>CM057452.1:1798420000-1808420000 GCA_016271365.2 Neoceratodus forsteri | reverse complement strand
AAAATTACTCATCTTAGTAATTATGTTTCTTCTATTGGAGTCTTGCTGTATCTGACCTCCCTCCCTGTCTCCCCTCTTAGAACCTGTTTTTGGGAAGTGGATGGGCAGGTGCAGTGTTGCACCTCAGGGGTGCTTTTTGTGTTTACACCCTCTTCTTGTATGGGTGTTTATTTTGTTATATTCCTGTTTGGTTTGGGTTTTGAGTTTTGGGTTTCCTGACTTGAGTCTTCTTTTGGTAGTCTAAAACTTTTTGTTGCCAGCTGGCTATTAAAAATTTTGTTTTACAGTTTCCGCGTAGAATACTATTAGAGTGTTGCTCGTAAGAATCTGACGGTTAACGTTCAAAGGGAAACAGACAGAGACATCAACCGAGCTCGAGCTCGGCATTCTATGCTCTGCATAGAAATGTTAACCCTTTGTTCTCCAGAGCAGTTTAAAGGCTGGGGCTAACTGCACTTGTCAGAATACAGCAAGACTCCAATAGAAGAAACATAATTAATAAGGTGAGTAATTTTTTATTGAAGCTGCTGGTAAGGGACACAGTCCCACTACAGGATCTTAATGTCTGCCTTGCCCAGTTTATGGAGGCACTATTTCAGCCTATGGACGCTGCCGACTTGAAGTATGTCACATGGAAAACCATATTCCTGATTGCTGTGACCTGTGCTAGGAGGATAAGGGAACTGCCAGCCCTCTGCACAGAGCCAAATTTCATAATCTTCCACAGGGATAAAGCAGTCCTTGGAACCAACGGGGAATTCCTACTTTAGGTAGTGTCTGATGTTCATCTGAACCAGTCAGTAACACTTCCTGTGCTCTGTCCAGAACACTTCAGTCCAGGAAAGCAAAAGTTGCACAGCCTTGACCTGAAATGAGTTCTGAATATTCACATGGACCAGCCAAGGGAAGTCATGTCCCAAAACACTTAGCTTTTTGTTACCTATGCGAGTTTAGCAATGGTAAACCAGCAACTGAGAGGTCGTTCTCTCTCGATTTGATAGTTCTTGCATTTAGTCTGCCATGAAAAAAGCTGGGAAAATGCCACCCAGAGGCTTAAGGGCACACATCACAAGGGGTACCTCTGTCATTGTGGCATCCACAAAGGTATCCCCTTATTAGACATTTGCATAGCAGCCACCTGGAAAACAGTGCACACCTTCACAAAGCACTACTGCCTGGACATATTGGATTTTATCGGCTGGATTTATATTGAACTGGATTCACTCAATGGGCTAACCTACACTTGGATGACTTCTCTCCTGGACCATTTCTTTTTAGTTCACCTGTTTTGTGGTCTCCCGTTGGTGAGAGGACCAGGGTGTCCACATTTTATTTTCTTTAATTTATTTTCTTTATCAAATGTTATGTTTATTCTTATTTTAGTTTGTATTTGATTTATTTTATTCTGGGCGGTGAGAGTGCCTGGAACTCCCCTTTTCCTTGGCTGTGAGAGGGCTGGGTGTGTGTGTGTGTGTTTTTACATCCTGAGAGAGGGGATCGTAATGTTATAGTTTCTGGGATTTAAATCATCCAAATAGTGGGAGTAGGGTAATATTTTATGTATATTTTAGTGGGTGGGGATTGTTGTTTAATTTTTATTATTGTTTTTTGGGGGTCTTTTAGTTTAGGTGTTTGAATATCGTTTACACTGGTATTAATTCCTGTTGGGAAATGTGTAGGTCCCCCGGTCATGTGCTGCGTGTCCACTCGCTCAGCTTGGCCCCTTTTCTCCTCTTCCCCAGTTGTTGTCAGCTTACCAACGCTGTCGTGCGTTGGGTATTGTTTCAAGAAGGGGCGTGTGGGGTGGGACATTGGAGAACGAGTGAACGCACCTCTCACATAGGCGTGGTCAGGCATAGAAGACGCCCTGGGGCGAAATGGAGTCTGGAACGGGTTGCGCGTTATCTAGTCCCCATACCTAAAGGCACTGTCCTATGTGGCAGGCAAGTAGCCGGGGCGGCCCCTGGAGCCTATCCAACTCGAGTGGTGTTATGCAATGCCAGATCTATTAAAAATAAGACTGCAATTATTGCAGATCTTATTGAAACAACTGTTCTGGCTTGCATCACCGAGACCTGGCTGGATGAAAATGCTGGCCCCTGTTTGGATGCTGCAATTCCAGCCGGGTACTCTGTGACACACCACTTGAGATTGGATTGCGGGGGTAGTGGTCTGTTTTAAGACTGAGTTGGGCCTCACGAATGTACCAGTTGAGGAAGCCGAACCATTTGAGTGTACCATGGTGGCTGGTGTAGGCTGCAGGTTAGCTCTCGTCTACCATCCACCCGGGGACGAGACGTGATTCCTGCAGGAAGTAGCGGACTTCGTTGCCGACATGGCATTGCAGTATACCAGGTTGATGGTACTCTGAGACTTCAATGCCTGGGTTGACGACGAGCTCTTGCAGTTTAGAGAACACTTCCTCCAGCTTATGACATCTCTGGGCTTTACACAGGTTGTTACCTCAGCCACACATAAACATGGTCACTCCCTTGATCTGGTTTTCCTCCTGAGGTTTGAGGCCTCTGACTTGGAGGTGGAACCAGTTGGTTGGTCTGATCACTACAACGTGACTTTCAACTTTTGTACCCCCCTTTGGAGGCCTGCCCCTGTGGAGATGGTCAGTTACCGCCCTTTATTGGAAGTGAGTCCCGGAGGCCTAGCAGCTGTGATTGACCTCTCTGAGTTTTCTGTGGCCAGCTCTAGTCCTGAGACTTTGGTATTGGCCTATAATATGGCCATCTCCTCAGCCCTGGACTTGATTGCTCCTGTCCATGTGTGTCCTCTCCCCCTTCGCCCTCGGACCCCTTGGTTTGATGGGCCTTTGAAGGAGCTGCGGCGAGTAGGACATAGGTTAGAACGGGTGCTGGCGGAAGTCCGCCCTGGTTGCCGACCACCTTAGGTTGGTTGAACATTATAAGATTTACCAATCAACAATCTCCCGTAAGAAGGCAGAATTCCTGTCCGGGGAGATTGCTGCTGCTCAGAACCGACCAGCTCAGCTCTTCCGAACTGTTAACAGGTTGTGCAACCCAACCTGTCTACAGCTCTGAAGACCTTTTTCACAAGTGGAGTGCGATGAGCTTGCTCAGTTCTTTGCTTGATAAGGTGGCCGACATCAGGTCAGAGCTTCGTTCAACTCATTCTGTGGGGGTTGCTGATGATCAGTGCTTGGTCACTTCACCTCGGGTTTCCTGGAGTACCTTTACCTTGCCCGAGCTTGTGAATGTCATGCGGATTTCCAGGGTATGTGCCCCATGTGCTGTAGTTTGGATCCGGGCCCAACTTCCTTGATTATGGGTTGTTGGGATATGATCAGCCCGGTTCTAGCTCGGATAGTCAGGTGCTCCTTGGAATCCAGTGAGTTTCCAAGCTCCTTGAAGGAGGCGGTAGTAATCCCCCTCCTGAAGAAAGCTTCTTTGGACCCGGAGTCTCCGTCTAACTACAGACCGATCTCAATCCTTCCCTTTATAGGGAAGGTAATTGAGAAAGTGGTGGCGATACAGCTGGACGACCACTTGACCATCCATAACATCTACGAACATCTCCAGTCTGGTTTTCTTAAGAGGCACAGTACCGAGACGGCACTGGTTCGGGTGCTCAGTGATCTCCTGATGGCAAGGGATCGGAGGAACCGTTCTATCTTGGTACTCTTTGATCTTTCTTCAGCCTTTGACACTGTAGACCATGGGGTACTGCTTGGACGTCTGAGATCCATCTGCGGACTTTTGGGTACGGTTCTGAGGTGGTTTACATCTTTCCTCGCTGGCAGGAATCAGAGTGTGTTGTCAGGGATTTTTTCCTTGGACCCTTTCTCCCTGCTGTGTGGGGTTCCACAGGGTTCAGTGTTGTCCCACATGTTGTTTAGAGTGTATATGCTGCCCCTCGGAGACATTGTAAGACTGTATGGGCTGAGGTTTTGCTGCTATGCTGACGATGCCCAGCTCTACCTGTCTTTTGTCCCCGACCAAGATAGAGCTACCACGGTACTTAATACCTGCCTCTCTGAAATCCAGGACTGGATGAACTCGAGCTGGTTAAAGTTGAATGCTAGAAAGACGGAGGTAATGGTAGTGGACCTGGGTCACCGGATAGAGGGGTTTAGAGCTGATCAGCCCTCCGGACTTACTTGGGGGCTCCCAGCTCCTTTCCTCTGAACGGGTGTGAATCCTGGGGGTAGTGCTTGACGACGGACTTACATTACGATCTCGGGTATCGGCCGTTGTCAAGTCTTCCTTTTATCGTCTTAGGAATATCTCCAGGATTAAGCACCTGGTGCCGTCCGGGGACTTGCCAACATTAGTTCATGCCTTCGTGACTTCATGCCTTGATTATTGCAACTCTCTGTACTTAGGTCTTTCTAGGATTGAAATCCGCTGCCTGCAGCTCATGCAGAACGCAGCAATGCGATTGTTAACTGTGGCTTCTCAGGCATCCCATATTACTCCCGTGCTGCGCGATCTGCACTGGCTGCCGATTAGGTGGTGGATCACCTTTAAAGTTGGTTTACTGACTTATAAAGCCCTGCACGGACTGGGCCCCGACTACTTGAAAGAGCTTCTTGTGCCTTTCCATCCGGTGTGACAGCTGCGTTCGGCTGACATGGGGTTGCTGGAGATTCCGAGCGTGTCTTTGAAATCTTCTGGGTCCCATGCATTTATGCACGCGGTCTCTACCCCATCAGCTTTGGGAGTGCACGACCGTGGAGGGGTTCAAACAGGCTTTGAACACCTTTTTATGGATTATTGCCTATGAAGGCACCACATCATTTGATCACCTCTTTATTCTTGTTTGTTAGTTATTTATTATGCTGTCATGGTTTTGTATAATTGTAATCGTTTTTATCTTTTATAAAGTGCCTTGATGGCTCGAAAGACGCTTAAGTGAAATACAGTTTATTATTTATTATTATTACAGTCCAGGAAAGATGCCAGCTTTGGAACTGCTGTCTTGCAGAAACTTTTTCAACCTTTTCCTGAGTAGATTCAGAACCCAGCCTCCCAAGATACTACTATTGAGTCTGCATAGAGTGTAAACATTAAGTGAGAGATTCCTGGGGTTAAAATTAAAAATTACTCACCATAGTAGTGATGTTCCATTTTAAGAGATCTCTCACTATGTTTGTACTCCCTATCCCACCTCCCCTTCCAGAACCTGAAATAGGTGCACACGAGAATCACATTTTTTCTCAAGTCTGCTTTCAGATTGTCTGCTGTTTATTTAAATTCTATATAAAAAAAAAAAAGTAAAATATTTTGGTAGCCATTTTAGCTAGTTTTACTAGCTGCTGCTCTACTCTAGCTTGGAAACGGTTCTGAGCAATGGCCAGAGTGGAGAGCGGATGCAGAGTCTGAACTGTATCTACGATACCGGTTCGACTACACTTTCATCAACCGGCATCACAGCGACGGGATTTATGTCAGCCTCAAGTTGCAGTTGACATAAATCCCAAATGTCTACTGGTCCTTTTTTTAAGAACCCCCCATGCGAGGGGCTCTGACCCTCACACCCCCCACACTAAGGATTCTGAACTCGGAGTTGATTCGAGGAGGGGCTGCAAGATCAGGAGACAGTGTTCCCTTGTCTCAGGTGCACCAACGCAGCAACCTGTCGGCAAACTGTCGATTTTGTTGACAGCGACATAGGTTGCTGTTGGGGGGAGGGGAATACTGTTTGAACCTACATTCCAAATTCTAACAATCTGGCATGAGAGTGGGTAGGTTGGTGCGGGGCCAGAGTGTGCTGCTGCTGCTGTCATCCAGATGACTGACTTTTTTGCGTCGTTCCACATTATCACTGGGCTAATCATTTACTGTATCCATTAAAAAATGGCTAGGGAATTTGCTACATCCTGATCGGTTGAGAAGATTTCAAAGCCATGTAGTTTAGAAAAGAAAACACATAGCTTTGGACTTCTTCCAGCAACCAGAATGCAGTACAGTTGGGTATCAGTACCTGTCCAAAAACCCAGGGGAAGAGTATACAACTTGGGGGGAGGGGGGGAATTAATAACAACAACAAAAATGGAAAGGGACCTGGGGCTAGTCATATCAGACGACTTAAAGGTAAGCAAACAATGTGAGAAGGCAGTAAGGATGGCGGTGGGAATACTGGGAGGTATAGAGAGTGGCATCACCAGTAGAAAACAGGAAGTTGTTATCCCTCTGTACAGACAGTTGGTGAGACCACATCTGGAGTACTGTGTGCAGTTCTGGAGACCCCATCTCTGCAAGGACATAGACAGGATTTAGGCAGTCCAGAGAAGGGAAACTAAAATGGTGCAGGGTCTGCAACAGAAGCCATACGAAGAGAGACTAAAGAAGCTTAATATGTATACCCTTGGGGAAGGGATGGAGAGAGGAGACATGATAAAAACGTTTAAGTACCTCAAGGGACTCAACAAAGTCCAAGAGGGTAGCATCTTTCAGAAAAAGAGATGTGCAAGAACAAGGGGACACAATTTGAAGATAGAGGGGGGACGGCTCAGGGGCAGTGTGAGGAAGTATTTTTTTCACAGTGAGAATCGTGGACGCATGGAACAGCCTTCCTGAGGAGGTCATGGGGTCAAGCACAGTGGAGGAATTCAAGAATGCATGGGACAGACATAAGGCAATTCATGTGGGGGGTAGGAAGAAGTAGGCTGTTGATTAATTAAGATCTGCAGCTTATCCAATAGGTAGGGGAAATAGGCAGACTAGGTCGGCCAAGCTGTCCTTGTCTGCCATCAAAGTTTGTGTTTCTATGTTTCTGTCATAGAAGTTATTTTGTTTTTTTTCTAGCAGTAATCTTGGCAATGTATAAACACATAAGATGCTATCTCCTTTTTTTGTCAAACAGTAAAAGTGCACATCCACAGAAATGAAAGCCCCAGGGACTGATTAGGGGCACTGGGTGCTAATACGTCCCTGCAAATCCATCCCTGCATGAATATCATTAGCACCTGCTGCTTTAAAAAGCATAGTGTCAGTGGTGCTCCCAGCAGCACTGTTTTGTAAGAATGGGTTGGACTCTAAACTTGAGCTAACAGCACTGATGTAGCAGCTTTATTAGCATGGACAGACAACAAACTGAGCACAGAGTGTAGACACAAGCAAGTCGCATGGCTTTCAAAGAGTGTAAGAGTGCGCCGTTACATGAGGGAGGTAACATGCTGCGGCAGGAAGTGGACTGGTTCAGCCATGACTGTGTCCGCCTGTTGCTGCCTTTCTTCCGTCCCTAAATGCAACAGGAGTGAGCAGGATGGCAGAGGGCAAAAGGATGGATCAATGGAGTACACACCAGTGGGACAAGCAGCAGCAGCAAGGATTGACAGGTCATTCTTTCATCTGATAGTGACCACATGTTTGTATGTCTCTAGTTTGTTGGCATATCATTTTAACTAGTGGGACCGGACCTTTTAACTCTTTTGTCCTTACCTTGTGTGATCCAGTGAGAGGGTAGCATCTTTCAGAAAAAGAGATGTGCAAGAACAAGGTGGCACAATTTGAAAATGGGGGGGGACAGAGGTAATGTGAGGAAGTGTTTCTTCACAGAGAGGGTTGAAGATGCATGGAACGTCCTTCCTGAGGAGGTCATAGAGTCAAAAACAGTGGGGGAATTCAAGAATGCATGGGACAGACAAAAGGCAATTCTAGTGGGGGGTAGGAGGAAGTAGGCTGTTGGTTAACTAGGATCTGCAGCTTATCCATTAGGTAGGGAAATGGGCAGACTAGGTGGGCCAAGCGGTCCTTATCTGCTGTCAGATTATATGTTTCTACACAGAATGGAGAGAACTGGGGGAAAAAAATAAATATTCTTACTGTCTTACATTAAAGTGAGCACATGATTACATATTTGAATGCCTTCCAGATTCCTTAATCCATACGGTTTTATATAAGCTGTACGTTTTGAAGTACTGTAGGTGCTCTATAGAAACTTAATCAGTTTGTGTGCTCAATAGCACTGTGGTTAAAAACTTACAGTTTATATAATAGTATGAATTAAGGATTGTATAATAGTATGGATTAAGGATTATATCTGTATTTACACGTTTACATTTATTTTGCAGTACTGGGCTCCTTGATATGTAAAGGTTGACAGTAGTAAATCAGCAGGTGCTTGTGGCAAATGGGGATGTAACCCCCTCCCTCAACACACACACACACACACACGCGATCTGGTGGTTGGAATTTAGATGAGCCTCTGTTGTTTTGTTTAAAAGTGGATTTATTTATGTTATTTATTGAAATGTTTCACCAGGAGGGCACACTGAACAACAAGTTGCTCGTCTCACGGTGCGACCTGGGGGGAGGGGGTAATATAGGGTTGTGAAGGATGATCAGTTACAATAGTATGTGGGTAGTACAAACAATACAACATTGTAAGATTATGAAACAGTTGGAATACAAGGTATTGTACAATAAACAGTAGTGGAACATTGGATAAATTACAATACATGTCCAAAATCATATAAAAGAACATATAAACGTACAAAATAGAGGATAATGGCTGGGGATCAGGTGATAACCACACTGTAATCACCTCAAGTGGTTGCTGCTAGGGCAACATGGTAAACCTCGAGAGCGCAGCTATGGTCAGAAAAACACTGTTTGCATTCTATGTGTAAAAATTATGGAACTCTGGTGCATTCTTTTTTGTTATGCCATTGTCTGGAAGTTCCGAAGTGTGGTTAACAACTTTTAAAATTCTAAACAGTGCATAACAAAGCTGTGTGCTGCTGATTATGGTGGTTAATAGGCACTTACCATACATTATACAGTAATAATGTAACAACCATTTATAGTGCATGAGTGTACCAGGAGCAGGCTCGAGGTAGTACGCAAGTGCTGTTGGAGTAAAAAGGATGGGGTAGGTTGTGCACACGGGTGACCCAGAAGGGCAGGAGGAGAAGAGTGGGGTGGAGAGGCAAGAACTGAATATGAGGAGAAGGGGTAGCCATTTTTTCTGATTCCCCCTTCAGGATGTTGAGAACCCTGCCAGGAAACTGAGCATCCACTTTGTGTGTGTGTGTGTTCACAACCACTACTGGACCTGTGAAGCAGGAGTGGAAAAAGTTTGAATGTGGAACCTGCAAACATGTAAGTCGAGGATCTGGGCTCTGTGACAGCGATCAGTCAATTCTGCACAGCTCCTGCATGGTACCAGGACATGGGATCAGGAGACCTCGAGTAAAGGGAGCAGAAACTACTCGAGAGCAGCCAGTGTCCTACTGCGGAGCAGCAGGTTTGGTAAGTAATGCAGAGCTTTTTGAGCTTCATGCTTAGTACTTTTATTTTTAAATAAATATAAACCGTACTGCACCATCACAGTAAGATGGCTCTCCAACACCCCCCAGCACTCTGTGTGGAGTTTAAATACGAAAAAATCCCAGTTAATTTTTTTTTCTTTTGTCAGCTCCATCCTCCTTCTTAGCTCAACCTGAAACTCAACACTGAAATTGGTTTTCTCGTGTTTGTGTGGCTTATACTGTATGTTATATCCTAATATGTATTTTCCTTAAAAAGTCAGCAACACTCCCCTGACTCCAAACCCATAAGACAGTACTTTGAATTACGATAATTGCCGCTGATGCATCCTGCATTAATGATGTTAAATTTAAAGTCAAAGGCTAAAGTTATGTCAGTTTGAGCCACTTCACTGACTGCTTCACCAAGCTATTCAATTCCACGCCATATGGGCAGTTGTGGAGCCCGAAATGTGAATGCTTTTGTATGTTGATTTAAAGAATGTATTAGTCAACTTTATATCCTTATTAAAATCCCCATCTTTAAAAAAAAAAAAAAAAAAAAAATTTGTCACTCAACTAAACTGACTTTAAAAACAATAAAACCACTTCAGACTGCGTACTAGATCTGTACTATATATGTGTGTTCAGTGATTTTCTGTACAGTTAGTGGCCTGGTGGGGTGAAGTAGAACTGTTTGTGGTGGGGTGGTAGGGATAGGTTGGAGCTGTAGCAGGGACGGATCGGGGAGAGTTTATTTTATGTGGGAGCTGTCTGCGTCAGTCTCCGGGACTACTCTTTGTTTTGGGGGGGGCTTAGTATTTGTCCTCAAACTTTCTTGAAATACAGAAGGTATATTATTTTTTGCTTGTTGCCCATTTTATGAGACCAGTAAGATACTCAAGGGTGTGTGATGTTTGTAAACCACACTTCCAGGTGGTTGAAGGCACTCTGCACAAGTGCATCATGTCTCAAAACACATTTGAGTGTGCGGTTTACAAACATAAACCTACACTATGTCGTATCTTATTGCTTACATAATACATGTTCGCCTGCTGAGGCCAACACACTCAAAAGCTGTTACATCATCACGAAAACCATAGCTTCACTCCGTTTAGTAACAGGTTGAATCATCCGACTTGTGTGTTGGCTTTAGGGGTGAGTGCATTCCTAGAGCTCTCTTGTTTGAATAATTTTTTTAAACATCTTGTTTCCTTAGCATGTAGTAACTCTCAGCAAAAAATCCTGTTTGTTTTTACAGACAGAATTTCTGAATTTAAACCATGCCTGTTGTTTCTTTGCTTAGTTGGCTTCTGGTTTTAATCCAGATTCCTGCCAGAGGCTGGGTGTTTTGCCGTTCTGCCTGAGTTTTACCAAGAACTCTTTAAGGGTGAAAGAAAAGTGATACAGGTCTTGCTCTTGTGGCCTGCATTTAAGTTTGCTGCCTAGGTAAGCTTTTTTTAATTTTTTTTTAACAATATTTTTGTGGCATGGGCCGACATGCAGTCGGTGGAGCAGGAGAAGGTGGTCAGGTGCTTTTTCAAAGGCCTGGATCACATATCCCCTCCGGTGAGAGAACCTCCACCCCCGTGGGATCTACTGTTGGTATTGGCTAAGCTCATGGGCAAGCCATTCAAACCGATGCACAGCTGTGACATCTCTCACCTGTCGTGGAAGACCGCCTTCTTGGTGGCTATTACGTCAGCCAGAAGGATGGGAGAGCTCCAGGCGCTTTCCATTGAGTCTCCTTATCTGGTCTTCCATAGGGAAAAATTTGTCCTTTGTTCCCACCCGAAATTCCTTCCGAAGGTGGTGTCGGAGTTTCACCTTAACCAGGTGTTTACTCTGCCGGTGTTCTACCCTAATCACACCTCGGAGGCTGAATATCGGCTCCATACTTTGGACCCTAGAAGGGCACTCGCTTATTATGAGAAGCGGACGGCTGAGGTTCGGGGAGAGGTTCGCCAGCTGTTTGTCGCCTACACTGAAGCCGCACCTGGCAGACCTGCAGCCAAGCAGACGATAAGCAGGTGGGTCACCTCCTGCATATATCTCTGCTATAGGTTGGCGGGCATGGAGCCTCCCAAAGGGATAGGAGCTTATTCTACCCGCCATACCGCTGCTCGGTGGCTGCTTCTAGGGACGTCCCTATCCAGGAAATCTGTCTGGCTGCTACCTAGAAGTCAGCAAACACCTTTATTTCCCATTACCACATTGACCTAGAGTCACGCCGGGATGCTGGTTTTGGGACCTCTGTTCTCCAGTCCTTATTCCCCAAGTAAGTATCAGTGGTGCATGCCTTGCCTCCTTCCTCCCCGTGAACTGCTAGGAGTCTGCCAGACAGTGTGGAGTGAACAACAAATCCACGTCTCTAGAAATACAGGTTACTCATCTGTAACAGGAGTTCAAGGAGAGGTATATGTTGTTCATCCACATGTCCCGCCCGACCTCCCCGGCTTCGACGCGTAAGCTGGCTTCCAGCGGGCTAGATCTGGCGTCATGTGGCGGAGCCAAGGGTTTTACCACCCGGGTGGGTGGGAGGAGCCAGCTTGAAGACCTTCCGGCAAGATTTAAAGTGACAAGGAACCTGCCAGACAGTGTGGATGAACAACGTATACCACTCCTAGAACTCTTGTTACAGGTGAGTAACCTGTATATTTGCCCCTTTTGCCCTGATGGTCTAGTGGCTCCAACCCCCTCCCCAATCCTCAGTCGTTGATAAATATTACAATATCTGTGCCTGTTCTGTGGTAGTGTAGTGACCCTTCCCCGAACCCCAATTGTTGTTAAATAGCAAAAAAGTTTAGTCTTTTCCCTGGTAGTCTAGTGGGCCCCCCACCCAGCAGTCACTTTACAAATGTAATTTTGTAGTCATGCCATCAACCGTTACTTGTGTTGCTGTGACAGTTTCAGACTCTAACCTGTCTGTATCGGGAGTCTGTGACGTGAGCATTTAAGGCTTGGCACAAGCTGACTCCCGATAAGGGAGCATACAAATACCATTTTAATCATTTATACCATAAAGAGACACACATAAGCCATTGTTATAAATTAATTATTTATTTAACAGGAAAAATCAGAAGACATTTGTTTCCTATCTCCTTTAAGCTAACAAGAAGTGTAAAGCATAAGACCTTGAAACAGTCTTTGTATGGGATGTTATGTACTAGCAAGACCAGTGCGAATTCTTCAGCAGCAGGTTTCCATACTGCTGGTGGCCCAGGTAATGGTACATCTGGTTTTCTTTTTGGCAATGGCAGTAGAGTTGCACAGTCCCTTATTGGTATATCTCGGTGAGCTCTTCTGCAAGGAAGATCAATAGACAAGTAGAAGAGAATTTCTTCTCTTATACCCAGTTGACAGCAGATCCCTCTGTCGGTGACTGCATTATCAAACTTCCAGTTTGAGTTGATTAGGGGTACTTTTTCCCATAAAGATTTTGGGATAGCCTACCTACTGCACATTAGGATGTGCTGGTCCATCTTTGTCCACAGGCTCTGGGATGGGCACCTGCAGTTTTTACAACAGATGGGCTCAGTCCACTTCAGACTTCTAGGTACTGGAGATAAATTCACAGGGCAGCGCTGTACAGTTCTCGTTTCTACCCTCAGAAGAGGTGGTTTTTTTTTTTTTTTAATACAATGTCCCTAGTCTTCGCAAATCCAAGGAAATGCCTACCAATTGATCAAACCCTAGCTCTTCTGCTTTGGATAAAGGCAGTGATTCTAGTTCCTCCCATAGAAACAGGATGGGGAGGGGGGTTACTCCGTTTATTTCATAGTTTCCAGAATTTCAGGAGGATACCGTCTGGCCCTGGCTCTTCAGAGTGTGAACCAGTTTGTGCGATCGATCATGTTCAAGATGAAGTCTCTGAGATCAGTTGCAAGAATTTGACCATCTCTGAGGCTGGGAGATCAGAGGGCTGTGGGTTCAGTTCCCATATCTGGCACTTGGGTTAATAAACTCAATACTGACACTGTAGTGCACCATGAGGGAGGTGCTGCACTTCTGAGGTGCCGTCTTTCGGATGAGATGTTAAACCGAGGTCCCATCTGCCTGGATTGGTGGTAGTTCAGGTGGATGCTAAAGATCCCATGGCACTTATCAAAAAAGAGTAGGGGAATTTCCCTGGTGTACTGGCCAAATTTCTCCCATTCACTAAAAAAATACCACCAACAGCTTAATCTGGTTCAATTTCAGTTGCTTGCCATCTGTAGCCCCAGTCGCCCCTGAAAAAGGGACTTCTAGGCCCAGTGGGCTTACCAGGTCAACAAAATTCAGTACATAAATAAATCTTACCAAGGCATCTGGCATGCATGGTATAGGCACAGTTGGAATCTTGGTAGGGAAGGGGGGGTGTTAGTAGCCGGAGATCAGATAGGGTTTGCGGTGACAGAATCGGCAGGGTCAGAATGGGCAGATGGAGTGGGCTAAGTGCTCCTTATCTGCCAACAGATTCTAGTCTCTTGCAGCAGTTCAGCCAGGCAATATTTCCAGCCTCAGACCTGTCAATTGCCAGTTCCATTCCAGTTTGGCAGTCACATCAGGAATTTCTCCGGTTTACCATCCCAGGATCAGCACTCGGTATCAAGCTGTCCTTTCCTGGTAGCCTCTGCCCTGAGAGTATTCACAAAGAAAGGTCTTAGTAGTTGTGGCTTTCTGCTAAGAGAGATCCCACGTTTATCCACTATGGCTCTCTCATTCAACATTAGTTGGGTAGAAATGAACAAACACTGTAGGCTAATGGACCTTTTTCTGCCGATTGATTCTGTTTCCGTGTTGCCTAGACGATCTCCTGATCCGAGCTGATTCAGAACAGACAGCTCCTAGTCCTCAGGATCCTATAGATTCTGGAGGAACGTGTTTGGATAGGGAATCGGGGAAAAGATCCGCCCTCTGACTTATCAATTTCTGCAGCACCTCGGCATGTGCCTCTGGACAGATCTGGCAAATGTTTCTTTCACAAAGTGATGCTGATAGTACCATACTTTTTAACTGGGCAGAAGCCAATCTCTGGTTCCTCTTAGTGGTCCATCTGGTGGGATACCTCAGTTTGCATGCAAACTCTCACCTGCCTGTGGGTTTATCTGGGAGATTGGTATCAGAATCAAGAGATATTTTGAAATCTTCGTTGCAGATTTGGGTATACGGAGATGGACGTTTGCCTCTCAAAGCAATGTTCAGGTGGTGAGATTTTTTACTGTCTATACAGAAGTCCAGTAACAAGCAACAGGCACTTTCTCAGCTGTGGATTTTCAGCAGTGTGTATCTGTTCCTACAGTTTCCCTTGTTACTAGCAATCCTAAGAAATACTGTATATCTTCTGATTAAATGGTTAGTTCATTCCTGTGACCCCAGGGTGGCTAGGGAGGCTGTGGTCCTCTGACTTAGAATCAGAAGGGTTCTTGGCTTGCCAGACTGACTCTTAGTAGTGCAGTCTTCTGTGTCATAGTCTGGTGTTTCTTCTCAGTGTGGCTTGGCTCCAGAGAGGCGCAAACTTTTTAGACTAGGATATTATGAGAGAGCGGTGAATACATTAATTTCATCAAAGAAACATTCTACCTCAGTGGTCTGTGATAAGTTTGGTTAGCATTTTCCCACTTGGCTGCTTAGATGTACATCCTAGGAATGCATCTGTGCTTAAGATGTTGGCTTTTATTCAGGAGAGTACGGGCAAGGGTCTGGACCGTAGTACCTCGTGGGTGCAGGCCTCAGTTTTGATTGCAGTCTTGGTCCATGTGAGGTACACCCTCTAGATTTGCACTATTGATGGTCAATGTTTTTAGAGCCCTCAGTAAAAAAAAAAAAAAACCCATAGATCCCCCAGTTTCACCTTTGGCTCTCAATGCAGTCATTACCACTCTCTATGATCCTGTATTGGAACCTCTGTTGCAGGTTTAAGAGGATAAAGACATGTTTTCTAATAGCAGTTTGCTCTGCTAGACAGATAGAACTGCAAGCTCTCTCCTGCAAGGAAACTTATCTAAACTTTAATCGGGTAGAGTTACTTAGAAACCATAATACAAAATGGGTAATGGTGTTGAAAGTCCTTTAAGCAGAGCTTCTTTGAAGGTGTTCTATAATCATCCAAAAGAACCAAAGCTTGGAGCTCAAATGTTCATTCAAATACTTGCACTCAATCATTGGTTCATGACTCTCTTTTATTTTGATAAAAATCCCCTACGTTTCGCTCCTTTGAGCTTGCTCACGGGGCATTCAGAATCTGTATCAAGTACAAAAAATACAATCACATTTTCATTTACTTATTAGTTTTTCATCACATCTCTTTTTATACTTTTATATTAAAGGACACATTTCGCTTATTTACCATCAGTATTTCAATTGCTTTTTCTTGTTGTTGTAGAATAGTATCTATTCCTATAGTATTCTTTGTAAAATAAAACGTAAAAAACAATATTTTACAGAAACACTTTCATACAACATAGAGCGCAGTCCATACTATTAGCTCCTGTTTGTGACTTCTATCATTTAAATTTGAATCCCCCATCACCGACATGCCTATAGAGCCACTACTTTATTGTTATCAAATCAATTCTTCATCTACCATGAACATTTTGTTGTTAATATTTCTCCTTACGAGCATCCTGCTCCTTTTAAACTATTCGGTAATACAGAATGTGATTTCATTTTGACCATATCTCTAAAAATAATTAACTTATTTTAATTTAGCCCCTGTTATTTCAAATGCTGCCCGACTAAACCCAATCATTTTCACCCTAAGATTCAAAAATCAAATTATTTATGCGTTCTCAAGCTTCGCAATATTATTTATTTAAAGTTTTACAAATGCGGGTGCCTTTCTTCCGCTGCACTGTTTCTAATTACTTTACCTATCTTTTTTTACTGAGCACTCAAGCTCTCGGCAACGTAGATTGCACAGTCTTGATTTCAAGAGCACTCTTAGCTACTACATGACAGTTATCAAGGTGCATAGACAGGACAGGAAACAGCTGATCTTACTTCGAGACACAGCTCTTGCAGCAGGTTACACCATTAGGACTGAAGCCGGCAGGCGTCAGGACCCCACGGAAAAATTCTAGCTAGCGATCTTCAGCGGGGACCGCCCCCGACGTCGGTCCCGCCTCCGACGTCTGGCGTAGTACATAAGGGGGTGGTCCCACCAGATTCTCCAGTTCTTTCCCGCCGTTGACTTGCAAGTCTTGATCCTTCGGTTCACAGTTCTAGCACACGACGCGTGGTAAAGTCTTTCCTTTGGAAAATTTGTTTTTTCTTCAGTTTTTTGTATGATGTCCTCTCCAACCTCCGGTCATTCTTCAAAGTGCGCCTGTGAGAAGCAGATCCCTTTCAAGGATCCGCATTCGGCTTGCGTCCGGTGCTTAGGCCCAGACCATAACACCTGGGCCTGCTCCTTTTGCCTGGGCTTCAACAGCAGAACCCGGATCCGTCGCCAGAAGGCCCTACAGACGTTCCTGCTCGAGGAACAACTCAAGACCATGGCCTCCAAAGGGGATTCTTCGGAGAAAGCCCGTAGACATTCGGAGAAGCATAGGGAGAAGGCCCCTTCCAGGTCCCCGTCTAGGGCCTCGGATTCTCGTAGCTCCGGCTCCAGGTCCGACAGCTCACCTTCCCGGGCCAGTTCTCAGCCTCCCCCTGCTGCGTTGAGAAAATCTTCGGGCTCCTTTTCTCAGGCCAAGACTCCAAGGCCTTCCTCGTCCTCCAAGGCCCTGGCTAAGTCGGGGGATCGTCATCATCACCACAAGTCGGGTTCCCGCCATTATGAACCCGACGTCAGGTCCGCTTCCTTGCCTCCTCCTCCCCAGCGGAAGACCAAGGAGCTCGCCTCACTCAAGAGGCCGTTGGATCCGACGCCGGTTCGCCCGACGTCGGCCTCTCGCCACAGGTCCCCAGAGCCGTCGCCTGTCAGAAGACCGCCGTCCAAGCCTCATCACCGGACGCCGGTAGGGGGACCGGCGCCCACTCTAACCGAGAAGAGGACCCCGACTCCTCCGACCGACGTCGGTCACGAGACCATCACTGAGGAGGAGTTGACTCAGCCCGAGGACCAGGCGGGTGACCCCGGTCCTGTCGAGACTCCCAGGGAACCCTCTCCGCAACTCGAGCCCCATGTGGAGCCGACGCCGGGACCCGACCACCGGCGCCCAGTCCGTCGTCGGGCCTTTCCTTTTCAGAGGTGAAGGAGCTTTTCACTTGCTGGTGGGATACCATCAAAAAGGACATGGTCCCCACTCCACCTCCGCCTCCACCTCCTCCTCCTCCTACACCGGTTACTCCTCCGGTTCCTGCACCCCCTTCGCCATCTGGGTCTGCAGGCCGGTTACCTCCTCCCCGGGAGCCCAGGACCCCTCCAAGGGGGAGACCAGACAAAAGGAGACTTCCGTCCAGATCCTCTTCTAGGTCACCCAGCCCTAAGAGACCCAGAAGACGCCGCCGTTCGCCTTCGACGGAGGACACGGGATCAGAGTTTTCAACATCCAGATCCCCATCTCCTCTCTCCTTCCCTTCTCCAGACCCACGTGAGCTCCCAAAGTCTCCTCCGGATGATTTTTCGTTCTCGGATATCATGAGACACATCCAAGAGAACATGGGATGGGATGCGGAAGAGTTAGACCCGGAAAGGCTACGCCTTGCGAAGTATCTTCGGCAGAAGGACCCCAAGCCTGTGGTGGTGCCACCCTTGGTAGACACTTTCGTGGACGTTACCAAGGCAGCGTGGAAGCGCCCACATTCACTCCCGGCGATGCCGAAGAAAGCTGACCGCCTGTACAAGGCTCCAAGGGAGGACCAGTACTTGACTCAGCATCCTCAGGCCGACTCTCTGGTCATAACAGCCTCACATGACCGGTCCCAGAGACCGCAACATTTGAGCACCCTGCCACCGGACCCAGAGTCCAAGCAGCTGGACGCCATGGATAGGCGCACGTATGCTTCCGCTACCTGCGCCATCAGATCCTTGAATTATTGAACCCACATGGTGCAGTTCCAAAACGCCCTGTGGGAGCAGGGTCTGGATGCGGCTGAGAAACTGCCAGAAGGTGAGCAGAAGGAGGAGATGTTGCAGCTCCTCCGTACGGGTTCGGACGTGGGAACCCAGGTGCTACGAGCCGTGTACGACTCCGCGGACTCCTCGGCCCAAGCAGCAGCTTCAGGTGTATGCCTCTGGAGGCACTCTTGGCTCCGTGTCTCCGGTTTTACCCCGGACGTCCAGAAAAACATCATGGATGCCCCATTCGAGGGAGAAGTTTTATTTGGTAAACCCTCCGAGAAGATAATTACCAAACTTCAAGAGGCCGGGAAGGCGGTGAGGTCGATTCAGGCTATGTACCGACCCAAGCTTAGTTCCTTTCGTAGGAACCAAAGCCGATTTCGTGGACGGACGCAGAGACAACAGTCCCACCCCGTTCCGCAACAGAGGGGCTCCGGTTTCCGCAGAGCCCAGGGAAAACAACCCGCAGGTCGAGGCCAGCGCACTCCGAAGCCAGCCCAGCCAGCGGGCCCCTCAGCCGCCATAGCCTGACTCCTTTCCAGCCCCCACCCCTCAGGATCAACGGGACATCAAGGTCGAGTCGCATTGCGAAGTACCTGCCAGGATGGCAGTCCATAACCACCGACCGGTGGGTTGTTCAGTTGGTCGAAAGAGGCCACTTTATAGAATTAGCAGAAAAGCCACCCTCGAGGCCGCCTCTGCTCTCCCAATACTCGGGTCAGCACAAGTCATTGATCAGACAAGAAGTACTCGTGCTCCTGCAAAAGGGAGCGATAGAGTACGTTCCAGAGAACCAGAGGACACACGGATACTATTCCCACTTCTTCCTGGTTCCCAAGAAGACAGGGGACCTCCGTCCGATTCTGGACCTCAGCGACCTCAATTTGTCGGTCGCCTACAAAAGATTCCGCATGGTAATTCTTCGGGTCTCATTCCCATGCTGAAGCAGGGCCTTTTAGCGTCTCTAGATATACAGGGCGGCTTACCTGCATCCTTATAGCTCAAAGCGCACAGGAGGTTCCTGTGCTTCGAGTTTCTCGGCCATCATCTTCAGTTCCGAGCCCTTCCATTCGGGCTGTCATCGGCACCCAGGGTCTTTACCAAATGCATGGCAGTCGTGGCAGCGTCTCTAAGGAGACAGGGCCACTATGTGTTCCCGTACCTGGACGATTGGCTTCTCATGGCCGCCTCCAGGGAGGCGTTATTACGAGCGATCCAGAATACCCAGGACCTGTTTCGATCTCTGGGTATCCTAATTAACCACGAGAAGTCTCTCCTGGTACCGTCGCAGAAGCTGTAGTTCATAGGCGCAGTACTGGACACCGTTCAGGGAAGAGCATTGCTTCCAGACGACAGAGCGGAGCGCATCAGATCCCTCATCAGGGAGCTTTCCTCGAACAAGACTGTCCCAGCCAGGTCGGTCTTTCGCTTGCTCGGACACATGGCTGCGGCCATTCCTACTGTCCCTTTCGCAAGGCTCCACATGCGGGTAACTCAGTGGATGCTCAAGGTGTAATGGGACCAAAGGCAAGACCACATGCAGCATCCGGTCAGAATCACGAATACTGTGATTTGAGACTGGCAGTGGTGTCTAGACCCAGGGACACTCTCTACGGGCGTCCCATTGTAGCGCCGTCCCTGGAGGTAATCCTCACCACAGACGCCTCAGGTCTAGGGTGGGGAGCACACCTGGACAGGGTGAAGTCCCAGGGAACGTGGACCCCTCAGGAAGCTCACCTCCATATCAACGTCCTAGAGATGAGGGCGGTCCTTTATGCCCTGCAGGCATTTCAGTCAGAGATCCCGCCGAGTACTCTCCTGCTTCAGACAGACAACACGGCGGTGATGTATTACCTCAACAAACAAGGAGGCGCACACTCTTACCCCTTTTGCAGGGAGGCCATGAGGGTGTGGGATTGGGTAATCCGACACAGCGCGAACCTGATCACAGTACATGTTCCCGGGGTGGACAACACAATTGCAGACGGCCTGAGTCTCTCCCAGGCCAGAGTCCACGAGTGGGAACTTCTTCAGGAGGTAGCAGAGGATCTGTTTCTTCGATGGGGAACTCCAGAGTTGGACTTGTTCGCTTCCCCATCCAACGCAAAACTGCCCAATTTTTGCTCGCTAGATCCAGGGCCTGGTGTTTTCTGGCGAGATGCTTTGTCCCTCTCCTGGGCGGACAGACTCCTCTACGCTTTCCCTCCCTTCCCGTTGATCCAGAGAGTTCTTCTCAAACTGCGCAGGGAGCATGCAACAATGATCCTGGCGGCCCCTTTCTGGCCCAGACAGATCTGGTTCCCTTTGTTAATACAGCTATCCCGGGAACCTCCGCTCCCATTGCCATTCAGCTCCCATCTCTTGTCTCAGGAGGGGGGTTCACTGGTCCACCCGGACTTATGCTCACTGAACCGGCATGCATGGCTCCTAGAGACATAGCCATTTTGCGACACGGGGTCTCGCAAGAGGTTGCGGAAGTTCTTTCTGCAGCCAGAAAGCCGGCAACGTATGCGATGTATGCTGGGAAATGGCGCCGTTTTTGTCTATGGTCGCAAACACGCGGCCTTTCCCCTTTAGGTTGTCCAGTGAAAGCGGTGTTAGAGTACATGCTCTCCCTTTCCGTTCGGGTCTCGCCTGCTCCTCTATTAAGGTGCACCTCTGTGCCATTTCAGCTTATCACCTCCCGTTAGGACAGACTTTGTTGGCACAATTAGATACCTGTTAGGAAATTCTTGAGAGGGTGTTACATCTTAGGCCGCCCATTAAGGACCCAGTTGCCTCCATGGGACTTGCTCTTTGTCCTGGAGCAACTCACGCTCCCCCCCTTTGAACCTGCCGCGGATTGTGAGCTGCGTTTTCTGTCCTGAAAAACGTTGTTTTTGGTTGCTGTTACGTCAGTGAGAAGAGTTTCTGAGCTTCATGCTCTCATGTGTAAAGAGTCTTATTTAATTTTCCACCGGGACAGAGTATCCCTGAGGACGAATCCTAAATTCTTGCCTAAGGTGGTTTCCACACTCGCTCTCAATCAGGACATTGACCTGCCTGTCTACTTCCCTAATTATTCTAATAGAGGAGAGGCGCTGCTCCACACCCTGGATGTTCACCGCAGCTTAAGGTACTACCTGAGCAGAACTAAGCAGCTTCGTAAATTGGAGCAACTTTTCGTTTCCTTTACTGAAAGGATGATGGGCCAACCAGTATCCAAACAGTCCCTGTCTCGCTGGCTTGTCCAGTGCATATCATACTGTTATGATATCAAACAAAAGCCCCTTCCGGGATCAGTCAGGGCCATTCCACTAGGGAGTGGCCACCTCCTTACGAACACTTAAGCGTCTCCACTTCTGCCGTTTGTGCTGCATCCATAGGCTCTGTACATACCTTTATCAGGCATTATAGCCTGGACATCGCTTCACGAAGAAGGCAGCCCCTGGCCTGGCTGTGCTACAAGGTCTCCTGTCCTAGAATCAGGACCTGGAATGAACTTTCTAGTTTCCTCCTCCCAGAGTGTTTGCAAGCGCTACTGCTTGGAATCAGTCTAATGGTGTAACCTGCTGCAAGAGCTGTGTCTCGAAGTAAGATAGTACAGTTATGTAAGAACTTACCGTAACAGTAGATCTTCGAGAACAGCTCTTGCAGCATGTACCTTCCCCCTTGGAGGAGGCATGGCTTAAGCCTTTTTAACAGGGATTTATACACTTTTGTTTTCTGATGGTGGATCCTCGGTCTCCCATTTAGATGTCAGCCTGCGGCCGGAAGTCTCCGGCGGGAGAACTGGGGAATCTGGTGGGACCGCCCCCTTATGTACTACGCCTGACGTCGGAGGCGGGACGGACGTCGGGGGCGGTCCCCGCTGAAGATAGCTAGCTAGAATTTTTCCGTGGGGTCCTGACGCTTGCCGGCTTCAGTCCTAATGGCGTAACCTGCTGCAAGAGCTGTTCTCGAAGATCTACTGTTACGGTAAGTTCTTACGTAACTGTACTTTCCTGACTTATGGGGATGTAGGAAAAGGAAATCCAGCATCTAAAAGGTCAATTTCTCGCTGAATAGTTCAGTGCATTCAGTTTTGCTGCTCAAAAGCTGGGAAGGAGCCCATAGCAGGGCCGAGAGCCCATTCTACAAGGGGTACAGCTGCTACTATAGCAGCTTCCTGGGATGTTCCACTGGTGGACATCTGTAAAGCAGCTACCTGGAGAACAGTGCATACCTAAATAAAGAAAGCCATTATTCACCATCTGATATTATGGTGAAAGATTACCATAAAGCTGATTTTTCAAAAATATGTTCAATAATTTCAGATCTAGATTGGGGTACAGTTCTGGGTACTGAATCAATAGAATATGCATGGAACAATTTTAAAGAAATACTAATGGAGATAGAAGACCTGTGTGTCCCTACCAGGATTAAGGGCAAAATTCCAGTTTGGTTGAATAGTAAGATTAAAAAAACTACTTAAGAACAAACAGAGACTATTCTATAGATTTAAGTCAAAACCAACAAATGAAAGATGGGATAGATACTTGGGAGCACAAAAGCTACTTAAATAAACAATTAGATTACAGAAAATTCAGTTAGAATTAAATATAGCCAATACAAATAATAGGAAGTTATTATACTCCTGCATGAATACAAATTATCGGAACAGAGTCAAGTCTGTGGGACCAATCAAGGAGAATCAACAAACAATAGTCTATGACAGATTAGTTGCTAACAGATTTAATTGTTACTTTTGTTCAATATTCACCAAATCTGCAAAACAAAAAATGCCAGAACTTATAAAATCTGAGAAGATTGATAACTTCCTCCTCATAGAAATCTATCTTATAGACCAACTCAATATTAATTCCAGTCCTGGACCGGACAGTATAAATACTATTTTACTAAAAAAAGCTGGAAGTATGTTGGCTTATTCTCTCTCTCTCGCCTTACTTTTTAATATGTGTATAAATGAAGGTCATATACCAGATGATTGGAGAAATGCACTGGTTGTACTTATACATAAATCAGGTGATGGAGTAGTGTTGATAATTATAGGCCGATCAGCCTTACTTCACACTGTTGTAAACTATTGGAGCGGCTTATCAAAAATAGGTTATTGCAGCATTTAGTAACTACAAATCAAGTTGACATTCAACAACATGGTTTTGTCAAGGGAAGATCATGTACCAAAAATGTTATTTCATTCTATGATAATGTTAGTAAAAATTTGGATGAAGGGATCCCATCTGATAATTTTATTAATTTTTTCCAAAGCCTTTGATATAGTAGTACATGATAGATTGACTAACAAACTCATTTCATTAAAAGTTAATAGCTATTTAATTAAGTGGATACAAAATTGGCTATTTAAGAGGAAACAAAAGGGTGCGTATTAATGGCATACTATCTGATGAGGGAGATGTGGACAGTGGAGTGCCACAGGGTTCAGTGCTTGGGCCCCTACTATTTAATATCTGTGTCCAAGATATGAATACAAATGTCAAATCCCATATAAGCAAATTTGCAGAGGACACTAAATTGGGTGGTGAAGTCAACACTATTGATAAACACTTTCAGTTAATTGCAGATCTGGTGGAGATTGAAAATTGGGCTTATGAAAATGGTATGAAATTTAACACCAAGTGTGTAGTTCTCCATGTTGGCAGGAACAATCCTGGTTATTCTTGTATCCTTAATCAAACTATTATTAAGTCAGTGCAATGTGTCAGAGATCTAGGTATAGCGGTCAATAGCACTTTTTCCTCAGATAGCCAGTGTAAAAAAATTAGCCAATTCTGCACAGTCCCTACTAACTAGAATAAGACCAGCATTTATTGGAAGATCAGAACATCTTATCGTACCTTTATATAAAACTTACGTACGTTCTGTTATGGACTATGGCTCACAATTTTGGTCCCCATACTTAAAAAAAATATATAAGGTTATTGGAAGGGGTACAAAGAAAAATAACCAGATATATTCCTAGACTAAAAATAAAGCCATATTATTCTAGACTGCAGGAGACTGGCCTACACACGCTAGAGGCAAGAAGACAAAGAGGAGATCTTTTGTTGATGTATAAAATAATTCATAGTGATGTTGGTTTACAAGAATTTTATATGCACTGTAGCAATACAAGGAGGAATCTCCATTCTCATAATCAGAAAATATTGGTTGAAAATACTAAAACCCTTAAAAGGGATAACTGTTTTACAGTTAGAACTCCGATTGCATGGAACAAGCTTACTTGGGTTGTAATAGATGGTTCTAGTCTTGAATCCTTTCAAAAGTATTTAGACTGTACATATTATAATAACAATACATTGGTGTAATTATCCCAACTGTGTTGGAGGCATATATAATGGGCCTGTTGGCTGCCTCATGTCATTAAAATCCTAGTAATTCAGTAAGCATTATAGCCTGGACACACAGGCTAGGGGCGATGCCAGGTTTGGCATAGCCGTCATCCAGAGTCTATTTCCAAAGTAGGTTTTGTGCCCATCTCCAAAGGTACTGTTTCTTAGTCTGCTTAAGAATTGGGAATATTGAAGTATTCTTGGGGTGAGAAGAAAAAGTTACCATATTAATCTTGTTTCTTCCAGGGGGTACTCCAGTATTCATAACTCTCCCATCCTGACTCCCCTTCTAGAACTAGTGTCCTCTGCACTCCATGCTGTATTATCAGGGGTATGTGTGTCACACTCTGGCATTTATATTTGGAACTGTGTTTTCATTGGTTTTACTTTCTTCAGGTGATTCTTACATTCGGGGGGCTTTCGTGGATTTTTCCCTCCTGTTGGAGGTTTTGGGTGTTGTCATTGTAGTGTTATTTAGTCATTAAATTCCTATTGGGCCCTGCCTTATTGAGCATCCATGAAATCTGAAGGTTAGAATGTAGGCAGTTGATAGGTGGCATAATTTGAAAAGTGGCACGTGCCAGTGGTGTTCCATCATTGGCATAACGTTCCATCTCTGGGCAGATCTGGCTTAAAGGCATGCTGCTTAAGAGTTATGAATATTGGCGTATCACCTGGAAGAAACAAGATTACCATGGTAATTTTTTCTTAGTGTCTGTGGTAACACAGTAAGTAGGGACTTTAGGGCAGACTTGCTGGGCCGAGAGGCCCTTTTCTGCTGACAGCTTCTATGTTTTTCTGTGTTTCTATGTAACGTGATCGGCAGATAAAACTGAAGGGATATTCTCTCCCTCCCAAATACTTTTGGTGGGTACTGCTTATTAAAGTGATTTACCAACATTTTAACATGCCTTACGAGGTATTGAGCTAAGGTTGGTGAAAGTCCGTATAGGCACAAGTTATCATTTTTAATTCACCTTGAAAGGAGTGGAAGGATCATATTTTTCTCAAACCAGGTAATCAGCCTGTTCCCTAACACTTATCGATTGAGTGATCCCCACCCCACACACACACCAGTGCGTGGCATGTGCGTGCTCTGGGAAGTGTGGGGTGCCAGTAAAGTCAATGGGGTCAGTTTTAAGTACCTTTTTATAGACTAATGGCCAGTTGGAGAGTAATCAAGGGCACTGGGTGACTAACAAGGCCTTTATCAGTCGCCTGGTGGACTTGATTACTCTCCAACTGGCCATTTTTGTCTATAAAAAAGGTAATTAAAACTGGTGCCCTTGACTTTAATGGGGCACACCCTCTCAATTTCCCTGGCCACGTGTCATTATTTGCCTGAATGCGGGGGTGGATCACTCAACCAGGAAGTAGAAAGGATCGACTGATTACCTGGTAAGAGAAAAAATGTGACCCCTTCCACTCCAGTCCCTTTCAGGCTGGACTGAAAATAACATTTTACCTACGCGGATTTCACTGACCTTGGCTTCAAGTCATGTCTCAGTTTGAAAAACTTGGTAAATCACTTTTAATCCTAGCAGTAAATGACTAGCTCAGTGACAACATGGAACAACACAGGAAAAAAACATTCGATTAGACTTACCATAATTTTGTTTTCTCTTTCAACATTGTCATTAAGACCCATCGCAGAGTGTTTTGCTCTGTAGAGAATATTTTGCAAACACAATTTTATTGGATTTCATTACATTACTTAATAGACAATAATTGTTTGTTTCAGGTATATGGTATATTACTTGGTGCATTGTTCATACACTCAGAGATTCTCTGGAGAGATGTCAGTATTGATGCTGCTGGTGCAGAAGCTGCGTTTTGAGTAATTGGAGATGCTGTAACTGACCAAATTGGATATGGTATGAATAACATAGGGCTCAGTGCTGCCTGTGCATTCCTCTGAGCTAGAGCTGTGATTTTTCTTTGTCTTTCGAAGAATATCTGAGTTAACCTATGGGTTTCATTTATTTCCCATGGGGGATCAGTGTGACATCAGAAGCTCATAATACCATCATACTGATGTCAGATCAGTGGTATTGTGAGATGGAATGTTTGGAGAGTTGTATATATTACAAAACAGTAACAGAATGACAAGCCTAGTTACTGCTGGTTTCCTATCTCGAGATTCTGGTGACATCATAAACCACTCTAACTTTGATCTCATGGTTTGATGTCCTCAGAATCCCTTGATGGAATTACATCCTTGTTGCTGATTATTTCCTATCTGTTCATAATTATATTGCTGTATGGGTCCGAAAGATTTAGGACTGAATAGTCAAAGCTAAGTGTTTTGGAATGGAGATAAGCCAGAGTTCCATGTTGATGCTATAGTTTTGAAGTGTGTTGCCCACTGGTAGGTGTGTGTCATCGAGGCACAGGTCAGGAAGCATAGGAAAACCAGGTGCAGTTGTAAAATTCACAATAAGTGATTTATTATTAATAAAAGTAAGATTAAAAAAAATTTGCGCAGTATAACTATTTACAATGGCAGTACAAACATAGAAAGTCCATCTGGGTTTCTTCTCAATTTCCAATCTCGGTCTCGCTCAGTCCCTGTGCTTCTCTTGCAAGAAATTGCAACACTGTTTTTATAAGTCTTTGCAACTCCCACTCGCTAAGAAAACAGCATGCTTCTCACATACTTGTAAGTTTCAACAAGTGCAGCAAAAAGAACATTGTGACCCAGAACTGGCTGGCTTCTCAGATAATTTGCAAACCGGTTAACCCCTTGGGTTCCAAACAGCTTTTCAATCATTTCAACAGTATAACTATATACTGTTTTAAACAAAGGAATCCCAGTATCAATTACAGTTCCACAAAAAGATTCACATATATTTTTATACCAGCAGATATGCAAGGGGAGAGAAAAGACAGAAACAGCAAGAGAGGTGTCGTCGAGGCACAGGTCAGGAAGCATAAGGAAAACCAGAAGCAGTTGTAGAATTTACCAAAGATTATTTACACTAGCAGTATCATAAAATAAACTTGTTCAGTATAACTATTTACAAAGGCAAAATAGTTTTCTTTCAGTCTCTGTGTCCCTTGTTCTTATAATCTTTCTTGCAGTTGCAGCTTAGCTCTTTTATAAGTCTTTTCAACTCCCACTCTTAGCAAGCATCCTGTTTTTGTAAATATCAGGCAGGAGCTGCTAGAACCAGTGTGCTTCTTGAGACCTCTACAGCTTTAGCAAAAGGCTCAAACGTTTGCATTCAAGTAACCTCTAGAGTTTGCAATAGCTTTCTGCAATCATCTCAAAATATAATTATATACAGTTCAACAGTAACACTGTATATTTTCTAAACAAAAGTGATCCTATTATCAGTTATATTTTTATACAATGATTTGCACATATTTTCATATAAGCACATATGCAAGGGAGGAAAACAGACAGCAAGAGAAAACGGACAGTAAGGGGCAAAGAATTGCGAGATTGTCGGGGTGATCAAATTTGATCTCACAGGAAAAATGGGTTGCGCATCCAGACAGATAGACAAGAAAGGACAGATCCTTGCATTTAAACACTTTCTTCATAACAAATCGGACGGGGTCCTATTCTACCCTGTCACATGAGGGTAGAGAGATAGTGAGAGGCAGAGAATTGCAAGACCGTTGGTGTGATCAAGTCCTAGGTCTCATGAGAAAATTTGGTTGCGCAACCAGACAGAGAAGAGACAGAAAAGGAGAGAATAGAACAGATCCTTGCATTTAAATTCTTTCTCCAGAACATCTGGGACAGGGCCCTATTCAGCCCTGTCACAGTGTGCATGTGTAATCCAGCAGTTAATGAATGCCAGTGACAACGTTGGAACTAGCACAGGAATCCTGGCAAGTCTGATAACATTTCTTCCTTTTGTTGTTGTTATCACTGTGAAGTATTTAGAGATTATTGGCATTAATTTTGCATGAAAGCTGCAATACAAAACTAAATTGTATTTGGTTGTCCACTTACAGAATGATGCACAAGGGTCTCCGGTGTGATGAGTCTTTACCATTACTGTATCAGGTTTCTCTGCCATATTTCCCATGTTTTATAATCCATATGTTTTTGCTAACTTCTGTAGACGTATATGCTAGTGGGGGGGGATGCATTTTCTGTTTGTTTTATGGAACGCAGCTAGAAACTGACATGTACGTATGACTGATTGATTGATATTACATGTAGGAAGAAATTGAATACAAGGAGGAAAAGCAGAGTGACTCTGACTAGCTGACTGGAGCATTCAGGGTTTTAAATAACTGATTAGCAATTTTTTTCTTGGGACCATACTAACCGTACAGAAAGTATTTATATAGATTTTCTAGAAGTGCTGTGTTTGTTAAACACAGTGAGGCAAGAGCTATTAATTTTCACAAAGTTTTAGCACTTTTATGAGCAAAACGCTAGTCAATTTTTAGAGTTAAATAAAACCCTGGTATTTAAGAGAGCTTTTTGGACAGCCTACAGTGTAAAGTACATGACTGTATTTGCCATTTTGAAGAGGTCAGGTTCCTATTTTGATTGCTTTACTTTTCCACAGCATGACCTCGAAGGATTGCTCAGCATGGCCAATGCAGGACCTAATACCAATGGTTCACAGTTCTTTATCACAACAGTGCCCACTCCCCATCTGGATGGCAAGCATGTGGTTTTTGGCCAAGTGTTAAAAGGGATTGGAGTGGTGAAAATGTTGGAAAACATGGAGGTGAAAGATGAAAGCAAGCCTGTTCAGGTAAGAAGTGATGTCTCTAAGAAAGTTGTCTGTCCCATCTTTTATAATTAAGACACCTACTTCCCTTATAGTAAAACATAGTGTGATCAAGGCCCTTTGTTCTCCACGGACACCCCCGTCCCCGGAGTCCTGACCAGCCATGCGTTTCAACTCGTGCATGCGCACATTCATTTTGTGAGCACTGTTTTTTTTTTTTTAATAATAATAATAAAAAAAAAGAAATCAGTATCTGGAACAAAATAAACTAAATGTAAAGCCAAAATGATGTAGTATAGAGTGCTTCCCCATGTAGTGTGGCCCTCATGTAGTGCTGTCACCCTTAATATGTGCCTACACAGGGGTGCCCACCCCCGGTGCTGCCAAACATTGGTTTCATTGGAGTGCCCAATCCCCAGGGTGATTGATGGACCTGTCACTGGACCTGGAATGAAGCAAACAGTCCCTCATGGTCTTTTTTGTTCTGTATCTGAAAAGCAGAAAACTGTTAATTGATGTCTTTACCTACCTATCCCCACCCCACCATTTAGCACCCACCACCCACCATCCTACCCTCAATCCCTAAAGCCCATCCAATACCCTAGAGTCACTCTGAGAGGAAAAAAAACATCCTCCTCCTGAAGCTTTGACAGAAAGAATGCCCACATTCTTGAGTTTTTTTTTTTTTTTTTTTTTTTTAAACCTACACAGATATCAGAGGGTGGAGGCCCTGCATGCGTGGTCTTAACCGTGACCTTCAGAACAGCCCATCTCTTCCCACTGATTACTCTAATCCCAGCATGTTAAAGATTTGTGTATCCGACAAAAAATGCTACTAATAGTTCCAGAGTAGCTAATGAGGTCCTGTTCCAAAGTGGCCATTGAGGTCCTGCTCTTCAGGGCTGGTCAACCTAGTGATCCAGGAACTGTTACTGATTCCACTACATCAGGACTTTCTGTGTCAGAAGCTGATATTTTATCCAGCTATGAGCAAGCTACAACCAACTGCTTGGGTCTTTTTAAAAATTTTTTTTTTTTGTCAACTTTTTTTTTCTTTACCCTTCTTGGAATCTCTCCAGTGAGGCACCTGACGTGCCATATCCCGTCTGCCTGAAATACCGGCCTACCTTCCTGGGGGACTCCACTCCGCTCGTCCTGGATCACAGCCCCCTGGATGTAAGCCCCTGGGGCGGGACCGCAAATTCCTTCTTGCTACCTTTCTGGAATCTAGTGGGTGGACCAGGGCTTGTGGGGGAGCTCCGGAGGCAGGCTGGAGGATCTGGCGCTGGGCATGGTGGTATGTCATTCGTCCCACTTTCGCCTACCAAGGCCAGAGGACTTTTTCCTTTGTTCCCTTTCGATGGCACAGACATGCAATGCGTCCAGTGTGGGCCTGCTCACTCTTGAGTGTGTCTACAGGATCGCCGCCACAGCCGATCCCCATGGCTGTAGGACCCACAGGCTGTCGTGCCCCCACTCTCTACCAGGAGCCACCATTGCCTAGGATTTTGGACCCCCTCCCTCCCAGGAGAAGAGGGACGTCCTCCGGATGCTCAATCCTGCCCTCCCTTGCTGACCCCTGGCGGCCCTCCCTTGCTGCCGAACTTGGGTCACTGGCATAGTGCGAGGTAAGGCATTCAGTGCCTCAGCCCTCTGCTCCACCAGGCAGGCCAACTGCTTGGGTCTTGAAAGAGGAGCCTACTCAAGTTGGGCTGTTTAATTACTTCCAGTAGCGCTGTATGAAGTCTGAACCATCAATTGCTTAACCTGATACAGAATGTTCGCCTGGGTAATGAGTTATAAAGGTGGCAGACAGGCCAGACCAGTGGCACAATGGTAGCGGTGCTGTCTACTATGCTAGCAACCTGAGTCTGAGAGTGAGCTTGGCTTGCATGGGGATCGGCTGGGTGAGAGGAGGAGAGTCCAACGGAGTACTGTCATGGAAAGGGGGGACACATCACTCTGCTACTCATCTGCCACCCGATACAGGCTAGGGGGCAGCACAGGCTGAGCGCATATTACCTACAGTATATCCTCAGTCAGTCCCATGCCAAAAAACGAGATCTGCAAGTTACTTTGTTTGCAAGTTACAAGTCATTTTATAACCCGTATTTCGCAGCTTGTTTAAAAAAAAAAAAAAAAAATCCATTTTCAGTGAAGAGCTACTGATGATGTCATAACCAGAACTCACAGCCTAGTCCTCCTTGCCAGCAACCTTATGGGACTTATTTCTCCGACGTTTAGGAAACTGTAGTTTTAGTAACCATTTGGGGGAAAAAACTGACACATGGTTGGGTACAGTGCATGCATTTCCGGAATGTTTAGATGCATGGTACCATACTTTAGAATGTTTCAGGTCATGGTTGTGGAATGCAGCACTGGACAAAGCTAAGGAATGCCAGGATGGTCACAATTTAGGAATTTTTTTTTTTTGGGGGGGGGCTTGCAGTTTCAAAATGTAGAAGGGATACACATTCTCGAAATGTTGTGGGGACTTAACAGTTTTGGAATATAGTGAGTACACGCTGTCGAAATGTGACAGGACACACCATTTTATCCTGAAGTTGCTTGTCCCTTCCACATTCCAGACTTGTACTCACCAACCACATTCTAAAATTGTGCATTGCATCCCTATCACATTCTGACATTGTGCATCCCTGCCATGTTCTGTAGCTGTCAGTGGCACATTTTGAAATTGTCACCATCACATTCTGAAATTGTGCCGCACAGACACATTCTGAAATCTTGTATTTCCCACCACATTTCAAGACTGTATATCCACGCTGTATTCTGAAATTGTCACCACTGCATTCCAGAACTGTATCCCCATAGGTATATAGATACATAGACACTGTGTCGGCAGATAAGAGCTTATGGCCCACCCAGTCTACCCGTTTGAGCTTGTAAGTTCCATTTACGTTTTTCTAGAAGTCTGCTGCCCCTTACCCCTGACCTCCAGAATTCCCTTATGTCTATCCCATGCATTCTTAAATCCTGTGATTGTTTCAGCTGCACCACTTCCTCTGGCCGGGTGTTCCACTTGTCCACCACCCTTTCTGTGAAGAAATTCTTTCTCATGTTTCCTCTGAATGGCCCTCTCTCCAATTTCATCCCATGCCCTCTAGTCCTGCACCCTGTTCCTTCCTATAAGGTACTTGTATGTCTCTATCATATCCTCCCCTCCAGGGAGTGCATATTCAAGTCCTACAGCCTGTCCTTATAGGACTTGTGATGCAATCCCTGTACCATCTTTGTTGCCCTCCTCTGAACCTTCTTTACCCTGTCTATGTCCTTATGTAGGTGAGGTCTCCAGAACTGTGCACTGTACTCCAGATGGGGCCTCACTAGTGTCTTGTATAGTGGAATTATGACCTACCTTTTCCACTGATGATGATGACCCTGCTTATGCATCGTAGCATCTTATTTGCTTTACGTGCCACCTTGTTGCATTGTTTCCCTACGTTGAGATCATCAAAGATGATAACCCCAAGGTCCCTTTCCTGCTTGGTGCATGCTATATCCTCATCCCCACAACTGATATGTTGTTCCAGGATTTTAATGCCTCATATGCATTATTTGGACTTCTTTGCGTTGAATTTCAACTGCCAAACCCCTGACCATTCTTCAAGCTTCTGCATGTCCCTCCTCATTCTGTCTACACCCTCTAGCATGTCCACTGTTGCAGAGCTTCATGTCGTAGCAAACAAGGAAATTCTGCCTTCTAGGTCCTGCGCAGTGTCACTGATGAAGACGTTGAATAGGACTGGTCCCAGCACTGATCCCGGTGGTACCCCCACTTGTCACTCTTCCCACTGTGGAGTGACAGCCATTTAATACCACCCTCTGTGTCCTGCCGCCCAGCCAATTGCCCACCCACCGCTCTACTGTCCTGCCCACTCCCATATTCCCCAGTTTAATAGCCTTCTATGTGGCACAGTGTCAGAGGCCTTGGTGAAGTCCACATAGGCCACGTCCACTGCCCTCCCCGATTGACCTCCCTTGTCACCCAGTCGGAAAAATTCTATGAGGTTTGTCTGGTATGAACCCCCCCCCCGTGAGATCATGCTGCCTTGGGTCCTATAATCCATTGGCAACCAGATGTTCCATCAATCTCTCCTTCAGTAGTGCTTCTGTGATCTTCCCCACTACCGACGTCAGGCTAAGTAGTCTGTAGTTCCCTGCTTCCTCTTTATTTCCGCTTTTGTATAAGGGAACTACATCAGCTGTCCTCCAGTCTTTGGGTACCTCTCCTGTTTCCAGTGATTGGCTAAACAGGATTTCCAGAGGTTAAGCAGCCACCTCTTTTAGTTCCTTTGGGATCCTGGGAGTGCACCCCATCGGGCCCCATTGCTTTATCGAATCTTATTCCTTCCAGTTCCTTGATGACCCTTTTCTGTGTAAATGGACTTGTGCCTATTTCTGTGCCGTTCCCACTCCTTGTACTTCCTTCACACCCATTACCCTCCTCTTCCTCAGTAAAGACTGAGCAGAAATATCTGTTCAGTATGTCAGCTTTACCGTTGTCCTCCTCCATGTGGCCCCTGTCCTCCCCCTTCAGTCTCACTATCCCTCCCTTTGCCTTTCTTTTATCACTTATGTACCTGTAAAAGGTTTTGTTCCCTCTACCCACTGAATTTGCATTACGCTTTTCTGTCTGAGCTTTGGCTTCCCTTACTGACCTCCCTGCCTCCCTTTGCTTCTCTTGGTACTTCTCTCTATCCCCTTCTGCTTGCATCTTTTTGTATTGCCTGAATGCAATCTTTTTTGGCTTTCACTTTCTCCGCTACCTCCTTGGAAAACCATAATGGTGGTCTTTTCCTTTTCCCCTTGCTAACCTGCTTAATGCATAATTCTGTTGCTCTTGTAATCTCTGTTTTAAATATCGCCTGCTGTTCCTCCACCCCAATTTCTTTCGCATTAGCACCTCTTTCAAGCATGTCCCCATTTTCCGAAAGTCTGCCCTTCTAAAATCCAGGATACGTGTTTTTGTGCGATTTGGTTCTGGTCCTTCTGTGATTTCAAACCACAGTGACCAGTGGTCACTGTTCCCCAGGTGCTCCCCAACTGTTACCCCTATTGTACTGTCACCATTTGTGAGCATGAGGTCCAGTACTGCCTTCTGCCGAGCTGGTTCCATGACCAGTTGGTTAAGGAAGGCACCTTGAAGAGAGTCCAGGATAACTCTGCTGCTGGGAGGCTCCAGTCCATGTCTGGAATATTGAAGTCTCCAACCAGCACCACCTTCCCCATGCCTGCCATCCTTTGGATGGCTAGCATTAACTCCCTGTCTGTCTCTTCCTCCTGGGCTGGTGGTCTGTAGGCCTCCCCTGTGCAAATGGCTGACCCCATTTTACTTTCCAGCTTAAACCACAGTATCTCTCCCCCATTTTGTTCCTCCTAGATCTCTGTGGCCTTTATGCCATCTTTTACATAAAGTGCCACTCCTCCTCCCTTCCTGCCTGCCCTGTCTCTTCTGAATATGTTGTAGCCTGATATGGCCATCACCCAGTCATGGTTATCATTACACCAGGTCTCTGTAATGGCCACAATGTCCAGGTCTGACTGCACCATGGCAGCCTCCAGATCCTCCATCTTGTTGCTAAGGCTCCTGGCATTGGCACACATGGCTTTCCATGATGTGTACTCCCTGGACTGTTTAGCTGTTTTACTCAAGCCCTCTCCCTGGTTGTCCTTTATCTCTGGTTCTCCCTGCTGTCTGCCCTTCTGTTGAATTTTGCCGCCTTTCTGCCTATCCTCCCCTTGGGTGCAATCTCCATCTTCCATCTTTTGCACATTGCTTTGTAGAGATATCCCCTCTTCCTGTTCACTGTTTCCACTGCTCGCTATGGGAGGGGGTGGGCAGTTAGGTACCCACCTTGCTGGCTTGCCACCCCCCTTGACTAGTTTAAATGCTTGTCCATGTAGCATTTAAACTTATCATTGAGTGCTTGGATTCCTCTCCAGGACGGATGCAGGCCATTAGGCTTGAACAAGCCCCCATCCTTCTAGGTGGGTTCCCAGTCACCAGTGAATCCAAACCCTTCCTTACAGCACCAGTTCTTCAATCATGTGTTAACGCCATCACATTCCAAACATGCCTGTGCTCTCCTTATTTCAAAATTATGTGTTTCCATCACATCTATGATGTTACTGTGCTCATAATCCTCACCAGCCCTGTTGGTCATTGAATTTATCTCTAACTTACACCTTGCTCCAGCACTGTATCTGGGTGTACCTTCCACGTAAATGTAAAAACTGTAAAAATTGTCTTTTCTCCTGTTTTTGTACCTGAATGTATTCGTCTGAACCAATTACTGTATCAATGTACCTGTTGTACCCTTTTGTACTCTCCCGGGTCGTTCCTGAAAATAGGCATAAAACTTGTCTAGTGTACTTACCCGGTAAACAAAAACTAAATAAATAAATCCTGAAATTGCGTTTCCCAGCCACATTCTGAAATTATACTTTCCTATCACATTCTAAAATTGTGTGTCACTGCCACTTTCCAAAATTGCCCTATTTGGTCACATTCTGAAAATGTACATCCTCACCATAGTCCAAAACTACGCATCCCTGCCTCATTCTGACATAATGCATCACCGCCACATTCAAAAATTTTGCGTACCTGTCAAATTCCAAAAGTACATTTCTCTGCCACGCTCCACAATGATGCATCCAAACCCATTCAAAAAATGTGCATCACTGCTGCTTTCTGAAATTGCGTATGACTGCCACATTCTGAAACTGTGCACCCCAACACATTTTGAGACTTTGTGTCCACGACTCATGGTGAAATTGCATGCTGGCACCAGACTCTGAAATTGAGCATCAGTACCACATGATGAAATTACTCACCAATGACACATTACTGAATTGCATATTGCTGCCACGATCTGCAACTATGTATCTCCTGCATTTTGAAATTAAAATTTATGATACGGTCACAGTCTGAATTTCAGTATCCCTGCTTCATTCTTAAATTTTGTGTCCCTGCTACTTTCTGAGATTCATTGCTGCAGTCCAGAATTGCAGCCTGGTGGCATTCTGAAATCTCACCCCAGAAGTATTGTTAAAAATTACACTCAACTTTGGGATTCTAAAACCATGTTTGCTGCTGCATTCCAGACCCCCACCCCATCACATTCTTAAGTTCCTTGTGTCTGCACATTATGGAAGTGCATGCCCTGTACCTTCCCAGTGTCAGCTTTCTTATTCAGAAGTTTACTACAACTGATGTTTTATGTAGTGTGGGAAAAACAAGTCTTGTAAGGTATAGTAGTTTCCAGGGAAGACTAGGCTGTAAGTTCCGGTTATGACATCATCAGTAGCTCTTCACTGAAATTGGATTTTTTTTTTTAAAACAAGCAATTACATTAGGGTTACAAAATGACTTATAAGTTAAACAGAGTAACTTGGAGATCTTATTTTTTGGCAGGAGGCTGAAGGGGAAAATGCTGATCCCAATTCTGGATTTACTGATGCTAGAAATTCTGGCTGTACTCCCTCTCATCTTTGGTGGGTAGATGCCATGGTGGATTCTGTGGCAGTTAGCATTGCTTTGATTGTTTGACTGCAAGAGAGTACAGTCATATAGGCTTCTGTTTGTAGACATGTTAGTCTTACAGGTGCCTACAGAAGGAGCCCAGCTCAATTGTATTTTGCAGCACTTGTAATAAAATGGGTAGAAATGCTAACTGCGATTGTATCCCCTTCATCTCATTCCTACCAGTGATGTTAAATACCAGGGACGCTGCTACTATTTTCACACCAAAATGGAGCGCTGGTGTGCACAGGTGCGCCAGGACCACTTTGAAAATGAGCTTGCTCAGTGGTGTTTATGCCTGGTTAAATAAAGTTGATTGATTGATTGATTGACATGTTTATGAATCGGATTGTGTTCAGACTATGAAAGAGGGCAGAGGTCCCACAACAGGATTCTGGTTATTGGGTACAGGCCCATAGACATTTGGGAGTTTGGCCAGGCAGGCATTCCCATTTAATCATTTTCACTTGCTTACCTTTTACTTGGCTGAGAAGCAGACTGCTTCAGCTACTCTAGCCATCATCTTCATCAATTTTTTCTAGGCTGTTCCAGTCCATCAGTGTTTCCTTCATCTTTCCCCGTGTCCCCACTCTGTGGATTGAGGTTACCAAGGCTGCACCCTTTCTCTGGCTTGGAGATTGGGTGAGCGGCTGCCTGCATAGTCTGCGCTGTTCTTTGTTCATCCAGCAGGAGTGCATAAATGCCAGGCAGCCCACTCCCTCCTTTCTCTGGTACTGAGCACCTCACCTCCACAACAAGACACATCTGGAATCCCCAGGATGCAACCTCAGGATACATCTGGAAATGAGCTGTTTCAGCTCAGTATGTCTTTCTCTGTAAAACTTCAAACATGTTAGCCCCCATTGGGCCCCATGGGCGATTCCGAGGCTCACATGCAAACCCTGGTCTCCCAGGTGAGAGAGAGTCACTGGGCCATTTTACGTCATTCATTAATCATGGAGGGCATTACCATGAAAACTGGAACTGTACCAAGTAAAATCCCAGGCACTATACCATTAAACTGATTGTACTAAAGAAAAAAAAAAAGGAAAACATTTGAAAATAGAATGCCAGAATTGCTCTCAATAGCGCTGCAGTGTGCCTATGAGAAACTGATACTGTTCGCCAATTTCTCACAGACACGCGGTTAATAGCCAGTCAAGAGCACTACAGTCTCACTGTTGAGTCTACTTTCCAGTTATTACAGAATGAGGGGACAGTATATCTGTATTCTGATTCACTAAGAGGAAGCTTCTTCAGTACAATAATAATGCATAATAGTTTTTACCTGAGTTTCAGCATCTCGTTTTCATTAGAGTCCTGCTTCTCTTACTCAGTCTCATAGGTGACAGGACTGAAGCACATGGAGGTCAAATGATCTTTCTCTGGGTGACACAGTGAGGCAGGGTCTGCGGCAGGACCTGTGAGCTCCTGGTTTATAGTTCAGTGCTCTAGTTGGTAGATCATTGTCTTCTCATTTTGCTATCCTATATGTGTTTTGTTCCCATGAAGCCGTATCAAACCTGCGTCCAACTAAATGTTTTGTTCTACTTATTTTTACAGCTGTGTATCATAGCTGGTTGTGGAGAACTGAAAGAAGGTGATGACTGGTGTATTGCTCCAACTGATGGTTCTGGGGACGCTCATCCAGACTTCCCAGAGGACTCTGACTTTGATTTAAAAGATGTAAGTGTTGAGATAGATTTAAGAAGACTTGGACCACGGGCTGTCAGTTTTGATGGTCTGCTGTTCCTCCAGAATAACCCTTTGTCATCATGTTATTAGGAAATGAGAATACATTGAGGAAGGACTGGAGGATTTTGTTGGATATTTCATTTCTACGCTGATGAGTGGCCTAATATAAAAATATGAGTGTATGATGCTGACTTCACAGTTGTACACTTGCTCAGTTGATGTAGATTGAATTGATAATTTTTTAGGGACATGTTTAACTTTATAAAATTACGGGGGGGGGGTCATTGGAACCAGGGGCTTTATGTGATTTTGACAGTATGAGCAGGAACAGCAACACTTCTGGAAGCGCCTAAATTGTGTCGAAACATATGCAATATTTCTTGTTTTTCTCCCCCAGTGTAACTCTAGCAGGAAGATACTGTTTATCTCTACAGGTAGTACTTTCTAAATTCAGTTGTGCCTGTTTAAAATTTAAATTGGCAAACTTGCTCTGTTACCTCACAAACTGTTTTGGTAGTGAAGGTTTTTGTGAAGGCCACTAAGCTCGTTTAATTATTCAAGGGTGTAAGAAAAGTATTGGGTCTTATTTAGACTAATTTTATTAGTCTGGTGCCAAAGGAAAGAAGGCAAGTGTGGGAAGTTTTTCTTTTTATGACTTCTGTTTCTGTGTAAACTATCTGCAGTCCCCAGATACTGGCGAAAGACTCCCACGAGGCCTGTGTCTTTTGCCTCGGGCTGGACCACGACACCAAGAACTGCCCGATCTGTCACAGCTTTACAAGTAGTACTAGGATCTGCCGCCTTAAGGTGTTAAAGGCCCATATCCTTGAACAACAAGTGGCCATGATGCAGCGCTCTCCTGTGGAGAAGTCGTCTTCCACACCCCACTCCTCGAAGCATTAAGAGAAAAAGCTGGACTTGGACCACCACAAGTCCCTCGAAAAGGACTGGAGCCGGTCTCAGGTGCGTTCGCACTCTCCATCTCCCCACAAGAAGTCCTCCTTCTTGGGATTGGGTGGCTCTGATCATTCCCGGCACTCTAATGGTAAGTGGAGTATTACCATCTACACCAAGACACCGGCGTCAGGTAATGGTAGTCAGGGCCCAGTCTCAGTACTGACACCCCCCCAACTCGAAGGTGAAAGTCACGCCCTTGCGGCCACCCTCCACCTCGGGAGTTGGGACCTCGGGTTCCTCTTCGGTGTCTGCCTCGGCCCCGCCAAACAAAACCCCGACCATGGCCATTCCCGGGGCTCCATGTAAGGCCCAACCTCAGAAGGAACAGGAGTCTGGCTCAAAGCTAGCACCGGCTCACTGACCCTCTACGGTCCAACCAATGAAACCGAAGCTGATGATGGCCAAGCCAGACGGCTCCAAACCATCAATGGCACAGGACCCAGAGCAAACATCGGTGAAGGCAATGCTGGATACTGACCATTCACTGGTCTATAGGGCCTCCACTCCTGAGGACCTGGACAATTCTTTGCCCATGGACCCCCCCCCCCCCAATTTGCCATCTTTGCTCATACTTCCTTGCTTGCCGGACAAACTCAGCCTCCCGATGGGTTCTGCTGCAGCACAATTTAATAAAGAAGAGCTCACTGAACTCTTTCAGTTTTGGTGGGGCCAAGTTAAAAAAGGGGTTTTACAGCTGCAGCCAGATCCTATTCTGGCTCTGGAGAAAACTGGGGATAAAAGCAGGGACGAAAGGCCTTCTTCCCCTGTGCCTAAATGTTCCCCCTCTAAGTCTAAACTGAAGTCCAGTTCACGCACTCTGGTAGATACCCATGGCCAGTCTAAACACAGGGAATGTCGGCACTGGCAGTGTTCTTGCTCTGCCAGCCACCATCGTTCCTTGAGCAGGAGATGGTCCAGTAGCGGACACCGGTCTGACAGCCGTCCCAGGCGTTCGGTCAGCCACTGTCTGACCCCTAGCTGTTGCCGGTTCCCTAGCTGTTGTCTGTCTTATAGCCGATGTCAGTCTTCCAGTAGGCGTCGCTCACAGGAAAGAAGCCATTCTTACTTTCATTCAGGATCGGCTTCCTACTGTTCAGAGAGCCACAGTTCGGATCCCAGCTCCTCTGGTCCGACCGTTCCCTTTCCAGGGAAAGAGTGTCCCCCGACAAGAGGGACACCCCAAGGTCCCCTCCTGATGATCCCACATTCATGAACATCATGAGGCATATCCAGTCCTCTAACGGATGGGAGACAGAGGACTTGGATCTGAAATGCCGGAGGTTAGCGGAATACCTAAGGCAGAAGGAGCCAAAGCCTCTAGTGGTCCCTCCTCTTGTGGATACCTTCTAAGACCTTTCCAGGATTACTTGGAAGCATCCCTCTACCACCGTGGCAGTTCCTGAGAAATCAGGCTGTATAGAACCCTGAGGGAGGAGCCTTTCCTGGCAGAACACCCTCAGGTGGACTTCATGGTGATTACTGCTGCTCAGGATATATCCAAACAGCCTAAACACCTCAGCTCCCAGCCTCCCAATGTAGAGTCTAGATACCTGGACCAGGTAGGCAAGAAGGTCTATTCTGCTTCCACTTGTCCATAGGCTCTCTAAACTTCTTCACGCATATGGTCCAGTACCAAAATGCAATGTGGGAGAAGGACTTGGAAGTAGCTCAGGCATTGCCATACTCTGCAAAAAAAGACCAAGTTCCTGGAGATTTTAAAATCTGGTTTGGATGTAGGCATTCATGTCTTGAGGGCCTCGTACGATACTGCAGCTATGGCCTCGAGGGCAGTGACTTCCGGCGTTTGCCTTAGAACGCCATGCCTGGCTTAGAGTTTCAGGATTCTCCTAGGATCTGCAGTCCGGAATCTGGGACTTCCCATTCCAGGGTTCTGTCCTCTTCAGGAAGGGGATGGAGAAACTCCTCTCTCATCTCCAGGAATATGGGAAGTCCATCTGGGAAGTCCAAAAACTATATAAGGGAGACCAGAAGCCATTCCGCAAACGGCCATTTCGTAAGCCCTCAGGGCAGAATAACCATGGCCAGTTTCCACAGAGAGGTGGCTTTAAGAGGAAAGCCACAACCCAAGCTTCTGGGAGTTCTATCTCTAGAGGCCTCAAGTCCTCCCAGCACTCCCTGCTGACTCCTGGAGCTACTCATTGACTTGCTACTAATTCTCCCCCCCCCTTCCTCTAGCGGAGGCAGTAGGGGGTCGCTTGTCCCTCTACCAAGATGGGTGGAGCAACATTACGACAGACTTCTGGGTTCTAGACCTAATAAGGAGAGGACATACCTTAGAGTTCACTCAGATTCCTCCAGAACCACCAGGGTCCTTCCATTATTCTCCTTTGCACAGGGGAAGGCAGTATAGTGCAGTGGTTTAAGGCTCTGAACTGCAAATCTGGAGATCTCGGTTTGAATCCCACAGCCACCCTTGCATATACTGTGTGACCCTGAGCAAGTCATTTAACTTCCCTGTGTTCCCAGGTTGCACCTGTAAACAAGCTTTTGGCTTAGTGTGTCTCACCTGGTTAAATAATTGGGGGGAAAAAAAAAAATTCCTTTAATAGGAGAAATACAGACCCTTCTGCAAAAGTGGGCAATAGAGCCAGTTCCCCAGGGACAACGGGGGAAGGTTACTACTCACACTTCTTCCTGGTCCCAAAAAAGACGGGGGATCTTCGTCCCATCCTGGACCTCAGCTCCTTAAATCTTTTAATAGAATACAAAAGGTTCAGGATGGTCACTCTGCCAGGCCTTATTGCCCTCTTGCATCGGGGGGATTGGCTCTGCTCCCTGGACATGCAGGACACCTATATGACATAAGTCTTTCCTCCTCACCGGAAGTTTCTGAAGTTCCACTTTCAGGGGAGGGATTATCAGTTCCAGGCCTTACCGTTCAGCCTCTCCTCCGCTTCATGAGTCTTCACCAAGTGCCTAGCAGTGGTGGCTGCGGCTTTCAGATGCCAGGGCCGTTAAGTCTTCCTTTACCTAGACGATTGGTTTCTGGCAGCACCATCCACAGTGCAACTACTGCGCACTCTCAAAGACACCTTTATTCTCTTCCGAGAGCTGAGGATCACCCTGAATCTTCCAAAGTCTTCCCCAGAGCCCAGTCAGTGACTCCTTTTTAGAAGAGTGGTCCTCAACACAGTTCAGGGCATGGCCTTCCTCCTGCAGGACAGGGGGGATAGTCTACAGATTGTAGCCTGAACGGTATCTATGGCCTCAGACTTCTGGGGCACATGGCGGCAGCCATCCTCACAGTTCCCTTGGCTCGCCTCCACATGAGGGTCTCGCAGTGGATGTTCGGGGTGCAGTGGGACCAGAGGTCAGACTATCTAGACCGGCCGGTCTGGTTCTCCAACCCAGTCAGAAGGACTCTTTCTTGGTGGTTGGATCCCTCCAACCTTGAACGAGGGGTCCCTTTTCGGCAAGAGCCCCCAAGACGGATCCTAAACACAGATGTCTCATGTCTCGGCTGGGGTGCTCATCTGGGAGATGATCAAACCCAGGGGACATGGTCTCCAGACGAGCAACAGCTCCATGTCAATATTCTAGAGATATGAACGGTCCTGAATGCCTTGCTTGCGTTTCAGACAGACCTTTCGCCAGGCCCTCTTCTCGTCCAGTCGGACAACATGTCGGTAGTGTTCTACGTCAACAAGCAAAGGGGCTTACACTCCTATCCCCTGTGCAGGGAGGTGATGAGTCTGGTATTGGGCACTGGAACACCACCTAGATCTCACTGCTGTTAATGTTCTAGGCATCCAAAACGTCTTGGCTGACAGCCTAAGCTGATCGCGGTCCAAGCTCACGAGTGGGAGCTCCTCCAGTCAGTAGCAGATCAACTGTTCGACAGGTGGGGCCGTTCAGAGTTGGACCTCTTTGTGACTCCGCTCAATGCCAAACTGCGCAGTTTCTGCTCGCGAGAGCCCACGCCTGGTGTTTTCTGGCCAGACATGTCCTCCTTCTGTTGGACAAGGAGGTTTCTGTATGCCTTCCCTCCCTTCCCAGTAATTCTGAGGGTTCTTGTGAAACTTTGGGCAGAAGGAGCAGAGATGATTCTCATCGCCCCATTCTGGCCTTGGCAGATTTGGTTCCCAATACTTCAGCAGCTAGCAGTGGAACCTACAATTCAGCTGCCACGGAGCTCGCACTTACTGTCCCAGGATCAGGGAACATTGGTCCACCTGGACCTCAGATCCCTCCATCTTCATGCCTGGCTCCTGCAGATGATGTCAAATCTGGGTTTGGGGTCTCCCAGGAGGTGGCAGATGTTCTCGTAGCAGTGAGAAAGCCCTCTACTAGAGCCACTTATGCTATGAAGTGGAAGTGTTTCTGCCTTTGGGCTTCACCCCATCACTTGGACCCTGTCTCCTGCCCATTGAACTCGGTTCTGCAGCATCTCTTCTCCTTGTTAAATCAAGGCTTGAGCTACTCCTCCATAAAGGTACATTTCTCAGCAGTTTCTACATACCATGTACCAATGGAGGGAAAGACACTTGCCCAACTGGATGTGTCCCGTACTTTTTTGAGGGGCATTCTACATATCAAGCCACTCATCCGAGATCCAGTACTACCCTGGGATCTCCTGTTTGTGCTGCAGAAGCTCCCCCTCCCCCTTTTTGAGCCTGCCATGGATTGCAAGCTTAGTTTTCTTTCTTGGAAAGTGTTATTTTTGGTTGAAGTTACTTCTGCTCGGAGAGTTTCTGAGCATCAGGCCCTGATGTGTTAGGGGCCTTAATTAGTTTTTCATAGGTACAGGGTGCCCCTAAGAACCAGTCCTAATTTTTTGCCCAAAGTGGTTTCTGAACTGACATTGAATCAGGATGTCAACCTTCCGTGTATTACCCAGACCACTCAAATGGGGAGTGCTCCTACATACTCTGTACATCCACAGGGCACTGAGGTACTATCTAAAACACATTGCCCACACCATAAGAACAGAGCAGCTGTTTGTGGCCTTTGCATCTCGATGCCAAAGCACTCCGGTGTCAAAACAAACTCTCTCGAACTGGCTGGTCAACTGCATTGTTTATTGTTACAAGTATAAGAGGACCCTACTGGTCTCTGTCAAGGGTTATTTATTTATTTATTTTTTAAAACTATCTTTTTATTCATATTTTAACATTCTTAGGATCACGGTACATATATACAGGAATGTAATGATATGTGCAGTTCAGGACAGTGGTTAGAAAACATAACTAACCCCTGCAGAATGGGGGAAGGCAATAGGCAGTATGATTAAAAAGAAGAAAAGAGGTAAATTCTTTAAGTTAATTAAATAATTAACAATAAAATCATTGACTTGTAACTTCAGTGTGTCTTAATTGTGTCATCGTGAAAAAATGTATTTCAAAAATAAGTATTCAGTACCATTCTGCATTTATGTTTGAAGGCTGCAGGGGAGAACTTTTTGGGGGGGGGGGGGTGGAACGGAGAGATGGTCCAGGGGAAGCCGGGAGCCCAGAAGGACAACTAGTAGTATTTTAGATGTAGTCCTCTCCCATCAGGGTAGGGGCAAGCTCCTGGAAGGAAAAATAAAGAATGAGACTGGCTCAGACCCACCAGAGGAGCACCTATGTTTCTAGGGACATGGATATGTTGTTCATCCACTCTGTCTGGCAGGTTCCTTGACGCTTTAAATCTTGCTGTATGGTCTTCGAGCTGGCTCTTCCCACCCACCCGGGTGGTAAAACTCTTGGCTGCGCCCCATGACTCCAGATCTTCCTTACCGCTTGGAAGCTCAGGTTCCCTCCTTAACGCTCTGCGTGTAGACTGGATCCTAATTCTTTGGTTCGCCCGAAAGTTATTATCAGATTTTTAAGACTTCGGTCAAATTGCTCCCTCGCGGCTGCGATGGACAAATAGACTCCCAGATTTCGTCGGTGCCCATGTGGACAGAAAATGTCCAGGATGGACCCGCACTCCACGTGCGTCTACTGCCTCGGCTTAGACCATGACCCGCAGGCCTGCGAGTTATGCCGTTCATTTTCGTCCAACGTCCTGGAAGACCGCGCTGCCCAGTTACAGCTTGGGTGCCCCGAGAAGCGCTTTCCGCCGGTGAAGTCGAAGGAGGCCCATTGGGCAGTTACTGCGGTGGCTGGCTCGGCTGAGCAACTCGAGCAGATGATCGCTCTCGAGGAGGAGGCGGCACAGGCCGCATCATCCTCTTCCTCGGTTGCGGCATTTATCCCGCTCTCTCTGGGTACCTCCTATTCAGCTTCTTTTAAGGAGCTTTGCCAGTCCCTTTCCATGAAGGGAGAGGGGCCATCGGGACATTCTTCTTGGTCCAAAAAGAAGGACTCGAAAGGTAAGTCCCACCATTGGCGTTAGTGGGAGTGGGAGGGTCCCTTCCCGGACAGTCAACACTTTCGACTTGATCCGAGGTTGTGCTAAGCCGCTGGCTTCTGATGTCCCGTCAGGTCAGCGGCTGAGACACCCGCGCGGCGGTTGAGATTTTCTCGACCCGTCAGGCGAGCTGTCGACTGATGAAACCGACAGCCCTTCTTCACCAGTTCCCCCGGTGGAGACCAAGGACTTGCCTGCACCTCCGGTGCTGGAGTCCCTGGTCAAGGCTTCCGAGCCAAGGGAAGAACGGGGGTCCCCCGCCCCTTCCCAGACCCGTCCTCGGAAACACCGAGGATCTCGGTCTTGGACATCCTCTCCAGTTCAGCCCGATCCGCCCGACATCGGCGGCAGTCTCGGTCTCGACACGGTAAGCGGCGCGCTGCTCATCTCGTCTTCCTCCTCGGAAGAGGAGGCGGCGTCAAAATTGCCGACGGCCTCTGAGGACCTGATGTGGCAGCAGTTACTTCTGTCCAGGAACAAGCCCGGCAGCTGTATCCCCGGCCATCAAGTGGCTGTCACCCAGCCGGCGAAACAACCCCTCACTGTAGTCAGGTGCCCAAGCCTGGGCCAGTTGTTCGGCGAAACCAGCTGCCCCACCGATTGTGGTGGAACCTCTGCCTCCCTGCAGGATCGGGCGCCGACCAGGACTCTCGGTCGGGTCAGGGCCTGCCCCACAGGTTGTCGGTCACCCTCACTCCCGACCATCCTCGGCAGGTGGAGGGTGGCTCAGGCCCCAGGCAGCTCTTCGCAGACTCCTCGGAGTCCGACGACTACTCCTCCCTGTTCTCCAGGCCCATTGATCTGGAGTCCTCGGGGGGCCAGTCGATGGACGAAAGCCCATCGTCCTTCATGGGTCTGCTTCAGCTCATCTCGGAGTCTACCGGGATGCAGCTCGAGCCCATATCCAAGCGGGTCAGATGTCCCCTAACGGAGATAATGGACCGAGGGGATTTACCCACGGAGGCCTTTCTGGTGGCTGAAGCCATTGGGGTTGGTCACCAATAGCGTTTTCCGGCATTCCGGGAAGCGCTAAGGATGTGGATAAGCCCCCTGACAAGGAGTCCAAAAAGCTGGACTATGCCGGGTGCAGGGTGTGCACTGCGTCCTCCCTTGGTCTCCGCCAGGCCAGCTCGGCAGTGCTGATGGCACTCTTCTCCCACGCCCTCATGGGCTCCCTGTATGAGGTGATCCCTCATCTCCCGGCCGACCTGCAGACCACGGTCAGGCAGGTACGGGACCAGGGAAGGGTGGTGGCAAAGCAGCAGCTCCAAATGGCTCTGGACATTGGAGACTCCTGTGCCAGATCAGTTGCAGCCGCAGTGGCCATGCGCTGCAGAGCATGGCTGAGGATATCCACTTTCACGGCGGATACCCAGCATAAACTGGCGGATGTCCCCTTCCTGGGGACCGACCTCTTCTGCCCTGGAGTGGAAGGTCACCTCCAACGGATCGAAAAGTCTAATGCCACTCTGGACTCTGTCACCTCCGCCCAGAAGGACAAGGGCCGTCGACAACAGCAACATAAGTCCTGTCGCCCTTCTGCACCTGCGGCATGTCCGGCCCAACAGGACCAGCACCAGAGCCAGCAGGCTCGCCCATGGCACCCCAAACCCAAGCCTGCGGCTTCCTCTGATAGGAAGCAGGGAGGAAAAGGCCCAGGAGGTCCCTCGGCCAGTCCCTCCTCTAAGCCTGCCCAGCCTCCTCGCTCCCCCCTGGGTTCCCCAGTGGGAAGACGGCTCTGCCACTTCCTTTCCGCCTGGTCCGCTATCACCACGGACCATTGGGTGTTGGAGGTGGTAGGAAAGGGCCTGCCCCTGGAGTTCGAGCAGGCCCTGCCCTTCCGAGTCGTCGCCCCTCGGGGCTCACAGGGGTCTGCAGCCTCTCTCTGTCGGCTCGCCGAGCCGACATCGCCGCTCCTCGAAAAGAGGTGATCAGGAAGGTGGCGGATCCTCCTCCAGACGCAGGGTTTGTGTCCAGGTACTTCCTGGTCCCAAAATGGATGGGGGGCTAGCGCCCCATTCTCGACCTGCACGACCTGAACAGGTTCCTAAGGTCTCGGACCTTCAGGATGGTCACTCTAGCTCAGATAATCCCATCCTTGGAATGAGGTATGTGGTTCTGTTCTCTGGACCTCCAAGATGCGTTCTTTCACGTCCCTATCCGTCCGTCCCACCAGAGAGTCCTCGGCTTCAGGGCACAGGGATCCCTCCACGAGTTCCGGGCCATGCCCTTCGGCCTTTCCCTAGCTCCCAGGGTCTTCACCAAATGCATGGCAGTGGTGACAGCATTCCTGCAGTGCCGAAGGGTCCGGGTGTACCCCTGCCTGGATGACTGGCTGATTGCAGCCCCCTCCAGAACGGAGATGGAGTGGGCCAGAGATCTGGCCCTCCAGGTCTGCTCTCAGGTTGGCCTCCTCATCAACGAGGCCAAGTCGGAACTCGTGCCAAAGCAGGCGATCCAATTCATCGAGGCAGAGCTAGACTGTCTCCGAGCCAGAGCACGGCTCCCGGCGGACAGGGAAGAGGTTCTTTCCTCCTTTGCCCAGTAATTTCTGGTTGGGCAATTGCGCCCTGCCCGGGATTTCCTGCGCCTCCTGGGCCTCATGGCGGCCTGCACCAGCGTGGTCCATTGGTACATGTGTCCCCTTCAATGGGGGCTGGTCAGCCAATGGTCACAGCACTTCGATCCGCTGGATCAGCTAGTGACAGTGACCCAGGGGATGTGGAACGCTCTCCAGTGATGGACCGTTCCAGCACATCTGCAGGAGGGCATCCCGTTTGTCAGCCCCAAGCCGACGGTCTCTCTATCGACCAATGCCTCTTTGATGGGTTGGGGTGCCCATCTGGGAGAGCACAGAGCGCATGGCCTCTGGTCCCCTCGGGAGTCCTGATGTCACATCAACCTGCTGGAGCTTTGAGCGGTTCGTCTAGCCGTCACCACCTTCACTCCGTTTCTACGGGGTCAAGTGGTTCAGGTTCAGACGGACAATACCACGGCCATGTACTACCTAAACCGCCAGGGCGGGACGAGCTCCATGCATCTGTGCAGGGAAGCTCTCCGCATATGGTCACTTGTGCGCAGCCTGAAGGCGGATCTCCTTGCCATCCATGTGGCAGGAGCCTCCAACACTCTGGCTGATGGCCTAAGCCAGATAAGGCTGCGTCCCACGAGTGGTCTGTCCTGCCGGAGGTAGCACAAGATCTGTTCTCCCACTGGGGCACGCCTCAGGTGGACCTGTTTGCCTCCAGGGAGAATGCGAAGCTGAGACTGTTTCATGCCCGCCCCCCTCAGCAGGGCTCGCTGCAGGGGGATGCCTTCTCGAGGCCGTGGACCCCGGGCCTCTTCTACGCCTTTCCCCCATTTCCTTTGATCCACAAGGTGCTTCTCAAGGCAAGGAGGGACAAGGCGCAGGTGATTCTGGTAGCCCCAGACTGGCCCCGCCAGTTCTGGTAACCAGATCTCCTCAGTATCAGCTCCAGGCTTCCAAAGCGGCTTCCAGCCTGCCTGGACCTGATCTCAGTCAATCAGGGGAAGGTATTTCATCCGGACCTTCAATCCCTGCACCTGACGGCCTGGTTCCTGAGCGGCTAGAGTTTCAGGCCTTGGGTCTTTCCGACGGGGTCTTCAACGTCATTGAGGCATCCCGTAAGGAGTCGACCAGAAAATGCTATGCCTTCAAATGGAAGAGATTCTCCATTTGGTGTCAGGGCAAGGGCCTGGACCCTTCCTCCTGTTCCTTGGCAAGCATTCTGGACTACCTGTGGTCCCTTTCTCAGCAAGGGCTTCAGTCGATGACCCTTAAGGTGCACCTGGCAGCCATATCTGCTTACCGGCGTGGGCTGGGAAGCAGTCGGTGGTGCAGGAGAAGGTGGTCAGGCGCTTTTTCAAAGGCCTTGACCACATATCCCCTCCGGTACGAGAACCTCCACTTCCGTGGGATCTACTGCTGGTTTTGGCTTAGCTCATGGCCAAGCCATTTGAACCAATGCACAGGTGTGACATCTCTCACCTGTCGTGGAAGACTGCCTTCTTGGTGGCTATCACGTCAGCCAGAAGGATGGGAGAGCTCCAGGCGCTCCCCATAGAGTCTCCCTATTTGGTTTTCCTCATGGACAAGGTTGTCCTGCGCCCCAACCCAAAATTCCTTCCGAAGGTGGTGTCGGAGTTTCATCTTAACCAGGTGTTGATTCTGCCGGTGTTCTACCTCAGTGACTCCTTGGAGGCCGAATATAGGCTCCATACTTTGGACCCTAGAAGAGCGCTCGCTTACTATAAGGAGCGGACGGCTGAAGTTCGGGGAGTGGTTCGCCAGCTGTTTGTCACCTACGCTGAAGCCGCACCTGGCAGACCTGCAGCCAAGTGGACGATAGGCAGGTGGGTCACCTCCTGCATAGATCTCTGCTATAGGTTGGCGGGCATGGAGCCTCCTAGAAGGATAAGAGCTCATTCTACCCGCCATACCGCTGCATCGATGGCTGCTTCCAGGGATGTCCCTATCCAGGAAATCTGCAGGGCTGCTACCTGGAAGTCAGCACACACCTTCATCACCCACTACCACATCGACCTTGAGTCACGCCGGGATGCTGGTTTTGGGTCCTCGGTTCTCCAGTCTTTATTTCCTAAGTAGGGAGTGTGCGCCTTGCCTCCCTCCTCCCAGAGAACTGCTAGGAGTCTTCCAGACAGTGTGGATGAACAACATATCCACGTCCCTTGAAATACAGGTTACTCATCTGTAACAGGAGTTCTAGGAATGGTTTATGTTGTTCATCCACCTTTCCAACCTCCGGCTTTGGCGCTACAACCTGGCTTCCAGCGGGCTAGATCTGGCGTCATGGGGCGGAGCCGAGAGTTTTGCCACCCGGGTGGATGGGAGGAGCCAACTTCTAGACCTTCCGGCAAGATTTAAAGCGGCAAGGAACCTGCCAGACAGTGTGGATGAACAACATATACCATTCCTAGAACTCCTGTTACAGGTGAGTAACCTGTATATTTCCCCCCGCCCCAAGACTTTAAGGTATCTGATCTGTTGTGAACTGATTTATAAGGAGGAACCAGGTGTTCCAGCGATTCATTACTGTTAGGACCTTATTTTGAATCCTGGCTGTCATATGTTCTAATTTGTGTATGTCATACACTGTATCCTCCCAGGCCACGACGGAGGGGGGCTCTAGACGGAGCCACAGTCTGTTTATACATTTCTTAGCTGCCCCCAATAGGATATTTAAAAGGTATATTTGATGTGGGTTTTTAAAGGAGCGGGGGTAGTGCAACAGTAGCTGCATAGCCAGAGAGAAATCTCCCAGCACTGGAAAAAGCTGAGTAATTCTATTACCTATTATGGACCAGTATGTCAACAACACTGGGCAGGACCAGAGGATGTGGGTATGCGTTGCCACCTAGCATCCACACCTCCTCCAACAGGAGGAGTCCCCTCCTGCCAGGAACTTGCCGGTAATCTGAGGTGTATGAAAATATCTGGAAACTACTTTCCAAGAATACTCCCTCCAGGAAAGGGAACTGGAGGTTTATGTTGTCTTCTCCAAATCCGGAGCCAGTCCTCCTGGGATAATTCAATCTGAAGTTCTGCTTCCCACTGAAATTGCACCAGGTCCATAATTTGTGTTGGTGCCCCTTGTAGGGCTTTATAAAATTGAGAAACCATATGGCTCCAGCCCCCACTCCACCTCCATCTGAGCAAGGAGTGGACACAGTGGGGGAATAATCTGACTGGTGATGTCTAAACCAATCTTAGGAGTTTAAGGAATGACGGATCTACAAGTACCTGTAGAAATCCCTCCTATTCAAAGAGTACTCCTGTTTAAGATGGTCAAATGATTTAAAAACTGCATTGTCATAAAATTGGTTTGTGTATCGTAGACCTCTGCGGGACCAGGTCTGGAATGAAGCGTCTAGTCCTGCTGGGACCCAGGCAGTGTCTTCCACCAGAATTCCCAACCAGGTGGACAGGAACCTAGAAGAGGGGAGGCCTAAGAACTTTGCCCACGAATGGAGCATCTCTATAGTGAATCTAGAGGCCCTCTGTATCCGTGTTCTATTGTTCAGTTGAAACACCCGAGAGTAATTCAAGGGACAGGATGCTAAACTCTGCTCTACTGTTGTCCAGGGTGGGATATGAGTTCGGGGGGAGATCCAGGTAGTAATATGGGTAAGTAAAGAAGCCATCCAATAATGGAATATATTTGGGAGAGATAGACGACCTCTTTCCTTGGGACATTGAAGTTTGGCTAGAGCCAGTCTAGGTTTTTGGTTTGACCATATAAACCTGTTAATGGATTTGTTCCAAGATTGGATGTCCTTTGCTCGATGGGGTAGGGGAATATTTTGCATTAAATAAAGGATCTTTGGTAGGGAGTTCATTTGAATGGATTGAACTCTAGCCATTAGTGACAATGGGAAGGGGGTCCATCTCTGTAAGTCTAGGTTTATTCTGAGAAGGGTGGAGGAGTAATTCAGACTATCTAAATAGTTTAGGTTCGGCAGGATCTTAATTCCTAAATAAGTTATATACGCTTTATTCCATTTAAGGGGGTATTTCTGGTGAGGTCTGAAGGAAGAACTGATTGTATAATCAAGGCTTCTGATTTGTTAGTGTTTATGGTGTAGCCTGTGAGAGTCTCTATTTCTTTTAGCCTGGTCTTTAAAGTTGGTAATGATTCTTCGGGATTGGTAATATAAAGCAAAAGATCATCAGTGTAATAAGCAATTTTATGATACGATGATTCTGAAACCTTATATCGTACTTCAAGAAACAGCTCTTGCAGCAGGTTACACCATTAGGACAGAAGCCGGCAGGCGCCAGGACCTCATGGAAATTTTCTAGCTAGCAGTATTCAGTGGGGACCACCCCCGACGTTGGTCCCGTCCCCGACGTCGGGCACAGTACATAAGGGGGTGGTCCCCCAGAATTCCCAGTTCTTTTCCGGCCGTCAACTCGCCAGCAGCAGCCTCTCGGTCTCTACCTAGCACACAACGATTTAGAACTTAGAGTTTCTACTTAACTAATGTCCTTTCCAACTTCTTCATTTGAAGGTCACCTTTCAAAGTGTGCCTGTGGAAAACAGATCCCTTTCAAGGATCCTCATTCTTCCTGCGTACGGTGCTTAGGTCCGGACCATGATACCAAGGCCTGCACCCTTTGCAAAGGGTTCAACAGCCGCACCAGGATCCACCGTCAGAAGGCACTTCAGGCTTACCTGCTAGAGGAAAAACTTAGTAGGATGGAGAAAGAACCTTCCTCCAGGGGTGATTCTTCCTCCAAAGTCCACAAACACTGGGACAAGCACCGGGAGAAGGCAAGGTCCAGATCCCCGAACTGAGCCTCGGATTTACGGAGCTCAGGCTCCACCCATTCGGATCGCTCTCCCTCCAGGGCTAGGTCTCAGCCCCCTCCGGTGAAGGTACGGGCTTCCAGCGGTTCTTCGACTCTTCAGCTCATCAAGACTTCCAGGCCTTTGGCTTCCTTTACTCCCTCTCAGGCCTCTTCAAAGTCTTCTGAACGTCACAAGTCTTCCTCTTCCACCCGGCGTCAGGATCCCTACTCCAGGTCAGTCTCCCAGACTGCTAGGGGCCCGCACCCTCCACCCAGGAAGACGAAGGACCTGACGTCCCTCGAGCGGACAACGGACCCGACGTTTGCCAAGCACCCGACGTCAGCCAAGCATCTGAAGTCGGCCAGGCGTTCGCTGGAGCTGAGAACATCGGCCAAGCACCAGACGCCGGCCAGGCGTTCACCGGATCCAAAGTCGTCGGCTAAGCGACCGATGTCGGCTTCACCGGAGCTAAAGACCGCCCCCCCCCCCAAGTCCTCGGTAGACACCGGTCACTGGGACTCCACGGAGGAGGACACTGCGTTGCCCGAAGACCAGGCGGGTGACAGAGGATGCTGGGCTTCCGAGGGAACCTTTGCCCACCCCGGAGACACCCGAGGACCCGACCCTGGCGACAGACCACCGGTGCCAGGCCCGTCATCGGGCATGAATATTTAAGAAGTCAAGGAACTCTTTACTTTCTAGTGGGACACCATTCATAAAGACGTGGTCCCAGTAAAGCCCCCTCCTCCTACTCCTTCACCTCCTATGCCCCCTCCTCCACCACAGGGGCCAGCAGGATGACCACCAACCCGCAAGGAGCAGACTCCACCTCCTAGGGGTAGATCCCAGGATCAGATAAGGCCTCCCAGAAGATCTCCATCAGGGTCTCCCAGCCCCAAGCGACCCAGACATTGGCGGTATACTCCGGGGGAGGACTCCAGATCGGATACCTCGGATTACTCCAGATCTCCTTCTCCACTCAACATTTCATCACCTGACCCAAATGACCTTCCCAGGTCCTCTCTGGATGATCCCTCTTTCTTAGAGATCATGAGGCACATCCAGGACAACATGGGGTGGGATGCTGAAGACCTCGACCCGGAAAGGCAGCGCCTTGCCCGTTATCTTTGGCAGAAAGACCCAAAGCCTGCGGTAATGCCACCCTTGGTGGACACCTTTGCGGACGTCACCAAGGCTGCGTGGAAGCGTCTGCACTCCACTCCTGTGGTGCCGAAGAAAGCTGATCGCCTGTACAAGGCCCCGAGAGAGGACCAGTACCTGGCTTAACAACCTCTGGCAGACTCCCTGGTGATTATGGCCTCACATGACCGGTCCCAAAGACCGCAACACATGAGCACACAGCCACCGGACCAGGAGTCCAAACAATTGGACGCCCTGGGGAGACACATGTATGCGGCTGCTACATGCTCCATCAGGTCCCTGAACTACCTAACCCACATGGTACAGTTTCAGAATGCCCTATGGGACCAGGGCCAGGACCTGGCTGATAAGCTTCTGGATGGCGATCAGAAGGCGGAGCTCTTAAACCTTCTCCGCACAGGGTCTGATGCGGAGACCCAAGTATTACGAGCCACATATGATTCTGCGGACTCGTCCGCCAGCGCTGCAGCTTCAGGCATCTGCCTCCGGCAACACTCCTCGCTCCGTGTCTCCGGCTTCACCCCGGACGTACAGAAGAACATTCTGGACGTCCCCTACAATGGCGAGGTACTCTTTGGTGAACCCTCTGAGAAGGTGATCACTGAACTTCAGGATGCTGGGAAGGCAGTCACGTCTGTACAGGCCATGTACAGGCCCAGGCCCGGTTCCTTTCGTAGGAACCAGAGCCGTTTTCGCAGCCGGAAACAAAGGCAGCAGCCACGATACGGCCAGCAACAAAGGGGCACCTTTCAGCGGAAAGCCCAGGCTAAGTCGTCACCAGGCAGAGCCCAACGCTACACCAAACTGGCCCAGCCTGCAGGCACCAGTGCTGCCACAGCATGACTCCTTCCCGGCCTCCGCCCCTCCTCTGGATCAGCGGGCGCAAAAGGTCGTGGGTTGCATCGCCCACCACTTTTCAGGGTGGCAGTTGATTACCACCGACCGGTGGGTTCTCCAGTTGGTCAAGAAAGGTCACTTCATAGAATTTCTCAACCACCCACCGGCAAGACCTCCCCTGCTTTCCCGTTACTCGGGTCAGCACGCCCTGCTTATACAGCAGGAAGTGCTCACACTCCTGGAAAAAGAAGCGATCGCGCACGTTCCACGGAACCAGAGGGGTGCAGGATATTATTCTCACTTCTTGCTGGTTTCCAAGAAAACAGGGGCCTCCGTCCAATACTGGACCTCAGCAACCTCACCAAATCGGTCCTGTACAAGTGCTTCCGCATGGTGACCCTCCCAGGTCTGATTCCCATGCTCAAGCAGGGCACCTTTCTAGCGTCCTTGGACATGCAGGACGCTTACCTGCATATACCCATCGCTCAAGCGCACAGGAAGTTTCTGTGCTTTGAGTTCCAGGGCCACCATTATCAGTTCCGAGCCCTCTCTTTTGGACTGTCATTGGCACCTTGGGTATTCACGAAGTGTATGGCGGTCGTAGCAGCGACTCTGAAGAGGCAAGGCCTCTACATGCTCGCCTTCCTGGATGACTGGCTTCTCATGGTGCCCTCTCGGGAGGCCTTGATGTTCACCATTCATTATATTGTTCGAGACACTGGGCATCTTGATCAATCAAGAGAAGTCGTGTCTGGTTCCGTCTCAGACTCTGCAGTTCATAGGCGCAGTTCTGGACACCGTTCAAGGGAAAGCCTCTCTTCCCCAGGACAGAGCGGAACACATCAGATCCCTCATCAGGGACATTTCGGCAAAGAAGACCGTTCCTGCCAGACTGGTCCTTTGCCTGCTCAGACACATGGCTGCGGCCATTGCAACAGTCCCACTTGCTTGTCTCCACATGCGGGTCACCCAGTGGATGTTACGGGTCCAATGGGATCAAAAGCAAGACCGTCTGCAGCTTCCAGTCCGGATCATGAAGACCGTAATCCGGGATTGGCAATGGTGGCTAGATCCGAAGAATCTATCAGGAGGGGTTCCCTTCATTATGCCGTCTCCGATTGTGACACTCTCTACAGATGCCTCAGGGCTCAGATGGGGAGCACACCTCGACGGTATCCGGTCTCAGGGCCTGTGGACAGCCCAAGAGTCTCATCTCCACATAAACATCCTGGAAATGAGAGCAGTTCTTTACGCCCTGCAGGCCTTCCAGTCGGAGATTCCACCGGGTACTCTTCTGTTACAAAAAGACAATTCCGCGGTGATGTATTACCTCAACAAACAAGGAGGCACCCATTCCTACCCACTTTGCAGGGAGGCCATGAGGGTGTGGGATTGGGCTTTGCAACCCGGCGCAAACCTCATTGCTGTTTATGTCCCAGGAGTGGACATCGTCATTGCAGATGGCCTGAGCTGCTCACAGGCCAGAGTCCACGAGTGGGAACTACTCCAGGAGGTAGTAGAGGATCTGTTTCACAGATGGAGTACACCAGAATTGGACCTTTTTGCGTCCCCATCCAAAGCAAAACTGCCCACTTTTTGCTCGCTAGATCCAGGGCCTGGTGTTTTCTGGCGAGGCGCGTTGTCCCTCTCCTGGGCGGGCAGATTCCTCTATGCCTTCCCCCCTTTCCGTTGGCCCAGGCAGATCTGGTTCCCTCTATTACACCAGCTATCCTGGGAACCTCCGGTGCCTCTGCCAATCCGTTCTCACTTGTTGTCTCAGGAGGAAGGCTCCTTGGTCCATCCGGACCTTCATTCGTTGAGCCTGCACATTTGGCTCCTAGAGACATAGCCATTTTGCGACACGGGGTCTCGCAAGAGGTAGCTGATGTCCTGGTGGCTGCGAGAAAACCGGCCACTCATGCCACTTACGCCATGAAATGCCGCTGTTTTTGCCTATGGGCTCAAGTGCGGGGGTTTTCGCCTCTAAACTGTCCAGAAAAGTCTGTCTTGGACTAACTCCTGTCTCTCTTTCAGACAGGCTTGGCCTACTCCTCGATCAAAGTACACCTCTGTGCCATATCAGCCTATCATTGTCCTATAGGCCAACGCACCATATCCAATTGGACACGGCACAAGCCTTCCTGAGAGGTATTCTCTACCTTAGACCTCCGATTAAGGATCCAATTCCGCCATGGGATCTACTCTTTGTCCTGGAGCAGCTTACGCTGCCACCCTTTGAACCAGCCACAGATTGCGAGCTACATCTTCTCACTTGGAAGACGTTGTTTTTAGTTGCTGTTACTTCGGCCAGAAGAATTTCTGAACTCCATGCACTCATGTGCAAAGAGCCTTATTTGGATTTTCACCAAGACAGGTTATCCCTACGGACTAATACCAAATTTCTGCCTAAGGTGGTCTCAGCTCTCGCCCTTAATCAGGATATCGATCTACCAGTCTACTTTTCTAACTATTCGAATCGAGGAGAGGCCCTGCTGCACACCCTAGATGTGCATAGGTGTCTCCGATACTATCTGATCAGAACCAAACACCACTGAAAGTCGGACCAACTTTTTGTCTCCTTTGCCCACAGGATGATGGGAGCTCCTGTTTCCAAACAGTCGCTGTCTAGGTGGCTCATTCAGTGTATCATGTTCTGTTACCAGAAGTGCAACAAACCCTTAGCGGCCACGGTTAAGGGTCATTCCACAAGGGGAGTGGCTGCCTCCTTTGCGGCCCTTAAGAATGTGTCCACCTCGGCCATCTGTGCTTCAGCTACTTGGAGCTCCATGCACACTTTCATCAGGCATTATAGCCTGGATGTTGCATCAAGGCGAAGAGCAGGTTTTGGTCTGGCAGTCCTTCAAGGACTTCTGTCCTAGGCTTTTGTTTCATTAAGGATTTCTATCTTCCCTCCTCCCAGTGGTGTGGGATTTCCATTATTTCTTGGGAATCGGTCCTAATGATGTAACCTGCTGCAAGAGCTGTTTCTCGAAGTAAGATAGTACAGTTACGCAAGAACTTACCCTAAGAGTAGATCTTCAAGAACGGCTCTTGCAACAGGTACTTTCCCTCCCACCATCCCTGCTGGAGGTAGATTCTAGTTCCAACATCCTTCTCCTAGGATCAGGTGTCTCAGCATTTCTCTGACTGCCTTTTGATGGCGGATCCTCAGTCGTCTCCTTCTGATGTCATCCAGCGGCCGTGAGTCTCCGGTGGGAGAACTGGGGATTCTGGGGAACCGCCCCCTTATGTACTGTGCCTGACGTCGGGGGCGGTCCCAGCTGACTACTGCTAGCTAGAAAATTTCCATGGGGTCCTGGTGCCTGCCGGCTTCAGTCCTAATGGTGTAACCTGCTGCAAGAGCTGTTCTCGAAGAGCTACTGTTACGGTAAGTTCTTACGTAACTGTACTATCCATGTAAGTTAGGGGTTTGTCGGAACATCTGAGCTATAGGTTCTACAAAAAGGGCAAACAGGTAAGGAGAAAGGGGGCAACCCTGCCGGGTACCCCTGTAGAGGGGAAATCGATCTGAATGAGAGCCATTCAGTTTTACAACCGCCTCCGGGTCTGTGTAGATTCCTCTAATCGCTTCTGTAAAAAAGGTAGGAAGTTTGAATTTTTTTTTAGGGCCACCTGCAGAAATTCCCAGGAAACCATATCAAAGGCCTTTTGGGTATTTAGGCTCAGGATAAGAAGGGGGGAGTTTGAAGATTTGGCATGATCTATGAGATATAACGTTCTTTTGATATTGTCTGTTGTCTGGTGACCTTTAATAAATCCTTTCTGGTCAGGGTGTATTAAGGGGGGGAGAATGTGGTCAAGTCTGTGGGCCACAATACTTGTATAGATTTTATAATCTTGATTAAGCACCGAAACAGTGTGGGATGAATCACAAAGGTGTGGGGGGTTTTGAGGCTTCAAGATCACTGAGTTTGTTGCTTGTCTCCATGAAACCGGGAAGGAGGAGGTAGTGTGGGCACATTGCAACACCTCAAGAGGTTCCATGCACCTTTGTAGAATCCTGCTCCTAGACCTTCCGGGCCCAGGGCTTTCCCATTTTTGAGGCTTTGGATTGTATTTTGAAGCTCTAATTCTGTGATCGGGGCTACTATCTGTTTCTGTTGCTCATCTGAGAGAGTGGGCAGGTGAAGCTGGGTTAGAAAAGTGGAGATTTTTTGTGGGTCGGGGAGTGGAGGAAGAATAAAGGTTCTGATAATTCTTCCTGAAAGCTTCCAGTATTTGTGGTGTGGAGTATCTAGTTTGTCCCGATGTAGGGCCCTGTATTTTAGAAATGGTGTACTGTTGTGTTTGATTCCTGAGTCGATAGGCTAAAAGTTTAGATGCCCGAGCACCTCCTTCGTAATAACGCTGCCTCAACCAGGCCAAGGCCTGCTCAGTTTTAGCTGTCCAGTATTTGTTGAATGTTTACTATTGTTTGTGATATTAAGGGAAAGAGATCGGTATCTCCTTGCATGTGAGCCTCTAGGAGAAATTTAAGTTTTTCTTGTAGGGCTGACAAGATGGGCTCTGCCTGTTTTTTCTTGTGAGAGGCATAAGCTATTGTATAGCCTCTGAGGACCACCTTGAGGATATCCCAAAGGGTCTGGGGAGAGACCTGGGGGCAGCATTATCTCCAGTGATTTCTGGAATGCATTTATCCAACATGTCTCGGAATTCTTTATCTCTGAGCTGGGATGGGTTAAATCTCCATTGGATATTTATTTCATCTTTCTGAATATTAATTTCCAGGGCAGTCGGGGCATGGGCAGACAGATATTAAGAATCTCAGCCAGTCTGACTAAATTGGTATGTTCCTTACTTAAGCAAAAATAATCCAGTCTGGAATAATGTTTAAAGGCATTAGAATAATAAGTAAATTTCCTTTTCGAGGGGTGGAGCTGTCTCCATGTGCCCACCTTACCCACATCCCTGATAAGGCATCGGAGATGTTTTTGTCCCGATGACTGTTAGGGAGAATGCACTGCTGAGGAATCCAGTGAGGGATTAAGGAGACAATTAAATTCCCCCCCTCATAATTAGAATTCCTTGTTGTCTGGTGAGGATAGCATCCATTAGATGCTGTATGGTGGAGGCATCTGAACCCGGTGGAATGTAAAGGCTGCATGCTGTTAAGATCTGTTGGTTCAGTTTGAGTACTGCCAAGGCCAGTCTACCCTCCCTGTCTGCATATTGGTCAAGTAATTGTATTTTAGAATATTTTGAAATTAAAATGACTGAACCCCTCCTTCTACCCCTCTGATAAGAGGATTCAATTATTTGTGAGAATCCAAATTTGAGTAAATTTTGGTGTTCAGTGGAAGAGAGGTGGGTTTCTTGCAATAAAAGAATGTCTGTTTTTTATTTTTTCAGAGCTCGAAGTGTGTGATCCCTCTAGATGGGTCCAGCCAGCCGGTTTACGTTATGGGATATGATCTTAAAGGGATACTGCATGTCCAAAATCCACATGAACCCCCAGGAATCCCCCCTGTCCCCCCCCCAAAACCAAAGTCTCCAAGTGAAACAATCAGTTCGAATCCCTGTATCCTGCAGCCAAAGATGTCTGTGTGAGTTACAGTAGTTTAATGTCTTGTGATCCAAAAATAAAAAAGAAAACTGTGTCTGAAAAGAAACTATAAATACACCAACATGCCAGCTGGGCACGCTTATATAGGTGTTTACCAAGTAGAATAAAACAATAACTATATACAACCCCCATTTATGGGGGATGGTTGTGACTTCCAATAAGGCTTGCTCTAACGGAGCGAGCATTTGGGAACGATCAGTTGACTGTCCTGAGGTGGGCTCATACACAGTCATGTGATGTGAGGCCCAGGGGAAACTCCTGCCCCTAATTCCAGGAAGGGGAAGGGATGAGATCGTGATAACCGAAACCAGGGCTAAAAAAATAACAATGGGTGATGGTAGATGGGAAAAATTGGGGCGGGGGGGAGATGCAGGGTCTTCATGACTGAAAGCTCCGATAATGTAGAGAGCTTCGATCCGCATCCCTATAAGTGGAAGAGAGTGGTAGGGGGAAGTAAAATGAAATAAATTTCAGAAGCAGCCAACCACTGGGCGGAGAGACATAGTTATATAGAGGGAGGTCTGTGCACTTCCCTGAGGAAAAAGATATCACATTGTAAGAAATAAAGTTTCATTCCAAAAGGAGGAAAGACTGTCTCCCAATATCATCGTTCAAGGTTCTGACTTAAGCAATTAATGTCAAATTTAGGCTGTGTTCAGGATCCTCAACAGGTGAGCCACCCAGTCCTGAAATCCAGGAGTGGAAAGGGATCCATCCGAATGAGCATTCTGTTTGAGTCTCTGCGTAACAGAGTAGCTTGTAGAGTCATTAGAAACGTAGTTATAGTTCCTGTTACAGTGTATAGGAAGAAGAGGTAATGTCCCACTGTGACTCCAAACACAGAGACTGTGTCGCTAAATCCCTCGGGGTAATAATCCAGCTAGTTTCAAACTACATAGCAAGGAAGGGGTGACATCTCTGTAAGAGCCTGGGGGGAGCCCCACAAGTATCTTTCCACAAAATATCAGAAGTAGAATGTAGCCAGGAGGTGAGGGACCACTGAGGAGCCCAGCCAGCCCAAGTCGTTCACATCTAAGCCTCCCAAGAAGCGGGGGGAGACGGGAAAGGGCCCCATCTCCAGCTCATTGTACATCTGTGGCCGTTCACAAGAAAAGGTCGGTGTGAACAGCGACCGAGGGCCCCGAACCCCCCCCCCCCAAAATGAGCGGACCCTACTTCCAGCCGTTTCTATGGGTCATCTAGGTTAAGGTACCCTTCAGTGTAGCCAGACCTCACCAGGCCGAGAAGGCCCTGTAACTGCACCCTATTTAGCGGGCTAGTGCAGTGTACATAGTCAAACCCATCAAAGTGTGGTTTCCAGTCATGGTGGGCATCCAGGTCCGAGCAGGCTAATTGACCGCCCGGAGCCCATCAGTCCCCAACCATTTCCAGAGTCTCCATATTTCCCCTATTTAGCAGGGGAGAAAAAGTATTGATGAGCCCTAGACCATTTCAGAAAGGAGTCAGAGAAGTGTGGGTCTATATTCTCCTACCCATCAAAGTCCTGTCACATAACAACTTCTTATCGGATCCACTACATGAGGTCATCCAGAAACCCCGGGTCCGCACCCCATGCAAAACAAAACAGGCTGGGAGGGACTCCCACATCCGCCACCCGTGCAGTCTGATCTAGCTCCCAAGGCTCGGCGCATGGCTCACCCGATGCCCCCGGCCACAAAACAGCACCATGTCTCCGTGTATTAGGCTTTATTCAGGTCAGAATATCTCTAATAGGGTAAAATTCCCTATCGGAGCCTTCCAAATCCTGCTGCCTTGCAGAGCAGTCCCCCGGGCCCTCCCTTCCCCCACCTAGCTACTCACTGTGAGCTGGAGATTCTGGGTCCAGAAGAGTTCAGTTCGTCTGTCTGGAGAACTATGCTAACATTTTCTTGATGGAGGCTATGGTAGTTTGCTGATCTGGCAGTTGTCTGGGGGCCGCCGCCTCAGATGGGTCCCTCTCCTCAGATGCCCTCCTCTGCAGACTAACCGAGGATGGTAAGGTGTAACCTCTTTTCTTGAGGTCGATACAGGCGTCTTCCATTGTGTCATAAACTTCTTGTCCTGATGAGAACTGGATCACCAATTTGCTCGGATATGGGGTTCTAAATTTAAATTTTTGTTGTCTAAGGAGAGGAAATAACGGAATGTATGCCCCCCTTCTTTGCTTTGTGGCCGGGGTGTAATCGTTGTCAACAAAAACTCTGTGCTCCCCACAGTAAAGGCACGTCTTCACCCATGTCTGTTTTAAAATATATTCTTTTGTTTGAAAATGGAGGAATCTTTTTATTATAGATCAAGGGCGAGCAGATGCTTGGGTAGATTTTGGGCCCAGAGCTCTGTGAAGCCTTTCAGTATCAAAATTACAGACTGTAATCAGCTCAAGGGCTTCCCGTAGAAAGGTTTCCACAAAAACGAGTAGGTTCAGGCCTTCCCTGTTTTCAGGAACCCCGTAAAGGTGAATATTCTTACGGCGACTACAATTCTCTGCATCCTCCTGGCGTTCGACTGTTAGCCGACATAGGTGAGCAACCTGATCGAGGGTGTCCTGTAGATGGGAGGTAGTAGCAGCTTATTCTTGTGTCTGTTGTTCCAAGGATGAGACTGAGGAGCGCAGATCTGTGAGTTCTCTTTGGAACGTTTCCTGAGTTTGCTTAAATGATTGAAAGTCAGATTTAAACTCTTGTAGTTCCGATAGGATTTTATCTAACTTGTTGTACATTGTTGCTGAATGTTTAGTTTTGGGCTTATTTCTTCTATGGGGCCTAGATGTTTGAGAAGAGTGTGTGGAGGCTCCAGTCTCAGTTGCGTCGCCTTCTGAGTTTTCGGTCCCTGGGTAGAACGTGACAAATCTGTTAGATTCCTCTTGCCGATTACTTACAGCCATAAAGTACGTGATATTATTTCAACCGAATTTGCTGAGGTAGCGGCTGATTTATCAACTTTAAGGAGGGGAGCGGACCGGGAGCTCGAGAGCTATGCAGTCATGCAAGCAGAAGCTGCACCAGAAGTCCGTCAGGGGAGAAGCTGCTTCATTTGCATCCTTGCGAAATGTCTCCATTGGAGACATCAGTGCATCGGCTACCTGGAGCTCAGTGCATGCCTTCATTAAGCATTACAGTCTGGACATTGCTTCTAGGTGTAGGGCTGGTTTTGACCTAGCTGTCCTTCAGGGCCTCCTTTCTTGAAGTGCCCTGTTAGCACTGGTTCTTTTGGACACCTGCCGGTTTCCTGTTCCTTTTTTCGGGACTGCTTGGGATTCAGTCCTAATTGTAATAGCCTGCTGCAAGAGCTCCCACTTGAAGTAGGATAGTACAGTTATGCAAGAACTTACCGTAACAGTAGATCTTTGAGAGGCGCTCTTGCAGCAGGCTCTGCTTTCCCACCCACCTTCCCCAGGTGAACTGTGTTGCTTAATTTCTTTACGGCAAGCTTCCGCCTGGTCCACCTACTAACATACTTAAATGCCAGCAGAATAGGCCTAATAGTCTTTCATGTCTGCTCGTTTGGTCAGCCCCCACACTGGGAGCTGACCTTGCTGCCCCCCTCGCCCTCTCTGGCTTCTCCTTCCCAGTCCCGGATATTCTCTCTACACAGTACTTTGCTTCCAGAACCCTTCCACTGTACCTGTCCCACCCCCTCTTGAACCCCTCCACCATCTCTGCCTCCACCAACCCCCTGGGCAATGCATTGCATGGCTCCACCACCCTCTCAGTGAAGTAGCACCTCCTCCTTTCTCCCCTGAATTTCTCCCCCTTCAGCTTCCACCCATGCCCTCAAGTTTCCCCCACTACTTCCTTCAGAGCTTTCTCCTTCCCTGACTGCTCCAGGTCTGCTGGACTTTATTCACGGGTCTCCAGTGGGTGAACTGAGGTGGAGCTGGGGACCGCCCCTGATATAACATTGGCTGATGTTGGGGTGGAGCCGATGTCAGGGCGGCCCCCACTGGATACTGCCAGCTAAAGGTTTCCGATGGGTCCTAGTGCCAGCCGTGTAGTCCTAATTGTAATAGCCTGCTGTAAGAGCTCCTCTTGAAGATCTACTGTTGCGGTAAGTTCTTGCATAACTGTATTTTCTACCTGAACAGGCAGGGCGGAACGCACTCCTTTCCCTTGTGTCAGAGACTCTCTGCACAAGGATGCTTATGCACAGCCCATGTGCAGATCTCCTGGCGAACCATGTCATGGGAGAAAACAATCTGCTGGCAAACTGCTCTCAGCTGGGTCGGAAAGATGTCACATAAGAGTTTCCTGTATCAGGAGGTGGTAAACCACCTGCTTTTTCAGTGGAGCACCCCTCTTGTGGTTGTTTGCCTCATGGCAGAAGACAGGCTTTTCTATGCCTGACCCCACAGTTGGGGACGCAGTTGAGGGATACCTTTGTGAGGGCCTGGACCCTAGGCCTCCTGTTGGAGTCTGCTAAAGTATGGATAGTGAACTGTATTTATGTTGTTAGACATTTATATTACTCACCTGTATTTGTAGATCTTACTTCAAGAGGGTTCCTGCAGTAGGTTTTCACATATAGGACTGTGCCCCTAGCGTCAGTTTTGAATGGCAAACTTGTAGCTAGCAATCATTGCGGGGACCACCCTCCGACGTCAGATGGTGACGCGACGTCAGCCCGACTATAAAAGGGGCGGTCCCACGCCCGCCCTCCAGTATGTTAGACAGATATGGTAGAACAGCGATCAGTCACCCATTCAGTATTCGACGATGTTCATTTTATTCTTTATATTTTTCTCCGAATTTTTTTTAAACTAGTGTATGTCATCTCGTCTTAAGAAGTGCTCCAAGTGAGGCGCCCAAATCCCACACCGGGACAACCACTTCCAGTGCCTTCTCTGCCTGGGGCCTAAGCACAACTCGGCAGAGTGTGCTGTTTGCCAAGGGCTCAACCAGGCCACACGGACCCGACACAAGTGGACCCTCGAGGCTTACCTTTTGACCCAATGACTGGCTTCTATGGAAAAGGAGCTCCAGGAGCTTAGGGGGAGGTCGCCGTCTCCAGCCCCAGAAAAATTAAAAAGGACAAGGAGAAGCACCGGGAGAGAAGCCCATCGCTGCAAGGGAGAGCCTCCACTTCCAGAACTGTGTGTACCACTCTTATGGGCACTCTGCTTCTGCAAGCTGGATGCCTTCTCCCCCTCCTGCCGAGGTGTGTGGGCAGCCAGGAGTTGCCTCTCTCAAGGTATCTATCAGTTCTCCCACTCGTAGCACTGCTGATAAGTTGCCATCCGGCCCGGGCGCCCGGTCCAGACCGATAAGTGTGACCACGGTCCTTCTTCTGCAGCCAGCTTGGTCACGACTGATAAGCCGGCGACGGACCCTCCATCTGCTGCACAGCCTCATCTACTCTCCCATTGGGCTCCCTTGAGGACCCTGATGCTGGGACAAGTGTGCTCCTTGGGGATACTTCATCCCTGCCAGTCTCTACTCCCCAAGGGATTTGCCACCCGTTCCCGACCTTTCCCTTCCGTCTGGATCGCTCCCAGACCTGTCATTGGTGTCTCTTCCAGAGCTTCCCCCTTCACCTGGTTCTTTTCCGCCACCGGATCATCCTCCCCCTAGGGGTCTATCGCCAGACAGGGATCTTTAGGTATGGAGCCCCCGGCCCCACGCTTATCCTTGCCACGCCCTTCGCACCCCCTGGCCACGCCTTCATCTCCTTCTGTGGGACCCTCTGGCGGTTTCCTGGGGCCTGACCCCCATGTTCTGCCGCCGGGTGGCCCTCCACCGGACCCTTCTCATCCGATGCTGGGCCTGGTGTCTCCGATGCCCAGATACCCGACGCCTGGATATCCGCTGTTAGATTATCCCTTGGGGTTTGCAGGGTACCAGTACCCCTACTGGCATCATCCTGCTTACCAGCCCTTGGCCGGGTATCCTGGGTACCAGACTCCTGCTCCTCCTCTGCCTCCTGATCGTGAATCTATCCTGGCATGGTGGCAGGATGCTAGGACACAGCTCCTTACAGAACTTGAGCAGTCCCAGCCACTCAGAGGAATTCCTCTACCCAGTGCACCACCTCCTCCTGCTCCAGTTCCTTTGGGGCGTGCTGCTTGTTCTCTTCCAGTGGGTGACACCGGGATGGATCCTTCTCTTCCCAGTGGTTCGGAGCCCTCGGATTTGGATTCCAATATCAACCTCTCTGAACCTCGTTCACCAGTCGAACTTCATCCAAAAGAATCCCCCAAATCCCCCCCGGAGTACCCTTCTTTTGGGGATCTCTTGAGAACTGTTTAAACAGCAGGGGGTGGGCTATCCAAGGTGATAGATCCTCAGCAAAAAAGGCTGGCTGAACATTTGGAATTGTCCACCATAGACCCTCTACCCATCCCCCCCTTGGATAGGCCCGCACGAATATCTAGTTACTACAGTATGGCAACAGCCCTCTTCCATCCCGCCTGTTTCCAGGAAGGCTGACAGAACCCCAAGGGATTCTCATCTGACTTCACACCCAAAAGCTGACTCTGTGGTCATCACGCGTGCATCACTGCTTGGCTCAACCTAAACACTTGAGTTCCTCCCCACCCAACAGGGACTCAAGACAACTTGACCAGTTCAGTAGGAAGATCTACTCGTCCACCTCCTGTGCCATCCGGTCGCTGAACTACGTGTCCCACATGGTGGCTTTTCAGAAGTCCTCTCTCTCAGAACTGGAGAGGGACCTTCAGAACATCCCTGATGAAAACCTCAGGGCTAAACTGCTGGACAAGGTTTGCATGAATAAATCTTTCGGCTGTCACACATTCCAGGCCATTTATGATTCTGTGGACTCCTCGGCTTGGGCTGCAACCTCAGGAATCTGCCTTTGGCGCCTTGCATGGCTGCGCCTTGCAGGTTTGGCACAGGATGTTCAGGTATCCCTTTTGGATGCACCCTTCAGGGGTGCCATCCTCTTTGGCAGTGACGCGAAAGACATTACTACAGGGCTGCAAGAGAGCGGTAGGTCTCTTAGAGATGTACGCTCCATGTATCGGATGGGTCAGAAGAGACAGCACTTTCATCGCAAAAGAAGATTGAACAAGAAGAACCAGAACAAGCATCATGGTAAAAGACGCGCCACTGACTGTGGAACCCTAGCTCCTCAGGCTAAGTTCGCCAAAGCAGCCCCGGGAAACAAAGCTCCACTTCCCTCCGCATCCTGACTCGCTTTCCCTCCATCCCCCTCGGAGGAACCAGTTGGAGGGAGGTTCGGTCTCCACCTGGAGGGGTGGAAGTCCATCATCGCAGATGTATGGGTTCTTCAGTTCATAGAAAGAGGTCACTCTGTTGAGTTCCTGGAGATACCACCTTCAGACCCTCCAGGAATGTCGTTTTACTTTCCGGGTCAGATCCCCATCATCCACCAAGAGATCCAGGCCCTGCTGCAAAAAGTGGCCATAGAAGCCGTCCTTTCAAATCAACTAGGAAAAGTATTCTACTCCATTTTCTTCCTAGTCCCCAAAAAGATGGGGGATCTGCAACCTATGCTGGATCTCAGCATGCTCAACCTCTTGTGGAGTACAAGAAGTTCCGCCTGCTGACTCTTCAGGGACTCCTGCTCCTGGCAAAACACTTGACTGTGCTCCCTGGATATACAGGTTGCTTGCCTTCATATCCCCATCCTCCCAGCCCACCACCACTTCCTTCAATTCTCCTTCCAGGAGAACCTTTCCCAATTCGAGGCACTTCCCTTTGGCCTGTCCTCAGCACCCCGGGTTTACACCAAGTGCCTTGCGGTGGTAGTGTCGTTTCTCCACTGCAGAGGCATATATATGTTCCCATACCTGAACAACTGGCTCTTTTCAGCCCCATCCCCGGACAGCCTGAAGGAGTCTCTGTCCTTCACTCTGGATCTGTTTGCCCGGCTGGGCATCTCGGTCAGTCCCCCCAAGTCTCAGTTATACAGTCCAGAGCAAGGCCTTCTTACCTTTGGATCGAGCTGAGACCTTGGCTTCTCATGCCACTTTGGTGGCCAAAGCTCGATGGACCCCACTCGGTGCTCTGTCTTTTGGGTCTTATGGCAGCGGCCATTTCTACCATCCTCCTGGCCAGACTGCACATGAGGGTTACCCAGTTGTCTCTTCAAGTCCAATGGGATCAACGATCAGACGACATGAACCAACTGGTTGTGATCACCAACGGCCTTCAGAAAGACCTCCTCTGGTGGCAGGACCTCACCAACTTGTTGATGGGAGCCCCCTTCCACTCTCTGGCTCCCTCCCAGATCCTCACCTTGGATGCCTCCGATATGGGTTGGGAACCCATTTGAGGGGTCACAGAACTCAAGGTTCGTGGTCTCCTCAGGAGCAAGATCTTCACATCAACATCCTGGAGACCAGAGCAGTCCTCTACACTGTCCAGGCCTTCCAGACGTTACTCCTCCCGGGAACACTTCTGGTCCAGACAGACAACATGGCGACTGGTACCTCAACAAACATGGAGGTTCCCCAGTTATACCCTCTTTGCAGGGTAGCAGTGAGAGTATGGTATTGAGCTATTCAGCATGGACGGTTTCTGACAGTAGTCCACGTACCAGGTGTGTACGATGTCCTGACGGACAGTCTCTGTCGATCAGTAGCCAGCGCTCACGAGTGGGTTGTAAAACAGGTGGGGTCAGCCAAACGTAGATCTGTTCACCTCCCCATTCAACGCAAAATGACTCAACTTTTGCTCGCTCTTTCCCTTGGCATGGTGCTTTTTGGCGAGATGCACTGTCCGTTTCTTGGACATGGAGGTTTCTATACGTGTTTCCTCCCTTTCCTCTCATTCAGAATGTTCTGTTGAAACTCCAGGCACAAAGGGCCCACTTGATTTTGATTGTCCCTTGGTGGCCCCGGCAGATTTGGTTCCCACTGTTACAACAACTAGTTCTAGAACCGCCGGTCCTTCTGCCACTGTCTCACGACCTTCTGTCTCAGGAGCAGGGAACCCTGGTCTGTCCGAGTCTTTAGTCTCTCCATCATCATGCGTGGCACCTGTGGACATAGCGGTTTCTCGCTATGGAGTTTCCTCTCAGGTTACTCAGGTCCTGGTGGAAGCCAGAAAACCCTCAACCAGATCCACCTACGCCATGAAGTGGAAGAGATTTTCTATCTGGGCCACAGCCAAATGCGTGAACCCTTTTTCTTGCTCAGCCTCCCAGGTGTTAGAGTAGCTCCTACACCTTTCTGAGTTGGGCCTTAGTTACTCTGCTGTTGAGGTCCGTCTTTCTGCGGTGTCGGCCTACCACCTTCTGGTGGAGGGCAAAACCCTAGCATAACTAGAGGTTTCCAAAACTTTATTGAAGGGTATCCTTCACATCAAACCTCCAGTCTGGAACCCCTGCCCTCCCTGGGATCTTAATTTTATGTTGGAGAAACTTACTTTGCCCCCTTTTGAACTGGCAGCAAGTTGTGATATGCGCTTCCTGTCCTGGAAGACACTGTTTTTGGTTGCAGTTACTTCAGCTCAAAGGCTCTCAGAGCTTCAGGCCTTTGTTTGCAGAGAGCCTTATTTGATTTTCAACAAGGACCGGGTGGCCCTGAGGACTAATCCTTATTTTCTTCCGAAAGTGATTTTGGAGACGACTCTCAACCAGAGTGTTGAACTGCAAGTCTGTTTCCCTCAGCATTCCAACAAGGAGGAATATATTTTGCACACTTTGGATGTGCATCGGATGTTGAGGTACTATACCTCCCATACTAAGGAGGTTTGAAAGTCGAGCCAACTCTTTGTGGCCTTTGCCTCCCAGTGCCAGGGCAAGGTTATCTCTAAACAGACTATTTCTAGGTGGCTGGCTAACTATATTCACTACACTTACCAGAAATATGGAAAAACCCTTCTGGGGGCAGTTAAAGGCCACTACACCAGAAATGTGGCTACTTCTACCGCTTTTTTCAGGAATGTGTCCACTACGGAGATCTGTGCTGCGGCCACTTGGTCTTCCGTCCACACCTTCACTAAGCACTACAGTCTGGCCATTGCCTCTAGGCGTCGAGCTGGTTTCGGCCTTGCAGTTTTGCAAGGTCTTCTGTCTTAAGGCAGATCCTTAGTTGGCAGATGTCTTCCTCCTCCCGAAAACTTGTCTCCGACTCCTTTTTGTTAGACTGCTTGGTATTCAGTCCTGTAGGTGAAGACCTACTGCAGGAACCCTCTCCAAGTAAGATATAGCAGTTATGTAAGAACTTAACGTAACAGTAGATCTTCGAGAGAGATTCCTGCATAGGTCTAGTTTCCCCACCCACCTTCCCCTAGCTCCTGGAAATGTTCCTTTTTTATTCTTTCTAGTACCCGGGTCTAGCCAGGGCACAGGGTCCCAGGAGTTATTACTCCTTTCTTTCTGCTATCCTCTCTCTAGGTCTCCGGTGGAAAAGAACTAGAGGGCGGGTGCGGGAACACCCCTTTTATAGTTGGGCTGACGTCACTTTACCTGACGTTTGGGGGGCGGGGGGCGGTCCCCGCTGATGATTGCTAGCTACAAGTTTGCTGTTCAAACCTGACATCAAGGGGCACAGTCCTATATGTGAAGACATACTGCAGGAACCTCTCTCGAAGATCTACTGTTACGGTAAGTTCTTGCGTAACTATTTCTTTTGGTGGTATACAGTTCACATCCACACATCCCACCTGACCTTCCCTGGCAAGTGGCATCCAGATCCTGCTTCCAGCATGCAAAATATATGACGTCATGGGGCAGAGCCAGAGCATATACAACCTGAGGTGTGGGAGGAAGTTAGCTTGAAGACGTCCAATGACTCAGTTGTCTCCAGAACTGCCAGTGTGGTTGTGAAGTGTATACCACTAGCATAACTGTGGTTACTGTTGAGTAACCTATATCTCAGTTTCAGGGCTTTCATCCACATCCCTCTTAGCAGCAACCCCAGCAGGGGCAATTTCAGTGCTGGCACCTGAAACCCAAGTTCGACTGTCTGGGTCAGAAAGGTGTGTGGGGGGCGGAGATGCTTCTAGTGTCCAGCCTGCCGGAGCCCCCTCCAGGCAGGGCTGCAGGGTGTCATTCCCCCTCCCGTCCAGTTCCTGTACTAGCTCCCAGTCTGGGGTCTGTTGCACTACTTCCTCCCATAGAGGCCTGTTATAACTTCAGACAAGTAGGTGCTAGAAGTTGAAGGCAAGTGGTTACATCTGGACTTTGAAGCTCTCCTGCTGTACTGATCCAGAGTCCCTCGGAAGTCTAGGGTGCTGGCGGACACACTGTCCGTTCTAAGAGCAGTCATTGCACAGCTCCTAGAATGCAAGGTGATAATGGTTCTCACACACACACTGTCCACACAGGGCTACTTGTCTAGGTACTTCCTGGTTCTGAAACAGTTGGGGTGGGGGTGTTGTGCCTCATACTAGACTTGCATGATCTGAGCAAGTTTGTGCAAAACTACAAGTCTGCATGATCACTCTGAATCAGATCATACCATATGTGAGCAGGAGACATGGTTATTCTGCAGTCCAAAAAACAACAGAGTGCCTAAATCCCAGACAGAAGACAGAAACCTTTGCACTGCTTCAGAAAAGTGCTTTATTTATTTCCTGTGTCCCCTTAGGAAGCTCTATTAAGTGCAGGGGCGGGCAGCCTAGTGAGTCTGGTGTATTGCACATGTTTTAATGGAACTGCACAGGAAATAAATAGGAAAACACTTTTTTGAAACCGTTTAAAGGTTTCCGTCTACTCTGTGGGATTTGAGCGCTGTGTTGTTTTCTGTACTGCTATTATAAATGTGAATGGGGGCAGGCATATTTCCATAGTGATCCCACTAACAAGCCATTGCAATCACTGATTTTCTTCCTGGTTGACGTGGTTCTTTTCTCTGGACCTCCAGGACATGTTCTTCACATCCCAGTCCATCCATCCCACCAGTGGTGCCTCCAGCTCTGGGCAGAAGAGGTATTATGCCAGTTCAAGGTTATGTCTTTCAACCTCTTGTCCACTCTGAGGGTCTTAACAAAAAGCATGGCAGTGGTGGCCGCCTTGAGTGTACCTTTGCTTGGACAACTGATTGCTTGTCAGTCTGTCTAGGGGGCAGGAATCGGTCCAGGGATCTGGCCCTCCAGACCTGTCAGGGCTTGAGCCTTCTGGTCAACAAAGCCAAGGTGGAACTGGACTCCTGTCAGGCAAGGACATTTTGAAGAAAAATAAAGAAGTACTTTAAGTGCCTCAGCTGGGACTTGAACAATATTCTGGGTGGCTTGGGATCAAGTCCCAGCTGAGGCACTTACTACTTTCTCTCTTTTGTTTGTATGAGTTATATAAATATGCACACTACACTCTTGTGATTGAAAATGTAATTATCTGTGCAGCACCAGGTCATGCACTGGAGAAAGAATAATGTGTTCTGGGAAGCCCAGTTTCTAGTTGCCTTAGTGGCACAGCCAGTAGCACAACTGGAATGGTATTTCGAGTGGCTTGGATTCAAGTCCCAGCTGAGACTCTTCTTTCTCTGCTCTGTTTGTATGTGTTCCATAAATATTCACACCACACTCTTGTGATTGAAAAAACTGAGTACAAAACCTATTATGGAAAAGGTCCTGCACCACAGCAGTGCCATAGCTGGTATCTCTTCTATACCGCACATCCAGACAGTATCGGCTTGTGAAGTTATGTACTGTTTTCCAGATAGCTACTTTACAGATTTCCTGTAAGAAAATACCCATTGATGTTGGCGCAGAGACATAAGTGTCACCCATAGAATGTGCTCTGAGGTGGCAGCTTGCCAACGTTGCTGTAACAGAACTGTATACAGGAGACTATCCAACAAGAAACTGTTCTCTTTGATACTGGCTTACTTTTGCCCACTTCACCATAGGTAACAAACAACTAAGTATTGGTGGACCTTAATTCCTTTGTATGGTCCAAACAGTAGCTCAGTGCTCTGTTAAAATCCAAACTATGGAGCTTTGGCTCTCCTGTGTTGGATTTTGCTGTAAAGAACACTGGAAGTGCAATTGACTGGTTCATATAAAATTCAAACGCCACTTTAGGGAGGGATTTTTTTGTTGGTTCTTAAGACTACCGTGTCTCTGTGTAATATGATACAGTTAGGATCTGTGCAGAGGGCTTGCAGCTCACTCATCCTTCTGGCAGATGTCACAGCCACCAGGAAGACTGCCATCCAGGTGACATATTTCAAACCAACCTTTGCCATGGGCTTGAAAGGAAGCCCCATGAGCTGGGCAATGCACAGATTTAGATGCTGAGGTGGGACTGGATCCCTGACTGGAGGATACAGGTGGTTAAAGCCTTTAAAGAACTTTTTGAAATTGGACTGTGGAGGCCACTGACTGAGGCAAAGGCTGACTCTGCTGCCAGATGCACCTTTAGAGTTAAAGGCTTGAGACCCAGAGACTGAAGGTGGACCAGATAGTCTAGGATTGTATGGAGGTTCACCTGAAGTGAGCTGAGCTGCCTAGAGGAGCATGACGGTGAAAACGTTCTCAACTTAGAGGCGTTGATTTTCTGGAAACCTTAAGCATTTCCAAAACCTTTTCAGAAAGGCTTAGTCCAGAGAATTCTAGCTCTTCAGGTACCATGCCCTGAGACAAAGGGATCTTTGGTCTGGGAATGTTATCTTGCCCTGGGACAAGGTCAACAGATACAGGAGGAAGGCTGATGGGATGCTTGATGGAAAGGGACAGGAGCAGTGAGTACCAAGTCTGCCTGGCCAAGTCTGGAGCTGTTAGGATCATGGTTGCAGATTCTCCCCCCAGTTTCAGCAGCACACTCAGTAAGAGTGGAAATGGAGGAAAGGCATAAAGAAACTTCCTCACCCATTCGAGGATTAGGGTGTTCATTGGGACTGCCCCCGCCAAGGGGGTCTGCAACAGAATATTGGAAGCTGGTGATTTTCCCGTGTTGCAAACGGATCTGTCTGTGGCGTACCACGTCTTTTGAATACTGCAGCCAACACCTGCTTGTTCAGGATCCATTCATGGTGTTTCAGATCAAGTCAAATAGCAGCGCCAAGGAATGTCGAGAGGGGTGCTCCCACAGGGTTGGCCAGCCCAAAACACACGATCAGTTTCACAGGAAGGAGCTCTCTGTAAAGAATTTGAGGGACCAGAAGTTCGTCACCTGCTTATTGTGGATTTTCCCTTTGAGTGAAGTGCTTACTTTGTGGGCGCATTGATTTTTGAAAATCCACAATAAATGGGTGACTTGAATTTCTGGTCCCTTGAGTTTTTTACAGAGTGCTCCTTCTTGTGAAACTGTCCATTTGTGATGTCCCCTGGCCAATTCTGTGTAGAGAATCAGCCAAAACATTATTTTTACTGGCAGGCGAACAGCGACAGTTGCACCCCCAGGGAATAGGCCATATTCCAAATCTTCATTGCTTCTGTGCACAGCTTTGAAGATCTTATTCCTCCATGTTTTTTGATATAATATATGGTAATGGTGTTTTCTGTCCTGACCTGAATGGACTGACTTCTGATGTGGAAAGAGAAAGCCTGCATTGCCAAATATACTGCTCTGAGCTCTAGGAGATTTATGTTTTTCTGAGACTCCAGAGGACTCCACTCTCTGCTTACGGTTAAATCCTCCAGGTGGGCACCCCAGCCCAGGAAGGAGGCATTTGGTGTGAGCAGAACTGTGGGTGGTTGTTGGAGGAAAGGAGCCCCACTCTGAGATTGCCTTCCTCTTTCCACCATACCAGTGCCGTTAACAGGCACTTTGACATGGGCACTAGATTTGACAGTGGGTCTCACCTTTTGGCCCAGTGAGAACCCAGGTGGTACTAGATGTCCGTCATGGAGTCTTGCACCTGGAACTACTGCTCTGGATGAGGCCATCATGTGTCCCAGCAACTGGAGGAAGTCTCTTGCAGGTCTGAGTTTACCCGGCTTTGAAAGACCTTGCAGTCGGTATCCGATTTTCCACTCTTTGTCAAGAGAGGAATGCCTTCCCTTGGTAGGCATTCAATTCTGCACCTGTAAAATCCAGAACCTGCACAGGTTATGTCTGGGACTTGAGGGATTTACCAGAAAGTCAGGTCTTCTTGGGTGTGGTAGGTGAGGAGGGGGGAGGACTTGATTTCCTGGTGTGACTTTTCTGAGACTAGCCAGACAGCTAGGTGGGGAAAGATCACCACCATGTGCCTCCTCCGATGTGCTGCCACTTTGGCTAGGCACTTTGTGAACACTCTAAGAGCTGAGGATAAGCCGAAGGGTAGAGCTGCGAACTGATAGTGACAGCTCACTATGATTGGACCTGAATGGGATTTGAAAACAGGCATCTTTTGAGATCCATTGACCTGAACCAGTCTCCATGTTGCAGAGATGGGATCACTGGTCTGAGTGTTACCATCTTGAACTTTTCCTTTTTTAAGTGTTTAAGGTATCTCTGGTCTAAATGGGTTGCAACTACCTATGTTTCTTGTGGTTCAGGAAGTTTCTTGAGTAAAGCCCCTTCTCCCATTGTGGCAGAGGGGGGGACTTTATCCACTCCATTTGCTTGTACCAACTTCTTTACTTCTAATGCCAGATTTTTTCTGTTGGAGTAGGAGGTGTGAAGTTATTGTGAGCCTGCAGTTTTGGTTATCTTTTGAACTGCAAAGTCAGACTCTGACTCATTGTTTCCAGGACCAACCTGTCTGCAGTAATTATTTCCCATGCCTGGAAGTAAAGAGCCAGCCTTCTCCCTCATGGGCTATGGTTGGGCAACCTGTGCAAACTTGACAGGGGTTCTGTTTTGCCTTTCCACTGGGTGCTGGAGCAGCGTCCGCACACCTGGGACCCCTTTTACCTCTACCGCTGAAAAATGCCCACTGCTGGGAATAGTCAAAGGTAAAGAAGGCATGAGAAAAGTATCCCCTGCCTCTGCCTCCCTTCCAGGAGGCCTGCTGGAAGTGGAAGCCTTTTTCTTTTCAGTGTTGCTCTTGTAGGTGGCTTTGTGTTCATCCAACTTCTTCGTATAAAGCCCCTGTCTTGTCACCCAACATTGAATTTTCTTCATAGGGGAAATCTGTAGCTTTTGTCTTGGTGTCCTGTGAGAGGTTCGTGGTTCTGAGCCATGCAAACCTCATCTGGGACTCTGGGACACTGCATGTGGCATGATTCTTGAACCACTGTCATTGGTATCCACTACCATGGGGAACTGACACTTGGTGTGGCATCCACAGCAGTTTTTGCTGTATCTGCCAGGTTCTGTGCCAAGTCACCAGTAGCTTTTTCACTCATAGCCAAAACAGAGCTCCAAAGGACCTTTTGGTACTGAACTGTTTAAGCCATGTAAGCTGCCTGCCTTAAAAGCAGGGAGGCTTAAGTATAGACTTCATTGCCCATATTGTCACGTTTCCTGGAGACCTTTTCTAACCCCAGGAGTCACTCATTATGATTAAACTAAATGCAGTCAGCCTCCTGTGTTGAACTGCCCGGAGAGATGGAATTGTATGCAAATTATGGAACTCTCGTGTGGCTCGTGCCACTTTCAAAGTGCTGCCTTAGCAACTGCTGCACTCAGAGTGCTTCAGATTCTTTACTCCACCTGCCTAGTAAGGACGTCCCGGAGAGCTCTTCTTGAACTGTCTTCAGAAGTCGTCATCTGTGTGGATAAGTACTTATTTTGAGTTTTATTTCATATTGCTGCCTTAGAAGTTTAGTTTTTAATATTTGTAGTGTAGTTTTTGAGTTTTTAGCGGTTCACTGGAACCGAGGGTTCCGCTCCCTCTGTCTAGATGTCATTAGTTTTTTTTTGTTTAGCTTTCTGTCTACGTTCAGTTCCTTTGACCGTTTTATTTTAACTAACTTTTAAGTATTTTTTCGGTTCCTTTTTTTTTTTTTTCAAGGAACCGAATAGCGCCCGGTTCCAGGAACTGTTAGCGTTTGTTTATATTTAAAATTACTGGTTCTTATATGTATATATATTTTCCTGAGATTGGTAATTGTTTGGCTTATTCAGTGTCAGAAACCCACTTAGATAAGCCAAAGAAACGCACAGGAGCCACTGGGTTTAAATATTGTGAGTCCTGTGGTCTGATTATAGCAAAGGCAGATAGACATTCTCTTTGTATTTCCTGTTTGGGCACCAATCATATTTTTGCCAATTGTGAGATTTGTAAATCTTTCTGTCCAAAAACATTAAGAAAGGGGCCAAAAAAGCTAGAGGAAATGGCTTCTGCTTCTGATACTAGTGCATCTACCTCAATCCCTAAAAGGGATGGTGGCAAGGCTGAGGACATAGACAAAAGTTCTCAGAAACCTAACCAAGGTAAGACAAAGAGGACTGTGGAGACAGTGGCTGAGGCTGTCCCTCTTAAGAAAAAGTGCAAAGAGAAGCATGTCGCTGCGCCTCCGGCCGAGAAGGCTAAGGAGCTCCCAGCAGACAAACATACAGTAGTATGCCCTTGGCTGAGGACATTGCTAAAGCATTATAGGTCCTACAGGCCCTGCAGGCTGCAGCCCCGATTCCTACACAAGGTTGCATTGGTTCCTGCTTCGGTTCCTGTTTCACAGGTACCTCAAATTACTTATGGTGAGGAGGATAAGGCGGATTTTGAAGGGGAACCGATATGCCGTGAAGTTTCCCCTGAGCAGGAGTTCGAGTCCCCTCCTAGGGGCCCAGAAGAGTATTCCTCCAATTATACTTTTGTAAAAAGCATGGTGGAAACCCTTACTCTCCCTCTCCCTCTTCAGGAGACTGAAAAAGAGGTGGAGGAAGCAGAATTTCTCAGTATGATTGGTTTAACTCCAACAAAACGACTTCTTTTGCCAATGCATAAGTCCTTCAGAAAGGCTGCATTGCAGATACTGCAGACCCCAACTTCTATCTCTGGGGTAGATAAACAAGCTGACAAAAACTATCAGCTAGACAGGTCAACTGCTGAATTTTTGTTTCACCATCCCGACCCAGAAGGGGTGGTTTAGGCTACTGCCTGTAACAAAGCCAGAATACCACTGGCTACCCACACTCCAGATAAGGACTCATGAAAGATGGATGCCATGGGAAAAAAGGGCTACACGGCTGCTTCCTTTTTAATCAGGCAAGCCAACTACATGGCATATGGTGTACAGTACCAAAAGGCACTCTGGAACACCGTTTTAGCCCTTGCTGACAAGGTTCCAGGTGAAGTGGCAGTGGATCTGCAAGAAACAGCAAGGACTACACTTGATGCCACTAAATATCAATTCCATATGGCAGTGGATGCCAGTGACGCAGCTGCCAGGCTAATGGCATTAGCTGTCTCCCTTAGGAGATTTGCATGGCTAAGGGCCACCAACCTTACCGCAGATGCACAGGCCAAGGCAGTGTATTTCCCTATGGAGGATAATTCATTGTTTGGTGATAAAACTGAAGCATATATGAAATAAGTAGAGGAATACAAGTCTACTTTTCATAGCAACTCGAAGGACAGACCTACTCTCGATAGATCCCAGAATAGGGGAGGCAGGGATAGGGGTTTTTATTCCAAACGCTCTTTTCAGACTCTGGCCTCTCAGCCACAACAGCAAGCTAGAAGCTATTTCAGAGGAAGGGGCAGGAGAGCGATGAGAAGAGTGTCTGCTTCTTCTCAGCCTCAGACACAGCCCTCACAGAACACCTGATGAGCTGCTTCAGGTTGCATCTCCCTTTTGTGGAACTACAAATGGGTGGCAGTTTCTCACTGCCTTCAAGGGTAGCATATTATCACCACTTTACTCAACTTCATCTCATTTTATTTCCCAAGTTGGGAACAAGTTTTCACAACCAGTCACCCCTGCAGGCAGAGTTTTTTTACTGGACAGAGGTCAAACACCTTTGTTAATCAAAACAGTTTAACAGTGCCCCTAAATCAAAGGGGCAGCAGGTTATATCCACATATTTCTTTGTAGGAACCTATTTGGATCTTAGAATGTTAAAATAAACATTTGGAAGTTAAAAAAAAAAAAACAAAACAAAAAAAAAAAACACTTTAGAATGCCACTTTGGCATTAATCATTCCCACAGGCTGGCCTCAGGCTAGTATCAGTTGGCAACGCTTTTTCAGCCTGGTCTCTGTTTCAATGCCTTTAAAAAAAAAAAAAAAAAATTATATATATATATAATAAATAACTTTTGTTTCCCCTACCTGGACAACTGGTTGATAGTGGGTCAGTCCCTGCAACATACAGAGCAGTTCCTGGCTCTAATATCCCTTTTTTCTCATAAATAACCAGAGGCCACAGCAAAGAACAACAGTACAAGTACTGGAGTTTATTGGAGCAGAAGTGAGTAACACCCTAGACAAACTTGTTGCACCAGAGAAACCCAAATCAGCCAGAGAATTTCTCAGGTTACTGGGCACAAGGTAGCTGCGCGCCCCCACCCCAGTGACTCTGGTTGCCAGGTTTCATAGAGGAAACATGCAGATTTGCCTAGGACAGTGCTAGTCACAAAGAACAGATTCTGTCCAGGATGGCTCCAGCCACCCACATCCTCGTATAGCTACTGCAGAGGTGGCTGGACAATCAAAACCTTAGAATAGGTGTGTTTTTGTTCACAAGGCAACGTTTTTTCTGTTCTTTAGTTCTCACATCAAATGCCTCACTTTTAGACGAGAAGCACACAAGTTTGATCATGCAGCAAGTAGCACATGGTCTCCCCAAAAGTTCCTATTGCACTCCACAGTTATGTACTACATAAACAAACAGATAGTAACCAGGTCAGCCCCACTGTGCACAGGAGCAATGGGGCTGTGATCAATGACATACTCTATGGGAGTATCCTAATCAGCATGCACCTGTGGAAAAAGGCAAGACTTGGTCAGCTCCCTCAGCAGGATAAGTGGTTCCCGAACACTCAGATGCTCATTACAATCTTCAGGGGATGGGGCACTCCAGAGGTGGATCTTTTTTTTGCCTTGGTAGAAAATCACCAGTGCTCAATGTACTATGCAGGCCTCTTCTCAGGGTCAGATTCCTACTGAGCTGTGGGCCCTGGATTGGACGGTGGGAGTTTTTTCTCTGTATGCTTTCCCTTCTTTTCCCATTGGTATTCAGGACCCTGCTGAAATTGAGATACTAACCAGCAACAATAATGTTAGTTTCACTGAATTGGCCAAGACAGCACGAGTACTGGCTTCTCTTAACTCTGTCAGTAGTTCCTCCAAGTCACTTGCCTAGGAGGCACACATTGCTGACCTCCTCTCAAGGCAGGATCCTGTATTTCAACCTCCAATCACTGAGGTTCAAAGCCTGGCCCTTTGACGAATTAGAAGTTGCTAACCTTAGACTGCTAGATCCAGTATTGCCTGTGCTTAAAGGATTCCAGGAAACCTTTTTTGCACCAAGAAAACATATTCTTCTAAATGGAAAGGGTTTCTTATATATGTGGTTTGCAGGGAAGGGTATTGACCCCTACAAGGCTGACTTGTTTTTTTGCCTAGACTGCCTCACACACTTACAGTCTCTGTTTATTTTTCTGCTTGTGTAGAGAGAGCCATGACCTGTCATCTGGTCTTCAGAAAATATTTAAAAACCTTCAGCCTTTGTCTCCCTCCACTGAGGGAACCGGTTCCAGTCTGGAATCTGTATTGCCACACTCATGGACAAGACCAATCGAGTCTATGGAAACTATAGATTTGAAATATGTCACTTGGGAAAGCTCTGTTTCTATTGTTCATCACTATAACCAGAAAGATTAGTGTCTTACAAGTCCTGAACACAGTTGAACACTACATCTTGTTCCACAGCCATAAGATGGTCCTCAGGAACAGTAGAAATTCCTTCTTAAAGTGGTATCTCATTTTTCCATTTAAAATCAGTCTATCATACTACCCCCCTTTTTCTTTTCAAAGAACTCAGTTCTCCAGAAATAAAGCTTCACTCACTGGAGGTCAAAAGGGCACTTGGTCAATATATTGACAAACCAAGTCTTACAGATCAAGTCAGTCAGAACTCTTCCTTGCCTATAGTGAAGTAAGTGGAGGTAGGCCTTCCACAAAATATACAGTTGCTCACTGGAGAGTGGTATGCATACAAGTTTGCTACACCAAGGTGGATAAATAGACACCCCTGAGCTTGAGGGCACATTATACCAGAGTCACAGCTACGTCAATAGCAGTTTTAAGAGAAATTCCACTACTGGGAAATCTGCAAAGCAGCTACAAGAGAACAGTACACACCTTTACAAACCATTTCAGATGGCACATTGAACCCAGAAGTAATGCTCAATTTGGTACAGCAGTGCTGCAGAACCTGCTTGTAAGATAGGTTCTCGGCCCAGCCTCCAAAGGTACTGCTCGATAGTCTGCATTTAGTGTAATTACAATGAGTAATTCCTGGGGTTAGATGAAAAAATTACTCCCCATAGTAATCTTATTTCTTCAAAGGGATCACTCATTATGATTAAAGCTCCTTCCCTGGCTCCCCTACTAGAACTTATAAAGTTTATTCTGCTTCCCTGCTGTAGGAAGTTCTGGCCTATAGGGCTTAGGTTAGAGACTCACCTTTGTGTTTAACCAGTTGGTTTCAAGTTTCTTAGATTTATTGATATGGGGCATTTTTGACCTGAAAGGGCCAAAAAACTTTATTTTATGTTATTTTATTAGGATGTTAGTTGTTAATTAGTGGGTCTTATACCCAGTTAGGCTATGTAAGAATCTGAAGCACTCAGAGTGCAGCAGTTGCTGAGGCAGCAGTTTGAAAGTGGCATGAGCCAACTGAGAGTTCCATAATTTGCATATAATTCTATCTCTCCGGGCAGTTCAACATAGGAGGCTGACTGCATTTAGTTTAATCATAATGAGTGATCCCTTTGAAGAAACAAGATTACTATGGTGAGTAATGTTTTCTTCTGGGGGCTGGGAGGAAAGAGGGACTTTGACCTTGTCATATTCTACAGTCTGGACTACTCCTTCATGACCAGGGTGGGAGTACAGGTACTCTGCACCTTGCTTATCCACTTGATATTTATTTTCTATTTTCTTGTCAATGCCAGCAGCTGAAGTGGGTGCTGCCAGCACTTTACGGTGGCCTTTTTTGAGGGATTTGTCGATGGGCAACAAGCGTCCTAGTGGGAGTCTAGCCCATCATGTCCAGAGATTCCACTTCACCTCCTCAACAGTCTCATGCGTTGAGAGGTTGAGCGTATTGACCATTTGCCTCACAAAGGAATAGTGTGAAGTAAAATCCTCTGGTGTATGAGGAAGGGAACCGACCTTCTGCTCGGGGGAGCCATCAGGCTCCATAGGTTCCCCTTCCTTCTTCTCCTCATAGAAAAACTTAGCCTTCTCCTCCCCAGGCACTGGAATTTTTTAAATTAAATTCTTGGAATAACACCTTTGAGCTGGAAGCTCCTTCACAAAGGTTCTACGTCAAATGAAACAATAGAAACAGTTAATTTAGTAAGGAACATTGTAATAAAACAGTAACTGCATTGTTAGAGTATTATTTTAAACATACAGATAGATACAAAGATTAATCATACAGCTGGATACATAGTTGACAAATAATAAAATGAAGCAGCCAGAAATTGAGCTTTGTCAGGAGTTCGTGGGGGTTGGGAAGAGATGGATGAAATGAAACGAAGTACAGTGTAAAGGGGGGGAGTATAGGTGAGAAGTTGGGGCAGGAAAGGAGGAGGTATGGTTGAGCATGGTAAGAGGGTGGTGGGGAAGTAGCGCAGCAAGGTGAGGTAAAGAGGTTTGGAAAGGTAGAGGATTAGCAGTCACAACTGCTTATAGAGGTAAGGTGTCAGCTGAGTTTTCTTTTACATGGCCCCAGCTTTGGCTAATTGGAGAAGGTACTGGAGCCTGGGGAGGGGGGCGGACATACGAACATATGAAGAAGCCAGCAGAAGAAGGCCATTTGGTGTAACTAGTTTTCTCGTATTGCAGGGTCCACGGCTTGAGCTAACATCCCTCCCCACTCCTCCCATCCTCCCTACCTGTGATTCTTACCTTCCTCCATGCCTATCCCAGCCTCTCTTAAAGCTGCCCACTGTCTTCAACGAGATGACCTTTTCTGGCAGCGCATTCCAAGTGTCCACCACCCTCTCTGTGAAGAAGTGCTTCCTGACCACCCTCCTAAACCTCCCACCCTCCAGCTTAAGACTGTGCCCCCTTGTGATATGGTTGCCACTCAGCTTAAAGAGACTCTCCTTATCAACCTTATTTATCGCTTTCAAGTATTTGAATGTCCCAGTCATGTCCCCTCTCTCTCTCTCTCCTGTCTTTCAGGGAGTAAATGTTCAGTGCCCTCAACCTCTCCTCGTATGCCTTGCCTGGTTATCATCTTTGTAGCCCTCCTCTGTACCCTCTCCAGCAGGTTAATGTCCTGTTTGACGTGTGGGCACCAGTACTGAACTCCATACTCTAGATGCGGCCTTACCAGTGACCTGTACAAAGGCAGTATAACCTCCTGTAAATAAAGAAACTATACCACACTGATGACAGTAAGGTAGTAAAAGTACAAGGTTCATGGTAAGTGGTCCCTGGTAATCCAGTAAAGCCACCTGACACCAGATGTTGTTTTAAATTCGTTGCAATTTATTAATACCCAAATAAGCCCTAACAATTTTACCTCTAACATGATTAATTCTAAACAGCTGATGGCTTTTTACCACCAGGGCTACAGGTGCACGGAAAAAATGAAGCAAAATTGCTCCTTTTTTCTGGGTGTTAAGAATCTATAGCAGCCGTGCGGCTATTCCTCTTAAACACACTGAACATACAGTCTGTCTGATACTTATACAGTGACAAGAAATGCAAAACAAAAAAGGAAGTTTTTGGACACTTTGATCATAAAAAGCAAGAGAGTAGGGTTATGAGATGAGGATTTGAAAGTACATTGGCCACAAGATACCTCAGTCATAAGATACATTTGACACATTGCTGAGACAGGGGAGTTCTGTTTATCATCACCTTTGGATGGTCAAGTGATTTACATTATTAAAAATAACATGCCTTAGGAGACAACAAAAAAAAACAACTTTTACTCTAGTTAAAATAAATTGCTTAGAACTGCAAAAAAAAAAACCTTAGTACAAAGAGCCTTTTAGAAATAGAGAAACATAGAATTTGACGGCAGATAAGGACCGCTTGGCCCATCTAGTCTGCCCATTTCCCTACCTACAAGGATAAGCTGCAGATCCTAGTTAACTAACAGCCTACTTCCTCCTACCCCCCACTAGAATTGCCTTATGTCTGTCCCATGCATTCTTGAATTCCTCCACTGTTTTTGACTCTACGACCTCCTCAGGAAGGCTGTTCCATGTATCCATAACCCTCTCTGTGAAGAAATACTTCCTCACATTACCTCTGAGCCATCCCACCCTCTATCTTCAAATTGTGCCCCCTTGTTTTTGCACATCTCTTTTTTCTGAAAGATGCTACTCTCTTGGTCTTTGTTGATTCCCTTGAGGTATTTGAAAGTTTCTATGATGTCCCTCCCCCCTTTCCTTGAGGCTATACATCTTTAGTTCCTATAGTCTTTCTTCATATGTCTTCTGATGCAGACCCTGCATCATTTTGGTTACCCTCCTCTGGACAGCCTCCACCCTGTCTGTCTTTGCGGAGATGGGGTCTCCAGACCTGTACACAGTACTCCAGATGTGGTCTTACCAACTGTCTGTACAGAGGGCCAACAACTTCCTGTTTTCTACTGGTGATGCCTCTCCCTGTGCATCTCAGTATCCCTCCAGCCCTCCTTACTGCCTTCTCACATTGCTGGCCCACCTTTAGGTCGTCTGATATGACTACCTCCAGGTCTCTTTCCATTTTTGTTGTTGTCAGTATCTCACCCCCCATTGTGTACCCTTCCCCTGGGTTTTTGTTTCCCAGGTGCATTACTTTGCACTTCTTTGCATTGAATCTAAGCTGCCATACATTTGACCATTCCTCCAACCTTGCCAAGTCCCTTCTCATCCTTTCCACCCCACTTTGTGCAGCAACTCTGTTGCAGATCTTTGTGTCATCTGCGAAGAGACGTGCTTTCCCTTCCAGTTCCTTTGCAGTGTCGCTTATAAAGACATTAAAAAGGACTGGCCCCAGTACTGAACCCTGCGGTATCCCACTAGTAACCCTCCTTTTTTCACTGTGGACTCCATTTACTATTACCTGCTGTGTCCTGTTGTCCAGTCAGTGTTTTACCCAGGCTACCACCCTGGGACCCACTCCCAGGCTGGCTAATTTGTTTATTAATCTTTTGTGCTGGATTGTGTCAGATGCCTTGCTAAAGTCTAGGTAGGCCATGTCCACAGCCCCTCCCTGGTCTACTGCTTTGGTCACCCACCCAAAGAAATATATTACATTTGTCTGACATGATCTTCCCGCTGTGAATCCATGCTGCCTTGGGTCCTGTGCCCCACTGGCCTCTAGGTACTCAGTATAATTCTTTCCTTCAAAAGTGATTCTGTCATTTTCCCTACCACTGAGGTCAAACTGACAGGTCTGTAGTTTCCTGCCTCTGTCTTGCTCCCACTTTTGTGAAGGGGAATCACATCCACCCTCCTCCTGTCCTCAGGTACCACCCCATCCTCCATGATTTATTAAAAGGGTAGTCAGTGGTGTTACTAGTTCTTCCCTTAGTTCTTTTAGAATTATGGGGTGAATTCCATCAGGCCCCATTGCTTTATCCACCTTCAGTTTCAAGAGTTCTTTCAGGACCCTTTCTTCTGTGAAAGGACTAATATCAACTCCCCTATCCAGAGTGCTTCTATTGACCGGATTATGTATTTCCTGCTGCTTTTCCATTGTGAATACTGAGCAGAAGTATTTGTTCAGTGTCTCTGCTTTTTCACCGTCGCTGTCTGCCCAACCACCTTCCTGTTTGTTCAGCCTCAGTATCCCTGCCTTAGTCTTTCTTTGCTCCCTAAGGACCTATAAAAGGTTTTATCTCCCTTCTTAACAGAGTTGGCTATCTTTTCCTCGGTTTGGGCCTTTGCTATTCTGACTGCCTTACGCACTTCCTTCTGCTTTAACTGGTACAGTTCTCTGTCCTGCTCCTTCTGTGTTTCCTTATACTTCCTGAATGCTGTTTTTTTCTCTCTTACTTTCCCCACCACTTCTTTTGAGAACCATAGTGTTTTTTTCCTTTCGTTTGATTTGTTTATTTGCTTTTCACAAAGGCTTGTTGCCTCTGTGATGGCAGATTTGATGTTTCCCCATTGTTGCTCCACCCGACCTTCTTGCCTGTTTGCTAGTGCTTTTCTCAGGCACTCTCCCATTTTGACAAAATCAGCCCTTCCTGAAGTCCAGTACCTTCACTTTTGTGTGGCTTGACTCTACAGCTAATTTTATCGTGAACCACACGGTTTGGTGGTCGCTTGTTCCCAGATGGCTACCCACTTCAAGATCAGAGATCCTCTCTCCATCCCCATTTGAAAGTACCAGGTCGAAGATTGCTCTCTCCTGAGTGGGTTCCAGAACTAGCTGTCTAAGGCATGCCCTCCCTGTATGGCATCGAGAATGGCCCTGCTCTTGGATGTGGCTGCAGCAAAGGTGCTCCAGTCCACATCTGACATATTCAGGTCTCCCATCAGCAATATCTCTCCTTTCTCTGCCATCCCAAAGATGCCTTCTGTCATTTCCTTGTCCATTTCCTCCCCCTGAGACGGGGGTCTGTATACAACCCCTGTGCAGATTGTGGAGCCATTTCCAGTCTCCAGGGTGACCCACAGTGCCTCCTCTCCTCCCTGTTTGCCATTTAGTTCTGTTGCTTTGATCCCTTCCCTTACATAGCTACTTCTCCTCCGCCTCTTCCTTCCCTGTCCCTCCTATACATTGTGTACCCTGGTATGTTGACATCCCAGTCATGGTTCTCTGTGTACCATGTTTCTGTGACTGCCACAATATCCAGGCATCCCTCTTCCATCAAGGCCACCATTTCAGGGAGCTTTTTACTTAGACTACGGGCATTGGTACTCATTATCCTCCATTTTTTTTATGGCTTTTATTTCTTTTTGCCTCATCCCTGTCCCTACTGCCTTTGTCTTTTTCTCTATTTACCCCTGCCCTTCTCCCTCATCGACTGCGCTATCTTGGAGTTTACCTCACTAATTACCCTGATTTTGGGGGGGGGGCTATGATTTCCCTTCTTCTCTTCACTGCCTCCCCCCTTGGCTAGTTTAAATGCTTGCCATTGAAGCATTTAAACCTGTCACCTAGGATCCTGGCTCCCTTCCAGGATAGATGCAGACCATCGCACCTGTATGGGCCTGCATCTCTCCAGGTGGAGCCCCAGTCTCCAATGAAGCCAAATCCCTGAGCTCTGCGCCAGCTTTTCAACCAATCATTGAATCCCATGGTGCGGAGTGCCCTAGCCTCATCCATGCCATAGACAGGTAGCACTTCCGAGAAGGCCTCTCCCCAACTCCACAAACTCATGTTGCACTGCTGTGATCCCATTCTCAGCCAGGTCATTTGTCCCTAGGTGGATAATGACATCCAGTTTCCTCCCCCTTGCCGCTGCTCCCATGATCCTGAGGATTTGTTTCCTGTCCCTCTAAGCCTTGGCACCAGGCAGGCACCTTACCTCCCTTTCGCCTCCCTCCCCCAGTTCTACCCCCCTAACAGTTGAGTCCCCCACCAGGAGTTGTTTCCTTCCCCTGTGGAGTCCTGGGCCACCCTCCCGTGGGTCTCCCTTGTGGAGGTTCCCAGCATCCTCCTTGGTCTCCACGGCAGGTGCCTCCATAGAGGAACCATGCCTCGCCAGAGTGGTAAATGAATTGTGGAGAGGCACAACTGGAGGGATGCGCCTCTGTTCCACCACCCTCACCTTCCCTGAGCCCACCATGGTCCAACCACTTCTCTTTCTTGGCAGCCTTTGAGGTAGTGGTGGTGGCCTGGGTGGAGGAGCAGGTTTTCTGAATCCTTGCCAGGTCAGCATGGAGATGAACAGCCTCCTTCCTCAGACTAGAGAGGTGCCTGCAAATGGGGCAGCAACACAGTCTCCAGAATGTCTCCTGGAAAACTGCTGCTCCACAGCCAGTGCATTGCACCACTCCCCACATGTCTTTGTCCCTTCCAGTTACAGATGCTTTTTGGTTTTTTGTTTTTTGTTCTTGTTTTAGTGTGTGCAAGCTTGTGAGTGTCTCTACCCCATTCAGTGTGCTTTGCCTTTAAGGATCACAACAGGTGTATGTTGTTAGCGGTTTTGGGAAAGTAATGTCCAGGGCCCCTGCTGTAAAGGAAGTCACTGCGCTTGGGGGCGGGTGGGGTGAAGGGGAAGGTGGGTGAGTAAACTCATGCCGTCCAGAAACAATCACCTACAACTCTTACCCTCCACCCGGGAGTGCCTTCCATCCTTTCAGACACCTATTTCACAAAGGCTAAGTAACAGTAGAAAGTGGCCAAAGTAAGGATATAATTCTTTTTTATCAGCTTTTTGTTATACACATTCTTAAACACAAGCAATCATGCGATGAGGAATTGTACCAGCCAAGGCTAAACGACAATTAATGTTGAAGTAGCTGCATGTTATCTTAACCATGACCTTAGGTTACAGAAAGACATGTTTTGTACACAGTATCTCTGCTTGAGCAGAGCAAAACTAATTTTGCTTAAAACATCTGTTCCTAAACACTGCTTATGCTCTTCACCTATTTTTCTACAGTTATTTAAAGGGCATCAACACCTTTTGAACCCGGGGCACCTTCATACATATTAATTCACGTGGTGGTATCATTATTATTTGCATGGTTTTAACAATTACCTTTTAAACACCCTTGCGCTTACGAGGCATATTAATTTATATGGTGGTATCATGTAGTTATCCGCTAGCCACTTTTAGCCCTTTACTAGCCACTTGCATTAATTTACATGGTATCATTTAGTTATTCACTAACCACTTGTAACCCTTTACTAGCCACTTCAGCCCTTGCAAGCCTTTTTACACCTTTTCTATTTTTGGTTAGCCAACTACATATAAATGTTGTTGATTAAACTTGTATAAAACTTTGGCCACTGGTCGCTAAAACCTTGGCAACTGGTCACTTTTAACACTCCGCTCTCCTACTACTGATCCCACTAGCTATGCATCCCAGCATCTTGTTTGCCTTTGCTCCTGCTTTCTTGCAGTGCGTGGAGTGCTTCAGGTCACTAGTGATCATCACTCCCAGGTCCTCCTCCTCCTCCTCTGATGCAGATACTCGGACTCCACCCATGTAATACTCTGTCCTGGGATTCTTGGCTCCAGTAATCGCACTTTGCATTTCTTGGCATTAGCCAAGCTGCCAGATCCTGGACCACCTCACCAGCATTTCCAGATCTTCCTGTAGGCCTGTAGGTCCCATATCCCTTCAGCTGTGTTCACTCTCCCACAAAGCTTGGTGTCCTCTGCGAATAGGCACATTGTGCCTTTAATGCCATCCCCAGTGTCATTGACGAAGACATTGAAGAACACCAGCCCCAGCACCGAGCTCTGTGGGACCCCACTGGTTACCTCTCTGGTGCCAAATAACTTTCCCCCACCACCACCCTCTGGGTTCTATCCCTCAGCCAGTTTTCCACCCATCTGACCATCTTTTCCCCAACTCCAAGATCCACCAACTTCCTGATGAGCCTTTTGTGGGGTAGAATCAAAGACCTTGCTAAAATCAAGATGGAGGATGTCTACCGCTTGGCCACTGTCTACTGTCTTAGTGACACAGTCAAAGAAGTCAATCAGATTTGTTTGACATGATCGCCCCCCCATGAACACATGCTGCCTCTCATCCTGGAGAGCATGATCTTACTTCGAGAGGGTCCTTGCAGTAGGTAATTACATATAGGACTGAAGCCAGCTGGCGTCAGGACCCCATGGAAAAATTTCTAGCTAGCAGTCTCTGGCGGGGGACTGCCCCCAAGTCAGGTGACCGGCATCAGGCGACGTCAGTATAAAGGGGCGGTTCCCCAAGCCCGCCTTCCAATTCTTTCCCGCCATTGGCTTGTGAAAGCGCCTCACAGTTAAGTTCACTGCTTCGTCAGTCTGTCGGTTTTATTGCTGCCCTTTTTTCTTGATTTCTCACTAAGACGTCAATATCTGCCGTGTATGTCGTCCCCTACTCCATCCGATTCGCATAAAAACAAGTGCGTTTAGTACGGCGCCCAGCTCCCGCATAAGGAAGGACACTCCCTGTGCCTTTTCTGTCTGGGCCCGGAACACCCCGTGGAGAAGTGCCAGCACTACCAACAGTTAAACGCCGTCGCCTGCAAACGGAGGCAACAGTCCTCGGAGGTCCACATCTTGAAGAAGATGATGTCCTCCATGGAGAAGGAGCTGAAGAAGCTTTGGCAGGTCTCAACTTTACCTGAGGGTCACCGTAAGAAGAAGGAGAAGCACCAGGACTCCACTGCCACGGCCACTGTGACTCCGGCCGGAGTTGCCGTATTGAAGGTAATGACCGCTCCTCGATGGCAGTCTTGGAGGTTTCCAAGGCAGCGGCGTCCCTCCTGTTGGGCTCGTGCTCAGGCCCATTGGAAGCCTCCAGGATAAAGGAGGCAGCCGCCCCAGGAAGAACGCCACCGTGCAGCCTTCCGGGTTGAGCCTCCGGGGCAGTGCACGGCCTTGGAAACGCCCACCAAGTCCGCTCCTCCATCGTGGCCTTCGTCGGGCGGCAGTTCCGATAAGTCGGACGCCAGCTCCTTCGACGCCTGCCCGGACCCCGCCGGTAAGGTGGGCGTTGGCCCCTCCGACGGATGGACAGCGTTAGAGCTGACGCCGGACCCAATCGACCAGTCTGCCGTCACCATCTCTCCACTGCTGACTGAGGTTCCAGCGTCTCCCCTGTTGGACCCCGAGGATTTTAGTCCTCCTTCACCGGGCGACGCAAAGGGCGCCGGTATGCTCCCGTCAGGTCTCCCTCGCTGGGCGGATGACCTGGCCGTTGGACCTCGAGCGAGGGGCGACACATCCCCTTACCGGACGCCGTCCCAACGCCGGACCTGATGCCCGCCGGGCCACCTGTTCCTGGCCTGCCTGCTGGGCCTCTCCCAGGCCCTTCTGTTTCGTCAGAGCCCCTGGTTCCTGGGTATCTGACCCAGTCTTATCAGATGTCATCCTACCCAGGACTGCAGTATCCTGTGCTGCAGTACCAGACGCCAGCCTACCCGATGCCTCAGTACCCGACGCCGTTCTTCCTGCCATCGGCTACAGATACTCGCATTACAGATAACCCTCAATGTCCGTATCTCCTCCTGCACCCCCCCCCCCAGCCACCAGTAGATCTGAAGGGGACTCTGGCTTCCTGGTGGGCTAAGGCCAAGGCTCAGCTTACCAGGGAGGTGGAGAGCTGCCTGCCGATGCCAGACCCAGTTCCAGATGCCCGTCGCCAGAGGTGAGAGACTCCTTCCCCCTTACCCGACACCAGGGGTGAGCCCTCTGGTGCCAGGGCCGTTGAGGACACGCTTCCCCGAGGGTTGCCCAAGGGGTCGGTTCCTCCCCTGCACCGGGAGGGGTCTTCATCTTCCTCTTCAGAGACCTCAGAATCCGATTCAGACGGGTGCTCCGATCCTGACGAGCCACTCCAGACTGACCAAGGCCAAGAACTCCTCCGTAGTCACCTCTGGAAGATCCTTCTTTGCTGAAGCTGCTGAGAAAGATCCAGGAGATCCACCAGTGGCAATCTCTGGAGCGAGATCCACAGCAGAAAAAACTCGCTGCCAATTTGGATCTGCCCGAAACTGCTCCGACATTGATTTCACCCTGGATCGAGCCTCACGCAGACCTCATTTCCACTATTTGGAAACAGCCATCTGCATTGGCCCCCCCCCTTCCGATGAAGGCAGATAGGCTATACCAGGCTCCTGCGGGTGTGGATTCTTTGAATACACACCCTAAGGCCGACTCTGTCGTCATTAGCGCCGCTCACGGCAGGTTGGCAAACCCAAAGCATCTCAGCTCGTCGCCACCGGACAAGGAATCCCACCTTCTGGACCAGTATGGGAAGAAGGTGTACACTTCTTACACTCTGGGGATAAGGGCCCTGAATTATGTCGCACATATGGGGGACTACCAGAAGGCTATCCTGAGCGAGGTGGAAACCAAGTTATACTCTCTTCCTAAGTCTCAGACAAAGCAGGAAGTGGCTGATCTAGTCCGATCTGCTCGTTTGGCCAGTCGGCACATGCTCCGTGCCACGTACGACGCAGTGGACGCTGCTGGTCAGAGGTCGGCTTTTGCCGTAGGTCTTCGGTGTCATTCCTGGTTCTGAGTGTCAGGTTTGGTCCCTGAAGTGCAGTCCGCTATTCAGGACGCACCCTTCAGGGGTTCTGTGCTGTTCGGTGGGGATGTCAGGGACATCATCACCGACCTGCAAGAGAAGGGCACTGTGCTTAAGTCTATTGACTCTATGTACAGGCCCCCTCAGGGACAACACTGTCCTTTTCACAGACGTTCTCGGCCCAAAGCGAAACCTCAGTGCAAGCGGACCAATAAACTGCCGCGCCCCGCCGCTAAGCCCCACCCCCACCCAAAAAGCAGCGGGAGCTTCAGCCACGGCGTTGCCCCACACCTCCTGACTCCTCTCCTCTCCCACAGCCTCTGGTCCTACCAGAGGAACAAGTAGGAGGGAGGTTCTCCTTCCATCTAACGGGGTGGGACAGGATTACATCAGATGTTTGGGTGCTCTAACTGATAGCAGCAGGACACTCAATCGAGTTTCTACAGAAACCACCCAGAAGACCACCCCCCAGGTCGTCTTACTCCCCAGAACATCTTCCTCTGGTTCGGGAAGAAATATCCTCCCTTCTCCTGAAGGTGGCGATAGAGCCTGTCCCAACCCACCTTCGGGGGACAGGCTACTACTCCCATTTCTTCCTGGTTCCAAAGAAATCGGGAAATGTGAGGCCTGTTTTAGACCTCCGCTCCCTGAACATGTTCGTGGAGTACAAACAGTTCAGAATGCTCTCCCTGTAGAGCCTTCTGCCCTTACTTTGGCAGGTACAGTGGTTGTGCGCTCTGGACATGCAGGATGCCTACCTGCATATCCCTATATGTCCTTCCCATCGCAGATTCCTTCGGTTTTCGTTCCAGGGGGACCACTACCAGTTCAAGGCCCTTCCATTTGGTCTTTTCTCGGCGCCCCGAGTGTTCACCAAATGCCTTTTGGTGGTAGCGGCTCACTCATGCATCTGTGGGAGTGTAGGTTTTCCCGGCATCTGGACAGTTGGCTCCTGGCGGCCCCGGCCCAGGAGGATCTTCTGCACTCTCTTTCCCTTACCCTGCAGGTTTTTACCAGCCTGGGTATCACCATCAACCAGGCCAAGTCCCACCTGGTTCCCTCTCAGAGGCTTCAGTTCATCGGGGCAATCCTGGACACGTGCACCGGCATGGCCTTTCTGCCACCAGACAGGGTGGACACCCTCCAGGCTCATGCAAGCCTGCTGTCTGGTCGCAGGCAGGTCAGCGCCAGATCAGTTCTTTGCCACCTCAGGCTCTTGGTGGCTGCTATCCCGACAGTCCCTCACACGCTCGGCTTCACATGAGGATCTCTCAGTGGATGTTTTGGTCTCAGTGGGACCAAGAGGTCATGGTTTCCAACCCCATGGCTCGGGACTTGCAATGGTGGATGGTACAAGAGAACCTTTGCCGGGGGAGTTCCCTTCTGCCTCAAACCTCCCTCCCAAACTCTGACGACGGGCGCCTCAGAAGAAGTTTGGGGAGCCCATCTAGGGTCTCACAGGACTCAGGGACCCTGGTCCACGCTCGAACAGACTCTTCATATAAATGTGCTCAAGCTCAGGGCTGTTCTGTTTGCTCTCCAAGCTCTGAACTTGTATGTGCTTCCCGGTCATCTCGTTGTCCAGACGGACAACATGTGCGTAGTCTGGTACATCAACAAGCAGGGAGGAACACGTTCCTACCCTCTGTGCAGGGAGGCAGTGAGAGTTTGGGATTGGTCTGTGCAACACAGCCTTCACCTGATGGCTGTTCATGTTCTGGGGGATGAAAATACGCTGGCAGACCACCTCAGCCGGTCATCAGCAAAAGCTCATGAATGGGACCTGAATTGGGGGTAGTAGACTATCTCTTCCTGCGCTGAGCAACACCTCAGGTAGACCTGTTCGCATTGCCTCACAGTGCAGAACTTCCCGCCTTCTGCTCGCTTGCTCCAGGGTGAGGCATTTTTTGGAGAGACGCTCTGTCTGTAGACTGGAAGGACAGATTCGTCTATGCCTTCCCCTCAATTCCCTTGATTCCGAGGGTCTTACACAAGCTCAGCTCAGAAGGAGCTCGCATGATCCTAATCGCTCCTTTCTGGCCCAGGCAAGTTTGGTTCTCTCTTCTGCAACAATATTAAGAGGAACTTCCTCTTCCTCTGTCGCAACTTTTGTTGACCCAGGATCAAGCGACCCTGATTCATCCAGGTCCCAAGTCCCTTCAGTTGCATGCGTGGCTGCTGCAGACGTAGCTCAAACCCTATTCGGGGTCTACCTGCTTGTGGCTGAGATCCTGGTGGAGGCCAGAAAGCCTTTCACTAGATCTACCTATGCCATAAAATGGAAACTGTTCTCGATTTGGGCCTCTTCCAAGGATTTCGAGCCATTCTCGTGCCCTGTAGGTAGAATTCTGGACTGTATGTGTCATCTCTTTGACCTGGGTCTCAGCCATTCCTCTCTGAAAGTTCTCATGCAGGCTATTTCCGCTTACCATGTTCCCTTTGGGGAAAGAACTTTCATGCAGCTGGAAGTCTCTAAGACTTTGCTTAGAGGGTTCTCCATTTGAGACCCCCTATTCGTGTTCCTGCCCCTCCTTGGGATCTGAATTTTATTCTTGAGAAGCTTACCCTGCTTCCTTTTGAACCGGCAGCCTCAGCAGACTTGAAGTTCCTATCCTGGAAGACTCTCTTCCTAGTGGCCATTACTTCTGCTCGACGTATTTCTGAGCTTCAGGCCTTGATGTGCAAAATCCCATATTTGATTTTTCACGAGGAACGAGTGGCTCTGTGTACCATCCTAAGTTTCTCGCTAAGGTGGTAGCAGAATCTGCACTGAATCAATCCATTGAGCTACCTGCTTTCTTTACGCAACACTCCAATCAAGGGGAGTACCTCTTGCATACTTGGGATGTTCATAGAATACTGAGACACTACACCACTAGAATGAAATATCTCAGGAAATCTGATCAGCTTTTTGTCTCTTTTGCTCACAAAAGAGAAGGCAGTGCTGTTACCAAGCAATGCCTATCTAAATGGCTGGCTCATTGTATCACTTTCTGTTACAACAAGTATCACAAGACCCTCCCAGGTCAAGTCAGAGACCACTCCACTAGGGGTGTTGCTGCCTCTGCGGCTTGTTTCAAGAATGTTTCAGCGCTGACATTTGTGCAGCTGCCACTTGGACTTCTGGCCATACCTTTACTAAACACTACAGTTTGGACAGTGCCTCTCGCCGTAGAGCAGGCTTCGGGCTGGCTGTTCTGCAAGGTCTCCTTTCTTGAGACCCTTACAGCCAGAGGTTCTATGGTTGTGTAGTTTTCCTCCTCCTGTGTGCTTCTCCTTGTTCCAGACTGCTAGGGACTCGGTCCTGTTGTAATTACGTACTGCAAGAGCCCTCTAGAAGTAAGATAGTACAGTTAACGTAAGAATTTACCGGAACAGTAGATCTTCGAGAGAGGCTCTTACAGTAGGAAATGCCTTCTTGCCCTCCACCCCCCTTAGCTTTTTCATCTCCTTTTCCGGGAACTGAAATATCCGCTTCTCTCTCGTCTTGCCTTTTTTGGGCCTTTGGCGGGAAAGAACTGGAAGGCAGGCGTGGGAGATCGCCCATTTATACTGACGTCGGTCACCTGAAGTGGGGGCGGTCCCCCGCCAGAGGCTGCTAGCTAGAAATTTTTCCGCGGGGTCCTGACGCCTGCTGTCTTCAGTTCTATATGTAATTACCTACTGCAAGAACCTCTCTCGAAGCTCTGCTGTTATGGTAAGTTCTTGCGTAACTGTACTTTCCTCTAGATATTCCACCAAACTATCCTTTAGTATGGTCTCCATGAGCTTGCCCACAATGGAGGTCAGACTGACTGCTCTGTAATTCCCTGGAGCATCCTTGGGATTGCTTTTGTGAAGGGGCACTACATGTGCTGTTCTCCAGTCCTGTGGGACATACCTACAATGATCTCCATAGCCTGGAAAGCCTGGAGGAAATGCCATGCCTTAGTCATGTCTTCTGCTGGGGGGCATCTTATTTTCGTCCACTGACGTCTCCTTTCGTTCTTAAGGAGGGGCAGTGACATGTTTTTATTTTTTTTTTTTCCTTAGCAGTCACCACCTCCTGTGTCTGCTCAGAGGTTCTTTTTGTTTTCTTTTTCTTAGTGAAATCTGGGTTCCCCCATTCAGACACCTTGATTTCTGAACTATCTTTGCAGCCTTGTCCTTCTGCTTACATAGAGAGGCTGGACCCTCTTCTGAGCGTTTAAGTGACATGGAGGCTGACTGAGAAGCCATAAGATCTCATTTTTAGCCTTTTTCTTTATTGTTTTAGGGCAAAACTTGATGCGGCGCTCACAATTTGAAGCATCATGATCTGGACCAAGGCACCTCAAACACGGCTCATGGCAGTCTGCCTTAGCCAGGAGCTGGAAACAAATTTCGTATTTGTTTTTTTAAACATGTAGGTCTTGTTTTCTTTTTGGGTCTGTCAGTCATGCCAGTCTCTGACAACCTTAAATGACTATGGTTCCAAACACAAAACATGTAGATTTGCAGTTCAAGTTTCTTTAGAAAAAGGAAAACAACTACAAATAATAAAGAAAAAATAAGCCAAATAGCATCTCAGTTACGACAAAAAAGGAAACTGGGAACCGGGACAAGAAAGTTGAAACTGTGAAACAGTTTACAAAATTAAGATAAATTCTGTGTTTTGATTTCTTTCTCTTTTTTTTATAGCACAGTTCCCTTAGAGTGGGAATCATGACACAAAGGCCGTTCTCCAGTTCCTAGGAACCGATGAGGAACTGGAGGGGGAAAAAAAAAAGTACAAATAGACACTAAATAACACCATAACACAGAGTATCAAAAAACGAATGTAACTGAACTTGAATTTACTGAAATAAAATGGTAACAGCACTGAAGATGGGGAGATGGCTTTGGGGAGACGACGACTTCGGGCAGACAATTAAATGTGATATAATGGATGGTGGCATGTTGTTATACGACGATTTTCATCTTTTTACTCAGTTGTTATATCATCGATGTGATGTCACTTTGTTAACCCATTGGTAGTATGTCACATGGTATAACAACTGCGATCGCTCTGTGCATGTGTGCTTCACGATATGACAGCCTTACTAAAACGCCACGGCGGTGAGAGCACGACCTGGTGCTTAATTTTTTTAAGTAGATATGTAGGATCATACACTATAAAATACAATGTATGGTTATATATTGGCAACCAGTTTGAATAACCGTCTCGAGGTTGCCATGACGACATAAACCTCTTGCGCTTCACTCTTAAGGTTTACATAGTCACCATGACAAGCTCTCACCTGTTAACCAACTGGTTACCGATGTATGCTCATACATTATCCTCTGTTAGTGGGCAAGTGTGAGTGTGACTACACAGCAGAGTTTGGAATTTCATTCTGAGATTCCATAATTAACATAAAATTCCAGGCTCTGGGGCAGCTCATTCCACGGGGATTATTGCAGTTGTTGAGTATTGTGAGGTATTCCTGAGGCTTGAATATCCTTAGTAAAACTATGGTTACAGGTGAGTAATCTGTATTTCTGCCAAGGTCATAGAAACATACATCTTGATGGCAGATAAGGACAGTTTGGCCCACCTAGTCTGCCCATTTTACCTACTTGCTGCAATACTGTAGACTCTACTTGATCTCCAGCTTTATCCTCCCCTTCCTCTCCTCCAAGGCTCCCTTGTACCTATTTCATGCATTCTTGAAGCCGTAACAGTTTTTGCACCCACCGTCTCTGCTGGGAGGCTGTTCCAGGCATCCACCACTCTTTCTGTGAAGGAAGTACTCTCTCAGGTTTACCCTGGGTCTCTCCCCTGCCCCGCGTCATTGCATGACCCCTTGTTCTTGAGCTTCTTTATTTCTGAAAAATGCTTCCCTCTTGTACCTTATTTATACCTGTGAGGTATTTGAAAGTCTTTGTCATCTCACCCCTTTCCTCCAGGGTGTACATATTGAGGTTCTTCAGTCTCTCTTCATAGGCCTTGTTACGCAAACTCTGCACCACTTTAATTGCCCTCTTCTTGCCCACCTCTACTCTATCTGTGTCCTTCTGGATATGTTTGTTTGTTTATTTTAGTTTTTGTTGACTGGGAAAGGAGGACTAGGTATTACTGCCTATTTTCAGCCTTGTCCAGGAGGTGGGATATACAGATGCAATCCAACTGAAATTGAATCTGATTAAGCAGGGGTGTAGCCAGAAATTTCGGTTTTGCACACAATCTCCAACAGTTACCCCCCCCCCATTAAAAAATGTACACATTCTTTCCAAATGGCACCTCCCACCAAACAAGTCATAGAAACACAGAAACACAGAAACATAGAAACATAGAAGTTGACGACAGATAAGGACCGCAAGGCCCATCCAGTCTGCCCATTTCTTTTTCTACCTTATAAATGTGCCATTGGCCTTTGCTGTGTCAGTGGCCTATCTATTCATAGTCATTTGTATTGCTCCCTTATGCCTATCCCATGCCTGTTTGAAGCCCTGCACTGTAGTCATAGCCACACTTCTTGTGGTAAGCCATTCCATGCATCCACCACCTTTTCTGTGAAAAAGAATTTCTCACATTCCCCTTAATCGGCCTCCTCTAATCTCATGCTGTGTCCTCTTGTCCTGCTATTTTTCTTATATTTAAACATGTTAGACTCTTTCACCTTGTTTATGCCCTTAAGGTGTTTGAATGCCTCGATCATATCACTCTCTCCCTCCTTTGCTCAAGGGTATACATATTGGAGCTCCGTTAATCTGTCCTCATATGTCTTCTGATGCAGTCCTGCACCATTTTGGTTGCCCTTCTCTGGAGTGCCTCAGTTGGTTAATGTCCTTGTGAAGGTGTGGCCTCCAATACTGCAGATACTCCAGATGGGGCCTAACCAGTGTCTTGTACAGAGGGATTATTACCTCCCTCTTACGACTTGTGATACCCCTACTAATACACCCTAACACCCCCCTAGCCTTACCTACTGCTTTAGAAGTCTGTTTGATGATTTTAGGTCATCAGTGATGATGATGCCCAAGTCTCTTTCTTCCTTTGTGACTGCTAGCAACTCTCCTCCCAGCCTATAGGTGGCTTCAGGGTTTCTCTTCCCTATATGCATGATTTTGCACTTCTTTGCATTAAATCCCAGTTGCCACTCTTCTGACCATTCTGCTAGTTTATCCAGATCTCTTCTCATTCTGCCCACCCCATCTGGATCATCTACTCTGTTGCAGATCTTGGTGTCATCTGCAAACAGACAAGCCTTTGGGATTGTTGTCCGATGATTCCTCTACCCTTTAAAGAGGTTATACATGTATCTGTCTCCTAAACAACAGAAGTTTAAACAGAGACACTCCTCAGTGGCCTACACTAACCCAAATACTACAGGTTAGAATGATAATATTAACAGAGTGACTTGGTTTGTGACAGGCACTCATCAAAAGTGTACACAGATGTGTACAGTGAGTATGCTTGTCTGCACCCTTGCAATTAAGCTGTTGATGGTATTTTTAGTGAATGAGGAAATTTATCGAGGGTGCTGGGGAAATTCCTCTACTCACCAGTAGGGGAATTGTTGGCAGTATTGCTAGGATGGCCACTCTGAGTGAGACACCGAAGAGGATGGACATTTTAGAGGCAGAGGGGCAGACCTCCTCTTCTGCTCTCTATCACAAGAGGTCATTGACAATGCAAAAGTTTTCTCTTTAATTTCATAAAGCCAACATAGGAAATGTTTTTTTTGCATTGACAGAAGATCTAAGTATGGAAGATGTTTTTCAAAATACAGGCGGCGTTACTATGGATGTTGAAAAAATCACAAGTATTTACCAGAGATCGAAGGCAACCTGCAAAAAGAAATGCTAAAACTTGCTGCTGAGGAACTCCAACATAAACAATATAAAGCGCAGCTACAGTCCGAACTTGAAGGACTTCGAGCGGAGAGTGTTCCTGTCAAATTGACCCAAATATCGGCCCACACCCATCTCCCGATGACGCATTAGCATCAGAAGACGCCACCACTCAGGCGGCCCTCAACTCTGCTAGTTCAAGTTTATTGCAGGAAATCTCCGTTGAGCAAGCTCATTCACAAGGAGGTCCTGAGACAGGTATACAGACAAGTACACAATACATATAGATAATTAGTCTGACTTCCGGAGGGAGTAGACGCTGCAAGATATGTGTACTAGTGAGGTTAGGTATTACGGAAGTTTATTCAGAAGAAGTTTGAGTCCAGATACCAGCATGGAGTGTCTGTCTAATGGCAAGCGAGGTCCAGCCAACTGTGGTGTACAGATCACAGTGTTGGGTTTGGTGCGAGGAGTTTGTGATGAAACGTAGGGTACGATGGTAGAGAATGTTTAGCTTATGAAGGTTGGTAAGTGCGGAAGAGTTGTAGATTATATCATCGTAATCAAGAAGGGGAGGAATGTGGCCTGGACAAGCTTGGTTCTGATATCCATAGGAAAGAAGGACCTGTTGTGGAAGAAAAAGCCTAGTCTGGCTTTTGGTCTCTTGGACAGGTCATCAAGATGAACGTTGAAGGAGAGCTTATTGTTGAGCCAGAAGCCAAGGTATTTGAAATTTGAGATGATTTCCAGTGGTTCTCCTAGGGAATTGACAATAAATTCTCTAGGTAAGACGAGAGTAGTAGTGGAGGAATTGCATGGGGAGAAAATCATGCTAAACCTAGGTAAACTCTTTTCCTATATCTACTGTTACACAGAATGCAGCTGGCGGGGCCGACCCGGTGGCGCTGAGGGTTGAAGCGCTGGACGCCACACCGGCGACCTGGGTTCGCTAACGAGCCCGGGATGTTCGGGGTCGGCAGGGGAGGAGAGGATTGGTCCGAGGACAGGTCTCCTCTCCCGGAGGGAGGACATGCTCAGTGCCTGACTGGCCTCTGCGGAAGCCGGAGGCATAGCAAACCACTTAAGCCACAGAGGGTTAGGAAGTGGCGGATGTGGCGGAGATGCCCTGACCTCTGGTGAAGCTCACTCCCCAGAACATCTGGGGAAAACACCCGTGGCACTCCTGCAGACGGAGGCCAGGCCCCATCCCCAATACCCCTGCCTGCCCCGGGTGACCAGCGCCGTGATGAGACCCAGGAATTGGCAGCTTGCCCCCCACCGTCCCTGCCTGGGGGGTAAGCCAAGGCTGCGTGGAGGACGGACTGCCACAGGATGCAGGTAGGAGGCGGGGACTAGAACGGCCATAGGCATCTCCCGAAGGGAGTGGAGTGCCATGGGAGGGGAGGAGTATAAACAGATAGTAGAAATAAAAAAAAAAAAAAGCTGCTGGCAGTGATGATGCTGATTTAAGTGTGTGCCCAGAGTCACAGGAGATAGAAAAAATACAGGTTACTCACCTGTAACAGGAGTTCTAGGAATGGTATATGTTGTTCATCCACACTTATTGGCAGGTTCCTTGCCGCTTTAAATCTTGCCGGAAGGTCTTCAAGCTAGCTCCTCCCACCCACCCGGGTGGTAAAACCTCGGCTCCGCCCCCATGACGCCAGATCTGGCCCGCTGGAACTCAGGCTGCGCCGGGCCGAGGTCAGGGTTTCAGATGAACAACATACCATTCCTAGAACTCCTGTTACAGGTGAGTAACCTGTATTTCTAGGGACATGGATATGTTGTTCATCCACACTTATTGGCAGACTCCTAGCAGTTCTCCGGGAGGAGGGAGGCAAGCGCACACCCTAATACTTACTTGGGGAACAAAGATTGGAGAACTGAGGCCCCAAAACCAGCATCCGGGCGTGACTCAAGGTCGATGTGGTAGTGGGAAATAAAGTGTGTGCTGACTTCCAGGTAGCAGCCTGCAGATCTCCTGGATAGGGACATCCCTGGAAGCAGCCACCGATGCAGCAGTATGGCGGTAGAATGAGCTCTTATCCCTCTGGGAGGCTCCATGCCCGCTAACTCATAGCAGAGATTTATGCAGGAGATGACCCATCTGCCTATCGTCCGCTGGCTGCAGGTCTGCCAGGTGCGGCGGCTTCAGCGTGGTGACAAACAGCTGGCGAACCTCCCCGATTTCAGCCGCAAGGCCTTATAATAAGCGAGCGCCTCTAGGGTCCAGAGTATGGAGCCTATATTCGGCCTCGAGGTGTGATTGGGGTAGAACACCGCAGAGTCAATACCTGATTAAGGTGAAACTCGACACCACCTTCGGAAGGAATTTCGTGGGGAGGGACAACCTTGTCCCTGTGGAAGACCAGGTAAGGAGACCGATGCTCAGCGCCTGGAGTTCTCCCATCCTTCTGGCTGACGTGATAGCCACCAAGAAGGCGGTTTTCCACGACAGGTGGGGGAGACCACACCTGTGCATTGGATTCGAATGGCTTGCCCATGAGCTTTGCCAGTACCAGCAGTAAATCCCACGGAGGTGGGGGTTCCCGCACTGGAGGAAATGATCAAGGCCTTTGAAAAAGCGCCACCACTTTTTCCTGCGCCACTGACGCTGACCGCCCGCTACCGTAAGCAGAAATGGCTGCCAGGTGCACCTTAAGGGTCGCCGACCTAAGCCCTTGACTAGATAGGGACCATAGATAGTCCAAAATGCTCGCCACAGGACACGAGAAAGGGTCCAACCCTTTTTCCCGACACCAAATGGAGAATCTCTTCCATTTGAAGGCATAGCATTTTCTGGTCGACTCCTTACGGGACGCCTCAGCGACGTTGAGGACCTCGTCGGAAAGACCCAAGGCCTGGAACTCTAGCCGCTCAGGAACCAGGCCGTCAGGTGCAGGGATTGAAGGTCCGGATGGAACACCTTCCCCTGATTGACTGAGAGCAGGTCCAGTCGAGCTGGAAGCTGCCGCGGAGTCCTGGAGCTGAGACTGAGGAGATCTGGGTACCAGAACTGGCGAGGCCAGTCTGGGGCTATCAGAATCACCTGCGCCTTGTCCTCCTCGCTTCAGCAGGACCCTGTGAATCAGGGGAACGGGGAAAGGCGAAAGAGGCCCGGTCCACGGCCTCGAAAAGGCATCCCCGCAGCGAGCCCTGCTGAGGGGGCGGCATGAAACAGCTCAGCTTCGCTGCCTCCCTGGAGGCAAACAGATCCACCAGAGGTGTGCCCCAGCGGGAGAACAGGTCTTGTACTATCTCCGGCGGGAGAGACCACTGCGATGCAGCCCCTATCCGGCTCAGGGCATCGGCCAGGGTGTTGGAGGCTCCTGCCACATGAATGGCCAGGAGATCCGCCTCCAGGCTGCGCACTAGTGACCAGATGCAGAGAGCTTCCTTGCATAGAGGCAAGGAGCGCGTCCCGCCCTGGCGGTTTAGATAGTACATGGTCGTGGTATTGTCCGTCTGGACTCGGACCACTTGACCCCGGAGAAACGGAGCAAAGGCGGTGAGAGCTAGGGCGGACGCACGGAGCTCCAGCAGGTTGATATGGCATCGACTCCCGGGACCAGAGGCCGTGGTGCTCGTGTTCCCCAGATGGGCACCCCAACCCATCAAAGAGGCGCCGGTCGATAGAGAGACCGCCGGCTCGGGCGGATAAACGGGATACCCTCCTGCAGATGGGACGGAACGTCCACCACTGGAGAGCGTCCCACATCTCCTGGGTCGTCCACACGCTGGTCCAGAGGATCGCAACGCTGTGACCACTGGCGGCGCCAGACCCCACTGGAGGGGCGATGTGCCAGCGTGCCCAACGGACTCACGCTGGTACAGGCCGCCATAAGACCCAGGAGTCTCAGGAAGTCCCGGCAGTGCGATTGCCCAACCAGAAATGATTGGGCAAAGGAGGTAAGAACCTCGGCCCTGTCCGCCGGGAGCCGCGGCTCTGGCTCGAAGAGTCGAGCTCTGCCCGATGAAGGATATCACCTGCTTCGCTCGAGTCTCGACTTGGCCTCTCTGGACCAGGAGGCCCAGTTGAGAGAAAACCGGAGGGCAGATTTCTGGACCGCCCACCTCCAACCTGGAGGGGCTGCTATCAGCCAATCGTCCAGGTAAGGGTACACCGACCCTCGCGCCGCAAGAGGAAAGCTGTCACCGCTGCAGTGCATTTGGTGAAGACCCTGGGAGCTGAAGAAAGGCCAAGGGCATGGCCTGAACTCAAGAGGATCCCTCCGCTCTGAAGCGGAGGAATCTCTGATGAGACTGACGGATAGGGACGGAAAGAACGCGGCCCTGGAAGTCCAGAGAACAGAACCACACGCGTGTTCCAGAGATGGTATTATCTGAGCCAGAGTGACCATTCTGAAGGTTCGAGACCTTAGGAACTTGTTCAGGTCGTGTAGGTTCAAGATGGGCGCCAGCCCCCGTCCGCTCGGGACCAGGAAGTACCTGGACACGAACCCTGGTTCTGTGAAGGGTCCTCTATCTCTTTATCACCCTTTTCTGAAGGAGGAGGGCGGCGTCGGCTCGACGAGCCTGCAGAGATTCTGGGGACCCTCGTGCCGCGCGACGGCTCTGAAGGGTGGAGCCTGCTCGAATTCCAGAGGCAGGCCTCTTCCCACCACCTCCAAACCCCACCTGTCCGTGGTAACAGCGACCAGGCGGAAAGGAAGTGTCGGAGCCGCTTCCACGGGGGAACTAGGGGCAGGTGACGGGATGGGGTGACACCCTCAGCCCGTCACTTAGCAGGCTTGAGGAAGGACCGCCTGGGGACCACCAGGGCCTTTTCCTCCTTGCTTCCTATTAGAGGAAGCCGATGGCTTGGGCTTGAATACTGGTCTAGCCTGCTGTCCTGACGCTGTTGTTGGCCAAGCGGCGGAGTAGAGGACGAAAGGGCTTAGGCTGGGGCTTGTGACCCTGTCCCTCTGCTTAACGGACCGAATCCAAGGTGGCATTGGATTTTCATCCTCTGGAGGTGGCCTCCACCCAGGGCCGAACAGGTCTGTTCCCAGGAAAGGAACGCCCGCAAGCTTGTGCTGGTATCCGCAGTAAAGGTGGGATACCGCAGCCACGCCTACCGACGCATGGCCACAGCGCGCCGCCACTGACCGGGCAATATGAGTCTCCTATATCCAGAGCAGTCTGGAGCTGTTGTTTGGCTACTGCCTGCCCCTGATCCTCACCTGCTTGACCGTAGTCTGCAGGTCAGCGGAAGATGAGGGACCGCCTCATCCAGGGAACCCAACAGGGCATGGGAGAAATGTGCCATGAGGACGGCCGAACTGGCCTGGCGAGTCGAGAGAAGGCAGCATACACTTTCCGCGAGTAGTCCAATTTCTTGGACTCTTTGTCGGGCGGTTTGTCCACGCCCCTGGCATTACGCACGCTGAAAACACTGTCCGTGACCAGCCCTTCAGCCGAGGGGTGTTCAGAAAACCCGGACAGAGAGCCAGTAGGGACCGTGATACTCCTGGCCATCCTGGCCGAAGGCGCAGGACAGGAAGCCGGACTGCCAAAGTTCCAGGGCCGCCCGACAATGGCTTCGCCACTGGAAAGGCCTCTGGAGAATCCTCGTCCAGAATCTCGTGAGGGGATATCTGGCCCGCTTGGATACGGGTTCAAGCTTCATCCCAGTGGATTCTGAGATGAGCCTAGAAGTCCTAGGAAGGACGAAGGGCTATCGCCCACTGACTGCCCCCAGAGGACTCCAAGTCAAGGCGCTTGAGAACAGGGAGGAGTCATCCACCCGACGAGTTGTCGAATAGCTGCCTGGAGCCTGAGCCACCTCCACTTGCCGAGGCTTGTCAGGCGTGAGAGTGACCGACAGCCTACGGGAAGGCCTTTGGGCCAACCGCGAATCTTTCGCCGGAGCCCCAGCTGTCGGCTGAGGTGGAGGCGGTTCCACCACAATTGGTGGGGCAGCCGAATAGGTCGGACAACTGGCCTGGAAACAGGCCCTCGACCTCACTACCTGGTCCGTGGCAACCACTTAATGGCTGGAGAAGAGGCCTGAGCCTGCTTATTGGCCAGAAAATTTGTTGCCACATGAGGTCTCAGATGGGGCGTAGCTACGCCGAGCCTTCCTCCTCGGCCGAGGAGGAAGAAGAGGAAGAGCGCGACGCTGCTTGCCGCGTGCCGAGACCGAGACCGCCTGTGTCGACGGGAATGGCTGGACCGCAAGATGTCCGAGACCGAGATCGAGAACTCGGCTAGGCCGAGGTCGGTGAGGCGTGCCTGATTCACCGTATGGGGAGAGCCGACGATATCCTCAACCTCACCGGGGGAACCGGGGAGGAGGGAATCTCGGCTTCTCCAGCCGACAACCCGTCTAACGGGTCGAGAAAAATCTCGACCTCGTCGGCGGGAGTCTCAGTCAGCTGGCCTGACGGGGGCACCGTGAAGCCAGTGGCCGAAGCCGAGAATTCGACCGAAGTCGATTGTCGACGAGGGAAGGGGGATCTTTCCCGCTCCCAAGAGCGTCGACGATGAGACTTGCTCTTAGACTTCTTCGACCGATGAAACGGACTCGAAGAAGTAGGACCCTCGCCTTTAGTTGAGAGGGTCAAGCAACTCCTTAAAAAGGAAGCTGAATATGAGGACCCAGCGATAGAGGACAAAGGCACTTGAAGAGGAAGCCGGCGGCCTGAGCCGCCTGCTCTTCGGGCGACCAACCTCTCTAGTTGTTCGGCGGATCCGCAGTCAGCGAAACCGCCAGTCGGGCCTCTTTGGATTTGACCGAGGAAATCTTCTCGGGACCCCAGAAGTCAGCTGGGCAGCGCGTCCTCGAGGACGACCGAGAAGGAGGAACACAGGTCGCAAACCCGCGGGCCGTGCTCCTGGCCAAGGCAATAAACGACGACGTGGAGTGCGGGTCGTCGAGACATCTTCTGCCCACAGGGACATCTCGAGAAATCAAAGGTCGGTTGTCCATCGCAGCCTTGGGAAGACCGAGAAAGTTATAAAGGTTTTTTTTGAAACCGGAAGGATTTTAGGCCCAAAACTTAATCGCAGAGTTAAGGAGGGAACCTGAGCCTGGGCTGCAAGGAAGATCTACGCTCATGGGCGGAGCTTAGAGTTTTACCACCCGGGTGGGTGGGAGGAGCTAGCTTGAAGACCTTCCGGCAAGATTTAAAGCGGCAAGGAACCTGCCAATAAGTGTGGATGAACAACATATCCATGTCCCTAGAAAGGGGTTTTAATGTCAGGCAGGATTGAACTCGGGAGGGGCTTGTCTTGTAGCGGCCTCCAAACATAGCAGCTGGTAAACAACTGTTTATCTCTCAAAGTCTAATCTGTAACCCTGGGGTGATTCCCAGTATTCTCACAGAAGGAAGTTCCTTAATAAACAAAGGGTTACAAACAAAAATTGCACAGGACATTGTGGCTGTGGCTACTAACAACTTACCATAGGAAACTCCCCTATCCTCTTCGGACCAAACTGTTTATCAGACACATGCAGGAAGTCAAGTAGAAACAACTGTGTTCTCATTTTCTGCAAGAGGCTCAACTGATAAAACATTAGTGAGAGATGGTATTAAGAATAAAACAACATCTCTCACTTTATTAAAATGAAATATTACATCAGAGTTACTTAATTCCAGTGATGAACAATAGCAACAAACAACCTCCACGACAATACAAGCTGCCTTTTCTGTTGAACCACAAGTATTAGGTCCCTTGAGAAGGCTTTGGCTGAAGCCAGACAGAAAAAAATGCGGATGGAAAGTGGCTCCCCGACCCAGATTGAGTTCCAGAAACACCTTTGCTACAGTCATCACCTGAATGGTGCCCAGTGATGCATAATCGGGTACCTGCAGCTCTTGTTCCCCTAGAAACTAACCCCTTGGACAAAAATACTTCACCTGACCAGGGCTTTGTTACTATGGGAGACATAAATGTCACTAAACAAACTACCTCTCCTATAACTGATTGTGAGGGTCCAAGTCTGTACAAATGGTTTGCAAGCTCAACCCATGTATTTACAATACAATTTAATAAGTTTTTAGTGGGGTGGCTCTTGGTGTGTTACGAAACAGACATATGGTTAAAGTTCCAAGTCTACTTTAGCACCCCCCCAAACAGAAAAAGAGGAAAGGGTGCACTCTAGCAAAACAAAGGAAGACACAGACGAGGACAAACAACCAGAGGAATCTTTGCTCCAACATAGAACTTTATTGTCTGAACTCTTTCAAAAAAATGAAAAAAAGGCAGCCCCCAGGAGGAACGCTGTCCGGATTAGGTATAAAGGTGGTTTAGAAACTAGACCACATAGGCAGTATGTAGGAAAGATTCTTCTTAAAGATTCCCTGCATTTTTCACCTAAAGAAGTATTTGTGTTTATTGATATTTTGGGTGAAGACAACAAAGATGCAAGTTTTCAGTCTCCTTATGCATTAGAACTTTTCTGGCAGTGATATGATCAGGTGAAATTCTCCCCACTTTGGACCCCCCTTTTAGTAATTCCCTTAACTAAACTTCTAATTAAGTTTGCTACAGTCATGTTCCGAAATGAGGGAAAGAAAGAAAAGAAAAAAAAGTCAGTGTGTGTTCTGTGCTGGGAAGGGTTCTGTATCAGTTTACTTTGCTAAACCAGTAGGAGGAGAGAGAGAGCTTAATTGGGGGTGTGGCTTAGACACTATAAAAGCAGGTGACTCAAATTACAACTTCCTGTTGCTAGTCTTTTTTCTTACTAATTGCCCTCCATCCCACCCACCCTAAGCCAGTTCTACTTTTATAGCCACTGGATTTGACTGTCAACAGGAACTTCCTGTTTGGCAGTAGGAAGGGAAGGATCATAGAGAAACATTGGTTTTGTCAACCCTAAAGGAAAAAAGTAGCTCACTCTCTTCCCCCCCCCCAGCTGCTGGTGGTCTGACACTGAGCAAGGAAGAAGGAGGCTACTGAAGAATATAGGAAATTACTGTCCCAGAACAGGAAGGGTGAGAGTTGTAAGGAGAGGAGAGAGTAAGCATGCAGAGAAATAGGAGAGGGGACACAAAATAAGACATGATAGGAGTGGTGCAGTGCAATGGCTGTGGGGCGGCAGTGTTCGGGAGACATTCTGGAGGCTGTGATGCTGCCCTGTTTTTGAGGCACTCTCTGGTCTGAGGAGGAGGTTGCCCGCCTCAGGCTGACCTGGCTAGGATTCGTGAAACCTCCTCCCCACCCAGGGACCACCAGGGCCAATGCCAGTACCTCAGAGGTTGCCAAGAAAGAGGAGGCTGGACCAGGGTGGGCTCAGGGAGGAGAGGGTGGTGGAACAGAGTTGCATCCCTCAGCTGTACCTCCCATAATTCATTAACTCTTCTGGTGGATAGTGGTTCCTCTACGGAGGCACCTGCAGTGGAGACCAAGGAGGATGCTGGGAACCTTCACAAGGAGACCCACAGGAGGGTGGCATGAGACCCCACAGGGAAGGAAGAAACAACTCTGGTGGGGACTCAATCATTAGGGGTAGAAATGGGGAGGAAGGGAGAGGGAGGTAGGTGCCTTCCTGGCACCATGGCTTGAGGGACAGGAAGCGACCTCAGGATCGTGGGAGCAGCTGCACGAGGGAGCTGGATGTCATTGTCCACCTAGGGACAAATGACCTGGCTAGGAATGGGACCAGAGCAGTGCAAAGGAGTTTGTAGAGTTGGGAGGGCCTTAGACAAGTAGTACAGTAACTTTCGAGGTGCTGCCTGTCTATGGCAAGGGTGATGTTGGGTACTCTCACCAGGGAATTCAGTGAATGGTTGAAACACTGGTGTGGAGCTCAGGATTGGCTTCATTGGGGACTGGGGAGCCACCTGGAGGATGCAGACCCATACTGGTGCTATGGTCTGCATCCGTCCAGGGGGAAACCAGGATCCCAGGTGAGAGGTTTAAATGTTTTACTGGTGTGCTACTTGAACCAGCTAAGGGAGGCACTGAAAAGCGAGCAGGGAAATCCCAGCCCCCACAAACAACAGTAATTAGTGAGGTAAACACCAAGGTAGAGAAGTCATTAGGGAGCAGGACAGAAGTAAATGTAAAAAAAGGCAAAGGCAGGTAAGGACAGGAATGGGGTTAAAAGGAGTAAGGCCATCAAAAAGTGGAGGGTGATGAGTACCAATGCCCGTAGTCTGTGTAACAAGCTCCCTGAACTAGTGGCCTTGATGGAAGAGGGTTGCCTGGATATTGTGGCAGTCACAGAAACATGGTACACAGAGAACCATGACTGGGATGTCAAGATACCAGGATACACAATCTACAGGAGGGACAGGGAGGGTAAAAGAGGATGAGGAGTAGCTCTTTATGTAAAGGAAGGGATCAAAGCAACAGAACTAAAGAGTAAACAGGGAGCAGATGAGACACTCTGGGTCACCCTGGAGACAGGAAATGGCACTGCAATCCGCATGGGGGTTGTATACAGACCCCCATCTCAGGGGGAGGGAATGGATGAGGAAATGATAGAAGGCTTCCTTAGAATGGCAGAAAAAGGGGAGATATTGTTGATGGGGGACCTGAATATGCCAGATGTTAACTGGAGCACCTTTGCTGCAGGCACATCCAAGAGCAGGATCATTCTGGATACCCTACAGGGGGCATGCCTCAGACAGCTAGTATTGGAACCCACTCGGAAGGGAGCAATCTTAGACCTGGTACTCTCAAATGGGGACAGAGAAAGAATCTCAGATTTAGAAGTGGGTAGCCATCTGGGAACAAGCGACCACCAAACAGTGTGGTTCACGATAAACACAGCCATACAAAAGCAAGAGTATTGGACTTTAGGAGGGCTGACTTTGGGTAAATGAGAGAGTGCATCAGAAAAGCACTAGCAAACAGGCAAGAAGGAGGGGTGGAGGAACAATGGAGAGTAATCAAAACAGCCATCACAGAGGCAACAAGCCTTTGTGTAAAGCAAATCAACAAAACACAACGAAGGAAAAAAACGCTATGGTTCTCAAAAGAGGTGGCAGGGAAGGTTAAGGAGAAAAGGGATTGCATTTAGGAAATATAAGGAAACACAGAAGGAGAAGGACAGAGAACGTTATCAGTTAAAGCAGAAAGAGGCTGGGAAGGCAGTCAGAATAGCAAAGGCCCAAACCGAGGAAAGGATAGCCAACTCTGTTAAGAAGGGGATAAGACCTTTATAGGTACATTGGCGAAGAAAGACCAAAGGAGGGATACTGAGGCTTAATAAAGGGGAGGAAATGTGGGCGAAGGGTGACAATGAAAAAGCAGGGATACTGAGCGAAAATGGTGCAGGGTCTGCACCAGAAGACATCTGAAAGAAAGACTAAAGGAGCTTAATATGTATACCCTCGAGGAAAGGAGGGAGAGAGGGACATGATAGAAACTTTCAAGTACCTCAAGGAATCAACAAAGTCCAAGAGGGTGGCATCTTTCAGAAAAAGAGATGTGCAAGAACGAGGGGGATGGCTCAGAGGTAATGTGTGAGGAAGTATTTTTTCACAGAGAGGGTTGTGGATGCATGGAACAGCCTCCCCGAGGAGGTCATGGAGTCAAGAACAGTGGGGGAATTCAAGAATGCATGGGACAGACATAAGGCAGTCCTAGTGGGGGGTAGGAGGAAGTAAGCTGTTGGTTAATTAGCATCTGCAGCTTATCTGTTGGGTAGGAAAATGGGCAGACTAGGTGGGCCAAGCGGTCCTTATCTGCCATCAGATTCTATGTTTCTATGAGGAACTGCATGTGGATGACATTACTTACTGGCTTAACCAGAAATGCAAGGTTCTCAGTGCTCCAGAGGCAATTCTCGACACTGAGCTTTTTTGGACAGGAGGCTAGAAATGTAAAGTTAAACTGCGACAGACAGAAGATGGAATTGAAAATATTCCAAATTTCTTAATGTTGGGTAGAGGGGTATGTTTTTATGCGGGTCAACCCCTCTCATGCTATAAATGTGGTTCTCGCGCTCACTTATTCAGTGTATGCGACATGCCGTGTTGTGACAGCTGCAGGGAAATTGGCCACATTAGCCACCAGTGTGCAAATCTGACTAGCTGCGACTTATGCGAGGGGTCTGGACATGTTTTTGCTGAATGTCCTTGGGCAGCAAAAAATAAGGCTACTACCATTAGTCCCGGCCTATTAATTTAGAAAGCCCAGGATGCAGTTACCACTCCTGATTAGGCAGAACCAAAGGCTAACTTACAGAACACTTCCCTACGTCAGGAAAATCACCCAGAGCCGACCCAAGACACTGGTGCATGTCCTGGAAACTAAATGCAGGACTGGGGCTGTGACTCCCATCACTCCCAGTGCCTTAGAATTTCACCTTGTGTGCTACCAAGATCCACCGGAAGGGAAGCAGGAGACATTAGCCTCCATGCCTCCACCTCCTCCTAAACCTGCTCCTTTGCCCAGGAGAAGGTCTACTAGGAACTCTTAACCCCCCCTCCCCCTGACACACCCGAAGTGGAAGCTGAAAATTGCTGTGCAGTACTGGCTGCAAACTGGGGTGATTCTGATATGGAACTTGAGGATTCAGATTCACACTCTTAACACCCCTGAAAACATGTCAACCAGTACAGATGCTGTAGGTTATAAAGGAAAGAAAAGAAAAAAAAAAAAAAGGGAAAAAAAGAATCCTTGACATCTTAACTAATAGTTCATGGGGAGACACTGCCTAGTCTCGGTCAACACCTATAGTTTAAGAAATTACGCTAAAAGACAGGCAGTTTTCCTATACATACGTGATATTAAATTTGATATTTGTTTTCTTCAGGAAACCTGGATGTGCTTCATAGATCAGGTACGGCTTTTTCAAGCTGAATGGTGTTGGGGGCTCCTCTTGTTGGTCCTTCGGCCAGGACAGAACCAGTGGAGTAGGCAAAGTTTTGAATTCATTTTCTTTTTCATTAACAAAATGAATAGCTCTAATCCCAGAGAGATTATTGATTCTCAGCAGTATATGGGACCATTCCCCATATAGATTTATTACTACTTATGGGCCTCAAACTAAAGCAGAAAGGGTAGCCCTCTTTTCTACCCTGCAACCTTATTTTGTTACCTCCAATATTATTATTTTAGGTGGCGACTTCAATTGTGAAACTCCCAAAATAGGAAGCCGTTTAGAGCGTAAGAAAACTTACTGCGATTCAAATTCCCTAAACAGCTTTATAGAGACAGCTGACATTACGGATTGTGCTTAGCACCAGATTTTGGGGCCTTTCTATACTTACAGAAGAGGGAAGCTAACCTCATTTATAGATCATTTTTTTGTTTCTAAAAACATACACACTCCTTCGTTAAAAATCCATCCCCTGGAATTTACTGACCGTTTTATGTTAAAAATTGTTCTTCAAAATCATTCCACACATAAAAATAGGAAAGGTAGATGGAGGTTATACGTATCAATCTTGTCAGACCCAGTTGTACAGAACGGAATTTTACGCCTATTATGGGTTAGAACTTCAGTATACGAACTCCATGATGATGCGGGAGATTGGTGGGCTGACACCAAGGCAGATATAACGAAATGGTTCAAAAATTTTGGGAAACAGAAGGAACAAACTAAATTCTTGAAATATTTGCTGCTACCTAACCAGCTGCAGTATTTATCTACCTGAGCAACCAGTTCTAGATATGACTATTCAGCACAGATAGACCAGTTAAAACATCAAATGAAGGAGTACCAATATGACAGGGCCAAAACCATCAGCGCAGAACTACAGTATGGCACTCAGAAGACACCGATTGCGGACCCTTTTGAAGCGTGTAAGGCTGGGAAACAGGCAATGGTGTTCCATAGTTTAATAGACAAAGTAGGAAATTTAGTGGAGGTTTTATATGAGATTATTTCAAAATAGTTACGGTCTCACTATATGGTCCACCCCCTCAAATTTCTACCATAAAGGCATGTTTACAGGAAGTTAAAAACCCTTACGTTAGGGACATCCCCAGGTCCTGATGGCTTACCCTGTGAATTTTACAAATCTTTTGCTAAAAAATTAGCAGTATGTTTGGAAGTGGTTTTTGCTTTCTTTTTTAGGAACAAAGCAGTTCCAATTTATTTTACTACAAGCTTAATAGTTTTCTTATTTAAAGTGGGAGATATGAAGAAAATTCAGAATTGGAGGCCCGTTACTGTACTAATCGTAGACTTTAAAATCTTGTCTCAAATCTTAAATAAAAAGCTAAGGAAAATTACAAATATTCTTATTCATACATCGTAGTTGTGCGGCCTTCCCGACTGTAAAATCCAACGTGCTTTAATGATCATTAGAGATTTAATTGAATATTTTTTCTCCAGGGGAAACAGGGATGTCTTCTTTCATTGGACCAAAGTAAAGTTTTCGACCAGGTTTATCATCCTTTCCTATTTGCCACTTTAGAATAGTATAGGATTCCTCCAGAATTTATAAAATGGGTAGAATTATTTTATTCTTCAGCTACGGTAAAACTAAGAATACAAGGACACATTACTTCTAGCTTACAAATTTCAACAGGTGTTAGGCAAGGGTGCCCTTTGAGTCCTCTTCTCTATATTTTTACCCTAGACCCCCTTCTCAGGAGATTAATTTATAACACTCGGTGGCATGGTCTTTCAAGAATGGGACAAGATGAGTTAAAAGTCCAAGTTTATGCTGAAGATGTGTGCTTATTTTTCTCGGATTATACCCAGATCCCTTCATTTTTACATGAAATGCATTTATATTCATGTGTGTCAAATTCCAGATTGAATATAGACAGATATAGGGGTCTGTTTATAGCGTCTCCTTGCCATCCTCCCTTGTCTATTTCCGGTAGTCATATTTCCACAGAACTAATGAAAATATTAGGCATTACATTTGGTCCACAAAATATCCCACTCTATAATTGGGACTTGACCTTGAGTATTGTTGAAAATAAAGCTGCAAGATGGAAGTGGTGGAAATTATCTAAAATAAAGAGAATTAAAATTATCAAACAGTTTCTTATTCCATGCCTCTTATATACTGCTATGATTTTTCCTCCTCCATCTAATTATGAAACTAGACTATATAGCTGTTTTTTCAGATGTTATGGGGAAGCAGGCTGAATCTATTAAGAAGAAGAAGAAGAAGAATTGGCATTTATATAGTGCTTTTGCAATGCTAGACTGGTAGTGAAGTGACTGAATGTGTAGTGGCGGCCATATCACACATCAATACCCACACACAACCTGGAGAATTGCATGATCCGGTTTATGGGAAGGAGAATGTCAGTCAGGATACAGAGAATGCCCTCTACTCTTGCAAAGAATGCCCTGGGTTCTTTTACTTCCACCTGGACACCCACCAGGATAGGTAGAAGGGACCTATGTTGAAAGTCTCATCTGAAAGATGGCACACCCCAGCACTACAGCATCCCCTAATACTGCACTTGGGTGCCAGTGTTTTAGGTACGAGTCCAGTCCCGGTGTGGGACGAGAATCCACGACCTTATGGTCCAGAGGCGGATGTGCTACCAACTGAGCCACACTGACACCTTAAGCGATGCTTCACCTATTTACTCAAATCACAGGGTGGTGTGGGTATGGTCAATCCTATAACTTTTTTCTATACTTTATTTCCCAAACCATTAAACTGGACCTGCAGTCCTCTGATACTTTACTGTATAACTGGATTCAGATAACTTGTCAGGTTATTTTCAGTTATGGGGGGGATTCCCCATGTAAGGTATCTCCATGCCTACAAATCCCAGGTTATTTTAAACCAGTAGCACAAAAACTACTCAAATGGATTGTGTCTAAATCTCAAATTATTCAGAACTCCGGGACCTGATTATACAAGCTTACTATGTCCAAAATTTATCCTGCAGAACCAGAGTTTAAGAATGGCTCCCCCACTTTTGAGGAAAAAAGTGTTGACGCAATTGTACGACAATGAGATTCCCACCCATATGTGGGATTATTTATTTTTTTATTTTTTTAAACTATTTCTCCTCTTTACCCCCTGCCCCGGAGCTACGCTTCTTTGGGAGACTCCTAAGTGCCCCCACGACTGATCTACCTGAATCCACAGGGGTTCCCATATGGAGCCATGGTTATAACCCCCAGGCGGGTACAGGGCAGGGCCCGGACACCCCGATATCTTCTTGTCTCTTCGGGTCCCCCGGTGGTCAGGCAGGCAGTCGCAATCAGGGCTGGCACTGGAGCTCCGTCTACCCGTGCTCCGGCGGTGCTTTTTCCCTTTTTTCTCTCTGTGTGGTGTGTGCCCTGACTTCAAGGTGTTGCGCCGACATCCACCACACAGCTCCCCATTGGTCTGTCTTACCAGCTTGCTGTATCTCGGGCTTCCACCTGGGGTGAAACAAGCCGCGGATCCTGTCCCCCCCTCTCTTCCCCCCTGGAGAAGGTTAGTAGTCCCTAGGACGCTCGAGCCTTCTCCCCTGGCCGGCCCTCCAGCGACCTGAGTCCGCTCCCGAAGCCGGGTCGCTGGCACCGCAAGTGGAAATCCAACAGCTGTGCCGATGGGCCAGCTCCCCCTATGGCAGATTAAATATTTGTGGAAATTGCAAGCACAAAGCTCAGGAGGAAAGAAATTGCCCTTACAATACTTGTCAGGCCATGGAAGAAACAATGGATCACTTTCTGTTTAATTGTTCCTGTGTGAAACCTTTGTGGGAATACATAGCTAAGAAACGGAATTTAGGATGGTTAACTAAATTAAACTATGAAATACTTATACTAGGGAATTATTCTCACTTATGCAACGAATTTTATGAAGGAACTTTGGGCATCTTTTTTTTTGTTTAAAATTTTATCTGTGGCAGGCTAGATGCCAGTGGGTTTTGCAACAACAGAAAATGTCTTATGAAACTTTCAGTATCTTAGTGGAACAAGCTATGAATTGTGTTTGTTTGAAAGATACTTCCCTTAATGCATGCAATTTAAGCAAAAAAGATGTTCCAGGACTAGAGGGCATGGGATGAAGTTGGAAGGAGGATGATTAAGAGGAAATGTGAGGAAGAATTTCTTCACAGAACGGGTGGTGGACAAGTGGAACACCCTGCCAGAGGAAGTGGTAGGGGCTGAAACAATCACAGGATTTAAGAATGCATGGGATAGACATAAAAGAACTCTCGAGGTCAGGGTTAAGGGGCAGCAGACTTCTAGGAAAACATAAAGTAAACTTTCAAGCTCAAATGGGCAGACTGGGTGGGCCGTAGGCCCTTATCTGCCGACACTGTCTATGTATATATGTATAAATAAAGTGTATAATTGGTGGAAAGGTTTTTCACTTTTTATTATTCAACATCTTCATCAGTGACATTGCGCAGGACCTAGAAGGCAGAATTTCATTGTTCGCTGATGACACAAAGCACTGTAACAGAGTAGACACATCAGAGGGTGTAGACAGAATGAGAAGGGACCTGCTGAAACTTGAAGAATGGTCAGGGGTTTGGCAGTTGAAATTCAATGCAAAGAAGTGCAAGATAATGCATATGGGGCACAAAAACCCTGCCACAATATATCAGTTGAGGGGTGAGGATATAGCGCACCAAGCAGGAAAGGGATCTGGGGTTATCATCTCTGATGACCTCAAGGTGAGGAAACAGTGTGACAGGGCAGCAGGTAAAGCAAATAGGATGCTGGGATGCATAGGCAGGGGCATCACCAGCAGGAAAAGGGAGGTCATGATTCCACTATACAAGACACTAGTGAGGCCCCACCTGGAGTACAGTGTACAGTTCTGGAGACCTTATCACGTGAGGACATAGACAGGGTAGAGAAGGTTCAGAGGAGGGCAACAAGGTGGTACATGGATTGCATCACAAGTCCTATGAGGACAGGTTGAAGGAATTGAATATGTACTCCTGGAGGAGAGGAGGAGAGAGAGGGACATGATAGAGACATACAAGTATCTTACTGGGAGGAACAGGGTGCAGAACACACTATTTTTAGCGAAAAAGATGTTCCAGGACTAGAGGGCATGGGATGAAGTTGGAGGAAGATGATTCAGAGGAAATCGAGGAAGAATTTCTTCACAGAACGGGTGGTGGACAAGTGGAACACCCTACCTGAGGAAGTGGTGGGGGCTGAAACAATCACGGGATTTAAGAATGCATGGGATAGACATAAAGGAATTCTGGAGGTCAGAGGTAAGAGGCAACAGAGTTCTAGGAAAACATAAACTGAAGATCTTACTTCGAGAGGGCTCTTGCAGTAAGTAATTACATATAGGACTGACGTCGGCAGGCGGCAGGACCCCACGGAAAAATTTCTTGCTAGCAGTCCCTGGCAGGGACTGCCCCCACGTCAGGTGACCGGCGTCAGACGGCGTCGGTATAAAGGCGGTCGGACGCCCGCCTTTCAGTTCTTTCCATCAGCCTCGTGTAGCGCCGCGTAGTTCGGTGGCTCAGCCCTGTTGCTTTGTCGCTTTTTTTACCGAAAGTATCAGTATTTGCCATTTATTCGTCAGGTGAACGTCAGTTTATGTCATCCCCTTCAAAAAAATAAGCGCGACTCGTGCGGCGCCCAACTGCCTCACAGGGATGGTCACTCCTTCTGCCTTTTTTGCTTAGGCCCCGACCACGTGGTTGAAAAGTGCCCGCATTGCCTGCATTTCAATGCGGCCACCCACAGACGACGCCAGCAGTCTTTGGAAACCCATCTCCTTAAAAAGAAGATGTCCGCAATGGAGAAGGAGTTGAAGAAGCTTAGGCAGGCGTCGACCTCCCCAGAAGGACACAAGAAGCGGGACAAAGAAAGGCACCGGGAGAGGGCCTCCTCTTCCATGACTCCGGCGGAGCCACGGCTAAATCGTCCCTCGAGAGATCGCCCGGCAGCAGCCTCCAAGGCTTTGGAGGGCGTCGGCCCGCCTGTCGGGTTTGCGTTCGAAACCCGGGTGCCTCCGGGCAAGGAGCTTCTGCCCCAGTACTGCCCGCGAGCTTCTGCGGCCTACTGGCCTTGAGCGCCTCCCATAAGCGGACGTCTGCTCCTCGGCGCCCGCTGGGAGGAGGCCGCTAAGATGCCCCTACCCTTGGGCGGCTCACGGCAGCGCCCCTCGGACGGGCGCTTCCACCTCGGCCCGCCTCCAGCAGGGACCCCTAAGTCAGACGCCGCTCCTCTGGCGTCCGCCAGATTCGCCCCTGTTGCACGCCGCTCCTCCGACACGCGCCGGCATCGGAGCCTATGACAGACCCTCCATCGTCTGTCGTCCCAGGTTCCCAGCAGCCTTCGCTGCCGTCAGGAGCCAGAGTCCCCCTGCACCTGACCCAGGGACTTCTCTCCTCCATCCCCAGGCGATGCTCAGGATGCTTTTCCGCCGTCAGACCCTCCTCCCACTGAACCGGATCTGACGTCGGCCTCTCTGACGCTGGCGGGGGATATTCCTCTACCATCGGGCCCTCCACCCCACGGGCCTTTCACGGTTGATTCACCCGTGGAGCTCCCCACTGGGCCGTCTGCTTCGGCAGCTCCTCCGGTACTTGGGTGTCCGCCGTCCAATCCGACGCCGGTTTACCCGGGTCCGCAGTATCCTGCGCCGCAGTACCCGACGCTGCAATACCCAACTCCGGTATTCCCGCAGCCGGATTACGGATACTCACCTTATGGATATAATCTGTACAACTATCCCCCTCCTCCTCTTCCACCGTCCCCTAGGCCGCCGGTGGATCTTCAGGAGACCCTGGCCTCCTGGTGGGCTGAGGCCAAGGCTCAGCTCACCAAGGAAGTCGAGAGATGCCTTACGGCGATGGTGCCACCACCGGCCCCCATACGCCCTAGACGGCACACTACCTCTCCGCCTCCAGATTCCCGAGCTCTTCCATCTGGATCCAGAGAGGGGCAGGACACGCGTCCGGGGATTCCCCCTAAGGAACCCATTCCTCCCCCTAGACAAGTCAGGGAGTCTTACTGTACTTCAAATTCTTCTTCTTCTTCTCTCTCGGACTCCTCGGATTCCTCAGACGGATGCTCCGAGAAAGATGACGAGCCTCGCTCTCCATCCAAGCCCCGGCCGAGGACTCCTCCGAAGTCTCCTCCGGAGGATCTTTCCTTCACGGAGTTGCTCAGGAAGATCCAGGAAGTACATCAGTGGTGTTCCTTAGAGCCAGATCCTCAGCGGGTTAAACTCGCCGAACATCTGGACCTGCCCCTTACGGCACCTACTCTAGTGCCACCCTGGATCGAGCCTCATGCCCACCTTGTTTTCACTATTTGGAAACAACCATCTGCTTCAGCCCCAATTCTTCGGAAGTCCAACAGGCTATATCAGGCTCCGGAGGGTGTAGACTTTTTAGATTCTCACCCCCGTGCAGACTCTGTTGTGATTAGCGCCGCTCACGGCCGGTCAGCACCCCCGAAACATTTGAGCTTGTCTCCTCCGGATAAGGAATCCCACCTTCTGGATCAGTATGGAAGGAAGATCTACTCTTCTTCCACATTGGGGATCAGGGCCCTAAACTATGTAGCACATATGGGGGATTACCAGAAGGCTGTCCTTACCCAGGTGGAATCTAAGATTGACTCCTTGCCTGACTCCCAAGTCAAGCAGGAGTTAGCTGACCTTGTCCGTTCTGCTCGTTCGGCCAGTCGTCACATTCTGAGGACGACCTACGATGCAGTGGACACCGCAGGGCGGAGCTCCGCGTTCGCCGTAAGTCTTTGGTGTCACGCCTGGCTCCGAGTGTCAGGTTTGGTCCTGGAGGTGCAGTCAACAATTCAAGAAGCACCTTTCAGGGGTTCGGTGCTTTTCGGTGGTGATGTCAAGGACATCATCACCGACTTGCAGGAGAAGGGGACGGCCCTGAAATCTGTGGATTCCATGTACCATCCCCATCCCCCATGGCGCCGTCCTTTTATGAGCGCGGCGGCCTCAGCGAAACCCCAGGAAAGGCGGCGGGCCACTAACGCCGGGCCCCCACAGCTGCCAGGCCCCCGCCGCCCAAAAAAGCAGCGGGTGCCCCAGCTGCGGCGCTGCCCCACACCATCTGACTCCTTCCCTCTCCCACCGCCTCCGGAGGAACCGGTAGGAGGGAGGTTCTCCCTCCACATTCAGGGTTGGGAGAGGATAACATCGGATTCATGGGTGCTTCAGATCATAACAGAGGGGCACTCTATAGAGTTTCTGCAGAAACCTCCACGCCACCCCCATCTGAACTCCTCTTACTCAAGGGACCATCTTCCTCTGGTCAGGGAAGAAATATCTACTCTCCTCATGAAGTAGGCCATAGAACCCGTCCCTCCTCGCCTTCACGGGACGGGTTACTATTCCCATTTCTTCCTTGTACCAAAGAAGACGGGAGACCTCAGACCCATTCTTGATCTCAGCTCCCTGAACTTCTATGTAGAATACAAAAAGTTCAGGATGCTCTCCTTTCAAACTCTCTTGCCCCTTCTTCGGCCGAGCCAGTGGCTTTGTGCACTGGATATGTGGGATGCATACCTGCACGTCCCCATTCGTTCCTCGCACCGAAAGTACCTCTGGTTTGCTTTCCAGGGGAACCATTACCAATTCCAGGCGCTCCCTTTTGGTCTTTCCTCGGCTCCCTGAGTTTTGTACCAAATGCCTGGCAGTGGTGGCGGCCCACCTGCATACTTTGGGAGTTCAGGTTTTCCCTACCTGGACGACTGGCTCCTGGCGGCCTCGTCCAGGGAGGAACTCCTGCATTTTCTCTCCCTCACCCAGCAGGTTTTCACTGGTCTGGGTATCACCATCAGCCATTCCAAGTCTCATCTGGACCCCCCAGAGACTCCAGTTCATCGGGCAATCCTCGATGCGACAGTGTGCAGGGCCTTCCTGCCTTCGGACAGGGCCTCCCTCCAGTCCCAGATTTCCCTACTTTCGGAACGCAGGAAGGTTCCGGCGAGGTCGGTGCTCCGTCTTCTGGGGCTTATGGCGGCTGCCATCCCGACGGTTCCGCGTGCGCGCCTCCACATGAGGATGTCTCAGTGGACTCTCCGCTCTCAGTGGGATCAACTTGTAGACGACCTAGATCATCTGGTGCTGATCTCCTCGCCGATGACAAGAGACTTGCAATGGTGGATGGTTCGAGAGAACCTGTTCAGGGGGGTCCCCTTCTTTCATCCTCCCCCTCCCAGACTCTGACCAGGGACGCATCAGGCGAAGGTTGGGGAGCCCATCTGGGTCCTCACCGAACCCAGGGGTTATGGTCCAGATTGGAGTTAGCTCTCCACATCAATGTGCTCGTGCTACGAGCAGTGCTATATGCTCTCCAGGCCCTTCACCAATACATCCTTCCTGGTCACCTAGCTGTCCAAACAGACAACACGTGCGTGGTGTGGTACATCAACAAGCAGGGAGGGACTCGGTCCTACCCGCTGCGCAGGGAAGCAATGAGGGTTTGGGAGTGGGCAACGCTTCACAACCTTCACCTCACGGCGATCCATGTTCCAGGAGTTGACAATGTCCTGGCAGACAAGCTAGGTTGTTCTTCGGCTCTGCCACACGAGTGGGAACTGGATCAAAAGGTTCTAGACGGCATCTTCCAGCTTTTGGGGACTCCACAGGTAGACCTGTTTGCCTCTTCCCAAAACGCAAAACTTCCAACCTTTGCTCGCTCGCTCCAGAGCGAGGCGCTTTCTGGAGCGACGCTTTATCTCTAAGCTGGAAGGACAGATTCGTCTATGCTTTTCCCCCAATTCCTCTGGTCCCTCGTGTGCTGCAGAAACTTGCATTGGAAGGAGCGAGAATGATGCTGATCGCTCCTTTCTGGCCCAGGCAAATTTGTTTCTCTCTTCTACAACAATACTCAGAGGTTCCTCCTCTTCCTCTTCCTTTATCTTGAGGATTGCTGACCCAGGATCAGGGGACCCTGGTCCATCCGGGACTCAAATCTCTTCAACTTCATGCATGGCTCCTGCAGACCTAGCCCAATCTCGTTTTGGCGTCTCTCCTAAGGTGGCCAAGATTCTCATGGAGGCTAGAAAACCCTCCACTAGGTCCACCTACGCTATGAAATGGAAGAGATTTTCCATTTGGGCTGCCTCCAGGAACATGGAGCCTTTCTCCTGTCCTGTGGCCGTTCTGCTTGATTATTTGCGTTACCTTTTCGACCTGGGTCTCAGTCACTCCTCTTTGAAGGGTCACATGGCTGCTATTTCAGCCTACCATGTTCCTTTCGCTGATAAAGCATTTGCCCAATTGGAGGTATCCAAGACCTTTCTCAGAGGGGTCCTTCATCTCAGACCCCCTGTTCGGACTCCGGCTCCCCCTTGGGACTTGAACTTTGTTCTCGAGAAACTTACCCTTCCTCCTTTTGAGCCTGCGGCTTCCGCAGACTTGAAGTTCTTATCGTGGAAGATGCTCTTCTTGGTGGCCATTACTTCTGCTCGCAGAATTTCCGAGCTCCAGGCCCTTATGTGTAAAATCCCTTATCTGATTTTGCACAAAGAACGAGTAGCTCTTCGCACGAATCGTAAGTTTCTTCCGAAAGTGGTAGCGGAGTCTACCTTAAATCAGTCTATTGAGTTACCTGCATTTTTCATGCAGTACTCCAACCAAGGAGAATACTTGCTCCATACCATGGATGTCCACAGGATTCTGAGATACTACACCGATAGGACGAGGGATCTCAGAAAGACTGATCAGTTGTTCATCTCTTTTGCTCACAAAGGGAAGGCAATGCTGTCTCCAAGCAATGCCTATCAAAGTGGTTGACTCATTGCATCACTTTCTGGTATGACAAGTACAACAAGACCCTTCCGGGTCAAGTCAGAGGTCACTCCACTCGTGGAGTAGCAGCCTCTACGGCATGTTTCAAGAATGTGTCTGCGGCAGACATCTGTGCTGCCGCCACCTGGACTTCCGTCCATACCTTTATGAAACATTACAGTTTGGACATTGCCTCTCGCCGTAGAGCAGGCTTTGGGTTAGCTGTCTTGCAAGGCCTCCTATCTTGAGGTTTGCAAGGTTGTTTGCTACTTCTTGGAGTAGTTCCTCCTCCAGGTGCCTTTCATTTGTTCCAGACTGCTTGGGATTCTGTCCTATATGTAATTACCTACTGCAAGAGCCCTCTCGAAGTAAGATAGTACAGTTAGCAGAACTTACCATAACAGTAGATCTTGAGAGAGGCTCTTGCAGAGTAATATCTTCCGCCCTCCATCCCCTAGGCTTTTTCAGCTTCTTTCCATTGGGGAAATATCTGCTTCTCTCTCATCCAGGCCTTCGGGCCTGTGGCGGGAAAGAACTGGAAGGCAGGCGACTCTGGGACTGCCCCTTTATACTGGCGTCGTCTGGCGCGGTCACCTGATGTGGGGGCGGTCCCATGAGGACTGCTAGCTAGAAATTTTCCGTGAGGTCCTGCCGCCTGCCGGCGTCAGTCCTATATGTGATACCTACTGCAAGAGCCTCTCTCGAAGATCTACTGTTACGGTAAGTTCTTACGTAACTGTACTTTACAAACTCAAATGGGCAGACTAGGTGGACCATAGGCCCTTATCTGCCGACACTGTCTATGTATCTGTGTATTAAGTTCAGATAAGCACCAAAGTCTGAGAGATTCCTTAAAATGAGTTTTATGAGGGAAAGTTAATCTAAGATGTGTATTGTAGATATGTTTTTTTTTTTCCATTATTCTTTTTCCTTTTCCTTTCTGTAAATCTTTTATTTGTTTGACTTATTTTGAATTCTAGAAAATTGTGAGAATTCAGACTTCTTGTTTTGTTACATATGTGAATGTTGATCTGATTTGTGGTGATATTTTCTAATAAACATTCCCCTACTCTATTCGGTAGGGGGAGCGGCTGTCCTGCTTGCAGGATGGCAGACGGTGGAGAGATGGAGCTGGAGGTGGAGGAGGATGCGTTTTTCCCGCTAGCTGAGGCCTTAGTCGGTGTTCTGCTAGTGGACGAAGATATGGATGATGCGGCAGAAGGAGCGATAAATGGAATACAGAATTATGCTACTCAAAGGAGAAGTGTTGCCAACGAGATGGAGAAGGATTCCCTCAGAGTTACAGTCTGCTCTGCGGTAAATCATCCTGATGGTGAGAGCATGTCAGAGGGTCCTTGTTAATCGGAGACTTTAGGAAATGCACAATTGCGTGTTGAAATAGAGAATGTGTCAATAATAACGGGAGCTGTTGAAGAAGGAGCCACGGTGTTGGGCATCAACGCCTTTGATGTTCTGAGGAATGACTCTGCCGGCTTTGACACTCAGCTGGCTGAAACTAACAAGCTAGCAGCAAGCCTGAATGCGGCTGACTTCTCGTGCAATGACAGATGTGCTTAAATCTGCATTTTCTTTAGTTCAACAAGACTCACAGTTTCCAAATAAGGATTGGTCAGCAGAGTCTACTTTGTCAAATGCAAGTTCGAAAAAAACGGCAGACGGGAAATGGATTCCAGACTCTTCATGGGTGGATTTTACTCAGATCAGCGTGGCTTCACAGGGGGCCCCCCTTGGACAACAGTGCAACTGATATTTCTGATAGTGGTGATCAGCAGCGTCTTTCATCAATACCTCGAGGTACTGTTTCAAATCCAAGTTCCTCTATGGGAGTGTGTGCTACAAAAGGGAGATCAAATACAGGCCCAGGTTCCTGGTTCTTCTTCTTCTTGCCCCGGATGGAAGAAGAATAGGCCCAACATTTTGAATGTTTCAAGACTCGTAACTAGAACAAGCTCCTAGACATAATGCTGTCGTCTTAGATTTGGGGGTCCTGCATGAACATCCAGACAGAGTTAATGTCGCAAGGAAACTCCGCAAGGACTTGATGAACTTTCAAGCTTCTATAATTTATGCACTGATCAATGTTAGAGGGGAGGATATATTCGATATTAGTATTAAAACCTTTACAAATTTAGAGATGTTTCGGGAAAAATATGATATGTTGGTGACCTTTTTGGAGGACAGTAGTCTCCAGGACTGTCATCAACATGGGTTTGTTTCTGGCAGATCCTGCCAGATGAATCTAATTGAGCATTCCGACTGGGTGACCAGGGAACTGAACAGGGGCCACGCAGTGGATTTCCTGTATTTGGACTTCAACAAGGCCTTCGATTCCATGCTGCATAGGAACGCTGGGGGTGTGTGTGTGCTGGAATACATAAGGGTGGGACCAAAAATGGTCACTTGGATTATCAGCTGACTGAATGGAAGGCAGCAGAGGGTGGTGGTGGTGGGGGAACTCTCTTCACCAAGGGTAGTGACAAGCGGGGTGCCACAGGGATCGGTACTGGGACCATTGTTTGGGATATTCATAGCTGATATCTCACACGGGGTCTGGAGTAGGATCAGTCTGTTTGTGGTTGATGCAAAGATGGGAGCTGTGGATGACATCGAAGGCTGGAAGGGGCTGCAGGAGGACGTGAACAAACTACATGAGTGGTCAGTAACATTGCAGCTGGGGTTCATCGCCAAGAAGTTCAAGGAGTACTGCACTTCGGAGCTAGAAACCAGGGAAGGAACTATCAGCTGGGAGGGGTGCAGCTGGAAAGTAACGAGGAGGAAAAGGATCTGGGGGTGATTTAAAATGGGCAGCATGAACAACTCTGCTCAGTGCAGAAAGGCAGTGGCAAAGGCCAGTAGGATGCTAGGGTGTTTAGCGAAGGAAATGTCCTCCAGGAATAGGGACATGATCCTTCCCTTGTACAGGTCTCTGGTCAGGCCTCACCTGGAGTACTGCGTGCAGTACTGTTGCCTGTTCCTGAAGAAGGACATCAAGTTGTTGGAGGTGATGCAATGTAGGGTGACAAAGATGATCCAGGGATTTGAGGGAAAGTCCTATGAGGGGAGATTAGCCGAGCTAAACATATACTCCCTGGAGGACAGATGGGGTAGAGGGGATATGATTGATTGAAACCTTTTAAATACCTCAAGTGGATAAATAAGGTTAATACAGAAGGGATTTTCCAGCTAAGAAGAGGGAGGAATACGAGAGGGTATCAGTTGAGGTTGGAGGGGGGAAGATTCAGGAGGGAAGTCTGGGGGCATTTTGTTCACGGAAAGGGTGGTGGACAGGTGGAATGCTCTGCCTGAGGGGGTGATGTCCTGTAGAACGGTGGGTGGCTTTAAGAAGGGTTGGGACAGGGTGAGGGGGGGTTATGATGAATAGAGGTGGGAAGGGTGGGGCATCTGCAAGTTGAGGGGCTAACTGCACAATCAAGCAGACTCGACAGACTGTAAGGCCTGCTTCTGCTGGCGTTTTTGTATGTTCGCATGTTTTCCCCTTTATGAGCCCCTTTTTAAAACATTGACCTATGTTTAGAAATGAAGGAGTCAATGTGCATGACATCCAGTTTTGGTTAGAGAAAAACTGCTCTTTTCTAGGACCCCCAGAGGCTATCATAGATACAGAAGGAATCTGGACAGGGAGGATGGAGAGTTAAAGTTAAATTACACCAAGTCAGTAATGAAGTACTACATATTCCAGACAGCTTCTTTTTGAGCAGGGTCAAAGGGGTTTGTTTTTATGGTGGACAGCCTGCATATCCCGCTACAAGTGCGGGAACTGTACGCACGTGAGCAGTGTCTTTGGTAGGCTGAAATGTTATGTATGCAAAAATATTTTTAAATGTAATCTGTGTGATGAGCAAGGGCATGTCTATCATCCGTGCCCTTGGCAGGACAAAATAGGCAAGTTGGGGTAGCTCAGGATCTGTTGGTTAATCAGGCACAAGATAATTCAAACAACATGAAGTCTTGCTGTATTTCTGACTATTGCAGTTAGCCCCAGTCTTTAAACTGCCCCCAAGAACAAAGGGTTAACTTTCTATGCAGATCATAGAACGCTGAGCTCGAGCTCGGTTGAGGTCTCTGTCTGGAGCCCTCTGAAATCCAGCTGTCAGATTCTTTACTCCGCCTCACTGAACAGTCGCTCTGGAGATTTCTCCTTCAGCTCGGTTCGAAAGTCAGTTAAAGTCTCGGTTAAGTTGTCGGTTTTTACCGAATTTATTTCCGCATAGTCGTTTCAGTCTTTGTCTGTGGTACTGTGAGTACTAGATAGGTTTTGTTTCGATTTCTATGTGGAAATTGTAAAGTGTTAGATCAGTTCGGCTGAACCGATCATTTGTACTGAATCCTTGTGTTTTACTTTAGAGTGTGGTTACCGGTCATTATCAATTCTAGAAAAAAAAAATGTGTTTTGAAGATTTTTTTCCAACACCCGTGACACGGTTAGGAACCGATGAGGGAGTCTTGCCTGGCGGTTGCCATAAAAAGGATAAGTTTGATTAGGTTGGCCATGTCTGAGAAACCCAAGGAAAAAACAGGCCCACTGAGTTTCAATACTGCAGTGAATGTGGGGAAGTCTTTGCTAAGGCCGACCCCCACATCACCTGTGTTTATTGTCTGGGGTTTGAACACCTCGATACAGACTGCCAAATTTGTAAAAATTTTCCTAAATATACCCTTGAAAAGAGATTAGGTAGACTGAGGGAAAAGGAGGCCAACAAGTCCGCTGACCCGGATGGCCAGCTCAGTTCGGTTTCGACCAAACCAGAAGGAGTGCCCTCTGACTAGGACGATACTTCTTCGGGCAAGAGAAGGAGCCAATCCTGGGGGTTGGTTCCTGCAAAAAGGAAATGTAAAGAAAAATCAACCGGTTTGGATCCAGAGGTTCATGTTCCGACTGCCAAGGAGATAGCCAGAGCGATTCAGATTGTGGAATCACTTCGCCTGGTTCCGACTGATCCGACACCTTTTTGCAGGGGTTCGGTTCGGTCGGTTCCCCCGCTTCAAGATTATACCCCTGAAGATTTTTATGAACCAGAGTTTGAGGAGGAGGGGGAGTTTGAAGATGATGGTGAAAGTCTGGATGTGCCTGTGGAACCGGACATCCCCCCAGACAGACCTTCTGGTGTATCCCCTCCTAGGCTTTCTGAGTCCCCTTCCCATTTTTTGTTTTACAGGAAAGTGGCTGAAACCCTCCAGCTTCCTATGGAGGAGGCAATGGAGGATCAGGAGGAGCCTTATCATGTGGAAATGATGGACATCCCAGAGTCCAGGAGACTGTCTATTCCCCTTCACAGATCCTTTGGGAAACAGACGCAAAAAATCCTGAAGTCTCCCAATTCTGTACCCCCTGTTGACAGAAGGATGGACAAGAGGTACACTATCAGGCTTGGATACGGAGTTTTTATACTAGCAATGCAGCCATGTTGGGGTAGTGCAGGCTGCTGCCTGTGATAAGGCAAACATTCTCTTGGCTTCACACCCCCAAGACAAAGACTCCAGGAAAATTGATGCCATGGCAAAAAAACAGTACATGGCATCTTCCTTGGGACTCAGGCAGGCGAATTATATGGCCTATACAGCCAGGTACCAGAAGTCCAGGTGGGACACTGTACTGGCCCTGGCTAAACAGGCCTCCCCCCAGCTGGCCAAGGAGCTGGAGGAGGTGGCTGCAGATGGGATTGAGGCATCAAAAGTACAGTTTTATGCTGCTGTGGACTCCAATGATGTGTCATCAAGAGTCATGGCTACATCTGTGGCTCTTCGGAGAATCGCATGGCTCAGATGAACTAGCCTCTCACAGGACACCCAGGCTAAGGCTATGGATTTTCCTGTAGTGGGTAATTCTCTGTTTGGGGAGCAGACTTCTAGTACCAGGATATTTTAGGCTGAGTCTGTGTGGATTTTCAGATCATATGTTGCTGACATGCCATATAGGTTTTCAAAATATTCCCCCCAAATTCCTTGCTTTATCAAGTCAGTGGAAATTAAACTCCTCCCGTTTGAAAGATGCAGAAATAAAAACAACTCTGGCTGATTATTTTTTTTTCTGGCCAGACTATGTTTTGTTTCCTGTATGATGAATGGTGGACTTGGTGGTTCGACACTAAAACTGAATTAAAAAACACTTTTTCATATAGTTTAGGAAAAATAAATCTAACTCAAATTACTTACAGTATTTGCAATATAGAAATCAGTACTATAAGTTGATGTCATTACCAAATGCTTCGGATCCTGAAGTTAAATCTCAGATAGCATAAAATCTAAAATGTTTAATTTTCCATATAATATGGCTGAATTGTTGCATATGGAGATGAAATTCGGTACTTCTAAACAACCCTGCTGTGACCCTTTTGCTGCCTGTAAACAAAAATTAGACTTAAAATTAATGGAAGGTCTATATGGTAGTTCAGATTTTCTACAGACCTCAAATATAGGGCTACTTTATGTTCTGCAAACTAAATTAGAGGAGTCCTTTAGCCATAATTTCTTGCCACAAAATAAGTGGGAGGATTTACCTCAGTTTCCAGTTTCACAGCTCTCAGAAAAGCTTTTTCAAATTCTGGAGGCTCTGATTTCCATTGAAGAGGTCAGTATGGCTATTGAGGATTTAAAACTAGGTGTTTCTCCTTGTTGTGATGGTATTACCAGTGAGTTATATAAAACCTTTTCACAAGATTTAAGTGAAATTTTGGCAAATCTTTATATTAAAATGTTATGTTCTAGGGACATGGATATGTTGTTCATCCACACTGTCTGGCAGGTTCCTTGCCGCTTTAAATCTTGCTGGAAGGTCTTCAAGCTGGCTCCTCCCACCCACCTGGGTGGTAAAACTCTCGGCTCCTCCGCGTGACACCAGATCTTCCTTACCGCTTGGAAGCTCAGGTTCCCTCCTTAATGCTCTGCCTATAGACTGGATCCTAATTCTTCGGTTGCCGAAACTCATTCTTAAATTTTCAAGACTTCCGTCAAATTTCTCCCTCGCGGCTGCGATGGACCAATCGACTCGGTTTGGCCGGTGCCCATGTGGGCAGAAAATGTCAGGGCGGATCCGCACTCCATGTATGTCCACTGCCTCGGCCCTAGACCATGGCCACATAGGTCTGCAGTTCGCCGTTCGTTTTCAGCCAGCGTCCTGGAAGACTGCGCTGCCCGGTTACAGCTTGGCGCCCCGAGAAGCACTACCCGCCGGTGAAGTCAAAGGAGGCCTGTTGGGCGGTGTCCGCGACGGTTGGCTCGGCTGAGCAACTCGAACAGATGATCGCCTCGAGGAGGAGGTGGCACAGGCGCATCATCCTCTTCCTCGGTCGCGGCATTTATCCCACTCTCTTTGGGATCCTCCTACACAGCTTCTTTTAAGGAGCTTTGCCAATCCCTTTCCACGAAGGGAGAGGGGCCATCGGGACATTCTTCTCGGTCCAAAAAAGGACTTGAAAGGTAAGTCCCACCGTCGGCGTTCGTGGGAGTGGGAGACGTTCCCTTCCCCGGACAGTCGACACTCGACTTCGGTCGAGGTTGCGGCTAAGGCTGCTGGCTTCACGGTGTCCCCTTCAGGTCAGCCGGCTGAGACACCCATCGACGCGGTCGAGATTTTTCTTGACCCGTCGGATGGGCTGTCGACTGGTGAAGCCAACAACCCTTCTTCACCAGTTCCCCCGGTGGAGACCGAGGACTTGCCTGCGCCTCCTGTGCCGGAGTCCCCGGTCAAGGCTTCCGAGTCGAGGGAAGAGCTGGTGTCCCCGGCCCCTTCCCAGACTCGTCCTCTGAAACACCGAGGTTCTCGGTCTCAGTCTCGGACATCGTCTCGGTCCAGTCGATCCCGCCGACATCGGCGGTCAGAATCTCAACACTGAAGTAAGTGGCACTTGGCTGATCTCGTCTTCCTCCTGGGAAGAGGAGAGGCTTGGCGCAAATTGCGTCGACGCTACGAGGACCTAATGTGGCAGCAGTTACTTCTGTCCGGGAACAAGTCGACGCCGTCGCCTTCCCTGGCCATCAAGTGGCTGTCACCTGAACGGCCGAAACAATCCCTCACTGTAGTCAAGGTGCCCAAGCCTGGGCCAGTTGTTTGGCTGAAACCAGCTGCCCCACCGATTGTGGTGGAACCTCCACAACCGAAATCGGGGGCGTTGACCAAGGACTCTCTGTCGGGTCAGGGTCTGCCCCACAGGTTGTCTGTCACCCTTACTCCCGACCGTCCTCAGTAGGTGGAGGGTGGCTCAGGACCCAGGCAGCTCTTCGCGGACTCCTCGGAGTCCTCCTCCGACGACTTCTCCCTGTTCTCCAGGCCCATTGACCTGGAGTCCTCTGGGGGCCAGTCGATGGACGAGAGCCCGTCGTCCTTTATGGGTCTGCTTCGGCTCATCTTGGAGTCCACCGGGATGCAGCTCGAGCCTGTATCCAGGCGGGCAAAGTATCCCCTAATGGAGATACTGGACCGAGGGGATTCGCCCACGGAGGCCTTTCCGGTGGCTGAAGCCATTGTTGGCCCAGCCTTGGAGCTTTGGCAGCGGCCGGTTTCCTGTCCTGCGCCTTCGGCCAGGATGGCCAGGAAGTATGCGGTCCCTACCAGCTCTTTGTCCGGTTTTTCAGAACACCCCTCCACCGAGGGGTTGGTCACCGATAGCATTTTCCGGCGTTCCGGGAACGCTAGGGATGTGGGCCCCCTTGACAAGGAGTCCAAAAAGCTGGACTATGCCGGGCGCAAGGTGTACGCTGCGTCCTCCCTTGGCCTCCACCAGGCCAGCTCGGCAGTGCTGATGGCACACTTCTCCCACGCCCTCATGGGCTCCCTGGATGAGTTGATCCCTCATCTCCCGGCCGACCTGCAGACCACGGTCAAGCAGGTACGGGACCAGGGAAGGGCGGTGACAAAACAGCAGCTCCAAACGGCTCTGGATATTGGAGACTCCTCTGCCAGATCAGTTGCGGCCGCAGTGGCCATGCGCTGCAGAGCATGGCTGAGGATATCCACCTTCACGGAGGATACCCAGCATAAACTGGTGGATGTCCCCTTCCTGGGGACTGACCTCTTCGGCCCTGGAGTGGAAGGTCACCTCCAGCGGATCGAAAAGTCCAATGCCACTCTGGACTCTGTCACCTCCGTCCAGAAGGACAAGGGCCGTCGACAACAAAATAAGTCCTTTCGCCCTTCTGCACCTGCAGCACATCCGGCCCAACAGCACCAGCATCTGGGCCAGCAGGCTCACGCTTGGCACCCCAAAGCCAAGCCTGCCGCTTCCTCTAACAGGAAGCAGGGAGGAAAAGGCCCAGGAGGTCCCTCGGCCGGTCCCTCCTCCAAGCCTGCCCAGTGACGGGTTGAGGGTCACGCCTCAGCCTCGCCACTCCCCGGTTCCTCCCGTGGGGGGACGGCTCCGCCACTTCCTTTCCGCCTGGTCCACTATCACCACGGACCGCTGGGTGTTGGAGGTGGTATGAAAGGGTCTGCCCCTGGAGTTCGAGCAGTCCTCGCCCTTCCGAGCCATCACCCCTCGGGGGGCTACAGGGTCGCAGCCTTGCTGTCAGCTCGCTGAACCGATATCGCCTTGCTCCTCGAAAAAGAGGTGATCAGGAAGGTGGCGGATCCTCCACCAGACCTGGGGTTTGTGTCCAGGTACTTCCTGGTCCCAAAATGGACGGGGGGCTGGCGCCCCATTCTAGACCTGCCCGACCTGAACAGGCTCCTAAGGTCTTGGACCTTCAGGATGGTCACTCTGGCTCAGGTAATCCCATCCTTGGAACGAGGCGTGTGGTTCTGTTCTCTGGACCTCCAGGACGCGTTGTTTCATATCCCAATCTGTCCATCCCACCAGAGATTCCTCCGCTTCAGGGCAGAGGGATCCCTCTACGAGTTCCGGGCCATGCCCTTCGGCCTTTCCCTAGCTCCCAGGGTCTTCACCAAATGCACGGCAGTGGTGACAGCATTCCTGCGGTGCCGAAGGGTCTGGGTGTACCGCTACCTGGACGACTGGCTGATTGCAGCCTCCTCCAGAATGGAGGTGGAGCGGTCCAGAGATCTGGCCCTCCAGGTTTGCTCTCAGGTTGGCCTTCTCATCAGCGAGGTCAAGTCAGAACTCATGCCAAATCAGGTGATACAATTCATCGGGGCAGAGCTCAACTCTCTAATAGCCAGAGCACGGCTCCCGGCGGACAGGGCCGAGGTTCTTTCCTCCTTTGCCCAGTCATTTCAGGTTGGGCAATTGCGCCCTGCCCTGGACTTCCTGCGCCTCCTGGGTCTCATGGCTGCCTGCACCATAATGGTCCATTGGGCTTGTTGGTACATGCGTCCCCTTCAATGCGGGCTGGCCAGCCAATGGTCACAACACTCTGATCCCTTGGATCAGCTAGTGACAGTGACCCAGGGAATGTGGAACACTCTCCAGTGGTGGAGGACTGTTCCAGCACATCTGCAGGAGGGCATCCTGTTTGTCCACCCCGAGCCGACGGTTTCTCTGTCGACCATTGCCTCTCTGATGAGTTGGGGTGCCCATCCGGCGGAGCACAGAGCGCACGGCCTCTGGTCCCCTCAGGAGTCCCGATGTCACATCAACCTGCTGGAGCTTCGAACGGTTCGTCTAGCCCTCACCGCCTTCACTCCGTTTCTATGGGATCAAGTGGTCCAGGTCCAGACGGATAATACCATGACCATGTACTATCTAAACCGCCAGGGCGGGACGCGCTCCATGCCTCTGTGCAAGGAAGCTGTCCACATTTGGTCACTCGTGCGCAGCCTGGAGGCAGATCTCCTTGCCATCCATGTGGCAGGAACCTCCAACATTCTGGCCGATGCCCTAAGCCGGATAGGGGCTGCGTCCCATGAGTGGTCTCTCCTGCCAGAGGTAGTACAAGATCTGTTCTCCCACTGGGGCATGCCTCAGGTGGACCTGTTTGCCTCCAGGGAGAATGCGAAGCTGAGACTGTTTCATGCCCACCCCCCTCAGCAGGGTTCGCTGCAGGGGGATGCCTTCTCAAGGCCGTGGACCCCGGGCCTCTTCTATGCCTGTCCCCCATTTCCCTTGATCCACAAGGTGCTTCTCAAGGCGAGGAGGGACAAGGCGCAGGTGATTCTGGTAGCCCCAGACTGGCCCCACCAGTTCTGATATCCAGATCACCTCAGTCTCAGCTCCAGGCTCCCGAGGCGGCTTCCAGCCCGCCAGGGCCTGGTCTCAGTCAATCAGGGGAAGGTATTCCATCTGGACCTTCAATCCCTGCACCTGACGGCCTGGTTCCTGAGCGGCTAGAGTTCCAGGCCTTGGGTCTTTCTGACGAGGTCCTCAACGTCGCTGAGGCGTCCTGTAAGGAGTCGACCAGAAAATGCTATGCCTTCAAATGGAAGAGATTCTCCATTTGGTGTCAGGGCAAGGGCCTGGACCCTTCCTCCTGTCCCTTGGCAAGCATTCTGGACTACCTGTGGTTCCTTTCTCAGCAAGGGCTTCGGTCGATGACCCTTAAGGTACACCTGGCAGCCATCTCTGCTTACCGGGCACAGGCCAGAAAGCAGTCGGTGGCGCAGGAGAAGGTGGTTGGGCGTTTTTTCAAAGGCCTTGATCACATATCCCCTCCGGTGCGAGAACCTCCACCTCCATGGGATCTACTGCTGGTATTGGCTAAGATCATGGGCAAGCCATTTGAACTGATGCACAGGTGTGACATCTCTCACCTGTCGTGGAAGACCGCCTTCTTGGTGGCTATCACGTCAGCCAGAAGGATGGGAGAGCTCCAGGCGCTTTCCATCGAGTCTCCTTATCTGGTCTTCCACAGGGACAAAGTGTTCTTTCGCCCCCACCCGAAATTCCTTCCGCAGGTGGTGTCGGAGTTTCACCTTAACCAGGTGTTGACTCTGCCAGTGTTCTACCCCAGTCACACTTCGGAGGCCGAATATAGGTTCCATACTTTGGACCCTAGAAGAGCGCTCGCTTATTACAAGGAGTGGACGGCCGAAGTTCGGGGAGAGGTTCGCCAGCTGTTTGTCACCTACGCTGAAGCCGCACCTGGCAGACCTGCAGCCAAGCGGACGATAGGCAGGTGGGTCACCTCCTGCATAGATCTCTGCTATAGGTTGGCGGGCATGGAGCCTCCCAGAGGGATAAGAGCTCATTCTACCCGCTATACCACTGCATCGGTGGCTGCTTCCAGGGACGTCCCTATCCAGGAAATCTGCAGGGCTGCTACCTGGAAGTCGGCACACATCTTCATCACCCACCAACACATCAACCTTGAGTCACGCCAGGATGCTGGTTTTGGGGCCTCGGTTCTCCAGTCTTTATTTCCTAAGTAGGAGGTGTGTGCCTTGCCTCCCTCCTCCCGAAGAACTGCTAGGAGTCTGCCAGACAGTGTGGATGAACAACATATCCATGTCCCTAAAAATACAGGTTACTCACCTGTAACAGGAGTTCTAGGAATGGTATATGTTGTTCATCCACACAACCTACTCGGCCTCCCCAGCTTCGACACACAACCTGGCTTCCAGCGGGCTAGATCTGGCGTCATGGGACAGAGCTGAGAGTTTTACCACCCAGGTGGGTGGGAGGAGCCGGCTTGAAGACCTTCTGGCAAGATTTAAAGCGGCAAGGAACCTGACAGACAGTGTGGATGAACAACATATACCATTCCTAGAACTCCTGTTACGGGTGAGTAACCTGTATTTCAGGTGCATCCATTGATCATTTTGCTGACGCCATATTTTTTGTATAAAATAGGAGATAAGTGTCATCTTAATAATTGGAGATCCATTAGTCTCCTAAATACAGGTTATAAAATCGTATCCACGGTTCTCTGTAAAAGACTTCAAAAAGCTGCAGAGGAATTAATCCACCCTGCACAAACCTGTTCAATTCCTAATAGGAATATTAAACAAAATATATTATTGCTTGGGGAAATCTCTGAATATAGTAGTAGAAACATTTTAAATGGGGCTTTGTTGGCATTAGACCAGAAAAAGGCTTTTGACAAAGTCTCTCATGAATTCTTGTTTCAAGTATGACAAACATATGGTTTACCCCAAAAGTTTATCTCCTGGGCCAAAATTTTATGTATGAATGCCAAAATTATTCCCTCAGCTAATGGTTTAATAGGGAAAGCTGCCCCTCTCTTAAGGGGCGTTAGACAATGACACCCAATAAGCCCTCTGTTGTATACTTTTGCTCTTGATCCAGTCATAAGAAGCATAATATGGGAAAAATCCATTCTAGATATTTCTCCTTCTGGACACTTAGTACCTGTTAAAATTGCTGCTTGTGCAGATGACGTGTTCCTCTTTGTTAATAAAAAAAAAAAAAAAAAAAAAAAATTCAAAGTGGGGGAAAAAGCATTAAAGGTGTTTGAGAATGTTTCCACTGTATCAGGGGCACAATAAAATAATAGCAAAAGCATAGGTATTCAACTGGGGATAGCAGATCCCTCCTTACAAAATATTGCTATTTCACACAATCCTGTCAACATTTTAGGCCTTACTTTGGTCCTGGAGATCTGGCACAGGTAAACTGGGAAGAAAGACTCGGGATTGCTGAACAGAAGGTTCAAGTATGGAAGTCTTGGCCATTTTCAAAACAAAAAAGTATTAATAATAATAAAAAAGTTTGTATTACCTATATTTCTTTATGTTAATTATGTTTCCTCCTCCAGTACATTTGAAAACAAGACTTTACAGTTTCTTTCAGATGAAATGGGGTAACAGGTTAAATCCTGTTGAGAGACTTCATTTATTTAACAAGGAAACGGGGAGGGTTACATATGATAAATCCTTTGGTCTTTTTCCACTCTTTCTTCATTCAAACCACCTTACAGTTATGTTGGGGAAATGTGCAACATTTATGGGGCTTGTGGACACAGGAATTATTTAAACCTCTTATGCATGGATGGTCAATAGAACCTCCTAAGATTATCTCGGCACCACAAATCCCAGACTGTGCAGTTCCGGCTGTCAAAAAGCTTAGGTCCTGAAAAATAGATAAGAATATTTTGAGCAGCTCTAATAGGAAACAAATCTATGTTGCTGTTATGGACAAGAACTTCTCAGTTTTATTAAATGATAAAAGAATTCCGATTAAACCTGGGACATAGTCTGGTTATCCTGTCATGGGACATTAGGCGTTACAGGTAATTTGAAACACAAGCCACTTACTGAAAGACAATGTATAATACCCGAGTGTCAGAACATAGAAGAAACAATGGAAAATGTTTTATGACTCGTCCATATGTTATACAGTTTTGGTCCAGTCTACCCACTAGGTGGCAGTGGCAGTGTGCAAAATGGATAACATATGAATACTTGATGTTGGGGGATTATTCCAGTACACTTAACGTAAGAGTGTTAGGTGAGATGTGAAAAGGAATGCTTCAACAGACATATCTAGTTCTTTTCTTCCCCACTACATCATCAGCATGTGACCTCACTCGTCGTTACATCACAAGCCCTGCTGCTTGGAAGTGATGTGTTCAGTGGTTAAACCCTAGTGATATCCCCTCAACTGAAATTAAACTGAATGGGGTGAACAAATTTTATTTTCAGGAACTAAAAGTAACATCAGTTTGAGATGCCCTATTTAAATTAAATCCGCACAAAGCAATGGGCTTGGATGGAATACCCACAGGACTATTGAAATATGCTGCCCCAGTTTTGGCAGGTCCAGTAGCATATGTGTTTAACTTGTCCCTCTATACTAGTGAATACTCCACAAACTGGAAAAGGGACAAAGTTATCCCACTATATATATAAATCTGCAGAAAAATCCAAAATTAATAATTATAGGCCAATACCCTTACTACCAATAATCTCTAAAGTTTTAGCAAAACTGGGTAGTAGGCAATTGGTTTAACAGTTAGAGGAAAATAATCTGTTTAGTGCTCAGCAATCGAGATGTAGAGGACATAGTACCAGAACCGCACTATTGAAGGTGTTAGGAGATATCCGGGAATCTATGAATAGGGGGCAAATGGTGGGTGTGTTGTTTATAGATTTAAAGGCTCATTTGCCAACATGTTGGGGGGCGGGGTGCTCTTCTCATTAATGGCACAATAACTGCAAAGTGTTTTTAACTCTCCTCCGACGAATGAGTATCCTCCTTTCTCTTGCCCCTTAAGTACTGTTTTTTTTTTTTTTCAATGCAGCAGCCTGCTTCTCAAACATTGGTGAATCGATACTCTTTGTGCCCCACACTGAAACACAGCTGCGCTGGAAAGGCCAGGGAGTATGGGATTTGCAGCTCCCTTATTAGCTGCTTTAGACCGTCAGAAGCTTTGCTGCAGGTTCACGTGGTATACAGTATGTCAGGGAACAGGAGAATTCTTTCTTCTTTGAAGCGGATTGGCCCTCTGCCTCTCACCATTCCCAAGGTGCTGTGTCGTTACCCCACTTTGAAGCCAGCACCATTAGCAGAGTAATCGGTGTGGCCAGGGTTGCTGCTACATATTTCTGGGTGACTCTGTGTGCCTTCACGATGGTGAAGTTGTTACAGCCCGTAATGTCTGATATCCAGGCCCTTAGAAATTGCACTGGGTGCTCTCCCTTGGTCCTTACAGGGAGACCAAGGATCTGAACTTTTGTGACTCTGACCACATTTTCAAGCTGTTCAGTATGGCTTTTGGCTTTTGAGGGTTGGTTGCTCCTTGATGGTTATGGTTGTGGCTGCTTCCGCCTTCAGTGCTCGTCCTGCTACCACCTTGGAGTTTTTGACAGTTTCCCCCATTGTCTTGATTTTCGTCTGCACAACTATCATTTGTTGAGTAAAAGCATCCAGTTTGTGGTCTGTCTGTTGCACAGATTTTGTTAGTACATTCTCTGAAATCTGCAGCAAGTTGAGACAAGCTGATGCCTGGGTCACTCCACATCCTCTGTCTGCTTAGCAGCAGACCTCAGTTGAAAGAAAGTCCTGTTTACTACCTTTTGGATGCATCATTCTTGCTAAAAGTTGCATCGGAATGTTTCAGCCGAGTTAAGACGTGGCAAACTATTCAGTGCACAACCTCTTTTTAAACTGAGAAAATTCACTTTTCTAAGAAATTAAGGTCTTCTGTAGAGGAGCTGCAGAAGTTTGATATTCCTGGCTAGGCTACTGTCTCAGCTCCCAGATTTTATTTTTTAAAGTTCATGTTTATTTGATTATGCATCAGACATGTAGTTACATTCACTAACAATTGATGTCACATGGTATACAAATAAAACCGTGAGGGTGCCACTTATCTTAAGTGAGGATCCTGCCTTCCCCAAGCCACTGATCCCCTGTGCTATAGCTCCAAGAGGGTTGAGAGGGCACCTGTCGCTGCGGATCCTGCCCTCCCTGTGCTACAGGTCCAAGAGGGTCGAGAGGACACCTGCTGCTGAGGATCCTGCCCTCTCCGAGCCGCTGATGCCCCGTGCTACAGATATGATGGCTGAGCAGAGCCCATTCCTTCTGTGGTGTCTGACTGATTTTTCAAGAAGCCATCTGTGTTTTGAATTTTGACACTTAAGCCAGGAATGGACTAATTTTAAATTCTGCTGAACTTAGCCTGAAAGGATCCTCTGCCTGCTTCCCCATCGGCAGAGAAAGGAAATCTGAGTGTCCCTAGCTTTTTAATGTATTTTCTGCACATTTTGCACTGTACTTAAACTTGGTTAGTGCTAAGCCAGTTAGGCTGAATATATAACTAGGTCAGTGCCAAGCAAATTAGCCTGGCTTAATGAAGTTAGAGCAATTCTGAGTGTCCCTAGCCCACAAACCGTTGATTTCTATTTTAGCTCTCTAAATCGGGTGATGGTCTTTCGTTTCTGTGAAGCCTATGAGGGTTGCTGATTTTAGCTTAGTTTGGAGCTGCAGTGCAGGTCACTGCTTTAACTCTGTGTGGAAAAAAACTGCTGCTCTAACTCTTGTAAATGTACATAGCTAAACTTGGTGGTGTTCTGATTTCACTCCACTGCTCAACCCTGTGTAGAAAAAGCTCTGCAGCTCTAACTCTCGTGAGGAATACCTGCTTCCCGGAGCGTCGCTCTAGACTCATCGAATTGTTTACGTTTTTGTCTTGTAGCGTAGCTTAGGTCAAGAAACATGTGGATCACATGTCCATCTTGCAGTAGCATTTTGTTATGCCTTGCGCGCTCCAGCAGGCAGTCTCTGGAGCTCACCTTGTCTGTTACTACCACAGCGGCCCATGGAGCCTCCGGATTGCCAGGCTGACTTCTTGAGGTGATGAGATATGCTTTCTGGAACCTCTGAACTATAGGAATGGCTTCATCACCTAGTTCCTGCACTAGCCATTCCTGCAGGTATAGCAGCAAATGGTCCCCTTCACAGCCCTCTGCAAGCCTAGGCAGTCTCAGGTTGTGAGCTTTATTCTCCATAATTTCAAGTTTGGACTTTAAGTGGGAATTTTCTTTAATTACAGCCGATATGACTTCCATTGCTGCATTGGCCATTGTCATCGTGACAGATTCCACTGCTGTTTAGATACAGGCAACTCTCTTAGTTAGCTCTGTTAGTTCTCAAATTTAGCAGTTAGTCCAGCCACCGAATTAATCAGTTGAGTTTGGAGCCAAGTGTTTGTAGAGTTTCTTCTGCTCCGTCATTAGTAGTCTCTAAGCTGCGACGCTGGGTGGACCGCGAGGTCGGAGGTCCCGGAAGATTCTTGGCTTTAGTTCCATCACTCAGTGGCTTATCCTTTCGAGGGTTCCCCATCTTGATCACCAGCCTTTCCGGCACAGAAAGTTGCAAAATAAGTTGGAGTACTCTGCAATTTACGATATTTTTAAAGAGTTTGCATGGAGTGAATGTAAGGAGCTCACTTTTCATGTTTCCATCTTGCTCGGGCGCCACAGCGCTCCCCTTCCTGCCCAAGATTGTTTAATCTTTCAGTTGGAGAGTTACTGTCAAAGCAGAAGGTTTCTTCTTATTTGAGTTACCATACAGTGATGGCTCTTTGGTTCTAATCTGACTCTCCAGATGTATCCTGTTCATTGGGAAGCCCGACAGTGTTCAATGGTGTTTTAATTCATCCTCAAGGTACTTTATTTTTTTCTCTCCTTCATTATATAGGTTCATAAGTTCATAGAAGTGTACGAGCAATGAAGGCATATGTAAGGATGCCCATTGTATGCTCGCCACCCATATGTCCTATGGGTGGAAATCAAATTTTTTGTTTACCATATGTTTATCCAATCTTTGCTTAAAGGTATTTAAATTATCACTATTAATGACACTTACAGGTAAGTTATTCCACAAACCCACAACTCTCTGTGTGAAAAATAGACTCCTTCTAGTGGATATACATTTTTCTCCAATGAGTTTATAACCATGACTCCTAGTTGATTTGACGTTGGAGGCAGTAGTAAGTCCAATTGTGGTTCTTAAATAATCATTTTTTAAGGTTTGATATACCAATATTAAGTCACCCCTTCTTTGTCTGTATTTTACAGAAAATTGGTTGTTTTTTTAGTCTATCTTCGTAACTATTAGTATGTAAAGATGATACTTTTTTAGTGAATTTACGCTGAACACCCTCAGCGAGTTTTAAACCCCTTATAGAAGTTAGTGCACAAAATTGAGAGCAGTATTCCAAGTGGGGACGTACCAGACTGGTGTATAGTGGCATAATAACCTTGGAGTCTCTACTTTTGATATTTCTTAAAATAGAGGCAATTATTTTATCACATTTTTTAACTTTAATTATATTATTTTTTTCGAAAGTTAAATTATCTGAGATTGACACCCAAATCCTTTTCTTCCAAAATACTTTTTAGATAAACATTGTTTAAGGAATAATTGAAGGGGATGTTATTTTTGCCCGAATGTAAGATTTTACATTTGTCAACATTAAAAAACATACCATAAGCCTTTGCCCAGTTTGATATGTTGTTTGAATGATTTTGTATGGAGCATTTATCATGAAAGGTGCTTACCAAACTACCCATTTTACAGTCATCAGCATATTTTATGCACCCATATCTTATCAGTAGTAGGCAGTGTAGAGACCATAATATTAAACAGTATCGGACCCAGGACGGAGCCCTGGGGAACACCACTAGTCACCACACCCGTCGCAGACAGGTGACTCTTGACTGATACCTGTTGAGTTCTGTTTTCCAACCATGACTGTATCCAGTTTATAATATTAGGTTGCAACTTAATTTTGACCAATTCTTGTAGTAAGACTTTATGTGATACTTTATCAAAAGCTTTGGAAAATCCAAAATATTACATTTACGAATACCCAAGTCCAAGGCAGCACTTACTGGTTCAAAAAATGTAGTAGGTTGGTCAAAACTGATCTTTCAGTCACGAAACCATGTTGAAAGATATCTACTATTTTATTTCTTTCTAAATGATCTATAATATGGGCTTTAAGCAATCTTTCCATAATTTTGCCTATGATGGAAGTCAGGCTTATGGGCGATAATTGTTAGGGTCATGTCTGGATCCACCCTTATATATGGGTGTAACTATAGCCTCCTCCAAGCCTGAACAACTTTACCTTCTCTGATTGATGAATTAAATAACACGGCTAGAGGACCAGAAATTGAATGACTAATTTTTGTAACAATCTGGGTGGAATACCATCAGGACCAGGAGAGCTGTTTGATTTTAAAGATTTAATTTGTTTTGCAACCTCCATTTTGTAAAACAGGAAAACTAGAATTACTTACTAGAAGAGGCGATTGCAGCTTCCTTAGTTTCAAAACTTTTAGAAATGTCTCATTTAGAATTGTAGCAGTAGTTGTTTCATTTAAAATAGGTATATCATTGATGTTAAAGGGTCCAATTGTATGATTTCTTTCTTTCATGGAACCAATCTAATTATATAATTGTTTTTTGTTGTCTTTAACTTTAGTAACTAAGTTGAATTCAATTTTAGATTTAGATGATTTAATCATGTGTTTTAATTTTTTGGCTGCAATTTTGTATTTTTCCAGGAGGCTGTTGGAATTAACTTTTTTATATTTTCTATATAGTTTTCTTTTTTTTTGTAATTGTTTCTTAATTTTGAGGACCACCAAGAGGACACGTTTATTGTTGCAGTACTTCATTCTATAAGGAACCCAATTTGAGAGACAAATATTGATTTTGTTATTAATTAAATCCCAAATTTGTAATAAATTTAGGTTATTTAGTTCCGCTCCCAATTCCATTTAGATAAAAATCATTGATTTTTATAGTTTGTTTTATTAAAGTTTTGATTTTAGTAATGCCATTTGTGCTTGGAAAGTCTGCTATGTATTCATAATTGACCATGCAATGATCACTATCACCCAGAGGAGGAAGTATTTTGATGTTATCAGTTTTCTCATTAACATTGGTGAGTACAGTGTCAAGGATATTGTTACCACGGGTAGGTTTATTAACTATTTGTTCTAGGTTAGATTCAAGAAAAGTATCCATAAACATCTTTTCAGTATTTGAAGCTGATGTATAATTGTCCCAGTTGACAGTTGGAAGATTGAAATCACCCATCAGTATATAGAGTATCAATGTGTACCTCCGATATTTCTTCTATTAAACTTTGATTTTCATCATTAGTTAAACTAGGAGATCTATATATTAGCCCAATTACTAGTGGACTATGGGGAGAAAATTTTGACCATAAGCTCTCATTATTACTTGTTTTAGTTTTAATTGTGTTTGCTTTCAAGTGTTCATCAATGTATAATACAACACCTCCTCCTTTTTATTTTCATTTCGTTTTTGTAAAACTTATTATATCCCTTTATGTCAGTGTTCCAGTCTTCATCCTTATACCAAGTTTCAGTAACTCCACAAATTGATATTTTTGTGCTTGAAGGATGTAAGTAAGTTCTTCTTTTTGTTAGTAGACTTCTGGCATTAGTTAATATAATATTTATATTTGGTTTAGAAATTACATCAGTAGTGTTTGTTTGGGGGAATTTACGGTTGATTATGGATGCAGGGTTTGAAGAATAGTTGAAAAATTGAGGTTCAAGAGTTGTACCTAGAACATACAACTCCCCCCTTGCTGGAAGTTTAAACAACTATTGATAGAATGCACTATGCTTTAGCCCAATAGCCTACTACCCCTCCTGCTGAGATGGAGTCCGTCCCAACAATAGAGGTTTGATTTACCATAAAAGTCCTCCCAGTGACTTATACATTGTATATCTTGTTTAAGACACCAGCATCTCAACCAATTATTTATTTCTCTCATTTTACATTGTTGGGAAAGATTTGCTCTTGGAATAGGCAAGATTATTATCCATGCTGTAGTTTTGCTGTTATGTTAATGGTGGATTTTCCATCTCTTGTGACATGGTTATATTTTGTTGCAAGAAGTGTGATGTTAACCAGGTAGAGGCAGTCGAACTTTCATTCTGTGGGGATATCATAGCTGTGCCTTATGACTTCCCAGTGACAACATTGGAGCTAAAAAAAAAAAAAAAATATGCTAAGTGATAGAATTTCTTCTGTGAGAAGTCCTAACTTACAATAAATTTGTAAGTCTGTTTTTGATGAAGAGAACATTGGACCATTGGACACTGCAGCTCCTCCGCTTCTGAGCGCACCATTTCAAATCTACGCTTCTCCAGCAACCCTGTATTTTCTCCCACCAGCCCACCTTGTCCCTGGCCTCGGCCTCTATTAAATTCACTTAGGCCATTCCCAGCTCCCCACAACTTGCTTATTGGTTTATTGACTAGGCGTCTCTCTACTCTCATAGGCTCTTCAAAGTCAGTTACTCCTGTTTCCTTTTGCACTACTATCTTCTGTCAAGCTCCTCAGTATATACTCTCTGGTTGCAACACTTGACTACTTTTGCACCACTATCCTCTGTCAAGCTCCATGGAATATACTCCCTGGTTGCATAACTTGATTACTCAGTACCACCACGTTCTTTCCATTATGCTTACCCCTCTGTTCTTTTCTCCTCCTACTGTTTTTTCTTTCCACTTTATTTACCCCAGTTTCTCAAGCTCCCCAACCTAAAAAAAACTGTCTCGCCTTATCCCCCTGTTCTCCTAGCTCCTACCTCTATTCTTGCCATTACTTCTACATCTCACCTAGCACTCTGGTCTCACTTCTCCCACCACCACCCTGCCACTTTATCCCTAGTACTTAGTTTACTTGCTTTCCTTTGCCTCCTAATCACCTACTCACATAGTTCCTACCCCCCCAAAAAATTCCCAAATACACGGTCCGCCACAAATGCCCCAAACTTCTCTTCCTCATTATCACCCTCCTTTTACTCGCATCAGGTAATATTCATCCTAACCCTGGCCCTACTGCCCCCTCTCCTGCCTGTACTACTTCTACCTTTAACGTGTCCAACTCCCGTTATCCATCAGCCCTTCCAAATGGCCTGAAAATCCTCCACTTAAACATCTGCAGTCTTATTACAAAAACTGACCTTTTGCAACCAATGCTTATCTCTCTCTCTCACACCTGATATTTTAATTGTAACTGAATCTTGGCTATATGACAAGATACTCAACCACTCTGTCTCCATCCCAGGTTACTTCATAATCAGAAAGAAAAAGATTACCTACGCTACTGAAAGTGTGCGGTGCACTGTTAAATGGGCGGCTAGCCCCAAACAATTAATTAAAGTCCACAAGTAAACAGCACTCTTCCAAAAAGCAGAACTGCCCAAATTTAGACAAAATATATTATTATGAAAATCAGTGGCATACAGTCTTACAAACGGCAAGAAGCCCTTCCTTTCTCCATCTCCATCTTCATAGCTGTAATCTAATGTTGCCCTGGAATCGTGCCCTCCATTACAACTGAACTCATTTCCTCAATAACTTCCTTTCACATACTGGTGAGTTATACATGCTGTGAGATGTAAACTTAAACTGGTTGTCTTCCACTACTTCCAAGATATGCAACAACATTACCGCCCTCAAGCTTCCCCAACTCATCCTCAGACCTACCCGCCTAATTCGTAAAACCGTAAATCACTCCCTGGTTGACTGGGCTCTCACCACCCACCCACCCTCACCGTGTCATAAATCAGGCATCCTTCTGGATGCCCTCAGTGACCATCACCCAGTTTTTTTAGTTAGGAAAGTCCATAGACCCAAATCGCCACATAAAATCCTGCAGCTCTGTTCCTTCAACTCCCTAGACCTTAACCCCCTTCTCCATGATCTTGCCATCTCTAATTAGGCCCCGATATAGTCCACCCCTTCAGTTGACCAAGCCCTCGCATACTTCAAAGCAAAATTCCTAGCTACCTGGAACTCATTTGCCCCATTCAAATGGTCTAGAGCTCATTGAAAGCATCATCCATGGATCACTCCAGAATTATCGACCTGCCTCAGGGAGAGAGACAAAACTTGGAGTAAACACAAGGCCACTCAGCTTCTAACAGATTATTCAAAGTATCGCATGCTAAGAAATGCCTGCACAAAAGCTACCAGACTAGTTAAGTCTGAATATTTTAAATCTTTTTTCCTTAATAATATCAACACCCCCTCCAAATTCTGAAAAGTGGTCCATGCCATTTTCTCCTCCCTTCACACTCGTGCCCCCTCCGTACTTAAAATGAATAACTCATTAGTCTCATTAGTGATTGATCCATGCTTAGTGGCCAGCGAGTTTAACTCTTATTACACCTCGTGTGCCTTGGTATGCCTAAAGTCCCTCTCCTTCTCCCCCTCTTCTTGTATTCAACTCCCTCATGCTCACCCTTCCTTCTTCTTCTCAGCTATCTCCCCCTAATGAAACACTTAACGCCCTATTCTCTCTCTCAACCGTTCTAAAGGCTCATCGCCTGAAGACCTTAAGCTCCTATATCTTTCAGCACCAGCTATTGCCTATCCTCTCTTAATCCTAAACCTCTCTTTTTTGTCTTCATCAGTCCCTTCACCCTGGAAACATGCAGTTGTCCTCCCTCTCCCAAAGAGTGGCAACCTCTTCCTTCCCTGGCATCTTTCGCCCAATCTCTCTCCTCCCCATCCTCACCAAGCTCCAAGAACACCTGGTCCTCTCCCAACTTACCCCCTTCCTCTCTGACTCCTCCTTTTTAACCCCGCTCCAGTCTGGTTTTCGGAAGAACCACTCCACCACCACCTCCCTTTTCAGGCTCACCAACTCCATCCTCACCGGGTTGGATAACAGCCTCATTACCTCTGCCAGCTTTGTCAATCTCACTAAGACTTTCAACACTGTCTCCCATGCCCTGCTTCTTGACTCCCTTAAGACAGCTGGACTGTCTGCACCCGCCACTAACTGGTTCAGAGCCTATCTCACAGGCAGAACACAATCGGTCAAGATCCAGGATGCGACCCCCCCACCCCATCTCCACAGGACTCTGTGTTTGGTTCCATTCTTTTCTCCATCTTCCTCAGTGACTTGCCCTCAGTCTGCTCCCCCTCCTCTGTCCGCGTGTATGCTGACGACACCATCTTGTTTACCTCTGGCAAATGCCCTGCTGTTGTAGCAACCACCTTACAGCATGACTTCCACCAGGTTCAGCTATGGTTTGCATCACATCAGTTATTCCTGAATGCCAAGAAGACTGTCTCCATGGCCTTTGGCACTTGGCAGAGACACTCTAGGCTACATCCCTTACCCTTTTTCCACACCCTGGATGGGACAGTCCTTGAAGACACCTCCTCTTTCAGATACCTTGGGGTTTGGCTGGACCAGTAGCTCAACTTCTCTGGCCACATTGACGCCATTTTGAAAAAAACTGTGTCCCAAGCTTGGTGCGTTATACAAGAACCGTAGTTGCATCCCTCCTACAGCACTGCGTGAACTTGTCTAGAAGATGATACTCCCCATCTTTGAATACTGCAACATAGTCTATGGTGCCGCTCCCAAATCCTCCCTGTCCAGATTGGACACTCTCTTTAACTCCTTCTGTCACTTCGCTCTCAGTGCTTCATCCCAAACACATTATTGTGACCTCTGCCATGCCCTATCCTTTCGCCTGTTCGCAAACAGGCACCTCGCTCACTGTGCAAAACTCACTTCCCCCCTGCTTGGTGAACCCCCTCCCACCTCTCTAGCTCCCTCTCTTCCCTTCCCCCTCCCTCAGATCCATGGACACTCGTACTTTGCTGGTCCCACGCTGATCGACCCTTATCGGACAGTCTGGTTTTGCCCATTGTTTCCGAAACTCTGGCACTCCCAAAAAAAGACAGTCCTCCACTTAATCCCTTGCCTCTGCCTTACATAACCATCTCTCTTCTAGCTGCTCCTGTTTTGATCCTCCTTAACTACTTCCTTTGCACGTGCTCCCTGTCACCCTATCCCCCACCCACCAAACCCTCCCCTTGCCTAATTTACTCTGCCCTACACCTGTTCCCCCTCTATCTTCTATAACCAATGTCCTTGCCTGGTTCTGCCCCCTTGCAGGGTTCTCAGCATCCTGGAAGTGTTAGTTCTAAGCATGCCTCTTCCTTTCCTCGCCCCTTTTTCTACCTGTCTTTTCAATTCCCTGTCTTCTGTCTTACACCTGCCCCCTGCCCCACCCACTATCTTCCCATCCCAATTGTCATTTCCTAGTTCTGCCACTGGCAGGGTTCTCTGCATCCTGGAGTAGTTCGGTTCTAGACATGACTTGCCCATTCCTATCCAACCTTCTCCTCTCCCCCTCCCCGTTCCCTCCATTATACCCCTGGCACTTAATCAGGTAGCCCCACTACCTACATGCAGTGTTTTAATTCACTCTTCCTTTCTCCCTATACTCTTTATACTGTCAGAGCTGATACTTCAGCTCACCCCAGTCCTGAGTCAAATATCTTACTCAACCAGGCCTTGCATCTGTTTTTACTGGAAATGTCCTGGCTCCTCCGGGCTCACTGCTTCTCCTTTCCCCAGCTGGTTTCCACTGTCCCACTTACTCTTCTTCCCATAGCACTTTAATTATTTAAATTGTTTAATTTGCATTGCTTACCTCTGTTAATTATAACACCATTCCAACAGTAGTTGGTGATATTGTTCAGATCTCTGTACCTAATTATCCACGTATATATAAACTGAAATTGTGTATATATATAGTCTCTGTTTTATATCCACTTATATCCCCCCTGGTAGTATCGTGAGACACGCAACTTGTTGTTCATTGTGCCTTCCTGGTGAAACATTTCAATAAATAAAAAAAAAAAACAACTAATAATATACATATATATTTTGATTCAGAAGGTTTGATTGTGCCTCTTTATTGTTGATGCTGTCTGATAAGTATTACTTTGAAAGTAAACACAGTTGCTGCATGTTGTTTTGACAGGTAGATAAAGTGATATCTATTGCAGAAGATGTGAAGAACATTGGAAATACATTATTTAAATCACAGAACTGGCAAATGGCAAAAAAGAAGTATGCTAAGGCTTTAAGGTACAGTTTTTTTTTTTTTTTTATGAAATCTAACTATTATTTTGGAAATGGCAGTTATATATGCACACATTTGGTTTGTATGCATTTACAAACTTGCACAGTAGATATTAAAATCAATCACTTTATTTAACCAGGCATAAACACCATTGAGCAAGCTCATTTTCAAGGTGGTCCTGGGCATAAATACAATACAGTACACTTCATAAGATTACAATTACAGTGGACAACGGTGCAAAAAAAAAAGGAAAAAACATTGTGAAGGTGCCAGTCAATATGGGCCTATACATACCGGTCAATATAATTAATATGCAAAGGTACATAATGATAAGCTTTACTGAAATGAGAAGAGACAACAATCCCATATAGTCTCCGCTCAGTAAGAGCTCATACCTATATTATAAAAAAAATAAGGCGGTATTAAGGAATAGGGTAGAAATTGGGGTGAAAGAGTAGGCAGCCAAAAGGGAGGCCAGAATAGGTAAAAGGTAGAGACTAGGCAGGGTCATCTTGGATTAAGGGAACTAGGCTTGTAGGTCCTAGGTTTCTGTTGTTAGGAATGTGGGGTGGATAAGATACTTAGGCGTAGGATTTGAGAGTAGCACCCGAGACTTAGGGATCATCGGCATCTGAAACAGTTGCATGATTCCTTCAGATAATCTGTTAATAGAGCTTTGCATGTGAAAATGCTTGGAAGTGAGGATACTTTTAATGAGTCTTGCATAGTGTTCCAAAGTGATGGAAGTGAGAAGTTGATTGCTGCTGAGCCAAGGGTAGTTTTCATTCTAGGAATCTGGAAGCAGATTAAGGAGAAGCATCTCAGGCCATAGGAACCTTTAGCCCATTTGAAGATGTTCGAGATGTATGCAGGGAGGTTATCAGATAATGCTCTAAAAAACAGAGGAGAGCATTCCTTTTTCTTCTAGTTGAGAGTGAGGTCCATCCCGAAACCTGGTATAGACAACAGTGACATGTACTACGGGGTAGATTTAAGATAAATCTTAAAGCCCGGTGGTAAAGGGTGTCCAGTTTGTTTAGCATCGTTGATGGGCAATGACTGTAAAGGAAGTCAGCGTAGTCCAGTATAGGTAGGAATGTAGTTTGTACTAGTCTCATTCTGGCTTCTAACTTGAGTAGGTGTTTAATGCGATAGAATAAACCTAATCGCTTTTCTTAGTTTATTCAAGGTTTCATTTAAGTGGCACAGAAAGTTGAGCTTGTTATCCAGCCAGAACCCTAGGTATTTAAAGGTATCAACTACTTCAAGGGGTTCATCTAAGAGTGTTCGGATCTGTGTGATATGTGGACATCCGGAAGTAGACTTTGGTGAGAGAATCATTGCTTTAGTCTTTTGGCGTTGAGGAGGAGCTTATGGTGAGAAGGTTGTATTGGAGGATAGCAGTCTTTCTGTAAGTGCTCATGGGCCAGATCCAAGGATGAGTTTGTGGTACAGAGTACAGTATCATCTCGCGAATAAGTGCACATTTGCTGTGCCCAGCTGGCAGTCCAGATTATTGATGTATATTGCAGGAGAGGATAGGCCCAGGATGGAGCCTCTGTGGGACTCTCGTAATAAGGATTTTGTGGGGACAGATCTCCTATGGCTTTGACTTGTTGTAACCTATTGGTTAGGTAGCTGGTGAACCATTTAATGGCAGAACTATCAAGTCCAATGTTACTCAGTGCAGTAAGCATGATGGTATGATCCACAGTATCGAAGGCCTTACTTAGATCAAAGAAGAGGGCAAATACATGCTTCTTAGAGTCCAAGGCCATTTGCCAGTCTGTAGTTACTTTGGCAAGAGCCGATATTGTACTGTGTTTGACTCTGAAGCCGGACTGAGCCGGGTTTAGCAACTTTTGTGAATCCAGATGTTCTCTAAGTTGGATGTTGACAATTTTTTCAAGTAATTTAGAGAGGACGGATAGTATAGAAATAGGCCGGTAATTGTTCAGATCACTCGGATCCCCAGTCTTGAATAATGGTAGGATGTGGGCAGTTTTCCACAAGACAGGTAGCTCACCTTGAATCAGAGAGGTGTTGAATAAGTGTGTAATGGGGCGGTCAGATAGGTATGGCCAAGTTTTAGGAAGTAAGGTTCAATATTATCTGCACCCGCACTCTTTTTTGTATCCAGAGAAAGGAGGAGGTCCTCCACTTGCTTGAACGTAATTGTGAGGAAGCTGAAGGGGGTGGGATGTGGTTGGTTATGGTTGTGATTATCAGTGAAGCCAACAGTGTAGTCTCTTGCCGGGCTAATTTTGCTGATAGGTGAGGTGTCAAAGGCAAGCCCTGCAGTGTCAAAGTGATCATTAAGCTTTTCTAGTATATCAGCTTTGTCCGTATAGGTGGTACCATCAGACACAATTTTGTTTGGAAGGGGTGTTGCAGTGGACTGACCTTCGACTTCTTTGAGGATGTTCCAAAATTTGGCAGAGTTGTTTTTATTGTCTTCTAGTTCTTTTTTGGAAGTACCTAGCTTTTTCTGACCTAATTAGCTTGGTACAAGCATTCCTAGTGGTATGGAATGCTAACCAATCAGCCTCCAGGTGGGATTTCCTCGCTTTTTTCCACCAGTAGTCCCTATCCCTAAGTGCTTTCTTCAGGATGGGAGAGAACCAGTCAGGAGTTTTATTTTTTGATTTGATCAGTCTTAGTGGGGCGTGTTTGTCTATTAGCTCCAGTAAGAGGCTGTGAAAGATGTTAAATGCCTCGTTAAAGGTGGGGGCTAGGTAGAAATCCTGCCAACGAATGTTGCTTAGATCTTTCAGGAAAGTGTACTGGCAGAACTTTTTCAGGCATCTTTTCAGTTTGAATTTGGAGGCCCGTTTTTATTTGGGAAGGATGTCTGATGCAGGCAGTAGCGCAATGGTCACTTATATCGTTGAAGAATACTCCAGTATGCGAGATAGTGTGAGGTTTGTTTACTAGGATAAGGTCCAGGAGGGTGCTGCGCTCAGGGTTTTTTCTGTTAGGTCTGGTTATAGCAGTCACCATTTGTAACAGACCATTAACATCGCATAGATCCTTCAATTTCTTAGAGCTGTCATCATTCCAATTTAGATTGAAATCCCCCATTAGAATACACGTACTATCAGCAGAGTCAAGAAGGTTTTGAAGGTGTGGCAGAAGTGCCCAGCCACCAGACGGTCGGTAGCATGCTGTCATAAGGAGTGATTTCTCGCTGGAAAGTGATAATTTTAGAGCAAGGCATTCAAATTCCTTAGTCTTTGAGGTACAGTCAAAGACTGTGACTGTGAATTTGCTTTTGACATATATTGCAACCCCTCCCCCTCGAGTCGGTCTATCACAGCGGTAGATGATATATCCGGGTACGTTGATAGATTTGTCCAGGGTCGAGGGTGTGAGCCAGGATTCAGTTATCATGAAGAAATCAGGAGATGCATGTAGAGCCCAGGTCTGTATAGAGTCAGTCTTCTTTAGCAAACTACCGTCATTGATATGGAGAAAGCTAATCCCTTTATATTGAGGGAGGTCCGCAGGGGCGTCCAGAGAAATAGGTGGACCTGGGTTTAATTCAGCATTTCCCAAACAGAGTAGGAGAAGCAGTAGTGGCTTTTTAAGGTGGTGTCTTAGCCTGCTAAACATTCTTTTGTTACTCCTTCTAGCGTACATTGGTTTTGTGGTGGCTGTGTTAAGGGCAGGATTGCTATTTGCTAGGGATAAAACACAGAGAACTGATAGAGCCGACACCATCTTTGGGAATTGCACGTGTTCTATAGTTATGGCCTGGTGGGAGGAGGGGCATGACCATTGAGGAGACGTCCCTGATGTAGAATGCCATGGTCTAATGTGGGAGGCTATATCTTGGTAGATGATAGAGAAGGGAAACTGGCTTTTGTCCGAGTTGCAAACCAAAATTTTGGGTAGAGTATAACAAAGTAATATAAGGCAACTATAGAGAAGGATAGGCGCAGATGGCATTCTTAATGTGGAGATATTTCCTTTTACCAGTAAAACCACAGGATTTGCAACAGTTCCTTGAGAGGGCCAAGAAAATGAGTGGATCTTGTGGGAGGATGGGGTACCAATGAAAAATTAAGGCCTAGATAACTAATAAGGCGTGGCTGGCAATAGCCAGTAGGAGTGAGCTAGAAGGCCGGGGCAGGGTTTATGTGTATTTAATCAGGACCGGGGGAGACGGTGGGTGGGTGGGCGAAAAAATTGGCAGCTAGGGCTCCCTCCCTGGAGGTAATCAGTCCCTGAGGGCAAGTCCGTACCTACGTTTCTGTGAGGGGCTGGTGGCTTCAGACCTGGACTGCGGGTGGCAGTCTGGCAGGTCGGGTTCGTCAGAGAACCACAGCTGTGGCTCTCAGGACTACCTGCGTTTCTGTGAGGGGCTGGTGGCTTCAGACCTGGACTGCGGGTGGCAATCTGGCAGGTCGGGTTCGTCAGAGAACCACGGTTGTGGCTCTCAAGACTACCTGCGTTTCTGTGAGGGGCTGGTGGCTTCAGACCTGGACTGCGGGTGGCAGTCTGGCAGGTCGGGTTCGTCAGAGAACCATGGCTGTGGCTCTGAAGACTACCACTACTGCAAAATACATGTGGTTATAAAAGTCAACGTTGCCACTCATGCAGAAGTTCAAACTACCTTCTAAAATCAAACGTGTGATGACATTGTCAGTGTCTCAGCAGGTAGCACACTCACCTCTGAGGCCGGGAGATCAGTAGGCTGTAGGTTCTATCCCTACACCAGGCACTTGCGTTAATATCGCAATACTGACACTGTGGTGCAGCATGAGGGGGGTGCGGCACTCCTGAGGTGCCATCTTCCGAATGAGATGTTACACCGAGGTCCCATCTGCCTGTTCTGGTGGTAGGTCAGGTGGATGTTAAAGATCCCATGGCACTTCTCGAAAAGAGCAGGGGAATTTCCCCGGTGCAAGGGCCAAATTTCCTCCATGAAAAATACCACCAACAGCTTAATCTGGTTCAAGGTCAGTTGGCATTCATCTGTATCCCCCTTTCCCCGGGTCGTGCCTGAAAATAGGCAGGATTTGTCTAGTGCACTTACCCGGACAACAAAAACTAAATAAATAAACATTCAAACACGAGGAATCCTTCAGTATGCTTAACTATTGCAATCAGCCTCCAATGTTGAACTGCCTCGGAGGAGAATGGAATGTATGTAAATGATGGAATGCTCATTGGCTCATGCCAGTTTCAAACTGCTGCCCCTAGTAACTGCTTCGTTCTAAAATGCTCAGATTCATTATGAAGCCTAAGAGGGTGAGACACCCTAACTAGCTATGCTACGTAACACTATCCCCACATTAACAAATCCCCAAAATGTATGGTCCCTGTAAGAAGGGACGAAGAATAGAACAAGCTGGTTTAAAAATTACAACCATTAACCAGAGCAGACATTAGAACAGATAGTGACCAGCAGGAATGCATATTAAAGGATCCCTTTTTCCTGGTTCTGGAAGTGGAGGCAAGGTGGGAGCTTTAAGCATATGAGGGATCCCCTGGAAGAAACAAGGTTACTAAGATAATTTTTTCTTCAAACCTCAGGAATCCCTCAGCATGCTTAACTAATGTAAACTACCAAGCAGTACCTTTTGGAGGTAGGGTACAGAACCTATTTAGGGAAGAGGTTCTGCAGAACTGCTGTGCCAAATCTGGCATCACTTCTTGACTGTATGTCCAGTCAGTAGAGCTTGGTGAACATGTAAACAGTTTTCCATGTAGCTGCTTTGCAGATTTTCAGTTGGGGTATGTCCCTTGCTGCGGCTACTGATGCAGCTGTACCCCTGGTAGAATATGCCCTGAGGCCCAGGGGGTGGCTGGTTACCAACTTTTACTGTAACAGAAAAGGCCACCATTCAGCATGCAGTCGTTCTCCTGGAAGCTGGTTTACCCTTACCCATTTTCCCAAAAGTGAGGAACAACTGTGTATACTCCGGCCTGGAGGCCTTAGTCCTGTCGAGGCAGTGGCTGACTCCCTCTTGACATCCAGGCTATGCAGTTTCAGCTCACCTGAGCTGGAGTTGGCAATGAAAAAGACTGTCAGTGTGATGGACTGATTCAGATGAAAATTAATGAAAGGAATTTCCTATTTGTCCTGAACACTACCTTATCCCTATGGAAGGAAATGTAGTTCAGATCTGTGCACAGAGCCTGTAGCTCACTTACTTGCCTAGCCAAAGTAATGGCTACCAGGAAAACAGCCTTCCAGGTAACGTACTTCAAGTCTGTCATTGCCATAAGCTTGAAGGGAGGTTCCATAAGTCTGGCAATACAAATGCTCAGGTCCCAAGCTGGAACTGGCTGCGTAAGGGGAGGGTGAAGGAGACCTTTACAAAACTTCCTGAAGACAGGGTGAGATGCCATAGACCTGTCCTTACCATCTGAAATGTATGCTGATATTGCAGCTAGGTGCACCTTTAGGGTAGAAGGCCTAAGGCCCAGAGAATGCAAATGGGTCAGGTAGTCCAAAAGGACAGATAACCCAGCCCAAGAAGGATTGACACCAGTGCGGCCACACCAGATAGAAAACCTCTAACATGTAGAAGCACAAGTTTTCCTGGTTGAGGGTTTCTGAAAACCCCTAAGGACATTCAGGACCTCTTCAGAGAAGTGTAGACTGGCAGACTCTTAAGTCTTCAAGAGTCAAACCTTCAGGCAGAGAGACCTGAGACTGGGAAACAGGATCCTGCCCTGAGAGGATGTCAGTAGATTGTGCCTCTGAGGGAGGTGAACTGGCTGTGCCACTGATAGGGCTAGCAGGAAGGAGTACCAGGGCTGCCCTACCCAGTCTGGTGCTGCCAGGATCATTGTTGCATTGTGTCCTGAGTTTTATCAGATTTGTGAGCAACAGAGGTAAGGGAGGAAAGGCATAAAGAAATCTGCCTGACCAGTCCAATGCTACTGCATCCACTGGCACAGTCCCCCGAGCTGGAGGTCTGCAGCAGAACTGTGGCAGCTGGTGGTTGCTTGTAGAGGCGAAGAGATCTATCTCTGGTGTGCCCCACCTTGTGAACACTGATTGCAGCACCTGTGTGTCGTATGGACCACTTATGGTGGTTCTTGCTGATCCTGCTGAGGGAGTCTGCCAGAATGTTGTCTTTCCCTGGAAGGTGAATGCCAGACAGTGACACCTGCAGGGAGCAGGCAAGGTTACAGACCTTCATGGCCTCTGTGCACAGATGCCAGACAGTGACACCTGCAGGGAGCAGGCAAGGTTACAGACCTTCATGGCCTCTGTGCACAGCAAGGTCGACTTTGTTCCTGTTTGTTGAAGTAATACATGGTGGTAGTGTTGTCTGTTCTGACCTGCACTACCTTGCCCTTGAGCTGAGGAGCAAATGGCTGAAGAACCAGGTAAACTGCCCTGCGCTCCAACAGGTTAATGTGCAGAAGTGATTCTTGGGGGAACCATGTACCGCTGGCAGTGAGCTCAAGCATGTGTGCCCCCCATCCTAAGAGAAAGGCATCTGTGGTAAGCACCACTGATGGATTTTCCCTCCGAAAGGGAATTCCCTCTCTGAGGTTCTCTCTGTCTATCCACTACTGCAGGGCCTGTAGTAAGACTTTTTGTAACAGGTAGCAGCTTGGCCAGAGGATCCCTTCTTTGAGACCAGTGGGCCCTTAAGTGGAACTGGATGGGGCTCTTCCATGGGGTTGCACCAAGCACTAGGGGTGGGGGGCATAGGGAAATGAGTGCAGGAGAGTACTCTGGGGTCACGTAGGGACCCTGACAGAGGGGGCCCAAAAGGAGGACACTACCAAGGAAGCAGGCAGGTATGTGGGGACCCTCACAGAGGGGGGCCAAAGGGAGGACATTATCAGGGAAGTAGGCAGATGGCTGGGGCAGGACAGAAGGAAGCTCAGTAACCGCTTCAGTTCTCTTCTTCTGCTTGAGGATGAGGGGGGTGATTAGCCATAACAGGGGTGGTTGGAGATGGAATGGGAGTGGAGGGCAGGAGGCAGGGGCCGGATAGCAGGAAGAACAGGGGGGAACTTGGAACGTGGGAAATTGGGGGGAGCGGTGGATCAGAGCAGGAGCAGGAGGAGGAGGGGGTAGAGAGAGGAGAGTGCAAGGAGAAGGACCAGTTGGGAGGAAAGGGCAAGGAGAGGGACCAGAAGTACAAGGAGGATACTGTAAAGGCAGCTGAGGGTTTATGCCAGGGGCTGGACGGGAAGGAAGGGAGGACGAGCCAGGCAAGTTTAGCAGATGGGGGAGGACAGTCATGAGGCAGCGGCATTAGAGGGTGGGGATAGGGGTACAAAAGGATACTTGGGAGGAGGAGAGCATAGGATCAGAGGAGAGGGGTGGCCAGGATAAATGAGGGGGCGGAAGGAGTCACCCAGATAGGGGGAGGAGCAAGGAGCTGGTTGGGGGGAGGGGCCGATAGAAAGCATGAGGGAAATGGAAAGGGGGGAAATGGCGAAAAAGGGGTGGTCAGAGTGCTCCTCTTGGGTGATTCCATGATTAGGGGTATGAAATGGGATAGGCAGGGGGAAGCCTGCCCGGTTAAAACAAAATACTTCCCTGGACTAACGGTGCACAGGGCCAAGCATGAGGTATATCAGCTGGCAAAGGATTGTGTAGGTTCCCCGGATATACTGGTCCACCGGGGTACCAATGACATTGAGGGAAATAGTGAGCTAGAGATACAGGCAAGGTTCAGGGAGCTTGCCAGGGTCTGTCATGACATAGGATGCGCGATTTCTTCTCGAAATCCTGCCGGTGCCAAGGGCTAGTGGGAACACAAGAGGAAGATTAGGGAGATAAACCAGTGGCTCGGGGAGTGGTGTGGGGCCAGAGGGTATGGGTTGATGGGGGATTGGGGGGGAGACCTGGGAGGATAATGGGCTATATGCTAGAGATAGGCTCCATCTCAATTTGGAGGGGAAGGAAATCCTTAAGTTGAAAATAGAGGGGTTCATTGGTGAAAGGTGGGGTTTAAACTTGTGAATGGGGGAGGGATGGGAAAGAAGGCTGTCGAGGGGGATCCGATAAAGGAGGGACTCTGTCTCCACCCCCCGGGGAGCTGGAGGAATGCGGGAAAAGGCCGACTGGTAAGGTGCTGACTGGGAAAGACTGAATCCCCATGGAACACGAGCAGGGGAAATGGAAGTACACGAAAGGGTGGAAGGTAGTCCGTAACGCCAGGAGCTTGGGCAATAAATGCCTGAGCTCCAGATGATGCTAACTGAGGGGTGGTGGATGTGGCAGCGGTCACTGAGACCTGGGCCACCGCAGGGCTGCTACTGGGACCACCTAACCTGGAGGGTTACACCATGTTCAGGAAGGATAGAGGGGAGGGGAGGAGGGGTATCAAATAATAGTCAAAAACTGCATTGGCATAGGAGGAGTGGAAGATGCAGAGGGAACTGTGGAGGCGATTTGGGTCACCTTGATAACAAATGGGGGCAAAAGAGTAAAAATAGGAGTGGTGTATAGACCCCCTGCGCTGGCGGAGGAGCTGGAGGAGAGTCTGGTGGCAGATGTTGGGAGACACTGCAAATTGGGCAGGGGAAGGGTTGTGGTGTTGGGGGACTTAAATATGCCAGGAATGGGCTGGGAGACTGACATCCTTGGTGGTCAGGGAACAGAGTTTGTTGGATGTCTTTCAGGATGCATTCCTAACTCAGCAGGTGGGGGAAGCGACCAAGGAGGCGCAGATACTGGATGTGGTCCTGGCAGACAGTGACCAGATTGGGGGCCTGGAGGTAAGGGACCCATTGGCGGGGTGCGACCATGCCACGGTCTGGTTCTGCCTGTACCTAGGAGGGGTAGAAGGTTGCACAAAGACAGAGATAACCAACTTCAGGGGGGTGGATTTCAAGGAAATGGGAAGGATTCTTAAGAAGCATTTGGATGGGATTGGGCCAGACATGGACGCTGATAGTAGGTGGGAAATCATCAGGAGTGGGGCGCAGGATGCTACCAGCACCTGTGCAAGAGTAAGACAAAATGTGGTCGGGCTCAGAACCCTGCTGGTGGACCAGGAGGTTCAGGAGGTGAGGGGAAAGAAGGCGGCTTGTAGGCATTTGAGTGCTCAAGGAGGAAAGGGATAGAGGGAGCACGAGCTGATGGCGAAGGGCCACTAGGGTGGTGAGGGCGGCTAAGGCAAGGAAGGAGCAGAACCTGGCCAGGGAAATTAGGAGAGGGAATAAGGGGTTCTTTAGATACATTGGGGAAAAACGAAGGGTGAAGGGGCAGATTAGCAGGATTAAAATGGGGGAGGGATGGGCACAAGATCCAGGGGAGCAGGCTGAGGTACTAAATGAATACTTCATTAGTTTTCACCAAGGAAAATGGGGGGGCTGCATCATACAAGGGAGGAGATGGTGATACTTGGGGGGGGGGGGGACCCTTGCCAATCATCTGGTCTGGGGAGAGGATGGGCCATCACTGGCAGGAGGGGGGACGGCAAGGCAGGGGGACGAGGTAGCAGAGGTGGAAATCACAGCAGAGAGAGTGAGGGAAGCCCTCAGGTCACTTAAGATGGAGAAAGCACCGGGGCCAGATAAATTACATCCCAGAGTGCTGAAGGAACTGGTGGATGTCCTGAGAAACCCCTGGCGAAGATTTTCAGCATCTCTCTGAGGACAGGGTGGGTGCCCCACGATTGTAAGGTGGCACATATAGTGCCTGTCCACAAGGGGGATCAAGGGAGGTGGCAGGGAACTACAGGCCCGTCAGCCTGATGTCAGTGGTGGGCAAGGTGATGGAGGACATTGTCAAGGAGAGGCTGGGGGGGACCTGGAAAAGTCGGGGTGCCTGGACGATAGACAGCATGGATTCGTCCCAGGGAAATCGTGTCAGACAAACCTTGTGAAGTTCTATGACAGGGTGACGAGAGCCTTGGACCTGGGTAGACTGGTGGACATCCTCTATCTTGACTTCAGCAAGGCGTTTGACTCTGTTCCTGATGGGGCCCTGTTGAATTAGCTGGGAGAAATGGGGGTGGGGAACCAGATGATCAGATAGATAAGCAGTTGGCTCCAGGACCGGACCCAGAGGGTAGTGGTTGGCGGGATAGTCTCATCCCCAAGGAGCGTCATTAGTGGGGTCCCTCAGGGATCAGTCCTTGGGCCCCTCGTGTTCAGTGCCTATGTCTCTGACATAAGGAAAGGTATCAGGAGTGAGATGAGTCTCTTTGCTGATGACTCAAAACTGGGGGCAGTGGTGGATGGGGAGGAGGGGATTGTGGCCCTACATGGGGACCTGGAAGCTCTGAAAAGGTGGTCTAGAAAGTGGAAGCTAAGGTTTAATGCAGGGAAATGCAAGGTACTGCTTCTGGGAGCCAGAAACCCGGGCCAAGAGTATACCGGGGGGGGAATGCCACAATTCTCGATGGCTGAGAGGGACCTGGGGGTGGTGATGGATGTCAAGATGAACAACTCTGAGACTTGTAGGAGGGCAGCGGCCAAGGCCAACAGGATGCTGGGATGCATCGCTAGGGGGATCACCTCCAGAAGGAGGGAAGTGATGCTCCCTCCCCGTATAACTGCTTGGTGAGGTCGCACCTAGAGTACTGCGTGCAGTTTGGAGCCACACTTAAGGGCGTTGAACTCTTGGAGAGGGTCCAGAGGAGGGCAACCAAAATGATCTGGGGCTTGGGGACAGGACCTGTGGGGAGAGGCTCAAGAGCTAAATATGTACACATTGGAAGAGAGAGGACCGGGGGCATAATAGAGGTTTTCAAGTACATGAAGGGGTTAAATAGGGGAGAAGTAGTCAAGGTGTCTGGGGCACTTAGAGGGCATGGGAGGAACCTGGGGGAGTCAGGAGAGAAAGGAGGATGTGCTACTTCACTGAGATGGTGGTAGAGCCATGGAATGCGCTGCCAAGGGGGCTGGTGGAGGCCGAGACGGTGGAGGGGTTCAAGAGGGGATGGGACAGCTACATGGGGAAGGGTTCTGGATGCAAAGTCCTGTGCAGTGGGAATATCCGGGACTGGGAAGGGAGAAGCCAGAGAGGATGAAGGGGGCAGCAAGGTCAGCTCTCAGGGTGGGGGCTGACCAAATGAGCAGACACAAAAGACCATTAGGCCTATTCTGCTGGCATTTTAGTATGTTAGTATTTGGAAGCTTGAGCCTGGCACCACAGCCATGGCTGCTGCCATGTGGCCCAATAGCTGCAGGAAGTGCCTTGCTGGCCTGTCTCTGTTTAATTTGAAGGCTCCTTCCAGCTTCAGATTATTGTTTACCCTGTCCTTTGGAAGGAATGCCTTTCCTTGCAGGGTGTCCAACTCTGCCCCTATGAAGTCCAGAACCTGTACAGGTTCTACTTGACACTTTTGGGCATTTACCAGGAATCCCAGAGATTCCACAGTGCTTATGCGAGAGCAAGGGAGTCTGTGTTGTGCTGGGAGGACTATCCTACAACTAGCCAGTCGTCGAGGTAAGTGAATACTGTGACCCCTTGCCTTCTCAGGGAAGCTACCACTATGGCTAGGCACTTTGTGAATGCCCTGGGGCCTGAAGTTAGGCTGAAGGGCATGGCTGCAAACTGGTAGTGGCCTGAAAGAAGTCTGAACCTTAGGTACTCTCTGTGGCTGGGTCAGATTGGGATGTGAAAATAGGTGTCCTTGAGATCCAGGGATGCCAGCCAGTCTTCCTGCTGGAGAGTCAGAATTATCATAGCCAAAGTGACCAATCTGAATTTTGGCTATGTCATATGCCTTTTCAGGAGTCTGAGATCTAAAATGGGTTGCCAGTCCCCCTTCTTCTGTATGAAGAAGTACCTGGATTAGAAGTCTTTGCCCCTCTGGGATAGAGGGACAGGCTCCACTGCTCTGATGAGCAGAAAGTTGGCAACTTCTTAGTCTAGCAGAGTCCTTTCTTCTGGGGTTGCTGGGGAAAACATTTTGCTTCTTAGCTTGAGGAGTGTTTTGAAACTTAGGGACAGTCCCTGGCTCACTACCTCCAAGATCCACTTGTCTGTGGTGATGGTATGCCATGCTTGGAGGAAGTGAACCAGCCTGCCACCTACTAGTAGGGGGAAGGCGACCTGTGCAAGTACATCGGGGGTTCTGTTTTGGCTGGGCTTTAGTCTGAGGTACTGGCTCTCATTGTCCTTTTGCCTCTCCCTCTGAAGTACCCTCTGGTCTATTGGTAGTCTGGCAGTGCCTGGGCTTGGAAAAAAGACCTGGAGTCGGATCCTCGACTCCTGCCTCTCCTGCTCTGGGATCTACAGGAAGTGGAATATCTGTCAATGGCAGAATTACTCCTGTAGGTGGTTTTGTACTCCTACACTTTTTTATGTAGGTCCTGTTTTGTCCCTGAAAAGAGAGCTGTTCTCACAGGGGAAATCTATGGCCTTAGTTTGGATATCCTGAATAGGTTTGTAGCTCTAACCCAAGCAGACTTTCTCATTTGCACCTTTAGGGCCATAAGCCTGGCAGCAGTGTCATTTGGATCTGCCACCATGTGAAACTGATATTCTAGGGATGTGGATGTTGTTCAGTCCACACTTTGTGGCAGGTTCCTTGCCGCTTTAAATCTTGCCAGAGGGTCTTCAAGCTGGCTCCTCCCACCCACCTGGGTGGCAAAACCCTCGACTCCGCCCCATGACGCCAGATCTTTCTCACTGCTTGGAAGCTCAGGTTCCCTCCTTAGCGCTCTGCGTTTTAAGCCTGGATCCAAACTCTTTGGGTTTTCCTAAAATTATTTTAAAGTTTACAAGACTACAGTCTTCATCTTCCCTCGCGGCTGCGATGGACAAATCCACTCCCAGTTTCCGTCGGTGCCCAAGATGTCCCGGACCGATCCACACTCCACGTGCATTTACTGCCTGGGTCTTGCCCACGATCCGCAGGCCTGCGATCTGTGCAAGTCCTTCTTGGCTTCGGTTTTAGAGGACCGCACTGCCAGACTACAACTTGGGCGCCCTGAGAAATGGTACCCAACGGTGAAGTTAAAGGAGGCCCGTTGGGCGGTGTCCGCAGCTGTAGGCTCCGCGGAGCTGCTGGAGCAGTTGTTGGCCCTCAAGGAGGAGGCGGCCCAGGCCGCTTCATCTTCCTCCTCAGTCACGGCATTTATCCTGCTCTCCTTGGGCTCCTCCTACACTGCTTGTTTTAAGGAGCTTTGCCAGTCCCTCTCCACCAAGGGAGAAGGGCCATCGGGACATACCAGTAGATCCAAGAAAAAAGAACCAAAAGGTAAGTCCCACCGTCGATGTTAGTTGGAGCGGGAGACATCCCCTTCACCGGACCGTCTGCTCTCAACTTCGGTCAAGGTTGCGGCTAAAGCCACTGGCTTCATGGTGTCCCCGTCAGGTTAGTCGGCCGAGACACCCGTCGAGGAGTCGACTTCTCTCGACCCATTGGACGGTTTGTTGACTGGAGAAGCCAACAACCCTTCTTCACTGGTTCCCCTGGTGGTAACCGAGGACTTGCCCGTGCCTCCTGTGCCGAAGTCCCCGGTTAAGGACCCTGAACTGAGGGATGAGTGGGTTTCCCCTGCCCCTCTTTGACCCACCCTTGGCGACCCCGAAGGTCTCGGTCCTCTTCCAGGTCGAGTAGGTCCTGCCGACATCGGCGGTCTCTGCACCATGGAAAGCGGCGTTGCCGCTCATCCTCTTCGGAGAATAGGCTCTGATGGAAGTTACGCCGGCGCTACAAGGACATGATGTGGCAGCAACTTTTGTTGACCGGTAACAAGCTGACACCGTCGCCTTCTCCGGCCATTAAATGGCTGTCACTGGGGCGACCAAAGCAACCCCTCGTAGTTGTCGAGGAGCCGACTCCGGCGCCGGTTGTTTGGCCGAAACCGTCTGCTCCGCCCATTGTGGTGGAGCCACTGCCTCCTCAACCGAAGACTGGGGCCCCGACCCAGGATTCTCGGTCGGGTCAGGGCTTCCCCCACAGGTTGTCAGTCACCCTCACTCCCGATCGGCCTCGGCAGGTGGAGGGTGGCTCAGGCACTCTGCAGCTGTTTGTAGACTCTTCGGAGTCTGACGACTTCTCCCTGTACGCGAGGCCCATTGACCTGGAATCTGCAGGGGGTCAGTCGGTGGATGAGAGCCCATCCTCGTTCTTGGGTATACTTCGACTCATCTCAGGGTCCACTGGGATGCAGCTCGAACCCGTTCAGAAACTGGCCAGGTATCCCCTCACGGAGCTACTGGACTGAGGAGATTTCCCTACGGAGGCCTTCCCGGTGGCCGAAGCCATTGTTGGCCCGGCCCTGGAGTTGTGGCAGCAGCCTGCATCTTGTCCCGCGCCTTCGGCCAGGGTGGCTCGCAAGTACGCGGTTCCCATCGGTTCACTCTCCAGTTTCTCGGAGCACCCCTCTGTGGAGGGGCTGGTGACTGACAGTGTTTTTTGGCGTTCCAGGAACGCTAGGGAAGTGGACATACTGCCCAATAAAGAATCCAAAAAGCTGGATTATTTGGGACGGAAGGTTTACGCTGCTCCCTCCCTAGGCCTTCGACAAGCTAACTCGGCTGTACTGATGGCACATTTCTTACACGCCCTCATGGGTTCCCTGGATGAGGTGATTCTCCATCTTCCGGCTGACCTTCAGACGGTCAAGCAAGTGCGGGATCAGGGAAGGGTGGTGGCTAAGCAGCAGCTCCAGACTTCTTTGGACATCGGTGACTCTTGTGCCTGGTCAGTAGCGGCCACAGTAGCCATGCGCCGCAGAGCTTGGCTGCGGATCTCCACCTTCATGGCGGACACCCAGCACATGCTGGCAGACGTTCCTTCCTGGGCATCGACTTGGAGACCCAGGGTGGAAGAGCCATCTCCAGAGGATCGAGAAGTCCAGTGCCACCTGCCCGACTCGGTCACGCCTGCCCAGAAGGACAAAGGCTGCCAACAGCAGCAGTTTCCGCCTTCCGCCTCCCTGCGGAACGTCCAGCCGAGCAGCGCTAGCAACAGGGCCAGCAGGCTCACACTTGGCACCCTAAGGCCAAGTCTGCCACTTCCTCCAGTAGGAAGCCTGGAGGGAAGGGTCCAGGAGGCCCCTCGGCTGGCTCTTCCTCCAAGTCTGCCCAGTGACGGGTTGTGGGGTGTCTCCCCCAGCCTTGTCATTCCTCCCCGGGTTCCCCTCATGGGGGGACGGCTCTGCCACTTCCTTTCTGCCTGGTCCGCTATCACCATGGACCGCTGGGTGCTAGAAGTGGTCGGCAGGGGTCTGCCTCTGCAGTTCGAGTAGTTCCCTCCCTATTGAGCAGTCGCCCCACAGGGGGCAACAGGCTCCGCAGCCTCTGTCGGCTCATCGAGCCGACATTGTCCTGCTCTTCCAGAAGGAGGTGATCCGTGAGGTGGCAGACCCTCATCCAGACCCAGGGTTTGTATCTAGGTACTTCCTGGTCCCAAAGTGGACAGGGGGCTGGCGCCCCATTCTCGACTTGCATGACCTGAACAAGTTTCTAAGGCTGCGCACCTTTAGGATGGTCACTTTGGCTCAGATCATTCCATCCTTGGAACTAGGTGTGTGGCCAGGACCATAACAACAAAAACCGCACCACTCAGAGCTCCAAAAAACGGCAATGTTTAATAGTGAGCCAGGACGCATTCTTTCACATCCCAATCCGTCCGTCTCATCAGCAGTTCCTCCGCTTCAGAGCAGAGGGATCTCTTTACGAGTTCTGGGCCATGCCTTTTGGCCTTTCTCCACCTCCCAGGGTCTTCACCAAATGCCTGGCTGTGGTGACAGCATTCCTGCGGCGCCGAGGGTCCGGGTGTACCCTTACTGGCTGATTGCAGCCCCCTCCAGGTTGGAGGTGGAGCGGTCCAGGGATCTGGCCCTCCAGGTCTGCTCTCAGATTGGTCTCCTCAACGAGGCCAAACCGGAACTCGTGCCATTGCAAGTGATTCAGTTCATCGGGGCAGAGCTCGACTCTCTTCGAAACAGAACTCGGCTCCCGGCGGACAGGGCCGAGGTCCTTTCCTCCTTTGATCCAATCATTTCTGGTTGGGCAGTTGCTCCCTGCCTGGTACTTCCTGCACCTTCTGTGCCTCATGGCTGCCTGCACCAGCGTGGTCAGCTGGGCCCGCTGGCGTATGCGCCCCCTGCAGTGGGGGCTGGCCAGCCAGTGGTCACATCGCTCTGGTCCTCTGGAGATGTAGGACGGCCTGTAGTGCTGGCTCGTCCCAGCTCATCTGCAGGAGGGTATCCCGTTTGTCCTCCCTGAGCCGACGGTCACTCTAATGACCAACGCCTCTCTGATGGGTTGGGGTGCCCATCTGGGGGCTCTCTGGGCCCACGGCCTCTGGTCACCACGACCATATACTACCTCAACTGTCAGGGCGGGATGCACTCCTTGCCTCTGTGCAAGGAGGCTCTCCACATCTGGTCTCTCGTGATCAGCCTGGAGGCAGATCTCCTAGCCATCCATGTGGCAGGAGCCTCCAACAGTCTGGCCGATGCCCTCAGCCGGATAGGCGCTGCATCTCACGAGTGGTCTCTCCTGCCGGAGGTAGTGTAAGACCTGTTCTCCCGTTGGGGCACCCCTCAGGTGGACCTGTTCACTCCAGGGAGAATGCGAAGTTGAGGCTGTTTCATGCCCACCCCCTTCAGCAGGGCTCGCTGCAGGGGGTTGCCTTCACGAGGCCGTGGACCCTGGGCCTCTTTTATGCCTTCCCTCCATTTCCCTTCCTCCACAAGGTGAGGAGGGACAAGGCGCAGGTGATCCTGGTAGCCCCAGATTGGCCTTGCATGTTCTGGTACTCTGATCTCCTCAGCTCCAGGCTCCCGAGGTGGCTTCCAGCCCACCGGGACCTGATCTCAGTCGACAAGGAGAAGGTTCTCCATCCGGACCTTCAATCCCTGCACCTGACTGCCTGGTTCTTGAGTGGCTAGAGTTCCAGGCCTTGGGTCTTTCCGACAAGGTCCTCAACGTCATTGAGGCCTCCCGTAAGGAGTCTACCAGAAAATGCTACACCTTCAAATGGAAGAGATTCTCCATTTGGTGTCAGGACAAGGGGTTGGACCCCTCTTCCTGTCCCTTGGCTAGTATTTTGGACTACCTGTGGTCCCTTTCTCAACTAGGGCTTCAGATGACAACCCTCAAGGTGCACCTGGCAGCCATCTCTGGTTACCGGGCATGGGCAGGCAAGCAGTTGGTGGCACAGGAGAAGGTGGTCAGGCGCTTTTTGAAAGGCCTTGATCACATATCCCCTCCGGTGCGAGAACCGCCACCTCCGTGGGATCTACTGCTGGTATTGGCTAAGCTCATGCGCAAGCCATTCGGACCGATGCACAGGTGCAGTGTCTCCCACCTGTCATGGAAGACCGCCTTCTTTGTGGCTATAACGTCAGCCAGGAGGATGGGAGAGCTCCAGGCGCTTTCCATAGAGTCTACTTATCTGGTCTTCCACAGGGACAGGCTTGTCCTTTGCCCTCCAAAGGTGGTGTCAGAGTTTCACCTTAACCAGGTGTTGAATCTGCTGGTGTTCTACCCCAGTCACACCTCAGAGGCCGAAATATAGGCACCATACTTTGGACCCTAGAAGAGCGCTCGCTTATTATAAGGAGCGAACAGCTGAAGTTCGGGGATAGGTTCGCCAGCTGTGTGTGACCTACGCTGAAGCCGCACCTGGCAGACCTGCAGCCAACAGGACGATAAGCAGGTGGGTCACCTCCTGCATAGATCTCTGCTATAGGTTGACGGGCATGGAGCCTCCCAAAGGGATAAGAGCTCATTCTACCCGCCATACCGCTGCTTCGGTGGCTGCTTCTAGGGACGTCCCTATCCAGGAAATCTGCAGGGCTGCTACCTGGAAGTCAGCACACACCTTTATTTCCCATTACCACATTGACCTAGAGTCATGCCAGGATGCTGGTTTTGGGACCTCGGTTCTCCAGTCCTTATTCCCTAAGTAGGGGGTGCGCGCCTTGCCTTCCTCCTCCCGGAGAACTGCTAGGAGTCTGCCACAAAGTGTGGATTGAACAACATATCCACGTCACTAGAAATACAGGTTACTCACCTAGGAGTGGTATATGTTGTTCATCCACATGACCCACCCAAACTCCCCGGCTTCAACGCGCAATTTGGCTTCCAGCAGGCTAGATCTGGCGTTATGGGGCGGAGCTGAGGGTTTTACCACCTGGGTGGTTGGGAGGAGCCAGCTTTAAGACCTTGGGGCAAGATTTAAAGCGGCAAGGAACCTGCCACAAAGTGTGGATGAACTACATATACCACTCCTGTTACAGGTGAGTAACCTGTATTTTTGTGGCATCCAGAGCTGTTCTGCCTGTCTCAGCCAGGTCCACTGCCACCTCCCAAGAGATCTTATCTGCCATAGCCAGTATTGTAGACCAAAAGACTTTCTGGTACTGGGCCGCATAGGCCATATAATCGGCCTGCCTGACAAGAAGCGAGGCTGCCAGGTACCCCTTCTTTCCCATGGCGTCATTCTTCCTGGAGGCCTTATTAGGAGGACGGGAATCCAAAGACACCCTAGTTTTATCACATGCAGCTGCCTGTACCACCACCTCATGGTCAGGATGTGTAGATAAAATGTCAGCAATGCCCCTTTAGTGAGAGGCAAAAGATTTTATTTAGAGGGGGAGCTGCCTCGTTCAGAGCTATGGTTAACAGCTTCATGTCAACCCTGTCAATCCTTATCCTGGTTTTAGCTAGGGCTCACTTAATGTATTTGATGGTTTCCCTTAGAGTGACATGCCTAAAGTAAAATTCCAGGCAATTCTTGATCCGGTGCTCACAAATGGGGAGCATGTACAGGAAATAATGGTCAGGGAGTCACTGGGTGGAAGTGACCATTGCACAGTGTGGTTTCAGTTCGATATGGGCAGGGAAAGCATCCCAACTGAGACCAAAATCTTGGATTTCAGGAGGTGGACTTTAGAAAAATGGGCCAAGTGCTAAGGAGCCATCTGGCAGGCATCAGAGCAGATATGGGGGTGAACCAAAGGTGGTCCATCATTAAGGAAGGAATACTGGTTGCCACAGATGAGTGCGTTAGGCTTGGGGGAGGAACACAAAGGCCAAAGCACCAGTTGATTTAGTTCTGGGGTTGCCAAGACAGTAAAGGAAAAGAGGTTGGCCTATAGAAGATTCAGGAAAACCAAGAGAGAGGTGGATAGGGAAAATTACCTAATGTTGGCTAATAAGACAAGCAAGGAAGTCCGGCGAGCAAAGGCACAGAAGGAGCTGCAGATAACTGAAGGAATTAAGAAGGGGGAGAAGGCTTTCTTTCACTATATAAGTGAGAAAAGGGACAAGAAGGATGGTATTGTTAGGCTTAAGAAAGGGGTGGAGTGGGTGGAGGATAATGGGGAAAAGCAGGAATACTTCTGTCTTCACCAGGGAGAAGGACAGACTAGTGCCTTCAGGAGGGAAAAGAGGAGCGGGGGGGGGGCACAGATGTAGTGATAGAGGAGGATAGAATGAGAGAGGGTCTGCTGGCATTGAACGTGGACAAATCACCAAGGCCGGACAGAGTACATCCAAGGGTACTAAAGGAACTGACTGAGGAGCTGGCAGGGCCACTGGCAGACTTATTTAATAGTTCACTAGAGTCAGGCATGGTACCGCAGGACTGGAGAATAGCACATGTAGTGCCCCTCCACAAAAGCGATCCCAAGAATGACCCAGGGAATTACAGACCAGTCAGTCTGACCTCCATTATGGGCAAGCTCATGGAGACCATACTAAAGAAAAAGTTGGTGGAATTTATAGAGGAGCATAGTCTCCAGGATGAGAGGCAGCATGGGTTCATTGGGGGAACAAATGGTTGACGTCTTTGACTACGTCACTAAGACAGTAGACAGGGGGCCAAGTGGTAGACATCCTCTATCTTGATTTCAGCAAGTCCTTTGACTCTGTGCCCCACAAAAGGTTGATCAGGAAGTTGGTTAATCTTGGAGTTGGGGAAAAGATGGCCAGATTAGTGGAAAACTGGCTAAGGGACAGAACACAGAGGGTGCTTGTGGGGGGAGAGTTATCTGACACCAGAGAGGTAACCAGTGGGGTCCCACAGTGCTTGGTGCTGTGGCCGGTGTTGTTCAGTGTCTTCATCAGTGACATTGGAGATGGCATTAAGGGCAAAATGTGCCTTTTGTGGATGACATCAAGCTCTGTGAGAGAGTGGACACAGTGGAAGGGATACAGGATCTACAGGAAGATCTGGAAAAGCTGGGGAGGTGGTCCAGGATCTAGCAGCTTGGCTTCAGTGCCAAGAAATGCAAAGTTATGCATATTGGAGCCAAGAATCCCAGGACAGAGTACTACCTGGGTGGAGTCAGAGTATCTGCATCAGAGGAGGAAAAGAACCTAGGAGTGATGATCACTAGTGACCTGAAGCACTCCATGCAGTGCAAGAAAGCAGCAGCAAAGGCAAACAAGATGCTGGGATGCATATCTAGGGGATCAGTAGTAGGAGAGAGGAAGTTATACTGCCCCTGTACAGGTCAATGGTAGGGCCACATTTAAGAGTATGGAGTTGAGTAGTGGTGCCCACACCTCAAAAAGGACATTAACCTGCTGGAGAAGGTCCAGAGGAGGACTACAAAGATGATAGTCGGTCAGCAGGGTAAGGCATACAAGGAGAGATTGAGGGCACTGAACATGTACTCCGTGGAAGACAGGAGAGAGAGAGGGGTCATGATTGGGACCATCAAGTACTTGAAAGCGATAAATAAGGTTGATAAGGAGAGTCTCTTTAAGCTGAATGGCAACCATAGCACGCAGGGGGACAGTCTTAAACAGGAGGGTGGGAGGTTTAGGTGGGAGATCAGGAAGCACTTCTTCACAGAGAGGGTGGTGGACTCTTGGAATGCGCGGCTGGAAGAGGTCATCTCATTGAAGACAGTGGACAGCTTTAAGAGAGGCGGGGATAGGCATGGGGGAAGATGAGGATCAGGGGTAGGGAGGATGGGAGGAGTGGGGAGTGAGGGCAGGGACATTAGCTCAAGCTGCGGTCTCTGCAATACGAGCAGCCTTGCTAGATCAAATGGCCTTCTTCTGCTGGCTTCTTTGTATGTTTGCATGAATGTTTGCAAAATGTAGGGATGGCTGGAGTGTTGTCCTTGTGGACCTCCTCGGTTGTTTGTGAGTGGGGCGGGTTGGCTGGGACCACTGAGCTTAGGTCAGTGAAGGCTTTATTGAAACCTTTGGCTATGTCTATGTGGGAGGTGACCACACCTCCAGGGGTGGTGAGCATGGTTGGTGGGGCCTAGTTACTCTTTCTCATTAGCTCTTTTAGGGTAGCCTAGAATTTCCGGCTATTACCATGGCTGTCTTTAAACTATTTTTTGTATAAGTCCGCCTTTGCTGCTCTTATTGCCCTGTTGCATTTGTTCTGGGCTTCCTTGTATTTGATTAAATCAGCAGGAGACTCGGTGTCTTTTCCCCTACTCCATAGACCTGTAGTTGTACTCTCCTGGGCCGTTCCCGAAAATAGGCAGGGGTTTTTGCCTAGTGTACTTACCCGGTCATCAAAAGCAAATAAATAAGTAGATTCTCTTGTTTGCATGTGGGTTACAAGGGCAACCATGATCCAGTCTGCAGTGGAGATTTTGATTTTATAAGGGGGGCAAACTTATCACAGGCTGCAGTAAAGTGTGTTGTGAAATGTTTTAGGGCCTGGTCTGCTTTCCTAATTAACCTTAGCATGGCTTTACTTTCTGCTTCTCTGATCCACTTCTTCTAAATAATTGCTACGCTAGCAGGAAACACTTCGTTGTTTTTGCTCTATCTCTAATTTCGGCCAAGGATTAAAACGGTGTAACATGGTCACCCTTGGCAGTCTTAATTTTACACACACTATCTCTTTATCCCAGAGAGCTAATCATCTGTCTCAGTATACCACTAGCCTTCCTACCCAAATCAAATAGTGACACTATGGCAAAGTATAGTCTGCTATGGGCACTCCTGTCATTTGTCCTTTTACTCAGCCTGGGATACTGCCACATGGGCTCTCCCATGTAACCAGATGTCAAAAGACTCCTCAGAGGCTTACCACAACTATAGTTTCTCTAACTTGATTGCAGAGACAAAGCCTGATCTTTAACCTAACCGTATCCTCCTTGTTAGAGGCAGGCAGCATCTATTACCCTCTACGTGCCCCGAGGAAGCTGCCCCGGAGATGTGCTTTCACCCTAACCTGCCACTGTGCAAGGCTTTGGTTCCTAGGATGATCATTATTCTGTTATCTGGGGACGTCAAACTAAATCCAGGTCCACCTACCTGTTTCTTTTCCCCATGTGAGTTATCTGGCATGTCCAAGAAAGAGTTATTAATTGCCCATATCAGTATCAGAAGTCTTACCTGTCACCATGCAGAACTCAAGACCTGGGTGAAACTCTACAATCCTGATGTACTCTGTCTCACAGAAAGTTGGCTAAAACCCGGTATACCTGATGACATATGCTCCTTGCCTAACTATTCCCTGTTCCGGCGGGATAGATCCTCTTCCAAGTGTGGAGGTGGAGTTGCCCTATTCTTCAAAAAGTACCTCAACATCTCCCTTGTCCCGGCATCTGCCTCTCCCGCAGTGTGCAAATTCATACAGGCAACTATAGTATTGGGGGAAAAGAAGCTTCATATTAGCATTGTGTGGGCATGTGTGATTTTGTATTTTCATATTATCTGTGCCTGTAATCCCCCTGCTGGGGGAATAGTAGGTCTTCAAGGACTCCTTGACATCACCTCCCAGACTGTAAATCATAATGAGGCTGTCATCCTAGGTGACCTTAACCTCAGTTGGTTAGGGTCAGCTAAAATATCCTTGCAATCACTCACGCTTAGTTATAATTTTCACCAGTTGATCTCTGAAGCAACTAGAGCCACGTCATCCCATCAGACAGGTACACTCCCTAGACTGGGTGATGGTTAACCATATGGAACGTGTCGAAAGCAGGAATCCTTGTGGATGCACTAACAGACCACTCACCCACTTTTTGTATCCTATCTATGGTTGCGCCTCCATCTCCTCCATCAAGACTAATCACGTTTACAAATCTGGCTCATATTGACCAGGAAGCATTTCTCTATGATGTCTCCAATATCAACAGGGCAGGTATCTATCAAACAAAAGATGTGGAGGTTGCTCTACAGATACTCATAAATTAATTTCTTACCATTCAATATAAACATGCCCCCCAAGATTACTAGGAGGGTCAGAGGAAAACAGATGAGGTGGCTGCATAAAGATCTCCTTGCTAATTTGCGCCGGAAGGACAAGCTCTGGATTCACTACAAACAAACTGGCCTACAGTCAGACCTTATTGTCTATTGTGAACTAAGGAACAGATGTAAGAGACAAGTTAGAGCTGCTAAAAGCAGCTACTGCAAGGACCTTCTACAAAGCTCAGCCTGTGACCCGAGGAAATTCTGGGCCCATGTCAAAACATTTCTGGGTACCTCGCAGTCGGTCACTCCTGATGAAATGATCATAAATGGGGCACATTGTAATGACCCGAGGACCATCTCAAACAGTCTTAACAATCTTTCCTCTGATCTGTCACACTGTACCTTGGCTTTACAACCTAGTGGATCGCACTCCAATCTACCTACCACGCTACCATCAGACAACCATACTGCCCTATCTTATGATGCTCCTCCAGCGCCACCATTCTATTTCAAGGCTATATCAAGAGCGAATGTTCTGAAATTACTGAGATCCATATCTGCCAGTACCAGCTCTGGTTCTGACTCATTGGAACTTCGTCTCCTTAAGCTGGCTGCTCAACTCATTGCCTCTCCGATTGCCAGAATCTACACTTTGTCCCTTATCCATAGCACTGTGCCGGACCTGTGGAAATCTGCAAGAGTAACGCCTGTCTTTAAAAAAGGTGACTGAAAGGACATGGCCAATTACAGACCTATAGCAATTCTCTCTGTCCTTAGCAAGATCCTAGAGAACATAGTTGCATCACAGACCATTGACTACCTTACACGCTACAGTCTCCTCTGACACCCAGCATGGTTTCAGAAAAGGTCATAGCACCACCACAGCTCTTGTTCAGTTAACTACTGATACTCTGTCCAACATGGATTCTGGAAAACTCACAGGTGCCATCTTCAGTGACCTCACTAAGGCTTTTGACCTAGTAGACTATCCCCTGCTTCTCTCCACCCTCCATAAATTCCATTTCTCTACCCCTGTTGTGGACTGGTTCTGTAGCTACCTGTCAAACAGGTCGCAAGCTGTCAAATTTAACTCCTTTCTGTCCAGCACGTCTGCTATCAACCTTGGGGTCCCCAAGGGCTCTATCCTTGGGCCCCTTCTGTTCTCAATTTTATCAACAATGCAGCTGAGGTCCTGGAATCCTGCTCAGCTATTCTCTACACTGATGACCTGATCATCTATACTAGTTCTTCTAGTATTGCCTGCATAAACACATCGCTTACCTCAGACTTCAGTAAGGTCTTAGACTGGCTACTAGACCGTAAGCTTGTACTAAATGAAAACAAAACAAAAGCCATGCTCCTAGGTTCCACAACGAAGATTAAGGCCTGCTCTAGTTTGCTGGATGTTCTTCACCCAGGAGGAATTCCACTTGAAAATGTTTCTTCCTTCAAGTACCTTGGGATCCTGCAGGACCAGTCCCTGGATTTTAATCTTCACATTCAATCCTTGTGCAAAGCTGTAAACTCAAAACTGGGAGTAGCTTACAAAATGAGCTACATGCTTACACCCTTGGCGAAATTAGCAGTTGTCAGAGCTATTCTGCTCCCAACCCTTTCTTATGGTGCCTCTATTCTTACCTCTGCCCACCTCCTTACTAAAATGGGACGGAACTTATAACAATATATGCTGATTTGCCTCTTTGTCATCTTGACTCAAACATCACTGCCTTCTTTATAAGGATCTGAATTGGCTCTCACCCTCTGCCAGTAGACAGTACTACCTTGGATCACTAATGGATTCGATCATCCGGGAAAAAAAAAACATCCCAGCTGGTGGCGTTGCTGATCCCTCAACCATCCTCCCATGGCCTGCGATCAGCTGATAAATCCTTGCTCTATGTTCCGAGATGTCGGACGACTAAAGGCACAGGGGCCTGCCAATTCTCTGCTCCCAGGCTATGGAATGCTCTTCCACTCAACCTCCGGCTGTCTCGGTCTCACTTTAGATTTAAAAGTGAATATCATCGTTATCTATCCTTAGCTGATGCTTGTACATGCTTTGACCCAACCTGAAGCTCCTGAGACTTACCAGTAGTGTCACCCCTGCTCTAATCCAGCTCCAAGACCGTCTCCTCTTCCCCATATTTTTCCTTCTCTTTGTAAATAACTTCTTGACTACTAACTCTCTTCCTTCTCGAACCTTGTTGCTGACCATCCACTGTTGTTTTGCCAGTTACCACCACTGACCTTCCTTCTGTCAGTCTTTCTTGTTATGTTTGAACATTCCTCACATTTCTCTCTATATAACCTTACTCTCTTATTAACCCTTTCACTCCACAGGTCAGGTCCGTGGTTTCTGCACTTATTATGTATCTTACTGCCATTATATGTATAATGCTTGCCATTATTTTTTGTTGTTTCTACCCATTGTGTTGTTGTAGCACTGCTGTACTGTTCCTCTGTGTTATTGTACCCATGTTGCTGTTGTTCATCTGTTCTCTTTTTGCTGTACTCTCCCGGGTCGTGCCTACAAATAGTCATTTTATGGCTCGTGCACCTACCCGGTTAACAAAAACTAAATAAATAAATACATTTATTGACATCAGAATAATTGTCCAGGGGGCGGTCCAGTCAGTTCTGGCTAGGTACTTGTAGAAGTCCTCGATGAGGTGCTTGCATAGTACCCGTCTGCTGATTATTCTGGGAAGGGATTTCTGTATCTGTACAGACCACTCGCACAGTACTGGTGAGTGGTCGCTAATAGCATTTAGTAGCACTTGAACCCTGACCATCCTGTCAGGGTGGCTGGTGAGTACCCAGTCAATTAACATTTTGGTGCCTGTCCTATAATTCACTCTCGTGTAGTTAGAGGCTTTCAGGTAGGTGCTTGTGCTGAAGGACCAGTTGATGTTGGAAGTCCCCTGCTACTATTGTTTCCCCATTAAAGCAGATTTGGGATTGGTAGTTAACGAACGAGTTAAGGCCTGCTGTTTCTTCCCAAGGGGATGTAAACTGTTAGGTTGATGATTTTTTTATTTACAATCACCGATCACAGGTCCAGAACAATCACCCATGAGAATTCTCACAGTTAGGTATTCACAGTCAGGTAACGGTGATTCAAGAGCCACTTTCTGTGCCTGGAGCAAGGTACTGATCAAGGTGGGACAAATAGAGTCGCCAGGTTGCCAGATGCGACCAGGCTAGCAATTCTGGCCACCTGTTTTCACTTAAAACGCACCATTCTGGTGAATGGTAAAAGCCTCGGACGTCACGCATGTGCTATAGCTCGGCATACAGTGCCATTCATTGTTTTGCTGAGCTGCCGCCATCGTGCATGCGTGGCATCCATTCCCCCAAATGTAAGTGTGGGCATTATGGGAACTCTGAAGCAAGGAGCGTCAGTTTAGAGCCATCCTCCAGCAGCCACCAGCACAGGAATCCAGCATCCACCGACCTGCGACTGGAGTGTGCACAAACCAAAGGCTAGAACAGAAGAACCTCGAGGTATACATTTCTTAATTCACGTGGTCTGGTTGGTTGGTGGGTGCTGCATAAGTGTGTTGTTCAGTGTAAGCTCGCCAATTCCACTGTCGGAGCCACCGTGGTTAGAGCAGCCTATAGTAGGAGTCTCAATCTAGTTTTTGTAGCGATCTTGCACCTAAAGCCCTTTTAAGGGCTAAGTAATACACATGCTACTTCCTCAGTTGACCAGCAATTTGTTTATTTTAAAAGATAAAATACTTAGTTTTGCACCCAGCTCTACAATTTATAATGGAGCAGATGTGCTGACTGAATAAGGGAGGGGAGCGAGATCGTTGTTTAGAGGGTACAGTCTGCTGTCTGAGGGACAGAAAACAAAATTACAACTTTTGTGACTTTTCTGAGTCTTGGTTAAACAAATCTGCATGATAGCTATTACTGTGTAGCTACTCTGCACAGTCTGTTCAACTCCGTAACTTGTTTGTGAGACTGCAGTTTTTTCACAGAGACCTTCAAATAAGAGTCCTGGAACTTGAAGCAGAGCTGCATTTTTCATTATTTAGAGGGGCCTTTCCCTTTCATACATAGCCTGCAGCTGGACTGAAGGAACAAAAAAGATCTATAGGAGCAGTCTGAATGAAAGCTAGTTAGACGATTTGTTGACTGAAAAGAGGGAGGGGAGATTGCTTGGTTGTCTGTTGGTGTGAGCCATAGTTCTGGTTCTGACTTCAAGTTCCAGCAGTGAGGGAAATTAAAACAAGCATTTGTCAATGCCAAATGTTTGCTTGTTGGCATTGGCATTGGTAGTGTAGGAGTTAGAGAGATGCATAATAGGAATGGCAGTGAAGTATTGAACTGAAGCCAACCATACCACCACCCTGCAGAGATTGACAGGCACTGGGGTGGGCCTTTGGGTCGTCTGGCATAACGGCCACTCTATTTCACCACACCCTACCCTGCAGACTCCGACAAGTGTCACGGTGTGCCTTGGGGTCTTTGGGCCTTATGGTCACCCCATTCCATAAGGAAATACAGTGAGATGGGTACAGTGTAGGAGAATGGGGTGAACTTTGGGGCAGAAGAGTCCAAGTCACACCTCAATGTCTGTCAGTAACTGCAGGGTGTGGGTGGGTGTGGAATGGCATGAGCATTACAGGTGGAAATCCCAAGCCACAACCCTGATGCCTGTCAGTCGCTACAGGGTGGGACATTATGGCTAGAAACCCTAACGCCCCAGGCGTTTGTTGGTACTTTCGCTCCAAATTTTCATTATGGTTTTTTTTGTGACCCCACCTCATGAACAGTGGAAATATCAGTTCGTTAGCTGAAAGCTGATTTTGCACAGCGACTACGCCATTTTGGCAGTACAGGTGCAAAAACACATTTCGAACAGGATGTGAACCATGACAGCTGTACTGTTCATGGGGAGGTGTTAAAAAAAAAATGCAATATTGAAAATCTGGAGTGAAAATATAAAAAAACTGAAGTCACAAGCGTGCGTAGAAACTGCTCAACACACGCCCATAATGTAATTAGTCTGGGGATATTTTACAGCAGATTGTCAGCGCAGGCATTTTGGGACCTCCGCTCATGAACAGTGTCACTGTGATTTTCTTACTCTGTCCCGAACACTGATTTCGCACAGCGACCACGCATTTCTGCACCAGAAGTGTGAAAACGCATTTCGGCCAGGGTGTGAAAAATGACAGCTGTACTGTTCATAACGAGGTATGGTAAAATAGCAGTGTTGAAAATCTGGACTGAAAATATTACAAATTTGTGAACTTACGAGGGTGTGTGGAAACTGCGCAATGCACGCTCGTAACAGTCATTTTATGGACTTCTGTCACCAAATTTTCAACATAGCCATTTTAAGACCTCTGCTCATGAACAGTGTCACTGTGCTTTTCTTAATCTGCCCCTAACATTGATTTTGCACACCGACTGCGCCATTGGGTGCTATATGCGTGTGAACACATTTTGAGCAAGATATGAAAAATGACAGCTGTACTGCTCATAAGGAGGTGTGGTAAAATGGCAATGTTGAAAATCTGGAGTGAAAATATTAAAAAATTTGGAAGTTACGAGCGCATGTAGAACTGAGCAACATAACGTCAGAAACAGTCATTTTTGAGAATTTTTCACCAAATTTTCAACATAGGGTTTTTTTGGGGGCGCTACCTTTTGAATTGTGGCACTGTAATTTCAGCATTGGTCACGAAGGTGGTTCCACGCAGTGACCACAAAATCAACTTTCGGGACCAAATTACAAAGTTACAGTGACTTGAGTTCATGAGGTGGGGCCCCAAGAATCCCATGTTGAAAATTTGGTGAAAAAATTCCCCAAAATGGCAGAGATATGCACCAAAGTTGAAAAAAAAAACAACATTTATGCCATTACACGGCTTACCGGCATTTCTTCAGTTCGCAATCAGTTTTGAAGAGTGCAGACGTGTTCCCGGTCCACCGAAGATCAACGCGCTAGACTCCGGAGGTAAGTATGGTGTGGGGAAGTGGATGCGCAGAGGGTGGGCGCGGGTTGGGGAGGATGAGCACGACTATCAACGAGGGACCATTTTTTTGTTTTAGGTGTTTTTCCATTCTGACTTTTGCCACGCTGGGATGCGGGGCAGCAGAGCCGACGGGGGATTGGGCACCCCGTCAGCCATATGGTGTGTGGCGGGGGGGCCCATGAGCACGCTGGGATGGGCTCCCAGCGTGCTACTTGAGTGTTTGGGGAAGGGGGGAACTTGAAAACAAGGGAGCTGTCTATGACAGCTGTGTTCAGGATGCAGTGCTGAGTGTAGGCACTTTGTGCAAATTGCCTACATGTTATTACCGCTGATTGTAGTGGTCTTTCGCTTTCAGCTGTACGCCACTGCATCTGAACGGCTGTCCTAGACAGCTCAGACATTCACTGGCATAGTGCAACCCTGCCTGCAAAAGGGAGCAGGGCATTGGAAGTGGGGGAGGCACACCTATGAAAACATATATGGTGGCACTATGTTTCTTAAACATATGTGCAAGCAAACATAAAATATAACATAAATTGATGTTTCTGTTGGAGTATAAGCTTTGGAAAAAAGTCTGTTGGTTGAGCACTTGAGCTACTGCCTGTGTGGGGAGCCCTTCTGCTTCTGACTTTCAGCTGTAACTCAGGGAAATAAAAATAAACATATATACATATGTAAATATATATTTCTGTAAGCTTCACCCCCCAAAAAAAATATCTGTGGGTTGTTGAGCACAGTTTAGCTACTTCCTTGTTGTGTGCCTGTACCATATTTACTATATTGATTTAGTGGGTGGCAGGGGCCTGGTGGGGCTGTGGGCTGCTTCTTCTGGCCCCCCCCAAAAAACCTGCATGAAGTACCGGTCCTGATCCCTGAGAATCCTCCTTACAAAGGACTGGGTGACTAGATTGTTTGGTTAAAAAAAACAGGTCTTTTAGCTGTGTGTGTGCCTATAGTAGTGTGTTGACTTGATAATATCACTGCTTTTTATTGTGAAAGTCTGTCCTCCATATACAGTTTCCCTGTGTCTGTGTGTCAGTCTTGTTTGTTGGAAAAAAATCTGTTGGTATAATTGAAACAAGACCACAGCAGCAGGACTACCTGGCTGACCTGTGTACCTACTGCTGTTATGACAGTCTGCCTGTCTTAGTGTCTTGTGGTTGTGTGTTAGTGTGTATGTCCCTCTTCTTTGTTTGAAAAATTAAATATGTATAAGAAAAAATTACTCACTGCAGTAATCTTCTGTCTTCCATGGGGTCCTGTAGCATCATTAACTTTTTGCACTTAGCTGGCTTGGTGCAATTGCCCTGGAGGTGTGCTTTTAAGAGATTTTTTAATGAGCGTAGGGCCAGCCAATCAAAAGACAGGAGGGGGTGTGAACTGAGTGAGAGCTGTTGACTGCTTCAGGATTTTTTCAAGGAAAAACTAGGGCAGATGCCCCGAAAAGGAATTAACAGGATTAAAAAAACATGCAAATATCCAAAAGTGGAAATAGAAACAGCAACATGAGGTAAAAACTCATCAATAACAAACGCCAAATTTCTTAAAAGGTGACATAAGAGCCCTTCTCCGACAGGTGAACCGGGGAGGAAGGGTGGGAGCTTACTGATGCTAAAGGACCCCATGGAAGAAAGAAGATTACTGCGGTGAGTAATTTGTTCTTCTTACCCCAGAAGTACTTTAGCATCAGTAACTTTCTGCAGACTACCAAGCAGTACCAAGAGGGAGGCGGGCAGAGAACCTACTTAGGAAAGAGGCTCTGCAGAACTGCCCTGCCAAATTTGGCATCAGATCTGGATTGCACATCCAAATTGTAGTGTTTCACAAAGGTGTGCACAGATTTCCAGGTAGCTGCTTTGCAGACATCCAGTAGGGGAATGTCCCTTGCTGCTGTAAGCGATGCTGCAGTGCCCCTGGTGGATTGGGCCCTGAGCCCCACTGGAGGTTGTTGACCAGCTTTCACATAGCAGAATCTAATACAAGAGACCAACCAATGAGAAATAGTTCACTTGGTAGCTGGTCTTCCTCTGCCTATTTCCCAGTAGCTGGGGTAGCATTAAGGGTGTGCTCTGTGCTCTGAGCACAGTCAGTGATTACAGGAGCACATTGCCCTGGTAGAAAATTCAGTTATCTGTGCTCTTCGTATTTTTCAGGAGCACAGTTAGAATCAGGAGTTCCAGGCATTGCGAAGGTTGTGGGAGAGTTCAGAAGGGACACAGGGATGCAGGTCGGGCTTTTGCTATTAATTTGGCAGAGTTGAAAGCTAGATCAGAAAGCTACTGGGCGAACAGGAAGCCATTAAGTTGGTAGGTGGGCCAACAAGTTATTGTGCGCTGTAGCATGCTGGCAAGGAACAAGCATGTTGGCAGCCAGTGCAAGCTAGTATGTACACGGGCAGGCAGAGTATAAGTAAAGAGCAGCTGGTAGACAAATACCCATGTAGGTGGGCAGCTAGGGGATGAGCGGGTGTGGTTTCAAGGGCTTTTATTGGTGGGTTGGAAACAAGTGTGTGAATCAGTGGCATCACAACAGGCAGAGATCAAGCGCATGTGCACTATCTGGCTATGAGAGAGCATGCAGGCAGGTGGGAAACATGTTTTTGTGTTGAAGGATTGCAAGGAAAGAATGACATTATTGACTAGGGGCCAACAGTTAAATAAAAATGAGGTGGTTGAGCAAAAAAATAAAGATTATATGTTTTACTGTCAGGAGACAGAAGAAACCTGCATGCAGAGGGAATTCCTGTTGTCGCATATAAAATGTAGGTAGGAGCACAGCCAAGATCTGAAGGAGCACACATTTTAGGGTACAATTTTGATTTACCGTGCTCCTCTGATTTGGAGGAGCACACTGAGCTAAATCCTTAACACCACCGCTGCCCTGTAGATGAGGAACAACTGAGTGGATGAGCCTCTGGACTGTCTAGTATGCTCTAGGTAGTGAAAGATGGCTCTTTTGACATCCAAGCTGTAGAGCTTTTGCTCGCCAGGAGTGGCTGGCTCTGTAAAGAAGACAGGCAGAGTAATGGACTGGTTCAAGTGAAACTCTGAAACCACCTTTGGCAGAAATTTCCTGTTTGTCCTGAGCTCAACTTTATCGTTGTTAGGGATGATGTAATTCGGCTTAGTGTACAGGGCCTATAGCTCTGAAATCCTCCTGGCAGACGTAATGGCTACCAGGAAGATGGTCTTCCAGGTTACAAACTTGATGTGGGCCGTGGACATAGGCTCAAAAGGTGGATTCATGAGCCCATCTGTACAATGATTCAGGCTCCAAGGAGGAACAGGCTCCCTGTTTGGAGGCTGGAGGTGCAAGAGGCCTTTGAAAAACTGTAAAAGTGTCATGGGAAAAAACTGATTTCTTCTTCTCCCACCGAAAGGTAGGCTGGAATTGCCACCAGGTGTAGCTTGAGTGAAGAAGGTTTTAAGCCTGACGGCTGGAGGTGTACCAGGTAGTCTAGCAGCTGAGGGTCTGAAGTTGATAGGGGTTCGACCTTTTTGCTTCTGCACCAGAGGGAAAACCTTTTCCATTTGGCTGCATAAGTCTTCTTAGTGCTCGGTTTTTTACCCATCCTCAGTATCTTAAGGACCTGTTCAGAGTGCTGGGAGGATGGAAACTCTTAACTCCTCAAGAACCAGGCTTTGAGGTGAAGAGAGTGTATGTCTGGGTACTGCACTCCCATCTGAGGAAGGGTCAGCAGGGAGCGAGTTGGAGGCGGGCGAATGGGCCTGTTGCAGGACATTGAGAGAAGAAGAAGGTACTAGGCTTGCCTGGGCCAGTCCGGAGCCACTAGGATCATGGATGCAGGCTGCTGCCTGAGTTTCAGCAAAACCCTGAATGTCAGGGGAAAGGGAGGAAATGCGTATAGGAACCTTCCTGACCAGTCCAGGATCAGGACATCTAGAGGAAGTGCTTCCGGAACTGGGGGCCTGCAACAGTACTGAGGGAGCTGAAAATTGAGAGGCGAGGCAAGCAGATCCACATCTGGTGTGCCCCACTGCCTGAACACTGTGGCTAGTACTTGCTTGTTCAGTGTCCATTCACTCTGACCTTGACTGATGCGGCTTAGAGCATCCGCCAGATTATTGAGTTTGCCTGGGAGGTGAATAGCTGAGAAGCTGACTCCCAGGGAGAATCTTAGAGAGCAGAGCTTCACAGCTTCCAAACAGAGTGTTCCTGATGTGGTACCACCCTGCTTGTTTATGTAGAACATTGCAGTGGTGCTGTCCGTTCGAATTTGAACTGCCTGCCCTTCTATGCCTGGAGCAAAAGCTTTGAGAGCTAGTAAGACTGCTCCGAGTTCCAAAAGATTTATGTGCAACTGTGACTCGTCGGGAGTCCAGTTGCTGCTTACTGAGGCACTGTCTAGATGAGCTCCCCAGTCCAACAGGAAGCCATCTGTGGTGATCATCTTTGTGGGAAGAGGAGCTTGAAAGGGAACCCCTGCCTGCAAATTTGCAGGGTCCTTCCACCACAGCAAGTTTTGAAGGAACTGCTCCAACACCGGTATTAACTTTGAAAGTGTGTTGCTTCTCTGAGACCAGCGAGCTCTGAGGTAAGCTTGCAGGAGTCTCATCCTGTACCTGACCCCTGGGACTACTGCAGTCATAGAGGCCCTATATCCCAGAAGTTTGAGGAAATGTCTGGCTAGTCTTGGCTGTCCCTGGGCGAAAGAATCTGCCACTGAAAGGAAACTCTGAATTTTTTCCTGTGGGAGGAAAGCATATCCCTTCTGAGTGTCCAGCTGGGCCCCTATGCAGGTGAGCAGCTGGGTGGGTTCTGGCTGAGATTTCTTGAGATTTACCAAGAAACCCAGAGACTCCAGTGTGCATTCTGTGAGGGAAAGAGATTCCTTGACTTGGCAAGGAGACTTTGCTACTATGAGCCAGTCGTCCAGATAGTGGTAGAGAGCGACATCCAGTCTCCTGAGATGTGCTGCTACCACTGCGAGACACTTCGTAAAGACTCTTGGGGCAGAGGACAGTCCGAAGGGCATTGCGGTGAACTGATAGTGACCCGAAGGAAGTTTGAACCTGAGAAACTTCCTGTGAGATCTCCTTATGGGTATGTGGAGGTAGGCGTCCTTTAAGTCGAGGGAGGCTAGCCAGTTGCCCTGCTGTAAGGATTGTATGACCAGTGACAGAGTGACCATTTTGAATTTGTTTTTTTTCAGATGTTTGTTTAAATATCTGAGATCTAAGATAGGTCGCCACTACCCAGTTTTCTTTTGTGTCAGAAAATACCTGGAGTAGAGGCCCTTGCCCTTCTCGTGGGTAGGGACCCTTTCCACTGCTCATAAATCCAGAAGGTTTTGTACCTCCATTTCCAACAGTGGTATCTGTAATGGTGACCGAGGTCTTGACACCTGGGTATGCTTGAGGTCTGGCAGCTGCTTGAACTGTAATGACAGACCCTTCTCCACTGTCTCCAGCATCCACTTGTCCGACGTGATGAGGGACCAGTGCTGAAGATAGTGTGAGAGTCTGCCTCCAGCCGGAAATGAGGAGGCGACCTGGACACTCACATCAGGACTTAGACTGAGAGGCAGATGGCTGGGTAGAGGTGACTCTTCTTTGGCCCCTTCTGCCCCTGCCTCTGAAAGACCCCCTGTACTCGCTAAAGTCAGACTGGGGATAAGGATTGTAAGACCTGGGAACAGAACTTCTGCCCCTGCTGCCCCAGGACGGGATCTCTTAGGGGTGGTGGGTTTAGGCTTGGATGAATGGCTCTGCCAGGAGGTCTTGTACTCATCGACTTTTTTCATGTAGTCAGTGGTTCTGTAATCAAACAACATATTTTGATCACAGGGAAAATCCATGGCCTTGTTCTGAGTGTCTGTGGTCAGACTGGTTGTTCTTAGCCAGGGAAAGTGTCACAGAGATATGGCATGGGCCATCGCCCTAGAGGCTGCATTATTATTATTATGTTCTGCCATGTGGAATTGGTACATAGTAGCTTCAAAGGCGGTTTTTGACGTATCCACCAGCTCCCGCACCACAGAATCTGATCCATTGTGGGCGATAGCCTGGACAGATTTCCAAAGGGCTTTCTGATATTTGGCTGTGAATGCCATGTAAGAAGAAAGTCTGAGAAGCAGGGAAGCTGTGGCATACATTTTCTTTGCTATGAAGTCAGTTTTCTTGGAATCCTTGTCGGGGGGAAGAGGACGACAAGGAGACTCCAGCTTTCTAACAAGCGGCCTGCTGCACTATACTCTCGTGGCTAGGGTGTGCCGACAGGAACTCGGTACCATTTTTAGACAATTTATATTTTCTCTCAAGTCGCTTATCAACCCCTAGAACTGAAGTGGGGTGTTGAACCACCTTCATGGTATTTTTTTTAAATGCATTATAGATAGGGACGACCAGGGTCTTTGAGGATGAAAGACCATTCATCTCCCTATAATCTTCATCCTCACTGACATCCTGGTTGGGCTTCTGCTTAGGAAGGTCCAGGGAGGTTCAACATATTTTGTATAAATGTAAACATAGAGGAAGGTTCCTCCTTGTCACCCAGGGGATCCCCAAGGTGAGGGTCCGGGGACTCCTGGGGCTCAAGGCCCTCAAAACCCATGTCAGGGGCATCATAAAATTGATCATCATCTGCATCACCCTCACAGTCTACAGAACAGAGAACTGTGGAAGAGTGCTTGCCAGCCCCAGTAAATTGAGGACCCATCTTTTGAAGAGTCTGAAACAGTTGCCATGCTTTTTCCATATTGCTTTGATGGAAGAACCTGCGCAGTTTGTGTTTTGTTTTTTCTGTATGCTTTAAGCTGCCTGTTGTCTCACTATTGGCTTTCCCAGGAGCAACGGAAGCATATCTGTCCTGACAGTTTCTTTTTAGCCACTTCATCAGAGGCTTGATCAAGCTTCCGTTTTTTATCACTCTTACTATTTTTCAATTTGTGAGGAACTTCCTGTTTGGAAGCTTTATTTTTTGACTGGGATCTGGAGGGTTTCTCAGCACCTCTGCTTTTGGTATTCGTACTTTTGAATGGCCCCTCGCGGAAGCCTTTGATTTATCCTCAGCCATTATTGTCAAAGGTTTGTCTGCTATGTTCGCCAATTTAAGCAATGCAAACCAGTTCTGGACCTGTGAACTGAGTGCAGATTTCTGTGAAAATGCCACTGGCTAGTCCTGCCCCAGTTAATAAACTCTATTACCAGTGCCTTTTTTTTTTTTGGTTGTAAAACTGGGATCTATACCAGTGCCAATCTTAATAGAAAGCCAGTAATACCCAACTGTGCACAGGTGGTTGCTGGACCCTTACAGACAATCCTGACACAGATGGTACCAAGGTCCAGTAATATAATAAAAAAGGTTTCCTCATAACTGCCAATATAGAGAGAAAACCCCCAGGCAATGTTTAAGTTTGAAATCTACTGCAGGTGCCTCGCGGTAAACTCCGCGAGGTCTGTGGTTAAAAAACAAAGGCAGCTGTCCTCAATTCGACGGTTCCCACAAGAATTTTGCCAAAAATGAAGGAAACCCTCAAAAATAAACACCGGCAATAAAATTAGGCTTTAAAGTAAATAGTTGCGGTAAAAATAAAGTCTAAATAGCGCAATCGCACTAAAAATAAAAAAAGTTGTGCAGCGCTAATGAAAAAGTAATTTTTTTTCACTCGGCACACTAAAGGAAATAATTTATGAAGAAAACTTTACCTAGATAAGCACTAGGAGGCTGTCCAAAAGGAAAGTTGGGAGACACCTCAGAGGCAATATTGCTCAGTCCAGCGGAGAAAAAATTCTGAAGCAGTCAACAGCTCTCACTCAGTTCACACACCCCTCCTGTCTTTTGATTGGCTGGCCCTACTCTCATTAAAAAATCTCTTAAAGGCTCACCTCCGGGGCAATTGGACCTAGCCAGCTAAGTGCAAAAAGTTACTGATGCTAAAGGACTCCTGGGGTAAGAAAATACATACATATAAAGAGCTTGCTAAAAGTCTATAGGACTTTCTGTGTGCCACCTATTACTGACTGTGTCTTGTGTACACAGTCCATTTGGGCGTCTCACCCTGTGGTTTTGTCAGGCTTTTTTGGGTAGGACCAGAAAAAAAAATACAAGCTTGCTTGCTGCATACAATAATTAAAAGTCCATAGTACTACCTGTGTGAATATTAATGGCAAAGTCTGTTGTGTTTTGATAGTCCATCTGTCTTGTCCAGTCCTGTAGTGGTTGTGTCAGGCTTTTTTGGGTGGGACAAGAACAAAAAAAAAAAATACAAGCTTGCTACAATAACTAAAAGACCATAGTACTACCTGTGTGCATATTATTGACTGCGTCTCTTGTTGTTTGACAGTCCATCTGTCTCGTCCAGTCCTCTTGAGGTTGTGTCAGGCTTTTTTGGGTAGGCCTCAGAACCAAAAAAAATTAAAGCTTGCCACAATGAATTAAAAGTCCATAGTACTACCTATGTGCATATTATTGACAGCGTCTCTGGTTGTGTACATCAGTCTATCAATCTCATCCAGTTCTCCTGTGGTTGTGTCAGGCTTTCTTGGTAGGGAGGGGACTATCGTATGATGCGACGGGTGGTTTAAAAGCTACCTTGTTTATAGATCACAACAGGTCAGAATAAATGGTGTTCTTTCAGACAGCCGGCGAGTGCATTCAGGTGTCCCGCAAGGCTTTATCCTGGGCTCCTTGCTCTTTAGTCTTTTCCTCAACACCCTCCCCCTGACCAGCACCGATAACATACTACAATATGCGAATGATGCCGTTATCTTTGCCAGTCAACCCGATCCTCACCCCCTTGAATCACAACTCCAGCACACAATTCACGCCAGTCAGGCTTGGTTCACCAAGCACAAACTCATAGTGCGTATGGCCGCGAAGCCATGTTGTTCACAAACCTGTACAACAGACACAAATCACACTGGTTAACTATCCTAAACAGCTATAGTTCCCCACTAGAACAGGTCCAGTACTTTAAATATATAGGGATAACTCTCGACAGTTCCCTGTCCTGTGCCATCCAGGTGGACCATGTCGCAAAGGTGGTCAGTACCAGGACTGGTCTCCTATACAGGAACAGATGCTGCATGACCCCAGATGCGCTCCGACTTGCTGTCAATAGCTCTGTACTCCCCATTATTGACTGTGGATTAGTCATATACAGTGCAGCTACAGACACTACTCTCAAAAGGATCACCACAGCCATAAATAAGTCATGCAGACTGATTACGGGAGCCCACAGAGTCACCCATATGTGCAACATGTATGCGCAGACTAACTAGCTGCACCTTAAAGGACAAATAAATAATTTACTATGTCAATCAAATTGCAAACGTTCCCATGTATTTGTAGCATATGGCATGCTAATTTACACTATTCTAGAGTTTATCTTTAGTTTGTTGATTTATATAATTTTCATCAAGTTTAAAAGTTTGGCTGAAATGTAAACAAAAGCTCCATTTAGCCCCGCTACTGAGCCACTGCTCAGCTCACAAAGCTATACATGCTAAATATCGATACATAGGCTGATACCTACATATATTGCCAATATCCTGCATTTTACAACAGTGCCCATAGGTTTTAATAGAAGAAGTGGAGTGGACTTGCTAAGATGAAGGCATTGTGTTGGCACGTCATCACCATTTTGTGAGTCATGCAGTGGCCTGATAAAACAAATGTGTTTTGAGCTCCAATTTAAAACTCAAGATGGTCAGGCATTCCCATAACCGACGAGGTAGAGAATTCCACAGGGTAGGGGCATCAGAAGAAAATGCACGTGCCCCAGATGTTTTTAACCAAACCCTGGGAATCTCTAGCAATCCCTTATTGGTGGATCGGAGTGAGCGGGAGGGGCAGTAGGGAGTAAGGAGCTCTTGCAGATACCAGGGCCCCTGTTCATGTAGGGCTTTGTAAGTCAGTAATCCGACCTTGAAGGTGATTCGCCACTGTACCGGCAGCCAGTGCAGCTTGCACAGCACAGGCGTAATATGACTAGTCCTGGATGTACCAGTCGGAAGCCTGGCCACCACATTCTGCACTAGCTGCAAGCGATAGATATCAACCCCTGGAAGCCCTAGGTAGAGGGCAGTGCAGTAGTCAAGGTGGGTGGTTACGAAGACGTGGATGAGTGTAGAAAGGTCAGTCGGAGGAACTAGGTGTTTCACCTGGGCGATATTTCTTAGATGGTAAAAGGAAGATTTGACAACGGTAGACACCTGTGATTTCAGGGTCAAACCTCTGTCAAAAATAATGCCCGGGTTACGCACCCAGTCTGAGGTCATGAGCTGGTCACCGTCGAGCCATAAGCCTGAAGGGTGCCCATCCCCAAGACCTGCCTCCGGATGACCCGGGTCCACAGCCAAGACCTCGGTCTTATCCGGATTTAACCTCTGCCAGCTAGTGCTCATCCAGTTCTTGATCTCGGCTAGACAGTTGTTAAGCACAGAGATTGCATCATCCTGTCCGGGAATAAAGGACATATACAGTTGGGTATCATCTGCATAGCAGTGAAAACCCAAACTGTATCTCCTAATGGTAGCATATACGCTGCAAACAATGTGGGCGCCAATATGGAGCTCTGCGGCACCCCCACAGGACGGGGGAAGGCATCAGAGGAATACATTCCAGTGACAACCCTCTGTGACCTGCCCATGAGGAAAGATCAAAACCAACTTAGGACTGTTGCAGACAGTCCACAGAGAAGCTGCAGGCACCCCAAAAGCACACCATAGTCTACAGTGTCAGATGCCGCCGAGAGATCAAGAAGGACTAAGATAGTACAAGCCTTTTGATCTCTCGCAATTATGAGATCATTTAAAACCCAAACAAGGGCAGTCTCGGTGCTATGTATTTTCCTAAACCTAGATTGGAGAACATCATAGACATTGTGGGTTGTAAGATAGTCTTCCAGCTGCAACGCAACTACCTTCTCAATAACTTTACCCACAAAGGTTGGTTAGAGACTGGTCTATAGTTAGCTAGACAGTCTGGATCCAAGGAGGGTTTTTTAAGGAGTGGTCGTATGACCGAGCTCCAGACGATTTCAGCAAGGATCGGACAGATGTAGTGGCTGTGGGGCAGCCATATTCAGGCAGACCTTCTGGACACTGAGGTGCTGCCCTATCTGCATGCATCTCTCGGGACTGAGGGATGAGGTAGCCAGACTCAGAGCGGAAGTAAACTGGGTCAGGAGTACCATCACCCCTGTCCAGGAACCACCCAGTCCAATGCAGCTGCCTCAAAGGATGCCGAGAACGAGGAGCACTTGGATGACAGTGGGCTCAGGGAGGGTTAGAGCAGTCAGGCAGAGGCACATCCCAGATCCTATTCCTCTCAAGAACTCATATGCCACACTGGCAAATGAGGACAACCAAATAGAGGTACCCAGGGAAGTGGAAGGAAAGGATGTGGAGGTTAGGCAAGGAGGTGACCTCAGTGGGGAAAGCAGTGGACCCCAGAGGAGGAGGAAGCGAATCCTGGTGGGGGACTCCATCATAAGAGGGATCCAGCTAGGAACACAGGAGGGGGAGGACAGGGAGGTGAGGTGCCTACCAGGTGCCACGGCATGGAGGGATGGAAGGAAGATACTGGGATCACTGGGAAGGCAAGACAGGAGGTGAGCTGGATGTCATTATCCACCTAGGTACTAATGACTTGGCAAATGGGGAGCCAAAGGAAGTTCAGGAAGAGTTTAGGAAACTGGGAGGGTCTCAAGCAAGTAGCTACTTCTGTCACTTTCTCAGAAGTACTACCTGTGAGAGGCAAGGAGAGCATAGGAGTGCATGCACCAGGAACTTTAACTCATGGTTGAAGAACTGGTGCTGTGAGGAAGGGTTTGGATTCATTGGTGACTGGGGACCCATCTGGAGGGATGGAGGTTTGTTCAAGCCTGGCCGGCCGCATCCATCCTGGAGGAATCAAGCACTCAATGATAAGTTTAAATACTACATTGACAAGCATTTAAACTAGCAAAGGGGTGGCTGGCCAGCAAGGATGGTACCTGCTTGCTCACCCCCACAGCTAGTAATGGAACCAGTGAACCAGAGGATGGCTGTCTCTGCAAAGCAGTGTGCAAAGTTGGAGATTAGTGTCCAAAAGGTGGATAAGCAGAAAAGGGGCAAAATTCAGCAGAAGGGCAGACAGCAAGGAGAACCAGGGATAAATGACAACCAAGGAAGGGGCTGGAGTAGAACAGTGAAGCAGTCTAGGGAGGTCAAATCATGGAAAGCCATGTGTGCAAATGCCAGGAGCCTTAGCAACAAGATGGAAGATCTGGAGGCTGTCATGGTACAGTCAGACCTGGACATTGTGGCCATCACTGAAACCTGGTGTAATGATAACCATGACTGGGAGATGGCCATACCTGGCTACAACATATTCAGAAGAGACAGAGCAGGCAGGAAGGGAGGAGGGTGGCACTGTATGTGAAAAATGACATAAGGGCCACACAGATCCAGGAGGAACAAAATGGGGAGAGATACTGTGGGTTAGCTGGAAAGGAAAATGGGGCCAGCCATCCACAGGTGTGGTCTATAGACCACCAGCCCAGGAGGAAGAAACAGATAGGAGTTGATGCTAGCCATCCAAAGGATGGCTGACAAGGAGTGAGGTAGTACTGGTTGGAGACTTCAGTATACCAGATGTGGACTGGAGCATCCCAGCAGCAGCATCAACTAGGAGCAGATTTATCCTGGACTCCCTTCAGGGTGCCTTCCTCAAGCAACTGGTCATGGAACCAACTCGGCAGAAGGCAATACTGGACCTTGTGCTCACAAACAGGGACAGTGTGATGGAGGTAACAGTGGGGGAGCACCTGGGTAACAGTGACCACCAGTCATTGTGGTTTGAAATCACAGAAAGAGCAGAACCAAACCACACAAAAACACGTATCCTGGATTTTAGGGGGGCAGACTTTGGGAAAATGGGGAGATGCTTGAAAGAGGCATTAAGGGGAATGGGACAGGAATCAGGGATTGAGGAACAGTGGGCAGTATTTAAAATGGGGATTATAAGAACAACAGAATTATGCATTAAGCAGGTTAGCAAGAGGAAAAGAAAGAGGAGACCATTATGGTTTTCCAAAGAGGTAGCAAAGAAAGTGAAAGCCAAAAGACTGCATTCAGGCAATACAAAAAGACACAGGCAGAAGGGGATAGGAGAAGTACCAGGAGAAACAAAGGGAGGCAGGAAGTCAGTAAGGGAAGCCAAAGCTCAGACAGAAGAACACATTGCAAAATCAGTGGTTAAAGGACAAAACCTTTTACAGGTACATCAGTGAAAAAGAAGGACAAAGGGAGGATAGTTAGACTGAAGGGGAGGATGGGAGCAGCGTGGAGGATGACAACAGTAAAGCTGACATATTGAACAGGTATTTCTGCTCAGTCTTTACTAAGGAAGAGGGGTAATGGGTCTGAAGGGTACAAGGGGTGAGAATGGTGCAGAAATGGACACAAGTCCCTTTACAGAAAGGGTCCTGAAGGAACTGGAAGTAATAAGAGTTGACAAAGCAATGGGGCCAGATGGGGTGCACCCAGGGTCCTTAAAGAACTAAGAGAGGTGGTGGCTGAACCTCTGGCTATCCTGTTCAGCCAATCACTTGAAACAGGGAGGTACCCAAAGACTGGAGGACAGCAGATGTAGTCCCTTATACAAAAGTGGGAACAAAGAGGAAGCAGGGAACTACAGACCAGTCAGCCTCACCTCGGTAGTGGGAAGATCATGGAAGCACTACTGAAGGAGAGATTGGTGGAACATCTGGTTGTCAATGGACTACAGGACCCAAGGCAGCATGGTTTCACCAGGGGGAGGTCATGTCAGACCAACCTTATTGAATTTTTTGACTGGGTGACTAGGGAGGTGGATCAGGGAAAGGCAGTGGACATGGCCTATCTGGACTTCAGCAAGGCCTTTGACACTGTGCCACATAGAAGACTATTACACAAACTGGGGAATATGGGTGTGGGCAGGACAGTAGTGTGGTGGGTAGGTAACTGGCTGGGTGGCAGGACACAGAGGGTGGTGGTAAATGGCTGTCACTCCACAGAGGGAAGAGTGACCAGTGGGGTACCACAGGGATCAGTGCTGGGACCGGTCCTATTCAACATTTTCATCAGTGACATTGCACAGGATATAGAAGGCAGAATTTCACTGTTCGCTGATGACACAAAGCTCTGTAACAGAGTAGGACACCCAGAGGGTGTAGACAGAATGAGAAGGACCTGCAGAAACTTGAAGAATGGTCAAGGGTTTGGCAGTTGAAATTCAATCAAAGAAGTGCAAGATAATGCATATGGGGCACAAAACCTGGCACAATATATCAGTTGGGGGTGAGGATATAGCATGCACCAAGCAGGAAAGGGATCTTGGGGTTGTCATCTCTGATGACCTCAAGGTAGGAAACAGTGTGACAAGGCATCAGGTAAAGCAAATAGGATGCTGGGATGTATAGGCAGGGGCATCACCAGCAGGAAAAGGGAGGTCATAATTCCGCTATACAAGACACTAGTGAGGCCCCACCTGGAGTACAGTGTACAGTTCTGGAGACCATACCTACGTAAGGACATAGACAGGGTAGAGAAGGTTCAGAGGAGGGCAACAAAGATGGTGCATGGGTTGCATCACAAATCCTATGAAGACAGGTTGAAGGAACTGAACATGTACTCCTGGAGGAGAGGAGGAGAGGGGATATGATAGAGACATACAAGTATCTTACAGGGAGGAACAGGGTGCAGGAAAACACTATTTTTAAGCGAAAAAGATGTTTCAGGACTAGAGGCATGGGATGAAGTTGGAGGAGGACGATTCAGAGGAAACATGAGAAAGAATTCTTCACAGAACGGTGGTGGACAAGTGGAACACCCTGCCAGAGGAAGTGGTGGGGGCTGAAACAATCACGGGATTTAAGAATGCATGGGATAGACATAAAGGAATTCTAGAGGTCAGGGGTAAGGGGAAATAGACTTCTAGGAAAACAAACTGAACTTACAAGCTCAAATGGGCAGACTAGGTGGGCCATAGGCCCTTATCTGCCGACACTGTCTATGTATCTATGTATCTACGCAACCTACCAATAGTGGCGTAGGGCCTGGATCCAAACTACAGCTGGTTGGTCACAAAGTCTGGACAATCCTCACAATGTCCATGAATTCCGTATGGCTAAAGTCAGACCAGGCAGAACAGGCGCGCGCCACCTCCCACCGATCTCCACAGTCCCTCTTAGAGAGAGTTGGGACGATACCTGACCTGATGCTGGCAACCTTATCTGTGAAGAAGTGTAAGCTCATCACACTTTGTAAAAAATCTCTTTCATACTGGAGTGCACAGTCTGTCCACACTCCGGAAGAGCTGAGCCGGTCGATTCCGTGCAGCAACAATTTCCCCAGACAGGAATTCTGCCTTCTTACGGATGATTGCTGATTGATAGCCCTTATAATGTTCCATCAATCTAAGCCTGTCAGCATCCAGGCCAGATTTCTGCCAAGCTCTTGCTAGCCTTCGACCCACTCTTCTTGGCTCCTTCAAGGACCCATCAAACCAAGGGGCCCTTGGGCGCAGAGTGAGTGGGTGAAAGGAATGTAGATGTTAACCTAGGCCTAGTTATGTTATTCTACAGTTCTGAAAAATGTATGACTGAACATTCTAAGCAAGTGACAAAGAATGGGGTGGAGCTAAGAGAACAACAATGACATCAAGACTTTGGAATGTGTCGGCCCCCAGTAGGTGAGGCTGTATTACCTGGCAGTAAGTGACCACGTTGGAACAAACAGAAAAAGAAATTACGGTAAATCATATAGAATTTCTTCTTTTTTCAGAGTGAACGTGTTCAGAGTCACCAGCCTCTCCTCATGGTATTTATCTTTCAGCCCTCTGATTATTTGGTAATGTGTAGTAAGGTGCCCAGAACTACACATAGTTCTCCAGATGGGGCCTGACCTGGTTCCTGTAAAAAGGAAACATAAATTCCTCTGCCCAGCTGGCCATACCCCCTTTTGACTGCACCCAAGTATTCTACCAGCCCTCTTAGCAGTGGCCGTACGTTACGCGTCATGCTTCATCTCATTGTCTCTTATGACCCCAGGTCCTTTTCCTCCTCCACAGCAACAAAAGGAGCCCCAAATAGAATGTATAGATCCTACCTCTGTTTTTCCACCTCAGATGTAGCACCTTGCATTTTGACACATTGAATGTTGAACTGTAATAGTCTGACCAGTCACTCAGCTTATTCAGGTTCTGAAGTTTGTCCCCATCATCAAGGCAGTTCAGTTCCCTGGCCAGACTAGTGTCGTCCATAAACTTCAGCAATCTGCTGGAGTCCCCAGGTTCCAGACTGTTAATGAAAAAGTTGAACAGCTATGGCCCCAGCACTGATCCCTAAGAGACACTGCTGAGTACCCGTTTTCAGTCATAGTAGTGCCCGTCCCACTACAGCCCTGTTTCCTGTCCCCGGAGTTTGAAATCTACCTTGTGTACGCCATGTGTATATCACAGTGGTGTATTTTGTCTACGAGCTTGACATGTGCCACAGTGTCCCAGGGCCTTGCTGAAGTCCAGATAAACTGTGGCCGGGGCCTGGCCTCTGTAGTCTGTCCAGATAAACTGTGGCTGGGGCCTGGCCTCTGTAGTCTGTCCACCTAAACTGTGGCTGTGGCCTGGCCTCTATAGTCTGTCCACCTCCCTGGCCACCCCTTGAGGAAGGTGATCAGGTTGGTTTTGGAAAAACTGTCCCTTGTGAAGCCATGCTGAGGAGAGGCAAGCACCTTGGCCACCTTGACCTAAACCATGTGCTTTGTTGTTTTGACCTTGAAAATGGCTTCCAGGATCCTTCCAAGCACTGATGTCAGCCTGACCAGCTTGTAGTTGCTGGGGTTCAGTCTTTCCCCTTCTTGAAGATGGGGATCACATTGGTCTGTTTCCAGTGCTGTCTTGAAAGATAACTGCAAATGATACCACCAGTTGTTCTCTTAACTCCACTACGAGCCAAGGGTGTATCCCGTCTGCCCCTTGGGACTTCCCTGCCTTGATCTTTGCCAAGTAGTCGTCTATCAGGGCCAGTTTAATGTCAACAGGCTGCATCAGGGCTACCTTCCTAAGAAGAGAGGAAGTTACACTTGTAAAATACGGGGGAGCTCATAAGAAAGATACAAATGTCAAAGAAATACATTTAGAACTACTATCAAAAATATAATACAAATAAATATTCAAATATAATCTGGACAACTCTTTTTTTCAAAGCATAAGTAATGTCACTATAGTAGCATCCACGGGTGAAAATTTATACAGACAGGTTGGAATCGAACAAAACAAGTGGGAGTGCTATAGTTAGTTTTAGAAATGAACAAATACATCTGTGCAGGCAAAGCATGGGGAATAAAGTGGATCTCGTGCATATTTTCAAGGGACCACCACTATAATAATCATACCGGGTCTGGTGTTCATACCCAAGAAAAGGAAGTATTTTATGGAACAAAAAGGTGAATCGGTTTGTAATTTATAAAGCACCCAGCATCTCCAGGTTTCCTCGAAAGTTGGCAAAGCATTTATGTAATAATAGGATTGTTTTTCTAAGTGATAAATTGGCATCTGTCAACGCGATCAAATGAGTTAATGAAGGAGGCTTTGGTTGAAGCCATAATTTAGTAATCAATTTCTTGGTGCACACCAGAAGAATTAATAAAAGCTTAAAGTGCCGGCCTTGAACCGTGGAGGAATCGGGTGGGCTATGTAAGAGGACCAAAGCAGGGGAAAGGGACTTGGAAAGACCAAACATTGGTTTTAAGACATTAGATATAGCCGTCCTGTTTGAACAGAGAAACAGGCATGACCAAAAAAATATGAACGTGGTCCGCCTGTTGTTCCCTGCAAGCTCACCAGCAACCCCTCACCCTTTCTCCTAAATAATTTATCATAATTACCAGTGTCTTAAAGAATTGCATTCAGCGCTTCCAGGCGAATCCTTTAAAATAAGGCGCCCTCGAAAGTTTATACGTAGGGAGGGAGTATGAAATAAATAACTTTTCTCACAAATCCTAGTGTTCACAGTGAGTACTGTTTCTCTTTAGGACAATTGAACAAGGTTTTCTGGGACTGTATGTGCTGCCCATCATGTGTTTTTGTGCATCACAGCTACCCCAAATGCCATGGGCACTCCTAGTGAGCACCTTCTTGGACCGGGGAGCCCATGGTGAATATTAAAGCAAAATATTCAGTCAGCATCTTCACTATCTCTCCTAGCTCTCTTCCTGGTTCATCCTCCCCTTCCCTGTTTTCAGAGGCCCAGTCCCCTCCTTCATCTTTTTCCTTTCATTTGTGTAGTGAAAAAAGCCTTCTGCAGCTCCTAATACTGTCCTGGCTTCCAGTCATTTTGTGGCTTTCTTAATTCTAGCCTTGCAGCCTTTTAGGGCTGCTCTGTACTCCTTTGCATCCAGGAGGTGACCTGTATCTCCTGGCTCCAGACTGTGCTTACCCAGTTGGGTTATGAGATGCATTCAGCATTTTTGTTGTCTTGCAGCAATGCGTTCATCAGGCTCATTAACAATCAGATCTGCAAGCAGTAGTTACAGCTTTAGCTTCACTACCCCAACCTCCATTTCGGATGTCTTCAGAGCCTCATTTTAGCATGGTGCCGTTTTACTATACCTTGGATTTTAATCCAGATTATGTACAGGTTCTGAGTTGGCAGTTCTATATTGTTTACTCTTTTGTGAGTCTTGTTGTCTTATTGACCACCTTTATCTGGGGATCTTTACTGTTTGCCACGTAACCAAAGTATGGGCTTCTATGGAGGAGATAGACAGTTAGAAGGTAGAAAAGTTACTTAACTGCAACCTTGACTTCTAGAGTATATCCTCCATAGAACAACACTTGTCTGCCCTCTTTTGCCTGGACTCTAAAGCTTATACTGTATGTCTGTATCGTCTGTCTGACCCTTTTATTCACTGCAGTTTTGGGACAACCTTGACCGGTATGGGGGTGTTAGGGCTATCTTATGTGTTTGTTCTGCTTCGTGTAGTGCTTTAGAATGTTTAATAGTTTCCCCCCCTCTTTTCTTCTGTAAAAAAAAAAAAAACGGTACTGGGTAGATGGGACTGGCACTGCTACTTATACCATTGGTCTGCATAGCAAAAAGTTCTGGTTCTGGGGACGTGGATATGGTGCACTTAGACACTGTGGCAGTCTTCCTTTCCCTTTAAATTCAGCCAGAACATCTTCAGGCTATGCTCCTTCCATCCACCTGAGTGCTATACTCCTCAGCTCCGCCCCATGACATCAGATCTTCATTTCTGTTGGAAGAATCTGGTCTCCTCCTTTGTAGCTCGGTGCACGCAGTATAGGCCAGTTTTTCTGCAGTCATTTTCAAGCGATTTTCTCAGCATTGTTACACACATCTGTTGAACAGAGCGTAATGAACCTCGTTCCTGTCCTGGATTTAAGAGATGCATTGTCTGCAGTCAAAAAATGTCTCGTACTGACTCGCACGCCTCGTGCATCTACTCCTGGGTCGGAGCACGATCCTCAGACCTGTGGGCTTTGCAAGCTCTTGTTACCTTCCTCTCTTGAGAATCAATACATCCGCCGCCTCCTCCTCAGTCTCCCAGACAAACGGGATCCCCTGGTACACTATAAGATTGCCCACAAAGTGGGTATGGTCTCCCAGCTTGCTGCCTTTTAAGGAGGTGGCAGCCCAGGCTGCAGCAGTTTCGTCCTCGGCAACCATGTTGCTTCTGGTGAGTGCCAGTGGTGGGGCTTCCTTCACCGGCACGTTTAGGGAAATGTGCCATTCTCTGCAGACTCTTGGGGAGAGCCTTTTCCAGGGTGAGAAGTAGGAAAAAATCTGAACAAACCGGTCGTCGGCCTCTGGGACGGGAAAGAGCATGCCCCTCCTGCTCCCGCAATTCCTTCGGTTGCTCAACAGGGCTTCAGCTGAAGCTAAGAAAAAAAACAAAGGGTGCTGCACTGCAAAGCTGGGCAGTGTGCAAGTGTGGGCTTGCCAGCCCAGAGTAAGCTCCAAAACACGTACCTTACACTCTCACTCCAGAGCCAGGAAAATGTTGTACCCGAGAGCGGATTTACCTGCTGTGCATTTGAGTGTTGTCAAATTTTCTGTGGATATATTTGTGGATTTTTGGATTTTCCTACTTCACTGAAGAATACAACATTCTCCTTGCTCTGGAGTGTGAGTGTAAGGTACGTATTTTGGTTCTTAAGTTGAACCTACTCTGGTCGAAGGACAGGCTGCTAGCTCCACGGTAACACCATCAGGCATGTTGGCTGAAACATGGGCCGACCAACTGGTCAACATTTCTCTTGACCCAATCAACCCATTGTCAAAAGAAGTAAATATGACTTGATTTCCAGGACTTCAGTTCTCTCGGCCGTCTCTCTGGAGGGGTAGGAGAAGTCGGGGGACCAGACTTCCTCCTCCTAAGCAATACCCTCTTCGGGGGTTCTGCGACAGGACCCGGCTTGTGTCCAGTACAAGGCCCTCCTCCCACATCCCTCACGGTTGATAATCTTGTTGCTGGTCAAGGTTGAAGTCTCGATCGAGATTGCGGTCTCAGGAATCTGTGTTCCCGTTCTCGGCCTTCAATCAGGAAGTGCCATCGATGTGTCATTCCTTGTTGTCCTCTGATGATGAGAGACTTCACCGCAAGTTGCACCGGTGCTGTGAGGAGCTGATGTGGCAGCATTGGGTCCTTGGCCAGGGTAGGCCCCTTCCACAGGCCCAAGCGCTCCCTTGGTCTCCCCTGGTGTCCCCCGTTCTGGTCTTGCCCTGTCCAGTCAAACCTATACCAGCTTCTCTGCAAGTTTTGGTGGAGCCACCACCCAAGCTCATGGGATACCGTCTAAGGCTGCTCACACTGCTGCTGGCCTTCCCAGCCTGTTGTCCGTCCAGATCACCCACTCATATGAGTTCAGGGTGGTCCATGGAGAGGAATGGCCGAGGGTGGTGTTTGAATAGTCTTTGGGTTCTGATGGGTTCTCCCATGCAGTCCTTTAGGACCCCGAACTTCGATCGTGAGTCTGCTGAAGAGCTCATTACAGACCATGTTTTGGTCTTTTTCAGGGCTGTGCTCCATCTCGTCTCTGAATCGATGGAGATTCCCCTGGAGCTGGTTCAGAAGCAGGCCAAGTACTCCCTTATGGAAATCCTTTCCTTGGATGACTCCCCGGGATACTATTGCTCGGATAGTGTCCTACCAGGTTGGATACCATCGGATACCATCATTTCGGTTGCATATTGGATATCTAACCAAGGATCTGACCTGCTAGGATCCACAGTGAGTATCGGAGGTATCTGTGGATACGATGGATCTGACCATCGGATCCGACTGTCTGAGGTTGAATCCTAGTATCCGAGGTATCTGTGGATACGATGGATCCAATCATCGGATCCAACTATCTATGAATCTGGAATCTGGCTTTGGTCAGATTCTAGGTCAGATACCAACACTATCCAATGGAGGAGAAGTCCAATTCACAAAAGCACTATCCGAGCACCATTATGGGGATGCCTTCCTGGTGGAGGAGGCTATTTTAGGTCCCACATTGGAGCTTTGACAGCATCTGGCTTTGTGTCTGGCACCGTTGGCTCGCATGGCCCACAAGTACGCGGTTCCTGTAATTAATATCTTTACTGAAAAAATTAAAAATATTAAAAACAGCACAGTGCAAATTTAACAGAAACGAACGAAAGACGCCACGCGGCATGGGCCTCTGAATTGCTCCGCCTGAGCCTATCAGTTGCCGCCGCTAGAGGCTGCCATCACACGGCTGCTTGACTTGCTTATACTTCATGTATGCTTTTTATCTTTCTGCCTAGGTCTCAGGCTTGAAGTGCTGCACAGCAGCCTGGACTGCTCATCCTGGAATGCAGTCTGGGAATGAAATAGAGCAAAGGACTGAGGTTCCCACAGCCCTCCACGGTCTAGCAACACTGATAGCAAATAAACCGCTGCTGCTACCTACTACTCAAGGACTATACCTCACTTAACAAGTTTTTCTCCAGACCAAAGCTTCTAAGGCAAATGCACCTCACTAGTCAATAACGGCTTTGGGGTACTTCTCTGCTTGAGGGCAGGAATCCTAGCACCTTGACATTCACTATACCTTTGCCCCCGTCGTGGGATGGAAGGCTCAGAGGACCAAGCCTCACACCGAGGCAGCTCAGCCACGACACTGGCACCACTGCTACACATGGCACTACCCAAGCCCTGCCACCTACAGGGTACCAGTCATGATCTTCTTGTACACTGCTGCGCTAGTCTGGGTAGATACAAAAATGAACGTCTGCCACAATCCTAACTTGTTAAAGGATGTGCAGGACCGTCACCTACCACACCTCACAGTCTACCCTACATCAGCAATGCTGGACTTAATGTATGGCCTAGCTCGTAAGGGAGCCTGCTACCTCATCTTCTGTGGAGGGACTGGCGAGCGTTCAAAATTATCATCCCTCACCTGGCAGGGGGGTCCTCCTCCTCATTTTACTAATACTGATAATGCTCTCTGGTGATGTCCAACCCAACCCTGGGCCAGCACTCACCAACACCATCCTGGGGTCCCTAGTGACCCAACATGGTGTCACGCCAAAGACTTGAGGGTTGCACATATGAACGTCTGTGGTCTATGACCCAAGATGCATGAGGTACAATCCTGGGTAGATATATACAAGCCAGATGTGCTTGCCATCTCTGAAACATGGTTGAAGCCTCACATACTCCCTCATGAAGTGGAATTCGACCACTGCGGCTCCTTCAATAAGGATAGAGAGGGGGGGAAAAGGATGGGGTGTCCTTATTTATGTGAGCTCCTCACTGGAGGCTTCCCTGTCTCCTACCGATCTGCCAAGCTCTGCAGGGCTTGAATCGATATTGATCAGAATAGTACTGGGCTGCACAAAACACTTAACAATAGGCTGTATATACAACCCTCCCACAGGTGGCTCGCCAGCGCTCCAGAACTTGGTTCGCCTCCTAGCAGTGTCCCCGCCTAATGAGTTGCTGATCCTAGGGGACTTAAACCTGAGGTGGGACCCCGCTACCGAGCAAAAGTACAGGGCCTCTCTCCTTGAAGCAAACTTGACCCAGGTCATTACAGAGGTCACCAGGCAAAACCAAAAAACATTGAACCACGCCATCCTTGCTTGAATACTAGTCTCAAACCCTGCTAATATACAAGCAGCTGGCACAATGTCCAATGCCCTGAGTGACCACTCACCCACTTTCTGTATCTGGAAAAACTGGCCTGCCAGGATTCCCCCCAGGCTCATAGTGGCCAGGGACTTCTCTGGATTCTCCGCTGAGGCCTTCCAGAGTTACTTGAGAAACATTGACTGGACACCAATTAGACTCCTAAGCAGTACCGATGACGCTGCTCAGTACTTCCAGTGCACCTTCTCTGCGGTGGTCAACCTCTGCGCCCCGGTAAAGGAAAAGACGAGCTAAAGGCCAATGCCACAGATGGATCTCACACGAGCTAAAAACATTAATGAAAGGCAGAGAGAAGGCCTGGAAAAAAGGCTAGGTGCTCCGCTAGCCCGCAGACTTAGCTGACTATAGATTTCTGAGGAACCAGTGCAAGAAAGCCTCAAAATCTTCTATAAGGAACTACATCAAATCCCTCCAGCAGTGAACCTTGTCGGATCCTAAATCCTTCTGGTCTAGCATCGGTTCCCTGCTAAAAGGCACAGGCAGACCTCAGCAGGGTAACATAACCTGCAATGGACAAACCCTTGCTAATGGAGGGGAGGCTGCAGCAGCCTTCAACTGCTTCTTCACTGACCTGGGTGCATACAGAACCAGACCCCTACACAGTACACAGGGCCCCCCCCCCGGACCACTGAATCCCAGTACCCTCCGAATCCCCACTTCCATCTAAGGATCGTGAGTGCAAAAGAAGTACTACCCCTCTTAACAATCCTTAAAACCCAATGGTTCTCCGGGACTGGATGGACTGGACCCTAGGCTACTCAAGGCCGCCGTCCCAGCAATAGCCCTGCCTATTGCTGTACTCATAAACAGATCCCTGCAGGATGGAGTTGTCCCCCAAATCTGGAAACAGGCCCATATAGTCCCAATCTGTAAGGGTGGAGCCAGGGATACAATAGGCCACTACAGACCCATCTCTGTCCTATGCCACCTGGCAAAGATCCAGGAGCAGCTAGTGTATTGCCAACTAAGGGATTACCTGGAAGCCAACAGGCTCCTGGCCCCCTCACAACATGGCTTTAGACAAAAGCATGGGACAGACACTGCCGTCATTCGATTCACCTCTGATGTCATAGCTGCCTTGGACAGTGGTACCCCTACTGGGGCTGTCTTCATCGACCTTACCAAGGCCTTTGACCTGGTAGATCACCCACTTCTTCTAACAAAGCTAAGCCAATTTGGACTTGACCAACACTCCCTGAACTGGTTCCGCAATTACCTGACTGGCCGCTCCCAGCAGATCAAATGGAAAGGGCCACCTCCAAACCCCTACCTTGTACTTAGGGGGGTCCCACAGGGCTCTATCTTGGGCCCACTCTTGTTCTCCCTATTCATCTAGACCTCTGTTGCACTTTGGGAGCAGCTCCATGGTACAGTACACTGATGATGCAGTACTCTCTAGAACTGCGCCGCACCTGGACGACCTAGGGCCCCTGCACCAGTCAGACTTCACCAAGGCTGAAACTTGGCTAATTGAGAATCGCTTGGTTCTTAACCCCAGTAAGACAAAAGCACTTCTGTTCGGGCCAAAATCCCTGAGTCCCTCCTGGGCTCATCTCCCACTTACTACCGTATCTGGCTCTACAATCGAGGTGGTACAATCCTTCAAATACTAGGCCTCACACTAGATCAGGGGCTTACACCGAAGCTCCACGTGGATCTGGTAACAAAAAACATTCACCAAAAACTGGGCCTCCTCTATCATCTAAGTGATAACATGATACCGGAGACAAGATTGGCAGTTGCACGGAGTATCCTCCTCCCAACCCTAACCTATGCTGCTCCAACCCTACTCTGCATCGCAAAACTTGACCACTGCAGACTACAAACCTTGTACCACAAAATCGCACATTTTGCCACGAAAACCCACCCGATGACCCACCACTGTGAAGCCCTCGCGTCACTCAACTGGCCCACCCTGTAGAACAGGCTTCACTACCCCCTTCCCAAGCTGGACTTACAAGCTCCTAGATACCTAACCTCTGGCAGGGCTAATCGGGCTACTTGCTCCAAAGCGGACCAGTAGGCCACTCCGCACCTTGGGCAAAAAACTCCTGGAAATCCCCAGGATCTGCTCGGTAGCTGGCAGTAAATCCTTTGCCCACATAGGCCTTACACTGTGGAATAATCTCCCCAGCCACCTTCAGTCAGCACCTTCCCTAGCCACATTTCAGAAGGGACTGCGCACTCACCTCCTTAACCTTAGTCCCTGCTCCTGTACCGATGGCTAACTAACCTCACCCCTGCAGTCTGGCCACATATATTAAAACAAAAAAACAGCCACTGTTGAATTGTGTCCCCGCTAGGGAAACTATAACCCTGTACCCTATCCTACACTGTATTATTTGTGTGTACTTATTAGGTCTAGTGCCCTAAATCTATCTGACGCCACTGTTGTATTCTGTAAATGGGATGTACTCAACCGCCCTCTTCCATGAAAACTGTATACTGTCATTGTAATCCTGTATGATATGGTCAACATTGTATTACCTGCCTGTATGTGCAAACCATATGTAACTAACTACGGTTCGCCCCTGAAAAAGGAACCTTCGGGGCCCAGTGGGCTTACCCGGTTAACAAAATTTATTAAGTAAATCAATTACAATGGTAGGCACTGTAACAAGGAATCCAGCTCAAAAGATCCTGGTAGTGTGCATTTGAATGATTCAACAGTAGTAACACATTAACCATCAATGTATGATAGTTCCTGGAATGTGCTCATAACAGTCAGAGAGTGGACAGTTCTGTCTTCCAAACAGATGCCCAACAATACAGATCAACTGAACTAAGCAATCAGGTAGCTTAAAGCCGTGCATCCAAATGGCTACATTGAAAGGGCTTACATAAGTGTGGGACTATTTAGCAGTCTGTCATGCATGAAATTGAAGGGTTTAGAGGAAGTAAAGTATGCAGTTCTAGGGACCTGGATATGTTGTTCAATCCACACTTATTGGCAGGTTCCTTGCCGCTTTAAATCTTGCTGGAAGGTCTTCAAGCTGGCTCCTCCCACCCAACCGGGTGGTAAAACTCTCAGCTCCGCCCCATGACGCCAGATCTTCCTTACCACTTGGAAGCTCAGGTTCCCTTCTTAGCGCTCTGCGTTTTAGACTGGATTCTAACTCTTCAGTTCGTCCGAAACTAGTTTTGAAGTTTTCTAAACTTCGGTCTTCTTCATCCCTCGCTGCTGCGATGGACAAATCGATTCCCGGCTTTCGGAGGTGCCCTTGCGGGCAGAAAATGTCAGGGCGGATCCGCACTCCACGTCGTCTACTGCCTAGGCCTGAATCACGACCTGCCGGCCCTGCGAGTTGTGCTGCTCTTTTGACCGCCGTCCTGGAGGATCGCGCTGCCCGATTGAAGCTCGGGCGCCCCGAGAAGCGTTACCCGTCAATAAAATCCAAAGAGGCTCGTTGGACGGTGTCTGCGGTGGCTGGCTCGGCTGAGCAGCTCGAGCATATGATCGCCCTCGAGGAGGAGGCGGCCCAGCTTGCATCTTCCACCTCCTTGGCCGCGGCATTTATCCTGCTCTCTTTGAGTTCCTTGTACTTGGCTTCGTTCAAGGAGCTTTGTCAGTCCCCTTCCACGAAGGGAGAGGGGCCATTGGGACATTCCTCTCGGCCCAAGAAGAAGGGATCGAAGGGTAAGTCCCACCGTCAGCGTTCGTGGGAGCGGGAGAGGTCTCCTTCCCCGGACAGCCGACCGTCGACTTTGGTCGAAGTTGTGGCTCACGCCGCTGGCTTCACGGTGTCCCCGTCAGGCCAGCCTGCCGAGACTCCCGTTGACGCAGTCGAGATTTTCCTCGACCCGTCGGACGGGTTGTCGACTGGTGAAGCCGACAACCCACCTTCGCCAGTTCCCCCGGTGGAGACCGAGGATCTGCCTGCGCCTTCGGGGCGGCAGTCCCCGGATAAAGTGCCCGAGCCGAGGGAAGAGTGGGTGTCCCCAACCCCTTCCCAGACCTGCCCTCGGTCACCCCGAGGGTCTCGGTCTCGGACTTCATCTCAGTTAAGCCGCTCCCGCCATCGGCAGTCTTGGTCTCGATACGGAAGTAAGCGGCGACACCATTCCTCCTCATCCTCTTCCTCGGATGAGGAGAGGCTCCGACGTAAATTGCGTCGACGTTACAAGGAGCTTATGTGGCAGCAGTTACTGTTGTCCGGGACGAAATCGACTCCGATTCAGCCCCCGGCCATCAAGTGGCTGTCGCCCGAACGACCGAAGCAACTGCTCACCCCAGTCGAGATGCCCATTCCTGGGCCGGTTGTTCGGCCGAAACCAGCTGCTCCACCGATTTGTGGTGGAACCTCTGCCTCCACAACCAAAGTCTGGGGCACTGACCAAGGATTCTCGGTCGGGTCACGGCCTGCCCCACAGGTTGTCGGTCACCCTCACTCCCGACCGTCCTCGGCAGGTGGAGGGTGGCTCAGGGCCAAGGCAGCTCTTCGCAGACTCTTCGGAGTCCGATGACGACTCCTCCCTGTTCTCCAGGCAGGTCGATCTGGAGTCCTCCGGGGGCTAGTCATTGGACATAGCCCATCGTCCTTCTTGGGTCTGCTTCGACTCATCTCGGAGTCCACCGGGATGCAGCTCGAGCCCGTGTCCAAATGGGCCAAGTATCCTCTGACGGAGATACTGGACCGAGGGGATTCACCCACGGAGGCCTTTCCGGTTGCTGAGGCCATTGTCGGCCCAGCCTTGGAGCTTTGGCAGCAGCCTGCTTCCTGTCCTGCGCCCTCGGCCAGGATGGCCAGGAAGTATGCGGTCCCTACTGGCTCTTTGCCCGGTTTCTCGGAGCACCCCTCTGCCGAGGGGTTAGTCACCGACAGCGTCTTCCGGCGTTCCGGTAACACTCGGGATGTGGATAAGCCCCTCGACAAAGAGTCCAAAAAGCTGGACTTTGCGGGCGCAAGGTGTACGCTGCATCCTCCCTCGGCCTCCAACAGGCCAGCTCGGCGGTGCTGATGACACACTTCTCCCACACCCTCATGGGCTCCCTGGATGAGGTTGTCCCTCATCTCCCGGCCGACCTGCAGACCACGGTCCGTGAGGTGCGGGACCAGGATAGGGCGGTGGCGAAGCAGCAGCTTCAGACTGCTCTGGACATAGGTGATTCCTGTGCCAGGTCAGTAGCAGCCGTGGTGGCTATGCGCTGCAGGGCATGGCTGAGGATATCCACCTTCACGGCGGATACCCAGCACAAGTTGGCGGACGCCCCCTTTTTGGGGACTGACCTCTTCGGCCCTGGAGTGGAGGGACACCTCCAGCGGATCGAAAAGTCCAATGCCGCTCTGGACTCTGTCACCTCTACCCAGAGGGACAAAGGCCGCCGTCAACAACAACATAAGTCCTTTCGTCCTTCGGCCCCTGCAGCACGACCGGCCCAACAGCTTGAGCAGGAGCACCAGCAGGCTTGGCTTGGCATCCCAAACCCAAGCCCACGGCTTCCTCCAACAGGAAGCAAGGAGGAAGGCCCAGGAGGTCCCTCGGCCGTTCCTCCTCCAAGCCTGCCCAGTGACGGGTTGAGGGTGCCGCCCAGCCTTGTCACTTCCCCTGGGTTCTCCCCAGGGGACGGCTCTGCCACTTCCTTTCCACCTGGTCCGCTATCACCACGGACCGCTGGGTGTTGGAGGTGGTAGGAAAGGGCCTGCCTCTGGAGTTCGAGCAGACCCCACCCTTTCGAGCCATCGCCCCTCGGGGCCACGGGGTCCGCAGCCTCGCTGTCGGCCCGCCGAGCCAATATTGCCCTGCTCCTCAAAAAGGTGATCAGGAAGGTGGCGGATCCTCCTCCAGACCCGGGGTTTGTGTCCAGGTATTTCCTGGTCCCAAAACGGATGGGGGGCTGGCGCCCCATCCTCGACCTGCACGACCTGAACAGGTTCCTAAGGTCTCAGACCTTCAGGATGGTCACTCTGGTTCAGATAATCCCATCGCTGGAACGAGGCATGTGGTTCTGTTCCCTGGACCTCCAGGACACGTTCTTTCACGTCCCGATCTGTCTGTCTCATCAGAGATTCCTCCGCTTCAGAGCGGAGGGATCCCTTTACGAGTTCCGGGCCATGCCCTTCGGCCTCTCTCTAGCTCTAGCTCCCAGGGTCTTCACCAAATGCATGGCAGTGGTGACAGCATTCCTGCGGCGCCGAAGGGTCCTGGTGTACCCCTACCTGGACGACTGGCTGATTGCAGCCCCCTCCAGAGCGGAGGTGGGCGGTCAGAGATCTGGCCCTCCAGGTTTGCTCTCAGATTGGCCTCCTCATCAACGAGGCCAAGTCGGAACTCGTGTCGAAGCAGGTGATGCTCTTCATCGGGGCAGAGCTCGACTCTCTTTGAGCCAGAGCTCGGCTCCCAGCGGACAGGGCCGAGGTTCATTCCTCCTTTACCCAATCATTTCTGGTTGGGCAATCGCGCCCTGCCCTGGACTTCCTGCGCCTCCTGGGCCTCATGGCGGCCTGCACCAGCGTGGTCTGTTGGGCCTGTTGGTACATGCGTCCCCTTCAGTGAGTAACCTGTATTTTCTGCGTATTCTCTTCCCATTTTTTCCAACCATACTTTGGCTGTGACATTGGTGGCGACTCTGACTTTTGCAAGAAGGTAATGTTGTGGATGTGGAACCCCAAAAACAGGAGTCCAAGAAGCTGAACCATACAGCGAAAAAGGTCAACGCGCCATCCTTCCTGGGTCTTCATCTGGCGAGCTCTGCCTTGATCACGGACAACTTTGGACGTGCCCTTCCCCACCTTTCTGCGGACTTGCAGTTGGTGATCAGAGTGGTCAGAAACCAGGGTTGCTCCTTTGCCAGGAACCAGCTTCAGACAGCCTTGGACATTGGTGAATCCTGCTCCTTGTCCATGGTGGAAGTAGTCACTATGTGCTATAGAGCCTGGCTGTAGATTTCCACCTTTACGGCAGACACCCAGCACAAACTGGTGGATGTCCCCTTCCTGGACAATGACCTATTTGGGCCAGGAGTGGATGCACACCTCACCAGGATGAGAAGTCTGCCACCCTAGTTTCAGTCACGTCCTCACAAAAGGACCCCAAGTGACAGAAGCTGAAGAAAAAGCTTTTTGTTTTGTCCCTTCCCATCCCAGCAGCCCCAGTCGGGGCAGTCTCAGGTCTGGTGACCTAAGTCCAAGTTTCCAGTCAGGGCTATAAGGAGGCCGGGGTGGCGGTGCCCCTCTGGTGTCCATGCTAGAGCCTCTTCCAAGGCTGCTCAGTGATGGGTTGGTGGGTGTCTGCCTTCTGCACATTGGGCACCCGCCTCAACTTCCGGCGGGGGGGGGGGGTCAGCTTCACCATTTCTGGCATGCCTGGTCCGCCATTATTACGGATTAGTGGATGTTAGCAGTGGTGGCTCGCGGGTTGCCTGTGGTGCCTCAGGGAGGACATTGTTCATCTCCTGGAGAAAGGAACTGTAGTCTGTGTCCCAGACAACAGTGCCATCCAGGACTTTGTGCCGAGGTATTTCCTGGTCCCCAAATGGATGGGGGGGTTGGCGCCCCATTCTGGATCTTCATGATCTGAACCAGTTCCTTCGGAGGCGCAAGTTCAGGATGGTCATTCTGAATCAGATAATCCCATCTTTGGAGCAGGGCATGTGGTTCTGCTCTCTGGACCTCCAGGGTGCCTTCTTTCACATCCCAGTCCATCTGTCCCACTGGCAGTGTCTTTGGTTATGTGCAGAAGGGATGCTTTACGAGTTCCGGGTCATGTGTTTCGGCCTCTCCTTGGCCCCCAGGGTCTTCACCAAGTGCATCACGGGTGACAGCATTCCTGTGGCACCGAGGGGTTCAGATATATCCGCACCTGGACAACCGACTGATTGCCGGTTCATCTCAGAAGGCAGTGGAGTGATCTAGTGATTTGGCCCTCCAAACTTTCTCAGCCCTGGGTCTCCTCTTCAGCCTGGCCAAGTCGGAACTCAGCCCCTTGCAAGTCATGAGCTCGACTCCGTGCAGGACAAGGCCTGACTCCCAGCGGACTGGGCAGCGGATCTTTTCTCCTTTGCCCAATCATTTCAGGTTGGGTGCTTGTGCCTTGCTTTGGACTTCCTGCAGCTGTTGGGGTACATGGTGTACTGCACCAGCGTGGTCTTCTGGGCCTGCTGGCAAATGTGCCCCCTGCAGTGGGAGCTGGCTTACCAGTGGTCTCTGCGCCTAGGTCACTTGGACCAACCGGTCATGGTGACGCAGTCGATACAGGATGCCATCCAGTGGTGGCTCATCCTGGAACACCTAGAGGAAGGTGCTTCATTCATTTGCCCAGAGCCGACTGTCTCTGTGATGATGAATTGTCTCTGGTTGGATAGGGAGCACACTTGAGGGACCACATAGCCTATGGACTCTGGATCCCCAGTGAGTCCCGGTAGCACATCAACCTGCTGGAGCTGCATGCAGTGAGTCTTGCTCTGACAGCATTTGCTCCATTTGTCCGGGGTCACTTCTCGTGCAGGTCGAAATGGAAAACACCACATACATATACTGCCTCAACAAGCAAGGCGGAACACATTCCCTCTGGTTGTGTCGGGAAACCCTCTGCACCCTTGTGCGTAGCATGGGTGCCAATCTCCTGGTGATTCATGTGGCTGGAGCTTCCAGCCAGCTGGTGGATGCCCTCAGCCAAGTGGGTGAGGTGTCTCACGAGTGGTCCCTTCATCAGAAAGTGGTAGACCACCTGTTCTCCCAGTGGGGTACTCCCCCGGTCAACCTGTTTGCCTTCTGGGAGAATGTGAAGCTGAGGCTATTCTGTGTGCCCCCAACCCCCCAGTACACTGATGGGGGATGCCTTCGCGCGGCCTGGGCCCCAGGCCTTCTTTATGCCTTCCCTCCCTTTCCCCTGATCCACAAGGTGCTGGTCAAGGTACAGAGGGACAAGGTGCAGTGTACTTTACCAGTCCAACCTTGGAGGCTGAGTGTAGGCTTCATACATTGGGCCTGAGGTAAGTGCAAGTTTATTATACGGAGCACACAGCTGGAGTTCGGGCACAGTTTTGCCAGCTATTTGTCGTCTACACTGAAGCTGCATCTGGCAGACCGGTAGCTAAGTGGACGATTGGCAGGTGGATTGTATCCTGCATAGACTTCTGCTACAGGTTGGCTGCAGGGAGCCTTCCATAGGGCTTAAGGCTCATTTTACCAGACACACCACTGTTTCGGTGGCCGCTTCCAGGGACTCCCCAATCCAGGAGACCCGCAGGGCTGCTATCTGGAAGTCAGCACACAACTTCCTTTCCCACTACTACAACAACATGAGTCACACCAGGAATGCTGGTCTTGGGACCTTGGTTCTCCAATCTCTCTTTTCAAAGTAAGGGTGTGCGCCTTGCCCCCTCCTCCCGGAGAACTGTTGGGAGTCTGCCACAGTGTGGAAGGTGCACCATATCCACATCCCTAGAAATGAGGGTTTCTCACTTGAAAGCATAGGTCTTCCACGGAGTGGTCTCTTGCAGTAGGTAGTACTTTTGGGTATCCAGCACAGGTCGTTGTGGTGCACGGCAGCTCTTCTAGCAGTTTTTCACCAGGGACTGCCCACTCATGACGTCAACTTCCTGTTTCCTATATAAATGTGGGCGGTCCCTGGTATCCACAGTTCATCTTCCCGCTATCTTCAGCTCATGCAGCAGCTAGTGCAACTTCTGTGTAGCAGTCATTGACGAGGAACTTGGAACTAAGATGAATGTATTTCGATTATTCAACTAAACATGCTTTATTTTGTTCCTGTCGTTGCGGTAGCAAGATATGCTGCTTTGATAATCAAATAGTTTGTGTAAAGTCTCTGGGACCCACACACAACACCAATTCCTGCAGCTTATGTCAGGACTTCAGTCAGGCAACTCATCAACGACGGTTGCTTGAAATTCAACAAGTTTTGATGGAGCAGAAATATCTCTCTTGGAGAACTAGGGGGCTTGTACCAAGGGCTCCCCTCTACTGGTTCCCATTCCAAGCAGGAAAAGGAGAAGGAGAAACTCTCCTCACATGCCCTGCCTCGACGTCCGTCGATGGCCACCATTTCTGGTGTCCCTCTGTCGACGGGACATCCTTTAAGTGCTTCTTCATCGACGGGGGCTCATACCTTCTTGTCGACGGTGCTTTCCAGTGCTTTGACTGCAGTCCAACTAGTGACTGCTTCATCGACAAAGACTTATACCATCTCACCGACGATGCTCGCTTTACATGCAGTAAAATATACTGCTGCTCCGTTGACAGGGGCTTCTCTCCCGTCGATGGTGTTTGGCAGTTTAAGAGGAAATGACTCCTTTTCCCCTGTGGGCTCATCAACGAGATCCCGCATTCCTCAGGGGACGCCCATGGCTTATGCCTTATTGACTGCCCCTCCACCTACTCAGGTGGCTTCCTATTGGGGTCAGGTGGACAGAGATCAAGACCCTGGTCTTAACTACCCAGGGCAAGACCTGCTTAGGCTATCTGTCCCATTCCCTCTATCACCCCTCTGGTTTCCCAACATGCCCCCCTTCTCACCCCCTCCTCCTCCTTCCCAGGAAAGGGACCTCACCAATGTAGTCCGACACGTCTTGCATGCCATATGGCATTCTCAGCCCTCTGAAGGGCTGGGTGATCTCACCCGATCTCCTCCCCTTCCCCCGCCTAAAAGATTCCATGGTGACCAGGATACCATACCATCCTGGTCTCCTCCTCCATTTATAGAGGACTGTTTGTCAGATGACCAGGAATTCCCACCTGATTTCACCGATGATCTTGAGGATGAAGAGTTTCAAGATTTGGATTTCCCTAATCCGGAATCCCCCTATTCAGAAATCTCTTCCCTGGATGAAGATATGTCTTTGCTTGCGGCAGCCTCTCCCCCAGATGACCCTTTTTTTAGTGAAATGATGGGTCAGATTCAAAAAGTCATGGGATTCTCCACTATGGAACATGACAAGCAACGTAAGGATATGGTAGAATACCTTGAATTACCTGAGGAGCCTGTTTTAGTGGTTCCCCCACTAATACCAGCTTACCAGAGTGCCATGCTGGCTGCTTGGCATCATCAACCTTCAGCTATTACAGCTGTTCCCCTCAAAGCGGATCATCTATATCGGGCTTCTCTGGACCACCCCTTTCTGTCTAGTATTCCAGAGGTAGATTCTGTGGTCATTACTGCCACTCATGACCATACCAAAAAGCCCAAACACATGAGCTCCTTACCTCCTGATAAGGACTCCCGAAGAACTGACTGTCTGGGGAAAAAGGTATTTTCCTCAGGTGTTATGAATATCAGAATTTTGAACTATATGGGTCCTATGATTAAATATTAGCATACCTTGGGTTCCTCTGCTGTTGAGCTTATCAATAAACTCCCTCCCTGACAAGAAATGGATACATTATTGGCTGCAGTGACAACTAGTAATTCAATTTCCCATCACCTTCTCAGGTCAGGATATGATGCCGTTTATACCTCAGCCCGACTGTCAGCCACTGGTATCACCCTGTGTCGACATTCTTGGCTTCGCGTTTCAGGCTTTGCACCTGATATACAACATAAAGTAGCTAATGTCCCCTTTAATGGGTCCAAGCTATTCGGGCCAGGCACTCAAACTTTACTGGATGACTTACAGGCATCAGGCAGAACCCTCTGTACGGTTCATGGCATGTATCATACTCCCGCTACAACCTACCATACTCAACACACCTCTTATTTCAAAAGAGGTGGCCGGTACCGAGATAAAAACAAAGGCAGCTTCTGAGGTTGTGCTCAATCCAACAGAGGCAACACCTCTACCACCCAGGGTACCCGCTCCTGCCCTTCAGGTGGGGCTGGGCAACCCCCTCCCAGTGACCCACAAGGGCTTTCTCCTCAACTAGACCTCAGAGGCTGTGGGGGCGGGGGGTTAATTTTGCCCTCCATCTGGAGACCTGGCAAATGATCACATCTGATAATTGGGTACGTCAGATTATACAGAGGGATCATACATTGGAGTTTCTCTCCACCTCACGCCCTTGCCCTCCATGCAAGATTCTTTATCCTCCAGAGTATATTCGCATCCTACAGGAGGAATTAACGGCCCTTTTTTTCCAAACGGGCCATTGTACTAGAGCCCCTTATAGAGCTTCAGACAGGATTTTACTCCCATTTTTTTTCTGGTACCCAATTGTACAGGAGATCTCAGACTAATATTGTATCTCAGACAGCTGAATCTTTACATCCAGTACAAACATTTCTGCGTGGTCACCCTACCAGCCATCATGCCGATTCTGAAAGAGTGTGATTGGCTTTGTACCCTGGACATGAAGGATGCTTACCTTCATATTCCCATCCACCGTGCCCACCACAGATTTTTACGCTAACACTTACTGGGTCAAAATTACCAGTTCCGAACACTCCCTTTTGGCCTTTCATCAGCCCCCATAGTGTTCACCAAGTGCCTGGCAGTGGTGGCAGCAGCGTGTTGCTAAGAGAAGGGCACGTCATCTTCCCATATCTAGATGATTGTCTAATAAAAGCAGACTCCGCAGTAGTTCTGCTTGCCTCCCTAGATGCTACCTTGAAAATGTTCGCAGATCTGGGAATCACGGTAAAGTGGCCAAAGACCAATCCAAACCCAACACAGTCTCTCCAATACATTGGAGCTGTTCCAGATACAGTTACAGTCAGGGTTTACCCCCCGCCTGCCCGGCAGGATACGCTCATAGCTCTGGCATTGTATATACAAACTCAGAAGACAGTCACAGCCAGACAAATGCTGCACCTTCTGGGTCACGTGTCCGCTGCCATCCACATGAGACCTCTCCAGTGGACCCTCCAGAATCAGTGGTCCCAAAAAACAGAACAGTTCAAAGACAAAATCAAGGTCACTCCCTCTCTGAAGTCTTCCCTGACATGGTGGATAATCAGAATCAAGGAATGCCTTTCCAATCCCCCCCTCCCATGCAGACGTTGACCACAGATGCTTCCCCGCACAGCTGGGGAGCGCACTTAGGTCCTTATCAGACTCAAGGCCAATGGCCCGTTTCTCCCCATCTGTTTCATATCAGTCTCCTGAGATGCGAGTGGTCTGCTTAGCCCTCCAGGCATTCCGGCCCTAACTCAAACCAGGATCATTACTGATCCAATCAAACAACACTGCAGTAGTGTTCTACCTCAACAAGCAAGGGGGTACAAAATCTCACGCCCTATGCAGAGAAACCCTTGCTGTTTGGCAGGAAACCATACAGCAACACCTGACGCTAACAGCTGTCCACCTACCGGGACATTGCAGCCAGTTAGCCAACCGGCTGAGTCGCCAGTCCACAACTCACGAATGGACACTTCACGGGCAAGTGCTCCAAGAAATCTTCAACTCATGGGACACTCCACAGATGGATCTATTTGCCTCCCTAGAGAATTTACAGTCTTCCCAGGTATTTTTCCATTATCCCAAACAGAAAGGGATGCTCTATAGGTGTCCTGTCCCAACCCTGGACAAGTCTGTGATGATTCTCATAGTCCCACTATGGCCTCGTCAGTTGTGGTTTCCCCTACTGTTGCAACTGTCAGTACGGGATCCCATCCCATTGCCTATCAGACCAGACCTCTTGACTCAGTGTCACGGGTCTCTACTACATCCCAACATGAAGGCTCTACACCTTCACGCTTGGCTCCTGAGGACGCTTTCATAACTCGTTTACAAGTGTCCTCTCCTGTTGCCAATATCCTCTTGGCTTCCCATAAGCCAGCAACAAGAGCAACAAACAATTCCAAATGGAAACGCTTTTCCATATGGTCAGCCTCTCGATCTTTGGACCCTTACTCTTGTCCACTGACGAAGGTTCTGGACTACCTGGCTTCACTATCTGAGTCTGGTCTAAGTTATTCTTCCATTAAAGTCCACTTAGCTGCCATCTCCGCTTTTCATGAGCCTCTGGATGGCAGGTTACTGTACCAACATCATCTAGCTAAGATGTTTTTGAAAGGAATGTTACATATTAAACCTCCTATTAGAAGACCCACTCCTCCTTGAGATCTCAATTTTATGATTGAAAAATTGACCCTTGAGCATTTTGAGCCAGCTGCCACCTGTGATCTCCATTTTCTTTCATGGAAAACCCTATTTCTAGTGGCTATCACTTCCACTCATCGTATTTCCAAGCTCCATGCCCTCATATGTAGGGAACCTTACTTGATTTTCCACAAGGAATGGGTGGTCCTTCGTACCAACCCTTCCTTCCTTCCTAAAGTAGTCTCCGAACATACTTTAAATCAGTCTTTGGAGCTTCCGGTCTACTATCCAGACTGCTCCAATCGGGGTGAACATCTCCTACATACTTTAGATGTCCACCGTATATTATGCTACTATACTAACTGGACACAGTCGATTAGAATGACATCTCAGCTGTTCATCTCCTTTGCCCTGGGTTGGAAAGGCCTCCCGGTTGCGACACGTACTCTTTCATCCAGGTTGGCGCATTGTATTACATTTTGTTACAAACAAATACAACAAACCTTTACCTGGACCTGTCCAAGTCCACTCCACTAGCGCTATGGCCACCACTGCGGTTTGCTTTAAGGGAGCCTCCATTTCAGATATGTGCAGTGCAGCTACCTGGTCCACGATCCATACATTCACAAGACACTTCAGTCTGGATATTGCCTCACGATGTAGGACAGCCTTCACCCGTGCAGTCCTACAAGGTCTTCTATCATAACTATCCTCCCACATGGGCATTAATGCTTGGGATTCATCCCAAAAGTATTACCTACTGCAAGAGACCACTCTGTGGAACATAGTACAGTTAAGTAAAAACTTAGTGTAACAGTAAATCTTTAAGGAGCGTCTCTTGGAGTAGGTTTTTCCCACCCTCCATCCCCCCCTCCTTCTCTAAGAGAGCAAGTTCTGGTCTGGTTGGGACTCCTTTGATACCTCGGCTTCCCCTCGGTCCTCGCTTCTGTGAGCTGAATCTGGTGGGGGAACTGAAGATACCAGGGACCGCCCACACTTATATAGGAAACAGAAAGCTGATGTCATGTGTGGGCGGTCCCTGGTGAAAAACTGCTAGAAGAGCTGCCGTGGACCAAAGCGATCTCTGCTGGATACCCAAAACTATTACCTACTGCAAGAGACACTCTTCAAAGATCTACTGGTACGGTAAGTTTTTAAGTAACTGTACTTTAAAGGAGTGGTATATCTGGTGCACATCCACACAACACACCCGACTTCCTCTGGCAAGTGTCACATGGATGTCCGCTTCCAGCGTGCAAGATTTGATGTCACATTGCAGAGCCAAGGAGTATATCATCCTCGCCACCCTCTCTAAAATACTGGAGAAAATTGTTGCTATCCAGGTCTCGGATTACCTCTACTCCTTCAAACTCCTCACCCCTGACCAACATGGTTAACGACGTGGGCACAGTACATCCACTGCTCTCATACAGTTTTACAAATGATGTCAGACTTGCTCTGGACAAAGGCTTTCTCACTGGGGCTACTTTTGTTGATCTTACAAAAGAGTTTGATTTAGTTGACCACCCGCTGCTCCTATCAAAGTTGTCATCCCTAGGCTTCTTTACCTCTGTCACCACCTGGTTCCAAAATTATCTTTCGGAGCATCAACAATTTGTCCAGATTTGAGATGCTATGTCCCCTCTTGCTCCTACTTGGTTCGGAGTGCCCCAAGGTTCGATTCTTGGTCCTCTCCTGTTTACAGTCTTCATAAACGACATCCCACCGCTCACTGGTGCTTGCTCAGGTCTGCTATATGCAGACAGTCTTTTTCTTTACTCATCCTCCTCAAACCTCTCAGATATCGACCTGAATCACAATAGTAACTTCAATACCTTTCAGAGCTGGCTATTGTAAAACAAGTTTGTCTTAAATAAAAATAAAACAGTGTCTATGCCCTTCGGTTCAGGTTTAAAAATGCAGTCCTGCACCCAACTATTAAGTATCAGAGTGCTTGATGGCACTCCCCTTAACACAGTTACCTCTTCTAAATACCTAGGAGTAACTCTTGATCCCACCTTGGATTTTGACCTGCACCTAGCCTCAGTCATTAAATCGGTCAGTATTCAACTTGGGCTGGCATGTAAGGTGAGACATAGCCTAACATCCACGGCGAGGATAGCCATTGCACAGGGGATCCTGAGACCCAAATTGGCATATGGATTGATATCCTTTCCGGCAACTACTGGAGGGCTCCTCCGAATATGGGATGTCTGCTACAACAGCATTTGTCGTTTTGCTCTGTCTTTACCCAAACTTATTCACCGATGCACACTATACTCCAATCTGGGATGGTTTACCACCTCAGCCTTCTGACAGTTTACTTCCTACTGTTTTATAAAGAATATAATCTCCTCCCAGATACCTGACAAATTGGCTCTACTGCTCAAACCTGTGACCTCTGCCTACCCACTGAGATCAGCTGACAAATCCCTTCTTGTCCAACCGAGATGTAAAACCAAAATGGCGGAGAATGCTGTCTCTAGCTGGGCCCCTAAACTATGGAACTTCCTTCCACTGAGTCTAAGAATCTCCCCTTCTCCACATAGCTTCAAACAGGAGCTTTGTATGGCTCTTCTAAGCTCTGAACCCTGCTCCTGTTCTCTGTCCACCCACTCCTGTACTGGCTCCTCCTAGTTGCCTACCGGCTCCAATCTCTACTACTGTCAAACCTACCTTGAAATCTTGCTATTTCCTCTCCTCTAGCACTTACTCACTAGTTGTATGACTTATGACTGTTAGTTATTTGCACTTATATTTCTGTTTTATTACTACATATAGATACCTGCAAATGTACTGTCATTGCTGAAAATTTTGTATAAGTGTACTATGTCTGACTTCTACTTGTTCTCATGATGTTTTCTTGTATCTACTATTGTCTACATACCCCTTTGTTGTAATCTCCCGGGTCATACCTGAAAATAGGCAGCTATGCTGTCTAGGGTACCTACCCAGTTAACAAAAACTAAATAAATATCACACTGGTGGGTGGGAGGAGCTTAGCATGAAGATGTTCCGGATGGATTTAAAGGGAAAGGAAGACTGCCACAGTGTGGATGTGCACTATATTTCACTCCTGGAACTCCGGGTTACAGGTGAGTAACCCTCATTTCCTGCTGGGTACTGTGTCTCTGGCTCTAAGACCAAACAGGTGTGCTTTATGGAGGAGATATTCTAGAAGATCAAGAGTTACACGTAAGTAATATTTCTTTGTATCTAATTTATTAATTTCTAGGGATGTGGATATGTTGTTCTGTCAGCACTATCTGGTAATGTCCTTTCCCCTTTAAATCTTGCCGGAAAGTCTTAAAGCTGCCTCCTCCTCCTACCCACCCAGGTGGTATATCCTTCAGATCCCCTCCATGACACCAGATCTTCCTTTCCGCTGGAAGCAGTAGGTTCCCTCCTTAACTGCTAACGCATTGAGTAGGCCCTGGTGCTCCAAACTTCAGATTCTTTTCCCAAAACTTAAACTTGTTAGAGTTATGTCTTCACCACGATCTTTGATTGTGATCACAATGAAGGAAAAGTCCTCACCTGGGTACTGCCGGTGCTCTTGCGGGCAGAAGATGTCATGCACAGACCTGCATGCCTTGTGTGTTTATTGCCTAGGCCATGAGCACGATCCGCAGGCTTGCGACTTGTGCCGTTCATCTTTACCATCAGTTGTTCAGGACCGCCTTTCCCGCCTCAAGTTGGGCCACCCAGAAAAATGGAATCTACTGGTCAAATCTAAGGAAGCCCGTTGGGTGGTCTCCGCGGCTGCAGGGTCTGCCGAGCAGCTGGAGCAGATAAAGGTCTTCAAGGAGGAGGTGGCTTGGGCTGCGAAATAGTCCTTTTCAGCTTCAGCCTTCGTTCCTCTGAAATTGGGCCCCACCTTTTCAGGCTTCTTTAAGGAGTTGTGCCAGTCTCTCCCGACCAAGGGAGAGGGCCCCTCATGTTTGCACAGCTCTTGCTCCTGTGAGAAGAAGAAAGAGTCGAGAGAAAGAGAAGACTCACCATCGATATTCTTGGGATTGAAAGCGGTCTTGGTCCCAGGAAACTACAGTTTCGGCTTCGGTCCAAACCGTGGTCTTAGCCGCTAGCTTCACGGTACCCCCGTCAAGCCAGACTCCTGAGACGTGGGCTGGCGATCCGGCCAAGATTTTTCATGACCCAGTCAACCTGTTGTCACTCGATGAGGCTGACAATTCTCTATTTAGGACTCTGGTCCTACCGGCTAACAAGTCTACCCAGCAGACTGGGTCAAACCCTAAGAGCCACCGATCCAGACCAGGAGAACTTCATCAGCTTAGTCCAGTGCCCCGTCAGTCACCTGACGATTTGAGGGTCTAGTTTCCGTTTTCCTTGTCTAGCGGGTCGAGCAGATCCTGCGGCATTATTCTCAGCGTCATAAGAAGCATCTGCTGCTACTCATCCTCGTTCTCCTCAGCTGAGGAGAGACTTTGATGCAAGTTGCGCTAATGCTGCGAGGATCTTGTGTGGCAACAGTAAGTGTTAGCTGGTCCAAAGCCAACCCTAAGCTCCCACCCGGCCATCACATGACTTTGGCCCGAAGGTGTATGCTCTGAGCCGATTGGACACCGCCTCCGCTCATGGAGCCAGTGAAGACTTTCTCGGCTCGGCCGGAGCTGGCCTCTCCAACAATTGTGGTGGGTCCACCACCCCCAAAGCCTCTGACTGGGGCACCAACCAAGAAGTCTTGGCCAGCTAAAGGTCTTCCCCATAGGCTGTCGGTCACACTTTCACTCACGACCCTCCGCTACGGGTCAGGAGCAACTCGGGTGGTCGTCCACTTTATGTAGACTCTTCGGAGTCCGAGGACTCCTTGCTGCACTCCCGTCCGATCAGTGAGGAGTCCGTGGGAGGGGTCTCTCAATGGAAGAAGGACCCACGTCCTTCATGGGCATCGATGTCTCTCTCGAGTCTGCAGGGATGCCGCTTGAACCCCGTTAAGCGGGCTCTGCTATATCCCCTTACAGATACTCTGGATAAAAGGGATTCTCCGACGGAGGCCTTCCTAGTGGCCAGAGCCATTGTTGGCCCGGCCTTGGAGCTTTGGCAACACCCTGCCTCCTGCCCTGCACCTTCAGCCCGCATGGCCTGCAAATATGCGGTGCCCATCGGTTCCCTTTCAGGGTTCATGGAACACCTCTTGGCCGAGGGGTTGGTAACCGATTCCATGTTTTGGCGCTCGGGCCATAAAGGTATCGACAAACTGCCGAACAAGGAGTCCAAGAAATTGGACTACCTGGCCAAAAAGGTTTATGCTGCCTTCTTACTCGATCTCAGCCAGACGAGCTTGGCCATCATTATGGCACACTTCTCCCATGCCCTCTTGCACTCTCTGGATGAGATGCTTCCTCATCTTCCTGCGGACTTCCAGACCATGATCAAACAGGTCTGGGACCAGGGTCGGGCTATGGCCAAATAGCAACTCCAGACGGCTCTGGACATTGGGCATTCCTGTGGCCCATTCAGTGGTGGCCGCAGTCATTGTGCTATAGGGCTTGGCTGAGGATCTCGACCTTCACGGCAGATACTCAACACAAATTGGGGGGCATACCCTTTTTGGGCACCATCTTGTTCGGGCCTGGTGTAGATGGTCACCTCCAACATATCGAGAAGTCCAATGCCACCTTGGATTCCGTTATGTCCATCCAGAAGGACCTCAAAGGGCTCCAGTCAGCAGAACCACAAGCCCTTTCGGCCTTCCGCCCTTGTGGCCAAACCAGCCCATCACCAGTCTGGGCAGCAGGCTCACTCTTGGCGCCCTCTGCCGAAGTCAGTGGCTTTGGTGCCCCGAAAGCCCGGAGGAAAGGGACTCTGTAGCTCTTCGGCTGGATCTTCCTCCTCCAAGCCTGCCCAGTGAGGGGATGGGGGCTACCACCCCCCATTGCCCATCACACCTCCCCTGGGTCCTCCTGTGGGGGGCCAGCACCACCACTTCCTTTCCGCCTGGTCCGCTGTTACTATGGATAGGTGGGTTCTGGAAGTGGTTGGCCCGGGTCTGCCTCTGGAATTTGAGCAGTACCCTCCAAGCTGAGCCCGCACCCCATGGAAGGACTTGGCATCCGCATACAGTCTAACATACATACTAAAATGGCAGCAGAGTAGGCCTGACGTTTTTTCGTGTCTGCTCGTTTGGTCAGACCCCACCCTGGGAGCTGACCTTGCTGTGCCCCCTGCCCTCTCAGGATTCTCCATTTCCAGTCCAGGGTATTCCCCTTGTACTGGACTTTGCCTGCACAGCCCTTCCCCTGTACCTGTCCAAACCACTCTTGAACCCCTTCACAGTCTCTGCCTCCACTAGTCCCCCGGGCAGCGCATTCCATGGTTCTGCCACCCTCTCAGTAAAGTAGCACCTCCTCCTTTCCCCAGTCTCCCCAAGCTTCCACCCATGCCTTCTGCCCCCCCTCTCCTTTGGAGCACCCCGACTGAGCCCCTCCTGGTCCCTTCATGTACTTGAAGACCTCCTATCATGTCCCCTGTCCCTTCTCTCTTGCAATGTGTACATATTTAGTTCCTCGAGCCTCTCCCCATAGGTCCTTTCCCCAGCCCCAGATCATTTGGGTTGCCCTCCTCTGGGGCCTCTCCAGGAGTGCAATGTCCCTTTTAAGTCGGCCTCAAACTACACACAGTACTCGAGGGTGTGGCTAACAAGCAGTTATACAGAGGGAGTATCACCTCTCCTTCTGGAGGTAATCCCCCTAGCGATGCATCCCAGCATCCTGTTGGCCTTGGCTGCTGCCCTCCTACAAGTCTCAGAGTTGTTCATCTTGACATCCACCACCACCCCCAGGTCCCTCTTAGCCATCGAGACTTGTAGCATTCCCCCCCTCCAGGGTATGCACTTGGCCTGGGTTTCTGATGCCCAGGTGCAGTACCCTGCATTTCCCTGCATTGAACCTCAGTCTCCACTTCCTTGACTACCTCTCCAGAGCATGTAGTTCCCCCTGTAGGGCCCACCCTCCCCTCCTTCCCATCCATCACCGCTCCCAGCTTCGAGTCATCCACAAAGAGTCTCATTTCACTCCTGATACCCTTCCTTATGTCTGAGACACAAGCATTGAACAGGAGGGGCCCTAGGACCGATCCCTGAGGGACCCCACTAATGACGCTTCTTGAAGATGAGAGTATCCCTCCCAACCACGACCCTCTGGGTACACTCAGAGAGCCAGTTTCCTATCCATCTGATCATCTGTTTCCCTACCCCATTTCCCCCAGCTTATCCAACAGGCCCCTATGAGGAACCGAGTCAGACGCCTTGCTGAAGTCAAGAAAGAGGACGTCCACCGGCCTACTCCGGTCCAGGGCACTCGTCACCCAATCGTAGAACTCCACAAGGTTTGTCTGATACGATTTCCCTGGGACGAAGCCATGCTGTCTGTCATCCAGGTACCCCAACTTTTCCAGTCCCCCCCAGCCCTTCTCTTGATAATACCTCCATCACCTTGCCCACCACTGATGTCAGGCTGACAGGCCTGTAGTTCCCTGCCTTCTCTCTTGATCCTCCCTTGTGGAGAGGCACGATATGCACCACCTTTCAGTCCTAGGGCACCCACCCTGTCATCAGAGAGATGTTGAAAAACTCCACCAGGGGTTCTGCCAGGACATCCGCCAGTTCCCTCAGTACCCTGGGATTTAATTCATCCAGCCCTGGTGCTTTCTCCATCCTAAGGGACCTGAGGACTTCCCTCACTCTCTCTACCATGATTTCCACCTCTTCCTCCTCCTTGGCCCCCTGTTTTGCCTTCCCCCCTCCTGCCAGTGATGGCTCCATCCTCTCCCTAGTCCTGCCGATTGATAAGGGTCCCTCCCTCTCCTCAGTTACATCGTCTCCTCCCAGGCATGGTGCAACCCCCCAAAAAAATTCTCCTGTAAAACTGAGGCAAGCACTTGTTTAGTACTTTTGCCTGCTCCCCAGGTCTTGTACCCATCCCTCCCTGTTCTGATCCTGCTAATCTCCCCCGTCACCCTCCTTTTTTCCCCAGTGTATCTAAAGAACCCCTTGTTCCCCCTCCTGATTTCTCTGGCCAGGTTCTGCGTCTTCTTTGCCTTAGCCGACATTACCACCCTAGTCACCCTTCTGGCCATCAGTTCATACTCCCCTTGATCCCTTTCACTTCTTGAGCGCTTGAAATGCCTATAGGCAGCCTTCTTTTCCCTCACCACCTTCTGAACCTCCTGGGTCCACCAACAGGATTTTCAGGCCTTACCGCATTTGCGCCTCACTCTTGCACAGGTCCTGGTAGCCTCTTGCACCCCTCTCCTGATGATTTCCCACATACTGTCAGCATCTGTGTTCGGCCTTATCCCATCCAAATGTTCCTTGAGGATCCTTCCCATCTCCTTGAAGTCCGCCCCCCTGAAGACAGTTACTGCAGTATTTGTGTGGCCTTCCTCCCCTTCTATGTCCAGGCAGAACCAGACTGTGGCATGATCACTTCCCACCAACAGGTCCCTTACCTCCAGGCCCCCAGTCTGGTCACTGTCTGCCAGGACTACGTCCAATATCCTGGCCTCCCTAATCGGCTCACAAATCTGCTGGGTTAGGAACACGTCCTGGAAGACATCCAGCAACCTCTGCTCCCTGGCCACCGAGGACGTCATAGTTCCCCAGTCCATCCCTGGCATGTTTAGATCACACAGCACCACCACCCTTCCCTTGCCCGATCTACAATGTCTCCTAACATCTACCACCAGACTCTCTTCCAGTTTCTCCGCCAGTGCAGGGGGTCTGTACACCATTCCTATTTTTACTGTCTTGACCCCTTTCGTTTTCAGGGTAACCCAAATCACCTCCATGGTCCCCTCTGCCTCCTCCACCCCTCCTATACCAATGCCATTTTTGACTATCAATGCAACCCCTCCTCCCTGTCCCTCCTGAACATAGTATAGCCCTCCAGGTTCAGTTCCCAGTTGTGCTGTGGTGTGGCCCAGGTCTCGGTGACATCTGCCACATCAACCTCCCCCTCAACTAGCATTGTCTGGAGCTCGGGCATCTTATTTCCCAAGCTCCTGGCATTTAGCAGGACCACTCTCCTCTCCTACCCTCCTATTTCCCCTTTTTGTTCTCATGTGACCGCAGTCTCCCCCCGCACCCTACCTGTCAGCCTTTTCCATATTCCTCCAGCTCCTAGGGGTGGAGACCCAGTCCTTCTTTATCAGACACTCTTCAATAGCCCCTTCCCCATCCCTCCCCCCTTCACAAGTTTAAACTCCACCTTTCAGCGACGAACCCTTCTATTTTCAACTTAAGGATTTCCTTCCCCTCCAAATTGAGATGGGGACTATCCGTAGCATACAGCCGCTTATCCTCCTAGTTAGCTCCCCAGTCCCCCATGAACCCATACCCCCTGGCCTAACACCACTCCCTGAACCACTGATTAACCACCCTCATTTTCTGCTTGTTCTCCCCACTAGCTCTCGGCACCGGTAGGATTTCCGAGAAGGAAATCGAGCATCCTATGTAATGGCAAACCCTGGCTAGCTCCCAAAACCTTGCCTGTATCTCTAGTTCACGATTTCCCCCAATATCATTGGTACCCAAGTGCACCAGTATGTCCGGGAACCTCCACAATCCTTTGCCAGTTGATATAACTCATGCTTGGCCTTATGCACTGTCAGGCCAGGGAAGCATTTTGTTCTAACCAGGCAAACTTCACCCTCCCTACCCCATTTGATACCCCAATCATGGAATCACTCAGCAGGAGCACTCTAACCACCCCCTTGAATCCATCCTCACCCCCCAGGTTCCCCCCCTTCCATGTTCCTCCCGTCCTTTCTTCCAGCCCTCCCTCCCCCCAGCCAGCTCCTCACTTCTCCCTCTATCTGGGTGCCACATGCCACCCTCTCCTTATTGACTCTGGCCATCCCTCCCTCCGATCCTGGGCCTCCCGCCTCCTGAGTATCCTTTTTTGCACCGCTACCCCCCCCCCCCGGTCCCTGGTCTTTCCACCCCATCTGTTACCCTAGCCTGGTTCATCCTCCCTTCCGTCCCGTCTACGTTCTACACCTCCTTGCCTGTCATGCCCCCCTGACCCAAACCCTCCACTCCATTAACTGTATCCTCCTTGTACATCTGGTCCTTCTCCTCGCCCTTTCCTTCCTCTGCCCCCTCTTCCTCAGTGTGCTCTGATTGCCCCCGCCCACCATTTTTCCACACTCCATGCCCCTCCCGCTCATGATTTCGGCCCACGCCTCCTGTCTTCTCCCCCCCCTTTCCCTCCCTAACTCCCTGTCATGGCTGCATCACACCCCAGCACTCGCCTCCTCCTCCTCTAGCAGACATAGAGGTTCGAAATGGTTGCTGAGCCAAGGCCCGACCCAAGACTCCCCACCGTGGCTCTCCTTCTGTCCAGCCCCAGATACCTGCCTGCTTCTTTGGGAGTGTCCTTCTTTTTAGACCCCCTCTGCCAGGTCCCCATGTGACCCCAAGTACTCCCTTGCGCTCTTTTCCTGTTCCCTGTCTTTGAGTACTTGGTGCACCCCATGGGTGAGCCCCTGCTCTTTCCCTCCATACCTCCCCACCCCATCCCTAGCTGCCTCCTAATCCCCTCAACTGCCTCCCTGAGATGTGCCAGCTGGTAGCACACTGGGCAACCACCGAACTTCCAAGCCCAGTCTAGTACCGTGGCCGCCCCACACCCTGTGCACTCCACCACCCTCCCAAAGATGCCAGCCCTAATGACATGTGGTCCCATCCCCCTCGTAGGTTTCCCTGGATGAACCACCAGGTTCCCCACTGATCTGAGATACAGCACTTATACAATAAACCGGTTCCTCACTGGTCAGAGATACAGTACTTACACAATAAACAGGGCTACAGCACCTAGATCAGGCCACCCCATCTCTTGTCTCCACCCCCTCCGGCTGTTTAATAGAGGTCGAGGCTGGGGTGGGGGGTGGTAAACAATCACGGCCCTCCTAGTGCCAGTGTCCTGGAAAGAGGCTGGGCCTGCCCTTTATAGCCCAGCTGCTAGTTCAAATGTTGGCGTCCTGGCCTCCTGTTGGTCCACAGTCTCCTGGCTCCAGCAGCCCCACTCTCTCAAGCCCTGGCCCGCCGCCAACCGCAGCTGCTGGGATGACTTGCCCTCGGTCCTCTCCTGTGCTCTCCCAAGCCATGGCCTGCCGCCGACCGCAGCTGCTGGGATGACTTGCTCTTGGTCCTCTCCTGTGCTCTCCCAAGCCCTGGCCTGCCACCAAATGCAGCCACCGGGAACGCCTTGCCGTGGGTCCTCTCCTGCTGCCGATGCAGCTCCGGCTCCTCTGGTCCCCGATGTGGCCCTCAGTGCACTGTCCCTCCAGCAGTCCTGCCTCAATGCCCCGAGGACCTCCCTCTCAGCTGTACCACTCCTCCTGCTGGTTTCTGATCATTACCTTATTACATCCAGTCGTTCAGCTGGGAAGGGGCCCTGAAAAGGGTGTTTAAAACTGCATGTGTGGGCAGGAGAAAAATCAGCCTGCCTCTGTGCCAGTGTAGCTTCACTGCTCCAGTCGATTCGGCGACTCCATAGTGCAGGGGAAGAGGGGTCCCAGCATGGACACCACCATCTTCTGTCCCCCGACGCAGCAACAGCTCGGCACCCTGGAGGCTCCTTGGTTGGTTCTTCGAGGCAACATACGAAATTTGCCAGCAGATAAAGGCCTAGAGGTCTGTCAAGTCTGCTCGAATGTGCAGCTAGTACCCCTTATTCTGCAGCTACCCCTCTCTTCCACCCTTCCCCTTCATTAACCTTCCCCCTTGTCCTGTCTCATCCTCGTTTGAAGCAGTCCACTGTTCTACTGCATACCACTTCAGCAGGTAACACATTCCACCCAGCCACCACCCTCTCTGTAAAAAAGTGTCTCCTCATCTCCCTCCTGAACCTTCCTCGCCCAGTCTCATATCATGGCCCCTGGTGGCCCTCCCTTCCCTTACTTTGAACAGCCCCTCTGTACCCGTCTTGTTTATTCCTTTCATATATTTAAAGGTTTCAATCATGTCACCTCTGTCTCTCCTCTCCTCCAGTGAATACATGTTCAACTCCTTCAACCTCCTCTTGTATAAGTCCCCCAGCCCCTTAATTATCTTTGTCGCTCTGCGCTGCACCCCCTCCAGTAACTTAATTTCCCTCAGATACGGACGCGTACTGCACAAGTACTCCAGGTGTCGCCTTAACTAATGACCTATACAGTGGCAGAATCACCTCCTCCTCCCGAGGATATACCCTTGCAATACAACCCAACATTTTGTTTGTTCCTTGCAGCTGCCTTCCTACATTGTGCCGAGTTGTTCATTGACCTTGTAATGAGCACACCCAGATCCTTCTCCTCCTCTGTCTGGGTAGCTGCACTCCCCTAGCTGGTAACTCCTCCTGGGTTCTTCATCCCAAAATGCAGCACCTTGCACTTTTTGGCATTAAAGCCCAGTTGCCAGGTGTCTGACCAGGTTTCAAGCTTTGCCAGATCATCCTGCAACCCCTGCCATCCCCCTAGGTCATCCACCACTGCGCCTACCTTGGTATCATCAGCAAACAGACTGATCTCGCTCTTGATGTCCCATGATATGTCTGCAGTGAATATCCCAAACAACACTGGTCCCAACACTGAGCCCTGTGGAACACCGCTCATCACTGCCCTTGGGTGTGAGAGCTCCCACCCACCACCACCCTCTGTTGCCTTCCCTGCAGCCAGTTTCCTACCCATCTCACCAGCTTTGCACCGCCCTGTGCCTACTAACTTTCTTCCCAGCCTTCCATGTGGCACTGAGTCGAATGCCTTACTGAAGTCCAGATACAAGACATCCACTGCATGGCCCCTGTCCAGTTGCCATTACCCAGTCATAGAACTCGACCAGGTTGGTTTGGCAGGATCTGCCACGTATGAAGCCATGCTGTCTGCTGTCCTGTAGTCCTTTGGCCTCTAGGAGGGCCACCAGCCTCTCCTTCAGGATAGTCTCCATTAGCTTACCCACGATGGACGTGAGGCTCACTGGTCTGTAGTTTCCCGGTTCATCCTTGGGGCCACTCTTGTGGAGGGGCACCACATGAGCCATCCTCCAGTCCTGAGGTACACACCCTGAATGTAGTGAGGCATTAAATAGGTCTGCCAAGGTCCTGCAAGGACCTCTGCCAGCTCCTTCAGTACCCTGGGGTGGATGCCATCTGGGCCTGGTGCCTTGTCCACCCTCAGTGCCTTCAAACCCTCTCGAACTCTGGTCTCCATGATTTCCCCATCTGTCCCCACTTCCCCTCTGCTTCTGCAATTTCTCCCACCTTGGGTGTCACCCCCTCTTCTCTTTAGTAAATACTGAGCAGAAGTACTCATTTAGTGCTTCCACCTTATCGCACCTGCTTCCACCCAACCCCCCTCCTTCCTAATCCTTACTATGTGGTCCTTACAGCTCCTTTTCTCCCTGATGTACTTAAAGTCCTTCTCCCCCTTCTTAATGCCTTGTGCCAGCCCTGAGTTCCATAGATGCTTTTGGCTCCCCTTACTGCCCTTGTCCTCCTTGATTCTGTCAAGTACTCCTCCCTGTCCTCCCCTCCCTGTTTTCTTGTACTTCCTAAAGGCAGCTCTTTTCCTCCTTATCTTTTCCATGACCTCCTTGCTCAGCCAGATCGGTTTCTTAGCCCTAGCCTTCTTGCTCTGGGCTTTGCAGCAGGTTTTGGTTGCCTCCACTATCCCCAGCTTTATGAGCTCCCACCTCTGGTTAATGTCCATACTAGATTGAATTCTGGCCAGGTACCCTTTTACCACTTCCCCCATCCTCCCAAAGTCGGCCCTCCTGAAGTCCAGCACTATTGTGCCAGATTCCACTCTTCCTTGCCCATATCCAGTGTGAGCCATACTGAGTGGTGGTCACTCCTGACAGCTGTTCCTCCACTGTAAGTTCTCTCACAAAGTCCCCATTTGCCAGCACAAGGTCAAGGGTATTTCCTAACCTGGTTGGTTCACTGACCATTTGCAGCAGGAAGCTGTCCTGGAAGGCATCCAGCAGTACCTGCTCCCTTCTGTTCCTGGTTGTTAGGGTGCTCCAGTCCACTCCTGGCATGTTGAAGTCCCCCACAATCACCACACTACCCTTCTCGCAGGTCCTCCTGATCTGTCCTGCTAGTTCCCTGTCTAACTCCTCCGTCTGAGATGGTGGCCTGTACACCACTCCCATTCTAAGAATCCTATTCTTGGAATCCTGGATTTGCTTCAGAAGGAAGGTGGTCAGGGTAGTGGATCCTCTTACACTTAGGTTTGTCACCAGGTACCTCCTGTGCTGAACAGATTGGGGCTGGCACCCCATTCTAGATTTGCACGACCTGTATAAATTCCTCAGGTCTTGTACCTTCAGGATGGTGACTCTGTCCCAGATAATACCGTCTCTTGAGCAGGACATGTGGTTTTGCTGTCTGGATCTATAGGACATGTTCTTTCACGTCCTAATCCGTCCATCCCATCGAAGGGTCTTCCTCTTCCGAGCCGAGGGAACCATCTGCGAGTTCCAGGCCATGCCATTCGGCCTTTCCTCAGCCCCCAGGGTCTTCACCAAATGCATAGCAGTGGTGGCGGTCCACTTGAGGCGTTGAGGGGTCTGGGTAGACCCCTACTTGGATGAGGGGCTGATAGCAGGTTCCTCCAGGCAGGAGGTGGAATGGTCCAGGGACCTGGCCCTTCAGGCCTGCATTGAGCTTGGCCTCCTAGTCAACGAGGCCAAGTCGGAACTGATGCCATCGCAAGTGTTCAGCTTTATCGGGGCAGAGCTCGACTCTTGCCAAGCCACAGCCAGGCTCCTGGCGGACAGGGTGGAGGTTCTGTCCTCCTTTGCACGATCATTTCTGGTTGGGCACTTGCACCCAGCCTGGGACTTCCTGCGCCTACTGGGTTACATGGCGGCTTCCACCACCGTGGTCCGATGGGCCTGGTGGCATATGCGCTCCCTGCAGTGGGAGCTGGCCAGACAGTGGTCCTAGCTCAAAGGTCACTTCGACCAGCTGGTCACTGTGACTTAGAGGATGTGGGACACTTTCCAGTGGTGAATCATCCCACAGCATCTGCAGGAAGGTATTCAGTTTGTCCGCCCCAAGCCGATGATCATCCTGATGACCGATGCCTCTCTTACGGGCTAGTGTACCCATCTGGGGGAACACAGTCCACGGGCTGTGGAACCCCTGAGTCCCGATGTCACATAAGCCTGCTGGAGCTCTGAGCAATCTGGTTAACGATGACTGCGTTCGCTCCGTTTGTTCGGTGTCAAGTGGTTCAAGTCCAGATGGACAACACCATGACCATGTAGTACCTCAGCAAACAGGAAGGGACGCATTTCCTGCCATTGTGCAAGGAAGCTTTCCGCACTTGGACCCTAGTGTGCAGCTTGGAGGTGGACCTCTTAGCCGTCCATGTGGCAGGAGACTCCAGTCAGTTGGCGGATGCTCTCAGCTGGGTAGGCGAGGCGTCTCACGAATGGTCTCTCCATCCAGAGGTAGTTCACAATCTGTTCTCCCAGTGGGGCAACCCTCAGGTGGACTTGTTTGCTTCCAGGGAGAACGCAAAGCTGAGGCTGTTTTGTGCCCACCCCACTCAGCAAGGCTCTCTGCAGAGGGATGCTTTCTCGAAGCCGTGGATCCCAGGCCTCTTCTATGCCTTCCCCCGATCCACAAAGTGCTGCTCAAGGTCAGGAGGGGAAAGGCACAGATGATCCTGATGACTCCAGACTGGCCACGCCAGTTTTGGAACCTAGATCTTCTTAGCCTCAGCAACAGGCTCCCAAGGCATCTTCCAGCATGCTCAGACCTGTTCTCCATCAATCAGGGGAAGGTACTCCACCTGGACCGTCAATCCCTGCACCTGACAGCCTGGTTCCTGAGCGGCTAGAGTTCCAGGCTTTGGGTCTCTCCAAAGATGTCTTCACTGTCGTGGAGGCCTCTAGGAAACAATCGACCAGTAAGTGCTATGCCTTCAAGTGGAGGAGATTCTCCATTTGGTGTCAGGACAAGGGGTTGGACCCAATGACCTGTCCGGTGTCCAGCATTTTGGACTATCTGTGGTCTCTCTCCAAAGGGGGACTTCGGTTGATGACCCTTAAGGTGCACCTGTCAGTCATCTCTGCTTACCAGGCACGAGCCAGTCAGTGGTCGGTGCCGCAGTAGACAGTGGTCTGGCACTTTTTCGAAGGCTTAGATCACATATCCCCTCTGGTGCGTGAACCTCTACCTCCGTGAGATCTACTGCTGGTATTTGCAAAACTGATGGGCAAGCCATTTGAACCAATGCACAGATGTGAGATGTCACACCTATTGTGGAAAACCGTCTTCTTGGTGGCCATTAGGTCAGCCAGAAGGACTGGGGAGTTCCAGGTGCTCTCAGTTGAGTCTCCTTACCTGGTCTTCCACAGGGACAAGGTTGTCCTGCGCTCTAGCCCGAAGTTCCTTCCGACAGTTGTGTCAGAGTTTCACCAGAACCAGGTAATGACTCTTCCGGTGTTCTACCCAGATCACACCTCGGATGCCGAATACAGGCTCCATGCTTTGGACCTGAGGTGAGCGCTCGCCTCTTACAAAGAGTGCATGGCCGGAGTTCGGAGAGAGGTTCGCTAGCTGTTTGTCACCTACGCTGAAGCCACACCTGGCAGATCTGCAGCCAAGCAGACGATTGACGGTTGGATCACTTCCTGCATTGAGCTCTGCTATAGGTTGGTGGGTAGGGAGCCCCTCATAGGGCTACTGGCTCATTCCACCACCATAATGCTGCGTTGGTGGCTGCATCTAGGGACGTCCCTATCCAGGAAGTCTGCAGGGCTTCTACCTGAAGGTCAGCACACACCTTCTTTTCCCATTACCACATTGACCTAGAGTCATGCCAGTATGCTGGTTTTGAGGCCTCAGTTCTCCAGTCCTTTTTTCCTAAGTAGGGGGTGTGCACTTTGCCTCCATCCTCCCGGAGTACTGCTAGGAGTCTGCCAGATATTGTGGATAGAACAACATATCTTCATCCCTAGAAAAACAGATTACTCACCTGTAACAGTAGATCTTCCACAGAATGGTCTCTTGCAGCAAGTCATTACTTCTAGGAGTTCCCGATAGATGGCGCTCTAACACAGCAGTTCTCCTCTAGCAGTCTCCACACAAGGGTCCACCCACACGACCTCACTTCCTGGGCTGTGCCTATAAAAGTGGGTGGTCCCTGGTAGTCTCCGTTCATTTTCCCACCGGCTTCATCTCTGACAGCTGCTTACTCTTCTGCCAGCAGTCTCCGACGTGGATTGAACCCATAGCTTGGGGTGCCTGGGCTTCATACATGGCACTATATTCCTGTGCTTGACCAAGAGCTTTACAGTGGATGTTTCCCTGTTACAGACCCAGGGTGCTCGATCAAAGGGCTCTAAAACCTCTTGAGTCCTCTTCAAGAAGCGAAATAGGGAAGGAAATACCTTCACCTAAAGTCCTGCCTGACCGCCCTTCAATGGTCATATCTCCTAAACATGTATCATCAAGAAAACATTCCTCGTTGACGGGCAATATCCCCCTGTCGATGGCAGGCACTTCTTCATCAAAAGAACATAGAAGTTCAACTTCACTTAGAAAGGAACGTTTATCATCGACGGGACGTCATTCCTCAACTCCCCTGTCGAGGAAACCACATGCACTGCCAACGAGGGAGGTCCTGCTGCATTCATCGTCGATGGGACACACTCCCCCGTTGATGGGAGGACTTCACAGGACATCCTCATCGACGAGAACACCTCCTCCTCCGTCGACGGATCACACTCAACTTGCTTCATCGTCGATGGGGCTTCCTCCCCTATCGATGAGGCATGCTCCTAAACCTCCATCTTCGACGAGAAGTATGCCACTGTCGACGGAGCCATGCATTTGCCTTCTCATCGTCGATGACACACTTTCCATCATCGGAGCATGTCCCTACTGTACTATCGTCAACAAAGAGCATCCCACCATCGACGGAGCATGCATTAACTTCCCCATCGTCGACGAGGAGTATTCCACCATCGACGGAGCATGCATTCACTTATCCATCATCAATAAGACACATTACAACGTCGACGGGGCATGCTTCTGTTCCTCTTCTATCGATGGGACCTATCCCGTCGTCGACAGAGCAGCCCCTACCTCATAGAACAGCACCTTTACCAGCATATAACACATTTATGGAAGGTCCTTATAAAAATTTAGCCATGAAAAATCATGAAATATTTTATAAACACGTATCAAAGATACTTATGGGGCTGCATCATCACAAAATAAAGGATCATATACTACGGAACGCAGAGGCAAACCTGCCTCATTTGCACTCATGCATGATACCGAGACACCAGTCCGTGATGAAAAAATTCTCAGTCGTACTGGATCACATTATTGGGAGGCACAAATTGATCCTCTGACTTCAAGTATACAGGGCTCAGAACCCACTTACATGGCAATTCCATCCTCACAAGTACCAAATATAGAAGAAATTGTAAATAAAGTGTTTAATGCTATGGGTTTTGATTATACACCGACTCAATTAAAAAACCCTCAATCACAGACTGCATCTCCGCCCCCATCAAAACAGGCACGCACAGAGTTTGAACGCTCACCATTTCTGCATCCTCATGAATATTCTGAGGAATATTTGTCAGATTCTCATATAATTTCGGAACCTTCTGAAGACATAAATTATGATGGTTCCCCTACTAGATGAGGGCCTGAGTCCCCATATTCTATACCATCATACTGGGACGAAGAAATATTACAACCACTAAAGGTAATTTCCCCACCGGATGACCCCTCATTCCAAGAAATGATGTTACAAATACAAAAAACAATGGGGTTTACCACAACAGAACAAGATAGATTAGATTAAGTAAAGATATGGCTGAATATCTTGACATCCCGGAACAACCTATCCGGGCAGTCCCTCCTTTTATACTAGCTTTCAGAAATGCGATTACTGAAGCGTGGAGTCCACCCATAGCTGCACAGGAGCTACCTAGAAAAGCACAGAGGCTTTATCAGGCTCCTCTTAATCATCAGTATTTAACAGATATTCCCACTGCAGATTCTGTGGTTATTGCAGCCACTCACAACTGCACTGGCAAATCTAAACATACAAGTACAGTGCCTCCCGAAAAAGACTCTAAATGTTTTGATTATATGGGGAAGAAAGTGTTTGCTCTAAACACATTAAATATTAGAATGCTTAACTACATGGGACATGTGCTGAAATTCCAGCGTATGGTGAGCACCTCTGCTGGGGTCATTATAAGTAAACTACCTACATCCCCTGAAAAAGAGCAACTCACGTCAATAATAAACATACTTACTCCCCTGTCTCGACATTTATTAAAATCAGGATACAACATTGCTGACACTTCGGCTAGAGCCTCTGCAGTCGGTATTCTGATACGCTGTCAGGCATGGCTCCGACTCTCAGGGCTAGCACCTGATAGTCAACATAAAGTGGATAATGCTCCTTTTTCTGACTACCATCTCTTTGGCTCAGGGGCATAAACAATACTTGACAACCTGTAAGCCTCAGGCGGACAGCTAAAAACAGTACAATATATGTACCACAAACTACGTCCTCAGTATAATTATTCATATAAAACTGGAAATTACTCTAATCAAAGGGGAAATTTCAGAGGCAAAGAACAAATGACAAGGAACACATCTAAACTGACCCGTGGCTGCCCCTTAGGACGGCCGGGTGCCTCTTCCTCTCACTAAAAAACTTCAGACTATGCCCCGGTCTCCTCTTCTAGGCCTCTGAGACCTTTTTCTGGTTGCTTCGATTTAAAATTATACTGAGGCCTTTCCCATGAGGCTTTATACATCTGGCCACTTTTGTGGTATCACTGTTACAGGCCATATATGGTCATTCCATTGGGATGCCTCTCGGTCTATTGTGTGTCGGACCCTCGTGTCCCTCCCACGAACAGGACCTGCTACTACTCACATGCTGAGAAACAATTGATATATCCTGATAGTATTATAAATCATAATATTCTTACCAAACTTCTCCTGCTACATGTGGTCTTCACCTGGCCATAGATAAAGGCCACAGAAACAATCGTGTGTACATATATATTATAAACATTATAAACTCTACAAGACTTATCAATTTTCTGACCCAGGTTACTTGGGCAAAAAAAAAAATTAAAAAAAAATGTGGTCATGTCACAAACCTTATGACTCTCTCTGATTAACATGTTTAGAATCTCAAAAATGAGATCTAATGGCTCATTTATTTATTTTCTTTTGGTAACCAGGTGAGTGCACTAGGCATGAAATGCCTATTTTCAGGCACGACATGGGAGGATACACATGGAAACACATTAGTAGACATGTGACGCAGCACATGAGATGTGAGATATGTAACATAGTGAGGAGGAGGAATAACATACAACCAATTGGTTGCATGGAGAAATAATCTACTACACATTCTTCAGTACGATTTCAAACAGTAGTTATGACAGTCAAAAGAGAGGAAGTGCAAAAACGTGATAAAAAAAACTGACATTTTAAGCAGTTACAAAATGCAAATAAGTGCCATTATGTGGTCAGTAGGCATTAGGAGAGAGGAAAACGGGGGTGAGAGGAGAGTGGAGGTAAGGCAGAGGAAAAGGGTGAGAGCTGATAGAGAGGATTTTGGGATGATAATGAGAGAGAGAAGAAGCAAGGAGTCAAGAGGAGTACTTGCCTGGAGACATACAGAGCGGGGAAGTAGGGTGGACTACAGTGGATTAAATTTGCAATTATCCAGATCATTACGTAAACTTCTGTTCACCCGACAGCATAACTAAAGGGTTTACACCTAACAAGGCTGCAGGCCCTGGCATACTTGGGAACCTCTTGCAAATGAGAATACTAATACATGATGGAACTGACTATATCTCTCTGTTGCATTCCATGTCTTTACCCTAAAATGGGTACAATATTGACTACAACAATACTACCGACTCTGAGAGCCACTGGAGACCATTATGAAATAGATACATTGTTTCATACTCACATCATCATTGTTTGCTACTTATGTAGCCTGTTTATGCCAAAATGGATACATTTCTCTAATGACTTGACAGACATAGCAAAAAAAAAAAAAAAAACTATACTAACTTACTACATTGTAGCACTACAGAATAATAACATTGTATTATTTGGGTTACTGTTCAAAACTCGGAACCCAATAGACTTTGACATATACTGTCTTTCCAGTGCATACCACTGAGACCTACCAGTTACTCCATTATACGGCTGAATTTCTTTTGATTTATTACAGTATCTGACATGCCATACCCTGATCAGGTTTACATCTGCTTAGTCCATCTGACGATGCCCAGTAATTAGCCAGTCTAGCTTGTCTTTCAGCCATAATCCTATAACGAATACTATAATGGAGTACTTACAGATAGAATACAAAACTCTCTTTATATGCTGATATACTGCTCTCCGCTCCTATCAGTCCTAAGACCACATTATATGTACGGCAGAATGCCATATCTGGCCACCCACTGCTATATAACTGCTGGGGAATCTCCCAGAAGTAATGACTTACTGCAAGAGACCATTCCGTGGAAGACAGGTCAGTTACACAAAGACTTTTGCCGTAACATTAGATCTTCTAGGAATGTCTCTTGCATTAAGTAGCTTCCCACCCTCCGACCCCCTGCCATTCTGTAACAGGGAAAACGATGTAGGGTCGGGAGGGTTTGGTACCTCAGTTCCCCTCGGTCCCTTGCCTTCATGGGCTGAAACTAGCAGGGAACGGAGACTACCAGGGACCACCCACTTTTATAGGCACAGCCCAGGAAGTGAGGTCGTGTGGGTGGTCCCTGGTGTGGAAACTGCTAGAGGAGAACTGCTGTGTTAGAGTGCCACCTATCGGGAACTCCCAGAAGTAATGACTTACTTACTGCAAGAGTCATTCCTAGAAGATCTATTGTTACGGTAAAAGTCTTTGCGTATCTGATCTTTCAAACAACATGAAGTCTTGCTATATTATGACATATGCAGTGAGTCCCAACCTTCGAACTGCTCCGGAGGTGAAAGAGTTAACTTTCCATGCCAGGCATGGAACGCTGAGCTCGAGCTCGGTTGAAAACTGTCTGTTGTTCTTCAAACTCAAACTGTCAAATTCTTTACTCCGCCTCACTGAACAGTCGCTCCGGAGATTTTCTTCTTCTGTTCGGTTCATTTTGTCGGTTAAAGTATTATTTTCTCGGTTTTTTGACCGAATTTAAACTGCAACCGGTGGGTTCAAGCTCTGTCTGTGGTATTGTAAGTACTAGATAGCTTTTACATTTAATTCTTCTGTGTGGAACTTGTAAACGGTTATCGGTTCGGTTTGAACCGATCAGGTTGTTTTGAAATATATTAATCTGTCCTTTAGAGTGTGGTTACTGGTTCTTATCAGTTCTAAAAAAACGGATTTTATTACATTTTTTTCCACGACCCGTGACATGGTTGGGAACCGATAAGAGGGTCTTGCTTGGCGGATTGCCATAAACGGGCAAGTTTGGTTAGGACTGGCACTATGTCTGAGAAACCCAAAAGAAAAACCGGGCCCATGGGGTTTCAACACTGCAGTGTCTATGGGGAAGCCGTTGCCAAGGCTGACCCCCACACCACCTGTGTTTATTGTCTGGGGTTTGACCACCTCAATGCAGACTGCCAGATTTGCAAAATTTTCCTGCAGCTACCCTGGAAAAGAGTTGGTAGGCTCAGGAAAGGGAGGGCAAGTCCGCTGACCCGGATGGCCAGCCCAGTTCGGTTCCAACCGAACCGGAGGGAGTGCCCTCTGACCAGGGCGAGACTTCCTCGGGCAAAAGGAGAGCCGACTCGGAGGAGTCGGTTCCAGCAAAAAGGACAAGGAAATCAACTGGTGTGGAGCCAAAACTTTCCTCTCCAACCGCTGAAGAAATAGCCAAAGCGATTAAAATTGTCCAGTCGCTTTCCCCGGTTCAATCCGAACCGGCACCATCAGGTAAGCGTACGGTTCGGCTGGTTCCACCGGTTGAAGAGTATGATTTAGAGGAATTTTATGAACCAGAGAAGGGGGAAGAGGAGTATGAGGAGAGTGAATGTGGATTTGAAAGTCTGGGTGTGCCCATTGAACCAGACATCTCCCCAGACAGACCTTCAGGAGTGTCTCCTCCTAGGCTTTCTGAGTCCCCTTCTCATTTCATGTTTTATAAAAAAGTGGCTGAAACCCTCCAGCTCCCTATGGAGGAAGCTGTGGATGATCAGGAGGAGCCTGACTATGTGGAAATGGTGGATATCCCAGAGTCCAGGAGACTGTCTATTCCTTTGCATAAATCTTTTGGGAAACAGACAGTAAAAATTCTAAAAACTCCTAACACTGTACCTCCTGTTGATAAGAGAATGGACAAGAGGTACACATTGTCAGGCTCTGATACGGAGTTCCTTACACAACAATGCAGCCATGTTGGGGTAGTGCAGGCTGCAGCCTGTGACAAGGCAAATATTCCCTTGGCCTCACACCCCCTGACAAGGACTCCAGGAGGATTGATGCCATGGCAAAGAAACAGTACATGGCAGCATCCTTGGGACTCAGACAGGCAAATTATATGGCTTATGTTGCTAGATACCAGAAATCCATGTGGGATACTGTTATGGCTCTAGCAAAACAGGTCCCTGGCCAGCTTGCCAAGGAGCTGGAGCAGGTGGCTGCTGATGGTATTGAGGCATCTAAGGTGCAATTCCATGCTGCAGTGGACTCTAATGATGTGTCATCAAGAGTCATGGCTACATCTGTGGCACTTCTCGAGAATGGCTTGGCTCAGATGTACTAGCCTGTCACAGGATACCCAGACTAAGGCCATGGATTTTCCTGTTGGGTAATTCTCTGTTTGGGGAGCAGACAGAGAATTACATGAAGAAATGGAGGAGTATAGGACCACCTATAGGAGTGCACAGGCCAAGGAAAGGCAGGCCACCCTCAAAGGCAGCCTTCCAGGGCAGGGGCAGGCCTTTCATAGGCCTTTTACCAAGTCCAGGCCTCTTCAGCTTACTCCCAGAGGGGGTTCTTTAGAGGGAGAGGCAGACGGGGTACAAGCAGGCCTGCTTCCACCCCTCAGCCTAAAGCCCCTGCCAAGCAGGCACCCTGATGGGGTGGCCAGGGTCGATTCTCAACTACCTGTAGGGGGCAGGCTGGCTTACTTTGTCCAGGACTGGGAGTCTCTGACATCAGACAAGTGGGTCCTGGAAGTAGTAAGCCAGGGACTGGTTCTCAGCTTCAAAAAATTTCCAAAGATGAGAACCAGATCCTTTCCACCTGCAAATCCATCAGAGGCACTTGCCCTAGAGGCAGAAGTCTCTGCCCTCCTGGCTCTCAGAGCCATGGAAAGGGTTCCACCCCTACACCAGGGCAAAGGATTGTACTCCAGGTACTTCCTAACCCCAAAAAAGACAGTAGAATGACAGCCCATCCTGGATCTCAGATACTTAAACAAGCACCTTTTAAAACCAAAATTCAAAATGGTGACTCTGGGAATTATTCTACCGTCTCTAAGGCCAGGGGACTGGCTAGCGTCCCTGGACCTCAAGGATGTCTACTTCCATATTCTCATCAGAAGCTCTGTCGAAAGTACCTCAGGTTCGAGCTGTCTCAGGCCATTACCAGTTCAGAGCAATGCCCTTTGGCCTCACCTCTGCTCCAAGGGTATTCACAAATGCCTGTCAGTAGCAGTTGCCTACCTAAGAAGGCAAAAATTGCCATCTTCCTTATTTGGACGACTGGCTCATAGTAGGCCAGTCTCCAGACCAAGTCAAGTTACATCTTCAGATAACTCAGCAACTGCTTACCTCTCTAGGTTTCCTTCTGAATCTTCCAAAGTCAGTTCTAGAGCCTGTCCAGCTCCTCACCTTCATAGGCGAGAACTGAACACAGAGGAAGCCAGAGCCTTCCTTCCTTTGGACAGGGCAAGGACCCTGGTCTCTCTGGCCTTCCCTCATTCACCCTGCAGGTCTCTCGACCAGCAAGGCATTTTCTACAGCCCTGGGGCACATGGTTTCTACAGCAGTAGTGCAAGGAGCAAGATTTCAGATGAGGGACATCCAGTTCCATTTGAGAGCCTTTTGGTCTCAAAGAAAGGACCCTCTAACCAAGTTGATCCCAGTGACTGAACCCTGATCCAAGCCCACAATGGTGGCAGGATCAGAGCAATCTGAGACAAGGGGTTCCCTTTGTCACTCAGTCTCACTCTTTAATCCTTACTACAGATGCATCCCTCTTGGGGTGGGGAGCTCACAGGGCGACCTCACTACCCAGGGACTGTGGTCCCCTCAGGAATCTCTGCTCCACATCAATCTGTTGGAGCTCAGAGCAGTTTTCTAGCACTTCAAGCTTTTTCCAAATCTGTTCAGAACAAAGTTGTACAGGTCAGAACAGACAACACCACTACAATGTGGTACATCAACAAGCAAGGAGGCACTCGGTCTCGGCCTTGTGCACTGAAGCAATGAAGTTGTGGTCTCTGGCTTCCTCCTGAATACCTCCTTGATGGCAGTTCACCTCCCAGGCAAGGACAATGTCCTGGCAGATGCTCTCGGCAGGATTTCCCAGGGCCATCACGAATGGTCACTGGATCCCCTGGTCCTGGAGGTAATATTTGCCAGATGGGGCACCCCGCAGATAGATCTTTTTGCAGCCCCAGACAATCACCAACTTCCCCTTTTTGCTGCAGGCCCCAGTGTTGGGCTCAGTCCCTCTGGATGCCTTGGTTCTCATGGAAGGAAGTTTCGTTTTCCCCTTCCCTCTCCTGTTCAAAGTGTTAGTCAAAATCAGATCTCAATCCTGCAAAGTGATTCTGATTGCTCCAGATTGGCCAGACAACCCTGGTATCCACTCCTACTGTCCTTAGCAGTCCATTCTCCCCTGTGTCTTCCCAGGAATCACAATCTGTTAACCTGTGCTCAGGGAAGGGTTTGTACCCGAACCTCAAATCTCTCAATCTCAAGGCCTGGCTCTTGAAGAGTTAGAGTTTGCTGATCTACACCTCTCCCAAGGTGTAATGGATATATTGAAGGCTCTAGGAAGCCTTCCACCAGGGCTACTTACAATTCCAAATGGAAAAGGTTTTCCATATGGTGCTCTGGGAAGCATATTTCCCCAGAATCTGCTGATTTACCCACAGTCCTGGATTATATGGTCCATTTAAACACTTTGGGGCTTAGACCAGCTACCCTAAAGGTGCATTTGGCAGCGGTGTCTGCTTTTATTTCAGCAGGTAAACCCTCTTCTCTTTCAGCTCATCCTGTATTCTCTAAGTTTTTTAAGGAATTGCTTCACACCAACCCTCCATTCAGGGACCCTGCCCCTGCCTGGGATCTTAATGTTTGCATTGCTCAGCTTATGCAACCTCCTTTGAGCCCTTGTCTTCAGCAGAGCTTAAGTATTTGACTTGAAGACTGTGTTTCTGGTAGCCATCACTTCTGCCAGACGCATAAGTGAATTACAAGCTTTTCAGTGGAGCCTGATTTTATCTCCTTTCATAGAGATAAGGTGGTCCTCAGGACTAACAGGAAGTTCTTGCCTAAGGTGGTTTCAGATTTCCACCTTAATCAATCTATTTCTCTTCCAGTGTACTTCACTGACCATTCCTCCTCTGGCGAGAGGAGGCTGCACAACTTAGATGTGAAGAGGGCCCTTAGTTACTACATTGATCGTACCAAGGGTCACAGATTTGACTCCCTCCAACTGTTCCTCACTTATGGTGAGGCTGGTAAAGGGAAACCTGCCACTAAAAGATCCATTGCCAGGTGGATTGTCTCTTGTATCCAATTCTGTTATGAAAAGCTGGGTAAGGTTCCTCCTCAGGCCTGAGGGCTCACTCTACCAGAGGTACAGCTGCTTCCCTGGCTGCTGCAGGGGACATCCCATTCTAGAGATTTGTCAAGCAGCTACCTGGAAAACAGTTCACACTTTTACCAAGCATTACTCTCTGGACACCCAGGCTAGGAGTGATGCTCAGTTTGGCACAGCTGTGCTTCAGAGCCTATTTCCTAAGTAGGTTCTGTCCCTCCTCCATGGAGGTACTGCTGTGTAGTATGCATATGTCATAATATAGCAAGACTTCATGTTGTTTGAAGAAAAAATTACTCACCTTAGTATGTTGTTTCTTCTAATGGAGTCTTGCTATATTATGACCTCCCCCCTGCTTGCCCCTCTCAGAACCTCTGTTTTTGGGATGTGGATGGGCAGTGCAGTGTTGGCACTTAGTAGATGCCCACCTTGTTTTTTCACCCCTCCCTGTTTTGGGGTGACTGGGTGTTGTGTTTTTCATTTTTTGGGTCTCCTGACTTGAGTCTTTGTTTTGGGACCAAAAAATGTGTTGTTATATTTAGTAGCCAGTTGGCTAGTGTAGGTTTACAGCTTCCACACAGGACCTTAGTGAGTTTAGGTCGTAAAGATCTGACAGTTTGAGTTTGAAGAACAACAGACAGAGTTTTCAACCGAGCTTGAGCTCAGCGTTCCATGCCTGGCATGGAAAGTTAACTCTTTCACCTCCGGAGCAGTTCGGAAGGTTGGGACTCACTGCATATGTCATAATATAGCAAGACTCCATTAGAAGAAACAACATTACTAATGTGAGTAATTTTTTCTTCTGGGAGTGGTATATGTTGATCTTACTTCGAGAGGGTTCCTTCAGTAGGTCATCACATATAGGACTGGCGCCACATGGCAGACTTTCTAGCAATACCTGACGGGGGACCGCCCACCCGATGTCACGTGACTGACGTCAGCATGACTGTATATAGTGGGCGGTCCCCATGCCCGCCCTCAAGTTCTTTTCCCCACCGTCGCCTCGTGTCAGTCGCATTGCAGACTTCTATATAGCAAACATTGTGAAAGTTTATTGCATCGGATCATCCCTCAATGCTTTTTTCTCAAAATTCTGTGTTCTTCATTGATGTGTTCTTCCAAGAAGAAATGCTCGTCCTGTGGCACGCAGATCCCGCACAAAGATGGTCACCTCAAGTGCGTCCTCTGTTTAGGCCCGGACGATCCAGTCTTCTCCTGCCCTGAGTGCCAGACCTTCAACCAGGCCACAAAAAGGAGGAGACTGCAAGCTTTGGAGGCTCATCTGCTAAAAGCCCGCTTGGCTTCCCTTGAGAAGAAAATAGATTGTCTCAGAGATTCATCCAAAAAATCTTCTTCTTCAAAGAAAAGGAAATCAAGGGGCCAGGACCGCTCATGATGACTGGAGCCCTCTACAAGGAGGCCCAGCTGCCTCCCAGAAAATACGTGCAGTAAGTCTGGCAAAACTCCGGTTGATCAGTCGGCCGTCTATTCCTCCGGCGACATCACCGCCTAGGCCAAGTCGACCCCGGCTTCTCCGGGGATCGTGAGGCGGCTAGTAAGTCATCTACCCAGGCAGTGGGTACTCGCCCGGCTGCAGTCGATAAGCTGGACGGGGGCTCCTCCCCTGACCGCCGTCCCCACCCGCTAAGTCTGCCGTCCCTGACGACCACTTTGGTTCGGTTTCCCTGTTGGGGCCTGATGGCGCCTCACCCAACGTCCAGCGGAACCAAAGGGAGAAAGCCCTTCTCCCTCCTCCTCCTCCTTCTGCACCCGTACCCTCTAATTCCCCTCAGGTACATCCGGCGATGGTAGCGGAGAGCCCATCGACCCTGTCGCTTCGACGCGCCTTACCCTTCTGGGGTCAGGAGAGGAGGCTCTTCGGCCTACAGGCCTTACTGTGGAGGCCCCTCCTCCGCCTTCCAGCGGGCTTCTGGCACCCTTCCGACTCCGGTTATCCCGCGACGGTCCGCTGCGGGACCAGTTGACCGGCCTCTGCCTTTGGCCGGGCGGATCGGTCCCGAGCCAGGGCCTTAAGTCCGACACTGGCCCCTCCGACGTCGGATCCCCTTCCAGCGCCGGATCAGGTGGTGCCGGTTCTGATGTCGGTTCCCCTGACGTGGGCTGTCCTGATGCCGGACCCTCAACCTATTTATAGTACGGTGGGTCCAACGTGGGTTCCCTGATGCCAGATCTGATGATGGGGATTTATACCAGACCCCAAACTGTCCCGCATTACATGTTAGGGTATCCTGGGGACCACTACCCGGGGGGTTCTACTCTGGACTGGAGTCATTTTGGGCAGTTCTACCCTGAATTCAGTCCCACCTCACACTTTATAGGATTCCAGGGCTATTACCCACCACCGGTTATCCCTTCTCCCCCTCAGCCTCTGCCTACTCCACCACCCCTTCCTCCTCAGGTTACCCCGGATATCAAGACTTTAATCCAGTCTTGGTGGCAGGGGGCTCAGTCAGAGTTGGTCTCGGACCTGGAGACTAGACTCCCACAACTGCTGTTTCCTAGGTCCCCTTCCCCAAGCAGTTAGTCTATAGCCACTGTCCACATTTCGGGGAAGACTTGGCAGGGTGTTTCCCTTCCGGATGGCAGACGCCATCCTGTCAAGGAGGCGGATGACGATGACGACAGTTCAGAGGGGAGAGATGATTACTCAGAGGAGATTCTGGAGGACCATGAGGAGGTGAAAGGCAAGGTCTCTCCAAAGTCTCCACCAGAAGACCCTGCCTTCTTGGATCTGTTGAGGGCCATGAAGAATTACTTTGACTGGGAGTTGGAGGAACAGGACCCTATGAGACAGAGGCTCGCGGAACACCTTGACTTAGAGTCTCTTTCTCCCATCCCCATTCCTCCCTGGATGGCACCTCACCAAGACCTCACCACTACCGTCTGGCAGATGCCTCATTCTAACCCGGCTGTCCCCAGGCGGGCGGACAGGCTCTACTGGGTGCCGAAGGTTGCCCTATTCTTAAAGGCTCATCCCAAGGCTGACTCTGTGGTCATCTCTGCAGCTCATGATCGCTGTTTAGCGCCTAAGCACATGAACACTACTCCTCCAGACAAAGAGTCGAGACAGATGGACCAGTTTGGGAAAAAGATATACTCGTCGGCCATGTGCACCCTCCAGTCCCTCAGTTACATGGCCCACATGATGTCCCACCAAAAAGCGACCCTGACCAGGCTGGAAGCGCAAGTCCAGTCCATGGATCCCTCACCTTTGAAGGAGGATCTTGCCAAGGATCTCTGCCTCTCCAAGGTTTCCTGTGGGCACGCTTTACACGCTACTTATGACTCAGTGGCCCGTACCTGGGCAACTGCTGTTGCCCTCAGACGGCATTCCTGGCTTCGCCTTTCTGGGCTCGCCAACGAGGCCCAGTCGGCGATTCAGGCTGCCCCTTTTAGGGGCTCAATTCTTTTTGGTGAGGACACCAAGGATATTATCACAGACCTACAGGACAAGAGCGTTGCACTTAGTTCTGTAAGGTCAGTGTACCGATCAGGCTCCCAGCAGCAGTCCTTTTGGAAAAGGACCTGGAGGCAGAGAAAGAATGCACCGGCATGCTGCCAAGGGAAGCGTATGGCCATGAGTACAGCACCCTTCTTGCTTCCAAAAATCAGAGACTTTCAGGAGGTCCTCCCCCTGAACGTCCCGCCACTTCTTGTCTCCCTGACCCCACTGCCTCCTCAGTCTCACGACGGGGAGCAGGTGGAGGGGGGAGAGGTTCGCCCGCCACACGCAGGAGTGGAGGGCGGTCACCTCCGAGAGGGTCCTGCAGCTAGTGTCTGTCAGACACACCATAGAACTTCTGGAGGTTCCCTTGGAAACTCCACCGCAGAAGTCCTCCTACTCTTGGGACCAGGCCCTTCTCATTTGCGAGGAGGTAAATTTGCTCTTGCTCAAAGAAGCAATCGAGCGCATCCCCTTTGGGCAAAGGGGAAAGGGATTTTATTCCCACATTTTCCTGGTTCCAAAAAAGACTGGGGACTTCAGACCCATACTCAACCTAAGTTGGCTAAATCAGTTTGTCGAGTACAAAAAATTTCAAATGCTGACACTCCAGAGCCTCCTTCCTCTCTTCATGGAGAACCACTGGCTCTGTGCCCTGGATATGCAGGATGCCTACCTGCACATTCCTATTTTCCCCAGCCACCGCTGATTCCTGCACTTTCGTTTCTAAGGGGAACATTTCCAGTTCCGGGCGCTCCCTTTTGGCACCACTGGGTTTTTACAAAGTGTCTGGCGGTGGTTGTGGTTTCCCTATGCTGCAGGGGTATTGCGGTCTTCCCTTACCTGGACGACTGGTTGATTTCAGTCCCATCCAGAGATTCCTTGCTGGAGGCTATTTACTTTATCCTGGACCTTTTCAGCAGACTAGGGATCACGGTCAGTGTTCCCAAGTCATCCCTTATCCCTGCCCAGAGAATTCAGTTTATTGGGGCAGTCCTGGATACGGTCCAGTGCAGAGCCTTCCTTCCTCCAGACAGGGTGGAGACCCTTGTCTGTCAGGCCTCCAAAGTGGCTTCCCTCAGGATCATCCCAGCTCGGGAAGTCCTTCACCTCCTGGGCCTGATGGCGGCCTCCATCTCTACCGTTCCCCTAGCAAGACTTAACATGAGGATTACTCAGTGGTCATTGCGGGTGCAGTGGGATCAGCTCCTGGACGACCTGGACCATCCGGTTCTAGTCTCCTCAGCAGTTCAGAATGATTTACAGTGGTGGACAGATTATCATAATCTTTCTTTGGGATTTCCCTTTTGGAATCCTGCACCGGTAGCCACCCTTACCATGGATGCCTCGAATATGGGGTGGGGAGCTCACCTCGGGGAACACCAAGCCCAAGGACTATGGTCCAGCCTGAAGACTTCACTCCACATCAATGTTCTGGAGTTGAGGGTGGTCCTGTATGCGTTACAGGCCTTTCAGACCCTCCTTCCAAAGGGATCACTGCTAATCCAAACGGACAACATGTCAGTAGTTTGGTATGTCAACAAATGAGGAGGAACCCGGTCGTACCCCCTATGCAGGGAGGCGACGCGGGTGTGGAACATGGTAGTTCAGCACCATCTGGTCCTGGTGGCCGTGCACATTCCAGGCATTCTAAACGTCCTGGCGGACAGTCTCAGCAGATCTCGGACCCTAGCTCACGAGTGGGAACTACATCAGGAAGTGGCAGAATCCATCTTCCAAAACTGGGGGCTTCCGGAAATCGGCCTCTTCACCTCCCAATCTAATGCAAAACTTCCCAAATTTTGCTCACTCGTTCCAGAGCAAGGTGCTTTTTGGAGCGACGCATTGTCTCTATCTTGGGACAGGGAAATTTTAGTATGCTTTCTCTCCATTTCCCATTCTGCAGAGGGTTCTCCTCAAGCTTCAGGCGGAGAGGGAAAAGATGATCCTCATCGCTCCTCTCTGGCTGAGACAGATATAGTTCCCACTGCTACAGCAGCTTTCCCGGGAACCACTGGTTCCACTTCCAGTGACTCACGACCTCCTGGCCCAGGATCAGAGTCGACTGATGCACCCGGGGCTTCAGGACCCTGCATCTCCATGTGTGGCTCCTGCAGACACAGCGATATCCTGCTTTGGGGTGTCCTCCAGGGTTGCTTAAGTCCTCACTGAGGCCAGAAAACCTTCTACCCGTTCCACTTATGCCATGAAGTGGAAGCAGTTTTCCATTTGGGCGACCGCTAAGGGCTGGAACCCCTTCTCTTGCTCGGCCCCACAAGTCATGGAATACCTCCTTTGCTTGTCAGACTCCAGTCTGTCCTACTCTTTCTTAAAGGTCCATATCTCAGCGCACCATGAATTAGTGGATGGTAAACCCGTGACTCAGTTGAATGTCTCAAAAACCTTTTTGAAAGGGATTCTCCATCTGAAACCCCCCAAATCCGCAGCCCCACTCCGCCATGGGACTTGAACTTTGTTCTGGAAAAGCTCACCCTTTCTCCTTTCGAGCTGGCTATGAGCTGTGATTTGCGCTTCCTATCCTGGAAGGCACTTTTTCTTGTGACTATCACGTCAGCCTGAAGGATTTCGGAGCTTCACGCTCTAGTCTGCAAGGAGCCATACTTGATTTTCCATCGGGACCGGGCGGTCCTCAGAACTCATCCGAGGTTTCTTCCCAAGGTGGTGTCAGAAGCCATGCTGAATCAATCAGTAGAGCTTCCGGTGTATTACCCATCCCCCTCCAACAGAGGTGAGCTACTCCTTCATACAATGGATGTCCATCAGATTCTCCAGTGTTACGCCCACCGGACCAAAGAGTTTCGCTCTTGTGACCAGTTGTTTGTCTTCTTTTCCCCGAGACTGAAGGGCAAACCGGTTTCTAAACAGGGCCTTTCCAAATGGTTAGGCAACTGCATTCATAGATACATAGACAGTGTCGGCAGATAAGGGCCTATGGCCCACCCAGTCTGCCCATTTGAGCATGTAAGTTCAGTTTATGTTTTCCAAGAAGTCTGTTGCCCCTTACCCCTGAACTCCAGAATTCCTTTATGTCTATCCCATGCATTCTTAAATCCCGTGATTGTTTCAGCCCCCACCACTTCCTCTGGCAGGGTGTTCCACTTGTCCACCACCCGTTCTGTGAAGAAATTCTTCCTCACGTTTCCTCTGAATCGTCCTCCCTCCAGCTTCATCCCATGCCCTCTAGTCCTGGAACATCTTTTTCGCTTAAAAATAGTGTATTCCTGCACTCTGTTCCTCCCTGTAAGATACTTGTATGTCTCTCTCATATCTCCTCTCTCCTTTCTCTCCTCCTGGGAGTGCATGTTCAGTTCCTTCAACCTGTCCTCATAGGACTTGTGATGCAATCCATGCACCATCTCTGTTGCCCTCCTCTGAACCTTCTCTACCCTGTCTATGTCCTTACGTAGGTAAGGTCTCCAGAACTGCACAGTGTACTCCAGGTGGGGCCTCACTAGTGTCTTGTATAGTGGAATTATGACCTCCCTTTTCCTGCTGGTGATGCCCCTGCCTATGTATCCCAGCATCCTATTTGCTTTACCTGCTGCCTTGTCACACTGTTTCCCTGCCTTGAGGTCATCAGAGATGATAACCCCAAGATCCTTCTCCTGCTTGGTGCATGCTATATCCTCACCCCCAACTGATATATTGTGCCAGGGTATTTGTGCCCCATATGCATTATCTTGCACTTCCTTGCATTGAATTTCAACTGCCAAACCCCTGACCATTCTTCAGGTTTCTGCAGGTCCCTTCTCATTCTGTCTACACCCTCTGGTGTGTCTACTCTGTTACAGAGCTTTGTGTCATCAGCGAACAGTGAAATTCTGCCTTCTAGGTCCTGTGATACATTCGATACTGTTACCACAAGTACGATAAACCTCTGCCAGGTTCCATCAGAGGTCATTCTACTAGGGGCATGGCTGCCTCTACGGCCTTCCTACGGAACGTTTCTGCTGCCGACATCTGCGCTGCCGCTACTTATAGTTCTGTCCATACCTTTACCAAACATTACAGTCTGGACATCGCTTCTAGGCAGAGGGCTGGCTTTGGCCTAGCCGTCCAGCAAGGCCTTCTGTCCTAGACTGGGTCCTTCCTGTTCCTCAGTTTTTTCTGTTGGAGTCAGTTTCTCTCGGCCTCTCCTTGGAGGCACTGCTTGGGACTCTGTCTTGTATGTGATGACCTACTGAAGGAACCATCTCGAAGTAAGCTAGTACAGTTATGTAGGAACTTACCGTAACAGTAGATCTTCGAGAGGGCTTCCTTCAGTAGGCCGCATTTTTCCGTCTCTCCTTCCCCTCATTTTTATTTCTGCAGGGACTCCAAATCCTGTTCACTCCTGCTGTCAAGCCTCTTCCTGGCTCCGACAGGAGAACTGGAGGGTGGGCATGGGGACCACCCACTGTATACAGTCACGCTGACATCTGTCATGTGACATTGGGTGGGTGGTCCCCCGTCAGGTGTTGCTAGAAAAGTCAGGTGGCACCAGTCCTATATGTGATGACCTACTGAAGGAACCTCTCTCGAAGATCTACTGTTACGGTAAGTTCCTACGTAACCGTACTTTCATCCACACAGACCCACCCGACCTCCCCAGCTTCGGCGCACACTCTGCTTTCCAGCAGGTAAGATCTAGCGTCATGGGGCAGAGCCGAGGTATATACCACCCGGGTGGGTGGGAGGAGCCAGCTTGAAGACATTCCGACAAGATTTAAAGGGGGAAGGACGTTATCAGATAGTGTAGATGAACAACATGTATCACTCCTAAAACTACTGTTACAGATGAGTAACCTGTTTTTACTGAATATTGAGGGCTTGCATTTCAGAGTGAAGTTCAGCTGTCTTATTGAGAAATTGTTTCCTTCTTGAAACGGAATACTGCACACATCTAACAACATTGACTCTCTTCATGAGACTATTTTTTTGACCATGGCATTTTGTGTGTCCCAGTGAGATGTTACAATACAGCTGGTTTTAATATGCTTCAGTTCATATAGGAGCCAGTGTACATACACTAAGCATAAATGAGCCTAATGTAAAGTGTACAGTATACCTGTATTTTAAGCTGTGAATTTAGAACTTTTCTTTCTGTGTGTGGGTAGGTATCTGGAGGGTTCTAAAGAAGAAGTGGAGGACGAGAGTCTACACAAAAAAATGGATATTATATTTATAAGTTGTCACCTCAACGCTGCTGCCTGTAAACTGAAGCTTTTAGACTGGCATGGAGCCATTGACAGTTGCACTGAGGTAAGTAATCAGTATTCAAATTGCAGACATGGCATAGGTATCCGAAGGGACTGTCAGTCCCACATAGTGAATTTTGGCCATTTATCAATTCATTGTTTAGCATGGATTTGATTTCATTTGTTAACAGCGTCTACATTTGATAATGGCTCCAGGATGTGCTGTAACTGTCACAGGAGCATCTCATTTATCCGAGGAGTGTATGGTATTGGTCAGGGCTTACAGTTCGGGGGCTGGGGGTGGGATTACATGATTTGGTGCTATTTTCAGCCCCCCTCAATGTGGGATAATCCCGTACACATGGAGCACCCTCATACCACAGTGGAAATTGCTTTAGATTGCCTTCTGTGGCACTTTGCTACTGATTTCTGCCTTTGTTTTCTTATTTTTTTATCCTTTTGAGCTGCTGTAGTCCCTGGGGGTCTAGAGTGTGTATCCCTCTCATCCCCCCACTTTTCTCGCGGGACTGATGCATATGGAGGGACTGGAGAGATATGTTGCAGCATTGGGAGAAGGAGCTGCTATTTTGTGAGGCGCACAGGTCGAGGGAAGAGCTGACAAGGAGTTGATAGAGGAGAAAAGGACAAGAGATGGGAAAAACAATGATGTCTGGCGATGGGATGGCTGTGAGAGGGTCAGACCCATTAATGTCCATCCTGAAACAGTTTCACTGAGTTACAGAAAATTAAAAAAAAATACCAAAAAATAAAAAAGCCACAGTGTCGTCTTTTTAGTATAATTTAGAGTACAGAGTTTGATAAATCAAAGCCACAGCTCAACTAACAAGGACTTTGTCTATGGATTCCAGCTCTGGTATTATTGCTGGTGACTGGAGTCCCTCTTTAATGCCCCTGAAAAACTCCTGATGGACTTGGTGACAAGTTCATGGTGTTGCATTTGTACATCACTGGACGATTTGTACATTACAGGGCATAGCATTTTATGTCAAGGATGGCACTGAGGTTGTAGAAGATGGGTGCATCAGGGGCAATAAAGGGGAGACAGAGTCACTGTGAGTGTAACTCACATAAGACTTGGGTAAGAAATTACACTTGGGAGTGATCAGCAGTCCGCCAGGGGAAGAGAGGGACAGAGAGCTTGGGGAAGAACTAGAAAGGGAAGTAGCCAAGGTGTGGAGGTAGTGGTAGTAGTGGATCTGTACCTGCCAGACATCGATTGGGATGTTCCAGTAACTGGGAGCGATAGTAGCCAGGCATTGTTGGACACATTCCAGGACTGTCTACTAGTACAGCTAGTCAAGGAACCCACCAGGCAGGAGGCCATTCTTGATGTGGTGCTCACCATCTCTGGTGGTAGTAGCTGTGAGAGTTGGGGAGCTACTAGGGAACAGCAACCACAACTACATTTGATTCAAACTGGCCCTTGGGAGTGGAAAGCCCCAGTCAAGAGCTGAGGCCCTTGATTTCAGAAAAGTGGACCTCAGCAGGGTGTGGGAATTGGTCCGAGCCAAATTAGTTGGGGTTAACTGCATAGGAGGAGTGTAAGAGAGAGGTGGGGGGCAATAAAGGGAGCCATTCTCGAGGCATGGAAGTTATGCATGAGAACAGTAGCCAAAAGGAACAAGTTCAAGAGACAAATATGGATCTTCCAAGGATCAGTCTTCACCATTCATTACTGCTTGGTACCAGCTGGAGGTGCAGGACCCAGCAGAGGCTTATAGCTTTAAGATTTTAGAGGAGGGGAGCCAGCGTTGAAGATGGTGCTGCCCAAGAAGCCAACGCATGACGTGGCACCTGCAGGTTGACTAGTAACAGACGCTGGCTCCCCAGCTTCCTCAGTCCTGTTTTTCCAGCTGTCGAGGTTGGATCACTGTGGGAGCTGCTGAAGAATTTCCTTCTGCGCCATCAATCTCTGCTCACTTCACTTGACGCCGCCTTCTCAGTTTCGACTTCGTTTGCCCTTATTTGTTGTTTTCGATGCTGTAGTACAGCATTGGGTAACTTTTCCTGTTGTTTTCTGTTATTTTGCATTTCTGTGATCATGTCCGATTTGGGCCTTAGTAAGTCCATGGGTTTGAAGGCAGAACTTCCCCAATTCGCCGGTGCTCCTGCAGGAAGCCCATGACTGCAGTGGACCAGCATGATTGCTGCTTCACCTGTCTGGGCCTGCACCATCACATGAATAAGTGCAACATCTGTTTTTTCATGGATTTCCCCATGTTGATGAACTGTGCGTTAGGGTTGGGACAAGACCCTCTGACCTTCGGAGGACGGTGCTGCACACGGAACACGAAACACAGTTCTCTTGGCTCTTTCCCGGAGTCCCTCCCTGGTACTGTATGTATTGAGAGAGAGAGAGCAGGCCTCACCTGGTTCAGGTCTCGCTGGAACCACAGGCCTGCGCAAGGGGTCAGGGTGGACAGTCAGCCTCCTCTGGGGGTGCCTTCTTGGGGGCATGGACATCCCCAGTGTCAGCGTCTCAGCTATACGCTAGGCCTGTGCTGGTGGTTTGCATGATATTACTGTCCAGTGCCACCTTGGCTCTAGACACCACCCCCGGTGTCGGTGAGCAGGGTGGCACTGACCGCGGAGCTAGGGCCCCTCTGACATCACGTGTGGTGCTGGCAGACAGGGAGTTCCTGGGGTGGCTCCTCTGGCGATCTTCCTGATCTTGTCCTTGGATTTGGACAGTGACTAGAATGATCCCGATTGGCTGCCTGGTTCCTTGAAGCCCTGGGACTCCCCTCAGCCTAGCTCGAGGCCTTCTACGGGATTTGGGAGCCGTCTGCTGACTCTTTTGGCCTTTCCTTTGTCTCTCTGCGCCACTCACGGTGCTGAGGAGGCTTCTGATGCTGACCCTGGCACTGGAGAAAGGGGTGGTGCCAGGTGAGGGGACGGTGCCGGTTCTGGTGTCACGAAAGGCACAGGTCAGCGGCACTGAGGGGAGTTCCATAGTCATCAGCGGTGCTGGATCTAATCATCTTTCTCCCCTGCCTTCTGCAGTTCCTGTTGGGCCTCTGTCAAGAGGAAGGTCCTTATCTGGTGGGGTCAGGAGGTCAGAGTCCGTGCCCCGTGCTGTCCCCAAAGTGACTGGAGGCTCTGGAAGAAGTAGGAGTGCAGATTCGAGCCTTCTCTTCCCTTGTAATCAGGCAGGATCTTCAGTCAGTGGGGATAGGGCGCTGCCTTATTCGGTCAGCACGGCTCCGATCTCCTCACCTAGAGGTTTCCCTCAGAGTGCACCATTCAGCTCACCCCTCCGTGGTTGGGCGACCTATAGTGGGTAGTCTAGGGAAGGATCCCCCTGCTTGCTTCCGCAGACCTAGCAGAGGTGCTGGTGAGGTCTCTCATGACCGTTCTTCTCCTCCTGTGCCTCTGCCTCCAGTTCCTTCTCTCCCAGATTTTTCCAGCCCTGTGGAGCCTGTGGCTTGGAAACAGTTCAGGGCTATGGTGGCTGCGTACCACCGGTACCTTAGAGCCCTACATGAGGTCATCTTTAGACCTCCAGCCCCTGCAGCACCTCCCTCTGAACACAGCTCTTCTGATTCTTCGACTTCCTTCTCTGAGTAGGGGGATACCTTCATTCACTTCTCCTCTGATACTGATCTTACCACCTATCAGGGCTTCCTTGGAGATAATGGAGGAGCTGCGCGTGTCCCATTTTGTAGCACCCAACCCTGCATGTGCGACACAGTCATTCCTCAGGGAATACAGCTTGGAATCTACCATGATCCCTCCATGGGCTCAGCCCTTCACGGATGTATTGCACAGTGTTTGGCAGAACCCATTCACCCCTGTTCCAGCCTCAAGTAGAGCTGCTGAATACCCACTGTGGGCATCATCGCCCTAAGTACAATTGCCCCCCAGACTCCAACTCTGCTGAGTTTAACCACTGGGTTAGAAAGGAGTTCTCAGTGGTGCACCTCCTCTTGTGCATCTCGGCACACCAGGAACACCAGGCTGCCTACCACAGGCACCTGTGGGCGATGCTAGGTCAGCTCCTGGCATCCATGCCTGCTAGTGAGGCAACCAGATGGGACATCAGCCTTTCCATCCATGGCTTGGAGCTAGCGAGACACCAGTCAAGGGCATCTTACAACACCAGTGAGATAGCCTCCAGACTTGTGGGAACAGCGGTCTGCATCAGGTGGATGGCGTGGCTAGGTCTTTCCAGGTTGTCACCCCTGACCCTGCGCAGGATGATTGTGTCACTATACCAGGGGCTCACTTTTTCTCCTCTAGGGTCAGTGGAGAGTCAGTTGAGAGTTAGTGGGTCGACTTCCCTCTCCCAGGCCACAGGAGCCTCCATCTGCTGCTGCTAGTCTTGGGTCTCACCAGACCCGTGAGAGGCCTTCTTCTCTTGCCTAGTCCCCACAAGAGGCCGAGGGATCCTTTCTCCCTCAGGGTGTGCCAGCACCACCTAAGGTGGTGGCTTGATACTCACCCACCAGTAATGATATGAAAATTATGCACTCATCGTAATTCATGATCTTTCGGGATATCATCGTTCATTACTGTTTCCCACCCACCTTTACCTCATAGCCAGGCTCCTGGGCAGTTCTACCTCCTCCCTGTTTGCTTCCCCTTTTTGACTCAGAAGGGGGCCTATGTCTGGCTGGTACCCCTAGAGGGATCTCCTGGCTTATAGTCAAGAAGGTTTTTCCCTTCTTCTTGCGTTCAAAGGGGGAAGGCAAGTACTGACTGCTTTGCCTTCCTTTCTATCATTCTAGAGAAGAGCTGTACTACCTAGAAGGTTTCAAAGCTTGCATTAACTCTGTTATGGGGGTGTCAGTTGACACACTGCTCCTTGCTCAGGGTCAGTGCTGAAATTTTAGGCACAGGAACTAGCCGCAGTATCTTATGCTGCATTAACTAGCACTTCTCCAGTGTAGGGGGGCCAACATTAAAGCACTGTCCCTTGTGCTCTTAAATCCTTGAAATTTCTTACAATCATCAGTTCTCAGCTAATGCAAGCAACAGGTTCTTCACATTTATCTCTCTGTTTTTTCTAGGTACAGGTACATATATGTGTACCCTCTCCAGCTTTGCCCTTTTACCCTTCTATACATTAAGTGTATATGGACCTGTTCAGGAGTCTCCTCCTGGAGCTCCTTTTTAGAGAGAAGGAGACACCGTCAAATGCCTGCTGTCCCTCCAGGATCCCTTAACTCAGTCCATGAAGTACTTTTTGCCTAGCTGCTTCTTTAAAAAAAAAGGGGCAAGAGGAAACAAGAGTAGACTGCCTAATCTCTTGCCCGGTCCTGGGCAAACTGTGCTTTTTGTCTCTTTATTCTGCCTTGGGATTATGCCCTCAAGTTGGGAAAGATCCTCTATGGACACTTGTTCCCTTCAGGATCCTCTTTTTAAAATATTTGGGCATAGAAGTTTCTTAGCAACCACTGTTCTGTAGCACTCCTTATTATCATTGGGTAATCAAAACAACTGGGTATAGTGCATCCCTACCAGGGGAATGGCACAGCCCAAGCTTTAGAATGTTGGGCATATGAGGATTCCATGCAGCAGCTACTCCTCAGTTAAGCTGTGCCATTCAAAGGGGACAGATCTACTTTTCAAGCCCCAGGAAATCTTACTGTATTCTGACATGCAGTGTTGTCCATCCTTTGTACTGCCCCGGAGCCGAAATGGTTAATGGAACCTTTGCTAATGATTGAACGCTAGGCTCAAGCTCGGTTTTCAAACCACTGTCCCTGGTCAACTTCTGCAGCCATCAGGTTCTTTACTCCGCTTCACTAGTACAGACGCCTTGGAGAGCCCTCCTTCCTCTGTCTTGAAGAAGTTAATTTTTTAGTTTTCTAAAGTAAATGTATTTCTGTTCGTTTTGAAAAACACTGTCCTTGGTTTACAGGTAGATTAGTCTAGATTTAGCTGTATTTTATAAAGTTTTCTCTGTTTCTTTTAACCGGGAGGGAACCGGGTTTCTTTATCTTTTATTTACTTTTAGAAAAGCCCGTTTAGGTCTGATTGGTTTAATTGTGTGAAAACCGGGGTAATTCCTGGGTTTTCTGTGGTCGCTAAACTGACCTTTTAAAAAAAAAAAAAAAAAAAAAAGTTTTCTTGGGTGGGTTTAGGTTGTTTAACCCACTACTGGTGGTTATGTCACTACCTAAAAAGAGAACCATCCCAGTGGGTTTTCAGCATTGCACAGAGTGCAGGGAACCATTTGCCAAAGCGGATGCTCATTTGATTTGTGTCCTGTGTTTGGGTTTTGACTATTTAAAGGCCGATTGTGAAATGTGTATGAATTTTCCTCGGTCAGCGCTGGATAGGCACTTAAAGCGACTGAAGGAAAAGATGTCTGAAGAAGCTGCTAACACAGCAATGGACAAGGCCTCCACTTCTCAGAAAGAGAAGTCTTTTGAACTGAGTAAGCAGCCCTCTGAGCAGGGTGTTGGTTCCTCCAACAGAAAAAGATCTGCAGAAACTACCGCTGAATCAACAAGTTCTGCGAAAAAGAAAAGAGAAACACTCAACCAAGGAACTGCAACCAACGGTTCCAGCAGTTCCTACCGTTGAAGCTATTGTGAGTGGCATTAGTATTTAACAGGCGGTGCAAACCGGTACCGTGGTATCGGTTAAGTGCCCTTGTTCACAGTCGTTGGTTCTGGACTCTGGTTCACTTTCTGTTCCCGGTTCCTTGGAACAATCAACCGACTTCTTCCCGGAGGAAGATGATTTTGATGAGGATGAATTTGGAGAGTCTGTAGAACCAGAGGTTTCTCCAGACCCTCATGGGGCTGATTCCCCAGAAAAGGCAACAGAGGATTTTTCTTCCCACTTTGCCTTTTTAAAACAAGTGGCACAGACCTTGGACCTCTCTACCCAGGAATCCACAGAGGAGGAAGAGGAACAAGATTATTTAAGTGTTTTACCAGGGAGGCATGCTGAGCAGACTACTGTTCAATTCCAGATGTGCCCTGGGGGTAGTGGGAATAGGAGAGCATACAAACATATACAGTAAGGTCAAATACATGATATACATAAGAGAATGGGAGAGCATACAAACATATACATATACAGTAATGGTAATTTACATGATTGCTTAAGAGAAACATTAGCAAGGTAGAGTGCAGTTTCACAGGCAGGTACATAGCCATGGCTTCAATATGATAATAAGTACAAGGTACATAGTTTGTGGTGGTGAGCGTTTACAATAGGGGGAGTATGAGACCGGATGACAGGAGACTTCTGGGAGGTTCCATCGTCCGGTAAGTGGACGGAACAGTGAAATTTGAGAGAGGTGTGTGCCAGTGGTAATTACCCTGTTGCAGGGGTTTGAGGACTGTCTGTTGGGTAGCTCACAGGGTTGCAAGTGCAGATGTGGTGGAAGTTTGTTTTAAGTAAGGAGTTAAGGTGCCTACCAGGTGTGGCATGCCGGATGTCCGATGTGAGAGAGTTCCAGAGGCTGGGCAAGCAGAAACTGAAAGCTGACTGGCCTGCCGAGGTTGACATGCGAGGGATGACCAGTAGACTTGAGTCTTTATTTCTCAGTGCATAGCCCTGGGGGGGGTGGGCCTAGAGGACCGTGGTGTGGTACATGGGGAGGGACTGTGACCAGTATTTGGCCATGAGGCTCAAACAATGGGCTAGACGCCGGCCCTGAAATGAGGGAAGGTCTAGGTTCCTGTACAGGACACAGTGATGAGTGCTAGGAGTACAGTCAAGAGCAATGTGGCAGAAGGAATGGAAGAGGGGTCCAGTCTGGCCAGGGTGGACTTTGGAATGGCACTGTCGACTACATCCCCATAGTTGAAGATGGGGAGAATCATCTTCTGCACTATGGCACGTCTTGCCGGCAATGGGATGCAGCCACGGTTTCGATATAGTGCACCAAGCTTTGGGTGGAGCTTTTTGTGTATGGCATCAATGTGTGCACAGAAGTCGAGGTGCTGGTCAAGCCAGACCCCAAGATACCTGAAGGTGGAGCATGTTTCAATAGGAGTCCCATCAAGGGTGCGGAAGGGGGTGAGTGGGTGGGGGGTTGCCTTGAAAGTCTCTGCCTTGTACCGAATGTTATGGAGATAGTTTTCTTGGCATTGAGAAAAAGCTGATTTGAGTGAACCCAGCGCTGAACTTCGTTGAAGTCCTGCTGGAGTCTGACGCTACTATGGAAATGATGAATGTCCCAGCAACAAAAAGGCTCCTGTTGCCCATCCATAAATCTTTAATGAGGCAAGCACAAAAATTTTAAAGACACCTACGTCCATCCCCACAGTGGACAAAAGGATGGACAGAAAATACTGGGTAGCCAAATCAGGGCTTGAATCCCAGCCATGAAGGGGTTGTGCAGGCTGCTGCCTGTGACAAGGCAGGTATTTCTCTGGCTTCACACCCACCTGAAAAAGACTCTAGAAGTATGGACTCCATAACAAAGAAGTCATACCTGGGAGCTTCATTAGCTATTAGGCAAGCCTCTTACATAGCTAGATATCACAGGAGTATGTGGAACACAGTGCTGGAAATAGCAAAGACATGCCACGCCCCTATGGCATCTGATCTTTCAGAAGCAGCAAAAAGGGGCATTGAGGCTTCTAAGTCACAGTTTCATATGGTAGGAGATGCTAACGACATTACTGCTAGGCAGATGGCTACCTTGGTGTCCCTGAGGAGGTTTGCTTGGTTGAGAACAACAAATTTATCTCAAGATACCCACACAAAAGCTCTTGACTTCCCCTGAGAGCCTACTTCCCTGTTTGGGGAGCAAACTGAAGTCTACATGAAAAATATGGACGACTACAAGGTCGCCTACAAGAGTGCTGCAGCTAAGGAGAAGGCAGCAACTCCACAGAAGTTCCAGGGAAGAGGCAGTGGTAGAGCCCATTACAGGCCTTTCTTCCAGACACAAGCTTTGCCTCCTCATCAGCCCCAGAGGGGTATTTTAGAGGCAGGGGCTGCAACAGGGCTGCACCCAGTACCCAGCCTGTTGTCCAGGCAAAACGGACTCCCTGAGAATCCTGTCAGGGTTGCCTCCCTACTTCCAGTAGGAGGCAGGCTGGTTCACTACACCCAGGCTTGGAATTCCATCACCACAGATAAGTGGGTCCTGGAGGTAGTGAGCCAGGGCCTTGCTCTCAGCTTCAGATTATTTCCCAAGTTGAGAGCAAGACTATTCAGACCTGGCAATCTATCAGAAATCTCTCTGTTGGAAGAGGAAGTAGCCAAACTCATGCAAGAGCAGGCAGTAGAACCTGTCCCCTTATCTCAAAGGGGAAAGGGTCTTTACTCGAGATACTTACTCAAAAGAAAACAGAAGAGTGATGACTTGTTCTGGATCTGAGACACTTGAACAAACATCTGACAAATCCAAAGTTCAAGACGGTTACTCTGGTTATCATTCTCCCTTCTCTAAGGACTGGCTGGCATCCCTAGACCTAAAGGACGAATACTTCCATATCCCAGTCAGACTGGCACACAGGAAGTACCTCAGGTTCAGGTTGCCATCAGGGCATTACCAGTTGAAGGCCATGCCCTTCGGGCTGTCGGCCCCAAGAGTGTTCACTAAGTGCTTAGCAGTGGTGGTGGCACGTCTATGAAAATGGGGTTACTATTTTCCCATACCTGGACGACTGGTTGGTGGTAGGCCAGTCCCCACAGCACATGGAAAGGGCATTGACCATCACTCAGGATACACTAAGTATGCTAGGTTTCCTGGTAAACCAGAAAAAGTCGGTCCTCTCACCATTTCAGCTCCTGGAGTTTATAGGGGCAGAATTGGACACCATGAATGGAAGAGCATTCCTTCTTCAAGGCAGGGTAGACAGCCTGGTGCAGCTAGCAGGTTCCTTCCAGCTGCATACTCCAAGACCAGCAAGGCATTTCCTTCAGTTGCTGTGCCATATGGCGGCTTCAACAGCAGTAGTGGTAGGGTCAAGATTCCAGATGAGGGCATCCAGTTCCATCTCAGGGCTCACTGGTCTCGGAGAAGAGATTCCCTGTCAAAGATGGCACCAGTCACAGGAACCCTGCTTCAGGCTCTACAGTGGTGGCAGGAAAAGGACAACCTCAGAGAAGGCGTGTCTTTCCTCCAGATGCCATCAACAGTTCTGACAACAGATGCCTCCCTTCTAGGGTGGGGTGTCCACCTGGGGGGGGCGTATTGCCCACGGAATTTGGTCCCAGCAGGAAATCCCTGCTTCACATAAACCTGCTGAAGCTAAGGGCAGTTTATCTAGGCATTCGGTCCTTTGCCTCCATACTGCAGGGCAAGGCAGTTCAGGTCAGGACAGACAATACAACATGTATTGCATCAACAAGCAAGGGGGCACAAGGTCCTCACCTCTGTGCACAGAAACCATAAAGGTATGGAATCTGGCGTACGTATAGACATTGCCTTGCTGCGAGGTGGCAGATCCTCCTCCAGATCCAGGGTTTGTGTCCAGGTACTTCCTGGTCCCAAATGGACCGGAAGGGCTGGCACCCCATTCTCGACCTACATGACCTGAACAAGTTCCTAAGGCAGCGCACCTTCAGGATGGTCACTCTGGCTCAGATCGTTCCATCCTTGGAACTAGGTGTGTGGTTTTGTTCTCTGGACCTTCAGGACGCGTTCTTTCACGTCCCAATCCGTCCGTCTCATCAGCGATTCCTCCGCTTTCGAGCAGAGGGATCTCTTTACGAGTTACAGGCCATGCCCTTCAGCCTCTCTCCAGCTCCCAGGGTCTTCACCAAATGCATGGCAGTGGTGACAGCATTCCTGCGGCGCCGAGGGGTCCGGTGTATCTTTACCTGGATGACTGGCTGATTGCAGCCCCCTCCAGGTTGGAGGTAGAGCGGTCCAGGGATCTGGCCCTCCAGGTTTGCTCTCAGATTGGCCTCCTCATCAACGAGGCCAAGTCGGAACTCGTGCCATTGCAGGTGATTCAGTTCGTCGGGGCAGAGCTCGATTCTCTTTGAGCTAGAGCTCGGCTCACGGCGGACAGGGCCGAGGTCCTTTCCTTCTTTGCCCAAGCATTTCTGGTTGGGCAATTGCGCCCTGCCCAGGACTTTCTGCACCTCCTGGGCCTCATGGCAGCCTGCACCAGCGTGGTCCATTGGGCCTGCTGGCATATGCGTCCCCTGCATTGGGGGCTGGCTTGCCAATGGTGACAGCGCTCCGGTCCTCTGGACCAGCCAGTGGTGGTGACCCAGGAGATGTGGGATGGCCTGCAGTGGTGGCTCATTCCAGCTCACCTGCAAAAGGGTATTCTGTTTGTCCGCCCCGAGCCGACTGTCACTTTGATGACCGACGCCTCTCTGATGGGTTGGGGTGCCCATCTGGGGGAGCTCAGAGCCCATGGCCTCTGCTCCCCTCAGGAGTCTCGATGCCGCATCAACCTGCTGGAGCTTCAAGCAGTCCGACTAGCCCTCACCGCCTTTGCTCCGTTTGTACGGGGTCAAGTGGTCCAGGTCCAGGCAGACAACACCATGACCATGTACTACCTCAACCGACAGGGCGGGACACACTCCTGGCCCCCTTTGCAAGGAAGCTCTCTGCACTTGGTCTGTCTTGATCAGCATGGAGGTGGATCTCCTAGCCATTCATGTGGCAGGAGCCTCCAACAGTCTGGCCGATGCCCTCAGCTGGATAGGCGCTGCATCTCACGAGTGGTCTCTCCTGCTGGAGGTAGTACAAGATCTGTTCTCCCACTGGGGCACCCCTCAGGTGGACCTGTTCGCCTCCAGGGAGAAGGCAAAGCTGAGGCTGTTTCACGCCGGCCCCCCCTCAGCAGGGCTCGCTGCAGGGGGATGCCTTCTCGAGGCCGTGGACCCCGGGCCTCTTCTACACCTTCCTTCCATTTCCCTTGATCCACAAGGTGCTTCTCAAGGTGAACAGGGAGAAGGCGCAGATGATTCTGGTAGCCCCAGACTGGCCCCACCAGTTCTGGTATCCAGATCTCCTCAGCCTCAACTCCAGGCTCCCGAGGCGGCTTCCAGTCCTCCCAGACCTGATCTAAGTCAACAAGGGGAAGGTACTACATCTGGACCTTCCATCCCTGCACCTGACTGCCTGGTTCCTGAGCGGCTAGAGTTTCAGGCCTTGGGTCTTTCCGACGAGGTCCTCAACGTCATTGAGGCGACCCGTAAGGAGTCGACCAGAAAATGCTACGCCTTCAAATAGAAGAGATTCTCCATTTGGTGTCAGGACAAGGGTTGGACCCTTCTTCCTGTTCCTTGGCTAGCATTCTGGACTACCTGTGGTCCCTTCTCAGCCAGGGCCCGGTGCGATGACCCTTAAGGTGCACCTGGCAGCCATCGCCTGCTTACCGAGGAGGCGCAGGCCGGCAAGCAATCGGCGAGAAGGTGGTTGGGCTTTTTCAAAGGCCTTGATCACATATCCTCTCCGGTGTGAGAACCTCCACCTCCGTGGGATCTACTGCTGGTATTGGCTAAGCTCATGGGTAAGCCAGTCGAACCAGTGCACAGGTGTCACATCTCTCACCTGTCATGGAAGACCACCTTCTTGGTGGCTATTACATCAGCCAGAAGGATGGGAGAGCTCCAGGCACTTTCCATCGAGTCTCCTTATCTGGTCTTCCATAGGGACAAGGTTGTCCTGTGCCCCTACCCAAAATTCCTTCCGAAGGTGGTGTCGGAGTTTTACCTTAACCAAGTGTTGACTCTGCCGGTGTTCTACCCCAATCACACCTCAGAGGCCGAATATAAGCTCCATACTTTGGACCCTATAAGAGAGTTTTCTTATTATAAGGAGCGGATGGCTGAAGTTCGGGGAGAGGTTCGCCAGCTGTTTGTCACCTACGCTGAAGCCGCACCTGGCAGACCTGCAGCCAAGCGGACGATAGGCAGGTGGATCACCTCCTGCATGGATCTGTGCTATAGGTTGGCGGGCATGGAGCCTCCCAAAGGGATAAGAGCTCATTCTACCCGCCATACCGCTGCTTCTAGGGACGTCCCTATCCAGGAAATCTGCAGGGCTGCTACCTGGAAGTCAGCACACACCTTTATTTCCCATTACCACATTGACCTAGAGTCCTGCCGGGATGCTGGTTTTGGGACCTCGGTTCTCCAGTCCTTATTCCCTAAGTAGGGGTTGCGCGCCTTTCCTCCCTCCTCCCAGAGAACTGCTAGGAGTCTGCCAATAAGTGTGGATTGAACAACATATCCACGTCCCTAGAAATACAGGTTACTCACCTGTAACAGGAGTTCTAGGAGTGGTATATGTTGTTCATCCACCCAACCTCCCCGGCTTCGATGCACAACCTGGCTTCCAGCGGGCTAGATCTGGTGTCATGGGGCGGAGCCGAGGGTTTTACCACCCGGGTGGGTGGGAGGAGCCAGCTTGAAGACCTTCCGGCAACATTTAAAGCGGCAAGGAGCCTGCCAGTAAGTGTGGATGAACAACATATACCACTCCTAGAACTCCTGTTACAGGTGAGTAACCTGTTTTTACTGTTGTAAGTAATTTTTTCTTCTCTCAAGAATTTCAAGTTTCAAGACTTCAGTTGGGGCTGCAATTCTGCTCTCCAGGTTGGGCTACCTGTTTCAGGGAGCACTCCTAAATTTAAATTGTACCTGTTTAGCTGAGGCTTTCAAATTGAATAACATGCCTTTTTTCCTCATTCCCTGTGTGGATTGGGAGCCACTTCTGCCTTGCTAGGGTGTTTTTTTTTTAATGGTCTCCTGTTAAAAAAAACTAAAAAAGGAAGAAAAGAGGTTCCACAAGTATGTTCACATTTATTTATTGGGAATGTATGGTGTTGCGAACTACCCCACTGCTAGCCCTTATTTGTAGCTATAATTGTGTTGTATTTATGTTTTTTATGTAATACGGTGTAAATGTACATGCCAGTGTCGGCAAAGGCACATGGAGAAAAGACTGAATTCTTTTAAAAGGGGTTTGACCTTCCTCTGACCTGCAAGGCCAGCCTTGCTTGCAGGAATCTGACAAGTTCTTGTCAAAAAGCCTGTGGATACATGATCAGAGTATTCCTCTAATGTTAGCTGGCCAAGGGAGACAGAAGTAATAAAATCAGCTTGTATAATCATACAGCATGCTGGGATGCATAGGTAGAGGTATCGCTAGCAGAAGGCGGGAGGTGGTAATGTCACTGTACAAAACACTAGTGAGGCCTCACTCAGAGTACTGCATGCAGTTCTGGAGGCCACACCTTCACAAAGACATCAACAGGGTGGAAGCAGTCCAGAGAAGGGCAGCCAAGATGGTACATGGCTTGCACCACAAAATGTATGAAGACAGATTAAAGGACCTCAATATGTACTCACTGGAGGAAAGGAGGGAATGGGGGAACATGATAAAAACATTCAGATACTTCAAGAGCATGAACACGGTATGGGGGGAGACATCTTCCAGTGCAGGAGTGCAAGAACAAGGGAGCATGATATGAAATTGGAGGGGGGCAGGTTAAGGGGAAATGTGAGAAAGTTCTTCTTCACAGAGAGGGTGGTGAACAAATGGAATAGTCTGCCACAGGAGGTGGTGGGAGCAAGCACAGTTTAGGGTTCAAACGTGCCTGGGATAGGCACAAGGGAATCTTGAGGAGGGAAGGGGTGATGGGAAAGCACTGACCACTTAGGGTCAGAGGCCGCAAACAAGTATAGGGCTTAAAGGCAGACTAGATGGGCCTAGTGGTCCTTATTTGCTGACGATTTCTACGCCTGAAAAAATGGTCTATGTTTCTATGTTTGTATAACTTACAGAATCTTCTTTATAACTAATTAAATTAAGCCAGTTTAAAATCCCAGAATGAGAGAAGCCATTTCCACTGTTGTAAACCCTTAAGATCAAAAGGGAAATGGTCTTAGACAAGAGGTGACAGAAAAGGTTCCCACAGTACACTGATATTTTTTTTTTAAGTGCCAGGAAATATTCTTCTAACAGGCCTGTATGAGATTATAAACCCTGTGTTAGCTATGGGAATCTGACAGCAAAGATCATCAGAAAAATACGATTTTGGGGAAAGCGCAAGAGTGACACCCTCCTAAAGTGGAAGTTCCAGTCTTTGTTCATAGATTGGGGGTGGTCTTCTATAGAAACTGTCTAGCACAGACACTCAGCCATTTTGCTGTTTTGTTTGGACTTCTTCCTCCTGACCACAATCAAGCAGCTGCCAGCACAGAGACTGCCTAAGAGCCAAAGGCTGCTACAGAAAGACTGCAATATTTTGCAAACCAGCGATTCTCTGAACTTTGAAATCTTCATACCTCAGATAGATTAACTAACAGTCTTAATGCATTTCATTGTACGTTTTTCCATTTTATTTTCCTGTATACTGTAACCAAAAATATTCTGTTTTTCGTTGTATTTATAAGTATTCTAGTAAAACTTTTGTTTTCCTAAAGAAATTCTCCTTGCGTGAGAGTTCTTGTATTGTATGCGTGATTGTAGACGGTTTATTAATAATTTGTGAAAACTGTTATTGCCAGAAGGGCCACTGTATGCAGTCAAATTGAGAAAAGGATCTATAACGGATCTGGAAGGACAGGAAGAACGCCAGAGTCTACAAAGATTTTGAACGAGGCTGTTGCATGTACTGTAAGAAGGCCAAATCAGGTTTTTATGCTGCTACCGTAAAGAGAGTGTGATACCTGGGTCTTCTGCCTTTGTGTAATAGCCAAGGAAAAGTTCCTATTTGGCCACAAGACTCGAAACTGATATTGTGCCCTTATCTGGAGCTAGAGAGATGCCCGGGATCCTTGTGGCTGAGGTCCAGTCGTGACCCCTGCAAGCATTCCAAAGGATGAGGGGAGTATCCCTGTTTCCCCTGTCACGGATTGCACTTTAGCGTGGGCACTGTAAGCTCAGTAGGTCTGACCCCCTGGGGTGGGTTCATGACATAGGGTCTGTCGGTTCCCTTGCCCCCCCCCCCCAACCAGCTTGAGGTTTTGTGTTTTGTCAGCATTTGTCAGCTAAGCTGTGAATATGGTGAACGTCTTGAGTTTTTTTTATGATTTTACACCTCAGCCTCCGTTTTTACAGTTTGTACTTCCACCATTAAGGCTGGGCACATGCTGCTTCATCAGTTCTGCTTCCCCACAATGTCCTGTACATGCACCGATGGTGCACACATGTTCGCAGTGCTAATCTCCATTGAAACCTATTGCGCAAGTGCACGCATGCTTACACACACACACACACACACTCACTCACTCTAACGCTCCCACAAGTCTGGCAGGTATGCGCACATTCGGTTTAGCACTGTGGAGCACGCTGGATCACTTAGGCAGTTGGTCTGGCAATTGTGAAGCAACAAACACTAGTACAGTTTAAAATCTGGGTTTTCTTCCTGTCACACTTTTCTGTTATCACCATGGCTTACAGGAGACCATTAATCATTTTTAATTTTTTTTTTTATTCTATATTTTTGTCCTGTTCCCTACTGCCAGGACCATCTGCCCGGTCACAGACTCCAGCTGCGGCTACTCATATTTAGCCGCCCTCTGTGAACCCCCTGGGTTGGCCACCAGGGCGGAGTCACGGCGCCTCGGGCCAAAGGCACCGCAAACACGGGAAAGGTGGTAGTTGGCCTGAGAGCCAGTGTCTCATTATGTGTTTGCTTTAGGTTCGCAGATTGGTGACTTTTACGAAGCCCATTTGCTGTTACATGGTTTCTCTACAAGAAGAACTGAATACTCCAGGCTGCCTTTGGATCCATGACATACAGTCCCTTCCCGAATGTCGGATAGGAAGGCAAGACAGTTTTATTGTAACACGCATATGATGGTTTATATTATATATGATGTGTAGCCCTCATGGCACTGTGAGGTAAGTAGTAACTGGGGAGTTGCTTCTGCATGGAATCCTCATATGCCCAGCATTCTAAAGCTTGGACTATGCCATTCCCTTGGTAGGGGTGCACTATACCCACTTTCTTTGATTACTCATTGACAGTGTTGGGGCTAACAGAAAAGGAAATTACGGTACTTACGAAGTTCATGTCTTCTTTGGGCTCCACCTCCCTGGCACATTCTCTTACTTAGTCAATCCTGGGAAGGTCTCCTTTTCCTAGTCGGAGTGGATCAATACTGCCATTCTTCACTGGCTGAGGACAGGGCATCCTTGATATATATCTCTCTCTCTCTCTTCCTCCCTCTCCGTCCAACTTTCTGTCTCTTGTGCCTGCCCAGTAGCTCTGGTCACCCCTGACCCTAAAAAGCTCCTTCCAGATTTCTTACCTCTTCTGTCCTTCTGGTCTGATTTATGTTTGAATTTATATCCTTTCCTTTTCTTTTCCCTGTCCCTTGGGCTCCCTTGCGCCCCTCCCCCCCTTCTTTTCTCTCTTCTTTTTTTTCCTCCCTGGCGAGCAGAGCTGAGGAGGTTGGGGAGTCCATGTTGGTTACTGGCCAGCCTGTGAGTGCCATGTCACATGTCGGCCTTATGGGCGGCACTGTCTCTGACGTTGGCAGTTTCCTTTCCCTTTAAGATGTGCTGGAAAGTCTTCAAGCTGGCTCCTCCCACCCACCCGGGTGGTATAACTCTCGGCTCGGCCCCATGACGTCAGATCTTCCTTTCCTCTGGAAGAAGCAGGTTCCCTCCTTACCGCTCCCACGTTGAGTAGGCCCTGGCACTTAAATCTTCGGATTTACTTCCAGAACTTAAACTCATAAAAGTTTTGTCTTCAGATCGTTTTTTGATCACAACCGCGATGGAGGAAAAGTCCTCACCCAGGTTCTGTTGGTGCCCCTGCGGGCAGAAGATGTCTCATACCAACCCACACGCCATGTGTGTTTACTGCCTGGGTCCCGAGCACGATACCCAGGCCTGCGATATTTGTCGCTCATTTAAACCTTGCAAACTTGACGACCGTCTCGCCCATCTACAGTTGGGCCTTCTGGAAAAATGGAACCCACCAGTCAAATCCAAGGAAGCCCATTGGGTGGTCACCCTGGATACGGGGTCCACCAAGCAGCTGGAACAGATGAAAGCCTTCGAGAAGGAGGTGACTCGGGCTGCCGAACGGTTCTCTTTGGCTTCAGCTTTTGTTCCTCTAAAGCTGAGCTCTACATTATCGGGATCCTTCAAGGAACTGTGCCACTCAGTTCCGACTAAGGGAGCTAGCCCTTTGGCTTTGCACAGCTTGCGCTCCTGCGAAAAGAAGGAGCCGAGAGGAAAAGGGAAGACTCACCATGATGTTCTTGGGACCAAGAGCGGTCTCAGTCTTGGGACACTTCGGTTTCGACCTCTGTCAAAACCACTGCCTTAGCTGCTGGCATCACGGAGTCCCCGTCAGGCCAGTCTGCTGAGACGCAAGTTGATGATCTAACCAAGATTTTTTTTATCAACCCAGTCAACCAGCTATCTCTCGATGAGGCCAACAACTGTCTCTTTAGGACTCTGGTCCTACCGACCGACAAGCCATCCCAGGCCCAAGAACTAGATCCTAAAGCTTCCGATGACCAGGAGGGGCTGCGGCACTCCCTGACTCCTCCAAGCGACCCTCTGCCGGTCCCGTCCCCCCCCAACAGTCTCGGTCCAGGTCTCGGTCATCTTCCTCTGTTGAGTTGCTTCTCTTCATCCTCATCCTCCATGGCCGAGGAGAGGCTTCGACGCAAGTTGCGTTGATGCTATGAGGAGCTTATGTGGCAATAGTTGGTTCTGGATGGTCAGAAGCCTACCCCAGCTCCTACCCGGCAATCACCTGGTTGTCACCGTCCAGTCTGATGCTCACGCCTCTGGAGCTGGTCGACACCACCCCTCCACCCGCAGAGCCGGTGAAGACCATTTTGGCTCGGCCTAAACTGGCCTCTTCACTGATTGTGGTGGAGCTGCCACCTCGACAGCCTCTGTCCAGGGCCCCATCCAAGGAGTTCTGGTCGCCCAGAAGGCTTCGCCATCAGTTGTCGGTCACCCTCACGCCCGACCATCTGCGGCAGGTCGAGAATGACAAAGGTGGTCGGCTGCTGTATGGGGACTCTTTGGAGTCTGATGATGGTTCTGAGGCAGTATAGCCTCTTAAGGCTCTGCACTGCAAATCTGGATACCTGGGTTTGAATCCCCCAGCCCTCCACTTGCACATACTGAGTGACCTTGAGCAAGTCACTTAACTTCCTTGTGCTCCCAGCTTGCACCCTGTAAACAAGCTTTCAGCTTAGTGTGTCTTTCCTGGTTAAACAATTGGAAAAAAAAAAATTGGATTCCTCACTCCACTCCTGCCCGGTTGATGCAGAGTCAACAGGGGATCTCTCAACAGAGGAGGGCCCCTTCGTCCTTCTCAGGCATCCTCCATCTTATCTCCGACTCCACGGGGATGCCAGTGGAGTCTGTTCAGAAGCGGGCCCGCTACCCCCTTACCGATATTTTGGACAAGGGGGTTTCACCAACTGAGGCCTTCCCAGTGACCGAAGCCATTGTTGGCCCAGCTCTGGAGCTTTGGCAGCACCCTGCTTCCTGCCCCGCACCATCGGCCCATATGGCCTGCAAATATGCAGTGCCCATAGGTTCTCTTTCGGGGTTCATGGAACATCTCTCAGCCAAGGGGTTAGTGACTGATTCTGTGTTTCGGTGTTTGGGTCACAAGGACATCGACAAACCTCCGGACAAGGCGTCCAAGAAATTGGACTACTCAGCAAAGAAGGTTTATGCTGCCTCCTCGCTCTGTCTCTGCCTGGCGAGCTCGGCAGTCATTGTGGGACATTTTTCCCACGCATGCTGGGGCTTCCTGGATGAGCTGCTTCTTCATTCCCCTGCAGATCACAGTCAAGCAGGTCTGGGATCAGGGTCGTGCTGTAGCCAAACAGCAGATGCAGACGGCTCTGGAGATTGGGGATTCTTGTGCCCGCTCAGTGGCGGCTGCTGTTGCCATGCGCAGTAGGGCTTGGCTGAGGCTCTCAACCTTCATGGCAGATACCCAGCATAAATTGGCAGACATACCCTTTCTGGGCACTGACTGTTCAGGCCCAGAGTCGACTGTCACCTCCAGCTTATAGAGAAGTTCAGTGCCACCTTGGACTCTGTCCAGTCTGTCAAAAAGGACTCTAAGGGCTCCAGGTAACAGAAGCGTAAGCCCTTTCGGCCTTCCACCCCTGCAGCCAAACCTGCCCATTGTCAGTCTAGGCAGCAGTAGGCTCAGTCTTGGCGCCCTCGGCCCAAGGCAGCAGCTTTGGTGCCCCATATGCCCGGAGGTAAAGGCCCTGGCAGCTCCTCAGCCGGGTCCTCTTTCTCCACCAAGCCTGTCCAGTGACGAGATGGGGGGGGTGCCACCCCCATGCCTGTCGCACCTCCTGTGGGGGGTCGGCTCTACCACTTTCTTTTTCGCCTGGTCCACTGTTACCACGGACAGGTGGATACTGGAAGTGGTCGGTCAGGGTCTGCCTCTGGAATTCGAGCAGTACCACCGAAGTCTAGCCTGCGCTTCACGGGAGAGTTTGGTATCCGCAAACACTTGGTCGGCCTCCTGAGACTACATAGCCCAACTCCTCCGAAAGGAGGTCGTGGTCAGAGTAGCAGATCCTTCAGCACACCCAGAGCTTGTCTCCTAGTACTTCCTAGTGCCAAAATGGACGGGGGACTGGTGCCTCATTCTAGATCTGCATGATCTCAACAAGTTCCTCCGGTCCCACACCTTCAGGATGGTAACTCTGTCCCAGATCATACCATCTCTCTAGCAGGACATGTGGTTCTGCTCTCTGGATCTTCAGGCCGCTTTTTTTCACATCCCGATCCATCTGTCCCATCGAAGGTTCCTTCGCTTCCAAGCGGAGGGAGTCCTATACGAGTTCCTTGCCATGCCATTCGACCTCTCCTCGGCCCCCAGAGTCTTCACCAAATGCATTGCGGTGGTGGCAGCCCATCTAAGGCGTTGAGGGGTCCAGATATACCCCATCTGGATGACTGGTTGATTGCAGGTGTCTCCAGGCAGTAAGTGGAGCGATCCAGGGATCTGGCATTTCAGACCTGCATTTACTTGGGCCTCCTAGTCAACGAGGCCAAGCCGGAACTTGTACCCACACAGGTAATTAATTTAATCGGGGCAGAGCTTAACTCTAGCCGAGCCAGAGCTAGGCTTCCGGCGGACAGGGTGGAGATTCTCTTCTCCCTTGCGCCCTGCCCGGGACTTCCTGCACCTTCTGGGTTACATGACGGCCTGCACCACCATGGTCTGATGGACCCGGTGGCATATGCACTCCCTGCATTGGGAGCTGGCCAGTCAGTGGTTCCAGCGCAAAGGTCACTTCAACTAGGTGGTCACAGTGATACAGAAGATGTGGGTCGCTCTCCAATGGTGGATCATCCTGGAGCCTGTGCAGGAACGGATCCCGTTTGCCCCAAGCTGATGGTCATCCTGACTACCGACACCTCTCTCACGGGCTATGGTGCCCATCTAGAGGAACACAGAGTCCATGGGCTCTGGACCCCCGAGGAGTCCCGATGCCACATCAACTTGCTGGAGCTCCGAGCAGTTTGGCTTGCGCTGACTGCTTTCATGTTGTTTGTTTGGGGTCAGTTGGCTCAAGTCCAGACAGACAACACCACGACCATGTACTACCTCAACAAACTGGGAGGGATGCATTCCCAGCCTTAGTGTAAGGAAGCTGTCTGCACTTGGACTCTAGTGCACATCCTGGAGACGGATCTCCTAGCAATCCATAGGAAACAGTATAGTGCAGTGGGTTAAGGGTCTGTGATGGAGATCTGGGTTTGAATCCCACAGCCACCTAGGTGCATACTGTGTGATCCTGAGCAAGTCACTTAACTTCCTTGTGCTCCCAGGTCGCATCTGGAAACAGGCTTCAGCTTAGTGTGCTACTCCTGGTTTAACTATGTTCCCTTTCCCATCCATGTGGCAGGAGCCTCCAATCAGTTAGGAGGACGCTGTCAGCCGGGTGGGCGAGGCATCTCATGAGTCCATCCGGAGGTAGTTTACAGTCTGTTCTCGCAGTGGCGCACCCCTCAGGTGGACCTGTTCGCCTTCAGGGAGAACGCAAAGCTGAGGGTGTATTATGCCCACTCCCCTCAGCAAGACTGTCTTCAGGGGGATGCCTTCTTGAGGCTGTGGACCTCAGGCCTCTTGTATGCCTTCCCTCCACATCCCTTGACCCACAAAGTGCTGCTCAAGGTCTGGAGGGACACATCACAGGTGATCCTCATGACTCCGGACTGGCCACATCAGTTTTGGTACCTGGATGTCCTCAGCCTCAGCAGTAGGCTCCCGAGGCATCCTCCAGCACACCCAGACCTGCTTTCCATTAACCAGGGGAAGGTACTCCACCTGGAACTTCAATCTCTGCACCTGACAACCTGGATCTTCCTGGACATAAAGTCTCCACCACTCATTCACACCAATGGGAGTACGCCAGAGGCGCTAAGACCCAGTGGGAGCAGTCTTTTTCAGGAGGGCCAGTGCCTGAGATGGAACCGTGAGGAAGCGGTACCGTGAGCCCAGCGCGCGCAGTAATAACTATGTCGGCGTTGACCCTTCAACCGCCTAGTCGTCTTTTTCCCCCACTGTCGAAAGCGCTCGTGATGACGTCCTCACCGGAGTCAAACTTTTTGTAGTCTATCTTTGATAAGTACTGATTATATTTAATAAATTCTACTCATAAGAGAAGTTTTCAGCCCTCCATTGATGGAGTCGACCATGAGTGGGTCAGGTGACGGTAGGGAGACTTCGTATGAAAGCTCTTCAGTCAGCCGGGCTGGATCCGGTCCGCCGCCCTCCCCGGAGGGGGGGAGGGGGGGTCTGACAACAGATGGTCCAGTGCTCAGGGGGATGGGCTGTCTCCCCGAAAGCATAAAAGGAAACGGTCCCATTCTCGGCACTTGTCAGCCTCGCGTTCTTCTTCAACACATAGGTCGAAGAAGAAACAGCATCACTCGAGGTTGCCGTCTAGTATGTCTGCGCCTAGACAGTCAGTTGTTAGGGCCAGGCGCCGGTCTCCTCCTCTTTCGGAGTCGCCGGTTTCTGTCTCTGGTGGCCGACCTCCTTGACACCAGTGCTTCTCTCTGCCTGTGGATGAGCTTCCGATGAGCAGTTTTACCATTTGGTCTGCTCTTATGGAGCAGTGGGCTTGGAGGTTGGTCCGATTGCCTGAACCAGCCAGTCCGACACCGGGGCCTTCGGGCCATTAGGTTTTGGAAGGGCGGGTGGGGCAGTTAGGCCTTCCTAGTCACTCAGCGCCTTCTTCGTTGCAGTCTACTCTGTGCTCGGGTGTCTATCCCTCTCACACAGCTGCGGCACAGGGGTCGACACCGATGCCTCTATCTCCTGTCATGTTTCCTTCTTTTCCTTCCAGTTGCAGTTCTCAGACTCCTGGGACGTTGCCGTCATCCACAGTGCCGACTTCTCCGGCACCAGGTGCTCAGTTGGCTCCATCCGCGGAGCCGCGGGCTCTGTCGGTGCCGTCTGTGGTGCCGCGGGCTGTGTCGGAGCTGTCTGCGGCACCACGCTGCTCATCGGTGCTGTGTGTGACACCGTTTTCTTTGACGGCTCCTTCTTTGTTCTCAGCGCCATTTTCCTTGATGGCGCCGGGGGTGAGTATGACGCCGTCTGGTCTTCAGGGGGATTTCAACTCCAATTCTTACCTCTTCTCTTCTTCCTCCTGATTTTCACTCCTTTCCTGTCTATACAGTCCCCCCTGGACTGTCAGGAGATGATTTTGAGCCTGATCCAGATCTTCGCCTGGGTGATGATTTTGATGCTGACACTGCCCTGGGGGCAAGGATCAATCCTCCTGCAGAGCCTGTTATTGAGGACCTTTCCTTTAAATATCTGCTCAAGAATTGAAATTCTACTTTCTCTCCAGACCACAGAAATCGATCCTGGGAAGCTTTTGCGTCTCCAGTATTTTCATGTCCCGGAAATCCGTATGGATTTAACCCCTCCAGTACAGCCCTCTTTCGAGACCCTTTCACAGATGGTGTGGAAGAATCAGGCTCTTATTCCTTCTGTGGCCAAGTCCATAGATAGGAAGTATGCCCCTCCCAAGGATCGCCCCATTTTGGCCTCACAAGCCTTTGCTGATCTCGTTGTGGTCCTGGCAGAAAATAAGGCTGTCCTACCCCAGGAATCTACAGCTCAGCCTATAAACAAAGAATCTTGCAAGATAGACACCTTAGTTGTGCAAAATCCTCTTAGAACTGTTTTTCCTGCCCGCCGAATACATCTTTTAGACCTCTCAGACACAGGTCTGCAGTACTCCACAGTCAGAGATCATCTTTGTGCCATTTCAGCATATCATGAGCCGGTACTTTCCATGTCACTGGCTCAGTTGCCAGTGGTTAAGAGATTTCTTAGGGGTATTCTGCATACTAGACCTCCTATTAGACGTCCAGTAGCAGCCTGGGTCTTTAACCTTGTGCTAGATATGCTCACTCATAAACTTTTCGAGCCTCTAGCCACTTGCGAGTTGAAGTTCCTCACTTGGAAAACGGCCTTCCTGGTGGCCATTACTTTGGCCCGTAGAGTTTCTGAAATACACGCACTGGTCACAGACTCCCCGTACACTGTATTTCACAAGGACAACGTAGTTCTTAGGACTCATCATAAGTTTCTCCCTAAGGTTGTCTCAGAATTCCATCTAAACTAACCTTTCGTCCTTCCTGCCTACTTTGCGAACTTCCAGAATGAAGTAGAGCATACCCTTCATTTGCTGGATGTTAAGAGAGTGTTGCGGTTCTGTCTAGATAGAACGAAAGAAATTTGCAAGGCCCAACAACTGTTTGTTTCCTTCAGCGAGATCCGGCTGGGTCAGCCTGTTGCTCTCAGATGCATTTCAGCGTGGCTGGTGGCATGCCTTCGCCACTGCTATTCTATGGCGCAGGTCAAGCTGGAAGACGGAGTGTATGCTCACTCTACTAGAGCAGTCGTGGCATCTCTGTCAGAAATCCATAATGTGCCCATTGCAGATATTTGCAGTGCGGCTACTTGGAGCTCCTTACATACTTTCGTTAAGCACTACGCCTTGGATGTTCATGCCAGACGACATCTGTCTTTTGGCAGGACCATTCTTAATGGGCTTCTGTCCTAAGCGCGTGAGCTCTTTATCTCCTGCCGCCCATCTCAGGGGATTATTTAGCTCGGTACTCTCCCATTTGTGTAAATGAGTGGTGGAGACTTTATGTCCAGGAAGATATGGAAATTACGTACCTACCACAATTTTTGATCTTCTTGGACGAAGTCTCCACCACTCATTTGCACGCCCACCCACCATTCCCCGAGCTCACTTCTTTGTTTATGGTCTTCACTCCCTCAATGGCTGAGCTGTGAAGATTTTATTGTTGACCCTTCTTACACAGGTAATTCGGACTATCTTATGTCTGATTTTTAGGTTAGTCCTTCTAGGTTAGTTGCGCTGCACCTCCTCGGGGGGGAGGGGGGTACTGAGGCACTTGGAGGGTCGACGCTGAGAAAGTCATTACTGCATGCACCGGGCTCATGGTGCTGCTTCCTCGCGGCTCCATCTCGGCCACCGCCCCTCCTGAAAAAGTTTGCTTCCGCTGGGTCCTAGCACCTCCGACGTACTCTCATTAGTGTGAATGAGTGGTGGAGAGTTCATCCAAGAAGATCAAGAATTACGGTAGGTACGTAATTTCCATTTCCTGAGCGGCTAGAGTTCCAGGCTTTGGGTCTCTCCGAAGCTGTCTTCACTATCATGGGGGTTTCTCGGAAGGAGTCGACTAGAAAATGCTATGCCTTCAGGTGGAAGGGATTCTCCATTTGGTGTCAGAGCAAGGGGCTGGACCCCTTGACCTGTCTAGTGGCCAGCATTTTGGACTATCTGTGGTCTCTCTCCAAAGGGGACTTGGGTCGATGACCCTTAAGGTGCACCTGGCAGCCATCTCTGCTTACCGGGTGCGGGCCGGTGAGCAGTTGGCACAGGAGACAGTGGTCTGGCGCTTTTTCAAAGGTTTAGATCACGTATCCTCTCCGGTGCAAGAACCTCCAGCTCCATGGGATCTGTTGCTAGTACTGGCAGAGCTCATGGGCAAGCCATTCGAACCGATGCACAAGTGTGAAATGTCACATTTGTCGTGGAAAACCGCCTTCCTGGTGGCCATCACATCAGCCAGAAGGATTGGGGAGCTCCAGGCGCTCTCAGTTCAGTCTCCTTACGTGATCTTCCACAGGGACAAGGTTGGACTGCGCCCCAACCCGAAGTTCCTCCAGAAGGTTGTGTTGGAGTTTGACCTGAATCAGGTGATGACTCTTCTAGTGTACTACCCTAATCACACCTCAGATGCTGAAAACAGGCTCCATACCTTGGACTTGAGTTGAGCACTTGCTTATTACAAAGAGCACACGGCCAGAGTTCGGGGAGAGGTTCGCTAGCTGTTTGTTACCTATGCTGAAGCCGCACCTTGCAGACCTGCAGCCAAGCAGACGATTGGCAGGTGGATTATATCCTGTATTGAGCTCTGCTATAGGTTGATGGATAGGGAGTCCCCCATAGAGCTACGGGCTTATTCCACCCGCCATACCGCTGCGATGGTGGCTGCTTCTAGGGGTGTCCCTATCCAGGAAATCTGCAGGGCTGCTATCTGGAAGTCGGCACACCTTAATTTCCCATTACCACATTGACGTAAAAGTCACACCGGGTTGCTGGTTTGGGGGCCTCAGTTCTCCAGTCTTTGTTCCCGAAGTAGGGGGTGTGCACCTTGCCTCCCTCCTCCTGGAGAACTGCTAAGAATTTACCAGAACATGTGGATAGAACTGTCACAAACGCACTCCGGAGGGCAGACCCTCTGCTCCCACAGTGCCCAACCTCAAATGCAGTATGTGAACAGGAGACAAACAGGGAAACCCTCCTGTCTGTCTTGGGTCCGAGCAACTACCAGTCTCGAGTCCTGGGGTCAAATATGAACTCTTTTTCACTAGTACGCCCAGGTAACAGGTCCAAATATCACCCTCTTTGGGGAAAACAGTGCAGTACTTAACCCAGCGGGCACACAACCTGGTTCACAATCCCCCTTCTGACTCAGTTGAGACCTAGGTATTTCCTTAACCTTGTTGCATATGGTGACACACTATAAGCACTTGTAACAGTTATGTCAAAATTATCAACACTTTCCCAACATTCACACTCAGAATGAGAAAATGTCTCAAATAAAATTAGTAAATAAATACAAAGCACAAAACATATATACATTAATGCTTACAGTAAAAAAAAAAAGAAATGGAAATTACAAAACAAAACACTTTGTAACTGAAATATTAGTTCTAACTTGGTTTTCAGTTGGGTGTTATCTATTCTTGACAGAAGTGCCCTTAAGTCCAGAACACAAGTGTGTGAGTTCTTTCCAAGTTGGAATCAGAATGAGCCTCTGTCCCCTCAGACTGCTTGGCAATATTCAACGTCCCAACCTCCTTGTGATGTCACAGCACGAGGTCACTTTTAGTCCTGTAATTATCTGTAACATGACCAAGTATACCCAAAAGGGCGTCATCTTACTGCTTCTTGAAATCTGCAAAGATAGCCATATCAAATTATACAGACAGTCTCTCTCTCTTCATCAAAGCATAAGGTTATAACAGCATTCCCCCTTTGATCTTCAGAAAAACATCCTGACAGACACTTCTCTTAGCTGTGTAAATTTTCCCAGGCATCTGTCAGAACTGGCTTCCCTTCTGATGTTGTAAAATGCAGTATTTTATAACAGTTACAGGAAGTTTTGCAACTATGTGTCAGTTTTACTGCAGCCAGCTGTTCCAGCAAGCAAGGGCCTTTGGGTCAAAAGGTCTGGCCCCTTTAAAAGCTAGTCTTCCAGATGGGCCTGCTGACCCTGCCATGTCTTATAAGCAGAAATTCAAAAACATGTATTTATAACAAAATTATATACACATAACTAGTAGACGGTTATCTCGTTACAAGGACATGTCCACATCCCTAGAAAAACAGGTTACTTACCTGTAACAGTATTTCTAGGAGTGGTATATGTTGTTCATCCACTCGGACCCGCCCGACCTCCCCTGCTTTGGAGCTCACACTCTGCTTTCCAGTGGGCAAGATCTGGCATCATGGGGCGGAGCTGAGGGTTATACCACCCGGGTGGGTGGGATTAGCCAGCTTGAAGACTTTCCGGCACATCTTAAGGGAAAGGACTCTGCCAGAACGTGTGGATGATCAGCATATACCACTCCTAGAACTACTGTTATAGGTGAGTAACCTGTTTTTTTTTTTTTGTTTGTTTTTTTTTCCCCCCCTGCTCGCTTGCTTCAGGGCCTGGAGTTTTCTGGTGGGACCTGTTGTCCCTCTATTGCAGGGGCAGGTACCTGCACCCCTTCCCTCTAATTCAGAGGGTGCCAATCAAGCTCCAGATGGAGGTGGCAACTCTGATCCTCATTGCTCACCTATGGCCTCGTCAGATCTGGTTTCCCTTGCTGCAGCAGTTGGCAGTGGAACCACCAATACCTGTGCCCTTATGCCGGGGCTTGCTGTCACAGGAGCAGGGAACCCTGGTCCATCTGGCCCACAAGTCACTTTACCTTCATGCATTGCTCCTGAAAACATCGTCATTGCTAGATTTGGGGTTTCCCAAAAAGTGTCTGATGTCTTGGTGGCTGCCAGAAAGCCTTCCACCAGAGCTACTTATTCTGTGAAGTGGAAACGGTTTGCTTTGTGGGCTGCTTATCACTTGGGTCCAGTTACCTGTCCTGTAAATTCGGTTCTGCTGTCCAAGTCAGATGCAGTCCTAGAGTACTCTTCTATCGCAGTGCATTTGGCTGTTATTTCAGCTTTTCATATGCCTATTGAGGGTCATACAGTTACCCAGCTGGAGGTGGCTTATACATTCTTGAGAGGCATTCTGCCCTTGAAGCCTCCTATCCATAATCCAGTCCTGGCTTGGGACCAGAGTTTCATGTTGGAAAAGCTTACTTTGGCTCCTTTTTAGCCAGCCGTAACTTGTGGCTTATGCTTCCTTTCCTGAAAAGCAACATTTTTAGTTGCTATTATTTCTGCTCAAAGAATTTCAGAGCTTCAGACTCTACTGTGTAAGCCTCATTATTTGATTTTTCACAAAGATATGGTGTCTTTGCAAACCAGTCCTAAGTTTTCACCAAGGTGGTGTCTAAGTTTACTTTAAATTAAACCATCCACCTGCCAGTATATTTTCCTGAGCATGCCAATCCAGGGGAAGCACTGCTCCATACTCTAGATGTACTCAGAATACTCTGGTACTTTATGCACCATGAAGGACTGCAGGAAATCATCACAGCTTTTTGATTCATTCGCTCCTCAGAAAGAGGGTGCTCCCATTTCTAAACAGTTCCTGGCCAAATGGGTGGCCAACTGTACTACTTTCAGTTTCAGGAAGTACGTTAAGGAACTTCTTGGTGGTGTTTGTGGTCATTCCACCAGAGGCATGGTCATGTCTGTTGTATGTTGCAAAAAATGTGTCTGCTGCAGAGTACTGTCCACACTTTCATTAAACACTGCAGTCTAGACATTTTATCCCCAAAAAAGTGCCAGCTTTGGCCTAGTGGTGCTTCAAGGCCTTCTTTCTTAGGCCTGTAGGCTCCAGCCACCTGGATTGTTCACTGTCTGTACTGCTTGGTACTCCTTCCATAGGTGTGGCCTGATAAGACATATCTTCAAAGAAGATAGAACAGTTACGTACTTACTGCAACAGTAAACCTTAGAATCTTTTTTCATCAGGCCATGCTGTCCCACTTTCCATCCCCCTGAGGGCCTAGGATTCTGTAAGTGCTGTCTGCTTCTCAATAAGGTTTTGTCTGCTGCCCTCTGCCTCGCTTGGTTGGCAGAGCCCTAGGGGCTGTCTCTCCTGGTTCCCTACAGGTAGATGCTCCAAGCACGATCTCCAGTGGGGAAACTGAGGAGGGAAGGGGCCGCCCGCGTTTGTATGGGAGAGCTGACATCAGACGTCGTCATGGTTGGTCCCTAGTGAACTTCTTGCAGAAGATTCTGAGTGGTCCTAGTGCCTGGTGGCTAAAAGTTCCATAGGTGTGGCCTGATGAGAGTTTCTCTCAAAGATCTACTGTTGCAGTAAGTATGTAACTGATTCTTCATGCTGGGGCAGCTTACCAGTTCAGAGCCCTGCCCTTCATCCTCTCCTCGGTGCCTTGAGTCTTTTCAAAGTGCCTTGTAGTGCTCACAGTGCACCTGAGAAAATTAGGACGCCAGGTCTACCCTCACCTGGATGATTGGCTGATAGCTACTCTGTCCAACAACAAATTGGAACAAGCAGTAGCCACAGCCTCTCAGTTCCTTTTCTCCTTGGGAGTTCTGCTGAATCTAGAAGTCTCTGCTCCAACCCTCACAGTAACTGCTGTTCATAGGAGCTATTCTGGATATGATCAAGGCCCAGCCTTCCTTCCAGAGAGCAGAATGCAGGTGATCTGTAGATAGCATGCTGCATTGTGAAGCGCAAATCTGTTTAAGCCTGCTCCATGCAGCACTTGACTGAGTCTGAGAGCAGGTGACCAAACCCCTGGTTCGGCCACTCACATGCTCAGTAGAGGACAGTGTCCTCCAGGGCTCCCTACTCTGAACGGAGCCTCAGGTGACTCACCAAGGATGCCTCCCTTTTGCTGTGGGCAGCCCACTGTTGGGGCTCCTAACTCAAGGTGTTTGGAACCAGTCAGAGACTCTCCTCTCCATCAGTGTGTTGGAGAAGAGAACAGTTTTTGTATGGCCTGTGAACCATAGTGGATCTTGTCAGTTACAAAGTAAGAGTTCCTCTAGACAGACAAGAAGGTTATGTATTGCATCAGCAAACAATGAAGAGTACACTCTTACCCTATCTGGGTGTGGGATCACTATGCCACGGTCAAAAACAGCGCAGCAACATACCATGCTGTCATTACAGCGAACACATCTACGGTGCTGGATAAAAACACTGAGCTGTAGTAAGAGCGCACATCACACAGAAAACATTGCTTTTTGTGACCCTCCAATATTAAAGTAACCATCTCCAGGGAAGGGGGCAACTCTGGGATGGGGAGAAACACGGTTAGGGGGAGAATTGTGGACTGCACAACAGTAATCTGAGACTGGGACTAGAACCCTGGTCCAGAGACGCTGCCGGCGGCTCTACCCTCTGAGCCATGGCACCTGCTTGTACGACTGCCACCCAGCAGAGGTCTTATCCTCTGCATTGCTGCCTCCCAGCCAAGAACTACAGGGGTATGCTACCATTTCTTCCATGCGATATTTTGTGCCCTGTAGCTGTTTTACCGCACACTATGGCACGCAGTTTTGCCTGAGGAATTCTTTACATCACATAGTGAGCTGGTGCCCCCCTGTCTGTAGGGAAGCAATGAGAGTGTGGGAATGGGTCCTGGAGAATGGGCTCATGCTCCGGGCCATGTATCTACCAGGAGTCCAGAACACTCTGGCAGTTGAGCTCAGCTGAACAGAGGCCCATCCTCATGAATGGTCACTAACTTCAGACATCGTGAGAATGCTGTTGGTCGAGTGGGGCACCTCATGTGGATCCTTTTGCGTCCCACTCAATGCCAAACTGCCTTGATTCTGCTCTAGAAATCCAGGATATGGCGTTTTCTGTCAGGATGCATTCAGACTGCAATGGCAGAATCTTTTTCTGTATGCATTCCCTCCAGTCCTACTAGTGCAGAAGGTATTACTGCTCAGACTGGAAGCACACAGGAGCACGATAATTCTGATCACCCCCTGCTGGCCTCAACACACACACGGTTTCCTCTGTTGAATAGACTGAGCAGTTAACAAACCGGGGACAGAGTTATTGACTCAGGGTCACCTAGTCCATTCCAGCCTGTGCTCACTTCACCTTAAGGCCTGGTTCCTGAAGACATAGACATGAACATGTACGAGGTATCTCAGAAGGTCTCTGAAATACTTTAGGCTGTCTGTAACCTTCCACTAGGAAGCCTTTCACTTCCAAATGGAAAAGGGTTTCCACCTGGTGCTTCAGAACCACATGGACCCCTTTTTGAGTGCCCACCAGACAGGGTTCTGGAGTATTTGCTGGACTTTTCTCATGCTGGCCTACAGTGTTCCACAGTTAAGGTCCACCTGAGTGCTATTTCTGCATGCTGGGAGCCCGTCGGTACCCTCTGCCTAGCACAGCTGCCACTGTTCAAGAGGTTCCGTGAGGGCATGTTACACACAAGGCCTCCCATGAGAAAACTGGTGACTGCCTGGGCTATCTACATTGTGCTGGATAGCGCCATGTGCAAACCTTTTGAGCCCCGTGCAACATGTGAGCTGAAGGTTTTTAACTTGGGAAAACATCTTTTCTAGTAGCCATCTCTTCTGCTCGCAGAGTGTCTGAAATTCATGCCTTGGTTGCAGATTCCCCATATACTATTTTCCACGAGGACATGGTAGTGCTCTGCACACATCCCAAGTTCCTTCCTTAAGTGTTGTTGGAGTTCCACTTGAATTGGCCACTGTGCTGCCTGCCTACTTTGACAGCTTGTAGAATGAAGTAGAGTGCACACTCTATTCTCTGGATGTTCAAACAACATGAAGTCTTGCTGTATTCTGACAAATTGCAGTGAGGTCTAACCTTCGAACTGCCCCGGAGATGAGAGTTAACTTTCCATGCCAGGCATGGCTGAGCTCGAGCTCGGTTGAGACTCTGTCTGTTGCTGTTTGAACTCAAACCATCAGATTCTTTACTCCGCCTCACTGAACAGTCGCTCCGGAGATTTCTCATTTGCTCGGTTCAATTTGTCAGTTAAAGTACCGTTTTTCTCGGTTTTCAGCGGAATTTAAACCGCAACCTATCAGTTCAGTCTCTCTCTGTGGTATTCGTGAGTACTAGATAGGTTTATATTGTTTTTCTATTCTGTGTGGAACTTGTAAACGTTTCATCGGTTCGGTTTGAACCGATCAGATTGTTTAAAAATCTTTACTTCTACTTTTAGAGGTGGTTACCGGTTCTTATCGGTTCTAAAAAAGCAGTTTTATTCGTTTTTCCCGACTATACACGGTCAGGAACGATAAAGTGTTCTTGCCTGGTGGATTGCCATTAAAAGGGTAAGTTTTGTTTAGGACTGGCCATGTCTGAGAAACCCAAAAGAAAATCCGGGCCACTGGGTTTCAACACTGTAGTGTGTGTGGGAAGTCTTTGCTAAGGCTGACCCCACACCACTTGTGTTGATTGTCTGGGGTTTGACCACCTCGATTCAGACTGCCAGATTTGTAAAAATGTTCCTGCAGCTACCCTAAAAGAGAGTCAGTAGGCTCAGGGAAAGGGAGGCCAAAAAGTCAGCTGACCCGGATGGCCAGCCCGGTTCGGTTCAAACCGAACCAGAAGGAGTGCCCTCTGACCAGGGCGAAACTTCTTCGGACAAAAGGAGAACCGATTCCGAGGAGTCGGTTCCAGTTAAGAGAACAAGAAGGGAAAAATCAGCCGGTGTGGATCCAAAAGTTTCTTCTCCAACCGCTGATGAAATAGCCAAAGCGATAAAAATTGTTCAGTCGCTTTCCCCGGTTACAGCCAAACCGGCACCATCAGGAAGGCGCTAGGTTCGGCCGGTTCCACCAGTTCCGGATTATGATTTGGAGGAATTTTATGAACCGGAGGAAGAGGAAGGAGAGTATGAGGAAAGTGAATGTGATTATGAAAGTCTGGATGTGCCCATTGACCCGGACATCTCCCCAGATAGACCTTCAGGAGTGTCTCCTCCTAGACTTTGAGTCCCTCTCCCATTTCATGTTTTACAAGAAAGTGGCCGAAACCCTTCAGCTTACTATGGAAGAAGCTGTGGATGACCAGGAGGAGCCTGACTATGTGGAAATGATGGATATCCCAGAGACCAGGAGGCTGTCTATTCCCTTACACAAGTCTTTTGGGAAACGGACAATGAAGATTTTAAAGACTCCTAATTCTATACCTCCTGTGGATAAGAGAATGGACAAGGGTATACTCTGTCAGCTCGAGATACGGGTTCCTTACCCAACAATGCAGCCATGTTGGGTAGTGCAGGCTGCAGCCTGTGACAAGGCTAATATACCCTTGGCTTCACCCCAGATAAGGACTCCAGGAGGATTGATGCCATGGCAAAGAAACAGTACATGGCAGCATCCTTGGGACTCAAGCAGGCCAATTATATGGCTTATACAGCTAGATATCAGAAATCTAGATGGGACGCTGTAATGGCTTTAGCTAAGCAGGTCCCTGGCCAGCTTCTGCCAGGAGCTGCAGCAGGTGGCTGCTGATGGTATTGAGGCATCCAAGGTGCAATTCCATGCTGCAGTGGACTCCAATGATGTTTCATCTAGAGTCATGGCTACATCTTTGGCCCTTCGTAGGATGGCTTGGCTCAGATGTACTAGCCTGTCTCAGGATACCCAGACTAAGGCCATGGATTTTCCTGTTGTGGGTAATTCTCTGTTTGGGGAGCAAACAGAGAACTACATGAAGAAAATGGATGAATACAGGACCACCTACAGGAGTGCTCAGGCCAAGGAAAGGCAAGCCACTCCTCAGAGGCAGCATCCCAGGGGCAGGCCCTTTCATAGGCCTTTCTACCAAGCCCAGGCCTCCTCTTCTGCTTATGCTCAGAGGGGGTTCTTTAGAGGGAGAGGCAGAAGGGGTACAAGCAGGCCTGCTTCCACCCCTCAGCCTAAACCCCCTGCCAAACAGGCACCCTGATGGGTTTGCCAGGGCCGATTCTCCACCACCTGTAGGGGGCAGGCTGGCTTACTTTGTCCAGGACTGGAGGTCTTTAACATCAGACAAATGGGTCCTGGAATTAGTAAGCCAGGGACTGGTTCTCAGCTTCAAAAATTTCCAAAGATGAGAACCAGATCCTTTCCACCTGCAAATCTGTCAGAGGCACTTGCCCTAGAGGCAGAGGTCTCTTCCCTCTTGGCTCTCAGAGCTGTAGAAAGGGTTCCACCCCTACACAAAGGGAAAGGATTGTACTCGAGGTACTTCCTCACCCCCAAAAAGACAGGAGAATGGCGGCCCATCCTGGATCTCAGATATTTAAACAAGCACCTTTTAAAGCCAAAGTTCAAAATGGTGACTCTGGGAATAATTCTACCCTCTCTAAGGCCAGGGGACTGGCTAGTCTCCCTGGAGCTCAAGGATGCCTATTTCCATATTCTCATCAGAAGCTCCCATCGAAAATACCTCGGGTTCGAGCTGCCCTCAGGCCATTACCAATTCAGAGCAATGCCCTTCGGCCTAACCTGTGCTCCAAGGGTGTTCACAAAATGCCTGGCAGTAGTAGTTGCTTCCCTAAGAAGGCAGAGGATTGCCATCTTCCCATACCTGGACGACTGGCTCATAGTAGGCCAGTCCCCAGACCAAGTCAAGTTACACCTACAGATAACTCAGCAACTGCTCACTTCTCTAGGTTTCCTTCTGAATCTTTCAAAGTCAGTTCTAGAGCCTGTTCAGCTCCTCACCTTCATAGGCGCAGAGCTAGATACAGAAAAGGCAAGAGCCTTCCTTCCCCTGGACAGGGCAAGGACCCTTATCACACTGGCCTCTTCATTCACCCTACAGGTGTCTCAACCAGCAAGGCTTTTCTGCAGCTCCTGGGGCACATGGCTGCTTCTACAGCAGTGGTGCAGGGAGCAAGATTTCAGATGAGGGACATTCAGTTCCACTTGAGAGCCTTTTGGTCTCAGAAAAAGGACCCTCTGACCAAACTGATCCCAGTGACTCGAACCCTGATCCAGGCTTTGCAGTGGTTTCAGGATCAGGGCAATCTAAGACAGGGAGTTCCTTTTGTCACTCAGTCTCACTCTTTAATCCTTGCTACAAATGCCTCCCTCTTGGGGTGGGGGGCCCACTTGGGAGACCTGACCACCTAAGGGTTGTGGTCTCCTCAGGAATCTCTGCTTCTCATCAATCTGTTGGAACTCAGAGCAGTGTTTCTAGCACTTCAAGCTTTTTCCAGGTCTGTTCAGAACAAAGTTGTTCAGATCAGGACAGACAATACCACCACAGTGTGGTATATCAACAAGCAGGGGGGCACTCGGTCTACGGCCTTGCGCACAGAGGCAATGAAGTTGTGGTCTCTGGCCTATTCCTGAACACCTCCTTACAGCAGTACACCTCCCAGGCAAGGCAATTTCCTGGCGGATGCCTCAGCAGGATATCTCAGGGCCATCACGAATGGTCACTGGATCCCCTGGTTTGGAGGTGATCTTCTCCAGATGGGGCACCCACAGATGAATCTTTTGCAGCCCCAGACAATCACCAACTTCCCTCTTTTGCTGCAGGCCCCAGTGTTGGGCTTAGTCCCCTGGATGCCCTGGTTCTCATCGGAAGGGATGTTCCTGTATGCTTTTCCCCTTCCCTCTCCTGTTCAAGGTGCTAGTCAAAATCAGGTCTCAACCCTGCAAGGTGATTCTGATTGCTCCAGACTGGGCCAGACAGCCCTGGTATCCTCTCCTGTTGTCCTTAGCAGTCCACCTTCCCTTGTCTCTTCCCAGGAATTACAACCTGTTAACCTGTGCTCAGGGGAGGGTTTGGTACCCGAATCTCGAATCTCTCAATCTCAAGGCCTGGCTCTTGAAGAGTTAGAGTTTGCTGATTTACACCTCTCTCAAGGTGTTACGGATATTCTAAAGGCTTCTAGGAAGCCTTCCACCAGAACCACTTACAATTCCAAATGGAAAGGATTCTCCATATGGTGCTCTGGGAAGCATATTTCCCCAGAGTCTGCTGACCTGCCCACAGTCCTTGACTAAATGGTTCATCTGAATAGCTTGGGACTCAGACCAGCTACACTAAAAGTGCATCTGGCAGCTGTCTCTGCTTTTCTTTCAGCAGGTAAGCCTTCTTCCCTTTCAGCTCATCCTGTATTCTCCAAGTTTTTCAAGGGATTGCTTCATACCAATCTGCCATTCAGGGACCCTGCCCCTGTGTGGGACCTTAATGTTTGCATTGCTCAGCTTATGCAACCCTCTTTTGAGCCTTTATCCTCAGCAGAGCTTAAGTACTTGACCTGGAAAACTGTTTTCTTGGTGGCCATCACTTCTGCCAGGCACATAAGCGAGTTACAAGCCCTGTCAGTGAAGCCTGATTTTATCTCTTTCCATAGAGATAAGGTGGTCCTCAGGACTAACAGGAAGTATTTACCTAAGGTGGTTTCAGACTTCCACCTTAATCAATCTATGTCTCTTCCTGTGTTCTTCACTGACCATTCCTCCTCTGGTGAGAGGAGGCTGCACAGTTTGGATGTGAAAAGAGCCCTTAGCTACTACATAGAGCGTACCAAGGGTCACAGGTTTGAATCCCTCCAACTGTTCCTCACTTATGGTGAGGTTGGTAAGGGAAAACCTGCCACTAAAAGATCCATTGCCAGGTGGATTGTCTCTTGCATTCAATTTTGCTATGAAAAACTAGGTAGGATTCCACCCTCAGGCCTGAGGGCTCACTCTACCAGAGGTACAGCTGCTTCCCTGGCTGCTGCCAGGGATATTCCTATCTTAGAGATATGTCAAGCAGCTACCTGGAAAACAGTTCACACTTTTACCAAGCATTACTCTCTGGATATCCAGGCTAGGAGTGATGCTCAGTTTGGCAGAGCAGTGCTTCAGAGCCTATTTCCTAAGTAGGTTCTGTCCCTTCTCCATGGAGGTACTGCTCTGTAGTCTGCAATTGTCAGAATACAGCAAGACTTCATGTTGTTTGAAGAAAAGTTACTCACCTTAGTAATGTTGTTTCTTCTAATGGAGTCTTGCTGTATTCTGACCTCTCCCCCCCCCGCCTTCCCCTCTCAGAACCTTGTTTTTGGGATGTGGGTGGGCAGTAGCAGTGTTGGCACTCAGGAGGTGCCCCACCTTTTTATTATCAACCCTTTTTCTTTGGGTGACTGGGTGTTGTGTTATTTCATTTTTTGGGTTTCCTGACTTGAGTCTTTGTTTTGGGACCAAAAAATCTGTTTATTATATTTAGTAGCCAGTTGGCTAGTATAGGTTTACAGCTTACACACAGGACACTCAGTGAGTTTAGCTCGTAAAGATCTGACGGTTTGAGTTCAAACAGCAACAGACAGAGTCTCAACCGAGCTCGAGCTCAGCATTCCATGCCTGGCATGGAAAGTTAACACTTTCATCTCCGGGGTAGTTCAAAGGTTGGACCTCACTGCAATTTGTCAGAATACAGCAAGACTCCATTAGAAGAAACAACATTACTAAGGTGAGTAATTTTTTCTTTTGAGAGTCCTTTTGTTTTACCTGGACAAAACTAAACAAGCATTTGTCAATGCCGAATGTTTGCTTGCTGGCATTGGCATTGGTAGTGTAGAAGTTACAGAGCTGCATAATAGGAATGGCAGCGAAGTATTGAACTGAAGCCAACCCCACCACCATCCTGCAGAGAGTGACAGGCATTGGGGTGTGCCTTTGGGTCATCAGGCAAAACGACCACGCCATTTCACCACACCCTACCCTGCAGACACTGACAAGTGTCACGATGTGCCTTGGGGTCTTTGGCCCTTATGCGCACCCCATTCCATCAGGAAATACGGTGAGATGGGTGCGGTATTGGAGAATGGGATGAAGTTTGGGCCTGAAGAGTCCAAGGCACACCTTGATGCCTCTCACTGGCTGTGGGGGGGTGGGGGGTGGAATGGTATGAGCATGACAGGCAAGAATCCCAAGTCACACCCCTGATGCCTATCATTCTCTGCAGGGTGGGGCATTATGGTCGGAAACCCTAACGCCTCAGGCATTCATTGGTATTTTCACTCCAAATTTTCAACATGTTTCTTTGTGACCCCCCACCTCATGAACAGTGGCAATATCAGTTTGTTAGCCGAAAACTGCATTTGCACAGTGACTATATCATTTGGCACCACAGGTGCAAAAACATATTCCAAACAGGATGTGAAAAATGACAGCGGTACTGTTCATGGGGAGGTGTAAAAAATGGCAATGTTGAAAATCTGCTGTGAAAATCTAAAAAAAACTGGTGAAGTCACTAGCGTGCGTAGAAACTGTGCAACGCACACCCGTAATGTAACTAGTTTGGGGATTTTTTTTTACAGCAGATTAACACAGGCATTTTGGGACCTCCGATCATGAACAGTGTCAGTGTGTTTTCTTTATCTGTCCCGAACAATGATTTCCCAAGCGACCACACATTTCTGTGCTGAAAGTGTGAAAATACATTTCGGCCATGTTGTGGAAAATGACAGCTGTACTGTTCATAGGAGGTGTAAAAATGCCACTGGTGAAAATCTGGACTGAAAATACTACAAATTCATGAACTTACGAGGGTGCGGGGAAACTGCGCAATGCTCACTCGTAACACAGTCATTTTATGGAGTTTTGTCACCAAATTTTCAACATAGCCATTTTAAGACCTCTGCTCATGACCAGTCTCGCTGTGATTTTCTTAATCTGTCCCAAACATTGTTTTCGCACACCGACTGTACCATTGTGCGCTACATGTGCGGAAACACATTTTGGGCGAGATGTGAAAAATGGTAGCTGTACTGCTCATAAGAAAGTGCAGTAAAATGGCAGTGTTGAAAATCTGGTGTGCAAATATTACAAATTCTCAAACTTGCCAGCGTGCGTAGGAACTGCGCAACATGCGCTCCTAAAACAGTAATTTTTGGGAATTTTTTCACCAAATTTTCAACATAGCCATTTTAACACCTCTGCTCATGACCAGTGTCACTGTGATTTTCTTAACGTGTCCCATACATTGATTTCAGACACCGACTGCGCCATTGTGCGCTACATGGGCAGAAACACGTGGGCGAGATGAAATGACAACTGTACTGCTCATAAGGAGGTGTGGTAAAATGGCAATGTTGAAAATCTGGAGTGAAAATATTGAAAATTGTGAACTTCACGAGCGTGTAGGAACTCTGCAACTCGAGTCAGTAAAAGTAATTTTAGAATTTTTCACCACATTTCAACATAGCCATTTTAAGACCTCTGCTCATGAACCGTGTCACTGTGATTTTCTTAATGTGTCCCGTACATTGATTTCGCACACCGACTGCGCCATTGTGCGCTACATGGGCAGAAACACATTTTGGGTGAGATGTGAAAAATGACAGCTGTACTGTTCATAAGAAGGTGTGGTAAAATGGCAATGTTGAAATCTGGAGTGAAAATATGTGAACTTACGAGCTTGCGTAGGAACTGTGCAACACACGCTCGTAAAACAGTCATTTTTAGGAATTTTTCCACCAAATTTTCAAAATAGGCTTTTTGAGAGCCCACCTTATGAACACAGGCAGTGTCATTTTGTTAATCGTTCCGGAAAGGTGATTTTGCGCAGTGGCTGTGAAATCACCCTGCAGGCCAGAGTAACGCCATGACAGTGACAGCATTCATGAGAAGGAGTCCCAAAAACCCCATGTTGAAAATTTGGTGCAAAAATTCTAAAAAATGCCTGAGATATTCAATAAAGTTGAAAAAACTCTTATCTATCCCATTATGCAGCTTATGGCATTCCTCAGTTACTTGATCGGCTTTGAAGGTGCAGGCGTGTTCCAGTCCGCCGAAGATCGTCGCGCCGAGCTCGGTAGTATGGGGTGTGGGGAGGCAGGAGTGCGCAGTGGGTGGGCGCTGGTGGGGGCAGACACAGCGCGGGACTGTTTTCGATTTTCAGGTTTATTTTTTTTATTACGACGACGGGACGCTTGCCACGCTGGGGTGGGCTCCCAGCATGGCAGAAGGACAGCTTGGGGGGGGAGCCGACTAGGTATTGGGCACCCCGTCGGCCATGGCATCTGTTGCCATGCTGGGTGGGCTCTAGCGTGGCACCCTGTACTTCGGGAGGGGGACATAGTGGAGCTGGCCGAAGTTGGGCACCCCGTTGCATAGATATGTATGGGCACCCAGCGTGGCATGAAACTGTGTTTGGGGGCACAGCACAGCCGACGAAGTTGGGCACCTGTCGGCTATGCAGTCTGTGCGTGGGGGGCGGCAGGCGTGTGTGTGTAGGGGCGGCGCGGGCAGGCGATATCTGATCGCTGCTCACCGGGAAGCGCGTAGCTCCCCTTTCAACTGCACGCCATCAGCTTTTTGGAGCTGTCATAGACAGCTCCAGCAGGCATTGGAGAACTGCGGCCGCGCTTGCAAACACACTGACTGAATTGGAAGAGGGCTGACACACCTCCGAAAACTCCGATGATGGCGCTGTTTCTTGCACATGCGTGCAAGCAAATATAAAAATGCAGGCAATCCAAACAGCTGTTTGTCTCCTTTAGTCCCAGTCAAAAGAGACAGCCTGTTACAACCTAGTGCATTTCTGCCTGGATCGTGAGCTGTCTACACCACTGCTGTGCCATGGCGTAAGTCATGCTGAAATGTCTGGTAGATGCCCTTCCCAGTAGTGCAGTTGACACATCCCTGGCAGAGATTCACTCTGTACCTTTCGGTGATATGTTGCAGAGCTATAACTTGGAGCATAGTGCACACTAGTGTTAAGCGATGTGCCCTAGGTGTCCATGCCAGGGAGCATGCCATCTTTGGGAGGACTGTCATGAATGGACTTCTGTCCTGAGTGAGCTGTTGGCTCTTAATGCTCTAGCTTGGACTTTTTTGTCTGAATTTGGCACTCTGACCCATTAGTGTGAGTCAGTGGTGAAGACTGACTCCTGGAAGATATGAAAATTGTTTACTCACCGTGATTCTTGATCTTCTGGGAATATCTCCACCATTGATTCACACACCCACCCATCACTCTCCAGGCACACTCCAGTCTCTTGGTCGGTCTTCACCCTTTATTCTTAGTTTAGACTGTGGAGATACTGTGTTACTGTCTTGTTGACCCATTTACACAGGTATCTGTGCCATCTTATCCCCTTAGGTTTAGTGCGTAAGTACTAGATTGGTTATGCTGCACCTCCTCGATTATATATTTAAAAAAAAAAAAGTCCTGAGGCAGTTGAGGGCTGGTGCCGAGGTAAGCTTTACAACACAAGCCACTGTTGTGGCGCCATGAATGCACTCAGCTTGCCTTGGCGCCACTCCTCCTGAAAAGTTCTGGCTCTGGCAGGGTCCTAGTGCCTCTGGCTAAGACCCATTAGTGTGACTCAGTGGTGAAGAAAAGATCGAAAATTACTGCAGCTCTTGATCCTGTCCCGGTTCTACTAACTGACAGCTGCTTGCTGATTACCAAAACTCAAGGAAGATGGGCGCGGGACCAGTGTAATAATAAATTATGTCTTCTCCAGTGTTTATTACACTGTGTCAGTGGTGGTGTGTATGTGTGTTTGTGTCATAAACCAGTAATGTATCATAACAACAAGCTGCTGATTCACAGCAAGTCTGCCTCGGCTATGCTAACAATTTTAAGCCATATATGTGTGTGTGTGTGTGTGTGTGTGTAACCATGACAACTGAAAAAAAAAGAATTCTAAAGCAGGCTGAGGAACTATTTTATTACAAAATAAATGAAATCACTAACATAACAGTTCACACTTAACATTAATTTACTGGCCCGGGGCATAGTGCAAACTGCTTAGGGCCAGTGTGATTTTCCCCTGACTTGCCTGATGGGGCCAGTGGTAAACAAACAAAAAAAAGCCTCCCCCCAATCAGTCTCAGTCCCACAACCCTCCCCACCCATGTCACCCTTAGTCAGCAGCTCACCAAAAGTATGCAGATAAAATCCTTAGGAAGCCACGCTGCTGATAGTACTCATCACCACACCATGGGACTCAAATGTCGTTAATCACTCTCTCTCAGATGTTATCGCAAAGGACTTCTGGGAAAGTATGCTAGTATTCGGGATCTTGTTTGAGACTGTTGAGTTACTATAGGTGGCATACTTCATTAAATTTTATTCACATACTTTCAAACTTTTGGCGACTTGCTAAGGAGGCATGGGAAGGGAGGATGGTGGAGCTGGGTGGGGATTTTTTTTTTTTTACTTTAGTTGTGAGGGTCAGATAGTGGCCAGACAAGAAGGTGAGAGGAGGGTTTGTTTCAGTTGCAATCAGGGACTAGTGTGGGGTTGGGATTCTCTTAGGAGTTGAGTTTGCCACTGGACACCTGGGAGAACTTGTAGAGAAGGGAAGAGGAAGGGGGTTGCTACTGGACACCACAGGGAACTTGTGCAGGAGGGGAGAGGCAGTGGTGCCACCGGACCCCAAGAAGAACTTAGAGGAAGGGAGGGTGCAACTAGACAACAGTGAGGACTAATGGGGAAGAGGAGAGAGTGGGGGTACAACTGGAAAATGGAATAATTGGAAAGAGGTGAGGAAACTGAGTCCTTTCCTCTCCCCATTAATCCCGTTATAACTTGGGGCCAGTGCAAATTGGTACCATTTTCCTGGCTGGTCCAGTGCAAAAAAAAGTTAAGTGTGACCCCTGTTTAACATTTAAACATAAACATTTTTTTTCAAGCATGTATAATACTGTGGCCCATTTTCTAAGTGCAGTAATACCCTCCAGGGTGGGCAGTATTGGGCTATACTGGACCTTCCAGGGGGCTATAAAGCCCTCCCCACTTGTGGCATTGGGCCTCATTACACCCATGGGCAGTCCAGTATAGCCCAGTATCGCCCGCCCTGTCAGATGTTATTGCTTACATAAACTACAGTACTTTTGAGTGCAGTTTAAAAGATTAGAGATTCACTTCCCAGGGGTGCAAGGACACTAAGCTTTATAACTCTTGCCGCTCCCCTATAATGGTTCATATCAAATCCTATAAACCGCACTCTGACAGGGTTTATGACTTGCGTGATTTTGTGCCAGTTCAAGGAAGAATCTGTGTCTGATTTCACCTACTTCTCAGTATTTTTTCTGTTGCTTAAAATGTATTGACTGTATTATTAAGCAGTAAGTTACAGCTACATTATGGAGGTATATAAACGTGCAGTGTTATGTGTTAACAAAAACCTTTTTTTATTTTTTTTTACTTTAATAGGTCCTTAAAATGGATCCATCAAATACTAAAGCTCTCTACAGACGGGCTCAAGGCTGGCAGGGACTGAAAGATTTTGAGCAAGCATTGGTAGTTATATTTGTTTTATGTTCAAGTTTAGTTTAAGTTGAATATTTCATCATAGCTTAAAACATGTTTTTTTGTTTTGTTTTATTCTATCCAAAGGCTGACCTTAAAAAGGCACAAGAGGTAGCTCCAGAGGATAAAGGTACGCTTCATTTGGAATTTAAAACCTGTAGTGTTTTGGCTAATTGCTAGCAAATCTTTAAGCGAAACTATAGTAGTAAAATAAATTTTAACATCATGAATTAAACAACCAAACTTGGGATCATCTCTGCAAAGGTGCATGATGCCTTGGGACTTGGAACCTTTTTTTTTCAAAGATGCTCTTTCACTGTGGTGTTCTTGAGCTTCCCAGCATTATTTATTTATTTATTAAATTTTGATAACCGGCTAAGCCCGCTGGGCCCCGAAGGTCCCTTTTTCAGGGGCGACCCGGGGAATTACATGGAATAATACATGGGGTAGCATACAGCAGAGGTACATTACACTAGACAGCGAGGAACATAATACATAGTAGTTTTTCAGCAGTTACATTTAAAAGGTAAGACATAGTAGCTTTTTAGCAATTAACATTTCCTGGGTAAGCTCTACAGATGGGGTGCAGTGATAGTCGCTATTTCCATTTGAGGTAGAGGGGTGGGCTTCCACTTAGGAGCCTCTCACTTTAGCAGTTGCATATGGAGGTGACCATCATATGAGCCTTCAGTCTTGTGCGGAAGGTGTGGGTAGAGGTAGCTTCCTGAACACCAGGGGGCAGGGAGTTCCATAGGGTGGGCGCTGTGATGGCGAACGACTTACCCCCCTCCTTGGTTCTAACCCTTGGCGAGGAGGGTTCTGTCCGTTGTTCTGAGGAGCCTAGGGTTTCTCTTTTGGGCAATGAGTCCAGTGAGGCTGGGAGGAGGGGATGGGCTGAGTAGTTTGAGTGTGGCAGAGTAGGGGTTGTTGGAGCCAGGCCTCCCAGGAGGGCCAGTTTAGTTGGGACAGAGTGTCACAGTAGTGAGCCCAGGAGCAGGATAGGGTGGTGAAGCGAGCCACCTTGTGATAGAGAACTTGTAATCTGTTCATCTCTTGTTTGGCAGCTCCCTGTATCACCGGGCATAGGAGAGGGTAGGGAGGAGGACGCTTGTGGCGATGGAGGCCCTGGCCGCGGGTATCAACTGGTCTTTCAGCCTATACAAGGTCCCGAGTTTGGCGTGAATATTTTTGGTTACCTGGTCGACATGATCCTTGAGGGAGAAGCACTGATCCAGGGTGAGGCCAAGGTATTTTATCGATTCAACCACCTCAAGTCTTTTTCATGATTTGGTCATCAGCCTGAGATGTGGGCTTCTGTCCCAGCCGAGGGTTCTTGGGCCAAATAGCATGGCCTTGGTCTTGTTAGGGTTAATGATCATTCTGTTGGTGACAAGTCATTGCTCAAGGGAAGCCAGGTCTTCCTGTAGCCGGAGCAGAGATCTCCCAGATTAGAGGAGGGCGGTATATGACGCGTCATCCGCATACTGTACCACTGAGCTACCCCCACAGTGTTTACTGAGATCAGTGTGAAAAGAGAAGAGAAGGGCCAAGGATAGATCCTTGGGGCACCCCATCCGTTAGGGGGAGAGGCTCCGACAGGGAGTCTTTCCATTTTACCTCTGTGTCCTCCCTGTGAGGTAACTGTTGAACCACGATAGGGAGTGGCTGTTCAACCCGACCTGGCTCAGTTTTGTAAGGAGCAGGTTGTGGTTTACAAGGTCAAAAGCTTTGGAAAGGTCAGTGAAGACTGCCCCGTTGGGGGATCCCTTGTCCAGTTCTCTGAGAACATCAGTGGAGAACTTGATAAGCGCGTGTCAGTCCCATGATTGGTTCTGAAACCGTGCTGGGAGGGGGCAAGTAAATGGTGGAGCTCTAGGTAGTCCCGGAGTTGTCCATAAATTGGTCTTTCTTGAATCTTACCAAGGCTAGATAGCAGGGAGATGGGCCTGTAATTGTTGGTAGTCTCCCTTGAACCACCCTTGTGGACGGGGAGTTCATGGGCAAGTTTCCATTGTTCCGGGATGGCACCTGTGATAAGGGATCGATTGAGGAGCCAGGTGAGGGGCCTGGTGAGTGCAGGGGCCCCTTCCCTTAGTATGCGGGGGGGGGGGTTGCCATCGGGTCCCATAGCTCCCGACATTTTGAGGGACTTTAATAACGGGAGGACTTCGTTTGGTCTTACAAGCCGGATGTGGAAGGCTGGGCGGTCCAGGCTTTGGGGGATGGGATCATTCGAGACTGGGAGGAGGGGTGGCAAGTCCGCTTTGAGCAGGTCCAGGTTTGTGAACTGGCAGTTGAGAGCCATGGTGATGCTACGGTTGTCGTTAGTTAACTGGCCATTGACCTCTATGGGGCAGTGAGAGGTCTTCCCGCTCCCCTTTATAAGCCCGTTTATGTGAGCCCAAAAGAGTCTAGGGTTGCCTAGGTTCTTTTTCTGTAGATCTGTGAGGTAGTCTCGTTTGGCCGCTTTGATGGCCAGTTTGCACTTATTTCTCAGCGTCTTGTAGCGGTTTAGGTCAGCCGATAGGGAGGAGAGCTTGTATTTTTTCCAAGCAGTGTCCCTGGTTTTCATCAGTGTTTTCACTTGAGGGGTGATCCACTTGTAGCAGCTCCCCTTGGTGCAGAATTTCTTCAAAGGGGCCAAGCAGTCAGCAACCATAATGATGGCTCCCTGGAAGAAGGCAGTAGCCTATAACAGTAGCTTTTTACTTTTTGTTAAAATGAACTGTTACCCAGATGGTTCCCAGCTTTTTTCGATGGCTCAGTCCAAAAAGTTGTTCTGTAAAGTATTCCGGTTATTACGTTAGTATATGGTTGTTCCCTTTCCAGACTTTTTTTTTTTCTTTTCTTGTTGGCACAAAAAAGCCATTTCCATCATTTTTCACCATTCTAATTGGTTCCAGGAACTGGCCTATACCCCAAAATCCCCTTGGCTCCCAATGATTGTGGTGGTGTTTGCAGTTTAGTTTAATAGCCTAGCAGTTCTGTTTTAACATTTTCAGTTTACAAACAAAACTAAACAAAAAAAGAAGGGCTTCTGCCTCTTTTTTACAGCAGTTCAAACTGTTTTTAGCTCACAACAACTGTAATTGAATGAAATAAGACAGGCTGGCTCACAGCGATTGTGGTTGACATAAAAATACCATCTCTTAGTGACTGAGGTTGGCGATTCTACAGTGGTTGCAATTTCTGGTCACATGCCGGAGTCAGAATTGAAACCAAAACCTAAAAAATTAACTGGTCCAACAGGTTTCAAAAAGTTCAGAAGTGTGGTCACAGTCTGCTTAAGGTAGATTGGCATAGAAAGTGCTACAAGTATTTGAGCCAGGATCACGATTGGCTCTGCAAGTATTTGAGCCAGGATCACAATTGGTTAAACTGTGATGAACAGAAGTATTTGGTCCTAAGACACGAAAAAAGAGACGAGCAAAAAGGCAGTCTTTATCAGCTCTGGCCTTCCTGTAAGAGTTTTTCCTTACTAAACAGTTTGAGAACATATCTGTGATAATGACAGGTGAAGCGGCCTCCCCACCCACCCACCCAAAAGAAAAAAGTCTAAAGTAGAGTCTGTTAGGAAGCCCACAAATTAGCATGAATCCTCATCTGAGGAACACGCAGATAAAAAGGACTCCAAGTAAAGCAGGTAGAAGAGTTGTCCTTTCGCACTGGGCTTAAAAAGCCCAAGAAGCTAGCTGTCTTTGTGGCATTGAGTGATGGGAGTTTGCTTGGCACATTGGCAACCTGGGTCTATGAACCAAACCGGAGTGGAGACGAGCGGAGAGGGAGTCAAAGCGGGGGGTGGGGGGTGGTACCAGACTACTTGCTAAGCGGCTCCTGGCGGTGGCTTGCAGTAGGTGTTCTTGGCAGTGTGAACTTCGACATGCCACTGAACGTCCACGCCCCTAGGGTGCCGCTGCGGCCGGACCAGTATGTTGGAGTGGGTGGGCTGGGGAGGAAATGGACAATTGCTGCTCAACCAACTGGATGATGGCTGCCTGAATCCCTTCATGCCATGTATCCTGGCAGTATCAGAGCTGCCCCGTCCTCGCCCGGCAGAAATTTGGACCTATTGGGATAAGCCGGGTTGACCAGGACCACGACACATGGGGACAGCGGATGGCACTGAGGGAAGATGCAGGGATGGGGTCCATTAGCCGAAGAGGTGGCGACAGGGGAGATGAAAAAAAAAAGATCAAGGGAAAAACAGCACACTTGTATCCTGAAAAAAAGAAGAAAAATTAGCCATTCATCCAGCCTGCTGGAGATGCTCAGGTACCCTTTATGGAGGAATTCGGACAAATGTGGCAGTTCTTCCAGCGCATGAAAGAACAGGCATCTAAAAGTCCTCCCTCCCTCCGTTGCCCTAATATCATGGAAGAGGAATGCTGCTTTGAGGAAGAAGAGGAACTTGTCACTCTCTTGGACGTAGCAGGTGATGAGGAAATACAGTAGGTTTGCCTCCATGTCCTTTTGAGGACTACTTGTCATATTCGTGCTTTCCATAGAGGCAGGCCAGCTATGATTAATACCCATAGAGTAGAAACAGAGTCTGACAATGGGGAGTAAGAATTTTCTGGCATATATTGATACTGACATCAACAAAACGAGTTGGTGCACCTGCCCATTCATGACGTTTAAAAGGATGACAAATTTTAAGTTGACTGGCTTTGCTCACTGACTTTGAAGGATGCTTATCTGTACATTCCATTAAGAATAAACCACGTAAGCCGGCCCAGTGACACAGAGGGCTGAGGCGCTGTGTGCCCTACCTCACACCATGCCACGAGCCCAGGTTGGGAATGAGCTTGAGTGGCAGTGGGTGTGTGTGTGTGTGGTGGGCGGGGGGCTGGGAAAGGATTGGCCGGACACCTGGCAGCTCTCCTCTCGGATTGGGTGGTGTGCCCGTGCACAAGCAGCAGATGCAAGTCAGGGGAGGGGCAGCTGCGGTTCCAGGATGCACTTCCGCCTCCACGCACGTGCACAACTCATGTCACCGCTGCTAAGGGAAGGAAGATAACTGTGAGGAAAATATGGCAAGGTAGGCATCAGTGACATGCTTAGCACAGAATCCCCACCTGCCTCACAACCAAGTCTACTGGAGTATGACTTTGGGAGGGGGGGAGACTTCCCCTTCGGACTCTGCCACAGGGGCAATCCATGGGCGTACTGGCCTGGTCAGGTAAGCCTGGGGAGGTGGTGAATAGAGATGTGTCTAGTTCACGTGAAGGGATGAAATTTCACACTTTGCAGAGCTTCACAAAGTTTTCCCAGACCTGAGAAACTTCTACTTCACCCGAATCACAAAGTTTTTGCCCCAAAGTGCATAATTTTGCTGTGAAGTGCGGAATTTCGCCCACAAAATTCCACACTTTGAGGTCGATCCACGCTCTGCAAGTTGCATGAAATTCGTGAATCACTTTGTGGAGTAAAGTTTGCCGGCTTCACCCATCTTTAGTAGTAAACAATGGAGTCAGTGGGGCAGGGCAGATGGGAGCCCAAGCCTGCCTCAGTCAGGGAGGAAAAATAGAATACAAGAAGAACCAAACCACAGAAAATACCTACTTTTAGAGTAGTTATAAGTCACTACCAGTTTAGTGCAATGCCTTTTTGGCTTGACCTCTGTCTGAAGATTGTTCATAAATTCCTGGTGGTAGCAGCAGCTGCAGTTCAAAGTATGGAAGTCTTCCCCCCCAACTCTCTTTATCGCCCCCGGAGCCGGAACTCTCTCAGACCTCTCCACTGGTCAGTGTCGCTCTACTGCCTACTGTGAGCCCTGCCATCCTCAAGGACATTACTTTCTCCCTGAACCCCTGGAGGGACATAGGGCCCGAGGAGATCGAAGGGGCGGTGGAAGGGCTTCAGTGTTGGACGTGTGGCAGCACAGCTCTGCGAGGGCCGTTGCCTATCTGGACCAGAGGGGTTTTTCCGTGTTTTACGCCCCTGACGTGGGACGTGCAGTGCCGCCCAGCCTGAGGCCGGGTGCTCCACCCCGTCCAGAGGCCAACCGCCAGCGTCTACCTCTTGTTAGGCCCACGTCGCGCAGCAGTGCTGCCGGTCTCCACGGGGCCGCTGCTGCACTGGGCTACCCTGGATCCCTCCTCTCCCGAGAGGGAGAGCAGTCCTCAGGCGCTCAATCCTCTGTCTCTCCTGCCAACCCCCAGTGGTCCGGGCTCGTTCCCGGACACGGGTCGCTGGCATAGCGCGAGGTGTGGCGTCCAGTGCCTAAACCCTCAGCGCCACCGGTCCGGCTAAAGTATGGAAGTCTTTCCATACTTGAATGACTGAATGGTGTGTTTAGGAACCAGGGAAGATGCCTCGTCATTGCTAAAGCAAACAGTACTATTGATGGAAAAGCTAGGATTCATCCAGAATCTGGACAGCTCAGATCTGCAGTGCACACAAAACCTGATCTTCATCAAGGACATCTCTTCCATTGGGCCACACCTTTGGAACTGTAAGCCCTATGCCAGGACCACTCAAAAAGCTTTTTTTTTTTTTTTTTTTTTTTTTAGCTGAGGGCCGTCCACGGTAACGTACAACATCGATGCCTATGCGAACATAAGAAAATAGTAGAAAAAGGCCTCAGGTCTATCTAGTCTGCTCGAGTTTTCCAGTCCCACAGTATCTACTGAGGGATCCACCACCAATGACCCACATCTCCCTCACCTTCAGTGTCCCCCTAACTTCACCTTTCGCCTCTCCCCCCATGCGTTGAACCTGTCCATTGTCTTCAGGGATTCAACTTCCTCCAGCATCTCATTCCATCATGCCACCACCCTCTCAGTGAACGAATGCCTCTAGTGCTTCCTAGTGGTCCTGTTTCCACTAAAGTTGAAGAAACCCTCAGAGTTCACTTTGCTAATACCCTTAAGATATTTAAAGGTTTTGATCATGTCCCCCCCCTCTCCCTTCTATCCTCCATGGAATAGATGTTCAGGCATCTGAGTCCTTACTTGTACAGTTTGCCCACAGCCCCTGCGTCATCTTGATTGCCCTTCTTTCGACTGTCTCTAGCAAGTTGATGTCCATCTTTAGGTAAGGGCTCCAGTACTGCACAGTGTACTTTTACCTAACCAGTGATCCATACTGTGGCGGGATGGCCAGCATCTGATTTGTTTTGGCCACTGCTCTCTTGGAGTGTGCTGAGTGCTTCTTGTCACTCGTGATGATCACACCCAAGGCTTTCTCTTCCACTAACTTGGTGGCCTGCACACCACCTAGGCATTATGTGATCTCCAAGTTATTCGCCCCTCAGTGTATTACTTTACACTTTTTGCATTGAATCCCAACTGCCAGATTCTTGACCATCTCTCCAGTTTAGCCAGGTCCTCCCTAATGCCCCATCTCCCTTCTTCTTTGTCCACTCTCACACAAAGTTTTGTAGTATTCGCAAAGAGATAGATTTTGCCTTTTATTTCACCTGCACTATCACAGATGAATATGTTGAGTAACACTGGTCCGAGCACCGAGCCCTGTGGGATCTTGCTAATGAGTGGTTTAGCAACCAAGAATTCCACCCCCCACCACCACCACTTTCTGGGTGCCATCTTGTAACCAGTGTTTACCCACTTTGCCGGTTTTCCCTCACTCCCAAGTCCTTCAACTTCCTAATTTATCTCCTTTGGGGAATAGAGTCAAAGGCCTTGCTGAAATCTAAATACAGTGTGTCCAGTGCTTGGCCTTTGGGCAGGGTACTTGTTATCCAATCAGATAAATCAATTGGGGTGGTCTGTCAGGACTTCTATGCTGCCTGTTGTCGTGGAGTCCATTTTCATCCAGAAAGTTTACCAGTCTTTCCTTTAAAGTGGTTACCATGAGCTTTCCCACTGTTGAGGTTGGACTTACCAGCTGATAATTGCCAGGGTCATCCCTTGGCCCACTCTTAAGTAGCAGGAGTACATATGCTGTTCTCCAGTCCAGGGGTACCTAGATAGTTGTAAAGAGGTCTGTTAGGGGGCCCCACAAGCACACTTGCCAGTTCCCTCAGAACCCTCAGGTGTAGGCCATCCAGTCCTGGGGATTTATCCACTTTCAGGGTCATTAAACCCTTCCTCATCCTATCGCTGTTGATCTTGCCATCTGTGTGGGGCCCCCCCACACGATACCCCTTCCCTTTTTCCCTTGAGGGACTGGGCCATCCTTCTCTTTCGTAAAGAGTGAACGGAAGTATTTGATAAATATTTCTTGCTTTTTCCACAGTACCCTCCACCCACTCTTCCTCCTCCTTCAGCCTGACTGTCCCATCCTTGATGTCCCTCTTCTCCCGGATGTACTGGAAGAAGGCCTTCTCCCCATCTTCACCCCGTCAGCCAGCTGCAGTTCCTTCCTGGCCTTGGCCACTTAAATTTTCTCCCTGTCCTTTTCCCTCCAGGTGCTTTTGTGTTATTCGAAGGGTGCCCTTTTGCTCTTTACTGCCTGAGCAACCTCCTTGTTAAACCAGCAGGGCTTCTTGGCTCTGGCTTTTATATTCTTCAGTTTGGCACACTCATTAGTGGTTGCTAAAGGCCCTTCTTGATGTTGTCCCACTTCTGGTCCACCCCCACCACCATTCTTTACTGATTCCAGCAGGGTGCCCTTCAAGAGTTTCCCTATCTTACCGTAGTCTGGTCTCCTGTAGTCCAACACCTTCATTTTGATTCCAGTCCTCATACTCAGGTGAAACCACACGGTGTTGTAGTCCCTTCCTACCAGTGGTGCTTTTTACCCTCACCTCCTGGACACGTGCACCATTCGTCCAGATCCAGGTCCAGTATTAGCTTCTTCCTTGTGGGTTCCAAGACACATTGTGTCAGAAACCTAATCTGGATTACCTGCAGAGCAACTGAGTCTTGTTACAGGTTGAAGCAGGGATCCTCCAATCCACCCAAAGTGGATTGAAGTTCCCAAGATCACTATCTCAACCCCCCGCTAGCCATCTCCACAGTTTTGTAACCCTGGTCCCTATCCAAATCTTACCTCTGGTTTGGTGGTGTCCACTACCCTCTATCCTTAGATTTTTGCCTTTCGACGATTACACCTGCACCACAGCACTTCCATCCTACCTGTGGTCTCCTCCTCCCTGGTACAGGTGATTCCTTCCCTCATGTACAGAGCCAATCCCCCCATACGACCTATACAATTTGTATCTCAGGACAAAGTGATCCTAGTCATTGTTAGACATGGACCACGTCGCTGTGATGGTAGACTTGTGCCCTTCCCCTTCTGCCATCATTGATGCAGCTCAGCCATTTGTTCCCCAGGCTCCTTGTAGTCAGAGACACCACCTTCCACCTTGATGGAAGCTCCACCCCCCCAAACAATCTCATCCATTCCCCTCACTTATCTGCCTCCCACCTGCTGAGGTAAATAATTGGTTGGCTGCAAACTGGCTGTGTTTCAATCCTGGTAAGACTGAAGTCATGGTTATTGAGCCTGGTTGTGGGGGCTTGCCTGCTGGCTGGGTTACTAGCCTACCTGTTTTGGACGGCCAGCCCCTTTCAGCAGTGGGTTCTTTCAGGGACCTGGGGGTTATACTAGATGACAGACTGACCTATGCACAGCATGTGTCATCTGTTGTCTGGTCTGCCGCCTTTCATCTTCATAATATTGTTAGGATCTAACCATTTCTTGCCCATGACGACCTGGCAATGGTTATCCATGCCTTTGTCATCACTAGACTGAACTACTTCAGTGCTCTATACCTAGTGCTGTCTGGAGGTTTGATGCATCGACTGCAGTTGGTGCAGAATGCTGCGGCTTGGATGCTGGTGGGTTCCTCGATGAGGGATCACATCACTCCAGTTCTGCGCACTCTGCACTGGCTGCCTTTGCATTCCCATATCACCTTCAGGACCGGCTTGTTAACATACAAGGCCCTACATGGATTGGGACCCAACTACTTAAAAGATCTCCTGATTCCTTATGAACAACTCTGCTTTCTCCACTCTGCTGTGGCTGGACTATTAGTGGTCCCCACCTCAAGGCTTAAGTCATCAGGTGATCGTGCCTTTGGGGTGGCGACCCCCATTATTTGGAATTCAATTCCTTACCATATTCATGCTGGCAGCTCAGTAGAGGCCTTCAGAGTGTCTTTTTAAGACTTTTCTATTTGAACAAGCCTTTTATGGGACCTGATTTATTTTATTTCAACTGACTTTATTTTTAATTCATATTTATTCTTATGTTTATTTTACTTTCATCTTATTTATTACTTATCGTAAAGCACTCAGAGCCCTCGTTTGGATTGAGTGCTATATAAATAAAATTTGTCGTGCCTTTCCTCACCTTTCCTTGTCTCTTTCTCCTTGTGTTCTGGTTGGTGGGGGGAGGCCTGACAGCCTCCTCCTCCTCCTCCTCCTCCAGGTAACAAGGGGTATTTTGACCCTTCTGTCCCCCGCCCCAATCAGTTTAAATTCAGTTTCCAGCTAATATACCTGTTAAATCTGGCCTTTAGCACTTTGGTGCCCTCTTTATTAGGGTGCAGCCTAACAGGTTGTTAAAGGTCTTTGTTCCCCCACTCCCCAATCAGTCCATGTTCCTCCTGTTTACACCACTCCATGAGCCATCCATTAAATTCTTCTATCCTTGTCTTCCTTGCTGTACTGACTCTTGGTACTGGTACACTTCCGAGAAGACTACCGATCTCCCCACCCTCCTGCAGATCTGTCTCTCTTCTTTAAACCTGTCCTGGACCACCCCCACCTTGCCATCTACCAGATTGTTCATACATAGGTGAACAATGAGGTGTGGCTGCCTCCCACCTTGGCCCCTAATCTCTGCTATTTTTGGTCCCATCCTTCCTGCTGTCATCTCTGGCATACAGTGCACTGTTCTATGATTCACTTTAACACTAGCGTCTCCCCATCTCACTTCTTTAACTATGGAGTCTACTATGATCGCAACCCTGCCTTCTCCACTTACTGCCTGGGCCCCCCCCGCTCACGTGTCCTCCTCCTGCTGACCCACTCCCTTCCTCCTGTGTGCCCCTCCCACTGACCACCTGCACCCCATACATCGCCCGCCCCCACATTTTCCTATTTTGCTGCCCTCCAGTGGGCCCTGTCCCTGCTTGCTGCCATCCCCTTTCTGACCTGCTTTCTCTACTTTTTCCCCTACCCACCCCCTTGTCCACTACCTTGTGTATATCTCCCACAGCCTTCATATCTCTCTCTCTCCTGTTGCTGCTACACCTTGTTCCCCTTAGCTGTCTGACCTGTACCTTTCCTGGCCAGTGGGAGGAATCTATTCTGCGTTGGCACCATGGGGGGTGCTCACATCAGCCTCCTTTATTTGCCCTCCCATTCCTCTCACTACTGCCCATCCCTGTCTTCCAGGCCTCCACTCCCTCTGGGGAAGAGGTACCTAGGGAGCTTTCCATGGCCCTTCCTCCATTCCTGTCCTCCCATATAGTCTGTGCTTATTCCCTCTTCTCCTCTCCACCCCCACCCCATATAAGTTTGCCCTTCCTACTAGTGCTTCTAACTGCATTGTAAGGTGCTGTCTCTGTGCCCTCAGCTGATCAAGACTCCTGCAGACCAGGCCCCCCCCAACCTCCCAGAGAGTTCCTAGGAAAACTGCCGCCCCACATCCCCTGCAGCACACAACCTTCCCTCCTCCCCCATCCCATTGGCAACACCCCTATCCACATCATATTATTCACTACTCCCATGGCTGTGTATCTGACCTTTCCTTGCACCCTCTGTGGTCTTACCCTATATAAGGTTTTGCTGCTGTCCCCACTGAAACCTCCAGTTAGACCTTAGAACTGTAACCCAGGTGGGGATGGCTGAAAAAGCTGCACCCCTTTATCTCTTACCTAACCAGGAACCCTATCCTAGGCAGGGATGGCCGAAAAGCTGAATTCCCTATGAAATTACTACTGGCATCTGACCTATATGGGAATGTCTAAAAAGCTGCAATCCAAAAACTAGGTTTTTCTCTGACCCTGGATAGGGATCGGCTGCACTCCTATAAAATCACCTTCCTGCAATTCCAAAACTAGGTTGTACAATGACTGTAGATAGGGACCAGCTGCATTCCCTATACAAACACCTTCCACCAGCTGGCCCGCCAGCCCAGTGGTTGTGCTACCACCTGTGACGCCGACAACATGCGGTCAGGAGCAACCTTGGGAGTCGGAGGGTCAGCTGGGAGGGAGGAGGACTGAGTGTCCTATGGACTGCTCTCCAGGGAGGGAGGGTTTCAGTGGCTGGTGTTAGCTTGTTCCCTACCGGAGGCTAGGGGTTGGCACATAGTCGCTCCACACCTGGGGCGGAGGTGGGGCAGATGCCTGACATACTCGAATGGGAATGTGCGGCATCGCTGCCAAGCTGCGAATGTCATACCTCCTCTGCGCCGGAGAAAACGGGAGCATGGCCAGGTGCTGCCTGGATGATGGTGGCCCTCCCATGGACTCCACACCAGACTTAAGGATCCTCTCCTGCTCTGGATACATGTCATCGGCAGGTGGCACCTGCCGCTGGACCCCCGCCATGGGATGGGGTGGGCAAGACGGGGAAGTTTGGGCTGAGGGCCTTCATTGGATCTGTGTCTCCGGCGGGGCAGAGCACCACCGCCAAACCCCGCCACGGGGTGATTATTGTAGGTGGTAAGTCCTTGGGTTCCGGGTGCCAGGGTTGGGGGCGGGGGCGGTGGAGGTTTTGGGAACACCACAGCAGGTGCATAAACAAATGCACAAAACACTTTCCACCAACCCTCCTCCATAGGTTGATCCCAGATAGAGATCATGTGCAACCCCTTGACAAGGCCTACCTCCTACCAGGCATCCTTGCCTTAACTGTCCTCAGTTTGGCAGCGTAGCCTGTGGTCCTCCCTGCAGACACTCTGCTGATGCCTCCAGATGCTGCACTCCTGCTTTGTGCCACTCACTCTTCAGGGTTGCTCATGTGAGGGGTCACTTGGAATTAGGCTGCCCTATTGGCTATCTGTAGGCACGTGGTCTGCTGGGTTCCAGTGGCACTGGATTTGGCCGGTGACTACCCTCTCTAAGCCTGCCCTCTGATGCCTTTCTCCCTCCTCCTGAATCTCCCACACAGCCCCCAACAGTAAATCCGCTTATTATTTTAGGCATTACAACAGTGACAATACAGGACTCAGCTGCCCCACCTAGACAAGCAAAACATTGCACTTATCAGATACAGGCCTGTGCTCTCTCCTCCATGCCTGATGGTATCTTCCCGGTCTGAGGTGAAACGTGAGCTGCCCCCTTGCTCCTCACTTCTTTTTCCACCATTGACCACTTGTAAGACCTGCAGAGAAATGCTGTGTGTGTGTGTGTGTGTGTGTGTGTGTGTGTGTGTGTGTTTTATATATATTTACTAAGGAAACATTTTTTTTTCAATGTACCTGTATACCGCCGTCGAAATAACTTTTATTTAGGTTTTGTACTTGTGGTTACAAGATCTACAAGGATGATGTTTGCACCGTGTATGCTTGCTGTTTGTGCTAGTCTCACAACATGTGGGTCTGCGAAGGATTTAACCAGGCCACAAGGAGATGCCATTAGAAGACTTTAGAAGCCTTCTTTGCCATTAAGGCCATGGAAACATAAATGAAGGCTGCAGGCTCCAAGCCAGCTTCTCATGCAAGTCTGTTCCCTACAGGGAAGGAGACACCCAGGTGGTTGGCGACCCTATCAATGCCAGGTACCATGAAGATGATGAAGAAATCCAAATAGAAGGAAAAACTTCCTCCAGCCACCATAGGCATAGAGGCAGACGTGCTTCGCAGGCGAGGTTGCAGTCTCCATCGAAGGAGCACAAGTCTTTGTTATCCACTCTGGCAGGCCGATTACAGGCCCCCTCACAAAAGACATATCGCCAGACCCAAGGTCGGGCTTGGCTTGACTTTGGTGCTGCTGTACTACTGTGGATGGTATGCCTCCCCCCCCCAAAATCTGATTCTGTCTTAGTGATGATGGCAGTCATGAACCTCAAAATGGGCATCGCTGACTTCCAGGCTATGCTGGCATAATTTTCTAAAATCCTAATATGCCTGTTGACATTGGTGTCAGTCCTGATGACCAGGTCTCCACCTTTGGCGCTGTCGACAGAACCAAAAGCATGCCTATAGCTCCTCCAATACAGTTGACACTTCTGTTGATTGCACCTGTTGTCATTCAGGACAAAGACCAGGCAGAATACAATCCTGACCTCCTGGATCTGGAGGAGGACTTTATAAGTATCTCTTTGTTATTAGGCCACAACTTTGGTAGTATAGCTGTCGGTGCTAGGACCACACGGAAACTTTTTTTGCTGGCTTGGAGATGCGCATGATGTGGAGCCGTGGAATAAACTGCCAGCTGAGGTAGCAGAAGCAAAGCCTGTGACATCAGTCAAGCTGGGGTGGGACAGTGCTAAGGTGCGATCAGAGGTGACAGGAGCAGTAGGAGGCATTAGGCAGAAGGGGGCTAGGTCCTGGGATCTGAGAAGGTCCAAGGAACACATGGGTAGACTAGACAGACCCTTGGTCTCTTTCTGTTTTCTTTTTTTTTTTTCTGTTTCTAGGATGATGTCCCATGTCTGCGTCTATATAAACGTGGGTGGTTTCGTCACTTCTCAGTTTTTTTTTTCTTGCCATCGACCATCCTCGTTGGACCTGCTGAAGGAAACTGCGTCACTCTAGACATTGCCATTTTTTAGTTTACTTTGCTAAACAGTTTATTGCTTTGTCTGTGTATGCTGCTGAAGTCAAAAGAGCCATTATATCAGTACTTGTAAGTGCAGAGATAAAATTTACAAAGACACACATGAGGTCTGTGTATGCTGTTTGGTCCTATCTCCCAATGTGAGAGAGAACTTGTGAGATTTGACAGAGCTTCAACCAAGCTACAAGGCAACGCCTGAAGAAAGTTCTAGAAAATGACTTCCTTCTCAGAACTCTAAAAGCTGGTGAAGGAACAGGAACCAGAGGCTGTGTCTTTGTCACCGTTGGCTGAGAAGTGGCTGCCAAAGTCAAAGTATCAGGACAGGGACAGGTTGTTGCTGTTGCCCTTCTCGTTGCCCAGCCAGAAGCTTAAATGTGGAGGGAAAAGAAAGATCTTACTTCAAGAAGGCTCTTGCAGCAGATAATCACCTTGAGGACTGTGCCCTCTGGCATCGGGACTATACGGAAACTTTAGCTAGCAGTGTCTGATGGGGGGACCGCCCACCCGACGTCATGTGACGGACGTCAGTGTGACACTATGTAGTGGACGGTCCCCATGCCCGCCTTCCAATTCTTTCCTGCCATCGACCTGATCAAGTTGGATCTCACAGAGATTGAACATTGGAGTTTGACTGTTTCCACAGATGAGTATCCATTTTCTTTCTTTAAAATACAGTATTTTCTTAGTTTTTGTGCATGTCATCGCCATCTTCCATCGAGTCGCATAAGAATAAGTGCGCTTCGTGCAGCGTGCAGCTTCCACTCAAAGACTCTCATACTCTCTGCCTAGGCACGGAACACAAGGCACAGGACTGCTAAGCCTGTTCCAGCTTCAGCCAGGCCACACGGAAGCTCTGCCAGCAGGCCCTCAAGGTCCACCTACTAAAGAAAAAGATGGCCACGATGGAAAAGGAGCTTCAAAAACTCTGCAGTGATTCTCCTCCCTGACCGAGACTTCCAGGCACAAAAAGAAGAAGCACCAGGACCAGTCCCCTTCTCACCCGCGGCTGCCTTCGGGCCCCAAGGGTGAGCAGCAGCCTTCCTCAGGGAAGTCTTCTGCTGCGGCAAGCCTTCCCCTCCCCAGGGACAGTCCTATGACCCCCCGCCGCCGCTGATTTCAGTGACCGCAGGCACCTTGGCATCCTCCGAGACCTCAGCCTCTCTTAGGCCCCTGTTCTCCAGCAGGCCGAAGTTGGCAGGCGGGGCCAATAAGTCGCTTGTTGGGCTTCCCAACGAGCGCCCTGACCTGGCGGTGTCTACGGGCTCCTGGGACTCCGGAGCCCACCCGGCTTCTGTCGATAAGTCGGGCGTCGGATCTCCCAACTTCTGCCCGAATAACCCTATTGATAAGTCAGGCATTGGTCTCCCCGACAGTTCTTGCGTCGGGGGCTTGCAGTGGCCTCAACGCCTCTTCTCTGCCGGACCTGACACCGCCATCTCTGGTTAGGTGTCCCCACCGGTTTACCCCCAGTTCCCCGACAGGGGAGCTTCCAGCTCCTTCCCCGGACATGGGGAGAGTGGACGTTGGAGGTCTTCCATCAGGCAGCCTTGCTTCTGCATTGCCTCCACATCTTACTCCGGGGGTTCCTTGTGGACCTCAGGGTCCTCCTCCATGGTTCACGGTGGGGGCCCCAACTCCATCCGCGCAGCTGCCATCTGCTGGGCCGACGTTCAACCTGGTTCTTCCAGGTCCCTCTGGGACGGGTGCTGGAGTACCTTTTGGTCCTCCTCCAGGTCCTGCAGCTCTGCTGTCTGGGCATCCATCGGGGTTTCCTCTGTCAGGCTACCCGACGCCTATTCCCCCATCTTACCCGGGCTACCCACCATCAGGCCATCACACGCCAGGTTACGGAGCCCCTTATCCTCCTCCAGGATACCCGATGCCACCCTACCCATCGCCAGATTATCTGACGCCAGGGTTCCAGGCTGGGTACCCACCGGCGTACCCGTCCCCTCGGCTTCGGGCAGATTTCCTAGCCATCTGCATTTGTGGTGGTCCGAGACTAAGGCTCAACTCATTTCCAAGTTGGAGGACTGTCATTCTACTCTGGGAAATGACCCGAGGCCTGGCGAATCCACCGCCTAGGCCTTCTCCTGTGCCAGCCCCTCATCACCTGTTCTTGGGCCCGCAAAAGGTACCTCCGTCAGGGTGGACAGAAAGTGGAGCTCCCCCTGATGTCAGTGAGCCTTCCCAACCCGACATCTGATCCCCTGACTCGGATCCAGACGGTTCCTGTTCTTACATTCCGGCATTTGAGACTCCTTCCCCTGAAGATCCGAGGCCCAAGGAGTCACTGAAATCTCCACCTGAGGATCCCTCCTTTACTAAAGTCCTCAAGAAAATTGCGGAAATCTATGATAGGAAGTCAGATGCTCAGGATCCCAATGTCAGAGGCTAGCTGAGCATGTGGACATCCAGGAGGTGGCGCCTGTCCTCACACCTCCCTGGCTCAAGCCACATGAGGATTTCATATCCACAATCTGGATGATGCTGTCCTTGATACCGGTGGTAGCCAAGAAGGCGGACCGCATGTATCGGATGCCTGAAGGTAAGGACCATCTCAGTGTCCACCCCAAAGTGGACTTTGTGGTCATTGCCACAGCTCACAACAGATCATCTAAGCCGAGGCATATGAGTACCTTCCCTCCCAATAAGGAATCAAGGCAGTTCAACCAGTTTGGCAAGAAGTTTTACTCCTCATCCACTCTAGCTGTTCACGCTTTAAATTGCATAGGCCACATGGTGGTCTGCCAGTAATCTCTTTTTAGTCAGCTGGAGCTGGCTATTAAAGCACTCCCAGACTCGGAGTCTAAGTCCCTTCTGGTGGACTCTGTCCGATCTGCCAAGGTTGCCTGCAAGCATTCCTTGCGAGCCACTTAAGATACCGTGGATTTCTCTGCCAGGGCAGTTGCCACGGCGGTTAGCCTTTGGAGATTCTCCTGGCTTAGGGTCTCTGGCCTGGCATAGGATGTCCAGGCAGCTATCCAGGATGCTCCTTTCAGGGGATCAGTCCTCTTTGGAGGTAATGCTTAGGATATTATCTCTAGCTTGCATGACAAGGGCAAGGCACTTAGGTCGGTTCATACCATGTACCGCCCCAGGTTTCAGACAAGAAAGCCCTTTTGGTGCCAGGTGAAGTGGCAGCCGAAGCAACAACAGGCGGCTAAGCATCAGCCTAAACATCGGGCTCAGTTAGCTTCAACCGCCCCTCCTGCAAAAACGCAGAGAGCTTTAGGCACGGCTCTCCCCAGCCCCACTCCTTCACCTGAGTCCCGGTCCACCCATCCTCTTCCTAGTCTTGCAGAGGAGTCTGTGGGCAGAAGGTTCGCCAGTCATCTGCCAGGGTGGTGGGCGATAACTGCCGACAGGTGGGTCCTTCAGTTAATCAAACAAGGCCATACTCTGGCATTTCGAGAAGAGCCTCCAGACAGGCCTCAAGTAGTGTCTCACTATCCAGAGACTCACTTTTCTCTCCTAAAGGAGGAGGTCCAGGCTCTCTTACTAAAAATGGCAATAGAGCCAGTTCCGTTCAACCAGGTAGGGAAGGGGTATTACTCCCATTTCTTCCTGGTCCCCACGAAAACGGAGGATCTGCATCCTATTTTGGACCTCGGCTCCCTGAATCCGTACATAGAGTACAAACGATTCCAGATGCTGACTCTCCCAGGCCTGCTGCCCGCCCAGCGCAAGGGACAGTGGCTCTGCGCTCTGGCTATGCAGAATGCCTACCTGCATATCTAATTTTTTCAGAGCCACTGCCACTGTCTCCGATTTGCTTTTCAGGGGGAGCACTACCAGTTCAGGGCCCTTCCTTTTAGACTATTCTCATCACTTCGGGTTTTTACCAAGTGCCTGGCGGTTGTGGTGGTGGCTCTGAGACGTCTGAGCCACTGTGTATTCCCCTACCTCGACGACTGGCTCCTGTCAGCCCCGTCGAGAGAGCAGTTGGAACTTTCCCTCTCTGCCACCCTGGACCTCTTTGCATAAGTGGGGATTACTGTAAATCTCTCAAAGTTCCAACTTGTCCCTTCCCAACGCCTTCAGTTCATTGGAGCGGTGTTGGATACGGTCCGTGGTATGGCGTTCCTCCCTCTGTACAGGGTGGAAACTTTAAAGGAACATGCTCGTGTGGTAGTCTCCAGCAGGTGGGTTCTGGCCAGGTCATTTCTTCAACTTCCTGGCCTCATGGTGGTGGCCATCCCACTGTTCCTTTGGCCAGGCTTCATATGCGTATTTCGCAGTGGACGCTCAGGGCGCAGTGGAATCAGAGGTTGGATCTGGACCAGATGGTAATGGTCTCCAATTCGATGCAGCAGGATCTGGACAATCTCACCAGAGGGGTCCCTTTCCAGTTTCTTCCCTCCTATACCCTGACCACGGATGCGTCAGGGATGGGTTGGGAGACTCAACTGGGGAACCACAGGACACAGGGTCTCTGGTCTTCAGCACAGTCTCATCTACACATAAATGTGTTAGAGATGAGAGCAGCGCTGTATGCACTTCAAGCCTTTCAGCACCTGCTTTGTGAGGGCACCCTGTTAGTCCGGTCAGACAATATGTGTGTCATGTGGTATCTCAGCAAGCAAGGAGGCACTCGCTCGTACTCCCTTTGCAGGGAGGCGATGTGGGTATGGAAGGGGGCAGTTCTGCATCAAATTCGGCTCACTGCGGTTCAGGTTCCGGGCATGCAAAACGTCCTAGTGGACAGTCTCAGCCACACCAGAATCAGAGCTCATTATTGGGAGCTCAAGCAGGATGTGGTTGAACACATTTTCGACCTATGGGGCTATCTAAACCTAGATCTGTTCGCCTCCCCATACAACACAAAACTTCCCACGTTTTGCTTGCTCGCTTCCTGGCCTGGTGTTTTCTGGTGAGACGTGCTATCTCTTTGCTGGACAGGGAGGTTTTTGTACGCCTTTCTGGTTCAGCTCAAGCTTCAGGCAGAAGGGGCACACATGGTTCTGATAGCCCCATTTTGGCCTCGCCAAGTTTGGTTTCTGCTCCTTCAGCAGCTGTCAGTGGAACCCCTGGTACCCCTGCCCCTCTGTCACAATCTCCTGACTCAGGAGAGGGGAACACTGGTCCATCCAGGACTGCAGTCCCTTCACCTTCACGTGTGGCACCTCAGGACATAGCTGCTTCTCATTTCGGAGTTTCCTCCAATGTGACGCAGGTCCTGGTAGAGGCCAGGAAGCCATTACGAGGACTACGTCTGCTGTGAAGTGTAAGCGCTTCTCCATATGGGCCACCTTGAAGGGTTGGGACCCTTTTTCTGGCCCAGTACCACAAATCTTGGAAGTATCTCCTGCACCTGTCTGACTTGGGCCTGAGCTACTGTTCCCTAAAGGTCCACCTGTTGGCTGTTTCTGCTTACCATACCCTGATGGAAGGCAAAACTGTGGCCCAGTGTGGTTTCTAAAACCTTCCTGAAAGGGATCCTCCACCTAAAACCCCCGGGGCACAGTCCTGCGCAGCCATGGGACCTTAATTTTATTTTAGAAAAGTTGACTCTGCCTCCCTTCGAGCCAGCAGGTTCTTGTGATATGCACTGTTTGTTGTGGAAAGTGCTATTTTTGGTTGCTGTCACTTCCCCTCGGAGGATTTTCGAGCTTCAGGCCCTGATGTGTAAAGAGCCTTATTTGATTTTTCATAGGGCCAGGGTGGCTTTGCATAGAAACCCCCAGTTTCTACTAAGGGTGGTCTCTGAATTTATGTTGAACCAGTCAGTTCAACTGCCAGTCTACTACCCCAAGCATCTAATCGGGGGAGGCATTTCTGCATACTTAAGATGTACACATAATTTTGCTTTATTGCACTAATAGAATCAGGTCTGTCTGGAAATCGGACCAGCTTTTTGTTTCTTTCACCCCTAAGAGAGAAGGCACAGCAGTTTCCAAACAATTTCTAAGTGGTTGGCAAACTGTATTGTTTTCCTTTTACCAGAGATATGGGAAATCTCTCCTGGGGGAGGTTAAGGGGCACTCCACCAGAAGTATGGCTGCCTCTACTGCTTGTTTCAGGAATGTGTCAGCCGCTGCTATTTGTGCGGCTGCTACTTGGAGTTCTCCCCACATTTTCACCAAGCATTATAGTCTGGACATTGCCTCTAGGCGAAGTGCAGGTTTTGGCCTAGCTGTACTCCAGGGTCTCCTGTCCTGAGCTTACTACCTTTTTTCTGCAGCTTTTCCTGCCTCCCATGTTTCAGTTTCTTCTGATTCACAATGCTTGAGACTCAGTCCTCAAGGTGATTACCTACTGCAAGAGCCCTCTCGAAGTAAGATAGTAAAGTTACTTAAGAATCTACTGTAACAGTAGATCTTCGAGAGAGGCTCTTGCAGTAGGTAACCTTTTTCTCTCCCTCCTTCCCCTGAGTTTATTTGCTGCTCTTTTTCCATCAGCTTGTTACAGGCTCCAGGAGCCTCCTTTTTTCCTTCTCCTGTCACGCCTCCTTGGAGGTCTGTGGTGGGAGAACTGGAAGGCGAGCTTGGGGACCGCCCACTATATAGTGTCATGCTAACATCCATCACGTGACGGGTGGGTGGTCCCTGATCAGACACTGCTAGCTAAAGTTTCTGTGTGGTCCTGACGCCAGGGGGCGCAATCCTCAAGATGATTACCTACTGCAAGAGCCTCTCTCGAAGATCTCCTATTACAGTAAAGTTCTTATAGCTATACTTTCTGAAGGCATCGATGCTACCTAGCTCACATGCTCCAGCGTCAGTCCCTCTGCCTCATGGGTGGTGCTGGCATAGACGCTGGTACCCTCTGAAGCTGCAAAGATTATGCTCCTGCTAGGTCCCAGCGCTTCTGGCTAAGACCCATTAGTGTAACTGGATGGTGAAGATTGATTCTTGGAAGATCAGAACTTATTAACGCCACATCAGCTGGTCTTGCTCCAGCAAACATTACGGTCAGCATACGATGCTTCAGATGCTATTTCCAGGGCTGTGGCCTCTGGCATTTGCCTACAAAAATAGCCTGTCTTAGGATAGCAGGTTTTGCAGCTGTGTTTCTCCCAGGAGTCCAGTTTGTCTTGATAGGCTATGTCGGTCCCAGTCTCAGGTACACAAATGGGAACTGCAGATCTCTGTGGTAAATGACCTTTTCGCAAGATGGAGTCATCCAGAGTTGGACCTTTAAGTGTCCCCATACAGTGCAAAACTGCCACATTTCTGCTTGCTGGTTCCAGGGCCTGGAGTTTTTAGCAAGTCACATTGTCCCTCTTCTGGAGAGGGAGGTTCCTTTATGCATTTCATCTGATCCTTTTCAGTCAGAGTTCTACTCAAGTTACAAGCAGAACGAGCCACCGTGATACTGGTAGTCCCCCACCACCACCACCACCAGATATGGTCAAGTATTGCAGCATCTGGCAGCGGAATCTCCTCATCTTTACGGGTATCACAGTCATCAGATCACACCATAGGAACTTCACCATCAGTGAAGCAGGATCCACATGGAAGATTTTCAGCAGTGCAGCTATGGCCACCCATGCGATCAATGTCTGTCGACGTCACCAACCCTATAGAGGCGTGAGCGGCCTTACTCCCTCCTCAGTTCTTTCCCGCCATCGACTCAATCGCATGGGTTTCTGTGGAAGCTCCGACGCAGTCTTGCACCTTGCCTATGGCTTTTTCTCTGCAAATGTTCAGAATCTCTTTTATTAAAGAGATTCCTTCATTTACCTTATGTTGAGAGTTAATCCTTCAGCTTTTCTCTTCCATTGCTGCCACTGCAGAAAGAAAATTGCCTCCACAGACAAACACTGCCTCTGTGTCTGCTGTCCTGGGCCTGACCAAAAAGTTTCTAACTGTGAGCTCTGCCAGAAGTTTAGCCAAACAACTCTCAGGTGATGTAAAACGGCATTTAAAAATTTATTTTCTGATGGATCAACAGATAGCCAGTTCTGGGCAGGGGTTCTCCAGGGTTCTAGCCTCTCAGTTGCCGACAGGATCATCAAGCTCCAAGGCCTTGAGACCAGTCCTGGGGGCTAGTCATAAAAAAAATTCTGAGATTGCGACTTCTCCCCTCAGTGGTGATCTCGCTCCCTGACTGCCTGTTCTCCTTTGTCCGGTGGATCCTCATCGGCTGCGGCAGCACCGACACACAAGGTCATTCTCCAGGTCTCTGTGCCCACCACACCCATACCAACAGCGCACCCACCCTGCTCCCAGGGCAGCCAGTCATCGACCTCAGAGTCTTGGCCCCGTCAAGGCCTGATCCCTCTCCTTTGAGGGCTACGGGCTCTTGGGGTTCACAGGGTCCATCAGGCGGGTCGTCAATCCCTGTACTGTTGAGCGCCCACCCCTGTCGACATGACTGGCGCCATCAATGGCGGCTTCATCGTCGACCCCTGCTCGTCTGCCGTGGGAGGCTTCCTGCAGGCTGTCGTCGCCACACCCGACATTGGGCCTGGATTTGGAAGAGGTCGACATCAAGGAGGAGTACTATCCAGACCTTATTCTTCCTGATGAGGATGAGGAAGAACAGGAAGAGATCCTGGTCTCTGACAGGTCCACAGCTTCCTCTGTCAGTGAGGATTGTGTAAAGCATACTCCTAGGTCTCCTCCTGAGGATCCCACATTTTTCAGTTAATGAAGCAGTTGTCCTCAGCCATGGGCTTCCACACTGAGGAAGAGGATGTCACCAGGAAAGAGCTGGTGGACTTCCTGGAGATCCCAGAGTCTCCCCCAAAATCATTTCGCCAATCTTGCCTGCCTTGAGGAATGCGGCCATGGCAGCCTGGCATAGACCAGACATGTTGCCAGCTATGCACCACAGGGTAGATAAAGTTTACCATCCCCCCAAGCGTTTCCCTGCTACGCTGCAGATCCGGAAACACTCAGTGGTCATTAAGGCAGCCCATGACAGGTCTAAAGCACCATAGCTCCCTCCCCCCCTGGTTGAGTCCCACAGAATTGACCTCTGGGGTAAGAGGGTTTTTGCCTCCTCTGCCCTTGGGTTGAAGATTGTAAACTACCTGACTCACAGAGAGGGTTATGGATGCATGGAACGGCCTTCCGGAGGAGGTTGTGGAGTCAAAATCAGTGGTGGAATTCAAGCATGCATGGGACAGTCGTAAGGCAATTCTAGGGGGTGGGGGTAGGAAGAAGTAGGCTGCTGGTTAACTAGGATCTGCAGCTTATCCAGTAGGTAGGGAAATTGGGCAGACTGGGTGGGCCAAGCGGTCCTTATCTACCGTCAAATTCCATGTTTCTATGTTTCTATATGGTGACGTACTAGAATTCTAACTGGAAGAATGGCCAGGCTGCTACCCAGGTCCTCCCAGATGGCACACAGAAGCAGGAGCTTCTTAAGTGCTTGCAGACAGCTGAGGACATCAGCAAGCACCTCCTCAGGGCCCTCTACGACATGGCTGACACTGTTGCCAGGGCTGCCGCCATGGGCATATGCCTACATAGGCACTCCTGGTTAAGGGTCTCTGGTTTTGCTGGTGATGTTCAGCAGAAGGCGCCTAATGCCCCTTTCAATGGCACTAAGCTGTTTGGTCCTGACGTCCAGGATATCAATGATCTGCAGGCCTCGGGCAGGGCTAGGAAGTCTGCCCACTCTCTCTCTATCATACTCGGCCAAGAAGTAGACCGCGTCCCTCTTTCGCAAGGCAACCACTAGACCCGGTGCAGCCTCTCGCCCGGGGAAGCGCAGAGCCCCTGCTGCCTTGCCCGCACCCTCCAATGCTGGAGCTGTGGCCAAGCATCCCAGAAATGAGGGACCAGCCCCTGCAGCTGGATCCTCCTCTGCATGACTCCTTGCTGGACACCCCCTTCCGGTCCGAGACCAAGAGGTGGTGGTTGGAGGTCGGTTCTCACTCCATCTAAATCAATGAAGAACCATAACTTCAGATGCCTTGATTTTTGCAGATCATAGGAAGTGGTCACACCCTGGAGTTCATCGAGCAACCACCAGACACCCCTCCCCAGCCCTCCAATTACCACCACTTGTCTGTTCTCTGGTAGGATGTATAGTCCCTTCTGCACAAACAAGCCATCGAGCCAGTACCCAGGCACCAAAGAAACTGGTTTTATTCCAGATATTTACTGGTCCCCAGAAAGATCAGAGATTTGAGGCCCATCCTGGATCTAAAGGACCTTAATCTGTAAGCCCAGTACTGAAAGTTCCAGATGGTAACTTTGCCGAGCCTGATGCCGCTACTCAAAATAGGCAACTGGCTCTGTTCACTGGACATGCAGGATGCCTACCTACACATGTTGGTCTTTTCTTCTCACAGGAGGTTTCTCCGTTTTCTGTTGTAGGGCAAGCATTACCAATTCAAGGTGCTTCCCTTTGGCTTGTCCTCTGTGGTGTGGGTCTTTACCAAGTGCTTAGCAGCAGTGGCTGCAGCTCTCAGAGAGGAGGGACTATGTATTCCCTTACCTGGACGATTGGCTCCTAAATGCCCTGTCCAGGGAGAAGCTCCTGGTGACTCTGGAGAGAACCCTCCAGCTATTCTTCTCCCTGGGCATTACGGTCATTTTGCCCAAGTCGTTCCTAGTGTTGTCCCAAAGGCTACAGTATATAGGAGCGGTTCTGGACTCGTCGCAGGGGAAGACCTTCCTGCCCCAGAAACTCAAGTTCAGGAAGTCACTCAAGGCTGCTATGTTCCTACTAGGGTGTATCTGAGAATGCTGGGTCTGATGGTTGCTGCCATACCCACGGTTCCACTGGCCAGGCTTCATATGCACATCCTCCAGTGGACCCTCTGGGTACAGTGGGACCAGCGCACGGACGGGTTGGATCACCTTGTCCTGGTCTCTTCCTCAGTCTGCAGGGTGCTGCAGTGGTGGGTGGACCCCTTGAACCTGCTGCAAGGTGTCCTATTTCAAATTTCCTCTCCATAGCAGATCCTCACCATGGATGCCTCCAGTCTGGGCTGGGGAGCGCACCTGGGGCCCTTCCAAACCCAGAGCTCTTGGTCAAGGATAGAGACATCCCTGCATATCATTGTCCTGGGGGTGAAGGCGGTGCTGTATGCCATGCAGGCATTTCAGAGATACCTTTTTCCAGGTCAGCTGTTGGTGTAATCGGACAATCTCAATGTAGTGTACTACATTAACAAACGGGGGACCCATTCATACTCCCTGTGCAGGGAGGCCATGAGAGTGTGGTACTGGGCGTTAGATCACGGTCTGACACTCTTCTGTCCATGTTCCAGGTGTGCTAAGTACTCTGGCAGATGGCCTCAGCCGGATTCAGTCAAGCATACATGGGTGGGAGCTTCTCTTATCCATCGCAGAAGAGTTCAACAGATGGGGCCGTGCAGAGTTGGACCTTTCTGCGTCCCTACTGAATGCAAAACTGCCCAATTTTTGCTCGCTAGTTCCAGGGCCTGGAGTTTTCTGGCGGGACGTGTTGTCTCTCTTTTTGAGCAAGAGGTTCCCTCCATTTCCTCTAATTCAGAGGTTATTAAACTGCAGATGGAGGAGTACAGCATGATTCTGGTAGCTTCATTCTGGCCTTGGCAGATATGGTTTCCATTACTTCAGCAGCTGGCGGACAAACCTTCGTTCCCCTTCCCTTCTGTAGAAATCTGCTGACTGAGGCTCAGGAGGCGCTGGTCCATCCCAACCTCAGATCCCTCCATCTGTATGCTTGGCTGCTGATGACATGGCCATTACCAGGTTTGGGGTCTTCAACAGAGTGGCGGATGTCCTGGTGGCCGCCTGGAAGGCTTCCACTCAAGCCATATATGCCATGAGGTGGAAGCAGTTTGCTATCTGGGCTGCCAAACATAATCTGGACCCTTTCACCTGTCCAGTGATCCAGATCCTGGACTACCTGATCTCTCCGTCTGACTCTGGTCTCTAGTACTCCTTCCTCAAGGTGCATCTTTCAGCTGTTTCTGCTTTTCATGAGCCCATGAGTGACCACATGATTGCTTAGCTGGATGTTTCCCCGTACATTTTAAGGTTCATCCTGCATCTGAAACCCCCAATCCATTCTCCTGTCCTGACTTGGGATTTGAATTTTGTTTTAGAGAAATTCACTCTGTCTCATTTTGAGCCAATTGCCACATGTGAGCTTCGCTTTCTCTCTTGGAAAGCATTATTTTTAGTTGCCATTACTTTTACTTGAATTTCAGAGCTTCAGGCCCTCTGGTGCAAGCAACTTTATTTGATTTTTCACAAAGACAGGGTGTCTTTGTGCACAAATACTAAATTTATCCCTAAGGTAGTCTTTGAATTTACACTCAACCAATCTACCCATTTACTATTCATCTGCAGCATCCTACTCCCCTATCTACCTACCCTGCTATACACATATCTACCTCCCTGTTAACCTACCCTGCTATACACATATCTACTTCCCACCTACCTACCCTGCTATACGCATATCTACCTCCATGTTAACCTACCCTGCTAGTGCCACTAATCCAGCCCTCACATACCAGTCCCTCTCAAGCACTGCCTGCCTAATCTTGGTTCACTCCACCGTCTGTTCCTTCCAGCCAAGACTGCAAGCTAGATACCATGTACCTTCCAGCCTATCCACTGCACTATTTGTATATTGTTCCAGCCTATACATTGTGCTACTTGTTTAGCTTGTGGCAGTCTACTGCTGATTGTACAAATTGCTTGCCTTATATACATTGCATCAAATGTACTTGTAACTTATATGTGTACATATCTCCACTGTATGTCCAATGCCTTTGTACTCTATATCATATGTATCTTCAGCTTGTTTTGCACCTTTATTGTATAACCAATGTATCCTTAGGAATACTGTATCATGTGTATATACCTACACTGTATTTCCAGTGCCTTATACTCTGTCATATGTATTTGTAGCTTATATGCTCTGTACCTTTATTGTATGACCAATGTGTCCTCCAGGACCTCCTTATAAATGAGCTTGCTCAGCGGAGTATTTCCTGTCAATAAAATTGAACTTGAACTTTACACCTTCCTGTTTATTTTCCTGAGCATGCCAATCCAGGGGAAGCACTGCTCCATATGTTAGATGTGCGCTGAACTCTGAAGTGCTGCTTGCTTCGCACCAAGGAATTTAGAAAGTCAAAATAGTTGTTTGTTTCCTTCGCCCCATGTAGAGAAGGCACTTCAGTTTCTAAACAGTGTTCATCCAAATGGTTGACAAATTGCATTGTATTCTGCTACAAGTATGACAAAGAATTGCCGGGAGCGTTCAAAGCTCATTCCACAAGAAGCAGGGTACCTCCGTGGCTTGTTTTTGAGGGGTCTCAGCTGCTGACATCTGTGCGGCTGCCACCTGGAGTACCATCCATACTTTCACTAAGCACTGCAGTCTGGACATTGCTTCAAGAGCCCGTGCAGGTTTTGGCAGGGCTGTGCTGTAGGGCCTCCTGTCTAAAGTTTAAGGTTGGCCTTCCTCCCAGACTGTCTGTTTGCACCTGTAACTGCTTGGGACTTATTCCTACGGTGTGATCTGATGACTGAGATACCACCGAAGAAGACAGAACAGTTACATAAGAACTTACCATAACAGTAGATCTTTGAGCGGATCTCAGTCATCAGGTCTGCTTTCCCTTCCACCGTCCCCCTTCTTGGGGCTCTTGTTCTGGAACTGGCTGTCTGGTGTATCCACCCTTTCATATAGTCCTGGGCACCTCTGTCTCTCCTCAGACCCCCATAGCTAGAGCTATGCTCCCCTTTGCATCCCCAGTTGTACTGCTGAAAATCTTCCATGTGGATCCTGTGTCACAAACAGTGAAGTTCCTACAGTGTGACCTGATGACTGAGATCCCCTTGAAGATCTACTGTTAAGGTAAGTTCTTACGTAACTGTTCTTTCAGTTGCCCCTGTGTTAGGGTCTATTGTCCCGTGACGGGGGGCCTGGTCCACCCAGACCTGTGATCCCTACATCTGCATGCATGGCTCCTGAGGACATAGCCGTTGCATGTTTTGGGGTTTCTCCCCAGGTGGCTGATGTCTTACTGGCGGCTAGAAAGCCTTACACAAGACACATCTATTCACTTAAGTGTAAACGTTTCCTCATAAGATGTGCTTACTGTTCTGAGGACCTGTTCATGTGTTTTGTTAATATTGTACTGGCCTACCTCCTGTTTTTATCAGACTCCAGTCTACAGTCCTCTTCCATTAAGGTGCACTTGGCTACTTTTGCGGCTTATCATGCCCCTCTTGATGGATGCTCGGTGGTGCAAGTAGAAGTGTCCCGCACATTTATACATGTTTCCCCCAATTCATAAACCGGTTTCGTCTTGGGACCTTAGTTTTGTTCTTGAGAAATTGACCGTGGCTGCCTTTCAGCCCAGTGTAACTTGCAAGATGCACTTCCTTTCTTGGAAAGCTCTTTCTCTGTTTGCCAGAACTTCTGTCCGAAGGATTTCTGAAGTTCAGGCGCTCGTGCATGAGCCCACCTTGTTGATTTTTCACAAGAACAGGGTGGCCTTGTGTACTGATCCATGTTTTTTACCCAAAATGGTTTCTGCCTTCTCACTGAATCAGACTATAAACATACCAGTGATTTATTACGCATGCTAACAAAGATTGAAGCATTGCTCCATATGCTTGATGTACATAGAATGTTTCTGTCTAGATTGTACCAAGAACTGCAGAAAGCCCTCTCAGCACCAGAATTTTTTTCTCCACCTGACTGAGCAACACTGCCTCTGAGGTGCTTTCTCTCTTGGCTGAAGAAATTTCTATTCAAGTTTCTCGATATTTGTTATTTTTTTTTACTTTCTCTTTATTCTCCCCCTACCCGCAGCACCTCCACTCTTCGGGAGACACACACATATGCCTTATTAGTCCCCGCCCTCTTACCTGGAGCCTGGCGCGGTCCATCCCCCATGTAGCCTTGGATATACCCCCCAGGCGGGGTACGAGGTGGGGCCCTTACACCCCGAGGTCCTTCCTGTTTTCGTCGGGATGCCGTCACCAGGGCAGGTAGGGGCATTGGAGATCGGGGCCGTTGTGCCCCGTCTACCAGAGGTGCTGCAGGGTGTTTCCTTGTTTCTTTGGCGTGCTGTGTGCCCTGACGTCAAGGCACTAAGTGCCGACGTCCAGCATGCTGCCTTCTCACTGGCTTGGGCTTGCCATACCTCGGGTCTCCACCCGAGGTCGGACATGCACCGAGCCCTGGATCCCCCCTCCCCCCTGAGAAGGCGAGCTGCCCTAGGGCGCTCAAGCCTTTCCCCGGCCGCCCTCCAGCTCCCGGCCTGCTCGACCCGGTCGCTGGTGTCGCAAGCGGAAATCCAACTGTCATACCAAGGGCTGGTGTCTGCTTCTAGTTTTTTCTCTCTTTTTTGTGCTGAGTTAGTATTTTTACATTTTATTAGTTTTTTAGCAGTTCCCTTCGGTTCCAGGGAACCGCATTTTTTCCTTAAACCGCGGTTCCCATTTACGTTTTTGAGATAAAATGTTATCTAAGCAAAATTGGCAGTTCTTTTTTTTTTATTATACTTTAAAAAGTTAGCGGTTCCTGGTTTTTAGCGGGAACCGTGTTTTTCTTTACTTCAACCTTTCACTTTAGTTCGCAGTTCTTCACCACAAGTGAGCCGATTGCAAATCTTTATTTTCTCTGTTTGGGAACATAATTTTACAGGTTTTTCTGCTAAATTATCGTGTCAGAAAAACCAAAGAAAAGGACAGGACCTACAGGTTCTAAGAATTATTTAAAGTGCTTCAAAACAGTGGCTAAAGCAGATGGCCATGATTTGTGTCAAGTGTTTAGGTCCAGATTACTGTTGTGAACTTTGCTCTAAATTTTGTTAAAAAACTGTTAAAAAGATAGCCAAAAGATTGGAGACTATGGCTTCTCATTCTGCTTCCCCCTCTACAAAACCTACTGTAGCGGGGTCCTTTTCTCAATCTAAGCCTAAAGAAAAGTCCCCTAGGGACTTCACTGAAAATAAGTCTGATAAGAACAGTAATAATAATGGTGACCAGCCAAAAAAAGAGACATTGTGACCAATGTACTGATTCAGTGCCTGCAGAAAAGAAATTTAAAGAAAAATATATCACTGACCCTCCTGCATTGAGGCAAGGGAGACATCAGTGACTCATGAGGATAAAGAAAAACAGACTTGGAAAAAGATTTACCTTCTACTGAGGAAATGGCTAAGGCTTGGCACTTTTACCAGACTATTTAAAGCACTGGGCACCATTTTCAATGGTCCTTTTACTCCAGCTAACCCTCTTAGTCCTGCTCCTCCTTATTGGCCAGACTATTATGCTGATGTGGATGAGGACGATAACAAGATAGAGGGTCAGCCATTAGAACCTGATGTATCCCCTGACCAGGAATTTGGTTCTCCTAATGGCCAGGAGGATATTTCCTCACATTTTACTTTTCTGCAACACATGGTGGATACCCTGGTTCTTCCTACCCAGGAGACCACTGAGGATGAGGATGATGAAGACTATAGAAAAATGATGGGTCTTCCCCCTCCAAACAATATTGTTTTGCCTATCTATAAGTCTTTGAGAAAGGCCACAATGAAGCTGCTCCAGACTCCTACTTCTGCCTCTGGAGAGGATAAAAAGATTGACAGAAAATATCAGCTCGCAAGAGCTGATGCTGAATTTCTGTTTGTGCACCCTAGTCATGAAGGGGTGGTACAGGCTGCAGCTTGTGACAAAGCCAAAGTCCCACTTCCTTCACAGCCACCTGAAAAAAGAGTCCAGAAAATCGGACTCTATGGCTAAAAAATCATACACTACAGCCTCCTTGCTCCTCTGCCTGTCCGCTTATATGGCATATGCTGCCAAATACCAGAAAGCTCTCTGGAATTCAGTCCTAGCCATCCTACACCAGAATTCAAACAATATATGGTTCAGAATATAACAGAAACAGTGAGGCAACAAAGTATCAGTTCCACATTGCTATGGACAGTAATGACACTGCCTCCAGAGCTATGGCCCAGGCCATATCTCTCATACGTTTCACATGGTTACAAACTACAAATCTTTCACAGGACATTAAGACAAAAGCAGTAGAAAATAACTCCCTCTTTGGAGACGGGACAGAAGCTTACATGAAAAAGGTGGAGGGATATAAGACCACCTATCAGAGTAATGCTGCCAAAGAGAAGGCCTCTGTTTCCCAAAAGGGCCAGTACAGGGGAAACTGAGGCAGAGATTACTATCGTGGGGCATTTTTTCCCATGCCGTTGCCCATGGACTATTCCCAAATGAGAGGCTATTACAGAGAAAGAGGCAGGAGAGGGCAGAGAAGAACTGCCACTCCCCCTGACCCACCACCCAGTCCAAATCTTTACGTTAGCAACCAGGTCACATTGCCTCCCCTCTTCCAGTAGGGGGCAGGCTCTCCCGCTACCTCCAGCACTGGACTCACATTACCACAGATATGTGGGTGCTGGAGACAGTGGTCCAGGGCCTATCCTTGCAGTTCAAAAAGTTTCCACTCCTTCAGGCTCCCACAATGTCAGAACCCCTAACTCCAACAGAAATGTTCTTGCTGGAGTTGGAGGTCAAAGCATTTCTGTTCTCAAAGGTAGTGGAGAGCGTTCCCTTTTCACAGTGGGGAAAAGGCCTCTACTCCAGATACTTCCTCGCACTAAAGAAAAGTGGGGATTGGTGACCTATTCTCGACCTCTGGTACTTAAACAGGCACTTACTGAACCCAGAATTCAAAATGGTCCATCTACCAACCGTGATTCGCTCTCTTCAGTAGGGAGACTGACTAGTCTCCCTGGATTTCAAGGATGCCTACTGTCATATACCAAAACAGTCCCACAGAAGGTTCCTGAGATTCAGATTGCCTGTGGGACACTACCAGTTTGCAGCCATGCCATTTGGCCTAACTTCGGCCCCCGGAGTGTTTACCAAGTGCCTAACAGTGGTGGCAGCTCATCTAAGGAAATGGGGCATCTCAGTCTACCCATTCTTGGACGACTAGCTCCTGGTGGGCAAGACCCCTCATCAAGTCAGAGAGGCTCTCAACTTCACAAGACAAACCCTACACACCCTGAGGTTCCTCACCAACGAAAAGAAGTCCCAGCTGGAACCAAATCTGCTCCTAAATTTCATAGGAGCAGAATTGAACACACTGCAGGACAAGACTTTTCTGCCAACAGACAGTATACATAGATCTTACTTCAAGTGGGAGCTCTTGCAGCAGGCTATAACCATTAGGACTAACGCTGCAGGCCTTAGGACCCACCGGAAAGATTCTTAGCTAGCAGTACGCAGCAGGGACTGCCCTCTGACGTAGGCTCCACCCCGACGTCGGTCACAGTACGTATGGGAGCGGACCCTGGCTCCACTCCAGTTCTTTTCCCGCCGCAACCTACTTACGTTGGGGAAGTTCTTTGCTGATAGAGCAGTTTCCAGCAAAATTGGATTTTTTTCTCAGATTTTGACTGTTCTTCTCTCCTTTTTCGACTTCAGTGCATATGTCGTCCCCGTCATCAGTATCATCCTCCGGTCCGAAGAGGAACAAGTGCGATTGTGGCCACCAGATACCATACAAAGATGGCCAGCCTGGGTCCAGACCATGACAATGCGGCCTGCAGCATTTGTAGAGGCTTCACCAGCAGGAATAGAATTTGACGCCTGAAGGCCTTAAAAGCCTACCTCCTAGAAAAGAAAATGGATGTCCTACACACCTTGGGGGAACAAGGGTAAACAAGTAAGCGTTCCCGGGATGAGGACCATAGCTGGTCCCATCATCAGTCTCCTTCCCCCCCCAAAAAAAAAGCCTCTTCATTGTCTGTCTCAGGGAACATCGTGAGGACCTGAAGAAGCAGTGTCCTCACGCCAAAAAAATGACACTGGTCAAGGCGGGACCATCCGGCGAAAAACAAGCGAAGCCTAAGGTAGCGCCGCTTTGCCTGACCAAGGCCTCTTCGGCACAAGCCTTGGCCCTGCCCAAGAAGGCCTTAATTTTGCCGGCTTCAGACAAACCGCTGGGTGGTACAGACACCCGGACACAGACGCCAGTGAAGGTTCCTCCTATGCAAGATGCTTCATGGGAAGGGGTCCCTGCTAACGTTCCAGCGACCCCCAGATCTTCCACTGTGCAGGGCTGTTAAGGGGACTCCCCCACTCATGCCCTCCCAGATCCTCCGGCTTCCTTGGGTCCCTTCCTGGGAACAGTGGCTGCTGTTTTCAGCAAAGAAGAGCTGCAAGAGTTCTTCTCTTTTTGGTGGAGTCAGATCAAGAAAGAGGAGACTCTACCGAAGCCGGACCCAACACTGGTTCCTGACCGGCCGGACAACCTTGAACCTGAAGACCTTCCTGCTCCTTCTCTGCAGAAGACCCCCGAGTGGCCGCTAGCTCGCCTGCCCTCGAAGGCTCATTCCCAGTCCTGGTCTGAGGACTGTCGTCGGCACCCTTCTCGATGGGGCAGCTGTCATCTGTCCCAGTCTCAGCCCAGGAGTCGATCCCACTCTCCCAGGTGGGCCCGCTTCTGACGCTGGTCCCCAGGCCGACGTCGGTCCCACAGCCGTCACAGGTCCTCGGACCGACATCGGTCCGGTAGCTACCGATGCTGAAGTGAGGGAGTCCTAGACGCAGCTCAGGCTATTCTAGGCCCAGTAGCAGGTCGTCTTCTCCTCCTTCTGCTTCCTCATCCCTCTCGTGGGTTGGGGGTTCCCCGGGGGAGAAGGACCAACCCCGCTCGCCTCCTGACGATCCAACTTTTATGGATGTCATGAGGCACATCCAGGTCTCCAATGAATGGGAGACTGAGGACCTGGATCCGAAACCCCATCGACTGGCCTGTTACTTGAGGCAAAAGGAGCCCAAGCCTCTGGTGGTGCCTCCTTTAGTGGACACCTTCCAAGATCTTACCAGGATAACTTGGAAGCATCCAGCCTCAGTCCCAGCTGTTCCGAAGAAGTCAGATAGGCTGTATAGAGCCCCAAGGGATGAGCCTTTCTTGGTAGAACCCCCATCAGGCTGACTCATCGGTCATTACAGCAGCTCACAACAAGTCTAAGCAGCCTAAGCATCTAAGCTCCCAGCCTCCTGACCCAGAATCCCGCTATTTGGACCAGGTGGGCAAGAAGGTCTACTCTGCCTCCACCTGCTCCATTAGATCCCGTAACTTCCTCACGCATATGGTCCAGTACCAGAATGCGTTATGGGGGAGAGGGCAGGAGCTAGCCAGTGCCTTGCCAGACTCCACACAAAAGACGGAACTTCTGGACATATTAAAATCGGGCTCAGACTTAGGCATGCATGATCTTACTTCGAGAGGGTTCCTGCAGTAGGTCTTCACATATAGGATTCGTCCTGGCGTGGGTCCGAATGTCAAACTTGTAGATAGCAATTATCAGCGGGGACCACCCCTGACGTCTGGTGACGTGACGTCAGCCTGACTATAAAAGGGGCGGTCCCTCGCCTGCTCTCCAGTTCTTTCCCGCTGTCGCCTCAGTACGATCGCCACACAATAGAACAGCGATCATATGTCTGCCATTTGATCAAAGTTTTTTTCACCTCATAGAAATTTTCTCTTCGTTTTACCTACTATTTGATGTCTTCTAGACAGAAGAAGAAGAAGAAGTGCGGCACCCAAATCCCGCATGAGGACGACCATTCCCGCTGTCTCCTCTACCTTGGTTCCAAGCACAACACTGAGAAGTGCTCTATCTGCCAGGCCTTCAACCAGGCGACTCGAACCAGGCGCAAGTGGCCCCTTGAGGCCCACTTCCTGACCCGACAACTGGCGTTGATGGAAAAGGAGCTCCAGGAACTGCGGGATATGTCATCGTCATCGTCCCCTAAAAAGAAGAAAGGCAAGGAGAAGTGCCGGAACCGGAGTCCATTGCCACGCGGGAGGCCTTCCGAAACTGAGTACTTCAGCCAGTGCCCCATCTGCTTCTTTAGGCCGGGCACCTTCTCTCCCTCCCGCCGAGGTGAGCGGGCAGCCTTGGGTAGCATCTCTTGAGGTATCTGTTTAAGTTGCCTTGCCTAGCTGATAAGATACCCCTCGACTCCATCAAAGGGCGTACGATTCCTGTCGATCAGCCCAGCGTGTGCGTCTCCTGGTCTCCACTAGTCCGCACGGTCCGTTCAGTCAGACGATGGCTTCTCCGTCGCCCACCCGGATCTCTCCACTCTCCCATCGGGCTCCAGTTTGGCCACTGACGTCGGACAGAGTGAATGGCAGCGCAACCCTTCAACCCCCCCCAGGTTATCCATCTCAGGGACTCGTCACCCAATCCTCTGATTTTTTTTCCCTTCCAGCAGGATCGCCTTCGGACCTGCCGTCAGTGCTCATTCCAGGCCTACCGCCATCCCCGGACATAAGTCCGCCACCGGCTGGGGGATCTTTTCATGGAGCCTCCTCCTCCGGGGGGCCCTCCCAGGTCCCGCGCCTCCTAGAGGCAGCATGGCACTTCCCCCGGAAGGGCAAGATCCTCCGGGCAGGTTCCCGGGTCCAGAACCCATTGTCCCACCTCCGGTTGGCCCACCATCGACTCCACAGTATCCGATGCCAGATCTTGTGCCCCCGACGCGGGGATACCAAATGCTGGGGTACCCTGGGTACTCTTACTATCCTCAGACGGGTTATCACTACCCTTCTTGGCCTCAGTATCCAGGCTACCCTAACTTCCAGCCTCCTCCTACGCCACCCCCGGAGCCAGACTGTGAGATGGCGCCCCCCCCCCCAATGGTGACAGGAGGCCAGAACCCAGCTACTATCGGAGCTTAGGCAGTCTGTGGGGGAGGGTCCCCTACCCAGGGCCCTCCCTCCACTGCCTCCTTCCAGCAGAGCCTTGGGTTCTTTAGCTGTGGGAGCTGCTGGGGTGGATCCTCCCATTCCCAGCAGCTCCGAGCCCTCCGACACGGAGTCTGACTCCGAACCTTCGGACCCCAGATCTCCTGTTGAGGTTCCTCCCAAGGAGTCACCCAAGTCTCCCCCAGAGGACTCCTCCTTTGGAGAGCTCTTGCGCTCAATACAGGCAGCTGGAGGCTGGCCCACAAAAGAGGTGGATCTGCAACAAAAAAGACTGGTGGAGCACTTGGATCTTGCTACGTCTGATCCTATCCCCATCCCCCCTGGATGGGACCCCATGAGGATTTGGTGACCACGATATGGCAACAGCCATCCTCCATACCAGCGGTCTCCAGAAAGATGGACTGGATTTATTATCCCCTGGAAGGGATTCTGCATCTTAACACCTATCCAAAGGCTGACTCCATGGTAATCACTGCCGCTCACAACTGGTCAGCCCAACCGAAACATCTGAGTTCCTCGCCTCCAGACCAGACAAGGACTCTCGTCAGTTAGACCAGTTCGGATGAAAGATCTACTCTTATTCCTCCTGTGCTAGTAGATCACTCAACTATGTCTCGCACATGGTTGCTTTCCAAAAAGCTACTCTTTCAGAGCTGGAAAGGGACCTCCTTGAGGTTCAGGACAAAAACCTTAGGAAGAAGCTCCTGGACAAGGTCAGCATGAGCATGTCCTCATGTCATCACGTGCTCCAAGTGACGTATAACTCTGTGGATTCAGTGGCTAGAGCGGCAGCCATGGGGATCTGTCTCCTGGCTCCGGATAGCTGGCCTGGCACAGGATGTACAGTCTTCCCTTTTGGACGCCCCTGTAGGGGTTCCGTCCTCTTTGGCGGCAATGCCAAAGATATTATCACAGAATTGCAAGAGAGTGGATGCTCCTTAAGAGACGTACGCTCTATGTACAAGACGGGTCAGAAAAAACATCCCTTTTGCCGCCAAAGAGGGTGGAACAAGAACCAGGCTAAGCGTCAGGGGAAAAAGACGGTCCCCTGGCTCAGGAGCCCAAACCCCTCAGGCTAAGTTCCCCAAACCAGCCTCGGGGCAAAGCTCCTCCCTCGGCGTCCTGACTCCTTTCCCCTCCTTCCGCTCCCTCCCTTAAGTTAGGAGGAACCGGTCGGAGGGAGGTTCGGCCTCCACCTGGAGGGTTGGAGGTTCATCACCGCAGAGTCTTGGGTGCTTCAGCTCATCCTGCGGGGTCACTCGATCAAGTTCCTCGAGATCCCAGCCCCTCTATCGCTGGGACGGTCTTTCTATCCACGGGATCAGGTCCCCTTTGTCTCTCAAAAGATCCTGGCACTTCTTCTAAAGAAGGCCATAGAACCCATCCCTCCAAACCAGACAGGAAGGGGATTTTACTCCCACTTCCCCCCTCTAGTCCCAAAGAAAACAGGCGACCTGAGACTGATCCTGGAACTCAGCATACTAAACATCTTCGTCGAGTACAAGAAGTTTCGTATGTTGATTCTTCAGGGGCTCCTGCCCCTTCTCCATCCCAACTCCCGGCTGTGCTCCCTGTACATGCAGGATGCCTACCTGCACATCCCTATCCTCCCGGCCCACCGCCGCTTCCTGTTTTGTTTTTATGGAGGACCACTTCCAGTTTCGGGCGCTCCCATTTGGCCTTTTTTCGGCCCCTCAGGTGTTCACGAAATGTCTAGCGGTGGTGGCGGCGTTCTTATGCTGCCAGGGCATTTATGTCTTCTGGACAACTGGCTTCTCACAGCACCCTCTCCTACCAGCCTGAAAGAGTCCCTCTCTTTCACTCTGAACTTGTTCTCACTTCTGGGTATCACAGTCAACTTCCTCAAGTCCCAGCTAGTACCATCTCAATGACTTCAGTTCATTGGAGCCGTACTAGATACAGTTCAGAGCAAGGCGTTTCTGCCATCAGATCGAGCTGAGACTTCAGTTGCTCAGGCTACTGGCGTGGCCCAGACTCGATGGATCCCAGCACATGCTGTGCTCCGTCTTTTGGGATTGATGGCAGCGGCCATTTCTACAGTACCCCTGGCCAGACTTCACTTGAGGGTCACCCAATGGTCTCTCCGAGTCCAGTGAGATCAGAGGACGGACGACATGAACCAAAAAGTGAAGATCTCCAGCAGCCTTCAGAGAGATCTTCGCTGGTGGCAGGATCTCTCCAACCTTTTGAGGGGAACACCTTTTCATTCCCTCGTCCCAACCCAGATCCTCACCACAGACGCCTCAGACTTTGGCTGGGGAGCCCATCTGGGGGTACACAAGACACAGGGATCTTGGTCCAACCAGGAGCTTATGCTCCACATCAACGTTCTGGAGACCAGGGCGGTTCTTTACGCTCTCCAGGCATTCCAGTCCCTACTGGTACCAGGATCACTTCTTTTCCAGTCGGACAAAATGTCCACAGTCTGGTACATCAGCAAACAGGGAGGAACCCAGTTGTACCCTCTCTGCAGAGAAGCAATGAAGGTCTGGTACTGTGCTATCCAGCACAGCCTTTCCTTGACAGCAGTCCACGTCCCAGGCGTAAGCAATGTCCTGGCGGACAGTCTCCGTCGATCAGTGGCCAGGGCACACGAGTGGGAGCTAAAGTCAGGGATGGTCAAAGAACTCTTTCTTCGATGGCGTCGTCCAGACATAGATCTGTTCGCCTCCCCATTCAGCGCAAAACTACCCAACATTTGCTCGCTCGTTCCCAGGCATGGTGCTTTTTGGTGAGGCGCACTGTCTCTCTCTTGGACAGGGAGGTTTCTCTATGTCTGTCCTCTCATTCAGAAGGTTCTGGTGAAACTTCAGCAGGAGGGAGCTCATATGATCCTTATCGCTCCTCTCTGGCCTCGCCAGATTTGGTATTCTCTTTTGCAGCAACTGTCACTGGAACCTCCGGTCCCTTTGCCATTTGCCATTTTCCTACGACCTTCTGACACAGGAGCAGGGCACCCTGGTGCACCCGAGCCTTCAGTCTCTCCACCTTCATGCATGGCACCTGTAGACATAGCGGTTTCCCGCTATGGTGTCTCCTCACAGGTTGCGCATATCTTAGTAGAAGCCATAAAACCCTCTACTAGATCCGCTTACGCCATGAAGTGGAAAAGATTTTCGATCTGGGCCCAAGCAAGGGGCTGGGACCCATTTTTGTGCTCGGTGGCCCAGGTGTTAAGAGTACCTCGTAAATTTATCTGGGGTGGGCCTTAGCTACTCTTCCATTAAGGTCCATCTCTCTGTGTGTTTGCCTACCACCTCCCGGTGGAGGGTGAAACCTTGGCTCAGCTGGAGGTAACAAAAACCCTTTTTGAAGGGCATCCTTCACTTAAAACCTCCAATCCGGAATGCTTGTCCCCCCAGGACCTGAATTTCATGCTCGAGAAGCTGACTTTACCCCTTGAACAAGCTTTGACTTGTGACTTAGCTTTCTCTCCTGGAAGACTTTATTTTTAGTCGCAGTGACTTCCGCCAGAAGGGTCTCTGAGCTCCAGGCTTTTGTTTGTAAAGAACCCTATTTCATTTTTCATAGGGACTGAGTAGTCCTTCGGACTAACCCTTCCTTTCTCCCCAAAGTGGTCTCAGAAACCACTCCGAATCAGAGCATGGAATTACCAGTATACTCTCCCTAACATTCTCATGGGGGAATACCTTCTGCACACCCTAGATGTGCACCAGATTCTGAGGTGCTACACGAACCAGACTAGAGGTTCGTAAATCCAACCGACTCTTTGTAGCCTTTGCTCGCATCTCTGGGACATTGATGTGGAGGTTGCCCATCAATGTCCTAGAGATGCAAGCGGTCCTCAGTGTGCTGCATGCCTTCCAAGAGGATCTTGTCCCAGGCTCTCTCCTAGTTCAGACGGACAACATGGCGGTCATCTTTTACATCAACAAGCAAGGGGGAACGCACTCCTACCCCCTATGCAGGGAGGCGATGAGAATCTGGTACTGGGCGCTGGAGTGTCGCATCTCTCTGTCCGCAGTGCACGTTCCAGGCATCCTAAATGACTTGGCAAACAGCCTAAGCAGGTCTCAGTCCAAGGCGCATGAGTGGGAGTTATTACAATCTGTAGCGGACCAGCTGTTCGACACATGGGTTGTCCATGGGCTGGACCTCTTTGCGTCCCCATGCAGTGCCAAACTGCCAATTTTCTGCTCGCAAGAGCTTGTGCCTGGTGGTTTTTGGCCAGACGTGTTGTCCTTTTGTTGGGCAGGGAGGTTTCTTTACGCCTTCCCTCTCACTCAGAGAGTACTGTTGAAAATTCAGGCCGAGGGGGCTCAGATGATTCTAATCGCCCCATTGTGGCTTCGGCAGATTTGGTTCCCACTACTTCAGCGGTTGTCCTCGGAACCTCCAGTTCCGCTGCCAGTATGTTCGCAGTTGCTGTCCCAGGATTGGGGCACGCTGGTCCATCCAGATCTCAGGTCGTTGCACCTTCATGCTTGGCTCCTGTAGATGTAGCAAAATCAAGGTATGGGGTCTCCCAGGAGGCGGCAGATGTCCTTGTCTCGGCGAGGAAGCCCTCTACTTGCTCCACTTATGCTATGAAGTGGAAGCGTTTCTGCTTATGGGCATCGTCCCACCATCTGGACCCCTTTACCTGTCCGGTAAACTCAGCATTGCAGTATCTCCTTATACCAACAAGGCTTGAGCTACTCTTCAATAAAGGTGTACATGCAGGCCATTTCTGCATATCATGTCCTCTTGGGGGATAGAACCTTAGCCCAACTGGACATGGCCTGCACCTTTTTATGGGGTATTCTGCATATGAGACCTCCCATTAGGGATCCTATCCCTCCCTGGAACTTCCTGTTTGTGTTGGAGAGGCTCACTCTTCCCCCTTTTGAGCCAGCGGCTGATTGTGAGCTGCGTTACCTTTCTTGGAAGGTTTGTCTTTTAGTTGCTGTTACCTCAGCTCAGAGTTTCTGAGCTCCAGGCTCTGATGTGTAAAGAGCCCTATTTGGTTTTTCACAGGGAAAGTGTTCCCCTTCGAACAAATCCTAAGTTCCTTCCTAAAGTGGTCTCTGAGTTGACCCTCAACCAGTTGGTTGACCTTCCAGTTTATTTTTCTTCTTCCAATAGGGGAGAAGCTCTCCTTTACACACTGGATGTTCACAGGGCACTGAGGTACTACCTCAAGCGCACAGCTACATGCCGTAAATTGGAGCAACTGTTTGTGGCCTTCGCGCCACGACACTTGGGAAACCGGTGTCTAAACAGAACATTTCTAAGTGGCTTGTCCACTGCATTGTGTTTCGCTATGAGAAGCATAACAAACCCCTTCCGGGCCCGGTTAGGGGTCACTCCACCAGGGGAGTCTCAGCTTTTTTTGCCTCCTTGAAGAATGTCTCTATAAGAGACATCTGTGCAGCAGCCACCTGGAATTCTGTGCACACATTTGTGAAGCACTATAGCCTGGACATTGCATCCAGACGCTGTGCCGGTTTTGGCTTGGCAGTCCTTCAGTGACTCCTGTCCTGACTTGCTGTGTTGCCAGCTTTATTACCATCCTTCCTCCTCCCGGGGTAAAGCACCTCTTTGTCGCGGGACTGCTTGGGATTCAGTCCTAATGGTTATAGCCTGCTGCAAGAGCTCCCACTCGAAGTAAGATAGTACAGTTACGTAAGAACTCACCGTAACAGTAGATGTTTGAGAGGAGCTCTTGAGCAGGCGCTGCTTTCCCCCCCTCCACCCCCCAGGTGAGGTGTTCAGCATATCATGTACAGGCTTCGCTTCTTTCTCTCATTAGGGTCCGTTCGCGGGTCTTGGCAGGGGAACTAGGGTGGAGCCGGGGTCCGCCTCCTTATGTACTGTGACCAACATCAGGATGGAGCCGACATCAGGGGGCGGTCCCTGCTGGGTACTGCTATCTAAGAATTTTTCCGGTGGGTCCTAAGGCCTCTTGCATCAGTCCTAATGGTTATAGCCTGCTGCAAGAGCTCCTCTCAAAGATCTACTGTTATGGTAAGTTCTTACATAACTGTACTTTCTAGGATCGTGGATATGTTGTTGATCCACCCTCTTTTGGCACGTTCCTTTCCCTTTAAGGATCGCCGGAAGGTCTTCAAGCTGGCTGCTCCCACCCACCCAGGTGGTATATCCCTTGGCTCCGCCCCATGACACCGATCTTCCTTTCCACTGGAAGATTCAGGTTGCCTCCCTCGGGCTACCGCATTTTGTAGGTTCTGGCTTCTATACCTTTGGTTATTCTGAAAATCCGTCTAGTTCACATGAGCAACCATGACTCTTTATCTTCAGTTATGGAAAACAAGGCTTCCCCCGGATTTCGCCAGTATTCTTGCAGCCAGAAGTTGTCGCATATCGATCCCCACACTGCGTACGTCTGTTGCTTGGGTGTTGACAATGACACCGCGAAGTACGATTTTTGTCTTGCATTTCACCGTAACATCCTCAACGACCATCTCACACGCCTGAAGTTAGGGAAGGCCAGAAAAACGGAACTCTCTGGTGAAATCGAAGGAGGCTTGGTGGGCGGTTTCCGCAGCTGCGGGATCCACTGAGCAACTGGAACGCATGCAAGCCTTTGAGGAGGAAGCGGCTCGTGCCGGTGAATTTTCCTCCCGCTCAACCTGGGCTCCACTTTCTTGGGTTCTTTCCGAGAGATGTGCCAGTCTCTCCCGACTAAGGGAGAGAGTTCTGTGGGCACGCACTCCTCTCGGTCCCATAAGCAGGAGAAGGACCCAGGATTGTCTTGATCTTGGCAAAGACATTCTTGGGATCAGGAGAGATCTCGGTCCCAGGAACCGACAGTCTCAACTTCAGTCGAAATTGCTTCTTCGGCCACTGGCTTCTCGGCTTTGCCGTCCAGTCAGTCAACCCAAGTGTCGATCGACGAGGTTGAAATAATCATTGATCCAGTCGACCCATTGTCTCCGACTCTCTCAATCGGACTCCGATACTTTCTTTCCCTGTCGAGGAGACTCAGCCTGCTGGGAATCCCATCAAGGATGTGGTCCCCAACCCTGGGAAATCACCGGTCCCGCTAGTGTCTCCCGAGCGACTGAATTGACCCGTCCGATCTCGATAGAGGTCCTGGACCCCCTCAGCTGAAAGGCCGAGGAAGAGCCACAAACGCTCTAAAAAGAGTCATCCTTGTCCTCGTCAGGTGAGGGGAGGCTCTGGCGCTACAAGGACCTCATGTGGCAACAGCTGATTTTGACCGGGCACAAGCCGACTCCGGATTCTACCCCGGCCATTAATTGTATTTCGCCTCCCAGGCAGAAGCCAACTCCTTCGGAGCTAATTAAGTTGGATCCCCCATCCGCAGAGATGGCGAAATCTCCAGTTTTGCCTAAACCGGTCTCTCCACCAATAGTGGAGGAACCACCGCCCAAGCAGCCTGTGGGAGGGGCTCCTTCCAAGGAAGCTAGACCAGACACCAGGCTTCCCCAGCATCTTCCGGTCACCGTCACCCTGGACCACCCCTGGCGGGTCAAAGGTGACCTGGGCAGCTGACCATTGTATATGGATTCCTCGGATTTGGATGAGACCGGCTTACATTCTCACCCAGGGGATGATGAATCGGCCAGTGGGATTGAGACGGAGGAAGGTCCTTCGTCTTTTCAGGGCATTCTTTACCTCATCTCTGAGTCTACAGGGATGCCCCTGGAGCCCGTCCAGAAAAAGGTGGCGTACTCTCTCACGGACATCCTTAAGAGAGGGGATATCCGAGCGGAGGCCTTTCGTGTGGCCGAGGCCATAGTTGGCCCGGCCTTAGAACTTTGGCAGTGCCCTGCCTCTTATCCAGCTGTGTCTGCCCGCATGGCCCACAAGTGTGCGGTGCCCATGGGGTCCTTTCCGGGGTTCACAGAGCACCCTTCGTCCGAGAGCGTGGTGACCGCCTCTGTGTTCAGGTGTACTGGCAGTTCTGCTGACACTGATTGACCCCCGAGAAGGAATCCAAAAACTTTGATCATTCGCCTCAGAAGATCTATGCGGCCTCGTCTTTAGGCCTCCTTCAGGCAAGTTCGGCCGTCGTCATGGCACACTTCTCCCATGCCCTCTTGGGGTCTTTGGATGAAGTCCTCCCACATCTCCCGCGGACATGCAGACCACGGTCATGCAAGTCCGGGACCAGGCTGGGCTGTTGCCAAACAGCAGCTTGAGACGGCCCTGGACATTGGGGATTCTTGTGCCCGCCCGTTGGCAGCCGCAGTTGCCTCTCGCCGCAGGGCTTAGCTGAGACTCTCCTCTTTCCTGGCAGATACTCAGCACAAACTAGCTGATGTGCCTTTCCTGGGCACTGATCTTTTCGTCCCAGGTGTGGCTGGTCACCTTCAGCATATTGAGCAGTCCAGTGCCACCTTGGATGCCACTTCTGCTAAAGGTTGTTCAAGTAAGAAGCAGCAGAAGAAGAAGCCTTTCCGGCATTCTTCCCCTGCTGCCCAGCAACCCTCCTTTCAAGGAGGGCAGCAGCAGGTTCAAGCTTGGCGCCCCCTGCCTAAGCCTTCCAAGTCCATGAAGGAGGCTGAGGTTCAGGTCCTGGATCCTCCTCCTCCTCCAAGCCTGCTCAGTGACGGGGCGGTGGCTGCGACCCCCTCTCCTGTCACACTAGCTCTGGGACCTCCCATGGGGGTGGCTTCGCTACTTCCTTTCCGCCTGGTCCGTTATCACTCTGGACAGGTGGGTCTTGGAGGTTGTCTGTCAGGGTCTGCCTCTGGAATTTGAGCAGTACCCTCCAAGCTGAGCCCGCACCCCACGGAAGGAAAGAGTATCCACCCTTACTTAGTCGGCTCTCCGAGACTACATCACTCAGCTCCTCCTCAGGGAGGAAGTAGTTCCAGTGGCGGATTCTCCAGCAGACCCAGGCTTTCTCTCCAGGTACTTCCTGGTGCCCAAGTGGACGGGAGGTTGGGGCCCCATTCTAGATCTGCACGACCTGAATCAGTACCTCAAATCACGCACCTTTCAGATGGTCACTCTGTCCTAGAGCATACCATCCTTGGAGCGAAACATGTGGTTCTGTTCACTTGATCTGCAGAACGCGTTCTTTCACATCCCAATCCATCCATCTCATTGGCGGTTCTTCCACTTCAGAGCCAAAGGGGCCCTATATGAGTTCCTGGCCATGCCGTTCAGCCTGTCATCGGCCCCACGGGTCTTCACCAAATGCATTGCAGTGGTGGCAGCCCATCTCCGGCATCGAGGGGTCAGAATTTACCCCTACCTCGACGATTGGCTCTTAGCAGGTCCCACCCAGCAGGAGGTGGAGAGGTCCAGGGACCTGACCCTCCAGATCTGCTCCCAACTCGGCCTCCTGATCAACGAGGCCAGGTTGGAACTCGTGCCTTCCCAGGTGATGTGCTTCATCGGGGCAGAGTTCAACTCTCGTCAAGCCAGAGCTCAGCTCCTGGCGGACAGGGTAGAGGTTCTCTCATCCTTTGCCCAATCATTTCTGGCTGGGCAATTGCGCCCTGCCTTGGACTTTCTGCACCTTCTGGGTTACATGGCAGCGTGCACCTCTGTGGTCCATTGGGCCTGGTGGCACATGCGCCCTCTTCAGTGGGAGCTGGCCGCCCAGTGGACTCAGCGCCACGGTCATTTTGACCAGCTGATCACTGTAACCCAGAAGATGTGGGATGCTCTCCAATGGTGGCCCACCTTTGACAGGTTGCAGGAAGGGATCCTGTTTGTCCGCCTGAGCCGACGGCCGTCCTCACAACCGATGCCTCTCTCATGGGCTGGGTGCCCACATGGGGGATAAAAGGGCCCATGGGTTCTGGACCCCTGAGGTGTCCCGATGCCACATCCACCGTTTGGAGCTCAGAGCAGTCGGACTGGCACTGTCAGCTTTCGCTCCTCAGCTCCAGGGTCAAGTGGTTCAAGTCCAGATGGACAATACCACGACCTTGTACAACCTCAACAAACAGGGTGGCATGCATTCCCGTCTGCTTTGCAGGGAGGTGCTCCGCATCTGGACCCTTGTCAGCCGCCTGGAGGCAGATCTCCTAGCCATTCATGTGGCAGGAGCCTCAAACCATCTGGCAGATACTCTCAGCTGCTTAGGCGAGACATCCGACGAGTAGTCTCTCCATCCAGAGGTAGCTTACAGCCTGTTCTCCCACTGGATCAAACAATGATGGACCTGTTTGCCTCCAGGGACAATACCGAGCTAAGGCTGTTTCCTTCCCCAAGCAGGGCTCACTGCAGGGAATGCCTCTCGAGGCCATGGAATCCAGGCCTCTTTCTATGCCTACCCTCCTTTTTCCTTGATCCACAAGGTACTCCTCAAGGTGAGGAGGGACAAGGTGAAGGTGATTCTGGTAGCCAGATCTCCTCAGCTCAATCAGTCTCTCTCAATCAGGGGAAGGTATACCATCCAACCTTCAATCCCTGCACCTCACAGCCTGGTACCTGAGCGGCTTGAGTTCCAGGCTTTGGGTCTTTCCGAGGATGTCCTCACTGTGGTGGAGGCATCCAGAAAGGAATTGACCAGGAAATGTTATGCCTTCAAATGGAAAAGGTTTTCCATTTGGTGTCAGGGCAAGGGCCTGGACCCTCTGTCCTGTCCAGTGGCTAACATTCTCAATTACCTTTGGTCTCTGTCCAAAGGGGGTCTTCAGTCATCGACCCTCAGGGTGCATCTGTCAGCCATCTCTGCTTACCGGGCGCGGGCTGGTCAGTCGACGTTGGCACAGGAGACAGTGGTCGGGTGCTTTTCCAAAGGCCTGGATCACATCTCCCTTCCAGTGCGTGAACCTCTACCTCTGTAGGATCTACTGCTGGTACTGGCTAAGCTCATGGGCAAGTCATTCGAACCAATGCACAAGTGTGCGTTGTCACACTTGTCATGGAAGACGGCCTTCCCGGTGGCTATCACGTCTGCCAGAAGGACAGAGGAGCTCCAGGTGCTTTCAGTGGGCTCTCCTTATCTGGTCTTCCACAGGAAGAAGGTGGTGTCGGAGTTCCACCTTAACCAGGTGTTAACGCTGCCAGTATACTACCGTAATTATACCTCAGAGGCCGAGTACAGGCTCCATACCTTGGACCTGAGATGAGCTCTTCCTTACTATAAGGAGAGGACGGCGGAAATTCGGGGAGAGGTTCACCAGCTGTTTGTCACCTATGCTGAAGCCGCTTCTGGCAGACCTGCAGCAAAATGGATTATTGCAAGGTAGATTACATCTTGCATAGGTCTGTGCTATGAGTTGGGCATGGAGCCTCCCAGAGGGATAAGAGCTCATTCTGCCTGCCATACCACCGCATCAGTGGCTGCTTCCAGGGTCATCCCTATCCAGGTAATCTGCCGGGCTGCTACCTGGAACTCAGCAAGCACGTTTATCACCCATCTCTTTTCCCAACCAAGTATTGAGGGTGTGTGCACCTTGCCACCCTCATCCCGGAGAACTGCTAGGAGTCTGCCAAAAAGTGTGGATGAACAACACATCCACAATCCTAGAAAAGCAGGTTACTCACCTGTAACAGTAGTTCCAGGAGTAGTATGTGTTGTTCATCCACATGGACCCACCCAACCTCCCCAGCTGCGGATGCACAAAACCTGGCTTCCAGCGGGCTAAGATCTGGCGTCATGGGGCGGTGCCGAGGGATATACCACCCGGGTGGGTGGGAGGAGCCAGCTTGAAGACCTTCCGGCGATCCTTAAAGGGAAAGGGACATGCCAAAAAGTGTGGATGAACAACATATACCACTCCTAGAACTACTATTACAGGTGAGTAACCTGTTTTTTTTCTGTCAGTGGTGAAGTCATTTGCCCAAGGCCAGCCAGACACTTTTTGAGGCTCTTAGGACACATGACCTCTATGACAGCTATAGAGTCAGGTGTAAGGTTCCAAATGAGGGACATTCAGTACCACCTGTGAGCACACTGGTCCCAGGAAAGGCATTCCCTGTCAAAACTAGCACCAGTTACCAGAACAGTGCTTCAAACTTTGGATTGGTGGAAGGAAACACAATCTCTCAGTAGGGGTTCAATTCTAGATTTCATGTCCCACAAACATTCTCACTACAGATGCCTCCCTCTTAGGCTGGGGATCTCATCTGGACAACTGCCCCATAAGTGGCACTTGGACTCCCAAGGAATCAGAAAGCCACATGAACCTTTTAGAACTCAGAGCTGTGTATCTAGCCTTAAAGGCATTCACCTCACAAGTTAAGGGCCACACAGTACAGATCAGAACAAACACCACTGCCATGTTTTACATAAATAAACAGGGTGGCATGAGGTCAGCTGTGCTCTGCACAGAGACTATGAGAATTTGGTCCCTGGCCTATTCACTGGACATAATCCTCTCTGCCATACATCTTCCAGGCAAGGACAATACCCTGGCAGATGCTTTGAGCCGCATCGGCCAAGGCCACAACGAATGAACAAGCAGGTCTTTGACACAGTGTTCAGGAGGTGGGGCATCCCAGAAATAAATCTGTTTGCATCTCACCTCAACCATCAACTACCTCTGTACTGCTGCAGGCTCCCAGCATTGGGCACCCTTCCAACAGATACCCTAACCTTGGATTGGACAGAGAAGTATCTCTATGCCTTCCCTCTGATCCATAGGGTACTGCTGAAGCTGAGAAACCTGTCAGCAACTACAATTCTAGTAGCCCCAGACTGGCCAAGACAACCTTGTTATCCCCTTTTGATAGCTCTGTCACAAGCAGCCTATTAGACTTCCTCTGACTCATTGTATCCTATCCCAGTCTGGGATCTCTTCACTTCAAAGCCTGGTTCTGGAGGACTTGGAGTTTCCAAACACCCAGTACTCAGAACAGGTCCTTGAACTCCTTCATGTGGCCAAAAATCCAAGTACCAAGAAAACCTCTGCAGCTAAGTGGAAGATGTCTTCTCTCTTTTGCGAAGGAAAACAAATCCTCTTAAGGCTGCAGCTCCCAGCCTTTTGGACTCCCTGGTACGCCTACAGGCTTCAGGCCTTAAGGCATCTTCCTTAAAAGTGCATTTGGCTGCGATTTCAGCATATCTTTCCACTGGAAAGGATAACTCTGACTTCGAGGGGGAGCTCTTGCAGCAGGTAATACCATTAGGACTAATGCTACCAGGCGTTAGGACCCCACGGAAAACTTGTAGCTAGCAGTCTGTAGCGGGGGACTGCCCCCGATGTTGGCACCACCCAGCGTCAGACGTGGTATAAAGGGGGCACTCCCCCGGCGCCATCTCAGTTCTTTTCCCGCTGTCAACCCGTTTAGTTTGGCTCCAGGAACGCCTTCTTTCGCAGTCGACCACTATTTGAGAAAAGTTCTGCTAAAAGTTCATTTTAGAAGTGGCGGCTATGCAGCATGGTTCTGAGCTTGGCTCTTCTCCTCCCGCCAGGGACTCCCAACCCAAGGATAAATCGGGAGGGAAGCACCACCACCACGATACAGATAGGTCCAGGTCTGAGTCATGCCCGAAGTCGCCCTCCAAACCTTCATTATCTTCTTCGACCTCTGGCTGGAGGTCAGGCTCAGTTCCAGCTCAGGCCTCCGAGTCCTCCCGCAGGAGTAAGCCTGCTCCTGCCTCATCTCAGGGCAAGCACCAGTAGTCGGCCTCTTCTGGGCATTTGTCTTCTCTGGCCCACCGACCCCTCAAGTCAGCTTCAGGGTCAACCCAGGAAGGCCTTTCCTCAGGGAAACCGAAGGAAAAATCAAGTTAATCGGAGAAACATACGCGTTCAGAAGAACTGGAGGGATGGCAGGAGGTCGTCTTCCACCGGGCAAGGTACGCCCTCCCTCTGACAAGCATCTGCCTAGTCTGTCACCTTCACCGGTATCCTGCACCCCGACGCCTGATAAGGGACGGTCGCCGGTGGAGGATCTAATGGCCACTCCTCCCTCGGAGGGTCAGTCACTTGACAAGCCTCCACCCACCCCAGATGCAGGCTCCCCTGGCGAAGGTGGTGCCGAACGTCCAGACATGGATAAAGGCTCCTCAGACCAGGTGCCGCATCCTAAGGAACCTCAGACGCCCGGTCCCGCAGAACCAATGCCTGGCCCAGCAGTCGTCCTGTGGCAGATATCGGGTCTTTGTTCACATCATGGTGGAACACTGTGAAGGAGGATCTCCTTTACAGACCCTCAGTGCCCACCCCAACACCACCACCCATGGGACCTCCTCCCGCTCCACCTACTCCAGTTGGGGATAAAGGTTCCCGCCCAGACCCTAAGGGCAAAAGAAGGAGGAGGAGGCGTTTCTCACCAATTCCTTCTTCTAGTGGATGCCTGTCCTCCTCAGACGATGGGGATGCCAGCTCATCTTCTCCTGATTCCACTAAAGAGGAGTTCATCCCACCTTCTCTGGGACCCAGAGACGTGCCAAGGTCCCCTCCGGATGACCCCTCATTTTTAGATATTATGAGGCACATCCAGTCAGTTTATGGGATAACAAAGAATTAGACCCAGAGCTCAGACGCCTGGCCAAATTCTTAGGGTCTAAGGAGCCAAAGCCCTTGGTAATTCCGCCCTTAGTCGGGCCCTTCCAGGATGTGACTCAACTCACATGGCACAAGCCTGCTTCTAGATAGGCCATCCCAAAGAAGGCCGACAGGCTTTATAAACCCATCAAGGCAGATGGCATGAACCCTGGTCAAACAACTCCAGGAGTCAGGGAAGGCCGTAGTGGACGTTTATCGCATGTACAAATCCGAGCCTCAAGGACCCCATCACCATCCCTTTCACAAAGGACAGAGATAGGGAGGAAAAAGATCCCCAGGGCAAGGGGTTCAAGAGCTGGGGTCACCCTGCCCACCAAGGCCCCAAGCAGCCCAAAGCTCCCAGGGCATAGGGCCTCACTACTCCCACTGCCTGACTCGCTGCCTCTCTCTCTCGGGAGTCGCAGAATGAGAAGGTTGAAGGGAGATTTGCCCTTTACCATGTCGAATAGTCCATCATCATCTCAGGCCAGTGGGTGTTGGACACCATTCGAAAAGGGTACATGATGGAGTTTCTCTCTATCCCACTGGACAATCCACCAATCTATGTCCAGCTTCTGGCAGAAGAAATCCAACAGCTTCTGGAAAAAACTGCCATTCAGCTGGTGTCTCTGGCGCAGAGGGGCAAGGGGTATTACTCCCATTTTTTTTCAGGTTCCAAAGAAAACGGGAGACCTTCGTCCGATTCTGGATTTGTCAGCTCAATCTCTCGGTCAAATACCAGAGATTTTGGATGGTAACTCTGGCAAGTCTGTTTCCCTTGCTCCATCAAGGGGACTGGTTATGCTCCCTAGATATGCAGGACGCCTACATGCATATCAGAGTTCTGAGATCTCACAGGAGGTTTCTCCAGTTCAGGTTTCAGGACCAACATTACCACTTTTGGGTCCTGCCCTTCGGCCTATCATCTGCCCCCAGGGTTTTCACCAAATGTCTGGCAGTAGTGGCAGCGTCCCTCTGAAGGACAGGCCTCTTTGTTTATCCCTACCTGGATGACTGGAGGAGCAAATTCAAGTCGCCCTAAAGGAGACAAAAGAGCTCTTCTGCTCCCTGGGGATAACAGTAAATTGGCCGAAGTCACAACCCTGGCCATCCCAGCGGTTGCAGTACATAGGGGCGATCCTGGATACCGTACAGGGAAGAGCTTTCCTGCCCTTGGACAGGGCAGATCGCCTGCAGGCTCTGGCAAGCAGAGTTCAAGCAACCCCCTCTATCCCTGCATGGTTCATTCATCAGCTTCTGGGCCATATGGCAGTGGCCATAGCTACGGTCCCTCTCGCCAGATTGCATATGAGGGTCCTTCAGTGGCACCTCAGGGTCCAATGGGACCAGGCGGTGGATGACCTGGATCAGCAGGTCCAGGTTTCGCTGGCTGTCCGTCGCTCCCTCGACTGGTGGCTCTGCCACCCAAACCTAGAGGAAGGGGTCTCCTTTCAGAGACCACCCTCCCTGAAGTTCTCATGGACGCTTATTGATAGATTTGGGGGCTCACCTGGGGGATCACAGGACTAGAGGGTCTTGGTCTCCCATAGAAAGCTTTCTACATATCAGTGTTCTGGAAATGAGCGCAGTTCTGAATGCGCTTCAAGCATTTCGAGGCCAGCTCTCTCCGGTCCTTCTCCTGGTGCAGACAGATAACACATACGTTGTCTTCTACATCAACAAGCAAGGGAGCACTCACTCTTATCCCCTTTGCAGCGAGGCCATGAGAGTGTGGGACTGGGCAGTAGACCATCTTCTACACCTCACCACAGTACACCTGCCAGGTGTCCAGAACGTTCTCGCCAACAGTCTGTCACGTCTCGCTCTCTGAATCATGAGTGGGAAATGATTCAGGAAGTCGCAGACGACCTCTTCGGTTGCTGGGGCCATCCAGAGCTGGACCTCTTTGCGTCCCCTTGCCATGCCAAATTGCACAATTTCTGCTCGCTCGCTCCAGGGCCTAGTGTTTTTTTTTTGGCAAGACGCATTGTCCCTCTCTTGGACAGGGAGATTCCTGTACACTTTCCCTCCCTCTCCTCTCATTCAAAGAGTACTGCTCAAATTGCAGCTAGAGGGAGCCAAGATGATTTTGGTAGCTCCTCTGTGGCCTCGTCAGATTTGGTATCCACTGCTCCAACAACTGTCATTGGAGCCCCCAGTACAGTTGCCTCTCTCCGCCCACTTGCTCTCACAAGAGCAGGTGACGCTCATCCATCCTGCTCTCTGTTCTCTTCACCTGCACACCTGGCTCCTGCAGTCTTAAGAGAGGAGAGCTTAAGAGTGTCAAGCAGGGTGGCAGAAGTTTTGGTGGCAGCAAGGAAGCCTTCCATCCACTACAGCTACTTACGCTACGAAATTGAAGCGTTTCTGCCTTTGGGCAATGACTCATGCCCTAGATCCCCTGGATTGCCCAGTTAGGCACGTGCTAGACTATCTTCTTCACCTATTGGACCTGGGGCTAAGCTTATCGTCCGTCAAGGTGCACATGTGTGCGGTTTCTGCATACCATGCAACGTTTAGGGAGAGAACTCTAGCATAGCTGAACGTCTGCAAGACTTTCCTCAGAGGGGTACCATACATCAGACCTCCCAGGAGAGATCCTGTCCCTCCTTGGGATTTACTTTTTGTTAAAGAAAAGCTCACCCTGCCTCCCTTTGAACCAGCAGTGACGTGAGCTACGCTTTCTCTCCTGGAAAGTGCTTTTTTTTTTTTAAATTCATTTTTATTAAAAGGTACAGAGGTATACAGATCATACCATTCATACATAATTTATGTTACGTTTGGTACATTCGCCTGTGTTACATGTCTGTTAGCCAATATGCATCTTACACGACAAAATAGGTATTGCAGCTGACACAATACTGATAGGGTCATAGGTTTAAAGCTCTAAGACAGGTTATTAACTTGTTAATTTATACCTGGGCATTAAGGTTGTCCAATAATTGTCCATAAGTGCCCATGAATCCTGTTAAGGGTTATTCACTAGCAACATATAATGCCTCGTACAAACAACACATAGTCTTGTTACGTAAGTTATACTTGTAGTGACTAGTAATGGTATTATTAATAGTCACATCAGTTGAACAACTCTCCAAGAAGAGATCCCAGTGCAATACCAGATATTATGTCAGTAATACCTAGTTACTTTCTACTCAGATGGGGAAGCTACCATTTTCTACTGCATCAAGCAAGGATTTCCATGTAAGATGGAATTCACTAATGCATCCTTGAGCACTACTTTGTGCCCTCTCTAGTGCCATACAAGCTCTCAGATTTTGTGCCTATCTCATTACAGTTGGAGAGCTTAGAGATAACCACATTTGGGCTATGATCCTTCTTGCATTAACGAGTGCCGGAGACCATAACGACCTTGATGACTTAAGCATCAAAGGAGATGGATCCACCCCTAATAATAATTCTAGCGGAGCTTAGAGGGAGAGTAGCCCATCACCTTACTCATTATTGCATGTACAGCATGCCAAAAAGGAGCAACTCTCAGGCAAGCTAGGGCTAAATGAATAAAGTCAGCTTTATCAGCTTGGCATTTAGGGCATGCATCAGATCTGGAGCTATCCATTGCATGCATTCTCATAGGGGTCAAATATGCCCTGTGCAAAAAAATTAAGCTGAATCTGCGGAAGCTTATTACTCCGGGAGCAAGTCACAAAGTGTTCAGAGGCATGTTTCCAAGGAAGCTTATCTATGGGTAGCATCAGATCTTCACTCCATCTATATTTACAGTTATTTTGCCGTTGGTCTTGAATGTGCCCCTGGATTGTACGGTAGTATACTGATAGGGACTCTTGTCCTGGCTGCGGCCTAAACAGTTCCTCCTCCAAGGGTGAGGGCTCAGACCACCCATTTTCTTGGGTTAGAGAGTCCCCACATTTTTGACGCATTCTCAAAAATAAGAAAAAATCTCCCGCTGGTAATCCCCATTCTAGGGACGTGGATATGTTGTTCAATCCACACTGTCTGGCAGGTTCCTTGCCGCTTTAAATCTTGCCAGAAGGTCTTCAAGCTGGCTCCTCCCACCCGGGTGGTAAAACCCTCGGCTCCGCCCGACTGACGCCAGATTTTCCTTACCGCTTGGAAGCTCAGGTTCCTCCTTAGCTCTGCGTTTTAGGCTGGATTCACCCCTGGTTCCCGAAACTAATTTTAAAATTTACAAGATTAAGGTCTTCCATGGTCCCTTGCGCTGCGATGGACAAATAGACTCCCGGCTTCCGTCGGTGCCCTTGTGGGCAGAAGATGTCCCCGACCGATCCGCACTCCACGTGCATCTACTGCCTAGGGCTTGGCCACGATTCGCAGGCCTGCGAATGGTGCAAGTCCTTCTCGGCTTCGGTCTTGGAGGACCATGCTGCCAGACTACTTCTTGGGCGCCCCGAAAAACGGTACCTGACAATCAAGTCTAAGGAGGCCCGTTGGGCGGAGTCCAGCGGTGGGCTCCGCGCAGCAGTTGGAGCAGATGATCGCCCCCGAGGAGGTGGCGGCCCAGGCCACTTCTTCTTCTATGGCCGCGGCATTTATCCCAGTCTCCTTGGGCTCCTCCTACACAGCTTCTTTTAAGGAGCTTTGACAGTCCCTCTCCACTAGGGAGAAGGGCCTTCTGGACATTCCAGTCGGTCCAGAAAGAAGAACTCTACAGGTAAGTCCCACCGTCGACGTTCATGAGAGCGGGAGAGATCCCCTTCACCGGACCGTCGAATCTTGACTTCGGTTGAGGTTGCAGCTGCGGCTGCTGGCTTCACAGTGTCCCCGTCAGGTCAGCCGGCCGAGACATCCGTCAACACTGTCGAGATTTTTCTCGACCTGTCAGACGGTTTGTTGACTGGAGAAGCTGACAACCCTTCTTCACCAGTTCCCCCGGTGGTTACCGAGGACTTGCCTGTGCCGAAGTCCCCGGTCAAGGTCCCTGAACTGAAGGAGGGGCGGGTTTTCCCCGTCCCCTCTCTGACCCACCCTCGGTATCCCCAAAGGTCTCGGTCCTCTTCCAGGTCCAGCCGATCCCGTCGACAGTCTTGGCACCATGGAAAGCGGCATCGCCACTAATCCTCATCGTCCTCTTCGGAGGATAGGCTCCGGCGCAAGTTGCATCGGTGCTAAGAGGATTTGATATGGCAGCAGCTTTTATTGACCGGTAACAAGCCGACTCCGTCGCCTTCTCCGGCCATTAAGTGGCTGTCACCGGAGCGGCCGAAACAACCCCTCGTGGTGATCGAGGAGCCGACCCCGGCACCAGTTGTTTGGCCAAAACCGGCTGCTCCATCTATTGTGGTGGAACCCCCACCTCCACAACCGAAGACTGGGGCCCCGACCAAGGATTATCAGTTGGGTCAGGGCTTGCCCCATAGGTTGTCAGTCACCCTCACTCCCGATCGACCTCGGCAGGTGGAGGGTGGTTCAGGCGCTAGGCAGCTGTTCGCAGACTCCTCGGAGTCTGACTACGACTCCTCCCTGTTCTCCAGGCCGCTTGACCTGGAGTCTGAAGGGGGCCATTCGGTGGACGAGAGCCCATCCTCGTTTTTGGGTTTGCTTCAACTCATCTCAGAATCCACTGGGATGCAGCTCGAACCCGTTTCAAAATGGGCCAAGTATCACCTTACGGAGATACTGGACCGAGGGGATTCCCCTCCGGAGGTCTTTCCAGTGGCCGAAGCCATTGTTGGCCCGGCCCTGGAGTTATGGTAGTGGCCAGCATCTTGTCCCGCACCTTCGGCCAGGATGGCTCACAAGTATGCGGTCCCTACCAGTTCACTCTCCAGTTTCTCGGAGCACCCCTCTGCGGAGGGGTTAGTGACCGATAGCGTTTTCCGGCGTTCTGGGAACGCTCTGGACGTGAACAAACCGCCCGATTAAAGAATTAAAAAAGTTGGATTACTAGGAGCGGAAGGTTTACGCTGCTTCCTCCCTAGGCCTTCGTCAGGCTAGCTCAGCACTTCTGATGGCATATTTCTCACATGCCCTTATGGACTCCCTGGATGAGGAGATTCCTCATCTTCTGGCTGACCTTCAGGTGATGGGCAAGCAGGTGCGGGATCAGGGAAGGGTGGTGGCAAAACAGCTCCAAACTTCGTTGGACATTGGTGATTCTTGTGCCCGATCAGTAGCGGACACAGTGGCCATGCACCGCAGAGCTTGGCTGCATATCTCCACCTTCACGGTGGACACCCAGCACAAGCTGGCAGACGTTCCCTTCCTGGGCACTGACTTGTTCGGGCCGGGGGTGGAAGGCCATCTCCAAAGGATCGAGAAGTCCAATGCCACCTTGGACTCGGTCACGTTTGCCCAGAAGGACAAAGGCCGCCAGCAGCAGCGTAATCCCTTTCGCCCCTGCGGCACATCCGGCCCAGCAGCACCAGGGCCAGCAGGCACACATTTGGCGCCCTAAGGCCAAGTCTGCTGCTTCCTCCAGTAGGAAGCCTGGAGGCAAGGGTCCATGAGGTCCCTTAGCGGGCCCTTCCTCCAAGCCTGCCCAGTGATGGGTTGAGGGGTGTCGCCCCCAACCCCGTCACTCCTCCCTGGGTTCCCCCTGTGGGGGGACGGCTCCGCCGCTTCTTTTCCGCCTGGTCTGCTATCACCACGGACAGCTGGGTGCTAGAAGTGGTAGGCAGGGGTCTGCCTCTGGAATTCGAGCAGTTCCCTCCCTATTGAGCCATCACCCCACGGGCCGACATTGCCTTGCTCCTCCAGAAGGAGGTGATCGAAGAGGTGGTGGACCCTCCTCCAGACCCAGGATTTCTGTCTAGGTACTTCCTGGTCCCAAAACGGACAGGGGGATGGCGCCCCATTCTCGACCTGAACAAGTTCCTAAGGCTGCGCACCTTCAGGATGGTCACTCTGGCTCAGATCATTCCATCCTTGGAACTAAGCATGTGGTTCTGTTCTCTGGACCTTCAGGACACGTTCTTTCATGTCCCTATCGGTCTGTCTCATCAGCAATTCCTCCGTTTCAGAGCAGTGGGATCTCTTTACGAGTTCCAGGCCATGCCCTTCGGCCTCTCTCCAGCTCCCAGGGTCTTCACCAATTGCGTGGCAGTGGTGACAGCATTTCTGCGGCGCCGAGGGGTCCGGGTGTACCCTACCTGGATGACTGGCTGGAGGTGGAGCGGTCCAGGGACCTGGCCCTACAGGTCTGCTCTCAGATTGGCCTCCTCATCAACGAGGCCAAGTCAGAACTCATACCATCGCAGGCGATTCAGTTCATCGGGGCAGAGCTCGACTCTTCGTGCCAGAGCCCAGCTCCCGGCAGACAGGGCTGAGGTCCTTTCCTCCTTTGCCTAGTCATTTCTGGTTGGGCAGTTGCACCCTGCCCGGGACTTCCTGCGACTTCTGGGCCTCATGGCAGCCTGCACCAGCGTGGTCCGTTGGGCCCGTTGGCATATGCGCCCCCTGCAATGGGGACTGGCCCACCAATGGTCTCAGCGCTCTGGTCCTCTGGACCAGCTGGTGTCGGTGACCCAGAGGATATGGGATGGCTTGCAGTGGTGGCTTGTCCCAGCTCATCTGCAGGAGGGTATCCCGTTTGTCCGCCCCGAGCTGACGGTCATGTTAATGACCGACGCCTCTCTGATGGGTTGGGGTGCTTATCTGGTGGAGATCTTACTTTGAGGGCTCTTGCAGTAGGTAATTACATATAGAACTGAAGCCGGCAGGCGTCGGGACCTCACGGAAAAATTTCTAACTAGCAGTCTCTGGCGAGGGACCGCATCAGGTGGCGTCGGTATAAAGGCGGTCCCTCACACTTCTTCCAGTTCTTTCCGCTGTTTGTTTTGACAGCGCCTCACGGTTAAGTTCCATTGCTAATCAGTCTCATGCAGCGTGGTTATACTATCGTTTTTCTCAGATTATTTTTCGTCAGGATTTTTCTTACCTGCCGTGTCGTCCCCTCATCTGCGTCTGAGCACAAGAACAAGTGCTGCTCTGCAGCGCCCAACTCCCGCGCACAAGGACAGCCATTCTCGGTGCCTCATCTGCCTAGGCCCTGACCACCCCATGGATTCCTTTCAGCACTGCCTGAAGTTCAATGTGGCCACCCGCAAAAGAAGGCAGCAGTCCCTGGAGGCTCATATACTTAAGAAGAAGATGTCCTCCATGGAAAAGGAGCTGAAAAAGCTCCGACAGGCTTCCACCTCTCCCGAAGGCCTTAAGAAGAAGAAGAGAAGCACCAGGACTCCTCATCCACGGCTGCGACGACTTCGGCTGGAGTCGCCACCTTTCAGGTAACGTCCCCTCCGGGGGACCGTTCCTCAATGGCTGTCTTGGTGGTGTCTGAGACGGCATCGCTCCCCCTGGCTGGTTCACGTCGGGCCAGTCGGAAGCCTCCGGGGCAAAGGAGGCATCCGCTCCCAGTAAGGCCGCTCCTGCACGGCCTTCTGGTTCGAGCCTCTCCAGTAACTCTGGCGTCTACTCCTCAGACGTCCGCCCAGAGCCGACCGCTAAGTCGCTCGACCCTTTGGGGCAGCGCACAGTTGTCTAGCCGCCCGTCAAGGTCGCCTTCTCTGCACAGCCTTCTTCAGGCGCTGGGTCCGATCAGTCGGACGTCGGCTCCTCCAACGCCCGCCCAGATCCTGCTGGTCAGACGCCCGGCGGACTGTCCTGCGGTTTTTCGGCAAAGGAGCCTACGTCAGATCCTCTGATCTCATCCGGCGCCGTCGGCTCCCCGCAGCCTTCACCGCTGCTGTCTGAGGCCCCTGCGTCTTCCCCAGCTGGACCCGGAGGATCCCTCCGGCCCTCCCCCGGACGCCACTGGGGACTCTTCGGCGCCTCCATCAGGTCTTCCTCCTGTAGGTCCGGATGGCCTGACGTCATACCCTCAGACGCCGACTGACGTCCCCTTGCTGGACGTCACCCCGACGCCCGCCGGTCCCCCTGTTACAGGCCTCTTCCAGGACCTTCTACTCCGGTAGAGCCCCTGGTGCCGGATCTTGCGCCGTCTTATCCGGCTCCGCAGTACCCGGTGCCTCAGTACCCAACACCGGGATTCCCGCCGTTGGGCTGTGGATACTCGCCCTGCGGATACCCCCAGTATCCGTATTCCTCTCCTCCACCGCCCCTCAGCCGCCGGTGGATCTGAGGGAGACTCTGGCTTCTTGGTGGGCTGAGGCCAAGGCTCAGCTCACCATTAGGTGGAGAGCTGCCTCCCGACGACCGTCTCGGATCCCCATCGCCAGGGGCGAGAGACCCCTCCCCCCCAACCCCAGAGACATTGCTACTAGGTCTAAGGATGGGGGTGGCACCTTGCCCCCTAGGGGCCGTGTTCCTCCCCCGAGTGGGGAGGGGTCTTCGTCTCCTTCTTTGTCGGACTCATCGGATGACTCCGATAGCTCCGATCTGGACGAGCCTCGCACTCCTGAGAAGCCCAGGCCCAGGACTCCTCCGAAGTCCCCTCCAGAGGATCCCTCATTTACGGAGTTGCTGAGAAAAATCCAGGCTCTTCATCAGTGGAAATCGCTGGAGCCAGATCCACAGAGGAAGAAGCTAGATGCCCATTTGGATCTGCCCGAGGTCGCTCCCACGTTAGTTCCACCCTGGATTGAGCCTCACGCCGACCTCGTCTTCATGATCTGGAAACAACCGTTGGCTTTAGCCCCCCTTCCTCGGAAGGCGGATAGGCTGTATCAGGCTCCTGAGGGGATTGACTTTCTTTAGTCCCACCCCAAGGCTGATTCGGTCGTGATCAGCGCCACCCATGGCCGGTCAACTAACCCGAAACACCTCCGCTCATCCCCACCCGATAAGGAATCCCACCTTCTGGACCAGTATGGCAAGAAGGTCTTTTCTTCTTCCACTCTGGGTATCAGAGCCTTGAACTGTGTGTCTCACATGGGGGATTACCAGAAGGCTATCCTTAGTGAACTGTAAGCTAATTTGGACACCCTTCCTCAGTCCCAGACTAAACAGGAAGTGGCAGACCTAGTCCACTCCGCACGTTCGGCCAGTAGGCACATGCTGTGCGCTACTTACGATGCGGTGGACGCTTCTGGATGAAGTTCGCCATGAGTCTGCGGCGACATGCCTGGCTTCGGGTGTCAGGTCTGGCCTCGGAAGTACAATCCGCCATTCAGGATGCCCCCTTCTGAGGTTCGGTGTTGTTCGGTGGTGATGTCAAGGACATCATTACCGGGCTGAGAGAGAAGGGCACTGCTCTCAAGGAGGTCGACTCCATGTACAGAGCCCTCAAAGGCAGCGTCGTTCACTTCGCCCGTGCTTGCAGCCTAAAGCAACGACAGGAAGCGGGCCAACAAGCAGGCCCTCGACTCTGAGACCCACCCAAACAGGCTGCGGAGCTCTAGCCGTGGCTGCCCCACCTCCTGACTCCTCCCTCCTCTCCCACAGCCTGTGGTCCACCCAGAGGAACCGGTAGGCGGGAGATTCTCCCTTCATCTACCGGGTTGGGAGAGGATCACTACCAATGCTTGGGTCCTCCAGCTTATAGCAGAGGGCCACACCATAGAGTTTCTTCAGAACCCGCCCCCAGGTTGTCTTACTCCCCAAACATCTTCTCAAGGTTCAGGAAGGAATCTCCTCCCTTCTGTTGAAGGAGGCAATAGAACCCGTCCCTCCCTCTCTTCGGGGAACGAGTTTCTACTCCCATTTCTTCCCGGTCCCCAAGAAGACAGGAGATGTGAGGGCCATTCTGGACCTCAGCTCTCTAAATCTGTTCGTGGAGTACAAAAGGTTCAGGATGCTCTCCGTACAGAGTCTCCTGCCCCTCCTTCGGCCGGGACTGTGGCTGTGCACTCTGGACATGCAGGATGTGTACCTGCATATCCTTATCTGCCCTTCCCACCGCAAATACCTCCGGTTTGCTTTCCAGGGGCACCATTACCAGTTCAGGGCCCTCCCATATGGTCTTTTCTTAGCCCCCCAAATATTCACCAAATGTCTGTCGGTGGTGGCAGCCCACCTGCGTACCAAGGGAGTGCAGGTTTTCCCGTACCTGGACGATTGGCTCCTGGCGGGCCTGTCCAGGGAGGAGCTCCTGTGTTCCCTTTGCCTTACCAGGCAGGTCTTTACCAGCCTGGGTATTACCATCAACCAGGCCAAATCCCATTTGATCCCATCTCAACGCCTCCAGTTCATCGAGGCGATTCTGGACACGACCACCAGTATGGCCTTTCTACCCCCAGACAGGGTGGCCACACTCCAGGCTCAGGCAAGCTTCTTGTCCTCTCACAGGTGGATCCCCGCCAGGTCGGTCCTTCGCCTCCTGGGGCTCATGGTGGCTGCAGTTCCGACAGTTCCGTGCGCTCGGCTCCGCATGAGAATCTCTCAGTGGACTCTTCGGTCATCAATGGGATCAGATGGTCGATGACTTGGACCAAGAGGTGCTAGTCTCGACCCCGATGATTTGGGATTTGCACTGGTGGTTGGTTCAGGAGAACCTTTGTCGGGGAGTTCCCTTCTGCCTTCCTCCAAAACACTGACAACGGATGCCTCGGGTGAAGGTTGGGGAGCTCATTTAGGATCTCATCGCACCTAGGGCTCGTGGTCCATTCTCAAGCGGACGCTTCACATCAGCATGCTCGCACTCAGAGCGGTGCTGTACGCTCTTCAAGCGTTACACCCCTTTCTGCTTCCCGGTCACCTGGCGGTCCAGACCGATAATATGAGTGTAGTCTGGTACCTCAGCAAAGGGGGGGGGGGGCTCGTTCCTACCCTCTTTGTCGGGAAGCGATGCGAGTCTGGGAATGGGCGAGCCTTCACAGCCTTCATCTCACGGCGATCCAAGTCCCGGGGGTAGAGAATTCGTTGGCAGATCACTTGAGCCGATCCTCGGCACAACCTCACAAGTGGGGAATTGAACCAGGAAATAGCAGATGGCATCTTCCTACATTGGGGAACCCCTCAGGTCGACCTGTTTGCATCCCCACTAAACGCAAAACTGCCCACCTTTTGCTCGCTCGCTCCAGGGCACGGGCGACTCTGGAGAGATGCTCTCTCTATTGGAAAGGCAGATTCGTTCATGCTTTTCCCCCAATTCCGTTGATTACGAGGATCCTGCACAAGCTCAGCTCAGAAGGGGCCCGTATGAGTCTCATCGCTCCCTTCTGGCCCAGGCAAGTTTGGTTCTCTCTTCTGCAACAGTATTCAGAGGAACCTCCAATTCCTTTTCCTTTTTTGCGGCTTCTGTTGACCCAGGATCAGGGACCCCTGGTCATCTGGGCCTCGGGTCCCTTCAGCTACATGCTTGGCTCCTACAGACGTAGCACAAGCCCGTTTTAGGGTTTCCCCTCAAGTGGCAGAGATCTTGGTGGAGGCCAGGAAGCCGTCCAGTCGTTCCACCTATGCCATGAAATGGAAACGGTTTTCCATTTGGGCTTCGTCCAAAGACATGGAGCCTTTCTCCTGCCCCGTCGGGCGGCTACTGGACTACATGCGGTATCTCTTCAACCTGGGTCTCAGTCATTCCTCTTTGAAGGTTCACATGGCGGCTCTGGCCGTTTGTCATGTTCCCTTTGGGGACAGAACTTTCGCTCTGCTGGAGGTCGCGAAGACCTTTCTACGAGGGGTTCTTCATTAGAGTTGCCCCATTCAGGTTCCTGACCCTCCTTGGGATTTGAATCTCATTCTTGAGAAGCTTACACTGCCTCTCTTTGAGCTGGCAGCCTCAGCAGAACTTAAGTTCCTTTCGTGGAAGGCTCTCTTCCTAGTGGCCATTACTTCCGCTCGAAGAATTTCCGAGCTTCAGGCCTTGATGTGCGAAATTCCATACCTGATTTTCCATAAGGAACGTGTAGCTCTGCGCACCAATCCTAAGGTGGTAGCGGAATCTACGTTGAACCAGTCCATTGAACTGCCTGCCTTTTTCACACAGCACTCCAATCACGGGGATTATCTTTTACATACCTTGGACGTTCACCGGATTCTGAGATACTACACCAACTGGACAAAGGATCTCAGAAAGACTGACCAACTATTTGTTTGTTTCTTTTGCCAGCAAAAGAGAAGGCAGCGCTGTTTCCAAACAATGTTTGTCCAAATGGTTGGCTCACTGTATCACTCTGTTACGACAAGTATCACAAGACCTTGCCAGGCCAGGTCTGGGTTCACTCCACCAAGGGGTGTCACGGCCTCTGCTGCCTGTTTCAAGAATGTGTCAGCGGCTGGTATTTGCGCCGCCGTAACTTGAACTTCTGTCCATACCTTTACGAAACACTACAGTTTGGACATTGCCTCTCGCCAGAGAGCTGGCTTTGGGTTGGCTGTTCTGCAAGGACTTCTTTCTTAAGTCTTTCTCAGCCAGAGGATCCCCTATGGATAGTTTCCTCCTCCTCCCATGTGCTTCTCTTTGTTCCAGACTACTTGGGACTCAGTCCTATATGTAATTACCTACTGCAAGAGCCCTCTCGAAGTAAGATAATACAGTTACGTAAGAACTTAACGTAACAGTAGATCTTCGAGAGAGGCTCTTGCAGTAGGTAATACCTTCCCTCCATCCCCAAGCTTTTTCAGCTATCCGCTTCTCTCGTCTCACCTTTTGGCCTTTGGCGGGAAAGAACTGGAAGGTGGGCGTGAGGGACTGCCCCTTTATACCGACGTCGCCTGACGCCCTGTCACCTGACGTGGGGGGTGGTCCCTCGCCAGAGACTGCTAGCTAGAAATTTTTCCGTGAGGTGCTGACCGCCTGCCGGCTTCAGTCCTATATGTAATTACCTACTGCAAGAGCCTCTTACGTAACTGTACTTTCAGGGCCCACGGCCTCTGGTCCCCTCAGGAGTCTCGATGCCACATCAACCTGCTGGAGCTTCGAGCGGTCCGACTAGCCCTCACCACCTTTGCTCCGTTTGTACGGGGTCAAGTGGTCCAGGTCCAGACGGACAACACCACGACCATGTACTATCTCAGCCATCAGGGCGGGACGCATTCCTTGCCTCTGTGCAAGGAGGCTCTCTGCATCTGGTTTCTCGTGATCAACCTGGAGGCGGATCTGTTAGCCATCCATGTGGCAGGAGCCTCCAACAGTCTGGCCGATGTCCTCAGCCGGAAAGGCACTGCATCTCACAAGTGGTCTTGCCTTCCGGAGGTAGTACAAGATCTGTTCTCCCATTGGGGCACTCCTTAGGTGGACCTGTTCGCCTCCAGGGAGAATGCGAAGCTGAGGGGGTTCGCTGCAGGGGGATGCCTTCTCGAGGCCGTGGACCCCAGGTCTCTTCTATGCCTTCCCTCCATTTCCCTTGATCCACAAGGTGCTTCTCAAGGCGAAGAGGGACAAGGCACAGGTGATTCTGGTAGCCCCAGACTGGCCGCGCCAGAACTGGTGTCCAGATCTCCTCAGCCTCAGCTCCAGGCTCCCGAGGTGGCTTCCTGCCCGCCCGGACCTGATCGCAGTCAGCAAGGGGAAGGTACTCCATCTGGACCTTCAATCCCTGCAGCTGACGGCCTGGTTCCTGAGCGGCTAGAGTTCCAGGCCTTGGGTCTTCGTTGAGGCGTCCCGTAAGGAGTCAACCAGAAAATGCTATGCCTTCAAATGGAAGAGATTCTCCATTTGGTGTCAGGACAAGTGGTTGGACCCTTCTTCCTGTCCCTTGGCTAGTATTCTGGACTACCTGTGGTCCCTTTCTCAGTTGGGACTTCGGTCGACGACCCTCAAGGTGCACCTGGCAGTCATCTCTGCTTACCGGGCCAGAAAGCACTCGGTGGCACAGGAGAAAGTGGTCGGGCGCTTTTTCAAAGGTCTTGATCACATATCCCCTCCGGTGTGAGAACCTCCACCTCCGTGGGATCTACTGCTGGTATTGGCTAAGCTCATGGGCAAGCCATTTGAACCGAATCACAGGTGTGACATCTTTCACCTGTCGAGGAAGACTGCCTTCTTGGTGGCTGTCACGTCAGCCAGAAGGATGGGAGAGCTCCAGGCGCTTTCCATCGCATCTCCTTATCTGGTCTTCCACAGGGACAGGGTTGCCCTGTGCCCCAACCCAAAATTCCTTCTGAAGGTGGTGTCAGAGTTTCACCTTAACCAGGTGTTGACTCTGCCGGTATTCTACCCCAGTCACACCATGGAGGCCGAATATAGGCTCCATACTCTGGACCCTAGAAGAGTGGTCGCTTATTATAAGGAGCGAACGGCTGAAGTTCGGGGAGAGGTTCGCCAGCTGTTTGTCACCTACGCTGAAGCTGTACCTGGCAGACCTGCAGCCAAGCGGACGATAAGCAGGTGGGTCACCTCCTGCATATATCTCTGCTATAGGTTGGTGGGCATGGAGCCTCCCAGAGGGATAAGAGCTCATTCTACCCGCCATACTGCTGCTTTGGTGGCTGCTTCTAGGGACGTCCCTATCCAGGAAATCTGCAGGGCTGCTACCTGGAAGTCAGCACACACCTTTATTTCCCATTACCACACTGACCTTGGGTCACGCCGGGATGCTGGTTTTGGGACCTCGGTTCTCCAGTCCTTATTTCCTAAGTAGGGGGTGTGTGCCTTGCCTCCCTTCTCCCGGAGAACTGCTAGGAGTCTGCCAATAAGTGTGGATTGAACAACATATCCACGTCCCTAGAAATACAGGTTACTCACCTGTAACAGGAGTTCTAGGAGTGGTATATGTTGTTCATCCTCACGACTCACCCGACCTCCCTGGCTTCAGCGCATAACCTGGTTTCCAGCGGGCTAGATCTGGCATCATGGGGTGGAGCCGAGGGTTTTACCACCCGGGTGGGTGGGAGGAGCCAGCTTGAAGACCTTCCGGCAAGATTTCAAGCGGCAAGGAACCTGCCAGACAGTGTGGACGAACAACATATAACCCTCCTAGAACTTCTGTTACAGGTGAGTAACTTGTATTTCTGTAAAAAGGGCCCCAAACCTTTTTAGCATACTTCCTTCATACATTTGATTGGCTGCCACTATCCCTTTTCTTCTCCAGGCTAGGATATGCTGTATCACTATGGGGATTAGCTGGGAGTTGCTTTTCATAATATTCAATAAGCTCATGTTGGGAGACCTGGCATTTCTGTGACATAAATTTGCAATGTATTGTTTGAGAATGGATTAGGCAGCGTGTCTTTCCCCAGTTTCCCCAATGCACCTACCAGAATGTCATTTTTAGGTTACCTTTTAACATTTCTTCTTCTGTCTTTAACCACATGCACCCCGCTTCCTGTGACCCATTTGATAAATAAGCTAATTGTGCAGCCCAGTAATAATTTTTAAAATTAGGTAAACCGAAGCTTCCTTCGGGGGGGGGGGGAGTTGAAGTGTGGTTCATTTCACTTTTACCCTGCCTCCCTTCCATAAAAACCTGGTAATAAGGGTGTCAAGCTATCTAAAGTGCTTAGATGGAACATTTATAGGGAGCGACTGGTATAGGTATAATATGTGTGGCAATATGGTCATTTTGACCACCCCTACTCTACCAAGCACTGACATGGGTAACATTGTCCAGCGCTTGCAGTCTTCTCTAAGTTTCGCTATTAGTGGAAGATAATTTTGGGCATATAGGCAACTAATAGACACTGAGATCTGAGTACCCAAGTATTTGATTACGGTGATCAATTGTAAACCACCGAGGTTTGCTATCAGTTGTGCCCTGTCTTGTTGTCCAACTGGTAACACTTCACTCTTAGTCCAGTTAACTCGGATGACCAGAGAGTTGACCAAAAGTGCGCATTAAATCATGTACTCTAGGTAGGTCCTGTGCCGGATGTTGTAAATGTAGGAGCTGGTCATCGGCATACATTGCTATTTCATGCTGTCTACCCCCCCAACCCCCTAATACCAGGGTGTGATCGTAAGGCTGCACCTAATGGTTCCAGAGATAGGACATATGGGGGGGGGGGGATACAGGGCAACCCTGTCGGGTGCCTCTGCTCAGGTCAAATAGAGCTGTAAGGGTGCCATTTACTAGAACTTGAGCCCTTCGGTGGGTATACAGTGCTTTAACCCATGAGCTTAATAATGGACCCACTCCAGATCGTCGCAAGACCTCAAATAGATACCCCCATTCCACACAGTCAAATGCTTTCTCCACATCTACGGCAACTATCATAGCTCCATGTGTTTGTTTAGATCTGCCCCATTTATATATAATGTTTAAGGTACGGCTAATGTTATGTTTCCCAAACCTTCCTTTTACAAATCCAGATTGATCTTGATGTATCACTTCGGGTAGCACAGGCTCTATCCCGGCCGCCAGGGCTTTGGCCATGATCTTATTGTCCGCTGTGAGCAATGAAATGGGCCTACACGAAGCATACTTAGTCGGATCCTTGCCCGGTTTAGGAAGGACCGTTGTCATGGTAGACCGCGTGGATGGGGGCATCTCTCCTTTATTTAGGCCTTCCAATATATCAAAGAGAGGGTCAATTAAGCGGGATTGAAATTGTTTAAAGAATTCAGTTGGCAGCCCATCTGGGTCAGGGGCTTTGCCAGTTTTTAAATTCCTAAGGGCTGTTGCTGTTTCTTGTTTTGTCAGGGGGAAATCTAAATTTTTACTAAGATTTTCCAGTATTTTGACAAGAGGGGTATTAAAAAAATATGTCAAAGTCTGCTTGGCTCTGAGTATGTTCAGAGGTGTATAGTTGTGCATAGAAGGCCCTGAATGCTTTCCCTGTGTCTTCTGGTCTCTGGGCTGTTATCTGTCGATCATTAGTAATCTGCCCTACATTACGCTCGGACTCTTTTTGTCTTAATTGCCATGCCAGCAATTTCCCGGCTTTGTCCCCATCATAATATGGCCCTGCATTAGTTAGCAGTATGGAATGTTCCAGCTGTGCACTCGAAAGTGTGTTAAACTTCCATTTTAACTTTTGAAGGACATTATAGATGGTCATCTTCGGGTTCTGCTTATGGGCTACTTCAAAGGCTTCTATTTTGGCCCTGAGAACATTCAGGTTTTGGGTCTCCAACTTACGTTTATGGGTAGCGTAGGCTATAGTTTGAACCTTTACATAAGCTTTGAGGGCTTCCCACCTGATACCATGGGATGTGTCCCCCCTTCTGTTTTAGCGAAGGTATTCTTGTATGCTGGTCTCCATCAATCGCAAGTATCCCTGGTCTTTCAAAAGCAATGGGTCTGCTTTCCAGGTTCTAGCACTTCTGAACACACCCAACTCCCCAAATGTAACCGAATGTATTGCATGGTCCGAAACAATGATCAGGGAGTATGTAGCTTCCTCTACCCCCGTCAGTAGTGAGCCAGTTACCAGAATTCTATCGAGTCTGGCATATGTGTGGTGTACATGCGATAGAAAGCTATAATCTCGCACACTGGGGTGAACGTGATGCCAAGTGTCTACCAGTCTAGTATCTCTCTGAAGTTCAAGTGCTTTGGCATTCTGCGACTTATGTATAGTGTTTCTACTAGATCTATCCAAAACTGTATCAAGAACATAGTTATAGTCTCCCCCAAGTATCCAGGGTCCCTCCCATCCAGCCATATCTAGTGCTAGCTGTTGAAAGAAGCCAGAATTGTCAGTGTTTGGTGCATACACTGACCCTATTAAAAAAGTCCCTTTCCCTATTATATTGATTTTGGTCAAAACATATCTTCCTCCCTGGTCTACCTTTTGATCAAGAATCTGGACTGAGAGACCTCTTGGGATCCATATTGACACCCCCCCCGAGCCTTCAAAGAAAAAGTGGCGAGATCCATGTGCCCCCATAAATTTTGCTGTTTTTGTTCCTCCCTGGGTGTGAAGTGTGTTTCCTGAAATAGAACAACCTTCGCTTTAGCCCTCCTCATTTCTCCCATAACCTTATGTCTCTAAGATTAATTTAAGCCGGTTACATTCCAGGATACATATTTAATATTGTCAGCCATTGTTATCAAAGATGTGAACACCACTTGTAACATTTACATAAATTCTGCCCTATTTTAATTCTTATAAACCCCAACATTCTCCCCCAATTAAGTCTTCACAAATATCCCATCGGTAAGCCTGTCTCACCCCAAGGTTGCACTCATGACAGATGCGTGTTTCCAACCAATAGTGACACCTTTACTGTACAGCACCTTGCAGGCCCCTTAAGGAAACATAGCAGGTTAACAAAGACCCCATTTCCCCTTAGTATGCATCCCCCACGGCTTCCACACAAATAGCTCGTGATATTCTCTCCCCAGTGGCAGAGAAAACTCTGCCAGCATTCCCACTGCAAGCAAGAGGCAGCAATGGTGTATTGTAATAACCGTATTGAGATATCATTGAGACACCATTAATATTTATACTCACTATAACAAACAGCATTCAAACTAAGATAGAGGATTAAAACAGTATCCTCAAGGACAAAAAAAATTGCCAACCAAAACAATTGATATGTATGATTTAAGTAGTTTCAGCGAGAAAGCCTTTCTAATAAGCCCTTAATAATAATTCTGTCATTAGTCATAGCCCCCACTAAAGCCGATGTGAGCTTTAACCAAAATCAAATTGTAACCAAAGCTTATAGTGTGCTGTAGACCATAGAAATATACTTAGGTCAGGCCTCTAGCCTGCTCGATTCAGTTGTCCCTGCAAATCAGTAAGACATCTAAAATGTGCACCCAGGAGTCCAAAAAACCCATCCTGCAGCTGTAATCTACCCCGTTGGTACCCGTGCCCCAGGGCACGGTCGGGAGCCGTGCTATTTATCTCCGGTATATCTTAGTCTTAGCCAATATTCAAGGTTCCAATAGCCCAGTCAGTAAAAAAAAAACAGCTAGCCCAGACCAAAAAAAATTAAAAAATACAGAGGGAATTATTTCCAACGATCAGCCAAATTTGCCTAAGCACATACCATCTCTCCGACTGAGACCCGAGTCCCTAGACCCGGTCGGGATAGAGATAATGAAACATAGAGATCAGGCAAAGCTTTATAAAGTATACAATCTCAAACCCTCGATCCTCACAAACAAAGGACATAAGAGCACCAGGGAAAAACTTATTGCTTCCTCACTTACTTCATGTTGTTGACAAGTTTAGAACACTTCAGACATCAGGTACTCCGTTTCCTCTGGCCTCCACCTCTGTTAGCCATTTCTCCGCTTCCTTGGGGCAGTTGAAAAATCGTGTCTTCTGGCCAGGTCTGTCCACTCATAGTTTCGCCAGATACAGAAAGGCGAATGACCACCCCAGATGTAGTCTACTTTTGACTGCATTAAAGCGTTGTCTCCTGCCCTGGAGATATCTGCTGTAGTCCTGATAGATATGGACTTTGCCATTATTAAATTGAATGGGGCCGACCTGCTTGGCTTTCTGCAAAACTTTTTCTTTGTCAGAGTATCTTAGATATTGTATTAAGCAATGCCGCGGTCTATCAGAATCCTTGACGGGGGCCAACTCGATCACCCTCTCTACTTCAAGCGTCGCATGTTCCTCTGGTAGGCCCAACTCGCCACCACCCACTGATGCAGGCCCAGATTGGGATTGCGGCCCTCAGTACCCTCTGGTAGCCCTATAATGTGCACATTTGACCTTCTAGAGTGATTCTCTTGATCCTCAATACGTTCTTTTAATTCTGCCATTGTAGATATAATACCATTACACTCAGCCAACACCCCCGCATATGAATCCTCCAACTCCCCCAAACGTCATTCCAATTCTGATATCTGAGCCTCATGGGTCGTCGTCGTCTCCGAGAGGCTAGTCACTACAGACTGCAGGTGGGTCAGTTGTGATGTTATATTATCGAAGCCTGTCTTCATCTCTTGTTGCATCGCTAAAAGCGTGCTCGGGACCTCAGCAAGGGATTTAGTCAGAGTGTCCATTTCTACGGACCGGCAATCCCGCGTGGCTTCCCCCTCGTGTTCTTTCTGGCTACAGGCCAGTGATCCTGCCATTGTAGGAGGGTTGCGGGCATTAAAAGGTAATTTAGCTTGCCTGCTGTTTTGTTTGCCCGATGCCACGAGGTACAATCAATGTTCCGGTGCTGTTTTAATTTCTTAGTAATACGTTATTTAGCTGTTTGTCACTTTTAACGTTGGTGTCTCGAGGACCTCCGCTAACGAGCGTCTGCCATCCAAGCCCCTTAAGCACTTCTTTTAGTTGCTGTTACTTCTGCTCGAAGGGTTTCTGAGCTTCATGACCTGATGTGTAAGGAGCCTTATATTGTTTTTCACAGGGACAGAGTGACCCTGTGTATGAACCCTAAGTTCTTACCGAAGGTGGTGTCAGTACTGACTCTGAACCAGGACATCAACCTTCCGGTTTACTATCCTGAGTTTGAGAATCAAGGAGAGGCGTTGTTGCATACCCTGGATGTTCACAGAATCCTGAGGTATTATCTCCATAGAACTAAAGTTTCTAGAAAGACTGACCACTTGTTCATCTCCTTTGCGAAAAGGGTGACTGGCTCCTCTCTCCAAGCAGTCATTAGCCCGTTAGCTGGTGCACTGCATCTCCTTTTGTTACCAACACCATGGAAAACCTCTGCCGGAACCCATCAAGGGTCACTCCACCAGGACTGTTGCTACCTCTTTTGCCTCCTTAAGAAAGAAAAAGTGTTGTCAGCAGATATTTGTGCTGCCGCGACTTGGAGTACGGTCCACACCTTCATCAGGCTTTACAGCCTAGACATTGCTTCTAGGAAGAGAGCAGGTTTCGGACTGGCCGTCCTACAAGGCTTACTCTCTTGAGGCTGTTCAGTTTGCTTATTTCTCTCTACTTCCCTGTCAGACCTGGGCCTATCTTTGGGTACTACTTGGGACTCAGTCCTAATGGTATAACATGCTGCAAGAGTTCCTCCTCGAGGTCAGATAGTACAGTTACATAAGAACTTACCATAACAGTAGATCTTCAAGAGGAGCACTTGCAGCAGGTGGCTTTCCCACCCCCAGGAATCTTGTGTTTTTACCCTTATTCAGGGTTGGGGAGTTCCTGCTCGGTTCTCCAGATCTTTTCAGCCAGGTCTCCGGCGGCAGAACTGAGATGGTGCCAGGGGACCGCCCCCTTTATACCACGTATGACGTCAGGCGGAGCTGATGTCAGGGGTGGTCCCCTGCTACAGACTGCTTGCTACAAGATTTCCGTGGGGTCCCAACGCCTGGCAGCATTAGTTCTAATGGTATTACCTGCTGCAAGAGCTTCTCTCGATCTACTGTTACGGTAAGTTCTTATGTAACTGTTGTCAGTTATTCTAAAGCCTGTTTTCAAAAAGTTTTTCAAAGGGCTCCTCCATCTCCAACCTACAATACAGGACCCAGTTCCCCCTTGGGACCTGAATCTCTGCATTGCTAAGATCATGGAGCCTCCATTTGAGCCCATGGCCACTGCCTATTTGAAGTGTCACCTGGAAGACAGTTTTTCTGGTAGCCATCACTTTTGCAAGAAGGATTTCAGAACTTCAGGCACTGTGTGCTGAGCCAACTACATCATCCCTCATGGGGATAAAGTAGAGCTCAGAACGAATACAAAATGTTTCCCCAAGGTCGTCTCTGAGTTCCACCTTAACCAGTCCATTACCCTTCCTCTTCCTGTTTTTTTCACTGACAAATCCACTCCAGGGGAATGCAAGCTTCATAGTTTGGATGTTAAAAGAGCCCTGTCTTACTACCTGGAGCACAACAATCGGTTCAGGGGCTCACTACACAGCTTTTCCTCACCTATGGTGAGGTAGGCAGAGGAAAAACAGCCACTAAAAGAATGACCTCTCGCTGGATAGTCACCTGCATTAAGTTTTGCTACAACAAGGTTGGTAAACAGCCTCCTCAAGGCCTTAGGACCCATTGTACTAGGGGCACTGCTGCTACAGTGGTAGCTGCAAGGGATATTTCCTTATTTGATGTCTGCAAAGCAGACACCTGGAAGACTATACACACATTCACAAAGCATTCCTGCCTGGGATGTGCTGTCTAGATCTGATGCCAAATTTGGCAGGGTGGTCCTGCCGAGCCTTTTACCTAAGTAGGTTCTGCACCCGTCTCCCAACTGCACTGCTTTGTAGTCTGCTAATGTTAACTGATACTAAAGGACTCCTGGGGTGAGAAGAAAAAATTACTCGCCATAGTAATCTTGTTTCTTCCACGGTGTCCTTAACATCAGTAACCTCCCACTCTTCCTGCCCTGGTAACCTAACTGAAGAGGACTCTGCTTCTTGTGGTTTTGTGTCAGATTTGTTCTACTTTTGAATTGCATTTAAAGCAAAGTTGTCTTTTCTTATTACTTGTATGTTTTTTTTCATTTTTTTTACCTAGTTTTTAAAGCCTGTTAGGACAGACTTCATATGGGCATGTTCCCATCACAGCTTCAAAAAAATTATTGTGCCCTCTGGTCAAGCTTCACTCAGCACACCCTCTAACTAACTTCTGATTGGATAATTCATCTAACTCATTACCATAATCTCCACCTCCGAGGCAGCATAATTTAGCCAGTTTACTGCTAATGTTACTGATGCTAAAGGACACCTTGGAAGAAACAAGATTACTATGTTGAGTAAATTTTTTTTTTTTTGTCACTTGACAATGCCTGTCCAAATGGCTGACTCACTGTATTGAATTTTGTTACAGGAAGTATGGTAAGGAACTACCTGGTGCTATATGTGGCCACTCTAACTGAGTTATGGCCACTTCTGTTTCCTGTTTCAAGAATGTTTCTGCAGCTGACATTTGTGCTGCTGCCCCATGGAGCACTGTACATACTTTAACAAAGCACTACAGTCTAGACAACGTCTCATGTAGGTGTGCTGGCTTTGGTCTTGCTGTTTTGTAGGACCTTCTGTCCTGATTTTGTATCAGACTTTGCCATCCTTCCTGGGTACTTTGTACTGCTTGGAGATCATTCCAAAGAGTGACCCGGTGGAGGAGATGTCCTTGATGGGGAAAGAACCATTGCGCACTGTAACAGTAGATCTGCGAGGAAATCTCCTCCACTGGGCCACAGGACTACTACTCCCTTTGCCCCTTTCTGAGATATAAATTGGCTGGTTTGTGCACTGCCTTCTCCAGAAGTGTTTCGAAGTGCCTTATGTATAATATATTTCTAGGTATGTGGATGTGGTGTACTTATCCAAACTTCTGGCAGTCCTTTCCTTTTAAGATTCAGCAGGAAGGTCTTCAAGCTGGCTCCTCCACACACCTGGCTAATATCCTCCTCGGCACTTAACCGTGACATCAGATCTTCCTTTCCACTGGTAGCATCAGGTTCCCTCCATCGTAGCTCCGTGCTAGGTATAGGCGCAAATTATTCGCTTATGCTTCTCTCGGTCTTTGAGCGATCATTTTCATCTAAAATGGATTCCAGTGACACTAAATGAGTCCCTGGCTTCAAGAAATGCCCTTGTGGGCAAAAGATGTTGTGCACTGACCCTCACTCATCGTGCGTATATTGCGTAGGGATGGACCACAACCCGCAGGTTTGCAGCCTATGTTGTTCCCTCCATCCCTCCACTTTAAAGGATCGCTTTGATTGCCTCCTCCTGGGTCACCCAGATGAACGGGATCCACTGGTTCAGTCCAGGGAAGCCCGGCGCATAGTCTCCCCCTCCTCCGCAGCGGGTTCAGCGAGCAACTTGCTGCCATGGAAGAATCCGCAGCTCAAGCTGCTGCTGGAGCTGTCGTCGCGACGCATGTATCGCCGGGCATTGGTACCTCTTTCCACTGGGCTTTTAGGGACCTCTTTAAATCCCTTGCTACTCTTGAGGAGGGCCCTTCCCTCGGGTCCAAGCCCTCTAAATCTTCAAAAAGGGATTCAAAGTCTAAAAATTCCCACCATCGTTTGTGGAACAGCAAGTGCTGTAGGGCCTTAAGTTCCCATGCTTTACCAAGCTCGATGGTGTCGAGCACTTGGCTTCAGCCAGTTCTTCTTCTGCCCCAGCCGCTGTCTCCATGGTTCACCATTGGGCCCATTGGCTGAGATTTGGGTCGACCAACCTGCCGAGATTTTCTTCGGAGGTTGACCTAGTGTCGCAGGATGAGAGGAATACCTCCCTCTTCATGACTCCAGTCCTGCCCATTACCTCTCAGGGGTGGCCAGACCATCCAGTTGACCCGAATCCCTCCTCTCTAGACATGAACTTGCCGCCATGGCAAGTTTTGCTGACTCCAGCTTCTCCTCACTGTCCCCCCAACGGTCCAGATATCGGTCCTGCAGCTCCAGGTCAAGCTGTTCCCGACATCGTCAGTCCCGCTCTAGACGCTAGGGCAGAAAACATCATAGATGCTCCTCCTCCTCCTTGAAGGAGGAGTGGCTCCACTGCAAAATGAGATGCCAGCATGAGGAATTTGTTTGGCAGCAGTTGCTGATTGGGCATGGGCAAAAGGCCCTTGGTTGTGCCTCAGTCTTCTCCGGCACTCCCCTGGTCACCTCTGCCTCAGCCTTCCAATGCCTCTGGCTCAGCCAACTCTGGGTTCCCTGCCCATTCAGGTGGAGCCCCCTCCCATGCAGCCTAAGGAAGGGGCTTCATCCAAGTCGGCTCGGCCAGCCACTGGTTTGCCCCATTGGTTCTCGGTCACGGTCTCTCGGACCGATGAATCTCGTTGAGTCTTCTGGACTTGGGAGGCCCACCCAGTCTTTGAGGAGTCCTCAGAGTTCAAGACTTCCTCTGTGCACGCCCGTGTACCCCTGGCTTTGACGAGGACTTGGGGAAGGAAGCCTTGGTGGAACAAGGCCCTTCCTCCTTTGGGGCTCTGCTCCACCTGATCTCTGAGTCCACGGGGACCCCGCTGGAGCCGGTCCAGAAACGGGTTTGCTACCCATTTACGGAGATCCTTGACAAGGATGACTCGCCTGGGGTTGCCTTTCCTATCGCAGAGGCCATCTTGGGTCCCGCTTTGGCAGCGTCCTGCTTCTTGTCCCACCCCTTCCACCCATCTGCAAATACTCGTTCCCTACTGGGTCATTATCAGGGTTCACCGAACATCCTCTGCAGAAGGTTTGGTGACGTACTCTGTCTTTTGCTGTTCGGGCATTTTCAGCTACATGGACAAACCTCCTGACAGGGAGTCCAAGAAGCAAGACCATGCGGCCAAGAAGGCCTATGCGACATCCTCCTTGGGCCTTCGGCAGGTGAGCGCCGACCTCTGTATGGTCAATTTTGCCCATAACTTGTTGAGCACCCTGGATCAGGTGATCCTCCACCTACCAGCCGACCATCAGACCCCGGTTAAGCTGGTCCGCAACCAGGGTTGTGCGGTCACTACGCAGCAGCTACAAGCGGCCCTTGACATCAGCAACTCTTGTGCCCGGTCTAAAGCTGCAGTGGTGACTGTGCACAGTTGGACTTGGATTTGTATCTCCACTTCTACAGCCGATATACAGCACAAGTTGGTGAACATGTCCTTCCTGGATACTGATCTCTTTGGTCCAGCAGTAGACTGACATCTCACTCGCACTGAGAAGTCCAGTGCCACAATGGATTCAGTCATCTCCACCCACTGGGATAAGGAGGCCAAACCAAAGAAGCCCTTTCAGTTTCCATCCACCTCTTCCCTGGCCAACCGTCCTCGGCCGGCCCCAGAGGCACAGCCACAACAGCAGCAGGCCTGGCGGCCCAAGGCAGTCTTCCATCTCAACTGCCAGACAGTCCGAAGGGATAGGGCATGTGGCTTCCTCAGCCAGACCCTCTTCCACCTCCTGGCCTGCAAAGTTACAGGTTGGGGGGGACCTTTCCCCCACCTATCCTGCCTGCTCCGAGCCGTCCCATGGGGGGGGGGGTCGGCTCCGCCACTTCTCTTCCACCTGTTCTGCCATTAAGACTGACAGTTATGCCCTCGAGGTGGTCAGCGGTCTGCCTTTCGAGTTTGAGTCTCATCACCGCCCAGCTGAGCCCATGCCCCATGGGAGGACACTTATGTCCCCAGACATGGTGTCCGCCCTGTGGGAGGACATCCACCTCCTCCTCCAAATGGAGGTGGTAGTCCGTGTCCCGGACGCTGCGTCTACCCCGGGGTTCATGTCCAGGTACATTCTGTTTCTGAAGCGAACTAAGGGCTGATGCCACATTCTGGATCTACATGACTTGAATAGGTTCCTGCGGCCATGCAAGTTCATATGGTCACTCTGAACCAGATCATCCCGCCTCTCGATCAGAACAGGTGATCTTCCCTTGTCAGTCTTCACCATTCATTACTGCTGGGTGTAAGCCAGAAGCGCGCACACCACTATGGGAGTTTTTTGTTTTGTTTTAGAGGGAGGAGTCGGCGCCCACGGTAGCGATGCACTACGTGGTGTGTGAGGGGCGGCCGTTACGCGCTGCAGACTCCTCCATTCCAGTTCTGTTTCTCCCGCCATAAAGGCTGCACCTGCTGTGCATGAGAAGTTTTTCTAGTGCGCCATTAGGCCTAGTTCGTATTCGAAGCCGTTTCAGTCGACTCCTGCATCTCGGTTCCAAAATTCTCCAAGCATCGGTGGCACCGGTAAGACGTTCATTTTATTTTTTTAAAACTAGGCGGAGCTTTCTGTGTTTAAAGTTGTTTCGCATCATGTCCAGTTCGGGAACCAAGCAGAAGTCGAAAGCGGGCCATGCCCCCATGCATCGGTGCTCCTTTGCCCGGCATTTCTCTGTGACAGACCGGCATGATGTCTGCCTTCAGTGCATGGGACCTAACCATGATACAGATAGATGCAATACTTTCTTCTCGATGGACCGCTGTGTTCTTGAAATCAGCGCATTCAAAGTCGGCAAGGCCCCGCCAGCTTTCAGAGTGTGGTGTCGTTCTCGGGCTTCCCAGGCCAGGACTTTAGGCCCTTCATCCGGGTCCCCTCCCAGGCCTATACGGTATGGTGAGGACGAGGCTTCCTCATCTTCAAGCCTTGCCAAGGAGGAGGCCCCTCTTGCAGTGATGGAGGAACGCCGTGGCACCAGGTAAGAGGTGGTAAGTGAGAGCAGGTGCCACCTGTCTGAGCCAGGCTGCTTATGGCCAAAGAGTACTGCCTTGGTGTTTTTTGCATTAAATACAAGTCTGCTGTTGTGGAACCATTTTTCAAGTGTAAAGAAATCAGAGGCAGGCTGGTCCAGTGGCGCAGAGAGCTAAGGCATTATGCCTTACTTGATGCTACACTGGCAACCCAGGTTCGGGAATGACCTTGGGTCATCGGGGCACCGTCGGGGGAGGGAGGGAGCAGGACTGAGCAGCCTAATGGCAGCTCACCCCCCCCCCGTAGTTCTGCCACCAGATGGAGGTCTCCTGGCAGTGCAGGCGGGAGAGGTGGCAAGTCGGGAGGGCGGCCTGGAACGCAGCGTGCCTGTGCCTCCACACGCACAGGCCCGAGGAACGGGCAGGGTGAAAACGGGGGAAAAAATACCTAAAAATATAAATTTAAAAAAAAAAAAAATCCGTGGCAAGTTGCGAATTGATCATGTTTACCTCAGTGGCTCTTCTATACAGAACCACATCATCTACTTAAAGAAGTAGGTTCCCTCCCCCACAATTTTTAGGTTGGTAGTTGATAAATACATAGAAAAGCAGGGGATCCAAGATAGACCCCTATGGGAAACCATCAGTAATAGGCTTTAGACAGGAGTGGGTGCCATACCGTTCAAGATCCTGATACCTGTTGGTCAGATCGTGTCTGAACCATTATAGTGAGATGCAGTCAAAGCTAATGCAGTGCAACTTGTGAAGGAGCAGGCTGCAATTGACCAAATCAAACACTTTTGTAAGATCAATAAAGACAGCTCTGGTCAGTGCCCTGTTATCCATAGCATCAAATACATCAGTATTCGGTCTAATCAGAGCGGTGCTAGTACCACAGTGCTTCTAAAACCATGCTGCCGATCAGTAAGTTGGAGGTACAACTCCAAGTAGTTTTGTATTTGATTGTAAACTAGCCTGTCTTGTACCGTAGCCAATAGGCTAAGGAGAGAGAGCTGGCACAGTAATTTTCCATCAGTTCCTTATAATCATCTTTGTGAACAGGAACCACTTCTTTCCATTTTTCAGGGATTTTTACCTTCGAAGAAGGACCAATCAGTGAGAACAGTAACAGGAGGTGCAACTGGGGCTGCTGTTGTGAGGATCCTGGGTTCCAAATTGTCAAACCTGGCAGCACAGCCTTATTTAATACATTTTAAGAGGGCATGCACTTCCTGTTTCTGGACAAGCCTGAGATGGAAAGGGGGTTGCTGGTCACTAGTGACATCCTGACCCTTGGGTTGGAGGGGGAATCCAGATGAGGCAGGATCTTGTTATATCAGTGAAGACGTTATTTCACCAAGTCTTTCAAACTATTTCTAACTCTCCCCTGCTAACCACACAGTTGCTGTCTGTGGCATCATAGTCGGTTGTCATGGTGAGCACAGTGATGTCATAAACAAAAGCATTTTGAGGTTAACCGGGGACAGGCAAATGTTTTCAAGCATTTTCTTTACAGACATTTTAGATGGACTACCAAGATGTGCTGTAAATCTTGGAAAGGGACTTTGAAAATAAATGAAAAAATTCTCTAGTGAATTGTGATTGCTGAAACACCTTATTTATGAAAGCACATGCTTAAGTGCGGAGTTGCTCTTTAAAGCTAAAGTTCTGCCAGTGAGCTGCGGTCAGGGTGCATATATAGCCATTTGTCATGATTGCCCTTTAACAATGTTGGGCGACATGGAAACACAAGCTGAACACATTTTGAAGTTTGTAGATTAAGGGTCTTATCTAACTCTTTACACACTCACCCTGTGTGATTCCTGCATTTGTGCTCCATGTAATACTTGTTAAGCTACTGATACTTCAGGCTGCATTTCTAAAAGTTTTAACTTTCTTTTTTTTTGTTACAGCCATCAATTCTGAAATTCTTAAAATCAGACAGAAATTAAAGGAAGAAAAAGAAAAGGAGAAAAAGGCCTATGCAAAAATGTTTGCTTGAAGGGAAGGGCTGTAAGCCATTCCTGTGAACTAAGTGTGGACTGATTTGAGTGTGTAAGCCTTTTGGACGTTGGATAAATGCTGGACGATGAAATAGGAATGCTTATGAAGATTTTATTTTTTATGTTTTTTGTATTTAAGCATGGAAGAGTGTCAGTTATTCAACCAGATTTGTTCCGTCAGTCTCCCATTTTCACCAGAATATGAAAGTAAAATTTACGTTCATTGATTGGCAAATGCAGTAGACATGATGGGTAGCATAGTAAAATCGAATATAACTATAGAAATGTAACCTTAAGAACAGTGTTGTGGAGGGCAGGTACATTTCGATTTTTGGGGAGTGAAGGAATGTTTAAATTCATACTTTTGTATTTGTAAATGAATAAATGTAACCTATTTTCATTGTAAAAGAATGTCTGCTTCTTCTGGTGCCCAGGATTTTCAGTTTCATGGTTTATAAAGACAAGAAATAACACATACACCTCATACCTCCATTTTATTTGTTAATTTCAACCCTGCACATATTCAGAACAGGATGGGATTCATATTAACATCTGTGGAAGGGTATCCATCCATTGTGAATGCAGTAAGTAAACAAAACAAACCAGATTTAGCAGTGAAAACGAGCAGACCCATTACAAACTGCTGATGTGTATATATGGCCAGAAAGTAAGATATTCGGGGGTATCTCAGTCATCAGGTCACAGCGTAGGAACTTCACCACTGGTGAAGCAGGATCCACGTGGCAGATTTTCCCCAGTACAACTGGGGCCGCGCACGCCAACGTCATCTGCTGACATTATCAACCCTGTAATGGCGTGAGTGGCCCTGCTCCTGCCACAGTTCTTTCCCGCCGTTGACTTGTTCTCATGGGTCTCTGCAGAAGCTCAGATGCAGTTTTTTCAGCCTATTACTTTAGAATCTCTTTTTTCTTAAGAGATTTCTTTATTTTGTTTATGTCGAGAGTTAATCCTTCAACCTCTGTCTTCTGTCGCTGCTGCTGTGGAAAGAAGATTGCCTCCACAGACGAACACTCTGTGTTTGCTGGCTTGGGCTTGACCAAGAGGTCTCCGACTGTGAGCTCTGCCAGAAGTTTAATCAAACAACCGTCTGGCGTTGCAAGAAGTCTCTTAAAAATTTTCCTTATGAGGCCGGTCCAGTGGAATGGAGGGCTGAGGCATCCATGCCTTACGTCCTGCCATGCTGGCAATTTGTGTTCGCGGTGCGTGCAGATCACTGGGGGTCAGCCAATGAGGAGGAGGAGGATTGAGCATCCCCAGGACAGCTCTCCGGGGAGGGTGTGGACAGTAACCAGTGTTAGCCTGGCCCACACTTATGCTGCAAGAAGTGGCAGAGGCGGGGCAGACGCTTGACGTGCCGCACATGGGAGCATGAGCGGTACTGCCATTGGCATCCCAGCATGCCCTCACTCTGTGGGGAGAAAAGAAAGAAAAACTGCCGGCGGTTGGATGGCAGCGGGGGTGAGTGCTCTCTCCGCTGCCCCCACTGGGGAGGGGCAAGCCCTGGGGGCAGAAGCTGAGTGCCGGTAGATGTCGGGGGACGGGGCTGGGGTGCCCACCTGAACATGGGCTGCTGGTGCAGGAGAAATAAATCAAGTAAAAAAAGTTTCCTTATGGATCAGCAGCTAGCCAGTTCAGGGCAGAGGTCCTCCAGGATCCCAGCCTCCCAGTTGCTGACAGGGTCGTCGAGCTCCCAGGCCACTAAGGCCCGAGACAAGTCCTCTGGGGAAACGTCACAAAAAAGACAGAGATCAGGACCATTTCCCGCATTTCCCGTCGGCCTCTTTTCCTTCTTCTGGGGCTTCTTCATCGGCTGCACCGATGTATAAATCTGCTGTCCAGGTCTCTGTACCCACCAGACCCATAAAGACAGCACCTCCACCTGATATTCAGGGCGGCTGGTCATCGATGGCTCTCCTATCAAGGCATGATCCTTCCCCAAGCCCTCGAGGTTACAGGCTCTTCGGATTTTCTGGGCCCATCTGGTGGGTTGTCGGTCCCTGTGCCATCAACCACCCCCCCACCCCGTCAAGTCCTCGATGGTTGGCAACCTCAATGAGATTTGACTAAATTCACTTGGTGATTGTCTACCGGTTAGGCACATATAGGCCTACATTGCCTGCGCCATCGACGGCAGCATAGTCATTGACCCCTCCTTGACAGCTGCGGGTCACCCTCCAAGGGCCGTTGTCAGCAACTCAGACATCGGACCTTGATCTGGAAGAGGTCGACATCGAGGAGGAGTACCATCCTGACCTTATCCTTCCTGATGAAGAAGAGCCCCTCACCTCAGACACTTCCACAGCTTCCTCAGTCAGCGAGGATTCTGTCAAACACACTCCAAGGTCCCCTCCACAGGACCCTACCCTTTTCAGTATTATGAGGCAGTTATTCTCAACTATGGGTTTCCACACTGAGGAGGAGGAGGCCACCAGGAAGGATCTGGTGGATTTTCTGGAGATCCCAGAGTCTCCTCCTAAAATCATTCCTCTTGTTTTACCTGCTCTGAGGAATGCTACTACTACTGCATCCTGGCACAGGCCTGACATGATGCCAGCTATTCCCCATAGGGCAGATAAACTTTACCATGCCCCTCAGGGGTTTCTACATTATGCTGCCCAACCTGAGACAGATTCAGTGGTCATCAAGGTAGTCCTTGACAGGTCTAAGGTGTCCAAGCACCTTAGCTATCTCCTCCCAGACAAAGAGACACGCAGAATTGATCTTTGGGGCAAAAGGGTTTATGCATCCTCCACCCTGGGGTTGCGGATTGCCAGTTACCTGTCTCATATGGTAAAGTACCAGAATACTAACCGGAAGAAGGACAAGGCCACTGCCCAGGCCATTCCTGGAGGTACCCAGAAGCAGGAGGTTCTCAAATGCTTGCAGACCACTGAGGATGTCGGCAAGCACCTCCTACGGGCACTCTGTCATATCTCAGACTCTGTTGCCAGAGCTGCTGCCACTGGTATCTGCCTCTGTAGGCACTCCTGACTGAGGGTCTCTGGCTTCACTGTGAATGTCCAACAGAAGGTGCTTAATGGCCCCTTCAATGGCTCCAAGCTCTTTGGGCCAGATGTCCAGGATATAATTAGCGACTTCCAGGCATTTTTCAGGGCTATCAAGTCTGTCCACTCTCTATTACACACAGCCTAAGAGTAGACGGCGCCTTCCTTTTCATAAGACCTCCAATAGGCCAGGAGCCTCTGGCACCAAGGCAAACGCAGAGCGTCCACTGCCTTGCCTGCCCACTCCAGTGTTTGAGCCGCGGCCCGGCGTCCCAGAGGTGATGGACCAGCCCCAGTGGCTGCATACCGCTCCTCTTGACTCCTTGCCAGACCCCCGACTTCCAGTCCCCGACCAAGAGGTTGGTCAGAGGTTGGTTCTCCCTCCATCTCAATCAGTGGAGAACCATAACATTGGGTGCATGGTTTCTTCAGATCATAGAAAGGGGTCACACTCTGGAGCTCACCGAGCAACCCCTGAGACTCCTCTTCTGCCCTCCAACTGCCCCCCCAGCCCATCTTTCTGTTCTTTGGGAGGTAGTACAGTCCCTTCCGCAAAAATAAGCCATTGAGCCAGTGCCAAGGCACCAGAGAAACAAGGTGTTTTATACCATGATCTTGCTTCAAGAGGGCTCTTGCAGTAGATAATTACAAATAGGACTGATGCCGTCAGGCGTCAGGACCTGGCTGTTCTAGCTAACGGTCTCTCTGGCAGGGGACGCCCCGTCAGGTGACCCGGTCCGCGTGACATCGGTATTATAAAGGAGGTCCCCCGCCTACCTTCAATTCTTTCCGCCCGTTGGCTCGTGTAGCGCCTAAGTTAAGTTCAGTTGATCTATCATCAGTAGTTTTACCGTGTCTTTTCGCTATGTCTTACGACTTCTGTCAGCATTTTCCTCAGCTGCCGTGTATGTCGTCCCCGACTCCCTCTGAGCACAAAAACAAGTGTGATTCCTGCAGCGCCCAGCTCCCGCACAAGGACGGACACTCCCAGTGCCTTTTTTTGCCTAGGCCCCGACCACCCCATGGAGAAGTGCCAGCTATGCCAGCAGTTTAACGTGGCCACCCGAAAGCGGAGGCAGCAGTCCCTGGAGGCCCACGTTCTCAAACTTGAAACGACCTCCATGGAAAAGGAGCTGAAAAAACTCAGGCGAGCCTCTACTTCTCCGGAGGGCCATCGCAAGAAGAAGCACCGGGACTGGGACTTCTCTACTACGGTCGCTGCTACCTCGGCTGGGGTCGTGGTGCTGCAGGTAACGTACCCTCCGGGGGACCATTCCACGACAGCCATCTTGGAGGCTTTGAAGGTGGCGTCACCCCTCCCGTTGGGCTCACGCTCGGGCCCCACGAGAGCCTCCGTGTCAAAGGAGGCAATCGCTCCCAGTAAGCCCGCCACCATGCAGTCTTCTGGTTCAAGTGGCCCCGGTAAGCTGGACATCGGCTCCTCCGACGCCCGCCCAGGTAAGGCTGATAAGACGCACGGCCTCTAAAGGACCTGCCAAGGCCACCCCTCCATCGCGGCCTTCATTGAGCGTAGGGTCCGATAAGTTGGACGCTGGCTCCTCCGACGTCCGCCAGGATCCCGCCGGTAAGCCGGACGGCGGCTGATGGCCACTTGGCATCAGAGCCAACGCTGGACCCATCGGGCCTATTAGTCGCCCTGAGTTTGCCGCGTAACGTTGCATTCTGAGGCTCCGAAGGCTCTCCATTACTGGACCCCGGGATGTTAGCCCCTTTCCCCGGCGACACCGAGGATGTTGGCTAGCTGCCGTCCGGGTCTCCTCCCGCTGGGCTGGAGGACCCAACATCGGATCTCGGATGCCAGCGGCATCACTTGCGGATGCGCCCCGGGTCGCCACCCGCCATACCTCCCGTTCCTGGCCCGCCCGCTGGGCCATTCCCAGGGCCTTCTGTTCCTTCAGAGCCCCTGGTGCCTGGGTATCCGACGCCATCTTACCCAGGTCTGCAGTATCCGGCACCCAAGTACCTGATGCCGGCCTACCCGCTGCTGCAGTACACGGTACCCCAGTACCTGACGCGGGGCTTCCCACCATCGGGATATGGATACGTGCCATACGGCTATCCCCAGTATCCGTACCCCCCCCCTCCTCCACCGCCTCCTCAACTGCTGGTGGATCTGAAGGAGACTCTGGCTTCCTGGTGGGCTGAGGCCAAGGCTCAGCTCACCAGGGAAGTAGAGAGCTGTCTTCCGACACTGGACCCGGTTCTGGACCCCCGATGTCAGAAGCGAGAGACTCCCTCCCCCCCTCCTGACACCAGAAGCGAGCCCTCCGGTTCCAGGGCAGTGGATGATATGCTTCCCCGTGGGTTTCCAAAGGGGTCCGTTCCTTCTCCGCGCCGGGAGGAGTCGTCCTCTTCTTCATCCTCCTCGGACGACTCGACGGTCGCTCCGATCCGGACGATGAGCCATGCACTCCAGACAAGCCCAGGCCAAGGACTCCTCCGAAGTCCCCTCCGGAGGATCATTCTTTCCTGGAGTTGCTGCTTAAAATCCATGTTGTTCATCAGTGGCAATCCTTGGAGCCGGATCCACAGCGTAAAAAACTTGCGCACCTGGATCTGCCTGAGACTGCTGCTACTCTGGTTTCACCCTGGATTGAGCCTCAAGCCGACCTTGTGTCCACTATTTGGAAACGACCGTCGGCACTAGCCCCTCTTCCAAGGAAGTCGGACAGGCTATGTCAGGCTCCGAAGGGTGCTGATTCTTTGAATTCACACCCCAGGGCTGATTTGGTCATGATTATTTTATTTATTTTTATTTTATTTTAGACAAATATCGGATTTACAACCTTTGAGTCAGAGACTCATTTACAAAGGCACCTCGTCACAGGGAGGGGAACAATCTAAATGTGTGGTAGTACAGAGGAGAACAGTACAGGTGAATTACATGCAACATACAATACAGAATCATTAAAATCCTCAAGTGCCATTTAAGTATTTGGGTTTCTTGGGAACCCACAAGAGGTCACCGGGTTCCCAAGGGGACATCCAGGATACAATGTCGCATTTCGATTGACTGTAGGCAAAACTCAGGCATTGTTATATTCTTAGTCCTGTAGTAGCTGGTAAGTCAGGAAGGCACTCATAAAAGGCTCTGGGATAGACACGTACATCTCCGTGCGCTAATGAGGTGTTTTGCGTGCATTTTGAATTGGCCAATTTAGCGGTACTAGTGACATGCGAGGGAGGAGTTATACCAGGATGGCGCCTGTGATGAAAGGACCTTTGGGCAGGGAAGTCCTAGCTCTAGGCACCTGGAACGTGGTACTGGTACCTCAGTGGTAGCGACCGAATGGGAGGCCTGTGAAAGCAGTGTGGTGACACCGGGGACAGAGCCCAAGTAGGGATTTTTTGTTAGTATGCAGGTGTAATATTGCAGCTGCTCTTCAAGATTGAGTATGTTAGTGCTGGAGTAGAGTTTGCACGCAGTGCTCTCCTTGGGGCACCAGTCAGGAGCCTGCAGGCTTTGTTGATAGATGTCTGGATTTTGTGAGAGCAGTGGGGTCAGCACAGCATAGGTGGGAGGCCATAGTCAACCAAAGATAGGATGGAGGAAGTGATTGCCAGCCGTAGGGCGATCGGGGAGGCAGTCCTTGTGGCGATAGAGGAGCCCAATACGGGTATTCATGGCTGAGGATAAGGCATGGATGTGGGCATGGAAGGAGAACGCCGAGTCGAAGGTGATGCCCAGGTATTTGTACGTGGTTACCTGTTCAAGGGGGTGAAGGGTGCTGGGAAGGATGCAGAGCGGAGCATTTTTGAAATTACTTTGCCGGTGGGCAAAGATCATGGTCTTTGTTTTCTTGAGGTTCAGGACCAGGCGATGGTCGAGGAACCATTTTTCTGCCTGGTTGAAGTAGAGTTGCAGGGAGTGCTGGAGTGTGAGTGGGTCAGAGTGGGAGGCAACTAAGGCTGCATCGTCAGCATATAGTAGTATTTTGCCTGAGCAAGAGCTGGGAAGGGAGTTTAAGAAGAGGCTGAACAGAGTGGGGCCCAGAATAGAGCCTTGTGGTACTCCAGAGCGTACGGGCAGTGCCGTGGACAGGCAACCATTTAGTTTGACGTGTTGAGATCTGCCACAGAGGTAGCTGGTGAACCAGCTCATCGGACCGGATGAGAACCCCAGTTTATCGAGGGTTTGAAGCAGCATCGGGTGGCTTACAGTGTCGAAGGCCTTGGACAGGTCGATGAAGACTGCCCCGGCCAGCTCACTGGCATCTAGTGCCGAGTGTATATAGTGGGAGAACTCCAGCAGAGCTGTGGTAGTGCTGTGACCAGGGCGGAAGCCATGTTGTTCAGGGCACAGAATGTTGTAGGTGGAGAGATAGGCTGCGAGTTGCATGGATACTATTTTTTCCAGGGCCTTTGAGAGAGGGGGGAGGATGGAGATAGGTCTGTAATTGCTTGGCACTGTGCGGTCTCCATTCTTATATATGGGTGATTTCGCCATCTTCCATGCATTCGGAATTGGCCGAGGCACAGGGAGCGTTAATAAAGTCCGTGGAGGGGTAATCATGACATCCAGGGTTAGGCGGAGCATCTTGGAGTCAAGGGGTCGTAGCTCGGGTTATGGGAGGAGAGGGCTTTTAGAAGGATCGGTTTTGTCCTGTGGGGAGACAGTCCTAAAGTAAAAGGGGACGGGAGACATCTGGGTGGTTGGTTGCTGGGATGGGGTCAAAGAAGTGGGACGGTAGGATAGCACTTAGATCAGAGAAGGATGTTCAGGCAGTTGGCAACACAGGAGGGATCCGTGTTATTAGCACCATTTATGACCACCTGAGAGGGAGGAGGGGCGCGGTAGTACCATTTAATTCCTTCATGTTATCCCAGAAGGAACGAGCAGAGCCCCAGGAGGAAGTCAGGGTGGATTGGTAGAAGTGGGCTTTTTGCTTGCCGTATGGCCCAGGTGCACTGGTTCTGAGCTGTATTATAAGCTTGCCTATCTGCTGGTCTGCCTGTTTCAACAGCAATATTCCAGAGGTTATCGCAAGAGCTTGCTGCGGATCAGGGAAGGTGAAATCCAGGCAGCATTGCTCTTAGTGCGGGTGTTGATAACAGGGGCGAAGACGCTACAGGCCTTACAAAAGGCACTAGCGAGAAAGGCTAGGGCGCTATCTATATCTGATGCAAGGGAGATCGGGACCAATCGAGCTGGGCAAGGTGCTGTTTAAGTTTGCTTAGTCCTCCCGGGCGAGACAGCGACGGGGTGGCTTGGTGTGTGGGTTTAGGTGTGGGGAGGACCAGAAGCAGAGAATGGGTGAGTGGTCACTGAGGGAGTTGGCTAGACTCTAAGATCCTTTATTTTGTGTGGACGGTTAGAGAACACGTACGTCAAGTAGAGAGCTGGTCCCACTTGACGGGTTAATTTCTGGTGGTTGTTTCACGTTGCTAGGTCTAGGGCTAAGAAGTTGTCCTTAATCGGCATTGAGTTGGGGCCCAGCCAGTTGACGCTGAGGTCACCTAAGATGAGCTGTTCAGCCTTACATGCAGGGTGGTGAGGTAGTCAGTGATGGAGAGGATAGCTAGGCTTTGCTCACGTGGGGGCAGTGAGGGTGGTAGTGAGGTAGAGTGGGCCCCGTCCGGGGTCAGGGGTAATTTTAATGTGATGGCTTGTGCTCCATGGCCAAGGTTAGGCGGTAGAGCATGACCCAGGAGGGAGTTTGTGAGGTAGACAGCACAGCCACCGCCACGCTTTGCCTAAGCCGATCCCTCTCTAAAGAGGGTAAAGCCAGGAGGGAGACAGTCGAGTCTGGTGTCGAGGGTGAGAGCCAGGTTTCAACTATGGCAAGAATGTCGGGCTTATGCTGGGAGACCCAGCATTGGAGCACAGCCATCTTCCTTGGGAGACTGCAGATATTCATGAAGGCAATACAAAGTCCCTGCCCTGGGGGGGGCGACGGAGAAGGACCTGGACCCGGGTTAGGGTGGACATTCCCAGAGAGCAGGAGGAGTAGTGTGAAGAGATGGGGGAAGGGACTACGGCAGTAGTGGTGGGACCGGTATAGACGGCGCGAGGATCTGGTGGCGGCAGTGCAGGGAATGGGTAGGGAGATAAGGGTGGGCAGCGCTTGGTCGCGAGTACCACCTGCTACTGTGTGCTGCTGGGGCATGGGTACCGTGGAGGGTGGGGTGGGGTAGATGGGTTGCTCAGAGTGTGAGGTGTGCCAATGGAGATTGGGTGGCAGAAGTGGGGTATGGGGGCAGGAGGGGGATGAACTGTGCTCACATGTTCATAAGGAAGGGAGTTAGCAAGATTTTTGGTGGTCATTTTATGTGGGGGGAGATGGGACAAAAGGAGCAAAGTGAGAACTTCAAGACACAGAGTAGGCATGTTTACTGACTGCTATGCAAGAGGGATGAAGGCTTAGGCATGCAGGTTCCCCCTAGTGTTCAGCCAGTATAACCTGCAAGTGGAAAAATGGGCTGATAGGTTCTGCAAAGCACGTGATATTCCTATAAAACAAAGAGAGCTGACCAGGGTGGTGGTGGGGCGGTGGGAGCGGCACACAGTGCCGGGCGGGTTCAAACAGGCGCCTGCAGCTGTTGCTTCTCTTGCCGAACTTACTGTCTGCAGTCGGGGGCGCGTGGCAAGTCCTGGACCCGCTGAGGTCGGGCTTCTGTTGTGGGAGGGCGGGCTGTGTCCTCGGTCCCTCATGACCCTGAAATTCTCCTGTACGCCATAACTCAGATAGCCAAGTAGGACTGTGGAGAGGAGAGCAGTTTTAAATACAGTACCTTGAGGCGGGCAGGTAAGTGGAGAGGCAGGACAAGCGATACAGGCAACAATACAATTAAGGTTCCTGATAACTAAATAACAGAGCAGTTGGCTGGCTAGATATTAAAGCAGCAAAAAAAAAAAAAATCAGGTAGTCCAAAAAAGGCGCCAAGTACAAACAGGCGCCTGCAGCTGTTGCTTCTCTTGCCGAACTTACTGTCTGCAGTCGGGGCGCGGTGGCAAGTCCTGGACCCCCGGAGGTCGGCTTCTGTTGGGGGAGGCGGGCTGTGTCTCGTCCCTCGCGACCCTGAAATTCTCCTGCACGTTACACCGGAGCAGCTGCGCAGGATGTCTGCAATCGGGGTGGTAAGTCCTGGACCCGCTGGAGGTCGTGCTTCTGTTGTGGGAGGGCGGGCTGTGTCCTCTGTCCCTCGCGACCCTGAAATTCTCCTGCACGTTATAATCGAGCAGCTGACAGGATGTCTGCAGTCAAGGGGGGCGCGTGGCAAGCCCTGGACCCGCGGAGGTCGGCTTCTGTTGTGGGAGGGCGGGCTGTGTCCTCGGTCCCCGCGACCCTGAAATTCTCCTGTATCGTTACACCTGAGCAGCTTAGGATGTCTGCAGATCGGGGGCGCGTGGCAAGTCCTGGACCCGCTGGAGGTCGGCTTCTGTTGTGGGGAGGGCAGGCTGTGTCCTCGGTCCTCGCGACCCTGAAATTCTCCTGTCGCTATACACCGGAGCAGCTGCGTCTTATGGCTGCTCGGCTAACCCCAAGCACTTTAGCTCGTCTCCACCTAACAAGGAATCCCGCCTTCTGAACCAGTACGGGAAGAAGGTCTATGCTTCTTCTACTCTGGGAATCGGGGCCCTGAACTATGTTGCTCACATGGGGGATTTCCAGAAGACTATCCTTAGCAAGGTGGAAAATAAATTGGAATCCCTTCCTGTGTCTCAGATGAAGCAGGAAGTGGCTGACCTAGTCCGGTCTGCGCGTTCGGCCACTCGGCACATGCTTCGTGCCACATACGACGCAGTGGATGCTGCTGGTTGGAGCTCGGCTTTCACCGTTGGTTTCTGGTGTCATGCCTGGCTCAGGGTGTCAGATTTGGTCCCGGAGGTGCAGTCTGCTATCCAGGACGTGCCTTTCAGGGATTCAGTGCTGTTCAGTGGTGATGTCAAAGACATCATCACCAATCTGCAGGAGAAGGAATACTGCACTTAAATCTGTTGACTCTTTGTACAGGCCCCCTCAGGCTCAGCGACGTCCCTTTCACAGACGTTCTCAGCCCAAGGCGAAACCTTAGGGAAAGCGGTCAACAAAGATCCGGGCCCCTCCGACTGCCAAGCCCCCCACCCCCCAAAAAAAAAGCGGCAGGAGCTTCAGCTGTGACGCTGCCCCACACCTCCTGACTCCTGTCCTCTCCCACAGCCTCTGGGCCTTCCAGAGGAACTGGTAGGAGGGAGATTCCCAACCCGGTAGATGGAGGGAGAGAGGATCACTTCAGACACTTGGGTGCTCCAGCTGGTCGCAGAAGGACACTCGATAGAGTTTCTTCAGAAACCACCATGACCCCCCAGGTTGTCTTGCTCCTCAGAACACCTTCTTCTGGTCCAGGAAGAGATATCCTCCCTTCTTCTGAAGGAGGCGATATAGCCCGTCCCATCCCACCTTCAGGGGACGGGTTACTACTCCCATTTCTTCCTGGTTGGAAAAAAGACAGGAGACGTGAGGCCGATTCTAGACCTCAGCTCACTGAACTTGTTCATGGAGTACAAAAGGTTCGGAATGCTCTCTCTGCAGAGTCTTCTGCCCCTCCTTCAGCTGGGAAGTGGCTGTGCGCTCTGGACATGCAGGATGCCTACCTGCATATCTCTATTCACCCTTCCCACTGTAAATACCTTCATTTTTTCGTTCCAGGGAGACCACTACCAGTTCAAGGCCCTCCCTTTTGGTCTTTCCCCGGCGCCCCAAGTGTTCACCAAATGCCTTTCGGTGGTAGCGACCTACCTGCATACCCAAGGGGTTCAGATTTTCCCATACCTGGACGACTGGCTCCTGGCGGCCCCGTCCAGGGAGGAACTCCTGTGCTACCTTTGCCTTACCCAGCAGGTTTTCACCTGCCTGTATATTACCATCAACCAGGCCAAGTCCCATCCGATCCTGTCCCAGAGGCTGCAGTTTATCGGGGCGATCCTGGACACGACCTCGGGCATGGCATTCCTGTAACCTGGACAGGGTGGTCACTCTCCAGGCTCAGGTCAGCCTGTTGTCCAGCTGCAGGCGAGACAGCGCAAGGTCAGTCCTCCGCCTCCTCAGGCTTATGGTGGCTGCTATTCCGACAGTACCTCGTGCTCGGCTCCACATGAGAATCTCTCAGTGGGATCAGCTGGTGGACAACCTAGGTCTACAGGTTCTGGTCTCTAATCCTGTGGTTCGGGACTTGCAATGGTGGATGGTTCAGGAGAACCTTTGCTGGGAGTTTCTTCTGCCTCTCCACCCCGCCAGGCGCTGGCAGCAGAGGCCTCAGGCGAGGGTTGGGGAGCCCACCTGGGGTCTCACAGGACCCAGGGCTCCTGGTCCAGGTTCGAACAGATACTTCACATAAATGTGCTCGAACTCCGGGCAATGCTGTGTGCTCTACAAGCTCTGCATCTGTATTTGCTCTCAGGGCATTTGGCTGTCCAGACAGACAACGTGTGTAGTCTGGTACATCAATAAACAGGCAGGAACTCATTCGTACCCTCTCTGCAGGGAGGCAATGCGAGTTTGGGATTGGGTGGTGCAGCACAACCTTCACCTCATGGCAATTCATGTCCCAGGGGTCGAGAACATGTTGGCAGACCACCTCAGTTGGTCGTATGCCCACGCTCACGAGTGCGAGCTGGATCGGGGGTAGCAGACTATATCTTTCTGCGTTTGGGAACACCCCAGGTAGACCTGTTCACGTCTCCTCTCAACGCAAAACTTCACGCCTTCTGCACGCTCACTCCAGGGAGTGGCATTTTTTGGAGAGACGCTCTGTCTCTAGACTGGAAGAACAGATTAGATCTATGCCTCCCCCATTCCTTGATTCCAGGGTCTTGCAGAAACTCAGCTCAGAAGGAGCTTGCATGATACTAATTGCTCCTTTCTGGCCCAGGCAAGTTTGGTTCTCTGTTCTGCAACAGTATTCAGAGGAACCTCCTCTTCCTCTTCTGCTGTCGCAACCTTTGCTGACCCAGGACCAGGGGACCCTGGTTCATCCAGGCCTCAAGTCCCTTCAGTTGCTTGCGTGGCTCCTGCAGATGTAGCTCAAGCCCGATTCAGGGTTTCCCCGCTGGTGGCTGAGATTCTGGTGAAGGCCAGAAAGCCCTCCACTAGATCTACCTATGCAATGAAATGGAAACTGTTCTCTATTTGGGCCTCTTCCAAAGATTTTGAGCCATTCTCTTGCTCTGTTGGGAGGCTTCTGGACTACATGCACCATCTCTTTGATCTGGGTCTCAGACATTCCTCTCTGAAGGTTCACATGGCGGCCATCTCCGCTTACCATGTTCCTTTTGGGGACAGAACTTTTACGCAGTTGGAAGTCTCTAAGACTTCTTCTAGGGTCTCTCTGCTTGAGACCCCCTGTTCGCGTTCCTGCCCCTCCTTGGGATTTGAATTTTATTCTTGAGAAGCTTACCCTGCCTCCTTTTGAGCCAGCAGCCTCAGCAGACCTAAAGTTCCTTTCTTGGAAGACTTTCTTCCTAGTGGCCATTACTTCTGCTCGAAAGATTTCCGAGCTCCAGGCCTTGATGTGCAAATCCCGTATTTGATTTTTCACAAGGAATGTGTGACTCTGCGTACCAACCCTACCTTTCTCTCTAAGGTGGTAGCGGAATCTACACTGAATCAATCCATTGAGCTGTCTGCTTTCTTTACGCAGCACTCCAATCAAGGGGAGATCTTGCTTCGAGATAGAGCTCTTGCAGCAGGCTATAACAATTAGGACTATGCCGCAGGCACTAGGACCACATGGAAAAACTTCTGCCAGCAATACCAGCGGGGGACCACCCCCAACGCCGGACCCAGCTCCACCTCAGTTCTTTCCCTTGGCGTGCCTGCCTACGTGAATAACTGCTGCCTCTGCGATTCACCAGCGAGAAAAGGATCTACAAGCAAGTTTTTGCGACGGTTTTACCGTTTTTTTCTTCACCGCGACAGACGCCTGTACGGTTTCCGCTAGTGGGCTCAGTTTTTCCAGTGTCCGTCGTACTTTGCCTCGGTGTTTACCGCCGTGGGTACCGACATCAGTACCGAAATTTCTTCCCGCGGGTTCGATGTCTTCCCGGGCGTCTGTTTCCCCAGACCACCTAAACAAGTGCGAGTGCGGCCGGCAAATTCCTGCCAAAGACGGTCATCGGTGGTGCGTTTTCTGCCTGGGTCCGGACCACGACACCGCTAACTGCGCCGACTGCCAAGCTTTTACAAGCCGGACTCGCATCTGACGCCTGAAGGCCCTGAAAGCCTACCTTTTAGAGAAGAGATGGACCTGCACTCGTCCAAGGGGAAGAAGGAGAAAAAGCATCATAGTAAAGAGCGCAGTCGGTCCCGGCACCGGTCTCGGTCCCGCTCGTGGTCGCGACCTTCCCCGAAGAAGGCCCATCCTTCAGGCTCGGGTGAGTCGCCACGCTCGTCTCAGGCTAAGGCCGGCCCGTCGGGGCAGCAGCCAACCAAGCCGAAGGTGACGCCGCTCAAAGTCATCACCAAGTCCGTGGCGGTACCTGCTTCGGCCCTACCGACCACAGCACCGGCACCGCCTGCTAAAGGTGCGCCTCCGGAGCTTAAGGACTCTCCGGCGCCCCCTGTCGTCACCCCGTCGTCAGTTGCGGTACCGACGCCAGTTGAAGGGCCCAAGGACCCGGGGTCGGTCGTCCTGCTGATGTCCCCGTCGCCCAAGTCCTCCTCCCCCCTGGGCCATCAGGAGTGCTCGCCGTCATGACCCGCCGCTCAGGAGACTTCTTTCCCGCAGCGGGCGGCTGAAATATTCTCCCCGGACGAGCTTAAACAGCTTTTTCATTTGGTGGGGGCAGGTTCTGGCGTACCACCCGTCGCCGCCCGACACGGTGCGGATCCTGCGAGTGAACCACAGCCAGAGTGTAAGACCTCTCCATTGAGGTCCCCAGAGCGCCATTTTTCGCCCCCGTCTAGGGCTTGTTCCCACTCCCGATCCGAGGACCACCAACGTCGCTCTATAGTTTCGACTGACCGACGCCGGTCCCGGTCTCGTTCTCGGAGCCTCTTCTCTGCTCTAGCGGACGGTTCCTGACGGCCGGTCATCGGTCCGTCGTCGGTCCCCTGCATACCAACGTCAGCGTAGGCATGGACATGAGGCAGAACCAGACTACTCTAAGTCGGATAGTCGGTCCTCCTCTTCCTCGTCATCCTCTTCGTCTTCCCTCAGCCTCAAGTGCTCCCCTGAGGAGAAGGACATGCCTCGCTTGCCTCCGGACGATCCCACGTTCATGGACGTCATGAGGCATATCTAGGCTTCCAGTGAGTGGGACACGGAAGACCTGAACCCGGAACGCCGGAGATTGGCTAAATACCTGAGGCAGAAGGAGCCAAAGTCTTTGGTCATTCCTCCTCTGGTGGATACTTTTCAGGACCTGACTAGATCCACCTGGCTGCGCCCAGCCTCCATCCCGGCGGTTCCCAAAAAGTCGGACAGGCTTTACAAGGCTCCGAGGGCTGAACCCTTCTTGGCGGAATACCCTCAGGCAGATTCCACTGTGATCATGGCTGCTCATGATAAGTCTCGACAGCCACGGCACCTCAGCTCTCAGCCTCCCGACTTGGAGTCCCGTTACCTGGATCGGGTGGGCAAGAAAGTTTACGCTGCCTCCACCTGCTCCATTCGATCCCTGAACTTCCTCATGCATATGGTGCAGTTCCAGAATGCGTTGTGGGAACGGGGTCTTGAGCTGGCACAGGCCATGCCAGACTCCGACAAGAAGACGGAGCTCCTAGCCCTCTTACAGTCGGGCTCAGACGTAGGCACTCATGTTCTGAGGGCCTCATATGATACTGCAGATATGGCAGCCAGAGCGGCTGCCTCTGGGGTTTGTCTCAGGCGCCATGCCTGGTTGAGGCTTCGCTTTCACCAGGATCTGCAGTCGGTATCCGGAACCTGCCGTTTCAGGGTACCGTTTTGTTTGGGCAGGAGACGGAGGCCTTGATCTCCCATCTCCAGGAATCGGGTAAGTCGATCTGGTCGGTCCGCCAGATGTACCGTGGCGACCAACGACGCCCCCATCGCCGTCGGCTTTTTCGCAAGTCCTCAGGCAATCAGACTTCAGCCCGGAGTTCCCAGCAGGGGCAGAGAGGCGGCTTCGGCCGGAGATCCGGAAACCAGCAGTCTGGTGGACCTTCCGCCCGTGGTCCCCAGGCCTCCCAGGCCTCTCTCCCCACTTCCGGTTCTGCCCAGTGACTCCCTTCCGCCGCCCCGTGGTCAGACGTCCAGGGGGAACCAGTTGGGGGTCTCTTCTCCCTTCATCTCGAAGGGTGGAGCTCCATTACCACAGATCAATGGGTCTTGGACCTTATTCGGAGAGGACACACGTTGGAGTTCACAGAGTTCCCTCCATGTACTCCGCCAAAGCTCTTCCGTTATCCTCCTTCTCACATTCCACTCTTGGAAGGAGAAATTCAGGCCCTCCTGCAAAAGAGAGTGATAGAAAGAGTTCCCATGGAGCAGTGGGGTCAGGGGTTCTACTCCACTTTTTCTGATCCCCAAAGGCGAGGGGACCTTCGGTCCCATTCTGGATCTCTGTCCATTAAATCTCTTTATAGAGTACAAAAAGTTCAGGATGGTGACTCTTCAGGGTCTCCTCCCTCTGCTGCACCAAGGGTGATTGGCTCTGTTCTCTCGACATGCAGGATGCGTACATGCATATCGGGGTCTGTCCTCCCCACAGGAAGTTTTTGAGGTTCCACTTCCTAGGGGAGCATTATCAATTCCGGGTGCTCCCGTTCGGCCTCTCTTCCGCTCCGTGAGTCTTCACCAAATGCCTAGTAGTGGTGGCTGCAACTCTAAGGCAATCAGGCCATTATGTTTTCCCTTACTTCGATGACTGGCTTCTCACAGCCCCGTCAAGGGACGGTCTCTTACGCTCTCTCGGAGATGCCTATACTCTATTCTGAGAGCTGGGGATCACCCTGAACTTGAAAAAGTCATCCCCAGAGCCCAGCCAAACCCTCGCCTTTATTGGAGCGACTCTGGACTCCGTCCAGGGCATAGCTTTTCTCCACAGGACAGAGGAATTCACCTGCAGTTTGGCGAGGATCTCCATAGCGCCTCGGTTCCGGCCTGGAACTTCCTCAGTCTATTGGGGCATATGGTGGCGGCCATCCCAGTAACACCCTTGGCCCGCCTCACATGAGAATCCACAATGGATGCTCAGGGTGCAGTGGATCAATTGTACAACGACCTGGACGCCTTAGTCAGGATCTCGGAGCCAGTCAGGAGAACATTGCTTTGGTGGTTGGACCCCAGCAATCTGGAGAAAGGGGTCAGCTTTCGTCCAGAGCCTCCAGGTCAGACTAACGACGGATGCATCAGACCTGGGTTGGGGGGGCTCATCTCGGTGTTCACCGAATGCAAGGGGTTTGGTCACCCGAGGAACAGTCCCTTCACATCAATGTCCGGGAAATGCGAGCGGTCCTCTATGCTCTTCAGGCGTTTCAAGAGGACCTGGTACCTGGCTGTCTTCTGGTTCAGACGGACACCATGGTGGTCATCTTTTACATCAACAAGCAAGGAGGCACCCATTCACATCCTCTTTGCCGGGAGGCGATGAGAGTCTGGTACTGGGCGCTGGAATGGGGCATTCATCTGTCGGCTATGCACGTTCCAGGAGTCCTAAACACGCTGGCCAACAACCTCAGCAGGTCGTGGGCCAGAGCGCGTAGTGAGGTGCTTCAATCCGTAGCAGATCAGCTCTTGGAAGTGTGGCCTTCCCGAGCTAGATCTCTTTGCGTCACCTCGCATAGCCAAACTGCCATGATTTTGCTCGCGAGAGCACGCGCCTGGCATCTTTTGGCCAGACGCGTTATCCCTTTGTTGGGCAGGGAGGTTTCTTTATGTGTTTCCACCATTCCCTCTCATCCAGAGGGTTCTGCTCAGACTACAGGCGGAGGGGGCATGCATGATTCTTGTGGCCCCCAATTGGCCCCGACAGATTTGGTTCCCACTCCTGCAGCGGTTGTCCCAGGAACCTCCAATCCCGCTGCCCATTTGCTCGCAACTGCTGTCCAGGACCAGGGTTCTCTGGTTCACCCGGATCTCAGATCCCTGCACCTTCATGCTTGGCTCCTCCAGACGTAGCTAGGAACAGATACGGGGTTTCCCCGGAAGTAGCTGAGGTCTTAGCGTCCGCAAGAAAGCCCTCTACTCGCTCCGCTTACGCTATGAAGTGGAAGCGTTTCTGTCTTTGGGTCTTGCCACAGCATTTAGACCCGGTCACCTGCTCTGTGAACTCCGCTTTGCAGTATCTCCTCTCCTTGTACAAGAAAGGCCTGAGCTATTCCTCTATCAAGGTGCACATATGGGCGATCTCGGCCTACCATTCTCTCATGGGAGAGAGAGCATTGGCCCAGTTGGAAGTGGCCCGCGCCTTCCTTAGGGGGATTCTTCACATGAGACCTCCCATCAGGGACCCTGTCCCACCCTGGGACCTCCTTTTTGTGTTGGAGAAACTCACCCTTCCCCCTTTTGAACCTGCAGCGAGTTGTGAGCTGCGATACCTGTCTTGGAAAGTTTGTTTTCTGGTTGCCATTACTTCTGCTCGAAGAGTTTCCGAGCTGCAGGCTCTGATGTGTAAAGAGCTCTATTTGGTTTTTCATAGGGAAAGGATTTCCCTCAGAACTAATCCTAAGTTTCTTCCCAAAGTGGTCTTGGAATTGACCCTCAACCAGTCAGTTGATCTTCCAGTTTATTTTCCTTCCCCTTCTAATAGAGGGGAGGCTCTCTTCCACACATTGGATGTCCACAGGTCCCTGAGGTATTATCTCAATAGAACGGTTCAACACCGTAAATCGGAGCAACTCTTTGTGGCTTTTGCGCCACAACGCTTGGGTCAACCGGTGTCCAAGCAGACTATCTCCAAATGGATAGTCCATTGCATCTCGTTTTGCTACGAGCATCACAAGAAACCTCTGCCGGGTCCGGTTAGGGGTCACTCCACCAGGAGTGTCAGCTTCTTTGCGCGTGGCGAACGTAGCCATTCAGGACATCTGTGCGGTGCTGACCTGGAATTCGGTGCATACCTTTGTCAAGCATTACAGCTTGGATATCGTTTCCAGACGCTGTGCTGGCTTCGGCCTAGCGGTTTTGCAAGGACTCTTGTCCTGAAGGCCTCTGGAGTCAGCATATTCCTCCTCACGGGGTCGGCTTCCTCTTTGCTGTGGGACTGCTTGGGACTCAGTCCTAATTGTTATAGCCTGCTGCAAGAGCTCTATCTCAAAGTAAGATAGTGCAGTTACGTAAGAACTTACCATAACAGTAGATCTTTGAGAGGAGCTCTTGCAGCAGGCGCTGTTTTCCTCCCGCCTTCCCCCTCTGAGTGTGCAGGTCTGTTTTCTTTCTTATCGATGGTAGGCTTCGCCTCCTTCTCTTGTCAGGCCTTCTGCTGGGTACTGGTGGGAGAACTGAGGTGGAGCTGGGTCCGCCCCCTCTTGTACCCTGACCGACGGGGTGGGGCCGGCGTCGGGGGCGGTCCCCCACTGGTATTGCTGGCAGAAGTTTTTCCGTGTGGTCCTAGTGCCTGCGGCATAGGCCTAATTGTTATAGCCTGCTGCAAGAGCTCTTCTCGAAGATCTACTGTTACGGTAAGTTCTTACGTAACTGTACTTTCCTCTTGCATACTTTGGATGTTCACCAAATTCTGAGATACTACACCACCAGGACAAAGGATCTCAGAAAGACTGATCAACTGTTTGTCTCTCTTGCTTGTAAAAGAGAAGGCAATGCTGTCTCCAAGCAATGTCTATCTAAATGGTTGGCTCGTATCACTTTCTGTTATGACAAGTACAACAAGACCCTGCCAGGTCAAGTCAGAGGCCACTCCACTAGGGGTGTCGCTGCCTCTGCTGCTTGTTTCAAACGTGTCAGCAGCAGACATTTCTGCAGCCGCAACTTGGACTTCTGTCCATACCTTTACGAAACATTACAGTTTGGACATTGCCTCTCGCCGTAGAGCTGGCTTCAGGTTGGCCGTGCTACAAGGTCTTCTTTCCTAAGACCTTCACAGCCAGAGGGTCTACATTGGAGTAGTTTCCTCCTCCTGTTTGCTTCTCATTGTTCCAGACTGCTTGGGACTCAGTCCTATTTGTATTACTTCTGCAAGAGCCCTCTCGAGTAAGAAATGTACAGTTACATAAGAACTTACCGTAACAGTAGATCTTCGAGAGAGGCTCTTGCACTAGGTAATACCTTCCCGCCTTCCATCCCCCTAAGATTTGTCAGTTCCTTTTCCAGGGAAGGAGACATCCGCTTCTCTCTTGTCTAGCCTTTTTGGCCTTTGGTGGGAAAGAACTGGAAGGCGGGCGTGGGGGAGCACCCCTTTATACTGACATTGCATGACATCTGTCACCTGACGTGGGGCGGTCCCCGCCAGAGACTGCTAGCTAGAAATTTTTCTGTGGGGTCCTGACGCCTGGCGGCTTCAGTCCCGTTTGTAATTACCTACTGCAAGAGCCTCTCTTGAAGATCTACTGTTATGGTAAGTTCTTACGTAACTGTACTTTCTCTGTTCCCAAAAAGATCGGAGATCTGAGGCCCATCTTAGAACTAAAGGACCTTAATCTGTATGTCCAGTACAAAAAGTTCAGAATGGTAACTTTGCCAGGTCTGATGCCCCTTCTCATGAAAGGTGACTGGCTATGTTCTCTGGACATGCAGGATGCTTACCTGCACATCTCTGTGTTTCCTCCTTACAGGAGGTTCCTCCAGTTTCTCTTTCAGGGCAAGCATTACCAGTTCAAAGTGCTGCCCTCTGGCTTGTCCTCTGCGCCGAAGGTCTTTACCAAGTGCTAAGCAGCTGTGGCCCTCAGAAGGGAGGCAATGTACGTTTTCCCCTATCTGGGCGATTGGCTCCTAAAGACCTTGTCCAGGGAACAGCTCCTGGGGACTTTATAGAGAACTCTACAGTTGTTCCTCTCCCTGCCGGGTAGGTGCACTAGCCATAACAATGACTATTTTCAGGCACGACCCGGGAGGATTCAAAACAAACTTTTGAAAATACAGTAACAGTACATTTTTAGAAGTAGTCAAAGTAATGGGTACATACAAGCAGGTAGCAACATAGGTAATACAGTATCACAGGTATGTGTAAACAACACTGACAATTGCAAGAAAAATTAGGGCTTATACTAATATGAGGAGGATAAAGTACAGAAAATACAGTGTCACTTTAAACAGACAAAAACTGAGTAGATTTGAAAGAACAGAATTAAGAAAGTAATATATCAATGACCAGAGCAGGACTGAGAGAAAGAAAGAAATTTAGGGAAGGAAATAGTAGCAAGTAGCAGTGGATTAAAAAATAGAGGGGCATGTGAAGGGAAAAGGAATAGGAAGTGCAAGACAGCAGGGTATGGGAGTAGCTCTGTCGGATTGAGACTAAGTGCTGAGCCCTGTCAGATTGAGAGAAAGTGCTGAGGCAGATAGAGGGTCAAAACTAAAAAGAGACAAGGGGAATCAGAATCAAGTCGAGTGTCTATATGGAGGTTTGAAACAGGAGCAAGTACAGGACGATATGAGATGGTGGCGCAGTGCTTTCTTAAGAGGTGAGGGAAAAGGCTTGACGAATGGTTAGAGGGAGGGAGTTCCAGTACTGGGGGCCTGACAGGCAAAAGCACTAGCGCCCTTAGTGGTTGTATGTTTAGGGATGCTGACAGGGGCATTGTCAGCAGAGCGAAGGTCATAGCAGGATGCCTGGTTTTGGAAGAGTTCCGGTAGGGGTCTAGGTATTGAGATCTAATTATATTGTCAATGATGGTGCTGAAAGAATAAGACTTCAATGCCTGAGGAAGAAGCCAACCAAGGTCAGAGTAAAGGAGGCAATGGTGTTTCAGCCGGTGAGAGGAGGATGCATAGCGACATCTTTTTTTAGGTAACGTCCCACTTGTGAAGACTTGATTTGCTTGCAGAAGTATAGGTAGCTGCCCTATACGTAAGTGATGGTAGAAGTATCCCATGGGCTACAGCAAGCCTGGCAGATTAGATCAGTTAGTGCTGGTCTCTTCCCCAGTCCTCAAAGTGCTCCAGTGGTGGATGGACCCCCCCAAACCTCTTACAAGGAGCTCCATTCCAGATCTCCTCTCCACAGTAAATCCTCACCAAAGATGCCTCCAGTTTGGGCTGGGGGGCTCATCTGGGTCCCTTTCAAACTCAGGGCTCTTGGTCCCAGGTCGAAACTTCCCTGCATGTCAGTGTCCTGGAGATGCTGGCATTTCTGTTTGCCATGCAGGCCTTCTAGAACCCTCTTTTTCAAAGTCAGCTACTGATTCAGTCAGAAAACCTAAGTGTAGTGTACTACATCAAGTGGGGGGAGGAACACATTCGTATGCCATATGCAGGGAGGCCATGAGTCTGTGGCACTGGGCACTAGACCACGGTCTGACCCTCTCAGTGGTCCATGTTCCAGGAGTGCTAAACACTCATTCCAGCATGCATGAGTGGGAGCTTCTCTCATCCATCGCAGAAGATCTGTTCGACAAATATGGTAGTCCAGAGTTGGATCTTTGATTTTTTTTTACAAAGACAAGGGTGTCTTTGCTCATGAATCCTAAGTTCTAGGTCTGTGACTACGGTGTACTTATCCACATGTTTTGGCAGTGTCCTTTCCCCTTTAAATCCTACCGGAAAGTCTTCCAGCTGGCTCCTCCCATCCACCTGTGTGGTTACTCCCCTAGCACCACCCTGTGATGCCAGTTCTTCCTTTCCACTGGAAGAAGGTTCCCTCCTTATCGCTGTCATGTATACTGAGGCCCTTTGCTAATTTTCTTCAAATGAAACACACTTTTGTCTTCTTTACTATGATTTCTTCTTACCGCTGTTATGGATGATGCGAAGTCTGCTCTGGGGTTTGGGAAATGCAGTTGCGGGCAAATGAAAATTATGTACCTACCGTAATTCTTGATCTTCTTGTGTATCTTCACCATTTATCACTGACTGGGTGATCGCAGGAGCTTTTTTTTTTTCCCTTCAAGGGGGAGGAGTCGGCACCAGAGGTGGCACCACCCATGAGGCCGACGCACTGCGTGGCACTCGCGGGTTGGCCAGTAACTACTGTCGACTCCTCTGCCCCAGTTCTGCTAGCCAGAGAGATGGAAGAAAAGATAGAGAATGGCAAGGATGGAGCAAGGGAGTCCAAGGGACAGCAAAAGGAAAGGATATGAAAAATCAAAAAGGCAGTATGCCAACTAGAGGACAGAGGAGGAGGACCTAATGGTGGGAGCTTTGACCCCAACCCCTGGGCGGCCGAGACGAGAAGGGGAAGAGAAAGAGGGGGGTAGGGGACAACTCCACTCCATCCCACAGAAGAGCTGTGGAGAAGAAAGCGGATTAGATGGTTATCAGGCTGAAGAAGTCAAGATTGGGCTCCTACCTCCCAGGGCTCTCAAACAGAACAAACAGGTTCGATCATTTGGCTTATAAGGGCTGCCCATTCGGAGACACCCTGAAGGACAAGGTGGGCTGCGGGTCTCTGTTAAACCCAAACAACTGGAATTCCAGAACCTGGCCTTGGAACAGGAGTGGAGTCACCTCTCCCTCTCCTTCCCCCTTCTAGGTACTAAGGTGAAAAGCCACCCTGGGACGGTGCTCCACCCCTTACCACTGACCCCGGGATCCCAAGGGTCCAGGTGGGGCCCCATCCAAAAATCCCAACCCCCCAACAGGAGGAGAAAGAGCAGAGCAAGGTAAACTAAAAAAGAGAGTCCCCATGGGCCCTATTGTCCTCCCATCACAAAGAAAATCCTTCACTTCCAGTGACATCAGCGGCTGAATGGCGGCTTAGCTCCGAGCTCCACATCGCCCTAAAGACAATTGTTCAGCATCCATCGCTTAAAACAATGCAGTCCCCGGCAAAGGCAACTCATTCAAGGGTGTTCCTCACAAAGAACCCACAGTCCCCTGTGCAGAAGTTGTACTGCATGTTACAGCAGGAAAAAAGGGGTCCGTTTTCAGAGATCGCGGGAGAGGAGTCTGGAATAGAAATGTCGGGCGTGGAGGAAGATTAGTGCTCCCATCTCATGGTATCAATACTGCAAACAGCCAAGCCTGTCAAAAAAATTGACAGTACCCTTGATGAGCTAAGGGAGGATATTAATAAAATCGAGCATCGGGCGGACCAGATAGATGTGGGCCTGACGAATGTCACTGAGCAGGCCGACCGCTACGATCGACTGCTGCTAATTTTTTCTGGCTAGAGGGAGAGAACTAAACTGGATGACCTAGAAGGACAGAGCCACCGTCAAAATATATGGGTCTACGGTGTTTCAGAGGGCTCCGAGGACTGGGCCAAGGACCCGATCACTTTTCTGCAAGGAGTTCTTCAAGAGGCCCTGAACCTCCCACCAGAATATGACTTAGCAGTGGACAGGGCTCATTGTTCGGTGGTACAGAGGCCTACGAATCCCAGGGCTCGACCACGATCTTTTGTGGCAAAGCTTACTTCCTATAATACTAGAGAGAACATATTAAGGCGAGCCTGGAGAAGAACAGCGATCACATATGGGGAGCATCGAATTCAGGTCGATAATGATTACACAACTCTAGTACAGGATAACAGAAAAGCCCTGTGGCCTATCATGAAGCAACTGTGGGCCAAAAACTTTAAAGCTCAGATCCTGTACCCAGCATGAATAAGAACTGAAATGGAGGGTGGCAAAAAATCTTTAAGGATCTAGTGGCAGCAGCACAATACCTGGAGCGCATCAGAATCCTTGTCCCACATCTGGTCAAGGAGAGTTTGGAAAAGGAGTTGATCAGTTTGGCCTGGTCGGTGGCCAGAGGATCCCGTGTCTAGTCGGACCACAGAGAACGTCTCCTTGATCGTACAAGCGGATGTCTGCACCATGCTCAAGCAGTACAGCTCTACAGTCCAGATCGATTCCCTTATGGCGAAGGAGACGATCCAATAGCTTGTCCAAAGCCAGGGCCAGCACGTCTGATTCAACATCCTGAATACAAGGCAAAAATTAAGGAGGCAACAGTTTTGAAGTATCTCCCGAGGATCCCCAGACTGCCTAGGACAATCTATAGGTACTGTACCAAGCGGGATTGAATCCGGTGGTGGGCAGTGGGAAGGGAGCAGGGGTTGAAAAGAAAGTTTCTGTTTGAAAAAGGGTAACACTGGTACACGTGCTCCATCTTTCCTTCACTGAAAGAAAAACCCAGCTCGCATACAGGTATCTTTCTGCACAAATCATAGGAGCAAGCTTGGAATCTAAATCAGTAATGGACTGCGGGGATGTCTATACCCCATATAATGTAAATGTGCACTACAGAATGCTTGGGGGCTATACAGCGACTGGGTCTTGGGGTGGCCTGTCCACTGGCCATGTTATGCCATCTTTGGGTCCCTTTAAGGGCGGGAGGCTGGGTGAATGAGAAGAGCAAGATTAAAACTATACATAAAAAACCCCAAGGCTAAAAGAGGGAAACATTTTCAATAGATCTAATGTAATTGATGCACAATTGTGGATGGGGAGAATGTTAAAGTTGGAACAAGACACAATTATGATTTTACTTTGTATACAAAGGGCATATCGGAGCATGGTAACAGCTAACCAGAGTAGTATGATTTGGCTACTATTGCTGCCGCTGACATGGGTTATTTTCCATGGGGAAGGGCTAAGACCCAGGGCACTCCCCACAAAATGGCTTTACCCCATACCACACTTGGGGCTAAGAGTCTGTGAGAGGACTATTCCCGGCGAGGAGTTAACACCCCTTGCTGACCAAGGAAGTCAGAATTTAATAGGTTGGAAGTTTTCCCAACATAGCTACAACAACTTGCAAAATGAGGGGACCCATTTAACCAAAGCAATACAAGGCACTCAGCCGCATTATGGGCAGGTAGAGGTCCCCTCCCCAGGTCACCTCTGGATGGAACTGGGAAAAGGAGACCAAATGGTGTTCCCCACCCGTATCCAAAATTGTCAATTGCAGTTAAAACATCCAGCAGGGAAATTAGATGCTGGAGACAACTTACACAAATTTTTAAAGGTTATACTCCCATCTTGTGGAGAAAGTTGGAACTGTTTTATTAATTTATAGTTATGGAAGCACATGTTGAATAGAAGGTTCAATTTTCAGATGTTTAAGAAGCAAGAAAGGCATAACGTTATTTTGACAACATTTTATTTAATTTCCCATAGTACTAACACAGGCAAACTAGTTATAATTGGGAAAAGCAGAATATGTTGCACAAAGGTCGAAAGAGTCAAAACACTTGTAATCAAGGGGCCGAGGAGGATCGGGAGACCCCCAACAGGTATGTGGACCCCCTTAGCTTTCAAAAATGGCCACAATTAAAACCAAAATCTTAATTAACCACCCCATCAGAAGAAAGCAAATCCAGAAATTCATTCGGACCCAGAAATGTGAAATTAATGTTTTACAAGAGATGCACTTATCCCCTAAGGAGGCCTTAAAGCTCAAAACTAAGGGTTTCCCGGTCCTCTATCAAGCCTCGCTAGAAAAAGGCAGAAAGAGAGGGGCTGCTCTAATATTGTCAGAAAATCTCCCGTTCGAGGAGGTGGAAGCTGATGCTGGGGCTCGCTACGTAATGGTGGTGGGGAAGGTACAAGAGATGTGGGTAACGTTAGTCAATGTTGTCTCCGGTCACCGATTACCTTTATTCAGACCTGTTACAGCTTGTGGTACAGAAAGCAAAGGTGGTGGTAGCTGGGGGAGACTGGAACTTAGTCTTAAACAGAAGATGGGACTCAACCACTGGTATCCCCACCTTAGAGAGAAGGGTTGCAACACAATTCTCCAGACTGTTGAGACTGTGGTCTAGTAGATGTTTGGAGAGAAAAATACCCTACTGCGAAAGATTACACCTACTATTTTCCCAGACATAAGATATACTCCAGACTAGACATGTTTGTTGTTGCCAAGCTATGTGGGTGGGCACAGCCGCATTGTCAGACCATCAACCCATCTTTCTCGAGGTGGACCTGCAGCTCCCCAAAAAACCTACGCACAGGAGATTAAATATAACTTTACTGAAGGATGAGGAAATTAAAAAGGAGTTACGAAAAGCAATCACACAGACAGCAGAAATCAATGATAAGCCGGGCACTACATCTCAAATCCTATGGGATACAATTAAGACTATGGTCAAAGGAAAGTTGATATCTTACTTCGAGAGGGCTCTTGCAGTAGGTAATTACATATAGGACTGAAGCCGGCAGGCGGCAGGACCCCATGGAAAAATTTCTAGCTAGCAGTCTCATGCGACAACAGTATAAAGGGGCAGTCCCCCATGCCCACCTTCCAGTTCTTTCCCCCCGTTAGCTCGAGAAAGCGCCTCGCGGTTAAGTTCACTGCTTCGTCAGTCCATCGTTGGTATTTTTTCCGCTGTTTTCTCGATTTGCATCGTAATTTCATCAGTTTTTGTTCAGCTGCCATGTATGTCATCCCCTACTCCATCCGAGCACAAGAACAAGTGCGATTCCTGCGCCGACCAGCTCCCGCACAAGGATGGACATTCCCAGTGCCTCTTCTGCCTAGACTCGGATCACCCCGTGGAGAAGTGTCAGCATTGCCTGAAATTCATCGCCGCCACCCGCAGATGGAGTTAGCAATCCCTGGAGACCCATATTCTCAAAAAGAAGATGTCCTCCATGGAGAAGGAGCTGAAGAAGCTTCATCAGTCCTCTACTTCCCCTGAGGGTCACCGAAAAAAGAAGCACCGGGACCAGGACTCCTCTTCCACGGCCACCATGACTTCGGCCAGAGTCACCATGCTAAAGGTAACGTTCCCCCCCCCCCGGGGGACTGCTCCACAACTGCCATCTTGGAGGCTTCCAAGGCGGCATCGATCCTCCTGTCTGGCTCACGCCCGGGCCCTTCGGGAGCCTCCGGGTCAAAGGAGGCAGCTGCTCCCGGTAAGACCGCCACCGTGCGGCCTTCTTGTTTAAGCAGCTCTGGTAAGCCGGATATCCACTCCTCTGATGCCCGCTCGGACAAGGCCACTAAGTTGCCCGACCCTTCGGGGCAGCGCACGGCCTCCAAAGCGCCCGCCAAGACCGCTCCTCCCACGTGGCCTTCATCGGGCGCTGGTTCCGATAAGTCGGATGCCGGCTCCTCTGACGCCCACCTACACCCCGCCAGTAAGGCGGACGTCGGCTCCTCCGAATGACGCACAGCGTTGGAGCCGACGCCGGACACTATGGACCAGTCTGCCGTCCGCGGCTTGCCGCAGCGCTCGCCGCTGCAGTCTGAGGATCCCGCGTCTCCTCAGTTGGACCCCGGGGATTTTAGCCCCCCTTCGCTGGGCGACACCGAGGATGCAGGCATGCTCCCATCCAGTCTCCCTCCCGCAGGGCCGGATGACCTGACGTCAGACCCTCGAACGCGGGCCCCAATGCCAGTCCTTCCGATGCCGGACGACATTCCCTTGCCAGACACCGTCCCTACACCAGACCCGACGCCTGCCGGGCCTCCTATTTCTGGCCCACCCACTGGGCTTCTCCCAGGACCTTCTGCTCCTTTGGATCCCCTGGTGCCCAGGTATCCGACCCCATCTTATCCAGTGCTGTCCTACCCGGGACCGCAGTACCTGATGCCGGCCAACCCAACGCCACAGTACCCGACGCCAGGCTTCCTGCCATCAGGCTACGGATACTCGCCATAGGGATATCCCCAATATCCATATCCTCCTCCTCCACTGCCCTCTCAGCTGGTGGTGGACCTGAAGGAGACTTTGGCCTCCTGGTGGGCTGAGGCCAAGGCTTAGCTCACCAGGGAGGTGAAGAGTCATCTTCCGATATTGGACCCGGTTCCGGACTCCTGTCGTCGGAAGTGAGAGATTCCCTCCCCCTGTCTGACACCAGAGGCGAGCCCTCCGGTTCCAGGGCAGAGGAGGACACACTTCACCAAGGGTTGCCTAAGGGATCCGTTACTCCCCTGCACAGGGAGGAGTCGTCTTCTTCTTCCTTTTCCTCTTCGGAGACCCTGGGCCACTCTGACGGGTGCTCCGATCCAGATGACGAGCCACGCACTCCAGACAAGCCCAGGCCCAAGACTCCTCCGAATTCTCCTCCGGAGGATCCTTCCTTCCTGTAGTTGCTGTGTAAGATCCAGTCGGTTCACCAGTGGCAATCTTTGGAGCCGGATCCACAGCGTAAGAAACTCGCTGCTCATCTGGATCTGCCCGAGACTGCTCCAACACTGATTCCACCCTGGATCGAGCCTCATGCGGACCTTGTTTCCACCATTTGGAAGCAACCGTCGGCATTAGCCCCCCTTCTGAGCAAGGCAGATAGGCTATACCAGGCTCCGGAGGGTGTTGATTCCCTGAATTCACACCCCAAGGCAGAGTCTGTCGTGATTAGCGCCACTCACGGCCGTTCAGCCAATCCTAAGCATCTGAGCTCGTCCCCACCCGATAAGGAATTCCACCTTCTGGACCAGTATGGGAAGAAGGTTTATGCTTTTTCCACTCTGGGAATAAGGGACCTTAACTGTGTCGCTCATATGGGGGATTACCAGAAGGCGATCCTTAGTGAGGTGGAAGCCAAATTGGACTCCCTTCCTGAGTCTCAGACTAGGCAGGAAGCAGCAGATCTGGTCCGGTCTGCTCGTTCAGCCAGTTGGCACATGCTTCGTGCCACGTACGATGCAGTGGACGCTGCTGGTCGGAGCTTGGCTTTCGCTGTGGGTTTGCCGTGTCACGCCTGGTTCCGGGTGTCAGAGTTGGTCCTGGAGGTGCAGTCTGCTATCCAGGATGTGCCCTTCGAGGGTTCAGTGCTGTTCGGTGGGGATATCAAGGACATCATCACCGATCTGCAAGAGAAGGGTACTGCTCTAAAGTCTGTGGACTCCATGTACAGGCCCCCACCCAAAAAAGCGGCGGGAGCTTCAGCCGCAGCGCTGCCCCACACCTGACTCCTCTCCTCTCCCACAGCCTCTGGACTTTCCAGAGGAACCAGTAGGAGGGAGGTTCTCCTTCCATCTACCGGTTTGGGAGTGGATTACTTCAGATACTTGGGTGCTCCAGCTGATAGCAGAAGGACACTCAATCGAGTTTCTACAGAAACCACCCAGAACCCACCACCCTCCAAGTCGTCCTACTTCCAGGAACATCTTCGGGTTTGGGAAGAAATATCCTCCCTTCTGCTGAAGGTGGCGATAGAGCCTGTCCCATCCCACTTTTGGGGGACAGGTTACTACTCCCATTTCTTCCTGGTTCCGAAGAAATCAGGAGACGTGAGGCCTATCCTAGACCTCAGCTCCCTGAACGTGTTCGTGGAGTACAAAAGGTTCAGAATGCTCTCTTTGCAGAGTCTTCTGCCCCTTCTTCGGCCGGGACAGTGGCTGTGCGCACTGGACATGCAGGATGCCTACCTGCATATCCCTATTAGCCCTTCCCACTGCAAATACCTTCATTTTTCGTTTCAGGGGGACCACTACCAGTTCAAGGCCTTCCCACCTGGTCTTTCCTCAGCGCCTCGAGTGTTCACCAAATGTCTTTCCGTGGTAGCAGCCCACCTGCGTACCCAGGGAGTACAGGTTTTCCCATACCTGGATGATTGGCTCCTGGCAGACCCATCCAGGGAGGAGCTCCTGTGGTCTCTTTCCCTTACCCTGCAGGTGTTTACCAGCCTGGGTATTACTATCAACCAGGCCAAGGCCCATATAATCCTGTCCCAGAGGCTCCAGTTCATCGGAGCGATCCTGGACACAAACTCGGGCATGGCTTTCCTGCCTCTGGACAGGGTGGCCACCTTCCAGGCTCACGTAAACCTATTGTCCACTCGCAGGCGGGTCAGTGCCAGGTCCGTCCTTCACCTCCTTGGGTTCATGGCGGCTGCTATTCCGACAGTCCCTCGTGCTCGGCTCCATATGAGGATCTCTCAGTGGACGCTTCGGTCTCAGTGGGATCAATTAGTGGATGACCTAGCTCAAGAAGTCCTGGTCTCCAGCTCTGTGGTTCGGGACTTGAACTGGTGGATGGTTCAGGATAACCTTTGTCGGGGAGTTCCCTTCTGCCTCTCTCCCTCCTCCCAAACATTGACAACAAACGCCTCGGGAGAGGGTTGGGGAGCCCACCTTGTGTCTCACAGGACCTAGGGCTCCTGGTCCAGGCTCAAACAGACTCTTCACATAAACGTGCTCGAGCTCAGGGCTGTGCTGTATATTCTACAAGCTCTGCATCTGTATCTGCTTCCCGGTCATCTGGCTGTCCAGACAGACAGCATGTGCATAGTCTGGTACATCAACAAACAGGGAGGAACTCATTCTTACCCTCTTTGCAGGGATGCGATGTGGGTTTGGGATTGGGTGGTGCAACACAACCTTCACCTCACGGTGGTTCATGTTCTGGGGGTCGAAAACACATTGGCAGACCACCTCAGTCTGTCGTCTGCCCAGGAACATGAGTGGGAACTGGATCAGGGGGTAGCAGACGACGTCTTCCTACATTGGAGAACACCTCAGGTAGACCTGTTTGTGTCTCCTCTCAACGCAAAACTTCCCGCCTTCTGCTCGCTCGCTCCAGGGCAAGACGTGTTTTGGAGAGATGCTTTTGCCTCTAGACTGGAAGGGCAGATTCGTCTATGCCTTCCCCCATGATTCCCTTAATTCCGAGGGTCTTGCACAAACTCAGCTCAGAAGGAGCTCGCATGATCCTTATCGCTCCTTTCTGGCCCAGGCAAGTTTGGTTCTCTGTTCTGCAACAGTATTCAGAAGAATATCCTCTTCCTTTGTCGCAACTTTTACTGACCCAGGATCAAGGGACCTTGGTTCATCCAGGCCTCAAATCCCTTCAGTTGCATGCATGGCTCCTGCAGACGTAGCTCAAGCCCAATTCGGGGTTTCCCCCCTTGTGGCTGAGATTCTGGTGGAGGCCAGAAAGCCCTCCACTAGATCTACCTATGCCATGAAATGGAAACAGTTCTCTATTTGGGCCTCTTCCAAAGATTTCAAGCCTTTTTCATGCCCTGTCGGGAGACTTCAGGACTACATGCGCCATCTCTTTGATCTGGGTCTCAGTCATTCCTCTCTGAAAGTTCACATGGCGGCCGTCTCTGCTTACCATGTTCCTTTTGGGGACAAAACTTTCGCGCAATTGGAAGTCTCTAAGACTTTTCTTAGAGGGGTTCTCCACTCTAGACCCCCTATTCGCGTTCCTGCCCCTCCTTGGGATCTGAATTTCATTCTTGAGAAGCTCCCCCTGCCTCCTTTTGAGCCGGCAGCCTCAGCAGACCTAAAGTTCCTTTCCTGGAAGACTCTCTTCCTAGTGGCCATTACTTCAGCTCGTTGAATTTCTGAGCTTCAGGCTCTAATGTGCAAAATCCCTTATTTGGTTTTTCACAAGGAACGTGTAGCTCTGCATAGCAACCCTAAGTTTCTCCCTAAGGTGGTAGCGGAATCTACGCTGAATCAATCCATTGAACTACCTGCTTTCTTTATGCAACACTCCATTCAAGGGGAGTACCTCTTGCATACTTTGGATGTTCATAGAATTCTGAGATACTACACTATCAGGACGAAGGATCTCAGAAAGTCTGATCAGCTGTTTGTCTCTTTTGCTCACAAAAGAGAAGGCAGTGCCGTTACCAAGCAATGCCTGTCTAAATGGTTGTCTCGTATCACTTTCTGTTATGACAAGTATCACAAGACCCTGCCAGATCAAGTCAGAGGCCACTACACTAGAGGTGTCGCTGCTTCTGCAGCTTGTTTTAAGAATGTGTCTGCGGCTGACATTTGCTCTTCTGTCCATACCTTTACAAAACACTACAGTTTGGACATTGCCTCTCGATGTAGGGCAGGCTTCGGGTTGGCTGTTCTGCAAGGTCTCCTTTCGTGAGACCCTTACAGCTGGAGGTTCTATGGTTGTGTAGTTTTCCTCCTCCCGTGTGCTTCTCCTTGTTCCAGACTGCTTGGGACTCAGTCCTATATGTAATTACCTACTGCAAGAGCCCTCTCGAAGTAAGTTAGTACAGTTATGTAAGAACTTACCGTAACAGTAGATCTTCGAGAGAGGCTCTTGCAGTAGTTAATACCTTCCTGCCCTCCATCCCTCTAAGCTTTTTCAGCTCCTTTTCCAGGAAGGGAAACATCCGCTTCTCTCTCGGCTTGCCTTTTGGCCATTGGCGGGAAAGAACTGGAAAGCGGGATGGGCACCGCAGGAATCGTACTTGTTCTTGTGCTCGAATGGAGTAGGGGATGACATACATGGCAGTGGAACAAAAACTGATGAAATTACGATGAAAATCAAGAAAATAACGGTAAAAATACCAACAATGGACTGACAAAGCAGTGAACTTAACCACGAGGCACTTTCATGAGTTAACGGTGGGAAAGAACTGGAAGGTGGGTATGGGGGACCGCCCTTTTATACTGTCGTCACATGACGGCGGTCCTCCGCCAGAGACTGCTAGCTAGAAATTTTTCCGTGGGGTCCTGACGCCTGCCAGCTTCAGTCCTATATGTAATTACCTACTGCAAGAGCCTCTCTCGAAGATCTGTTACAGTAAGTTCTTATGTAACTGTACTTTTCTGCGCCAACCACTGAACTGTTGTCAGCTTGAGCGACGTTAGGCCTCTAGGGGGCTGAGAAGCTGACCTCCCCTGGGAGAGGTCAGAGCCCTCACGTCTGTCCAGGGAGTCGGAACCTACAGAGGAGGCTGACTTGGAGGACACTTTCCCCCAGTCTGCCACTGGAGGAGGACCGGATGCTACCATCTGAGTACCATCAAGAGACCTGGGAGTGCAGCCGGATCTTCAGAGGTTGAAGGGCCGGCCTCAAGAACCCAGACCCTGTGTCTCCCAATGCCCTACCTGGGTGGGTGATCCCACTGCTGTGAGCTGGTGGGAGATCATGCTGCTTGGGACAGAGTCCGAACTCCCCTGGGAGGTAGACCGGGAGTTGGAGGTCCTGGATCTCGACAAGGATCTATCTTTTCCCTCCCATTCCTCTTCTCTTTGTGGTGCTTCCCTGATTTTCTGTGAGAGGAGCCTTTCTGGGAAGAAGAATCTTTCTGCATGGCTGCAAGCTTTTGTTCTGTGAGGAAGGCTTGGAGGGCTTTTTGGCAGCGTATCCTCATCCTGCTGTTAAATTTTTAGCAGTGCGGGCAGGCCTTGGTGTCGTGGTCTGGGCCTAGGCATAAGAGGCAGGCCAAGTGTCCATCCTTTGATTGGATCTGTTTGCCGCAGGCACACTTCAGGTGCCAGTCAATGGAGGACGTCTGGGAAGATGACATACACATGGAGATTTAATTATTAGCAAACTTTGGCATTAAAATCTGGCATTGAAAATGCGAGGAAAAATGGCAGTCGATCGGTAGCTGAAGGTGTCCGTGGAGCCGATGCGTGCGAGTAGATGACAGGAAAAGAACTGAGGTGACGTTGGGGGACCACCCTCTTTATACTGTACGTGACATCTGGGGAGGGCCGACGTCAGGGGCGGTCCCCTACTATATACTGCTAGCTAGACATTTTCCGTGGGGTTCTGGTGCCTGCTGGCTTCAGTCCTACCGGTGTTACAGTACCTGCTGCAAGAGCTTACTCTGGAGGTAAGATCCAGTGATTCGCTCGACGCCCTACCATCTCCAACACCACTGTCAACACCGTTTTTGTGTTTACCCCTCTAGTGCAGCGTCAAGTGCCTTTTCTTTCATTTTATATTATTTTTACTATCATTTCCAGTTCAGGTCCTAGTAAATCATGGAAATCAAAGGCAGGGCTCGCCCTTATGCGTCAGTGCCTGTGCAGCAAGCCCATGATTGTTTCGGACCACCATGACCGATGTCTCACCTGCTTGGGTCCGCCATCACGACATGGACAAGTGCGACGTCTGCTTCAGCATGGACTACTGCACCCTTGAAATCCACGCATTGAATTCAGGGCAGGACCCCCCCAATTTTTAAAGGCAGACTTCGTACCTGGGACACCAGGTAAGGTCTCTGGGCCCTTCTCCTGGGCCTCTCTCAAGTACCATATGTACCAAGGGAGTGCAGGCATACGTTGTTTCTGAGCACTTCTTATAATTTGGTGCCCCTCCAATGCCCAGTGTCGGGAGAGGGGGAGTTATGGGGGTAGCCACTTTGGCGATCTCCCTGGTCTCATCCTCAGATTCAAACGGTGACTGGGATGATCCTGATTGGTTACCCGGGTCTCCAGAGCCTCGGGATTCCTCTAGGCCTAGCTCAACACCTTCTGCAGGGCTTAGGAGTCCCCGGCCCTCTGCCAACAGTGGTACCATTCTCCCGGCATCTCTCTGTGGCTCTTGCAGTGCTGGGGACATTTCTGGTGCTGACCCTAGTGCCAGTAAGGAGGGCAGCACCAGGTCTGGGGTTGAGTCCAGGGCCAATCCCGGTGCTGACCCTGTTTTTGGTGCCACGGGTGGCACTGTTTCAGGTGCCGGTGCCATGACTCGCACCGAGAGGGATTCTGGTGCTGCCAGCGGTGCCAGGTCCCTCCTCCTCTTCGGGCCCTGCAGGATCTCTCAGGCCTCTATCAAGAGGCAGATCTTTGTCTGCTGAGGTGGGGGTTGGGAGGCATAGGTTGATGCTCCATGCTGTTCCCAGATCACCAGCTCTTGGAAGAGTAAGAGTGCTAACTCGGGCCTTCTTTCTCTGCCAATTCGGGCAGGATCTGTAGTTGGTGGGGATAGGGGCCACCTTAGTGGACTTGCACAGCTCCAATCTTGTTACCGGGGTGTTCCACCCCCGCAAAGGCATCACTCAGCTCGCCCCTCTCCAGTTGGGTGTTCTTCAGTGGGTGGCTTCTGCAGCCCCCTCCCCAGGGAGGTGCCCACTGCTTGCTCCCACAGCGCTTGCAGAGGTGCTGGAGTGATTTCTCACACTTACTGTCTCCCTCCCCTACCTCTGCCTGTCATCCTCTCCCTGCCAGGTTTTTTCAGCCCTGTGGGACCCTTGACTTGGGATACCTTAGATGAGGTGAGTTTCAGACCAGTCCCTGCACCGTCTTACCCTGAATCCAGCTCCTCTGAGTCTTCAACTTCCTCCGGCGAGGAAGAGGGCATTTCAATCCATTTCTCCTATGTTACCTAACAGATGGAGGAGCTGCACCTTTCACACTTCAGAGGACGCAATCCTGTGCTTGCATTGCTGTCATTCCTAGGGGAATACAGCATGGAAGCCACCATGATCCCTCCATAGCCCCAGCTCTTCATGGAGGCGTTGCACAGTGTCTGGCAGAGCCCCTCTGCCCCTGTTCCAGCCCCAGTGGACTGGCAGCACAGGCAGCACAGGTACTGCACACCCATTGGGTCTCCAAGTGCTGTCCCCATCCCACATCGAGCGGATCTGTTGGACACCCCCTCCGGGCACTGTTGCCCAAGGCACAACTACCCCCCAGAGTCTGACTTGGCTGTTTGACTGCTAAGAAAGGAGGGTATTCTTGATGCACCAGGCACACCAGGCTGCCTATGCAAGGCACCTGTAGGCAATGCTGGGACAGCTCCCGGCATCCATGCCTGATAGTGAGGCAACCAGGTGGGTCATAATCCTTTCCACGTGCGGCCTGGAGCTTTCGAGACACCAATCAAGGGCATCTTATGATGCCAATGAGATAACTTTCAGGTTGGTGGAAACATTGGTCTGTATTCGGCAGATGACCTGGCTCCACCTTTCATGGTTATCATCCTTGGCCTGGCGTAGTGTGATTGCTTATCCTTTCCAGGGGTCCTTTTTCTCCCCCAGGGTCAGGCAGCAGTTGGTGTGGCACCTTCCCTCTCCCAGGTCTCATGAGTGTCCGCCTGCCCCTGACCAGTCTTGAATCGTGCCAGATCTGTGAGGGGCCCCTTCATCTTGTATATCCCCCATAGGAGGCTGAGGGAACTTTTTTCCCTTAGGGGGTGTCAGCACCACCTAGGTGGTGCTTGATACTCACCCACCAGTAATGAATGGTGAAGACTGATCTTTGGAAGATATGAAGATTACATACTCACCATAATTCTTGATCTTCCAAGATATCTTCACCATTCATTACTGCTTTCACCTTCCCCTTGTTGCCTAGCTTCTGGGCAGTGCTGCCTCTCTGTTTGCCTTCCCCCTTTTCACTTAAAAGGGGCCAATATCTAGCTGGCACCAGTGGCTCAAAGTCAGGAAGGTTTTTTCCTTCTCCGTAGGTTCAAGAGGAGAAAGGCAAATATGGACAGCTTTGCCCTCCTTTTTGTCCTCCCTCAAGAGAAGGGGTCCACTAATCTACAGGTTCCCAGGGCTTGAATTAGCTGTAGCATCAGCTGACACTCCATTTTTTATGCTGGAGCTCAGCTCTGAAATTTCAGGGTCAGAAATTTGCTGTAGCATCATTGCACTGCCATTACTTGACACTTTTTTGCCAATAATTTAGGCGCAAGCCTTACAATGTTAGAAAGTCAGTACTGAAACATTGCTTTTGTTGTGCTTCACAAATCCTCAGTTTCATTTAGGGTCTTCAGTTGTGCTTTAATGCAAGCAGTGGGTTCCTTCATATCTGTCTCCCTGTTTTTCAGGGTACACATATGTGTACCTTCCTCCAGATATTCGTCCTATTACCCTTGTGTGTGTGTGTGTGTATGTATGTGTATATATATATATATATATATATGATCCTGTTCAAGAGTGTCCTCTTTGGAGCTTCTTTTAGAGAGAAAGTCAGATGCCTGTCTTGGAGTTCTCCTTTTTCTTTCTGGATCAGGTCGTTGAAGGATTTTGTGAGATATGTCAGACTTCCATAATCCAGCAGAGGTAAGATCACTGTGGTGTGGATCCTGCAATTTTGCATTCTTACCCACCTTTTCATTGGGTGTATCTGCCCTTTCAGCCAGATAAGGTTGTCTTAGCCCTTCAAGCTGCATCCTCCTGCGACCTTACCTAACAGTCAACTGTTTCTGTCTTCACCAGGATCCCTTACCTCAGCCTCCAGGAATTTGGGCATAGGAGTATTCAAGCATTGTTCTTTTCCCTTTAATTCCTGTGGGAACATCTTCAAGCTAGCTCCTCCCACCCACCCGGGTGGTCACTCCTTCTGCACCACCCCCCCATGATGTCAGATCTTACCTGCTGGAAGCAAGAATCGGTGTGCCACTTGCCATGTGAGGTTGGAACCTGTTTTTCTAGAGACATGGCACCAGGGCAACTTAAAGGGAGGAGGTGGGCAATGCAAGTAACACCAAACCCCCCCAAGCACTGCCGATGGCACCGGAGTTGGTCCCAGCACTGTGAACAGCACTAGAGCCCTACTCGGCACCAGAGGTGTCACCAACCCACAACTCAGCACCGACCATGGCACTGCCCACCCCTCTGGTGCTGGAGATGGCACCAGAGTCATCCCCGGCACTGCACACAGCACAGTGGGATACTGGGGAGGCAGCATGGTGACCGGCATCAAGAGGGGGACTCCCAGGCTCCTCCAACATCGAAGGCCTCAAACTGGGCCTAGAAGGGCCTCGTGACTGTGCGGAGCTGGGGCGCCACTCAGGATCATCCCCATCCTCATCTTCCAAGCCAGAGGATAAGATCAGGGAGACCACCAGGGTGGCCACCCCCTGAGACCCTTCCTCTTCCGGTGCCGTGAGCAGCAGTAGGTGGGGACCCAGTCACGTGGCCGGCATCGCCCCGCTCACCGGCCAAAACTAAGAGGCCAGGAGCCAAAGTGGTATGCGACCACAGTGCCAAGGAAGCCACTGGCATTCACCAGCATAGAGCGCCACCACTGCCATCGGGAGTGGCTGGGCCCTCAAAAGGGCACCAGACCATAAAGGGTGCACACCCACCACCCCCCCGGAGGCCAGCTGTCCTGCAGACTCTTCACTCAGGCCTCCCATACCCATGAGACAAGGTGCAGAAGAGGCCTGGGATCCCTCAGTACATATAGTACCGGGGAGGGGTTTGGGGGAAAAGCCCAGGGACCTGGACCTGGAGTCTCACATGCAATGATACCTTCCAAAGGTTGGGCGTCCTGCCCCAATCTCGTCATACGGTTTTCCAAGGTGCGGTAGTCCATGGAGAAACACGCATTGCAGGAATCCATGTCAAGGTGTTGACCCAGGTAAGTAAAACACCAGTCATGGCAGTCAGCAGTCAACATATTACTTCTGCAGGGGAACTGGCAAAAAGGGGGAATGTCCACCTTTCTCATGATTTTTCAGACCCCAAGCCAGCATGACCAGTGAGGAGACAACAAAAACAACAGAAAAAGACTCTGCACTACACTGAAATAAAAGGAAAACAACAAAATGATAAACCGACCATGAATACTGTAGGACGGCATTAAGCGCTACAGAACTGGTGACGCACACAAAACTCTTCTGCTACCATGAAGTGAAGCTGCAGCCCCGACAGCGGGAAAAACAGCTGAAGAGGTGGGGGAGCCGGCGTTGGTTACTGGCCAGTCCGTGAACAGCACGTAGTACATTGGCCTTGTGGGCAGCACCATCCTCGATGCTGGCTCCCCTCCTCCAAAATCTTAAAGCTATATGCTCACATGGAGTCCTGTGCCTCTGGACGGAACTCACCTGTGATGAGTGGTAAAGACTGATGTTTGGAAGATCAGCCTTGACCTGATTCAGTTGTGGAAGGATATACTCATCTCCCTGCTGGTGAGTCTGTTGCAGGAACTGTAGCGTCTGGTCAAGGGTATGCTGGCATTCTCGGCAGGATTTTTTCCTGCGCTGAGGTGTACTGAATTATGCAGCCCCTCTGGACCAATTTCAAAGCATTCTACTGGATGGCTGATGACACCTCACCAGATGGGTTATCCTGGGTATAATTTTCAATTTTCTCATTTATGAAGTCCTGGAATTCGAGGCCTTTAGGTAAAATGGATTAACACCCCATCTAGTGTCAAGTCTGTCCAGGCCAAGGTGCCAAGAACACGAATTTGGGGCATGGTCAGAGCAATGGTGGCAAGTGTACATCTTGCCAGGGCATCAAGGTTTTCAACTTGTTTGTAGCAAATGCACAAGTAGGTGCCATGGATGCTGGAAAAGTGTGTGTGTATCCACAGGTGCAAGGGTTATGATGGTGCCATGCATCCACTCATTCCAATTCCTGGGCTAATCTCTTGAAGAACTTGTGCGAGGCTGGTTGTGCAGGCAGAGAGTGGTTGGTAAAGTTGAGACTCAGATCTGGGGCAATAATGAAATTCCCTGCCAACATCAGTATAGCAGTGGTTTGAGGAGGCAAGGAAAAGTGTAGATGCCATCATATTGGAATTCTGGCAGAAATCACCTGAACCACAGGGGGGGAACCACAGGATTCAGAAGAAGATACCTGAGGTAATTTGAATGTCTAGATGCTTTGTTGTTGAATGGGCTGGGTAAGAGATAAGTTTTTTTTCCCCAACTTTAAAATCAGTCTTGGGGCTATACCCTTATTTGGTTCTCTCCCCTTGGCCACTGAACCTCCTGCTGATGTATATTTTCATAGAGCCCCTTAGAATAATAGTAAGAGAGGCCTAGGACCTTAAAGAGCTCGAGCCGGCCCATCGGCGCAGCAGTTGGATTTCCGTCTGCGATGCCGGTGACCCGGGTTTGGGAATGGACTCGGGTCGCTGGAGGGCCAGCCGTGGGGAGAAGGAAAGGAAGCGTCTACTGATGGCTCGCCTTCTCCGGGAAGAGGGTGGGGATGCAGTTCGGCATCTACTGACCCCTAGCAGAGGCTGGGGTACAGCGTGACGCTCGACCCATGATATCTATGGAGCGACAGACGTCTGGTGCATGCAGTGATGTCAGTGGCACTACGCTGCTCAGGAGAAAATGGGAAAAATGGTGCAAGGGCCGATCGGGCGATGGCCTTCCCGGCTCTCCAGCTCTGGGCTCCTGGACCTCCATCTACCACCTCAGCAGCACCCAGGGTCATGAAATATGGCCGGAAGGCTCATCCCTCACGTAAGGGACCCGCCCGATGAAGGGATACATCGGGGATACCTGGGTAGGCTGCAGTGTGGGGCAGTGGGGTCGGGAGACTGCCAAGCTGGGAAGATTCCCTGAGGGGCCCGAAGGAGTGATCGGCTCTGGTACGGGGGTGGAAAAACAAATAAAGCAAAAAAAAAAATCTCGAGACTACCAGAGGTCTTCGGGGAAGAGCTGGGGAGGGCTAGAAGGGTCACAGTATGACCCACAACACAAAGGCTTTTAGTGTTGATTTACATGATGTAAAGGAAAATTATGTTGATTTATGTCTCTCATACTTAAGTTAATTCATTATACAGCACCTAGGTATAATCTTGGGGCTCCAGTGGGCTGGTTTGCTAAAATAGGAACCAGCAGAGACTTTTTCATCCAGGGAAAGGAGAGGACACCTCAGACACTCTCTAGTCATGGGACAGGACTTAAATTAGGTCCCCCGGAGTAACAGGGGCTGGGATCCGCTTAATGGTAGAATGGGAATCACATACCTGTGAAGAGTGTATGGAATACTTTTGGGAGAGAGGGGTTAATAATGGAGTGTAGCAGCTCCTAACTAAGTAACCAATTTTAGGAACCTTAGGAAATTTCTGAACGGGGAAGAGGCTCCTCGGGGGGGAGGTGTTAGTTTTCAATGGAGTCACCAAACGAGGTTCTCCGCTGTAGGAATATAGTGGTGAGCCTATTATGGGTTCTCATGACCTTGAAGTAGGTTAGCACATGTAGTTATGGGTGGGACCCCCACTTCTCTGGGGTGGAGTCTGGTTTTAGGGCCCCAACCTCAGACATCCCAAGGTGGTTCGCTTTTTCCATCTCACAAGTGGAAGCCATTTTGTATATAGTTCATATATGCTGAAAAGTAGGTTGTTTTGCTCTCTAGTTAAGAGGGGAGGGGGATAGTAGATAGGCTAGATTGGGGAATTACTGTTTCTCTTGTTTTAAGTTTTGAAAAAAGGCGCACACACACTGGTCTTCAATAGTATGGTCGAACTTTATTGACAATAAAAAGTGGTATAGTTGGAGATGGGGGAGTGGGGGGTCTTCTGGTGGTGGTCTCCTCCAGTTTCTGGTCTGCTGCATTGGATCCTACGGCATGGCTGGGACTGGGGGGGGTCTCCGTCGGTGGTTTCTTCCTCTCGTCCTTTTCCCGGGGGGGGGGGGTCTGGCTCGATGGTTTGGCTTCAAAGGTTGGATCCCATGACAAACGAACTTGTCAGAGTATTTTCGCAGAATATAAATGGATTACACAGCCCAGTTTCTTAGAAAACAATCTGCAGATTTATTTTTTTGTCCAGAAGATGCGCCTTTCTGAAGTAGATCACCGAAGTTAAGCTGGGGACAGAAATATAAGGTCTATGCTTCGTCCCACCCCAGTGGACATAGGAGAGAGTTAGCTATTATGGTCCCCACTACTATCCCCCCCCCCCAAGAAGTGCAAGATTCCTATATAGATAGCCATGGTATATATGTTATTTTACAAGGCAGGCTTTTCTCACAAGATGTTACCCTGATAAATGTCTACATGCCTCCACAAACTAAGGCTCTGATAGTAAAAACCTTTATAAATAACCTCATGGGATTATTACAGAGGTGCCTGATAATAGGGGTGACCTCAATATGACCGTGTCAGTTACTCAGGACTCCTCCAACCCACGGGAGTATAGGATGGCCACTGCAGTCAAATATCTTAAGGGGAATGTTAGAACACTTATCTGTGGTAAACGTCTAGAGAAAGGTTTACCCCAAGTCACCAGGATACACTTTCTATTCTGGGAGGCGTCACATTTATTCAAGATTAGATTATTACTTTACAACTTGTGAACATTTCTCCCTGATACAGAATATTTCCTTTGGGCCTAGAATATTATCAGATCATCATCCTCTAATCCTAAAGGTTAACTTGGGGAAAAAGAAAAAGCAAACCCTCTGGCGCCTTAACCTGATTCTCCTAAGAGAGCCACAATACATAGATTTTATGAAAAAAAGGATTCCTCATTTCATGGAAGAGAATGGCTCTTCCTCAGACTCTGATGCTATGTTATGTTATGGGATGCCTTGAAGGCAATGCTTAGGGGGGAAACTATAGCTTATTCAATTAAGAAAAATAGGGAGTTGGAAGCTAAGTATAAAGACCTGATGGAACAGCTACACACTTACCAACTTCTGTATAGAGAAGGGGACACAGTAATACAAACAAAAATTAGGCAAGTCAAAGCAGAATTACAAAAGATCATGGATCGAAAGATAAAAGAAGCCCTTCTATATCTAAAACAATCAGGTTATGAGGGAGGAGCTCGGGGAACCTGGCTGTTGGCACACAGATTAAAGGCCCATAGAAGAATCTCTACTATTTTTAAGACCAAAAATCCAAGCACGGGTCAAGTGGTCAGGGGAGAGGAAGAGATTAGGAACATTTTTGCTAGCTGTTACCAAACTTTGTATCAGCAGGGCCCTGAGGATAATCCTGAAGAGAGATCCTGGTTTTTGGAGGGACTTTTCCTTCCGGGCCTATCAGAGGTGCAGATTGGCATATTAGAGGCACCGATCCGGGTGGATGAGATTCTAACCCAGATTAAAGCTGCAGCCACACAAAAATGTCCTGGCCTAATGGATCTCAGGCAGAGTAGTACGAGAAATACTTTAAGGAGCAAATACCTGGAATGCTGTCTGTGTGCAAATTGGTGGCAGAAGGAGAGTCTCCTCCACTGCCCTGGGCATATGCTACTTTGGCAGCCCAACAAGGATATCCTGGACACTGCCTCTTATCGTCCTATATCCATTTTAAATGCGGATTATAATATTTTCATGGCAATATGGACCCCCGGATTGGAAACTATTTTGCCAACTCTCATCCATCCCGACCAGCTTTATTAAGCAAAGGAACACTACGGATAATATTAGGCGGGTATTAATATTAATAGAACATATTCAAATTAGACACATTCCAGCAGCGGCCATGAGCCTTGATGCTGAGAAGGCCTCTGACAGGGTCTCCTGGCCCTTTTTATGGGACACCCTGCTGAAATTTCATTTTCCAGAGTCTTTTTTTGAAATGGATCCAAGCAATATACTCTGCTCCACAGGCCTTTGTTCATATAAATGGAGGGATGTCCCTCTCTCCACTCCTGTTTGCACTTTATATGGAACCCCTGGCAGAGGCACTGAGAGGGGGTGGAGGGAATTCCTGTAGGTTAAACGAAATTTAAGATTCCCTTGTTTGTGGATGATGTTCTGTTAACGGTTCTGTCACCGGAAGATTCCATACCATATGTGTGGGATATTCTAGGCCTTTATAAAAGGGTAGCAGGTTTCAAGATAAATATCTCCAAAACCGAGGCCTTATCATTAAATTTTGTCCCCTCTGAGGTGTTGAAGCAGTCTTCCCTTTTGAAATGGCGAACAACTAAAATTAAGTATTTTTGAATACACATCCCTCAGAATCTTAAAGTAATAGATACTGTAAATTATGAACTACTTACATTAACACTACAATCTGACCTTAATTCTTGGGGCAAACTTAATCTCTCTCCTTTTTTCAACACATAGAAATTATCCGCATGAATGTATTACCACATTCATTGTACCTTTAACAGACACAGTATTTTCCAGGTGGAGGAGAGTGGGACTGACTTATGTATTTCAGTTTCTGGGGCAGTCAGGGATTATCCCTTTTGAAACACTGCAGAGAGAACATGGTCTTAGACAAACGGATTTTTATAGATACCTTCAGGTTAGAAACTATATCCTCAGATGGCATTCCATTACCTCCACATTACCTTCCCCTCTGCCTCCTTTTCTGATACTACTCTTGGATTTTCTCTGGGGTAGTACGTGGGGCCATTTAATCAGGAACATTTACAGAATTTTGAGGGACGCCCTGGGATATAACACACTTTCTATTCTGGAAGGATGGAACAGAGAACTAGAGCTAGAGGTCTCTGATGTCTCTTGGATAAAAACTTCATTGCAGGTGGTTAAAATTACATCATCTCATTTATGGTGGCAATTTGCTTGGAAACGCAGAAACCAGTACTTTCGCTCACCTGCAATCTTGGTAAAATATCTCCCAGACAACAATGGTTGTTGCTGGAGAGCCTGTAAATGTAAGTTAGCAGATCTAGGACATATTTTTTGGAATTGTCCTTTATTAATGCCATTTTGGTGTTCCCTTCAGCTGGGCTTAACAGATTGCTTGGGTGAGCAAATAGAGCTTACTGTGGAGATGACCCTGTATTCCATTTATCCAGACCGCTCCCCCTCCTCGGCGTAAGACCCTCTTGTCAATATATCTGGTTGTGGCCAAAAAGGCTATTACCCGCAAACAGATGACCAGGATCATTCCTTCAGCATCAGACTGGAGGCAAATAGTCTTGGGAATATACCAAATGGAATGTATTACGACAGTTATCCATGATAAATCAACTATTTGCTGAACCAAGTGGCAGAGGTGGATCCAGTATCAATTAGAAATTGACCCAGAATTTATGCCTTAGGGTTTGGAGGTGCTAGATGGGCTATTCTGTGAGCATATTTCTCTATAAAAAAATGTTATTATTTTATATGGTATACCATGGGACTTTGCTTGATTTCTAAAACGATTATTATTTATCGAGCCGGCTGCTATGCATCAATATACAGTTCTATATTGTCTTAACTGTAAATTATGATTTATTTGATGGAATGTCTTGTTTTTCTCTAATAAAAATCGAATAAAAAAAAAAAAAACATACCTGAGGTATGGTGGCTAAAACTGTCAGGCCTTCTGTGGGTTGAGCAAGAGGGTAATCGTCTTTGAGGCTGGGATACTACATAAATTATCTGTACTTTATCCTCAACTACTACTCCCCTGGGTTTAGGGGGAGTCTTTACTTTCTTGAGTGGTTTCCCATCCAAAAAAATACTCTACCATCTTATCTTCTGGTTGTTTGTTTCTCGTTTTATTTTTCTTTGCTATCAATATAGCTAACATGCCATGCGTTTTAAATGGCGCCAACCACGCACTACACACCATTGCTGGGGTAATAGGTTTGATGCTCGAGTGGTGAAAGGAAGGTTGGGCTAGGTGTTAATAAAATGTAGTACAACAGGTGGTCACAGCAGAAAGTAATAAAGTAAAGCACCCCAGAAAGCAAACAAGTAAGGCCATGGGTGAATACAGAGTACAGTTTGTCACATTTTAGAAATGTATGTTCATTCAAGTTGATGCAGGTTTGATGTGGAGCTGAAGCAGCTTCGAGGAGAAGAAATTTACAGTACCTATCATCCAGACATTAAGGCCCTGTACACACTAGACTTTTTAAACCATTTTAAGCAAGTTAAAATGGTTTAAGAAGCACTAACATGGTTTGCGGCCACATTACAGCATGATTTAAACAGTTTTTAAAAACTCTGCTAAAACCTTGCTAGATACCTAGTCTCTAGCCTGGTTTTAAAAATGGTTTACGCTAAACATGGTTTGACTCACTAGTGTGGACGCGTTGTTTGGTGCTGGGCTTCTAGTTGTGATATGCATAATATTGGAATTGCTTGGGCTGCTAGGATATACAGCCATCTGTGACATAGCACAGTTGTAGATATAGTAAGGTTCACAACCCCAAAAAGTACCCAGTGTGGACAGAAATGGGGTTGAAGAACCATGTTTAAACACAGTTTCATCACAATGTGGATGCTGTAACACAGTAAGACTTAAACCAGTTTATAAAATGGTTTTCAACTTGCTTTCACAAGTGTGTACAGGGCCTTAGTAAGTGGGAATAGTGGCTATTTTGGTCACAGACAGCAATACCTTAACTGTTGAAATAAATGTATCTTTATACCACAGGTTTAATGTATCCTCGCCATCCTAAATGATATGAACTTTAAAAATGTATAAAAGGACAGTATCCCATATGATGCATCACTACTCGGTGGATAACTAATACTGATGCTAACAGATTTGTACTGCTGAAAATGCGGGAGCGATTGTAACCTTGCTCCACCGAATGTAATGCTTTGGCATGTTCATATTAAAATGAATACAGTAAAGTTTAAAGAAAAAAGTACAGCAGTGGTTTGAGTAAGAATATGCTCTAAAAGTCCTTATTACAGGGTTGTTCACCTCAGGGGGAGGTAAAGATTTGCCAAAGTGATTTCCTTATGATGTAGTCTGCCATTAACTATTATCAGGCAGCCCTCAGGGTTCCACCAGGAGTGGTAAATTTGGAAGGTGGTGTGTCTGGGTATAAGGATAGTGACTTGCCATCACCTGCCACCCTCAAAAGATGAGAAGAGTACAGTATGGAATCGAAGTCCATGTTCAAGCTGGGTGAGGTGTGTTTCTTGAACACAGAGCAAGTCAGGTTTGTTTTTTCTGGGTGATGACTTTAGAGCATTTCATCAGATTAATGAGGCCATTCACATTAAGACAGTGTAAGTGAAACTGTGCTGTAGCCATGATATAATGTTATTTATTTATGTCTTTGATGACCGGGTAAGCAAGCTGATCCAGAGGACTGTTTTCAGTTACGACCCAGGCCACAAAGGTGGCAGGATAGTACACAGCAGTAAAATAACAATACAATCCAAGGTTCAAAACAGAGATTTGTTTGCGTACAGGTACACATGAGAAAGCATCAACAGCAGCAACTAACAATACAGCCATAGATTAAAGTATAAAATTGGATTGCATACAGGTACATGTGAGAGAGCATCAGGAACACATAAATGCAATATAGTAGTGAACATGCTATGTACAGTAATTAATATACATTGCAATAGTAGGGCAGTATTATATACAGAATACAAACAGCATCTGTGGAGTTTCATAAGTAAATTCATTATTAGAAAGGGACAGTAAATACTGAAAGACCAGAGTGAAAGACAGGAGCGAGAGGGAGCAAGTCGGTTGTCAAATTAAAGTACTGTAGACAGGTAGTTGCTAGACCACTGGTCACTGAGCGGTGCATAGAGGAGGGCACCATTAACTAGGTGTGGGGTGGGCAAGAGGTGAGCCAGGTGGGGTTAATGTCCTGGCTAATTGTTTTGGTTTTTTTGTGGCGATTCTTTGTATTACCTCCAGACACCAGAACTTTCTTGGGCTACTCGGATGACCCGCTGCTTCTACCGCCCGCTGTGATCCCATCTCCTCAAGGACATTACTTTCTCCTCACCGGGCCCCCCTGGCCCAGGGTCTGTGAGGAGATTGAAGGGGCGGAGAGCCCACGTTGGGTGTGTGGCAGCGAGCACCGAGAGCCATTGCCTATTTGGGCTGGAGGGGTTATCTTGTGTTACATCCCAGACATGGGACGTGCAGTGCCACCCAGCCCATGTTGTGGATGCTCCCACCCACATCCAGAAGGCTGCCGTCCAATGTCTTCTCCCCCGTATGCAAGCACCTGTGCATCACAGTGCCACCGGTCTCCACCCGCTGCAATGCCAGGCTGACCCTGGATCCCTCCCTGAGAGTTCTGACAGTCCTCTGGATGCTCAATCCTCTCTCTCTCCCCTGCCGACCCACGGGAACCCAGGCTCATTCCTGAACCTGGGTCACCGCTGTGGCACGCGGTGTGGCGTCCAGCGCCTCAACCCTCAGTGCCACCAGGCCAGCCCCCTGGCTAATTGTTGAGGATCAGTTGCAGTTGCATGTAGCCTCAGACAGAAGCCAGGCCTGGAGGTTGGATTTAAAGGACAGATGAGAGGGGGATATCCTGACTGACAGAGGGAGATGGTTCCAGAAAGTAGAGGCAGAGACAGAGAAGGTTTTACTGCCCATGGCTGTAGAGGTCCGGGGAATTTCTAATTAGGGGATGGAAGAGTCCCAAAGTCATCTGGGAACCACCCTATAAGCCAGGAGGGTGAAGTAGGGTGACTTCTGAGAGTTCCTAAGTGAGCAATCTACTAAACTACCCATGGTGAGGTCAAAGTGATCTTGAAGTGGGAGCCAGCCTAGGGACTGATAGAATGAGCAATGGTGAGTGGAGAAAGTGGCTAGGAGGACAAAGCAACAGATAGCATTGTAAGTGGGGATTAGGTGAGCGAATAATGAGGACGTGGAGGCATAAATGGGTGAGCAATAGTCGAGGAGAGGCAGCAGGTTGCCTCTAGTGATGGCTAGATGGGTGTCAGGGGTCAGGAATTGACTGAGGCGATAGGCTGCACCCAGTTTTTGTTTGATTTTCTTCACAATGGTGCTAGTGTGCTTGCTGAAGATAAGAGATGGGTCAAACGTCATACCTAGATATTTAAAGGTAGGTACAGTTTCAAGGGGAGGGCCAGCAGGGGTAGAAATCAATAGTGAGGTTTTTGATTTTGTGACTTTAGCTAGGAATGGCCTGGAACCAAACAACATTGCTTTAGTTTTTTTCTAATTTACGAGAAGTTTCTTTGAGAGGAACCAATTCTGGGCGGCTCCATAGTTTGTTGTGAGGGTGGCAGATAAGGATTTTAGGGATTTGTCGCTATGGTAGATGTCGAGGTCATCAGCATAGAGGAGTGCCTTGCAGTTTATGCTATCTGTGGGGAGGTCATTTATAAACATGGAAAATAGCAGTGGCCCAAGTATTGAGCCCTGAGGTACACCTGTGCAGATAGGCAAGGCTGGAGAGGAGTTATTTCCTATCAGCACAGACTGGGACCGGTTAGAGAGGTAGCTATGGAACCATGTAACAGTATCCAATGAGCAGCCAGAGTTCAGTAGAGTTGAGGATATGGGGATTGATGAGGTCAAAGGCCTTCGATAGGTCCACAAACACTGCGCCCGTGGCGTTGCCCTTGTCCATGTTTCTGAGGACGTGATGGGGAGAAGGGCAAGGGCAGAGGAAGTACTGTGGAGTTTACGAAAGCCGTGCTGGTGGTGGCTGAGGAGGTGGTATTTTTCTAGGTGATTGGATAGCTGATGGTGAATGATTTTCTCAGGTAGGTTACTCAGGTGATGGAGGAGAGAGATAGGTCTGTAGTTCACAGGGGCGTGGGGGTGACCAGCCTTATAAATGGGTACAACGTTGGCGTGCTTCCAGGAGTCAGGTACCACTGATGTTGAAAGGGCAAGGTTGAAGATACAGGTTAGGGGTTGAACAGTGGCTGAGGAGAGTGGTCTCAGGAAGGCAGGATAAAGCCCATCACGGCCTGGGCTACCTCTTGCTGGTAGTGTCTTCAGGAGTTTTGCAGTGACATTTAGACCAACTGCCCTGAAGTAGAAAGGGGGGGGGTGACGTTGCATTGCAGGACTGCTGTGAGCCATGAGGTAAGCTGTTCTGGCCTGAGGGAGGCTGAGCAGGGAGTTTACTAGTGTAGGGAAAGAGATCTGTGAACATTTTATTGAAGGTGTCTTCGATTTCACCTTGGTTGGTGATGGGGCCAGTGGGAGAGTGGAGCCGTGTGATCTGCTTTGTGGACTTTGGGTTTAGGAAGGACCCTTGGGAAGCCCAGAAAGTACGTGGATTTCCAAGCGAGTCTGACTGCAGGTTTGTGTAGTATTAGCGCTTAAGTGACTTTATGGCTTGCTTGCAGGAGTTATGCAATTGTCTGTATGCATTCCATAGCTGGTTAGATGGGGATGCCTTATAGGCTTTCCATGCTTTGTCTCGGAGTTTCAATTGGGTCAGTAGCTCCTTGGATATCCAATGGGTACAGCCGCCCCCAACCCTTCTTGTAGTGATGGGAAAGTGATAGCCCTGGAATGTGAGAAGGACATCGGTAAAGAGGGTGGCCACAGTGGAGATGTCTTTACAAGAGAAGAGCTCTGACCAGTTTAAATTGCAGGCAACCTCAAGGATGGGTGTAGGGTCCTGGCAGTTAAATTTTCTGAAGGACAGAAGCTTAAGTGGAGGGTGGATATATTGGGAGGTGAGGATGATGTAAGTTGGGGAGTGGTTGCTGACAGAGTTGGATATTGTACCTGCTTGAAAGACCAGGTCTGACCGGTTGGTGATAATCCAGTCTAAGGTGGTATGGTTGTGTGAACAGGTGTTAAATCTAGTGGTGGAGGAGATTACTTGTTCCAGGTGATATGATTTTAGGAGATGCACATGATCAGGTGCTGGGGATTCAGTCCAATTGAGGTTGAAATTCCTGAGTAGAACAGTGTCCCTTGAAGGAGAGGTGCACGCAAGACATCTAGAAAGTTAGATAGACCTTGGACAACACCCGTTGGGGGGGGGGGGTTATAACAACAGCCTATGTAAAGCTTTTTTGTGGCTCCTAGGATAATTTCAACAATAATCCACTCACTACCCGAGGTGGGGGTAGAGTGGGAGATGGCAGTGGCCGGGATGTGATCAAGCGTGTGCAGCGTGACTCCTCCACCTCTCTTTCTCCCTGGTCTGTCCTAGCGTAGTAAGAAGTAGCCAGCAAGTAGACAAGAGACATCAGTAATGGACAGTTTCATCCAGGTCTCAGATAGGCCTAGGATGTGAGCTTTATATAGGGACACCCATGCCTGAAGCTCAGAGAATTTGGATGATAGGCTGCATACATTTAGGTGTGCAACTCAAAGGCCATTATGGCCTGACCAGGTAACAGTTGAGGGATCAATATGTGTGTGACGGTCCTGGTTTACTCTCCACATCACTAGCAATGAGAAGGAGAGATAGGAGATGAACATAGTGAGAAGGCCAGTGGGGTGCCCGGAGGGTAAGGGAGTGGACAAACAGGCTAATCAGCCAGCGCCCAAGGTTTGATAGTAGGGCTAGTGTGGCATAGGTCATAGAAGGCAGCTCAGGCAACTAGGGTCTGAAAGTTGATGGTGGGGGGGGTATGGGGTTGTGTGTGACATAGTGCAGTTATGTAGACATAATTGATCTGCAGCTAGTAAGGTGGCACAAGCATCTGTTGCACAGAGCATTCCATACAGGGATCCAAGCAAGAGAAGGAGCAGGTAGGTACTCATATTGCTTGGGGTAAGTGCCAGAAGTCAAGAAATGCAGGGTAGAAAATGTTTTGAAAAGAAAAGCAAGCAGTGTTATTTGGGGAGTATAGTGCCCCAATAAGAGTTAAGAAAAGAGTTGCTGTCACTCTAAGAGGAGTGGCAGCAGCAGTGCTGGTAGAGGGCGGAGATAGGGACCTGAGTGGGGGAGGACAAGTATTTAATTAGTGCCGGGCATGGGGAAGGGCGGATGGGACAAAATTTGTCCCAACAGCTAGCTGCTTGGTCCTTGAGCAAAGTTAAAAATGTGCTAAAATTATGCCCCGATTGAACTGCAGGCAGAAAAGGCACTCCGAGTTTGGAAAAGCTGGGTGCATGGATTGGCCAAGCAGCAGCACTCCTAGCCAATCAGTGCGCCTGCAGTGAAACCACAGCAGGGCTCGATGCTCCATTACCTTTGAGGCTGGGAGAGGGTTCCAGGACTCGGGGAGGGATAGCAGCAGCAGCGGCTGCGGCAGGAAGATAGAGAACTGCTCTACCTTCGGCGAGGTGGAGCTCCCTGTCAGTGGGGGTCCTGCAGAAGTCTTTGAGGCCAGGAGAGGGTTCCAGGAGTCAGGGAGGGATAGCAGTGGCGACCGCAAGATAGATGCACCACCTTCGATGAGGTGGAGCTCCCTGTCAGGGGCCTTCCTGAAGAAGTCTTTGAGGCCGGGAGACGGTTCCTGGAGTTGAGGAGGGATAGCAGCGGCGGCCTCGGCGGCAAGATAGAGATACATGCTGCCTTCAGCGAGGTGGTGCTCCCTGTCAGGGGGCTTCCTGCAGAAGTCTTTGAGGCTAGGAGAGGGCTCCAGAAGTCAGGGAGGGATAGCAGCGGTGGCTGCTAGTCAACACTGGTAAGTTCAAAAAGGCTACTGCTACACAAACATCTTGCAGACAGCAGGTGATGGAACGGAAACTGGTGGCATGCTGGCCTAGTCTGCCAATAAAACAGTGGGGAACTATCAGACTTGTGCCAACTGTATACATACCTGACAACTTTGGGGTAACTGTGTACTTCCAAGATGGGGAACCATGGGTATGGGTCCTGTGTGGCTGAGTTAAGAAACCCACCAGGAGGTCTGGCCTCCTGGCAAAAAGACTGTCATAGGATGGGGGGTCAAGGTCAACATCTTGACCCTATCCCAGTTCAGAGCCCTCTGTGAGTCTAGGTTAATTTAGGGAGAAGAAACTGTCATGGTAGGAGAAGGACATTATACAACAGTGTAAGAGTAGGCAAAAGAGCAGTGCACAGCTTTTCTGGTTTAGTGTGGTGTCAAAGAACTAGGGTTGTGAACCATTCCTTCTGGGGGGAGCAGTGGGTACAGGGGATGGTCAGTCTCCACTTGGGAGGTGTTACCCTTCAGATCAGGGGCCACGGATTTAGGGGGCCCAAGTTTAGTTACAATTCAATGGAAGAAAAAGATTAATCCCCAGCAAAGACCTTATATGTGCTAAGTAGGTATGACAAGCCTAGAAAACCAATAACCCTTGTGCTGGGGGGACCCGAAAAGGGACTGAGTGTAAGTGACTCTGACAGACGAAGGTACTACCAAAATAATCAGAGGAGTGGCAGTGCATCACCAGGCTGAAACCTCAATGCTCAAAACAGTTGCTGCAATCTGCATGCATTCTTCCCTCTCCCACACTCTGTCTCTGGGTTTTGGTCTTACGGTCATCCAGCACCCACCGGTCCAAGACTGATAATTTGAGGGTCCTCCCCATAGTGGATGGGAGGTGGACAGAATTCCTGGTTCCACCATGAGCTACAAGTAGTCGCACAGGGTTTGCTACATACCCCAAGGGGCTTTAGTATTGTCTGTAGCTCGAGCAAGAAATGGTGGCTGGGGTGATTTTTTTCCCCTCACCATGAGCTCAGTCTGAGCAGTGTGGCTGTTGCAGGCATACTGGTGTAGGATTGTTTGTGGGGATCTGTCAGTTGCCAAAAGGAGAGTGCAGTATATAGATGCAGGTGGTAGCTACCGTTTCACCTATAGGCCTGTACAGTGGTGCAGCTGGCCAAACATACTGTTGAGTACACTGCTGGGAGGGGGGGTGGCAGAGGACAGAAAGGGAGATAAGCAAAGGTATCAGTTTGGAAACGGCCCCTGTGGTGCACTCACTGGGACAACTGTCCAAAATTTGAGGTCAGTCAATTCAGACCCTTGGGAGCTTCCCAGTGTTTCACGCACTTGTATTCCACAGCATTTTCATTCCAGGAGCAGTCTGTAGAATAGGGAGCAGACACTGATAGGTAACAGTCATCGGAAAACTCTACTCTGCTTTAACATAGAAACATAAAAGTTGACAGCAGATAAGGACCTCAAGGCCCATCCAGTCTGCCCATTTTTTCTACCTTATGAATGTGCCCTAGGCCTTTACTCTGTCAATGGCCTATTTATTCATACTCACCTGTATTGCTCCATTATGCCTATCCCATGCCTGTTTGAAGTCCTGCACTGTATTCATGTCCTCCACTTCCTGAGATCGGCTATTTCATGCATCCACCACCCTTTTTGTGAAAAATAACTTTTTCACATTACCCCTTAATTGGCCTCCTGCTAATCCCATGCTGTGTCTTGTCCTGCTGTTTTTCTTATATTGAAATGTTAGACTCTTTCACCTTATTAATGCCTTTAAGGTATTTGAATGTTTCGATCTTACCACCTCTTTCCCTCCTTTGCTCTAGGGTATACATATTGAGCTCCGTTTATCTGTCCTCATATGTTTTCTGATGCAGTCCCTGCACCATTTTGGTTGCTCTTCTCTGGACTGCCTCCATTTTGTTAATGTCCTTGTGCAGGTGCGACCTCCAGTACTGCACACAGTACTCCAGATGGAGCCTAACCAATGTCTTGTAAAGAGGTATAACCTCCCTCTTACGACTTGTGATACCCATGCTAATACAAGCTAGCATCTCTCTAGCCTTATCTACTGCTTTAGTGGTCTGTTTGAATGATTTCAGGTCATCTGTGATGATGATACATAAGTCTCTTTCTTTCCTTCTGATTGCCAGCAACTCCCCTCCCAACCTATAGGTAGCTTCAGGGTTTCTCTTCCGTATTTGCATGATCTTGCACTTCTTTGCGTTCAACCCCAGTTGCAACTCTTCTAACCATTTTGCCAGTTTTTCCAGATCGCTTCTCATTCTGCCCAACCCATCTGGATAATCTACTCTGTTGCAGATCTTTATGTCATCTGCAAACAGGCAAACCTTACTCTCCAGTCCATCTGTAATGTCACTGATGAAGATATTGAAGAGGACTGGCCCCAGGACTGATTCCTGAGGTACCCCACTTGTGACTTGCATCTCTTCTGACTGTATACCGTTTACCACCACTCTCTCTTTTCTGCCCACCAACCAGTTTGCCACCCAGTTGACCAACTTCTGGCCCACCCCAGCCTACCTAGCATATTAATCAATCTTCTATGTGGAACAGTATAGAAAGCTTTGCTGAAGTCAAGGTAGGCAACATCAACTGCACACCCTTGGTCCACCACTCTGGTAACCCAGTCAAAGAAATCTATGAGATTAGTTTGATAGGACCTCCCTGTTGTAAACCCATGCTGTCTTGGATCCTGTGCTACAATGGATTCCAGGTGTTGCACTATCCTTTCCTTAAGGAGTGCCTCCATAATCTTGCCCACTACTGAGGTAAGACTGACTGGTCTGTAGTTCCCTGCCTCCTCCCTGCTATCACTGCTGTGGAACAGGATCACATGAGCCCTTCTCCAGTCTTCTGGGACCTCTCCTGTGCTCAGAGACTCACTAAACAGTCCTGCTAATGGCTCTGCTAGTTCCAACCTTAGCTCCTTTAGTACCCTGGGATGTATGCCATCAGGTCCCATTGCCTTGTCCAACCTGAGCGTAGCAAGCTCTTGTAGGACCCTTTCTTTTGTGAAGAGACTTGTGCACACCTCCCTCCCCCGTGTCCACGGTGCTGAGCTGTGGGCCCTGCCCTACCTTCTCCTCAGTAAATACTGAGCTGAAGTATCTATTTAGGATAGATGCTTTTCCTTGGTCCTCCTCCACAGACTCCCCCTTATCCCCTTTGATCTTATCAATACTTCCTCTGGACTTTCTTCTTTCACTAATGTATCTATAGATCCCCTTCTTTTACTGCTTGTGCTAGTGTTTCCTCGGTTTGGGTCTTTACCGGCTTTACTGCCTTCCCTGCTTTCTTTAGGGAAGTTTGGTATGCCTCCCTATCTTCATCCCGCTGCATTCCCATTTATTTCCTGAAGGCCAACCTTTGGGCTCTGACCTTTTCTGCTACTGTTATTGAGAATCAAAGTGGTTTCCTTCTTCTTTGCTCTTGCTTTTCTCCCTAACACAATGGGATGTTGCTTCAAGTATTGCATCCTTAATGCTTGCCCACTTTGCCTGTACCCCGTCACCTGTATTTCTTCTTGCCAGGGTTAGCTTAACTCTGTTGGCCATCTTATCAAAGTCAGCTCCTCTGAAGTCCCATGTTTTTGCATTGGAATGGGATGATTTAGTTCTAGTGGCCAAATTAAACCATACCATGTGATGGTCACTGGCCCCCCAGGTGACCTTCTACCTGGAGATCTGTGATCCTTTCCCCGTTAACTCTAAGATCTTCAGTAAGAAGCAATGGAGTGGGAAATCAGAAACAGTTCAGTGAGGGCTAGGACTCAGAAAGTAAAGGATTAATGCAAGAACATATCCCTCCTTCGTGCCCCCCCCCCCCAACCACCACCACTCAAAACAAATAGGAGCGAGTAGATCATTACTTAAGCTGGATTGGAGGAAGAATTTTTCTTGCATGTCTGCCTAGACTTAGTAGGAGAAGGAATTTTTCTTGCGTTTCTGCCTAGACTTAGTAGGTGAAGTATCGTTAATAAAACACTAAGTCCCTCTCTAGTCCCCATTGACAGTGTGAGCATGGTAATCCATCTAGATTTTCATTATGCTGTTGAGCTCTCCATGTCATTGGGTCAGTACAGCTGCAGGGTGGAGGGACTCAGCCCCAGCTGGCTATGCCTTATACATACAGAAAGAATCTTAAAACATGAATAAACCAACCAGAAAATCCATACTGGGATAAACGATTGAAGGGATAAAAAAAAAAACAGAAAATTTGACGCACCATGCTCAGACGTGGGGGAGAGGAGAACATGGCAAGGGTAAGCAGAGTTGTATAATTCAATGTGAGCCCAGTAACACACAAAAATAGTTTTTTAGAAGGTTGCCATTGGTTAGGAATGCCTTAGAGGGTATTATTTTGAAAGACTGAAACTCTGAATACCGAGTGTCAGAATCCTGAGACTGATTGCCCGCAACTCAGAATCCCAACACTTGGTAATTGCCTGTTACAGAGTTTATCATAAATAGAGGGTTATGGGGCACAGCTCCCCACACAAGGGGTGCAGGGGACAAAGCCCCCCGAAACATGGAAAACTCCTCTGCCATGGGCAATGACCAAGTGTTGGGATTACAAATTTTGGACAGTCTTGGGATTCTGACACCTTGTTGATGCAGATAAGCAAAGTGCTGGGGGAATCCCAGTCCAGTCCCCCATTTCAGGTACCGGTCGCCATAGGCCCTCTCCCTACCAGTCCAGACCCTTCCCTCCCATAGCGCATGGTCAGAGCTCCAACCAACCTGCTCTTCTGATGCTGCACTGGTCCGCCACTGCACCTAGATGTCCCTGCAGAGACTGTCCCCAGACAAGGGTTCAAAAGTGACTGCACCCTCTGCACCAAGCCGGATGATCCACATTTCTGTAGTGCTCCACATTGTCAAGGGGTAGTCATTATGACTGGGTTCTGTGCATCCCTACTAGGGGGAAATGGCACAGCCTAAAGCTTTATAATGTTGGGCATGTGAGGATTCCAGACAGCAGCAACTCTCCAGTCTTAGCTGTGCCATCAAAGGGGATATATCTCTTAAGCTTTTCTGAAGGATCTTTCACCTTCTAGGCCATGTGGCTGCAATTCTGCATAGCAGGTTGAGGTTTCCTGGTGACAGGGAGCACTCCTAAATTAAAATTATGCCTGTTAAGCTGCAGCTTTCAAATTGGTTAATCTGCTCTTCCCATTTCCACTGCATGTGCTTAGATTGGACGCCACAACTGCCACGCTATTGTTATTTTTGAGAGGTCTCAGACTTTAACATGGTGCTTCAGGTAAGTACTTTTTCTGTCTTTCTTGGCTATTTAATTAGGGCTCCTGCACCCCCGCATCTTCAAGCATTGGTGGCCCCCCTCTCCAAAGTCCTTTGTCCTATTGTTTTCCTTTTTTTCTGTCCTTTGGGGACTTTTCATTTTTTGTGGGCTTCTTGTCAAGGGACATTCCCTTTTAAATCCTCAACAGATACAAAAAACAAAAACAAAAAGCTTGCTGGGTGAGTAGCATACCTCTCAACTGTTACACTTTATAAGGAAAACTTGCTTGATCTTATCTGTGTCAATCTTCACCATTCATTACTATTGGATATAGCTCACTGGAGCTAGGACCCCACAGGAGACTTTTTTTTTTTGTCATGGGCGGAGCCGACACAGAGCCGAGGCCGACATTCCACGTGGCACTCGAGGGTTGGCAGCTAGCCGTCGTCCACTCCGCCCTAACCCCAGTTCTTTCTCTCCCACCATCGAGTGAGGATCCTTCGTGCGAGACTGAAGTGTTTTTGCAGCCTAGTCCATCGTTTATCTTGTAATTTGCCTCGGGTCTGCTCGATGTCGCTTCTACAACCCGGTAAGAGCTTTCCTTTTTATAAAGCAGCATCGAGTACTGTGTTTTATTTTCTTTCTTGTGCGACCATGTCTTGTCCAAGGGGCAAGAAGGCGTTGAAAGTGGGGCAGCCTCCCATGCGTCGGTGCCCCTGTGGCTGCCTTTACTCCGTAACAGATCAGCATGACCATTGCCTCTCCTGCCTCAGCTCCAGACATGATATGGATATCTGCGATATTTGTTTCTCCATGGACTACCATGTCATTGAGATCCGCATGTGAAAAGTCGGACATGCACCGCTGAATTTCAGGGGTCGAATTCGCAGTCACCAAGCCAAGTTCAGGACTCTCGGCCCTTCCTCCAGGTCCCCTCCTTGTCCTATACGGCCCGTGGAGGAGGGACCCCCCGCCTTTTCTAGCCTTGCCTTGGCGGGGGTTTCTTCCACGGTGCAGGAGGCCCAGGCTGACCCTCTTGGGGGTCAGTCAGGAGGCACAGCCTTGGCAGTCGCTACTTCGGTAGTGGAGGCTCCTCAGTGTCGCTTTCCGGGTCCCTCGGGACCGGGCTGGCACCATCCTCAGTGCTGTCTTCTGGTGTCGCTCTTGGTCCCGATGCCATTTGTGACACCATGGGCTTGGAGGGCAATGTTGTGGTTGGTGTTGGGCCTGTCCTCAGTGCCGTCATCATCCCTGACTCTGCTTGCAGTGTCGGGGCTCTCGGCGGCATCGGGGTTGGTAGTCTGGAGGTTTCTGGGGCTGGTTCTGGTCCCGGTGTGCAGTCAGTGGCGTTGGGGTGGGAGTCAGCACCATCTCTGTCCCCGGTGCCGCAAGGGTCAGTGCCACGGTCGGCATCGATCCTGCCTTCAGCACCGCTTGTGGCATGGAGTGGTGTGCAGTGCCGCATTCGTAGCCGAGACTGTCTCTGGTGTTGCTCCCAGCGTTGGGGTGGATTTCGGCACCGTGTGCAGTACCATTTTGGATTTGGCACTCCGCGGCACCGGGGGACAGCGTGGAGCTGTGCTCGGGTTAGTGCACAACTCCAGCGCCATTCGTGGTGTCAGGGAGGGTGTCGTCACCGGGCATGGGGCTGTGCTCTCCTCTACTGCTGTTGGAGGCTTCAAATCCCAGGGTGCCCGACCTCGGGGTCTGGGAACTGGAGGAGTCCATGGGGTGGTCTGGCATCAGGCCTCGGAGTCTACCTCTTCAGAGGTGGATTCTGAGTCTGATCCGGACTGGCTCCCGAATTATTTGGAATCTTCGGATCCTTCTGTCTTCAGTACCTTGGCCCCCACTCTCCCTCCCCTCTGGAATTCAGCTCTCGCTGGTAGACCTCAGGGTCAGGGAGTCTGACCAGCCAGCGGTGGCCCCTGTGGCTACTGCTGAGCAGCCTGAGGTCACTGGTTTGACTGTTTCTTCAGTTGAGGTACCCACCTCCTTGGTGTGTTTGGACAGTACAACTTTGGGGCAGCTCGGGGTGCATCAGGAGGGGGAGGGTACGGTTCCCTGGGTGGACTCCTCAGAGGCTGCTCAGGGATGCCAGTTGCCTAGGTTAGTGGCTGAGAGGATGAGGTCCCTCTCTGACTCTGAAGAGTTGAGAGGTAGGGGTGTGGTGCAGCGAGCCCTTCTTAGGGCCCAGCCGGGTTCTGGTAGGAGCCGAAGCGCAGGCTCTCACCTTTCTCTAACGGGGTCCATGAGGGGGACTTCTACTTCTGAGGTCAGGGGCCGTCCTTCTGGACTCACACGGTCCCAGTCACCTCACGGGGGGATTTCTTCTTTGGGACACAGCTCTGACCATTCTGACCCGGTTGAACAGCTATTAGCTACAGCGGCTTTTGGTTCCCTCTCCTTGCGAAGGGTTTCCTGTTGGCCTCCCTGCCCTGACAGAACCATTCTCCTGTTGCCAGGATCCTGTCCTCCGAGCCTCTGTCTCCATCCCCGGTAGTCCCAGGTATTCTTGGTCCTCGCGGGCCTCTTACCTAGGAACAATTCAGAGATTCAGCTGCACATTTTCTCACCTACCTCCATGCCCTGGACCAGCAGGTGTTTCACCATGCCCCCGCGCAGTCGGCCCCTGACCCTGGGAGCTCGTCTTCTTCCTCTTCTTCTCCCTCTATTGAGGGAGAGGAACCTTTGGTCCACATATCCCCAGCATCTGATCTGTCCTCCTATCAGCGCTTCCTTGTGAGGATGTTGGACGAGCGTCACTTGACCCCTGTACCTATCAGCAATCCTGAGCATGTAACACGCACCTTCTTGAGGGAACACAGTGCGGTCCACTTGGTGGCTCCCACCTGGCCTGTTCCTTTTCAGGAAGCATCACATCGGCTCTGGCTTCGTCCCTTCTCCACAGTACCAGCCCCAAGGGACTTATACCAGCAGTATTGCGCTCCATCTGGGTCTCCAGGATCTCTGCCTTATCCCTCTTCAGGGTTGACTTCCCTGGACACCCCCTCAGGGCCTCGCACCCCTTACTGTGACCGCCCTCCAGATTCGGACTCTGCGGACTTCGACTTCTGGGGGAGATGAGTGTTTTACTCGGCACGGATCTCCCTGTCAATTGCAGCACATCAGGCCCACTATGTAGCCTATGACAGGTTCTTGTGGTCCAGGCTAGGACAACTCCTAGCCTCGATGCCTTATTCGGGGGAAACCAGGCAAGCCATCACCCTCTCTGCACAGGGCCTGGAGCTAGCAGGGCACCAAGCAAGGGCATCTTACGATGCCAGTGAAGTAGCTTCCAGAGTGGTAGGGACAGTGATCTGCCTTCCACGGATGGCATGACTTCGCCTATCCTGGTTGTCACCCCTGGCCCGGCGTAGGGTGATTTATTCCGCATACTGGTGAACCTGTTTCTTCTCCCGACAAGTGAGACAGCTTTTGGGGCACCTTCCTTCCCCCACTGGGGGATCCCCGTCTCACCCAGACCAGTCTCAGGCCTCTCCAGGCCTGTAAGGGTTCTCCCCTTCAGTGTCACCCTCTGGAGGCTAAGGGACCTAGTCTCTTAGGGTGTGTCAGGGGTACCCCCCCTTCAGGGGGTGGCTCGGTACTCGCCCAATAGTAATGAATGGTTAAGATTGATACAGATAAGATATGAAAATTATGTACCTACCGTAATTATTGATCTTTCTGTGTATCTTCACCATTCATCACTAAATCCCACCCTCCTTCCCCCTGGGGCCTCAATCTCTAGACTCCATCCCTCCCCCTGTGTGTCTTTCTTTTCCTCGCTTTCCTTTCCCTTGTGTGTAGGCAGGAGGGGACTGTGGAGACAAATGGGGTGAAATCCTTTAAGTCTTTATGGAGTTTGGAGGGGGCCTCCCTCTTCTCTTCTCCCTTTCCAAGGAGGTCTCGGAGTAGGGGAGGTGTCTTCTTTTCTCTTCTCCCTTCTTCAATATTTTTATTATTTGTGGGCTGAAATTTTTGGGCCCACATTTTTTCCTCTAAGCCTCTGGCTGTTAAAATTTTTTTTCCCCCTTATTTTGGGAGGGAGGGGGAGCGTTGAGATGCACCCTCAGCCTGCACTCCCTTGTGGTCGGTCATCAGACCTATGCTGCTCCAAATTATGTCTTGCAGCTGAACTCTATAGTCCAGGTCTGGACCTTATTCCCTAAAAACACGTTGGTGCAACTCCGCTTCTGAGGGTGTGCTACTCTTTCCCCCCTATCTTTCCTTTCCTTTTCCTTCTTCTCCTTCCGATGATTGGGGCCCCTTCTCCCCAATTTCATTTTTAAAGTCTCCTCCTTTCTGTCGCCTTAGTCGTTTATTTCTCCTTTTGGTTCATTCTTCTTTTCCTTTTATCTATCCTTTAGGCTCTCTTGCCTCAACCCACCCTCCATTTCGTACACTCTCCGGCATGTCAGAACTGGGGCTGGAGTGGAGTTGACGACGGCTAACTGCCAACCCTCGAGCGCCACGTGGAACGTCAGCCTCAAGGGCAGTGCCGGTCCTGCGTCGGCTCCACCCATGACAAAAAACAAAGTCTCCTGTGGGGTCCTAGCTCCAGTGAGCTATACCCAATAGTGATGAATGGTGAAGATACACAGAAAGATCAACAATTACGGTAGGTACATCATTTTCATTTTTTTTTCTTCCTCTGAAATGCCCCTGCTCCACATTTAAGTGGTTTTGCTTCCACATATAGGGACAACACACTGTCTAATCCTTAGCAATTTATGTAATTTGGCCCTATGTTTTTGGTTTTGTCTCAGTGAAGTGTTACACTTTCTGCCTATTTATAATCTTTCCTGTGGGGTAGTGTTACTCATTTGGGGATAAAATTGAGAGATGTGGTGAGTTTTTGGACTCGGCTGGGCTCAGAGTCCCCTCTGTTTTACTGTTTTTTTTAACTTGATGGTATTCCGCCCTGTAGTCTCTTTGGAGTTTTTTGGTTTTGCCTTCGGCTCCATTGAGCTGCACAGTCTTTCCACCATTTGGTGGTTTCTGCGGCCATTGGGCATGCATGCCCTTCCCCCATGTTCTCTACCTTTTTTTTCTTTTCGTGTACCTGCTTGGTGCACATACTCTGTCAACGTGCCAACATCATGCTTAGCGTCGTGACGTCATGCATGCCTTTCAGGGGAGTGTGTATCTGCACTTTTACAGTGCTGGGCGTGGCTTTCATAGGTTCTATCTTTACCCTTTTCTTCGGGCTCCTGCTTATTCCTCTTCATGGCAGCAGGCACATCTAATCAGGAGAATTTACTGCTGCTTTGCTCTGTCTTACTGATGGAAAGAGATCAGAGGCTGTTGGTGCTTGGTGTCCTGGCTTCAGACTCTTGTATTTATTCTTTCTTCCACAGTAACTTAAACAGCTAATCCTGGGACAAAGTGTAGGGTTATGTTGTCTTTGGTACCATGACTTTTTTGAGACCTCTCACTTTCTAGGGTGTAAGACCTGCAAAAAGGTAAGGAGGTCTTTTTTCTCATGGCTTCCTATTGCCCCCCCCCCTTATGTTTTTTCACAGGCTGATATGCCTATTACATTTCCTCCAGTCAGACCTCTGAGCTGGGGAAGGGGGACTGCATCTGGTGTGCTAGCTGGCACTGGCAGTGGAAAGCAGAATTGCATAAATCTGGAAAGAGCTTCTGGCCCCAATGTTCTGCAGAACATCCTTTTTAGACACACCCAACCCCAAAACCAGGCCCCTCTGGTTGGGGGGGGGGGGCGTGCACACAAGCACATTCAGGTGCACTGCAGCAGACAAGACTGTTATTTCAGATCTGCAGGCAGACCCCTACCTTGGTCATTCTGGGGGTCAGGATGAGGATCTTGGGGAAAATCCTGACCAAAACAAGTTTTCCTGATGAGGAGGAGGATGAACCCCTCTGAGGAGCTGGAAGGAGAGTGGATGGATCGGAAGAAGGGGATTCCTCCCTCCCCTGTTTGATTCCAACCTTTTGTCTTATCTGAAGACTGAGGCATGTTCATTCTTGCAGCTCATAGAGGTAATGGATGCTAATCCTTCCTATCCAAGTCCTTCTTTACTCCGAAATGCCTTTTTGACTTTATTTACTGATACCAAATTCTTGGACTGGAATAGGCAAGTGCGGACCAAAGGATATACTCACCATTAAAACAAAACCAAAACGCCTCTGGCAGATAAGGTGGTTCCTGATCCGTTAGACACTTTACTGAGACCAAATTCTTGGACTGGAATAGGCAAGTGCAGACCAAAGAATACACTTGCAAGTAAAACAAAAAAAAAACTCCACTGGCAGATAAGGCGGTTCAGGATCCATCAGACACTCCACTATCCCTACTGAAGGGTCCTTGGCCTCCATGGATTCATATGACAAGTGAGTGGATGCTGCATGCAGAAGAGCCTCCCATGGTGCTAACCTCCACACCCACCATCTTTCCTTTCCAGTTGCCAGCACCTCGGACTTGTGGTTTATTTGTCCCTAGGAAGCTTCATTCCTCCAGTTTCTGACAGGGTGAGCATGTTGCAGGTTAATATCCATGGCTTCCACAGTTAAAAAATCTTACGCATGCCAGTTTGCTCCACCTACTGCATTGTTTCAGCTATGCGAGAAGTGTGGTCTTGGGAGGCTTGTTGGCCTGGTTCTGGCCTAGATGGTTTTTGAAAGGATATCCAGGATAAAAAATAAATACTAAGGGCCACCTTCCAGTATCAAAGCGGTGGCTAAGGGTGCATCAACTTCATCAGGTCAAGGAGGTGGCCAACAAAGGCATTTCCGAAAGGGTTTCCATCCCATTCGGAACTTCAGGAACCCAGAAGAGTAAGGGAGGCCAGGGATTCTACTCGACTTACTGCACAGTACCAGTGGGCTTCAGTTCTATCCTGGATTTGAGATACCTAAACAAGTTTGCTCACCTCTCATCTTTCAAGATGGAGTCCCTAAGTTTAATCCTTTGGGCTGTCCAGCTGGGGGAATTATCCAGCTTCCATAGTGTGGAGGGTCGCATATCTCCACATTCCCATCCGATAGGCTTATTGGAGGTGCCTCAGGCTCACAGGCCTGGTAAACATTTCCAGTACAGGGCATTTCCTTTTGACCTGCTAACAGCTCACAGAGTTTTCTTGAAGGTATTCATTAATCCTGGTGACTCAACTCCATCAAGAGAGACATCACGTCTCTCTCTCTCTCTCTCTCTCTCTCTCGACAACCTGCTCATTCAAGCTCTGTCTGCTACACTGGCTAGGAAGTCAGTGACCAGGACTCTGGAGGTGTTGCAGCCTCAAGGCCAAGTAGTAAATACAAAAGAAAAGCTCGCTCGAACAGTCACAGGCCCTGGATCACCTGGGAGCAGTGTTCCCATCAGACGAGAGGAAGGTCCTCATCTCACTAGCTAGGAAGAAACCTTTTTGAGAAAAGTCCAGAGGCTGAACAGCCAGCTGTTGACTTCAGCTCACCTGCTATGGATTCTGGAACTCATGATGGTGACCACAGTCCTAGTCCCGTAAGATCGCCTTTGGGTGGAGTACTCTTAACTGGGGATCTGACCTCGGAGGATTATCAGGACAGCATCTTCATCTTAATAGACCTGCGGCAGTCTTTGAGTTGGCAGGTGAGATTGAAAAATCTCATCAAGGATTCCTCTTGGAAGTTCCCCCGGAGTTGTTTTCTGACATCCGATACCAGCCTGTACTGAACCACTTTCAAACAACATGAAGTCTTGCTGTATTCTGACTTATTGCAGTTAGCCCCAGCACTTGAACTGCCCCGGAGAGGAAAGTGTTAACTCTATGCAGGAGCATAGAATGTTGAGCTCGAGCTCAGTTTTCAAACCTCTGTCACTGGCACGCTCTGGTGTAACCGTCAGATTCTTTACTCCGCCTAACTGTGAAGACGCTCCAGAGATTTCTCCTTGCTGCTTCAGTTCGGTTTAGTAAATTCGTTCGGTTTATTCAACCGTTTAATTATTTTTTCAGTATCAAATCTCTGTCTATGGTACAGATAGTGTAATTAGGTAGCTAGTAATAGAAATTGTTTCTTCTTCGGTTCCTCATCGGTTGGTCTGGTGTGCAACTGAACCAGTTCTGGTATTCTTGCAATTTTCTGGTGTTTCTAAAAATCTTCTCTAGTGTGAGGTGTCCGGTACATTTTGGTCTCAAAAAACCAATGTTTTATCCGGTTTTTTTCCACAACCCTTGAACCGGTTAGTGACCGAAAGGTTTGGTGTTACCTGGCTTAAGTGCTGTTAAGGGTAACTTTCAGGAAAAGAAAGGCAATGTCTGAGAAACCCAAAAAGAAAACCGGTCCCACTGGGTTTCAACACTGCATTGAGTGTGGGGAGGCTTTTGTTAAAGCTGATCCCAACCTCATCTGTGTTTATTGTCTGGGTTTTGACCACCTTAAATCAGACTGCCAAATATGTGCAAATTTTCCCAAAGCCACGCTGGACAAGCGATTTGTACGATCGCTTCGTCCCAATCCAACCGAACCGACGACCTCAGGAAGGCGATCGATTGAGTCGATTCAGATCCTCTCAGAATAGGATCCTGAAGCCTTTTACGAAGTTGGATGGGAAGGAGGAGGGGAAGAACAAGATGATGAGTTTGGAGCCTAACATCTCCCCAGACAGGCTTTCTGATGTTTCTCCTCCCAGACTTTCTGAGTCCCCTTCCCACTTTTTGTTTTACAAAAAGGTGACAGACACTCTCTAGCTCCTGATTGTGGAAGCTTCTGAGGAAGAAGAAGAAGAACCTGACTTTGTGGAGATGATGGATGCCCCAGAGTCAAAAAGACTGTCTATTCCCTTGCATAAATCTTTGGGGAAACAGACTAAAAAAATCTTACAGCTTCCCACTTCTATACCTCCTGTGGATAAGAAAATGGACAGGAGGTATATGCTGTCAGGTTCCGGTACGGAATTCTTGTACAATCATTGCAGCCATGCTGGGGTAGTGCAGGCTGCAGCCTGTGACAAGGCTAATATTCCCTTGGCATCACATCCCCCAGAGAAGGATTCCAGGAAGGTGGATGCTATGGCTAAGAAACAGTACTTAGTGTGACGCTTGGCCAGCTGGTTATGATTGCTCTATGATATTTGTATATAGAATGTGGTATGTGAGGTGTCTCACATGAGACATCCTGTGCTCCTGGGTTACAACTCCCCCCCCCCCCAGGTTTCAGTGAAGCAGGAACCATTTACTTAACTGACTTACTTCAGAGGGACATTTTATTACCTTTTATAATATGCCTAGGCTCTTTGAAGTGGAAATGAAATGGGACTTTATGAGTCTGCCAGAAGATGGAGATCATAAACTTTAATGACATTTTAAGAGGAAGAACATTTAATATCAACTGGTGTTAAAAAGCAATATTGCACCTAAGTGAGATATGGCAGAGTTGTATAAAACCTTTGATGTCCTTTGGGAAAGTAGGAAGCCATCCTCCAGTTCAAAGGAAAGGGCTTGATTTGAAGACTGTCATAATTTGGGAAATTCGTTTTTGTTGAATTTACAGTATTTAATATATCTCCTGATAGGACATCTTATTTTGTATATTTTTTATTTTCTGAAAGGAGGAGCTAGATGACATCATGGAAGGGGTGTGTGAGAAAGACACAGTTTAAACTGAAAACTGTGTATGATCTGTGTGACATTTCTTTTTGGACTCTTAAGAAACAAGATCTAACTATAAGCACTAAAGAGGTAATACATTAGATAGAAAAAGTCTAATTGTACTGTGGTAGGAGTTTATGTTTTGTACTTTAACCTTGTTCATTTTAAGTGATTGTATGCTTTTTGATATAGTGTTCTGTGTTTACAGTTTACATATTTTTATCCATTTTAGTAAAAAGATTATTTTGAAAGACTGCCTGGGTGTGTCTTGAAGTTCTTTTTGCATGTGATGTATAGAGGGTTAAGATTGACAAAAACTGTTCAGAGCTTGATGGTGTCACCAAACTGGGAAAAGGTAAGACTATACCTAAGGTCTTTTATAGAGTTTTAAGGGCTCATTTTGGATACCTGGTTAGGTGCCCTTAGGCAAAAGATATCTGGCATCCCCAAGAGCAGATTATCTGAGCCTATACATTTGGGTATGCTAGCATAAAGTTCACAGTTTGAATCCCCCCAGAACTTGAGACTAAAGGTGATTTGGACCCACAAGCAAACAGGAGGGTTACCCTGTCTGTTACCTGTTCACAATACTGCGCTCGGAGGTTGGCACTGTGGGAGCAGAGGGCCTGACCTGCTGAGTGCATTTGTGACACTTAGCAGCCTCACTGGGACTCAGGCAGACCTCTTATATGGCCTATGCTGCTAGGTACCAAAAGTCGAGGTGAAACACAGTTCTGGAGCTAGCTAAGAATGCCCCTTCCCAGCTTTCCAAGGAGCTGGAACAGGTGGCTACAGATGGCATTGAGGCATCCAAGGTTCAGTTTCATGCTGCTGTGCACTCCAATGATGTGGCATCAAGAGTCATGGTTATATCTGTCTCCTTGCAGAGATTTGCTTGGCTCAGGTGTACTAGCCTGTCAGAGGATACCCAGGCTAAGGCTATGGACTTTTCTGTTACCCAGAACTCTCTGTTTGTGGAGCAAACAGAGGCATACATGAAGAAGATGGATGAATACAGGACCACTTACAGGAGTGCAGTGGCCAAGGAAAGGCAAGCTGCTCCTCAAAAGCAGCAGTCTAGGGCTGGCAGGGGCAGGCCTTTTCACAGGCCTTTATACCAAGCCCAGCCCTCCTCTACTTTTCTGCAGAGGGGGATTTTCAGAAGGAGAGGCAGAAGAGGGATGAGCAAGGCTGCATCCACTTCTCAGCCCAAGGCTTCTGCCAAACAGACACCCTGATGTGTCAGACCGGGTTGCCTCCTCTGTTTCAGTGGGGGGCAGGCTGGCTTACTTCTTCCAGGCATGGAAGTCTGTTACTTCAGACAACTGGGCCCTGGAAGTAGTAAGCCAGGGACTGGCTCTCAGCTTCAAAAGATTTCCCAAACTGAGAGCAAGGTCCTTCAAGCCTGCCACACCTCTGGAAACAGCAACTCTGGAAGCAGAGGTGTCTTCTTTGTTGCTCCTAAAAGCTATGGAGCAGGTACCTTTGTTACACAGGGATAAAGGGTTGTATTTAAGATACTTCCTTACCCCAAAAAAGACAGGGGAGTGGTAACTCATCCTAGACTTGAGATATCTGAACAAACATCTTACAAAGCCAAAGTTCAAAATGGTGACTCTGGGAATTATTCTTCCCTCTCTGAGACCAGGAGACTGGCTAGCCTCCCTGAATCTCAAGGATGCCTATTTTCACATCCCCGTCAGATGCTCCCACAGAAAGTACCTCAGGTTCAAGTTGCCCTCAGGTCATTACCAGTTCAGAGAAATGCCCGTCGGCCTAACATCTGCTCCAAGGGTGTTTACAAAATGCCTAGCAGTAGTGGTAGCCTTCCTCAGAAGACAAGGCATTTGTGTACTCCCTTACCTGGATGACTGGTTCATAGTAGGCCAGTCTTCAGACCAAGTCAAGTAAGCTCTGGCTGTTACCCAGAGGCTTCTGAAGTCCCTGGGTTTTCTTCTCAGTCTCTCAAAGTCAGTTCTGGAACCAGTTCAGCTACTTACCTTCATAGAGGCAGAGCTGGATACCATGCAGGCAAAAGCTTTTCTCCCTCTGTCAAAGGTGCAGGCTCTTATTTCCCTGGCAGCTTCCTTCAAACCTCTGGTGTCTCAGCCAGCCAGGCATTTTCTTCAACTTCTGAGACACATGGCAGCTTCCATTGCAGTGGTCTAGGGGGTCAGGTTCCAAATGAGGGACATTAAGTTTCACCTCAGGACTTTCTGGTCTCAGAAAAAGGATCCACTAACAAAGCTGATTCCAGTGTCTCAGACCCTTGTCCAGGCTCTCCAATGGTGGTTGGAGGAGGGCAATCTCAGACAGGGAGTCTCCTTTCTTTGCCAGGCTCCTTCAGTTATTCTCATGACAGATGCATCTCTTCTGGGTTGGGAAGCCCATCTGGGGAGCCTCACTGCACAGGGCACATGGTCGCAGCAGGAGTCTCTCCTTCATATCAATCTCCTGGAAATGGAAATGACGTACATAATTTTTGATCTTCTTGGACGAAGTCTCCACCACTCATTCACACTAATGGGAGTATGCCAGAGGCGCTAGGACACGGCAGGAGCCAAACTTTTCAGGAGGGCCGGTGCCGAGATGGAGCTATGAGGAAGTGACACCGTGAGCCAGGCTTGTGCAGTATAGACTATCTTGGTGTCGACCCTCCAACCGCCTCAGTACCTTTTTTCCGAGGAGGTGCAGCGTAACTAACCTAGAGAGGAGTAACCTAAAAATCGGACATAAGATAGTCCGAATGACCTGTGTAAGAAGGGTCAAAAACAAAGTCTTTACAGTCCAACCATTGAGTGAGTGAAGACCAGAAACAGAGAAGTGAGCTTGGGGGATGGTGGGTGGGCATGTGAATGAGTGGTGGAGACTTCGTCCAAGAAGATCAAGAATTATGGCAGGTATGTAATTTCCATATCTTCCTGGACATAAAGTCTCCACCACTCATTCACACTAATGGGAGAGTACCGAGCTAAATAATCCCCCGAGACAGGTGGCAGGAGAGAGAGAGAGCAGCTCACTTTTTAGGACAGAAGTCCTTTAAGAATTGTCCTGCCAAATGACTGATGTTGCCTGGCATGGACATCGAGGGCATAGTGCTTAACAAAAGTATGCACGAAGTGTCAGGTAGCCACATTGCAAATATCTGCAATGGGGACATTATGAATTTCCACCAGAGATGCCGCGACTGCTCTGGTAGAGTGAGCATACACTCTGCCTTCCAGCTTGACCTGTGCCATGGAATAGCAATGGCGAAGGCATGCCACCAGCCACGCTGAAATGCACCTGATATCAACAGGTTGACCCAGCCGATTCATGCTGAAGGAAACAAACAGTTGTTGAGCCTTGCAAATTTCCTTTATTCTATCCAGATAGAACCGCAAGGTTCTTTTTAGGTCTAGGAAATGAAGGGTATGCTCTCCCTCATTCTGGAAGTTGGCAAAGTAGGTAGGAAGGACTAGAGGTTGATTCAGATGGAATTCTGAGACAGCCTTGGGCAGAAACTTAGGATGAGTCCTAAGAACTACTTTGTCCTTGTGAAATACAGTATACGGGGGGTCTGTGACCAAGGCGTGTCTTTCAGATACCCTATGAGCAGAAATAATGGCCACCAGGAAGGCCGTCTTCCAAGTGAGGAATTTCAACTCGCAAGTAGCTAGAGGCTTGAAAGGTTTACGAGTGAGCATGTCTAGCTCAAGGTTAATGTCCCAGGCTGCAACTGGACATCTAATAGCAGGTCTGGTATGCAGAATCCCCTTAAGAAACCTCTTAACTACAGGCAGCTGAGCCAATGACATGAAGAGTACTGGCTCATGATATGCCGAAATTACACAAAGATGAACTTTGACTGTGGAGTATTGCAGACCTGTGTTTGAGAAGTCTAAGAGATACTCCAAGACTTTATTCGGTGGACAGGAAAAAGGATTCCAAGAGGATTTTGCACACCAGATAGAGAAATGCTTCCATTTAGCTGTGTAGGTTTTTCTGGTGGCCGGCTTGCATTCAGCCAAAAGAATATCTGAAACCCTATGAGAGTCGTTAAACCTACTCACCTCTATCTCCTCAGGAGCCAAGCATGGAGGTGAAGGGACCTCAGGTTGGGATGGACTACAGGGCCCTGGATCAGAAGGTTCCTCTGAAGTGGAAGCAGTTTTGGAGAGATTTCCAATAGTCTGTTGATTAGGGGAAACCAGATCTGACAAGGCCAGAACGGGGCATTGAGAATCATTCTGCACCCCCGTGCCTCCAGTTTGAGCAGTACCCTCTGAATTAGGGGGAGAGGGGGAAATGCATATAGAAAGCATTTTGTTCACTGCAGCCTGAATGCATCCTGACAAAAAATGCTAGGTCCTGGATTTCTGGAGCAGAAGAGAAGCAGTTTTACATTGAGTGGGAATGCAAAAAGGTCCAGGTTCAGAGTTCCCCACTCTTCGAAGAGTGACTGAACGATGGGTAAGGCAAGAGACCACTCATGAGGATCTGTCTCCATTCTGCTGAGATGGTCTACTAGCTTGTTTTGTAGCCTGGCAGGTAAACCATCTGAATCAGAGCCTTGTGCTCCAGGCACCATTCCCACACTCTCATTGCTTCCCTGCATAATGGGTAAGAGTGTGCACCACCCTATTTGTTGATGTAATACATCACTGCCTTGTTGTCCATTTGAAGGAGAATGTTCTTGTGACAGAGTATGTCCTTCAAAGCTCGGACTGCATAGAGGATGGCTCTCATCTCCAGGATGTTTATGTGAAGTTGAGACTCATCCTGAGTCCAAGTACCCTGGGTGTGGAGATCCCAGCAGTGAGCTCCCCAACCCATCAGGGATGCGTCCATGGTAATGGAGATCTGATGATCCAGAGGGGCGAAGGGATATCCTTCCAGAAGGTTGTCCTCCTGAGACCATCAGTGAGTAACCTCTTCAGAGGTTCCGTCACCTTGATGAGAAAGGACTGAGGGTGAGTGGTTGGGGACCACTGAGTACTGAGCATCCACTAAGAGATTCTCATGTGGAGATGAGCCAAAAGTACAGTGAACACCGAGGATGCCATGAGACCCAGCATCCATTGCATCGAGAGGGCTCACACTGAGCTATGTTCTCTGATCAAGCAGGTCATCTGTAAGATATCACTCCTTCTGTCCTCCAGAAGAAAAGCTTTTGCACTGGAAGTGCCCAGAAGGGTTCCTATGAATAGGAGCTTCTGAGAGGGGTGCAACTGTGACTTTTTGAGGTTCAGCAGGATTCCCATGGACGTGAGGAAGCCTGAGGCCATGGCCATGGCCTCCAGGAGTCTCTTGCCTGGAGGGGCTTGCTAGAAGCCAGTTGTCCAGATATGGGGAACACTTGGATTCTGATTTTCCTTAGATGCACCACAGAACTGCATAGCACTTTGTAAAAACTCAATCGCTGAGGATAGCCCAAAGGGCAGGACTCTGAATTGATAGTGTTGACTCAACGTCACAAACCTTAGGTATTTGTGGTGATTTGGGCATATGAGAATGTGCTGGTAGGTGTCCTGCATGTCCAGGGAGGCTAGCCAATTGTGTTGATAAATCAAAGGTAGCAGGGCACCGAGTGATATCATCTTGAACTTTTCCTTGTGCAGGAATTTGTTTAACTTTCTGAGATACAGAATAGGGTGCATACCGCCAGTTTTCTTTGGAACCAGAAAGTAATGGGAGTAGAAACCTATGCTTCATTGATCCAGTGGAACTACTTCTACTGCCCTGTTGTTCAGAAGGCCTTGTATCTCGGAAGCAAGAAGGTCTGACTGTGCCGCAGACAGCCTGGGCCATCGCCTGGAAGGATGATCCAGAGGGGTTTCCAACAGATTGAGAGAGTACCCCTCGTGGATTATCCTAAGGACCCATTTGTCTGATGTTATAGATTTCCACTGGTCATAGAACTGAGTCAGACGTCCTCCCACTGTCGAGGAAGAGTCCCCCTCGGGCAGCTGAGGTGGGACCTGGGCCAGAAACTCAGAAGGTGGCACTGGGCGCTTTTGGGCCTTGTGCCTTCTGCTACATATTCTTCTGTGGCTGAGGGTTTGGTTTCTGTTAAAGCCTCCTCTGCCTTTGCCAGGAAAGGATTGATGATTGTGAAACTGATGCTTGTTCCCACCTCCTCAAGAGGAGCGGGCAGGGTCTAGCTGTCTCAATGGCAGACCTAGTCTTCTGTGTGGCCTCTAGTGCTTGTTCCACCTGAGGCCCAAACAGATACATACCATTGAAAGGTTAGGCCATGACTTTCTGTTGGGCATCATTTATAAAGCCCGTAGTACACAGCCAGGAATGGCGATGGGTACAAATGCCAGCCGCCACTGCTGCGCGGAAAGCAGTATCGAAAGCATCCATTGCAGCTTCAATTTGTTGATTATTGGACTCGATACCTCTAGTTATGGTTTGTAGTAGCTCTGCGTTAACCTCTGACTCAGACAGAGCTTCTACTGTTGCTCTGAGTGGATGCCAAAGAACATACTCATATTGAGAAAAATAGCCCCAGTAGCTGGCAATGTGCATGCCCAGGGTTGAGGAAGCAAAGACTCTCTTACCTATGGTGTCTATCTTGTGAGATTCTTTGTTTATAGGACAGGCTGTAGATTCTTGAGGGAGGACAGCCTTATCATTCTCTGCCAGGACCACTATGGCATCGGCAAAGGCTTGTGTGGCAAGATGGGGTGATCCTTGGGAGGGCATATTTCCTATCTATGGACTTGGCCACAGAAGGAACAAGAGCTGGATTCTTCTACACCATCTGGTAAAGAGTCTCAAAGAGAGCTGTACCAGAGGGGTTAAATCCATAGGGATTTCTAGAACATGTAGATATTGAAGACGCAGAAGCTTCCCTGGATCAGTTTCCATGGTCTGGAGAGAAAGAGTAGAATTTAAATTCTTGAGCAGAGACTTAAAGGAAAGGTCTTCAACAACAGGCTGTAAAGGAGGATTGATCCCTGCCCCAGGGCAGAATCAGCATCAACATCATCACCCAGCCGAAGATCTGGATCACACTCAAAATCATCTTTTGACAGTCCAGTGGGGACCGTATAGAGAGGAACGGAATGAAAACCAGGAGGAAGAACAGAGTCAAAAACCTCTGGAAACTAGATGGTGCCGAAGAGAACAGCGCTGAGTGCAGAGATGGTGCCAAGACAGAAAATGGCATTGCGCATGGTGCTGACAGGGAGCGTGACACCACACATGGTGCTGATGGGTAGCATGGCACTGCACACAGCACCAACACCAACATCGGTGCGAGGATGGCACCAACAGGGTATCTTGACACCACAAACAGTTCCGACACCACCCGTGGTGCCGAAAAGGACCTCGGCACCAGAGAAGTCAGCACCGCAGTTGACGGCACAGTGGCATAAGTCTGAGAACTATGATTTGAAGGTAAAGGATGAAAAAAGGCAAGAGACCACTCATGAGGATCTGTCTCCATTCTGCTGAGATGGTCTACTAGCTTGTTTTGTAGCCTGGCAGGTAAACCATCTGAATCAGAGCCTTGTGCTCCAGGCACCATTCCCACACTCTCATTGCTTCCCTGCATAATGGGTAAGAGTGTGCACCACCCTATTTGTTGATGTAATACATCACTGCCTTGTTGTCCATTTGAAGGAGAATGTTCTTGTGACAGAGTATGTCCTTCAAAGCTCGGACTGCATAGAGGATGGCTCTCATCTCCAGGATGTTTATGTGAAGTTGAGACTCATCCTGAGTCCAAGTACCCTGGGTGTGGAGATCCCAGCAGTGAGCTCCCCAACCCATCAGGGATGCGTCCATGGTAATGGAGATCTGATGATCCAGAGGGGCGAAGGGATATCCTTCCAGAAGGTTGTCCTCCTGAGACCATCAGTGAGTAACCTCTTCAGAGGTTCCGTCACCTTGATGAGAAAGGACTGAGGGTGAGTGGTTGGGGACCACTGAGTACTGAGCATCCACTAAGAGATTCTCATGTGGAGATGAGCCAAAAGTACAGTGAACACCGAGGATGCCATGAGACCCAGCATCCATTGCATCGAGAGGGCTCACACTGAGCTATGTTCTCTGATCAAGCAGGTCATCTGTAAGATATCACTCCTTCTGTCCTCCAGAAGAAAAGCTTTTGCACTGGAAGTGCCCAGAAGGGTTCCTATGAATAGGAGCTTCTGAGAGGGGTGCAACTGTGACTTTTTGAGGTTCAGCAGGATTCCCATGGACGTGAGGAAGCCTGAGGCCATGGCCATGGCCTCCAGAGTCTCTTGCCTGGAGGGGCTTGCTAGAAGCCAGTTGTCCAGATATGGGAACACTTGGATTCTGATTTTCCTTAGATGCACCACGAGAACTGCATAGCACTTTGTAAAAACTCAATGCGCTGAGGATAGCCCAAAGGGCAGGACTCTGAATTGATAGTGTTGACCCAACGTCACAAACCTTAGGTATTTGTGGTGATTTGGGCATATGAGAATGTGCTGGTAGGTGTCCTGCATGTCCAGGGAGGCTAGCCAATTGTGTTGATAAATCAAAGGTAGCAGGGTACCGAGTGATATCATCTTGAACTTTTCCTTGTGCAGGAATTTGTTTAACTTTCTGAGATACAGAATAGGGTGCATACCGCCAGTTTTCTTTGGAACCAGAAAGTAATGGGAGTAGAAACCTATGCTTCATTGATCCAGTGGAACTACTTCTACTGCCCTGTTGTTCAGAAGGCCTTGTATCTCGGAAGCAAGAGGTCTGACTGTGCATGAGACAGCCTGGGCCATCGCCTGGAAGGATGATCCAGAGGGTTTCCAACAGATTGAGAGAGTACCCTCGTGGATTATCCTAAGGACCCATTTGTCTGATGTTATAGATTTCCACTGGTCATAGAACTGAGTCAGACGTCCTCCCACTGTCGAGGAAGAGTCCCCCTCGGGCAGCTGAGGTGGGACCTGGGCCAGAAACTCAGAAGGTGGCACTGGGCGCTTTTGGGCCTTGTGCCTTCTGCTACATATTCTTCTGTGGCTGAGGGGTTTGGTTTCTGTTAAAGCCTCCTCTGCCTTTGCCAGGAAAGGATTGATGATTGTGAAACTGATGCTTGTTCCCACCTCCTCAAGAGGGAGCGGGCAGGGGTCTAGCTGTCTCAATGGCAGACCTAGTCTTCTGTGTGGCCTCTAGTGCTTGTTCCACCTGAGGCCCAAACAGATACATACCATTGAAAGGTTAGGCCATGACTTTCTGTTGGGCATCATTTATAAAGCCCGTAGTACACAGCCAGGAATGGCGATGGGTACAAATGCCAGCCGCCACTGCTGCGCGGAAAGCAGTATCAAAAGCATCCATTGCAGCTTCAATTTGTTGATTATTGGACTCAATACCTCTAGTTATGGTTTGTAGTAGCTCTGCGTTAACCTCTGACTCAGACAGAGCTTCTACTGTTGCTCTGAGTGGATGCCAAAGAACATACTCATATTGAGAAAAATAGCCCCAGTAGCTGGCAATGTGCATGCCCAGGGTTGAGGAAGCAAAGACTCTCTTACCTATGGTGTCTATCTTGTGAGATTCTTTGTTTATAGGACAGGCTGTAGATTCTTGAGGGAGGACAGCCTTATCATTCTCTGCCAGGACCACTATGGCATCGGCAAAGGCTTGTGTGGCCAAGATGGGGTGATCCTTGGGAGGGGCATATTTCCTATCTATGGACTTGGCCACAGAAGGAACAAGAGCTGGATTCTTCTACACCATCTGGTAAAGAGTCTCAAAAGAGAGCTGTACCAGAGGGGTTAAATCCATAGGGATTTCTAGAACATGTAGATATTGAAGACGCAGAAGCTTCCCTGGATCAGTTTCCATGGTCTGGAGAGAAAGAGTAGAATTTAAATTCTTGAGCAGAGACTTAAAGGAAAGGTCTTCAACAACAGGCTGTACAGGAGGATTGATCCCAGCCCCAGGGCAGAATCAGCATCAACATCATCACCCAGCCGAAGATCTGGATCACACTCAAAATCATCTTTTGACAGTCCAGTGGGGACCGTATAGAGAGGACGGAATGAAAACCAGGAGGAAGAACAGAGTCAAAAACCTCTGGAAACTAGATGGTGCCGAAGAGAACAGCGCTGAGTGCAGAGATGGTGCCAAGACAGAAAATGGCATTGCGCATGGTGCTGACAGGGAGCGTGACACCACACATGGTGCTGATGGGTAGCATGGCACTGCACACAGCACCAACACCAACATCGGTGCCGAGGATGGCACCAACAGGGTATGCGGCACCACAAACAGTTCCGACACCACCCGTGGTGCCGAAAAGGACCTCAGCACCAGAGAAGTCAGCACTGCAGTTGACGGCACAGTGGCATAAGTCTGAGAACTATGATTTGAAGGTAAAGGATGAAAAATGGCAGGAGATAAAGACATTGGTGTGGATCCCTGTGCCACAGCCATGTGAGGGGGACAGACACTGGAGCGCGGAGTCGAAGGCACCGAAGAAGGCGCTGCTCGACTAGGATGTCCTAACCGCCCTACCTGCCAATCCAAAACAGACAGGGCCGAAGGCCCCAGTGATGGACTGGATGGTTCTGGCAGTTGGGACAACCTCCAAGCCCACTAGTCCATAAGAGCAGCCCAATGGTGAAACAGCTCATCGGAAGCCCCTCCAGTAGGCAGAGAGGAGCTCCAGTGTCAAAGAGGCTGGCTACCAGAGACAGAAACCGGCAACTCCAAAAGAAGTGGAGACTGGCTCCTGACCCTGACAACTGACCGTCTACATGCAGACATACCAGAGGGCAACTGTGAGTGATGCCGTTTCTTCTTTGACCAGTGGGCCGAAGAAGAACTCAAGGTTGAACAGTGCCGTGAATGGGATAGTTTCTTTTTGTGCTTTTGAGGGGGCCACCCATCCCCCGAGCACTGGACCATCCGTTGTCAAACCCCCTCTCTGGAGAGGGCGGTGGACCAGACCCAGCCTAGCTGACTGAACAGCTTTCATACGAAGTCTTCTTACCATCTTCTGCCCCACTCATGGTCAACTCCGTCAATGGAGGGCTGAAGACTTCTTTCTTGTACAAGTAAGAATTTATTAAATATAATCTGTACTTTTTGTGATAAAATACAAAATAATAAAACTGAAAACTAAGCTGCTGTTTGAAGTTTGACTCCCAGCGGGCAACTGACATCGTCACTGAAGCGCACTCGATGCCGGGAATAAAGGAACTGAGGTGGTTGGAGGGTCGACACCGAGATAGTCTATACTGCATGAGCCTGGCTCATTGTGCCGCTTCCTCACAGCTCCATCTCGGCGCCGGCCCTCCTGAAAAAGTTTGGCTCCCACTGGGTCCTAGTGCCTCCGGTGTACTCCCATTAGTGTGAATGAGTGGTGGAAACTTTATGTCCAGGAAGATCTCAGGGCTGTGTTCCTAGCCCTTCAGGCATTCTCAGAATCAATCCAGGGGAAAGTAGTGCAAGCCAGGACAGACACCACCACCACCATGTGGTACATAAACAAACAGGGGGGCACTTGGTCCACAGCCTTGTGCACAGAAGCCATGAAGGTATGTTCATAGGCTTACTCTCTTCAGACCTCTCTGATAGTGCATCTTCCAGGGAAAGAAAATGTGCAGGCAGATGCACTCAGAATTTCTCAGGGTCACCACGAGTGGCCCCTTAACTACCAAAATCTTCAGATCATTTTCAAGAGATAGGGCACTCCAGAGATAGATCTCTTTGCAGCCAAAGACAATCATCAGCTGCCTCTGTTCTTTTGCAGACCTCCCTTGCTGGAGTCTGTTCCCCAGGATGCTCTTCTGTTGGATTGGACAAACAGGTTCCTGTATGCCTTTCCTCCCTTTCCTCTGATTTTCAGAGTTCTGATAAAAATTAGGTCTCAGTCCTGCACAGTGATTCTGGTGGCTCCGGATTGGACCAGGCAACCTTGGTATCCTCTGTTGCTCTCCCTAGCAGTGACAATTCCTCTTTCCCTGCCCAGGAGGCTCGACCTCCTGTCTTCCTCTCAGGGGAGGATTTGGTACCCCAATCTTCAGTCTCTCAGACTCAAAGCCTGGCTCTTGAAGAGTTAGAGTATGCAGGACTGCATCTCTCTCTCTCTCTCTCTCTCTCTCTCTCTCTCAAGGAGTGCTGGATATCCTGAAAGTCTCTAGAAAACCTTCTACTAGAAAAACTTACAATTCCAAATGGAAAATATTTAGCATCTGGTGTTCACAAAAATATATACAACCAGATTCTGCTGACATTTCTTCAATGTTGGACTATTTAGTCCACTTGAATGGCTTAGGGCTTCGGCGTACCACTCTTAAAGTTCACCTTGCAGCTGTCTCTGTTTTCCTTTCTGCAGGGAAGGGATCTTCCCTGGCCTTTCACCCTGTGTTCAGTAAGTTTTTCAAAGGGCTGGTTCATTTCAAGCCTCCCTTTAGGGAGCCTACTCTTGCATGGGACTTCAGTGTCTGTATTGCACAGCTTATGCAGCCCCCATTTGAGCCTTTATCCTCAGCTGAGCTTAAGTACTAGACTTGGAAGACCATATTCCTGGTAGCCATGACTTCTGCCAGGAGAATCAGTGAATTACAGGCCCTGTTAGTACAGCCTGACTTTATTGCCCTTCACAAGGATGAGGTGGTCCTGGTGACTTCCAGTGACGTCACGGAGCAGATGGGAGACTAATCTTTTGAGCTCCTAGATCTGTCCGAAAAATCCATATAGATCCTTCCAACAGACTCACTAATTTAAGCCAAATCTAAAACATTGGACTCAAGTGAGATGACGGCTAAAGGTAATCGCCCAAAAACACCAAAAAACAATGCTGCACAAGCCAAAATGAAGCAGCTTACCCTCGACAAAGAAATGGAGGCCTTCACAGCCCGACCGCGTAGAGAGAGAACACTCTCGGACTCATCTCTTGACCCAGATGAGGATGAACTGTGCCTGCCCAGAAAAGCGGGACGTACTTTACAAAAAATATTGTCATCTGTCCAGAAAATTGAATCCTCGCTGGCAGACCTGAGACAGGATGTTAGAAATCTTGATGCCAAAGTGGAAGATCACTCAAATAGACTCTCCGAGATCACGGACACCCAGGACAGGGAAGGAATAATCCTGGTCTACCTTTTGCAACGAGACCGAGAAGTGCATAACCGTCTAGAGGATATCGAAAACAGGTCCCAAAGAAACAATTTCCGAGTGCACGGAGTCCCGGAGGGAGCAGAGGAGGGGTTCCCCACTCCACTCGACTTCATGTAACAGCTTCTGTGCTTGGTGTTCTCTGTCCCCTCTGATCTTGATCTTACAATCGACAGAGCCCACAGATCCCTGGGCCTGAAGCCCACTAACCCCTCTGCCAGACCTCAGTCTTGGGTCATACGTATGGCCCTTTACCAGAGTAAAGAGTGGATCCTGAAATAAGCCTGGAGACTATGCAATCTAAAGTATCAAGGAGTGCCCATTTTCTTCGAGCAGGATTTTTCACCCGCATTGCAAGCTGAACGTATAAAAGTTTGTATGGTTGCCAAAGAAATTAAAGGAAAAAAGAATATCAGAGCACAAATACTGTTCCCTTCACAGCTCCACCTGCACATGGACTCTGGCCCAAAAACTTTTAACACCCTGTTAGAAGCAATGCCCCTCCTGAAAGAATGCAGAATAAATGTACCTGACCTTGGCGTAGAAATTCTGGAACAAAGCCTGCTAAAGAATGTTTGGCAACCGGTAAATAAAGGTCTAAAGTGCCAACTTCACAGAGCCCTGCCACAAAGCCTACTAAAAGATGGCATGAAGCTTTCCCAGCATGCGAGCTCTGGACGGATCCAGGCTTTGAATGCTACAGCACAGACCTGAGGTGCAGCACACAGAGCACCAGTGTAGATTGATGAAGTGATGCGTGGGAGGAATAAAGAAAAGAGGATAAGCAAAAAACATCGTGGATACATAAAGAGACTTTAAAAGACAAAACTAACCTTATAAATAACAGATCAATCCACCTTTGACTGGTTCTAATGTAATTAAAAACTCCTGATTGAGGTGCAACACTGAATATCCTTTTGGAATACTGCAATCTGACCGTAAGGGAGATCATTAACTCCTAGAGGCATTGGGAGGGAGAGGGTGTCCATGGAGGGGAGACGTGAGACAGGGAAATGTACTCCCCAGACGACTTTTCTTTGTGCGGCCTCCCTCCCTTAACCCCTAATTCAAGGGTAGGGATTAGCGTTTTCCAAAAGATGGAAGAAGAACCCTTATAACAGCCACCCATGGGCATTTGCCTTTGAGGGGAGGGATCAGGGGTTAGGGATGTTCTGATAAAATCATTACAATAGCGAAGGGAATACAAGAATTATATCAAGATGGCATGTCTTGATAAAGCTAAAGAAATGAGGGAAGGATCATAAATTTCCAGTACAGATGCCTGAATGGGATGTGATCTGGGAGGGTTTAACTTTGGGTCTCTCATCATCTGTGACGATTTCTTTTTTTTAGAGCAGCTTTATAGTGTGGCTCTTGATCTCTTTAAGAGACCATCAGAGTTCAAGAGTTAACACATACCACCACGAGTGGATTCAGGCTGCCTCTAGCAGTAAAGCCTGGTATTATACCTTGGAAGCAACTGAGTTAAACCTGTAGTGTTTTTTCTTTACGGGGATTGTTTCGTTCACTATAAAAATCTTTCCTGTAGTCTAGGCAAAGTGACATATTTTGAATAGTATTGTTAATTTTCTACGTAAAGTGTTATATAACAAGTTTTTCTTCTTGTTCTAAAAATTTGACCTCGGTTAATTCAATAAGTGAAATCGCCCAAAGTTAAGGGCAATGTTAATAATATCGAGGTCTCTAGTTTCTGCTAAATGTTTTCAGACAAGGGTACAGTCAATAATGGCCAAAACATTATTCTTGAATAAGGGTACACAGTGGAGAACAGAGGCGAGGAGAGCTGAGGAGGATACTGAACTGGGAGGTACTTACTTAATAAACAAACTCTATATTATTTCAAAGGTCCAATTATGGCCAATTTAAAAGTTTGCTCATATAATGTTAAAATGATAAACTCCCCAATTAAACGCACAAGGCTGCTGCAAGAACTTAAAAAACTTAAAGTAGACGTGGCTTTTCTCCAAGAAACGCACTTGTCAACAGAGGAACATTTGAAATTACGTAGAGCATGGATAGAGCATGTGATAGCAGCTTCTCATCCCAAGACTAAAAAAGCAAGAGTGGTGGTTCTGCTATGCATGGGGTTAAACCTATCTATTGATTCTACCGAAACAGGCCTGCAGGGCAGATATGTGAGGGTCTCAATTCGTACCCAAGGTCAATTAGTTCACCTGGTTAATATATATGCCCCAAACTCCAAACAGGAAAGCTTCTTCAAGATAATTTTTCAAAAAGTAGCAGAGCTCCCTACAGGTCTACTACTCCTTAGGGGAGATTTTAACACAGCCCCACACCCACAGAGGGACCGTTCCTCTGGGGCCACCACTACTAATAGAACAGCCTCCAAATCATTGGTGACCCTGGTGCGTGAGTTGGGCCTCGTGGATATCTGGCGCGCCCAACACCCCAGAGATAAGGACTTTATGTTCTACTCTCATGTACAACAGTCATACTCACATATTGACTTATTCTACACATATGCGACCACCCTTCACCTAATTAAGGACTCCAGTATTCACAATATTACGCTATCAGACCATTCGCCGGTTTCTCTACAGTTGGCCCTCTCACCACAAAATAAACAATCCCTATGGAGACTGAATGTCTCACTTCTAAATATTGAATGTTTTATTTCCAAATTGAAGCAGCAGACAGAGGATTTATCTTTAACTCATCAATCCACTGATTATTCCCCTCAACTTAAATGGGACACACTGAAAACGGTCCTCTGGGGGGAAGTTATTAGTTTTGCTACTGCTCAAAAAAGACTAGCACAACTCACACATAATAAAATATTAACAGAATTAGCAGAGCTGGAAAAGAAACATAAAACTAACCCTCTGGATAAACAGACCCTAAAAGAACTGAATAAAGCTGAAAGGACCCTACAAGACTTGAAGAATAAAAAAGCTGAAGGTCTGCTTCAATTTACTAATCAGAAATATCACGAAGTTGGGGGGAAAGCTTCCAGATTACTAGCTTTCCGATTAAGAAAGGCACAAGCCAATAAGTACATCCCTTATATCCAAGAACCAGGGCCAAAAGGGAAGAATTGGACCTCCTCAGAAGGCATAGCCCTGCAATTTGGGGAATACTATCAGAAAGAATATGAGGAAGATAAAGATGAAGAAAAGGTGAGGGTTGAGACTCAGACCTTTCTAGATACTCTTAAATTGCCTAGGTTGTCAAAATCAAGTAAGGAGCTGAACCAACCCATCACAATAAAAGAAACCATGGAGGTAATAAATTGCTTACCAACAGGGAAAGCACCTGGCCCTGATGGGTTTAGCGGAGAAATATATAAAAAACTATCCACCTCACTAGCCCCCCTGCTTACTGAGGTATTTAACCAATGTATAGAGGCAGGCAGAGTCCCGGATAGCTGGTCCCATTCTGTAGTAACAACAATTCCCAAGCCTGGCAAAGATTTAACCAAATGTAAATCATTTAGGCCTATAGCCCTCCTCAATCAAGAGCAAAAAATTCTAACAAAAATTCTATCAATTCGGCTCCAAAAATACACAGAATTGCTAATTCACCCAGATCAAATAGGCTTTATTCCGCACAGACATCTGAGTGACAATATTAGATGGCTTTTAAACATTTTGCAACATAAGAAACATAATCAGAACCCAGCCTTGGCAGTTTTTCTAGATGCGGAAAAAGCCTTTGACAGGCTAAATTGGGCCTATCTTTTTATGGTTCTGGAAAAGATGGGTTTTGAAGGGAACTTCCTAGCTTGGATCAAACTCTGTTATCAGAACCCTCAAGCCAGAGTCCGGGTAAACAGTACCATTTCACCCACATTTAAAATTGGAAGGGGTACGAGGCAAGGAGGCCCCTTGTCCCCACTCCTTTTTGCAATTAGCATGGAACCCCTAGCACAAGCCATAAGGCAACATGACAAAATTGAGGGCATAGAAATCCAAAATCCATGTCATAAAATTTTCCTTTATGCAGACGACACGTTAATTTAGTTGGGTAATCCCGGAGCAGCTCATACTCATTTAACCACTCTTCTCTCAAAATTTGGGGATATCTCAGGCTTCAAAGTTAACACCTCTAAATCAGAGGTGCTGGCAGTGGGAAAGGAACCAGATGCAGAACTAAAAGCTAAATTTCCCTTCAAATGGGTTAAAAATAAATTAAAATATCTGGGAATACAAATTCCCAAACAATCAACCCTGTTATATAAACTTAATTATGAAACTTTAAATCAACAAATAAGGGCTGATTTAAATAGATGGAGTCTTCTTCCCCTTACACTTTCAAATAGAATAGAAACAATCAAAATGAACGTCCTCCCAAGATTCCTTTTTCTTTATACCAACCTTTCCATTCGATCCCCAAAAAGACTGGAAAGACCTGAAAAAGAAGCTTGCAAATTTTATTTGGCTGGGTAAATGACCAAGAATTCGGTGGGAAATATTAACAGAAGAAAAATCCAAAGGGGGGATGGGGATGCCCGATTTCCCCAAATATTACCTAGCAGCACAGCTACTACCGATCATTAAAATGTTAATGACAGGAAAGGCACATGGTTGGCTGGAGATCAAGCAGCCAGAGGGGGAAATGGCCCCATTGCATATCCTGCCCTGGCTAGTCCAACCTAAAGACTTGAAAAATATAACCAATAATTTCACTAAACATACACTGTCAAAATGGCTGGAAGCAAGGCAGGAATGGGAGATAGTACATCCCATATGGAATTACCTTCCTCTATCATCTCTCCCGGACCTCCCCATTTCAAGACAGAATAACTGTTTTTTCAGGTGGGTAACATCTGGGCTTATATACCCCAACAATTCTTGGAGGGGGACTGGGTAAAATGTTTCCCACAAATGCAAGTAGAATTTAAACTAACCCAAAATGACCTATTTAAATACTATCAATGCACACACTATATCACCACCACCACTGGTCTTACAGATTTATCACAGGGACTGTCAGCTCCTGTACAACTAACACACTATAGAGGTAAAATGAGAGATACCAGATCTTATATATCACAGATATATAAAGTATTAATGGAAGACAGAGGAGCACTAGCGATACAGAAGTTTGAACAAAAATGGGAAACAGAAGCAGAGCTTCATATCCCACATAAAACATGGCAGAATATCTGGAAGGGCATCCACAAAACTACTAATTCACCTGTGTGAAGAGAATTCCACTGGAAAATAAATACTCAATTTTTCATAACTCCAAATATAATAGATCACTATTCTCCTCTAATCTCTAAAGAATGTTGGAGAGGATGCAGACACACGGGTACGCACTATCACATTTTGTAGGAATGCCCCAAGATTACCTCTTATTGGCAAGAGGTTTCACATAATATTGTTGAGATTCTGACACTTTCTAACCAGCTACATTTTTCAAATTTAGTCTTGGGACTCCCTCCGGAGGAAATTACAACCTCAACAGGGAAATACCTTTTTTTTATATCCTAATTGCAGCAGCACTTAAAGCGTTAACTCAACATTGGTTGAAGACCCCACCCCCCCTCTATAGACAATTGGTACAGAAACATCAGACAAATCAGGGAAATGGAGGCTGTCACTGCATCACTAAGATTAATGACAGACAAATTAAACTTCAGATGTCTTCCCTTCTTCAGCCATATTGAAAAAAGGGAGGGGATACATGTTCTAGAACAGCTCCTTCATGCGTAAAGTGCGGAGATGGCGATATCCTTGCTCCTATGTGTCTAAAGAGTTAACCCTTTTGGAACAAGCAAGAGTGGGGCTAATCCCTTAGCAGTATAAAACTTACATATCACATTCCAGGTCCAGTCCAAGGATCATCTATAATAGCTAAAAACATTTTTCTAATAAAGGGGGAAAAAAAAAGAAAGCACACAGTAAAAGGTTTAGAGTCGAGATAGTTTATTGAGTTGGAGCAGACGGGTGAAACCTCTGCAGAGACATGAGGGAGAGGAGGGAAATCTTTGGGGAGGACAGAGACTCTCCTGGGAATGAGGTGATGTTTGTTTGGTGCTAGGTCATGTGGTGACTTGATGCAATCCTGGACAGCTCTTCCACCAGGGTCATCCATTTAAATCTTCCTGGTCAGGGGATCTGAAAGATAATTATTGTTATTAACTAATGCCCTTCTTTCATGACGCCTGATGTATTATATGCTTTTAAACTATTATTATTTTCATGTAGACCTATATATGATACTAAAGTACTGTATCTTTTTTATTCTGTACCCAATAAAAGAGTTATGAAGTTCAAAAAGGATGAGGTGGTCCTCAGGACAAATAGAAAATTTCTTTCTAAGGTGGTTTCAGATTTTCATCTTAACCAGTCCATGTCCCTGCCTGTGTTTTTCACTAATCATTCATCTTAAGGTGAGCAAAGACTGCACAGTCTGGATGTAAAGAGGGCATTAAGGTACTATATAGACCATACAAAAGTCTATAGAGGTGGCTGTTCTCAGTTGTTTCTCACGGCGAAGTGGGGAAAGGTAAGCCTGCCACTAAAAGAACTATTGGCAGGTAGATTGTCTAATGTATTCAGTTCTGTTACACAAAACTGGGTAAACAGCCTCCCTCAGGCCTGAGGGCACACTCTACCAGGGGTACAGCTGCCTCTGTAGCAGCAGTAGCTAGGGATATTCCCCTTCTGGAAATCTGTAAAGCTACCACCTGGAAAACTGTTCATACATTCACCAAACATTACTCTTTGGATATTCAAGCAAGAAGTGATGCTAGATTTGGCACAACAGTGCTGCAGAGCCTATTCCCAAAGTACATTCTGTGGTTCCCTCCTCCAAGGGGGTACTGCTTGGTAGTCTGCAATAAGTAAGAATACAGCAAGACTTCATGTTTTTTGAAGAAAAAATTACTCACCATAGTAATGTTGTTTCTTCTAATGGAGTCTTGCTGTATTCTGACCTCCCTCCCTGCCTCCCCTCTCAGAACCTGGTTTTGGGATGTGGGTGGGCAGGTATAGTGTTGCACCCCAGAGGTGTACCTCATAACCCATCCTGGCTAGGTTGGGCTTTTTGTTATTTTACTATGGTTGTTATCACTATTTATATAGATTTCTTTTTGGGTTCTCAACTTGAGTCGTTCAAGACCCAGTTATTGTTGTTGCCTGTGGCTTAAAAATTTTAAGAAAACAATTTCCATATTTATTAGTTAGTACAGTGCTCGTAAGAATCTGATGGCTACACCAGAGTGTACCAGTGACAGAGGTTTGAAAACCGAGCTTGAGCTCAATGCTGTATGCTCCTGCATAGAGTTAACACTTTCCTCTCCGGGGAAGTTCAAGTGTTGGGGCTAACTGCAACAAGTCAGAATACAGCAAGACTCCATTAGAAGAAACAACATTACTATGGTGAGTAATTTTTTCTTCCCATTCATGGACCTTGGTCAGTGCAGGAAGCTCCTGTACAAAACATTCTGGAAATGAGGGCGCACTCCTACTTCTTCAAAGTCAGGTGCAGTCCAAAGCCATGAAAATAAGGTCAGACAACACTGTCTCGGTGGTGTATGTAAGCAATCAAGGGAACACAAGAGCAGGGAGATGCTGAAAGAAGCCACCGATATTCTGATGTGGGCAGAGGAAAACCTCTCTCTCTCTGTTAGCAGTCCATTTGGGGGAGCTGAACTTTCAAGTTGACTGGCTAAGCTGCGAAAATGTTCAGCCAGTGAAGTGTATGATCATAGGGACAGGAACTAATTACTTATGTGCAGCTGTTTGAAATATCTCTATTTTCATAAATTATATTCATATCTCTGAAGGATACCTGTTTAACTGTGCCAGAATAAAGGCTGAAGCTGTCAGTTGTGTTTTGTATTGTTTTCTTTGTATGGACAACATTGTGTGCAGTTCTTTTCATGGAACCAAGAATTTGGAGTTTTTACTATGTCACTTCATGGTTTCAGAACCGTGGGCACTATACTGATAAATTCATGCTCACATTTCTGAAACCATGAAGTGACATAGAATGTTGTCCATACAAAGAAAGCAATACAAAACACAACTGACAGCTTCAACTTTTATTCAGGCACAGTTAAATAAGGATCCTTTAGAGGTATGAATGTAATTTATGAAAATAGACACATTTCATACAGCTGCACATAATAAGTCAATTCCTGTCCCCTTTAATACCGGAGGTCTTCAACTTTTAGTGTTAGAGGTTCGGCTGTCCCCAGACTGATCTGTTCACTTCCAGCCACAATACTCAAGTTCAACGGTTCTTCAGCCACTATCGGAGTCCACAGGCAAAACAGTGGACGCCCTGTCACAAGAGTGGAATTTCAGCAGAGCGTACACCTTCCCTCTTCTGCATCTTCCCCAAGGTCATATGTAAAGTAAAGCTCTCTAGAGGAAGTTTTTCTTTCAATAGCTCTGGAGTGGTCCAGAAGATTGTGCTTCTTGGTCTTGGTAAACCTTGCTCTTGCTGACCATTTTGTTTGCCAGTGCACAAGGATCATCTCTCTCAGGGCCCCATTCTGCATCCAAATTCTAGAGTGATGTAGCTTGCATCCTGGCTCCTGAATGGGGGAGACTCCTAAAATAAAGTTTCTCTAAGAAGGTGGTAGACACCCTGATGGCTGCTAGAAAGCTCTCCACATTGGCGGCCTATGCTCATGTACATTTCGGCTTGCCCCCAATTTTAAATAAATAAATAAATAATTGGATCTCTGGCCTTCCTCAGCCACAGTTCCGCAGATTTGTTTTTTTCTGCAGGAAGGGATAGGAAACCAAAAAAATTGGGGGTTGGTCTTGAGCATCACTAGGGACTAATCAAGAGGATCTTTCTGGACATAAAGTCTCCATCACTCATTCACACTATTGGGACTGTGCCGGAGATGCTAGGACCCAATGGGAGCCAAAAATCTTCAGGAGGGCCGGCGCCGAGGTAGGATCGCGCATGCGCAGCGCCATGAGGCTGGCTTGTGTCGTATTGGCTATCTTGGCGTCGACCCTCCAACTACCTCAGTTCCTTTTTCCTGTCAAGTGTGCTTCAGTTATGTCGCTTGCTCGCCGGGAGTCGAATCTTCATGTCTATACGACAGCAGCATAGTCGTTCAGTATTTTATTAGTCTTTAGTACATTTATTCATTTAAAAAAAGTTTCATTTTAGTTTCAACTGACAAACAAAAGAAGTCTTCTTCAGCCCGCCTTCGACGGAGTCAACCATGAACGGGGTCGGTGACGGTAGGGAGACTTCGCTTGAAAGCTCTTTTTAGCAGCGGTCCGGTCTTCCACCCTCTTTGGAGGGAGGGGGTCTGACCATGGGCAGTCCGGTGCTCAGGAGGAAGGGTGGTCATCCCAAAAGCACAAAAGGAAGTGGGCCTGTTCCCGATCGAGGTCAGGAACCCGGCATCGCTCAGCCTTGAGTTCTTCTTCGTCCCACCGGTCGAAGAAGTGGTACCGCTCAAAGTCGCCCTCTGGTACATCTGCACAGAGCTCACCAGTGGCGGGGGACAGGAAACTGACCCTGGCACCATTGGGGTTGCCTGCTGTCCCGGTCCCTAGTGGCCGCGATCCTCAGTTACAGAGTCCCTCCCCTCCCCTTGGGGGGGATCTTCCAGTGAGCAGTTTTATAATTGGGCTGCTCTTATGGAGCAATAGGTTTGGCGGTTATCCTGACTGCCCTTGCCTGAGTACCCGGCTCTGGGGTCTTTGGGCCTGAGGGCCGTGGACTTGCGGGCGGAGCAGTTGGGTGAGCCTGGTCACGCAGCACCTTCTCCGGTGTTGTCGACGCCACTCCCTCGTGCTTTTCCTCCTCACATGGCTGCAGCGCAGGGGCCAGCACAAGTAATATCTTCTACTACTTCTTTTCATTCTTTCAAATCTCCAGGTGCCCCGGTGCTGAGTTTGGGGACCCCGGGCACTCAGCTGGCACCAATTAGAAACACAGAAACATAGAATTTGATGGCAGATAAGGACCACTTATCCCACCTAGTCTGCCCATTTCCCTACCTATTGGATAAGCTGCAGATCCTAGTTGACCAACAGCCTACTTCCTCCTTACGGCACCACCTTCAGCTCCAGCCTTGGCAGCACTGCTTCTGGTGCTGCATGCTGCCCCGGCATCATTGTCAGCATCACCATGGATGCTGGGGTTTTTGACTCTGATTTGAGGAGCACGTCCTCCTGCTCTTTCTCCTCCCTTTGCCTTCTACACTATCCCTTCTGGGTGAGTAGGAGACTATATTGAATCTGATCCTGATCTACAATTTTAGGGAATGATCTGGATGAGGATCTGCCCTTTGGAGTGGAAAATAAGCCCTCCACTTCAGCAGAGCCTTTGGTCAAGGACCTTTCTTTTAAGTCACTTCTGAAGAATATGAATTCCACTCTTTTTCTTCTGACTTCTGAGGTGGATCCTCGTAAGCTTTTGCACCTTCAGTATCTGCATGTTCCTGAAATTCCTGTGGAACTGACCCCACTGGTGCAACCCTCTTTCAAGACTCTTTCACAAATCATGTGAGACAGACCAGCACTTATCCCTTCTGTGGCTAAGTCTATAGACAAGGAATCCCCCCCCCCAAGGATAAACCAAGCCTTGCTTTCCAAGTCTTTGCAGACACCATAGTGAGCTTGGTGGAGAATGACAAAGCCATACTTCCCCAGGAATCCATGGCCTGTCCAGTAAGTAATCCCATAAAATTGACACTCTGGGGAAGTGAGTGTTTGCCACTGCTACCCTGGGCATGCATATTGCTAACTATCAAGACTATTTCTCCCAGTATGAGTATACCCTCTGGCATTTGCTCAAAGAAACAGTGGAGGCTCTTCCGGAGTTAGACGTTAGCTCAGAGCATCTTCAGACCATCACTAGGGGCATTAAGTCCAACAATCAGCAACTTGAAGCTGCTATGGATGCCTTCGGCACTGCTTCTAGAGCAGCAGCAGCCGGGATATGCACCCGGTGTCACTCATGGCTAAGGACTTCGGGATTCACTAATGATGCTCAACAAAGAGTCATGAATTTTCCATTTGATGGGGTTCTGTTTGGCCCTCAGGTGGAGCAGACACTAGAGGCCACCCAGAAGCCTCAGACTGCTATTAAGATGGCCAGGCCAGCCCCTACTGCCCCTCAGAGTGATGCAAACCGCTGGCAGTTTCATAACCGTCAGTCCTTTCTTGGTAGGAGCCATGGAGCATTTAACAAGAATCAAGCCCCTCAACCACAAAAGAAAATGCAGCAGTTGGCACAGGGTCCTAAAATGCCCAGTGCCACCCTCTGAAGAGGTGGCCCATGTCCCACCTCAACTGCCTGAGGGGGGACTCCTCTTCAGCGGTAGGGGAGCATCTGACTCAGTTCTACAACCAGTGGAAGTCCATTACAATGGACAAATGGGTCCTCAGGATAATTAAAGAGGGATACTCTAAATTTTTTGGAGACCCCTCCACATTGTCCACCCAAATGACAGCCCAAGCTGTCTCCCATTCAGTCAGACCTCCTTTCTTCTGAGATTCAGGGCCTTCTGAGTAACAGGGCAGTACAGGTGGTCCTGCAAGCAGAATGGAACACAGGATTCTACTCCCACTACTTCCTAGTTCCAAAGAAAACAGGCAGTATGCATCCTATTCTAGACCTATGGAAGTTAAACAAATTCCTGTTCAAAGAGAAATTCAAGATGATATCGCTGGGAACGCTCTTACCTCTGATTCATCAAAACAATTGGCTGGCATCTCTAGATATGCAGGACACCTACCAACATGTCCTAGTGCACCCAAGCCACCACACGTACCTACGCTTTGTGGCTCTGGGTCAGCACTATCAGTTCAGAGTCCTGCCCTTTGGGCTATCATCAGCACCACAAGTCTTTGTAAAGTGCTTTGCAGTACTCATGGTGCATCTCAAAACACTCCAAATTCAAGTGTTCCTGTACCTGGACAACTGGCTCCTAGCAAGCTCCTCCAGACAAGGGACACAGAAAGCAGTGTCCACAGCTTCCAAGTTCCTCACATCCATGGGAGTACTCTTGAACCTGGACAAATCACAGCTTCAACTCTCCCAGCTACTTCTCTTCACAGGAGCACTTCTGGACACCTCCAGGGCAAGTGCCTTCCTCCCCAAAGACAGAAGAAATGATATTCTCCAAATGGCTCACTTCATCAGAGAGAACAAATCAGTTTGAGACCTCTCAATGCAGCGGATGCTAGGTCTCATGGCATCCTCTGTGTTCATGGTGCCCCTGGCCCACTTGCACATGAGAACCACACAATGGATGCTCAGCACTCAGTGGTCCCTACCACGTATGTGCAATCCTTCTACATCAAGGTGATGGAGCCTCTAACAAGATCACTCACCCCTCTGGAAATGCAGATCATCATCACCACAGATGCATCTCTGACCGGTTGGGGCGTTCACTGTCAAGATCTCCACACCCAGAGTCTGTGGAGCCAGGACGAGTTCCAGCTGCACATAAATGCCCTGGAGATGATAGCTGTCCTGTGTGCTCTCCGAGCCCTGAAGAATGTCCTCTGTCACGAGGTAATTCTCCTTCAGATGGACAACAAAGTGGTGATGTATTACATCAACAAACAGGGTGAAGCACACTCTTACCCACTGTGCAGGGAAGCCATTACAGTGTGGGAATGGTGCCTCGAGCACAAAGCCCTGATCCAGGCAGTCTACCTGCCAGAAGTCCAGAATGATCTGGCAGATCACCTCAGCAGAATGGAGGCAGATCTGCATGAATGGTCTCTCAACTCAAATGTCATGCAGTCACTATTCAAAGAGTGGTGCACTCTGGATCTGGACCTTTTTGCTTCTCCACTTAACCAAAAACTGCCTCTATTTGGCTCCAGAAATACAGAACCTCATGCGGTCAGGATGCATTCAGACTGCGGTGGACAAGACACTTTCTGTACGCATTTCCACCTCTTCCCTTAATTCAGAGGGTGCTGCTCAAGTTGGAGGCACAAGGGGGCAGCATGATTCTCATCGCCCCATATTGGCCTCATCAGATTTGGTTCCTGTTGATCAACAGATTATCAGAAGTTCCACTGAGACAACTTGCACATCAAACAGACCTCCTGACCCAAGGTCCGGTAGTCTATTCCAACCTGCAGTCCCTTCATCTCCATGCTTGGCTCCCGAGGAGATAGAAATGGGTAGATTCAACGTCTCTTGGAGAATCTCAGACATCCTCCTAGCAGCGCGTAAACCATCCGCTAGGAAAAACCTACACAGCAAAGTGGAAACAATTTTCTATTTGGTGTGCTAAGTCCTCCCTTGACTCCTATTCTTGCCCACCAAGCAAGGTGCTGGAGCATCTTCTAGATCTGTCAAATACAGGACTGCAATACTCGATGGTAAAGGTACATCTTTGTGCAATTTCTGCTTACCATAAGCCTATCCACAATATGTCAGTGGCTCAGCTTCCCTTGGTTAAGAGGTTCTTTAAAGGTATCCTGCACACTAGACCACCAGTCAGGAGACCGGTAGCTGCTTGGGATATCAACCTTGTGCTAGACATGCTCACCTGTAAGCCATTTGAGCCACTAGCAAATTGCGACTTGAAGTTTCTGACCTGGAAGACTGCCTTCCTTGTGGCCATTACCTCTGCTAGCAGAGTCTTGAAGTCTCAAGCTCACATGCCACAATCACAGATCCCCCATTACACAGTATTTCACAAGGACAAGGTGGTGCTTCGAACTCAGCTGAAATTCCTTCCCAAAGTATTCTCTGAATTCCACCTGAGCCAGCCCTTGGTCCTTCTGACCTACTTTGCAAATTTTCAGAATGAAGGTGAGCACACTCTACATTCTCTGGATATAAAAAGGGCATTACAATTCTACATCGACAGAACAAAAGAGCTTCACAAATCCAAGCAACTCTGTCTCATTCAGCATGGCCTGGCTGGGTCAGTCTGTGGCCATCAGATGCATTTTGGCATGGCTGGTAACGTGTCTCCACCAGTGCTAGTCAATGGTGCAGGTCAAGTTGGAAGGTAGGGTGTATGCCCACTCTACCAGAGCGATTGCGGCATCTCTGGCAGTGATTCAAAACATGCCCATTACAGACATCTGCAACGTGGCCACTTGGAGCTTTGTACACACTTTTGTGAAGCACTACACTTTGGATGTCCATGTCAGGCAGCATCCTTCCTTTGGCAGGACAGTCCTTAATGGACTTCTGCTCTCAGTGAGCTCCTATCTCCTGCTGCCCTTCTCGGGGGATTATTTTAGTTTGGTACTCTCCCATTAGTGTGAATGAGTGGTGGAGACTTTATGTCCAGGAAGATATGGAAATTATATACCTATCGTAATTCTTGATCTTCTTGGACGAAGTTTCCACCACTCATTCACACACCCACCCACCATCCCCCGAGCCCACTCAGCCTGTTTTTGGTCTTCACTCCCTCATTGGCTGGATTGTGAAGACACTGTTGAGTTGAACTTTCTTACACAGGTCACATAGACTATCTTGTGTCTGGAATGGTTACTTTTCGTAGGTTAGCATACGCTGCACCACCTCAGTAAAAAAGGTACTGAGGTGGTTGGAGAGTCGACACCGAAATAGCCTATATGGCATAAGCCAGCCTCATGGCACCACGCATGTGCAGTCCTACATCAGCGCTGGCCCTCCTGAAGATTTTTGGCTCCTGGGTCCTAGCACCTCCGGCGTAGTCCCATTAATGTGAATGAGTGGTGGAGACTTCATCCAAGAAGATCAAGAATTACGGTAGGTAAGTAATTTCCATTTATTTGTTTTCTGTGGGCTGTCAGCGGGAATGAACCTCTGTTCCAATCCCGTATTTTCCCCATGGAATCTGGGTCTGGTTCTGAATGCTCTCTGTAAGCAGCATTTTGAACCACTTTTGTTGATACCATTAAATTTGCTGTCTTGCAAGGTATGGCTTTCATGCTATGTGCTCAGCCAGAAGGATTGGCGGGCTCCAAGCTTCTCCTGCAAAGAAATGAAAATTATCTCCCTACCATAATTCTGATCTTTCTGTGTATCTTCACCATTCATCACCTTTGGATATAGTGGCTGGAGGTCACGACCCCGCGGGAGCTCTTTTTTTTTTTGATGGATGGTGTCGACACAACATTGGCACCACCCTTGAGGCTGATGCACTGCGTGGCGCCTGCGGGTTGGCCAGCAGGGTGTTGTCGACTCTGCCATCCCACCAGTTCTGAGTTGCCGAGAGTATGAAGGGTTGGGAGGGAGGGACAAGAAAGTCCAAAGGGACAGAGAAAGGAAAAGATATATAAATAAAAGGAGAAATAAATGACTGAGAGGACAGAATAAGCTGAAAACTAAGCGGATTGGGAGGGCCCCAACCTCTGAAAGTAGAAAAGGAGGAGGAGGGTTAGGGAATTTAGGATAAAGATGGGGGGAGAAGGAACATACCCCGGAACCTTGACCTGTCTCCAGATTGTATAGGAACTGTGAAGGAGTAGCCAGAAGGCTAAACTGCCAAAATTCAAGGCACAGAATCACTGGCAATAACGCGCGAACAAAAGCAGAATCGGCTATTCTGGAAGAAAAGACAGGATACAGGGAATACCCCCCCAATTAAATTTTTGGTGTAAGAAACCTAGTTTCTTAAATTGAGGTTGTGTCCAAAGGACAAGGAAATGAAAGTAAAGCTGATGGGGAGAAGGGGAGAAAGAATAGAAAGAGGGCAACTACCAACCTCCACCCCACGGGGGTGGAGCCAAGGCACTAATGAAGGAGTGCCCCCCCATCCAGACCACTCTCCCCTTATAGAAAAATATCCCCCTATGTGCCCAAGATCACCCCACTCCTGACTAACAGAAAGGAGGGGGGCAAAAAGAGGCCACAAAGAGGGAGGGGGAACCCAGAGACTTAGGCCCCAAGGGGATGGAGTATGGGGATTGTGATGAATGGTGAAGATACACAGAAAGATCAGAATTACAGCAGGTACGTAATTTTGATATCTTATCTGTGTCAGTCTTCACCATTCATCACCTTTTTGTGAGTGCCAAGCCCCCCCCCCGAAGGGTGCTTTAACCCTAAGAGACTAAGTCCCTTAGCTCTCTATGGGTGGCACACCAACAGAGAGAACCTTCACGGGTCTGGAGAGGCCCGAGAGTGGGGAGAGTGAGACGGGGACTCCCCGGAGGGGGTAGGAAGTTGCCCCAACAGATGCCATCTCACTCTACGGGAGAAAAGGTAGGTTCTCTGGTGAGTGGAGTTAATCACCCTACACTGGGCCAAGGGTGACAACTGGGAGAGACGTAGTGATGCCATCCGCGTGGTGCAGATCGCTGTCCCTATGAGCCTGGTAGCTACCTCATTGGCATCATACGATGCCCTTGCTTGGTGCCTTGCTAGCTCCAGGCCATGTGTACAGAGAGCAACTGGTTGTCTGGTTTCCTCCGTGTCAGGCATCGAGGCAGGAGTTGACCTAGCCTGGACCACAGGAACCTATCATAGGTAGCATAGTGGGCCTGATGAGCAGATATAGAAAGCAGCAAACATGCCGAGTGAAAAGTCCTCCTATCCCAGAAGTCAAAATCCATGGAGTCTGCATCTGGGGGCCAGTCACAGTGAAGGGCGTGAAGCCCATCGGGGGTATCCAGTTGCGTCAATCCTGAGCTACGTTGAGGCAGGTTACCTGGAGACTCCGGGGGGGGGCACAATACCTCTGGCGGAGATCCCTAGGGGTTGGGACTCTGGAAAAGGGTCTCTGCCAGAAGCGCATTGATGCCTCCCGAAAGGGAGCAGGCCAGGGGGGCACCACAAGGGTGTCCACACTGAAATCACCCAGAAAGGCACACATCTAATGCTGTGGATTGTGTTGAGTGGGTGGGGTGACATGCAGGTCCTCCAACATTTGCACGAGAAAACGCTGATACTCAGTATGATTAGTAGCTGGGGAGATGTGGACAGATGGTTCCTCACCTCCTGAAATGCATCAGCCTCGAGGGCGGCACCAATGGTGTGTCGACTCCCCCCATCCAAAAAAAAAAAAAGAGCTCCCGTGGGGTCATGACCTCCGGCCACTATACCCAAAGGTGATGAATGGTGAAGACTGACACAGATAAGATACATGCCTTGTCAAGCAAAAGGACAAGGTGGTTCTCAGAACAGTTCCATCTTTTATTCCAATGGTTCTCATGGCTTTACATGTGAACCAGGAGATCTGTCTCCCATATTTCTGTCTGCAGTGTACTTACCCTAAGGAGAGGAAGTGGCACAAGTTAGATTTGCAACAGGCCATTAGGACACACCTTAGATGGGCTGCTGAGTTTTGGATATTGGATAGGTTATTCATCCTTTAGGAGTGGCCAAGCATAGTATGTGGTTGACATATGGGACGATATTCTCATCCACCTGTTTTCTCTGGATGCTGCTTCTTAGAACCGAGTCATAATGAATACCCATTGACAATGTGGAGCGCAGAAGACATTTCTTCATACTTACCGCAATTTCCTTTTCTATTGGCTCCTGCATTATCAATAGAGCCTGCCTGGGAGCCTTACTCCTGCAGGGGAATAGTGTCCTGTATGCCAGCATTGGTAACGTCCATTTTCCAGTTATCACCTTTGGGTTTTTTGTATGTCTGTCTGAACAGTCCTCTATGGTTTGCCTGCTGCACTTGTGTTTATTTAACAAAAAATAAAAGACACGTAATAACATAGCAAGGAGAGCACTTCCACATTAGAATGTTGGTTGATCTTATGCAGATTTGTCAGGTGAGAATCTGATGTTAACCAAGGGTGCCTCATTTGTTGCAATTGAGTGCTTTTACTACATACAGTCCTTGCCTGTTTAATCACTCTGATCTCTGTGTCAGTCTTCACCATTCATCACTGCTGGGTAGTGAACCGGAGGATCAGGACCCCATGGGAGCTTCTTTTTTTTTTTTTGCAAGAGGAGGAGGAGTCGATGTCGGGACAGTGCCACCCGAGGCCGACATTACGTGTTGCTCGCAGGTTGACCAGTAACCGTCACTGATGCCTAATCAGCCTCAGTTCTGCTTCTCCTGCCATCAAGTGAGCACGACCTTGCATGTGAGCGCCATTGTTCTGCAGCCTAGTCCGTCGGTTGAGAAAGTCTTAGTTCTGCTGCTACGTTCCTTGGCGATCGACTGCTAAGCTCTTTCATTTTTATTTTCTCAGTTGACACTGAGTGCTGATTTTGGTTATTATTTTTTCCATCTGGTCATGTCTGGTTTGGGGGACAAGAAAAAAATCTTCCAGAGTGTGTCAGCCTCTGATGTGTCAGTGTCCTTGCGGCCGACTTACTCCATCACGGATCAGCATGACCATTGTCTTACCTGCTTGGGACCTAACCATGACATGGATAGATGCGATGCCTGTTTCTCCATGAATCGTTGTATGTTGGAGCTGTGCATGTTGAAAGTCGGATATGTGCCGATGATTTTCGGTGGACAGGCACATACCCAGGTCACCAAAAGCAGGGTTCTTGACCCTTTCTCCAGGTCCCCTCCTGGTCCTATATGGCCTGCAGAGGAGTTTTCTGCCCATTCTAGCCTTGCTTCGGTTGGAACCCCTTCCACGGTGCAGGAGGCTCGGTCTGGCCCCATTGGGGATCAGGTAGGAGGCACCATCCAGGCAATTATCTCCTCGGAAGTGAGGGCTCCCCCAGCATCACAGTCTGTGGCCTCCGGGCCCGGGCCAGCACCGTCTTCGGTGCCCACCTGCTGGTGCTGCCCCCGATTCCGGCACCGCTTGCAGCACTGCAGGCAGTGTGGGGCCAGCCTCTGGCACCGTCTATGACTCTGGCACCATTCATGGTGCCATGGGCAGCGTGGGGCCAGTTTGCAGTGTCACTCATGGTGCCATGGCTGGGAGGGATCAGGGAGCGGTCTGGGTTTGAGCCTCCTCTTGGGAGGACAATGCTGAGGCTGACCCAGACTGGTTCCTGGGTTCTTTGGAATGCACAGATTCTTCCTCCTCCAGCGCATTGGCTCCAATTCAGCCCCCTTCTAAGGAGTGGATGGCTTCTGCCAATTCCGGGGTCAGTGGCACCAACCAGTCCTCAGGTGCCCTGGGGGGCACCACAGGGCAGCCTACAGTCGGTGATCCATCTGTCACCTTGGGAGGTGTACCCCCTCCTGTGGTAGTTCTTGCTAGCCCTACTTCTGGGCTGGCTGGAGCACCTCGGGTAGGGGAGGTGCTCCACCTCCGGCTGTCTCTCAGGAATCAGCTATGTGGTGTCAGTTGCCTCAGCTGATAGCTAGGAAGAGGACTCTCTCAGAGTCTGAGGGGTTGAGGGGGTTGGATTCAGGGTGGCACCCATTCCTGGGAACCTGCAGGGGTTCAGGGAGGAGTCATGGCACTGGTCTGACCTTCTCCCCCATGGTCTTCTCGGGAGAGAACTCATCTACAGACATTAGGGGCCACCCTCCTGGGCTCATGCGGCCCCAGTCACCTCGCAGGGGGAATTCTCTTTTCGAGATCAGCTCTGGCTGCTCCAGCTCAGTTGAGCAGCCTTCATCTGCTGGAACCACCAGATCTCCTCCTCCTTTGAGGTCTCCTAATGTGTCCCCCTGCCCGGGCATAGGCCATGCTCTTCCTCGTAGGTGCCTGGCCCCTTTGCCTCTGCCAGCCCCTTCCTCTCTCCCAGGTCACTCCGGTCCTAAGGGACCCCTCACCTGGGAGCAGTTTAGGTCCACGGCTGCACTGTTCCCCGCTTACTACCAGTCCATGGACCAGGAGATGTTTTACAAAGAAAGATCAGGAATTACGGTAGGTACGTAATTTTCATTTTTTTCTTTTGATACTTTCCATTGGACTTTACAAGCCATACACCTTTGACATATCACCTTCAACCATTTGCCCTTCACCATCTGACGAGGTAAGACAATGTTTATTGTACTTTTTTCTGGTTAGAGCCGTACCTGTATAAACAGTTAATTGTGTGCTTTTCATGTCAGTCGACCGATATGGCATTTATTTTCATATTTAGATACACTGCTAGGGTAATAGTGACTGGAGAGTTGCTGCTGTCTGGGATCCTCATATGCCCAACATTCTAAAACTTTGGGCTGGGCTGTGCCATTTCCGGTAGTAGGGGTGCACAAAAAACAATTGTGAGGAATACCCATTAACAATGTAGGAGGTAACAGAAAAGGAAATTACAGTAAGCATGAAGAAATTTCTTTTATATGGTCCATCCTTTGGTGCTGTGTCAGTTGGACTTGCAGTCCTGAACTTAACCTGCACCATCTACCCCAACTGCCAGAACAAGGTGTGCTGCAATTAGGTCTACCTTCTGGCAGTTAAATGAGTTCACTTTGCAGGGCATGGGATGGAGAGATAAAACCAGCTCCCCGGTCAGCTTCATGGTGCTGGGTGATAGGGGTTCACCTGGCACACTGGTGGCCTAGGATATCAGGAGTGAAGACTGGCAGGGAGGGTTTAGGGTGTCCGATAGAATGCTCTCCTCCTGGGGGGGGGACTGCAGGTCTGCACTGCTCTGGAGCGACTCCTGGCGACAACACACAATGCTGCGTGGGTGACCACATGCCATCTCTACGTCATGTAAGGTGGCCGCGGCATTTGGGACCACTGTGGGTGGAGGACGCAGAGAAAAAAGCAAATCTTCAAGCTCAACCAACCGGATGATGGCCACCTGGGTTCCCTCATGCCACAAAGCCCCGGAGTGCGGCCAGAGCTGATCCCCCATGTGCCCAGACCAGTAATGGAACCTCTCTCCTCTCCCATGGGCCCCGGGAGGGTAACTCCCCAGTGAAGGGATATGTCCAGGTAGACCGGACATGGCAGATGGGGGACGGCATATGGCCGCGACTAGGATGGACCAGGCGAAGCAGGAGGGCCCTTGTGACCCGAAGAAGTGGCCAGTCAGAGGCATAGGAGGTAAAAAAAAAAAAACAGCTCCCCAGAACCTGGGCCCAACAGCAGTAACAGCTCTTTCACAGACTACCAATAGATGGTGGGTGGGAGCCTGAAGGGACTGCTTGGGGGAGAGCCCAAGAGTGCCTCAGAAATCGCTCAAATGTGGTAGCTGTTTTGTGTTCACTCTGGAGATTGATCTTAGCAAATGACCAGGCAGCACTGTACAAAGGCTATACAGAGTGAGGCTCCAACACATGTACCAGGGGGACCCAGGGAGCAGCAGAGAAATGGGGGGGACAAGGAGGAGATGTCAAGGAACGGGAAGCCACAACCAAGTCAGTACTTGTACCAGTGGATGTTTTTGTTATGCTTGCTGGTGATCAAGGATCAGTCGTTGCATCCCACGGGCACTGAGCATCCTGCTGATTCTGAAGGTCAGCTACAACTTCCTTGAGGTATGCTGCTCTGTGTTGATGATGCTGGTCTTGGGTTTGGGTCCACAGTTTCTGAGACAGTTTCTTAGCTAGCAACTGCACAGGAGCTGCTTTCTGCAAATGCAGTACCTCTAGCTTGCACGGAGTTCTTTAGTGACTTCCGGGGAGTCAAAAGTCATAGTGCCATCTTAGAAAAAAGTCCTTTTGGAGGGGTAGGGAGTGTGGAACCTCAGCTCATGCTGTTTCAGAGCACACATGACCAGAATATGTACCCTAACCCATGCCATGATGCCTGGGGGTAATCACTGTCCATACATAGTCTGGTCCCATTGTATATAATGGTTTTCTTTTTCCCAATGAAGTACAGTATTTGCTCTTTTCTTGGAACTGCAGAAGCTTCAGGATGACCAAGTCAAGCTGCACTCCTGCATCTGATGGCTTGGGACCCAGGGTGCAGTGAGCATGCTCAGTTTCCAGGTACATGCATGCAGCCTTGAGGAAGCATGTCAGGAAGGAGATCAGGTCTGGACCCTTTGTCCCCTCCAGAAGGCTATAGATGCTTTAGTTGTTGTGCTTGTTCCTGCATTCTGCATCTTCATCCCTTTCACGTAGTTGCTGTACTTCCCAATGTAGTTGTATTATGGTCTGCTTAGTGGAGTCCAGGTGCCTGTCTGTGGTCATGAGCTGCACATCAGTCTCCTCTTGCCTCTTTTGTAACTTGGAAATGATTGCCTGTAGGGCCATGGTGGTGAGTTTAATTTCCTTACCAAATTCTCAGTTCTTTTGGCATTATGGTCATTTGTTTTTGCAGGGTGAAAGCTCTTGGGGATTTTGCTCAGCCACAGCTTTGGCGGGAGGGGGCAGAAGTCTGGGAGCTCTCGCTATCGGCCCCTCCGTCATACAATCCTATCCATTGAAGGATCTTGTTGGTGACTGGCAGCAGGTTAGTCTTCTGATGGCATTGTCTACCTCCTTTTATTGTTCTGGAGCATAAATGAAAAAAAAAATTCTTGATTTTGAAGGGTTAACTCTGTAGGCCAGGATGGAGCTCAGCTATCAGGCTGTTGCTCGTTGCATGATGTCACAGAAGTACTGGACCCACAATTTCTTGTCCTTTACCTGATTGGTTCAAGATGGATAGTCAAGGATGAGTAGGGATTTGCTTTAGCTCCTGGGGAAACATGCAGTCCACATTGGTTGCAAGAGGGTCCTGCTACCACATACGTTCCCTTCAGTGGGAACTTTGCCACCAGTGGTCCTAGACCCGGCCCTGTCAGTTCAGGTCATTCAATTAATTTTTTTTATTTATTATACTGGAGAGCATGACGAGCTGTAAAGCCTATTTTCACAAGTGACCAGTTGTAGCAAGTTTAAAAATATAGTACAACACAGCATAAGGCAGGTCACACAAAGTTACAAGCACAATGCAAGGAAAAGAAATGACAGGCAGAAATACAGTGCAGGGACACATCAGACAAAAAAAAAAATTGGTACAAATCTAACTAACCGAGAGGATCTTTCTGGAAATAAAGTCTCCACCACTCATTCACACTGATGGAACTATGTCAGAGGTGCTAGGACCAAGCAGGAGCCAAAAATCTTCAGAAGGGAGGACGCTGAGGTAGGACCATGCATGCACAGCACAGTGAGACAGGCTTGCATCGTATAAGCTAACTCAACGTCAACCCTCCAACTGCCTCAGTTCCTTTTTTCCTGCTGTTGAGTGCGCTTCAGTGACGTTGCTCGCCCACCAGGAGTCAAATCTTCATGTCTATATGACAGCAGCTTAGTCATTCAGTTTTTAAGTTTTAGTATATTCTTAGTTTATTATTTAAAAAAAAAAGTTTTTCTTTTCGTCAAGAAAGAACAGAAAAGTCTTCAGCCTGCCTTCGACAGTCGACCATGAACGGGGCTGGTGACGGTAGGGAGACTTCGCAAGAAGGCTGTATTTCCAGCAGGGCTGGGTCCGGTCCATCACCCTCTGCAGAGGATGGGTCTGACTGCAGGCAGTCCAGTGCTCGGGGGAAAAGTGATTTTCCAGCTTACAAAAAGTAGCGGCCCACGTTCCGATCTTTCAGGAACCCGCACCACTGGCTTCGAAGTTCTTCTTTGTCCCACCGCCAAAGAAGAAATGGTACCGCTTGAGGGTGCCCTCTTGTACGTCTGCATGTCAATCATTGGTTGCAGGAGACCGACTCCATTGGGGTCACCTGTGGCCTCTGTCCCTGGTGGCTGGCATCCTCAACTCCGTAGACCTTCCCGCCTTTTGGGGGGTTGTGGGTTCAGCGGTTTTCCCAACTTCCCGAGCCGGTGGGATCTGTCCCAGAGCCTTTGAACCTGCAGGTAGGGTAGTTGGGTCAGCCTGGTTGTGCAACACCTTCTTCAGTGCTGTCAGCACCGCTCTCTTGTGCTTTTCTCCCTCACATGGCTGTGGCGCAGGGGCCAGCATAGGTACCTCCTTCTCCTTCTCAGGTTTTCATATCTTCATCCTTGGGTGCCCCGGAGTTTGGGTTGGGGTCCCCGAGCACGCGTGCAGTGCCACCTTTGACTCCAGTCTTGATGGCACCGTGGTTGGCGCTGCATATGGCGTGTTGGGTGCAGGGTTTCTCGACTCCAATTCGAGGAGCACCTCCTCCTGCTCTCTTTCCTCTATATACTATCCCTCCTGGGCTAGTAGAAGATGATATTGAGCCTGATCCTGATCTACGATTAGGAATTACTCCAATGAGGATTCTTACTTTGGAGTGGAAAGTAAGCCCTCTACTTCAGCAGAGCCTTTGGTCGAGGACCTGTTCTTTAAACCTCTACTGAAGAACAGGAATTCCACCCTCTCTCTCTCTCTTCAGACGTTGGAGGTGAATCCAGGGAAGTTATTGTGCCTTCAGTACCTGTATGTTCCAGAGATCCCTATGGAATTGACTCCTCCGGTACAGCCCTCATTCGAGACTCTCTCACAGATGGTATGGGATAATCTGGCACTCATTCCTTCTGTGGCTAAGTCCATAGATAGGAAGTATGCTTCCCCTAAGGATCGACCAATCTTGGCCTCCCAATCCTTAGTGGACGCCATTGTGGTCTTGCCAGAAAATGACAAAGCTGTACTCCCTCAGGGATCTACAGCTCGTCCAGTAAATAACGAATCCCGTAACATCTACACTTTAGGAAAGCGAGTCTTCGCTGCTGCTGCTACCCTAGGGATGCGTATTGCTAGCTATCAGGGCTACTCCTCACAATATGAGTATACCCTCTGGCATTCACGGAAAACCTTGGTTGAAGCTCTTACGGAGTTGGTTGCTACTTCAGAGCTTCTTCAGACCATTACTAGAGGCATCGAGTCCAATAACCAGCAGCTTAAGGCTGCTATGGACACTTTTGACACTGCCTCTAGGGCAGCAGCAGCAGGGATTTGTACTCGATGCCACTCATGGTTACGGACCTCAGGGTTTACAAATGATGCTCAACAAAGAGTCATTAATTTACCATTTGACAGAGTTTATCTATTTGGCCCACAGGTGGAGTAGGCACTGGAGGCATACAGAAAATTAGGACTGCCATTACGACTGCCAGACCGGCCCCTGCAGCCCCTCAATGAGACGGGAACCATCAACAGTTTCATAACCGCCGGTCCTTTCATGGCAAAGGCAGAGAGGGTTTCAACAAGAATCAAGTCCCCCAGTCGCAAAAGAAAATGCAGCAGAAGGCATAGGGTCCAAAGGCTCCTAGTGCCACCCTCTGAGATTCCGGCCCAAGTCCCACCTCAGCAGTCTGAAGGGGACTTTTCTTCGGCAGTAAGGGGGTGTCTGACTCAGTTTTACAACCAGTGGAAGTCAGTCACATTGGACAAATGGGTTCTCAAAAAAATCTGCAAGGGTTACTCCAAATTTGCCAGAAACCCCACCGAATCATTCATACAAACGAAAGCCCAGGCTGTCTGTCACTCAATCAGACCTCCTCGCTTCCGGAGATTCGAGGCCTTCTGAACAACAAGGCAGTGTAAATAGTTCCACAGGATCAAAGGAACACAGGTTTCTACTCCCATTACTTCCTAGTTTCAAAGAAAACAAGCAGTATGCACCCTATTCTGGTCCTATGGAAGTTAAACAAATTCCTTTACAAGGAGAAGTTCAAGATGATATCATTCAGTACGCGTCTACCTCTGATTCATCAAAACGATTGGCTGGCCTCCCTGGACATGCAGGAGACCTACCAACATGTTCCCGTGCACCCAAACCATCATAAATATCTCAGATTTGTGGCTCTGGGTCAGCACTACCAATTCGGAGTCCTGCCCTTTGGGCTGTCCTCAGCACCTCGAGTCCTTACAAAGTGCTTTGCAGTACTCGCAGTGTATCTCAGGAAAACTCAGAATTCAAGTGTTCCCATATCTAGGTCAGTTCCTAGCAAGCTTATCCAGACAAGGGATGCAGGAAGCGGTGGCCAGGGCTTCCAAATTCCTCACATCCATCGGAGTTCTATACAATCTGGAAAAATCGCAGCTACAACCCTCCCAACAGCTCCTCTTCATAAGAGCTCTCCTGGACACCTCCAGAGCAAGTCTTTCTTCCAGAGGACAGGAGAAAGGATATCCTCCAGATGGCTTGCTTCATCAAGAATGACTCAGTCCGAGATCTCTTGATACAGCAGATGCTGGGTCTCATGGCGTCATCAGTGTTCACGGTGCCCTTGGCTCATCTTCACATGAGGACCACTCATTGGATGCTCAGTACTCAGTGGTCCCCAACCACACGTCCCACAGTCCTTTCACATCAAGGTGACAGAACCTCTAAAGCAGTCACTTACCTGGTGGACTCAAGAGGACAACCTGCTTCAAGGCTTTCCCTTTGCTCCACTGGAAATACAGATTACCATCAGCACAGATGCATTGCTAGTCGGCTGGGGCGCTCATTGTCATGCTGTCCACACCCAGGGTCTGTGGAATTAGGACGAGTCTCAACTCCACATAAATGTCCTAAAAATGAGAGCTGTCCTGTACGCTGTCCAAGCCCTGAAGGGCATCCTCTGTTGCAAAACAATTTTCCTTCAGACAGACAACAAAGCGGCAGTGTACTACATCAACAGGCAGGGCACACTCTTACCCCCTGTGCAGGGAAGCGATGAGAGTGTGGCAATGGTGCCTAGAGCATGAAGCTCTGATCCAAGCAGTCTACCTGCCTAGAGTCCAGAACAATCTGGCAGATCGCCTCAGCAGAATTGAAGCGGACCCCCACTAGTGGTCTCTTGACATAAACGTCATGCAATCACTCTTCAAAGAGTGGGGCACACCGGACCTGGACCTTTTTGCATCCCTACTCAATGCAAAACTGCCTCTCTTCTGCTCTAGAAATCCAGAACCTGGCGTTTTTTGTCAGGATGCATTCAGACTGCGGTAGACAGGACACTTTTTGTACGCATCTCCTCCTCTTCCCTTAGTTCAGAGGGTGCTGCTCAAGCTGGAGCCACCCTAGCCAGACTGGACTCACTCTTCATCTCCTCTTCTTCTGTTGTTTTGATGTAGACTGTTCTCCCACCACCCATCACTGCAGCCTTTACCGGTCCCTGGACCTCCCCTCACTCCTGGATCGGATGCAGTCCAACTGCACTAGGCTCACGGCTAAATTCTGGGCTCAGTCACTGCCCTCTTACCTGGCTCAGCTCTAACAGCCCAAAGCCCTCCTGCTTACTTGCTCAGGAACTTTGACTCCCAGCTGCTGCACATCCCATACATGACCACCTCAGCAGGACAGCCTGCCTTTAAATTTTGCATGCCTAAACTATGGAACTCCCTGCCTGGGGACATTCGGCACTCTTCCTCCACGCAGCACCTCAACTCCCTTCTCAAAGTGCACTTCTCTTCCACCTGCACATGCAGTTTAATCTCACTCCAGATGAAGGCTAGCTCTCCATTATTGTGGTTGCTTATTGTGATGTTTAATTGACCTTTAATTATGTACCAAACTGTTAATTGTGTGAAATTTGCTGTCTACCAAACTGTTTCAGTTTTTATTCTGTATCGTTATGTAAGCTTGCTCATTGTACAATTTACTCTATGTATTCTCCCCTACTCCCTTCCCCCAAGACACATCTGGAATCGAGCAGTGGTCCGCCCAGCATACCTTCCTGGTAAAGCTTTGAAAAAAATAAACGGGCAGAATGATCCTCATCGCCCCTTTCTGGCCTCATCAGATTTGGTTTCCATTGATCAACAGATTGTCAGAAATTCTACCAAGACAACTACCACTTCAATCGGACCTGCTGACCCAGGGCCCAGTGGTCAGTCCCAACCTGGGATCCCTTCATCTCCATGCATGGCTCCTGAGGAGATAGAAGTGAGTAGATCTGATGTCTCACTTAGAGTCTCAGACATTCTGCTAGCAACAGGCAAGCCTGCTACTAGGAAAACTTACACGGCAAAGTGGAATAATTTCTCCATCTGGTGTGCAAAGTCCTTCCTGGATCCCTTTTCTTTCCCACCTAACAAAGTCCTGGAGTACCTGCTGGACCTGTCAAACACAGGGCTACAATACTCAACCGTGAAGGTCCATCTCTGTGCAATTTCAGCTTATCACGAGCCAATACACTCTATGTATCTGGCTCAGTTACCCTTGGTTAAGAGATTCCTTAAAGGTATACTCCACACTAGGCCACCAGTCAGGAGACCGGTAGCCACCTGGGATATTAACCTTGTGTTAGACATGCTCACCTGTAAACCTTTTGAGCCTCTCGCAACATGTGAGCTGAAGTTCCTGACCTGGAAGGCCACCTTCCTTATAGTTATTACCTCCGCTCACAGTGTCTGAAATACATGCACTGGTCACAGACCTACCGTATACAGTATTTCACAAGGACAGAGTGGTTCTCAGAACTCACCATAAGTTTCTCCCCAAAGCAGTCTTGGAATTCCATCTGAACTAGCCCTTGTTTTTTCCAACCTGCTTCGCGAACTTCCAGAATGAAGGAGAGCATACCCTGAATTCTCTGGATGTTAAGAGAGTTTTGTGGTTCTACACTGACAGAACAAAAGAAATTCGAAGGTCAAAGCAACTCTTTGTCTTGTTCAGCATGGCCTGGCAGGGTCAGTCTGTTGCCATTAGGTGTTTATCAGCGTGGCTGGTGGCATGTCTCCGTCAATGCTATTCCACGGCACAGGTTAAGCTAAAAAGCAGGGTATACACCCATTCTACCAGGGCAGTTGCAGCATCTCTGGCAGAAATTTGGAAAGTGCCCATTACAGACATCTGCAGTGCAGCTACCTGGAACTCTGTGCACACCTTTGTGAAGCACTACGCTTTGGATGTCCATCCCAGACAGCATCCACCCTATGGCAGGACAATCCTTAATGGACTTCTGTCCTGAGTGAGCTCCTCTCTCCTACCGTCCTTCTTGGGGAATTATTTTAGTTCTGTACTCTCCCATCAGTGTGAAAGAGTGGTGGAGACTTCATGTCCAGGAAGATATGAAAATTACGTACCTACCGTAATTCTTGATCTTCTTGGATGAAGCAAGCTCACCCTCCATCCCCCGAGTTCACTGATCTGTTTTTCGGTCTTCACTCCCTCGATGGCTGGGCTGTGAAGACTCTGTTGTGTTGACCCGTCTCACACTGGTCATTTGGACCATCTTATGTCCAACATAGGTTCGTTTTCTCTAGGTTAGTTTACGCTGCACCTCCTCGGTAAAAAAGGTACTGAGGCGGCTGGAGGGTCGACGCTGAAGTAGCCTATACGGTGCAAGCCTGTTTCACAGCACCGCACATACGTGATCCCACCTCAACACCAGCCCTCCTGAATATTTTTGGCTCCCGCTCAGTCCTAGCACCTCTGGTGTAGTCCCATCAGTGTGAACGAGTGGTGGAGACTTCATCCAAAAAGATCAAGAACTGTGGTAGGTACGTAATTTTCATTTACTGTGCACATTGCCCAAAAGGTGCTGGTGAAGTCTGGTGTTGAAGGAGGGAATGCTTTGAGCTGTAGTAATTGTGGGAGATAGTATAGGTTATAGGAGCCAATGGCACCGAAGGACAAAGCTCTTTGCCCAGCTGCCATGTTTATAAGGGTGAATTTGAGGTAAATTTGGACTCTGAGTCCCTAGTTTGTTGGTGGAGCACGGAAATGGTGAAGTGATGCAAGGGGAACTTTTCCAAGTGCCACCTTAAGTAGAAACATTGCAGCCCTATGGCTGAAGTGATCTTCCAGGGATTGGCAAGCAGCTGTACTGTACAGCTGGCAGTGGTGGGTACGATAGGGCCTGTTTCAGGGAGCTCCCCTAAATTAAAATCGTGCCTGTTAAGCTGTGGCTTTCCAAGTGAATAACCTGCCTTTTTTCTTTTCATTCCCTGTGTGGATTGGGAACCACTTCTGCCTTGCTAGAATGTTTTAATAGTCTCCATTTAAAAAAAATAAAAGACAAAAAGGTGCCACAAGTATGTACCATTTATTGGGAGTGTAGGGTCTCTGGGGGGTCCTTTGGCTCTAGCATCGGTTTCTTTTGCACCCCCCCCCAAGCCTCAGGTTTTGTGTTTTGCACTTTTATACAGCTACTGTGTAAATGTGCTCCATTTTAGAGGTGTTTTGGTGATTTTCCACCACAGACCTTCATTTTTCCGTTTGCACAGCTGCCATTAGGGCTAGGCACTTGCTCCTTCTTCAGTTAGCCTTCCTGCCATCGTCTAGAGCGCATGACCGTAGTGTGCATGCTTGTGCAATGTTAATCCCGTTTGTGCCACGCAATCCTCACTGAACTGTATTGCACAAGCACACTAATGTGTACGCACACCCGTTGGGAGCATGCATGCTTATTCTAGCGCTTCTTTGGCACGCAAATATAGTACAGTATTACAATTGCCTTTGCTGATTTTAGCCCAACAAGCAACATGGCTAATAATTATTATGACTTATACATTCAGCGGTCCTGGGTTTGATTCCCACAACCCCCACTTGTAGCTCAAACGTAATAGGGCTAATAATTATGACATTATTATGGCTTATACATTCAGCAGTACTGGGTTTCATTCCCACCCCACTTACATATGTGACTCTGAGCAGGGCATTTAAGACAACTCTGTGAGGAATTTTAGCCCAGAAAAAATACTGGGACTAATAATTTTTTTACTTCATAACTATTATTTGGCACAAATATATTTCTCTGCCACCATGACTTATCGGAGACCATTCATCAAGAAATTATGTAAGTCCTGCAAAAAAGGGTGATGAGGCCCTCCCCCATGGGTTCCTTTTTGTCATCACTGTGTTACACAGCACCCCCCAGCTGGTTATCCGGCCTGGGGAGGGGGAGCACCTGTTTCTTCATTGGTAGTGGCAGCAGAATTGCAAGAAATTACCTTTGTGTCTCCGGAGTAAGCTTGAGCCCTGATGTGCCACAGGGCATCCACTCAGATATACCTGACCCCAATGGGGCTCCTCAGGTCAGGGGGCCTCATCCAGGCACATCCAGGTGCAACGAGCTTAGACTGCGATACTGATGTGCAGGCAGACCCTGACCCTGCCTTTTTGAAGGCCAGGATGACAATTGATGACAATTAATGACAATTACGGGAATTTTGGGGAAGTTCCTGACCGTAACTTAATTTAAAGATAAGTAAATAAAAGGAGCCTGAATCAGGGATGTTTTTCTCCACTGCTTCATAATAAGCCATTGTATTTTGGATAGCTAAGGCATGTAGTCCCTTATAGCTCAAGAGGTACAGTCTGCAGAGATGGCGGATGTCAGTCCATCTCAGTCTGCATCTTTCTTCAGCTATTTTGTAACCAAAATTATTCAGCAACATTGGTCGAGTGTGATTCAGAAAAGTGTCTTCCTGAGCTCGCCCACCAGTGCAGTGGTAGGGCTACCACTTGCGGCGGCAGCGACCCACATTCGGGAACGGACTTGGGTGGCTGGAGGCTCAACTGGGGGAGGAGGACTGAGCACCCAGAGGCTGCTTTCCTCCTCTGAGGGGGGTGGGTTGCTTGTCCCACTGCTCTGCCACCACCTGGGAGCCAATGGGTGGAGTTGCAGCAGAACAGCAAGAAGCCGGGGGGGGATGTCGGCCGGGAGCCGGAGCATCTGCACGTTGTTACGTGCTCCATCCCTTGGCTCCTCGAGTGTGCTGACGTCCTGTGGGACGGGCCATAAAAAAGCAAAAATCCCTGCACCTGGCTCCTGTAGATGGGACTCAGCTGTCCTGAGAAAACCCTTAACCAGGTTCCATAGATGGGGCTGGTGATGCCTCCTGACACACACTTAAGGGACTAAGAGGGGGATATAGGGGAGCCCCCCTCCTCCCCGCCCGGGAGGTAAACCGAGGCAGGATGGGGGAATGCTCACCGCTACCCGGAGGGAGGTACCTGGTGCGGGACTATGACAGTGCGTACAGCCTATGGATCCCTGAAGAGAGGAGCCTGGTGCAGTGAGGAGGGGGCATAAAGAGAAGGAATAAAAAAAAAGTGTCTTCCCAAACATGGCATGGATCTTCCTCTTTAAGGAAAAGGTATCACAGGCGGGAAGCTCCTCCACTGAAGACAAGGCTGTTTGTATTTCTGAAAAGACACCGCCCTGCCTATAGAGGGCTCTGGCCCTAACAGTGTTTCATGTCAAACGGCGAACACTGTGTGCAGGAGGGGTTTCACCTCCATCAGTGCACCAGAACAAATTACTCACCTGTAACTGTAGTTCTAGGAGTGGTATATGTTGTTCATCCATACTCTTTGGCATGTCCTTTTCCCCTTTAAGGATCACCGGAAGTCTTCAAGCTGGATTCTCCCACCCACCCGGGTGGTATATACCTTGGCTCCGCCCCATGACACCAGATCTTAGCCCGCTGGAAGCCAGGTTTTGTGCGTCCACACTGGGGAGGTCGGGTGGGTCCGTGTGGATGAACAACATATACCCCTCCTAGAACTACTGTTACAGGTGAGTAACTTGTTCTTCTAGGAGTGTGGATATGTTGTTCATCTGCTGTCTTTGGCAGACTCCTAGCAGTTCTCTGGGAGGAGGGAGGCAAGGTGTACACCCCCTACTTAGGGAACAGAGATTGGAGAACTGAGGCCCCAAAACCAGCATCCCAGCATGACTCAAGGTCGATGTGGTAGTGATGATGAAGGTGTTTGCTGACTTTCAGGTAGCAGCCCGACAGATTTCCTGGATAGGGATGTCCCCGGAAGCAGCAACTGATGCAGCAGTATGGCGGGTAGAATGAGCTCTTGTCCCTCTGGGAGGCTCCTTGCCCACCAACTCATAGCACAGACCTAGGCATGATGTTATCCATCTTGCAATAGTCTTCTTCGCTGCAGGTCTGGCAGAAGCAGCTTCAGCGTAGGTGACAAACAGCTGGCGAATCTCTCCCCGAATTTCCGACAACCTCTCCTTATAATGGGAGAGAGCATGTCTCAGGTCCAAAGTATGGAGCCTGTACTCAGCCTCTGAGGTGTAATTAGGGCAGTAAACTGGCAGAGTTAACACCTGGTTATGGTTAAACTCTGACACCACCTTCAGAAGGAATTTTGGTTGGGGGCGTAGGACAACCTTGTCCCTGTGGAAGACCAGATAAGGGGAGTCCACCAAAAGCACCTGGAGCTCCCCTGTCCTTCGGGAGACATGATAGCCACCAGGAAGGTCGTCTTCCATGACAAGTGTGACAACTCACACTTGTGCATTGGTTTGAATGGCTTGCCCATGAGCTTTGCCAGTACCAGCAGTAGATCCCACGGAGGTGGAGGTTCACGCACCGGAGGGGATATGTGATTCAGGCCTTGGAAAAAGCACCTGACCACTGTCTCCTGCATCATCAGCTGACCAGCCCACACCCAGTAAGCAGAGATGGCTGCCAGGTGCACCCTAAGGGTCGATGACCGAAGTCCCCCTTTGTAGAGAGACCAAAGGTAGTCGAGAATGTTAGCCACTGAACAGAATAAACGGTCCAGGCCCTTACCCTGACACCAAATGGAAAATCTTTTCCACTTGAAGGCATAACATTTCCCGGTCGATTCCTTTCTAGATGCTTCCACGACAGTGTAGACATCTTTGGAAAGACCCAAGCCTGGAACTCTAGCCGCTCAGGTACCAGGCTGTGAGGTGCAGAGATTGAAGGTCCCGATGGAATACTTTCCCCTGGTTGAGTGATATCGGGTCCGGGCATGTGCAAAGCTGCTCCGGGTGCCTGCAGCTGAGGCTGAGGAGATCTGGATACCAGAACTGGTGTGGCCAGTCTGGAGCTACCAGGATCACCTTCACCTTGTCCCTCCTCACCTTGAGAAGCACCTTGTGGATCAAGGGAAATGGAGGGAAGGTGTAGAGGAGGACTGTGGTCCACAGCCTCGAGAAGGCACCCACCCTGCAGTGAGCCCTGCTGAGGGGGCGGGCATGAAACAGCCTCAGCTTGGTGTTTTCCCTGGAGACAAACGGATCCACCATCGGTTTGCCCCAGTGGGAGAACAGGCTGTAAGCTACCTCTGGATGTAGAGACCACTCGTGGGATGTCTGGCCTAGGTGGCTGAGTGCATACGCCAGATGGTTCGAGGCTCCTGCCACATGGATGGCTAGGAGATCAGCCTCCAACTGGCTCACGAGGGTCCAGATGCAGAGCGCCTCCTTGCACAGCAAATGGGAGTGTGTGCCACCCTGTTTGTTGAGGTAGTACATGGTCAAGGTATTGTCCATCTGGACTTGAACCACTTGACCCTGGAGCTGAGGAGTGAAAGCTGACAGTGCTAGTCTGACTGCTCTGAGCTCCAGCAGGTTGATGTGACATCGGGACTCCTGGGGGTCCAGAGCCCATGGGCCCTTTCGTCCCCCATGTAGGCTTCTCAGCCCATGAAAGAGGCATTGGTTGTGAGGATGACCGTCAACTCGGGGCAGAGAAACGGGATCCCTTCCTGCAACTGGTCTGGGGCGGTCCACCATTAGAGAGCGTCCCACATCTTCTGGGTTACAGTGACCAGTTGGTCGAAATGACCATGGTGCTGAGTCCACTGGGTGTCCAGCTCCCATTGGAGGGGGTGCATGTGCAATTGGGCCCAATGGACCACTGAGGTGCACGCTGCCATGTAACCCAGAAGGTGGAGAAAGTCCCGGGAAGGGCGCAAGTGCCCAACCAGAAATGATTGGGCAAAGGAGGAGAGAACCTCCACCCTGTCCACCGAGAGCCGAGCTCTGGCTTGACAAGAGTCGAGCTCTGCCCCGATAAATCCCATCACCTAAGAAGACATGAGTTCCAACTTGGCCTCATTGATCAGGAGGCCAAGTTGGGAACAGGTCTGGAGGGCCAGGCCCCTGGATCTCTCCACCTCCTGTTGGGTGGAACCTGCTAGGTGCCATTCATCAAGGTAGGGGTAAATTCTGACCCCCACAACGCCGAAGATGGGCCGCCACCACTGCAATGCATTTGGTGAAGACCCATGGGGATGATGACAGGCCGAACGGCATGGCTTGTAACTTGTACAGAGTCCCTTCAACCCTGAAGCAGAGGAACCGCTGATGGGATGGATGGATTGGGACGTGAAAGAATGTGTCCTGCAGATCCAGTGAACAGAACCACATCTTTCGCTTCAGGGATGGTACGATCTGGGACAGAGTGACCATCCAAAAGATGTGTGACCTGAGGTATTGATTCAGGTAGTGCAGATCTAGAATGGGACGCCAGCTCCCCATCCACTTGGGCACCAGGAAGTACCTTGAGACAAAGCCTGGGTCTGCTGGAGGATCTGACACTGGAGCTACTGCCTCCTTGAGGAGGAGCTGAGCAATGTCTGCTCTGAGAGCTGACTGGTCTGAGCAGAAACTTGTTCCTCCCAAGGGGTGTGGGCTCGGCTTGGAGGGTATTGCTCGAATTCCAGAGGCAGTCCCTGACCGACCACTTCCGGAACCCACCTGTCCATGGTGACAACGGACCAGGCGGAAAGAAAGTGGTGGAACCGGCCCCCCATGGGAGGACCCAGAGCTGGTGTGATGGGAGCAGGGGTTGCAGCCCCCATCCCATCACTGAGAAGGCTTGGAGGAGGAGGATCCAGGACCTGAACCTCGACCTCCTTTACGGGCCTGTTGGGGATGCTGCTTGGGCCGAGGGTGCCAAGCTTGAGCCTGCTGCTGTTGCTGGTGCTGCTGTCCACCTTGAAAGGAGGACTGCTGAGCTGCAGGGGCAGAATGCTGAAAAGGCTTTTTCTTTTTCCTCTGTTGGTTCTTGCCCAAAGAACTCTTGGCAGAGGTTGCGTCCAAGGTGGCATTGGACTGCTCGATATGCTGAAGGTGACCGACCACACTCGGGCCGAACAAGTCGGTCCCAAGGAAGGGTACATCAGCTAACTTATGCTGGGTATCCACCAGGAAGGAGGAGAGCCTCAGTCAAGCCTTGCGATGAGAGGCACCTGCAGCAGCCATCGAATGGGCACAAGAGTCCCAAAGGTCCAAGGCCGTCTGGAGCTGCTGTTTGGCAACAACTCGGCCCTGGTCCTGGACTTGCTTGACTGTGATCTGTATGTCCATGGGGAGATGTGGGAGGACTTCATCCAATGACCCCAGAAGGGTGTGAGAGAAATGTGCCATGATGACAGCCAAACTGGCCTGATGAAGGCCCAGGGAGGAAGCCGCATAGACCTTTCTGGCTGAATGGTCCAAAAGCTTGGAATCTTTATCAGGAGGTCGGTCTGTGTTGGCATGGGGAGGAAGCTGAAGTAGGCTTATGCCTGGCCAGAATCAGCTGCTGCCACATGAGGTCCTCGTAGCGTTGATGGAGTTTCCGCCGGAGCCGCTCCTCATTTCAGGAGGACAAGGACGACCAACGGCGTTGCCTCTCTTTAGAGCACATGTGGCTCTTCCTCGACCTGTCAGACGAGGGGCTCCTAGACCTCGACCTAAATTGAGTAGGCTGACTTGGTCAGTTGGGAGACACTGGCAGGGCCAGTGACTTCCCAGAATCTGGGACTGGATCCTCGATGGGGACTCCAGCAGGCTGGGTCTCCTCATCGGGGAAGACAAGGACCGGGGTCCTTTCTAAAGAGTAGGTGACTGAACTTGGCGACAGGGAATCAATTGGGTTGACAACTATATCGACCTCATTGACCACATCCTCGGTCAGCTGGCCTGACAGAAAGTCCGAGAAGCCAGCAGCCGAAGAAGCAATCTCGATCGAGTTCAAGACCGCATGCTCCTGGGACTGAGACCTCTCTCTGTCCCAAGAGCGCCTTCGTCGGAACGAAGACTTGCTTGGGTCCTTATCCCAAGTACGGGATCGAGGAGAATGCAGGCCAGCAGGCACCTCCCTCTTGGTAGGGAGAGACTGGCACCATTACCTAAAGGAACCCGAGAAGGTGGAGCCCAGGTTGAGCGGAACGAAGAAGCTCCGAGAAGAACTTGCAGCGCAAGCCACTTCTTCCTCGAATACTTGCATGCGTTACAGTTGCTTGGCAGATCCCATAGCCATGGAAACCGTCCACCTAGCCTCTTTAGATTTCACTGAAGGATTCCTCTTCTCCTGTCTTCCCAGTTGCAAATGTGCAAGATGGTCAACCAGGACTTTGGGATGGAAGGCCTAGCAGAAATTGCAGGATGAGGTGTCATGGCTGACACTGAGGCAGTAGACACACGCGGAGTGGGGATCAATATGTGGCATCTTTTGGCCGCAAGAGCAATGGCAAAATCCATGGGAAGATTTATCTTCCATAGTCGAAGTGACAAATTTGCGATCGCTAACACGAACAATTCAAATTTTCGGTAAAACAGAGGGTTTGAAAGCCAGGGCCTACAAAATGTGTGAGCACAAGGGAGGCAACTTGAATCTTCCAGCAGAAAGGAAGATCTGGCGTCATGGGGCAGAGCCGAGGTATATACCACCCGGGTGGGTGGGAGAAGCCAGCTTGAAGACTTCTGGGGTAATCCTTAGAGGGGGGAAAGGGACATGCCAAAGAGTGTCACACTCCTAGAACAGTTGTATTTGTCTTATGTTTCTTTTTTGGCCAGAGCCTTCAACATATTGGTCACTACCCTGGCCAGTTTTGTTCTGCCTTTCTGATGGGGTGAGCCTTTTTTTTTTCCAGGTGGTTATTCACTGGAGAATTTCGTGTTGGACCGCTCAACCTACTTCATTGTTTTCAACCATGATTGCCATGTGGCTTGTCATTGCATCTGGTTAAGCTTCGTAAGCTAAACTGTTTAACATCCCCTTGACGGAGGTCTATGGTTTGATTCTGCCCTGGACGCTATTTAAAAAAATGTAGTGAAAAGGGTTTTCTCCACTGTCAAACATCGGCACAAAACTGCCACAACCCAATGGGAGCAAGGTAACAGCTGGCCGAGACAGTTCTGTGGTGGTTTCCGTCCTTTTGGAAACTGGCTCCTGAGAATGGAGGATCCTACTCGGGTAACGAGGTTACAGTATTACTAGTACAGTACTAGACAGCCAGCTCAGTTAAGAAGGGGGATAAAACCTTTAATTTTTTTTTTATACTTTCTTTATTGTGTTACGCTCCTAAAGGCTATATGAAACATACAGTATACACCACTTTGCAGACAACATCTGCATTATAGCATTGTTCACAATCTGCAACTTTTAAAAGAAAACACATCCAAACCAATATCAGCTGGATTTTCACACAACATTTCACTTAAGGCAACTTAATCAACCCATAACTGAAGCTAATGTGTAACATGTACCCAGTAAAATATTTACAAGCAGAGAACCACATAAACATCAGTGTGAGTTAAGCATAATGGGAATATGCAGATAAAAGCCAGGGAAGTTCCATACCTGTTGTCTTTAAAACAGGTCCTTCAGGGCAAAGGAAACAACCACCTCCTAGGGCATCAAGATATACCATCCCTCACATGTCTCTATGCCCAAACTATCTTCATACATGAGCCATCTCGTCCATCTGTTGTGGTAGAGGTGGGTTTGTAGACGAAGTCCAAAGGTAACCCTTTCCATCAGGTGTATGGCACCCACTACCTCCCTCCAATCTCCTCTCGAGGGAGAGATCACATGTTCCCATTTTTTAGTAATCACTTTGATGGCAGCAATAATCAGTATCTGCCACAGATATATGGCTTCTCTACCTCTGATTTCTGTGGGGAGTGTCCCTAGAATCCAATGTTCTGGACCTAATGGGTTACGTATTTGAAAAATGTTACCTAAATGTTGCTGAACGTCTGTCCAAAAACCTACAATCTCCGGACAATTCCAGAAGACATGGGCCTATGAAGCATGACCCTCCTCACATCTCATAATGTATCACCTGGGCCAGGACCCTAAAAAATCTGGTCTTCAGTTTCCAGGCAGACTCCCACCAAATGGGCACCCTGTTGTACTCCATGTGCTCCTCCATATCCCAGCTCACTGTTTCTCTGTTAAGGCCACCTCCAACTCCCGTTCCCATTTAGTCCTAAGCTATGCTGTGGAGAGGCATAAATCCTCCAAATAACCTTTATATAGTAAGGAGATTGCACCTCCCAGCCCACTCGAGGACCAAATTCCCAGAAATGGGAGGCTACTATTTCCCTGTCCCCCTTGATCAAGGGTTCTTATTTGTCTGTATAAGAAGTCTCTGATCTGACAGTACCACAGGGTGTCTGCAGATTTCAAACCAAATCTCTGCTGGGCTGCCTTGAAGGACAAAACTGTTCCCCCAGTTAGTATCTGATATGGTGAATGGAATCCCTTCTGAGCCCATCTCTTGAATCAGGGGTCCAATGATGCTGGGGCAAACCGAGGGTCATAGGCCCACCATCAAAACTGCCATGTTTCCTTTGGCTTGTCCCCTGGCTGTGCCCCTTCTCCATCCATCTAGAACCGCCTTTGTCCCTGAGTATCCTACTATCCTTCCTTGGTCACCCTCACTAAACAGTAGTGCCTGTAGGGGTGGATCGCTTTGTTTCCATAGATCAATGTTTTTCCATTGTGAGTCAAATCCTGGGCAACCCCAGAGTAAGACAACCCTCATCTGGGCCGCAGTTCAATAGCTCTGCAGATGAGGGAAGGCAAGCCCACCATTAGATTTAGGTGCAAAGAGGAGCAATCACTGCACTCTAGGTCTCTCATTCCTCCATAGAAAGGTAAAAAACATATTCTGCCACGTTTCTAACTCCTTCCGTGGAACTATGCATAGGACACACTGAAATAAGTACAGCAATCTAGGGAGAGCATTCATCTTCAGAGCTTGTGTTTTGGCATATATGGAAAGTGTCAGTAAAGCCCACCTCCTGAGAACCATTTTGGTCCAACTGTATCAAATAGGGGAGATACTGCTGAATACGTTTGTCCAGAATGGACGACAGGATCTTATAGTCCATGTTTAACAATGACATGGGACGGTAAGAGGCATACTTAGTGGGGTCCTTTCCCAGCTTGGGTATCACTGAGATTACAGCCCTAGCCCATAAGGATGGGGCCTCATCCCCTCCCACCACTTCTGCAAATACCCATAGTAACAGGGGCTGAACCTGTCCCCCAACGTTTTTATAAAACTCTGCCGGTAATCCATCTGAGCCCGGGCACTTCCCTGTCCTTAACCGACTAATCACTCCTTTAACTTCCTCTGCTGTTAGTGGGGTCATCAGTTTAGTTCCCTGTTTCCCACACAGACTTGGCAGCCTCATTTTGTTTAAAAAATCCTGAATTTTTCCCTCTTGCGGACTTAGCTTCTTGGTGTAAAGCTCCTCATAAAACTCCCAAAAGGCTTCAGCCACTTCTGCTGCTCTATATACCATTTTCTTCTGTTTTTCATGCCATAAAGCAGTGATTGTGGCCCTTGCCCACTGAGCTCTAAGCCCACTTGCTAGTAACCACACCGATTTTGGTCCTCCCTCATAATATTTCTGACTGAGGAACGGGAGTCTCTGCTCCACCTGATAGTCAAGCATCTCTCTACGTTCCTGTTTAAGTAACTTAAGTTGTTTCATTCTTTTCCTGTCTACCTTTAGTTTCTGTGCCTCCTCCAAGACCTTAATCCGCTCCAACAATGTCTCTCGTCTCTGCTCCCTCTCCCTTTTCCTCCCTGCAGCTATCTGAATAAATTTACCTCTAAGGACTGCTTTAGCTGTGTCCCATAACATAGCCGGAGTTGCCTGTTGGCCCACATTCTCCACAAGAAATTGCTTATAAGTCTCCACTATCTTATCCCTTGTCCTTGAGTAAAGAAATATTTAACCGCCAGAATGTAGTCCTATGTCTTTCCCCCACATCCAATCTTGTGTACAGCGGAGCATGGTCGGAGAGAACAAAGTCTCCAATCCAGGAGTCCTATATCCTATTTATCTCATCCCTGTGGACCAGAAAGTAGTCAATCCTAGACTACATATTGTGGGTGGCTGAAAAAAAAGTGTAATCCCTCCCTCTCCCATGTTGATGTCTCCACACATCCATCATTCCTAATTCTGCCAGTAACTTATAAACCTTCCTCACCACCTGATGAGCCCTCCTTGGGATCTTAGATTTCGTATCTAAGAATTGGTTGAGGGTTATGTTAAGATCTCCCCCACAGACCAACACGCCTTCCCCCCACTCCTGTAACATCAAAAGGAAAGACCGGTAGTCTTGGTATAGGGTCCCTGGAGAGAAGTAGACTGCTGCTAGTGTTAGCATTTGACCTCCCACCTTTCCTTTTATAAGGGCATAACGCCCCTCCTTATCCACCTTTGTATCCATTGTTTCAGATTGAGATTGATTAGGTATCAAAACCATCACTCCCTTTCTTCAGCCATTCTTGTATGATGAGGTTACCATGTCCTTAAACCCTAATCTGAGAAATTGTCTGTGTTCCTTCTCCAAGAGGTGGGTCTCCTGAAGTATATAATCTGCAGCTGACTTCCTCAGAAGACTTAACACCTTGCTTCTTTTAACAGGACTTGTTAATCCATTCACATTGTATGTGCACACCATTGTATCTGATTTAGCCATTGTCAAGAAATATAGACTTAGTGCACCTATTCATGCCAGGACCAGCTCGCACCTCCAACTCCCACAAACGTGCCCTCCCTCTGCCCATGTAACTTCTCCTCATGTGGTTCATCTCCACACTATTAACTATAATACAGTATGAACTTTTGAAATGCCAACGCAGCATCAACAGAAGTATGAAACTGGAGTCTGACTTCCTAGGTAGGAGATCCAGATTATAGGATCTCTGTCTAAACCCTTCCCCTAAATAGGGGGAGTAGGTATAGAGGGTAGGATTCGTACTGTCCCTCTGCTGAGGAGCTCCCCCCCCGAGAGCTTTTGCTCTTAAATCACAGATAAAGCTCTAAAGAAAAAAAGACAACCAAAATAATTATTGTCCCACTTTGTTGTTACAGAAATCTTAAGACCACAGAATATTGGGTGTATAGTTAACTGTGCACCCCTATGGACTGTATTGATGTTACAGTCCAGATCTATGTGGATTCTTTCCCTTTAGCTGCAGTAAAAAGGTCTGTCTGACCAACTCATATGTATTTTAAAGAACTGATCAGAAATACTGCAAACCGTGGTGCAGAGGCATGGGGGATGGAAGAACATAAGCCCACCCGAAGTTCCCGGGCCAGAGCACCCCCCCAGAAAGCCCAGACAGGCCAGCTCCCCCCCCCCAGGGCAGCAGAGCCACATCCCAGTAAAAGCAGAAAAAAGAATGTTTTATAAAGCCACACAACATCTCTAACCTGCGTCCAAAGTAAACAGTAACAAACAGCCAATTGTTAATCAAATCAACATTTCACTGGGCTGAGCAGGAGCGTAGCCACAATGCCTACTTATAGGACCGACCCCTGCAGCACCACAGTTAACCAAGAGGCCAGAAATCCCCCCCCCCCGAGGACCTCTCGATCCCCCCATGGCAGGGGTCCAAACCCCCGACTCTCCACAGAAGACTGGATCTTTTGGGTCAATTAAGTCCCTTTCTGTTACATCGTAGCCTTGTAGGCCCTTTTAGTGCATCTCCCACCCCTGCTCAGGTCAGGTCTAGCTGTATAATGAGGTCTTAATACATATATTTTATTACCTCCAAATAACTTTTGGACCAGTTTTTGTAAGGACATGTAGCCCGCAGCCCTCAAGTGGGTCCCCCTGCCACAAGGCCCCCTAAGGGGCACCCCCACCCCAGGACTCCCCACCACCAGTGCTGGGCATATGTAACTGTTTAAATCCTTATTCTTTCTCCATCCTGTGGACACTACTCATTAATTGTAAAACACCTTTTCCCAACTCGCAAAACAGACATCCAATTATTTTTGTCCAATTATTTAACCAGGAGTGACATACTTAATTAATGACAGAAACACCGTTCAGGAAAGACACATGAGGTTCTAACAACCCCTTCCAATTAGTAAAAGAGAAGTCCCCTTATGGGTGTTTCCCCAGATGCTGTTCGCCCTACTGTTCTAATGGGTAAAAGCCAGCAGGAACCGACCAGTTTCCAAGTAAAAGAAAATACTCGCAGACTCTCATGTCGGCAATGGGCTTTGCACAAAAGTAGAGTCATTCCCCTGTGAATTAATTTGGTCCTTGGGATCCTTCTCTTCATTCAAGTCTCCCGAACGTTTCTTATTGCACATAGTGTCCCACATGGCGGAAGTGACAGTGCTGCCTGTCGTTCCCTGTCTTTTTGTTCCACCTGCATTCCATCCTCTGGCCTCTAGGTTGTGTTCCTGTACACTGCCCTCTTCAGTAGGTAGCTGAATGCCCATCTGTGAAAGAAAGACCCGGCAGCTTGCAGATCAGGAAAACGCCTTGGACCCGCATCCAAGATCACCTTCAGGCGTGCTGGGTACTCAACGAAGGCTTTCATGTTTTTCTGCTGCAGAAGCCTGACAACCATAAGTACCTTTCTCCTCTGAGAGCAATTGTGGGGTAAAATCATGATCAAAATAAAGTCTTACTTCCCCAAAGTGGATCATTTTCTTGGACCATGCCAATTGTAAAATCTCTTCCTTGGTACGATAGTCCAGGAATGCTAAGATGATTGAACGTGGCTTGACTTTGGGGTCCCGGGGCCTTGGGATTAGGGATCTGTGTGCCCGAATAATGTTCAAATTCTTATCATTTGGATAAAACCTTTTATAGATACATTAGGGAGCGAAGAAAGACAAAGGGAGGGATAGTGAGGCTTAATAAAAGGCAGAGTAGGTGGGCAGAGAGTGACAGTGAAAAGGCAGCGATAGTAAACAAATACTTTTGCTCAGTATTCACAAAAGAAGAAGAGGGGAAGGTACCTAAACCAAACAACAGAAGCACTCTAGGCAGGGGGGTCAACACCAGTCCATTTTCACTGAAGAAAGGGTCCTGAAAGAACTCTTAAAGGGACACTAAACATTGCAGGGGTCACTCAAATTGTGAAAGCACATAAAAAGATTTTTCAAATGAGATATTGGGCTTACCTGTAGGTGTCAGGAGTTCTGAGTTATGAATACCTAAATCATCTGTAAATCAAAACAAGACAGCAGCCATTTCATTGAATCATGAGACCAACAGTGATGTCACTGAGGGACAAGCTGTAATAAACAACATGCAGCTTGCCCCTCAGTGACATCACTTTCTGTTTTAAAATGCCTGCTGTCTTGTTTTGATTTACAGATTAATTAGATAGCAGGGTTTGACAAATCCCATAGCCTGACGTCCCGGGCTACAAGAATTTATAGTCGGACAAGCGCAAGTTTAGTTGCCAGTTGTCCATGAACAACCAACTCAAAAGGGATAAGGGATTGTTATTCTGCTGCTCACCTGCTGTCCAACCACTAGATGCCGCCAGTCCATTATCCTTTCCTAGCCAGCTGCAGCTGGTCACATGAGTGCTAATACTGTAGCCATGTGGGATGTGGGACTGCAGGTAGGAGTGTGCCAGCCAAGATGCGCGCCCATGGTAGCAAGCAAGGATCCTCCCCATCCCCAATCTCAGTCTCCACCCACAGCAGCAGAACCAGGACTGACAGGTGAGTCATCAAATTAGATATGGAAGAGAGCACATGTCAGTCCTGGCAATTGTCTGTAGCAGTGGTAGGGGCAGTGGATGGGACAGAAGTGAGAGTCAGAGACTGTGCCCCAGAGAACCATTTCTTCTGCTCCTGATTTAGCAGGTGGACTGAAGTCATTTTCCTGTGTGCACTGAGCAGCATACTGGGCTTAGGCTAGGCAGGCAGCGTCTTTTTTCTTACAGAGAATGTGAATAAAAAACTAAATTGGACGGGGACATTAAAATAAAGGGGGATGTTTTGTTCTCACTGCAATGTGTGCAAGACTGCAAGCAAGTGCCTTGAGATCACTGCAGTTTGGGTCGAGAGATGGGGTGGGCCTGGGGGGTCGCGTTGCGACTTGGACGGTCGGAGGAAGGCTGTGCTGCAGTTAGGGAGAGAGGGACACAAAAAGGGTTTTATGTTTGCCATTTCAGTTGGAATTGGAAAGTTAAAGGGAATGTGTAGTTATCCTGATCAAGGTCATTGTAATTGTACAAGTCAGTCGGGCGTAAACTGAAGGAAAAAAAAATTAAAGCCAAGGAGGACTGGGAGGTGTGTACTGAAGTGGGGTTACTACTTGGAGAGAGGATTTTGAAAAAAGGTGATTAACCACTAGACAGGACAAAAGCAGTCTGAAGTTTTAAGGGCAGTTGGGTGGGAGGGGAGCACTGGGAGTTGCTGGAGATTGTGGGATTGTGGTTGTGTGTGTGTGCTGTGCTGTCTAATTGTGTTTAAGTACTGCAGACAATATATTTAAGAAATACAGAATACAAATAGTTACAATTACATAATTATCCTGGAAAGTCTGTGGACTTGGTGACAGTAGTGCCTATCGCCTACAGAAATAATAAAAAAAAATAACATCAGATCAGGAGACTAGAGTAGCACTAGCAGCAGCAGTTGAAGGAGGAGAAGCTGGGTTTTGTGAAGTGCTGCCAAACTACTAAATAAAGGGCAGAACTTAGTGGAACTAATTAATGCCAAAATAAATGAAAAAAGGAAATAAGTAATAACAAGACTAACTGTAGAAAAAGAAAGGGGTGAATTCCAGCCTGGCTTGTGAAACACATAAAAAATAAGAAGCTATTAAAAAAAAAGATTTGACAGAAGTGGAACATAAAATTAGAGAAGCCTAACTAACTGTGTGTGGTCTGTGTTAGGAGAGAGGTGTCGTGTGGAAAGGGCCTGGGTGCCTGTCTACCCAGTGGCCTGTGGCCGGCTGGCTTGTGAAAGATAAAGAAATAAGAAAGAAGCTATTAAACAAAAAAATAAGATTTGACAGAACATAAAATGAGAGAAGCCTAACTGTGTTCGGTTTGGGCTCAGGCTGTGAGTGTGTTGGGATAGAGGTGTTGTGTGGAAAGGGGTGACCTGCTAACTGTGTGTGGTCTGTGTTAAGAGAGAGGTGTCATGTGGAAAGGGCCGGGGTGCCTGTCTGTCCAGTGTTCTGTAGCCGGCTGGCTTGTGAAAGATAAGACACATAAAGAAATAAAGAAATAAGAAAGAAGCTGTTAAACAGGAAAAAAAAAAAGATTTGACAGAACATAAAATTAGAGAAGTCTAAGTGTGTGAGGGCTGCCTGCTGTGAGTGTGTTGGGATAGAGCTGTCATGTGGAAAGGGGTGACCTGCCCATTGCTAAAGTGCCCAGTGTCCTACAGCCGGATGGCTTGTGACAGGACAAAACAACAAAGTAAGCACTAAGCAAGTAAGCATCAAAGCAAGCAACAGTGTACATACAACACCATCATTCTGGTCCGAACAGTGTAGTTGCTATTTCCTCCCATTCTTCTACCTGACTGATTGCCTCCCTCCTGTAGTTTAAGTTGATACTGCTTAGTTTACACTGCAGCCTGTAGATAAAAGTTAAGCAATAGAGAGACTTTAGTGTCTGTCTGCTCTCCCACTCCCTCACACTGTCCTACCAACAGTAAAAAAAAAAACACACACGCACAGTGACTTTAAAAGAATAACATTTTATTATCTTCATTGAGACATTCAAATTCAATATGCAGAAGAGTAAGCAACAAACTCTATTGTGGGGGATAATCTCTGAGGCACTCCCCATTCATGACATCATGGGTTGTGTACGCCTGATAGGTTGCTTGATGCACATGTGACTTGAAGAAAGTCCATCCCCCACCTGAGAGGGGGATCTGCTCTCCTAAGGTCAGTTCTTATGTGCATCAAAACAGGCTACAAGCACACCCTAGAGCTCCAATGTGTTTCTTGTAAAGAACAAATGTTTATTAAAAAGAACAACTTCATTACTAAGGTAAGAAGCCACCTGGCTAAGCCATTTATTAATATCCTACAACAAAGATCAAACAAGACCACAAGAGTATGTTTCTGCAGATATGCAACTGTTTAAAATTGCAAAACTGGCAGTCTTAGAAATGTTAGCACTGTGGCTTCTACTAGCGTCGGTTGTCTAGATCCTCTAGGACAATGTTAGCTGAGAAATTGACAGCACAGAATTCAAATTATGAACATTATCACATTGTGCAACTATGGAGATTATTAGCTACCTGAACACCCCTGCTAGCGGGCCAGGAACTAAAATAATGTCTGACCCACATAATTGAACACAGCATCTATGTAGTGATTTACATGAGGTAATATAATAATCAGTCTGGTGCCTGAGCTGTATTAATCACCAACAAGAATCTGGTGACCCTGCTAGCCTCACTAACTTATATAAAGGCACTCTCAAACTCACCCAGAAAAGTTTCCTTGCACTGGAAAATGCTTAAAATTCCTGAGCTGGATTCAGACATTGCTGGAGTTCAGTGGCACTAAATCAAAGCACCCGCAACCACCTTGTGCTATTTTCTACACAAAAACAGTCCCACAGAGAAAAGAAGTTCTATGGACCAAAATTGAGCCATCCAAATGTTTCTTTATGGCCCCAGTTTCTCAAACAACTGCTAGCAGCATGGTCATCCCCCCTATTTCTTTCTAGTTTACAAATCTCCTGCTACATGAGAGTTGCAAGCTGACTGGCTCTCAGCTCTCGCGAGATTTCGGCCACCATCTTAGATGAGGATAAACAAACAAGATTTGACTAAATCCAGCATATCTTGCAGTGGAGAATGGAGCTAGCAATTGCCATAGCTTCTCAAGGCAAAGTCCCCTAACTTACTGACCATGAGAGGGAACTGAAAAAACATGTTTTACAGAACAAAAAATTATTCTGCCCCAAACTGTATCCTATTACAACAGCAGCCAGTAATGCAGAATTCCCTCACTCAGTTTACCACAGCCCAGGCAAGGTTTAGCTAAAGTAGCCTGTGCGGCCCCCCCCCCTTAGATAACCAAGGCATACAAAAAGGGCCAAAAATGACACACAGCACTGTACTATATTGGGTGAACATACAAGGAGGTTTGATTAAAATAACTATTTGGGAAATAGTGAACTTTGATAGCCATTTCTTTCACTAATATTCAGTTGCTTTTTCTCTCTTAAAGGCACAATCACATATTAATTAAGGAGCTGCTACTATGTACTTTGGGTGACAAAAGTAATGCATACCAATGTGAATGCATGACTTGGCCCTATTAATTTAATAAAAAAGGGCCAGAGCAAGATAATTGATCACATTTCTGAAATTTAAAGGACGCAAAATTTAAAGGATGCTAACAGAGTCATGTATTGTTTGAGATCTGTCACAGATGACCAAACAGATTCCACAGCCACAGTTACTTGGAAACCCCTACCAGTGGTCCTAGGAGCTCAGTACATCAGGGGCTACTATATAATTAAAGGCTCTCATTCCTTACTTGGGCATATTATCTGAGTTCCCCTACGTGTTGTTCAGAACAAGCATACCACCTTACTAAGATGCCTGATGACCTGGAGCCCTGCCAGCGGCTCCAGAGTCAATACATTGTTAAATGAGCAAGTGGCCACTTTAGAACTTCCGGAGTACCCTGCCAGCGTCCCAGACTTCTAAAATACTAACTAATGTGCCACAGTTCCCCATTACAAGCATAGTAGCACCTGAAGTGCTCACTTAAGACATCACTACACAACAGTCTCTGAAGCAATTTCTCAGTCCCTCTGTGCCTCACCTCAAAATGACATGTTCTCTAGCCCATTTTTATGGCACATTATGTCTTTTAAACTCACCACCTTCTTCTATCAAAAGGTAGAGGACACTCCTCTATAATCTACCTGACCAAAACACCATAAACAAGTAGGTCTCATGAGGAGGAGAAGCACTGAGAAACTAACCTAACATGCCTACCCAGATTGGCAGCCGCAAGAAAGAATATCGCGAGACTTGCTGCAGTGATCTCGGAAAAGCTCTCCACTCACCCCTTACCCATGCAGGATTAAGGGTGTAGGTGGCTGCCAGACAGGAGATTGACTGAGAGTCACTGCTGCCATCTTTCAGAGAGCGTAACTTCACTCATAAACATTCAACCAGCACAGAGCACATTTGTTAAAATCACCAACCGATCTGCAACAGCAGACCACAACGTGAATAATTAAATGTAAGGGCAACGATTTGAAAATCAATTAACAATGGGGAAAATACATTGGGGGCAGCACCATTACCACAGCTGTGGGCAAGGCAGCATAACACTGAGCCCCTCACTCACTCTAATCACATTTAAAGGGACAGTGCACACTTTAATGCACAGGCTCAGCAATAGCCCGCACAGTGCAGAACATTATTGATTACTGTGCAGGGGAAGAATCAAAATACACCCTCTCATTGTACTTTCCCAGCTTACTACAGGGCAAAAACAAAGAGCCGCAGCTGAATCAAGGTTGCAGCATACCCTACATCTCCAGCATATTCAACCAAATCTAGAGGCAAAGGTAAGACTCATAATATTTCACTATAAGCCATACATACAAGAATTATAGGACAATTGCCACTAAATACAGGATGCTATCAAAATCCAGCATTCTGGTTATCAGTTTGTGCTTATAACACTAGAATATACCTAGCAAAAAGTACAGAAAACTAATGCATGATGTATAGCTTCTGAGTATATCACGACATCAATTTACAAGACTTTTAAGTAAAACAGTGCAAGTTACAAGTAAGGAGACTGACCACCTGGAAGCCCCTGCTAGCGGTTCCAGGAGCAAACTGCTAAGTATACACTGGCCCTTATGATGTAAGGAAAATTACTACCTGGATACCCCTGCTAGTGGTTCCAGGAGCAAATGTCCATAAAGTATCCACTGGACCTTATGATGTAAGGAGATGTGACATCCTGGATACCCCTGCTAACGGTTCCAGGAGCAAATGTCCATAAAGTATCCACTGGGCCTTATAATGTAAGGAGATTGACTAATTGGATACCCCTGCTAGTGGTTACAGGAGCAAACACTTCCAAAAAAATAAAAGGCTCATCAAATGACCCGTACAAGGAGAGCAAGGCAAATATCAACATGGCACCCCTTAGAGCAGTGTCTCCATGAAGGACAGTGGCCCTACTTCCATTCCAGGTATCCCAGTCTCTGTGGCATGTCACCATTCAAGCGACCTCTAGCTCCATGGTGGAACCTGACTGAGCATGTGACTTTCCACAACTTCAACAATACTGGTGTACCCCATACCCAGAAGTATTTAAGGCTACAGGACCAACATGGAGCCAACCAAAATGTTTTTACATTTCCCCAGGTCCATAAAATGCCAAACAACTCGCTCCTCTTCCCCTCGTCTCTTCCGGTGTGAGATCTCGCTCAACGTGGGAGCAGCCCTTTGATTGACTCCCAACTCTCGCAACACCTTGGCTGCCATCTTGCTGAGGGACAAAACAGCAGGATCTTGCCATCGCAGAGATCCTGTGATAACTACTGCCTATGCCCCCATCACACTGAAATACAGCAACATTTCAACTCCACCAAGCACAAACAGGAGACAAACAGACTGTTCAGTTAAGGTCTAGAAAGATACCTCAAGGGAAAAGAGGATAAGATACAAAAGACCAGTCAAACAGATCCACTTATCTGCCAGCTAGACAAACATACCATTCTCATTCCTTTCGAGATAAGACAGGGGCAATTACAACTACAGGCTACACTACTACAGGCAGCCATACCCACAAAAAAACAAAAATTGCATCAGATAGCGAACTAGAAGGGTTCCCAAGCAAGGCAGAGGAAGCTACTCCCCCCGCAGAACCCAGTTGAAACAACAACTACTATTGCTACAAGCAACACCAAAACATTCCAGTCGGTGACCAACTACTGCTCATCATGCAAGCATGGGAGTAAACCACACAAGACAGGTGGGTCCCACAAGTAATAAGACTAGGATATGTTATTCAACTTTCTCGCATACCAACAAAGAACCTTCTAGTCCTGTTCCCTGTGCCGAAAAACACGTTACCCCAACACAAGTCCAAACAGTACTGGCAGACTTACTGCACAACAAGACCATAGACAGGGTAACACATTACAAAACAGGGAAAAGGAGGATACTCCATATTTGACAAGGTACCAAAAAAAAAAAAGGGGGGACCAGAGGGTTACCCCCAGTTCTGGACCTTAACAATTCTGTACAATTCAAACTCTAGAAATGGAAACAATCAGGTCCATCCTCACGGTTATAAGCTAAGGAGATTACCTAACTTCACTACATTTGTAGGACACATACATCACACTACAAATTCCGTCGATTTCACACATTGGGAAAACGATACCATTCAACCTACCATCAACCCCAAGCATGTTCACGATGGTAAAAGAGTTAAGGGCATACAAGTAATACCCTATTGAATGACCGGCTGATCAAGACCAGAACAGTACAACAGTCCGTTCGAGAACAAATGCAGTAGTATACTGCCTACAAAATCACAGCTGTGCAATAACCTATCAGTAAGCTACCCATCATCCCCAGCCAGTCTATAGATTGTCTTGGCTCACTGATCAACACAAATCCGGGTCTTGGAAACCCAGTAAATACCCAAGTCCACTCGATTATTGCACAGACTACACAATTACAGAAACACAGAAATCCAGAACTTCAAGCAGTTTCACAAGTACTGGAAGTAATGTCATCATTGATAGACATAGTGACATGGGCCAAGTGCAACATGACACCTCTCGTACCATTCTTGAGCAAATAGGGCCCAGCGCATGACATAGGCTTGGTAAAGACATTAACACTTTCACCCTCCTGATGGCATTGAGCATCTGCCAGATGTGGGAGGGAGAACTATAGGCACACTCATGCAGACCTGTGCAGACTGTACTATGATCAAAGCACTGTTAAACTAAAATTCTTTACCTTTCCTAACATTTCACACTGACAGAATATCCCTTTGACCTATAATGCCATTCTGACCAATAGTATCATTGACGGTCCACATCAACCAAACTATTGAAATATCTGCAGAACCCCTTCAGGGGGAAATACAAAACAACCCTCAGCTTACAATGCTGGGTATGAAAAGGATACTTAGCACATTCCTATCAAGGACAGAGGAAATATACAAAACAGACTGTTTGTAATGCTGCATGGAAAAGGAGAACCAGCTTCAGAATCATTGATTGTCATGTACCTTAAAACAGCAATCACGGAACCATACAGAGTGAATAACTCGACTGCACCAAGAGATCTGAAGGCTCACTCTACCAGAGCAATCTCAACTTCCTGGGCAGAGAAAAATGGGAATACTGCAGAGGAAATCTTTAGCAGCACGTAAGGACTAGGTACAAGACAACACATCTGACCCACCCCAGCAGAGGATTACTGCTTTTTAATGACCCATGATGTCATGAATGGGAAGTGCCTCAGAGATTATCCCCCACAATGGAAGTTTACTCACCTGGTAAAGGTGATTGTGGGAGAATACATCTCTGAGGCACTCTACATCCTGCCCAACAGACATGTGAAAGACTCAACAAGTTTTCATGCATTGTATGAATGTATGATACTCGCTATTACAAATTAGCAGGTTCGGACATCACCGACGTCTATATGTATAGTGTAATGACAAAATAAAGTTACACAACAATTTTCTACCGCTAAGTGGTCACTGCACATATACACTCATTAACAGCAAAAGGTATTAACAGATTATTGTTACAGTTACAGCTTTATAATACATCGAACTGACCTTAGGAGATCAGACCCCCCCTCTCAGGTGGGGGATGGACTTTCTTCAAGTCACTTGTGCATCAAGCAACCTATCAGCTGTACACAACCCATGATGTCATGAATGGCGAGTGACTCAGAGATGTATTCCCCCACAGTCACCTTTACCAGGTGAGTAAACTACCATTATCCCTCTGGTCAGCAGCAGCACACTCAAGTTCTTCTAATACATAAATTACTTCTGCAGAATCAGATGAAAGTAATAAAGAGTCTGCAGCAAGTGCACCTGCATCTGTGGTACTTGATAGAACAGCTGATTTAAGCAATGAGGCCTTAGCTGAGCCTGTAGCCCCTGTGTCACTTCCAAAGAAACGCAGTTTAGTGCATGTCCCTGATGAGGTAGTGGTGGTACAAGAGAAAAGAAGTAAAGACAAGAAATATGACCAAGAAAAGAGGGCCAGGCAGTTTCAGCCTCATTGGTTGACCACTTATAAATGGTTACGATACAATGAAAAAAAGGAACTGATGTATTGCATAGTGTGTGAAAAGTGCAACACCAGCCTTTCCAAAAAAAAAAAACAATGTGTTTGCCACAGGCTCAACAATTTTAGAATTGAGTCATTATGTGCACATGAGAAGTCCAATCCACATGTGCTATGCCAGAACCAGCATATTCTGGAAAGTGACCAGTGTGCAGTTCAGTGTGATATCACTGAGTCACCACTTTATCAAGCCTTTGCACAGTTGGAACAGGCCACAAAGGTGAAAATGAGACACCTGTTTAACACAGCGTACTCCATTGCAAAAAATATGCGCCCATTTTCTGACATGGATTAGCTATGTGAATTGCAAGAGAGAAATGGGATTCAGCTTGGTGTGTATTATACCAATGACAAGCGAGCCAGAGACTTTTGCAGAGCTATATCAGCTGTTTTATCAAAGATCCAGATGCAGGCCCTTAAAAATGCAAAATATGTTACAGTTCTTGCTGACAGCAGCACTGATGTAGCTATAATAGAATAGGAGAATGTCTTCCTGCGTTTTGTAAATCCTAACACAAAAGATGTATGTACTGTACATACCTGATCCATGCTGTGCCCTTGGAATCCTCACATGCTGAGGGTGTCTTTAATGCAATAAGAAATGCATTAGATTTGCTACATCTTCCTATCACTGACCTATCAAATGCAAGCAATCTGGGGCCACTTCTGATTTCTGCCAATTTTGATGGGGCCAGTGTAATGCTGGGTGAAATGTGTGGAACCACTGCCAAGTTACGGGAGCACTGTCCTCAGATCATTGCCATGCACTGTGTTGCACATAAGTTGGAGCTGGCAGTTCTTTATCTGACAAAAACAAAGCCCTTCATATCAAAGCTTGAAAATACTCTAAAGGGCATTTTTAAATTCTACCACTATAGTCCCAAAAAAATGAGAGAGCTTCAAGAAATTGCACATGTGATAGATACTGATCTTGCACACTTTAGTGCAATTAAACAGGTGAGATGGCTGGCCAGCAGATCACGTTCAATACAGGTAGTTCAGGTGAACCTACCTACAGTTGCTCAGCACTTGGAACAAAGTGCAGCTGGTGCTGATGGGTCAAAAGCAAAGGTACTGTTAAGAGAGATACAGTCTGTACACTTTGTCAAATCTCTTCATATCCTGCAGGATTTTTTGCCCATACTTAAAAATACGTCACTGCAATTTCAAAGAGATGACTTAATAATTCTTGAAGTACCACATCTCATAGAAACCTACCTCCTCCAGCTGATGGAACTGAAATCAAAGCCAGGGAAATACATGACGACTTTCCTAGATCATTATAAACCTCAGGACAGATGCATGGACTTCATAATTTCTAAGAAGGGTGTTGAGAACAAGACTGTTTCCTTTACATTTACAGGAATAAATTTTGGGACAGATACACAACTGCATACTTTAGTAGATGCAGCAATATCTTACATCGAAGTAAGATTTCAAAATTTCTCAGAGGTGCCTCTGAAATGGTTCAGCTGTCTTGATTTCAAGCAATTTGATCTACCAAGAGAACAACTTGCAGAGTTTGGGACCAGTGAAGTGGCTAATTTAGCAGCATACTTAAATTTTTTCACAGAACAGCAGCAGGAAAATATTAGATCAGAATATGCTGCATTTAAGGCACTGCTGAAATGTGCGGGTAACAAACCCTATCTACAGGTGTAAACAAGATTGCTAAAAGAAAATCCGTCCCAGATTGCTCACATTCTAGAGTTAGTAGAAATACTACTGGCAATGAGTGTGTCAACTGCAAAGTGCGAATGAGTGTTCTCCACTCAAAACCTGATAAAGACAAAAATAAGAACACGTCTGGCAGATGACACACTGCAGTCACTTCTTCAAATAGCAGTAGAGGGTCCCGACCTATGTGACTTCGATCCAGATCCAGCAATAAACCACTGGCTGCTGTCTGGTCCAGGCACTCGACATATTTATGGGCATGCTGCTGCTGGTACAACTGATGATGCATCTCATGCTAGTACTGCTACTGCTGCTCCATCCTCCTGTCCCAGCACTAGTACTACCACCAGTTCACTTGATGTTGGTGACGGTTCTGATTGAATCCGAGTTCTCATTATCTTTGCCCTAATTATTCTCTGCTTCATGCTGGCATGTCTGGAACTGGACTGGATGGCACCCTGGCCTTGACTCAGACTTCAAATCACTAAACCTGTATTTAACAGAAACATTTAAATAATACATCTTCATTTTTACTGTTTTACATAGTCTTTATACAATCTACATCTATTTGTTAATAATACATTGCCACAACCATTTACTTTGTTGCTACATACTTATTTTTAATGTTTTTCTTAAAATATGGCCTTCTAACCATTGGACTACCACTCACAGCAGTGGGACTACCATTTTTGGGTGGGTCAGTTGTCCTGGACTACCATGTAAATTTGAAATTTGCCGATCCCTGTTAGATAGTCATATCTCAGGACTCCTAACACCTACAATGATGTCCAGTACCTCATTTGAAATATCTTTCCATGGGCTTTCACAATTTGAGTGATCCCTGCAATGTTTACTGTCCCTTTAAAACTCAGGTGGACAAAGCAATGGGACCTGACGGGATTCACCCCAGAATTCTAAAAGAACTAAGGGGAGATCTAGTGACACCACTGACTACACTTTTTAACAAATCATGGGAGGATGGTGTGGTACCAGAGGACTGGAGGAAGGCAGATGTGATCCCCCTTCACAAGAGTGGCAGCAAGACAGAGGCAGGAAAGTATAGACCACTTAGTTTGACCTCAATGGTAGGGAAAATAATGGAATCACTTCTGAAAGAAAGAACTGTTGAGTACCTAGAGGCCAGTGGGGCACAGGACTCAAGGAAACATGGATTCACAGCAGGAAGGTCATGTTAGATGAATTGAATATATTTCTTTGACTGGGTGACCAAAGTAGTAGACCAGTGAGGGGCTGTAGATATGGCCTATTTAGACTTTAGCAAGGCATTTGACACAGTACCACACAAAAGCTTAATAAACAAGTTAGCCAGCCTGGGTAACAAATTGGCTGGACAACAGGACACAGAGGGTAATAGTAAATGGAGCACACTCTGGAGAAAGGGGAGTTACTAGTGGGGTGCCACAGAGTTCAGTACTGGGACCGGCACTCTTTAATGTCTTTATAGGTGACATTGCAGAGGGGCTGGAAAGAAAAGTATGCCTCTTTGCAGACAACACAAAGATCTGCAACAGGGCTGATACATAAGGAGGGGTGGAAAGGATGTGAAGAGACTTGGCAAGGTTCGAGCAATGGTCAAGAGTATGGCAGCTTAGTTTCAGTGCAAAGTAATGCACCTGTGGAAACAAAAACCTAGGGGAAGAGTACACAATGGGGGGGAGGTACAAACAACAAAAATGGAAAGAGACCTGGGTGTACTCCTATCAGATGACCTTAAGGTAGGCAAGCAATGTGAGAAGGCAGTAAGGAGGGCAGGGGGATTCTGGGATGCACAGGGAGAGGCATCACCAGTAGAAAACAGGTAGCTGTTATACCTCTGTACAGACAGTTGGTGAGACCCCATCTGGAGTACTGCGTGCAGTTCTGGAGACCCCATCTCCGCAAGGACATAGACAGGATAGAGGCAGTCCAGAGGAGGGCGACCAAAATGGTGCAGGATCTGCATCAGAAGCCATACAAAGAGAGACTAAAACAGCTTAATATGTATACCCTTGAGGAAAGGAGGGAGAGGGGGACATGACAGAAACTTTCAAGTACCTCAAGGGAATCAACAAAGTCCAAGAGGGTGTATACTTCATAAAAAGAGATGCTCAAGAACAAGGGGGCACAATTTGAAGATAGGGGTGGGATGGCTCAGGGGCAACATGAGGAAGTATTTTTTTACGGATAGGGTGGTAGATGCACAGAACAGCCTTCCTGAGGAGGTTGTGGGGTCAAAAACAGTGGGAAAATTCAAGAATGTATGGGATCGACATAAGGTAATTACAGTGGGGGGTATGAGGAAGTAGGCTGCTGGTTAACTAAGATCTGCAGCGTATCCAGTAGGTAGGGGAATGAGTAGACTAAGTGGGCCAAGCAGTCCTTATCTGCCATCAAAGTCTATGTTTCTATGTATCAGAGGACCACTGGGCAGGCACCATGCAGAAGGCCCAGCACCACAAGCATGGTGCCTCACATAAGAGCACGTGGCCCATCCCTGACTCCATTTCTTGGTGGTAAATTAGAGGAGTTTTCCTCTAGATGGGCCAGAACAATGTCAGACGCTATATTAGGGGTCATTTCTCTGCCTCAGTTTCAAAGGCGCCAAAAAGGCCAGATGTTGTCGGAGCTCCTGGCTCTTTTTTCTTTCGGGTCATAGTACAGGTCCTGCTAAGCAATGAGTTCAGGGGTCCTGTTGGTTTTATTTTATGATCCCCAGAAAGTTAGGGAGTTGTCAGACCCATTCTAAATTCAAGCACCTGAACAAGCGCTGCTCCACAAATATTTCAAGATGAAGCCCTAGAGGTCAATCACCAGGCTACTTAGTCGAGTTTTTTTTTTAATGAGGTATGGGGGGAGCCCTGCCACCCACCTGAAACTACACCACCATTACAGTTATCCCAAAGGAAGGAAAAGACCCAACCCTATAACATTTCTACCATCCCATATCCCTGCTTAATACAGATTACAAACATTTCACCTCCATACTAGTGAAGAGACTCAAACTCTTGCTCCCCAAGATTATTACTTTGGACCAGACAGGTTTCATCATGGGAAGACAGATCCTGAATGTTAGATGAACAATAAGTGTAATAGAGGTAATGAAATGGAACAAGACCCCAGCGTGTGCCATGAGTCTCAACACCAAAAAAGCCTTTGAGAAGGTAGTTTGGAGTCTCCTGTTTCTTACCCTAGAATCATTTAGTTTCTCTACGGCCTTCACAGGGAGAATTAAGTCCCTTTTTGCCTCTCCCCAGGCATATGTTTGCACCAACAGGGGGCATCTCCCCCCAGATTTAATTTATACCGGGGCACGCAGCATGGCTGTCCCCTCTCACCCATATTATTCACTATCTACACTGAACCCCTTGCGAAAAGCATCAGAGATAAATGAAAATTACATACTCACCATAATTCTTGATCATCCAGGATATCTTCACTGATCAGCACTGGTGGGTAGTAGCTGAAGGTGCAGGACTCCATGGGAGCTATAGCCTTAAGATTTTAGAAGAGGGAAGGGGAGCCGACATCGTGGATGGCCACCCATGAGGCCAAAGCACGACATGGTGCTGGCAAACTGGCCAGTAACTGACACCAGCTCCCCAGCCTCCTCAGTTCTGTCTGCAGGAGAGGAAATAGTAAGAAGAAAAATAGAAGGATGGGGCAAGGTAGCCCAAGGGATAGGGAAAGGCCGACCAGAGAAGAACAGGCAAAGAACTCTGCACAGGGGACTAAGGTCAGGGTGACCAGAGCCACTGGGCAGGCCAATGGGGGGGGGAGAGAGCCTGAGAGGATCTCGGGATCGCAGTCAGAGGCATGTGTGAGAAGTTGATGGTCCCATTCCACGTTAGGACTGGGTGACACCCATAGGGAATGCAACCACAGGATGGAAAGCTTGAGCCATGCCGGCGCAACTAAAGGCTGGGTTGCAGGGAAAAGTACTTCTCTAAGGGTAGAAGGGATGAAGTAATTGAGCCCTGTAAGCCAAGAGCTGGCCCACTGGATGACCTCAGAGGAGAAGGCCACATTCAACTATCTCATATGACAAAAGAACACAGGAGAAAGATGTCCTTAAGTTCATAGCTTAGGACACCCAGCACAGGGAAATAAACCAGTTTTCAGAAGCAAAAGGGTGGGGGGGATCTTTAAAATAGACTGGAACAGGGAACATAGAAACATAGAAGTTGATGGCAGATAAGGACCGCAAGGCCCATCCAGTCTGCCCATTTCTGTTTCTACCTTATAAATGTGCCATAGGCCTTTGCTCTGTCAATGGCCTATCTATTCATACTCATCTGTATTGCTACCTTATGCCCAAGGCCCGTGGAATTCTGCAGTTCTGCGGTTGCGGAATTTGCCGCAGAATTTGCATCATGCCGCAGAATATATATAGTGCCACAGAATTCATTGTTTTTGGTGAATTTTCATATAAATATACTGTTTTTACATAGTGTCAGGCTTTCTTTCCCACCTTGTTTATCCTGAAGCCCCTCCTCTATGCTCAGCATATGATGTCATTGATGACATCACCTCTATGTTTAGCAATGACAGGACTGCATTCTGCCAGAGAAATGAATAAATCATGCCGCAGAAATCAGAAAATGCTGTCGCAGAAGTCAATGAGCCCTGCCGCAGAAATCAGAAAATTCTGCCGCAGAACACCAGGGGCCCTGCTTATGCCTATCTCATGCCTGTTTGAAGCCTTGCACTGTATTCATATCCACCACTTCCTGAGGTAGGCCACTCCATGCATCCACCATCCTTTCTGTGAAAAGGAACTTCATCACATTACCCCTTAATCGGCTTCCCTCTAATCTCATGATGTGTCCTCTTGTCCTGCTATTTTTATTATATTGAAACATGTTAGACTCTTTCACCTTGTTAATGCCCTTAAGGTGTTTGAATGTTTCGCTCATATGAACTCTCTCCCTCCTTTGCTCTAGGGTATACATATTGAGCTCTATTAATCTGTCCTCATATGTTTTCTGATGCAGTCCCTGCACCATTTTGGTTGCCTTTCTCTAGACTGCCTCAATTTGGTTAATGTCCTTGTGAAAGCGTGGCCTCCAGTACTGCACGCAGTACTCCAGATGGGGCCTAACCAGTGTCTTGTAAAGAGGTATTATTACCTCCCTCTTATGACTTGTGATACCCATACTAATACATGCTAACATCTCTCTAGCCTTATCTACTGCTTTAGTGGTCTGCTTGAATGATTTCAGGTCATCTGTGATGATGATGCCTAAGTCTCTTTCTTCCCTTGTGACTGCCAGCAACTTCCCTCCCAGCCTATAGGTGGCTTCAGGGTTTCTCTTCCCTACGTGCATGATCTTGCACTTCTTTGCATTAAACCCTAGTTGCCACTCTTCTGACCATTTTGCTAGTTTATCCAGATCTCTTCTCATTCTGCCTACCCCCATCTGGATCATCTACTCTGTTGCAGATCTTGGTGTCATCTGCAAACAGACAAACCTTACCCTCCAGTTCATCTGCAATGTCACTGATGAAGATATTGAAGAGGACTGGCCCCAGGACTGATCCCTGAGTTACCCCACTTGTGACTTGCATCTCTTCTGCTTATATACCATTTACCACCACTCTCTGTTTTCTGCCCATCAACCAGTTTGCCACCCAGTTGACCAACTTCTGACCCACCCCGAGCCTACCCAGCTTTTTAATCAATCTTCTATGTGGAACAGTATCGAAAGCTTTGCTGAAGTCAAGGTAGGCGACATCAACTGCTCCTCCTTGGTCCACCACTCTGGTTACCCAGTCAAAGAAATCTATGAGATTAGTCTGACAGGACCTTCCTTTTGTAAACTCATGCTGTCTTGGATCCTGTGCTCCTATGGATTCCAGGTGTTGCACAATCCCATCAGAGATGAATAAACAGAAGGAGTTTTCCCACTTTAAGGGAGTCCATAGGTGGATGAGAACTTGAAAGACAAGTGTGTGCAGTCTGCAGATCAGAGGACAAGACAGGCCTTCTCACAAGTTGATGGGTAAATGTGTAATGCTGGAGTGCATAAGCACAAATCTAGTGCACCTCTGTTCCCAGATGGATCAGCAATAGTCTGACAGGCCAACAGCATTCCTTCAACTGACCTGAAAACAAGGATGGAGGGGGGAAAAAACTCCAGACACTAAAAAAGATGCCTCATAGTGCAAGGAAACCTGGAGTAGGGATTTCCTTTGCCTATACTTTTTTTTTTACAGGGACCAAAGGCCCACAGAAGGTTGACATGCGTCTATATTAAGTATACAGATGTGTCAGAACCTCTTCTTGTTAACAAGTGAAGCAAATGCAAAAGTGCCAGAAGCAGTTGCCTTCCCCCCGGAACAGAAAGATAAGTCTGAGGGTTTCCTTTTTTAGTAACAGTTTCCCTCTGGAAGTGCTAGACGCAGCTAGCATTCCCCCTTTAAGCTATATATAAAAGGGGGAGGGGCACTGTCCAGCAGTCTTGGCATGAGGGGAAGGTGAGCAGGTAGCAATGCTAAATGGTGAAGATATCCTGAAAGATCAAGAATTACAGTGAGTACACAATTTTCATATCCTCCAAGGATCAATCTTCACCATTCAGCACTGCTGGGTGAGTACCAAGCCACCACTGACGTGCTGTTGGCACATCCAGAGTGAAAAAGGATCCCTCAGCCTCCTGCATGGGAGACACAAGAGGAGGGAGCCCCTTACAGGTCTGGTGGGACCAGAGACTGGTCAGGGACAGGCAGACGCTCCCATGGCCTGAGAGAAGGAAGTCGCCCCAAGTCACACCTGACCCTGGGGGAAAAAAACAGGTCACTCACCTGTAACAGTAGATCTTCAAGTCAGTCTCTTGCAGCAGGCCATAAGACATGGAATATCCAGCTGCAGGCATCACTTCCTCCAGATGATTTCCCAGCAGTCTCTTCCAGGGACCTCCCCTTCTTGTCACCTGATGTGCGCTTCACATATATAAAAGGGAGGCCCCTGATACTCCCCAGTTCTTTTCCACCCATGGCCGAGTCAACATCAAGTTCTCCTCAAAGAGTACCAGCTTTCTTCAGTTCGTTGATGAAGTCTCACTTAGATTTCTACTGCCTCCTTGGGGTCTGGAAGGGGTGAGCCCTCATCGTCGACAGGGCATGGGGCTAAGGGAAAGCATGCATCTCAGTCCAGGCATGTTTCCCCCGCACTGCCCTGTTTGTTTTCAAAGTCCTTGAGAAATAAGGTATTAGGAGGGAACACACTGGACACCCCATCTTCTCCACTGTCGATGGTAGTGGGTCCCTCCCTTCCGTCACTGGCTCATCCATCGATGACCACTGTTATGCTGCTTCTACCACTGCTACTTGCCAACAGTCTTTCAAGCCATCATCTGTTGATGATGGAAGCTCAACAAAAGTAGTTGGAGAGAACCCACTGACATCCGTCTTCTCCATTGTCAATGGCAGTGGGTCCCTCCCATCGTCGATGGCTCCTCTGTTGATGACCACTGTTCGTGCTGCTTTTTCTACTGCTGCCTGCCAAACGGTCTTTCGAGTCATCGTCTGTCAACTATGGCCACTGCTGCTCCGACAGTTCTCCTGTTGACAGAGCACACTTGAGCCATTGGGCTCTCCCATCAATGGTTCTCCTGTCAACAGGGCACATCAGCTATTCATTGGCTCTCCCATTGACAGCTCAGTGTGTCTGACGTCGACAGTGGACCTATTTTTTTCAAAGTCTCATCGATGGCATGGAGCTCTCCCATTGACTCGATGGCTCACTCTGACCATCCGTTGTCAACAGTGGCCTAATTTCCACTGTCTCATTGATAGCCTTGTCATCAATGGTGCTTCTGTCGATGGTGTCTCCTGGCCTTACTGCCTCATCGATGTTGTTCCTGTTAACGTTCATAGGCAACACTTCAGACTCCCTTGGATGGGAGCCCTATGATGATTCCTCCATCTATGACAGTGTTGGGGTCTTATGTGCACCCCTCCATACAGATGGGCCAACTGGGTACCTTGCCCTCTGCCATTCCATCAGTGGTGCCCATCCAGTCCATGGCCCTTTCTTCTTCCGGGGGTCACTTGGCCATAATGGACATCCAGACTTTTTGTCCTGTACCATTATGGGCCTCACCAGGTCCTCCCCTCACCAAACTTTTGGGGAGGCTATGGTCCCTGTCTCCGCTCCCTCCTAGCAGGGGTGCTGTCCCAGGGAGGACGAATTGGCCACCCCATTCTTCCAAGAATGGGATATGGTGTACCTGACAGAGGAAGAGGAGGAGATGGATCAGGATTATGGATCCCAAGTGTCCTTCTCAGAAGCGCCTTCCCTTCATGGGGATGATCTGCAGGACCTCCTCTGTTCTCCTCCAAATGACCCTTCCGTTTCAGACATTATAGTACGTCTGCACTACCCTTTGGATTCCAAACTTTGGAACAGGATGCCTCCCGAAAACAGTTGGCCCAGTACCCTGTTATTCCAAAAAGCCACACACTGTTCATCCCTCCCCTTGTGGATGCTTTCGGAGAGGCCATATTAGCCTCCTGGCAACAACTATTCCAGATTCCCTCAAATCCTAGTAAGGCAGACAGACTTTTTTTGGACCCCGTGGACCATCCTTATCTTTCTACGCCTCCACAGGCTGATTCTGTAGTTAACAATGTGGCACATGATAGATTTACAAGACTGCAATACATGTGTGTTCAACCCCCAATTAAGGATCCAAGAAACTGGATATCATGGGAAAGTGAGTCTATGCTATGGCTACTTTGTCCCTTCGCTTTTTTTTTCTACCTTCCTTGCCCCAACCTGCCTCTCCTTCTGGCTGCACATGACCACCCCCCTGACCTCCTCGCCCCGACCCCCTTCCTACTCACCTCAGATCACAGCCGACCCAGGGATGGCCCGGCATAACCCTTCGTCGCATGGGTCCCTCTCTTCCGAGGGGGAAGGCACCAGGAGGGGATACCAGCACACTCTAGGATCAGTCTCCGGGTGATAGTGAGGTGGATTCCAGGGTGTCGGGGCATCTGAGGTGGCGGGAAGTCAGTAGCCATTATCCAGCAGACCAGGCAGCTTCTTTCCGTTTTTCTGTGGGGAGTGACGTCCTGACGTCAAGGCATACGCCAACGTCTGCCACTCCCCCTTGAACACCAAGCTCGGCTGTACTGCTGCACTCCCAGCCTCTGCCAGGAGTCAGCCTACACCAGTGTGCATCCCCTGCCCTCCCCCTGGAGAAGGAGAGCTGTCCCCGGATGCTCCATCCGTACCACCCCGAGCCCGGCCTTCAGCGACCCGAGTCAGTTCCAGGCTCGGGGTCACCCGGCGTCCTGAGCGAAAAATCAAACCTGATGCGCCAACGGGCCAGCGTCCCTTCACTTTTTAAATTATATGGGTCATTTCCTCAAATATCAGGAGGAGATACTTAAAGCCACTTGGGCATCGGTCAAGTCCCTTCCGCCTGGCCAGCCTCAGGAGGACTTTGATATGAAGTTTTCTGCTGCCACCTGCTCAGGGCTAGCTATGATACCATTGATTCTTTGGCTAGAGCCTGCTCTGTGGGTGTTTTCCTTAGACACCATGCATGGCTGAGGCTTTCAGGATTCTCGAAGGATGTACAAGAACAGGTTACTCACCTGTAACAGTAGTTCTAGGAGGGGTACATGTTGTTCATCCACACTCTTTGGCATGTCCTTTCCCCTTTAAGGATCACCAGAAGTCTTCAAGCTGGCTCCTTCCACCCACCTGGGTGGTATCTACCTCGGCTCCACCCCATGACCCTAGATCTTAGCCCACTGGAAGCCAGGTTGGGTGCATTCACAGCCAGGGAGGTGGGGTGGGTCTGTGTGGATGAACATATACCCCTCCTAGAAGTACTGTTACAGGTGAGTAACCTGCTCTTCTAGGAGTGTGGATATGTTTTTCATCCACACTTTTTGGCAGACTCCTAGAAGTTCTCCGGGAGGAGGGAGGCAAGGTGCACAGCCCCTACTTAGGGAACAGAGATTGGAGAACTGAGACCCCAAAAGCAGCATCCTGGTGTGTCTCAAGGTCGATGTGGTAGTGGGTGATGAAGGTGTTTGCCGATATCCAGGTAGCAGCCTGGCAGATTTCCTGGATATGGATGTCCCTGGAAGCAGCCACCGATGCAGCAGTATGGCGGGTAGAATGAGCTCTTATTCCTCTGGGAGGCTCCTTGCCTGCCAACTCATAGCACAGACCTATGCATGATGTAATCCATCTTGCAATAGTCCACTTCACTGCAGGTCTGGCAGAAACGGCTTCAGTGTAAGTGACAAACAGCTGGTGAACCTCTCCCTGAATTCCGCCATCCTTTCCTTATAATAGGAGAGAGCATGTCTCAGGTCCAAAGTAAGGAGCCTGTACTTGGCCTCCGAGGTGTAATTAGGGTAGTAAATTGGCGGAGTTAACACCTGGTTAAGGTGAAACTCTTGACACCACCTTCGGAAGGAATTTCGGGTGGGGGTGTAGAACAACCTTGTCCCTGTGGAAGACTAGATAACAGGAGTCAACCAAAAGTGCCTGGAGCTCCCCTGTCCTTTTGGCAGATGTGATAGCTACCAGGAAGGTTGTCTTCCGCGACAAGTGTGACAATTCACACGTGCATAAGTTCAAATGGCTTGCCCATGAGCTTTGCCAATACCAGCAAAAGAGCCCATGGAGGTGGAGGTTCACGCATCTGAGGGGATATGTGATCTAGGCCTTCAAAAAAGCACCCAACCACTGTCTCCTGCGCTAACGTCGGCTGACCGGCCCGTGCCTGGTAAGCAGAGATGGCTGCCAGGTGCACCCTGATGGTCGATGACCGCAGACCCCTTTTGGAGAGAGACCAAAGGTAGTCCAAAATGTTAGCCACTGAACAGGATAAAGGGTCCAGATCTTTATCCTGACACCAAATGGAAAACCTTTTCCATTTGAAGGCATAACATTTCCTGGTCGATTCATTTCTAGATGCCTCCACCACAGTGTAGACATCTTCGGAAAGACCCAAAGCATGGAACTCTAGCCACTCAGGTACCAGGCTGTGAGGTGTAGGGATTGAAGGTCCAGATGAAAGACCTTCCCTTGACTGAGTGATATCAGGTCCGAGCATGTACAAAGCCGCTCTGGGTGCCTGCAGCTGAGACTGAGGAGATACCAGAACTGACGCGACCAGTCTGGGGCTACCAGGATCACCTTCACTTTGTCCCTCCTCACCTTGAGAAGCACCTTGTGGATCAAGGGAAATGGTGGAAAGGCGTATAGGAGGCATGGGGTCCACGGCCTCAAGAAGGCATTCCCGTGCAGCGAGCTCTGCTGAGGGGGGTGGGCAAGAAACAGCCTCAGCTTGGTGTTTTCCCTGGAGCCAAACAGGTCCACCATCGGTTTGCCCCAACGGGAGAACAGATTGTAAGCTACCTCTGGATGGAGAGACCACTCGTGGGATATCTGGCCTAAGTGGCTGAGAGCATGCGCCAGATGGTTTGAGGCTTCTGCCACATGGATGGCTAGGAGATCCGCCTCCAACTGGCTCATGAGGGTCCAGACGTGGAGAGCCTCCTTGCACAGCAAATGGGAGTGCGTGCTGCCCTGTTTGTTGAGGTAGTACATGGTCATGGTATTGTCCATCTGGACTTGAACCACTTGACCCCAGAGCTGAGGAATGAAAGCTGACAGTACCAGTCTGACTGCTCTGAGCTCCAACAGGTTGCTGTGGCAACGGGACTCCTCAGGAGTCCAGAGCCCATTGGCCATTTCATCCCTCATATGGGCTCCCCAGCCCATGAGAGAGGCATTGGTCATGAGGATGACCGTCAGCTCGGGACAGACAAATGGGATCCCTTCCTGCAACTGGTCTGGGGCGGTCCACCATAGGAGAGCATCACACATCTTCTGGGTTACAGTGACCAGCTGGTCGAAATGACCATGACGCTGAGTCCACTGGGTGGCCAGCTCCCATTAAAGGGGACGCATGTGCAACTGGGCTTAATGGACCACAGAGGTGCACGCTGCCATGTAACCCAGAAGGCGCAGAAAGTCCCAGGCAGGGCGCAATTGCCCAACCAGAAATGATTGGGCAAAGGAGGAGAGAAATTCCACCCTGTCCGCCGGGATCCGAGCTCTGGCTTGACAAGAGTCGAGCTCTGCCACAATGAAGCCCATCACCTGAGAGGGTACGAGTTCCGACTTGGCCTAGTTGATCAGGAGGCAGAGTTGAGAGCAGGTCTGGAGAGCCAGATCCCTGGACGTCTCCACCTCCTGATGGGTGGAACCTGCTAAGAGCCAGTCATTGAGGTAGGGGTAAAATCTGCCCCCCTGACACCAGAGATGGGACGCCACCACTGCAATGCATTTGGTGAAGACCCATGGGGCCAATGACAGGCCGAGCGGCATGAGTTGGAACTCGTACAAGGTCCCTTCGACCCTGAAGCAGAGGAACTGCTGATGGGATGGATGGATTGGGACATGAAAAAACGATTCCTGCAGATCCAGTGAACAGAACCACATGTTTCACTCCAAAGATGGTTTGAACTGGGACAGAGTGACCATCCGAAAGGTGCATGACTTGAGATATTGATTCAGGTCGTGCAGATCTAGAATGGAGCGCTAGCCCCCCATCCGCATGGGCAGGAGGAAGTACCTGGAAACAAAGCCTGGGTCTGCTGGAGGATCCGCCACTGAAGCTACTGCCTCCTTGAGGAGGAGCTGAGCGATATCGTTTCTGAGTGGATACTCATTCCTCCTGAGGGGCATGGGCTCGACTTGGAGGGTACTGCTCGAATTCTAGAGGCAGTCCCTTGCTGACCACTTCAAGGACCCACCTGTCCATGGTGATATCGGACCAGGCAGAAAGAAAATGGCGGAGCCGACCCCCCCACGGGAGGACCCAGAGCTGGTGCGATGGGAGCGGGGATGGCTGCCCCCATCCCGTCACTGAGTAGGCTTGGAGGAGGAGGATCCAGGACCAGAATCTCGGCCTCCTTTACGGGCCTGCTGAGGACCCTGCTTGAGCCGAGGGCTCCAAGCTTGAGCCTGCTGCTGTTGCTGGTGTTGGTGCTGCTGTCCACCCTGGAAAGAGGACTGCTGAGTCACAAGGGCAGAATGCCGAAATGGCTTTTTCTTTTTCCTCTGCTGGTTCTTGCCTGAAGAACTCTTAGCAGAGGTAGCGTCCAAGGTGGCATTGGACTGCTCAATATACTGAAGGTGACCGGCCACTCCTAGGCCAAACAAGTCGGTCCCAAGGAAGGGTACATCAACTAACTTATTCTGGGTATCTGCCAGGAAGGAGGAAAGCCTCAGCCAAGCCCTGCAACGGGAGGCAACTGAGGCAGCCATCGAGCGGGCACAAGAGTCCCCGAGATCCAGGGCTGTCCGGAGCTGTTGTTTGGCAATGGCCTGGCCCTGATCTCAGACTTGCTTGACCGTAGTCTGCATGTCCATGGGGAGATGTGGGAGGACTTTGTCCAGTGACCTGAGGAGGGCATGGGAGAAGTGTGCTATTATGACGGCCGAACTTGCCTGATGAAGGCCCAAGGAGGAAGCCACATAGACCTTCCTGGCTGAATGGTCCAAGAGCTTGGACTCTTTATCAGGAAGTTGTCAGTGTTGCCAGAACTGCCAGTATGCCTGAACAGAGAGGAAGTCACCAGGCTATCAACCGGAGGGTGCTCTGTGAACCCCTCAAAGGACCCCATGGGCACCGCGTACTTACGGGCCATGCGGGCAGGTGGAGCAGGACAAGAGGCAGGATGCTGCCATAGTTCTAAGGCCAGTCCAACAATGGCCTCGGCCACAGGAAAGGCCTCCATCGGGGTATCCCTTTTCTTGAGGATGTCGGTGAGAGGGTACTCCGCCTTTTTCTGGATGGGCTCAAGGGGCATCCCTGTAGACTTAGAGATGAGGTGGAGGATCCTTTGAAAGGACGAAGGACCTTCCTCCGTCTCTAGGCCAGCAGTCCAATCATCACCCCTGGATGTGAATGAAGACCGGTGACGTCCGAATCTGAAGAGTCCGGATACAATGGCCTACCGCCCGTGTCACCTTTGACCCGCAGGGGGAGGTCTGGGGTGACCGTGACCGACAGGTACCGAGGTAGGCCGGAGTCCAGTCTATCTTGCTTGGAAGAAGCCCCTCCCACAGGCTGCTTGGGTGGTGGTTCCACTACAATGGGTGGAGAGACCGTAACAAGCTGAACTGGTGGTCTTGCTGGTTCTGCGGGCAGAGGAACTGATTTGATCGTCTCCAAGGGAGTCGGCTTTGGCCTGGGAGGTGAAAGCCAGGTAATGGCTGGGGAGGAAGCCGTGGAAGATTTGGGCCTGGACAAAATAAGCTGCTGCCACATGAGGTTGTCGTATCGCCAGAGTTTCCGTTGGAGCCTCTCTTCATCTGAGGAGGACATGGACAACTGATGGGGTAGCCTCTTTTTGGGGCGCTTATGGCTCTTCCTTGGCCTGTCAGTCGAGGGGGTCCTAGACCTTGACCAAGATCGGGAAGGCTGACTCGGTCGGTCAGGAGACTCCAGCAGGGCTAGTGACTTCCTGAAGTCCGGGACCAGATCCTCGATGGGGACTCCAGCAGGCTGGGTCTCCTCATCAGGGAAGACAAGGACTGGAATCCTTTCTAAGGAGTCGTCGACCGGGGTTGGCGACAGTGGGTTGATTGAGTTGATAACGATCTCGACCTCATCGGCCACATCATCGGTCGTCTGACCTGATGAGAGGTCTGAGAAGCCAGCGGCTGAGGAAGTGATCTTGACCGAAGTCGAGACCACATGCACCTGGGACTGAGATCTCTCTCAGTCCCAAAAGCGTCTTTGTCTAGATGAAGACTTACTCAGATCCTTATCCCGGGGATGGGATCGGGAAGAATGCAGGCCCACAGGCGATTCCCCCTTGGTAGGGAGAGACTGGCACAGCTCCCTGAAGGAACCTGAGAAGGTGGAGCCCAGGCTGACTGGAACAAAAAAAGCTCCAGGAAGAGTGGGCCACTTCTTCCTTGAAGGCTTGCATGTGCTCCAACTGTTCAGCAGATCCTGCAGCCATGAAAACCGCCCACCTAGCCTCCTCCAATTTCACTGGATTCCTCTTTTCTGGTCTCCTCAGCTGTAAGTGCACAAGACGGTTGTCCAGGACTTTGGGATGGAAGGCCTTGCAGAAACTGCAGGATGAGGTGTCATGGCTGACATTGAGGCAGTAGACACACGCAGAGTGGGAAGCGGTATGCAACATCTTTTGGCCGCAGGAGCACCGCCGAAATCCAGGGGAAGATTTTTCTTCCATAGTAGCCGCGACAAATTCGCAATCGCTAATGCGAGAAATTCTAAGTTTCGGTCTTGCGTCCCATTCCAGATTTCAGAGGTCGCACCTCTTCGTACAGTGCGAGACGTTCAGCTGCTCCCCCTGCTAGATACAGGGGGACTAGCTCTGTTCCCTGGACATGAAGGACACGTACCTTCATATCCTGATGCACCCCGCCCGCAGGCAGTTCTTGCGATTCCAGTTTCAGGACCATCATTTTCAATTTTGGTCCCTCCCTTTCAGCCTTTCTTCAGCCACCAGGATATTTACAAAGTGCCTGGTGGCAGTGGCAGGAGCCCTTCACCAGGAGGGTCTGCACGTCTTTCCATACATGGATGAGTAGCTCCTAAAGGCATCTACACGCCCCATGCTGGTATACATCCTGACCCACACCCTAGAGACGTTCTCCATGGTGGGCATCACTGTCAACTACCCAAAGTCTATGATGAACCCTTCAAAAACTCTCCAGTATACAGAAGCAGTACTAGACACCTCTCTCTCAGGGCATGATGTTTCTTCCCAAAACTCAGGTGGACACCATTCTGACCCTCATTTTACTGTTAAAGATTTGTCAGTATGTTTCAGCAAGGGACTACCTTTGGCTCTTGGGACATTTGCCAGCTACCATCCCTGTTGTCCCTCCTGCCAGACTTCATATGAGGATCCTTCAGTGGAACCTCAGGGTCCAGTGGGATCAGAAGTGGGATGACTTAGATGCCCCAGTCCTTTTGTTCTCCCCAGCACTTTGCACACTGCAGTGATGGAAGTCCAGGGACAATCTCCTGTGGGGCATGTCATTTCATCCCTGGGTCTCAGACCTCATTCTAACAATGGACATCTCCTTGATGGGCTGGGGTACCCATCTTCAAGGGGTTCAGTCCCAGGGCTCTTGGACAGTAATGGAAGCTCGACTTCACATGAATGTCCTGGAAATGAGAGCTGTTCTGTATGCCTTACAAACATTCCAAGACATTACTCCCTTAGGGGTGCCTTCAAGTGCAATCTGACAGTTCCATAGTAGTTCACTACCTGAACAAGCAAAGCAGTACCCATTCATACCCTCTCTGCTGAGAATCCCTGAGGGTCTGGCATTGGGAGATCCAGAGAGGCATTTACCTTCTGGCGGTCCACATTCCAAGGGTTTCAAATATCCTAGCTGCCTGACCTTCTGTTACCCACTGCCTCGATCCACTCCCTCCACTCCTCCTATAGGGGCCTCCTTGCAATTCCCAGGACAAAGCTGAAAACTGCTGGCGATAGAGCATTTAGTGTCACCAGCCCAGTCCTGTGGAATTCACTTCCACCATTCAAGTCCCGCCTCATGACCCACCTGTTTAATCAGGCCTTCCCAGACACTGTGTACTAGATCTTAGTTTTGGGCTAGCCCACTCTAGCTACTGTTTTCAGCTTAGACCTTATCTATTTATTTATATGGTCTTATTTACTGCTGATAATTTTATTGTTTTAATGGATAGTTGTATTGTTGTGTACGGTGCCCAGAGCCTCTGGGCTTGGGTGCCTAGTAAAATAAAATTTGCCTTGTGGACACCCTGAGCAGCACCTATGTTCGGGCTCACAAGTGGGAATGCCACCCAGACATCTTAGTGGACATCTTCCTCCAGTGGGGTCGCCCAGAGTTAGACCTGTTTGCTCTCTCTCGCTCTATAAAGCGTGGTTCTGGAACTTTATGGCTAGATGCCTTATATCGTTCCTGGACAGAAAATTTTTTTTACGCTTTCCCACCCTTTTCTGTCCTACAAAGAGTGCTCCTAAATCTGGTAAAAGATGGGGCATCAATGATTTTCATAGCCCCCTACTGGCCGAGGCAAATCTGGTTCCACTTGCATTTGCAACTCTCGGAATCGGGATCCTCTGCCTCTTTGTCCAGCCCTCCTATCACAGGAGAATAGCTCCCTGCAACACCCAGACCTTCACTCCCTGCACCTGCTTGCATGGCTCCTGAGGACATAGTCCTCTCTCGTTATCAGGTATTCCCCAGGGTAGCAGAGATCCTATGGGCATTTCAGAAGCCCTCTACTCTATGAAATGGAAATGTTTCTCCATTTGGGCCTCTTCCCGGGAACTTTGACTGTTCCCCACAGAGAATACTGGACTACCGAGACTCTGTCAGAGGGTGGCCCAAAATAGTCCTCAAAAAAGTATGCCTATCAGCTATTTCTGCTTTTCATTTACTTGTGGACAACAAACACAGAAGTTGACAGCAGGAGACCACCAGGTCTATCCAGTCTGCCCCATGTCTTTTAGCCTCGTCTTCTAACTGCCCTTGGGTTTGAGGGCTCCCTTGCACCTGTCCCAAGCATTCTTGAAACCTACCACTGTGCTTGCCCCCACCACCTCTGCAGGCAGGCTGTTCCAGGCATCTACTACTCTTTCTGTGAAGAAAAACTTCCTGGCGTTGGTGGAGAACTGCCCTCCTTGCAGCCTTAGATCATGTCTCCTGGTTCTGCTGCCCTTCTTGAATTAGAAGAGATCATCTATCTGCACCTGGTTTATGACTTCTATGTATCTGAATGTTTCGATCTTGTCACCCCTCTCTGTTCCAGGGAATACATGTTCAGTTCTTTTTCTAGCCCCATAGGACATCTCTTGCAGTCCCTGAATCATTTTTGTTGCCCTTCTCCGCACCTTCTCCACTCGGTCAATGTCCTTTTTGAGGTGGGTCCTCCAGAACTGGATGTTGTACTCCAGGTGAGGTCTAACCAGTGATCTGTACAGCAGCAGGATCACGTCCCTCTTTCTGCTTGTGATTCCCATCCCAATGCATCCCAGAATACTGCTGGCCTTTAATACTGCGTTCTCACACTGTTTACCTACTTTCAAGTTGTCTGGGATAATGATTCCCAAATTGCGCTCTTGGGTGGAGGCAACTAGTCTTTCCCCTCCAAGGTAATACGCCTAATTTGGATTTCTTTTTCCTATGTGCATGACTTTGCAGTTTTCGGCGTTGAATCTCAACTGCCATGCTTCAGACCATTCTTCCAATTTCTAGAGGTCAGCTTCCATCTCGTCCACTCACTGCTGGGTGTTGACCCTGTTGCATATTATGGGGTCATCGGCAAACAGACACACCTATCCCTGTAGTCTGTTAATTATGTCCAATATGAAAATATTGAAGAGCAGGAGCCCCAGTACTGAACCCTGGGGCAAACCGCTGGTTACCCTATCTTCTGATGACAGTGCTCAGTTTACTTGCAGGTTCTGGTTTCTGCCCTGCAACCAGTTTTTAACCCGTCTAACTACTTCTGATCCCACTCCTGTGTGGTCTAGCTTCTTTACCAACCTTCTGTGTGGAACCGAGTCAAAGGTCATGCTAAAGTCTAAGTAGACCACATTTACCGCCCTGCCATCATCTATAACCTTTGTAACACAGTCAAAAAAGTCAGTCAGGTTTGTCTGGCATGACTTATCTGCTGTGAAACAGTGCTGCTTGGGGGTCCCAATGGCGCTAGCCTCCAGGAATGCCATGATCCTCTCTTTGAGAAGTGTCTCCATTAACTTCCCCATTGGCCAGTTATTTCCAGAGTACTCCTTGCTGCCCGATTTGTGAAGTGGGATCACGATTGCCCTTTTCCAATCTTCGGTTACCTCCCCACTCTTTAGGGATTTGGTGAACAGTTTAGCCAGTGGGGCAGCTAACTCTAATCTCAGTTCTTCTTGAGATCCTGGAGTGCATTTTGTCTGGCCCCATGGCCCTGTCAACTTGCAGTTTTAGTGCCTCAAGTACTTTGGTCTCTGTAGAGAGGCTAGTATCAACCCCCTGTCCAGGGGTGTTGCGTTTTGCCATTTCTGGGCCATCACTTGGGTCCTCCTCAATAAATACCAAGCAGAAGTACTTGTTCAGGATTTCTGCTTTTTCTGGGTCGTCTTCTGTTGTTGTCTCTTCCTGAGCTGTAATCTTGACTATACCCAATTTTGCCTTCCTTCTTTCCCAGATGTATCTAAAAAGGGATTTGTCTCCTCTCTTTGCCCTTTCTGCTACACTTGCTTCTGTCTGCACTTTTGTCTGCCTTAATTTTTGGCCGGCTTCTTTCATTTTCTCCTTGTACAACACCCAGTCTTCTTCCTTGTTTGTTCCCTGGTATAGCTTGAACGCCTTCTGTTTTTCTTTCACTATTTTAGCCACTTCCTTTGAAAGCTATAAGGGGTTTCATTTCATTTTCTTTTTGCTTTGGTAACCCTTCTGGCACATTGGTCAGCGACTGTCTGGATTGCTTTCTTAAGTTTCCCCCACACGACACTGACCTCGTTCACTTGTAGATCAATTAAGTCGTTTCTTATATTGGTCCTCATTTGGTTGAAGTCTAGTACATTTATTTTTGAGTGGCACATGTCCTCAGTTATGTTCACCTTGAAGCTAACCTTGAAATGTTCAGTGTTACTCATATGGCATCCCACGTCGAGTTTCTTGACTGTCTCAGTGTTTGTGAGGACCAGATCAAGCATAGCATCTCCTCTTGTTGGTGTTTTGATCGGTTGACTTAGTCCTGCTCCCTGTAGTGCCAATAAGAAATTCTTGTTTCTTGTTGTTGCCGCTGTTAATGTACTCCAATTTATATCTGGAAGGTTGAAGTCCCCCACCAGTATCACCTCTCCTCTCTGAGTCATTTTGTGTATTTCTTCTATCAGATCTTTGTCTCCTTTCTGTCCTTGATTTGAAGGTCTGTAAATGACACCGATCCTGAAGGATTTTCAGTTTCCTGTATCTATAGTAAGCCACAGTGACTCAGTGTACCCAGGGTGACTCTGCACCTCTGTGGCTTTTATGTCTTTTCTCAAATGTAAATGGCTACTCCTCCCCCTCTTTGCCCCTGCCTATCCTGTCTGAATAGATTGTATCTGGGTACAGCCACGTCCCATTCATGGTTTTCCGTGAACCACGTTTCTGTCACAGCGACGCAGTCCAATCTTTCTACTACCATGATGTCTACGAGTTTGGGTAGTTTAGTTGCAAGGCTTCTAGTGCTTGCAACCATCACTTTCCAGGAAAGTGCTGCACCCTCTTCTTGGACAGTGCCAACTTGCTGTTTACGCCCAACTGATTTTTGAGGTTGCCGTCTTGTTGTGGAATGCTAATCGAGACCTCTGTGGTTGAGATGCCTGGGTTCTGCATTTCTCTTTCTGGGTGTGTATGTGTTCCCTTGGATTTACGGGGAGCGGTGACAAGCCCAATGATCGATGTGGTATGAGCTGTCACCATAGCCTTCCAATTAGGGCCTCCCTCCTCTGCTATAACCTCAGTACCATTCCCCCCTTTTCTGTGTCTGCCCCTCCTGTACTTTACATGAGGTCCCTCCTTTTTTACCTATGGCCACTCTCCTTGCTCATGGCCATGCCTGTTTCCTTTACTCCGATGCTGGGGGGTTCCCTTCCATTCGCTGATCCCCTTACCTTCGTATCCTTCTGCTGCATTCTCATTTAGGTCTTCTTCTCTGTGCTGGAGACCTCCCAGTTTAAACCCTCCAAGACCACCTCCAACTTCTGCCTTAGTGCTCTCGCTCCTTCTCCAGTGAAATGCAGTCCATCATGCTTGAAGAGCTTCCTGCCCCAGAAGGTCCTCCAGTCTCCAATGTAGTGCATCCCATTGTCTGTGCACCAACCCCACAGCCACCGGTTGAATTCCCTGATCTCTTAATTTCTGATCTTGTCCTCACTCTGCCCTTCCTCCAAACCAGCAACACCTCCAGGAAGGCCAGATGTGTTGTGTACTCTTTTAGGCTCTCCCCTAGGGTCTTCATGTCTGCCTTGGCTTCTTCCATAGTCCTATTTGCTTAGTCATTTGTCCCAAGGTGGACAATGATCCCCGTGAAATCCTGATCTCTTCTCACTAGCTGTCCTGTTCTGTTCTTAGTTCTCCTTGCAGATGCTCCTGGCAAGCATTTCACCATGATTTCAGCTCCCTTCTCATTGATGGACTGTATCTCCAATTCTAGCAACATAGAGTCTCCCATGACCAGAATCCTCCTATTGCTCTGTGTATTCTTCCTCTCCTTCCTTGTACCTCCTTCCTGCTTTCTTGAATCGGGTTTGTCCTACTCGAGTCTTCCTTTTTCCCTAGCTGGTTTCTGTCCCCTGGCTGGGGGGGGTGAAATGATTCTGCATGTGGATAGTGTGGCTGACAGTGCCCCATCTTAGCTCTAGGTGTCCCACTGCCCCTCTCACCACCCTCCATCCCCCCAAGACCCATGGGCCTTTTGGGGGAGTGGGTGGGTAATGGGGGGTGGTGGGCATCCCCAATCCAGTCTCCTCTGCAGCCTCATGATCTCTTAACCTGCCTGCCATAGCTCTCTCCGAGTTCTGCAACTGTCCTGCAGAAGGGGCACCCCAGTCTCCAGAGTGTCTGCCTCGCTACCAGCCCTCAGCAGCTCTGGCAGATCCTGATGTCCATGTCTGTTTCCCTCATGACCTGTAGGTGTCACAGTTTCTTTCTCCTGTCACTGTGTCTTCTCTTCCCGTTCTCACTGGTGTCTTCCTTTGGGAGCCCTGCAGGAAGTTCCCTTGGGCTTCTACAAATGTAGAAAGAACCTGGGTGCTTGAGAGGGTGGATAATACTATTACCACTCCTTAGCAGTAGTTGTTAGCAATTAAGTGATGGGGAAGTGGGATATTTAGCTGATTCCCCTCTTCCTCTCTAAAATGAGGTACTCTTAAAAGCAGATGCTAGCTCCCTTTTAATTGCTAGCTTCCCTCTCCAAAATGTGATGCTTTTAAAAGTAACGGCTAGCTCCCTTTCAGCTGCTGCTTCTAAAAGCTGAATCAAACCATTGTCCCAGTTGTCTGTCATCAGAACCTTCCTGAAAGGTATCCTACATTTAAATCCCCCTGTTCGGGACCCGGTCCCAGTGTGGGATTTGAATTTTTAACTTGAAAAATTAACAAAGTCCTTTTGAGCCTACAGATGCATGCAAGCCCTGGTTTCTGTCATGGAAAACTATTTTTTTTTTGGTGACGATTACGTCATGTAGACGTATCTCAGACTTACAGGCGCTTATGTGCAAGCCACCTTACTTAAAGTTTAACATGGATTGGGTGTCCTTACATACCAGCCCCTCTTTTCTCTCAAAAGTAGTTTCTGACTTTACTTTGAATCAGTCCATTCAATTGCCAGTATATTTTGTGGAGCCTGAGAATCCAGGGGAAGCCCTGCTTTACAATCTTGATGTGTAAAGAACATTGATACTTTATCTTCTCCGCACTGAACAGTTGCATAAAACTGAGCAACTTTTTGTTTCTTTTGCCTCAGGAAGACTGGAAGATCGGGTTTCTAAGCAGTGCTTGTCCACATGGTTGGCCAACTGCATTCTGTTCATATATAATAAATATGATAAACTTCTCACAGGATCCGGGAAACCCCACTCCACTAGAGGCATAGCTACCTCCACAGCATGTATTCGAGGTATCTCAGCTTCAGAAATTTGCGAGACCACCACCTGATCTACTGTACATACATACACGCATGAAACATTACAGTCTAGACATTGTTTCTAAGAAGTGTGCCACTTTTGGGCTGGCCGTCCTCAACGGCCTCCTGTCCTACTCTGCTGTGGTTCACTTCCTCCTCCCATGGGCATCATAACTGCTTGGGATTCTTCCCATGTGTTATGGCCTGCTGCAAGAGATTGACTCGAAGAAGGTAGTACAGTTGTGCAAGAACTTACCGTAACAACGGATCTTCGAGAGTATCTCTTGCAGTAGGCCATGCTGGCCTGCCCACCTTCCCGCTTGCTCCATCCTCTAGTGGAAGCCTTGAGCTACTGCCTTCTGTTCCCCTCCTCAGTTCCTAGCAGAGATCTATGATTCACTTTTCATATCGGTCGCTAAGATGGAAAATAGAACTGAGGAGTATCAGAGGCCTCCCCTTTATATATATGCAAGAGCACATCAAGTGACAGGAAAGGGACGCCCCTGGAAGAGACTGCTGGGAAATCATCCAGAGCAAGTGATGCCTACGGCTGGATATCACATGTGTTATGGCCTGCTGCAAGAGATACTCTCGAAGATCTACTGTTATGGTTAAGTTTTTATGCAACTGTACTTTCTAGGAGTGGTATATGATGTACATCCACACGTCTGGCTGTGTCCTTTCCCCTTTAAGATGTGCCGGAAAGTCTTCAAGCTGGCTCCTCCCACCCACCTGGGGGATAACTCTCCTAACACTGCCCCGTGACACTAGGTCTTGCCCGCTGGAAGCAGAAGTGTGCGCTACTGCCAGAGGTCAGATGGGTCCGTGTGAATGAACATCATATATACCACTCCTAGAAAGTAGTTAAGTAAAATCTTACTGTAACAGTAGATCTTTGAGGAGTGTCTCTTGCAGCAGGTAATACACTTGGGTCATTGCCAGAGGTCATTGTGGCACACAGCAGCTCTTCTAACAGTCTTTTCCAGAGGCCACCCACACATGACATCAGCTTCCTTTTTCCTATATAAGTGTGGGTGGTCCCTGGTATCCTCAGTTTCCCCCGCTGGATTCAGCTTGCTACGTGAGGACCAAGGAGAAGCCGAGGTATGGTAGGTATCCCAACCCATAAGTCATTGGAACAGAATTTGTTCTCTTAGGGGACTTCCGGTGCAGCTTCTGGGTAAATGGCAGCATAACTCTCGATCTCTCGGCCTGTTCTCCTAGTTTAATTTGATAAATCAGCTGATATCTCTTAATCTCCAATGGATCACTACTGGAAATGTTATGGTGGCTAGCAATCTGTGAGGGAGAGTTAACAGATTTGCTGCAATTCGCCCTGACACGGAAAATTCAAAAGGAGATGCAACCGACTCAGGGAGCCCCCATGCTCTCTACCCAAATGCCACAATCTAAGTTGCACAGATGGAACAAGCCTAAAACAAAACAATCCGCTAACATGGACACTAAACTAGATAAAATCCTGCAGGAGCTCCAGGAGTTTAAGGCAGACTTTCAGCCATACAGGCAAACCCAGGAAAAGTTCCAAAAAGATCTCATGGAGCTGCACTCCGCAGTATCTTCTTTAGACCAGAAGGTACAAGAACAGGCCTCAACCACCTCTCAGTTGCAGGATACTCTGAACTAAGTGGCCCACCTTTGCCAGCTCACGGTGGAGCATCAGGAGGATGCTGAGAATTGCAGTCGCCATCAGAATATTCATTTATATGAGGTACCAGAGAACAGTGAAGGTTCAGACCTGCTTAGCTTTGTAGAAACCCTCCTCCATGAGACCCTCGAGCTGGGCCCAGATTACAACTTCAAGATAGAGAGGCTACACACAGCCTTAGGCCCAAAGCCTGTCCAGCCCACTGCCTGCCCTAGATCTATAATTATCAGGCTCCTACGATTCCAAACAAAGGAGTTTATTCTAAAACAAGCCTGGGCCAAAACGCGTATTTGCTATGGGGATAACCACATTTTCGTGGACAATGACTATGCTCCTGCCACAATGCAGAAAAGGAGGGCATACATCCCGCTGTTCCCCTATCTTAGACAGCAGAAGCTTAAATTCAGGACACCACACCCGAGCAGAATGGTGATCCAGTTTCCATCTGGGCAGCAATTTTATAAATCCATGGAGGACATCTGTACAGACCTTAAAAAACAGGGTTACACTCTACCAACCACGATCCATACACCACAGAGAGCACCTGAAGACAAAGCCATATGCAGAGCGAAAGCCATATCCAGAGCGACTCCTCTTAAACAATTGCCAGATCAACAAGCAACTACTGACGCGATCAAAATTATATTGACACAGTTTTCTAGCCAGAACAGCTGAAATTCCTCTGGAAACAGAACTTTTGACTTCGAGTGAGTAGTGTGTCAGGGTTAGGGTGGCTGGGGGCGGCCTGCTCGGAGTTCGGCCCTGGGAGGCCCGGATGGTTGACGGCACCCAGTCTATAAACTGAACTGAATAAACCAGAAAATAATGGCTAGGTGCTTTTTCCCTTTTTTAATGTCTTATCTTGGGGGAGGGTTGGCCTGGGGGCTGGACGGATCTCCAGCCCAGGGCTGACTACCTTGATAGGGTGTGAGGGCCTCCTCTGAGCTCACTACAACTGAGGGGTGGGCCCCGTCCCAGCCTCTTCTGAATGCTCCCCAGACGTGGTTCTTGTACATTGATAAGCAGCTGCCGGGTTGGGCCGGGTAGGAAAATATTGACCCGCCCTTTTGTAAACTGGCCAGAAGGGTATTATATATCTACTCTGTCCCCGTTAAATAGGAGCCTACAGAGGATCCCGGACACTTCCGAGGGCTAGAGGGTTCGGAGTGGGCTTTATGCCTGCTCAGACCCGGACACCTATCAGGGGACCAGGAGATATACTTAAGCAAATTCAACTGGCCATACTGTGTTAGCCTGTTAAATAGGGCGCAGCCTTCGGGCCTTCTCGGCCTGGCAGCATTGGAGAGGGTTTCTCCCTTTTTCCGTTTTTCTTAAATACATTTTTATTATCATCTTTACTTTAAACTAGTAGGCTCCATGGATGACCCCAGAGGGGAGTTACTAGTACAGGAGGACTAGATGTTATCTGGTTGGGCGGGCTCGCTCCCTGTATACCCCAGACTCTTTTATGAAAGGTCATCTTGAAATAGTGGGCCTGAGGTGGGGTTCGCCATCCCACTCCCTGATTCATCCCTCTAAAGAGAGAAATCACACAGCCTGAGATGTGGGCTGGATTTCTGGTTCGGCTTTCTGGTGGTCCCCCCTTTTCCACAGATTTCCACCCCTCTTGCTTCTTAGGGCGGGCGCACATGGGGCGTTCCCTGGGCCTTCTCGTCCTCCTGCTTTTACTCAGCGGAACAACTTACTTAGTCCCTTCTGCCAATCTGAACTTCCAGAGATTCCCCTTTGATGTGCCTAAGGCTTATTCATAATGTTGATGAAATCCACATAGTCAAAGGAGACAAACGATCAGATTTGTCACAGAATTAGAAAGCTGTGTTCCTGGCACTTTACTTTTCTGGACCCTCTGTGTCATTTGGAAAACCTGCAATGTGTGGCCATCCAGGACCTGACCATCTTAGACTTTATTTACTTACATATGGAGGACTAGTATTCAGTTCAGAGATGACTGTGGACATTGCAAGGGGAAACGATGGAAGTAGTTAGGTGGGAGAGTCTCCCCTGTATTCAGGATTCAATTTTAATCCCTTGGCCACGGTTACTTTTCTCCCCATCCTATCAGTGTTGGGATAGGGGTCAGCATACCTCTGAGTGTGCCACCCCGAGGTCCTGACATTGGATACCTACCCCAGGGTTAAACTATTAAACCTTACCCACTTCCCTTCTCACTCCCATCGGACATAGGGGGAGCGGGACTGAAACTCTAATACTATTTAAGAGTCAAGCCATAAGGGAACTGTATCTTCTTTCCCTACCAAACTCTTTCCCATTACCATTACCTTTAGCTTTTTTAATAGCCCTGTTATTGGTTATTCCTATTTTAACCCTCCCCCTCCCTAGAGTAAAGGGCAGGAGTTTCCCCAGGCTCCCACATCATTTTGCTGATGGGGCGCCCATGCATGGACGATCTGTACATCAGTCCCAAATGCTTGCTCCACTTGAGCATGCATTGTTGGAAGTCACAGAGTCTCCCCTGAATTGGGGTATGTATATAATTACCACTCATCTCCAAATTGTAGATAGTAATACAAGCATTCCTGGGTGGCACACGAATCCCCTTATTAATTTCTCCCCAGTTATTGTTTTTCTTTCTATTTTTGGACCGCAGTTCACCAGAAAACTGCAAATTACTCAGATGTTTTATGTTACTTGAGACAGGAATACGAATCAACAGATTATCAGGAGGGCTGTTTCAGTTGTGGGGGGGGGGGGCCTGGTGGTCAGAGTCAACATCATAAATAGACATGCAGCATCCCTTCAAACTTATATCTCAGAATGTAAATGGACTGTCTGGCCCCATCAAGAGGGATCGTACACTCCGAGCACTTAAAAAACAAAATCCAGATATTCTCTTACTACAGGAGACTCATCTCTCTACCATGGACCACCATAACTTGCTCAAATTCAGATTTTCACATATAGTAGAATCTTCCTACCAGAGGGGTAGGAAAAGGGGTTCAGTAATTTTGATTCCAAAATGCTCCAAACTACAACTACTCGACCAGTATACTGACAGAGAGGGCAGGCTGGCATTGGCAGTGGTTAAACTGAGCCAACAGTGTGCAGCCTCTATATCCCGCCGGGCTCAGATGCCTCAACTGTCCAACAATTAGTAGATGCCATCCTTACCAGGCAACAGGCTATTTTAATCTTAGGGGGAGACTATAATTGTCAGCTTAACCCCACGCTCGATTCCTCAGCAACACGCCCCTCCTCACAAACATCTGGACAAAAGCATCTATGACGCCTTATCCAAGATGTGGGCATGGTAGATACATGGAGACAGTTGCATCCTTCACATCGGAAATTCACCTATTATTCTCATGCTTTTAAACATTATTTAAGACTTGATTACTTCTGTATAGGCAAGGAACATGTGGACCTAATTCGATCTGCAGAGATTTTAAATATTTGTCTGTCTGAACATGCCCCCATCACCCTGGACCTCAATATTCAGAAAAAGAGAATAAACACCCAGTGGCACTTTAATCCATCCCTGCTCAGGGGTAAAGAATTCCAAGATTTAATGGATAAACGCATCCCAGAAATCATAAGAGATAATACATCTTCCCAGACCTCCCCCCAGATTCTCTGGGATACCCTAAAGATAGTCCTCGGAGGTGACATACCTTATGCCTCGCATAAGAAAAAACAGTCCGAGCACAAATTAATAGCCCTGCAAGAGGAACTCGGCTTTCTTCAGCAGGCTCATATGCAGGGTGACACTGATCTTTTACCTTTGATAGTCCAAACACAGAACAAAATCCAACAGATTCTGACAGCCAAAACAGAGCAGGCTCTGGCCTGGCTGAGGCAGCGCTACTATGAGGGAGGGGTGTGGGCTTCTAGACTCTTAGCATGTCGCCTCTGAAATCAAATACAAAATTATACCATTACTAAAATTAAAGATCCCATATCCAGACAGATTAGATACTCGACATCACATATACTGGACGCTTTCAAGAAGTATTACCAGAACTTCTATTCCTCTCCGAGGGTCCCTGATGCACTCAAAATTTCAACTCTCCTCACCCAGATCCATCTTCCTGCTTTGTCAGAATCACAACAAGCCCAAACAGTAGTCCCGATTTCTGAATCAGAGCTCCAAAACACAATCCAAAGCCTTAAAAATGGCAAATCTCCAGGCCCGGATGGTTTTGGAGTGGAATTCTATAAAGGCACATGGAATCTGGTGCGAACCTCCCTTCTCCAGGCGCTACAAAGTGTCCACACTACTTCCTCTTTTCTGATCTCATGGAGACAAGCAACCATTTCTGTGATCTTGAAGCCCCAAAAAAACCCACATCTTTGTGATTCGTACAGCCCTATTTCAGTTCTCAACCAGGACTATACAATTTATACAAGCATTTTGGCACTTCAGCTTAACCATATCCTCCCCTCACTGATGCATCCAGATCAGTCTGGATTTATCAAAGGCAGACAGACAACAGACAATATCAAAAGAACCCTGTATCTTATAGACCATGCTTAGTCCACAAAGTCCACCTCTCCTGGTGTTAAGCCTAGATGCTCAAAAGGCTTTTGACATGGTTTCATGGGACTTCCTACAGGCGGCCCTACAAAAATTTAAATTTCCTACCCTATTTATGGATGCGATTAAAGGCATATACACAGTACCAGAGGCAGTAGTGAAGTTAAACGGATTGTACTCTGATCGCTTCTCCTTACACAGGGGAACCCGGCAAGGCTGTCCCCTCTCCCCATACCTATTCACTCTTTTTGTTGAACCCATAGCCCAGATGTTAAGACAGACTCCCGGCCTACATGGTTACAGAGTCTCTAAGTCATCATACCATAAAATAGCATATTATGCTGACGACCTTCTCCTCCATGTCACCCATTCCGAAGAATTGCTACAAATCTTAACTACCTTATTAAAAGAAATAGAGACTCTCACAGGATATACTATAAACCCAAATAAATAGGAAGCCCTACTTATACAATCCCCTTTTCTCCAAGATCTTATAAACAAATACCCATATAGGTGGGATAAAACACATTTAACCTATCTAAGCTATCCAATTCATACAATTCAAGTTATTCTCCTGCTCTCTCCAAAATACATTCTGATTTACAGAGATGGACTCCTCTTCCCTTATCGTTAATGGCTAGAGTTCAATCTATTCAGATGAACTCACTCCCAAAGCTTCTATACTTGATGCAAAATATCCCCTTACCCCAACTAAGGAAGGATGTCCGGATCTGGGACAATTCTGTTAGCCGGTTCTTATGGATGAATCAACGGCATCGATTAGCATTGGGTAAGCTTCAACAACCCAAAGATAGGGGAGGTTTATCTCTTCCCAATATATTACATTACAATATGGCATCACTACTCACCCATATAACTACATGGCTCTTACCCCCATCCCATGCGCCATCCTGGCAATTAATAGAACAGACTATGACAGTCGGCCCCCTACACCACTCTCTAGTTTTTCAGCCTAATAATATCTCCAGACTGCAGAAGGCCTCCAGATTTACAAAAGAGATACTTCAATCTTGGACGAAGTTTTTAGCTCGTCCCGCCTGTAGGTTTATGTCAACCTGGATAGGAATTCCGACGGAAGACCCTGATTGGGCTCCGACATGATTGGATACTACCTTCCAATCCTGGGCCCATAGAAGTCTAAGACACACATACCAACTATATGAAAATGCAGTATGCAAATCATTTGACCAACTCAAACAGGAATTTTCTCTGGTGAGAAGTGATTTTTTTAGATATTTACAATTACGTCACTTCTCAAGTACAAAGATAGGTCTGAATGTCACAGCCCAGTCTATTCCCAACCCCCGCCCTCTCCTGATCCAGTTAGAAAAAGGCAGAAACTGGAGCCATTTGGTCTCTCGTCTTTATAAAGCCCTACAAGGGACACCATCCCAAGCCATGGATCTAGTACAATTTCATTGGGAAGCAGAGTTCCACATCCATCTGTCCCAGGAGGATTGACACAGGATTTGGCAGAGACAACACAAAACCTCCAGCTCTTACACTTGGAGAGAGTACTCCTGGAAGGTGGTGTCTAGATATTTCTGCACACCCCAGATCACAGCTAAGTTCCTGATGGGAAGAGATTCTTCACGTTGGAGGAAATGCGGATGTGAGGTAGCTATACATGCTCGTATTGTTTGGACATGTACGGTCCTGACATCATACTGGATTACTATAGGAGGTAGGGTTACACACCTCTTTCCTCTCTTAGGTACACTGTCACCAGCGATTGGGCTCCTACTTCATTACCCCCTCTGTTTCAGAGATCCACACCAAATCTACCTCCTTAATATTTTGCTGGGGGCAGCTAAAAAATGCATGACTAGATTATGGCTCTACCCTGATCCTCGTTCCATCACAGCCTGAGAGGACACAGTATATGATATCTATAAACTAGAATATATGACAGCCAGAATTCAAAATAAGGTCCCTGAATTAATGAACTGATGGAACAGATGGTTCTTTCATATAGCTCAATTTAGACCAGATCAGACACCATAGCTCCTTGGGGGGGGAGAGAAGAGATAAATAAATGGGCTCGATGGGTGGGGTCGAGCCAGTCCTTATTTTTTATTTATTTACATATTTGTTCTAACTAACTCTCCTTTCAGAGACCTTTTGGAACCTGGTTAGGTGGAGATTCCTCCTACTTGATATCTTGTGGTGTGGGCAGACCCCCAGGCCTCTTCCCCTTGCTGGCCTCTGAGTATATAAATTAAAAGTGCAAAGTGGTTTTTGAATATCTGAACGAGGTTGATGTCGCCTAGGAAGAATTAAGTATGTTATTAGACTTTCCTTGGTCGGAGATTCCCTTTTCTTAATATACTTACACCACGACTTAAGTATACACTTGTCTACTATCTTTCCCTACTTTTTAGTGGTTTACTACTGCACTTATTGAATGCCTTACTTTGTACCTGTAACTGATTTCCTGTAAATATAAAGTGTGATGTCAAATAAGTTAACATCTAAAATAAAAAGACAGTTTAAAAAAAAAAAAGAATTTGTTCTCTTAGAGAAAGAGGGGGGCAGAGGGTGGGAACATACCTGCTGCAAGAGACACTCTTCAAAAATCTACTGTTACGGTAAGATTTTACGTAACTGTACTATCTTCCAAGGAGTGGTCTCTTGCAGCAGGTAATACACTTGGGATGAATCCCAAGCAGTAAACCCAGAAATGGTGCTGATTATGGCAGGAGGCCTTGTAGAACAGCTTGGCCAAAGGCTGTCCTACGGTGTGAAGCAATATCTAAGTTGTAATGCTTTGTGAAAGTGTGAATTGTGGACCAGGAAGCCGTATTGCAGATATCCGTGATAGAGGTCCCTTTAAAGCAGGCCACAGTAGTGGCCATAGCTCTAGTAGAATGGGCTTGGACAGGTCCAGGTAATGGCTAGTTGTATTTTAAATAACAAAATGTTGTGCAATGTGCTAGCCAATTGGAGAGAGTCCATTTAGTGATTGGGAGACTTTCCCTGCCTGAGGCAAAGGTGACAAAGAGCTGATCAGTTTTTCTAATCATTTTAGTTTGATTAGTGTAGTATTGTAATATTCCATGGACATGCAGAGTATGTAAGAGGTGTTCACCTTGACTGGAGTGTTCAGGATAATATACCGGTAACTCCAAGAACTGGCTTAAGGTGTGTTCAGACACTACCTGAGGTAGGAAGGAAGGGTTGGTATGAAGTGCGACCCTATCTTTGTGAAAAATCATGCAAGGTTCTCTACACAAGGGCATGGAGCTCTGAAATACGTCGAGCTGAAGTGACAGCCACTAGGAATAGTGTTTTCTGTGAAAGAAAACAGAGGTCACAAGTGGCTGCCGGTTCAAAGGGCTCAAAAGTTACTTTCTCTATTAGGTCTAGCTGCTGTGTGTGAGCTGAAGATGGCAGGAAAATGAACTGAGGATACCAGGGATTGCCCGCACTTATATAGGAAACAGGAAGCTGATGTCATGTGTGGGCAGCCCCTGGAAAAGACTGCTAGAAGAACTGCCATGTGCCACACCGACCTCTGGTGACAGCCCCAGTGTATTACCTGCTGCAAGAGACCACTCCGTGGAAGATCAACTGTTACAGGCAAGTAATCTATTTTTTTAGGGACATGGATATTATGTTAGATCCACACATCTTGGCAGACTCCTAGCAGTTCTCCTCAGAGGAAGAGGCAAGGCGCACACACCCTAATTAGGGAACAGAGATTGGAGAACTGAGGACCCCAAACCAGCATCCCAGCGTGACTCAAGGTCGACGTGGTAGTGGGAGATGAAGGTGTGTGCTGGCTTCCAGGTAGTAGACCTGCAGATGTCCTGGATAGGGACATCTGTGGAAGCAGCCACCGAGGCAGCGGCATGACAGGTGGAATGAACCTTTAGCCCAATGGGAGGCTCCCTACCCACCAACCTATAGCAGAGGTCGATGCATAACACAATCCACCTGCCAATCATCCGCTTAGCTGCCGGTCTGCCAGGTGTGGCTTCAGCATAGGTGTCAAATAGCTGGCAAACCTCTCCCCAAACTTCAGCCATGCACTCCTTATAGTAGGCAAGCGCTCACCGCAGGTTCAACGTATGGAGCCTGTGCTCGGCCTCTGAGGTGTGATTGGTGAAGTACACCAGGAGATTAATCACCTGGTTAAGGTGGAAATCAGACACAACATTCGAGAGGAACTTTAGGTTGGGGTGGACAATTTTGTCCCTGTGGAAGACCAGGTAAGAAGACTCCACCGAGAGCACCTGGAGTTCACTGAACCTTCTGGTTGACGTGATAGCTACCAGGAAGGAGGTCTTCCATGACAGGTGAGACATCTCGCACTGTGCACTGGTTCGAATGGCTTGCTCTTGAGCTTAGCCAATACCAGCAACAAATTCCAAGGTGGTGGTCATTCACGCAACGGAGAGGAAATGTGGTCAAGACCTTCGAAAAAGCAAGCGCCAGACCGCATTCTCCTGCACCGCCGACTGCATACCAGCCTGCACCAGGTAAGCAGAGGTGGCAGCCAGCTGCACATTTAGGGTTGTCAACTGAATGTCTGACTGAGATCAGGATCAGAGGTAGTCAAGAAAGCTAGCCACTGGGCAAGATAAGGGGTCAAGCCCCTTGCCCTGGCACCAAAAGGAGAACCTTTTTTTTTTTAACCAAGAGAGGCACACTAAGCTGAAGCTTGTTTACAGGTGTGACCTGGGAGCACAAGAAAGTTAAGTGACTTGCTCAAGATCACACATTATACAAGTGGGAGCAGTGGGATTCAAACCCAGGTCTCCAGGTTTGCAGCTCAGAGCCTTACACCACTGCACTATACTGCCTCTTGACCACTTCCATTTGAAGGCATAGCATTTTCAGGTCAACTTCTTCCAAGAAGCCTCAACCACAGTTCGGGCATCTACACAGAGACCCAAAGCCTAGCACTCTAGCCACTCAGGAACTAGGCTGTCAGGTGCAGGGTACCTTTCCCTGATTGCAACAGAGCAGATCCAGGAGTGTCAGGAGATGCCTCGGTGTCCTGCTGCTGAGACTGAGGAGATCAAGATACCAGAACTGGTGTGGCCAGTCGGAAGCCATCATGATCATCTGTGTCTTGCCCCTCCACACCTTGTGGATCAAGGGAAAGTTAGGGAAGGTACAGAAGAGGCCCGGGGTCCAGGGTCTTGAGAAGGCATCCCCCTGCAGTGTTCCCTGCTGAGTGTGGTGGGCACAAAACAGCCTCAGCTTTGTGTTCTCCCTGGAGGCAAACAGGTCCACCAGAGGGGTGCCCCACTGGGAGAACAGGCTGTGCACTACTTCAGGATAGAGAGATCACTCCTGAGACACCTCGCTCACCCATCTGAGAGCATCTGCCAGCTGGTTTGAGACACTGGCCACATGGATGGCCAGGAGATCAGCCTCCAGGCTAAGCATGAGGGTCCAAATGTGGAGAGTTTCCCTGCACAGTGGAAGGGAGTGCGTGCCGCCCTGTCTTGTTGAGGTAGTACATGGTCTTGGTGTTGTCCATCTCAACCTGAACCACCTGACCCCTGATATGTGGAGCAAAAGCAGTCAACGTCAGCCAAACCACCCTAAGCTCCAGCAGGTTGATGTGACATTGGTTCTACTCGGGGGTCCAGAGCCCGTGGACTCTGAGATCCCCCAAGTGGGCTCTCCAGCCCATGAGAGAGGCAGTTGTCAGGATGACCCTCGGCTCTGGACTGACAAACTGGATACCTTCTCACAGATGTTCTGGGACTAACCACCACTGGAGTGTATTCCACATCCGTTGGGTCACAGTGACCAGCTGTTCGAAGTGACACCTGCGCTGAGACCACTGGTTGGCCAGCTCACACTGCAGGAAGCACATTCTCTAGCAAGCCCAATGGACCATGCTGGGCCAGGCTGCCATGTACCCAAAAGACACAGGAGGTCCCAGGCAGGGTGCAATTGCCCAACCCGAAATGATGAGCCAAAAGAGGTAAGAGCCTCTGCCCTGTCCGCTGGGAGCCGAGCTCTGCCCTGATGAAGTGAATCACCTGTGAAGGTACGAGTTCCAATTTGGCCTCATTAAACAGGAGGCCCAAAGAGACGCAGGTCTGGAGGGCCAGATCCCTGGACCGCTCCATCTCCAGCCCGGAGGGACCCGTGATGAGCCAGTCATCCAGGTATGGGCATACCCACACTCTCTGGTGCCTCAGGTGGGCAGCCACTACTGCTACGCATTTGGTGAAGACCCTGGGGTCTGAGGATAGGCCAAATGACATGGCCTGGTACTCGTAAAGGGTTCCCTCAGCTCAAAAGAGGAGGAACTGCCGGTGAGATGGATGAATCTGGATATGGAAGAATGTATCCTGAGGCTCTAGTGAGCAAAACCACATGTTGTCGCTCTAGGAATGGTATGACCTGGGACAGAGTTACCATCCTGAAGGTGAGGGACCTGATGAATTTCTTCAGGTCGTGCAGATCTAGAATGGGGCACCATCTCCCTGTCTATTTTGGTACCAGGAAGTACCTGGAAACGAACCCTGATTGAGGTGGGGGTCTGGGGACGGGAGACACTACCTCCTTGTGCAGGAGTTGGGCAATGTCATTTCGAAGGGCCGACTGAACATTGACACCATGTCCTCCCGTGGGGTGTGGGCTCAGTTGGAGTGGTAAGCCTCGAATTCCAGGGGCATACCCTGGCCAACCACCTCGACAACCCACCTGTCTGTGGTAAGAGCTGACCAGGTGGAAAGGAAGTGGCAGAACCAGCCCCCCATGGAAGGACCCAGGGGGTTCAGGACAGGAGAGGGGAGAGCACCCCCCATCCTGTCACTGGGCAGGCTTGGAAGCAGAGGAGGGTCTGGATGAGGGACCACTGGGACCGCGTCCTCTAGGTTTCCTGATGACCGAGGCCATGGACTTGGGCCAAGGGTGCCAGGCATGCTGCTGTCCAGCCTTGGGCTGGGTAGGTTTGGCTGCAGGGGCAGACATGGGCTGAAAGGGCATCTTTTTAGACTGCTTGGAGCCCTTAGAGTCCTTCCGGGCAGAAGTCACCGAGTCCAAGGTGGCGCTGGCCTTCTCAAAGCGGATGAGGTGCCCCTCCACCCCAGGCCCAAACAAGTCAGTCTCCAAGAAGGGCACATCCACCAGTTTTGTGCTACGTATCCACTGTGAAGGTGGAGATGCTCAACCATCCCTGCAGCACATGGCAACTCCAGTGACCACAGACTGGGCACAAGAGACTCCGATATATGGCTGTCTGGAATTGCTGCTTCGCAATGGCACGTCCCTGATCCTGCATCTGCTTAACGATGGTCTGCAGGTCAGCAGGGAGATGTGGAAGCACCTCATCCAAGGACCACAGAAGGGCATGTGAGAAGTGGGACATTAGGAGAGCCAAGCTTGCCTGCCGAAGACCGAGCGAAGAGGCAGCATGCACTTTTTTCACCATGTGGTCCAACTTCTTGGACTCCCTGTTGGGGGTTTGTCAACATCCCTAACATTGCCCACGCACCTGAAAACAGAGTTGGCAAGAGTCCCTTAGCCGAGGGATGCTCAGTGAATCCCAACAGCGATCTAGTAGGGACCACGTACTTGTGGGCCATCCAAGCTGATGGCTGTTTGGTCAGCAGCTTCACCAGGACCAGCGGACAGGCCAGCATCGGCCAAGCCGGGACCATAAGAACCGGCTCCTGCTGGGGCGGGATCTGCTGTGGCTCCAGTAGTGGCACCCAAAGAAGGGCCGGGGAAGCTGGAATTGGCTTGATCTGGGTCAGCCAGAGCTGCTGCCACATAAGATCCTCGTAACACTGACACATCTTGCTCCGCTGCCTCTCTTCACCCAAAGAGGATGAGGAATAGCAGCAGCGCTGCTTGCACGAGCATCTGGCGTGCATCATGAATGACGCGGGCTGCTCGAGTCTGGGCTTCTAGAGCAGGACCTCAACTGGGACCAATGGAGGGACTGGTGGCAGGTCTCACAGGGGGACAGATAAGACTGAGCCCTGTCCAGGTCTTGAAGCTTCGAAGTGGGGAGTGGTGGAACAGCAGACTACCCCCCCCCCCCGAGAAGGCCAGGACAGGAGTCCTGGAGAAGGAGGTATCAACTTCCTCAGCAGACAAAGTGTCGACCGGGTCAAGAAAAATCTCAGCTGGAACGCTGACCCGATTCTTGGCCAACTGGCTTGATGGTGAGACTGTGAAGCTAGCTGCCAAATCTGAAACAGGCTGAAGACGAGTGTTTTTGGGCGGCGCGGAGTTGAGGCCGAGCGTTCCTGATCCTGGCTAAACAAAACCCACAGGAAGCGTACACAATGGGTGGGGTGGGGTATTAACAACAAAATGGAAAAGGACCGGGGTAGTCATATCAGACGACCTAAAAGTAGGCAAGCAATGTGAGAATTCAGTAAGAAGGACTCGGGGGATACTGGGATGCATACGGTGAGGCATCACTAGTAGAAAACAGGAAGTTGTTATCCCTCTGTACAGACAGTTGGTGAGACCCCATCTGGAGTACTGTATGCAGTTCTGGAGACCACATCTCTGCAAGGACATAGAGAGGATGGAGGCAGTACAGAGGAGTGGGACTAAAATGGTGCATTGTCTGCACCAGAAGCCACACAAAGAGAGAGAGGGAGAGAGACTAAAAGAGCTTAATATGTATACCCTCGAGGAAAGGGGGGCATGCTAGACACTTTCAGGTACCTCATGGGAATCAACAAAGTCCAAGAGGGTAGCATCTTTCAGAAAAATAAATGCTCAAGAACAAGGGGGCATAATGTGAAGATAGAGGGGGGACGACTCAGGAGCAATGTGAGGAAGTATTCTGCCACGGAGAGGGTAATGGATGCATGGAACAGCCTTTCTGAGGAGGCTGTGGGGTCAAAAACAGTGGGGGAATTTAAGAATGCATGGGACAGAAGAAAAAATGACTCACCTTAGTAATCTTGTTTCTTGCAAGGTATTCTTCTATATTTATAACTATCTGCAGTCAGCCTCCTAAGCAGAGCTGCCCGGAGAAAATGGAACTATGTGCAAATGATAGAAATGGAAATTATGTACCTACCGTAACTGTTGATCTTCTCTTGTATCTTCACCATTCATTACTGCTGGGTGTAAGCCAGAGGCGGGCACCCACTATGGGAGTTTTTTTTTGAGGGAGGAGTCGACGCCGACGGCACCACCCGTGAGAGCGACGCATTACGTGGTGTGAGAGGGGCAGCCGTTAGGCGCCTCAGACTCCTCCTCCATCCCAGTTCTGAAATCCGAAGAGGCGAAATAGAAAGAATAGAAGAATACGAGTGAGGCAGGAGAGCCAAGGGATAGTTAAAGGAAAGGAAACAAACTGAAAAAGGAATAAGCCGACAAGAAGACAGGAAAGAGAGAATCCTACCCTAAGAGACCGCAGGGCCTCCTTCCTTGGGCGGCTCTGAGGGAGGAACAGATAAGAGATAGGACGAAAGAAGAAGGGGAAGGATATATTGAGGAGGGAAAAATACTGCCACAAATCCTCAGTGAAATTGACTTGAAGCTTATCAGCTTGGACCTTGCATAGGGAAGCAAGGATCACTTCAGACAAAACTGGTTCAAATGATTCAATCGAACCTTCTAGACAACTTAAAATGAGAGAGGCAGATTTCTCTACACATTCCACTCTCCTATTACCCCTTACTCAAGCTTGTTTCAGAGAGAGAGAGACAGCCCCAACTAGGTAAAGGGAAAAAGACCCCTCTATCACACATATATGTGCTAGTACTGGGGGAAGGCCCTAAGAGAAGGCAACCTCTTTGTCAAGATGGACAGAGATAGAGAAGGAGTTCCTTCTGTCTCGCTGGAGAAGGTAGGGCCAATGGACCAGACCACCAGTTCAAAACATTAATTTTTGAATCGGGCTAGAACAGGGATTGACTAGCCCCGGTCTGGCATTACCTGGTAATCAAGGGACATCCATTAAGTCCGAAGACTGAGGGTTAGAGGACTGTCTCAGAGCCTAACCCTGATGTCCGGAGATTGAGCTAATCTGGCCCAAGAAAGTTCCCGAAGGAGAACCCTCCAGGAAATCAGAAGAAGTTCCCTCAGATGAAAAGGATGAAGTTTCACCCACTCACCTCCTACTCAAATCTTTCTACCCATTTTTAGAGAAGAACAGAAGGTCCCAAGGAACCTGAGGATTTAGTCCCCCTTCCCCCCCGAGGGGAGGGGGAAGGGGAGGAGCAGGGCAAGCAGGGTGGGGGAGACGCCTGAGAAATGAGGCCCATGAGGGGAAGGTGGGAGGGATTCAGTAATGAATGGTGAAGATACAAAGAGAAGATCAACAATTACGGTAGGTACGTAATTTCCATATCTTCTATTGTCAATCTTCACCATTCATTACTGCTGAGTAATGCCAAGCCCCGAAGGGGCCTGAAATTGGCCTGAGGAACAGATCCTGGCCTCCTACTGGTGGAAAGCAGGAAGGGGAGACCCTAACCAACAAACCGAGGCAGTCTAAGGTTGCTGAGGGCAAGGGGGTGTGTCCCGTGGCCAAGGGGATGGAGGATGCCCCTGAAGAATCCTCCTTACCCTGCGGGAAACAGGCAGGTTCCCCAGAAAGTAGAGGAAGTCACCCTACGCCGGGCAATGGGTGACAGTCTGGACTGATGAAGCCATGCCGTCCACCTAATGCAGATCGCTGTCCCTGCCAGTCTGGAAGCCACCTCATTGGCATCGTAAGATGCCCTTGCTTAGTGCCTTGTAAGCTCCAGACCCTGTGCAGAAAGAGCAATGGCTTGTCTAGACTGCTCTGTATCAGGCATAGATGCCAGAACCTGCGCTAGCATCGACCACAGATGCCTGCTGTAGGCAGCATGGTGTGCCTGATGTAAACCTATGCACATCAACACACAACTTGAAAAGAAGACTCTTCATCCCCATGGATCAAATTCAGCAGAATCCGGATCCGGGGGTCTGTCATGCGCCAGGTGCCAAGGCCCGGAAGGAATATCTGGGGACGTCAGGCCTGAAGGCGGGTGAGGTAGAGAACCTAGAGACTCATGGGGGGCACAATCTCACCTCCTGCAGTCTGCTAGGGCTGGAGAAGAGGCGGCTGGAGACTACCAGGTGCGGATAGATGCCTCCTGGTAGGGGTTCAGCCAGGAAGGCACCATGAGGTGGCGAGCACTGAATTCACTGAGGAATGCAAGCGTTTGCCACTCGGTATTGTCTCTGCGGATGAAGGAGATACGAAGCTCTGAAACCAGCCTCAAAAGGAGCCGCTGATATTCAGTGATATCAACGTCAGAGGATAGGTGGACAGAAGGGTCCTCTTCCTCAGGAGAGGAAGATGAGGAGGAAGTGGAGCTTGAATGTTCAGAGGACTCCTGCAGTGGGGGGCAGACAGGCAAAAGACATGTTCGACCATGGCCCTGACATAAGAAGGGAAGGCTGCCACAGTAGCTCTGAAAGTCTCCCAAGTTAATGGCCTCGTAGGACCCACGTGGCCCGGGAGAGAGAGGGAGTGGCTGCAGAGGGATGGGTGAGGGGCACCTAAGAGCATGTGCCTGGCCTCTGCCAGGGCTCTGATATCCAGGGAGTGAAGCCACTAAGACTAGGGACCCTGAGATCATACTGGGTTGCGAGGAGGTAACATGAGAAGGCAAACTCTGGAAGAGCCCAGAAGGGGAATCTCCCCTGTGATGCGACTGAGGTTGCGTGTGTCCAGAAGGGCAACCCTCAGTACTGCCACTAGAAGGTGCTCTGGAGACCTCGAGAGAAAGGTGGGGATCAGCACTACGACTCCTTCTCACACCCTTCAGGGCAGTGGAAATGTGCCACTGCTCCTCACCACGACCTCGCAATCCTCCTGACTCCGAAGCAGCCCTCTTCCTCGACATCAGGGCAGGAGCTCCCTGCTTCGCAAGCTCCCTAAGGGAGGCCACAGAAGCAGGGCTCTCCACCCCTTCCTAAAGAGCCTCAGCAGCACCAGAGATGGCAGCTGCCTGGGCCCTCCCAAGAGAGGGCATCCTCTCACGAATCCCGGAAGGATCAGCTGTGGAAGGTCCCAGGCCACACCTAGCTGTGGGACTCTCAAGGCGAACCTGCACCAGGAACTCGGGAGAGAAACACTAGGCCACCTAACGCCGTGGTCTACAGAGAGTTCCGAAGACTCAGGCTGCCAGTCCGGGTCCACCTCTGAGTCATCATCCTCCGAAGAGGAGTCGAGCAGAGTGACCTCCAGAGAGGCAACCCCAGGAACCTCCCTTGCGACAGCACCGCTGTAGGCTGTGATGTCGCCAATGGTGCCGCTCGAGTCCCCTGCACCACGGACGGCACCGGAAACCACAACGGCACCAATGGTACAACTCAAGTCCCTAGCCCTGCGTACAGCGCCGGAACCCAAAGCGGCTCTGTGAGTGGTGCCACCCAAGTCCCCGGTGCCACCGACAGCGCTGGAACCAAAAGTTGCATTGTTAGGTGGCATTGAGGGTCCACCAGTGCTGGGCCATACAACCGGAGGCCATGACGTCGGTGGAGCCTGCACCTCTGAGGTGGTGACTGCCGGGACTGCGCCAACGATGCGACCCCGGGAGGGATCGTACCGTTCCTCCAGTACCGAAGAAGAAAACCTCCTCCTTGGCAAGACTGGAAGTGGAAGAGAATCCCTCCTCGCCGGGCCGTATAGACCAGGGAGGGACCGGAGGAAGGGTCAAGAGATCTGGCCTGGGAGGCCCATGGGCAACATCGTCCTCCAAAAGTCGGCGGAGCCCTGCTGACTTTAAACATGCGGATTTCCAAAACATGATGGTCCATGGAAAAACAGGCTTCGCTGTGGTCTATATCATGGTTGGGTCCCAGGCACTGAAGACAAACATCATGCTGATCCGAGACGGAAAACTGCGGGCCGCAAGGGCACTGACGCACACGGGCACGGCCCGCCTTGGATTTGCGCTTGGCCCCCGAATCGGACATGATGTAAAATTAATTTATAAACAGAAAAGCTACTGACACCACTGAAATACAAAATTGAATAGTCTTACCGCTTCAACGGCGTTGAGAAGGAACCAGGATGAAGGAGAAAACGAAACCAACTTCGAACTAGGCCTAATGGCACAGCAACAACTCTCGATGCAGCAGGTGCAGCCTTGACGGTGGGAGAAATAGAATTAGGATGGAGGAGAAGTTTGCGGCGCCTAACAGCTGCCCCTCGCACACCACGTAGTGTGTTGCCCTCGTAGGTGGCGCCGTCGGCGCCTAACTCCTCCCTCAAAAAAAAAAAACTCCCATAGCGGGTGCGTGCCTCCAGCTTACACCCAGCAGTAATGAATGGTGAAGATTGACAAGGGAAGATCTATTATTGGCTCGTGACACATATTCAAACTGTGCCCTTATCTGCTGCAACATTCCATCAATGTATCAGATTTCTAAGGAGCCTACAAGGCAAACTATACTAAGACTTATCTAAATATACTTATCTAATGTAACACAACTTAAGCTGTCCGCGACAGCATGAAACATCCTTAATATTATTATAATCCTAAACCCCCCCCGAATGCCAGAATCACCTGGAAAAAGAAGGGAATTAAATATTTTCCACTAAGGTTAAAGAAAAAATTACTCACCTTAGCAATTATGTTTCTTCTAATGGAGTCTTGCTGTATTCTGACCACTGCAGTTAGCCCCAGCCTTTAAACTGCCCGGAGAACAAAGGGTTAACTTTCTATGCAGAGCATAGAATGCTGAGCTCAAGCTCAGTTGAGGTCTCTGTCTGAAGCCCTTTGAAATCTAACCATCACATTCTTATGAGCAAAAAATCACTAACTATTCTAAGTGGAAATTGTAAAATGTTTACTAGCCAACTGGCAACAAAAAGTTTTGGATCCCCAAAGGAAGACTCAAGTCAGGAAACCCAAAACCAAAAAAACGAATCCAAATAAGAATAATGGTAAAACAAACACCCAAACAAAAAGAAGAGGGTGTAAAAGGAGCACTCCTGAGATACAACACTGCACCTGCCCACCCACTTCCCAAAAACTGGTTCTGAGAGGGGACGTAGGGAGGGAGGGAGGTCAGAATATAGCAAGACTCCTTCAGAAGAAACATAATTACTAAGGTGAGTAATTTTTTCTTCAAGCAACATAAAGTATTGCTGTATTATGACTTTTGCAGACTACCAAGCAGTACCTCTATGGAGGAGGGACAGAACCTACTTTGGGAATAGGCTCTGAAGTACTGCTGTGCCGAACCGAGCATCACTCCTAGCCTGGCTATCCAGAGAGTAATGCTTGGTAAAGGTATGGACTGTTTTCCAGGTGGCTGCTTGACACATTTCTAAGAGAGGAATGTCCCTGGCAGCAGCCAGGGAAGCAGCTGTACCTCTGGTGGAGTGAGCCCTCAGGCCTGAGGGTGGAATTTTTCCTAGTTTCTCATAGCAGAATTGTATACAAGACATGATCCACCTAGCAATAGTTCTCTTGGTGGCAGATTTGCCCTTCCCCACTTCTCCATAAGTGAGGAACAGCTGGAGGGAATCAAACCTGTGACCCTTGGTACACTCTATATAGTAGCTAATGGCCCTTTTAACATCTAAACTGTGTAGCCTCCTCTCCCCTGAAGAGGAATGATCAGTGGAGAAAACAGGAAGAGACAGACTGGTTCAGGTGAAAATCTGAAACCACTTTGGGCAAGAACCTTCTATTGGTTCTAAGGACCACTTTATCCCTATGAAAGGAGATCAAATCAGGTTCCACTGACAGGGCTTGCAGTTCACTGATACGTCTGGCAGAGGTAATGGCTACGAAAAACACAGTTTTCCAAATCAAGTACTTAAGCTCTACTGAGGACATAGGCTGAAAGGGAGGATGCATCAACTGAGCAATACAAACATTTAAATCACAGGCAGTGACAGGGTCTCTGAATGGAGGATTGGTATGAAGCAATCCTTTGAAAAATTTACAGAACACAGGATGAGATGACAGTGAGGAAGACTTCCCCACTGACAGAAAAGCAGAGACAGCTGACAAGTGTACTTTGAGAGTAGCTGGTCTGAGGTCTAGGCCATTAAGATGGACCATATAATCCAGAACTGTAGGCAATTCAGCAGTGTCTGGGGAAATATGCTGCTTAGAACACCAAATGCTGAATCTCTTCCATTTGGAGTTATAGGTCTTTCTAGTGGCGGGCTTTCGAGAGGCTTTGAGGATGTCCAGAACCCTGAGACAGATGCAAATCTGCATACTCTAACTCTTCAAGAGCCATGCCTTGAGATTGAGAGACTGAAGATTGGGGTACCAAATCCTCCCCTGAGAGGAGGTTACCAGGTTGTAATTCCTGGGAAGAGACAGGGGAAGATGGTCTGCTAAGGACAGTAACAGGGGGTACCAAGGCTGCCTGGCCCAATCTGGAGCAATCAGAATCACTTTGCAAGGTTGTGACTTTATCTTGACTAAAACTTTGAACAGCAGAGGAAAGGAAGGGAAAGCATGTAGAAATGTCCCTTCCCAGTTCAGAATCAGAGCATCCAGAGGGACTGAGCCCAAGACTGGAGGTCTGCAACAAAAGAGAGGAAATTGGTGATTGTCTGGGGCTGCAAAGAGATCTATCTCTGGAGTGCCCCACCTTGAAAAAATCACCTTCAAGACCAGAGGGTCAAGGGACCATTCGTGATGGCCCTGTGAAATCCTGCTCAGTGTATCTGCTAGCACATTGTCCTCCCCTGGAAGGTGGACTGCTATCAGAGAGGTTTGCAGAGAATAAGCCAGGGACCACAACTTCATGGCTTCTGTGCACAAGGCTGTAGACCGCGTGCCTTCCAGCTTGTTGATGTACCACATGGTGGTGGTGTTGTCTGTTCTGACTTGAACCACCTTGTTCTGCACTGACTGAGAGAAAGCTTGCAGGCCAGAAAAACTGCCCTGAGTTCCAGGAGAGTGATATGGAGAAGAGATTCCTGAGGGGACCACAGTCCCTGGGCAGTGAGGGCCCCAGAGGGGCTTCCCAGCCCAGGAGGGAAGCATCGGTGGTAAGGACCACTGAATGAGACTGAGTGGCAAATGGGACCCCTTGCCTTAAAGTGTCCTGATCCTGCCACTATTGAAGGGCTTGGATCAGGGTCTGAGTCACTGGGATCAGTTTGGTAAGGGAATCTTTCCTTCAGGACCAAAAGGCCTTCAGATGGAACTGAATGTCCCTCATCTGGAATCTTGCCCCTTGGACCATTGCTGTAGAGGCTGCCATGTAGCCCAAGAGCTGGAGGAAATGCCTTGCTGGTCGAGACACCTGAAGGCTGAAGGAAGAAGCCAGTTCTATAAGAACTCTTGCCCTTTCCAGGGGAAGAAAGGCTCTTGCTTTGACAGTATCCAGCTCTGCTCCTATAAAGGTAAGGAGCTGCACTGGCTCGAGAACTGACTTGGGAAGACTGAGAAGAAATCCTAGCGAAGTAAGCACTTGCTGGGTCACTTGCAGGTCTGACTTGACTTGGTCTGGGGACTGGCCCACTATAAGCCAGTCGTCCAGATATGGAAAAATGGAAATCTTTTGCCTCCTTAGAAAGGCAAACTACTACTGCCAGGCACTTTGTGATGACCCTTGGGGCTGAAGTTAGGCCAAAGGGCATTGCTCTGAACTGATAGTGGCCTGACGGCAACTCGAACCTGAGGTACTTTCTGTAGGAGCACATGATGGGAATGTGAAAATAGGCATCTTTGAGGTCCAGGGAGGCTAGCCAGTCTCCTGGCCTTATAGAGGGAAGATTATTCCCAGAGTTAACATCTTGAACTTTGGTTTTAAAAGATGCTTGTTTAGGTATCTTAGGTCTAGGATGGTTCGCCACTCCCCTGTCTTTTTTGGGGTAAGGAAGTACCTGGAGTATAGACATTTGCCCCAGTGTAGGGTAGGTACTCTCTCTCTATGGCTCTTAAAGCCAGCAGAGATAAGACCTCTGCCTCTAGGGTAAGGGTTTCTGAGAGACCTTCAGCTGGAAAAGATCTGGCTCTCATCTTCGGAAATTTTTTGAAGCTGAGAACCAGTCCCTGGCTTACTATTTCCAGGACCCACTTGTCTGATGCAATAGACATCCAGTCCTGGATGAAGTAAGTCAGCCTGCCCCCTACTGGAATAGGAGAGTCGACCCAGGCAGGCCCATCAGGGTGTCTGCTTGGCAGGGGCCTTAGGCTGAGGAGTGGATACAGCCTTGCTCATCCCCCTTCTGCCTCTTCCTCTGAAGAACCCCCTCTGTGAAAAGGAAGAAGAGGCCTGTGGCTGGTAAAAAGGCCTATGAAAAGGCCTGCCCCTTTGCCCTAGACTGCTGCCTTTGAGGAGTTGCCTGCCTCTCTTTGGTCTGAGCACTCCTGTAAGTGGTCCTATACTCATCCATTTTCTTCATGTAATTCTCTGTCTGCTCCCCAAACAGAGAATTACCCCACTACAGGAAAATCCATGGCCTTAGCCTGGGTATCCTGCAAAAGGCTAGTACATCTGAGCCAAGACATTCTCTGAAGAGCCACAAATGTAGCCATGACTCTTGATGACACATCATTGGAGTCCACAGCAGCATGAAACTGAACTTTTGATGCCTCAATCCCATCTGCAGCCACCTCCTCCAGCTCCTTGGCTAGCTGGGGGGAGGCCTGTTTAGCCAGTACAGTGTCCCACCTGGACTTCTGGTACCTGGCTGTATAGGCCATATGATTCACCTGCCAGAGTCCCAAGGAAGATGCCATGTACTGTTTTTTTGCCATGGCATCAATCTTCCTGGAGTCTTTGTCCGGGGGGTGTCAAGCCAAGGGAATGTTTGCCTTGTCATAGGCAGCAGCTTGCACTACCCCAACATGGCTGCATTGCTGGTATAAAAAACTCTGTATCTGAGTCTGATAGTGTGTACCTCTTGTCCATCCTTCTGTCAACAGGGGGTACAGAATTGGGAGACTTCAGGATTTTCTGTGTCTGTTTCCCAAAGGATTTGTGAAGGGGGAATAGACAGTCTCCTGGACTCTGGGATGTCCATCATTTCCACATAATCAGGCTCCTCCTGATCCTCCATTGCCTCCTCCATAGGAAGCTGGAAGGTTTCAGCCACTTTTCTGTAAAACAAAAAATGGGAAAGGGACTCAGAAATCCTAGGAGGGGATACACCAGAAGGTCTGTCTGGGGAGATGTCCGGTTCCACAGGCACATCCAGACTTTCATCATCATCACCATCATCTTCAAACTCCCCCTCCTCCACAAACTCCGGTTCATAAAAATCTTCAGGGGTATAATCTTGAACTGGGGGAACTGACCGAACCGAACTCCTACGAAAAGGTGTCATATCAGTCGGAAACAGGCGAAGGGATTCCACACTTTGAATCGCTCTGGCTATTTCCTCAGCAGTCGGAACATGAACCTCTGGATCCGAACCGGTTGATTTTTCTTTGCATTTCCTTTTTGTAGGAACCAACCCCTCGAGGATCGGCTCTCCTCTTGCCCGAAGAAGTATCACCCTGGTCAGCACTCCTTCTGGTTCGGTCGGAACTGAACCGGGCTGGCCATCTGGGTCAGCGGACTTCTCAGCCTCCTTTTCCGTCAGTCTATCTAATCTCTTTTCAAGGGTAGATTTAGGAAACTTTTTACAAATTTGGCAGTCTGTATCGAGGTGTTCAAGCCCCAGACAATAAACACAGGTGGTGTGGGGGTCAGCCTTAGCAAAGACCTCCCCCACACTCACTACAGTGTTGAAACCCAGTGGGCCCGTTTTTTTCTTGGGTTTCTCAGACATGGCCATCCTAACCAAACTTACCCTTTTTATGGAAACCGCCAGGCAAGACTCCCTTATCGGTTCCTAACCGTGTCACGGGTGTTGGGAAAAAAATGTTCAAAACACGTTTTTGTTTAGAACCGATAAGGACCAGTAACCACACTCTAAAGTAAAACACAAGGATTCGATACAAATGATCGGTTCAGCCGAAACGATCTAACACTTTACAATTTCCACACAGAAAAACAGAACAAAACCTATCTAGTACTCACGGTACCACAGACAGAGACTGAACCAACTATGCAGAAATAAATTCAGTAAAAACCGACAACTTAACCGAGACTTTAACCAACTTTCGAACCGAGCTGAAGGAGAAATCTCCAGAGTGACTGTTCAGTGCGGTGGAGTAAAGAATCTGATGGTTGGATTTCAAAGGGCTCCAGACAGAGACCTCAACCGAGCTCCAGCTCAGCATTCTATGCTCTGCATAGAAAGTTAACCCTTTGTTCTCGGGGGCAGTTTAAAGGCTGGGGCTAACTGCAATGGTCAGAATACAGCAAGACTTCATGTTGTTTGAAAAACATATATGCCAGTGTTTGGGACTTTCCATTAGAAAACTGGATCAGGAGTGCAGAGGCTCTGGTTCTGGAAGGGGAGGCAGGGTGGGAGAGTTATGAATATAGAAGAATACGTTCGAAGAAACAAGATTACTAAGGTGAGTAATTTTTTCTTCTAACCCCAGGTATTCTTCTATATTCATAACTCTGTATACTTCAAAGCAGTACCTTTGCAGGTGGGCAGAGAACCTACTTAGGAAACAGGCTCTGCAGGACTGCTGTGCCAAACCTGGCCTCACTTCGGGACTGTGCCTCCAAACTGTAGTGTTTAGTAAATGTGTGTACTGTCCTCCAGGTAGCTGCTTTACAGATTTCCACTAGTGGAATATCTCTAGATGCTGCTATAGTAGCAGCTGTGCCCCCAGTTGAATGAGCCCTCAGGCCTACTGGGGGTTCCTTGCCAACTTTTGAATAGCAAAACTGAATGCACTGGACTATCCAGTGAGAGACTGACCTCTTAGAAGCTGGGGTGCCTTTACCTACATCCCCATAAGTAAGAAATAGCTGTTGCATGTCATGTCTATGATCCCTGATGTGGGTCATATAGTAACTTAATGCCCCTTTTTTTGTAATTTCATTTTTACTAAGAAGAGACATATTGGTACATACATGTAATTGCCATTAACATACCTCTATAGCTAAGAGTTACTAAAGCAAATATGATAGGATAGCAATAAGCATTACTGCTAATAATTACACACAACCTTGACAAATTTATTTTCTCTCTTATATTTCTTCCCTTTCTATTACTTCTCTCTCCCAGGGGCAGGCAGCCAAGTAATTCATAAGGTAGAAAGCCTTCAGAGTTTCCGTTACCAATTATCAAGATCTCTCCCTTAATATTGAGGGGGGATAAAATCCCTCCCCCCCCCCGGGTTGACCTCTAACTAACCGTGGCCACTCCACTCAAGGAATAAATTCCAGGTCAGACTCTGAGATGTGGAACACCCACCTGCGCCATTTTAATTCAAATTGAGGGAGCCTGTCCTGCAATTTAGCTATAAGCTGTTTGTAATGGCAAATTTATTATATTATGCCAGTCTCCAATGGAGGGTATCGTGGGTGTCATCCATTGTTGAGTGATAGTTTTTCTGGCTGCTAAAATAAATAAGGGGAGTAAAGTCCTGTCCTAACGTGGTCTGTGGGGGGGGGGGAGATAGATAGACAGGAGTGTTACCTCCACTGTTAATTCAATATTCTCTCCCAGGCATGCTGATAATTCCACCTGCAAGGCACACCAGAAGGGTGTCAACCTAGGGCAAAACCAAAATATGTGTCCTAAATCAGCCAGACTGCAATTGCAGCAAAATCCATAGGAGGCCGGGAGGTATTTCAGAAGAATCGCTGGGGATCAGAAATATTGAGAACATGATTTCCACACAAATTCCCTCCATGTATTTGAGGCAGTAATTTTAATAGCTTTTAAAGTTGCCTCGGTCCATGTTTCAAAGGGAACTTCCAATTGTAAGTCTCTATTCCAGGCTTCCAATATTGATAGGGAAGAGTCCCCCAATGTATCCCTTATTATCCTGTAGAGATGGCTGATTAATTTACCCCATGGGTTGCCTCTCAGAGTGTCCCCTAATAGTTTCCATAAAGCTGGGAAAGGGGAGGGTAAGCAGGCTCAGATCTCTCTCTAACTAAGTATGAAGTTTCTCTCCTGGGTGTAGCGGAACAAGTCCCTTTCCGGGAGGGAATATTGACTTTGTAAATCAGAAAAAGGGATTATCCCTGTGGTGTTAAGAAATTGCCAATAGAAATTAAGGCCCAACCTCCTCCATGCCTTAAATGTAGAATCAAGGCTAGCTGGTAAGAATAATTCATCAGCAGAAATTAAGATGAATAAAAACATTGTTTGTTTTAAGGACTTTTTTTGTTCTATCTTTTGCCAAATCCTTAGAACCTGGGCTGTAAATTGAGAGAAGTCCTGGAGTTGGGGGAAGGGGGGGCACGCTCCCGAGGTGCAAAGGCTATTTTTTCCATGTCATATAGGTCGTTGAGTAGGAATTCGATATCCTTCCAAATCAATTTGGATGTCGGGGAGAGCCAAATTATAAATATTTTTAAAAAAGCAGCCAATGTGTAGTATTTTAAGGTGGGGAGGTTAGCTCCCCCCTGCTCTAGGGCTAGTGTCCGTATAGAAATTCGAATCCGGGGCCTCTGACCCTCCCAAATGAAAGAAGATATGATTTTGTTCCAGGACCTAAAATAAAAGTCTGACGGAAAGACTGGAATGTTCTGAAATAGATACAATAATCTTGGGAGAATGTTCATGCGTATAGTCTCTATTCGTTGAAAAAAAGTAAGTTTTAAGCGTCGCCCATCTGTTTAAATCCTCCTGAACCTGCACTGAGATAGGTTCGTAGTTTACCAGTTCAAGATGCATCAAATTAAGAGGGATATAAATTCCCAGGTATTTAATTTTGGTACGTCGTCACTTCAGTGGGAGGGAGCTCCTAAGGGTATTAGATGGGGAATAATAGAACATTAGTGCCTCTGTTTTTGATATATTTAGTTTAAAATTTGCCAAACATTCGTACTGACAGAAAATCTCTCAAGATGCGGGGATAGAAAGTTCCGGGGAAAGAAGAGTCAGAAGAATATCGTCAGCAAATAACTAAATCTTGTAAATTTTTTGTCCCAAAGGAATCCCCTACACCCTCGGGTCTAAATGTAAGGCAGCTGCCAAGGGTTTAATATATAAGGTAAATAAGGCCAGGGAAAGGGGACATCCCTGTCGGGTTCCTTGTGACAATGAGAATGGGGAAGAGAAATTCCCATTGATGCAGATATAGGTCTTAGGGTGTATATATAAGTTTTGCAGCCAAGTAAGAAACGAGTCCGGGAAGAAAAGGTCCTTAGGTTCTCCCAAAGAAAACCCCACAAAACCCTATCGAAGGCCTTCTCTGTGTGATAGCTTAATAATGCTAAGGGGATCTATCTGGAATGTACATGCTCCAAAAGTAACAGGGTACATCTAATATTATCCGTGGTACTATGGTGTTTTATAAACCCAGATTGATCTAGGTTCACGAGAGTTGGCAAAATGTTTCCAACCTCTAGGCCCATATTGCCATGTAAATTTTGTAATCCACATTTAAAAAAGAAATTGGGCGGTATTAGAAGTATCTGTTGTATCTTTGGTTTTAGAATTGGGGTCAGAACTGCACAGTTCCACGAGGGGGGAGGGACCTCACCCTCTGCTATGGCTCTGTATGTGGATAAAAGAGTAGGGAGAAGGGACTCTGAACGTTTTTTGTACCTTTCGGCCATGAAGCCATTGGGACCAGGGCATTTAGCAGGTTTAAGAGCCTTAATGTGGGACAAGATCTCATCTGGTCTGATCGGGGCCTCCAATAGGGACTGCTGAGCTTCTGTCAACTTAAGGAGGGAGAGCGGAGAAAGGAAGGCCTTCCTTTCGTCCGCTAGGGAGCAATCAGGGGGTGACATGTAAGGTGATTGGTAGTAAGAGAAAAAGGCTGAACATATATGTTCATCAGTATGAGAAAGCTGTTTAGTAACCAGGTGTTTTATTTTAAGAACAGTCGCCGCCCGTTTTCTTGCTCTAAGTCTACGAGCCAACATCAGTGTGCCTCTTGTGCCCCCCCCCCGTAGTTTGATAGTTTTAGGAAAGTAAGGGTCTGTAGGATCTTAAGATCCATGATTTTTTGTATTTCTTGTTTCACTAGTCTGATTTTCCTCTGTAGTATCCTATCTCCCTCTCGGTAAAGTAGTTGGTAAGACTGCAACTGTTCAAGCAAGTAATTAAAGGAGGCTTCCATTTTCCAACTTTTCCTAATGTTAAAAGCAATAGTTTCACCTCTAAGGACCACCTTTAAAGTGTCCCATATAATGAGGTCGGAAGTATCCCAGGAAGCATTTTCGTTTAATATTTGGGGAATTTTTGTTTTCATTAGTTCGATATACTCTCGGTCTTTAAGCAGAAGGGGATTAAATTGCCATATTTTCGAAAATTTAGGTCTTCCCAAATTGATTTAAAAAATCAAGGGATGGTGACCGGATAGAACAAGGTGGCCAAGGGCCAAGTCTTGTACCCAAGGGAAGTGCTCACAAGAGACAAAAAAATAATCTAGTCGGGAATATGTTTTGAAACGAGGGGAAAAGTATGATTCGGAGGATATAATTTCCTCCAGACATCCACTATACCCAGGTATGACAACATTCCCTTTAAATATTTTAACGCACTAGTAGACCTATGAGCTCTCAAGGAAGAGGAATCCAACTGGGGGGATAAAGCAAAATTAAAGTCCCCTCCCATTATTAGTGTGTCTCAGAGGTTATCAATAACCTTGTTGAGAAAAAAACTAAGAACAGCTCGAGATGACTGAGGAGGTAGGTACACATTTACCAGAGTGACTTCTTGGGAGTACATAATAACAGCGAGGATCACAAACCGACCCTGAGCATCCACAGTCATCTCTCTCAGTTCCAAAGGAGTTGAGGCTGAAATAAGGATGGCCACCCCTCTCTTGTGACCACTAGGGTATGAAGATGCATAGACCCTGCACCTATCCCCCCACTTTAATTTCTGATGTTCCATGTCTGGAAGGTGGGTTTCTTGTAAATAATAAACATCGTCTGCCTGCCTCCTCAGGGATTGCATCAGATGTGCTGTCTTTATCGGGCTATGAAGTCCGTTCACGTTTATAGAATATATTTTAACTGGGTTTACTGCCATTTTTATTCATATATATTTTCTTGTCTCCCCAGAAAGGAGAGAAGGAGAAGATGAAGATGGGTCGCTCTTCAGGCGCTGTCCACTCTCCCAGCAATTGAGTGGAGCCAGCACACCCTCAGAGCCATTCCATTTCCTACAGCAATAAACCATCCCATAAAAAACTTTGTGTGTGTTTTTTCCCCTTATGTCTCATTCTAGTCTTTTTAACCTTAATAAACAACCAACCAGGCCTAACCATGGCCCATTTAAATAAAAAAAGAAGAAAGTGAACAAACAGTACTAACAACTGCAAAACTAAACTGTAACATTGAATGGCCTCTATAACCCTAGAGGCTGAAACCTGGATTTTACACATAGTGACTCCCAAGTGTGGGGTGTCAAAAAAGGAACACCCCTGTGGATTCCCAACAAGACCCCAAGGAGGGGGTGTAATGGGATCAAGGATTCCCATGGTCCCCGGGGGGGGGATAAAACCCATCCAAGGAATTCCCCACAGAGCTAACTCTCCAATTAGGAGATGCCCTGGATGTGGTTCGAAGCGGTTCATCTTAAGGCTACCATAGCCCTAACAGAATCCCCCAACCCCTAAAGTGAACCTGCTAAATCTCCCATGGTTTATCCCTTAGAAGTGGAGAAGAGGAAGACCCAGGTAACTCAGTAATAAATTTAGTATGGTTATAATGTGTGGGGCCCGGGAAAGGGAAGGAGGGGGAAGAGGGTGAAAATGTGGAGGAGGAGGAGGAGCATAAGAGCCAACTCTGCAAGATAAGATTAACCAAGGGGGAGGGAAAACCCGGGCAGCCCGACTCTCCGCAGGGAGTAAATCGGGATGGGCAGTACAAACGTGGCATCCTCCCCAACTGAGTGGGAAAAGCCAAGGAGGGGCAAAGGGCACAACCAGAACCTGATATAACTTTACCATTCTTTAAAATCATATTGCAGACTATCAAGGTTTGAGTCCCTCTCGTGCCCCCACCCAACAGAATTCAGTCTTAATAACCCCGAATTCAAACAATGTAATTTTATATCACCCTCAGCCTCCCCAGAGATCATAGTCCCTCTGGGTTATATAAAAAAAAAAAAAGGCGGGAGGAAGGGTAACAAACTGAGAGTCCCATATAGGCAGTTCTTTTCTTTGAAGGACGGTAACTGGTATGTCCATCTGTGCTGATGTCTAGTAAGAGAGGGGGGATACCCCTCGCAACTAATCTCCTCCATTTCTCTCTCCCCCTCAGGTCATACTCTTCACTCCCTCTCCCCAAGTTCATAATCCAGGGATCACCTGAGACAAGCCAGGTCTCCCTCAACCCTCTTCAAGACCCTTCCCTCCCTGCTGCCCCCCGGGCCCAGAAATGCCTCAGGTCCCAGAGCCACCAACCTTACAGGATACACTGCATTGGCTCTATGTGGGTGAGAAAAGGAGAAGGAGGGCCTGTCCATCAGGCAGCACCCCGAAGCCCTACGCACAATCATCCAGCCTGGAGGGAGTCCCCTGCCATCAGATGACCAGAGCCCAGAATAGCATCCAATGGTCAAACTGAATGTATTTTAGATGTGGATTAGTCCTGAGCAACATAGTTGCCTGGGTTCAGGAGGGAATCCGGGCACTGCCTGGGGACAATAAAAGCCCACCCCCAACCCCCGGAAACCCCAAGGCCCTAGGAAGCAACACAGGAAGGGGGCAGTTAAAGGAAGGGGAAACACCAGATGGTTGTATTCACTGTCTTTTTCCGAAGGTGAGGGTCGGATTTTGATACTGGTGAATTTTCTCCAGTAAGTCCTGGAGGGGAAGGGAGAGGGCTCTCTCGTCTGCGGCAGCACGGCGATTCCATTGTGGAAAGCGAAGGCTAGTAATACGTTCCCTCAAAACTCCCTTTGAGGTGAGGTCTTCTATCGCCTCCTGGGCCAAGGAGTAGGTCACGGAGCCCAATGGCAGCTGCACCAATAGCCTTACAGAACAGGAAGTGCGAAACTTGATGTTCTGGGCTCTGAGAAGTGGGAACAGCGGGGCATATTCTCGGTGGAGCTGTTGCGTGTGGGGGGCATAATCATCCAGAAGTAGGCGGTGTAACCCGTAGATTGTACGGCCCTTTTGCCAGGCCTTTTTCAATAGTTGATCCTTGATCTGGAATGACTGAAATTTTATAACAAAAGATCTGGGCCTGGTGTCCGCTCGGGGGGGGAAGAAGGGGGGGCTTGCGGCCCAATGCTCTGTGGGCCTGCTCTGTGTCGAGCTGAAAGGAAGGATCCAGATCGAGAAATGAGTGGAATAAGTGATCTGCGAATGCCACTGGGTCCTCACCTCGTCTCCCTCGTGGAGACCAAAAATTCTAATATTTTTCCACCTACTACTATTTTCGGCATCTTCCTGGCGGATCGCCATGTGTAACTGTTTGGTGAGGATTGTTTTAACTGACCCCTCCAAGTTGTCCAGTTTTGTAGTATTGAGGGAGATCTGGTAGTTGGCCTCCTCCATGCGTGTTTGCAGTGTAGAGATGTCTGTGCGGAGCTCCCGAATGGAGTTGCGCATCTCACTCCGAAAATCTGAAATGGCTCTTAGAATATTATCCTCCACTTGGTGGTCGAGTCCCTTTCTTTTACCTGCAGTCTTTCCCACTGTGGCTGGAGTTGATCTTTTCCCCTCATGCTCCCTACTACCGCTAGACTGCTCGTTGTCTGAAGGCCCCGGGTAGTCGGTCTCCTCGTGATCCGCAATGGGTTGAAAGCGACTGTGGTAAGTTTTACCCATTTTCTTCGTGGAGAAATTATTCAGACTGCCTCCCAATATGCTGGTTAAGTTGAATTTTATGGAATATTGTAGTAGTTTAGTGATAGGGAGGTGATTTAAAGTAAACAGTGAGGAAGGTTTGTGGGGTAGTAGACTATCCTAGCATGCCGGAACCGGAAGTCCTAACTTAATGCCCTTTTGACATCTAGACTATGGTGTCTGCGCTCACCTGAACTAGTATGTTCATTGAAAAAAACTGGCAGTGTAATGGATTGGATTAGGTGAAAATCAGAAACCACCTTGGGAAGAAATCTCCTATTTGTTCTCAGCACCACCTTGTCATTACGGAAGGAAAGATAGTCCTTCTCAACACATAAGGCTTGTAGTTCACTGATTCTTTTAGTTGAAATAACTGCAACCAGAAATATAGTTTTCCAGGTAACTTATTTTAAATGTGCAGAGAACACAGGCTCAAAAGGAGGTTTCATGAGCTGAGCAATGCATATGTTCAGGTCCCATACTGGAACGGGTTCCCTAATAGGTAGGTGCAAGTGGCACAGACCTTTAAAGAACTTTTTGAAAATGGGATTGGATGCCATAAAAATACCTCTCCCAGCAGAAATTTAGGCAGAGACTGATGCCAGATGCACTTTCAGGGATGTATATTTCAACCCGAGAGTGGAGGTATGTGAGGTATTCCAGGACAACTGGATCTCCACTAAAGTAGGGGAAATCTCCTTGGTACTACACCAAATAGAAAACCTTTTCCATTTTGATGCACAGGTTTTCTTAGTTAAAAGCTCTCTATATCCTTTCAGGATATCCAGAACAGTTTGGGAAATATTTGAGTTTGCATATTCTAGGTCCTCAAGAGCCATGCCTTGAGTCTGAGATACCTGAGATTCGGATACAAGATTTTGCCCTGGTGGGAGATCAACAGGTTGTACCTCGAGGGTAAGTGTATTGGTTTGGCTACTGACATGGAAAGTAGTAAAGGGTACCATGGCTGCCTGGCCCAGTCTGGTGCTATCAGAATCATTGATGCAGGTTTTGACCTGAGCTTGATCAGGACCCTGAAGATGAGAGGGAAGGGAGGAAAAGCATACAGATTTTTCCCGACCAGTTCAGAGCCAGAACATCCAATGGGATTGTTCCCTTGGCTGGTGGCCTGCAACAAAAGGGGCAGAAGGTGATTCTCTCGGGATGCAAAGAGATCCACCTCTGGTGTGCCCCATCTCCTGAACACTGTGTCCAGCACTTGCCTACTGATGGACCACTTGTGATACACCTGATTGATTCTGCTTCGGACATCTGCCAGGGTGTTGTCCTTTTCTGGTATGTGAATGGCCTGTAATGAGGCCTTCAGTGAGTAAACCAGACTCCAGACTTTCATAGCCTCTGTGCATAGGGGTCCTTGCTTGTTTATATAGTACATTGTTGTGGTGGTGTCTGTCCTGACTTACACCACTTTCCCTTGTACCAGTTGGGCAAATGTTTTCAAGGCCAGAAACACTGCCCTTAGCTCCAGCAAATTTATATGCAGGAGTGACTCTGTGATGGACCAGGTTCCATGGGTGGTGTGATCCCCTAAGTGAGCACCCCACCCTAACAGAGAGGCATCGGTTGTAAGGATAACTGATGGGGTTTCCCCTATGGAAGTGTACCCCTTCCCTGAGGTTGTCTGCTTCCTTCCACCACTGGAGGGCTTGAAGCAAGGTTCTTGTTACTGGAACTGGTTTTATCAGTTTGTCTTTTCTCTGGCATCAGTGTGCTCTGAGATAAAACTGTATATCTCTCATTTGGAACCTGGCTCCCAGCACTGTGCCTGTTGCTGCAGCCACATGTCCCAGAAGCTGCAGAAACTGTCTTGCTGGTCGTGGCTTATTCAGCTTGAATGAGGCAGCTAACTACAGAATGCTTTGCACACTGTCCTGAGGAAGGAAAGCTCTTCCCTGTATTGTGCTCAGTTCTGCTCCTATGAAATGCAGGACTTGTACTGGAGTGAGAACAGATTTTTCCAGATTTACCAAGAATCCTACAGACTGTAACAGGTTTAGTGTTACCTTTAGATGATCTTGCACCTGCTGTGGTGAACTTCCTACCACTAGCCAGTTGTCGAGATAAGGGAAGACTGATATACCTAACCTTCTTAGGTATGCCACTACCACTGCCACACACTTTGTAAACACCCTGGGTGCTGAAGTGAGGCCGATAGGTAGAGCTGAGAACTGGTAATGTCCTGATGGAAGTCTGAATCTGAGGTACTTCCTGTGAGATTCTCTTACTGGAATGTGAAAGTAGGCCTCTTTTAGATCCAGAGGTGCCAACCAATCTCCCTGGTGGATTACCGGCAAAATCATTGCAAGCGTGACCATTTTGAACTTTGATTTTATTAGATGCCTGTTCAATAGTCTGAGGTCTAGAATAGGCCGCCACTCCTCATTTTTCTTTTTAGCGAGAAAGGATCTTGAATAGAAACCTCTTCCTTGCCGACAAATTGGGACACTGCTTTTAACTGGAGTAAGCTCTGAGCCTCCTTTTCCAGGAGTTTTTTCTCTATGAGAGGTGCTGGTTTGAACGCCCTTGTTCTCAAGGGAGGAAAAGACTTGAAACTCAGGGACAAACCCTGACTCACTACGTCCAGGACCCACTTGTCTGTGGTAATGGACTGCCAAGCCTGGGAATAGTGAGCCAGTCTTCCCCCTACTGGTAGAGGGGAGGCAGCCTTGATCATTAAGTCAAGGGTTATGTTTTGCCTGGGGCTAAGCTTGGGTAGTTAGGGAACCTCTCCTAGAGCCCCTTCTACTTCTGGCCCTGAAATACCCAGTCTGCTGTGGCTACTGTTGATACTGTGGGACAGCCTGTGCTTGGTAAAAAGGCCCACTATAAGCTGTCCTTCCTCTGCCTCCACTTCCGTATGGCCTATAGGAGGAAGAGGGACTCTCTTTTGAGGAATTACTCTTGTAGGTGGCCTTATATTCATCCACCTTCTTCATGTATGCTTCAGTCTGTTGACCAAATAATGAGTGATCCTCTACAGGGAAATCCATGGCCTTAGTCAGGGTATCCTGTGTTAAATTAGTAGCCCTCAGCCATGACAGCCTTCTAAGGGCTATAGTAAGGGCCATCTATCTGGCAGCACTGTCGTTGGCATTTGCTGCCATTTGAAATTGGTACTTGGCTGCTTCCAGTCCAAACCTGGCTGTTTCAGCCAAATCATCAGAAAGAGGTGAGAGAGCCTTCTCTGCCATGGCCAACACAGACTCCCACAGTGATTTTTGGTACTGTGCTGAGTAAGCTTAGTAGTTAGCCTGTCTTACTCCTAATGAAGTGGCTAAATAACCTTTCTTTGCCATGCTATTTTGTGACAGTCTTTCTCAGGTGGGCGAGAAGCTAAAGGAACCCTCACCTTCTCACAGGCTGCTTACTGGACTATCCCCTGATGATCAGGGTGAGAGAAGAGGAATTCAGCTCCTTGTCTGTCCATTTGTTACTTTTTATCCATCTTCTTGTCCAGAGATGAAATAGAATTTGGAGTCTGCAGGATTTGAAACGTCTTTTTTAAAGAACTTGTTTAGACAATCAGCCGTGGCATGCAGCTCTCCGGCTGGCTGCCCGCATGCTCACAAGCTCCTGAAAACCAGGCTGCAGGTATGAATTCCAGATTTGATAACCCTCTCTCCAATTGGGTGTGCTGCAGGACGGCTTTGTACTTTATTGGTCTGCTAGGTTGCCGGTGAGCTGTAATTGGCTCTGTGCTCCTAGTTTCCCCGAAGACAGACTCCGACCTTGCTTGATCTGTAGTGCTGGGCCGAGAGCGTGCCACATCGGCTGTGCCCCTGGGAAGGTCGCTGAGTACAGCCAACGTTTGAAAAGTTTTTGCCCACGCACCCATCCCCCCCTCTGGCGTTTATTAAATAGACCTTTAGCCCCACCCCTTTCTTCACACATCTCCTACTGGTCTATGGGTTGAGTGATCCCACTGCTTTTGGTCAAATAAATCCTATCTACAGTACCTTGACCCCTGCTCCAATCCCCACGCTGTACACAAGAGGGACTACATCTATCTTTTTTGCTACTCAAGTGATCATTTTACACACCTTGGCCAAATATATCCTGCGTGCAGTGGTTCTTGTCTCCTGCCCTCATCCTTACGCTAGACCAAAGGGCACTATATCTAGCATATTCACCATGAGACCTACCCCTGCAAAGGCTCCTGCCCAGCCCTTACAGTTCTACTGTGTACCCTACCTCTCTCCATGGGTTTACTTACTGCAGGCTTCTGTGGATGGCAATGGTCCTCTGCCCACCACCCTCTGAATGATAATGCTCCCCCTCTCTTCGGACCCTGTCGTTTTCGCATTCGAATATATCCAGTATTACTCTATGTTGAAATTAGGGTACCCTCTGGCATTATTTGCGTTGGACCAAACCGCCACTGTACCCATCCATTAACCAGTCTCCTAGAAAATAAGTCTCTCTGTTCTAGCCCACTCCTATTACTTTGCACCACGACTATCAAAACTCTGTTCTCTGCACCAGCCCTATCTTCAGCCCCCTCCACTTACTTGTGTCACAAATACTTTCACCAACTTAAAGCTATAACTCAAGGCCTTAAAAAACTACTTTTACTTTGTTCCGGCAACACAGAAATAAACCCTGGCCCCACTGCTCATATTGATTCTCCTGCTGATCTTCAGCACCTAAAAGGGATCTCCTTCCTGCATATCAATGCATGCAGTCTTCTGAAAAAAATAGACTTGATTCAGGCTTGGGCCCTCCACTCATCCCCTGATGTGCTTGTGATCACTGAGTCTTGGCTCTGCTACTCTGCCCCCGACTCCTCCATTAATCTACCTTCCTATAATGTCTTTAGGACTGATAGTCTGAGCGGGGGGGTTGCCATCTACATTGCTAACAAATTTATTGCTATGGTTATAAACTCCCTATCAGTGCCAAATTAATTTGAGAGTCTCTCTCGGAAAATCACTCTGCCATCCAAGGAATCTATCCTTCTGTCTGGCTGCTATAGACCACCTTCTGGGGGTAACAAAATACTTAACCATCTCCGCAATCTATCCTCAAGCAATGACTCTGAAGCCATCATCACAGGTGACTTAAATATGAATTGGCTCTCCTCTGCCTCAAACTTACTCAAGGAGCGCTGTGATGAAAAGTACAGTTACGTAAGAACTTACCGTAACAGTAGATTTCAAGAGAGGCTCTTGCAGTAGGTAATTACATATAGGACTGATGTCGGCAGGCGGCAGGACCCCACAGAAAAATTTCTAGCTAGCAGTCCCTGGCGAGGGACCGCCCCCACATCAGATGACCAGTGTCAGGAGACGTCGGTATAAAGGGGTGGTCCCTGACGCCTGCCTTCCAGTTCTTTCCCGCCACGGGCCAGAAAGGCCAGACGAGAGAGGAGCGGATATTTCCCTCACTGGAAAAAGAGCTGAAAAAGCGTAGGGGGATGGAGGGCGGGAAGGTATGACCTACTGCAAGGGCCTCTCTCGAAGATCTACTGTTACGGTAAGTTCTTATGTAACTGTACTATCTTACTTCGAGAGGGCTCTTGCAGTAGGTAATTACATATAGGACTGAATCCCAAGCAGTCTGGAACAAAGAGAGGCACCGGGAGGAGGAAACTACTCCAAAAAGCAGTTCTAGCTGTGCAAGCCTCAAGATAAGAGGCCTTGCAGAACAGCCAGCCAGAAGCCTGCTCTACGGCGAGAGGCAACATCCAAACTGTAGTGTTTAGTAAAGGTATGGACAGAAGTCCAGGTGTCGGCAGCACAGATGTCTGCCGCAGACACATTCTTGAAACAAGCCACTGAGGCAGCTACTCCTCTGGTGGAGTGACCTCTTACTTGACCCGGGAGGGTCTTGTTGTATTTGTCATAACAGAAAGTGATGCAATGAGCCAACCATTAAGAAAGGCATTGCTTGGAAACAGCATTGCCTTCCCTTTTATGAGCAAAAGAGACGAACAATTGATCAGTCTTTCTGAGATCCTTCGTCTTGTTGGTGTAGTATCTCAGAATCCAGTGAACATCCATAGTATGGAGTAAATACTCCCCTTGATTAGAGTACTGCATGAAAAAGGCAGGTAACTCTATGGACTGATTTAGAGTAGACTCTGCTACTACTTTAGGAAGAAACTTAGGATTTGTATGAAGGGCAACATGTTCCTTGTGAAAAATCAAGTATAGGATTTTGTACATCAAGGCCTGGAGCTCGGAAATTCTCCGAGCAGAAGTAATGGCCACCAGGAAGAGAGTCTTCCATGAAAGGAACTTCAAATCTGCAGAAGCTGCAGGCTCGAAGGGAGGGAGAGTAAGTTTCTCGAGGACAAAGTTCAAGTCCCAAGGGGGAGCAGGAGTACGGATGGGGGGCCTCAAATGGAGGACCCCTCTGAGAAAGGTCTTAGAGACCTCCAGTTCAGCGAAAGCTTTGTCTGCGAAGGGAACATGGTAGGCCGAGATGGCCATGTGTACCTTCAGAGAAGAATGACTGAGACCCAGGTCAAACAGATGATGTAGATACTCCAGCAGAAGCCCCGCTGAACAGGAGAAGGGTTCCACATTCTTGGAAGCAGCCCAGATACTGAATCTTTTCCAGTTCATGGCATAAGTGGATCTGGTGTAGGGTTTTCTGGCCTCCACCAAAATCTCCGCCACTTTGGGAGACACTCCAAAACAGTATTGGGCTAAGTCTGCAGGGGCCATACATTCAGTTGAAGGGATTTGAGGCCTGCATGGACCAGGGTCCCCTGATCCTAGGTCAGTAAACCTCGAGAGAGAGGAAGAGGAAGAGGAGGATCCTCTGAGTATTGTTGTAGAAGACAGAACCAAACTTGCCTGGGCCAGAAAGGAGCGATCAGAATCATTCGTGCTCCTTCTGAAGCTAGTTTCTGCAAGACTCATGGGATAAGAGGAATTGGGGGAAAGACATAGACGAATCTGTCCTTCCAGTCTAGAGACAGAGCGTCACTCCAAAAAGCGCCTCTCTCTGGAACGAGTGAGCAGAAGACGGGAAGTTTTGCATTTAGGGGGATGCGAACAGGTCGACCTGTGGTGCTCCTCAAAGTCGGAAGATACTGTCTAGGATCCCCTGGTCCAGTTCCCACTCATGAGTCAGAGCAGAAGAGCGACTTAGCTTGTCTGCCAGGGTGTTGTCGACTCCCCGGAACATGAATTGCCATGAGGTGAAGGTCGTGTCGTGTTGCCCAATCCCAAACCCTCATTGCCTCCCTGCAAAGAGAGTAGGACTGAGTCTCTCCCTGTTTGTTGATGTACCACACCATGCACATGTTATCTGTCTGGATGGCTAGGTGGCCCAGAAGGATGTATTGGTGAAGGGCTTGGAGAGCATACAACACTGCCCGAAGCTCGAGCACATTGATGTGGAGAGCTTGTTCTAGCTTGGACCAGGAGCCCTGGGTCCGATGAGGGCCTAGATGGGCTCCCCAACATACGCCCAAGGCATCTGTGGTTAGAGTCTGGGAGGGGGGGGAGAACGAAAGAAAGGAACTCCCCGAAACAGGTTCTCTTGAACCATCCACCATTGCAAGTCTTGAAGCATCGGTGAGGAGACCAGAACTGGGTGATCTAGGTCATCCACTAGCTGATCCCATTGGGAGCATAGAGTCCACTGAGAAATTCTCATGTGGAGTCAAGCGCGAGGAACTGTCGGGATAGCAGCCGCCATGAGCCTGAGAAGGTGAAGGACTGACCTCACAGAGACTGTCCTGCGGTCAGACAGCAGACTTATTTGGGTCTGGAGGGTGGATGCCCTGTCCGGAGGCAGGAAGGCCTTGCCCGTGGTCGAATCGAGAATCACCCCAATAAACTGTAGTCTCTGGGATGGGACCAGATGAGACTTGGAATGGCTGATGGTAATACCCAGGCAGGCAAAAACCTGAGGGGTAAGGGAGAGGCAACGCAGGAGTTCCTCCCTGGATGAGGCCGCCAGGAGCCAATTGTCCAGGTATGGGAAAACCTGCATTCCCCTGGTACGCAGGTGGGCCGCCACCACTGCCTGGCATTTGATAAACACTCGGGGGGCCGAGGATAGACCAAACGGGAGCGCCTTGAACTGGTAGTGGTCCCCCTGGAACGCAAAACGAAGGTATTTGCGATGAGATGGGTGAATGGGGATTTGCAGATGAGCATCCTGCATATCCAGGGCACACAGCCTGGCTGGAGGAGGGGCATAAGGCTCTGCAAAGAGAGCATCCTGAACCTTTTGTATTCTATGAAAAGATTCAGGGAACTGAGATCCAAAATTGTTCTGAGATCTCCTGTCTTCTTTGGGACCAGAAAGAAATGGGAATAGTAACCCATTCCTTGCAGATGAAGGGGGATGGGTTCTATTGCTTGTTTCAGCAGGAGAGCCGAAATTTCCTCCTGGCATAAGAGAAGATGTTCCCATGAATATGACGACTTCGGGGGGGTGGTGGTGAGGTGGTTTCTGAAGAAACTCTATCGAGTGTCCTTCCGCTATGAGCTGGAGCACCCAAGAATCTGTGGTTATACTCTCCCATCCCGGAAGGTGGAGGAAAAACCTCCCTCCTACCGGTTCCTCCGGGGAGTCCAGAGGCAGTGGGAGAGGGAAGGAGTCAGGTGGTGTGGGGCAGTGCAGCAGCTGAAGCACCCGCTGATTTTTTGGGGGGGGGGGGCTTAGCAGCTGTGGAGACCGGCGTTTTGTGGCCCATCTTCCCTGGGGTTTCGCCTTTGACCGATTCCATCTGCGAAAGGGCCGGCGCTGCTGCTGATGGGGACGGTACATGGAATCAACTGACTTCAGTGCCATCCCCTTCTTTTGCAAATTGGTGATGAAGTCCTTGACATCACCCTCGAAAAGCACCGACCCCCAGAAGGGTGCTTCCTGGATAGCAGATTGCACCTCCGGGACCAACCCTGACACAGGGAGCCAAGCATGACGCCGTAGGCCGAAAGCAAAAGCTGAGCTCCGCCCAGCAGTGTCCACTGCATCGTATGTCGCATGAAGCATGTGTCGACTGGCCAAACGAGCACAGCGGACAAGATCAGCCAACTCCTGCTTGACTTGGGAGTCAGGCAGGGAGTCCAATTTGGCTTCCACCTGGGTCAGAATGGCCTTCTGGTAGTCCCCCATATGGCCAACATAATTCAGGGCCCTGATCCCCAGTGTGGAGGAAGCGTAGATCTTCCTCCCATACTGGTCCAGAAGGTGTGATTCCTTTTCAGGTGGTGACGAGCTAAGGTGTTTGGGGTTTGCCGACCGGTGGTGAGCGGCGTTAATCATGACCGAGTCGGCATGAGGGTGAGAATTCAGGAAATCAACACCCTCTGGAGCCTGATATAGCCTGCTCAACTTCCTAGGAAGTGGGGCTAAAGCCGATGGCTGTTTCCATATTGTGGTAATGAGGTCGGCGTGAGGCTCTAATCAGGGTGGCACCAAGGTAGGAGCTGTCACGGGCAGATCCAGATGTTCAGCGAGTTTCAGACGCTGAGGATCTGGTTCCATGGAGTGCCACTGGTGAACCTCCTGGATTTTCCTAAGCAACTCAATAAAAGAAGGATCCTCCGGAGGAGACTTCGGAGGAGTCCTTGGCCTGGGCTTTGATGGACAGCATGGCTTGTCGTCTCTTTCGGAGCAACCGTCGGAAGAATCCGAGGAATCCGAGGGTGAAGAGGAAAAAGTCTCCCTTTCCTGACCGGGAGGCGGACCCCTTGGGAAGTCCCGAGGCGTGTGCCTGCCCTTCTCTGGATCCAGACGGAAGAACCCTAGAATCTGGAGGTGGCGAGGGAGTGTGCCGCCTCGGATGTATGGGAACCAGGGACGGCACCATCGTCGGAAGGCAGTTCTCGACCTCTTTGGTGAGCCGAGCCTTGGCCTCAGCCCACCAGGAGGACAGAGTCTCCTGCAGGTCCACCGGCGGCTGCGAGGGCAGTGGAGGAGGAGGAGGAGGCGGGGGATAAGGATACGGGTTATAACCGTATGGAGCATATCCAAAACCCGGCTGCGGGTAGCCTGGCATTGGATATTGTGGTGTCGGGTACTGTGGCGCCAGATACTGCGGTCCCGGGTATGCCGGCATCGGATAAGATGGGAGATACCCGGGAGCTGGGGGGGGGGCTGCCAGAGCAGACGGCCCAGCCAGTGGCCTCACGGGCGGGTCCACGTTGGAGGGCCTGACGGGAGCGTGATGTCTCCCAGATTTGGTAGAACCGGCGTCGGGGCCAGTGTCGGAGGCCCCAGCGTCGGAGGTACCTACGTCAGAGGAGCTGGCGTCAGAGCCGGCGTCCGGGGAGCCAATGTCAGATCCGATGCAACAACCGGAGGGCGGTCTGATGGAGGAGGAAGGTCCCCAGCATCGCCTGAGGATGGAGAGGAGAAATCTCTGGGGTTGGGCTGGGGAGACTCTGGGTCCCCAGATGGCAGCGAAGGCTGCGGGGAACCAGGTACGATGGACGTGGGAGGGTCCGTCATCGGTTCCTTCGCCAGCCGGACATTGGACGAGCCGACGTGTGGCTTGAGGGTGAGCTCCCGGTGGGCGCTGGAGAAGCCAGCGTCCGGCTTATGGGAGCCATCACCAGAGGCAGGGCGAGTAGAGGGATCAGCCTGGTCTGGTGGAGTGGAGGCCGTGCGCAGCCCCAAAGGGTCGGGCGTCTTGCCAGCCCTCTCCGGGCAGACGCCGGAGCCGGCATCGACTTACGGAGTCGCCCGTTGGTAGGCTGCAAGCCTGCGGCGGGCTCAGGGGCGGGCCTCCAATTGCCCGGGCGCCCGCAAACCCGGCGAGCCAGCGCCCTCGAAACCTCGGGCGGCCGTTGAGGCGGTCCCCGGAGGATGTTACCTGTGTCCCAGCGACTCCCGAGGGAGACGCGGTAGAGAACCCCTTGTCCCGGTGCCTCTCTTTATCCTTCTTCTTCCGATGGCCTTTGGGGGAAGTGGACGCCTGCCTCAGTTTTTTGAGCTCCTTTTCCATTGAACTCATTTTCTTCTTCAGAATATGGGCTTCCAGGGATTGCTGCCACCTTTTCCGGGTAGCCGTGTTGAAGCTGAGGCAGTGCTGGCACTTCTTGATTGGGTGATCGGGGCCTAGGCAGAAAAGGCACAGGGAATGGCCATCCTTGTGCAGTAGCTGGGCGCCGCACGAATTGCACTTATTTTTGTGCTCGAAGGGTGTAGGGGACGACATACACCGATGATGGTACCTGACGTTAGTCGAAAAAAACAAATTATTTCGGTAAAAAGACGACAAAGATAGGGCTGATGAAGCACAAACTTTACCGCGAGGCGCTGCATGAGCCAATGGCGGGAAAGAACTGGAAGGCAGGCGTCAGGGACCGCCCCTTTATACCGACGTCTCCTGATGCCGGTCACCTGACATGGGGGCGGTCCCTCGCCAGGGACTGCTAGCTAGAAATTTTTCCGTGGGGTCCTGCCGCCTGCCAGCGTCAGTCCTATATGTAATTACCTACAGCAAGAGCCCTCTTGAAGTAAGATCTAGCTATACCCAGCTAATCTCAGAGCCTACTCGCATCAACTCTAAGTCCCACAATAACAGTTCCTTGATTGGTATTTTCTTAGTCAACAAACCACATAAAATATCTCATGCTGGCATATTTGATAATGATATTAGTAACCACAAGGCCATTGCTTGTGTTAGGTGCATGCCACATATAGGGACTTCTCCCCACTTTACATACAAAAGGAACCATCACAATTTTAATCCTGCCGATTTCTTGACTGACCTAAACCAAATCAAATGGCAAAATTTCTACCTTGCCAAAACTGTCCCTGTAGCCTACTCCTTGTTTCACTCCTTAGTGCTCAATGTCATTGACAAGCAAGCTCCCTTAGTGAAACTCAGAGCTAGGAAAAGTGCTTGCCCCTGGTTCACTCCCTCCCTCCAATCAGCCTTGCACTTAAGAGACGCGCATTGGAAAAAAGCTTGTACCAACAAATCCACCATTGACTGGACAACCTTCAGAGCAGCTAGAAATAAATGCACTAAACTAATCAGAGCAGAAAAGGCTAAATACTTTCTTACTGCAATTGACTCTGTCAAAAACAATGCGTCTAAGTTCTGGCACGTCCTCCGTGAGGTTCAGGGACACTCCCCCTTGTCGCCGCTGCCCTCCAAAATTTGCATGCATGGTCTCACTTATACAGACAGACCTTCCATTTTAGAGCAGCTCAATAATCACTTTACTACAGCTGGTCTGGCCTTCGATTCTTCCCCTGCTTGTAAAATTGTTCCCGCTGCAGGATTGCCTAGTCCCCAGGCGGTCAAACTCACTGATCATACCTTCAACTTTAGTATGGCATCTTTAAAGCAGGTGGAAGACCTGCTCCTAGCCCTTGATCCCAAAAAGAACACCGGTGTGGACAGTCTTGACCTGCTATACCTGAAACTTGGCTACTTCATCCTAGCTCCGCCTATCATGCACCTCAATAATCTCTCACTTTCTCACGGCACTCTCCAATCTGCCTGGAAGGTAGCTCATGTTATACCCCTTCTCAAATCTGGTGATCCATCTGATCTTAACCACCGCCCTCTCTTCTGCCCACTCTTTCCAAATTGTTAGAAAAAATTGTCAACGCCCGGCTCAGAGATTATCTTGAGTGTGCTACGCTCCTTAATCCTCTCCAGTCTGGTTTCAGACCACTACACAGCACAACGTCTGTCCTGGCTAAGGTCACAAATGATTGGCAGACTGCTTTGGATAGAAAAAAAATCTGTCTGGTTGAAGTTTAAAAAAAAAAATCTGCCTGTGCACTTTTCTTAGACTTGAGTAAAGCTTTCGACACAGTTGACCATTCCTTGGTCCTGTCCATGCTGACCAACCTAGGTATTGATACTAATGTTCTCAATTGGTTTTCCTCAAACCTCACCGGCAGGTTGCAACAGGTTTCTGCACAGGGTGTTCTCTCTCCCTTAAAATCACTGCAAAGAGGCATCCCCCATGGCTCGATCCTTGGTCCCCTTCTCTTCACAGTATACATTAACAACATCAATCAAAAGGTTACAAATTCTAGTGTTCACTTTTTCGCAGATAACACTGTTATTTACATTGCCAAATCCTCACTAAACGAAGCCTGCCTGGAACTACAAAAAGACTTCAGTTTGCTACAATATGATCTGCTCAATTTAAAACTACTCCTTAATGCTAAAAAAAACTAAAGTAATGTTTTTCTCACCCCAAGATAGTCTAGGCGACTATAGAACCCTACCGCTTGCCTTACAAATTACCACCATCTTGGAAGAAACCATTGAGGTTGTTGACAAGTTAAAATATCTTGGTTTTTGGCTGGACCACAGACTCTCCTTCTCGCTTCGTATCGACGAACTCTCTAAAAAGCTCAAAGACTTGGAATCTTTTTTAGGATTTGTCGTCTTCTCTCCCTTGAAGCCAAACTTAGGCTAGTCTTCTCAAGGTTCTTGCCCCTCACTGACTACGCCAACTTGCTGTACAGCCATGGGACCAAAACTGCCCTTGCCAAAGTAGATGTTCTCTATCATAGGGCAATCAGATTCGTTATCAATGCATCCTCAAATACACACCACTGTTTCCTCTATGCACAATTAGGATGGGATCCCTAGCTGCTCGTAGATGTTGGAATGCTGCCCTCTGGGCATATAGGGCTCTAACTTCGAAACTGCCTCCAAACATCTGCAATCTCTTTACAACCTTGTGTCAGTCACACTCCCTTCGGCGCTATGACTGCATCCGTTTTGACATTCTGAGAATCTGGTCCCAGTCTGGTGCTGCCTCCCTTAGCTATGCCATTTCCTCTATTTGGAATTCTACCCAGGACTCCTTGAAACTGGCTCAATTATGTGGCCCAAATTCTTTCAAAGCAAGGTTAACCTCTGCACTGCCTCAAAAATGTCAGTGTTATGCCAATTAGCTTCTCCTCACATTGCTCCCCCAACTTCTTCCCAACTTAAGCACTTCACTCTATACAGTATATTATAAACTGAAACCCATTCTATCTGCCAGCTATACCTCTCCCCATACCCTGATCACATTCCTCACTGCCACCCATGCTCCCAGTCCCCCTTATCTCTATTCTCACTTCCCAGCAACTGTTCTCTCTGCTCTCCTTTCTCCCACTTCTCTCTCCCCCTCTACCTCCCCTCCATCTTACTTTTTTGCTCTGTCCTTCTCTCTCTGCCCCAGCACTTAGCTAATTTATTGCTATCCCTAGGTTTGCATTCCATCGCCAACCTCTTACTAATTTGATCTTTGTCATGTAACTGTATATCGTTGCTGTTTAGCTGTTTTCCAACTTACCTGATTGTATGTTAAACTGTCCTCCAGGACCACTTTGTAAATGAGCTTGCCTCAATGGTGCATTTCCTGGTTGAATAAAAATTGAAATTGAACTTGTTCATAGAGAGTAGAATTCTCTTTGTGGGCGTTAACCCCATCATCTCCATATATTTGGCCTCCTCTTCATATTCTATGACCTCTGTAGTTGCCAGGTCAAGGGCATCCACTATTTTCCTTACAAAGGAAAAATGAGGAGAAAAGTCCTGTGGTCTAGGGTAAGAACCAAACTCCCACTCTGGTGAGATCTCTGGTTCAATAGGCTCACTTTCGTCCATTTCAGGTTAATCATATTCTTCAAATTCCATCGTATCCTGAGATGGATTTGGTTCGGAGGAAGAAGCAACCGGAATTTGAACTGGTGCTGGGAGGGTTGGAGTAGGTATGAAACCCTGTAAAGCCTGTATAACCTTCATGGCCTGGGCAATCTACTCTGATGATAGCAGACTGTGAGGCACAGATGAAACCCCTTTTGGTTTGTCAGCCAGGGGATCAACGTGCTTTGTCCTCTTCTTTTTTTTTGGAGAGAACCGGACAGTCAGCCGGATCACACATCCTTTTTCCAGTAGCTGTTTCACCCTTGTCAGGGGTGCTTAAAGAAGAGACAGCAGTTTCACCTGCAGACTTAGAGGGTGTGGGTTGGTCAGAATCAGTAATACCCTTCTCCAATCATTTTTGTAGTCTTTCAAGTCTCTTTTCTACTGTTTTCTGTGGGAATGACTTGCAGATATCACAATCTGCTAAAAAGTGATCATTCTCCAGGCAAACCACACATAAATCATGCTTGTCTGCTTTTGCAAAAAAACATCCCCACACTTAAGGCAGTTTTTAAACCCTGGGAGTCCAGTCTTTTTCTTAGGTTTTTCTGCCAGCATTAACTGATGAAGAAAAACAAGAACCACAATAAAAATCTTACTATATATATATAGTATATAAAATCCATTGAACGGTGGCAGTTATTAAGGTGCAAAATTTCACCATTTAACCTTAAATGGGGTACTCAACCCTAACTATGGTAGCACTACTGTGCTACCATAATATTAATATATATATATTTTTTTTGCGGTCGGTTCAGGAACCGATGAAAGTTCCGATAATGAACAGGGAACTGAAGAATCAGAACCAGGTTAGTGGTTTCAAATACAACAATTATCACAATTTAAATAAATTAAAATAGTTAACTAAATAGCGGAAGTAGTAAATAAAGCTTCCGTAAAGGGTACTAAGACCCAGTTCCCCAATGGTTATACTGAACTGTGAGGAACCGAGAAAATAAACTAAAACAACACTAAATAATGCTAACTAAACTAACATTAAGGTAATAAAAGAGAAAATAAAAGCAGTAAGAATAATAACATAAGAAACTACTTATATTCAGTGAAGAACCACAAGGAATGACTGATATGGGAAGTCTCCTGGGCGTCTTGACTTGTCAGGCAGAGAAAGAAATCTTGATACGATGACGGAACGTTGCAGCAGATAAGGGCAGCAGTTTGAATATGTTTCACGAGCCAATGATAGTTCCATCATTTGCATATAGTTCCATTTTCTCTGGGCAGCACTGCTTAGGAGGCTGACAACAGAGAGTTAGGAATATAGAAGAATACCTGGGGTTAGAAATAAGGCAATTCTAGTGGGAGGTAGGAGGAAGTAGGCTATTAGTAAAACTAGGATCTGCAGCTTATCCAATAAGTAGGGAAATGGGCAGACTTGGTGGGCCAAGTGGTCCTTATCTGCCGTCAAAAACTAGGTTTCTGTGTTTCTCTGATGGGTTCCATACATCTTGTGTTTGGGGCCCTGATGGTGGGCTACTCACCCTAACAGGGAAGCATCTGTGATGAGAGTTGCCTGAGGCTCCGGTTGCTAGAAGGGAAGCCCTGGAGGATATTGTCCTCCCCTAAGCATCATGAGAGTAACTGAACTAGGAATTTGGTTATCTGCTGTCAGTCTCAGCAAGCACTGCATGCATCGGGCTTAAACAGATTTGCGTTCCACAATGTGGCATGCTATTTGCAGGATCACCTGCATTCTGCTCTTTGGAGGTAGGCTGGCCTTGTTCGTATCCAGCAGAGCTCCTGTGAACGGCAACTGCTGCGAGGACTGACGCTAAGACTTCTAGATTCAGCAGAACTCCCACGGAGGAAAGGAACTCAGAGACTATGCCACTGTTTGTTCTGTTTCACGCCTGGATGGACTGGCTATCAGCCAATCATCCAGGTAAGGGTAAACCTTGAGTCCAAATTTTCTCAGGTACGCTGTGAGTACTGCATGGCACTTTGCAAAGACTCAGGGTGCCAATGTGAGTTGACTGGTATGCATACTGCATAGCCAGGGAGCTACCAATCCTAGAAGAAATAACTAGAGCTGATGACTGTTGGACTAAATTCCATATAAGGCAGTCAGCAGAATGCTTTTTTTTTTTTAAAGTCTGTGCCAGAGACTTAACTGAGCTGCAAAGGGAATAGTTATAAAGGGAAAAATGTCCCTGGAGCATGCAACAGCATAAAAGCATACCTCTGTCCAGAGGCACAGCAATAAGGCCTTGGTCCAAAGAGTCCAGGCTAAGAAAGTCTTCATTGCTGCCCTCAGAGAAGATGAGTTGCGGTCAGACTTGTCCCCTCCATATCCTCTCCTGGAGCTGGATCACAGTCACTTTAATCCAGAAATGCAGCCCTGGCAACACCAATGACACTGGTCCCAAGGACAAGGGACCTGTGCTGGGGCAGCGCTAGGACAAGAACTGAATTCAGTGCCAGGAAACTACAGTGCCCAGAACCTCTAGCACAGACATTGCATCAACATGGTGGTGACACACTGCCAACCCGGTGTTGACACAATGCCAACATTTAATATTTCTGATAATGGGCATTCGGTATTAAATCATGACAAAAGCCAATCTGTAACAAGTGTATCTGAACCTAAAATTCTCTTTCTGAATGCCAGGAGCTTAAGAGGTAAGATGGGTGAATTATGCAACCTACTCACAGAAGAGCAAGTTGATGTATGTGGTTACTGAAACCTGGTTTCAAGACCAAGACTGGGTACAGAATATACAGGTATACTACTCATTCTATAAAAATAGTTCACATACTAAAGGAGGAGACATTGCTTTGTTTGTGAAGGAAAATTTAAGTTGTTATGAAATTAAAAACACAACTAACACAGAAGATAAAACCGAAATACTGTGGGCCAGAATTAAAACATTGTCTGAATGGTTAACTATAGGTTTATGTTATCGACCGTCAAACTTGGACAGCATGGGCAATGAAGCTTTTCTGTGTACCATAGAAAATCTTAAGACTAATGATAACTTAATTATAATGGGGGACTTCAATCTACCCAGGATCTGTTGGAAGTCACTACAAGGGAAAAGTTCCATCGAAAATTGATTCATAAATGCTACTCTTCAACTGAATTTGGAACAGATTGTTATGGAACCAACAAGGGTAAACGCAATTCTTGACCTCATCTTTACAAATATCAAAACTAATTATTTACCACCTAGAGTTTTAATGCCTTTAGGGGATAGTGACCATAATATAATTTTGTGATCATTTACATGTCATTACAACATAACCAAAGGAGTGACTGTAAAGAAAAACTTCAATAAGGCAGACTTTACTCAAATAAAAAAATCACTTGACTTTGTGGGAGTGGGGAACAGAACTCAGGGATCTCAACACTGAGTGTACTTGGAGTAAAATCTGACAAAAAATTGATTTCTGTATCCAACGCTGGGTTCCATCAAGTAAAAGAACTCCACTATGGTTTAACACAACATCAAGAAGTTGATTAAATCAAAAAAAAAAGATCTTACAATAGATATAAGAAAAATCCAACATCAGAAATGTGGTCTAAATTTAAAATTAAAGCAAATTTAACTAAAAAAGCAATTAGAAATGCAAAAAGAATATTTGAAGAAAATGTAGCTACCAACACAAAGAATAATAAAAAAACTTTTACAATTATATAGGCTCCATCAAGGGAAATTCACCTAGGATTGGTCCACTTCTAATAGACCAAGAGATAATTACTGAGGAACAGAAAATGGCCAAGGTACTAAACTCCTATTTTGGCAGTGTATATAAAAGTAAAATGGTCACATCTAAATAATATTGATAGTGAGTATTTTAAAACACCATTTACTCCCCTAGAAATCATTAGTGCAATAAAAACAATCAAAAATAATTCATCCCCTGGACCAGACAATATACCACCTATATTCCTAAAAACCTTGTCTACTGAGTTATGTGGTATATTAACTTGTTTATTTAATAAATCAATAAATGAAGGAGTAGTACCCATTGAATGGAAAGTTGCAGCTGTGACTCCAATTCATAAAAAAAAGGTAGTAGACAGAATCCCAGTAATTATAGGCCCATTAGTCTCACCTCTTGTGTGGGAAAACTAATGGAGAGACTTTTATTAAATAAGATTAAGAATCACCTTCTTGAAACCGATAATAATGGTATAACACAACACAGATTTGTACATGGTAGATCTTGCCAGACTAACTTAATACATTTTTTGAGCCAGTTAGTCTAGCACTTGATAATTGCCTACCTGTGGATATAATTTATCTTGACTACGAAAAGGCTTTCAACACTATATCTCATTCTATTCTTTTGCAACAACTAATAAGAATACAATTAGATCCACATATCATCAAGTGGGTGGACTCATGGTTGGATGGTAGGAAACAGTGGGTAACAATTAAAGGCTCCATCTCTGGTACCTTGGAAGTCACAAGTGGTGTGCCACAGGGATCCGTCTTGGGGCCTGTACTATTTAATATATTGATATCAACTATGGAAACAACAGATGGGGTTTGGCTAAATAAGTACGCTGACAACAGTAAGATTGGCTGTATTACCAACGATGCTAATTCAATAAGGGCACTACAAAATAATTTAGATCAACTGACAATTTGGGCTGAGCAATATAGGATGACATTTAACACTGATAAATGCAAGGTTATGCATCTCAGTTCTAATAACAGACTTGCTAATTATACATTAGGTAATATACCATTACAAACAGTCGAAACAGAAATTGATCTGGGAATAACAATAACTAATGATCTAAAATTCTCTACACGTATAAATAAAACAATAAAAAAGTGTGCTGGTATCACAGCTTGTATTTATAAAAATGTTAAAAGTCAAAAAGCTGAAGTGATTATCCTACTGTATTCTACTTTGGTACGATCACATATTGATTACTGCTCTGCTTTTTACGGACCAACTATGAAAGGTTTAAAAAGTGCAGTTGAAATGTACAAAGGAGATTAACAAAAAACATCATGGATTTACATGATCTAAGCTACGTAGAAAGATTGAAGTACCTGGGCCTTTATTCACTGGATTATAGAACCATGAGGAGTGATCTTTGTTTAGTGTACAAAGCCACAAGAAATCCAATGTTATTTGAAACCTTATGTTTACAATATGTGGAAAATAGTGGAATTACCAGATCACATAATCTAAAATTACAAACAAAGGTAAATCACATGACTAAAAGAAATAATTACGTAACTCAACGATCATCACGCCTTTGGAATTCATTATCACCTGCCATTGTAAACAGCATAAATATTGACCAGTTTAAATGTAACCTAGACATGTATATGGGAGACAGAAAAGAAAAAATTACTCACCTTAGCAATTGCTTTTCTTCTCATGGAGTCTTGCTATATTAGGACTTATTGCAGTTAGCCACTGCACTTGAACTGCCCCAGAGAGGAAAGAGTTAACTCCAGAGAATCTGGAGTTCTAAAGCGCGAGGGCGCTATACCAAAGCTCTGTCTGGGCAGTTTCAAATGAAACTGTCAGATCTTTACGAAGCTAACACTAAGCAACAAGTCTGTGCGGAAAGCTCTACACTAGCCAAATGGCTACCTACTAGTAGTAATAACAACAATATAAACAACAATAGAAACAACAATAACAATAATAAGAATGAATAATGGTATTATTAGTTTTCCCCCCTGACAAGCACTATTAGGAACCCCCTTCCCCAAAGACTCAAGTCCAGGAAGGGGGCCAACAAATCACTCAACACAGAAAACCCTAGTTCCCTAACCCTAAATAAAAGAGGGTGAAGGGAAGAACTACAATGGCATGACACAGTGCTTGCACTAATTTGCCACCCCACCCCAGTAGAAGTTCTGAGAGGGGCAGGTTGGGGGGGTGGTCCTAATATAGCAAGACTCCATGAGAAGAAAAGCACTACTAAGGTGAGTAATTTTTCTTCAAACACCATGAAGTCTTGCTATATTAGACTTATTGCAGATTCAACAGCAGTACCTCCATGGAGGGTCAGAACCTACTTAGGAAATAGGCTCTGAAGCACAGCTGTGCCAAAACGAGCATCTCTCCTGGACTGAAATCCAGGAATAATGCTTGGTAAAAGTGTGAACTGTCTTCCAAGTAACAGCTCGACAGATTTCCAGAATGGAAATATCTCTAGCAGCCGCTAGAGATGCAGCTGTACACCTGGTGGAGTGAGCCTCAGTCCTGAGGGGGCTCTCCTACCTAGTCTTTGATAACAAAATGGATACAAGAGACAATCCACCTTGCAATTGTCCTCTTAGTGGCAGGTTCCCTTGCCAACCTCGCCTAGGTAAGGAAGAGTTGGAGGGATTCAAACCTGTGACCCTTGAGTGCGTACAAATAGTAGCATAAGGCTCTTTTAGCGTCCAAGCTGTGCAGTCTCCTCTCACCTGAGGAAGAATGCTCAGTGAAAAATCCTGGGAGAGAGATGGATTGGTTCAGGTGGAAACCTGAAACCACTTAGGACAAACCCTGTGTTAGTCCTAGGGACTGTCTTATCCCTGTGGGAGAGAAAATCTTCTTCCACTGCCAGGGCCTGTAGTTCACTTATGCGTCTGGCAGAAGTGAAACCACCAGAAAACATTTCCAAGTGAGAAGCTTGAGCTCTGCTGGGGACAGAGGTTCAAAGGGGTTTGCATTAACTGAGCAATGCAAACATTTGGGCTCCATGCAGAGCTGGTTTCCAAAAAGCAGGGTTGGTGTGAAGCAACCCCTTAAAACTTGGAAAACACAGGTTGAGAAGAAAAGGAAGCAGGCTTCCTGCTTGCAGAAAAACAGACACAGCTGCCAGAGGAACCCTTAAGGTAGCTGGCCAAGACCTAAGGAATTTAAAATGGACCAAAAGTCCAGAAAATGGGCAGATAAGCAGACTGTGGTATAATCTGCTTCTCAGCACTCAGACTGAAAACCTGTTCCACTTAGAATTGTAAGTGGCCAGTGAAAAAGCTTCCTTGAAGCCTTTAAATATCCGCGACACCTTGAAAAAGGTGAAATCAGCAAATTCTAACTCCTCAAGAGCTGCCTTGAGAAGGAGGAATTTGAGGTTCTGAATACCACACTCTCCTTGTGCAAAGGCCAGTAAGTCATGGACTCTGGGCAAGCTCAGGGTAGGTGGACTGTCAAGGACAGAGACAATGGGTACCAGGGCTGTCTGGCCCAGTTTGGAACAATCAGAATCGCTTTGCAGGGCTGAGATCTGATTTTTACTAGTACCCTGAAAGAAAGGAAAAGGAGGAAAGGTGAACAGAAACTTCCTTTCAATCCAAGTGAAAAGCGTCCGGGGCTGATCCCAGCACTGGAGGCCTCAACAAAACAGAGAAAGTTAGTGGTTATCTGGGGCTGCGAAAAGATCTATCTGAAAATGAGCCCCATCTGGCAAGGACTGAACCCAGCACCTGAGGATTCAGAGCCCAATCGTGATGGCCCTGAGAATCCTGTTGAGGGCATCTGCCAGGGCATTGTCCTTCCCTGGGAGGTGAACTGCTATCAGGGAGGTGTTCAGGGAGTAAGCCAGAGACCACCACTTCATTGCTTCAGTGCACAAGGCTGATGACCGAGTGCCCCCCTGCCTGTTGATGTACCACATTATTGTGGTGTTGTCTGTCCTGACTTGAACTACCTTGTTCTGGACAGAAGCTGAAAACTCCTAAGAGCTAGAAGACAGCTCTGAGTTCCAAAAATTGATGTGGAGCAGAGGTTCCTAGGGAGACCACACTCCCCTAGTGGACAGGTCGCCTAAGCGAGCTCCTCATCCTAACACAGGAGCATCCGTGGTGAGGGAATGAAGAGGACCCCTTGTTTTAGATTGCTTTGATCCTGCCACCAGTGTAAGGCCAGGATCAGGATTGGAAACTAGAACCAATTTGGAAAGGGAATCCTCCCTTTGGGACCAATAGGCCCTCAGATGGAACTGAATGTCCCTCATCTGGAATCTTGCTCCTGCACTACAGCTGTGGAAGCAGCCATGTGCTCCTAGTAGTTGTAGCAAATGCTTTGCTGGTCAAGAGACTCGCAGAGTAATGGAAGATGCCAGGGCAAAGAGACTGCCTACCCTTTCAGAGGGAGAAATGCCCTGGCTAACTTTGTGTTCAACTCTGCACCTATGAAAGTTAGTACCTGAACTGGTTCGAGAACTGACTTTGGAAATTCAGCAGGAATCCCAGAAAGGTGAGAAGCTGCTGGGTGACTTGCAAGTGGGATTTTACTTGATCTGGAGACTGACCCACTAAGAGCCAGTCATCCAGGAAAGGAAACAAAGCAATCCCTTGCCTTCTTAAAAGAGCCACTACCACAGCTAGAATTTCTTGAATACCCTTGGCGCAGAGGTAAGGCCGAAGGGCATTGCCCTGAACTGGTAGTGGCCTGAGGGTAACCTGAGGTACTTTCGGTGAGAAGGCCTGATCAAGACATGAAAAAAATAGGCATCCTTGAGGTCCAGGAAAGCTAGCCAGTCCCCTGGCCTCAGCCAGAGTTAACATTTTTAACTTTGTTTTCAAAAGATGCTTGTTCAGATACCTTAAATCTGAGATGGGCCGCCAATCTCCTGCCTTCTATAGGGTAAGAAAGTATCATGAGTACAGCCCCTTGCCCCGTGGCAAGGAGGGACCCTTTCTACTGCTTTGCAGTTCAGAGGAGAAGAACCTCTACTCCTAAAGCAAGGGATTCGAAGGATTTGCAGTGGACCTGTCTGGCTCTCATCTTTGGAAACTGTTTGAAGCTGAGAACCAGACCTATTACTTCAGAACCCACTTGTCCGAGGTTAGGGACACCAGTTCTGGCTGAAATAAAACCAACCTGCCCACTGGTATAGGAGAATCGGCCCTGGGCACCCCATCAGGGTGCCTGCTTGGCAATAGTCTTAGGCTAAGGGAGGGGAGTTTACTTGTGTCCCGTCTATCTCTGCCTCTGAAGAGACCCCTCTGGCGAAAGCAGAGGAGGCCTGAGCCTCTACCTGGGCACTTTTGTAGGTAATCATCCATGTTTTTCATATAGCTTTCTGTTTGTTCCTCAAACAGAGAATTACCCACAAGAAGAAACAAATCCATAGACTTTGACAGAGTATCTTGGGACAGATTAGTGCATCTGAGCCATGCCAACCTACGGAAAGCTACAGAAGTGGTCATGACCCTAGAGAAAACAAGATTAACACCAACAGCAGTATGAACTTGAACTTAGAGGCTTCAGTGCCATTAGCAGCCACTGTTCCAACCTCGCTAGCCAGCTGGCCATGGGCCTGCTTGGCTAACTGCAATATCAAGGCCCCACCTAGATTTCCAAATCTAGCCACATAAGCCACACAACTTGCCTGTCTGAGTCCCACAGAAGCTGCCATATACTGTTTTTCTTTGCCATGGCATCAATCCTCCTGGAATCCTATTCAGGAGGATGTGAGGCCAGGGAACTAGCCTGACACAGGCTGCAGCTTGTACCACACCTACATGACTACACTGCTCAGTGAGGAAGTCTGTAACAGAGCCTGACGAAATACACCTTCTGTCCATTTTTTTATCTTACAGGAGGGACAGAAAAGGAATCTTATAAAATCTTTGTTGTTTACTTCCTAAATGACTTATGCAAAGGAAAGACAACCTCCTAGCCCATCATTCCTACATAATCAGACTCCCTTTACTTCATCCATAGCCTCCTAAAGGAAGCTGGGGATTCTGCAAGCTTTTGTAAAACATAAACTGAGAAAAGGACTCAGACAGAATAGGAGGAGATTCTAAAAGTCTGTCTGGAGAAATGTCCGCTTAAGTGGGCACGTCCAGACCCTACCAGCCACACATGTATTGATCAAATTTCCTCCTCCCACTCCTGTGGTTCATAATTCCTCAACTTCATAAACCTGAACCACTGGGACTGAACGAGCCACCTTTTACCAACTGTAGATGGTTCGACAGGACCTAGAAACAGTGACTGGACAGTCTGTATGGCTTAACTACTTCTGCAGCAGTTGGAGAGACAATATTGGACTCCAAACCTACTGATTTCTCTGTCATATTTTTTTTTTTTTTTTTTAAACTGGTTCCTCTGAACCATCCTTTTGCCAAGGAAGTCTAGCCCTGGTCAGAGGGCACTCTCTGTCCAGTGGGTACTTGACCGGGCTGGCCATCGGGTCAGCGGACTTTTGTAATAGTTCCCTGAGCCGGCCCTATCTCTTTCATGGTGGCTGCAGAGAAATTTTAAACACCTGGCAGTCTGACGGGAGGTGGTCAGCCCCAGACAATAAACACAAGTGGTGTGTGGGACAGCCTTGGCAAAGGCTTCCCACAGCATCACAGTGTTGAAACCCAGTGGGCCCGGTTTTCTTTTGGGTTTCAGACATAATGCCAGCCTAACCAAAAACCTGTCTTTTATGGTCGTTAGGTAAAGACACCTTTATCGGTTCCTAACCGCTTCATCGGTATTTGAAAACCCTATTTAAAATCAAGGTTTTTAGAACCGATAACAACCGGTACCAGCAATCTAAAAGCCCAAAACTTTAAAACGCTAAAATAAGCAAACCGATCGGTTCAAAACCGAACCGATAACTAAATTTCCACACAGACTTTACATTTTGTACTTACGGTTTACCAGATAGAGCTTTAACCGAAATGCGGTAAAATAATTACTTTTGCGGTTCAAATGAACCGAAAATACTCGCTTGAACCAAGAAATGAACTGAGCTGAAGGAGGCGGATCTCCGGAGCGACTGTTCAGTGAGCGGAGTAAAGAATCTGACAGTTTCATTTGAAACTGCCCAGATAGAGCTTTGGTATAGCGCCTTCGCGCTTTAGAACTCCAGATTCTCTGGAGTTAACTCTTTCCTCTCTGGGGCAGTTCAAGTGCAGTGGCTAACTGCAATAAGTCCTAATATAGCAAGACTTCATGGTGTTTGAATTTAATTTTCTGCCATCAGATTGATGGCAGTGAGTTCATAAATGGACTTATGCCCTCAAACTTGTAACTATCCTATGAACCTATGACACTGGCTTGGTGTCAATGTGGTGCCAGAACAAGCACCAGGATCGGTGCCAGTCCAGGCCCTGAAAGCTAGAGAGGGCTGAATCTGACACCAGGAGGTTCCAGGCAACCTGGTGCTGACATAATGCTGACCTGGTGTTGACATGGTGCTGACTCGGCACTGGGATCAGCACCAGGTCAGGCCCCAAAGGCTAGAAGGAACTGAATCCAGCACCGAGAGATTCCGGGCAACCTGTTGCCAACTGGGTGTTGACATAGCCCTGACATGACACCATCATTGTGTTGAAATGGCAATGACCTGGCACCAGGTCAGGCCCTGAAAGCTAGAGAGGACTGAATCTCACACTGGGAGATCTAGGGTGACCTGGTGCCACCATGATGCTGACCCAACACCAAGACCAGCCGCAGGACTGGCATCAAGCCAGGCTTTGAACGTTAGACAGAGCTGAGTCCAGCACCAGGAGATCCCAGGCAACATGGTGCTGACATGACAGCGAGCCAGCGGTGACATGTGCTGACCTGGTGCCAGGACTCGCACCAGACAAGGCCCTCAAATCTAGAGAGGACTGAATCTGGCACCAAGAGATCCCGGGTGACTTGTGACAAAAGACCGACATGGTGCTGACCCAGCACTGACATGGTGCCAACCTGGTACAGGGACCAGCACTGGGACTGGTACCTGGCCAGGCCCAGAGGGCTAGAAATGACTGAACACCAGGAGATCCCAGGCAACCTGGCGTTGACGCAGTGCCGAACCAGTGCTGAACCGACACTGACATGGCGCTGACCCAGCTCTGAGGCAAGCACCAGAACCGGCACCATGCCAGGCCTTGAAAGGCCCAAACCTGGTGTCAATGCCAGAACCACACCCAGTGCTAGCGATTCAGCCAGCGCTGAAGTGACCAGCACTGGCTCCTGGCCAGCCCCACCAAGTGAAACAAGGTTGGGGTGTGGCCAGTGGGACAGGAGTTGGTGGTGCGGTTACCAGCAAGGGATGAAGGCTGTTGCTGGAGCCAACCACTCTGCACGACTTGAGGGACCCACCAGCAGTTCCAGTCCCACAGACCCCGAAAGGCCAGGGACCAGATCCGCTGGCAGAGGCAAATGAGCCTGATGCTGCACCCTCTGCTCCAAAAAAGCTGCTAAAGGGTGAAACGGCCAACTGAAGTCCCCACTTAAAGAAAGAGAGTACTCCGGGCCCAAGACCTCGACATCCCAGTACCAGAGACCCTCCAGCGATGATGATAATGCCAGCAAGGGTCTACAGCCCCAGATGGCCAAGGGTCTCATGGCAGACCTCCCAGTGGGTGACCTTGACAGGTACCATTTCTTCCCCTTACAAAGGGAAGAGGAAGAACTCAAGGCCAAGCGGTGCTGAGAACCTAATCAGAATCAGGAACGGGCAAGCCCTTTTGTGCTTTGAAGGACTGTCCTTTCTCCCCAGCACAGACCGCTCTCGTGGTGAGAACCCTGCCTGGACGGGGAAAGTGGACTGGACACAGCTTGCTGCTAGAGCAACCTGCCTGAAAGGCTCCCTACCATCATCGTCCATGACCATCGACCATAGACTCGGCAGGGCTGACAGAAAACTGACAGAAATATTTTTATCACTAAGCTGAGACAAAAATAACAAACCCTAGCTTTAAACACTAAAACTGAGAAGAACTGAACGCTGTTGTCAAATAGACATGAAGTTATGACTTCCAGCAGGCAAATGACGTTGTCACTGACGTATACTCGCTGGCGGGTAAAAGGAACTGAGGCAGTTGAGGGCTGGTGCCAAGGTAAGCCTTGCGCCGCAAGCCACTCTCGTGGTGCCGTGCTTGCACACACCTTGCCCTGGCACCAGCCCTTCTGAAATGTTCTGGCTCTTGCAGGGTCCTAGCATCTCTGATTAAGACACATTAGCATGAGTCAAAGGTGAAGATTACTGATTGATCAACAAAGAATGGCCACAATCTCATCCCTCCAACATCCAGACACAGAAGCAACACAAACCAAAATATATGATATTGCTCGTGAATCTTCCTCCTATTATAAAAAACTATATACCCCAGAACGGGAAGCCTCAGCAGCAGAGATCACACTACCAACCCTCTCATCTGAGCAAGGTGTACGGCTGCTGGTGCTAGTTACAGAGGAAGAGCTTGACTCTGTGATCTGAGACTCAAAAAAGTACAGTTATGTAAGAACTTACCATAACAGTAGATATGAGAGGGGATCTCTTGCAGCAGGCCACACCTATGGAACTACTGCCGTAAGGCACTAAGACCACCCGGAAACTTTTCTAGCTAGCAGTCTATCTGGGGGCCACCCACTCTGATGTCAACCTCTGACATCGGCCAACCCTATAAGAGTGGGTTGCCGCCATTCCCTCCTCAGTTCTCCCGCTGGAGACCAGAGCCAGGCGACTCCTGCTGAGGAACCGAGGAGGTACTGAAGGTTCCTGCCAACACGGAATAAAAAAAAGAATCTGCAGACAACAGAAAGATCTACCACATCTAGGGGTAAAGGGGAGGGACGGCATGGCCTGCTGCAAGAGATTCCCTTGCAGATCCACTGTTATGGTAAGTTCTTATGTAACTGTACTATCTGATGTTGGGGGTATCTCTTGCAGCAGGCCACACCTATGGAACAAGTCCCAAGCAGTTCTGACATTAGAAAATGCAGTCTGGGTAGTAGGAAACCAAGAACCTAAGATAGTAAGTCCTGTAGAACAGCTAGGTCGAAATTGACCCTGTACCTTGAGGCAATGTTGAAACTGCATTGCTTGGTAAAGGTGTGGACAGACATCTTAAGTAGCCACTGAACAAATCTCTGCAGCTGAGACGCTTCTAAAACAGGCAGCTGAAGCTGCTATACGCCTGGTAGAATGGCCCTTGACGTCTCCAGGAAGTTCCTTGCCGTATTTTCTGTAACAGAGTGTAATGCAGTTGGCCAACCGTTTGAACAACCACCACATAGAAATGGGCACCCTCTTTCCTGGGGTGAAAAACAACTGTTTGGACTTCCTGCAGTCCTTGGTACTGTCTGTATAGTAACACAAAATTCTATGCACATCTAAAGAGTGAAGCAATGCTTACTCTGGAATAGCATGTTCTGGATAATAAACAGGCAGGTGGATAGATTGATTCAGGGTAAACTCAGACACCACCTTAGGAAGAAACTTGAGGTTAGTAAGCAGACTTTGTCTTTGTGGAAAACCAAATAAGGTTGCTCACACATAAGCACTTATAGCTCGGAAATCCTTCAAGCAGAAGTAATGGCAACTAAAAACACAGATTACTCACCTATAATAGTAGTTCTAGGAGTGGTGTATGTTGTTCATCCATAATATCTGGCAGTGTCCTTTCCCTTTAAGATGTGCTGCAAAGTCTTCCACCTGGATGGTATATCCCTTGGCTCCACCCCATGATGCCAGATCTTGCCTGCCGGAAGCAGTGTATGTGCATCGAAGCTTAGGAGGTTGGGTGGGTCCGTGTGGATGAATAACATATACCACTCCTAGAACTACTAGGGACGTGGATATATTGTTCTATCCACACTATCTGGAACACTCCTAGCAGTTCTCTGGGAGGAGGGAGGCAAGGTGCACACCCCCTACTTAGTAAATAAAGACTGGAGAACTGAGGCCTCAAAACCAGCATCCCGGCATGACTCTCAGTCAATGTGGTAATGGGAAATTAAGGTGTGTGCTGACTTCCAGGTAGCAGCCCATCAGATTTTCTAGAGAGGGATGTCCCTAGAAGCAGCCACTGATGCAGCGGTATGGCGGGTGGAATGAGCTCACTACCTGCCAACCTACAGCAGAGATCAATGCATGAAGTGATTCACCTGCCAATCGTCCACTTGGCTGCAGGTCTGCCAGGTGAGGTTTCAGCATAGGTGACAAACAGATGGCGAACCTCTCCCCGAACTCCAACCGTGTGCTCTTTGTAATAAGCGAGCACTCTCCTCAGGTCCAAATTATGGAGACTGTGTTCAGCCTCCAAGGTGTGATTGGTGAAGTACACCAGGAGATTCATCACCTGATTAAGGTGAAAATCCAACACAACCTTCGTGAGGAACTTCGGGTTGGGGCACAGGACAACCTTGTCCCTGTGGAAGACCAGATAAGGAGACTTCACCGAGAGCGCCTGGAGCTCACTGATCCTTCTGGCTGATGTGATGGCCACCAGGAAGGCAGTCTTCCAAGACAGGTGAGACATGTCACACCTGTGCATCGGTTCGAATGGCTTGCCCATAAGTTTTGCCAAAACCAGCAGCAAATCCTACGGTGGTGGTGGTTCACATACCGAAGGGGAAATGTGATGTAAGCCTTTGAAAAAGCACCAGACCACCTTCTCCTGCACCACCGACTGCTGACTGGCCCGCACCTGGTAAGCAGAGATGGCTGCCAGGTGCACCTTAAGGGTCGTCGACCAAAGTCCCCCTTGGGAGACAGATCACAGGTTGTCCAAGAAGCTAGCCACTGGACAGGATGAAGGGTCCAGCCCTTTGCCCTGACACCAAATGGAAAATCTCTTCCATTTGAAGGCATAGCATTTTCTGGTCAAATCCCTTCTAGATGCCTCAATGACACTGAGGACATCGTCAGAGAGACCCAAAGCCTGGAACTCTAGCCACTCAGGAACCAGGTTGTCAGGTGCAGGGATTGAAGGTTCGGGTGAAGTATCTTCCCCTGATTGATGGAGAGCAGGTCCAGGCATGCTGGAAGATGCCTTGGGAGCCTGTTGCTGAGGCTGAGGAGATCCGGGTACCAAAACTGGCACGGCCAGTCTGGAGCCACTAGGATCACCAGTGCCTTGTCCCTCCTGACCTTGAGCAGCACTTTGTGGATCAAAGAAAGTGGAGGGAAGGCACAGAAGAGGCCTGGGATCCACAGCCTTGAGAAGGCATCTCCCTGCAGTGAGCCCTGCTGAGGGGACAGGCACAGAACAGCCTCAGCTTTGCGTTCTCCCTGGAGGCAAACAGGTCCACCTGAGTGGTGCCTTACTGGGAGAACAGGCTGTGAACTACCTCCAGATGTAGGGACCACTTGTGAGACACCTCGCCCACCCAGCTGAGGGCGTCCGCCAGCTGATTAGAGGCTCCTGCCACATGGATGGCTAGGAGATCTGCCTCCAGGCTATGCATGAGAGTCCAGACATGGAGAACTTCCCTGCACAGGGGCAGGGAGTGCATCCCTCCTTGCTTGTTGAGGTAGTACATGGCCATGGTGTTGTCCGTCTGGACTTGAACCACTTCACCCCGAAAAAATGGAACAAATGTGGTCAGCGCCATCTGAACCGCTCAGAGCTCCAGCAGGCTGATGCGGCATTGGGACTCCTCGGGGGTCCAGAGCTCATGGGCTCTGTGGTCCCCCAGGTGGGCTCCCCAACTTGTGAAAGAAGCGTTGGTCATCAGGATGACTGTTGGCTCAGGGCAGACAAATGGGATCCCTTCCTGCAGATGTTCTGGGACAAGCCATCGCTGAAGAGCCTCCTACATCTTCTGGGTCACAGTGACAGCTGGTCGAAGTGACTTTTGCACTGAGACCACTGACTGGCCAGCTCCCATTGCAGGGAGCGCATATGCCAACAGGCCCATCGGACCACGCTGGTGCAGGCTGCCATGTAACCCAGAAGGGGCAGGAAGTCCTGGGCAGGGCACAAGTGCTCAACCAGAAATGACTGGGTAAATGAGGCGAGAACCTCTGTCCTGTCCGCCTGAAGCTGGGCTCTTGCTTGACAAGTCTCAAGCTATGCCCTGATGAAGCTGATCACTTGCGAGGGCACGAGTTCTGACTTGGTCTTGTTGACTACAAGTTCGATGCAGGTCTGGAGGGCCAGATCCCTGGACTGCTCCACCTCCTGCCTGGAGGGACCTGCAATTAGCCAGGCATCTAGGTAGGGGTATACCCGGACCCCTCAGCGCCTCAGGTAAGCTGCCACCACTGCTATGGATTTGGTGAAGACCTTAGAGGCCGAATAGCATGGCCTGGAACTCGTTGAGGGTTCCCTCTGCCCGAAAGCGGATGAACCTTCGATGAGAAAGACAGATTGGGATGTGAAAGAATGCGTCCTGAAGATCCAGGGAGCAAAACCACATTTCTTGCTCGAGAGATGGTATGATCTGGGACAGAGTTACCATCCTGAAGGTGCGGGACCTGAGAAACTTGTTCAGGTTGTGCAGATCTAGAATGGGGAGCCAGCCCCCTCCATCCGTTCTGGCACCAGGAAGTACCTGCGTGTTCTGAAGGTTCTGCTACTCTGACCATGATCTCCTTGTGGAGGAGCAGGGCTATGTTGTCTTCGAGAGCCAACTGTCTGCAGACACCAAGTCCTCCCATGGAGCATGGGCTGACCCTGACTGACCACTTCCAGAACTCACCTCTCTGTGGCGACAGTGGACCAGGCGGAAAGAAGTAGCGGAGCCGGCCCCCCACAGTACCTAGGGGAGGTGTGATGGGCATGAGGGTGGCAGCCCCTATCCTGTCACTGTGCAGACTTGGAGGAGGAGGATCCAGCCGAGGACCCGCTGCATCCCTTCCCTCTGGGATTACGGACCATTGAGGCCACAGACTTCGGCCGAGGTCACCATGACTGAGCCTGCTGGCCCTGCTGATGCTGGGTTGGTTTCGCCACAAGGGGTGGAAGACTGAAAGGGCTTGCACTTCTGCTGCCAAGAGCCCTTCGGGTCCTTTTGTATGGATGTCATGGAATCCAAGGTTGCATTGGACTTCTCAATCCACTGGAGGGGACCATCCATCCCAAGCCCCAACAAGTTGGTTCCCAGGAACGGGACATCTGCCAGCTTGTGCTGAGTGTCTGCCATGAAGGTCGCAATCCTTAGCCAAGCCATAAGGCGCATGGCAACTGCGGATGCCACTGAGTGCGAACAGGAGTCTCTGATGTCCAGGGCCATTTGGAGTTGCTGTTTGGCCATAGCCTGACCCTGGTCCCAGACCTGTTTGACCATAGCCTATAGGTCCATCAGAAGATGAGGAATCACTTCATTGAGACAGCCAACAGGGCATGGGAGAAATGCCATCACGATGGCCGAGCTCGCCTGGCAGAGACCGAGTGAGGAGGCAGCATAAACCTTTTTAGCCAAGTGGTCCAATTTCTTGGACTCTTTATCTGGCAGTCTGTTGATGTCCCCAGTATTGCCCGAGTGTCAAAACATGGAGTCGGTCACCAACCCTTTGGATGAAGGGTGCTCCGTGAAACCCGAAAGGGTACCGATGGACACTGCGTATTTGCGGGCCATGGGCGCTGAGCAAGAGGCAGGGTGCTGCCAAAGCTCCAGGGCCGGACCGACAATGGCTTTGGCCACTGGGAAGGCCTCCGTCAGAGAGTCCCCTTTATCCAGAATCTCTGTGAGGAGATAGCAAGCCCTTTTTTTGGAAGGGCTCCAGTTTCATCCTCATGGACTCTGAGATGAAATGGAGGATACTCATGAAGGACGTGGGTCCTTCCTCCATCGAAAGGTCCCCCACTGACTCCATATCAAGTGGATGGGAGTGAAGAGAGGAATCCTTGAACTCCGAAGACAGTGGCCTACCCTCCCCAAGTCACTTCTGACCCAACGAGGGTGGTCGGAAGACAGAGTGACCGACAGACAATGGGGAAGCCCCTTTTCTGGCCAAGATTCCTTTGTCAGCACGCCAGTTGGCAGCTGTTTGGGTGGTGGCTCCACCATAACTGACGGAGAGGCCACCTTTGGCAGAGCCGTGAAGGTCCAAACTGGCTCTGTGGGCGGAGGCTCAGTGTCGACTGGCCTCTCAGGGGGCGTCGGCCTGTCAGGCGACAGCCATGTGGTGGCCAGTGTGGGAGCCCGGGTCAGCTTCAACCCAGACAGCACCAACTGTTGCCACATGAGGACTTCATAGCATCGACGCAACTTGTGCTGAAACCTCTCCTCATCCGAGAAGGATGAAGACGAATAGTGGCGGCGCTGCTTCCCATGGCGTCGAGAGCAAGATTGCCGATGTCAGTGGGATCTGCTCGACCCACTAGATGAGGATGACTGAAACTGAGACTTCGACTGCCGGGGTGCTGACGGGTGATCTCGGAGGGAGCCGGGGAATGCCCGCGGCTCCTCCTGATCTCAGTCGGTGACTTTAGGGTTCGACTCAGCATGCTGGGTCAACTCTTTGGTGGTCACTGGCAGGACTGGAGTCCTGACAAGAGAAATGGAAATTACGTACCTACCGTAATTCTTGATCCTCTCTGATGAGTCTCCACCACTCATTCACACTAATGGGAATAGCGCCGGAGGCACTAGGACCCAGCGGGAGCAAACATTTTGCTGGAGGGCCGGCACCAGAGATGGAGCCGCGAGGAGCGGCACCTCGAGCCTCAGCTTGTCGGCAATGACTCTCTCAGTCCGACCTCAACCGCCTCAATACCTTTTTTTTTCCGAGGAGGTGCAGCGTAACTAACCTAGAAGTATAGCCTAACCAAAAACCGGACATAAGATAGTCTGGATGACCCATATAAGAAGGGTCAACAAAGAAGTCCTCACAGCCTAAAGATTTGAGGGAGTGAAGACCAACAACAGAGGTGAGCTCGGGGAATGGAGGGTGGGCGTGTGAATGAGTGGTGGAGACTCGTCCAAGAAGATCAAGAATTACGGTAGGTACGTAATTTCCATATCTTCCTGGACATAAGTCTCCACCACTCATTCACACTAATGGGAGAGTACCAAGCTAATAATCCCCCGAGAGGGTGGCAGGAGAGACCAAGAGCTCACAGTTTTAGGACAGAAGTCCATTAATGATGGTCCTGCCAAAGAAAAGATGTCGTCTGGCATGGACATCCAAGGCATAGTGTTTAACGAAAGTATGCACTGAGCTCCAGGTAGCCGCATTGCAAATATCTGCAATGGGTACATTGCGAATTTCTGCCAGAGATGCCGCAACCGCCCTAGTAGAGGAGAGCGTACACTCTGCCCTCCAGCTTAACCTGCGCCATGGAACAACAGTGGCGAAGGCATGCCACTAGCCATGCTGAGATACATCTGATAATGACAGGTTGACCCAGCTGGGTCTCGCTGAAGGAAACAAACAGTTGCTGAGCTTTACGAAAGTCTTTTGTTCTATCTAGATAGAAATGCAAAGCTCTCTTGACGTCCAAGGAATGAAGAGAATGTTCTCCTTCATTATGGAAGTCCGCGAAGTAAGAGGGAAGGACCAAAGGTTGGTTTAGGTGGAATTCCGAAACAACCTTAGGAAGAAATTTAGGATGGGTTCTAAGGACTACTTTGTCTTTGTGGTACACAGTATATGGAGGGTCTGTGACCAAGGCGTCTATCTCAGAGAAACTGTGGGCTGAGGTAATGGCCACCAGGAAGGCCGTTTTCCAGGTGAGAAATTTTAGCTCACAGGTAGCCAGAGGTTCGGAAGTTTCCGAGTGAGCATATCTAGCAAAAGATTAATGTCCCAGGCTGCGACTGGACGTCTTATAGGAGGTCTGGTATGCAGAATTCCCTTAAGAAACCTCTTAACCACAGGTAACTGAGCCAGTGACAAGGAAAGTACCGGCTCATGATAAGCTGAAATGGCACAAAGATGAACCTTGACTGTAGAGTACTGCAGACCTGAATTTGAGAGGCCTAAGAGGTACTCCAAAATTTTATCTGGTGGGCAGGAAAAGGGATTTAAAGAGGATTTTGCACACCAGAGCGAAAAACGCTTCCATTTGGCTGTGTAAGTTTTCCTAGTGGCTGGCTTCGCGCAGCCAGAAGAATATCTGAAACCCTGCAAGAGACATTGAACCTGTTCACTTCTATCTCTTCAGGAGCCAAGCGTGAAGGTGAAGCGACCTCAGGTTGGGATGAACAACAGGCCCCTGAGTCAAGAGGTTCATCTGAAGGGGAAGTGGTTTCGTCGGAGCTGCCGACATACTGTTGAGTAGTGGAAACCACATCTGTCGAGGCCAGAAGGAGCAATGAGGATCATTTTGTCCCCTGGGATTTGAACTTAGAAAGTACCCTCTGAATTAGAGGAAGAGGCGGAAAGGCGTATAAAAGCGCTTTTGTCCACCGCAGCCTGAACACATCCTGACAGAAAATGCCAGGCCCTGGATTTCTGGAGCAGAAGAGAGGCAGTTTTGTGTTGAGTGGGGATGCAAAAAGTTCCAGGTCTGGAGTTCCCCACTCTGCGAATAGTGACTGAACTATGGTTGAGTCGAGAGACCATTCGTGAGGATCCGTCTCTGTTCTGCTGAGACGGTCTGCCAGTTCGTTCTGCACTCCCAGCAGGTAGACGGCTTGAATTAGAGCCTTGTGCTCCAAGCACCATTCCCACACTCTCATCGCTTCCCTGCATAAGGGATAAGAGTGAGCACCGCCCTGCTTGTTGATGTAATACATCACTGCTTTGTTGTCCGTTTGAAGGAGAATGTTCTTGTGACAGAGAATGTCCTTCAACGCCCGGACCGCATAAAGGACGGCTCTCATTTCTAAGACATTTATGTGAAGCTGAGACTTGACTTGAGTCCACGTACCTTGAGTGTGAAGAGCCTGACAGTGAGCTCCCCACCCCATCAGGGACACGTCTGTGGTAACGGAAATCTGATGATCCAGAGGAGCAAAGGGATATCCTTCAAGGAGATTGATCTCTTGCGACCACCAGGTGGGTGACCTCTTTAGAGGTTCTGTCACCTTGATGAGAAAAGACTGCGGGTGAGTGGTTGGGGACCACTGAGTACTGAGCATCCACTGAGAAGTTCTCATGTGAAGACGTGCTAGGGGTACAATGAACACACAGGATGCCATGAGACCTAGCATCCGTTGCATCGAGAGAGCTGGAACTGAGTTGCTCTCCCCGATGTGACGGGCCATCTGAAGGATATCGCTCCTTCTGTCCTCTGGAAGAAAAGCCTTTGCACAGGAGGTGTCCAGAAGAGTTCCTATAAAAAGGAGCTTTTGGGAGGGCTGCAGCTGCGATTTTTTCAGGTTTAGCAGGACTCCCATGGACATGAGAAAGCGTGAAGCCGTGGCTACGGCGTCCAGAGTTCCCTGCCTGGAAGGACTTGCCAGAAGCCAATCGTCCAGATAAGGGAACACCTGTATTCTGATCTTTCTGAGATGTGCTGCGAGAACTGCACAACACTTTGTAAAAACACGTGGCGCCGAGGATAGCCCAAAGGGCAGTACTCTGAACTGATAATGTTGTCCCAGAGCCACAAACCTTAGGAGTTTGTGATGCTTTGGGGTAACAGAAATGTGCTGGTAAGCATCCTGCATGTCTAGGGAGGCTAGCCAGTCGTGTTGATGAAACAAAGGTAACAGGGTTCCTAGTGAAATCATTTTGAATTTCTCCTTGGGCAGAAATTTGTTTAGTTTTCTGAGGTCCAAAATGGGGCGCATGCCTCCGGTTTTCTTTGGAACAAGAAAGTAATGGGAGTAGAACCCTGTGTTCTGTTGATGCAGCGGAACTACTTCTACTGCCCTGTTGTTCAGAAGGCCCTGTATCTCGGTGGTGAGAAGGTCTGACTGAAGGGTTGACAGCTTGGGCGGTCGTTTGGGAGGACGATCCGGAAGGGTCCCCACAAGATTAAGTGAATACCCCTCACGGATTATCCGGAGGACCCATTTGTCTGAGGTTATCGATTTCCATTGATTGTAGAAGCACGTCGGATGACCTCCCACCAGCTGAGGAAGAGTCCACCTCGGGCAGCTGAGGTGGGACTTGGGCCAATAATGCAGAAGGCGGCGCTGGGCGCTTTGGGTGCTTGCGCCTTCTGTTGCATTTTCTTTTGAGGCTGGGGGGGCGCTTGGTTTTTATGAAAACTTCCTCTGCCTTTGCCTCGAAAGGACTGACGTTAAGGAACTGGCGTTTATTAACACCCCCTCGAGAGAGGACAGGAGGAGGTCGAGCCAACTTAATGGCTGACCTAGTCTTTTGTGTAGCTTCTAGAGCCTGTTCTACTTGAGTGCTAAAGAGATACACACCATCAAAAGGCAACGCCATTACTTGCTGCTGTGCATCATTCGTGAAACCTGAAGTGCGCAGCCAGGAATGATGGCAGATACAAATGCAGGCCGCCGCTGCTCGGGAAGCAGTATTGAAAGCATCCATAGCCGCTTTAACCTGCTGGTTGTTGGATTCGATACCCCTGGTAATGGTGTGGAGTAGCTCTGACTTTGTGTCCGAATCCAGTAGAGCTTCAACCATTTGAGTGAGTGCCAAAGGATATACTCATATTGAGAGAAATAGCCTTGGTAGCTGCCAATACACATACCCAGGGTGGAAGCAGCAAAGACTCTCTTACCCAAAGTGTCTATTTTACGAGATTCTTTGTCACTAGATCCAGCTGTAGTAGTCTGGGGAAGGACGACCTTATCATTCTCTGCCAAAACTACAATAGGATCCGCAAAGGCTTGGGACGCCAAAATAGGTCGATCCTTGGGGGCTGAGTATTTCCTATCTATGGATTTAGCCACGGAAGGAATGAGAGCGGGATTTATTCCATACCATTTGAGACAGTGTCTCAAAGGAGGGCTGTACCGGAGGAGTCACATCCATAGGGATCTCCGGAACATGGAGGTATTGGAGTCATAGCAATTTCCCAGGATCAATGTCTGTAGTTTGGAGAGAAAGAGTGGAAATCAAATTTTTCAGCAGAGACTTAAAAGACAGGTCCTCGACCACAGGCTCCGCAGCAGGAATGGATCCTTCCACTTCATCACCCAGTCGAAGGTCTGGGTCAGGCTCAATGTCATCTCCTGACAGTCCAGGAGGGACTGCATGGACAGGAAAGGAGTGAAAATCAGAGGGAAATGAGGAAGAAAAGTCGTTAAAGGAGGAGGAGTCCTGAAAAGTGGACAATGCCCTAAGAAACGCATGGCGCCGAAAAAACGCACGGCGCCGACGAAGTGCACGGCACCGATGATGGCATCGAGAAGCCATACAGTGCTGAGGAGCCACACGGTGCCAAAGACGGCGCCGAGAGGCCAGATGGCACTGTGACTCCACACGCACTGACGAACTGCATGGCGCCGAGGCCGGACAGCCAAGAACACCACGCGGCGCCTGGCGAAGCGACGGCACCAAGAAACTCAGCGCCGACAGACGGATCGGCGCCGAGGGTAGAAAACACCCCAAGACTCCGAAAAACAGAATTTGAGGAGAAGGGAGGAAGAAGAGCAGGAGATAGAGGCATTGGTGTAGCCCCCTGCGCCACAGCCATATGGGGGGGGGGACACCTAAGCACGGTGTCGATGGCACTGAAGACAGTGCCGCGTGACCAGGGAGGCTCAACCGCCCTACCTGGTCTCCCAAGAAGCCTGAAGGCCCCCGAATGACCGGGCTAGGCAGCTGGACCAACCTCCGAGCCCACTGCTCCATAAGAGCAGCCCACTGATGAAACTGCTCATCTGAAGACCTACCAGAGGGCGGGTAGGGCTATGATGTCAAGGGGTCGGCTACCAGAAACAGAGACTGGCGACTCTGGAAGGAGGGGAGACCCGACAACTAAGCTCAATAACTGACAGCCCTCTGGCGCAGACATATCAGAGGCGCCTCGGTGATGCCTTCTCTTCTTTTGACCTGTGGGCCAAGAAGAGTCGAGGTCGAACGGTGCGGACAATGCGACCGCTTGTTTTATGCTTTAGGGACCGCCCGCCCCCTTGGGCATCGGACTGACCGTTGTCAGACCCCCCTCTGGAGAAGGCAGCGGACCGGACCCAGCCCGGCTGACTGAACAGCTTTCATATGAAGTCTCCTTACCGTCACCTGACCTGCTCATGGTCGACTCCGTCAACGTAGGCTGAGACTTCTTTGTAAATAAGAATAAACTTAAATGATACTTATTCGAGATATTACAAAACAACAAAACTGAAAACTATGCTGCTAGTTTGAAGTTTGACTCCCGGTGGGCGAGTGACGTTGTCACTGAAGCGCACTCAACAGCAGGAAAAAAGGAACTGAGGCGGTTGGAGGGTCGACGCCAAGATAGTCATTACCGCACGAGCTGAGGCTCGCGGTGCCGCTCCTCGCAGCTCCATCTCTGGCGCCGGCCCTCCGGCAAAAAGTTTGCTCCCGCTGGGTCCTAGTGCCTCCGGCGCTATTCCCATTAGTGTAAATGAGTGGTGGAGACTTATGTCCAGGAAGATTTATCAGCCTCATCAAGTAACAACGGGTCAACAAGGTTGAGAAAAATCTCAGCCATATCGCTGGCCAATGTCTAGACCAACTGGCCTGATGGGAGCTCTGTGAAGCCACTGGCCAAGGCCACAGTTTCAACCATAGTCAGGACCGGTGAATCCTGAGACTGACAGCATTCTCAGTCCCAAGAACGTTGTCGGGGAGTCTTCTCCTTGTTGTATCTGGACTCCTCCTTGCAAGAGCGCAAGCGGTGCAAGCCAAAAGGACACTGTCCCTTGGCAGGGAGAGACTGGCTCAGCTCCTCGAAGGAGCCCAAATAAGTGGAGCCTAATTTGAACAGAACAAAAAGCCGACACCGAAGAGGACTGTGCGGCGACCCAAGACGCCTCCTCTTCGAAGGCCTTAAGTTGCTCCAACTACTCAGCGAACCCCCCGCAGCCATGGAGACCACCCAAGTGTTCTTGGATTTGACCAGCGGATTCTATTTTTCCAGGTGGCCCAACTTCAGGCGGGCAAGGTGGTCCTGGAGGGCCGACAGCTGAAATGAGTGGGAAAAGTTGCAGGCCTGCGGAGTGTGCACGTGGCCCAGGCAGTAGACACATGAGGCGTGTGGGCCCATACATGACATCTTCTGCCCACAAGGGCACTTGTGAAATCCGGGTGAGGACTTTTCCTCCATCGTGGTTGCAAATGAATATCGTTTTGAAGAGGAAACTCTTACACGTTTAAAGTTTTGGAAGTAAATCTGAAGATTTGAGTGCCAGGGCCTACATTCAATTCAGGAGCGGTAAGGAGGGAACCTGCTTCTTCCAGCGGAAAGGAAGATCTGGCATCATGGGGCAGAGCAGAACAGAGGGATATACCACCTGGGTGGCTGGGAGGAGCCAGCTTGAAGACTTTCCGGCACCTCTTAAAGGGAAAGGACACTGCCAGATAGCGTGGATTGAAAAACATATCCATGTTCCTAGTAACAATGCTTTCCACAACATAAAGTGTAGCTCACAAGTTGTGGCAGGCTCAAAATGAGCCAAAGTAAGTTTTTCCAACACAAAATTCAAGCCCCATTGAGGGACGGGATTACAGATAGGAGGCTTCAGGTGAGTACGTGACACTTCCAACTGTGCCACTGTACAGCCATCAATGGGCACACAGAAAGCAGAGATGGCAGACATGTGCACCTTAAGAGAGGAGTACCCCAGACTTGAGTCCAAAAGGGACAGCAGGTATTCCAAAATCTGATTCACAGGACACGTGAAAGGATCCAGCTGGTGTGAAGCAGATCATAGCGTGAAACACTTTCATTTCATGGAGTACGTGGTCCTGGTGGAAGGCTGTCTGGCCGCCACCAGGACATCAGGTACTTTAGGAGACACCCCAGACCGGGCCATGGCTATGTCCTCAAGATCAAGGTGTGAAGGTGCAGGGACTTGAGGTCTGGATGGACCAGGGTGTCTTGGTTCTGGGACAGCAAGCCGGTGCACAGAGGAAGAGGTACTGGAGGTTCCACTGCTAGCTGCTGGAGTAAGGGGAACCAAATCTGATGAGGTCAAAAGGGAGTGATGAGGATCATTGTGGCCCCTTCTATCTGCAGCTTGATTAGCACCCTCTGAAGCAGTGGGAAGGGAGGGAAGGCATACAGAAACCTCCCTTTCGACTTCCAGTGATGTCACCGAGATGAGCAGAAGCTAGCCCGGAGAGCTCCATTACCACCACTGAAAAATCAGAATTAATCCTTGATTTTTGCATCGCAAAGTTTCATTTCAACGGGTCCCTCAATTGCCTATTATGGCAGGGAAAGTGTTGAGAGCCAAAGGTGCCAGATTTACAGCCTTGTAAAGCAAACTAAAACAGTTAAACATCGTGGAAGCCCTAGAGGCCCGAGCTGGATTACCACCACGTAGGCACCTACCCTCAGAATCATTGCAGGACATGGAGTTTGATGAGCCAGAAATGGTGGGGAGCACAGCCCGAACATTAAAACAAATCCTCAGCACTGTTAATAAAATAAACTCAGTGACCTCAAACAAGATGTACGTACCCTGGATCAAAAGGTCTCTGCTAATGCCACGAGGGTGACGGAGCTTTCAGAAGCCCAAGATGGTACTGACTGCCTCCTGTTATACCTATTACAATGGGACTGAGAGACACAAAATAAACTTGAGGATTTGGAAAACAGATCACGCTGGAATAATTTCCAAATCCATGGCATTCCAGAGGGCTCAGAAGGTTACGCCACTGCGATAGACTTTATACAACATCTGCTCCGGGCTACAATATCCATCCCCCTGATCTAAATATGGACATAGATCGGGCCCACCGATCTTTAGTCGCAAAGCCATCAGACCCCTCAGTCAGGCCTAGATCATTTATCATCTGCATGGTGTATTACCAAACTAAAGATCGGATCCTACGGGAGGCATGGAGGCTTAGGGAGACAAAATACCATGATGCCCCAATCTTTTTCAATCAGGACTTTTCTAGTACGCTGCAAGCAGAAAGATAAAGATAAAGAGGGGTCATCAGAGAGCTAAAAGCAAAAAAAAAAAAAAGACATCAGAGCTCAATTGCTGTATCCTGCACACCAATGAGTTCACCTAGCCTCAGGAGTGAAAACCTTTCCTTCGCTTATGGAAGTGACACCCACCTTGAAAGAACTAGGTATTACAGTACCTGATCTGGAGATCGAGCTACTAGAAAAGAAGCTGAGATCCGGCATGTGGAATATGGCAACTAAAAACCCAACGAAGAAAAAGGAACCACCAGGAGTTCTGCTGCATGCTGCCAAACCTGATATCACCAGACTGCTACGGCGCATCGACCAGAGAGCAACAAGTGGAAATCAGGGCCTGCCAAGCTGCATTTCACCAGGTAGATGAACAGAGGGGAAAAAAACCAAGGTACTGTTTTCATTCTACCCTTGGAAGGGGAGCAACTCAACCTGTTAATTTTATTCAGACTGTAAATTGCAACCGCTGAAGATACTTCCTTGGGATGTGGTGCAGTGCTGGACTACAGCTGGGTAATTATAACTGCTCAAACAGCGGGGAATTTTATAGCTTTGGGAGGCATCCAGAAATGCCCCACTTGCCAAATTTGAGAGACTCTAATATTGGACACACAAAAATAAATTAGGGGGTGTGCTGGGTGGGAGGAAAAGATCACAGGATCAATTAGTAATTTTGGATGGGGGGGTGTCTTGTCTTTCTCTCCCCAGCCAACACCTGCAGATGATCCATCGCCCCTGGAAAAAGCATGAATGAATCATGTCAGGTGTAGCAGGGACTTCGCGGGGGGAAATCCTGTTATTCCAAGGGACATCCCCCCCAAGGGTACCAGAACAACAGTAAGGCATTATATAATACTGGTATCTTAAGTGGGATGGGGGAATCTATAAACATGGTGTTGGGCTGAAAGAAACAAAACAACAAAAGGGGACACTCACTAGCAAGGATCCCTTGGAATATCAGAAGGGAATAGGGTTGGGGGGCATCCGGGAGAATAAGAGTACTCAGTGACGTTTACACTTGAGTGGGCACATACTCCTTGAGCGTGTAGCCATCCATGAGGACCCCAAACTTGAAGACATTACTAGGAGTGTGGACTACTACAACTCTGCCAAGTTTGGTGGCAGAACTTCCCTAGGAAGCCAGGTCAAACCTTATTGAATTATAGGTGGTTTGTTGCGTTACCTATAATGCATTGCGATTTAAAATGTCACATGTTCGTGACCAAGTTATTTTTTGTTATGATGTTGACTTTATTTAAAAAAAATATTATTCTGGAGTTTTATAGTTACTTTAATATTGCAATAAATATCTGGTTCATGAGCACTGTGCGTAGGAAGAAGTATTTGGATGGGTCTCCTGTAGACTGAGAAAGGTGAACTGGGCTTCAGCATGGCGAACCTAAACTTATAAAATGTCACAGTTGAATGTGAACTTTAATGTTAAGGAATTAATTCCCCAGTCAAACGGACCAGGCTCTTGATGGAACTGAAACGCTTGAACTGTGACGTCACCTTCCTTCAAGAAACCCATCTCTCCCACCAAGAACATATGAAGCTCAGATGCATGTGGGTGGGACAGGTGGAGGTGGCATCCCATGACTCGGATAAGAAGGTGAGAGTTGCCATGCTTTTTAAAAAAAATACTCCATTCCAAGTACAGGAGGTCGAAGGTGCCTTCCAGGGTAGATTCCTTAGGGTAACAGATAGGGTACAGGAAGAAAGAATGCATTTAATAAATATATATGCTCTCAATGTGGGTGCGGAAATGTTTTTTCAAGATGTCTTTCACAAGATAGCAAACCTTGGGGAAGGCCAATTGGTTCTTGGATGTGACTTTAATGCAGTCCTCTGCCCAGCTCTAGACCGTTCGCTAAGTCAGACATCCACCAACAAGATGGCCACCAGAAGATTGAGAGCCCTAACATGTGAGTGGGAGTTGGTGGATGTGTGGAGAGCTTTTAATACGAAGGAGAGGGACTACACCTACTACTCACCTGCACAGAACTCATATTCAAGGACTGATATGTTCTTTACACATAAAACAAATTTAGGTGACTGTATGGCCCCCATATACATACATCTAACTTATCAGATCACGCCCCCATCTCTATGACATTGTCCTGAGACTATGAGAAAAGACAGACAGCATGGAGGCTAAATATTTCCTTATTAAACTATCCAGATTTCATTCAGATCATGAAGGCCTTCCAAAACTTAACAAAGGACTCACCCATGACAGACTGTTCTCCCTTAATATGGTGGGATATGATGAAGGCAGTGATTAAGGGACAGATTATTAGTTTTGCTATAGCAAAAAAGGGACCCAAAATAAACAGGTGGCAGAGTTAAGAACCAAAATTGTAGAGCTTGAGAAACAACACAAAATGGGCCCAGGGAACAATAAACTCCTGAAGAAACTAACCACAACTAGAGGGGAACTCCAGAGTTTGAAGAACAGAATAGCCGAGGGTACTCTGTGTTTTTCCAACCAAAAGTAGTATGAGGGTGACCCCAAAGCCACAAAGTTAATGGCCTTGAGATTTAAAAAGGCGCAGGGTGCCAAACACGTACAATGTATTAAAAATTACCATAAACATAGCGAAGACTGGAGGAAGCCACAGGAAATAGCAATTAAATGCATGCAATATTACAGAATGTTGTACTCAGAGGATAAGATACCCTCTGAAGTAGAAGAAAAGACTAGGGTCTTCCTACAGGGACTGGGCCTACCTAAAGTATCTCACAAAGCACAACAAGCACTCTCAACCCCAATAACAGAACAAGACATAATGTCAATCATAGCCCAGCTACCTGCTGGTAAATCCACTGGCCCAGACGGCCTGCCAGCAGAATTCTACAAAAAGTTTAAGAAATTATTAGTCCCTACATTGGTCGGAGTCATGAACTCAGCCCTGGAGGTAGTGGGTAAAAGAACACGCGAAGCAAAGTGAACTGAAGCATCAGGAACAGAAATGTGGCAACTGGCCCTTATTTTAGCTCCAACTCTGTCGTTTGGACTAATAGCTATTCCCCTGCCATGAGGCAGGTGTATCTTGTAAACTGTTGAATAATTCATCAATGTATTGTACTACTGCATGTATAGTTCTCTCCAAATTCCCTTCCCCCAGGACGCATCTGGAATTGAGCATTGCATCGCTCAGTATGCCTTCCTGGTAAAACTTTTAAATAAATGAATATAAAAGATAAACTCCCACAGTCCTGGATCACGGCCCCGATCACTGTAATTCCCAAACTGGGTAAATCCGAATTCTTATGCGAGTCGAATAGGCCCATATCTTTACTAAACCAAGATTTAAAATTATTGACCAAGGTGCTAGCCACAAGACAGCAAATTCATATAGAGAGCATACTACATCCCGATCAGACGGGATTCATTCCTCACAAACATCTCTCCGACAATATTAGGTGGCATCTTAATATTCTCACACGTCAGGAAAATACAGACACGTCCCACCTGGCTCTATTTTTAGATGCTGAAAAAGCGTTTGACTTCCTCAATTGGACCTACATGAAAAAAATGCTAGAGCAAATGGGGGTCGCCAGGAACTTTATTAAATGGGTGCTAATGGCTTACCAGAACCCGATGGCACAGGTCCGGGTGAACGGGACCATTTCAGAACCCTTTACAATAGAGAGGTACCCGGCAGGGCTGCCCTCTCTCTCCATTATTGTTCATGCTTAGTACTGAACCCCTGGCGCAGGCGCTCAGGACAAACAACACAATTGAGGGTATTCATGTGGGTGAAGCCATGAATAAAGTCTCCATGTATGCAAATGACATGCTCATCTACTTGAATAACCCACAGAGTTCTCTCCCACCACTTATGACCTTACTAGACTGTTTTGGCCAAATATCCAGTTTTAAGGCAAACTTGAACAAAACCGAGATGCTGTATATAAAAGGTAAAAGGCCACCGGTTAGCTACCCCAATATTTCCTTTGTGTGGGCCAAAGTAAAATAAGACACTTAGGCATCCTAATTACTACAAATACCTCAAAACTATATGAGCTTAACTACGGAGACCTCTAGAGACAAGTTTTCGCAGACATAAACCGTTGGAACTTATTGCTCCTATCATTTCCGAACAGGACTGATTCAATTAAAATGAACATTTTGCCTAGGTATATATTCCCGTTTATGAACGTACCCATTCCCTTCACGAAAAGGGACTGGAGAGACCTCAGATGTAAACTTACAAATTTTATATGGGCAGGCAGAAGGCCGAGGAAAAGGTGGACACTACTTACAGAATCAACAGAAAGAGGGGGTATGGGAGTACCAAATATTTATAGTTACTACCAGGCCGCGCAGACGTTAGCAATAGTAAAGATGTTAGATAGAGGATATAAAGGTGGTTGGAATCTTATACAAAAGGGTGTGCCTCCTTACGTTCCCTCAATTTGCTCCCATGGATAGCCTTTGGACCAGACTTGAAGGACATCAAAACCCCCTGGACTAGGCATTCCATAATGGTACGGATCCAGGTACGACAATCATGGGAAATGACCACTCCGGTCTGGGCACATATACCCCTCCAGTACTTACCTAACTTCCCTACTTTTGAGGAGGATATTTATTTTAAGAGGTAGACTGACAGAGGTCTCCGATTTTTGTCACAATTCATGCAGGGAAATATTATTAAAAGCTTCAGCACCTTACAGCAAGAATTTAACCTCCCCAAAAATGAGTTCTTTAAATACTTGCAATGCAGGTACTACATTTCCAATGAAGTGGGGGTAGGGGATTTAATCACCCCAGTGGTTTCTCCGCTAAATATACTTCAGAAAAGCTGGCTGGGGGACTCCAGGGGCCCATACCTCTCAACCTTTCATCACCCAAATGTGTGACAAGATGTGTGATAACTGGACAAAATGTGTGACACATCAACAAACATGACATTGCAAGCTCAGAATACTGTGGAAATAAGTGCACTAATATTTACAATGTTTGCTGATAACAGGGATAGAAATTAACTTTTTGCGGTACCTGCACCAAGGTGCATGTGGCGACAAAAGTTACATGCGCCAGAGTCGGGTTACCTGCACGGGTAGACAAAAATGATAAAAATTGAAAAAAACATACTGAATCTTGAAATAGTCGCATATTGAACAACTGTAGTATATTGTTCTATATTTCAGTATCTTCATCATTTTCCCAGCCTTTTTCTTCCTCTTTTCTTGAACTATAACGTCTAATGAGCTAAGCTTACCTTTGACGTCGTGTTTTAAATGTCAATAAAAACTGTTGTCAGTCAGAAAGTGTGTCTGTGTACTTTTTTTTATTACTTTGTAGGTTAAATTCTTTAGACTACACTAAGTACGCAAGGCTTAGCTGAATCAGGCAGGATTTTTTAGTTATCTCACTAAAGTAGTAACCCAGACTTAGTTGGTGTAGCATGCCTACTAGTAGGTAGCATGCAAAGACATAGAGGCTCACAGTCACACTGACTGCATAGCAGAGATAAACCACTCTGCAACAATTATATTTAATTCTGTAGACTGCAGTAAGTCCGCAACTAGGATTTTTCTTAGTTTGAACCGGGGCCAGGTAGGCGGCGACGGTGTAGTATTTATTTATTTATTTCACAAAAACAGTAACTTTACAGTTTACACTCAAGCTACAGATAGAGAGGGACAGGTTATATAGACTGCAGTAAGTCCACAAGGCTGGGCTCTTTCTTAGACTGAACCAGGACCAGGTAGTCTAGGCAGTATAGTATTTATTTATTTCTCTCTCACAAAAAATAGTAACTTTACAAATTACACTCTTAAGCTACAGATAGAGAGGGACAGGTTATATAGATGGCACTGCATTAAGTCCGCAAGGCTCTTTCTTTGTCTGAACCAGGGCCAGGTAGGCAGTAATATATATATATGTATATTACATATTTCTCTCTCTCTCTCTCTCTCTCTCTTTCTCACAAAAATAGTAACTTTACAAATTACACTCAAGCTACAGATAGAGAAGAGAGGGACAAGTTATAGACTGCAGTAAGTCCACAAGACTCAGTCTGAACCAGGCCAGGTAGGCAGTACTGTTGTCAGTCAGATTTACTGAGATCCAGAAAGCTCAATGATATTCACACACATATAGGGATTAGGCAGTCATACTGTGGTAGTTCAGGCTCAGCAGAGATTAAGATTTACTCAATTTGACTGAAAGCTCACCCACACCCAGTGTCTCACACACACAGATAAAGGTTAAGGGGTCAGCCTGGCAAGTGTAGCAGTAAGGCAGTAGTAGTAGTAGAATATCATAAATTTACCACTGCTGATTATCAGCATCAACGATCAGGACAGTATTGCTCACACACACATATATGTAGGTGTCACTGTCAGATAATTGCCACCAGGTATGCTGGCATAGTCAGAGCCACCCAGAGAGACCAGCAGAAACAATATTAGGCCAGAAGTATATATTTTTTCACACTAATAACTGCCTAACAATAGCGGGGAGCAGTCGGCAAACACAGCAGCAAAAGGGCTGCAGCAGGCTGTAGACAGTACACACACTGCTTGCAGCAAACCTCACACTGCCTTAGCTTTTTATTATTTTTGCATTGGGATATTTATACCACAATTGTATTTATTTTTAATAATGATTTTAAGGCTCAGGGTTTTTTCTTATTTATTTCACATTCAGACACAAGCACAACTACTGTTGGTGCGGATGGATGGACTACTGCCCTTTCAGTTGTAGACCTGGTGGGAGCAACCGAGGAAGGTCACCAAGACTGTTAATAAGAATTAGAAATTACAAATTCCTATACCAAAAATAAAGAAAAACAGTGGTCAGACTCCGAGCAACGTAGGGTACTTTGGTGTGGAGTACTCCTGTCTGCTCTGTCAGCTGTAGAGGTCACAGTAAGACTGTGCTGGTAATATGAAGAACATTAGATTTTCTAATTAGTATGCTTTTGTCCAGTCATGTGCCGAGCTCAGCCCTGGTCACGGCCCCCGCCGCCTCCTGCTCCCACATGAGCCGCTTGTTCCCCCATGCCCCGTGGCTTACCCCCACGGGCAGGTTCGTGGCACTTGCTGGTGTCGCGAACGTCTGGTTGGGTATTTGGGGGAGCCGCCTGGGAGCACATCAGAGGCGGTGAGGAGGGCGTCATAGAGGTGCTTGACTGGGGATTTTCTGTCCCCGAGAGGACGTTTTTTCCTCGGGGGAGGGGATGTGCAATGATGTCCTGCGTCCGACCCGCCCGCTTGATGTCCAGACGCGGCCGCGGCAGAACCCCAGCTCTCCGCCAGTGGTCCGTAGAGCACCGGACATTAGTCCCCCTTCCCCCCCCAGAGAAGGAGAGCAGTTCAGAAGACGCTCCATCCATCTCCCCCTGGCCGGCCCTCCGGCAACCCAGGTCTGTCCCCAAACCCGGGTCGCTGGCATCGTGAGCTGAAATCCAACCGCTGCACCGATGGGCCAGCAGTACATTAGATTTTAATATAAATTGCCCCCACCAAAAAAAGAAATACAATGCTCCGCAGGATTTCCCTCAGAACAAATGACTGGGGAATCAAGGTTGTGGTAGGCTAGATTATACAACCACCATTCCTGACAAAGTTTTCATAATACACACACAGCCTTTATATTAACAAACCAGTTGTCACAGCAGTTGCTGTTCAACATTTAAACAGTTGCCCTTATATTTCTCCAAAGAGTTTGAAGCAAAGCCTGCTCAAAATCTCCTTGGGGGAGGGGTGAAAGAAACCCCAACTCGATCTATTTGCCCTTCTGTTTGCTTTGCTCAATTTTTTTTTTTTTAAACAAAGTCTGATGATCTTGCGCTGCATGCCTGCCTAAATATCTATAATGCTATCAATATTTCAACAAAATACAACTGATCACAAATTCAACACACTGAGCTTGGTGCCAAGCATCTAATCACTACAGTAGCTAACTCCAAAATGCATGGTTCACACAGACACGCATGCCAGTCTGAACCGTTACTGTACCATGTGGGTGACAGAAAGAGGCACACATGGTACAGTAATGTTCAGATTGCATTACCATCACAACTTGTGCTCTGGGACTCCCCCGTGCTTCAAACACCCAGTCCCTGCCGATCCATGATTGCCATTGGCAGCAGCAACATTCTCTGCCCAGTGCCCACTCCCAACCCATTCTTTTGCAGCCAGTCACTGCCGCAGCCCAGGAACTCAGCAAGCTTGATCCTGTCTCTCGGAGACTGCAGCTCCTTCTGATATCCGGCCACATGTTCCCACCTTCCCCGATGTCTACTCCAATCTCCTCCTTCGGCACGTCTGTATCTCTCTCACACACACACACACACACAGTGACTCCAGGCCAGTCAGTGCTTGCTCCCACTCACTCCTGAACGAGTCCTCACGGCGGCACCGGCACGCACCGTGCACGCGACTTAACATCAGACCCGAAAAAAAAAGCTTGTCATTCTCTGATGCTGCACCCCTTGTGGCTGCTTGTGGTAACTGCAGCCTTACAGAATGGAAATTGGCTACCTGCACTACAGTGCATGCGGGAGTAAACACTACATGCACCCAGCCTGTTTCTACTTGCACAGGGAAAAGGCTGTATATGTTAATTTCGACCCCTGGCTGATAACCTAGCATCTTATATCATTATACATTTCTGCTTAAAAGTCTCAGTGGCAGTGTGGAATGTCACCTCAATGTGAGAAAGTGGGGTTCTGAGGGATAAAATCAGTGATGTACCTCATAATGTGTGACAGTTGAGAGGTATTGTTACGGTGTGGGATATAAAAGATGGACAGACGCTCCAGAATAAGGTGCTACCCACCTGGTTAAGTGGGAATTTTATTATAAAACAAAAATAAAATAAAAAAAAACAATATAAATCACAGTCTTAGCTTTGGCACCTTCTTCAGCATTCACTTCCACTTGCACCAGTTTGTAGAACAAAATATGAACAAAATCATGAACAGAATATCCTCAAACCAGTAGAACCTTCCTCCACCACTGATCAGCAAGCACTGACCTTATCTAAAAAAAAAGGCAGCTTACTAAAGGACATTTATATCCTCCCCCTGAATCATGTGACTTAGATTCATTATGTAACAAGGAATGAATTTCTTTAAAACGTATCTTAACATTTTAGAGTACACATGAAATGCTGTACAATGCTTAAATGAATTGTAGAAGTCCTTTTTGTAACCAATTTTGAAATACAAAGCCTAAGTATATTCAATCACCATGCATGACTTTGCAACAATATAAATCTAGCCCACTAGGGGCCACCATTCCCCTATAGCTCCCTGCCAGAACGACACAGCTAATCCTCAGAGTAGCTTCCATTTTGTATCTCTCCTGCCAAGCTTAAGGTACAATTTAGTTATTCCTTTATTTTGGAATATACAATTTCTACTGCTGTGGTATAACTGAAGGGGGACATTTCAAAAGTGCAGAGTGTAAAAGTAGGAGCCACACTACTAATATATTGCTCCAGGGGAAAGAAAAAACAAAGAAAAACTCTCGCAGGGAACTGGGGCTTACACTTGTTTTAACAGTGCTTCCTGGGCTTCCTGCAAGGACAACACCCAGATATTAAACCTACTCACATTCTGGTGCAACCAGGTCCATTTTATTGGGAAGCACAGACTCTCACAGGGAACTGGGGCTTACACTTGTTTTAACAGTGCTTCCTGGGCTTCCTGCAAGGACAACACCTCTATATTAAGCCTGCTCACATTCTGCTGCAACCAGGTCCATTTTATTGGGAAGCACAGACTCTTGCAGCATGAAAACGGGAGGAAACCAAGTTTACTTAAACTACACAGCTGGCTTCAGTGCAGACTTGGCAGGCTAAGCCGTTGGCAGCGTTGTTTCTAAGCCCAAACAGATTTTATTTACCCCTTTTGGCAACTTAAGAACCTTTTAAACTGCAAAGCTCCCACAGTCTTTACCACAAAAGTACAGGGGATGTATCTTTATTTATTTAGGGAATTATACCACTACATCAAATATTTTAAGGGAGCCATAACCATTTTCTACTCAGTATAAGGTGGATTTGTGCTGGAAATTTGTGAATAATGTTTCAATGGAAGGAAGAGAATAAAAAAGGGGGCAAATAATATAGAAGACTTAAAAGGGGGGGGGGGTTACTTGATAAGGAGGTGGCCTGCCTCCTTATCAGGAAAATAAAAGGGATAGCTCTAGAAGACAGGAAGATAGATGGTTGCAATCAAGAGAAAGTATGAAACATTATTCCCTGACAGGTATTAGCCCTGTCACAGGTATGCAGGGGCCATATATCATATGTTTACAAAGCCATACAAGAGGAAAGGAAACCACTAGCAGTCCAAGTAAGGAGGCAGTATAGCGCAGTGGTTTAAGGCTCTGAGCTGCAAATCTGGTGACATCCAGCAGACCAGACCTGGGTTTGAATCCCACATCCCCCACTTGAATACTGTGTGACCCTGAGCAAGTCACTCAACTTCCCTGTGCTCCCAGGTCGCACCTGTAAACAAGCTTTCTGCTTAGTGTGCTACTCCTGGTTAAACAATTATGAGGTATTTGAGCAGAAATGGTAGGAAGACCTATCAGACCTATCCTATCAGAGGGAGACTGGAGCAAAATCTGGGTTGGGGCAAGCAAATCAACAAGTAAGCATTAATGCCCGATGAAGGAGGCTTCTACTGGGGAATTAATGCATGGTTTAGGGGGGGGGGGTTAGTGGCGCGAGGCTTTGGCCGAGTGCCTACAACCTACAACCACCCAACCATGCATTAATTCCCCAGTAGAAGCCGACTCCAGAGGGCATTAATGCGTTTGTAACACGGGAATACTTGCGTTGTTGTTTCCCTTGTTACAGTTCTGTTCAGCTTTGTGTCGGCGCATTGAGATCTTCCATATTCGCCGCAATGTGTGTTCTGTTTGCTGCTGTGACAGCTAGTGGTGCTAGAGCTTGACCCGGTGACCCCGTGATTAATAGTTGGAGCGTGCCTTACTGGGAAATTAATCACCGCTCCAACTTTGGTCATGTGTTGTATTTGTTTCAATGAAATTTCTTTATTTGTTGTTTCTGTTTGATGCCGTGTTACAAGCTCCCTTGTGTGGAGAGAACATAGGTGGAAGCTGATATCCAGATTTTTTTATTACCCCAACATCAGCCCACTATTCCAACTCCCTCATTGATAGGTGCTGGAGACAGTGTGGGAGGAAAGACACGTACATGCGCATTTTCTGGGAATGTCCCTATATTGTAGGCTATTGCAGGGAACTTACACAAGCCATGCAGGAGATTTTCCAGACTGAAACCAGTCTCACAGGAGCTAATTTATTACTTGGGCTCCCCCCACATGGAATAAGTACCAGCAATCAGAAATACCGGTTTCATCTTTTATTGGCAGCAGCCTCAAAGGTGGTCACCCAGCATTGGCTCAAGCCCCACCAACCCATTTTAAATCACTGGAGATGTAACATAGAGTATATTAAAGAGACAGAAGGGGCAACAGCCTGCCTACGGCTCTCTACTGATAAATTTAATTTGAGATGGCTACCCTGTTTTGATTACATTGAAAATATAGAAGGAGTTTCGGTACTGGAGCAGCAATTGCTCCCATGATAATCCCCAGATAGCTCTTGCATTAGAGAGGGTTGGTGAACTCCAAGAAACCACCTTAAAAACTTATTAGCCAGCCCCAGTATAGAAGAAAGGTTGTCAGGGCACAGTGCTTAACCAGCTCGTAGACATAAGAATTAAATTATCTTAACTGATGAGAAACTTAACTCCAGTTAATTGTCTGTTACTTGATCTTTATTTGAATTTTACTTTTCCCTTTTATTTATCAGACCTGAAGTATTTGCTCTTTATTCTGATAGGCTCATTATCACTTCAAAGTTCAAATGAGAAATGAAAAACATTTAAAGACTAATTTTTTGAAAAAGCTTTACAGTTGGACTTTCTCTTAGTAGTGCTCTCCCTTCTAGACTGCTGGACAAGGGAAGCAAACTTGTTGAGTAAAGATGCCTTTGTTTAAGTCATCTGTATTGCAGTATTCTCACCTGTACAGCAAAGAAAATGGTAATGTATTAACTGTATGTATCATTAAGTAATGTCTTAAAGCTGTATACTTACTAAAGATTTATGTATGTAACACTGAATTTATTAAATAAAATAATCCAAGTTAAAAAAAAAGAAACCTCCCTTTCTAGGAGAGGGACAATGAGTCTCGCCAGTAAACTCCAGACCCTGGATCTAGCGAGCAAAAATGAGGCAGTTTTGTGCTGAGTGGTCCGTAAACGGGTCCAACTGTGGACGAGTCCATCTGTCAAAGAGGTCTTCAATAACCGGGATCAGAAGCTCTCACTCATGCATCTTTGACTGGCTTAGATCATCTGCCAGGACATTTTGGACGCCTGGGACATGGATGGCTGAGAGTTCTAGGCAGTGGTCCAGAGACCAATACCAAACTCTCTTTGCCTCCCTTCAAAGGGGATACGGAGTGCATACCTCCCTGCCTGTTGATATAGTGGATGACAGTCATACTGTCCTTCTGTACCAGCATAAGGCCTGGGGACAGCAGAGTCTGAAAGGTCTGTAAGTCATACAACACCGCTCTCATTTCCAGGACATTGATATGGAGAGAGGACTCCAGACAGGAGCACGTACCTTGTTTTAGGTGAGTCCAGGTGAGCACCCCAGCCCATCCCCGAGGCATCTGTAGTCAGGATGTGCTGAGGAAAGTTAATAGGAAAAGGAACCCCCCTGAGGAGATTGGTAGGTTTCATCCACAAGAGGAGAACCTTTTTCACTGGAGATGAGACCGGGACCTCCTGCTCCAGGTCGTCCATACGTTGATCCCACCAGATTCTCAATGTTCAGTGAGGGATCCTCATATGCAATCTGGCCAGAGGCACTATGAGTATGGCCACTGCCATCATGCACAGGAGCCAGGGAAGTACTCTGTCAGAGACATAATATGGCTATGAAACATAAGCCTGACTTGGGGTATAAGGTGATCCGCCCTGTCCTGGGGAAGGAAGGCCATGCCCTGTGCCGTGTCCAAGACTGCACCAATATACTGGAGTCATTGGCTGAATATTAACATGGACTTTAGCAAGTTGACTGTAATGCCCAGGTCCTGGAACAGACAGATGGTGTGTTCAAGGGTTCGGATGAGGCTATCCCTGGATGAGACTTTGATCAGCCAATAATCCAGATAGGGAAATATGTAACCCCCCCCCCACCCGTGTCCTGAGGGCAGCCGCAAACACTGCAAGGCACTTGGTAAACACCCAAGGCACCGAGGCAAGCCAAAGGTCAAGGCCCTGAACTACAAATGTGCCCCCTGAAACTGAAATCTGAGATGCTGTCTGTGTGGGACACAAATCTTGATATACAGATGTGCATCCTGCATGTTGAGGGAGCATATCCAATCCTGTTTGTTCAAGAGGGGCAGCAGTCCTTAAAGGCTTACCACCCAGAACCTCTTGTACTGGATGAGGAGGTTTAACTCTCTGAGTCCAGAATAAGCCGGAGGTCGCCCATGGATTTTAGAACCAGAAAGAAGTGGGAGTAGAACCCCCTGCACTTCTTGAGCAAGGACTGCATCGCCTCCCAAAGAACAATTATGTGAGCAGGAGGGTAAGAAGATGGAACTGGAGATCTCTCTAGGGGCCACTAGAGTTTCTAGAGTCTAGAGTGTGGCTGTGGCTTATCAAGTGTAGCACCCTGCTGTTGCCCGAGATCTCCACCCACCTGTCTCGGCGTAGGGAGAACCGACACCCAAACACCTCTGCCAGGTCCACAGGATGGGGGTGGGTGGGTCAGGCAAGGAGTCAGGCTGAAGCAGGAGCAGGTGCCACCCCTCCTCTCCGAAAGCCTTTGCTGGAGGAGGAGGAGGGGGTGGGCAGGGCTGTGGAAGCCTTATGTTTAGTTGGCTTGGAGGTGGGTCGGCGTCTGTGGGTCGCCCGACGAAAGGGCATCCATTGGGCATTATTTTGTTGAGTGTGGCACAATGAATATACTGACCTTATGGTGTGTCCAGAAACTTGCAAGTTGGATAGGATATCCTGGATATCCACTCCGAACAATTTTTATCCCCAGAAGGGAGCATTTAGGATAGACAACTGAACATCTTCAGCAAACTCCGACACCAGCAGCCAGATGTGCCTGCAAAGGCATATGCCCATAGCCACTACCTGGGCCGAAGCATCCACTGTGTCAAAGGCCGAGCGCAGGAGGTGCCGGCTAATGTCTAACCCAAATTTGAGATTCTGGAGGAGCTGTTGGGTGGCTGGTCCTTCAGGCAATGATTTCACCATCTCCATGGTCTGCTCCCATAGGACATCCTGATATTGGATCATGTGGGCCATAGAGTTAATAGTCTTGATGGCCAAGGTGGCAAGAGTTGAAAGCCCTCTTGCCAAAGAGGTCCAGCCTCTGGGATTCCCTGTTGGAAGGGTGGGAACTCAAGTGTTTCAGTTGCTTAGTGCGGTCTTGCGTTGCGTTGATTACCACTGAGTCCACCTGCCACTGTTCCCCAAAGAGAGGCTTGCCCACAGGCACCTTGTATAGTTTATCCACCTTCCTAAGCATGTCTGGAATAAGATTTAGGTAGTGCCAGTCGGCCATGGTTACATCCTCAATTGTATCTATCAATGGGAGACCACTAGAGGGCAGGAGTCTGGCAGCATGAGGTAGGTGGATAACCGATGCTGGGAGGGGTCCAGCTTCACAGTTTAGAACCCCATGGCTGACAATCTGGCACATGACCCCACAAAACAACGGGTTACCAGGGAGAGTACGGACAATGCATTTTGGGGTTTCTTCCCTGTCAGAAGAAACCACGGAAGGGAAGGGGGAAGGGCCCACATCCCCATCATCAACGGACTCCTCAGATTCTGCAGGGGGTTAAAGGTCCGGATGTTACCCTCACTCCTCTCTCGGGAAAATGGGAGGCATATAAGGCGCCGACTGACGTGTGGCAGGGAGTGGGTCCCTGGGGACATTAGGTTGGGATGCACAGCCCCTTGTGGGGGTCAGGTCCTGTGGAGGCAGAAGTCTCGCCTGCATAAAATCCCAAAGGGATGACGGCATAGACGGAAAGTCCACTGTCACCGATGGGTAGCTTGACATCGTTGGTTGGGGAACCGGTGCTGGTGTCGGTGGTGGGATTATAGGAGCTGGCATAGGCAGGGAAGCCGCAGCATGTTGAGGAGCCAGCAACGGTGCTGGTTGAGGGGCTGGTGAAGGTGTAGACTATGTCCACACAGTTGCCGGAGGAGGCAGAGGCCTGATTGTTGCTGGTGGAGTGAGGAGAAACTGGCGTCGCTCAAGGGAGGTGTCGGTGATGGGCACCTGAGGAGTGGGTGAAGGCGACCAAGGGACAGCCTGAAGAGACACCAGAAAGGGCATAGGGTCCGCGGCTGTGGGGGAGGTCGCCTGCACCATTAAGGGTGGTGGAGGGGTTGTGGAGGAAGACGCGGAGCTCACTGAACCCATGCCAGATTGAGAGGAGCTAGCAAAGACTCCCGATTGCGGCCCTGCCACGAAAAGCGGTCTGAATAGCAGGGGCTGTGGAGACTGTGAGGATCCAGTCCCGAAGAACCGCTGCACGATAATGAGAGACTGGCAGTCGGCGCTGCCAACAGTAGCCCTGTTGCAGAGAGGGTGTGCAAGGCAGAAGAAGTAGCCCCTGAGGAGGCTGCTGACGACCCTGAAGCGGTCTTGGACTTACAGTAGTAGCTACAGACATTGGCAGCTATTTCCCGAAATTTCTGTGATATTTCTGGAGAAATCTCCTGCTTTCTGTATTTCCACAGTAGGGGCAGCAGAGGGAAACTCTTTAGAAATTTTCTGAAATAGCTGTCGATGTCTGTGACTACTACTGTATGCGGGGACTACGAGCAGGAAGAGGACTGGGGTTTTTCGCGGTCCTTGTCCCACTGTTTGTGCTTGCCACCGGATTTCTCCCAACCCCAGAGGAGAAGGAGGAGGGCTGCGACCCTAAAGACAGGGCTGGAGGAGAAGAAGAGGAGCTTCTGGTCTGTAGCCCCCATTCCCTGTTGGCAACCTGCTGCAGGAGAATTCTTCCAGGGCCTGCTGGTGATGGTGTTGAGTGGCCTGACTGAAGCCTTTATAGATGTCGCAGGCCTGGGTGTCATGCATAGGCCTGAGGCAGTGGATGCAGGCAGAATGGCTGCCTTTCTCCAGAAGCTGCTTCCCAGATGTGCACTTTGTCTTGGAGGCCTGGTCGGAAGAAGATGGGTCCAACATATAAAAAGAATCAAATAAAAATGAAAAACACTAGGGTGAGAAAATATAATTCAAAGAAAAATGGTGGTCGACTGAAGCTTGTGGCAGTCTCTGGAGGTCTGTGTGCTGATCGCCGGGAAAAGAACTGAGAAGGGAGTGGGGGCCGCCCACTCTTATATGGTTAGCTGATGTCAGAGGGTGACACTGGAGTGGGCAGCCCCCAGCTAGATTGCTAGCTAGAAAAGTTTCCAGGTGATCCTAGTGCCTGATGGCAGTAGTTCCATAGGTGTGGCCTGCTGCAAGAGATACCCCCCAACATCAGATCTATGAAATCCCAGGGCCAAATGGCAACAGTCCAGAGTTCTATAAAGCCAGCAAACAACAAGTGATGCCTGTACTGCTACAGACTGCATTTTTTTTTTTTCATGGGATGCCCCTCCCTCCCCATCTTGGTCATTCGTAGCCCATAGCAGTCATCCCTAAACTGGGCAAAACCCTACAATTCTGCCCCTCATACCAGCTGACCTCAGTTCTTAATACTGACACAAAGTACTATATATCGATCTTATCTCGACGCCTGGACCAGCTGCTCCTCTAGCTGTTGGGCCTAGAACAAATCACAGAAAATATGAGGTGCACACTACATATAGAGCATCAGATGCAGAGGTGGCTTTCAATTGGGTCTCCTAGCCATTCCTGTATGCTGTGCTGAGGTGATTAGGTTTCCCAGTCCCTTTTAATAGCCTCCTACAGTCCATATATAGCTCCCCCAGGTCTGCGTTAAAATAAATGGACACCATTCAGTAGACTTTTCCTTTAAGCGTGGTGCTAGACAGGGTGTCCCCTACCCCCTCTGCTTTTTGCCTTCTACATACAGCCCCTTGTGTATGCAATTAGAGAAGCTCCGAAGATTCAAGGTGTGCAGGCAGACTGTGAGGAAAACCACATAACTCTATATGCGGACAATTTCCTGCTTTATCTTAGCCTCCCCGAGGAATCTCTCCCTATAGTGTTCAAGATTATCCAGAATTTTGGCAGACTCTCCAGTTACAAGTTTAACACCACTAAAATGGAATCACTCTGCTTTAACTATTCACCAACACAACATACTAGGGAGTCCTGTCTCTTCCGCTGAGACCTGTCCGAAATGAAATATCTAGGTGTACATTTTACCAGGCATCCCTAAGGACTCCTGTACATAAAATGATCTCCCTTTTTCACCAAACAGCACAAGACCCGACACACTGGAGCACTCTCCCCGTAAGTTTATCGTGACAGACAGAAGTAATTTGAATGGTAACCTTACCAAGAGCACTGTATCTGTTCTAATGTATCCCATTCTCTATCAATCTCTTTACCTTCCAACAGCGGAACAAGGAAATCTCACATTTCATATGGGCAGGCCAGAGAGCCTGCATCAAACTGCAGACCCTCCACCTCCCTAGAGAGAGGGGCAGTCTGGCCTTGCCCTCCTTGAGGCACTACTACTGGGCCTCCTAGCTGCGGTATATACTCTTCCGCCACCTAGGACAAACACGTACTGTATGGCTCAGAACAGAGCTGGAGACTTTACCAAATCAGTCATTTGTAAGACCTCTGTACCACCAGGAGTAAAAGGGAGTGGATGTCAGGTCAAGGTATAACTGTCTGTAAATTCTCCTGGCACCATACTTATCTCTCTTCTGTCCTTTCGCTCTGTTAGAAGATTTCTCCCCAAATTACAGAGACCCTTTGTTTCGTAACTGGGGAGCATTACTCCTGTCAGTGCTTGCATCAGTTTACTTCAGGGGCCACAGTGAAATCATTTTCAGAGCTAGGGGCCGGGCACCCTTCAGGCTCCGTCAGATGAATTTCTGCAGATACTTGCAGTTCCTGCACTATGTAGAAACACTATCACTAAGTGCTCGCTCCCCGGATGCCGACCCACCCATTGTCCACTTCCTCTCCACTTTCCTGCAGACAAGAGCCACAGACCATATGATATCTCATCTTTATAAGTCCCTATTAGACTCCTTAGGCCACACCCTACTGAATATGATCACAAATTGGGAACAAGACTATCCCAGACCAGGAATAGCACAAACCTTGCCAGCTTACCATGAAAGTCACGTGTTCCCCAAAATGGGAAGCAACTAATACGGTACTTTGGGACCCCAATAATAACAGCACATTACTAAGTAGTACTCCATGCCACTTGCTAGAGGCAATGTGGAGAATCAATGGCACACCGTACCCACATAATCTGATCCTGCCCTACCAATTCCCCTTTCTTCAGGGACCTGGCATTGGAGTTGGGGGCAGCTTTTTAGCGCCCCAATTGTACTAACACTGAACGTTTTCCTCTTGCTCTAGTACCCTAATGATCTCTGAGACTCACTCACTCACTCTCCTGATACCTACTGGGGATTTTACTAACTGCAGTAAAAAAAAAAAAAAACATCACCAGACTCTGGTTAACCCCCAAAACAACTACAATCAGCATGCGGCAAGATATGGTCAATTAAATTTATCAGATGAAACAGACTACTCACTCCCTTAATAACAAAGAGGAATTGTGCTCTTCCAAATGGACAAAATGGGCTACTATACATCATGTCCAGAGACTCCACCTTTGTTCCCTGAATACCCCGTACCTTTAACACTATATGGGTGTATGGCTTAGATAACAGAAAAACCACTCCCAAGGGCAGAAGGACTAATACCACCCATAAGCCTCAATCTCTCTAGTATATGTACAGTTCTGGGCTGACACCCCCTCCCCGGCAGGGTTTTACTAAAAGTATACAACCACAACACCATGTATACAATCAACTTGTAAACTGTTACCTCTTTTATCAGCTGTCCTCCCTACAAGCTGAACCATAGGAAAGGGGCCCTGGTGGTAGGCATTAGACAAATCCTATTTCCTGCTATGATAATAGAGTCTATGAAATGACAAACCAACACTGTGACTATACTTTAAAGTGAATTTTAATAATATACCTGTATGCACACACAATGCTAATAAAAATTTATTTACAAAAAGAAACTGTGGGTCCTGGCATATGGGCAGCCAAGCTCTGGCCTGTAAAGAGTCCAGTTCCACATGGATAAACTTGGAACATGCGGTGAACAAGGTCCTGAGACTATTCCTTGTCCTGCACTGACCATACTGTTAGAGGTGGCCATCAAGGTAGAGGAACAGCTTTACCCCTCTGTGATGAAGAAATACTGCCACTGTTGGAAAGGCACTTGGTGTATACATGAATCACGACTAGAGGCTGGGCAGCTCGATTTTCTTATCTCAAGGTGAAACGACTGCTGTTACGCTCATTCTGTATGAAAGCAATCCTCCTCTCTCCCCCTAGATTTGCAGCTCCACTGTTGTTTTTGTTTGTTTATGTACTCGGACCGCTGAAGCAAATGAAACTGATAGGAATACAAATTCTTGTAACTGACTGTGATAACTGACTTTGTGGAAGTAACTCTGATATCAATTAAAAACTATAAATACACAACACTTGACAAAAGTTTACAAAGTAAAAAATCTTGGAATTTTATTTACTACATGTGAAGATCTCTCTGATATGTATTCAGCTGTTCAGCCCTTTTGTAAGGCTAATGAGCAGACAAGTCTGCAATTGGATTGAACTTGCTTTAGGAGAAAAGGGCATTTGCCCACAATGAATGTGTATATTACACCAATTAAACTACTTGAATGCAAAGCACCCTAAGTGGCCCTGAAAATACAGAAGTGTTGCAAGAGTAAATCATGTTTTGCTTACTGACAAACACTGAACAGCTATGGTACTTAAGCTTTTAATCCGAACCATAGTATATACAGCGAGTCCCAACTTAAGTAAAATGATCTTTAGCAGCTGGATACATAATGTGTTGCTACATAAACATTTAAAACATGTTGATCAGAAAACCACAATCAAGGCAAACTGTCTAGGAAATGTATCCTAAACTTAGGAACATACGAAAACTGTCAGTAATTGTACAGAATCAACCAAAATTGAATACTGATTAAAACAAGATCTGCTTCTTGTCGCTGTGGAGTTCTTTTTATTGTTTAAACAGTATGCTTTATTTTGCAGCAATCAACACGCACACTGAAATACCACAGCTTCTGCCCCCAATCTGTACTTGTTTACATGCCATTGTAAGCAGGTCCTCCACCTCCTTCAGGTACCACCCAGTTGATATTTTGACTGGGATCCTTAATATCACAAGTTTTGCAATGGACACAGTTCTGAGCATTGATCTGTAACCTCATTCCCTCTCCAGTTTCTAATGGAACGTACTCGTATACACCTGGAAGAAACATGTACAGTTTAAAACAGGAGCAGAACAATTTTACAAATTCTTTTAAGTAATCTTCTCCCACCACCCCAATTAAAAAACAAATGTCTTGTAATACATAGCAACATAGGTTTTATAGGCAGATAAGGACTGCTTGGTCCGCCCAGTCTTCCATTTTTCCCTACCTACAGCATCACTGCAGACCCTACTTGATCTCCGGCTCTTTTTCCCTCCCCCCATTCCTTTCCACTAAGATTTCCTTATGGTTATCCCATGCTTTCTTGAACCCCACCACCTCAGCTGGTAGGATGCTCTGGGAAACCACCACTCTTTCTGTGAAGAATTACTTCCTCACATCTCTCCTGAATTTGTGCCCTCCCAGCTTCATAGCATATCCCCTTGCTCCAGAACACCTTTCTGACTGAAAAATACTTTTTTTCTTGTACTCTATTTGCATCTCCCCTCCCCCCCGAGGTATTTAAAGGTCTCTATCATATCCCCCAGGGTGTACATATTGGGTTCCTTTACCCTCTCCTCATAGGGCTTTTGATGCAGACCCACCATTTTGAGTGCCCTCCGCTGGACCACGTCAACTCTGCCTATGTCCTTCTGGAGATGTGGCCTCCAGAACTATACACAATATTCTAGGAGGGGTCTTACCAGTGAGCTACACAGAGGAAACATCACCTCCCCGTTTCTGGTGGTGATACCTCTCCCTATACACCCCACTGGCTCTCCAAACTGCCTTGTTGCACTCCCTGGCCACCTTCAAGCCACCAGAGATGATTATCCCCATGTCTCTCTCCTGCTCGGTGGTCGTCAATAATCTCCCCATTTTATACTCCTGGGTTTCTGTGTTCCAAGTGCATTATTTTGCATTTTTTTCACACTGAAACCTAGTTGCCATATCCCTGACCACTCCTTGAGTTTTTTCAGGTCTCTGCTCATCCTTTCTACCCCCTCTTGGAGTGTCCACCCTATTGCATATTTTGGTGCCATCCGCAAATAGGCCGACCTTCCCCCTCCAGCTCCTCTGCAGTGTCACTTAAAAAGACATTAAAGGGAATCCATATATTTCCTTATAAAATTATTGTAAAGGTTACTATGAGGATCCAGTAAGTAAATTGCTGGCTTATATTTAGAAAATGTTTTCAGTACGACAGACAAATGCTTTTCAAATAGGGATATGGAGGCATCCATTTTGTGGACAGGAAAGGTGCTGTGATGATGTCACTGCCTCACCAGTGTTAACAGTGTGCAGTGCGGCAGGTGAGAACAGTTCAATTGTGCTGTCAGGGATTCTATTATATTCTGAGAAACACCCAGGATTTTATGTTTGGCAGAGTGTAAGAAAAGAATCCATTGCATCTCTTCATGATAGAACAGGATCCCTGTCAGTAGGAGCAGTTTGTTTTAACACCCTTAACTGCATACTGTTAGAGCTGGTGAGGCAGTGACATCATCGCAGCACCCCTTCCTGTTCACAAAATGGATGCCTCCACATCACAATTTTAAATGCATTTTTCTTTCTTACTGAAAACATTTTCTAAATATAACCTAGCAATTTTCAGACTGGATCCTCACAGTAACCTTCACAATAATTTCATAAGGAAATGTACGGATTCTCTTTAAAGGGGACTGATCCCTAAGGCACTCTGCTGGTCACCCTCCCCTCTGAGTGTACCTTCACCACTACCCTCTGTCATCTACCCCCTAACCAATTTCTTACCTAGTTTACCACCTTTGGATCCACTCCTAAGCTACCAGGGATCGACAAATTTCAAATTTACATGCTAGTCCAAGGACAACTGGCCTAGCCAAAAATGGTAGCCCCAGTGTTGTAAGTGGTAGTTCACGGTCAGAAGGCTATATTTTAAGAAAAATTTGAAAAATATTACGTAGCAACAAAGTACATGGTGTGAGGGATTGTATTATTAATACTATGCAGATGTAGGCCATTGGAAAATGGGAAAAGTGATGTACTGTATTTGTACATTTTTCTGTTAAATTAATACAGATTGAAATCTGAGTCAAATGCCAGCCCCAGAACAAAGTAGACAGAATAATTAGAAGGACAATGAGAACTCAGAAGAACTGCCATCAAGAGTATTGATAGGACTAGGACAGGAGGATGATGGAGCAGGAGCACTGGCAGGAGATGCAGAAGCAGCAGTAGCAATTGTAACAGCAGCAGCATCCCCTTGAATATGTTGAGTGCCCGGACCAGACAGCAGCCAGCAGTTGATTGCCGGATCAGGAACAATGTCACATAGTTCAGGACCCTCTACATCTGTGGAGAGACTGTAGTGTTATCACCAGCCAGCCATGTCCTTCTTTTTGTTTTTATGATATTTTGCATTTTTTACGAGGTTTTGAATTGAGAAGACACGTTCGTACTTTGCAGTTGACACATTCATTGCCAGTAGTATTTCCACTAACTCTAGAATGTGAACAATCTGGGGTGGTTTTTCTTTTAGCAGTCTTGTAGAGACCTGCAGATTGGGTTTGTCAACTGCAGATTTTGGCAGTGCCTTAAATACAGCATATTCTAATTTTATATTGTTCTGCTGCTCTTCAGTGAAAAAAATCAAAGTGTGCAGCCAAATTAGCCAGTTCAGTGGTGCCAAACTCTGCAAGTTCTCTTGGGAGACCAAACTGCTTAAAATCCAGACAGGTGAACCATTTCAGAGCCACCTCTGAGAAATGCTGAAATATTTCATCTGTGTAAGCTATTGCTGCATCTACTGAACTCTGCAGTTGTGCATCTGTTCCAAAATTGATTTCTGGGCAGTTGTCTCTGAATGTGAAAGGAACAGTCTTCTCACCTCCCCTCTTTGAAATTACATAGTCCAAACATCTGTGTTGAAGTTTTAATGACCTAGGAAAGCTGCCATGTATTTCCCTGGCTTTGATTTCAGTTCCATCAGCTGGAGTAGGCAAGTCTTGACGAGTTGTGGTACTTCTAGAATTAAGTCATCTCTTTGAAACTGCAGTGACAGTGTTTTTCAGTATTGATAAAAAAATATCTTGCAGGATATAGAGAGATTTTACAAAGTGCACACTCTGTACCTCTCTTAAAAGTGCCTTTGATGTTGAACCATCATCATGAGCTAAACTAGATGCATGTTCCAAGTGGCGTGCTACTGTGGGTAGCTTCACCTGAACTGCATGGACTGAATGTGATCTACAGGCAACCCATCTCACCTGTTTAACGGCACTAACATGAGCCAGTTCAGTATCCATCACATTTGCAGTTTCTTGAAGCTCTTTCTGGGATTATCACAGAATTTAAATATTCCCTTTAGAGTATTTTCGAGCTTTGATATAAAGGAATTGTTTTCATCGCATTGAGAACTGCCAGCTCCAACTTACAGGCAATACAGTGCATGGCTATTATGTGAGGACAGTGCTCCTGTAACTTTGCAATGGTTCCACCTCTTTCACCCATCATTACACTTGCCCTCATCAAAACTGGCAGAAATAAGAAGTGGCTCCAGATTACTCACATTTGTTAGGTTAGTGCGTGGAAGATTTACTGAATCTAATGCAGTTGTTACTGTATTAAAGACACCTTCCACATGTGCATATTCCAACGGCACAGCTTGGATCAGAATGTATGCACCTCCTTTGAGACAGCATCTACAAAAGGCAGGAAAACTTCTTCCCATTCAATTGTACTGGCATCAATACTGCTGTCAGCAAGGACTGTCATATATTTAGCGTTAGTAAGAGTTTGTATCTGGGTCTTGGATAAAACAGCAGATAGAGCTCTGCAAAAGTCCCTGGCTCGCTTATCACTGGTAAGAGCAGAACCAAGCTTAATCCTGTTTTTCTCCTGTAATTCACACAGACAATCCATGTCGGAGAAAAGGTGCAGATGTTTGGCAATTGAGTATGCTGTGTTAAACAGATGTCTCATCTTGACCTTAGTGGCCTCCTCCAACTGTGCAAAGGCTTAATAAAGTGGTGACTCACGGTTATCACAGTGTACTGCACATTGACCACTTTACAGAATATGTTGAGTCTGACATAGCACATGTGGACTGGTCTTCTCATGTGCACAGAGACTCAATCCTAAAATTGTTAGAGCCTGTGGCAAATACATTTGTTTTTTTATGAAAAGGCTGGTATTACAATAGTAGGATACTTTTCGCACACTGTGCAATACATCAGTCCCTTTTTTCACCATATCTCAACCATTTATAAGTGGTCAACCAATAAGATTGAAACAGTCTGGCCCTGTTCTCTTGGTCATATTTCTTGTCTTTACTTCTCTCCTCCACCAGCTCATGGATCACTGAAGTGTGTTTCTTAGGAAGTGCAACAGAGGCTTCATCTAAGGCTTCACTGTTTAATAATGCAAGTGACTGATCAGCTGTTATATCCACTACAGATGCAGATTCATTGTTACTTTCATCTGCGGAAAGTAGAATGTGTTTATCTCTTACAAGAAGAGGATGATGCTGGTGCTGCTGACCAGAGAGGTAAGAGAGTTTGTTGTTTACTCTTCTGCATATTATTGTCTGTTACTTGTTGTTTGTGGTGCTAATAAAATGTATTTCATTATAGTCACTGAGTGGTGTGCGTCTTTCAATGGTGGTAGACAGGAATGGGAGGGAACAGACAGAAACTAATGAAAAAGAATACTTAATTTACAGGCTGTGTAAACTAAGCAAGGCAGACAGCCAGGGAGTAAGCCAGTGGAATGGGATTGATATGGGACGAAATAACAATAGCGAGTCTAGAAAGATTTACAGGATGGTGATGCTTACTTTATTTTTATATATATTTTTTTACACTGCACTTTGCTCCGTTTCTTTCCCACCCTCACCTGACACATCTGACAACAGATAGTTCCCTCTCTACCACACCACACCTTTTTTAATTGTATTTCCTTAGGCAGCTTTGCCTTGTTATTTTGGTCAGTTCTTGTTATTTTACACTTTCTTGCCTTTACTTTTCCAAGGGCAATACGAAGCTCAACCCTCGCTTTCTTCCTCCTTTACTGCTCGGTCTAGTCCACCCTTTCCTTTCCTTTTTTGCATTGCTTTATCCGAGTTCCTTAAGCAGCTTTTGCCTTTTTGTTTTGGTCAGTTCTGGGTTTTACACTTTCTTGCCTTTACTTTTCCAAGGGCAACACAAAGCCCAACCCTCATCCTCCTCAACTGGTCAGTCTGGTGGTCCACCCTTTCCTTTCTTTAATTTATTTTGTCTCCCTTAGGCAACTTTTGCCTTTGTATTTTGCTCAACTGCCACTGCGCAAGGAGTACAAGCGGCTAGCACATAACTTGTGGCCCAACAACACTAAACACAGATTCCTTTTCCCTGGCTAGTACCCAGCCAGACTCTGCCTAATCATACACTTTGCCGATACGTTTTATTTTTTGTTGCTGCTGTTCAGTTCTTTTTGTTCCTTTTTCTTTTTTTGGTGGTAGATAAGAGACAAGACCCTCCTGACCTTGCTGATGAGAGGCCGCCTCATGGCTCCTTCCTGTCCTTCCCCCTCCTCCGGCTCACCACCACCATTCAGGCACAGTAACCTAACTCTCCCTTTCGCATTTCTTTTTCCTTTTTTAATTCAATATTTTCTGGTGCTCTGCTGCCCACTTAAATGCAGTCTGAGTGAGCTCCTCCCACAAATTGCTACACCCATACGCTGCCTTAACAAACAGCAGTAACAACATTGTGCTGTTCCTGCACTCCGTACAGTACACTCAGCTGCACATCCTTTTCCCTCTATGGTCTGAGTGAAAGTACGCCTTCGATCTAACTAACAATTGCCAAGTTACTGCCATGGCCAACAGGTCTCCTCCACTGCACAGTGGCTGATCATGCCACTGGCGGCATGACCTGCCAATCATGCTGCTTCTGTTCAACTCCTCCCTGCAGTGGCACTTTGATGGGTTCCTGATTTGACTGGCTGCTCTCTCTCCATATCTCTGCAATGTGCCTGCTGCACTCCTGGGCTCCTCCTCATATGACTCCACTCCCTGGTACTCTGGTTTGTCAGATGACTAGGGAGAAGATCAGACTGGGCACTGTCAGCAGCACCCTAGTCGAGGGAAAGAACAGATTACTCACCTGTAACACTTGTTCTAGGAGTGGTATATGTTGTTCATCCACACTTCTTGGCATGTCCCCTTCCACTTTAAATCTTGCCGGAAGTCTTCAAGCTGGCTCCTCCCACCCACCCGGGTGAGTATATACTCTCAGCTGCCCATGATGCTGAATCTTAGCCGCTGGGCAGGTTGTGTGCCCGAGCCGGGAGGTCGGGTGTGTGTGTGTGTGTGTGTGTTGATGAAGACACATATACCACTCCTAGAATTACTGTTACAGGTGAGTAACCTGTTCTTCTAGGAGCGTGGATATGTTGCTCATCCACACTTCTTGGCAGACTCCAAGCAATTCTCCGGGAGGAGGGAGGCACGGCGCACACCCCTACTTAGGAAACAGAGCTTGGAGAACCGAGGCCCCAAAACCAGCATCCTGGCTTGACTCAAGATTGATGTGGTAGTGGGTGATAAAGGTGTTTGCTGAATTCCAGGTAGCAGCCCGACAGATCTCCTGGATAGGGATGTCCCTGGAAGCAGCCACCGATGCAGCAGTATGGCGGGTAGAATGAGCTCTTATCCCGCTGGGAGGCTCCTTGCCTGCCAACTCATAGCACAGACCTATGCATGATGTAATCCATCTTGCTATGGTCCGTTTGGCTGCAGGTCTGCCAGAAGCAGCTTCAGCGTAGGTGACAAACAGCTGGCGAACCTCTCCATGAATTTCCGCCATCCTCTCCTTGTAGTAGGAGAGAGCACGTCTCAGGTCCAAGGTATGGAGCCTGTACTTGGCGTCCGAGGTGTAATTAGGGTAGTAAACTGGAAAAGTCAACACCTGGTTAAGGTGAAACTCTGACACCACCTTCGGAAGGAATTTCGGGTGGGGGCGCAGAACAACTTTGTCCCTGTGAAAGACCAGATAAGGGGAGTCCACCGAAAGTGCCTGGAGCTCCCCGTCCTTCTGGCAGACGTGATAGCCACCAAGAACGCCATCTTCCATGACAAGTGTGAAAGCTCACATTTGTGCTTGGGTTCGAATGGCTTGCCCATGAGCTTTGCCAAAACCAGCAAAAGTTACCACGGAGGTGGAGGGTCACGCACCGGAGGGGATATGTGACCAGGCCTTTGAAAAAGCTCCCGACCACTGTTCTCCTGCACCTATGTTAGCTGACCAGCCACGCCTGCAAGGCACACGGCTGCCAGGTGCAACCTTGAAGGGTCAATGACTGTGAGACCACCTTTGGAGAGAGACAAAGGTAGTCGAGAATGTTAGCCACAGAACAGGATAAGGGGTCCAGACCCTTACCTTGGCACCAAATGGAAAAACGTTTCCATTTGAAGGCATAACATTTCCTGGTCGATTCCTTTCTAGATGCCTCCACCACGGTGTAGGCATCTTTGGAAGGACCCAGAGCCTGGAACTCTAGCCGGTCAGGTACCAGGCTGTGAGGTGCAGGGATTGACCGTCCGGATGGAATACCTTCCCCTGGTTCAGAGATATCAGGTCCGGGAGTGTACAAAGCTGCTCCCGGGGCCTGCAGCTGAGGCTGAGGAGATCTGGGTACCAGAACTGGCGCGGCCAGTCTGGGGCTACCAGAATCACCTGTGCCTTGTCCCTCCTCACCTTGAGTAACACCTTGTGGATCAAGGGAAGTAGAGAGAAGATGTAGAGGAGGGCTGGGGTCCATGGCCTCGAGAAAGCATCCCCCTGCAGTGAGCCCTGCTGAGGGGGGCGGGCATGAAACAACCTCAGCTTGGTGTGTTCCCTGGAGGCAAACAGGTCCACCAGCGGTTTGCCCTAATGGGAGAACACGCTGTAAGCTACCTCTGGATGGAGAGACCACTCGTGGGATGTCTGGCCTATGCGGCTGAAAGCATCCACCAGCTGGTTCGAGATCCGCCTCCAACCGGCTTACGAAGGTCCAGATGTGGAGCGCCTTCTTGCACAGCAGACGGGAGTGCGTGCTGCCCTGTTTGTTGAGGCAGTACACGGTCATGGTTTTGTCCATCTGGACTTGAACCACTTGACCCTGGAGTTGAGGAGTGAAAGCTGACAACGCCAGTCTGACTGCTCTGAGCTCCAACAGGTTGATGTGGCATCGGGACTCCTCGGGGGTCCAGAACCCATGGGCCCTGTTGTCCCCCATGTGGGCTCCCCAGCCCATGAGAGAGGCATCGGTCGTAAGGACAACCTTCGGCTCAGGGTGGACAAATGGGATCCTTCCCTGCAACCGGTCTGGGGCGGTCCACCATTGGAGAGCGTCCCACATCTTCTGGGTTACAGTGACCAGCTGGTCGAAGTGACCATATCGCTGAGTCTACTGGTCGGCCAGCTCCCACTGGAGGGGGTGCATGTGCCACCAGGCCCAACAGACCACTGAGGTGCACACCACCATGTAACCCAGAAGGCGCAGAAAGTACCGGGCAGGGTGCAAATGCCCAACCAGAAATGATTGGACAAAGGAGGAGAGAACCTCCGCCCTGTCTGCCGGGAGCTGAGCTCTGGCTTGACAAGAATCGAGCTCTGCCCCGATGAAGCCCTTCATCTGAGAGGGCACGAGTTCCGACTTGGCCTCGTTGATCAGGAGGCCGAGTTGGGAGCAGGTTTGGAGGGCCAGATCTCTGGACCTCTCCACCTCCTGAAGGGAGGAACCTGCCAAGAGCCAGTTGTCGAGATAAGGGTAGATTCTGACTCCTTGACCCCGAAGGTGGGCCGCCACCACTGCAATGCATTTGGTGAAGACCCGAGGGGCCTATGACAGGCTGAATGGCATGGCTCGGAACTCGTACAGGGTCCCTTCGACCCTGAAGCGGAGGAACCGCTGATGGGATGGACGGATTGGGACGTGAAAGAATGCATCCTGTAGATCCAGTGAACAGACCCACGTTTCGCTCCAGGGATGGTATGATCTGGTTCAAAGGGACCATCCGAAAGGTGTGGCACCTGAGATACTGATTCTAGTCGTGGAGATCTAGGATGGGGCGCCAACCCCCCATCTGCTTGGGCACCAGGAAGTACCTGGACACAAAGCATGGGTCTGTCGGAGGATCTGGCACTGGGGCTACTGCCTCCTTGCGGAGGAGCTGAGCCACGTCGTCTCAAAGAGCTGACTGGGTGCATGCGGAGATCTGTTCCTCCCGAGGGGAGCAGACTTGGCTGGGAGGGTACTGCTTGAATTCCAGAGGCAGTCCCTGACCGACCACTTTGAGAACCCACCTGTCCGAAGTGACAGCGGACCAGGCAGAAAGGAAGTGGTGGAGCTGACCACCACGGGAGGACCCAGAGCTGGCGTGATGGGTATAGGGGTGGCAACCTTCAACCCGTCACTGAGCAGGCTTACAGGAGGAGGAGGCTCCAGGACCTGCGCCTCAGTCTCCTTTACAGGGCTGTTGAGGACCCTGCTTGGGCCGCGGGTGCCAAGCTTGAGCCTGCTGCTGCTGTTGCTGCTGACCTCCTTGATAGGAGGGCTGCCTGACTGCAGGGGAAGAGTGCTGAAATGGCTTCTTCTTTCTCTTCTGCTGGTTCTTGCCTGAAGAACCCTTGGCAGAAGTAGCATCCAAGGTGGCACTGGACTGCTCTATATGTTGAAGGTGACCGGCCACTCCTGGACCGAACAAGTCGGTCCCCAGGAAGGGCACGTCAGCAAGCTTATGCTGAGTATCCACCAGGAAGGAGGAAAGCCTCAGCCAACCCCTGCGGCGAGAGGCCACTGCGGCTGCCAACGAGCGGGCACAAGAATCTCCTATATCCAAGGCTGTCTGGAGCTGCTGTTTTGTGACAGCACGACCTTGGTCACGGACCTGCTTGACCGTTGTCTGCATGTTCGGTGGGAGACAAGGGAGGACCTCGTCCAGTGACCACAGAAGGGCATGAGAGAAGTGTGCCATAATCACAGCCGAGCTGGCCTGACGAAGGCCCAGAGCAGAGGCAGCGTAGACCTTGCAGGCAGAGTGGTCCATATTTTTTGACTCCTTGTCCGGGGGTCGGTCAGTATCGGCCGAACTACCAGTACGCCTGAACACCGAGGTGGTCACCAGGCTCCTGGCCGACGGGTGCTCAGTGAAGCCCTCAAGGGACCCTATGGGCACCGCGTATTTGTGGGCCATGCGGGCAGAAGGTGCTGGGCAGGAGGCAGGGCACTGCCAAAGTTCAAGGGCTGGACCAACAATGGCCTCGGCCACTGGAAAGGCCTCCGTCGGGGTATCCCCTCTCTTGAGGATGTCAGTGAGAGGGTACTCCGCCTTTTTCTGGATGGGCTCCAGGGGCATTCCGGTGGAGTCTGAGATGAGGTGGAGAATGCCCTGGAAGGAGGAAGGGCCTGCGCCGACTGACGAATCGTCATCCCCGGGATGTGAGTGCAAGCTGGTGATGTCAGATTCTGAGGAGTCATGGTAAAGCGGTCTACCGCCTAAGTCACCCTCAATGTGCCGAGGGCGATCCGGGGTGACTGTTATCGACAGACGTCGGGGAAGCCCAGTGTCTTGTCAGTCCTCTTTCGAGGGCGCCCCTCCCTCAGGCTGTTTAGGCGTTGGTTCCATCAGAATCAGTGGAGAGACCGGAATACACAAAACCGGGAGACAGGCCGGCCCCATGGGTGGAGGAACCAGTGGCTTTGGTTCTGGAGGGGTCGGCGTCGGCCTAGGAGGCGGTAGCCAAGTTATGGCCGGGGTGGGCAGTGGATCCAGCTTCTGCCCAGTCATTATCAGCTGCTGCCACATAAGGTTTTCATCGTGCTGACGGAGCTTCTGTCAGAGCCTCTCCTCATCCGAGGAGGATGAGGACCTGTGGCGACGCCTCCTCTTAGAGAGCTTATGGCTCTTTCTCAGTCGTTCGGCCGAGGGGATTCTGGACCTCGACCGAGATTGGGGAGGCCGACTCGGTCGATCAGGAGACACTGGGGTCAGTGAAAACCGAGGGACCGGAACAGGGTTCTTGATGGGGACACCAGCAGTCTGGCTCTCCTCATCAGGGAATACAAGGACCGGAGTCCTTTCCAATGAGTCGTCGGCCATGGCCGGTGACAAAGGGTCTATTGGGTCGAGGATAATTTCGACCTCGTCGGCCACTTCCTCAGTCCTCTGGCCAGACTGAAGATCCATGAAGCTGGCGGGCAAGGATGCGATCTCGACCGAAGTCGAGACCACGTGTTCTTGGGACTCGGACCTCTCTTGGTCCCAGGAACGTCTTCGCCGAGATGAAGACACGGGGTCCTTCTCTCTCTTCTGAGAGTGGGAAGAGTGTGAGCCTCAGGGCGCCTCACCCTGAGTGGGGAGAGACTGGCACAACTCCTTGAAGGAGCCCGAAAAGGTGGAGCCAAGGTTCAGAGGAACAAAGAAGCTTCGACTAGCCAAAGCACGAGCTGCTTCTTCCTCGAACGCTTTCATCTGTTCCAGCTGTTTGGCGGATCCTGCAGCCGCGGAAACCGCCACCTCGCCTCTTCGATTTCACCAGAGTGTGTTTCTTTTCGCCCAGTCTCCCAGCCAAGCATGCCTTGCAGTGCGTCCAGAGCGTTGGGATGGAAAGCCAGGCAAAAACTGCACTACGGTGTCATGGCCAACACCTAGGCAATAGACACATGTGAGGTGAGGATCGGAGCGCGACACCTTCTGGCCGCAGGGGGCTCCGGCGAAATCCGGGGGAAGATTTTTCCTCCATGGTAGATGCGACGAGAGCGCGATTGCTAACTTGAACGAGTTTAATTTTCGGTAAAAAACGACGGTTAGAATCCAGGGCCTATGATACGCTGCGAGCACGAGGGAACCTGTATCTTTCAGCGGAAACGAAGATCTGGCATCATGGGGTGGAGCCGAGGTATATACCACCCGGGTGGGTGGGAGGAGCCAGCTTGAAGACTTCCGGCAAGATCTAAAGTGGAAGGGGACATGCCAAGAAGTGTGGATGAACAACATATCCACGCTCCTAGAAGTACAGTTACATAGGAACTTACCGTAACAGTAGATCTTCGAGAGAGGTTCCTTCAGTAGGTCATCACATATAGGACTGGTGCCACCTGGCGTCGGGCCACACGGCAGACTTTTCTAGCAATCCCTGACGCGGGATCGCCCACCTGACGTCACGTGAGTGATGACAGTATATAGTGGGTGGTCCCCATGCCCGCCCTCCAGTTCTCCCGCTGGAGCCAGAATGAGGCCTGACAGCAGGAGTGATCAGGATTTGGAGTCTCTGTAAACGCAAAATGAGAGGGAGGAAGGAGGGAGGGAAAATTATGACCTACTGAAGGAACTTCTCTCGAAGATCTACTGTTATGGTAAGTTCCTATGTAACTGTACTATCTTACTTCGAGAGGGTTCCTTCAGTAGGTCATTACATATAAGACAGAGTGCCAAGCAGTCCCTCCAAAGAGAGACCGAGGGAAACTAGGGAGGAGGAGAATAACTCCAACAGAAAAACTGGAATCCAGAATGGACACAGCCTAGGACAGAAGGTCCTGTAACATAGCAAGGCCGAAACCAGCCATCCGCTTAGAAGCAATGTCCAGACTGTAGTGTTTGGTAAAGGTATGAACAGAACTCCAAGTGGCTGCGGCACAGATATCAGCCGCAGAGACATTTAGCAAAAAGGCAGCAGAAGCAGCCATGCCCCTAGTAGAATGACCTCTTATTGTACCCAGCAGAGGTTTTTCATACTTCTGGTAACAATACCTAATGCAGTTGTCTAACCATTTGGAAAGGCCCTTCTTAGAAACCGGTTTGCCCTTTGATCTGGGGGCAAAAGATACAAAAAGCTGATCACAGCTATGGAATTCCTTAGTCTGGTGAGTGTAACACCGAAGGATCCGATGTACATCCATGGTATGGAGGAGTGCCTCACCTCTATTAGAGGGGGACGGATAGTACACAGGAAGCTCTACTGATTGGTTCCGCATGGCTTCTGACACCACCTTGGGAAGAAACTTCAGATTCGTTCTGAGGACCGCCCGGTCCTTATGGAAAATAAGACAGGGCTCCTTACAAGCCAGAGCATGAGGCTCCGAAATCCTCCGGGCTGATGTAATGGCAACCAGAAACAATGCCTTCCGGGAAAGGAAGTGCAAGTCACAGCTCATAGCCAGCTTGACAGGAGGAAAGGTGAGCTTTTCCAAAACAAAGTTCAAATCCCAAGGTGGAGTTGGGCTGCAGATGGAGGGTTTCAGATGGAAAATCCCTTTCAGAAAGGTTTTAGAGTCTTCCAATTGAGCCACAGGTTTACCATCCACTAGCTCGTGGTACGCCGAAATATCTGAAAGGTGGACATTCAACGATGAATATGAAGACTGGAGTCCGACAGATGAAAGAGGTACTCCATGACTTGAGGGAAAGAACATGAGAAAGGGTTCCAACCCTTAGCCGTTGCCCAGATGGAAAATCGTTTCCATTTCATGGCACAAGTGGATCGAGTAGAGGGTTTTCTGGCCTCGATGAGGACTTGAGCGACCTGGGAGGATACCCCAAAGCGAGAGATCACTATGTCTGCAGGAGCCATGCATGAAGGTGCAGAGTCCTGAGCCACGGATGTAGTAGCCGACCTTGATCCTGAGTCAGGAGGTTGTGAGTCACTGGGAGTGGAACCGGTGGTTTCCTGGAAAGCTGTTGCAGCAGCAGGAACCAAATCTGTCTCAGCCACAGAGGAGCAATGAGAATCATCTTTGCCTTCTCTGCTTGAAGTTTGAGAAGGACCCTCTGTAGAATGGGAAATGGAAGGAAGGCATACAAAAATTTCCCTGTCCAAGAGAGAGACCGCATGTCGTGCCAGAAAGCACCATGCCCTGGAACGAGCGAGCAAAAACTGGGAAGTTTTGTGTTGTATTTGGAGGCGAAAAGGTCAATTTCCAGATGCCCCCAATGTAGGAAGATGGATTCTGCCACTTCCTGATGCAATTCCCACTCGTGAGTTAGGGTCCGAGATCTGCTGAGACTGCCAGGACATTTAGGATACCTGGAACATGCATGGCCATGAGGGCCAGATTGTACTGGACTGCCCAGTTCCACACCCGCATCACCTCCCTGCACAAGCTGTACGAGCGGGTTCCTCCTTGTTTGTTGAGGTACCAAACTACTGACTTGTTTTCCGTTTGTACCAGCAGTGATCCCTTGGGAAGGAGGGTCTGGAAAGCCTGTAAGGCGTACAGGACAGCCCTGATCTCCAGAATGTTGATATGTAGTCTCCAAGCTGGATCACAGTCCTTGGGCTTGGTGTTCCCCTAGATGTGCCCCCCCATCCCAAGTTCGAGGCATCCGTGGTTAGGGATGCTAAGGATGGTCCAGGTTGTCCAGGAGTTGATCCCACTGCACACTTTCATGTGGAGCCTCGCAAGGGGAACAGTGGTGATGGAGGCTGCCATCAGGCCGAGAAGGCGAAGAATCTCCCGGGCCAGGATGGTCCTGAAAGAAGCCACTCGGGAAGCCTGATGGATCAGCATCTCCACCCTGTTTGGAGGGAGGAAGACTCTGCAATGGACCGTATCCAATACTGCCCCAATGAACTGACGTTTCTGAGCCGGGGTCACGGAGGACTTGGGAATACTGACAGTAATCCCTAGTCTGCTGAAAAGGTACAAAGTGAAAGAAAGAGCTTCCAGTAAAGAGTTCCTGGATGGGGCTGAAATCAGCCAGTCATCCAGGTAAGGAGAAAATCGCAATACCCCTGTGGCATAAGAAGGCCGCAACCACTGCTAGGCACTTGACAAACACCCGGAGTGCCGATGACAGACCAAGGGGCGCTAGAATTGATGTCCCCAGAACTGAACACAGGAACCTGGCGTGGTTGGGAAGATCGGATATGCAGGTAAGCATCCTGCATGTCCAGAGCGCATAACCAATGATTCTCCAGAACGAGGTTCTGGAGTGTCAGCATTCGAAAGTTTTTGTACTCGACAAATTGGTTTAGGCTGCTTAAGTTGAAGATGGATCTGAAATCCACCATCCTTTTTGGAACCAGGAAAAAATGGGAATAAAACCCCCCTCCCCTTTGCTGGAGGGGAACATGCTCTATTGCTTCCTTGAGCAAGAGACTGTTCACCTCTTCCCGGATGAGAAGAGCCTGATCCCTTGAATAGGAGGATCTTCTTGGTGGAGTTTCTGGAAGAAAGTTGAGAAACTCTATCATGTGTCCGATGGACACTAGCTGCAGGACCCATTCATCGGAGGTTATTGCCCTCCACTCCTGCACGTGGCGGGCGAACCTCCCCCCCCCACCCTGCTCCCCGTCAGGAGACTGAGGAGGCAGTGGGGATAGGAAGTCAGAAAGTGGCTGGATGTTCAGGGGGACGGCCCCCCCTGCATGTCTCTGGTTCTTGGAGGCAGAGGGGTGGCTATACTCGTGGCCTTCACGCTTTTCCTGGCGGCGTGCTGGGGCTTGCTTTCTCTGCCTCAGGTCCTTTTCCAAAGGGCTGCTGTTGTTAGTTGCCAGATGGTACATGGACCTCACCGACCTGAGGGCGAGACCTCAGTCCTGCAGGTCAGTGATAATGTCCTTGGTGTCCCCACCAAAGAGTACCGAGCCCCTAAAGGGGGCATCTTGAATCGCCGACTGAACTTCGTTAGCAAGCCCGGAAAGGTGAAGCCAGGAGTGCCAACTGAGGGCAATGGCAATTGCCGAGGTGCGAACCACAGACTCAACTGAGTCGTATGTGGCCCACAAAGCATGCCTACAAGAAAATGTGGAGAGGTGGAGATCTTTGAGAAGTTCCTCTTTCAAACGCGAGGGTTCCATGGTCTAGACCCGAGCTTCCAACCTGGCCAAGGTAGCTTTCTGGTGAGACACCATATGGGCCACATAGTTAAGGGACCGGAAAGCGCATGTGGCCAAAGCATAAATCTTTCTCCCCGAACTGGTCCATCTGCCTCGACTCTTTGTCCGGAGGAGAGGTGCTCATGTGCAGCGAAGCGGTCATGAGCAGCAGAAATGACAACAGAGTTGGCCTTAGGGTGCACTTTCAAGAACGGGGCATCCTTTGGCACCTGGTAAAGCCTGTCCGCCCTCTTGGGAACAGCCGTGAGTGAATGAGGCATCTTCCAGATGGTAGTGGTGAGGTCCTGATGAGGTTCAATCCATGGAGGAATGGGGACCGGAGACAAAGACTCTAAGTCCAGGTGTTTTGCAAGTCTCTGTCTCATAGGGTCCTGATCCTCTGACTCCCAGTCAAAGAAATCCTTCATGGACCTCAGAAGGTCCGAAAGGCAAGGTCCTCTGGTGGGGATTTCGGGGAAACCTTGCCTGACGGGCCCTCAGGCTCCTCCAGGACATCCTCCGCAGAATCGTTGGCCCGCTCATCATCATCATCGTCATCTGCCTCTTCGTTTGGACGGTGTCGGATATCAGGACGAGCGATGTCCTGACAAGCCTTCTCCGAAACGTGCACTGTAGCCACTGAAGAACTACTCAGGGATGGGGACCTTGGAGACCATGGGAGAGGGAATCTCATCTCCAGGTCTGACACCAACTCTGACCGAGCCCCCGCCACCAAGACTGGATTAGGGTCTTGAAGTCCAGTGTAACCGTAGGAGGTGGAGGGGGTGGCAGAGGAAGTTGGGGCTGAGGGGGTGGAAGAGGAGGCGGTATTACTGGTGGGGGTGGGTAATGGTAACCCTGGAATCCCTGGTAATGAGGGTAGGGATTGAACTCAGGGTAAAACTGTCCATAGTGGCTCCAATTCGGAGGGGGCCAGCAGGTTAGTGGTCCCCAGGGAAACCCAATGGGTAATGGGAGACAGTTCGGGGCCTAGAGTAGATCCCCGTCATCGTCAGGTCTGGTGGCAGGGGTACCCACGTTGGAACCGCCATGGTATAAATAGGCTGGGGGTCTGGCGTCAGGACAGCCCACATCAGGGGAACCGACATCAGAACCAGCACCACCCAGTCCAGCGTCAGAGCCTGACAAAGAGGGGCCCTGACAGCAGGACCGGATCTGGTGTTGGGGCCAGTGGTTGAAGCAGGTCACTAGGTCCTGGCTGAGGAACTGTTGTTGGGACATTTGGCGTCGGAGTCAACGGCTGAGGCCGACTGCTGAGTCCTGCGTCTGAGCAGGATTCGCCAGGTCCGCTGGCAGGATCTCGGCTGGAATCGGCTGTATTGGGCTCCCACCCAGAGGAGGAACCTCCACTGGTAGGCCAGCCAGCTGAGGAGGAGCCTCCTTTCCCTTGACCCCAAGGGGAGAGCGTGGTGTAGACCCTGCAGATTTGACAACGTTGAGGGGTTCCCCGCTGTCTTCACCGCAGGCACCCGCCGGAGAAGGGGAGGGTACGGGCGAAGGGAGAGGGGCCTTCTCCCTTTGGTTCCACCAGACGTCGGGTGAGGCACCGTTAGGCCCCGATGGGGGAACTCCACCTAAGCAACCATCAGGGATGGGCGTCTTAGCAGGTGGCATTGGGTGGGCGGGGGAGGAGTCCCCAGACAGCTAATCGACGGATGCCAGGTGGTTCCCCACAGGCTGGGGAGCTGGCTTACCGGCTGCCACGCGGTCCCCAGAAGAGCCAGGGGCCAACTTATCGGCTGGCGCGGTGCTGCCGTCGGAGGGGGCCGACGATCGACTGACCTGCTACAGCCTTACCAGACTTGCCGTCCGATTTCCTGGGCAGCAGCTGGGCCTTGCTCATCGAGGGCTGCATGTTGTCTGTGGAGCATTCCCACTCCCAAGATTTATCCTTGTGCTTCTTTGATGGAGAAGATTTTTCTGCTGAGGACTCTCTTAATCGATCCATCTTCTTCTCAAGAGAAGCCAAGTGGGCTTCCAAGAGATGGGCCTCCAAAGCCTGCTGTCTCCTTTTCTTGGTGGCTTGGTTGAAGGTCTGGCACTCCGGACAGGAGGAGACATGGTGGTCTGGGCCCAGACAGAGGACACGCTTAAGATGACTGTCCTTATGCGGAATCTGTGTGCCACAGGACAAGCACTTCTTCTTGGGTGAAGACATCAATGTAAACGAACAAAAGAGAACATTTTTGGTGAAGGAAAATCGCTATATGGAAGTCTGCAATGCGACTGACACGAGGCGACGGTGGGAAAGAACTGGCGGGCGGGTGTGGGGACTGCCCACTATATATTGTCATGCTGATGTTAGTCACGTGACGTCGGGTGGGCAGTCCCCGGTCAGGGATTGCTAGAAAAGTCTGCCGCGCAGCCCGACGCCAGGTGGTGCCAGTCCTATTTGTGATGACCTACTGAAGGAACCCTTTTGAAGTAAGATCAAGAAATATTCTACAAAAAAAGTATTTTTTTTTTTTTTTACAGGCACTACTTGTCTATGTACTACTGGCAGTGTAGAAACTGCTTGTCTCTAACTCTGCACTGATAGCCTGGGACATGGGCTATTGGATTTGTCAAATCCTGTAAGCTACCCAGATTACATACTAGTCTCCTTTGTGGAATGGTGTAGTAAGCCTTACTGAAATCTAGGAAGACCATATCCCCCGCTCCACCTTGATCTAATTCCTTGGTCACCCAAAGAAATCTATCAGATTTGTTTGACATGACCTCCCAACCATGAATCCATGTTATCTCTGGTCTTGTAACTTGTAAGATATTCCCCTACCCTCTCCTTCAGCAGTGCTTTAACTTTCCCACCACCGATGTCTGACTGGCTGGCTAAAACTGTCAGCCTCCTCCCCGCTATCACTTTTGTGAAGTGGGACTACATCTGTCCTCTTCCATTCCTCCAGGACCACTCCTGTTTCCAGTGAGCTGTTAAATAGCACTGTAAGAGGTGCAGTCAATATGTCTCTGAGCTCCCTCAATACCCTAGGATGAACCCCATCTGCTCTGACTGTTTTGTCCACTTTCAAATTAGTAAGTCCCTTTAGGACCCTCTCCTCCGAAAATGGAGTACTGTCCAACCTCTAGAAAGTACATCTGCATAAGAACTTACCATAACAGTACATCTTTGAGGAGCGTCTCTTGCAGCAGGTAATACACTTGGGTCACCACCAGAGGTCGCTGTGGTGCACGACAGCTCTTCTAGCAGTCTTTTCCAGGGGCCGCCCACACATGACATCATCTTCCTGTTTCTTTTATAAGTGTGGGTGGTCCCTGCTGGATTCAGCTTGCTAAGCGAGGACCAAGGGGAAGTCGCGGTACCATAGGTATCCCAACTCATACGTCACTGGACCAGAATTTGTTCTCCTAGAGAAGGAGGGGGATGGAGGGCGGGATCGTACCTACTGCAAGAGACACTCCTCAAAGATCTACTGTTACAGTAAGTTCTTACGTAACTGTATTATCTTCTATGGAGTGGTCTCTTGCAGCAGGTAATACACTTGGGATGAATCCCAAGCAGTAAACCCAAGAAGAGTGGTCATTATGAGCCAAAGGCCATCCTATGGCATGAAGCAACGTCTAAGTTGTAATGCTTCGTGAAAGTATGAATTGTGGACCATGTAGCTGCATTGCAGATATCTGTGATAGAAGTTCCTTTAAAGCAGGCCGCTGCAGTGGCCATAGCTCTGGTAGAATGGGCTTGGACAGGTCCTGGTAATGGGTTGTTGTATTTTGTGTAACAAAATGTGATACAGTGTGCTAGTCAATTGGAAAGGGTCCTTCTAGTGATTAGGAGACCTTCCCTGTTTGAGGCGAAGGTGACAAAAAGTTGAGAGGTCTTCTTAATCGATTCAGTTCGATTAGTATAGTATCGTAATACATGATGGACATCTACAGTATGTAGGAGGTATTCACTTTGATTGGAGTGTTCAGGGTAATATACTGGTAACTCCAAGGATTGATTTAAGGTGTGTTCCGACACCACCTTAGGTAGGAAGGAAGGGCTGGTACGAAGTGCCACTCTGTCTTTGTGAAGAATTAAGTAAGTTTCTTTACACGAGGGCATGAAGCTCAGAAATACGCTAAGCAGAAGTGACAGCCACCAAGAACAGTGTTTTCCAAGAAAGAAAACGGAGGTCACAAGTGGCCACAGGTTCAAGATCCCACAGAGGAGTGGGTCACCTGATAGGTGGCTTAATACAGTTGTGGCCAAAAATATTGGTGCCCTTGCAGTTTTTTCTAATACTGCACCATTCCTTCCAGAAAATTGTTGAAATGAAAAAATATTTTGGTATCCACATATGTATTTCTTTGGTTTGCAGTGGAATAAAACACAAAAAGCAGAAAAATTTACCAAGTCTTAGCTTATTCCACACAGAAATCCTTAAATGGCCCAGACAAAATTATTGGCACCTTTTAGAAGTAGTTAGAAATAATTAGATTTCAAGCAGGTGATTCTCCTTCACTTTGGAACTGAACTCGCCTGTGGTGAGTTGCATGTGCCTGCAATATAAAAATCACTCATTCAACCATTTTGAATAGAGAAAAGGACTCATTCTCCTGTTTTGCGTCACTGTGTGTACCGCAATGAGCATGGAGAAAAGAAAGACAGCCAGAGAATTGTCTGAGGAGGTCAGACAGAAGATTGTAGCCAAGCATGGACAATCTCAAGGCTACAACGTACGTAATGTTATCAGGACCCATGGCACTGTAGCCAACCTCTCTGCATGTGGCCGCAAGAGAAAACTTGATCGAAGATTGCAGCGCAGGATTGTTCGAATGGTGGAGAAAGCACCTCGATCAACTGCCAAACAGATTCAAGCTGACCTTCAGACACAAGGTACGACAGTTTCAACTCGCACCATCCGTTGCCAACTCAATGAAAGGGGGTTATATGGTAGGAGGCCCAGGAGGACCCCACTGCTGAGAGAGAGACATAAGAAAGCCCGACTGGGGTTTGCCAAAACACACCTGAACAAGCCAAAATCTTTCTGGGAGAATGTCCTGTGGACAGATGAGACCAAATTAGAGCTTTTTGGTAAAGCACATCATCTCTATGTTTACAGAAAACAAAATGAAGCCTCCAAAGAAAAGAACACCTTCCCTACAGTCAAACATGGAGGAGGTTCAGTGATGTTTTGGGGTTGCTGTGCTGCCACTGGCACTGGGTGCCTTGAACGTGTGCATGGCATTATGAAATCTGGAGATTACCAGGCCATTTTGGAGCGCAATGTTGAACCCAGTGCTGGGTCTCCATCGAAGGTCATGGGTCTTCCAGCAGGACAATGACCCCAAACACACTTCAAAAAGCACCCAGGAATGGTTCAAGACAAGACACTGGACTGTTCTGAAGTGGCCAGCAATGAGTCCAGATCTAAATCCCATTGAAAACCTGTGGAAAGATCTGAAAACAGCAGTTGGGAGAAGGCACCCTTCAAATCTGGGAGAACTGGAGCAGTTTGCACAAGAAGATGGGCCAAACTGCCAGTAGAGAGGTGCAGGAAGCTCATCCATGGCTATAGGAAGTGGTTGATTGCAGTTATTTTGACCAAAGACTGTGCTACCAAATATTATGTCTAGGGTGTCAATAATTTTGTCAATGCCATTTCTTTTCATTTTCTGATTTAAAAGGATATATTAAATCCTGAATCAAAAACAAAGGTTCTGTAATATTAACAGAGAAATAAAGAATTGTGGAGACCAAATACTGTTGTTAATTTAAACTTATGTTTAGAGGAAATTGTGAGTTATTTGAAAAAAGTGCAAGGGCGCCAATATTTTTGGCCACGACTGTAAGTAATATTTCTCTTAAAAACATTTTGGCTAGATGATGTTGATACAGTAATCTGCCATCAAGAGGTTCATGGAAGGCCGAAATAAAGGCCAAATGGACTTTGATAGAGGAATAGCTTAATCCTGTCTCGGCAATCGAGGCCAGGTAATCCAAGACGTTCGTCAGTGGACAAGAATAAGGATCCAATGACCGGAGGCAGCCCAAATGGAAAAGCGTTTCCTTTTGGCATTATAAGTTTTCCTGGTTGCTGGTTTACGTGAGACCAGCAGAATATTGGCCATGGGGAGGACACTTGGAGATGTGTTATGAAAGTGTCCGCAGGAGCCAAGCGTGAAGGTGTAATGACTTCAGGTTGGGATGTAGAAGGATCCCCTGATTCTGAGTCAAGAGATCTGGTCTTACTGGTAACGGGACTAGGTCCTCCACTGAGAACTGAAGAAGTAGTGGAAACAACACCTGCCGAGGCCACAGAGAGGCTATAAGAATCATGGTGGCAGGTTCAAGTTGTAGTTTCAGTAGAGTCCACTGCAGGAGAGGGATGGGGCGCATATAAGAAGAGTCATGTCAGTGAGTGGGAGAAGGCACCTATAGATCATCCCTTTTTGCTTGGGATAATGGAATTGTATCTGGGGAGACGGTGATTGACTGGGGAGGCAAACAGATTCAGTTGCGGGGTTCCCCACAGATGAAAGATTTTCTGAAGCACTTTGTGATGAAGTGTCCATTAGTGAGTGGACGACTGGCGACTGAGGAGGATGGCCAGGAGATTGTGGCGTCCTGGTAGATGGACAGCTGTCAGTACAAGGTGTTGCCGTATGGCCTCCTGCCAGACTGCAATCATCTCTCTGCATAGAGAACAGGACTTTGTACCTCATTTGTTGAGATAAAACACTACCGAGGTGCTGTCCCGGGGATAAATGAGGTTGAGATGCCTGGGGGGGCTAGGCGGACCACTCCCATCTCCAGGAGATTTATGTGGAGAGGATGGGTAGAACTGGTCCACTTGCCTTGTATCCTGTAAGGACCCAGGTGTGCACCCCACCCTTCTAGGGAAGCACCCATGGTCAACGTCTGCTGGGGTGGGGGAGGAGGGACTGGAAGGGCATGCCTTGACATAGTTTGGTTCTGAGGGTCCACCATAATAGGGTGGATCGCAACAAGGGGGTGAATCTGATTTTGTCTTCGAAATTTCCTGTTCTTTGAGACCACTGGTTCTGGAGAATGCACTGGACTGACCTAATGTGGAGATGGGCTAGTGCTACTGTATGGATGGTAGCAGCCATGTGTCCTAGAACACATAACATACGTCTGGCTGTGACTAATTTCTGGGTTTGTATTTAAGAAGCCAGACATAGAAGCTTGTCTTGTCTATCGGCCGAGAGGTAAGCCCTGGCGGAGACTGTATCTAGGACCGCTCCTCTATATTGCAGCGACTGTTTAGGAATCGGATTGGACTTTGACCAACTGACTGTAATCCGTAGAGACTGGAATAGAGTTAGGGTTGCGTGTAGGGAGGAAAGCAGAGGTGTTTTGGACTCTGCCTTGATGAGCCAGTCATCCAGATACAGGAATACAAAGCGCCCGACCTGTCGTAGGGCTGCTGCCACTACTGCTAGGCACTTGGTAAACAGTCTCGGGGCAGATGAGAGGCCGAATGGAAGTGCCCAAAATTGGTAGTGCCATCCCAACAGGTGAAAATGAAGAAACCTGTGGTGGGCAGGATGGATGGGTATATGTAGGTAAGCATCCTTCATATCTAGGGTGCATAGCCAGTCCCCTTGTTTCAACATTGGCATGATGGAATTTAGGGTGACCATGCAGAACCTCTGTACTGGATGTGTAGGTTCAATTGTTTGAGGTCTGGTATCGGTCTGAGATCTCCAGTTTGTTTAGGCACCAGGAAAAACATGGGAATAAAACCCCTTTTGATGCTCTGCAGGGGGTACCGGGTAGATGGCCTTCTTGGCCTGAAATCCCTCCTGGAGAATGGGAATGTGGTCGGGTGGATAACGGACAGAGAGGGGGGATGGGGGGGTATCTGAATAATCTGAAGTACTCACTCACCCAATGTGATCGCTCGCCAGGCCTCTAAATGGATGGCAAAACGACCACCTACGGCTTCTGAGGCCTGATCGAGGAAGCGTGGGCAAAGCCCCAGTTGGTCACTGGGAGGCGGGCTGACCAGCTGCACCTGAAGGGTGGGAGAGGGAGTCCTTGGCGGCAGAGGTGTTGGTTCTGTAAGGCTGGGAACGACCTCAGAATCCGCCTCTATGTTAGCCCCTGTATTTTCCACCTCTTTTCATATAAAAGGAGCATTGAGGATGATACGATGGCTGGGATGTATGGTACATGCCGTGTACCATACGCAGTGTCCGTCCTGAAGACCATCCATCAGTGTTTGGGTACCTGGTCTGAAAAGTTTAGACCCATTAAAGGGGGCATTGACCACTCTATGCTGTACATCTAGTGTAAAGCCTGAGACGCAAAGCCAAGCATGGCAACCTAAGTAATGCCAGTTGCTGACATGCGGGCCGAAGTATCGACCGCATCATATCCTGAATGAAGTAGGTGTCAGCAGATGGAATTGCCAGTAGATATTGTAACCACTAATTGTTCCTTTTCCTGCGAAGAAGGGAGTTTGTTGACTAATTCTATGGCAGAGGACCAGAGTGTACGCTGGTATTTGATTATATGTCTCATATAATTTAGGATTCTGAGATTCATGGTACCTGCTTGCAATACCTTTTTCCCCAGATCATCTATCCTATGGGAATCTTTATCAGACGGTAATGAGCTCATGTGTTTCGGTAGCTTAGTACGATCATGAGCGGCAGTATTCACCACTGAATCTGCTTCAGGAGTGGTGGATAGAAAAGGGTGATCCAGAGGAGCCTGGTAGAGGTGATCCGCCTTGCGGGGAATAGCCATAACAGTGGAAGGCTGATTCCAGGCTGAAAGCACAGCATTTTTGTAGGTTTGTATAAGTGGGGGTACCACTAGGATTGGTTCCTCTGGTAGTTATAGATAGTCAGCCATATCCTTATGATGTTTGTCATGTTCGGTAGTGGAGAATCCCATGACTTTCTGAATCTGGACCATCATCTCATGGAAGGATGGGTCATCAGGAGGAGAGGCAGCCGCCTGGTGGGATAAGTTCTCATTAAGTGAAAAAATATCCTAAAGAGGGGACTGGGGTTGGAAATCCAGGTCTGAAAGTCCTCATCCTCCAAATCTCCAGTGAAATCTGCCGGAAATTCAGCCTCATCTGATAGACAGTCATCCACGTATGAGGGAGGTGATCAGAGTGGTGAAGGGTCTCTGGCACCCTGGAAACATTTAGGCGGAGGAGTAAGGGAACGGGACGGGTGACTTGGCTCCCCTGGATTGAAGGGCTGAGTATGCCGAATGGCATGCAAAACCTGCTGAACTACTGAGGCAACATCCAAGGAGGAAGGAGGGGTAAGGGGGGCTGGCTTCTGGGAAATCAAGGGGATTGTTGAGAGGACTGGATGTGTGGTATGAGCAGGTCTTGCACCTGGGTGGTAGAGCCCAGGGTCCCGATCCCTGTCCGCCTGGCCTCTATAAGAATGCACCTGTAAGGGTGGAGGGGCTGAATGCATGGCAAATGCTGTAGGTTTCCCCACTGGAATGTGACCCCTCGTCGATGGGACTGCTGAGGAAACATTAGTAGAATGCTGAAATGAAGTCACCGTCATGGAAGAGAAGCCCCCATCGACGGGATGTCGATGGAACCCATGAAGGGTTCATCACAGACTGCCATAAGAGTGCTGGAAAGTGCCATCGATGAGGCAGTGTGTGTGTGTATGTGTGAATGCATTGTCGACGGTGGGGCACCTGTGACCGTGGCTGTCGATGAGCATTTAGGCAGGCTTCTCCTTCTCTTTTTTGTGCCATTTATGAGAATCAGTAGAGGGGGAGCTCTTGGGACGAGCCCTGATTCTCTAGTAGAGACAATTTCTGCTCCATTAAATAGTTTTCAATTTCCTGCAGCCATTGTCGATGGGTTGCCTGGTTAAAATCCTAGCAATGTACGCAGGAGGTGGTGTCATGTGTGGGTCCCAGACACCTTATACAAATGGTATGGTTGTCGAAACAGTAGATTTTTCTACTGCAATGACAGGAACGAAATAGCGCTGTCTTGCTTGTAGATTCTTTGGATATTCATCAATGTAGACAGTGAAATTGAAGAAATCCACTTCTAAGCTCAAATTTTAGTCGATGACTGCTACTAAGCTGCTCTAGCTGCTGTGTGCGAGCTGAAGATGGCGGGAAAATGAACTGAGGATACCAGGGACCACCCACACTTATATAGGAAACAGGAAGGTGATGTCATGTGTGGGCGGCCCCTGAAAGACTGCTAGAAGAACTGTCGTGCGCCACAGCAACCTCTGGTGATGACCCAAGTGTATTACCTGCTGCAAGACACCACTCTGTGGATCTCCTGTTACCTTTGTGTGGGCCCCCCCTTCTCCTTCTGTTGTGAACACTGATCAAAAGTATTTGTTCACAATGTCTGCCTTTTCCTAGTCCACCTCAGCAGAGTCACTCCATCCTTTTTTAGCTTTACAATCCCTCCCCTGGTCATAGAAATATATAATTTGCTGGCAGATAAGAATCACTTTACCCACCCAGTTCATCTATTTTTACCTGCCTATATTATCACTGCAGATCCTACTGCTTATTCACCCACTCCCCTTCCCCTAAGATTCCCTTACACCTATCTCATGCATTCTTGAACCCCACCAGTTTTCTCCCCCACCACCTCCACTGGAAGACTGTTCCAGGAATTCACAACTCTTTCTGTGAAGAAGTACTTCCTCACATCTCTTTTGAATCCACCCTCCTTTAGCTTATTGTGTCCCCTTGTCCTTGACCACTTTTGTTTCTGAAAAATACTTCGCTCCTATACCTTATTTACTCCTGTGAGGTATTTAAAGGTCTCTATCATATCCCCCCTCTCCTCTGGGGTGAACATATTTAGGTCCTTAAACCTCTCTTTGTAGGGCTTCTGATACAGACCCTACAACATTTTAGTTCCCCTCCTCTAGACTGCCTCCACTCTGACTTTGTCTTTCCAGAGATGTGGTCTCCAGAACTGGACACAGTACTCTAGGTGGGGGTCTTACTAGCTGTCTACACATAGGCAATACCACCTCCCTCTTTCTGCTGGTGATACCCCTTCCTATGCAGCCCAGTATCCCACTAGCTCTCCCCACCACCTTGTCGCACTGCCTGGCCACCTTTAGGTCATCCGAGATGTTTACGCCCAGGTGTATTTCCTGCTCGGTGGTCATCAGTACTACTCCACCCATTTTGTACTCTGTCTCTATTGCATTACTTTGCACTTTTTTGCACTGAAACCCAGCTGCCATATCCTTGACCACTCCTCGAGTTTTTTTTTCCATGTCTCTGCTCATCCTTTCCACCCCCCTCCCTCCCACCGGAGCATCCACCCTACCCCGGTTACTTACTAGCCTCCTACGTGTAACGGTGTGCACACCGGAAACCTTGAAACTTGGCTGGACAAGCGGTCATTTTCTGTCAGGGTCGCTAACTGGTTAAACAAACTGCCTGATACTCTGCTGAATCTCCCCAAGATTAATCAGTTTAAGAGATCTTTGCAGTCTGCCCTTGCAGTCCAATGCAACTGTAACCATTAAACTGTGTCCTCGGCATTTCTCTTATACTCTATATCCATTGACTTTTTATACAATGATCTGAATGGATTTTTTCAAAGTTGTACATAACTGTTCTGCCTTAAGTGCTTTGATTTTAACTCAACTGCATTTCTTCTGGAACTACTTATCGTACTTGCAATTTTTTTTGTGACTGTATTTGATATGGAACCTTTGTAAATGAGCACTTGCGCTCAAAGGTAATCTCTAAAGTTTACAATAAATAAATCAATAAAACTCCTGCACACTGTTCTGGGTGACTGACCACGGGCCACAGTACTGCACAGCAAAGCATCATATAGACAGGCTGCAACATAATGCTTAATTATTCATACCTGCAGGACAGAACCGTTGTTCTGGACCATCATATATTGCCAAGTTCTTGTTTACAGGTACTGAATCATCCATCAGGGTAAGGTGAGCTGGCTGGTTATGTTCATGATTGGTGCCACTCAGAGCCACAGAGGAAAGGAGATCAAAACTGAGCTTCCCATCAGGCTTAGGATACTCAATAGGTGTGCAATCCTTGGCTGGTTTCAACTGATTACAGTCTGCACCTGAAATGTAACAGACGTAAAAATACTAGAACGATAAGCATGGATGTGTGGCAACAAAAGTGCAGAAGGGTAAAGCGAAGCTGGGGGAAGCTTTGCGAAGTAGTTCACATGAAATTAATTTCCCCGACTTTGCCTGTCTCCTGCATTGCCATCTGGTGGCAAGTAGCCATACCATGGAAAGGGTGCAACCAGAGGCAGTCTGATAACCTAACCAAGGTGCACCACTAGCCACAGCAGATACAAAGTGCTGTAACACAACACCCCCTCCACCACCTGCACCCCATGGCACAGACTATTACAGAAGATTGCTGCCCCATGCCCAAACAGCCCACATTGGTGGAAATTAATTTTCACTGGCAGTGATTTTTCCCCCTTCCCCCCTCAAAAATTCTTTGCCATATTGAGCACAAAAAAAAACACCTGTTAAAGCAGCACTCCACTGGAGGTGATATATGTAAAATAAATTTAGATGTGTTGGTCCCTTGCTGTGAGGAAGGCATAATAATTTTTTCTGCTGCATTTTCTCTCTTGTCACAGAACCTCTCCAAACTAATCCATGGGTATTCTGAGTTCCTGCCATGGAAATTAGTTCTTCTCACCCCAGGAGTCCTTAGCATCAGTAACTATTGCAGTGAGCGGACTAGGTAGTACTGCCCCAGAGGTGGAATGTAGGGTAATGAGTTTATGAATTAGCCAATCAGAAAGAATCATGTGGGTGTGCAGAGCACAGGCTGTGAGGAAGGCATCAGAATTTTTTTCTCCACCTGGCTGAGCAACACTGCCTCTGAGGTGCTCGCTCTCTGGTCCTATTTTCCCTTCCTCCTCAGTTTGATTACTCTTAAATGAGAGGTTACTTCAGGGGAAGAGACAGAAGAGGCCAGAGGAGGTCTGCCCCTACTCTTGCTCTTGCAACTCAGCAGAAGCACTGACTTCTCTGTCCATGTTGCCTCCCCTCTGCCTGTAGGAGGCAGGCGCTCCCACCACCTACTGTCCTGGACCCTTATCACATCAGACAAGTGGGTCCTGGAGGTAGTGGAAAAGGGCTTGCCACTTCAGTTCAAAAAGATGCCAGCCCTCAGGCGCACTCAACTGTCAAGGTCTCTATCCCCAACAGAAAGGCTTCTGTTGGAACTAGAGGTGAAACGCCTTCTGGCAGCAAGGGTGGTAGAGATAGTACCTGCCCATCAACAGGACAAATGTCTCTACTCCAGATACTTCCTGAAACAAAAGAAAAATGGGGAGTGGTGGCCGATCTTAGACCTCAGATACTTAAACAAGCACTGCTGAAACCCAAATTCAAAATGGTCACCCTGAAAATGGTAATACATTCTCTTCAGAAGGGAGACTGGCTAGTCTCCCTAGACCTCAAGGACGTCTACTTTCACATTCCAATAAGGCAGTCCTACAGAAAGTTTCTGAGGTTCAAACTTCCATCAGGGCACTACCAGTTTGCAGTCATGCCCTTTGGCCTGACATCTGCACCAAGAGTATTCACCAAATGTCTCTGCTGTAGTGGCAGCACATCTAAGAAAAAATAGAATTTCAGTCTATCTTTACATGGACAACTGGCTCATAGTGGGGAAAAAAACCCTCTACAAGTCGAAGAGGCCCTCTCCTTGACAAATTACACTCTGCACTCCCTGGGGTTTCTTATAAACCAAAAGAAATCCCACCTGGAACCAACACGGCTCCTCACTTTCATAGAAGCACAGTTGGACATGCTGTACAGCAGAGCTTTTCTTCCTCCGAAATAATCCAAACCTTGTCAGTGACAAATTCCTTTGTTTTGGGACAGCCCAGGTTAGCCAGACACTTTTTAAGGCTCCTGGGACACATGGCATCCATGACAGCTGTGGTTCCAGGAGTCAGATTCAGAATGAGGGACATTCAGTATCACCTAAGGTCTCACTGGTCCCAAAGGAGCAATTCACTATCCAAGCTGGTTCCAGTCACAGAGACATTCCTTCGGGCTCTGCTCTAGTGGAAGGAAACAACCAACATTTCATTAGGAATTTCCTTTCAAGCACCTTCTCCCACAAAAATCAGCACTACAGGTGCTTCCCTGCTGGGATGGGGAGCATATTTGGACAGTACTTCCGTTAGTGGCTCCTGAATGCTAAAGGAGTCACAGGCTCACATCAATCTGCTGGAACTCAGGGCCATCTACTTGGCACTGAAGGTCTTCGCCTCACAAATAAAGGGCCACATAGTGCAGATCAGGACAGACAACACCACTGCAATGTTTTACATAAACAAACAGGATGGCACAAGGTCCAACGTCCTGCGTCTGGAAGCCATAAGATCTAGGGGTTGGCCTACTGCCTGGACGTCAGCCTTTCAGCCATACACCTCTCAGGCAAGGACAACACCTTGGCAGATGCCTTCAGTCGCATCAACCAAAGACACAGCAAATGGTGTCTGAACAAGCAAGTGCTGGTCACAGTGTTCAGAAGGTGGGGCACTCCAGAAATACAGGTTACTCACCTGTAACAGGAGTTCAAGGAGTGGTATATGTTGTTCATCCACACTGTCTGGCAGGTTCCTTGCTGCTTTAAGATGGACCGGAAAGTCTTCAAGCTGGCTCCTCCCACCCACTCGGGTGGTAAAACCCTCGGCTCCACCCCATGATGCCAGATCTAGCCTGCTGGAAGCCAGGTTGTGTGTCGAAGCCGGGGAGTTCGGTTGGGTCGTGTGGATGAACAACATATACCACTCCTAGAACTCCTGTTGCAGGTGAGTAACCTGTATTTCTAGGGACGTGGATCTGTTGTTCAATCCACGGTGTCTGGCAGATTCCTAGCGGTTCTCCGGGAAGAGGGAGGCAAGGCGCGCACCCCCGATACCTACTTGGGGAATAAGGACTGGAGAACCGAGGTCCCAAAACCTGCATCCCGGCGGTACTCTAGAGCAATGTGGTAATGGGAAATAAAGGTGTATGCTGACTTCCAGGTAGCAGCCCTGCAGATTTCCTGGATAGGGACATCCCTAGAAGCAGCCACCGAAGCAGCGGTATGGCGGGTAGAATGAGCTCTTATCCCTTTGGGGGGGCTCCATGCCCGCCAACCTATAGCAGAGATCTATGCAAGAGGTGACCCACCTGCTTATCCTCCGCTTGGCTGCAGGTCTGCCAGGTGCGGCTTCAGCATAGGTGACAAAAAGCTGGTGAACCTCTCCCCGAACTTCAGTTGTCTGCTCCTTATAATAAGCGAGCGCTCTTCTAGGGTCCAAAGTATGGAGCCTATATTTGGCCTCCGACGTGTGATTGGGGTAGAACACTGGCAGAGTCAACACCTGATTCAGGTGAAACTCCGACACCACCTTCGGAAGGAATTTCAGGTGGGGGTGAAGGACAACCTTGTCCCTGTGGAAGACCAGATAAGGAGACTCGATGGAAAGCGCCTGGAGTTCTCCCATCCTTCTGGCTGACATTATAGCCACCAAGAAGGCGGTCTTCCATGACAGGTGGGAGATATCGCACCTGTACATCGGGTTCGAATGGCTTGCCCATGAGCTTAGCCAATACCAGCAGTAGATCCCACAGAGGTGGTGGTTCTCGCACTGGAGGGGATATGTGAGCAAGGCCTTTGAAAAAGCACCCGACCACCTTCTCCTGTGTCACCGACTGCTTGCCAGCCCGTGCCTGGTAAGCAGAGATGGCTGCCAGATGCACCTTAAGGGTCACTGACCGAAGCCCTAGCTGAGACAGGGACCACAGGTAGCCCAAAATGCTAGCCAATGGACAGGCAGAGGGGTCCAGCCCCTTGTCCTGACACCAAATAGAGAATTTCTTCCATTTAAAGGCATAGTACTTTCTCGTCGACTTCTTACGGGATGCCTCAACAACACTGAGGACCTCGTCGGAAAGACCCAAGGCCTGGAACTCTAGCCACTCAGAAACCAGGCCATCAGGTGCAAGGATTGAAGGTCCACATGGAGAACCTTCCCCTTGTTGACTGAGATCAGGTCCAGGTGGGCTGGAAGCCGCCGCGGGAGCCTGGAGCTGAGGCTGAGGAGATCTGGGTACCTTAACTGGCGAAGCCAATCTGGGGCTACCAGAATCACCTGCGTCTTGTCCTTCTTCACCTTGAGGAGCACCTTGTGGATCAAGGGAAATGGAGGGAAGGCATAGAAGAGGCCCAGGGTCCACGGCCTCGAGAAGGCATCCTGCAGTGAGCCCTGCTGAGGGGGTGGGCAGAAACAGCCTCAGCTCGTTCTCCTGGAGGCAAACAGGTCCGCTTGAGGGGTGCCCCAATGGGAGAACAGGTCTTCAACTACCTCCGGCAGGAGAGACCACTCGTGAGATACAGCGCCTATCCGGCTGAAGGCATTGGCCAGACTGTTTGAGGCTCCTGCCACATGGATGCCTAGGAGATCCGCCTCCAGGCTGATCATGAGAGACCAAATGCGGAGAGCTTCCTTGGACAGAGGCAAGGAGTGTGTCCCACCCTGATGGTTGAGATAGTACATGGCCGTGGTGTTGTCCATATGGACCCGAACCACCTGACCCCGTACAAATGGAGTGAAGGCGGTGAGGGCTAGTCGAACCGCTCGAAGCCCCAGCAGGTTGCTGTGGCATCGAGACTCCTGAGGGGACCACAGGCTGTGGGCCCGGAGCTGCCTCAGATGGGCAACCCAACCCATCAAAGAGGCGTCTGTCATAAGAATGACCGTTGGCTCGGGGCGGACAAATGGGATACCCTCCTGCAGATGAGCTGGTACACGCCACCACTGCAGGCCATCCCACATCTTCTCGGTCACGGTTATTGGCTGGTCCAAAGGACCGGAGCGCTGTGACCACTGGCGGGCCAGCTCCCATTGCAGGGGACGCATATGCCAGCGGGCCGAACGGACCACGTTGGTGCAAGCCACCATGAGACCCAGAAGGCGCAAGAAGTCCCAGGCAGGGCACAATTGCCCAACCAGAAATGACTGGGCAAAGGAGAAAAGGACCTCAACCCTGTCCACCGGGAGTTGAGCTCTGCCTCGATGAACTGAATCACCTGCAATGGTATGAGTTCCGATTTGGCCTCGTTGATCAGGAGACCAATTTGAGAGCAGACCTGGAGGGACAGACCTCTGGACCACACCACCTCCAACCTGGAGGGGGCTGCTATCAGCCAGTTGTCCAGATAAGGGTACACCCGGACCCCTCGGCACCGCAGGAATGCTGTCACCACTGCCATGCATTTGGTGAAGACCCTGGGAGCTGGAGAAAGGCCGAAGGGCATGGCCCGGAACTCGTAAAGGAATCCCTCTGCTCTGAAGCGGAGGAATCGCCGATGTGACAGATGGATAGGGACATGAAAGAACGCGTCCTGGAGATCCAGAGAGCAAAACCACATGCCTAGTTCCAAGGATGGTATGATCTGAGCTACAGTGACCATCCTGAAGGTGTGCGGCCTTAGGAATTGTTCAGGTCGTGCAGATCGAGAATGGGGTGCCAGCCCTCCGTCCGTTTTGGGACCAGGAAGTACCTGGACACAAACCCTGGGTTTGGAGAAGGATCCACCACCTTGCTGATCACCTCCTTTTGGAGGAGCAGAGCTATGTCAGCTCGAGGAGCCAACAGAGGCTGCGGAACCAGTAGCCCCCCAAGGGGCGACGGCTTGATACGGAGGGGTCCGCTCGAATTCCAGAGGCAGACCCCCTGCCAACCACTTCCAGCACCCAACGATCCATAGTGATAGCAGACCAGGTGGAAAGGAAGTGGCGGAGCCGAGTGACAAGGTTGGGGACGGCACCCCTCAACCCGTCACTGGGCAGGCTTGGAGGAAGGGCCGGCTGAGGGGCCGCCTGGACCTCTCCCTCCAGGCTTTCTGCTGGAGGAAGCAGCAGGCTAAGCCTTGGGATGTCAAGCGTGAGCCTGCTGGCCCTGTTGCTGATGCTGCTGGGCCAGACATGCCACAGGGGCAGAAGGACGAAAGGGCTTACGCTGTTGCTGGCGGCCTTTGTCCTTCTGGGCAGACATGACCGAGTCCAAGGTGGCGTTGGACTTCTCGATCCTCTGGAGATGGCCCTCCACCCCAGGCCCGAACAAGTTGGTGCCCAAGAAGGAAACGTCTGCCAGCTTGTGCTGGGTATCCGCTGTGAAGGTGGAGATCCGCAGCCAAGCTCTGTGGCGCATGGCTACTGTGGCCGCTACTGACAGGGCACAAGAGTCTCCAATGTCCAAGGCAGTTTGGAGCTGTCGCTTGGCCACTGCCCTTCCCTGATCCTGCACCTGCTTGACCATCATTTGAAGGTCAGCCGGGAGATGAGGAAGCACCTCATCCAGGGAACCCATAAGGGCGTGTGAAAAGTGTGCCATCAGTAAAGCCGAGATAGCCTGTCGAAGGCCTAGGGAGGAAGCAGCATAAACTTTTCACCCAGGGTAGTCCAGCTTTTTGGACTCCTTGTCTGGGGGCTTTTCTATGTCCCTAGTGTTTCCAGAGCGCCGGAAGACGCTATCGGTTACCGGCTCTTCGGCCGAGGGGTGCATCGAAAAACTGGAGAGGGAACCGGTGGGGACTGCGTACTTGCGAGCCATCCTGGCCAAAGATGCAGGACAGGATGCAGGCCGCTGCCATAACTCCAAGGCCGGACCAACAATGCCCACAGCCACTGGGAAGGCCTCTGTGGAGGGAATCCCCTCGATCCAAACTCTCCGTGAGGGGATATCTGGCCCGTTTCTGCACGGGTTCGAGCTGCATCCCAGTGTACTCTGAGATGAGCTGAAGAATTCCCAGGAACGAGGATGGGCTCTCGTCCACCGACAGACCCCCGGAGGATTCCAGGTCGAGGTGCCTGGAATACAGGGAGGAGTTGTCGGACTCCGAGGAGTCTGTGAACAGCTGCCGAGCGCCTGAGCCACAATCCACTCGCTGAGGCCTATCGGGGGTGAGGGTGACCGACAACCTATGGGGCAAGCCCTGACCCGACCGAGAATCCTTGATCGGGGCCCCAGTCTTCGGTTGTGGGGGTGGTGGTTCCACCACAATGGGTGGAGCAGCTGATTTTGGCCGACCAATCGATGCCGGAGTCGGCTCCTCGACTACGGAGCTGATAGTGAGAGGCTGCTTTGGCCGGTCGGGCGACAACCACTTAATGGCCGGTGAAGGCGATGGAGTCAGCTTGTTACTGGCTAATAACAGCTGCTGCCACATCATGTCCTCATAGCGCCGACGCAACTTGCGCTGGAGCTTATCCTCTGATGAGGACGAGCGGTGACACCGCATTCCATGATGCCGGGACCGAGACCACCTATGTTGGCGGGACCTACCCGACACGGAGGAGGACCGAGACCGTTGGGGTTGACGATGGTGGGTCGAAGAGGGAGTTGGGGAAACCCGTTCATCCCCCGGTTCAGGGTCCTTGACCAGGAACTTCAGCATGGGAGGCCGAGGCAAGTCCTCAGTAACCACTGGGGATACCGGTGAAGAAGCGTTATCGGCTTCTCCAGTCGACAACCCGTCTAACGGGTCCAGAAAAATCTCGACCGCATTGACGGGTGTCTCGGCCGCCTGACCTGATAGGGACACAGTGAAGCCAGCGGCCTTAGCCGCAACCTCGACCGAAGTCAAATGCAGACGCTCTGGGGAACGAGATCTCTCCCGCTCCCATGAACATCAACAGTGGGACTTACCTTTCGATTCCTTTTTCTTCCACCTACTCAAGGGAGTCCCTGAGGGCCCTTCTCCCTTGGTGGAGAGGGACTGACAAAGCTCCTTAAAAGAAGCAGTGTAGGAGGAACCCAAGGAGAGCAGGATAAATGCCGACACCAAGGAAGTAGAAGAAGCGGCCGGGGCTGCCTCCTCTTCAAGGGCAATTAACTGCTCCACAGAGCCCGTAGCCACGGACACCGCCCAATGGGCCTGCCTCGACTTCACCGGCGGAAACTGTTTCTCGGGGCGCCCCAGCTGAAGTCTGGTAGCGCGGTCCTCCAGAACCGAAGCCGTAGAAGACTTGCAGAGATCGCAGGCCTGCGGATCATAGGCAAGCCCCAGGCAGTAAACGCACGTGGCATGCGGGTCAGTCCGAGACATCTTTTGCCTGCAAGGGCACTGATGGAAGCTGGGAGTAGATTTTGAATCCATCGCAGCTGCGTGGGAAATAGAAGACTTCAGTCTTGTACATTTTAAAACAATTTTCAGAAAAACCGAAGGATTAGGATCCAGGCCTAAAGACGCAAGAGTGCTAAGGAGGGAACCTGAGCTTCCAAGCGGTAAGGAAGATCTGGCGTCATGGGGGGGAGCCGAGGGTTTTGCCACCCGAGTGGGTGGGAGGAGCCATCTTAAAGCGGCAAGGAACCCGCCAGACAGTGTGGATTGAACAACATATCCACGTCCCTAGAAATAGATTTTTTTGCCTCTCACCTCAACCATCAACTTCCTCTGTATTGCTGCAGGCCTCCAGTGCTGGGAACTCTCCCAACAGATGCCCTTACCCTGGACTACTGGATTTACTGGATAATATGGGACAAAAGAATGCCGAGGCCCATCGAGATTGTCCCCCCCCAATAGCGGGTCATTTATCTACATGTTGTGTCAATCAAATATCTATTTTTGATTTAAATGTGTCAAGAGTGTCAGAGTTAATTATATACTGTGGCAGTAGATTCCATTGTTTTGGAGCCCTGATGCTGAAAAAATGATCTCTTTTGTTTGTATTAGCCCATTCAATTTTTAATTGTTTATTATGGGATTTGCCTACAATGCGTTTGTTTGAGAAGGCCAAACCACATTGTTTCATTTTGGTCGGGCATTTTAATATCTTAAATAAAAACATCAAGTCACCTCTGAGACTCCTTTTGTTGTAGAGAATGAAATCCGGTTTCTAGTAGACGAGTTTCATATGGCTCATTTGTTAATCTGGGTATCATTTTAGTCAGTCGTCTCTGGACTTGTTCCACTCTATAAATATCCCCTTTAAGATATGGACTCCAAAACTGAGAACCATAATCCAAATATGGTCTTACATATGACAAACAGTGGGACTAGACATTGTTCTGATTTATTAATAAAGGTTTTCTGATTTGTTTTAATAGAATATTTGCAGTATTAGTCACCTTGTTACAATGTGGGCCAGATGATGATCTGTTATTTACTAGTATACCTAGATCTCTTTTGCAATTTGATTGTTTCAATTGTTTATTATTTAGAAAATAACTAGTTTTTTGTCCCAAAATGGAGAACCATGCACTTATCAATGTTGAAGGTCATGAGATTAATTTTAGCCCATGATTCTATAGTTTGTCGATCCTTTTGAAAAATGAGAGCATTTTGAATTGTATCTACTCGACCTCCTAATTTAGTATCATCAGCGAATTTTGAAATGGGGTTACTAGATGATATCGTCAAATCACTAATAAGTATATTGAACAAGGTTGGTCCACGGACTGAGCCCTATGGAATACCACTAGTTACCGTACCTATATCTGAAAATGAACCGTTTACTTTAACTACCTGTGATCTGTGGTGTAGCATTGTGATACCCAATTTATCAAATATTGAGAAAAACCAAACGTGCATTTTTTTATGAGTAATGAGTGGGATACTTTATCAAATGCCCTACTATAGCATAATAATATGACATCTTAAGAAACATGATTATCCAGATATCTGCCAAGATTATTATAAAAAGAAATAAGATTAGTTGTACATGATGATCCAGGTTTAAAGGAGATAAATCTGAAATCCCCAGCTGACCAATTTCGGTCTCAATGTAGGACTTGACTGTTCTTTCCATGGCCTTGCATATTAAAGATGTTAGACTTATTGGTGTGTAATTTTGAACACGTGATTTATTACCCTTTTCATAAATTGGTACTACAATAGCTTTACGCCAGGCATCAGGAATACTACTTTCAGATAAGGATTTATTAAAAAGTAATGTTAATTGAGTAGTTACTGCATCAAGTGTTTCCACTAAAAACCTCGACTGGATATTGTCTGGTCCTGAACTAGTTGATTTTTTAAGTCTAGTCAGGGAAGTTCCCTTATGCCTTTCCTCCCTTCCCTTTGATTTTCAGGGTGTTGCTGAAACTCGGGACTCAGCCAGCAACAATGATTCTGGTGGTGCCGGACTGGCCAAGGCAAGCCTGGTATCCTCTCCTGCTAACCCTATCTTGCAGCAAACCCATTCGCCTTCCAGTCAGTCACTCCCTTCTGACTCTCCCCTCAGATAAACGTAACGTATCCAGACCTGAAGTCTCTTCACCTCAAAGCCTGGCTCTTGAAGAATTAGAGTTCCCTGCAACTCAATACTCTGAACAAGTCCTGAGGATCCTGAGACTAGCCAAAAAAAGCCTAGCACAAAAAAGACCTATGCCGCCAAATGGAAGAGATTTTCCCTCTGGTGCAAGAAGAAGCAAATTAATCCTTTTAAGGCTTCAATTTCTAATCTCTTGGATTATTTGGTGCATTTACAAGCTTCAGGCTTGAGGCTGTCTTCCCTGAAGCTCCATCTGGCTGCTATCTCAACCTATCTTTCTACTGGAAAGAATAAGTCTATTTTTTTCCAACTGGTGTTTAAACAGTTTTTTAGAGGTCTCCTCCATGACCAGCCTCCATTCTGGGAACCTGTCCCTCCATGGAGTCCGAACCTCTGTATTGCCAAACTCATGGAGCTGCCCTTTGAGCCCATGGCTACAGCCCACCTCAAGTATGTCACTTTGAAAACTGTATTCCTAGTAGCCATTACCTCAGCAAGAAGGATTTCAGAGTTACAGGCACTTTGTACGGAGCCCAACTACATAATCCCTCACAGGGATAAGACTGAGCTCTGGACAAACAGAAAATTCCTGCCTAAGGTGGTCTCAGAGTTCCACCCCAATCAGTCCATCACTTTATCTGTGTTCTTTACTGAGAAATCCACTCCAGGGGAGCAAAAGCTCCACAGTCTGGTGTGTCCTAAATATTAAAAAACTGAAATAAATAAATTAAAAAAAAAGCTCCACAGTCTGGATGTCAAGTTGTCCCTACTCTACTACTTGGAACACACCAAGCAGTTCAGGGGCTCGTCCACACAGCTGTTCCTCACCTATGGAGAGGTAGGTAAAGGAAAACCAACTACTTAGAGAACTATCTCTCGTTGGATAGTCTTATGCATTCAGTTCTGCTATGAAAAGGCTGGTAAACAGCCCCCACCGAGGGCCCCAGGGCCCATTCTACTGGGTCACTGCAGCCTCTGGGGCAGCTGCAAGGGACATACCCTTACTGGACATCTGTAAAGCAGCTACTTGGAAGACTGTACACACATTCACAAAGCACTACTACCTGGATGTACAGTCTAGATCTGATGTCAAATTTGGCAAGACGGTTTTCCAAAACCTCTTTCCTAAATAGGTTTTCTACCCGCCTCCCAACTGCACCACTTTTATAGTCTGCAATATTTACCGATGCTAAAGGACTCCTGGGGTGAGAAGAAAAAATTACTCACTGTAGTAATCTTTCTTCCAAGGGGTCCTTAAGCATCAGTAATCTCCCACCCTGCCCCCCGTTAACCTTTCAGAAGAGGGCTCTGCTTCTTGCCTTCTACCTATTTGGGTATTCCAAACTTTGAATTACATTTGGAGCAAAGTTTTCATGTTTGGGGTTATGGTTCATGTAGTTACTGTATATATTTTTAAATCCTGTTGGTTCATACCTAATTGGGCATGTGCCCATTCTAGCTTCGAAAAAAAATTCTGATGCCTTCCTCACAGCCTCTGCGCAGCATACCCACAAGCTTCTCTCTTCTCTCTAACTGGCTAATTCATAAACTCATTACCATACATTACACCTCCAGGGCAGTACTACCTAGTCAGCTCACTGCAATAGTTACTGAAGCTAAAGGACCCCTATGAAGAAAGATTACTACGGTGAGTAATTTTTTCTACTGTGCCACAGAAAACAGGGGGCCTTGGCTATACCCTTATCTATGACTGTCATCTGTGTTCTTAATAATCCTGGCTTGTCTTCACCCATGCATTTTTTGTTATTTTATTCTGCATGCCTTTTATTTTTATTACTTCTAACCCCAGGAATCCATCAGAATAGCTTTACTATAGCAATCAATCCACTGAACTGAGCTGCCCCTAAGATAAGAACTTATGCTAATTCTGGAATCTTAAAATTAGAATGAAGTTCAAACTCTGCATTCTGGTCACACTCTCATCAACAGTCAGATTTGCTTCTCCAAATGAAGAGAGCAGTCGCCCCAAAGTACAGCTCCACTCTTCCGGCCTCTAGAACACTTTAACGTTTAAATTTCTTTTAAAAAATATTATTCTAGTTATTTTCGCAATACTGTATGTTAGTTAGGTTGTTTTTTGTTTGATTTATTGTAATTTTGGTAGTTTCTCCAGTTCCCAATCATTTCCCAGGAACCAGAGAGAGCTGCAAGTTAACACAGTTCCCGCCTTCAGGGAACCACTTTTTGATTTAAAAAAATCTTCTATTTTATTTACTATAACCATTTATCTTACTTTTTACTAGCAGTTTTCACTAATGAAGTCGCGGTTCCTGCTCAGAGGGAACTGAACCGCTGTTACAAAAAAAAAAAAAACCCCAAAAAACACACCTCATACTTTATTTTAAAGTTACTGGGTTTGAGGTAAAATGAGCGTGGTTACAGTTTTTCCGGGACCGGCAAATTCTCTCTCAGAGTCTTTTTAATATATTTTGGGCTCTGTTACAGAGAATAAATGATGGCAAAGTGTGGTATAAGAGGAATAATACCATTGAGGGGTTGAACAAGTCATAAAGACACAAGCCTGAAGGGTGAGAGGCCTCTATGAGCTTGTTCAACCCCGAGAGCAAGAATTTTGCTCTCCTCCAAGGCCTTCTGAGAATTACACATCCCACTATTCCTTTGTCTGGCAAATGGTAAAAGTAGGATGAAGAGGAGGTTGAAATTATGGACATGATGGGTCGAGCACCAACAAACTGGCTGTTACTTCCCATACACATATCTCTCCAAAAAGCCACTGCCAAATTCATGTCAGCAACAATTTCGACTGCTGTCACTGATAAGAAGATTGGAAAAAAAATATTTATCTTGTGGACAGACGGGGTTGTAAATCTACCCTGATCCTGAGGGAGTGGTCCAGCCTGTTGCACATGAGAAGGCTAAGATGCCTTTCTCTTCACAATCCCCAGAGAAGGGTCCAGAACACTGGATATCATAGCAAAAAAAGTGTATACCTCAGCTTCCTTGCTCCTCAGACAGGCAGCTTACATGCATACGCTGCTCAGTAACAGAAGACACTATGGAGGAAGTAAACAGTGAAGTGGGACAGGACTTGGTGACAGCCAGGTCAGCACTGGATGCCACTAAGTACCAATTCCACATGGCTGTTGACATGAACAACTCTGCTTCAAAGGTCCTGACACATGCAGCATCTCTACGGAGGCTTGACTGGCTTCGGGCTACCCTCCTACTCAAGGCCATGGATGTCTCGTCAATGCCAAATGTCTGCTTGCATGTTGTGTTAGGTAGACTTTGGTTGTGTTGTAGAGAACGACAAAGACAGAGTAGTATTGTACTGCAATGGAGTCAAGTGAGTAGTAATGTTTTCTTACATATTTTCATTTTTGAAGCAAGATACAGGATTCTGAAGGAAGTACCCAGTCTCATGCCATAAGCGCTATGTAAAAATGAAATACATTGGTACAGTGCTATGGTATTTAGCATTACAAATATGTGGTAACATCATCCTAATACATCCAGAGTATGAATCTAGAATATATATTGAACAAATAAAATCAAGGGAAGAGATTTTTATAAATTGCAAGTAGTGGTCATATTTTTTTTTAATTCTCTATTTTTTGCTGTCCTGTGACCGCCAAGACATCTGCCAGGTCGTGGACCCCTGAAACCCCCACTTTTGGTGGTCATATTTAATGGCACGAGTAATTAATTACAAAGTAGGCCATGATACACATAACAACCCCTTTAGAGGGAAGGCTCCCCAGCCCATCAAGAGGTGTCACCTGTATGACAGAACACTGCGCAGTACCTTCCCAAGCTTGGAGCGGTGACGTGCGACAGTGAAGGCTCCCATCCTCATGTTGTCCAGCTGGCTCCCCAAGCTCAAGTCACCGGCACAGGAACACAACATGCTACCCACTGAGCTAGTGGCTGGCCCTGCACACATTTCTTCATAACTTTGACATACAAATTTTGAACAGTCTTTTTAAGACCCCCCCCTTCTGAACATCACGGGTGTCATTTATAAAATACTGACAAACATAATTTTATGCCACAAATACAGTATGAAAACACATTTTTGGTAGGATCTGAATACTGACACCTGTCACATTCATGAGGTGGTTTGAAAAAATGATTATGTTGAACATGTGGGGTCAAAATATTGAAAATTACCAAAGTTGTGAGCGGACGTTAAAATATTTTAACATTCCTTCATAGCTTTGATGTTTTGCAAAGTTCTGACCCCAAATTATCAACCTAGCTTTTTACGCCCCCACTTCATGAGCCTGGTAGGTGACATTTCTCAAATCCTGCCGAAATGGACTCCAAAACTGAATTTAGGGCCAGATTTAAAAAATGTCATGTACCTTCTTTATGAGACTGGGTCACAAAAAGGCTATGCTGAAAGTCTGGTGGAAAGATATTGAAAAATGGTGATGTTATGAGTAAGCATTGAAGTATTTCAATGTCCATTCATAACTTCGTCATTTTACCATATTTTTCACCAACTTTTCAATACAGTCTTCTAACTCCACCTCATGAACCCAGTAAGTGAAAAATTTCTAAAACCTGCATGAAAGGGGATTCTGAAGAACTGCAAATTAACCTTTCAAGCCGGATTTGAAATATTTCACATACTTGTTCATGAGGAGAGGCCCAAAAAAGACTATGTTGAAAATTTGGTGAAAAATATTAATAAATGATAAAGTTATGAGTAAAAGTTCAAAATGCATTGAAAATATATTAACTGCATTTACCCTGTTTCTTCAGTTCCCAGTCAGCATTGAAGAGAAAGACATGTTTTGAAGCAGAGCAGCAATGGAGCATTTTGGGGTGACTGAGGGTGTTGGGAGGGTTGTGGGATGGCAGGTGCTGAGCAGGGGGCCAGGGTGAGGTGGGCTACGGATTGTAGTAGTCTGCAAAGGACATCGATGGACGGTTTTCTGCTTTTCATAAAATGAAAAAACAAAAAGACTACGAGAGACCATTTTTTAGTTACGATACAGCATGGGTGACACTGGGGACTGGGCACCCCAGTGTCACAGATGTTTGGCAGCACCAGGGGTGATCACCCTGGTGTCCACACATTTTAAGGAGGTTGCGCATGCACTATATTGGTGTGGGGTGGTGTTAAATGAAAGACAGGGAGAGGAGACCAGCCTAGAGCCGTAGTGTCCATGTGCCTTACCTCTCGTCACACTGGCAACCCGAGTTTGGGAACCAGCTCAGTTCACCGGGGGATGGCGGGGGGGGGCTGGAGTGGACAAGCAGCCACCTGGCAGCTCTTCTCTCCCGGATTGGGGTGGTGTACTGTACAGGCTCTTGGCTGTCACCAGGTAGAGACTTGGTGGCAGTGCCGACGCATGAGCAGCTGATGGAAGTCAAGGAGGGGAAAGCTGTGGTTCCGCGATGTATGCACACCTTCATGCACAATCCCAAGGGAAGGGAGAAAAAGGGAGGGGGAAAAAACAGCAAGGTAGGTGTCACTGACGCTGTGCACACCAAGCCCCTACCTGCTGCATCACCAGGATGCACATGCCAGCCTACTGGATTATGAGTTTGGCGGGAGTAGTACAGCTCTCTCCCCTCCTGACCCCACCACAGGGGCCAATCCATGGAGGTGCTAGCCAGGACATATGAGCCTGGGGAGAAGGTGGACAGTAGGGGGGCGGAGGGGTAGGGCTGAAGACAGACCAAGCCTGCCTCGGCTAGGGAGCATAAATGGAACATGGAGAAAGAAGAAAAAGAAGGACAGGGAGAGGGGCAGAAGAAAGTTTATGCTGTTGGCTCTCTGCCCACAGATGGGGTTTGTATTCAGTGCAGCACATTCGGGAAGCAGGCTGAGCATTATGCTACTCAGCTGATTGCTGGGAGGCTTCATGTGGATGAAAGGATCTAGTTGATAGGCACATCTTGCTCTTTATAACTACAAGATGTTTCTTCCCCACAAGCACAGAACAATGTCACGATCAGCCTCGCTTATCACTGAGCTGTCACTTTCCAGCCCAGTGCTGCCTGAACTGCACTGGACCTGACAACGACATGCCTCTGAAACCCCATTCTTATAACAAAATGGTTACTGCACATGCACAAGCAAACATAAAAAAGTGGACGAATACAAAGCCACTTATAGAAATAACACAGAACTGGAAAAGGTCTCAACTTCCTACAGGGCTTTCGAAAAAGTGTGGGGAGGAAGTGGTATGGGATACGCATGAGCCTCGGACCACAATGGGAAAGTGCAGCCTGGGAAATCAAGTAGTCTCTCACGAGAGGCTATCCTTGAATCGATGTATGGAATGCATGGAATGGCCAGTGACCATCACATGGTATGGTTCAATTTGGCTACTACATCTAAATCATCCCATTCCAAGGCAAAAAATATGGGACTTCAGAGGAGCTGACTTTGATAAGATGGCCAACAGAGTTAAGCTAGCCCTGGCAAAAAGAAACACAGGTGAGGAGGTACAGGCAAAGTGGGCAAGCATTAAGGATACAATACTTGAAGCAACATCCCATTGTGTTAGACAGAAAAGGAAGTGCAAAAGAAGAAAGAAACCACTTTGGTTCTCAAATATAGTAGCAGAAAAGGTCAGAGCCAAAAGGCTGGCCTTCAGAAAATATAAGGGACACAGCGGGATGAAGATAGGGAGGCATACCAAACTGCCCTAAGGGAAGCAGGTAAGGCAGTAAGGCAGGCAAAGTCCCAAACTGAGGAAACACTAGCACGAACAGTAAAAGAAGGTGACAAGACTTTCTATAGATACATTAGTGAAAGGAGAAAGTCCAGAGGGGGTATTGCTAAGCTTAATGGAGAAAAGGGAGCATGTGAGGAGGAGGACCCTGTAAAGGCATCTATCCTAAATAGATACTTTTGCTCAGTATTTACTGAAGAGAAGGTAGGGCAGGGCCCACAGCTCAGCATCATGGACACAGGGGGGAGGGAGGTGAGCACTACTCCCTTCACAAAAGAAAGGGTCCTACAAGAGCTTGCTAAGCTCAGGGTGGATAAGGCAATGGGACCTGATGGCATACATCCCAGGGTACTTAAGGAGCTAAAGGAGGAACTAGCAGAGCCATTAGCAGAATTGTTTAGTGAGTCTCTGAGCACAGGAGAGGTCCCAGAAGACTGGAGAAAGGCTCATGTGATCCCACTCCACAAGAGTGGTAGCAGGGAGGAGGCGGGAACTACAGACCGGTCAGTCTTACCTCAGTAGTGGGCAAGATTATGGAGGCACTCCTTAAGGAAAGGATAGTGCAACACCTGGAATCCATAGGGCACAGGATCCAAGACAGCATGGGTTTACAAAGGAAGGTCCTGTCAAACTAATCTCATAGATTTCTTTGACTGGGTAACCAGAGTGGTGGACCAAGGGGAGCAGTTGATGTCCCTACCTTGACTTCAGTAAAGCTTTTGACACTGTTCCACATAGAAGATTGATAAATAAGCTAGGTAGGCTCGGGGTGGGTCAGAAGTTGGTCAACTGGGTGGCAAACTGGTTGACTGGCAGAAAACAGAGAGTGGTGGTAAATGGTATACAGTCAGAAGAGATGCAAGTCACAAGTGGGTACCTCAGGATCAGTCCTGGGGCCAGTCCTATTCAACATCTTCATTAGTGACCTAGAGATGGACTAGAGGGTAAGGCTTGTCTGTTTGCAGATGACACCAAGATCTGCAACAGAGTAGATGATCCAGATGGGGTGGGCAGAATGAGAAGAGATCTGGATAAACTAGCAGAATGGTCAGAAGAGTGGCAACTGGGATTTAATGCAAAGAAGTGCAAAATCATGCACATAGGGAAGAGAAACCCTGAAGCCACTTATAGGCTGGGAGGAGTTGCTAGCAGTCACAAAGGAAGAAAGAGACTTGGGCATCATCATCACTGATGACCTAAAATCATCAAGCAGACCTCTAAAGCAGTAGGTAAGGCTAGGGGTGTTAGGGTGTATTAGTAGGGGTATCAGAAGTGGTAGAGGAGGTAATAATCCTCTGTACAAGACATTGGTTAGGCCCCATCTGGAGTACTGCGGCAGTATTGGAGGCCACACCTTCACAAGGACATTAACCAAATTGAGGCAGTCCAGAGAAGGGCAACCAAAATGGTGCAGGGACTGCATCAGAAGACATATGAGACAGATTAGCGGAGCTCAATATGTATACCCTTGAGCAAAGGAGGGAGAGGTGATATGATCGAGACATTTAAACACCTTAAGGGCATAAACAAGGTGAAAGAGTCTAACATGTTTAAATATAAGAAAAATAGCAGGACAAGAGGACACAGCATGAGATTAGAGGAGGCCGATTAAGGGGAATGTGAGGAAATTCTTTTTCACAGAAAGGGTGGTAGATGCATGGAATGGCTTACCACAAGAAGTGGTGGCTATGAATACAGTGCAGGGCTTCAAACAGGCATGGGATAGGCATAAGGGAGCAATACAAATGACTATGAATAGATAGGTCACTGACAGAGCAAAGGCCGATGGCACATTTATAAGGTAGAAAAAGAAATGGGCAGACTGGATGGGCCTTGCGGTCCTTATCTGCCGTCAACTTCTATGTTTCTATGTAGGCATTGTGACAGGATTACACAGACCCACTGAGAGGTGCAAAATAATGAAATGCAACGGCGAACCAAGAAAAACAGGGAATGCCAGTTCAGGGAACACTCTCCTCTGATGCAGAGTGGCTCGCTTATAGATGGTACCAAAGGTAACATTCCAGGCGTTATGCATCGCTTGATGTGGTGCAAAGCCCATTGTGTAAAAGAGGCTCAAAACTGTTCCCATCTCACTCTTCAATAGAAAAAATATTGCTGCAGTAAGAGGCAAAGAAACTGCTGCTAGCAACAGAAGTGGAAAAGGTCCCTACCTCACAATGGGGCAAGGAACTGCTTTCCAGATCTTTCCTAACCCACAAGAAAAATGGGAATGGTGACTCATTTTAGACCTAAGATATCTGAACAAACGAAAATAAAAAATTCAAGATGATCACACTGGGCTCAGTAATACTATCCAAGCAGTCAGAAGACAGGCTGGGGGTCTCTAGATCTGAAAAATGCCTAATATCACGTTCCAGTCAGACATACCGATAGAAAATACCCCAGGTACAGAGTAGATAACTTCCAATACCAGTTCACAGACTTCCATTTGGCCTTTCTTCAGAACCAATGGTTTTCACATAGTGCCTAGCTATGGTGGCAGCACATCGGAGGAGGCAAAGTATGGTGATTTTACTCTACCTGGATGACTAGCTAGGCTCAGGAAAAACACAGCAAGAGGCAAGGTGCTCTATACAGGTGGTAGAACACACCTGAGAGGGCACAGACTTCCTGATAAACCTACAGAAGTCACAACCAGAACCAGCTCAAGTACTGGACTTCACAGATGCAGAGAGCTGGATACCCTGCAGGGAAAAGCTTTTCTTCCTCTGGCAAGGGTATGAGGTCTGATTACCACTGAAAAAATCTGCCAAGGCTTGCAAGGGATTTTCTGCAACTCCTAGGACATATGGCCACTTCCAGTGCAGTGGTACCGTGGGGTCAGGTAAAATCAAGGCCATTCAGTACCACTCAAGGGACCACTGGTCCCAAAGGAGGGACCCTCTGTTCTTACTAGCACCAGTCAAAAAAACTTTGATAAGGGCACTAGAGTAATGGAAGGAAGAGAGCAACCTCGGACAGGGCATACCCTTCCTCCAGCAATCTCCAACATGTATCCTCACAACAGATGCTTCATTCCTAGGGTGGGGTGTCTACCTTGAGGATCTCACTGTGAGTGGCACCTGGAGCACACAGGAGTCTTGGGGACACAGCAACCTCCTGGAGCACAGGGCAGTGTTCTAGCAATGCAAGCTTTTGTCTCACAAATACAGGGTCAGTATGTTCAGATCCAAAAAGAAAACTCCACAATGCATTACATAAACAAGCAGGGAGGAACAAGATCCTGAAGGCTATGCAGAGAAGCTAGGAAGATCTGAAGCCTTGCCTATTCCCTGGATACGCCTATACAAGAAAAAGACAATGCCCTGGCAGATTCACTAAGCAGAATCAGCTAAGGAAACCACAAGTGGACCCTGAACCAGCAGGTGCTGGCACCAGTGTTAAGAATCTTTGTTGCAGGCTTCCTCCTGAGCTTTATGAGTATGAAAAACTTGTATATATTGTATTATATGATATTTGTGATGGTTTACTTTATGTATTTTGTAATCTGTTAATGTATTGTTGACCTCTTGTATCTCCTTATCCCAGGTGTGGCTGAAAATGGATCTTCGATCTGGTCCACTTTCCTGGTAAAATGCAATAAATGAAATTAAAAATGAGTATCCTCTGCATGAATGGGAATGGTGGGAAGGGATACAGGAACCTCCCTGTCCAGTTCCGGATCACGGCATCCTCTTGAACTGTTCCTGTTGCTGGTAGCCTGCAACAGAATTGTGAGAGCTAGCTGTTCTTGCAGGAAGCAAATGGGTCTATTTCTGGTGTAACCAACCTTTTGATAGCACCAGACAGGGCAGGGCAGGTCTGGTACTCCATGCTCATTAGCCTGCCCAGCACAGCTCCAATCAATCTGCCATGAAGGTACAACTTGCTGACCCTGTTCCACAGCAGGATAACATTTCCAGACCACAGAACCCAACGCCTGAGGGCATGGTTCTTTAGGAGCTAGAATTTTGTAGCTTATATTTATCAGTGGAGGTGATGAGAGTGTTGAAGGTTACTAGAAAACCAGCAACGAGGATAGCATATACCTCAGCATGGAAGAGATTTTCATTCTGGTGTGCTCACAGAAAGATAAACCCTATGCAGGCAGGACTTCCTATAGTCTTTAATTGCGTAGTGCAACCACAGTCCTTAGGCTCTCAAACCTGATGGTGCACTTGGGCACTGGTTTCAGCTTACACATCAGCTGGCAAAAGTAAGTCAATGTCCTCACAACCGGTTTGCAAAGGCCTCAAACACGTACACTCTCCTGTGAGGGACCCAATTCCTCCATGGAGTCTAATCACGTGCATTGTTCAGCTGATGGAAGCACCTTTTGAGCCTATGGTTACTGCTGACCTGAAGTATGTTACATGGTAGGCACTGTTCCTAGCTACTATTACATCTGCTAGGAGGGTAAGCGAGCTGCAAGCCCTCTGCACATATTCAAACTACATATTATACAATGGCAAGAAAATTTCCTGGATTCTGATTGGTCAGTGAGTGCTTGTTACAGTGAGGTTATCTACAGTCTCACAGCATCAAGTCCAAATATACAGATGATTTTATTTTTTTATTTATTGAACTTTCGGAATTACAACCTTTGAGTCAACGACTCCTTTATAAAGGTTCCAAATCAGAGGCATAACAGACAGACAGAGGCTACAAAATATACAGAGGTAACATAACAATATAAATACATGGATTGCACAATGAAAGGTACAAGAATGCAAATAACGTGATACAAGGAGTACAACGTATGGTGATGCAAAATCAAGGTGCAAAAGGCTCCACATCAGAGCCATAACAATGGACAGAGGGTACAAAAATGTACAGAGGTAGACATAACAATATAATACATGTATTGCACAATAAGAGGTACGAGAATCCAAAACCAAAACACGATACAAAGTGTACAACATACAGTGATGCAAAATTGAAGTGCAAAGGCTGTAACAAGAAATGTACAGAAGTACTGATATAGAGGAGGGCCCACCATCTAAGGGGGGGATCACCAAGGGAAATATAAGGAATAGGGTAAGCAGAGGCGCGGTTCTAAAAAGACCACGTCAAAGTAGGTATGGGAAGGGAAATGAAAGGGACGAGCCGTGAAGCAGTCAGAGGAGACCTTGTCTTAGCTAGGTTGAGCATCAGAGGGATGAGAGATCAGCCAGAGGAGATGAGAGAGGTGGGGCTAGGTACAGTGTCCCCTGGCCAGATGTTGCCGAAGAGAAAGTTTTAAGGGGCCAAGTTTTTGTAGGGAGGAGACTTCAGGGGTCAGGCTGTTTAGCCAGTGAAGAGCCCTGTACATAAAGGCCCTCTGCCCCATGGATGTCCTACAGAAAGGGACCTGGAAGGCAGTAGTTGAGCTTCTGGTAGCCCGAGGGGTGGGAAAAGGCTTTAAGAGGTGGAGGGTGGCGGAAGGGGAAGAGACCGGAGGCTATTTTTTTGGCTAGGAGGCAAGTCTGGTAGGTAAGTCTACCAGCAAAGTTTGACCAATTTGCTTGTTCGTACAAATTGGAGGTGTGAGTGAGCCTGTCACGACCAGTCACAAGGCAGCAGGCTTTATTTAGGGCAACTTTTTCTTTTTTGTACTTCGTGTTTCTTGCATTTTACAATATGGAATAAACAGTACATATCCGTATGTCAGGCATCGCAACATATAGAGGAACCATCCAATGGATCACAAACAGTCTGGCACATTTGTTAAGACTAAGAGGGTATACCCATACTGTAGTAATAAAACATCATGTTAATTCCAATAGCTACACCTTACAAGAGTGTAGAGGACCATCCTAGCATAATTCACCCCACAGCATAAAGAAAAATCCTTAGCTTGTGAAGCTGATATGGCTCCTACCCTAACATTTAAGAATCCCAAACACGTTAGCAGTTCAAAGTGACCATCTTGAGAGTCCAGAACTTCAGCAACTTCAATAATGAGAAAAATATGTAGAAAACTGAACACAGAACAAAAGATAGCCTGTTATTTAAGTACTAAGAGACTATTGTTATTTTAAACGGGGAATACTCAGATTTTTTAAACTAACTTGACCCCCCCTTATATTAGTCCATACCAGAACAGTATAGAAATAGTCCCATGGCTTAATACCATCAGGGGTCTGCCAGGTCCAAAACAGCCTGAGAAAATAGCATTACGAGGCCTTCCAGGACTTCACATGTTCAGGTCTCCTCATCTTCTGATTCGGGGTCAGGTAACTCTGCTCCTCACCTGGAAGCAAAGTCTTGCTTCATCTGCTGCACCCAATGTCCAGCCTCCTCCAGATTGGTAAATTGGTATGTGTGGCCCCCGTAATAAATACGGAGGCGAGCTGGCATCAGCAACGAATGCGTTACCCCCAAACTATGCAATCTGGCCCGAACTCTGTCAAACCTTTTCCAGTGGGCCCATGTTGCATAAGAGAGGTCCAAGAACAGGTGGATAGTAGTTCCCAGGTAATTCAGGTTATCTGCAGGTCGTGCCGCTTGCATCAGTATGTCCCTTGTACCGAACCCATCCGTGATCAACAGTACAGTTCAAGGAGAGTCTTGTTGAGGAGTCGCTGAACGAGGGGAAATGCAGTATGACTGGGAAAAAATGATCGCCAGGTCTAGAGGTAGGTGTACGGCAGCTGGCAACCAGTCCTTTACAAATTTTAAGTCCGGCTCCTCAATCCCCTCTGTGAGGCCCACTAGATGAACACTGGATGCCCTCTGGGCATTCTCCAGGGCCTCAAGTCGATACTGCATCTGTGTGTTTTCCTGCACTAGCTTTGACCCTGGTAGCATGCGTTTTTGCTGTGGCCGCTGCTTTAGTAGCTGTCTGAATTTTGGCATCTTGCTCCCCAATCCTTTGGAGAATTGTTTCAATTTTGCCATCGATGGCCTGCATTGATAGCTGTAATGCCTTCCATGGCGGTTCCTGGGCTGTACAATCAGATGCGGAGGCTAAGGCCTGTGACTATTTCAGCAGTTGGGAATTTGGGCCCCCCGGGCCTCCTTTATTTGTCTTCCCCATGGCTGAATTTGGTATCAAACTGCTTCACTTTGGATTCTCCAGCTACTGCTGCAGTTAGTTCCTTATATTTTGAAGTTCCTAAGGCGCTTTTATAAGAAAAAAGCTTTTCTCAGTACAAAGCTACTAAGAACTGCGTCTGCTCAGTAAGGTGCTCAGCAGCACCCCCTTCCCCCCCCCCATTTAGGGCAACTTTGATGCACGACAGTGTGGTGTCAACTGCGGAGCCATATAATACAATACCATAATCAACTATGGCCAGGACTGAACTTGTGATAACTAGGTGGAGAGCATTAGGAGTAAGGCACTTCCGGTGGCGGTAGAGGTCAATCCTGGTATTCACAGCTTTACATACCAGATTGATGTGGTCTTGAAAAGAGAGGGTGGAGTCAAGTGTGATGCCTAAATATTTGAAGCTGTTTACCTGATCAAGGGATTGTTTCTGCTTGTTAAAAATGTGTAAGGCCTGACTCTTGTATTTGTTGTGGGTGTTGGTAAACAGCATGTCTTTAGCTTTCTTATAATTAATTACGAGTTTGTGTTGAGTGAACCATGATTCGGTCTCGGAGAACAACTGTTGGAGGTTGCATTCAAGGGGGAGGGATCAGGGTGGCTGGAAAATATAACTGCATCATCTGCATACAGTAACAGGTGACCAGAGCAAGCAAGGGGAAGGGTGTTAAGGAAGAGACTGAAGAGGAGGGGGCCCACGATAGAGCCTTGTGGTACCCGGAGCAAACTGGTAGGGAGAAGGAGAGGGTGTCTTGCAACCTAATCCGCTGGGTCCTACAGAGAAACAAAGACTTGGTCCACCTAGTCTGCCCATTTCCCTACCTACAGGATACGCTGCATATCCTCCTCGGGAAGGCTGTTCCATGCGTCCTCCACCCTCTCTGTGAAAAAATACTTCCTCACATTGCCCCTGAGCTGTCCCCCATCCCCCCTCTATCTTCAAATTGTGTCCCCTTGTTCTTGCACATCTGTTTTTCTGAAAGATGCTATCCTTTGGACTTTGTCGATTCCACTGAGGTACTTAAAATGTTCTATCATGCCTCCCCTTTCCTCAAGGGTATACATATTAAGCACCTTTAGTCTCTCCTCGTATGACTTCTCTTGCAGACCCTGCTCCATTTTAGTTACCCTCCTCTGGACTGCCTCCATCCTGTCTATGTCCTTGTGGAGATGGGGTCTCCAGAACTGGACGCAGTACTCCAGATGGGGTCTCACCAACTGTCTGTACAAAGGGATAACAACTTCCTGTTTTCTGCTGGTGACGCCTCTCCCTATACATCCCAGTATCCCCCCAGCCCTCCCTACTGCCTTCTCACATTGCTTGCTAACCTTAAGGTCATCTAATATGATTACCCTCAGGTCCCTTTCCACTTTGGTTGTTGTAACTACCCCCCCTCCCCAAACTGTGTAATCTTCCCATGGGTTTTTGTTTCCCAGGTGCATTATTTTGCACTTCTTTGCAATGAAACCAAGCTGCCATACTTCTGACCATTCCTCCAACCTTGCCAAGTTCCTTCTCATCCTTTCCACACCTCCTTGTGTATCAACCCTGTTGCAGACCTACTACAGAGATAGTTAGCGAACCAGGAGTTGACTTCATTTGACAGGCCGGGAGGCAGTAAGGACAGAGTGGTTCACGGTGTCAAAAGCTTTGGTAAGGTCTATGTATACAGACCCAACAAGATGACCTCGCTCAAGAGCTTTATGTATATAATCAATATATTTCAGAAGGGCAATGGTGGTGCTTGGACCCTTCCCTTACATAGCAGACTGAATAACCAGCCACAACCTCTCTTACCAAAAAAGTTTGATGCCTTGCAATTGAAATACAGAAACATAAGCTTAGTTTCATATAAAAACCTTATTTATTAATATTGTGGAGGGGGGATGGACAAATTTTTTTGTCATGGCTAAAACATTTCATAGTTAGGCAGAGAACAAGTGTCAGAACACCTTCTTTATAGTGTGGGAACATCTCTTTTATAGTATTAGTGTGGTAACATCTCTTTTATAGTATCAGTTTTACAGTTTTATTTTTTATGAGGAAACGCACCACATATGAATACACTGCATCATGGGTATGCAAATACTTAATTGCCTGGTATTGCATAACATACTACAGTGATACCAGACAACTGATTATTTGCATACCCATGAAGCACTGCTTTCACAAGTGTTTCCTCAAAAAAAAAAAACAAATTAAAAAATAAAACTGTACAACTGATACTATAAAATAGATGTTCCTACACATAAAAGGGATGTTCCAACACTTGTTCTCTGCCTAACAGCCATCTACATGTGCTCATTTTGGTCCCCACAATATTAATAAATAAGAGCCATTGTATAATAGCAATAATGCACGCCAGAGTGTGGGATGTGCTGGGATAACCTCACTTCTGGGGTTGGGCTGTTGGATGAACTCGGCTTTCAGCCTCATGTCCAACCAGCCCAGGCATGAGGTTATCCCAGCACAATCCACACCCTGTCATGCGTTATTGTTAGAGATAAAGTAGTCCTCAAAACTAGCATGAAATTCTTCCCTAAGGTGGTGTCAGAATTCCACCAGAACCAGAATATTGCCCTCCCTGTGTTTTTCAGTGAGCATTTTAGTAAAGAGGAACAAAAACTTCACTGCCTGGTTGTAAAGAGAGCACTAAATTACTACCTGGACAGCACAAAATATGTCACATCCAACAGCACTCAGTTTTTTATCATCTAAGGTGACGTGGGAAAGGGTGAACCAGCAACTTGGAGAACTATCTTACACTGGATAGTGTCCTGCATACAATTCTGTTACAGGAAAGTTTGAGGTTCTGGACCCAGCCTCCCAAGGTACTACTATGGAGTCTGCCATTATAAAGCTATACTGATGGATTCCTCTGGTTAGAAGAACAAATTACTCATCATACGAACATACGAATTCGCCAGCAGAAACAGGCCACGTGGTCTAGTAAGTCTGCTCGAGTATGCAGCTAGCACCCTTATCTTGCAGCTGCCCCACCACCCCTTCACAATTACCCCCTTCTCTCACCCTGTCCCATCCCCTTTTGAAACTACCCACTATCGTACAGGATATCACCTCCTCCGGCAGAGTGTTACATTCCGCCACAACCCTCTCTGTGAAAAAGTATCTTCCCCGCTCCAATCTAAGACCATGCCCTCTCATGTCCCTCCCCCTCCTTAGCTTAAATATCCCTTCAGTACCTGTCTTGTTTATCCCTTTTAAGTACTTAAAGGTCGCAATCATATCCCCCAATCCCTTCTCTCCTCCAGGGAGTACATATTCAACTCACTCATCCTCTCCTGTATGGCCTGTCCTCCAATCCCTAGATCATCTTTGTCACACTAGGTTGTACCCCTTCCAGTAATCTTACATCCTTCTTCAGATATGAGTACCAGTACTGCACGCAGTACTCCAGGTGTGGCCTGACCAGTGACCTGTAGAGAGGCAGGATCACCTCCCTGTTCCTGGAGATTTCTCTCGCAATATATCCCAGCATCCTGTTGGCCTTTGCTGCCGCCTTCCTGCATTGCTCTGTTTTGTTCATCTTCCCTGTTACAACCACCCCAAGATCCTTTTCCTCCTTGGTGATACCTAGCTGCACTCCTCTGAGCTGGTAACCTCTCCCTGGGTTCTTTGCTCCGAACTGCAGTACTTTGTACCTTCTAGCACTGAACCCCAACTGCCACATTTCTGACCACTCTTCCAGTTTGGTCAGGTCATCCTGCAGCCCCTGCCATCCTGCTATGTCATCCACCACCACTCCCAACTTAGTGTCATCAGCAAACAGACTGACCTTATTTCTGATGCCATGCGAGATGTCTGCTATGAATATCTCAAACAACCCCGGCCCCAGTACCGATCCCTATGGCACCCTGCTCCTTGCAGCCCTTAGAGATGAGAGCCCCCCCCACCACTACCCTCTGCTGTCTCCCCTGCAGCCAATTCTCGATCCATTTAACCATCTTAGTCCCTGCCCTGCGTATCTCAACATCCCCCAACCTCATATGTGGCACTAAATCAAAGGCCTTGCTGAAGTCCAAATATATGACATCCACAGTGTGGCCCTTGTCCAATTCCCTCATTACCCAGTCATAATACTCAACTAGGTTAGTCCGACAGGATCTTCCCAAGACAAACCCATGTTGATGACTGTTCTGGAGCTCACTGTCTTCCAGAAAGGTCACCAGCCTCTCCTTCAGGATTGTCTTCATCAGCTTCCCCACAATGGATGTTAAGCTTACTGGTCTGTAATTGCCCAGTTCATCCTCTGGGCCACTTTTATGGAGGGGCACCATGTGGGCTATCCTTCAGTCATGTGGTACACACCCTGTATCCAGGGAGGTATTGAATAGGTCCGCCAGTGGCCCAGCCAGAACCTCCGCCATTTCCTTCAGCACCTTGGGATGTATGTCATTCAGTACTGGTCCCTTATCCACCCTCAGAGTCCTTAGACTTTTCAATACCCTTCCCTCAGTGATCACCCCGTCTGTTGCCCCCCCCCCGGTAGTTGCCCGCCCTTCTCCGTCGTGAACACATACCAGAAGTACTCATTAAGTGTTTCTGCCTGTTTCACCCTTTCTCCATAGTAATGTTGTTTCTGCTTATGGGATCCATCAGTAAGCTTTACAGTCTGTTACCCTGCCTTCCCTTCCAGAACCTGAAAACAGCTTCATACAAGAATAAGTTATTTTTTTCCCCCCTTCAGTTTGCTTGATGATTACTTGTTGTAATTCTTTCACAACTGTTGATAAGTGGTCCTTTATAAAATGTTGTCTGCCTTAATGTTTTCTAAAATTTAATTAAAAACTTTTTTATACAAATTTTTGTTATCTGTTTTAGTGGTCACAGCTCCCCCAAGCTTTAGAAACAAGTCTGACTGTTGCTGGGAGTGTGACCACAGTGCAAAGTTGGACCTTAGTTCTAAATCCAAGATCTCAAATTAGCATAAATTCATCTCCGGGGCAGCTCAATCAAGTGGAATGATAGCTACTGTTAAAGGAGAACTATGCTGAACCTGTAGGTCATTTTTCCCAATAGAAGACATTTTTAAGTACCGGTTAAAATCCTGTTATTGCTTCATCTTTATAGGCCTTTAAGAATCTTTAGTGGGTATTTCTGCTTTGCAGTGTGATGGTCATATCTCTCAACTATCCCTGATTTTTAGGGACATCCCTGATTTTGCCTCAAAAATTTACTCTGTCCCTCCTAAAACTTGTGTTTCTGTGACCAAACAGTGGGGGTTGTAAGCACAAAATAATGTCAAACATTAAAGTTACAGACGTGTCCTTCCTTAGAAAATGCATTTTACACTAAATCCCTTATTCTACCAGCTTCCTGAGTGGGTACTACCAATTTTGAAGATGTGTCCCTGATTTTGGTCCTTTGTCCCTGATTTATGAGGCAGGAGGCTGAGAGGTATGGTGGTGGTAAGTACCATTTTAGAACTGTATGATGTAGTTTATGTCCCTCTCGGCCACAGTTCCTTAGTAGACCATTGTTGAATTGTGCAAACAATAAAAGAGTAAAGCAGGGACATAAAAAACAGGTTACTCACCTGTTACAGTAGTTCTAGGAGTGGTATATGATGCTCATCCACACTTTCTGGCAGTTGCCTTTGTCTTTAATTCGAGCTGGAATGTCTTCAAGCTGGCTCCTCCCACCTACCCAGGTGGTAACTCCCTAGGTTCCATCCCATGACACCAGATCTTGCCCGCTGGAAGCCGTGATGTGCGCCAAAGCCAGGGGAGGTCGGGTGGGTACGTGTGGATGAACATCATATACCACTCCTAGAAAGTACAGTTATGTAAGAACCTACCGTAACAGTAGATCTTCGAGGGGTTTCTCCTGCCGCAGGTAATATACTTGGGTAGTCACCAGAGGGCGCACGGCAGCTCTCTTCTAGCATTCTTTCACCAGGGGCTGCCCACCAATGCTATCATCATCCTGCTTCTATATAAGAGTGGTCTGTCCCTGGCATCCCCAGTTCCCGCCGGATTCAGCACACTAAGCGAGGACCGAGGGGATCCAAGGTACCATAGTTATCCCTTCCCATATGCATCTGGATCCAAAAATCATTCTCTTAGAGGAGGAGAGGGATGGAGGGAAGAATCGTACCTGCTGCAAGAGATACCCCTCAAAGATCTACTGTTATGGTAAGTTCTTACATAGCTATACTATCTTCCACGGGGTGATCTCTTGCAGCAGGTAATACACTTGATTAATGCTCAACATTAATAACTCATCCTCCTCAGATCCGCTAGCCATTGCTGATGCCTTTAACCAGGCCTTTACAGACCTGTCCTCAGTGCTGCCTCCAGACTACCTTCTGCTTGTGGAGGACCAAGGTTGTGCCAGCCTGCCCATAACTAACCACCCAGCCTTTTACTTTAAGAAGGTGAAGGAGGCCCTAACGATGGTCAGTAAAGTCCTAGGCAAAACCAGATTGGGGAGTGACGGGCTAGACATGAAGTTCCTATCTCTCACCCTTGATATTCTTATTATGCCCATAACAATGCTATTTAATAAATCCTTGGCCCTAGCTCAATTTCCAGAGGTATGGAAGCAAGCCCTGGTAACTCCAGTGCATAAGAATGGTGACACGGCGCTGGTGTCAAACTACAGGCCAATATCTATCCTCTCCCCACTATCCAAAGCTTTGGAAAAAACTGCGGCAAGTCAACTCACAGAATACCTCAATAAGTACAATCTACTCTTCCCAAACCAACATGGCTTCAGGCAAAAACACAGTACCACCATGGCACTGATGGAATACACTGACTATGTGCACAAGGCGCTGGATGAAGGCAAACTGGTGGGGTCCATCTTCATTGACCTCACCAAAGCCTTCGACACTGTCAACCACTCTCTACTAGTACTCCAGCTCCAAAGATTGGGTGTGGCACCAAATGCCGTGAACTGGTTCAATCCAGCTCCAGAGATGTACTCCTAGGAGTCCCTCAAGGATCAATTCTAGGGCTCCAGCTTTTCAGCCTCTTTGTAAACGACCTACCCACAGCCTGTGACACCAAACTTATTCTGTATGCAGATAATGCCATGCTGCTGAGCAGCAGCACCTCCCAGGCTGCCCTACAAACAGAACTACAGAACTCTTTCAATAAACTCGAGGACTGGTTCAGTAGGCAAAAGCTGCTACTAAATTACAAGAAAACCAAGGCCATGCTACAATCCAGCCCCTACAACAAACACAAGCATGCTCCTCTCGAAATCAACAAGGCTGGTGAGCAGATTGAGCAGGTGCACTTGTTCAAGTACCTTGGAGTCACCACTGATGACTCTCTCACTTATACACACCACGTAGACTCCCTTGTCAAAGTGGTAAACACAAAGATTGGAGTCCTCTATAGGCCTAAGAAATCCCTCACCCCGGAAGCACTCCGAATCTCAGTCTCCAGCTCCATACTCTCCAAGATAGACTACGGCCTGGTGGTCTATGGAGCTGCTACTGGTACAGTGCTCAAAAGGGTTCAAATTGCACTCAATAAGGCATGCCGCCTCACCCTGTGTGCAGATCACTACACTCATACTTGCACCCTGTATGAGCGTACAAACTGGCTTAACCTAAAAGACAGGATCAAATACCAAACTTGCCTCCTGGGAAAGAAGGCACTCCTCGGAAAAACCCCACCCTGTACAGGAAACCTGCTCAAGGCTTCTCTCTCAACACACATCACCAGATGGAGGAAGAATGGAGCACTGTCCATACCATTCCGTTGAACCTCACTAGGGCAGCGTGCTTTCTCCTATCAGGCCCTCCTCTGGATAAATGAACTCCCGATGAAATTACAAACAAACAGCCTGTCTCAATTCAAAGTAGGCCTCAAAGAGCACCTAATGTCTAACTCAAAATGCACCTGCTTCTCAGCCCCCACTTGACAGACAGGCCTACCCACAAGGTAACACCCAGCAGGGCTACCTAGAGAACCCTGCCTCCATTCCAGCCTAGCCAAGGGCTTAAGTAAGCTATCAGTCCTCTTTAAACGCACTTGGTACTGCCCTCCCAACCCCCCATACACACATCATACTAGACAAAGTCCTCTGGAGCTGCCCCCATCACAGCCCCCATTTCACTATTCCCCACCTCTCATTCTCTGTGGTTGGTTTCAAACCCAATCCCCCTAGTTTCACTGTCACCCAGCCTCTCGCCATCTGGGATAGCGTTAAACCCTATGCAGTTACTCTGCCATAGTCTATCAGCGGATTTGGAGGTTTCCGGGGGTGTGCTACTTAGGGCAACTGATTAGAAATAGCTTAGTATTCAATTACAACTGCTCAGTTTTTTTCCTCTCTTATTTGTCTAATTGTCATGTAATCGCTCTTTAATGCCTAATGATCAGGCCTCTGTAACCACTGAATACGTGTATTGTCTTATTGTCCACCCTGACGTGGAACCTTTGTAAAAGAGCTCACGCTCAAAGGTCTTTCCGAAATACTAATTAAATAATTAAACTTGGGATGAGTCCCAAGCAGTAAACCCATGAAGGGTGGAAAATGTTATGATAAAAGGCCTTGTACGACAGCGCAGCCAAAAAGGTTGACCTACGGCAAGAAGCAATGTCTAAGTTATAGTGCTTCGTGAAAGTATGTATTGTGGACCATGTGGCTGCACTGCAGATATCTGTGGTAGAAGCCCCTTTGGAGCAGGCCGCTGTAGTGGCCATGGCTCTAGTGGAATAGGCTTGGACATGTCCTGGTAATGGCTTGTCATATAAATACAGGTCACTCACTTGTAACAGGAGTTCTAGGAATGGTATATGTTGTTCACCCATACTGTCTGGCGGGTTCCTTGCCACTTTAAATCTTGCCGGAAGGTCTTCAAGTTGGCTCCTCCCACCCACCCGGGTGGTAAAACTCTCGGCTCCACCCCATGATGCCAGATCCAGCCTGCTGGAAGCCAGGTTGTGCGTCGAAGCCGGGGAGGCCGGATGGGTCGTGTGGATGAACAACATATACCATTCCTAGAACTCCTGTTACAGGTGAGTAACCTGTATTTTTAGGGACATGGATATGTTGTTCATCCACACTGTCTGGCAGACTCCTAGCAGTTCTCCGGAAGGAGGGAGGCAACGCGCAAACCCCCTACTTAGGAAATAAGGACTGGAGAACCGAGGTCCCAAAACGAGCATCCCGGCGTGACTCAAGGTCGATGTGGTAATGGGTAATAAAGGTGTCTGCTGACTTCCAGGTAGCAGCCCAGCAGATTTCCTGGATAGGAACGTCCTTGGAAGCAGTCACCGAAGCAGCGGTATGGCGGACAGAATGAGCTCTTATCCCCTTTGGCAGGCTCCATGCCCGCCAACCTGTAGCAGAGATCTATGCAGGAGGTGACCCACCTGCCTATCGTCCGCTTGGCTGCAGGTCTGCCAGGTGCGTAGGTGACAAACAGCTGGCGAACCTCTCCCCGATCTTCAGCCGTTCGCTCCTTATAGTAAGAGAGCGCACTTCTAGGGTCCAAAGTATGGAGCCTATATTCGGCCTCCGAGGTGTGATTTGGGTAGAACATCGGCAGAGTCAACACCTGGTTAAGATGAAACTCCGACACCACCTTCGGAAGGAATTTCGGGTGGGGGCACAGGACAACTGTGGAAGACCAGATAAGGAGACTCGATGGAAAGCGCCTGGAGCTCTCCCATCCTTCTGGCTGATGTGATAGCCACCAAGAAGGCGGTCTTCCATGACAGGTGAGAGATGTCACATCTCTGCTTCGGTTCGAATGGCTTGCCCATGAGCTTAGCCAGTACCAGCAGTAGAGCCCACGGAAGTGGAGGTTCTCGCACCGAAGGGGATATGTGATCAAGGCCTTTGAAAAAGCACCCGACCACCTTCTCCTGTGCCACTGACTGCTTCCCGGCCTACGCCCGCTAAGCAGAGATGGCTGCCAGGTGCACCTTAAGGGTCGTCGGCCGAAGCCCTAGCTGAGAAAGGGACCACAGGTAGTCCAGAATGCTTGCCAAGGAACAGGAGGAAGGGTCCAGCCCCTTGCCCTGACACCAAATGGAGAATCTCTTCCATTTAAAGGCATAGCATTTCCTGGTCGACTCCTTACGGGATGCCTCAATGACGTTGAGGACCTCGTTGGAAAGACCCACGGCCTGGAACTCTAGCTGCTCAGGAACCAAGCCATCAGGTGCAGGGATTGAAGGTCTGGATGGAATACCTTCCCCTGGTTGACTGAGATCAGGTCCGGGCAGGCTGGAAGCCGCCTCGGGAGCCTGGAGCTGAGGCTGAGGAGATCTGCATACCAGAACTGGCAGGGCCAGTCTGGGGCTACCAGAATCAACTGCGCCTTGTCCCTCCTCACCTTGAGAAGCACCTTGTGGATCAAGGGAAATGGGGGAAAGGCGTAGAAGAGGCCCGGGGTCCACGGCCTCAAGAAGGCATCCCCCTGCAGCGAGCCCTGCTGAGGGGGGCGGGCATGAAACAGTCTCAGCTTCACATTCTCCCTGGAGGCAAACAGGTCCACCTGAGGCATGCCCCAGTGGGAGAACAGATCTTGTACTACCGCCGGCAGGAGAGACCACTCGTGGGACGCAGCTCCTATCCAGCTTAGGGCATCAGCCAGAATGTTGGAGGCTCCTGCCACATGGCTGGCAAGGAGATCCGCCTCCAGGCTGCGCACCAGGGACCAAGTGCGGAGAGCTTCCCTGCACAGAGGCATGGAGCGCGTCCCACCCTGGCGGTTTAGGTAGTACATGGTTGTGGTACTGTCCGTCTGGACCTGGACCACTTGACCCCGAACAAACGGAGTGAAGGCAGTGAGGGCTAGACGAACTGCTCGAAGCTCCAGCAGGTTGATGTGGCATCGGGACTCCCGAGGGGACCAGAGGCCATGCGCTCTGTGCTCCCTCAGATGGGCACCCCAACCCATCAGAGAGGCGTCGGTCGATGGAGAGACCGTCGGCTTGGGGCAGACAAACGGGATTCCCTCCTGCAGATCAGCTGGAACGATCCACCACTGGAGAGCATTCCACATCTCCTGGGTCACTGCCACTGGCTGGTCCAAGGGACCGGAGCGCTGTGACCACTGGCTGGCCAGTCTCCATTGTAGGGGACGCATGTGCCAACGGGCCCAACAGACCATGCTGGTGCAGGCCGCCATGAGGCCCAGGAGGTGCAGGAAGTCCCGGGCAGGGCGCAATTGCCCAACCTGAAATGATTGGGCAAAGGAGGAAAGAACCTCGGCCTTGTCCACCAGGAGCTGTGCTCTGGTTCGCAGAGTCGAGCTCTGCCCCGATGAATTGGATCACCTGCTTTGGCACGAGTTCCGATTTGGCCTCGTTGATGAGGAGGCCAACTTGAGAGCAGACCTGGAGGGCCAGATGCCTGGACTGCTCCACCTCCGGTCTGGAGGAGGCCGCAATCAGCCAGTTGTCCAGGTAAGGGCACACCCGGACCCTTCGGCGCCGCAGGAATGCTGTCACCACTGCCATGCATTTGGTGAAGACCCTGGGAGCTACAGAAAGGCCGAAGGGCATGGCCCGGAACTCGTAAAGGAACCCCTCTGCTCTGAAGCGGAGGAATCGCTAGTGGGATGGACGGATTGGGACATGAAAGAGCGCATCCTGAAGGTCCAGAGAACAGAACCACATGCCTTGTTCCAAGGATGGAATGATCTGAAGCAGAGTGACCATCCTGAAGGTTCGAGACCTTAGGAACCTGTTCAGGTCGTGCAGGTCTAGAATGGGGCGCCAACCCCCCGTCCATTTCAGGACCAGGAAGTACCTGGACACAAACCCTGGGTCTGGAGGAGGATCCGCCACCATCCTTCTGGAGGAGCCGTGCAATGTCGGCTCGACGGGCCGACAGAGAGGCTGCGGACCCCATAGCCCCCTGTTGGTCGACGGCTTGGAAGGGTGGGACATGCTCGAACTCCAGAGGCAGAACCCTTCCTACCACTTCCAAAACTGAGCGGTCCGTGGTGATAGTGGACCAGGCGGAAAGAAAGTGGCGGAGCCGTCCCCCCATGGGGGGAACCCAGGGGGAAGTGACGTGGCTGGGGGCGACATCCCTCAACCCGTCTCTGGGCAGGCTTGGAGGAAGGACTGGCCGAGGGACCACCTGAGCCTTTTCCTCCAGGCTTCTTGCTGGAGGAAACTGCAGGCTTGGCTTTGGGGTGCCAAGTGCAAGCCTGCTGGCCCTGATGCTGGTGTTGCTGGGCCGGATGTGCTGCAGGGGCAGAAGGGCGAAAGGGCTTATGCTGCTGCCGGCGGCCTTTGTCCTTCTGGGCAGATGTGACCGAGTCCAAGGTGGCATTGGACTTCTCAATTCTCGGGAGGTGGCCTTCCACCCCAGGCCCGAACAAGTCAGTACCCAGGAAGGGGACGTCTGCCAGCTTGTGCTGGGTATCCGCCGTAAAGGTGGAGATCCGCAGCCAAGCTCTGCGGCGCATGGCCACTGCGGCCGTTACTGACTGGGCACAGGAGTCTCCAATATCGAGAGCCGCTTGGAGTTGCTGTTTCGCCACTGCCCTTCCCTGATCCCGCACCTGCTTGACCGTAGTCTGAAGGTCAGCCAGGAGATGAGGGATCACCTCATCCTGGGAGCACATAAGGGTGTGGGAGAAGTGCGCCATCAGTACGGCCGAACTGGCCTGATGGAGGCCTAGGGAGGACGCAGCGTACACTTTACGCCCGGCATAGTCTAGCTTTTTGGACTCTTTGTTGGGGGGCTTGTCCACATCCCTGGTGTTCCCGGAATGCCGGAAAACACTATCAGTAACCAACCCCTCCGTAGAGGGGTGCTCCGAGAAACCGGACAGTGACCCAGTGGGGACCGCGGATTTCTGGCCATATCCTGGCCAAGGAGAGGAGCCAAGAAGTCAGCCGCTGCCATAACTCCATGGCCAACAATGGCTTCAGCCACCGGAAAGGCCTCCGTGGGAGAATAACGTCAGTCCAGTATCTCCATGAGGGGATTCTTGGCCCGCTTGGATACGGGCTCGAGCTGCATCCCGGTAGACTCTGAGATGAGCCGAAGCAAACCCATAAATGAGGATGGGCTCTCGTCCATCAAATGTCCCCCGGAGGACAAGGGGCCTGGAGAATAGGGAAGAGTCGTCATCAGACTCCGAGGATTCTGCGAATAGCTGCCTAGGGCCTGAGCCACCCTCCACCTGCTGAGGACGGTCGGGAGTGAGGGTGACCGACAACCGGTGGGGCAGTCCCTGACCCGACCGAGAATCCTTGGTCGGAGCCCCAGATTTAGGTTGTGGAGGCGGGGGTTCCACCACAATTGGTGGGGCAGCTGGTTTTGGCCGAACAACCGGCGGCAGTTTGGGCTCCTTGACCACCGCAAGGGGTTGTTTCGGCCTTTCAGGTGACAGCCACTTAAAGGCTGGGGAAGGTGACGGCGTTGGCTTGTTCCCGGTCAGAAGGAGCTGCTGCCACATTAAGTCCTTGTAGTGTCGACGCAATTTGCGCCGAAGCCTCTCCTCCTCCGAGGAGGAAGACAAGGATGAGCGGCGCCGCCGCTTTCCTTGGTGCCAAGACCGAGACTGTCGGTGTTTTCCAGGGGGGGTCTGGGAGGGAGCGGGGAAACCTGCTCTCCCTCGGCTCGGGAGCCTTAACTGGGGACTCTGGCACAGGAGGCGCAGGCAAGTCCTCGGTTTCCACCGGGGGAACCGGCGAAGAAGGGCTGTCGGCTTCTCCAGTCGACAGCTCATCCGATGGGTCGAGAAAAATCTCGACCGCGTCGACGGGTGTCTCGGCCAGCTGACCTGACGGGGACACCGTGAAGCCAGCGACCTTAGCCGCAACCTCGACCGAAGTCGAGAGTCGACTGTCTGGGGAAGGGGACCTCTCCCGCTCCCATGAACGCTGACGGTGGGACTTACCCTTCGAGTCCTTCTTGGACTGAGAGGAGTGTCCCGATGGACCCTCACCTTTCTTGGAGAGGCACTGACAAAGCTCCTTAAAGGAAGCCATATAGGAGGAGCCCAAGGAGAGCGGGATAAATGCCGCGACCGAGGAAGACAAAGATGCAGCCTGGGCCGCCTCCTCCTCGAGGGCAATAATCTGTTCAAGTTGCTCAGCCGAGCCTGACACCGCGGAAACCACCCAACGGGCCTCCTTTGACTTCACCGGCGGTATACGTCTCTCTGGGCGCCCAAGTTGGAGCCTTGCAGCACGGTCTTCAAGGACATTTTTCGAGAAGGATTTGCACAACTCGCAGGCCTGCGGATCATGGTCAAGCCCGAGGCAGTAGACGCACGTGGAGTGCGGATCGGTCCGAGACATCTTCTGCCCATGAAAACTGGGAGTCGATTTATCCATCGCAACCGCGAAGGAAGAAACAGACCGAAGTCTTGTAAACTTTAAAATTAGTTTTGGGTTAACCGAAGAGTTTGGATCCAGTCTAAACGCAGAGCGCTAAGGAGGGAACCTGAGCTTCCAAGCGGTAAGGAAGATCTGGCATCATGGGATGGAGCTGAGAGTTTTACCACCCGGGTGGGTGGGAGGAGCCAGCTTGAAGACCTTCCGGCAAGATTTAAAGCGGCAAGGAACCTGCCAGACAGTGTGGATGAACAACATATCCATGTTCCTAGAACAGAAGGTTATACAATGAGCTAACCTACTGGAGAGGGTTTGTTTAGCAACAGGGGGACCTTCCCCGTAGAGGAGAAGGTCACAAAAAGTTGAGAGGTTTTCTGATTTAAGGTGTGTTCCGAGACCACCTTGGGTAAAAAGGGGGGATTGGTGTGGAGAACCACTCTATCCTTGTGGAAGATTAAGTAAGGCTCTCAATACAGCAGGGCATGACGCTTGGAAATATGACGAGTTGAAATGATGGCCAGTAGAAATACCATCTTCCAGGACAGAAAGTGGAGAGCGGCAGTAGCCACTGGCTCAAAAGGTGGGAGGGTGAGCTTCTCCAATAGGAATTTAGGTCCCAAGGAGGAGTGGGCTGTTTGATGGGAGGTCTGATATGTAGCATGCCTCTTAGGAACATCATGGTAAGATGATGTTGGTACAATAGTTTACCTTTAAAAGGTTTGTGAAAGGCCGAAATAGAGGCCAGATTAACTTTAATAGAGGAATAGCTAAGGCCCTTATTGGCAAGTGAGGCCAAGTAGTCCAATACCTTGGTTAAAGGACATGAAAATGGATTTGGAGAGTGCATTCCCATTTAGCCTTATATGTTTCCCTGGTACACGTTTTACATGAAGCCAAGACAATATTAGTCATTGGAGAGGTGTAGGGTGTTCAGGTTGGGGTGAAGGAGAGTGCCCTAACTCTGAGTCAGAATGTTTGGCCTGATGACGTAAGGGAAGTGGTGATACTACTGGTAGTCGCAGTAGTGGAACCACAGCTGTCGCAGTCTGAGGAGGGCTACGAGAAGCACCGTAGCAGGATCAAGGTGTAAATTCAGCAAGATACGCTGTAAGAAAAGGGTACTGGATAAGATATTGCGGCAGCCAGAGAGATGGAAGGCCGCTCCGGTAGTAGACTGTGTCAGACTCTCATAGGCTCCGTGCAGTGGCCGAGGGACCTTGGTTCCCTTTGATTGTGTAGGAAATATACTTGAGGAGTTGACCATCTGAAGCAGGACAGGTTCCAGCGCACAGTAAGGGAGAGAAGTCTGGAGGGTGAGGTACACCGCTTTTATGTCCAGCAGGATTATGTGGTGAGGGTGGAGTCCGGGTCCTCATGGCTTGGGCGTATGGAGATGGGGATTAAAAGGGGTATGCCTTAAATGAAGTAGAAATGATGGGTCCACCAGTGGAGGGTAACGGGAAGGTCAGGAGCGACTGACGCATGGGTCTCAAGGGTACCTGGTCACTGTCTCTATTACGTAAACAGGGTCTACTGGACGGGTTGCCCCTTGACTGTGTCCAGCACTCCTTCTATGTTCTGCAGCTGCTAGGCCAGGTCCCGACTTGATTGAAGCCAGTAAGCCGTTATTCCAAAGTGCTAAAATAGATGGGGTCAGTGGGTAGGAAACCCCTGGAAGTTGCAAAAACGTGCTATTCATATAGGCAAGGGGACATGAAGAGTCCAGCCTAGCATAGTGCTGTTATCACAAGTACCAGACATGTGGTAAAGACCTTTAGGTTGGACAAAAGACCAAAGGTAGGGTAATGAAAAGTGGTAATGCAGGTCCGCTAGGGGAACCCTGGTGACAACATTCTGCAGGATTAAGGAAAACATTTCCTCTCTGAAAATGGGTGTATGATTCTCTGGAGAAATATGAAATGGGGAGGGAAGAAAGGAGGGACAAGAGTGGAGATGAGCTCCAGGATGTCCATTCTTTGAGCGATGTCAAAGAGCCCATTTGTTGTTGGAACTCGTGTGCCAGGCTGGTAAAGGTCGGGCAAGGAAGTCACCCATGGCAACCAAGATCTGGATGAAAAAGGCTGTGGAGAAACCCATGGGGAATAAATTGTGGTCGGCTGGTGTGGGCACCCAGGAGGGTGGGTACGTAACAGCCATTGAAGGTAGAGGTAGAATCACTGGACGTGATCTGAAATTGAGGACGTCCACAGTACTTGTAAGGTACTCATAGTTCCCTATGCCTCGGAGGAAAGATCGGGAATAGGGAGGGCTGGAGGCCGTGATAAGTAAGACATATCATGTACTTTGCATAAAGTTGTACCTGTAGCTTGGAGTTCTTCCAGAATGGTCTGGGTTTCTAAGCCAAAAGGATTTTGAGCCATTAAAAAAAAGTGTATTCACACTGCATATATGGGATAGAGTCGGACACTCAAGGTCCGTAGCATGAGCCACATGATAGCCAGAGTAACATCTGGAGATAGAATTTTAAGTAAAATTATCAACAATTGTTTTATTACCTTGACAAAGAGAAGTTTTGCTGAGGAAATCAAAGCAGAGATTCAAAGAGTACCGTCGGTACTTGACCATATGACTCATATAAGGGAAAGTTACATAGGCGGAGTGCTTGCTTGATGTGCCTTTGAGATATGACTCTTTATTGAGAAGCAGTGAGCCCATACATTACAAGGTGTTGATCATGAGCTGCACCGATGGCCACTATAGCGGAGTCCGGGCCCCTGGAAAGAAGGGGTGGTCTACCGGAAAGTGGTATAAGCAGTTTGTTTCTCCAGCCATAGCAGAAACCGGTGATAGCTGGGCCTACGCACTCAAAACTGTATTAAGGGACATCCTGGGAGGAAGATTTGTCAGGAATGGAGGCTGTAGTGTGACTGACAGCATCCTCATGTTTTGAGGAGGATGCATGCGTAAGGCACAGAAGGGGGATGAGAATCGCCTTCCAGGGAAGGAAAAGACATCTGACTCCGCCACATAGGTTTTTTTTTAGGAGTAAGGAAAAGCTGCAGGGGGAAGGTTCCCATCGGCATGAAAAAACTTGCGAGGAGGAGGAGGAGCATGAGGGATGAATGCTGTCCACCAGGGTCAGAGGCTGAAAGTCTTGCATGTGTGAAGCATAGTGGCTGAGAAACTAAATCCCGTGTCCCGGACTGAAAGGGAGGACAAGGGAAAAACAGGAAGGCAATCTGTCCCGGCAAGCCCGTGGCTGACAGGCGAACGGTGATGAGAAAGCCTATAAAGTTTTCAAGAGTAGTATCGACAAAGGATAGACACTTGTCGAGAATGAAGCTATTATGTGGTGCACTGTGAACGGCAGTCATTGATAAGGGACGCAACCCCATCATTTGGCATGCCTAAGTATGGTGCACCTTCGACTGTGTGCCCAGGCTGCAGAGGCCATCGAGAATTATTATGCAAGCACCATCAACGAAGTTGAGGGTGAGTCACAGGGAGCAGTGACCATCGATGAAGGTGGAAACTCAGTCGATGAGGTGTACCATCGACATTGTACACTGGTAGCAGTGGCCACTGATGACAGCAACATTGAGAAGAATGAGGAGTATTTGCTCCAGGTCGTGCTGATAAATAATTATTGGTTCAAGTACCATCGATGAAGAAGGTGATGGTGAGTTACTTGGAGCAGTGACAATCGATGAGGGAGAAGCCTCGTCGACGAGGAAGTCATTTATGATGACCACTGACGAGGGTGGAGGCCCCATCAATGAGGTGCACTGTCAATGGAGAAATCGATGGTGAGTCACTTGGGGCGGTGACAACTGATGAGTGTGAAACCTCGTCGACGAAGAAGTCATGTTTATGATGACCATCGATGAGGGTGGAAGCCCCGTCAATGGTAAGTCACTTGGAGCAGTGACAGTTGACGAGGAAGTCATGTTTATGATGACTATTGACAAGGGTGGAAGCCCTGTCAATGAGGTACACCATCAATGGAAAAGTCAACGGTGAGTCACTTGGAGCAGTGACAGTTGAAGAGGGTGAAGCCTCATCGACAAGGAAGTCATGTTTATGATGACCACTGACGAGAGTGGAAGCCTCATCAATGAAGTGCACCATTGATGGAGAAGTTGACAGTGAGTCACTTGGAGCAGTGACAGTTAACGAGGGTGAAGCCTCGTCGATGAGGAGATCATGTTTATGATGACCATTGACGAGGGTGGAAGCCCCATTATTTTGCTGAAAAGTAAATGAATATTAGTTCAAACACTATCGACGAGGAAGTCGATGGAAAGTCATCTTATAGTGGTAATCATCGATAAGGAAGGAATCCTTGTCAATGAAGAAGCTGGTAAAATGAAACGTCAAGTACAATCACCATCGATGATCTGTTGCTTCAGTGTCATTGACAGAAAAAGAATCCTGTGTCGCTGATGATGGTGAGAACAATGAAATAAAGCGCCATTCCACATTTCAAGTTTCATTGATGAAGAACTTCAGGCACTAAGAAGAGTAACTGCGTGTGAGCTGAAGCCAGCAAAAAAAAGGAACTGAGGATGCCAGGGACTGCCCACTCTTATATAGGAGTAGGATGAGTATATCTTCGGCAGGTGGCCCCTGGTGAAAGACTGCTAGAAGAGAGCTGTCATGTGCCCTCTGGTGACTACCCAAGTGTATTACCTGCTGCAAGAGATCACCCCGTGGAAGATCTACTGTTACAGGTGAGTAACCTGTTTTTCTAGGGACGTGGATATGATGTTCTATCCACACTTACTGGCAGACTCCTAGCAGTTCTCCAGGAGGAGGAGGCAAGGTGCACACCCCCTACTTAGAGAACAGAGATTGGAGAACCGAGGCACCAAAACCAGCATCCCGGCGTGACTCAAGGTCGATGTGGTAGTGGGTGATGAAGGTGTTTGCTGACTTTCAGGTAGCAGCCCGACAGACTTCCTGGATAGGGATGTCCCTGGAAGCAGCCACTGATGCAGCAGTATGGCGGGTAGAATGAGCTCTTATCCCTCTGGGAGGCTCCTTGCCCGCCAACTCATAGCACAGACCTATGCATGATGTGATCCATCTTGCAATAGTCCGCTTCGCTGCAGGTCTGCCAGAAGCGGCTTCAGTGTATGTGACAAACAGCTGGTGAACCTCTCCCCAAATTTCCGCCGTTCTCTCCTTACAACAGGAGAGAGCATGTCTCAGGTCCAAAGTATGGAGCCTGTACTCAGCCTCCAAGGTGTAATTAGGGTAGTATACTGGCAGAGTCAACAACTGGTTAAGGTGAAACTCTGACACCATCTTCGGAAGAAATTTCGGGTGGGGGCGCAGGACAACTTTGTCCCTGTGGAACACCAGATAAGGGGAGTCCACTGAACACACCTGGAGCTCACCTGTCCTTCTGGCTCACATGATACCCACCAGGAAGGCCGTCTTCCATGACAAGTGTGACACCTCACACTTGTGAATGGTTTCGAATGGCTTGCCCATGAGCTTCGCCAGTACCAGCAGTAAATCCCACGGAGGTGGAGGTTCACGCACCGGAGGGGATGTGTGATCCAGGCCTTTGAAAAAGTGCCCGAGCACTGTCTCCTGTGCTAATGTCAGCTGACCGGCCCATGCCCAGTAAGCAGAAATGGCTGCCAGGTGCACCCTGAGGGTTGATGACCGCAGACCCCCTTTGGAGAGAGACCAAAGGTAGTCGAGAATGTCAGCCACTGAACAGGATAAAGGGTCCAGGCCCTTACCCTGACACCAAATGGAAAACCTTTTCCATTTGAAAGCATAACATTTACTGGTCTATTCCTTTCTAGATGCCTCCACCATGGTGTAGACATCTTCGGAAAGACCCAAAGTCTGGAACTCTAGCTGCTCAGGTGCCAGGCTGTGAGGTACAGGGATTGAAGGTCCGGATGGAATACCTTCCCCTGATTTAGTGATATCAAGTCCGGGGCGTGTACAAAGCCGCTCCGGGGGCCTGCAGGTGAGGCTGAAGAGATCTGGATACCAGTACTGGCGTGGCCAGTCTGGGGCTACCAGGATCACCTTTGCCTTGTCCCTCCTCACCTTGAGGAGCACCTTGTAGATCAAGCGAAATGGAGGGAAGGCGTAGAGGAGGCCTGGGGTCCACGGCATCGAGAAGGCATCCCCCTGCTGCGAGCCCTGCTGAGGAGGGTGGGCATGAAACAGCCTCAGCTTGGTGTTTTCCCTGGAGGCAAACTGGTCCACCATTGGTTTGTCCCAATGGGAGAACAGGCTGTAAGCTACCTCTGGGTGGAGAGACCACTCGTGGGATGTCTGGCCTAAGCGGCTGAGAGCATCCACCATGTGATTCGAGGCTCCTGCCACATGGATGGCTAGGAGGTCGGCCTCCAACCGGCTCACGAGGGTCCAGATGCGGAGCGCCTCCTTGCACAGCAAACGGGAGCGCGTGCGGCCCTGTTTGTTGAGGTAGTACATGGTCATGGTGTAGTCCGTCTGGACTTGAACCACTTAACCCCGGAGCTGAGGAGCGAATATTGACAGTGCCAGTCTGACTGCTCTGAGCTCCAACAGGTTGATGTGGCATCGGGACTACTCAGGGGTCCAGAGCCTGTGGGCCCTTTTGTCCCCCATGTCGGCTATCCAGCCCATGAGAGAGGCATCGGTTGTGAGGACAACTGTTGGCTCGGGTCAGACAAACGGGATCCCTTCCTGCAACTGTTCTGGGGCAGTCCACCACTGGACAGTGTCCCAAATCTTCTGGGTTACAGTGACCAGCTGGTCGAGTTAACAAGGTGCTGAGTCCACTGGGTGGCCAGCTCCCACTGAAGGGGGCGCATGTGCCACCGGGCCCAATGGACCACTGAGGTGCATGCCGCCATGTAACCCAGAAGGCGCAAAAAGTCCCGGGCAGGGCACAAGTGCCCAACCAGAAATGATTGGCCCAAGGAAGAGAGAACCTCCGCCCTGTCTGCCGGGAGCTGAGCTCTGGCTTGACAAGAGTCGAGCTCTGCCCAATGAAGCCCATCACCTGAGAAGGCATGAGTTCCGACTTGGCCGAGTTGATCAGGAGGCCGAGTTGAGAGTAGGTTTGGAGGGCCAGATCCCTGGACTCTCCATCTCTTATTGGGTGGAACCTGCAAGGAGCCAATCATCGAGGTAGGGGTAAATTCTGCCCCCCCCACGACGCCGGAGATGGGCCGCCACCACTGCAATGCATTTGGTGAAGACCTGTGGGACCGATGACAGGCCGAATGGCATGGCTCAGAACTCGTACAGGGTCCCTTCAACCCTGAAGTGGAGGAACCACTGATGGGATGGACGAATTGAGACGTGAAAGAATGTGTCCTGCAGATCCAGTGAACAAAACCACGTTTCACTCCAAGGATGGTATGATATGGTTCAGCGTTACCATCCGGAATGTGCAAGACCTGAGATATTGATTCAGGTCGTGGAGATCTAGGATGGGGTGCCAACCCCCCATCCACTTGGGCACCAGGAAAAACCTGGACACGAAGCCTGGGTCTGCTGAAGGATCTGCCACTAGAGCCACTGCCTCTTTGAGGAGGAGCTGAGCGATGTCGTCTCGAAGAGCTGACTGGGTGTGTTCGGAAATCTGTTCTTCCTGAGGGGCTTGGCTTGGCTGGGAGGGTACTGCTCAAATTCTAGAGGCAGTCCCTGACCGACCACTTCGAGAACCCACCTGTTCGTGGTAATAATGGACCAGGTGGGAAGAAAGTGGTGGAGCTGGCCCCCCCATGGGAGGACCCAGAGCTAGCGTGACGGGAATAGGGGTGGCAACCCCCACCCCATCACTAAGCAGGCTTAGAGGAGGAGGAAGCTCCAGGACCTGAGCCTCGGCCTCCTTTACGGGCCTGTTGGGGGGTCCAGGCTTGGGCTGAGGGCCCCAAGCTTGAGCCTGCTGCTGATGCTGCTGTCCCCCCCTTGAAAGGAGGACTGCTGAACCACATGGGAAGAGTGCCAAAAAGGCTTCTTCTTCTTCTGCTGGTTCTTGCCCAAAGAACTCTTACCAGAAGTAGCGTCCAAGGTGGCACTGGACTGCTCTATGTGCTAGAGGTGACCGGCCACTCCGGGGCTGAACAAGTCAGTCCCAAGAAAGGGCACATCAGCCAACTTATACTGAGCATCTGCCGGGAAGGAGGAGAGCCTCAGCCAAGCCCTGCGGCGAGAGACAACTGTGGCAGCCATTGAGCAGGCACAGGAGTCCCCAATGTCTACGGCCATCTGGAGCTGCTGTTTGGCAACGGCTTGGCCCTGGTCTTGGACCTCCTTGACCATGGTCTGCATGTCCATGGGGGAGATGAGGGAGGACTTCATCTAATGACCCAAGGAGGTCATGAGAGAAGTGTGCCATGATGACGGCCAAACTTGCCTGACGAAGGCCCAAGGAGGAAGCCGCATAGACCTTCATCGCCGAATGGTCCTAGAGCTTGGACTCTTTGTCGGGAGGTCGGTCAGTGTCAGCAGAACTGCCAGTATGCCTGAACAGAGAGGCGGTCACCAGGCTCTCGGCCAAAGGGTGCTCTGTGAACCCCGCAGGGGACCCCACGGGAACCGCGTACTTGCGGGCCATGCGGACAGATGGTGCTGGACAAGAGGCAGGACACTGCCACAGTTTGAGTGCTGGACCAACAATGGCCTCAGCCACAGGAAAGGCCTCCACTGCGGTATCCCCTCTTTTAAGGATGTCTGTAAGGGGGTACTCCGCCTTTTTCTGGATGGGTTCCAGGGGCATCCCTGTGGACTCAGAGATGAGGCGAAGGATCCGCTGGAAGGAGGAAGGACCTTCCTCCGTCCCTAGGCCAACGGAAGACTCATCATCCCCAGGATGAGAGTGAAGCCCAGTGACATCCGAGTCTGAGGAGTAGGGGTACAGCGGCCTGCCGCCCAAATCACTCTCGACCCACCGAGGGCAGTCTGGGGTGACTGTGGCCGACAAACGTCAGGGAAGCCCGGGTGTCTGGTTGGTCCTCTTTGGAAGGAGCCCCTCCCTCAGGCTGCTTAGGTGGCAGTTCCACCATGATCGGTGGAGAGACCGGCTTAGGTTGAACAGGCAGTCGTGTCGGCCCCACAGGTGGGGAAACCAATGGTTTCAGCTCCAAGGGGGTCAGCTTCGGCCTAGGAGGCGAAAGCCAAGTAATGGCCGGGGTAGGAGTCGAAGTCGGCTTGTGCCCAGACAAAATTAGCTGTTGCCACATGAGGTCCTCGTAGCACCAACGGAGTTTTTGACAGAGCCTCTCCTCATCCGAGGAGGACGAGGACGATCGATGGCATCGCCTCTTTTTAGAGCGCTTATGGCTCTTCCTCGGCCTTCCGGATGAGGAGGTTCTAGACCTCGACCGAGATTGGGCGGCCCGACTCGGTCGCTCGGGAGACACCAGCAGGACCGGTGATACCTGGGGGTCCAGAACCGGGTCTTTGATGGGGACTCCAGCAGGCTGGGTCTCCTCATCAGGGAAGACAAGGACCAGAGTCCTTTCTAAAGAGTCGTTGACCGTGGCCGGTGACAGTGGGTCGATAACAATCTCAACCTCATCGGCTGTGTCCTCGGTCGGCTGGACCGACGGAAGGTCCGTGAAGCCTGCAGCCGAGGAAGTGATCTCGACCGAGGTTGGGACCGCATGCTCCTGGGACTGAGACCTCTCTTGGTCCCAAGAGCGCCTTCGCCGAGACGAAGACTTGCTCGGTTCCTTCTCCCGCTTATGGGATCGGGAGGAGTGCGAGCCCGCGGGCGCCTCTCCCCAGGTGGGAAGAGAATGGCACAACTCCCTGAAGGAGCCCAAGAAGGTGGAGGCCAGGTTGAGCAGAACAAAGAAGCTTCGAGAGTCCGAAAGCACGAGCGGCTTCTTCCTCGAATGCCTGCATGAGTTCCAATTGCTCAGCAGAACCCACAGCCATGGAAACCGCCCACCTAGCCTCCTTGGACTTCACTGGAGAGTTCCTCTTCTCCGTCTCCCCAGTTTTATATGTGCAAGACGGTTGTCCAGGACGTTGGGATGGAAGGACAAACAGTAGCTGCAGGAAAGGGTGTCATGGCCGACACTGAGGCAGTAGACGAACGTGAGGTGGGGGTCTGTTCACAACATTTTTTGGCTGTAAGGACACCAGCGAAATCCAGAGGAAGATTTCTCCTCCATGATCGATGATGCGAAAAGGCAACTGCTAACTCGAACGATTTTTAATCTTGATAAAACCGAAGATTTGAAAGTCAGGGCCTACGAAATGCGTGAGCACGAGGGAGGCAACCTTTATCTTCCAGTGGAAAGGAAGATCTGGCGTCACGGGGCGGAGCCGAGGTATATACCACCTGGGTGGGTGGGAGGAGCCAGCTTGAAGACTTCTGACAAGATTTAATGTGGAAAGGGACATGCCAATAAGTGTGGATGAACAACAAATCCATGATCCTAGAAGAGTAATTTATTCACCAGTTTTAAAATACAGTGAGTAAAATAAAACTGGGATGAATACAAGTGCTGTAAATCTGGAAAAAAATGCTCCCTTTGAATTACCAGTTATGTTATGAAGCACTATTCTTTGGTGTGGGGTATTGACAAATGTTGGGCGAGTATTGGTACTCATTAAAAAAATTTCTGAAGAGTATTTCCTAAAATGAGGTGAGTGAAACAGGTCAGTACTCCCCTTATCTGGAGCCCTGCTTGCAAGCCATCTGTGCAGAGGGCACAGGGCAGGAAGTGGGGTGCTGCCAAAGCTGCAAGGCAGGGCCAAGTATGGCCTCTGCCACCGGGAAGGCCTCCACAGTATTATCTCCCCCGGTCCAGGATCTCAGTCAAAGGGTATTGAGCCTGTTTCTGGACAGGCTCCATTTTCATACCCATGGACTCAGAGATCAGGTAGAGAAGCCCCATAAAGGAAGTAGGGCCTTTGTCCGTTGAGAGACCCCCACTGACTCCACGTCGACAAGATGGGAGTGTAAAAAGGAACACTCTGACTCCCAGTAGTCATCAAAGAGGGGTCAACTGCCAGAGTCCCCACTGACCCTCCATGGACAGTCAGGGGTGACAGTGACCCGACAGCTGACGGGGAAGCCCCTTGGCCAGCTGAGACTCCTTGGTCAGAGCGTTGGTTTTCGGCTGTACAGGTGGCGGCTCCATGAGAATCGGTGGAGATGCCAGGAGCGGCTTAGCTGGGACTGTCTTAGGTGGCTCTTGAGGCGGAGAAGGCGTTGGGCTATCGGGCGAGAGCCAGGTGATGCCGTAAGCTGTTCGGCCGACCCTGCAGCCATGAAGACCACCTGACGGGCATCTCTGGATTTGACCAGAGGGTTCCATTCACTGAGTTGGCTTAACTTGAATCAGATTAGGCGGTCCTCTAGAATGGTAGGACAGAAAGTCTGACAAATGTTGCAAGCCTGGGGATCATGCTTGTGCCCTAGACTGTAGATGCACGCAGTGTATGAATCTGTTCGGGACATCTTCTGCCCACAAAGGCACTGGCGGAACCTGGGAGTGGACTTGTCGTCATGGATCACAGTCGCAATCGATGATCGAGCTGAAGACAAAAGTTTTTGAAACGTTTTAGGAAGTAAATCTGAAGATTTAAGTCACAAGGGCCTACTCAGTGCAAGAGCGGTAAGGATGGAACCTGCTTCTTCCAAGCGGAAAGGAAGATCTGGCTTCATCGGGCGGAGTCGAGGGAGTTACCACTCAGGTGGGAGGAGCCAGCTTGAAGACGGTCCGGACAGAATTAAAGGGAAAGGCAACTGCCAGAAACTGTGGATAAAACATTATATCCACATCCCTAGAACCACATCATACACTTCTCAAAACGGTTCTTACTAGCTGCATGTAAATAATAAACACCCAATATGATAACTAAAACATCTGGATAGCTAGAATAATAACAGAATTTGAACCAGTTTTTTAAAAAAAACAGCCTGTACTGGGGAAAATTACTTAATAGAGTAAAAGATTAGCCAAAGCCAGCAACGCCCCACCCATCACCTCCCTCGACGGCACCCCACTTAAGGTTGTCCAGTCTTATAAGTACCTAGGCGTCTGGCTGGATCCCCAGCTAAACTTCTCCACTAACATAGACTACATAACTACTAAACTTCGTCCTAAGCTCGGAACCCTCTACTGAAATAGAGACTCTCTCCCTTTCCCAGTACGCCGGGAACTTCTGTCTAAGTTGATCCAGCCAGTTTTTGACTACGCAGATGTAGTATACTACACTGCTCCAGCCATAACACTCTCTCGACTTGACTCATTCTACTATGCCTTCTGTTGTTTCGCCTCCAACTCTCCATACAGGACTCACCACTGCTCTCTATTCTCCTTCCTCGACCTTCCTCCTCTCTCACACAGACGCTTCAGCCACTCTATATCCTTCATCTCCAAATTGTGGTTCAATCTGCTCCCCTCTTACATCACTTCCCTCCTCTCACCTGTCACTGCCTCGACATACTCCCTATGCTCTAGGGACTTGCGCTCCCTTTTCTCTCCTCACTTCATCTTCCAACATGGGCAAATCTGCCTTCAATTACCATCTCCCCTCTCTGTGGAACTCAAACTCCTCTCCTACGCAATTCTCCTTCTCACTACTCTGTCACATCTTTGCTCCACCTACTACTCTTCCCTATCTGTTCCCACAATATCTCATAGCACCCCCCCCCCACCGTGTACCTTATCTATTTGCGTAGCCTGTTTTTGCTGTATTAGTTTCATGGAATATATGTATGCTCCTTTGGTATACTATTTTGTATTACTGTATTAACTCCCTTGAAAAGTATTTTATACCACCTACTGTACTATTTTGTTACTATTGTGATTGTGTAATCTGACTCCCATGTTCCCTGTCCCCCTGGGTCGCACCTGGAAATGAGACTTGGCTCAGTGTGCCCTTCTCAGTCATCAAATGTTTAAATAAAAATAAAATAATAGATTCAGCACAGTTCTCCTGAAAGCTTACTGACAGATCCCTCAAGAAGAAATAACATTACTGTAATTTTCTTCTTCTGCCTTTTTTTTGTACTCCATTTGCGTACTTTCGTATTATGAGATGCAAATGCAAAATAAGGTTATATTGTATATTAAATAGTATGCAGTACTTGCTTACAATAACTGTATCATTTACCTTTGTGTTTTAATGTCCACGGCTCTTTTCCTCTTAATATCCAGTAAAATATTCCAGTGTAAATCATCCCTCCATATAGTCCCAGAAAGCTATGGCAGGAAGGCCGGATGTTCCTCACAGAATACAACTCCTTCCACACCCAAGTCTTCTTTAGATTATCTTCATATTCAGGAACATGTAGCCCTATTTATTTTAAAACATAAAAAGAAAAACCGTATGAAAAGAAAGTGATACACTGTTCTTATTTATTAGCATTTCTTTTGGAAAACAGAGCCTTGGCACGTTGATGTAGCAGCAGCATTACCACTCGAGACCCGAGTTTGTATCCGGAGCCTGGGGTGTCAGAGAGGGTCAGGGGTGGGACAGAGAATCAAGTGTCCCAGAAGACAATCTCCTTCAAATGGAGGGAAGGGTTGCTGCCTCCTGTGCCACACTGCCACCTGGGTGCGGTACCATCAGATGGAGGATGCCAGTCAGGCTCCAAATGGACACGCTTAAGTGTGCCCACTTAGAGCCTCTTGTGTGCCGGCATCCTGAAGGGAAAACCAAAAAAACCCTGGCAGTGCAGACTGTTGCCTGGTATACTTTGTCCCCACACAGACTCCTGACTTCTCGAACTTTGGGTGCTCCAGATGGGGGACACTGACCCACTGGCCCTGCCACAGGGGGCACGCTTCAGAGAACAACTGAAGCAATGGGCAGTGATGATGGGGCAGAGCCAGAAATGAAGAGGGCATAAACTGTAAATTAAAAAACAAACAAAAAAAAAAAAAAAACAGAACCTCAGTGCAGGTAAGTGTGACCACTGTGCCAAGTCCACTAGGAGTTTCTACTATCTGTGATACACATTATCTCTAAGACATCACCCAGATGTGGGACACAGGCCCTCAAAATGTGGGAATAACAGTCAAAATGGAAGCTACAGTACAGCAACCCAATCATACAAGCTTACTGTACTGTGGAAACGAGCGCTTTCATGTTCCTAAAGTTTACTGTAAAATGAGCATCACAGATCGATACAAATTCCTGCTTTAAAATCTCCATGTAAGCTGGCCCGGTGGTGCTGGAGGCTGAGACGCTACACCTTGCGCCACGCCGGCAACAGCTTCGGGGAATAGGCCGGATTGCCAGGGTCGGCAGTGGCGAGAGGATTGGCGTCTGGAAGACTCTCCTCTCTCGGGGAGGAGGTCCTGTCATCCCGCTTGTTGACTGCCCTCATGCGGTGGCTGGAGGGCAGTACAGGTCGGGAGGCATGTAACCAAGCCCTTACATTGGTGGAGAGAAAGGGAGAACCATGAAAAGGGAGCTGGCAGACTCCATGATGGCCTGGCAGCGTTCTTGTGGCCACTTCAACTTCTGGATTATGCTCGGGTGGGGGGGGGGGGGAGTTGGACCCTCCCTGGCTCCGTCATGGGGGGCAAGTCAAGGAGGAATTACAGGGTCAGTCTGAGCGGGGACTCTTGGGCACTGAGGTTGAGTCTCTCCGAGGGAGGGCCATAGCCACCTGCCAGGCTCAAGGGGGATACAAATCTATAAGGGAAAAAAAATATATACATGAACAGTATGGGACAGCACCGTTTCAAGGGGAAGGGGGCAGAAGGGTTCTCAGTGATGAAATGAGGAATGTCTCACATACAGCAAGCCCTTTTATATCTCAAACAATCAGGTTATGAGGGGGATCCGGAGGTACTCGGCTGTTGGCACAGATTAAGGGCTCGTAGTAGGACCTCTACTATCCTTAAGATTAAAAATCAAAACACAAGTCAGGTGGGTCCGGGGTGATGAGGAACACTTTTGCCAGCTACTATCAAAATTTATATTGGCAAGGCCCTGCGGGCAGCTCTGAAGATAGATCCAGGTTCCTGACGGGACTTCGCCTTCTGAGTCTTTCGGAAGAACAGATTTATATGTTGGAGGCCCCGATCCGGGTGGATGAGATTTTGATCCAGGTTAAGGCCGCAGCCACTCATACATGTCCCAGGCCAGATGGATTTCAGGCAGAGTGGTATAAGAAATACCTTAAGGAGCTAATACCAAGTATGCTATCTGTGTTCAGGTCGGTGGTGGAAGGGGAGCCTCGTCTGCTGTCCTGAGCATATGCTACTCTGGCAGCCCTACCTAAACCTGATAAGGATATCCTGGATATGGCATCCTATTGCCCTATATCTAGCTTGAATGTGGATTATAAAATCTTCATGGCAATATGGGCAGCTAGGTTGGAAACTATTTTACCAACTCTCATTCATCCCGATGAGGCAGGTTTTATTAAGCAAAGTAATAGTATGGATAATATTAGGCGGTATTAATATTAATCAAATATATCCAAACTAGGATATCCATACTAGGAGTCGGGGGTGGATTTCTGGGGAGGTGCGACTGGTGGGGAGGTGAGCATGAGGCTAGGGAAGGGGGAGTCGGTGGATGCAGGCATAATGAGGGTGGCAGGAAGGGTAGAGTGACAAGGGGTTCTCTTGCAGGGAGGGCGGAGATCACCCAGGGGGGAAGGGTAGGGGATCAGGGGTGCAAAAAGGAGAGCACACTAAGGAAGAGGGGAGCACTAAGGTACTCCTGCTGGGGGATTCCATGATTAGGGGTACTCAATGGGAGGAGCAGGGGGTGAGCAAATCCGGTCAGGTGAAAGTGGTGGGTACTTCCGGAAAATTTCCTGGTGTATGAGCTGGCACGGGACTGTGGGGGACACACCAGATTTCCTAGTGCACCTGGGGACAAATGACATTGAGGGTAACAGTGTACTGGAAATTCAGGCAAGGTTCCGTGAGCTGGCCAGAGTCTGCCATGACAATGGATGCCCAGTCTCCTTCTCAGAAATACTGCCAGTGCCAAGGGCCACTGTGGAGAACAAACAGAAGATAAGGGAGGTAAATGATTGGCTCAGGGAGTGGGGAGATGCATGGGGGATTGGGGTGCTGGGTGATTGGGGGGGAGGTCTGGGATGATAAGGGACTGTACGCTCAGGATAGGCTCCACCTAAATATGGTAGGGAAGGAAGTGCTAAAGCAGGGAATGGCAAATTTCATTCACGCAAGACGGGGTTTAAACTTGGGAAGTGGGGAGGGATTGGTAACACAGAACTGACCACACGTGGCTTGAGTAAGACTGGCCTTCAATCCATAGCAGAGGGTCAGATGCTTCCGGAGAGGAGGAAGGTTCCCTAGCGGGTCATGGTGAAGAGAAGAATAAAAAGTCCGGGGAGGATAAGGTAAAGAGGAGTAGGGACAAGGGTTGGAGGGTGGTGTTAGTTAATGCCAGGAGCCTGGGGAACAAGATGCTGGAGTTTCAGACCATGCTAGCTGAGGGGAGGGTGGCTGTGGCAGTGGTCACAGAAACCTGGGCCACACCTGACCACGATTGGGACCTTAATTTGAGTGGGTACACTGTGCTTAGAAAGGACAGAAAGGTGGGCAGAAGGGGAGGAGTAACTATGTTCATTAGGGATTTAATCGGGATAATCAAGGTGGAGGAGGCAGAGGGCAACATGAAGGCCCTAAGAGTCACCTTGCAACTGCAGGGGGAAGACTGCTGGGGGTGGCATACAGGCCCCAGGTATGGCTGAGGATCAGGAGGAGAGGCTGCTGGGTAACATAAAAGACCGGTGTGGGCCAGAGGGGAAGGGGGTGGTGCTGATGGGGGACCTTAATATGCCAGCTACCGATTGGGGAACTACGATGTTCACTGTGAACAGAGAGCAGAGGTTGCTAGATGGCTTCCTGGACATGTTCCTCAACCAACAGGTAACAGAGCCAATGAGGGAGGGTCGGATCTTGGACGTGGTCCTTACGGAGGGGGATCTAGTACAGGACCTGGCTGTGGGGGACCCCCTGGCTGGGAGTGAGCACGACAAGGTCTGGTTTTGGCTACGTTTCCGGGGGGGGATGTTCTAGGATGATGACAGTGGATTTGGGGGCTGATTTTAGGAACATGGGGGAAATGCTAAGGGAGACCTGTGAGCGATTTCACCAGGTTTGGATGTAGAGTGTAGGTGGGAGATCATAAAAAGAGGGATACAGGAGGCAACCAGATCCTGTGTAACAGTGAAACGTAAGGGGACTAGGTCGCGTAAACTGTGCTGGTAGTCCAAGGAGGTCCAGGCGGTGGTAAGGGAGAAGAGGGTTGCATACAGTAGGTACAAAAAAAATGAGGGACGGGAGGGATCGGGAGAACTACTGTCTTGCAGCCAGATGAGTCACTAGGATGGTGAGGGGAGCAAAGGCAGGAAAAGAGCAGAGCCTCGCACAGGGGATATGCGGGGGAGACTTCTTTAGGTACATCGGGGAGTGAAGGAAGGTTAAGGGGCAGCTCGGGAGGTTGAGGACACCTGGTGGTGGGTGGAAGGGGCTAGGGAACAAGTGGAGGTACTAAATGAGTACTTTGCTTCGGTGTTCACTAGAGAGGAGGATGGGAGTCTGACAAAAAGGGAGCTGCGGGATTTAGTGGGGGAAATAGGGGTAGGTGCTGAGGCACCTGCTGCCAAACAAGCCATGGGGGTGAGGGGGTAATCCAAGGGTAGGAAACAAGGTTAGAACTGATGTAGGGAGGAGAGTGACAGATGTGGCCGTCCCCGTGGGCATGGTTAGGGAAGCCCTTAAGTCCCTAAGAAAGGACAAATCTCCGGGGCCGGATGACATACATCCCAGAGTTCTGTGGGAACTGGAAGATTATGGAGACAATACTTCAGGAGCGACTGGGGGAGTTTTTGGAGGAAATGGGATACGTGGATAGTCGGCAGCATGGGTTTGTGTCAGGTAGATCATGTCACACTAACCTCGTGGAGTTCTACGTATGGGTAACATTAGCACTCAACAGGGGGAAACCAGTGGATGTACTGTACCTGGACTTCAGCAAGGCATTTGATTCGGTCCCTTACTATAGCCTACTGGAGAAGCTGAAGGGGATGGGGGATAGGACCACTGATGATCAGGTGGATAGAAAATTGGCTTGTTGGGCGCACACAGGGGTAGTGGTCGGCGGATAGGTCTCATCTCCTAGGGAGGTCATTAATGGGGTCCCACAGGGCTCAGTTCTGGGGCCGCTCCCTGTTTAACGCCTACATCTCTGACATCAGGGTGGATATAGTGTGTGAAATGAGTCTCTTTGCAGATGACTCTAAGCTGGGAGCAGTGGAGGGGGAAAAGGTGAGGTTGGCACTGCAAAGTGACCTGGAAACTCTGGATAGGTGGGCCGGCACCTGGAAATTTAAATTTAACTCCTCCAAGTGCAAAGTGCTACACCTTGGGCAGGGTAACCCCAAATACCTGTACTCCTTGTGGGGGGGGGGGATGAGTTGCAGGCCTCAGAGGGGCAGAAGGATCTGGGGGGCCTGGTGCACATCAACATGAATAACTCAGAGCAGGGTAAGAGGGTTGTGGACAAGGCAAACAGGATGCTGGGTTGCACTGTAAGGGGGATCACCTCAAGAGACCGGGAAGTGATTCTGCTGCTCTACAACTGCCTGGTTAGACCACACCTTGAGTACTGAGTCCAGTTATGGAGGACACACTTAAAGAGGGACATCCAACTTCTGGAGAGGGTTCAGAGGAGAGCTACCAAAATGATCCGGGGCCTGGGGGATATGACCTACGAGGAAAGACTGGAGGAGCTGGGTCTGTTCTCGCTGGAGGAGAGGAGGGACCTGGGGGGGGGGACATGATTGAGGTTTTGAAGTATCTCAAGGGGGTCAACAGGGTAAACAGAGATGGGATCTTTCATCTGAAGGAGGAGGGGGAACACAAGAGGACACAGCTGGAAGCTTGAGGGAGGGAGAGTTAGAAGGGAAAGGAGGAGGAGATACTTCACCGAGAGGGTAGTGGAACCGTGGAATGCTCTGCCCGGGGAGTTGGTGCAAGCCTCTACAGTGTAGGGGTTCAAGAGGATGGGACAGGTATAGGCAAGGAGTAAAGCGGGGGATGGCTCCCATGGAGGGGGGGAGGGCAGGTTCGGGGTGGAAAAATTGGGATAGGAACCAGGGCGATGGTGACGGTACCCACTAAAGGTACTGAAGCACGGGCAGATTTGATAGACCATATGGCCTACTCTGCTGGTGTCAAGTACGTTAGATACACTCCTGTGGCTGTACTCAGCCTTGATGCTGAAACAGCCTTCGACAAGGTCTCCTGGCCCTTTTGTGGGACACCCTGTCAAAGTTCCATTTTTCTGAATCCTTCATGAAATGGATTCAAGCAATATATTCTGCTCTGCTGGCCTTTGTCTGTATTGATGGAGAGATTTTCACTCCTATCCCCTTACAGAGGGGTACATGCAGTGATGTCCCCTTTCTCCACTCTTGTTTGCACTATATATGGAGCCTTTGGCGGAGGCACTACCTGGGGCAGAGGGGGTGGAGGGTATTCCTATGGGACAACAAGAATTTAAGATATCCTTATTTGCAAATAATGTTCTGCTAACGGTCTTGTCCCCGGATAAATCCATACCATGTGTATGGGAAATCCTGGGTATATATGAAAGGATGGCAGAATTTAAAATGAATGTTTCTAAAACTGAGGTCTTTATTAAATTTTGTTCCTCCGGAGGTATTGAAACGCTCCTGCCCTTTGAAATGGCGAACAACTAAAATTAAGTATTTAGGTACACACATTACCCAGAACCTCAAAGTAATGGATATTGTAAATTATGAACAAATCACACTAGCAATACAACCTGACTTTAATTCCTGGGGCAAACTCAACCTTCCTTTTTTCCAGCGCATAGAAATTATTCACGTGAATGTATTACCACGACTATTATATTTATACCAAAATATCCCTTATTTTCCAGCTCGACTGTATTTTAAATATGGGACAGAATGATATAAAATTTAATTGGGGGGGGGGATGCCCCAGGATCCGTCTCTCAATCCTAAAGCTATCCCTAACTCAGGGAGGGGTAAATTTATCAAATTTAGAATACTATGGGAAAGCGGCTTTCCTGAAGGTGCTTTTTCTTTGGTTATCTGACTCCTTCAAGGCCCTATGGAAATTCATAGAATTTAACCTTAATGATTTACTGTACATGACGTGGAGAGATTTTTGTTTGCCTCCGAGGGCAGGTCTCCCCCCTTAAAGAACTTCACTCAAATTTCAGCTAATATTTTACAGGTTTGGTATTCACTGAGAAGACACTCAAAATTCAAACAGGCCTTTTTGTACTGTAGGATGCTTTTGGATGACGAATACTTTCCGCCAGCTCATGCGGACCTGGTATTCTCCAGGTGGAGGAGGGTGGGATTGACTTATGTATTCCAGTTTTTGGGGCAATCAGTGATCCTCCAATTTGAAACATTACAGAGGGATTACAGACTCAGGCAAGCAGATTTTTATAGATACGGTCAGGTCAGGAACTATTTTCTTAGACACCGCTCCATTACCCCTACATTACCATCCCCTCAACTTTCCTTTCTGGCATTACTATTGGACTTTCTCAGGGGTAATACGTGGGGCCATCTAATCTAGAATATTTACAGAATCCTGAAGGAAATCCTGGGAGACAATACATTCTCTATTTTGGAAGGATGGAACAAAGATTTAGAACTGGAAGTCTCAGATGTCTCCTGGACAAAAACTTCATTATAGGCAGTTAAAATTACATCATCCCATCTATGGCGGGAATTCGCCTGGAAATGCAGAACCTGTTATTTTTGTTCTCCTGCAATTCTGGTAAAATATCTTCCAGACAATTCTGGTTATTGCTGGAGAAATTGCAAATGCAAGTTAGCAGATTTAGGGGACATTTTTTGGAACTGCCCCTTATTAATGCCATTTTGGTGTTCCTTTCAGTTGGCTTTGGCAGATTGCCTGGGTGAGGAAATAGAACTTACTGCAGAAATAACCCTCATTCTGTTTACTCTGGACCACTGCCCCCCCACCCATCTATTTAGTGGCGGCCAGAAAGGCTACCACCCGCAATGGATGTCCAAGGTCATTCCTTCAGTAACAGACTGGAGACAAATAGTTCCAGGAATATATTAAATGGAATGTATATCTGTAGTTATTACACAGAAACATAGAATTTGACAGCAGATAAGGACCGCTTGGCCCACCCAGTCTGCCCATTTCCCTGCCTACTGGATAAGCTGCAGATCCTAGTTAACCAGCAGCCTACTTCTTCCTACCCCCACCCCCTAGAATGGCCTTATGACTGCCCCATGCATGCTTGAATTCCACCACTGATTTTGACTCCACAACCTCCTCCAGAAGGCCGTTCCATGCATCCACAACCCTCTCTGTGAAAAATACTCTTAATTACCTCTGAGCCCCTTCTATCTCTCAAATTGTGCCCTCTTGTTCTTGCACACCTCTTTTTTGAAAGATGCTACCCTCTTGGACTTTGTTGATTCCCTTGAGGTACTTGAACGTTTCTATCATGTCCCCCCTCTCCCTCCTTTCCTCGAGGCTATACATATTAAGCTCCTTTCGTCTCTCTTCATACGTCTTCCGGTGCAGACCCTGCACCATTTTAGTTGCCCTCCTCTGGACAGCTTCCATCCTGTCTATGTCTTTGCGGAGATTGGGTCTCCAGAACTGCACACAGTACTCCAGATGGGGTCTCACCAGCTGTCTGTACAGAGGGATAATAACTTCCTGTTTTCTACTGGTGATGCCTCTCCCTATGCATCCCAGTATCCCCAGCCTCCTGCTGCCTTCTCACATTGCTTGCCACCTTTAGGTCATCTGGTATGACTACCCCAGGTCCCTTTCCATTTTTGTTGTTGTTAGTATCTCACCCTCCATTGTGTACTCTTCCCCTGGGTTTTTGTTTCCCAGGTACATTACCTTGCACTTCTTAGCATTGAATATAAGCTGCCATACATTTGACCATTCCTCTAACCTTGCCAAGTCACTTCTCATCCTTTCCACCCCACCCTGTGCATCAACTCTGTTGCAGATCTTTGTGTCATCTGCAAAGAGACATACTTTTCCTTCCAGTCCCTCTGCAATGTCGCTTATAAAGACATTGAACAGGACTGGTCCTAATACTGAACCCTGCGATACCCCACTAGTAACTCTCCTTTCTTCTGAGTGGACTCCATTTACTATTACTCTCTGTGTCCTATTCTCCAGCCAATTCTTTACCCAGGCTGTCATCTTGGGACCCACTCCCAGGCTGGCTAACTTGTATATATTAATCTTTTGTGTGGGACTGTGTCAAATGCCTTGCTAAAGTCTAGGTAGGCCATGTCCACAGCCCCTCCCTGATCTACTACTTTGGTCACCCAGTCAAAGAAATCTATCAGATTTGTCTGGCATGACCTTCCCGCTGTGAATCCATGCTGCCTAGGGTCCTGTGCCCCTCTGGCCTCTAGATACTCGACAATTCTTTCCACTGTGAATCCATGCTGCCTAGGGTCATTGGGGAGACCTTTTTTTTGCAGTCATCATGACGTGCTTTTTGCGTGCTTCATGACGGTCGGTCCCCACAGGTGCTGTCCCTGTGACTGGTGGCAACACACCTCCACCACCAAATCCTTGCGAGAGGCGGGTTGAGGGGTCCCCTTGACCTATCTGCCTAGGCTATGGTCAGGGTTATTCATGATAAATTGACCATTTGCCATAACAAATGGCAGAGATGGATCCAGTACTTACTAGAAATTGATCCAGAATGTGTACCTTGAGGGGTTATTAATTTCTTTGGGGGTAATTCCCAAGAAACTTTTTTTTTTAATGAAGATTCCGGCCGGGTCAGATAAGATCTTTGGTGGAAACAGCTACTTACAACTGGTGATATTATATATGGACTACCATGCGACTGCCTGATTTAAAAAAAAAATTATCAACTATCGAACCAATTGTAGCCAGCCTAGTGGCACTGAGGGATGAGGCGCTGGACACCTTACCGCACGCCGCGCCGGTGACCAGCATTCAGGAACGAGCACGGGCCGCTGGGGGTCAGCGGGGAGGAGAAGGATGGAGCATCGTTTGGACTGCTATCCTTCTCCGGGGAGGTGGGGGTACCAGCACTTGCTGCATTGCTGGCTCCTAGCGGCGGCTGGGGGGCTAGGGCACTGAGGCTAGAGCAGGAGAAGCTGAGGCAGACATTAGGAGGAACGCGTATGGGAGCATGTGCGTTCGCTCCTTGGGCATCATTGCATGTCCTCGGCTTAAGGGAACAAAAATCAGGTGGAAAATGGTCCTGGCGTGCTTCATGACGGTTGGTCCCGGCAGGTGCTGCCCCTGTGACTGGCGGCAACACACCTCCACCACCAAATCCTTGCGAGAGGTGGGTTGAGGGCTCCCCACTGCCCCACCACGGGGGGGAGCCGTGGGGCAGCTGGAGGTTGAGCTGCGAGCGGGGGATGGGGCTGGGAGGCCAACAGGAAAAACTGCCGCCAGGGACTGGGAGGAAAAATAAACTGACTGCAAAAAAAAAAAAAAAAAAAGAAAATAAATATAAAAAAACTATCGAACCGACTGCTCTGTACTAATATATAGTTTGATACTGTCATAATGGCATGTTATATTCAATCCGAATGTATGTGTTGCCTTGAGTTTTCCTTAATAAAAAACAAATTAAAAGAAAAGAAAATAGGAATGTCTCACCTCATGCTGGGTAGCTGAGGAACAGTTACAAGGGTTTTGTTGCATGAACATTAGTCATCTTTTTTGGTAAACTTTATTTTCAACGTTTTTGATAGGAGCAAGCATACAGGACACAGAATATTACTGTAATAGCTAACGGCATATACACAGAAACACACACACACTAATCTTACATATGTCTAAAAGTAATACAGTGCTACATACATTGACACATTCTGTAGGCTGTTACTTGGAACAGCATGAACAAGTGTCCTGATGCTCCTGGAACGTCAGCAGTCTGACCCTCCATTGGCAGGCCCACTATCCACCCCTAATTTCCTTTATTATTGCTAGTGTCACTTTAATACATCAATGATTCCTTTCTCTATGGCTTCCATTAGGGGTCGTCACACAGAGTAGAATTTATCCCCCTCCCCGTCTGCCTCCATCTGCGCCTTCTCAGTTTTCATGCATTCACTTCAATTAGACATCCAATGAGCTATGGGTGGGGCACATGCCTGCCCCCTGAAGTGAGCCACTGTCTGCCTTACAGTAATCAGGGCCAACTACCAAAGGAGATCATCCTCCGTCCCCCTGTTTTTTGGGTCCGCCTCTAACAGCCACTCCGATGGGTTATCAGGCAGGGTTTTTTTTGCAGCACTTTCTCCATTATGATGTGCATTTCACCCCAAAAGGCCATGACCCTGGAGCATGACAGTAACATGTGCCCAAATGTCACTATTATACACTTGCATCTGGGACACAGGTCACTCACCGCAGTGTTGAATCTGTGTAATTTTACCAGGGGAAGAGAAGTCCTGTACATTATATTATACTGAATCTGCCTTGGCTTGTCAGACTGGGCACAATGGGTTGCATTTTTGATCACTCTGCTCCATACCTCCAAGCTTACATCCATAAGTTGCTATGCCACGCCTTTCTATAATCCTCTGTATTAAAGTCAGGGAAGCTTGAAAATGCTGACAGGGGCCTACTATGCGACTCAGGAGTGACTACAATGTTTCTGAATGGAGTCATATTCAGGGTGGGTGCTACTTACCCTTCCCTATACAACAACCCTCCTCATACAAAGATAAACAAAATACCTACTAGTGGGCAAGCAGAACTTCCTCCTTAAGATGGCAAAGGTAGACATTATACCACCTTCATAAAACTCTCCCACCGACATGAGGCCTATTTTTGCCCACCTGAGCAGTCCTTGGCAGACAAAGAGCGTATACCCTTGCTGCCCCTTAAAGGCCTCTGTAAGCCTCGCCACTGATGATATGTCCCCCACATGCCCAATAAAAAAACCATATGTTTATGGGTCAGCAGCCAAGCCCCTACCATGCCCCTGGTGAGTGGGTTACCTATGCTTGGTTAGGTGGGCCCCAGTTGGTTCAAAACTAATCTTAACAGGGAATCCCCACCAACTCTCTGTATAATGCCTTGGTCAGACCACATCTAGAGTACTGTGTGCAGTTTTGGAGACCTCACCTCAAGAAAGACATAGCACTGCTGGAGAGGGTACAGAGGAGGGCAACCAGGATGATACAGGGCAATCAGTCTTTGGATGAAAACTGCCCTAGGACGGCCCTGACAGTGGTACTAAATGAGTGGAACGTACGTACAGTAAATCTACAGCCACTTCTACCAGTGGGTGGCAAGGCTGAACAAAGTACCCTGCCAGAAGGCTAATTGAATTTGCAATTACAATCAAACAGCACAGTCTGGGAAGAAGCAGAAGTTGCAAATCTTTGCTAGCCAAAGAATATAACAGGAACAGTCCCTGCTATGGCATTAGGTAAAAACTCCCACACGCAAAGGAGTGTCTGAGATGGGGCTTCCACCTGTGACATAAAGGTCGTCGAAGGCTGCAACAGAATAGTGGGCTGATCAACACCAGGTGTAGTGAGTAAAGACAATGAAAACTAATGCCGAACTAAGTACAGATGAATACACAAAATAAATGATGACACCAAAAACAAAGTTAGCAGAAACTCTATTTAAAGCAAAGGGGTCCAGGCTCAAGATGACTTCGTGTGCTACAGGAACTGAGGCCATTGGGGTAGCAACATGATTGTGGTGCCATGTATCAACAGCTTCAGACCAGAAAGTTCTTGTTCCTGCAGGGCCCCAGTGCCCCTCTGTCTAAGACCGTCACCAAACAGTGTGGCTCTATGGAGGAGATCAACTCTAAGACTCTACAATGTCATAAGGTAAAAGTGCTAAAACAAATATTAGGCAAGGTGCAAATGCAAAAAACAGATACACCAGCAGTAAGCAAATTAAAATGGGATAAATTCGACAGAAGAAACAGTAGAGTACAGAGGCTGCCCACAAGGAGCAGTAGAAGCAACAAGCAGGGGTTTATAAAATGAGGGAAAGCAGGGAGAGGGGAGAAAAAGGGGAAAGTGAGGAAGAGGCAGAAGCACTCTTAAAAAAACAAAACAACTAAAAATACAAAGACTGCCCAGGAGAAGTAGATGGGGCATAGATGGGGGCAGTAGGATAGAAGTCATGGAGAGGGATATAGAGGAGGGAGGCTAGTTGCAGGAGTAGATGTGTGTGTGTGGAGAGGTCATGGAGGGCTTTAAAAAATTGGAAGAGGAGGAAAGCACTTTACAAGCAATGAAGCCATTAGGTGCACACAAATAAATTAATTACTACAGCTCAATAGCATGCAATGTTTAAAAAAAAAAATGGTTTAAAGCTTACCGTGCTGTCGGATCTCCACCTCAGATACCACATTTATTTATTTGCTTCTGTTAACCAGGTAAGCACACTAGACAGCCAAGTGCCTATTTTCAGGTGCGACCCAGGAGGTTACAAGGTACAAACAAGCACATAAGGCAGAGTAAAAGGTAACATACATGAGCTGCAGGCATCACAATAAATCACTATGTTAGAGTCACAATATTATGCAAGCAAAGGCACAGAGTAAACAAGTATGGGGCCAGTCATACCCTCAGGGGGTTAAGGATAGTAGGTAACTTGGGGAGACATATAGAAAAGGAGTTGCCTGGGTAAAGTGACAGGCAGTAGGGCAGGGAAATGGCCCAGGGCATTTGAATGACATTGATGAAGCTATCAGTTACAGGACGCATCAACTGGAGGAAAGAGCATTCAATAAGCAGGTGTCATGCCCCCATAATTCGAACTGGGAGTATTGGCACAGAGACAGGCGAAGGCTAATTTTAGGAAGCCCCATAGGGAGGCTTTGAAGCAGGGATGGGAGGAGGCAGCACGAGTGATTGCGGGAAGGGAGTTCCACACCCTAGGAGCAAAAACTGTGAAGGCCCGATCGCCGCGAGGGAACGCGTTTTTGGTACCATGAGGTCCTGTGAATCACTAGACCTTAGGTAATGGAAAGGAGCTCCAGGTTTGAGGTGTAGGGTGAGTGCTGAGCGGGTAGAAGTTCTGATGATGTAGTCAATGAATTTGCCGAGGACAAAGGTACAGTGCTTATCAGGAGGGAGCCACTGTAGCCGTGATTATAGCTCACAGTGGTGCATGAGGTGAGAGGCAGAGAGCGCAAAGCGGCATGCATTATTGTATGCAGTGTCCCATTTTATGAGACTGGTCTTAGGGACAGAGGCAAAGGATACAAGCCTGTAGCAGAGTGAGGGTAGGAGGACTCCCCTGGAAAGTGCAATGCGTGGGCTGGGGTGAGACTGAGTTTGGCTCTGTATGCTAGACTGAGCTTACCATTTGTAGCATTACACGTGTTCCGAATGTGCTGGGTGAGGTCCAGTTGCGGGTCGAGGGTTACACCCAGATACTTGACAGTGGCCGTAGACTGCAGGGGAGATCCATCTACTCCAAGGATATTTAGGGGAGCAGGGCAGGTTTTTGTCTTGGCTGTGGAACCAAAGAGCATTGCTTGGGTCTTTTTTAGGTTGATGGTCGGCTTATGGCTCTCAAGCCAGGCTTGAATAAAGTGGAAGTCAGAGCTCAGCCTGGAGTTAATGAGGGTGATATCATGGGAGTTGGCCAGAACGACTAGGTTGTCCATGTAGAGGGTGGAGTGCCCATGAGCTGTGATGGAGGGTAGTTCGTTTATGAAGAGGGAAAACAGTATCGGACCAAGGATGGATCCTTGGGGGACCCCTTGGTTTACTGGGGAGGGGGAGAGAGGGCACGGTTGAAGATGGTGTATTGTTGTCTGCTGGAAAGGTAGTTAGGGAACCAGGCAAGGGCATGGGGGGAGAGGCCCAGCGACTGAAGGGTGGAGCATAGGAGGGAGTGGTCAACCCGATCAAAGGCTTTTGAGAGGTCCATAAAGATAGCTCAGGTCAGCTTACCTTGATCGATAGCGGATCTGATTATGGAGGTCCCCACGGCAAGGGCGGTAGAAGTGCTATACCCTTTTCTGAAGCCATGTTGGGCAGGGGAGAGAAGTTCATAGCTCTGAAGATAGTGGGAGAGCTGTGAAGCAACTACCTTCTCAAGAAGCTTACAGATCACGGAGAAGATCGTGATGGGGCGGTAGTTCTTGAGGTCTTTAGGGTCACCTTGTTTGAGGACAGGGACGACCTTGACCACTTTCCAGACATCATAGATGATTCCCGAGATTAAAGGAGTGTTAAAGATGTGAGTGACAGGCCGGGCAAGGAGAGATGTCCCCAGGCTGAGCAGTCTAGGTTCAAGGCAGTCGGGCCCAGCCCCGTTGTGAGGGGAAAAACCTGCAAGGTTTTGAAGCCACTTCCATCCGGCTGCACAATGGGATTTACAATACTAGTGATCATGCTCATAAGATACTCCCCCAGTGTACTGTGGGCATTGGAAGGACTGCAGCAACGCAAGAGAGAGACACGGCTGGCAACCATACTATCCAGGTTATCTATCTTAACCCTTAGAACATTTCAAAAAATGTATTAAAGCCTTGGTCTGAGGCGAGTTTAAACATATTTTCTGAAACAGCTCTAGACCACACCTGTAGTGCAGATACGAACTGAGCTAGTGACATAAAATGCCCCATAAACCATTTTAAGTACTGTAGTCTAAATAGGGCCTAAAAGAATTTGCTCGGGATTACACAGTATGTAAGTGGCAACTGTGGGATTCAAAGCTGGGTCTATTGGGTCTCGAGGTTTCTGAGGCCTGTGCTCTAGGGTATACTGCCTCCCAAACATCAAATAGATGTAATAGCTGTATTAAATTGCTACCAATTGACGTATCTTGCTATTTTTGTTTTTACAATTTAGAAGGTAAAAGATCAAAAATAAAGTTTGGACACCCATTGGCCCAGCTGTGTTTACGACCCGGGTAAGGTAGTGGACTTGGGACGTGCTGGACACAGAGGCAACGCTGCTGACGGCAGCATTTCTCACCTCAGGGAGGGGGAAGGCACTTTTTCAGCAGTGCAGTGACTCCTGTGGTGGGGCAGGGAGTCTTCCTGTGACAGAGGCCAATGCTGGACTGCTGGCACCCTCTAGCAGGTGGAGGGAAGGAAGGAGAAATAAGGGAAAAACACTAGCTTCTGCCTCAGTGATGATCACCAGTATACTACGGCCCGATGCCATGGAGCCTTCGGTTTTCCTACCTTAAATGAATCCTGAAGCTCTAGAGTGGGGGTGGGAGATGAAGTCACAAGGCAACAGCAGCAGCAGATACATAGATACACAGAAACTGACAGCAGTTAAGGTCTGCTAGGCCCATCCAGTCTGCCCTTATACGCTACCTTTATTAGCGGCTACTGACCCTACTAGGTCATCGGCTTTAGCCTTTTCTTCCCACCTCTAGGGTTCTCTTATGCTTATCCCATTCATGTTTAAATCCTCCCACTGTGCTTGCTCCCACCACCTCCTGGGCAGGCTTATTCCATGCATCCACCACCCTTTCCATGAAAAAAAGTCCTCCCATTTCCCCTTATCATGCCCCCTTGTTCTTGTGCCTCTCCTATACTAAATTTGTTTATGCCCTTAAGATACTTCAAGGTTTCTATCATATCTCCCTGTTCCCTCCTCTCTTCCAGTGTATACATACTGAGGTCTTTTAATCTCTCCTCATATATCATCTGGTGCAAGCCCTGCACAATCTTAGCTGCCCTTCTTTGAACTGCCTCTACCCTGTCTATGTCCTTAGGAAGATGTGGCCTCCAGAACTGTACACAGTATTCCAGATGAGTCCTCACCGGTGTTCTGTACAGTGGTATCACCACCTCCTTCCTTCTGCTAGTGATACTCCTTCCTATGCACCCCAACATGCCACTGGCCATACTTACAGCCTTTGTACTCTGCTTGGCCACCTTAAGGTCATCTAAGATGATAACCCCCAGATCCCTTTCTTCCCTGGTGACTGTCAACAAGTCCCCCCCAATCCTGTAGCTCTCTCCAGGGTTTCTGCACTCCAGGTGCATGATTTTGCCCTTCCTCGCACTGAATCTCAGTTGCCACACTTTAGAACATTTTTCCAGCTTTCCTATGTCCCTCATTTTCTCCACCCCATCTGGAGTGTCTACCCTGTTGCAGATCCTGGTGTCATCTGCAAAACAGGTAAACCTTCTCTTCTAGCCCTTCCACAATGTCACTAATGAAGACATTAAAAAGGACTGGCCCCAGGACTGATCCTTGAGGTACTCATCTGGTCACCCCCCTTTCCTTGGATTGGATCTCATTTACCATCACCCTCTACTTTCTATCTTCTAATATTCACGACCTTGTGTCCCACACCCAGGCTACCCAACTTGTTAACCAGTCTTTTATGTGGAACGATATCAAAGGCTTTGCTGAAATCAAGGTAGGCAACATCTACAGCTCCCCCCAATCCAACTCCTTCATCACCCAGTCAAAAAAATCTATCAATTTGTTTGACATGACCTTCCTGCTGTGAATCCACGTTGCCTCGGATCCTGGGCTCAGTCGGATTCCAAGTGTACCACAATCCTTTCCCTAAGCATTGCCTCCATAATCTTACCCACTACTGAGGTGAGGCTGACCAGGCTATAGTTTTCTGCCTCCTCCCTGCTACAATTTTTGTGAAGAGGAACTACACGTGCCCTCTTCCAGTCCTCTGGAACCACTCCTGTGTTGAGCGACTCACTGAACATGGCTGCCTGCAGTGCTGTTAGCTCCATCTGTAGTTCCTTTAATATCCTGGGATGTATGCCATCGAATCCCATTGCTTTGTCCACCTTTAGTTTTGTGAGCTGCTCTAGGACTCGCTCTTCTGTAAATAGATTGGTGTTCACCTCCCTCCCCCTTTTGTATCTGATACTCAGCTGTGGTCCCTGTCCCTCCCCTTCTTCAGTGAATACTGAACAGAAGTATTTATTCAGTACTACAGCCTTTTCCTGGTCTCCCTCCACACCCTCCCATTCATCCCCTCTGAGCCTTACAATCCCACCCCTGGGCTTCCTTCTTTCACTGATGTACCTATAGACTGTCTTGTCACCTTTCTTCACCTTCTGTGCTAATCTTTCCTCTGTTTGCGCCTTTGTGCTCCTAATAGCTTTCCCTGCTTCCTTCAAACAATTAGGTACACCATCCTATCCTCTTCCTTCTGTGTCTCCCTATATTTCTGAAACACAACCTTTTGGCCTTTACTTTCTCTGCTACATCTTTTGAGAACCATAGTGGTTTCTTCCTTCGATTGCCTGTTTCTCAGCCTAATGCACTGGTTTGTACTTCCACTATGGCTCCTTTTAGGTGTGCCCACTGCTCCTCCACCCCCACTCTTGCCTCCCTCCTCGCCAGGGCTTTATTTATTTATTTAGTTGTTTAACCAGGAGTAGCACACTAAGCTGAAAGCTTTTTTACAGGAGCGACCTGGGAGCACAGGGAAGTTAAGTGACTTGCTCAGGGTCACACAGTATGCAAGTGGAAGCTGTGGGATTCAAACCCAGGTCTGGTCTGCTGGATGCCACTAGATTTGCAGCTCAGAGCCTTAAACCACTGCGCTATACTGCCTCCTCTGATGCATATCCCTATCCTAGCAAAGTCCGCCTTCCTAAAATCTAGGACCCTCACCACTGTGTGGCTTGACTGTAACCCTGTACCCATATTAAACCACACTGTGTGGTGGTTGCTGGACACCAGGTGACCTTCCACTCGGACTTCTGTGATTCTGTCACCACTGGACAGTACTAGGTCCAGAATCGCCCTGTGTCTGGTGGGTTTTGCATGAACTGCCTGAGGCCTGCCTCCTGTAGGGAGTCCAAGATGTCTCGGCTCCTGCCTGAGGCAGCTGCTGGGATGATCAGATCCATGTGTAGCATTTTAAAATCACCCAGCAGCAGTACCTCCCTTTTTGTTGCAATCTCATGTATTTCTTCCATTAGCCCCCTATCCACCTCCTCCAGCTCAGCTGGAGGCCTGCAGATCACCCCTGTACAAACTGCTGTGCCACTGCCTGGCTCAAGCGTGTCCCACAGTGCCTCAGCCTTTCCCTGTCTACCCTGTATTGGAGTTGCTTTTATATCTTCTGTGACATACCGGGCCAACTCCCCTTCCTATCCCTCCTGAATAGAGCGTAACCTGGTACACTTACCCCCCCAGTAGTGGTTTACGGAGAACCACGTCTCTGGTTTTTCCACTGTGTCCAGATCAGCCTCTGCCATCAAGGCCACCAGGTCTAGGATTTTATTTCCCATGCTGTGGGCATTTGTATACATGGCCTTCCACATTTTACTGCCTGTCCACCTTATATTCCTACTTTTGCCCTCTTGTTTCTTTCCTCCAACTCTGGTTCACTTCTTTTGTTGCCTCTCTTCCTCTGCTATATCCTTCATAACTGGCTCAGGTGGATTCCACCAACGTGGTTCAACAAGAAAGCTGTCGACATCCCCCATAGCAACAAGAATTTGCCGACATCGACTGGCAAATCTGTCGACAGACCATCACAGCGCTCCGAGCACTGGGGCTTTTCTACATTGTTTGTGGGGGGCTTTGCCCCCCCGACTTATAATTAACTTTGGGGGGTTGGATTACTGGGGAGAGTGGCTAACAGAGAGCATCACTTTATCGGTACAGCGGGCATCGCTATATCGGTACAGCAGTCTGACAACCTGTTCGACACTGTGGACGCCGAATGGGCTCTGTTGCTGTAATAGTTTCACTGTCAGGGGTTCGCTCTCCCAACCGCATATCATTCAGGTGTACCTGTCAACAACTTACCCTCCTGATCCTCCTTGCTGGCTGCTCTAACCTGTGGCGGGTGGGCTGCTCGAGTCTCCCTGCTCCCATCGGCCCCCCTCCCCAACTAGTTTAAATGCTTGCCAAGAAAGCATTTAAACTGTTCACTGAGGACCGCAATCCCCTTCCTGAACGGATGTAGGCCATCGCCCTTGTACAGGCCCTCATCGTTCCAGGTGGGTCCCCAGTCCCCAATGAAGCCATAACCCTTTTCTCTGCACCTGCCCTCCAACCAAGTGTTGAAGCTTCTGATATGGAAATTCCTAGCCTCCCCTGCCATGGACCGGCAGCACCTCTGAGAATGTCACAGAGCTCGCTACCTCCTCAAGGCGCCCACCTAACTCCCTGAAGTCCTCCTGCACCTGCTCTATGCTTGCCTCATCCCTGGCTAGGTCATTTGTCCTCAGGTGGACAACCACCTTCAGTCCCCCTCTCCTTGCTACTGCTTTAGCGATCCTCTGGATCCACTCCCTTTCCCTCCAAGCTGTGCCTCCTGGAGGGCACTTAACCTCCCTCTCCACTCCGCTATCTGTGCCAAAATCCATTCCCCAGTTAACTGAGTCCCCCACCAGGAGTAGCTTTCTCTGGGGTTCTCTACCTCCCGCCCCTGGTTCTCCCATCTGGAGGATCCTCTCAGCCTCCCTGGTCACAACCTTGGGTTCAGTTATGGGACTCTCCCACTCCTCCAAGACAGCATAGGAGTTTCTAAGTTGGACCGGATGGGGAATGTGTCTCTGACCCACCTCCCTCTACCTCCCTGAGCCCACCGTAGTCCATCTAACCCCCCCATCCAGGCAACCACTGCGGCAATGGCTGGGGACATGGTGGCCTCTGGGTGGGGGTGGGAGCGAGGGTCCCCAGTACTCCTGCCAGCTCGGCTGGAGACTGGACATCTCAGCCCAAAGAGGTGCTTGCATATGGGGCAGCACCACAGTACCCAGAACATCCTCCTGAAGTCTGCTGCCCTGCAGGCATTGCACTGCACTACTCTCTGCATATTCCCTTTCTGCTCTATGTCACCTCCTGCTTTGCTGTCTAAACCATCCTTCTGCTATAGCTCTCTCAGCTCCTACTACTTCCTCTCTCTTGAGTGAGAGGTTTTTTTTTTTTTTTTTACAATTTTAAGGGCACCAATCACATTACCTTAGGTCTACTTTGATTTGTTTACAGGTGATCCTGAACTTTCCTGTTTCTGAGTAGGAAGTGGCTAAATGCTACCTGGGTGTACCCTATAAAGCTGGATGAGCTCAGGAGGGTGGGTGGGATGGGGAGGGAGGGTGGGTCTATATGCCCGAGCTGCCTCCAGTGCTACCCTCTGCCAGAAACAATCAGTCCACTCTAATTACACCAGCAGTAAGCATAGAACCCCTCTAACAAGCAGAGAAACACAGTATAGGGATAATAACACCAGAAATATAGAAACTACACTAGTAACTTATCTCTGAAACTACTGATCCCTCGGTCCTGTCTAACTCCTTATTGCACTACCAGTCGTTTGGAAGCTCAGTGTCCCGTGAAGAAAAAGGTTTCTTGTGACCAGCTGCTCCTTCGAGCCAGCCCTCTGCCCTCCTCTGCCAAGTCGGCCTTGCTTTGCTTCTTTCTCTCTGGCCAAAGGCTGACTACGGCAGTTAAGTGGCTGATTGTGTGAATCCTGAAGCTCCTTGATGTGGTGGGGGGATTAAGTCACAGGGCAGCAGCAGATATAACAGGCAAGTGATGGGGCGAATCCTGAGGCTCCTTGGGGGGGGGCAAAGTCGCAGGGGAACAAAAGCAGGAGATATGACAGGTAGGTGACTGATGTGGCAAATCCTGAAGCTCCAGTGGAGGGGAGACTAAGTCGTTGTTTGAAGTCATAGAGGAACAATAGCAGCAGATATGACAGGTAAGTGGCTGAAGGGCCAAATCCTGAAGATGGGGGCGGCAAGCTGCAAGGGAGCAGCAGCAGATACGACAGGTATGTGGCTGATGAGGTGAATCCTGAACCTGGGGCGCACAATACTCCAGGGGAACAACAGCCACAGATAAGACAGGTAAGTGGCTGATAGGGTGAATCCTGAAGCTCTTCACGGTGGGGATGGATGATGTTGCAGGGCAACAGCAGCAGATATGACAGGTAAGTGGCCGATGGGGCAAATCCTGGAGCTCGGGGGAGGGCCAAGTTGCAGGGGAACAACAGCAGCAGATCCGACAGGTATGTGTCTGATGGGGCTAATCCTGAACCTCCTGGGGGCAAACATCTCAGGGAACAACAGCTGCAGATAAGAGAGGTATGTGGCTGATAGGGCGAATCCTGAAACTCCTCAATGTGGGGGAGAAGTTGCAGGGCAACAGCAGCAGCAGATATGATAGGTAAGTGGCTGATGGGGCAAAGGAAAAAATTACTCACCTTGGTAATCTTGTTTCTTCCAAGGTGTTCTTCAATATGATTAACTGTAGCAGTCAGCATCCATTGCTGAACTGCCCTGGAGAAATTTTGGAGTGATATGCTAATGATGGAACATCTATTGGCTCTTGCCACCATTCAAATCTGCTGCCTCTACCAACTCCTGCATTCTGTAACACTCAGATTTACTTGGAGCCTGCTTGTCGAGACTTCTAACCTAAACTATCCTAACTATGCTAAATAACAATTCAAAAACAATCCCCTTTTTCCTGTCCCCTGGAAATGTCAGATAGGACTAAACTAGATGAAACAAGAGCCATCTAGTTTCAAAAGATCAGTAAAACATAGGATGACCAACAGTACATTAAACCAGCTGTGATGCAGACGGCAACTGGTTCAGGAAGGGGATGTAGAGAGGGAGAGTTAACGATATTCTTCACTATCTTGGAAGAAACAAGATTACTAAGGTGAGTAATTTTTTCTTCTAACGCCATGAATTCTTTAACACGATTAACTGTAGCAGACTATGAAGCAGTACCTTTGGAGGTGGGCACAGAACATTACTTAGGAAACAATCTCTGCAGCACTGCTGTGCCAAACCTGGTATCACCCCTGGACTGAATATCTAGACTGTAATGCTTGGTAAAGGTGTGTACTGTTCTCCATGTAGCTGCTTTACAGATTTCAAGAAGGGGACTATCCACAGCATCTGCAATTGTGGCAGGTGTTCCCCTTGTAGAACATGCCCTCAGGCCTACTGGGGGCTCCTTACCAGCTTTGCTGTAACAGAACTGGATAAATGCTACTATCTACCATGAGATGGTTCTTTTAGTAGCTGGCTTTCCTTTTCCCAAATCCCCATAAATCAGGAACAGCTGCTACCTGTCCTGCCTATGGTCATTAGCGTGGTCAAGATAGTATCTGAGAGTTCTCTTAACGTCAGGGCTGTGGAGCCTCCGCTCCCCTGAACTGGAATGGTCAGTGAAGAAGACTGGCAGAGTGATAGTCTGGTTCAAGTGAAAATCCAAGACTACTTTATGGAGGAACTTCCCATTTGTCCTGAGGACCACCTTATCCCTGCGGAAGGATATGTAATCCTGCTCAATACATAGAGCTTGTAGCTTGCTTATCCTCCTGGCCGAAGTAATGGCCACTAGGAATATAGTTTTCCAGGTGACAAACTTCAGGTTTGCTGTAGACATGGGCTCAAAGGGGGGTCCCATGAGTGCAGCAATGTGGACAGTGAGGTCCCAGGTGGCACTTGTTGCCTATGGGGGTGGGTGTGTGCGTGTGTGCGCACGCGCAAGTGTGCCAATCCTTTGAAGAATTTTTTAAAGATAGGGCTGGCTGCTAGAGAAATGCCCTAACCAGCCAAAAGATAGGCTGAGACTGATGCCAGTCGGACCTTAAGGGTCAAGGGCTGCAGGCCTACAGAGTATAAGATAGTCCAAAAGGACTCCCAGGCCTGACTGGCTAGGCACCAAGTCCTTGGTGCCACACCAGATAGAAAACATTTTCCATTTTGCAGCACAGGTTCTCTTTGTAGAAGGCTTCCTGGAGCCCCTAAGTACCCCAAGAACACTTTCAGAAAGTTGTAAGTTAGCATACTCTAAGTCCTCAAGAGTCAGGCCTTGAGCCTGAGTGACCTGAGGTTCAGATACAGAATCCTGCCCTGGGAGTAGGTCAGGAGGATGTGTGTCTGAAGAAGGCTGATTGGTTGAGTTACTGACAGAGAGAGAAGTAGGGAATACCACAGTTGCCTGACCCAGTCCGGGGGTATCAGAATCATGGTTGCTGGTTGAGACCTGAGTTTTATCAGTACTCTGAGAAGTAATAGGAATGGCGAATGCATAAAGGTGCATCCCTGTTCTATCCAGCGCCAGTGCATCCAGTGATACTGGCCCTTTGCTGGAGACCTGCAGCAGAACCTTGGCAGCTGATGATTCTTTTCAGAGGAGAAGGGATCTATCTCTGGGGTTCCTCATCTCCAAAACACAACTTCCAGTACTTGTCTGTTGAGGGAGCATTCGTGGTGGTTTTGGTTGATTCTGCTGAGGGCATCTGCTAGAGTATTGTCTTTCCCTGGCAGATGAATGGCCACCTGCAAGGAGTAGGCCAGACTCCATATCTTCACTGCTTCTGTGCACAATGGGTCAGACCTTGTCCCTCCCTGCTTGTTGATGTAGTACACAGTGGTGGTATTGTCTGTTCTGATCTGTACCACCTAGCCCCTTATCAAAGTGGCAAAGGATTGACGTGCTAGCAGCACTGCTCTGAGTTCCAACAGATTTATGTGTAACAGTGATTCTGCCGGGGACCATGTACTGTGCATTGTATGATGTTCCAGATGTGCCCCCCATCATAGGAAGGAGGTGTCTGTAGAGAGGACCAGTGAGGGGGACTCTGCTTTGAAAGGAACCCCCAGCCTGAGATTGCTTTTATCTTTCCACCACTTCAGAGCCTGCAGAATTGTGCTTGTTACTGGGACCACCTTTGCCAAGGAGTCCCTTCTTTGGCACCAGTGTGCTCTGAGATGGAACTGGATGTCTGTCACCTGGAATCTGCAGCCTTGGACTGTTCCTGTTGTAGCTGCCATGTGTCCTAACAACTTTAGAAGTGTCTTGCTGGCTGAGGCCTGTTGAGGCTGAAGGAGCTTGCAATTTGAGATATGCTGTCCACTCTTTCCTGAAGAAGAAAAGCTCTTCCTTGCTGGGTATCCAGCTCTGCCCCTATGAAAATCAGAACCCAAGTGGGCTGGAGGACAGACTTTTGGACATTGATGATGAACCCCAGTGACTCCAAGGTGTCCTGGGTGAACTGGAGGGCATCTTTTACCTGCTGTGGGGACTGACCCATGACTAATCAGTCATCCAGGTAGGGGAACACTGTTATAAGTTCAGATTAAGTTGCACTCATACAGATGGATGTCCACACCAGGTATATATCAATCCAGAAATGATAGTTTATTCTAAATACAGCAATGATTTGCTCACCAGTGCAAGACAAAGACCTACTGGCCACTAATGCCCCGGCGCTTCGGGTCCAAACTGCCCTTTATCAGGGGGCATGGCAGCTGGGAACAACCACAGCTATTTTATCCAGAATAATTATACCCTGCCTTCTCAGATGTGCCACCACCAGTGCCAGGCACTTTGTGAAAACCCTGGGGGCGGAGGTTAGGCCAAAAGGTAGAGCTGTAAACTGATAATGCCCTGAGTGAAGCCTGAACCTGAGGTATTTTCTGTGAGATTCCCCGACTGGGATGTGAAAGTAGGCATCCTTGAGATCCAGGGATGCTAGCCAGTCTCCTTCTTGAAGAGTAGGGAGAATCATTGTCAGAGTTACGGTACCATCCAGAACTTTGGCTTTGTCAGATGCTTGTTTAGAGCTCTTAGATTCATGATGGGTTGCCACTCTCCATTCTTTTTAAGTGTGAGGAAGTATCTTGAGTATAATCCTTTTCCCCTCTGTGAGGCTGGAACAGGTTCCATTGCCCTTGCTGCCAACAGGCCTGACACCTCTTTTTCCAAGAGTGCCCTTTCTGTGATGAATGCTGGTCTGAAAGGTTTTGACCTTAGCTTGAGGAAGGATCTGAAGCTGAGGGCTAGTCCCTGGCTCACTACCTCAAATACACACTTATCTGTGGTGACTGTTTTCCAAACTGGGAAGTACTGAGCCAGTCTGCACCCTACATTTGGTAGGGAGGTGACTGTGACCTGTGGATCAGGGAATCTGTTTTGCCTGGGCTGCAGACTGGATGGTCTGGTCACCACGCCTGGAGCCCATTCTGGCCCTGTACTACCCCCTCTACTACTGGTATACAGGGGCGGCCTGGGCCTGAAAGAAAGGTCTGCCAGAGCCTGACCTTCCTCTGCCTCCCCTTCTCTGTGCCCTGTAGCAGGTGGAAGCCTTTTCTTTGGGGTTACTGCTCCTATAGGTGGTTTTGCATTCATCCACCTTTTTCATATATGCTTCAGTCTTGTCTCCAAAACAGGGAATTGTTTTCACAAGGTAAGTCAATGGCCTTGTTCTGGGTATCCTGGGTGAGGTTTGTTGTCCTGAGCCAAGCAAACCTCCTTAGGGCCACTGTTAGGGCCATCCACCTAGCTGTAGTGTCATTCAAGTCCACTGCTATGTGGAATTGATACTTAGTGGCCTCTAATCCCAGCCTGGCTGTCTCAATTATCTCAGAAGCCATGTCAGGTGGTGCTTTATCAGCCAGGGCCATCATGGAATTCCACAGAGACTTCTGATACCTGGCTGCATATGCCATGTAATTGGCTTGTCTCATGGATAAAGAAGCAACCAAGTACCCCTTCTTTACCATACTGTCCAACTTCCTCAAATCCTTTTCTAGAGGATGAGAAAACTGGCAGTTTTGCACTTTCACAGGCAGCAGCCTGTACTACCCTCTCATGGTCAGGGTGTTGAAACAGGAATTCCCCTACAATGGCTCGGTGTTGTTTGGTGAAGACTCCATGAGGGTTATCACCAAACTCCAAGACGCTGGGAAAGCGGTTAGAATGGTTCAGGCCATGTATAAATTGAGGCCTGGTTCCTTTCACAGACATCAGAACCCTTTTCGTGGCAAAGAGAGCAAACAACAACCTCAGTCAGGCCAGCAACAACACTGGGGCAACTTCGGCCGTAAAAAGCATAGATTCTCCGGAGGTCAGGGCCAGAGACACACCAAACCTTCCCAACCTACCAGAGCCAGTACTGCCACAGCATGACTCCTTCCCAGCCTTTGCCCCTCCTTTACCTCTGGATCAAAGGGAAGACAGGGTCGGGGCTTGACTCACTTACCACCTGTCAGGGTGGCAGAAGAACACCTCCGACTGGTGGGTTCTTCAGCTTATCAGTCGAGGACACTATATAGAGTTCCTTGACCACCCACCGTCAAGACCTCCTCTGCATTCCTGTTACTTGAGACAGCATGCCCTGCTCATCCAGCAGGAGATTGCACTTCTCTCCAAGAATGCCATTGAGGTTATACTGAGGAGCCAGAGAGAAGAAGGATACTATTCTCACTTCTTCTTGGTCCCAAAGAAGACTGGGGACTTACACCCAACCCTGGACCTCAGCGACCTAAACATCTTCGTGATGTACAAGCGCTTTTGCATGGTTACCCTTCTGGGTCTTATTTCCATGCTCAAGCGAGGTGCATGGCTAGCATCCCTGGACATGCAAGATGCGTATCTTCATCTGCACATCATCTGGTCACACAGAAAATGTCTGCGCTTCGAGTTTCTGGGACGCCATTACCAGTTCTGAGCACTCCTGTTCGGCCTGTCCTTGGCGCCAAGCATCTTTACCAAATGCATGGCAGTCGTAGCAGTGGCCCTCAGGAAACAAGGCCATTATATCTTCCCTTATCTGGACGACTGGCTCCTGATGGCCTCCTCCCCAGAGGCATTGGAGAAGGCCATTCACAACATCTGCTCCCTATTTCAGTCTCTAGGGATCACCATCAACCAAGAGAAGTCCTCTCCTATTCCCTCGCAGAGACTATAATTCATTGGCATGGTTCTAGATACCCGTCAAGGCAAAGCCTTCCTGCCTGAGGACAGGGCAAAACGCATCAGGTCATTGCTAAGGACTATCACAGCACAAAATCTGGTCTCCACTCGAATCATACTTTGTCTGCGTGGACATATGGCGGCTGCCATCACCACAGTCCCCCACGCTCGCCTCCACATGAGAGTTACTCAGTGGATGCTGAGAACCCAATGGGACCAGAGACAGGATCACTTAGACCAGCCAATCAGACTCACATGGCCGGTCATTCAAGACTTGTAGTGGTGGCTGGTCCTGAAACATCTTTCTGTGGGAGTCCCCCTCATGGTGCCAGTACCATCTCTTACTCTCACCACCGATGCTTCAGGGTCCGGCTGGGGAGCTCATCTGAGAAACACCAGGACCCAGGGAACCTGGTCGCCCCTGGAAACTCACCTTCACATCAACGATCTGGAAATGAGGGCAGTCCTGTACACTTTACAGTCCTTACAATCAGAGATCCCACTGGGTCATATGTTGGTCCAAACGGACAGCACCTCTGTGATGTATTACATCAACAAACAAGGAGGCACCCACTCCCATTCCCTTTGCAAAGAGGCAAAACAGGTGTGGGAATGGGCACTACAGCATGACACCATGCTTCCTGGTGTGGACAACACTGTCGCAGACCTCCTGAGCCGGTTGAAGCCAGGGCTCACGAATGGGAATTGCTACAAGAGGTCGCTAAGGACCTGTTCCTGCAATGGAGGACATCAGATGTCGACTTATTCGCGTCCCCATACAATGCAAAACTGCCCAATTTCTGTTCGCTAGATCCAGGGCCTGGTGTTTTCTGGTGAGACGCGTTATCCCTCTCTTGGACGGGCAGGTTCCTCTATGCTTTCCCGCACTTCCCTTTGATCCAGAATGTTCTCCTCAAGCTCCGATCAGAACAGCCGTCAATGATCTTGGTAGCACCCTTTTGGCCCAGACAGGTCTGGTTTCCGCTGCTTCACCAGCAGGCTCAGGAGCCTCCCTTACCATAACCGGTCAGCTCTCACTTGCTGTCCCAGGAGGCTGGCTCTCTAGTCCATCTGAACCTCAGATCCCTGAACCTGCACGCCTGGCTCCTAAAGATGTAGTCATTCTTAGGCACTGAGTCTCGAAAGGGGTTGCTGATATCCTGGTAGCAGTTAGGAAGCCTTCAACTCATGCCACTTATGTTCTAAGATGGCGGAGATTTTGTCAATGGGCTCAGGCCCATGACCTAGACCCTCTTAGATGCTCCAAGAACTCTATTTTAGACTACCTTCTATCCCTTTTCCAGTTGGGATTAGCATATTCCTCTCTGAAGGTACACCTCTGTGCCATTTCGGCGTACCACATACCGGTGGGTCAACACTCATTAGCCCAATTAGAGGCTTCTCAAGCTTTTCTGCGTGGTGTGTTGCATCTCAGACCCCTGATAAAAGATCAGAATCCTTCTTGGGACCTTCTTTTCATTTTAGAGCAGCTTACACTGCCTCCTTTTGAACCAGCCGCGGATTGCGAGCTTTGCCTTCTCTCCTGAAAGGCGTTATTTTTAGTTGCAGTTACTTCGGCACGCAGAAATCTCTGAACTTCAGGCACTCATGTGTAAAGAGCCTTACTTGATTTTCCATAAGGACAAGGTGTCCTTAAGGACCAATCCTAAGTTCCTTCCCAAGGTGGTTTCACCTATAACCTTAAACCAGGACAGTGACCTTCCGGTGTACTTCCCCAACTATACGAACAGAGGGGACACCCTCTTGCACACTTTAGACCTGCACAGGATTTTGAGGTTCTACTTGGCCAGAACCCGTGCACACAGACAGTCTGACCAACTGTTCTTATCCTTAGCTCGAAGGATGATGGTCAGGGATCCTGGTTTTCTATTTTTTACCGGTAACACCAGTAACAATCATGGAATCCTGCTTGGTTTGCGGATTTTGAATTCTTGTACCAGTGCCTCACGGAAATTGCGAGTCACTACACAGAATCTCTAAGATTTCAGCATCTTTTTAAATCTGTTTTATTCTCTTTCTATGTCCCCTTCTCACAGCATCAGTCTCCACTTTTCAGAGATCCCTAGGCTGGGTATCCCCTAGCTTCACTCCCAGGTAATGCTCAGGAGCTCCTGTGGGCCTGCTCCCACCCTGCCTGGATTATACCCCCCAGGTGGGAAGGGAGGGGACCCCAGGTCACCCCTCCACACTCCCTTAGAATGTGTTGGGCAGCTCAGTGGGTCCCTTATGGAGCTTGGTTATAAAGTCTGGGGCACCTGAGTCCCTTCTGCCAGTGGCCGATGTGGGGTGATTGTTCCTGGTTTTCTGGTCTCTGTCCCTGTGGGCACCAGCACTAGAGGAGATCCAAGGCGGTAGGTCACATAGAGACATGCCACTACTCCAGATCCTGGCTAGCGTCCGCCCCTCCTGATCACTCTGCAGCACCACTGCACCACCACCACCACCCGTGGTCACACAGGTGGTGGTAAAGCAGCAGAACCTGCAGCCCACTCTCTCCGGAGAGCAGTCCCCCAGGTGCTCGATCCTACTCCCATGGCCAGACTACCAGGAACCTGAATTCACTTCTGACCTTGGGTCGCTGGCACTGCAAGCAATAGTTCTACCGCAGTGCCAGCGGTCCGACCCGGATTTCAGCATCTTAAAATGAATGCTGCTGTGCTTTGCATTCTTTCTGCTTTGCTACATATAGAGTCAGTAAGGAAATCACCTGCACTGCTTTGTTGTAATCAGCCATTCAGTTTAACCACCCATGCCTGGTGGTTACAGTAACAAACAGTGATTGAACTGGGTACATCCAGCAGACTTGGCTTTGATTCCCACAGCCTCCACTTGCACACTGTGTGACTCACTTAACCTCCCCAGTGCTTCTATGTCACTCCTGAAAACAGAAAGTTCTGCCTAGTGGGCCTTACCTGCTTTACAAAGAATATATAAAAAAAATACCAATATATGTTTACTACATCATAGAATAGTAGTCAGGGTACCATGTAATTTACTTGAGTTTTATTTGGGCTGCAATGATTTTGTATAGGTAAAGATAAATGTTCAGATACATTTTCTGTGTTTTATAAGCTTGTTTTTAGATTTTAGTCAGGTTTTTATTGTATTCTTTGCATATGAGCATCTAGGTTGTAGATTGCTAAATGCAGGATCACTGTTACCAACTAGCTTATTCAAGTTTATAATCAGTAGGGCAATCCAAAATCCTCAGTTGTTTGAATAAAAACTAGTCTGACTGAAAGTATGTTCACAAGGAAGAAACTGCCTTACTGCTTATGAAAAGACTTCACAGTTAACACCCCATTTAGGTGAATGGAATAATTTGCACCTTTTCTCCCACCTGCTGTTTCAGTCTCTGTGACAACAAAAAGTTTTCTGATAGACTGCTTCAACAGGTTTGGCCAGTGGATTTTGAAAGCGCAGTCAATGACATACAGAAGGTAAGATCCCAGGGGCTGCACGATGTTGGTGGGCAGAGAGGTGCGCAATTCACCTCTGAACAAAGACCTGAAAACTGGCAGACACCCTTTTCATGGATACCAAGTAAAAAAAAAAAGCAACCACATGTCTGGGAGATGCGTGAATCCATATGAAGGTCCTGCACTAATCACTGGTGGATTTTTTAGGTGAAGACACTTTATTTCAAAGAAGCAAATTCAAGCAGGTTTTTTTTTTTTTTTTGCTCCTCCTACCCCCTGGCCACCCACTCCTTCAAGCCTGCCAAGGCACCCTACCACCGCTGCCGAGTCCCAACCACCATCCACTGCCCCTTACTGCTGTGCTACCACGTAACCCAAAGTAACCATTCATTGAGTGGGCCCCTACCCCTGTGGGAAGTTACCAGGGGAGGAGAATTGCCCGAAAGAGCTTCCTGTGTATCCTGGGCATTGCAGGGGTCAGAACGGACACATGTCTGGGGCTTCCAGCTTATGGAGGGACCAACAGCCGTCCTTCGGTTGGCCATCGGGTGTTTTCCCATTTTCTTGACAGGCCACATCATGTCAAGGCACAAGCCGATGTCCGTCACACTCCCTCCTGCAGTGAGGGCTGACATGTTGTCGTGCCTCTGGCCTCCACCAGGGGCCAGCAAATGCTGAGCCATGAACCCACCCTCCCTCCCAGGAGAAGGTGAGTGGTTGAGTGTCCAACGACACTCAAGCCTTCACCCACCTGTTGGCCCTCCAACACCCAAGTCTGTTCCCTAACCTTGGTCAGCAGTGTCACAGGCAGAAATCCAATTTAGGCAGTTAAATTATAGATAGGAAAAAATAATGGTAGTCCACCTTAGCAGTAATGGTTTGGATTAATTCACATCCGAGTTCTAACAAGAAAAGAGACCAAGTCATTTGTTAACTTGTGCATGTGGGGTGTGGGTGTTGAAGAAAGGGGATCATAGTGCTGTCACTACCGCCATCACCCCAGAGGGATGTGGACTGCATTGTTGCTACCGCCATCACACCGAAGGGTTGGGGGCTGTAGCGCTTCTGCCATCACCACTGGTGGATGGGGAATGTAGTACTGCTGCCATCACACCTAAGGGATGGGGGCCATAGTGCTGATACTGCCATCACACATGAGGAATGATGACCGTAGTACTGCTGCTATCGCACCTGAGGGATGGGGCCGTAGTGCTGCTTCCATCGCACCTTAGGGACAGGGACTGTAGTGCTGCTGCTGCCATCAAATCTTGTACCTAAAATAACTTTAAATTGGTACAAGGATGGAAGGATGTGCAATAATGGAGGTCAACATTGCTAAAATGCATGTTAGCAGAGTTCAAAATTGCTAAATAAAGTACAGAGAACCAAATACCGGTAAAACCAGATTTTGGCTTAGCAGACACTGGTGGCAATACCGTTTTATACAATGTGCAAAATGGAATATGCCCTTTCTCAATCCCGGTAAACCAATGCCCCGGGGTGCACCCCTATCGAAACAAACTCTCTCCAAGTGGCTTGTTAACTGCATTGTTTTCTGTTACCAGAAATGCAACAAACCTTTACCAGGACCGGTAAAAGGCCATTCTACAAGAGGGGTGGCTACCTTCTTCGCTGCCTTGAAAAATGTAGCAACATCCGTCATCTGCGCGGCTGCTACTTGAAGTTCAGTGCTCACTTTCGTGAGACACTACAGTTTGGACATCGCCTCCAGGCACAGAGCGGGCTTCAGCCTGGCCGTCCTTAAGGGACTTTTGTCCTGAGAGGTCCCTTTTCTTCTGATCTAGAAACATAGACTTTGTCGGCAGATAAGGACCACTTGGCCCACCCAGTCTGCCCATTTCCCTACCTACTGGATAAGCTGCAGATTTCAGTTAACCAACAGCCTACTTCCTGCCACCTCCCACTACAATTGCCTTATGTCTGTCCCATGCATGTTTGAATTCCTCCACTGTTTTAGACCCTGGTTCCATGCGTCCACCACTCTCTCGGTGAAAAAAAAAAAATCCTCACATTACCCCTGAACCGTCCCCCCTCTATCGTTAAATTGTGCCCCCTTGTTCTTACACATCTCTTTTTCTGAAAGACGCTACCCTCCTGGACTTTGTTGATTCTCTTCAGATACTTGAAAAGTTTCTATCATGTTCCCCCTGTCCCTCCTTTCACCAAGGGTATACATATTAAGCTCTCTCAGTCTCTCTTCATATGGTTTCTGATGCAGACCCTGCACCATTTTAGTTGCCCTCCTCTGGACTGCTTCCATCCTGTCTATGTCCTTGCATAGATGAGGTCTCCAAAACTGCACACAGTACCCCAGATGGGGTCTCACCAACTGTCTGTACAGAGGGATAACCACTTCCCTTTTTCTACTTGTGATGCCCCTTCCTATGCATCCCAGTATCCCCCTGGCTCTCCTTACTGACTTCTCACATTGCTTACCCACCTTTAGATCATTTGATATGACTACTCCCAGGTCCCTTTCCATTTGTGTTGTTGTTAGTACCTCCCCTGGTATTGTGTACTCTTCTCCTGGGTTTTGTTTCCCAGGTGCATTACCTTGCACTTCTTAGCATTAAATCTAAGCTGCCATGCATTTGACCATTCCTCTAACCTTGCCAGAGTCCCTTCTCATCCTTTCCACCCCACCTTGTGCATCAACTCTGTTGCAGATCTTTGTGTCATCTGCAAAGAGACATACCTTTCCTTCCAGTCTCTCTGCAATGTCGCTTACAAAGACATTGAAGAGGACCAGTCCTAATACTGAACCCTGCGGCACCCCACTAGTAAACCCCCTGTCTTCAGAGTGGGCTACATTTACCATTACCCTCTGTGTCCTATTCTCCAGCCAATTCTTTACCCAGGCTATCATCTTGGGACCCACCCCCAGGCTGGCTAACTTGTATATTAATCTTTTGTGTGGGACTGAGTCAAATGCCTTGCTAAAGTCTAGGTAGGCCATGTCCACAGCCCCTCCCTGATCTACTACTTTGGTCACCCAGTCAAAGAAATCTATTAGATGGCATGACCTTCCTGCTGTGAATCCATGCTGCCTTGGGTCATGTGCCCCTCTGGCCTCTAGGTACTAGACAATTCTTTCCTTCAGAAGTGATTCCATCATTTTCCCTATCACTGAGGTTAAACTAACTGGTCTGTAGTTTCCCGCTTCTGCCCTGCTCCCACTTTTGTGAAGTGGAATCACATCGGCCCTCCTCCAGTCCTCAGGTACCACCCCATCCTCCCATGATTTGTTAAAAGGGTAGTCAGTGGTGTCACTAGTTCTACCCTTAGTTCTTCTAGAATTCTGGGATGAATCCCATCAGGCCCCATTGCTTTGTCCACCTTCAGTTTTAAGAGCTCTTTCAGAACCCTTTCTTCTGTAAATGGGCTGGTATCAACTTCTGTATCCAGAGTGTTTCTATTGTTTGTTTTAGGTACCTCCCCTCTTCGTTTGTAAATACTGAGCAAAATATTTGTTTAGTATCTCTGCCTTTTCACAGTCACCCTCTGCCCACCCCTCCCTTTATTAAGCCTCACTATCCCTCCCTTAGTCTTCCTTGGCTTCCTGATGTACCTAAAAGGTTTATCCCCTTCTTAACTGAGCTGGCTATCTTTTTCCTCTGTTGGGCCTTTGCTGTTCTGATTGCCTTCCCAGCTTCCTTTTGCTTTAACTGATACAATTCTCTGTCCTGCTCCTTCTGTGATTCCTTGTACTTTCTGAATGCTTTCTTTTTCTCTTGAACCTTCACCGCCACCTCCTTGGAGAACCATAGTGGTTTCTTACATCGTTTTGTTTATTTGCTTCACACAAAGGCTTGTTACCTCTGTGATGGCAGTTTTTATTATTCCCCATTGTGCTTCCACCCCCTCCTTCCTGCCCATTTGCTAGTGCATTCCTTAGGCACTCACCCATTTTGGCAAAGACAGCCCTCCTGAAGTCCAGTACTTTTGCCTTTGTATGGCTGGACTCTATTGCTGTGTTTATTGTGAACCATACTGTTCGGTGGTCACTAGTTCCAAGATGGCTACCCACTTCTACATCTGTGATCTTCTCTCCATCTCCATTTGAGAGGACCAGGCCCAAGATTGCTCCCTCTCGAGTGGGTTCCAATACTAGTTGTCCAAGGCATGCCCCCTGTAGGGCATCTAGAATAACCCCCCTCTTAGAAGTGACTGCTGCAACTGCACTCCAGTTAACATCTGGCACATTCAGATCACCCATCAGCAATATCTTCCCTTTATCTGCCATTCTAAGTATACTTTCTATCATTTCCTTGTCCATTTCCTCCCCGGGAGGGTCATGTCTACACCCTGTGTGGATTGTGGTGCCATTGCCTGCCTCCAAATTGACCCACAGTGCTTCTTCTCCTCCCTGTTTACCCTTTTGTTCTGTTGCTTTGATTCCTTCTCTTATGTGAGAGCTACTCCTCCTCCTCTTTTCCCTCCCTGTCCCTCCTGTAGATAGTGTATCCTGGTATGTTTACGTCCCAGTTATGGTTCTGTGTGTATCATGTTTCTGTGACCGCCACGATATCCAGATGTTCCTCCTCCATCAAGGCCACTAATTCAGGAAGCTTGTTACCCAGACTACGGGCATTGGTACTCGTTGCTCTCCATTTTTTGATGGCTTTACCTTCTGTAGCAGCATCCCCCACCGACCTTCCTACCTTGATCTTTTTCTCATTTAGTACCCTGTTTTGTAGGGGGAGGCTGGGATTTTCCTGCTGCGTATCAGTGCCTCCCCCCTTGACCAGTTTAAAAGCTTGCCAATGAAGCATTTAAACCAATTGCCCAAAAGACTTGTTCCCTTCCTGGACAGATGCAGACCATCCTGCCAGTATAGGCTGGTGTCCCTCCAGGTGGAACCCCAGTCCCCAGTGAAGCCAAACCCTGTGCTCCACACCATTTTTTCAACCATTCGTTAAACTGCATGGTGCAAAGTACCCTCGCCTCACCCATGCTACTGACTGGCAGCACCTCTGAGAAGGATACTGTGTGTGCTACTTGTCTTAAGCCCCTCCCCAACTCTACAAAGTCCTTCTGCACTGCTCTAATCTCATGATGAGCCCCTCCCCAGTCTATTACTTTGGTCACCAAGTCAAAGAAATCTATTAGATTTGTCTGACATGACCTTCCTGCTGTAAATCCATGCTGCTTTTGGTCCTGTGCCCCTCTGGCCTCTAAGTACCCAACAATTCTTTCTTTCAGAAGTGATTCCATCATTTTCCCTACCACTGAGGTCAAACTTACAGGTCTGAAGTTTCCTGATTCTGCCTTGCTCCCACTTTTGTGAAGGGGAATCACATCTGCCCTCCTCCAGTCCTCAGGTACCACCCCATCCTCCCATGATTTGTTAAAAAATGTGGTCAGTGGTGTCACTAGGTCCTCCCTTAGTTCTTTTAGGATTCTGGGGTGAATCCTGTCAGGCCCCATTGCTTTGTCCACCTTAAGTTTTAGGAGTTCTTTCAGGACTCTTTCTTCTGTAAATGGACTGGTGTCAACCCCTCTGCCCAGGCTGCTTCTATTGTCTGGTTTAGGTTAACTCCTCCTCATCTTCTTTTGTGAATACTGAGCAAAAGTATTCATTAAGTAACTCTGCCTTTTCACTGTCTCCCTCTGCCCACTTCCCCTCTCCCTTATTAATCTTCACTATTCCTCCCTTAACCTTTCTATGCTCCCTAATGTACCTATAAAAGGTTTTATCCCCCTTCTTAACTGAGTTGGCTATTTTTTCCTTGGTTTGGGCTTTTGCTATTCTGACTGCCTTCCCCACTTCTTTCTGCTTTAATTGATACATTTCACTGTCGTGCTCCTTCTGTGACTCCTTATACTTTTTGAATGCAGCCTTTTTCTCCTTAACCTTCCCTGCCACCTCTTTTGAGAACCATAGTGTTTTTTACTCTGCTTTGTTTTCTTTATCTGTTTCATACAAAGGCTTGTTGCCTCTATGATGGCAGTTTTGATTTTTCTCCATTGTTCTTCCACCCTTCCTTTTTGGCCATTTGCTAGTGTATTCCTCAGGTATTCACCCATTTTGCCAAAGTCAGCCCTTCTAAAGTCCAGTATGCTTGTTTTTGTATGGCTCGTCTCCATGGTTGTGCTTATTGTGAAGCACACTGTGCAGTGGTCGCTTGTTGCCAAATGTCTACTGACTTCTAAATTTGTAATCCTCTCTCCATTTGAGAGTATCAGGTCTAGTACTGCTCCCTCCCGAGTGGGTTTCAACACTAGCTGTCTAAGGCCTGCCCCCTGCAGGGCATCGAGAATGACCCTGCTCTTGGATGTGGCTGCAGTACATGTCATCCAGCCTCCCGACTGGGTTAGCAATACACCTTTACAGCTTGGGAATCAGTCCTTATGGTGTAACCTGCTGCAAGAGCTGTATCTCGAAGTAAGATAGTACAGTTACGTAAGAACTTACCGTAACAGTGGATCTTCAAGAACAGCTCTTGCAGCAGGTAGTTTCCTTCCCATCTTCCCCTCAGGAGGTTTGGTTCTACTTCATAGCATCTTTGACGCATCAAAATTATTAGTCTTCCTCTGGAAGTGGACCCTCGGTCTCCCCTTCTGAATCACATCGTTATGCCGGGAGTCTCTGGCGGGAAAACTGAGGTATGCTGGGGGGCCGCCCCTTTTATGATGTATCTGACATCAGGGGCGAGGCCAATGTCGGGGGCAGTCCCCCGCTTGGTATAGCTAGCTAAAAGTTTTCCATGGCGTCTGGCTGCCTGCCGGCTTCAGTCCTTATGATGCAGCCTGCTGCAAGAGCTCTTCTCGAAGATCTACTGTTACGGTAAGTTCTTACGTAACTGTACTTTTCTTTTTGAACTTTTTCTTAACCAGAGACGGTTCTGAAACCAGATCAGCAGTTCTTCTTGTCTTGGAACTTTCGCTTTTGTCTCCATATTTTTCTCTTTAGGAGGAGAAGATGGTTGATCAGGAACTGACCTGCTTGATTCCTATTGGAGGCAGTATAACGTAGTGGTTAAGGACACTGAGCTGGAGACCTGGGTTTGAATCTCATCAGCTCCCACTTGCATACTGTGTGACCCTGAGCAAGTCACTTAACTTCCTTGTGCTCCCAGGTCGCACCTGGAAATAAGCTCCGGCTTAGTGTGCCTTTCCTGGTTAAACAATTCCCCTTTCCCTTCACTTTTTAAAACGTTCCAGGTGCTCTTCCACGGTTTTAGTTGAGAAAGCTTTACATATATTATAGTCGGCCTGGAAGTGTGAGGAGCCTAAACAAAGGAAACACAGGTCATGTTTGTCTGCTTACGAAGAAGTCCCCACACTTAGCGCAAATTTTAAATCCTGTTGGTCCTGTCTTCTTTTTTAGGCTTATCAGACATAACCAAAGATAACCTCAAAAACACCACAATCAGACAGTTAGATTTTTAAAAGGAATAGAAAATGTTATCCCCTTTCAGAGGTGCAGTCGGTTATTAAACCGAAGAAAAAACGCAAAAAAATTCAGAACTAACCGAAGTTTACTATAAGGACTTAGATAGAGTACTAAATGAAAAAAACTATATTACTGAATAAAGAAAATATAGAAGCAGAGGAAACGCGGTTCCCCAACGGTTCAAAGAACCTCTAAGGAACCAAAAATCTGAAGTAAAATACTCTTAAATACTAACTAAAATAGTGTTAAACTAAAGAAGAAAGTAAAGGCAGCAGATATAACAATAAACTAACCTAGAATACTTATATTTTGGTGAGAATAAAGAATTCTTCCACAACAATGAGGAGCAGTCTCCGAGGCATCCTTACATTACTTGCAGGCAGGGAAGAAAGAAATCTGAGCATTACAGAATGCAACAGTTGCTAGAGGCAGCAGATCTGAATGGTGGCACAGGCCAATAGAAGTTCCATCATTAGCATATCGTTCAAAAATTTATCTGGGGCAGTTCAACACTGGAGGCTGACTACTACAGTTAATCATATTGAAGAATTCCTGGGGTTAGAACTTGAAGCTTGGGGGATGAAGTTGCAGGGGAACAACAGCAGCAGATACGACAGGTAAGTGGCTGATGGAGCGAATCCTGAAGCTCCTGGGCGGGGGACAAAATCGCAGAGCTGCAGATACAACAGGTAAGTGCCTGGTGGGGCAAATCCTGAAGCTCCCCAAGGTGAGGAAGGATGAAGTCGCAGGACAACAGCAGTAGATATGACAGGTAAGTGGCTGATGGGGTGACCACTGAAGCTTCTCGGGGAGGAGGACAGAAGTTGTTGCAGGGCAACAATAGCAGCAGATCTGATAGTTAAGTGGCTGATGGGGCGAATCCTCAAGCTCCCAGTGGGGTGCAAAGTCGCAGGGTGAAAAACAACAGCATGTATGACAGATAAGTGGCTGTTGGGGTGGGGGGTGCTTCTCTGACCCCAAGAAGGAGGACTTGGGTTATATGTGAAGCTGACCAGAAATGATTATAGGAAAAAAAAAGTCTGATACTATTGCACTATAGTAAGCAGATCTTACCTACAGTGTCAGAATGGATATTTTCATCAGTCAGCTTCTTAAAGATGGCCTCCGCTGCTACCATACCACTTTTCATGGCAGTGTGAGTTCCTTTGATTTTGGGAACATTCATAAAACCAGGGCTGCAGCCAACTAATAATCCACCAGGGAAAGTGAGTTCTGGTAAAGACTAGGGAAAAAAATTGAGTTAGATTATTGCAGCACCTAACATCTCTGTTAATCGCTATACTTCAAACAGTAAGTCTTTTTTTTTGTTAAGTTTTCATCAGATCTTACATACAACACAGCAGAATTGATGGACTTTTAGTCTTTTTTGTCCTATAACATCTATGTATCTGTAATCAAGATACTCCCTAAATTAAAACGAACCTGCTAAATGAAATATTACATTTTAATGTAAAAGTCCTGCTTTGTGTCAGCATAACTTGGTTAAAATGCAAAATGAACTCCATCATGGTAGCAGAGTTTACTTCATCTTGAGAGTCTGCAGACATAATGGATGTACTATAGGAGATCCAGGAATGTTGCCACCAATGCTAACAAGCAATGAGTGATGGAGCGAAATGAAGCCACGAGTGCTACCAGGGCAGCAGTATTGAGAACATGCCAGAGTGATTCAAAAGCTCATTCCTGGATGCCTTATGAAATGTACTTATATAACATGGGCCACAATTCAAACTGATATAGTAGGAAAACCAACATAATTGACAGCTACTAGGAAAATAACATGGGCTGCTGGGCAAAAAACATGATCTTTCAAGAAGCAGTCTTCACCACTGATTCCCACTTATGGGTCTGGTCCAGAGATACTAGGACCCCACGGGAGCACAGGTTTTGCCAGGGCACTGGCATTGGCTACTAGGCATGGGACCTGTGCACCCACACGTGATGCTGTGTGCCAGTCAATGACTGTTGTTGGCTCCCTCACTAACCTCAGTTCTGTTCTTCCTGTTGAGAAGTGCACACTGCGGGAGCTCAGCACCTCATTTCAAACTCGTGGTCCCTTTTCTATCTGTGTCTGATATTTTTCACTTACTGTAGAGCTGTTTGTGTTTGTTGTTTTACCACAATGTAGAAATCCGATAAGAAAAGGGTGACATCACTGAAGAACATCCAAGCTGCCCATTATGTGTCACTGCCCTTGTGGGAAACTGATAGCTGTTCCGAACCAGCATCAAACCTGTGTGGCCTGTCCTGGACCAGAGCACAACATGGATGAGTGCAATGCCTACTTCTCCAGTGACCACTGCACCCTCAAGAACCACACGTTGAGGTATGGTTGCCCAGTCCCCACCCTAAGACACAGGGGTCACACGTATGCATCCAAGTGCAGGTCACTAGGCCCTAACCCTAGGCCTCTTCCCAGCATCTCTGGTGCTGTGGAAGTATGGAGTGCTCCTTGACCACACCAGGCTAAGGTATCTGAGATGACAGTGGATGGGTCTGGTGGACAGTCGATTCCTTTTAGGCGGTCGACTATGAACCCTCCACTGTCTGCCTGTCCTGAGAAGCATACGTTCCCTTTGGTGAGGCCCAAGCTATACGCTTGGTCTACACCAGCGGACACCTCGATGTTGTCCTCTGGTGCCAGTCATGCCATTAGCACTGTCTGTTGGGACGATGCAGCGGGTGGCACAGAGGACGACACTGGGCCCCATCCTGACACTGTTTGTAATGTGAGAAGAGGGACTGACATTGAGGCTACTGTCTGAACTGTTGCCAGTCTGGATGTTTTCGCCGTCCATGGTGTCACTCGTGACAGTGGGGAAAGGGACGACTCTGGTCACAGTGACAGAGGTGGTGATAGGCATGATGTCAGTCCTAGGTCCGGCTTTGGACAAGGTGATGATGATGATGTCGTCCCAGACTCTGCTGTTGTTCGCTTCACTGAGGAGGATGATTGCTCCAGGAGTGACGACGATGTCGGCACTGAACACAGTGTCAAGGGAGGTGCCAGACTTGGTGATGGGGATAACCTTATCTCTGATGCTGTTGCCGATCCTAAGCCTGGTGTTGCCAACTCGGGGTAAGATGGCAGCCCAGGGATGGAGTTTTCTCTGGAGCCACTAGATATCACCACCATGCGTGAGGACCAGGGTCACCTTGTGGAACCTGTACAGTTCCACTCTCCTGACCTGGGGCTCCCCCTCCATGGGCACCAATCGAGTCCCTCCTCAGCTGTAGAACACCCTTCAGGCGAATCTGCCAGGCGCTCCCCTCTGATGAGACTACCTACACAGTTCAGCAAGCATGGCCTCGCCATTTGCTGGAGAAACTGCCTTAGTTCACTAGCCCTATGGGGTCATTAACATGGGAACACCACAAGAATTCCATTGGTGCCTTAGACAGCTGGCACAGGGAGTCTGGCAGGGCTCAGTACAGACCCTTCTCCCACAGAAACATATAGTAACATTGGCTTTGACGGCAGATAAGGACCGCTTGGCCCACCTAGACTGCCCATTTCCCTACCTAATGGATAAGCTACAGATCCTAGTTAACCAACAGCCTACTTCTTCCTACCCCCCACCAGAATTGCCTTATGTCTGTCCCATGCATTCTTGAAGTCCCCCACTGTTTTTGACCCCACGACCAATGAACCGGCACCAATGGTTCCTGGAGTCGGCACCCTGTCTCCACAGACATCCTCCTCTGAGGACAATGAATCATCTGTCCATCATTTCTTCAGCTACAGAGTACCCTTTGTACCAGAGATTCCTGGCGAAGATACTCTAGGCACTCAGCTTACATGCTTTACATGCCATGATCTTGCAGCCTTGCCATTGGGACTCATCAGACTTCCCAATCTCTATACGTTTATAATTCCTCCATGGCCTACAGTATTTTCGGAGACATCCAGGGCAGTATGGTGGCATCCCTTCTCCAATACATCCATCCTCAAGAACTTCTTCACATGGTATTGCGCACTCTCAGGGAACACAGATGTGGTATTTTACCCCTCCTTGGGGCTTGAAGTACTGCTGACCCCGTTGGGGCCACGATGCCTCACAAGTAACTGACCTCCACCAGCCTCTGCTCAGATGGATGCCCTTAGCAGGAAGTCTTTTTTCTCAGCATGTGCCTTAATGTGCATTTCTGTATACCAGGCATATAAGACGACCTATAATGGCTACCTATGTTTGCAGCTAAACATACTCTTAGCCACACTGCTGCACAGCGAAACAACCAGGCAGGCCACTGATCTTTCTGCCCTGAGGCCTGGGGACAGCGCGACACTAGTCGAGGGCATCTTACGATGCCAATCAGGTGGCCACCAGGTGGCAGCAACTGCAGTCTGCATCAGACAACTGGCATGGCTTTGCCTCTCATGACTGGCACCTTTGGCCCTGCATAAGATGTTTAAAAGTATAGTTACGCAAGAACTTACCGTAACAGTAGATCTTCAGGAGGAGTTCTTGCAGCAGGCAACATTGGCAGGAGTGAAACTGCCAGGTGCCAGGACAACACGGCAAACTTCTAGCAAGCAGTCTACCACGGGAGACCGCCCCCACTGACATCAGCATGCTGATGTCCGCCTATCCTATAAAAGGGGTGGTCCCCCCCAGACCTACCTCAGTTCTCCCGCCAGAGACCCTGGCACAGAAAGCACAAATGGGGAACTGAGGCAGTTCCTCAAAGCCGAGGAAGAGCAGAATAACTGCAAAGGAGAAGAAGCAATCAGGGGGAAGGAGGGAGAGAAAGCAGCACCTGCTGCAACAGCTCCTCTTAAAGATCTACTGTTATGGTAAGTTCTTACGTAACTGTACTATCTTACTTTGAGGGGGCACTTGCCGTAGGACTGAGTCTCAAGCAGTACCAGAACTGACAGTAAGTCAGCCGGGAGGACGCAAACAAACAGCAGAAGGCTGCTCATGAAAGAAGGCCCTGGAGGACAGCTAGTCCGAATGAAATTAGCCCTGCGTCTGGAAGCAATATCCAGACCGTAGTGTCGGATAAAGGTGTGAACTGAACTTCAAGTGGCAGCTGCACAGATGTCCGCAGCAGACACATTCCGGAAACAGCTCTGGGCAAGGGCTTGTTGTACTTATGGTAACAGTACACAATGCATTTTGCCAACCATTTAGACAAACACCGTTTCAAAACAGGTGCCCCTGCTCTCCTAGGGGCAAATGAAACAAACAACTGATCAGTGTTTCGAACCTGTGTGGTGTGGTGTGGTTTGTATAATAACGGAGCACCATATGAACATCACGAATATGAAGTAATGCCTCCCCCTGATTAGAATACTCAGGGAAATAAACAGGTAGATGGATGGATTGGTTTAGTGTGTACTCAGACATCACCTTAGGCAAAAACGTAAGATTCGTATGCAAACAGAGGTTCTGTCATTCCATTTCACCCCCTCTCTGGAGTTAAAAACACAGTTACCCCTCAGATGGTGTAGTACTAAATTAAAATATCTGGGGATAAATCTACCTCAGAGTTTACATAATATTCTCTTAATAAACTACGAGCCCCTCACTCTAAAAATAGAAAGTGATATTCATTGCTGGTCTCAACTTCATCTTCCCTTCTACTCTAGAGTGGAACTGATTTGGATGAATATCCTACCTCGATTATTGTGTTTATTTCAGACGATCCCAATTTTCCCCTCTCCCATATATTCTGACTCTTGGAACAGGACTCTTGCAAGATTTATTTGAGTAAGTAAATGGCCTCGAATTTGATGGTCTATTTTACAGCTTCCTAAGACCCAAGGGGGTCTTGGCCTGCCAAACTTGCTAAAATATGCCCAGGCTACACTCCTTTCCAGAATCCTAAATTGGGGTAACCCGACACATTCCATTCCTTGGAAAGATTTGGAACTGTCCCTTAATCAAATACTGGAAGTTACAGAGATCCTCTATTCCTCTGGCACCTTCTCTTCAGAGGTACAAAATTACTATATGGGTGCACAGTCCAATCTGCGTGCTTGGCATCAGCTATGTTCCTCTACTGAGTTCAAGGCTGCTGGCTATTTTCTGAAGATGCTAAAATCAGTGATCACACGGTAGTACAGGTGTTAAATAACTGGCAATATAAGGGCTGACTCTAGTTTAGAATATCAGATACACAGGAGTTCTCCCTTTTAGTAAGTTACAGGAATCGTTTGGTGTACACCAAGGGGATTATCATATCTACACACAAATCAGAGGGATTTTATTGCATAGAGGCCCAAGATGGAGCTCATTGCCCAGCCCTCTCCCCCTGCTTCTCTCCCTTTATATGACAACACTGAATGGTCAAGTATGGCCCCATTTTGTAGGGCTGTTAAACAAAGGCCTCCAGGAAATTTCGAGGGACTCAACCAGAGGGATTTTTGAGGCCTGGAACAAAGAGCTTGCAGTTCTAGTTTTGGAGGAGGATTGGGGAAAATTTACACACCTCTTGTTGGGCAGCCTGGGAGCTCCCTATTGGAGAGAGTTTGCAAGGAAGACAAGAAGTAGATTTTTTAACACCCCTGCAAAGCTAGTCAAGTTTGTCCCAGGCCCTGTGGGGAGATGCTGGAGGAACTGTGGTGAATCTATGGCCAGCCATGCCCATATCTTTTGGTCCTGCCCTCATCTGAGACGGTACTGGCAAGAGATCTCTAATGCCCTGGGAGAGTTGGTGGGAGAGCTGCTCTCACTCCTGAGCTGGTGCTCCTATCTGTACTCCCAGAGGGCCTTCACATAACGAAGGGATCCTTACTTGTTACCTATATATTAGCAGCTAAAAAGGCAATTACCCGGCGCTGGGGTCGGAGCACTCCTCCTACCATTCAAGACTGGGGGGGAATAGTGGGGGAAATCTACGTACTGGAAAGACTAGTTGACCGTTGCTCAGACAGAGTTGAACATTCTGAACTAATATGGAGAAAGTGGATTTTTTTTTAATTTCGCACCACTACATCTTTTATCCCACGAGTGTATAATTATATATATCTATATTCTACAGCTTTATGAATCGAATGAATCAGGAAAAATTTAGACCGAGACTGATAAATGTTTATTTTAGCTGTATTTCTATCCGACCTATACCTTTACTGATTAGCTACCCTCTGCTCTCCTTAATGGTATTTATATATCTTGGCTTAATTTCATGCTCTACCTCTATTGGTCCTGATTGGAAAATAGTATGGAATAATGCTGTCCTTATTTTTGAAATTTCTTTTTTTTTGAATTACGATCAATTTTACTCTGATGTATTTCTTGAGTGGTATGTTTATGTATTGTATCAAAAACCTAATAAAAACTACAGTTTTAAAGAAAGATTAGTATGCAAAGACACCGTCTTTGTAAAAAACTAAATAAGCCTCTTTACACATTAGAGCCTGAAGCTCAGAAATCCTCAGAGCAGAAGTTACAGCAACTAAAAACAATGCTTTCCACAACAGAAAGCATAGCTCGCAACTTGCGGATGGCTCAAAAGGAGGCAGAGTGAGTTTTTCAGAAATGAAGAGAAGATCCCAGGGCAAGACAGGTCTCAAATGGGAGGTTTCAAGTGCAGAATACCCCACAAGAATGTGCAGGAGACTTCCAGCTGGGCAACAACCTTGCCTTCAATGGGTGCACAGTACACAGAGATGGCAGAAAGGTACACTGTAAGTGAAAAGTACCCCAGGCCGGAGTCTGAAAGGGATAGGAAGTACTCCAAAATGATATTCACTGGGCAGGTGAAGGGATCCAAGCGGCAAGCAGCAGCCCACAAGGAGAAACACTTCCATTTCATGGCATAGGCGGCTCTCATAGAGGTTTCTTGGCAGCCACCAGGACATCAGCAACCCTGGAAGAAACCCCAAAGCAGGCGATAGCTAGGTCTGCAGGAGCCATGCATGGAGATGCAGAGACTTGAGGTCAGGTGGACCAGGGTGTCCTGTTCTTGGGAGAGCAAGCCGTTGCACAGGGGCAAGGGAACTGGAGGTTTCATGGCCAGCTGTTGAAGTAGAGGGAATGAGATCTGACGCGGTCAGAAGGGGGCCATGAGAATCATCTCTGCCCCCTCGAACTGAAGCTTGAGAAGAACCCTCTGTAGAAGCAGGAAGGGAGAGAAGGCGTACAAGAAGAAAAAATTACTCACCTCAGTAATTGTGTTTCTTCTACTGGAGTCTTGCTGTATTCTGACATCATACAGTTAGCCCCACTCTACCCTTAAAAAGACAAACTGAGAATTGATTTTCTTTCGTTATATATTTTTTTATTTTTGCTTTCTAATTTCAATTTCAAATACTCCTATGTTTTCTCTTATATCAATTTCACATGCTTATATATTTACTTTTGTGTAACGTTTCAGAACTTGAACTTCAGTTCCTTCATCAGAGTTGGAGCTGTATACTGAATCTTCTAAATGAAAAATAAGATTCATGAGTATTATATCATTATTATCTTTTTAAATATTATTATAAGCAAAATAAATTTCAACTATTTATCGCATTAAATTCACTTATATGCACATGTAACAGGTGGAACTGACCTGTAGTTTTTATAAACCTTTTCTTTAATATTCGAGGTTCTGCTTAAGCATGGAATGGAAGGGGGGTGGGGTGGGGAGAGCGCTGTTTTTACCTTCTTAGTACACCTTTGATTTTTAATCTAAAAAAGAAGGATTATGTTTAAATTACAACCTTGTCATGATTATAATGTATAATATGATTTAATAAAGCTCAATTTAAAGATTCCATACTTCGTATTTCCAAGGTGTAAATCATCTGTGCAAAATGGAAAATCTCAGGTGTTAAAGCGCTTAATTTCTGCTGTTGGTAAATCGAAAAAATACCCTGTTTTAGATAATGTCCCTGTTTTATAGTCTTAGTTTTTAAGCAGATTATGAACTCTTTGTCATTTACCTCTGCCCCTATGTGTATAGTTTTGATTTCGAGGTTCAATCCAAGACTGGAAAGGCAAAAACGTTGCTACTCCCGACACCATTACACGCTACCTCAATGTGATCAAACAGAGATTCACCTTCCAGGTGAAGAAGAAGGGCCGGGCCATGTGAATGCACACCTGTAGGCGTGCTGCCGTCAATAGTGACGTCACCTGAGCGGCCCAGTCATTAAAGAAACTAGATGGAAAAAAAAAACAAAATTTCCATGTAGTCCCCTTCTTCTGGGTTTTATATGATTTTAAATATTGCAACATTGCCTATATTTCTCACATTAAAATGAACAAGCATGACGTCATATTTTGTGAATCGGGTATACATTTCTCACATATTCTTTAGACTGGTGTTTATTGATTTTCAAGAGAATCTATTTTAAACAAAGATGCTTACCAAAATTATGAAGATCAAAATGTTTACATTACTTATATTTGTTGTATACAGCTAAATTTACGTTTCTGTGGATGGAATGCTGACTCTGGAAATGAAGCAGATAGAGCAAAGGGGGGGGTGCCCTGACAATGAAATAACAGACAGCGCTTATTAAAATTTAAAGTGAAAAGTAATGGAAATATGAATGTGAATAATGGGGAATGACAAAGGGAGCTAGAATGCGTGATGGGGTTATAACAGCCTGGATTTCCCTTATTCTATATTAGGGTTCACATATGTGAGACATTGCTAGTTCAAGCTATAAGCTCTACCCTATCTGGTGGGATTAGAACATATTAAGTCTAAGTGAGAAAAACATGTAAACATTGTGATAAAAAAACAAACAAAAAAAATGAGATTAAAAAAACAACATATAAGAAAATATCTTAATAGGGTGAAAACATATTATTTGATCTTGGTATCAGGGTGTAGTGATATCCTAATATAAATGTGTCTTTTAATTAATTAAAGGTGGACCATATTAAATTTTCATTGAGACCATATCTATGTATGTGTGTCCTTAAAGTATAAATCCACCATGCTTCTCTTCGTAATAAGACCATTTCTCGGTTTCCTCCACGTGGATTTGCTATTACTTTTTTCTAGTCCAAAAAATTTTAGGCTGGATATGAGATGGTCAAATTCAATGAAATGTCTTGCTAATGGTGACCGTATTTCACCTCTTCTGATGTTACTTTTGTGTTCAGATAGACGTTGTTTCAATGTTCTTGTTGTTTCACCAATGTAATATAATGAGCAGGGACCAATGATACAGTAGACCACATATTCTGTTCTGAAAGTAATAAAATCTCTTATTGTATACCCTTTATCATTCTGCTTTTTATTTGTTTCATTTTTTGCCAATTATTGCAGTGGACGCAATTACCACATGGGAAGAAGCCTTTAATATCACTTTTCAGCCATGTTATGCTCTTATTTTCCGGTGTCCAATGTTGAGTCCTTATTATTTTGTTACCTATTGTGGTGGGTTTCTTAGCTGTCACCCAAGGTTTGTTTTGAAAAAATCCGTTGTCCCATCTCATTTATTTGTAAGATAATCCAATTAGATAAGATCACATGTTTAATTATTCCAAAATTTTCTGAGTACTGTGTTGACATGGATATCTTTGATACATTTTCTGTGGTTATTTTTTCTTTATCTTCTAGTAAAGATTTCCTTTCTCATGAGTCACATTTTTCTTTGGACTATATGGACATTTTTTTTTTTTTTTTCCATCTAGTTTCTTCAATGACCGGGCCGCCCAGTTGACATCACTATTGACGTCAGCACGTCTACAGGTGTGCATTCACATGGCCCGGCCCTTCTTCTTCACCTGGAAGGTGAATCTCTGTTTGATCACATTGAGTTAGCGTGTAATGGCGTCGGGAGTAGCAACGTTTTTGCCTTTCCAGTCTTGGATTTAACCTTGAAATCGAAATTATACACAGAGGCAGAGGTAAGATAAATGACAAGGAGTTCATAATCTGTTTAAAAACTAAGACTATAAAACGGGGACATTATCTAAAACAGGGTATTTTTTCCATTTTCCAACAACAGAAATTAAGCGCTTTAACACCCGAGATTTTCTGTTTTGCACAGATGATTTACACCTTGGAAATATGAAGTATGGAATTTTTAAATTGCGCTTTATTAAATCATATTATACATTATAATCATGACAAGGTTGTAATTTAAACATAATCTTTCTTTTTAGATTAAAAATCAAAGGTGTACTACGAAGGTAAAAACAGCGTTCCCCCCCTTTCCATTCCATGCTTAAGCAGAACCTCGAATATTAAAGAAAAGGTATATAAAAACTACAGGTCAGTTCCACCTGTTACATTTTTCATTTAGAAGATTCAATATACAGCTCCAAGTCTGATGAAGGAACTGAATCAAGTTCTGAAACGTTACACAAAAGAAAATATATAAGCATGTGAAATTGATATAAGAGAAAACATAGGAGTATTTGAAATTGAAATTAGAAAATGAAAATAAAAAAATACATAACGAAAGAAAATCAATTCTCAGTTTGTCTTTTTAAGGGTAGAGTGGGACTTCCTTTCTGAACAGTCACAATTATCCGAACAGTCTCACTCCCCTGTTTATTTATGTTTCTGTAATACATAAATACAAATTTAAAAGGAACCTTGGGAGACTAATAAGTGGAAAAGGTTCAAGTTATCCTAAACGGATTTAGGATTTGAAGACTCCCTAAATTTTACTCATCAAAAGAGAAAAAGACTAATTACAAATCATGGCTATATTTTCAGAATTGGGCAAGATAACAGAAAATAGATCCACGGCAATAAGCATAAACGCAGAAGAAGCCACAAGAATTATGGCACTAGTAAAAAGTAAAAGACATACAGACAGTGGGGACACTAGAATTACCTAAAGCTTCAATTAACAAATTGGAATCATTAAAACAAAGAGAAATATGACTAGACTGGCATGCTGTGACACTTCTGGAACATATGAAACAGACGAGAATTCCAAGGGGATTGAGAGTACTAGTAGAATCACAATTAGGTTTCACTCCTGAAGGCTTTCAGGTAAAATGGGATGGAATAAGATCAAAATGTTCCTTTGACTTCATGCTATTACTGATAGAGACATTAACAATAGAACAATCGAAAATATTAGAAGAAATACAAACACTGGTAAAGTTGAAAGATACAGTAGAAACAGAACGATTGAAAGAATTATTAGAAAAAATAGAAAAGTCACTAATATAATATGATACTCATATCAAAAGTATTAAAATAAATTTAAAAGAGATATAAATGATTACAAAAATGGAACAGTATACAATTAGAAGAAATCTGAATACAACACTAACTACTATAATTTAGATGAAAGCCTAACTTCCTCAGACACTTCGGATGGAGGAAACTATAAACCAGAGAACTATAGTGGTCCTACATACAACAGATCATACTATAGAAAAAATAGATACTCCCAGTATCAGAATAGACCATTTGGGAGATTTCAAAATCAAAGAGGAAACTATTATGATAAACAATGTTATAAACCTCAACAGTGGCAGCAACAAGACAGAGAAATGGAGATGGATTTTCAGAGAGGAACGGAACAGGCGGGTCCCTCAGGGACAAAAAGAAAAGAAAAAGAAACAGGTGGAAGAGAAACAGAAAGAGAAAAAACACACGAATTAAGATCACGGAGTCAGCAAAATTAAATATATACAACCTTTCAAAAAGACCATTAACCCCTGTGGAAGAAAAAGTTTTGAACCTTGACTTATCTTTCAGTCTAAAACAAAAACTGAATCCCTTTGAATTAAAAGTGGATTTGGAAATATTCTAATGAAAAATTAGATTGAAACAGTTTTTTGGTGTGGAAGAACAACTACAGCAAAATGAAAACGAAATAAACTCAAATAAAGAACGCTATCAATTAAAACAGGCACTTGGAACTAAATCAAAATTCGATCCAATAGGATTTACTCCACCAAATGTAACGTGTTACACTGACAAAGTCAATAAAGAAATTGAAAAAATATTAATGGAAAGTAGGACTAAACCACTTCATCACAACTTAACAAAGGAAGAGAAAAAAAGCACTGGAAATCTTAAGTCAAGATAAGCCAATAATAATTAAACCAGCAGAATAAAGGAGGGGGAACAGTGATCCTGAACAAAGAAGACTATAGAGCAGAATGTCTGAAACAATTAGATGATTCAAACACATATGAGAAAGTAAGCAATGTTCCATTTGAACACCTTAGAACCTTGATCACAGAAACAGTCACAGAAGTCAATGATAGAGGGCTAATAGAACAGAGGGTATCAGAAGAACTTATAAACAAAACACCAAAAATACCACTATTCTATTGTCTACCAAAAATACATAAAGACCAGAAAAATCCTCATGGTAGACCTATAATTTTAGGTATTGGGTCGATAACTGAACCTTTGTCAAACTATGTTGACCATTATTGCAAATAACTAGTTACCAACACTTGGTCACATTTAAAAGACAGCGAACATTGTATTCAACTATTAGAAGACATAAAACAACAAAAACAAGATTTAAAAGAAAGCTTATTCATTACTTTGGATGTTAAAAGTTTGCACACCAGTATCTCACACGAAGGGGGCGTAAAGGCATTGGATTTTTTCTATCACAAAGACCACAAAATCAACCTAACAAAGAGTTTTTATTACAACTTACAAGGATAGTGCTTGAAAATAACTATTTTGTATTTGAAAACTTCACCTATTTTCCAAAAATAGGCACTGCGATGGGAGCCACTTTGGCACCCACCTATGCCAATTTATACATGGCATATTTTGAAACAGAATACATCGAATCAGAAAATAGTAAACTCAGATCTAAACTTACATTTTATAAACCATTTATTGATAATTAAAATGTTATTTGGAATGGAACTCTACAAGAAGCACAAGAATTTCATCAATATTTGCAAACAGCAAACCAAAATTTATCATTCACAATGGAATTTGATTATGAAAAGATTTCCTATTTAGATCTCAAAATAATAAAAGATAAAGGGAAAATTATCACTGACTTATACAGAAAGGAAATATCAACTAACACTATCCTACACTCTAAGAGCTTCCATCCTAAAAAACTTAAAGACGGTATTCCCTATAGCCAAATGCTGAGAGTGAAACAGAACAGTGGCACTGAAGAGGCACTGCAACTGCCTCTCAGACTTCAGGGCACCAAGGAAATCGACCCCTTTCATTTGTAAATTAGTTCTGTCACTGGGTAGCTCGACCATTGTCTGGGACTGGTACTAATTGGCTTCGCTTTCTCTTCACCTTCAGCCAAGAACCCTCCAGGGCTCCCAGCTTATCCGCCCATAAGAACCCTGCCACCCAGCGGTCGGCGGCCTTCTGAAGCTCCGCCGCCGGAGACTGCTGTGGACTCCAGACCCAGTGAGGTACGGCAAAGCCGCAAATTTTACACCCACACACCCATCCCCCCCCGACCATTATTATACAGACCTCCTTGCCCCGCCGTCCCCTGCCATTGGCTTTCCTACAAATCTATCCTCCCCGCCTCCCTAGGACGCCCACAGACATATATATTTTGGGCTGCCGCTTCAGGTTCAAGTGTCCCATCCTAACTAACCCACCGCAGTCTCCCCTACCACTCGTCTCAGATCAGATTTGTGACTTACTACTGTCCCTAGTCGCTGTGTCATAGTAAATTTTCCTTGCACCTAAGTGGTTTCAGTGCTTATATCCCTTTGCTGACCCTGTGGTGTGTAGCCTTAGCTGGTGATACTTCTTAGATCAGGTTTACAACTTCTCGTAACTATCTCTAGTCGCTGTGCCATAGAAACATCTCCTTGCTCCCTTCAAGTGGCATCGGCACCTATATCCCTTTTCAGACCCCGTGGCGCGTAGCCTTACCTGGTGATACCGTGCCCAGATTAAGCCCTTACAACTGTTTGTCTTTCTGACCCCCAGACTTTAACCATGGAACTTGCAATCTGGCTCTACCTATTTACCGCCTTATGCACCCCTACCCTTATTAGGGTACACGCCAGATGAATTTACCCCAAAGAGGACTAAGTATCCCCTACCACAGAATGTCTACTCATGGAGTCCCTATACAACTCGTGCTATGCCCCCAAGTTGTCGTACCCACTTTCAGCTGAGTCTCCCTCTCGGACAGCCACCGGCATCTCGTTACCTACCCAAGGAATGTTACCTACTCGGCCCAGTACCTGCATCTACTGGTGTCATACGGCTAGGGTCTTAGCATGTGTATCACTAGGACTGAACAGTACAAAGAATAGGTCCTTGCATTCCTACGCCAATACTTCCACTAGCCAAAGAAAGTTTAGTTTTGCCAAATTAACACTTGTTGCCTGGAGGAAAGTTGTACTCCTCCTCTTGCTATGCTCAGGTAATGTTAAACTTAAGCCTAGTCCTATACAAGCAATTCCTTCACCGTCTGAAGTCACGAAGTATAAAGGTATCAGCTTTATGCATGTTAATGTGTGTAGCCTCTTAAAGAAACTCACCTCAATACAGGCTTCGGCTATCCACACAGAGCCGGATGTACTTGTCATATCTGAATCCTGGCTTCGTCCATCCACGCCAGACAAAAAGGTCAATATTCCCAACTATCTGTTATTCAGAGCTGACAGACTAACCAGAGGTGGTGGTGTAGCCATCTATGCTAAGGACAAGTTTACGTTCGCTACTCTTGACACTACATCATTTGCCAATGCCTTTGAATGCCTGTCCTTAAAAACTGAAATATCTACATCAATGGCCCTCCATGTCATAGGATGTTATACACCCCTGTCCTCGGGGTCACAGCTCCCGTCCCACCTATCATCTACTATGAGTACCGACACAATGGAAACAATTATACTGGGGGACCTTAACTATGACTGGCTGTCAAGCGCATCTCTTCCACTTAAATCTTTCTGTGACTCTCATGGGCTCACTCTACTTATTAATGAACCTACTCATACCAATAAGAAAAACCCTACGAAAAGTACACTATTAGATGTACTTCTAGTAAGCAAACCCCATTTCTTCTCCCATGCTGGGATATTTTCTGCCAATGTTAGTGACCATTGCTTTATTGCTGGCATAACAGCAGCCCCTAAACCAACAGCCTCAGCAAAGTTCTCTACCAAAAGATCAAAACGGAATTTTGACCCGCTTGCATATATCAATGACCTGAAAGCCTCCCTGCTTTGGCAGACCTTCTATTTAGCCAAATCAGTAGAAACAGCATATGCCATTTTCCACGAAACTGTATCCAGCACTCTTAACACCCAGGCACCCTTAGTCAAAACCCGCATAAAGGCTAGAAAGTGCCGTTGGTTTACAGCAGACATCAAGGCAGCACTATTAAAAAGAGACAATCTCTGAAAGCTAGCACGCAAATCCCACAAAGCCGCAGACTGGCATCTTTTCAGAACAGCCAGCAACCACTGTACAAAGCTAATTCAGGAAACCAAGTCTAACTTCTATCGCTCTGAACTCAACACTGCCTCCAACTGCCCTACCAAGTTCTGGTCCACAATCAAATAACTTTCTGGTAATACCACAGGAAACACTCTCCCCTCAAAAATTATTTCTGACAATGTAACTATCAACAACAATAAAGAGATACTACAAGCCTTCAACAATCACTTTGCTACTGCAGGAGGCTAGCGCTTGATAACTCACCTGTACGCAACCTATGCTCCCAGCTTACTACACAACCTTCAGAATCTAGTCCCTCAGATGCAGTCTTTTCATTCTCTCCTGCCTCACTAAAAGAGGTGGAAGATCTCCTCCTCCTCCTCCAGTTGGACACCAGAAAAAGTGCTGGCGCTGACACCTTCGATCCATACTATCTAAAGATTGTCTATCACGTCTTGGCTGTACCTATTACGCATCTATTTAACTTATCCCGTTCTCAAGGGACCCTCCCCAAACTGTGGAAGACCACACATGTTATTCTGTTGTTTAAATCCGGAGACCCCTGTGATCTAAACAACTACAGACTCATCTCCCTTCTCCCGGTACTATCAAAACTTCTGGAAAAAATCGTGAATGCCCAGCTGAAATCTTTCATAGATGATACTAACCTGCTAAACCCAATGCAATCTGGTTTCAGAACTGAACATAGTACAATCACGGCCCTGGCCAAGGTGACAAATGACTGGCAGCGCAAGCTAGAGAACAAAAAATCTGTCAGCGCCATTTTTCTAGACCTAAGTAAGGCCTTCGACACTGTCGACCACAGTCTCCTTCTTTCTTCAATAAAAGCTATTGATCTAGACTCTACCTCCTTGCGTTGGTTCCACAACTACATTTCTGATAGGCACCAACAGGTCAAGGCTGAAGGTGAACTCTCCCCCTCAAATCTGTTAAAAAGAGGCATCCCGAAGGGATCCAACCTGGGGCCACTCCTATTTGCCATCTACATCAACAATATAGACTCAGGCATCAATGAGGCGAAAATTCATCTGTTCGCAGATGATACAGTGATCTACCTAAGCCATACAACTCCTGAAACTGCCTGTAGCACGACCTGCAAGCTGACTACAACATACTCAATACCAGCTCTTTAGTAAAAATTGCTACTTAACACCAAAAGACAAAGGGTGCTATTTTCACCTATTAACCATGCAGCCTACCCTCTCCCCCCCCACCATCACCACCCTCCTAGGAGAAACCCTGGAATTTACGCCAAAATTCAAATACCTGGGGTCTGGCTGAGACTTCAAACTCTCCTTTGCAGACCACCTGGAGAATTTGTTAAAAAAACTGAGGCACACAGACTAGGTCTTCTTCAGGTTAAACCACCTACTAACTACAGAGGCCAAGAGACAGCTAGTTCAGTCTACGTTCCTTTCCCTAATTGATTACACCGACTTTATATACAGCCAATGTGCTACTTCATACCTTGGTAAATTGGACATACTTTACCACAGAGCCCTGCGCTTCATCACTGGTCTCCCCTTCTCCACCCATCACTGCTCTATATATGCGGCTGTATGTTGGACATCCCTACACTACAGACAAAATAAAAATGCAGCTCTCTGGACATACAGAGCTATCACTGGCAAACTTCCACAGTACACTGTTGATTGCCTGACTCTCAATATGCCTGGAACCTATGCCCTAAGAAGCTGTTCACTGATTTCTCTGAAAGTGCCCAAAGCCCTAACGCGTTTTGGGAGAGCTGCCATAGGATTTGTTCTACTGTCACTCTGGAATGTGCTACACAAATCACTGAAACTGAGGACTCCTGTTAGTATTACTGTGCTTAGGTCCTTATACTCAAAATACATTACAGAAGCCTGCAACTGCTTCCAATGATCCTAGCTCTGGAATGTGCTACAGAAATCACTGAAACTGAGGACTCCTGTTAGTCTCACTGTGTTTAAGACGTTATACTCAAAATACATTACAGAAGCCTGCAACTGCTTCCAATGATCCTAGCTTACTTACACCCCCTTCCACATTCTCCCTGCTTTTCCCATCCTCCTTCCTTTATCAGTGCATAACTTGTCCCTGAGCCACCTACTTATCTACCGCTAACCACAAAGTTGAATATCTCACCCTCCCTCACCTACCTATTCCTTGTATACCCACAGCATCTCATTCCTTCGCTCCTAGTATTATCCCAGTTCCAGACCCCCCCCCCCACTGGTTGCCCACTTCTCCAGACACGTCTCCCCCTTGATATGCCTGAGTCTTTTTAAACTGAACGTCTCTTCGCTTGTAGCATCCACTTCAACGAATCTCTTCGCTGGACTATAATGCCTTTACCTTACAGGAATACTAAACCATGTATGTTGTTGTATCTGGTATACAATTTTACTGACTTGCTACCCTATTGTTATGTATACCCTTACTGACTGTCTTTTACCTGAACCCAAATGTATTTTTACTTATCCTGTCTACTAGAGGCCTACCTGTACTGTTGTACTCTTGCAACTACTGTCTATTTGTCTTATATAAATGCAATGTTACTTGACTTGTGTAATGCAGGTCCACCTTGTAAATGAGCTTGCTCAATGGTGTTCGCCTGGATAAATAAAGAAATTTGATTGATTGATTGATATAACGCAAACATTGCAGACTTAACTCAGAGATTCAAACTAAGAGGCTACACAGACACAGTTTTAAAAACGTCCAAAGAAAAATGTGACTCACGAGAAAGGAAAACTTTACTAGAAGATAAAGAAAAAAACAAGCATTTGTCAGTGCTGAATGTTTGCTTGCTGGCATTGGCATTGGTAACGTAGGAGTTAGAAAGCTGCATAATAGGAATGGCAGTAAAGTATTGAACTGAATAACTCCATCACCACCCTACAGATAGTGGCAGAGCATTGGGAATGTGTCTTTGGGTCATCGGGCATAACGGCCACGCCATTTCACCACACCCTACCGTGCAGACACCGACAAGTGTCACGGTGTGCCTTGGGGTCTTTGGCCCTTATTCGCACCCCATTCCATCAGGAAATATTCTGAGATGGGTATGGTATAGGAGAATGGGGTGAACTTTGGGGCCGAAGAGTCCACGGCACACCTCGATGCCTCTCAGTGGCTGCAGGGTGTGGGTGGGGGTGGAATGGTATGAGCACTGCCGGCGACAATCCCAAGTCACAGCCCTGATGCCTGTCATTCTCTACAGGGTGGGCTGTTATGGTCGGAAACCCTAACGCCTCATGCATTCGTTGGTATTTTCACTCCAAATTTTCAACATGGATTTTTGGGACCCCCACCTCATGAACAGTGGCAATATCAGTTTGTTAGTCGAAAGCTGCTTTTGCATAGCGACTACGGCATTTGTCACCACAGGTGCAAAAACACATTCTGAACAGGATGTGAAAAATGACAGCTGTACTGTTCATGGGGAGGTGTAAAAAATGGCAATGTTGAAAATCTGCAGTAAATATAAAAAAATGGTGAAGTTACGAGTGTGCGTAGAAACTGGGCACGTGCACCTGTAATGTAATTAGTTTGGGAACTGTTTACAGCAGATTGTCAACACAGGCATTTTGGGACCTCCGGTCATGAACAGTGTCTGTGATTTTCTTTATCTGTCGAACAATGATTTCCACAGCGACCATGCATTTCTGTGCTGAAAGTGTGAAAACACATTTCAGCCACGTTGTGAAAAATGACAGCTAGTACTGTTCATAAGGAAGTGCGGAAAAATGCCACTGGTGAAAATGTGGACTGAAAATATTACAAATTCATGAACTTACGAGGGTGCGGAAACTGCACAATGCTCACTGGTAACACAGTCATTTTAGAATTTTTCACAAATTTTCAAAATAGCCATTTTAAGACCTCTGCTCATGAACAGTGTCACTGTGATTTTCTTAATGTGTCCATACATTGATTCAAGACACCGACTGCGCCATTGTGCGCTCATAAGGACGGAAACATGTTTTAGGTGAGATGTGAAAATGACAGCTGTACTGCTCGCAAGGAGGTATGGTAAAATGGCAATGTTGAAATCAGAGTGGAAACATTGAAAATTCGCGAACCTACGAGTGCGTGAGGAACAAGCGCCAACGCATGCTCATAAAACAGTAATTTAATGAATTTTTCACAAATTTTCAACAGGCTTTTGAGAGCTCACCTTATGAACACTGGCACTGTCATTTAATTATTCGGTCCCGAAGGTGATTTCAGCACAGTGATCATGGAAACATCCCTTCGGGCCCGATTAACGCCATGACAGTGACAGAATTCATGAGGAGGGGTCCCAAAAACCCCATGTTGAAAATGTGGTGCCAAAATTCCAAAAAATGCCTGAGATATGCAGCAAAGTTGAAAAAACCCTATTCATTACATTATACAGCTTACTGGCTTTTCCTCAGTTTGCGGTCGGCTTTGAAGAGTGCAGGCGTGTTCCGGTTCACTGAAGATTGTCGGCCAAGTCCGGAGGGTAAGTATGGGGTGGGGGGTGGGGAGGCAGGTGCGCAGTGGGTGGGCGTGGGTGGGGCAGAGACTCGAGGGACCCGTTTTCTGTTGCAGGTTTTTTTTAACAAAGGAGGAGACAGCGCGGGACATTTGCCACTCTGGGGTGGGCACCCAGCGTGGCACAAGGACGGCAGCAGAGGTGTGTGGAGGCGGCGGGGATTGGGCACCCGTCGGTGACAGCATCTGTTGCTACGCTGGGGTGGGCTCCCAGGGTGGCACCTGTACTCTCGGGGACAGTGGAGCCGACGGGATTGGCCACCCCATCGGCAAGATGGTGTAGCCACGCTGGGGTGGGCTCCCAGCGTGGCACCCTGTACTCGGGAGAGGGAGCCGACGGGGTTTGGCCACCCGCCGCTATAGCGATGAGTAGCCACCGCCTGGGGTGGGCACCCAGCATGGCATATACAACCTGTTGGGCGCGAGCACAGCCGATGGGATTGGGCACCCCACCGGCTATATACAGTGCGGGAAGGGAGCACGCAGGCATGCGTGCGTGTGTGTAGGGAGAGACATGAGCAGGCGATATCTTATCACTGCTCACTGAAGCGTAGCTCCCTTTCAACTGTCGCCACTGCATTTTGGACTGCTGTCACAGACAGCTCCAGCAGGCATTGGAGAACTGCGGCCGCGCCTGCAAACACACTGACTAAATTGGAAGAGGGCTGCACACCTCCGAAAACTCGGATGATGGCACTATGTTTCTTGCACATGTGTGCAAGCAAACATAATAACCACAGAAAATATATCAAAGATATCCATGTCAACACAGTACTCAGAAAATTTTGGAAGAATTAAACATGTGATCTTATCTAATTGGAATATCTTACCAATAAATGAGACGGGACAATGGATTTTTCAAAACAAACCTTGGGTGACAACTAAGAAACCCACCACAATAGGTAACAAAATAATAAGGACTCAACATTGGACACTGGAAAATAAGAGCACAACATGGCTGAAAATTGATATTGAAGGCTTCTTCCCATGTGGTAATTGCGTCCACTGCAATAATGGACAAAAAACGAAACAAATAAAAAGCACATGGAATGATAAAGGGCATACAATAAGAGATTTTATTACTTGCAGAACAGAATATGTGGTCTACTGTATCATTGGTCCCTGCTCATTATATTACATTGGTGAAACAACAAGAACATTGAAACAACGTATACCTGAACACAAAAGTAACATCAGAAGAGGTGAAATACGGTCACCACTAGCAAGACATTTCATTGAATTTCACCATCCCATACCCAGCCTAAAATTTTTTGGACTAGAAAAGTAACAGCAAATCCACGTGGAAGAAACAGAGAAATGGTCTTACTACGAAGAGAAGCATGGTGGATTTATACTTTAAGGACACACATATGTAGATATGGTCTCAATGAAAACTGAATATGGTCCCTTTAATTAAAAGACACGTTTATATTAGGATATCACTACACCCCGATACCAAGATCGAATAATACGTTTTCACCCTATTAAGACATTTTCTTATATAAGTTGTTTTTTCAATTACATTGTTTTTTTTTTTTTTATCACAATGTTTACATGTTTTTCTCACTTAGAGATATGTTCTAATAATACCAGATAGGGTAGAGCTTATAGGTTGAACTACCAATGTCTCACATATGTGAACCCTAATATAGAATAAGAGAAATCCAGGCTGTTATTTTATTTTTATTTACTTATCTGTGTCTAGGATTACAAAGTACCTTTGAGCCAAGGCTCTTTTACAAAGGTTCCACATCATGCTGGTTACAGGGTAACAGACACTAAAGCATAAAACAGTTACAGGTACATGATTTTAGACAGTAACTTTGCTTGACAAAATCAGACTGAGCGATGAGTAACTCAAGAAACATTAGAAGGAAGAGGGCAAGGGGAGATGGCTGAGGGTAGGGAAAGGCATAGGTGTAGAGGGCCAGGGTGAGGCAGCCGAGGGGCCTTGTCAGGACAGACACAGGGCAAGTGCATTAGAAGTTGCATTGGACAGGTAAGTGCAAGAAGAGAGGGCAGAAATTGACACATATAAGGTCAGAAGCAGCACAGGGAATGAAGATATTGTGGGGTGCAAGCACAGGTGGAGGTGCCAGTTATGGAGTGGCGGACCTTTTTTTTGAACGTTCTAAGCATTGCTGTGGATGAGGTGTCACTAGAGAGCTCATTCAGCCAACTCGGAGCCCTGTATGCAAACGACCTTTGGCCTTGGGATGTGCGGCAGCAGGGGATTTGAAGGATTTGGGGCGTAGAGCTCCTGGTGTTGTGGTTGGTGATTTTGGGTTTGAGGAGGGTGCAGACTCCTGGTGGTGCCTTTCCCATCATCATTTTCTTAGCAGTGATGCAGGTTTGGTATTTGATTTGTTCAGTTATAACCCCATCCCGCATTCTAGCTCCCTTTGTCATTCCCCATTATTCACATTCATATTTCCATTACATTTCACTTTAAATTTTAATCAGCGCTGTCTGTTATTTCATTGTCAGGGACCCCCCTTCCCCTCTTTGCTCTATCTGCTTCATTTCCAGAGTCAGCATTCTATCCACAGAAATGTAAATTTAGCTATATACAACAAACATAAATAATGTAAACATTTTGATCTTCATAATTTTGGTAAGCGTCTTTGTTTAAAATAGATTTTCTTGAAAATCAATTGATAAACACCAATCTAAAGAATATGTGAGAAATGTATACCCGATTCACAAAATATGACGTCATGCTTGTCCATTTTAATATGAGAAATATAGGCAATGTTGCAATATTTAAAATCATATAAAACCCAGAAGAAGGGGACTACATGGAAATTTTGTTTTTTTTCCCCCCATCTAGTTTCTTCAATGACCGGGCAGCCCAAGTGACGTCACTATTGATGTCAGCACGCCTACAGGTGTGCATTCACATGGCCCGGCCCTTCTTCTTCACCTGGAAGGTGAATCTCTGTTTGATCACGTCGAGGTAGCGTGTAATGGCGTCGGGAGTAGCAACGTTTTTGCCTTTCTAGTCTTGGATTTAACCTTGAAATTGAAACTATACACATAGGGGCAGAGGTAAGATAAATGACAAAGAGTTCATAATCTGTTTAAAAACTAGGACTATAAAACGGGGACATCATCTACAACAGGGCATTTTTTCGATTTACCAACAGCAGAAATTAAGCGCTTTAACACCCAAGATTTTCCGTTTTGTACAGATGATTTACACCTTGGAAATATGAAGTATGGAATCTTTAAACTGCGCTTTATTAAATCATATAATACATTATAATCATGACAAGGCTGTAATTTAAACATAATCTTTCTTTTTAGATTAAAAATCAAAGGTGTACTAAGAAGGCCAAAACAGCGCCCCCCTTCCATTCTTAAGCAGAACCTCGAATATTAAAGAAAAGGTATATAAAAACTACAGGTCAGTTCCACCTGTTACATGTGCGTATAAGTGAATTTAATGCAATAAATAGTTGAACTTTATTTTGCTTATAATAATAATAATGAAATAATACTCATGAATCTTATTTTTCATTTAGAAGATTCAATATACAGCTCCAAGTCTGATGAAGGAACTGAATCAAGTTCTGAAACGTTACACAAAAGAAAATATATAAGCATGTGAAATTGATATAAGAGAAAACATAGGAGTATTTGAAATTGAAATTAGAAAATGAAAATAAAAAAATATATAACGAAAGAAAATCAATTCTCAGTTTGTCTTTTTAAGGGTAGAGTGGGACTTCCTTTCTGAACAGTCACAATTATCCGAACAGTCTCACTCCCCTGTTTATTTATGTTTCTGTAATACATAAATACAAATTTAAAAGAAACCTTGGGAGACTAATAAGTGGAAAAGATTATGCAGTTAGCCCCAGCACTTGAACTGCTCCGGAGAGGAAAGAGTTAACTCTACGCCTGAGCATAGAACGTTGAGCTCGAGCTTGGTTCAAACCTCTGTCTGCTGCACTTCCAAGTGTAACCGTCAGATTCTTACAAGCTAATATTAACTAGCTACACCTACTGTGTGGAAATTGCAAAATTACTAGCCCAAAGGGCAACCAAATATTTTGGATCCCAAAAGACTCAAGCCGAGAAATCCAAAAGAAAACTAGATAGTGAACAATCATAAGTAACAACCAACATAACATAAACCACTCCCCCGCTCTAACAAAGGAGGAGTGCCAATTGCACCCCTGAGGTGCAACACTGAGCCTGCCAGCCCACTTCCCGAAAAACAGGTTCTGAGAGGGGAGGCAGGAAGGGAGGTCAGAATACAGCAAGACTCCATTAGAAGAAACACAATTACTAAGGTGAGTAATTTTTCCTTCAAACATGAAGTCTTGCTGTATTCTGACATTATGCAGACTACCAAGCAGTACCTCCATGGAGGAGGGTATCGAACCTATTTTGGGAATAGGCTCTGCAGTACTGCTGTACCAAACCTAGCATCACTCCTAGCCTGGATATCCAGAGAGTAATGCTTGGTGAATGTATGGACTGTTTTCCAGGTGGCTGCTTTGCATATCTCTAATAAGGGTATATCTCTGGCAGCAGCTAGAGAAGCAGCTGTACCTCTAGTCGAATGAGTCCTCAGGCCTGGGGGGGGGGTACTTTGCCTAGCTTTTCATAGCAGAATTGTATACAGGAGACAACCCACCTGGCAAAAAGTTCTCTTAGTAGCAGGTTTACCCTTCCCCACTTCACCATAAGTGAGGAACAACTGAAGGGAGTCAAACCTAAGTGCCTTAGTACGCTCAATGTAGTAGCTAAGAGCCCTTTTGACATCCAAACTGTGTAATCTTCTCTCTCCTGAAGAAGAATGATCAGTGAAGAACATAGGAAGTGACATGGATTGGTTCAGATGGAAGTCTGAAACCACTTTGGGTAAGAACCTCCTGTTGGTTCTAAGGACCACCTTATCTATATGGAAAGAGATAAAATCAGACTCTACTGACACAGCTTGTAATTCACTGACACACCTGGCAGAGGTTACAGCTACCAGGAACACAGTTTTCCAAGTCAAGTACTTAAGTTCTACTGAGGCCAAAGGCTCAAAAGGTGGTTGCATAAGCTGAGCAATGCAAACACTAAGATCCCAAGCAGGGGTAGACTCTCTAAAGGGGGGATTGGTATGAAGCAATACTTAGAAGAATTTACAGAAAACAGAGTGAGATGACAGTGAGGAAGACTTCCCTACTGACACAAATGCAGAAACAGCTGACAAGTGTACTTTGAGGGTAGCTGGTCTGAGGCCTAAGCCATTAAGGTGAACCATATAATCCAGGACTGTAGCAAAGTCAGCAGAATCTGGGGATATGTGCTTATTAGAACACCAAATGCTGAACCTTTTCCATTTGGAATTATAAGTTTTTCTGGTGGCAGGTTTTCGAGAGGCCTTGAGAATGTCCAGAACCCCTTGAGATAAATTTAGACTGGCATATTCTAGCTCTTCAAGAGCCATGCCTTGAGGTTGAGAGACCGAAGGTTGGGGTACCATATTCTGCCCTGAGAGAAGGTTAGCAAATTGTGATTCTCGGGAAAAGCTAAGGGAAGATGGACTGCCAGGGACAGTAAGAGAGGATACGAAGGCTGTCTGGCCCAGTCTGGAGCAATCAGGATCACTTTGCAAGATTGTGACCTTATCTTGACCAGAACTTTGAACAATAGAGGAAAGAGGGGAAAGGCATACAGAAATTTCCCCAGCCAATCCAGAAGTAGAGCATCCAGAGGGACTGAGCCCAATACTGGGGGGTCTGCAATAAAAGAGAGGAAGTTGGTGGTTGTCTGGGGCTGCAAAGAAGTCTATCTTTGGAGTGCCCATCTGGAAAATATCACTTTCAACACTAAGGGATCCAGGGACCACTTGTAATGGCCCTGAGAAATCCTGCTCAAAGCATCTGCTAGCACATTGTCCTTCCCTGGAAGGTGGACTACTATCAGAGAAGTCTGTAGAGAATAAGCCAGGGACCATATTTTCATAGCTTCAGTGCACAAGGCTGTAGACCAGGTGCCTTCTTGCTTGTTGATGTACCACATGGTGGTGGTGGTGTCCGTTCTGACCTGAACCACCTTGTTCTGAACTGATTCTGAGAAGTCTTGTAGAGCCAGGTACACCGCCCTGAGCTTTAGGAGACTGTTGTGAAGAAGAGACTCCTGAGGAGACCACAGTCCCTGTGTTGCAAGTGACCCCAAGTGAGCACCCCATCCCAGGAGAGAGGCATCTGTGGTGAGAACCACGGAATGAGACTGGGTGATGAATGGGACTCCTTGAATGAAATTGTTCTTGTCCAACCACCACTGGAAAGCTTGGATCAGGGTCTGAGTCACTGCAATTAGTTTGGTTAGAGGTTTTTTTTTCTGGGACCAAAAGGCCCTCAAATGGAACTGAACATCCCTCATCTGAAATCTGGCACCTTGTACCACTGCAGTGGAGGCTGCCATGTGGCCCAGGAGTTGAAGAAAATGCCTTGCTGGTTGAGACACCAGGAGGCAAAAGAAAGAAGCCAGATCTGTGAGGGCCTTTACCCTTGCTAGAGGATGAAAGGCTCTTGCTTGGACAGTGTCCAACTTTACCTCTATGAAGGTCAGGAGTTGCACTGGTTCGAGAACTGACTTTGGAAGACTGAGGAGGAATCCTAGAGAAGTGAGCAATTGCTGAATCACTTGTAGGTCTGACTTGACTTGGTCTGGAGACTGCCCCACAATGAGCCAGTCGTCCAGGTACAGAAATGTGGAGATGTTTCATCTCCTTAAAAATGCCACTACTACTGCTAGGCATTTTGTGAATAGCCTTGGTGCTGATGTTAGGCCGAAGGGCATTGCCCTGAACTGATAATGGCCTGAAGGCAATTCGAACCTGAGCTACTTTCTGTGGGAGCACCTGATGGGAATGTGAAAGTAGGCATCCTTGAGGTCCATGGAGGCTAGCCAATCCCCTGGCCTCAGAGAGGGAAGAATTATTCCCAGAGTCACCATTTTTAATTTTGGCTTTAGTAGATACTTGTTTAGGTATCTTAAATCTAGGATGGGTCGCCACTCCAACGTCTTTTTCTGGGTAAGGAAGTATCTGGAATACAGATCTTTGTCCCGGTGTACTGTAGGAACTCTCACTATAGCTCTGACAGCCAGTAAAGAGGAAACCTCTGCCTCTGGGGCAATAGTTTCAGAGATATTTGCAGGTGGAAAAGACCTGACCCTCAGCCTTGGGAATCTTTTGAAGCTGAGGGCCAGTCCCTGGCTTACTACTTCCAGAACCCACTTGTCTGAGGTAACAGACTTCCAGGCCTGGAAGTAGTAAGCCAGCCTGCCTCCTACTGGAGAGGGGGGGGGGGGAGTCGATCCGGGCTGACACATCAGAGTGTCTGCTTGGCAGGAGCCTTGGACTGAGAGAAGGATGCAGCCCTGCTCATTCCCCTTCTGCCCTTCCCTCTGAAGAATCCCCTCTGAGGAAAAGAAGAGGAGGTCTGTGCCTGGTAGAAAGGCCTTTGAAAAGGCCTGCCCCTGCCCCTAGAATGCTGCTTCTGAGGAGTTACCTGCCTTTCCTTGGCCTGTGCACTCCTGTAGGTGGTCCTATATTCGTCCATTTTCTTCATATAATTCTCTGTCTGCTCCCCAAACAGAGAATTATCCACCACAGGGAAATCCATTGCCTTAGCCTGGGTATCCTGTGAAAGGCTAGTACATCTGAGCCAAGCCATTCTCTGAAGAGCCACAGATACAGCCATGACTCGTGATGACACATCATTAGCGTCCACAGCAGCATGAAACTGGATTTTTGATGCTTCTATCCCATCAGCAGCCACCTCCTCCAGCTCCCTGGCTAGCTGGGGGGAAGCCTGTTTAGCCAATTCCAGAACAGTATCCCATCTGGACTTCTGGTATCTTGCTGTATAGGCCATGTAGTTAGCCTGCCTGAGTCCCAAAGAAGATGCCAAATACTATTTTTTAGCCATGGCATCTATCTTCCTGGAATCCTTATCTGGGTGTGTGTGAAGCCAAGGGTATGTTAGTCTTATCACAGGCTGCAGCCTGCACAACTCCAACATGGCTGCACTGCTGGTACAAGAAATCCATAACTGAGCCTGACAGCATATACCTCTTGTCCATTCATTTGTCCACAGGAAGTAGAGAATTTGGAGTCTTAAGCAGTCGATGTGTCTGTTTCCCAAAAGATTTATGGAGGAGAATAGACAGTCTCTTGGACTCTAGGATGTCCATCATCTCCACATAGTCAGGCTCCTCTTGTTCCTCAACAGCTTCAACCAAAGGGAGCTGGAGGGTTTCTGCCACTTTTTTGTAGAACATAAAGTGGGAAGGGACTTGGAGGAAAACACCAGAAGGTCTGTCGGGGAGATCTTGTGAGTTCTATAGGCTCATCCAGACCTTCTCTACCATCATCATATCGTCATCATCATAATCTTCATCCCTCCAGGTCCGTTCATAATACTCTTCAGGGAATAATCCGAACCGGAGGAACCGACTGAACCAACGCCTACCTGATGGGCGGATCAGTCAGGTGAGATGAGTGATTCCACAATACTAATGCCGGGCAATTCCTTCAGTGGTTGGGCGATGCGGTTCTGGAACGAACAGCTGATTTGTTTTCTACTTTCTTTCTGACAGAACCGATCCTCGAATCGGCTCTCCTTCTCACCGAAGAGTATCGCCCTGGTCAGAGGGCACTCCCTCGTCTCGGTCAGAATCCAACCGGGCTGGCCATCCGGGTCAGTGGACTTCTCGGCCTCCTTTTCCCTAAGCCTGCCCAATCTTTTATCCAGGGTGGCCTTAGGAACATTTTTACAGATTTGGCAGTCTGAATTGAGGTGGTCAAACCCCAGACAGTAAACACAGGTGGTGTGGGGATCAGCCTTAGCAAAGGCCTCCCCACACACACACTGCAGTGTTGAAACCCAGTGGGCCCGGTTTTTCTTTTGGGTTTCTCAGACATAGCCACCCTAACAAAAACTTGCCCTTTACTCGGCTTCAGCCAGGCAAGACTCCTTTATCGGTTCCTAACTGTGTTACGCTAATGATGTGTCATCACGAGTCATGGAAAAAAAAACATTAAAACACGTTTTGTTTAGAACTGATAAGGACCGGTACCTCACACTAACCCACAAATTCAATTAAAGAACCCAGACAATCGGTTCAGCCGAACCGATGAAAGAAACCATTTTTTTTTTTTTTTTTTTTACAATTTCCACTCAAAAACACACACTTTAACAATCAGTCCACTACCTATACACTTACTGTACCACAGACAGGGATCTGAACCAAAAGAATAACAGAAAAAAAATGGTATTAAACCGACTTTTACTTGAACAACCAAAAGCTAGGAGAGATCCCCGGAGCGACTGTTCAGTTAGGTGAAGTAAAGAATCTGACGGTTACACTTGGAAGTGCAGCAGATAGAGGTTTGTACCGAGCTCGAGCTCAACATTCTATGCTCAGACATAGAGTTAACTCTTTCCTCTTCGGAGCAGTTCAAGTGCTGGGGCTAACAGCATAATGTCAGAATACAGCAAGACTTCATGTTGTTTGAAATAGCAGTTATGTAAGAACTTACTGTAACAGCAGATCTTTGAGAGAGGTTCCTGCAGTAGGTCTTCACATACTGGACTGCGCCTCCTGGCATCAGGACCGCACAGCAAACTTGTAGCTGGCAATCGTCGGGGAGAGACTGTCCAGGTGACACGACGTCAGTGTGACTATAAAAGGGGCAGTCCCGCGCCCACCGTCCAGTTCTTTTCCACCAGAGACCTAAACAAGAAAGCAGAAAAGAGGAGTAATAGACTCCTGTTACCCTGAGCCCTGGAAGATACAAAGTCCTGGACATGGAACAAGGTAAAAACTCAGGAGATGGGGGAAAGGTGTGCGGGAAACTAGACCTATTACAGGAACGTCTCTCTCAAAGATCTACTGTTATGGTAAGTTCTTACGTAACTGCTATATCTTACTTCGAGAGGGTTCCTGCAGTAGGCCTACACATATAGGACTGAATACCAAGCAATCTAACATAAGAAAAGGAGTCAGAGACGAGGTTCTGGGAAGAGGAAGATGTCTGCCAACTATGGGGTCTGTTCAAGACAGAAGATCTTGCAAAACTGCAAGGCCGGAGCCAGCTCGATGCTTAGAGGCAATGTCCAGACTGTAATGCTTAGTGAAGGCCAACTGGCTGCTGCACAGATGTCCGCAGTGGACACATTCCTGAAAAAGGCGGCAGAGGCAGCCACACTCCTGGTGGAGTGGTCTTTGACCGCTCCAGGAACGGTGTTTTCGTACTTCTGGTAAGTGTAATGAATACAGTTAGTCAGCCACCTAGACAGAGTCTGATTCGTGATTGCCTTACCCTGACACTGGGAGGCAAAGGTAAGAAAGAGCTGGTTCGATTTTCGAACCTCTTTAGTCCAAGAGGTATGGTACCTCAAAATCCTATACACATAAAGGGTGTGCAGAAGATATTCCCCCTTGCTGGAGTGCTCTGGAAAAAACACCGGCAATTCAACACTCTGATTTAGAGTAATTTCCAAAACCACTTTCGGAAGGAACAAAGGATTAGTCCACAGGACCACCCGGTCCCTGTGGAAAATTAAATAAGGCTCTCTGCCAACTAAAGCCTGAAGCTCTGAAACTCTTCGAGCTGAAGTAACAGCAACTAAAAAGAGCATTTTCCCAGCTAGAAAACGCATATCACAACTTGCTGCCAGTTCAAAAGGGGACAAAGTAAGCTTTTCCAACATAAAACTGAGATCCCAGGGAAGAACAGGATTCTGGACCGGAGGTTTTATATGACAGATCCCCTTCAGAAAGGTTTTAGAAACCTCTAGCTGAGCTAGGATTTTGCCCTCCACAACAAGGTGGTAGTCCAACACCGCAGAGAGATGGACCTTCAGTGAGGAGTAACTGAGGCGCAACTCTGAAAGATGCAAGAGATACTCTTAACACCTGGGAGGCTGAGCAAGAGAAAGGGTCTAAGCCTTTCACAGAGGCCCAGACAGAAAATCTCTTCCATTTCATGGCGTAGGTGGATCTAGTGGAAAGCTTCCAAGCATCCACCAAGACTTGAGCTACCCCACAGAGACTCCATAGCGAGAAATCATTATGTCCACAGGTGCCACACATGAAGATGGAGAGACATGAGGCTAGGATGTACCAGGATGCCCTGCTCCTGGGACAGAAGGTCGTAAGAGAGAGGCAAAGGTACTGGTGGTTCCAAAGCCAGTTGTTGTAACAGCGTGAACCATATCTGCCGAAGCCACATAGGGGCAAAGAGGATCAAGTGAGCCCCCTCTGCTTGGAGCTTCAGCAGAACATTCTATAATAGAGGAAAGGGAGGGAAAACATATAGAAACTTCCCTATCCAGGAGAGAGACAGTGCATCCCACCAAAAAGCACCATGCCCAGGAACGAGCGAGCAAAAGTTGGGTAGTTTTGCACTGGATGGGGAGGCGAACAGATCTAGGTCTGGTCGACCCCATTGAAGAAACAGAACTTCTACTACCTCCTGCTTTAGTTCCCACTTGTGAGCCCTGGTGACTGATCGGCTGAGACTGTCCACCAGAATGTTGTGAACACCCAGCACGTGGACTGCTGTTGAGGATAGGCCATGCTGAATTGCCCAGTATCACACCTGCATCACCTCCCTGCAGAGAGGGTACGATTGGGTGCCTCCCTGTTTGTTTATATACCAGACAGTGGCCACGTTGTCTGTCTGAATTAGCAGTGTTCCTGGAGTTAGAAGTGACTGGAATGCCTGGAGAACGTAGAACACTGCTCTCATTTCCAGAATATTGATGTGCAGGTTCTCCTCTGTGGGAGACCAGAAGCCTTGGGTTCTGTGGTCCTCCAGATGCACTCCCCATCCAGAGTTCGAGGCATCCGAAGTGAGGATTTAAGAGGGAGACAGAGGGTGAAAGGAGGCCCCCACCAACAGATTGGTGGGGTCCTTCCACCAGAGGAGATCCCTTTGAAGGCTGCTGGAGACTAGGACTCTCTGGTCCAATTCGTCCAGGCACTGATCCTATTGGACTCGGAGAGACCACTGGGTTACCCTTATGTGCAGCCTGGCCAAAGGAACTGTGGGTATGGCAGCCGCCATCAGACCCAGAAGTCGAAGGACCAACCGAGCAGTGGTCCACTGAGAGGAAGCCACAAATGTGACTTGTGAAATTAAAAAGCCTCCACTCGGTCGACTGGAAGGAAGGCCTTGCTCTGGACCGTGTCCAGCACCACTCCAATCAACTGAAGGTGCTGGGAGGGTATTAGTTGGGATCTGGGGAGATTGATAGAAATTCCCAAACTGAAAAAGAGGCCCAGAGTGAAGGAGAGGGATTCCTTCAGGCTGTCTGGTAAGGGGGCTGAAAAAGGCCAGTCATCCAGGTACGGGAACACATAGATGCCCCTGCGGCATAGAAACACTGCGACCACCAGTAAGCACTTAGTAAAAACCCGATGTGCTGAGGAGAGGCCAAATGGGAGGGCTCTGAACTGGAAATGATCCTCCAGGAAGGAGAATCTGTGGAAGTGGAAGTGGCAGTGGGCCTGGAGAATGGGGATATGGAGGTGAGCGCCCTGCATATCCAGGGAGCACAGCCATGTGTTTGGTAGAAGCAGGGGTAACAGTCCCTGCAGAGTCAGCATGCGGAATCTCTTGTACTCCATGAACAGACTGAGCATGCTGAGATCTAAGATGGGTCTTAGATCCCCCGTCTTCTTTGGAACCAGGAAGAAGTGGGAGTAGAATCCCCTTCCTGTCTGTCCTGGAGGAATGGACTCTATAGCTGCCTTTTGCAGCAGAGCCTGAATTTCCTGCCTGACCAGTTGGAGGTGGTCTGATGGGTAAAAGGACCTTACTGTAGGGTTGGGAGGAGGTCTCTCCAGAAACTCTATTGAGTGACCTCTTTCTATGAGTTGGAGAGCCCATGCATCTGCGGTGACGGCCTTCCACCCATCCAAGTGGAGGCCAAACCTTCCCCCTACTGGTTCCTCTGAGGGAGTCGGAGGGAGCGGAAGGAGGGGTAGGGAGTCAGGACGCGGAGGGGAGAGGCGCCTTTCCTCCGGAGGTGGGTTTAGAAAACACAGCCTGAGAAGTTTGGGTGCCGGAACCTGGGGCACAACATTTATTTTGTCGTTTGCCCTGGTTCTGTCTGTTCCACTTCCGTTGGCGGCGAAAGGGCTGCTGCCATTGATTCTGTCCAGAACGGTACATGAAGCGAACATCCCTGAGGGACTTGCCGCTCTCCTGCAGCCTAGTTTTAATACTGCCAAACAGAACTGAACCCTTTAAAGGAGCATCCAGGAGAGAAGATTGAACATCTTGTGCCAAGCCCACCAGATGAAGCCAGGCTAAGCGTCAGACAAATCCCAGTGGCCGCTCCTCAAGCCACCGAATCGACAGAGTTGTATGTGGCATGGAGGGCATGGCGGCAGGATGAATTATTCATTCTCACTTTTCCAGGAGTTTATTCCTCAGCTGTTCATAAGGAATCTCCTGAAGGTCTTTCTCAAGCTCTGCTAAGGAGGACTTCTGAAAGGCCACCATATGTGAGATGTAATTCAGGGATCTGATGGCACAGGTGGACGAGGCATAGATTTTTCTACTGTACTGGTCCAGCTGTTTGGAGTACTTATCCGGTGGAGAGGCACTATGGTGTTTGGGTTGGGTCGATCTGTCATGGGCAGCTGTGATGACCATGGAGTCGGCCTTGGGTTAAGCAGTCAAATTAAAGACCCCTTCTGGGGGAAAATACATTTGGTCCGCTTTATAAGACACAGCCAGAATGGAAGAAGGCTGATGCCAAATAGTGGACGCAAGATCCTCATGTGGTCCCATCCAGTGCTCTTCGAGCCTCATGCATTGGGGGTCCAGCTCCTTGGAAGCCCATCCGCAAGATTTTTGTATGGTTCTAAGAAGCTCCCCAAATGAGGGATCCTCAGGGAGAGACTTCAGGGACTCCTTAGGCTGAGGCTTGACCGGAGAGTGAGGCTCAGACTGGCCTATATCCAAGTCCTCATCCAACTCTGAGGATTCTGGCCTGCTGAGCGAATCTGGAACTTGGTCTCGTGGTCTAAGACCCTTTGGGGGCAGAGCTCCCAAATCCCTGTCAGAAACCTGGCTTGAGGGTACAGGACTAGGAGTGGGCACCCTGGCAGGAGGGATGACCTTGACCGGAGGCTGACCCAGCACTGAAAGAAGTTGAGTTTTCACTTCCTTCCACCATGCAGGAATGGATTTGTGATCAGACTGTGGAGGTGGAAGAGGTGGGGGTTGGTAACCCAGGCACCCCGTGAAGGGGGGGGGGTAGCTGGGGGCCTGGTACCAATAAGGGTATTGGTAAACAGTTTGACCCTGGTAGCCTGGTGTAGGGTATCCTGGTGTCAGATATCCTGGTGTTGGGTAGCCCGGTGCTGGGTATCCTGGAGTCAGGTAGCCGGGAGTAGGATAACCCGGCATTGGCGGGTTATAGCCCGGCATCAGACCTCTCGGCAATGAGTATTGGGGAATATGGGGATTCTTGGGAAAATCACCTGCTGGGCCCACAGGAGAAGCAGAGGGGATCACCGTCGGAGGCACCGGCAACGGGGTAGGCAGAGGGCCCAAAGGTCCCACAGGGGGAAGGTCCATGCCTTGCCTGTGAAGGTCCGGCAAGGGATCCGCATGAAGAGGGGATCCAGCAGCGGACTAGAACCTGGCAAGGGGAAAGAGATCAGGCAAGTCCCCTAACAACAGGTCAGGAAAGGTATCCGACTGGAGAGAAAGACTGGGTACCAGTGGTGAATCCTTGGGGGGAAGGAACCCACGGGGATGAGGTTAGGCCTGCAAGCGTGCTCGTCCCTGAGTCGGGGGCCACAAGGGAGCCCGATGGGAGAGCAGAGTCGTCTACGTGGTCAGCGGAGGAGCCGTCGACTGGCTTACTAGATGCAGCCGGGCTAACCAGAGTAGAAGTACCCAGGTTAGGCTGATCGACCTGGGCCGGGCACCCGGCAGCGGAGCCGGAGGGTGACTTATTGGCAGTGCTCTGAGCAGGAGATCTAACTGAAACCTCCAACGAGGCAACCCGACTGCCCGCTCACCTCGGCGGGGGAGGGAGGTGGGGGGTGAGGGCGTCTGGTCTGCTGGGGCAGACGAAGGCCCTGCAGGTGGGGTACTCACGGAGGTGGAGGGCCCTCCCTGATCGGCGTTGGTTGTCTGGCTGGTCTTCCCCTGAGGAAAATGGCTCCGCTCCCGGCATCTCTCCTTGTCCTTATTCTTTTTCCTTTTCTGGGGCCGGCGATTACGATCCTTCTCTCAGCTCCTGAAGCTCCTTTTCCATGGAAGCCAGCCTTTGGATTAGCAGATGGGCTTCGAGGGTGCTCTTGCGACGGATGCGCACGGCCTGATTAAATCCTTGGCAGATGGTACACTCAGCTGAGTTGTGCCTAGGCCCCAGGCAAAGGATGCAATGAGAGTGATTGTCCCCGTGCAGGATCTGTGCTCCGCACTTAAGAGAACTTCTTTTTGGGCCGACTAGACGACATACACCATAACGGGCAATCAATAGAAATATACGAGAACTTTGAAAAAATCGCTAAGTAAATGATAAAAATGGCGGGCGACTGAATGCTGATTTACCGCATTTGTCGAACGAACTGAGCGACGGTGGGAAAGAACTGGTGGGTGGGCATGCTGATGTCGCATCACCTGATGATGGGGGGGCAGTCCCCACTGACAACTGCTAGCTACAAGTTTGCCGTGTGGTCCTGATGCCAGGGGGTGCAGTCCAATATATGAAGACCTACTGAAGGAAGCCTCTTGAATTAAGATCCTCCCTTTCCAGGAGCGAGACAATGCGTCACACAAGTAAACTCCAGGCCCTGGATCGAGAGAGCAGAAAAGCGGCAGTTTTGCATTGCGTGGGGATGCAAAAAGGTCCAGCTCTAGGTGGCCCCACCTGTCGAAGATTTCTTCGGTCACCGAGGACAGGAGCTCCCACTCGTGCATCCTCGACCTGAACCGGCTTAGACTGTCGGTCAGGGCATTTTGGGTGCCTGGAACATGGACAACTGATAGTTCCAAGGTGTCCTTGATGGCCCAGTACCAGACTCTCATGGCCTCCCAACAAAAAGGGTAGGCACGAGTACCCCCGTTTGTTGATACAGAACACTACAGACATGTTGTCCGTCTGCACCAATAGCAGACTGGAAAGAATGTGGGTCTGGAAGACCTGCAGAGCATAAAGAACTGCCTGCATCTTCAGCACATTGATGTGGAGATGCTGCTCTGACTCGGACCAAATCCCCTGGGTCTGAAGGTCGGCTTGGTGAGTCCCCCCGGGCCAAATCCAAGGCATCTGTAATGAGAACCTGCAGAGGGGAGACAGTACGGAGGGGGACCCCTTTTAGGAGGTTGGCAGAGTTCTGCCGCCACTCCAAGGTCCGTCTCACCGGGTCAGAAACTAGCAAAGACTGGTCCATGTGATCAGTGCGCTGGTCCCATTGGGCTTGAAGAGTCCACTGGGGAACCCTCATATGCAGGCAGGCCAGGGGAACTGTGGCTATAGCCACTGCCATGTGACCCAACAAAATGAAGGAATGCTATGGCTAGTACCTGACGACCGGAGGCTACTAGCTGGGCCTGCGCTATCAAGCACTCTGCCTGTCCTCCAGCAGGAAGGCTCTGCTCTGGGATGAGTGCAAGACCGCTCCTATATACTGGAGGTGTTGGCTCGGGAGAGACAAGACTTTGGCAGGCTAATTGTGAGCCCCAGGATCTGGAAAAACCGAAAGGTGCCTTTCAGGGTCTGCAGCAAGAGATCCCAGGAGGAGGCTGTCAACAGCCAATCGTCCAGGTAAGGGAAGGGAACATGTAAAAACCCTGTCTCCGCAGAGCCACAGCCACCACTGCTAGGCACTTGGTAAAGAACCGAGATACCGAAGAAAGGCCAAAATGGAGGGCCTGAAACTGAAAGTGGTCCCCATGGAAGCACAACTGGAGGAAGCAGTGGTGGGCTGGGAAAACCAGGACATGGAGATAAGCATCCTGCATGTCCAGGGAACAGAGCCAGTCCCCCGGGGGAAGAAGGGTAACAGACCCTGAAGAGTAACCATCCTGAATAGCTTGTACTCTATACAGAGGTTCAGATGACTGGGATCAAGGATCGGCCTCAGGTCCCCCGTTTTCTGGGAGACGAGGAAGACATGGGAGTAGAACCCCTTTCTTCTTTGAGCTAAGGGGAGGGGTTCTATGGCCTTTTTGCGCAGGAGCACCTGAATCCCTTCCCGGATAAGGAAGATGTGGGCCTGCGGGTAATAGGAGAGTGAGGGAGGGCTTTCTGGAGGAGGCTCTAAAAACTGGAGGGTGTGACCCCATTTGATAATCTGTGGCACCCACTGATCTGAAGTTACTGTGTGCCAGCCATCTAGGTATAGGGAGAACTGATCCTCAACCACATCCCCCGAGGCCTTTGCTTGGGGGGGGGGGGGTCAGGCAAAGAATCAAGCAGTGGAACTGAGGGTGGGCAGAGCAGCTGTGGGCACTCTGGGGGCCCTAGGGATGGCTGCCCTGGCTGGCAGAGTGGTTGCCTTATGACTGAAGGGTCCCTTCAACTGCTGGCCCTTGGAAGGCTCATGAGAGGACCAGCGAAAGGGCTGGCGTTTGGAAGAACGAGGTTGGGAGCAGTACGTGGAATGTACTGACCTCAGGGTCTTGCCCGACTCCTGAAGGTGGGAGATGATATCCTGGGCATCTCTCCCAAACAAGACTGAGTGGTGAAAAGGGGCATCCATTATTTTGACTTGAACATCAGGCGCGAAACCAGAAACCTTGACCCATGAATGGCGATGAATGCAGACTCCTGCTGCTGCCCCACGCCTAGAGGCATCAACAGTGTTGTAAGCTACCCTGAGTACATGGGTATCCACATCCGAACTGGACTTAAGGAGCTGGGTCAACTGTGTTTTAGTGGAATCTTCAGGGAGGATTGCAAGCAAGTCCCTTGCCTGATCCCAGAGAGCATTCTGGTATTGTACCATGTGGGCCAGGTAATTCTGAGCCCAAATGGCCAGCAAGGCAGAGGAATACACCCGCTTGCCCAACTGGTCCAGCTGACGAGATTTTTTGTCTGGAAGATGGGTGCTAAGATGTTTGGGCTTCTTAATGTGGTCATGAGCAGTGTTCATGACCACTGCATCCACTGTGGGATGCTTGCCAAAGAAGGGTTTATCCACTGGTGCATGGTAAAGGCGATCTGCCTTTTTGGCCAAGGCTGGGGTGGATGAAGGGTGATTCCATGCCGCCTTAGTAACATCATCATACGATTCAATTAGAGTTGGGACAACCAAAAGGAGGGTCTCGTTCCGGAGGTAAAGGGCCAGGCGACGGTGCTCTGGGTCAAGCTCCTCTGTTTCCCATCCCATAAAGGATTAGCTACAGCACATCACATCCAGAAAGGAGGGATCGTCAGGGGGAGACTTGACGGTCTCTTCGGAGGGCTACTGTTCATCAGAGAAGCCTCTGGAATCCTCCTATGACTCTGAAGAGGAGGAAGATGAGGAATCATCCTCCAAAGGGTCACTAACTGAGACCAGTGTCTGAGGGCCACGGTCATCCATATGTTGGTCTGAGGTGCCCTTGTGACACCCAGAAGCCCCTGTGGTGCAGGAGTTGCTAGGTCCTGCCCGGTCTGGGTCCTAAAGGAAGGGGGTCCTGGGAAGGGGGAGAATGCCACCTGGGTGCGTCCTTGCCTTTCATGAAGGCTCACCAGGCTGTGAACAGGGCATTGTTATCCACCAGTGAAGGTGGGTTGTATGGTGAATAATAATAATGAGGAGGAGGGTACTGGTATGTCGGTGGAGGCAGCAGCGTAGGGTACCCTGGCACTGGCCCAGCAGATACTGGCTGGGGTTCCCTGGGAGGGCCACCGGGCAACGGCTGTGGCGCAGGCTGGGGCTGAGTTGATGGCAGTTGAGGCATTGGCATAGCGGGTGCCAGCCTGACAGGCAAAGGCTGGCATCGGTCTGGTGAATCAGCCGACGTAGGCCCCAGAGGTGAAAGGCAGGGGCAGAGGTGTCGCTTGCGTGGAAGAAGAGGCAAGCACTTGCTCCGGCAATGCCAGGATGGCCTAGCGCTGACCCGGAGTCGAGCACCGATGCAGGCAACGCCTTGACTGGGGGGACGACAGACGAGCACCTGCCGCCATAGGAGCCAACCCGGTCAAGCCGCCTGGCTGAGGACCCATGGGGACTAAGGGCTTGAGCCTGAGCATCAGGGGCCGGGAGGCAGGGGACGAAGTCTATTGCCCCGAGGAGCCACTGCCTGTGACAGATATGAGGGCAGGTGGCTGGACCACCAGCAATCCAGAGGGAGTGAGGGCTGCCAAAGCAGGAGGGGCAGACCCCTTGCAGGAGGAAGGCCCAGAGGCAGAAACCGGTCTATGCGGTGACAGCGAGCAAGAGGCTGACAGAGGATGGTCCTGGTGCTTGTGCTTTCTGCTGGACTTCTTCTGGGAAGGAGAAGAAGACGAGGCCCCAGAGGCTTAAGAGGTAGAAGAGCTTTTACCCTGAAGCTCCATCTCGGGCTAATTTCTGTTGAAGCAGGTAGCTTTGAAGGGTCTTCAAGTGGTGTCTCCGTGTGGCCTGGTTGAAGTACTGGCAGGCTTTGGTGTCATGGTTGGAGCCTAAGCAGAGCAGGCAGGAAGAGTGGCAGTCTTTGGTGGGTACCTGCTTGCCTCACGCAAACTTCGTAAGCTAGTCAGAAGACGAGGAAGGAGAAAAAGACAAAAAAAGATGGTGAAAACTCTGAAAACAGATGTTAGTAACACTGGAGAAAAAAATTAATCGCAGGTAAACACGAACAAAATGGCAGTTGACTTAAGCAGGTATCTGTGGAGGTCTGACATGCGCAGGTCAACAGCGGAAGAAGAACTAAGGTAGGTCTGGGGGACTGACCCTTTTACAGGCTAGGCGGACGTCAGCCTGCTAACATAGAGGGGGCGGGCACCCATAGTAGACTGCTAGCTAGAAGTTTTCTGTGTGGTCCTGGTGCTTAGCTGCTTCCAGGATCCGAGGCAGCATGGAGTCATGTCAGATAAATCTGATAGACTTTTTTGATTGGGTTATTAAGGAAGTAAATCGGGGGGGGGGGTGATATCACCTACCTCGATTTCAGCTAAGCCTTTTATGCCACCCCACACAAAAGGCTGGTCAACAAAATTAGTAGTCTGGGCATGGGGCACGCGGTGGTAAACCGAGTTAGGAACTGGCTTACAGACAGGAAGCAGAGGGTGGTGGTAAATGGAATCCAATCGGGGGAAGCGAGGTGACCAGCGGGGTACCTCAGGGATCGGTCCTTGGGCCAGTCCTGTTTAACGTCTTCATTAGTAACACTGCGGTAGAACTGGAGGGAAAGGTCTGCCTGTTTGCAGATGACACCAAGATCTGTAACAGGGTGGATACTCTGGACGGAGCTGAGAGAATGAGGAGGGACATGGAGAAGCTTGAAAAATGGTCCGAAGTGTAACAACTAACATTCAATTCAAAGAAGTGCAAAATAATGCACCTGGTAACAGGGAACCCTGAGGAGTGCTACAGGATGGAGAATGTTTGGCGAAACATCAAAACGTACAGTTACGTAAGAACTTACTGTAACAGTAGATCTTCGAGAGAGGCTCTTGCAGCTGGTATTCACATACAGGACTGACCCGCCAGGAGTCAGGACCCCATGGAAAAATTTCTAGCTAGCAGTCTCTGGCGGGGGACGACAGTATAAAGGGACAGTCCCCCACGCCCGCCTTCCAGTTCTTTCCTGCCAAGGACCAAAAGAGGCAAGAAGAGAGAGAAGAGGATATTTCCCACCACGGAAATGGAGCCAAAAAAGCTTAGGGGTATGAAGGGTGGGAAGGCAATACCTACTGCAAGAGCCTCTCTCGAAGATCTACTGTTTTGGTAAGTGTAACGGTGTGGGATTATTAAAGATGGACAAAACTCCAGTAAGGTGCAACTCACTTAGCTATGTGGGAATTTTATTATAAAGGAAAAAAATATATATAACTCAGTCTTACGTCTGGCACCTTTTTCAGTATTCACTTCATCTTGAACCAGCTTGTTACAAAATCACAGATTTTCAAAAGGTGAAACAAAAGAAAAATACACAGATGGTCTATGCTCAAAAATGGTGGACCCTTCCTCCACCACTGATCAGCAACAACTGACCCATGATCCCTTGAGACCTGTTCAGGTAAAATTGTTATTCCCTCCCACCTGATCAGGTGACACTATCTTCAGCAGAAAGATAACTCTTTTAATAGCTTTAAAAACAATATTGTACACATTTTAGATTGCTATATTCACACTAAGCGATCTATTGCAATATTTCTCTCAAAATAATGTATTGTGCTAAGGTTTTTCTATCCCATAGTACATTCCCCTGTGTTTGAGTGACAGGTCCTTAATTATAAAAATAGCCCACAAGGGGCCGCTGATTCACTATAGTCCAAGCCAGAATGCAGCTGACTCGCACCACAAACAGACTTTTGGAGGTTGAGAAGAGCTGTGCTTCAACTATAGCCATACCTCTCAAGTGTCCCTGATTTTCAGGGACGTCCCTGATTTTGCCTCAAAATTTTACTCTGTCCCTCCTAAAATTTGTGTTTTTGTGGCTAAACAGTGGGGACTGTAAGCACAAAACAATGTCAAGCATTAAAGTTACAGACTTGTTCTTCTTTAGAAAATGCATTTTGCACTAAACCCCATATTCTACCAGCTTTCTGGGTAGATATACTTAATTTTCAAGATGTGTCCCTGATTTTGGTCCTTTGTCCCTGATTTTTTTAAGTCTTGTCCCTGATTTATGAGGCAGGAGGTTGAGAGGTATGACTATAGCTACTAACCAAAGGTATTTGTTTTAAATGATGGCTTACTTTATTTCCTTTAAACCATATTAACTTTTAAACCTGTGGAGAAAACCATATGCAGTAAATTAACATTACTTAGGTTGGTGTAGAACACCAACTCCCAGTTATGCAGACCCTTTTTATTAAGGTGTGTCTTCTTGTCTTGCAGTTGTAGAGGATACAAACAGCTAAAACCTTACTTGGACCTACTTAAATGTACTTGGCTAAAGACAGCCTTAATTATATTACATTCAGACTGCAGGACAACAAAAGGAACCCTCTTAATAAAGGTCTGGTAAAAGGGGTTCAGGTTTTCCAGCTTTTGGACAATTTGACTTAGCTCAAAGCTACTGGCAGGGAACAACTATCGGCTTGCAAAATTAAGCTGTTAGCTGAGCTTTCTCCCCAGTAGCAGAGCAAACTCAGAGAGCTGTAGCTCTCTTTCTTTTTAAGCAAAATGGCTTTGTGATTTTCTTGGGGAAACATTTCCAAGAAGAGCCTAAATGTGGCTCAAGCCCTTTACTTTAAAAACAAATAAGTGCTATCAACAAGGAACAAACATTTCTGCCAAACTACATGAGCTACTTCAATGTTTGTTCAGGGTGTTGCTTGCTGCTTAGGCAAGGGGGAGGGGGCCGGGTTACTAGAATGGAATATGAACCAAAATACTCAAGAACAACAAGTAACCCAGTCTGTAATATAGGTGCCATTTATATACTGGCTAACTCTACTGCAAAATGCCTCTCTCTTTATTTCAGAAGCCCTCCAATTTGTTATCCTTTGTTCAGAAGTATTTATTTACCTCACACAAACCTTGCTCTATTCTTAACCAGATTAGATGCAAAATTAAAAAATATCATAGCAGACATTCTTGTTGTCCTTCCTGTTTACCTGCAAGGCTTTTTGCCAATACCACCATCAAATTACCTTATTCCAATGTACCATGCTAGAAAAATAAGAAAATGGGAACAAGTTTGGGGGTATGTGTAAGGAGGTGGCCAGTCTCCATACAGAAAATCACAGGGATAGCTTCAGAAGAGGGAAAGATAGTGGTTGCAACCAAAGACAAGATAAAGAATTGGTACATTTTGGAAGTGGCAGGGACTAACCCTGTCACATTTACCATCCCTTGAAAAGAGGAAACATGTTTTAACAGGTTCCTCCTTGAAATACCCTGGAGGGGTTGGAACTCCCGCCCACCCACTCTCAGGAGTTCCATCCCAGGGCCCTCCCTTTTTTTGGCATAACTCATAGCAACATCATTCAGGTAGTTTCAAACCCTGCCCTGGGATAACAAAACCATAACTGGTGATATTCCTACTACCAACATAAGGACTTTACAGTAAGAGTAATACAGCCCAATCCTCTGTTTTTCGAGGGTTGGAGGAGCTCTGGCCCACCCACTTCCAAAAGCTCCATCTCAGGGTCCCTTTTTACTTAGAGCACAAATGTGCTAATAATTAATGATAAAAAAAAAAATTAAGATACTTAACATATTACTAGCACCCTGAGATCCATCTACTCTCTATGCATTTATTAATTCCTCTTTGCTTGGTGTAATTTCAACCTCTGCCCCGTATCGGGATAAATAATCAGCATTCTTATGTTTACTTCCTTTCCTATGCACAACTTTAAATCGGTATGGTTGCAATGCTAAATATCACCTCATTATGTGGGGATTTTTCCTCCCGCATTTGATGTAACCAGCAAAGAGGGTTGTGGTCTGTAACAACAGTGAATTCTGATGCCCAAAGATAATATTTAAGTTCTATGGCCCATTTGAGGGCCAGACACTCTTTCTCTACTGTTGCGTATTTACGCTCTCTTACATGTAACTTCCTACTTATATAAACGACAGGATGTTCCTCCCCATCTATAACCTGTGTGACAACAGCCCCTAAACCTACCCCTGATGCATCAGTCTGCACTAAAAAGGGTTTTTCAAAGTCTGGGCTTCTTAAAACTGGATAAGCACATAGAGTGGCTTTGATTTGTCTGAATGCTTCATTACATGCTTTTGTCCACTCCACTTTAGTTGTGTATTTCTGTTTGGTTAGTTCTGTTAGGGGTCCCGCTATAGCTGAAAATGTAGGTATAAAGCGACAGTAATATCCGGCTAGTCCTAGGAAGGCACGGACTTGTTTCTTAATCTGGGGAATAGCACAGTGTGATACTGCCTCCACCTTACTAACTTCAGGCCGGATGACCCCATTTCCAATTATGTACCCCAGATACTTTGTTTCCCTCTGTCCCAGACTACATTTGTTGGGATTGATGGTAACCCCTGCCCTTTTTAGTGCTCCAATAACCTCTTCTAGATGGCCTATGTGTGTTTCCCAATCTGGACTAAATACCACTACATCATCCAAATAGGCAGCTGAGAATGTAGTATAGGGCTGAAGCGCTGGAATGTGGCCGGCGCTCCGTGTAAGCCAAAAGGCATCGTTAGAAATTCAAATAAGCCCACAGGGGTACTGGAAGCAGTAATCTCTCTGGACTGAGGGGTAAGGGGTATCTGCCAGTAGCCTTTTGTGAGGTCAAGGGTAGATATATATCTGGCACTTCCTAGATGGTCAATAATGTCGTCTATCCGGGGCATGGGATATCTATCAAAAGGGAACAGCATTCACCTTGAGGAAGTCTAAACAAATGCAATCCTCCCTCCTTTTTATTGACTATTACCATAGGTGAGGACCAGGCACTATGTGAGGGTTGTATTATTCTCAATTTTTCCATGGCCCTCACCTCCTGTATTACTTCCTTCTTATTTGTACTGGTAACCCGTACTGTTTCTGATGAATGGAATACTCTGGGTTAATCTAATCTCATGCTGTATGCCTACCGCTCGACCAGGTACACTGGTAAATGTGTCAGTATATTTGTTTAACAACTGTTGTAACTGTATGTGTTGTGTTGTAGTTAGTGTAGGATTTATTTGTACCTCCTGATTTTGGCCCCTACGTTCCAGCCTCTCATATGCTATGTCTAGCTCAGATTGTTGGGGTTCAGTTTGTAGATAACCACTCAGATTAACTTTTGGGTCTCTCATGCCACAGTTTTAGTAAAGTTGGCATGATATATCTGCTTTTTATTTCGTCTGTGTGGCATATGTATTTCATAGGTTACTGGCCCTACCTGTCTAATCACACTGAAGGGCCCCTGCCACTTCATTAATAATTTATTTTCACTGGCAGGTAGGAAAAGTAACACCTGGTCCCCTGTGACAAATTGTTTATGTCCCACTCCAGTATCATAATACTTCTTCTGTTGGACCGGTTTGTCACTCAGTGTTTGATGTGCTAGCGTAACATATCTTTTTAGGCGTTGTCTTAGAGCCATCATATATTCTAGCATCCCCTTTTTTCCTATCTTTGTGTTTTCTTCCCAACATTCTTTAATAACATCTAATGGTCCCCTGGGGTTACGACCATAAAGAAGGGTAAAAGGGGAGTAACCTGTAGAGGCCTGTGGCACTTCTCTATATGAAAATAGAAGATATGGTAAAAATAGATCCCAATTTCTACCTTCTTCATTAACATATTTCTGTAACATTTTCTTCAAGGTCTGAATAAACCTCTCTGTCAAACAGTCAGTTTGAGGGTGGTAGGGGGAGGTTCGTATTGCTTGGATGCCCAGTAACCTATATAACTCCGACAACAGTTCAGAAGTAAAGTTTGTTCCCCTATCGGTTAATATCTCTTTTGGGATGCCCACCCTACTAAACACCTTTGCCAGCTCTTCGGCCACTCTCTGAGCTGTAACTATTCTCATAGGTATTGCCTCTGGGTACCGGGTAGCATAGTCACAAATGACCAATATAAACCGGTTACCTTTAGAGCTGGTCTCCAGGGGTCCTGCCACATCCATGGCAATCCTTTCAAAGGGCTGGCTAACTAAAGGGATGTTTTGGAGGGGTACCATATCCTTTTTGCCTATTCTTGCAACCTTCTGACATTCAGGGCAACTCTGTACGTACTCTGCTACCATTTCATGTATTCTAGGCCAATAGAAACTATCTAGAATCCTTTTAATGTGGTATCCCTCCCAGAATGCCCTGCTAGAGGAATGTCATGGGCAAGTTGCATTATCTCTCTCTGGAATTTTTGTGGTACAACCAATTGTAATACCTTATTCCCATCTTTGGGAATTTGTCCATTCTCAGTATAAAATATTATTCAACAGTAAATATTTGGGGGTCCCATCATCATTATCTTTTCCAACCTGTAAGAAAAATTGGTTAAGTAATTCATCCTGATTTTGTGCTTGAGATAGTCTCTGAACCATAACTCATAAGTCCATTAATCCTTTGATCCTGCCAGTCCTTTTTATTCTTTCTTTTTTCTGCCTTCCCTTTTCGTGACTTCCCCGGGGCTTCAAATAGTTCATCAGAAAAGGGGAATACAGTCTCCATCTGTTCATTTACCTGTTTTGTTTGTGATCGCGTGGTTACTGCTACCACAGGTGCTAGTTCATTTGTTTCCATCAATTTGGAAAACTCAGGATGGTCCTGACCAATGATCATCAGGACAGGCAAATGAGGTACCACTCCAACTGCCATTTCATTAGTGCTACCATTAATAGTGACTTTCATTGGGGCAGTTGAGTAATAATGGGTGTCTCCTGGATGCAAGTGACCATAGTCCCACCTTCCAGTTTCTCCACCCCTTCCACCACTAGGTCCGCACTCACCAAAGTTTGTCGACTCCCAGAATCCAACAGTCCTATGATCTTATGGGGTCCCATTTTAACTGTTGTGATGTATGGGGCCCAGTTGGCCAAGGCCAAATGTCCAAAATCTTTTTTAACTGTTGGGCAATTTCTAATTACATGTCCCTTCTTTTTGTAGCCATGACACACTACCTCTGACAGGGGTATTCTCTCCCTCTTCTCTTTTCTTATGTCTGGCTTATTTCTATAAGCATCAAAAGGAAAAGTATTTCTTACCGGATTTGTAACAGGTGTGTGTGTAGATCCCCCTGTATATCTTCCCCTTGATGGTCTTGCTGCCAGGAAGTCCTCAGCCAATTCAATTGTTTTTTCAGCTTCTTCAAGCTTGTGTTCCCTGACCCACAGCTGTCGTCCTGGAGAAGAATTCTAATAAATTGTTCAATGGTAATGGTCTCCATTATCTGCTGGATGGTCTTGCTCCCTGGCTGGAGCCATTTGTCACTAAGGTCTTTTAGGCTGCATATATCTCCTGGGGTATCTGTTGACTGCATCCTCAAGGAGCAACGCTGATGGTATGTCTCAGTGTTGATGTCATATCTCCTGAGTATCTCCTTCTTCACATGATTGTAATCATCGGCCACTTGAATAGCTAAGCGGCTATACACAACCTGTGCTCTTCTAGTTAATTGTGGGGCAAGTCGCACAACCCACTGCTCTTTTGGCCATCCACATGTTTGAGCTACCCTCTCGAATGTCGTTAGGTAGGCCTCAATATCGTCTGTGTCTTGCAAACGAGCTAGTTTAATATCTCGTGGGCCTTGGGGTCGTTCTGCATGCTCCATCCTGATGGCCTGCAACACTCGCATAGTGTCCGCCCATTTGGCATCCTGACGCCTTCTATCAAGTTCTCTTTCTTTATCCAGTTGGACCTGTCGGACACATAGCCACTTCAACAATTCACCAACATCCTCCATCGGTGCCTGTTCCAAATAAGAGGCATCAACATCCTTCTCAACATCTTCCAGTTCCAACAGTTCCTCGGCTGGGAATACATCTCCAGGTTCACTATGCGCCTCCTCAGACGGTTGTCTTTTAACTTTAGGACGCACATCAGGTAATCCAGTCAGTAACTGGGCCCCCGTCTGGGCCACAATCTGTCTTGTAAGGGTGCCTTGTGGTTGTCCACCAGCCGCCATGTCCACCTTGGGTATCCAGACAACTACCCGCCGCTTTGTCTCTCTTCCTTACCCTGGACAGAGATACGGCAAAAATATCCCACTTCTAACACCAAATGTAACGGTGTGGGATTATTAAAGATGGACAAAACTCCAGTAAGGTGCAACCCACTTAGCTATGTGGGAATTTTATTATAAAGGAAAAAAAAATATATACCTCAGTCTTACGTCTGGCACCTTTTTCAGTATTCACTTCATCTTGAACCAGCTTGTTACAAAATCACAGATTTTCAAAAGGTAAAACAAAATAAAAATACACAGATGGTCTATACTCAAAAATGGTGTACCCTTCCTCCACCACTGATCAGCAACAACTGACCCACGATCCCTTGAGACCTGTTCAGGTAAAGTTTTTATTCCCTCCCACCTGATCAGGTGACACTGTATCTTCAGCAGAAAGATAACTCTTTTAATAGCTTTAAAAACAATATTGTACACATTTTAGATTGCTATATTCACACTAAGCGATCTATTGCAATATTTCTCTCAAAATAATGTATTATGCTAAGGTTTTTCTATCCCATAGCACATTCCCCTGTGTTTGAGTGACAGGTCCTTAATTATAAAAATAGCCCACAAGGGGCCGCTGATTCACTATAGTCCAAGCCAGAATGCAGCTGACTCTCACTACAGACTTCTGGAGGTTGAGAAGAGCTCTACTTCAACTATAGTTACTAACCAAAGGTATTTGTTTTAAATGATGGCTTACTTTATTTCCTTTAAACCATATTAACTTTTAAACCTGTGGAGAAAACCATATGCAGTAAATTAACATTACTTAGGTTGGTGTAGAACACCAACTCCCAGTTATGCGAGACCCTTTTATTAAGAGGTGTCTTGTCTTGCAGTTATAAAGGATACAAACAGCTATAACCTTACTTGGACATACCTAAATGTACTTGGCTAAAGACAGCCTTAATTATATTACACTCAGACGGCAGGACAACAAAAGGAACCCTCTTAATAAAGGTCTGGTGAAAGGGGTTCAGGTTTTCCAGCTTTTGGACAATTTGACTTAGCTCAAAGCTACTGCAGGAGAACAACTATCGGCTTGCAAAATTAAGCTGTTAGCTGAGCTTTCTCTCCAGCAGATAAACTCAGAGAGTTGTAGCTCTCTCTTTTAAGCAAATGGCTTTGTGATTTTCTTGGGGAAACATTTCCAAGAAGAGCCTAAATGTGGCTCAAGTCCTTTACTTTAAAGACAAATAAGTGCTATCAACAAGAAACAAACATTTCGCCAAACAACATGAGCTGCTTCAATGTTTGTTCAGGTGTTGCTTGCTGCTTAGGCGGGCTGGGTTACTAGAATGGAATATGAACCAAAATACTCAAGAACAAGTAACCCAGTCTGTAACATATGTGCCATTTATATACTGGCTAACTCTACTGCAAAATGCCTCTCTCTTTATTTCAGAAGCCCTCCAATTTGTTATCCTTTGTTCAGAAATATTTATTTACCTCACACAAACCTTGCTCTATTCTTAACCAGATTAGATGCAAAATTAAAAAATATCATAGCAGACATTCTTGTTGTCCTTCCTGTTTGCCTGCAAGGCTTTTTGCCCATACCACCATCAAATTACCTTATTCCAATGTACCATGCTAGAAAAACAGAGAAAAATAAGAAAAGGGGAACAAGTTTGGGGGGGGGGGGTTGTGTAAGGAGGTGGCCAGTCTCCATACAGAAAATCACAGGGATAGCTTCAGAAGAGGGAAAGATAGTGGCTGCAACCAAAGACAAGATAAAGAATTGGTACATTTTGGAAGTGGTAGGGACTAACCCTGTCACAGCAAGTTCTCACGTAACTGTACTATCTTACTTCGAGAGGACTCTTGCAGTATGTATTCACATAGACTGAGTCCCAAGCAGTCTGGAACAAGGAAAAGCACTCGGGAGGAGGATTGTCATCCATAGCATGGAACCTCAGACTGAATGGGTCTCATGAAAGGAGACCTTGCAGCATAGCCAACCCGAAGCCCGCTCTATGGCAAGAGGCAATGTCCAAACTGTAGTGTTTTGTAAAGGTATCGAAGTCCAAGTTGCGGCTGCACAGAAGTCTGCCGCTGACACATTCTTGAAACAAGCCACAGAGGCAGCTACTCCTTTGGTGGAGTGACCTCTGACTTGACCCAGCAGGGTCTTGTTGTACTTGTCATAACAGAAAGTGATACAATGAGCTAACCATTTTGATACGCATTGCCTAGAAACAGCACTGCCTTCTCTTTTGTGAGCAAAAGAAACAAAAATCTGATCAGTTTTCCTGAGATCCTTAGTCCGAGTGGTGTAGTATCTCAGTATTCTGTGAACATCCAAAGTATGAAAGGGGTACTCCTCTTGATTTGAGTGTTGCATAAAGAAAGCGGGTAGCTCAATGGATTGATTCAGTGTAGATTCAGCCACCACCTTAGGGAGAAACTTAGGGTAGGTGCATAGAGCCACAAGTTCCTTGTGGAAAATCAAGTATGGGATTTTGCACATCAAGGTCTGAAGCTCAGAAATGCGCCGTGCAGAAGTAATGGCCACTAGGAAGAGTATCTTCCAAGAAAGGAACTTTAAATCTGCTGTAGCTGCCGGCTCGAAGGGAGGCAGGGTAAGCTTCTCCAGAATGAAATTCAAGTCCCAAGGAGGGGCAGGAATGCAGATGGGGGGTCTCAAACGGAGAACCCCTCTGAGGAAGGTCTTGGAGACTTCCAGCTGAGCAAAAGTCCTGTCCCTGAAGGGAATATGGTAGGCTGAAAAAACGGCCATGTGGACCATTAATGAGGAATGGCTGAGACCCAGATCGAAGAGGTGACGCATGTAGTCCAGGACTTTATCGGCTGGACATGAGAAAGGTTCAAAGTCTTTCAAGGTAGCCCAAATAGAAAATCATCTCCACTTCATGGCGTAGGTGGACCTGGTGGAAGGCTTTCTGGCCTCTGCCAAGATGTCTGCTACGAGCAGAGAAACTCCAAAGTGGGCTTTTACTTCATCTGCATGTAAATAAAGGGATTTAAGACCTGGATGAACAAGGGTCCCCTGATCCTGGGTCAACAACTGTTGCGACAGAGGAAGAGGAAGTGGAGGTTCCTCTGAAAACTGTTGCAGAAGAGAACCAAACTTGCCTGGGCCAGAACAGAGCAATGAGAATCATTTGCATTCCCTCCGATCTGAGTTTGTTCAGGACCCTCAGCATTAAGAGAATAGGAGGGAAGGCATAAACGAATCTGTCCCTCCAAGCAAGAGACAGAGCGTCCTGCCAAAAAATGTCTCGCTCTGGAGCGAGTGAGCAGAAGGCAGGAAGTTTTGCGTTTTGGGGAGAAGCGAAGTGGTCTATCTGAGGTGTTCCCCAGTGCTGAAAAATGTAGTTTATGACTTCTTGTTCCAATTCCCATTCGTGGGACCTGGCGAGGACCGAATGAGTTTTCTAATCTAATCTAATCAGTGTGTTTTCTAATCCCGGAACGTGAACCACAGTCAAGTGAAGGTGATGCTGGGTTGCCCAAAGCCAGACTCTCATTGCTTCCCGGCACAGAGGGTAGGAACGTGTTCCTCCCGCTTGCTGAGATACCAGACTACGCACATGTTGTCTGATTGTATGAGGTGATGACCGGGGAGGATAAGGGAGCTTAGAGCCTGAAGGGCATAAAGGACTGCTCTCAGTTTGAGCACATTTATGTCCAGATTTTGTTCGAACTTGGACTAGCTGCCCTGAGTCCTGTGAGACCCTAGATGGGCACCCCAACCTTCTTCTGACGCATCTGTTGTCAACATCTGGGAGGGGAGTTCGATGCTGAAGTGAACTCCCAGGTATAGGTTCTCCTGAACCATCCACCACTGCAAATCCCTGATCATGGGATTGGAAACTAGTACCTCTTGGTCTAGATTGTCCAGGGTCTGGTCCCATTACGACCGAAGCATCCATTGGGAGACCCTCATATGGGGCCGAGCGAGTGGGACTGTCGAAAATGGCAGCCGCCATTAGCCCGAGGAGGCGAACACTGACCTGGCTCTGACACTACTGCGACTGGACAGAAGACGGGCCTGAGTCTGAAGGGGGTCTACCCTGTCTAGAGGCAAAAAGGCTTAGCCAATGGTCGTGTCCAAAATCACCCCTATAAATTGGATGTGTTGGCATGGGACCAAATGGGACTTTGCCCAGTTGATGGTAATACCCAGGCTGGTAAAAACCTGCACGGTAAGGGAAAAGGAGTGCATGAGTTCTTCCCTGGATGGGGCCGCCAGGAGCCAATCGTCCAGGTACATGAATACCTGAACTTCCTGGGTATGCAGGTGGGCCGCTACCACAGAGAGGCATTTGGTAAACACTCGGGGGGGGCAGAGGAAAGACCAAATGGGAGGGCCTTGAATTGGCAGTGGTCCCCCTGAAAGCAAAAATGAAGGAATTTGTGGTGGGAAGGGCATATGGGAATATGCAGGTAGGCATCCTGCATGTCCAGAGCGCATAGCCACTGTCCCTGCTGAAGAAGTGGTAGAAGGCTCTGCAAAGAGAGCATTCTGAAGCGTTTGTACTCCACGAACTTGTTCAGGGAGCTGAGGTCTAGGACAGGCCTCACATCTTCCGTCTTCTTTGGAACTAGAAAGAAATGGAAATAGTAATCTGTCCCCCAAAGATGGTTGAGAAAAACAGGTTACTCACCTGTAACAGTAGTTCTAGGAGTGGTATATGTTGTTCATCCACACTGTCTGGCATTGTCCCTTTCCCCTTTAAATCTTGCCAGAAGTCTTCAAGCTGGCTCCTCCCACCCACCTGGGTGGTAAATACCTCGGCTCCGCCCCATGACGTCAGATCTAGACCGCTGGAAGCAAGGTTGTGCGCCTTAAGCCGGGCGGTCGGGTGGGTGCGTGTGGATGAACAACATATACCACTCCTAAAACTACTGTTACAGGTGAGTAACCTGTTTTTCTAGGAGCGTGGATATGTTGTTCATCCACACTGTCTGGCAGACTCCTAGCAGTTCTCCGGGAGGAGGGAGGCAAGGCGCACACCCCCTACTTAGGAAAAAGAGACTGGAGAACCGAGGCCCCCAAACCAGCATCACATCGTGACTCAAGGTCGATGTGGTAATGGGTAATAAAGGTGTTCGCTGACTTCCAGGTAGCAGCCCGACAGATTTCCTGGATAGGGATTTCCCTGGAAGCAGCCACCGAAGCAGCAGTATGGCGGGTAGAATGAGGTCTTATCCCTCTGGGAGGCTCCTTGCCCGCCAATTCATAACACAGACTTATGCATGATGTGAGCCATCTTGCAACAGTCTGCTTGGCTGCAGGTCTGCCAGAAGCGGCTTCAGCGTAGGTGACAAACAGCTGGCGAACCCTTCCCCGAATTTCCGCCGTCCTCTCCTTATAGTAGGAGAGAGCACGTCTGCGGTCCAGAGTATGGAGCCTGTACTCGGCATCTGAGGTGTAGTTAGGGTAGTATACTGGCAGAGTCAACACCTGGTTAAGGTGAAACTCTGACACCACCTTCGGAAGGAATTTCGGTTGGGGGCGCAGGACAAATTTGTCCCTGTGAAAGACCAGATAAGGGGAGTCCACCGAAAGCGCCTGGAGCTCCCCTGTCCTTCTGGCTGACATGATAGCCACCAGGAAGGCAGTCTTCCACGACAAATGCAAGAGCTCACACTTGTGCATAGGTTCGAATGGCTTGCCCATGAGCTTTGCCAAAACCAGCAAGAGATCCCATGGAGGAGGAGGTTCACGCACCAGAGGGGATATGTGATCCAGGCCTTTGAAAAAGTGCCCGACCATTGTCTCCTGTGCCAATGTCGGCTGACCGGCCCGCGCCCGGTAAGCAGAGATGGCTGCCAAGTGCACCCTAAGGGTCGATGACCGAAGACCCCCTTTGGAGAGGGACCAAAGGTAGTCTAGAATGTTAGCCACAGAGCAGGATAAGAGGTCCAGGCTCTTTCCCCGACACCAAATGGAAAACCTTTTCCATTTGAAGGCATAACATTTCCTGGTCGATTCCTTTCGAGATGCTTCCACCACGGTGTAGACATCCTCGAAAGACCCAGAGCCTGGAACCTAGCCGCCAGGAACCAGGCTGTGAGGTGCAGGGATTGAAGGTCCGAGAAGACCTTCCCCTGGTTCAACGATATCAGGTCCGTGCGTGTACAAAGCCACTCCGGGGTCCTGCAGCTGAGGCTGAGGAGATCTGGATACCAGAACTGGCATGGCCAATCTGGGGTTACCAGGATCACCTTCACCTTGTCCCTCCTCACCTTGAGTAACACCTTGTGGATCAAGGGAAATGGAGGGAAGGCGTAGAGGAGACCTGGGGTCCACGGCCTCGAGAAGGCATCCCCCTGCAGCAAGCCCTGCTGAGGGGGGCGGGCATGGTACAGCCTCAGCTTGGTGTTCTCCCCGTAGGCGAACAGGTCCACCAATGGTTTGCCCCAACGAGAGAACAGATCGTAAGCTACCTCTGGATGGAGAGACCACTTGTGGGATGTCTGGCCTATGCGGCTGAGAGCATCTGCCAGTTGGTTCGAGACTTCTGCCACATGGATGACTAGGAGATCCGCCTCCAGCCGACTGACGAAGGTCCAGATCCGGAGCGCCTCCTTGCATAGCAGATGGGAGTGCATGCGGCCCTGTTTGTTGAGGTAGTACATGGTAGTGGTATTGTCCGTCTGGACTTGAACCACTTGACCCCGGAGCTGAGGAGCGAAAGCTGACAGTGCCAGTCTGACTGCTCTGAGCTCCAACAGGTTGATGTGGCATCGGGACTCCTCGGGGGTCCAGAACCCGTGAGCTCTGTTGTTCCCCTGTGGGCTCCCAGCCCATGAGAGAGGCATCGGTCGTAAGGACGACCGCTGCTCACGTGACAAACGGATTCCTTCCTGCAAATGACTCGAGACGGTGTCCACCACTGGAGAGCCACATCCTCTGGGTGACAGTGATCAGCTGGTTGAAGAGACCCTGACGCTGAGACCACTGGGGCGCCAGCTCCCCATTGAAGGGGCGATGTGCAATCTGGCCCAACGGACTACTGAGGTGCACGCCGCCATGTAACCCAGGAGACGCAGGAAGTCCCGGGCAGGGCACAAATGCCCAACCAGAAATGATTGGGCAAAGGAGGAAAGAACCTCCGCCCTGTCCACCAGGAGCCGAGCTCTGGCTTGACGAGAGTCAAGCTCTGCCCCGATGAAGTCCATCACCTGAGAGGGCACGAGTTCTGATTTGGCCTCGTTGACTAGGAGGCCCAGGTGGGAGCAGGTTCGAAGGGTCAAGTCCTTGGACCTCTCCACCTCCTGTAGGGAGGAACCTGCCAGGAGCCAATCGTCTAGATAGGGATAAATACTAACCCTGACGCCGTAGATGGGCTGCCACCACTGCGATACATTTGGTGAAGACCCATGGCGCGGTGACAGGCCGGTCGGCATGGTTCTGAACTTCATAGCAGGTCCCTTCCACCCTGAAGTGGAGGAACTGCTGATGGGACGGACAGATTGGGACATGGTAGAGCGGCGTCCTGAAGATCCAGTGAACAGAACCACATGTTTCGCTCCAGAGATGGTATGATCTGGTTCAGAGTTACCATCCGGAAGGTGCGAGACCTGAGATATCGATTCAGGTTGTGGAGATCTAGGATGGGGCACCAACCCCCCCCGTCCGCTTGGGCACCAGGAAATACCTGGAGACGAAGCCTGGGTCTAAAGGAGGATCCGGCACTGGAGCTACCACCTCCTTGAGGAGGAGCTGAGCAATGTCGTCCCGAAGGGCCGACTGAGCGCCAACTGAGATCCTTTCCTCCCGTGGGGCACGGGCCCGGCTGGGGTACTGCTCGAACTCTAGAGGCAGTCCCTGCCCAACCACTTCCAGAACCTACCTGTCCGAAGTGATACTGGACCAGGCGGAAAGAAAGTGGCGAGCCGGCCCCCCACGGGAGGACCCAGAACTGGCGTGACGGGTGTAGGGGAGGCTACCCCCGACCCGTCACTGTGCAGGCTTGGAGGAGGAGGCACCTGGACTGGCACCTCGGCCTCCTTTGCGGGGCTGTTGGGGACCTTGCTTGGGCCTAGGGCGCCAAGCTGGAGCCTGCTGCTGTTGCTGACCTCCCTGGAAGGAGGGCTGTCTAACCGCAGGGGAAGAATGCCAAAAGGACTTCTTGCACTTCTGCTGGTTCTTGCCCAAAGAACCCTTAGCAGAGGTGGCATCTAAGGTGGCATTAGACTGCTCAATGCGCTGTAGATGACCTGCACTCCCGGACCGAAGAGGTCCGTGCCAAGGAAGGGCACGTCAGGTAGCTTGTGCTGAGTATCCACGGGAAAGGAGGATAACCTCAGCCAAGCTCTTCGGCGAGTGGCTACCGCGGCAGCTAGTGAACGGGCACAGGAATCACCAATGTCCAGAGCCGTCTGGAGTTGTTTAGCAACAGCACGGCCCTGGTCCCGGACCTGCTTGACTGTGGTCTACATGTCTGCTGGGAGATGAGGGAGGACTTCATCAAGCGACCCCAGAAGGGCATGAGAGAAGTGTGCCATGATCACTGCTGAGCTAGCCTGACGAAGGCCTAGGGATGATGCCGCGTAAACCTTCCGGGCTGGGTGGTCCATATTTTTGGACCCTTGTCCGGAGGGCGGTCAGTATCCACAGAGCTGCCCGTGCTTCAAACACTGAGGCAGTCACAAGGCTCGGCCGAGGATGCCTAGTGAAGCCCGCCAAGAACCCTCATGGGCACAGCGCATTTGGCGGGACATGCGGCAGATGGAGTCGGGCAAGAGGCAGGACGCTGGCTAAAGTTCCAGTGCTAGGCCAACTATGGCTTTGCCACTGGAAGGCCTCCGTCGGGGTATCCCCCCTCTTGAGAATATCCATGAGAGGATATTCCGCCTTCTTTTGTATGGGCTGCAAAGACATACCTGTGGACTCCGAAATGAGTCGAAGGATGCCCTGGAAGGAAGAAGGGCCTTCCTCCAGGCCTGTCACTGACAGCTCATCATGCGAGTGAAGGCCGGTAGTATCCGAATCCGAGGAATTCAGATACAAGGGTCTCCCACCTAAGTCCCCCTCAATGCGTCTAGGGCGATCAGGAGTGACCATAATGGACAACCTATGGGGCAAGCCCGTAGTTGGTCGATCCTCCTTAGAGGGAGCCCTTCCCTGAGGCTGTTTGTGTGGTGGTTCAACCAAAATAGGTGGGAGCCCGCAATGGCCGAGCTGAAACCCGACCGTCCCACTGAAGGGAGAACCGGAGTCCTCGGAACCGAAGGAGTCGGTGTCGGCCGAAGAGGCTGGGGCCAAGTAATGGCCGGTACAGCCAGAGCAGACGGCTTTTGACCCGTCAAAAGAAGTTGCTGCCATATGAGGTTCTCATAACGTCGATGGAGCTTCTGTCTAAGTCTCTCCTCATCCCAGGAGGATGAAGAACAGTGGCGGCGCCTCTTCCAGGAGTGTTTATGACCCTTTCTCGGTTTACTGACCGACGGGGTCCTACTCCTCGATTCGAGACTGACGCCGGTGGCTCGGTCGGTCGGGAGAAGCTGGATTCTGTGAAAACTGAGGTTCCGGCTCTTGTCCCTCGATCGGGATGCCCGAAGGACGGGTCTCCTTGTCGGGGAAGGAGAGAATGGGAGTCCTCTCCAAAGAGTCGTCGACAGGCGTCGGCGACAGCGGCTCGATCGGGTGAGAGAGAAATCTCGGCGGTTCTGCCGTATCCTCGGCTCGGTGCCCTGGCCTGGACGGAAGGTCGAAAAGCAAGCAGCCGGAAGCGATCTCGACCGCGGCCGAGACCGCCTGCTCCTGAGTGTCGGACCGCTCTCGGTCCCAGGAATGTCTTCTTCGGGTAGAAGAAGATGATTTTGGATCCTTATCCTCCTTCTTGGATCGGGAGGAGTGTGAGCCCGAAGGCACCTCACCCTTAGTAGGGAGAGACTGGCACAACTCCCGGAAGGATCCCGTGAAGGTGGAGCCCAGGTTGAGCGGTACGAAGCGGCTTCGGTTGGCTGAAGCTTGGGCAGCTTCCTCTTCAAAGGCCGCCATCTGCCTCGAGCTGCTCGGGATCCCGTCGGAAACCGCCTCACCTGGCCTCCTTCGATTTCACCGGTGGATTGCGGTTCGGTCTCCCCAACCTAAGGCGCGCCTTGCGGTCCTCCAGAACAGTGGGATGGAAGGCCAAACAGATGGTGCAAGCCGAAGTATCATGCACGGCGCCTAGGCAGTAGATGCACGAGAGGTGGGGATCGGTGCGAGACATTTTTGTCCACAAGGACACCAGCGAAACCGGGGATGACTTGTCCTCCATATATGAAGCCGGATCCGAATCAGAACTCTGATGAGTTTTAAAGCAGTAAGGTGGCGAAAACCCGATTTGACTCGGGGCCTATGGTACTTGCAAAGTAGCACGAGGAACCTGTATCTTTCAGCAGAAAGGAAGATCTAGGCCATGGGCGGAGCTAGTATTTACCACCCGGTGGGTGGGAGGAGCCAGCTTGAAGACTCCGCAAGATTTAAAGGGGAAAGGGACAATGCCAGACAGTGTGGATGAACAACATATCCACGCTCCTAGAACTGGTTCTATCGCCGCCTTCGAGAGAAGGGAGATGATTTCCTCTAGGACTAGAGGAAGATGTTGCGGGGAGTAAGACGACTGGGGGGTGGTCTTCAGGGTGGTTTCTATAGAAACTCTATTGAGTGTCCTGCTGATATCAACTGGATCACCCAAGCATCTGATGTTATCCTCTCCCAACCCGGCAGATGGGAGGCGAATCTCCCCCCTACTGATTCCACTGGAACCTCCAGAGGCAGTGGGAGAGGCAGGGAGTCGGGAGGTGCGGGGCAGCGCAGCAGCCAAGCCTCCCGCAGCTTTTTTGCTGGCGGGAGTCTTGGTTCCTGGACGGGCCAGATGTTTGTTGGCCCCTTTGCCCTGTGGTTTTTGCCTTTGTCGGTTTTGTCTATGAAAAGGATGCTGCTGCCCTTGAGGGGGCCTGTACATAGAGTTGACAGACTTGAGTGCAGTGCCCTTCTCCTGCAGTTCAGTAATGATGTCCTTGACATCACCGCTGCACAGCACCGAACCCCTGAAGGGAGCATCCTGGATAGCGAACTGTACTTCAGGGACCAAACCTGACATGTGGAGCCAGGCGTGATGCCATAGGCCTACGGCAAAAGCCGAGCTCCTTCCAGCTGTGTCCACTGCGTTGTAAGTGGCACAAAGCATGTACCGACTGGCCGGACGAGCAGAAAAGACAAGATCCACCACTTTCTGCTTAGTCTGTGACTCAGGAAGGGAGTCCAATTTAGATTCCACCTGACTAAGGATGGTCTTCTGAAAATCCCCCATATGTGCCACATAGTTCAGGGCCCTAACAACAGGGGTAGAAGAGTAATAGATCTTCTTCCCATATTGGTCCAGAAGCCGGGATTCCTTGTCAGGTGGAGACGAGCTGAGGTGTCTGGGATTTGCGGAGTGGCAGTGAGCGGCACTGATGATGACAGAGTCCGCCTTGGGGTGGAGGTTAATGAAATCTACACCCTCAGGAGCCTGATACAGCCTGTCCACCTTCCTTGAAAGGGGGGCTAACACAGAAGGGTGTTTCCAAATGGTGGAAACAAGATCCGTGTGAGGCTCTATCCAGGGTGGAATCAGCGTAGGAGCGGCCTTGGGCAGATCCAGATGAGCCGCAAGTTTCTTACGCTATGGGCCTGGCTCCAGTGATTGCCACTGATGGACTTCCTGGATTTTCCTCAATAACTCCAAAAAGGAGGGATCCTCCGGAGGAGACTTTGGAGGAATCCTCGGCCTGAGGCGATCTGGTGTACGTGGCTCGTCTTTGGGGTCAGGGCATCCCATCTCTGAGTCCGAGTCAGAAGTATCTGATGAAGAAGAGGAAGACTCCTCCCTACGAGGAAGAGAAACGGCCCCTTTGGGGAGTTCCTTGGGGCGTGTATCCTCCCCTCTCGGGCATCAGAGGGCTCTCCTCTGGTGCCGGGAAGGGAGTCTCCCGTCTCCGATGTGGGGGATCCTGTACAGGGTCAGGTGTCGGTAGACGACTCTTGACCTCACGAGTGAGCTGAGCCTTGGCCTCAGCCCACCAGGAGGCCAGGGTCTCCTTCAGATCCACCAGCGGCTGGGGAGTGAGCAGCAGAGGTGGAGGAGGAGGGGGATATGGATATTAAGGATATCCATAGGAGGAGTATCCGTAACCTGACAGCGGGTAGCCCGGCGTCGGGTACTGCGCGCTGGAAACTGTGGAGTCGGGTACTGAGGTGCCGGACACTGCGGAGTCAGGTATTGTGGCACCGGATATTGCGGTGTCGGATACCAGGTGCCAGGGGCTCTGCCGGTGCAGAGGCCCTGCTGGCAGGCCAGGCGGTGTTAATGCTGGCCCCGCGAGCGTCGGGCCTGGCTGGGTATGCTTCTCAGGGTCCGGGCGACATGATGGAGGGGGACGCCAGATGGCGTCGGGTATGCCGGCGCTGAGACCGGCATCTGAGGGTCCAGCGTCAGGGTATTGGGTCCAGAAGGAGGGTTCCCTGATGGCAGCGTCTCAGTATCCCTTGTGATGACCGGGGACAGAGGATTATAATCCCCAGGGGTCAGCTGAGGAGATGTGGGGACCTCAGAAGGCAACTTGGAATGTTATGGAGAGCCTGTAGCGTCGGACTGTTCCGCAGAGTCCAGCGCAGGCTTCTTGGTCAGGCGGGCGTCAGTGGAACCTGCATCCGACTTTACGGCCGAATCCAGGTGGGCGTTAGAGGAGCCGACGTCCGACTTATCGGACTCCCTGCCTGAGGAAGACCGCGCAGGAGATGCGGCCTTGTGGGGCGTAGTCTTGGCTGGGCGCTCCCCCAAAGGGGCAAGCGGCTTAGCAGCCTTGTCCAGGCGAGCGTCGGTGGGATCGACATCCAACTTACCGGACCTGCTCTAACCCGAAGGCCACGTGGTAGAAGTGGCCTTCACAGGAGCGGAGGCCTCCTTTGCTCCAGAGGCTCCCGAAGGGCCCAAACACGAGCCTGACGGGAGGGGCGACGCTTTCTTGGTAACCATCAAGACAGCCATCGTGGAACAATCCCCCGGAGGGGATGTTACCTTAAGTGTCGCGACTCCAGCCAGAGTTGCGGCTGCTGTGGAAGCTGGTACCCGCTCCTGGTGCTTCTCCTTGTCACGTTTTTTCTTGTGACCTTCGGGGGAAGTGGATGCCTGCCTGAGTTTCTTTAGCTCCTTCTCCATGGAGGCCATTTTCTTCTTAAAGGTATGGGCTTCCAGGGACCGCTGCCTTCTTTTGCGGGTAGCGGAGTTAAATTTCTGGCAGTGCTGGCACTTCTCCATGGGGTGGTCTGGGCCCAGACAGAAGAGGCACAAGGAGTGACCATCCTTGTGTGGAAGTTGGGAACCACAGGTGTCACACTTATTCTTATGCGATTCGGAGGCCATCGGGGATGACATACATAGCGAATCATAAATAAAGGCTTAAAGACAGAGAAAAAAGGTTGAAAAGTTCGAAAACTTAAGGATCGACAAATGACTGATGAAGCGTTGTTCAACCGTGAAGAACTTTCACTAGCCGACGGCGGGAAAGAACTGGAAGGTGGCGTGGGGGACCGCCCCTTTATACTGACGTCATATGACGATGGTCACCTGATGTGGGGGCGTTCCCCCACCAGAGATTGCTAGCTAGAAATGTTTATGTGGGGTCCTGACACCTGGCGGGTCAGCCCTATATGTGAATGCCTACTGCAAGAACCCTCTTGAAGTAAGATACATAGTGGGTCCTCAAAAGGGGATGTCTCAGACATGATTATAGGTGGTACAAACTGTAATAATCCGCTCACAATTGCTAATGCCTTTAATTCTCACTTCTCTGACCTGTCTGCATACACCTCCCTATTTCCTCATCTGGATGCTGATAAGCAAGGTGTGCCTCACAGCTTCCAGTCAGAATCTGTCCTCGCCCCCCTTTTTATTTCAAGGTCGTTTCCAAGAGGGAGGCACAGAGACTACTCTCTGGTCTCTCCCCTCACTCTAGTGCTGAGCACGATAACTTGGAGCCCAAACTCCTCCGCCTTGGTGCCCCTTTCTTTGCCTTATCCATCTCCCATATCTTTTTTTTTTTAAAATATATATTTATTTCTGTTTTTGTTCCACACTTTTACAGAGGAGGAAAGGAAGAGAAAAACAAATGTTGTACATACAGTCATAGAACCAACTTTCACAATGAATGTTAGACATACATTATAGGCTTAAAGTTTGTGAGGGAAAGATAACTTTTATGTTACTTTCCAGTTGTCAATAATTGACTGTCAGGCTTTAATAGCGGTCTAGGTCCATCTCCACTTAATATAAATACTTAGTTTGATTTAGTACTTTAGTATCAGAACCCCCCACCCCACTTCCCATATTTTGGGCATAACCAACAGTTACAGCACACCCAGATCCGCCACAGGAGACAGTCATTCCATACTCACTCAAGGGCAGAAGGTGGGATCAAACTTAGCACAATAGCTAACCCAGCCCTGCCATTTCTGCATAGGAGATGAACCTCTACCCTGCAATTCAACATTAAATCTTTCAGTTACATATATTTCTAACATTAATTTTCTCCAATCTTGTATTGTTGGAGTCTGGTTAGACATCCATCGTCGGGTGATTGCTTTTTTGGCTGCCAGGAGGCAAACTGGTAGTATCGAATCTTTCCAAGGAAGAGAATGGTCTGGATAAATCCCCAACTGAAATTCCTCGGCAGTGAGTTTGATGGAGTCATTGAACAGGACTGAAAGCTCGTTTTGAAGGGAGAGTATAAAGGGCATGAGGTAGGGGCATAGCCAAAAAACGTGTCCCAGGGTGGCCATCCTGCATCCACACAGTCTCCAGCAATAACCATAGTTTGGGGGAAGGAATTTGGCAAGGGCTGCTGGTGCCCTAAAAAAACGAGATCTGCACCTCCAAGCAAATTCCCTCCAATGGGGGGGACTGGATGGACTTGACCTCTGTCAGAGCCGAACTGATCCACGAGTCAACAGAAATTTCTAGATCTGGGTCTTTATTCCATTCATTGAGGACGGATCTAGTTGATTCCAGACCTTTGTTCCTCAGCTTCTTATATATTAAACCTATGACTTGTGACTCAAGTTACCTTAAATTGATTCGATAAAGAACTTTAATAGGTTTGGAGTGGGAAGGGGAAGTATGGGTAAGATGTTTTTATTACGAAGGATGTGGTTGTGGATTTGAAAGTACTGAAATAGATCAGAGGTTCGGAGTAAGAATTGAGACTGTAACCTTTCAAAAGGAATGATACCCAGAGGTGAGAGGAATTGGTAAACATGAGAGAGGCCAAGTCTTCTCCATAGGACAAAGGCTTGGTCTTGGAAATTAGGAACAAATGTTTCATCTTGAGATATAAGTTTACAATATTCATACATCTTTAAGATAGGGTTCTTCTTCCTCAACCTTCTCCATAGCCTATAGGGTTGGGATGTTATGATTGTTAAATCCGGAGGGCGGAATAGACTTCTCATCTGAGGAGAAGAGGATACTTATGATGTCGTAAAGGTCGTTAAAGTGGAATTCTATAGTCTTCCAGGGAGAACAGTAGGACTCTGTTAACCACAGTATCAGAGTTCTTAGGAAAGCTGCTTGGGTGTATAGAGATAGATCTGGGAGGTTAAGGCCACCCCTAAGATAGTGATAATTTTAGGATGGAGAATCTAATTCTCGGACGTTTTTTGTCCCATAGGAAGCTCGAGATCAATCTATCCCATTATTTGAAGTAAAATTTTGAGGGGTAGATAGGGATTGTCTGTAATACATACAGTATTCGAGCAAGTACTGTACATTTGTATGCAGGATCTCAACCCTTTGATGGAAGGGAAAAATTCCTGTTGCCCATTGGTCGAGATCAGACTGGATCTGGATTGTCAAGGGTTCGTAGTTAACTGTTTCTAACAGTTCGAGATCCAGGGGAAGTTGGAGACCCCAAGTATGAAATCTTAATGGATAACCATTTAAAAGGATGTATTTTGTTGAGTTGCTGGGAAGGCTTAAAATTGAATGCGAAGATCTCAGTCTTAGCTAGGTTAAGTTTGAAACCGGATATTTTTTCAAATTTGGCTAGAATTTTCCAAGTTTCCAGGATAGACCGAGAAGGGGACATCAGGGTAGGTAGCACATCATCCAAAAACATGCAGACTTTGTATTCCTGATGTCCAGTTTGTATCCCCTCCACTTCTGGAGTGTCACGGAGAACAGCCGCCAGGGGATCAAGGAAAAGAGCAAAAAGATATGGAGATAAGGGACATCCCTGATGTGTACCTCTGCCCAGGGGGACAGAAAAGGATATCGATCCGTTGGTGCGGATATAGGCATGTGGAGCTTTATAAAGATTGACTAAATTTGTAATAAATTGCGAGGGGAATTGGAAAGCTCTCAGGGTATCCCAGAGAAAGGGCCACGAAACACAATCGAAGGCTTTCTCAGCGTTGAGGCTAATAAAAACAGAAGGGCTCTCCCGAGTAGTAACATATTCTTGAAGAATTAGGGCCCCTCAAATATTATCTGAAGTATTTCTTTTCTTGATAAAGCCAGATCGGTCGGGATGTATTATTTGGGGAATAACTGATTCTAGTCTGGCTGCCAATATGGCCATATAAATTTTATAGTCAACGTTAAGGACTGAGATAGGACGATAAGATCCCAGATCCAAGGGATCTTTATTTGGTTTGGGGATGTGGGCTATTGTGGCAAAATCCCAGGATGGGGGAGACAGCCCACCCTGAGAGATGTGATTAAACAGAGAATGCATTTTAGTGATTAATTCTTTAAGGAACCTTTTGTACCACTTGGAAGTGTAGCCATCGGGACCAAGACATCTTCCCGATTTAAGGCCTTTGACAGTTTCTTCTATCTCTAATTTAGAAATAGGGGCGGTCAATGTTTAAGTTTGGAGGGGAGATAGGATTGGAAGTCGTGTATCCTCTAGGAACTGTTTTGCTGGGGCTTGTGCATAATAAGGGTCTACGGAGTATAGGTTTGAATAGTAGTCAGAGAAAGCCTTTTGAATATGTGCTTCAGAATAATGTGTTTTACCTGTCGAAAGGTTTTTAAGTTTCAAGATAGTTGCAGATCTTTCGTTTCCGGAGAGTACAAGCTAAGTTCTTAGTGCCTCTAGAGCCCCCCTCATGAGCAGACAGGTGAAGAAAGTATAATGACTGTTGTACTTGTCAGCGAAATTCTTCGCTGACAAGGTATCCACCATCAGGAATGAGATCAGCCAGTATCTTTCTATTGAGCATTGTACTGATCAATCGGGTGGTACTAATGCCCAGTTGTACTGGTCTACCTTTAGACTACCAGCAGTAATAGATATTGTGAGGATTATTCAGACTCTTCGACCGACCTATTGTAAGTTGGACCCAGGCCCTACTCACCTGGTGGTGGGGTGTGTAGATGTTATTGGCCCAGTCCTGGCTGGGATAGTGGTGGTGTCATTAGAGAGAGGGATCTTTCCGGATCCCTTAAAGGAGGCGGTAATACACCCCCTTTGGAAAAAGCCCTCTCTTGACCCCGACTGCCCAGCAAATTATAGACCAATCTCTAACCTCCCTTTTGTAGGGAAGGTTATCGAGAAGGTGGTCGCTCTGCAACTGGAGGATCATTTATCTATCCACAATATCTATGACCCTCTCCAATCCGGCTTCAGGAAGCGGCACAGTACAGAGACGGCTCTTGTTCGGGTATTGAATGACCTCCTGATGGCAAGAGATCAGAGGACCCGTTCTATCTTGGTTCTCTTAGATCTCTCAGCAGCATTTGACACCGTGGATCATGGGGTATTGCTCGACCGCCTGCGGTTTTTCTGTGGCCTGAGGGGGGCAGTCCACAGTTGGTTTCGATCTTTTTTGGAGGGCAGATCCCAGAGGTGGTATCGGGGTTAACACCTCGCCTCTCACTATCTGCCCTGTGGGTACCATAGGGTCGGTGCAATCTCCTATGTTATTCGGCGTGTATGCTTCCAACTGGGGACATTATAAGACGGTATAGGTTGAGTTTTCATTGTTATGCTGATGATTCTCAACTCTATCTGTCTTTATGCCTGATCAGAGTCGGATCCCATCACTATTTTTAACAAGTGTCTTCTGGAGATTCAGGATTGGATGAGTGCTAGTTGGCTTAGGTTGAATCCAGGGAAAACTGAGGTCTTGGTTGTGGACCCTGGAGGGAGGATAACAGGGGCTTGGACGGGGAAACCCTCGGGCTTATATCTTGGGGGTGGCTCAGCTTCTGGCCTCTGGCCAAGTACGCTAACCTGGGAGTAATTGTTGACTAAAGCCTGACCATGAAGATGCAAGTGTCGGCTGTAGTCAAATCTGCCTTTATCATCTGAGGAATATTGCCTGGTGAAACACTTGGTTCCACGGAAGATCTTCAACTTTGGTCCACGCCTTTGTCACGAGCCGCTTTGATTACTGCAATGCTCTCTATCTAGGGCTGCCGGGGGTGGATATCCGCCGCTTGCAGCTGGTGCAGAACGCGACGGCCAGGTTGTTGATGGGAGTTTCACGATCTAGCCATATAACACCTGTGCTGCGTGATTTACACTGACTGCCAGTACAGTGGCGGATTACCTTCAAGGTCGCATTGCTGACCTTTAAGGCCTTACATGACTTGGGACCCCACTACCTGAAAGAGCTCTTGGTGCCTTACTGTCCTGCCCGCTCTCTTCGCTCCTCTGATGAGGGATTGCTAGAGATTCCCAGGGTACAGTTAAAGATGTCAGGAGGTAGATCTTTTGCCTATATGGCACCAACCCTGTGGAATTCTCTACCTCGTCAGATACGAGAATGCCAAACCGTTGAAGGTTTTAAAAAACAATTAAAACCTTTTTTATTTTCTTTAGCTTTTGCTGGAACATATTGAATAAGTATATTGTATAGTTGTTTGAATTATTGTTTAAATTTGATTTTATTTGTTTTTATTGTAAAAGTGCCCTGAGCTTGGGAAGGGCGCTTAATATAAATAAAATTCTACTACTACTTTGTTGTCAATTATTTTTTGTAGGGCTGCCTTGGTGTCTTTGATTAGTTTCTGGAGGTCCCTATCTCCCTCCCGGTATAACATCTGATAATTGGATAGGAGGTCTGATAACCTATGGTATTCTGCTTCTCTTTCTCTGTACTGACTGGCTGAATATGCTATTATTTTCCCCCGGATGGTGGCTTTCATAGCATCCCACTGTATTGATTCAGAGACATTTGGATCCGCATTCTCTTGAAAAAAGAGGGGCCGGACGCAGAATAGTCTCTTGAAATTCCTTGTCTTGAAAAAAAGATGGTTAAGTCTCCAAAGAGATTTCTTCACCTTCCTTCCCATATCAAGTTTTAAGGTCAGTGGGTAATGGTCTGATAGAAGTTTTGGGCCCAAAGCAATGTCCTGAACAGTTGACAAATGTTCACATGTTGTCAAAAAATAATCCAATCTAGAGTAGGATTTAAATCTTGGGGAGTAGTATGTGAAGCCCGGTGAGGATGGAAATATGCGTCTCCACACGTTAACCAACCCCAAGTGCTCAATAGAGTGTTTAAATTGTTTGGCTGTTCAAGTAGTACAATGTTTATGAGGGTTCGAGCAATCTATTTGTGAGGATAATGTTAGATTCAGATCCCCACCCAAGATCAACTGACCCTGGAGGAGGTCCAGAAGGGTGGATAAAATTCCCCTGAATGTGGGAAATTTAGTTTGTGGGGGAAAGTATACATTGGCCAATGTGACCTGTTTGCCATACAGCAGGCCCTTAACAATAACATAGCGCCCGAGCATCTATATGTATTTGTTGTATTTCTATTTCTGTGGTCTGTGGGATCAAGATTGCCACCCCTCTTTGACTACCCCTGGGATGTGAGGAGGCCACCACCCTACATCGACTACCCCAGTTTAGTTTAAGATATTCTGACTCTGAGAGATGGGCCTCTTGAAGGTAAACCAGGTCGGAGGGATGTTTCTGTAAGAATTGCATTGTGTGACATGATTTTAACTGGATTTATTAAGGCCATTTCTTTGGATTTTGAAGTACTGACTGTTTTTTAATCTCTTCATTCCCTCCCAGGAAGAACTCTGTGAAGAGTGACCAGACCATGCTCTCCCAGACAAACCAGCCTATCTCCTGAGGAAAAAAGCTTTTCTGATCAACATAGCACAATTGGTTCAATAAAGTATATCTTAAAATTCTCATTCCTCTGTATATGTGGTTATCCCCTTCCAAAACTTATCAAATTTCTACATTGTGAACTACCACGAATAACCTTTTCGTGGAATGAAATAAAATTAACTAGCTGACCTAAAACCAGATCATTAGGCTTGCTAAGCCTTGTAATGTTTGTAGTAGTAGGAGTAGGTAAAAGAGCATATAAAGACCATGTATGCAGATTTGAACTTTTAAAAGTAATAATCAAGTATGTAAAAACTATATATAGGTTGACTCCCATTTGGGAGGTGCTCTGATAGAGCTCCCCCTGAAACACCCCATCCACAGTCCCAATAAGGGTAGTAGAGGGATGCATGGCTCTTGAAACAGGTCCTCAAGAAATTAATCCCAGGGACAGAAACAGGGCCATGAAAGGAGTGATTAATAAACCACTCCATGGTGGAACCGGCTGTGCCAAGATGGTGGTAAGGTTCACTTCGATCTCAAGACACTCAGCCGGTACATGATGTTTTCACTCAGCATAGTGAAGTGTGGGGAGAACAGTATATCTGGCTGAGGGCCTAGGAAAGCAGCTAAGGTCAGGAGTACGTTCCCTTGCATACTGAACCCCCAGGCCGAGTAGGGTTCCCCCTCAGTTTATTAGTACATCCAGACAAAATACAATGTTTAAGTAATCTAATGCATATAACCAAGACAGGCAGGTAACCTCAAAAAAAAAAAAAAAAAAGAAATTAAAAATTACGAGACCCAATATATGTTACAGGTGAAAGGACAGGGAAACTTGTTGGCAAGATTCTCTAGGGAAATGGCGGGACCCAACTCCCTTCCCTTTTTTTTTTTTTTTCCTTTCTCTAAATGTCTTTTCCCCCCCCTTCCTTCTCCCTTCTTTACTCTCCCCAGGTTGTGGTCTCAAATGGGCTTTCGAGAGGGGTCAGGGTGATGAATTAAACTATTAGTTGTAAATGTCATACGATAGTTTGATAATAACTCCCAAGTCAGGTGTAAGAGAGTCCCAAATAGAAAGATTGTCTTCAGTTCCATTTTTCAATATGGAAATATATACAAGATTGTTATTCTGGTGTGGTACCGATCCCATAAGATCTGGGCCGGAGAACAGCATTTTCGTCCGTAGGATTCATGAAACACCTCATCAAGCCATCTGGAGGTAAGGCCCAGGATTGGAGTGTCTGACTCAGTGTCCAAGAAACATCGAATTTGACATAGAAGCATAGAATTTGACGGCAGATAAGGACCGCTTGGCCCACCCAGTCTGCCCATTTCCCTGCCTACTGGATAAGCTGCAGATCCTAGTTAACCAGCAGCCTACTTCTTTCTACCCCCACCCCCTAGAATTGCCTTATGACTGTCCCATGCATGCTTGAATTCCACCACTGTTTTTGACTCCACGACCTCCTCCGGAAGGCCATTCCATGCATCCACAACCCTCTCTGTGAAAAAATACTTCCTTAAATTACCTCTGAGCCACCCCCCATCTTCAAACTGTGCCCCCTTGTTCTTGCACACCTCTTTTTTTGAAAGATGCTACCCTCTTGGACTTTGTTGATTCCCTTGAGGTACTTGAAAGTTTCTATCATGTCCCCCTCTCCCTCCTTTCCTCGAGGCTATACATATTAAGCTCCTTAAGTCTCTCTTCATATGTCTTCCGGTGCAGACCCTGCACCATTTTAGTTGCCCTCCTCTGGACAGCTTCCATCCTGTCTATGTCTTTGCGAAGACTGGGTCTCCAGAACTGCACACAGTACTCCAGATGGGGTCTGACCAGCTGTCTGTACAGAGGGATAACAACTTCCTGTTTTCTACTGGTGATGCCTCTCCCTATGCATCCCAGTATCCCCCCGGCCCTCCTTGCTGCCCTCTCACATTATTTGCCCACCTTTAGGTCATCTGATATGACTACCCCCAGGTCCCTTTCCATTTTTGTTGTTGTTAGTATCTCACCCCCATTGTGTACTCTTCCCTGGTTTTGTTTCCAGGTCATTACCTTGCAATTTTTAGCACTGAATCTAAGCTGCCACATTTGACCATTCCTCTAACCTTGCCAAGTCCTTTTCATCCTTTCCACCCCACCTTGTGCATCAACTCTGTTGCAGATCTTTGTGTCATCTGCAAAGAGACATACTTTCCTTCAGTCCTCTGCAATGTAAACATAAAGACATTGAAGAGGACCGGTCCTAATACTGAACCCTGTGGTACCCCACTAGTAACCCCCTTCTTTCAGAGTGGACTCCATTTACTATTACTCTGTGTCCTATTCTCCAGCCAATTTTTACCAGGCTGTCATCTTGGGACCCATCCCAGGCTAGCTAACTTGTATATTAATCTTTGGTGTGGGACTGAGTCAAATGCCTTGCTAAAGTCTAGGTGAGGCCATGTCCACAGCCCCTCCCTGATCTACTACTTTGGTCACCCAGTCAAAGAAATCTATCAGATTTGTCTGGCATGACCTTCCGCTCAGAATCCAAGCTACCTTGGGTCCTGTGCCCTCTGGCCTCTAGATCTAGACAATTCTTTCCTTCAGAAGTGATTCCATCATTTTCCCTACCACTGAGGTTAAACTAACAGGTCTGTAGTTTCCTGCTTCTGCCTTGCTCCCACTTTTGTGAAGGGAATCACATCTGCCCTCCTCCAGTCCTCGGGTACCACCCCATCCTCCCATGATTTATTAAACAGGGTAGTCAGTGGTGTCACTAATTCCACTTAGTTCTTTTAGAATTCTGGGATGAATCCCATCAGGCCCCATTGCTTTGTCCACCTTCAGTTTTAAGGTTCTTTCAGAACCCTTTCTTCTGTAAATGGGCTGGTATCAACTTCTGTATCCAGAGTGTTTCTACTGTTTGTTTTAGGTACTCCCCTCTTCCTTTGTAAATACTGAGCAAAAATATTTGTTTAGTATCTCTGCCTTTTCACAGTCACCTCTGCCCACCCTCCCCTTATTAAGCCTCACTATCCCTCCCTTGGTCTTCCTTCGCCTCCCTGATGTACCTATAAAGGTTTATCCCCTTCTTAACTGAGTTGGCTGTCTTTTCCTCAGTTTGGGCCTTTGCTGTTCTGACTGCCTTCCCAGCTTCCTTTTGCTTTAACTGATACAGTTCTCTGTCCTGCTCCTTCTGTGATTCCTTGTACTTCCTGAAAGCTTTCTTTTTCTCTTGAACCTTCACTGCCACTTCCTTTGAGAACCATAGTGGTTTCTTACATCGTTTAGTTTTGTTTATTTGCTACACACAAAGGCTAGTTACCTCTGTGATGGCAGTTTTTATTATTCCCCATTGTTCTTCCACTCCTCCTTCCTGCCCATTTGCTAGTGCATTCCTTAGGCACTCACCCATTTTGGCAAAGTCAGCCCTCCTAAAGTCCAGTACCTTTGCCTTTGTATGGCTTGACTCTATTGCTGTGTTTATTGTGAACCATACTGTTTGATGGTCGCTAGTTCCCAGATGGCTACCCACTTCTACATCTGTGATCCTCTCTTCATCTCCATTTGAGAGAACCAGGTCTAAGATTGCTCCCTCTCGAGTGGGCTCCAATACTAGTTGTCTAAGGCATGCCCCCTGTAGGGCATCTAGAATAACCCCACTCTTCGAAGTGGCTGCTGCAACTGCACTCCAGTTAACATCTGGCATATTCCGATCGCCCATCAGCAATATCTCCCCTTTTTCTGCCTTACTAAGTATACTTTCTGTCATTTCCTTGTCCATTTCCTCCCCCTGAGAAGGGAGTCTGTATACAACCCCTGTGCGGATTGTGGTGCCATTGCCGGTCTCCAAATTTACCCACAGTGCTTCTTCTCCTCCCTGTTTTCCCTTTTGTTCTGCTGCTTGATTCCTTCCTTATGTAAGAGCTACTCCTCCCCTCTATTACCCTCTCTGTCCCTCCTATAGATAGTGTATCCTGGTATGTTTACGTCCCAGTCATGGTTTGTGTGAACCATGTTTCTGTGACTGCCACGATATCCAGATGTTCCTCCTCCATCAAGGCCACTAATTCAGGAAGCTTGTTACTCAGACTACGGGCATTGGTACTCATTGCTTTCCATTTTCTGATGGCTTTACCTTCAGTTGCAGCATCCCCACTGACCTTTCTACCTTGGTCTTTTTCTCATTTAGTACCCTGTTTTGTAGGGAGAGGCTGGGATTTTCCTGCTGCTTATCAGTGCCTCCCCCCTTGACTAGTTTAAAAGCTTGCCAATGAAGCATTTAAACTGATTGCTCAAAAGACTTGTTCCCTTCCTGGACAGATGCAGACCATCCTGCCAGTATAGGCTGGTGTCCTCAGGTGGAACCCCAGTCGCCAATGAAGCCAAACCCTGTGTTCCACACCATTTTTTCAACCATTCATTAAACTGCATGGTGCAAGTACCTCGCCTCACTCATGCCATTGACAGGCAACACCTCTGAGAAGGATACTGTGTGTGCTACTTGTCTTAGGCCCTCCCCAGTTCTACAAAGTCCTTCTGCACTGCTCTAATCTCATGTTGAGCCAAGTCATTTGTCCCTAGGTGGACAATGACGTCCAGCTCAGACTCCCGTGCAGCTGTTCTCGTGATCCTGAGGATGCGCTTCCTGTCCCTCCAAGCCATGGCACCAGGCAGGCACCTTACTTCAGTTTTCCCTGCTCCCCCCAGTTCTATCCCCCTAATAATTGAGTCCCCCACCAGGAGCTGCTTCCTTTCCTTGTGGTGTCCTCTGCCTCCTTCCTGTGGGCCTCCCTTGTGACATGTGTCCTCAGCCTCCTTAATCTCCTCTGTGGGTGCATCCATAGGGGAGCTGTGCTCCCCCAGAATGGTGTATGGATTGTGGAGTGGAACAACTGACTGGGTGTGCCTCTGTTCCACCATCCTCACCCTCCCTGAGCCCACTGTGGTCCAACTGCTGTGCTTTTTGCAACCTCTGAGGCAGCGGTGGTGGCTCTGGTGCTCCCCTGGATGGGGAGGTTCCTTCTACCATCCAGTCTGGCCTGGGGTAAGGTTCCTTACTGCTGTCCAGTGTGGCCTGAAGCAGGCAAATTCCTCCCTCAGGGCAGAGAGTTGTCTGCAAATAGGCGAGCATCTCAGCCTCCAGAAAGTCTCCCGGAAGACTGCTGCCCCACAGCCATTACATGCACTACTCCCCACATGATTATGTACTTTTTTTTTGTGTGTGTGTGTGTGATTAGTTTGTTATATAGCAATATATATATTATACAATGTGTATGCTTATATTTCAGGGATTTATTTAACTCTAAAAATTGATTAGCGTTTTGCTCATAAAAGTACTAAATCTTTGTGAAAATGCATAGCTCTTGCCTCACGGTGTTTAACAAACACAGCACTTCTAGAAAATCTATGTAAATACATTCTGTACAATTAGTATAGTCCCAAGAAAAAAACTGCTAATCAATTATTTAAAACCCTGTATTTTCAGTGCTGTGTGCTAGAAAGGATATGACATTGATATGCACCTTGCACTCTTGAGGAAATTATGTCAGAACCCCAGGTATAAAGGAACTATTTCCAAAGGTGGGTGGGGTGAGGGGTGGGAAGGGTTGAGCCTAAACTGTGCCCTCACAAAACAATCAGCTAAGAGCTGTGACCCACCGCTGATGAGTGCCTTCCTGTCAGCAAGATACCATACACAACAATTTGACAGAGCAAATCCCCTGCTAATCAAACAGAGAAAAATACAGACATCCAAGTCAGACACAGGTAAACCTCCCCAGCCCCAAAACAGCCTGGTGGTTTGTGCTTCTGAAAGCAGTCAGTCCCAAAATAAGTCAGCTGTGCTTTAAACTCTTCCTGCACTGAAAATCTTAAGAATTGTAACAAGACTGTCTTTTCCTGATTAAGTTCCTCATTTCACCTTTCAGTTAGAAGTAGCCTCCACCTGTAGAATATCTGCTACAAACCAAAGACAATTGCAAGGTTCACTTCCCTCTGTTGTGAGCACAACTCGCTTTCTTGCAAATCCTATGTTCAGTATTGTAGCTCCCAGAAAGAGGTAGCTTGCCTTAAAAAATATTAGCTGTTCTGATGAGTTTGCTATAAAACACTTGCTTATAATGCTATTGTTCTCAGGTCTGTTACCAAAGCTATTGGCTGATTAAGTAGCTTATGGTGTAATCACTTCCTGAGAAAGTCTGGAATTTCCTTTAAGGCACACAAAGATAAACCCAAAAAACAGTTTACTGTCTGGGTCAAATACACAACCTGTACCTGCACTTTTTTCAGGATTTGTGACAAATGTTTAGCCCAGGGTTTAAACTCTTCCTGCACCGAAAATCTTAAGAATTGTAACAAGACTGTCTTTTCCTGATTAAGTTCCTTATTTCACCTTTCAGTTAGAAGTAGCCTCCACCTGTAGAATATCTGCTACAAACCAAAGAGAGCTCAGGGGAACCCACCACAGAACATGGGTATAGAGGAGGGAGCCAGCTAGAGGGGGACTGAAACCCCAGAAAAAGGAGAGAGAACAGGCCATAATCTTCAATAGATGGCACCCCCCAGTTTGGGAAAATCCCCACCACCTGGGAGTGCTCAGTGGCCCATATGGCAACTCGTGGCCTAATTAGTGTAAAATGGTTTGCAGTTAGATGCCTGAACCAATTGAAGACGCCCGCTACCCTCCCTCCCTAGGTGTCTCCCCCGCTCGCACCCCCTGCATCCTGAGGCGGGAAACCCAAGTCAAGCATCACTTGAAAATATAGAAGGTACCTCAAGAGTGATCATGGAGGCATGGTAGGGTTGTGGTATTGTTGAAGGTGCTTCAGTATGGCCGTTATCGACGTTTCCATGACAGGAGGCAGGTTGGGCCGCTCTGCAGAATAGAGTTGCTTCTGGCGTGATTGTACAGTTTCGGCAGTCTTCTCGGTGAGGATTCCCTTAAACAGGAGATCGGAGGTTGCTTCTGCAGCTGAGGCATATGTCTGGGGCCCAGTCGTCAAGGAAACCATCAATTTGGCTGGATATGGGGTACGGAATCGTATTTTCTGAGCCCTGAGAAAAGGAAACGGGGATATATTCTCTACGTTGCCTCTGGGTGCAGGGGGAGTAATCATTGTCAAATAAAATTCTCTGTTGTCCCCACATAACTTTACCCTTCTGCCAGGCTTTGATGAGTAAATGCTGTTTAGCTTGGTAACTTAGGAAACAGACCACGAATGATCTGGGTCTGGCTTCAGGGTGGGTGGGCTTTGAGCCTAGAGCTCGATGCGCTCTCTCCAGGTCGAGTTGGTAGTCGGGGTCCAACTCTAACGAAAAACGCAGGAAATAATCAATGAAGGCCCTGGGGTCATTACCCTCCTCACCCTCCGGAAGGCCAAAGATGCGTAGATTTCATCTTCTTCCCCTATTCTCCGAGTCTTCTTGTCGGATTGTAATGGCTAATTGCTCCAATGCTAAGGTACGAACTGTTTCCTCAATTTCTTCTATTTTGGCGGTGTTCAGTGAAATTTGGTGGTCAGCCTCTGCTACTTTATTTTGCAGACTTTGTATTTCCTGTCTAATATCTTTGAGCGATTCTCACACTTCACCACGGAAGTCAGTGATTGCATGTAGAATCGTTTCGATGGCAGGCTCTGTGGTTTTCTTGTGTCCCTTGTTTTTGGCTTGGTTCGCTCTCTCCTCCTTTCCAGGGGTTAACTTTAGCTGGGTCTCCCCCTCGTCCAATTCTGGCTCGGCCACTTCGGTAGTTTCGGCAATAGGCTGAAATCTGTTCCTGTGCTGCTTAGCCATTTTGCCGAAGGTTGGAGCGATATTGAGTGGTAAGCACAGAACAGATCTAACTCCTCGGTTATTTTAGGTGCTGAGTTTTTATTTATTTATTTTTTTTTGCTTTGTAGTTAAATTTGTAAATTCTCCGGTGGGAGCCTCTCGGAATGTGTCTTCATGCGAGCATAACCGGAAATGAAAATTACGTACCTACCGTAATTATGATCTTTCTGTGTATCTTCACCATTCATCACATATGGGTATTGGCCGGAGGTCAGGACCCCGCGGGAGCTTTTTTTAAAAAAAGGAGTAGGAGGAGTCGACACACCATCGGCGCCGCCCTCAAGGCCGACGTACTGCATGGCGCTCGAGGGTTGGCCGTTAGGCTGTGTCGACTCTGCCTGCCCACCAGTTCTGAGTGGCCGGAGAGGTAAGAGGAAGGGATGGAGGGTGGGACAAGAGAGTCCAAGGGACAGAAAAAGGAAAAGATAACTGAACTAAAAGTAGAAATAACGACTGAGAGGACAGCAAAGAAGAGATTAGACTAAGGGGATTGGGTAGGGGCCCCAATCTCTGGAAGCGGAAGAAGGGAGGGTAGGGAGGGGAGAGAATTAAGGAGAGAGTGAGAGGTATCAAGGTATCCGAGACCCTTGTCCATCACCAGATTGGAAAGGAACTGCAAGGAGTAGCAAAGCTCTCTGCCAGAATTCAAGGCACAGAATAACTGGCAAATACCCCAGAAGCAGAGTCGGCTATTCTGGAGGAGGACAGGGTATAGGGATTTAGTACTCTCTCATGAGAATGTTTGGTGAAAAAAGGAGATTTTCTCTCTTTTTTTTTTTTTTTTTAAACGATTGGAAGGAAACCAGAAGGAGAACAGAAGGAGGGCAACTACCAACTCCAACCCCATCGGGTTGGAGACATGTAGTAGAGAAGGAGTGCCGCTCCAGCTGTCTACCCTTCATAGGAGAATACCTCCCTATGTGTCCCTACTTTACCCCGCTCCTAAAGAGGAGGGGGAGCCAGAGAGGAGGGACCCAGAGACTGAGGCCCCAGGGGGATGGTAGGTGGGGTTGTGATGAATGGTGAAGATACACAGAAGATCATAATTACGGTGAGTGCGTAATTTTCATATCTTATCTGTGTCAATCTTCACCATTCATCACATATAGTGATACCAAGCCCCGCCGAAGGGGGTTGTTTCATTACACCCTAAGGGACAGGGTCCCTTAGCCCTCAGTGGGTGACACACTAAGGGGGGGGGGGACCTTCCGGGCCTGGGGAGGCCCGAGAGTGGGGAGAGAGGGACGGGGTCCCCCCGGAGGGGGAAGGAAGGTGTCCCGACAAGCGCCGTCTCACTCTACGGGAGAAAAGGTAGGTTCCCTGGTGGGCGGAGCAAATCACCCTACGCCGGGCCAAGGGTGACAACCGGGAAAGATAGTAGCTGCCGATCTCCTAGTGCAGATCGCTGTCCCTCACGACCCTGGTAGTTACCTCTGGATCATAAGATGCCCTCGCTATGCCTTGCTAGCTCCAGACCACGCAGAAAGCGCGATGGCTTGTCTGGTTTGCTCCGAGTCAGGCAATGAGGCTAGGAGCTGACCTAGCCTGGACCACAAGAACCTGTTGTAGGCTGCATAGTGGGCCTGATGAGCAGAAATAGAAAGGAGCAACTGTGCTGAGTAGAAGGTCCTCCTCCCCCAAAAATCAAAATCCGAGGAGTCTTGATCTGGGGGCCGGTCACGGTGGAGGGCGCGAAGCCCATCAGGAGTGTCCAGATGCATCAAGCCAGACTGCGGATGAGGCATGGAACCTGGAGACTCCGGGGGAGCGCAATACCTCTGGCTGAGGTCCTTTGGGGCAGGAACTCCAGAGAAGGGCCTCTGCCAGAAACGTAAGGACACCTCCCGAAAGGGAGCAGGCCAGGGCAGCACCACAAGGGCGGCCTCGCCAAAATCGCCTAGAAAGGCGTGCGCCGCATGCTCAGGATTGCCGACAGTAGAGGGAGAAAGGTGCAAATCCTCCAACATCCTCACGAGGAAACGCTGATACTCCGAGAGATCAGCAGCCGGAGAGATGTGGACAGAAGGTTCCTCTCCCCCAGAAGAGGGGGATGAGGAGCTGGATGTCACCATATGCTCCAAGGGTGGCTGCACGGGGGGAGGTTGAAAAACCTGGCTGTCCATAGTCCTAACATAAGCAGGGAACCGGGCAGCCACTGCTCTGAACTGCTCCCAGGCGAGAGGGCCGCTAGGACCAAGAATGCCTGGGAGCGCAGGAGAATGTGGCAGAGGAACAGGGGCAGAGCCAAAGAAAGAAGTCGGCTGACCTCCACCGGGGCTAGGGAGCAGACCGTGAGCACCTGAGAAGGGTGCCCCGGAAGACTCCACAGCCAACAGCTGTACAACCACGTTGGTACTGCCTTGGCTGCGCCCAGAAGAATCCCCCCAGTGAGGTGATCAGGGCCGCAAAGATCCAGAAGGCCGGTCCCCTGCCTCAAAAGAACGGGACTCCCTCAAGGAACCCAAGGAGGAAGGGTGGAAATCTACACTACGGCTGCGTCCAGGGCCCGAGAGGAACTCAGAAAAAGGCCGACGCTACCACCCCACACCCTTGACCCTCAGAGTCCGGAGAGAGTCCTCCTCCTCCTCGAGAGGGCCAGCCTAGGTAGCTGGCATCTCTGGGCTGCCCCCGAAGGGGAGACCCAGGGAACAGAACCTTCCCCTCCTGTAGGTCTCTCGATGGGCCCCAAAGTTGGGCGATCAAGACACACCACTGGAGGGGATACCACCACCGAGGGGTCGATGAACCCCCCCAAGACCAGGTTGCAGAGCTATGGTGGCTCGTACCACTGCCTGCTGGTCAGCACCACTGACCCCTGTCTCAAGGGCCACCTGACTCTCCTCAGTAGGGGGCTGGCTTCGACTCGTGGACGAGACCACAGTGCTACCCTCTTCCACAGCCAACCCTGAGGGGTGTGACTGCTCGTCCGACTCCGAGATCGACTCTGACTCCGAAGAGGTGGAGTCCGAAGCTCTAAGCCAAACCGTACGAGGGCGGGCAGTACCAACCTTGCCACCGGGCCCGACAGTCAGAGTTGTGGCCTAGCGGGCACCCGTGCCCTCCGCAACTCCGTGAGCGGGATCCGCGGGAGGCACCGGGGCAGCTCAGGCCAAAGGTCCAGAGCCAGGGCTAGATGCAGCGCCATCGAGTCCAGTAGCACCGGGGGCGGTACCAGGGACAACGGCGGCGCCGACAGCAGCCCTAGCAGCATCCTCGGTGCCGACGACACCGCCCGGCCCCATGGTGCCGCGAGTGGCACCGAGGACCGAAGTGGCACCGACGACGGCCCTGAAGGCAGACCTGGCGCCAATAGGTACACCGCACTCGAACGGTGCCGAGAGCATAGACAGCGCCAAGGACTGCAATCGACAATTGGAGTCGGCGGGTCTCACGGCGCCGAGCCAAGGCACAGCGCTCGCGCTCAACCTCAGTGCCAAGGCGAGACATAGCAAAGGAGGACGCCGGATCCTGTCCCACGGCACTGAGGCGTCGGGCGCCACGAGCGGCGTCGACAGAGCCATGGCACCGACAAGGCCCACCGCGCGAAGGCTCCAGCGGTGTCAGGGCGGCATCGACCCGGGCCTTCCGAGCCAAGGGAGCGACAACGGGGAACCCTTTAGCCCGAAGGGGCGACTGCCGTGGCGGCGCCTCCCGCCCGCTCCCGGGAGGAAGTGGGACAGGCCTCCTGCACCACGGAAGGAGCCTCGGTGATGGCCAGGCTACAAGTAGCCAAGGCTCCCTCCTCCTCGGTCCGTATAGAACTGGGAGGGGACCTGGAGGAAGGGCCGAGAGAGCGCGGCTTGGCCCGCCGAGTGCGAACCCTACCCCCGAAAGTCGGCGGAGCTCGCCCTACTTTCAACGCGAGCTGTTCGAGGACCCGGAGGTCCATGGAGAAGCAGGCGTTGCACGAGTCCATGTCATGAAGCAAGCCAAGACACGCAAGACACCGGTCGTGCTGGTAGGTGACGGAAAACTTTCGGCCGCACGGGCACCGACGCATGGGGGGCTGACCGTCTTCGAAGACTTCTTGCCCTCCGACCGAGACATGACCTACGGAGAAAAAAACACCAAAACAGACTCGACGTCGCAGAATTCAAATAAAAAGGAAAGATCTTACCGGGCGGCGTAGTGGAGGCAGAACACAGAACCGCAGGCGATCGACGGACTGAAACGTCGATTTCAAATGGCTGAAGGCCTAAAATTCTTGATGAAGCTTCCACAGGCGACCTCGGCCAGTGAGACAAAATTGTTGGGCAGGCGGGTGACACAGCCTAGCGGCCAACCCTCGGCGCCACTTGTCGTCGGCCTCAAGGGTGGCGCCGATGGTGTGTCAGCTCCGCCTACCCTTAAAAAAAAAAAAAAAAAAAGCTCCCTGGGTCCTGACCTCCAGCCAATACCCATATGTGATGAATGGTGAAGATTGACACAGTAAGATCTGGACCCATCTCCCATATCTTAAACTTGTCGCCCTCCTCTGGGACATCCATGACCTCTGGAAGGTGTCAAGGGTGGTCCCGGTTCTCAAACAAGGTGACCCAAAACACCTTGAAAACTATCGGCCCATTGCCATCTTATCAGCTGTCAGCAAACTCCTTGAAAAAGTTGTTGCTTCACAACTTTCCGAATATATCCAGTCATATGAGTTGCTGACCCCAGCTCAAAATGGCTTCCGTAAGGGCTACAGAATGTCCTCTGCCCTTGCTAAGGTTACCTCTGAGGTCAGGGTTTCCATGGATCAAGGCAAACCTCACCGGAGCCATCTTCATTGACCTTTCCAAGGCCTTCAACCTGGTTGATCATGTACTTCTGCACTCGCAACTCCGGTCCCTTGGCTTCTCCGCTCCGTCCTTGGGTGGTTCTCCAACTACCTCCAAGGACGACAGCAACTCACAACATTTAATAAGGCCCTCTCCGAGCTCACCCCAGTTAAATCTGGAGTTCATCAGGGGGTCTGTCATTGGGCCCATCCTTTTCTCCCTATTTGTGAAGAATCTCCCCACTGTACCATCCCATTGCAGTGCCACCTTATACACAGACGACCTGGTCATCCTTACTCACTCCTGTAACATTAGTGTCATTAATCGGCACCTAAACGTTGACTTTAGCAATATACAATCCTGGCTAAAAGAGAATAGACGTGTCCTCAATCTCAGGAAAATACAAGCCATGCTCTCTGGTTCTCAGGCAAAGTTAAAAACGTCCCCTGTGCCCCTGAATATTACCGGCGCTGATGGCTCCCCCTTGATGGTTGCTAACTCTGTCAAATACTTGGGAGTTACCCTTGACCCTCAGCTTAGCCTCTCCCAGCATGTATGCAGAATTTAAATAGTAAGTTGGGCCTGGCTTACAGAGCAAAAAACAGTCTTACCCCTGCCGCGTGTATTGCCCTGGTGAGAAGGATGTTTCTCCCCACTCTCTGCTATAGATTCATCACATTTGCTCACACTGCTAAAACTCACCTCTCAAAGCGGGACATGGCATAAAATAATATATGCTGCTTTGCCCTTGCATCCCATCGTCTCACCCACCACTGCAACCTTTACAATTAGCTTATTTGGCTTCCACCAGGCCAGCACTGAAGCTTTGTCCTAGGATGTTTCACTGACAAGGTGGTAAGAACGGCCACTCATCCTGTTCTGGCAGAGCTCCTCAAACCTGCCCTCTCCTCTTATTCCCTAAGGTCGCATGGTCCTGCGATATTCCAAGTTCCCAATACCTGCATCCAAATGGGTGACAGAGCATTTGCTTCATGTATTCAGAGATTATGGAATTCATTTCCTGTCCATGTTCATACTATACCCTCCCATACGGGTTTCCGTAACTCCCTCTGGGATCACTTGCTGCTCTCCTCGGCCTGCAGTTGCACTTAAGATGCCAGTGGCTCTCCTAAACAAAAGTCACACCTGATACCTTGGTCCTCTTTGACGGGCACCCACCTGAGCTCTGCGTTGGTTGTCCTCCTAGCCTTACGTGCTCACAGTGTTCCCTGTGTATGTATTCTATTGTATTTTAAATGTGCCTCTCTGTCTCATTTTGAAATGTCTGTACAATATTTACCTGTTCCCTGTGTATGTATTCTATGCTATTCTGAATTGCCTCGTCTGCCCCACTTTTGAAATGTCTCTATATTTGTCTACCTGAGCTCTTCACAACCTGTTTTGTAATTTGCTTCCTTATTTCCTTGTAACCTCCTGGGTCGCACCTGAAAATAGGCATCTGTTTTTGTCTAGTGTACTTACCTGGTTAACAAAAGCTAAATAAATAAGAATTGCTGATTACCACAAAGGAAGATGGGACCTGGGGGTTTTCATTTCTGACAACCTAAAGGTGTCTAAGCAGAGTACAAAGGCTGCAGGGAGGGCCAGTGGCATGCTGGGATGCATAGGTAAAGATGTCACAAACTGAAGGCAGGAGGTGGTTACGCCATTGTGCAAAATGCTAGTGAGGCTCCACCAAGAGTACTGTGTGCAGTTCTGAAGGCCGCACCTTCATAAGGACATTAACAGGGTGGAGGTGGTCCAGAGAAGGACGACTAAGATGGTACAAGGATTGCACCAGAAAACATATGAGGAGAGACTAAAGGACCTCAGTATGTATTTACAGTAGGAGAGGAGGGATCGAGGCGAGGGGCATGACTGGACATGTAAGTACCTTAAGGCATAAACAAGGTGCAGGGGAGACACTTCCAATAGAAGAGATGTACAAGAACAAGGGGCATGACATGAAATTGGAGGGTGACAGGCTGGGGGAAATGTGAGAAAGTTTTTCTTCACAGAGAGGGTGGTGGACGCATGGAATAAACTACCACAGGAGGTGGTGGGGGTGAACACAGTGCATGAGACAGGCATAAGGGTACACTGGGGGTGGGAAGGAGGGGGGAAAGCCACTGATTAGGTAGGGTCAGTGGAAACAAATTCGTGTAGAGACTGGATGGGCCTGGTGGTCCTTATCTGCCAACAATTTATAAGTTTCTATGTTGCCTGCTGCAAAAGCCCCCTCAAAGTAAGATCTGCACTTCTGGGGGCTCACGTCTTCTCTGCAAGGTCAGGTGGGAACTGTCGGAGAGACCTCTTGCTCTTGTGCCACACAAGCCCCTGCCTGGCCCTGACTCAAGTCCCTGACCCAGTCTCAGGTCTTGGCAGACCTGTAAAAAGCCCTGCCCTCCAGTGTTCTCTCCCACACAGAGGGCTTACCTTCAAGATGAGCCAGCTCCTCCCTTAGAAAAAAAGGGAAAGTTTGGTAGACCCACAGGCAGAAATCATTGGTGAAGACTGATTCATGGACGATAAGAAAGTCATGTACTTACCGTAACTGTTGATTTTCCAGAATATCTTCATCACTGATTACCACACCACTCACCCTTCCCCACTGCAGCAGAGACAGAGCCTCTGGGAAGCTCACCCTGTTGCTACTGGCAGGTACCATCTAGTATCATGGAAAATCCCCCGTTGTACTCCCTATGAAATAGTTGTTAAAATAAAAAAAGGGGAGGGGGTTGTGACCCATTGCTGAGTTCCCACTAGCACAAAAAAACACCTCAGAACTGGAATGAGGGTGTTCTGCTACTCACTAACCGGGACAGTGTTGCAGATTTCCAAGGTGGGGGCCGGGGGCACCTGGGGACCAGTGATCACAGTGTGGTTCAATGTAAGGATAGCTGCAATCAATCCACACAAGGCGAGGTCCTGGACTCCAGGAGGGCAAATATTAAAAAGATGGATGAATACCTCAGGGATGACCTGTCCAGTGAACGGGGGTGGGGTGGGGTGACCTGGATGGGTGGAGGAACAGTGGTGAAGCTAAAAGGGGGCACAGTGAAAACAACAAACCTCTGCATCGAGCAAGTGAGCAAAAACAAGAGGAACCGCTATGGCTCTCGACAGACGTGGTAGAAAAAGTAAAGGCTGAAAAGGGCAACATTCAGAAGGTATAAGGAGACACAGAGGGAAGAGGACAGGGAAGTGTATAATCAGAAATAGAGAGAAGCAGGGAAAGTAGTAAGGAGTGTGAAGGCACAAACTGAAGCGAGTACAGCCCAGTTGGTAACATAAGGCGACAAGACATATTTTAGGTATATACGTGAAAAGTGGAAGACTGGGGGAGGGATTGTAAGGTTGAAAGGGGAAAGAGGGGCAGACTGTGCAGAGTGGGACCAGGAAAAGGCAGATGTCCTGAACAAATACTTTTATTCAGTGTTCACAGAGGAAAAACAAGGGGAGAGGCCACAAAAAAGTAACAGGAGCATTGGAAGGAAGGAGGTGGACACTAGTCTGTTTTTGGAGGAGACTGTCCTGAAAGGACTCGCTAATATGAAAGTGGACAAAGCAGTGGGGCCAGAAGGGCTGTACCCAAGGGTATTGAGGGAGCTCGGGGTGGGGTATTAGCTGTATCTCTGACAGGCCTGTTTAATAGCTCACACAGAAACATAGAATTTAACGGCATATAAGGACCGCTTGGCCCACCTAGTCTGCCCATTTTCCTACCTAACAGATAAGCTGCAAATCCTAGTTAACCAACAGCTTACTTCCTCCTACCCCCCACTAGGACTGCCTTATGCCTGTCCCATGCATTCTTGAAGTCCCCCACTGTTCTTGACTCCACAACCTCCTCAGGGAGGCTGTTTCATGCATCCACAACCCTCTCAGTGAAAAAATACTTCCTCACATTACCTCTGAGCCGTCCCCCCTCTATCTTCAAATTGTGCCCCCTTGTTCTTGCACATCTCTTTTTCTGGAAGATGCTACCCTCTTGGACTTTGTTAATTCCTTGATGTACTTGAAAGTTTCTATCATGTCCCCTCTCCCTCCTTTCCTCTAGGGTATACATATTAAGCTCCTTTAGTCTTTCTTCAGTATGTCTTCCGGTGCAGACCCTGCACCATTTTGGTTCCTCCTCTGTACAGCTTCCACTCTGTCTATGTCTTTATGGAGATGGGGTCTCCAGAACTGCACACAGTACTCAGATGGGGTCTCACCAACTGTCTGTACAGAGGGATAACAACTTCCTGTTTTCTACTATTGATGCCTCTTCCTGTGCGCCCCAGTATCCCCCAGCCTTCCTTACTGCCTTCTCACATTGCTTGCCCACCTTTAGGTCATCGGATATAATTACCCCAGGTCCCTTTCTATTTTTACTGTTGTCAGTATCTCACCCCCATTGCGTACACTTCCCTTGGTTTTGTTTCCATGTGCATTACCTTGCACTTCTTTGCATTGAATCTGAGCTGCCACACATTTGACCATTCCTCCAACCTTGCAAAGTCCCTCTCATCCTTTCCACTCCATCTTGTGTATCAACCCTGTTGCAGATCTTTGTGTCATCTGCAAAGAGACATACTTTTCCTTCCAGTTCCTCTGCAATGTCACTTATAAAGACATTAAAAAGGACCGGTCCCAGTACTGAACCCTACGGTACCCCACTAGTAACCCTCCTTTCTTCACTGTGTATTCCATTTACTACTACCCTTTACGTCCTGTCGTCTAGCCAATTTTTTATCCAGGCTACCACCTTGGGACCCACTCCAAAGCTGGCTATCTTGTGAATTAATCTTTTGTGTGGGACTGTATCAAATGCCTTGCTAAAATCTAGGTAGGCCATGTCCACAGCCCCTCCCTGGTCTACTACTTGGTCACCCACTCAAATGAAATCTATTAGATTTGTCTGACACAACCTTCCCATTGTGAATCCATGCTGCCTTGGGTCCTGTGCCCCACTGGCCTCTAGGTACTCAACAATTCTTTCCTTCAGAAATGATTCCATCATTTTCCCTACCACTGAGGTCAAACTAACTGGTCTGCAGTTTCCTGCCTCTGTCCTGCTCCCACTTTTGTGAAGAGGAATCACATCTGCCCTCCTCCAGTCCTCGGTACCACCCCATCCTCCCATGATTTGTTAAAGAGAGTTAAGCGGTGTCACTAGTTCTACCCTTAGTTCTTTTAGAATTCCTGGGTGAATCCCATCAGGCCCCATTGCTTTGTCCACCTTCCATTTTCAGTTCTTTCAGAACCCTTTCTTCTGTAAATGGACTGGTATAGACCCCCGCTTCGGAGTGTTTCTCTTGTTTGGTTTAGGTAACTCCCCATCTCTTCCTTGTGAATACTGAGCAGAAATATTCGTTCAGTATCACTGCTTTTCACTGTCACCCTCTACCCACATTCCCTCCCTTTATTAAGCTTCAGTATCCTCCTTTGGTCTTTCTTCACTCCCTAATGTACCTATAAAGGTCTTATCCCCTTCTTAACAGAATTGGCTATCCTTTCCTCGGTTTGGGCCTTTGCTATTCTGACTGCCTTCCCAGCCTCTTTCTGCTTTAACTGATAAAGTTCTCTGTCCTGCTCCTTCTGTGTTTCCTTATATTTCCTGAATGCTGTCCTTTCTCCTTAACCTTCCCTGCCACTCTTTTGAGAACCACAGCGTTTTTTCCTTCGTTGTGTTTTATTGATTTGCTTTACACAAAGGCTTGTTGCTCTGTGATGGCTGTTTTGATCACTTCCCATTGTTCCTCCACCCTCCTTCTTGCCTGTTTGCTAGTGCTTTTCTGAGGCACTCTCTCATTTTCCCAAAGTCGGCCTCCTAAAGTCCAGTACTCTTGCTTTTGTATGGCTTGATTGTATGGCTGTGTTTATCGTGAACCACACTGTTTGGTGGTCACTTGTTCCCAGATGGCTACCCACTTCTAAATCTGAGATTCTTTCTCCATCCCCATTTGAGAGAGTACCAGGTCTAAGATTGCTCCTCTCGGTGGGTTCCAATACTAGCTGTCTGAGGCATGCCCTGTAGGGCATCAAGAATGACCCTGCTCTTGGATGTGCCTGCAGCAAAGGTGCTCCAGTTAACATCTGGCATATTCAGGTCCCCATCAACAATATCTCCTTTTTCTGCCATTCTAAGAAAGCCTTCTATCATTTCCTTGTCCATTCCTCCCCTGAGATGGGGGTCTGTATACAACCCCCATACGGATTGTGGTGCCATTTCCTGTCTCCAGGGTGACCCAAAGTGCCTCATCTGTTCCCTGTTTACTCTTTAGTTCTGTTGCTTTGATCCCTTCCTTTACATAGAGAGCTACCCCTCCTCCTCTTTTACCCTCCCTGTCCCTCCTGTAGACTGTGTATCCTGGTATGCTGACATCCCAGTCATGGTTCTCTGTGTACCATGTTTCTGTGACTGCCACAATATCCAGGCAACCCTCTTCCATCAAGGTCACTAGTTCAGGGAGCTTGTTACACAGACTACGGGCATTGGTACTCATCACCCTCCACTTTTTGATAGCCTTACCCCTTTTAGCCCCATTTCTGTCCTTACTGCCTTTGCCTTTTTTTACATTTAAATCTGTTTTGCTCCCTAATAACTTCTGTACCTTGGTGTTTACCTCACTAATCACCATGTTTTGTGGGGGGAGGCTCGGATTTCCCTGCTCCTTTTCAGTGCCTCCCCCCTTGGCTAGTTTAAATGCTTGCCAATGAAGCATTTAAACCTCTCACCTAGGATCCTGGTTCCCCTGGACAGATGCAGACCATCGCACCAGTATAGGTCTCCATCCCTCCAGGTGGCTCCCCAGTCCCCAATGAAGCCAAAACCCTGAGCTCCACATCAGTTTTTCAACCACTCATTGAATTCCCTGGTGAGAAGTGCCCTAGCATCTCCCTTGCCATAGACAGGCAGCACCTCCAGAAGGTTACCGTGATGCGCCTACTTGTCTAAGGCCCTTCCCAACTCTATAAACTCCTCTTGCACTGCTCTGATCCCATTCCTAGCCAGGTCATTTGTCCCTAGGTGGACAATGACATCCAGCTCCCTCCCTCGTGCAGCTCCTCCCACGATCCTGAGGATTCGCTTCCTGTCCCTCCAAGCCGTGGCACCAGGAAGGCACCTTACCTCCCTCTCCCCTTCCTCCCCCATTTCTACCCCTAATGATTGAGTCCCCCACCAGGAGTTGTTTCCTTCCCCTGTGGGGTCCCATGCCACCCTCCTGTGGGTCTCCTCTGTGAAGGTTCCCAGCATCCTCCTTGGTCTCCACTGCAGGTGCCTCCATAGAGGAACCACTATCCACCAGAAGAGCGAATGAATTGTGGAGAGGTACAGCTGGAGAGATGCAACTCTGTTCCACCACCCTCTCCTTCCTTGAGCCCACCCTGGTCCAGCCTCTCCTCTTTCTTGGCAACCTCTGAGGTAGTGGCATTGGCCCTGGTGGTCCCTGGGTGGGGGAGGAGTTTTCACGAATCCTAGCCAGGTCAGCCTGGAGACGGGCAACCTCCTCTCTCAGATCAGAGAGGTGCCTGCACATAGGACAGCATCGCAGCCTCCAGAATGTCTCCTGGAACACTGCCGCCCCACAGCCATTGCACTGCACCACTCCTATCATGTCTTATTTTGTGTCCTCTCTACTGTTTCCCTGGATGTTTACTCTCTCCTCACAACTCTGACCCTTCCTGTTCTGGGACAGCAACTTCCTATCTTCTTCAGTAGCCTCCTTCTTCCTTGCTTAATATCAGACCACCAGCAGCTGGGGGGGAGAGTGAGCTACTTTTTTTTACTTTAGGGTTGACAAAACCAATGTTTCTCTATGATCCTTTCCTTCCTACTGCCAAACACAAAGTTCCTGTTGACAGTCAAATCCAGTGGCTATAAAAGTAGAACTGGCTTTGGGTGGGTGGGATGGAGGGCAATTAGTAAGAAAAAAAGGCTAGCAACAGGAAGTTGTAATTTGACTCACCTGCTTTTCTAGTGTCTAAACCACACCCCCAGGTAAGCTCTCTTTCCTCCTACTGGTTTAACAAAGTCACCTGATACAGTACCTTTCCCTGCACAGAACACACACTGCCTTTCTTTCCTTTTTTTTTAACCCCTAAATAAGACCCCTTCTACTTCTAATAAAGTTACCTGTCTACTTAATCTTAACTGACACTGACTCCTGCTGAGATGTAAGTTTTAAATTAACAAGAAAACTTAGCTTCTTTTAGTTAGCTGCTTTCTGCTCTACAAGCAAGGCTAGCAACAGCACCTGTCTCACCTGAGACAGGAGTGGTTCCTGAGGACTGGAGGATGACAAATGTCCCATTTCACAAAAGTAGCAGTAGAGAGGAGACTGGCAATTATGGGACAGTAAACCTGACATCGGTGGTGGGACAGTTAGTGGAATCAGTGCTGAAGGAAAGGATGGTAGAATGTCTTGAATCCAATGGGTTACAAGACACTAGGCAGCATGGATTCACAGGTGGGGATGCCATGTCAAATAACTCTGATAGATTTCTCTGACTGGGCGACCAAGGAACTAGATCAGGGTGGAGTGGTGGATGTGGCCTACCTAGATTTCATTAAGGCTTTCAACACTGTTCCACACAGGAGACTAGTAAGCAAGCTGGGTAGTTCAGGAGTAGGTCCAGAGGTAAGATAAGTAACTGGTTGGGGGATAGACAGCAGAAGGTGGTGGTAAACAGAGTTCACTCCAAAGAAGAGAGGGTGACCAGCAAGGTGCCTAAGGGATCAGAGCCGAGACCAGTTCTCTTTAATGTCTTTGTAAGTGACAGTGCAGGGGAACTGGAAGGTCTGCCTCTTTGCAGATGACACCAAAATGCACAATAGGGTAGACACAAGGGATTGTGTGTGTGTGTGTGTGTGTGTGAAGAATGAGCGGAGACCTGAAGATGCTCGAGGAGTGGTCAAGGGTACAGCAGCTGGGTTTCAATCAATCAGTCAGTTTTTATTTATAACACGCTTTTCAAGAACCAAAGCGCGAATACATTACAGACAAAACAAACAAACATTCAATTAATAAAAATATATAAAAAGATAAAAGGCAGAAAAAAGTAAAACTAAGTATTGTCTCCAAAAGCCAGATTAAATAAATACGTTTTCAGTGAGGCTTTAAAGGTCTCAGACAAGCACTCTCTACTCCGATGAGGTACAGAGTTCCACAGGGTCGGGGCCTCCCCCCGTTGGAATACTCTGGGTAATACACAGGCAGGTGGATGTACTGGTTCAGAGTAAATTCGGACACCACCTTAGGCATAAACTTAGGATTTGTCCTCAAGGACACCCTGTCCTTGTGAAAAGCTAAATAAGGCTCTTTACACATCAGAAACTGTAACTCAGAAATCCTTCGAGCAGAAGTATCAGCAACTTAAAAACGCTTTCCATGACAGAAAGCTTAGCTCGCAATCTGCGGCCGGTTCGAAGAGAGGCACAGTAAGTGATTCTAACATAAAAAGAAGGTCCCATAGATGGACTGGGTCCCAAATAGGAGGTTTTAAATGCAGGATGCCCTGCAAAAAGGTATAGGACAAGACCAGCTGAGCAAGGGTCTTGCCCTCTATAGGTGCATGATACGCAGAGATGGCAGAAAGGTGCACCTTGATAAAACAGTAACTTAGACCAGTATCAGATAGAGAGGAGACACTCTAGAACATAGTTCACTGGACAAGTGAAAGGGTCAATGTGGCGAGTGGAGGCGTGAGAGCAGAACTGCTTCCACTTCACAGCATAAGTGGACTTAGTGGAGGACTTTCCTGCAGCCACTAGGACATCAGCCCCTCTAGAGGAAACCCCAAATCTGGCAACTGCTAAGTCTGCAGGAGCCATGCAGACAGGTGCAGAGACTTGAGGTCCAGATGGACCAGAGTGACTCGATCCTGGGACAGCAAGTGCAAGCTCAAGGGCAAGGGGATCGGGGGTTCTGCTGCTAACTGTTGAAGCAGAGGGAACCGGATTGGATGAGGCTAGAAGGAAGCAACAAGAATCATCTCCGTTCCTTCCCCCTGCAGCTTGAGAAGTACCCTCTGAAGAAGAGGAAAGAGAAGGAAGGCATACAGGACCCTCCCTGTCCAACAGAGGAACAATGCGTCTCAGCAGAAAACTTCAGGCCCTGGATCTAGCAAGCAGAAACTGGGCAGTCTGGCGTTGAATGGGGATGCAAAGAGGTCCAACTCTGGTCATCTCCACCTGTCAAACAGCTGATCTGCGACTGACTGGAGCAGTTTCCATTCTTGGGCTTGGGACCGAGACCTGCTTAGGCTGTCAGCCAAGATGTTTTGGGTGCCTAGAACATGCATGGTGGTGAGTCCCAGCCGGTGCTCCAGTGCCCAATACCAGATCCTCATGGCCTCCCTGCAGAGAGGATACGAATGAGTGCGCCCGCTTGCTGATGTAAAATACCATGGACATACTGTCTGTCTGGATTAGGAGAGGGCCCAAGAGAAGGTCCATCTGAAATGCTCGCAGTGCATACAGGACCACTCTCATCTCTAGGACATTGATGTGCAGGGTCTGCTCCAAAGGGGACCACAACCCCTAAGTCTGTCGGTCCCATAAGTGGGCACCCCAGCTCAGTTCCGAAGTGTCCTCGGTTAGAACCTGCCTAGCAGACTCCTTTCTGAAGGAAAACTCCCTTGGCAAGGTTGACAGGATCCATTCACCAAGCCAGAGTCTGACGAACTGGGTCGGAGACTGTGACAGGCAGTTCTAGGTCATCTGAACGCTGGTCCCACTGCACCCTGAGTGCCCACTGGGGGACCCTCATATGTAAGTGAGCCAGAAGGACAGTTGGAATGGCAGCCGTCATGTGACCAAATATCCGAAGGAAAGACCTGGCTGAGGTGTGACGGAAGGATGACACTGTTCAAGCCTGGGATACAAAGCAGTCTGCTCTGTCCTGTACTGAGTCCAATACTGCTCCGATGTATTGGAGCCTTTGGTTGGGCCAGGGGGATGACTTCGGCAGGTTCAGAGTGATCCCCAATTCTCCGAAGAGGATAAAGATGTCTCTGAGTGTCTTAACAGCTGATCCTTGGTGGGTGCTGTTGGAAGCCAGTCGTTCGGGTAAGGAAAGACATAATGGCCTTGTCTCCAGAGTTCAGCAGCCACCACCACTAGGCACTTGGTTAAGACTCTGGGAGCCGAGGATAGGCTGAATGGTAGAGCTCAGTATCCAGCAACGGGAGCACCACCAAAGGTTTAGGCTCCTTCTGGTGAAGGTACTTGAGACAGCCTACTCCTCTCCTGATCCAGGTCCTCTGTCTCCCAGCCACTGGTGGCCTGGATATGTCTCATGGCATCCATAAATGACAGATCATCAGGAAAGGATCTGGGGGTGTCTCTATATGCCTGTTTCTTGGCCTTTGGGACGCTGCACTTATAGTCCATTACTTGTTTCAAACAACATGAAGTCTTCCTGTATTCTGACAATCTACAGTTAGCCCCACCCTTTAAACTGCCCCGGAGAGTAGAGGGTTAATTTTCTATGCAGTGCCTAGAACGTTGAACTCGAGCTCGGTTGAGGTCTCTGTTTGCAGCACTTTGAAACCCAATTGTCAGATTCTTTACTCCGCCTCACTGAACAGTCGCTCTGGAGATTTCTCCTTCTGCTCAGTTCAAAGTCTGTTAAAGTTGTCGGTTTCATTCCAAATTTAATTCCACATTGTTGGTTCAGGCTCTGTCTGTGGTACCATGAGTACTTAAGATAGCTTCTCTAATTATTGTGGAAAGTGTAAACTGTATTTCGATTGGTTCGGCTGAACCGATCCTTTATATTGAATTCTTGTGTTCTTTCTTAGTGTGTGGTTACCGGTCCTTATCGGTTTAAAAAAAAAACGTTTTTTTCCAATACCCATAACATGGTTAGAAACTGATAAGGGAGTCTTGCCTGGTGGTTGCCGAAAAAAGGGTAAGTTTGGTTAGGTTGGCCATGTCTGAGAAACCCAAGAAAAAAGACGGGCCCACTGGGTTTCAACACTGCAGTGAGTGTGGGAAGGTCTTTGCTAAGGCCGATCCCCACACCACCTGTATTTATTGTCTGGGGTTTGACCACCTCGATACAGACTGCCAAATATGTAAAAACTTTCCCAAGTCTACCCTGAAAAAAAGATTAGGCGGACTTAGGGAAAAGGAAGCCGAGAAGTCCGCTGACCCGGATAGCCAGCCTGTTTGGTTCCAACCGAACCAGAAGGAGTGCCCTCTGACCAGGGTGATACATCTTCGGCCAAGAGGAGAGCCGATCCTGAGGGATCGGTTCCTACAAAAGGAAAACGCAAAGAGAAATCGACTGGTTCGGATGCAGAGGTTCATGTTCTGACTGCCAAGGAAACAGCCAGAGCGATTCGGATTGTTGAATCGCTTCACCCGGTTCCGACTGATCCGGCGCCTTTTGGCAGGGGTTCGGTTCAATCAGTTACCCTGGTTCAAGATTATACCCCTGAAGAATTTTATGAACCGGAGTTTGAGGAGGAGGAGGATTTTGAAGATGATGGTGAAGAAAAAATTACTCACCTTAGTAATGTTGTTTCTTCTAATGGAGTCTTGCTGTATTCTGACAATAGCAGTGAGTCCCAACCTTCGAACTGCCCCGGAGATGAAAGAGTTAACTTTCCATGCCAGGCACGGAACGCTGAGCTCGAGCTCAGTTGAGACTCTGTCTGTTGCTGTTTAAACTCAAACCATCAGATCTTTACGAGCTTAACTCACTAAGGTCCTGTGTGGAAGCTGTAAACCTACACTAGTCAACTGGCTACTAAACATAAAAACAAATTTTTTGGTCTCAAAACAAAGACTCAAGTCAGGAGACCCAAAAAATGAAAAACACAACACCCACTCACCCAAGAAAAGGGGTGAAAACAACAAGGTGGGCACCTACTGAGTGCCAACACTGCCATTGTCCACCCACACCCCAAAAACAGAGGTTCTGAGATGGGCAGGCAGGGGCGGGGTCAGAATACAGCAAGACTCCATTAGAAGAAACAACATTACTAAGGTGAGTAATTTTTTCTTCAAACAACATGAAGTCTTGCTGTATTCTGACAATAGCAGACTACCAAGCAGTACCTCCATGGAGGAGGGACAGAACCTACTTAGGGAATAGGATCTGAAGCACAGCTGTGCCAAACTGAGCATCACTCCTAGCCTGGATATCCAGGAGTAATGCTTGGTAAAAGTGTGAACTGTTTTCCAGGTAGCTGCTTGACATATCTCTAGAATAGATATCCCTGGCAGCAGCCAGGGAAGCAGCTGTACCTCTGGTAGAGTGAGCCCTCAGGCCTGAGGGTGGAACCTTACCCAGTTTTTCATAGCAAAATTGATACAAGAGACAATCCACCTGGCAATGGATCTTTTAGTGGCAGGTTTCCCTTTACCAACCTCACCATAAGTGAGGAACAGTTGGAGGGAGTCAAACCTGTGACCCTTGGTACGTTCTATGTAGTAGCTAAGGGCTCTTTTCACATCTAAACTGTGCAGCCTCCTCTCGCCAGAGGAGGAATGGACAGTGAAGTACACAGGAAGAGACACAGATTGATTAAGGTGGAAATCTGAAACCACCTTAGGCAAAAAAGTACAGTTACGTAAGAACTTACCGTAACAGTAGATCTTCGAGAACAGCTCTTGCAGCAGGTAACACCATTAGGACTGAAGCCGGCAGGACCCCACGGAATTATTCTAGCTAGCTATCTTCAGCGGGGACCGCCCCCGACGTCGGTCCCGCCTCCGACGTCAGGCGTAGTACATAAGGGGGTGGTCCCGCCAGATTCCCCAGTTCTCCCGCCGGAGACTTCCGGCCACAGGACAACATCAGAATGGGAGACCGAGGATCCACCATCAGAAGACAAAAGGGTGTAAGCCCCTGCCAAAGGCTCGGTAAGCCATGCCTCCTCCAAGGGGGAAGGTGGGCGGGAAGATACCTGCTGCAAGAGCTGTTCTCGAAGATCTACTGTTACGGTAAGTTCTTATGTAACTGTACTATCTTACTTCGAGGTACACCTCTTGTAGCAGGTAACACCATTAGGACTGATTTCCAAGCACTAACGCTTGTAAGCATTCTGGGAGGAGGAAACTAGGAAAATCTATACCAAGTCCTGACTCTAGGACAGGAGACCCTGTAGCATGGCCAGGCCGAAACTGGCTCTTCGCCGTGAAGCAATGTCCAGGCTATAGTGCCTGATAAAAGTATGCACAGAGCTCCAAGTGGCTGCAGCACAAATGGCAGAGGAGGAGACGTTACGAAGTGCTGCAAAGGAGGTAGCCACCCCCCTAGTGGAATGGCCCCGGACTGTACCCGGGAGGGGATTTTGCTTTGTATCATAGCAGTATGATATACACTGGACAAGCCAGTGAGAAAGGGACTGCTTTGATACTGGTTGGCCCATCATCTTCTCAGTGAAAGAAACAAAGAGTTGCTCCGATTTGCGAAGCTGTTGAGTCCTGTTCAGGTAATACCTTAGACAGCGGTGAACATCCAGGGTGTGGAGCAGTGCCTCTCCTCTATTCGAATATTTAGGGAAATACACAGGCAGGTCAATGTCCTGATTGAGAGTGAGTGTAGAGACCACCTTAGGCAAGAACTTAGGATTCGTCCTCAGGGACACTCTGTCCTGGTGGAAAATCAAATAAGGATCCTCATACATGAGAGCGTGAGCTCTGAAATTCTCCCTGCTGGACGTAACAGCAACTAAAAATAACGCTTTCCATGACAGGAAACGCAGCTCTGCGAATCCGCGGCAGGTTCAAGGGGGGAGCGTGAGTTGCTCCAGGACAAAGAGTAAATCCCATGGAGGAACAGGTTCCTTAATGGTGGCCTAAGGTGTAACACCCCTCTCAGAAATTCTCGAGAGGCGTCAAGCTGCGCCACTGTGCGCTGTCCCACCGGGAAGTGGTAAGCAGAAATAGCGCAGAGGTGCACCTTAATAGAGGAGTAGGTGAGACCCGAATGGAAAAGGGAGAGCAGGTATTCTAACACCGCTTTCACCGGGCAACCTAGAGGGAAGGCCAATGCAAGCTTATGCATCACGTTAAAAACGGCCATTTCATGGCGTGACGTCAAGATAAGCGTGCTGCCGACTTTCTTGGTCATGAAAGAACTTCGCCACCTCTGCAAGACCCCATGTCGAAAATGGCTATGTCTCTAGGAGCCATGCATGCAGGTTCAGTGAACGTAAGTCCGGGTGGACCAGTGAACCTTCTTCCTGAGACAAGAGATGGGAGCTGAAGGGCAACGGGACCGGAGGTTCCCGGGATAGCTGCTTGAGCAAGGGGAACCAGATCTGTCTGGGCCAGAAAGACGCTATCAGGATCACTGTTGCGTGCTCTCTGCGCAGTTTGAGAAGAACTCTCTGGATCAACGGGAAGGGAGGGAAGGCGTAGAGGAATCTGTTCGCCCAGGAGAGGGACAACGCGTCTCGCCAGAAAACACCAGGCCCTGGATCTAGCGAGCAGAAATTGGGCAGTTTTGCATTGGATGGGGAAGCTTAATAAGTCCAGTTCTGGAGTGCCCCATCAAGAAACAGATCCTCGTGACCCCTTGAAGAAGTTCCCACGTCAGGACCCTGGCCTGGGAACGACTCCAGGCCGCTCATATTGTGTTGTCCACCCGGGAACGCGAACTGCAATCAGGTTCGCGCCCGTGTCGGATTACCCAATCCCACACTCCTCATAGCTTCTGCAAAGGGGTGAGTGTGCGCCCTGTTTGTTGAGGTAATACATCACCGCCGTGTTGACTGTCTGAAGCAGAAGAGTACTCAACGGGATTTCTGACTGAAAGGCCTGCAGGGCGTAAAGGACCGCCCTCATCTCCAGCACGTTGATGTGGAGGTGGGCTTCCTGAAGGGTCCGTGTTCCCTGGGACCTCACCCCGTTCAAGTGCGCTCCCCACCCCAGCCCTCAGGCGTCTGTGGAGAGGATTGCCTCCGGGGACGGCGCTGTAAACGGGACACCCGCAGAAAGTGTCCCTGGGCCTAGCCACCACTGCCAGTCTGGAATCACGGCATTTGTGATTCTGACCGGATGCTGTATGTGGTCTTGCCTTTGGTCCCACTGCACCTTGAGCATTCACTGAGTTACCCGCATGTGGAGCCTTGCCAAAGGGACGGTCAGAATGGCTGCAGCCATGTGTCCGAGCAGACGGAGGACCAGCCTGGCAGGAACAGTCTTTGTCGCCGAGAGATCCCTGATGAGGGATCTGATGCGCTCCGCTCTGTCGTCTGGGAGAAATGCTTTCCCCTGAATGGTGTCCAGAACTGCGCCTATGAACTGCAGCTTCTGTGACGGTACGAGGAGAGACTTCTCGTAGTTGATTAGAATGCCCAGAGACTGGAACAGGTCCTGGGTGCTCTGGATAGCCAGCAACAACGCCTCTCTGGAGGCGGCCATGAGAAGCCAATTGTCCAAGTACGGGAACACATAGTGGCCCTGTCTCCTTAAAGACGCTGCCACGACTGGCATGCACTTGGTAAAGACCCTGGGGCCCGATGACAGTCCGAACGGAAGAGCTCAGAACTGAAAATGGTGGCCGAGAAACTTGAAGTGCAGGAACCTCCTGTGCACTTAAGCCGCAGGGATGTGCAGGTAGGCGTCCTGCATGTCTAGGGACGCTAAGAAGGTGTCCTGCTTTAGCATGGGAATGAGACCCTGAAGGGTCACCATGCAAAATCGTTTGTAGGCGACCAATGTATTTAGGTCGCTGAGGTCCAAGATTGGACGGAGGTCCCCTGTTTTCTTGGGAACCAGAAAGAAGTGGGAATAGTATCCAGATCCTATCTGGTTCTCTGGAACATACTCCACCGCTCCCTTCTGCAGGAGCGTGAGCATTTCTTGCCTGATAAGCAATCTGTGCTGACCCGAGTAACGGGAGAGCAGAGGAGGCCTCGAGGGTGGCTTGTCTGCGAATTCTATAAAGTGGCCTTCTTTGACCAACTGAAGAACCCACCTGTCGGTGGTTATGGACTGCCATCCTGGCAGGTAATTCACAATACGATCCCCGACCTTGATGTCCCGTTGATCCTGAGGGGCGGGGGCCGGGAAGGAGTCAGGCTGTGGCGTCGGAGGGGCCCGCGGGCTAAGCCAGCTTCGCTGGACGCCACTTCGCCCGCTGGCTGTCTTCCTGGGCTCTCATGAACCGGAGCTCTCTGTTGTGGACCGTGCGGACTGTTGTCTCTGCCCGTCTGCCTAAAAACGGCTTTGGTTCCACGAAGGAACTAAGCCTCGTTGGTACATTGCCTGACCCACCTCACCGCCTTCCCGGCCTCTTGGAGCTTGGTGAGAACCTTCTCAGAGGGTGCACCAAAGAGAACTTCTCCTTCAAAGAGGCGCCCATGATGTTCTTCTGGACGTCCGTAACCGAGACACGGCCATGAATGTCTCCGGAGGCATATCTGAAGCTGCCGCCTGGCCGAGGAGTCCACGGAATCATACGCGGCTCGCAGCACCTGGGTTCCCACGTCCGAACCCGTACGGAGGAGCTGCAACATCTCCTCCTTCTGCTCACCTTCAGGCAATTTCTCCGCCAGATCCAGTCCCTGTTCCCACAAGGCATTTTGGAACTGCACCATGTGGGTCAAGTAGTTCAGGGATCTGATGGTGCAGGTAGTGGAAGCATACGTGCGCCTGCCCATAGCGTCCAGCTGTTTGTACTCCGGTTCCGGTGGCAGGGTGCTCAAATATTGCGGTCTCTGGGACCAGTCATGAGAGGCTGTTATGACCAGAGAGTCGGCCAGAGGATGTTGAGCCAAGTACTGGTCTTCCTTAGGAGCCTTGTACAGGCGGTCAGCTTTCTTCGGCATTGCCGGGAGCGAGTGTGGATGCTTCCACGCTGCCTTGGTGACGTCCACAAAAGCGTCCACCAAGGGTGGTACCACCACAGGCTTGGGATCCTTCTGCCGAAGATATCTAGCAAGGCGTAGTCTCTCGGGGTCTAACTCTTCTGCATCCCAGCCCATGTTCTCTTGGATATGTCTCATGATTTCCGAGAACGATGGGTCATCCGGAGGAGATCTAGGAAGCTCACGTGGGTCCGGAGAGGGGATGGGAAGGGGAGAGAGGGATCTGGATCTTGCAGAGGACTCCGATCCTGTATCCTCCGTCGAAGGTGAATGACGGCGTCTTCTGGGTCTCTTAGGACTGGGTGACCCTGAAGAGGATCTAGACAGAGGTCTCCTTTTATCTGGTCTCCCCCTTGGAGGGTCCGTAGGCTCCTGGGGGAGAGGTACTCGGCCTGCTGCCCTGGATGGAGAAGGGGGTGCAGGGGCCGGAGGAGTCCGCGAGGTGGTGGAGGAGGAGGAGGAGGTAGAGGAGGTGGTGTGGGAACCACATCCCTTTTAATGGTATCCCACCAGTAGGTAAAGAGCTCCTTAACCTCAGAAAAGGAAAGGCCCGACGACGGACCGGGCGCCGGTGGCCAGTCGTCGGGTTCCGGCGTCGGCTCCTCAGGTTGTGGGGAGGGTTCCCTGGGAGGGTCGACAGGACCGGGTTCGCCCATCTGGTCCTCAGGCTGCATCAACTCCTCCTCCGTGATGGTCTCCTGACCAAGGTCGGTAGGAGGCGTTGGGGTCCTCTTCTCAACTCGCTCGGACGTCGGCCCTCCTGCCGACGACAGAGAGGGCAAAGGCCTGACCGGCAACGGGAGTCTAGCGGTTGACGGCTCCTGGGACCTGTGATGAGTGGCCGACGTCGGGGGGCGACGTCGAGTCCGACGGCCTCTTAAGCGAGGTAAGCTCCTTGGTCTTCCTCTGGGGAGGAGGAGGAGGCAGACCTGACGTCGGGTTCGGAATGGCGGGAACCCGACTTGTGGTGATGATGATGGTCCCCAGACCTAACCAGGGCTTTGGAAGAGGAGGACGAAGAGGGCCTGGAGGTCTTGGCCTGTGAGGAGGAAGAGGAGCCCGAAGGTTTCTTCACCGCAGCGGAGGAAGGCTGAGAACGGGCCCGGGATGGCGAATGGTCGGACCGGGAGCTGGAACTACGGGAGTCAGAGGCCCTAGACGGGGACTTGGATGGAGCCTTCTCCATGTGCTTCTCAGAATGTTTCCGGGCCTTCTCTGCAGAACTCCCCTTGGAGGTGTCCATGGCCTTAATTTTCTCCTCGAGCAGGAATGCCTGCAGAGCCTTCTGGCGACGGATCCGGGTCCGGCTGTTGAACCCCTGGCAGAAAATGCAGGACCGGGTGTTGTGGTCTAGGCCTAGGCACCGGACGCAGGCCGAATGCGGATCCTTGAACGGGATTTGCTTCCCACAGGTGCACTTCGAAGGATGGCCTTCAACGGAGGTTGGAGAGGACATCAGACAGCAACTGAGCCGAAGAATGAACTTTTTTCCCGAAGGAAGAACTTAACCATGCGTCGCGCGCTAGAAACGATCCGAAGGGTCGAGACATGCAAGTCGACGGCGGGAAAAGAACTGGGGAATCTGGCGGGACCACTCCTTATGTACTAGTTCTGATATCGGAGGCGGACCGGACGCAGGGCGTCCTCGCTGAAGATAGCTAATTAGAAGAATTCTGGGTCCTGCCGCCTGCCGCTTCAGTCCTAATGGTGTTACCTGCTGCAAGAGCTGTATCTCGAAGTAAGATCTTCCTGTTAGTCCTGAGGACCACCTTATCTCTATGAAAGGAGATAAAATCAGTTACTGACAAAGCTTGCAACTCACTTATGCGTCTGGCAGAAGTGATGGCCACCAGAAACACAGTTTTCCAAGTCAAGTACTTAAGCTCTGCTGAAGACAAAGGCTCAAAAGGGGGTTGCATAAGCTGAGCAATGCAAACATTAAGGTCCCAAGCAGGGGCAGGGTCCCTGAATGGAGGGTTGGTGTGAAGCAATCCCTTGAAAAACTTGGAGAATACAGGGTGAGCTGAAAGAGAAGAGTGCTTACCTGCTGAAATAAAAGCAGAAACAGCTGCCAGATGCACCTTCAGTGTAGCTGGTCTAAGCCCCAAGCTATTTAAGTGGACCATATAATCAAGGACTGTGGGCAGATCAGCAGACTCTGGGGAAATATGCTTTCCAGAGCACCATATGGAAATTTTTTTCTACTTGGAATTATAAGTAGCCCTGGTGGAAGGTTTCCTAGAAGCCTTCAGAATATCCATTACACCTCGGGAGAGGTGTAAATCAGCAAACTCATCTTGCAGGGTTGAGATCTGATTTTGACTAGCACTCTGAACAGGAGAGGAAAGGGGGGGAAAGCATACAGGAACTTTCCTTCCCAACTGAGAACTAAGGCATCCAGGGGGACTGAGCCCAACATTGGGGGCCTGCAGCAAAAAAGGGGAAGTTGGTGATTGTCTGGGGATCTTTGTCTGGGGCTGCAAAAAGATCTATCTCTGGGGTGCCCCATATGGAAAATATCATCTCCAAGACCAGGGGATCCAGTGACCATTCGTGATGGCCCTGGGATATCCTGCTGAGAGCATCTGCCAGGACATTGTCCTTGCCTGGGAGGTGAACTACTGTGAGGGAGGTGTTCAGGGAATAAGCTAGAGACCACAACTTCATTGCTTCTGTGCACAAGGCCGTATACCGAGTGCCTCCTTGCTTGTTGATGTACCACATTGTGGTGGTATTGTCTGTTCTGACCTGGATAACTTTGTTCTGAACAGACTTGGAAAAAGCTTGAAGTGCTAGAAATACTGCTCTGAGTTCCAACAGATTGATGTGACTAGAGATTCCTGGAGGGGACCACAACCCCTGGGTGGTCAGGTCACCCAAGTGAGCCCCCACCCCAAGAGGGAGGCATCTGTAGTAAGGATTAAAGAGTGAGACTGAGTGACAAAGGGAACTCCTTGTCTCAGATTGTCCTGATCCTGCCACCACTGTAGGGCCTGGATCAGGGTTCCGAGTCACTGGGATCAATTTGGTCAGAGGGTCCTTCCTTTGACACCAAAAGGCTCTCAAATAAAACTGAATGTCCCTCATCTGAAATCTTGCTCCAGGCACCACTGCTGTGGAAGCAGCCATGTGCCCCAGGAGCTGTAGAAAATGTCTTGCAGGTCGAGACACCTGCGGGGTGAATGAGGAGGCCAGAGAGATAAGGGTCCTTGCCCTGTCCAGGGGAAGGAAAGCTCTGGCCTTTTCTGTGTCTAGCTCTGCGCCTATGAAGGTGAGGAGCTGGACAGGCTCTAGAACTGACTTTGAAAGATTCAGAAGGAAACCCAAAGAGGTGAGCAGTTGCTGAGTTATCTGTAAGTGTAACTTGACTTGGTCTGGGGACTGGCCTACTATGAGCCAGTCGTCCAGGTAAGGGAAGATGGCAATCCTTTGCCTTCTTAGAGCAGCAACTACTACTGCCAGGCATTTTGTGAATACCCTTGGAGCAGAGGTCAGACCAAAGGGCATTGCTCAGAACTGGTAATGGCCTGAGGGCAGCTCGAACCTGAGGTACTTTCGATGGGAGCTTCTGATGAGAATATGGAAGTAGGCATCCTTGAGGTCCAGGGACACTAGCCAGTCCCCTGGCCTGAGAGAAGGTAGAATAATTCCCAGAGTCACCATTTTGAATTTTGGTTTTAAAAGGTGCTTGTTTAAGCATCTGAGATCCAGGATGGGCCGCCATTCTCCTGTCTTTTTTGGGGTAAGGAAGTACCTGGAGTACAATCCTTTGCCCTGGTGTAGGGGTGGAACCCTTTCCATAGCTCTGAGAGCCAAGAGGGAAGAGACCTCTGCCTCTAGGGCAAGTGCCTCTGAGGGATTTGCAGGTGGAAAGGATCTGGTTCTCATCTTTGGAAACTTTTTGAAGCTGAGAACCAGTCCTGGCTTACTACTTCCAGGACCCATTTGTCTGATGTCAGAGACTCCCAGTCCTGGACAAAGTAAGCCAGCCTGACCCCTCTCTGCTGAGGTAGTGGAGAATCGCCCTGCATACCCATCAGGGTGCCTGTTTGGCAGGGGTTTTGGCTGAGGGCTGAAGCAGGTCTGCTTGTACCCCGTCTGCCTCTCCCTCTAAAGAACCCCTCTGGGCATAAGCAGAAGAGGAGGCCTGGGCTTGGTAGAAAGGCCTGTGAAAAGGCCTGCCCCTGGGATGCTGCCTCTGAGGAGTGGCCTGCCTTTCCTTGGCCTGTGCACTCCTATAAGTGGTCCCATATTCGGCCATTTTTCATGTAATTTCTGTCTGCCTCAAACAGAATTACCCACAACAGGAAAATCCATGCCTTAGTCTGGGTATCCTGTGACAGGCTAGTACATCTGAGCCAAGCCATTCTAATAAGTGCCACAGATGTAGCCATGACTCAGATGACACATCATTGGAGTCCACTGCAGCGTGGAATTGCACCTTGGATGCCTCAATACCATCAGCAGCCACATGCTCCAGCTCCTTGGCAAGCTGGCCAGGGACCTGTTTTGCTAAAGCCATAACAGTGTCCCATCTGGATTTTTGATACCTAGCAGCATAGGCCATATAGTTGGCCTGTCTGAGTCCTAAGGATGCTGCCATGTACTGTTTCTTTGCCATGGCATCAATCCTCCTGGAGTCCTTGTCTGGGGGGTGTGAAGCCAAGGGAATATTTGCCTTATCACAGGCTGCAGCCTGCACTACCCCAACATGGCTGCATTGTTGTGTAAGGAACTCTGTATCTGAGCCTGACAATGTATACCTCTTGTCCATTCTCTTATCCACAGGAGGTATAGTATTAAGAGTCTTTAAAATCTTAAATGTCTGTTTCCCAAAAGATTTGTGCAAGGGAATAGACAGCCTCCTAGACTCTGGGATATCCATCATTTCTACATAGTCAGGCTTCTCCTGGTTATCCACAGCTTCTTCCATAGGAAGCTGGAGGGTTTCAGCCACTTTTTTATAAAACATGAAATGGGAGGGGGACTCAGAAAGCCTAGGAGGAGACACTCCTGAAGGTCTGTCTGGGGAGATGTCCGGGTCAATGGGCACATCCAGACTTTCAAAACCACATTCACTTTCCTCATACTCCTCTTCCTCCTCCGGTTCATAATATTCCTCTAAATCATAATCTTGAACCGGTGGAACCGGCCGAACCGAGCGCCTCCCTGATGGTGCCCGTTCGGTTGGAACCGGGGAAAGCGACTGCACAATTTTGATCGCTTTGGCTATTTCTTCAGCGGTTGGAGAGGAAGGTTTTGGCTCCACACCTGCTGATTTTTCCTTTCTAGATCTCTTAGCCGGAACCGACTCCTCAGAATCGGCTCTTCTTTTGCCCGAAGAAGTCTCGCCCTGGTCAGAGGGCACTCCTTCTGGTTCGGTTTGAACCGAACCGGGCTAGCCATCCGGTTCAGCTGACTTTATGGCCTCCCTTTCCCTGAGCCTACCAACTTTCTTTTCTAGGGTAGCTGCAGGGAAATTTTTACAAATCTGGCAGTCTGCATTGAGGTGGTCAAACCCCAGACAATAAACACAGATGGTGTGGGGCTCAGCCTTAGCAAAGACTTCCCCACACACACTACAGTGTTGAAACCCAGTGGGCCCGGTTTTTCTTTTGGGTTTCTCAGACATTGTGCCAGTCCTAACCAAACTTACCCTTTTTATGGCAATCCGCCAGGCAAGACCCTCTTATCGGTTCCTGACTGTGTCACGGGTCGTGGAAAAAAACGTAATAAAATCAGTTTTTTTTAGAACTGATAAGAACCGGTAACCACACTCTAAAAGTACAAATTAAGAATTTCTAACAACTTGATCGGTTCAAACCGAACCAATGAACCGTTTACAAGTTCCACACAGAATAGAAATAAAATATAACCTATCTAGTACTCACAAATACCACAGACAGAGACTGAACCGACAGGTTACAGTTTAAATTCGGCCGAAAACCGAGAAAAGTGGTACTTTAACCGACAAATTGAACTGAGCAGAAGGAGAAATCTCCGGAGCGACGGTTCAGTGAGGCGGAGTAAAGAATCTGACGGTTTGAGTTTAAACAGCAACAGACAGAGTCTCAACCGAGCTCGAGCTCAGCGTTCCATGCCTTGGCATGGAAAGTTAACTCTTTCATCTCCGGGGCAGTTCGAAGGTTGGGACTCACTGCTATTGTCAGAATACAGCAAGACTTCATGTTGTTTGAAAGTCTGGATGTGCCTGTGGGGATGTCTCCCCAAACAGACCTTTTGGTGTTTCCCCTCAAAGGCTCTCCGAGTCCCCTCCCCACTATCTGTTTTATAGAAAAGTGGCTGAAACCGTCCAGCTTCCTATGGAGGAGGCTGTGGAGGATCAGGAGGAGCCTGATTTTGTTGAAATGATGGACATCCCAGAGTCCAGGAGACTGTCTATTCCCCTTCATAAGTCCTTTGGGAAGCAGACACAAAAAATCCTGAAGTCTCCTAATTCTCTACCTCCTGTTGACAGAAGGATGGATAAGAGGTACACCTTATTAGGCTTGGATATGGAGTTTTTATACCAACAATGCAGCCATGTTGGGCAAGTGCAGGTTGCAGCCTGTGACAAGGCAAATATTCCCTTAGCTTCACAGCCCCCCCAGACAAAGACTCCAGGAAGATGGATGCCATGGCTAAGAAACAGTACATGGCATCCTCCTTGGGACTCAGGCAGGCTAACTATATGGCCTATACAGCCAGGTACCAGAAGTCCAGGTGGGACACTGTACTGGCACTGGCTAAACAGGCCTCCCCTCCCAGCTGGCCAAGGAGCTGGAGGAGGTGGCTGCTGATGGGACTGAGGCATCAAAGGCACAATTTCATGCTGCTGTGGACTCCAATGATGTGTCATCAAGAGTCATGGTTACATCTGTGGCTCTTCGGAGGATGGCTTGGCTCAGATGTACTAGCCTCTCACAGGACACACAGGCTAAGGCCATGAATTTCCCTGTGGTGGGTAATTATCTGTTTGGGGAGCAGACAGAGAATTACATGAAGAAAATGGATGAGTACAGGACCACTTATAGGAAAGCTCAGGCTAAGGAGAGGCAGGCAACTCCTCAAAGGCAGCAATCTAGGGGCAGGGGCAGGCCTTTTCATAGGCCTTTCTACGAAGCACAGGCCTCTTCTCCCTTTTCACAGTGGGGGTTCTTCAGAGGGAGAGGCAGAAGGGGGATGAGCAGGGCTACATCCACTCCTCAGCCTAAGGCCCCTGCCAAGCAGACACCCTGATAGGTCTGCCCGGGTCGACTCTCCTATCCCCATAGGGGGCAGGCTGGCTTACTTCGTCCAGGACTGGATGTCTGTTACTTCAGACAAGTGGGTACTGGAAGTAGTAAGCCAGGGACTGGTTCTCAGCTTCAAACAATTTCTGAAGATGAGAGCCAGACCTTTTCCACCTGCAGGTCTCTCCGAAACCCTTGCCCTAGAGGCAGAGGTTTCATCTATTCTGGCCTTAACAGCCATAGAGAGAGCTCCTATCCTACACCGGGGCAAAGGTCTGTACTCCAGGTACTTCCTTACCTCAAAAAAGACAGGGGAGTGGCGACCCATCCTAGATCTAAGATACCTGAACAAACATCTTTTAAAACCAAGGTTCAAGATGGTGACTCTGGGAATAATTCTTCCCTCTCTAAGGCCACGGGACTGGCTAGCCTCCCTGGACCTCAAAGATGCCTACTTTCACATCCCTTTCAGGTGCTCCCACAGAAAGTACCTCAGGTTCAAGTTGCCCTCAGGCCATTATCAGTTCAAAGCAATGCCCTTTGGTCTAACATCAGCTCCAAGGGTTTTCACAAAGTGCCTGGCAGTAGTAGTTGCCTTTTTAAGAAGGTGAAATATTTCCATTTTTCCATATCTGGATGACTGGCTCCTAGTGGGTCAGTCTCTAGACCAAGTCAAGTCAGACCTGCAAGTGACCCAGCAAGTGCTCACTTCCCTAGGATTTCTCCTCAACCTCCCTAAATCAGTTCTCGAACCAGTGCAGTTTCTTACCTTCATAGGGGCAGAGCTAGATACTGTCAAAGCAAGAGCCTTTCTTCCCCTGGAAAGGGCAAGAGTTCTTATAGAACTGGCTTCTTTCTTCAGCCTTCAGGTGTCCTGACCAGCAAGGCATTTCCTTCAACCCTTGGGCCACATGGCAGCTTCTACAGCAGTGGTCCAAGGGGCAAGATTCCAGATGAGGGACATTCAGTTCCATCTGAGGGCCTTTTGGTCCCAAAGGAAGGATCCTCTTGCCAAACTGATTCCAGTGACTGGGACACTAATCCAAGCTCTTCAATGGTGGCAGGATCAGGACAATTTAAGGCAAGGGGTCCCATTTGTTACTCAGTCTCATTCGGTGGTCCTTACCACGGATGCTTCCCTTTTGGGGTGGGGAGCCCATCTGGGGGATCTCACAGCCCAGGGACCGTGGTCCCCTCAGGAATCCCTTTTTCATATCAATCTCCTGGAACTCAGGGCAGTTTTTCTGGCCCTGCAAGCTTTCTCTCAGTCAGTGCAGAACAAGGTGGTTCAGGTCAGAACAGACAACACCACCACCATGTGGTACATCAACAAGCAGGGAGGCACTCGGTCCACGGCCTTGTGAATGGAAGCCATGAAACTGTGGTCCCTGTCTTACTCTCTGCGGTCCTCTCTGATAGCAGTCCACCTTCCAGGGATGGACAATGTGCTAGCAGATGTACTGAGCAGGATCTCCCAGGGCCATCATCAATAGGCCCTGGACCCTCTGGTGTTAAAAGTGATTTTCTCAAGGTGGGGCACTCCAGAGATAAATCTCTTTGCAGCCCCAGACAATCACCAACTTCCCCTGTTTTGTTGCAGACCCCCGGTCTTGGGCTCAGTCCCTCTGGATGCTCTGATGTTGAACTGGGAAGGGAAATTTCTCTATGCCTTCCCTCCCTTTCCTCTACTGTTCAAGGTTCTGGTCAAAGTGAGGTCACAACCCTGCAAAGTGATACTGATTGTTCCAGATTGGGCCAGGCAGCCCTGGTACCCCCTCTTACTGTCCCTGGCAGTCCATCTTCCCCTGTCTCTTCCCAGGAATTACAACCTGTTAACCGCCTCTCAAGGGAGGATTTGGTACCCCAGTCTTCGGTCCCTCAATCTCAAGGCATGGCTCTTGAAGAGCTAGAGTATGCAGATTTGCATCTGTCCCAAGGGGTTCTGGATATTCTCAAAGCCTCTCGAAAGCCTGCCACCAGAAAGACTTATGACTCCAAATGGAAAAGATTCAGCGTTTGGTGTTCCAAGAAGCATATATCTCCAGACACTGCTGAATTGCCTATAGTTCTGGATGATATGGTCCATCTTAATGGTCTAGGCCTCAGACCAGCTACTCTTAAGGTACACGTGTCAGCTGTTTCTGCTTTTCTATCAGTGGAAAAGCCTTCCTCACTGTCATCTCACCCTGTAGTCTGTAAGGTTTTCAAGGGATTGCTTCATACCAATCCTCCCTTTAGGAATCCTACCCCTGCCTGGGACTTAAATGTCTGCATTTCTCAACTTATGCAACCCCCATTTGAGCCTATGTCTTCAGCAGAGCTTAAGTACTTGACTTGGAAAACTGTGTTTTTGGTAGCCATTACCTCTGCCAGACATATCAGTGAACTGCAAGCCCTGTCAGTGGAACCTGATTTTATCTCATTCCATAGAAGAAGAAGAATCAGCATTTATATAGCACTTTTCATACATCCAAAGCACTTTACAAGCAATGCTAGACTGGTAGTGAAGTGACTGAATGTGTGGTGGCGGCCAAATCGCACATCATCACCCACACACAGCCTGGATAATTGCATGAACCGGTTTATGGGAAGGGGAATGTTGGCCAGGACACCGGGAATGTTCCCTACTCTTTGCGAAGAGTGCCCTGGGTTCTTTACTTCCACCTGGACACCCACCAGGACAACACCAGGATGGGTAGAAGGGACCTTGGTTTAACATCTCATCTGAAGGACAGCACACCCCAGCAGTACAGCAACCCCCAATATTGCACTCGGATGCCAGCGATTTTTAGGTGCAAGTCCAATCCTGGTGCGGGACGAGAACCCACGACCTTCTGGTCCAAAGGCGGATGTGCTACCAACTGAGCCACGCTGACACCTTGCTGTCTTATCTAGATGATGTATTTTAGTTACTATTAATTTATGTGCTTAATGTATCCCAAAGTATAACTGCCTTAAATTGGATGATATATTAGTCTTACCAGCTCCTATCATCTGATGTTGTTGTATTACTCTTTGCCTATTTTATATACTGTTTTATATTTTCAAGTATGTTATATAAGGGACCTCCTTGCAAATGAGCTTTGCTCAATGGATTTCATCCCTTCACAATAAAATGAAACTGAACTGAATTGTCCGGTGTGGGAGGATGACTCCTAGGCTACGATTCCATGGAGGAGAAGAAGGACGAGCCATGATTCGAGTCCTCTGACCCAGATGAGGAGGGAGAGGAATCGTGTCAACGTCTGCCTGACGAACAATGCTGACGTCAGGCTGACAACCTGGAGGAAGAGTGCCTGTGTTTCCGATCCCAGTTTTTGGACCACTCCCTGCATCTACCATTGGAAGGCAGGGAGGGACTTTTTGGTTGAGAGGTGGGTTCCCTGGGTTCCAGCTCAGGTTCTACCCTTACTGGCTCGGAGGGCTTTGTATAGAGAAGGTCACCCTTAATCTCATTCCACCAAAAGCGGAAGAGATCCTTTACCTCGCTCAGAGGAATCTGAAGGCCTGACGGACCAGCAGGTACCTGGGGCTGAAGATCAGTAGATGTTAGGAGAAAATGGCATCGAGGTGGTGATGTCGGGTGTCTGGGAGTTTGGTCCGTTGGATCAGGAGTCTCAGATGTCAGACCCTCTGTTGTTGGTGTACGAGACACAACCTTGTCCACTGGCAATGCAGGAGGGTGCGGCGGAGGCGTTGGCCGGTTAGACACCAGAGTACCTGGTGTCGAACGGATGGGCGTCTGCTGTCGACGGTCTGGGAATCCAGCTGGCGTTGGCTTCAAAAATGCTTTTTGGTGAAGTCACCATGGAGTGGGGCAGAGGTGTCACTTCAGCTGCTAGGGCAGATGCATGCTCCTGATGTCAGGGGGCCTTGTCCTTGGAGGCTGAATCAAACGTCAGGCGGACGACAGGCACCACCTGCTGCCTGGCTTAAAACCGGCCCGCCACCTAAGGAATCCAAAGACTTAGAGATAGCCTTCACCTTTAGGAGCTGAAGGGCTGGGACCAAAGCCTCGGACCCTGACGAACCCTTGCCCATCACCAGCATCAAGGTGGGAGGATGATCCACTGGCTGCCCGGAGGAAGAGTAAGCAGACCGGGGAGAGCGGTCTGACACCCCCACTCCCCCGGTGGGAGGAGGAACCCGAAGAGGTCTTCTTCTTCTGAGGAGACCGAGAGCGGGAGCATTTCCAGGTCTTTTCCTTATCCGACAACAAGGAACAAGAAGAAGAAGGGCTCTTCCCCGAGGATTGCTTCTCCAAGGTGGCTAGTTTCTGCTCCAAAAGGTGGGCCTTTAGGTCTTTTTGGTGGCAAATCCTAGTCCTTTGGTTAAAGCTTTGGCAGTGCTGGCAGGTCTCCGTATCGTGGTCTGGGCACAGGGAGAGGAGGCGGATCACGTGGCTGTGCTTCGACAGGAGCTGTTTGCTGCACGTGTACTTGGACTTTTGCCGCTGGATGGAGGAAGTCAGGGGAAGACAACATGCAGAAGAAAATTTGAAAGAACTCACTGAAAAAGAAAAGAAAAAGTAGGTAAATACAAAACGGCAGTCGACTGTAGCAGGAGGTTTCCATGGAGCCGATGGGAATAGGCTGACAACAGAAAAAGAACTGAGGTGGCTCGGGGGGACCACCACTTTTGTACCATTGGCCGATGGGGCAGGCCAATGTCAGGGGGTGGTCCCCTGCTGAGGACTGCTAGCTAGAAGTTTTCCATGGGGTCCTGGCACCTGGCGGCTTAGCCTTATAGTTATAGCCTGCTGCAAGAGCTCCAACTCAAAGTAAGATCTTTAAACACCTCACGGGGGTAAATAAGGTACAGGAGGAATGTATTTAAAAAAAAAAAAAATTGCTCATTGGAGGGCTGGCTGGAAGAAGAAGGACTGAGCGTCCCACGACTGCTCTCCTTCTCTGGGGGGAGGGAGCAGGACATTGCCAGAGCCTGGGGACCACTAGCAGAAGCCAGGAGTCCCACAGCTCTCGGTGCCAGCATGGTTCAAGGGGGTGGGACAAACGCAGGCGTCACTGCACGTTCCAACCCCCCCCACAGGAAAAACCAGCCTGCCTCCACTGCCTAGATGATGCCCACCCCTAAGCTGCACATTGGCTCCCCAGGCAGACTCCCGCCCTATCCCGTTGTTCGTGGCACCTTTAGGGACCAGGTGCCATGTCTCCACCCTGGGGGTCAATCCAGGGGTCCCGGGAGTGTGACTCATGTGGGGATGCCGCAGCCGAGGGGTCCGTGACCAGGCGGATGGCCAGGCAGAAAAAGACTACACTGAAAAGAAAAAAAAGTGCTAAAGAACAAGGGAACATGCTATGAAGCTGTAGGGGGGTAGACTCAGGAGAGACATGAGGATGTTCTTCACAAAAAGAGTGGTGGAGTCCTGAAACAGCTTTCCAACGGAGGTGGTGGGGACGAAAACAGTAGGGTTCAAGAAGGCAAGGAACAGGCATAGGGGGATCTTAGGGGAAAAAAGGAAAGGAAGAATGGGCCAGAGATCAAGTAGGGTATGCAGTGATACTGTGGGCACAGAAACATGGGCAGACTGGGTGGGCTAAGTGGTCCTTATTAGGCATAAGGGAATCTTAGGGGGAACAAAAGGAAGGAAGAATGGGCCAGAGATCAAGTAGGGTCTGTAGTGATAGTGTGGTCAGAGCAACATGGGCAGACAGGGTGGGCCAAGCTGTCCTTATCTGTTGTAAAAAAAAAAAAGAGGAAAGAAAGTGACTCCCACTCTCCTTTTTCGTCCTCCTCTCTGCCAAGGGTATATCCCTAGGATGCATACGCAGGGGTATCACCGTCAGCAAAAGGGAGGCCATAATTCCACAATACAAGACATTAGCGAGGACACACCTCAAGTAAAGTGTCCAGTTCTGGAGGACTTTCCTATGTAAAGACAATGACAGGGTGGAGACAGTTCAGAGGAGGGCAACCAAGATGGTGCAAGGATTACATCACAAAACCTATGAGGACAGGCTGAAAGATCTAAATACATACTTCCTGGAAGAGAGGAGGAAGGGGGAGAATATGATTGAGACATACAGTATAAGTACCTCATGGGGAGGAACACAGTGCAGGAAAACACAGTTTGTCATAGAAAAAGGTGCTCCAGGACTAGGGGGACATGGGATGAAACTAGAGGGAGGGAGGTTCAGAGGGAACGTGAGGAAGTACTTCTTCACAGAGAGGGTGGTGGACAAATGGAACGCCCTGCTGGAAGAGGCGGTGGGGGGAGAAACTATTACAGGATTTAAGAATGCACAGGATAGGCACAAGGGGATCCTATTAGTCAGAGGAAGAAAAAATTACTCACCTGTAGTAATCTTGTTTCTTCCAAAGGGATCCACTAATATTATTACTCTTGCAGTGCTCCTTTAAATCAGCACTGCCCTGGAGCCAAACAGAATGCTATGCTAATGATGGAATCTTTCGCTCATGCATTCAATTTCAAACTGTTTATTGTAACTGCCTACATTTTTTTTTTCACTTATCTTTCTGGCCCTCCAGCTCAGAACTCTCTCAGGCCATTGCTCTCGCTGACTCACTCTACTGCCCGCTGTATCCCCCCGCCATCTTCAAGTTCGTCTCGGTTCTCCGGGTCGGGGGATGGCAACCTGGAGAGACTGCAGGGGGCAGTGGTGGAAAACCAGCATTGGACATGCAGCGTTGGGACTGGCAGGGCTGTTGCCTATCCAAGCTGGAGGGGTATTTATCTCCTTCTCCTCCTGTAGGTGCCTGGAGCTGCCCCCCCGGGTGCGTGGTGCACGTCTGACACTGTGATGCACAGCAACCCTGCCTGCGTCAGCCACAGTCCCTTACGCGCAGCTCAGACACTCTGTGGCACCCCCGGTCTCCAGGGGCCGCCAGAGTGCCGAGCAATCCCATGCCCTCCCCCAGGAGAGGAGAGAAGAGCAGCCCTGTGGGTGCTTAATCCATCTCCCTCCCTGCTGACCCCGCTCCCGAACTCGGGTCATCGGCATGGTGCAAGGTGTGGTGTCCAGCACCTCAACCCTCAGCGCTACCAGGCCGGCCAACTGCCTACATTCTAACCTCATATTTCTTACAAGCCAGCAAAGAGACCATAAAACATAAATAAATAATTAAATAAACAGAGGAAAAGGAAAAAATTGGTGCCCTAATAACATTAACTAGAGGACCAGAAGAAATAAATGTCCCCTTTTTCTTAAAGTCATATATGCCTTAGAAAAAAGAACCTACAAGTTAAAAGACATTACTAGAAAGTGTCAGTAGGTGGCATGCCACTCCAACTATACAAATCAGCTGTGGAGAGGATTTTCCTAGTTACTGATTCTGAAGGGGAGGCAAGGGCAGGGAGTAATAATATTAGTGGATCCCTTTGGAAGAAACAAGATTACTACAGGGGAGTAATTTTTTCTTCTAACCTTGGAATCCACTAATATTATTACTCTTGCAGACTATGCAGCGGTACCTCAAGGAGGTGGGCAAGAATCTGTTTAGGAAAAAGACTGTGCAGAACTCCTGTGCCAAATCTGGCATCACTCCTGGACTGAGTGTCCAGGCTATAATGCTTAGTGAAGGTGCAGACTGACCTCCAGGTAGCTGCTTTACATATTTCCATCAGTGGTACCTATAGGGCAGCTGCAGTAGTGGCTGCTGTGCCCCTTGTAGAGTGGACCCTAAGACCAGAGTGGGGTACCTTACCTGCTTTTGGGTAGCAAAACTGAATACACTCTATTATCCATCGAGAGATAGTTCTCTTTGAAGCAGGAGTGCCGTTACCTACTTCCCCACAGGTGAGGAACAGTTGTCTGTCCTGCCTATGGTCTGGTATGAGTCATATAATAACTCAGCACTCTTTATATCCAAGCTATGCAATTTACGCTCACCTCAGCTAGAGTGTTCAGTAAAGAAAACTGGCGATCTTATACTGTAGACAGGTTCAAATGGAAGTCAGAAACCACCTTGGAGAGGAATTTCCTATTAGTTCCCAACACTACCTTGTCCTGTGAAAAGAAACATAGTCCTTTTCCACACAAAGGGCCTGCAGCTCACTCATCCTTCCGGCAGAAGTGATTGCTACAAGAAAGACTACCTTCCATGTAACAAATTTAAGCTCTGCCGATGCCATAGGCTCAAAGGGCAGAAGCAAAAGCTGGGCAATACAAATATTAAGGTCCCATGCTAGCATTGGTTCCCTGTGAGGGGGGGGAAACAAATGAGAGAGTCCTTTAAAAAACCTTTTAAATAAAGGATTTGATGCCAGGGAGGTATAATTTCCAGCTGAAAGGTATGCTGAGACTGAAGCCAGGTGCACCTTCAGAGTTGAGTGCTGCAACCCTTGGGAGTGAAGGTGAGACAAGTAATCCAGAAGGGTTGGGATTCCAGCTTGGGCTGGGACTATACCCTTATCACTGCACCAAATGGAAAATCTTTTCCATTTAGAGGCATAGATTTTCTTAGCGGAAGGTTTCCTGTAGCCCCTAAGGACTTCTAAAAACTCCTTCAGAGAACTGCCAATCTGCATATTCTAAGTCCTCAAGAACCAAGCCTTGAGCCTGAGAGACCTGAGATCGGGGTACACTACCGTCCCCTGAAAGGAAGTCAGCCGATTGTACCTCTGAGGAAGGTGATTCAGCTTGGCCACCGACACTGAGAGCAGTAGGGAGTACCAAGGCTGTCTTGCTCAGTCTGAGGCTACCAGGATCATTGAAGCTGGCTGGGACCTGAGCTTGATGAGCACCCTGAGTATCAATGGAAAAAGAGGAAAGGCATAAACATGCCTACCTGTCCAATCCAATATACGGGCATCCACGGGAACTGTTCCTTTCACTAGGGCCCTGCAACAATAGACAGGTAAGTGGTGATTTTGGTGGGAAGCAAAGAGATCTATTTCTGGGGTCCCCCACCTCCTGAATAGAGCATTCACCACTTGCTTGTTCAAAGCCCATTTGTGATCGGACTGGTTTATCCTGCTTAAGGCATCTGCCAAGGTGTTGTCCTTGCCAGGCAGATGAATTGACTATAGAGAGGCATTTGGGGAGTAAGCGAGGTTCCATATCTTCATTGCCTCTGTACACAGAGGAGTGGACCTTGTCCCTCCTTGTTTGTTGATGTAATACATTGTGTTGGTATTGTCTGTTCTGACTTGTACCACCTTTCCCCATAACGAGATGAGAGAAGGCCTGAAGGGCCAGATAAACAGCTCTTAACTCCAGCAAGTTTATGTGCAGCAGTGAGTCTGCACTCTCCCAGGTACCGTGGATGGTGCGTTCCCCTAATGAGCACCCATCCTTGCAGGGACGCATCTGTTGTGAGAACCAGAGAAGGAGGCTCCTACAGCAATGGAACCCCTTCCCTTAAATTTTACAGCTCCCACCACCATTGGAGGACATGTAGTAATGTTTGTGTGACTGGTACTGGCTTTGAAAGGGGGTCCCGCCTTTGGCACCAGTGTGCTCTGAGGTGGAACTGAATATCTCTCATTTGAAACCTGGCATCTATGACTATGCTTGTTGCCGAAGCCATGTGCCCTAACAGCTGAAGGAAGTGTCTTGCTGGCTTTGGCCTGCCCGGGGCAAATGAGCCTGCCAAAATCTGAATGCTTTCTGCCCTCTCCTGAGGGAGGAAGGCTCTTCCCACTACTGTATCCAGTTCTGCATCTATGAACTGCAGAACCTGCACACAGGGGTCAGGACTGACTTTTTGGTGTTGAGGAGGAATCCCAGGAAGAGAAGCAGATCCTGGGTTACCTGAAGGTGGTGTGGCACCTGCTGGTGGGATTTTCGTACGATTAGCCAATCGTCTAGGTAAGGAAAAACTGTGACAGCCAACCTTCTTAGGTGTGCCACTACTAGAAACATAGAAGTTGATGGCAGATAAGGACCGCAAGGCCCATCCAGTCTGCCCATTTCTTTTTCTACCTTATAAATGTGCTACTGCTGCTATGCACTTGGTAAAGACCCTTGGTGTAGAGGTGAGGCCAAAGAGAAGTGCTGATAACTGATAATGGCCTAAAGGGAGTCTGAATCTGAGATGCTTTCTGTGTGACTCCCTTATGGGAATATGGAAATGTGTGTCCTTGAGATCCAAAGGAGGCAGTATAGCGCAGTGGTTTAAGGCTCTAAGCTGCAAATCTGGAGATCTGTGTTTGAACCCCACAGCCCCCACCTGCATACTGTGTGACCCTGAGCAAGTCACTTAACTTCCCTGTGCTCCCAGGTTGCACCTGTAACAAGCTTTCAGCTTAGTGTGTCTCACCTGGTTAAACAATTGGGGGGGGAGGCTAGCCAGTCCCCTTTTTGCAGAGTTGGCAAAATCATGGCCATTGTGACCATCTTGACCCTGGGTTTTATCAGGTACTTGTTTAGCAGTCTGAGGTCTAGTATAGGTCACCACTCTCCATTCTTTTTTGTTGTTAGGAAGTACCTTAAATAAAACCATTGTCCTCTTTGGTTGAGAGGAGCAGGCTCGACTGCTTTTGCCAGCAGTAAAGCCTGGACCTCCTGCTCCAGCAGTTTTCTTTCCGAGAAAGGAACTGGTGTAAACTGTTTAAACCTTGGAGGAGGAAAGGAATTGAAACAGAGGGAGAGACCCTGTCTCACTATTTCCAGGACCCACTTATCTGTGGTTATTTTCAACCACTCCTGAAAATAATGGGCGAGTCCGCCTCTACAGGAAATGGAGAGGCAGCCTGAGGGGAAAAGTCAGGGGTTCTGCTTTGCTTGCTGCTGAGGCTGGGCCGATTGGGATCCTCTCCTGGAACCCCTTCTGCCTCTAGCTCTGTAAAAACCACCCTGCTGTGGTTGGTACAGCTGCTGGGAAAAGTACAGTTACGTAAGAACTTACCGTAACAGTAGATCTTCGAGAACAGCTCTTGCAGCAGGTAACACCATTTGGACTGAAGCCGGCAGGCGTCAGGACCCCACGGAAATCTTCTAGCTAGCAGTCTTCAGCGGGGACCGCCTCCAGACGTCGGTCCCACCCCCGTCGTCAGATGTAGTACATAAGGAGGCGGTCCCGCCAGATTCCCCAGTTCTCCTGCCGGAGACTCCCGGCCGCAGGATGACATCAGAAGAGGAGACCGAGGATCCGCCATCAGAAGAAAAGAGCTAAAGCTCCTGCCAAGGCCTGGTAGGCCGTACCTCCTCCAAGGGGGAATGGTGGGCGGGAAGGTACCTGCTGCAAGAGCTGTTCTCGAAGATCTACTGTTACGGTAAGTTCTTACGTGAAGTACAGTTATGTAAGAACTTACCGTAACAGTAGATCTTCGAGAACAGCTCTTGCAGCAGGTTACACCATTAGGACTGACGCCGGCAGGCGTCAGGACCCCACGGAAAATTCTAGCTAGCCATCTTCAGCAGGGACCGCCCGATCGCCGGTCCCGCCTCCGACGTCAGACGAGTACATAAGGGGCGGTCCCGCCTCGATTCCTAGTTCTCCCGCCGGAGACTTCCGGCTGCAGGCTGACATCGAAATGGGAGACCGAGGATCCACCGTCAGAAGTCAAAGGGAACAAACCCTGATAGTAAAGGCAAAAGCCATGCCTCCTCCAAGGGGGGAGGTACCTGCTGCAAGAGCTGTTCTCGAAGATCTACTGTTACGGTAAGTTCTTACGTAACTGTACTATCTTACTTCTAGACACAGCTCTTGCAGCAGGTTACACCATTAGGACTGATTCCCAAGCAGTAACGCTGCCAAAATTCTGGGAGGAGGAAACTAGGAAAAATATTCCAGGTCCTGAATCTAGGACAGGAGACCCTGTAGTACCGCCAGGCGAGGCTTATTTCACGCGAGAGGCGATGTCCAGGCTATAATGCCTAATAAATGTAAGCACAGAGCTCCAAGTAGCTGCAGCACATATGGCAGAAGTGGAGACGTTCCGGAGTGCTGCAAAGGAGGTGGCCACACCCCTAGTAGAATGACCCCGGACTGTACTCGGGAGGGGCTTTTGTTTGATATCATAACAGAATGAAATACACTGGACAAGCCAGCGAGACAGGGACTGTTTGGATACAGGTTGGCCCATCATCCTTTCAGAAAAGGAAACGAAAAGTTGCTCAGAACTACGAAGTAGTCTAGTTCTGTTGAGGTAATACCTCAAGCTGCGGTGAACATCCAGGGTGTGGAGCAGGGCCTCTCCTCTCCTCTATTAGAGTAGTTCGGGAAGTAGACCGGCAGGTCAATATCCTGATTGAGAGTGAGTGTAGAGACCACCTTAGGCAAAAATTTTGGATTCGTCCTCAAGGATACTCTGTCCTGGTAGAAAACTAAATAAGGCTCTTTGCACATGAGAGCGTGAAGCTCAGAAATTCTTCTTGCTGAAGTAACAGCAACCAAAAATAGCATTTTCCATGACAGAAAACGCAGCTCGCAATCTGCGGCAGGTTCAAAGGGGGGGGGAGTGTGAGTTGTTCCAGGACAAAGAGCAAATCCCATGGAGGCACTGGGTCCTTAATGGGTGGCCTAAGGTGTAACACCCCTCTCAAAAATTCCTGAGAGGCGTCTAATTGTGCCACTGTGCGATGTCCCACCGGAAGATGGTAGGCAGAGATGGCACAGAGGTGCACCTCGATAGAGGAGTAGGCTAGACCCGAACGGAAAAGGGAGAGCAGGTAGTCCAACACCACTCCCACCGGGCAACCTAAAAGGGAAAAATCGCGTGCTCGCGACCATAAACAAAAACGGCGCCATTTCATAGCGTACATCGCTTGTGTTGCTGGCTTTCTGGCTGCAGAAAGAACTTCCGCAACCTCTTGCGAGACCCCGTGACGCAAGATGGCTATGTCTCTAGGAGCCATGCATGCAGGTTCAGTGAGCGTAAGTCCGGGTGGACCAGTGAACCTCCCTCCTGAGACAAGAGATGGGAGCTGAATGGCAACGGGAGCGGAGGTTCCCGGGATAGCTGAATTAGCAAGGGGAACCAGATCTGTCTGGGCCAGAAAGGGGCCACCAGGATCATAGTTGCATGCTCCCTGCGCAGTTTGAGAAGAACTCTCTGGCTCAACGGGAAGGGAGGGAAAGCGTAGAGGAATCTGTCCGCCCAGGAGAGGGACAACAGATCTCGCCAGAAAACACCAGGCCCTGGATCTAGCGAGCAGAAATTGGGCAGTTTTGCGTTGGATGGGGATGCGAACAAGTCTAACTCTGGAGTTCCCCATCGAAGAAACAGATCCTCTGCTACCTCTTGAAGAAGTTCCCACTCGTGGACTCTGGCCTGGGAGTGACTCAGGCCGTCTGCAACCGTGTTGTCCACCCCGGGAACATGTACAGTGATCAGATTCACGCCGTGTCGGATTACCCAATCCCACACTCATGGCCTCCCTGCAAAGGGGTAAGAGTGTGTGCCTCTTGTTTGTTGAGGTAATACATCACCGCTGTGTTGTCTGTCTGAAGCAGGAGAGTACTCGGGGATTTCTGACTGAAAGGCCTGCAGGGCATAAAGGACCGCCCTCATCTCTAGGACATTGATATGGAGATGAGCCTCCAGAGGGGTCCACGCACTGGGACTCACCCGCCCAGGTGTGCCCCCACCCTAGACCTGAGGCGTCTGTGATGAGGATTACCTCCGGGGACGGCGCTACAAACGGGACGCCTGTGGAGAGCGACCCTGGGTCTAGCCACCGCCAGTCTCGAATCACGGTGTTCGTGATTCTGACCAGATGCTGCATGTGGTCTTGCCTTTGATCCCATTGCACCTTGAGCATCCACTGAGTTACCCGCATGTGGAGCCTTGCCAAAGGGACGGTTGGAATGGCTGCAGCCATGTGTCCGAGCAAGCGAAGGACCAACCTGGCGGGGATGGTCTTTTTCGCCGAAAGATCCCTGATGAGGGATCTGATGTGCTCTTCTTCGTCGGGAAGAAAGGCTTTCCCTTGGACGGTGTCCAGAACTGTGCCTGTGAACTGCAGCTTCTGGGACGGTACAAGGAGAGACTTCTCGTAGTTGATAAGAATGCCCAGAGACTGGAACAGGTCATGGGTGCTCTGAATAGCCATCAACAGTGCCTCTTTGGAGGCGGCCATGAGAAGCCAGTTGTCCAGCTACGGGAACACGTAGTGGCCCTGTCTCCTCAGAGACGCTGCCACGACTGCCATACACTTGGTAAAGACCCTGGGGGCCGAAGACAGTCCGAACGGAAGAGCCCAGAACTGAAAGTGGTGGCCGAGAAACTCGAAGCGCAGGAACCTCCTGTGCGCTTGAGCTACTGGGATGTGCAGGTAGGCGTCCTGCATGTCCAGGGACACTAAGAAAGCGTCCTTTTCAGCATGGGAATGAGTCCTTGGAGGGTCACCATGTAACGTTAGAAGCATCGACGTGTTGAGGTCGCTGAGGTCCAGGATTGGACGGAGGTCCCTGTTTTCTTCGGAACCAGAAAGAAGTGGGAATAGTATCCGGATCCTATCTGGTTCTCTGGGACATACTCCACCGCTCCCTTCTGCAGGAGCGAGTACCTCTTGCCTGATGAGTGATCTGTGCTGACCCGAGTAATGGGAGAGCAGAGGAGGCCTTGTGGGTGGCTTGTCCACGAATTCTATAAAGTGGCCTCTTTCGACCAACTGAAGGACCCACCTGTCGGTGGTTATGGACTGCCACCCTGGCAGGTGGTCCGCAATGCGGCCCCCAACCTTGGTGTCCCGTTGATCCTGAGGGGCGGGGGCCGGGAAGGAGTCATGCTGTGGCGGCTGAGGGTCCAGCGGGCTGGGCCGACTTAGGTGGTCGTTGGCTTCGGTCCGCGGACGACTTCCCCTGGACTCTGCGGGAGAAGGAGCCCCTCTTTTGCGGACCGGCGCAGGACTGCTGTCTCTGCATCCGGCCTCGAAAACGGCTTTGGTTCCTACGAAAGGAACTAAGCCTGGGTCTGTACATGGCCTGGACAGACTGTACTGCCTTCCCGGCCTCCTGAAGTTTGGTGAGGACCTTCTCCGAGGACTCACCAAAGAGAACTTCTCCATGAAATGAGGCGTCCAGGATGTTCTTCTGGACGTCCGGGGTGAATCCGGAGACACGGAGCCATGAGTGTCTCTGGAGGCATACGCCTGAAGCTGCCGCTCTGGCCGAGGAGTCCGCGGAATCATACGCGGCTCGCAGCACCTGGGTTCCCACGTCCGAACCCGTACGAAGGAGTTGCAGCAACTCCTCCTTCTGCTCACCTTCTGGCATCTTTTCCGCCAGATCCAGTCCCTGCTCCCACAAGGCGTTTTGAAACTGTACCATGTGGGTCAAGTAGTTGAGGGATCTGATGGCACAGGTATCGGATGCATACGTGCGCCTGCCCATAGCGTCCAGCTGTTTGGACTCTGGGTCCGGTGGTAGGGTGCTCAAATGTTGCGGCCTCTGGGACCGGTCATGAGAGGCTGTAATGACCAGAGAATCGGCCAGAGGATGTGATGCCAAGTACTGGTCCTCCCTAGGGGCCTTGTACAGGCGGTCAGCTTTCTTCGACATCGCCGGAAGCAGTGTGGACGTTTCCACACTGCCTTGGTGACGTCCACGAATGTGTCCACCAAGGGTGGCTCCACCACAGGCTTTGGATCTTTTTGCCGAAGATATCTGGCAAGGCGCAATCTCTCGGGGTCTAGTTCCTCTGCGTCCCAGCCCATGTTCTCCTGGATATGCCTCATAATCTCTGTGAACGATGGGTCATCCGGAGGAGATCTTGGAAGCTCACGTGGGCCGGAGAAGGGACATTGATCGGAGAGGGGGATCTGGATCTGTCCGAGAAGTCCGATCCTGTTTCCTCCGTTGAAGGCGAACGGCGGCGTCTTCTGGGTCTCTTGGGGCTGGGTGACCCTGAAGAAGATCTGGACGGAGGTCTCCTTTTTTCTAGTCTACCCCTAGGAGGATCCGTAGGCTCTTGGGGGGGAGGTACTCGGCCCGCATCCCTGGGTGAAGTAGGGGGTGCGGGGGCCGGCGGAGTCGCAGGTGGAGGAGGAGGTGGTGTGGGAACCACATCCTTCTTTATGGTGTCCCACCAGTAAGTAAACAACTCCTTGACCTTGGATATGCTGAGGCCCGACGATGGACCAGGCGCTGATGGCCAGTCGTCGGGTTCCGGCGTCGGCTCCCCAGGGGTCTCAGGTTCCGGCGAGGGTTCCCTGGGGGGTGCGACAGGACCGGGTTCGCCCGTCTGGTCCCTGGGCTGGGTCAGCTCCTCCTCCGTGATCGCCTCTTGACCAACATCGGTGGGAGGCGAAGAGGTCCTCTTCTCAGTAGGTACGGACGTCGGTCCCCTGGCCGGCGTCCGTGGAGGCAAAGGCCTAACCGGCGACGGGCGTCTGGCAGTCGTCGGTTCTCGGGACCGATGGTGTTTGGCCGACGTGGAGTCCAACGATCTCTTAAGTGAAGTCAGTTCTTTGGTCTTCCGCTGGGAAGGGGGAGGCAAAGAGACTGACCTGGCGTCGGGTTCCAAATGGCGGGAACCGGACTTGTGATGGTGATGACGGTCCCCCGACCTCGACAGGGCCTTAGTGGCCGAGGATGAAGAAGGTCTGGAGGTCTTGGCCTGAGGAAGAGAGGAGGAACCCAAAGAAGTCTTCACCGCTGCAGGGGGAGGCTGAGAGAGGGCCCGGGAAGGGGAGCGGTCGGACCGGGAGCCGGAGCTACGGGAGTCAGAGGCCATAGACAGGGACCGGGATCTCACTCTCTCCCTATGCTTCTCGAGGTGTCTCCGGGCCTTGTCGGAAGATTCCCCCTTGGAGGCTGCGTCCATGGCTTTAATCTTTTCCTCGAGCAGGAACGCCTGAAGGGCCTTCTGGCGACGGATCAGGGTCCGGCTATTGAACCCCTGGCAGAAGGAGCAGGCCCGGGTGTTGTGGTCTGGGCCTAGGCACTGGACGCAGGCCAAATGCGGGGTCTTTGAACGGGATTTGCTTCCCACAGGCGCACTTCGAGGGATGGCCCTCAACGGAAGTTGAAGAGGACAGCAGACAGAAACTGAGCAGAAAAAACAAACTTTTTCCCAAAGGAAGAACTTAACCAGGCGTCGCGCACTAAAGCGAACCGGAAGGGTCGAGACATGCAAGTCGGCAAGGAAGAACAAGGGTTGGCTGGACCACCTCCTTATGTACTACGTCTGACGTCGGGGCGGGACCGACGTCAGAGGTGTCCCCAGACTGTGCTACAGATTGGTCCTGACGCTTCTGCCGGCTTCTGAACCAAATGATGTTACTTGCTGCAAGAGCTGTACCTCGAAGTAAGATCAGCCTGTACATGAAAGAAAGGCCTCCTAAAAGAGGACCTACCTGGACCTACCCCTGCCTCCCCTAGCATAGGACGAAGTGGAAGGAGAGGCTTTATCTCTGGTGGAACTGCTCCTAAAAGTAGCTTTGTATTCATATACTTTTTTCATATATGCCTCAGTCTGGGCACCAAAAAGAGAATGGCTTTCGACTGGGAAGTCCATAGCCTTACTCTGGGTGTGCTGGGTGAGATTAGTAGCCCTCATCCAGGCAAATCTCCTTAACGCTATGGTACTAGCCATCCATCTAGCAGCTGTATCGTTCGTGTCAACTGCCATTTGAAACAGGTACTTGGAAGCCTCCAAGCCCAGTCTTGCTGTGTCCAGCAGTTCTGACACTGTTAAAGAGGGATAAGCCTCAGCACTGTCTATCACAGATTGCCACTGGGCCTTCTGATAGAGGGCTGCATAAGCCTGGCAGCTGGCCTGGCGTACAGCCAGGGATGCTGAAAGGTACCCCTTTTTTGCCATGCTGTCCACCTTCCTCGAATCTTTCTCAGTGGAGTGCGAGGATAAAAGAGTTTTTGCCTTTTATGGGGATCCTACTAAAGAATTCCTTGGTGGTCTGGGTGACCGAACAGAAACTCAGCCCCAGACCTTTCTAGCTGGTATTTCTTGTCACAATTTTATCAGTGGGTGTGATAGTATTGGGAGACCTGAGGATTTCCAGAACATCCTTTTTAAAGAATTTGTACATAGGCAAAAGGAGCCTTTTAGTGGGGTGTCAGCTCCATGAGATCCATATAATGTGCCTCTTCCTCATCCGGGATCTCTTCAGCTGTCTGCAGATCCAGGAGTTCTACCATTTTTTAACAAAAGAAAAATGGGATGAGAAATCCTTTGTGGGTCTGGGAGGAGAACCAAAATCTTGCTCTGGTGAGACCTCAGATTCAATACCCTCCTCATCCTGATCCTCCTCTTCCTCATATGCCACCGTAGCAGTGGGCAAAAGAGGGGCAACAACAATAGATTTTTCAGCAGTAGCATGCACAGGCTGCTGAAAGGGTATTAAGCCTAGTAATACCGGGAGTAAGGCTAAGGCCTGAGTCAAATCAGCAGGAGAGGGAGCAGGAATGGGCACGAGAGACCCCTTGAGGCATTTCAGATGGGGTTTCAGCTTGCTTTGTTTTCTTCAATTTTCTGGCAGGCACCGGGGAGTCAGCCGGTTCTCCGTCTCTCTTGCCAGAGCCCTCACCCATGTCCGGGGTGGATCTGGAGGCTCTGGAAAAACAGCCAAAGTCTTAGAAGGGGTGGACTGGTTAGAGCCCATGGACCCCTCCTCTAGTCTCCTTTTAAGCCTCTCCCTGTGTTTTACCACTGTCTTGTCAGGGAAAGACTTACAAATATCACAATTTTCAGTGACATGCTGCTGCCCAAGGCAGATCAAGCAACTTCAAGCAATTTTAAACCCATAGGGGGTCCTGTTTTGTTTTTTGGCTTATCTGACATTTTAGAAAACAGGAACCGGGAACTGACAAAAAATGGCTAAATTTAAACATCTGCAGTTGGTTCAGAGGGAAACAGCGGTCAGTTCAGGAACTGATAAAAGTCCAGAGACTAGCAGTTCTGATCAGATCCGGAACTGAGAAAACCGCAGAGTTAACCGATAAGCCTCGGTTCAAATGCGGTAAATTTTAAATAAAAAATAAAATAAAGTAACCGGAGCCCTTAAAAAAAAGATTCCAATTTAAACAAGAAAAGAATTGGTTACCCCTCGGTTCAAAGGAACCGGGAAATAAAACTAAACTTAAAACTATGAGGGTAAAAAACACTTATAAACAACTACAATAGGCAGTAATGACAAAATAAAACAAAATACTTAAGGTTTGTTTGTTTTATGCACTAAATGAATCTGTTGTGATTGAGAGAGATCTCCAGGGCGTATGAACTTCGCAGCGGAGAGAAGAAATCTGAAGTTAGAATGTAGGCAGTTACAATGGGCAGTTTGTAATTGAATGCATGAGCTAAAGATTCCATCATTAGCATAGCATTCTATTTGGCTCCGAGGCAGTGCTGATTTAAAGGAGCACTGCAAGAGTAATAATATTAGTGGATTCCTGGGGTTAGAAGGGGGCAACCTAGTTCCAGGGAAGCTTGAAGAAGTACAAATGGGCAGACTAGCTGGGCCGCAGGCCCTTATCTGCCGTCAACATCTATGTATATCCCTTTCAGAGGTAGATCCCTATTAGTTGCTAAATGCACTCTGTACTTCTAGACCAAGTACACTAGTTATTACACAGGGTACCTCCCTGTTGTTGCAGAAGCAGGTTCTTTTCCTCTGATGCTTTTTTTTTTAATTAGTACTTTTTGCATTTTTTTCCCCGGTTTTCTCCATGAAGATCCTGGGACCCCGGCAGATATGGCAGTGCTTGCGCGTGGAGGCGTACATGCACCCCGGGTACCAGCTTGGCCCCTTCTGCCCCACCCCTGGCTACTATCACCGGGTTCCCTGTTGCCCAAACTGCCATCCATCCTCCACCAGGTGGCAGCCAAGGGCCGAGGAAACCCCTCATACTTCCCCAGGAGATGAGAGCTGCCTCACGGCAGCTCAATCACGTTCCTTGCCCTCCCCCCGCCGACACTCGACAACCCGGGCTCGTTCCTGAACCCGGGGCATTGGTGTGGCATCCAGTGCCTCAACCCTCAGTGCCACTGGGCTGGCTTGATGCTTTTTTTTTGACTATGCCAGACAATCCTTTGGTTGCTATGCACCACTTCTTTTATGCCAGATGGTCTGTTAGCCTACTACCTTAAGGGATGCCTGGGGAGATGAACACATCTTGACTTTTTTGGGCTGTTCAGCTTTACAACTCCACATGCACTTAAGGCATCTTTCATTTTTTCCTGATGGTGGAAAAAGTGGGAGACATTTTGACTAGCTATTTAATCAGTCTTCCATCAGGCAGCATGGGTTGATTTTTTTTTGGTACACTGTGCCATCTCAACTACAAAGAGGTCACAATTCTGGGCATCCCCTCTTGCTTTTGTACCAGAGCCACATACTTCAGACACAACTGGTGCCCCTGACACTCCTGGAATAATGCACTGCCTGATCTCCAGGATGTGCTGAGTTTGTTTTGTTCCACATGCTTCGGGACTGCTGCCTTTTAAGATCACTATCCAGCTCCTGTCTGGCTAGTGGTGTAAGGTTCTGGTTCCACACCCAACTATCCCTTCAGGCCACCTAGTGTGCCTTTTTTCCCTTTATTCAATGGTTGGTAATCAGGTTTTATTTTGTTGTTTATTTATATTTCCTGTATTCTTTCCCTATCCCTTTGGGCTAGGAAAATTCTTAACCCACTTACTTTTTCCCCACTTTGTTTCTCTCACTGCAAACAAGGGAGCTGCAACTGTTACTGGGTGGTGTGCGGCACCATGTGGGTGGTGCAGAGGCGCCATGCCCAGTAGCCGTGGCCATCCCCTTTCAAAAGCTTTGCCACTGGTCCAGACACACAAGTGGTAATCAATGGTGAAGATATTCTGGAAGATCAAAGGTTACGGTAAGTACGTAACTTTCATTTATGCACCCAAAAGGTGAATAACAGAGCAGAACAACACATTTTATTTGGCTGTTTCCCATCCCTCCCACAGTACAAAAGTAAGTAACCCATGAGTGTCTCAAACACAGCACAATACCTGACCACATGCACCAATACCTGGAAGCCTCCTTCATTTAGAGCTCTGGCTCCATACGCAATCCTCTTCCCATTTTCTAGAGTTGGAGAAACAGAAGGGTGGTGTTTCCACCTCTGAAATTCTTTAAATGGATTCAGGTAAGGGTTCAGATAGTCCAGGCCAACCTTCCAATTAGAGAAAAAGTAAGCAATAATCAGTAAAATATGCATGCCATCAAATCCACCCCAAACACAAGGAAGTCCAGGCCGACTTTCCCATTAAACAAAAATGAAACAATAAAGTATACATGTCATTATAATCTCCCCTTCAACAATAGACTGAAGCCAAGAATTTTGACAATATCCCTACTGGCCAACATTCCTACAGGTTATGGCCTGATCAAAGAGGAAAAAATGCAAGACAAGGAATATTAACATTTAAAGAATGTCCAAAGTTGATACTTCTGAGTAGAGTTACCACCAAGGATCTCACTGCCAAAGGCAACACCACTTTGACCTCTGCGACTTTTCAATGCAACTCAGCTGATGAAATTTTGCTGACAATGTAGCTAGCATATTTGGTGAATAGTACTAAGTTAAAACAGGTCACTCAATCAATACTACATGATGGTGTGGTATATTTATTTATATACTATTGCAGGGAAAAATAACTGCCAAATTCTATCCATGTGCATCACCTCACCCATCACACTCAAGGTTACACCTCATTGCACCTCTTGTGAAATGGGGGAGTTATGTACACTCCTAAAATATCCAACATATCTGAAATTCAAACTCTGTTGTGTGGACAAACTTACCCCTGCCTTCCAACATCAGATTTCAAAAACTAGGATGAGCTGAGACCACTAAAACGTGCTGACTACTGAAAATTCAAACATTTTTACCAAAAATGTTTTAAAAATGGTAAAAACAAAGCAGAACAAACTTATTTGTTATGGGAAATAAAGTAATTCAGATCACTGAGCAACAACCGTAAAGGTAATGTAACAAGTAATGCTCACGCAAGTAGCCAAGAACGGATTCTTGTCTGAACCATTTATTAGGTTCTGAAGGGGAGGCAGGGATTAGGGATTGTTAAACATCATTAGGAATCTGATACCAGGGAAGTCTTCCCAAGGACCTGGACTAGCCAAGGAAAAACTAGCCAGAAAGGACCTGAGTCTGGGTAAATCTCAGCAAGACGGAAGCATTCCAGCCAGAACCAACTAAAAAGTGCCAAGGCCCAATAGCCAGGCACTGGGACCCCATGGAAAATTTCAAGCTAGCAGTCTACAGTGGGGACTGCCTCCTGACGTCGGTCAGCCCCTGATGTCAGCCAGTGGTATAAAGGGGGCAGTCCCCAGCCCCACCTCAGTTCTCTTCCCGCCTTCGACCCATATACATCGGCTCCACGGATGACTCCTGCTACCAGTCGATCGCCATTTTCGCGTTTTCTTATTTTCACAATGCCCAGTGATTCTTCACTGCATGTCTTCTAAACCTTCATCTTCCTTGGAGTGGCGGAAATCTAAATGTGCCTGCGGTACACAGATGCCGTTGAAAGATGGCCATTCGACCTGCTTAATTTGCTTAGGCCCCACCCACGACTCAGAGGCCTTTCCGCACTACCGATGTTTTAACCGCTGGACCAAGATCCGCTGCCTGAAGGCCTTGAAGAGCCACTTGTTATAGCAACAACCAGCCGCCTTGCAGCTGACCCCATCCAGCCACGGCTCCTCTTCCTCTGTCCCTGGGACTTCCCCTTCATCTTCCCACTAAGACAAGAAAACCAGCGGGAAGCATCACCACAAGGACAGACCCAAATCAGACTCCTGCTCCAGGTCACTGCATAAGAAGGTGGCTTCTTCCAGTCCCCACTCCCTCGGGAGGGCAGACTCTGCCCCTCTGGCAGCCCTAACTTCCTCTGGGCTCCCGTTGTTGAAGCCCCTGCCCTTGTGCCGATGTCTGGTGGGGGTTTTCTTGGCAAGGGCCTTCATCGGCCCTTTCTTCCCTGAGCCTAAGGCCCTTACAGCCTCCTTCCGAGCCTAAGCCAAGTGGACCAGCAAGCACCTCTTCAGATGCCGGGCAGGAGCCTGCTCCACCGTCCATATGGCTGGGGCATCCTTGATGTCGGACCGGATGTCAGGGTCCAGCGAAAGGAAAAGGTGCCAGGAACACGAACTCCAGGCTGGAGTCTGCTCCCCTAAGCACACGACGAGAGCCAACACCTCAGACAGCCGTCGTCAGACCCCATGTCTTCGACATCAGCTTCCCCAGGGTCGACCCAGGTGACACACCCTCCCATGTCGCCTGACTCTCGACCAGCATCAGCCCAGCAAGCTGACGCTGGCCAAACCATCACCAGTTATTCCGGCGCATCCTACCCCAATGCCAGATGACCCGACAACTGGTACATAGACACCTGTCACCTTAGCCCCAGATAACCTGGAAATGGTTAATCCGGCGTTAGATAATCTATTGCCTGCAGACTCTCAGCCGGACATGCCTGTGTCCCCAGACCAGATGACAGGGCTGACCAGGCCGGCACAGGGTATCCCTAACGTCCTGCCCCTGGCACCGGACACTCCAGGAGCTCCTCTCATCTCTCACTCTTTCATGTGGGGGCCCTGTTCAGCTCATGGTGGAACACCATTAAATGGGACCTTCTCCCTAGGGGGAACCCGTCCCCTCTGCTGGATCAAGTTCCTTTGGGAATCCCTCCGGGCCCTCCGAGACAGCCAACTTCTCCACCAGTCAGGAAGCCTTTACCTCCACCAGAAAGGGTCACCCCTCCTCCAGATCATTCTGTTGGGGGGGTTCCCTCAGCAATATAGGGGAGGTTGTCATTCTTTGTCCCAGTCATCGTCCAGGCACTGATACCGCTCCTGGAGCTTTTACATCCACTCTCCTTCCTCCGAGTCTTCCGGCAGAAGCTCATCGACTTCTTCCAGGTTCTCAGAGGGATTCACTTCTCCTCCACCTCAGCCTGATTCTCAGATTCCCCATGGTCGCCCCCGGACGACCCTACCTTCATGGACATGATGTGTCACATCCAGCTCCTTAACCAGTAGGACACCGAAGACATGGCTCTAGAAAGGCGGCGGCTTGTACAGTTTCTTGATTTGAGCAACCACTGGTGGTGCCCCCACTGGTGGCCCCCTTCCAAGATGTTACCAGGCTGGCCTGGAGGCACCCTTCCTTGGCTTCTGCAGTCCCTAAGAAGGCAGACAGACTTTACAGGACTACCAAGCAAGACACCTTCCCAGGAGAACAGCCACAGGCCAATTCAATGGTTCTAATGGTGGCCCATGGCAGAACTAAGCAACCTCACCATGTGAGCTCCCAGCCCCCGGACAAAGAATCCAAGAGGCTGGATCAGTTCGGCCTTACGGTATATTCCTTGGCCACTTGTACCATTAGATCGCTCAATTTTTTGGCAAATATGGTACAGTACCAGAAGTCTCAATGGAAGAAGGCTCTGGAGTTAGTCCAGGCCCAACCTAACATACTAGACGCCAGCAGAGTAGGCCTATTGGTCTATCAAGTCTGCTCATGCTTCAGCACCCTGATTGGGTACCACAGCCCTCTATCTGTCTCCTTCCACTTTTACTCCATCCCCCAAGTCCTGCCCCCCCCCGCCGGCAAACCAGCCTCTGCTTCACCCCTGCCTATAACTGTCCCACCCTCTCCTGAATCCCTCCACCGTAGCTGCCTGTACCAGCTCCCTGGGCAGCGCATTCCATGGTTCCACCACTCTCTCTGTGAATTACCTCCTCCTCCTTCTTTCCCCCCAATCCTACCACCCTCAATCCTTCAACTGTGTCCTCTGGTGATTCCACCCTCCTTCAGTCAAAAGATCCTATCTCGGCTTACCTTATTTACTCCCCTGAGGTACTTGAAGACCTCAATCATGTCCACCCCCCCGGTCCCTCCTCTCCTCCAGCGAGAACAGGTTGAGCTCCCCTAGTCGTTCCTCATATGTCATATGCCCCAGGCCCCGGATCATTCTGGTTGCTCTCCTCTGAACTCTCTCCAGGAGTTGGATGTACCTCCTTAGGTGCGGCCTCCAGAACTGCACACAGTACTCAAGATGTGGTCTAACCAGGCTATTGTACAGTGGCAAAATCACCTCCCTGTTCCTTGAGGTAATCCCCCTAGTGATGCATCCCAGCATCCTATCTGCCCTGACCGCAGCACTCCTGCACTGCTCTGAATTATTCATGTTAACATCCACCAAGACTCCTAGGTCTCTTTCCCCTGCCATGGCCTGCAACTCATTCCCCCCAGGGTGTACACATAGTTGGGGTTTTCCCGCCCTAGGTGTAGCACCTTGCACCTGGAGGAGTTAAATTTCAGTTTCCAGAGTATCCAGGTCCTCTTGCAGGGCCGATCTCCCCTCCTCTCCCTCCACCACCGCCCCTAGCTTAGAGTCATCCGCAAAGAGAATCATTTCATACCCGATATCTTCCCTGATATCAGAGATGTAGGTGTTAAACAGGAGTGGCCCCAGGACTGATCCCTGTGGGACCCCACTTATGACCTCCCTAGGAGACAAGCCCTCCCCTCCGACCACTACCCGCTGAGTGCGACCTGAAAGCCAATTTCCAATCCATCTAACCGTCAATGGGCCTACCCTCATCCCTCCCAGCTTCTCTCTTAGGCCAATGTGAGGGACCGAATCAAATGCCTTGCTGAAGTCCAGGAACAGTACATCCACTGGTCACCCCCTGTTGAGTGCTGATGTCACCCACTCACAGAACTCTACAAGGTTTGTTTGACACGATCTACCGTGCACAAACCCATGCTAACGGTCATCCAGGTAACCCGTCTCCTCCAAGAAACCTCCCAGTCCTTCCTTAAGTATGCTCTCCATTACCTTCCCCACCACCGACGTTAAATTGATGGGTCTATAGTTTCCTGGCCCTTCTCTCGATTGCCCTTTATGGATGGGCACAACATGCGCCTGCTTCCAATCCCTTGGCACCCTCCCTGTCTGGAGCGACAAGTTAAAGAGATCCATCAATGATGCAGCCAAAACATCTGCCAACTCCCTCAGTACTCTGGGATGAATAGCATCAGGCCCTGGAGATTTATCCTTTTTTAAGGACTGGAGGACTTCCCACACCCTACCAATAGGAATATCAGCATCTGTCCCCCAAGTCAGCAGAACCAGCCTGATATCTCACCCCTGGCCTACCATCCCCAGCGGCTTGTTCTTCAGCAGGTACCCCAATAGTCAGGTCTGCTGTGCCTTCTGTGTCCTTCAACCCCTTTTTTGGAAGGTCCCCAGCCTCCTCCCTAGTGACTACTGAGGCAAGTACTCATTCAGTACCTCCGCCTACTCTCCAGCCCCTTCCACCCACCCCCAAGCTGTCCTCAACCTACTGAGCTGGCCCTTGACCTTCCTCCACTCACCAATATACCTAAAGAACCCCTTTTCCCCACCCCGTATCCCTTGCACCAGCCTCTGTTCTTTCCAGGCCTCTGCCCCCCTCACCACTCTGGTGACTTTCCCGGTTGCAAGGTGATAGTTCTCTCTATCTCTCTCTCATCTCATTTTTTGGTACCTACCATAGGCAGCCTTCTTCCTTACTGCCTCCTGGACCTCCTTGATCCACCAGCATGGCTTACGAGACCTACCACCCTTGCGCTTCACTCTTGCACAGGTCCTGGTGGCCTCCTGTAGCCCCCGCTTTATGATCTCCCACCTATCATCCATGTCCAAACCTGGTTTTATCTCCCGCAAATGCCGCTTGAGAATTTTCCCCATGTTCTGAAAGTCGCCCCTAAAATCAACTATCACTGTCCTTAAATCCCCAGTTTAAGCGAAACCAGACTGTGTAGTGGTCACTCCCAGCCAGGGGTTCTTCCACAACCAGATCTCGTACAAGATTCCCATCAGCTAAAACCACATCCAAGATATGACCCTCCCTCGTTGGGTCCACCACCTGCTGATTGAGGAACACGCCCAGGAAGCCATCCAGCAGCTTCTGCTCCCTGGTTACAGTGGACGTCATAGTACTTCTATCAGTAGCTGGCATATTAATGTGCCCCATCAACACCACTCCTTCTCTTCCAGTCACACTGCCCCTTAATGTTAGCCAACAGGCAATCCTCCAGGTCCTCCACTAGTCCTGGGGGTCTATATACCACCTCCAACTTGATCTTCCCTCCCATGGGGGTTCGCAAGGTGACCCATAGGGCCTCCATGTTGCCCTCTGCTTCCTCCACTCTCATAACCTCAATGTTATCCTTAATGAACATTGCTACTCCTCCCCCTCTGCCCACCTTTCTGTCCTTCCTTAGCACAAGGTTCCCACTCAGATTAAGGTCCCAGTCATGGCCAGGGGTGGCCCAAGTTTCAGTGATCGCTGCTACATCCACCCCACCCTCAAACAGTGTGGCCTGGAACTCATGCATTTTATTCCCCAGTCTCTTGGCATTTATTAAATATACCCTCCAACCCTTGTCCATACCCCTCTTTACCATATACTCCCCAGATCTTTCATATGTCCGTCCACACTTCTCCCCTGGGGTACTGTCTGTCCCCCCTCTCTGGGGCTGCAGGCCAGTCATACCAGTGGTATGGATGGCTGGATCAGCCCGGCAGTGCCCCCTTCCTCCCTTCACAAGTTTAAACCCCATCTAGCCTGAATGAAATCCACCATCCCTCGTTTGAGAATTTCCTTCCCTACCGGATTTAGGTGAAGCCTGTCCCAGGCATACAGTCCCTTGTCTTCCCAAACTCCCTCCAAGTCTCCCAACACCCCAATCCCCTGTGCTTCACCCCACTGCCCGAGCCGGTCATTAATCTCCCTAATTGTCTGTTTGTTCTCCACAGTGGCCCGTGGCCCTTGGCACTAGCAGGATTTCCAAGAAGGAGACTGTGCATCCATTGCCATGACAGACCCTGGCCAGTTCTCAGAACCCTGCCTGAATTTCCAGCACACTATTCCCCTCAATATCATTTGTTCCTAGATGCATCAGGAAGTCCAGTGATCCTCCACAGTCCCTCGCCAGCACATACACCATGACCTTCGCCCTATGCACAGTCAGACCGGAAATACCCACTACCTTAACTGGACTGGATTTTCCTTCACCTTCCCCCACCCAATGAATACCACTGATCATGGAGTCCCCTAGCAGGAGAACCTTAGTGTCCCCCCTGATCTTTTGTGCACCTCCTTTTTGGACTCCTCCGCCAGCCCGTCACTTCCACCCTCCTTGAGACCACTTCCCCTTGGCCTCTCTCTGGACCCTCTACAAGAGAACCCCTAGCCGCCCTACCCCTCTTGTCGTGCCTTTTATAGTCAAGTTCCCCGGCTCACCCCAGTTTAACCTCCACCCCACTCCCTACCCCAGTCGAGCTTTTTTCTCCGACCTCCTCCTCCCCTTCCAGCTCCCACCTCTCCAGTCCCGTCCCCAACATGGCATTCCGATCACCATCACCCCCTCCTACCTCCTCCCCTTTCCTCTTGCCCCCTTCCATGCCCACCTGCAGGTCCCCCTTACCTCTGGGCCTTTCTCTGGTATGATCCTTCCCCCTCGAAGGATGCCCCTCCCTCGTCTCAATCTCTCCTCCTTTCTCGCCGAGTTGACTCGTAGCCTCCACACCTTCCCTCTGCTGGTTCCTCCAGTCCCCTTCTTTGACACTTGATTTGCCCCTTCCCCTGCTAGCATACTTATATGAATTACTGATGCCCACCCTCATCCGATTCACCGTATCCCTCTCTCCTCCACCCTCCTATTCCTCCTCTACCCCCCTCACCACGTCCTCTACAATCAACTAATTCAATGGCTCAAATTTATTATAGCACTCAAAGCCAAACTCCTTTTTTTGTCCTGATTTCCCGCTATCCACTCGTCCAGTAGGCCTCCTGTCAGTCCCAACCCACTGGTCCCCCACTTCCTATGATTTAGCCTGTTTCCTCTACTGGTTACCTCCCAGGTAGCTACCCCCTTTGCTACTAGCCCACGCCCCATAGGTTCTCCACTCCTGCCTGATGAAACGGATCCAGGTCGCACTCTATTACTGCCCTCCTGCTCACCACAGGCCATCCCAGACATGTTTATCCCCCCAACAAAAGTACAGTTCGTGAGAACATACCGTAACAGTAGATTTTCGAGAGAGGCTCTTGCAGTAGGTAATTACACATAGGACTGAAACTGGCAGGTGTCAGGACCCCACAGAAACATTTCTAACTAGCAGTCTCTGGCGAGGACTGCCCCGACGTGAGGTAACCGGCGTCAGGAGACGTCAGTATAAAGGGGCGGTCCCCCACGCCCGCCTTCCAGTTCTTTCCTGCCAAAGGCCTAAAAAGGCGAGATGAGAGAGAAGCGGATGATTCCCTCACTGAAAAAGGAGCTGAAAAAGCTTAGGGGGGTGGAGGGTGGGAAGTATTACCTACTGCAAGAACCTCTCTCGCAGATCTACTGTTACGGTAAGTTCTTACGTAACTGTACTATCTTACTTTGAGAGAACTCTTGCAGTAGGTAATTACACATACGACTGAGTCCCAAGCAGTCTGGAACAAGCAGAAGCAAACGGGAGGAGGAAAACTACCCAAAAGTAGACCCTCTGGCTGCTGAGGTCTTAGGAAAGAAGACCCTGCAGAATAGCCAACCCAAAGCCCGCTCTACGGGGAGAGGCAATGTCCAAACTGTAGTGTTTCGTAAAGATATGGACAGAAGTCCAAGTAGCGGCTGCACAGATGTCTGTCGATGACACATTCTTGAAACAAGCAGTGGAGGCAGCAACTCCTCTGGTGGAGTGTCCTCTGACCTGACCCGGCAGGGTCTTGTACTTGTCGTAACAGAAAGTGATACAGTGAGCCAACCATTTAGATAGACATTGCTTAGAAACAGCATTGCCTTCACTTTTACGAGCAAAAGAGACAAACAGTTGATTAGTCTTCCTGGAATCCTTTGTCCTTGTGGTGTAGTATCTCCGGATTCGGTGAACATCCAAAGTATGCAAGAGATACTCCCCTTGATTGGAGTGCTGCATAAAGAAAGCAGGCAGCTCCATGGATTGATTCAGCGTAGATTTCGCTACCACCTTGGGGAGAAACTTAGGGTTGGTATGCAGAGCCACACGACCCATGTGGAAAATCAAATACGGGATTTTGCATGAGGGCCTGGAGCTCGGAAATCCTTCGAGCAGAAGTAATGGCCACGAGGAAGACAGTCTTCCATGAGAGGAACTTTAGGTCTGCTGAGGCTGCCAGCACGAAAGGAGGCAGCATAAGCTTCTCAAGGATAAAATTCAAATCCCAAGGAGGGGCAGGAACCCAAATAGGGGGTCTCATATAGAGGGCCCCTCTAAGAAAAGTCTTGGAAACTTCCAACTGTGCAAAAGTCTGGTCCCCGAAAGGAATATGGTGAACCGATATGGCCGCCATGTGAACCTTCAGAGGGGAATGACAGAGAAGAGCGTCTCTCCAAAAAATGCCATGCCATGGAGCGAGCGAGTAGAAGGTGGGAAGTTTTGCGTTGAGAGGAGACGTGAACAGGTCTACCTGTGGCATCCCCCAGTGTAGGAAGATATCGTCCGCTACCCCCTGATCTAATTCCCACTCGTGAGTGTGAGCACACGACCGACTGAGGTGGTCTGCCAATGTGTTCTCGACCCCCAGGATGTGAATGGCCATGAGGTGAAGGTTGTGCTGCACTGCCCATTCCCAAACCTGCATCGCCTCCCTGCAGAGAGTGTAGCAACGAGTCCCCCCCTGTTTGTTGATGTACCAAACCACGCACATGTCCATCTGGACAACCAGATGTCCGGGAAGCAGATACAGATGCAGAGCCTGAAGAGCATAAAGCACGGCCTGAAGCTCGAGCACACTAATGTGGAGAGATTTTTCGAGCTTGGACCAGTAGCCCTGGGTCCTGCGAAGCCCAAGATAGGCTCCCCAACCCTTGCCCGAGGCGTCTGTAGTCAGCGTCTGGGGGGGGAGGGAGAAAGACAGAAGGGAACTCCCCGGCAAAGGTTCTCCTGAACCATCCACCATTGCAAGTCCCGAGCCATAGGATTGGAGACCAGAACTAGTTGGTCTAGGTCGTCCACCAGCTGATCCCACTGAGACCGAAGTGTACACTGAGAGATTCTCATGTGGAGCCGAGTGCGAAGGGCTGTCGAAATAGCAGCCATCATGAGCCCAAGGAGGCAAAGGACCGACCTTGCGCTGACCCGCCTGCGGCTGGACAACAAGCTGACCTGAGCCTGGAATAAGGCTGCCCTGTCCAGTGGCAGTAATGCCATGCCAGAGGTCATGTTCAGGATCGCCCCGATAAACTGTAGCCACTGCGACGGGATCAGGTGGGACTTGGCCTGGTTCACAGCAACCCCCAGGCAGGTAAAAACCTGCAGGGGAAAGGAAGCGCAGGAGTTCCTCCCTAGATGAGGCGGCCAGGTGCCAGTTGTCCAGGTACGGGAAAACCTGCACCTCCTGGGTACGCATGTAGGCCGTTACCACCGAAAGGCATTTGGTGAACACTTGGGGCGCCGAGGAAAGACCAAATGGGAGGGCCTTGAACTGGTAGTGGTCCCCCTGGAATGCAAAATGCAGGTATTTGTGGTGGGAAGGGTGAATAGGGATATGCAGGTAAGCATCCTGCATGTCCAGAGCACACAGCCACTTTCCCGGCTGAAGAAGGGGCAGAAGACTCTTCAGAGAGAGCATCCTGAACCTTTTGTACTCCATGAACAAGTTCAGTAAGCTGAGGCCAAGGATCAGCCTCACATCTCCTGACTTCTTCGGGACTAGGAAGAAATGGGAGTAGTAACCCATTCCCCGAAGATGGGGAGGGATGGGTTCTATTGCTGCCTTCAGAGGAAGAGAGGATATTTCTTCCCAGACCAGAAGAAGGTGTTCTGGGGAGTAAGACGATCTGGGGGGAGGTTTTCGAGAAGGTTTCTGAAGAAACTCTATTGAGTGTCCTTCTGCAATCAGCTGGAGCACCCAAGTGTCTGAAGTGATCCTCTCCCAACCTGGAAGATGGAGGGAGAATCCCCCTCCTACCGGTTCCTCTGGAAGGCCCAGAGGCTCTGGGAGAGGAAAGGAGTCAGGAGGTGTGAGACAGCATCGCGGCTGTTGGCCCACTTTCCCTGAGGTTTCACCTTTTGCCGAGAACATCTGTGAAAGGGACGACGCTCAGCCTGAGGGGGTCTGTACAAGGAGTCAACCGACTTAAGTGTAGTACCCTTCTCCTTTATATTGGTGATGATGTCCTGGACATCGCCACCAAACAGTACTGAACCCCTGAAGAGCATGTCCTGGATAGCAGACTGCACCTCCAGGACCAAACCTGACACCCGGGGCCAGGCATGATGCTGCAAACTCACGGCGAAAGCCGAGCTCCGACAAGCAGTGTCCACTGCATCGTACGTGGCACGAAGCATGTGCCAACTGGCCGAACGCACACCCCAGACTAGATCTGCCACTTCTTGCTTCGTCTGAGACTCAGGAAGAGAGTCCAATTTAGCCTCCACCTCACTAAGGATCGCCTTCTGGTACTCCCTCCTATGACGAACTTTATTCAGGGTCCTAATACCCACAGTGGAAGAAGCGTAGACCTTCTTCCCGTACTGGTCCAGAAGGCAGGATTCCTTGTCGGGTGGTGATGAGCTCAAGTGCTTGGGGTTAGCTGTCCAGCTGTGAGCGGCACTAATCACGACCGAATCAGTTTGAGGGTGCGAATTTAAAGAGCCAACATCCTCCGGAGCCTGATAAAGCCTGTCCAACTTCCTAAGAAGTGGGGCTAAAACAGACGGTTGCTTCCAAATGGTGGAAACAAGGTCAGCATGAGGCTCAATCCAGGGTGGCACCAGGATAGGAGCTGTCTTGGGCAGATCCAGGTGCGCAGCGAGTTTCTTACACTGTGGATCTGGCTCCAAGGAATGCCATTGATGAACTGCCTGGATTTTGTGCAGCAACTCCGTAAAGGAAGGATCCTCCAGATGAGGCTTCTGAGAAGTCCTTGGCCTGGGCTTGTCTGGAGTGCGGGTCTTGTCGTCTGGGTCAGAGCGACCACTGGAGTCATCTGAGGTCTCCGAGGAGGAAGAGGAAGAAGACTCCTTCTCCCGGAGTGGGGGAGGAACGGACCCTTTGGGAAGCCCCCGGGGAAGCGTATCCTGCCCTGCCCTGGAACCGGATGGCTCGCCTCTGGTGTCCGAAGGGAGTCTCTTGTCTCCGATGTCGGGGGTCCGGAACCGGGGCCGACGTTGGAAGATGGCTCTCTACCTTCCTGGTGAGCTGAGCCTTGGCCTCAGCCCACCAGGAAGCCAGAAGTCTCCTTCAAGTCCACCAGCGGCTGAGGGGGCGGAGGAGGAGGAGAGGTGGGGATACAGATACTGAGGGTATCCATAAGCGCTATCCGCATTCTGACGGGCGGTAGTCTAAGGCCGGGTACTGGGGCACCGTGGTACTGTAAGGCCGGGTACTGGAGTGCCGGATCTTGCGGGCCCGAGTATGACAGCGTCGGACAGGATGGGGTCGGATACCCAGGGACCGGGGGGTCTGCAGGAGCAGAAGGCCCCGGAAGCGGCCCAGCAGGCGTGCCTGGAATGGGAGGCCTGGCGGGCGGCAGGCCCGGTATAGGGGTGGTGTCCGGCAATGGGATATTGTCGGGAGTTGTGTAGGCTGGTGTCGGCTTCTGAGGATCTGGCGCTGGGTCATCCAGCCCAGCAGGAGGGAGATCCGATGGCAGCATACCCACCTCCTCCGTGTTGCCCGGGGAAGAAGGATTACCATCCCCGGGATCCAGGAGAGGAGACACTAGCGCCTCGGAGTGCAAGGAGTGCTGTGGCGAGCTCGGGACGACGGATAGGCCCGAAGGGTCCAGCGTCGGCTCTAACGTCGAGTGGACGTCGGAGAAGCTGACATCCGTTTTATTGATGGGATCCGGGTGGACGTCGGAAGAGCCGGCGTCCGACTTATCGGACTCAGTGCCCGACGAAGGCCATGAAGGAGGGGCAGCTTTGGCGGGCACTTTGGAGGCCGTGCGCTGCCCCGGAGGGTCGGGCATCTCAGCGGCCTTACCCGGGCGGGCATCGGAGGAGCCGACGTCCGACTTATCAGGGCTGCTCAAACCAGAAGGCCGCACGGCGGCGACCTTACCAGAAGCGGCTGCCTCCTTTGTCCAAGAAGCTCACGAGGGGCCCGAGTGCGAGCCCGACGGGAGGGTTGACGCTGTCTTGGAAGCCTCCAAGACGGCCGCCACGGAGCTGCCTCCTGGGGGAAACGTTACCTGCTGCACCACGACCCCAGCCGAGGCCGTGGCGACCGATGAGGAGTCCCGGTCCCGGTACTTCTTCTTGTGGTGGCCCTCCGGAGAAGTTGAAGCCCGCCTAAGTTTTTCAGTCCCTTTTCCATGGAGGTAATTGTTTAAGAACGTGGGCCTCCAGGGACTGCTGCCTCCGCTTTCGGGTGGCCGCTCTAAACTGCTGGCAGAGCTGGCACTTCTTGACGGAATGAACGAGGCCTAGACAAAAAAGGCACTGGGAATGTCTGTCCTTATGCAGGAGCTGGATGCCGCAAGAATCACTTGGAGGGACGACGTATATGGCAGCTAAAGGTAAGGCTGACGAAAATCAGGAAAAAATAGAAAATTGGTGGTAAAAAACTACCGACGATTGACTGCGGAGCAGTGAACTTAACCGCGAGGTGCTACATGAGCTAATAGTGGGAAAGAACTGGAAGGCAGGCATGGGGGACCACCCCTTTATACTGACGTCGTCTGACGCCGGTCATATGACGTGGGGGCGGTCCCCGCCAGAGACTGCTAGCTAGAAATTTTTCTGTGTGGTCCTGATGCCTGCTGGCTTCAGTCCTATGTGTAATTACCTACTGCAAAAGCCCTCTCGAAGTAAGAGCTCTAGTTTCCTCCATATCCAGTCAAGCCCCCAATCTGCAATAATTGCCTACAGATTGGGCAACCTCCCTACAGGCCCAGGTTAGGACCATGGCTGCTCTGCAGTCAGTTCACCCTACAATCCTGAAAAAGATGTCTACTCTGGTGGCCACCCCCAGAGGCCCTCTCCAAACATTTCTGGACATTCACCCTTGACCAGGTCCCCACCCACAGGTAGACCTACCCGCAACCCTCTACTGCCAGCCATACGAGGTGATATAGCCTGTGAAATTAAAAATACAGCTCTTGGACCAAGCTACTATACTAAGCAGAATACAAGAGCATGAACAGAGTTACATCCTCTAACAGTTCCAAGAACAGGCAGAATCACGACTGGAGAAAACCCCAGTATAGCCACCCAACCAATCAGTGATCAACCTCTGCCTGGTGGCAAACCTGAATCATCTCAAAAGACCGAGTTGTTGGACTTTCTCCAATCTGGCCTGGATGTAGGCAAACACGTTTTAAGTGTGTCCTACAACTCAGCGGACACTGCTGCCAGGGCTGCCGCCACCAGCGTCTGTCTGAGGAGGTAATCCTGGGTCACGGTTTCCGGTTTCTGGTTTCTGACAGGACCTCCAGGAAACTATTCTGGATGCCCCTTTTCAAGGGTCAGTGCTTTTCGGAGAGGATACTAAAAGATCACCACAGGTCTCCAGGACTCTGGCGGAGCAGTCCAGTCCATCCACAGAATGTATAAGTCGGAGCTGGCCCCTGCCAGATAGAAGCCTTTTCGTCACCCCATGGGCTAACAACCCAAGGGGCAGCAGGCTAGAGGAGCTTTCAAATGAAAGGCCTCCTTCTCAGCCCTCAGGACCCGTGGGACCCTGGAATGCCAAAACTTCCCAGGTCTCCTTGCCCGCTCCCGGAGCCTCAGCCTGACTCCTTGACTGATCCCCCTTCCTCCAGCGGAGTTCTTGGGAGAAGCGGTAGGGGGTCGGTTCTCCCTCTATCTAGAAGGATGGACCAAAATCATGTCAGACTTCTGGGTGTTCCAGCTCATCTGAAAGGGACATGCCCTGGAGTTCCTTCAGATACCTATGGACAATCCCCCAGTCCCATCCAATTACTCCCCATCCCATGCGGCCCTTATCCACGTGGACATTTAGACTCTCCTGTCGAAGCAGGCCACAGAACCTGTTCCGTTATGTCAACAGGGGAAGGGGATCTACACCCACTTCTTCTTGGTCCCCAAGTAGATGGGGGATCTTTGCTCTGTCCTGGACCTCAAGTCTTCTGAACACTTATATTGAGTACAAGAGGTTCCAGATGGTAACGTGGCCAGGCATTCTCCCCATGCTCCACCAAGGAAATTGACTATGTTCTCTCAACATGCAGGATGCTTACCTCCACATCTTGGTGCCACCTGCCCACAGGCGGTTTCTGCAGTTCACATTCCAGGGGGGGGGAACGCTACCAGTTCAGGGTCTTGCCCTTTGGCCTTTCTTTGGCACCGCATGTTTTCACAAAGTGCCTAGCAGTGGTGGATTTAGCTCTCAGATGGCAGGGCCATTACGTCTACCCCTATCTAGATGACTGGCTCCTGACAGCCCCACAAGAGATCGACTGCTGTCCACCCCGTCAGACACCTTCACGTTGTTGAGGGAGCTGGGGGATCACACTGAACATCTCCAAATTGTCCCTTTGGCCTAGTCAAAGGCTGCAGTATATTGGGGCAATTTTGGACACCACTCTAGGGAAAGTCTTTCAACTACCCAACAAGGCGAATCATCCTTGAGCACTGGCTCGGAGGATGTCCTCTTCCCGCCAGGTTCCAGCCCAAGCATGCCTTCAGCTCTTGGGTCACATAGCAGCTGCCATAGTGATGGTTCCGTTGGTGCGCTTCTACATGTGGGTCCAACAGTTGACTCTCAGGGTACAATGGGATCAATGTTTGGATGATCCGACCATCCAGTCCTGATTTCAAAAGCGGTATCTCAAACCTTAACATGGTTGCTTACTCCTCACAATTTGGAGTTAGGAGAACCCTTTCAGAGGGATTCCCCTCAACAGATCCTAACAACAGATGCCTCGGGACTGGGATGGGGAGCCCACTTCCGGGATCACCAAACTCAGGGCACATGGTCTCCATTGGAACAGACTGTGAATATCAACATCCTAGATATGAGGGCAATTCTATATACTCTATAGGTGTGCCAACCATACCTCCTTCCGGGCCCCCTGTTGATACAGACGGACAATATGTTTGTGGTCTTTTACATCGACAAGCAAGGGGGAACTCACTCGTATCCTCTCTGCAGAGAGGCCATGCGAGTGTGGTTTTGGACCGTAGAGCACGGGCTGACCCTCACCGCTGTTCATGTTCCAGGAGTCCAAAAATGGAAATTACATACCTACCGTAATTCTTGATCTTCTTGGACAAAATCTCCACTACTCATTCACAATAATGGGAGTACACCAGAGGCGCTAGGACCCAGAGGTAGCCAAACTTTTTCGGGAGGTCCGCAGTAGAGATGGAGCTGCGAGGAAGTGGCACCATGAGCCAGGCTCATGCGGTATAGACTATCTCGGCGTCGACCCTCCAACCACCTCGGTACTTTTTCTTCTGAGGAGGTGCAGCATAACTAACCTACAAAGGATTAACCTAAAAATCGGACATAAGATAGTCTGAATGACCAGTGTAAGAAGGGTCAAAAACAAAGTCTTCACAGTCCAACCATTGAGAGGGTGAAGACCAGAAACAGAGACAGGAGCTCGGGGGATGGTGGGTGGGCATAGGAATGAGTGGTGGAGGCTTCGTCCAAGAAGATCAAGAATTACAGTAGGTACATAATTTCCATATCTTCCTGGACATAAAGTCTCCACCACTCATTCACACTAATGGGAGAGTACCAAGCTAAATAATCCCGAGACGGGCAGCAGGAGAGAAAGAGGAGCTCACTTTGTAGGACAGAAGTCAGTTAGGAACTGTCCTGCCAAATGACTGATGTTGTCTGGCATGGACATCCAAGGCACAGTGCTTAACAAAAGTATGCACGAGCTCCAGGTAGCTGCATTGCAAATGTCTGCAATGGGGACATTACGAATTTCCGCCAGAGATGCCGCGACTGCTCTGGTAGAGTGAGTGTACACTCTGCCTTCCAGCTTGACCTGTGCCATGGAATAGCAATGGCGAAGGCATGCCACCAGCTGGCTGGGTCGTGCTGAAGGAAACAAACAGTGGTTGAGCCTTGTGAATTTCTTTTGTTCTATCCAGCTAGAACCGCAAGGCTCTTTTTACGTCTAGAGAATGAAGGTTACACTCTCCTTCCTTCTGGAAGTTTGCAAAGTAGGTACTGTAGGAAGGACTAAAGGTTGATTCAGGTGAAATTCTGAAACAACCTGAGGAAGGAACTTAGGATGAGTCCTAAGAACTACTTTGTCTTTGTGAAATACAGTATACGGAGAGTCTGTGGCCAGAGCGTGTATTTCTGATACCCTACAAGCAGAAGTGACGGCCACCAAGAAGGCCATCTTCCAAGTAAGGAATTTCAACTCGCAAGTGGCTAGAGGCTCGAAAGGTTTACGAGTGAGCATATCTAGCACAAGGTTAATGTCCCAGGCTGCAACTGGATGCCTAACAGGAGGTCTGGTATGCAGAATACCTTTAAGAAATCTCTTAACCACAGGTAACTGAGCCAAAGACATGGAATTCACTGGCTCGTGATGTGCAGAAATTGCGCAAAGATGAACTCTGACTGTAGAGGATTGCAGACCTGTGTTTGAGAGGTCTAAGCGATACTCCAGGCCTTTATTTGGTGGGCAGGAAAAAGGGTTCCAAGAGGATTTTGTACACCAGCTAGAGAAACGCTTCCACTTGGCTGTGTAGGTTTTCCTGGTAGCTAGCTTGCGAGCAGTTAAAAGAATATCTGAAACCCTACAAAAAACATTAAACCTATTCACCTCTATCTCCTCAGGAGCCAAGCGTGGAGGTGAAGAGACCTCAGGTTGGGATGGACTATAGGGCCCTGGGTCAGAAGGTTCATCTGAAGGGGAAGCGGTTTCGGAGAGGTTTCCGATAGTCTGTTGATTAGGAAAGTACAGTTATGTAAGAACTTACCGTAACAGTAGATCTTCGAGAACAGCTCTTGCAGCAGGTTACACCATTAGGACTGAAGCCGGCAGGCGTCAGGACCCCACGGAAAATTCTAGCTAGCTATCTTCAGCGGGGACCGCCCGACGCCGGGTCCCACCCCCATGTCAGGCGAGTGCACATAGGGGCGGTCCCGCCCAGATTCCCAGTTCTCCTGCTGGAGACTCCGGCCGCAGAGGCTGACATTGAAATGGGAGACAGAGGATCCACCGTCAGAAGACAAACGGGAAAAAATCCCTGTTAACAAAGGCTTAAGCCATGCCTCCTCCAAGGGGGAAGGTGGGTGGGAAGGTACCTGCTGCAAGAGCTGTTCTCGAAGATCTACTGTTATAGTAAGTTCTTACGTAACTGTACTATCTTACTTCGAGACACAGCTCTTGCAGCAGGTTACACCATTAGGACTGATTCCCAAGCAATAGTGCTTGCAAACACTCTGGGAGGAGGAAATAAGAAAGAACGTTCCAGGTCCTGAATCTAGGACAGGAGACCCTGTAGCACTGCCAGGCTGAAGCCTGCTCTTCGCCGTGAAGCGATGTCCAGGCTATAATGCCTGATAAAGGTATGAACAGAGCTCCAAGTGGCTGCAGCACAAATGGCAGAGGTGGAGACGTTTCGAAGTGCTGCAAAGGATATGGCCACGCCCCTAGTGGAATGGCCCCGGACTGCTCCTGGGAGGGGCTTTCGTTTGATATCATAACAGTAAGAGATGCACTGGACAAGCCAGCAAGACAGGGACTGTTTGGATACTGGTTGGCCCCTCATCCTTTTGGTAAAGGAGATGAAAAGCTACTCCGAAGTGCGAAACTGCTTAGTTCTGCTCAGGTAGTACCTTAAGCTGTGGTGAACATCCGGGGTGTGAAGCAGCGCCTCTCCTCTGTTAGAGTAATTAGGGAAGTAGACCGGCAGGTCAATATCCTGATTGAGAGTGAGTGTGGAAACCACCTTAGGCAAGAATTTAGATTCGTCCTCAGGGATACTCTGTCCCGGTGGAAAATTAAATAAGGCTCTTTGCACATGAGAGCCTGAAGCTCAGAAACTCTTCTCGCTGATGTAACAGCAACCAAAAATAACGTTTTCCACGACAGAAAACGCAGCTTGCAATCCGCAGCAGGTTCAAAGGGGGGGAGCGTGAGTTGCTCCAGGACAAAGAGCAAGTCCTAAGGAGGCACTGGGTCCTTAATGGGCGGCCTAAGGTGTAACACCCCTCTTAAGAATTCTTGACAGGCATCTAATTGTGCCACTGTGCGCTGTCCCACCGGGAGATGATAAGCTGAAATGGCACAGAGGTGCACTTTAATCGAGGAGTAGGCGAGACCCGAACGGAAAAGAGAGAGCAGGTACTCTAACACCGCTTTCACCGGACAACCTAAAAGGGAAAGGCCGTGTGCGTGCGACCACAGACAAAAACGGCGCCATTTCATGGCATACGTCGCATGCGTTGCCGGCTTTCTGGCTGCAGAAAGGACTTCCGCAACCTCTTGCGAGACCCCGTGATGCAAGATGGCTATGTCTCTAGGAGCCATGCGTGCAGGTTCAGTGATCGTAAGTCTGGGTGGACCAGTGAACCCTTCTCCTGAGACAAGAGGTGGGAGCTGAATGGCAACGGGAGCGGAGGTTCCCGGAAGAGCTGAATTAGCAAAGGGAACCAGATCTGCCTGGGCCAGAATGGGGACACCAGGATCATTGTTGCATGCTCCCTGCGCAGTTTGAGAAGAACTCTCTGGGTCAATGGGAAGGGAGGGAAAGCGTAGAGGAATCTGTCCGCCCAGGAGAGGGACAACGCGTCTCACCAGAAAACACCAGGCCCTGGATCCAGCGAGCAAAAATTGGGCAGTTTTGCGTTGGATGGGGAGGCGAACAAGTCCAATTCTGGAGTTCCCCATCGAAGAAACAGATCCTCTGCTACCTCCTGGAGAAGTTCCCACTCGTGGACTCTGGCCTGGGAGTGACTCAGGCCATCTGCAATTGTGTTGTTCATTCCGGGAACATGTACTGTGATCAGGTTCGCGCCGTGTCGGATTACCCAATCCCACACCCTCATGGCCTCCCTGCAAAGGGGTTAAGAGTGTGCGCCTCCTTGTTTGCTGAGGTAATACATCACCGCCATGTTGTCTGTCTGAAGCAGGAGAGTACTCAGTGGGATTTCTGACTGAAAGGCCTGCAGGGCATAAAGGACCGCCCTCATCTCTAGGACGTTGATATGGAGGTGGGCCTCCAGAGGGGTGCACATACCCTGGGACTTCACTCCATCCAGGTGTGCTCCCCACCCTAGACCTGAGGCGTCTGTGGTGAGGATTACTTCCGGGGACGGCGCTATGAACGGGACGCCCATAGAGAGTGCCCTTGGGTCTAGCCACCACTGCCAGTCTCGAATCGCGGTATTTGTGATTCTGACCGGATGCTGCAAGTGGTCTTGCCTTTGGTCCCATTGCACCTTGAGCATCCACTGAGTTACCCGCATGTGGAGCCTTGCGAAAGGGACAGTAGGAATGGCACGAGCCATGTGTCCGAAAGCAGTTAAGGACCGACCTGGCTGGGGCGGTCTTGTTCGACGAAAGCTCCCTGATGAGGGATCTGATGCGCTGCACTCTGTCGTCTGGAAGAAATGCTCTTCCCTGAACGGTGTCCAGTACTGCGCCTATGAATTGCAGTTTCTGCGACGGTACCAGGAGGGACTTCTCGTGGTTGATTAGGATACCCAGAGATCGAAACAGGTCCTGGGTGCTCTGGATCGCCCGTAACAACGCCTCTCTGGAGGCGGCCATGAGAAGCCAATCGTCCAGGTACAGGGACACATAATGGCCCTGTCTCCTTAGAGACGCGCCACGACTGCCATGCATTTGGTAAAGACCTGGTGCTGATGACAGCTCGAATGGAAGGGCTCGGAACTGAAGATGATGGCCGAGAAACTCAAAGCGCAGGAACCTCTTGTGCGCTTGAGCTATAGGGATGTGCAGGTAAGCGTCCTGCATATCTAGAGACGCTAAAAAAGCGTCCTGCTTCAGCATGGGAATATGACCCAGAAGAGTTACCATGCGGAATCTTTTGTAGGCGACCGACAAATTGAGGACACTGAGGTCCAGAATCGGACGGAGGTCCCCTGTCTTCTTTGGAACCAGGAAGAAGTGAGAATAGTATCCGTGTCCTCTCTGGTTCTCTGGGACGTACTCTATCACTCCCTTTTGTAGGAGCGCGAGCACTTCTTGTCTGATCAATGACTTGTGCTGACCCGGGTACCGGGAGAGCAACGGAGGACTCGAGGGTGACTTTTCCGCGAATTCTATAAAGTGACCTCTTCCGACCAACTGTAGAACCCACCTGTCGGTGGTTATAGTCCGCCATCCTGGCAGGAAATTCGCAACACGACCCCCGACCATGACGTCCCGTTGATCCTGAGGGGCGGGGCCGGAAGGAGTCAGGCTGTGCGGTTGAGGTCCCTGGCTGAACCGGGTTAGAGTGCGCTGGTTCGACCTGCGGGTTGTTTTCCTGGCCTGCGAAACCGAGCCCTCTGTTGTGGAACGGGCGGACTGTTGTCTCAGCGTCCGTCCCACTAATCGGCTTTGGTTCCACGAAGGAACTAAGCTTGGGTCGGCACATGGCCTGAACCAACCTCACCGCTTTCCGGCTCTGGAGTTTGGTAATTATCTTCTGACGGTTTACCAAACAAAATTCTTCCTCGAATGGGGCGCCCATGATGTTTTTCTGGACGTCCGGGTGAAACCGAGACGAGAGCCAGGAGTGCCCGCGGCATACGCCTGAAGCTGCTACCTGGCCGAGGAGTCCGCAGAGTCGCACGCTGCTCAGAGCACCTGGGTTCCCACGTCCGAACCCGCACGGAGGAGCTGCAACATCTCCTCCTTCTGCTCACCTTCCGCAACTTCTCAGCCGCATCCAGACCCTGCTCCCACAGGGCATTTTGGAACTGCACCATGGGTCAAATAACTAGGGATCTGATGGCGAGGTAGCGGAAGCATACGTGCGCCTACCCATGGAGTCCAGCTGCTTGGACTCTGGGTCCGATGACAGGGTGCTCAGATGTTGCGGTCTCTGGGACCGGTCATGAGAGGCTGTTATGACCAGAGAGTCGGCCTGAGGATGCTGGGTCAAGTACTGGTCTTCTCTTGGAGCCTTGTACAAGCGGTCAGCTTTCTTCGGCATCACCGGGAGCGAATGTGGATGCTTCCATGCTGCCTTGGTGACGCCCACGAAAGTGTTCACCAAGAGTGGTACCACCACAGGCTTGGGTCCTTCTGCCAAGATACTGCAAGGCGAGCCTCGGGTCTAACTCTTCCGCATCCCATCCCATGTTCTCCTGAGTGTCTCTATGATATCCGAGAACGAAGGGTCATCCGGAGGAGACTTGGGCAGCTCACGGGGTCCGGAGAAGGGATGGAGAGGGAGATGGGGATCTGGATGTAGAAAACTCTGATCCCGTGTCCTCCGCTGAAGGCGAACGACGGCGCCTTCTGGGTCTCTTGGGACTGGGTGACCTAGAAGAGGATCTGGACGGAGGTCTCCTTTATTTAGTCTCCCTTGAGGGGTCCTGACTCCCGGGAGGAGGTAACCGCCTGCAGACCAAGACGGAGACGGAGGCAGGAACCGGAGGAGCAACCGTGTAGGAGGAGGAGGAAGCGGAGGTGGGTGGGGACCATGTCCTTTGATGGTATCCCACCAGTAAGTGAAAAGCCTTCACCTCTGAAAAGAAAAGCCCGACGACGGCCCGGCGCCGTTGACAGTCGTCGGGTCCCGGCGTCGGCTCCACAGGGGGCTCGGGTTGCGACGAGGGTTCCCTGGGAGTCTCAACAGGACCGGGGTTGCCCGTCTGGTCCTCGGGCTGGGTTAACTCCTCCTCAGTGATGGTCTCCTGACCGACGTCGGTCGGAGGCGTCGGGGTCCTCTTCTCAATTGGAGCGGGCTCCGTTCCCCCTACCAGCGTCCGGTGATAAGTAGGCCTGGCCGGCGACAGTCTTCTGGCAAACGACGGCTCTGGGGACCTGTAGGCGAGAGGCCGCTGTCGGACTAATCGCGCTGGTCCTGCGGCCTCTAAGTGAGGTGTGAGCTCCTTGGTTTTCCGTGAAGAGGAGGAGGCAAGGAAGCAGACCTGATGTCGGGTTCAGAACGGCGGGAATCCGACTTGTGGTGATGGTGGCAATCCCCCGACTTAGCCAGGGCCTTGGAGGACGAGGAAGGCCTGGGAGTCTTGGCCTGAGAAGAGGAAGAAGATTTTCTCACCGCAGCGGGGGGAGGCTGAGAGCTGGCCCGGGAAGGAGAGCGGTCGGACCTGGAGCCAGAGCTGCGCGAGTCGGAGGCCCTAGACGGGGACCTGGAAGGGGCCTTCTCTCTGTGCTTCTCAGCATGCTTGCGGGCCTTCTGCGAAGAATCCCCCTTGGAAGCCATGGTCTTGAGTTGCTCCTCTAACAGGAATGCCTGTAGGGCCTTCTGGCGACGGATCCGGGTTCTGCTGTTGAAACCCTGGCAAAAGAAGCAGGACCGGGTGTCGTGGTCTGGGCCTAGGCACCGGACACAGGCCGAGTGCGGATCCTTGAATGGGATCTGCTTCCCACAGGCGCACTTCGAGGAGTGACCGGAGGTCGGGGAGGACATCAGAGAAAAAACTGAACTCTGAGAACAAATTTCCCGTAGGAAAACACTTTACCACGCGTCGCGCGCTAGAAACCGAACCGAAGGGTCAAGACATGCAAGTCGACGGTGGGAAAGAACTGGGGAATCTGGCGGGACCGCCCCCTTATGTACTACGCCTGACGTCGGAGGCGGGACCGACGTCGGGGGCAGTCCCCGCTGAAGATAGCTAGCTAGAATTTTTCCGTGGGGTCCTGACGCCTGCCAGCTTCAGTCCTAATGGTGTAACCTGCTGCAAGAGCTGTGTCTCGAAGTAAGATCCAGATTTGAGAGGCCAGAACGGGGCAATGTGAATCATTCTTTCCCCCCTTTGCTTCCAGTTTGAGCAGTACCCTCTGACGTAACGGAAGAGGAGGAAATGCGTATAGAAAGCATTTTTACACTGCAGCCTGAATGCATCCTGACAAAAAATGCCAGGTCCTGGATTTCTGGAGCAGAAGGGAGGCAGTTTTGCGTTGAGTGGGGACACAAAAAGGTCCAGATCCGAGTTCTCCACTCTTCGAAAAGTGACTTAATGCTGGTTAAGTCAAGGGACCACTTGTGAGGATCTGTCTCCGTTCTGCTGAGATGGTCTGCCAGCTCGTTTTGTACTCCTGGCAGGTAAACCGCCTGAATCAGAGCCTTATGCTAGAGGCACCATTCCCACACTCTTATTGCTTCCCTGCATAATGGGTATGAGTGTGCACCGCCCTGTTTGTTGATGTAATACATCACTGCCTTGTTGTCTGTTTGAAGGAGCATGTTCTTGTGACAGAGTATATCCTTCAAAGCTCGGACTGCATAGAGGATGGCTCTCATTTCCAGGAAGTTTATGTGAAGTTGAGACTCGCCCTGAGTCCATGTACCCTGGGTGTGGAGATCCTGGCAATAAGCTCCCCAACCCATCAGGGATGAATCCGTGGTAATAGAGATCTGATGATCCAGAGGGACAAAGGGATATCCTTCCAGAAAGTTGTCCTCTTGAGACCACCAGGTGAGTGACCTCTTCAGAGGTTCTGTCACCTTGATGAGAAAGGACATGAGTGGGGGCTGACCAAACGAGCAGACGCGAAAGACTGTTAGGCCTATTCTGCTGGCATTTTAGTATGTTAGTGTGTTAGTGTGAGTAGTTCGGGACCACTGAGTACTGAGCATCCACTGAGTGGTTCTCATGTGGAGACGAGCCAAAGGTACAGTGAACACCAAGGATGCCATGAGGTCCAGCATCCGTTGCATTGAGAGAGCTCGAACCAAGCTGTGTTCTCTGATGAAGTGGGCCATCTGTAGGATATCGCTCCTTCAGTCCTCCAGAAGAAAAGCTTTTACGCAGGAAGTGTCCAGAAGGGTTCCTATGAAGAGGAGCTTCTGGGAGAGCTGTAACTGTGACTTTTTGAAGTTCAGCAGGACTCCCATGGACGTGAGGAAATCTGAGGCCATGGCCACAGCCTCCAGAGTCTCTTGCCTGGAGGGGCTTGCTAGAAGCCAGTTGTCCAGATATGGGAATACTTGGATTCCGATTTTCCTTCGATGCACTGCAAGAACTGCACAGCACTTTGTAAAAACTTGAAGTGCTGAGGATAGTCCAAAGGGCAGGACTCTGAATTGATAGTGTTGACCCAACGCCATGAACCGTAGGTATTAGTGGTGCTTTGGGTGTATGAGAATGTGCTGGCAGGCATCCTGCATGTCCAGGGAGGCTAGCCAATTGTGTTGATGAGTCAAAGGTAGCAGGGTACTGAGTGATATCATCTTGAACTTTTCCTTGTGAAGGAATTTGTTTAACTTTCTGAGATCCAGAATAGGGAGCATGCTGCCAGTTTTCTTTGGAACCAGAAAGCAATGGGAGTAGAAACCTGTGGTTCGTTGATCCAGCGGAATTACTTCTACTACCCTGTTGTTCAGAAGGCCTTGTACCTCGGAAGCAAAACGGTCTGACTGTGCCGCAGACAGACTGGGCTGCCGCTTCGAAGGATGATCCGGAGGAGTTTCCAACAGATTGAGAGAGTACCCCTCTCAGATTATCCTGAGGACCCATTTGTCTTATGTTATAGATTTCCACTGGTTGTAGAACTGAGTCAGACATCCTCCCACTGTCAAGGAGGATTCTCCCTTGGGCAGCTGAGGTGGGACCTGGTCCGGAAACTCAGAAGGTTGCACTGGGCGCTTTTGGGCCCTGTGGTTTCTGCTATGTTTTCTTTTGCGGCTGAGAGGGGGTTTGGTTTCTATTAAAACCTCCTCTGCCTTTGCCATGAAAGGACTGACTGTTGTGAAACTGATGCTTGTTCCCACCTCCTCGAGAGGGAGTGGGCAGAGGTCTAGTCATCTTAATGGCAGACCTAGTCTTCTGTGTGGCCTCTAGTGCTTGTTCCACCTGATGCCCAAACAGATACATACCATCGAAAGGTAAAGCTTTGACTTTTTATTGGGCGTCATTCGTAAAGCCCAATGTACGCAGCCAGGAATGGCGACGGATGCAAATGCCAGCTGCCGCTGCAGCCCTGGAAGCAGTATCGAAAGTGTCCATTGCAGGTTTAATTTGTTGATTATTGGACTTGATACCTCTAGTTATGGTCTGTAGGAGCTCTAAGTTAACCTCCGACTCAGGCATAGCTTCTACAGTTGCTTTGCGCGAATGCCAAAGAACATACTCATACTGAGAAAAATAACTCTGGTAGCTAGCAATACGCATGCCCAGGGTTGAGGCAGCAAAGACTCTCTTATCCAAGGTGTCTATCTTGCAAGATTCTTTGTTTATAGGACAGGCTGTGGATTCCTGAGGTAGGACAGCCTTATCATTCTCTGCCAGGACCACTACGGCATCAGCAAAGGCTTGTGAAGCCAAGATGGGGCGATCCTTGGGAGGGGCATATTTCCTATCTACGGACTTGGCCACAGAGGGAATAAGAGCTGGATTCTTCAACACCATCTGGGAAAGGGTCTCAAAAGAGGGCTGTACTGGAGGGGTTAAATCCATAGAGATTTCTGGAACATGTAGATATTGGAGACGCAGAAGCTTCCCAGGATCGATTTTCGTGGTCTGGAGAGAAAGAGTAGAATTTATTTTCTTGAGCAGAGACTTAAAGAAAAGGTCTTCAACAACAGGCTTTGCAGGAGGATTGATCCCTGCCCCCAGGGCAGAAACGGCATCAACATCATCACCCAGCCGAAGATCCGAATCGGGCTCAAAATCATCTCCTGACAGTCCAGGAGGGACTGTATAGACAGGAAAGGAATGAAAACCTGGAGGAAGAAGAGGTGGAGGAGACAGAATCGGAGTCAAAAACCTCTGGAAACTAGATGACGCTGTACACATCCTCAGCGCCGTTGAAGAGAATGGCGCCAAGTACAGAGACGGCACCGACACAGAAAACAGTGTGGCGCTAGACGCTGCCTGAAAGCGCAGCACCGCGCATGGCGCCAACATCAACCCGGCACCGTACACGGTGCCAACACCACTCCCGATGCCGAGGATGGTGCTGACAGCACTCGTGGCGCCAAAAAGGACCTCGGCGCCGGAGAAACAGGTACTGAAGGCAACGGCACTGCCGCAGAAGTCTGCAAACTGATTTGAAGGCAAAGACTGAAAAATATCAGGAGATAAAGACAACGGTGTGGACCACTGCGCTGCAGCTATGTGAGAGGGATAGACACTGGGGCGTGGAGTCAACGGCACCGAAGAAGGCACCATGTGACCAGGAAATCCTAACTGCCATTCCTGCTGATCCAAAACCGACAGGCCCGAAGGTCCCTGGCGACGGACTGGCCAGACCGGGCAGTCAGGACAACCTCTGAACCCACTGCTTCATAAGAGTGGCCCAATGGTGAAACTGCTCATCAGAAGCCCCCCTACAAGGTGGAGAGGGGCTCTGCTGTCGAAGAAGCTGGCTGCCAGAGACAGAAACCGGTGACTCCGAAAGAGACAGAGACCAGTCACTGACCCCAACAACTGACCATCTATGCGCAGACCTACCAGAGGGCAACCTCAAGCGATGCCATCTCTTTATTGGCCGGTGGACCGAAGAAGAACTCGAGGCCGAACAGTGCCGTGAATAGGACAGTTTCTTTTTATGCTTTATGGGGAACCGCCCATCCCCCCCCCGAGCACTGGACCATCCATTATCAGATCCCCTCTCTGAAGAGGGTGGCAGATCAGACCCAGCCCAGCTGATCTGAATAGCTTTCATATGAAGACTCCCTGCCACCACCTGCCCCACTCATGGTCGAGTCAGTCAACAGAGGGCTGAAGACTTCTTTCTTGTACAAGTAAGAATAAGTAAAATGTAATCTGCACTTTTCGTGATAAAATACAAAATAACAAAACTGAAAACTAAGCTGCAGTTCGAAGTTTGACTCCCGGAGGGGAGCCTGGCTTGCAGTGCCACTTCCTCGTGGCTCCATCTCGACGCCGGCCCTCCTGAAAAAGTTTGGCTCCTGCTGGGTCCTAGCACCTCCGGCGTACTCCCATTAATGTGAATAAGTGGTGGAGACTTTATGTCCAGGAAGATCACCTTGTCCGACTTTCTAAGCAGGTCCCGGTCCAAAGCCCATGAGAGGGAGCTCCTCCAGTCCGTAGCGGAAGACCTTTTCAGAAGGTGGGTGTGACAAGGAAGAACAGGACCCTGTCCCATTTGTTTTGGAGAAAGTGCGTAAATGCAAGGATCTGAATTCTTTCCTTTTCTCTCTTCTCTGTCTGGCTGCTCAACCAAATTTTCCTGTGAGACTTCGGACTTGATCAACCCTAACAGTCTTGCAATCCTTTGCCTCTCACTGTCTCTCTGTTTTCTCTTGCTGTCTGTTTTTCCTCCCTTGCATAGCTATATCTGCTCATATAAAATATATGAGAATCAATGTACGGAAATGTAGCTGATATTAGGATCTCTTTTGTTTAGAAAATGTTTAGTGTTGCTATTGAAATGTATATGTATTTATAATTTGAGATAACTGTAAAAAGCTAGAGGTTACTTGGGTGCAAATGCCTTCCTTTCACAGCTGCTGGAGGGACCTCAGGAAGTTCTCAATGTTCTAGCAGCTCCTGAAATTTACAAAGGACAGGACGCTTGCAAAGGATTGGGGTTGAAAAGAGTTATAAAAACAGCTAAGCTAAGCTGCAAGAGAGATTTTTTTTTTTATTGCAAGAGATTTTATTTTGCTTCCATATATAGTTATTCTGAACAGGTTTCTCTTATTTTACTGCAACTACAAATAAACAGTTTTGTGGAATTTTACAACTGCTCCTGGGTTTTCTCTGTACTTCCTGACCTGTGCCTCAATGACAGATGGTGTCAGCCTAAGTGGGATTTAAGATGTGCATACCCTAAGACAGGAGATTTGTGCGTAGGTACTGGACCTAGTACCAGGGAAGCACAGAGGAAGGTATGGATTCTGCAGCAGCAAGTCCAGGAGTGGTTACCAGGAGACTGGCAGCCAAACTAGCAGCAACGGAAGTCCAGTCTGAGATTGTACAGCTAGTACAAGTTATGGAAAAAGAACAGGCAGTGGCAGAACCTGAAAGCTTGATGGACTTTTTCAAATGAGAAGGCACGAGTTCCGACTTGGCCTCGTTGATCAGGAGGCCGAGTTGAGAACAGGTTTGGAGGGCCAAGTCCTTGGACCTCTCCACCTCCTGTTGGGTGGAACCTGCAAGGAGCCAATCGTCGAGGTAGGGATGAATTCTGACCCCACAACGCCGGAGGTGGTTCGCCACCACTGCAATGCATTTGTTGAAGACCCGTGGGGCCGATGACAGGCCAAACGTCATGACTCGGAACTCATACAGGGCCCCTTCGATCCTGAAGAGGAGGAACCGCTGATGGGATGGACGGATTGGGACGTGAAAGAACGCATCCTGCAGATCCAGTGAACAAAACCATATGTTTCGCTCCAAGGATGGTATGATCTGGGACAGAGTGCCCATCCAAAAGGTGCGAGACCTGAGATATTGATTCAAGTCGTGTAGATCTAGAATGAGGCGCCAGCCCCCCCCCCCATCTTCTTGGGCACCAGGAAGTACCTGGATACAAAGCCTGGATCTGCTGAAAGATCCATCACTAGAGTCACTGCCTCTTTGAGGAGGAGCTGAGCGATGTCGTCTCGAAGAGCCGACTGGGTGTGTGTGGAAATCCGTTCTTCCCGAGGGGCGCGGGCTCGGCTGCGAGGGTACTGCTTGAACTCTAGAGGCAGTCCCTGGCCGACCACTTTGAGAACCCACCTGTCCGTGGTAATAACGGACCAGGCGGAAAGAAAGTGGCAGAGCTGGCCCCCCATGGGAGGACCCAGAGCTAGTGTGACGGAAGTAGGTGTGGCAGCACCTACCCCATCACTGAGCAGGCTTGGAGGAGGAGTAAACTCCAGGACCTGAGCCTTGGCCTCCTTTACAGGCCTGTTGGGGTCCAGGCTTGGGCCGAGGGTGCCAAGCTTGAGCCTGCTGCTGATGCTGCTGTCCCCCTTGAAAGGAGGGCTGCTGAACCACAGGGGAAGAGTGCCGAAAAGGCTTCTTCTTCTGCTGGTTCTTGCCCAAAGAACTCTTAACAGAAGTAGTGTCCAAGGTTGCATTGGACTGCTCTATGCGCTGGAGGTGACCGGCCACACCGTGGCCGAACAAGTCAGTCCCAAGGAAGGGCACGTCAGCCAACTTGTGCCGAGTATCCGCCAGGAAGGAGGAGAGCCTCAGCCAAGAGATTTTATTTTGCTTCTGTATATAGTTATTCTGAACAGGTTTATTTTATTTTATGTTACTTCAGCTACAAATAAACAGTTTTGTGGAATGTTACAACTGCTCCTGGGTTTCCTCTATGCTTCCAGACCTGTTCCTCGACGACAGTGGTGACATCCAGAACTGGACCTCTTCATGTCCCTGTCCAATGCCAAACTGCCCAGTTTCTGTTCACTAGATCCAGGGCCTGGTGTTTTCTGGTGAAACGTGTTGTCTCTCTGCTGGACGGGGGAGATTTCTTTATGGCTTCCCTCCCTTTCCTCTCATCCAGAGAGTCCTGCTCAAACTCCAGTCGGAAGGAGCGGACATAATCCTGATAGCTCCTCTCTGGCCCCAGCAGATGTGTTTCCCCCTGCTTCAACAGTTGGTAGTGGAACCCTTGTTTCCCCTGCCCCTGACCTCACATTTGCTCTCTCAGGAGCAAGGTACCCATGTCCATCAGGACCTCAGGTCCCTGCATCTGCATGATGGGGTCCTGCATACCTAGCTACGACCCACTTTGGTGTTTCCCCTAGGGTCACCGAGGTTCTGGCTGTGGCAAAAATACCTCCCCCTGAGCTACTTATGCTATGACATAGAAGCGTTTCTGCTTAAGGGCCTCCGCCAGGGGATCTTGACCTACTCACCTGTCTGGTGAAATCTGTTCTACTCTGTCTTTCAGATTCTGGACTCTGCTACTCCTCCATCAAGGTGCATCTCTCAGCACTTTCTGCCTATCATGCACCTGTGGAAGGCAAACTGATTGCTCAACTGGACCTGCCCTGCACCTTTCTGAGGGGCATGCTACATCTGAAACTGCCCATCAAGGACCCTATCCGTCCATGGGACCTTTCTTGTTGTTAGAGAAACTTACTTTGCCTTCCTTCTAGCCAGCCACGAATTGCATGCTCCACTTTTTGTCATGGAAAGCATTATTTTTAGTTGCCATTACTTCTGCTCGGAGAATTTCCGAGCTTCAGGTTCTGATGTGCAAAGAGCCCTATTTAGTTTTTCAGAGAGACAGGGTGTCTTTGAGAATGAATCCTAAGTTTCTTCCCAAAGTGGTGTCAGAGTTCATACTCAATCAGGACATCCACTTACCGATGTATTACCCAGACTATGCTAATCGAGGGGAGGCCCTTTTGCACACCCTGGACGTCCATAGGGTGCTTCGTTATTATGCTGATTGCACCGGTTGATCAGGAAATTTGACCAACTGTTTGTTTCCTTTGCCCCAAAATCAGAAGGGGCACCAGTGGCCAGACAGACATACAAATGGTTGGTCAATTTTATCACCTTCTGCTACAATAAGTATGACAAGCCTTTACCGGGCACGGTTAAAGGACACTCCGCTCTGCAAAATGTCTCGGCAGCAGACATCTGTGCTGCAGCTACCTGGAGCTTGGTGCACACCTCTGTCAAGCACTATAGTTTGGACATTGCCTCTAGGCGGAGAGCGGGCATCGGCCTAGCTGTCCTTCAAGGACTCCTTTCTTGAGGACCTCAGTGGGCTACAAATTTTCCTCCTCCCTTCTGACCTGGGTTCCTCCTTGTATTGCTTGAGACTCAGTCCTTATGGCGTGGCCTGCTGCAAGAGCTCATACTCAAGGTAAGACAGAACAGTTCCATAAGAACTTACCATAGCAGTAGATCTTCGAGATGAGCTCTTGCAGCTGGTGATGCTTTCCCCTCTCTCCTTCCCCCTGTTCTTTTTGTTTCCAGCACATGGGAATATTAGAACCTCCTCGGTTCTCTGTTTTAGTATAGTTTAGTTTAGTTTATTGGTCTAGGAATTAATACCTTTGAGCCGGGGCTCTTTTACAAAGGTTCCACGTCACATAGAACATAAGACAAACAAAAACATTACATGTATTAACAAAAAATGTTACATAAGAACTTTGTTCAGCAATTTCCAAAGGCAGTAATAAATCAAAAACAAACTATATTTTTTTTTTCCAGGAAAGATACTCAGAGGCATTCGGGGAGGAGTAGAGTGGGTAAGGTAGGAGGAGGTAGAGGGAGAAAGAGAAGAAAGAGAGAAAGTAGAAGAGAGATTACAGTAGCAGACAGGACCAGTTAATGGTATTAAAGGTATAGGTCGGGTCTCCGGCTGGAGAACTGAGGTGGTGCTGGGGACTGCCCCCTTTATACCACTGCCTGACGTCAAGGGCAAATTGATGTCAGGGGGTGGTCACCGCTGTAGACTGCTAGCTAGAAATCTTCTGTGGCATCCTAGTGCCTGGCGGCATAGTCCTTATAAGGCAGCCTGCTGCAAGAGCTCTTCTCGAAGACCTACTGTTACAGTAAGTTCTTATGTAACTGTACTTTCTAGGAGTGGTATATGATGTTCATCCACACTCTGTCAGTTGCCTTTCCCTTTAATTCTGGCCGTAACATCTTCAAGCTGGCTCCTCCCACCCACCTGGGTGGTTACTCCCTCGGCTCCACCCCATGATGCCAGATCTTGCCCACTGGAAGCAGTGTTGTGCACTAAAGCCAGGGGAGGTCGGGTTGGTTCATGTGGATGAACATCATATACCACTCCTAGAACAACCTGTTTTTCCTAGGGATGTGGATATGATGTTCTACTCACACTTTCTGGCAGACTCCTAGCAATTCTCAGGGAGGAAGGAGGCAAGGTGCACACCCACTACTTAGGGAACAGAGACTGGAGAACTGAGGCCCCAAAACCAGCATCCTGGCATGACTCAAGGTCAATGTGGTAATGGGAAATGAAGGTGCGTGCTGACCTCCAGGTAGCAGACCTGCAGATTTCCTGGATAGGGACGTCCCTGGAAGCAGCAACCGACGCAGCGGTATGGCTGGTGGAATGAGTCCTACGCCCTACGGAAGGCTCCCTACCCGCCAAGCTATAGAAGGGATCAATGCAGGAGACTATACACCTGCCAACTGTCCGCCCAGCTGCAGTTCTGCCAGGTGCAGTTTCAGCGGGTAGGTGACAAACAGCTGGGGAACCTGTCCAGCCATGCGCTCCTTGTAGTAAGCGAGTGCTCGAGGCAGGTCCTGAGTATGGAGCCTGTGCTCGGCCTCCGAGGTGTGGTTGGTAAAATACACTGGGAGATTAATCACCTGGCTATGGTGAAAATCCGACACAACCTTCAGAAGGAACTTCAGGTTGGGGCGAAGGACAAACATCCCTGTAGAAGACCACGTAAGGAGACTCCACCGAGATTGCCTGGAGTTCACTGATCATTCTGGTTGACGTGATAACCACCAAGAAGGTGGTCTTCCACAACAGGTGAGACATGTCACACCTGTGCACAGGTTCAAATGGTTTGCCCATGAGCTTTGCCAAAACCAGCAGCAAATCTCAAGGTGGTGGTGGTTCACGCACCAGAAGGGAAATGTGGTCAAGGCCCTTGAAAAAGCGCCAGACCACCTTCTTCTGCGCCACCGATTGCTGACTGCCCATGACCAGTAAGCAGATGGCTGCCAGGTGCACCTTAAGGGTCATCGACTGAAGGCCCAAGTGACAGAGGGACCACAGGCAGTCAAGAATGCTAGCCACTGGACAGGACAAAGGGTCCAACCTTTTGCCCTGACACCAAATAAAGAACCTCTTCCACTTGAAGGCAGAGCATTTCCTGGTCGACTCCTTCCTAGATGCCTCCTTATTTATTGAAATGTTTCACCAGGAAAGGCACACTGAGCAACAAGTTGCTCGTCTCACGGTGCAACCTGCGGGGGATGGTTACAGATGGAGATGGTTACAGATGGAAAGCAGTTGCACACATTGATACATGGAATAGGAGTTATACTGTACAAGGAATTACAACAGCATAGAGTAAATTAGGTTATATACATAAGGTTATCTTCAACAAAATGGTTCAACATGGATTAGGTTAGCACAATACTGTGTTTGACAATTATAGTACTCTATGGAGAGCACATTAGACAGAGAGAACAAGGCTAAAAGTGCAATAGAGGCAAGTGCGGAAGTTGGTGGTATATGCCAGCATTCACAGCAGTAGCTAATGCCACTGCACAGGCGTCATGGGATCGGTAAGGGGTAGGAGGAGGTAACTCAGTGGGAAGGGAGTCAGGGATAGTGGGGGGAAGGGGAATTGGGCAAGGGGAGGTGTAGGGGTAAAGGAGTCAGATACACAAGCAATTTACAACGTAGACATTAGACAGGGCAGAGGACAGAGAATGCCTAGAGGAGGAGTGACGGATTTGGACTGGTAGGTCGTTCCAGAGTTTAGTGAGGTGGTAGGAGAAGGTGGCTTGGCCAGCTGAGGTCCATCGGTGAGGGATTAATAGCAGCTGGGAGTCGGCTGACCTAAAGACATGAGTGGGGGCTGGTGGAGATGACAGAGAGGAGGCAAGGTAATGTGGAAGGGACCTGAGCCAGAAGTTTGCAGCAAATTTAGCACTATGGAGTAGGTGCTGGCTGTCAAGGGAGGGGAAGGCCAGGGAATGGTAAAGCTTGTAGTGATGGGTGCAAGGCGGGGCACTGAGGGCAAAGCGACAGAAAGCATTGAAGAGGGGATCCAGTCTGGACAGAGCAGACTTGGGAGCTGCACTGTAGACTACATCACTGTAGTCAAAAGTAGGTACAATTCGCATCTCACAGGTAATGGGAGGCTACTGCGGTTCTTGTAAAGAGCACCGAGCTTAGGGCGCAGTTTTTTCAGGATAGCGTCCACATGGGCAGAGAAGGATAGGTGTTGGTCAACTTCGGAGAGACCCAAAGCCTGGAACTCTAGTCACTCAGGAACCAGGATGTCAGGTGCAGGGATTAAAGGTCTGGGCGGAGAACCTTCCTCTGACTGAAGGAGAGCAGGTCGGCGCGGAGTGGAAGACGCCTCAGGAGTCTGCTGCTGAGGCTGAGGAGACTGGGGTACCCGAATTGCCGTGGCCAGTCTAGAGCCACCAGGATCACCTGAGCCTTGTCCCTCCTGGCCTTGAGAAGCACTTTGTGGATCAAGAGAAGTGGAGAGACGGCATAGATGAGGCCTGGGGTCCAGGGCCTCAAGAAGGCATCCCCCTGCAGCATTCCCTGCTGAGGGGGACAAGCACAAAAAGCCTCAGCTTTGCTTTCTCCCTGGAGGTGAACAAGTCCACCTGAGGGGTGCCCCACTGGGAGAACAGACTGAGTACTACCTCTGGGTGGACAAACCACTCATGACATGCCTCGCCCACCTGGCTGAGGGCATCTGCCAGCTGGGTGGAGACCCCTGCCACGTGGATGGCTAGGAGATCAGCCTCCAGGCTGCGCATGAGGGTCCACACATGGAGAGCTTTCCTGCACAGTGGCAGGGAGTGCATTCCCCCTTGTTTGTTGAGGCAGTACATGGTCATGGTGTTGTCCATCTGGACCTGGATCACCTGACCCTGGATGTGACTAGCGAATAAAGTCAGAACCAGCCAAACTGCTCAGAGCTCCAGCAGGTTGATGTAACATTGGGACTCCTCGGGGCTCCAGAGCCCGTGGACTCTGTATTCCCCCAGGTGGGAACCCCAGCCCATGAGAGAGGCATCGTCATCAGGACGACTGTCGGCTCTGGGCGGACAAATGAGATCCTTCCTGCAGATGCTCTGGGGATAACCACCACTGGAGAGTGTCTCACATCTGCTGGGTCACAGTGACCAGCTCGTCGAAGTGACCTTTGCGCTGAGACCACTGGCAGGCCGGCTTCCACTGCAGGGAGCGAATTCTCCAGCGGGACCAACGGACCATGCTTTTGCAGGCTGCCATGTAACCTAGCAGGTGCATGAAGCCCCACACGGGGTGCAATTGCCCAACCTGAAATGATCAGGCAAAGGAGGAGAGAGTCTCTGTTCTGTCCACCAGGAGCCGGGCTCTGACTCTACAAGAGTTGTGCTCTGCTCCTGTGAAATTGATCACCTGCGAAGGCACGAGTTCCGACTTGGCCTCGTTGACCAGGAGGCCAAGGGAGATGCAGCTCTGGAGGGCCAGGTCCATGGACCGCTCCACCTCCAGCCTGGAGGGATCCATGATCAGCCAGTCATCCAGGCAGGGGTACATCCAGACCCATCGGTGCCTCAGGTGAGCTGCCACCACTGCAATGCACTTGGTGAAGATCCTGGGGCTGAGGACAGGGTGAGTGGTATGGTGTGGAACTCGTATAGGGCTCCCTCTGCTCGGAAGCGGAGGAACCTCTAGTGAGAGGGATGGATCAGGATGTGAAAGAACGTGTCCTGAAGATCCAGGGAGCAAAACCACATGTTCTGCTCCAGAGATGGTATGATCTGTGACAGAGTTACCATCCTGAAGGTGCGTGACTTGAGGAATTTGTTCAGGTCATGCAGATCTAGAATGTCCGTTTTGGCAGCAGGAAGTATCTGGAGGCAAACCCGGGGTGTTCTGGAGGATCCGCGACAGGAACCACGACTTCCTTGCGGAGGAGCTGGGCAAAGTCGTCCCGAAGAGCCAACAGGATGTTTGTGGATACCAAGTCCTCCCATGGGGCGTGGGCTCGGCAAGGAGGGTACTGCTCCAATTCTAGAGGAAGACCCTGACCCCCACCTCGGGGACAGCAAACCAGGTGGAAAGGAAGTGGTGGAGCCAGCCCCCCACGGGAAGACCCAGGGGAGATGTGACGGGCATGAGGGAGGCACCCCTCCTCCCGTCACTGGGCAGGCTTGGAGGAGGAGGAGAAGGGTCAGGCTGAGGGGCCACTGGAGCCTCTCCCCTCCAGGCTTATGAATGACCGAGGCCACTGACTTCAGCCATGGTTGCCAGGCCTGGGCCTGCTGACCAGCCTGGGGTGGGTTGGTTTGGCTGCAGGAGTAGAGGTGGACCAAAAAGGCTTCCTTTTCTGCTGCTGCTGCTTAGAGCCCTTGGGGTCCCTTTGGGCAGGTGTCATGGAGTCCAAGGTGGCACTGGACTTCTCAATGCGGGTGAGGTGGCCATCAACCCCAGGCCTGAACAAGTCAGTGCCCAGAAAAGGGACGTCATCCTGCTTGTGTTGAGTGTTTGCCGTGAAGGTCAAGATCCTCCGCCAAGCCCTGCAGTGCATGCCCACTGCGGCCACCATGGAATGGGCACAGAATTCCCCAAAGCCCATGGCTGTCTGGAGCTGTTGCTTAGCTATAGCCAGGCCCTGGTCCTGGACCTGTTTGACTGTGGTCTGGAGGACCGCCAGCAGATAAGGAAGCACCTCATCCAGGGTGCCCAGCGGGGCATGGGAAAAGTGGGCCATGAGAAGGGCTGAGCTCACCTGGCGAAGATGAAGCGTGAAGGCAGCATAGACCTTTTTAGCCACACGGTCCAACTTCTTGGATTCTTTATTGAGTGGCCTGTCAACATCCCCAGTGTTGCCAGAGCGCCTGAACACAGAATCAGCCACCAGCCCCTCAGCCGAGGGATGTTCTGTGAATCCCCACAGGGAACCGGTAGGTACCACATACTTGCGGGCCATCCGGGCAGAGGGCACAGGGCAGGAAATGGGGCGCTGCCAAAGCTGTAAGGCAGGGCCAAGGATGGTCTCTGCTACTGGCAAGGCCTCCCCAGGAGTATCTCCCCGATTGAGGATCTCAGCCAACAGGTATCGAGGCCGTTTCTGGATAGGTTCTATTTTCATACCTGTGGACTCAGAGATCAGGTGGAGAAGTCCCATAAAGGGAATGGGACCTTCGTCCATCGAGAGATTCCCCCACCAATTCCACGTTGACGAGACGGGAGTGCAAGAAGGGACCCTCCGACTCCGAGGAGTCGTTAAAGAGGGGTCAACAGACAGAGCCCCCACTGACCCTCTGTGGGCGGTCAAGGGTGACGGTGACCGACAGCTGATAGGGAAGCCCCTTGGCCGTCACAGACACCTTGGTTAGAGTGCCAGTTTTTGGCTATGCAGGTGGCAGCTCCACAGGGATCGGTGAAGACACCAGGGGCAGCCAAGCCAGGAACCATGCTATGAGACTCCTGAGGTGGAGAAGGCATTAGCCTGTTGGGCGAGAGCCAGGTGACGGCTGGTGTAGGAGCCAGAATCGGCTTCATGCCACGAGCACCAGCTACTGCCACACGAGGTCCTCGTAGCATTGATGCAATTTGTGCAGAAGCCTCTCCTCATCTGAGGAGGATGAGGATGAAGAGTAGCAGCAGCAACACTTCACAGAGCATCAAGAGTGGGAGCACCATCATCAGCGGGAACCACTTGACCCCCAGGAATAAGATGGAGACCTCGACTGCAAGGGGGACCGACGGCAGGGCTCAGAGGGAGTTAGTGAGCACCAAGGCTCATCTGGGTCTTGGTCGGAGACCAGAGGTGGCGAGTCAGCAGACTTATCTGTCCCTCCAATGGTATGAGTAAGAACCAGAGTCCTGGATGAAGAAGTGTCGGCCTCTTCAGTCAACAACTGGTCAACCAGCTCGAGAAAAATCTTGGCCAGAAGATCAACCAGCATCTTGGCCCACTGGCCCTGATGGTTATCGTGGAGTTGGCCACCTGGGTCGAGGATCTGACTGAAGTCTGATCTGGAGAAGTGTTGGAATCCAAAGCTCTCGATCGACAGTGCTCTTGATCCCATGATCAACGACGAGACAGTTTTTTGTCTCTTTCTTCGACTCAGTTTTGTGCCTGGTGGGGCCCTGACAGAGGGTTAGCAGAGCCTGGCACAATTCTTTGAAGGATCCTGTAAAAGAGGTGCCCAGCTGAAGCGGCACAAAGGCAGAAGCTGAGGAGGTGTGATCTGTGGCCTGGGCCGCTGCATCCTCAAACAGCGCAAGCTGATTAGCGGACCCCACAGCTGCAGAGACCACCCAACGGACATCCTTGGATTTGACCGGAGGGTTCCTTTCACTCGGTCAGCAAAACTTGAGCCGGGCTAGAAAGTCCTCCAGAATGTTAGGATGGAAAGTTCGACAAATGTCGCAGGCCTGGGGATCATGCCGGTGACCCAAGCAGTAGATGCACGAGGTGTGCGAATCCATTTGGGACATCTGCCTGCAAGGGCACCGACAGAACCCAGGAGTGGACTTGTCATCCAGCACGATCGTGATAGTAACTCTTCAGAAATACCTTTGAGCTTGGGGTTCATTTACAAAGGTTCCATGTCAAAAGACAAAAAACATTTACATTATTTCATGATACACAGACAAGGATTCAGTTATCTAACACAGGAGTACTAACATGGACATTACAATTTACAAGGAATCTGATAACAGTTAGTTGCTGAGTGGTAAGTCTAACGGTATCAATGCTGCTTAGTAATTATGTGTCTAAAAGGAACCAGTAGCTGCCTTGTTCTCAGGCACTGTCTGATGAGTAAGTTTCAGTTACTAAGATGAGGTAGCCATTAGAGGAATGGAAGAAGGTGGAGAGGGTGATCAAGAGGTGAGCGGAGAAACTTAGGAGAGACTGTAGAGGGACAGGCAGATTAGGGTGGTGGGAGAGAGGCGAGGAGGAGGTAGGGGCGATATCAGGGAAGGGCAGAATGGGGCTAGTGTAGGCATGGAGTGAATGAGTGGGAGGTAAGGGATGGGAGGAGTCATTTAGGGGCAGGTCTAGGGGAGGTTAGGACAGGCTAGGGTGGTGAGACAGTAGTCATGGTGGGAAAAGAGGATGGTTTGTCGCTGGGTGGTGGTCCCAGTGATGGCAGGGGGAATTAGTGCATGCTGTGGAGGGACACCTATGAGTCTTAGATCTAGTTCACGATTGCTTGTAACCATAGGAATGAAGTTAGTGAGACAATTCCACAACGAGGTGCACTTAATAGGTCAATAAGTTGTGTCGGGGGTTGTAAATACTGATTGAGGTTCTACAATCACAAGCTCTGTTACTAGTTAGAAATAGTTTCAGATTGTGCTTAAAGGTTGGGAAGGTTTTTGTTTTGCTGACTTTGACTGGGAGCTCATTTAACCAGAGGGGGACCATATAAGTGAATGAGTGCTGGCCAAGAGATGTCCTCCTGAAAGGGACACTGAGTATGCATCTAGCCATGCACCTAATGTTATTGTGTGAGTGAGCTGGTTGGATGATCTGTTGAATGCGGGGGGGGGGTGACAGACCCATATGGGCTTCTTTTACCAAGTAGGCAGGTCTGTAATTTGATCCTGTCCCTAAGGTTAAACCAATTGGTCAGTTCATATAGGGCACTCGTGTGAGTATGTTTATCTGCCCCAAGGACTAGCCTGCATGCTTTGTTAAGTAATGTCATCCGTTTTAAAGCTGTATCCAAGGAGGCACAATAAACTACCAGGCCATAGTCAATTATGGTTAACATCAAGCTAACTAGGGAGAGGCAGAGGGTAGCGGGCGTGAGGTACTGTCAGTGCCTAAATAGGACACAGAGTCTAATATTTACTGCTTTTACTACCTGATCAATGTGCTTCGTGAAGGATAGGGTGTCGACTATAAGGATCTCAAGGTACTTGAGACAGTCTACTTGCTCCAACACGACTGCTTTGTTTATTTATTAGCTTTTGGTAACCGGGTAAGTGCGCTAGGCAACAGACCTGCCTATTTTCAGGCACGACCCGGAAGAGCACAGGACACTGGTTACAATATGCAGAAATGCACAGACATAATATAGGTATACAGAAGCAAAACAAGATATACATTGGGTAGCACAGTAATAGTTACATAAGGGACCATTTTAGGCATAGATTATAATAAGGATGTAAAATAAAGCAATTAGGGTAACCATAAGACAGCTGAGGACAGTAAAGACATCAAGGTTCATAGCCACCTAGACAAGCATATTGCAAGGCAGAATATTAGTGTAGTACTCAGGGTCAGACCCGACAGCCTGCAGTGGGACAAAGCAAATTAAGAGCATTTGCATTGGCCAGAGGCTAGAAGGTGGGTGAACTGCGAGTTTTTGAATTCTCGATGGGAGGCTGAAGTTTTCACCATAAGGGGGAGTGAGTTCCAGAATTTGGGAGCAAAATGGGCAAATGCCTGTTCACCCATTTTTGTCATGCAAGGTCTAGTGGAGAGCATGGGGACAGAGGAAGACCTGAGGGACAGGGTGTGAGGCAGGAGTCAGGAGGTTGGCAAGATAGACAGGGCAGGGAGGTCTAGACAAGGAGTCGATAAAGCAGCCCAGGAGTAGGCTCGAATATCCTTAGTGACAGCCAATTTAAGCCAGCGAAGGAGACAACGATGGCAAGACATGGGCAAGTTAAGGCTAATCTACAGATGTTGTTGTAGACAGTGTCCCATTTGTGGAGTGTAGCAGAGTTTGCAGCAAAGAGGAGGGGCAGAGCATATTGGAGCTGGGGTAAGAGAATACCTCTCGCAACAGAAAGTCTAGCGGAAGGAGGAGGGAGGATGACGTGATAAGCTCCGGCCAATTTTAGCATTGACGCACGGCACACCATATTGACATGTTGAGACAGGTCAAGTGTGGGATCCAAAGTGACCCCAAGGTACTTGAAGGACTCCAGTGTTTAAGATGAGGGAGCCATCAAGGCATTGAACCCGGAGCCTGTTCGCAGGGGCAGACAGTTTCTTAGAGGATCCGAATAGCATAGCACAGGTTTTTTCTAGGTTCAGGACTTGGTGGTTGCTAGAGAGCCAGGTCTGCAGGAATTGGAAGTCATTAGTGAGAGTGGAGTTGATGGCAGCAACCAATTTTGACCCAGAGTAGAGAAAAAGGTCATCTGCGTACATAAGAGTACAGCTATGCCAGGACATGGTGGGAATATCATTTAGGAAGAGGGAGAAGAGTAGAGGTCCAAGAGTGGATCCCTGGGGAACTCCACAGGAGATGTTTAGGGGGGAGGAAAGGGCCTTGTGAAATGCTACTGCCTGAGTCCGATTGTCAAGATAGCTATGGAACCAGGAGAGGGCTTGGTCAGATGCTCCAATGGATTGGAGTTTCTTTAGCATGAGAGGATGGTGTACCATGTTGAAGGCTTTAGACAGGTCGATAAAGACGGCCCCAGTGAGTAGGCCACGGTCCATATTATTTCTGAAGTCATTTGTAAGTTGTGTAAGTGCAGAGGTGGTACTGTGACCGGGGCCGGAAACCATGTTGGCACGGGGTTTGAAGATTAAACATGTCAAGGTGAGCAGCAAGCTGGCGGTGGACTATTTTTTCAAGCAGCTTACTGAGAGTGGGCAGAAGAGCTATAGGGCGGTAGTTGGACATGAGTTTGACATCGCCCTTTTTGTGTATAGGGATTGTTGTTGGTGATTATGGAGGGGTTGGGGGTTGTAATATTATGTTGGTGACCTGAAGTGAGCATGGTTTTCATCTCTTTATAGTTGAGGAGCAACTTATGTTTGCAAAACTGGTCCTCAAGTTGATGAAAGGTAACCTGGAGCTCCCGCTGGAGTTGGTCTAGCTGTGGGTGGCTATTTAAGATGACAGTGTCATCAGCATACAGTATGATTATGCTGGGACAAGGCTTGAGGAAGTGCATTTAGAAATAAACTAAAAAGTAGCGGAACAAGTATAGACCCTTGGGGGACTCCCAGAGAAACCTCGCTAGTGGAGAAGACAGCAGCTCCAATTTTGACACTGGAATCTATGGGAGAGATAGTCGTGGAACCATCCTACCGGAAGTAGTTGATAGTCCTAGAGACAACTTATGTGTAAGAAATGAGTAGTTAACTGTATCAAATGCTTTGGTGAGGTCAATGAAAATGTACCCCACAAGCTTGCCTCCATCAAGGAGCCTTGTACACGAAATCACAGAATTCAAACAATGCTGTTGCCATGCTGTGGTTCTTCCTGAAGCCATGTTGTTGGGGGCACTGAAGATTGTATTTTTGCAGGTAGTCGGAGTCTTGGTCGGCCACTATTCTCTCAAGCGCTTTAGAGAGGGTAGAGATGACTGAGATGGGCCTATAGTTAGCGGTGTTAGTGCGATCCCCAGTTTTGTATTGGATATTGTGGCAGTCACAGAAACATGGTACACACAGAACCATGACTGGGACGTAAACATACCAGGATACCCCATCTACAGGAGGGACAGGGAGGTTAAAAGAGGAGGTGGAGTAGCTCTCTACATAAGGGACAGCATCAAAGCAACAGAACAAAAGGGTAAACGGGGAGGAGAGGAAGCAATGTGGGTCAATTTGGAGACAGGCAATGGCACCACAATCCGCACAGGGGTTGTATACAGACCCCCATCTCAGGGGGAGGAAATGGACAAGGAAATGATAGAAAGTATCCTCAGAATGGCAGAAAAAGGAGAGATATTGCTAACGGGGGATCTGAATATGCCAGATATTAACTGGAGTGCATTTGCAGCAGCCACTTCTAAGAGTGGGGTCATTTTAGATGTCCTACAGGGGCATGTCTTAGACAACTAGTATCGGAACTGTTTTACCTCAGTAGTAGGCAAGATTATGGAGGCACTCCTTAAGGAAAGGATAGAACAACACCTGGAATCCATAGGGGCACAGGATCCAAGACAGCATAGGTTTACAAAAGAAAGGTCCTGTCAAACTGATCTCATAGATTTCTTTGACTGGGTAACCAGAGTGGTGGACCAAGGGGGAGCAGTTGATGTTGCCTACCTTGACTTCAGCAAAGCTTTCAACACTGTTCCACACAGAAGATTGATAAATAAGCTGGGTAGGCTCGGGATGGGTCAGAAGTTGGTCAACTGGGTGGCAAACTGGTTGACGGGCAGAAAACAGAGAGTGGTGGTAAACGGTATACAGTCAGAAGAGATGCAAGTCACAAGTGGGGTACCTCAGGGATCAGTCCTGGGGCCAGTCCTCTTCAATATCTTCATTAGTGACATTGCAGATGGACTAGAGGGTAAAGCTTGTCCGTTTGCAGATGACACCAAGATCTGCAACAGAGTAGATGATCCAGATGGGGTGAGCAGAATGAGAAGAGATCTGGATAAACTACCAAAATGGTCAGAAGAGTGGCAACTGGGATTTAATGCAAAGAAGTGCAAGAACATGCACATAGGGAAGAGAAACCCTGAAGCCACCTATAGGCTGGGAAGGGAGTTGCTGGCAGTCACAAAGGAAGAAGGAGACTTGGGCATCATCATCACCGAACTCCGAAATCATCCAAGCAGACCTCTAAAGGAGAGGTAAGGCTAGGGGAAGAAGTTTGTATTAGTAGGGGTATCACAAGTCTTAAGAGGGAGGTAATAATCCCTCTTTACAAGACACTGGTTAGGCCCCATCTGGAGTACTGCATGCAGTACTGGAGGCCACACCTTCACAAGGACATTAACCAAATTGAGGCAGCCCACAGAAGGGCAACCAAAATGGTGCAGGGACTGCATCAGAAGACATATGAGGACAGATTAACGGAGCTCAATATGTATACCCTTGAGCAAAGGAGGGAGAGAGGTGATATGATCTAAAATTCAAATACCTCAAGGGCATTAAAAAGGTGAAAGAGTCTAACATGTTTAAATATAAGAAAAATAGCAGGACAAGAGGACACAGCATGAGATTAGAGGGAGGCCGATTAAGGGGGAATGTAAGGAAATTCTTTTTCACAGAAAGAGTGGTGGATGCATGGAACGGCCTACCTCAGGAAGTGGTGGCTATGAATTCAGTGCAGGGCTTCAAACAGGCATGGGACAGACATAAGGGAGCACTACAGATTAGTATGAACAGATAGGCCACTGACAGAGCAAAGGCCGATGGCACATTTGTAAGGCAGAAAAAGAAATGGGCAGACTGGATGGGCCTTTCGGTCCTTATCTGTCGTCAACCTCTATATTTCTATGAAACCCACTCGAGAGGGAGCAATCTTAGACCTGGTACTTTCAAATGGAGATGGTGAGAGGATCACAGATTTAGAAGTGGGTAGCCATCTGGGAATTAGTGATCATCGAACAGTATGGTTCACGATAAACACAGAGGTAGAGTCAAGCCATACAAAGGCAAAGGTACTGGACTTCAGGAGGGCAGACTTTGCCAAAATGGGTGAGTGCCTAACGAATGCACTCGCAAATGGGCAGGAAGGAAGGGTGGAAGAACAATGGGGAATAATCAAAACTGCCATCACAGAGGCAACAAGCCTTTGTGTGAAGTAAATAAACAAAACAAAACAATGTAAGAAACCACAATGGTTCTCAAAGGAGGTGGCAGGGAAGGTTAGGGAGAAAAAGAGAGCATTCAGGAAGTACACGGAATCACAGAAGGAGCAGGACAGAGAATTGTATCAGTTAAAGCAAAAGGAAGCAGGAAAGGCAGTCAGAACAGCAAAGGCCCAAACCGAGGAAAAGATGGCCAACTCAAGAAGGGGGATAAAACCTTTTATAGGTACATCAGGGAGCGAAGGAAGACCAAGGGAGGGATAGTGAGGCTTAATAAAAGGGAGGGGTGGGCAGAGGGTGACTGTGAAAAGGCAGAGATACTAAACAAATACTTTTGCTCAGTAATCACAAATGAAGAGGGGGAGGTACCTAAACCTCACAATAGAAAACACGCTGGATACAGGGGTTGATACCAGCCCTTTCACAGAAGAAAGGGTTCTGAAAGAACTCTTAAAATTGAAGGTGGACAAAGCAATGGGGCCTGATGGGATTCATCCCAGAATTCTAAAAGAACTAAGGGTAGAACTAGTGACACCACTGACTACTCTCTTTAACAAATCATGGGAGGATGGGGTGGTACCTGAAGACTGGAGGAGGGCAGATGTGATTCCCCTTCACAAAAGTGGGAGCAGGGCAGAAGCAGGAAACTACAGACCTTTTAGTTTAACCTCAGTGATTGGGAAAATGATGGAATCACTTCTGAAGGAAAGAACTGTTGAGTACCTAGAGGCCACAGGAGCACAGGACCCAAGGCAGCATGGATTCACAGCAGGAAGGTCATGTCAGACGAATCTAATAGATTTCTTTGACTGGGTGACCAAAGTAGTAGATCAGAGAGGGGCTGTAGACATGGCCTACCTAGACTTTAGCAAGGCATTTGACACAGTCCCACACAAAAGATTAATATACAAGTTGGCCAGCCTGGGAGTAGGTTCCAAGATGGTAGCCTGGGTGAAAAATTGGCTGGAGAACAGGACAAGAAGGTAACAGTAAATGGAGTCCACTCTGAAGAAAGGAGGGTTACTAGTGGGGGTACCGCAGGATTCAGTACTAGGACCGGTCCTCTTTAATGTCTTTATAAGTGACACTGCAGAGGGACTGGAAAGAAAAGTGTGTCTCCTTGCAGATGACACAAAGATTTGCAATAGAGTTGATACACAAGGTGGGGTGGAAAGGATGAGAAGAGACTTGGCAAGGTTGGAGGAATGGTCAAATGTATGGCAGCTTAGATTCAATGCTAAGAAGTGCAAAGTAATGCACCTGGGAAACAAAAACCCAGGGAAAGAGTACACAATGGGGGGCGAGATACTAACAACAGCAAAAATGGAAAGGGACCTGGGGGTAGTCATATCAGATGACCTAAAGGCGAGCAAGCAATGTGAGAGGGCAGTAAGCAGAGCTGGTGGGATACTGGGATGCATAGGGAGAAGCATCACCAGTAGAAAACAGGAAGTTGTTATCCCTCTGTACAGACAGCTGGTGAGACCCATCTGGAGTACTACATGCAGTTCTGGAGATCCAATCTCCGCAAAGACATAGGATGGAGGCAGTCAGAGAGAGCACTAAAATGGTGCAGGGTCTGCACCAGAAGACATATCAAGAGAGACTTAAGGATCTTAATATGTATAGCCTTGAGGAGAGGAGGGAGAGGGGAGACATGATAGAAACTTTCAAATACCTCAACGGAATCAACAAAGTCCAAGAGGGTAGGTAGCATCTTTCAGAAAAAGAGGTGTGCAAGAACAAGGGGGCACAATCTGAAGCTAGAGGGGGGACGGCTCAGAGGTAATGTGAGGAAGTACTTTTTCACGGAGATGGTTGTGGATGCACAGAACAGCCTTCCTGAGGAGGCTGTGGAGTCAAAAACAGTGGTGGAATTCAAGAATGCATGGGACAGACATAAGGCAATTCTCGGGGGTGGAGGGTGGAAGAAGTAGGCTGTTGGTTAGCTAGGATCTGCAGTTTATCCATTAGGTAGAGAAATGGGCAGACTGGGTGGGCCAAGCGGTCCTTATCTGCTGTCAAATTCTATGTTTCTATGTGAACAGGGGAACTAGAGCAAGTTTAGAAACTGAGGGGAATTTACCCAGTGTGAGTGAGTGATTTTTGTTGTTGTTCTTTATGTTTATTGTAATTTCTTAAAAACACAAAAAACAGTACAATCATATGCCAGATATCACATCTTACATAGGATCCATCCAATGGAAGAGAAAAGTATAATCTAACATTCAGGTTACAGATAAGGGGGACGGGCTATCTGATTATATACTCATACCACATAGCTGCAACTTAGAAAAATACAGAAGTCATTCCAATCATTTTAAGTCCCTCAGCAAGGTAAAATTCAGCAGATGTAGCTAATGTAATTTCTTCCAAACAAATTTAAAGTCCCTAAACATGAGTAGTACTCCAGAGAAGGTGCAGTAGTTATAGTAACATTAAGAGTAATTTACTATCAGTATAATAACCATATCTGCAGCAAAAACGGAGCTACTGACTATATTATAACACTAGAGAATATTAACTTGCACACAGGGGAGGGAAAACACCACCAGTAGGCTTTTTGAACTGTGTAAAACTGATAGAGAAACCCTCCCTTAATAAAAGTTCAAGAATAGTGGCTAAACAGTTCTATAGTAGAAGCAGCTAGTGCCAAACAGTCAGGTTAAGTCCACAAGAGGCATTGCAGGAACTCTCACCACTTCAGATCTCTTCTCCTGAATCAGGCTCAGATGCTTCCTCCCTGCGAACTGCCGCAAACTCTTGTTGGATCTGCTGGACCCTTCTCCCGGCTTCCTCTGGATCAGTGAACTGGTATGCATGGCCCCCATAATATATTCAGAGGTGGGCCGGCATTAGCAAAGAATGAGTCACCCCTGAACTGCAAAGCTTAGCTCGGACGCCATCAAATTTTTTCCAGCAAGCTCTTGTAGCAAAAGAGAGTCAGGGAATAGACGAATGGTATGCCCCTGAAAGTTCAGGCAATCCGCTGACTGAACTGCTTGCAGTAGCATGTCCCAGGCAGTAACTCCGTCCGTGACCAGCAACAAAGTCCGGGGATTATCATACTGGGCCACCGCCGACCTAGGAGAGATCCTGTACGCCCTGCAGAAATGTTCAGTTAGCTCCGGATTCAGATGAAAGGCACTGGGTAACAAGTGGGTCTAATTCTTCAGTTCCCTCTGGTATACCCACAAGACACATGCTGGAAGCCTGATGGGCATTCTCGAGAGCTTCCAACATGTAGCGCAGTTGCGTGTTCTCCTGGATGAGCTTTGTGGTTGTCGAAAGTGCTCGGGTTGCTTGTGAGATTCTGCCGCAGCTGCTGTCTTGGTGGCAGATTCAATCTTTACATCTTGCTCCCTGATTCTTTGTAAAATAGTTTCTATTTTAGAATCGATGGACTGCATCGAAAGTTGCAAGGCCTTCCATGGCGGCTCCTGTATAACGTGGTTGGGCACAGGGGCTGAGGCCTGTGGCTCTGATGGTGGTTGTGAATTCGAGCCTCCAGGATCGCAGCATTTCGCACCAAACTGCGCCACTTCTTATACTCTAACGAATGCTTGAATGCTGCAGGCATTTCCAAACAATTTCTTACTCCACAAGCAATTTTTGAGAAAAAAGGTCTCCCAACTGCAGAGCTACTCCAAACCACGTCTAATCAGTAAGGTGATCAACAACGCCCCCCCAAGTGTGAGTGATTTACCGAATATAACTGTGATGGGGCAATCACTTTTCCGAGGGTGAAGGCGACCATTTTCATGATCAACTTATTGCTGCCCTGCCTGGTTTTGCCAAGTACCTTTTTTACATATTTCCTGGCCTCATTGATGGAGATGCACTCAAAGCAGAAGTCTGGGTGACTGCTATCCAGGTTAGGGGTGGTTTGAAGTGGATCACAGTCACGAAGATAGTCCGTGAGGAATACAGAGCTAAGGTCAGTAAAAGCAGTATTAAAGGAGTCGGCAATGGAGAGTTGGTCTTGTATGTTAGTTCTCTTTATATTAAGCATTGTAGGATGCTGTTTGACTTCCTTCCCTTGAGGCTTCTTAACACTCCCCCAGAATCTTCTGCCATCCCCCCAGATATTCTGCAGTTGGTCCTTGTAGAAATTTGCTTTAGCAAGCCTGATAAGGTTCATGCACTTATTCCCTGCAGCCCGATATTTTTGATAATCACAGTTTTTCCCTGTTGCCTTGGCCAGGCACCACAGATTGTCTCGGTCCCTAATGTGTTCAAGCAGATCCTTGGATATCCAACCATTACAGGATCCCCTGTTTTTTCTCCTTCTGATAGGGGCATATATGTCACAGGCTGCATTGAACTTATCTACGAAGAATTGTAGAGCCAGGTCTATGTCCTGGAATTTGTTCAGTGGTGTCCAGTCAATCTGGGCTAGCGTAGTCTTGAAGGAATTTAACAGGCCTCTTTTGAGGACCCTGTTTTCCACCAGTGTGGGTGCGGCTTTCTTAATTTTGTTTGACCAGAGGCAGGTATATAGATACATAGACAGTGTCGGCAGATAAGGGCCTATGGCCCACCTAGTCTGCCCATTTGAGTTTCTAACTTCAGTTTATGTTTTCCTAGAACTCTGTTGCCCCTTACCCCTGACCTCCAGAATTCCTTTATGTCTATCCCATGCATTCTTAAATACCATGATTGTTTCAGCCCCCACCACTTCCTCAGGCAGGGTGTACCACTTGTCCACCACCCGTTCTGTGAAGAAATTCTTCTTCACATTTCCTCTGAACAGTCCTCCCTCCAACTTCATCCCATGCCCTCTAGTCCTGGAACATCTTTTTTGCTTAAAAATAGTGTATTCTTGCACCCTGTTTCTCCCTGTAAGATACTTGTATGTCTCTATCATGTCCCCTCTCTCCCTCCTCTCCTCCAGGGAGTACATATTCAATTCCTTCAACCTGTCCTCATAGGACTTGTGATGCAATCCATGTACCATCTTTGTTGCCCTCCTCTAAACCTTCTCTACCATGTCTATGTCCTTACGTAGGTAAGGTGATTGGCAAGTGGTCGCTTAGGGAGTCAGGGTGAACCGTGACCCTCGTTATCCTTAAGAGACAGCTGGTTAGGATCCAGTCTAACAGTGTGCTTGCTCCACTTTTGTAATTGTGCCTCGTGGGTTCAGCTACCAACTGAGAGAGGCACAGACTAGTAACAAGGTCCTTCTGGGGTTCGGTCTCCTTGCTGAGCCAGTTGAGATTAAAGTCACCTGTTATGATGACTTCATTGTTCAGTTTTAGTTGGCTGATCACTTCTGTGACCTTTACAAATCCCTCCTTAGCCCTTTTGGAGGTTAAGTAAACTGATGCTATAGTGAGGGATTTGTTTTGTGTGCTGAGTGTGAGCTTTATAGTCAGCAATTCATGGTCAACTGAGCTCCCACACAGAGAGAGCAAGCACCCTTGGATAGTATCCCTGGCATATACTGTATCATGCACCCACCTCCCCTTTTACCATCCCTGTCTTACCTATACACCATGTATTCATATAGGGAAATTGCAGTATCCTTAATTTTTGGGGTTAGCCAAGTTTTGGTGAGACAGATGATAGGAGTATGCAACTGAGTCCATGCTTGATACTGTGCAGATTTTGCCAGAAGGCTGCCAATGTTCATTGATGCTATCTTCAGTCCCTCTTGTTTGTTTCTTACACTAGTCTAGGATTTAGGCGGTCCAGGGTTGGAGTGCATGTTCCTAGATAGCAGTCGTAGTATTAGTACTGCCATTTTACTTGAGAGGCTAGTATATATCCTAATCTTGACACATTTCTGTTTTGGTTTGAGTGATTTTTTGCTCCAGGGGTTCTAAACGGAGAAAGACGGGTAGGGCGGTTGCAACTGGACAGGCCCCATTTGTCTGTAGCATTTCCATGATCTGTGGCATCATGTGGGATGCATTCAGACTACGTAAGTACAGGTGCATCCCTTTAGGGATCGTAATTGCTTCGTTAAGAGCTAAAACTAAGTCCTGTTGTCTTTGTGTGTACCCAGGGGGTAGATGATCTAGAGGGGTAACACCTATAAGAAGTAGGATGTGCACCATTATGCCCTTGGGTTAGGGGACAGGAAGAGCATCTTAAGCGTGAGTTCCCATAGGCAACTATGCCTGCTGAATTTGCAGGATTATATGCACTCCTTCCGGGTGGGTAGGTGGGCCTCCAAGGGTGACGTTATACCTGAGAAGCACTCAAAAACTCCACACAATGATCACACGCGTGAAGTAGTTGTAGATCTGCCAAGGAGAGACATGAAAATTTTTCTTATATATGTTTGAATCACCTGGGTGGTGTTCCTTTCCTATGTTGCGCCTTAATTTGCTTGAGGAAGTAAGTTTTCCTGCCTGATAACCATTAATTAGGCGGCGTCAGCTATCCAGCTTGTCCTAGCATCAACTGCTATGAATCTGGAATGCCCTCTGTAGGTGTCTTCCTATATTTATCAGTGACAGCTATCCAGCTTGTACTAATGTGTCTACTGAGATTCCTGAACGCCCTATATTGGGGTATTTCTATAGGCTGATTATAGGAAAGTGAGGACTTAGTCACATGACCATCATCTTCTATTTAAGCAAGGCCAGCAAAGGGTGGGCCATGTGGGGGTCAGGTGGGGAAGTAGCCAGAGAGAGTTCAGTGGCTCCAGGGGTGGGCAAAATCAGCCCGCGGCTCGGTTTCAGCCTTGATCAGTGGCTAGAGAAAAAGGATGAGGAGCCTAGGGGAGGAAAAGAAAAGAGAAAAGTTAGTGCAAGTTGGTGGAATTTAAACAGGGAAGAGAGTCAAAAAATAAACACAGAGGGAGGGAGGGTTTCGATTTCAAGCCATCACAATCTATCATGGGAAGGGGGAGGAGAGAGCACAGCATGGAATGGCAGAGGGCTGAGAAGGAAAGTGAGCACACAAAACAGCAGCAAGTTACAAAAATAAATAGCTCACTAAATCAACTTGAACTCCAATAGTACAGAGGCTAGCAAAAGTAACACAAATTAATAACACTTAGAATTCAAATAATTCTAACAGTTCAGACTGCCATGGGTCAGCAGGGTGCAGCCGTATAGTGGATAAAAAGGCACCAAGATTTAAAATAAGTACCCAGCCAGAGAGAGAGAGAGTTCAGCGGCTCAAGGTGTGGGCTAAATTAGCCTGTGGCTCCATTTTAGCCCTGATCAGGAGCTAGAGAAAAAGGACGAGGAGCCCAGAGAGAGTTCAGCAGCTCCAGGGGTGGGCTAAATCAGCCCAGGCTCTGTTTCAGCCCTCATCAGGAGCTTGAGGAAAAGGATGAGGAGCCTAGGGGAGGAGAAGAAAAGAGAAAGGTTAGTGCAAGTTGGTGGAATTTAAACAGGGAGGAGAGTCAGAAAATAAAGACGTTGTTGTGGTACTTCAGATTAGAAACCTAGGCTTTTAGGCCAACAGGTTGCTGGGCACAGATATTAGCTATTGGCTTATTTCTTTTTGTTGGATAAAAGATAGGATACCCTTTGTTATAAACTTCTAATGAATCTTTCTGAGGTGATATTGTGCAGATGTTTTCTTGTACAGTTTAGTGGCACAAAAATACCATAATAATAAAAACAGCTTAAACTGTGCCAGTACACCTCAGGTCTGTTCTATAAAATACATATAAAACTGAGTACCCACATTTTGTCATAAGAACCCTGGCATCGGCATTGGTTCTGGTACTGGTCCCAGTAACAAATCTCTCTGGAAGAAATAACATTACTACAGTTAGTAATGTTTTTCTTCAAACCCCAGGAATCCCTCACTTACGTTTAACAACAACAACAGACTCCATAGCAGTACCTTGGAAGCCTGGGTACAGGACCTACCTAGGGAAATGTTCTGCAAGGCAGCAGTGCCAATGCTGGCATTTCTTCTGGGCTATATGTCCAGACAGTAAAATTTTGTGAAAGTGTATACTGTTTTCCAGGTAGCTGCTTTACAGATTTCTCGTGGGGAGATACCCCTTGATGCTGCCACAGAGGCCCAGGTGCCTCTTGTAATGTGTGCCTTGCCTTGAGGTCTCTAGGTGGCAGTTCACCAGCTTGTCAGAACAGAACTGTATGCAAGAGGCTATCCAGCGAGATACTGGTTCTCCTGGAAGCTGAGTGTTAATGGACTTGACATCCTTTGTGTGGTCCCAAGTAGCAGTTCAGTGCCTTTTTCACATTCAGATTGTGGAGCTTTTGCTTCCCTGAGCTAGATTTTTCTGTAAAGAAAACTGGAAGGGCAACTGATTGATTCAGATGAAATTCAGATACCACTTCTGGAAGGAATTTCCTGTTTGTCCTTTGTACTACTTTGTCCCTATGGAAGATTATATAGTTAGGATCTGTGCAGAAGACTTGTAGCTCACTCACCCATCTGGCAGATGTCACTGCCACCAGGAAGACTATTTTCCAGGCAACATACTTAACTTAACAGTGGCCATGGGCTCAAAAGGAGCCTCCTTCAGTTAGGCAATGCACATGTTCAAGTCTGAAGGAAGGACAGGGTCCATCACTGGAGGGTACAGGTGATTAAGGCCTTTGAAAAACTTTAAAAATGGGTTTTGAGGCCACTGACCAGTCTTTACCAGTAGATGTGTAAACTGACTTTGCTGCTAAGTGAATCTTCCAAGGTTGAGGACCTTAGGCCTAAAGACTGGAGATGGACTAGGTAATCCACGATTGTAGACAGACCTGCCCGGAGGGGGTTAATCCGTCTAGGAGAACACCAGACAGAAAATCTTTTCCATTCTGAAGCATACATTTTCCTCACTGCTGATTTCCTAGAAACTGTCAGCACTTCTATTACTTTTTTCAGAAAAATTTAGTCCAGAGTGGTGTAGCTCTTCAAGAACCATACTTTGAGGCATAGAGTTCTCAGATCAGGGAATGCTGTCCTGCCCTAGGACAGTGTCAACAGACTGTATCTCGGGGCAGATTGACTGACAGCATGTTGGAGAGGGACAGGTGCATACTAGGTCTGCCAGGCCCAGTCTGGAGTATGAGAAAGTACAGTTACGTAAGAACTTACTGTAACAGCAGATCTTCGAGAGAGGCTCTTGCAGTAGGTATTCACATATAGGACTAAGCCGCCAGGTGTCAGGACCCCACGGAAAAACTTCTAGCTAGCAGCCTCTGGCGGGGGACTGCCCTCACGTCAGGTGACCGGCATCATACAATGTTGGAATAAAGGGGCGGTCCCCCACGCCCGCCTTCCAGTTCTTTCCCACCAAAGGCCAAAAGAGGCAACACGAGAGAGAGGAGGATATCCCCCCCCCCATGGAAATGGAGCAAATAAGCTTAGGGGATGGAGGGTGGGAAGGCAATTCCTACTGCAACAGCCTCTCTCGAAGAGCTACTGTTACGGTAAGTTCTTACGTAACTGTACTATCTTACTTTGAGAGGGCTCTTGCAGTAGGTATTCACATATAGGACTGAGTCCCAAGCAGTCTGGAACAAGGAAAAGTACTCGGGAGGAGGATGGTCATCCATAGCATGGAACCTCAGGCTGAACGGGTCTCATGAAAGGAGACCTTGTAGCACAGTCAACCCAAAGCCTGCTCTATGGTGAGAGGCAATATCCAGACTGCAGTGTTTCATGAAGGTATGGACAGAAGTCCAAGTTGCGGCTGCACAGATGTCTGCCGCTGACACATTCTTGAAACAAGCAGCAGAAGCAGTTTCTCCTCTGGTGGAGTGACCTCTGACTTGACCTGGAAGGGTCTTGTTCTACTTGTGGTAACAGAAGGCGATACAATGAGCCAACCATTTTGATAGGCATTGCTTAGAAACAACATTGCCTTCTCTTTTGTAAGCAAAAGCGACAAAACTCTGATCAGTCTTCCTGAGATCCTTAGTCCGATTGGTGTAGTATCTCAGTATTCTGTGAACATCCAAAGTATGCAAGAGGTACTCCCCTTGATTGGAGTGTTGCGTAAAGAAAGCGGGTAGCTCAATGGATTGATTCAGTGTAGATTCAGTCACCACCTTAGGGACAAACTTAGGGTCAGTGCGTAGAGCCTCACGTTCCTTGTGAAAAATCAAGTACGGGATTTTGCACATCAAGGCCTGAAGCTCAGAAATGCGCCGAGCAGATGTAATGGCCACTAGGAAGAGTGTCCTCTAAGAAAATAACTTTAAATCAGCTGTAGCTGCTGGCTTGAAGGGAGGCAGAGCAAGCTTCTCCAGAATAAAATTCAAGTCCCAAGGAGGGGCAGGAATGTGGATGGGGGGTCTCAAATGTAGAACCCCTCTGAGGAAGGTCTTGGAGACTTCCAACTGAGAAAAAGCCCCGTCTCCAAAAGGAATATGGTAGGCTGAAATAGTGGCCTTGTGGACTTTTAACGAAGAATGGCTGAGACCCAAGATCAAAGAGGTGACGCATATAATCCAGGACTTAATTGGCTGGGTGCGAGAAAGGCTCGAAGTCCTTCGACTTTGCCCAAATAGCAATCTGTTTCCACTTCATGGCGTAGGTGGACCTGGTGGAAGGCTTCCTGGCCTCTACCAAAATGTCCTCTATGAGAGGAGAGACTCCAAAGCGGGCTTTCGCTACGTCTTCAGGAGCCATGCATGTAAATGAAGGGATTTAAGACCTGGATGAACAAGGGTCCCCTGATTCTGGGTCAACAATTGTTGCGTCAGAAGAAGAGGAAGTGGAGATTCCTCTGAAAACTGTTGCAGAAGAGAGAACCAAACTTGCCTGGGCCAGAAGGGAGCGATGAGAATCATTCAAGCTCCCTCCCATCTGAGTTTATTCAGGACCCTCGGAATTAAAGGAATGGGAGGGAAGGAATAAGCGAATCTGTCCCTCCAACGAGAGACACAGCGTCCCGCCAAAAAAATGTCTCGCCCCAGAGCAAGCAAGCAGAAGACGGGAAGCTCAGCATTTTGGGGAGAGGCAAAGAGGTCTGTCTGAGGTGTTCCCCATTGCTGAAAGGTGTCGTTTATGACTTCTTGATCCAACTCCCATTTGTGAGACCTGGCTGAGGACCAACTGAGTTGATCTGCCAGTGTATTTTCCACTCCCGGAATGGGAACCACGGTCAAGTGAAGATGGTGTTGGGCTGCCCAGTGCCAGACTCTCATTGCTTCCCAGCACAGAGGGTAGGACCGTGTCCCTCCCTGCTTGCTGAGGTACCAGACAACACACATGTTGTCCGATTGTATGAGGAGATGACCGGGAAGGATGAATGAGAGGAGAGGCTGAAGAGCATAAAGGATGGTTCTCAGTTAGAGCACATTTATGTGCATGCTTTGTTCGAACCTGGACCAGCTGCCCTGAGTCCTGTGAGACCCCAGATGAGCACCCCAACCTTCTCCTGACATGTCCGTCAACATCTGGGAGGGTGGATCGATGCAGAAATGAACTCCCAGGCACAGGTTCTCCTGAATGATCCACCATTGCAAGTCCCTGATCATGGGATTGGATACTAGAACTTCTTGGTCTAGGCTGTCCCTGGTGTGGTCCCACTGAGACTGAAGCGTCCATTGAGAGACCCTCATATGGAGCCAAGCAAGAGGGACTGTTGGAATGACAGCCGCCATTAGCCCGAGGAGGCGGAGGACTGACCTGGCTCCAACCCTCCTTTGACTGGACAGAAGATGGGCCTGGTTCTGAAGGGTGTCTACCCTGTCCGGAGGCAAGAAGGCTTTGCCTGTGGTCATGTCCAGAATCGCCCCTATAAACTGGAGGCGTTGGCATGGGAGCAAATGGGACTTGGCCTGATTGATGGTGATACCCGGGCTGGTGAAAACCTGCAGGGTAAGGGAAAGTGAGTGCAGGAGCTCCGCCCTGGACGTGGCTGCCAGGAGCCAGTCATCCAGGTATGGGAATACCTGTACTCCCTGGGTACGCAGGTGGGCTGCTACCGCAGACAGGCATTTGGTAAACACTCGGGGGGCTGAGGAAAGACTAAATGGGAGGGCCTTGAATTGGTAATGGTCACCCTGAAAGCAAAACCGAAGGAATTTGCGGTGGGAAGGGCATATGAGTATATGCAGGTAGGCATCCTGCATGTCCACAGCGCTTAGCTACTGTCCCTGCCGAAGAAGAGGTAGAAGTCTCTGCAAAGAGAGCATTCTGAAGCGTTTGTACTTCATGAACATGTTCAGGGAGCTGAGGTCTAGTATAGGCCTCAGATCTCCCGTCTTCTTTGGCACTAGGAAGAACTGAGAATAGTAACCGGTTCCCCAAAGATGGGTGGGAACTGGTTCTACTGCCGCCTTTGAGAGAAGAGAGATGATTTCCTCTAGGACCAGAGGAAGATGTTGCGGGGAATAAGATGACTGGGGAGGTGGTCTACGGGGTGGTTTCTGCAGAAACTCTTTTGAGTGTCCTGCTGATATCAACTGGAGCACCCAAGCATCTGAAGTTATCCTCTCCCAGCCCGGCAGATGGGAGGAGAAATCTCTCCCCTACCGGTTCCTCTGGAACCTCCAGAGGCAGTGGGAGAGGCAGGGAGTCAGAAGGTGTGGGGCAACGCAGCAGCTGAGGCTCCCAAGGCTTTTTTGCTGGGGGGAGTCTTGGTTGCTGGAGGGGCCCGATGTTTGTTGGCACGTTTGCCCTGTGGTTTTTGTCTCTGTTGGTTTTGGCAATGAAAAGAATGTCACTGCCCTTAAGGGGGCCTTTACCTAGAGTTGACAGACTTCACTGCAGTACCCTTCTCCTGAAGTTTGGCAATGATGTCCTTGACATCACCCCAGAACAGCATCAAACTCCTAAAGGGAGCATCCTGAATAGCGGATTGCACTTCAGGGAGCAAACCTGACATGCGGAGTCAGGCATGACGCCGTAGGCCTACAGCGAAGGCCGAGCTCTTTCCAGCTGTGTCCACTGCGTCATAAGTGGCACGAAGCATGTGCCGACTGGCCGAGCGTGCAGAGCGGACAAGATCAGCCACTTCCTGCTTAGTTTGTGATTCAGGAAGAGAGTCCAATTTGGATTCCACCTGGCTAAGGATGGTCTTCTGGAAATCCCCCATATGTGCCACATAGTTAAGGGCTCTAATACCAAGGGTAGAAGAGGAATGAATCTTCTTCCTGTATTGGCCCAGAAGCCAGGATTCCTTATCAGGTGGAGACGAGCTGAGGTGTTTGGGATTGGTGGAGCGTCTGTGAGCAGCGCTGATGACAACCGAATCCGCCTTGGGGTGAAGGCTAAGAAAGTCTACACCCTCAGGAGCCTGGTGTAGCCTGTCCGTCTTCCTCGGAAGGGGGGCTAATGCAGAAGGTTGTTTCCAAATGGTTGAAACAAGATCTGCATGAGGCTCTATCCAGGGGGGAATCAGCGTAGGAGCGGTCTCGGGCAGCTCCAAATGGGCAGTGAGTTTTTTATGCTGTGGGTCTGGCTCCACTGACTGCCACTGATGTACCTCCTGGATTTTCCTCAATAACTCCAGAAAAGAAGGGTCCTCCGGAAGGGACTTCGGAGGAGTCCTCAGCCTAGGGCGTTCCAGAGTACGAGGCTCGCCTTTGGGGTCAGAGTGGCTGGACTCTGAGTCCGAGTCAGATATTTCTAACGAAGAGGAGGAAGTCTCCCTACAAAGGAGAGGGCCAGCCCCTCTGGGAGTTCCCTGGGATGCATATCCTCCCTCCCTCGGGCGTCAGAGGGCTCTCCTCTGGTGTCGGGAAGGGAAGAGGGAGTCTCCCGTCTGCGACGTAGGGGATTCTGTATAGGTTTGGCATTGGTAGCTGACTCTCGATCTCCCTGGTAAGCTGAGCCTTGGCCTCAGCCCACCAGGAGGCCAAGGTCTCTTTCAAATCCGCCGGCGGCTGAGGAGTGGGCAGCGGAGGTGGAGGATGAGGGGGATATGGATATTGAGGGTATCTGTAAAAGGAGTATCCGTAACCCGATGGCGGGTAGCCCGACATCGGGTACTGAGGCGTCAGGTACTGTGGTGCCGGATAGTGCGGCGTCGGATACTGAGGAGCCAGGTATTGCGTTGTTGGGTACCCAGCACCAGGGGCTCTGACAGAGCAGAGGGACTTGGCAGAGGCCCTGCTGGCGGACCAGACGGTGGTAACACTGGTCCTGCAGGCATTGGGCCTGACATGGGTATACCTTCGAGAGGGTCTGAAGGACCTGATGGATAGATAGGCCTATCGCCAGGTAAAGGGATGCCGGATGGTGTCGGGTCGGCCAGCGTCGGGATCGGCGTCTGAGGTTCCGGCATCAGGGGGTTCGGCCCTGGAGGAGGGTTCCCTGACGACAGCGTCCCAGTATCCTTAGGGATGACCAAGGAAGGAGGATTATAATCCCCAGGGGTCAGTCGAGGAGATGCGGGGACCTCAGAGGGCAATGTGGTAAGACGTTGTGGAGAGCCTGGGGCGTCTTGACTGTTCGATGGGGTCTGGCGCAGGCTTCTTGGACGGGCGGGCATCGGTGGAGCTGGCATCCGACTTATTGGCTGAATCCGGGTGGACATCAGAGGAGCTGGTGTCTGACTTATTGGACTCCCTGCCCAAGGAAGGCTGCGAAGGAGATGCGGTCTTGTTGGGAGGTGTTTTGGCCGGGCGCTCCCCCGAAGGGTTAAGCGACCTAGCAGCCTTGTCCGGGCGAGCATCGATGGGATCGACGTCTGAATTACAGGACCTGCTCCGACCGGAGGGCCGCGTGGAAGAAGCAGCCTTCATGGGAGCGGAGGCCTCCTTTGCCCTGGAGACTCCCAAAGGGCTCGGCGCCAAGCCAGCTGGGAGGCCTTCTTGGTAACGTGGAGGCGATCCCCGAGAGGATGTTTTATGAGTGCTGCGACTCGGATGGAGTCACGGTTGCTGTGGAAGCCGGTTCCCGCTCCCAGTGCTTTTCCTTGTCGTGCTTTTTCTTATGACCTTCGGGGGAAGTAGACGCCTGCCTAAGTTTCTTTAACTCTTTTTCCATGGATGCCATTTTCTTCTTTAGGATATGGGCTTCCCGAGACTACTGCCTTCTCTTGCGGGTAGCGGAGTTGAACTTCTGGTAGTGTTGGCACTTCTCCACGGGGTGGTGTGGGCCCAGACAGAAGAGGCACAAGGAGTGGCCATCCTTGTGTGGAAATTGGGAACCACATGAGTCGCACTTGTTTTTATGCGATTCGGAGGGCGTTGGGGACGACATACACAGTGAATTTTTGAAAAAATCGAAAATGAGAGAAAATAGGTCAAAAAGTTTGAAAACTTAAGAGGCCGACGAATGACCAATGAACGCTGTTCTACTGCGAGGACCTTTCACAAGCCGACAGGTGGGAAAGAAGTGGAAGGCCGGGCATGTGGGACCGCCCCTTTATACCGAGTCGTATGGCGTCAGTCACCTGACATGGGGTCCCCCTGAACTGCTAGCTGAAGTTTTCCGTGGGGTCCTGACGCCTGGTGGCTTAGTCCTATATGTGAATACCCACTGCAAGAGCCCTCTCGAAGTAACATCAGAAGATATACCTTGCAAAAGACAATTTGAATCAGAAGATTACAGCAGTAACCTCTAAACACACACCTGTAGGCACACCCTGTAATAATGCAGCAGAAGGTATACCCAGCAACAATAATTTGAATCAGAGAAAAATAAAGCAATAAAATGTTAGCAACAAACACTAACAATCCCTGTGAGTACAAAAGAAAATAAAAACACGCAGTAAATCTGCTTAGTCAAAAGAAGCCTTAATCCTTCCTTGCTTGGGTAAGGTTCTTTGCTCTGTCCTTATAAGCAACCTAGAAGAAAACAGCTCAGGTGCAGCTAGGTGTCTTTGCCAGCAAACCTAGTCTTCCACGACGGCCGAGCACGCCTGGTGGAGGCCGAGCGAGGAGGCAGCATAGATCTTTTTTGCTGAGTGGTCCAGTTTCTTGGACTCCTTATCCTGCGGTCTGTCGACATCCCCAAATTGCCCATGCGTCAAACTTGGGAGTCGGCCACCAACCCTTTGACTGGAGGGTGCTCTGTGAACCCCAAGAGGGTACTGGTGGGCACTGTATATTCACGGGCCATCTGGGCCAAGGGCACAGGGCAGAAGGCAGGGCACTGCCAGCGCTCCAGAGCAGGGTCGACAACAGCCTCAGCCACTGGGAAAGCCTCAGTCAGAGAGTCCTCTTCATCCAGAATCTCTGTGAGGGGATAGCGAGCCCATTTCTGGACAGGCTCCAATTTCATCCCTGTGGACTCAAGAGATGAGACGGAGGATGCCCATGAAGGATATGGGTCCTTCTGCTGCCGAGAGGTCTCCCATCGACTCCATGTTGATCAGATGGGAGTGCAGTGAGGATTCCTTGGACTCCAAGGAGTCTGCATAGAGTGGCCTACCACCCGCGTCACTCTGGATCTGCCACGGGCAGTCAGGTGTGCGAGTGACCAACAGCTGATGGGGAAGCCCTTGAGCCTGCCAAGACTTCTTGCTTGGAGCTCTAGTCTGAGGCTGTTCGGGTGGCTGCTCCACCACAATTGGTCAAGAGGTCAACTTCGGCTGAACTGAGGTGGTCTGTACCGGCTCTGCAGGTGGAGAAACGGTGTCGACCGGCCCCACCGGGGGCATTGGTGTCAGCCTGAAAGGGTGACAACCAAGTGATGGCCAGTGTGGCAGCCAGGGTCGGCTTCAGACCGGCCAACACCAACTGCTGCCACATCAGGTCTTCGTAGCATTGATGCAATTTGCATCGAAGCCTCTCCTCACCCGAGGAGGATGAATGCGAGTAGCAGTGGTACTGCTTCCCATGGTACTGTGAGCAAGACCACCGATGGCAGGACCTGCTCGACCCAGAGGATGAGGAAGACCCAGACTTCGACCTCGGCCGCTGGGGGTGCTGCGGCTCCTCCTGGTCTAGGTTGGTGACCGTCGGGTATGGCTCAGCAGCCTGAGATGACTCTTCAGTGGTCACCGGCAGGGCCAGAGTCCTGAACAAGGAGTTGTCGGCCTCTTCGGACGACAACCGGTCAACTGGGTTGAGAAAAATCTTGACAGCACCACTGGCCAGCGTCTCGACCAGCTGACCGGACAGGGGCGCCGTGAAGCCAGTGGCCAAGGTCGCAGTGTTGACAGTGGTCAAAACCTGAGATTCCTGAGACTGAGAACTTTCCCGGTCCCAAGAATGTCGACAGTGAGTCTTCTTTTATTTCCTGGACTCCTCCTTGTGGAAGGGAGCTATGCAAACCCAGAGGGCCCTCTTCCTTGGTCAGGAGAGACTGGCGCAACTCCTTGAAGGAGCCTGAATAAGTGGAGCCCAACTTGAGTGGAACAAAGGCCAAAGCCAAGGAGGACTGCGTGGTGGCCTGAGCTGCCTACTCCTCGAAGGTCTTAAGCTGCTCCAGCTGCTTAGCAGACCCCACAGCCTCGGAGACCACCCAATGGGCATCCTTGGATTTGTCTGGCAGATGTCATTTTTCCGGGCAGCCCAACTTCAGGCGGGCGAGGCAGTCCTTGATGACCAACGTGAGAAATGACTGGCAGATATTGCAAGCCTGAGGATCGTGCTCGTGGCCCAGGCAGTAAATGCACATGGTGTGAGGGTCAGCACGCAACATCTTCTGCCCGCATGGGCACCGGCGAAATCTGGGCAAGGACTAGTCTTCCATTGCAGTCGCGATCAAAGATCGCGCTGAAGACAAAACTCTTGACAAGTTTATGTTTTGGAAGTAAATCTGAAGATTTGAGCGCCAGGGCCTACTCAACGCGGAAGCAGTAAGGAGGGAACCTGCTTCTTCCAGCGGAAAGGAAGATCTGGCGTCATGGGGCGGAGCCAAGGCATATACTACCCGGGTGGCTGGGAGGAGCCAGCTTGAAGACTTTCCGGCAAGATTCCAGCACATAAGGGGCGCCCACCTGCCCTGGGTCACCGCCAATATTATTGAGCAACTCCATGCCAAGGACCAAGCATGGAAAGTCTATAAGGCAAACTGTACCCTGGAGGCACTCCAGCTCTACCGCACACACCGGAACTCCTGCACCAGACTTCTATGCCAGGCCAAGGTTAACTACTTCAAGGCCTCTCTCCATGCTAACCTAAATCGCCCTGCGACTTTCTGGAAAACAATAAAATCACTACTTGCCCCCCCGCTCAGCCCCCTACCCCTGCTCTCAATGTTGATGGCTCTATCATTACTGAAGCAGGTGCTGTAGCCTCAGCCTTTAACACCTTTTTCACAAATTGACGCCCTCTCTCCTTTCCTCACTCCCCGATCCCACCGTGCCCACCCTCTCAAAACACCCACCTCCCTGTCATTCGCCTTTCGTTTGGTCATCCCAATCAAGGTGCTAAAAGAACTGCGGGCACTAAACCCGACTAAAGGCAAATGCCCCTCAGGTCTGGACTCCATAATGCTTTACTTGTCTGCCCCAGCCATCGCCGCCCCTCTGGCCGAGCTCTACAATCTCTCGTTCTTGTTATCTTCAGTCCCATCCGAGTGGAAACGCGCTACAGTCATTCCCCTCCTGAAAGGGGGCGATCCCTCCTCACCTGGGACCTACCGCCCTATTTCCCTACTTCCCATCCTAGCCAAAATTCAGGAGCGCCTTGTGCTCACCCAACTCTCCCTCTTTCTCGACTCTTCCTCCTTTTCACACCGTACCAATCTGGTTTTAGGAAGTCCCACTCCACCATCACCTCCCTGCTACGAGTTACCGACACCGTCCTCACAGCTATGAACCACAGGCACATCACCTCAGTTACCTTTGTCGACCTTGCCAAGGCGTTTTACACAGTCTCCCACACCCTTCTATTAACTAAACTCGCACATGCAGGTCTCTCAGCAACCAGCACCAATTGGCTCCAATCCTACATAGCTGGAAGGTCTCAATCTGTCCGAACTGGTCTTCATAATTCTGCCACGCTCCCTTTAAAAACCGGTGTCCCCCAAGACCTGGTCCTCGGTCCGATCCTGTTCTCCATTTTCTTGAACGACCCGCCCTCGGTATGTGCACACATCCATACACATGTATGCTGACAACACGGCACTGTATGTATCAGGCCCCTCCTCCACTGATGTGGCAGCTAGACTGCAGGACGACTTCACTGCTGTCCACCACTGGTTTCGCTCAAACCATCTCTCACTAAATCCCCCCCAAAAAATCTCCCTCACCTTCGGTAGTTGGCAGAAACTCTCCCGTCTCCCCACCACCCCCACTTTCCACACCACAGATGGGACACCATTGGAGGACTGCGCCTCCTTCCAGTATCTTGGGGTCTGGCTTGACCAGCACCTCAACTTCTCAGGCCACATCGATTCTATCCACAAGAAATTGCACCCCAAGCTGGATGCTTTGCATCATAACAGGAGCTGCATCCCTCAGGAAACCCGCAAGGCTATCTTGCAGAAAATGATACTCCCAATACTTGATTAGGGAGACGTAGTCTATAGTACCACCCCCAAATCTACCCTAGCAAGACTCAACCCACTCTTCCACTCCTGCCGGTTTGCCCTAGGCTGCCCCCACTCAATGCACCACTGTGCTCTCTACAAGTCTCTAGACATGCCGTCACTCCAGATTCGGAGACAGCTCCACAGTGTGAGGCTAACTGCGAAATACTGGGCACAGTCCCTCCTCCCACCTCGAGTCCGCCCTCCTTGCTCAACCCCCTTCAGCATACTCTCTCAGGAACACTGACCCTCGTCTGCTACATGTCCCTCACACGTCCACAGACAAAGGACAGGCCGCATTCAATTACCGTATGCCTGAACTATGGAACTTCTTACCGGCTGTCATTAGGCATTCAGATAACTCCCAGAAGCGTAACCGGTTCCTTAAATCGTTCCCCCCCCCCCACCTGTTTCTGTGGGCAGTCCCCTCTCAACTCCAAATAACCTCATAGGCCACCTGAGGCCTCTGTGTCTGTCCCGAGCCCCCAGTGTCCTCCTTGGAATATGCATGCATGCGCTCACTCCACTGCCATAGTATCCCTCTGTATAACAGGGAGTGACCTCAAGTATATAGCCACTTTTCAGGCTAGATGTGTTGCTGAACTACTGAACTTGCTAACTAGTTAACCTAATTTACTGCGTTCTGTACTAACTGGGTGCCTTGGCACTCTAAGCTACTGTTCTTGTTGTTGGTACTTGTATCTCCATAACACCTGTGCTGTTGCTGTATTGTACTGTAACTTCTGTGCATCATCCGATGTTGTCTACACCCTTTTACCCCTCCCCCCAGGACACATCTGAAATTGAGCAGTACTCTGCTCAGTATGCCTTCCTGGTGAAACTCTTAAATAAATAAATAAGATTTAAAGGGGAAAGGACAATGCCAGATATTGTGGATAGAACAGCATATCCACATCCCTAGAAATATGGATTCTGCAGCAGCAAGCCCAGGAGTCATTGCCAGAATAATGACAGCCAAACAAAAGTCCAAACTAAGACTGTTCAGCCAGAACCAGAGATGGAGAAAAAAAAAAAAAAAAAACAACAAGCAGTGACAGAACCTGAAGGCCTGACTGCTTTTTTCCCCCGATGGTGGGCTATACAACAAAAAGAGAAAAGAAGAGATGCAGCAACAGGAGCAGCAGAGAAAAGAAGATGCAGCTACAGGAGGAGCAAAGAGAAGAGATGCAGTGACAGGAGCCGCGATGGCTGGATGCCTTGCAAGCTATAAAACTGGTGGATCTGGCACTGATCCAGCAGAGCAACAAAACACAAGCAGCTTAAAAGACATTAAACTTACAAAGTTGTGTCCATCGGATGATATCGAAGCATACCTGACAACTTTTGAAAGGGCTGCCACAGCCTGCCAGTGGCCAGAGCAGCAATGGGCACTCAGACTGGTACCTTACCTGACAGGGAAAGCCCAACTTGCCTACAGCAATATGGACACAGTCAGAAAACTACAACGTGGTGAATAAAGAGATCCTGAAAAGGTATGACATCTCAGGAGAGACCTACAGGCAAAGATTCCGGTCCCTGAAATACAACTCAGTCGACAATCCTCGTGAAGCCTTCACTCGACTCAGAGAACTCCTTATGAAATGGCTTCAACCACAGGGCAAAATACTTCCACAGATCATCAACACATTTGCCATGGAGCAGTTCATCAACATCCTAACCACAGACGTACTGCTTTGGATAAAAGAACACCGACCAAAAAGTGGGGAAAAGGCCGTTTCTTTTGCTGAAGACTATCAAATGGCCAGACAGATGCCACAGCAGTGAGGTAACAGCCAATCACTGGTAAGACACTCTTTTTCCCATTTAAATTCCAAGTCTGATAAGAACTCTGGTGGGGGTAACAAATCTGCACCCAAATACTTTATTTGCTGTAACTTTAATAAGCCAGGTCATACTACAAGAAATTGTCATAGTAAGAAGAGTGACACTGGAGCAGATGTGTCCTTAGCAAATTGGAGCAAGCACTTAACAGATGTGAAGGTGGGAGATAAGACTGTGAAGGGACTTATAGATTTGGGAAGCAGACAGACCCTAGTGCATATTGAAGTTCTGGGAAAACAAAGTTCAAAAGGACCTGATACTGGTGTCTTCTGCATCTACAGGGACACTCGATACTATCCCACTACCCAAGTGACTCTGAATCTTAAAGGTGTGTCGTACCAAATGAAAGTGGAGGTAGTACCTAAGTTACCTGTACCTGTGATGATTGGAAATGACTGACTTTCCAGGATTTACTGAGTTAATCGTAGAGGGAGTAAATCCTAATGTTTCAGCAGCTGTGATGACAAGAGCTCAGGCAAAGAAAATCTCACATAGCGGGGACTCTCGCTGATTTTTTTTTTTTTCGAACTCTGTTTATGCACCTTACCTCCGAACTCTCTCAGGCTGCCTCAACTCGCTGGTCTGCTCTACCGCCCACCTCGGTCCTCCTTCCTCATATATGTTACCCTCGATAACCTACACCTACCCCCGACTCTAAGCCCCCTCAGGGCAGGGCTGCCATCACTCCGTCACTCTATCTTACAATCAGACTGCCCACGGCTTCAGCCACCCGAAGAGCCAAAGGGGTGGAGAGAGGACCCGATGTTGGACGTGTGGCAGCCAGCACTGCGAGGAGCCGTCGCCTATTGGGAGAAGGGGTTTTCTTAGTTACATCCTCTTTCCCCTCCCTCCCTGTAGAGCCTGACCATGCAATGATGCCAGGGACATCTGTCATGGCTCTCTGTCCCACTACTCATGGCCCTGTGCATTGCAGTGCCTTCGGTCTCCACCAGGGGCCGCTGCAGTGTCGAGCTGTCCCTGGATCCCCCTCCTCCCCGAGAGGAGAAAGCAGTCCTTCAGATGCTCAATCCTCTCTCTCCCCCCGCTGACCCCCGGCGGCCAAGGCTCGTTCCCGAAGCTGGGTTGCCGGCGTGGCGCGAGGTGTGGCGTCCAGCGCCTGCACCCTCAGCACCACCGGGCTGGCCCACTTTTGCTTATTTTGATTCTGACTTGTTTGAACACAGCTCCAGGATCTGGAAGTCCAGGAAAGAAAGACGACACCTGAAGAAACAGTGGCAACAAAAGACTGATGGACACAAAGGGTTAACATATGAAAATGCTGAAATTAAACTGATCACTGATTGTGATTTTCTTTCAGAACAAGCTAACAATGTTTCTGTCTAGAGTTATTTTAAGCAGCTGGGGGTGAAAAAAACCAGGGTGTACCTATGTTTAAAAAATGTAATGAGCTACTGTACAGAGTTTGGGGGGGCGTTAAACCTCAGACTCAGGACCAGCTAGAACAATTGGTTATACCACAAAAGTAGCAAGAGGAAAAAGACCACAAGTGGGATCATTAGGCTGAAGAAATAAGGAGGAGAAATGGTGGAGAAAGACATAGAAAAAGCTGAGATACTGAACAAGTACTTTTGCTCAGTATTCACCACGGAAGGGGAGGGTGAGGGACCGAGACTCGGTAAAAGAGGTATTCAGGGGAGGGAGAGAGGTAGACACCAGCCTATTCACAGTGGAAAGAGTCCTAGAAGAACTCTGGAAAATAAAAGCAGATAAGGCAATGGGGCCAGATGGAATCCACCCCAGAGTACTAAAGGAACTCAGGAAGTGCTAGTGGAACCACTGGCTGCACTTTTCAACACATCACTAGAGACAGGAGAGGTACCTGAGGACTGGAGGAGGGCAGATGTGATCCTTCTCCACAAGAGTGTAAGCAGAGAGGAGGCAGGCAATTACAGACCTGTAAGCCTGACCTCAGTAGTGGAGAAACTAATGGAGTCCTTATTTAAGGAAAGGATTGTGAAGTTTCTGGAAGGTAGTGGGGCACAGGATCCAAGGCAGTATGGACTCTCAGAGGGAAGGTCCTGTCAGATGAATCTTATAGATTTCTTTGACTGGGTAACCAGGGTGGTAGATCAGAGAGTGGCGGTGGATGTAGCCTACCATGATTTCAGCAAGGCCTTCGACACCGTTCTGCACAGGAGATTGCTAAATAATCTGGGGACCTGGGAGTGGGTCCTACGGTGGTAAAGTGAGTTGGGAACTGGCTAAGGGACAGGACTCAGAGGGTGGTGGTAAATGGTAAGAAATCTGAAGAGATGGAAGTGACCAGCAGGATACCACAGGGGTCGGTGCTGGGGCCAGTCCTATTCAATGTCTTCATTAACGACATTGCAGAGCGTCTGGAGGGAAAGGTGTGCCTCTTCGCAGATGACAGCAAGATCTGCAACAGAGTGGACACACTGGAGGGGGTAGAAAAAATGAGAAAGGACCTAAGCATATTGGAGGAGTAGTCGTGTGTCTGGCAGTTCAGTTTCAATGCTAAAAAGTGCAAGATCATGCACCTGGGTCACAGGAATCCAAGGGAGGAGTACAGGATGGGTGGGGAAATTATGGCCACCACAATTCAGGAGAGAGGCCTGGGGGTTATCATATCTGTCAATCTAAAGGTGACCAAACAGTTTGAAAAAGTGGTGGGCAGAGCAAACAGAATGTTGGAGTGCACAAGGAGGGGCATAACAAGCAGGAGGAAAGAGGTGGTGATGCCACTGTACAGATCACTGGTGAGGCCTCAGCTGGAGTACTGTGTCCAGTTCTGGAGACCACATCTCTGGAAGGACATTGACAAAATAGAGGCAGTCCAGAGAAGGACAACGAAGATGGTGCATGGACTGCACCAGAAGCCCTACGAGGAAAGACTTAAGGACCGTAATATCTATTCACTAGAAGAAAGAATGGAGAGGGGCAATATGATAGAGACTTTCAAGTACCTTAGGGAAATAAACAGGGTACAGGTGGAAAGCATATTTCAGAGAAAACTTGACAAGAACAAAGGGGCATGATATGAGGCTGAAGGGTGGAATGCTCAGGGGTAATGTTAGGAAGTACTTTTTCACTGAGAGGGTGGTGGAGCCGTGGAACAGCCTTCCAGCAGAAGTGGTGGCTGTGAAAACAATACGGGGGTTCAAGAGTGCATGGGATAGACATAAGGGTACCCTGGAGATGTGAAGAGCAGGAAAGCCGCAGATCAAATAGGATCTGGGGCTGCAGCAGTGGGGGAAATGGGCAGACTAGGTGGGCCGTATGGTCCTTATCTGCCAAAATATTATATGTTTCTATGTTTAAAGTATAAAAGTCTGTTAAAAGTATAGATCTGAGCTGTTACAGATAGCACATGATAGCCCTATGGCTGGTCACTCAGGGAGGGATCGCACTCTTGCCAGATTGCTGTACAGATTTTACTGGCCTGTACTTCATGAAGATGTTGCTACCTATTGCAGTTCCTGTGCCGAGTGTCAGACAGTAGCCCCAGTGACTAATAAAAAAGACAAGGTGCCCCTGGTGCCCCCACCCTTGATAGATGTGTCATTTGAGAGAATTGCATTGGATGTGGTTGGCCCCCTAGACAAAAGTAAAAACGGTACTCAATTAATTTTGGTAGTATGTGACTATGCTACTTAATACCCAGAGGCAGTTCCAATGCGTACTGTCACAGCCCCAAAAGTTGCAGCACAGCTTGCCAACATTTTCAGCTCTAAAATGCATGTTAAAAATGTTTGTAAAAGGGGAAGGGAAAGACTGAGACCAATACTTACCGTACCTGTTTTTTGCTTACAGAGAAGAGCCATAGGTATCTACACGTTTTACGTCATTTGAAATGCTGTATGGTAGACAACCTAGAGGGCCACTAGATGTAATAAAAGAAACATGCCTGAGGGTGGAATCTTTCCCAGTTTCTCATAGTAGAATTGTTTACAAGACACAATCCACCTGGCAACAGTTCTTTTGGTGGCAGGTTTGTCCTTTCCCACTCCTCCATAAGTGAGGAACAGCTGGAGGGAATCAAACCTGTGACCATTGGTACGCTCTATGTAGTAGCTAAGAGCTCTTTTAACATCTAAACTATGTAGCCTCCTCTCTCCTGAGGAAGAATGATCAGTGAAGAAGACAGGAAGAGACATAGACGGATTCAAGTGGAAGTCTGAAACCACTTTGGGCAAGAACCTTCTATTGGTTCCAAGCACCACTTTATCCCTATGAAAGGATATACAGTGCCTTCAGAAAGTATTCACCCCCCCCCTTGGATTTTGTCACATTTTGTGATGTTGCAAACTCAAATTAAAATACATTTATATGGGATTTTTTTGTCACGTATCTACACAAATTACTCTATAATGTCAAAGTGGAATGAATCTTCTGGAATTTTTTGTTCATGTAATTTAAAATAAAAACCTAAAATGTCTTGATTTGATAAGTATTCACCCCCTTTGCTATGACACTCCAAATTGAACTCAGGTGCATTCAATTTCCTTGTGAGATCACTCTAAAACTTGAATGGAGTCCACCTGTGGTCAGTTCAAATGGTTGACATGATTTCAGAGGAAATACACCTGTCTATATAAGGTCCCACTGTTGATAGTGCATGTCAGAGCAGAAACTCTACCATGAAGACCAAGGAGCTGTCCGTAGAACTCCGTGATAGAATTGTGAGGAGGCATAGATCTGGAGAGGGGTATAAAAACATTTCTAGGGTGTTGAAAGTTCCCAGGAGCACAGTCAAGTCCACCATTAGGAAATGGAAAGATTACGGAACCACCCAGACTCTTCCTAGAGCAGGCCGTCCTCCCAAACTGAGCAACCGGGCAAGAAGGACCTTGGTCAGAAGTGACCAAGAACATGCCACCTGACAGAACTACAGAGTTCCATGGCTGAGGTGGAGAACCTGTCAGAGGACAACAATCTCTGCAGCACTTCACAGATGTAGCCTCTATGGGAGAGTGGCTAGACGGAAGCCACTCCTGAGAAAAGGCCACATAATGCCTGGAGTTTGCAAGAAGGCACGTGGCAGACTCTGAGACCATGTGGCAAAAGGTTCTCTGGTCTAATGAAACAAAAATTGAACTCTTTGGCCTGAATGCAAAGCGCTATGCCTGGCGCAAACCGAACACAGCTCATCACCCGTGTAACACCATCCCTACCATGAAGCATGGTGGTGGCAGCGTCATGTTATGGGGATGCTTTTCAGCGGCAGGGACTGGGGCACTTGTCAGGATAGAGGGAACAATGAATGGAGCCAAATACAGGCACATCCTTAAGGAGAACCTGCATCAGTCTGCAATAGACCTTGGACTGGGGCGAAGATTTACGTTCCAACAGGACAACGACCCCAAGCATACAGCCAAAGCAACACTGGAGCGGCTTCAGAACAAGAAGGTGACTGTCCTTGAGTGGCCCAGCCAAAGCCCAGACTGGAATCCCATTGAGAATCTGTGGAAAGACTTAAAGATTGCGGTTCACCGACGTTCCCCATCCAACTTGACAGAGCTTGAGCAAATCTGCAAGGAAGAATGGGTGAAAATCCCCAAATCCAGATGTGCAAAGCTGATACAGACATACCCAAGAAGACTCAAAGCTGTAATTGCTGCCAAAAGCTTACTGACTCAGGGGGGTGAATACTTAAGTAAACAAGATATTTCAGTTTTTAATGTTTCATCAATTTTTGTTGCACAATAAAACTATTTTTGCCCCTTTAAATTGTTGAGCATGCTGTGTGAATCAAGGGGGAAAAAAACATTTCAATGCATTAAAAATTCTGGTAGTAACACAACAAAATGTGACAAAATCCAAGGGGGGTGAATACTTTCTGAAGGCACTGTAAAATCAGGTTCCACTGACAGGGCTTGCAATTCACTGATACATCTGGCAGAGGTAATGGCTACCAAAAACACAGTTTTCCAAGTCAAGTACTTTAGCTCTGCTGAGGACATAGGCTCAAAAGGAGGTTGCATAAGTTGAGCAATGCAAACATTTAAGTCCCAGGCAGGGGCAGGATCCTTAAAGGGAGGATTGGTATGAAGCAATCCCTTGAAAAATTTACAGAACACAGGATGAGATGATAATGAGGAAGACTTCCCCACTGACAGAAAAGCAGAAACAGCTGACAAGTGTACCTTGAGAGTAGTTGGTCTGAGGCCTAGGCCATTCAGATGGCCCATATAATTCAGAACTGTAGGCAATTCAGCAGTGTCTGGCGAGATATGCTTCTTGGAACACCAAATGCTGAATCTCTTCCATATAGAGTTATGGGTCTTTCTGGTGGCGGGCTTTCGAGAGGCTCAGAGAATATCCAGGACCCCCTGAGACAGATGCAAATCTGCATACTTTAACTCTTCAAGAGCCATGCCTTGAGGTTGAGAGACCGAAGACTGGGGTACCAAATCCTCCCCTGAGAGGAGGTTAACAGGTTGTAATTCCTGGGAAGAGACAGAGGAAGATGGACTGCTAGAGACAGCAAAAGGGGGTACCAAGGCTATCTGGAGCAATCAGAATCACTTTGCAAGGTTGTGACCTTATCCTGACTAGAACTTTGAACGGTAGAGGAAATGGAGGGAAGGCATACAGAAATTTCCCTTCCCAGTTCAGAATCAGAGCATCCAGAGGGACTGAGCCCAAGAACGGGAGTCTGCAACAAAAGAGAGGAAGTTGGCAGTTGTCTGGGGCTGCAAAGAGATCTATCTCTGGAGTGCCCCACCTTGAAAAAATCACTTTTAACACCAAAGGGTCCAGGGACCATGCCTGATGGCCCTGGGAGATCCTGCTCAGTGCATGTACTAGCACATTGTCCTTCCCTGAGAGGTGGACTGCTATCAGAGAGGTCTGCAGGGAATAAGCCAGGGACCACAATGTCATGGCTTCCGTGCACAAGGCCGTGGACCGAGTGCCTCCCTGCTTGTTGATGTACCACATGGTGGTGGTATTATCTGTTCTGACCTGAACCACCTTGTTCTGCAATGACTGAGAGAAAGCTTGCAGGGCCAGAAAAACAGCCCTGAGTTCCAGGAGATTGATATGGAGAAGGGATTCCTGAGGGGACCACAGTCCCTAGGCAGTGAGGGCCCCCACATGGGTTCCCCAGCCCAGAAGGGAAGCATCCATGGTAAGGACCACCGAATGAGACTGAGTGACAAATGAGACCCCTTGCCTTAAATTGCCCTGATCCTGCCACCATTGAAGAGCTTGTATCAGAGTCCGAGTCACTGGAATTAGTTTGGTAAGGGGATCTTTCCTTTGGGACCAAAAGGCCTTCAGATGGAACCGAATGTCCCTCATTTGGAATCTTGCCCCTTGGACCACTGCTGTAGAAGCTGCCATGTGGCTCAAGAGCTGAAGGAAATGCCTTGCTGGTCGGGATACCTGAAGGCTGAAGGAAGAAGCCTGTTCTATAAGAAATCTTGCCCTTTCCAAGGGAAGAAAGGCTCTTGCTTTGACAGTATCCAGCTCTGCCCCTATGAAGGTAAGAAGCTGCATTGGTTCGAGAACTGACTTGGGAGGTTGAGAAGAAATCCTAGAGAAGTTAGCACTTGCTAAGTCACTTGCAAGTCTGACTTGACTTGGTCTGGAGACAGACTCACTATGAGCCAGTCGTCCGGATATGGAAAAATGGAAATCCTTTGCCTTTGTAAAAAGGCAACAACTACTGCCAGGCACTTTATGAAAACCCTTGAGGCTAATGTTTATTATTTATTTATTTTTTGTTGACCGGGTAAGTGCACTAGACAAATTCTGCCTATTTTTAGGCACGACCCGGGAGAGGGGGATACAGATGAATGCCAACTGACCTTGAACCAGATTAAGCTGTTGGTGGTATTTTTAGTGAATGAGGTCTCCAGACCTGCTTGACACGTCACTGGAGTCCACAGCAGCATTAAATTGTACCTTTGATGCCTCAATCCCATCAGCAGCCACCTCCTCCAATGTTAGACCAAAGGGCATTGCTTTGAACTGGTAATGGCCTGAGGGCAACTTGAACCTGAGGTACTTTCTGTGGGAGCACCTGAAAGGGATGTGAAAGTAGGCATCTTTGAGGTCCAGGGAGGCTAGCCAGTCCCCTGGCCTTAGAAAGGGAAGAATTATTCCCAGAATCACCATCTTGAACTTTGGTTTTAAAAGAAGTTTGTTCAGGTATCTTAGATCTAGGATGGGTCACCACTCCCCTGTCTTTTTTGGGGTAAGGAAGTACCTGAAGTACAGACCTTTGCCCCAGTGTAGGGTAGGAACTCTCTATATGGCCCTTAAGGCCAGAAGAGATGAAACCTCTGCCTCTAGAGCAAGGGTTTCGGAGAGACCTCAGGTGGAAAGGATCTGGCTCTCATCTTTGGAAATTTTTTGAAGCTGAGAACCAGTCCCTGGCTTACTACTTCAAGGACCCACCTGTCTGAGGTAATAGACATCCAGTCCTGGACAAAGTAAGCCATCCTGCCCCCTACAGGAATAGGACAGTCGACTCAGGCAGACCCATCAGGGTGTCTGCTTGGCAGGAGCCTTAGGCTGAGGAGTGGATGCAGACCTGCTCATCCCGCTTCTGCCTCTCCCTCTGAAGAACCCCCTCTGTAAAAAGGAAGAAAAGGCCTGTGCTTGGTAAAAAGGCCTATGAAAAGGCCTGCCCCTACCCCTAGATTGCTGCCTTTGAGGAGATGCCTGCCTCTCCCTGGCCTGAGCACTCCTATAAGTGGTTCCTGTACTCATCCATTTTCTTCATGTAATTCTCTGTCTGCTCCCCAAACAAATTACCCACCACAGGAAAATCCATTGCCTTAGCCTGGGTGTCCTGTGAGAGGCTAGTACATCTGAGCCAAGCCATCCTCCGAAGAGCCACAGATGTAGCCATGACTCTTGATGACACATCACTGGAGTCCACAGCAGCATGAAATTGTACCTTTGATGCCTCAATCCTACCAGCAGCCGCCTCCTCCAGCTCCTTGGCCAGCTTGGGGGAGGCCTGTTTAGCCAATGCCAGTACAGTGTCCCACCTGGACTTCTGGTACCTGGCTGTATGCCATACAGTTCGCCTGCCTGAGTCCCAAGGAAGATGCCATGTACTGCTTTTTTGCCATGGCATCAATCTTCCTGGAGTCTTTGTCTGGAGGGTGTGAAGCCAAGGGAATATTTGCCTTGTCACAGGCAGCAACCTGCACTACCCCAACATGGCTGCATTGTTGGTATAAAAACTCAGTATCTGAGCCTGATAATGTGTACCTCTTGTCCATCCTTCTGTCAATAGGAGGTTCAGAATTGGGAGACTTTAGGATTTACTGTGTCTGCTTACCAAAGGATTTGTGAAGGGGAACAGACAGTCTCCTGGACTCTGGGATGTCCATCATTTCCACATAATCAGGCTCCTCTTGATCCTCCATTGCCTCCTCCATAGGAAGCTGGAAGGTTTCAGCCACTTTTCTGTAAAACAAAAATTGGGAAAGGGACTCAGAAAGCCTAGATGGGGATACACCAGAAGGTCTGTCTGGGGAGATGTCCGGTTCCACAGGCACATCCAGACTTTCACCATCATCTTCGAACTCCCCCTCCTATTCAAACTCCGGTTCATAAAAATCTTCAGGGGTATAATCTTGAACCGGGGGAAACGACCGAACCGAACCCCTGCCAAATGGTGCCGGATCGGTCGGAACCGGGTGAAGCAATTCCACAATCCAAATTGCTCTGGCTATTTCTTCGGCGGTCGGAACATGAACCTCTGGATCCGAATCGGTCGATTTTTCTTTGCGTTTCCTTTTTGTAGGAACCGACCCCTCAGGATCAGCTCTCCTTTTGCCCGAAGAAGTATCGCCCTGGTCAGAGGGCACTCCTTCAGGTTCGGTCAGAACCGAACCGGGCTGGCCATCCGGGTTAGCGGACTTCTCGGCCTCCTTTTCCCTAAGTCTACCTAATCTCTTTTCAAGGGTAGATTTAGGAAAATGTTTTCAAATTTGGCAGTCTATATTGAGGTGTTCAAACCCCAGACAATAAACACAGGTGGTGTGGGGATCAGCCTTAGCAAAGACCTACCCACACTCACTGCAGTGTTGAAACCCAGTGGACTCGGTTTTCTTCTTGGGTTTCTCAGACATGGCCAACCTAACCAAACTTACCCTTTTTATGGCAACAGCCAGGCAGGACTCACTTATCGGTTCCTAACCATGTCATGGTATTGTAAAAAAGACGTTCAAAAAACCTTTTTTTTTTTTAGAACCAATAAGGACCGGTAACCACACTCTAAAGTAAAATAACAAATTTCAATAAAAGTAATCGGTTCAGCCGAACCGGTCAAACAAGTTTACAATTTCCACACAGAATTCAGACAAAACCCTATCCAGTACTCATGGTAACACAGACAGAGACTGAACCGACTATGCGGAAAACAAATTTGGCTTAAAACCAACAACTTTAACCGACTTTCAAACCGAGCTGAAGGAGGAATCTCCGGAGCGACTGTTCAGTGAGGCGGAGTAAAGAATCTGATGGTTGGGTTTTAAAGGGCTGCAGACAGAGACCTCAACCGAGCTCGAGCTCAGCATTCTATGCTCTGCATAGAAAGTTAACCCTTTGTTCTCCAGGGCAGTTTAAAGGCTGGAGCTAACTGCAGATAGTCAGAATACAGCAAGACTTCATGTTGTTTGAACTACTGTTACAGGTGAGTAACCTGTTTTTCTAGGGATGTGGATATGTTGTTCAATCCACATTATCTGGCAGACTCCTAGCAGTTCTCAGGGAGGAGGGAGGCAAAGAGCACACCCCCTGCTTAGGGAACAGGACTGGAGAACTGAGGCCCCAAAACCAGCATCCCAGCGTGACTCAAGGTTGATGTGGCAACGGCATCCTGGGTAGGGACATCCCTAGAAGCAGCCACCGATGCAGCGGCATGACGGGTGGAATGAGCCCTAAGCCCAACGGGAGGCTCCCTACCCTCCAACCTATAGCAGAGATCAATGCAGGAAGTGATCCACCTGCCAATCATCCACTTGGCTGCAGGTCTGCCAGGTGCGGCCTCAGCATAGGTGACAAACAGCTGGCGAACCTCTCCCCAAATGTCCGCCGTATGCTCTTTGTAGTAGGCGAGGACTCTTCTCATGTCCAAAGTATGGAGCCTGTACTCGGCCTCCGAGGTGTGATTAGGGTAGAACACCGGCAGTCAACACCTGGTTCAGGTGAAACTCCGACACCACCTTCGGAAGAAATTTCGGGTGGGGATGCAGGACAACCTTGTTCCTGTGGAAGACCAGGTAGGGAGATTCGATGGAAAGCACCTGAAGCTCCCCAATCCTTCTGGCTGACATGATAGCCACCAAGAAGGTGGTCTTCCACGACAGGTGAGAGATGTCACACCTGTGCATCGGTTTGAATGGCTTGCCCATGAGCTTGGCCAATACCAGCAGTAAATCCCACGGAGGTGGTGGTTCACGCATCGGAGGGGATATGTGATCTAGGCCCTGGAAAAAGCGCCGGACCACCTTCTCCTGCACCACTGACTGCTTGCCAGTCCGCACTCGGTAAGCAGAGATGGCTGCCAGGTGCACCTTGAGGGTCGTCGACCGAAGCCCTAGCTGGGAAAGGGACAACAGGTAGTCCAGAATGCTATCCAGCAGGCTGGACGAGGGGTCCAACCCCTTGCCCTGACACCAGATGGAGAATTTCTTCCATTTGAAGGCATAGCATTTCCTGGTCAACTCCTTACAGGATGCCTCAACGATGTAGAGGACCTCGTCGTAAAGACCCAAGGCCTGAACTATAACCGCTCAGGAACCAGCCCGTCAGGTGCAGGGATTGAAGGTCCGGATGGAGTACCTTCCCCTGACAGACAGAGAGCAGGTCTGGGCAGGCTGGAAGCCGCCTAGGGAGCCTGGAGCTGAGGCTGAGGAGATCTGGATACCAAAATTGGCGGGGCCTGTCTGGGGCTACCAGGATCACCTGCACCTTGTTCCTTCTGACCCTGAGGAGCACCTTGTGGATCAAGGGCAGAGAAGGGAAGGCGTAGAAGAGGCCCAGGGTCCATGGCCTGGAGAAGGCATCCCCCTGCAGTGAGCCCTGCTGAGGGGGGTGGGTATGGTACAGCTTCAGCTTGGCATTCTCCTTGGAGGCAAACAGGTCCACCTGAGGTGTGCCCCAGTGGAAGAACAGGTCCTGAACTACCTCCGACAGGAGAGACCACTCATGAGATGCATTGTCTATCTGGCTGAAGGTATTGGTCAGACTGTTCGAGGCACCTGCCACATAAATGGCTAGGAGATCCGCCTCTAGGCTGAGCACGAGAGACCAAATGCGAAGAGCTTCCTTGCACAGCGGCAAGGAGTGCGTCCTGCCCTGTCTGTTGAAATAGTACACGGTTGTGGTGTTGTCCGTCTGGACCTGGACCACTCGACTCCGAACAAACGGAGTGAAGGACGTCAGGGCTTGCTGGACCGCTCGGAGCTCCAGCAGGTTGATGTGGCATCTGAACTCCTAAGGGGACCAGAGTCCGTGGGCTCTGTGCTCCCCCAGATGGGCACCCTAACCCATCAGAGAGGTGTCGGTTGTCAGGATGACCGTCAGCTCGGGGTTGACAAATGGGATTCCCTCCAGCAGATGAGATGGGACAAGCCACCACTGCAGGCCGTCCCACATTTCCTGGGTCACAGAGACTGGCTTGTCTAGAAGACCTGAGCACTGAGACCACTGGTGGGCTAGCCCCCATTGCAGAGGGTGCATATGCAGCGGGCCCAATGGACCATGCTGGTGCAGACCACTATGAGACCCAGAAGGCCAGGAAGTCCCAGGCAGGGCACAATTGCCCAACTTGAAATGATTGGGCAAAGGAGGAAAGGACCTCGGCCCTGTCTGCCGGGAGTCGGGCTCTGGCTCGGAGAGAGTCAAGCTCCGCCCTGAAGAACTGAATCACCTGCAAGAGCACGAGTTCCGACTTGGCCTCACTGATGAGAAGGCCGAGTTGAGAGCAAGCCTGGAGGGCCAGATCCCTGGACCGCTCTGCCTCCTGTCTGGAGGGGCCTGTTATCTGCCAGTTGTACAGGTAAGGGCAGACCCGGACCCCTCGGCACCACAGGAATGCTGCCACCACTGCAATGCATTTGCTGAAGACCCTGGGAGCTGATGAGGGGCCGAAGGGCATGGCCTGGAACTCGTAGAGTTCTCTGCCCCAAAAGTGGAGGAACCGCTGATGAGACAGACGGATAGGGACATCAAAGAACGCGTCCTGGAGGTCCAGGGAGCAGGACCACATGCCCTGCTCCAGGGATGGTATTATCTGAGCCAGGATTACCATCCGAAAGGTGCGTGACCTTAGAAACTTGTTCAGGTTGAGCAGATAGAGAATGGGGTGCCAGCCCCCCATCCGTTTTGGAAACAGGAAGTACCTGGAAACAAACCATGGGCATGGAGGAGGATCCGCCACCTTGCTGACTACCCCCTTGTGGAGGAGCTGGTTGATATCGTCTCGGGAGAGCCGACTGGGAGGCTGTGGACCGTGGCCCCAGTAGTAAGAGGCCGAGGGAGGACCTGCTCGAACTCCAGAGGCAGGCCCCTGCCGACCACTTTCAGCACCCAGCAGTCCGAGAGGATAACGGACCAGGTGGAAAGGAAGTGGCCGAGCCGGCCCCACATGAAGGGACCCAGGAGAGGTGTGACGGGGTTTGGGGTGTCACTGGGCAGGCTTGGAGGAAGAGGGACTGGCCGAGGGGCCGCCGGGGCCCTTCCCACCGGGCTTCCTGACTGCGGAAGCGACAGACTTGACTAGAGGGCACCACACTTGAGCCTGCTAGTCCTGCTGCTGGTGCTGCTGGGCAGGTCTTGCCGCAGGAGTGGAGGGACGAAAGGGCTTACGCTGCTGATGGCGGCCTTTGTCCTTCTGCGCAGATGTGACCGAATCTAGGGTGGCAATGGATTTTTCAATGCGCTGGAGGTGGCCCTCTACATCGGGCCCGAACAGGTTTGCGCCCAGAAAGGCAATATCTTCAAGATTGTGTTGGGTGTCTGCCGTGAAGGTTGAGATCCGCAACCAAGCCCTGCAGTGCATGGCCACTGCGGCCGCTACCGAACGGGCACAAGAGTCTCCAATGTCCAGAGCTGTCTGGAGCTGCTGCTTTGCCACCACCCTTCCTTGACCCCGGACCTGCTTGACCGTGGTCTGAAGGTTGGACGGGAGATGAGGGAGCACCTCATCCAGGGAGCCCAACAGGGCAAGAGAGAAGTGTGCCATTATAACAGCCGAGCTGGCCTGGCGAAGGCACAAAGAGGCGGAAGCATACACCTTTCTCCTTGAGTAGTCCAATTTCTTGGACTCCTTATCTGGGGGCTTGTCCACACCCCTCGTGTTGCCTAAGCGCCTGAAGACAGAGTCTGCCACCAACCCCTCGGCCGAGGGGTGCTCCGAGAAACCAGAGAGAGAGAGCCACTAGGAACCGTGTACTTGCAGGTCATCCTGGCCGATGGTGCTGGGCAGGAAGCTGGGCGGTGCTAGAGTTCTAATGCTGGGCCCACAATGACCTCAGCTATGGGGAAGACCTCCGTGGGGGAGTCCCCCTTGTCCAGAATCTCCATAAGGGGATATCTGTCCCGTTTCTGCACGGGTTTGAGCGGCATCCCAGTGGACTCCGAGATGAGCCAAAGAATACCAAGGAACGAGGTGGGGCTCATGTCCACAGAAAGACCACCCGGGCATTCCAGGTCGACTGGACAGAAATGCAATGAGGAGTCTTCGGACTCCGAAGAGTCTGCATACAGCTGGTGACCACCTGAGCCACTCTCCACTTGCCGAGGGCAATCGGGGGTGAAAGTAACAGACAACCGATGGGGCAAACCTTGAGTCGGCTGAGAATCCTTGGTCGGTGCCTCACTCTTTGGCTGAGGAGGTTCCACCACAACGGGCGGAGCAGCCGGATTTGGCCAAGCCATCGGCACCTGGACCGGGTCCTCGACCGGGGAACCGGTGGCGGGAGTCGGCTTCTGCCGTTTGGAGTGACAGCCACTTAATTGCAGGTGTGGAAGCCGGCATTGACTCGCTGCCAGACAAAAGGAGCTGTTGCTACATGAGATCCTCAAAGCGCCGATGCAACTTTTACTGGAGCCTCTCCGCAGCCGAGGAGGATGAGGAAGAAGAGAGGTGGTGCCGCTTACCGCGATGTTGGGACCGAGACCGCTGACGTCAGCAGGATTTCTCCGAAGTGGAGGAGGACCGAGACCAAGACCTTGACCGTCGGTGGGCCAAGGAAAGAGCTGGGGAAACCCCCTGCCCCTCCGGTTCAGGGTCCTGGGCCATGGACTTCGGTTCAACGGTCTGAGGTAAGTCCTCAGAAGGCACCGGAAGCACCAGTGTCTGAGAGAGAGTGAGTTGTGGGCCTCCTCGGTTGACAACCTGTCAGTGGGCTTGAGAAAAATTTTGGCTGCGTCGACAGGCGCCTCAGCAGACTGGTCCGATGGGGACACCGTGAAACCAGTGGCCCGGGCCGTAACCTTGACTGAATTTGAAAGCAGACGATCTGGGGAACGAGATCTCTCCCACTCCCAAGAGCGTCGATGGTGGGTCTTACCTTTTTTCGAATCCTTCTTCTAGGACCGAGGGGTGTGAGACCCAGAAGGACCCTCCCCTTTAGTCCAGAGGGACTAGCACAGCTCCCGAAAGGAAGCCGTGTAACAAGGAGCCCAGCTGGAGCGGAGTGGAATAAAGGCGGAAGCGGAGCCTGCTGCAGTCTGGGCCATGTCCTCCTCGAGGGCCGTGAGCTGTTCAAGCTGTTCCAGTTGCTCCGCATAGCCTGCCGCCAGACACCACCCAACAGGCCTCCTTCGATTTGACCGGCGGGTACCATTTCTCCGGTCGCACCAGCTGGAGTTGGGCAGCTCGGTCTTCGAGCATCGATGGAGAAAAGGACAGACAAGAGATCACAAGCCTCCAGACTGTGGTCATGCCCAAGGCAGTAAACGCACGTGGCGTGTGGGTCGGTGCAAGACATCTTCTGCCCGCAAGGGCAGAGACAGAACAAGGGAATGGACTTGTCTTCCATCGCAGACACGAGAGAAGGTGGAGAAGACGAAACTCAAAATGAGTTTAACAGTAAGTTTTGGGAAAAAATCCTAAGATTTAAGATCCAGGGCCTGCAAAACAAGAAAGCGCTAAGGAGGAAACCTGAGCTTCCATGCGGTAAGGGAGATCTGGCGTCATGGGGCGGAACCAAGGGTTTTACCACCTGGGTGGGTGGGAGGAGCCAGCTTGAAGACCTTCCGGCACATCTTAAAGCAGCAAGGTACCTGCCAGATAATGTGGACTGAACAACATATCCATGTCCCTAGAACATCCTATTCTATACATAAATAGGAAACTGCACAACAGACAGAAAAGGTACTCCACCACTGAAAAGGAATGCCTTGCGGCAAAGTGGGCCATGGAGTCCCTTAAGTTTTATTTACTAGGAGCTGACTTTGTACTTGTAACAGATCACAGTCCTCTTTGTTGGCTTAACCAAATGAAGGATAAACATTCTAGAATCATATTGTGGTACCTGGCACTACAGTCATTTAAATTTAAAGTGATGCACAAATCTGGAAAAGAGAATGCCAATGCTGATTTAGATCAGGAATTGAGAATTCCAAAGGTTGAAAAAATGTGAGTTGAAACTTCTCTGTTTGCTATGCTGCATTCACACTTAAGCTAATGTTAGAAAAGAAGTAAAAGAACATTTTGGAAACCTGTTTCCTAAAACAGGTTCCCTCTTTTATTTTTATTTATACTTTTGGCGCCCTACTACTGCTGTCCATCCACCCGGTCACGGACCTCGTGCTGTGGCTTCCCCATATCGACCATCCTCCCAGGATCCCCTGGTTTGCGCCCCCAGGGCTGGGCCGTGTCACTGGAACCCCCTTGAAGGGTGCCATGGACAACGGGATAGGGCAGGAGTCGGCCTGGAGAGTCAATTGCAGCCATGAGGCAGGCATCACCAAGGCAGTAGGCAGGCTGATTTTTCTTGTTAGGCCCCAGGGGCGGGGATGTGCAATGACGTCCTGCGTCTGCCCTGCCCCTCAATGTGTGAGCGCCGGCCGATTCATGAGTTCTCCAGCTTCCACTACAGGTCTCGATGCAGGCACTACCCAGAAGGAGAGCAGTCCATGGACTGCTTCTCCCCCCTGGCCGGCCCTCCAGTTCCCTGGGTCCGTTCCCGAACTCGGGTCGCTAGCGTCGCAAGCAGAAATCCAATAAAACAGCTTCCCTCTTAAAGAGGGGGGTATGTAACAGGGATGAATAAGATCCTGCCCCATTTGTTATGCTGAAAGAGTTTAAATGCAAAGGTTTGATCTATCCTCTCCTTTTCTGTCTCTCGTCTGTCTGGTTGCACAACCAAATTTTCTTGTGAGACCTAAGAACTGATCACTCTGACGATTTTGCAACTCTCTGCCTTCCCTCGCTACTTTTGTCTTTTTTTTCCCCTTGCATATCTGCAGGTAAACAAATAAATATGTGAATCTTTACGGGGAAATGTCACTTATACTGGGATCCCTTTGTTTAAAACTGTATATAGTTATACTGTTGAAATGGTTGCAAAACGCTGTTTGGAACTCAAGGGGTTAACCTCAGATGCAGTTTTTAAACCTTCTGCAGAACTGTAAACACGAGGTCAGTTTTGGGTCACTATGTTCTTTTTGCTGCACCTGCAAGGATTGAAACTTACAAAAACATTCTGTGAGAAGCAGGCTCTCTTAACGAGTTCCCAGACAAAGACTTACAAAAAGAGCAGTAATGCTTTTGCTAGAGAGACAAGAAGAGTGAGAGCAAGACTGAAACTTGGAATTAGAGATATCCTCAGATGAAGGATTTTGTTTTCTGCATTTGTACCACCTTTGTAAATAGTTACACTATTTATTTTTTAGTTTACTGTTGTTGGAAAAAAAATAGAATGCTATTTGCAAATTTTGAAACTCGCCTGGTTTTCCTATGCTTCCTGACCTATGCCTCGGTGACAAGGTGGAGGAACTGACCCCTACCTCTATCTCCTGCTTGTGTGTGGGGGCAGTTGTCAGCGCAAGGAGATATGTTGCAGAGACCCCTGCAGCTAGAGCCGCACCACCATCTCAGGGAGCCTTTCTTGTGGTGGAGGTGGGCATAGGCAAGGAAGTGACTGCTCTACACTTACTAGAAAGTCTGATGCCCTGCTTAGGCTTGTGGGAAGCACAATGAAATGGTGTCCTGTGACCATTCTTCGACTGTTGTATATAGAATGGACTGACCAAAGTGTCTGGCTGGAGGCCTGCAGGTCGAGAGTGTATCCTGCACATCCACCCCAAAAGGTTAGACACTCTAAAGGGGGCATTTTAGGATGGACTGTTGTACATCCCATTCAAAGCCCAACACCCTAAGCCATGAGTGGCATCCAAGGCAGATGCCAACAGTGGCAGCCCTGGGAGAGGTGTCTGCAGTGTCATAGGTGGACTGCAGAAGGTGTCTGCCCACATCTGACCCTGACTGAGTGGCCTGAAGAAGAGCCTGTCTCTGGGGGTCCTCTGGAAAGGCTTGGGCAGCCACCTGGGCCTGTCTCCAGAGTTGATTCTGGTACTTCACCATGTGCGCAATGTAATTAAGGATCTGGATGGAGAGGGTAGCAGAAGCAAACACCCATTTACCCATCAGGTCCTGCCTACTGGACTCCTTGTCCAGGGGAAGTAAGCTGAGGTGATTAGGTTGCTTAGAGATGTTATGTGCAGCATTTATTACCACAGAGTCAGCTTGTGGTTATTCAGCAAAATAGGGCTTCCCTACAGGGGCTTGGTATAGCTTGCCTGTCTTCCTGGGTATGGCTGGGACCAAATTAGACCTATACCAGCCAGCCAGCCAGCCACAGTGGTATCCTCAAAGGGCACCATTAGAGGAGTGATGATGAGGAGAGGAGAGTCTGGCAGTTCCAGATAATGGATCAGACATCTCCTAGCAGGGTCCTGCTCTTCAGCCTCAAACCCCATGACTACCTGAAGTTGTCTCATGATGCCGATAAAAGAGGGGACATGGAGGGGGTGGGACTGGGGAATTTAAGTGCCCATGTCTTTGCCTACCCCAAGGAGACTGTAGAGTGAGAGAGAGAAGGGCTCAAAGTTCCATCCTCCTCATAGCCACCACCACCCTCCTCATCCTCATCTGGGGGAATGAGGTCAGGGTAGTACTCATCCTCCTCCCCATGTTCAGGAATAGGCCCTGATGGCGTAGAAGTGTGGGGCTGGGGAATTTGCGGTGCCGTAGAGGACTGAGGCATGGGGTTGTGTACCGCAGGTCACAGCGGCATCGGTTCAGGAGGGGGGAGTCATGCAGTGCATGAACTCCCAGAAAGAGAACTACATGGCCTGTAGATCAAGAACAGGCTGCATGAGAGCAGCGAGCGGCACCATCGGAGAAAGCTGAGACACTGGTACCTGTAGCAAGGCTGGAGGGGGCGTCGGTGTGGGCTGAGGCCCGTAGTTGACCCTGCAGCCTTGGAGGTCTGCACGGAAAGACCTGGGGATGATGCCATGGCTAGAGGTGACATGAAAAGGGACCTGGATTACCTGGGCACAGAGGAAGAAGATGAAGACAGCACCGGGGGGATTGAGAGGAGTCCCTGCTGATACAGTAATGACCTTGGCTGCAGCTGGGTTAGCAGACAACCCTGAGGACCTGTAGAGAACAGAGGCTGGAACAGAAGGGGCTCAAAGTTCGGCTGGGCCGAGGAAAGATCCAGCACTGAAGAGCCCACTCCCGTCAGGGTAAGACTGCCAGAGGAAGCTGCCAAAGGAAGCCCTATGTAAGTTAGGGTGTAGGTGACAGAGGGGGCCACCGCTAAAGCAGAGGAGGACCCTGTTGCGGTCACTGACTGAAGTGGGGACTGTAAGAGAGCCAGGGAGATGAACACTACTAGAGAGCCAGGGGGATGGACATTGGTCCGATCCCTAACCCGGTGTTGTGCTTCCCTGCCAATTTTCCCGGGCCGGAAGAGGAGCTCAAGGACAGGGCCAGGGAAGTGGAGGAACTCCTGGCTTGCGGCTCCTCCTCCATGTGGGGCAACTTCTGCTCCAGAAGAAAGTTCTGGAGAGCCTTCTGGTGGCATCTCCATGTGACCTGGTTGAAGATGCAGCAGATGTCATGTGCCTGTGAATCGTGGTCCAGGTCTAAGCAGCGGAAGCAGGCATTGTGATCGTTCTTCTTGAGGATCTTCTTCCCACAGGTGCGAGGATGAGAAAGCTTCACCACATCAGCTGCTTTCAGCATAAAAAAAAGGTAAGTAATCACTTTTAAAATAAAGTGATAAACTAGGGAGAGAAAACAAAAAATTGAGGTTAAGTTAAGATTTTTGACAACTGACTGAAAAGGCGGTAGCTCTGTAGGGTCCAACGTGTGCAGTTGACAGCGGGAAAAGAACTGAGGAGAGCCTGGGGGCCGCCCACACTTCTAGAGGCGGTATGTCAGTGAGTGATGTCACTGTGGGTGGCCCCCTTTGTAGATTGCTAGCCAGAAAGAACAGGTTACTCACCTGTAACAGTAGATCTTACTTCGAGAGGGTTCCTGCAGTAGGTCTTCACATACAGGACTGCGCCCCCTGGCGTCAGGTTCCAATGGTAAACTTGTAGCTAGCAATCATCAGCGGGGACCGCCCCTGACGTCAGGTTTCGCGAAATCAGGCCGACTATAAAAGGGGTGGTCCCATACCCGCCCTCCAGTTCTTTTCCACTGGAGACCTAAAGAAAGGTAAGTAGAAAGGAAGAAGTGATAACTCCTAGGACCATGCTTCCTATCTAGACCCAAGGGCTAGGCAGGATGAAAAATAAAGGAAACATACCAGGAGCTGTGGGAAGGTGGGTGGGAAACTAGACCTACTGCAGAAACCTCTCTCTAAGATCTACTGTTATGGTAAGTTCCTACGTAAAGTACAGTTACGTAAGAACTTACCGTAACAGCAGATCTTCGAGAACAGCTCTTGCAGCAGGTTACACCATTAGGACCGAAGACGCCAGGCGCCAGGACCCCACGGAAAAATTCTAGCTAGCTAACTACAGCGGGAACCGCCCCCGACGTCGGTCCCGCCTCCGACGTCAGGCGTGGTACAAAAGGGGGCGGTCCCGCCAGATTCCCCAGTTCTCCCGCGGAGACTTCTTGCCCAGGTTGACATCAAAATGGGAGACCTAGGATTGTACCGTCAGAAGACAGAAAGATAACAATTCCTGCTCAGAAAGACTGAGCCATGCTTCCTCCAAGGGGAAGGTGGGCGGGAAGGTACCTGCTGCAAGAGCTGTTCTCGAAGATCTACTGTTACAGTGAGTTCTTACGTAACTGTACTATCTTACTTGAGACACAGCTCTGCAGCAGGTTACACCATTAGACTGATTCCCAAGCAGTAACGCATGTCAGAAAATCCGGGAGGAGGAAAATAAAGGATAAAACCAGGTCCTGAACCTAGGACAGGAGACCCTGAAATGCGACCAAACCAAAACCAGCCCCATACCGAGAGGCGATGTCCAAACTATAATGCCTGATAAAGGTATGCACAGAACTCCAAGTGGCTGCAGCGCATATAGCAGAAGTGGAAACATTTTGAGCGCTGCAAAGGAAGTAGCCACCCCTCTGGTGGAATGACCCGGACTGTACCGGGAGGGCTTTTGTTTGATACCATAACAGTGAGAATACACTGGACAAGCCAGGAGAAGGGACTGTTTGGATACTGATTGGCCCATCATTCTCTCAGAGAAGGAAATGAAAAGCTGCTCAGAACTACGAAAGGACTGAGTTCTGTTGAGGTAAAACCTCAGGCCGGTGAACATCCAGGGTATGGAGCAGAGCCTCTCCTCTATTAGAGTAGTTCGGAAGTAGACCGGAAGGTCGATATCCTAGTTCAGAGTGAGTGAAGAAACCACCTTTAGGCAAGAATTTAGGGTTAGAGTCCTCAGGGATACTCTGTCGTGGAAAACTAAATAAGGCTCTTTGCACATGAGGCGTGAAGTTCAGAAATTCTTCTTGCCGAGGTAACAGCAACCTAAAAACAACGTTTTCCACGATGAAGCTCTCGCAATCAGCGGCAGGTTCAAAGGGAAGCATGAGCTGTTCAAGGACAAAAAGCAAATCCCATGGAGGCACAGGGTCTCTAATAGGAGGCCTAAGGTGCAACACTCCCTAAGAAATTCCGAGAGGCGTCCCACCTGAGCCACTGTGACGATTTCCACCGGAGGTGGTAAGCCGAAATGGAACAGAGGTGCACTTTAATAGAGGAGAGGCTGACCCGAATGAAAGAGGAGAGCAAATATTCTAATATTACTCCACAGGACAACCTAAAGGGAAAGGTCGCGTGCTCGCGACCATACACAAAAGCAGGGCCCATATCATGGCGTGACGCCGCATGCTGTCGGGCTTTCTGGCTGCAGAAGGACTTCTGCAACCTCTTACGCAGACCCGTGCGTGAAAATGGCTATGTCTCTAGGAGCCAAGCATGCAGGTTCAAGGAGCATGGTCCGGGTGGACAAGTGAACCCTTCTCCTGAGACAGTAAGTGGGAGCTGAGCGGCAGCGGGAGGCGGGGTTCGAGATAGTTGAATCAACAAAGGAACCAAATCTGTCTGGGCCAAAATGGGGCCACTAGGATCATTATCGTGCTCCCTCGCGGTTTGAGAAGACTCTCTGGATCACGGAAAGGAGGGAAAGCGAGAGGAATCTGTTGGCCCAGGAGAGGGATAACGCGTCTCGCCAGAAAACACCAGGCCCTGGATCTAGCGAGCAAAAATTGGGCAGTTTTGCGTTGGATGGGGAGGCGAACAAGTCTAGATCTGGAGTTCCCCATCGAAGAAACAGATCCTCTGCAACCTCTTGAAGGAGTTCCCATTCGTGGACTCTGGCCTGAGAACGACTCAGGCCGTCTGCAACCGTGTTGTCCACTCCGGGAACGTGCACAGTGATCAGATTCGCGCCGTGTCTGATTACCCAATCCCACACTCTCATGGCTTCCCTGCAAAGGGGGTAAGAGTGTGCGCCTCCTTGTTTGTTGAGGTAATACATCACCGCCGTGTTGTCTGTCTGAAGTAGAAGAGTACACGGTGGGATAACTGACTGAAAGGCCTGCAGGGCATAGAGGACCGCTCTCATTTCCAGCACGTTGATGTGAAGGTGAGCTTCCATCTGGGTCCACGTGCCTGGGACTTTACCCGTCCAGGTGTGCCCCCACCCAAGACCGAAGCGTCTGTGGTGAGGGTGACCTCCGAGGCAGGCGCAATGAGCAGGACGCCTGATGAGAGCGACCCTGGGGCTAGCCACCACTGCCAGTCTTGAATCACTGAATTCGTGAGTCTGACCGGATGCTGCAAGTGGTCTTGCCTTTGGTCCCACTGCACTTTGAGCATCCACTGAGTAATCGCATGTGGAGTCTTGCGAAAGGGACAGTAGGAATGGCCGCAGCCATGTGTCCGAGCAAGCAAAGGACCGACCTGGCAGGTACAACCTTGCTTAGTGATAGGTCCTTATGAGGGATCTGATGCGCTCCGCCTGTCGGCCGGAAGAAAGGCTCTTCCCAACAGTGTCCAGAACTGCTCCTATGAACTGCAGTTTCTGCGGCGGTACCAGGAGAGACTTCTCGTAATTTATGAGGATGCCCAGGATCGGAACAGATCCTGGGTGCTCTTGATTGCAAGAAGCAACGCCTCTCTGAGGCGGCCATGAGAAACCAGTCGTCCAGGTACGGAACACGAGTGGCCCTGTCTCCTCAGAGACGCTGCCACGACTGCCATGCACTTGGTAAAGACCCTGGTGCGAAGACAGTCCCAAAGGAAGGGCTCGAACTGAAGGTGGTGGTCAGAAACTCGAGCGCAGGAACCTCCTGTGCGCCTGAGCCATAGGGATGTGCAGGTAGGCATCCTGCATGTCTAGAGACGCTCAAAAGGCGTCCTGTTTGAGCATGGGGATAAGACCCGAAGGGTCACCATGCGGAATCTCTTGTAAGTGACCGGCACATTGAGGTCGCTGAGGTCCAAGATTGGACGGAGGTCCCCTGTTTTCTTGGGAACCAGGAAGAAGTGGGAATAGTATCCTAGTCCTCTCTGGTTCTCTGGGACGTACTCTATCGCTCCCTTTCGTAGTAGCTCGAGTACTTCTTGCCAGATCAAGGCTTTGTGCTGACCCTGATACCGGGAGAGCAAAGGAGGCCTCGAGGGTGGCTTTCCTGCGAATTCTATAAAGGGCCTAGACTGACCAACTGAAGAACCCACCTGTGGGTGGTAATGGCCTGCCATCCCGGCAGGAAGTTCTGAATCGACCCCGACTATAAACTCCCATTGATCCTGAGGGGCGGGGAAAGGAGTCAGGCTGTGGCGGCAGATGGACCCGCTGGCTGGGCCTGCCTGGAGAACGCTGGCCTCGGCTGGCGGGTGTTTGCCCTGGGCTCTCACGAAACCAGAGCCCTCTGAGGTGCAGCGAGTGGGTCTGTTGCCTCTAGGCGTCCAGATGCAACAGGGCTTTGGTTCCTACAAAGGAACCAAGCTTGAGGTCGATACATGGCCTGAACCGACCTTACCGCCTCCGACCTCTTGGAGTTTGGTAAGGATCTTTTCTGTAGGATTACCAAACAATACTTCTCCTCAAAAGGCGTCCAAGATGTTCTTTTGGACGTCGTGGGTAAAACCGGAGACGCAACCAGAGTGTCTCCGGAGGCAAACGCCAGAAGCTGCTGCTCGGGCCATGAGTCCCTGGAGTCATCGCGGCTCTTAGCACTTGGGTCCCCACGTCTGAACCCGTGTGGAGGAGCTGAAGCATCTCCTCCTTCTGCTCACCTCGGCTCTTTCAGCCGCTCAGACCCTGTTCCATAAGCGTTCTGGAACTGAACCATGTGGGTTAAATAGTTCAGGATCTGAAGGCGAGGTAGCGGAAGCATCGCGGCGCCTACCCAATGCGCCCAGTTGTTTGGACTCTGGGTCCGGTGGCAGGGTGCTCAAATGTTGTGGCCTCTGTGACCGGTCATGTGAGGCTGTGATGACCAGAGAATCGGCCTGAGGATGCTGCGTCAAGTACTGGTCGTCCTTAGGAGCCTTGTACAAGCGATCAGCTTTCTTCGGTCTCGCCGGGAGCGAGTGTGGACGCTTCCACGCAGCCTTGGTGACGTCCACGAAAGTGTCAGCCAAGGGTGGTACCACCACAGGCTTGGGGTCCTTTTGCCGAAGATATTTGGCGAGTCGCACTCTTTCGGGGTCTAAGTCTTCAGCATCCCATCCCATGTTCTCTTGTATATGTCTCATAATATCAAGGAACGAGGGATCATCCGGAGGAGATCTAGGCATCTCACGTGGGTCCGGAGAAGGGATGGAGAGTGGAGATGGGGATCTAGAGGTGGAGTAGTCTGATCCCGTGTCCTCCGTTGAAGGCGAACGTCGGCGTCTCCTGGATCTCTTGGGGCTGGGTGATCCAGAAGAGGAATTCGACGGAGGTCTCCGTTTATCAGGTCTCCCCCTGGGAGGGGTTCTAGGCTCCGGAGGAGGAACACGGCCTGCCGAGGAGTAGGAGGAGGAGGAGGGGGGGGAACCATGTCTTTTTTAATGGTATCCCACCAGTAGGTGAACAGATCTTTCACCTCCACTAGAGAGGCCCGACGGCCGGGTGCGGTGGGCGGTTGTCGGGTCAGCCGCGCTCCAGGGGGCTCTGTGTAATGGCGAGGGATCCCTGGGAGTACCCACGGGACCGGGGTCGCCCGCCTGGTCCTCGGGCTGCTCCAGGTCCTCCTCCGATAGAGGCTCCTGACCGATGTCGGTCGGAGGCAACAGGGCCTTCTTCTTTTCAGGAGGGCGGGCGTCGGTCCCCACGGCGTCCACTGGGATGTAATGGCGGCGTGGTCGTGCGGGCGGCCAGGCTCCAGGAAGAGGGGCGCACGGCCCAGCGGCTGTCGAGCCGGGCGTCCTGGGCTACAGGCCTTTTAAAGGCGTGAGCTCAACGCTTTTACGTGAGGCACCGATCAAGACCTGACGCTGGCACCAGAGCGGAACCCGACTCTGCGTGGTGATGGTGTCGTTCTCTCGACTTTCGCCAAGGCCCTGGAAGGGAGGAAGGCCTGCGGATTTCTCTGAGATGAAGGTTTCTTGATTGCAGCCGGGAGATTTTCAACCGAGCTACGGGACTCGAACCCCTAGAAGGGACCTGGAAGGCCTTCTCCCTTCTCTTCTCCAGCGTGCTTGTGGACCCTGGAGCTTTCCCCTTGGAGGACATGGTCTTCAGTTGTTCCTCCAGAAGAAGCTCTGCAAAGCCCTCTGGCCGGATCCGAATGCAGGCTATTGAACCCTTGGCAAGAAGGACAGGCCGGGTATCGTGGTCTGGGCCTAGGCACCGGACGCAGGCCGTGTGGGGGTCCTTGAACGGGATCTGCTTTCCACAAGCGCACTTCGAAGGATGGCCCGAAGTTGGTGATGACATCAAGATCTTGCTTGAAGAGGATTCTGAAGATTTTCGAAAAAAGAACTATTCACGCGTCGCGCGCTAGACTGGTAACCGAAGGGGTCAGGTAGCTAAGTCGACGGCGGGAAAAGAACTGGGGAATCTGGCGGACCGCCTTTTGTACACATGCCTGACGCCGGAGGTGGGACCGACGCCGGTGGGTCCCGCTGTAGTTAGCTAGCTAGAATTTTTCCGTGAGTCCTGCCTGGCGCTCGGGTCCTAATGGTGTAACCTGCTGCAAGAGTTGTGTCTCGAAGTAAGATCTGCAATATCTTACTTTGAGAGGGTTCCTGCAGTAGGTCTTCACATATAGGACTGAATACCCAGCAGTCCAAAGAAAAATTCGGAGATAAAGTTCCGGGAGGAAGAACTGTTTGCCAGACGGAGTACTGTCTTAGGACAAAATACCTTGTAGGACCGTTAGGCCGAAACCAATCCTGCGCCGAGAGGTAATGTCCAGACTGTTAATGCTTAGTGAAGGTGTGGACAGATGACCAAGTGGCCGCTGCACAAACCTGTGCCGTGGACACAATCCTGAAAAAGGCGGTACAGGTAGCAACACTCCGAGTGGAGTGACCTTTAACCGCCCCCGGAAGGGACTTTCCATGTTTTTGGTAAGTGAAGTGGATGCAGTTAACCAACCACCTGGATATAGTCTGTTCTGAAATGGCCTTACCCTGGCACTGGGGGGCAAAGGCCACAAAGAGCTGATTGGACTTACGGATCTCTTTAGTCTGGTTTGTGTAATACCTCAAGATCCGGTGCACATCTAAGGTGTGCAAAAGATACACACACACCCCGTTAGAATGCTGAGGATAACAGACCGGCAAATTAACTCTCTAATTGAGAGTGGTTTCCAAAACCCCCTTTGGAAGAAAGGATGGATTAGTCCTAAGGACTACTCTGTCCTTGTGAAAAATCAAATAGGGTTCCTTACAGACAAAGGCCTGAAGCACTGAGACCTGTCTGGCCAAAGTGACAGCAACTAAAAACAAAGTGTTCCAGGAAAGGAAGCGCACGGTACAATTTGAAGCCAGTTCAAAGGGGGGCAAGGTAAGTTTTTCTAACAGAAAATTAAGATCCCAGGGAGGACAGGGGTTCCGGACTGGAGGTTTTAAATGGAGGATATCTATCAAAAAGGTTTTGGCAACCTCCAGTTGGGCCAGAGTTTTGCCCTCCACCGGGAGGTGGTAGGCCAACACCGCAGAGAGATGGACCTTGATGGAGGAATAACTAAGGCCTGTCTCCGACAAATGCACGAGGTACTCTAACACCTGGGTGACTGAGCACGAAAAGGGATCCAAGCTCCTGACTATGGCCCAGATCGAAAATCTTTTCCACTTCATGGCGCAGGTGGATCTGGTAGGTTTTCTGGCTTCCACCAAGATATGAGCAACTTGGGAGGAGACTCCATAGCAGGAAGTCGCTATGTCCACAGGTGCCACACATGAAGATGGAGTGATAGAAGACTCTGATGCACCAGGGTGCCCTGCTCCTGTGTCAGAAGGTCATGAGACCATGGCAGGAGTATCGAAGGTTCTAGCGCCAGCTGTTGCAACAGTGGGAACCAAATCTGACGGGGCAACAGAATCAAGTGTGCTCCTTCCGCTGGGGCAGACTCCGGAATGGACTTCATACCAGCGAACACCAGCTATTACCACATCAAGGCCTCATAGCATCGATGCAACTTGCGCCAAAGCCTCTCCTTACCTGAGGAAGACGAGGACGAAGAGTAGCAGCAGTGCCACTTGCCCAAGTGTCAAGAGCGGGAGCGCCGATATGAGCCACTGAACCCATGGGACCGAGATCATCAGGAGGCCCCGATGGTGGGCCAGAGAAGGGGCTGGCGAAAGCCGGGGCCCCTCCACTTCCTGGTCTGTAACGAGAGGTGGTGAGTCAACAGACTGATCTGTCCCTCCCTGGGTCTGAGAGGGGACCGTAGTTTTTGACAAAGAAGTATCAGCCCCTTTGGGCAACAACAGGTTGACCAGCTCAAAAAAAATCTCAGCTGGAAGACTGACCTGCATCTCAGCCAACTGGCCCGACGGGGATACCATGGAGCCTTCAGCCTGGGTTGAGGATTCGACCAAGGTTGGAACCTCTGAAGAAGCATGGGAATTGCGAGCCCGAGAGCGTTTCTAATTCCACGATCAACAGTGAGACCATTCTTTGGACTCTTTTATCGATTTCGACTTGAGCATCGACGAAGGACCCTGCACATGGGTAGGAAGGGCCTGGCACAAGTCCTTGAATGCTCACATTAAGGAGGCGCCGAGAGAGAGCGGCAAAAAGGCCGAAGCCAAGTACTGAGCTGGGGCCTGGGCCACCGCCTCCTTGAAAGACTCAAGTTATTCAGCAAACCCTGCAGCCATGAAGACCACCCAATGGGGACCGATCGCTCAGACACCCAAGAAGTAAGCGGGCATGACGGTCCTCCAAAATGGATGGGTGAAAAGTGCGGCAAAAGTCACAGGCCTCGGGATCATGCTCACTGCCCAGTCAATACACGCACAAGGTGTGCAGATCCGTCTGGGACATCTGCCCAGAAACACATTTCTGGAACCCCAGAGTAGACTTTGCGTCGTCCATGCCAGCGTTGTGAAGAAAAAAACTTGAAGACAATGTTTTTATTAGGTTTTGAAGAAATATAAGCAAAGGGCCTTCTCAGCGCGAGAGCGTTAAGGAGGGAATCTTCCTTCTTCCAGCAGAAAGGAAGATCTGATGTCACGGGGTGGAGCCGAGGGAGTTACCATCCAGGTGGGTGGTAGAAGCCAGCTTGAAGACATTCAGGCTGAATTTAAAAGGGAAGGGATACTGCCAGAGTGTGGATAAAACACCATATCCATGCCCCTAGAAAGTTTCTGTGTGGTCCAAGTGCCTGTCAGCTAAGTCCTATGGGTGTGGCATGCTACAAGAGATACCCTCGAAGATCAGTGGCCGGGGGGTGAGACCCCACTATGACTGGGTAATTCTCACTGAGGAGCAGGCCACACTGGGAGGCATGATCCACACCTGGTGTCGCTATCAGAATAAAGACTTAAACCTGCCCAAGGTGGACTGGAGCACACAATCCACAACATGTGGTATGAGTCGGGTGATCCTGGAAGGAATGCAGAATGGATTCCGACTGAAGACATCACTGAACCAGCAAGAGCTGAGGCAATTCTTAATCTGGTGCTCACAAATGGGGAGCATGTACAGGAGATAATGGTCAGGGAGCCACTGGGTGGAACTGACTATTGCACAGTGTGGTTCCAGTTGGATATGAGCAGGGAAAGTATCCTGATTAAGACCAAAATCCTGGATTTCAGGAGGGCAGACTTCAGGAAAACGGGAGATGTGCTAAGGAGCCATCTGGCAGGGATCTGAGCAGATGTGGGGGTGGACCAAAGGTAGTCCATCATTAAGGAAGGAATACTGGTTGCCACACGAGTGCATTAGGCTCAGGGGCAAGAACACAAGGGCCAAATCGCCCAGCTGGTTCAGTTCTGGGGTTGCCAAGGCAGTAAGGGATAAGAGGTTGGCCTACAGAAAATTCAGGAAGACCAAGAGAGAGGTGGATAGGGAAAATTACCTAAGGTTGGCTAGTGAGGCAAATAAGGAAGTCCGGCGAGCAAAGGCACAGTGGGGCGGCAGATAGTTGAAGGAATTAAGAAGGGGGAGAAGGCTTTCTTTCACCATACAAATGAGAAAAGGGACTAGAAGGAAGGGATTGTTAGGCTCAGAAAGGGGTGGAGTGGGTGGAGGATAATGGGGGAAAAGCAGAGATGCTAAATGAATACTTCTGTTAGGTCTTCACCAGGGAGAAGGACTGACCAGTGCCTTCAGGAGGGACAAGAGGAGCAGGGGGTGAGGGGAACACAGATGTAGTGATAGAGGAGGACAGAGTGAGGGATGGGCTGCTGGTATTGAAGGTGGACAGATCATCAGACCTGGACAGAATACATCCAAGGGTACTAAAGGAACTGGCTGAGGAGCTGGCAGGGTCACTGGCAGACCTATTTAATAGTTCACTAGAGTCAGGCGTACCTCAGGACTGGAGAACAGCACATGTAGTGTCCCTCCACAAAAGTGGTCCCAAGGATGACATGGAATTACAGACCAGTCAGTCTGACCTCCATTGTGGGCAACCTCATGGAGACCATACTAAAGAAAAGGTTGGTGGAATATCTGAGGAGCATGGTTTCATACTGGGGCGATCGTGTCAAACAAATCTGACTGACTTCTTTGACTGTGTCTCTAAGACAGTAGAGAGGGCAATAGCGGTAGACATCCTCTGTCTTGATTTCAGCAGGACCTTTGACTCTGCCCCACAAAATGTTGATCAGGAACTTGGCAGATCTTGGGGTTGGGAAGCGATGGCCAGATGGGTGGAAAACTGGCTGAGGGACAGAACCCAGAGGGTCATTGTGGGGAGAGTTATCTGCACCAGAGAGGTAACCAGTGGGGTCCCACAGGGCTCAGTGCTGAGGTCGGTGTTTGTTCAGTGCCTTCATCAACGATACTGGAGATGGCATTAAGGGCAAAATGCGCCTATTCGCGGATGGCACCAAGCTCTGTGGGAGAGTGGACACAGCTGAAGGGATACAGGACCTACAGGAAGATCTAGAAAAGCTGGGGAGGTGGTCCAGGATCTGGCAGCTTGGCTTCAATGCCAAGAAATGCAAAGTTATGCATACTGGAGCCAAGAATCACAGGACAGAGTACTACCTGGGTGGAGTCCGAGTATTTGCATCAGAGGAGAAGGACCTCAGAGTGATGATCACTACATAGCTGAAGCACTCCACGCAGTGCAAAAAAGCAGCAGCAAAGGCAAACAAGATGCTGGGATGCATATCTAGGGGGATCAGTAGTAGGAGAGAGGAGGTTATACTGCCCTTGTACAGGTCACTGGTAAGGCCACATCTAGAGTATGGAGTTCAGTACTGGTGCCCACACCTCCAAAAAGGACATTAATCTGCTGGAGAAGGTCCAGAGGAGGGCTACAAAGATGACAGCTGGTCAGCAGGGTGAGGCATACGAGGAGAGGTTGAAGGTACTGCACATGTACTCCCTGGAAGACGGGGGGGGGGACATGACTGGGACCTTCAAGTACCTGAAAGGGATAAATAAGGTTGATAAAGGAGAGTTTCTTTAAGCTGAGTGGCAACCATAACACGAGGGGGCACAGTCTTAAGCTGGAGGGTGGGAGGCTTAGGAGGGAGGTCAGGAAGCACTTCTTCACAGAGGGAGTGGTGGACACTTGGAATGCGCTGCTGGAAGAGGTCATCTTGTTGAAGGCAGTGGGAAGCTTTAAGAGAAGCTGGGACAGCCGTAGGGGGAAGGTAAGGATCATTAGTAGGTAAGGATAGGAGAAATGGGGAGGGAGGGCAGGGACATTAGCTCAAGCTGTGGACCCTGTAATGCGAGCAGACTTGATAGACCAAATGGTCTTCTTCTGCTAGCTTCTTTGTATGTTCGTAAGCCCAGGAGAAAACTCTGCACAAGGATGACTGTCCGACTCCAAATCGGTGTCGCTAGCAGCATGACTCCAGCTTTGGCACCACTGACAATCCTGAGCCTAGCACTGCCCTTTCCCTCAATCTCACATTCGACACTAAGGTCAGGAACAGCACTTGAGCTGACAATGTTACTGAAACTGGAGCCACACCTGACAGAACACCGCGAATGGTGTTGCTGCTAGGCCCAGTGTTGCCCTTAGAGCTATCGCTGCAAACAGTGACAACAGCAGAGACGATATCTTCAGCCATTGTTGACGAGTCCTCCAAAGTGGAAAAAGCCAAAGGCCTCAATCCCAAGTACAGGGTTGTCTCCCCACAGGGCGAGAAAACTGTTGCAGGTTCTCCACCGGCCACTGAGAAGAAGCCAGTAGTCGACCCAACACTACCACCAATGATTGCAACACAACCCCAGTGTAGCTGGGGGATTAGAGCCCCGTGCCTTGGCCAACCCTTAAGGGTGGCAAGGGGATCACTTACTGTGCTACCGTACATCCTAGCTGATCTCTGGCCTTATTCCCCCGGCCCCCAGCCCTGTTACTAAGGCCCCCCTGTGTCTATTCCATTCACGTTTGAATCCTGTTACTCTTCTGGTACCCACCACCTCTGCTGGGAGGCTGTTCTAGATGTTCACCACCCTTTCCATAAAGAAGTATTTCTTCATATCTTCTCTAAGTCTTCCCCCTTACAGCTGCATATCATGCCCCCTTGTCCTTGAGCATCTCTTTCCATGCAAAATGTCACCCTCCAGTACCTTATTGATATCTTTGAGGTATTTGAATGTTTCTCCCTTTTCCCTCCTTTCCTCTAGAGAGTACATATTTATTTTCCTGAGTCTTTCCTTGGAGGGCTTCTTTTTTTCGCCCCCGTGCTCGCTGGTCCCCACTCCTTCAGGCTCTACATGTTCCCCCCAGCCCCACTGTCCTTACCCAACCCTCCTCGGGAACTCGTATCGCAGCCGATCCCGGGATATTCTGGCGTATCCCTTCACTGGGCGGGTCCCCTCCTTTGAGGGAGAAGGCACCGGGGGAGAGGGGATGGCCCCAGCACATACTTCTAGTGCCCGGGATGCTGCTGAGGAACAGAAGGCCCTGGGAAGGCACTGGAGGCACTCAGGGAACAGAGGGCTGTCATCTGGTGGCCAGCAAGTGATTTTTTCCTGATTTTCTTGTGGTGCATGACATCCGGACGTCAAGGCAAGAGATGACATCTGCCACACACCTCCCAGCAATGATCCGACGTGTTGCCCTACCCCTGGTCTCCACCTGCGGTCACCCATCACTGGGTTGCAGCCCTCCTTCCCTCCCTGAAGACAACAAGCAGTCATGGGACGCTCAAGCTGTCTCCTCCCGGCTGGCCCTCCAGCGTCCCGAGCTCGTTCCCAAACTCGGGTCGCTGGTGTTGCAAGCAGAAATCCAACCGCTGTGCCGGCGGGCCGGCTTTTGAAGGGGTTCTGATGCAGGCCATGCACCATTTTGGTTGCCCTTCTCTGTACCGCTTCCATCCAATCCATGTCTTTCCTGAGATGGGGCCTCCAGAACTGAACAGAGTACTTCAGGTGGGGCCTCACCATTGATCTAGAGGAGTAACACAACCTCCCTCTTTCTGCAGGTGATACCTCTCCCTATGTACCCAACATTCTACTAGCCCTTCCCACCACCTTTCCACACTGCTTTGCTACCTTTAGGTCATTAGATATGATGACTCCCCAGATCCCTTTCCTGATTTGTGGTTGTTACCTCCCCCCCACAAACACTGATACGTTGCCCTTGGATTTCTGTGCCCCATGTGCATGATTTTGCACTTTTTGACACTGAAGCCCAGATGCCAAACCCTTGACCATCCTTTACAGATCTTCCCTCATTTTTTCCACCCCAGGTGTGTCCACTCTGTTGCAGATTTTGTGTCATCCACGAACAGGCATTCTTTCCCTTCCAGACCCTTTGCGATGTTGCTAATAAAGACACTTAGAGGACCGGTCCCAGTACTGATCCCTGAGGCAGCCCATTGGTAACCTTACCCCCTTCTGAGTGAATCCCATCTACCACTACCCTCTGTGTCCTGTTACTTGGCCAACTTTGTACTCATTTTACTATCTTTGAACCCATGCTCAGGCTGCACAGTTTGTTTACCAGTCTTCTGTGTGGAATGGTGTCGAATAATGTATTCACTAATGACATCACAGTGCTTTTCATGGCTACAGGCTATGATGCTGCAAACATTCAACCATAAGGTCACTTACTGACAACCATTAGTTCTGAAACACATAGCTAAATAAGTACTAGTTTGTATGGAATTTTTTTATCTTAAAAGACAACTAACCAAACAAAGGCACAAAGCAATAAAACAGTTATGCATGACTTTTGTAATTATTTTTAATCTTCTTTTTATTAGTAGGTACCAGCTATTTAAAGCTCTAGAATTGTAAGTGGGGCTTGTACATTGCACTATAAAAAACATTTTTACACATCTGTAATTCAAATGCTGAGAAAGCCTGAGGTAATATTACTACTAGCCTAACCACAAAAAATAACACTTAATGACTTACCACAAATCCAAGAGCCACCATTGGTTCCCCCTCATTCAGGTGATATATAAAAGACCCTCCATAGGAATGCCTGTCCAAGGGCCAACCCACTGTGTGTTCTATTCTACCCGGGCTCCAATTCTTCTCATCGACAATCCATAACTGTACAAAGAATGTTCAGTAAGTTACAACTATAAAGGTCAACATTAACAAAAACTTACAGCTTTGTCAGGACTTTTTCACAATATCCTCATCATTTCAGTGTATTTAGTGGACATGAAACAGAAGGGTTAATGACGCTGGAAACTGAGGTACTCTGACCACTGTCAGAGGACATTAAGGCCTTGTGCTGTGGCTGAATTTGTTCACTTCTATGACAGGTTATCACACATCCTGCAAAACATTGGTGTTGGTGCTCCAGAGAAATTTACATTTAAATAAACATGTAAAGTAACACTTTTGTATCCATGTTTCCTCTCATTTATCGCTCTTCTTCTGTGTCTTCCATTTTGAAAATTGTTCTTTTGAGGGCTCCTTTTCCACTTTAACATTTTCTACCTTGATGATTCTAGTAATCTTTTCCATTTCCTTGTGTTTTTCCTTCCCCTGTAAGATTTTTTTTTTTTTATTTGCACTTTGTCCTCCTACCTGTCAGTGGCCCAGGCAGGACCTCCTTCCACCACACACACATCCTCCTGCCCTGTCTCTTACACGTAACCGCTGACAGTCCCCTGCCCTTGTGTTGCCAGCAAACTGGACGCCCTGCAGTGGGGCATGACTGCCATTTCCCTACTACCTTCTGGGAACCACATCAATTCAGGGGAGCATGGCTGACCGGGGGTGGGGGGGTGCTGGCAGGGCAGGCTACTGGGACCTGTATGGAGCACAGCAGCATTCTCAACTTCTATACTGTATTAGCACAATTCACAGAACCACTTATTTCAGTGTAAATATGGTTTCACTTGCATCCACTGGGTGAGAAAATAGCTCAGCTTTGCTGTCCCCTCTCTCAATAAACAAGCGTAAAGTCACTCTTATACAGCGAGTGGCTCCATGAGACATATTAACACAGAAACTTTAATCTTAATTAACACTATCTTCTTTTGTAGTATCTGATGTGTCTCTAAAGTTTATAGTCAAGACTCTGAGTTGAATCCCATCCTTGCCAGAGGGCAGAGGAAGTAAAATCTTTGGATTTCAGCATCACATAGCACACACTGAGTGCTCTTGCTCTAATTAGAAGGCATTCTGCCTCACAATACTTGGTACGATTTGTGAAAGAGTACTCTACTGGTAGGCTGACATAGCTAGTTGCATTACTCCTCATACATCATGAGCCCTATGACCTCACTGTCTGTGACAGCACAACTGACCAACAAGAGCTGATCCCGTGCTGCAAGGCTGGCCACTTATGTCACTGTAAGGGAGATCATAATACTGATGAGGCATGAAACTCCAACACGACCTTCGGGGGGAACTTTGGGTTGGGGTGCAGGACAACCTTGTCCCTGTGGAAGATCGGGTAAGGAGACTCCACCAAAGCACCTGGAGCTCACTGATTCTTCTGGGTGATGTGATAGCCACCAGGAAGGTGGTCTTCCACGACAGGTGAGACATGTCGAACATGTGCATCGGTTCAAATGGCTTGCCCATGAGCTATGCCACAAGCAGCAACAAGTCCCACAGTGGTGGTGGTTCACACAACGGAGGGGAAATGTGATCTAAGCCTTTGAAAATGTGCCAGACCACCTTCTCGTGTGCCACCGACTGCTGACCAGCCCATTCCCAGTAAGCAGAGATGGCTGCCAAGTGCACCTTAAGGGTCGTTGAACGAAGTCCCCCTTTGGACAGGGTCCACAGGTAGACAAAAATGCTGCCCACCAGACAGGACAAAGGGTCCAGCTCCTTGCTCTGACACCAAATGAAGAATCTCTTTCATTTGAAGGCATACCATTTTCTGGTCGATTCCTTTCTAGATGCCTCCACTACAGTGAGGACATCTTCGGAGAGACCCAAAGCCTGGAACTCTAGCCGCTCAGGAACCAGGCTGTCAGGTGCAGGGATCGAAGGTCCGGGTGGAGTACCTTCCCCTGACTGATGGAGAGCAGGTATTGGTGGAGTGGAAGATGCCTTGGGAGCCTGTTACTGAGGCCAAGGAGATCATGGTACCAAAACTGGCGGGGCCAGTCCTGTGCCACCAGGATCACCTGTGCCTTGTCCCTCCTGACCTTGAGCAGCACCTTGTGGATCAAGGGAAGTGGAGGGAAGGCACAGAAGAGGCCTGGGGTCCAAGGCCTCGAGAAGGCATCCCCCTGCAGCGAGCCCTGCTGAGGGGGTGGGCACAGAAAAAAAACAGGTTACTCACCTGTAACAGTAGTTCTAGAAGTGGTATATGTTGTTCATTCACACTCTTTGGCATGTCCCCTTCAACTTTAAATCTTGCCAGAAGTCTTCAGGCTAGCTCCTCCCACCCACTCGGGTGGTATAACCCTTGGCTCTGCCCCATGACGTCAGATCTTAGCCTGATGGAAGCCAGGTGTTGTGCATCCGCAGCTGGGGAGGTTGGGTGGGTCCGTTTGGATGAACAACATATACCACTCCTAGAACTACTGTTACAGGAGAGTAACCTGTTTTTCTAGGATTGCGGATATGTTGCTCATCCACACTCTTTGGCAGACTCCTAGCAGTTCTCCGGGAGGAGGGCGGCAAGGCACATATCCCCTACTTGGGAAACAGAGATTGGAGAACTGAGGCCCCAAAACCAGCATCCTGGCGTGACTCAAGGTCAATGTGGTAATGGGAAATAAAGGTATGTGCTGACTTCCATGTAGCAGCCCGGCAGATTTCCTGGACAGGGATGTCCCTGGAAGCAGCCACCAATGCAGCGGTACGGAAGGTAGAATGACCTCTTATACCTCTGGGAGGTTCCTTGCCCGCCAACTTATAACACAGATTTATGCATGCTGTAATCCATCTTAATCATCCGCTTTGCTGCAGGTCTGCCAGAAATGGCTTCAGCGTAAGTGACAAACAGCTGGCGAACCTCTCCCCGAATTTCCGCCATCCTCTCCTTGTAATAGGAGAGAGCACATCTCAGGTCCAAAGTATGGAGCCTGTACTCGGCCTCTGAGGTGTAGCTGGGGTAGTAAACCGGCAAAGTTAACACCTGGTTAAGGTGAAATTCTGACACCACCTTCGGAAGTAATTTCGGGTGGGGGCGTAGGATAACCTTGTCCCTGTGGAAGACCAGATAAGAAGAGTCCACCGAAAGCACCTGAAGCTCCCCTGTCCTTGTGGCAGACGTAATAGTCACCAGGGAAGCCATCTTCCACGACAAGTGTGACAAGGCACACTTGTGCATTGGTTCGAATGGCTTGCCCATGAGTTTTACCAGTACCAGCAGAAGATCCCACAGAGGTGGAGGTTCACGCACCGGAGGGGATATGTGATCCAGGCCATTGAAAAAGCTCCTGACCACTGTCTCCGGTGCCAACGTCGGCTGACTGGCCCCCGCCCAGTAAGCAGAGAGAGCTGCCAGTGCACCCTAAGGGTCCATGACCGCAGACCCCCTTTGGAGAGAGAGAGAGAGAGAGAGAGAACAAAGGTAGTCAAGAATGTTAGCCACTGGACAGGACAAAGGGTCCAGGCCCTTGCCCTAACACCAAATGGAAAACCTTTTCCATTTGAAGGCATAACATTTCCCAGTCGATTCCCTTCTGGATGCATCCACCACAGTGAAGATGTCCTCGGAAAGACCCAAAGCCTGGAACTCCAGCCGCTCAGGTACCAGGCTGTGAGGTGCAGGAACTGAAGGTGTGGATGGAATACCTTCCCCTGATTGAAAGATATCAGGTCCGGGCATGCTGGAAGCTGCTCTGGTGGCCTTCAGCTGAGGCAATCTGGATACCAGAACTGGCGTGGCCAGTCTCGGGCTACCAGAATCACCTTCGCCTTGTCCTTCCTCACCTTGAGAAGCACTTTGTGGATCAAAGGAAATGGAGGGAAGGCACAGAGAAAGCCTGGGGTCCACGGCCTCGAGAAAGCATCTCCCTGCAGCGAGCCCTGCTGAGGGGAGCGGGCATGAAACAGCCTCAGCTTGGTGTTGTCCCTGGAGGCAAACAGGTCCACCATTGGTTTGCCCCAGGGGAAGAACAGGCTGTAAGCTACCTCGGGATGGAGAGACCACTCATGGGATGTCTCCCCTAAGCGGTTGAGAGCAACCGCCAGATGGTTTGAGGCTCCTGTCACATGGATGGCTAGGAGCTCTGCCTCCAAACAGCTGATGAGGATCCAGATGCAGAGCGCCTCTCTGCAGAGCAGACAGAAGTGCATGCCACCCTGTTCGTTGAGGTAGTACATGGTCATGGTATTGTCCATCTGGACTTGAACAACTTGACCCCAGAGCTGAGGAGCAAAAGCTGACAGTGCCAGTCTGACTGCTCTGAGCTCCAACAGGTTGATATGACATTGGGACTCCTCGGGGGTCCAGAGCCCATGGGCCCTTTTGTCCCCCCTGTGGGCTTTCCAGCCCTATGACAGAGGCATTGGTCATGAAACGCGACCGTCGGCTCGGGGCAGGCAAACAGGATGCCTTTCTGCAACCGGTCTGGGGCGGTCCACCAGTGGAGAGCGTCCCACATCTTCTGGGTTACAGTGATCTGCTGGTCAAAATGACTGTGGCACTGAGTCCACTGGTCGGCCAGCTCCCACTGAAGGGGGCGCATGTGCAACCGGGCCCAATGGACCACTGAGGTGTACGCCACCATGTAACCCAGAAGGCGCAGAAAGTCACAGACAGGGCACAATTGCACAACCAGAAATGATTGGGCAAAGGAGGAAAGAACCTTCGCCCTGTCCGCCGGGAGCCGAGCTCTGGCTTGATGAGAGTCAAGCTCTATCCTGATGAAGCCCATCGCCTGGGAAGGCACGAGTTCCAACTTGGCCTCGTTGATCAGGACGACGAGCTGGGAGCAGGTCTGGAGGGCCAGGTCCCTGGACCTCCCCACCTCCTGTTGGGTGGAACCTGCTAAGAGCCAGTCGTCGAGGTAGGGATAAATCCTGCCCCCCACCCCTCAACGCCTGAGATGCGCCGCCACCACTGCAATGCATTTGGTGAAGACCTGTGGGGCCGATGACAGGCCGAACGGCATGGCTCGGAACTCACACAGGGTCCCTACGACTCTGAAGCGGAGGAATCACTGATGAGACGGACGGACTGGGATGTAAAAGAACGTGTCCTGCAGATCCAGTGAACAGAACCACATGTTTCGCTCCAAGGATGGTATGATCTGGGACACAATGACCATCCAAAAGGTGCGTGACCTGAGATATTGATTCAGATCGTGCAGATCTAGAATGGGGCGCCAGACCCCATCTGCCTGAGCACCAGGAAGTACCTGGAGACAAAGCCTAGGCCTGATGGATGATCCGCCACTGGAGCTACCATCTCCTTGAGGAGGAGCTGAGCGATGTCGTCTTGGAGAGCCAACTGAATCTGGGCGGATAAGCTTAACTCCCGAGGGGCGTGGGCTCGACTTGGAGGGTACTGCTCAAATTCCAGAGGCAGTCCTTGACTGACCACTTCGAGAACTCACCTGTCGGAAGTGACAGCAGACCAGATGGAAAGGAAGTGGCGGAGCCGGATCCCCACGGAAGGACCCAGAGCTGGCGTGACAGGAGAGATAAAGGCAGCCCCCGTTCCTTCACTGAGCAGGCTTGGAGGAGGAGGATCCAGGACCCGAACCTCGGCCTCCTTTACAGGCCTGGGAGGGCCTTGGGCTGGGGGCACCAAGCTTGAGCCTGCTGCTGATGCTGATGCTGCTGTCCTCCTTGAAAGGAGGGCTGCTGTGCCGCAGGGGAAGAGTGCCAAAAAGGCTTCTTCTTTTTCTTTTGCTGGTTCTTGCCCGAAGAACCCTTGGCAGAAGTATCGTCCAAGGTGGCATTGGACTGCTCAATGTGCTGAAGGTGACCAGCCACACCTTGGCCGAAAAGGCTGGTGCCCAGGAAAGGCACATCAGCTAGTTTGTGCCGAGTATCTGCCAGGAAGGAGGAGTGTCTCAGCCAAGCCCTGTGACAAGAGAAAACTGTGGTTGCCATCGAACAGGCACAAGAATCCCCAATGTCCAGGGCTGTCTGAAGCTGCTGTTTGGCAACAGCTTGGCCCCGATCCCGGACCTGCGTGATCGTGGTCTGCATGTCCGCGGGGAGATGTGGGAGGACTTCATCCAAAGACCCCAAGAGGGCGTGGGAGAAGTTCGCCATGATGACGCCGAACTTGCCTGACGAAGGCCCAAGGCAGAAGCCGCATAGACCTTCCTGGCCGAATGGTCCAAGAGCTTGGACTCTTTCTCGGGAGGTTGGTCAATGTCGGCAGAACTGCCAGTATGCCTGAACACAGAGGCGGTCACCAGGCTCTCAGCCGAAGGGTGCTCTGTGAACCCTGCAAGGGACTCCATGGGCACTGCATACTTGCGGACAATGCTGGCAGATGGTGCTGGACAAAAGGCAGGGCGCTGCCACAGTTCTAAGGCCGGGCCAACAATGACCTCGTCCACAGGAAAAGCCTCCGTCGGGGCATCCCCTCTCTTGAGGATGTCTGTGAGAGGGTACTCTGCCTTTTTCTGGATTGGCTCCAGGGGCATCCCTGTGGACTCAAGAGATGAGGCGAAGAATGCCCTGAAAGGATGAAGGACTTTCCTTCGTCTCTAACTCACAGGCCGATTCGTCACCCCCGGGATAAGAATGCAGGCTGGTCACATCTGAATCCGAGGAATCCAGATACAAAGGTCGACCACCTGGGTCACCCTCGACCCGCTGAGGCTGGTCCGGGGTGACAGTGACCAAAAGATGCCGGGGAAGCCCAGTGTCTGGCCTATCTTCTTTAGAAGGAGCCCCTCCCAGAGGCTGCTTGGGCAGTGGTTCCACCACTATCGGTGGAGACCAGTTTAGGCTGAACTGGAAGTTACGCCGGCTCTGCGGGCAGGGGAACTAACTTGATCAGCTCCGAAGGGGTTGGCTTCGGCCTAAGAGGCGAAAGCCAAGTAATGGCCAGGGTGGAAGCCGGGGTTGGCTTGTGCCCAGTCAAAGTCAGCTGCTGCCACATGAGGTTCTCATAGTGCCGACGGAGTATCTGCCGGAGCCTCTCCTCATTCGAGGAGGATGAAGATGACCCATGGTATCGCCTCTTTTTAGAGCATTTGTGGCTCTTCCTTGGCCTTTCGGTCAAGGGGGTCCAGCACCTCGATCGAGATCAGACAGGCCGACTCAGTCGCTCAGGAGACACCGGCGAGACCAGTGATTTCCCAGGGTCGGGGACCACTTCCTCGATGGGAGTCCCAGCAGGCTGGGTCTCCTCATCGGAGAAAGTAAGAACCGGAGTTCGATCGAGAGAGTTGTTGACCAGAGTCGGCAACAATGGGTTGATGACGATTTCCACATCGTTGATCGACACTTCAGTCGACCTGGCAGATGCGTCGTAGCAGCCAGTGGTCAAGAGGCAATTTCGACCAAAGTCGATACTGCCGGTTCCTGGGACCGAGTTCTCTCTCGATCCCAAGAGCGTCTCCATCAGGACGAAGATGATCCCAGGTCCTTTTCCCGCTTACAGGACTGAGAGGAGTGTGTGCCTGCAGGACTCTTCCCCCTTGGTCAGGAGAGACTGGTACAACTCTCGGAAGGAGCCCAAGAAGGTGCAGCCCAGGATGAGTGGAACAGAGAAGCTCCGAATAGTTTCTGCAGCCCGAACCGCTTCATCCTCGAATGCTTGCATTCAGTCCAATTGCTTGGTGGATCCCACAGCCGCAGAAACCGCCCACTAAGTCTCCTTAGATTTCACCAGAGGGTTCCGTTTCTCCGGCCTCTCCAATTTCAGGCGTGCGAAACGCTAGGAAAAGCTTAAGCAAGATCGCACTCGAGGTGTCACGGTCGACACTGAAACAGTAGACATACGTGGGTGTGGGGGTCGGTGCATGACATCTTCTGGCCGAAGGGACACCGGCAAAATCCAGGGGAAGACTTGTCTTCCATAATCTAAGGTAAAGAGTTGCGATCACTAACGCGAACTAGACGGATTTTCGGAATAACCGAAGGTTTTGAAGCCAGGGCCTACAAAATGCATGAGCACGAGGTAGGCAACCTAAATCTTCCAGCAGAAAGGAAGATCTAGCGTCATGAGGTGGAACCGAGGGTTATACCACCTGGGTGGGTGGGAGTAGCCAGCTTGAAGACTTCCGGCAAGATTTAAAGTGGAAGGGGACATGCCAAAGAGTGTGGATGAACAACATATCCACGATCCTAGAATGAAAATTACATACCTACTGTAATTCTTGATCTTCTCTTGTATCTTCGCTATTCATTACTGCTGGGTGTAAGCCGGAGGCATGCACCTGCCACAACAGCTTTTTTTTTTTTGGAGGAAGGAGTCGGTGCCTGTGGTGCCGCACATGCGGCTGACACACTGCGTGAAGCACACGGGTTGGCCGTTAGGGACCGTAGACTCCTCCTCCATCCCAGTTCTGTGATAGCCGGAGAGGCAGAAAGACAGGTTCCAGAAAAAGAGGGTGAGGCAAGAAAGCCGAAGGATAGAAAAAGGAAAGGATATAAACTGAAAAAGGTATAAGCCGAAAAGAGGACAGGAAAAGAGAGGCCTACCCTAAGTAGCCATAGGGTCCCAATCCTTGGGCGGTTTCTGAGAAAGGAGAAGGTAAAAGATAGAAGGAAACAATACATGAGAAGAAGGTAAGGGTAAAAAAGGGGGGGGGGGGAGAGAGGGCTGTCTGCCGCAGTAACTTGGAAGACCACTGGCTTGAGTGTTTAGAATCCCTGAGGGATTTGAAGACAAGGGAGCAAGGATCCCGCCAGATAAGAGGTTATTCAACCAAGGTCCAAAGGGGATTAATGGTCTTGTTAGACTTGATAAAGGCAGACCCTTCCTCACCTCCTTTATCCAAAATGGTACTAAACCTTACAACCTAGGTCTTGCAGACTGTCTTTGGCGGGGGAGGTAACAGTCCTGCTCAGAAGAGAAGTGAGTCTTGACTTAGGTGTAGGGAAAGAAACCTGAAGGGGTTTCCCATGGAAGTACTGGTGTAGTCCCCACTTCAGAAGAAGAGGACCACAGGACAACCGTGCTATAAGAAAGAGAAGGAGGAAACTCCCATGGACTCTCTTAAGACTGCAATATAGCAATGATAGCTAAAGGGTGACATAAGCCAGAGGATTATTCAAGCCCCAAGAGGGAGACACCCTGGAAATTGTAAAGAGAATCAGAGGGAGTTCCCTCATAGGGTTCAGGGCGAAGACCCTACTTGCTATCCTCCAGGGTGAACGCACTGTGACTTTAGAGAAGGAACAGAGAGCTCTGAGGTAGCAGGGGGAATCAGTCCCCATTTGGCCTCAAGGAGGGGGAGGGGGAGCAGGGTGGAGGTTACACCCAAGAATTGAGGCCCATGAGGGGATGGAGGGTGGAAATCAGTAATGAATGGTGAAGATACAAGAGAAGATCAAGAATTACTGTAGGCACGTAATTTTCATATCTTCCCCTTGTCAGTCTTCACCGTTCATTACTGCTGGGTGAGTACCAAGCCCCCCAGAGGGGACCTGGCACAGCCCTGAGGGAACAGATACCTCAGCCTCCTGCGGGAGAGAAGCAGGAGGGGGAGACCCTAGCAGTACGAGACCGAGCAAGATCTAAGACTGCTCAGGACGAGGAGGTGTCCCCTGCGGTCAGGGGGGGACGGAGGACGACCCTGAAGAATCCTTCTTGCCCTGCGGGAAAAAAGGTGGGTCCCCCAGAAAGCGGAGGAGATCACCCTAAGCCGAGCAATGGGTGACAATCTGGATAGATGAAGCCACGCCGTCCACCTAATGCAGATCGCTGTCCCTGCCAGTCTGGAAGCCGCCTCACTGGCATCATAAGACGCCCTTGCCTGGTGCCTTGCAAGCTCCAGACCCTTAGCAGAGAGGGTTATGGCCTGTCTAGATTGTTCCATATCAGGCAAAGATGCTAGCACCTGAGCTAACATTGACCACAGATGCCTGTTACAGGCAGCATGGTGTGCCTGATGTGAACCCATGCATATTAATGCACGAGCCAATCGAATTCTGCAGAATCCGGATCCGGAGGTTGGTCGTGTGCCAGGCGCCGAGGCCCAGAGGGAGTGTCTAGGGACGTCAGGCCTGAAGGATGAGGTAGGGAACCTAGAGACTCCTGTGGGGCACAGTACCATTCCCTGCAGTCTGCCAGGGCTGGAGAAGGGATGGCTGGAGACTGCCAGGTGCAGATAGACGCCTCCTGGAAGGGGATGGGCCAGGAGGGCACCACGAGGTGGTGAGCACTAAATTCACTAAGGAATGAACGCATCTCCCGCTTGGTATTGGTCTTCAGAACATGGGCGATGTGAAGCTCCTGTACCAGCCTTGAAAGGAATTGCTGATATTCAGTGAAATCAGCATTCGAGGATGGGTGGACAGTGTTCCTCTCCCTCAGAAGAGGGATGAGAGGAGGCCGAGGAGCTAGAATGTCCAGAGGACTACTGCGGGGAGAGGCGGAAGACCTGTTCATCCATGGCCCTAACGTAGGAGGCAAAGGCCGCCGCAGTTGCTCTGAACATCTCCCAGGTTAAGGGCCCCGTAGGACCCACATGGCCCAGGGCGAGGAGGAGGTCTCTGCGAGGGATGGGCGATGGGCACCGCACTGAGAGTGCCCTTCTGCCAGGGCTCTGAGATCCAGGGGCTGATCCCACCATACAAGGAGGCCCTGAGACCATACCTGGATTCGAAGGATGATTCTGGGAAGGCAAACTCCGAAAGAGCCCTGAAGGTGAGTCTCCACTGTGATGCACCTGGGGTTGCATGTGTCCAGAAGGGCAACCCTCTGCGCTGCCGACCAAAGGTGCCTCCAAAATCTTAAGGGAAAGGCGGGGCTCAGAACTGTGACTCCACCCCCCCGCCCGCAGGGTAGTCGAAGGGGACTGCCGTCCTGACCTCAAAACCCCACGGACTCAGAGGCAGCCCTCTTCCTTGGTCCCAGCAAGGCAGGCTCCCCCAAATCCACAGGCCTCCTGAAGGGGGCCACAGTAGCGAAGGCCCCCACCTCCCACAGAGGGCTGCAGCAGCACCAGAGATGGCAACTGCCTGGATTTCCCAAGGGGAGGGCACCCCGCCCCGAGTCCCTGAGCCATCGCCCCCAAGGGATCTGTGGCCACCCTAGCTAAAGGATCCTCCCTGGCAACAGGCCCGGGGATAGGGCTGCTGGGCCACCTGTTGCCGTGTCCCATAGGGCTCTCCGACTCCAAAGAGTCAGACTGCCAGTTTGGATCCACCTCAGAGTTGTCCCTCTCCGAAGAGGAGGCAGCCAGGTGGACTTCCAGACTAGCGACCCATGGAGAGCTCCTGACAGCGGCGTGACGGCGCTGCCCATGGCACCATCCCGATCACCAGTACCACAAATGTCGCCAGGCTCCAGGACGGCACCACATGGCAGTGCCGAGAGTCCGCCAGTGCCGGGCCCAGCTGCTGTGGGCCGCGACACTGGGGGAGCCTGCACCTCTGAAGAGGCAACTGCCGGGCAGTGCCGCAATGCAACCGGAGGAACCGCATTGTTCCCTCCGGGCCAGCAAAGAAACCCTCCTCCTCCCTCAGCAAGGCTAGAACTGGAGTGAGGCCTCCTCCACGCCTGGCCATGATAGACCTGGGAGGGGACCTGGAGGAAAGGTCAAGAGTTCTAGCCTTGGAAACCCACGAACGACGCTGCCCTCCGTAAGTCGGCGGGGCTCTGCCAACTTTAAATGCGCAGATCTCTAGAACAAGAAGGTCCATGGAGCATCAGGCATCGCAATGTTCCATATCATGACTGGGTCCCAGGCACTGCAAGCAAACATCATGCCGATCGGTAACGGGAAAATACCGGCCACAGGAGCACCAACTCATTGCGGCACGGCCCGCTTTTGATTTTCTTTTCATCCCAGAATCGGACATGGTGAGAAATAAACACTGAAAAACTAGCAAAGGATCCCAGTGCCATCAATAAAAGTAAAAGAACCGGTCTTACCAGAGTCTTCAACTACGTTGGGATGAACTCAAACCGGGATGGAGAAGAAATTGGCATCGAAAGACGAAGGCCTAATTTCACAGCAACTATTCGGAACTCGCACAGCAGGTGTGACCTTGATGGCGTGAGAAACAGAACTGGGAAGGAGGAGGAGTCTACGGCACCTAACTGCCAACCCGTGTGCTTCACGCAGTGCATCAGATGCATGGGCAGCGCTGCAGACTCCAACTCCTCCCTCTAAAAAAAATGCTCCTGTGGCAGATGCGCGCCTCCGGCTTACACCCAGCAGTAATGAATGGTGAAGACTGACAAGGGGAAGATCAGCCTCAGTTTTGTGCTCTCTTTGGAGGTGAACAGGTGCACCTGAGGTGTGCCCCACTGGGAGAACAGACTGTGAACTACCTCCAGATGGAGAGACCGCTCATGAGATGCCTCACTAACTCAGCTGAGGCGATGGAGGCTACTGCCACATGGATGGCTAGGTGATCTGACCTCCAGGCTGTGCACGAGGGTCCATATCGGGAGAGTTTTCTTGCACAAAGGCAGGGAGTGCATCCCGCACTGCTTGTTGAGGTAGTACATGGTTGTGGTGTTGTCCATCTGGACTTGGACCACTTGACCCCGAACATGTGGAGCGAATGTAGTCAGTACCAGCTGAACTGCCTGGATCTCCAGCAGGTTGATGTGCCATCAGGACTCCTTGGGGGTCCAGAGCCCATGGACTCTGTGTTCCCTTAGATGGGTAGTCCAGAGCTCATGGACTCTGTGTTCCCCTAGATGGGTACCCCAGCCTGTGAGAGAGGCGTCGGTCATGAGGATGACAGTCAGCTCAAGGATCCCTTCCTGCAGATGCTCTGGGACAAGCCACTACTGGAGGGCGTCCCATATCTTCTGGGTCACAGTGACCAGCTGGTTGAAGTGACCTTTGTTCTGAGACCACTGACTGGCCAGCTCCCACTGTAGGGAGTGCATATTCCAACGGGCACAATGGACCACGCTGGTGCAGGCCGTCATGTAACCCAGAAGGTGCAGGAAGTCCCGGGCAGGGCGCAGTTGCCCAACCCGAAATAATCAGGCAAAGGAAGAGAGAACCTCCGCCCTGTCCACCAGGAGCTGGGCTCTGGCTCAGCAAGAGTCGAGCTCCGCCCTAATAAAGCTGATCACCTGCGAGGGCATGAGTTCTGACTTAGCCTCTTTGACCAGGAGGCCAAGGGAGGTGCAGGTCTGGAGGGCCAGGTCCCTGGACCGCTCCACCTCCTGTCTGGAGGGACCTGCAATCAGCCAGTCATCCAGGTTGGGGTACGCCCGGACAGCTCGGCACCTCAGGTAAGTTGCCACCACTGCTATGCACTTGGTGAAGACCCTGGGGGCCGAGGAGAGGCAAAATGGCATGGCCCAGAGCTCGTAATGAGTTCCCTTGGCTTGAAAGTGGAGGAACCTTCGGTGGGCGACCTGAGGAACTTATTCAGGTCATGCAGACCTAGAATGGGGCGCCAGCCCCCCCATCCGCTTTGGCACCAGGAAGTACCTGGAGACAAACCTTGGCTGTTCCGGAGGATCCGCTACTCTGACCATGACCTCCTTGTGGAGGAGCTGGGCTATGTTGTCTCGCAGAGACAACCGAGTGGCTGCGGATACCAAGTCCTCCTAAGGGGCATGGGCTCCACTGGAGGTACTGCTCGAACTTCAGAGGCAGACCCTGACCGACCACTTCTAGAATCCACCTGTCCATGGTGACAGCGGACCAGGCAGAAAGGAAGTGGCAGTGCCGGCCCTCCCACAGGGGAGGTGTGACGGGTATGAGGGTGGCACCCCCATCCCGTCATCGAACAGGCTTGGAAGAGGAGGGGGAGGAGGACACAGCCGAGGAGCCTCCGGGTCCCTTCCCTCTGGGTTTACGGACCACCGAGGCCACTGACTTGGGCCTGGGTCACCAGGACTTAGCCTGCTGGCCAGCCTGATACTCGGCTGGTTTTGCCGCAGGAGTGGAGGACTGAAAGGGCTTTCATGTCTGCTGCCTGGAGCCATTGGGATCCTTCTGTGCGGATGTTACAGAGTTCAAGGTGGCACTGGACTTCTTGATGTGCTGGAGGTGGCCCTCCACACTCGGCCCAAACAGGTTGGTGCCCAAGAAGAGAACATCCGCCAGCTTGTGCCGAGTGTCTGCCATGAATGTCGAGATCTGCAGCCAAGCCCTACAATGCATGGCTACTGTGGCCGCCACTGAGTGGGCACAGGAATCTTTCAGGTCCAGAGCCATTTGCAGTTGCTGCTTGGCCACAGCCCGACCCTGATCTCGGACCTGCTTGACCGTGGTCTGGAGGGCCACAGGAAAGTGAGGTTCAGAGCCCAAGAGGGCATAGGAGACATGTGCCATCAAGACAGTCAAGCTCACCTGATGGAGGCCAAGACTTTTTTAGTTGCATGGACCTATTTCCTGGACTCTTTGTCTGGCGGCTTGTCGACATCCCCGATACTGCCCGAGCACCAACCCCTCGGCTGAGGGGTGCTCCATGAAACCCGAGAGGGTACAGATGGGCACCGCATACTTGATGGCCATCCGGGCAGAGAGTGCAGGACAGGATGTGGAGCACTGCCAAAGCTCCAGGGCTGGGCTGACAATGGCCTTGGCCACTGGAATGCCTCTGTCAGAGAGTCCCCTTTGTCCAGAATCTGTGTAAGGCGATAGCGAACCCACTTCTGGACAGGCACCAGTTTCATCCCTGTGGACTCGGAGATGAGGTGGAGGATGCCCAGGAAGGAAGTGGGCCCTTCCTCAGTCGAGATATCCCCCACAGACTCCTCATCGACCGAACAGGAGTGCTGTGAGGAATCCTCGGACTCTGAGTCCGCATAAAGTGGCAATCGCCCGAGTCACCTTCAACTCTCCATGGGCAGTCAGGTGTGATGGTGACTGACAGCTGATGGGGAAGCCCCCTGGCCGTCCGACACTCCTTAATTGGGGCGCCACTTGATGTCAGCTTGGGCAGCGGCTCCACTATGATTGGTGGAGAGGCTGGCTTCGGGGGAGGGATGGTCTCGACCATCCCCACAAGGAGGTCGGTGCTGGCCTCTCGGGCAACAGCCAAGTGATGGCCCGTGTGGAAACTGGGGATGGCTTTGTATCAGCTAGCACCAACTGTTGCCACATGAGGTCTTTGTAGTGTCAATGCATCTCCTCACCCAAAGAGGATGAAGATGAGGAATAGTGGTGGCGCCGCTTCCCGTGGCGCACAGAGCAAAAGTGCCAATAATGGCGGGAGCTGCTCGACCCACTGGAGAAGGACCTCGACCTCTGCCACTGAGGGTGCCGACGGGGGGGTCTCAGAGGGAGTCGGGGGAATGCCGCGGCTCCTCGTGGTCTGGGTTGGTGACTGGAGGGTTTTGCTCAGTGGACTGAGCAGCAAAGGTCTCAGGCAGGACCGGTGTCCAGAAGAGAGAATTATCGACTTCTTCGAATGACAAACAGTCGATAGGGTCAAGAAAAATCTTGTCCGCATCATCGGCAGGCGTCTTGACCAACTGGCCCGGTGGGGGTTCCGTGAAGCCAGTGGACAAGGCCGCAGTTTTGACCGTAGTCAAAATCTGGGAGTCGTGAGATTGAGAATGTTCCCGGTCCCACGAACGTTGACAACGAGTCTTGTCTTTCTTCAACTCCTTTTTCTCCTTGTGACAGCAGGAGCTGTGAGATCCAGAAGAGCCCTGACCCTTAATCGGAAAGGACTAGTACAGCTCCTTGAAGGAGCCCGAAAAAATGAAGCCCAACTGGAGCGGCACGAAGACAGAAGCTGAGGAGGACTGAGCGGCAGCCCGAGCCACCTCCTCCTTAAAGACTGCAAGCTGTTCCAGCTGCTCAGCGGACCCCGCAGCCACGGAGACCACCCAACGGGCGTCTTTAAACTTGACCGGCAGATGTCACTTTTCTAGGCGGCCCAACTTAGGGCGAGTGAGGCGGGCCTCAAGGACCGTCGCGTGAAAAGACCGACAAATGTTGCAGGCCTGGGTATTGTGTTCATGGCCCAGGCAGTAAATGCACGTGGAGTGGGGGTCGGTACATGGGCACCGGCGAAATCTGGGCGCAGACTTATCATCCATCATGGTCGGGAGCTTGAAGACGAAAACCTAAATGGCAACAAAGTTTTTTGAAAGATATCCAAATGGATCAAAACGCTAGGGCCTACAACATGGAAACGCGAAGGAGGGAACCTGCTTCTTCCAGTGGAAAGCAAGATCTGGCGTCATGGGGCTGAGCTGAGGGATATACCACCCGGGTGGGTGGGAGGAGCCAGCTTGAAGACTTTCTGGCTCATCTTAAAGGGGAAAGGACACTGACAACAAGTGTGAATAGAACATATCCACATCCCTAGAAAGTACAGTTACCTAAGAACTTACCGTAATAGTAGATATTTGAGAAGAGCTCTTGCGGCATGTAACACCTTTAGGAATGAAGTCGGCAGGCACCAGGACCCCATGTAAAACTTCTAGCTAGCAGTATCCAGCAGGTGACTGCCCCCTACATCGGTCCACCCCCCGACGTCACATATGGTATATAAAGGGCGGTCCCCCAGCCCATCTCCAGTTCTCCCGCAGCCCATCTCCAGTTCTCCCACAGGAGACCTGGCATGTAGATGAAAAAAAAAGAGAACTGAGGAACAAAGGTATCTGTGATGGAGTAGTAGTTACCAGGGGGAAAGGTGGGAGGGAAATACAGTACCTGCTGCAAGAGCTCCTCTTGAAGATCTACTGTTACAGTAAGTTCTTACATAACTGTACTGTCTTACTTCGAGATTTGCTCTTGCAGCATGTAACACCTTTAGGACTGAGTTCCGAGCAGTAAGGAGAGACTCCGGTCAGAAGGGTGGAGGTAAAGACTCCCAAAGAAATTAGGGCAGGAGACCCTGAAGGACTGCAAGTCCAAAACTCGCTCTGCGGACAGAAACAATGTCCAGACTGCAGTGTTTTACAAAAGTGTGGACAGAACTCCAAGTAGCAGCTGCACAAATGTCAGCAGCAGATACATTTCTCAGTGAGGCAAAAGAAGCAGCCATGCCCCTGGCAGAGTGACCCTTAACCGATCCCAGTAAGGATTTTTCATACTTATTGTAGCAAAACACAATGCAATTAACCAACCATTTGGATAAACACTGTTTAGAAATGGAAGCCCCTGCCATTTGGTGGGCGAAAGACACAAATAACTGATCAGACTTATGAACAGAATGGGTGCGGTCCACATAGTAACGGAGCTCTCTGTGCACATCCAGAGTATGCGAAACAGCCTCCCCTTGGTTTGAGTACTCTGGGTAGCAAACCAGCAGGAAGATACCGTGATTCAAGGTAAACTCTGAGATCACCTTCGCTAAGAACTTTATGATCAGTTCATAAGGACACCCTGTCCTTATGGAAATCCAAATAAGGCTCCTTACACATCAGGGCCTGAAGCTCAGAAATCCTACATGCAGAAGTAATGGCAACTAAAAATAACGCTTTCCATGACAGAAAGCGGAGCTTGCAACTAGTGGTAGGTTCAAAGGGAGGCAGAGTTAGTCTCTCTAACACAAATAAGAGGTCCCAAGGCGGGATGGGGTCCTGGATGGAAGGCTTCAGATAAAGTATGCCCTGCAAAAAAGTGCGGGGAAGGTACAGCTGGGCAATAGACTTGCCCTCAGTAGGCACATGGTATGTGGAAATGGCAGACAGGTGTACCTTAAGCAAGGAGTAGCTGAGTCCTGCATCTGAAAGAGTGAGGAGGTACTCTAAAACTGAGTTCACTGGACAAGTGAAGAGATCCAAGTTCGTGCGGTGGCCTAAATGCAGAAACGCTTCCATTTCATAGCGTAGGTCGCCCTAGTGGAGGGTTTTCTCGCTGCCACTAGGACGTCTGCTACCTTTGCAGAAACTCACAATCTGAAGACGGCTAGGTCTGCAGGAGCCACACATGAAGATGCAGAGATCTGAGATCTGGATGGATCAGTGAGCCCTGCTCCTGGAAGAGCAAGTCTGACCCGAGAGGCAGGGACACTGTGGGTTCCACTGCCAGCTGTTACAAGAGAGAACCAGATCTGACAATGCCAAACTGGAGCTACCAGGATAATTTCTGCCCCTCCAACTGCAATTTGATGAGTACCTGTTGTAGAAGGGGAAGGGAGGAAATGCACAGAGAAACCCTCACGTCCAGGAGGGGGACAACGCATCTTGCAAAAAAACACCAGGCCCTGGATCTACTAGTGAGCAAAAACTGGGCAGTTCTGCGTTGGATGGGGAGACAAATAGATCTATTTCTGGTCAATCCCATCAGACGAAGAGATCTTCTGCCACTGCAGGAAGCAGCTCCCACTCATGGGCTCTAGACTGAGTCCGACTGAGACTGTCGGCCAAACAGTTGTGAATGCCTGGAACATGGACCGCCAAGAGTTCCAGCTGGTGTTCCACCGCCCATGTCCACACTCACATGGCTTCTCTGCAAAGAGGATAAGAGTGTGTCTCCCCTTGCTTGTTGATATAAACTACCACTGACATATTGTCAGTTTGTATTAGCAGGGGACCAATCAGAAGGACTGTCTGGAAGGCATATCCAGTGAGAATAACCAGTCCCCCTGGTGAAGTAAGGGAAGGAGACCTAACAAGGTCACCATCCTGAACTTTTTGTACTCTATGTACTGGTTCAGATGGCTTAAATCCAAGATGGGATGGAAATTCCCTGTTTTCTCTGGCACGAGGAAAAAGTGGGAATAAAACCCTTTCCCGCATTGCTCTGGAGGCACTGGTTCGATGGCCCTCTTCCGAAGGAGAGCCTGGATTTCCTCCGTTATAAGGGCACTGTGGTCCTTAGAGTACTGGGACTGTACTGGAGGGTTGTCTGGAGGGACCTCCGTGAATTAGAGAGTGTGACCTCTCTCGATGAGCTGAAGGACCCAGCGGTCTGAGGTGATCTGATGCCACCCTGCGGTGTGCAAGGAAAACCAACCCCCACTGCTTCCCCTGTTGACTCTGCTGAAGGAGGAGGGTTGGACAGCGAGTCATGCGGAAGAGCCAGGGAGGAGGAGGAGAGACAGCTGAGAGGTTCTAAGGGACCGTGGAGCAGAACTTCCAGTGGCAGGAATAGAGGCCCTGCGCTTGAAGCCAGCCCACTGCTTCTGCTGCTGCTGTTGCTGACCTCAAAATAACTGTTGATCCTGCTTACAAAAGGACTGCTTGGGTTGTGGTTTGGGTCTGTACATGGTCTGTACTGACCTGACAGCTTTGTCTGCTTCCTGTAATCGGGGAATGATATTATGGGTATCTTCCCCGAACAAGACTGACCCTCTGAAGGAGTCTTCCCTAATCTTGGACTGGATGTCCTGGGCAAACCCAGAGACTCTCAGCCAAAAGTAACGGTGGATGCAGACCGTTGAAGCTGCGGTTCTGCCTGCCACAACCACCGTCCTTTTTAATAAATCATGGGAGGATGGGGTGGTACCTGAGGACTGGAGGAGGGCGGATGTGATTTCCCTTCACAAAAGTGGGAGCAAGACAGAGGCAGGAAACATAGAAACATAGAATTTGACGGCAGATAAGGACCGCTTGGCCCACCCAGTCTGCCCATTTCCCTACCTAATGGATAAGCTGCAGATCCTAGTTAACCAGCAGCCTACTTCTTCCTACCCCCACCCCCTAGAATTGCCTTATGACTGTCTCATGCATGCTTGAATTCCACCACTGTTTTTGACTCCACAACCTCCTCCAGAAGGCCGCTCCATGCATCCACAACCTCTCTGTGAAAAAATACTCCTTAAATTACCTCTGCGCCTCCATCTTTAAATTGTGCCCTCTTGTTCTTGCATACCTCTTTTTGAAAGATGCTACCCTCTTGGACTTTGTTGATTTCCTTGAGGTACTTGAAAGTTTCTATCATGTCCCCCCTCTCCCTCCTTTCCTCGAGGCTATACATGTTAAGCTCCTTAAGCCTCTCTCCATATGTCTTCCAGTGCAGACCCTGCACCATTTTAGTTGCCTTCCTCTGGACAGCTTCCATCCTGTCTATGTCTTTGCGGAGATTGGGTCTCCAGAACTGCATGCAGTACTCCAGATGGGGTCTGACCAGCTGCCTGTACAGCGGGATAATAACTTCCTGTTTTCTACTGGTGATGCCTCTCCCTATGCATCCCAGTATCCCACCAGCCGTCCTTGCTGCCCTCTCACATTGTTTGCCCACCTTTAGGTCATCTGATATGACTACCCCGTGGTCCCTTTCCATTTTTGTTGTTGTTAGTATCTCACCCCCCATTGTGTACTCTTCCCCTGGGTTTTTGTTTCCCAGGTGCATTACCTTGCACTTCTTAGCACTGAATCTAAGCTGCCATACATTTGACCATTCCTCTAACCTTGCCAAGTCCCTTCTCATCCTTTCCACCCCACCTTGTGCATCAACTCTGTTGCAGACCTTTGTGTCATCTGAAAAGAGACATATTTTCCTTCCAGTCCCTCTGCAATGTCACTTATAAAGACATTGAAGAGGACCTGGTCCATACTGAACTCTCATGTACCCCACTAGTGACCCCCCTTTCTTCAGAGTGGACTCCATTTATTATTACTCTCTGTGTCCTATTCTCCAGCCAATTCTTTACTCAGGCTGTCATCTTGGGACCCACTCCCAGGCTGGCTAACTTGTATATTAATCTTTTGAGTAGGACTGTGTCAAATGCCTTGCTAAAGTCTAGGTAGGCCATGTCCACAGCCCCTCCCTGATCTACTACTTTGGTCACCCAGTCAGAGAAATCTTTCAGATTTGTCTGGCATGACCTTCCCACTGTGAATCCATGTTGCCTTGGGTCCTGTGCCCCTCTAGCCTCTAGATACTCAACAATTCTTTCCTTCAGAAGTGATTCCATCATTTTCCCTACCACTGAGGTTAAACTAACAGGTCTGTAGTTTCCTGTTTCTGCCTTGCTCCCACTTTTGTGAAGGGGAATCACATCTGCCCTCCTCCAGTCCTCGGTACCACCTCATCCTCCCATGATTTGTTGAAGAGGGTAGTCAGTGGTGTCACTAGTTCTACCCTTGTTCTTTAGAATTCTGGGATGAATCCCATCAGGCCCCATTGCTTTGTCCACCTTCAGTTTTAAGAGTTCTTTCGAACCCTTTCTTCTGTAAATGGCTGTTATCAACTTCTGTATCCAGAGTGTTTCTACTGTTTGTTTTAGGTACCTCTCCTCTTCCTTTGTAAATACTGAGCAAAATATTTGTTTAGTTTCTCTGCCTTTTCACATTCACCCTCTGCCCACCCTCCTCCCCTTTATTAAGCCTCACTATCCCTCCCTTGGTCTTCCTTCGCCCCTGATGTACCTATAAGGTTTTATCCCCTTCTTAACTGAGTTGGCCATCTTTCCTCGGTTTGGGCCTTTGCTGTTCTGACTGCCTTCCCAGCTTCCTTTGCTTTAACTGATACAATTCTCTGTCCTGATCCTTCTGTGATTCCTTGTACTTCCTGAATGTTTTCTTTTTTCTCTTGAATCTTCACTGCTACTTCCTTTGAGAACCATAGTGGTTTCTTACATCGTTTCGTTTTATTTGCTTCACACAAAGGCTTGTTACCTCTGTGATGGCAGTTTTTATTATTCCCCATTGTTCTTCCACCCCTCCTTCCTGCCCATTTGCTAGTGCATTCCTTAGGCACTCACCCATTTTGGCAAAGTCAGCCTTCCTAAAGTCCAGTACTTTTGCCTTGTATGGCTTGACTCTATTGCTGTGTTTATTGTGAACCATACTGTTCGATGGTCGCTAGTTCCCAGATGGCTACCCACTTCTACATCTGTGATCCTCTCTTCATCTCCATTTGAGAGAACCAGGTCTAAGACTGCTTCCTCTCGAGTGGGCTCCAATACTAGTTGTCTACATGCCTCTGTAGGGCATCTAGAATAATCCACTCTTCAAGTGGCTGCTGCAACTGCACCCAGTTAATATCTGGCATATTCAGATCACCCATCAGCAATATCTCCCTTTTTCTGCCATTCTAAGTATACTTTATCATTTCTTGTCCATTTCCTCCCCTGAGAAGGGGTCTGTATACAACCCCTGTGCGGATTGTGGTGCCATTGCCGGTCTCCAAATTTACCCACAGTGCTTCTTCTCCTCCCTGTTTTCCTTTTGTTCTGTTGCTTTGATTCCTTCCCTTATGTAAAGAGCTACTCCTCCTCCTCTTTTCCCTCCTGTCCCTCCTGTAGATAGTGTATCCTGGTATGTTTACGTCCCAGTCATGGTTTTGTGTGTACCATGTTTCTGTGACTGCCATGATATCCAGATGTTCCTCCTCCATCAAGGTCACTAATTCAGGAAGCTTGTTACTCAGACTACGGGCATTGGTACTCATTGCTCTCGATTTCTTGATGGCTTTACCTTCTGTTGCAGCATCCCCCACTGACCTTTCTACCTCAGTCTTTTTCTCATTTAGTACCCTGTTTTGTAGGGAGAGGCTGGGATTTTCCTGCTGCTTATCAGTGCCTCCCCCCCTTGACTAGTTTAAAACCTTGCCAATGAAGCATTTAAACCAATTGCTCAAAAGACTTGTTCCCTTCCTGGACAGATGCAGACCATCCTGCCAGTATAGGCTACAGACCTGTCAGTTTGACCTCAGTGGCAGGGAAAATGATGGAATCACTTCTGAAGGAAAGAACTGTTGAGTACCTAGAGGCCAGTGGGGCACAGAACCCAAGGCAGCATGGATTCACAGCAGGAAGGTCATATCAGACAAATCTAATTGATTTCTTTGACTGGGTGACCAAAGCAGTAGACCAAGGAGGGGCTGTGGACATGGCCTACCTAGACTTTAGCAAGGCATTTGACACAATCCCGCACAAAAGATTAATAAACAAATTAGCCAGCCTGGGAGTGGGTCCCAGGGTGGTAGCCTGGGTAAAACACTGGCTGGACAACAGGAAACCGAGGGTAATAGTAAATGGAGTCCACAGTGAAGAAAGGGGGGTTACTAGTGTGGTACCGCAGGGTTCAGTACTGGGGACGGTAATTTTTAATGTCTTCATAAGTGACATTGCAGAAGGACTGGAAGGAAAAGTATGTCTCTTTGCAGATGACACAAAGATCTGCAACAGGGTTGTTACGCAAGGTGGGGTGGAAAGGATGAAAAGGGACTTGGCAAGGTTGGAGGAATGGTCAAATGTATGGCAGCTTAGATTCAACGCAAAGAAGTGCAAAGTAATGCACCTAGGAAACAAAAACCCAGGGGAAGAGTACACAACGTGGGGTCAGATACAGACAACAACAAAAATGGAAAGGGACCAGGGGGTAGTCATATCAGATGACCTAAAGGTGGGCCAGCAATGTGAGAAGGCAGTAAGGAGGGCTGGGGGTTTACTGGGATGCATAGGGAGAGGCATCACCAGTAGAAAACAGGAAGTTGTTGTCCCTCTGTACAGACAGTTGGTAAGACCACATCTGGAGTACTGTGTACAGTTTTGGAGACCCTATTTCTGCAAAGACATAGACATAGACATGGTGGAGGCTGTCCAGAGAAGGGCAACCAAAATGGTGCAGGGTCTGCACCAGAAGACATATGAAGAAAAACTAAAGGAGCTTAAGATGTATAGCCTTGAGGAAGGGGGAGAGACATGACAGAAACTTTCAAATACCTCAAGGGAATCAACAAAGTCCAAGAGGGTAGCATCATTCAGAAAAAGAGAAGTGCACGAACAAGGTGGCACAATATGAAGATATAGGGAGACGGCTCAGAGGTAATGTGAGGAAGTATTTCTTCACAGAGAAGGTTGTAGATGCATGGAACAGCCTTCCTGAGGAGGTCGTAGAGTCAAAAACAGTAGGGGAATTCAAGAAAGCATGGGACAGACATAAGGCAATTCTAGTGGGGGGTAGGAGGAAGTAGGCTGTTGGTTAACTAGGATCTGCAGCTTATCTGTTAGGTAGGGAAATTGTCAGACTAGGTGTGCCAAGCGGTCCTTATCTGCCATCAGATTCTATGTTTCTATACTTTTCAAAATACATGTTATACTGCTCAAAAACACTAGGGCAAGCATGTTTTTTGTTTTTTCCACCCAGATCCAGCAAGCCCCTGCACACGTGGATGTGCCCCATTCCACCTCACTAGGGAAATTAACCTAGTTCTGTGGAGGCAGCGAGGAGGGACTCCAGGGTTTATGTTAGCCCAATGATGGCCGAGGTGACCCCACAGGTCATGCGTTGTGAGTAGGATGTTTCACCCCACTGATGGACCCTCCCATCAGCCAATCCTTTTGGAAGGCTTTTTTGTCTCACTACCCTGTGGGCAGGGGCTGACTGCCACTGAAGTCACCCACAGCGCCCATGCCACTGCTAAACCCGATGTGGTAGGAAATCCTAAAGCAGGTTTGCCTGAGCTCTTCCTTGGAGGCAGACTGTGATGCCTTTGTATTGCACCTTGTGCCCCACTAGCCCAAGCATGGGAATCAAGACTGAGATTCCATCTTGCATCACCCACATAGCACTGCAACACACTACTAGCTGCCATCACCAGGTCTATCCAGCAACTGTAGTTTAAAAAAACCCAAAATAAACAAAAAAAACTGCTAAAGGAACTCTCAGGACACATACAGTGCTCCACTTCATAGTATTGTGGTACTCCAATGCGGTCTAATGGGGCTTTCAACTGGGAGGGGTGTGTAGAATCTTGGTCTGTTCCTGCACCATGGCCTTATGAAATGACACAAAATGAGATTATGCATCAAAATATACATGCAAAGGTGATTAAATGATTTTCTGCAGCTGGTCCACCGGCACAAGCAATAGTGCTACCGCTTGTGGCCGACGTACCCAGGTTCCAGAAGAAGCCTGAGCATCAGAAGGTTGGCTCTGGGGCATGGACAGCATCCCAGGGACTGCTCTGCACCTCCAGAGCAGGTGGCTTTCAGTACTCAGCAAATTCCGACCCTAGTGACAGCTGGGCTCAGTGAGCCTGAGACCACATAATGCAATGGGATTGGTGGATGTTGGCACAGTTGGGCATGGGAGCACCTCTGATGTCACCATGACACCAGTGCATGGCTTCTCCAGGGAACCAGAAAGCAGGACATACCCCACTGGCTGTGCAGATAACACTGCTCCCTACCACTATTCTAACTACTGGATCCTGTCCTTCTGGGCCCAGTCAACCCTCTAGTCTTCACCTCTGCCTACCGGGCACTGGAAAATGGTATGGTAGTGCCATGGAGCCAAGGTGGCCCATCTTGGGGAGGGAGGGCTCCTGCTGAGGAGCAGCCAAGCAGGATAGTCGCGGGTAGGCCAGGGTCACAGGCCTGGGAGGATCTCAGTGGGACAGCATCAGGCACTGGAGTCAGACAACTGAGGTCCTGGTCAGCAGTGTTGTGGGATAAACAGAACTGAAATAAATCAATAAATAAATGATTCATAATTCTGTTTCAAAGATCAGTAATGGCAGGCTACATGTCGATTCGCTCTGGGCAGTTTGTTGTGTGACAATTCCCACCATCACATCAGCTCTGGCATCAACTGGTTTCTATGACAATTTGTCCCCAGAAATTCGGACCCCACATAAATAATATAAAATAAACTCTAGGCAGCCACAATTCACCCACTACATGAGACAATGTGCTCAGAAGTAGCAGAAGAGGAAGTCATACTGTAATTTTATCTGAAGTACAGTACGATATCTAGTGGGAGGGAACTAACTGGGAACAAATTTTGGTAGGGACCGACTGACACCAGAGCTAATGCGATGGTGCACAATGTCATGCAACGAACTTTACAGAGCAAATTGATGTGTCTCCATAACTGGCACTCCCCAATGAAGGCCTAAAAAATATAGAAGAACCATATCACGAAGGTGTACACTTATTGGTAAGCTCAGCTGTGGCCCTCATAACCTTTGCTTCCACAACTATCCAACAGCAAATCTAATTTCTAATACACTTACATAAATACAAGCATAGCAAGTGCACTTGGGCACAAAGTAAGCACTTAAACACAGACTGTGTCTTCTGTAATAAGCCAAGTAATGCAGATACCTCTTTCAGTCCAATGGCATATGTCTGAGGCTCACAGTTCGTCCGTAGGTTTAACTTCCTATATAACTGCTTGGCTAGATGGCCATGACATCCCTCGCCAAATATCGTTATTTTGGCATGAAGCTCCATTCCTCTTTCGAATGTATCCTACAAACATAAAAATGTAAGCACACTACAGTTTTCTTTTTTTCTTAGTACTGCTGTATCCAAAGCAGTGTGAGCACATGCTTAGAATTAAGGATTTGTAAGTATTTTGTCTTTTATTTGTTTTACCAGGAAAAAGCTCCACTGAGCAATGCACATTTACAAGGCGGTCCTAGCCAGGACAAAAAAATAATACTGACATGAACTGGATAACGATTTAGAATAGAGATGGCATGTCTAGCTGCATGTTAGGTTTGCAGAAAACATTAAGACAGGTGCAAGGGAATTCAATGTGGGCAGGGAGGGAATAGCTAACTGCGTGGCAAATTTGCAAAAGAAGGTATTAAGGCAATTACTGACAACCTAAGTTCTCTACAACTAGTGGGTAGATCGAGAACAGTAGTAAGTATTCTGCACAGTTAAAGGGGCCAGGAAATCATCTGTGACTGTACTCCAATATCTGGCGTTTTTCAGTGATAAAATAAATGATCAATTGTTTGTTGTTTCTTCATTTTGTTGAGTTTATTAAATTTGTGTTGCTGCCTGTAGTGTTGCCAATTCAACACGTTATTTTTTAGTTCCTGTTTGCTAGTCAGAAAGTGCTAGCAATTGCTGACATACTCTTTTCAGCGTTCTGTTTACATTCTGCTTATTTTCATCTGAAACTGCATGTCTGACATAATGCATATAAACTCTGCTTTCTGGCTTCAACTCATATTTGGTTATGTATTAAATCAGTTGTTTTACTGTCTATTCAGCTGCTTGTTTTCTATAAATTTTATCACTCTTATCTGGCATGAAAAAAACAAACAAACAGTTACTTAAGAACTTACCGTAACAGTAGATCTTCGAGGGAATCTCTTGACATCAGGTCACACCTATGGAACTTAGCCGTCCAAAATAGGTTCTCTGTCCAACCTCCAAAGGTACTGCTTGGTAGTCTGCATTAAGTTTACTCATAATGAGTGATTCCTGGGGTTACAAGAAAAAATTACCATAGTAATCTTGTTTCTTCAAAGGGATCACTCATTATGAATAAAGACCCTCCCTACCTCCCCTACTAGAACCCATAGAAGTTGCTCTGCATCCCTACATTGGGATATTTTCTTTTCTCATATATTGTTTAAGGTAGAGACTCACTTTGTTTAACCAGTTGGTGTCCAAGTGGTCTTAAAGTTTCTTAGGTTTGTTGGTTAAGGATGTTTTGACCTCAAAGGGCAAAAACGTTATTTTAATGTTGTTACTTTTTAGCTAGTGGGTCTTTTACCCAGTTAGGCTCCATAAGAATCTGAAGCACTCAGAGTGCAGCAGTTGCTAGGGCAGCAGTTTGAAAGTGGCATGAGCTACTTGAGAATTCCATAATTTGCTTAAAATTCCATTTCTCCGTGCAGTTCAACACAGGAGGCTAACTAAATTAAGTTTTATCATAATGAGTGATTCCTGGGGTTAGAAGGGAGGTAATTCTACCATTATACAGATCGTTGGTTAGACCCCACCTGGAATACTGCATGCAGTACTGGCACCCGTACCTACAAAAGGACAGTAGGCTGCTGGAGGGGGTGCAGCGCAAGGCAACAAAGATGATTCAGGGCCTGGGGGAATTGCCATATGAGGTCAGACTTAGAAAGTTAAACATGTACACACTGGAGGAGAGAAGGGATAGGGGGAGATATGATTGAGACCTTCAACTATATGCAAGGGATAATCAAAACAGACACAGAGGGTCTATTCAGGAGGAGGGTGGGGAGAGACACTAGGGGTCATGACATGAGATTGGAGAGGAGGCATTTCTTTATGGAGAGGGTGGTGGCAAAGTGGAACATACTACCAGCTGAAGTGGTGGTATGTACCACAGTGGAATGCTTCAAAAAGGGGTGGGACAAGGCAAAGGGGAGGGTAAAGGGAGGTAAGGGGAGGGGTGGGGCATCTGTTGAATAGGGAGCTAGCTGCATTCACAAGCAGCCTAGCTAGACAATGATGGCCTTTTGCTGCTGGCAATTTTCGTATGTTCATATGTCAGCATCTCCCACTTGTGTGTTTTGGACTGTGACCTGCTGACGCTGTCCGCCAAGGCATTTTGCGTGCCTGGCACAAGGACAGCTGACAGTTCTAGACCGTGATCTATAGCCCAGTACCAGACCCTCATCGCTTCCCCGCACAGGGGCTAGGAATGAGGCCCCCCCCCACTGATGTACTAGATCACACTGAGATTGTCCGACTGCACCAGCAGAGGGCCCAGGGAAATACGGTTCTGGAAGGCCTGTAAGGCATACAGAACTGCCCTCATTTCTAAGATGTTTATGTGGAGGCGAGTCTCGCACTGGTACCAGAGACTCTGTGTCTGATAAGGACCGAGGTAGGCTTCCCAACCCAGACCTGAAGCCCCTGTGGTGAGGATTTGCTGAGGAGTGGGGATAAGGAAGAGGACCCCTTTTAAGAGACTGGCTGGGTTCATCCACCAGTGAAGCAGTCTGCAGACTGGGGAGGAGACAAGGACCAGCTATTCTAGATTGTAGAGTGTTGATCCCACTGGACCCTCATGTGCAGCCTGGCCAATGGGACTGAAATGATGGCCATGACCATTAAGCCTAGTAGCCTTAAAAATGTCCTGGCTGGGACATACCGGCTCTGAGCCACCTCCTGGGCCTGGGCAATGAGGCAGTCCCCCAGTTTGAGGGAGGAAGGCCTTGCCCTGAGTAGAGTCAAGAAACCCTCCTATGTACTGTAACTGCTGGGACGGGGTCAGCACAGACTTGGGCCAACTGACAGTGATGCCCAAGGACTGAAACAACTGCAGGGTGCGCTCTAGAGTTAACAACAGGAGCTCCCTGGACAGGGTGTTCAGTAACCGTTTGTCCAGGTATGAACACATAAAGGCCTTTGCGTTGGAGGGCAGCTGCTAAGCACTTTTATTTTTATTTAAGTCTTTGTCTGTCGGGTAAGTGCGATGATACAAGGACCATTTTCAGGCATGACCTGGGCCACAAACAATGGCACAGAATCAAACAGTTAAAATAATTTACAATCCAGTAAGAGTAGCAAATTACAAGCTGTACAGACACAAGTTCCAACGGAAACATACATAGAGTAATGAGCAATGGTACAGAGAAGTAATTGAGACATGTACAGCTGCAAGCCCGATGAAAGCAGATAACTAGTTGTACAACAATAGATTAACACAGGGTAGTGGAAAAAATCAGTTACAAGCAGTAATACTAATTTGAAACAGAGTAAACAGACTGCACCACAGTAACCTGGGAGGATAAATGGTTCAACAAGCAACAATACCTAGGTGAGCTGGCCTGGTGGCACTGAGGGTTGAGGCGCTGGACGCCACTCATGCCATGCCAGTGACCCGGGTTCTTGAACAGACACGGGATGCCAGGGGTCAGCGGGGGAAGGAGGTGATTGAGCATCCAGAGGACTGCTCTCCTGTCCTGGGGTGGGTTGTGGGGATTGCACCACTCGGTAGCAGCCCCCGGTGGAGACCGGGGACACTACAAGAGCGGCGCTGCTGAAGAGGTGGGTCAGCAGTAGACGCCAGCACTACGTATGCAGACACGCTACGCAGAGGAAACAGGGAAAGAGGCATTCTAAACAACAATTTAGGGGCCAGAAAAAGATATGATGGGAGTGGTGCAGTGGATGTGGAGCAGCAGTCTTCCGGGAGACATTCTGGAGGATGCAGTGTTGTCCCATCTGCAGACACCTCTCTGGGCTGAGGGAGGAGGTTGCTCATCTCCAGGCTGAGTTGGCTAGGATTTGTGGGACCTTCTCTCCCACCCAGGGACCACCAGGGCCACTGCCGTTGCCTCAGAGGTTGCCAAGAAAGAGGAGCGGTTGGAGCATAGTGGGCTCTGGGAGGGTGAGGGTGGTGGAACAGAGGCGCATCCCTCCAGTTGTACTTCTCTACAATTTCTATGCCGTTCTGGAAAAGTGTAGTTCCTCTATGGAGGCACCCACAGTGGAGACCAAGGAGGATGCTGGGAACCTTCACAAAGGAGACCAACAGGAGGTTGGCATGGGACCCCACAGGGGAAGGAAACAACTCCTGGTGGGGGACTCCATTGTTAGGAAGGTAGAACTGGGGGAGGAAGGGGAGAGGGAGGTAAGGTGCCTGCCTGGCGCCATGACTTGGAGGGTCAGGGAGCGAATCTCCAGGATCGCAGGAGCAGCTGCACAGAGGAGGGAGCTGGATGTAAATGTCCACCTAGGGACAAATGACCTAGCTAAGAAAGGGATCAGAGCAGTGCAAGAAGTGTTTGTGGAGATGGGAAGGGGCCTTAGACAAATAGCACACACGGTAACCTTCTCGGAGGTGCTGCCTGTCTATGGCATGGGTGAGGCTAGGGTGCTCCACACCATGGGATTCAATCAGTGGTTGAAAAACTGGTGCAAAGCTCAGGGATTTGGCTTCATTGGGGACTGGGGGTCTACCTGGAGGGATACAGGCCTATACTGGGGTGATGGTCTGCATCTTTCCAGAAGGGGAACCAGGATCCTAGGTGATAGGTTTAAATACTTAACTGGCAAGCATTTAAACTAGCCAAGGGGGGAGGCACTGGAAAGGAGCACAGAAATCCTAGCCCCCCCCCCAAAAAAAATCAGGGTACTAAGTGAGGTAGACACCAACATAGAGATGTCAATAGGGAGAAGAGCAGGGGTAAATGGAGAAAGTGACAAAAGCAATAAGGACAGGGATGGGGCAAAAAGGGGTAAGGCCATCAAGAAATGGAGTGTAATGAGTACCAACGCCCATAGTCTGGGCAACAAGCTCCCTGAACTGGTGGCGTTGATGGAAGAGGGATGCCTGGATATCGTAGCAGTCACAGAAACATGGTACACAGAGAACCATGACTGGGATGTTAACATACCAGGGTACACAACCTACAGGAGAGGCAGGAGGGCAGAAGGGGAGTAGCTCTCTGTAAGGAAGGGATAAAGCAACTGAACAAAAGAGTAAACAGGGAGGACAGGAGGCACTGTGGGTCACCCAGAGACTGTAAATGGCACCACAATCCGCACAGGGTTGTATACAGACCCCCATGTCATGGGGAGGGAATGGACAAAGATATGATAGAAGGCATACTTAGGATGGCAGAGAAAGGGGAGATACTGTTGATGGGGGACCTTAATATGCCAGATGTTAACTGGAGCACCTTTGCTGCAGCCACATCCAAAAGCAGGGCCATTCTTGATGCCCTTCAGGTGGCATGCCTCAGACAGCTAGTTTTGGAACCTACTCATGAGGGAGCAATCTTAGACCTCGTACTCTCAAATGGGGACAGTGAGAGGATCTCAGATCTAGAAGTGGGTAAACATTTGGGAACAAGTGACCACCAAACAGTGTGGTTCATGATAAAGTCAGCTACAGAGTTAAGCCATACAAAAGTGAGGGTTCTGGACTTCAGGAGGGCTGACTTTGGCAAGATGGGAGAGTGCCTTAGAAAAGCACTAGCAAACAGGCTAGAAGGAGGGGTGGAGCAACAATGGGGAAATATCAAAACTGCCATCACGGAGGCAACAAGCCTTTGTGTGAACCAAAAAACAAATCAAAATGAAAGAAAAAGCCACTATGGTTCTCAAAGAAGTGGTGGTGAAGGTTAGGAGAAAAGATAACATTTAGGAAGTATAAGGAAACACAGAAAAGCAGGACAGAGAACAGTACCAGTTAAGGCAGAAGGAAGCAGGGAGGGTAGTCAGAATATCAAAGGCACAAACTGAGGAAAAGATAGCCAACTCAGTTAAGGGGGGTAAAACCTTTTATAGGTATATCAGGGAGCGTAGAAAGACAAAAGGAGGGATAGTGAGGCTGAACAGAATGGATGGTGGGAGGGCAGAGTGACAGTGAAAAAGCAGGGCTACTGAATGAATACTTCTGTTCAGTATTCACAAAAGAGGAAGTGGGGGAGGTGCCTAATCCAATTAACAGAAGCACTCTGGAGAGGAGGGTCGATCCCAGTCCTTTCACAGAAGAAAGAGTTCTTTTTTTTTCAATTTAAAGTTTATTGAGTATTATTCAAATACAGAGAGAGGATCTCCTGTTGCATTCGCATAACAAGTACACAAAGTGTCAGTATAAACTTGGGAAAAGATCCACTCTCCCCCTCCCCCCATCCCACCCTCCGTTCACACAGGGAAAATCTTTCTAGTAACAAAATCTCTATTACCAGATACAGAACTTCTATGCACTCTGAAGTGAATACAGAGTAACCAGAGGACCCCAGTGTTTGAGAAATTTCTGCGATTGATTATGTAAACTAGCAATAGTCTTCTCTAGACGAAGATTGGCCAACAATTCCTGTAACCATTCACTATAGGAAATTTCCATCTCATCCTTCCAATGCCGCAAAACCAGTCTCTTAACTGACAATGCAATAAGGGTTATGTGATATTTTCTACTGGTAATAGTAACTGAAGAGAGGTCTCCCAAGATACAAATTTCCGCTGTAAAAAGCTCTGATAAACCCAAAAGGGGGTCAACCTTTTGTTTAATGGTGGCCCAAAGGGAGGCTACCTTGGGGCATTCCCAAAAGATGTGCAGAAGGTTACCCTAACTCTGCCGGCACCTGGTACACATGGGCGAGGAGAGCAAGCCTATTTTAGCCATCTTCTGGGGTGTATAATAAAGACTGTGCAGTAGTTTAAATTGTACCAAACGAAGTCTGTCTTGTGTTACAAACTTGTGACAGGTCTTCCATAGAGATGGCCAATGCAAATCATATTCAGGAAAAAGTGTGGTCCAATATGGGGATGCACCGAGACAATCTGGCCACTTCCAATTATACAGTACCTCGTACAATTTGGAAACAGCGTGCGGGAGACCCATTTGGGGGATTAAGTCCAACAAGGGTGAGCTCGGGGATGTTGGTGGCTCGTTACCAAAGGATTTTACTATTAGGTGTCGTAATTGAAATATTCTAAAGATCGCAGAATTCGGAATATGAAATTTGTCAAGGATTTCAGATGAAGTTAACCACTGGCCATCCGATTTCCAAAGAGTGGAGAGAGAACAATCCCCCATCAGGGGGATCCATCTCAACTGTAGTGGCCTACTATCAATTATAAGATCGGGGTTACCCCACCAAGGTTGAGATGGGTCCAAGGTATGCTTATACTTTAGGAAGGATCAGAGCTGCGAGTGGATACGAGTGGATAATGCAACGGGAGTATTTTTAACAGCGGGAGGTAGGGACTTTGGATTAACATGTAATAATGCAGCAGGGGAAAGCCCATGGGTTTGTATTAAGTTCCTCTCTATTTGGAGCCAAATGGGAGTGTAGGACTGCTGCCATTGGGAATGGTGCCCCCCTAAGCCATTGCAGGTACTTATTTACATGACTGGCCCAGTAGTAGAGTCCTAGATGGGGAAGACGCAATCCCCCTTTCAATTTCAATGTTGAAAGCTTGTCATAAGCTATCCGGGGTTTCTTTTCAGACCAGATGAAGGCTGAGAACATCAGATGTATTTTTTTAAACCACTTCAACGGTAGCCAAGTGTTCAAAAGATTTACTGGGTAGAAAAGCCTGGGGAAAACATTCATCTTGATGACATTAATTTTACCCCAAAGAGATAGGGGGAGTAAATACAGGTTACTCACCTGTAACAGGAGTTCTAGGAATGGTATATGTTGTTCATCCACACTCATTGGCAGGTATCCTTGCCGCTTTAAATCTTGCCGGAAGGTCTTCAAGCTTGCTCCTCCCACCCACCCGGGTGGTATAACTCTCGGCTCCGCCCCATGGCGCCAGATCTGGCCCGCTGGAAGCTCAGGTTGTCGCGTCGAGCCGGGAGGTCGAGGGCAGGATGAACAACATATACCATTCCTAGAACTCCTGTTACAGGTGAGTAACCTGTATTTCTAGAGACATGGATATGTTGTTCATCCACACTCATTGGCAGACTCCTAGCAGTTCTCCGGGAGGAGGAGGCAAGACGACACCCCAATACTTACTTGGGAAAGAGAGACTGAGAACCGAGGCCCCAAAACCAGCATCCCGGCGTGACTCAAGGTCGATGTGGTAGTGGGTAATGAAGGTGTTTGCTGACTTCCAGGTAGCAGCCCTGCAGATTTCTGGATAGGGACGCCCTGGAAGCAGTCACTGCAGCAGCAGGCGGGTAGAATGAGCCTATCCTCTGGGAGGCTCCATGCCCGCCAACTTATAGCAGAGATCTATGCAGGAGGTTACCCACCTGCTTATCGTCCGCTTGGCTGCAGGTCTGCCAGATGCGGCTTCAGCGTAGGTGACAAACAGCTGGCGAACCTCTCCCGACTTTCAGCCGTGGCGCCTTATAATAAGCGACGCCTCTAGGGTCCAGAGTATGAGCCTTATTCGCCTCCGAGGTGTGATTGGGGTAGAACACCGCAGAGTCAACACCTGGTTAAGGTGAAACTCTGACACCACCTTCGGAAGGAATTTCGGTGGGGCGAGGACAACCTTGTCCCTGTGGAAGACCAGGTAAGAGACTGATGGAAAGCGCCTGGAGCCTCCCATCCTTCTGGCTGACGGATAGCCACCAAGAAGGCGGCCTCCACACAGGTGAGAGAGACACCTGTGCATAGGTTCGAATGGTTGCCCATGAGCTTGCCAGTACCAGCAGTAGATCCCACGGAGGTGGGGGTTCCCGCACTGGAGGAAATGTGATCAAGGCCTTTGAAAAGCGCCAGACCACCTTCTCCTGCGCCATCGACTGCTTCCCGGCCGCCTGCAAGCAGAGATGGCTGCCAGGTGCACCCTTAGGGTCGCCGACCTAAGCCCTTGACTAGAAAGGACCATAAATAGTCCAAGATGCTTTGCCAGGAACAGGAGGAAGGTCCAAGCCCTTGTTTCGACACCAAATGGAAAACTTTTCCATTTGAAGGCATAGCATTTTCTGGTCGACTTACGGACGCCTCAACTACATTGAGGACCCCGGCCGAAAGACCCAAGGCCTGGAACTCTAGCCGCCAGGAACCAGGCCGTCAGGTGCAGGGATTGAAGGTCCGGATGGAACACCTTCCCTGATTGACTGAGAGCAGGTCCGGCGAGCTGGAAGCTGCCTGAGTCCTGGAGCTGAGACTGAGGAGATCTGGTACCAGAACTGGCGAGGCCAGTCTGGGGCTATCAGAATCACCTGCGCCTTGTCCCTCCTCGCCTTGAGAAGCACCTTGTGGATCAAGGGAAATGGGGGAAAGGCGTAAAAGAGGCCCGGGGTCCATTGCCTCGAGAAGGCATCCCCCTGCAGCGAGCCCTGCTGAGGGGGCGGCATGGAACAGACTCAGCTGCTCTCCATGGAGGCAAACAGGTCCACCTGAGGTGTGCCCCAAAGGGAGAACAGATACTGTACTACTCCGGTAGGAGAGACCACTGTGGGATGCAGCCCTATCCGCCCAGGGCATCGGCCAGGGTGTTGGAGGCTCCTGCCACGTGAATGGCTAGGAGATCCGCTCCAGGCTGCGCACGAGTGACCAAATGCGGAGAGCTTCCTTGCATAGAAGCATGGAGCGCCTCCGCCTGGCGGTTTAGATAGTACATGGTCGTGGTATTGTCCGCCTGACCGGACCACTTGACCCCGGAGGAACGGAGCAAAGGCGGTGAGAGCTAGGCGGACCGCTCGGAGCTCCAGCAGGTTGATGTGGCATCGGGACTCCCGCGGGGACCAGAGGCCATGAGCCCGGTGTTCCCCCAGATGGGCACCCCAACCCATCTGAGAGGCATCGGTCGATAGAGAGACCGTCGGCTCGGGGCGGACGAACGGGATGCCCTCCTGCAAATGATCTGGAACGGTCCACCACTGGAGAGCGTTCCACATCCCCTGTGTCACCGGCCAAGCTGGTCCAAGGGATCGCAGCGTCAGGACCACTGGCTGGCCAGTCCCCACTGAAGGGACGATGTTCCAGCGGGCCCAACGGACCACGCTGGTGCAGGCCGCCATGAGACCCAGGAGGCGCAGGAAGTCCCGGCAGGGCGCATTGCCCAACCAGAAATGATCAGGCAAAGGAGGAAAGAACCTCGCCCTGTCCGCCGGGAGCCAAGGCCTGGCTCAAGAGAGTCGAGCTGCGCTCGATCGAATAGAATCACCTGCTTCGCTCGAAGTTCCGACTTGGCCTCGCTGATAAGGAGGCCCAGTTGAGAGCAGACCTGAGGGCCAGATCTCTGACCACCCGCCTCCTTCCTGAGGGAGCTGCTATCAGCCAGTCGCCCAGGTAAGGGTACACCTGACCCTGGCGCCGCAGGAATGCTGTCACCACTGCCATGCATTTGTGAAGACCTTGGAGCTGGAGACAAGCCAAGGGCATGGCTTGGAACTCAAGAGGGATCCTTCCGCCGAAGCGAAGGAATCTCTGGTGAGACGGACGGATAGGGACGGAAAAACGCTGGCCCTGCAAGTCCAGAGAGCAGAACCACACGCCTGCCTCAAGGATGGTATTATCTGAGCCAGAGGACCATCCTGAAGGTTCGAGACCTAGGAACTTGTTTAGGTCGGAGGTCGAGAATGGGCGCCAGCCCCCGTCTGCTTTCGGAACCAGGAAGTACCTGGACACAACCCTGGGTCTGAAGGAGGGTCCACCACCTCTCTTACCACCTCCTTCTGGAGGAGGAGAGCGATGTCGGCTCGACGAGCCGCCAGTGAGGCTGGGATTCCGCTCTCGAGGGGCGACGTGCTCTGAAGGGTGGTGCCTGCTCGACTCCAGAGGCAGGCCTCTTCCCACCACCTCCAAGACCCACCTGTCCGTGGTAACAGCGGACCAGGCGGAACGGAAGTGCTGAGCCGCCTCTAATGGGACCTAGGGGTAAGGTGACGGGATGAGCGACACCCCTCAGCCTGCCACTGGGCAGGCTTGAGGAGGGACCGCCGAGGGACCTCCTGGCCCTTTCCTCCCTGCCTCCTGTTAGAGGAAGCCGCGGCTTGGGTTTGGGATGCCATGTCGAGCCTGCTGGCCCTGACGTTGTTGGGTCAGGCGCTGGGCCACAGAAGGACTAAAGGGCTTAGGCTGTGGTTTATGGCCTTGTCCTCTGAGCGGAAGAGACCGAGTCCAAGGTGGCATTGGACTCTCGATCCTCTGTAGGTGACCTTCCACCCCAGGGTCAAGAGGTCAGTCCCCAAAAAGGGAACATCCGCCAACTTGTGCTGGGTATCCGGGCAGGTGGATATCCTCAGCCAAGCTCACGACGAGATAGCCACGCGGCCGCCACCGATCTGGGCACATGAGTCCCCTATATCCAAAGCAGTCTGGAGCTGTTGTTTGGCCACTGCTCCTGCTCTCTGGTCCCGCACCTGCTTAACCGTAGTCTGCAGATCGGGCGGGAAGATGAGGGATGACCTCATCCAGGGAGCCCAACAGGGCATGAGAAAATAAGCAGGAGGACGGCCGAACTGGCCTGACGAAGGCCGAGAGGACGTAGCGAGACTTTTCGCCCCGACATAGTCCAATTTCTTGGACTCTTGTCAGGAGGTTTGTCCATATCCTGGCGCTGCCGGCGCTACCGAAAACGCTGTCGGTAACCAACCCTCAGCAGAGGGTGTCTCAAAACCGACAAGGAACCGGAGGATCGCGATACTTCCTGGCCATCCTGGCCGAGGCGAGGGCAGGAAGCAGGGCGCTGCAAAGCTCCAGTGCCGACCCACTATGGCCTCGCCACCGAAAGGCCTCCGTCGAGAATCTCGGTCCAGAATCTCCGTGAGGGGATACCTGGCTCGCTTGGAACGGGTTCGAGCTCCATCCCGGTAGACTCCGAGATGAGCGGGCAGTCCTAGGAAGGACGACGGGCTATCGTCCATTGACTGACCTTCCTGAAGACTCCAAGTCCAGTCGCTTGGAGAAAAAGGAGGAATCATCTTCGGACTCGGAAGAATCCTAGAGCTGCCTCTGGCCTGAGCCACCTTCACCTGCCGAGGTCGGTCGGGAGTGAGGGTAACTGACAGCCGATGGGTAGACCCTCAGCCGATCGAATCCTTGGTCGGAGCCCCAATTGGTGGCTGTGGAGGCGGAGGTTCCACCGAATCGGTGGAGCAGTTGGTTTTGGCCGAACAACCGCCTGGGTATAGGCCTCGGATAAGTCGAGGGGTTGTGTCAGCCGCCCGTGACAGCGACTTAATGGCCGGGAAGCGCGACGGGGTCGGCTTATTCCCGGCTGCCAGGAGGAGTTGTTGCAACATAAGGTCTGCACTGGCCGACGAATTTACGCCTGCTTCCCTCATCCGAGGGAGGAGGACGAGGACGAGCGGCGACGCCTGGCTACCGCTGTGCCGAGACCGAGACCGCCATGACGGTGGATCGGCTGGACCGCCAAGAGGTCCGAGACCGAGACCGAGAGTCCCGGAATTTCCGAGGTCGGTGCGGGAGGTGTCGGCCGAACCGCACTCTTCGCTCGGATGGTCCATCCGAGGGCTCGGAACCGAGGCAGAGGCAGCCCACGGATCTCAACTCTCCCCGGGGAACCGGGAGAGGGGAATTGCCGTTAAAGGCGACAGTTCATTCAATGGGTCGAGAAAATCTCACTTATCGGTGGAGTCTCGGTCAACTGACCTGACGGGACACCGTGAGGCCAGTGGCCAGGCCGACGGGTCGACGGCCCGGGGAGGGACCGCTCCCGCTCCCAAGAGCGTCGACGGAGGGACTTACCTCGTCCCTCTTTTTGGACCGAGAATAAGGTCCAGCAGACGCAGGCCCTTCTCCTTTAGTGGAGAGGGACAGACAAAGCTCCTTAAAAGAAGCCGTGTAGGAAGAACCCAGAGAGAGCGGGATAAATGCCGCGGCCGAGGAAGATACGGCCCGCGCCGCCTCCTCTTCGAGGGCGACCATCCGCTCGAGCTGATCCGCCGAGCCCGCCGCCGCGGACACCGCCAACCGGGCCTCCTTGGACTTCACCGGAGGGAAACGCTCCTCGGGACGGCCCAGTTGCAATCGGGCAGCACGGTCTTCGAGGACGTAGGCCGAGAAAGATGAGCACAGGTCGCAAGCCCGCGGGTCGTGCTCAAGGCCTAAGCAGTAGACACGCGGAGTGTGGATCCGTCCGAGACATCTTCACCAAGCATGGGCATCTCCAACCGGAGTCGATTTGTCCATCGTAGCTGCGAGGGATAGAAGATCAAAGTCTTTTTGCAAAATTTATTTATAACCGCAAACGGAGAATAGGAACTAGTCACAAACGCAGAGCGTTAAGGAGGGAACCTGAGCTCCAAGCGTAAGGAAGATCTGGCGTCATGGGGCGGAGCCGAGAGTTATACCACCCGGGTGGGTGGGAGGAGCAAGCTTGAAGACCTTCCGGCAAGATTTAAAGCGGCAAGGATACCTGCCAATGAGTGTGGATGAACAACATATCCATGTCCCTAGAATGCCCATCTCTTGAGATCTTGCCTAATAGTGGATATTAAAGAATCTAAATTTAATTTCGAAAATCTATTCGGCTCCCTGGCCAAATACAAGCCCAGATATTTCAATATGTTGGGTTGCCAAGAGAAACCTACTGATGTTGCCGCAGTCTTTAATGCCTTATGATGCAAGGGGAAAACAACCGTCTTGTCCTCGTTTAATTTATAATTAGACATGGAGCTAAATTCTCTTAGTGTGATATGTAGGGCCGGTATGGATATGTCAGGTTGAGATAATTGAAGGAGTAGGTCATCCACGAAGGCCAACACTTTAACAGTGTGTTGCTGGATACTTATGCCCTGGATTTCAGTATTAGCCATAACCCTCCGGATAAACGGTTCCAAATAAATATTAAATAACAGGGGGGGGTAAAGGACAACCTTGCCTGGTGCCAGCATGCAACTTAAAGGAATTGGACAAGATTCCGTTGCAGATGACCCGTGCCTTGGGAGCTTTGTAAAGGACCCTTATCCACTTTATAAAAAGAGGGGGAACCCAAGAGCTGTGAGTGACTGAAACAAAAAATTCCAGTCAACCCTGTCAAATGCCTTCTCGGCATCCAGGGAGATAAGAACAGCCGGAAAATCAGCATCCCTGGAGGCCGAGAAGACATGCGAAAGGGTTCTAAAGTGATCGACCGCTGATCTACCTTTCATGAAGCCTACCTGTTCTGGACCTATAATATCATGCAAGGCAAGACTCAAACGGTCCGCCAGCAGCTTCGTTAAAATCTTAATGTCCTGATTGAGGAGAGAGATCGGTCTATAACTCTGGACCCGCTCGGGAGGTTTACCATCCTTCAGTACTAAAGTTATTAAGGCTTCAAACAGGGACTCATCTAGAACCTGGCTAGAGAGAAGGTGCTGGAATAGCGAGAGCAATCCAGGTGCTAATTGAGACTCAAAGGTTTTATAGAAATTTGCAGAGAATCCATCCGGCCCGGGTGTCTTATCCAAGGGCAGGTCTTGAATAACCCTGAGTATCTCTTCTAAAGTAATGGGGGCAACTAAGGAGGACTTCTGTAGGTCCGAGAGTTGAGGTAACGTGATTCGAGAGAAATAGGAAAGTAATTGTGAAGTAGAAGGGGGATCCTCCTTGGGGCTATACAATTTCGCGTAATAAGACCTAAATTCCAAAGTTATATCCGAAGGGGAGGTTATGAGAATATCACTCTGTTGCGAGCGGACTGCAGCTACCAATCTATGGGACTCCAGCTGTTTAAGCTTGAGGGCCAGAAGACGCCCTGCTTTGTCGCCCTGATCTACCTGATAAGACTGAGTTTTCAAAATAGCAAACTCAGCTTTTTCTCTTAAGATATTCAGGTATGAATCCTTGAGTTTCACTAGGGTTTCTCTGACATGATCCGGGGATTGGGAGGATAGCTCAAGCTCGATGGCCCTAATCTGGGACAATAAGCTTTTAAGCCGTTCTTCCTGTAATTTTTTCCTTTTGGATGCTAAACCGATCAATAGACCTCAAAGACAGGCTTTCAGGGAGCACCATTCAATGTCTGGTTTCCCGGTGAAGCCAAAATTAATATCCACAAAAGTGGAAATGTGCTCGGAAATATGAGCCTTATATTCCGGAATCTTTAACAATTGGTTGTTGACCTTCCATTTCCTGCCTGAAATGGGCAATATGGATAAAGAAATCGAACAGGCAACTGGTGAATGGTCAGAGAGCGGTCCTGCTAATATCTCTGAGTCTACCGCAGCAGGGATTAAGGACTGGTAGATCAATATGTAATCAATGCGGGAAGAGGAGTGGTGTACAGAGGAGGTAAATGTGAACCCTCTATCTGATGGGTGACGAATGCGCCAAATGTCCGCTAATCCTGCACTATCTAACCAATCCTGGAGAGCCCGTTGTGCTGGGAAGAGCCCTTTACGGGGCTTACCAGAACAATCCATTTGAGGATCAATTACCAGATTGAAATCGCCCCCAATTAATAAAGGGATTTGCAAAAACGGGGAGAGGATATTGAGAATGTGTATGAAAAAACTGAGAGTGTCGGTATTAGGACCATAGATACTGCCCAAGATAACTTCCTTGGTATGGAGTTTACCTTTTACAAACACATAACGTCCATCAGGGTCCGCTATGGTTTGAGTGGGAACAAACGGTATGGCCCTGTGCAACAGGATCATAATGCCCCGACTTTGGGTGTTACCCTCTGCCACAAAACACTGGCCCATCTGCTGTCTACGGAGCTGCGTAGCCTCAGACTTCAGTAAATGAGTTTCCTGCAAAAACGCAATGTCCGCAGCGAGCAGATTTAGATGCTTAAGAATCTGATATTGTTTAATTTTGTGCCTGGCCCCCCACACATTCCAAGAAGTTACCCTTGTTGTCCCCACCGTATTGTGAAATAAAGAGGTTGTGATGTGAAACAAATAATAGGAAGAGAGACCTGTTCAGAATCCCTGTGTGAACTTACCCACCCAGCTCCCCCACCTCGAATTCCCCACAACATAGTCACATAAACTCTCAACAAACTAAACTTCAAAAACTTTCCCCAGCCCACCCTACCCCCACTTTACATTTTGTCTTTTGCATCATGCCCTAGAGTTTTTTCCCTCCCGCTTCAGCAACCCCACCAACCCTTAAGTATATAAGGCATTAACCATAACCAGAATCATTAACTGTACTCCAAAAGTAAAATGTTACAACTGAAGGGATTTGTTGCATTGGAGTAGCTGAGGCAATGAGATCGTTAATCAAAAATCAGCTTTGTAAACTGATACATTCTGTGCAGATCGGCTAACATATACTGCGCCAGACCAACACAATATTGCAGACATTAACCTAGAGTGACATCTTAGCATTAGATAAATACAGAAATTAGTCTGCACCAGATAGATCACAAACGTGACATGCGAGCATTCTTGATCTCAACAGGAAAGCTATACCAAATGTCAAAACCTAAAGGCCAGATTATTGGGCCCTCCAAATCTCCACTGTGCTACCTGTACAGCAAACAAAACTGAAAAGACAGGAAAAGGAAACATGAGGGGGAAGGAACCATACATCAGACTTCTCCTAACATAATGAAAACACACATTCTCTCTGGGTTCCAATTAACTCATGCCTCCTTCAGGAAGAAAAGGCATTTCACATTGTTCCTTCACTCCCTTCTTCCCCTCCTATTATCACAAGTAATCAACGCCCCCTGGGAGGGAAAATTAGGGGACCATCATAATAAACAGAACATGCAAATCCAAATCAGATGTCATTCATGGGGAGATCACATAGCTCTGCAGCGTCGAAGCAAGTAGGTGCTTGGGCTGGGCTGCTCCCAGATCGAAAGATTCCTGCGTGGAAAGAGTGCCCTCTGGTGTTAATGCTGTTGAGAAGACCGCGAGGAGAAACACCACGCTTAACATTAATGCAAACAACAAACATCTCACTGGCCGAATGCCATGCAGCCTGACTTAAACCATCTTCCTAGCTCTCTGTAAAAGATGTAGACGTGGTACCCAGATCCCCGGAGGGAAGTAGGCACCCACGCTACTAATGCCTGCATGGCACAGGGCTAGACATGGGGCACAAGAGTCCAGTCCCTTCTATTCCACACAAATAAATTTCCGGGCTAAAAAGCGTTGCAGGGGAGCACAGATCTGTCCATCAGCATGGCGGCACGAAAGAAAGTGTCTTTCTGCTCACAGTGATCACTTCCCTTCAGGAACTCTTGAACAGATCTGGAAAGGAGGTTTTCAGTTGTCCCAAAGCAGACTCTGGATCCTCAAAAGCCACCCAGGCATCCGAGATGAGAACCTTTAGCTTGGCCGGATATAACATGCAAAACTTGATGTCAGCCGCTATTAATTTAACCACCATAGGGTGGAAGGCTGTTCTCCTCTGGCGGACTGAGGCGGGTAGGTCCTGGGCAATTCTCAGGCACTTTCCCTCCCACATGATGTCTTGAAGCTCTTTAGTCTTATTAATAAAGTGTTGCTTTTCCCTAAAGTTGAGGAAGCGACAAATGACAGTTCGTGGAGAAGCCTCAGCTCTGTGTGCCCTTTCGATAGAGTAACTGACCCCAAAGGGAGAAGGGCCAGCTAACTTCTCCACAAACTTTTGTATAAATTTAATTGGGTCATGCCCCTCTTCTCCTTCAGGGAGACCCACGATCACTACATTGTTCCTCCTGCTGCGCCCCTCGAGATCTTCCACCTTTTGCTCCAAGTTAGTGAGGCGCTGCCTACAGGCAGTTAGCTCAGGATCTAGCCTGTCTTGCCGTTTTTCCAGCGAAAAAATTCGCGCCGAGTTGTCTGAAACCCCCTTGTGCCACCTCGTCCAATTTCTGGGTAAGAGAGATAAAGCCTGCTGTCAGGGTGTGAAGATCCTCTTTAAAAGGCTTAAATTCCTCTAGGAACTGCTGCAGAGTCAGCGGCTCATTATCTGCAGAAGAAGGAGCAGGGCTGGCACTGGCATCCGCTCCCAGGCTGGAAGAAGAAAGAGTTCTGAAAGAACTCCTAAAACTGAAGGTGGACAAAGCAATGGGGCCAGATGGAATTCACCCCAGAATTCTAAAAGAATTAAGCAGAGAACTAGTGACACCACTGACTACCATTTTTAACAAATCATGGGAGGATGGTGTGGTACCTGAGGACTGGAAGAAGGCTGATGTGATTCCCCTTCACAAAAGTGGGACCAAGACAGAGGCATGAAACTACAGACCCGTCAGTTTGACCTCTGTGGTAGGAAAAGTGATGGAATCACTTCTGAAGGAAAGAACTGTTGAGTACCTAGAGGCCAGTGGGGCACAGGACCCAAGGCAGCATGGGTTCACAGCGGGAAGGTCATGTCAGATGAATCTAACTGATTTCTTTGACTGGGTGACCAAAGTAGTGGACCAGGGAGGGGCTGTGGACATGGTCTACCTAGACTTTAGCAAGGCATTTATTTGACACAGTCCCACACAAAAGATTAGCAGTCAAATTAACCAGCCTGGGAGTGGGTCCCAGGGTGATAGCCTGAGTAAAACATTGGCTGAACAACAGGACACAGAAGGTAATTGTAAATGGAGTCCACTCTGAAGAAAGAGGGGTTACCAGTGGGGTACCGCAGGATTCAGTACTGGGTCCAGTCCTTTTTAATGTCTTTAGAAGTGACACTGCAGAGGGACTGGAAGGAAAAGTATGCCTCTTTGCAAATGACACAAAGATCTGCAACAGGGTTGATATACAAGGAGGCGTGGAAAGGATGAGAAGGGACTTGGCAAGGTTGGAAGAATGGTCAGAAGTATGGCAGCTTGAATTCAATGCAAAGAAGTACAAAGTAATGCACCTGGGAAACAAAAACCCAGGGGAAGATTACACAATGGGGGGAGGTAGTAACAACAACAAAAATGGAAAGGGACCTGGGGTAATCATATCAGATGACCTTAAGGTTGGCAGGCAATGTGAGAAGGCAGCAGGGAGGGCTGGGAGGGATACTGGGATGTATGGGAAAGGCATCACCAGCAGAAAACAGGAAGTTGTTATTCCTCTGTACAGACAGTTGGTGAGACCCCATCTGGAGTACTGCATCCAGTTCTGGAGACCCCATCTCCGCAAGGACATAGACAGGATGGAGGCAGTCCAGAGGAGGGCAACTAAAATGGTGCAGGGTCTGCAAGAGAAGCCATACGAGGAGAGACTAAAGGAGCTTAATATGTATACCCTTGAGGAAAGGGGGGGCATGATAGAAACTTTAAGTACCTCAGCGGAATCAACAAAGTCCAAGAGGGTAGCATCTTTCAGAAAAAGAGATGTGCAAGAACAAGGGGACACAATTTGAAGATAGAGGGGGACGGCTCAGGGGCAATGTGAGGAAGTATTTTTTCACAGAGAGGGTGGTGGACGCATGGAACAGCCTTCCTGAGGAGGTTGTGGGGTCTAAAACTGTGGGAGAATTCAAGAATGCATGGGACAGACATAAGGCAATTTTTGTGGGGGGGGGGTAGGAAGAAATAGGCTGTTGGTTAAATCGGATCTGCTGCTTATCCTCTAGGTAGGGAAATGGGCAGACTAGGTGGGCCAAGCGGTCCTTATCTGCTGTCAAAGTCTATGTTTCTATGCACGTCCACGTCCCGGGGGAAAACATGGAGGAAAACCCCGGCTACTGGGGAGGCAACGGTGGGGCTCGAGTACCCAAGCCCGCACGCCCAATGCCAGCCCTGACCCAACTTGACTCTCTCTGGTCCCCGCCTCCTCCCATAGGGTGGCTGGGAAAGGGGGGGATCCAGCATCTGATTCCTCGGTTGTGGCCAGCAGAGGCTGGGGTGAGTGGGTCTCCAACCAAGAGATGCTCCAGTAGTCGGTGACCGAGAGGGAAACGAAGTTAGCAAAAAAAAAAAAAAAAAAAACACAATACCAAGGCGGAGATAAATAGGGAGGAGGCAGGGAAGTTAGGTGCTGGTGGTGGTAAATAAAGGCACACACCAAGGGTGCTAGGGAGGAGATGGAGAAAAGCAGAGGAACTTATTTACTTATCTTTATTTATTTCAGTTTAGGATTAATACCTTTGAGTGAAGGACTCATTTTCAAAGGTTCCAAGTCAGTTAAACGAACAGATACAGACAACATAACACAACACTGGATTACAAAATAAGGTTACAGAGGGTTGCACGTACTTTTAAGTTTCACTAATACATAGGAGTCTAAGTTTCACTAATACACAGGAGTCTAACATAGTAAGTACCAGCACTAAGTGTGAGGCATTGTAGTGTTAGAAATAGGAGCAAGGGAGAAAGGCCAGGGATTGTGTCTCTGCTGGGTGGTACAGGGGCCAGTGGGGGGTATGGCCAGTTGCCAGTAATGGTAGTTGTGCTCACCAGTGGTGGCCAGGGGTGAGGGTGTTGGGGGAGCAGCCCTTGGTAGGCATTGTCAAGTGTTCATGTCAGTAGCAGATGGAGTGGGTTACTGGGGTGGGAGGACAGTTTACTGTAGGTGTATGGAGGTAGTGTAAACTATGCTAGGTAGGTATTTTGTGGGTAGGGCGATTTGTTGGAGAGAGCAGAAGGTGGGGAGTGCAGGGGGCAGTGGTAGGGTGGTTAGTGCCAAGGGGTGGAGGAGATGGCATAGGTGCCCTGAGCGTGGGTTAAGTGCGGCAAACACAGATTGTTTTTAGTTCTAGCTGGGAACGGAGCCCAGTTTTGAACTGTCTGAGCTTGGTGCATTCCAGTAGTGTGGTAGGCAGCTCATTGAACCACTTTGGGACCAGGATGATCTCTGTGCCAGTTTAGTACGCTTGAATGACACCTGGAGTCCCCCTTTTGCAGCACTCCTAGTCTGTTTAAAGGGTAACGCCTTTGCGAGTAGCCTGTTAGTGGACTCATGCATTAAGCCCTAGCATGGCTTTTTTGAGAAGCATGCAGGTTTGGAATTAAGCTCGGAGGTGGAGTGGGAGTCACCCTGTCTCATTGAAGAGGGTGCAGGTGTGGGTAGAGAGATCAGCGCTTAAGGTTAGGCGACAGGCCTTGTTTAGGAGAGTGCTAACTGTCTTGAGGGCAGTGGCAGAGCCTGCTCCATAGATTGGAAGCCAATAGTCTATGGTGGCTAGTACTGAACTACTTATGGCCAGTTTCAGAGCTGCAGGTGGTAGGGAGTGCTTCTGGTGGTACAGCACACCCAGTTTCATGTTGGAGGTCTTGGCGACGTGGTCAATATGACTGGTGAAATTGAGGGTGTCATCAAGGTAGATTCCCAGGTATTTAAATACGGAGACTTGTTCAAGGGGGTCTCCCTTAGGGCTCAGGATTTGCAGTGGGCTGAACTTCTTTTCATTTTGGGGAACTGTGAACAGCATGCTCTTGGTTTTTTGTGGTTGAGCAGGAGTTTGTTCTCGCAGAACCAGGATTCGAGCTTAAGGAAGCTGTCCTGCAATTCAGTAGTGATGGTATGTTGGTCTCTGCCCGAGACAGATATCACAGCATCTTCAGCATAGAGTACAATGTGTACAGGGCAGGCAGAGGGAAGGGTGTTTGTGAACAGACTAAAGAGTAGAGGGCTGAGGATGGATCCCTCGGGGACACCTAGGCTCACCTCCTTTAGCTCAAAGTATGTGTCTCCTAATCTGACTCGTCGGGTTCTGTGGGAGAGAGAGCTCCCAAACCAAGCCACCAAGCTTGGAGACAGGCCAGCTGATAACAGGCTGCTGAGGAGAAGGTGGTGGTTCACTGAGTCAAAGGCCTTTCTGAGGTCTATGAATATAGACCCCACTGCCATCCCTTTATCCACAGCATCGTAGAGTTGGGAGGTATATTCGACTAGTGCCGTAAGTGTTGAGTGGTCTTTATGGAAACCATGCTGTTGAGGGCCGAGCAGGTTATACTTCTCCAAGTACTCAGTGAGCTGGTCTGAGACCATCTTTTCCAAAGATTTGGGGGTTGGCCTGTAGTTAGATGCGTTAGTTCTGTCTCCAGTTTTGAAGACAGGGGTAATTAGTGCCAGCTTCCAGGCATCTGGGAACACAATCAATTTAAGGGAGGAATTAAAAACCTTAGTGAGACGGTTGGCTATCTCTTCCAGGGTTAGTGCGACCAGCTTCAAGTCGATTTGGTCACTCCCCATCCTGGTCTTGCCTAGGACATGCTTGACGTATTTGATTGTCTCAGGTCTTGAGATCTGCTTGAAATAGAAAGGCGGTGGTCCGTAACTTGTAGGTGTGAGTGTGTCCGGATCTGAGGGCTAATCTGTTGGTGGCGCAAGGTATTCATCCGGTAATACACCAGTCAGATCCGTGAATGCTAAATTGAATGCATTTGTGATATCAAGGGGTTCCTGGATTGTCCCAGTATTGGAGGTGATCAGGTCTGGTGGTGCTCTCGGAGCACTACCAGTTAGTGATTTCATGGAGTGCCAGAAATCTTTACCCGAACCCCATAATTTGTTAAGTTGGTCCTTATAATAGGCAGCTTTGGCTTGGCAAACAAGCTTTGTGCAGTTGTTTCTGCAGCCCTATAGGTGGACACGTCAGCCTGCTTGCCTGTCGCCTTGGCCATATGCCAGAGATCGTCTCTTTGATGCATGAGCCCAAGTGATGTGCCAGAGAGCCAGGGATTTGTAGTGCCTTTAACCTTCTTGACTCTGATGGGGGCGAAGATGTCACAGGCCTGGGTGAAGGTCCTGAGGAAGTATTCCAGGGCCTGGTTCCCATCCAAGGCTCTGTCGATTGGAGACCAGTCAGTTTTAGGTGTAGTTTGAAGGCTTACAGGAGTCTGGCTTTAAGGGTGCGGTTACGGGACACTTTGGGCGGATGCTTTGAGAACTTATTTGTCCAAATACACAAGACTGGGGAGTGGTCACTGAGGCCATCTGGTAAGACAGAAACCTCAGAGGTGTGTTCTAGGTGGTAGGATAAGAGCCAGACCATGAGTGTGCTGTTTCCAGTTCGGTAGTTGAGGCGGGTGGCTTGAGTTACCATTTGGGTGAGGTAGAGTCCAGAGATCTGGTCTCTTGCCGGAGCTTCTCCCTGTGAAAGCCAGTTAATGTTTAAGCCACTGACTATAACCTGCTCCCACTTTTTGCCCAGCAGCTGCCGATTCTCTATGAAGTATTTAAGGCCAGCGACTTGCTGACCTGGGGGTATGTAAACCATGGTAAGCATAAGGACTTTGTTCTGCTGACCTATGGAGAGTTTTAGGTTTAGGATTTGAGCCTCTTTAGAGTACATACTGCTGTGCATGGTCTGGGATCTGACATCACATTTGACGTAGACTAAGCATCCACCCCCATGTTGAGACAATCTGTCCTGCCGGTAAGTGCTGTAGCCATTAAGGGAAATGGCGACGTCAGAGATTTTTGGGACGAGCCAGGTATCCGTGAGAGTTATGATGTCAGGATTAACCAGCGCCACCCACGCCTGGAATTCCGTGAATTTAGGAAGTAAGCTGCCGATATGAAGGGAAATGACCTTAAGTGCCAGTGGTGACATTGAGGCTCACACCAAGGTTACTATGTAGTAGGGTAAGGAGAAGGTAAAGAAGAGCAGAAGTACAAGTGTAGGACAAACAGGGAAAATATCCAAGGTGAGGAGGAAGTGAAGACACAGGGGAAAATAAGGCAACTAGTAGGGGTAGTGATGGGTAGAGGGAGGGCAGAGAGAGCTAGCACATAAGGGTGGGGGGGGAGAAAAATGGGGAGCAGGAGTGAGGGAAAGGGGGGTATAAGTACCGACACCCCAGAGGGGGAGGGTTTAAACCAGAGAGCAGGAGCAGGTGGATTCCAGAAGTAGCCAGGATCTGAGCTGGGATTTGAAGGAGTGGTGCGAGGCAACCATGCAGATAGCTGCCGGGAAGCTGTTCCACAGAGAAGGTGCGGCTACCGACAGAGCTTTACTCCCCATTACAGTGGAGACTCTGGGGACCTCCAGTGGGGGGAGACAATGTATCAAGCAGACACCTGGAAACAGTACGTGCCTTGAGAAGGGAAGCAAATGGGGACTCGATACTCCCATGCACTGTGCCATCAATGATACTACCAAGTGTATAGTCAAAGCAACGCTTGAATGAGGGCCAACCAAGAGACTGGAAGTCGCAATGGTGGCAAATACCTGTGGAGCAGATGATAAGCCAAAAGGCAATACCCGGAACTGTTAATGCTCCCTGGAACAAGAATTGCAGGTAGCACCTTTTGGGGGGCGGGGACAGGGACCATGACATGCAGATTGGCATCCTGCATATTGAGGGCATAGACAGCCGCCCTGCTTGAGCAGAGGAAGAATGCCATGCAGAGTGACCATCCAGAATGTTTTGCACTGGATAATAAGGTTCAGCTCCTTGAAGTTTAGCATGGGCCTTAAGTCCACCATTCTTTTGGGAACTAGGAAGAACCTGGAGTAGAACCCCTTGTTCCTTTGTTGCCTGGGCACTGGCTCTATGGCCTGTTTGTGGAGCAAGGTGAGCACCTCCTCCCTGAGCACCTCTGTATCATCTGGAGGATAAAAGGTGGGGACTGGGGGAACATCTGGAGGCTGTTTTAGAAGCTCTAGAGCATGGCCCTGTTCGATTATCTGCAGGATCCAAACATCCAATGTGATGGTTCTCCACTGAGACAGATGGAGGGAGAACCAACCTCCGACCACTACCTCCTGGCTTGGAGCAAGGGGGGGGGGGTCTGTCAAGGAGTCAGGCTGAAGCTGAACCAGCGAATGGGGCCACACCTCCTCCTCTGTGTTGTCTGGCAGAAGAACCAGAGGTGTAGGAGGGGGCAGGCAAGGCAGAACTGGCTCTACATTTTCCCTGGAGCTTGGCTCTGGAACCGGACTGGTGAGAGACCTTACAAAAGGAGGGCCTCGATCTACTCCTGGGCTAGGTATGGTAAAAGGAGTGGACAGACCAAATAGTCCTGCCAGAGGCCTGCAGGTCACTGAAGATATCCTGCACGTCTGGTCCAAAAAGTTTATGACCCACAAAACGGGCATTCAACGCCTTTTGTTGGACATCAGCTGCAAAGCCCGAGACTCCAAGCCAGGAGTGTCTTTGGAGGCAAACAGTGGAAGCAGCTGCTGTTGTATCAACAATATCGCAGGTGGCTGAGGAGATGCTTACTGACATCTTCCAAAGCCTGGAGTACTTTAAGAAGCTCTTGTCTGAGAACCTTGAGTGAGGGCTTGAGCAGCAGCTTTGTCCTTCTTTCAGAGGGTATTCTGGTACTTAATCAGATGATCCAAGTAACTGGCAATAATAAGGCCCAGGGTGGCAGAGGCAAAAGTCCTCTTGGCCCCAGAGGTCTAGCCTCCTAGATTCCCGGTCACAGGGTAGGGAACTAAGATACTTAGTGACCTTAGTTCTGTCATGAGTTGCCTTGATAATCACAGAGTCAGTTTTCATGTGGGCAGCACAAAAGGGCAGCTGCTGAGGTGCCTGGTAAAGCTTGTCAGCCTTTCCGAGCATGGCTGGTCCAAGGTTTGGCCAGCGCCAGACCGCAGTGGCAGCATCATTTAGAGCTAGCAGCAAAGGAATAACTTTTGAGTGGAGACTATGGTATCTCCACGATGTCCACCAGATTCCTCCTCATTTCATCCTCTTCCTCAGTCTGAAAATCCCATAGTGGAAGACAGCTGTTTCATAATGCTAAAGAAAGAGGGGTCCTCGGGGGGGGGGGGAAGAGGACCTGGGGGTGTGTTTAACGGAGTCCTCACTCCTGGAGGAGACAGAGGACCTGTCAGGAGTCCACGTCAATGTTTTCCTTCTTATCCTCTTCCTCAGGGAGGATGAGGTCAGGGTGGTATTCCTTCTTGACGCTGGCTTGCTCTAAGCCAGGAACTGACGGTCGAAGCATCAAAGACTCTCTGGAAGGCACGGGGCGAATGGGTTGGACTGACATCAAAGCTGAAGTAGCACCTGATGACGTGGGCGACGACGGCCCAAGCTGTGGTACAAATTGTTAAATGAGAGATGCAGTAATGAAGGAAAGAATAGCATTAAGGTAGACAGTGGGAAAAGGAATTATCGTTAACACAGGTGTCGATGGAGGGGGCACGTAGCCCAGCTCCGACAATGAAGTAACAGCAATTGTGGTTGCAGGTGGTCCCAGCGCTTGTGGACCTCAAGGCTTCAGAGGTCTCGCAGCGGGGCTGGGGCCAATGACCACTCCGCAGCCCTGCAATGGCTGAAAGAAGATTGTTCCATGGAGGGCCTGACAGGAGCAGAAGCCTGCACAGAAAGAGGTGCAGGCACTGAAGTAGTCAACGGAGTGATCCTTGGAGAAAAGAAGGGGGAATCCAATGGGGATCGGGAATGCCGACAGGAGGACTGGTCCTTGTCTCGGCTAGAATGTTTTCCCAAGGATTTGTCCCAGGCCTTGGCAGCCTGACAGCCCGAAGAAGATGCCAGTAACTTTGGGGGGGGGGGCCAGGAGAACCCCACTCTCCGCTGGCTGCCAGTTGCTCCATGAAGAACTTCTGCAGGGCTTTCTTACATCGGCGCTGGCTGGGTGGTGAGACTGAAATTCAGGTAGGACTCACAGGCAAGGACGTTGTGGCTAGGCCCCAGATAGGAGACATAGAGTATGTGGTCACTGACAGAGGCAATCTTCTTTCAGTAGCTGCAGTGACAAAAGAGAGCTGACAAGGGATTAATTCTCGACATAAAAGAACAAAAGAATCACTTTAAACTAAAGTGATTCAAAGACATGTAGAAAAGGGTAAGTTGTTTTGGCAGCTAAACTGAGTGACAAGGCTTTCGCGGCGTCTGTGCGTGAATGGTCGACAGCGGGAAAGAACTGAGGAGGAAGCAAGGCCACCAGCACTTAAATAGGGCATGTGACGTTGGAGCCTAACAGCGTGTGTGGCCCCTAATAGACTGCTGCAGAAAAAGCTTCTGTGTGATACTGATGCCTGATGGCTAAGTTCCACAGGTGTGGCCTGATGACAGAGATATCCCCAAAGAAGATCTGAGAGTTACCACAAGTGACTAAGAGTGAGTTCGAGTGAAAATTTATTTTGGAAGGCAATACTATTATTAACAGCACAAGGCTATGGATTTTGTATGCTCTTAAATAAATGCTGTTTATTTTTACCTGACATTTTCTTGTTCTGTGAATCAAATTCATTCCTACCCCCCCACCCCCTCAAATACAAAAAACACACCCACTACCATCCCTGCCCAGCTTCATCCGCAGTTTAGATACTGGACATTCTTAGAAAGTATTTTGATGACGTATTCATTAGTAAAGTAAAAAAATATATTCTTGCCATTTTGAATATAAAATGTTTGCTGTTGCCATTGACGCATTAGCGTTTACAACTGAAACACTTCAGCAAACTTAGCAAAGCGAATGCATTGTACACACATTTTAAAACCCAACAACAAAAAATGATTTAGATAAAAATGTCAGATTCCTACAAGCAGTCTCTCCTTAATTGCTATTTGCAGATGCTAAGAAGACTAGAAGACGGCATGAATCGTGCTGCGGTGAAAAGACGCGCCACAGCACAAGTCAGAATGTCACTGGGTTCCAGGTCTCATTCTCTTGACCATCAAGATAACAGGAAAATGTCACTCAATGGACGCATCTGTGGTCGTATTAAGAAATTACAAAACTTTTTTTTTTTTTTTACATGGCTGATTATTTTTAAAACCACACATTTATATTTTTTAATTGATCAATGACAATAAAACGACCATGTTAATCAATAAAATAATTTCCTCTACTCTTTAAGTGACACTTGGCAGCTGCAAATATCTGTACAAAGGTTTTCCACCATTTATTTAAAGACACTGAAAGTAACTGGGTTTCCTAGTCTGAGGGGACTCTGCAAAGTATTCCAGAGCGTAAGGTCAAGGCAACCGCATGAAGATTTACCATAAGGGTTACAACAGCTTGGGGTTTCTACATAGATTACAGTTTCTCCTGAAAGACTTCCATGATAAATGATGGTGAGTTATTCAGCAGGTCTTTGTAGAGCTACAGAAAGAGAAGTTACAGTACTTACGGTAACTGCAGATCTTTCCGGACCATCTTGTCCAAAGAGACCCACTTATCTGTCTTGGGGCCAGAGGTGCTACAATAACACAGGAGCCAGAATTGTTGGGGGCTGGTGACATGGGTGTATCACTGCATGCACGCTTCTGCACATGTCCACTGGTATACAGTGATACCTGCCCCCAAATGGCTTAGTACCTTTTTTCCCCAGTGGAGGAGAGCTATTGAGTGAAACTAAAACTGACAAGCAACCTAACACCTATCTAACAGAATAAGACAGCCCTGTTTGCCTCTGTAAGAATGGGCAACTCCAACATGGAAAACCAGTGTCTTCACAGCCCTTACTTACCCTATGAGGGAGGAAAACAATACAACTGCAACAGTGTAGTGAGTCTGAGAGATGGTGGGTAGCTCATACTACTCTATGGAGAAGATATTCAGGAAGATTTACAGTAAGGAGACAATACAGTGCAGTGGTTTAAGGCTCTGAGCTGCAAACCTGGAGGCCTGGGTTTGAATCCCACAGCCTCCACTTGCATACTATGTGACCCTGCGCAAGTCACTTAACTTCCCTGTGCTTCCAGGTTGCACCTGTAAACAAGCTTCAGCTTAATGTGTCTCTCCTGGTTAAAAAAATTAAAAAAATACAGTTCTGGTAAGTATTTTAACTATTAACATGGGGATAGTAGCATAACAAAGATGACTGGTGGGGTCCTAGCACCTGACCATGCATTAATGCATAATATACTCACAGCTCATGTGAGGCAGTGACAGTTGAAATCAGTGGGCATAGCCGGTCCTGGTTTTCTGCTCGACAGAACAAACGTGAGCAGTAGCCATTTCTGTTTTCCAGCCTTAGCGAGTGGTAAAGAGAAACCCACCCACCAGCCCGCACCGTGGATCTCGCACAACCGAGTGGACAGGAACAGAGTCCTCGGTTGTGTCACTGTGTCTGACTCACTCTGTACTCAACAGGCAATGTGCTGACCAGCAGCACAGTGTAACCTACCCACCCTCCTGGCTGACCTTGGACAACCATGCGGAACAGAGTAGATAGGAGAAAGTGCTTGGTTATCCAGCTCTGAGTAGCAGCACAGAGAGTGAGAGAGACAGTGAGAGAGAACGGATCAGCGCATGTAGGCATGCTGAACTCCCTGCTGTTCCCCGTGGCAGTGTACCCTGAAGCCCTCCCACCCCACCCTGCACAGTGCGAGCAGCGAGATGCACTTCTCAGAGAGTGACACACAGCACACACTTTTGTTGCGCCCACAGCGGCCCATTGCAACTGGCACTGAAAATGGCAATCTGCCATCTGTGTCTGTCTCTCTCTCTCACTGTCCGGTCTCCAGTACAGCGACCAATGGAAAGCCAGACATGAGGAGGAGAAAAGTGGCAATTCTGTGTGTTGCTCAGTGTTGGAGCTTGTTCCTGTGCAAGTTTTTGCCTGACAGAGAGCCTAGTCAAGTCCGCAAGTTGCTGCTCTGTCCCGTCGGTGTCTGCATCTGTCTGTCACAAGGCGCATAGCTGCAGGAGCTGAGCTCTGTTCTCCCTGCTACCTTGTAATGTGTCACCGAGCTGCAGTAGTGGGGTACAGGTACCACAAGGCAATGTCACAGATGGCAGGGAACAGAAGCCGGTGTCACTGTGATAAGGGGGGGGCAGGGGAGAGAGAGAGAGAGACAGACACCAAATGGAGCCAGTGCAGAGAGAGAAGCAATCCTCAGTGTTTGTCTCTTTCTTGTGTGTTGCGGCAGTGACCGAGAGCGGAAAGCACTCTAGAGAGAGAGAGGGAGGGATGTACCGGGGCAGCACATGCATTTGAATGGTGCACAAAGGTGCCATCTGTGTGTGTGTGTGTGTGTCTCTCTCTCTACAGTACTGGAAAGTCACAGTACAGTGTGTCTGCAGTGAGACAGACAGTGTGGTCACATATCCACAGCAACACAGGGCAGGTAGACAAAGACCGAGACCAACACCAGCACAGCTTGCTTTACTGTACGGGGACAGATAGAGAGAGAGAGAGAGAGAGAGCGTGACAGACCAAGAAGCAGCACAGTGCTGTAAGAGAAATAAGTGGAAGCTCGTATTTTATGCACAAGAAATGTTAGAAATCATGTGAGTAGTGTATTTCTGACATTTCTATGTGCATAAAAGCAGTCACATGTGCAGCATTCCTTGAGGACTATTTTCCCAGGTGGCAGGATACAGTCACTTTTTTGGTCTTAAAACAAGGAGAAACCCTGTTTCTGTTGTTTTCTCCTTGTTTATAAGATACCCCATGCTATAAGTACAATAACCCACTCCAGGGCGTGTGGTTACTGGGGATTAATCAACACCCAGGGTGCTGTGAGGATACTCGGCCTACGGCCTCGTGCCTCACAACACACCTGGGGTGTTGATTAATCCCCAATAACCACACACCTTGTCGTGGGTTATTGCTTACTTGTCTGTGTTCCTAGAATCATTCTTCTCCATAGAGCCCAACTTACTGGACTCAAGTACCAAGGTTTAGAAACAAGCTCCCTAGACTAGGAAGGCGGGAGTCTCGGACTCACTTAGGAAAGTAAGACATTCAGCATGACACATCCAAAGCTAGCATGTTGTCTGGAATGTATGTCCACAGCATAGTGCTTGGTGAAAGAATGGACAGTGCTCCAGGTGGCATCCCTGAAGATCTCTGGAAATGCGTACTGAACAGGGTGTTACTAACAAAGGGGCTACAAGTCTTGTATAATGTGCTCTGACAGGGCTGTCCAATTTCATTCTTGCCACAGTAATGTGCTCTGACGGGGCTGTCCAACTTCATTCCTGCCACAGTGTGACAGTGACAAGAGAGAATTTACAATCCATCTGGAAAGGCACTGTCTAGTGACTGGGACTCCCTTTTGACTAGGTCAAAAAAGACAAACAGTTGCTGTGCCTGTCTGTAGTCTTTAGTCCTGTCCAGATAGAGTCCAAGGACTCTCCTGTCATCTAGAGAACGTAGTATGTTTCTCTCTTCATTTTTAGAGCTGGAAAAGTATGTTTGCAGAACCAAGGATTGGTTAAAATGGAACACTGACACCCCCTTAGCCAGGGATTTGAGGTGTGCATGCAGTACTACTCTGTCATTATGGAAGACAGTATATCATGGTGGATTCGTGGCTAGAGCCTGTAGTCAGACACTTTTCATGCAGAGGTAATGACTACTAAAAACTCTGGCTGCCAGGTAAAGTACATCATGTCACAAGCAGCAGCTGGCTCAATAGGCTTGCAAGTGAGCATGTCAAGTACAAGGCTGAAATCCAAAGGAGTAACTGGCTTTCATATTTGGGTCTCGTATGTAAGATTCGCCTAAGGAATATGTTGAACAGTGGCGAATGAAAATGCACACTAGTCTGTGAAATGCTGATTCATTTGCTAGGTCTAAGGAGTACTTTAATCTGGAGTCTGAGAGGTCCAGTAAATATTCCAAAATCTTTTCAGAGGGACATCTGAAGCGGTCAACTGCGATTTTAGAACACCAAATGAAAAAAGGCTTTCATTTGGCCCAATAAGCTTTCCTAACGGATGGCTTTCAGGCTACTAGTAGCATCTTGGAGACCCTTTGAGAAACATTAAATGTGTTCACCTCTATCTCATCAGGATCCAGGCATGGAGATGAAGGGAATACAGACTGGGATGGATCAGATGGCCCTGGGCCTGAGTCTGTACGTCCATCCTTGCTGGCAGAATCTTCAACTGACTGGCTGCTAACCGAGTCACTAGTACACATCAGATGGAACAGTCACGTAAGAACTTGACGGAACAGTAGATCTTCGAAGGGATCTCTTTCATCAGGTCACACCTATGGAACTTACAGCCATCAGCCACTAGGACCACATGGACACTTTTCTAGCAGTCTAGTAGGGGCCGCCCACGTCGATGTCACACCCCAATGTCTCTGCATATATAAGCGTGGGTGGCCCCGCTCCCTCCTCAGTTCCCCGCTGGAGACCGTACTCTCTAGGCCTCCATCTAGGGAACCAAGGAGAAAGATAATGTACTCAGTTATAAGTAAGGCTGGGGCAACAGAAAAGCCAGTCTGGAGACAGAGAACAGGGGGAAGGAGGGTGAGATGGCATGGCCTGATGAAAGAGATTCCCTCAAAGATATATTGTCATGGTAAGTTCTTGCATAACTGTTCTATCTTCTTTGGGGATATCTCTTTCATCAGGTCATGCCTATGGAACGAGTCCCAAGCAGTTCCGACAGTTAAACAGTCTGGGTGGCAGGTGGACAAAAGCCTAAGAAGGAAGGCCTTGAAGCACAGCTAGGCCAAATCCTGCCTTCCTTCTAGAGGCAATGTCCAGACTGCAGTGTCTTGTGAAAGTGTGGACAGTACCGTAAGTTGCAGCAGCAGCACAGATTTCAGTAGGTGACACATTCCTGAAACAGGCAACAGAAGTGGCCATGCCTCTGGCTGAATGGCCACAAATTACACCAGGAAATACCTTACCATACTCCATATAACAAAAAGTAATACAGTTGGCCAACCATTTGGACAAACACTGTTTAGAAACTGGAACACCCTCTTTCCCAGGGGTGAAACAAACAAACTGCTATTTAAAGCACTAAGGAAGAGAAGTTGTATAGTGACTTGCAAGATTATTATGAGTCTACACCTTTACCTATGCAGCTCCAGCATGGACTCATTTAATTTTTTACTATCCGTTTAATTATTTTATGGTATTTACTTTTTAGAAATGAGTAACTAGCCCCTAAATAGTGAAGAAAATAGTTGTGTTCAAATGTCTCAAATGTTTGACAAAATGAATTTTCCATGATGTGTAAATGATGTTTACATAATAATGATGTCACACTATGACCACTATTTAAGGGGCCGTCCTACACCAACTACCCGCCCCCTGATAAAGCCTTACATAGCGAAGCGCTGGTGACATGGACAGTCAACCATTTATTTGCTTTGTGTCTGTACTGGGAAAGTATCCCATGAACGTCTTTGTGTGAGACGCTTCATTGGAGTTAAACACTAACTTCTTGCTCTGAAGTGCTGGTGCATTCTGTTGGAGAGTTGTAAGGTGGCAGCCTTGCACCAGCACCCTGCCCAGGTCTGTGAGCGCAGTACCTTTTTGTCTGTAGTGAAACAAACAACTGTGAGGACTTTCTGCAGTCCTTTGTACGGTGGGTATAGTACCTGAGAATTCTGTGCACATTTAAAGTTTGGAGCAATGCTTCCCCTGGATTGGCATGCTCTGGGTAATAAACAGGCAGGTGGATCGACTGATTTAAAGGGGAAAGGAAATCATTTCTGTCAACTGTTTATAAAGTTCTTATTGTCAGAAATGACATACATTCTCCTAAATTATCCATATTTAGCCATATCTGAATAAAATGTAATACAAGAACTGTATTCGTTTTTATAGGCAGCATTCTGTTACAGTTCTCTTCGTGGAACCAGTAATTTCGAGTTTTTACTACGTCACGGTTTGTGTATAGAATGTTAACTATTTGCTGTTGACATATCAGAACTATGCTTAAAACTCTGTGCACAAACCGTGACATAGCCAGAACTCCAAATTATTGGTTCCATGAAGAGAACTGCAACAGAATGCTGCCATAAAATTAAAACAATGCAAAATACAGTTTTTCATATCACTGTATAGTCAGGTAGTTAGATATGGATTATTTAGTGGAATACATATCATTTCTGAGAATAAAAACTCTATAAACTGCCAATTTGAAATGATTTCCTGTCCTCTTTAAGGTAAACTCAGACAACAGGAAGAAACTTGGGGTTAGTACGCAAAGGCACCATGTCTTTGTGGTAAATCAAATAAGGCTGATCACACACGAGAGTTTGTAGCTCCGAAATCCTTCAAGCAGAAGTAACAGCTTTCGCTTTCCATGACCAAAAGCGTAGCTCTCAAGACGTGGTTTATCAAAAAAAGGCAAAGTCAGCTTTACTAGAACTAAATTCAGGTCCCAGGCCGGGACCAGATTGCAAATAGGAGGCTTTAAGTGCAGAATGCCTCACAGAAAAGTACAAGCCACAGTACTACCATAAATGGGCAAAGGGAATGTTATACAGCAGACAGGTGCACCTCAGTAGAGGAGTATTGTAGTCCTGCATCAGACAAGGACAGTAGAGGAGTATTGTAGCCCTGCATCAGACAAGGACAGTAGAGGAGTACTGTAGTCCTGCATCAGACAAGGACAGTAGAGGAGTATTGTAGTCCTGCATCAGACAAGGACAGTAGAGGAGTATTGTAGTCCTGCATCAGACAAGGACAGTAGAGGAGTATTGTAGTCCTGCATCAGACAAGGACAGTAGAGGAGTATTGTAGTCCTGCATCAGACAAGGATAGCAGATACTCTAGAACCTAGTTCACCAGACAAGTGAAAGGGTCCAAGTGATGGGAATTGGCCCATATTGCAAAGCGCTTCCAATTCCTTGAATAAGTGGCCCGGGTGGAGGGTTTCCTGGCAGCTACCAGGACATCAGTCTCTTTCTGAGACACCCTAAACCGAGCAATGGCTATGTCTTCAGGAGCCATGCATGCAGATAGAGGGACTTGAAATCCAGATGGACCAGGGTCCCCTGTGCCTGTGTCAACAGGTCCCTGCAGAGGGGCAGGGGAACTGGAGGTTCCATAGCCAACTGTTGCAGTAATGGAAACCAGATCTGGCAAGGCCAGAAAGGTGCCACCAGAATTAGGGAGGCCTGTCACAGAGTGCCTCTGTGAAGGGTTGGGAGACCCTGAAAGTCTGTATGTATGTCCCTTATTTAGGATATTTAGGAAGGAGCAAGAGCTTTAGCTAGTCTACAAATGCTAGATGCTTGTGGTTGGGGTTCTTTGTTTGCTTTCCGAGTGTATACTCGGCTTGCCTTTGTTCTTCTGGCTGCTAAAAAAAAAAAAGGGTGCTGTAATTGTACTCATCAACACACAGTCAGGCTGTATATTCAGCTGCACTAACTTTCAGTTGCTCTGGTTAGTGAACAATTAATTATTTTAGGGTCAGTAGATAATGGTCTCTCAAATATCAAAACAAGGGAGGGTACCAGCTGAGACTTAAGCTTGTTTAAACTCTGCACACTAGCATATCAACAAAATTAATTAAATGGGTGAAGGATTTATTGTTAAAAATAGTTAAATTAACAATGCTTTTGTGACTTTATCTGTTGCTTTGGAGATGTTCAAATAAGCACTGGATTGTGATAAAGAAATGGCATTTCTTGATGGTTTGCTGCAGCTTAGAACAACCCCCCCCCCCTTGGATTAAGTAAAAGTTAGCGCTTAGAAAAGAAATAAGTGCTTTGTCTAATTGTTGCATTTTAGAAGTAGTTTAAAGTAGTAGAAAATGATCTGGGAAGGGAATAAATAAAATGCTGCGAGGTTACAAATGGGACATACACTGATAGGCTGAAATATCAGCCGTTGGAAAATAGGCTTGCTTAAGTAGTGAGGGCTTTTTTGTGAGGAAACAGCCTCCATGAAATCCCTGGCAAGGCGCTGTGTAAATGTTCCGTTTAAGTCCTGTTCTTAATCTTGCTGTACCTTCGAGGGCCCTGTACAGTTTAAATATATCAGAGGACATCCTGGATTTCTCCCCTGTCCTCTGTTCTACCCTCCTGAATAGAGCTCTTAGGAAAAGCGGCTTTTTCTTGTATCAAATTGCCGCTGAGTTTCCTAGCGATTGTGCATATATGAGCAGCTGTTCCGCCTCAAATATAAGACAGTCATGAAGGCATTTAGCCTTCTAGTGCTGTTTAAATGCAACACTGTTTCTGGAATCATAGTGAGGATAGCTCTACATCCCTCCGAGACGAATCTCTGCTTTGGTGCTGTTTACAAGCCTGTTACGAAACGAGAGTTTACGGTGTTTTTGGGCGGTTCAGAAGTCTGGAGTTCCTTCAGACTCGGCTGCAGCTTGCTCTTAAGAGCTGGCCGGCCAACTATTCAATCCTTTTAAACTGTGTCAAAAGGGGTGGTGCTGCCTAGGGCTAGAGAATGTATTAAAACTCCACAGAAAGATTGTAATTCACTTTTGTGCGTGAACTTAGGTTGTTATGTTAATTAAGATGTTTAGATGTGCTATATAAAATAAAAATGTTGTAGATAAAGATACGCTGTTTGAAATAAAGTACAGGGTTGGGGTTATGATGTCACCTGACCCCCCTTCATTGTATAAAAGCTGAACATTTAGCATAGGTATTCAGATAGATTCTGGGTCTGGAGGTGAACTCCAGGGAGCTTTGGTAAAGTGCTAAGGAGCGAGACTGTGTTTATTTTCTGTGCTAAAATTGAGAACAAGCTGTCGAACTAGTTCGTTGTATCGAATTTGTCCTGCTGCAAACAGTTTTTTTTGAAGGAATTAGAATAAATGTGGAACTTTAAAAGGAGCTGCTATATGTGTCATGCTATCTGATTTGCTCATGTACACCTGCGCCTTACCACAAGGCCCCCTCAATTTGGAGCTTGACGAGCACTCTCTGGATCAGAGGAAAGGGAGCAATGGTGTATAGAAACCTCCCTATCCAGGAGAAGGATAACGCGTCTCACCAGAAAACTCCAGGCACTGGATCTAGTGAGCAGAAACACAGCAGTTTTGTACTGAGTGGGGACGCAAAAAGGTTCAACTCTGGATGATCCTATCTGTTGAACAGGTCTTCTGCGACCAACGTCAACAGCTCCCACTCGTGCATTTTGGACTATGATTGGCTCAGGCTGTCCGTCAAGGTATTTGGTCACCTGGAACATGGACAGCCAATAGATCTAGACCATGTTCCAAAGCCCAGTACCAGACTCTCATCGCCTCCCTGCACAGGGGTTAAGAATTAGTCCCCCTTGCCTGTTGATGTATTAAATGACAACAAGGTTGTTTGACTGTACTAGCAGGGGACTCGGAGAGAGATGGTTCTGGAAGGCCTGTATGGCATACGGAACTGCCTTCATTTCTTTTTTTTTTTTTTGAGTAATCTTTTTACCTCATCCTACACTCAGGCTTCCACCTCTCCTTCAGGCCCTTCCTAGTATCTCTCCACTCCCGGCCATCCTCTTCCTGAGCGCTGCTCTCACCACATGTCGCAGCCAACCTCAGAGTCATCCCAGAGTAATCCATCTCCGGGCAGGTCCCCCTCCTTCGAGGGGGAAGGCACTGTGGGGCAGGGAAACCCCAGCACTCTATTTTCATCCCTACGGGCTCGAGGGTGCTGCTGTGGAGAAGTAGGATCCTGGAGGTTCCGTGGCCATGAAGGATACGGAGGCCATCACCCGGCAGAAGCCAAAGTTGTTTTCCGGCTTTCTGGTTGTCCCTCCTGTGCTGCTGCATGTAGTACCCCCGGTGTCCACTACAAGAGCGAGGCTTCCTCCCAACCCACCCCAGGAGAGAGAGCAGTCCTCCGACGCTCAGTCCTCCGGACGCTCAGTCCTCTCCTTCCCCAGCCAGCCCCCGACGTCCCGAGTCCGTTCCCGAACCCGACTCGCCAGCACGGTTCGAGGTGTGGCGTCCAGTGCCTCAGCCCTCTGCGCCACCGGGCCAGCTGCCTTCATTTCTAAAATGTTTATGTGGAGGTAAGCCTCCAACAGATACTAGGTCCCCTGGGTCCATAAGGGGCCCAGGTGTGCTCCCCAACCCAGACCCGAGGCATCTGTGGTGAGCATCTGTTGCAGAGAAGGGATGAGAAAGGGCACCCCTCTCAGAAGATTGGGGGGTCCATCCACCACTGAAGTACTCCGCGTACAGGGGAGGAGACAAGACACTGCTGATCCAGATCATTGGTACACTGATCCCATTGGACCCACAGGGTTCATTGGGGGATCTGCATATGCAGTCTGGCCAAGGGTACAGTGACAATGGACGTGGCCATTAGGCCCAGCAACCGCAGGAATGTTCTGGTTGTGATGTACCAGCTTTGAGCAATCAATTGTGCCTGAGCTACAAGGCACTCTGCCCCGCATTGGGGGAGGAAGGCCCTGCCCTGAAAGATGTCCAGAATCACCCCTATGTATTGCAGCCATTGACACAGGGTCAGAACAGACTTGGGCAGATTGACTGTGATACCAAACTCCAGGCAGCTGCCTGGTACGTTCCAGAGTGAGCAGCAGGACTGTGCCTTCATTACCTGGTCGTCCAGATAAGGGAAGACATACAGGCCTTCATGGCTGAGGGCCGCTGCCACTGTTGCTAAGCATCCGGTAAAGACCCTGTGGTGCACAGGATAATCCAAAGGGCAATACTCGGAACTGGTAATGTTTCCTCTAGAACAGGAACCTGAAGTACTGTCTGTGGGGGGAGCAAATCTTGATATGCAGATAAGTGTCCTGCATGTCCAGGGAGCACAACTAGTCTCCCTGGACATGCAGTACAACCAGTCTCCCTGCCTTAGTAAAGGCAGCAGACCATGCAGACTGACCATCAAGAACTTCTTGTTTTGTATATAGAAATTCAGGTCTTTGAGGTCTAGAATGGGCCTCAAGTCCCCTGTTCTCTTTGGGATGAGGAAAAAACAGGAGTAAAATCCTTTGTTCCTTTCCATCTGAGTTCTGGTTCTATAATACTTTTGTACAGTAAGGTGAGCACCTCTTCCCAAAGCACCGGAGAGTGGTCTGGAGGAGAAGTGGGGGGAACAGGCAGAAAATCTGGAGGCTGTTCTAGAAGTTCTAGAGTATGACCTTGTTCAATTAGCTGCAGGACCCATAGCATCGGTTGTAAGGGCCCGCCATTGCATGAGATGGAGGGAGAAATGACCCCTGATCACGATCTCCTGACTTGGGGTAGAAGGAAGGGGTTCACGCAAGGAGTCATCCTGAGGCAGAGCCAGCAGCTGGGGCTGCACTGCCACCTCTGGGGATTTTAGCAGAGGCCCCCGTGGTGGAGGAAGGAGCAGGCAGGGCACGACCCTGCCCAACGCTTGCCCCGAGTTATGGTTCTCTACCCAGCCTTTCATAAGGTCTATGGGAGATCTTATGAAAGGAGGGTTGTGGCCAGCTCCTGAATTGGGTATGACAGAGGGAGTGGACAGACCTAATGGCTCTACCAGAGGTCTACAAGTCATTGATAATATCCTGCACATCAGGGCCAAAAAGCTTAAAGCCCCCAATGGGAGCATTTAGAGTGTTATCCTGGACATTAGCAGCAAATCCAGAGATCCTCAGCCTCAAGTGCCTTCTAAGTGACAGCAACCCTGGCCATAGCATCAGCCATGTCATAAATGGCCCTTAGAACATGCTTGCTCATCTGCCTTAGTCTGTTAGCCTGAACAGTCTTAAGAAGTTCCTGCCTCTGGAACCCTCAGGAAGGGCCTGTCCTGCAGCTCTGCCCTTCTTCCAGATGGTGTTCTGGTATTTCACCATGTGGGACAAGTAATTGGCAATCCCGAGGCTTAAAGCCACTGAAGCAAAGGTCCTCTTGCTACAAAGGTCAATCCTCCTAGATTCCTTGCCGGGGGGGGGGATTAAGGTGCTTGGGCACCTTGGACCTATCATGAGCCGCCTTGATGACCACTGAGTCAGTTTCTGGCTGGGCGTTGTAAAAAGGCTTCCCCAAATGGGCCTGAAAAAGCTTGTCAGCCTTCCTTGGTGTGCCAGGGACTATGTTAGGCCTGTGCCAGGCCACAGTGGAAGCATCATCCAGGGCTGGGAGGAAAAGAGCAATGACCTTAGGAGGAGACTCAGGAATCTCCAGGAAATCCACCACGCTCCTCCTGGTGATATCCTAATTCTTCAGTCTGGAACCCCATGGTACCCTGAAGTTGATTCATGAGTGAGAAGGAGGGGCCCTCAGCAGAGGATCTCAGAGTATGTTTTGTAGAGTCCTCACTGCCAGAGGAGACAGTGGATCTGTTTAAGAAATCACGCCCCAATATCTTGCCCTTCATCCTCACCAGCAGGGAGGATGAGATCTCCTCAATGTTGACCTGGTCAGAGGGAGACCAACAGCAAAGATGCTGCTGACGCCCGAGAGAGTGCAATGCACTGGGGTCAAACCGCTTCAACACAGAGGCAGCTCCCCCCGGCAACAGCTACGAAAGCAAAGGCCAGGGAAAGAACTGCTGGATTAGTGCCACTGTAATGGAAGAAAGTACTGTGTTTAAGTCGATGACAAGAAGAGGCAACACAGATGCCAACATCGGCGACGGAGAGGGCAGAGGCCCCATAGCTGGAGTACCACCTGCTGAAGCAGAGCCGGTGACACCTGGCCCTGGTGGACCTTGTGGTTGCGGAGGTCACAGCAGCGGAGCTGGCATCGATGACCCAGGCAAGCATGAGGTCACTGGCCCTTCACCTACCGAAGAAAGGCTGGTGGAACTTGCTGCTGGGAATGGCCTGGTGGGAGCTGAGCCCTGGGCCGCAGGAGGGGTCGATGCCAAAACAGTCGACAGGATTATCTCAGAGGAAGAAGCAGTAGCAAGCTGGGACTGGAAGCACCTCTGGGGGAACTGTCTTTTTTATGTTCACTGATCCTGTGAGAGTGTTTCCCCAAAGACTTGTCCCGGGCTTTGGTGGCCTAAGAGCCTGAAGAGTGAGCCTGCGACTGGGAGGCGGTAGTCCCGGAAGGTCCCTGCTCCATCCCGGCGAGTTGTTGCTCCAGAAGAAAGGACCACAAGGCTTTCTGGTGGCACAACCGGGTAATGAGGTTAAACTTTAGGCAGAGCTTGCAGGCGAGGGTGTTGTGGCTAGGCACGAGGCAGCACACACAGAGGTCATGCTCATCTTCAGAGTAAATCTTTCCGGCAGCGACAGTGATGGAAAAGGTTTGTAGAAACTTTTGTTTTCAATACACAAAATAAAGGCAGTCACTTTAAAATAAAGTGATTCAATACTAAAGAAAAAGAAAGGTAAGTTCAAAAATGGCAGTCGACTGAACAATGAAGTTTCTGGGGAGTTCATGCGAGTATCGTAGATGGCAGGAAGGAATTGAGGAGGGAGCGAGGCCGCCCACACTTATATATGAAGGGATGTTGGTGTGTGACGGCAGCATGGGCGACCCCTACTAGACTGCTAGAAAAGCTTCTGTGTAGTCCTAGTGCGTGATGGCTACAAGTTCCATAGGTGTGACCTTATGAAACAGATATCCTCATAGAACATCTGTCTGGGCCAACACAGAGCTATCAAAATCATCTTGCCTCCTTGGGCCTCCAGTCTGAAGAGCACTCACTGAAAGTGAGGGAGTAGAGGAAGACAGACGTAATTATTTGTCTACTGCAGCCGGAATGCATCCTGACAGAAAACAATAGACTCTGCACTTCTGGTGCAGAGCTGAGGAAGTTTAGCATTGGGAGAGTGTGCAAAAATGGTCTGTCTGGAGCCCCCATCTGTTGAACAGGGACTAGCCACTTGTGGGGATCTACCACTATTCAATTGAGGTCATCCAACAGAGTGATTTGGACTCCTGACAGACGAATTGCTAGGAACAGGGTCCTATGCTCCAGACACTATTCCCACACTCTCATGGCCTCCCTGCAGAGAAGGTAAGAGTGGGCTCCTCCTTGTTTGCTGACATAGTACAGGACACACTTGCTGTCTATTTGAAGCAGTACTGTCTCGTGACAGATCAGTCTGATAGGGCCTGCAGCCTGTAGATGTCTGCTTTCTTCTCCAGTACATTAATATGAAGATGCACTTCTGAGGTCATCCTGATTCCCCCCCCGGCCCCGAGTTTTGAGACTTTGACAGTAGGCTCCTTACCCTCATGAGGAGGCATCTGTTGTGAGAGTCACCCGTGGCTCCGGAAGGAAGAAAGGAAAAGCCTGAACTAAATTTACCTTCACTGGCCACCACAGGAGTACCCGGACTAGTGGTTGGGCACCCGTATGGGGGTTGTTCCAAGGATGGGATGCTTGAGACCATGAGTGGTTCTCATGTGCAGCCTTGCCAGGGGTATTGTGAACACTGAAGATGCCATAAAACCTAGAAGTTGCTGCATGGAATGTGATGGCACCAAGCGGCTGTCCATGACAAAGCATGCCATCCAGTCTCAATAGTCCGCTCTGTGTTCTGCAATGAAAGCTTAAGCTCAAGTCATGTCCAAAATAGCTCCTATAAACAGCAGTCTCTGGGAGTGTACCAAATGAGACATGTGAGGGTTCAGTAGTACTCTTAATTAAGGACAGAAACTGAGACATCTGCCACTGCCTGTTCTGCGCCCAATCCAGATAGGCTCTTTATCAGCACTTTCTTCAGGAAGTTCACACAGGGCTGGTGGTGCTACTCAACTGAAAAAAATATGGCAATAGTGGACACACACCCAATGAATAAAGACACCGAGCTCCAAAAATAATGAAAGTTTAAGTTGTCATTTTATTGACAATCGCACAAGCTACTCAGCCTGATGTATTTCAGACCAACAGAGGCCCTTTCTCAAAGGCTGGAGTAGTGACGCACACACCACCAATAAATAGCATGCAGACATATGACATCATAATGACACAATTAAATTTGACTGGTTAAAAACATACTTGACAATATAAATAGAAAATTTAAAAAACTGTTTAAAACACGCGTCAGGTAGAGTAGCCTGTGTGACTGTCAATAAAATGACAACTTAAGCTTTCAGGTTCTTTATTAGCCAGTAATTCAGAAAAAGGAAAGCTTGGATTTCTAGCTTCCTGAGGTGCGCTACCTGTACTGCACAGCATTTTGTAAAGATATACAGTGCCAAAGAAAGACAAAAGGGAAGGAATCTGAACTGGTAATGCTCCCAACACACAGACACACAGAAATTAATGTTTACTGGTCATGTTTGGGGTTTGCCAGAACATGCCGGTATGCATCCCGCATGTTCACAGATGCCATCTAGTCCTGGGGTTTCATGTATGGGAGCAGAGACCATTCTGAATTGGTGAGAACAAAGAAGACTAGTCTCTCTCTCTTCTTACAGCTAATGATCACAGAGATAAGTAAAATACCGAGGAGATGAGAGGTAGCACAAAAAATAATGGTAAAGCCTGTTACCAGATGCATCTAAAGTGCTAGCTGATAGAGCTGCACACAGTTGCCCTTCCCCCGCAACAGTGACAGACACATGGGGACTTACCCCATCAGGAAAGCTACGCACCGAGAAACCTGACACAACTTGGTTGTTCAGAAGAAACAGACCGAGATAAACTTTGTACCTCTGACAGGGCATCACAAGTGTGCGATGCTGCATATAGCAACTAATAGGGAAATGCCCGAGGCAATGGGGATGTATCCTGGGGGTGGGGTAACAGATGGTAGAGAGTCACACAAAAGAAGATAATTTCATTTTTTTTTTGGCAGATATGTGCTAAACCCCCTTTTCTTTTTCGGAGTTTTCCAAGCCAGCTTTTTTTTATTTTTTTATTTTTTTTTTAAGAAAAGGGTACCCTTGCAGTTCAACAATTTGGGCATTCTGAAAAATAAAGAAAAGAAGTAAACAATGCAGAAAGAAAATGTAGGTAAACTGAAATGATGAAACTCACTCCCATGGTGCATACTCAACAGCGGAAAAAACAGAACTGAGGTAGGCAACAGGGCCAGCAATGGTTGCTGGCAGGTGAGCGTCACCATGTGGTGTCAAATATAAACTACGGGCCTGTAACTGCTGCTGCTGACCCCCTTTGCTCCTGCAGTGGTTCTAGCACTTTTGGCTTAGACCCAAGAGTAGAACTCCATGGAGAAGACTGATTCTAGGAAGATCTATCCTATCTTTCAAGAATCAGTCTTCTCCATAGAGTCTCACTCTTTAGTCTCTACTATCAAGCTGTAAGAAAAGCCCACTCGACTAAAGAGGCTAGAGACCTGGGACTCACAAGGAGAGCAAGCTTTGTTATACAGTCAACCTAAAACTTGCTTGTTTCCTGGAATGGCTCACCAGAAAAGTATTTCATGAAGGTGTGAACAATACTTCAGATAGCAGAAAAACATATTATGGAAATAGAGATCAAATCAAGCAAAGTCACGAGTCAGTCAACACTGGTCAAGAGGAATGACCTCAGATGGAGCCCATAAATTGCTGCCCTGCTAACATGTAGCAGTGCTGAATGCACGCCACAATCCAATTTGACATGCACTGTTTCTAAATCGGAAATCCCTTTCAAATGGGGTTGAAAGATAGAAGGCATCCTTAGGATGGCAGAAAAAGGGAAGATATTGTTGATGGGGACCTGAATTTGCCAGATGTTAACTGGAGCACCTCTGCTGCAGCCACATGCAAGAGCAGGGTCTTTCTTAATGCCCTATATGGGGCATGCCTCAAGCAGCTAGTGTTGGAACCCACTCGGGTGGGAGCAATCTTAGACCTGATACTCTCAAACAGGGATGGAGAGAGGATCTCAGATCCAGAAGTGGGTAGCCATCTGGGAACAAGTGACCACCAAACAGTGTGGTTCACGATAAACACAGCCGCAGAGTCAAGCCATACAAAAGTGAGGGTGCTGAACTTTAGGAAGAATGACTTTGTCAAAATGGAAGAGTGCCTTAGAAAAGCACTAGCAAACAGGTAAGAAGGAGGGGTGGAGGAACAATGGAGAAACATCAAAATTGCCATCACAGAGGCAACAAGCCTTTGTGTAAAGCAAATAAACAAATCAAAATGAAAGAAAAAAATACTATGGTTCTCAAAAGAGGTGTCGGGAAAGGTTAGGGAGAAAAAGACAGCATTCAGGAAGTATAAGGAAACACAGAAGGGGCAGGACAGAGAACTGTACCAGTTAAAGCAGAAGGATGCGGAGAAGGCAATCAGAATAGCAAAGGCCCAAACCGAAGAAAAGATAGCCAACTCAGTTAAGAAGGGGAATAAAACTTTTTATGGGTACATTAGGGAGAGAAGAAAGACCAAGGGAGGGATAGTGAGGCTTAATAAAGGGAAGGGTGGGTGGGCAGAGAAGGGCAGTGAAAAACAGGGATACTGAGCGAATACTTCTACGTTCAGTATTCACAAATCAGGAGGAGGGGAAGGTACCTAATCCAATCAACAGAAGCACTCTGGATAGGAGGAGTCGATACCAGTCCTTTCACAGAAGAAAAGGTTCTGGAAGAACTCCTAAAACTGAAGGTGGACAAAGCAATGGGGCCCGACGGGATTCACCCCAGAATTCTAAGGGGAGAACTAGTGACACCACTGACTACCCTTTTTAACAAATCATGGGAGGATGGTGTGGTACCCAAGGACTGGAAGAGGGCGGATACATAGATACATACATACATACATAGACAGTGTCAGCAGATAAGGGCCTATGGCCCACCTAGTCTGCCCATTTGAGTTTGTAACTTCAGTTTATGTTTTCCTAGAACTCTGTTGCCCCCTACCCCTGACCTCCATTCCTTTATGTCTATCCCATGCATTCTTAAATTCCGTGATTGTTTCAGCCCCCACCACTTCCTCAGGCAGGGTGTTTGAAGGGGATGTGATTCCTCTTCAAAAAAGTGGGAGCAAAGCAGAGGCAGGAAACTACAGACCTGTTAGCTTGACCACAGTGGTAGGGAAAATGATGGAATCACTTCTGAAAGAAAAAACTGATGAGTACCTAGAGGCCCGCGGGGCACAGGACCCAAGGCAGCATGGATTCACAATGGGAAGGTCATGTCAGATGAATCTAATACATTTCTTTGACTGGGTGACCAACGTAGTAGACTAGGGAGGGGCTGTGGACATGGCCTACCTAGACTTTAGCAAGGCATTTGACACAGTCCCACACAAAAGATTATTAAACAAATTAGCCAGCCTGGGAGTGGGTCCCAGAGTGGTAGCCTGGGTAAAAAATTGGCTGGACAACAGGACACAGAGGGTAATAGTAAATAGAGTCCACTCCAAAGAAAGGGTGGTTACTAGTGGGGTCCTGCATGGTTCAGTACTGGGTCCAATCCTTTTTAATGTCTTTATAAGTGACATTGCAGAGGGACTGGAAGGAAAAGTATACCTCTTTGCAGACGACACAAAGATCTGTAACTGGGTTGAAGCACAAGGTGGTGGTGGAAAGGATGAGAAGGGACTTGGAAAGGTTGGAGGAATTGTCAAAAGTATGGCAGCTTAGATTCAATGCAGAAGTGCAAGTAATGCACCTGGGTAACAAAACCCAGGGAAGAGTACACAATGGGGGTATTACTAACAACAAAATGGAAAGGGACCTGGGATGGCTATATCAGATTACCTAAAGGTAGACAAGCAATGTGAGAAGGCAGTAAGGATGGCAGGGGGATACTGGGATGTATAGGTAGAGGCATCACCAGTAGAAAACAGGAAGTTGTTATCCCTCTGTACAGACAGTTGGTGAGACCACATCATAGGAATCATAGGAAGCATCAAGCATTATGGACTTTCATCCTTACAGCTTGCTGACCCCCAAATATTTAGAACTCAGTGGTTCTGCCCCTACAGACCAAGTCTAGACTGGACTTAAAAATACCCATATTAGGGCTATCTACCACTACAGATGGGAGTACGTTCCAATACTAAATTACCCTACAGCCGAACCAATATTTTCTCATTTTCAGACTCCACCTCGGCTGTAAGAGTTGTTTATTATTTTTCCTGCCACTACACTGACTCGTCTTAAAAGTGACCCCTAGCTCCTCACGCAATTTAGTATCACCAATTGCTTTATAAAGCTTGCATATGTCACCCCTGAACCTCCTGTAGTGTAGTGAGTAAAGGTTCAGGGTTTCTAGCCTTTCTTTGTACAGTCTAGTCTTGAGCCCAACAAAGGCTTTAGTGGCTCTTCTTTGTACCCCTCTAGTCTAAGGATGTCTTCCCTTTTATACGGGGACCACACCTGAGCACAGTATTCCAGGTGGGGCCTGACCAAGGAGCTAAACAAGGGGATCAAAACACTCTCTTCCCTACTTGATATGTGCCTTAAAATACAATTGAAATTACGATTTGCTTTTCTGATCAGAGTGTTGCAATGGCGGCTAAATTTGAAATCAGAAGTGATAGTAATTCCCAAGTACTTTTCTTCTTGAATGACTGTCAGAACATCATTCCCGAGTTTATACACTGTCATATTATTACGCTTCCCCAAGTGCATAAGCTTACATTTTGCCAAATTCAATGACAGTCTGTTTGACTCAGTCCATTGCAGGATTTTATCAATAGCCGCTTGTAGGGATGATGCATCAAACGGATTATTGACAACTGCACCCACTCTGCAGTCGTCTGCAAATTTAGAAAGCCAGATATTAAGGTCATTTACTTTCAGAGTAGAAATAAAGACATTAAAAAGGCATGGGCCCAAAACTGAGCCCTGTGGGACCCCATTAGTAATTGGTGCCCAGTCTGACAATACACCCTTTATTGTAACCCTTTGATTCCTACCCTGCAACCAATCAGAAATCCAGAATATTAGGTTTGACTCCAGCTTGAGCTCACTCCGAGTAGCTAATAATTCAAAGTGGGGTAGTTTATCAAAAGCTTTTGCGAAATCCATAAAGGCAACATCCACTGAATTCCCGGTTTAATTCCTTATTAACGTTCTCATAAAAGGTGAGAAGGTTGGTCTGGCATGACCGTGATTTGGTAAAACCATGCTGTACTGGATCCATCAACGTATGCTCATCAAGAAAAGCCAAAATGTTATCTTTTAATATGCTTTCTAGCACTTTGCCCATAAGTGACATCAAGCTTACTAGCCTAAAGTTTGACGGAATGGTCTTAGGCCCTTTTTTCAGGAGAGGAACTACAGTTGCGACTTTCCAATCTTGTGGAACTTCACCTCTATCTAGAGAGGCTAGGAAGATGTGGGTGAGAGGTAATGCTAGGAGATCAAACAGCTCGAGTATCACTCTAGGGTGGAAATTTGTCTGGCAGTATAGCCTGGAGGTTAGAGGAGCGAAGTGTGAACAAGCTTGATACATCCAGCTGACCAGACCTGAGTTTGATTCTCACAACCTCCACTTGCATACTGTGTGACTCTGAGCAAGTCACTTAACTGCCCAGTGCTCCCAGGTCACCCCTGAAAACAGGCACTTGTGCCTAGTGGGCCTTACCCAGTTACTAAAATAAAATAAAAAATAAAATTGTCCGACCTTGGTGATTTACTAATATCCAACTTACGCAATCTATCCAGAACATCTTTTGAGTCGATTAACATAGATCCTGGGGATGGCCATACGCTGCTTCTATATGGGGTTGGGGCACTGATGTTAAAGATGGAACAGAAATAATTATTTTGAATGTCCGCCATTTCCTTATCTGACACGGTCCGACCATTACTGCCCTTGAAGGGACCTATAATACCTGAACTTTTTTTTAAGTTATTGATATAACAAAAAAATGATTTTTTATTATCCTTGACTTTGGAGACTAATGAGTCCTCTTGCTGTGCTTTTGCTTTCCTAATTACAGATTTAACTAAGACGGTAAGTTCCCTAAACGCCTGATAATTAGAATCAGTTTTGACCCTTTTTGTAATTTTTGAACATTCTGTTCTTCTTGTATATCAGCCTCTTGATGAATGAATTAAGCCCACACGGTTTTCTATTTCTTGTGTTACTATATTTGTTAAGGCTAGGTATATGCTTTTTTTATCTGCATTTTTAATATCATAAGTAACCGATTCCACATCTCATTTACTGAACAATTATGAAAATCAGTACCCCACTCCCAAAGACAGAACTCTTTCCTAAACTTAGCAAAGTTTGCCCTGCTGAAATTGATTTTTTTTGTTGAACCCAGCTCCTTTATAGCTTGAGGCTCCTTAATACTAAAATGAACTGTACAGTGGTCACTAATGCCCAAAGGGGTACTCACTCTAACATCAACAATTGTGTTACCCATATCAGTTAGGATAACATCAAGGATGTTGCTACCTCTTGTGCTATCGCATACTTTTTGTTCTAAACCAATTTGATCTAAGGCGTCCAAAAAGAACATATCTGTTCTATTAGTACCCTTCCATGACTTCCAGTCTATGTTAGGCAAGTTCAGATCTTCCAAGATTAAAATTCTGTCAGCTGGATCTAGGTTACATATTTGATTCAGCAAGGCCCTGTCATTATCTTCCGATATAGAAGGAGGTCTATATAAATCAAATCCATAATGATTTTGGCTCTATCCTGGGGAAGTAATTTAATCCATAGTCTCTCTAAATCTGCCATGTCCTTATATAGTTCCTTGCTGGTTATCAATTCATGGATGTAGATAACAACACCGCCTCCCTTCCTATGTACCCTAGATTTTAAATATAGGTTATATCCTTGCACAGATTTTGCCCAGGTGTCATTTTCATCCCACCATGTTTTTGTAATTAGGGCCAGTTGGATATTTTGAGAAGCCAACAGGATTTTAAACTCGTCACATTTTTTCACCAGACTTCAGGCATTAATAAGAGCTCCCTTCCATTCTACAAACTTCTTTGTCCTTGAAGGGCTGTCAGTAGTGATGTTACTGATCGTCATCAAATCTCTCCCCCCCTTCACCAGTTTAAATGGAACTGTATTACCTCACTGATATTTTTACTAAGTATCCTTGTTCCAGCGTGATTTAAATGAAGCCCGTCGGGTTTAAATATGGATTTGTTATTGAAGGTAACAGAGATATCCATAAAACCAATCTTTTCTGATTTACAGAAATATCTCAACTATTTGTTGATATCAGAAATTGCCCCATTTTCATAAGCTTGATGAGCAACTGTTGTTAAAATACCAGAAATTAAAACTTCCCCTTTTTTATTCCTGATCCTGCTAACTGCCTCAGTCAATTAAGTCTGGAATGAACTGAAATCAGATCGATTAACATCGTTTGTGCCCATATAAGGGATTAGTTGTGCCTTCTAGAAGCCCATCCAGTAATTTTGAAACGTCACTTATTTTAGCCCCAGGGAGGGTGCTGAGCGTTGTATTTGCCTTTCGTCTGTTGCAAACTGCAGAGTCGATACCTCTAGTGAAGGAATCCCCGATTACCACTATATCTTGTTAGTATGTCCCTGAAAATATCCTGACATCGTTCCGTCTGAGCTCAGTGGTGCTTGGTCATACTGTATATGATTCAGACTACGATGAGTATTAGGGACCCCCGTTATGTTATCAAGGTCCTGGCTGAGTAGATCAAATTTATTCTGCAAATGTAAAGGGGTTATAGCAGGTAATTTTGGGCAGGATTTCCCATTAGTGTGTTTTATTTGTTCCCAGTGCTTTTTATCATAGGCTCCTACATTCTCCAATAAGTGTTCATCTGCCTTTGCTGCGTCAGAAACTGATGCCTCTAGAACACTTTGAGCCATCCCATCAATATATTTTTCAAGTATTTCTATTTCCTTCTGTGTCTCAAGCCCTGTCAATAACTGCTTGCTTTCACCCTGCAGCGTAGTGACCAAGAAACATTTGTCACAAATAAAATCTTTGCTACCAGGTTCCTCTGTGTACATCTTACATTCTCTGCACATCTTTTTTGCTTTGCCCCTTTTGCTTTTCCCTTAAGACATTTTGCTCGGCTGCACAAACCCACAAATTCAAAGTCCCTCATTATCAGGGATGACAGTTACCCACTGACTAATAGTCCCCTCAGGCCAGATTGCCAGCATCACCAGCTGACACTCACGGAATGCGCGTATCTCTGCGCGCATCTCCACGCGCCCTGCTTGCAGCGAGTCTGCCTAAATAGCGTGCCTTTACCCGGAAGTGATTAGCTCAAGGTCAGCCTCGAAGTTCTTTGTAATGAATTTTAAAATACTAAAATACATCTGGAGTACAGCATGCAGTTCTGGAGACCCCATCTCCGCAAGGACATAGACAGGATGGAGGCAGTCCAGAGAAGGGCAACTAAAATGGTGCAGGGTCTGCAACAGAAGCCATACGAAGAAAGACTAAAGGAAACTGATATGTATACTCTTGAAGAAAGGAGGGGGGGGGGGGACATGATAGAAACTTTCAAGTACTTCAAGGGAATCAACAAAGTCCAAGAGGGTAGCATCTTTCAGAAAAAGAGATGTGCAAGAACAAGGGGACACAATCTGAAGATAGGAGAGGGACGGCTCAGGGGCAATGTGAGGATGTATTTTTTCCACAGAGAGGGTGATGGATGCACGGAATAGCCTTCTTGAGGAGGTCGTGGGGTCAAAAACAGTGGGGGAATTCAAGAATGCATGGGACAAACATAAGGCAATTCTGGTGGGGGGGTAGGAAGAAGTAGGAGTTGGTTAACTAGGATCTGCAGTTTATCCAATAGGTAGGGAAATGGGCAAACTAGGTGGGCCAAGCGGTCCTTATCTGCTGTCAAAGTCTATGTTTCTATGAAAGAGACAAATGGTTGAAAGGCTTGCCAGCAGTCCTTGGTTCTATTGAGGCAGAAACTAAACATTATTCCAACATTAAGAGAGTTCAGTTCTACTTTTCCTGAGTTCTCTGACTTGGGAAACAAGGCTAGAATCACCAAACACTGACTGAGGCGTAACACTGATACCATCACCAATAATCATGCCCCCCTCCAAAAACCAGAAGACAGCGGAGGTGGAAATGGGGCTACTGTCCCTTCAGAGGGTAGCACTGAGTGCAGGGTATCCAGGGCAGGCTGGCTTGCTGGCACTAAAGGAACAATGAGTTATGTTATATTAGGGTATTCCATTTGTATATTCTTAGCTTCATCTACAGCCACAGTCTTGAAGTTTAGAGCCCTGTGCATATTCTTCAGCAGTGACTCCCCACAAGGAGTCTGCACTGTCTGGGCAGGCACAGTTATTACCTCTTGAGCAAAGGATATTCTTCATAATCCTCTATCTCGTTATCAGTGAGGTCTGGATTATACTCATGTTCATCATCCAGTAAGGACGATGAGGCCAGACACTCCCACATAAGTGCTATGGCTGGATCCATGAGGTACTCCCTGCTCTGCACTGAGACATGACCTGGCACCAACAGCAATGTCTGAAAAGGAAATCGTACCAGTACTGAAGCTGGCCCTGGTACCAAAGGTGGCAAAGGCACCAACAATGCCACCGAGGCTGGCACCAACATGGCAACAGCCCCAACAGCTGCACCAAAAAGGAACAGCATAATTTGGGGGCCGAATTTAGAAGCATTCCAACATCACACACAGCACTGCAGGCAGAGCTGTTAGGGTGCAGTGGAGCCACAGCTCCAGGAAAGCTGTCCACCGATAAAACTGCCCATCTGAAACATCCTCTATAGGAAGAGGGAGTGTCAAAGATGGAGGAGGCCATCCAAATGGCGTAACAAAGTTGGCCAAATTTTTTTCAAATGACTGTTAAGAACAGATATTTTATTTCTTTATTTTGTTTGCATTTGTTAAGCTGAAAAGCTCACTGGAGAAGCTGTTACAGGAGTTATCTGAGTGTACAACATACAGTACACTGGATAACTGAATATAGATTTAGCAGCAAACACAAAAGTAAGAAAAAATTTAAGACATGTGATGGCAAAGAAGAAAAAATTACTCACCTTAGTAATGTTGTTTCTTCTAATGGAGTCTTGCTATATTATAGACATTAGCAGTTTGTTCCAGCTCTAGAACTGCCCCGGAGTGCAATGGTTAAAACCATTCCAAAATAGAATTTTGGCACGAGAGCAGCTCGATCTGTGTCATTTCAAACTTGAACTGTCAGATCTTTCTGAGCCAAACTCACTAAGGTCTGTGTGGAAGCTGTAACCTACACTAGCCAAATGGCTACCTAAATAATAACAACCATTGATGGTCCCAACACCCAAGACTCAAGGCAGGGGACCAGAAATACTAACACCATTCTAATAATATGAAAATGGAACATAAGTATAATAAAACACACACACGCATACACATACACACCCCCAAAGTCCCAAAGGGGACAAAATGCTAACAGGACATAAGTAGTGCCCACACGAAGTTGCCCGCACCCCACCAAGTAGAGGTTCTGAGAGGGGTAGGTTGGGAGGGAGGTCTATAATATAGCAAGACTCCATTAGAAGAAACAACATTACTAAGGTGAGTAATTTTTCTTCAAACAACATGAAGTCTTGCTATATTATAGACATTAGCAGAATACACAGCAGTACCTCCATGGAGGAGGGGCAGAACCTACTTAGGAATAGGCTCTGAAGAACAGTTGTGCCAAACCGAGCATCTCTCCTGGCCTGGACATCCAGGGAGTAATGCTTGGTAAAGTGTGCACTGCTTTCCAAGTAGCAGCCTGGCAAATCTCTAATAAAGGGATACCTCTGGCAGCAGCTAGAGACGAGCTGCACCCCTGGTAGCATGGGCATCCCCAAACCGGGGCTCTGCCCACTTCTGATAACAAAATTGGATACAAGAGACAATCCACCTGGCTATTGATCTCTTAGTGGCAGGTTTGCCTTCCCAACTTCACCATAGGTAAGGAAAAGTTGGAGGATTCGAACTCTGTGACCTTTGTACGCTCTATATAATAACTAAGAGCTCTCTTAACATCCAGGCTGTGCAACCTCCTCTCACCAAGAGGAGTGATCAGTGAAAATACTGGAAGGGAGAAAGATTGACTAAGATGGAAATCTGAAACCACCTTAGGCAAAAACTTCCTATTAGTCCTAAGGACTACCTTATCCCTGTGGAAAGAAATAAAGTCAGTCTCCACTGACAAGGCTTGCAATTCACTTATGCGTCTGGCAGAAGTGATAGCCACTAGAAAAAACAGTTTTTCAAGTTAGGTACTTAAGCTCTGCAGAAGACAGAGGTTCAAAAGGGGGTTGCATTAACTGGGCAATGCAAACATTAAGGTCCCAAGCAGGGGCCGGTTCCCAAAAGGGAGGATTAGTATGGAGTAATCCCTTAAAAAACTTGGAAAACACAGGATGAGAGGAAAGAGGGGATGACTTTCCTGCTGACACAAAAGCAGACACAGCTGCCAAATGAACTCTCAGGGTAGCTGGTCTGAGATCCAAGGAATTAAGATGTACCATGTAATCTAACAAATGGGCAATTCAGCAGATTCTGGGAAATATTTTCCCAGCACACCAAATGGAAAACCTTTTCATTTAGAACTATAAGTAGCCTAGTGGAAGGCTTTCTGGAAGCCTTTAGGATCTCAAGAACACCCTGAGAGAGGTGTAAATCAGCAACTCTAACTCCTCAAGAGCCAGGCCTTGAGGTTGAGGGATTTGAGGTCCGATACCAAACCCTTCCCTGGGCACAAGTCAACAGATTGTGATTCCTGGGGAGGCACAGGGAAGATGGACTGTCAGAGGCAGAAGGAGGGGTACCAGGGCTGCCTGGCCAATCTGGGCAATCAGAATCACCCTGCAAGGCTGAGATCTGATTTTGACTAGTACTTTGAATAGAGAGGAAAGGGGGAAAGCATAGAGGAACTTCCTCCCAATCCAGAAGAAGGGCATCCAGGGAACTGAGCCCAGCACTGGAGGCCTGCAACAGAACAGAGGAAGTTTGTGATTGTCTGGGGCTGCAAAAGATCTATCTGAGGGATGCCCCACCTGGCAAAAACTATCCCCAGCACTTGAGGATCCAGGGACCATTCTGTGATGGCCCTGGGAAATCCTGCTGAGGGCATCCGCTAGGACATTGTCCTTCCCTGGAAGATGAACTGCTATGAGGGAAGTGTTCAGGGAATAGACCAGAGACCCAACTTCATTGCCTCGTGCACAAGGTCAAGACCGAGTGCCCCCCGTTTGTTGATGTACCACATTGTTTGTGGTGTTGTCTGTTCTGACTTGTATCACCTTGTCGTGGACAGATGCAGAAAAGCTTGAAGAGCTAAAAGACAGCTCTGAGTTCCAGCAAATTGATGTGGAGCAGAGATTCCTGGGGACCAAACTCCCTGAGTGGAAAGGTCACCCATGGGCTCCCCAACCCAGAAGGGAAGCATCTGTAGTGAGAGTCAAGTCGTGAGAAGGGAAATGAAGGGGACCCCGCCTTAAATTGCTCTGATCCTTCCACCACTGGAGAGCTAGGATCTAGGTTCGAGTCACTGGGACCAACTTGGAAAGGGGTTCTTCTCTGAGACCAAAAGGTTCTCAAGTGAAACTGAATTATCTGAACGGCCTGTACAACAGCTGGGAGCCGCCCAGGAGCTGTAGAGTGTGCCCCGAGAGACCCAGAGGAAGTGAGGCTGAGTTACCATCTCACCTTTCTGGGGAAGAAAGTCTGGCTGCTTTGTGTCCATCTGCCCTAAAGGTGAGTACCTGACTGGTTCGATCGACTGTAGTTAGGAAACCAGGAGGGAGAAGCTGCTGGGTGACCTGTAGGTGAGATTTTGTTTGTTCTGGGGACTGGCCTACAATTTGAGCCAGTCGCTCAGATAGGGAAAACAGCAATTCTCTGCCTCCTTATGGGCCACTGCTAGACACTTTGTGAATACCCTTGAGCAGAGGTAAGGTCAAGGGGTGCTGTTTTGAACTGGCAATGACCTGAGGCAGCTTTAATCTGAGGTACTTTCGATGGGATCTTCTGATTAGGACATGGAAATAGGCATCCTTGGGGTCCAGGGAGCTAGCCAGTCCCTGGCCTTAGGGAAGTTGTAAACTGCCAGAGTTACTATTTTGAACTCTATCTGAATACAGACCCCTGCCCTGATGCAGGGAGTACCCTTTCACTGCTCTGAGAGCTAATAGGATGAGACCTCTGTTTCAGAGCGAGGGTCTCTGAAGACTTGTAGAAAAGTCTGCTTCAACTTGGGAAACTTTTTGAAGCTTGAGAACCAGACCCTGGCTTACTACTCAGGAACCCACTTGTCTGAGGGGTTAAAGAAGCCCAATTTGACTGAAGTAAGCCAGCCTGCCCTCCACTGTACAGGAGACTGCCCTGGGCACCCCTCAGGGTGCCTGTTTGCAGGAGCTTTTTAGGCTGGGGTGGAGCAGGTCTGCCCACCCCTTGTCTGCCCCTGCCTCTGAAGAAGCCCCTCTGAGCATAGTCAGAGGAGGCCTGAGTCTGGTAGAAAGTGCCTGTGAAAAGGCCTCACCCTCCCCTGGGGGCATGCCTTTGAGAGAGATGCCGCCTCCTTAGCCTGGGACACCCTTGTAAGTAGTCCTATATTCATCCATCTTCTTCATGTAATTTCTCTGTCTGCTCTCCAAACGAGAATTTCCCACCACAGAAAATCCTATAGCCTTAGTCTGGGTATCCCAGACAAACTAGTATTACCTGAGCCAGGCCAACCTTACCTAAAAGCTACAGATGTGGCCATGACCCTAGAGGAAACATCATTAACATCCACAGCAGCATGAAACTGGAACCTTAGAGGCTTCAATGCCATCAGCAGCCACCTGTTCTAGTTCACTAGCCAGCTGGCCATGGCCTGCTTTGCCATTGCATAACAGTATCCCATCTAGATTTCTGATACCTAGCTACATAAGACATATAATTTGTTTGCCTGAGTCCCAGAGAGGCTGCCATATATTGTTTTTTTTTTTTTTTTTTTGCTGTGCATCAATCTTCCTGGAATCCTTGCTCAGGAGATGTGAAGCCAGGAATATTATTTATCAGTCAGCAGCCTGAACTACTCCCAACATGACTGCATTGTTGAGAAAGGAATTCTGTATCAGGGCCTGACAATGTATATCTTCTGTCCATCTTTTATCTACAGGAGGTACTGAATTGGAGCTTTTACATTTCTGAATTGTTTGTTTCCTAAAAGACTTATGTAAAGGAATAGACAACTTCTAGACTCTGAATATCCATCATTTCTACAAAATCAGGCTCCTCTTGCTCATCCACAGCCTCTTCTAAAGGAAGCTTGAGGGTTTCAGCAACTTTTTATAAAAACATAAAAGAGACCAGACAGCATAGGGGAGATTCTAAAGGTCTGTCTGGGGAGATGTCCGTCAATGGGCACACCCAGACCTTCCAGCCACATCTATACTGTTCATAATCCTCCTCCTCCTCTGGTTCTGTAAAATTCCTCAATATCATAATCCTGAATTACTCAGACCGGATCGAACCGACTTTTACCAGATAGTGGTGGTTCGACGACCTGAGACAGTGACTGACAATCTGTATGGCTTTTGTTATCTCTGCAGCAGTTGGAGAAGTGAATTTTGACCCAGACCTGCTGATTTTCTTGTTTCTTTTACTGGAATTGGTTCCTTAGAACCAGCTTTTTTTGCCCGAGGAAGTCTGGGCCCTGGTCAGAGGGCACTCCTCTGGTCTGCTGGCACTGAACCGGCTGGCCATCCGGTCAGCGGACTTTTTGCCTCCTCGCTCCTGAGCCTGCCCAATCTTTTTTCCAGGGTGGCTGCAGGGAAATTTATATACCTGGCAGTCTGACTGAGGTGGTCAAACCTCAGACAATAAACACATGTGGTGTGGGTCAGCCTGGCAAAGACTTCCCCACAAACATCACAGTGTTGAAACCCAGTGGGCCTGGTTTTCTTTTGGGTTTCAGACATAATGCCAGCCTAACCAAAAACTTGCCCTTTAACGCAGTGCCAGGTAGAAGACACCCTTATCGGTTCCTAACCGTGTCACTGGTATTGGAAAAACGAATAAACTGCTTTTTAGAACCGATAAGAACCGGGAACCGCACTCTAAAATAGTAACTTTTAGTTTTAAATGAGTTTGTTCCACTGATCGGTTCAAAACCAACCGATAATTCACAAGTTCCACACAGACAAAACCTTCATTTACTTACGGTTACCACAGATAGAGCTTGAACTCGAACGGTTTTATGTTTAAATAAAACTATTCTCGTTAAATCCAACCGAGAAAACACTTTTAAACCGAGAATGAACCGAGCAGAAGGAGAAATCTCCGGAGCGACTGTTCACTGAGGCGGAGTAAAGAATCTGACAGTTCAAGTTTGAAATGACACAGATAGAGCTGCTCTCGTGCCAAAATTCTATTTTGGAATGGTTTTAACCATTGCACTCCGGGGCAGTTCTAGAGCTGGATCAAACTGCTAATGTCTATAATATAGCAAGACTTCATGTTGTTTGAAAGAAAAGCTACAGTATGTACCTAATGTAATTAAAGATAATAATAATCTTTATTTGTAACAAGCACAATTCAACAAGTATCAAAGCGCTTTTACAAAGTTTAAAAACCTTAAAATTATAAAACTATAAATATATAAAATACCAAATTAAACAGCAAACATGCCAATAGTTTATCAGAAAAGGCAAGTGAAAAACAGAAATTTAAATACCTCTAAATTTTCTTTCTCCGACGGCTGGTCTCCGGGCTTCCTTACTCCTGGGCTCCACCTCCTGATACTGACAGACAGGCAGGAATCAGACCTCTGCAGCAGTGGACATCCAGCCCTCCACTTCCTGTCTCCCTCAGTTCTTCCTAAAGCAGTCCAATGTGGCAACACTACAAGAACTTGAAAACAAAAAATAAGAATTTTAAGGCGTATATGGCCATGAGGTCAGTCAAGTATATAGACCAGCTGTTGGAGAAAGAAAATTTACAGGTATTTAAATTTCGATTTCTCTCTCCTAAGCTGGTCTCCGGGCTTCCTTACTTCTGGGATATACAAAAGCAGTATGTCCCCATATGTCCTGGGCGGGAAGAATGTCAGGAGCCCATAGGGATCCACCACCGCTTGAAGCATTCTACGGCCAAGGATGCCTCATCCGAGGGTATCACTTCCAGCGAATAAAATTTTAAAAATGTGTGAATGGAAGTGGCACCTCTGCAAAAGTATGCTGTCAATACTCCTCTGAAGTACACCCGCAAAGAGGCCATAGCTGTGGAGAAGAGGGCTCTCCCTGGGCCAGGCAAGTTACCCTGGCCTAATCACAAGCCATGGAAGTGGCTGATGTAATCCGTCTGGCTATACAGCCTTTTGAATCCTTGTTACGCATCATTTTGGCCCGTAGCTGAAATGTACAAACTTGGAAGTTTTGCAAATAGTTTACTCTCTCTTGATATACACTTTCATCCGGGGCAGACTGAATCGGCCTTGTGACCCCAGTCTGCCCTCAACCTCCATGCCTCTATGTTTTTAATCACACCTCCCAGCTCTAGTGGAGGCAATTCCCCTACCTTACTGCTTTGTAAAGTGGGCAGAAAGAAGAAAGAATGAATCCTCAATTGTAATGGAATGGAGGCACGGCTTTGGTAAATAACCTAGAACTGTTCGAGCCGGATGAACAGCAGTGTATAGCTCTTGAATAAGAAATGCTTTTAGTTTGCTGATCCTCCTGGCTGAAGCAATAGCTATGAGAAAGAGAAGGTGACCTTTATTTGGAGACACGTGATGGATATTTCCTCGATAAGTTCTAAAGGGGCCTTGGACACAGACTTGAGAACCAGTTTAAGACTCCAAGGTGGTTGCTTTTGAGAGTTGGAAGGCATTTTAATGTTGCTGTCTTTAGAAACTACAGAGAAGGGGACGTGAATCCAACGATTCCCCTGGATCTGTCAGCAAGAGTGCCTACCGTGCAAAAACCTGAAACTGTAAGGAGGCTGGTTGCCGACCTTAGACCATTCATCTGACAGGAACTGCAGTAGAACAGGCGATTATATTGGAAGTTCTATATATGTTTTGAATGAAACCAGAATCAAAATTTTCTCCAGACTCAACAATACCCTTTGGAGGAAGAAGAAAGACATGAGTTCCATATCGCATCAATAAGAGGAGCTGAGTAGCCTAGCTCCTTGAAGGTCTTTTCACTCCATGCCTGGGCCTAGAGACAAGTTGTATAGGTGGGATGCCGAGCCGGACCCTGATGGGGAATGTTCAGGCTGAACTTAAATGTTAGACGTGGTCACCTTGACGAACAAATGATAATGAGGAACTATGTGCTGAAAGGCCATAAGGGGCAGACTAAAAACATGACTGCCCTGTCCTGAACCACTTTGTGAAGGACTCTCGACAGAAGCGGTATTGGAGGAAAGGTATACAGGAGACCAAACTCATCCCAGTTTAGGGGAAAAGGTGTCCTGAACCCCCACTGGTTCATCCTTGGCCCGGGAGCAGAAAAGCTTTACCTTGGAGTTCCGCCAACAAGCGAAAAAATCTGTCTGAGGACTGCCCCACTGTTCTGTCAATATGTCGGAGGCACTATCCTTTAGCTCCCACACCCCTGGTCGACCAGCCTTACCACTAAGTCAGTCTGCTGTGACATTTACCTGTGCTGGGATATACCTCGCTCAGTGGTGCTCAGCTCGAGAGAAAAAAGGGCTTCCCTTAGCCTTTTGAGCTTCTTGTGCCATCTTGATGGTTGGTGTATGCCAGCATTGATGTATTGTTGGTTGGAACCAGACTATCCTGATTAGGGAACAGCTGTTCAGAGTGTCTCGGGGCTTGGCCTACTGTTCTCCTGTCGGGAACGTTTATGCTTACCTTGTGACTCTAACACTCACCACCTGCCCGGTGCCAACAGCTGATCCTGCCCAGTGCCGACAGCTGAGGTAGGCGAGCTCTCCCCAGCTCCCAAGGCTTGCATCGGTTGCAATTCAGTTTTGGTGAGGATGGCCTAACTTGCAACCCTTTATGACCACTGTCCCCCACGACCGTCACTGGAGGAAGAGTCTATTCTGTCTCAATGAACTATATGAAAAAATAAGCAGACAGCTGAGGAGTTACCTGAAACTCCTTGATGAGCTTTGGCAGAATCTGAAATTTAGTATTTGAGGGGAAAAAAACTTGTGTCATGATGTCTGCCCCCAGGAGGCTCAAGGTCTGGTTTAGAATTAGGGAAGTCTTTCTCCAGATGATGAGAAAACCGTGTGCCGGCGGGTACCAGACCACCTCTGCCACTGCTTGTAATGTTTGGTTGAGCTGTGGGGTCTTAATGTGTGCTATGACCATTACCAGTACCTTAATCCTGTCAATGGGACTGAGGAAGACCCCAATGGCAGGGTCTGAACTGAAGTACAGTTCTGCCAATCTGAACCTGAGAACATACATGCGACGTTACTGAGTGGGAAATGTAAATGGGTATCTTGCCGATCTATGGATGCCAGAAAAAACCTTTTTGCGATTCCCTGATTGATAACCAGGTTTCCGCCTTGTAGGGTATTCTGCGGACCCAACTATTCAAGATGATTTATGACAAGGTTTCCATCTTGTAGGGCCTGCTGTGGACAAAACTATGCCAGAATTCGAGAACTAGGACTGGCCTGAATCCCACGTGCATTTTGGTATGATAAAGAATGGGAACTAGCCCATTTGCAATAATCCCGTAATGGCCCATAGCATTGCTTTTTATATGGGTTGCCAGCATGGGGGAGGGCACCATATGAGGTAGAGTGGGCATGTATTAGGTGCTGGTAATGTCTAGGACCCCTCTGTCTGACTTAGTTTGGGCCCATGGACCGAGAATTTTTTTTTTTTTTTAAACCTGCCCCCTGCTGGGGGATGAGCCTGGATAGCGTGATCTTTTTCCGGCAATACTAGTATAGTATTTTAACCCTTATTGAAGGTGAGCTGATGCAAAAAATCTTCTGGGGCCCGAGATGAAGACTGGCCCCTGCCTCTTGATGTGGGATGTGTGTCTTGGCCTCTCTTCATAATCCCTCACTACCTCCTTTGGATCTTAGCCAAACAGGAGATTACCTACATTGGGTGAGTTGACTGACTGACTCTTGTAGAGGCGATTGCTTGCCAGACCCGAAGCCAGGGGCTGCAGCCAGTCGAGGCTGGATACCTGCTGCAAGCGGCACACCTGACCGCCTTCCCAAGGACTGCAGCTGATGAGGAATAGTTCTGTTCCTCTCTGGATCAGTTACTGGAAAATAAAAGACTAAAAGTGGAACCTCAGACAGAGCATTTTAGGCCAACACAGGATTGGTTAGGGAACTCTTCCTCTAGTTGTCACCCTGATATGCTGTCGATGCTTGGAGGACTCAGTTGAGTGAGGCATCCATGTCCTTTTACATTGGGTTTCTAAGAGAAGCCCCTCCTTCGGCTGGGATGACCGACCTCTTGGTCCGGTTTGAATTGGAGGGTCGATGCCGGGGCAGCAGAACCACTTGTTAGATTGCTTCTTGTCAGACTTGGGAATCTTAAAGATCTGCCAGGCCATCGGATAGGTGCATCCTGGACTTTGCCATTCCTAAATAGCAAGTCCCCCAATAGCTGGGGAATATGGAAGGCTGAGACAGATTTGGTTGCAGTTGTAAGGCGAAAGCCTGTTTCAGCTGGGTGGAAGCCTCCGTGGAATATCAGAGGAGAATCCTGGCTAAAACCTTTTTTTTTTTTTTTTTTTTAACTCTCCTTCCTTCTTCACACACGAAGAGGGCTGCCCTCACACCGCTGTGAGGACTACTGCTCCACTTTGCATGAAGACAGGGCTTTATTTTGTGTGGGCCCCCATTTGGAGATACGGGGAAGGGGGCCCCGAGAGGCATACTGGGTCCAGGCTACTTGTTCAGACCCATTTTGTCTGTTGACTATCAGTCTGAGTCGAGGAAGGGGCTGCCTCCTTTGACTTCGCCATTGTCGGACACTGCCTTCTCACCAATTAGGCAAGGTGATTAGGCGAAAACGATTAGAAGCGGGTACAAATCCACACTGGTGTTTTTTGCCCCTGTAAGGTTTGCCTGAGGCCATGCCCTAAATGGTCCTGTTCCCCTTTTAATCAACGCATCCCTTCCCCTTGGAGGTTTTAGAGCTATGCTGCTGAAGTTGCTGAATTGCTGCTAGCCCCTTAAGGGCAAAAAAGTAAGCTGTTCCCCTCCTTTGTGCCTTGATTCTATTCTGGGGGAGGGGGCTGCCCTGCTGAGAGGAGTTCCATTGGTCCCGTTTACGGAGAGGACTCAAGCTCTGCGCTCGAATCCTGCAGGGGCGATGTAATGCTGAATACCCCAGCGCTGTGCACCTTGTTGTGCAGGGATACCCGTTTGCTTTGTGGGAACCCTACGGTGCTGCTGGGTGTCCTCAGCGTTCCAAATGAAGGGTATCTTCCAGCGCTACCATTCAAAGAAAGATCTGATTTGGGACCACCACCGTGATGCTGATCCCAACAGCAACGAGCACCCTGGCGCTCTCCTCCACACCTGTCGTCGTCGAGAGGCCTAGCGCTCTCCCGTGCTCACCTCAGCATACTGCTTGAAACCCCAACAATGAGCGGCTAACATTTTCCCCAAGGCCGCTCATCAAAGAAGGCACTCGTACTTGTCCCCAGACGCACTGCACTGCTGGGATACGGAGCTCCTCTAGCCTTGAGGGCTGCTAAAATGAAAACGTCTCCCTAGCCTTGAGGGCTTACAGGTGCTCATTGTGGGGGAGACCGAAACAGAGTGGCCTGGCGCTCTCCTCCGCGCACTGCCTGCATCTCCGTCGACGAGAGGCTTAAATTTTCTGCCAAGCCAGTCGTCGATAGAACAGCACTTGTCTCCAGAAGCACTCTGGTGTTTAAATAAGGAGTGCCCGACGCCCTGATGGCTTCCAGACAACTGTTGTAGGGAGCCCAAAATGGCGGGAAAAATGGGGATCCGCTAAGAGTGGGGCCAGTCTGTGCAGCTTGCAAGGCTGAGACTGGGTCCCACCAAGGGGTGATTCTCAATTGCTTCTAGCCATCCTATAGTCGCTCCACAAGTAAACAAAGAATTTTATAACTTACAGTCTCCTCAGCCCTGCCCCTGTGGCAGAGCTCTGCTGCAGAGTACCAGCTCCACTGAAGGCAGGAAGTAAACTGAGGGAGACAGGAAGTGGATGTCCCCTGCTGCAGAGGTCTGATTCCTACCTGTCTGTCAGTATCAGGAGGTGGAGCCCAGGAGTAAGGAAGCCTGGAGACCAGCTTAGGAGAGAGAATACATACATTTTCATTACCACTTTGAAGCTCTCCACAGTCAGGCATTCTCTTATCCGATGAGGTAGAGAACTCCACAGGGTAGGGGCCACAAATGCAAAAGTCCTAGCCTCAGAGATCTTCAAACAAATCCTGGAAATCTCCAGCAATCCCTCATCGGCGGAGCGGAGCAGTTGGAGGGGGCAGTAGGGACGTAGAAACTCTTGCAGATAACTCAGTCCCTGTCCATACAGGGCTTTTGTAAGTCAATAAACCAACCTTGAAGGTGATCCACTACTTGAGCTGGCAGCCAGTGCTGTTCACGCAGTACAGATGTGACATGACTAGATCGAGAGAGCCCAGTCAACCCCAGTAGCCCTAGGTATGGGGTGTTGCAGTAATCAAGGCAAAAGGTTATAAAAGCATCGACCAAAGTCGGAAGGTCACCAGGCAGAGCCAGGTGCTTAATCTGGGCGACATTCCTCAGATGGTAGAATGAGGTCTTGACGATGGAAGCACCTGAGATTTCAGAGTCAACACCTCGTGAAAAATAACTCCCAGGAAGCATTCCTGAGGGCCCTGAAATTGCCTGAATTGACGAGAGAGCAGAGAGATTCTTTAAATGGTCCTATTACTGGGCTAGAGGTACTAGGGGCTATGCAGAAGCTCCAGAGTGGTAAGGCCAGTGGACCAGATGGATACCCGGTGGAGTACTATAAATGTTTGGCAAGGCAGTAAGCTGGACCATTATGTGACACTTTTCAGCAAATAGAGGGGGAGATTTTGAGATTACTGGACACTTTTTCTGAGGCAGTGATCTGTTTGATTCCTAAAGCGGGAAAAGATGTGTTGGAATGTGCATCTTTCCGTCCCATTTCGCTTTTAAATTGTGATGCTAAAATTTTTGCGAAGGTGTTGGCGGGTCAGTTGGAGGCAGTATTGCCTGATATAGTTAACCCAGACCAGACCGGGTTCATCAACGGGCGTCTCTCCTATCATAATATGAGGAGACTTTTAAATGTGATGTGAGGGGCAGAAAAACGGAAGGAGGATACTTGTGTTATTTCAATGGATGCTGAAAAAGCATTTGACAGGGTGGAATGGGATTACTTATTTGAAGCGTTGGCCCGGTTTGGACTGGGTGATACTTTTGTGGGGTGGGTGTGTGCACTGTATAGATCCCCCTGTGTGAAAGTGTTGGTGAATGGGATGCTCTCTGGGGGTTTTGAGCTAGGCAGAGGTACGAGGTAGGGATGCCCACTGTCTCCGTTATTTGCTTTAGTGGTAGAGCCCTTGGCAATTGCCATTCGGGAGAGTGAGAATATCCAAGGGGTGAGGGGCTTCTCAGGAGAACAGCACAAACTCTCAATGTACGCAGATGATATGCTGCTGTTTATTACAGAGCCCGAGAGGACTATGCCCACCCTTTTACAGCTAGTAGGGGCCTTCGCACATTTTTCAGGTTACAAACTTAACGTAGATAAGTCTGAAGTCATAAGGCTTCCTAAAAATACAGGGCGAAATCAGGATTGGGGATTTAAAAGAGTAGATGGGTATTTTACATATTTAGGCATCAGGGTTGGGTGGTCTTTGGGCTCCCTTTATAGTCTTAATTATGGTCGAGTTTTGAAGACGATAGAAACTGACTTGAGGAGATGGATCTCTCTACCGATTTCATGGCTTGGGAGGATAAATTTAATTAAAATGAACATACTCCCTAGATTGATGTATCTATTACAGATGTTACATGTGGGATTTACTAGGAAGGATACTAAGAGGTTGGAAGGTTTGTTCTCTATTTTTATCTGGAGAGGAAAGCGCCCCAGGGTTAGTTTGCAACGATTTAAAATGGATGCAGGGAAAGGAAGTCTACATTTTCCAGATTTTGAGTCTTATTACCTTGCTGCTCACTTGAAGTATGTCAGTGATTGGATACACTTACCCTCAGTGGCACTATGACTTGACCGTGAGCAAAGGGGATGTGAGGCCAGATTTTCAGCGTATTTAGAGAGAAGGGGAAAAAATGCGTATGATAGGAAGGAGGTTCGGAACCCACTAGTGGAAACAACATTGAATAGTTGGAGTCGAATAAAGAAGCGGAGAGGGGTGAAGGAGGTAGACACATACCTAGTTCCGATTGCCAAGAACCCATATTTTTTACCAGGATGGGAGGACTCAGGTTTTAGGAAGTGGGAAAAAGGAGGTATAAGGAGCTTGGAGGATCTCAGCAGTGGAAGGGGGATTTGCTCCTTCTCGGATATACAATAAAGGTTGGGTTTGGAAAGAGGACACATGTTTAGGTATTTCCAGGTGAGAGCATATATAGCAGGATTACGTAGAGAAGGGCCAGGGATAGGGGAGCTGAGGAGAATTGAAACAGTTATCCAGTTAGCCAGGTTGGAACCTAAAGGTTTCATAGGGAAAGTGGTGAGAGATACCAGACAGGGTTTACCAGACTTGACGATTAAAACCCGCAGACTTTGGGAATGGGATTTGGATGTACAGATAGAGGATCGGAACTGGCTGCAATTGTTGCCTATGCATATGGGCCTCTTACTCTGTAACAGATTTAAGGACACTTTCTTTAAATTCTTACATAGGGTATACAGACCTCCGGCTATGGTACACAAATTTCACCTAGCTATATCACCTTGTTGTGGATAGTGTGGGCAAGAGATTGGCACTTACATACACTGTTTTTGGGCCTGTAGTATATTACAGCAGTTCTGGAAATCAGTGGTATCGGAAGTAGGGAGGATGTAGGGTAAGACAGTTCCACTCACACCAGCAGTATGTTTGTTTGGGGTAGAGACAGATAAAGGAGGAGATTGGAACCCTCTCCTGAGATGGGTAAGAGTATTACTGATTTTAGCCAGACATTGTATACAAAACACTTGGGTGTCCTGTATGGTTTCCACAGTACAAGGTTGGCGGATGTTTGTGCTACATACTTTGGGGTTGGAAAAGCTCTCCCTCCTTGTGAAAGATAAGCTGGATTTGTTTACTAGGGAATGGGCCCCTTTCCTGGCAGATTCATCCCAGCAGGAGAATATGGTTCTGTGGGCCGGAGCAGACATATAAATTATAAGGACATTGTCCTAACAGACATCTAAGCATAGCACCTTATGTATGTACTAGTTAAGTGACTGATTTAAGAGGTCCAGATTTATATCAAGTATTGTAGGGTGGGTGTAAATAAATTCATGTATATGGAACTGGGTATAAAATATAAGACTGTCATCTGTTTTAGTGGAAATTATAAGATTGTAACCCATGTACCTGGTTATAAGTGAATCTCTAAATGGAACTGACTATATGTGTGCACAAAAGGTTGAATAAAATTCTTTTATGCAAAAAAAAAAAAACTCTCAGACTTCACACCCGTTCAGAGGTCATCAGCTGGCTACCACCCAACAAAAGCCCAGAGGCCTGCTCAGCTGAAGACCCCTCTACCCGATGATCCGGGTCCACCACCAAAACCTCAGTCTTGCCAGGATTCAGCTTCAACCAGTTGGCACTCATCCAATCCTGGATCTTGGAAAGGTAGTTGTTAAACAAAGAAACCACATCATCCCGGTCAGGTGCAAAGGACATGTATAGCTAAATATCATCTGCATAGCAGTGAAAACTCAGACCATACCACCTTACAATGTCTCCCAAAGGCACAGCATATACACCGCAAATAAAATAGGTGTGTGACAGGGTGGAATAGGATCCTGTCCCAGTTGTTATGGAAAGAGTTTGAATGCAGGGATCTGTTCTGTTCTATTCCTTTCCTGTCTCTTGACTGTCTGGTTGTGCAACCAAATTTTTCCTGTGAGACCTAGGACTTGATCACCCCGACAGTCTTGCAATTCTTTGCCTCTCACTGTCTCGTAGCCCTCCCTTGCTGGTCTGTTTTTCCTCCCTTGCATATCTGCTGATACAAAAATATATGAAAATCATTATGTGGAAATGTAACTGATATTTGGATCCCTATGTTTAGAAAATACATAGTGTTAATTTTTGAAATGTAAATAATGGTGGTTTGAGATGACTGCAAAAAGCTATTGGAAACTCGAGAGGTTACCAGAGTGCAAATGTTGAAGCTTTTTGCAGAAAAGCTGAAGAAAAGAGGCCCTCAGCTCAGGCACACTGTGCTCTAGCTGCACCTGCCTGATACTTACAAGAACAGGATGCTTGTTAAGAATGGGGGTTGGAAGGACTTATAAGAGAGCTAAGCTGCAATTGCTTGGACAGAAAAAAAGGGGCACAGACATTGAAGAAAAACTCAGATGGACTTTTTCTGTTTTTTTGGGGCCTTTGTAAAGTTACACTGAACAAGTTTATTTTTTTTATGTTACTGCTAGTGTAAATAAATATTTTTGCTGAATTCTACAACTGTTCCTGGTTTTCCTATGCTTCCTGACCTGTGCTTCGACGACAAGGTGGTAGCACAGAGCCCTGGGGAACCCCACATGGCAGGGAAAAAGTGTCAGAGGAATAAATTCTTGACATTACTCTCTGAAACCTACCAGTGAGGAACGGATGGAACAATCTGAGGACTGTCCCTGACAGTCCACAGATCACCCACAGGCGATTGAGCAATATGCCATGATACACGGTGTCAAATGCCACAGACAGATCAAGGAGGATTAAGATGGAATGACTCCTCCGATCTTGTGCTATCGGGAGATCACTGAGCACCCGAACCAGGGCAGTCTCAGTGCTGTGCCTCTTCCCGAATCCCGACTGGACAGGATCATAGATGTCATGGATGGTAAGACGATCCTCCAGCTGCAGCATGGCCACCTTCTCAATAACCTTACACACAATGGATAGGTTAGAGATGGGTCTGTAGTTGGCGAGACAGTCTGGGTTGAGAGAAGATTTCTTAAGGAGGGGAGTCACTGCAGCCTCCTTCAGGAAGTCAGGAAAACTCACCTGTCTCTTAACGAACACTGGACTCTCTTTGCCAGGACTGGACCGATGACTTCAACGTACCCCACAAGGAGGCGGGTTGGGCCCAGATCCAGACTACAGCAGGTTGGTCGCATACTCTGGACAATGTTCATGACAGCAACGATCGCCACCTGATCAAAAGCTGACCAACCAAACCGAGGCTCTGCAATTTCCCACCAATCACCGCCCCGCTCATTGGAACAGGCTGCACAGATCTCTGACCTAATGTCGACAACCTTATCTGCAAAGAAGCAAGCAAACTCGTCACACTTATTTTGTGACAAGGCTCTTCGAACTTGCAGAAAGGCTGGATTGTATAAAAGAAGCAAATTAGACACATGGAAAGTTAGGGACTAAATCAAGGGTCCCACCTTGACGTTGGTGATTTAGCTTGCTCACATTGGAATTCCAGTCTGAAACTAAGAGGACCCACTCCTCACATGGAGCTTAAAGTAAACATAGACAATTTTGGCAGTGGAAAGTTTAAATGTGCTATGTTGTGTGCAGTGGGTAGGGGTGTGCGCTGGTTCTTTTGAATTGTTTGTTGTATGCCACAACCCAGCAGCACCCCTTAAAAGAAATGTCAATTCTAGTGTGTGAAGCAACATAAAAGGTTTGAGCATGCTAATTTTGGATTTGTTTGAGTTTTAGGAGTCTGTGGTGCTCCTTCTTAGCATGCTCCCTTTGAACACCTGTGTAAAATCCTTGATGGATGCACAGTGTATAAAAGAAGCCAATTAGACACATTAGCCATTCCAGTCTGAAACTAAGAGGACCTACTCCGCATATGGAGCTTAAAAGTAAATAAAGCCAATTTTGGCAGTGGAAAGTTTAAATGTGCTATGTTGTGTGTGGGGGTGGGGGTGTGTGCTGGTTCTTTTGGATTGTTTGTTGTATGCCACAACCCAGCAGCACCCATTAGAAGAAATGTAAATTCTAGTGTGTGAAGCAACATGAAAGGTTTGAGCACGCTAATTTTGGATTAGGTTGGATTGCACAGTCTGTCCACAGTTCAAAACAGCTGAGCTGGTCGGTTCCGTGTAGTGGAAATCTCCCTGGACAGGAACTCTGCTTTCTTATGGGAGATTGCTGATTGATAGTCCTCATAATGGGACATCAATCTAACTCTTTCAGCATCAAGGCCAGATTTCCGCCAGCGGCCCTCCATCCTTCGCCCCTCTCTCCTCATCTCCCTTAAGGTCCCATCAAACCAAGGGGACCGAGGACGAAGGGTGAGGGGGCGAACACGGACAGGAGCAATAGAATCTAGAGCTGCCACATCTTTATTACAAATAAATAAATTATAGGCTTGCAGTAGGTCATCGGGATCCCCGCTTGCAGTCGGATGTCCCGATAGATCTAGTACCGCCTTCAGGTCTTCGGGGGTCACATCCCTTAAAGGGTGGTACTGGACCATTTCCAAAGGGGCAGGCCTATAAGGGGAAGCCTGGAAATTGAACCCGATAGTGAAATGGTCAAACCAGCAGACTGGTTCCACCACCACATCGAAGTTCTCCGTTCCCTGTAGGAAGACCAGATCCAAAGAATGACCTGAGCTGTGGGTCGCAGAGGTAACCACCTGTGTGAAGCCCTACGATATCATTAGTTGGAAAAAGTCCTGACCAAAATGTGAAGTTCATCGTCAATCCAGGCATTAAAGTCACCCAGCACCATCACTCTGGGGGATTCCAACACTGTGTTGACAACAAAGTCTGTGAGATCCTGCAAAAACTGCTTCCCGTCTCCGGGTGGAAGGTAGACAAGAAGAATGTTGCACCCCACACCTGCACCCAAGATACATTCAAAGGATCCGGTCTCCCTCACTGGTACATCTACCAGGCCCAATTCCATTCTAAAACAGATGGCTACACCTCCGCCCCTACGATCTAACCTCAGGCAATGTATCACCGAAAATCTGGCTGGAATAGCTGACTCAAGAATTGGGCCAGCATTATCATCCAGCCTGGTCTCAGTGATGCATGCTAGGTCCAATGATCCAGCAAGATCGGCAATTAGTGACGTCTTGTTTTTAATGGATCTGGCATTGCATAACACCACCCGGGTAGGATGAGACTCCGTGGCCGACTGGGTCACCTGCCCAATCAAAGCGGAGCTCTTGGGTATGGACAGCAGGTAGGAAGGACCCCTCTCCAGTCTCCATTTCACCCCGGGGTGTCTCCTCATCCCCACGACCCCAATCTGGCCACTCAGCCCCCCAACCCCCGCACCTCCTTCCAACAATCCCCAATGTCCTACAACAGATGTATGCATCAGCAGGCAGTAGGGGATAGTTAAAGAGCCAGAGGCACCGGAGCTCCGATGGGAAGTAGTGCCTGACTGGGACAGCCACCTGCCAGCACATAATCTCCAGACACCCAGAAAGTCACCCTATAAAATAATGACACCCAAAACATAAAACTAACAACAACCCAAACAACTAACTCCCCTCCTCAAAACAAATAAAAAATCCCAGCCCAGTTTGGTCCCTGAAAATCCAAATTATGATCAGTGAGGAACTGCCTTTAGGAATAAAGGAGCACGCCAGTCTTCCAAGTAAAGTCTCAGGATCAGTGATGCTCTCATCCTCAACCAGCCCATATAAACAGACACCAAATTTGCTCTCCTCACACTCCAATAACAATGGAATTAACAGCTGTGCAATAATCCATGGAGGTACTCTCACTACCGCCCCTCAAACTGACTACCCGGTCCTACCAGTGAGATGGTGTTACCAGTCCATTTTCCATAAGTGTGCCAAGTATCTTCACCGTAACTGCTGATCTTCTTCCTGTCACCAAACACTACAGCTTCCAGGCCAAATATATCACAACCAGGCAAATCAGGGCCCCCCCGGTGAAGGCCTATATGGCACCCACCTGAGGAATGCCCCAAGGACTCTCAGTGGTCATGCCGCCTACCAGCCAACATCCCCCCCACTGTCCCTCCTGGTCGTGATCATCCAAAACAACCACCCCTGTTACAGTGCCCTGGCCCAGATACTGCAGACTCCTATCCCCAGGACAGCAAACCGGCAGAGCGCCTAAACCCACGCAGGCCATCAAGTAGGAGGACTCCAGGGACCCAGCCGTCTTCCGATGGCTATTGTCCCCACTATCCCACATGTTTGCCAAGGGAGCCAACCCTCCAGAAGCCCCCCCACCTGGTCGCCGTCCTACCTGCAGCCCACAAAGCTCAGCACTTACTGGTCACTGCCCCCAGGACCGAGCCAAACGGCAGCCACTATAAGCTCCAGAGGGTATAGTAGTCCACACAAAATTCGAGTTCACTAAGTCCGTAGTCCACACAAAATTCAAGTTCACTAAGTCATGCTCCCACCATGCCAGCAAACAGGCAGTTCTGGAACTCCGCAGTAATCCACTCAATCCACTCAAGCAGCACTCCCTTCCTCACTTCCACAGCTCTTCTGCAGCTCCAACTCAGTCACAACTTCAGGCAACAGGCCTCCAGCAACACCCCAGCAGGTCTCCGGTCTCTCCAGCAGTCGAGAGGCAGTCAGTAAGCAGACACGGCATTAAAGACAACTGCCATGATAAAAATGCAATGACAGCTATATAAAATCACACCGTAGGTGAATGGCTGCACTCAAAACATGAAAAAGAGATCTGTTGGCAATACTGAGCAAGCCAACAGTTTAGCATGCTGCAAGTATTAGTGGAAAACAATGAAATGGGCCAAATGGGCATACCACTTCTAAAACCCCGAAAACGTTTCACCTCGCTAGCCTACCTCACCTCAAGGCCCTAACTGAACTAGCTACAATAAAATAACAAACTAAATAATTAACTATAAAAGGAAAAACAAATCGACTAAACTAACAAAACAATGGCTTAAACTTGTGGCTCATGCAGCTCACTCTTAGCCGCCATCTTGCCTCTCCATTAAAAAAGAATCAAAAGTGGTACCTCCTGAATAACTTCTCCACAGATTATCACTCATGTGTCTCAGCTGGAAGTGCTAGGACACCACGAGAGCCAGACCTTTTCTGGGGGCTGGTGGCACTGAGTGACGAGGGAAATAGTTCGGGGAGGGCAGTGGATGTGGGCTATTTGGACTTTAGCAAGGCCTTTGACACTCTACCACACAGGAGACTGTTAAAGAAACTGAGCAGCCTAGGGTGGGACCCAAATTGGTAAATTGGGGTAGGAAACTGGTTAATAGATAGGTAACAGAGGGTGGTAAACAGAACTCACTCTAATGAGGAGAGAATTACTGGCAGGTTGTTCCAGGGCTCAATGCTGGGACCAGTGCTCTTCAAAGTCTTCATAAGTGACATTGCTGATGAACTGGAATGGAAAAACAGGTTACTCACCTGTAACAGTAGTTCTAGGAGTGGTACATGTTGTTCGTCCACACTAGTTGGCATGTCCTTTCCCTTCAAGAATCTTGCCAGGTGGTATATCCCTTGGCTCCGCCCCCGATGCCAGATCTTGCCTGCTGGAAGCAGAAGGTTGTGTGTCGAAGCCAGGGAGGTTGGGTGGGTTCGTGTGGATGAACAACATATACCACTCCTAGAAAGTACAGTTATGTAAAATCCTACCGTAACAGTAGATCTTCGAGGAATGTCTCTTGCAGTAAGTCATTACTTTTGGGAGTTCCCAGCAGAGGGCGCTGTGACACGAAGGCTCTTCTAGTAGTTTTGTACCAGGGACCACTCACCAATGATATCATCTTCCTGCTTCCTATATAAGTGTGGGCAGTTCCCAGTATCCTCAGTTCTCTAGCTGGATTCAGCTCACAAAAGTGAGGACCGAGGGGAAGCCAAGCTACCAAGGAGTCCCAACCCAAAATCACTGGACCAGAATTTGCTCTCTTAGAAAAGGAGGGGGATGGAGGGTGGGATCATACTTCCTGCAAAGAGATGTTTCTTGAAGATCTACTGTTACAGTAAGATTTTACGTAACTGTACTATCTTCCACGGAATGGTCTCTTGCAGTAAGTCATTACTTTTGGGAGAATCCCAAGCAGTTATGTCCATGTGGGAGGACAAGTATGATAGGAGACCTTGTAGGACTGCATGGCTGAAGGCTGTCCTACGTCTCGAGGCAATATCCAGATTGTAATGCCTTGTGAAAGTATGGATTGTGGACGAGGTAGCTGTATTGCAGATATCTGAAATAGAGGCACCTGTAAAGAAAGCCACAGTAGTGGCCATAGCTCTAGTGGAATGGGCTTGGACAGGTCCAGGTAAATTCTTGTTGTACTTTTTGTAACAAAAGGTAATACAATTCGCCAACCATGAAGAAAGGGTTCGTTTAGCAATATTTTATTTATTTATTTTATTTTATTTATTTCAGTTTAGGATCAATACCTTTGAGTCAAGGACTCATTTTCAAAGGTTCCAAGTCAGTGGTGGACAAAAAATTACAGATAGTACAAAATATACAGAACAACAGGGAACAGTTTACACAGGCAAGTACATTGCAATTATATACATCCTATTTCAGTGGTGCCAGAGAAAGGATTAGGAAAGGAGAGGAGGGGGGTACACTGTCTTAGTGATCACTGGATGGTCGGTCTACCAAAAAAGACAAAGATGGTAGGGTGGTCCTAGATTAGGCCTCGTCAAGGAGAGAGGGGGTGGGGGTGATCAGCCAAGAGAGGGCATCGTCTGGGTGAAGTGTACGGGGGAATAAGTAGTGGGGTAGAGGTGACGGGGAGGGTGGGGTAGAGGGAAAATAGGGAGGCTGAGGAGCACTCTCAATAGCGCAGGCAGGTATTTTATTTTTATTTATATGGTAATTCGGATACAACCTTTGAGTATACACTCTTTTACAAAGGTTCCACGTCAGGATGTAAAACAGCAGAGACATAACAAAAACTTTACAGTTAACACAAAATCAAAGATTGCTATGTAAAACAGAAAACAGAAAAATAATATATTTGAGTAACCTAGACAACACCCTTGACACGGGTGCCTCTGCTGCTGCAAGCAGCCGGGCGGACCCCTTCTGTCCGCTGGCTGCCTTCCAGGCTGTAATATGCGCCCGATCACTGAACCGAAACCACCCATTAACACGGGTGCCTCTGCTGCTGCAAGCAGCCGGGCGGACCCCTTCTGTCCGCCGGCTGCCTCCCTCGCTATACTGCCCGTCGATCACCAGACCAAAGCTTCACCCTTGACATGGGTGCCTCTGCTGCTGCAAGCAGCCGGGCGGACCCCTTCTGTCCGCCAGCTGCCTTCCTCGCTGTACTGCCCACCGATCACCAGACCGAAGGTACGCTGCAGAAACTGGACTGTCCAGAACCATCGACTCTGTTTGCTGACAGGCTGCTGCAGTTCTTTAATTCTTTGCCACTGCTGTTTCCGCTGGACCTTAAGCTAACGTTATATTCTGATTGTGGTACTTGTTAAGTCTCTCCAAATTGTCTTGTAAATCCTAACGTAAACACGAACCTAAGCCTGTTTACAGCAATTTTGCACTCCGAGGGTAGTTTGAAGTGCAAGTTCATTTAGGCTGCAGGTTTGTAGATTGTAAAATATTACAGCTCTCTTTGTTTTAAGGTCCAGTGGTAAGCTACCCTGGATCAGAAACCAAGTTTAAAGTGATACAGTTTTTTCTGTTTAGACCAGATTCCATTTGGGTCACAGTTGTAAGCTTTGCCCTGCAAATAATTAAATTTCTCTTTCACTTTCTGTCCTTCTGTCTCCTTGCTGCTTGAATTTTTGCGGCCACCCTCCCGTCCCCCACCTCCAGCCTTTATTAAATACTCTCCTTCCCCCCTCAGCACCACCCCTAGCAATGTTCATCCTCTCCTCTCACTAATATTGCAACTCCTCTTAAAGATACAGAGTGCAGCTATTAGGCCTAACACTTGTCCTGTTTTCCCTTTAAAGACATCTTCCTATTTTCACCATCTGCTTGCCTATCAGCTTTGCTTAGCGCCTGCTCTGCTATCTACTGTGCAGTTCCACACCTGAGCTTCCTCCCTTGCTACCCGGAGTAATTTGCAAGTTGCCTTGGTACCCCCTGCCCTAGCTAATAACATCCTATCTTAACCTACATTTTATATCTTAAAATAGATCCACTGCGCCTGATCGGGCTCCCAGTGAGCGGCGCAGCTAATCCTGCCAGCTGCCCCTACCTCCATCCTCCTGATGAACAGGACACATTCAAATCCAGTTAAGTGTCCCGGCTGCTCCGGGGTAGCACTGTGCGGGTTTTAATAGGCGGCCACCTGCTGCCACCCTTTTATAACTGGACTGCTGCTCTCTGCTCGGCCACTGTTTGGCCCTGCCTTTTCTTTGTCGGATTATCAGTCTCTGGGCTTCGGCGCCCTCTGCTTTGCATTGACTTTTACTGAACATTACTGCTATCTGTCTAGTCTCCCATTGGTTCCTTACAAAATTCCGCCACTGGGGTGCCTTCTAACATATCTTGAATAGGTCTTCATTTCCTCACTGTAATCTTTACCACAAGTAGATCCTCCGGCTGGTCTGCTTTCCTAATTAACTTCTGTGGAGCTTTACTTTCTGCTTCTCTGATCCACTTCTTCTAAATAATTGCTACACTAGCAGGAAACACTTCATTGTTTTTGCTCGATCTCTAATTTCGGCCAAGGGTTAAAACGGTGTAACACGGTTACCCTTGGCAGTCTTAATTTTACACACACTATCTCTTTATTCCTAAGAGCTAATCCTCTGTCTCTGTATACCACTAGCCTTCCTACCCAAGTCAAATAGTAACACTATGGCGAAGTATTGTCTGCTATGGGCACTCCTGTCATTTGTCCTTTTACTCAGCCTGGACACTGCCACATGGGCCCTCCCATGTAACCAAATGGCAAAAGACTCCTCAGAGGCTTACTGCAACTATAGTTTCTCTAACTTGATTGCAGAGACAAAGCCTGATCTTCAACCTATCCCTATCCTCCCTGTTAGAGGCAGCATCTATTACCCTCTACATGCCAAGAGGAAGCTGCCATGGAGATGTGCTATCACCCTAATCTGCCACTGTGCAAGGCTTTGATTCCTAGCCATGATTATTATTCTGTTATCTGGGGACGTTAAACTAAATCCAGGTCCACCTACCTGTTTCTTTTCCCCAAATGAGTTATCTGGCATGTCCAAGAAAGGATTATTTACTGCCCATATCAATATCAGAAATTTTACCTGTCACCATGCGGAACTCGAGGCCTGGGTGAAACTCTACAATCCTGATGTACTCTGTCTCACAGAAAGTTGGCTAAAACCCGGTATACCTGATGACGTGTGCTCCTTGCCTAACTATTCCCTGTTCTGGCGCGATAGAGCCTCATCCAAGCATGGAAGTGGAGTTGCCCTATTCTTCAAAAACCACCTCAACATCTCTATTGTCCCGGCATCTGCTTCTCCGCAGTGTGCAAATTCATACAGGCAACTATTGTATGGAAGCGAAGCTTCATATTATCTGTGCCTATAATCCCCCTACTGGGGAATAGTAGATCTTCAAGAACTCCTTGACATCACCCTCCCAGACTGTAAATCATAATGAGGCTGTCATACTAGGTGATCTTAACCTCAATTGGTTAGAGTCAGCTCACATATCCTTGCAATCACTCATGCGTAGTTATAATTTATACCAGTTGATCTCTGAAGCAACTAGAGCCACGTCATCCCATCAAATGGGTACACTCCTAGACTGGGTGATGGTTAACCGCATGGAACATGTGTCGAAAGCAGGAATCCTTGCAGATGCACTAACAGACCACTCACCCACTTTTTGTACCCTATCTATTGTTGCGCCTCCATCAAGACTAATCACATTTACAAATCTAGCTCATATTGACCAGGATGCATTTCTCTATGATGTCTCCAATATCAACTGGGCAGGTATCTATCAAACAAAGGATGTGGAAGTTGCTCTACAGATATTCATAAATTAATTTCTTACCATTCAATATAAACATGCCCCCAAGACTACTAGGAGGGTCAGAGGAAAACAGACGATGTGGCTGCATAACGACCTCCTTGTTAATCTGCGCCAGAGGGACAAGCTCTGGATTCACTACAAACAAACTGGCCTACAGTCAGATCTTACTGTCTATCGTGAACTAAGGAACAGATGTAAGAGACAAGTTAGAGCTGCTAAAAGCAATTACTGCAAGGACCTTCTACAAAGCTCAGCCTGTGACCCGAGGAAATTCTGGGCCCATGTCAAAACATTTCGGGGTACCTCACAGTTGGTCACTCCTGATGAAATGATCATAAATGGGGCACATTGTAATGACCCTAGGACCATTTCAAACAGTTTTAACAATCTTTTCTCTGATCTGTCACACTACACCTTGGCTTTGCAACTTACTGGATCACACTCCAATCTACCTACAACACTACCATCAGACGACCATACTGCCCTATCATATGATGCTCCTCCAGTGCCACCATTCTATTTCAAGGCTATATCAAGAGCAGAAGTTCTGAAATTACTGAGATCCATATCTGCCAATACCAGCTCTGGTTCTGACTCATTGGAACCTCGTCTTCTTAAGCTGGCTGCTCCACTCATTGCCTCTCCTTTTGCCAGAATCTACACTTTATCTCTTATCCATAGCACTGTGCCGGACCTATGGAAATCTGCAAGAGTAACACCTGTCATTAAAAAAGGTGACCCAAAGGACATGGCCAGTTACAGACCTATAGCAATTCTCTCTGTCCTTAGCAAGATCCTAGAGAAAATAGTTGCATCACAGACCATTGACTACCTTACATGCTACAATCTCCTCTCAGACACCCAGCATGGTTTCAGATAAGGTCACAGCACTACCACGGCTCTTCTTCAACTAACTACTGATATTCTGTCCAACATGGATTCTGGAAAACTCACAGGTGCCATCTTCATTGACCTTACTAAGGCTTTCAACCTTGTAGACCATCCCCTGCTTCTCTCCACTCTCCATAAATTCCATTTCTCTACCCCTGTTGTGGACTGGTTCTGTAGCTACCTGTCAAACAGGTCGCAAGCTGTCAAATTTAACTCCTCCCTGTCCAACAAGTCTACTATCAACCTTGGGGTCCCCCAGGGCTCTATCCTTGGGCCCCTTCTGTTCTCAATTTTTATCAACAATGCAGCTGAGGTCCTACAATCCTGCTCAGCTACTCTCCACGCTGAAGACCTGATCATCTATATTAGTTCTTCTAGTATTGCCTGCATAAACACATCACTTACTTCAGACTTCAATAAGGTCTTAGACTGGCTACTAGACTGTAAGCTTGTACTAAATGAAAAGAAAATGAAAGCCATGCTCCTAGGTTCCACACCGAAGATTAAGGCCTGTTCTAGTTTGCTGGAGGTTCTTCCCCCAGGAGGATTTCCACTTGAAATGTTACTTCCTTCAAGTACCTTGGGATCCTGCTGGACCAGTCCCTGGATTTTAATCTTCACATTCAGTCCTCGTGCAAAGCTGTAAACTCGAAACTGGGAGTAGCTTACAAAATGAGCTACATGCTTACACCCTCGGCCAACTTAGCAATTGCCAGAGGTATTCTGCTCCCAACCCTTACTTATGGTGCCTCTATTCTTACCTCTGCCCATAAAACCTCCCTACTAAAATGGGACGTAACTTATAACAATATATGCCGATTTGCCTCTTTGTCACCTCGACTCAAACATCACTGCCTTCTTTATAAGGATCTGAATTGGCCCTCACCCTCTGCCAGTAGACAATACTACCTTGGATCACTGATGGACTCGATCATCCGGGGAAAAAACCCATCCCAGCTGGCGGCGTTGCTGGTCCCTCAACCATCCTCCCATGGCCTGCGATCAGCTGACAATCCTTGCTCTATGTTCCGAGATGTCAGACGACTAAAGGCACAGGGGCCTTCCAGTTCTCTGCTCCCAGGCTATGGAATGCTCTTCCACTCAACCTCCGGCTTTCTCAGTCTCACTTTGGATTTAAAAGTGAATATCGTTGTTATCTATCCTTAGCTGATGTTTGTACATGCTTTGACCCAACCTGAAGCTCCTGAGACTTACCAGTAATGTCACCCCTGCTCTAATCCAGCTCCAAGACTGTCTCCTCTTCCCCTCCCCATATTTTTCCTTCTCTTTGTAAATAACTTCTTGACTACTAGCTCTCTTCCTTCTCGAACCTTGTTGCTGACCATCCACTGTTGTTTTGCCAATTACCACCCCTGACCTTCCTTCTGCCAGTCTTTCTTGTTATGTCTGAACATTCCTCACATTTCTCTCTATATACCTCTACTATCTTATTAACTCTTTCCTCCACAGGTTGGGTCCGTGGTTTCTGCATATTATATATATCTTACTGCCATTATCTGTATAATGCTTGTCATTATTTTTGTTGTTTCTACCCATTGTATTTTGTAGCACTGCTGTACTGTTCCTCTATTTGTATTATTGTACCCATGTTGCTGTTGTTCAACTGTTCTCTTTTTTGTTGCACTCTCCGGGTCGTGCCTGAAAATAGTCATTTATGGCTAGTGCACCTACCGGTTAACAAAACTAAATAAATAAACAGAGGAGAGATTCCTAATTATTAGCGTATGGCATATGCTGCCCCAGGGGGCCTGTCAAGGTAGAAGTGATTGAAGGAAGGAGAAAGAAAGGGGAGAGAGCTAACAAGGTTTCCCAATTAGCAACGTATGGCATAGCTGCCCCAGGGGTCCTGTCAAGGTAAAGTATTGGAAAGGGTAGGAGAAAGAAAGGAGAGGCGAACGAGGGCAGATTAGAGAGAGAGAGAGAGAGAGAGACAGAGGCGAGAGAGAATGAGAAAGGAGAGAGAGAGAGAGAGAGAGAAAGGATTGGGAGAAGGAGAATATTTAGGGGGGAGAGTGGGTGGAAAGGGGAGGAGGGAAGGGAGTTGGAGGGAGCTGGGGGGTGGCAAGGGATGGTAGGTGGGGGTCCAGGGTAGGTAAAACAGGAGGAAAGCTCAGACAGACGAGGGGGGTATCCGAGCTGAAGATATGGACTCGGGTAAAGCAGTCGCAGGTGTGCACGGGGCCGCATAACTAATAGGAAGCCCTTCTCTGCCAGAGGCAGAGGTGATGAATAATTGAGACGTTTACCTGATCGACTGGGTACGAGTACTGTAATAGCATATTATACGATGGACATCTAAAATATGTAACAGATGTTCAACCTGATTGGAGTATTCAGGCTAGTAGACTGAAAGCTCCAAGGACTGATTTAAACTATGTTCGGAGACTACTTTAGGAAGGAAGGAAGGGCCAATACACAGGACCACCTTGTCCTTGAGGAAATTCAATTAAGGTTCCTTACACATTAGGGCCTGAAGCTCGTAAATACATCGAGCAGAAGTGACAGCCGCCAGAAATAGGGTTTTCCGTAAAAGAAAAGAGTTCACAAGTGGCCACTGGCTCAAAAGGCTCAAGGGTCAATTTTCTTCTATCATAAAATTGAGGGCCCACTGAGGAGTGGGTCTTCTAACAGGAAGTTTAATATGCAACATTCCTTTCAAAACATCTTTAGCTAGATGATGTTGGTACAGTAACGCACCATCCAGAGATTCATGGAAGGCCAAGATGGCGGCAGAGTGGACTCTGATGGAAGAATAACTTAAACCAGACTCAGATAGTGAGGCCAGGTAGTCCAGAACCTTCGTCAGTGGACAAGAGTAAGGGTCCAAAGATCGAGAGGTAGACCACATGGAAAAACGTTTGCTCTGGGTGCTGGCTTACACGAGGCCAGGAGAATATAGGCAACAGGAGAGGACACTGGTAGAAGATTATGAAAGTGCCCGCAGGGGTCCACGTGAAGGCGGAGAGCCATCTGGTCGGGATGGAACAGGGTTCTTTAATTTTTAGTCAAGAGGTTGAAGATTGGAGCACCTCCTTGATTGCTGAGGTAGAACACCACTGCAGTGTTGTCTGATTGGATCAGCAACGGTCTAGAGTCAAAAAAGGTTGGAATGCTGAAAGGGCTAAGCAGAATGCCCTCAGCTCTAGGTGACTGATGTGAGGTTGAGGGAGGGAAGTGGTCCGCGCGCCTTGTGTCCGATAAAGATCTAGTGGTGCTCTCCCTCCTGTCAGGGAAGCATTCGAGGTATACGTCTGCATGGGAGGGAGGGACCGAAAAGGCACTCCCTGTTCATAAATTGGTTCTGATTGACCATCAAGGCACAGCTGACAGCAGGGATGGAGTGACTCTGAAGTGGCCTTAAAATTTTGCTTGTTATTTGAGACAGTAGATTCTGGAGTATTCACTGAAGCGGTCTCATATGAAGACTGGCGAGGGTTACTGTAGGGATGGTAGTGAGCATGTGACCCAGAAGGCATAGCAGTTATCTAGCTGTGACTACTTTCTAAGTTTGTATGTGTGATGCCAGAGACAAGGGTGTGGCATGCCGGGCGGCTGGCCGGTGAGTTCAGGCTGAGACTGTATCTAGGATGGCTCCAATGTATTGGAGACAGTCAGTGTGGACTATGGCCAACTGACTGTGATCCCTAGAGTGTGAAAAGATTTGCAGAGTAGCCTCTAGGTGAGAAAGCAAAGCTGTTCCGTTTTGATAGGCCAGCTATCTAGATATGGGAAGATAAAGTGCCCTTTACCTCTTAAAGCTGTTACAACTACCTCTAGGTATTTGGTGAACACACTCAGGGCCGAGGAGAGGCCAAATCCGAGTGCTTGAAACTGACAGTGTTAACCTAGCAGGTAGAGATGAAGAAACCTGTGATGAGCGGGAAGGATGCAGGTAGGTACCCTACATATCTAGGGCACAAAGTCAATCTTACTGTTTTCAGTATAGGCATGATGGATATCAAGGTCAACGGGCAAAACCGTTTGTACTGGATAGAAAGGTTCAGATTTCTGAGTTCCCGTATTGGACCGAGGTGTCCAGATCGTTTGGGTACCCGAAAGAAGTGGGAGTAGAATCCCACGTGAGGGTGTACTGGAGAAACGGCGTGTGTCACCAGTAGAGCCCTCATATCCTCTGAAAAAATATATATATGGTTTTCTGAGGGTTATAATGAATATGACGGGGAGGACGAAGGGGCCTGGAGAGGAATTCCAGAGTATGACCCCTCTGTATAATCTGGAGTACCCATTCAATGAAGTGATTGTGTGCCCGGCCTATAAATGGAGGGCAAAACAACCACCAATGGCCTCCAAAGCAGGATGAAGGAGAGGTGGGAAAAGGAAAAAACCCTAGTGTGTCTCTGGGCATCAGGCAGCCCAGCTCCCCCCTGGAAAGGTGGGGGTTGGAGCCACGGGTGGCAGAAGAGTTGCCACATGTGGGATGAGTACGACCTCTAGAGCCGCCAGTATTGGTTATTTAGTAGGAAGAGGATCGAGTACGGTAGTTGTATGCAGACTATGGGACACGGCATGAACCGTACATAGAGTTCTGCCTAATGCCTATAAATCATCCAGTAAAATTTGAGTACCTAGCCTGAAGAACTTGGACCCGTTAAAAAGGGGGCCCTAGGTATTTTATGTTGCACATCAGGTGTAAGTCCTGAAAAGCAGAGCCAGATATGGCGTCGCAAAGAAATGCCAATAGCTGACAGTCAGGCAGAGGTACCGCCAGCATCAGATCCTGACCTGGGTAGGTGACGGGAATTAGCAGTACTACTTTAATATAGTAGCCAATAATCACTCCCCGTTTGAGGAGGGGGAGGTGAGTGATAATATCAAGGGCCGATGACCCACGGGTATGGTGGTATTTTAATCATGTGACCCACATAATTTGGAATTCTGATATTCATGAAACTGGAGAAGAAAATAAAAAGTCAGTTTCTCCAGAAAGTCAAGTCTCTGGGATTCTTTATGAGGTGGTAAGGAACTTGTGATCATGAGTGGCAAAACAGGACGACGTTCTGGGACAGCTTGAAAGGATGGGAGGAACCAGAGGAGCTGGATAAATATAATCCACATTATGTGGAACAGCTTAGATAGCTGAAGGGTGATGCGAGGCAGCCAGCATGGCATTCTGGTAAGTTTGTAACTAGTGGGGAAAACCACCCAACAGGCTCCTCTGGCAGAACAAGGTATTCTGCCATATCCTTACTTTGTCATGTTTTTGTGATAGAGAATCCCATGAATTTCTATATTTGTATCATTTCGTAGAATAAAGGGTCATCAGCAGGGTTGCTGCGAAGTTTAGGAAGGCCCACATCCCAAGAAGAGATTTCCAAAAAAGGGAGACTGAGAAAGAAATTCCAGCTCCTGGAAATCGTCGAGTTCAAGGTCACCAGTGAAGTTTAACTGGGAGTTCTTGTTTATCTGAAAAATAGTCTTCCACATAAGGAGGAAGTGACCAGGATGGGAATGGAACCCGGTCATCATGTAGAGTCTTGGGTGGAAGAGGAGAAAATTGCGGAGGGTCTGCCTACCTCCTTGAATCGGAGGGCAGGGAGTGCCTTATGGCATGCAAGACATGTTGTACTACAGTGGAGATGTCTAGTTACTTCTAAGAAGGGGGCGGGAACTGTGGGAAACACGGGGTGGGGGGGTGGATGTGTAGTCTGAGCAGGTCTTGTCTCTGGGTGGTGAAAACCAGGGTCCCGATCTATGTCTATGTCCCTTTTGTGCAGCAAGGTGAACACCTCATCCCGAAGCACTGCTGTGTGGTCCAGAGAATAAGAGGTGGGAACCAGTGGACCATCTAGAGGCTGTTCTGTAAGTTCTAGAGCATGGCCCTGTTTGATTGTCTGCAGGATCCAAGTGTCTGCGGTAATAGTTCTCCACTGGGACAGATGGAGGGAGAACCGACCTCCGACCACCACCTCTTGGTTTGGAACAAGAGAAAGGGATCTGACATGGAGTCAGGTTGAGGTGGAACCAGTGGCCAGGGCTGCTCCTCCTCCATTGGAGTGCTTAGCAGAGGGACCAGTGGTGGAGGAGGGGCAGGCAAGGCAGAACTGGCCCTGTGCTTCCCCTGGAGTGTGGTTCCAGAGCTAGGCTTGTGAGAGACCTTATGAAAGAAGGGCCTCTGTCTGCTCCTAGGCTGGGTATGATAAAAGAAGTAAACAGACCTAGTAGCCCTACCAGAGGCCCGCAGATCATTAATAGCATCCTGCACATTAGGACCAAAAGGTTTCTGACCCAGAAAAAGGGCATTCAATACTTTTTACTGGATATCAGCAGCGAAACCAGAAACTCTAAGCCAGGAGTGCCTTCTAAGCAAATGCCAGTGGCAGCTGCCCTGACTGTAGTATCAGCTATATCATAGGTGGTTCTGAGGAGGTGCTTACTAACATCTTCCGAGGCCGAGGAGAATTTTGAGAAGCTCCTACCTCTGGGAACCCTTAGGAAGGGCCTAAGCAGCAGCCTTGCCTTTCTTCCGGAGGATATTCTGGTACTTGGTCATATGAGACAAGTAGTTGGCAATTCTAAGGCCCGAACTGGCTGAGGCAAAAGTCCTCTCAATCCTCCGAGATTCTCAGTTAGGGGGAGGGAGCTAAGGTGCATGGGCTCCTTAGACCTATCATGAGCTATCTTGATTACCACTGAGTTGGTTTCCATCTGGGCTGCATAGAAAGGCAGCCCCAAGGGTGTCTGGTAATGCTTATCAGACTATCTGGGCATGGCAAGTACTAATCAGGGCCTATGCCAGGCAGCATTGGCAGCATCCTGCAATGCTGGAAGCAGAGGAGGAATTTTCAGGTGGAAATTCTGCGATCTCCAAGAAATCCACCAGGTTCCTCCTTGTGATGTCCTCCTCCTCCTTCTCAATCTGGAATCCCATAGTGGAGGACAGCGGTTTCATAATATTAAAGAAGGAGGGGTCCTCTGGGGGAGGACATTGGGGTGTGTTTAACCAAGTCCTCACTCCTGGAGGGGACAGCAGACCTGTCGGAGGAATCAACCTCAACATCTTCCTCTTCATCCTTTTCATCAGGAGGATGAGATCAGGGACACATTTCTCCTCAACATCGGCCTGTTCTGCAGCTGGGACCGATGGCCAAAGTATCAATGGCTCTCTACAGGGTGCGGTACAGATAGGTCAAACTGCATCAACACCAAAGCAGCACCCGACAGCAAGGGCAACAAAGGCCCAAGCCGTGGAACAAACTGTTGGATGAGAGCCGAGATTATAGAAGTGAGGGCCGCGTGCAGGTCAACAGCAGGGTAAGGAGGCACCGTCGACACAGGTATTGACAGAGAGGGCAAAAAGCCCAACTCCAATGCACCACCACTAGCTGCAGTAGAGGTGGTGTAGCCTGGCACATGTGGACCTCGTGGTTCAAGAGGTCACGACAGCGGGGCTGGGGCTGATGACCCGAAGAGTGACAACCCTTTCAGAGTCCTTAGAAGGCATGGAGGACTCTCCACTGTGGGAGACCTGATAGCAGCAAAGGCCTGCATGAAGAGAGATGTCAAAGCCAAAGCATTCCAGGGTGCGATCCCAGGAGAAGAAGAGGAAGAATCCAATGGGGGACTGGGACTGCTGTTGGGGGGAATGGTCTTTAGGCTGGTCCTTCTCCCAGCACGAATGCTTCCTTGAAGACTTTTCCTGGATCTTGGAGCCCAAAGAGGACTTCAGTGACTGGGAGGGGGAGCCTCAGAAGACACCCTGGTCTCCACTGGCTGCCTGTTGCTCAATGAGGAACTTCTGCAGGGCTTTCCTGTGGTGTTGCCGGGTGGTGAGGTTGAACTTCAGGTAAAGCTCACAGGCACAAGCACTGTGACCAGGCCTGAGACAGCAGACACAAAGTTTGTGGTCGTTGGCTGAAGAAATCTTCTTTTCGCAGTGGCAGCAATGGAAACAACTGACGAGGACTATTTCCCCGATTCTTCGCCTTGATCACAGCTAGTAGGACCTTCTCGGGCATCCAGTACTTGTCCTGCCCGCTGTGGATGTCTCGTCCTGCCTCCCCCCCCCACCCCACGCAGTCAGCGCCCCCGGTTTCACCCGCATGGGGAGGGCAGCCCTCGCCTCTGTGGGCTATCTTAGTAAGTTAGACTCAGACTGCAAGTGGGTCCTGGAGGGAGGAACTGGAAGGCCAGCCAAGGAGAACCCAGCGAAGGGCATGTGGGACTGGTGCCGTCGCCTGTCCCAGGTGCCAGCTTTTTCCCTGTTCTATGCTACTTCCCCACCCCTGTGAAGGCATGCCCGGCGCTCTGGCTACGGCAAGCCCTGCCTGTGTCAGCCATGCTGTTCTCACTGCCTGAAACGCTGCTGACCCTGGTCTTCACCGGAGGTCGCTGGCCTCCGAGCCGACCCAACCCATTCACCCGGGGAGGATAGCACCTCAAGGGCACGCCTTCCTCAACCCACACCTGCCGACCCACCAGCGCGAGGTGTGGCGTCCAGCACCTAAACCTTCAGCGCCACCGGGCCAGCTCAAGGGGAGACTAGTTCTTGACATGCAAGTATAAAAGGAATCACTTGAAAATAAAGTGATTCAAAGGCTGTAACAAAAGAAAAGGTAAGAAAATGTAGGCGGTCAAGTGAGCGACGAAGTTTCCACAGAGTCCATGTGCAAATGGTTGATGGCGGGAAAGAACTGGGGAGGGAATGAGGTCGCCAACGGTTATACAGGGCTGTGACAGAGCCTGACGCTGGCATGGGCGGCCTCTGGTAGACTCCTGTAGAAAAGCTCCTGAGTGAGTCTAGCGCCTGACAGTTAACTTCTATAGGTACATAGATACATAGACAGTGTCGGCAGATAAGGGCCTACAGCCCACCCAGTCTGCCCATTTGAGCTTGTAAGTTCACTTTTATGTTTTCCTAGAAGTCTGTTACCCCTTACCCCTGACCCCCAGAATTCCTTTATGTCTATCCCATGCATTCTTAAATCCTGTGATTGCTTCAGCCCCCACCACTTCCTCTGGCAGGGTGTTCCACTTGTCCACCACCCGTTCTGTGAAGAAATTCTTCCTCATGTTTCCTCTGAATCGTCCTCCCTCCAACTTCACCCCATGCCCTCTAGTCCTGGAAGATCTTTTTCGCTTAAAAATAGTGTATTTCTGCATCCTGTTCCTCCCTGTAAGATACTTGTATGTCTCTATCATATCTCCTCTCCTCCAGGGAATACATATTTAAGTCCTTCAACCTGTCCTCACAGGACTTGTGATGCAATCCATGTACCATCTTTGTTTCCCTCCTCTGAACCTTCACTACCCTGTCTATGTCCTTACATAGGTAAGGTCTCCAGAACTGTACACTGTACTCCCGGTGGGGCCTCACTAGTGTCTTCTATAATGGAATTATGACATCCCTTTCCTGCTGGTGATGCCCCTGCCTATGCATCCCAGTATCCTATTTGCTTTACCTGCTGCCTTGTCGCACTGTTTCCCTACCTTGAGGTCATCAAAGATGACAACCCCAAGATCCCTTTCCTGCTTGGTGTATGCTATATCTTCACCCCCCAACTGTTATATTGTGCCAGGGTTTTTGTGCCCCATATGCATTATCTTGCACTTCTTTGCATTGAATTTCAGCTGCCAAACCCCTGACCATTCTTCTAGTTTCTGCACGTCCCTTCTCAATCTATGTACACCCTCTGGTGTGTCTACTCTGTTACAGAGCTTTGTGCCATCAGCGAACAGGGAAATTCTGCCTTCTAGGTCCTGCGCAATGTCACTGATGAAGATGTTGAATAGGTCCGGTCCCAGCACTGATCCCTATGGTACCCCGCAGGTCACTCTTCCCTCTGTGGAGTTAGACAGCCATTTACCACCACCCTCTGTCCTGCTGCCCAGCCAATTACCTACCCACCACTACTGTCCTACCAACACCCATATTCCCAGTTGTGTAATAGTCTTCTATGTGGCACAGTGTCAAAGGCCTTGCTGAAGTCCAGATAGGCCATGTCCACTGCCTTCCCCTGATCCACCTCCCTAGTCACCCAGTTGAAAAATTCAACAAGGTTGGTCTGACATGACCGTCCCCTGGTGAAACCATGCTGCCTTGGATCCTGTAGTCCATTGACAAGCAGATGTTCCACCAATCTTTCCTTCAGCAGTGCTTCCATGATCTTCCCCACTATCGAGGTGAGGCTGACTGGTCTGTAGTTCCCCGCTTCCTCTTTGTTCCCACTTTTGTATAAGGGGACTACATCTGCTGTTCTCCAGTCTTTGGGTACCTCCCCTGTTTCCAGTGATTGGCTAAACAGGATTGCCAGAGGTTCAGCCACCACCTCTCTTAGTTCTTTAAGGACACTGGGGTGCACCCCATCTGGTTCCATTGCTTTATCAACTATTATTACTTCCAGTTCCTTCAGGACCCTTTCTCGTGTAAAGGGACTTGCGTCCATTTCTGCACCGTTCCCACCCCTTGTACTCCCTTCAGACCCATTACCCTCCTCTTCCTCAGTAAAGACTGAGCAGAAATACCAGTTCAATACGTCGGCTTTACTGTTGTCATCCTCCCCCTTCAGTCTCACTATCCCTCCCTTTGCCTTTCTTTTTTCACTTATGTACCTGTAAAAGGTTTTGTCCCTTCTACCCACTGATTTTGCAATGTGCTCTTCTATCTGAGCTTTGGCTTCCCTTACTGACCTCCCTGCCTCCCTTTGCTTCTCCTGGTACTTCACCCTATCCCCTTCTGCCTGTGTCTTTTTGTATTGTCTGAATGCAGTCTTTTTGGCTTTCACTTTCTCCGCTACCTCCTTGGAAAACCATAATGGCCTCCTCTTCCTTTTCCCCCTGCTAACCTGCTTAATGCATAATTCTGTTCCTCTTGTAATCCCTGTTCTAAATACTGCCCACTGTTCCTCAACACTTGATTCCTGCCCCATTCCCTTTAATGCCTCTTTCAAGCATCTCCACATTTTCCCAAAGTCTGCCCTCCTAAAACCCAGGATACGTGTTTTTGTGTGGTTTGGTTCTGCGCCTTCTGTGATTTCAAACCACAATGATTTGTGGTCACTGATCCCCAGGTGCTTCCCCAATGATACCCCCATCACACTGTCCCTGTTTGTGAACACAAGGGCCAGTATTGCCTTCTGCCAAGTCGGTTCCATGACCAGTTGCTTGAGAAAGGCACCTTGGAGGATGTCCAGGATAAATCTGCTCCTAGCTGCTGCTGCTGCTGGGATGCTTAAGTTCACCTCTGGAACACTGAGGTCTCCAACCAGCACTACCTCACCCTTGTCTGTCATCCTTTGGATGGCTAGCATCAGCTCCCTATCTGTTTCTTCCTCCTGGGCTGGTGGTCTATAGACCACACCTATGTGGATGGCAGGCCCCATTTTCCTTTCCAGCTTAATCCACAGTCTCTCTCCCCCATTTTGTTCCTCCTGTATCTCTGTGGCCCTTATGTCATTTTTCACATAAACTGCCACTTCTCCTTCCTTCCTTCCTTCCTACCTGCCTTGTCTCTTCTGAATATGTTGTAGCCAGGTATGGCCATCTCCCAGTCGTGGTTATCATTACATCAGGTTTCTGTGATGGCCACAATGTCCAGGTCTGACTGCACCATGACAGCCTCCAGATCTTGTTGCTACGGCTCCTGGCATTGGCACACATGGCTTTCCATGATTTGACCTCCCTAGACTGTTTAGCTATTCTACTCCTGCCCCTTCCCTGGTTGTCGTTTTCTTAGGCGTGACCCTATGACAAGAGAGATCACCAAAGATCTTTATATTCTTATCTTTATTACCTAAACTAACATAAAAATAACAAACTCTGACAATAATTAACTATAACCAACAAAAACTGAACAGGATGCTAGGTGTCATGTAGACAGCAAAGTTCTGGTCCTGAAGAGGAGAGTGAGGAAAAATGCAGCGCTTCGATGAGGCAGTTGGGGGCTGGTGCTGCTGTAGAGCAGCGGGTCAACGTATGACGCACACGCTGGAGCATACTCTTGCCAGCAGCCTCCAAAAATTTCTGGCTCTCTTAGGGTCCTAGCACCTCCAGCCCCTACCCATAAGAGAAACTCTATGGAGAAGATTGATTCCTGGAAGAGCAAGAAAATCACTGCTGCAGGTTGTAAATGTAAGAAAACACAAAAAAGTGGGACACAAATTCAAGCTGCAAGAGAGAAAGCAAACAAAGTTTCTTCTTCTAACTGACACACAAGAACTAGTTTTAGTCAGTGGACAGTGAGGGAGACAGGGTTCCACGGTAATGTCGAGAAAGCACTGGGGGTTTGCACTCAGAGATGTGGGTCAGCCAGAAGTGGTAACAATTCACTCTTTGTAAAAAAAAAAAAAAAATAGCTAGACAACGGTGTGTTGCCAAAAATTAAAATTTATTTCAGCCAAGGCATATACATCCTGAATCAGTGGCTTCAAGAGTGGATTTTGCCACTTCTGGATGATCCACACCTCTTAGTACAAGCCCCCAGTGCTTTCTCATAGTGCCTCCCATTTTTTTGTGTGTTTTTTTTTGTACCCGCCAATTAGTTCAAGAGCATGTGGCTACAGTGTTCGAGTGTTCCATGATAATATATAGTACAGTTTTGTAAGAACTTACCATAACAGCAGAACTTCGAGAGAGGCTTTTGCAGTAGGTATTCACCATTAGGACTGCACCCTCTTGCCTTAGGACCACACGGAAAATTTTAGCTAGTTTTGTCTGGTGGGGGACTGTCCACCAACATCACATGACTGACGTCAGCGAGACCCCATATAGTGGGCGGTCTCCCAGCCTGCCCTCCAGTTCTTCCACCAGAAACCTCAGAACAAAGCGACAGGAGAAAGGAGTGGGCTCCTAAAGTCTAAATAAAGCTGATCCGAGAAGCAGCAGCAGAAGCTGGGGGAAGGTGGGAGGGAAAGATACCTACTGCAAGAGCCTCTCTCGAAGATCTACTGTTACAGTAAGTTCTTACATAACTGTACTATCTTGCTTCGAGAGGGCTCCTGCAGTAGGTATTTACCATTAGGACTGAGTCCCAAGCAGTGTAAATCAGACAAGTCTGAAGCATGGGTGGCAGGAACATCTGTAGAGACACAGAGAAACTATGAAAGGAGGCCCTGAAGGACAGCTAGTCCAAAGCCAGCCCTGTACCTAGAGGCAATATCCAGACTGTAGTGTTTTGTGAACGTGTAGCCAGAGCTCCAAGTGGCTGCAGCACAAAAGTCAGCAGCAGACACATTTCTGAAACAAGCAGCAGAAGCAGCCATGCCTCTGGTAGAATGCCCTTTGACTTCCCTGGCAAAGGTTTGTTGTACCTCTGGTAGCAGAAAATAATGCAGTTTGCCAACCATTTGGACAAACACTGCTTAGAAACATCGGCGCCCTCTCTACTGGGCACAAAGGAAACAAAAAGCTGATCCGTTTTATGGACTGACTTCATCCGGTTTGTATAGTACCTCAAAATTCTGTGAACATCTTAAGAGTGTAGAATACTCGGGGTAATACATCGGAAGTTGGATGGTCTGTTTCAACGTAAACTCGGAGACCACTTTAGGTAAAAACATAGGGTTAGTATGCAGAGCCACCCGGTCTCTGTGAAAAATCAAGTAAGGCTCCTTACACATCATGGCTTGAAGCATGGAAATCCTTCGAGCAGAAATAACAGCTACTAAAAAGAGTAGCTGATGTGACAGACAGCACATGTCGTAACTTGCAGCTGGTTCAAAAGGAGGCAAGGTGAGTTTTTCTAAAATAAAATTCAAATCCTACGGTAGAGCAGGGTTACACATCGGGGGTTTCAGGTGGAGAATTCCCTTCAGAAATGTTTTGGAAACCCCTAGCTGAGCAACAGTTTTGCCTTCCACTGGAACGTGATAGGCTGAAATGGCTGAAAGATGTACCTTCAAAGAATAATAACTCAGGCTAAGTCAGAGAGATGCAGGAGGTACTCCATGTCCTGAGGGATGGAGCACGAAAAAGTGTCCCAACCTTTTGAGGCGGCCCAAATGGAAAATCTCTTCCATTTCATGGCATAAGTGGTTCTCGTAGAAGGCTTTCTGGCCTCCATGAGGACTTGGGCTACCCTAGGTGAAACACCGAAATGTGAAGCAGCTATGTCAGAAGGTGCCACGCTTGAAGGTGAAGGGACTTCAGCCCTGGATGGACTAGCGTGCCCTCCTCCTGGGTCAGGAGGTCGTGACAGAGAGGTTGAGGAACCGAGGGTTCCACTCCCAGCGGCTGAAGAAGTGGAAACCATATTTGGTGGGGCTAATGAGACACGATTTAGATCATGTGAGCCCCTTCCGCTTGCAGCTTGAGCAGTACCCTCTGCAGAACTGGAAAGGGAGGGAAGGCATACAAGAATCTCCCTGTCCAACAAAGAGATAGTGCATCTCGCCAGATAACACCAGGCCCTGGAATGAGTGAGCAAAACTTGAGTAGCTTTGGTTGGATGGGGAGGCGAACAGATCAAGATCTGGATGACCCCACAGGTCGAATATGTCCTCGACCACCGACTGGTTTAGTTCCCACTTGTGAGCCTTGACCTGGGTGTGGCTGAGACAGTCCCCTAGAACGTTCTGGATCCCTGGGACACGCACTGCTGTCCGGGAGATTCAATGCTGAATTGCCCAATACCAAACTCGCATCGCCTCCCTGCAAAGGGGGTACGACCAAGTGCCCTCTTGCTTGTTCAGGTATCATACTATGCACTTATTGTTCATTAGGACCAGCAGAGGACCTGGGCTCAGGAGATGCTGAAAGGCCTGGAGGGCGTACAATACCGCCCGTATCTCAGCACATTTACAGTATGTGCAGGGAGAGCTCTGACTGAGACCATAGTCCCTGTGTCCTGTGGTTCTCTAGATGTGCCCCCGAACCCATCCCTGAAGCATCTGTGGTCAGAGTTTGGATGGGGGAAGGAGGCTGAAAGGGGACTCCTTTGCAGATACTGTTGGAATCCTGCCACCAAAGGAGGTCCCAGCGCATCGATCCAAAGATCATGGTCTTGTGATCGAGGTTGTCCAATCCCAGGTCCCACTGAACCCTGAGTGTCCACTTCCGATATGCGTATGTGCAGCCTGGCCACAGGAACCGTAGGAATGGCCGCTGCCATAAGGCCCAGGAGGCGCAGCACTGACCTGGCCGACACGCAACAACTGGAAGCTACAAACTGTGCCTGGCATTGCAAGATTTCCTCCCAGTCCATTGGGAGGAAAGCCTGACCCTGGACTGTATCCAGCACCAACCCAATAAACTGCAGACGCTTGGATGGGGTAAGGTGAGGCTTGGGATAGTTCACCATAAACCCCACTTGGGCAAATAGGTCCAGGGTAGCAAAAAGGGAGAGTTCCAGCAGTTCCCTCGATGGGGCTGAGATCAGCCAATCATCGAGGTACAGGAAGATATAGCAGCCCTGACACCTCAGGGCCGCTGCCACTACCGCTAGGCACTTGATGAAAACCTTGGGTGCCAAAGACAGGCAAAAGGGGAGGGCCTTGAACTGGTAGTGTTCCCCCTGAAGAGAGAACCTGAGGTAGTGGTGGTGGGCCTGAAAAACAGGTATGTGTAGGTAAGCATCCTGCATGTCCAGGGCGCAGAGCCACTGTCCCTTGTGTAGCAGGGGCAGCAAGCCTGGAAGGGTCAGCATCCAGAATTGTTTGTACTCTATGTACCGATTCAAGATGTTGAGGTCTAGTATTTAGTGTAAATCTCCAGTCTTCTTGGGGACCACGAAGAAGTGGGATTAGTATCCCCTTCCTACCTGGTTTGGAGGTACAGGCTCTATGGCTTCTTTTTTTCAGAAGAGCCTCTATCGCCTTCCTGATCAAGGGAATGTGCGTCTTTGGATAATGTGAGGGACCTGGAGGGTTGTCTTGGGGCCTCTCCAGAAATTCTAGTGTGTGGTCTTGAGATACCAACTGAAGGACTCACGAATCTGTGGTGATGGCCTCCCATCCTGCCAGATGGCCAGCGAACCTTCCGCCCACCAGTTCCTCCAACTGCAACAGAGGAGGAGGAGGAGGGGAGGAGGACTGTGAGTCAAGAGGCGGAGGGAGGGTTGGGAAGGGCCACCCTTAAAGCTCTCTGGCTCTTGGCTGGATGGGTGGCTATGGCTGAGGGGGCCTGACGTATGGCTTCCTCATGTTGTTTCGTCTACCATCTCTGTTGGCAATGAAAAGGCTGTTTGGTCTTGTAGCCCATGCGATGACATAGTCTGCACTGAACGTAATGCCTTCCCCCGTCCTGCAAGCTTGTAATGATATCTAAGGATAAGTAGTGGAATTGCAGTATAATGTGGGGAGTGGTGCAATGCAGTGGCTGTGGGACAGCCATATTCAGGCAGACCTTCTGGACACTGAGGTGCTGCCCTATCTGCATGCATCTCTCGGGACTGCGGGATGAGGTAGCCAGACTCCGAGCGGAAATAAACTGGGTCAGGAGTACCATCACCCTGTCCAGGAACCACCTCAGTCCAATGCAGCTGCCTCAAAGGATGCCGAGAACAAGGAGCACTTGGATGACAGTGGGCTCAAGGAGGTTAGAGCAGTCAGGCAGAGGCACATCCCAGATCCTATTCCTCTCAAGAACTCATATGCCACACTGGCAAATGAGGACAACCAAATAGAGTACCCAGGGAGTGGAAGGAAAGGATGTGGAGGTTAGGCAAGGAGGTGACCTCAGTGGGGAAAGCAGTGGACCCCAGAGGAGGAGGAAGCGAATCCTGGTGGGGACTCCATCATAAGAGGATCCAGCTAGGAACACAGGAGGGGAGGACAGGGAGGTGAGGTGCTACCAGGTGCCATGCATGGAGGGATGGAAGGAAGATACTGGGGATCACTGGGAAGGCAAGACAGGAGGTGAGCTGGATGTCATTATCCACCTAGGTACTAATGACTTGGCAAATGGGGATCAAAGGAAGTTCAGGAAGAGTTTAGGAAACTGGGGAGGGTCTCAAGCAAGTAGCTACTTCTGTCACTTTCTCAGCAGTACTACCTGTGAGAGGCAAGGAGAGCATAGGAGTGCATGCACCAGGAACTTTAACTCATGGTTGAAGAACTGGTGCTGTGGAGGAAGGGTTTGGATTCATTGGTGACTGGGGACCCATCTGGAGGGATGGAGGTTTGTTCAAGCCTGACGGCCTCATCCATCCTGAGAGGAATCAAGCACTCAATGATAAGTTTAAATGCTACATTGACAAGCATTTAAACTAGCAAAGGGGTGGCAGGCCAGCAAGGATGGTACCTACTTGCTCACCCCCACAGCTAGTAATGGAACCAGTGAACCAGAGGAGTGGCTATCTCCCAAAGCAGTGTGCAAAAGATGGAGATTAGTGTCCAAAAGGTGGATAAGCAGAAAGAGGCAAAATTCAGCAGAAGGGCAGACAGCAAGGAGAACAGGGATAAATGACAACCAAGGAAGGGCTGAGTAGAACAGTGAAGCAGTCTAGGAGGTCAAATCATGGAAAGCCATGTGTGCAAATGCCAGGAGCCTTAGCAACAAGATGGAAGATCTGGAGGCTGTCATGGTACAGTCAGACCTGGACATTGTGGCCATCACTGAAACCTGGTGTAATGATAACCATGACTGGGAGATGGCCATACCTGGCACAACATATTCAGAAGAGACAGAGCAGGCGGGAAGGGAGGAGGAGTGGTACTGTATGTGAAAATGACATAAGGGCACACAGATCCAGGAGGAACAAAATGGGGAGAATACTGTGGTTAAGCTGGAAATGAAAATGGGGCCAGCCATCCGCACAGGTGTGGTCTATAGACCACTAGCCCAGGAGGAAGAAACAGACAGAGAGTTGATGCTAGCCATCCAAAGGATGGCAGACAAGGTGAGGTAGTACTGGTTGGAGACTTCAATATACCAGACGTGGACTGGAGCATCCCAGCAGCAGCATCAACTAGGACAGATTTATCCTGGACTCCTTCAGGGTGCCTTCCTCAAGCAACTGGTCATGGAACCAACTCGCGCAGAAGGCAATACTGACCCTGTGCTCACAAACAGGGACAGTGTGATGGGGGTAACAGTGGGGAGCACCTGGGGAACAGTGACTACCAGTCATTGTGGTTTGAAATCACAGAAAGAGCAGAACCAAACCACACAAAACACGTATCCTGGATTTTAGGGGCAGACTTTGGGAAAATGGGGAGATGCTTGAAAGAGGCATTAAGGGAATGGGACAGGAATCAGGGATTGAGGAACAGTGGGCAGTATTTAAAATGGGGATTATAAGAACAACAGAATTATGCATTAAAAGGTTAGCAAGAGGAAAAGAAAGAGAGACCATTATGGTTTTCCAAAGAGGTAGCAAAGAAAGTGAAAGCCAAAAAGATTGCATTCAGGCAATACAAAAGACACAGGCAGAAGGGGATAGGGAGAAGTACCAGGAGAAACAAAGGGAGGCAGGGAAGTCAGTAAGGGAAGCCAAAGCTCAGACAGAAGAACACATTGCAAAATCAGTGGTTAAAGGGACAAAACCTTTTACAGGTACATAAGTGAAAAAGAAGGACAAAGGAGGGATAGTGAGACTGAAGGGGAGGATGGGAGCCACGTGGAGGATGACAACAGTAAAGCTGACATATTGAACAGGTATTTCTGCTCAGTCTTTACTAAGGAAGAGGGGTAATGGGTCTGAAGGGGTACAAGGGGTGAGAATGGTGCAGAAATGGACACAAGTCCCTTTACACGAGAAAGGGTCCTGAAGGAACTGGGAAGTAATAAGAGCTGATAAAGCTAATGGGGCCAGATGGGGTGCACCCAGGGTCCTTAAAGAACTAAGAGAGGTGGTGGCTGAACCTCTGGCTATCCTGTTCAGCCAATCACTGGAAACAGGGAGGTACCCAAAGACTGGAGGACAGCAGATGTAGTCCCCTTATACAAAAGTGGGAACAAAGAGGAAGCAGGGAACTACAGACCAGTCAGCCTCACCTCGGTAGTGGGAAAGATCATGGAAGCACTACTGAAGGAAAGATTGGTGGAACATCTGCTTGTCAATGGACTACAGGACCCAAGGCAGCATGGTTTCACCAGGGGGAGGTCATGTCAGACCAACCTCATTGAATTTTTGACTGGGTGACTAGGGAGGTGGATCAGGGAGGGCAGTGGACATGGCCTATCTGGACTTCAGCAAGGCCTTGACACTGTGCCACATAGAAGACTATTACACAAACTGGGGAATATGGGTGTGGGTAGGACAGTAGTGGTGGTGGGTAGGTAACTGGCTGGATGGCAGGACACAGAGGGTGGTGGTAAATGGCTGTCACTCCACAGAGGGAAGAGTGACCAGTGGGGTACCACAGGGATCAGTGCTGGGACCGTCCTATTCAACATCTTCATCAGTGACATTGCACAGGATATAGAAGGCAGAATTTCACTGTTCGCTGATGACACAAAGCTCTGTAACAGAGTAGACACACCAGAGGGTGTAGACAGAATGAGAAGGACCTGCAGAAACTTGAAGAATGGTCAAGGGTTTGGCAGTTGAAATTCAATGCAAAGAAGTGCAAGATAATGCATATAGGGCACAAAAGCCTGGCACAATATATCAGTTGGGGGTGAGGATATAGCATGCACCAAGCAGAAGGGTCTTGGGGTTGTCATCTCTGATGACTCAAGGTAGGAAACAGTGTGACAAGGCATCAGGTAAAGCAAATAGGATGCTGGGATGTATAGGCAGGGCATCACCAGCAGGAAAGGAGGTCATAATTCCGCTATACAAGACACTAGTGAGGCCCCACCTGGAGTACAGTGTACAGTTCTGGAGACCATACCCACGTAAGGACATAGACAGGGTAGAGAAGGTTCAGAGGAGGCAACAAGATGGTGCATGGGTTGCATCACAAGTCCTATGAAGACAGGTTGAAGGAACTGAACATGTACTCCTGGAGGAGAGGAGGGAGAGAGGGATATGATAGATACATACAAGTATCTTACAGGGAGGAACAGGGTGCAGGAAAACACAATTTTAGCGAAAAGATGTTTCAGGACTAGAGGGCATAGGATGAAGTTGGAGGAGGACGATTCAGAGGAAACATGAGAAAGAATTTCTTCACAGAACGGTGGTGGACAAGTGGAACACCCTGCCAGAGGAAGTGGTGGGGCTGGAAACAATCACGGGATTTAAGAATGCATGGGATAGACATAAAGGAATTCTAGAGGTCAGGGTTAAGGGGAAATAGACTTCTAGGAAAACAAACTGAACTTACAAGCTCAAATGGGCAGACTAGGTGGGCCATAGGCCCTTATCTGCCGACACTGTCTATGTATCTATGTATGTAAGGCATCTCCTCCAAATAGGACAGAACCCCGGAAGGGGGCATCCTGGATGGTAGCCTGGACATCAGGTGCCAGCCCAGAAACTCTCAGCCAGGAATACCTCCTTAGGCTGACTGCAGTGGTCGTACCCCCAGCTGAGGAGTCAACCGCGTCATAGGTAGCTCTCAGAGAGTCGCAACAAGCAACCTTAGCTGACCTGATTGTGTCAGAAAGCATTTTCTTCACTTCAGAGTCTGGCATGGCCTCAACAACTGGCTCCAATTTGCGAAAAAGGGACTTTTGGTACACCAACATGTGGGCCACATAGTTTAGAGTGCGAATAACCAAGGTGGAAGAGGAATAAAATTTCCACCCAAATTGGTTGAGCTGCTTTGACTTCTTATCAGTTGGAGAAGTGCTCATGTGTTTAGGTTTAGTGGATCAGATGTGGGCTGCGCTAATGGCCACCGAGGCTTCTTTAGGCTGGGCACTCAGGTAGTGCAGTGAGGGGTAGTCACAGGGCTGATACACTCTCATGAGAGTCGGGTGTAGGCCTAGTCCCACCCTCCCCACCCCTCCCTCCCCAGAGCTAGGCTGATTTATAGGGGAACACCTGCCCTGAAATTGGAGGAAAAGGTTTCAGGTGCAGCTCATGTAGTTCTAGCCACTGGGGGCTGGGTTTAAGGTCTGAGAGAGAGGAGCTTAGGAAGTTGTACACTTCCCCTATACGTTTACTGTGTAGTACTGCACCTAGTAATGGGGGTACCTGTTTACTGTGGGACTGTATCTATTTTTTTTTTTTAAACTTTATTTTTAAACTTTTATCAGACAAGTCTTGTGATAAGAATTACATACAGCAAACAGAGCATCTGTTTCAACAACATATGAGAAAACATTCCCTTAATTAAAGAGTAAATTATGCATTCGCTGTATTGTGGTACAACATTGGAGGGTAACTACAATACAAGAAAAACCTAAGATTGAGTCCATAATTTGCCATTCATGAGTCCATGAGCTACATGGCTTGCCTTGATGTAACAGGACTGTCCAGCAATCTAAGCCAATAGTATCAGAGTCCCTCTAAAGGACCACTGATGCCATGTATAAGTGCTTGATGAAAACAGTAAAACATTATGTTATCCATACAGTCAAACTTTTCACATTAGGCACAAAATCTGCCATAATAACTTTCTCAGCCCCAAATTACAGCAAAAGGAGAAATAAAAAATTAAAATAGCAACAGGGGGAAAAAAAGACAACCCATTTATCTTGCTTTGCTATAAAACTAGGATCCTCAAAGGGACCAAAACAAAAGGGGTTAGGAGATCTCTTTTAAAATCTAGAGAAGAAACCACTGATTAATTTTACTTTTAAACAGGGTACAACTTAAGGTCTCCATCTATCCTCCTTAAACAACCCACGATCTCTGAAACATCTCCCAGGATAGTAGCCTTCAGGGTACTGGTGCATCTAAAGCATCCTCATCAGCCGATTCCTCCGATCTGACTCTCAATTCCACCATCTGACAATCCGCCCATCTGCTGGCTTCAATAGGATCTGAAAAAATAAAGATTTTGTTCTGGTGAGTGATCTGAAGCTGCACCGGAAAGATAATCGTGTGCGGTATGTTCAGTTCCTGTAGTGCCGCCTCACAGCATCAAACTTTTTACACCTCTGCCTCGTGGCGTAACTAATGTCAGGAAAAATATGTACTGAGTTCTCATCTTGCATTATTGGGGCAGCTCTACGGGCGTACCGGAGGATCTTGTCCCTGGCTCCAACACTCGAGGTAATCAACATCAGAGTACAGGGCTCTTCAGAGCTTGAGGCCAGTCTTCTAGGGGTCACACGGTATAGTTTCTGGATGTCCCAGCTCTCCTGTATTCCTTCAGGCAAAAGTTTCTCTGAGAGCCATTCACAGATGGTTGGAATGGGATGATCGCCTTCCAAACCCTCGGGTAGCCCCACTATTCGAACATTCGCTGAGTGGGTTTGATTCTCCCGGGTTTCCAATCGAGCACGAAAATGCTGTAGTTCCTTTGTCATTAAGGCCATTGCTCCGGAGGATTCATCTGCTTGCTTGTTGACTCGCTGCAGCTCTCCTTTCATTCCATCTACCGATGACTCTAGGACTGTTACCCATCCAGTGAAATCATCTATTTTCTGATTTAGAGTAGAGACTCGGGCAATCAGAGTCTGCAATTTATTCCCTAGGGTAGTCATGGTTTCTCCTGAGCTGGAGGCCCCATCCGCCAATGTGGTTTTGTCTGGTCTACTCGGCCCCTTGGTTCTCCTTGACGTACCAGCCACTTTATCTCGATTGGGAGTATCCATATTAGCAAAGTTGGGGTTAATTTTTCCTCTGGTGCTGTTGGAAAGCTGATTCAGAGCTCAAAAAAGAGAGGATTAGAGCAGATTTTATAGCTGTTTGCGCAGAGCTCCGAAAAGTTGCTGCTCATTGCTCGGGCTCAACGGCGCCTCCCCATGGGACTGTATCTAGGATTAGTAGGTGACCTGATTAGTGGATAGGGGTGTATCTTGGACTAGTGGGGAACCTGGTAGTTCACCCAAGGAAACCTACTTGGAGGGGGATGGGACACACGTCATTAGGGCTGGCATCTTTGGGAGGATGGTGGGGTGCACAGGGTGTGGGGCGGGGGCGGCCATGATACTGGACTGGACTTGGAAGTTCGATGGTTGCCCAGTGTGCTTCCAGCTGGCACAGCTTAGGGAGGAGGTTGAGCAGATTAGGAGAAAGCTGGAGGGAGGGGGAAGGTATGGTTGGGGAATAGGGCTGGGGCTCTTCCACGGGGTTGCACCAAGCACTAGGGGCGGGGGCACAGGGAAAGAAGTGCAGGAGAGTACTCTGGGGTCACAGAGGGGGCCCAAAAGGAGGACACTACCAAGGAAGCAAGCAGGTGTCTGGGGATCCTCACAGAGGGGGGCCAAAGGGAGGACATTCTCAGGGAAGTAGGCAGATGGCTGGGGCAGTACAGAAGGAAGCGGGGGGGGGTGGATAAGACCTTAAGCTCAATAACCGCTTCAATTCTCTTCTTCTGCTTGAGGATGAGGGGGGTGATATAGCCATAACAGGGGCAGTTGGAGATGGAAAGGGAGTGGAGGGCAGGAGGCACGGGCCGGATAGCAGGAAGAACAGGGGGAACTTAGAACATGGGAAAATGGGGGGAGCAGTGGATCAGAGCAGGAAGAGGAGGGGGTAGAGAGAGGAAAGCGCAAGAAGGACCATTTGGGAGGAAAGGGCAAGGAGAGGGACCACAAGTACAAGAAGGATACAGTAAAGGCAGCTGAGGGTTTATGCCAGGGGAGCACAACAGGCAAGGAGGGGCTGAACAAAGATGGGAAGGAAGGGAGGACGAGCCAGGCAAGTTTAGCAGATGGGGAGGATAGCGGGGTACAAAAGGATACTAGGGAGAAGGAGAGGCATAGGATCAGAGGGAAGGGGGTGGCCAGGGTAAATAAGGAGGGGGCGGCAGGAGGCACCCAGATAGGGGGAGGAGCAAGGAGCCGGCTGGGGAGAGGGGCCGGTAGAAAGGATGAGGGACATGGAAGTGGGGGAATGGAGGAAAAGGGATAGTCAGAGTGATCCTGTTGGGTGATTCCATGATCTGGGGTATCAAATGGGATAGACAGGGGGAAGCCTGCCCAGTTAGAACAAAATACTTCCCTGGACTAACAGTGCACAGGGCCAAGCATGAGGTATATCAGCTGGCAAAGGATTGTGGAGGTTCCTCGGATATACTGGTCCATCTGGGTACCAATGACATTGAGGGAAATACTGAGCTAGAGATACAGGCAAGGTTCGGGGAGCTTGCCAGGGTCTGTCATGACATAGGATGCGCAATTTCATTTTTGGAAATCCTGCCAGTGCCAAGGGCTAGTGGGAAACACAAGAGGAAGATTAGGGAGATAAATCAGTGGCTCAGGGAGTGGTGTGGGGACAGAGGGTATGGGTTGATGGGGGATTGGGGGTGGGGGAAGAGACCTGGGATAATAAGGGACTATATACTAGAGATAGGCTCCAGCTCAATTTGGAGGGGAGAGAAATCCTTAAGTTGAAAATAGGGGGTTCGCTGGTGAAAGGTGGGGTTTAAACTTGTGAAGGGGGGAGGGATGGGAGAGAAGGCTGTTGAGGGGGGTCCGATAAAGGATGGACTCGGTCTCCACCCCCCTGGGAAGCTGGAGGAATGCGGGAAAAGGACGAGTGGTAAGGTGCTGACAGGGGAAGATGGAATCCCCATGGGAACGTGAGCAGGGGAAATGGAAGTATACGGAAAGGGTGGAAGGTAGTCCTGCTAAATGCCAGGAGCCTGGGCAATAAAATGAATGAGCTCCAGGCAATGCTAACTGAGGAAGAGGTGGATGTGGCAGTGGTCACTGAGACCTGGGCCACCGCAGGGCATGACTGGGACCTGAACCTGAAGGGTTACACCATGTTCAGGAAGGACGGGGGGAGGGAAGGGGAGGAGGGGTAGCAATAATAGTCAAAAACTGCATTGGCATAGGAGGAGTGGAGGAGGCGGAGGGAACTGTGGAGGTGATTTGGGTCACCTTGATAACAAATGGGGGCAAGAGAATAAAAATAGGAGTGGTGTATAGACCCCCTGCGCTGGCGGAGGAGCAGAGAAGAGTCTGGTGGCAGATGTTGGGAGACACTGCAAATTGAGCAGGGGAAGGGTGATGGTGTTGGGAGACTTAAACATGCCAGGAACGGACTGGGAGACTATGACATCCTTGGTGGCCAGGGAACAGAGGTTGTTGGATGTCTTTCAGGATGCATTCCTAACTCAGCAGGTGGGGGAACCGACCAGGCAGGCACAGATACTGGAGGTTTTCCTGGCAGACAGTGACCAGATTGGGGGCCTGGAGTTAAGGGACCTGTTGGCAGGGAGCAAGCATGCCACAGTCTGGTTCTGCCTGGACCTAGGAGGAGTAGAAGGCTGCACAAAGACGGAGGTAACCAACTTTAGGAGGGCGGATTTCAAGGAAATGGGAAGGATCCTTAAGAAGCATTTGGATGGGATTTGGCCAGACATGGACGCTGACAGTAGGTGGGAAATCATCAGGGGGGTGCAGGATGCTACCATCACCTGTACAACAGTAAGATGAAAATGTGGTAGGGCCCGTAAACTCTGCTGGTAGACCAGGGAGGTTCAGGAGGTGGGGAGGGGAAAGAAGGCAGCTTATAGGTATTTTAAGTGCTCAAGGAGTGAAAGGGATAGAGGGGAGTACGAGCTGATGGCCAGAAGGGCCACTAGGGTGGTGAGGGCAGCTAAGGTAAGGAAGGAGCAGAACCTGGCCAGGGAAATTAGGAGAGGGAATAAGGGGTTCTTTAGATACACTGGGGAAAAATGAAGGGTGAAGGGGCAGATTAGTAGGATTAAAACAGGGGAGAGATGGGCACAAGATTGCAGGCTGAGGTACTAAATGAGTACTTCACCTCAGTTTCACCATGAAAAATGGGGGCCGCACTCACACATGGCAGAGATGCGAACTGGGGGAACCTTGTCGAATGGGTCGGGTCTGGGAGAGGATGGGCCATCACTGGCAGGAGGGGGAAAGGCAAGGCAGGGGGGCGAGGTAGCGGAGGTGGAAATCACAGCAGAGAGAGTGAGGGAAGCCCTCAAGTCCCTTAAGACGGAGAAAGCACCGAGCCCAGATAAATTACATCCCAGAGTGCTGAAGGAACTTGTGAATGTCCTGGCGAAACCCCTGGCAGAGCTCTTCAGCATCTCTCTGAGGACAAGGTGGGTGCCCCAAGACTGGAAGGTGGCGCATATAGTGCCTATCCACAAGGGGGGATCAAGGGAGGTGGCAGGGAACTACAGGCCCGTCAGCCAGACATTGGTGGTGGGCAAGGTGATGGAGGGCATTGTCAAGGAGAGGCTGGGGGGGACCTGGAAATGTCGGGGTGCCTGGACGATAGACAGCATGGATTCGTCCCAAGGAAATCGTATCAGACAAACCTTGTGGAGTTCTGACTGGGTGACGAGAGCCCTGGACCTGGGTAGACCGGTGGATGTCCTCTATCTTGACTTCAGCAAGGCGTTTGACTCTGTTCCTCACGGGGGCCTGTTGAACAAGCTGGGAGAAATGGGGGTTGGGGATCAGATGGATAGGCAACTGGCTCCAGGACCAGACCCAGAGGGTCATGGCTGGCGGGATAGTCTCATCCCCAAGGAGGGTCATTAGTGGGGTCCCTCAGGGATCGGTCCTTGGGCCCCTCCTGATCAATGCCTATGTCTCTGACATAAGGAAGGGTATCAGGAGTGAGCTGAGTCTCTTTATGGATGACTCAAAACTGGGGGCGGTGGTGGATAGGGAGAAGGGGAGGGTGGCCCTACAGAGGGACCTGGAGGCTCTGGAAAGGTGGTCTAGAAAGTGGAAGCTGAGGTTTAATGCAGGGAAATGCAAGGTATTGCATCTGGGAGACAGAAACCCGGGCCAAGAGTACACCCGGGGGGGGGGGAATGCTACAAGTCTCAATGGCTGAGAGGGACCTGGGGATGGTGGTGGATGTCAAGATGAACAACTCTGAGACTTGTAGTAGGGCAGCGGCCAAGGCCAACAGGATGTTGGGATGCATCGCTAGGGGGATCACCTCCAGAAGGAGGGAAGTGATACTCCCCCTGTATAACTGCTTGGTGAGGCAGCATCTCGAGTACTGCGCGCAGTTTTGAAGGCCACAATTAAAGAGGGACACTGAACTCCTGGAGAGGGTCCAAAGGAGGGCAGCCAAAATGATCTAGGGCTTGGGGGACAGGACCTATGTGGAGAGGCTCAAGATCTAAATATGTACACATTGAAAGAGAGAATGGACCGGGGACATGATAGAGGTCTTCAAGGACATGAAGGGTTAAATAGGGAGAAGCAGTCAAGGTGCTCCAAGAAAGGAAGGGGGGGGGCAACTAGATGGCATGGGTGGAAGCTGGGGGGGGGGGCGGAGATTCAGGAGAGAAAGAAGGAGGTGCTACTTCACTGAGAGGGTGGTGGAGCCATGGAATGCACTGCCCAGGGGGCTGGTGGAGGCAGAGACGGTGGAGGGGTTCAAGAGGCGGTGGGACAAGTACAGGGGAAGGGTTCTGGACGCAAAGTCCTGTGCAGTGGGAATATCCAGGACTGGGAAGGGAGAAGCCAGAGAGGACATGGGGGGCAGCAAGGTCAGCTCCCAGGGTGGGGGCTGACCAAATGAGCAGACACGAAAGACTGTTAGGCCTATTCTGCTGGCATTTTAGTATGTTAGTCCTTGACCTTTGGTGTATGGTAAGTTCTGTCCACCTTCTTGGCTATGGCAGGAATGGACAAAGGCATCAGCCAAATGGTAGAGGTTAAGTCCTCATGAGGCTCCAACCAAGGAGGCATGAGGACCGGAGACAACTCCGGCATATCCAAATGCTCGGCCAGCCTCTTGCGTTTGGGGTCCTGATCATCAGACTTACACTCATAGGACTCCGCGATTTTCTTGAGGAGGTCTGTAAATCGGGGGGTCCTCCAGAGGAGACTTTGGTGACTCCTTAGTCTTAGGCTTGTCCAGTGGAGGAGTCTCAAAGCCAGAAGCCGAGGCAGAAGAATCGGAGTCAAAGTGCAACTCAGACAAATGAGTCCGGACTGGAGATTGAACCCGGTGCTGGGAACCTCTGTAAAAGTAATAAGAGGCCCACCCTTGTCAGTGGCGGAAGTCACCCCTTTCATCAGGCCTGACATGGAAAGACAGGACTCCACCAGCGGAGGAGACCCAGGCATCAGATCCGGGTGCACCAAAGTAGAGGCTGCCACCGGATGACGACCGCCTGGCTCAGACACCAACTGGGACTTAATCTCGGCCCACCATGACTGTAGGATGGCCCTGAAGTCAGCATGAGGCTGGGGAGGCGGGGGAGGAGCAGTGGAGGCTGGTATACCAGCTGAAAACCAGGGGCATATCCCCACATTGGGTCTCCTGACATCTGGTACCCTGACGGCTAGTAGCCTGGCGTATGGAAGTTGGTCGCATACCTGCGCTGGTACCCGGCCGAAGGAGACCTGGCATCATGCACCCGGCAGAAGATATCCGGGAGTAGGGTAACCCGCAGCAAGCTGGCAAGCGTGCCCTGAAAATCCGACAATGACCCTGGCGGAAGAGCCATAGGGCCAGATGATGACCCCTGCGGAAGAAGTTGGGTGGGGCTACTAGGACTGAGCCTGGTGACGACCCGGAGGGTGCCTCCGGCAGAGGTGGGGAGATGGAGGGCCCTGCCGGGGGAGCCCGAAGTGGACAGTCCTGAAGGCCAGCCATGGGATTCACGGGGATGCCCGACTGCAGCCCAGAAATTGTATCATCAGGCTGACATCCCTCCAACTCTGACTCTGAGCGCTCGGAACAGGCCAGAGGGGAAGGAGGAGTACCCATCACATCGGGCCTAACGTTAGGGCCCAATGACGTGCCTGGGCTGGGCAGATGTTGGAAGAACTGACATCCGGCTTATCAGCTGTGGCTGAGCGGTTACCGGGGCCTCTGGTGCCCGACTTATCAGCCTGGGCTGGGCGCTCGTCGGAGGATCCGACGAACACCTTAACAGCCCCACCAGCAGACTCAGACCCTTTGGTTTTAAAAGGCCTAAGTGTAGCAGGAGCCTCAGATTCATCCAATGCTACTTCCGCCACAAAGAGACCAGTTGCAGTGGGGGGACCAAGGGCTGCTTTTGGTTCAAAGCAGGCTTGTCTGAGGCGGCACCCTTCCTGAAGGAAGAGGGTCACTGGTCGTCTGGGGTTCCTGGAGGGAGCAGCGGTTGGGAGGGGGCCTATCCTGGTCCTGGTGCTTCTCCTTGTCCCGTTCTTATGTCGGTGCGAGTCCGATGATGGGGAGGAAGATGCACTCCGCAGCTTCTGCAACTCCTTCTCCATAGAAGCCATTTTCAACTTTAAAACATGGGCCTCAAGGGCTTTCTGCCTGCGTTTCCATGTGGCCTGATGAAAGCTCAGGCAGAACTCACAGTTCTTGGTCTGGTGTTCAGGGTCCAAGCAGAAGAGGCAGAGGTAATGATCGTCCTTATGTGGGAGTTGCATGCTTGCAGGAATCACACTTGTTCTTATGCGACACTGGAGGCATCAAAGAAGACATGCACAAAAAATATTTACAAAAAGAGAAAGGAAAAAAAGAAAAAACTAAGATGAATACTCATCCAAAATGGCGGTCGAACTGTAGCAGTGCTCTCCGCAAGGTATGACGTGGAAATTTCGACAGTGGGAAAGAACTGGAGGGCAGGCCGGAGGACCACCCACTATATAGGGTAGCACTGATATCGGTCACATGACATCGGTGGGCAGTCCCCCACCAGACACTGCTAGCAAAAATCTTCTGTGCGGCCCTTACGCAAGGGGGCACAGTCCTAATGGTAAATACCTACTGCAAGAGCTCTCTTGAAGTAAGATCAGCCTTGTGGGTCTGTGATCCTTCTTAGCTGAATGATGCAACTACCAAAGAGTTATGACTCTTCCCAGAGACAATGCTGAATGACACAAGCATGCGGAAAATTAAAGAAATATAAGCTAAATATTGGAAAGTTGCTTTAAAGGAGATTGGTTATTACCAGAAGTACCAATCAGCACACTAAGTGCTTGTTTCAAATTTTATTTAACTCAGTATCATCTTATCTCTGATTGATCTTGCTATATATGCCATGACATTTTCATGGCCCTGCTGTTTGGAAGCATCCTACAATTACCGGTGGCTGACATCTGTGGAGGCTTGCAGCCTCTGGAGGTTCAACTGCAGCGCCTAACCTGTACTTAGCCTCATTAATACAGTGGGACTGGTGAATTGGTCTTATACGACTGAATCCCACATGGCTGCAACTCCCGCCTGAAGACAGCTGTGGCTGACTGTGGGCATTCTAGTAGTGGTTGTTCGCCTTAATGTGAATAAAGAAAAAACTGCCCTGCAGACATCCAAAATATGTAAACCTACAATCGTTCTTACCTTTGGTGAACCATCTTTACTGATGCCTACATCATTTGTTGCAATCCCCTTAACGCTGCCATCCTCATGAAAGAGTACCTGCAAAAGTATTCCAGAAGTACATCATCAGTGTTATCATATTCAGTCTGTTGCATCATATACTCTTTTTCAGTCATAAAATAGGTTTCCAACAACCTAGTCTAACTGTGAAACAGAGTATTCTTGTACTAACTCAGTGCTGACAGTACAAAGGAAACCAAGGAACAGGTCAGGGCGTGTGCGCGCGTGCAATCTTGTCCCTGGGAAAGCATGTGATCACCTGAAGAAAACGTGAGTGAACAGCGCTGTTCTCCGGAGGCTAAATGCAGGAGTGCCAGTGCTGTGTGCCATGGAAGGTTAAGCCCAGACTGTGCAAAACTGTCCTGCAAGGAGGTAAAGACAGGTGTACAAAGCAGCTCTCTGCAGGGTAATGGTGTGAATGCAAAGCAGTGCCATGGAAGGTTAAATGTGTGCATGCTGATTCTCTGTCGAGGTGTCTTGTTGGAAGCTCCTGAGATCTTTATTGTTTGTCCTGCTGTAGACTTGCTTGGTAAATACAAACTTGATTTTGTTCACCACATCCATCTGCCCACTTTTTTTTTTTTTTACATTTGTGCACTTATTTTTATTTAGTTTCTGTTGACCAGGAAAGGAGTACTAGACAATTCTGCCTATTTTCAACCTCGTTCTGGGAGAGAGAGGGAAGATACAGATGTTAACTGACATACAGAACCAGATTAAGCTGTTGGTGGTGGTTTTTTTTAGTGAATGGGGGGAAATTTGGCCAGGACACTGGAGAAATTACCCTACTCTTCTCGAGAAGTGCCATGGGATCTTTAACGTCCACTTGAACAACCACCAGAACAGGCAGACGGGACCTCGGTTTAACGTCTCAACTGAAAGCTTTTGTGCATTGCTTTTTGAGTTCCTGGGTACAGAGTTCACTGAGATAGTTAGAGTCCCTTAGGGAGGGCATCTTCCCCACGGCCTTAAAAAAGGCAGTGGTCAGACCCCTACTGAAAAAACCATCGCTGGACCAGAACGTTCTTGCAGATTACAGACCTGTCTCTAACCTCCCATTCTGGGAAAGGTTATCGAGAAGGAGGTGGCGGAGCAGCTGACAGATCATTTGGAATCTGTCTCCATCTATGAACCTCTCCAGATGGACTTTTGATCCCGACACAGCACTCAGACTGATCTTGTTAGGGTAACGCATGATCTCCTCCTAGCGAAGGATCAAGGGCAACATTCCATTCTAGTGCTCTTGGGCCTGTCTTCAGCTTTTGACACAGTTGACCATGTAGTGCTTTTGGATCACCAGCGGGACTATGTGGGTCTCTCTGGTGCAGTTTTGCGCTGTTTGAATCCTACTTGTTCAGGAGGACACAGAAAGTTGCCCTGGGGAATTTTACCCAGGGGGGCCTATGTGCTCCACTGCAGAGTCCCGCAAGGTTCACTCCTGGCCCTATGCTTTCTCTGTGTACATGCTGCCGCTGGGGGAGATCAGACGGTATGGAGCTGGGTTTCACTGCAATGCAGATGACACCCAGCTGTACATGTCTTGTTCCCGACAATGATGTGGTAGCCTCAGCGCTTGACGGAAATAAACAACTGGATGGCCGTGAAGTGGCTGTGTCTTAACCTGGGCAAGACAGAGATCATGGTGATTGAGCTGGGTCGTTGAAGCATTGCTGCCAGGGATGGCATGGGACTCACACTGTTGGGAGGCCAACCTCTCTCAGCAACTGATACGGTGACATGATGAAATTTTAATGAGAAATGACATTATTTAATGGAGTTGATGGGATGTGCGACTTTTAAAGTATGTTAAATGAAAGAATATTAGACTGTAACATTGTAAGTATTGTTATTAGTGATTTCATGTTATGTGTTATGTTTAATTTTAATTTTATTTCTGTCACTCTGTTTGTATTCATGTTACTCCCTCCCGAAGGCATGGCTGAAAAAGGGTGTTTGGATCCAATCCACCTTCCTGATGAAATAAATGAAACAAAAGAATCTGGGTGTGATTTTGGACAGCAGACTGATGCTTGAGCAGCTGGTGCCATCTGTTGTCCAATCTGGCTTTTATCATCTTCGGAGTATCGCCAGGATCAAGCTGTTTCTTGCTCCCGATGACCAAGCAATGATCATCCATGCTTCGTCACTTCAAGGTTGGATTATTATAAGGCTCTGTACCTAGGGTTACCCGCAGGTCTGATGTGATGCCTACAGTTAGTTCAGAATACTGCAGCCTGGATGACTGTAAGCTCTTCAAGGAGCAAGCACATCACACCAGTTCTGTGTCCGCTGCACCGGCTGCCAGTGCAGCAGCACATCACCTTCAGGATTTGCTTGTTGACTTACAAGGCCCTACGTGGTCTGGGTCCTGAGTATTTAAAAGAGCTCTTGTTTCCCTACCTCCCAATGTGCCCTCTCCACTCCACTGATGCAGGCCTGCTCATTACTCTTCCCTTGTCTAGACAAACTATCTGGGGACAGAGCCTTCAAAGTGACAGCTCCACAGCTGTGGAAAACACTACCTTTGAATATCCAAATGACCAGCTCAGTGAAGGCCTTCAAAGCCCCTCTGAAAACATATTTATTTCAGAAAGCCTATATTTATTTTATAGTGTTTTAATATTGGATCCATTCACATATATGGAATGTGTAGTACAGTATGGGCTGCACGCCCATTGGCTCACGCTGTGGACCAATGGGCATACAGCCCTACCGACGGTGTCAGTCAGCGGGCGGCAGGCGGGTGGGTGCTGCCGCCCGCTGCTGACAGGGGAGGGCGGGGTGGTGGGGATCAGTGGGCGGGTGGGAGGGTGGTCCACTGGACCAGCAGGGATATAGGTGTAATATTCTGTCACACTTAAGCCCGCAATCAGGCAGACTTCGGTCCACTGGACCACCAGGGATTCAGAACGTATCTATTTTTCACACTTTAGCCTGCGACTGGGCAGACTTCAGTCCACTGGCCCACCAGAGATTCAGAATTCATCTTTTTAACACACTTAAGCCCTCGGGCAGCGGTCCACTGGACCACCAGGGATTCAGAATTTATCTTTTTAACACACTTAAGCCCGCGGTCGGGCAGGCAGCGGTCCACTGGACCACCAGGGATATTGGGATCTTTTTTATCTTACAAATGGCCGCGATCGCACTGCAGGGGGCGTCGGTCCCCGATGGCTGCTGCCTGGCAGGCGCCAGGCGCAGAGTCGTGGGATCGGGCGCACCTGCATGCAAATGGAGCCATAATGGCATGCAAATGGCCCCATGTGCACCTTGCATACATTATGGCTCCATTTGCATGTCAGCTTTTGAATATTGCGGTTACTGCGTCTTGCGCAATGGAACTTGCGCTAGCGCATCCACATGCTCCACTCTGGCCACTGGCGCAGTGCCACTGCGCCATGCACAATGTGGGTGGCCAGGGTGCGATATTCAATGATGCTGAGCCATGGCGCAGCTCCACTGAATATCGCCCAGTCAACGTCCCTGTGCAGCCAAGTTGCGCTGCGCCCAGGCTTTCGCCACAGCCTGGCGCAGTTTGAATATCTGGGCCTATGTGTGTAACACTATAAAAAATGGTGGAACTATTGTATTTATATGGTTTGTGATTGTATTTATGTAGTAGTATAACATTTTATTCATAATATATGAATAGGATTGATGTTACAATACTCCATTGAGTGGGGGCTCATTTCAAAGAAGGTCCTTATACACAAGTAAACAGTTTCAGATGCAATAATAAAATATATATCATAAAAATACATATAATGCAAATACAATAACTGTACTATACAAATACATATATGTAAAATAGCAAGAAACCCTGCTTAATTCAGAGATACAGTCATACATGCCTATAAAGGTTTCCAGTCAGTACAATAAACAAACCCCTGCTTAATAAAGAGATACAATCATACATGCCTGTAAAGGTTTTCCTCCAATACAACAATCAAACAAGTAAGAGCAGTAAGAAAAAATTACTCACCTTAGTAATGTTGTTTCTTCTAATGGAGTCTTGCTGTATCCTGACATATGCAGTTAGGTCCTGCCTTTCAACTGCCCCGGAGAACAAAGAGTTAAATTTTCCATGGCCAGCATGTAATGTTCACCACGAGCTCGGCTGAAGCCCCTGTCTGCTGTTTAAACTCCAACTGTCAGATCTTTACAAGCAATACTCACTAGAAGTTGTGTGTGGAAACTGTAAAACTCAAAACTAGCCAACTGGCAACTATATCTATATAGAAGGGTTTTTTGGTTTCAAAAAGAAGACTCAAGTCTGGAAACCCAAAAAACAAAACACATCCAAAACATAATCACTCACCCAAAATAAAAGAGGGTGAAGAAAGGACACCCCTAGGGTGCCAACACTGCTCCTGCCCACCCACATCCCAAAAACTAGGTTCTGAGAGGGAGGCGGAGGTCAGAATACAGCAAGACTCCATTAGAAGAAACAACATTACTAAGGTGAGTAATTTTTTCTTCAAACAACATAAGTATTGCTGTACTCTGACATATAGCAGACTACCAAGCAGTACCTCCATGGAGGAGGGACAGAACCTACTTTGAAACAGGCTCTGAAGTACTGCTGTGCCAAACCGAGCATCACTCCTAGCCTGGATATCCAGAGAGTAATGCTTGGTGAATGTATGGACTGTTTTCCAGGTGGCTGCTTGACAAATTTCTAAGAGAGGAATATCCCTGGCAGCAGCCAGGGAAGCAGCTGTACCTCTAGTGGAATTAGCCCTCAGGCCTGAGAGTGGAGTTATACCCAGTTTCTCATAGCAGAATTGTATACAAGAAACAATCCACCTGGCAATAGATCTCTTAGTGGCAGGTTTGCCCTTACCAACCTCTCCATACGTGAGGAACAACTGGAGGGATTCAAACCTGTGACCCTTGGTGCGCTCTATGTAGTAGCTCAGGGCCCTTTTCACATCTAAGCTGTGTAGCCTCCTCTCTCCAGAGGAGGAATGGTCAGTGAAGAAAACAGGGAGAGACATAGACTGGTTGAGGTGGAAATCTGAAACCACTTAAGGCAAAAACTTTCTGTTAGTTCTTAGGACCACTTTATCTCTATGGAAAGAGATGAAATCAGGTTCCACTGACAGGGCTTGCAATTCACTGATACGCCTGGCAGAGGTAATGGCCACCAAAAACACAGTTTTCCAAGTCAAGTACTTAAGCTCTGCAGAGGACAAAGGCTCAAAGCGGGGTTGCATAAGCTGAGCAATGCAAACATTAAGGTCCCAAGCAGGAGCAGGATCCCTAAAGGGGGATTGGTGTGAAGCAATCCCTTTGAAAACTTACAAAACACAGGATGGGATGACAGAGGGGAAGGCTTGCCTACTGATAGGAAAGCAGAAACAGCTGCCAAATGTACTTTAAGGGTAGCTGGCCTGAGGCCTAGGCCATTAAGAGGGACCATATAGTCCAGAACCGTAGGCAACTCAGCAGAATCTGGAGAAATATTTTCTTAGAACACCAAATGCTGAATCTTTTCCATTTGGAGTTGTAAGTCTTTCTGGTGGAAGGCTTTCAGAAGCCTTAAGGATATCCAGAACCCCTTGGGAAAGATGCAGATCAGCAAACTCTAACTCTTCAAGAGCCATGCCTTGAGATTGAGACCCCGAAGATTCGGGTACCAAATCCTCCCCTGAGAGGATGTCAACAGGTTGTAATTCCTGGGAAGAGACAGGGGAAGGTGGACTGCTAGGGACAGCAACAGGGGATACCAGGGCTGTCTGGCCCAGTCTGAAGCAATCAGAATCACTTTGCATGGTTGTGACCTTTATCTTGAGTAACACTTTGAACAGGAGAGGGAAAGGGGGAAAGCATACAGAAATTTCCCTTCCCAATTCAGGATCAGAGCATCCAGGGGGACTGAGCCCAAGACTGTGGGTCTGCAACAAAAGAGAGGACGTTGGTGATTGTCTGGGGCTGCAAAAAGATCTATCTCTGGGGTGCCCCATCTCGAGAAAATAACTTTCAAAACTAGAGGATCTAGGGTCCATTCGTGATGGCCCTGGGATATTCTGCTCAGAGCATCTGCTAGGACATTGTCCTTCCCTGGGAGGTGAACTGCTATCAGAGAGGTTTGCAGGGAATAGACCAGGGACCACAACTTCATTGCTTCTGTGCACAAGGCCGTAAACCGAGTGCTTCCCTGCTTGTTGATGTACCACATGGTGGTGGTGGTGTCTGTTCTGACCTGGACCACCTTGTTCTGCACAGATTTGGAAAAAGCTTACAGTGCCAAAAACACTGCTCTGAGTTCCAAGAGACTGATGTGAAGCAGAGATTCCGGAGGTGACCACAGTCCTTGGGTGGTAAGGTCCCCCAGATGGGCTCCCCAGCCCAGCAGGGAAGCATCTGTGGTGAGTATCACTGAATGAGACTGAGTGACAAAAGGAACCCCTTGTCTCAAATTGTCCTGATCCTGCCACCATTGCAAGGCCTGGATCAGGGTTCGAGTCACTGGGACTAGTTTGGTAAGGGAATCCTTTCTTTGGGACCAGAAGACTCTTAAGTGGAACTGAATGTCCCTCATCTGGAATCTTGCTCCTTGGACCACTGCTGTGGAAGCTGCCATGTGGCCCAGAAGCTAAAGGAAATGCCTTGCTGGTTGAGCCACCTGAAGGGTGAATGAAGAGGCCAGTTCCATGAGGGTCGTTGCCCTTTCCAGGGGAAGGAAGGCTCTTGCCTTTACTGTATCCAGCTCTGCCCCTATGAAGGTGAGGAGCTGTACTGGTTCGAGAACTGACTTTGGAAGGTTGAGAAGGAATCCTAAGGAAGTGAGCACTTGCTGAGTCACTTGCAAATGTGACTTGACTTGGTCTGGAGACTGACATACTATGAGCCAGTCGTCCAAGTATGGGAAGATGGAGATCTTTTTTATCCTTAGGAACGCAACCACTACTGCCAGGCACTTTGTGAAAACCCTTGGGGCTGATGTTAGGCCAAAGGGCACTGCTCTGAATTGATAGTAGCCTGAGGGCAACTCGAACCTGAGGTACTTTCTGTGGGAACACCTGATGGGAATGTGAAAACAGGTATCTTTGAGGTCCACGGAGGTTAGCCAGTCCCCTGGCCTTAGAGAGGGAAGGATTATTCCCAGAGTCACCATTTTGAACTTTGGCTTTAAAAGGTGTTTGTTCAGATATCTTAGGTCCAGGATGGGCCGCCATTCTCCTGTCTTTTTGGGGGTTAGGAAGTACCTGGAGTACAATCCTTTGCCCTTGTGTAGGGTGGGAACCCTCTCTATAGCTCTGAGAGCTAGTAGGGAAGAAACCTCTGCCTCTAAGGCAAGGGTCTCTGATGGATTTGCAGGTGGAAAGGATCTGGTTCTCATCTTGGGAAATTTTCTAAAGCTGAGAACCAGCCCCTGGCTTACTACTTCCAGGACCCACTTGTCTGTTGTTAGAGACTTCCAGTCCTGGACAAAGTAAGCCAGCCTGCCCCCTACTGGAATGGGAGAATCGGCCCGGGCAGACCCATCAGGGTGTCTGCTTGGCAGGGGCTTTAGGCTGAGGGGTGGATGCAGGTCTGCTCATCCCCCGTCTGCCTCTCCCGCTAAAGAACCCCCTCTGAGAGTAAGAAGAGGAGGCTTGAGTTTTGTAAAAAGGCCTTTGGAAAGGCCTGCCCCTGCCCCTGGACTGCTGCCTTTGAGGAGTTGCTTGCCTTTCTTTGGCCTGAGCACTCCTGTAAGTGGTCCTGTACTCGTCCATCTTTTTCATGTAGTTCTCTGTATGCTCCCCAAACAGAGACTTACCAATAACAGGGAAATCCATGGTTTTAGCCTGGGTATCCTGTGATAGGCTAGTACATCTGAGCCAAGCCATCCTCTGAAGAGCCACAGATGTAGCCATGACTCTTGATGAAACATCACTGGAGTCCACAGCAGCATGAAATTGTACTTAAGATGCCTCAATCCCATCTGCAGCCACCTGCTCCAGCTTCTTGGCAAGCTGGTCAGGGGCCTGTTTAGCCAGAGCCAGCACAGTGCCCCACCGGGACTTCTGGTATCTAGCTGTGTAGGCCACATAGTTAGCCTGCCTAATTCCCAAAGATGCTGCCATGTACTGTTTCTTTGCCATGGCATCAATCTTCCTGGAGTCCTTATCTGGGGGTGTGATGCCAAGGGGATATTTGCCTTATCACAGGCAGCAGCCTGCACTACCCCAACATGGCTGCATTGCTGGAAAAGGAACTCTGTGTCTGAGCCTGAAAGAGTATACCTCTTGTCCATTCGTCTGTCCACAGGAGGTATGGAATTAGGAGACTTAAGAATTTTATGTGTCTGTTTCCCAAAGGATTTGTGGAGGGGAACAGACAGTCTCCTGGACTCTGGGATGTCCATCATCTCAACAAAATCAGGCTCCTCCTGATCCTCTACTGCTTCCTCCACAGGAAGCTGGTGGGTCTCAGCCACTTTTCTGTAAAACATATAGTGAGAAGGGGACTCAGAAAGCCTAAGAGGAGAAACACCTGAAGGTCTGTCTGGGGAGATGTCCGGGTCAATAGGCACATCCAGACTTTCATAATCACCATCATCATCCTCATACTCTCCTTCCTCCTCCTCCGGTTCATAAAATTCTTCCAAAGTGTAATCCGGAACCGGGGGACCCAACCCCCTGCCAGATGGTGCCGGTTCGGTCAGAACTGAAGTAAGCGATTGCACTATCTTTATCACCTTGGCTATCTCATCGGCGGTCGGAGTATGAATTTCTGGGTCCGAACTGGACAATTTATCTTTTCTTTTCCTTTTTACTGGAACCGACTCCTCAGAATCGGCTCTCCTTTTGCCCGAAGAAGTATCGCCCTGGTCAGAGGGCACTCCTTCTGGTTCGGTCGAACCGAACCGGACTGACCATCCAGATCAGCGGACTTCTCGGCCTCCCTTTCCCTCAGTCTATCTAATCTCTTTTCCAGGGTAGATTTGGGAAAATTCTTACAAATTTGGCAGTCTGAATCGAGGTGGTCAAACCTCAGACAATAAACACAGGTGGTGTGGGGATCAGCATTGGCAAAGACTTCCCCACACAAACTGCAGTGTTGAAACCCAGTGGGCCTGGTTTTTTCTTGGGTTTCTCAGACATGGCCAATCCTAACCAAAACTTACCCTTTTTTCGGCAATCCGCCAGGCAAGACTCCCCTATCGGTTCCTGACCGTGTCACGGGTCTTGGAAAAATACATAATAAAATCCGTTTTTTTTTTTTTAGAACCGATACAGACCGGTTACCACACACTAAATAATTCACAAACTTTTTTGACCGGAAACTGATCGGTTCAGCCGAACCGATCCACAATTTTCAAGTTCCACACAGAAACTACACTGAAAACCTATCTAGTACTCACGGTACCACAGACAGAGACTTGAACCGACTGAGCGGTAACAGCAATTCGGTAGAAACTGAGCGAAAAAACGACACTTCAACCAACTTTTTTGAACCGAGCAAAGGAGAAATCTCCGGAGCGACTGTTCAATGAGGCGGAGTAAAGAATCTGACGGTTGGAGTTTAAACAACAGCAGACAGGGGCTTCAACCGAGCTCGTGGTGAACGTTCCATGCTGGCCATGGAAAGTTTAACTCTTTGTTCTCCAGGGCAGTTGAAAGGCAGGACCTAACTGCATATGTCAGAATACAGCAAGACTTCATGTTGTTTGAATACATACAGTATTAAGATAAAATTGAACTCTCAAGTTATTCCCTCGGTACAACAATGTAATGGAGCCACTGACTTATTTATAAACCATTGTTTTATTGTACCCAACTTTATAGGTTATGTTAGCTGACGCATGGAAACTGGCATAGAGTTCCATATCTTTGAGCCCTTACACCAAGTGGCTATTCTCCCTATGTTTAGATTATATTTAGGAACAGTGTATTTCAGGCCTTGTGCTGACCTTAAGTTCAATTTTATCCCTCTCATTGTGAAAGATGTTCATGTGTATTGTGGCAATTTTCTTTCACATATTTTGAACATAATAGTCAGGAGGTGCCAATCTCTCCTATCATTAAGTCTTATCCACCGCAGAGATCTATATAACTCACAATGACGAGTCCTTCTGGGTGCTTTGAGTGTGAAGCGAGCCAGCCTGCTGTATATTACGTCCAGTTTGGCAAGCTCCCCACCCAAGGCCCCAGCGTAGAAAACATCAAGATTCTATAGGCCTCTTGGATTTCGAGGCCTCACCCTCGTCGGTGGTCTTGGGGTCTACCAGCTCCTTGGAGTTATCCTTTTTTGGAAGGGAGGAAGAAGCCTTCTCTGTGGGCTTTCAAGAAACATAGACTTGGATAGCAGATAAGGAATGTTTGGCCCACCCAGTCTGCCCATTTCCCTACCCACTTAATAAGCTGCAGATCCTAGTTAACCAACAGCCTACTTCCTCCTACCCCCCACTATAATTGCCTTATTTCTGTCCCATATATTCTTAAATTTCCTTCACTGTTTTTGACCCCACGACCTCCTCAGGGAGGCCTTTCCATGCGTCCACCACCCTCTCTGGGAAAAAAATACTTCCTCACATTGCCCCTGAGCCATCCCCCCCAACATCTTCAAATTGTGCCCCCTTGAAGAAGGAGATGTAGTAGGAGAAACCATCTCTTCAAGCCTTTTTGCTCTCCTCTTAAGTGTGTTAGAGCAAAAGATTTTACAAATCTCACAATTTAAAAAAATGTGGCTGGGACCAAGACACATCAGGCAAAGATGGTGCCTGTCAGCTTTGGCAATAATCTATTCACACTTAATACAACTTTTAAAACCAGTCAGTCCTGTTTTCCTTTTGGGAGTTTCTGACATCTCACGTGTCAGAAAACTGGAAATACAGAGCCCAAAAGGAGAAAAACAAAGAATGCAGTTGGTTCCCCAAAACCGTAACAATAAGCTAAAAACGGGAAACAATGCTTGGTTCCCTGACAGGAATAAAGATGTAACCTCAAGAGCACCTGTTCCTATCAATAAGAGGAACTGCAATAAAACTCAGATATTTAAAAAATAAATGTTACAATTCCTAGAGATAGGAACTGGAATGTTTTCAAATCTATCCTGTGAAAACCACAGTAAACACCGCTGAAGGGATGGTTCCTTTCGGCTCCCTGGAACCGCTGAAGAACTGTTAAAACTAAACTAGTAAAGAAATAATAAAAACTAAGCTAAACTAACCTGAAACTAACAAACAGGAGCAGCGAGCACAAGTAAACAAACTAGAAGTTTAAAACTACGGAATACAAGAAAGCTTTGACAGAAGCGGAGGCGAGCTCTCCAAGGCACGTTGACTAGACAGGCGGAGAAATGAATCTCAATGTTTTAGAGCACAGCAGCAGCTGGGGCAGCAGTTTGAACTGTGGCACAAGCCAATGACAGTTTAATTGTTTACATACATTCCAATCCTCTGAGGCAGTTCAACAGAGGAGGCTGACTACATCAGATAACCATACTGAGGGATTCCTGGGGTTTGAAATAAGCAAATACTTATTTTAGATGGAAAATAATTCCAGAAAAACAGAACTTGCTGAGGAGAGCTCTCCTGGGCAACTAGCTTCATCGGGCAGAGAAATGAATCCGACGTTAGGCTACAGAATCAGCACCACGACAAAGCAGAATTCAAAACTGTGTTCTACGTTCCATTATTTTCATAAATTCCACACTCTCCAGGGCAGCTCAACATGTCAGGCTAGCTGCTATAGTTAAGCATAGTGAGGGATTCCTGGGGTTTGAACAATGGATTCCCAATAAGTTTCCTGAAAACTTTCACTCCTCTAAATTAATGGGAGATTATTTATTTACTTACTGAATTTTGTTGACCAGGTAGGTCCACTGAGACTAGAAATACAGGTTACTCACCTGTAACAGGAGTTATAGGAGTGGTATATGTTGTTCATCCACACTTACTGGCAGGTTCCTTGCCGCTTTAAATCTTGCCAGAAGGTCTTCAAGCTGGCTCCCCCACCCACCCGGGTGGTAAAACTCTCGGCTCCGCCCCATGACGCCAGATCTAGCCCGCTGGAAGCCAGGTTGCGCGTCGAAGTCGGGGAGATCGGGTGGGTTGTGTGGATGAACAACATATACCACTCCTAGAACTCCTGTTACAGGTGAGTAACCTGTATTTCTAAGGATGTGGATATGTTGTTCAATCCACACTTACTGGCAGATTCCTAGCAGTTCTCCGGGAGGAGGGAGGCAAGGCGCGCACCCCCTACTTGGGAAATAAGGACTGGAGAACCGAGGTCCCAAAACCAGCATCCCGGCGTGACTCAAGGTCGATGTGGTACTGGGTAATGAAGGTGTGTGCTGACTTCCAGGTAGCAGCCCTGCAGATTTCCTGGATAGGGACGTCCCTGGAAGCAGCCACCGAAGCAGCGGTATGGCAGGTAGAATAAGCTCTTATCCCTTTGTGAGGCTCCATGCCTGCCAACCTATAGCAGAGATCTATGCAGGAGGTGACCCATCTGCCTATCGTCTGCTTGGCTGCAGGTCTGCCAGGTGCAGCTTCAGCGTAGGTGACAAACAGCTGGCGAACCTCTCCCCGAACTTCAGCCGTCCGCTCCTTATAATAAGAGAGTGCTCTTCTAGGGTCCACAGCATGGAGCCTATATTCGGCCTCCGAGGTGTGACTGGGGTAGAACACTAGCAGAGTAAAACTCCAACACCACCTTCGGAAGGAATTTCGGTTGGGGGCGCAGGACAACCTTGTCCCTGTGGAAGACTAGATAAGGAGACTCAATGGAAAGTGCCTGGAGCTCTCCCATCCTTCTGGCTGACGTGATAGCCACCAAGAAGGTGGTCTTTCATGACAGGTGAGAGATGTCACACCTGTGCATCGGTTCGAATGGCTTGCCCATGAGCTTAACCAATACCAGCAGTAGATCCCATGGAGGTAGAGGTTCTCACACCGGAGGGGATATGTGGTCAAGGCCTTTGAAAAAGCGCCTGACCACCTTCTCTGTGCCACCGACTGCTTGATCGGCCCGCACTCCGGTAAGCAGAAATGGCTGCCAGGTGCACCTTAAGCGTCAGTCAAGCCCAAGCCCTAGCTGAGAAAGAGACCACAGGTAGTCCAAAATGCTAGCCAAAGAACAGGAGGAAGGGTCCAACCCCTTGCCCTGACACCAAATGGAGAATCTCTTCCATTTGAAGGCACAGCATTTTCTGGTCGACTCCTTATAGGATGCCTCAACGACGTTGAGGACCTTGTCGGAAAGACCCAAGGCCTGAAACTCTAGCCGCTCAGGAACCAGGCCATCAAGTGCAGGGATTGAAGGTCCGGGTGGAGTACCTTCCCCTTGCTGACTGAGATCAGATCCGGGCGGGCTGGAAGCCACCTCAGGAGCCTGGAGCTGAGGCTGAGGAGATCTGGATACCAGAACTGGCGGGGCTAGTCTGGGGCTACCAGAATCACCTGTGCCTTGTCCCTCTTCGCCTTGAGAAGCACCTTGTGGATCAAGGGAAACGGAGAGAAGGCATAGAAGAGGCCCGGGGTCCACGGAATCAAGAAGGCATCCCCCTGCAGCGAGCCCTGCTGAGAGGGGTGGGCATGGAACAGCCTCAGCTTTGCATTCTCCCTGGAGGCAAACGGGTCCACCTGAGGGGTGCCCCATTGGGGGAACAGCTCTTGTACTACCTCCGGCAGGAGAGACCACTCATGAGATGCAGCGCCTATCTGGCTTACGGCATCGGCCAGATTGTTGGAGGCTCCTGCCACATGGATGGCTAGGAGATCCATCTCCAGGCTGATCACGAGAAACCAAGTGAGGAGAGCTTCCTTGCACAGAGGCAAGGAGTGCGTCCTGCCCTGCCGGTTGAGGTAGTACATGGTCGTGGTGTTGTCTGTCTAGACCTGCACCACTTGACCCCGTACAAACGGAGTGAAGACGGTGAGGGCTAGTCGGACTGCTCGAGGCTCCAGCAGGTTGATGTGGCATCGAGACTCCTACGAGGACCAGAGGCCGTGGGCCCTGAGCTACCCCAGATGGGCACCCCAACCCATCAGAGAGGCGTCGGTCGTTAGAGTGACCGTCGGCTCAGGGCAGACAAACGGGATACCCTCCTGCAGATGAGCTGGAACAAGACACCACTGGGGGCCGTTCCACATCTCCTGGATCACAGTCACTGGCTGGTCCAGAGGACCGGAGCACTGTGACCACTGGCGAGCCAGCCCCACTGCAGGGGACGCATGTGCCAGTGGCCCCAATGGACCACGCTGGTGCAGGCCGCCATGAGGCCCAGGAGACGCAGGAAGTCCCGGGTAGGGCACAATTGTCCAACCAGAAATGATTGGGCAAAGGAGGAAAGGACCTCGGCCCTGTCTACTGAGAGCCGTGCTCTGGCTCGAAGAGAGTCGAGCTCTGCCCCGATGAACTGAATCACCTGCGATGGCACGAGTTCTGATTTGGCCCCGCTGATAAGGAGGCCAATCAGAGTAGACCTGGAGGGCCAGATCCCTGGACCGCTCCACCTCCAACCTGGAGGAGGCTGCAATCAGCCAGTTGTCCAGGTAAGGGTATCCTCGGACCCCTCGGCGCCGCAGGAATGCTGTCACCACTGCCATGCATTTGGTGAAGACCCTGGGAGCTGGAGAGAGGCCGAAGGGCATGGCCCGGAACTCATAAAGGGATCCCTCTGCCCTGAAGCGGAGGAATTGCTGGTGAGACGGACGGACTGGGACATGAAAGAACGTATCCTGAAGGTCCAGAGAACAGAACCACACACCTCGTTCCAAGGATGGAATGATCTGAGCAAGAGTGACCATCCTGAAGGTGTGAGACCTTAGGAACTTGTTCAGGACGTGTAGGTCAAGAATGGGGCGCCAGCCCCCTGTCCGTTTTGGGACCAGGAAGTACCTGGACACAAACAGTGGGTCTGGGGGAGGGTCCGCCACCTCCCGATCACCTCCTTCTGGAGGAGAGGCAATGTCGGCTCGACGAGCCGACAGAGAGGCTGGTGAACCCATATCCTCTGGGGCAATGGCTCGATAGGGTGGGGACTACTCGAATTCCAGAGGCAGACCCCTGCCTACCACTTCCAACACCCAGAGGTCCGTGGTGATATTGGACCAGGTGGAAAGGAAGTGGCGGAGCCGTCCCCTCACAGGGGGAACCCGGGGAGGAGTGACGAGGTTGGGGGTGACACCCCTCAACCCGTCACTGGGCAGGCTTGGAGGAAGGGCTGGCCGAGGAGCTGCCTGGGCATCTCCCTCCCGGCTTCCTGCTGGAGGAAGCAGCAGGCTTGGCTTTGGGGTGCCAAGTGCGAGCCTGCTGGCCCTGATGCTGGTGTTGCTGGGCCGGACGTGCCGCAGGGGCTGAAGGACGAAAGGGCTTACGCTGCTGCTGGCAGCCTTTGTCCTTCTGGGCAGACGTGACAGAGTCCAAGGTGACATTGGACTTCTCGATCTGTTGGAGATGACCCTCCACCCCGGGGCCGAACAAGTCAGTACCCAGGAAGGGAACGTCTGCCAGCTTGTGCTGAGTATCCGCCGTAAAGGTGGAGATCCGCAGCCAAGCTCTGCAGCGCATGGCCACTGCTGCCACTACTGACCGGGCACACGAGTCAGCGATGTCCAAAGAAGTTTGGAGCTGCTGTTTGGCCACCACCCTTCCCTGGTCCCGCACCTGCTTAACTATCGTTTGAAGGTCAGCCGGGAGATGAGGAATCACCTCATCCAGGGAGCCCAAAAGGGCATGTGAAAAGTGTGCCATCAGGACGGCCGAGCTAGCCTGACGAAGGCCTAGGGAGGAAGCAGCATATATTTTCCGCCCTGAATTGTCCAATTTCTCGGACTCCTTATCGGGTGGCTTGTCCACATCATGAGTCTTCCTGGAACGCTGGAAAATGCTGTCGGTCACTAACCCCTCCGCAGAGGGGTGCTCCGAGAAACTGGAGAGTGAACCTGTAGGGATCGCATACATCCGGGCCATCCTGGCCGAAGGTGCTGGACAAGAAGCTGGCCGCTGCCACAGCTCCAGGGCCGGGCCAACAATGGCTTCTGCCACCGGGAAGGCCTCCACAGGGGAATCCCCTCAGTCCAGCATCTCCGTGAGGGGATACTTGGCCCGTTTTGAAATGGGTTCGAGCTTCATCCCAGTGGATTCTGAGATGAGTCGAAGCATACCTAAGAACAAGGCTGGGCTCTCGTCCACCGACTGACCCCCAGTGGACTCCGGGTCAAGCGACCTGGAGAACAAGGAGGAGTCATTGTCAGACTCCGAGGAGTCTGCGAACAGCTGCTGAGCGCCTGAGCCACCCTCTACATGCTGAGATCGATCGGGAGTGAGGGTGACCGACAACCTATGGGGCAAACCCTGACCCGACTGAGAATCCTTGGTCGGGGCCCCAGTCTTCAGTTGTGGAGGCGGAGGTTCCACCACAATGGGTGGTGCAGATGGTTTCGGCTGAACAACCGGTGCTGGCCTCGGCTCCTCGACCACTACAAGCGGTTGTTTCGGCCACTCCAGTGACAGCCACTTAATGGCTGGAGAAGGCAACGGAGTTGGCTTATTCCTGGACAATAAGAGATGCTGCCACATTAAATCCTCGTAGCGCTGACGCAACTTGCGCCAGAGCCTATCCTCTGAAGGGGACGATGAGGATGAGCAGCGCCACTGCTTTCCATGGTGCCGAGACCGAGACCGCCGACGGCGGGACCTGGAAGAGGTCCGAGACTGAGACCTTCGAGGATTCCGAGGGTGGGTCAGAGAGTGGGCAGGGGAAACCCGCACCTCTCTCGGCTCAGGGACCTTAAATGGGGACTCCAGCACAGGCAAGTCCTCGGTTTCCACCAGGGAAACCTGTGAAGAAGGGCTGTCAGCTTCTCCAGTCGACAAACCGTCCAACGGTTCGAGAAAAATCTCAACTGCGTCGACGGTTGTCTCAGTCGGCTGACCTGACGGGGACACCGTGAAGCCAGCGGCCTTAGACGCAACCTCGACCGAAGTCGACTATCCGGGGAAGGGGACCTCTCCCACTCCCAAGAACGTCGACGGTGGGACTTACCTTTGGAGTCCTTCTGTTTGGACTGAGAGGAATGTCCCGATGGCCCTTCTCCCTTGGTGGAGAGAGACTGGCAAAGCTCCTTAAAAGACGCTGTATAAGAAGAGCCCAAGGAGAGTGGGATAAATGCAGCGACCGAGGAAGATGAAGATGCGGCCTGGGCCGCCTCCTCCTTGAGGGTGATCATCTGCTCCAGCTGGTCTGCTGAGCCCACTGCCGCGGACACCGCCCAATGGGCCTCCTTCGACTTAACCGGAGGATAACGTTTTTCAGGGTGCCCCAAAAGCAGTCGGGCAGAGCAGTCCTCCAAGACCGAAGCTGAAAAGGACTTGCATAATTCACAAGCCTGCGAGTCATGTCCGAGTCCTAGGCAGTAAACGCACGTGGAATGCGGGTTGGTCCGGGACATCTTCTGCCCACAGGGGCACCGACGAAATCCGGGAGTCGATTTGTCCATCGCAGCCGTGAGGGAAAAAGAAGACCGAAGTCTTTTAAACTTTAGAATAAGTTTTGGTTTAACCGAAGAGTGTGGATCCAGGCCTAAAACACAGAGTGCTAAGGAGGGAACCTGAGTTTCCAAGCGGTATGGAAGATCTGGCGTCATGGGGCGGAACAGAGAGTTTTACCACCCAGGTGGGTGGGAGGAGCCAGCTTGAAGACCTTCCGGCAAGATTTAAAGCGGCAAGGAACCTGCCAGTAAGTGTGGATGAACAACATATCCACGTCCCTAGAAGTCCTTTTTTCAGGGGCGACCCGGGGGATGGGGGATACAGATGGTAACCAATTGAAATTGAACCAGATTAAGCTGTTGGTGGTATTTTTAGTGAATGGGGGAAATTTGGCCAAGACACCGGGGAAATCCCCCTACTCTGTTTCCTGGAAGCAGAGGGGTCCCATTTTCATGTGGGACCAAGATGGCTGCCGCTGGACATGCTGTGGAGGACATGGAGGTGTTGGAGGCAGTGGAGCTGGTCTCTTCCCCTGTCTGTGTTCTGAGAGAGACCCCATCTTCTATGCCTAGTGTGCTGCAATCTACTGAATATGGTTCTTCTGTGCCTTTGGATACTTCCCTGCTGCTGTTGTGGATACTTGTGTGCAGTGTTTGCCTGTGGATCCTTCATTTATTCCTCAAACTGTGCTTAAACGTCTTCTAGCCCTGCTACTATGGATACCGTGAGTCTTCTCCTCCTGTTTCTATGGATGTAGATATGTTACTTAAAATCGAGGAACAGCATTATTTCACTGCCAGACAGCGTTTGTTAGCCCTTAAGCCTCAGTCTGGTTTTGTACCTGCTGCTACTGACTCACCATCTGGGAAAGATCGTTTTACTGTCTCTTCACCGATTCTGACACTTCCGCATTCTTTGCCTGTTGCTACGGACCTCCCTCACTCCCTACCGCCTGTACTGACTGCACCTCTTGCTCAGCTTTCTCCAGAAATTTCTTCTGTACAGGTGCCTGCTTCTGCTCATCCTGATGCCTTGCACACGACGGACTGGTCTGTTGAGTCGGCCCTGGAAGCGGCTGGGTGGGAGAAGGATCCTACCGTTGGGACTTGGCGTTCTGGTTCTTCCCCAATCTGTACTAGGCCACCTGACAAACTGCTGGCCTCTCCTGTTTTGAAAGACTCTGCTGCTTCTCTTGATCTTTCTTTGCCAACTTCTTCTGACTCAGAACCCGACTTTGCAATTTGGTACTGCTTCCTCGACGCCTCAAGAACAACGGACTCTTCGGGACCCTGTGTCTCGTCCAGTTCCTGCTACTTCTACTGCTTCGTCCCCTAAAACTTATGCTGCATGCTTTTAACCCCCTGTACATCAAGCTAAAAGACACAATGCTGTTCGGCTGCATTATTTGGGGGGCTTACCTGACTTCCCTGACCGATTTTTTGTAGGTCGCACTCTTTTGAAGGATTCTATGCAATTTGCTGCTTTTGAGATTCATGCCTTAATTCATGTTTCTTCAGAGTCTCATTTTGATATTAGTTTTAAAACTATCACTGGTTTAGAAAAGTTTTGGAGAAAATATCAGGAGCTTAAAACTTCTCCTTTATGGTCACCGTTTAATGCCATTCCCTTAACTAAACCTACTCAGAAAACTGTTACTATATTGTTTCGTAATTAAGGTGTCAGTCTTAATGATATTACAGTCTGGTTAAAGCAAAGATGTACTGTCCTTTCTGACCCTGAGGCTATCTTTGATTCTGAGAATATCTGGACGGGTGGGTGGAGAGCGAGGGTTATGCTTCGCACTTCGGAGGTTGGAATACAGCATCTCCCAAACAGCTTTATGCTTGGGAAAGACAGGGGAGTTCTTTTTTACCCTGGCCAGCCTAAAGCTTGCTACAGATGTGGCTCTCCGAATCATATCAGTAGTGTCTGTGACAAGATTAAATGCCCTGTTTGTGGTAACCTTGGCCATGCAGGTTCCCAATGTGTGGATGAACCTCTTTGCGTCCTTTGTGACGAATTGGGGCACACTTTCCAGTCTTGTACTTGGGCAGCTCACAACTCCCCAACTCTTGCTGATGGGGAAGAACAACGTTTGCTTATTACTGTCGCACAACATTCTCGTTTATCTGACACTCTTTCTAGACCTCAATGCGTACCCCTCCCTCACCCTGTTGTACCTGCTGTTGACCCCTCTTCTACTTTACACGACCGGTCTGCTCCTGTTTGGAACCACAGACCTTTACTCAGCTCTCCCTCCCCCTTCCTCTGATCTTGCTATTTCTACCTCGGAAGAGGTCCCTATTCCTGTCTTGCCTAGTATTTCTGGGTCTTCCATGGACCCCCCGAACCTTTTGTTAGAGTTACACGAGGATCTAAGAAGGGGACTTCTCCCTCTTCTAAGGCCCTGAAATCCTCTACTGTGACTCATATGAATAAATTTGAGGTTTTACCCACTCTCAGGACAACACGGACTCTAATCGTCCCTCTGTTCTTTCCTCCCACCCTGATGTGACTACGGACACTGGAAGTACCCATTGATAATATTGGTTCTCAAAAAGGAAAGCTAAGGCAAAACTGAAACATAGGGAAGGTACCCCTAGGAAAGGTAGGTTAAGGTGACTTTTGTGTTTTTGTTTTCACTTTCCCATTTCATGTCTTCTGCTTTCTCAGTGCATACTGTTAATGTTAACAGTATAAAGAAGCATGCTAAGAGGGATGCAGTTTTTTCCTTTTTATCTGGCTTGACAGCTGGTCTCATCTTTTTACAAGATGTACGTTTCCATGCTCTTCCAGAAATTTTCAGGGCCACTCGTGCCTGGACCTCTGGCTCTCTTTTTGGTCCTTTGGACAGGACTCTTGTTCTGGTTTGGGTATTTTATTTAGTATACCTGATGTTACTGTTGTTAAACTGTTGGATGTCTCCAGTGGAGACTTCTGTTGTTGGATATTTTGATTTCTTCTGTCCCTTTCGGATTATTAATATTTACGCCCCTCAATTGAAATCCCACAGAACTGAACTACTGAAACTGATTCAACCCTATTTATACACATCAATGCATGTGATTTTTGGGGGTGATTTCAATTGTGGGTTATCCACTAAAGATAAGTCTTCTATGTCAAAGACTACTAAGTTGTTTTGTGACACGAATTTTCTGAAACAATTGCTCCATTCCACAGGTTTACAGGATGCATATTTATCTTTTACGGGTCGGCATACTCCTACTTTTCACAAAGGTCCCCTTGCAACCCGTATTGATTTTTTTTTTTATGTCTTCCCACCTTCAACTTTCTGATGCTGTAATTCAAGTTAGGAATTTTTCAGATCATAATTTATTATCTATTTCTTTAGGCCCTTCCTTGACATCTCGTTTTGGCCCTGGCTTTGGAAACTGAATGCTTCCTGTTATCTGATTCCGTTTGTTAAGTCACTTAACTGGTATATTCATACTCGAAAGACTGTATTTTTTATATGATGCCCCTGGGATTGGTGGTGAGGATACGAAATCTGGACTCCGAACTTTATTTAAAAATTTTAGTAAACATCATGATTCATTGTATTTCCTTTACCACACTAACAGACGACAACTTCAAAAATTACTTACTTTATCTCATGAAACTGGCCATGATTTTTCCACCCAAATAAGTACTCTTAAGGAGTACATGATGGATTATCACCTTCTGAAGGCTACTTCTGTTCAGCATCAACAGCGTTTTGGGACCTCTGGTACCCGTGACGCAGTATGTCCATATGCTTCTATTCGGCGAACAGTAGAGAGTAAAACCTTTACTACGCTGTTTGATGACAGTTTCACCGAGCTCACTGATATTTTGGATATCAGGCACCGTGTTACCTGTTATACATAAAAACTGTTTGGTCCCATGCCCCCCCCCATCTGCATCCATAATGGACTACTTTTCCTTTTTACAACTTCTTGATGTACCTTCTTCTGTTGTAGATATATTTAGATACTGAGATACAAGCACACGAAATTGAAGCAGTAATCAAGTCTTACGTCCAAGAGTGACACGGGCCTGGATGGTCTTTCCAGTGAGCTGTATAAATTGTTTTCTGCTGACCTGAGTTCTGAATTGGCTACAGTTTATAATTCTATTCTACAGTCTGAACATCTTCCTTTAGACTTTAACATGGGTTGTTTATTTTACTTACATAAAAAAGGGGATAGAAGATTGCTCTCCAATTGGAGACCTTTATGCCTCTTAAATACTGATTTTAAAATATTGACCAAAATTTTGGCCCTCAGACTTTCTAAATTGGCCCTATATGTGATTTCTACCACACAATCTTGCAGTGTCCCTGGGAGATGTATTCAGGACCACCTAATTTTACTTAGAGAAATGATTGAACGTGGAAATTCTAATGTTTTACATGGTTTCATATTCTCACTGGACCAACGGCAGGCTTTTGATTCTGTACATCATGATTTTTTATGGTCTACTCTTCGATATTATAAAGTACCTGATTATACCCTGACTAGACTCCGGTTGCTATATTGGCCTGCAACTGTTGTCCCACTGGTCAATGGATGGAAGGGCCTATGCTTCCTCTACACAGAGGGGTTAGACAGGGCTGTCCCCTTAGTCCACTTTATATGTTTTTTTTGGATCCTTACTTACGTTCTATTAATTCAGCCCCCACAATTATGCCTACCCAGCCCCATATTCCGTGTTGGCCTATGCAGGCGATCACAGAGTCTCATGGTGGCTGATGTTGCCTCCGTACGTTCTGCATTATGGCATTGTTCCAAGTTTGGGGCTGTTTCTGGTATGACCCTAATCTTGATAAATGTGTAGGCCGTAGATTAGGTTCCCCTTTTGTAGATGAGTCTTCTGTTGACATTAGACTTTGTGATGACCCTATTAGGATTTTGGGCATTTTATACGGTACTGGTCCTTTAGATGTCCTTAACTGGACTCCCAAATTAGATTATGCTCAGACTATGGTTGCACGCTGGAATTCATGGCAGATGAGTAAGAAAAAAAGGATTTACATGATTAAAACCTTTCTGCTTCCCCTTTTTCTCTTTCTGGCTTATATCTTCCCCCCTCCCCGGCAATTTGAAACCAGATTGCTTAGTCTTTTTTTTCAAGCCCTATGGGGTAGCCGCCTGAACCCCATTAAACGCCAGATCACCTATCTCCCTATTCGGGATGGAGGCCTAGCTATGGTCCAACCTGTTTTTTTTTTATACTAGTTTTTTCTTGTTTTATAATATTAGACCCCTGCTGGTTAACCAAGATTGAGGTTGGGAACCTTGGTTTCTTGAATCCTGTGGTCCGTGGTTTCATAAATGGGAACTTAACAAATTGACAGTTTTAACACGTTCCCCCCAGATTTCTGCTTATGTTAGGGATAGTTTTTTTCATTTGAAACACTGGCAGATTACTAGCCACATGCTAATAACTGTCTCCAGAAAATCATTGTATAAGTATTTAGTGGACCGTGTATGTTTGGAGATTGTTGTTTTCCCCAAATATCCTACGCAACATCTCCCTGCTTTGCTCACTTTACTTAAGTAATTCTAGGGTTCCCAAAGATGTGGGACTTGCATTGGCTTAGCTGCCATGAGCGTATCAAGCGTCAAATGTAACCATAAATACAAATCACTACAGGACAGATTTTGTTCCAGACCTGACTGTCAGCAACAAGAAGAAACTATTTCACACCTTTTTCCATGTACATTTATTGTTTCTTTTGGACTCTATTAGCTGCCAGATGGTGTGAACCCTTGTTTGCTCTCATTACTTATGAAAATTTGATGTATGTTTTTTCCCTCACTTGGCCTCATTGGAATATTCTAGTTAAATTTGATTTTTTAATAATCAAATGGCATGTGTGGAATGCTCGTTGTCTGTTTAATTTACAGAATCAGGATGTGCCACTTCTTACCATTATTCGAAGGATCGAACATGATTTGAAGGCCATGTATTTTTCAGAGGCAGAGCATTTGCCATCTGACTCCTTGTTGGACTTATGGACACTGTTACCTTGGATAACTGATTCTGATTTTCCTGTTACTTAATTATTTTGTGTTTTATATTTTTCTCTGTATCATTTTTGTTTTTCTATTTCTGTTCAGTTGATGTTCAATAAAAACTTCTGAACAAAAGCAAAACGGAAAACCGGCACCTGCTTTAAAACACATGAAGCACTATTAGCTCTGTTATGGCTCTCATTTAAAGGACTACAAACCGAGAGTGCTAATACGGTACTAATGTTTTTAATGTTAAAAACTCACTTAAATTATGGCACAAGGCAACAAAAGGAGTTCGTCTATGGCTGAAGTCCATAAAACATAAAGTTCATGAGGTTCAGAAGAGCATCATAGTCAACACACAAGCGGCTGTATGTCCCAAACAGGTATGAGCAAAGGCTGAGGTGGCTTCCAGCTGGCGTCACCTGAGCTCTTTGGAGTCCTTCTGTTTGGACTGGGAGGAATGTCCTTGGCCCTTCTCCCTTGGTGGAGAGAGACTGGCAAAGCTCCTTAAAAGACGCTGTATAAGAAGAGCCCAAGGAGAGTGGGATAAATGCCGCGACCGAGGAAGATGAAGATGCGGCCTGGGCCGCCTCCTCCTTGAGGGTGATCATCTGCTCCAGCTGGTCTGCTGAGCCCACTGCCGCGGACACCGCCCAATGGGCCTCCTTCGACTTAACCGGAGGATAACGTTTTTCAGGGTGCCCCAAAAGCAGTCGGGCAGCAGCAGTCCTCCAAGACCGAAGCTGAAAAGGACTTGCATAATTCACAAGCCTGCGAGTCATGTCCGAGTCCTAGGCAGTAAACGCACGTGGAATGCGGGTTGGTCCCGGGACATCTTCTTTGCCCACAGGGGCACCGACGAAATCCGGGAGTCGATTTGTCCATCGCAGCCGTGAGGGAAAAAGAAGACCGAAGTCTTTTAAACTTTAGAATAAGTTTTGGTTTAACCGAAGAGTGTGGATCCAGGCCTAAAACACAGAGTGCTAAGGAGGGAACCTGAGTTTCAAGCGGTATGGAAGATCTGGCGTCATGGGGAGGCGGAACAGAGAGTTTTTACCACCCAGGTGGGTGGGAGGAGCCAACTGAAGACCTTCGGCCAAGATTTAAAGCGGCAAGGAACCTGCCAGTCAGTAAGTGGATGAACAACATATTCCGTCCTAGAAGTCCTTTTTCAGGGAGCGACCGGGGATGGGGGATACAGATGGTAACCAATTGAAATTGAACCAGATTAAGCTGTTGGTGGTATTTTTAGTGAATGGGGGAAATTTGGCCAAGACACCGGGGAAATCCCCCTACTCTGTTTCCTGGAAGCAGAGGGGTCCCATTTTCATGTGGGACCAAGATGGCTGCCGCTGGACATGCTGTGGAGGACATGGAGGTGTTGGAGGCAGTGGAGCTGGTCTCTTCCCCTGTCTGTGTTCTGAGAGAGACCCCATCTTCTATGCCTAGTGTGCTGCAATCTACTGAATATGGTTCTTCTGTGCCTTTGGATACTTCCCCTGCTGCTGTTGTGGATACTTGTGTGCAGTGTTTGCCTGTGGATCCTTCATTTATTCCTCAAACTGTGCTTACAACGTCTTCTAGCCCTGCTACTATGGATACGTGGTCTTCTCCTCCTGTTTCTATGGATGTAGATATGTTACTTAAATCGAGGAACAGCATTATTTCACTGCCAGACAGCGTTTGTTGTATAAGCCTCAGTCTGGTTTTGTACCTGCTGCTACTGACTCACCATCTGGGAAAGATCGTTTACTGTCTCTTCACCGATTCTGACACTTCGCATTCTTTGCCTGTTGCTACGGACCCTCCTCACTCCCTACCGCCTGTACTGACTGCACCTCTTGCTCAGCTTTCTCCAGAAATTTCTTCTGTACAGGTGCCTGCTTCTGCTCATCCTGATGCCTTGCACACCGGACGGACTGGTCTGTTGAGTCGGCCCTGGGCGGCTGGGTGGGAGAAGGATCTACATGTTGGGACTTGGCGTTCTGGTTCTTCCCCAATCTGTACTAGGCCACCTGACAAACTGCTGGCCTCTCCTGTTTTGAAAGACTCTGCTGCTTCTCTTGATCTTTCTTTGCCAACTTCTTCTGACTCAGAACCCGACTTTGCAATTTGGTACTGCTTCCTCGACGCCTCAAGAACAACGGACTCTTCGGGACCCTGTGTCTCGTCCAGTTCCTGCTACTTCTACTGCTTCGTCCCCTAAAACTTATGCTGCATGCTTTTAACCCCCTGTACATCAAGCTAAAAGACACAATGCTGTTCGGCTGCATTATTTGGGGGCTTACCTGACTTCCTGACCCGTTTTTGTGAGAATTAGCACTCTTGAAGGATTCTATGCAATTTGCTGCTTTTTGAGATTCATGCCTTAATTCATGTTTCTTCAGAGTCTCATTTTGATATTAGTTTTAAAACTATCACTGGTTTAGAAAAGTTTTGGAGAAAATATCAGGAGCTTAAAACTTCTCCTTTATGGTCACCGTTTAATGCCATTCCCTTAACTAAACCTACTCGAAAACTGTTTACTATATTGTTTCGTAATTAAGGTGTCAGTCTTAATGATATTACAGTCTAGTTAAAGCAAAGATGTACTGTCCTTTCTGACCCTGAGGCTATCTTTGATTCTGAGAATATCTGGGACGGGTGGGTGGAAGGCGAGGGTTATGCTTAGCACTTGAGGTTGGAATACAGCATCTCCCAAACAGCTTTATGCTTGGAAGACAGGGAGTTCTTTTTTCCCTGGCCAGCCTAAAACTTGCTACAGATGTGGCTCTCCGAATCATATCAGTAGTGTCTGTGACAAGATTAAATGCCCTGTTTGTGGTAACCTTGGCCATGCAGGTTCCCAATGTGTGGATGAACCTCTTTCGTCCTTTGTGACGAATTGGGGCACACTTTCCAGTCTTGTACTTGGGCAGCTCACAACTCCCCCAACTCTTGCTGATGGGGAAGAACAGCGTTTGCTTATTACTGTCGCACAACATTCCTGGTTTATCTGACACTCTTTCTAGACCTCAATCATGCCCTCCCTCACCCTGTTGTACCTGCTGTTGACCCCTCTTCTACTTTACGCGACCGGTCTGCTCCTGTTTTTGGAACCACAGACCTTTACCAGCTCTCCCTCCCCCTTCCTCTGATCTTGCTATTTCTACCTGGAAGAGGTCCCTATTCCCTGTCTTGCCTAGTATTTCTGGGTCTTCCATGGACCCCCCGAACCTTTTGTTAGAGTTACGAGGATCTAAGAAGGGACTTCTCCCTCTTCTAAGGCCCTGAAATCCTCTACTGTGACTCATATGAATAAATTTGAGGTTTACCCACTCTCAGACAACACGGACTCTAATCGTCCTCTGTTCTTTCCTCCCACCCTGATGTGACTACGGACACTGGAAGTACCCATTGATAATATTGGTTCTCAAAAAGGAAGCTAAGGCAAAACTGAAACATAGGGAAGGTACCCCTAGGAAAGGTAGGTTAAGGTGACTTTTGTGTTTTTGTTTTTCACTTTCCCATTTCATGTCTTCTGCTTTCTCAGTGCATACTGTTAGTATTTAACAGTATAAAGAAGCATCTAAGAGGGATACAGTTTTCCTTTTTATCTGGCTTGACAGCTGGTCTCATCTTTTTACAAGATGTACGTTTCCATGCTCTTCCAGAAATTTTCAGGGCCACTCGTTGCCTGGACCTCTAGGCTCTCTTTTGGTCCTTGGACAGGACTCTTGTTCTGGTTTGGGTATTTTATTTAGTATACCTGATGTTACTGTTGTTAAACTGTTGGATGTCTCCCAGATGGAAACTTCTGTTGTTGGATATTTTGATTTCTTCTGTCCCTTTCGGATTATTAATATTTCGCCCTCAATTTGAAATCCCACAGAACTGAACTACTGAAACTGATTCAACCCTATTTATACACATCAATGCATGTGATTTTTGGGGTGATTTCAATTGTGGGTTATCCACTAAAGATAAGTCTTCTATGTCAAAGACTACTAAGTTGTTTTGTGACACGAATTTTCTGAAACAATTGCTCCATTCCACAGGTTTACAGGATGCATATTTATCTTTTCACAGGTGACATACTCCTACTTTTCACAAGGTCCCCTTGCAACGTATTGATTTTTTTTTTTATGTCTTCCACCTTCAACTTTCTGATGCTGTAATTCAAGTTAGGAATTTCTCAGATCATAATTTATTATCTATTTCTTTAGGCCTTCCTTGACATCTCGTTTTGGCCCTGGCATTTGGAAACTGAATGCTTCCTGTTATCTGATTCCGTTTGATAAGTCACTTAACTGGTATATTCATACTCGAAGACTGTATTTTTTTATATGATGCCCCTGGGATTGGTGGTCGGGATCTGAAATCTGGACTCCGAACTTTATTTAAAATTTTAGTAAACATCATGATTCATTGTATTTCCTTTACCACACTAACAGGCGACGACTTCAAAAATTACTTACTTTATCTCATGAAACTGGCCATGATTTTTCCACCCAAATAAGTACTCTTAAGAGTACATGATGGATTATCACCTTCTGAAGGCTACTTCTGTTCAGCATCAACAGCGTTTGGGACCTCTGGTACCCGTGGCGCAGTATGTCCATATCTTCTATTCGGCCGAACAGTAGAGGTAAAACCTTTACTAGCTGTTTGATGACAGTTTCACCGAGCTCACTGATATTTTGGATATCAGGCACCGTATTACCTGTTATACATAAAAACTGTTTGGTCCCATACCCCCCTCCATCTGCATCCATAATGGACTACTTTTCCTTTTTACAACTTCTTGATGTACCTTCTTCTGTTGTAGATATATTTAGATACTGAGATACAAGCACACGAAATTGAAGCAGTAATCAAGTCTTCAGTCCAAGAGTGACACGGGCCTGGATGGTCTTTCAGTGAGCTGTATAAATTGTTTTCTGCTGACCTGAGTTCTGAATTGGCTACAGTTTATAATTCTATTCTACAGTCACGAACATCTTCCTTTAGACTTTAACATGGGTTGTTTATTTTACTTACATAAAAGGGATAGAAGATTGCTCTCCAATTGAAGCCTTTATGCCTCTTAAATACTGATTTTAAAATATTGACCAAAATTTTGGCCCTCAGACTTTCTAAATTGGCCCTATATGTGATTTCTACCACACATCTTGCAGTGTCCCTGGGAGATGTATTCAGGACCACCTAATTTTACTTAGAGAAATGATTGAGCATTGGAAATTCTAATGTTTTCATGGTTTCATATTCTCACTGGACCAACGGCAGGCTTTTGATTCTGTACATCATGATTTTTATGGTCTACTCTTCGATATTATAAAGTACCTGATTATACCCTGACTAGACTCCGGTTGCTATATTGGCCTGCAACTGTTGTCCCACTGGTCAATGGATGGAAGGGCCCTATCTTCCTCTACACAGAGGGGTTAGACAGGGCTGTCCCCTTAGTCCACTTTTATATGTTTTTTGGATCCTTACTTCGTTCTATTAATTCAGCCCCCACAATTATGCCGCTCCCCCAGCCCCATATTCCGTGTTGGCCTATGCAGGCGATCACTGAGTCTCATGGTGGCTGATGTTGCCTCTCAAATCGTTCTGCATTATGGCATTGTTCCAAGTTCGGGCTGTTTCTGGTGTGACCTTAATCTTGATAAATGTGGGCGTAGATTAGGTTCCCCTTTTGTAGATGAGTCTTCTGTTGACATTAGACTTTGTGATGACCCTATTAGGATTTTGGGCATTTTATACGGTACTGGTCCTTTAGATGTCCTTAACTGGACTCCCAAATTAGATTATGCTCAGACTATGGTTGCACATTGGAATTCATGGCAGATGAGTAAGAAAAAAAGGATTTACATGATTAAAACCTTTCTGCTTCCCCTTTTTCTCTTTCTGGCTTATATCTTCCCCCTCGGCAATTTGAAACCAGATTGCTTAGTCTTTTCAAGCCCTATGGGGTAGCCGCCTGAACCCCATTAACGCCAGATCACCTATCTCCTATTAGGGATGGAGCCTAGCTATGGTCAACCTGTTTTTTTTATACTAGTTTTTCTTGTTTTATAATATTAGACCCCTGCTGGTTAACAAGATTGAGGTTGGGAACCTTGGTTTCTTGAATCCTGTGGTCCGTGGTTTCATAAATGGGAACTTAACAAATTGACAGTTTAACACGTTCCCCAGATTTCTGCTTATGTTAGGGATAGTTTTTTCATTTAAACACTGGCAATTACTAGCCACATGCTAATAACTGTCTCCAGAAAATCATTGTATAAGTATTTAGTGGACCGTGTATGTTTGGAGATTGTTGTTTTCCCCAAATATCCTCACATAACATCTCCCTGCTTTGCTCACTTTACTTAAGTAATTCTAGGGTTCCCAAAGATGTGGGACTTGCATTGGCTTAGCTGCCATGAGCAGTATCAACGTCAAATGTAACCATAAATACAAATCACTACAGGACAGATTTTGTTCCAGACCTGACTGTCAGCAACAGAAGAAAACTATTTCACACCTTTTTCCATGTACATTTATTGTTTCTTTTTGGACTCTATTAGCTGCCAGATGGTGTGAACCCTTGTTTGCTCTCATTACTTATGAAAATTTGATGTATGTTTTTTTCCCCTCACTTGGCCTCATTGGAATATTAATACGTTAAATTTGATTTTTGTAATAATCAAATGGCATGTGTGGAATGCTCGTTGTCTGTTTAATTTACAGAATCAGGATGTGCCACTTCTTACCATTATTCGAAGGATCGAACATGATTTGAAGGCCATGTATTTTTCAGAGGCAGAGCATTTGCCATCTGACTCCTTGTTGGACTTATGGACACTGTTACCTTGGATAACTGATTCTGATTTTCCTGTTACTTAATTATTTTGTGTTTTATATTTTTCTCTGTATCATTTTTGTTTTTCTATTTCTGTTCAGTTGATGTTCAATAAAAACTTCTGAACAAAAGCAAAACGGAAAACCGGCACCTGCTTTAAAACACATGAAGCACTATTAGCTCTGTTATGGCTCTCATTTAAGGACTACAAACCGAGGTGCTAATCAGAGTACTAATGTTTTAATGTTAAAACTCCATAAATTATGGCACAAGGCAACAAAGGAGTTAGTCTATGGCTGAAGTCCATAAAACATAAAGTTCATGAGGTTCAGAAGAGCACATATAGTCAACACACAAGCGGCTGTATGTCCCAAACAGGTATGAGCAAAGGCTGAGGTGGCTTCCAGCTGGCGTCACCTGAGCTACTAGCGAAACCGCGTCAGGTGGCGTCAGCTGGAAGTGACCCTCAGCCATTTGCTCATACCTGTTTGGGACTATACAGCTTCCGTGTTGGACTATATGGCTCTCCTGACCTAAGGAACTTATGTTTTATGGACTTCAGCCATAGACGAACTCCTTTTGTTGCTCGGCCATAACTTACGGAAGTTTAACATTAAAACATTAGTACCATATTAGCACTCTCGCCAGAAGTCCTTAAATGAGAGCCATAACAGAGCTAATAGTGCTTCATGTGTTTTAAAGCAGGTGCCGGTTTTCCGTTTTGCTTTTGTTCAGACTTTTCTTGAAGCCGAGCACTGCTTGCTTCCCTGTGCAGTACTCCTCATCTGCTTTTCAATAAAAACTTCCCCTACTCTTTTTGAGAAGTGCCATGGGAATTTTAGCGTCCACCTTAACCACCACCAAAACAGGCAGACAAGATCTTAGTTTAATGTCTCATCCAAAAGACAGCACCTCAGGAATGCGGCATGCCCCACATGATGCACTACAGTGTCAGTACTGGGATTTACCCCAAGTGCCTGGTGTGGGGCTAGAACCCACAGCCTTTCGATCTTCCGGCCTCAGAGGTGAGTGTGCAACATGCTGAGCCACTGGCACTGGGAGATGAAGCCCACTTTTAAATGGGGATCCCACTTTTACAGACTCTATCTCCAGAGCCATTTGTCTAACAGCCTAATGTTCTATATCACTGTGAAGCTGAGAATTGTGGCTTTAGAAGGATTTGAGTCTGAAGGTGCAAGGTTTAACAGCAATCCTCTTTGAATCTGGGTAGGTTTTTTTTTTAAAGAAGTCATAAATTAGGCTGTCTGTTTGCAGCTTTGCACTATCTACAGCATCTGGCACAAAAAAAGTGAACTCGTGGTTATCCATGCTAATCTGAACAGCATACGGTGCCATCAAAAAAATTTTCAGTTAAGATTTCATGATGAACCATCTGGTGTTAATGTTTTCCAGAAACATTCAGGGGGACCACTCACTGGACCACTCCAGAGATTTGTGTGATTTTAACAAAAATGTAGACAAGAAACTAGTTAAAGAAGTGCATGATGAAGGCATACAAGCTAAGCTTACATGTCTTGTTACAGTTTTATGCTCTGGACAAAGCTGACAGACGTTTCTTAACTCGGTACCTCTGAAGCAGCATAGCCTGGATACAGTTCTACGCCAAGGGCTTCTGCTTGTTCTCCCAGCCATCTTACCACATGGCCCAGACGCACAATGTAGTTCCCATGATTGTTCATTGGTAGACCTGAAATTAGAAAAGACAGTGTTAGCAACCTGCATTGCATTAACAAACATTAGACAAACCAAGTGCCACCATGTACTACCACATTGTTAACTATCAAACTGCTCAGTACTAAAACTATCAAGTGTCACCTTGTACTGCGACATTGTTTAGTACTAAAGCTACCAAGTACCACCCTGTACTACCACACTGTTCAGTACTAAGACTATCAAGTGCTAGCTTGTACTATCAAATTGTTCAGTACTAAAACTATCAGGTATCAGTTCGTATTACCACATTGTTCAATACTAAAATAATCAAGTGTTACCCTGTACTGCCACATCGTTCAGTACTAACATTATCAAGTGCCACCCTGTACTACCACACTGTTCAATACTAGAACTATCAACTGCCACCCTATACTACCACATTGTTCAATACTTAAATAATCAAGTGTCACCTTGCACTACCACACTGTTCGGTACTAAAAGTGCCACCCTGTACTACCACATTGTTTAGTACTAAAAATGAAAATTACGTACCAACCGTAATTCTTGGATGTCCATGCCAGACAGCATCCTTCCTTTGGCAGGACAATCCTTAATGGACTTCTGTCCTGAGTGAGCTCCTCTCTCCTGCCGCCCTTCTCGGGGGATTATTTTAGCTCAGTTCTCACCCGTTAGTGTGAATGGGTGGTGGAGACTTTATGTCCAGGAAGATATGAAAATTACGTATCTACCGTAATTCTTGATCTTCTTGGACAAAGTCTCCACCAACTATTCACACTAATGAGAACAAAGCTGGAGGCGCTAGGACCGAGCAGGAGCCAAAAATCTTCAGGAGGGCCACAGCCGGGGTAGGACTGCACATGTGCGGCGCCACAAGACCGGCTCACGCTGTATAGGCTACCTCAGCATTGACCCTCCAACTGCCTCAGTACCTTTTTTACTGAGGAGGTGCAGCGTAAACTAACCTAGTGAAACTAACCTATGTCGGACATAAGATAGTCCGAATGAGCTGTATAAGAAGGGCAATACAACAGAATCTTCATGACCCAGCCATTGAGGGAGTGCAGCCCAAACACAAGATAAGTGAGCTCAGGGGATGGAGGGTGGGCGTGTGAATGAGTGGTGGAGACTTCGTCCAAGAAGATCAAGAATTACAGTAGATACGTAATTTTCATATCTTCCCAGATATAAAGTCTCCACCACTCATTCACACTAATGGGAGACTGCCAAGTTAAAATAATCCCTCAAGAAGGGCGATAGGAGAGAGGAGCTCATTCAGGACAGATGTCCATTCAGGATTGTCCTGCCAAAGGGTGGATGCTATCTGGCATGGACATCCAAAGCGTAGTGCTTCACAAAGGTGTACACAGAGCTCCAAATAGCTGCTTTGCAGATGTCTGCAATGGGCACGTTCCGTATTTCTGCTAGAGATGCCATGGTAGTAGAATGGGCATATACCTTGCCTTCCAGTTTGACCTGGCGCCATGAAGTAACAATGGTGGTGACATGCTACCAGCCACGCCGAAATACACCTGATGGTCACAGGCTGACCCAGCCGGGCCATGCTGAACACAACAAAGAGTTGCTTGGACTTGTGGATCTCTTTCGTTCTGTCAATGTAGAACCGCAAAACTCTTTTAATAGCCAGAGAATATAGGGTATGTTCCCCTTTATTCTGGAAGTTCGCAAAGAAGGTCGGAAGGACCAAAGGCTGGTTCAGGTGGAAGTCTGAGACTACTTTTGAAAGAAATTTAGGGTGAGCTCTGAGAACTACCTTGTCCTTGTGAAATACTGTATAAGGGAGGGTCTGTGACCAGAGCATGTATTTTAGACACTCTGTGAGTTGAGGTAATGGCTACAAGGAAGGCAGCCTTCCAGGTCAGGAAATACAGGTTACTCACCTGTAACAGGAGTTCTAGGAATGGTATATGTTGTTCATCCACACTCATTGGCAGTATCCTTGCCGCTTTAAATCTTGCCGGAAGGTCTTCAAGCTTGCTCCTCCCACCCACCCGGGTGGTATAACTCTCGGCTCCGCCCCATGACGCCAGATCTGGCCCGCTGGAAGCTCAGGTTGTGCGTCGAAGCCGGGGAGGTCGGGTGGGGTAGTGGATGAACAACATATACCATTCCTAGAACTCCTGTTACAGGTGAGTAACCTGTATTTCTAGGACATGGATATGTTGTTCATCCACACCATTGCAGACTCCTAGCAGTTCTCCGGGAGGAGGAGGCAAGACGCACACCCCATATACTTACTTGGGAAAGAGAGACTGGAGAACCGGGGCCCAAAACCAGCATCCCGGCGTGACTCAAGGTCGATGTGGTAGTGGGTAATGAAGGTGTTTGCTGACTTCCAGGTAGCAGCCCTGCAGATTTCCTGGATAGGGACGTCCCTGGAAGCAGCCACCGTTGCAGCAGTATGGCGGGTAGAATGAGCTCTTATCCCTCTGGGAGGCTCCATGCCCGCCAACTTATAGCAGAGATCTATGCAGGAGGTTACCCACCTGCTTATCGTCCGCTGGCTGCAGGTCTGCCAGATGCGGCTTCAGCGAGGGTGACAAACAGCTGGCTGAACCTCTCCCAATTTCAGCCGTGCGCTCCTTATAATAAGCGGCCTCTAGGGTCCAGAGTATGGAGCCCATTCGCCTCCCGAGGTGTGATTGGGGTAGAACACCGGCAGAGTCAACACCTGGTTAAGGTGAAACTCCCACACCACCTCGGAAGGAATTTCGGTGGGGGCGAGGACAACCTTGTCCCTGTGGAAGACCAGGTAAGGAGACTCGATGGAAAGCGCCTGGAGCTCTCCCATCCTTCTGGCTGACGTGATAGCCACCAAGAAGGCGGGTCTTCCACGACAGGTGAGAGAAACACACCTGTGCATAGGTTCGAATGGTTGCCCATGAGCTTTGCCAGTACCAGCAGTAGATCCCACGGAGGTGGGGTTCCCGCACTGGAGGAAATGTGATCAAGGCCTTGAAAAGCGCCAGACCACCTTCTCCTCGCCATCGACTGCTTCCGGCCCGCCCGTAAGCAGAGATGGCTGCCAGGTGCACCCTTAGGGTCGCTCGACCCAAGCCCTTGACTAGAAAGGGACCATAAATAGTCCAAGATGCTTGCCAAGGAACAGGAGGAAGGGTCCAAGCCCTTGTTCTGACACCAAATGGAAAACCTTTTCCATTTGAAGGCATAGCATTTTCTGGTCGACCTCTACGGGACGCCTCAACTACATTGAGGGCCTCCGTCCGGAAAGACCCAAGGCCTGGAACTCTAGCCGCTCAGGAACCAGGCCGTCAGGTGCAGGGATTGAAGGTCCGGATGGAACACCTTCCCTGATTGACTGAGAGCAGGTCCGGGCGAGCTGAAGCTGCCGCGAGTCCTGGAGCTGAGACTGAGGAGATCTGGGTACCAGAACTGGCCGAGGCAGTCTGGGGCTATCAGAATCACCCGCGCCTTGTCCTCCTCGCTTGAGAAGCACCTTGTGGATCAAGGAAATGGGGAAAGGCGTAAAGAGGCCCGGGGTCCATTGCCTCGAAGGCATCCCTGCAGCGAGCCCTGCTGAGGGTGGGCATGGAACAGACTCAGCCTGCATTCTCCATGGAGGCAAACAGGTCCACCTGAGGTGTGCCCCAAAGGGAGAACAGATGCTGTACTACCTCCGCAGGAGAGACCACTGTGGGATGCAGCCCCTATCCGGCTCAGGGCATCGCCAGGGTGTTGGAGGCTCCTGCCACGTGAATGGCTAGGAGATCCGCTCCAGGCTGCGCACGAGTGACCAAATCGCGGAGAGCTTCTTGCATAGAAGCATGGAGCGTCCCACCCTGGCGGTTCAGATAGTACATGGTCGTGGTATTGTCCGCCTGGACTCGGACCACTTGACCCCCGGAGGAACGGAGCAAAGGCGGGAGAGCTAGGGCGGACCGCCGAGCTCCAGCAGGTTGATGTCATCGACTCCTGCTGGGACCAGAGGCCATGAGCTGGTGTGTTCCCCAGATGGGCACCCCAACCCATCAGAGAGGCATCGGTCGATAGAGAGACCGGCTCGGGCGGATTTAACGGGATGCCCTCCTGCAAATGATCTGGAACGGTCCACCACTGGAGAGCTGTCCACATCCCTGTGTCACCGACAAGCTGGTCCAAGGGATCGTGCAGCGCTTGTGACCACTGGCTGGCCAGTCCCTACTGAAGGGGACGATGTTCCAGCGGGCCCAACGGACCACGCTGGTGCAGGCCGCCATGAGACCCAGGGAGGCGCAGGAAGTCCCGGCAGGGCGAATTGCCCAACCAGAAATGATCGGGAAAAGGAGGAAAGAACCGCCCTGTCCGCCGAGCCGCGCCTGGCTCGAGAGAGAGTCGAGCTGCGCCCGATGAGAATAGAATCACCTGCTTGCTCGGTTCAGACTTGGCCTGGCTTGATAGGAGGCCCAGTTGAGAGCAGACCTGGAGGCCAGATCTTCGGACCACTCCCGCCTCCTCCCTGGAGGGAGCTGCTATCACCGGTCGTCCAGGTAAGGGTACACCCGACCCTCGGCGCCAAGAGGAATGCTGTCACCACTGCCATGCATTTGTGAAGACCCTGGGAGCTGGAGACAAGCCAAGGGCATGGCTTGGAACTCAAGCGGGATCCTTCCGCCGGAAGCGAAGGAATCCTGAGAGACGGACGGATAGGACGTGAAAAACGCGCCCCTGCAAGTCCAGAGAGCAGAACCACACGCCAAGCTCCAAGGATGGTATTATCTGAGCCAGAGTGACCATCCTGAAGGTTCGAGACCTTAGGAACTTGTTTAGGTCGTAGGTTTAGAATGGGGCGCCAGCCCCGTCCGCTTCGGAACCAGGAAGTACCTGGACACAAACCCTGGGTCTGAAGGAGGGTCCACCACCTCTCTTACCACCTCCTTCTGGAGGAGGAGAGCGATGTCGGCCGGACGAGCCGCCAGTGAGGCTGGGGATCCGAAGCCCCCGAGGCGGCGGCCTGAAGGGTGGTGCCTGCTCGAATTCCAGAGGCAGGCCTCTTCCCACCACCTCTCAAGACCCACCTGTCCGTGGTAACAGCGGACCAGGCGAACGGAAGTGCTGGAGCCGCCTCTCCACGGGGACCCAGGGTAAGGTGATCGGGATGGGGGCGACACCCCTCAGCCTCGTCACTGGGCAGGCTTGGAGGAGGGACCGCCGAGGGACCTCCTGGGCCCTTCCTCCTGCCTCCTGTTAGAGGAAGCCGGCGGCTTGGGTTTGGGATGCCAAGGCCGAGCCTGCTGGCCTCCTGACGTTGCTGGTCAAGGCCGGGGCACAGAAGGACGAAAGGGCTTAGGCTGTGGTTTGCTGCCTTTGTCCTTCTGAGCGGAAGAGACCGAGTCCAAGGTGGCATTGGACTTCTCGATCCTCTGCAGGTGACCTTCCACCCCAGGGTCAAGAGGTCAGTCCCCAAAAAGGGAACATCCGCCAACTTGTGCTGGGTATCCGAAGTAAAGGTGGATATCCTCAGCCAAGCCCGCCGACGCATAGCCACTGCGGCCGCCACCGATCTGGCACATGAGTCCCCTATATCCAAAGCAGTCTGGAGTTGCTGTTTGGCCACTGCCCTGCCCTGGTCCCGCACCTGCTTAACCGTAGTCTGCAGATCGGCGGGAAGATGAGGGATGACCTCATCCAGGGAGCCCAACAGGGCATGAGAAAAATGTGCCATGAGGACGGCCGAACTGGCCTGACGAAGGCCGAGGGCAGGAGCGTGAGACTTTTAAGCCCGACATAGTCCAATTTCTTGGACCTTGTCAGGAGGTTTGTCCACATCCCAGGCGTTGTCGGCGCGCTGAAAACACTGTCGATAACCAACCCCAGCAGAGGGGTGTTCAAAAACCGGACAAGGAACCGTAGGGACCGAGATACTTCCCAGCCATCCTGGCCGAGCGAGGGCAGAAGCAGGGCGCTGCCAAAGTTCCAGTGCCGGACCCACTATGGCCTCGGCCACGGAAAGGCCTCCGCCGAGAACCTCGGTCCAGAATCTCCGTGAGGGATACCTGGCCCGCTTTGGAAACGGGTTCGAGCTCCATCCCGTAGACTCCGGAGCCGGGCGCAGTCCTAGGAAGGACGACGGGCTATCGTCCATTGACTGACCTCCTGAAGACCCAGTCCAGTCGCTGGAGAAGAAGGAGGAATCATCTCCGACTCAGGAAGAGTCCTCGAAGAGCTGCTCTGGCCTGAGCCACCTTCACCCGCCGAGGTCGGGTCGGGAGTGAGGGTAACTGACAGCCGATGGGTAAACCCTTAGCCGATCGAGAATCTCTTGGTCGGAGCCCCAATTGGTGGCTGTGGAGGCGAGGTTCCACCGAATCGTGGAGCAGCTGGTTTTGGCCGAACAACCGCCTGGGTATAGGCTCCGGATGTCGAGGGTTGTGTCGGGCTGCCCGGTGACAGTTACTTAATGGCCGGGAAGGCGACGGAGTCGGCTTATTCCCGCCAGAGGAGCTTGCAACATAAGGTCCTCGCACCGCCGACGACTTACGCCGAAGCCTCCTCATCCCGGAGGAGGAGGACGGTGACTACGGCGACGCCCGCGGTCACCTGCGTACCGAGACCGCCTATGACGGTGGGATCGGCTGGACCGCCGAAGAGGTCCGGAGACCGAGACCGAGAGTCCCGAATTTCCAGGTCGGTGCGGGAGGTGTCGGCCGGAACTGCACTCCTTTCGCTCGGATGGTCCATCCGAGGGCTCCGGAACCGGAGGCACAGGCGAGCCCACGGGATCCTCAACTCCTCCCGGGGGAACCGGGGAGAGGGGAATCTCGGCTGCTAAAGGCGACAGCCCGTCCAATGGGTCGAGAAAAATCTCGACTTCATCGGTGGGAGTCTCAGTCAACTGACCTGACGGGGACACCGTGAGGCCAGTGGCCGAAGCCGAGCGGTCGACCGAAGCCGACGGTCGACGGCCCGGGGAGAGGGACCTTTCCCGCTCCCAAGAAGCGCTGACGGAGGGATTCTACCCCTGTCCTCTTTTGGACCGAGAATAAGGTCCAGCAGGACGAGGCCCTTCTCCTTTAGTGGAGAGGGACAGACAAAGCTCCTAAAAGAAGCCGGTAGAAGAACCCAGAGAGAAGCGGATAAATGCCGTCGAGATACGGCCCGCGCCGCCTCTTCGAGGAGGGCGCCATTCGCCGAGCTGATCCGCCGAAATTACCGTCATGGACACCGCCAACCGGCCTCCTTGGACTTCACCGAGGGAACGCTCGGACGGCCCAGTTGCAATCAGGCAGCACGGTCTTCGAGGACGTAGGCCGAGAAAGATGAGCACAGGTCGCAAGCCTGCGGGTCGTGCTCAAGGCCTAAGCAGTATACACGTGGAGTGAGGATCCGTCCGAGACATCTTCTGCCCGCATGGGCATCTCCGAACCCTGGGAGTCGATTTGTCCATCGCAGCCACGAGGGATAGAAGACTGAAGTCTTTTTGCAAAATTTTATTTTTAAATCCGCAACTGGAGAAATAGGAACCAGTCGCAAACGCAGAGCGTTAAGGAGGAACCTGAGCTTCCAAGCGGTAAGGAAGATCTGGCGTCATGGGGCGGAGCCGAGAGTTATACCACCCGGGTGGGTGGGAGGAGCAAGCTTGAAGACCTTCCGGCAAGATTTAAAGCGGCAAGGATACTGCCAATGAGTGTGGATGAACAACATATCCATGTCCCTAGAACTTTAACTTGCAGGTTGCTAGAGGCTTGAAAGGTCTGCGCGTGAGCATGTCTAGCACAAGGTTGATATCCCAAGCGGCTACCGGCCTCCTGACTGGTGGCCTAGTGTGGAGGATACTCTTAAGGAATCTCTTAACCAAGAGCAACAGAGCCATCGATGTAATGTGAATAGGCACGTGATAAGCCGAGATCACGCAGAAATGTGCCTTTACCGTTGAGTATTTGACAGGTCTAGCAGATACCCTAAGACTTTGTTTGGTGGACAAGAAAAGGGGACCAGGGAGGACTTTGTGCACCAGATGGAGAATCTTTTCCATTGTGCTGTGTAAGTTTTCCTAGTGGATGGCTTACGCGCTGCTAGGAGAATGTCTGAGGCTCTACGGGAGACATGAAATGTACCCACCTCTATCTCATTAGGAGAAAGGCATGGAGATGAAGGGACCTCAGGCTGGGGTGGACCACTGGGCCCTGGGTCAGAAGGTCCATTTGAAGTGGAAGTTGTCTCGGTGGAACTTCTGATAATATGTTGATTAACAGAAACCAAATCTGACGAGTCCAGTATGGGGCAATGATAATCATTCATCCCCGGTATCTCCTGCTTGAGCAGCACCCTCTGAATTAAGGGCAGAGGAAGAAATGTGTACAGAAAGTGTCTTGTCCACCGCAGTCTGAATGCATCCTGACACAAAATGCCAGGTTCTGGATTTCTGGAACAAAACAGAGGCGGTTTTATGTTGAGTGGGGACACAAAAAGGTACAAGTCCAGTGTGCCCCACCCTTCGAAGAGCGACTGCACAATGTTTGCGTCAAGAGACCACTCGTGTGGATCCGCCTCCGTTCTGCCGAGATGATCTGCTAGATCTGTTCTAGACTCCAGGCAGGCAGACTGCCTGGATCAGGGCTTTGTGCTCCAGGCACCATTCCCACACTCTCATCGCTTCTCTGCACAGAGGGTACGAGTGTGCTCCACCCTGCTTGTTGATGCAGTACATCACTGCTTTGTTGTCCGTCTGAAGGAAAAGTGCTTTGTGACAGAGGACGTCCTTCAGGGCTTATACAGCATACAGGACAGCTCTCATTTCCAGGACATTTATGTGGAGTTGGGACTTGTCCTGATTCCACAGACCCTGGTTGTGGAGATCCTGACAGTAAGCTCCCCAGCCGATTAGAAATGCATCTGTGGTGATAGTGATCTGTGTCTCCAGAGGGGCAAAGGGAAAGTCTTGAAGGAGGTATCCTCTTGATTTCACTAGGTGGGCGGCTGCCTCAGAGGTTCCGTCACCTTGATGTGAAAGGACTGTGGATGTGTGGTCGGGGACCACTGAGTACTTGGCATCCACCGAGTGGTTCTCATGTGAAGATGAGCCAGAGGCACCGTGAACACTGACGATGCCATTGACACCCAGCATCTGCTGCATCGAGACAGCTCGAACCGAGACGGTCTCTTTGATGAAGCGAGCCATCTGGTGGATATCATTTCTTCTGTCCTCTGAAAGGAAGGCCCTAGCTTTGGACGTGTCCAGGAGAACTCCTATGAAAAGGAGCTGTTGGGAGGGCTGCAGCTGTGATTCTTCCAGATTCAGCAGGACCCCCATGGATGTGAGAAACTTGGAAGCCATGCCCACCGCTTCCTGTGTCCCTTGTCTGGAGGAGCCTGCTAGGAGCCAGTCGTCCAGATAGAGAAAAATACTTGTATTCCAGGTTTCCTGAGATGTGCTGCGAGTACTGCAAAGCACTCTGTAAAAATCTGCAGCACCGAGGACAGCCCAAAGGGCAGGATTCTGAATTGGTAGTGCTGACCCAGGGCCACAAATCGGAGATACTTGTGATGGCTTGCGTGTACAGGAACATGTTGGTAGGCATCCTGCATGTCCAGGGAGGCCAGCCAATCGTTTTGATGAATCAGAGTTAGAAGTGTACCAAGTGATATCATCTTTAAATTTCTCTTCTGAAGAGGATTTACTTCCTTAGGTCTAGAATAGGGCGCATACTGCCCATTTTCTTTAGAACTAGGAAGTAATGGGAGTAGAATTCTGTGGCCCATTGCTCCTGCAGAACTACTTCTACTGCCCTGTTGTTCAGAAGGCCTTGAATCTCAGAATTGAGGAGATCTAACTGAGTAATAGTCTGGGCTGTTGTTTGGGTGGATGATCTGGAGGGGTATCTGGAACGTTCAGAGGGTAACCCTCGCGAATTATTCTGAGAACCCATTTAACAGATGTGACTGACTTCCACTGGTTGTAAAACTGAATCCCCCTCTGCCTTTGCCATGAAAGGACTGACGGTTATGAAGCTGCCGGTAGTTTCCACCCCATTGAGGAGCAGCAGGGACCAGTCTGGCCGTCTTAATGGCAGTCCCAGTTTTCTGCATGGCCAAACAGATAAACTCCATCAAATGGCAAACTCATGACTCTGTTGAGCATCATTTGTAAACCCCGAAGTCCGTAACTATGAGTGGTGTCGGGTACAAATTCCAGCAGCCGCTGCCCTCGAGGCAGTGTCAAAGGCATCCATAGCAGCCTTAAGTTGCTGATCACTGGATTCACTGCCTCTAGTAACAGTCTGGAGAAGCTCTCAACTAACATCTGACTCCAGAAGCGCTTCCACTGAGGTTTTCAGCAAATGTCAGAGGGTATAGTATAGTATACTTATATTGTGAGAAATAACCCTGGTAGTTAGCAATATGCATTCCTAGGGTAGCAGCAGCGAATACTCACTTCCCCAATGTGTCAGTCTTATGGGATTCCTTATTTACTGGACGAGCCATACACTCCTGAGGGAGAACAGCTTTGTCATTTTCTGCCAAGACCACTATGGCATCTGCAAAGGCTTGAGAGGCCAGGATTGGTCGATCCTTAGGGGAGCACACTTCCCGTCTACGGACTTTACCACAGAAGCAATAAGCGTCGGAATGTCCCATACCATCTGTGAGAGTGTCTCAAAAGAGGGCTGTACCAGAGATTTTAATTCCACAGGGATTTCCAGGACATGTAGATACTGAAGGTGCAACAGCTTCCACAGATTAACCTCCGAAGTCTGGAGAGAGAGGGTGGAATTCATATTCTTCAGTAGAGATTTAAAGGACAGGGCCTCGATCAAAGGCTCTGCTGAAGTAGAGGGCTTACTCCCCACTCCGAGGGATAAATCTTCATCGAAGTCACCTCCTAATCGGAGATCAGGATCAGGCTCAGGCTCAATATTATTTATTTATTGAAATTTGTTGACCGGGTAAGCCCACTGAGACAACAGAGTCCCTTTTTCAGGGGCGACCCGGAATTAATTACAGATGAAAGGCACATTAGCATACAAGAGACAAAGGTAGGACAATTAATCACATTGGTTCATACATAAAGAACATACAGTAGACAAAAGAAAACAGGTATCAGTAGAGGAAGCCAGATATATAGGGTAGGTGTACAGGTGGCCTGCCACTAGTCAATGTAATGGCAAATAGAAACAGGACAATACAGGTCAAAACTCAGGAATGTAAGGGCAGCAACATTTCAAGTGCAAAAGCACTGATTTACTACCAGCAAGTGCGATTTTAGGGCATTTTTAAATGAGTACCGAGAAGAGCAGTTTGTCACAGCTGAGGGTAGACTGTTCCAGAGTGGTGGGGCAGAGCTGGCAAAGGACCTGTCCCCAGCTCAGGTTCGAGTCCTAGGGACTTCCAGAATGGGGTTGGCAGTAGACCTCAGGTCACGTTTAGCTGTTTTGAATAGGAGAAGTCTGTTTAAGCTAGGGGGAGCCAGAAGTTTGCCTGTTTTGAACGTCAGACAGAGTGTAGGGTATGCAAGCCTGGCCTCAAGTGATGGCTAGCTCACAGAGGTAAGAACATTGCAGTGGTGATCACGGGGGTGGGCAGAAGCTGCAAACCGGGCAATTTGTGATAAAGGACTCAGTTTATTGAGTTCAGGGCCCCGAAGAGGTTGTAATATGGGAGCACCATAGAGAAGCACTGGAAGAATGGTACCAGTGGTGATTGCCATACGGGCTTCCCTGGAGAGGATCTGCCAAGTCTGTATAAGAGGCCAATTCTTTGATGGAGGATTTTGGTGGTTGCCTCAATGTGCGGGCTCAGGGTTAGCTCCTGATCCAGATGCATTCCAAGATATTTTGTGGATGCACATACCTTGAGTGTAGTCCCATTGGATGATTAGATCTGTAGGAGGTTTGATCTATTGGCTCCCAACCGTTTGGTACTGAAAAGCATGGCCTTGGATTTATTGAGGTTCGGGACTAGTTTCAAATCCACTAGTCACTTTTCCAACACTCTGAAGTCCATACTGAGGTTCTGGTTTAGTTGAATTAAGTCCTTCGAACTCCTACAGATAATGGCATCATCTGCATACAATTGGATGTTGGCCCCTCCGCAATGCTTTGGCATGCTGTTGATGAAGACAGTAAATAGTAGGGGTCCAAGGATGGATCCTTGGGGGACTCCTTGGTGAACTGGCCTAATTATGGAGGTCGTACCCTTCCATTTTACCAGCTGCTTTCTTCCACAGAGGCAATGTTGAAACCAGGAGGAGGCAAGTGGATCAAGTCCTAGGTTCTGAAGGCAGGTAACAAGGAGATCATGGTTCACCAAATCGAAGGCTTTCGTAAGATACAGGAATAGGGCACCAGTGGCTAGACCTTGATCCATAGCCCCTAGTACATCCGAGGTGAACCTGACAAGGGCTGTGTCTGTGCCGTGGTTTTTCCTGAATCCATGTTGCACCTCTGTAAGTAGATAATGGGTTTTAATGTAATCAAGAATCAGTCTATGCACCAGTTTCTCCAACGTTTTTTGCAAGCACACTGAATATGGATATAGGTCGGTAGTTTTCAATTTGACCCTTGTCACCACCTTTATGAATAGGGACTACAGTGGCCATTTTCCATTTAGTGGGGAATTGCCCGAGAAGGAGGGATTTGTTAAACAGGCTCCTTAGTGGAGCCGCAATAATTGGGGCAGCCATTTTCAGAAACTTAGGCTCCAGATTGTCTAACCCAGGAGCACCGTCCGGTTTGATGGTGTTTAGTAGAGAGAGGACTTCCTTCCGCGTAACCAGGCGGAAGTGGAAGTTGGGGCTGGTGTGGGTGGCAAAGGAAGAAAAGTTAGTGTTGCTAGGTGAGGGATCAATGTATCTATCCAGCTCAGTGAAGAAGCTGTTGAAAGCATTAGCTAACTCATCCGGATCAGACATCAGGTTGCCTTCGACTTGATGCTCTGGGAGGCTTCAGCTGAGCGCCCCTTCAGGAGGCAGTTTATTTGAGACTAGAACTTTTTTGGGTTTGCCAGGTTTGAGGTTTGGAGTCGTCCAATGTAGACCCTTTTAGCATGTTTAAGCTCTTTCTTACAGCTATTCCTCCGGGCCCTGTATAACAGCCAATCAGCGTGAACTCCTGAGCATTTGAACTTGCCCCATGCCTTCTCTCTGAGCTTCATTTGTTTTCTTCTATCCCGACCCAGCCAGTATGCACATTTTCCACTGACTCTCCGTTGTTTAAATGGGGCACGCTTATTAAGTACACTTAGGAAGTTATGGGCAAAGCAATCGAGAGCAACATCAATGTTATCAAGATTATTGAGGTCCGCCCAGTGTATCCCTCTCAGATCTCGTAGAAAATAATTGGGAACAAAACTTGATAGGTCCCGGGCAAGTATGATCCTAGGGGGAATATTCGGTGAGTCATTCCTCCAGATGCAAAAGACGGGAGCATGATCGCTGAGAAAGTCAGGCATCAGGCCTGCTGCTCTACATCTGTCTGGACGGTTAACCAGTATCCAGTCTAGAAGAGTATGGTTTCCAGTCTTAGTGTTAGGCCTTGTGAGTTCACTGATTACCTGCATGAGGAATACATTGGATCGTGAGGATTTGCTAACTGCATTGCTTAGCCAGTTTAAGTTAAAGTCACCCATTAGAATAAGTTCCCCACAGGGTTACTGGCCAACTGCCTGATGAGGAACTCCGGTTCACATTTCACCGCCTTGGGTGGGCTGTAGGTGCATCCAGTGGCTATGTATTTAGTCCCACCCAGGGTGAGCTTAATTAGGAGACACTCAGAAACCCTATTATCCAACCAGAATGGACAGATATTAAGGGCTTTAAGGGAGTTCCGTACGTAAATAACTACTCCTCCTCCTTTTCTGTTTATTCTGTCCTTCCAGAAAACAGTGTATCCTGAGATATCTATCTCATGGGTAAGTATGTAGGGTTTGATCCATGTTTCTGTGATTCCGATGACATCGGGGAGTAGAGATCAACCCACTAGCCCAGGAGGGACAGCATATAAAAAAGGGGAGGAAAGAGAGCAGAAAGAGGTGCTTCTCAAATCTGGAGTCAAAATCCATGGCACCCATGGTGGCACCAGCATCAAAAACGGCGCAGGACACAGCGCCACAACCGGCACCGAGCGAGCACCTGGAAACCCCAACTCAAATACCGGGGCACCCAAGGATGAAGATCTGAAAACATGAGTAGGAGAAGGAAGTACCTGCGGTGGCCTCAGAGCCACAGCCATGTGAGGGAAAAAGCACAAGGGGTCGTGGCGTTGATGGCACCAAAGAAGGAGCCTCGCAAATAGGCTGACCTAACTACGCCGCCCGCAGGTTCTAAGCCCCTAGGCCCAAAGGCCCAGAGGTCGACTCCGCAGACTCAGAAAGTCGGGTACAACACACTGAATCCACTGCTCCATAACAGCGGCCCAATGATGAAACTGCTCACCAGAGGAACCCCAGGGGGCGGGGAGGAACTATGGAGTTGAGAATGCTGGCCACCAGGAACAGAGGCCACAGGCAACCCCAATGGAGTAGGAGTCAGCCTCCTGTCCCCCGCTACTGACAACGGTCATGCAGACGTACCAGAGGGCGACCTTGAGCGGTACCATTTCTTCTTCGACCGATGGGATGAAGAACCCGAGGCCAAGCAGTGCCGGGTTCCCATCAAAGATCAAGAACGGGACCACTTCTTTGTGTGCTTTTGGGAGGACCACCCTTCCTCCACAGCATCAGACTACCCATAGTCAGACACCCCCTCCGTAGAGGGCGGCAGACTGGACCCAGCACTGCTGGAAAAACAGCCTTCATGCAAAGTCTCCCTACTATCACCGGCCCCGTTCATGGTCGACTCCGTCGAAGGTGGGCTGAAGAAGACATCTCTGTTCTTTCGTTGAAAAAAGAAAAACTTTTTTTTTTAACTGATAAATAACTAATCAATATACTAAAACTTAAGCAAATACTGAACGACTAAGCTGCTGTCGTACAGACATGAAGATTTGACTCCCAGCGGGTGAGCGATGTCGTCACTTAAGTGCACTCGACAGAAAAAAGGAACTGAGGCGGTGGGAAGGTTGACACTGAAGTAGCCTATACGGTGCGAGCCACTCTCGTGGCACCAGACATGCACGGTCCTACACTGGGGCCAGACCTCCTGAAGATGTTTGGCTCCCGCTCAGTCCTAGCACCTCCGGCATAGTTCTCATTAGTGCAAATGAGTGGTGGAGACTTTATGTCCAGGAAGATCTATCAAGTGCCACCTTGTACTGTGACATTGTTCAATACTAAAACTATCAAGTGCCACCTTGTACTACCACATTGTTCAGTACTAAAGCTATCAACTGCCAACCTGTACTACCACACTGTTCAGTACTAAAACAATCAAGTGCCACCCTGTACTACCACACCATTCAATACTAGAACTATCAAGTGCCACTTTCTACAACATCATTCAATACTACAACTATCAACTGCCACCTTGTAATGCCATATTGTTCAGTACTAAAGCTATAACTGCCACCTTGTACTGCCACACTGTTCAGTACTAAAACTATCAAGTGCCACCTTATACAACCACATTGTCCAGTACTAAAACCATCAAGTGCTACCTTATACTCAGTTCAATTCAATTTTATTTTTTACCAGGAGATACACCATTGAGATATTTATTTACAGAGTGGTCCTGGAAGGACAATACAAGGTTATAAAAAAAAAAAAAAGAATACAACAGGCTTTGTACATGTAACCACCCTACAAATGGGGGTTCCCAAAAAAGTCTTCCTTGAGCTTGCCTAAATGCTCACTGCCAGGCTGGTGTCCTGCGATTTGGCCATTTAAATGTGATTACCAGAGCTTGTACAGCCTCAGTGTACTGTCTCTTTAAGAGCTGCCTGATTGTAGCCTAAGTAATCTGAGAGGGAGCTCTGTTGAAAGATGTAACTATTTGCTGAAAATCATTTAGGGTGATAATGATAATGTAGTTTGTCTAACCTGCTTTCTTTGTAGCAAGGACTGTTTTGTTTGTCTCCACTATCTTGGTCCTGGAATGCAAATTGGACCAATCAGTTCTGGTGAGACCTAAAATGTAGCCGGACTACAGGAGCTGTAGGAACTGTAGTTTGGGGTTTTTTTTGTGCCTTTTTTGCAACTGAAGAGGGAGCTCTTGCTTTGACTGACAGCCAAATCAGCCAACCAAACCTTTTGGATCTTGGGGAATCCTGGGCTGCTTGCAGTGTTCAGTTAGAGCTAAGCTGGAAGCTAAAGAAGAAGGAGCTGAAGTGATTCTGAGCAGCAATCTTTAGTGGATTCACATGGAAGAACTGTAAAAAGGCTGAAAGTTTGGCCCGCATGTCTGCCTGCTGCTCCTGAGAGGGAGAGAAGAGAATTATTTTGGTCTAAATCCAAGTTTGTGTGACTAAAGTAAGCAACTGAAGTGGGCCAGGCTCAACCTGAAGAAGACCGAAGAATATGTTGAATGTGATTGGCCTGTCAGGAGTTCCAGCTACCCCTAAGCTCCCGGTGTGTGCAGAGACTTTGCAACTGTGACCAGGGAGCGCTTTGCCTGGTACGAAACAACTGAGAAGCTGCATGGGATATACTATACTGGACTAGAAATCTGCAACAAATCTCTCTTGCTTACATCTGAGGGAAGTTTTCCTTACTTTACAGTCTTACATTGATATTGCTTTGTGTTTAATTATTTTAGTTTTTAAATCAGGAAGGGTTTTTTCAAAACTACTTATCTTGTGAGCAACTTCAGAAGGGTTGAAATAACTGCATATTTGATTTTACTTTGTGGATAACTGGACTGTCTACTAGTATTCTGTGACAGTTTGCATCAATATATTTTGGAATAATTTACTGGTGGTGGCTGTGTACTTCTAATAGCAAAGGCTGCAGTTTGTAATTTGATGCCAGACAGAGCCTCAGGTGGTGGAAATTGTCTTCACTAGTCAGGGAGACCTGCATCATGTAAGCATTAATCACCGACAGAGGCTCTACACGGTGGATTAATGCCCTGCTTTGGGGGTGTTGGTGCAGTGCGGCCTGAGGGCTTCAACCACCAGCGAGGCAGTAATCCCGGTGGAGCCCGGCTGGAGGTGATTAATGCACTTGCAACATGCCATGCGCAACGCAAGTATTGTCAGACTACTGGTTCAGATGGTATTACGCAGCGGTTCCCGACAGTGACAATGTTCGCTGGTTAAGTATGGGATATTTGGCTCTTTTCAGCCAAGTCTGCTGCTGTGAGGACGTGCGCGGTCACGGCGCATGCTAGACATTCTTTTATATAGTGTTGGGTATTAATCACTCGAGACGAGGAGAAGATTGCTGCAAGACATATAGATTAGTACACTAATTTCCCCATTCCTACTGGCCGTTTGTATCCTCTCCTGTTCAATGCTGTCTGCCGATCATGGAAGAGAGGAGTGCACTCTGGGACACATATGTTCTGATGGTGGAGCATCTTGCGAGAGTGGTGGGGGTAGATGTGTGTTACGTCGCTTGTCCGCTATGGCAGGTGCCCGCTAGCTTTGTATCTGGGTTGCTGGCCGCCTTGCTCGGCTGCTGTGGTGTCTTACCTGTCGACCCACTCCGTCGATACCTCGGCCCGATGGTCCCGCCGATGAGGTGAATGTTTCATTACCATGGCGATGTGACCGCTCAGAGACACAGATACTGTTTCTGTGTGTGACTCCCCCCCCCCCCCGCCGTGCTCCCGATTGTCTCTTCTGGCCATTACATTGGTTTATCCACGCTTTTTACAGCTAGACACACTCAGATAGACAAAGACAGATGACATCAGACACTGAATGTTTCATTTCTATTCTTTATTGTGCGCGCTCCCGATACCGAGCGTCTTCAGTCCCTCCGCGACTCGCTGTGTCCCTCTTGGCGCAGCAGACTGTGGCGACTCTGGGTACTAACCCAGGGGGTTCTAATGAGTGCTGCTTTCTGTGGACACTGTCGGTACTAGCCTAGTGGGCATTACTCGTGGCTTAATCACCGCTAGGACTCACTCATCTGACCCATTTCCACCAATCGGTATGCTGCATTTCACTCCTGTGTCCAGAGCCATGTTACAAAGCCAATTGTTCTCCTTGGAACATTCCAGCATTGATCAATTACTATAAACTACTGGTGTGATCCTGTTTCAGACAGAAGCCCATCTTCTTCAAGTTGTGTAACGGGGTGCTTTGAAACAACTGAGAAGCTCCATGGGATATACTATACTGGACTAGAAATCTGCAACAAATCTCTCTTTCTTATATCTGAGGGAAGTTTTCCTTACTTTACAGTCTTACATTGGTATTGCTTTGTGTTTAATTATTTTAGTTTTTAAATCAGGAAGAGGTTTTTCAAAACTGCTTATCTTGTAAGCAACTTCAAAAGGGTTGAAATAACTGCATATTTGATTTTACTTTGTGGGTAACTGGACTGTCTACCAGTATTCTTTGACAGTTTGCATCAAATTACTTTTAAACAGTTTATAAATCAGTTACTGGAGGTTAGTTGAATTACTATAATGGTCAGTACTCACCAGGGTGGTGGAGCAGTGGTGTATTTGATTGTTTCTAACAGTCACCAGTGGTTGTGGACTACCCCCCCCCCCACCACCCCCAGGCATGACGTTTCCTTTATAGCCAAAGTTCTGACATCACTTCCTCAACAGGTCTTGGGGCAGAACTGTGATATTTTTAATAACCCAGCACAGTGCATAAAGGGTGAGTACACACCACAAAAGAAAAAAATGATATATATATATATATATATATATATATATATATACATCTTGTATATTATAAGGGAGAGGGGCATGTGAGGAGTGGTGCAATGCACTGGCTGTGGGGCAGCAGTTTTCCGGGAGACATTCTGGAAACTGCACTGCTGTCCTATTTGCAGGCAGCTGTCAGCTCTGATGGAGGAGGTTGCCCACCTCCAGGCTGAACTGGCAAGGACTAAGGAGGCCTCCCCCACCCAAAGAGCACCACTGCCACATCCACTGCCTCAGAGGCTGCCAAGTATGAAGAGCAGTTGGACCACAGTGGGTTCTAGGAGGGTGCAGGTGGTGGAACAGAGGCAAAGCCCCCTAGTTGTACCTCTACACAAACCATATGCCAGTCTGGCACAGCAAGGTCCCTCTATGATGGCACCCTCAGTGGAGACCAAGAAAAATGCTGAGGACATCCACAAGGGAGAACCACAGAAGGGTGGCAAGGGACACCACAGGGGAAGGAAACAGCTTCTGATAGGAGACTCAACTGTTAGAGGGGCACACTGGGGAAGGGAGAGGAGAGGGAAGTAAGGTGCCTGCCTGATGCCATGGCTTGGAGGGACAAGAAGCGAATCCTCAGGATTGCAGAAGCAGCATCACAGGAGAGGGAACTAGATACCATTGTCCACCTTGGAACAAATGACCTAGCTAGGCATGGGATCAGTGCAGTGCAGGATGAAACTGTGGAGCTGGGGAGGGGCCTCAGACAGGTAGCAAACACGGTTACCTTCTCAGAGGTGCTGCCAGTCCATGGCAGGGGTGAGACTAGGGTACTACACACCATGCAGTTTAATGAATGGTTTCAAAACTGGTGCAGAGCACAGGGCTTCGGCTTCACTGGGGACTGGGGGTACACCTGGAGAGATGAAGGTCTATACTGGCACGATGGTCTGCATCTGTCCACGAGAGAACCAAGATCCTAAGTGACAGGTTTAAATGCTTCCTTGGCAAGCTTTTAAACTAGCCATGGGGAGGGTGCTAATAAGGGCAGAAATTTCAAGCCTCCCACAAAACATGCCAGAGTAAGGGTAAACACTGGTACAGTGCTCAACAGAGGGCAGAACAGGGGTAAATGGAAAAATAGACAAGGGCAAAAAGAGCAGGCATGGGGGAAAAAAGGGTAAAGCCAACATTAAATGGAGGGCAATGAATACCAATGCCCGTAGTCTGGGAAACAAGCTTCCTGGGCTAGTAGCCTTGATGGAAGATGAACGACTGGATATTGTGGCAGTCACAGAAACATAGTACACAGAGAACCATGACTGGGATGTCAACATACCAGGGTACACAGTCTACAGAAGGGACAGGGAGGGGAAAAGAGGAGGTGGAGTAGCTTTATACATAAGGGAAGGGATCTAAGCTACAGAACTAAAAAGTAAAGGGGGAGGACAAGAGGCACTCTGGGTCACCTTGGAGACAGGGAATGGCATCACAATCCGCACAGGGGTTGTATACAGACCCCTGTCTCAAGGGGAGGAAATGGACAAGAAAATGACAGAGGACATTCTCAAAATGACTGAAAAAGGGGAGATACTGTTGATGGGGGACCTAAATATGCCAGATGTTAACTGGATGACATGTACTACAGCCACATCCAAGAGCAGGGTCATTCTCGATGCCCTGCAGGGGGCAGGCCTTAGACAGCTAGTGTTGGAACCCACTCAGGAGGAGCAACACTAGACCTGGTACTCTCAAATGGAGAGGGATCACAAATTTAGAAGTCAGTAGACATCTGGCAACAAGCGACCACTGCACAATGTGCTTCACAATAAGCACAACCATGGAGACGAGCCATACAAAAACAAGCATACTGGGCTTTAGAAGGGCTGACTTTGGCAAAATGGGTGAATTCCTGAGGAATACACTAGCAAATGGCCAAAAAGGAGGGGTGGAAGAACAATGGAGAAAAATCAAAACTGCCATCAGAGAGGCAACAAGCCTTTGTGTGAAACAGATAAAGAAAACAAAGCAGAGTAAAAAACCACTATGGTTCTCAAAAGAGGCAGGGAAGGTTAAGGAGAAAAAGGCTGCATTCAAAAACTATAAGGATCACAGTAGGAGCATGACAGGGAACTGTATCAATTAAAGCAGAAAGAAGTGGGGAAGGCAGTCAGAATAGCAAAAGCCCAAACTGAGGAAAAAATAGCCAATTCAGTTAAGAAGGGGGATAAAACCTTTTATAGGTACATTAGGGAGCATAGAAAGGTTAAGGGAGGAATAGTGAAGATTAATAAGGGAGAGAGGAGGTGGGCAGAGGGAGACAGTGAAAAGGCAGAGATACTGAATGAATACTTTTGCTCAGTATTCACAAAAGAAGATAAGGAGGAGTTACCTAAACCAGACAATAGAAGCACTCTGGGTAGGGGGGTTGACACCAGTCCATTTACAGAAGAAAGAGTCCTGAAAGAACTCCTAAAACTCAAGGTGGACAAAGCAATGGGGCCTGACGGGATTCACCCCAGAATCCTAAAAAGAACTAAGGGGGACCTAGTGACACCACTGACCACACTTTTAACAAATCATGGGAGGATGGGGTGGTACCTGAGGACTGAAGGAGGGCAGATGTGATTCCCTTCACAAAAGTGGGAGCAAGGCAGGCGCAGGAAACCACAGACCTGTAAGTTTGACCTCAGTGGTAGGAAAATGATGGAATCACTTGTGAAAGAAAGAATTGTTGAGTACCTAGAGGCCAGCGGGGCACAGGACCCAAAGCAGCATGGATTTACAGCAGGAAGGTCATGTCAGATGAATATAATTGATTTATTTGACTGGGTGACCAAAATAATAGACCAGGGAGGGGCTGTGGATATGGCCTACCTAGATTTTAGCAAGGCATTTGACACAGTCCCGCACAAAAGATTAATAATCAAGTTAGCCAGTCTGGGTAGCAAACTGGCTGCAAAACAGGACACAGAAGGTAATAGTGAATGGAACATATTCCGAAGAAAGGGGGTTCACTAGTGGAGTACTTCAGGGCTTAGTACTGGGTCCAGTCCTCTTTAACATCTTTATAGGTGACATTGCAGAGGGTCTGGAGGGAAAGGTATGCCTCTTTGCTGATGACACAAAGATCTGTAACAGAGTTGATACACGGGGGTAGAAAGGATGAGAAGGGACTTGGCAAGGTTGGAGGAATGGTCAGACATATGGCAACTTAGATTCAATGCAAAGAAGTGCAAAGTAATTCACCTGGGAAACAAAAACCCAGGAGAAGAGTACACAATAGCAGGGGAGGTACTAACAACAACAAAAATGGAAAGGGACCTGGGGGTAGTCATATCAGATGATCTAAAGGTTGGTAAGCAATGTGAGAAGTCAGTAAGAAGAGCCAGGGGGATACTGGGATGCATAGGAAGGGGCATCACAAGTGGAAAAAGGGAAGTGGTTATCCCTCTGTACAGACAGTTGGTGAGACCCCATCTGGAGTACTCTGTGCAGTTTTGGAGACCTCATCTACGCAAGGACATAGACAGGATGGAAGCAGTCCAGAGGAGGGCAACTAAAATGGTGCAGGGTCTGCATCAGAAACCATATGCAGAGAGACTAAGAGAGCTTAATATGTATACCCTTGATGAAAGGAGGGACAGGGGGACATGATAGAAACATTCAAGTACCTGAAGGGAATCAACAAAGTCCAGGAGGGTAGCATCTTTCAGAAAAAGAGATGTGTAAGAACAAGGGGGCACAATTTAAAGATAGAGGGGCGGCTCAGGGGTAATGTGAGGAATTTTTTTTCATGGAGAGAGTGGTGGATGCATGGAACCGCCTTCCTGGGGGAGGTTGTTGGGTCTAAAACAGTGGGGGAATTCAAACATGCATGGGACAGACATAAGGCAATTGTAGTGGGGGGTGGCAAGAAGTAGGCTGTTGGTTAACTAGAATCTGTAGCTTATCCAGTAGGTAGGGAAATGGGCAGAATGGGTGGGCCAAGTGGTCCTTATCTGCCGTCAAAGTCTATGTTTCTATGTACAGTAGAATTCCCGTACATGTAAATGTGCTATGAGCTGCTAGTGGGTTGTGAGTTAGTTCCCCACTGTGTGAACTGTGTTCTGCTTGCTGGAAGCTGTATCCAGCCCAAAACGGACTGCATCCGAATTTATCTCCATGCAGTCTGGGCCTTGCCAGACTGGCCCAGCAAGACTACCCACTGCAGAGAGAAGCCATCGACGAGAGACCTGCCTGGGGATCAGCCCCCTGCTCCACACTTGAACAGGAATGACCCGTCTGTGACTCGTGTGGGCCCTGCTTCTGCTGGCATATCAGATCAACCACCTGCAGTCTCGATTGTCGTCCAGCCTGTGTCCAGTCTTGGGTATCGTGAGTAAATACCAGGGTAGCTCGCTGCAACAACAGCTTAATCTGAGTGTGTCATCTGATTGTCTCGTTGTTTCGTTTCCTTTATGAACTGAGCCCTCTGGCTCCGGATTACAAATATTGTGTACTGTGCATGTTGTGTTGTCCATCACGGGGCCCCAACCAGCTGCAACCCCGGGCAACAGTCCTGGCTAGCCCATCTCTTCTCCACCTGGGTACCCAGAGGTGTGACTGTGTGGGGGGACTCAAAGCGTATGCATAACTGCTTGACTGATATAACCTTTAAGCTAATTAACCTGATTTTGCCCCTTCCTTGTTCAAGTCCCCTGAATAAATCAAATCTAACTTTTTCTGCATGTAATCTGACTGTGATTCCAGTTTGTGCTCAAAGTACTGTACTGTTGCTATTTGCTGTGCATAACCTTGTTTTACAAGGGGTCCCCAGGGTCGAGCTAGAGGAACCAGCCCTGGTAGTAAGTGCAAACAATGTGGGTGCTTGTGTGATGTACCAGGGGTATTGTGAAAGTGATTACTGTACAGTGTTCAGGCCACTAGAGGGGAAAGAGGGGGGTTACAGTGTCCCGGAAGGCTGTGCCCAGGTTAGCTTGACCAATACCAACCCTGACCTCCGCGTGGAAGCACCCATTTCAGAACTTAGGCCCCAAGCAGGCAGGGGTAGTAGCCCTTGGGATAACGCCACCTAGGGGTTACATCTTGGAGGCTCGCCACTGGGATTCACATCCTCTAGTGGCCAAATTTGTGAATTGCTGTTAAAACATAAATGGCTACCCCAACAGAAGTGGCTGTTCACCAGTTGGTGGGTGGTGTACTGGGCAGGAGATCGACCCCCAAAATGCTATACTTATCCTGGATATTCCCCTGGGTACCAATAAGAACACTGTAGAGGGAGTACTTTCCAAGGTTGAATGTTTACAAAACCCTGTGGTGGTGGGTCGACAGTCTAATCTGCTCACCCAAAGTTTCATGGCATCAGTAGAGTGTAAGGACCCAGTAGACATTCCAAAGTGCCATGGACTATCACCCCCGAAGAAGCTCTCACTGCCTGGAGAGTGATAACTAAAGACAGTAAAGACCCCAGGGAGAATGAGCCCCCCCACCCCCACACTATCTGAGACTTTTGAGGAGAAAATTGCTAAGTTGTTACTGGAGGAAGGGAAAACTGTGGAGGACTTAATGAAACTATTCCTGCCACCTGGGGGTCTTCCTCCCCCAACACCTCCTACCGCTCCAGCACCCATTACTTCCCCTCCTTCTGTGCCCATGCCAATGCTGGCTCCTATGTCTGTACCTGCCATTAGTCACGACTCTTACCAAAGGCTGAGAATCTTCTCTGGCACCCTCCCCACTCCCAAAGGGGAGGATGATTGGGAGACCTAGACAGATTGTGTTGTCCCTTTGGTACCTGAATGGCAGTGTGCGGAGGCTGAGAAACGGAAAAGGATCACATAAAGTTTGAGGGGTCCCGCCCTAGAGGCCATTAAATTTCTGAGATCCACAAACTCTGGTGCATCTGCCCAGAAGTACCTATCTGCACTCCAAGGCAATTTTGGGAGCACTGAGTCAGGGGAGAACTTGACTGGGAAATTTCAAGGTACAAAACAATGGCCAGGGGAAAGCTTGTCTGCATGCATTACTCGTCTGGAAAGAGCGCTGCAGAAGGCTTACCGAAAAGGTGCGGTAGCCGCCAGTGACTTAAACCATGTGAGGTTGTGGCACATACTGCAACATTCAAAGCATTCTAAATTGCAGCTCCTTCAATTAAGACTCCCAGATAGAAGGGGTAACCCACCGGACTACTGTGACTTGATAAAAGAACTCCGGGAGGTTGAAGATGAAGAGGGGGATTGTAATTCTAGGATGAGCGCAGCCCAAGTGATCACAGCATCGGATGGCCCTTCCGAAGTGGGGACCAATGAGGGTGTGCCACCATGAGATGAACTGCTGAGAGAGTTCAGGGAAACAAAAAACAGTTTCTTTACGAAGGCCGCTCCTGCAAGTACAGGCACCGACCCTTATCCAACTGCATCTGCTATGGGGGTGGGGGTGTCCACCCAGGAATCTCCTGCTGACAGCATCTCGAAACTCGATGTCTTGACTATGGAAGCAAGAGAACTGACGAGATGTCTCCAAATGCTCACCACACAGCAGACAGAGATGGCACCAAGGTTTTCAGTTGGTAGTACCACAGCCCCAGCTCCCAGTGTGATGCCTCGGCCACCCTAAATCCCAGAAAACATATGTTGCCATAATTGTGGTAAGGATGGGCACATGAAGAGAGAATGCCGGTCCACAAAAGACCTAGATAAAGTTGTATACAGGCTTCAAGGAGAGCTTCGGAGAACAAATCAGTGGTCAAGGAGTGCCCAAAATGACCACAGTGAGGGTTCAAGAAGTAGTAACGCAAATCTCTATGTGGCTAAATCATCTGTCCAGGCCCCTGCTTCTGTTCCTCCAGACTGGTCCAAAATAGTGGGCCCTTCAATGGAGACTACCGTGGCTGTGAATGGTATTCCTACTCGGGCTGTGCTGGACAGTGGGTCACAAGTGACCATCGTATTTAAGGACTGGTATGACAAACACTTATCTGCTGTGCCCTTACAATCCCTGGAAGGCCTACATGTGCGGCGGCTGAGCGACAAGTCTTATCCCTACCTAAGATATGTCCGCCTCTGGTTGTCATTTCCTGCAGCTGTAACTGGTGTAGAGGAGCAAGTCGAGACACTGGCCTTAGTTTGTCCCCCTACTGGACTGTATGATGGGGTTCCCCTGTTAACTGGGGCCAGCGCCCATATGTTTGGGAGACTGGCACAACTCTGTCGCGAGAAACAAGTTCGATGGACTGGGAGGGCTCTAAGAATTCTCGCTCTGATCAAGAGGGCCTATGGATTTGCTGCAGAACCTCATGGAGAGGACCAGATGAACCGGTAGGGGTCGTGTGGAAGAAGGATCCGATTCAATGGTACTGGCCCCTAACACCCAGTGTACCGTTCAGAGGAGGTCCGCCTCCATAAAGATGTCAAAAAACAAAATACTGATGTTGGGCGCGCCGGGCGATGGAAAATTGCCAGAAGGATTACTGGTTAAGCCCAGCATCTTGCCAGCTCGTGCTCATGCCTATGCACGATGAGTGATAGTCCAGATTCATAATGTGTCAGATCGGGAGATCCGGGTGAACAGAGGATGCAGCCTAGCTACGGTACACTGCGCAGACACTGCAGTGTTACCCAGCAACAAGCACCCTGGTGAGACAGATAGAGTGACTCCCGACTTGTTTGATTTTGGTGACTCCCCGTTGCCAGCTGAGTGGAAAATACAGGTTACTCACCTGTAACAGGAGTTCTAGGAATGGTATATGTTGTTCATCCACACTGTCTGGCAGGTATCCTTGCCGCTTTAAATCTTGCCGGAAGGTCTTCAAGCTGGCTCCTCCCACCCACCTGGGTGGTAAAACTCTCGGCTCCGCCCCATAACGCCAGATCTGGACCGCTGGAAGCTCAGGTTGTGCGTCATAGCCGGGGAGGTCGGGTGGGTCGTGTGGATGAACAACATATACCATTCCTAGAACTCCTGTTACAGGTGAGTAACCTGTATTTCATGAGACATGGATATGTTGTTCATCCACACTGTTTGGCAGACTCCTAGCAGTTCTCCGGAAGGAGGGAGACAAGGCGCACACCCCCTACTTAGGGAATAGAGACTGGAGAACCGAGGCCCCAAAACCAGCATCCCGGCATGACTCAAGGTCGATGTGGTAGTGGGTGATGAAGTTGTGCTGACTTCCAGGTAGCAGCCCTGCAGATTTCCTGGATAGGTACGTCCCTGGAAGCAGCCACCGATGCAGCAGTATGGCGGGTAGAATGAGCTCTTATCCCTCTGGGAGGCTCCATGCCCACCAACTTATAGCAGAGATCTATGCAGGAGGTGACCCACCTGCTTATCGTCCGCTTGGCTGCAGGTCTGCTAGGGTGCCGGCTTCAGGAGCTGACAAACAGCTGGCTTAACCTCTCCCCGGATTTCAGCTGTGCGCTCCTTATAGTAAGCGTAGCACCCTCTAGGGTCCAGAGTATGGAGCCTATATTCGGCCTCCGAGGTGTGATTGGGGTAGAACACCGCAGAGTCAACACCTGGTTAAGGTGAAACTCGATACCACCTTGGAAGGAATTTCGGTGGGGGGCAGGGACAACCTTGTCCCTTGTTGAAGACCAGGTAAGGAGACTCAATGGAGGCGCCTGGAGCTCTCCCATCCTTCTGGCTGACGTAATAGCCACCAAGAAGGCGGTCTTCAACGACAGGTGAGAGAGATCACACCCGTGAATTGGTTTGAAAGGCTTGCCCATGAGCTTTGCCAGTACCAGCAGTAAATCCCACGGAGGTGGAGGTTCTCGCACCGGAGGGGAAATGTGATCAAGGCCTTTGAAAAAGCACCCGACCACTTTTTCCTGCGCCACTGACTGCTTCCCGGCCCGTGCCTGGTAAGCAGAGATGGCTGCCAGGTGCACCTTAAGGGTCGTCGACCTAAGCCCTTGCTGAGAAAGGGACCATAGGTAGTCCAATATGCTCGCCAAGGAACAGGAGGAAGGGTCAAGGCCCTTGCCTGACACCAAATGGAAAATCTCTTCCATTTAAAGGCGTAGCATTTTCTGGTCGACCTTTACGGGACGCCTAACTACATTGAGGACCTCGTCGGGAAAGACCCAAGGCCTGGAACTCTAGCCGCCAGGAACCAGGCCGCCAGCTGCAGGGATTGAAGGTCCGGATGGAACACCTTCCCCTGATTGACTGAGAGCAGGTCCGGGTGAGCTGGAAGCTGCCTTGGGAGCCTGGAGCTGAGGCTGAGGAGATCTGGGTACCACTACTGGCAGGGGCCAGTCTGGGGCTATCAGAATCACCTGTGCCTTGTCCCTCCTTGCTTTGAAAAGCACCTTGTGAATCAAGGGGAATGGGGGAAAGGCGTAGAAGAGGCCCGGGGTCCATGGCCTCGAGAAGGCATCCCCATGCAGCGAGCCCTGCTGAGGGGGGCCGGGCATGGAACAGCCTCAGCTTCGTGTTCTCCCTGGAGGCAAATAGGTCCACCAGAGGTGTACCCCAATGGGAGAAAAGATCTTGCACTACCTTCGGCAGGAGAAACCACTCGTGGGACACAGCCCCTATCCGGCTTTACGGCATCGGGCTAGGTATTGAGCTCCTTGCCACATGAATGGCTAGGAGATCCGCCTCCAGGCTGCGCAGACTTCAGCTAAGTTAGATGCCACAGGGCACCGGTGGCTTTCTGCGTTGTCAACATATGATTATACTGTCGAATACAGACCAGGCCTAAATCATATTGATGCTGGCTTTCTATCGGAGGCCCATTTCCAAAGCGACTGGGTCAGGCTGTCTGAACCTGACATCCAAACATTGTGCCAAAAGTTTGATAAAATGAACAGATGTCTAGGACACAGTGGACTGCTTAGTAAATTGTTTGAGCCCTCTGACACCTGCATACCGGCTATGACACAATTCTCTGCTCTAGATATTAGTGCACTACCTCAGTTTGAGAATGACAGCATTCAGTGGGCTCAGTCCCGAGATCCTATGATTCAGCCAGCACTTGACGCCCTTCGTGCAGGAAAAGATGTGTCCAAGTTGCATTCCTCTGATCTGCGAACCGCTTTATTGTTTAAAGAAGGCCCCAGGTTGAAGATGCTTAATCAGTTGTTGTATAGAGAGACTGTACTGTAGATCGGGGTGGCCAAATAGACAAGCAACAACTGGTCCTGCCCACAGCCATCAAAGATTTGGTACTGAGGTCCCTCCACAATCATACAGGCCACCTCGGTATCGACCGGACCCTTGACCTAGTACGATCTCGATTCTACTGGCCCAAGATGGGGGCCAATGTTGAGCACCATGTAAGGACTTGTAGTCGCTGCCTGCAGAGAAAAGCCCTGCCTCAGAGGGCTGCCCCCCTTGTCAACAATACTACCAGCACCCCAATGGAACTAGTCTGCATAGACTTCTTGAGTTTAGAGCCTGATCAGCAAAACACTGGCAATGTGTTAGTGGCTACGGACCATTTCACACGGTATGCACTAGCTTTTCCCACCAAAGATCAAAAAGCATCTACAGTGGCCAAGGTGCTAGTGGACAATTTCTTCGTCCACTATGGTGCCCCCCAGCGAATTCACTCTGATCAGGGCTGGGACTTTGAGAGTCGGCTAATCAAAGAAATGCTCTCTCTATGGGGAGGTGCGAAAGTCAAGAACCACCCCTTATCACCCGCAGGGGGATCCTCAACCAGAACGCTTTAACCGCACCCTACTAGACATGCTAGGCACCCTCCACCCAAAAGATAAGCATAAATGGAGCCAGCAGATTAGCACTTTGGTACACGTATACAACTGCACAAAGAATGATGCTGCCGGGTTCTCTCCCTACCGCCTCATGTTAGGGAGAGAGACCCGGCTGCCTGTTGATGTCTGTTTTGGGGTTTCTCCCGATGGGGTCCAAGCCGAAGATTACCTGCAATATGTACAAAAACTGAAAGCTCAATTGAACCATGCCTATCAACTGGCCCAGACAATGGCCGCCAAAAGAAATCTAGCCAACAAAGAGAGACATGATAGAAATGTAAAGGCTCAAGAGCTTAGGCCTGGAGACCGTGTGTTGTTGCGAAATTTAGGATTGCATGGTAAACACAAAATTGCTGATCGATGGCACCATCTTCCCCATATCATAGTTGGAAAGTTGGATGGTTTGCCAGTGTACAAAGTGCGCGCAGAGAATAACTCCAAAGCTGTCAAGACCATGCACCGTAACCACTTGCTACCTATTGGTCAAGTTATAATTGAGGCTGAACCCACAGAGATCGATTCCCCTGGACCAGTGACTTGTGCTGCTGCAATAAAACAACAGAGTCAGCCTGTCCCCATGGTTGCCAATTTAAGACTTCCCCCACAGCAGGCCCAGAATGATAGTGACTGCCAGTCTAACTCGGATGACAGTGAGTGTGATAATGCCTATTACCTCTCATATGAACTGAGTCAGTTGTTTCGTGGAAATCCTATGTTGAATTATGAGGGTGAAGCTGGGCCTTCTGGACTGCCTAACGCCCCAGCATCATCCTTGGAGCCAATGCTCCCTGAAGGTGTAGTGCAAAGTATAACGTCTGAGGATGCTGAGTCTTTGTGTATTGTGGAACTGTATGATTTGCCTGAAGGAGAGGCTGATGGTATGAGTCTTTCTGGTGACATGCCAGAACTTGAGGAACACTATGAGAGTGCCGACAACCCCCTTCAGTGTCAGAGTGTCTTCAAAATGAGCCAAGTGTTGTAGAAACAGAGACTACAGAGCAAGGGGCTGACAGTGCTCCCAGCTTGGACATTCTCCTTCATGCAGAGGCACCCCTCACAAGTGATGAAAGCTCCAGAGACTGTGTTTGTTTACCCCAGAAAGACTGGCCGAGCTGTCAAGCCAGTGGTTCGCTTCAGTTATGATTCCCCCGGGAGGTCAGTGGATTGCCTCTCAATGTAATCCACAAAGGTGTTGATGTCTCTCAGAGCTCACTGTCCAAACTGAGCTTGACGGACCATTCTGGTTACTTGTTTTGCTCTCTCACCATGGTGCCCCTGCCCCATCCAGCCCCAAGTTAGCTGATAGGGAAGGGCCCCCTCTTGCATTGTTTAGAGTACAAGAAGTTATTACATGACTCTGTACAGTAATGTTCAATTTACCTGTGTGAAATATGCATAATGTATTGTCAGAATGGAAATGATATAATGGAGTACACTGAAATGTATAGTAAAGTGACAAGTTATGCCAACTGATGAATCAGATAGTACTTGTATAGCATGCTAATGGTATAAATGTCTTGTATATGTTGCATTTTCAATGTTATGATGGTACAGACTTGACGCGGACACCAAGTTTTCCCAGACAGGGAAGGGTGCAACCCCCCCCCCTACAAATGGGGGTTCCCAAAAAGTCTTCCTTGAGCTTGCCTAAATGCTCACTGCCAGGCTGGTGTCCTGCGTTTTAGTGGTTTAAATGTGATTACCAAAGCCTGTATAGCCTCTGTGTACTGTCTCTTTAAGAGCTGCCTGATTGCAGCCTAAGTAATCTGAGAGGGGCGCTCTGTTGAAAGATGCAACTATTTGCTGAATATCACTTAGAGTGATAATGATAATGTAGTTTGTCTAACCTGCTTTCTTTGTAGCAAGAACTGTTTTGTTTGTCTCCACTATCTTGGTCCTGGACTGCAAATTGGACCAATCAGTTCTGGTGGGACTTAAAATGTAGCCGGACTACAGGATCTGTCTGAATTCAAAATCTGTAGGAACTGTAGTTTGGGGGGTTTTTTTACGCCTTTTTGCAACTGAAGGGGGAGCTCTTGCTTTGACTGACAGCCAAATCAGCCAACCAAACCTTTTGGATCTTGGGGAAGTCCTAGACTGCTTGCAGTGTTCAGTTAGATCTAAGCTGGAAGCTAAAGAAGGAGGAGCTGAAGTGATTCTGAGCAGCAATCCTGAGTGGATTCGCATGAGAGAACTGTAAAAAGGCTGAGAGTTTGGCCAGCATGTCTGCCTGCTGCTCCTGAAAGGGAGAGAAGAGAATTATTTTGGACTATATCCAAGTTTGTGTGACTAAAGTAAGCTACTGAAGTGGGCCAGGCTCAACCTGAAGAAGACCTAAGATTTTGTTGAATGCGATTGGCCTGTCAGGAGTTCCTGCTACACCTAAGCTCTTGGTGTGTGCAGAGACTTTGCGACTGTGACCGGGGAGCGCTTTGCCTGGTACAGTAGAATTCCCATACATGTAAATGTGCTATGAGCTGCTAGTGGGTTGTGAGTTAGTTCCCCACTGTGTGAACTATGTTCTGCTTGCTGGAAGCTGTATCTAGCCCAAAATGGACTGCATCCGAATTTGTCTCCATGCAGTCCAGGCCTTGCCAGACTACCCACTGCACAGAGAAGCCACTGACGAGAGACCTGCCTGGGGATCAGCCTCCTGCTCCACGCTTGAACAGGAATGACGCCTCTGAGACTCGTGTGGGCCCTGCTTCTCCTGGCATTCCAGATCAACCACCTGCAGTCTCGATTTTTGTCCAGCCTGTGTCCAGTCTTGGGTATCATGAGTAAATACCAGGGTAACTCCTTGCAACAACAGCTTAATCTGAGTGTGTCATCAGATTGTCTTGTTGTTTTGTTTCCTTTACAGACTGAGCCCTCTGGCTCCGGATTACAAATATTGCGTACTGTGCATGTTGTGTTTTCCATCACAGGGCCCCAACCAGCTGCAACCCCAGGCAACAGTCCTGGCTAGCCCATCTCTTCTCCACCTGGGTACCCAGATGTGTGACGATGTAGGGGACTCAAAGTGCATGCATGACTGCTTGACTTGATATAACCTTTAAGCTAATTAACCTGATTTTGCCCCTTCCTTGTTCAAGTCCCCGGAATAAATCAGATCTAACTTTTTCTGCATGTAATCTGACTGTGGTTCCAGTTTGTGCTCAAAGTACTGTACTGTTGCTATTGTCTGTGCATAACCTTGTTTTACAGGGGGTCTCCAGGGACGAGCCAGAGGAACCAGCCCTGGTGGTAAGTGCAAGCAGTGTGGGTACTTGTGTGGTGTACCAGGGATCTTGTGAAAGTGATTATTGTACAGTGTTCAGGCCACTAGAGGGGAAAGAGGGGTGTTACAGTGTCCCGGAGGGCTGTGCCCAGGTTAGCTTGACCACTACCAACCCTGACCTCTAGGTGGAGGCACCCGTTTCAGAACTCAGGCCCCTTAATCTGCTACTAGCCAAGCAGGAAGGGGTAGTAGCCCTTGGGACAGTGCTACCTAGGGGTTACATACAGAGTAGGAAACATAGAAACATAGACTTTGACGGCAGATAAGGACCACTTGGCCCACCCAGTCTGCCCATTTCCCTACCTACTGGATAAGATGCAGATTCTAGTTAACCAACAGCCTATTTCCTGCAACCCCCCACTATAATTGCCTTATGTCTGTCCCATGCATGTTTGAATTCCCCCACTGTTTTAGACCCCACAACCTCTCCAGGAAGGCGGTTCCATGGTCCACCACTCTTCCGTGAAAATAAATTTCCTCACATTACCCCTGAGCCGTCCCCCTCTAACTTTAAATTGTGCCCCTTATTCTTACACATCTCTTTTCTGAAAGATGCTACCCTCCTGGACTTTGTTGATTCCCTTGAGGTACTTAAAAGTTTCTATCATGTCCCCCCGTCCCTCCTTTCATCAAGGGTATACATATTAAGCTCTCTCAGTCTCTCTTCAGTATGGTTTCTGATGTAGACCCTGCACCATTTTAGTTGCCCTCCTCTGACTGCTTCCATCCTGTCTATGTCCTTGCGTAGATGAGGTCTCCAAAACTGCACGTAGTACTCCAGATGGGGTCTCACCAACTGTCTGTATAGAGGGATAACCACTTCTTTTCTACTTGTGATGCCCTCCCTGTATCCCAGTATCCCCTGGCTTTCCCTACTGACTTCTCACATTGCATACCCACCTTTAGGTCATCTGATATGACTACACCCAGATCCCTTTCCATTATTGTTGTTGTTAGTACCTCCCTGCTATTGTGTACTCTTCTCCTGGATTTTTATTTCCCAGGTGCATTACTTGCACTTCTTTGCATTGAATCTAAGTTGCCATATGTCTGACCATTCCTCCAACCTTGCCAAGTCCCTTCTCATCCTTTCTACCCCGCTGTGTATCAACTCTGTTACAGATCTTTGTGTCATCCGAAAGAGGCATACCTTTCCTTCAGACCCTCTGCAATGTCACCTATAAAGACGTTAAAGAGGACTGGACCCAGTACTGCGCCTGAGGTACTCCACTAGTAACCCCCTTTCTTCAGAATGTGTTCCATTCACTATTACCTTCTGTGTCCTGTTGTGCAGCCAGTTTTCTAGGCTACCACCCTGGGACCCACTCCCAGGCTGGCTAACTTGATTATTAATCTTTTGTGCGAGACTGTGTCAAATGCCTTGCTAAAGTCTAGGTAGGCCATATCCACAGCCCCTCCCTGGTCTATTACTTTGGTCACCCAGTCAAAGAAATCGATTAGATTTGTCTGACATGACCTTCCTGCTGTGAATCCATGCTGTTTTGGGTCCAGTGCCCTGCTGGCCTCTAGGTACTCAACAATTCTTTCTTTCAGAAGTGATTCCATCATTTTCCCCACCACTGAGGTCAAACTAACAGGTCTGTAGTTTCCTGCTTCTGCCTTGCTCCCATTTTTGTGAAGGGGAATCACATCTGGCCTCCTCCAGTTCTCAGGTACCACCCCATCTTCCCATGATTTGTTAAAAAGTGTGGTTAGTGGTGTCACTAGGTCCTCCCTTAGCTCTTTTAGGATTCAAGGGTGAATCTCATCAGGCCCCATTGCTTTGTCCACCTTGAGTTTTAGAAGTTCTTTCAGTACTCTTTTTTTCTTTAAATGGACTGGTATCAGCCCCACTATCCAGAGTGCTTCTACTGTTTGGTTTAGGTAACTCCTCCTCTTCTTCTTTTGTGAATACTGAGCAAAAGTATTCATTCATTATCTCTGCCTTTTCACTGTCTCCCTCTGCCCACCTCCCCTCTCCTTTATTAATCTTCCCTATCCCTCCCTTAACCTTTTTATGTTCCCTAATGTACCTATAAAAGGTTTTATCCCCCTTCTTAACTGAGTTGGCTATCCTTTCCTCGGTTTGGGCCTTTGCTTTTCTGACTGCCTTCCCCACTTCTTTCTGCTTTAATTGATACAGTTCCCTGTCGTTTTCCGTCTGTGATTCCTTATAGTTTTTGAATGCAGCCTTTTTCTCCTAACCTTCCCTGACACTTCTTTTGAGAGCCATAGTGGTTTTTTTATTCCGCTTTGTTTTCTTTTATTTGTTTCACACAAAGGCTTGTTGCCTCCATGATGGCAGTTTTGATTATTCTCCATTGTTCTTCCACCCCTCCTTTCTGGCCATTTGCTAATGCATTCCTCAGGTATTCACCCATTATGCCAAAGTCAGCCCTTCTAAAGTCCAGTATCCTTGTATTTGTGTGGCTTGTCTCCATGGTTGTGTTTATTGTGAAGCACACTGTGCAGTGGTTGCTTGTTCCCAGGTGTCTACTGACTTCTAAGTTTGTGACCCTCTCTCCATTTGAGAGTACCAGGTCTAATATTGCTCCCTCCCGAGTGGGTTCCACCACTAGCTGTCTAAGGCATGCTCCCTGTAGGGCATCGAGAATGACCTTGCTCTTGGATGTGGCTGCAGTCCATGTTGCCCAGTTAACATCTGGCATATTCAGGTCCCCCATCAACAGTATCTCCCCTTTTTCAGCCATTTTGAGAATGCCCTCTATCATTTTCTTGTCCATTTCTTCCCCTTGAGACGGGGGTCTGTATACAACCCCTGTGCGGATTGTGATGCCATTCCCTGTCTCCAATGTGACCCAGAGTTCCTCTTGTCCTCCCCCTTTACTTTTTAGTTCTGTTACTGTAATCCCTTCCTTTATGTAGAGAGCTACTCCACCTCCTCTTTTACCCTCCTTGTTCCTTCTGTAGATTGTGTACCCTGGTATGTTGACATCTCAGACATGGTTCTCCGTGTACCATGTTTTTGTGACTGCCACAATATCCAAGTGTTCCACTTCCATTAGGGCTACTAGCTCTGGAAGCTTGTTTCCCAGACTACGGGCATTGGTACTCATTGCCCTCCATTTAATGTTGGCTTTATCCTTTTTTACCCCATCCCTGCTCTTATTGCCCTTGCCCATTTTTCCATTTACCCCTGTCCTGCCCTCTGTCAAGCTCTGTACCTCAGTGTTTACCCTACTACCTGCCATGCTTTGTGGGGGGAGGCTTGAACTTTCCTGTTTCCTATCAGCACCTCCCCCCTTGGCTAGTTTAAAAGCTTGCCAAGGAAGCCTTTAAACCTGTCACCCAGGAGCGTGTTTCCCTTCCTGGACAGATGCAGACCATCATGCCAGTATAGAACTTCATCTCTCCAGGTGGACCCCCAGTCCCCAATGAAGCCAAAGCCCTGTGCTCTGCACCAGTTTTGCAACCATTCATTAAACTGCATGGTGTGCAGTACCCTAGCCTCACCCCTGCCATAGACTGGCAGCACCTCTGAGAAGGTTACCGTGCTTGCTACCTGTCTGAGGCCCCTCCCCAACTCCAGAAACTCATCCTGCACTGATCTCATACCTAGCTAGGTCATTTGTCCCGAGGTGGACAATGATATCCAGTTTCCTCTCCTGTGATGCTGCTTCTGCAATCCTGAGGATTCACTTCCTGTCCCTCCAAGCCATGGCACCAGGCAGGCACCTTACTTCCCTCTCCTCTCCCTTCCCCAGGTCTACACCCCTAACAGTTGAGTCCCCTATCAGAAGCTGTTTCTTTCCCTTGTGTTGTCCCTTGCCACTCTTTTGTGGGTCTCCCTTGTGGATGTCCCCAGCACTCTTCTTGGTCTCCAATGAGGGTGTCATCATAGAGGAACCTTGATTTGCCAGACCGACACATGACTTGTGTAGAGGTGCAACTCGGGGGCTACGCCTCTGTTCCACCACCCTCACCCTCCCAGAACCTACTGTGGTCCATCTGCTCTTCACACATGGCAAACTCTGAATACAATGCAATGTAGACAGTCCAGATGCACAGAATTAAAAGGTCAAAAACATTAGTGCAAAACTACTGACTGAACAATTAGATTGCAGAAAAGAAGGTACAGGGGGAGGGTGGGCAAGAGTTTAAGGAAGGGGGAAAGGCATGGATACAAAAACAAGAAGGGAGTAGGAGGTGGAACAAGAGCTATAGGAGAAATGGGGAGAGTGACAGAAGCAGAGGCAGGCAGCAGATTACCAAAAGGGGCGGCAGAGAATGCCAGAGGGCCACTGTAACAGTAAAAGTGTCATACAAAACCACATAAGGGAAGAGGTTAGGTGTAATACTGGCAGTTCTCCTTCAACAGGAGTTTTAGAAGGGATTTGAAGGAGGATAGTCTAACAATGTGAGTCAGCTTTAAGGTACTCAGGAGGGAGTTCCATAGCGTTGGCATAGAGTAACCAACAGAAGAGGTGCCAAAACAGGAACTAACCCTAGGAATATCAAGCAGTATTTTTTTTTTTTTTGCAGCTCTATTTCTCACCTGCTATTCGGGGCATCTCTCAGGCTTTACTCACTCAACCTGCAGCTCTAACCACCCGCCTGAACCACTTCCCCGACAGTAATGTCGGTATCAGGATCCCTGTCTCTCCTGGACCCCTTTGAAGAGACACAGGATCCCAAGGGGGTAGAGTCGGAGTTGTGGCCAACGACTGGCGTGTGCAGCCTTGGTCCCTGGAGGTCACCATCACCTCACCTGGCTGGCAGGGGTTTTTCTGCTTTTGTCTCTCACCCTAGACTCGGACGTGCAATGCGTCCAGCACGGGCATGCACACTCCCGTAGGTGCTCACAGGATTGCCGCTGCAGCCAATCCCCCAGTTGCTAGATTTCAGGTTTGCTGTGCTCCCAACTGCCGCCAGGAGCCACCAGGGCCTGGGATCGAGACCCCCCCTTTTGTCCCAGGAGAGCAGTCCTCTGGACGCTCAATCCTGTCCTTCCCCTGCCAACCCCCGACGGCTTGAGCTTGCTCCCGAACCCGGGTCGCCAGCGTGGCACAAGGTGTGACGCCCAGCGCCTCAACCCTCAGCGCCACTGGGCTGGGGGATATCAACCAGTATATAAGCATATTTCTTGAGAGAGTATGCACAGGGCGTAAACTTAAAGATACTGGATATGTACAGGGGGAGTTTGTTGGTGATGGCTTTAAAGGTACAGACGGAGGCATCACACCACCTTCTGGTAGATAAAGAGGTCCAGCCTAGTTGGGAGTATAGCAAGCAGTGGTGAGTTTTGAACGGGCAATCTGTCATGAATTTTAAGGCTCTATGGTACAATACGTCCAGCTTAGCAAGAATGATTTGGGGACAGTTACTATAAAGGAAGTCTCTGCAGTCTAATAGTGGAAGGAACATTGTTTTTACTAACCTTGATTTTGCACCATAGGTAAGCAGCCGTTTGATGCAGAAAAATAATTCCAAACTTTGTTTTAATTTTTTAGAAAGCGCTTCGACATGGGGGTACAAGAAAGCTTACAGTCCAGCCAAAAGCCTAGATATTTAAACTTGCCCACTTTTTCCAGAGATTCACCCACCATAGTTGTAATGCCTAAGTTGGCAAACATGTCTCTTGCAGTAGTTGTTTTAGTTGGTGGCGAGATAAGCATAATTTTGTTTTGTTTTTTGGCATTGAGGAGCAGCTTCAGTCGAAGTAGATTTTGCTGTAGTGTGTTGAAATCTTGTTGGAGGACCATGCAGGCAGACTATATGGTAGGCTGGGTGATGTAAAGAACAGTACCATCTGCAAATAGATGAACACTGACAGAACTAATATTGCGGTCAACATTGTTGATATAGATTGTGAATAATAAGGGACCCAGTATTGAGCCTTGAGGGACCCCTCTGAGAAGTGTTTTACTGGGAGAGCGGTTGCCCTGCACTTTCACCTGTTGCTGCCTACCAACAAGACAGCAGGAAAACCAATTAAGGGCACTATAATCTAACCCAATGTTCTTCAGCAGGGTCAATAGTAGATTGTGGTCCACCATATCGAACGCTTTGCTTAAATCAAGGAAAAGCGAAGCTATATGATTTTTAGTGTTGAGAGCAGTTTGCCAGTCATTAGAGACCTTGGCTAGTGCAGTGACTGCACTGTGATTTAGCCTAAAACCAGACTGGAGAGGATTTAATAGTTATGGTTTTCTAAAAATTGTCTTAGTTGAGAATTTACCAGTTTTTCGAGAAGCTTCAACAGAATGGGTAGTAAAGAAATGGGCTGCAGTTATTTAAATCACTTGGATCACCAGAGTTAAACAGTGGGATAACAGGGACTGTTTTCCACACTGGAGGGGGTGCCCCTAAGGGACCTGTTAGAAAGGTGGGTGATTGGTAGGGCTAGTTGATAGTAACCTAGATTTAGTTAAGCGGGATCAATTTGATCAGCTCCTGCACTTTTTTTAATGTCTAATGAAGTTAATAGGTCTTCTACCTATTTAAATGTGACTGGGGTGAAGCTAAACTTAGATGAGCTGATGGGAGTTGTGGTGGTGGGGGGCAAAGTATATTGCTATTCGTATGGTGATTTAGCAGTTTGCTTAAGAGGGAGGTACCTAATGCTAGGCCTGCAGTGGCGAAATGGTTATTGAAGGCTTCTAAAATATCTTGTTTGTACAAGTACGGTCACCAAGGGGGATTTTGGTCGGCAAGGAGGAAGATGATTTATGTCCTTATACTTCCTTGAGGATCTGCCAGAATTTGGCACTGTTATTCTTGGATGACGCAAGTGAACTCTGAAAATATTTGGCTTTTTCCGATCTGATCAGCAACCACATTGTGCAACAAAAAAAGTACTGAGTTTTACCTTGTATTACGTTGTTCAGTATTAAAACTATCAAGTGCCACCTTCCACTACATCATTCAATATTAAAACTACCAAGTGCCACCTAGTACTACCACATTGTGCAACATAAAAACTATCCAGTGTCACCCTGTCCTACCACATTGCTCAGTACTGAAACTATCACGTTCCACCTTGTACTACCACATTGTTCTATGCTAAAACTGCCAAATGCTGCTTTGTAGAGTCTACATTGTTCAGTATTAAAATTATCACATGCCATCTTGTACTAACACACTGTGCAATACAAAAAATATCAAGTGCCACCTTGTACTACTACATTGTGCAATACGAAAACTATCTGAACAGACTGTAGCCACTCATGCTGACAGTGCTACCAGTTTTAAATGATACAAGCCTCTGCAGTGCTGTTTTAAAATAAGAACAATGAAGCAGTTCCTATTATGCTTTCATAGTTGCCAGTTTTAAATAGCATAACTCGAACTACTCTCAACAGCCTCAATTGAGATTTACAAATATGGCACCGTAACGCAGCAGTACCTGCTACAGTACCTGAAAGCTTATACCATATCTTTATGCAGGAGTAATGTGTTCCAGCTACACTGAGAAACAAAACGGTGTCATCTGACAATTACTAATCCGCTTTTTCGAACTGTTTTCTTATCAGTTTTGCTTTCATGTGAGGCCTCCTGGCAGGAAGAAGTTGACAACACTGCCCCCCCCATGAAAAACAGGACAGGTGGGGGAGTTACTAGTTTGGTATTCATCCATATCTTTACACTATCAGAATTATGGCCTGAGAAGCCAGCAGCCTAAACCATCAAACATAAGTTGAACTGCACCATGAGCACTAATTCCAGTACTCACATGCGGCCCCTTCCAGCCATCAGATCTTTTCCCACAGAAGGAAACACCCGCCCAACAACACACACAAATAGAAGTGAACAATAAAGCCTCATGGGAAAGGGTTAACAGTAAAGCCCACCCCCCATGGAAGGATGTTAAACATGCTGACTCTCTAGGTTGGGGCAAGATACAGTCCCTCCTACAATGAAGAGAAACAACCCGCACTGATAGAGGTCTGTGCTCTTGGACTTATCTACTGCTATTTCCCAAGCTTTCTTCAAGGTGAAGGGTTACCAAATTAATTTAAAACTATAACTTGACAAGTCACAACCCTACAGGAATTCTTAAAAAACAAACAAAAAAAAAACAACTTTGGCCCGATGGTACCACCAATAGGATGTGGCACTACAGACTTATGGTGACATCACCAACAAGAATGGAAGCCTGAACTAACAACTCAGGCTCCTGGTCTAACTAAACTCCTAAAAATATTGTCTTTCTCCCCACAACAAATAACTATTCATCCTCAACCACAGGAGTTTTCTACTTCAGCTGTGCAGACAAAAAAAGGCAACAAAGACTGTCACAGCGGCAGATTTTTTAAGATCTAACACCTCCTCCATGGAGCCCACAGAGGAACCACCACAGTCTGCCTTTCAGCTGCCAATTCCACAACCCACCAATGCGGCTATTATTTCTGAGCTCTGAATTCTGCTAGAAAATCCACTCCCTATATACTGAGCTCCAGGAAAACCTCTTCAATGTAGAAAACAGAGTCACTGGTCTTGAAGCGCAGATAATGGACGCCGTCACCTACATGTACCGTCTGGAGCACATTGTGCTCCACATCATAACAGAAAATAAACAACTTACAGCTAAATGCAATGATTCAGAGAATCGCTCCAGAAGAAATCATCTCTGGATTAAAGGGGTACCTGAGGATGAAAAAGAACGAGATATGCTAGCTTTCACGGACTCCTTTTTAAGAGAAATCCTGCCATTTGGTCTTGGATGTGGCTGCACATTTGCTGCAGCCACATCCAAGAGCAGGGCCATTCTTGATGCCCTACAGATGGCAGGCCTCAGACAGCTAGTTTCGGAACCCACTTGTGAGGGAGCAATTTTAGACCTCGTACTCTCAAACAGGGGCAGTGAGAGGATCTCAGATCTAGAAGTGGGTTGCCATCTGGGAACAAGTGACCATCAAACAGTGTGGTTCACGTTAAACTCAGCTACAGAGTCAAGCCATACAAAGTGAGGGTACTGGACTCAGGAGGGCTGACTTTGGCAAGATGGGAGAGTGCCTCAGAAAAGCACTAGCAAACAGGCTAGAAGGAGGTGTGGAGCAACAATGGGAATCATCAAAACTGCCATCACAGAGGCAACAAGCCTTTGTGTGAAGCAAATAAACAAATCAAAACGAAAGAAAAAGCCACTATGGTTCTCAAAAGAGGTGGCTGTGAAAGTCAGGAAGAAAAGATAGCATTCGAAGCATAAGGAAACACAGAAGGAGCAGGACAGAGAGCTGTACCAGTTAAGGCAGAAGGAAGCAGGGAGGGAAGTCAGAATAGCAAAGGCCCAAACTGAGGAAAAGATAGCCAACTCGGTTAAGAAGGGGGATAAAACCTTTTATAGGTACATCAGCGAGCGTAGAAAGACAAAGGGAGCGATAGTGAGGCTGAACAGAATGAACGGTGGGTGGGCAGAGGGGACAGTGAAAAGCAGGGATACTGAACGAATATTTCTGCTCAGTATTCGCAGAAAAGAGGAGGGGAAGTGCCTAATCCAATTAACAGAAGCACTCTTGATGGGGGTCAATCCCAGTCCTTTCACAGAAGAAAGGGTTCTGCAAGAACCCTAAAACTGAAGGTGGACAAAGCAATGGGGCCTGATGGAATTCACCCCAGAATTCTAAAAGAATTAAGGGGAACTAGTGAAACCACTTGCTACTCTTTTTAATAATCATGGGAGGGATGGTGTGGTGCCGAGAGGACTGGAGGAAGCGGATGTGATTCCCCTTCACAAAAGTGGGACCAAGACAGAGGTAGGAAAGTACAGACCTGTCAGTTTGACCTCTGTGGTAGGGAAAGTGATGGAGTCACTTCTGAAGGAAAGAATAGTTGAGTACCTAGAGGCCAGTGGGGCACAGGACCCAAGGCAGCATGGGTTCACAGCGGGAAGGTCATGTCAGACGAATCTAATAGATTCCTTTGACTGGGTGACTAAAGTAGTAGACCAGGGAGGGGCTGTGGACATGGCCTACCTAGACTTTAGCAAGGCATTTGACAGTCCACACAAAAGATTAATAGTCAAATTAACCAGCCTGGGAGTGGGTCCCAGGGTGGTAGCCTGGGTAAAACATTGGCTGGACAACAGGACACAGAAGGTAATTGTAAATGGAGTCCACTCTGAAGAAGGAGGGATTACTAGTGGGGTATCGCAGGGTTCAGTATTGGGTCCAGTCCTTTTTAATGTCTTCATAAGTGACATTGAAAAGGGACTGGAAGGAAAAGTATGCCTCTTTGCAGATGACACAAAGATCTGCAACAGGGTTGATACACAAGGAGGCGTGGAAAGGATGAGAAGGGACTTGGCAAGGTTGGAGGAATGGTCAAAAGTATGGCAGCTAGGATTAAATGCAAAGAAGTGCAAAATAATGCACCTGGGAAACAAGAACCCAGGGGAAGAATACACAATGGGGGAAGGTAGTAACAACAACAAAAAAGGAAAGGGACCTGGGGTAATCATATCAGATGACCTTAAGGTTAGCAAGCAATGTGAGAAGGCAGTAAGGAGGGCTGGGGGTATACTGGGATGCATGCGGAGGCATCAGCAGCAGAAAACAGGAAGTTGTTATCCCTCTGTACAGACAGTTGGTGAGACCCCATCTGAGTACTGCGTCCAGTTCTGGAGACCCCATCTCCATGGACATAGACAGGATAGAGGCAGTCCAGAGGAGGGCAACTAAAATGGTGCAGGGTCTGCAAGAGAAACCATATGAGGAGAGACTAAAGGAGCTTAATATGTATACCCTTGAGGAAAGAAGGGGGGACATGATAGAAACTTTTAAGTACCTCTGTGGAATCAACAAAGTCCAAGAGGGTAGCATCTTTCAGAAAAAGAGATGTGTAAGAACAAGGGACACAATTTAAAGATGGGGAGGGGCAGTTCAGGGGCAATGTGAGGAAGTATTATTTCACAGAGAGGGTAGTGGATGCATGGAACAGCCTTCCTGAGGACGTTATGGGGTCTAAAACTGTGGGAGAATTCAAGAATGCATGGGACAGACATAAGGCAATTCTTGTGGGGGGTAGGAAGAAATATGCTGTTGGCTAAGTAGGATCTGCGGCCTATCCTGTAGGTAGGGAAATGGGCAGACTAGATGGGCCAAGTGGTCCTTATCTGCCGTCAAAGTCTATGTTTCTATGTTTCATTAGACCTGACCCTGCCATTAGATACAGAGAGGGGAAAATGGGGCACTAACTCCTAAGCCTAGCATCCAGATGACCATCCCCGCTCTATTGTCCTCCGTTTTCTCAACTACACTACCAAACAAGACCTGCTACTCCATACCTGGAGAATGAAGCAAATCACCTATAAAGGAAAAAAGAATATTCGTTGATAATGACTAGAGGACAAACAGGGCACGAACTCCTAAGCTTAACCATCCAGATGAGCGTCCTCGCTCTACTGTCCTCTGTTTTCTCAACTATACTACCAAACAAGATCTGCTACTCCATGCCGGGAAGATGAAACAAATCACCTACAAAGGGAAAAGAATATTCATTGATAATGACTATTCTCTTGCATGGTCAGCCAGGAGACAGGCTTACGCACCAATCCATCAAATTCTCCTTGCTCAACAACTGAAATTCCAAATCCCTTACACCGCCAGATTGGTTGCGATGTTTCCAGACAGCCCCCAGACTTTCTCTTCCCTAGAAGCAGCTATCCAGGAACTGAGATCCAGGAGAACTGATGTCCCGCTCCCATGCCGATCTACGCAGTTTACAGACTTGCAGACCCACATCCAAGATGCTTGGTGCACAGTCCCAGCAGCAGCCAAGAAGCAAGCCCACTTGCAGACAGTTCTAAAAGACATTAAACTGCTCCGTATGTTTCAACATACTCCACCAACATGACACACTGTAATGCACTGCTTAATTACACTTTTTTATCTTTGATGTATGTGGATTTGGCAGACTGGGAGTTACTGGGATACCCTAGGGCTATTGCTCCTTAGCCCTTATACTGTTAAGGCCACGCTGATAGACCGTCTCAATAAGCTGTTTTAAATCATGTACCTAGTGAGGGTTTTGCTGAAAGCTGTACTTCCACATGGGATGTGGGGATCGCCATGACTGCTAGCCCAGTGTACCCCCCTACACAACATTCAGCTGTTTGGTGGCTGTCTTTTGCCCAATTCCATATGCACCGACCTCGAGAAGACTGTTGCTCACTTGCTTCAGTCCACAGCTACTATAGGAGTGGGGCTGGGGGGGAGAAGTGAATCGGGGTTATTTTGCCCCCTTTTACCCTACTCACCATCTGATGGCATGACGGCATAGGAGCTGTGGGGATACCGAAGTTTATAATCCGTTTCTCCACTTTGCCTTATGATGGTAATGGTGCTTGAGGGAGCCGTCTCATTAGCTTGGCACTTGCGAGTTATTTTTGCAGTTTTTCCGATACGTTAACTATGAGCCACCATTTCCCTTCCCTCAGGCTTGGTTCGAACGTTCTGGCGCCCTTGCACCCCGGTTTGGTCCTATGCCCACCTCAAATTCTCACTGTGCACTTTACTGGGGTTTTAACGCTCCATAATGTGGTGGCCTGCTGCCTGGCCAGGGGGTGGGGGGGCTTTGTGCTGTCGGGGAGCTGATGCTGGCTCTGTTGTGCTGAGACTTGTAAATCTCTCAGAATGTGATATGCGCATCTAAATACACAATCAGGAAAATGAGGAGGGGAAAAAAGAGAGAGGCCTCTCTCTCTCCTTATTCCCCCTTGCCTTAAAGCTCATCAGCTCTGCCACCATCAAGCAGACCACCTTAGAGCCCAATTCTGACAATCAGTATTTGAGCGGCTTCACAATGCTTCTGAGGAGTTCCTATTCAATTACCTAAGGCTGGGACACACGCCCCCCAACTGAGACTTGGAAGGTCCCAAGGCCCAGAGCCTGTAGCTGTACTGGACAAAGGTGGCTACAGCAGAGGACTCCTGCTTTGGGTTCAGCGATCAGGTTATCATTGCTCTGCCCTTTCATGGCACCCTCACTATAAGGAGAGACCAAATGCCCCAGCACAATATGATTTACTACTCTCACGGACATCTCTCTGAGAGCCAGCTCTGCAGGGGGTCCCTGGGGTTCAGAGATGGGTCCCTTGTGGGGCGATGGACTCCCTTTACCGTACTTGACCAGCAAGGTTCTTCCCGTTTGATTGGTTGTGGGACTGTGTTGGCCATTTGGGGAGGAGGGGGGCAGGACTGTTGGGCCACTGGGGCTGCGGGTTCGCAATGGAGCACCGTTACCCTCTCTGGTCAATATTAGCCACCCTCTCCGGTCAATATCAGCCGCAGGACCCTTGCTTAACAGCACCATTCGGCCCTGAGGGTAGGGGTGAGACACAGAGCAAGGATCGATGTTAGCTCTCATGCCCAAGGTCGCAACTCATTCCTGGATCGTGCCTGAACTGCCCTTTATGCTTCTTTAATCTAACTAGACCCAGTGCACTGTGTTGGATGAGCCATTTGGTACCTAAGGCAGCCCCCTGGCTTGCTTCGCGTAGACATTCTTACTCCTCCATAACTCCTACCCCCTATATATATATATTTGACAACCCCTGTTCTACCCACTGCTCCCCAGGGCTTTTGGATCAGGATTTCTGAATGCTTCCCCCCCGCCTTTCGTATGCTGGAGAATATGGGCCTCCGAACAGCCATTGTCTCCTCTCATAAATCGGGTAGATGACGAGGCTTGATTACTTTAATCTCTCAAGGGATCCTTTTTCAACTCCAGGATCAAGTAATAAATCCAGAAGGTCAATATGTTATCATTACGGGCATGTTATACGAAACACCCTTTACAACAGCAAATGTCTATTTTCCTCCGGGACCCCAAAAGACAGTTGGAAAAACCTTCCTTAATAAATTACTACCATTACTGCAAGGGCAACATATTCTCAGCGGGGACCTAAATGTCGAGTTGCTTGACTCCAATATAAAAATATCTGCAGATCACTTTACCTCACCTGAAGCTTATTGATATTTGGAGGCACACATTTCCCACACTCCATCAATACACGCATTATGCTCCTCGAACTAACACTTTGGTGAGATTAGCTCACCTAATCACCACTGCCGAACACCTAGATTCGGTCAACAATATCTATACCGGGGTTACAATACTTGCAAACCATTCCCCAGTCTTTGCTAAATTATCCCCAGGGAAACCATACCGCTTTACTTTTTGGAGGTTAAACTTGAACCTTAATAAAAGACTGAAAGAACGGAAGGATCGTATCCCCAAATACCAGCCGATAACACTATTCCAGACATCGGTGCCCCCCCCCCCCCCAAATTATATGAGATACACTGAAGACAGTGCTACGTGGAGAATTGATAGCTTACTTGTCCAAAAAAGCTAAACAACGTAATGCCCATTATCTAGAATTGCAACAGACTTTACAAACTCTCCAGACTTTTGTCCATCAAGGCGACTTATCATTTCAGCCTCAATTGACTCAAGTTAAACAAGAACTGCAAAATCTTCTAGAAGCTCGAATAGAGCAATCTCTATTCTATTTAAGGCAAACATATTATGAAGGGGATCCCAAGGCACTAAAACCTTAGCCTGACACCTCCAAGCAAGACGGACTCAGATGTGCATTCTACAACTATAAAACTTGTATACCCGAATATATACAGGACACACCCAGGACATTCGGAACATCATGGACAAATACTATTGCTCTCTCTACTCTTCTGATGGGACACCTTCCCCCAATACCCTACACAGTTTCTTCCATCACGTCTCCCTCCCTAACCTGACCTTGGCAGAGACTGAAAAGTTACTTTTTCCTATCTCCCTATCTGAAGTTGAAGTGGTCCTTAAAGATGCTAAATCTCAAAAATGTCCAGGCTTCGACAAATACCCAGTAGAATTTTATAAAACAAATTCATGATGTTTTATTGCCCCCACTATCAGAAACTTTTCAGGAGGTGCAGACCAAACCTATCCCTCCTCCTACATGGAACTACGCAGTGACTTCAACCATTTTGAAACCTGACAAGGCTGCTACTCTACCCACCTCTTATCACCCTATTTCTCTCTTAAACTGCTACTATAAACTCTTCATGGCAGTCTAGGCTAGGTGACTGGAATCCCTTATGCCCAAACCTATTGATAAAAATCAGGTGAGTTTCATCAGGAATCGTCATGCCCACAACAGTGTTCGATGTACACTGTTGCTAATAGAATAAATCACAACTCAGCTTATTCCTGTGGCCCTTCTAGGCCTAAACGCGGAGAAGGCTTTCGACAGGGTGAACAGGACTTTGGTTTGAAACACCCTGTTGAAATTCAGCATCCCAGAACAAGTCACCTCGATGCTTCAAGGTCTTTACACCTCCTCATAAGCCTATCTCAATGTTAACAGCTCAATATTAGGCAGAGCCCCCCAAGACTGCCAGATATCTCCTTCCTCTTTCCTTGTACCTAAGACTGTGTCTGTTATACATTCAGACACAATGATAACTGGCATTCCACTAGGAGGGAAAGACTATAATCTTTCTTTTTGCTGATGATATTTTACTGACCTTAACTTCTCCAGAAGACTCAATGCCTGCTCTATGGAATCTCCTCAGCCACTTTGGAAAGCTTGCAGGTTACAATTTAAATGCACACACAAAAAAACAATGTATTGCTCTACAACTATATTCCAACCTCATCCTTAAAAGCATCCTTCCCCTTTAAAAGGAAAAAAAGGAGCTATTCCGATATTTAGATATCAAATTAACAAAAAAAACCTTAACCATCTGGAACTGCTGAATTATGAACCATCAACTCAACAAATCACTGCTGATTTGTCCAAATGGTCCCATCTTCAACTGGGATTTTTTTCCTGAATAGAGGTAATTCAGCAAAAACATACTCCCCAAAATCTTTTACTATCTACAAACTCTTCCTATAATGCTGGCCCCGTATTATTTTCAATCAAGGAATAAGAATTACTCCCGCTTTATTTGGAATGGAGCACAACCCCGCATCAATTTCTTGACGCTACATCTCCCTTGGGACAAGGGATAAGTTAATCTTCCAAATTTACTTTGGATCGCACAAGAGGCACATCTACGAACGTTTTGCCTTTGGTTATCTTAACTTCAGCAACCCTACTAGAAACAAATAGAATTTCTTTTAAATTATCTTTTTAACACTGATTATTATTCCTGTCACAAAGCAAACCCTTATAGAAATTTACCCCCATACTGCTACAACAATCAAACAATGGATAGCGGTAGCCGCCACTACCTTAACCCTCCCCACCTTTCTCAACTCTGAGTGACAGCATATGATCAGGCCTTCCCTCTACTTGACACATCAATGAAGCGCTGGAACAGACCAGGCCTACAATATTTCTTTCAGCTCATGGATTCCAAAGGGAGTACTGCCATTTGAATCACTGTTCAGCATACCACTTTCCGTCATCCGACCTCTATCGGTACCTGCAACACAGCTGTTATATCCACTGTCAAAGGAAATCTCATTCAGCTCTTTCTGAACCATTACCTTTACTGATGCAACTAGTAGTTACTCACATACAAGGTGATTCTGTTCCACATTTAATAAGTCAACTTGTGAAAGTCCTACAAGAGGTCCACCCAGTAACGACCGAAAACACCTTACAGAAATGGAACGCAGAGTTTAATGAACACGTTACTGCACAAATATGTTCTATCTGCCCACCGTCTGGTGGTGGCAATGGTATGGCGAGAATTCTCTTGGAAATGCAGATACCGATCTTTCAGAACGCCAGATGTGGTGACCAAATATACCTGTCCAAGTCGGACGATATGCTGGAAGAACTGTGGGACCACCCCAGCGAATCACGCTCACATTTTTTGGGGTCTTGCCCACTGCTGAGGCTGTTGATACAGGACTTGCAAGAAATCTTTAGTGCTCCTGGAGCTAATACTCCCTCACTGATTCTTCTAGCCATCCCACATCAAAGAGGCCTCTTTCAGGCCAGACCCTAAAACTTCTTCTCACCCTGAAACTGGCAACTAAAGGTGCTTTTACACACAGGTTTATGTAATGGAATAACTGTTACGGAAACAGTATTCCATTACATCCCTTGTGTGTAAAGTGCATTTGTTTTGTTCCCTTATGCGAACGTTCATCCAAACCGCAATCTCTGCTTCTTGCGGTTTGCACCAACGTGTTTCGTTTGATCTGGCTGTGTAAAACAGCCATTCCAGTAGCACTGCAGAAACTGCCATTAGAGCAGCAAACTCTGGGGGAGCCAAACAAATGGAGGGAGGGATTGGCCGGAATACTCGCAGAGTGTAAAAGGAAACCCGAACTCAACAGAGTACAACAGCGCCACACAGGTGACGCTTATTTCGTTTTACAAACCTGTGTGTAAAAGCGCCTTAAAAAGGAGAGAACCAGATTGTGGCTAATCCCTATAATCCCCACGGTAGACAACTGGTGGACCATAGCTGCAGAAATCTACACATTAGAGAGATTAACATACTCCTTATACAATCAACTCCCCATCTTCAACCTACATTGGGAGACAGTGGGTTATGCATCAGCTGCGAACAGACTTGCCTTTGGGCCACAGGATGGCCCCTCCACCCCCTTTGTCTACTTCCTCCCTTACTCTTTTCATCTTTATTCTTCTTATTATGCTGCCAAGACTGTAGCTAGGACTTAACCTCACCTTATACTTTTTCTTTGTACTAAGGTTACTCAGATACAGGAAACTACAGCTGGCAATAGTAGTTTTAATGGAACTGACAAACTCTGAAGTCTTTGCAATATTAAACATACTTGGCCTATCCTACATAGCTATGTAGTAATAGTGTTCCGCTACATACTTGTTAAATGTATCAGTGAAGTAGTTCATATAGTCTCCACCACAATGTAACATATTTTAATGGATAACGCTGTAAACGTAATACCCTTGTCTTTATCTCTAGCCTTCTCTGTAATGTATCTATGTTGTCTTTTATAAACCGAATTAAAAAAACCTAAATATAAAAAAAATAAAATAAAAATAGAATGTGGCACTACTATGTGGAAGACTAGGGCCCAAGTCATAACCCTAACTCCCAGCCTCGGCAAGAGGGTCACAAGAGCCCTCATGGGCCCTGTGGGAAGGATCAAGTCTCAGGAGGTGGTGGAGGAGCCACAGAATTATCTGGGGGCAGCTCTCAGGGTTCAGTAGGGAGCTCAAACAGGTAGAGCGGCTTAGTGTCTTAAGTATGTTGACAGGCACACCAAGGGAGACCAAATGTTACTATGATATAAACACAAGGCCAGAGCTGAAAGTTTTACACTCCAGTTCTACATTCCTATTCTGTCCTTACTGCCCCCCCCTCCCCATGGTTCCTTTTTGCAATATGCATGTTACATTTTGTTTGAGAAGTTGGCATCACAACAGAGCACAGAGTGGCGTGTGTGTGTGTTGGCATCACAATTGAGCACAGAGAGGTGTGTGTGTATACACACACGCACACATTTTGGGTATTCAAGAAATCATATCAATATGACATACTGGGTTACAGTTGCTGGTTAGCATATACTTATTTCAGCTGCAGCAAATCCAGCACACTACCAGTTTGTTTTATTCTTTTTGCACTTTCTACTGGCAGTGGTCCTTATGAACTCTTCAGCAAACGTCCAGCCCTGTCACCAAGCCCTGAACCGCACCCAGGGAGTAATTTACCTTCCCCGCAGATTACACTCCATGATACAGCCTTCGGTGATGACACCCCCTGATCACACCAGATATATACATACACACATACACACACACACACACTTATAAAATGGGTAAGAAAAAAATCTGTAAAAATGCGGTCTCCTGATTGGACGAAACACACCACATGACCGTACATTATCTCACAACGCTGCACATCTGCATTTCTCTCCACTGTTTACCCCTCCCCCCCAATAAAACAAAACAATTTTGGCCATTTTATAAGACAGCTAATCCACAACAGGGCATGTGATTGTGCTCTGATATGCACGTCCTGGGTGGCTGAACACACACTGCCTTCAGCCTTACGCCTCACAACACACACTAAGGTGTGCACATATCAAAACATGACCACACGCCCTGTAGTGGAATATTTGTTATTTATATATACAGAATTCATGTTTGCTTTTCAATAGTGTTGACCTATCCATACTTTGGGTAGCCATCCAAGCCCAACCTTGTACCTCTTCAACTTACCATACTTTCCTACTGTTTACCTCCCCTCTTCTCACCCCCCGTCCAATGGGATCCTTGGGTCTGCAACCCTCTCAGTATACCCAGTGGAAGGAAGACAACTGATACAGCAGGGTCCTGGAGTGGCCTGGCTTCGTCATGTAATGTGCTGGCACTGTTCTTTCCGTTTCTCCTGCCCTCTAGGATGGGACATGATGCTCTGAAGCGTGTGCACTGCAGCAAAGCTGGTCAGCATCCTTCTTCCCCATGCAACATCAAATGCTGCACCTGTGGTCACCAAGGTGAAATGAATGCATCAACACTGGCCACCCTTCCTCCCTGGATGCTCAATCCTCCGCCATCTGCTCTTTAGAGACTGGGCTCTTTCCTGAACCCAGGTTTCCAGCTCTGCAAGCAGCAGTACAGCCACAGAGCTGCCGAGCTGTTTTTTCCCCCATAGCTTTTGATACATTAGCTGAACAAGAAACTAGGCACAGTGTTTCAGGAACAGTATCTACTGCCAATTCAAATTAGGCTCCCATAATGATCTGCCTCTAGTCATCTTGTATTTTTTTGTACTATACCTGGCAGCATCGGCACAGGGATTCGATAGTTCTTTGTTAGGATTCCAAACCTATCTTCTGTCACAGCAGTATGAAGAGGGGCCTATGAAAAAATAATTTACATAGTTCTCACGCACTTTCTTACACCGTTCAAATCACATATTTCAATGAAGTGGGGAGATCAGACATATATGTGATCTGATCCTATTTGCAAATTACACTTGCGGGCTGGCTCTTTTACACAAAAATGCAATTAATACATGCATACCAATTACCATCAACATCTGATTTACAACAGGAGCTCAACACGTACATTTACAGCAGTGCATCTTTTCTGCCATTTACACTGATGACATATGGAGTGAGATTTCCACAACCCTCGTTTACAAGTAGGTTGCAGCCATCTGTCTTGTGACCTAATACTGGCTGACCACTGCTCACTCCCAGTCTGTGGTAACTTGTCCCACAAAACACCCATATAAGGAAATCAGACATTACCCCTCAGTGACTGTGACTACAGTAAACCCCAGCAGAATCTATATGCTCCAAGGCATAGTCAGCAGCACACAATTTAAGCAATAATGTTCGAACAGCCGGTCATTTCTTGGGAACTAATGACGGGCTTTGGGGTGCCAAGCTCTACCCCCCTCCAGCCGATCATTTATTTATTCTGGGTTCAGGAATGGCTCACCAAAAACAAACTGACCATGAACTCCTCTAAGACCCAAGCTATGATATTTGAGCCTTTAGCCAGACTCCGGTCCTGTACTGCACCTGTCTGTATCTGCTGCCACGATGGATCACCCATATTTACAGTGTATGACTTGGAATATCCAGGAATCACCCTGGTCCCTGCACTGGATTTCTGCCTCCATAGCTCCCTTGTGTGTAAGGCACTTAACACAAGATTTGGTCCAGCTTACCATGCAAGATGTTCCCTTATACCCAAGGTCAGACTAGCCATCACCAGGGCTGTCCTCCTCCCCTGTCATTAATACAGTCAACTACTCTTTTCCCATGCATCAAAAACTGCTCTAAGCAAAAGGGAGGTGTCCTACAATAACATTTGTTGCTTCTTCCTCCCCTCCCCGCGATTCACGTATCATTGTGCCCTTCATGCCTCCCTAGGATGGTTCGCCCTCTCTGCAGCCCATTCTTACTCCCTAGAGTGTTTTACTGATAAATCACTAAGATCTCACACACCTCCCTTTTCCTTCCCCCTAGTGCCGCATCAGGGTTACTTGCTCAGATCCAGCGATGCTGCCACCTCCAAGTTCTAAGGTGCTCATCTAAAATGGGGGAACAGCCTTTCTCAGTCTTTGCACTGAAATTCTGGAACTCATTCCCACTAGAGATTTGCAATCTTCACTTCCACAGGTTTTTCAAGGGTGCCCCTCTTTAGGCATCTTATGGGGTCAACCTCCTGCCACTGCACTGATCAACTCCCCTTCTCCCCATGCTCAGTATCCATTTTAATTGCCCTCATGTCGGGAGGCATGCCCTCCAGCCACAGGGTGCCCGAGTAAGCAATTCCAAGCCTTTCTATTGTGTTGCCCAATGTATATCGTTATTCAGTTAGCATATTCACCAAATGTATACTATAATCACTTTTATAGTCATACTCTCAACCTATGATTTTAAACTCCCTGAATCTGTTTATTATTACCGCTGTATGTTGTATACTTGACCTCAGGCTATTGTTCTTCTGTACTATGTATCTTCATGTGTTTATTGTTCAGACTGTTGTATCCCCCCAGGCTGTACTTGAAAATATGCGTTTACTTTCCTAGTGTACCCTATCCGGTACACAAAAACTAAATAAACAAATAAATCCCCAGGAAATGATTGGCTACAAGGTCATTATTGCAATTATAAGTCTAATTACAGTAGTAATGGGGAAACACAGCTTTTTTTAATTAAGTTTAGGAATGTTCGTGCCGCTCTGAACTGTACCAGGAATCTGCAAGGGATTAACACCAGATATAGCAGTCAATTGGAGACCATGTCTGTCTCATGAATAATTAGACATATAATCTTTCTTGTCTTACCCCTCTCTCCTTCCAGTCTGGGAAAAGTTCTTCCAGGGCACGTGGCTCCAGGCATGCTCCAGACAGAGTATGTGCTCCGATCTGCGCAGCTTTCTCCACCACACACACTCGCAGCTCTTTGCTTTGTTCATTAGCTAACTGTTTGAGACGGATGGCCGCTGATAATCCAGCTGGTCCTGCTCCAACTATTACTACATCAGCTTCATCTACAAATCTCTCCATGTTCACTCCTTTAACAAAACACAGCAGGAATTAAAAATGGATACTAGGCAGTGAAAAGAACAACATTTGTGCTTTAAAGTACTCTGTTTCAGGAATGGAACTACAGGATATTATAAAACTGTTGTCAGATATACATTACTTGTTATACCTAACCGTTACAAATGCACTTGCTTTTCCTTTGCTTACCCTTAATTATTACATAGAGAATAATGGCTAGGTAGGCGTGTGTTATAATGCTTATTTTACACACCTTAGGTGAGTGATAAGCCATAAACCTTGAGAGCAAAGCTCAAGAGGTTTATGAGCTTATCACTCACCAAGGGTGTAAAAAAACAACACTAAACACACACCTACCCTGACTTTATTTTTTATAGTTACTGGTGAATTTTAGTATAGCAACACTGCAAGAGTAGTCAGTCAGCCACAGAAGGTTCCCAATCTGACTGACTGCCGAAGCCCCAACCAAAGTGGAAGTAGTACTCTAGGATCAACCAGATATTTTATTTTTGTTTTGAAGGGAAGATCAACCACATAAATGTAAACAAGAGTGAAAACTTTCCTTATGAGGGGACGATGATCAGCACAGGCGCTTCGGTAGCGGTGAAACGGAGCTGCCTTGTTGCTTGCCATGTATGGCCCACCCACAGATGAACTAAGAGATAATAAGGCGTTATGCTAGGATTGAGTGACAGAAAATACCGGGGAAAGTGTTAGGGGACTTAAAGCAAAACCCTGTAATAACTGTTTTTTGGGTTATTACGGCGTTTTGCAGATGCCTGTAAACAGTGTGTTAAAGGGAGTCACCTGTAATTATATATAAAATAGTCCATGGGGGGAGTGCACAACGAAAATATGACTGGTCAGCAATTTTTCCCCATTGCCTGACCGAGTTATAATTTGCCTCTATAACCCGCGGGTTATAACGTCAAACACGAGCCAAGTCACTCAGACACAGATGCTCCCTCACTGGCTGTTCACATCCTCTGGGCGGGCTAAACAGTTTTTCAAACATGGCGGTTCCTCACTCGCTTAGCGAGGAGCTGCCTGACCGAGTTCTCCTCGCTTTATCTTTCTTTTTTTTTTTTAAAAAAAACAAAACATGTACATTAGGATCAAAAGAAGTGTATCTGGTTGATCATACCATGCAGAAACTCCAGCGCAGAACATTTTTGACTCTCGCTCTTTAGTTCGCTCACTCATTCGGCGGCCACACAGAACACGAAGTGGCAACCGCAGGTAAGATGCAACTGCGAAATAAAGCTAAATAAAAAATTGCTAACCAGCAATTATAAATAATAAAGGATGGGGAAGTCTTCTTAACTTGGATTTAATTACCACCCTCGGTGTGGGATCCTGCAATAAACCCCGAGGGCAGTGTAGCATCCCACACCTCGGGCGATCATTAAGTCCTCGTTAAGAACACTTCTCCATCCATTATTGACCATTATATTTAATGCACACCCGAGGTGCGGGATACTACATAAACCCCGTGGGTGAGGCATCCCGCACTGAGGGTGTGCATTAAATTTGAGTTTTGCACTCCCTCCATGTGTTATTTTATGTAATTGCTGGGGAATGTTTTTTTGCCAGCTACTGTACCACAAAAGAAATAAAGCATTGTAAAATCAAGTGTGTGTGTATGATTTATTGTAACATTTTTTGTTCAAAGGCAACTATGCAAGCATATAAATTGTGCAAAGTTTTACTTGAATAATGTTAATTTATATTGACACTGTTTATTTTGTATTCTTCAGTGTTAAAAAATGGACTAACTTGAACCCTGAAGCTGAACCTCAGTATCAAGGAAACGGCATAAAACAGCAATCGCTTCTAATGGTGTGCTGAATTAGGCAAACTTAGTTTCATGTTATTAAATATTTTAATCTGTTCTTTATTTACTATTCAAAATCTTCCAAAAAAACACTTGTGTACAAGGCAGAGCTCCGGAGACATGCCAAAGGAGTGGAGATAACCTGTCGCAACGTTTCTATGGTGAGGGTAGAGGCAGAAAAACACAGTGAGTGTTAGACAACATTAGAGAGTGGAGAAAAGAACTGTCTTGTGCTGTAACTGGTGGCTTTCTGAGGTGAATTTACTCGGAAAAAAGCAGAGTGTATCAGAGCATTGTTTTACGATTTATTTTTTTGTGTGTGTGCACACTTATGGCATTAACGCGCTGTTCAGTGAGCACGAGCTGTTAGTTGAATTTTCCATTGGAAAAGCTGGCGCATATTCACCATTATAACCTGCTTTCCTATGGGAAAATAAAAACAGTCCCCAGTTATTACAGTAAAATCTTAGCTATCCAGTGTACTGTAAATGTAGAGAATTACCGATATGTGTTTTAAATTTAGCTGATGGGTGCCATTTGCTAATAAACATCAGCCTAATTTATATAATCAGTTTATTCAAAATATATACTCCCCCCCCCCAATCAAGCTAGTCATTCCCTCGTACCAGTACCTCCATTTTCCAGCTCTGTTATTGCAGGCCTCCAAAACCTATCACCACTATTTATTGGTAACTCAAACTCCCCTTTACTGTTATCTCCTCCATAACCAGCCCCCACTACAAGGACCCCCCCCCGTGGCAGGGCCGCGGCAGAACAGGACTGACTATATGTCAGCTGTTGAAGATGGAGCTGGGAGACGAAATTGGACATAGAGCGAGGTACCAGATGGGCCCAGCACAACTGTCATTTATAAGTGCGGATCTTTATACCCTTTTTCAGCCTCATCCGCCTGTCATCTCATTCCTAACATATTAACATACTAAATGCCAGCAGAATAGGCCTAATGTGTCTACTTGTTTGGTCAGCCCCCACCCTGGGAGCTGACCTTGCTCTCTCTCCCCCCCCCCCCGGCTTCTGCCTTCCCGGTCCCGCATATTCTTGCTGCACTGGTTATTGCTTCCAGAACCCTTCCCCTGTACCTGTCCCACCCCCTCTTGAACCCCTCCACCATTTCTGCCTGCACCAGCCCCCTGGGCAGCGCATTCCATGGCTCCACCACCCTCTCAGTGAAGTAGCACCTCCTCCTTTCTCCCCTGAATCCCCCCTCCGCTTCCACCCATGCCCTCTAGTTGCCCCCCCTCCTTTCTTCGGAGCACCCTGACTGCTCCTCCTCTATTAACCCCCTTCATGTACCTGAAGACCTCTATCATGTACCCCGTCCCTTCTCTCGCCTAATGTGTACATATTTAGCTCTTCGAGCCTCTCCTCAAAGGTCCTATCCCCCAAGCCCCATATCATTTTGGTTGCCCTCCTCTAGACCCTCTCCAGGAGTTCAATGTCCCTCTTTAAATGTGGCCTCCAAAACTGCACGCAGTACTCAAGGTGCGGCCTCACCAAGCAGTTATACAGTGGGAGTATCACTTCCCTCCTTCTGGAGGCGAACCCCCTAGCAATGCATTCAAGCATCCTGTTGGCCTTTGCCGCTGCCCTCCTACAAGTCTCCGAGTTGTTCATCTTGACATCCACCCCTTCCCCCCCAGGTCCCTCTCAGCCATCGAGACTTATAGCATTCCCCCCCCCCCCCAGGTGTACACTTGGCCTGGGTTTCTGGCTCCCAGGTGCAGTACCTTGCATTTTCCTGCACTGAACCTCAGCTTCCGCTTTCTAGACCACCTTTCCAGAGCCTCCAGGTCCCCCTGTAGGGCCACCCTCCCCTCCTCCCCATCCACCACCACCCCCAGTTTTGAGTCATCTGCAAAGAGACTCATCTCACTCCCGATACCCTTCCTTATGTCAGAGACGCAGGCATTGAACAGGAGGGGCCCAGGGACCGATCCCTGAGGGACTCCACTAATGACCCTCCTTGGGGATGAGACTATCCCTCCAACCACGACCCTCTGGGTCCGGGTCTGGAGCCAATTTCCAATCCATCTGATCATCTGGTTCCCCACCCCCATTTCTCCCAGATTATCCAACAGGCCCCCATGAGGAACATAGTCAAACGCCTTGCTGAAGTCAAGAAAGAGGACGTCCACTGGTCTACCCAGGTCCAAAGCACTCATCACCCAGTCATAGAACTCCACAAGGTTTGTCTGACACGATTTCCCCGGCACGAATCCATGCTGTCTATCGTCCAGGCACCGCAACTTTTCCAGGTCCCCCCCAGTCTCTCCTTGACAATGCCCTCCATCACCCTGCCCACCACCGATGTCAGGCTGACAGGCCCGTAGTTCCCTGCCACCTCTTTGATCCCCCTTGTGGATAGGCACTATATGCGCCACCTTCCAGTCCTGGGGCACCCACCCTGTCCTCAGAGAGATGCTGAACAGCTCCACCAGGGGTTTCACCAGGACATCTGCCAGTTCCTTCAGCACTCTGGGATGTAATTTAAATAAAGATTAAGCTATTCCCCATCCACCTATCACCCCATTACACTACTTTAGAGAAAGATTAGGCTATTCCCTGTCCGTCTGTCATCCCATTACACTACTTTAAATAAAGATTAGGCTATTCCCCGTCCGTCTGGCATCCCATTACACTACTTTAAATAAAGATTAGGCTATTCCCCATCCGCCTGTCACCCCATTACACTACTTTAAATAAAGATTAGGCTATTCCCCATCCGCCTGTCATCTCATTACACTACTTTAAATAAAGATTAGGCTATTCCCCATCCGCCTGTCATCCCATTACACTACTTTAAATAAAGATTAGGCTATTCCCCATCCGCCTGTCATCCCATTACACTACTTTAAATAAAGATCAGGCTATTCCCCATCCGCCTGTCATCCCATTACACTACTTTAAATAAAGATCAGGCTATTCCCCATCCGCCTGTCACCCCATTACACTACTTTAAATAAAGATCAGGCTATTCCCCATCCGCCTGTCATCTCATTACACTACTTTAAATAAAAGATCAGGCTATTCCCCATCCGCCTGTCATCTCATTACACTACTTTAAATAAAGATCAGGCTATTCCCCATCCGTCTGTCATCTCATTACACTACTTTAAATAAAGATCAGGCCATTCCCCATCCATCTGTCATCTCATTACACTACTTTAAAGAGAGTCACCAAGTTAACTGAAAAAGCATGTGCACCCAATATAGGAGTGCCTCACCTCAGGAATATCCTGCAACTGCGAGAGATGCTCTGAAATAATCCACGAGCTAAAATGCTGTAACACTCATAAATTATGTGAGTTTCAGGCCTGACTTCCTGGTCTTAAGCCGCCCATGCTCCTTCCTCGCTGGCCAGTTAATCCTATGACGCAATGCTAGGGAACAGCGGGACGCCGCTTCCAGTATAGTCAATCGGCAGTTTCGATAATTTTTTGAGTAATGTCATTGGTCGAGAGACATGGGCCCACTAACGCTCCTTGTTAGTCGCACCCATGCCCACGCTTTCACCACCAAGTGACCATTACATTATAAAAAAAAAAAAATGATTGGAAACCTGTCGCCCATTGACTATAATGGATCGCTCTTCCTAGCATTGCGTCATAACTTGGACGAGCACGTGGGCAGCACTTAAGACCAGGAAGTCCTGGGCACTCGGTATACCTAATTTTACAAGCATTACAGTGTTTTAGCCTGTGGATTATTTCAGGGCATCTCTGCAGTTACAGTATGTTCCTGACGTAAGGCACCATACATTGGATGCACCAGCTGAGACTGGTAAATCTCTTTAAATTAAGATTAGGCTATTAATCTACAACAGTTTAAGTATCATTTAGTGCAGCTCTTCTTGCTGGAACTTTCCTTATCTTTTGTATGCATTAGCATGATATACAAAACAAATGAAAAATGCTTCTCACTGTCCTAACCTCATACCGTAAACACAGAGGCAGCGGCTGTAACATGAAGTTTTAAGTGCAAAGGCGTAAATCCAGAAAACCACATTTAAATCCCACTGCTGTCACATACACAATGCATGTTTAGGTGTGGAGCTTACAGTCGTTCTGCTCCTACTCCTGCTCCTAAAACAGTCGACTGTGGCATGCTTCCATTGGACTTCTGAAAGCATCCTTCCAAAAGTCCACCACAGCTTGGAGCACTCTGACATGATCGACTGCTATGGAGTAACAGCTGAAAAAGCTGCACTATCTTGGCTGTATTTCAGCTGTTACTTCTGCATTCCGCAACAGAAGCGACGCATAGTTCTGCCTGTGCCACCATCTTGGGAATGGAAGAATGCCATTCGCCACAACTACACATGCGTGCCAAACATGCATAGTTACATCGCCACTGCCATTCGGCGGCGCTCACTCCCTCAACAGACATCGCAGCTAAAATAGCATTTCCCCTCCCGCCCCCAAGTGACAGTATGATGTGGGGAGAAGGGATACTCTGGGGAATTTCTGTGTTGAAGGACAAGGAGAGTTGAGAGATGGCTTGTGGGTGAGAGAACTGAGTCTACGAGGGCAGCGGGCTTGGGTCCTGAAGGAATGGGGTGACAGGTGTCAGAGAAGGAGTCAAAAGAAAAGTTTAAGCATTCACTACCTAAAATAGACAACTATAGACAGGTAAAAAAATACAATCTTTCCCTTTTTATTTGGTGCATGTCATAGTGTGAAACATATTACTGGCAACTTACAGCATAATCAAAAGCAGCAGGAAATGATTCACCGCAACTATGCATGCGCGAGTGCTGCGCATACGTAGTTGCGTCACCTCTGCCATTCAGCGGCACTCATTCTCAGTCTCCCAAAGCTCACCACAGCCATATCGGCTCTGGCTAGAACTTGTTCAGGTTATGCCAGCAGTTTTACAAAAATCGTCTTTCTTACACTATATACACTGGACAGTGTTACCTTCTAACAGCAATTAAAGGGACACTGTCAACTCTTTCTGCACCATATTATTTCTAGTTAAAACCCCACATTTTATGACTGTTTAAAACTTCTCTAAAATTCACTGAAGTTGTTTTATCTGCTTCTGTTGATAGTAAAACTGAAATGCATTGTAATGGTGTAATTACACTTAACCTTGTTTTGTTTTAGATCATTTATTTACTCCTAATGCATACTTTCTGAACATTAGGTAAACCCCTGACAATGCAGCCACTCATAATGCAATAGTCTCCTCTACTCCCACTGCATCTTGAGTAGCTAGACTGTGCCGAGTGTATTCCCAAGTGCAGGAAATATGCAGTGGGAGTTGATCAAGGAATGTAAACATGTATTTATAGTATATGGTTAGGGTTTATTGTGGATGGAAAACGATGGTTTACCAAATCCTGTTGTAGGACAGTTCAAAGGTCAATAAAGTTGTTGTACTATCGTTCTGACATCACAACTACAGTACAACAACTTCTTAACCTTCAACTGTTTCACGATTGGCTGAAATATTGGCTTTTCAAAAAATACTGTACAGCATGGCGGCGCTGGTAAGCGAGCGGTTGAGCACGAGCTTTTCAGATAGTTTGGACACAGGCTGCCATAGTCGGCACCCTGTTTCCAAACTATCAGTTTGTCAGCATTTTTTTTTTTTTAAATAAATCAGTGGTCCCTCCGTACAAAGCTAAGCTGGATGACAGTGAGCAATGGTACCTTCAGGGTCAGCAGCAGACAGAACTGCAGCGAGGACTGGAAGAAAACGGCAGTGTCTGGACAAGGCACAAAAACTAACAAATCCTTGTGAAATTAATGTGGCACAGTTTGTGGGGAACCATATACTATACAAAATAACAGGGAACTGTGCAAGTCAAGGCCGTGTTTCCATCTTGGGTGTCTGATGACAAATAGGCACCTCTCGAGCTTCTCTCTTGAGGTCCTTGATGTCATCAAAACCCTCGATGGGAACACAGCCTTGTTGTGCATAATTACCTATCCATTATTCTATATGTGTGGTAACACCCATAGAAATTATCGAACTAGAACAGAAACGGGCTCACGGTTCGTGATGCCCATCAGGAGGTGGCACTATACAGGCACACTGGCATTGTGTGTCTGCATAAACAGCGCTCATCAAGCTTGCATTTCCCAGGGTCTGCAGTTCTGGTATGTGGCTATGGATCAACAGCCTGGATCCAATAAAAAAATTAAAAAATCTGATTGGAATTACAAATAAATAAAAAAGGAAGGTTTCCATGTGCTAATCCTTGAATTAAACAACTGACGAGGCAGATATTTAATCAAACTCTCCATAACCTGGCTTGCTGGGGATGATGAATGGCAGTCCTGACCCACAGCCACTAGTCAGATTACTAGGGCAAGGGTCAGAAATAGTGGAAGGTGCTGGTAGATAAAAGTCTGGCGGAGGGCTTATAACCACAAAAAAATCCAGAGTGCTGCCATACTTTCCAATTAATCGTGCTCTGTTCTTTTGTTTCCCCCAAATGGCCAGATGTAATTTGTAAATGCAAATGCACACTGGCATGGGAGGAAACGGATGTTCATCTGCCTACCTACATTAGGCTTGTAATATGACAACATCTGCCGTCATCATTATCACGGACTTCCGTTCTAGTTCTATGATCTCTATGGTAACAACAGTATAGTAGGCAGTCTATACTTCACTTAAAAAAAAAAAAAAAAGGAATTGGACCCAAACAACCAGCTACACCAGCAATCTTTGCAGAATGTAAGCAATTATAAAATATGTTTTTAAACTAGGGACAATCTGAGGCCTAAGGGGGCTGACAGTATCCCTTTAACGTATACAGTACACAAAAAGGGGAGAGGTTAGGTTTATGATAGGATAGCCTTCCAAGTGCTGCTGCTACTACACAGAGGCTCTTTGTAAATGCTCTTGGGAGTTGAAGTGAGAACAAAAGGCATGGTTCTGAACTGGAACCAACTGGCTCCCATAAAATCTTCTTCCTGTCATTCTCCCTTATTGGGATGTGGAAGATGTTTTAGATCCATTGAACATAACCAATCCCCCATCTGTAAAGATAAGAAGATCGTCTTTAGGGGTACCATCTAGAACTTTTCTTTCTTCATATGATCACTTGGAGGTTTAAGATCCAGAATTGGCTTCCACTCCCAATTTTTCTTTTGGTCAGGAAGTATCTGGAGAAGTAACCTTTTTTCCCTCCAATTGGTTCTTTAGAACATGCTCTGCTGCTTCTCAAGCTAGCACCCTTTCCACTTCCATCTGAAGCAAAGCCAGGCTTCCAGAGGTTTGTGCCTTTTGTTCTGCAACATGACATGTTCAACCTTCACAAATGCCAGGGTACATCCCTCTCTTATTTTCTCCAGAACCCACTGGCCTGGGTACTTTATTTCCCATTGCAAGAGAGAAAAGGAAATGTGACCCTTTACTGGCTGAGCTAGGGGAGCGACAGCATGGACCTAACAATGAGGGATACATTTTGGCAGGAGCAGAAGCCTGAGGTCTGCACCCTCTCCCACCTTAAACCCTGGTAGCACCCTTTTACGCAGAATAATCAGACTGGATACAAAGTCCGCTCTGGGCACTCCTTCCTTAATCTACCCTGGAGTAAGGCCTACAATAAATGCCTTCTGCTATCCTGTTTGGTGAGTGTTGTGTATGTGGTCTTCTGTTTGATAACCTTCATGTAGACTTCTGTTCTATCTAAACAGAAAGTCTCCATCAAAGGGGAAATTAGGAGTCTTTTGCTATAGGTTAATAGATCAGTTGTCCTAAACCAAACAAATTTCATTGTGACTATTACATTACTTCCTTTCCTGGAAGCAGCATCATTCAAATTAATAGCTATCTGAGGCTGCTGTCAGGAAGCTGCCAGACCAGCCTTCACAACACCACCAATACGTATCTCGCCTTCCTGTGGCATATTCACATACAGAAGCAGTATGGAAGACCAAAGAGAAAATAGGTAATTAAGAGACTAGGCAATATTGGAAGCCTGCCTTAATGTCAGGGTTCCAGCAGAATAACCTTCAGCATAAAAAACAATTTATCATAAAACTTGGTCAGAAGTGCTAATTTTTTCACTAGTAGCTTTGTGCAAACATCTTAGGAGAAGGGTGCACAAACAGAAATTAAGTGCCCCCTTTTGGTACAGCATATATTTTCTCCAATTTATCAACTGCCTGTGCTAAGGCAGGCTGTTTAAAAAAAGCATGCCAAGTTTTAAGTTCTTCACTGATAGGTAAGGAACGCCTTTCTAGAAGGAGTCAGTCTGTTTTTCAGAAATATAGAAACATTGAAATTTACAGGCGAAAAAGACTTGCGGTCCATCCAGTCTGCCCAAGGACCCTAGCTAAAGCAGTGACATGCCCATCTAGGATTTGTGTCACTTCTCCAGACCTTCCTTCTGGCACCACTATCTGCCCCTTGAATTTGCACCACTCAGCTGTAGTTTCACCACTGACCACATAGCCAGGCAAACCATTACAGCTGGTCACCAACCTCTCACTGAAAAAGTACTTCTTCATGCCCCTCCTGTAAGTGCACCTACCAACTTGTAGCTGTTCCACCAGTGTACGAGCCCTCATATCATATCAACAGCTCAGAGGAAACTACCATGTTGATCTTATAAAGAAACGCGAAGGTTTCTATCACATCCACACTTTCTCTTCCGACCTCCAAGGAACACATGTTCGAGTTTTGCAGCCTTTCCTCGTGTAAATTTCCCTGCTGACCCTGTATCTTTTTAGTCACTCTCCTTCGGATTTTCTCCAACCTGTCCTGTTCCTTACTCATATGTGGGCTGAAAAATTAACTGCTCCAAGTGCACCCTCACCATGGACGTGTAACTGTGGAAGGATCACCTCCTTTCTCTTACTAGTAAAATCCCTATCTACACAGCCCAATAGTCTGCTGGCTTTCCATAAGCCTCTACAAACCCCTTTTTTCTGTAGTCTGTCCCACCCTCAATCCATCGATCCTGCAGACGGTCTTTTTCCCTTTGGTGCATTGTCTTGCATTTCTTGGCACTGAACTTCAACTGCTAGATGCCAGACAATTTTTCTAATATTTCAACATCCTTTTCATACATACAAACATACGAAGAAGCCAACAGAAGAAGGTCATTTGGTCCATCAAGTCTGCTTGTGTTGCAGGGTCTACAGCTTGAGCTACTGCCCCCCCTCTCCCCACTCCTCCCATCCTCCCTCCCTACCCATGACCCTTACCCTCCCCCTATACCTGTCCCAGCCTCTCTTAAAGCTGCCCACTGTCTTCAATAAGATTCTCTCTTCTGGCAGTGCATTCCAAGTGTCCACCACCCTCTCAGTAAAAAAGTGCTTCCCGACCTCCCACCTTCCAGCTTAAGACTGTGCCCCCTCGTGTTATGGTTGCTGCTCAGCTTAAAGAGACTCTCCTTATCAACCTTATTTATCCCTTTCAAGTACCTGAAGGTCCCAATCATGTCCCCTCTCTCTCCTGTTTCCCAGGGAGTACATGTTCAGTGCCCTCAACCTCTCATCGTATGCCTTAACCTGCTGACCGGCTATCATCTTTGTAGCCCTCCACTGGACCTTCTCCAGCAGGTTAATGTCCTTTTTGAGGTGTGGGCACCAGTACCGAACTGCATACTCTAGATGCAGCCTTAGCAGTGACCTATACAAGGGCAGTATAACCTCCTCTCTTCTACAACTGATCCCCCTAGATATGCATCCCAGCATATTGTTTGCCTTTGCTGCTGCTTTCTTGCACTGCGTGGAGTGCTTCAGGTCACTAATGATCATCACTCCCAGGTCCTTCTCCTCCTCTGACACAGATACTCTGACTCCACCCAGGTAGTACTCTGTCCTAGGATTCTTGACTACAATATGCATAACTTTGCATTTCTTGGCACTGAAGCCAAGCTGCCAGATCCTGGACCACCTCCCTAACTTTTCCAGATCTTCCTGTAGGTCCTGTATCCCCTTCAGCTGTGTCCACTCTCCCACAGTGCTTGGTGTTATCCGCGAATAGGCACATTTTGCCCTTAATGCCATCTCCAATATCATTGATGAAGACACCGAACAATACCAGCCCCAGCACCAAGCACTGAGGGACCCCACTGGTTACCTGCCTTGTGTCAGATAACTCTTCCCCCCCACAACCACCAACTGGGTTCTGTCCTTCAGCCAGTTTTCCACCCACTTGCCATCTTTCCCCCAACCCCGAGATCCACCAACTTCCTGATCAACCTTTTGTGGGGCACAGAGTCAAAGGCCTTGCTGAAATCAAGATAGAGGATGTCTACCACTTGGCCCCTGTCTACTGTCTTAGTGACACAGTCAAAGAAGTCAATCAGATTTGTTTGACATGATTACCTCCATGAACTCATGCTGCCTCGCATCCTGGAGACCATGCTCCTCTAGATAGTCCACCAACTTTTCCTTTAGTGTGGGCTTCATGAGCTTGCCCACAATAGTAATTGTATTATATGGTAATCCATTCTGAAGTAACACCCCACACACACAAAGTTCAGAATTATACACAAAAAGGCACACCTTCCCCTTTATCACTTATGTACATACTAAACAGCTTGGGTCACAGGACTAACCCCTGAGGGACCCCATTTGCAACGTTCTGACTTCAGAGATTCTGCCATTTAAGACCACACTCTAATCTTCCCAAGTACTGATACAACCATACAGATATCCCCACTGTCCAGATCGTTTACCTTCTTGTAGCCTCCCATGTGACACAGAGTTAAAGGACTTGCTGAAATCCAGGTAAAAGGATATCAACTGACTGACCTCGATATGATGATTCTGTTATGTAATTTTATCAGATTTGCCTGGCAGGACCTGCCACTCATGAATCCGTGATGCCTTAATCCTCGTTCTTCTAAGAACTCTACTATCTTTTCTTTAATTTATGGTCTCTAAGAGTTTGTTCACTGTGGAGCTCAGAAAAAACGGCTTTGAATTTCTGGGTTTGTTACTATACCTGCTACTATGCTGCAGAACATCTGCCACCCTTCAGTCTGCCAGAACTACCTCTGTTTTCAGAAACAGATCCACTAGTGGTTCTGCCAGGGCCATCCCATTTTCCTTAAGGATCCTATGGTGAATACCACCCAGCCCCAGTGATCTGTTTACCGTTAGATCTTCTAGACTCTTACACATCCAGGCCCCGATATTGTCTGTTTTTATTTTGATGACCGGGTGAGATACACTGGTGTCATGGATGCCTTCTACTGATATGACCCGGTATACAATAAACAACAGTGTATTGCCAAACAAATAAGTTACAATATGTACAGGTACTGTAATACATAGTTGGGGCATGATTGTGTCACAGAACAGTGTTAAGGTATAGGCATACAGAGTACAACAATCTAGTACGATAAGAGCTCATAGCATATAAGGAGACAGCAGGAGGATAAAAAGGGAGCTAATACGTGGCATAAAGGAAGTATTGAATAAGAAGCACAAATAACTACGTGGCACTTGCACCAGCTCCAGATCCAGCAGCTGCTATATTCAATCAGAGTGTAGATCAGAGCTACCCAACAGAATATTGGACAGTGGTGGTGCAGTGCTAAGTGAAACTGTGGTTCACCAACATAGCCCTGGGCTGTATACAGACCACAGGGGAATGGCACTACTTGGAATGGACAGTGCCGAGACCCCTGTGGGCTATATTCAGCCACAACGTGCAAATCAGTCCACTGGGCATGCATAGCACCAAGGGACCATTTGCATACCCATCACTTGCATGTTGCACTGCAGCCTATCACATTCCCTGGTGTCCAGTGGCACCCCCACCCTCAGATCAACCATCATACCTTTTAAAATGCAGTCCCTGCTACACTGTCTAGGTAATTTCTTGGGTAACTGTTCTATCTTCATCAAGGATATCTCCTCCATTAGGCCACACCTTTGGAATAACTCCCAAGCAGTACTAAGCAACAGGGAGGATATACAGTCTGATATGTGATCAGGACATGAGGTCTTGCAGTACAGCAAGACCAAAACCAGCATGTCTGAAGAGAGACTATGTCCAGACTGTAATGTTTAGTGGAAGCAGAAAGCTGCTGACATATATGGCTGCAGCATATAAGTCAGCAGCAGGGACATTTCTGAAATAAACAACTGAAGTGGCCATAACTCTTGTGGAGTGACCAGCAGCACCAGGAAGTTCCTTACTGTATTTCCTATTTATTTATTTTATGGAAGTCTCGGAATTACAACCTTTGAGCCAGAGGCTCATTTACAAAGGCTCCACATCATAGGAAAGAAGGAAACAGACAATACACATGGTGCAGTAGGCAGGATTAAAGGTACAGAGTCCAAAAATGCAATTAAAAGAAAATACACAGTAAGCGCTACAATATAAAGTAGGTACTGGCTCAACTCACTCCCAGTGGATGTCACCAGCACATCGAATCTCAACCTTTAAGCACAAACTATGACTGCACTTGGTGGTTGGTGCACACTGTTGACTGCTTCTCTTAAATTCCTTGCCTGCATTCCAGTCCTCTCCTTTATTAATGCACTCTCCCCACACCCCTCTCCTCCCTCCCTGCTATCTCTTTGCAATACCCCCCACCAGCCCTCATTAGCCTCTCCCTGCCACCCCTTTTTCACTCCTCCCCCTCACCTTTCCCTCTCACACCTTATGCCCCTACCTCCACGAATACTCCCCATCCCACCTATTTCTCATATCTCTCTCCTCTCTCCCCCTCATCCTTTCTATTTACCACCTACCCACCTTGCATCTTACCCTTCCCCCACCCTTCCCCCTTACCACCTACCCCTTCTACTCCTATCCCCCTTCTCTGATCTTGCCTGTCCCCCACTACAGTGTCCCCTCCCTTAGCTACCTCTCCTCCCCTCATGCATTTATAAGGATCATTAATCTCATATGTAACCGCCGCCGGCACTCTTTCTACAATGACTAGTGTATTGTATAATCGCTTACTTACTCGTTGATTCTGTAAAAAAAAAAAAGCATTTGGAAACTGTGTACTGAAGTATATCTGTAATTGCATTACCTGTTCATTAACTTGATTCTCTTGTTTTAGTCTGGACAAAGCCTCTGGCAGCTCATGTATTTGTGCATTACTGTAATTGTTTTAACCGTTCTTAATTTGCCTGTCTTGTCCCAACTTGTCCAATGTCTTGATGTGGAACCTTTGTAAAAGAGCACTGTCTGCTCAAAAGTGTTATCCGAATAAATAAATAAAATAAAAGGTTACAATAGTTACATGGCTTCAGCTTTCACAGTACACGTAGCATAGGTATCAAGAGTTGCATGAAATCACAACTTTTGCACACAGTAAAAGAGCAGCCAAGGGATGACCTTGTCAGGAACATCTTCGAATGCAAAGTCAAGGGTAGGTGAGTAAAGGGGTGAGTGGTGCCCAGATGGATGGTGAAATAAATTGAGCAGCCCGAGATAGGTATTGTCCCGGAGGGTTATTTAGTCCTGACTGAGAGACCTGTGCTACTATAACTGGTGGCTGGGAGGTCTTGAAAAGTAGGAAATTAGTCCGTTTTGGCGATCCTGCAGAGCTTCTGGATTATATACCTGTGCAGTGTGAGAGTCTGCAAGCAGGTGCTGCGTGTCTGCGATTCTGCCTGAAGTGAACTGGGGGGAGCTAGGACCTGTGTCCTGGAGGTAAATTTATAAACTGAGACTTGCTCGCAGCGAGCGCTGTGAGGTGCTACTTGGTACTGGAAATGTCCAGTTGATATAGGAGGGTTAGGCTATGTTTTAGTATGTGTATTTGAAAATGAAATGTTTTAATTATATAGCCTTTATTATGTGAAGTTGAAGAATCAGTCACTTTGCGGGCATGGCTATTAGTAGGTCTGTTATACTTTAGAAGTTAGGCTTGGTGGGCTATTTTATATTTAAGTTTATTATTTTTATTTAGATATTTTGAACTTGTTGTGCCTTAGAGATATATATGTTATATGGGAGGATCAAAAGGGGCTAGAATTGTTTATAACTTGATGCTGCGCGACCTGCACCCTTTCATCCCCCTTCCAGTTTCTGATGTTACTATCAGACGCTGTCGGGAGATGGGGATTGGTAGGGACAGTGTTGGTCGCGCACTATCAAGAAACTCCAGTTTGGGTTATGGGAGGATTGAAGTTGTCAGGTCCAGGAGGCGCCCTGGGTTGCGATGGGCACATGGAGAGGCCAGTCGTGTTTGGTGTCCATCCCCAAGGGTATTAGATCAAATGGCCAGGTAACCTGTGGGCTGCATCACCCCAAATCCTGATGGCAGTGTGTAATGCCAGATCGATCAGAAATAAGACAAGCAATTGCTGCCTTGATTTCGCGGCCCATCTGGCTTTATCACGGAGACTTGCGGGAGGCGACGCGGGCCCAATTTTGAGGCTGCAGTCCCCCCTGGTATACTGTGGCACTGCCCCAGAGTGGAGCGAGGGTGGCGGTGTAGCCATCTGTTTTAGATCCAGCCTGACCTTTCACCATGCACCCGGTGAGAGCCCCGGTTCTTTGAATGTGTGGCCATCTGGGAGGACCTGATGCGGGCTGCAGGATCTTTCTCATTTATCGCCCTCCTGGGTCGATGGGAGAGTTCCTGCAGGAGGTCGCAGATTTCGTTGCCGTTGCATCACTGGAATCCCCCAGATGTGTTTTTCTGGGGGATTTCAATGTTTGGTTCGACGATGTGAATCATGGACATGGTTATGAACTTTTCCAGATTATGTCCTCCCTGGGTCTGACGCAGGCAGTTACTTTACCAACTCATCGGGATGGCCACATGTTGGACCTGGTGTTCTCACTGGGACTTGATATTAATGATCTTAAGATCAATCCAGTTCTCTGGTCTGATCATTGCACGGTCCAGTTCACGCTGGGCTCCCGCCATAAGCCCTTCCCCTGTTGAGATGATTTGCTGTCGCCCTTTACGGGGTTTGACCCCTGAGGGTTTTCTGGCGGCAGCAAATTTGTCTAGAGTGGGTGATGCATGCGCGGGAGGTGTTGTGGTCGGAGTTGACGCCTATAATGAGGTGCTATCCGACACCATAAACTCCCTCGCACTTGTTCGTACGCACTCCAGGACTTCTTACCTGAGGTCGCCATGGTTCGATGGTGAGCTCAGGAGATGAAGAAACTGGGTCGGAGATTGGAGCGCTGCTGGAGGAGATCCTGCTTGGATGCGGATAAATTGGCCTCTGCGTGTCCATTATGTTGGGTACCAGGAGGCAATCAACCGTAAGAAGACAGTGTTTTTGTTCTGGGAGATTGCTCCCGGAAGGAACCGACCGCCTCACTCTTCCGGACCATTGATAGACTTTACATCCTGTCTGTCTACGGCTCGGAGGGTTTTTCCAACACTGATTGTGAGGATTTCACCAGTTCTTTTCGGATAGGGTGTCTGCGATCCGGCGGGTGGCTTCTTCAGCCAGCAATGATACAGCTGGCAGTGATCGTCTGATGAGTTCTGAGTGCACTCCGTCTGGTTGGGGAGAGTTTAGACCAGTGGAGGATAGTGAGGTTATTGAGGTAGCAACCAATGTGAGGCACACCTTCTGTGAACTGGACCTGGTGTCAATGCGTTTTTAATGAGATACGTTGACTCTGTTGGCCCGGTGTTTGCCATGATTGTACGGTGCTCCCTTTCCAAGGGTGTCTTTCCGGATGCCTTGAAGGAGGCTCTGGTGAGACCCCTCTTAAAGAAGCCATCTTTGGACCCGGAGATCAGGGCAAATTACCGTCAAATCTCTAACCTTCCATTTTTAGGAAAGGTTATTGAGAAAGTGGTAGCGCTTCAGTTGGAAAGAGCACCTCATATGTCACGAAGTTAGGCGAACCTTCCAGTTTTGCCGTACAAACATAGCAATCAAACTGCACTTGTTCGAGTGCAGAATGACCTTCTCAGGGCTAGAGATCGGGGAGACAAGACAATTCTTGTTCTCCTCGATCTCTCATCAGCTTTTGACACTGTCGACCATTGTGTGCTGCTTGCTTGCCTTGGGGACCTTTGTGGACTCACCGGTAATGTCATCAAATGGTTTGAGTCCTTTCTTACTAACAGGAGGCAGCGGGTTATGATGGGAAATTTCTCATCTACACCCAGTCTGCTTCTTTGTGGAGTTCCTCAGGGATCAGTATTGGCTCCAATGTTGTTCGTAGGTATATGTTGCCTCTGGTGGGATCATTAGGAAATATGGCTTGAGTTTTCATTGCTATGCCGATGATACTCAGCTATATTTTTCCTTTGCCTCAGGAACATCCAATGCAGTGGATGTGCTTAATATCTGTCTGACCGAGATTAACGACTGGATGGCCTCCAGCTGGTTAACGTCTGAACCCGATAAAGGCGGAGGTATTAGTAGTGGAGTCGAACAGAGTTGTAAATGGGATGGCCTCTGACACAGAAACTGGGCTTGTCCTAGGGTCTGTGCCATTGAAGGCCTCCTCTGCGCGCGAATCTTGGCGTGATTCTGGACAGAGATTTAACCATGGAGGCTCAAATATCCTCTGTGGTTCGCACCTGTTTTTACCATCTCAGAAACATTGCCAGAATTGAATCCCTCGTTCCGCCTCTGGACCTCCCTACTTTGATACATGCCTTAGTCACATCTAGGCTTGATTACTGTAATGCGCTCTATCTCGGGGTCACGGGAGGATCTCTCCGCAGATTGCAGCTGGTGTAAAACGCAGCTGCCCGATTGTTGACCGGGCAGCAAAAGTTTTGTCATATTACACCGGTTTTGTGTGAATTGCACTGGCTGCCAGTCAGGTGGAGAGTCCTCTTTAAGGTGGGTCTTCTTACTTATAAGGCCCTACACAGGCAGAGCCCTGGTTACCTGTTAGACCTTCTGTCACCTGCCTTCTCCTCGTGCCCTCTTCGTTCCTCCAGTGAATGCCTCCTGACCATTCCCAGAACTAGGCTGAAATCAGCTGGCGATAGAGCATTTAGTGCCGTGGCCCCTGCTCTGTGGAACTCCTAACCAACTATGGTCAGAGAGGCTTCATCGGTGGATGTTTTTAAGGCCCAGCTAAAGGCCTTTCTCCTTTCTAAGGCATTTAATGCTTAGATAAAGATTTATAGTTAAGGTTTAGTTTTTGTAATGATTTGTATTTATGTGTAAATTTATATATTTATTATGTTTAAATACCTGTTTTAATGCTTTGTTCGACGCCCAGAGCCTCTGGGATTGGGCGTCTTTTAAATAAATTTTGCCTTGCCTTGCCTAAATCCACTAACGTAGGTGCAGAGGAGAGGAGAGGAGACTGAGGGTAGGAGACAGAGTAGAATGGAGGGAGTTTACTGTGAGTAGGAGACAGAAAAATAGCAGGACGATAACTAGAGGTGGTAAAGGAGGGAGGAGGAGGAGGAGGCGGGTGCAGATGCAGGGGAGGTAAGATCAGTGAGGATTAGGGCTGTAGGGGAGGTTCATGGATACAAGGTGATATGAAACCTAGATACCTATACCAAGGATTCTATAACAGAACATACTCAATCAAATCAATCAAAATCTTTATTTTACCATAATACAATGTGTCAGCCATTTTGAGTGCCTCTTTCCCAGGGGTGAATGAAACAAAATGCTGAGAGGACTTTCTGCAATCAATATAGTATCTCAGTGTTATATGTACAGCTTAAGTATGGAGTAGCCCCTCACCTAGCTGGCATGCTCGTGATAATAAAGAGGAAGATATAAAAATTTAGGCTGAACCAAACAATACAATTACTGCTGACCCCCTTTAATACATGAACTAGAGTCGTGTTTCAAACGCTGTAATAACCGGTAGAATGGGTTATTATGGCGGTTTGTGTCACTCTTCTTTAGCACACCACCTCATTGGCTCTTACTCACGTGTGGGCAGGCCAAACACATCAACAAACGTGGCGGGGGGTTTCTCCGCTACCGAGCAGTCAGACCGCACTTCCATTAAGGTAATACTTTCTTAATATTTATCTGGTTGATCTTGCCTTTCTATTTTTAAAAATCTATCTGGTTGATCCTAGTGTTGCTTCGTTTCGGGCAGGGCTTCGGGAGACGGCCACTGTAATCCAGAATGGGCCGTGGCTGACTATGACTGTTTCCACAGTGTAATTTGTAAAGAAAAAGAAAAAAAGAAATTATGCCAAGAATTTATCCTGCTTTTGAAATTGCCCACGCTCGTGTGTGTGTGTGTGTGTATAAGAGGGACTGAGAAGCAGCAGCAGGGATCAATGTGTAGCTCCTTCAGTAACTTCCTTTGACATGGACTTCCTTGCACCAGTAATTATAAAAAACAATGCCTGTGCAAGGTCTGTGTCATTGAGGATTTTTAACATATCCTCGGTGTGCAACGATCTCAAAAACAGGGGTGTATGGATTATAACACACCTCGGATGTGCGAAATATACCGAATAAAGGATGGGGAAGTGTGTGATATGAGAATTTAATGCACACCCAAGGTGTGGGATGCCACATAAACCCAAAGGGTGAAGGAACTGTTCAGCCTGCCTACACACAGAAGCAGAGCCAGTGGCAGAGCACTCTAGTTACATTATTAGAGGGAATATCAACTGTCACAGTACATTGAAAAAATGGCTTTCCAGTTACTATATCCTAACACACACCTGCACAGGTATTATTCTATATATAACACCTTCAACAGAAACTTAGGATGCGTACATAAGAGACTCAATCTTTATGGAAAGTCAAATAAGGAGGCTCACACATTAGAGCATGAAGCTCAGAATTCCTTTAAGCAGCAGTCATGGAAACTAAAAATAACATCTTCCATGACAGAAAACATAAGCCACAAGTTGCAGCAGGCTCAAAAGGAGCTAACCTCAATTTCTCAAGTATGAAATTCTAGCCCCAAGGCAGGACTGAATTATGGATAGTAGGTTTTATATGAAGAATACCTCTCTCAGAAACATTCAGGACAAGGCTGGCGAACAGCAGGGCTACTGCATGCAACACCACCGACCTGGGTATGGAAACAAGCTCGGGTCATCGGAGGGCTGGCCGGGGGCGGGTAAGACTGTTCCATCAGAGACTCTCCTCCTGCGGGGAGGGGGGAGAAGAGAACATGCTCCGCTGCTTTACCGACACCTGGGTGCAGGTGATGGTGCAGGGGATTGGCGGCTTACAGGAGGGGCCTTGAAGCATGGCTCAGGACTGGCTACATCGGGATTCCCAACAGCCAATCCCCTTAAATGCTTCTGGTTTTGGGGGGTGGGGGGTGGGAGGAACATAAAATGGAAAATAGAGGCACAGGACTGGGAGAATGAAGCCTCCGCCAGCCCTGGAGCAAACAAACAGAATCGCAGCAATTTCGTGTTGTGTGGGGACACACACACAGATCCAGCTCTGGACCATTCTTTCTTGCGAATAGGCCACTTCCCACGTCAGTCAGCAGTTCCCATTCGTGGACCATTGACTGGGACCTGCTTAACCGGTCTGCCAAAACATTTTGGAGACTTAGGAAAAACATGCCCAACAGTTGAAGGTCGTGAGACAAAGCCCAGTACAATACTCAAACTGCTTACCTGCATGGGGATAGAAATGAGTGCCCCTTGCTTGTTAATGTAATGCATCATACTAAGATTGTCCATCTAGATTAGCAGAGGACCAGGGCAAAGATGATTCTGAAAAGTCTGGAGGCTGTATAGGACAGTCTGCATTTTCAGGACATTTATGTGCAACTCAGCCTCCATTATGGTCTATGAACCCTGTGTCTGGTAAGGGCCAAGATGAGCAGTCCAGCTGGAGTTTGAGGCATCTGTGGTAAGGATTTAAACAGGAGCTGGTGCAAAGAATGAATGCCTTTCAGTTTAGTTCTCACAATCCATCCACCACAGCAATGCTCTGCATAATGGAAACATGACAAAAACTATTTGTTCGAACTCATCCATTAGCTGATCCCACTGGACCCTGAGTGTCCACTGCAGTATCCTCATATGAAGGCGGGCATGTGGCTCAGTCAATATAGCTGCAGCCATGAGGCCCAGGAGACATAACATTGCTTGCACATATACTATATGTAGTGACTGCTGTACACTAACTACTTAGGGCAAGAGTGCCTGCTCTGTCCTGGGGCAGAAAAGCATATCCTCTCTCTCTGTGTCCAAGACCACCCTTATGCACTGCAGTCACTGGCATGGAGTCAACACAGACTCTGGCACATTCCGCGTGACCCCCAAGTCAGTGAACAACTGATAAGGAAGTACCTGGGCTAGAACCCTTTGTTCTTGTCCTGAAGAGAAAACTCTTCTATGCAAGTTTCTGAAACAAAGTTTGAACCTCATCTTTCAGAACAGATACGTGACCCGAAGGATAAAAAGAAAGAAGCAGAGGAGGGATTTGTAACAGGTCCAGAGCATGAGCCCTTGCAATTATTTATAGGACCCACTCATCCGTGGTGATCTCCTGCCACTGTTTTAACTACAGAGAGATCTCGCTCGGAAGCAATAACTGAGGGGAGGGAGGAGACAGAAGAAAGTACAGCACAATCAGGTGCAGCAGGGCCACCGAAACCAAATCCTTTAGGTGCTTTGGCATGGGAACCAGTGAGGAGGGTACCACCACCTCTGACACGACCTTGCTAACGGGGGAACAATTACCTTGGGTGGCTGCCTACCGAAAGAGTCCCTACCATGAACTCTAGTGGGAGTGGCATACAGGGACTTAACAGACCTTAGAGTTATTTTAGAAGACTAAAGGTCACGTAGGGCTTCTTTAAGATCATAGCCAAACAGTTTGGACCCTTTAAAGGGAGCATTCAAAACTGCTTGTTGCACATCAGTGGCAAAGCCAGCAACTCTGAACCAAAAATACCATCTCATGCAGACGTCAGAAGCTTAAGCCCTGGCAGAAGCATTAGAGACATCATAAGCTGAGCACAGCAAATGTTTGCCAATCTCAGCACCAGCAGATGATGTTTCAAGCAAATCGATCTTGGCAGAGGCATTAGGCAAAGCCTGAGCAGCAGTATGATCAGCTTTCCACAGGCTGTTCTAGTGTTTAATAATATGAGCCTGGTAGTTTGCAATCTGAAGTCCCTAGAAGGCACAACTTGCCCATTACATCCAGCCTCCTAGATTCCTTATCAGGAGGCAGAGTACTCATATGTCTAGGAGCCCTAGATCTATCATGAGCAGCCATGACAACCACGGAGTCAGTTTCAGGCTGGTTAGCATAATAAGGCTTAGCAGATGGGGCAAGATACCTGCTTATCAGCCTTTCTAGGAACTGCAGGCAGGGAGTTAGTCCATGCCATACACCAAATGTACCATCCTCTAAGGCAGGTTACACAGCCAAAGACTCCATTAGAGTCCTCTTAGTGGAAACTTCCTGTTCCACATCAAAGACCGTGACGGACTGCATTAGCTGCATTATGACCTGGAAAGAGAGGTCCTCAGTAGGAAACCCCGGGGTATACAGTATACCGAGTCCTCATTACAGGATGAGAAAGTACAGCTGGAGGGTAGGTTTCCTTCCACAAACTGCTCTTTGCCCTAAATATTCCTCCTCTAAATCCCCCTCCAAGTCCATGAGGTCAGGATTATATTCCCTTTCTTCACTGTCCGCATGAACGTTGATGGGAGACACTAAAGGCACCTGCAAAGTGGTGGCGACTGAAAGGCAGGAATCTGGGGTGTACTTGTGGAACCCATCAACAGGGGCTGCAAACATGAAGGCCCCATTGGCAGAACAACTGCCTGCAATGGCAATCCTGGCAGAATATGTCGAATCATTTCAGAGAACAATGCCAGCACAGTCTGGAGTCAACGGCACCCTGAAAAGGCAGATCCAGGACTACCTGCATTAAAGTGCTGGAGCCTGACAACGATGGCATCATATAGTTCATCATAGGAACAGCAGCGCCTGAGCCAGACCCTGACCTTGGTTTCTCAATAACAATCGGTATTTGGGGGCTTCGTCGACACCGGAGTGCGGTGAACAAGAGGGTACCTGTTTTCAATGGCAACTGGGACCTCGCCAGCGAAGCAAACTTGTCTTTATCCCTGTGTTTATGCTTATGGCTGGACGAGGAGGCGGCCCGGGACTACACCCTCTCCTTGTCCTTATCGTAAGGCTTCGACGACTGCTTCTCAGCCAATGATGAGGAAGAAGCAAACTTTGAGCCTTTTTCCTTCTCTATGGCTTTTAACACTTTTACAGCAAGGAAATTTTCTAGAGCTTTCTTATCGTGTTGCCTTGTAGCCTGGTTGAAACCCTGGCAAATATCACAAGCACTCATGTTGTGAGAGAGGTCCAAACAGCACACACAAACAATGTGTGTGTCTTTGTGGATTTTATAATCACACTGACAATACCGAGATAAAAGGTTCTTTAGATTTTGGTTACATACAGAGACAGCGATAGTAAGCTTATAAAGTAAAAGAACAAACGATAGTGACTTGTTCGACAAAGTTTATTTCACCAGGTCCGACGACGATGACTGATGTTGGGAGAAAGAACTGAGGAGTGATAGGGCCTCCTATGTTACACAGTATACACATCGACGCTGTACGTCACTGTAGGTGGCAACCAGCTAACAAATGTTTCTGTGTAGTCCTGACAGATTAAAGTTTCAAAGGTGTGGCCTAACTGAGTAGATATCCTCAATGAAGAGCCCTGTTAAAGCGCACAATATTGTGGTTGCTTGTTCCCACGGGGTCCTCCACCCAGTGATGCAGTATAGCGCAGTGTGTTAAGGCTTTGAGCTGCAGATCTGGAGACCTGGGTTTGAATTCCACAGCCGCCTAGGTGTATACTGTGTGATCCTGAGCAAGTCACTTAACTTCCTTGTGCTCCCAGGTCGCACCTGGAAACGAGCTTCAGCTTAGTGTGCTACTCCTGGTTAAACAATGTTCCCTTTCCCCTTCCCTTTCCACCCTTAGGTTACCTATAAGGTCCTAGTTCAACAATACACAGTCGGTCCAAAGCTACCCTCCCCATGTAGCTTCCTATACCCACTGCTGGAGAAAGCAGTCCTAGAAGACCTCGATGAACCCATAACTTCTGCTACTCCTTGTCTTTGGTACTGCCCAATCTACATATGGAAGAATGAAATACCCCCCCCACCCCAGTGACCGTTGTCCCCAATTCTGCTGCATTATTTATATCCTCTAATTTATCTACTTTACCAGCCAGACTCTGTGGCCTGTAGATCACTTCCATCCTCAGACTTTTGTCTCCTCTTCCACCAATTTTAGTCATAAATAGTGCATAGCGAGGTATAACGATGTTCCAGCACTGATTTTTGTGTTGGTAACCGCTACTGTAAGGAAGACTCTGAAACTCCTTTAAAGTGTAATAATTGATTTTTACTAGAATACAATAATTGATTGTGCCACCAAAATGAACTGGACAATGTTTTGTGGCCAAAAGGGCCACTTCCTCAGGGCCTACGATGGTCTAGAGGCTAGCCTGTTCTCAGCTTTTACACCAGCTTGGTGGGGATGAAAGCTTGAGTTTGTTATATAAAACGTAGAGGCTTGCCCAGCTGTGTCTGGTGCTATGTGTGGCATTATGCCCATCTTTCACATTCGAGGAAGCTTCCTCTGAAGGCTATGTGTTTTCAGACATACATGGCCTTTAACAGGAAGACTCCTCGAATGTAAAAGATGGACATAATACTTGATGCGGATGGGCAAGCACTAAATTTTTTTTTCTAAATATGTTAATTAAGTTTTAGCAAGTATAAACGTTGCCACACAGAGACTGCACATATTCTAGACTTGTCTTACGATCTCTGCATATTGCCCATTAAAAAGCTTTTGACAGTCATACAGAAACACTTAGACAATGAACAGAAAAACATTAAACATTAAACAAGATTACTAACAAAACTGAACAGACACCTTTCTATGAACCATATTTTCATGTTGCAATTCTCTTATTATAATTAACATTTCACTGATAACCTAAGCCTCAATGTACTGTCCAAGTTCAAATCAAGGCCGGGGGTGGGGGCAGGGCAAAAACCCTAGGCACCCACTCAAGCATTCTACCACAGTTTAACAGACAAGCATCACTTTCCTCGTCCTCCATCCCAGTAAGATTAGCAGCATATGTTTCATACTGCACTCAGATTACATCATAAAGATGGAGGCAGTCCCTAGTTTCATTCACCAGCTTCTCTAATTTCATATTCCCAATCACAGTCCTTCTCCAACAGCTAAAGGTGGGTGCCCCAGAGAGCTTCCAATTAGATGAAGTTCCTGATTTAACAGCTAAGATCGCCCCAAAAATTTATTTTTTATGACCTGCTGGTATCCCCTTCAAATTCACCCATCTCCCCTAACAAAACCATTCTTTGAGTTAGCATGATCTGAGAAAACAGCATTTCTGATATCACAGCCTCCAACACCTGCTAACAGCCAGCTATCTGGGAACACCCAGCTATCATGTGCAAACAGATCAGCCTGCTTTTACCTGCACCAAGGACATAAATCATCATATCGCAGGTTAAAGGGGCACGGTCAGCTTTGCCCCCTTCGCTTGTTGCTAAATGTGAACAGTGTACCTTTTGGCACACACCTATCATGGATTGACTGCAGAATACCCCCATATATAAGAAACTATAGTCTTTTACCCGATTTTCTCAATTTTGGCTCAAAAGTATTCTATGCAGTCCGACAGTAAGTCTCCAGCATCCCGGAAGCACACTGAGGTCAGGAACACGGGTCTGCCACAAGCACGTTCCCGAAGTGTTACTTTTCCCCATGCCAACAGTAAAAACATGGTAATCCTGTTCCTCCCATTATAGTAAACCGCTGCCGGTATCTCCGATCATAAACCGAGCACTACAAGGAGTAAAAGATACATTTTTAAATTGGAGCCGAAATTCCGCGCATGCGCGCAAGAGGCATGAACAAGGATCCTGAGCCTGCGCAAAAATGTGCTGTAGGTGAACATGCACAGGATTTCAACTCCAATTTAAAAATGTATCTTTTACTCCTTGTAGCCTCGGTTTATGGTCAGAGATACCAGCAGCAGTTTACTATAATGGGAGGAACAGGATTACCATGTTTTTACTGTCAGCATGGGAAAAAGTAACACTTCGGAAATGCACTCATGGCAGACCCGTGTTCCCAACCTCAATGTGGTTCCGGGACGCCGGGGGCTTACTGTCAGGACCGCATAAAAACACTTCTGAGCCAAAGTTGAGAAAATCAGGTAAGAAGACTACAATTTCTTATATATGATAGGTGTGTGCCAAGAGGCACCAGGGTTTTAAATAATTGATTAGCAGTTTTTTTCTTGGGACACTACTAACTGTACAGAAAGCATTTATATAGGTTTTCTAGAAGTGTTATGTTTGCTAAACACACTGAGGCGAGCGCTATGCATTTTCACAATGTTTTAGAACTTTTATAAGCAAAACATTAGGGTTTTAAATAATTGATTAGCAGTTTTTTCCTTGGGACAACACTAACTGTTCAGAAAGTATTTATATAGGTTTTCTAGAAGTGTTGTTTGTTAAACACAGTGAGGCAGGTACTATGCATTTTCACAATGTTTTAGCACTTTTATGAGGAAAACGCTAATCAATTTTTAGAGTTAAATAAAACCCTGAAACGCTAATCAATTTTTAGAGTTAAATAAAACCCTGTTGCACACTGTTCATATTTAGCAACAAATGAAGGGGAAAAGCTGACAGTGCCCCTTTAAACTTTGCCTATCTGGTTGAAGTGTAATAGGCCCTTTGTACTGTCATAAAGTGAATTACTTCATATTTGCCTGCACAGGTAACCGCCAGCCCTTGTCCAGAATATCTGACCATTCCTCTATGTCTTTTTCCACCCGCAAATCCTTCTGCCATTTAAGACAGATCTGACCCCCTGTTCCAAATACCGAGAACATCAAGTTTCTTTACAACTGCGCAACCAGCACTTTTGTGTTTTGCACACTGTCCAACATAGAGGCTATACCTGATGGTTCCTGCAGTGTATATACTGCTTCTAGGTTGTTTCCTAGGAGATGGCGCAATTGCAGAAATCTAAAAAAATGTGTACATGGGATATTATATTTTTGGGATAACTCATCAAATTACATCAGTTTACCAGCTGAGTACAAACGTCTCAGGAGCAAGACTCCCCAGTCCTCCCATAATCTGAAGCCTGGGTCTTTATGGAAGGGGGGGAAAATGGCCCAGTGGCATGGAGGGCTGAGGCACTGACACATCACCTCCTGCCACACTGACTACCTGGATTTGGGAACAGACACGGGTCACTTGGGGGGCTAGCCAGTGGAGGGAGGACCGAGCGTCCAGAGGACAGCTCTCCTCCCTCATGGAGGGGGGTTAACATGACCTGCTGCAATACTACCATCTGAAGGTGTCCAGGTCTGGGCACATCAGGAGAGACAGGCCACATCTAGGTGTGTTGGGATGTCTCTGCAGAGACGGAGCTCGTCTGCCTCATCACTGCACAGTTTGGCCTCAGGGGAAACCTAACCAAAAAAGGAGGAAAAAACCCTCTAGCTGTAGGATGAAGTCTGGGCACTCGCAGGTCCCACACCGCAAACCAGGCACATCACAACCTCCAGAAGCTAGGACGTCGGCAAAGTAAGTTAAGACCCAGAGAAGCCAGGTGACGGAGCTAGAGGGAATGGACAGATGGGGGCATGCCAGGGGTGTTTAGGAGGCAAAAAATGTATATAGAAAAAAAAAGGATGGGGGAAACAGAGGATCGTCCCATAAAGGGGTTAGTTCCATATACTTAACTACAGACTGTTTAAAGTTATAAGCTTTTTGCCAGACAGTTAAAAGGTGTTCTATGACAGGATTGCCCTTAGCTCGTTTAAGATCATGCAGGAAAGTACTATAAAGTAGGACAGGTAATCTCCCACTTTGAGATCATTCTTTCTCCATTAGGGGGCCCTGTATTCTTAGACTGACCCCCGTACCAGTACAGAAGGCCGACCAGTTGTGCAGCCCAGTAGTAATTCTTAAAATATGGTGTACTTATGCCTCCCTTACTAGGCTCCGAAGAGAGCTGATCTAACTTTATCCTAGGGGTCTTATGCCACAGCCACATCGTAGCACAGCCCCGCAAGTGTTTAACAAAAAAAAAAGATGCAAATAGGGGAATGGGAAGAACCTTAAACAAACACAATAATTTAGGCAATATAGTCATTTTAAGGGCATTAGAGCGGCCCAGGAGAGACAGGGGGAGATCCTGCCACTTCTTGCAGGGACCAATAATTTTATGTAACAAACTCAAGCTTTCATCCCCACCAAGCTAGTGTGAAAGCTCAAAACAAACTAGTCTCTAGACCCCTGTAGGCCCTGAGGAAGTCTCAGCCACAAAACAATGACCAGAATATTTTGGAGACACAATTCATTATTGTATACTAATAAATCAATTATACACTTAAAGGGGTTTCAAAGTCTTCCTCACAGTAGCAATCACCTGTACTTGTTGCACAACAGAGTAGTGACTCTTCCTAACACCCATTTGATTTGCCCATTTTTTTATAGGCCAGGTGAGCATCCAGGTCCCAACCCCCCCTTTTTGTTGTGCTGCTCAAGTTTCAATGTATTAACAAAAGTTACAAAAACCTTCTAAAAATGATCAGTAACTAGGCTGGCGCTGAGGGCTGAAGCACTGCTTAGCACCTTACCTCACTCCATGCCGGTGTCCCGAGTTCGAGACAAGCTTGAATCACCAGGAGTTTGCAGGGGTGTGCTGGCCGTGTATGCAGCAGCCAACAGGCAGCTCTCTTCCCCTGGATCAGGGAGATTTGCTGACTCAGCTCTTGGCTGCCACCAGGTGGAGGTCCTGCTGGCAGCACTGAAAGTCCAAACAACAAACGTGTCACCAAGGTGGGGGAAAGCCGCAGGTTCTGGGTCGCGTGCGTTCCTCTGCGCTTACGCGCCACCCTCGCCGTCTCAGCTCGATCAATCAGGAAAAGCCAGAAAATGGAAAAAGGGACCCAAGGGTTGGCTGGCACACTGCACACCTCTCTGCACCCGCACCACCACCACCTGGGCACCTTGGGTGCTATTTGGATCATTGCATGCCTCTCTGGACCCGCACCACCACCTGGGCACTTTAGGTGCTATCTGGATCACTGCACGCCTCTCTTGATCTACACCACCACCTGGGCATCTCGGATGTTAACTGGATCACTGCATGCCTCTCTGGACCCGCCCCACCACTTGGGCACCTTGGGTGATATCTGGATCACTGCATGCCTCTGTGAACCTGCACCACCACCACCTGGGCACCTCGGGCACTATCTGGATATGCTCTCGGGGGGGAGGGGATGGCCCTCCTCTCTTCAGCCCCACCATGGGGGGGGGGGTCTTGCACAGGAGGTAGCCCAAGGGAGGTGGTTGCTGGTTTGGGGGAGATGGGGTCGAAGCAGTCAGCAACTCGAGGGGTAAAAAGCTACATGGAGGAGGAAAAAACAAATGATCAGTGTCAATCAAAACAAGGTGTCAAAAACGTCGGTTTTTAAATCATTACGATTCAAAAGGCTTTCTGCAGAGCAAATTCTGCAGTGCTGAGTCTTTACTTTGGCTGAAAATGATCTGGCAATTGAGACTCGAGTCTTGTATTCAGTGGTTTGATGGGTTCAAACTACTCTGGATCTTCTGGGCAGAATGCATGTTCAAGCAATCTGCTTAAAGTGTTAAGTTTCTAAAAACACCGATGTTGTTAGAAGTCATTTTTCCACTCATCTACTATATTAGAACTTCACTTATTAAAAGCTAAATGTGATCCTTTACCTTCCCACCGGGGGTCCTTGTCCCGAGGATAAACTGTGTAGTGTGTTGTGATACGAGGCACTGTTGATGAAGTCCATCTTGTAGAACACTGCACAGCTGGAAGACATCCTTTCTGTGTTGCCTTTACAGAGCGCAGGCACTGGTTTGCTACAAAAAAAGAGAAAGAATCGGGTTAATTTTTAAAATACCCTGAATAAGTGTTCCTGTTTTCACTATATTTTATCAGTAAGCCTACAGGACTTCAATGTTCTGTACTAAAAAGTGATAATCAGACAAAAGGAGGTCTTGCTAAATGCTTTAGGTGAGGTATGGGGCATTTATGCAGAGTGCCTTCAATGCCTGGAAGTGCAGTTATCACATTATAACCCACAGCCAAGAGCGTCTTACTAAGGTTATAAAATGAGTAAACTAAGAAAACATTTAAAAACAATAAAATTAACTTTTTTTAATAACAGCAAGTATTCTCTTTTAACAGTAACTAGCAAAAGGTACCCCTCGCCACCTGTCAACCATCTGTCTTTCCACACACTGAATAAATGGAATGCTTGTTTAACATGTAATACAAGAATTTAAGATTCTGCAGAATTCCATTTGTAGACTGTATATACATATACACACACACACCCCAAAAGGCTTCATATGTGTTATCTTTTTGAAAAGCCTACAGAAGCAAAGAAGATTATTGGTTACTTGAAGGGGGTGGCAGAAATGTTTGCAGTACCAACAAATTAGTATTTGTTTTAAACATCTTACTTTATGTTGTACTCCAATACTGCCTGCACTTATGTGTGACCATATACACTGTTTCTTCTTTTCTCTGATCTTACTGTTATTTTAGTTAGTTTTTTTATATTGTTATTTCCATGTACTGTCATTATACCTGTACATATGTATGACTAGGTGTATTGTTTATGACTTGTGTGATGCTGGTCCACCTTGCAAATGAGCTTGCTCAATGGTGTCCGCCTGGATAAATAAAGATTTTGATTGATTGATTGATTGTAACATTATGAAGCAATAAAAAAGTCTTACTTTATGTTCCAATACTATTCAGCAATATAAAAATGTATATAAATCAATTAAAGGAAATAGCCTAAATTACACACTATCGCTATGAAAATGGGGTCAAAATAAAAAAAAAAAAAAACTTATGTAGGATAGACTAAACAACACTTTACAAAGTAATAAATATAGTGTTGATAGTATGAATAAGGATATTAAGGAATTATGGATGAATAATGTTAACTCAGTGGACAAAACTGACGTAGTCTGGGTCGCATGTAAGTGTTTCCTAATGGGCAAATTCATTAGATCCGGCTCTAAACTTAAGAAGCAGAAACTTGAGAGGCTAAGTTTTATTTCAAACCGAGTGTAAATCAGAAACACATGCCCAGACCAATGACCTATCCAGAATATACAAGAGCTACAAGAACTTAAGGAGGAGCTGGCAAGGTTGACCTTTGAGCAAGCAGAATTCATGATTACTAGATGCAGAGCCAATTTCGCCGACCGGGGAAGGGGGGGAATAAACTCAGTAAAATACTAGCAAATAGATTGAGAAAAATGGAATCAAATAACCATATTGATTCTATCATCTCAGATAAAGATAAGCTCTATACCAACTACTCTGACATTCTGAGGGAATGTTATAATTTTTTATGCAAATCTATGTGGCCCTCCTCAGAAGCAACCCTCAACACCAGAAATAGATTTTTTAAAGGCTTTTCATGCCCCTGTATAAATGTATCGCAAAGAGGTGATCTGATGACACCTATCTCAATTAAAGAAATAAAAGAGGCAATTAACAGCTTTTCAGTTAATAAGGCCCCTGGTCCACATGGCCTGACTGCCAACTTCTATAAAAACATATGAAGACATTCTATCCCCATTCTACAACTATTATATAACTTCATTTTTGGGGGGGGGGGGTGTCTCAGAATCCTCCCTTTTAGAAGCGATAATCATACCGATTCCAAAGCCAAATAAATCCAAAGATAGGGATGCAAATTATAGACCGATATTATTAATAAATTATGATATTAAAATATTGACCCATATCTTAGCACAAAGAATTAAGGCTATAAGGCAACCATTTATTAGCAGGGAACAAGTGGGATTTATTTCTGGCAGACAAGCGGCAGATCAACTAAGAAAGCTGTCTCATGTTGTCTCCGTGTCCAGGGAGTACAACCATCCAAAGGGTTTGGTCTCTCTGGATGCGGAGAAAGCTTTTGATAGGGTCGATTTGGGCTTCCTATTTGCTACACTAGCTAAATTCGGCTTTCCAACCAAATTCATAAACTGGATTAAAATACTCTATTCATGCACATCAGTGAGGATTTACTATAATAAAATCCCCCCCCCTTCAGATTATTTTTAGGTACCCGCCAAGGTTGCCCCCTATCTCTAATACTTTTACATTTTTTACTTAGAACACTTATTATTTTATATTAACAATAACACCTCCATCACCGGTATCTCCATTTTAAGACATAACATTAAACTTTCAGCATTCACTGATTATGTGCTTCTACATCTTTCGAATCCAATCACCTCGACTCAATCTGTTTTAAAAACGATCGAGAACTTTAGTGTAGTCTCTAACTATAGACTTAAGGAAAAAACAGAGGTGATGCCCTTAAATAAGGCATTTATAAAGAAAGAGGTTGAAGGGCTTGGCCTATTATGGAAACCCACAGGACTTACATATTTGGGCTTATCTTTATATAATAATGAACAAGATCTAATTAAGAAAAATCTGGTAGAGTTGATTAATAATGTAGCTCAGGAACTTAAAAGATGGAATTCCATACACCTATCTTTTTTGGAAGATTAAATATCATACAAATTAATATTTTTCCCCAAATTTTCTATCCCATCAACATGTTAAATATTTTCTTACCCGTCTTGGTTTTATAAACATAATTCAATCATAAATAAATTCAGGACACAGTACATCCAAGGGTACTAAAGGAACTGGCTAAGGAGCTGGCAGGGCCACTAGCAGACCTATTTAATAGTTCACTAGAGTCAGGCGTGGTACCGCAGGACTGGAGAACAGCACATGTAGTGCCCCTTCAAAAAAGCAGTCCCAAGGATGATTCTGGGAATTATAGACCAGTCAGTCTGACCTCCATTGTGGGCAAGCTCATGGAGACCATACTAAAGGAAAGGTTGGTGGCATATCTAGAGGAGCATGGTCTCCAGGATGAGAGGCAGCATGGGGGGGGGGGAGATCGTGTCAAACAAATCTGACTGACTTCTTTGAATATGTCACTAAGACAGTAGACAGGGGCCAAGCAGTAGACATCCTCTATCTTGATTTCAGTAAGGCCTTTGACTCTGTGCCCCACAAAAGGTTGACCAGGAAGTTGGTGGATCTTGTAGTTGGGAAGAAGATGGCCAGATGGGTGGAAAACTGGATGAGGGACAGAACCCAGAGAGTGGTGGTGGGGGGAGAGTTATCTGGCACCAGAGATGTAACCAGTGGGGTCCCACAGGACTCCGTGCTGGGGACGGTGTTGTTGAATATCTTCATCAATGACATTGGGGATGGCATTAAAGGCAAAATGTGCCTATTCGCAGATGATACCAGCTCTGTGGGAGAGTGGACACAGCTGAAGGGATACAGGACCTGCAGGAAGATCTGGAAAAGCTGGGGAGGTGGTCCAGGATCTGGTAGCTTGGCTTTAATGCCAAAAAATGCAAAGCTATGCATATTGGAGACAAGAATCCCAGGAGAGTATTACCTGGGTGGAGTCCGAGTAGCTGCATCAGAGGAGGAGAAGGACCTGGGAGTGATGATCACAACTGACCTGAAGCACTCCATGCAGTGCAAGAAAGCAGCAGCAAAGACATACAGGATGCTGGGATGCATAGCTAGGGGGATAAGTAGTAGGAGAGAGGAGGTTATAATGCCCTTGTACAGGTCACTGGTAAGGCCGTATCTAGAGTATGGAGTTCAGTACTAGTGCCCACACCTCAAAAAGGACATTAACCTGCTGGAGAAGGTACAGAGGAGGGCTACAAAGATGATAGCCAGTCAGCAGGGCAAGGCATACGAGGAGAGGTTGAGGGCACTGAACATGTACTCCCTGGAAGACAGAGGAGAGAGAGAGAGAGAGGGGACATGATTGGGACTTTCAAGTACTTGAAAGGGATAAATAATGTTGATAAGGAAAGTCTATTTAAGCTGAGTGGCAACCATATCACGAGGAGGCACAGTCTTAAGCTGGAGGGTGGGAGGTTTAGGAGGGATGTCAGAAAGCACTTCTTCACAGAAAGGGTGGTGGACGCTTGGAATGCGCTGCCGGAAGAGGTCATCTCATTAAAGACAGTGAGCAGCTTTAAGAGAGGCTGGGAAAGGCATGGGGGAAGATAAGAATCATGGGTAGGGAGGATGGGAGGAGTGGGGAGGGAGGGCAGGGACATTAGCTCAAGCTGTGGACCCTGCAATATGAGCAGACTTGATAGACCAAATGGCCTTCTTCTGCTGGCTTCTTCATATGTTTGTATGTGGGCAGAAGGATCTCCGAGGATAGCCTTAAATAAACTAATGCTTCCAAAACTTCAAGGAAGTTAAAATGTCCTAATTTTGCCATCTATTATATGGCAGCACATGTTAATAAATATTTAAAATGGATTAAGGAAGAACATAGTTCTAATTTCTATTACCCCATTTGGACTCAGAACTAGAATTACTTAAAATATCTCCTAAGGCTGCTTTTTATACTAAACTTAAAAACTTATCTGCAAACCTCAAAAACTCTCCAATAGGTACCTCTTTAAAAATCTATTCTCAGACTTCTTCTGTTAGCACCTTTTGCAAACTGTGTGAGAGGCCTTTCGGCACCATGCAATTCTGCTTAAAGTTGGACCAGCATAACATTCTGTGGTGATTTGCATATGCAGCCCATGATGCTTTGCACTGTGGGGGCATGTGTGATTTTGTACTTACCTATTAACCTAGAAACTAGTATTTATCAATCCCTTATTAATAACCCAAACTTTAAAGTACAAAACACCCCCTTTATGACTAAATTGCTACCATGTGATATAAATAGAAAGATAGCAGACTTATCAAATGGGTACTTTTTGTCTTTGCCAGAGTTATGTATCACTCTTGCTTTAAGCAACACGAATTGGCAGAATATTTTTATGCTATATTTAGCTTTAAAAAACCATTTTGGTCCCGCCTCATGGCTTCAGGACAAAGATGACATTATATCAAAACTTGGAGAACTGATAACTAAAGAACATCCAATATCTAATATTTAGTTTTTCTGAGTGAAATAAACGACTTGGGTAAAATGTATCATTGCCCCTTTTGGAATAAAACCCTTATTCTTAAAAACCTGAACTGGAATGAGATTTGGAACACTACAAACAAATTTCTCACTCTGGATAACCTCAGAGCTATCCAGGTTAAAACCTTACATAATGCATACATAACCCCGTATAGATTATTTAAAATGGGATTGAGAGATAATGATAATTGTTTAAAATGTATGGGATATAGAGGTTCCTTAGATCATATGCTCTGGTATTGCACGCCTACTCAAAATCTATGGCTCTCAATTAGAAACAAGGTCATGGTTCACCTTGGTTTAATTAACTCATGGGATTTGAAGACATTAATTCTGGAGGAATTAACATCACCTGATAAATACATACTAGGGTTACTTGGTTCCTCGGTTAAGCAAATTATACTGAAACACTGGCAGGATCCAAACTCCACCTCATTTTAAAGAATGGCTGAAACAAATCAGTTACAATTTAGTGCTTATAAAGGCTATCAATAATCTGAAAGGACGGTCAAGTCTCAATGAAAAAGTATGGAACAGATTATTAGCTGTTCTACACTCTTTATATTAGTGTAGAGACTGCATTCCTTTAAACTGCATTGTTAGGTATCTTATCATTTATTTTCATGTATCACAGTTGTATATTCTCTCTTCAACCTTTTTAAAGTGGGCTATACTTGCTTTCACCATTTTATGTTACATCACTGGAGGCTTATCCATTACCTTTTGAGACATATTAATTAATATTAACTACCCCCGATAGGAGTTTATGCTTTATCAATCTCATCTTTTGGTGGCCGGTTTTGTATAAATTGTCTGCAATTGGGTATTTATTTTTTTTCCCAAACTACTCTGGGTGGGGAAGCGATGAGAAAAGGAGTAGTCTGTATCTATAATTTTACATTATCACCAACTCTGTATAATAAACGGTTAATTGTGGATATTATGGTGTTTCTTTTTGTTTTACTTGTTCTGTTTGTTACCTGAAAATATAACAAAAAGTGGAAAGTTAAAAAAAAAAAATAACACTTGTGTGGAAGGCAGAATACCAAAAACATAAAATGTGGTATTCTGCCTCTGTGCTGAGTTATTTCACCTTTTCAAAACTGCAGAGGGTGGCATGGAGGAGTGGTACTCCAGGCGGAATACCAGGAGGACAAAAACTGTATTCTGCCATAAAATTGGTATGTAAAATAGGGTGGAATACCATGAAATTTAAGTCCTGGAAAATACATATTTTGATATTAACCTTGAAAAGTAAAAAATATGTATCAATACAAATGATTTTTACCAACATATTACAGTATATTGATATGTACTGTATAGACAGGTATCGAGACATGAAAACTGGTTTATTATGATCAATTCATACTCCAGGGCATTTAAAGTGATTTTCTGATTTCTAGCAACAAATTCATGAATAGCATCAGCAGAATTCATTTTTTTTTATACTTTGTTTATCATAAGTATTTTCACAGATAACAAAACTCTGCAAAAAGCTAATCCTCCACAGTAACTTATGTGACACAGAAACATACAAACATAGAACGTGTCAGCAGATATGGATCGCTAGGCCCATCCAGTCTGCCCATAGGCCCTATACATTGTATGTGGCCACTGACCCTATGAGATCAATGGCTTTTCATCACTCCCATGCCTGTCCCAGGCAAGCTTAAACCCCTCCACTGTGCTTGCCACTACTTCCTGTAGCAGACTATTCCAAGTCTCGACTGCCCTTTCTGTGTAGAAAAACTTCCTCACATTACCTCTTCATCTACCCCCTTCCAATTTCATATTGTGCCTCCTTGTTCTAGTACTTTTTCTACATTGGAAAAGGTCCCCCACCTGCATCTTGTTTATGCCCTTGAGGTACTTGAATGTTTCAATCATGTCCCTCCCCGCTGTCTCCTCTCCTTCAGTGAGTACATATTGTGGTCCCTTAGTCTCTCCTCCTATGTTTTGTGGTGCAAACCCTGCACCATCTTTGTTGCCCTTCTCTGGATAGTCTCCACCTTATCTATGTCCCTGCACAGGTGTGGCCTCCAGAACTGCACGCAGCACTCCAGGTGAGCCCTTATCAATGTTTTATACAATGGCATCACCACCTTCCGCCACCTGCTAGTAATACCCCTGCCTATGCACCCCAGCATGCTACTGGCCCTCCCTGATGCCTCTGTGCACTGCTTTTATACCTTAGGGTCATCAGAGATGATAACCCCTAGGTCCCTTTCCTCTTTGGTGACAGTCCGCTCCTCTCCCCCCAACCTACAGCTCTCCCCAGGGTTCCTTCTACCCAGGTACATTATTTTGCAATTCTTTGCACTGAACCTCAGTTGCAACATCTACGACCATTTTTCAAGCTTCTCCAGGTCCCTCTTCATTTTTTTTTTTTTTTTACTTACTATTTTTCTCTGATACCTCCCTCCATCTCCAACCCATCAGAGGCACCTGGGAGTCATCCCTCTGCCAGCCACCCTACTCAGGACCGACTTTGCACCCCATGAAGCAGCAGTTATCCCCCCGGGCAGGGAACGAGGTGGGGGCCCATACACATCTGGTTTCGTCAGGTAAGGCGGTCTGGGTGGGTGGTGGCACATCGAGGGTGTCACAAACTCGTTCAGCCGGTCAGCCCTCTACTCCCAAAGTGCCAGCCTCTGAGCATATGATTTGTGTACAGTGAACAGACAGGTAACCCTCTTGTCTGTTTTGTGGGTTCAAGTCACTTTACTCTCAAGCTCTGGAAGGATTCAAACTGATAACATCTTGTTAGTGTACCCAATTATCAGGAGCAGATAATTCTGTCTTCGGGGGGGCAGATATCTTTGCCTACGGGCACCCAACCAGGTCTTTCAAATGAACCCTTAGAGCTCTGTGCAAGACTTTTAGAGAACTCTATCCATTTCCCAGTTTGGTATACAATAAGCCCATACACAGTGTACTTATAACCTTTAAAAGCTCCACTTAAAATAAAAAGAAATGTCAAGGCACTCCAGCAGTTTCGTTTGTAAAAAAATATCTTTACTTTAAAAATATCAAAACAGAACAATAATTACAAAACAAATATATATACAAACACATACAGCCTTAAAACAAAAAAGTACAGTTTCTACAATTTATAACTTCAGACTAATCTTGTCTAACGCTTACTTTCTTTCAGTGCTTTGAGGGTCTCTCTTCTCTCAGTCAGAAAATTGTCTTGTGTCACTCTAAGGCTTGCTCAGTTGGATAAAAGAGTTCTGAGCCGGCCTCCTCTCTGAGATCATTAAACTCCGCCTTGGTGTATTAAGAGTATATGTTACCACACAGGATGTCTCAACAAGATTTAAAAAAAAAAAATGATAAGTGACACACTCAATTTCCTCTCCTCAGGGTAACTGGTCAAAATTGGTTTTTGTTCTGCCACACACACACACACACACACTCATAAACAGGTTCTGTGATGTCCTCCCAAGGCTTCCTGCGAAATGTGTATTTGACCTTCCAAAGTCATCTGGATCCTGCCTGGCTCAGACATCGAATCTCTTCAATGTCCATTCTGGGCTCTCTCCGACACCCCTCCCCACAAGTCCTTCCTGGCAACTATGCAAGCCAAAGGATCTTCCTGAGGGCATTACGAATGGCTAATCTTATTTCCTGGGACGAAAGCAAATTGACAAGGTAACTGCACCCCAGATCTCTGAAGTTTAAAATACCTCCTGTCCTTTTAACTTATCCCGGTGGGGGTTGATATGTCAGTTCCAGTAAGACAGAAGTTTTCCTCCAATTTACCTTCCCATCACATATTTTATATGTAATAAAAAAAATTAATACAGCACTCGAGCACTCAGAGCTGGCTGTCTACGTCACACTCGTCCCCACCTAGACTGAATTTGGGGGATCCATCCCCTACATGGGATGAGCTTCCCAAATCAGTTCACTCCTCATAGACTCTAGACAGTCCATCTGAGTTCTTATTCTTGGCTCCGGCCCTATGTACAATTTTCAGATCATACCCTTGTAAAGCAAGACTCCATCTGAGCAGTCTACCATTGTTTTTCCCCATCTGTGACAACCAAACCAGGGGGTTGTGGTCAGTCTACACCACAAAAGGCTGCCCATACAAGTATGGCTCCAATTTCTTTGGGGCCCACACTAGGGCAAGATACTCCTTTTCCACTGTGGAGTATGCTTGTTCCCTGGGGAGCAGCTCTCGGCTCGGGTAGGCTATGGGGTGGTCCCTCCCTTCGCTGGATGTCTGGCTTAGTACTGCCCCAATACCCACGTCTGAGGCGTCCGTCTGAACTACAAACGTTTTGCTATAGTCCGGACTTGTCAAAACAGGAGCACTGCACAGTGCCTCCTTCAGTTTGGTAAAGGCATTCTCACAGGCTAGACCTCAGGTAATTTTCTTGGGCATCCATTTCTTTGTCAGGTCAGATAGGGGAGCAGCCAGGGCACTATAATTTGGTACAAATTTTCAATAGTACCCTGCTGTCCCGAGAAAACTCCTGACCTGCTTCTGAGTTTCTGGTCTGGGCCATGCCTGTATTACCTCTATTTTTATCTGGTTAGGACGGAGCTGTCCCCGGCCTACCACATGCCCGAGGTATGCCACTTCTCCCATGGCCACCTGGCACTTCTCGGCTTTGACAATGAGCCCGGCCCTCTGTATTCTGCCCAGCACTTCCCTAAGGTGTGACAGGTGTTCCTCCCAGCTGGTACTGAAGATGGCAATGTCATCCAGGTATGCCACAGCGTACTCCTCAGCACCATTTAACACCCGGTTCACCAACCTCTGGAAAGTGGCCGGGGCTTTCTTCATTCGGAAAGGCATTACTTTGAACTCAAATAAGCCTATCAGAGTGTTGAAGGCTGACCTCTCCCTAGCTCTGTCCATCAACTCTACCTGCCAATATCCCTTTTTCAGGTCAATGGTAGTAAGGTAGGTCGCCCCCCCAACTTGTCCGGGAGTTCGTCCGTCCGCGGCATCGAGTGGGCATCTGACTTCGTAACTGCATTCAGTCCACGATAGTCTACACAGAAACGAGTCGAGCCATCTGGCTTGGGTACAAGGACTACGGGTGAGGCCCAGGGACTGTGGGATCTCTGGATTACCCCTAAATCCAGCATCTCCTCCACTTCCCTCCTACTGTCCTTTTGGACAGCCTCCGACACCCGATATGCTGTCTGCCGTATGGGCGTCTGTGTCCCTGTCTCCACATCGTGTGTTACTAAGGGGGTTAGTTCAGGCTTGGCACTAAACAAGGGGGCAAAGTCTGCTAAAACCTCCCTCACTTTCTGGATCTGGTCCGGGGTCAGCTGGGGAGACAATATTACTGCCTCCACAGAGGACTCCCGCTTACTCTCTTCCAGCAAGTCCAGAAGAGGGTCTCCTTCGTCATTCCCCTCCCCATGACTACACACTGCGAACACCATGTCAGCCCTAACTGCATATGGCTTCATCATGCTGACATGGTACATCCTTGCTGTCTGTCTACGGTCAGGTAACTCCACAATGTAGTTTACGTCATTTACCTTCCTAACCACTTTGTACGGTCCTGCCCACTCAGCTTGCAGCTTGTCTTTCCGGACCGGAATAAGGACCATGACTTCCTGACCCACCATGTACGAGCGAGCTCTGGCTCTGCGGTCGTACCATACCTTTTGTTTCTGTTGGGCAGCTGCCAGGTTGCTCTGGGCTGTCCCCATAAGTTCCTTCAGCCTTTCCCTAAACCTTAGGACGTAATCCACAATGGGAGTTCCCTGGGTGGCGTGCTTGCCTTCCCAGTCCTCCCAGATCAAGTCTAGGGGCCCAAGTACCCGGCGTCCATACAAGAGTTTGAAGGGGAAAAATCCTGTTGACTCTTGGGGCACCTCCCTGTATGCAAACAACAGGTGGGGAAGGTATTTCTCCCAGTCCCTCCCATGCTGTTCAGCAAACACCCGGAGCACTGACTTTAGGGTACCACTGAAGTGTTCCACAAGCCCATTGGCTTGTGGGTGATACAGTGTTGTGCATCTCTGCACCACCCCACACTTCTTCCATAAACATTTCATTAGATCCGACATGAAGGAACCCCCTCGATCGGTTATTACCTCCTGCGGAAACCCAACACGGGAGAAAATCCCAAGCAAGGCATCTGCCACTTTGTCTGTCCTCAGTGAGGAAAGGGCAACTGCCTCTGGGTACCGGGTGGCATACTCCACCACAGTCAGGATGAACCTTTTCCCTGAGGAGCTGGGAATATTTAAAGGCCTCACAATATCCATTCCCACCCTCTGGAATGGCTCCTTCACTATGGGCAAGGGGATCAGGACGGCTTGGATTTTCTTGCCCGCCTTCCCTATTTCTTGGCACCAGTGACAAGACCTGCAATACTCCTTCACCTGTTGGGTGAAGTTGGGCCAGTATTCTGGGCCAACCGCTGCGTAGTTCATGCAATTCCCAGATGACCAGATAAGGGAGTATGATGGGCAACCTTGAGCAACTGCTCACGATATCCCTGGGGAACGACAAGCTGCCTGCCTAGCATCCCTCCCTCTGTCTGTACTGCCTGTGTATACATAAGTCCATCTTCCCAATAAACCCTATGTCGGCCGTTACCTCCCTGTGCACCGTCCGAGTCTGCTCAAGCCCTCAGCTTCTCTAAACTAAGGTCACTCCTCTAAGCAGCTGCGAACCCCCTCACACCTTCCCAAGGCATGGGACAGGTCCCTTTCAGTCGCTATACTAGGGTCCCTAGCACTAGCGTCAGGGCCCCCAGGATCACTGTCAATCCCAACCCTCTTACAAGAGGTCACCCCTCCCTCTTTGGAGTAACCCTCTGTAGCTATGTGGTTACTTGCTACTGGGGAAATTTCTACCCTCTTTTTATCAGTCTCCCCCTCTGGAAACACAGGCTGGGGAACCAGCCTCTCAGTATCTTCCCCAATGGCTTCTGGGGGGCTCAGGGAACTACAATTTACCCTGGCCACTTGACTACAGGTAACTGCCCATACCACCCCGTGTTGGAGATTTTTACCCAGGATCACATCCACTGCTAATGTGTTGGCTACAGCCACCAGTTGCATAGTTCCCCCTCTCTTACCCCAGTCCAGGAGAGCACTGGCCAGTGGCAATCTTTTCTCTCCATTCACAAAGTCCTGTACAGTCACGTATTGATTGGGTATAAGCTGACCAGACTGCATCAGATCCCCTTTTACCAATGTCAGGGATGCCCCTGTGTCCCTTAACCCCTGCGTCTGTACGCCATTTACCATGATTGGGTGCATGTGTTCCCTCATGTTCACTGGCATGCTTCCAGGGACACACAAACAACCCACTTCCTTTCTGGTACTACTTTGCATATTATTGCTTGTCCTTCTTGGACACTGTCTGGCAATGTGCCCAGTTTCTTTACATAACCAACAAACATTTCTTACTTCAGAGAAATCTTTTCTTTGAAACCTGGGGCTAACTGGTTTCAGTGGAGATAGTGAGGGTTTTACCTGACCTGAAGGCACGCTTTTCCCTTTCTGCACTGCCATACTCGCCCCATTCGCTCTCAGAGCAGGTCTGCTCTCGGCATAGCGGTCGAGAGTTCAGCAGCCTCTCGCACTGTTTTTGGGTCTCGGTCCTCTAGCCAGGTTTTTAACTCTGTTGGGCATGACCAATAAAACTGTTCTAATAAAATCACATTTTCAATTTTATCAACAGTGTTTGCCTCAATTCCTTCCCACCGTTTTAAAAAATTGACGTTGTTTCGTGGCTAGCTCCTCATAGCTCATATCAGGGCTTCTACTGAGCTTACAGAATTTAGCTCTGTATGATTCAGCAGTTAATTCAAACTTTTTTAGTAGTGCTGCTTTTAACTTGCTATAATCATCACTGTCTTTATTGTCCATGTGACCCAATGCATCCCGAGCTTTTCCGGTAAGTAGCGGGGATAGCTGGAAGCTCCAGCACTTTTTAGGAATTTTAGCCTGAATACAAACTTTTTCAAAAGAATTTAAAAAGGCGTCTATGTCCTCCCTGTCCTTAAACTCAGCTATTAATTTAGAGTTCAATTTGTAACCCAGTCCTGCAGTCCCAGTTAAACCCAAGCCACTTACCTGCCCTGGTGCTGCTGGTTGGAGTCGTAGCTTCTCCAGTTCGTGTTGCCACTGGCGCTCCTCTCTCCTCTCCTCTGCAGCTCTGTGTTCTTGCTCTCTCTTTTCCTCTGCCTCTCGCTGGCACTCACGTTCCTCATGGTCTGCCTCCCTCTGCTGTCACTCTGCCTCCAGTTCTATCCTGCGCAACTCAATTTGCAACTTGAGCACCACTGGATTCAGGATACTGGTGACCTTCACCTGCTGCTGTGGCCCTTCACTGACAGTGGCCCTGCTGTCCGCCTCATCGGCTCGGGACCCCTCACTGGCCACTAGTTCTGCCACACTCGAGGTCTGGTCCCTTTCAGTCATGGTTGGTGACTCGCTGCCCTGGGTATCTGCTACCATCAGGGCTTCTATGAGGTTCTGCTTACTGGCTTTCACCCCAAACGGGACTTACCTGTCCCCGCACAACTGCTTTAAGAAATCTACAGTGTGCTTGCTGTAGTCGGAAACCATTTTCTTCTTCTCTCACTACTAATACTATACTGACTGGCACGTCAGAAAAAAAAATAAAATGGGTGGAAACTTGACTATAAATCAAGGGATACAGTTCTGTTTCCTTTTTAAATAAAACACTGCCTTTCTTTTTTTTTCAAGTGAGCCAAACGGTCTCAAGCTGACACACTGAACAATGAAGCTTATACCACCAAACCTTTTATGCCACCGCTGCCAACCAATCGGTCACAAACTCGGTCAGCCCTCTACTCCCAAAGTGCCAACCTCTGTGCGTATGATTTGTGTACAGTGAACAGACAAGGTAACCCTCTTGTCTGTTTTGTGGGTTCAAGTCACTTTAGTCTCAAGCTCTGGAAGGATTCAAACTGATAACCTCTTGTTAGCGTACCCAATTATCAGGCTCAGATAATTCTGTCTTCGGGGGCCAGATATATTTGCCTATGGGCACCCAATCAGGTCATTCAAATGAACCCTTAGAGCTCTGTGCAAGACTTTTAGAGAACTCTACCCATTTCCCAGTTTGGTATACAATAAGCCCATACACAGTGTACTTATAACCTTTAAAAGCTCCACTTAAAATAAAAAGAAATGTCAAGGCACTCCAGCAGTTTCGTTTGTAAAAAAATATCTTTACTTTAAAAATATCAAAACAGAACAATAATTACAGAACAAATATATATCCCAACACATATAGCCTTAAAACAAAAAAAAGTACAGTTTCTACAATTTATAACTTCAGACTAATCGTGTCTAATGCTTACTTTCTTTCAGTGCTTTGAGGGTCTCTCTTCTCTCAGTCAGAAAATTGTCTTGTGTCACTCTAAGGCTTGCTAAGGCTTTTTGCATAAAAGAGTTCTGAGCCGGCCTCCTCTCTGAGATCATTAAATTCCACCTTGGTGTATTAAAAGTATATGTTACCACACAGGATGTCCCAACAACATTTAAAAAAAAATGATAAGTGACATACTCAATTTCCTCTCCTCAGGGTAACTGGTCAGAACTGGTTTTTGTTCTGCCACACACACACACACACATAAACAGGTTCTGTGATGTCCTCCCAAGGCTTCCTGGGAAATGTGTATTTGACCTTCCAAAGTCAACTGGATCCTGCCTGGCTCAGACATCAAACCTCTTCAATGTCCATTCTGGCCTCTCTCCGACACCCCTCCCCACAAGTCTTTCCTGGCAACTATGCAAGTCAAAGGATCTCCCTGAGGGCATTATGAATGGCTCATCTTATTTCCTGGGATGAAAGCAAATTGACAAGGTAATTGCACCCCAGATCTCTGCAGTTTAAAATACCTCCTGTCCTTTGAACTTATCCCTGGGGGTTGATGCGTCAATTCCAGTAAGACAGAAGTTTTCCTCCAACTGACCTTCCCATCACATATTTTATATGTAATAGAAAAAATTAATACAGCACTCGAGCACTCAGAGCTGGCTGTCTACATCACAGAGGACACGCTCCTGATGCCCTGTCTTCCCGGAGATGGAAGGGCTTCCCCCCCTCCTTTTTCTCCCTTCACGTGGTGTGTGCCCTGACATCAAGGCGCTGTACGCCGACGTCCACCACGCATCTCGGCCAGCCCCTCCTGCAAGCAGGACTTGCTGTACACTGAGCCTCCGCTCGGGGTCAGGCAAGCTGCAGGCCTGGGCCCCCTCTCTCCCCCCAGAGAAGGCGAGCAGTCGTGGGACGCTCAAGCCTTCTTCCCCGGACGGCTCTCCAGTGACCCGAGTCCACTTCCGAACCCAGGTCGCTGGCGTAACAAGCGGAAATCCAACCACTGTGCTGACGGGCCAGCTGTCCCTCTTCATTTTCTGCACCCCTTCTGGAGTATCCACCCTGTTGCAGATCTTGGTGTCATCTGCAAACAGACAGACCTTTTCTTCCAGCCCCTCTGCAATGTCACTAATGAAGACATTGAACAGGACAGGTCCTAGTACTGATCCCTGTGGTACCCCACTGGTCACCCCCCTCTCCCCACTTTGTACCCCATTTACCACCACCATCTGTCTCCTGTCTGTTAACCAGTTTCTAACCCAATTCACCACCTTGTCTCCCATGCCCATGCCCAGACTTAGACTACCCATTTTGTTGATCAGCCTTCTATGTGGGATGGTGTCAAATGCTTTGCTGAAGTCTAGGTAGGCAACGTCTACTGCCCCTCCCTGATTTATTTCCCTAGTCACCCACTCAAAAAAGCCTATTAGATTCATTTGACGTGACCTTGCTGCTGTGAATCCGTGTTGCTTTGGATCCTGAGCACCGCTGGATTCCATGTGCCACTATCCTTTCTTTCACCAGTGTCTCCATGATCTTTCCCATCACAGAGGTGAGGCTGACTGGCCTGTAGTTCCCCGCCTCCTCCCTACTGCTGCTTTTGTGCAATGGGACTACATGTGCCCTCCTCCAGTCCTCTGGATCGACACCTGTGTTGAGTGACTCTGAACAGAGCTGCAGCTAGTTCCCTTCGCAGCTCCTTTAATATCCTCGGGTGGATGCCATCTGGCCCCATGGCCTTATTCACCTACAGCTTTGTGAGTTCTTCCAGAACTCTCTCCACTATAAATGGACTGGTGTCTACCCCCCAAACTGCCTCTGCAACCCAAATGTGGTCCTTGACTGTCCCCCTCCTTAGTGAATACTGAGCAGAAGTATTTGTTCAGTAGTAAAGTAGTAGTAAAAGCTTTTATTTTGTTGTCTTTACTTATAATTGTTTTGGGCTGTTGAAAATTTAAAACATAGTGGTGGTGTAATTCTGTGCTGTCTTTAATTGCTGCAAATTTCGCCCCCCCACCCTTCCTCAACTCTTAATTATATGCCCTGATAAATCTGATTGACAGGAGCTAAACACAGGGTATAGTAAGAGGTGTGAAGTAGGAGGGCATAAGGGAAGAAGACCACCCTCAGCATGACAAGTGTTTTGACTCATTTATTTATTTATTGGTTTCTTTTCCTTAAAAAAAAAAATATATCTGAGGATCAGTTACAGGATTTTTAGTACTGTAAATAAATAAAAAGAGAACTAAGAGAGCTTCAGTAGCAGAGAAGTAGTGGAATTGCAGTATAATGTGGGGAGTGGTGCAATGCAGTGGCTGTGGGGCAGCCATATTCAGGCAGACCTTCTGGACACTGAGGTGCTGCCCTATCTGCATGCATCTCTCGGGACTGCGGGATGAGGTAGCCAGACTCAGAGCGGAAGTAAACTGGGTCAGGAGTACCATCACCCTATCCAGGGACCACCCAGTCCAATGCAGCTGCCTCAAAGGATGCCGAGACGAGGAGCACTTGGATGACAGTGGGCTCAGGGAGGGTTAGAGCAGTCAGGCAGAGGCACATCCCAGATCCTATTCCTCTCAAGAACTCATATGCCACACTGGCAAATGAGGATAACCAAATAGAGGTACCCAGGGAAGTGGAAGGAAAGGATGTGGAGGTTAGGCAAGGAGGTGACCTCAGTGGGGAAAGCAGTGGACCCCAGAGGAGGAGGAAGCGAATCCTGGTGGGGGACTCCATCATAAGAGGGATCCAGCTGGAACACAGGAGGGGGGAGGACAGAGTGCCTACCAGGTGCCACGGCATGGAGGGATGGAAGGAAGATACTGGGGATCACTGGGAAGGCAAGACGGAAGGGTGAGCTGAATGTCATTATCCACCTAGGTACTAATGACTTGGCAAATGGGGAGCCAAAGGAAGTTCAGGAAGAGTTTAGGAAACTGGGAGGGGTCTCAAGCAGTAGCTACTTCCGTCACTTTCTCAGAAGTACTACCTGTGAGAGGCAAGGAGGCATAGGAGTGCATGCACCAGGAACTTTAACTCATGGTTGAAGAACTGGTGCTGTGAGGAAGGGTTTGGATTGGTGGTGACTGGGGACCCACCTGGAGGGATGGAGGTTTGTTCAGCCTGACGGCCTGCATCCATCCTGGAGGGAATCCAGCACTCAATGATAAGTTTAAATGCTACATTGACAAGCATTTAAACTAGCAAAGGGGGTGGCAGGCCAGCAAGGACGGTACCTACTTGCTCACTCCCACAGCTAGTAGTGGAACCAGTGAACCAGAGGAGGGCTATCTCTGCAAAGCAGTGTGCAAAAGATGGAGATTAGTGTCCAAAAGGTGGATAAGCAGAAAGGGGCAAAATTCAGCAGAAGGGCAGACAGCAAGGAGAACCAGGGATAAATGACAACCAAGGAAGGGGCTGGAGTAGAACAGTGAAGCAGTCTAGGGAGGTCAAATCATGGAAAGCCATGTGTGCAAATGCCAGGAGCCTTAGCAACAAGATGGAAGATCTGGAGGCTGCCATGGTACAGTCAGACCTGGACATTGTGGCCATCACGAAACCTGGTGTAATGATAACCATGACTGGGAGATGGCCATACCTGGATCAACATATTCTAGAAGAGACAGAGCAGGCAGGAAGGGAGGAGGAGGCACTGTATGTGAAAAATGACATAAGGGCCACACAGATCCAGGAGGAACAAAATGGGGAGAGATACTGTGGGTTAAGCTGGAAAGGAAAATGGGGCCAGCCATCCGCATACAGGTGTGGTCTATAGACCACCAGCCCAGGAGGAAGAAACAGATAGGGAGCTGATGCTAGCCATCCAAAGGATGGCAGACAAGGGTGAGGTAGTACTGGTTGGAGACTTCAATATACCAGACGTGGACTGGAGCATCCCAGCAGCAGCATCAACTAGGAGCAGATTTATCCTGGACTCCCTTCAGGGTGCCTTCCTCAAGCAACTGGTCATGGAACCAACTCGGCAGAAGGCAATACTGGACCTTGTGCTCACAAACAGGGACAGTGTGATGGGGGTAACAGTGGGGGAGCACCTGGTAACAGTGACCACCAGTCATTGTGGTTTGAAATCACAGAAACAGCAGAACCAAACCACACAAAAACACGTATCCTGGATTTTAGGGGGGCAGACTTTGGGAAAATGGGGAGATACTTGAAAGAGGCATTAAGGGGAATGGGACAGGAATCAGGGGTTGAGGAACAGTGGGCAGTATTTAAAATGGGGATTATAAGAACAACAGAATTATGCATTAAGCAGGTTAGCAAGAGAAAGGAAGAGAGACCATTATGGTTTTCCAAAGAGGTAGCAAAGAAAGTGAAAGCCAAAAGATTGCATTCAGGCAATACAAAAAGACACAGGCAGAAGGGATAGGGAGAAGTACCAGGAGAAACAAAGGGAGGCAGGGAAGTCAGTAAGGAAGCCAAAGCTCAGACAGAAGAACACATTGCAAAATCAGTGGGTAAAGGGGACAAAACCTTTACAGGTACATAAGTGAAAAAGAAAGACAAAGGGAGGATAGTGAGACTGAAGGGAGGATGGGGCAGCGTGGAGGATGACAACAGTAAAGCTGACATATTGAACAGGTATTTCTGCTCAGTCTTTACTAAGGAAGAGGGGGTAATGGGTCTGAAGGGAGTACAAGGGTGAGAATGGTGCAGAATGGACACAAGTCCCTTTACACGAAAGGGTCCTGAAGGAACTGGAAGTAATAAGAGCTGATAAACAATGGGGCCAGATGGGTGCACCCAGGGTCCTTAAAGAACTAAGAGAGGTGGTGGCTGAACCTCTGGCTATCCTGTTCAGCCAATCACTGGAAACAGGGAGGTACCCAAAGACTGGAGGACAGCAGATGTAGTCCCCTTATACAAAGTGGAACAAAGAGGAAGCAGGGAACTACAGACCAGTCAGCCTCACCTCGGTAGTGGGAAAGATCATGGAAGCACTACTGAAGGAGAGATTGGTGGAACATCTGGTTGTCAGTGGACTACAGGACCCAAGGCAGCATGGTTTCACCAGGGGAGGTCATGTCAGACCAACCTCATTGAATTTTTGACTGGGTGACTAGGAGGTGGATCAGGGGAGGCAGTGGACATGGCCTGTCTGGATTTCAGCAAGGCCTTTGACACTGTGCCACATAGAAGACTATTACACAAACTGGGGAATATGGGTGTGGGTAGGACAGTAGTGTGGTGGGTAGGTAACTGGCTGGGTGGCAGGACACAGAGGTGGTGGTAAATGGCTGTCACTCCACAGAGGAAGAGTGACCAGTGGGTACCACAGGGATCAGTGCTGGGACCGGTCCTATTCAACATCTTCATCAGTGACATTGCACAGGATCTAGAAGGCAGAATTTCACTGTTCGCTGATGACACAAAGCTCTGTAACAGAGTAGACACACCAGAGGGTGTAGACAGAATGAGAAGGGACCTGCAGAAACTTGAAGAATGGTCAAGGGTTTGGCAGTTGAAATTCAATGCAAAGAAGTGCAAGATAATGCATATGGGGACAAAAAACCCTGGCACAATATATCAGTTGGGGGTGAGGATATAGCATGCACCAAGCAGGAAAGGGATCTTGGGGTTGTCATCTCTGATGACCTCAAGGTAAGGGAAACAGTGTGACAAGGCATCAGGTAAAAGCAAATAGGATGCTGGGATGTATAGGCAGGGGCATCACCAGCAGGAAAGGAGGTCATAAATTCCGCTATACAAGACACTAGTGAGGGCCCCACCTGGGTACAGTGTACAGTTCTGGAGACCATACCTACGTAAGGATATAGACAGGGTAGAAGGTTCAGAGAGGGCAACAAAGATGGTGCATGGGTTGCATCACAAGTCCTATGAAGACAGGCTGAAGGAACTGAACATGTACTCCCTGGAGGAGGGGAGGAGAGGGATATGATAGAGACATACAAGTATCTTACAGGGAGGAACAGGGTGCAGGAAAACACTATTTTTAGCGAAAAAGATGTTTCAGGACTAGAGGGCATGGGATGAAGTTGGAGGAGGGCGATTCAGAGGAAACATGAAAGAATTTCTTCACAGAGCAGGTGGTGGACAAGTGGAACACCCTGCCAGAGGAAGTGGTGGGGGCTGAAACAATCACGGGATTTAAGAACGCATGGGATAGACATAAAGGAATTCTAGAGGTCAGGGGTAAGGGGAAATAGACTTCTAGGAAAACAAACTGAACTTACAAGCTCAAATGGGCAGACTAGGTGGGCCATAGGCCCTTATCTGCCGACACTGTCTATGTATCTATGTTTTATACAGGTAGATATTACAAAACATCGTTGGGTCAAAGACTCATTTTCAGTATTTCTGCCTTGTCCATATCCCCCTCCTTACATTCTCCCTTCTCCCCTTTGAGCCTCACAACCCCCCCCCCCAGTTTTTCTTCTTTCACTGATGTACCTAGAGAATGCCTTATCCCCTTTGTTTACAGACTGTGCTAAGCCCTCTTCTGACTGTGTCTTCGCCCTCCTAACAGCCTTCTCTGCTTCCCTTAGACAATCAAGGTACACCTCCTTGTCCTACTCCCTTTGGCTCCCCTTATACTTCCTGAAACTCAGCCTTTTAGCCCTGACTTTGTCCCCCACCTTTTTGGAGAACCACAGTGGTTTTCTTCTTCTTTTTCCTTTGGCGACTATCCAAACACACTGGTTTGTTATATCCACTATGGCTACTTTCAGTTTCTCCCATTGTTCTTCCACCCCCTCTATTACCTCTCCCTTCCCCAGGACTGCTTGCATACATCTACCCATTTCAGTAAAATCCACCCTCCTGAAATCTAATACTCTTGCCCTTGTGTGGCTTGAGTCCATGTCTCCATGCTGAACCACACCATGTGGTGGTCACTGGACTCCAGCTGCCCTTCCACATGTATTTCTTCAACTCTGTTCCCACTGCTCCATACCAGGTCCAGAACTGACCTGTCCCTGGTTGGCTCGTTCACCAACTGCCTGAGTCCAACCCCCTGCAGGGATTCTAAGATGGCTGTGCTTCTGGCTGAAGCAGCCACCTGGGTGGCCCAATCCACATCCGGCATACTGAAATCCCCCAGTAGCAATATTTCGCCTTTAGCTGCCATGTTGTGTATGTCCTCCACTAGTTCCCTGTCTACTTCCTCCCTCTGTGCCAGTGGTCTGTAGCTCACCCCTGTGCGTATTGCTGTTCCATTCCCTGGCTCCAGGGTGACCCACATTACCTTGGCCTCCCCCCATCTTCCCTGAACTTCTGCAGCCTTTATACTATCTCTGATGTACAAGGACACTCCCCCACCCTTTTTACCCTTCCTGTCCCTCCTGAACAGTGTATAGCCTGGTACACTGACTTCCCAGCCATGATTAGCAGAGTACCACATCTCTGTTGTTGCTGCTATGTCAAGGTCTGCATCTGCTAACAAGGCCTCCAGGTCTGGAACCTTATTTCCTAGGCTACGGGCATTCGTTAGCATGACCCGCCATGTTTCACAGTCTGCCTTCCCTCTGCTCTTGTTCTCCCTCTCCAGCATCTTCCCCTCACCCCCGTTTCCTTTCCTTTCCTATGTGCTCCTGCCCCCCCCGTATCACTCGTTATACATTCTTCACCTGCCTGCCCCTCCCTGCCTGCTTTAGCTGTTCCTGTAGTCACCTTATATTCCTGCATGTTCCCATGGGGGGTGTTCCTAAGCCTCCTGACCCTCCCGGCTCTCTCCCCGGGCCAGTTTAAATGCTCACAGCTGAAGCATTTAAACTTCTCTCAAAGGACCAAGGTCCCCTTCTTGGACAGATGCAGGCCATCCTCCTTATATAAGCTCGCATCTACCCAGGTCAGGCCCCACTCCCCTATGAAGCCATAACCCTCCCTTCCACATCAATCCTTCAACCAGGAGTTGAAGGTACAGATGTGGAGTGCCCTAGCTTCCCCTGTGCCCTGGACAGGTAGCACCTCTGAAAATGAGATGGAGCATGCTATCTGTTTCAGGTTTCCCCCTAGCTTCCCGAAATCCTCCTGGACTCTGGCTAACTCCACCCTTCTCCTGGCTAGGTCATTGGTCCCCAGGTGGACAATGACATCCAGCTGCTCCCTCCTAGCTACTGCCGTAGCGATTCTATGGATCCACTTCCCATCCCTCCACGCAGCGCTTCCTGGGAGGCACCTGACCTCCCTCTCTCTCTCTCCCCTGCTAGACATCCCTAACTCCACTTCCCGGACAATAGAGTCACCCACTAGCAGAAGCTTCCCCCTCCTCCAAGGTCCCCTGCCTCCCTTCCCTGGGGCTCCATCCTGGAGGACCCTCCCATCCTCCCTGGTCCCAGCCTCTGTATAATTAAATTCTGGTACCAAAAAAAATGTACCGACAAAAACAGGCATAATATAAAAGGGAATTAAAAACAACTAACCAAATGGCTCTCTAAAAAACTTAAGATTCCCGCTGGGGATAGGGTATAAAATTCATAGCACTAACTGATTAATTAATAACCGTATAGTTCTTTTTCATCTCATACATCCAACACATTGCATTTGGTTAAACAAGCTCCAGGTACCATATCTGCAGGGGATACATGAGCCCTGGGAAGAACAGGTCTCAAGTCATGCCTAGGAGAACCCATCTGGACCAACATTCCATGAATTTCTCCATTCTGTTTTGGACTTGGTAAGTCAACCTTTCCATTTCCTGTATATCTACAATAAGATGTTTTCATTCAGCACCCATTGGGGGTTCTGGTTTTAGCCACTTACGAGTAACTGCTTTATTCAGGGTGGCCACACAGATATACCATGTGTAAATGGCATTAGCTCCCCTTACTTCCAGAGATGGTAAGCCTAGCACCATATTACAAAATAGTATTGGAGTAGTGATCTGAAATAAGGATTCAATACCCCTCTTCACTTCTTGTCTAAAATTGTGTTGAACTGGGCAAAATTAAAAAATATGTGAGTGGGAGGCCTTCTGTTCTCCACACCCCCTCCAAGACCGAGGAGAGATGTTGGGATCCCATTTACCTTGCAATCTAGGGGTAAGGAGAAACCTAACTTTGACCTTCCAAATATATTCCTGCCACTGTGGGGAGGAGGTCACCCTTGAGGTACCCGTACAAATCTTAAACTACTCAGCTTGTGTAAGGTGGAAGTCTGCCTCCTGTTCCCATTTTGTAATGAGAGGTGCCACAGCATCTACCCTATGGGCACTGAGGAATTGGTATGTCTGTGTAATCGCTCCCTTGATTATTTTAAAGGCTAATATAGTGCCAGCTGTGGCCTTGAGGAGCTAGGTTATGGTGCTGTCTCAGCTGAGTCTGAATATAAGCTTGTATTTGCAAGTAATGGAACAAATCAGTGCGGGTCCATCCAGAGGTCTCACAGCACTCCCCAAAGGAAAGAACGGTGTCTCTCCTCAACAACTGTGCAGGGCATTGGACTGCCCCTTTGGCTTGTCGACCATACCATGAATCAACAGTACCCGGTAGGAACTACCGGGAACTCCGGAGATCTTATAAACCAGCAATATCTCCAGAGATCCACCCAACCCTGAGGTATTTTCTAAAGCAGTCCTATGCTTGAAAAGTGACCTGAACTGCAGTGAAAAGGTTCTGAATGTTTGGCCTTGTTTGTGGAGGCTCAAAGAGGAGAGATCTTAATGGTCGATCACTCACTAGGTTTTGTTCCATGTACTGCCAATGGGCCCAGGAAGGAGTGTGGCACCATAACAGTGCCCATGTAATCTAGGTGGCCATCCAATATTTCTGTAGGTCTGGGACTGCTCTTCCGTCCCACTACTTCCCTGCAAGTGGGAGTGTTCTCTGGCATCTAGGTCTTGTATTTGCCCATATGAATTTCACTATCTTCCCTTGTACCTCTGCAAACCATTTCTTGCTCAGTAGTGTTTATGCACACTGAGATACATATCAGCAGAACTTATGCACACAAGTCTCCCCAAACATGATTTTTTGGACCTTCTGTTTGTTTTTCACATTGTTGTAATTCCCTCGCACTGTTTGGTAACCCATGCTCTTGTACTCTCTCAGGTCATACCTGAAAATAGGCATTCCTTGTGTAATGTGCTTACCCGGCAAACAAAAACTAATAAATAATTAAAAATAAGACAATTTCAATGCAAACAAGCTCTTATGCCTTTAGATGTAATTTGTTCCAGCTACTTTTCCTGCCCTGAAGTCATAATCCTCTCCTTGTGACCTCACAATCATTTCCATGGCAGTGGGTTGTGATGTCACAGCAGAAGATTATGGCTTCAAGGCAGGAAAAGATGACATCCTCAGGTCAGAGCCTGATTTCCCACTAATGGCCTTAGTTGTTTTGGCTTTTTAATACGTATACCCTGCAAGAAAGGAGGGGAAGGGGGATATAATAAAGACCTTTAAATACCTCATGGGCATAAATAAGGTACAGGAGGGGAGTATTTTTTCAGAAAAAGATACTCAAGGACAAGGGAACGTGCAATGAAGCTGGAGGAGGGTTACATTCAGAAGAGATATGGGGAAGTACTTTTTCACTGAAAGAGTGGTGGATGCCTGGAACATTCTTCCACCAGAGGTGGTGGAGGAGAAAACAGTGGTGGGGTTCAAGAATGTATGGAATAGGCACAAGTGCATCTTAGTGGAAAGTAACAGGAGGGAACATACAGCTGGAGATCAAGCAGGGTCTGCAGTGACACTGTTGGATGGGACAAAAAGGGCAGACTGGGTGGACCAAGTGGTCCTTATCTGCTGTCAAATTCTATGTTTCTATGTTACTGAACATCTGGGTTGGTACACTGGAAGACAAGGACAGTGTACGTTATCAGTTCTTACATTGTGCAACGGTGATTTAAACAGCATCTTTTCTGGTGCTCAATACAGAAACTATTCAGGAGCCTTGACTGCCCCAAAGTCCACTGGAGACAAAATTACAATTCTGCTGTGGTCAGAATTCAGTATAGAAGGAACTGTAATTTGGCTCAGTGGAGCTGAAAGCCTGATCCCTTACACTTCCCAGTTTGGGAGACATACCCCATGTTCTCACAATTTGTGATGTAATACAATGGAGAGCTCAGGGACCTGTCTCCAAACTGGGAAGAGGAAGGGATTGGGCTCTCGACTCCACTGAGCCAAATTATGATACCCTCCACCCTGAATTCTGGCAACAACTAAATTGATGATTGAAGAGTTAACAAAATCTGGAAGGCCAAGCATGCAAATGCTATAAGTCTAGGAAATAAAATTCCAGGCCTACAGACAATCATGGCAGAGGCTGACCTGGATACTGTGGCCATTACCAAGACATAGTGCACTGGAAACTATGACTGGAAAATGGACAAACCAGGCTATACTCAGTGCAGGAAAGACAGGATAGGAAGAAAAGGAAGGGTTCAGATGCTTTATGTGAGGGAAGGCATAAAAGCGATGAAGATACAGGGAATCGGGGTGGGTGGCGGTATTGTGGGTCACCCTGGAGACGAGGGATGGAGCCACTATTCACACTGGCGTGATCTACAGACCTGCAGTATAGGGAGAGGATTTGGATAGGGTACCTGTGGAAGCCAGTGGCAAGGTGGCAGAAAAGGGAGAGGTGCTACTGGTGGGGGAATTCAATCTGTCAGATGGAGACAGGAGTCTTCCAGCTGCAGCTTCAGTTACAAGCAGGAACATCCTGGACTCCCAGCAGGGGCGTTCCTCAGGCAACTTAGTCAGGGAGCCCGGCTGTGACAGAGCAATACAGCACCTGGTACTAACAGGGGCAGGGCTGCAGACATCAATGTGGGAGGCCTCTTGGGGCTAGGGATCACCGTACAGTATGGTTCAACATAAGGATGGCTGCAGAATCAAACCACACAAGGGCGAGGGTCCTGGACTTCAGGAGGGCAGATTTTAAAAAGACAGGCGAATATATCCGGGGGATGACCTCGGTGGGGTGGAGGAACAGTGGGCAAAGCTAAAGGAGTGCAAAGAAAAAGCAACGATGCTCTTCGCCAAGCAAGTGAGCAAAAGGAAGAGGATAAAGAGACCGCTATGGTTCTCGAAAGAAGTGGTTGAAAAGCTAAAGGCTAAAAGGGTAGCATTCAGAAGGTATAAGCAAATGCAGAGGGAGAAGATAGGGAGGTATATCGGGGAAAAAGAGAGAAGCAGGGAAAGCAGTAAGGAGAACAAAGGCAGTAACAAAAGGGGATACGATTTTTATTTTTTGTTAAGGTATGCAAGTGAAAAGAGGAAGCCCAGAGGAGTGATTGTAAGGAAAGGACAGCTATATAAAGGAGGACCAGGAAAAGGCAGAAACCCTGAACAAACACTTTTGTTCAGTGTTCGCAGAGGAAGGAGAAGGGGCGGGGCCACAAAAAAAAAAATAACAGGAGCTTAGAGGGAGGGAGGTGGACACCTCTCGTTTCTTGGAGAGAGTCCTTAACGGACTCGCAAATCTGAAAGCGGACAAAGCCATGGGGCCAGATGAGGTGCATCCAAGGGTACTGCAGGAGCTCATGGAGGTACTGGCTACACTTCTGAAAATCCTATTTAACAGCTCAATGGAAACATGAGTTGTTCCAGAGGACTGGAGGAGAGCAGTAGTAGTCCTTCTTCACAAAAGTGGTAGCAGAGAGGAGTCTGGCCATTATAGGCCAGTCAATCTTGGCTTCGGTTGTCGTGGTAGATAAGTTAACACTACTGAAGAAAAGGATTGTGGAATACTATGAATTCAATGGGTTACAAGACCCAAGACAGCATGGATTCACCGGGGGTCATATCATACTAATCTGATAGATTTCTTCACTGGTAAGCAGGAATGAGATCTTAGATCAAGATTCAGTGGTGGGTGTAGCCTACCTAGATTTCAGTAAGGATTTTGACTACATTCCACACAGAAGACTTGTAAGGAAGCTGGGCAGCTTAAAAGGCGGTCCAGAGGTGGTAAACTGGGTAAGAAACTGCAGAGAAGCTGGAAGGGAAGGTCTGCCTGCCTCTTTGGGGATGACACCAAAATATGCAATAGGTGGACATTCCGGAGTGGGTGGGGTTGGAAAAAATGAGCACAGACCTGAGAAAACTCAGGAAGTGGCCAAGGGTATGGCAGCTGGATTTCAATGCCAGAAAAAGTGCAAAATCATGCACTTAGGGCAGAGAAACCCATGGGCGAAGGGGTGGAGTATGAACACCAAACAGGACAGAGACCTGGGGGTAATAAGAACAGGTTACTCACCTGTAACAGTAGTTCTAGGAGTGGTATATGTTGTTCATCCACACTTCTTGGCATGTCCCCTTCCACTTTAAATCTTGCCAGAAGTCTTCAAGCTGGCTCCTCCCACCCACCCGGGTGGTATATATCTCGGCTCCGCCCCATGACGCCAGATCTTAGCCCATTGGAAGCAAGGTTGTGCGCCTGAAGCCGGGGAGGTCGGGTGGGTGCGTGTGGATGAACAACATATACCACTCCTAGAACTACTGTTACAGGTGAGTAACCTGTTCTTCTAGGAGCGTGGATATGTTGTTCATCCACACTTTTTGGCAGATTCCAAGCAGTTCTCCGGGAGGAGGGAGGCAAGGTGCACACCCCCTACTTAGGAAATAAAGATTGGAGAAACGAGGCCCCAAAACCAGCATCCCGGCGTGACTCAAGGTCGATGTGGTAGTGGGTAATAAAGGTGTTTGCTGACTTCCAGGTAGCAGCCCGGCAGATTTCGTGGATAGGGATGTCCCTGGAAGCAGCAGTATGGCGGGTAGAATGAGCTCTCATCCCTCTGGGAGGCTCCTTGCCCACCAACTCATAGCACAGACCTATGCATGATGTAATCCATCTTGCTATTGTCCGTTTGGCTGCAGGTCTGCCAGAAGCAGCTTCAGCATAGGTGACAAACAGCTGGCGAACCTCTCCACGAATTTCTGCCGTCCTGTCCTTATAATGGGAGAGAACACATCTCAAGTCCAAGGTATGGAGCCTGTACTCAGCGTCCGAGGTGTAATTAGGGTAGTAAGGGGGGCACAGGACAACATTGTCCCTGTGAAAGACCAGATAAGGGGAGTCCACTGAAAGTCCCTGGAGCTCCCTTGTCCTTCTGGCAGACATGATAGCCACCAGGAAGGCCGTCTTCCACGACAAGTGTGAAAGCTCACATTTGTGAATGGGTTCGAATGGCTTGCCCATGAGCTTTGCCAAAACCAGCAACAGATCCCATGGAGGTGGAGGTTCACGCACTGGAGGGGATATGTGATCCAAGCCTTTGAAAAAGCACCCAACCACTGTCTCCTGAGCCAATGTTGGCTGTCTGGCCCGCGCCCAGTAAGCAGAGATGGCTGCCAGGTGCACCTTAAGGGTTGATGACCGCAGACCCCCTTTGAAGAGACACCAAAGGTAGTCGAGAATACTAGCCACAGAACAGGATAAGGAGTTCAGACCCTTACCATGACACCAAATGGCAAATCGCTTCCATTTGAAGGCATAACATTTCCTGGTCGATTCTTTCTAGATGCCTCCACCATGGTGTAGACATCTTCGGAAAGACCCAGTGCCTGGAACTCTAGCCGCTCAGGTACCAGGCTGTGAGGTGCAGGGATTGAAGGTCCGGATGGAATACCTTCCCTTGGTTCAGAGATATCAGGTCCGGGCGTGTACAAAGCCGCTCCGGGTGCCTGCAGCTGAGGCTTGAAGATCTGGGTACCAGAACTGCCATGGCCAATCTGGGGCTACCAGGATCACCCTTGCCTTGTCCCTCCTCACCTTGAATAACACCTTGTGGATCAAGGGAAATGGAGGGAAGGCGTAGAGGAGACCTGGGGTCCATGGCCTCGAAAAGGCATCCCTTGAAGCAAGCCATGCTGAAGGGGGCGGGCATGAAACAGCCTCAGCTTGGTGTTTCCCCTGGAGGCAAACAGGTCCACCATTGGTTTGCCCCAACGGGAGAACAGGCTGTAAGCTACCTCTGGATGGAGAGACCACTTGTGGGATGTCTGGTCTATGCGGCTGAGAGCATCCGCCAGCTGGTTCGAGGCTCCTGGCCACATGGATGGCTAGGAGATCCGCCTCCAACCGGCTTACGAGGGTCCAGATGCGGAGCGCCTCCTTGCACAGCAGACGGGAGTGTGTGCCGCCCTGTTTGTTGAGGTAGTACATGGTCGTGGTATTGTCCGTCTGGACTTGAACCACTTGACCCCGGAGCTGAGGAGCGAAAGCTGACAGCGCCAATCTGACTGCTCTGAGCTCCAACAGGTTGATGTGGCATCGGGACTCCTCGGGTTGTCCCCCATGTGGGCTCCTCAGCCCATGAGAGAGGCATCGGTCGTAAGGACGAACATCGGCTTTCGGTGGATAAATGGGATCCCTTCCTGCAACCGGTCTGGGGCAGTCCACCACTGGAGAGCGTCCCACATCTTCTGGGTTACAGTGATCAACTGGTCGAAGTAACCATATCACTGAGTCCACTGGGTGGCCAGCTCCCACTGGAGGGGGCGCATGTGCCACCGGGCCCAACAGACCACTGAGGTGCATGCCACCATGTAACCCAGAAGGTGCAGAAAGTCCCGGGCAGATCGCAAATGCCCAACCAGAAATGACTGGGCAAAGGAGGAGAGAATCTCCACCCTGTCCCCCGAGAGCCGAGCTCTGGCTTGACAAGAGTCGAGCTCTGCCCCGATGAAGCCCATCACCTGAGAGGACACGAGTTCCAACTTGGCCTCGTTGATCAGGAGGCCGAGTTGGGAGCAGGTTTGGAGAGCAAGATCCCTGGACCTCCCCACCTCCTGGAGGGAGGAACCTACCAAGAGCCAGTCGTCGAGATAAGAGTAGATTCTGACTCCTCGACGCTGAAGGTGGGCCGCCACCACTGCAATACATTTGGTGAAGACCCATGGGGCCGATGACAGGCCGAACAGCATGGCTCAGAACTCGTACAGGGTCCCTTCGACCCCGAAGCGGAGGAACCGCTGATGGGACGGATGGATTGGGGCGTGAAAGAACGCGTCCTGTAGATCCAGTGAACAGAACCACATATTTCGCTCCAGGGATGGTATGATCTGGTTCAGAGTGACCATCCGAAAGGTGCGGGACCTGAGATATTGATTCAGGTTGTGGAGATCTAGGATGAGGTGCCAACCCCCCATCTGCTTGGGCACCAGAAAGTACCTGGAAACAAAGACTGGGTCTGTCAGAGGATCCAGCACTGAAGCTACTGCCTCCTTGCGGAGGAGCTGAGCCACGTCATCTCGAAGAGCAGACTGGGTGCATGCAGAGATCCGTTCTTCCCGAGGCGCGCGGGCTTGGCTGGGAGGGTACTACTCAAATTCTGGAGGCAGTCCCTGACCGACCACTTCGAGAACCCACCTGTCCGAAGTGATAGCGGACCAGGCGGAAAGGAAGTGGCGGGGCCGACCCCCCACGGGAGGACCCATGGCTCACGTGACGGGTATAGGGGTGGCGACCCCCAACCCATCACTGAGCAGTCTTAAAGGAGGAGGAGGCTCCAGGATCTGCACCTCGGCCTCCTTTATGGAGCTGTTGAGGACCCTGCTTGGGCCTCGGACGCCAAGCTTGAGCCTGCTGCTGTTGTTGCTGCTGACTTCCTTGAAGGGAGGGCTGCCTGACCGCAGGGGAAGAATGCCAAAATGACTTCTTCTTTCTCCTCTGCTGGTTCTTGCCCGAAGAACCCTTAGCAGAAGTAGCATCCAAGGTGGCACTGGACTGCTCTATACGCTGAAGGTGACCGGCTACTCCTGGACCGAACAAGTCGGTGCCCAGGAAGGGCACGTCAACAAGCTTATGCCGAGTATCCGCTGGGAAGGAGGAAAGCCTCAGCCAAGCCCTGCGGGCCATAGGGCTACTGCGGCTAAAGAGCGGGCACAGGAATTTCCTGGCGTCCAGGGCCGTCTGGAGCTGCTATTTTGCGACAGCACGGCCCTGGTCACGGGCCTGCTTGACTGTGGTCTGCATGTCCTCTGGGAGGTGAGGGAGGACCTCGTCCAATGGCCCGAGAAGCGCATAAGAGAAGTGTGCCATAATAACAGCTGAGCTGGCCTGACGAAGACCCAGAGAAGAGGCTGCATAGACCTTACAGGCAGAGTGGTCCATATTTTTGGACTCCTTGTCCCGGGGTCGGTCCGCATCAGCCGAACTACCAGTACGCCTGAACACAGAGGCGGTCACTAGGCTCTTGGCCGAAGGGTGATCTGTGAACCCCGCAAGGGACCCCATGGGCACCGCGACTTGCAGGCCATGCAGGCAGATGGTGCTGGGCAGGAAGCAGGACACTGCCAAAGTTCTAGGGCCAGTTCAACAATGGCCTCGGCCACTGGAAAGGCCTCCGTCAGGGTATCCCCTCTCTTGAGGATAACAGTGAGAGGGTACTCCGCCTTTTTCTGGATGAACTCCAGGGGTATTCCGGTAGAGTCGGAGATGAGGCGGAGAATGCCCTGGAAGGAGGAAGGGCCTTCCTCCAACCCTGACATGGACGACTCATCATCCCTGGGATGGGAGTGCAGTCCAGTGACGTCCGAGTCCGAAGAATCGTGGTACAACGGTCTCCCACCTAAGTCACCCTCAATGTGCCGAGGGCAATCTGGAGTGACTGTTATTGACAGGCGTCGGGGAAGCCCGGTGTCCTGTCGGTCCTCTTTAGAGGGCACCCCTCCCTTAGGCTGTTTAGGCGGTGGTTCCACCCGACTAGGTGGAGAGACCGGGATAGGTCGAGCTGGGATACGGGCCGGCCCCATGGGCAGAGGAACCGGTGGTTTCGATTCCAGAGGGGTCGGAGTCAGCCTAAGAGGCAGAAGCCAATTTATGGCCGGGGTAGGCACTGGAGCCAGCTTCCGCCCAGTCAGGATCAGCTGCTGTCACATGATGTATTCATAGCACCGATGGAGCTTCTGCCAGAGCCTCTCCTTGTCCGAGGAGGAAGAGGACCTGTGGCGTCACCTCTTTTTACAGCGCTTGTGGCTCTTTCTCGGTTGTTCGGCCAAAGGAGTTCTGGACCTCAACCGAGATCGGGGAGGCCGACTTGGTCGATCAGGAGACACCGGGGTCGGTGAAAACTGAGTCCAGAACCGGATCCTTGATGGGGACACCAGCAGGCTGGGCCTCCTCATCAGGGAATACAAGGACCACAGTCCTTTCCAAGGAGTCATTGGGATTAACCGGCAACAAAGGGTCAATCGGGTTGAGGATGATTTTGACCTCATCGGCCACTTCCTCGGTCCCCTGGCCAGACGGAAGATCTGTGAAGCTGCCGGCTAAGGATGCAATCTCGACCAAAGTCGAGACCGCGTGTTCCTGGGACTTGGACATCTCTCTGTCCCAAGAACGTCTTCGCTGAGATGAAGACACGGGGTCCGTATCTCTCTTCTGAGAGCGGGAGGAGTGCGAGCCCGAGGGCGCCTCACCCAGAGTGGGGAGAGTCTGGCACAACTCCTTGAAGAAGCCCGTAAAGGTGGAGCCAAGGTTCAGTGGAACAAAGAAGCTTCGCTTGGCCGAAGTGTGCTGCTTCCTCTTCGAACGCCTTCATCTGTTCCAGCTGTTTGGCAGATCCCGCAACCGTGGAAACTGCCCACCTCGCCTCCTTCGATTTCACCAGTGGGTTCCTTTTCTCCGGTCTCCCCAGCTTCAAGCGTGCCTTGCGGTCATCCAGGACGTTGGGATGGAATGCCAGGCAATAACTGCACGACGAGGTGTCATGGCCGACACCTAGGCAGTAAACGCACGTGAGGTGAAGATCAGTGCGCGACATCTTCTGGTGGCAGGGGCACTGGCGAAATCCGGGGGAAGATTTTTCCTCCATGGTAGATGTGACGAAAGCACGATCGCTAACTCGAACAAGTTTAATTTTCGTTAAAAAAATGACGGTTAGAATCCAGGGCCTACGATATGCTGAGTGCACGAGGGAACCTGTATCTTCTAGCGAAAAGGAAGATCTGGAGTCATGGGGCGGAGCCGAGGTATATAAAACCCTGGTGGGTGGAAGGAGCCAGCTTGAAGACTTCCGGCAAGATTTAAGGTGGAAGGGGACCAGCGGTGGTGTTAAGGATTTAGCTCAGTGTGCTCCTCCAAATCAGAGGAGCACTGTAAATCAAAATTGTACCCTAAAATGTGTGCTCCTTCAGATCTTGGCTGTGCTCCTACCTACATTTAATATATGACAACAGGAATTCCCTCTGCATGCAGGTTTCTTCTGTCTCCTGACAGAAAAACATATAATCTTTATTTTTTTGCTCAGCCATCTCATTTTTATTTAACTGTTGGCCCCTACTCGATACTGTCATTCTTTCCTTGTCATCCTTCTACACAAAAAACACTTTTCCCACCTGCCTGCATGCTCTCTCATAGCCAGAGAGTGCACATGCGCTTGGTCTCTGCCTGTTGTGATGCCACTGGTTCACACACTTGTTTCCAACCTGCCAATAAAAGCCCTTGAAACCACACCCGCTCATCCCCTAGCTGCCCACCTACGTGGGCATTTGTCAACCAGCTGCTCTTTACTTATACTCTGCCTGCCCATGTACATACTAGCTTGCGCTGGCTGCCAACATGCTTGTTCCTTGCCAGCATGCCATAGCGCACAATAACTTGTTGGCTCACCTACCAACTTAATGGCTTCCTGTTCGCCCAGTAGCTTTCTGATCTAGTTTTCAACTCTGCCAAATTAATAGCAAAAGCCCGACCTGCATCCCTTCTGAACTCGCCCACAACCTTCGCACTGCCTGGAACTCCTGCTTCTAACTGTACTCCTGAAAAATAAGAAGAGCACAGATAACTGAATTTTCTACCAGGGAAATGTGCTCCTGTAATCACTGACTGTGCTCAGAGCACAGAGCGCACCCTTAATGCTACCCCTGAAGGGGACATGCCAAGAAGTGTGGATGAACAACATATCCACACTCCTAGAATATTGTATATGATACAGCAAACACAGCGCACACCAAAGTGGATAAATGTATCAAAGAGTTTAGTTCAGCCATACTCCAGTCAGATAGTAACCCCAGTGCTTCGACGACATACTGCCTAAATGTGGTCAGACAATGCAATACAGCAGTAGGGAGAGGTAGTGTGATGCTGGGGTGCACAGGAAGGGGTATCACCAGCAGAACGGCCCCAGGGTTCCCAACTCTCTGGGAATATAGGGTGGTGGTGGTGGTGGTGATGATGATGAACAGGGCCATGGGTGCATTATTCTGTGGACTCCTATATACACTAACATGTGCAAAAGTGTTTTTCAGTAAGGTATAGAGCACTGGTATTTTTTCACCCTTTATCAGTAGGATTTTAGTAATCACGACGTCGACTAATAGGGGCCCTATTAGTCAACTGATCACTGTGATTTACTAAAACCCCACTGATTAAGGGTGTAACAATCTTTGGCAATGTCAGCCCCATAGAACTGAATGGGGCATGCTCCCACAGCCTTCGTTTCGTGACATCACAAAACAGGGTTGTGTGGGCTGACGTGGGGCTGTGTTTTGCGGACCAGGAAGACAGTCTTTTTTTTTTTTTGCCGACCTGCAGTATTTTAATTTTACGAGGGGCATAACTAACTAGAAAAGGAGTTTTTCGGCCACACTTCATACGGAGATGTCTGAGGGGTTAAGTTATCAAACAGGCTGGGGCAGGCAGCTACTAGGAAGCTGCTCTTTAAGACAGGCAGAAAAACCATCACAAACGCTTCTCCGCCACCAACTGAAGGGAAGGCACAATAATAAATAGATTTCCTTGTTATACAAACACATACAAGATAATACTGAAGACTATCTGAAAAGCATTAAGAGGAAATGGGCAGAAGAATTGCAAAGCAATATCAGAGATAAACACTGGGCCCAAATCCTAGAGCAAGTGGGTAAAACAATGCATCTGATAACCAAGAAGAATTTAGGTGAAGATACTAATGAGGTTCTTCCGAACGCTAGTCATTACAAAGCATTTTGGCACTCATCCTTCAAACCTATGCTGGAGAGGGTATAAAGGGGTAGGAACACATGAGCACATACTTTGAGAATGCCCTACGACTGGCAGTTACTGGGCAGCGGTTACTAAAATCATAGGAGAAATCCTGAATCTAAATGTACCCAATAGTTTCCAAAAGGGGTAACCACAAAGAGGGACATTTGCCTCTTTAACACATTGATAGCGGCAGCCACAAAAGCAATTACTCATAAATGGCTTACTGATAAACTCCCAGAGGCACCTCGTTAGCTTGAAATATGCTCACATATAAAGGAAACACAGTGACAGCACAGGTTAGGCTGAAGAAAGATGAACTTTGCAGCCAACTGGCTGCCATTCACTTTATTTATTTTAATTTGTTTTACCAGGAAAGTGTACTGAATCAAAAACCCATTTTCAGCCATGCCTGGGGAGACTGGTTTTACAATGGGTGTAGACAATGCATGATTATCAGCTTTTTGGTTTACCCACTTTAGGGACAAAACAAAGAGCGCTCGATAAAAAAAGAGCGTAGGCAAAAGGACGACAGCAAGAAGAGTGATGGGCATCTTGTTGCCACAGGTACAGATCGTATACCGCAGTTTGTGATCCCGCAACCTCCCCCCCCCCCCAAAATATATATATAAAAAAAAAAACACCCAGCATACATTGTGGACAAAAAGAGAAACACGGTTACGGCTGCATTCTCACCGTGCTCTCAGTAGCAGACGCTCAGAAATCCCTAACACCCACATTCCACACGCCCTCATCACGACGCCCGTGTTATGGAGCCCTACTTCCTGCGCCCTATTGATGGGATACCCAACTTACATCACATGCAAGATAAAAAACTCTATAAATAACTTACTATACAAAATGTACAGGATTTTGTAATGGTATTACACAAGCTGCAAACACACGTAATCTTAGTGCTTCAGAATTTCATTAATTCACAGCGTACATATGTAAACAAGAGGGCAGAACAATCTTCGGAAACTTCTAGAAGAAGATGCATAAAGGGAAGGTTAAAATGGGCATTACCTCCCCCACTAGGGTCAACAGGACAACAGATATCAGCTAGTATAGGAGGTCAGTAGTAAGGGAGCAGAAAACTGGGGAACACCACAAACGCAAGACACTCCATGCTTAAATTATCATTGTGCATGGCTTATTGAACAGGATCTAGTCAGAGCCGACACGGCTACGCCGAGTGCTTACCTGCCTAGCCAAGGCTGGCAGCGGCAGCAGCACCTGGTCATCGTCTGCATCAGCGGTGGCATACAGCAATACTTGCCATATGAAAGATGGCTGTGGCAGCAACACTGCACATGCGCGATATTCACGCATGCGCAGTGAACACGGAAGTGCACGTACAAAGTAGTGCACCATGGGGAGGGGGCGATCATGCTGTGGAGGGGAGCTCCATCACGGAGGACAGCTGCCATACACTCAGCGCTGTCATGACGGTACCGCAGCACTGTAGAAGAACACAGGGTCACGTTCCGGAGCCAACCCTCTATTCTCCTACAGTGACGGCATAATGTCTGCGGAGCTCCGCCCACGCAGCCATAAAAACAAAATGTAACACAGTGAATTAACTTGATACCCTGTTTTGTTTACCTCAGTCTTAAACTGTGGTTGTAGGTGCCAGATTCCAGGATGTCTGTTAATTTATTTGACTGTACTGTGAGACATCACCTTTTCAACAGGCTAAGAGTAGCACACTCAAGAGGTAGCATGTATTTATCACAAAGGCCTGCTGGGAATAGTGAAAAAAGGAAACATTTCACTGTTAATGGCACCACACATTGCAGGAAATCTTATGAGTTCCTTCCCCAGGTCTCAGAAGAAGGGCACTAGTTTGGGGCAGGGCTATATGATGCGTGCGGGTGTAGCTCTCATCTCTCCACATTCCCTTCAGCATAAAGCGCAGCTCTCTGCAGCACAGTAGACCATGACTACCAGGGTCCAAAAAAATGGAATAAATGTTTCCATACATACTCTCCAGATGAGAGCTTGTGATTCGGGTTGACGCAGTGCATGCCTGTAGCCACTGTTTGTACGTGATGGAAAAACTCAGTCCATCGGCCCATTTTCTAGCACTGTCCGGGATATCTGTTTCCAGTGTCTCAAGTACTGTGTCATAGAGATGGGAAACCAAGTGAGCTGTGTTGCACAATTTTAAAGAATAGAATGAAGACATATATTAAGGGAGGGAGAGTGTCCAGTTGCCTGGTTGCCCAAGAGAGGGTGGATATGTAAAGGCTAAATTGGAGACAGGGTAAGTCCACTTGTCACAGGCCAAATTACTGTTATAATTCAGCTAACGAAAACTGGTCTGGACCCATGAATAGCTGATGGAGGTGTTGTAATGTCTGTCGTACCCAGTGTTTAAAAGTGGGACCAATCTGGTTAGGATGGAAATTATCTAGCTCTGACATTGGGCATAAGAATGGGAAAAAGTGAGTGAGATGTAGCTTTTGCCGTATCTGTTGCCAAACAAGGTGTTATGCTCATAATCATGGTTGCAGATGATGCACAATCATCTGATCTCCTTCAGCCTGAAAGAAGAGCCTGACTAAGTCCTGAGAAGGAAGCAGCTCTCTCGCTCCCTCTCTCCATTGCTACCAACTGTGGAGATGGGCCAGCCAACTCCCTAAGAAGGAAGTGGATATGTATTGCCCAGCAGTATAACCTGAGGTTCCGTAGCGCCAACCTCTCATCCCCTGGGAAATATAAAGTATGGAGTTTAGTTTGCGGTCTTTTCCTTGTCCAAAGATAGCGAGAGACTGATCTACAACTGGCACCTGACTGATCACAGAGACACTGGGAGATTAGGAAACAGCACAGCGAGCGCTCTGGGGAGAACCATTATCTTTGAGGAGGAAGTACTTCTTCATGGAGAGGGTGGTTAACGCTTGGAACAGCCACCCAGCGGAACTGGTGGGGCTAAAAGAAAACATTACTTAACATAGTAATCTGGTTTCTTCTAAGGGAATCTTACTGCATTCTGACAATTGCAGTATGGTCTCACCATAGGACTACCCCGGAGTCGAAATGGTTAATAGACCTATGCTAATGATGGAATGTTATGCTCGAGCTCGGTTTCCAAATCACTGTCCCTGATTGCACTTCCTGCAACCATCAGATTCTTACGAAGCATGCAGAAGCTAAAATACTAAGCTACTTAGCTATAGCTAAATACCCCTAATAGGGCAAGAACAAATACCCCCTAATAACAAAAGGCATCACTAAGACTCAAGTAAAGAGATGCCCAACAAACTACTAGGACCCACAGGTTTCCAGCATACTAACCAGCAGTGTGCAGGGTCCTGAAGGTCCTAGCAGGGGAGGAAGGGTGGGAGCTCAGAATACAGTAAGATTCCCTTAGAAGAAACAAGATTACTATGGTAAGTAATGTTTTCTTCAAACCCCAGGCAATCTTACTGTATTCTGACAATTGCAGACTACCCAAGCAGTGCCTTCAGAGGCGGGCAGAGGAGTGATTTAGGAAACAGGATCTGCAAAACTGCTGTGCCAAACCTGGCATCATTCCTGGCCTGTGTGTCCAGACAACAGTGCTTAGTGAATGTATGGACTGTTTTCCAGGTAGCTGCTTTACATATTTCCAGCAGAGGGATATCTCTTGAAGCTGCTATAGATACAGCTGTCCCCCTCATAGAGTGGGCCCTGAGCCCTTGAGGGGGCTGTTTGCCCAACTTGCTACAACAGAACTGAATATATGCCATAATCCATCTTGCTATGGACCTTTTTGTGGCAGGTTTGCCTTTCCTTTCCCAGCTTCCCCATAAGTCGAAAAAAGTTGTGTCTTATCTCCTCTATGACTTTTTGTATGTTCCAGGTAGTAGCTGATAGCCCTTTTTAACATCCAAGCTATGTAGCCTACATTCTCCTGAAGCAGAATGGTCATAATGTGAAAATCTGAAACCACCTTTGGAAGGAATTTATTATTAGTCCTGAGGACCACCTTATACCTGTGGAATGCCACATAATCAGGCTCCATGGACAACACCTGGAGTTCACTGATCCTTCTGGCAGAAGTAATGGCAACCAAAAACACAGTCTTTCAAGTCACATATTTAAGATCAGCTGTTGCCAAAGGATCGACAGGTGGCTGCATAAACAGTGCTATGCAAATATTGAGATCCCATACTGGAGTAGGTGTTCCGTGGGGTGGGTGCAAATGCATCAGTCCCTTGAAGAATCTCCTAAACACTGGATTAGAGGCCAGGGATGATGACTTACCTGCTGACAGGTAAGTTGAAACTGCAGCCAAGTGCACCTTCAGTGTGGAGGGCAATAAGCCTAGAGAATGCAGGTGGGTAAGGTATTCCAGAACCACAGGCAGTCCTGCCGGATTGTGGTTCAGCTTTCTATTTTGGCATCGGATAGAAAACCTTTTCCACTTGGAAGAATAAATCTTTCTGGTAGAAAGTTTTCTAGAAACCTTGAGGACCTCCATAACACTCTCTGAGAGGTGTAGACTGGCATACTCTAGGTCCTCAAGAGCCAGGCCTTGAGTCTGAGAGACCAAAGGTTCAGGTACAGGATCCTGCCCTGGGATGAAGTCAGTAGGTTGTACCTTGTAGGAAGGCTGACCGGTTTGGCTATTGACATGTCCAGTACCATGGAGTACCATGGTTGCCTGGCCCAATCTGGAGCAATTAGGAGCATTGTAGCAGGCTAGGATCTGAGCTTGATCAGAACTCTTAGCAATAATGGGACTGGAGGGAAGGCACACAGAAACTTCCCCGACCAATCCAGGACTAAAGCATCCAGTGGCACTGACCCTGCCACTGGTGGTCTACAACAATACCTTGGTAGCTGGTGGTTTTCTGGTGAGGCAAAGAGATCTATCTCTGGAGTCCCCCACCTTTTGAATACTACTTGTAATACCTGACTGTTCAGGGACCATTTGTGGTGGCCATGATGTATTCTGCTTAGTGCATCTGCCAGGACATTGTCCTTGCCTGGCAGATGGACAGCTGGCAACTGGATATTTAGTGAGTAGGCCAGGGTCCATATTGACGTAGCTTCTGTACACAGAGGAGTGGACCTTGTGCCTCCTTGTTTGCTGATATAGTACACTGTGGTCGTGTTGTCTGTCCTAACCTGTACCACCTGCCCTTGAAGCATGCTGGCAAATGCCTGCAGTGCTAACAAGACTGCCCTAAGTTCCAGCAGATTGATATGAAGTAGGGACTCTTGCTTGGACCACTAACCGAGGATGGTATGCTCCTCTAAGTGTGCTCCACAGCCTAGGAGGGATGCATCCGTGGTAAGCACCTTGGAGGGTTGTACCTGCAGGAAGGGAACTCCTTGCCTGAGGTTTTCTTCTTCTAGCCACCACTGCAGAGCCTGTACAGGTGTTTGGGTCACCAGGATCAGCTTTGACAGGGAATCCTTCTTTTGGAGCCAGTACGGTTTCAAATGATAATAAATATATCTCTCATCTGAAACCTTGCTCCTAGCACTGTAACTGTTGACGCTGCCATATGGCCCAGCAGCTGCAGAAGGTGCCTGGTTGGCCTGAGACTGCCGGGTTGGAAGGAGCTTGCCAACTGTACCAAGTTGCTTGCCCTTTCCTGTGGAAGGAAAGCTTTTCCTTTCACTGAATCCAGTTTAGCTCCTATAAACTCTAGGAGCTGCACTGGTTGCAGTACTGACTTTTTCTGATTTATTAAGAACCCCAGGGAATGCAGGAGATCCTGTGCAAGTGCCAGGGACTGCTTGGTTTGGTGAGGATTTTTCCCTACTAGTAACCAATCATCTAGGTAGGGAAATACTGCCACTCCTATTCTCCTTAGGTGTGTCACAACCACAGCCAAACATTTTGTGAATACCCTTTGGAGCAGAAGTGAGACCGAAAAGCATTGCCTTGAACTGGTAATGGCCGGAGGGCAGTTTGAACCGCAGACATTTTCTGTGTGACTGCTATGTTGGGATGTGGAAACAAGCATCCTTGAGATCTAGAGATGCAAACTACTCCCCTTGCTTTAAAATAGGCAGAATTGTGGCCAGAGTGACCATTTTGAATTTTGGTTTCAGTAAATGCTTATTCAGATACCCGAGATCCAGTATGAGTCGCCACTCCCCTGTTTTCTTGATAGTGAGAAAGTACCTTGAATAGAGGCCTTTCCCCTTGTTGTAGAGAAACTGGCTCTATTGCCCCTAGAGAAAGGAAGTTTAATACCTCCTTCTCCAGCAATAGGTTTTCTGCTGGGGAGGAAGGTTGAAAAACTCTTGCCCTCAGCCTTGGTTTTAATTTGAAGCTAAGGGCCAAACCTTGGCCTACCACCTCCAAAACCCACTTGTCTGTAGTGATGGATTTCCATTCCTGAAGGTAGTGGGCCAACCTGCCTCCTACTGGTACTAGGGAGGCAACCCGAGCAGACCCCTCAGTGGGTCTGCTCAGGTTGTGAAGCTGGCTGAGTGCTAGGGACTATCTGGTTACCACCCATTCTGCCCCTGCCTCTGAAGTAGCCCCTCTGGTGTTGGTACTGCTGATACTGTGGAAAAACCTGGGGCTGAAAGACTGGCCTATAGGGCCTACCGCTGGAACCCCTGGTGTGCTGCTTATGGGGTGTACAGGATTTCTCTTTTGCAGCAGCACTTTGATAAGCTGTCTTGTAGTCATCCATCTTTTTCATGTAGGCCTCTGTCTGCTGACCAAACAGAGACACAGGCTCACAAGGAAAGTCCATTGCTTTGGACTGAGTGTCCTGTGTCAGGGTAGTTGTCCTGAGGCATGCAAACCTTCGCAAAGATAAAGAAGAAGCCATCTGCCTGGCAGCAGTACACAGATACATAGATACACAGACAGTGTCGGCAGATAAGGGCCTATGGCCCACCTAGTCTGACCATTTGAGTTTGTAACTTCACTTTATGTTTTCCTAGAACTCTGTTGCCCCTTACCCCTGACCTCCAGAATTCCTTTATGTCTATCCCATGCATTCTTAAATCCCGTGATTGTTTCAGCCCCCACCACTTCCTCAGGCAGGGTGTTCCACCTGTCCACTACCCATTCTGTGAAGAAATTCTTCCTCACATTTCCTCTGAATTGTCCTCCCTCCAACTTCACCCCATGCCCTCTAGTCCTGGAACATCTTTTTTGCTTAAAAATATCATTAGTATCATTAGTGTGTACTGCCAGTCTAAATTGCACCTTAGACGTGCCGGCCCGGTGATGCTGAGGGTTGAGGTGCTGGATGCCACACCTCGCATCACACTGGCAACCTGGGTTTGGGAATGAGCCCGAGTCGCTGGGGATCGGCCAGGAGGGAGAAGGATTGAATGTCCTAGTGACTGCTCTCCTTCTCCAGGGAGGGTGGGACAGGGATCCGCGGCTCTGCCGGCTCCTAGCGGTGGCTTGGGGTCATTGCAATAGGGCTGCTCAACGTGGGGATGACATGGCCGGCGTCTGACATGTGGTGCAAGGGATCTCGCACTACAGCATCAATTGGTGCCACTGCATGCCCATGTTGGGTGGGGGGGTGCTATGGGAAAAAACCCTCCATGTGCTACTTGATGGCCGATCAGGCGGCACTGCCCGGCTCCAACTCAAGATGCTACCCTTGGATCTGGACCCCTCCCGACTTCCACGGTGGTGGTTGGGTACCCTCCGCAGGGAACTGCTGTGCAGGACCAGAGGAAGGGTAACGCTTGGAGTTGAGCAGGGGGCTCTGAGGTCATGCCAGACTGGGGGGAACCATAGTTAACACTCCCCAGCTGCAGGAGAGATTTAAAAAAATATCTATCATAAATTGCACCTTAGATGCCTCTATGCCCCTTTTTGCAGCTTCCTCCAAATCCGCTGCCATGGGAGCTGGCACCGACTTTGTGCTCTCCAAAACAGTGTTCCACAAAGTTCTTTGATACCTTGCAACATAGGCCACATAAGAGGCCTGCCTTATTGCAAGAGAAGGCCCAAGATACTGCTTTTTGGTGATGGAATCCATCCTTCCAGAGTCTTTGTCAGGAGGATGTGAGGATAAAGGAATGCCAGCCTCATAACAGGCTGCAGCCTGTACCACTCATTCATGGCTAGGGTGGCCAAACAAATATTCTGCCCCACCCTTAGCCACCCAGTACTTCTCATCCACCTTTCTTTCCAGGGGTGGAATGGAAGTGGGTGCATTTAGTACTTTAAGTACCTGTTTCTCTAAGGACCTGTGGATGGGCAACATGACTCTTTTTGAAGCTGACACATCCATCATTTCTTTGTAGTCTTGTTCCTCCTCCTCATCAGTAGATTCCTGAGTGGGGAGGTCCAAGGACAGAGCCACCTGTCTAATAAATTGAAAATGGGATATATAATCCTCAGTTCCCTTATCAGGGGAATCAGGTCTGCGAGGATCTGGGGAAATATCCGGTTCAATAGGCTCCCCATAGTCATCCCTGTCGTCATCATCATCATCATCACCAAAATAATCCCCTGTTCCGACGTCCCCTTCAAGTTCCCCTGAACCGGGAACTGAAGCAGGACCTAAATAAACCAACCGCTGTCTTTTCTCAACCGGGGCCGGGTTGGTTTGTAGGGACTGAATAATGCGAATTGTGTTCACTATCTCCTCAGCGGTTGGAACCAATGCCTTCGATTGGGGTTCAACCGCTGAGTGTTTTTCTTTCTCTTGCCGGAACGAGCCAGGTCAGCGGCTGGTTCGGCAGATTTTTTTCTTGCAGTTGAGGAGTCACCCTTATCAGATGGCTAGTCCCCTGGTTCCTTATGAGTGTCTGCTATCAGTTCAGCAGTTTTCTCAGATATTTTCTCCTGCAGTCGTTTAAGTCACCTATCCAGCGTCAACTGAGGGAAATTTTTACAAATCTCACAATCCTCCTTGAGAGGGTCAAAACCCAAACAAATAACACAAACTAAATGAGGATCTGCTTTAGCGAATGGTTCTCCACACTCTGAACAATGTTGGAAACCTGTGGGACCCGTTCGTTTCTTAGGCTGTGACATTTATTGGTTGGTTAGAACCGAAATGAACCAAGAATTACCTTGGCTAAAAGAGTCAAAAACTAAATTAAACTAAACCGTCTTACCGGATGGTAAAAGTACTTAAATTAACAAATACAAACCAAATAAGGGCTTGGTTCCCTCCTGGTTAGGGAGATCTGGAAAGGGACCAGAAAACTTACCAATTTGATACTATTTAACTAAATCTACCTGTGAACCAAGGACAGTGCTTCAAAAATTGAATAAAAATAACAAAGACTTAAAATTTAAACTCAGAAATAACTTCTTCAGATGAAGTGAAGGAGGTCTCTCCGGAGACGTCTTACTGAGGCAAGCGGAGTAAAGAATCTGACGGTTGCAGGAAGTGCAACTAGGGACAGTGATTTGAAAACCGAGCTTGATCCTAACATTCCATTATTATCATAGGGTCTATGAACCATTTTGGCTCTGTGGGCAATCCTATGGTGACACCATACTGCAGTTGTCAGAATACAGTAAGATTTCCTGCAGTTTGAATAGAAACATAGAAATATAGAAGTTGATGGCAGATAAAGAACACAAGGCCCATCCAGTCTGCCCATGTTTTTTTCTACCTTATGAATGTGCCATTGGCCTTTGCTCCATCAACGGCCTATCTATTCATATTCATCAGTATTGCTCCCTTGTGCCTATCCCATGCTTGTTTGAAGCCCTGCACTGTAGTCATAGCCACCACTTCCTGAGGTAGGCCGTTCCATGCATCCACCACCCTTTCTGAGAAAAAAAACTTCCTCACATTACCCCTTAATCGACCTCCCTCTAATCTCATGCTGTGTCCTCTTGTCCTGCTATTTTTTTATATTGAAACATGTTAGACTCCTTCACCTTGTTAATGCCCTTAAGGTGTTTGAATGTTTCGATCATATCACTTTTCTCCCTCCTTTGCTCTAGGGTATACATATTGAGCTCCATTAATCTGTCCTCACATGTTTTCTGATGCAGTCCCTGCACCATTTTGGTTGCCCTTCTCTGGACTGCCTCAATTTGGTTAATGTGCTTGTGAAGGTGTGGCCTCCAGTACTGCATGCAGTACTCCAGATGGGGCCTAACCAGTGTGTTGTAAAGAGGGATCATTACTTCCCTCTTACGACTTGTGATACCCCTACTAATACACCCCATCACCCTAGCCTTACCAACTACTTTAGTGGTTGGCTTGGATGATTTCAGGTCATCTGTGATGATGATGCCCAAGTCTCTTTCTTCCTTTGTGACTGACAGCAACTCCCCTCCCAACCCATAGGTGGCTTCAGGATTTCTCTTCCCTACATGCATGATCTTGCTCTTTTTTTAGTTAAACCTCAGTTGCCACTCTTTCGACCATTTTGCTAGTTTATCAAGATCTCTTCTCATTCTGCCCACCCCACTTGGATCATTTACTCTGTTGCAGATCTTGGTGTCATCTGCAAACAGACAAACCTTAACCTCCAGTCCATCTGCAATGTCACTGATGAAGATACTGAAGAGGACTGGCCCCAGGACTGATCAGGTACCCCACTTGTGACTTGCATCTGTTCTGACTGTATACTGTTTACCACCACTCTCCGTTTTCTGCCTGTCAACCAGTTTGCCACCCAGCTGACCAACTTCTGACCCACCTGAGCCTACCCAACTTATTAATCAATCTTCTATGTGGAACAGTATCGAAAGCTTTGCTGAAGTCAAGGTAGGCGACATCAACTGCTCCCCCTTGGTCCACCACTCTGGTTACCCAGTCAAAGAAATCTATGAGATTAGTCTGACAGGACCTTCCTGTTGCAAACCCATGCTGTCTTGGATCCTGTGCTCCTATGGTTTCCTGGTGTTGTACTATCCTTTCCTTAAGGAGTGCCTCCACAATCTTGCCCACTACTGAGGTAAGACCGACTGATTTGTAGTTCCCTGTCTCCTCCCTGCTACCACACTTGTGGAGAGGGATCACATGAGCCCTTCTCCAGTCTTCTGGAACCTCTCCTGTGCTCAGAGACTCACTAAACAGTTCTGATAATGGGTCTGCTAGTTCCATCCTTAGCTTCTTTAGTATCCTTGGATGTGTGCCATCAGGGCCCATTGCCTTGTCCACCCTGAGCGTAGCAACCTCTTGTAGGACCCTTTCTTTTGTGAAGGGACTAATGCACACCTCTCTCCCCCCTGTGTCCATAGTGCTGAGCTGTGGCCCTGCCCTACCTTCTCCTCAGTAAATACTGAGCAGAAGTATCTATTTAGGATAGATGATTTTACATGGTCCTCCTCCTCACACACACCCTTATCCCCTTTGATGTTAGCAATACTCCCTCTGGACTCTCTCCTTTCACTAATGTATCTACAGAAAGTCTTGTCACCTTCATTTACTGTTTGTGCTAGTGTTTCCTCGGTTTGGGCCTTTGCCTGCCTTACTGCTTTTCCTACTTCCCTTATGGAAGCTTGGTATGCCTCCCCTATCTTCATCCCACTGCATTCCCTTATATTTCCTGAAGGTCAGCCTTTTGGGTCTGAACTTTTCTGCTTCTGTTTTTGAGAACCAAAGTGGTTTCCTCCTTCTTTTGCTCTTGCTTTTCTCCCTAACTCAATGGGATGTTGCTTCAAGTATTGCATCCTTAATGCTTGCCCACTTTGCCTGTACCCGCTCACCTGTGTTTATTCTTGCCAGGGCTAGCTTAACCCTGTTGGCCATCTTATCAAAGTCAGCTCCTCTGAAGTCCCATATTTTTGCCTTGGAATGGGATGACTTAGTTCTAGTGGCCAAATTGAACCATACCATGTGATGGTCACTGGCCCCCAGGTGACCTTCTACCAGGAGATCTATGATGCTTTCCCTGTTAGTCAGTACTAGATCTAGGAATAGGATAGCCCTGTCTCTTGTGAGTTGTTGTACCAGTTGTTTGAGGCCCTTCCCCTGCAGGGAATCCACTAAGTGTCTAGTTCTGGCAGATGTTCCTGCTGGTATTGACCAATCTGTATGTAGCATGTTGAAGTCCCCCATTATCAGAACCTCCCCCTTAGCTGTCATGTTTTGTATATCTTCTAACAGTAATGTGTCTATGTCCTCCCGCTGGTCTGGAGGCCTGCAGACAACCCCAGTTCTTATGGCTGTCCCACTTCCTGTTTCCAGGGTGACCCACAGTTCTTCTGGTTCATGTGTATTCTGAATTTCTGTAGCTTTAATATTTTCATTGACATAAAGGGCCAAAAGGGTTACAGAGTTAAAAATGCATGGGATAGACACATGGATATCATAAATACAGGTAGTGGAGGAAAACCAGAATCCAAGTAGGGTCTCTGGAGGTAAAATTGGAAGGCCAAGGGGTAGAGGGGGTAAATATCAGAGACCATGTACGGTTTGTGGTGTTAAAGTAGGTAGGGAAAATGGGCGGACTGGATGGGCCAAGTGGTCCTTTTCTGCCATCAGCATCTATGTTCCTATGTTCTTCCTTGAAAGATGAGCTGAGAGATATGTCCTAGTGAATAAGATCCTGCTGCAGCTGAGATATAAAGGGCAAGATGTTGTGCTTAATGTATGTGTCCATGTCTTGTTAGAGATGAATTCCAGATATTTCAAGACTGTTAGATTCCAACACAATGGGAATTATCCAACTATATCTGGTGGCGTGGTGTAGTTACAGACTAGGAGATTGACTTTGTAAAGCCGGTATCTGGAGACCCAGTCAAAGGTGTTTAATATGTCAAAGGCTGCTTGAAGTGAATTGGTGGGACTGCTCAAATACAGGAGAACCTCATCCACATAAAGTGCCACGTGGTGTTCCCCATCCAACATCTGAAATCCCTGGATCATCAGGGATTCCCATAAAGCTTGTGCCAGAGAAAAAAATAAGAGAGGACAGCCTTGTCGCATGCCATGGAGGAGAGGAACGAAGGTGAGGGATGGCCGCTTAGCTTAATAACTGCCTGTCGGGAGTGATATAGTCATTGAAGAACATGAATAAAGGGGACCAGGGATCCCATCCTGCCCAGCTCAGAATACAGAACAGGCCAGGAGACCCAGTCAAAGGCCTTTTTCATGTCTAGATTTAGACCAACAGCCATGGTATTAGTGAAGTGAAGGTGATGGAGGATGCGAAGGGTTTGACAGGTGTTAACTCTTGTGGTTCGGGTTCCAACAAAACCAGTTTATCACTGCCTATAAAGGAAGAAGCATGTCATCAATATTTTTGGCAATGATGGACATAAAAATTTGTACTCCATATTAAGTACAGAGATCGGGCGGTTGGTGCTGCATTATAGAGGGTTTTTACCCGGCTGGAGAATAACAGATATGGCAGTGTACGCACAGAATGAGGGAGGCACTTCACCTCACAGTTGTAAATCTGGTGGAGCTGGGGTAGTACCTGATCTTTTACTGGACAGACAGTAGTACAAGCTACTGCCATCTGTGCCTAGGGCTTTCATGGTTTTAAGGTTCTGGATCATGAGATCAATTTCTTCCAAAGATATTAGTGACATGAGGTGTCCCTGGAAAGCTTGTAAAAGGCAAGAGAGAGTTAAGAAAGGTCTGAATCTCCTCTGCGGGTATTTCAAATTCATAGGTATAACAGTTTTGATAGTAGGACCTGAAGGCGATTGCAATACCATGCAGTATACTATTTAACCCCACAACTAGGGTGGATAATGGCCAACACTGTGGCCCTGTGGCAATGGCGTCTCAATTGGCAGGCCAAAAGGTGGGAGGCACAAGGGCTAACCTCATAAAACTTTTGTTGCAAGAATGCTTGTGACAGCTCCATTTGCTGTAGTCAACGGGCATCAAGATCCTTCTTGGTCCAATCAGCTTGAGTTTACTTGTGTCATCTCCTTGCTGGTGCGCCATCTGAAGAAAATAGAGGGTATCCGCCAGGTAGGCCTTATACTGTCACCACTCAAGTTGTTTAGAGGCAGTGTATTGAATAATATAGCCTCTTAGGACCACTTTCAGATTGCCCCATTGAATCAACTCAGAGACTGCGAAATGGGGACTGTCTTGTAGAATTTCCTCTACCTTATCAGACATAAAGGTGCAGAAATCCTCTCAGCAAAAATATTAATTGTATCTTTGCATTCCCATCCAACATCCCAATAGCTATACACCTGGGTATGGCCAGAGAGAGAGAGAGAAAAAGAGAGATGTGTATCTCCCAACTTACAGTCCATGACACATCCTAGGTTTTCATTCTGTCTGAAGCAGTAATCCAGTCAGGGGTATGTCCTGTGTACTGCAGAGTAGTATGTGTAATTATGAACCCCAGGATGGTGGCAACGCCACACGGCCACCAATCCAACCTCAGCCAAAACGCATTAACAATATTTGTGCAGAGCTGGCCATCTTGGTGGGGATGCATTTGAGGAGTTCAGATGGGGAACAAATAACTATGCTGTAGAATGAATGAGTCGGGACTGGAATGGACTGACTGGGATAAAGGATGGGGAAGATTATAAGAAGGCTAAGTTGGTGGATCTCTCACTCCATATAGTGCAGGGCACTGCAGGACACAGGCGCCCTCCAAGGACTTCCATATCCTCACTAAAACTGAACACCATTTACTTCTGGCATGAGATTGTGTTAGTATGGCCCCCAGCCCACCGTTAAGGCTCTAAGGTTTGACTGGGGGGTAACTGAGCACAGAGGATGCTATACTGGCCATGAAGAGAGTGTGCTTAGTCGTTAGTGCTGCTCTTTGGGCAGCACAACCTCCACCAGCCCTACGCATCACAGATCTTGTCTAGGAGGCCGGCACGTGCCCACTCCCTAGTCCACCCTTTCCTAACTGCCCATACAGCCTCACACGTTGCTAGGGATCAGGTGCAGACAGGCCCTTCATGGTGTACATCCCCTTGGATACCACCAGCTACATGGATGCTACTGAGTGCCCCCCAGGTAACCATCACATATGAAGAGGGCACTGCACAGCTTTTCATGACCCTCTGCACGTGTGGATGAGCTGGGAGCATTTTGTGAATTTTGCCCTAAGGGGCCTAGCCTGGTGTGTGGGAGCCCCAGATTTTTCTTGGGCCTAGGGCCCCTAATAACCTTAATCTAGCCCTGACCACAAACAGCCAGCACAACGCTGAAAGTAATAGGCAAGCTAGGGGCTGGCTCTAGCAGTATGCCAATAGTGGGGGATTCGCAGGTCCTTACTTCGGGGGCCCCATTCAATCAATGGCTCGACCACCTGGTCATGGAGGGCATTCAACTGGTGAGCCTCACAAAGCCACCAGGTTCAGAGGGTGAAGCCATTCTGGCAGACACTAAATGGGGCTATACCCTGCAAAAGCATGCCTACACCAATGTGGTAGCTCCACGGGATGCCCACCTGACGGACAAAAGTGCGGCAACAGATTCAAAACAGGTAATTAAAAGATATGTGAGGGAGGAATGAAGACTACTGATACACGGATGGTGGCACCCTGAGGAGAGCATGTGGAGAACGTCAAAGCTCTAAAAAAAAAAAAAAAGTTACAACCGACTGTTTAATTTTACAGGTACACCGTCCTAGCTAGTGAGATATTATTCCCTGTGTAGTTTATGAAAGCTTTCTGTGATTTGCTACCTTGAATCGAGATTACCTTCCTACAGGTTACCATGCTGCTGCTGTCGGAAGGAAGATGCTATGGTGCCATGGAGTTTTGGGGCTGGTGGTATCCAAGAAGATTTACACCGTGAAGGGCCGAAACCTCAGGAGGAACACAGAGTGGACAGACAGGAACAAGCTCTTGGAGAACGAATGACAGAGAGGAGAATGGAGCCGAGTTTGAGTCGAGAATGGAAGCACGTCAAGAGGCACCAAAGAATTGGCGGGCAGAAGCATAAAAGCTAAGATATTGGTGCTGCAGCGTGCAGAAGATTTTGGAGAAAACTATAAAGCTGCTTTCAGAGGGGAAACAGAAGTTTTGTGTGACCACAGCAAGAGTATCCCAGTATATTCCACATTTTACATTCATACTATATCCTTTTTTTAAGAACCTTTTATAAATGAAGTGATACGGTACAGCTTTGAGTAGTATTATATACAGTATTTCTACAACAAATGTGTTGGTTTGTGGCAGACAAAGTTAGTGTTTTTCTGTAGCTTGTTGCCAATATTCATCACTCTTGTAAAGTTTCTATTTTTAGCACTAAAAGTATTATTTATTGTTGATTGGCCACTTTTTAAATTTTGTACTGATCAGGAGGACATCTGACATCACACGTACTGCGTATTTAACCACAGCTTAGCCCTAATGGCTAAGAACAGCAGATGAACAAGAACAACTGGCTTAGTTAAAGTAAATGCTACAAGCTACTGTAGTTTTTTACACCCACAACTGGCTTCTTTTGAGAAAACAAATATAATTAGCCGGACGCAGTCACTGAAACATGCAGTTAAAAGTACAGCAAGACCGTTTTTGTCAGGCCTGGCATTTTGAGCTATTCAAGTGCTGTTTAGCACTGACCATGGGGGATGCGGAGTGTCTGGCAACTTATTCGGAATGCCATCCTAAGAGAGTGCAAGTACTGTACTAATTAAATCCTTTTGGAATTTTTTTTGTGTTACAGTCTAGAAATAAAAAAAATATGCAATAATTTAAAATGTAGTAGCTTATGTTTATAAAACTATTCAGATATTTATCATATGTTTCTTTAGATTTTAGAGCCTTGCTTTTCTCTAATTTTCTTTTTTTTTTTATAAAGGCGCAGTACATTAAAAAGGACCTTCAGACCTTAATGAGGCAAAGTACCATTTGGAAAGGAAACACAGCCAGAAAACCACAATTAACTTTTCACCAGAGCATATCAGAAGATATTTGTGAAATCTGTACAAGCTACAGTTCTAGAACGGAATTTAATTGGACTATCACTGCAAGTATTAACTGACGAATGTTAATCTGACCACTACTTGCTTTGCACTTTACTATGAACAGATAGAAACTTGAATAGTGTTTGAGCTATACTTTAATCCATTAGTTTTATAAGTGTATTAGATTTTACATGCACCTTTCTCTGCTTAGTATTATTGTGTATTAGTGGCCGTACGATAAGTTGTAAATTCTAATTTTATAAGTGAAAGCTGCATTCTGAGACCTACTGAGGGATTATTATATGGCAGAAAAGAAAAAAAGCATCCACAAATGCGGCAAGTAATAAACGGTCTACACCAAAGAAAATTCAAGACATAAATCAAAATGATGGTACAAGGAAATAACTACTAGACTGTTACTCCAGGAACCCAGTTGGACCTAGTTAGCACAAAAGGAACTGTAGAATACAGGGGTCAGTAATTCTACACAAGCTCTAGCCAGAGCCGACATGGCTGTAGCCGCCGAGCTCCTGGCAGAACAGTCCACCTTGCCAAAGATGGCCACGGTGCAGTCGCGTATGTGCACTAAACATTGGTGGCCATCTTGAGCACAGCAGATGACTGGCAACCGAAAGAGTGCACCCGCAAGGGGGGGGGCATTGATCGGACTGAACTGTTTTGGAATTGCAGAATGATTGTGCTACAACTCCAAAACAGTTCCATTCCTTGGTGTCCATCCGGTGGCTCGTTTTTCGAGCTATCATAAGACAGCCGCAGGCTCCACCTACTGCAGCAATAAAAACACTTTGTCCCCTATCAGAGGGGAGTCACTTTCGACAAATATGAAACATCCAATGATGTTAAAGATGAGAGAACTGGAACATTCATCCAACTGCCATTTTGACATTAAAACAGGACAGTGTAATTAAATTACATATAAAGCAAGAATGTTACAAAGTTAGCATCAAAACAGCAATAAAAGCCTCAACCCCAGAACAGGGATGGTGAAGGGAGTTTGAACAGGGAGAGTAACCCAAATAAACCTTTTAATTTACATCCATATGCCCCACAATTTAATCCAGAAGTAACCAGTAAGATCTAAAACAAGTTCACTGTCTAAAAAAGTCTTGCTGGGTTTTGGAAGTTTTATTTCACCCTACGTGGACGGGTTCACTTTAAAAGAAAACTACACCTTCATTTCGTGTCATTTTTTTCCCCAACAGACAACTCTTTTCCTATAATTGCTAGGGATATGTGTGTTAGCTTTAGTTTGTTTTCACCGTTCATCGTAGCCCCCAGTGACTACCCTGGGTGTCTCCATTTTATAGTTGCTGAAATCTCAGTCTATGAGAGCTACAATAACATTAGCATATGAGAAGATGATGTCAGATCAATCATGTATCTCTGTGCTGAAAGAACAAATACACTGCAAAAACTCTGGAAACACACAAACTGAATGCAGTTTAAAGGGAAAAACTCTGCATTACAACTCAGTTTGTAAAGTTCACTGCAGGTAAATGTGGTATTTCACACATTCCTATAACTTGTTTCTTTGAAGGCTAATTAAGCAGAAAGGTATACTGTGGAGTTTAAAGGGGGATTATACATCAGGGTCTCGTGTGCTAATGTAGCTCTCACGGACAATGAGATTTCAACAACAAGCAAATGAGACTCCCAGGATAGTTACAGGGCCTAGTATGAAGCGTGAATATAAAAGAAAGCAATTACATACTGTACATCTCTAACAGCTACACAAAAAAAGAGTTGTCTGTTGACATGGTAACAAATTTAGTAGATACAAGGATGTAGTTTTCCTTTAACTCCCCCCAACCCAAAGGCCACCTAATACACCTTGTTTATGGACTCAAGAGCCAGATATAGAAAAGGGGAGGAAACAACAAATGAATCTCATGAAAGTGACTCATGTAAGTGTAATAAGTACAACAGCAACTAGGAACTAGCATTAAAGATGCTACAGATTTGGCTACATGAAGTCAAAATGAAGCTCAGAAAGAATAATAATTTTCAGAGGGCAATCCATTTCTCTATCATGTCTTATACCGGAAGACAGAATTAAGGAACCTATATACAATGAACAGGCAGAACAAGATAGAAAGCAAGGCGATGAGTACGATAAAATAACAAAAAACAAAGTAACAATTCAGGAAATGACAGTGTGTACAGCGAACAGTGAATACAGAGAGAGAACAAAAATTGGTCAAAGAGCTTAAGAATAAGAAACAGCCAACTGGGGAGAAAAGGTAATTTAACCAAGGAGAAGGACTGTAAGTGAATTAGACCTAACACTAATGAAAAAGTTGCAAAAACAGGGAAAGGGTGTAACTAGTCAAAGTAAAGCTACAGGAACAGAAAATGTGAAATTAAAGCAAATGTTGGATTACAAGGCAGCAAACCATATAGACGACAGTGATTTTAGATTGGAGTGTTCTTTTTATACAGAAAAAAGTACATTTATGGAAGGACAGGGCAGAGAAAGAGGGCCAAGATTACATAAAAGACTTTACTAAATCTTAAAATGAAAATAAAACTAATTTAAAAATGTTAACATACAATATCTGCAAAGCAGCAGTTGTGAATAAACTTAATTTGGGTGCGCTGAACCTGGTCCCGATGTGCCACCACCTGCACAGCAGTCTCGGGGCCTAACAAGACATTGAAGGTTCAGGGGTGTCCTGCCCCACCCCGACCCCGCCCGGGGGGTAAACTGCAGCAGGATGAGGGACCCGAGCAATTAGGTAAGGCGCTGGCAGGGCAGACTTTCACTGGCGATCCTGAGGATGCAGCACTAGTAGGGACGAGGAGGGATAAAGAGAAATACCCCCAAAAAAAAAAAATAGAAGACTGGAGATTCACATAATTGATGTTGAACTTCAATACTGTCCCAACTCCAGGAGACTTGATTACAGTGTAAACAGATATTTATGGAAGGGTATTCCTGTTGGTCATATGAAGCTAAAAAAACTAATAGATTTGGTAGAGCGAAGGGTGGTCTAGCAACTTAGGTTGCAACCAGTAGCTTTTGTAAGAGTGTGAATTTAAATACTGGTTACCCCTATTTTTTTTTATGTGTGGCTGTTATCATCCTGTAAAATAATTGAGTTCATGACCATTAATGTCTATACCCCCACCTGTCTCCATGGGTTTTAAAGATGAAGACACGTTTAAAACATCTTATGAGGAGCAATAATGCTATTAGTCCAAATCTTTAAAACCACTGAGCTAGGCCCTACACGTTTTTTCAACTTTACGATGTAAGGTTGTGGGAAGGCATGGAGATGGCCCTGGTTCAGATGCCAAGAGTTTGTTCCTGCTGCTATGTCTGTAAACACTGCCAATGTGTAACCTCAGTTGCAAAGTTTGACATCTGTACTATACTCTGCTTCAATAAATTTTTAAATAAAAAAAGAAAAAGGCACATCTGATATAGACTTTCCAGAATGAGTATAATGGAATCCCAATTATATTCATGGCTAATCTGAATGCAAAGATGGGGGGGACGGAGATTTATTCTCAAGAACTGGAAATAGACAACACCTATAGACACTGCCATAAGACATTCTAAGGATGTAAAAGTAAATAAAAGGGATCATCATTTACTACATATTTTGGCTTATAGTTTTTTGATAACTGCTAAGAGTAGAATTCATGGGGACATGCAAATGATAATTACATTTCCTACTAGTTTTGGTGGGAGTGTATTGGACCTCTGTATCGTTGATATATTCTCATTTAATTACACTGTGAACATTGAAGTGCTCAGTATTTGGGAAAGTGACGACTATCTTCCAATAGCTCTCGTTATGAATATCAACGAGAAGAAAAAATTACTCACCTTAGTAATGTTGTTTCTTCTAATGGAGTCTTGCTATATTATGACAAGTGCAGTTTGTCCCACCACTAGAACTGCTCCGGAGGTGAAAGAGTTAACTTCCATGCAGAGCATGGAGCTTAGAGCGCGAGCTCGGTTAAGAAGCTCTGTTAGGGTGGTTTCAAACCGAAACCGTCAGATCTTTACGAGCAAAAACTCACTAAGGTTCTGTGTGGAAGCTGTAACCTACACTAGCCAACTGGCTACTAACATATTCACACATTTTCCTGGTCCCAACACCAAGACTCAAGTCAGTGGACCAGAAAAATAAGATAAAATAGCTAAATAAACACAACACCCAAACATGAAAGAGGGCATCAACAAATGCCAACAGTGGACTGCCCACCCCATACCCAAAGTAGAAGTTCTGAGAGGGGCAGGCTGGGGGGGAGGTCATAATATAGCAAGACTCCATTAGAAGAAACAACATTACTAAGGTGAGTAATTTTTTCTTCAAACAACATGAAGTCTTGCTATATTATGACAAGTGCAGACTACACAGCAGTACCTCCATAGAGGAGGGACAGAACCTACTTAGGGAATAGGCTCTGAAGCACGGCTGTGCCAAACCGAGCATCCCTCCTGGTCTGAATATCCAGGGAGTAATGCTTGGGGAAAGTGTGTACTGTTTTCCAAGTAGCTGCTTGACATATCTCCAAGATAGGGATGTCTCTAGCAGCAGCTAGAGATGCAGCTGTACCTCTGGTAGAGTGCGCCCTCAGGCCTGAGGGGGGAACCTTACCCAGCTTTTGATAGCAAAATTGGATACAAGAAACGATCCACCTGGCAATGGATCTCTTAGTGGCAGGTCTCCCTTTCCCAACCTCACCATAAGTGAGAAACAGTTGGAGGGAGTCAAACCTGTGACCCTTGGTACGCTCTATGTAGTAACTTAGGGCCCTCTTAACATCTAGGCTGTGCAGCCTCCTCTCACCAGAGGAGGAATGGTCAGTGAAAAACACTGGAAGTGAAATAGATTGGTTAAGGTGGAAATCTGAAACCACCTTAGGCAAAAACTTCCTGTTAGTCCTAAGGACTACTTTATCCCTGTGAAAGGAAATAAAGTCAGTCTCTACTGATAAAGCCTGTAACTCACTTATGCGCCTGGCAGAAGTGATGGCTACCAGAAATACAGTTTTCCAAGTCAAATACTTAAGCTCTGCCGAAGACAGAGGCTCAAAGGGGGGTTGCATCAGCTGAGCAATGCATACATTCAGATCCCAAGCCGGAGCAGGGTCCCTGAATGGAGGATTGGTATGAAGCAGTCCTTTAAAAAAACTTGGAAAATACAGGGTGAGCAGAAAGAGAAGAGGGCTTCCCTGCTGAAATGAAGGCAGAGACAGCTGCCAAGTGCACTTTCAGGGTAGCTGGTCTCAATCCCAAAGAATTAAGATGGACCATATAGTCCAATACATGGTAGATCAGCAGATTCGGGAAACATGCTTCCCAGAACACCATATGGAAAACCTTTTCCACTTGGAGTTATAGGTAGCCCTGGTGGAAGGCTTCCTAGCAGCCTTCAGGATTTCGAGAACACTTTGAGAAAGTTGTAGATCAGCAAACTCTAACTGCTCAAGAGCCAAGCCTTGAGGTGGAGGGATTTGAGATTCAGATACCAAACTCTCCCCTGAGCACAGGTTAACAGATTGTGGTTCCTGGGGAGACACAGGGGAAGATGGACTGCTAAGGACAGAAGGAGTGGGTACCAGGGCTGCCTGGCCCAGTCTGGAGCAATCAGGATCATTTTGCAGGGCTGAGATCTGATTTTGACTAGTACTCTGAACAGGAGAGGGAAGGGGGGAAAGGCATAAAGAAACTTCCCTTCCCAATCGAAGAGAAAGGCATCCAGGGGGACTGAGCCCAACACTGGGGGCCTGCAACAAAACAGTGGAAGCTGATGATTGTCTGGGGCTGCAAAAAGGTCTATCTGAGGAGTGCCCCATCTGGCAAACACTATCCCCAGTACTAGGGGATCCAGTGACCATTCGTGATGGCCCTGGGAAATCCTGCTGAGAATCCTTGCCTGGGAGGTGAACTGCTATGAGGGAAGTGTTCAGGGAATAAGCCAGAGACCACAACTTCATCGCCTCGGTGCACAAGGCCGAAGACTGAGTGCCCCCTTGTTTGTTGATGTACCACATTGTAATGGTGTTGTCTGTTCTGACCTGTACCACCTTGTTCTGAACAGATGCAGAAAAAACCTAAAGTGCTAGAAAAACAGCTCTCAGTTCCAACAGATTGATGTGGAGCAGAGATTCCTGAGGGGACCATAACCCCTGGGTGGAGAGGTCGCCCATGTGAGCTCCCCATCCCAAGAGGGATGCATCTGTAGTAAGGGTCAAGGAGTGGGACAGAGGGATGAAAGGCACCCCTTGTCTTAGATTGCTCTGATCCTGCCACCACTGAAGGGCCTGGATCAGGGTTCGAGTCACTGGAATTAACTTGGATAGGGAATCTCTTCTTGAGACCAGAAAGCTCTCAAATGGAACTGAATGTCCCTCATCTGAAATCTTGCTCCTTGCACTACAGCTGTGGAGGCAGCCATGTGTCCCTAGGAGCTGCAGGAAATGCCTTGCTGGTCGAGAGACCTGCAGAGTGAAGGACTAAGCCAGGGCTACTAAGGTCCTTACCCTTTCAAGGGAAGGAAGGCTCTGTCTGCTTTGTGTCCAGTTCTGCGCCTATAAAGGTGAGTACCTGGACAGGTTCCAAAACTGACTTTGGAAGATTGAGAAGAAAGCCCAGAGAGGTAAGCAGCTGCTGGGTAACTAGCAGGTGTGATTTGACCTGGTCTGGAGACTGACCCACAATGAGCCAGTCGTCCAGGTAGGGAAAATGGCAATCTTTTGCCTTCTTAGATGAGCAACTGCTACTGCCAGACATTTTAGTAACACCCTTGGGGCAGAAGTGAGGCTCAAGGGCATTGCTCTGAACTAATAATGGCCTGAGGGCAGTTCGAATCTGAGGTACTTTATGGGAACTTCTGATAAGAACATGGAAGTAGGCATCCTTGAGGTCCAGGGAGGCTAGCCAGTCCCCTGGCCTTAGGGAGGTAAAATCATTCCCAGTGTCACCATTTTGAACTTTGGTTTTAAAAGGTGCTTGTTTAGATATCTTAGATCCAGGATAGGGCCGCCACTCTCCTGTCTTTTTTGGGGTAAGGAGCACTGGAGTACAGACCCTTGCCCTGGTGTAGGGAGAAACCCTTCTACAGCTCTGAGAGCCAGGAGGGTTGAGACTTCTGTTTCCAAAGCAAGAGTCTCTAAAGGGTTTACAGGTGGAAAAGATCTGGTTCTCATCTTTGGAAATCTTTTGAAACTGAGAACCAGACCCTGGCTCACTACTTCCAGGACCCACCTGTCTGAAGTTAAAGACTCCCAGTCCTGGACGAAGTAAGCCAGCCTGCCCCCTACAGGTAATGGAGAGCCGACCCTGGGCATCCCATCAGGGTGCCTGTTTGGCAGGGGCTTTAGGCTGAGGGGTGGGAGCAGGCCTGCTCATACCCCGTCTGCCTCTCCCTCTGAAGAACCCCTCTGTGCATAGGCTGAAGAGGAGGAGGAGGCCTGGGTCTGGTAAAAAGGCCTGTGAAAAGGCCTGCCCCTACCCCTGGGGCTGCCTCTGAGGAGTGGCTTGCTGCCTTGGCTTGTGCACCTATAAGTGGTTCTATATTCATCCATTTTCTTCATATAATTCTCCGCCTGCTCCCCAAACAGAGAATTTCCCACCACAGGAAAATCCATAGCCTTAGACTGGGTATCCCGTGACAAAGTAGTACACCTGAGCCAGGCCAATCTCCGAAAAGCCACAGATGCAGCCATGACTCTAGAGGATACATCGTTAGAATCCACTGCAGCATGGAACTGCACCTTAGATGCCTCAATACCATCAAGAGCCACCTGCTCCAGCTCCTTTGCAAGCTGGCCAGGGACCTGTTTGGCTAAGGCCATGACAATATCCCATCTAGATTTCTGCTGTCTCGCAACATAAGCCATATAGTTTGCTTGTCTGAGTCCCAAGGATGCTGCCATGTATTGTTTTTTGGCCATGGCATCAATCTTCCTGGAGTCCTTGTCAGGAGGATGTGAAGCCAGGGAAATATTAGCTTTATCACAGGCTGCAGCCTGAACTACCCCAACATGACTGCATTGCTGTGAAAGAAAATCTGTATCAGGACCTGACAAAGTGTACCTCCTGTCAGTCCATCTTTTTATCTACGGGAGGCACAGAATTAGGAGCTTTTAAAATTTTTATTGTTTGTTTCCTAAAAGATTTATGCAAAGGGATGGACAATCTCCTGGACTCTGGGATATCCATCATCTCTACATAGTCAGGCTCCTCTTGCTCATCCAAAGCCTCCTCTAAGGAAGCTGGAGGGTCTCAGCAACTTTTTTATAAAACAAAAAATGAGAAGGGGACTCAGAAAGCCTAGGGGGAGATTCACCTAAAGGTCTGTCTGGGGAGATGTCCGGTTCAATGGGCACATCCAGACTTTCAAAGTCACATTCACACTGATCATAATCCTCCTCCCCCTCCTCTGGTTCATAAAACTCTTCTATATCATATTCCTGAACCGTTGGAACTGACCGAACCGACCTTTTGCCAGACAGTGGCGGTTCGGAGGGAACCGGGGACAAAGACTGGACAATCTGTATTGCCCTGGCTATCTCTGCAGCAGTTGGAGAAGGAATTTTGGACTCCAAACCTGCTGATTTTTTAGTTTTCTTTGCTGGAACTGGCTCCTCAGAGCCAGCTTTTCGTTTGCCCGAGGAAGTCTCGCCCTGGTCAGAGGGCACTCCCTCCGGTTCGGTTGGCACCAAACCGGGCTGGCCATCCGGGTCAGCGGACTTTTTGGCCTCTCGTTCCCTGAACCTGCCCACTCTCTTGTCCAGGGTGGCTGCAGGGAAATTTTTACAAATCTGGCAGTCTGAATTGAGGTGGTCAAACCCCAGACAATAGACACATGTAGTGTGTGGGTCAGCCTTGGCAAAGGCTTCCCCACAGACACTACAGTGCTGAAACCCAGTGGGCCCAGTTTTTCTTTTGGGTTTCTCAGACATGATGCCAGCTAACCAACAAACTTGCCTTTTATGGCCGTGCCAATTTCAAGACACCCATATTGGTTCCAAACCGTGTGCGGGTCCGTGGAAAAAACCGTAATGAAATCCGTTTTTTTTTTAGAACCGATAAGAACCGGGAACCGCACTCTAACAAGCCTTAAAAGGCTTTAAAACTAAGTTTTAGTACAATTCGATCGGTTCAAACCGAACCGATAACAATTTACAAGTTCCACAGAGAAAAAACCTATCTATTACTTACAATACCATAGACAGAGCTTGAACCGATCGGTTTTGCGGTTAAAATAATCAAATCGCGGTTAAATTCAACCGAGAAATAGCGTTTTAAACCGAGGAAATAAACCGAGCAACAGGAGGAATCTCCGGAGCGACTGTTCAGTGAGGCGGAGTAAAGAATCTGACGGTTTCGGTTTGAAACCACCCTAACAGAGCTTCTTAACCGAGCTCGCGGTCTAAGCTCCATGCTCTGCATGGAAGTTAACTCTTTCACCTCCGGAGCAGTTCTAGTGGTGGGACAAACTGCACTTGTCATAATATAGCAAGACTTCATGTTGTTTGAAACAAGATGCTCTTCAAGGACAAAAAAGATGCAATTGATGCAGGTAGGAATACAATTATTAAGTTCAAGAAAAATGATCAAATGGGTCCCTTTTTTGACCAGTGCTGTGTGGGAGATATTAAGAGTATATAGATCTGCTGGAAATAAGAAATGGGGGCGAAGTTAAAATAGGAACATACCTCTGAGGTCCACAAACTTGTCACAGACCTTAGCCAGCTCAGAATTTCTCTCGAACAGCACTCTCATCCTTGTGGATCCGCCTACCTGATTCTAATAGGAAGTGACCTACTTGATCGTTAATACTGACACCTTTTGAGCTGCCTGAAATATCCAATTCTACGGAGCGTCATCACTGCCGATTGTCAGCTCTGCTCTACACTACATTACTCATGCTTAGTTAATATCTGGCTATTTTACCTTCTGTCACTTATGCTACCTTCTACCTACTAGCCGTGCCTTCCCCTTATAGTACCTCAATCTTGCTGTTATGGTCCTCCTTAAATTAAATTGCCTGGGGTTTGCTCATACTACTGCTTATGAATCTCCTGCTCTGTCCCATACCTGCCCACTGCTGCCAGTCTGATGCAGCTCTTCCACCAGATCCCAATAATTTTCTCTTCTCGAATCAACTCGTCTCTCATAGCTACTACCCAAGCCTCATCCCGCTACTCTCCTCTAACCGCTTTATCCACCTTGCTGCATCTGTCTCAAAAAAATGCTTTCTCTGCTACCCTAACTTGCTCACTCCCTTCATCCACTGTAAGCTCTGGTACCTCCTCCTCCTTGTTCTTATCCTGGCAGGTGATGTTGAACTTAACTCTGGTCCCCCAAGCCCACCTCTCCCATGCAGATTCTCACCAGAAGGGGACTAAGGGCTTCAGATAGTACATTTAAACATTAGAAGCCTCCTTCGTAACCTTGTCAAACTACAGGCTTGCGTTGCCTTGTATCACCCTGATGTACTGTGCATACCTGAGACTTGGCTAAAACCTATCATTCCTGATGCAGCTTGTTCACTGCCAAACTACAACCTATAAGCTTCCTCCCCACCTTCAGGAAGCCCCCTCCCTTGGATCTTTCCGCAAGGGACTCCATGCTCACTTACTAGAAGCTAGCGCCTGCTCCTGTCAATGAGAGGACTTACCCAAACTCAAAGACCAGGTCCTCACTAGACTAAGCCATGCACTGCTGTATTATGCATTAGTTTCTCTCCTGATTGCTACACTGCTACCCTTATCCATTCCTGTAACTAATTTTATTTGCACTACGTCAGCACTGTTTATCCATGCACTTGATTTTCCACCAATATTATTATTTTGCACTGTGACCTTGTTTCCTTATTGTACTTGTATACTTCTGTGACTAATTCCAGGTCGCCCCTGAAAAAGGGACCTTTGGGGCTCAATGGGCCTACCTGGTTACCAAAATTGAATAAATAAATAAATAAAACCTACTAAGATGTGACCGACAACACCAAGCGTGGAGGTGGAGTAGCCATTTACTTTAAATCTCATCCTAACCTCTCTGCTCTCCCTACACCCTATCTCTCTCTCTCTCATTGTGAGATACTACACACCATCCTTCCCCTAGGTAACACTAAGAAATGACACGCAGTTTGAGAATATAACCCTCCTACAGGTGGCAGCCCTGGACTTGCTGGGCTACTCTCTCAGACCGTCCAGACTGCTGGACGTAATGAATTTATCATAATAGGTGACAAACCTCAACTGGATAGGCAAATCTAATAAATCCCTCCACATGCAGCCCATGGACAGAACTTTCACCAACTTATCACTGGCCTTACGAAAGTCATGATTACCACTGGGTTGAGTACACTAATAGACTGGTCTCTGACCAATAGAACAGATAGAATAATCACTGCTGACACCCTCTTAGATGCCATTACTGATCACTCACCCATCTACTGTACATGGCAAGCTTGCACCCTCCCCCCCACCTCCAAAACATATCTCCTTAAGAGCTAACCTTAGCCAATCTGTATTCCTACATGATCTTTCTAGGGTCGAGTGGTACTGCATTTATGCAACCAATGATGTCCAAGTGGCTCTTGATTACTTTTTAGCACAGTTTGGTGCTCTTCAAGATCTACATGCCCCACTAATCTCCCGCCAAATTCATGGAATGCCAACAAGGTGGCTTAAAAAAGATCTCATTGCTCAGATAAGGGCTAGGGACAAAAGATGGGCTCAAAACAAGGCCCCTGGCCTCCTAACTGATTTCTATGAGTACAAAACTAAGAGAAATGCTTGTAAAAAAGATATTAGTCTGGCTAAGAGCTCCTTTTGCAAACATTTGTTATGCAATGCTGCAAGTGACTCACATAAGTTTTGGTCCCACAAAAAAGACTTTCCTTGGGACCAAGCACTCTCAAGCGACGAATGACATGGTTCTTAATGGGGTGCACTGTAACAACCCCATCACCATAGCTACCTCCTTAAACCAACACTTCCTGGACCTATCTAAATATGCTACTCCCGCCACTACATCGCATCTCTATGTAAGGGAAGGGATCAAAGCAACAGAACTAAAGGGTAAACAGGGAGGAGAGGAGGCACTGTGGGTCACCCTGGAGACTGGGAATGGCTCCACAATCCGCACAGGGGTTGTATACAGGCCCCTGTCTCGGGGGAAGGGGGGAATGGACAAGGAAATGATAGAAGGCATCCTTGGGATGGCAGAGAAAGGGGAGATATTGCTGATGGAGGACCTAAATATGCCAGATGTTGACTGGAGCACCTTTGCTGCAGCCACATCCAACAGCAGGGCCATTCTCGATGCCCTACAGGGGCATGGCTCAGACAGCTAGTTTTGGAATCCACTCAGGAGAGAGCAATCTTAGAACTGGTACTCTCAAATGGGGATGGAGAGAGGATCACTGATCTTGAAGTGGGTAGCCATCTGGGAACAAGCGACCACCAAACAGTGTGGTTCATGATAAACTTAGCTGTAGAGTCAAGCCACACAAAAGTGAAGGTACTGGACTTCAGGAGGGCTGATTTTTGTCAAAATGGGAGAGTGCCTCAGAAAAGCACTAGCAAACAGGCAAGAATACTTCTGCTCAAACAAAAAACAAGACCTATATTTGGAAATCAGTACCGAGGATGGCATTGCCATTAAACAGGTGGATTCATACAAGTACTTGGGCATATGGTTAGATCCATGTCTTGGTTGGGATGTTTATATTGACTCCCTTATAAAAAAAATAAATAGGAAGCTGGGCGCCCTATATAAGTATAAAAAGTTTATGACTAGAGAGATTTGATTGAGTGTGGTAAATTCTCTGTTACTCCCAGTGATTGATTATGGTGATTTACTCTATGGAGGGGCTATTGGAAAACATATAGATAGAGTGGATTTAGTTTTTTGTAGGTTAGCTTGTTTTGTATTGGATGCCCCTCATAGAACCCATAGGTGCATACTTTTTAGGGAATTAAACTGGCATAGACCCGTAGTGAGAAGAGACTTACATTTGTTACAACTTATGATTGAGATTTGGTATGGGGAAGTACCTAATTATATAATTGACCTTTTGAAGTTAGGAAAACAAAGGGAAGCTTGAGAGCTTCTGCCAGAACCCAATTTGTCTCAATTAAATGTAATTTGAATATTGGAAGATCTTCTGTACCTGTTAGAGGAATTAGTTTATGGAATAAATCGCCCTTAAATTTAAGAAAAAATAGAACAGGTTATAATAAAAGCGAACTAAGGAACTGGTGTATATCTGTATTACACAATATCACAACATGTAATAACTGTTAATGTCTTAAAGTATGTTATTATGTAATGAGACTGATTGTATTTTAATTTCTTTTTTTTATATTTTTTGCTTATTTTCTTTCTTTTTCCTTAATTACTGTTGTATTGTAAATTGTTTTAATCTATATATTTTTTTTTTTTTTAGTGATTCGATGTTTTGTCTTTTTGATGTGGAACTTTATTTTATTGTGACATGGAACTTCATTGAAAATTAGCTCTGCTCAATTGAATGTATCCTTTATTCATATATGAATAAAAAATGATTTACTACTACTACTAAGAAGGTAGGGTGGAGCAACAATGGGGAAACATCAAAACTGCCATCACAGAGGCAACAAGCCTTTGTGTGAAGCAAATAAACAAATCAAAACAAAAGAAAAAAACACTATGGTTCTCAAAAGAAGTGGCAGGGAAGGTAAGGGAGAAAAAGATAGCATTCAGGAAGTAAAAGGAAACACAGAAGGAACAGGACAAAGAACTGTACCAGTAAAAGCAGAAGAAAGTGGGCAAGGCAGTCAGAATAGCAAAGGCCCAAACCGAGGAAAAGATAGCCAACTCGGTTAAGAAGGGGGATAAAACCTTTTATAGGTACATTAGGGAGCAAAGACAGACCAAGGTAGGGATACTGAGGCTGAACAAAGAGGAAGGTGGTTGGGCAGAGAGCAACAGTGAAAAAGCAGGGATACTGAACTAATACTTCTGCTCAGTATTCACAATGGAAAGCAGGGGGAAATACCTAATCCGGTCAATAGAAGCACTCTGGATAGAGGGGTTGATGTTAGTCCTTTCACAGAAGAAAGGGTTCTGAAAGAACTCTTAAAACTGAAGGTGGATAAAGCAATGGGCCTGATGGATTCACCCTAGAATTCTAAAAGATCTAGGAAGAACTAGTAACACCACTGACTACCCTTTTAATAAATCATGGGAGGATGGTGGTACCTGAGGACTGGAGGAGGGCGGATGCGATTCCCCTTCACAAAAGTGGGAGCAAGACAGAGGCAGGAAACTAAACACCTGTCAGTTTGACCTCAGTGGAAGGGAAAATGATGGAATCACTTCTGAAGGAAAGAACTGTTAAGTAGCTAGAGGCCAGTGGGGCACAGGACCCAATGCAGCATGGATTCACAGCAGGAAGGTCATGTCAGACAAATCTAATTGATATCTTTGACTGGGTGACCAAAGCAGTAGACCAGGGAGGGGCTGTGGACATGGTCTACCTAGACTTTAGCAAGGCATTTGACACAGTCCCGCACAAAAGATTAATAAACAAATTAGCCAGCCTGGGAGTGGGTCCAAGGGTGGTAGCCTGGGTAAAAACACTGGTTGGACAACAGGACACAGCAAGTAATAGTAAATGGAGTCCACAGTGAAGAAAGGAGGGTTACTAGTGGGGACGCAGGGTTCAGTACTGGAGCCGGTCCTTTTTAATGTCTTTATAAGTGACACTGCAGAGGGACTGGAAGGGAAAGTATGTCTCTTTGCAGATGACACAAAGATCTGCAACAGGGTTGATACACAAGGTGGGGTGGAAAGGATGAAAAGGGACTTGGCAAGGTTGGAGGAATGGTCAAATGTACGGCAGCTTAGATTCAATGTAAAGAAGTGCAAAGTAATGCACCTGGGAAACAAAAACCCAGGGGAAGAGTACGCAATGGGGGGTGAGATACTGACAACAACAAAAATGGAAAGGGACCTGGGGGTAGTCATATCAGATGACCTAAAGGTGGGCCAACAATGTGAGAAGGCAGTAAGGAGGGCTGGAGGGATACTGGGATGCACAGGGAGAGGCATCACCAGTAGAATACAGGAAGTTGTTGGCCCTCTGTACAGACAGTTGGTGAGACCACATCTGGAGTACTGTGTACAGTTTTGGAGACCCCATCTCTGCAAAGACATAGACAGGGTGGAGGCTGTTCAGAGGAGGACAACCAAAATGATGCAGGGTCTGCATCGAGAGCCATATGAAGAAAGACTAAACGAACTAAAGATGTATAGCCTCGAGGAAAGGAGGGAGAGGGGGGACATGATAGAAACTTTCAAATACCTCAAGTGAATCAACAAAGTCCAAGAGGTTCAGAAAAAGAGATGTGCAAAAACAAGGGGGCACAATTTGAAGATAGAAGAGGGACGGCCCAGAGGTAATGTGAGGAAGTATTTCTTTACAGAGAGGGTTGTGGATACATGGAACAGCCTTCCTGAGGAGGTCGTAGAGTCAAAAAAAGTGGGGGAATTCAAGAATGCAAGGGATAGATATAAGGCAATTCTAGTGGGGTTAGGAGGAAGTAGGCTGTTGGTTAACTAGGATCTGCAGCTTATCCGTTAGGTAGGGAAATGGGCAGACTAGGTGGGCCAAGCGGTCCTTATCTGCCATCAAATTCTATGTTTCATTCTTCGATCCCTCCCTCAGCCATTGACTCTACTCACTCATTCCTTCCATTCCGTTTCCATACTGTAACTAGATTGGAGGTCCTCAAGTTGCTTCACCCCATCTCTGACTGTACCAGTGTTGGCGCTGATGGACTTGAACCCAGACTCCTTAAACTTGCTGCTCCTACCACTGCTACTCCCCTAGCAAGAATCTTTAACCTGTCCCTCTGCAGTGGTTCTGTCCCTAGCATTTGGAAGTTTGCCAGTATGGTCCCTGTCTTCAAAAAAGTTGACCTAAAGTCTATCTCAAACTATTGGCCTACTGCCATTCTCTCGGTGCTAAGCAAGATCTTTGAGAAACTGGTCTCCCATCAAACCATTATTTTTCTTCATGACCACAACCTTCTCTCTGACTCCCAGCATGGATTTTGCAAAGACCATAGCACTGTTACTGCCCTCCTCAAATTTACAAATGACACCACGGTTGCCATGAACAACGGCCTTCTGACAGGAGCAGTCTTCACAGACTTAAGGGCATTTGATCTGGTCGCCCACCCTCTCCTCTTAGCCAAATTGCGGTCTCAAGGTTTCTTCCCCGACGTTGTTGCCTGGTATCAAGGCTATCTGTTAGACAGAAGAAAAGTATTCAAATTTAACTCTGCGGTCTTTGAGCTTGCCACTGTAAACAACAGGTCCCTCAGGGCTCCATTCTTGGTCCCCTCCTCTTTTCCATCTTTATTAATATTTCACTAAATACATTGCCTTGCTCGTCACTGCTCTATGCAGACAAACTAGTACTCTATTACTACTCCAGAAACATTTCCAACATAAACGCCACTCTCTCATCTGCCTTCCTCCGTATCCAAACCGGGCTCTCAAATAAACTAATTCTCAACATTGGCAAAACTCAATCCTTGCTATTTGGATCTGCCCCCAGGTTAAGACACTGTCAGGGACAGCTGTCTATCTCCTATGCAGATGGTTCCCTCCTCAAAAGCGTTAGTTCCTTCAAATACGTTGGTATTATGCTTGATCCCTCCCTTGACTCTGAACATCACATTTCTGTTACCTGCACAGCTGTCAATGCCAAAATTGGAACTGCTTATAAAACGAGTTATGCACTAACTCCCTCTGCCAGAACTGCCATTGCATAGGACATCCTACTCCCTGCCCTTGCCTATGGCTCAGTAACTTGTGTTGGAGCCCCCAAAGCTACTCTTCAAAAATGGGACTCCACCTAGAACAACATCTGTCACTTTGTCTTAGCATCTCCTCACCTTACTCATTGCTGTCAGCCTTACAATGCCCTAAACTGGCCCACTACCTCTGTCCATCGCCTTTTCTCCCTAGACTCCTTAATTGATGGCATTATTCGCTCTGGTTTTCCATCCGCTCTTGCTCTGATGCTGAAGCAATCCAACTCTTGCTATGACCTTAGATCTGGGGAAGGGGGGCAAACCCTTCTGCAAGTCCCTAGATGTAAGACAACAAGGGCACCCGGCCTTTTTCCCATGCTACCCGTCAATTCTGGAACTTGCTTCCATTAGAAATCTGACTTTTCTCAACTTGTGCCTGTTTCAAAAGGATGCTTCATACTCACCTATCAAAGTCAGATCCCTGTAACTTCTTCCATCCTCCATGACCCTCTCTCTGCTCACCTCTACCTCCCCTTTGTCTACCCTAAGCATTCTCTTTTGCAGTTGTAACCCCCGGTTCGAGGTTTACCTCTATAGCCCCCAAAATGGCTCCCATTTTCCCTGGGGCTTTAGTCCACCCCCACTGTTTTTTTCCCAGTCCCCTGTGCCTCTGTGGTCCCCTCGATCCTCCCACCAGCACTCTGACACTTGTGAGAGACAGCGGGCCGGAGCTGAGATGTGGAGCTGCTGCCCGTGAATGGCACTCCGGTGCTGGGCGAGTTGCGTGCCTGTGCAGAGATGTATTTTTGTATGGCTGTTTTGGCGGTTTTTAGATCCATCTCTCCGGAGGTCCCAGTCCTGTTGGGCACTAAGAGAGGGATCAGTGACCTGGGCAGACCGGAGAGACGACAGGAGAGAAAGGAGAGCAGAAAGTGTGAGTGCCAATCATGCTGCAGCACTAGGAGCAACGTCATGAATATTAATGAGGCCGCTCATGCATAATTTATAAGACCATGCCTGTCTAGTGCTGGGGAACGGTTTTAGTGCTAGCAACAGGCAAGGAAATAAACGAATGTTTAAAATGGGAAAGTGGTGTCATAAAGTAAAGGGAAAGTTACAGTCTCGTGGGGAATTAAAGTATTAAAATTGTACATGCTGGCTGCATGGGAATCTTAAAGTGGGACAGTGCATGGATTACAATAGGACTCTATCAAAAAGCAGCAGCGACTGAGTCAATGTGTTACAAAGTGCAATCGCTTTACAGGGCACAGGGATGGCTACCAAATGGTGGGGAAAATGTACAATAAAACTGAATGCTTTGACTGCAGAAATAATTTAAACTTGGGACACTGGTGTTTCCTGTAGTGGGACTGTTTTCTAGCCACCATGTTTCTGCAACTGTGTGATACCATCCAACCAACCACAGTGCCAGGATTATCCATGAGGATTCTGGGGCTTGTGAACAGACTCTTGGGGAAAAATACCGGGGAATATTCTGCCACAGGCATCAAGGAAGCCTCATACGTATTAGTTTTCTGAAAGAACAGTGGCTCCAGCCAATGGGGAGCTGCCAAAAAGCTCCCAAAAGTACAGAACATTTGGACTCAAGTCAGTCTGGGGAGAGCCCCTCCAGAAGGAGGTGGGGCTCTTGCCCCCGTGAGAGAATGGAGCTGCAAGGCTGGGAGAGGGCCTTGTCTGGGGGCTGCCAGCAATCTGTCTCCCAGGGGCCAAGTGTTTGCCTTCCCCCATCTGAAGAGAACTGGAGGAGAATGTGCAGGCAGCTCTGCAGAGAAGGAGAGCTGCAAAAGGTCTGATGTTGAGGAGAGAAGCTGCACCACAGTGGTAAGATGAAGAGAAGGTCATGTCCTGAGTCTGGAAAAAGGGCAAAGGTTGCATCTGAGCCTAGAAAAAGATGGGTATTTTCATCTGCAACTATGCGGTGAGGCAAGAGGGAAGAGAAATGTGATGGGAATTGTGAAGAGGGAGCCTCTTCAGACCAGAGGATTGCTATGCACCTGCATGGTGAGAAAAGAGACTTTTGGTATGTTTTCTGAGACAGAGTTCTGGAATTCTGTGTGAGCCAGAGCAAGAATGTAGTTGTGTTAAAGTTGAGAGACTGTGAAAGCAGAAGGATGGACAGGTTCCTTTTAGGGTCGGGTACCTGTTGTCCGCTGAGATAAAAAAAAAAAATAAAATAAAAGACTGTTGTGGTAACCCTGGATTTTTGAGACGGGGAAGGTAACCGAGACTGCCTGGCTACACACTGTAGCAAGTTGTGAAGAAACAAAGTGACAATGATCTGAAGTGGCCATCTTAATTCCAGGGCCAGGTGGGGAACTCGCTAACCCCCATCAAGCAGGGCCGCTGGCTGCAGGGATTCACGGATCTTGTACCCGAGTGCTAGGGCGCTCTGACCTGTGAAGGAGCTGGACCGTGGGGCCACTCCTAGATCTGAGACCCTTGTGGCTGGTAGGCTCTGCACCAGTGCCCTGCATCGGCCCTCAATAGACCGAAGGGGACAAGCTACAAGTTCTCCAAGCAAGCCATAGATCCAAGCTGCAGTTTCTTGTCACTTTCATTTTGAGCATCGAGTCCAGTTCTGCCTGTGCACTTTCCATCCATCCCCAGGACGCCAGTCAACTGAGCCACCCAAGGACTGATCTGGCAGACTCGTGAGTAATCAGCAGGAATTTCCCTGCAACATCCTGGGGACTGTATATTGTTTGTCTATGCCCCCATGGGCTGGCATAGTAAGGAGCCAGAGTAGCTAACAAGTGTAAAAAGTTGTTTAAATTTGCTTCAGCAAACGTGCCAATGCCGTTCGACCAGCAGTACCTCAAGCATACAACTAACATCCAGGGACAGAACTCGGGACAGCATTCTAAACTAGTACCAGTGGGTTTGGGTTTGAGGATACCTGCAGCAGTTAGCTAGATAGATAGATAGTGTACAGGCTGCACTAACGAAAGGTGGATTTGAATATAAAAAGGGAAATGATTCTGGGAAATGGAAGATCTTTAAATGCAAATTACTAAATGTGTTGCGTAACCTTTACTCCATTCTTCCCCATTCTAACCTTCCCCGTGTGAATAAATTATGACATTTTTTTTTCAGAAAGAGCTGACTCAAGAGCGTGATTTTAGTGAGCATGTTATTAGCTGAAATGCTAAAACCAACTGTTTGAAATGCGGGGATGTTCAAGTTTGGTAAGTCCATGGCTGGGGTAACTGTTTTGGGGAGGTGGGTTGGTATGACATCCCAGGGGGTTGTACTGGAAGAGATCAGACCCACTAATTTGTACTCTGGGTGGAGGCACCGCCATTTTATTTGCAACTTTGGGAAAGGACACCATGTTACAGTTTATGGGAACCCAGGCCCCTCAACCATGTTTAGGGCTTCACTGCAGGTGTAATGGCCCTCTCTAGGACAGTGCCAGAGAGGGGCTACACACTTATAAGACTGTTAATGTTTCACCAACTCTCATTATGGTAACTCTGCTCCAGAAGCTCTTTTTTCACACTCTGCTGCTGCTGCTACCATCACACGGAATGCTCTACAATCTGCTTAGTGTAATTACTACCTTCCCCTCTTCCCAACCTGCTCACCTAAAATGCAATCTACTAAGCTGCTTAATGTCATCTCTGCCTGTACTTAATCTGCTCATATGTAATTATGTACTAATTTGTGCAGTTTGTTGTACTGGAGTGTTCTTCCCTGCTTAGCTGTAAATGCTCTTACTGCCATTACCCAAAAGTGTTCTAATGTGACTACAGTATGCGTAGATATGTGCATTCATTTGTTACTGCTGTTGCATTTTTCCTCCTACTTGATGTGCACCATTGCTACTTTATTTGTATTTGACCGCTGTTAATGTGTTCCAGTATATCTTGTTTTGACAATCTGACTTGTACCCTCCTGGGTCGTGCCTGAAAATAGGCATTTCCATGTCTAGTGCAGTCACCCAGTTATCAAAAACAAATACAATTCTCTAAAGAAGAAATTGACACATGAAGACAGAGTACAAGATGTTAATAAATCACGTATACTGACCACGCAGCATCGGTTCTACAGTAAAGACCATCAAAGCAACATTGTCAGCAGTCACTGTGATGGTCTCTGCTACCTGACACTGGTGCTGGGGAAGTGTTTGCCCCCATCCGCGAACCAACTCCAACTGGAGTTAGCAATCTAAAGTATGGGGGGGGTGTAGGAGGCAAAGCCTCCCGCATAGGGGTGAAACAGTTGTTGATGAGCGGCAGCACAATGCCAATTGGCGCTGTTGTGCTGTTGCTGTGCCGTCAGTCGACAAGACATCTGTCGCTGCGGCATAGTGGAACCAATACATCGAGTAAATAATAAAAGTAGTATAATAAAGAATGCTTTTATTTAAAAAACAAATCTATACACCAAATAGGTAATGTAGCTGAGAAATATGTAGAAATTGCTCCACATATGGTTCTTAAAAATCTTAAAAAGGAATATGCCAAATTGATTAAATAAAACAAATAAATATTAAAATGCACACTGAAGAGAGTTACAGGAGACTATCCATAGTAAAGATGGCACAGGTTTGTAGCATTCAGAACCAACAAACAGTATAACAGAATCTCAGTTATAAGCAATCAGATATGGCATGCCTTTACTAAGAGAAATATAGTACTTTATCTCAGAAGAACAACTATGAACCCACTTTAGTGACTGTGAATAATGATTATGCTCCTTTTTTTTTTTGAGGAGGAGGAAGTGTACAATGCCATTATTATCCAAAACAGAAATAAAGCCTCAGGTCCAGATGAGCTTCCAGCCGAGTTATTCTTAGAGCATCCATACTAGTGGTTCAAAATGTTAACACCTACGTTCAGTTTTATTAGTAAGTCAATAGTTCTTCTGCAAGGTTGGGATAAAGGGCCGATTGTTCCTCTACATAACAAGCATTTGTCAATGCCGAATGTTGTCTTGCTGACACTGGCATTGGTAGTGCAGGGGTTAGAGAGATACATAATAGAAATGGCAGTACAGTATGGAAGTGACGCCAACCCCACACCACCCTGAAGAGACTGACAGGCACTGAGGTGCGCCTTTGGGTGTCGGCCATAACGCTCATGCCATTTCACCTCACCCTGCCCTGCAGAGTCCGACAAGTATTGCATTCTGCCTTGGGGTCCTCGGGCCTTACATTCACACCATTCCAAATGGAAATACGTTGAGATGGGTGCAGTATAGGAGAATGGGGTGAACTTTGGGGCCAAAGAGTGCAAGGCACACTTTGATGCCTATCAGTGGCTGCAAGTTGGGGGTGGGGGTGGAATGGCGTGAGCATTAGAACTCACAATCTAAAGTCACACCCTTGGTGCCGGTCAGTCTCTACAGGGTGGTACGTTATGGTTAGAAATGCTAATGCCCCGGGTGTTTGTTGGTATTTGCACTCCAAATTTTCAACATGGACTTTTTCTAACCCCACCTCATGAAAGCTTTTGGGACCTCTGCTCATGAACAGCGGCACTGTGATTTTGTTAATCTGTCCTGAACATTGATGTCCCACAGTGATCGCACGATTCTGCGCTAGTAGTACGAAACCACATTTTGGGCAGGATAGGAGAAATTACAACTGTACTGTTCTTAAGGAGGTGTGCAAAAATAGCAATGTGGAAAATCTGTAGTGAAAATAATAAAAATTCTCTAAGTTACGAGCATGCGTGGAAACTGCGCAGTGCATGCTTGTAACACAGTCATTCTATGGAATTTTCTCACCAAATTTTCAACATAGGCATTTTAGGACCTCCAGTCATGAAAAGTGTCACTGTGATTTTCTTAATCTGTCCAGAACATCGATTTCACACACCCAACGCGCCACTTTGCACCACATGTGTGAAAACATATTTCGGGTGAGATGTGAAAAATGACAGCTGTACTGTTCATAAGGAGGTGTGGTAAAATGGCAAGGTTGAAAATCTGGAATGAAAATATTAAAAATTCTCGAAGTTACAAGTGTGCGTAGCAAATCAATCAGCTTCTATTTATAATGTGCTTTTCAAGAACCAAAGCGTGAATACATTATAGAAAAAAAAAAACATTCAATCAATAAAACATATAAAAAGGCAGCAAAAGTAAAACTATCATCCCCAAAATCCAGATGAAATAAATATGTTTTCAGTGAGGCTTTAAAGGTCTCAGTCGACAAGCACTCCCTCATCCGACGAGGTAGAGAGTTCCACAGGGTCGGGGCCACCAAAAAAAAAAAGCCCTGGCACCTGATGACTGAAGACGGACCCTGGGAACCTGTAGCAATCCCTCGTCAGTGGAGCGGAGTGAACAAAGTGGGTGGTAGGGCCGAAGGAGGTCTTGCAAGTAACCTGGTCCCTGTCCATGTAGGGTCTTATAGGTCAGCAATGCGACCTTGAAGGTGATCCTCCAAGGCACCGGCATCCAGTGCAGTTCGCGCAGCACAGGTGTGACATGGCAAGTTCTTGACAACCCAATCAACAATCTGGCCACAACGTTCTGCACCAGCTGCAGGTGACGGAGATCCACCCCTGGTAACCCTAGGTATAGAGCATTGCAGTAATCAAGACGAGAGAACACAAAGGCGTGAACCAATATAAGAAGGTCATCGTGCAGAACAAGGTGCTTTATCCGGGCGATGTTCCTCAGATGGTAAAATGAGGACTTGACAACTGTCGACACCTGTGCTTTTAGTGTCAGTTAGTTGTCAAGCACTATGCCCAGATTCCGCACCCATTCAGGTCTCAACTGGTTACCCCCTAACACAAGGATTGACAGTTGCCCAGGAGTCAACTTCTCTACACAGTGACCTGGGTCCACCACCAACACCTCAGTCTTGTCCGGATTCATCTCAACTAGTTAGCACTCATCCAGTCCTGAATCTCAGTGAGGCAGTTGTTAAAGACCGAGATTACTCTATTTTGTTCAGGTACAAAGGACATGTAGAGCTAAGTATCATCTGCACAGCAGGGAAAACTCAGCTCATACTGCCTTATAATGTCTCCCAACGGCAACATATACACCATGAACAACATGGGGGACAGCACGGAACCCTGCGGCACCCCACAAGGCAGGGGGCAAAGGGGGCCGAGGAAAAAATTCCTGACACCACCCTCTGAGTTCTCCCTGTGAGGAAAGAATGGAACCATCTGAGGACTGTCCCAGACAGTCCACAGAGTAGCCGCAGGATTTCTAGCAACACCCCATGGTCCATGGTGTCAAAATGCTGCAGAGAGATCAAGGGAGACCAAGAACGAACGACTCCTCCGATCTTTCGCTATTAAGAGATCATTAAGTACCCGAACCAATGCCATCTCGGTACTATGCCTCTTCCTGAAACCAGACTGGAGAGGATCATAGACTTCATGGGTGCTATGAAAGTTCTCAAGCTGTAATGCGACTACCTTCTCAATAACCTTGCCCAAAAAGGGCAGGTTAGAGACCGGTCTGTAGTTCGCAAGACAGTCTGGGTCACAGGAAGGTTTCTTTAAAAAGGGGTGTCACAACAGCCTCCTTCAAGGGTTCTGGAAACACCCCCTGATCCAATGAGCACCAGACTATCTCAGCAAGGACCGGTCTGATCACATCCATACACCCCATAAGGAGGCGCATAGGACCAGGATCCAAACTACAGTAAGTCGGTCTCAAGCCTCAAACAATCTTCATGATATCCATGATCGCTGGCTGGTCAAAGTCTGTCCAGACAGACTGGGTGCCTGTGCCCTCACATAGACCACTGCCATACTCATCTGAATGCGTTAAGCGGATCTCCGATCTGATTGAGGACACCTTATCGGCAAAGAACCGAGCTAACTCATCACACTTTAATTGTGAAAAGGCTCTCCAACCCGAAGGCAGGCTGGACTGCACAGCCTGTCCACGGTCCTGAACAGCTGAGCTGGTCGATTCCTTGCTGCAGCGATCTCCCTGGAGAGGAACTCTGCCTTCTTATGGGAGATTTCTGATTAACAGTCTGAATAATGGGCGATCAACCTAAGTCTGTCCTCCTCCAAGCCAGATTTCCGTCAATAACGTTCCAACCTTTGCCCCACTCGCCTCAACTCCCTCAAAGTCCCATCAAACCAGGGGGACCAAGGGCTGAGAGTGAAGAGGCGAACACAGACAGGAGCTATGGAATCCAGGGCCCTCAGCACCATATTGTTATAGCGCACTACTAGGTCACCTGGGTCCAAGCACTCCAATGGCCAACTCAATAAGTCCAGTACCGCCAACAGACCCTCCCCTCAAAGGGCAGAACCGGACCATCTCCAAAGGGGCTGGTCTCACAGGGGGAACCGCAAAACTGAACCTTATAGGGTGATGGTCCAACCAACTAGTTCCACTACCAAGTCAGCGACAAGCACACTCGTAACAGTCATTTTTGGGAATTTTTCACCAAATTTTTAACATAAGGTTTTTGGGAGCCTACCTCATGAACTGTGACACTGTCATTTCGTTAATCAGTCCCGAAAAGTGGTTCTGCGTGGTGACCATACAATCACCTTTCCGGACTGAAAACAAAATGACAGTGACTGAGTTCATGATGTGGGGTCCCAAGAACCCCATTTTGAAAATTTGGTGAAAAAATTCCCCAAAATGGCCAAGATATCCACATAAGTTGAAAAAAACTAGGAGGCAGTATAGGGCAGTGGTCTAAGGCTCTGAGCTGCAAATCTGGTGACATCCAGCAGACCAGACCTGGGTTTGAATCCCACAGCTTCCACTTGCAAACTGTGTGACCCTGAGCAAGTCACTTAACCTCCTTGTGCTCCCAGGTCGCTCCTGTAAAAAAGCTTTCAGCTTAGTGTGCTATACCTGGTTAAACAACTAAATAAAAAAATTAAAAAAACCCTATTTATGCCATTACACAGCTTTACACAGCTTACCAGCATTTCTTCAGTTCGTGGTCGGCTTTGAAGAGTGCAGACGTGCTCCTGCTGGCCCACTGAAGATCAACGCACCGGGCTCTGGAGGTAAGTATGGAGTGGGTGGGGGTTGTGGGGAGGTGGGGTGCTCAGAGGATGGGCGCGGGTTGGGGAAGGGGGCACAGGAAACCGCGAGGGACCGTTTTCTGTTTTTACAGGTTAGAAGAAGAAATAAAAAAGCAACGTGGGATGTTTTGGGTACGCTGGTCTGGGCTCCCAGTGTGCCAGCACACCTAAGGTGTTTCTTGTGGGGGTCTGGAGCAGTGAGGGACTGCACCCGTTGGCCATACAGTGTGCTGGGGGAATGAAACACGCTGGGGTGGGTTCTCAGCTGCCACCTGGCTTTTTGCTTCATGGAGGGGGGGGAGCTTAGAGCCAACAGGGATTGGGCACCCCTGGCCGGCCTAGATATTATGCTTTGGAGGGAGGGCAGCATGAGCAGAGGGGATTGGGCACCCCTCAGCACACAACAAATGGGGGTGCACTTTGTCGGCGGAAATGGGCTACCCCATCGCAAATGAACTGGCGAAGGGACATGCCGACAGGGGGATTGGGCACCCCTGATGTCAGATATTATGGGGACAGCGAGAAGCGGACGGCTCCGACATGTTTTATTGAAATGTTACACCTGGCAAAGCCGCTTCCCCTGCAGAGAGGTGCTCCTTATTGCAGCGCCTAAATTTCCATTTAGTGGCATGCTTTGCACTGCTGTCATAGCGCAATCTAATTTGTGTCACAGAGCCCAGCCTCTAAAAGCAGTGGCGCCAATGGCCACAACACAACCGCGCCTCCAAAACCTGCTATTCCACAGTTACTGCAACATGTTTCTTGCGCATGCGCAAGATAACACAACATAAAAAAGGAATGTAAAGACTCCAGCAATTATAGACCTATCATCCTGTCATCCATAGGTTTAAGAATCTGTACACAAGTGTTACTGGCACATTTAGACATATGTGTTAAAATTGAACCAACTAATTTTTTATTTATAAGTACAGTAGATTTTAGGGAAGGATACAGCACACTGGATATACTGTAACACTTTTATGGTTAACTATTTGATTAAAAAATACAAAATAGTTCAAAAAAAGGCTCTGCATATACTGCTTGTCTAGACTTCAGCTCTGTATATGACAATGTAAATACAGCAACATTATGGGAAACTTTATCCAAATTTGGAATAGATAAGACTGTAATAGGGGCTTAGTAACCCCCCCATTCTTTTTCTTGTTTGTTTATTTTTAGGGGTTTGTGTTGTCTAAAGTATAGATTTCACTTTTGTAAACCTCTAGTATTACAGAGATAATCAGAATTGGCTTTGGTTCCCTTTCTGGGACCAATTATTAGGTATTTGGACCACTTAGAGAGATGTTTCCTTCTTTCAAACAAATAAAAACAGTTGCAACAGTACATGTATCCTTTCTGTTACAGTACTATCTTTTCAGTCCTACACTTTCCCTACCTACATCCTGGCCATATGTTGGTATCTTGCTGTCCCTATTGCTCCTTTCAAGTTTCTCTGAATGTCTAAATGCCAGCATATTACACTGTTTTTCGTGCCCCCTGTTAGAAAAAAAGAAAAAAGAAGCAAGTAGAGATCTGGGCTTCTTAGAAGCCGGTGAATTCTTCCTGTTGCGCTCAAACTTGGGTTTCAGCAGTGTTTTAAACGTTATAATTCATGCCAGGCTTTAAATAAACTTATGTGCCTGCATGAATTCTGGAACAGTCACATTTCTTTTGTCAAAATAAACACTCTGAAGCCCTTGAATGAATTTGAATAGGACATTTTAGTCACATAAGCACAGTTTCTAGTTATAAATGCAGCTTGCAGGTAGAGTGAAGCACTGAGCTGCATTAAAATACAAATGAGATAAATAAACAAGCTTAAATACGAATACAATTCTTTATTTTTATGACATATGTTAAACATTGAAAATTGTGAAATTAAGGAATTTTACCCTTTTTAATTTTTACTTCCTGGTTCAGAGCTTCCAGAACCTCCCTACTGTTTTGCATGCTGTCCTACGGGCCGTCTAGACGTAGCTCCGCCCCTTTTATGATGTCAGCATGAGGGATGTGCCTAAAACTTTAGTATAAACTATTTCTTTTGGTTTAAAGGATTAACTATTGCATTTCTCTGCCTCAAACCCTTTTTCACTTTTGTGTTATAGCACTTTCACGTTACTGTATTAAGGATGCAATCCCTCTAAATGATACTTTTTGTTTCAAGTTAGGTATGGAAGGGGCTATTGTGGTCATGTGACTATTTTTTTCTGTATAAAAGTACTGCAGACTGAACTATGAGTTGGTTGGTAGGAGCTATTCCCTGCCAGTCCCCTAGCTTGGTACTAGGTGGATGAATCAAATTTTATTTGAAACTGACTTAAGTTCTGTAATTTTGCTTTTGCTTTATGCCTTTATTATTTTCTGTGCTCAGTCTGCTTATTTTTGCCTGCTGGAGAAATAAATCCAGTTATTTTGCTTTGAATTTGAATCAAAGTCTGGACTCCATTTGTTCCCACGTCCAAAAAGACTAGTAGCATTTCAACAATCAGTCCACAGGGGAGACACTTACAGCTCTGTAAGTTACAGAAAGTAGGGCAATATCAGATTTTATACTCATGAATAAAGAAGTTAAAACAGGGATGCTTATTAGTACCCTCTCTGTTTAATTTATATGTGGAAACATTACATAAGGTATTAGAAGGTATAGACACTTTCTCTCCAGTATGTTCCTCTCCCAGTGCCACATCTCCCACACAAACGGAAGAAGGTACAACCTGTGCAAAAATTTAAACTGAGCTTTCTTAAAGTGATTACAAATACTCAGACCCATATGGGACTCACAAATCTTCTTCAACGCGCAATCTAATACTGGGTCCCCCAAATCCTGCTCTCATAGGGCCCTAGCCTTCCAAGAAGTATTGGGCATCCCCGCTTTGATGCTGTAATAGTGCTTAGACATAGCACCCTTGGGTTCCATCCTGGCTTGTAAAATTCCCCTTTCCAAATCATAAAGAGGAGAGTTCTGTGGCTGCAGATGGCTCATATGTCTGACCCAGTCCCTGACCTGCACATACGAAAGACCTGAGAGGATTGGATACCAAACATCTCCTTAAGATCCTGATAAGCTGTGAACCCCTGATTGCTGTACAGGTCACCAAGATATCGTATCCCTGCAATCTCCCACTGCTAAAAGTCCTGACCCTCCAAACAAAGGAGGAACTCCGGATTGGGGAAGGGGGGAAATCAGAGCTATCAATGTAACCCCACAAAATACCTCCCAAAAGCTTCTATTCCTCCCCCACAACTCTAATAGGTGTTCAACTAGGGTGCTCCTAGGGCCAATGGAACGGTATGCCCTTGGCCAAGGTAAGCAGTGATGTGATGCTGCCTCTTTTCCTGATCTGCGCCGCACCTTTCGAACTTTTAACCCAGTCTGTAATAAGCCTAGCCTGTGCCGCAAGGTGATAAAGATTAAAATCTGAGTAGTTTAAGCCACCTGTGGGGGGAGAATTTTTCAGCCTATGCAAGCCAATTCTAGGCCTTTACTGTTGCCAGATAAAGTTGACACAGGCCCTTTCCCAGGTCTGCAGGTCCTTTTTATGCAGCATGATGAGGAGCATCTGAATATGATATAACAACTTTGGCAAAATATTCATTTTAATTATATTTATTCTGCCAAGCCAGGAGACTGGGAGGCCCTGCCATCTCCAGAGATACCCTAGGATTTTCTCTACCCCAAGATTTTCTCTACAGAAACAGCCAAAAGCTGCATACCCCCTCAGATGTGCTGTGCCCTCCTGGGGCTCGCACCTCGCCACCACAGGAAAAGCTACAAGCCTGTCCTGGGAAGCAACCCACAATTCTGCTACTGCAAATTAGCAGACCCTGAGGCTTTCTTCCCCTGTTGAACCTGCCGCCCGGGATCCTCCGAGCTCTGGTCTGTTGCAGGGCCCAGAAATCTACAGAAACAGCCAAAAGCCATATACCCCCTCAGATGTGCCGTGCCCTCCTGTGGCTCGCACCTCGCTGCTAGAGGAAAAGCTAAAAGCCTGTCCTGGGAAGCAACCCACGATTCTGCTGCTGCAAATTAGCAGACTGTGAGGCTTTCTTCCTCTGTTGAAACTGCCGCCCGGGATCCTCCGAACTCCGGTTCGTTGCAGGGCCCAGTAATCTACAGAAACAGCCAAAAGCCATATACCCCCTCAGGTACGCTGGTATTTGGCACCTTTGGACATTCTGAATTTTCAGCGCCAACACTCTGATTGGAGGATCTCAGCCTCATTGACTTCTTCCTGCTGGTCTCCATTTTACCTTGCTTCATTAGAGAAGTTTATCAGCGCTGCTGATCCTGGGAGACTATCCTTTTTTATAAAGCAAGAAGAAAAAATTGCTCACCTTAGTAATAATGTTTCTTCTAATGGAGTCTTGCTATATTATGACATATGCAGTGAGTCCCAACCTTCGAACTGCTCCGGGTGAAGAGTTAAGTTTCCATGCCAGGCATGGAACTTTTGAGCACTGGCTCGGTTGAAAGCTCTGTCTGTTGTTCTTCAAACTCAAACTGTCAGATCTTTATGAGCAAAACTCACTAAGGTTCTGTGTGGAAGCTGCATATCTACACTAGCCAACTGGCTACTAAATATAAGAACACATTTTTTGGTCCCAAAACAAAGACTCAAGTCAGGAGATCCAAAAAATAAAAACACAACACAACACTCAAACACCCTAAAAAGGAGGGGTGAAAAACAAGGTGGGCATCTACTAAGTGCCAACACAGCACTGCCCACCCACATCCCAAAAGCAGAGGTTCTGAGAGGGGCAGGCGGGGGGAGGTCATAATATAGCAAGACTCCATTAGAAGAAACAACATTACTAAGGTGAGTAATTTTTTCTTCAAACAACATGAAGTCTTGCTATATTATGACATATGCAGACTACACAGCAGTACCTCCATGGAGGAGGGACAGAACCTACTTAGGAAATAGGCTCTGAAGCACAGCTGTGCCAAACCGAGCATCACTCCTAGCCTGGATGTCCAGGGAGTAATGCTTGGTAAAAGTATGAACTGTTTTCCAGGTAGCTGCTTGACATAACTCTAAGATAGGGATGTCCCTGGCAGCAGCCAGAGACGCAGCTGTACCTCTGGTAGAGTGAGTCCTCAGGCCTGAGGGAGGAACCTTACCCAGTTTTTCATAGCAAAATTGGATACAAGAGATAATCCACCTGGCAATGGATCTTTTAGTGGCAGGTTTCCCTTTACCAACCTCACCATAAGTGAGGAACAGTTGGCGGGAGTCAAACCTGTGACCCTTGGTACGTTCTATGTAGTAACTAAGGGCTCTTTTGACATCAAAACTGTGCAGTCTCCTCTCACCAGAGGAGGAATGGTCAGTGAAGTACATAGGGAGAGACACAGATTGATTAAGGTGGAAGTCTGAGACCACCTTAGGCAAGAACTTTCTGTTAGTCCTGAGGACTACCTTATCTCTATGAAAGGAGATAAAATCAGGATCCACTGACAATGCTTGTAGTTCACTTATGCGCCTGGCAGAAGTGATAGCTACCAAAAACACAGTTTTCCAAGTAAAGTACTTAAGCTCTGCTGAAGACAAGGGCTCAAAAGGGGGTTGCATAAGCTGGGCAATGCAAATATTAAGATCCCAGGCAGGGGCAGGGTCCCTGAATGCAGGGTTGGTATGAAGCAACCCCTTGAAAAACTTGGAGAATACAGGATGAGCTGAAAGAGAAGAGGGCTTACCTGCTGATAAGAAAGCAGACACGGCTGCCAGGTGCACCTTTAGGGTAGCTGGTCTCAGCCCCAAAGTATTCAAATGCACCATATAATCCAGGACTGTGGGTAAGTCAGCAGATTCTGGGGAAATGTGCTTGCCAGAACACCATATGGAAAACCTCTTCCATTTGGAATTATAAGTAGCCCTGGTGGAAGGCTTCCTAGAAGCCTTCAAGATATCCAATACACCTTGGGAAAGGTGTAGGTCAGCAAACTCTAACTCTTCAAGAGCCAGGCCTTGAGATTGAGAGATTTGAGATTTGGGTACCAAACTCTCCCCTGAGCACAGGTTAACAGGTTGTGATTCCTGGGAAGACACAGGGGAAGGTGGACTGCTAAGGACATAAGGAGTGGGTACCAGGGCTGTCTGGCCCAATCTGGAGCAATCAGGATCATCTTGCAGGGTTGAGATCTGATTTGACTAGCACCTTGTTTCCTATGTTTCGTCTCAATGTCTGGAAGGCGTCGTTCATTGCAGCTGTGCAGTAGCTGCTAATTACTTCTATCTGTGCAAGACTATGTGGCTGTTTTAAACTGTGGGCTTATACTTCCTCATTACCTTGTGCCTAAAAACAGCGTGAGAGGCTGTTGTAATCTGCACCAACCTGTTGGAGCTGAGCTACGAGAGGGGGGCTGCCGGCTGATTGGTTGTGGCAGTGGGAGGATACTGTTTAAGTTACAGGCGCTGCTCGCTAGCGGCATTCCTATGTTTAACCTCGATGTCTGGAAGAAGGCTGCTCATTGCAGCTGTGCAGTAGCTGCTAATTACTTCTATCTGTGCAAGACTGTGTGGCTGTTTTAAACTGTGGGCTTATACTTCCTCATTACCTTGTGCCTAAAACAGCGTGAGAGAGGCTGTTGTAATCTGCACCCAACCTGTTGGAGCTGAGCTGCGAGAGGGCTGCGGCTGATTGGTTGTGGGAGTGGGGAGGTACTGTTTTAAGTTACAGGCGCGCTACTTCATGCGCATTCCTATGTTTAATCTCGATGTCTGGGCGTCGTTCATTGCAACTATTACAGTAGCCGCTAATTACTTCTATCTGTGCAAGACTGTGTGGCTGTTTTAAACTGTGGGCTTATACTTCCTCTTCCTTGTGCCTAAAAACAGCGTGAGAGGCTGTTGTAATCTGCACCAACCTGTTGGAGCTGAGCTGCGAGAGGGGGCTGCCGGCTGATTGGTTGTGGGAGTGGGAGGTACTGTTTCAGTTACAGGCGCGCTCGCTAAGCAGCATTCCTATGTTTCGTCTCGATGTCTGAAGGCGTCTGCTCATTGCAACTGTGCAGTAGCTGCTAATTACTTCTATCTGTGCAAGACTGTGTGGCTGTTTTAAACTGTGGGCTTATACTTCCTCATTGCCTTGTGCCTAAAAACAGCGTGAGAGGCTGTTGTAATCTGCACCAACCTGTTGGAGCTGAGCTGCGAGAGGGGGGCTGCCGGCTGATTGGTTGTGGGAGTGGGGAGGTACTGTTTAAGTTACAGGCGCCGCTCGCTAGCGCGAACGTTGTGAGTGGCGCTGAAATCTGCTGTTTAATTGTAAGGTGGGAAGATATTGTTAAAATAGCTTGTATATAGCAACAGTTTTATTATAAATCAGATTTATGTATGTTGCCTGCACAATTTATATGTGTTATTTGGTTTTAATTAGATATGTGTAGGGTTCTGGTAGGCGACTCTTGGGGCCTAGGATTGTGTATAGAATGTACGCAGCTGCATATTTCGTCTTTATCCCCTCCCAGTGTCTGATATTACTATCAGGCGTTGTAGGAAGTGGGATTGAGGGGGACCATTTTGCAGTGTGCTGTGGGATGATCAGGAGCAAATAGATCCATGGATTGAGGTGGTTAACTCCAGGAGCGTCCTGGAATGAATAGAGCACCTGGAGAAGTCGAGGTGGTTGGTGCCTATTGCCAGGAGGCCACCAGGTCAAGTGGCCAGGTGACTTTTAGGCTGCATCACCTCAATTCCTCTGGCGGTAGTACTAGGCCAGGTCGGCCAGAAACAAGACGGCTACTATTGCGCTCTCGCTTCATCGGTCGACCTGGCGTGCATTACAGAACCTGGGTGGAGATGATGCTGGCCCTGTTTTTGAGCTGCAGTCCCCAGGTTATACTGTGGTTCCACTGCCCCAGAGAAAATCGTGGGGGTGGCGGTGTAGCGATTTGTTTTAAATCAAATTTGGACTTCACTGTACCCGGTGGGAACCCGGGTTCATTTGAATGTGTGCTGTTACGTGGAGGACTTGGCGTTGGCTGCAGGATCCTCCTCATTTATCGCCTCCTGGGCCGATGGGGGTTCCGCAGGATTTTGCCGAAGTTGTTGCCGCTAAACATTGACTCCCCCAGATGTATTTTTCTTGGGACTTCAATGTTTGGGCCGAGGATAAAAGTCAAGGTGTGCCGATGAGTTACTTTCGCAGTATGTCCCTTCTGGGGCTGGTGCAGTTCTAGCAGCATGCCTACTCATCGGATGGCCACACATTGGACCTGGTGTTCTCACTGACTCGAGATCATTGATCTCGATATCGACCAAGTAGCTTGGTCTGATCATTGCAGTGAAGTTCACATTTAGTGCTCCCGTCACAACTTCCCCCTTCTGATATTTTGTTGCCGCCCGCTGAAAGATCTTACCCTGGAGGGTTATATGGCGTGCAGCCATTTATCATGGTGGTGATGCATGCGTCGGAGCCGATGACATCGGGTACGCTATGAATGAGGTGCTATCTGATGCCATTGACTCCCCGCACTCCAGTCCGTGTATGCACCAGAACTTCATACCTGAGATTGCCTTGGTATGATCGTGATCTCAAGGAAATGAAGAAATTGGGTCGAGATTTGAGCGTTGCTGGAGGAAATCCGCCTGGGGGCTGACAAACTGTTCTGTGTGCGCATTATCGCAGATATCAGGAGGCAATTAACCAAAAGAGCATTATTTTGTCCCGGAGATTGCTTGCTGGGAGAAGCCAACCAGCCTCACTCTTCCGGACTGTTGACAGACTTCTCCACCCTTCCTGTCTTCAGCCCGGCAGAGTTTCCTCGAATGAGGATTGTGAGGAATTTGCTCGGTTTTTCTCAGACAGGGTGTCTGACATCCGGCGGGAGGTTTCCTCAGCCAGTAATATCATTGCTGTCAGTGGTCGTCAGTCGTGTTCAAAGAGCACTCATTCTGAATGGGGGGAGTTTAAGCCAGTGGAAGTTCGTGAGGTCATTGAGATAGCGGCCAATTTGAGGTATACCTTCTGTAGACTGGACCCTGTGCCAATGCGCTTCTTGATGAGGTGCATTGACACTGTTGGCCCGGTGTTTGCTCTGATTGTCCGGTGCTCCTTGAGTCAGGGTGTCTTTCCGGATGCCTTGAAGGAGGCTCTGTGAGACCCTTTAAAGAAAGCTTCTCTGGACCCGGATTAGGGCATCATCGTCCTGTCTCCAATCTTCCATTTTGGGAAAGGTTGTTGAGAAGGTGGTATCACTTCAGTTGGGAGAGCATCTCATGACCCACGAGTTGTATGATCCCTTCCAGTCAGCTTTTCGTACAGGCATAGCACTGAAACTGCATTAGTTCGGTGCAAAATGATCTCCTTAGGGCTAGAGATCGGGGAAAAGACAATTCTTGTCCTCCTTGATCTCTCTTCAGCATTTGACACTGTGGACCATTGTGTGTTGCTTTTCCGCCTGAGGGAGTTGTGTGGACTCACCGGTATTGTCATCAAATGGTTTGAGTCATTTCTTACCAACAGGAGGCAGCGGGTTGTGATGGGTAATTTCTCATCTACGACCTGCCTCCTTTCATGTGGAGTCCCTCAGGGTTCGTATTGGCCCCAATGTTCGTAGTGTACATGCTGCCCTGGGAGATCATTAGGAGGTATGGTTTGAGTTTTCATTGCTATGCTGATGATACTCAGCTATACCTATCCACCAGGAACATCAAATGCAGTGGATGTGATGAATATCTGTCTGGCTGAGATAAATGACTGGATGTCTTCCAGCTGGCTGCGACTTAACCCTAATAAGACTGAGGTACTGGTGGCGGAGTCGAACAGAGCTCGTGATGGGATGGCCTCTGATTCAGCGACTGGCATTAAGCTAGGAGCTGTGTCATTGATGGCATCCCCAAGGGTGTGTAATCTTGGTGTGATCTTTGACAGGAGTTTGTCCATGGAGGCTCAAATATCCTCCGTGGTACGTTCCTGTTTCTTTCATCTTAGGAATATCGCCAGGATTAAGCCGCTTGTTCCGGCTCTGGACCTCCCTACTTTGGTACATGCCTGGTCACTCGAGACTTGACTACTGTAATGCGCTCTATCTCGGGTCTCTGGAACTTCTCTTCAGAGACTGCAGCTGGTGCAAAATGCTGCTGCCAGGCTTTGACTGGACAAAGTAAGTTTTGTCACATAACCCGTATTGCGCGATTTGCACTGGCTGCCTGTCAGGTGGAGAGTTTTGTTCAAGGTGGGGTTCTCACCTATAAGACCCTACATGGACAGGGCCCTGGTTACCTTACTGATCTACTGGTACCGCTCCACCTCTGTCCGGGATCTTCGCCTCTGGTGGTGGCCTCCTCACAGTTCCGAGATCTAGGTTGAAATCAGCAGGATCGCTCCTTTGGAGTTGCTGCTCCAGCTCTTGGAACTCGTTGCCGTTTGAAGTGAGAGAGGCCCCCACTGTAGAGGCTTTTAAGAGTGGTCTAAAGACCTTTTTATTTGCGCAGGCTTTTGGGGTTTAAAGTTATATGTTTGTGATTTTATTTGAATGTATACAGTATGATAGACTGTAAAGGTTTTTGTATGGCGCCCAGAGCCTTCGGGATTGGGCGTCTTTTTAAATAAAGTTGACTTTGACCTTGAATAGAAGAGGCAAGGGGGGGGAAAGTATAGAAAATCTTCCCATTGAGAATGAAGGCATCCAGAGGGTGATGTCAACACTGGGGCCTGCAACAAAAGGGAAGTTGGTGATTGTCTGGGGCTGCAAAAGATCTATCTGGGTGCCCCATCTGGCAAATACTACCTCCAGTACTAGGGGATCCAGTGACCATTCGTGATGGCCCTGGAAATCCTGCTGAAAGCATCTGCCAGTACATTGTCCTTGCCTGGGAGGTGAACTGCCGTGAATGGAGGTGTTCAGGAATAAGCCAGAGACCCACAACTTCATTGCTTTAGTGCACAAGGCTGAGACCGAGTGCCCTTGCTTGTTGATGTACCACATTGTAGTGGTGTTGTCTGTTCTGACCTGTACAACTTTGTTCTGAACAAGATGTGGAAAAACTTGAAGTGCTAGAAAAACTGCTCTGAGTTCCAACAGGTTGATGTGGAGAGAGATTCCTGAGGGGACCACAATCCCTGGGTAGTGAGGTCGCCCATGTGAGCTCCCACCCCAAGAGAGATGCATCTGTAGTAAGGATTAAGGAGTGAGACTGAGGGGTGAAGGGGACCCCTTGTCTCAGACTGCTCTGATCCTGCCACCACTGAAGGGCTTGAATCAGGGTTCGAGTCACTGGGATCAATTTGGTTAGAGGGTCTCTCCTTTGAGACCAAAAGGCTCTCAAATGGAACTGGATGTCCCTCATCTGAAATCTTGCTCCCTGCATCACTGCTGTAAAAGCAGCCATGTGCCCCAGGAGCTGCAGAAAATGCCTTGCTGGTCGACAGACTTGCAGAGTGAAGGAGGAGGCCAGAGAGACCAGGGTCCTTGCTCTTTCCAGAGGAAGGAAGGCTCTGGCCTCATTTGTGTTCAGTTCTGCACCTATGAAGTGAGAAGCTGGACAGGCTCTAGAACTGACTTTGGAAGACTGAGAAGAAACCTAGGGATGTGAGCAGTTGCTGAGTTACCTGAAGGTGTAGTTTGACTTGGTTGGAGACTGGCCGACTATGAGCCAGTGTTCAGGTAAGGAAAGATGGCAATCTTTTGCCTTCTTAAGTGGGCAAACTACTGCCAGGCATTTTGTGAATACCCTCGGGCAGAGGTGAGGCCGAAGGGCATTGCTTTGAACTGGTAATGGCCTGAGAGCAGTTCAAACGAGGTACTTTCGATGGAGCTTCTGATAAGAACATGGAAGTAGGCATCCTGAGGTCCAGGGACGCTAGCCAGTCCCCTGGCCTTAGAGAGGGTAAAATAATTCCCAGAGTCACCATTTTGAATTTTGGTTTTAAAAGGTGCTTGTTTAGGTATCCGAGATCCAGGATAGGCCGCCATTCTCCTGTCTTTTTTGGGGTAAGGAAGTACCTGGAGTACAACCCTTTGCCCTGGTGTAGGGGTGGAACCCTTTCCACAGCTCTGAGAGCCAGGAGGGTAGAAACTTCTGTTTCTAGGGCAAGTGCCTCTGAAGGATTTGCAGGTGGAAAGGACCTGGTTCTCATCTTTGAAATTTTTGAAGCTGAGAACAGTCCTGGCTTACTACTTCCAGGACCCACTTGTCTGATGTTAAAGACTTCCAGTCCTGGACAAAGTAAGCCAGCCTGCCCCCTACAGGTAGTGGAGAATCGGCCCTGGGCACCCCATCAGGGTGCCTGCTTTGCAGGGGCTTTAGGCTGAGGGATGGAAGCAGGTCTGCTTGTACCCCGTCTGCCTCTCCCTCTAAAGAACCCCCTCCGGGCATAAGCTGACAGGAGGCCTGAGCTTGGTAAAAAGGCCTATGAAAAGGTCTGCCCCTGCCCTTGGACGGCTGCCTTTGAGGAGTGGCCTGCCTTTCCTTGGCCTGTGCACTCCTATAGGTGGTCCTATACTCATCCATTTTCTTCATGGAATTCTCTGTCTGCTCCCCAAACAGAGAATTACCCACAACAGGAAAATCCATGGCCTTAGGCTGGGTATCCTGTGACAGGCTAGTACATCTGAGCCTAGCCATTCTGCGAAGTGCCACAGATGTAGCCATGACTCTTGATGACACATCATTAGAGTCCACTGCAGCATGGAATTGCACCTTGGATGCCTCAATACCATCAGCAGCCACCTGCTCCAGCTCCTTGGCAAGCTGGCCAGGGACCTGTTTTGCTAGAGCCATAACAGTGCATTGTTGTGTAAGGAACTCCGTATCAGAGCCTGACAATGTGTACCTCTTGTCCATTCTTTTATCCACAGGAGGTATAGTGTGAGGAGTTTTTAGAATTTTTACTGTCTGTTTCCCAAAAGATTTATGCAAAGGAATAAACAGTCTCCTAGACTCTGGGATATCCATCATTTCTACATAGTCAGGCTCCTCTTGATCATCCACAGCTTCCTCCACAGGGAGCTGGAGGGTTTCAGCCACTTTTTTATAAAACATAAAATGAGAGGGGGACTCAGACAGCCTAGGGGGAGACACTCCTGAAAGTCTGTCTGGGGAGATATCCGGTTTAATGGGCACATCCAGACTTTCAAATCCACCTTCACTCTCCTCATAATCCTCTTCCCCCTCATCCGGTTCATAAAATTCCTCTAAATCATACTCTTGAACCGGTGGAACCGACCGAACCGTATGCTTACCCGATGGTGCCGGTTCGGTCGGAACCAGGGAAAGCGACTGGACAATTTTAATCGCTTTGGCTATTTCTTCAGCGGTTGGAGATGGAAATTTTGGCTCCACACCTGCTGATTTTCTAGTCCTTTGCTGGAACCGACTCTCGAGCTGGCCTCCTTTTGCCCGAGAAGTCCCTCGCCTGGTCAGAGGGAGATTCTCCGGTTCGTTACAACCGAACCGGCTGGCCATCCGGTTCAGCGGACTTCCTGGCCTCTCTTTCCCTGAGCCTACCAACTCTCTTATCCAGGGTAGCTGCAGGAAAATTTCTGCAAATCTGGCAGTCTGCATTGAGGTGGTCAAACCCCAGACAATAAACACAGATGGTGTGGGGGTCAGCCTTGGCAAAGGCTTCCCCACAAACACTGCAGTGTTGAAACCCAATGGGCCCGGCTTTTCTTTTGGGTTTCTCAGACATAGTGCCAGCCTAACCAAAACTTGCCCATTTATGGCAATCCGCCACGCAAGACCCTCTTATCGGTTCCTAACAGTGTCATGGGTCGTGGAAAAAAACGTAATGAAATCTGTTGTTTTTAGAACCGATAAGAACTGGGAACCGCACTCTAAAAGACAGATTTAATGAATTTTACAACAACCTGATCGATTCAAACTGAACCGATAATACCGTTTACAAGTTCCACACAGAAATAATGTAAAACCTATCTAGTACTTACGATACCACAGACAGAGCTTGAACTGACCGGTTGCGGTTTAAATTCGGTTAAAAACCGAAAACTTTATACTTTAACCGACAAAATGAACTGAGCAGAAGGAGAAATCTCCGGAGCGACTGTTCAGTGAGGGGAGTAAAGAATCTGACAGTTTGAGTTTGAAGAACAACAGACAGAGCTTCCAACCGAGCTCGTGCTCAAAGTTCCATGCCTGGCATGGAAACTTAACTCTTTCACCTCCGGAGCAGTTCGAAGGTTGGGACTCACTGCATATGTCATAATATAGCAAGACTTCATGTTGTTTGAATTCAATTTTTTTTTTTTGTAAATAAATTATCCCCCCCCCCCCCCGACTGTTCCTCTCCTCATCTATCAATCCAGCTTAGGCCACTGAGCTTTAAACAATGGCAGTGTAAAGTGATTTACCTGCTCTGAATGCACTGTTATTACATCCCTCTTTAGAATTAATTCTCTGCGAAAGGCTGAAGAGTTTTAAGTTGACCTTTTTATGCACTCCTTAATACCCTAAAACTACAGCCTTATCCTTCTTAATATTAATTCTGAGTGTAAAACTGTAGACCCTTAAGATTATTAGACCTGTACTGCACTGTCTATTATTCTAAGCGAACAGCTGAATCCTTTTTAGAATTAATTTCTGTGTAAAGCTGTAGTTGTAAATTGACCAGACTTTTCAGTGTACTGCCTAGCATTCTAAATTTAAAGCCCAATCCTTGCCTATCGCTTTGCTACCTGTCTGCCCTCTAACCCACTTACATCTCCTCCCTGTTTCTATTACCCACTTTGTAGTTTAGTCTCCTCCTTCCAAATAATAGTGACCACCCTGTTTCTTTGTTTAAGTTAACCACACCTCCTCTGCCTGCCCCTATTTAATCCATCTCCTTTCCTCTCCCCATCAGATGTGCTGTGCCCTCCTAGGGCTTGCACCTCACCGCCAGAGGAAAAGCTACAAGTCTGTCCTGGGAAGCAACCCACGATTCTGCTACTGCAAGTTAGCAGACCCTGAGGCTTTCTTCCCCTGTTGAAACTGCCGCCCCGGATCCTCCGAACTCCGGTTCGTTGCAGGGCCCAGAAATCTACAGGAACAGCCAAAAACCATATACCCCCTCAGATACGTTGGTATTTGGCACCTTTGGACATTCTGAATTTTCAGTGCCAACACTCTGATTGGAGGATCTCAGCCTCACTGACTTCTTCCTGCTGGTCTCCGTTTTACCTTGCTTCATTACAGACACTTATCAGCGCTGCTGACCCTGGGAGACGATCCTTTTTTGTAAAGCAAGAATTTCACTTTTTTTTTTTGTCTGCTTTCTCATTTGCAAATTATACTACATAGCCACAAGAGGGCTACAACAGCTGCCTTTTCTGTTAACGAGGAAACATATTATATTTTCTACTTCCTCTTCTGCTCTAGTGGACCTGGGATACCTGTCTTTCTGAGGACCATCCCCGGGGTTTTTCTGCCTGTTTCTCAGGCCGAAACATGCTCATCCACTAAGACTGCAAGACTTGAACGCCTACCCCCACTTCCATTCTGTACTGGTGGAGCAGGGCCAGAAACAGAAACGAAAGCTACAGACCAATCTTGCCACACTGGATTGCAGCCTTGAACCACCTCACTGGCTCAGTTGCAAAGAGTTGCTCCACAGGTACGTTCAGCGCCAAAACCGCCTCTCAGCCAACAAAGGGATTTTGAACTTATGACACCTGATCGCCAACTGGTCTAGGCTGCTAGTGGCTTTTACTGCCGGCTGTTGTGGCGTTTAGATCTACCATGGGAAATTACAGCTGATTCCTCGGTGTGTCACTAGCTTTACTAGCACCCCACTCAATTCTTCGGAACCCTCATCCCTCCCTAAAGTGGAATGAGCTTTGCGTTTCTCCCTGTCCTGCATCCAACAGCTCCTTTCAGGTAGCCATTCTGGACTATTGGGCTTCTCAGCTGTCTCTGCCGGGGAGTGAGACATCTCCTGAGCTGCCTCTGCAGATTACTCCCCCATCCACACTTGAGACTTCCTACTCACAGCAAATTTCTGCCAGGACACTAGTGGCTGCAACACTAGGCCAGTATAACACCATTAGTGGGTACAGGCCTACCCATCAACACCACCTCCCCTATCGCCCAAAAAATAGTGTTTACAAATTACAGTTCGCTGCCTTAAAAAGAATCCTGCTTTTTTAGTATTGTGCTCAGGCAATGTCAAACTCAACCCAGGACCATTAGACACCCTTGCTTCTCCATCAGACCTGGCAGGTATCAAAGGAATGTCTTTTATGCAGCTTACTGCCTATAATTTGCTGAAAAAGTTCACCCTTATCCAGGCTTGGCTGAGCCACACCCTACCTGGCATCCTAGTAATCACTGAGACCTGGCTTAGGCCAGCCACCCCAGACAATGAAATCAATATCCCAAATTATTTACTCTTCCGAGCGGATAGGCAATCAAGAGGAGGTGGGGGTGGCAATTTATGTAAGGGACAAATACTCAGCCGCATGCATAGATGCATCATCCTCCCCCAAAGGATTTGAGTGCTTGACCCTAAAGATCAAACTTTCTCCTTCCAGTGCACTCTGTGTAATAGGCTGCTACAGGCCCCCGTCTGCCGGGCCGCATCTCCTGTCTTACCTCAGTTCCGTACTGGGGCTCAGTTCCTTGGAAACCATTATTCTTGGTGACGTGAACTACGATTGGCTATCAACTGCATCAGCTCCCTTGAAATCCTTTTGTGACACTCTAGGGCTGGTGCAACTCATTGGCGAGCCTACTCGCCCAAATAAAAAGAACCTTAACAAGAGCTTCCTCTTAGATGTAATTTTGGTTAGCAAGCCACACCTGTTCTCTCATGTCGGAACATTTTTCTCAGACATTAGCGATCGTTGTATAATCACCACCATTAGATCCGTGCACAACCCACAGTTTGTGGCAAAGTTCTCTATCAAGAGGTGCAAACACAACTTTGATTTGTTTGCTTAATGTCAATGACTTGAAACATTCATCGCGATGGCAGGAATTCTTCCTAGCCAAAACGGTTAACAGGGCATGTACTATTTTTTACGATATTTTAAGTGAGGCTTTAAATAAGAATGCACCCTTGGTTAAGGTGCGGGTCAGGAGCAGCACCTGCCGTTGGTTCTCACCTAAGCTCAAAGCTTCCCAATTAGAAAGGGATACTTTATGGAAAAAAGCACGAAGAATCAAGAACGACTCGGAATGGTGTCTTTTTAAGAGAGCACGTAATAAGTGCACCAAGTTGGTCAGAGCAGCCAAGGCCAACTACTATCATTCGGAGCTAGCCTCTGCCTCAAGAAATCCTTCAAAGTTCTGGAAAACATTAAAAGACATGTCTGGACATGCACCTGGTAATTCCATTCCAGCAAAAATTAAGTCCGGTGGTAGCGTTATCTTTAACCGATCGGAGCTACTGGAAGCCCTCAATAACCATTTTGCAATGGCAGGGCTAGCATTTGATACTTCTCCTGCCAATGACCTCCGCACAGCTCAGGGCCCACCAACCCACGAGTCCCCCTCTACCAAGGAGGCCTTCTCCCTCCTGCCTGTCTCTCTAAAAGAAGTGGAAGACCTACTGCTGCAACTGGACACCTGGAAGGGAGCAGGCTCCGACTTCATAGAGCCATACTATCTGAAATGTGCCTACCATGTGCTAGCAGTGTCAATCACCCACCTATTCAATATGTCACTCTCCCAGGGTAGCCTCCCCCCTCAATGGAATATAGCCCATGTCATCCCTCTATTAAAAGCAGGTGACCCCTGCAATCTAAATAACTACAGACTGATCCCCCTCCTCCCCATCCTGTCTAAATTACTAGAAAAATAGTGTGTGGCCAGCTAGGGGTATACTTAGAATCCAGAAGCCTATTAAACCCAGTTCATTCTGGATTCAGAGCAAAGCACAGCACCATAACAGCCCTAGCTAAGGTGACCAATGATTGGCTCCTAGACCTTGACAACAAGAAGCATGTCTGTGCCGTTTTCTTGGATCTCAGTAAGGCACTCAACACAGTCGATCACAGCCTGCTTCTTTCCTCCCTCCCTAAGCATCTTAGGCCTGGACCATAAATCTATGTGCTGGCTTGCAGACTACCTCGGAGAATGGAAACAGCAGGTTAAAGCTGAATGTGATCTTTCTCCATTAAAACCTATGCTGAGGGGCATGCCCCAGGGCTCTGTCCTTGGTCCCCTCCTCTTTGCAGTCTACATTAACAACATCAATGACCCCATCAAAAAAGCGAACATCCACTAATTCGCGGACGACACTGTACTGTACTTGAGTCGTCTCTAACACCGAAGCAGCCTGTGAAGACCTGCAAGCTGAATTTAACCTTCTACAATACCAGCTCATAAACAAAAAGCTTTTGCTCAATGCAAAAAAGACAAAAGCCATGCTCTTCTCCCCCTCCTTGCATGCGGCAATTCCTGCTTGGGCCGGGGGGGGGGGGCTATCCCACAAATTACCACTGTTCTTGGAGAAACACTAGAGTATGTAGTTAAATTCAAATGTCTAGGAGTTTGGCTCGATCATAAACTTTCCTTCGCCACCATCTTGAAGAACTACAGAAGAAACTAAGGCAAATATTAGGACTATTCTACAGAATTAACCACCTGTTCACAAATGAGGCCAAGATTCAACTGGTTCAAGCTACCTTCCTATCTTTAATAGATTATGCGGACCTGCTCTACAACCACTGCACCGCCGCTGCACTGGCTAAGTTGGACACCCTCTACCACAGAGCTATCAGGTTCATTACTGGCCTTCCACTTTCCACACACCACTGCTCCCTGTACTCATCGTTAGGCTGGACTTCCCTTCACTTTAGAAAGACAAGAAATACTGCCCTATGGGCCTTCAGAGCGGTGACCAGCAAGCACCCCTCATATGTCTCAGATTGTATTCCCCGGAGTGTGTTAGGCACCTACGCTCTAAGGAGCTATTCCCTAATTGCCCTTGAAGTTCCAAGGGTCAAAACTCATTTCGGCAAAGCTGCCCTAAGCTTCTCTTTAGCCACATTGTGAACAGTTTACAAAGGAACTTGAAGCTGAGCTGCCCTGTTAGCCTGAATATCTTCAAGGCGCCTTATGATCGCACACCAAAGCACCTTGCAAATGTTTTCCTCACCGCTAGCCCACTAATTCCGCAACTCCACCTTTCCATCCTGACGCTCGCCATGTTTCTACCCCTGGCTCTCACTCTTTCCCTATTAACTCTTCCTGCTGCACCCACCCTTTCCTGTCCACTCCAGCCTGGCTAAAATCCCACCCCATCCATAGTAGTGTCCCAATTATCTATCCCTCCTCAGTCATTATCATAATAAACAAGTACACGACAGCCATCATCACTTTCTGCGGTTTTAGCTCAATTTTTCCCCCAGTCGTCGGTAATACATCCCTCCTCTTCTTTACCTCTCTAACCTGCCACCCCATACATGGCCTCCTTATATGTGTAGTTGCCGGCTGCCTCACTCAAAAGATCTCTGCTTATAACCCCTGTATGCCTATGGTTGATTGTACATCTGCTGAATTCTTCAATTGTAAAATAATGCTATTTTTTTATTTTTTATTTCAACCTTGTACTGTATATACTTTTTTTTCCTTGTATATTATTGCTTTTTGTATACCTGCTTCTGTACTGTACTTTGATGTATTCATGACCAGGTCCACCTTGCAAATGAGCCTTGCTCAATGGTGCCCGCCTGGATAAATAAAGATTTTGATTGATTGACTTGACTGATAATTGAGTTCATACAGGGAGTCTAATGTTTTACCCACTTGGATTTCTAACTATCTAATATGAGAGGCCACAATCCTAAACTGGAAGCAGCACAGACCTTGAGTGTTTCCACTACTCAGACACATTAACTCAGACTTATCAAAATTAATTATGTAGCCTGAAAAGGAGGAGAACTCTCCAATCAGAGCTATCAGTGGTCAAGTCAAGTCATTCTTTATTAATGAAAAGGCGCTTTTCAAATAGCAAAGCACCTGTACATCCAATAATCATAAAATAATTTCAAACAGTTAAAATCCAAAACCATAACAGTAAAAAATTTAAGTAATATTAGGGAACCCCAACTCAAACAAATATGTCTTCAACTCCAACTTAAATGACTCGGTGGACAGGCACTCCTTCACCCGACGAGGTAGAGATTTCCACAAGGTCGGGGCCACAAAAGCACCCCGAGCTCTTCAAACGGACCCTGGGAACCTCCAGCAATCCCTCATCGGCAGAGTAGAGCAGGCAGGAGGGGCAGTAAGGACAAAGGAGGTCTTGCAAATAACGCGGCCCCTGTTCATGTAGGGCCTCATAGGTCAGCAAAGCAACCCTGAAGGTGATCCTCCACCGCACCGGCAGCCAGTGCAGTTCGTGCAGCACAGGTGTGATATGGCTAGATCTTGACAAGCCAGTCAACAATCTGGCTGCTGCGTTCTGCACCAGCTGCAGGTAATGGATGTTCACCCCCAGAAGCCCTAGGTACAGAGCATTGCAATAGTCTAGGCGGGTAGTCACAAAGGCATGGACCAATGCTGGAAGATCCTCAGACAGAACAAGGTGCTTTATCTGGGCGATGTTTTTCAGATGGTAAAAAGAGGTCCTGATGATGGCTGACACCTGAGATTTAAGTATCAGTTCACTGTCAAGTACAACACCAAGATTCCTCACCCGTTCTGAGGTCCACAACTGGATGCCCCCAGTATAAACCTGGACGGCTGACCAGGGAGTAATCCCTCTGCCCGACAACCTGGGCCTACTACCAACACCTCAGTCATATCCGGGTTCAATCTCAACCAGCTGGCACTCATCCAGTCCTGAATCTCAGCAAGACAGTTATTAAAGACCAAGACAGCATCACCCTGTTCAGGCACAGAGGACATGTACAGCAGAGCATCATCTGCATAGCAGTGAAAACTCAGCCTGTACTTCATTATAATGTCCCCCAATGGAAGCATATACACCACAAACAACATGGGAGACAGCACAAAGCCCTGCGGCACCCCACATAACAGAGGGTGAGGGGCTGAGGAAAAAAATCCCCAAAATTACTCTCTGAGATCAGCCTGTAAGGAATGAATGGAACCATCTGAGGACTGTACCCGACAGTCCACAGACCAGCTGCATGCGCTCCAGCAAGCTCCAACACCCCATGGACCACAGTGTCAAATGCTGAAGAGAGATCAAGAAGAACCAAAATGAAATGGCTCTTATGATCTCTCACCATCAGGAGATTATTTAGTACCCGAACAAGGGCCATCTCGGTACTGTGCCTCTTCCTGAAATCAGACTGGAGAGGATCGTAGACATTGTGGGTGGTAAGATAGTCCTCCAGCTGCAATGCGACTACCTTTTCAATAACCTTAACCACAAAGGGCAGGTTAGAGACAGATCTGTAGTTTGTGAGACAGTCTGGGTTGAGTGAAGATTTCTTTAGCAGGGGTGCCACCACTGCCTCCTTCAAGGAGCTTGGGAACACACCCTTCTCCAACGAACACCAGACAATCTCAGCCAGGACCGGTCCGATGACATCCACGCACTCCACCAGGAGACGGGTGGGACTAGGATTCAAACCATAGCAAGTTGGTCACAAGCCTTGGACAATCTTCACAATATCAGTGATCGCCAGCAGATCAAAATTCACCCAGCTATACTGGGTACATGTAACTTCCCACCGACAGTCGCAGTACTCATCAGAACATGTTGTCTGGATCTCTGACCTAATGGTGACAACCTCATCTGCAAAGAATCGAGTGACCTCTTCACACCTTAATTGTGAAAACGCTTTCCGATTCAGCAGACAGGCTGGATTGCACAGCCCATCAACAGTTCAGAAAAGCTGAGCCAAGCTGCAGAAATCTCCCTGGACAGGAACTCTGCCTTCCTATGGGAGATTTCTGATTGATAGTCCGAATAATGGACCATCAGTATAAGCTTGTCAACCTACAGGCCGGATTTCCACCAGCATCCTTCCAACCTTCGCCCCAGTCTCCTCAACTCCTTCAAGGTCCCATCAAACCATGGGGACCAAGGACGAAGGGTGCGTGGGCGAACACAAACCAGAGCAATGGAATCCAGGGCCCCTGACACTGCCCTATTATAGTACAGAACAAGGTCCCCCCGGATCAAGCAGTCCATCAGTCTACCGACGGGTCCAGCACCATGCCCCAGACCCTCGGGGTCACACTTATGAGGGCAGTACCGGACCATCTCCAAGGGGCATATCCATTGGGGGGAGCCACGAAACTGATTCCTGTAGTGTGATTGGTCAGACCAACTTACCGACAGTGGGATGATTTCCTCTGGATGGGACAAATATAGCAGAACATGATCCACGTATAGTGATATTTTATGCTGGATGCTCCAGACCACCTGTAGTGATAGTATAATATGTTGATTATTGTTACTCCATTTTGTATGCTATTTCATGTAATGTATGTCATTTTATGTGTGACTCCATTTCACATGCTGCTTCATTTAATTGGTGTTTTGCTCTTTAGATAGCCTCATTATTATGTTTTGCTTCAGACAGTGTATTTTGCTGATGTTTTGCTTCAGACAGTGTATTTTGCTGACTTGAAGGTCGCATATTATCAGGCAACCTGTTTTTGTAGTTTTGTTTAAACTCCTGCTTAGCTCATAGTGTTCTAGGCACCCGGCCAGTGTTTGGAGCACAGTGACCTAGCAGGTGTAGGGAATTCTGAGCAGTCCTTATGGTGTGAATTTGCGCATCCTGGGAGCCGGCCAGCTTCTAGAATGTGGGAAAACAACACTATGAGGGCTGCTACGATTATTTTAGCATAGAATAAGATATAAATGAAGCTTTCCAATGCCTGGTTAGAAGCCTCTCCTGCAGGGTGGACGATCGCGTGGGGGCCAGTTCCACGTTCGAGAGACTCCAGCCAGGCTGACAAGGGGGCTTCCCAGCCATTGGAAGAGGGCTTGGATGATGCTTTATTGAATCGGTGATGTATAACCTTTTGTATTATATTTTGCTATAATAAAGCTTTGGCTTGCTGTACTTATTGTTTTGTTATTGTGTGTATGTGAGTGTGAATGGCAAATAGCTGCTTGGTTTGAGTTGGCAGAACATTTTTGGCGTAGTCGGCAGGATTCGAAAATAAAATGTCTATTTTTAGGAAAAAGGATGAGTTCTTTTTTTTTTAAAGGTGTATTAAGGCTCAAACAAGCAAGGGCAACTGCCCTTGTACTTGTAATTTGTGCTTGCTGCAAGTATATACTGTTAGAGCCAATGATGGCTTTCACAGTTCAGGCTGCTTTTAGGAGAAAAGCTGCGGCTGGTTAAGTAAAGTTAGATGAGCAACATCTAGAAAAAGAAAAATAAACTACTGTGGATGTACGCACAGTAGGTGACTATAGACGGGATGATTTGAAAATCCTCCCCATGTTGCCTATCTGTATAGTTTCAAGTTTTTCTGTATCAATTTCAAGTTCCTTGCCTCCTATAGAGGCTGAAACATTTGATCCTAAACCCAAGTACTGGGGACCTCTACCAGATGGATCTCAACCTAGTACTGTTAGAGATTTTGTTTGTTTTGTTTTAAACTGCAAACCAGAGCTCTGGAAAAAGACTTGGTTTGGCAGGTTACTAAAATGGCCAAAAGAAAACCTTTGAAAGGGTTAAAACCTTTGAAAGAGTTAATAGCTGCAGCGTTTGGAAATTATCACGAAGGTCCTGCAGTCAGTTTACTTACTTAGACTAGTACATCGGAAAAGAAGAAGAAAAATACCTTGGCACCGGGTAAGTCTGAATTTTTTTTTTTTTATTCAAAGTTGTTTTATGTCTATCTGTTTTATTTCTGTAATACGTATACTAAACAAGGTAATGCTCCGTCTTTCTCATGCATATTTTCTAGCTTATATCTGTGTTCTGTAATTATGTTCTGTTGTCAAGGTTGCGAGATAGGATTGAATGTCTTCAGTGCACAACAGGTTACAGAAAAAAAAAAAAGGAAGAAGAAGCTTCTTTGCCTCATAGCTGACTGTTTTAATTGGCTTTATTTTTAATGGAACATGTGTGCTGCCTAGATAGGGTCAGTGAAGAACTTTTGTTTGGTGGAGCAGGTAGTGTTGATGGTGAAGAATTATGACGTCATATAGATTGCAATGTGCAGAAAGAGTTGTAGTTTGCAAGCAACGTGCCAAGCCACTGCTACGTGAAAATGTAATGTGTTAACAGCTATAAATGGCTTTATCATACTTCTAGTTAAAACCAGAAACTTTTTGCAAAATGGCAGAGTGCCATATTTTAGTTATGTGCCAAAAGGTGTAATCATGTTATACAAGATGTGTTCACTTACAGATGATGTGTTTAAACAGTGTTTTGTTCTGGGAAAGATTTGGCATGGCAATATGTATAAATGTGTTGGTTTAAAAATTGTCAGTGTTACAAGACAGGCAGGAGGCAGCACATATATCTAAACCACGTACAGTTTTCTAATGGAACTATGGGCATTACCTCAGCAAATTGGTGTGAAACAATGTCAGTCTTATTTTGTGTTAAGTATTTCTTTTTGTGTATGTGTATGTGTGTGTACTGTCTTGGCCAGCAGTTTTATTGTGTAAAGATATTTTAATATTGGTGGTGTTCGAGGACACTACAGGAATGGCTGGGTTTGAATGACCCTTGCATGCACACTGTGACCTTTTGCACATTATTTGACCTTCTTGTGTTTCAACATTTTATGTTACTACCAGTTCAAACTTGATGTGTATTCCATGCCTAAAGCACAACTTTTCACACAAAATGTATGTTTTCATGAAAGCACACCAAGAGTGAACCATGTAATTTGACTTTTTATTGCAAAACTAGTATTCTAAGTGAAGAGGAACAAACTTTTACAATTTTGAAAAAAAGGACTATTACAGCTGTTTTTGAGAGTTTACCATCTACAGAGATACGTACGTACGGTATTACCATCAATCTGGACATTTTGTCATGCTTAGGATAAGGGAACCCAGGGACCTTTCTTTATCCTATGGAAATAATCTTGTTTTATTTTTAAACTGATGTGTGTTTGTTTTGTTGTTTGTCTGTGTTTCACAGCTAACCTTTTTATTGCTACAGTATTCGAGCTGTCTCTTGCACCTCGAGCTGTGTCTTCCACCAGTAGGAGCTTGGAGGAGGGTAAGCTACCTTCCTCCCTTCCAGTGTAATACCCACAAAGGTTGCAAGGTACATGTCATATTTATACTGATTCATGGTCTGTAGCCAATGGTTTAACAACCTGGCTGCCCACTTGGGCCAAGGATGAGTGGAAAATTTATTCGAAAGAAATATGGGGAAAAGAACTGTGGCAGGAAATATGGACTATGGTGCAAAATACTCAGACCACTGTATTTCATGTTGATGCTCATTGTGCTTCAGATACACTAGAGCGATGGTATAATTCCTATTGCAGATGAAAAGCCAAGATTCTTCCAGTGGATATTGAAGAAACTCAAAGTCAGCAGTTATCAGGGCTGGCAAAATAGGCACATCAAAAATGTGGACATTTGGGAGAGAAAGCCACTTACAGGTGGGCATATAGTAGGGGTGTACCCCTAACATTGGATTTGGTTAAAACTGTTATTGCTTAGTGTCCTATATGCCAACATGGGCAACAAAGACCAATCCCTCATATTGTGAAAGGACAATTGGGGGGGGGGAGAGCCTACGAAAATGGAAAGAGAATTTGCATGAAGCATTACTCAACTACAGAAACAGTGTTATATTGGGAAATTACACCAGGAGCTCTGTCTCCTTGCAGGGCAACCCCAGAAGCTGCTGGACTTGATTTACATGTCCTTCAAGAATACAGAATAAACAGCAGAAACATTCAAGTGATAGAAACTGGTATTGGAATACAAATTCCACCGAGACATTTTGGTTGGATGGCACCTAAATCAGAACTAGCCCTCAAGGGAATACAAATTTTGGGAGGGGTGATTGATTGTGATTACCAAGGAGAAGTGAAAGTAATTTTGTTGAATAGTAGAGAACAAAATGTTAATTCAACAGTATGACAGAATGGCTCAATTGTTAATTATTCCAGTTAACAAAATGACCCCTATAAAGGGACAAGCCCCCACACTCTTAACAGCAAGGGGTGGATAAAGGTTTTAGATCTACAGGAGGTTTTAACAATGGTGCCAAAATATGGGTTACAAACCCAAATGGCCCTCCTGAACCAGCTGAGAGGATAGCCACCGGACGAGACAACACTGTGCTAGTCATCAGATCAGGGAAAAAAAAATACGTGCTCTGCACATAAATGTTATCTTCGAGAATAATGAAATTTGTGTCTTTCTAGGTCCAGCAATGGATTTTAAAAGGAATGCTGATGTGTCTTATGGTCCATTTGGCAGAGCTTAGTTACCCTGGAGGAAGGATTCAAAGGGTTAACTGTAATGACACTGATTGTAAAGGAACCTGAGTTGGAAAAATGATACCAAAGATAGAACCCAGGGGAACTTTAGCTGCCCATCCGGACAGAAGTGTGTGGTACTGAACATGACATTTTCACCAGGGGTCAATCTCTGGATGACAACTGGTGGCTCAGGACAATATACCTACGAAACAGATGAAATCTCTTTGCAGAATAAGACTGCTATTAAATGCTGCAACTTACCGAATAGTTGCATGGTGACTGTACAACATAGACTTGATTGCTGCATGAATCAAACAGACATTTTCAATGCAAGTATTACTTTGATTGACATAGACACGTTATTCTGCATGAATGCTACTGCAATAACTAATAGAACTATTTGGGCAGATCACATTACAGTGTTGAAAAATCATCCTGTAATTAGCAATGATAGTATAGTTAAGGTTCCATCCACATGTACATCAGTAGTGCAGCAGTATCAGAAAAATGTAATCCATTTTAACATAATGTTTATGTTTAGTAGAAAATGCAAATATAAAAGAGCTTGGTATGATACGCTATTAGGTGGAGCAGGGGCAGGCATGGGAATTTTAAATAGTGTGGATATAGAAACACTGACTAACAGGCTTCAGGCAGTAGGAATTGATGTATTTAGCTTAATTAACTTACAAGCTCAATGGATGCCAACTGTTTCTTACCCCAAAGATTAACTTTGAATTATGATTTTGAGTTCTTGCAGTTATTTAATGCTTCACAGGTATGGGGAATGGGAGTAGCAGAAAATATTTCGCGATTTATTGATTGGACAGAATGCACAATGCAACATATGTATTCTATAACGCAAGAAATAAGGCCCAGAGTGATTTAATGAGTAATAATGAATATGTGTGGAGGACCGTGTTCAAATCATGGATTCCTAGTAATCATTGGATTGTAATGTCATCCACCACAGTAAAATGCACAGATCCCTGATAATGAGCAGAAGCTTATTTTGTATTTGCAGCCCAATATTTTAGATCAATTAAGATTGAATATCTCGTTAAATAAAATTAAACAGATAATTCAGGAAACAGATGTAATGCAGGCTCATTTGGCAATAAGAAATAAATCATTAGTGCAAAGTCAGGTGCAAACTACGATAGTTAAAAATAAAATGATTGATTTAAGTTCCAAGATTCAACAAGAGACTACTCATTATTGGTGGGATATTTTTACAGGATGTTCTCCATCAGCTACAAAAGTGTTAAATATTCTGATACATCCTATCATACTCATTGCTGTAGTGACAATTATCTTGCTTATTTGGACTTGTTACTTATCATGTTATGTTCGTAGTAATTTTGCTATGGTACCAATATCATACAAATCGTATTCACAATAATCAAAGGACCGAATGTAGTGATAGTATAATATGTTGATTATTGTTACTCCATTTTGTATGCTATTTCATGTAATGTATGTCATTTTATGTGTGACTCCATTTTACATGCTGCTTCATTTAATTGGTGTTTTGCTCTTTAGATAGCCTCATTATTATGTTTTGCTTCAGACAGTGTATTTTGCTGATGTTTTGCTTCAGACAGTGTATTTTGCTGACTTGAAGGTCGCATATTATCAGGCAACCTGTTTTTGTAGTTTTGTTTAAACTCCTGCTTAGCTCATAGTGTTCTAGGCACCCGGCCAGTGTTTGGAGCACAGTGACCTAGCAGGTGTAGGGAATTCTGAGCAGTCCTTATGGTGTGAATTTGCGCATCCTGGGAGCCCGGCCGCTTCTAGAATGTGGGAAAACAACACTATGAGGGCTGCACGATTATTTTAGCATAGAATAAGATATAAATGTAGTTTTCAATGCCTGGTTAGAAGCCTCCTGCAGGGTGGACGATCGCTGTGGGGCCAGTTCCCGGTTCGAGAGACTCCTAGCCAGGCTGACAAGGGGGCTTCCCAGCCATTGGAAGAGGGCTTGGATGATGCTTTATTGAATCGGTGATGTATAACCTTTTGTATTATATTTTGCTATAATAAAGCTTTGGCTTGCTGTACTTATTGTTTTGTTATTGTGTATATGTGAGTGTGAATGGCAAATAGCTGCTTGGTTTGAGTTGGCAGAACACCACCTGAATCCACCTAATCTTCTTGGCCTCCCCTAACCACCACATCAATGGGTTCAATCATTAAAGCAAATAATAGCAGAGAGAGCGGGCATCCCTGCTTAATTCCTTGCATCAGTCTAAATGACTCAGTTAGCTCCCCCTTAACCAGAAGGCATGCCCTTGGATTGCTATAACAATTTAACATACTCCATAAATTGTTCACCAAATTCAAACCTCTCCAGAACCTTAAAAAGGTAGGTCAACTCCACCTTGTCAAGGGCCTTCTCGGTATCCAGGGAGAGCACACAGGCTCCCCCCAGGCACCGAGAAGCTAACTCCACCACCCCCAGTAATCATCTCACATTATGATATGAGTGCCCATCTTTAACAAATCCTATTTGGTCCTCCTGCACCAGAGATGGCAAAACCATCTCAAGTCGTTTCGCTAGTACCTTGATATCACTATTCAAGAGGGAGATCGACCTATAAGCAGAGTACAGTGAGGGGTCTTTTCCTTCCTTACATGTAAAGGTAACAGTAGCCAAGTCAGGCGCAGATGGTAACTCACCCCCTGAAACGTGTTAAGTATATGTGCACATACTGTGTCTTCTGAAGACCTATGAAACTCAATAGGGAGCACATCTGAACCCGCCACCTTGCCCCCAGCTAAGCCAAGAGCGGCCTTCCTACTCTCCCCTACTGTCAGTGGGCTGTTTAAAGCCTCTTTTTTTAAATTTTAGTATACTTTATTTGGAGCGATAAAACATGAGAGTACAACATCTTAAGTCCATTTGGCTTCATGGTCAATCATGCATTACAACCACAGCACAAGCAGTAAACCATGAAAGATAAAGAAACAAGGAAAATCTCTGCGTCTCCTGCCCCATCCCCTCAAGTCCCTATGTTTCCAATATTTAAGTGCATTTTTTTCTCTGTGAGCATCCAAACAGTCCAGATAGTTAGCTCAGCCTTCCATATTCTGGCATCCCTTGTCAAGGTGTCCTCTTCAACTTCTCCTGGGAGATGGACTCTATGCCACGGCCCCCAGATTTCAAGGAATCTGTCCCCCTGAAGTCATAATTCTCCAGCAGACACAGCGCCTGACACACTGCTGGACATGGTACCAAACATGGCACTGGACATGCCACCAAACGTGGTGCTAACATGATGTCAGACATGACACCGGGCCAGAAGTGCTAGGGCCAGCTCCAGGAATGGAACCAAATCCACTGCCAGGAGATCCTGGCACCAGCCTGGCATCAACATGGTGTCGTGACCAGCATGGCCAGGGAGGCATCCAGAAGGAACTAAAGAACTGAACATTGCTGTCATACAGACGTGCAGTTCTGAGCCCTGGTGGGTGAGCAACGTCATCATTGAAGTGCACTCAACAGCGGGGAAAAAAGGAACAGACACAGTTGAGGGCTGGTTCCAAAGTAAGCCTGGCACCACAAGCCACTCTCACAGGGCCATGCATGTGCACAGCTTGCCTCAGCACCAGCACTCCTGAAAAGTTCTGGCTCCACAGGTCCAAGTGCCTCCAGCACATACCCATTAGTGTGACTCAATGGTGAAGATTAATTCCAGGAAGATCAAGGTTTCTAGACTTCAGGAGGGCAGACTACAGTAGGATAGCAAGAGATTCTAGGAGGACACCTTGCTGGGATCAGGAAAAAGATGGAGGGGGACCAGAAAAGGGCCATAATCAAGAAGGAGCCGTTGGCAGCCATGATTGTGTGTGCCAAACTCAAGGGCAAGAGACCTAATGCCAAAAAACCCAGCTGATACAATAAGGAGGTAGCCCAAGAGCTAACGGTTAGAAATCAGCCTTCAGGAAGTACAAGAGCACTCAAAAGGAAGAGGACAGAGAGGAGTACTGCAGCAAGGAATGCAGGCAAAGCAATCTGGGTGACCAAGGTCAAGAGAGAGGTGCAGTTAAAGAAGGGCTGAAAACAGGGGAGAATGCTTTCTTCCAGTCCATTAGGGAGAAAGGGATATGAAGAATGGGATAGTCAAGTTGAGAAGTGAGGGAGGGTGGGAACAGGGGAAGTGAAGGGAAAACAGAAGTACTCAACAAGCATTTCTGTTTTGTCTTCACTAAAGAGAAAGATGATCCAGTACCTCAGGTGGGGGGGGGGGCATAACAGGGTGAGTGGCGACACAGATGGGAAGACTGAAATTGACAGGGTAAAAAAAGACTTAAAGGTTCTGAAGGCAGACAAATCCTCTGGTCCTGATGGCGTACATCTTAAGGTGTTGAGGGGGTTGGTGGATGTGCTAGAAGGTCCCCGGACTGACCTATTTAGCACCTCACTGGAGTCAGGGAAAATAGCCCTGGACTAGAGGAGAGTGCATCTAGTGCCACTACACTATAGTGGCAGAGGGACAACCCTGGTAACTACCAGTCAGTCTGACCTTGACAGTAGGGGAAACTCATGGAAACCATACTGAAAGAAAGGTTGGAAAGCTTTCTGGAAGAAAATTGGCTCCAGGATGAGTGACAGCATGGGTCTGTGTCAGTGGACAGAGGCCAAGCAGTGGACATCCTGTATCTAGATTTAAGTAAGGCCTTTGACTCTGTTCCCCACAGAAGATTGATCAGGAAGCTGAAGGACCTGGGTATAGGGGAAAACTGACTATGTGGATGAAAAAAAAAAAAAAAACTGGCTGCAGGATAAAAACCAGAGGGTAGTGGTAGTGGGGAGTTCTCTGAGGCTAGGCCAGTCACTAATGTGGCCCCACAGGGCCCAGTCCTCGGGCCGGTGTTAACATCTTCATCACTGACACTGCAGACGGAATTAAGGGTAAAATACACCTGTTTGCAGACAACACAAAGTTCTGTGGGACAGGAGACATGAAGGAGGAGAGACAGGACATCAAGGAGGACCTAGCTAAGCTACAGAAATGGTCAGGTATTTAGCGACTGGGATTCAACTCCGGAGAGTGTAAGGTAATGCACTTGGGGGTGAAGAACCCAGAAACCAACTACTGGCTGAGTGGTGTGCAGGTTACTAGGTCAGAGGTGTAGAAGGTCTTGGGAATGATCATCACAAGAGACCTGAAGCCCTCTGCACACTGCAGGAACACAACAGCCAAAACAAATTAGATACTGGGAAGAATAGCCTGGGGCATAACCAGCAGTAAAGCAAAAGTCATTCTGACACTGTACAGGTCTCTGGTTCGACCACATTTCAGTACAGTAAGCAGTATCGGTGCCCTTACATAAAGAAGGGCATCAACTTGCTGGAAAGTGTAGAGCTGAGCAACCAGAATGATCCAGGGACAGCAAGTCAGAACATACTGTACGAGGGGAGACTCAAATATCTCAACATGTGCTCCCTGAAGCATGTACGAGGGAGGGGAGACATGATCAAAACCTTCAAGTACCTAAAAGATTTCAACAGGGTGAGCTCGGAGGGTCTCTTCAACCTTAGCGGAAACAGGGCCAACAGGGGTACTGCCTCAAGCTGGCGGGGGGAAGATTCAAGAGAAAAATGAGGAGTAATTTTTTCATGGAGAGGGTGGTAGCTAAGTGGAATGAGTTGCCAGAAGTAGTAGTCTCCCTGACGGCAGTAGGCAGCTGCAAGAGAGGTTGGGATGGAGTAAAGGGGAAAGTGGCATGGAGCAGTGGGGGAGTGGGGAGGCAGGACATAGGTGGGGAGGGTTGAGTAAATAACCTGCAGCTATGTTACTGCTTCCCTCTCTCTTTCTCTGATCACTCAAATTTAAATCCCCAAGGGTCCATCAACGACCAGCCTCAAATGCCAAAAATAATACTTTATGCAGATGGTGCAGTAATATATATAATTAGCAAATCAAGATATGAATTCAGTAAACTGCAGAGGTTTTTCTTCTAACCAGGTTATTGATGACGACTTATAATAAAACAAAATCAATGTTAATTTCCACAGCACAAATGTCTAGTAGAAGTGTGGACAAGTTGGCTGTAAATTGTAGGGAAGGGCTTTGTTGAAAGTCGTGAATCACTTTACATATACTGTGGACTCCCACTTAAACTTCGAAATGCATACGGATTTTGTAACAAAAAAAAAATGGGTGCTTTGTACAAATTTACTAACAGATGGTGCTTGCAAGTTTGTATCACTAGCTTGTCTTCTACCAGCTATTGAATATGCAAGCAATAACACACGACGAGGGGTGGGTTATCGCCTGATAAGAGCACGCCCAGGTACGTTATGGGGCATGAGGTGTTGCGTCAAGTGCCTTATGCAACCGGGTGTGCTCTTATCAGGAGATAACCCACACCTCAGAGTGTTACTGTGTATATAAAATGCCCCCCAAGTAATTATTTAATGGGTAAATAAAAAATACATAGAAAAAGTCAAAAATTACTTCAAATAGTAAAAAACAGTCCCCCTTTTAAGTTACTTTCAAATGTGTTTCATCGGCAGTAAAGGGTCCTTATGTGTTCCTGAGATTATCCGTGTGCCATTGCTGTTTTTACTACTTTAGATTTCCCTCCCACAATATGCTTTTTGTGGTGTTTTTTCCAATGTTTAAATGGGTGCGAGTGGTCATTTCCTGGACACTGAGCATGCACCTTCACTGACAGATGCAGTGTCTGCCGATGTAGCTGCGTCTCAGTGCCCCCCCATACCCAGAATCACAAAGTGGCAGAAATAAAGAGGTGTCTATTTTGTTCCCTTTTTTATGGAGTTTTTTTATTTTTTATTTTTTTAACATAGATAGTGAAGTCGCCAACAGTATCAGGAGACAGCGTATCACTTACTGGCTGCCATACAGAGCAGTTACCTCCTTCGCAGTTCCGAAATCAGAGTGGTATTGCGCTACGGCATGGGGAAGGAAGTTATCCTTTCTCACAAAGAGGATTACGGAGGATTGCCAGGGAGGACTGCACACGAACAGACTGAGTGGTACTAGTTGCCAAGACAGTTTCTCGCAGACACACACCTCATAAAAAGGAACGCTGAAAAATAAATATTCACATCAAAAACATTTTATTAATCCAAAAAGACTGCTTCCCGCCTGACATTTTTCGGACACTGGGGCTGAAAGCAGTCTTTTTAGATTCATAAAATGTTTTTGATGCGAACATTTATTTTTCAGCGTTCCTTTTTATGAGGTGTGTGTGCGCGAGAAACTGCCTTGGTAACCATTGTGGTATAATTACTGGTGAGCCCCAATATCAACCTGTTTAAAAAGTCATATCAACTGAAAAGCCATGCAAAGCAGCGCTAAGTCGCACAACGCAGTGCAAACAGTGCAAAACACTAGTAATTATAAAAAATAAAAGACAGGCAAGTGTGTGAAGTTTTTTTTTTTTTTTTTTCACACCCTCGGTGTGTGATGACTGTGTAAACCTCTTGAGCTTCGCTCCCAGGTTTACGGGTCATCACACACCTCGGGTATGTAAAGAAATCCATAACACACACTTGTCTATCCATTATTCTCTATATCTCAGCACCACTCTCCTTGTGAGCACTTTGCAGTGATTTGGATCGAGTGGTACTACTAGACACAGGTTAGGAAACTAACAGCCAGTTTCTACCACCGGTGGTGGGCATAGCGGATTGGGGAACTAAGGAATTCATGTGGGAGAAGCAGGCAGCAGCCACTGTTCGGTAGAAAATATTTATATTGCATTAAATACTTTCCTGTCAAACAGAAAGGGGACACTTTAGAAATGGTTACTTCTGCCTCTGTGGCTATGCTTTCACTTTGGCCACATGCTAGCTCTACAGCTGCAGCAGGAGAGAGACAATCTGTGTGCCCGGCGCTGAGAGGACTTTCTGTAAAGGTGGCACACTGATACGATGTTCTTGGCTCAGGGTGGTGAGGGTAGTGCCAGCTGAATGGTTATCGGATGACAAGGGCACGGCTCAGAAGCCATTTCAGCCAATCAGATTTAAAGATTTAATTTACATATTTTTATAAGGAAGTGTAATATTGAGGTGTGTGTCTGAGAAAGTGAAGGCCAAGAGTCTGTATGTATAATGCAATTTTATAAATTCGCCTGAGGGAAAAAGTTAGGGAACATCACTGTACTCTCTATAAAAAGGCTGGATTGGTTACCACAGTGTATGAAGCCATTAAAAAAGTAATGGCCCTTTATTGGGTACTCTAAAATTGTGTTATTGTTTATGTATGTATGTATTGGATGGAAATACTGAATAAAAAATGTGACGTTAAAAGAAATAACCTGACATGTTTAAGTTCCAATGACACTGCAACTTTATCTGTGCCAGGTTTTAAAACTCCAAAGGGTCAGAAATCATGTATGTATATGGCAGATAAAAACGGGAACATTTTAAGTCCAGACATCAGAACTCTAAGTACAGTAACTCAATTTAAAGTTGTTCTGAAATCTCATTTGCTGGCCATATTTTGTTGTAACTTTTTTTGTGAAGTTATATAATGCATAACTGATAGTGTTTATGTGCATTCCTGTTGCATTCCATTGGATTTTTTTCTCATATATATTAGCTTTTATGTTCTAAAAACAGATTGTATATCTCTGGTCGTACCTGTAAAAGGACCACGCAGCCTACTGCACTTACCCAGCTAACAACATTTTAAATAAAAAATAATGGGAAGGGGCAGATCCTTTCAGTGGCATCATGCCCATAGGACCTGAGGGGGCATGTGCCCCACCAATATAATTGCCCAAACTAGCAAAAAATACATATAATTTAATTTTATTTTCCAGAAAATCCCAACGTCCAAAACAATATAGGCTTTTTACTTTTTATAAGTTATAGGTGGTCGTACGGGTGGAGATCTGCTTACTGCTAGCTAGCTGGGCTGTGAGAAGTGATTGGTGGGCCGTGATGGCATTCGATGTAGTTTCTACCAATCACTTCTCCTGTTTGTGATGTTTGTCTGTCTCCAAGGAGCTCTCCAATTCCACTGACAGTGAGGCTGAGGCGCAGCAATGTGTACATTTCAAGGCACCATCTTCACTGTGCGCACGAGGAGAACTGACTGAGGAGACAACCTATGTCAGAGGAAGCAAAGCTGCAACTAAGGAGAGTAAACTATAACATTCACCGGCAGCGAGTCGCGGTATGAAGAAGCGAGATAGGCAGTGGCCCTGGTTGTGTATGTGCCGCTGCACCACTGTTCCTTCCCGGGAGAAGAGTAGTAGCAGTTCCAGCAGCAAGAGGAGGAGGTGAGTCTCAGTGTCTTCACTGACAGGGCTGGATTGGTTTGTAAAGTACTCTGTTGTCGGAGGTCACTGTGTGAGAGTAGGGGAGTGGGTGAGTCAGATAAGCATCATTCTTCAATGCTGTGCCAGTGTCCACCAACTTGACTAGCCAGCGCCAGCCCACGGCTGAGGAATTCTGTGCTTGGTGGGCTCCAGGCTGAGGAGAGACAGTGGCTCGGCTCTTGCCTGTGTGAGGTCGCACTGGACAAAGTGGCAGTTGTTGTAGTGCTAGGACTCAGGCAGTGGAGTAACGGATTCCCACACTGAGAGGTGAGAGCAAAGTAGCAAACTTGTAAAGCAGGTGATTAGTCAGAATGAAGCGGAGGCTGGAGCTCAGTCATGGGGGGGGGCATCCCACTGCCCGTACTTCTGATTGTGAAGCAGCCAGGGTGCGAAATTCCTATACCTTAGGTGCCCCAGGGCAGGCACTTTTGTCACAGGACACCTACTGCAGTTTAATGCCTGCCCTGTGGGGCACCTAAGGTATCTGACAGAGTCCCGTATTTTTTCTGTTGCATGCTGAGCAATGCATCGGAGTGTGGATTTTTTTTGTTTTTTTTTTAATCACCAGCAGCGGTCACGGAGGGGAGGGTCGCTGGAGAGGCGCAAGGTGGAAGCGTCATTTTTCTTTGGGCGGGTGGAAGAGCGCTGAGTGAGCCGGTCACAATAGAAGCCCTTAAGTTACACATATCAGCTAAGTTGAGGGAAAGAATGGGCAGACGGTCCTCCTCTCATTTGACAGGCACATCTATCAGCCAGCTGCTCAAGTGAGGGGTCGGACTATCGCTGGTGGAGGCGGGCTGCAGGAAACTGACACCATTCTGGGACAGTCTTTGCACAGTTCGCCCACCCCCCTTGCACAGTGTGTCAAGCGATTCCTGTAAAGCGCGCCACTCACAACTTGCTTCACCAACAGAAAATTATAGAGTGGCGCGCTTACAGCTTGGATGGACATCCCCATTTGTTTGCGATCGCATTTGGCAATCTTCAACCAGGTACCTATTCTAAAAAAAAAAACTCTTAAGAGCTATTCTAAATCCAGTGAGAGACTGAAAAGTTCGAAGTGATTGGGGTTTGAGGGGAGTACGAAGGGATGGACTGTAAGTCACAAAGGACTGAAGTAAATTAAAAAACAATAAAAGCTCTTTAAAGAGCTAAAAAAACAGCTATTCTTAATTTTTATCATCCAAGCAGGGCTCAAATCAAACAATTTACAAGTGCCTGCCCTGCTGCAAGTGATAGGGGAGGGGAGAGTAAGACCACCTGGGAAGATCTCTTCACAACTTGGTGAGAAAATTAGAAGCCTGTGACAAAAACTGCTGCTGCAGCTGCTTGTGTTTATATAATAAATATAAAAAACCTTGTCATACAGAATAAACTAAAATAACAGCATACTACAAGGGGGCCATTCTCAATGAGAGGCTATAGGCTGTGCTGCAGGCAGCAGTCTTTTTTTCTGTAGTACTAATCACAGTTGCAGCAGGGTACAGAAAATCAGAAGTAAAAAAAAAAAAAAATCCTCCTTCCTTACATTCAGTGTAACAAAAAAGCTGTTTTTTAAGTGTGACGTAACTAACTAAATTAAGCCCTGCCTTGAACATCTAAATTAAGAACTACATGGAGCTGAGGGAGTCAGCTTGGCTGTTAAGAACATGGGTTTAGATACCTAAAAAAAAAACTCATTAAGAAGTTTTATGTAAAAGCAAATTTGTGTAGCCTACCTGAAATCTGATCCTGTGAGTGTGTGACCCTGTTGCTTTTGAAAAAGCAACTCTGTTGTGGAACTTTTGCACTACCTAAACTATAAATATAAAAAGGCTCTTTCTTTGAAGCCATAAAGAGGTACTGTCTATACCTGTTCTGTACTACCTTAAATCTAAGTAAACTCTCAGAGTCCAGATCTTTAGCATTTAATTTGGACTACCTAAACTCAAAATTAAAAAATATTTGTCACCTTTGTGTGTTGTGGAGCTTTTGGGTTGACTGATTGCCCTCCTGCCCTCTTAAGAACTAGTGAAGGGCCTACTGATTTGTCCTCTTAAGGACTGAAGGAGGGCCCCACAGAGGGTAGTGGCTAGGCAGGACATGAGAGAAAAAAAAAAAAATTAAAAAGCCCCGCCACTGTGTGTGTTGAATTTGTGGGGTGACTGAGTGTTGTCATCTCCTCTTAAAAATAAATTACACTTTGTCACCTTTGTGTGCTGTGGACGGTCTGTCCTCTCATCTTAAGGACTATTGAGGTCTGAGGGCACTAGCCAGGGAGTAGCTAGATAGATGGGAAAATACATAAAAACTCTGTCTTTGGGACTGCTGTACTAATCTGCACTACACTGCATACTGAATTGCCCTCAAATAATTAAAAAAAAAAAAAACCGTCGTCAGTTGCAATCGGTGCTTGTTGGGTCATGCACGGGTAGTGTCACGGAATTGAAATCACACAGAGACCATTTAATTTCTTAATATTTGTTTATTATTTACGAGCCGACAAACCATTCAACTTTCTACTAGCCTGCCTGTTATTAAGCAGCGAGCATTTTGTTAATACAGTCAGGTAGTTACTTGACGTACAACCAAAGCATTGAATAGACAACTTGGTCTCATTGGTAAAAAAATGGGTAGCATGTACAAAGTTTCCTGGGCATGTACTTGTGCTGCGTACATGCCCCAGTGGGCATGTACTTTTTTTTTTTTTACGAATTTCATGCCCTGGAAGCAGCACCCCTTTTGAATGGGTGGGCTGGCGACAAACAGGAGAACTGGTGAGAGAACTGCAGGGCTCGGTCCTAACAAAGTTCCGATTAAGTTACTGCAGTAAGAAGGTGCCTCTCACTTCTCTCATCTGTCTCCATTACCTGTGAAACTGTGAAAGGCAGCTACAATTGGAAAGCAATACAGCTCACTGACATACAAAGAAGTGTGAAGTGCCTCAGATTAACAGCTCAGGCAGTAGCGACTCATTAACCTGTTTACGTGTGGGGGCTAGATTGACTGATTAATGTCCGGACAACAACGGCCCCTCTGAGAATAGCACCTATTCTGCTACAAACAAGAACAGTCAGGATAGTCATAAAGTAAAATAGCCACTCAGCTCCATGATAACTGTAACCTGATCTGACTTTTGGAGAGTTCCTCCCTGCTGTGTGAACCTAGCTGTAACCCCAGGATGAGACTGCTTTTGTTAAAGGAGTAGTCCACCCAGAATTTGCAAAAAAACGTATGTTATGCAGAGTATTGTGACATGTATGTTAAGTCCTAGTGTGCCCTTCCCTCTGTCTGCTATTAGGAGTTTTTCCTAAATTAGCCTGCTAGATGTATGGTAGTTTTATGACCTCTGGGGATCTCCATCACAAATAGGTTTATTGGCTGTCTTTATCCTACGATGCACCATGTCTCATGTGACACTGATGTAACCATGCCCTTAGATTTAGCATGTGTACTACTTTAAAATCAGTTTAAAATCAGTTCATAACAGCAGGTAACTTTTATCCAGGGGGCACAAATGGCAACAATTACAGTTTAGCAGATATCTGAGAGCAAGCTAACTGGGGTTTCTTCCTGGACAGATGCAGACCATCCTGCCAGTATAGGCTGGTATCCCTCCAGGTGGAACCCCAGTCCCCAATGAAGCCAAACCCCTGTGCTCTGCACCATTTTTTCAACCACTCATTGAATTGCATGGTACGGAGTACCCGCGCCTCACCTTTGCCATAGACAGGCAAGGGTACTTGCCTTAGGCCCCTCCCCAATTCCACAAGCTCCTCCTGCACTGCTCTAATCTCATGTTCAGCCAAGTCATTCGTCCCTAGGTGGACAATGACATCCAGCTCAGTCTCCCGTGCAGCTGTTCTCGTGATCCTGAGGATTCGCTTCCTGTCCCTCCAAGCCATGGCTCCAGGCAGGCACCTTACTTCAGTGTTCCCTGCTCCCCCCAGTTCTATACCCCTAATAATTGAGTCCCCCACCAGGAGCTGCTTCCTTTTCCTGTGGTGTCCTCTGTCTCCTTCCTGTGGGGCTCCATTGTGACAGTTGTCCTCAACCTTCTTAGTCTCCTCTGCGGGTGGATCCATAGGAGAACTATGCTCCATCAGAATGGTGTATGGATTGTGGAGTGGTACAACTGACTGGGTGTGCCTCTGTTCCACCACCCTCACCCTCCCTGAGCCACTATGGTCCAACTGCTGCCCTTTCTTGGCAGTCTCTGAGGTAGTGGTGGTGGCCCTGGTGCTCCCTGGGTGGGGGAGGTTCCATTACTACTGTCCAGTGTGGCCTGAAGACGGCAAATTCCTCCCTCAGGACACAGAGTTGCCTGCAAATAGGGCAGCATCTCAGCCTCCAGAAAGACTCCCAGAAGACTACTGCCTCACAGCCAGTACATTGCAGGAAATGGTACCAGGGGTTGGTGGGGTGTGGGGAAGGGGGGGATTTGGGCCCAAACTGTGCCCTTTCGAAACAATCAGCTAGAAACTCTGACCCACCACTACGATGAGTGTTGACCTTCCCTTCAGCAAGACAACCTACACAATTTAACAGATAAATACCCTGCTAAAAAAACAGAAAAACAAACAGTTGAGTCAAACACAGGTAAGCCTCCCCAGCACGGTGATTTGTGCTCTGAAAGTAATCAGTCCCAAAACAAGTCAGTTGTGCACAAGGAAAGACACAGTAAACAATTATTTAAAAATATTTTGATGCAAACTGTCACAGAATACTAGTAGACAGTCCGGTTACCTACAAAGTAAAACCAAATATGCAGTTATTTCAACCCTTCTGAAGTTACTCTCAAAATAAGCAGTTTTGCAAACCCCTTTCCTGATTTAAAAACTAAAAAAATTAAGCACAAAGCAATACCAATAGAAAAATGTAAATTATACAATGGGCATGAAAACTTACTGTAAATACTGTATCCTGACTGGCTGACTCGTACCCCTTTCCCCGTTGTAAAATCCAGCATCACCCCACAGGAAGAGGTACCAGCCACCCTTCAGCCACATGAACAAATACTGTAAATATCACTCCGACCATCGCCAGCCCTAAGTCTATAACACTAGAATACACACTAAACACCCGTCCCAAACTCCACTACCGCAACTGTCATTTCGACCACACAGCTTACATTTCATTCGCAAAACTCGACTACGAAAAATCAAAAAAAAAAGTTGCTCCCCTCCATCCTCGTTCTTACATTTACTTCATTTGCTCCGTCTTCACACATTTCATCGTATCTCAAACTGCGCATTTTGAATAAAATCTTACATTGCAGACGATTATTGCTCTCGCTGCTCAAACTCATAGAGACATTATTTCCGACTGCTAGTAAACTCAGATATCCATTCTGCTTTACCAATATAAAAAAAAAAACTCTACAATCGCAAAAGCCTACTCCAAAAGCAATTTCTGTTACACAGCCATCCAAACGAACGAAATAAAATACATCTCATTCTTTCCAGCTTGCCCCATTATAACACATGCCAAACAGCTGCTCGAGCTAGCACGCAAAAATCACTGCGACTCCATCTCGTGCTCCAGCCGCCGACACAGTCACCTCTCACAAACAAACGCCCCATAGAACACAAAAACGCCAGTACCAGAAAAAAAAAATAAAAAATAAAAATGGATACTACATTCGTCTTAATAGACGAAACGGAGCTAGAAGAAATGCTCACCATCTTAGAAAGCCAAACTACCGAATCTCCACCGCAACAAAGTTTTACCCGGAAGATACTCTCCAGCTCTTCAGCATCTAAACAGGCTCCTCGCTCAGAACTCGACTCCGCCCTTCCAGATCAAAGGAACCGTGCTGAAAGCACTCCCTCACCGGCATTCTTTCAACAGACTCCCCCTGCGCACGTCACAGCAACCAGGCCACCCACATTTAAAGTCACAGAAAAGAAAATACATTTAAATGTCAATGAAACCACCCTAACAGCTCTAGAAATTAATCAAAATGAAGAAACAACTTTAAAACAAACAAGGTGGGCACTAAATGTATTCCAAGACTGGCTCTCAGAAAACAAGTTCCAAATCAACTTTCAAACTATACCACTGCCGGGAATTAAACTCTATACTGAGAATGTTTTATGGCTCTGTCAGAAATTCATCTGGACAACAATATGTTCTTAGCAGCTATGTAGGTCTCAGGGCAGGAATCAACAGATTTCTGAATGACCCCCCCCCCCATAAGCCGCAATATAAACATTATCTCAGATACTGAATTTACAACATCTAACAAGGTATTTAAAGATGTTGTCAAAACATAACAAAAACAAGGAAAAGATCAACAATCTCACCACCCCCCACTAAGTCACAATGAACTGATTTTTCTAAGAAATTCTGAAGCTTTGTCTCCAAACACAACAAAAGGACTACTCAATAAAGTCTGGCTAGACCTCCAGCTACACCTAGCAAGAAGAGGAAATGAAGGAGTACGACATTTCACCCCATCATCATTTGAAATAAAAACAGACACTGAAGGCAAAAAAATATGTCACAAAGACATACAACGAACAAACAAAAAAATCATAAAACATACAATGACCCAACCCAGACAATCACATCAAGGTTTCATGTATGAGCAACCTAACGACCCCCTCTGTCCTGTCTAAAGCTTCATCAAATACAAATCAAAACTTCCAGAAAATGCTCCAGTGCTCTTCTGCCACCCAAAAAAACAACCGCAACATATCCTGGATAATTTCTCAACATGGTACACACGAGAGCCACTAGGAGTAAACACACTGGGAAAAATGTTACCAAAAATATGCAGCGAAGCTGGCCTCCAATAAATCTATACTAACCATTCTCTACGAGCAATGGGCAGTAACATTATTATCAGAAGCAGGATTAGAAGCCCGTCAAATAATGTCCATCACAGGACATACACATGAATCTTCATTAAGAAGCTATTGGAGACCTAACCCACACCACCACCAGACATGGGGAGACATTATTGCAGGCTGCAAGCCCACCACATCAGCAGCTCTCGCACAACAGAAGACCACAGTCACATCCACTGAAAAAGAACTTTACTTTCTCAAAGATTACCAAGAAGCACCAACAAGTACAAACTTCAACCCGACAAACCAAAACCCAGTACTTACACAAAATCAAATATTGCACAGCTGCAGCCCACCTCCCAAAAAAGAACTGCCAAACTGAAACACACAACATACATCTGTCAGCAAGAAACTCAATCCACGCAATCAGAAAGTCTACATCCAGACATATATGAGCTGCTATCAAGCCAAATCCCGTTCCTTCAAGAACAAATCTGCTAGAAGCTGCCAAAACTCCAACAATATCCCAGTTATAAAGCTCTCCAGATATATTACGTACAACACAACTAATGAACAAAACTCAAGCCACTGAAACACCATCTATGGAAACCACAGAAATGACTACAAAACATCCTGCATATCATGAATATCCAGCACCAAGCATGAGTCATTTTATAAATTATGGCTCCATTAACTTTTACATGTCTACTGCACGGAAATGATCTGCAACATACCCAACTACCTCTACCAACAGGTAAACCCAAATTAATTCAACACTACCACCCTTTCCCTCCCCCCAAATAAATCTTACTTAAACCCTTTCTCTTCTCTCTCTACAGAAAAGAAAAGAAAAAAGCTCCCTCAGAAGAAAAAGTTATGCTAATTCACCAGGCGACAATCACCACCAAGACTCTCAGCATCAAAAAAACAACTATCTAATAGACAAAACAGTTATTCATTCACTAATACTTTAATAAAAGCACTTGTGTTCCTCATTAAATAACTAAAAAGTTACATTAAACATTCAACAGTTACTTCATATGTTTCTAGATATGTCTGCAATCCTATTAAATGTTACCATGTTATTGTTCAATAAACTCCATTTACAACAAAATGGACTATTTCCTCTGGTGTACTAACACTTTCACTATTTCTCCTATTTAAAATAAAAAATAAATTACTTAGAATAAAAAAAATTACTTAACACCCAATATAAACATTGTATAATAGCAATATCCCACTCGAGGGTGTTGGTGATGCCAGGATTTACCCACCCCTGGGATGTTCTTGGTCACCCGGCTACGCCTCATGACTGAACAACACCCCAGGGCGTGGGTAAATCCTGGCATCACCAACACCCTCTCGTGGTATACTGCTTAAGTAAGGAACACTTCCCTCAAATGTAGGCAAGAGTAAGATCTGTTGCAGATATCTAGTCCAATATAGTATCTCCCATGCAGCTCTCAGTTGTTTCAAAGCACAGCCTGTTTGTTACAACAACCTCAAGAAGATGGGCTTCAAAAAACACTCTGCATAACATATGTTTTTTGCAAATTCTGGGTGGACTACTACTTTAATTTTACTCCGTGGTTGCATCACCCACCACCACTTGCTATTTTTACGAACAAGATTCTTTACTTTTCCTGTTTACTTTTGTTGTTACTAATGACTCTGCTGGTAAGTAATAGTCCAGCTTTTTAGGATTACTTTTTTTGTCCTTCTTCTTGTGGTTTGGCTTGGTATTGGGTTTCAGACTGCAGCAGTGCTTTTTGTTTGTTTGTGGGTTTTGGCAATAGGCAGCCTTTGTATAACACAGCGTTCAGGACTGCATGTATGTGTTGCCTTTTCTCTGCACATGCCTGCCAGGGTACATGGCAGGCCACACACAGGTTTAATATGTGAAAGCCTAACTGCACCCACGGCAGTGAATGCATGAAGTGCCAGGATGTCATCTGAGGCAAGGGGTGATCATCCCCCCTTCATTCCAAGGCCAGTGCCAATACTCTCTAGCTGTACTAGTCGGGTTGCAGTCTCAATAAGGTTATGAGCTGATATGGAAATTGTGGTGGGGGGCATGCTTGGTGAGTACTTGTAGCTGTCCTGTCCTCTACCAACAAGCAAGGAAGGAGAGAACCTTTTATTTTAAGCAGAATTATTAGTCAGATCTGAGCCTGTAGCAAGCCAAAACTATTAGCTTATTTTTTTTTTATTTAAATTACTGCGAGTCAAGTTTCTAAAATGTACTGATTGAAGTTGTATTATCTGAATAAAATTCAGTACAAAATGTCAGGATCTGTTTCTGAAAGGGAGGAAGAGGGTAGTGTAATTCCTGCACCCCCCCATGCTAGTACGTTTTAGTGAAATATAGAGAATAATGCATACGTGAGTTGATATGAGTTTTTTTTTACACCGTGCCAGGATAATATAAACTCGAGAGCTAAGCTCGAGAGGTTTTAATGTTATCACACAACGAGGGTGTGTAAAAACAACTCCATTTCTACCCATACATGTTTTATTTTATACAATAACTAGTACTAAAAAAAATTTCTTACAATTTCCACTATGAGGAGACCCGAGGCCAAAACGCTCCTACTTCCTTACTAGTAGGCACGCCCCCAAGCTGACATCACATAACGTACTAGCGTAGGGGAGTGCCTACCAGTAAGGAAGTAGAAGCGTTTTGGCCATGGGTCTCCACGGTGAGTTTTACGAGTGCTCTTAATATATCTGAAATAAATGCTGCACAAATACAGATCTAAACTGGAGGGTAAGCTACAGAATCGGGGAAGGGATGCGTTTTAAGTGCAAACCTGCTCTGATCATTTAAAATGATTACGCTGTCATTTGGATCTGTACGTTACGTATTCTTTTGAATCTGTTTACTCTGGAATGCGAGTGCTGCAGGCTTCTTGGCGCGGGTTGATACGACTTTTTTCATATCAACTTGCGGGTTGATACGACTTTTTAAAGTACTTGAAAACAGGTTGATAACAAGGATCACCAGTTATTATAATCCAATATCAGTTACAGATAAAATAATGTAATTTCAAATAATTTTCCTACTTGTGCTTTTTATCTTTTGCAGTGTCTACACACCCCATGCTTAAGGGCATTTTGAAACTGGTTCAGCTATATCCATTCACTGCAGAAGGTCATTTATTCACTTACTTTTGTAGTGGTGCTGCAGACTGAAGCAGTGAGGAAGTGTGCCCTGGAAAGTTTAAAATTAATTGGCTGTGTATTTCTCCCTTGTCGCCAGCACCAAGTTAATAAGTATTAGCTTCTCTTTACCTTTTATCTTGGGATAACTTGTGCTGTAAATCACACTGTGGGAAGGTAAAAGTGAAACTAGGAGGTAGTACTATCGAGCGGGCAGCACATGTGGCAGTGGTGGTGAGTGACAGTCACTGTGTGGATAAATGGGAGATGACATAATCACTATGGGAATACCAAAGTTATTCTCACAGTGGTTATATAATCACTCATTTAACCACACAGTGACTCAGATAATTAGTTATCTGCTCCTTTTTATCCTGACACCTGTTGCATAAATATTGATAACATTAGGGACTACTGTACTACTAAACAGGGATGAGTGCCTGCAGCTGTATTGCGTGTATATGGGGGAGTATACAATAGACATAATCATCCCCAGTTTTTATGGGGGAAGGGGAGTTGTGGCTTGTACATTAAAGGGGATCAGTCAGCATAAAGAACCCCACACTCAAGTGTGGGGCTGGTCCCATTGTGCACTTTTTTTTATGTGCAAACACATTTTGGTTTACTTGCTCTTTACTGTAGCACGGTAGACTGTATCAAACTACTGTAGTTTTGTTTAGTTCTAGGTTGGTTTCTTCTGTTTCTACACATTCCAGAATCCCTTTCAGCTGGCATCAGAACAGTAGGCAGCAGTGGGAGATTCAAAAGCCTGTACTGCATGTTAGAGTTTTTGTTTAATCTCCACTTAGATAATTTCCGGTTCTGTTTTTCACAATTGCTAATTACAACCCTCTGTGATTGTGCATAGCCCAGGGAGGATGGCAGGACCAGCAAACAAAATATCAAAAGAAAACTTATGTAAACTATAACATACAATGCAGGCTAACGAATCTCCCCTGCTGCATACTGTTCTGAGGCCAGCTGCAGGAGATTCTGGGATCTGTAGTAAGAGAATACGTCAGCCTAGAAGTCAACAGTCTGATACAATCTACTATGCTGCAATAAATAGCAAGTAGTAAACTAAAATGTTTTTGCACACAGAGTACACACTGTGACCAGATACCACAAATTTTACAATGTGGTCATTGTACCCCACCTGCTGGAATCTACTCTGGGGCCCAAATATTCAAACTGTGCCAGGCTGTGGCGCAAGCCTGGGCGCAGTGCAACTTGGCTGCGCAGGGACGTTGACCGGGCGATATTCAACGGAGCTGCGCCATGGCACAGCATCGTTGAATATCGCACCCTGGCCACCCGCAGTGTGCATGGCGCAGTGGCACTGTGCCAGCACAAGTGGCCAGAGTGGAGCAGGGGGATGCGCTAGCACAAGTTCCATTGCGCTATGCACAGCAACTGCGATATTCAAAAGTGCACATGCAAATGGGGCCATACTGTATGCAAGGCACAAATGGGGCCATTTGCAGTCTGTTATCTTCATTTGCATGCAGGTGCACCTATCCCTGGCGACGGCGCTGGCGCCCCTGCCAGGCAGCAGTCGTCGGGGACTGACGCCCCCTGCCCAGCGCGGCAATGTGCCCCACAGCCCGATCGCGGGCTTCAGTATAAATAAAATGAATCCTATATCCCTGGTGGTCCAGTGGACCGCTGTCAGCTCATGCTATGGACCAATGGGCATACAGCCCTACCTACGGTGTCAGTCAGCAGGCGGCGGGGCAGCAGGCAGGTAGGGTGCTGCCGTGCGATGCTGACCGGGGGGGGGGGAGCGGCTCAGTGGGCAGGTAGGGAGGGGGGTACCGCTAGACAACCAGGGATATTGGAAGTAATTCTTATTACAAATGCGCACGATCGGGCTGACAGTGGTCCACTGGACCACCAGGGATATAGGATTCATTTTATTTATACTGAAGCCCGTGATCGGGCTGACAGCGGTCCACCTGACCACCAGGAATATAGAAAATCATTTTATTTATACTTAAGCCCGCAATAGGGCTGACAGCGGTCCACTGGACCACCAGGGATATTGGATGTGATTTTTTGAACAGATGCCCGCGATCGGGCGTTGGGGGGGCGCTGCCATAGAGGTGCAGCCGGAGCTCGGGTGGCCACCCACAGGTGGCAGCTGCCGTGCTGCGCCCTGCAATACGGCAGCTCACCTGTGGGTGGCCAGCCATTGTTCCTTTTTTTTTCTGGGATCAACACTGTGCGGCGCAAGTAGGGGTTGCATATGCATGGACTCAGTACATCCCGGACTAAATACTGGGGTGTGAGAGTATGCATGGCCACGCCCCCTACCTGCGCTGCATACATTACTGATGCGCTCCGGCGATCGGGATTTGTGCCAGGCACAACTACTATTTGAATATCGCACCGAGGCGCATTAGTGGGTTGTGCATTGCGCAACCCTTTTGAATATCTGGGCCTGGGCCTCTCTAAATTGCAATTACTAATTGCCGATCTTCTCCAACCCACAGAATCAGTTCCATTCCACATGGCAACTGGCACAGTCCGCTTTTCACACTTCCTTGGTTGGCCACCATCTGAACTGATTTACACAGATCTCATGGTGTGTGTGCTCAAACTGTGTGAATTTTTTTTCAGCTGTTGTCCTGACAAAGAGATAAGAGGGGGCTGTGTCAGTTGCTGTGGGTTGGGTTCTGAGTGGCTATTTGCCACTGGACATCACCATTTTGCCATATGCAGCTGAATAGGTTGACCTTGGTTCTTACTTAGCATAACTTGCTTTTCAGCATACCACCATTTCGTTCAATTCTTACAAAATGTCTTTGAAAATACAAATGTTCACTGTCCCCAGGCTGAACTGTATCAATAGTCTATCATTAAGATGGCATTTAGCATGTTGAGGAACAGCTTCTTGGCCTGCTAAAAGTCACCAAAATGCACCATTTGACCTCCATGTTTCAAAATTTTCCCAGGGGAGCACGCTGCCAGACCCCGAGTGGTTTTGATTTTGTGCCCTCCACATTTTGTGGTTGCATGACACCCCTGGATCCCTAAGTAGACACTGAGGGGTCTGCAATTTCAAGCATGCATAATGCCTCTCACCTCACAAATCAGGGACAAGGATAAAAAAAAAATCAAGGGCAAAGACTCCAAATCAGGGACACATCTTAATGATTGGTACTTTTCACTCAGAAAGCAGACAGAACAAGGGAATGTGTTAATATGCATTTTGGAAAAAACAAGTCTTTTTGTGATTTTAATCCCCACTGGCCTGTCACAAAAACACAAATTTTATGAGGGACAGAGGAACATTTTGAGTAAAATCAGGGGCAGTTGAAAGGTATGCATCCATCATAGACAGCAACGGCTTTTTCTGCTGGTTCACTTGTATGTGTGTTCTGTGTTTCTTAGGAGGCGATTCAACAAACTCTGTAAACTAACTTACAAGGCCATTGTAACGTTTTCCATAGACATGACCCACTGTCCTGCCCTTCCCCACCATGCCAGTGGTCGGAGTGATGTCACGTCATCATTGAACAAGCGATGTATTCCCGATTTACACTGGAACTATCTTTTTAATCAAACATGTATAGCCCTTTGTGAACTGACTAGAAAGGTGATGCTGCATCTATCCTGGGTTATCGTACGCAAATAAAGTGTTACACAAAGATAAAAAAGGCACAAGTAACCCGCGACCTTTGCCCTAGTTTCCAGTGCCACCGACTAGCACACGGCCTCAGATCAACCTTATTTACGTCTGCTTGACTTTCAGAGAGGCGTGTCGTATTAGCAAGGCATCAGTACTGCAGTTGGGAACCGATCGTTTTTAGTTGTTAAACACACATCAGCACCACAAAATGTACATCATAATGACCACCCCCCGCCCGCATTCCATGCTATGCGAGGACGACTCCCTCCCACTCCGCGCATAACTGATGGACAGACTTCGTATATGTCACGTTACCTCTCAAGGAGTATCTGCACACAGGTGACAACATTGCTCCCGGGGACAGGGTCCCGTCTACTACAACTCGTGTGGCTCCGTACAAGACCAGCAGCTACGTTATTGCTTCTCTTTCCGCCCGCTCACACTTAAATCCTAGTTTCAATCAAATGTACACCAAAGTACATCGGGGCCAATTCACTCCGAAACTCCCTTTCCCAACAGAACTACGGCTCAAATCCGGCGTCGGTAACTACTGCTGCTGCGCGAACGACTCACTGCTGCACTCTGGGATTGGTAGTTTTCTGCCCCAACTCATTGCACGGAGTAAAGGGGTACTACGGACTATAGTTTCCAGCAGGCAGCGCGCCCAGAGCCTTCACAGATCTCGTTTTACGACGGCAGGTTCATTCATAGAGCTTTTTTTTTTTGTAGGCACAGAAATAGAAAAGGCTTTCTTTCCAGTTCTGACGTTTGTAGAAATCCATAGTTTATAACAAGTTTTGTACATTTGCAGGTTTCCATTTTAATAATCCAAATTTATGAGGATAATGCATTTTTAACAATGGTTTTCGACCTGTAAAAAAAGAAAAGTTGTAGCCGTGTTAGTCCAGTCAACGTAGAGGAAAAAAATATATTGCAGGGGATATCTGTCATTGGACTAATACAATTATATTTAAGACTAGCTTTCGAGATATAAAACGCTCTTACGACATGAAAAGTGATTCGTGTTTGATGAAACCATAGATGTATATATAATGGCAGTGGTGCAAGTGGTAGACAGGAAGTACAGGAACTGGGGCACTGGCTAGGGTTACCACCTTTCAAAAGGCCCAAAGTGGGACATTTCTTACTGAAACATGATTTTTAGCAGGACAGTACCTAACCTCGACCAATGCAACAGAATTGTTTTCTCTATGTAATCAGAATTAAGGCTAAGTATTGTAGTCTCTTAGTTGCTTCTATTGTTACTTATCATTTTAAGGTATTTTAGTTAAGGTATTACAGTTTTCTGCAACATTTACTGGAAAGTTTTGAAAATATTTTTTCTTTTATAAAGTCAGGACATTTAGTATTTTTCATGTTTTTTTGCAGGACACAGCTGCTCAAATCAGGACTGTCCTGCGAAAATCAGGACAGGTGGTAACCCTAGCACTGGCAAATATGACATGTATAATGAAAATCTTCAATCTGAAGGATAGCTGTGTGAAGACGTCTATCTGTTTCGACAGTAATAGATTGTTAGAGATATTGAAGTATTTCTAGCAAAATAGCACTGTTGTACAAGTCAAATGTTGTTATACAAACCCTAATTTCAGGTCACAGTGCCAGAAACTGCCATTATGTTGCTGGTTTAAGAATTTTTAGTTCCAGTGTCAGTGGGAAGAAATGCAAGAACTCCGTTCCTGCTGCAAATAAGGTACAGGAACTGAGTTCCTATGCGTTCCTGTTCACTTTCATCATTCTATAATGGCTATTTATAAGACCTCCCCATGCGTGGGATGGGGAGGTGGTGGTGGGTGGAGTCGTGGTGTCCTCAGTATTAGCGGGCCGTTCAAATCACCGTTTGTGTCCTCTTGTCCTGCTCCATATAAGACCGAACGGCGACAGTCATGTCCAGGTATACAGCAGAAGAAGAGCGCCTGGCCTTTCGGAGGAAGGATGTAAACGTGCTGAAGCTGGAGTTGCTGGATGGAAGTGCAACTGCAGATCTACACTGTCACTACGTTTACATGCAGCTAGTGTTACCGAGTTACGCGCGGAGATCTCCGCTCCCAGCGCAGTTACCCGGTAACCCAGCTGTATGTAAACGTAGTTTGTGAGCGCCAGTGGCACAGAACTCGATAAAAAAGACGAGAGTGGCAACGCCCATCTGTGGTGCCTAGCGTGAGTACGTTGAGCGCGCCGCCATCTTTTGGAGGGCAGAAACCGTGCTGGAAGCGTCTTGCAGCGTGTAGGTGTCTATATGGTTGCGAGCAGAGGACTACTACTAAAACTATTTTACTTTGAAAAATACGTGTGTATTTTTTTTCGGTGCCAGGGATGAATAGATGCAATTTACATTGCTGGGCAAAGGTATTATTGAAGTTTACTTGTTTTTATGATGTTCTGCTGTGTGTGTGTGTGTGTGTGTGTATATATACAGGGGGTGTTTATTAATGTCTTCAGCAGACGGTATGAGGCAAAACAAAGACAGTTGCTCTAATTTATTTAATATCAGTGTGTGCAAATTAAAAATAATAAATACAATGAATATACATGCACTATTTTATGAACGACTTAAAATGCATGCAATCATACCTCTCAACTGTACCACATTACGAGGAACGTTCCTCATTTTATTTCACAAACGCTCCCAGTTCCACATTTTGAGGACTTGTCCCACATTCAGCGTTAACATTTTAAAGCAAAAATCTATAGTAAATAATGCAAAAAATACATTATTCAATTAATAACTGACTTTCTGAACATACATGCAAACATTTTAACAGTGTTCTGAGCTTTTTAAGTAAAGATTTGATTAAGTGTTCCACATTTTGCTCATTTGTTCCACATTTTGAGAAGCAAAGTTCCACATTTGGGGGACAAAAGGTTGAGAGGTATGCATGCAATACTTTTAATATGTGATGTTCTTCTGTGTGTGTGTGTGGTTATTGCTGCCTTCAGCAGTAGGTGTGATGCAAACCCAAAGACAACTGTGTTGTAATGTATTTAATATCAATATCAAGGCGTGCATATTAAGAATAATACATACTATGCACTATGTATTTTTCATGAATATTTTCATTGCTGCGGCATGCCCAGTAATTAGCCATTGTCTATTTCTTGAAAGTGGGCGATGTAACATGTGGCTGTGATAGTGTGGTGGGCTGCCATAAGAGCTATGTGTTGGGGGGGAGGGGGTGTTAGGGCTGGTGGGGATTGGTAGCCAGCAACAATGGCTGTGATGAGGGTGGGCTATGGAGGTGAGAGGGTTAAAGCACCTCAAGGGAATCAACAAAGTCCAAGGGGGTAGCACCTTTCAGAAAAAGAGATGTGCAAGAACAAAGGGGCACAATTTGAAGATAGAGGGGAACCGGCTCAGGGGCAATATAAGGAAGTATTTTTTTCACAGAGAGGGTGGTGGATGCATGGAATGACCTTCCTGAGGAGGTTGTGGGGTCAAAAACAGTGGGGGAATTCAAGAATTCACAGGACAGACATAAAGCAGTTCTTGTGGGGGGTAGGAGGAAGTAGGCTGTTGGTTAAATAGGATCTGCAGCTTATCCAGTAGATAGGGAAATGGGCAGACTGGGTGGGTCAGGTGGTCGTTATCGGCCATCAGAACCTATGTTTCTAAGTGCATTATTTTGAATTTCTTTGCATTAAAGCCAAGCTGCCATACACTTGACCACTCCGCAAGTATTTTCTAATACCTACCCATCCTTTCCATCACCCCCCCAATGTCTGTTGTAGATCTTGGAGTCATCCTCAAAGAGGCAGACCTTTGCTTCCAGTTCCTCTGCTGTGTCAGTTACACTAAAGAGGACAAGTCCCAGCATTGAACCCTGAGGCACCCTGCTGGTCACCCTCTCTTCCTTAGAGTGAACTCCATTTACAACTACCCTCTGAGTCCTTTCTGTTAACCATTTTATTACCTACAGTAGGTTACCTAGAAATCTGTCAGATGAAAAAAACTGTTACCGCCTTCTTACCTCCCCCCCCCCCAAGTTCCCCTAACTTTTTGACCAGTATACTAAATAGTGTAAAATACTGGGAATTGAGTCCAGATCAACAGACTACTGCCTCAGTGCTCTAACAAGTTCCCTACAGGCCCTTCCACTGTGAACACTCACGGAGTAGAAGTATTTGTTCAAGAGGTGTGTTTTCCTGGTCAGATGCTGTACAGCCCCTCCCCCCATCCCTCCCTTTATCTTTTTTTTTTTTGCTGTCATACCAAAAAATATCTTGTCCCCTTATGATACTGCCTGGGCTATTACATAGAACATAGAGACAGAAATTTCCAGCAGGTAAGGACCACTAGGCCTTTCTAGTCTGCCTGTTTTCCCTGTATACTATAAAAGCCATAGACCCTAGTTGATCTCCAGTTTTACTTGCTTGTTCCTGTTGCTAGAGTTCTCATAAGCCTCTCCCATGCATGCTTGAATACCCCAACTGAATTTGTCCCACCACCTCCGCTGGGAGTCTATTCCATGCATCCACCACTCTTTCTGTGAAAAAATACTTCCTCACACTACCCCCTTCCATTCTCATGTCGTAGAAGCATAGACTTTTATGGCAGTTAAGGACCGCTTGGCCCACCAAATCTGCTCATTTCCTTACCTATTGGATAAGCTGCAGATTCTAGTTAACTAATAGCCTACTTGTTCCTAACCCCCCACTATAATTGCCTTATGTCGGTCCCAAGCATTCTTTTTTTTTTTTTTTTCCAACTTTATTTCTTCACTGGCCACATGGATTTCTTTCTGATAGACGCCACTCACTCGGCCACTGAACCACCCACCTGATCCCTGCACCACCGTGAGATTCGGGGACACACACTCCTCACCCTACCCCAATCTGGTGACCACCCAAACCATACTCAAGGCAAGGCAGGAGATCAGGAGAGCCATCGGTGCAAGTCCGGTATTGAGTGTGTGGCGGCAGGCACTGGGGGTTGCCATTGCTTATCCGTGGGCCAGGAATTTTTGCTGTTTTTTTGTGTTGCCCCCTAGAGTGTGGATATGCAATGACACCCTGCACATCATGGGCATGTACCCGTATGTAATGCGTCCACCACCACTCCAGCCCCTTTGGAGTGTGCTGCAAGTGCAGTGCCTCCAATCACCACCAGAAGCCGCTGGTACTGTGTCAAACACAACACACACCCCCCCCCCACTCCCAGGAAAGGAGCGCAGTCCTCCGGACGCTCAATCCTTTCCTGCCTCTGCTGACCCTCGACGGCCCGGGCTCACTCCCGAACCCATGTCACTGGCATGGCGTGAGGTTTGGAGTCTAGCACGTCAAACCTCAGTGACACTGGGCTGGCAATGCCCAATTTTTTTTTTTTTTTTAATAGATTTTTATGCGTTTTTCTTGGGTTTTCTCCCTTACCCCCCACCCCAGGCCCTGGCACACAGTTGTACATGGGCGTGGATTGCAGAGGGGTGGGGTTGTGACAGGTTCACCTATGCGGCCCGAAGGAGTGGTCTCAGCTTCTCTCAGAGGAGTCACGATGACTTCAAGGTTATCACTCCTGCTGTATTTTACCCCTTCAACAGGTTTCCCTTGCAGGTGTATAGAGAAGCCCTTTATGATCTGCTCCGTCACCTGTTTTCAGAGCCCCTTCACCGTCCCCCCCCCCCACACACACACACACCTGGATGAGCAGGACAGCAGCAACAACTCTCCTCATGTCATGTTGTAAGGGGCTGTTTGTATCTGTGTCAACAGGGTGCCCTCTGGGTAGTTTAAATGCAATGAAAATTTAAACTTAAAGCCAGGGCTGGGGGACTTCCCATGAAGTCTGCAGCAGGAACTGAGGGCTGATTCTCCACTCTGTTCCCAGTCCTTCACAAACTGCCCTAAAATTTGCCATTTAATGCACAGAATGATAAAAACACCAACAAGGGTAATAGCTCAGCATATGGGGATGCAATCATCGGTATCTCGCCTTGATCTGACCATGGATGCCAACTGATTGAACACTGACTGCACAGCAAGCAAGGCCTCTAGTAAGGACCAGCAGAACCACTGTAGAGCCCTCTGCAGAACTTGCTCTTAGGAAAGCAGGAACTTTATCTAATCCTCATTGACTTAGGGGCATTTCAAACAGAAACAAAAACAGGGTTCACCAGGTTTCACTCAAAGCTGGTGGAGCTCAGACTATGACCAGTCAGCAGGCAGCAGTTACCAAGCTTGACTCCTGTGTTGACCAAACAGACCGCCTCCTCCTCAAGGCACGTCAAAAGGTGCAGTACTTAGATAACAACTGTGACAGCCTGAAGGGGAGATCTAGAAGGAAAAACGTGGGACCTTATGGGGTGAGGAAAAAAAGCAGAGGCTCAGACATGATCACACTAGAGATTTCCTTTAGAAACAAACTGGATTTACCCTTTGGTCTGGAGCATGCTAAGCAGGCTGTCTGCCCCCCTCCCACCTGATAACCCACATCAGCAGCCCAGACTGACTGTCATGCAGTTCCAGAAACAAAAATTATTACTACAACTCTGGCAGTTGAAGGAGGTGTTTTTGTTTTGTTTTGTTTTTTAAGGGAGTTCGAGTTTACACAGATCATGATTACTCCCCTTGGGTGACAACTACAGAAACAGTATGGACCAGAATTTGCTGCCCTGGGAGCCAAAAATCTAAAATATTAAAACCAGTTACCCAGCAAAGTTCAGGGTCTTCTTCTGAGGGGCTGTGCTCTACGATACCATTCCTGAAGCCGTAACAGCCCTGCATGAAAAACCAAGCTGCCAAACCACAAAGATCACAGACATTTGCACCTCCGTAACCTGAGTCCTTGGGCATCATTGAGGACTGACTTCAAGCACAGAAAGTACATTTGGAATCCCCACTTCAAGATGTTCAAGCCCTGCTCAAGTCTTTCAGAAGGGAACTGGAGACTTGACCCTACTGCACAGACTCTTGCTCTTTTCTTGGGGAGGGTTAAATTTGCCTATCTGAACAGGCGTTAGCCTTGCATATTTAGAAATGTTGGTTCAGATGAATGCAGGGTTGCTAAAAGATGTAGCTTGTACAAGTGGCGGGTGCTGGGTGGGTGGGGTGCGTGCCCCAATATGTGCTACCCAGTAAATTTTGATACTTGCCAGCCTGTGCTGACAGCCAGTGGGTGCTTTGTACTGCTATTACTGACACTACACAGTCTGCAGTAGAATTTGGGAGAGGAAGCGACTACATGGGGCCGAGCACATTAGTGGCATGGGCACACTCTTTTCTCCACACCAAGGTTTCCCACCTTATTTTTACCAGTACAGTAGTTCACCTACAGCAGTAACCAGGGCTGCCAAGATTTACGCTGTTATATACTGGAGGTGACGTATGTCACCCTTTCTGCTTTTATGGGATGCCTTGATAACATCTATGCCCCACCCCTTCCCCTGCTGCAATGCCAAGCCACTGAGTTTTCACTACTATATGAGGCCATTAGGGCAACAGTATTAGATAAAGAAACACAACACAGTTATTTAAAATGAAGGAACTTTATACAAGTACCTTTAAAATTACACAGACAAGCAGTACATAAAAATGAATGAATTTAATACACTTACATGCATGTTAATACATTCTGTGACGCTTGGCCAGCTGGTTATGACTATTGTATGATATCTGTATTATAAATACATGATCTGTGTATGACCTTTTCAGTGTGAGGAATTTTTGGCCTGTAACATCCAAGTGCCAGAGGCTGAAAACTACAGGAGGCAAATAAAACTGACCAGGAACCATTTAATTAACTGACTTCCTTCAGAATGGCATTTTAGTACCTTTTTGTGACATACTCAGGCTTTCTGAAGTTGTAAACCAAATGTGACTTTATGAGTCTGCCAGAGGATGAGCCTAATAAACTTTTATGACATCTTAACAGGCACCAGCCACCAGTTCAAAGGAAATGCTTGATTAAAGACTGTCATAATTTAGGGAAATGTATTTTTTTTTCTGATGTCAAATTATTTAAAATACCTCCTGATAGGAAATCATGTTTGTAATTTTTAATTCTAAAAGGAGGAGCTAAATGACTCACAGAAGGGGTGTGGAGACACAGAGTTTAAACTGATACTTGGGTCTGAAATGTAGGTCATATCATCTTGGGACTCTAGAGAGACACAGATCTCTGATCTAACTTTAAAACGCATTTCGGGAGGTAATACCTTAGATAGCAAAGATCTAAATGTATTGTGGTAGGAGTTTTGCTTTGTCATTTTCCCTAGTTCTTTTATATGATTGTGAGCTTTTTGATATATTGTTCTGTGTTTACCTTTTTCATATTTTTATCTTCTTTTAGTAAAGAATCTTTTCTTTGAAAGACTGCCTGGGTGTCTGTCAGTTCTTTTTGTATGTGAAGTGTAGGCGACTAAGTCTGACAAAACTGTTCAACAGCTTGATGGTGTTACTGAGCTTGAGTAAAAAGGGAAGAATATACCTAAGGTCTCTTATAGAGTTACAGGGGTTCATTTTGGACGCCTGGCTGGATGCCCCTGACAAAAGATTGTACCGCAGTCCTCAAAGAGGGTACATATCTGAGCGTGTTCATTTGGGTTACTCTAGCATAAGTTTCACAGTTTGAATCCCCCCCAGAACTTGAGACTAAAGGTGATTCGGACCCAGAAGCAGACAGGAGAGTTACCTTGTCTGTTACCTGTTCACACTATTGTGTTCTGATGTTGGCAGTATAGGAGCAGACGGCCTGACCTGCTGATTGCATTTGTGACACATTCAACAATACGTGACTATACAAATGTAAACAACATAGACAACAGTGCATTTAATAGTTTTATAAACTTTAAAAAGCCTGTTAGAGACTGTTACAGAGACTAAAGATAACTATGAGTACAAACTAGGCTATTTAAATATAAAAAAACAATTACTGTGTAAAAGGAACCAGTAATCGGAAAGTTAGCCTGAAATCCATGTATAAAAAACATTTCCTTTGCACTATAGTTGCTAAATACAACTAACAAACAGCTGACTACAATGCTGCAGCATGCATGCTCCATCATTAAATTTACAAATCCCGATTCCTCACTGTATACAATCGCTAGCAGAAAAACCAAGGTTCTTGAACATCGTACAGCAAATGTACTATAAGATCTCCTGCTCATATGCTTTAAGTAATAGTTTTAGATAATTGTAAGCACAGAGAAAGAGACAAACAAAACTGCCAGAACCTATGGAGAATAGCGGTAAGCCCCCGGAGGCAATGTGTTTTTGCCCTCCAAAAGATGGTGGCGCGCTTTATGTGCCTCAGAAGGGGGTGTTGCCATTCTAGTCTTTTTTATCAAATTCTTTGCTCAAAACCGACTAGAATGGCAACCCATCGTAGGGCTGCTGATAGCCAGTAAGTCAAGCATACCGCTAGATTGTGAATGTCTACATCTGGAAGCGACCACAGTGACACCCACCTGGTTTAGGCGGCATGGTGAATTCAGCGGTATGGCTATCTATGTTATTGTGTTCATTGCTGACCCGATTGTTGTTTGAAACCTCCCTTCCCTGTTGGTTATTCTGTAAAAGGTAATTCACTGAGATATAACACCTTATAGTCTCTGGGTTCAGTCGCTACTGCCTGGGGAGATTTGGATCGATGACAGGCAGTAGGCTCTCCAAGCCCGTTGCCAGGATTTTTACAAGGGAGGTTCTTTTTTTGGAGTCTGAGAGTTAAAAAAAAAAAAAGCTGGGGTCACCAGGCCCCCAGAAGCTCTGGGGTTCTAGGCTATACAGGAGGATTAAGAATCCCTCGTGCACACATGGATCAGCAGTTAAATTATTGCGGATTCTCATTTTTCTCGTTCTACTCTGCCTGTTGCAACCTGCTCCATAAAATTGTTATATGTGTGTGTCAGTGGTTGAATGTCCGAAGAGAGTGTTTATGTTTTATAATATTCAGGGAATACTATTCTTTCTGTGGGGGCGTTCCGCCCCCCCCCCCCACACATACCCCGGGGCAAAAAATACATCTTTATCAGTGCACCTGGAAGTGTGGGGGTCGGAGTGCCCCCACAGAAAGAATATTATCCATGAATATTACTAAAATAAGTACTCACTAACTATCAGTGACAGCAACTTTATGTTCAGTGATATTTTGTCTGTGAGGGCACTCTGCCCCCCACACTCCATGGGTGCACCGATACAGTTGCAGATTTTAACCCGGGGTGTGTGGGGAGCAGAGCGCCCCCACAGAAAACATAATAAATAAAAACACTGCTTTACATGTATTTTTGTTTTCCGTTTCCTAATAGTTATTTACATACAGCAGAAGACGTCTCCCTATGTGTGTAAGCACTGTGTAGACGTTTGTGCAATTCATGGTTATGCTATTCCTTGCCTACTGTAAGTAACCTAATACGCGCCACTGGTCCAGTGTCCTCCACAATTGCTTCCACGCCCACCTTAAAACATGCAAACAGTTGTTCGCCAACAATAACTGCAATAATGGGAGGGGGGGTTCGCCCCCCAATTACAATAAACGTATTTCAGTATGCCGCAAGTATTACAGCACTAAAGCAAATATTTCAGCGCTATGGGGCTGCTCTGCTGGAGGAAAAAAATTATCACAGCTACCATTAGCTACAGGTAAAAGTGCATAGATTTGCTAAGTCAGCAGAGAAGGATGAAAATTGGTTTTCATCCTTCTCTGCCGCTGAATTCACCGTATTGGTTTAAAATATTTAAATCTCTGATATAAAGCTTTCTCTGGGAGTGCTCCACCCCCATGCCCCCTGGGTGCACCAGTGAAGATGTAATTCTCTTCAGCTGAGCACCCGAGGGGTGAGGGTGGAGCACGCCACAGAAAGAATAATATCACAAAACATGCTACTTTTTGTATCGCTGTCACTCAAAGTGGACCTGTTTTTAAATGATCAGTGACATTATTCTTTCTTTCTGTGGGGACGCTACACCCCACCCCGTGCTCCAACAAAAAAAGGGATGAATTTCTTACTTTTTCAAGTTGTGCAACTGAACTCGGTGCAATAAATAGCCTTTTGCTAAGATGTTGTTCTTGGGCAGTTGTTTGAATGCCATTTCATTATGTGGAGGCATGTGCGTGATGTAGCTAGCCCCGTAAGTACCGTATTGTGGTAAAATAAATACATTTTGCGCAAAGGGGATTCTTACTCCTCCAGTATCGCCGGGTTCTTTATGCTATGTGGTGCATTTTGTGGCTTATTTTGAAGCTAAATAACTCATATTTTAGCTCTCCTCCACTCCTTGCTCAAAAATTGTGAGGTGTCTGGCTGCAGGGTGACTACATACTTGTATTCTGTATGTGAGGTTAGCAATAGTATAAGTGATACTTATGTTGGCTGCAGCCATCATGTGCTGGCTTGACATAGTCCAAGCTAATGTCATCATTTTGCTATCCTCACGTACAGAATAGAAGCATGAATGCACCCTGCAGGCAGTCAGATATTGGGGGTCTGGGGCTGCTAGGCCCCTAGAAGCCCCAGGTTACTGTATGCTCAGTGGTTCATTGTGTGTGATCAGCAGTTACCAACTGTGCTAGCTAGTCTGCAAAGGGCCGGACACATAGTCAAAGAAAAAAATATAGGTGGCTGTACAGTTGTTACACTGTAATTTCTCTCTTAAATTACAGAAAAATGAACCTGTACACATATTACAGGACAGCAGATTACTCGGAGTTGCAGAAGTAATCCTTAACACATATTTTGACACAGAAGCTGCAGAAATAAACAAAAAAACTATGTAGAAGAAAAATTATCTGTACACAACAATACTGGCCATAAAAAATACAGCAGTCATTTTGCTGCAGAGGTTGGACTGAGACTGAGCAAAATTCAGGCAGCCACACGGAGGAATGATGAGGCTGTCTAGAACTTGCAGATTATTTGGCACTATTGGAGATTTAAGGGTCTCCAGTGCGCGGTCTGTGCCGCTCGGAGAAATAAAATATTTATGTGTGCGTACCACAAAACAGCTGTGCTGAAGACAACTGTACAAATGAACACTAAAACTAAAACACTATATCAATAACAAAACACAGCCACGGGCAATTGTCTAAACCCGTTTTATGGAATGGGGAACGTTGGTCAGGATACTAGTGAAAAATCCCCTACTCCTATGAAAAGGGCACTGTGCTCTTTTTACTTCCACCTGGAGACTCACCAGGCAGCAGCAGAGATGTGTAGAAGGTACTTTGCCACCCCACTAAGTTTACTAAGGTGCATTGTAAATGCAGGGGTTGAGCTTGCCAAACCCTTTATACTGATTTGAATGTCGGAGAATTGTGGCCTTATTGGTGAGCTCCCCATTAAACACCTGTGAGCCTTTCATTGGCCAGAGCACACTATATACTGTAAGTAATGAAGCCAGGAGAGTGGTCTCTGTATTAAAAATAGAGAAAACAGGGAGACCTCAGTGCTGATATGGCAAGTTAAAATGAGCTTGCCAAACCCTTTATACTGATGTGATGAGGGAGTGCCACAAGAGTTGCGGGGGTGGGGGGGATTCCTAAGGCTGATGAGGATCTGTAGACTGCCACAAGATCTGTGTTGGGGATCTGCTAGGGAACATGCTGGTGGTGTGGGGTCAAGAGTCTGAAGCTAGACATGAAGGGTCTCTAAAGCTAGAGGCCATGGGTGGAGGGTTTAGGAGCCAGAGGCCTGGACTGACCGAGGGGTGAGTCAGTCAGTATGAATGCAGGGTCATGGAAGTGGGGAGGTTATTCTGCCAGGGCTGGACAGTGCTCAGGAGCCTGCCTTTAGGGAGGTGGAGGCTGCCACCAGGGCTTGGGATTCGCTGAAGAGCCTGCCATCAGGGCTGGGGAAGGGGGGCTTCTGTGGAGGCAGCTGCTAGGGCTGGTTAGGGCTTGAATCTGATGTCAGTGCTGTAGGGTTTTTGGAGGGTGCTCCAGGTATTGGTCTTGGGGTAGGCTGTCTGCTACCTGGCCTGGGAGGATTAGAATATGCCATCAGTTTGGGGGGGGGGGGCTCAGGAGCACTTGACCTGTCTGCGGGGGCTCAGAATCTTGGGACCTGGGAGGCTGCTGTCAGGTCTGGATGAGTGACCACCAGAACCTGCAGTCATGGCTTGCGGGAGCTCGTGTGCATGCTGTCAGGGCTGGTATGGGGTGGGCTAGTGAGCATGCTGCTACAGTTGTGGGGTATCTGAGGAGTTTAGGGGGCGAGGGGTTCGAATTTAGAAATTAGGGATGGTGGGTGGGCTTGGGGGCATGCCTGTATAACTGGTGGGTTCAGTAGCCTGATGACTTCCCAGGACCAGGATTCAGTGGCTCGAGAGCTAGAGGATAGTGTTGGGGAGGGGCTCATGAGCTGTCTGGGTGTGCCATCCTTTGACTGAGCCATGAAATCGAGGTCCCACCTGCCTTTTATGGTGGTTGTTAAAAATCCAGGGGCGGTCCCCAAGAAGAGTAGGGGAATTTTTATTGAAAATACAAAAAATATTACATCACAGTATTCACATATCATACCGGAGTTAGAGATGCATAAATGAAAATAATATTATGTAAATGCAATACATCATGGAAACAAAAAGAAAATTAATTGTGTGAATAATGAGGGGAGCCCCAAGACAAACTCTATTCTCTCAGGCATACGTAGACATACATAGAATTAAGTATTACTTTTTAAGTAAACATTTTAAAGTTTCTCCATAGATGAGAGACTTTATCTTGTGAAAATCTCTGTATGTCCTTTTGTTTTACACTTATCATTTCAGCTTCTATCTGCATAATTAGTACACTGTTTAAGACTTACTAACATACTAAAATGCCAACAGAATAGGCCTAACAGCCTTTCGTGTCTGCTCGTTTGGTCAGCGCCCACCCTGGGAGCTGACCTTGCTGCCCCCCTCACCCTCTCTGGCTTCTCCCTTCCCAGTACCGGATATTCTCGCTGCGCAGGACTTTGCTTCCAGAACCCTTCCCTTGTACCTGTCCCACCCCCTCTTGAACCCTTCCACTGTCTCTGCTTCCACTAGCCCCTGGGCAGCGATTCCATGGCTGCACCACCCTCTCAGTGAAGTAGCACCTCCTTCTTCTCCCCTGAACTCCCCCAGCTTCCACCCATGCCCTCTAGTTGCTTCCTCCTTCGGAGCACCTTGACTGCTCTCCCTAGTTACCCCTTCATGTACCTGAAGACCTCTATCATGTCCCCCAGTTCCTTCTCTCTTCCAATGTGTACATATTTGGCTCTTGAGCTTCTCCCCATAGGTCCTGTCCCCCAAGCCCATATCATTTTGGTTGCCCTCCTCTGGACCCTCTCTAGGAGTTCGATGTCCCTTTTTAAGTGTGGCCTCCAAAACTGCACCCAGTACTCGAGGTGCGGCCTCACCAAGCAGTTATACAGGGGGGAGCATCACTTCCCTCCTTCTGGAGGTGATCCCCCTAGTGATGCATCCCAGCATCCTGTTGGCCTTGGCCGCTGCTCTCCTACAAGTCTCCGAGTTGTTCATCTTGACATCCACCACCACCCCCAAGTCCCTCTCAGCCATTGAGACTTGTAGCATCCCCCCCCCCCAGGGTGTACACTTGGCCCGGATTTCTGTCTCCCAGGTGTAGTACCTTGCATTTCCCGGCATTGAACCTCAGCTTCCACTTTCTAGACCACCTTTCCAGAGCCTCCAGGTCCCCCTGTAGGGCCACCCTCCCCTCTTCCCCATCCACCACCGTCCCAGTTTTGAGTCATCCGCAAAGAGACTCATCTCACTCCAGATACCCTTCTTTATGTCAGAGACATAGGCTTTGAACAGGAGGGGCCCAAGGACCAATCCCTGAGGGACCTAACTAATGACCCACCTTGGGGATGAGCCTATCCCGCCAACCACGACCCCCTGGGTCCAGTTCTGGAGCCAATTTCCTATCCATCTGATCATCTGGTTCCCCACCCCCATTTCTCCCAGCTTATCCAGCAGGCCCCCATGAGGAACAGAGTCAAACGCCTTGCTGAAATCAAGAAAGAGGACGTCCAAGGCACTTGTCACCCAGTCATAGAACTCCACAAGTTTTGTTTGGCACAATTTCCCCGGGACGAATCCATGCTGCCTATCGTCCAGGCACCCCGACTTTTCCAGATCCCCACCAGCCTTTCCGTGACAATGTCCTCCATCACCTTGCCCACCACCAATGTCAGGCTGACGGGCCTGTAGTTCCCTGACACCTCCCTTGATCCCCCCCTTATGGATAGGCACTGTATGCGCCACCTTCCAGTCCTGGGGCACCCACCCTGTCCTCAGAGTGATGCTGAAATGCTCCACCAGGGGTTTTGCCAGGACATCTGCCAGTTCTTTCAGCACTCTGGGATGTAATTTATCCGGCCCTGGTGCTTTCTGTGTCTTAAGGGACCTGAGGGCTTCCCTCACTCTCTCTGCCGTGATTTCCACCTCCGCTAACTCGTCCCCCTGATTTGCCTTCCCCCTCCTGCCAGTGATGGCCCCCCCTCTCCAGACCCGCCAATTGGTAAGGGTCCCCCCTCCTCAGTTTCACCATCTTCTCCCATGTATGATGCAGCCCCCCATTTTCCTTAGTGAAAAGTGAGGCGAAGTACTCATTTAGTACCTCTGCCTGCTCCCCTGGGTCTTGTGCCTGACTTGTTACTGTTGTAATACATACTGACATCGAGATTGCCATAAAACATATTGGATTACAGCAAATAGAACATGTAAAGTACTCTTGTGATAAGATCTCCAAATACGTGAGTAGTTTCCTAGTGTTAAGGTGGTATAAGTAATTCTCGAGAAAAAGGGCATTTTCCACTTGGCAGCAAGCTCTGCCCATACCTGCCTACTCTAGGGTCAATCAAAATAAAATGAGAAATGCTTTCTTCTATATTTACATATGTTAATCTGGGGCAATATCTTTCTGCTGCTGGTTTGTGTTTAAGATTACCTCTCATTCCCAACTTCCCCTGAGAACAAAACCAAACAATATCCCATACTTCAGTAGGAATTCTGGAATCAGTGAGTTTATTTATTGCCCAGTTTATTTTGGCCAGGATACATTCTGGGAAAATTAAAGTAATTTGCTGCACTCCAAATGCTACATGAGAATAAAAAGTCATCAGGGTCTGTTTCTCTATTTTCCATTGTTATAATTTCTTAATAGATAGGACAGCATTAGTTGAAACTGCTAATCGTGGCAGTAGTTTAGAAGGGGCACTAACCCATTTTATAAAGTGCTTTTGTAAAGCACAATGTATCCACGACTGACATATTGAACTACTTGTCTCCCAGGCACAGTTAAAGGTACTAAATAAAAAAACAGAATGAAAAAAAAAAACATGAGATTTATCATATTGAGCCCACCTCTATTTTGTAGAAGGTAAGTAACATCTCTCTTGATTGGATTGAGTCTACTGCCCCAAAGCATCTGGAAAAAGACACTGAAAAGTCTCGTCTCCAGATGCACCAGGGGGGCATAAATATAACTGACATATAAAAATATGTGAATAATGAATTTTTTAATGATTTGAACATGCTTTTTCTTCCCAAATTTCCATGTTTTCCAAAGACTAACCTTGTTTTAGCCTATGTCTAACTGTTTTTCCCAGTTATAAGAGCCCATGTCTCCTGGGCCACCCATATATCTAAAATTTTTTGAGGGGTGGTGGAAATGTCAATACCACTGATCTCTGTAATCATTGGGGATGACTCATTCAAAGCTATGATAATGCTCTTTTCTTTATTCAATTTAGCACCAGAGAATTTTGCACAAGAGCCAAAGGTACTAATAGCTTTTTCTACATAACTAATATTTTGGACTAGAAGGGTAACATCATCTGCATATGCCATGACTTTTTCTGGGTTTAGAGACTCATGTGGGGCTAGTCCAATAATCTGTTTATCTCACTTAATCTGTCGTATGACCGGATCTAAAACAAAAGTATAAAGTAAGGGACTCAAAGGGCATCCCTGTCTTACTCCTTTTAGGAGTGATACGTCCTCTCCAAATAGACCATTAACTGCCGGAATAATATTGGCGTTAACATATAATTTCTTTATCCAGCCCACAGAGGTCTTTGGGATACCGTAGGTCTCCATTATATTAAATAAAAAGTAGTGTTCAACTCGATCGAATGCTTTAGATTGATTTAGAGCAACTACATAGCCTGTAAAATTTTGGGATTTACTAGCTTCAGAGAGCTCTCTTAATATAAAAAGGTTTTGCTGGATCTTTCGGTCAGGAATTGCACGTGTCTGAGCTGTATCAATTAAAGCTTCAGAGATTTTTATTAATCTATTGTTCAAAATTTTTGCCAAAATCTTATAATCAGTATTAAGAATGCTAATTGGCGTCCAATTGGATAATTTCTTCTTGTCCCCTTTTTTAAAAATATAACATATTATAGTAGTACTGAAATACCTATAGCTTAAATCTGATTGCAGCATAAAATTATAAATGTTTGACAGCATGGGACTCAAAAAAAGATTCGTATTTTTTGTAAAAATCATTAGAGAGACCATCTATACCTGGTGAAGTTCCTGCTTTTAAATTTTTTATTACTTCACATACTTCAGAAGTAATTGGTTGTACCAGAACAGTTCCAACAGAGTGTTCTAAGTGAGGTATTGGTGCTGTTAAAAAAATCCTTCAAGCTGCCATTTTTAAGGGGTTTTGGGAGAAAGTTTCCTTCAGGTTTTGCTGCATTGCTGAAAGCATTCCTAAATTAATGTCTACAAGTGTGTTATCTGGCATAAATAAGCCTTCCATGATGGTTTTATCTAGTCTTTGTTTACAAGCTTTGTACGGATCGGATGCTGGTTGGCTATTTGTTCCAAATCTCATTTCTATGTCTAGTGACTTCACTCTATCATATTGATAGATTTTCATTTGCTTTTTTTTCCTAGTATTTGTGTTTTATATTTCATATGATCTTTTGGGGGATATGACATAAGTCTATATAACTGGTTTCTATAATTAATGTATGTTGAATTTGCAGTGTTTTTCCCATATGAGATAAATAATGATTTTAAATCCTTTTTTGCGTCAGTCTACCAGTCCCATAAATTGTCATAAAAGCATAAAGTAGAGTTCCTGACACTAAAAAATACTTCCAACTGTCTCTGATAGTCTGTTGTTTTAAGTAAGGATGCATTTAGCCTCCATCTATGAATATGGGAGTATATTTTTTGGGGTACTGCAGCTAAACGTAAGGTGCCTAAGAGTATGTAATGGTCAGAAAATTCTGTAGGTCTGATTTCCATTTTATAAGGTTTTATATGTTTGGACACTTAAATAAAATCAATGCGAGTAGCATATATGTGTCTAAAGTAAGTTGCTCCTACACTCTTTTTCAGAGTTCTATAAGCATCTGATAACCCTGTATCTAGAATAATTTGTTTTAAAGCGTGTGGGTCACAATAAACCTTTTTTATTATATCCCCTAAATATTTCAGATCTGGGTTACAATTAAAGTCCCCTCCCCCAGATAATATGTTTCTGTGTGAACAGATAAGGCTTTACCTCTTCAAAAAGTTCAGTTCTGGACGATTTAGTCTGGGGGAGCGTAGAGATTAATGAGACAGAAAGCAATTTCTCCATACGTGCAATCTAAGACCAAAGCCCTCCCTGGTCGTATATCAGTCAGGGGTGGGCAGATTGCTAAAATTTACCAGATATCGGATCCGGATAATCACAAGGCACTATCTGACTGGATCAGATATTTATCGGATCGGATAACGAGTGTATAGTAAGCATCGCTAGCCATGCCAAAAGGTTAAATAAAATAAAAAAAAAAAAATGTAAAAGTAGTGTGACTCAAACCACGCATTAAAAAGCAGTCAGTGCATTCAGATCACAGCTCACTCCCAATGCTGTTTGTTACTGGGATCAGGCTTTTTCCATGTGCAGGTGGCAGTCTCAGCTTTATTTAATTCAGTCCAGCATTTATGCTTTAATTTTTACAGCCCCCAGACTCCACAGTTGCCCTTCTGCCCTGGCTTCTGGTGGGAGAGTTGATTCTGGAGGAGACTCCCCCTGCTTGTCATGTCTTCAGATTCACGATCCCCCTAGGCGCCAGGTGCTTCTATTCATTTGTATAGGCTGCATAGCACTCCCTTTTACCAATGGTGCCTAAGAGCGCATTTATAGCACTTTTGTTTATTTCCCCCAAATGCCTCTGGACCACCTTTATTGTCTCGTATATCCCTGGGGCAGGAGAACGGAAGTGGACTATGTCAGAGCTGCTGCAGTGGCTTTACGTTGAGCGCTATAGTGCTGTCACTGAGCATGCACATTCCCGATGCAAGCTACGCGTCAGTGCGCTCCACTGCTTCACCTGATGGGCACTTTAATTTTTGAATACCACACTCCTCCAGTCCCCCCACCAGAGGATTACACCCGGTGGTTGGCAGGAGCATCGGGCAGGCACTCGGGACCGGCACTGGCAGTGGGAGTGGCCAGGAGGGCAACTAAGGCAAGCCCCACCAATGGTATAGTTTAAATAAAATAGAAAGGGAGTAAAAAGAAGGTGTGAATTACTGGGGGTCAACCCGCTTCACAGGTGCTTAATGTGAAAGCACTAATCCGACTGCTACAAAGAAAGATATCTGATCGGATATATCTAAAACGGTCAATAGCCGACCGGATTGTTTTATCGGATCGGATATCCGCCCATCGCTGATATCAATAATTCTTGATATTCAGAAGTGAGGGTTTTTAAATAAAATTCCTATACCATCAGCAGTATCTGTACCAAATGTTCAAAAGGATGGACCCCATGTCCAACTCCTTTTAACTTGGTGTATTTCAAAAATGGATGACAACCTAGTTTCCCGAACAAAAATGATTTCTGCTGAAATTTGGCATAAGAAGACTAAGACTGACAATTGCTTTTTGTAGTGCTTCAAACTACATATATTAAGTGAAGCAATATGTATGGAGGCCATGCACTATGTAAAAATGTTTAATCGTTATTCCTCCTCATTTAGGGGCCTTCTTTATGACTAGTTTTAGTTTTCCCTTTTTTTTTCCTTAGCAAGTTCTGCGGTCCTACTTTCCTCTTTTTCAGTTATTATATCAGATCTGTGAGCAATATCGGACTGTGGCTCAGAATCTCCTGTATTCATTTATAATAAGGAAAAGGGATTTTCCATCCGGGGGGGGGGTATGCTGTTTTGCTGATGCCCTTGTAAATCTTTTCCCTGTTTTTGCAATTTCAAAAGGAGGAGGCACGCTTGTGCTTGATTTTCCCTCCCTAGAGGTTTAGGGCACCTTTCTTTGTTCTAGGGTATCATGAGGCTCCACCTTTGTTTCTTTCCTAGTAAGAGGTTCATTTATTTTTAAATTGCATCACAAGAATTACCTTCTTGGGTCACATTATTCTGTGGCCTATCTCTACCTGTGGTTTCAGGAGGGGAATTTCTTCTCTTTTCTTGGTCTCAGTCTACCAGGTCGTCTTGGTCCCACTCCTCCTTTCTTTTTGCCCAGGGACACTGGTGAAAGCATGACACTTGTCATCACCGAGATTACACTGAAAAATGTTTTCACATAGGTCAGTAGAATTGCCGTACCCCCCACACAAGGAACATTTGAGTAAATCACAAGCACTGCTCAAGTGAGTTTAGCGCCACATTTATAGCAGGCTCTGGGTTGCCATTCGTAGAAACAAACCCCCCCTGTCCTTACCTAAAAAGAAGCTATTGGGAAGGTGAATGATTTCTGAGTTTACTTGAAACAGTTTTATTTTAAATCTCCACCCTCCTGTCCAGATTCCCTCAGTGTCAATAATTGCCTCAGGAGGTCCCAAAATATTACAGTGTTTCTGTAGCCAGTGATATATGTCACTAACATTTACACCTTCATTTCTGAACATAATAGAAATTAATCTAATCTGAGGCTTAGTGAATGAGATGGCATAGAAGGGAGTCCAAAGAGGAGTTTGTTTTAAGGTTATTATATTTTCCCAGAATCTCTCAAAGCTTATGTTCAATTTAAAACTAACATCAAAAGTATCCTCCCCCGATATATGTATTAATGCATATATCTCTGCTGGCACAAACTTCATAGATCCCTTCAGCAAGTTTTTTGCAACATAGTATCTGTCTGGGTGCTCAGTTAACGCCCCCCCCCACCACCACCACCACTATATCGTAGCCTAACTGCATTTCTCCTAGAGGCCTCTTCAAGCTTGTCTTTAAACAGTTCTGACATGGGAAATTTGTTTTGGTAATTCATTTTTATCATCTTGCTGGTTAGACTGTTCATGCCCTGTATCAAACACTTCTGTATTAATAGCATTTTGTTTCCCATCATCCCTCCACCTTGACGGACCTGGTGCTGTAAAGGCCTGGGCTTCGTCATCTAAATTCTGCGCAGTATCTATTACAGGATCTCGATTAACAGAAAAATGTTTACCTGAGCTCAGGGTTTGTGCTGCAGCATTTTTGTTCTCTGATGCAGGCCTGAAGTGAATATCGTCGCCCCAGTCTGGGTCAGAAACCCATTTACCCAGTTCATCCCTCTTCCAGCCGGATGAATTAAGAGCTCCTACAGCAGACCAATCATTTTTAAAGAAGTCCGTAGTGTCTTGTTTGAGTCCAAACTGCCTCTGCGCCTGTTATGAGACTGAAGTGTCTCCTATATGTTCCACTGGAGTGTTTGTTTCTCCCATCTGCTGCATTTGCCTTGTAGTGGTCTTGGTGGTGCAACTTTTCCCTGGAATGTCAGAACTTCTTCTCACAGGCTCCGCTGAGGCCTTATTCACCTCCAGCTGTGGATTACCAAAATTATTATGCGCTGTGTTTCCTCCGGTAACATTCTCCACCAATCTATATGCAACCCTACCTCCCCCTGACCTCCAGTGCCCTTGCTTCCACCTACGTAGGGTATCTGCCCAGGAAACCAGACCGCTCTAATTAAAGCATTAAAAAGCAATAGTCCCAGTAGCGATTCCCTGGACCCCAGTATTCTCCGGCTGGTGCTGGATGAAGTCCTTGCCCTGCTCACCAGCCTACTCAACCGATCCCTCTGACTGGGGCAATTCCTCACAGCATGGAAAACAGCCATAGTCACACCCATTCATAAAGGGGGTGACAGGTCCTGCGCCGGGAACTACCGACCAATCTCCATCCCCCTTCCCCTCCAAAGCACTGGAAAAATTGTGGCTATTCAAGTCACTGAATATCTTACTGAGTATAACATCTTGTGCCAAGAGCTGCACGGCTTCCGTGCTGGTCACAGTACCAGCACTGCACTAGCTGAGTTCTCCAATTTCCTACACTCCTCCCTGGATGCCAGCTCCCTAGCTGGTGCAGTGTACGTTGATCTCTCAAAGGCCTTCAGTACTGTCTCCCACCCTCTTCTGCTGGATGCCCTATGCCACATGGGTTTCTCTGCTGGCCCTCTCGCCTGGTGCACAAGCTACCTATACACCCGCTCCCAATGTGTAAAAATCAATGGAACACTCTCCGAAACTCATCCCATCCGCTCAGGAGTACCCCAGGACTCTATCCTGGACCCCCTACTCTTCTCACTCTATCTAAACGCCCTGCCCAGGGCATGCTCTGGCAAAATTCTTATGTATGCAGACGATGCTGTCATTTTTGCCACCCACCACAATCCCATCTCCCTCCAGGATACTCTACAACAATCCTACAACGATGCCGAAGCCTGGTTTAAAAAGCACAGACTCGTCATTAATCTCAAAAAAACCAAAACAATGCTTTTTGCCCACCCCCAAAACAAAGCCTGCAACTACCCACTCCTTATCCTCCCTAGTACCAAACAACCGCTTGAACAAGTCTGCTCCTACAAATACCTTGGGGTTTCTTTTGACTCAGCCCTCACCTACCACACCCACATTGATGCCTTTGCATCCGCCACTAATACACGGCTTGGCATCCTCTACTGCCATAAAAACTGCCTCCCCCCGATGCCTTCCGACTTGCAGTTACATCTTCTGTACTGTCCTTTGTTGACTATGACCTGCCAGTCTATAGTGCTGCTGACACTACTGCTCTCAATAAAATTCGACTCGCCCTAAATAAGGCCTGCAGGCTGATTACTGGTGCCCCCAGGCTCACACATACTTGTCAACTCTATGACGAGGCAAAACTGCTAAACCTAGATGAACAGCTATGTTATCAAACCTGCCTCCTCACAAAAAAAACTCTACTCGGGCTATCCCCTCCCGGGGTGACAGCCTCCATCCGCCACACCCAACCCATTATTGCAACCCGCACCTCCGACAAGACCACTCTACTGGTCCACAGATCCAGGGCCACCCATGGTCAGAGGTCTTTTTGCTACCGAGCTCCATCCTGGTTTAATTCTCTCCCTGCTCCCATCTCCAGTGCCCCCACAATCTCCAACTTCAAAACCGCCCTTTGGACCCAACTGTTTAACACTCGCAGCTGCTCCTGTTTCTAAATGGGACCTTGATCTCTCCACACTTCATGACGCCTCCTGGGAGGCACTCCAACTCACCCCACTCCCAACTTCTTCCTATAGCTTATTTCCTCTGTTACTACCAGCATGTGCTCAGCTGTATCTTTGAAATGTCTCCTAAATTGTATAAATGTATGAAACCATACTGTGTAACTCTAAGTCTATGTCTTATATGCTGTAACCTAAATTTGTTTCTGTCTGACCTCATTGTGACAAGGTACCTTTGGAAATGAGCCTCTGGCTCAAAGGTTGTAAACTGATGTACAAATAAATAAATAAACCGTTTGTATTGTGAAATCGTCCTGCAAAGATGAGGTCGTTTCTGTCGGTTGCTCTATTGTAACTTCGACTTCCTCAAGTTCCAAAATTAAAGGCAGCTCTTCAGACACATCCATCTCCATTACGGTCTCACTCTGATCTGCCATCAGTACATTCGTGTGGGCTTCCCCTACTGACAAGTAGGGAAATTTCTCCAGAGTCCTGGCTAAATTTCCACCATTCACTAAAATAACACCAAGAGTTTACTCTCATTTTATTTCACTTGGTTTGCATCTTCCTTGTCACTGCTGCCCACACTGGAGGAGGCTAAAAAAGTCAGCAGTATTCTCTAGCCCTCCTGATCTGGTGTCTCCATTAGTCTTCCACCGCCACCCATCTGAGCCCCACCATACATTGACACACGGGTTCATTTCTTGGGTTGTACTCCCAGGCACACAAACTATTGCCCACCCCAGTCAACCACTGTATCTACAGCTGGACCCATCCTAAGCCCTGAACCAGCTCCCTAGCCCGACCATCCACCTTACACCTGGACCTTTCTATCCTCTGGACTGCCCCCCCCCCCGCAGTTGGACCTCCCTTCCATGCTCCTCGCCAACATCCCTCAGCAGACAAGCCTACCAGCAGCGCCGGCCCTACCATGCAGCAGTAAGGTGACCACTTGCGATGCCAACGTGCTGGGTTTGTGAATGGACCCAGAAATCGGAGGGCTGGCCGGGCAGAGAAGGATAGAGTACCCCAGGGGTGTCTCTCCTTCTCCGGGAGGGGGGTGTCCAGCTTGCTGGCGACCTCATGCGGAGGCTGTGAGAATCGCTGGAAAAAGCCAGCACCTGCTTGCATGGTAACAGGTACAGACACTGGCATCATTGCTCGCCCCGCCTCCCAGCATCCCCCTCACCATCTGGTCTCTGCCCCTGTTTTGTCCCTCACTGTTCTTTTGTTCTTTTTTAAACTTGCAAAAAAAAGAGGTCCATCACTGATTACTCTAGTACCTCCACGTGACCACCCACTGTGTACCCACACCCCATTAACACTCCCACAGACCAACACTCACCTGTGGAGGTCCCAGGTTCGAGATCCCCTCTCTGATCGAAGACGTGTCTTGCTGCAGGAACCGGCGTCTGCAATATGAAAACGAAAGTAAATGCGGTTCACTGTATTTCGGTGTGGGTTTCAACTTTGGTACATAACGCAATCATTTTTTGACATATAGGCCACAAATTTTCAACATGGCCTTTTGGGAACCCCGCCTCATGAGCAATATGAAAGTCACTGTGCAACTCTCGCCCAAAATGTGATTTTGCATTCACTTGGCAAATTCACTTTTTGGGCAGGATTAGTGTAATGGCAGTCATATTATTCATGAGGTGGGAACATGAGGCTATGTTTCAAATGTAGGGTCAAAATATGAAAAAAAGTCAGTTATGAACATTCATTGCAGTTTTGGATTATTACCTTGACAGAGTCCAGATATATGCATCAGAGGTGGAGAAGGACATGGGAGTGATGATCACTAGTGACCTGAAGTACTCCACGCAGTGCAAGAAAGCAGCAGTGGCAAACAAGATGTTGGGATGCATATGTAAGGGGATCATCAGTAGAAGAGAGGTCATACTACCCTTGTACATGTCACTGGTGAGGCCTCATCTAGAGTGTGGAGTTCAGTACTGGTGTCCAAACCTCAAAAAAGGACATTACCCTACTGAGGAGGTCCAGAGGATGGCTACAAAGATGATATGTCAGCAGGGTAAGGCATATGAGGAGAGGTTGAGGGCACTGAACATGTACTCCCTGGAGGAAAGGAGAGGGGCATGATTGTGACCTTCATGTACTTGAAAGGGATAAGTAAGGTGGATAAGGAGGGTCTCTTTAAGCTTAGTGGCAACCATAACATGAGGGGACACAGTCTTAAGCTGGAGGAGGAGGTTTAGGAGGGAGGTCAGGAAGTATTCACAGAGAGGGTGGTGGACACTTGGAATGTGCTGCCAGAAGAGGTGGTTTCGTTGACAACAGTGGACAGCTTCAAGAGAGGCTTGGATAGGCATGGGGGAAGGTGAGAATCATGGGTAGGGGAGGATAGGAGAAGTGGGAAGGGAGAGCAGGGACAGTAGCTCAAGCTATGGACCCTGCAATATGAGCAGACTATTTATCTAAAAGTTTGTGACCGGGAGAGGCACACTAAGCTGTGGCTTATTTCCAGGTGCAACCTGGGGCAAAGGAAGAGGAATATTTGTACAGGTGTAGATTGGCTTACAGAAACAGATTAAGCTGTTGGTGATATTTTTGGTGAATGGGACATTTTGGCCAGAACAGCTGGGAAATTCCCCCAGGCTTATTGAGAAGTGCCTTGCCACACCTGCCCCCCTTCCTACAGACCATAAACCCCCTGCAGCTGCTTTATGTGCCCCCATCTCACAGCTGGAACCCCCTACGCACAGATCAGCCACCCCCCTGCAGCAGAACCCTCCAACATCCTAGTGTGTGCCCCCCTCGTACAGCAGAAACCTCCCATCCCATACACACCCTTGCAGATGACTTTCCAGAACAGACTGGCACAGCCGGAATCCCTCGATTCACAGACCAGCCACCACCTTACAACTGGACATCACCTTGCCACAAACCAGCTACCCTTAACCATGCAGCAGAAACCCGGCCCCAATGTGTGCCCCTTACAGCAGAAACCCAATTTCCACACTTCCCCTTGCAGCTGACACCCTAGAACTGACTGGCATTGAGTCTCTCACACACAGCTGGAACCCATTGTTGCAAAGATTAGCCACCACCCCACAGCTGGACCCCTTAACCCCCTTTTCACAGACCAGCAAGTGGCAACCCCATGCAGCTGCCCCCATCGCTCAGCTGGAACCCCCTCCCACCAGAGCAGTCACCCTCTGTAGCAGAACCCCCACCCCCGCACAGCAGAAACCTCCATGGAAAAGACTACCCATCTCACTGTGCTCCCCAGCCCGTATCTTCAGTTTGGGATGGGGAACAGAATATACCTGAGGTTTTGGGCATCACTTCTAGTAGCAATGTTCTCTGGCCCCGATCCAGAGTTCGAGGGGGCCATATTGGGACCAGTGGAGCATAAAAAGTGGACAGTATGCAGTTTCGGTAGTAAAACAGTGTTACAAACGCTAAGCCAAAACCGCATACAAACCAATGGCATTCCCTGGAGGCAGCGCGTTTTTGCCCTCCAAAAGATAGCAGCTCGCTTTATGTGCCTCAGAAGGGGGCATTGCCATTCTAGTCTTTTATTCGAATTCTGTGGCTAGTGGTGTGCGGATCGGCCTTTTTGTTTCTGGCTGGTCGGGTAAAGCAGATCATAACCAGGAGTGTAACAGAGCTGGTTTTAGACACCAGCAAACCCCGTGGTCTCGCGTGCCCCCAGTCCAAGCAAGTTATTTTGTTAGTTTTTAAATCGGATTATGCCCGTATTTGAAAAGGCTATTAAAAATCATTTGCCAAGATCACAGTCAACTTGCCAAGTTTGCTATTGTGAAACCATAGAAGTTGACGGCGGAAAAAGACCATCGGCCCATCTAGTCTGCCCTTAATACCCTATCCTACCCCCCTGATGTAGTGTCAATACAAGGTTTATGCCCATGCTGCCCTTTCCATATTTCCTGCCTTGCGGTCACTGGGTGACCAGATAAGCCTTTAACTGTGTCCCAGCCATGTTTGAAGCCATTAATTGTGTTGGCACTCACTACTTTAGTCAGCCTATTTGTAAAAAGAACTTCCTCACATCCGTCCTGAATTTCTCTCCTGCCAACTGCTACACATGTTCCAGTGATCTAGATTTGCTATTTCTGTTGAATAGTTCCTCACAGGTTACTCTGTAACTTAATTCCTGTCAGGAACTTGACGGTCTCTATCATTGCTCCTCTCCCGTCTGGTCTCCTGGAAGTACATGTTTAGTGCCCTAAATAAATTCTTCTATGATCTGTCCTGCAGGCCATGCATCACTTCTGGTACTCTCCACTACACTGTCTCCATCCTGTCCCTGTCTTTGCCCAAGTGAGGGTTCCAGAACTGGGTACAATACTCCAGGTGTGGCCTTACCAGTGATCTATAGAGTGGTCATAAGACCTCCTTTCTACTGCTAGTGAATCCCCTCCCAGTACACCCCAACATCCTGGTTGCCTTGCTGTAGGACTTGTAACATTAGCTGTATTGTTTGAGAGTCGCTTACAGTGACTCCTAGATCCCTTTCCTCAGTAGTAGTGTCCAGTTAAACTCCTTCCCTATAGTGTTCTATCCTGGGATTACTATTGCACTTTTTTGACATTGAACTTTAATTTCCAATCCTCTGAACACTTCCGGCCTTTGCAGGACTCTTTGCAACTCCCTTACCACCTTCTTGCTCTCTACTCTACCACATAACTGTTGTCACCTGCAAAGAGACCCATCTTGTCCTGAATTCCTTCTCATTTGTCACTGATGAACATATTGAAAACGACTGAACCCAGAACCCCTGTGACACCCTACTTGTGACCTCTGTCTTCCTCTAGATCTGACCCTGTTTAACACTACCCTGCGCAATCTCCCTCCTATCCAACTACCCACCCATCTAACTATGTCCTTCCCCACACGTAGATCTGGTAGCATATTCAGCAGTCTTCTGTGTAGCACCATGCTGAGACTGAAGCAGAGTAAATCTACTGCTTATCTTTCATCTACTGCCCAAGTTACTCAGTCATAAAAATCCTATCAGGCTGGTCTGATGCGACCTCCCAGCCACAAACTCATGCTCTTTGCTATGCTGGAACCCATTACTCTTCAGCTACTACTCTAGGTCCTCTTTGATTAGCATCTCCATCAGATTACCCACAATAGAGGTAAGACTGACAGCATGTAGTTACACGGTTGCTCCTTGTTCCTGCCATTATGGGGCCAAACTGTGGTTGTTGCCCTCCTGTCTTTCAGAACAACTCCTGACTGAAGTGACCTATTGACTAGCCCTGCCAAGGGTTCAGCCAGTTCTGATGCCTGCTCCATGAGCATCCTTAGATGCATCCCTTCTGGACCTGGAGTCTTATCTACCCTCAGGACTGCAAGCCCTTTTCTTACCCTTTTACTTGTAAATATTTTCTGCCTCGTTTCTGCAGGCAGCGTTTATGCCACTTTCCGGCAAAGGCTTACTGTTCTCTACTGTGAAAACTGAGCAGAAGTAAAGAATGACAGCCTTCTGCATGTCTTCCTCTATTACCCTGCCACCCTCTGTCAGCCTAATAGTTCCTCCTGCTGTCTTCATTTTTCTGTAATATATTTAAACAGCTGTTAGCACAGGATGTCTTATGTGAGACAATCACATACCATATTTTTATTTTACAAATATCACACAATAATCATAATCAGCTGGCCAAGTGTCGCAGTACTCATTCCGTTTTTAAGTCCCCTTCTTCTCTTGTTTCTAATGAAGGCATTTTTCTTGGCCTCACCACTTCTGAGCTTCTTGGAAAGCCAGATTGGTCTTAAGTACTGATTTCTCTTGGTGACTGTCCTTAAGCATGACTTTGTTGCCTCCAGAGTGGTCCCTTTTCTGCCAACCTTTCCTCTACACCTGTGAATGCATTCACCTCGACCCAGGAATAGTTCCATCTGGTTAAAGTCTGCTCTCTTAAAATCTAGGACTTCAGCCTTTGACAAGGGTATATTGGTGCCGAGGGCCAGCTCGAACTATATGGTGTTATAGTCACTGGGCCCTAGTGGTCCCCCCCATCCTCATTCCGCCAGCCATTTCCTAGATAGTGAGTACCAACTCAAGAACAGCAGACTGCCTTGTGGGTTCCTTGTCCAGCTGCACCAGTAGGCAGTCCTGCAATTTGTCTAGCAGGGCCTGACATCTGGTGCTCATAGCTGCTGGAATGTCTCAGTCAGTGTCTGGCAGGCTAAGGTCCCCACTACATCTTCCTTATACACAGTGTACCCTGGAACCACCAGGTCCCAGTCATTATTCCCTGTGGCACAAGTTTCTGTAATGGCTACGAGGTCCAATTCCCCCATCTGCCACCATCACTTGGAGCTCACTTATTTTATTTCCCAGGGTCCTGGCATTAGGTTTTCCATCTCGTGCCCCATTCCCTCCCATCTTTTATATGTCATAGAAACATAGAATTTGATGGCAGATAAGGACCACTTGGCCCACCCAGTCTTCCCATTTTTCCCTACCTTCAGTACCACCACAGACCCTAATTGATCTCCGGCTCTTTCTCCCTCCCCCCTTCCCTTCCATTAAGATTCCCCTTATGCCTGTTGCATGCATACTTGAACCCCACCACTGTTTTTGTTACATCACCTCCATTGGAAGGCTGTTCTAGGAATCCACCACTCTTCCTGTGAAGAAGTACTTCCTCACATCACCCCTGAATATACCCCCTTGAGCTTCATAGCATGCCCCTTTGTCCTTAAACTCCTTTTTTTTTTCTGAAAAATAGTTCCTTCTTGTACTTTATTTACCCCCATGACGTATTTAAAGGTCTCTATATCTTCCCTCTCCCTCCTCTTTTCCAGGGTGTACATATTGTGGTCCTTTAGTCTCTCATTGTAGGGTTTTTGGTGGAGACCCTGCACCATTTTAGTTGCCCTCTTCTGGACCACCTCCTCTGTGTGTGTGTATGTTTTCCAGAGATGTGATCTCTAGAACTGGACACAGTACTCAATCAATCAATCGTTTATTTATAGAAAGCTCAATTCCAGAAAGATCAAAGTGCTTGTACAATTAAATAAATTATAATTTAAATACAGACAATTACAGTAAAATTCTAGAATTAAAAAGACAACCAATTAACCAAAATCAGGGAAAGCCATACCAAGCTCAAGATGGCATCTTACCAGCGATCTGTAGAGGGGCAATGCTTCCTCGCTATTTCTACTGGTGATACCCCTCACTGTGCACCCCAGCATCCCACGAGCCCTCCCAACTGACATGACGCAATGCCTTGCCATTCTAGATCATTCATATGATAGCCCCAGGTCTCTTTTTCCTGCTTGGTGGTCATCATACCACCCCACCCATTTTGTACTCTGACCTTGGGATTCTGTGTCCTAAGAGCATTATTTTGCACTTTTTCACCTTGTAACCCAGCTGCCATTCCCTTGACCACTTTTCTCAGGTCTTTTCTCATCCTTTACATCCCCCTGGAGTGTCCTGTCCACCCTATTGCAGATTTTGGTGTCATCCTCAGAGAGGCAGACCTTCCCTTCTGGCTCCTCTGCAGTGTCATTTATAAAGGCATTAAAGAGGACCAGTCTCAGCAGTGATTGCTGAGGCATCATGCTGGCACCCTGCCTTCCTTGGAGTGAACTTCGTTTATCACCACTCTGTGTTACCCATCCCCTAATCAATTTCTTACCTAGATCACCACCTTTGGACCCACTCCTAAGATACCCAACTTGCCTACTAGTCTCCCATGTGGAAGGGTATCAAAAGCCTTACTGAAATCTAGGTAGGCTACATCCACCACTCCACCCCCCAGTCAAAGAAATATCAGATTAATTTGACATGACCCCCCCCCCCCCCATGAATCCATGCTGCTTCAGGTCTTATAACGTCTTGAATTTAAGATATTCCTCAATACTTTCCTTCAGCAATGATTCAATTAACTTTCCCACCATTCTCACCACTGACGTCGGGCTAACTGGTCTATAATTCCAGCCTCCTCCTTGCTACTGCTTTTGTGAAGTGGGACTATGTCTGTCCTCCTCCAGTCCTCTGGAACCACTCCAGTTTCCAGTGAACTGTTAAATAGAACTGTCAGAAGTGCCACCAGTGCCTCCCTGAGTTCCCTCAATACACATGGATGCATCCTGTCTGGCCCCATTTGTTTGTTCACTGTCAAGATTACAGGGTATTAAATAGCTGGTATAGCTAAGCAAAACGTGGTAGTGCTAACCATTTCCAGAAATGCTTAGCAGTAGATTGCTAAGCATTTTTTGAGTGAGTCCATAACACGGTACAACATTAAATTTTGCTAATCCGTCTGTGCCAAATGCTATGCATTTTCACAACTGATTAGCACTTTCGTGCATCAAAATGCTAAGTAGTTTTTTCAGCTTATTTAAAACCCTGGATTAGTGAGTCCCTTTAGCACTCTTCTAAAAACTAGTGTCCCCCCCCCCAAAAAAAAAAGCTTCTGTCACTTTTCTGTGGCCCTTGTCTTTCCTTGGTGAACATTGAACTTCCCACTTTATCATCCCTCAACCTCCTTAATTTACTGTTTTTTTCCAGTTTTTTTTTTTTTTTTGGCCTGCTTCTCGATCCCTTCTGCCCTGGCCTCCTTTCGTAGACTATGAGAAAAAGCTAGCACTACGGACAAAAGATAACCATAAGGCATTTTATGGGTATTAAAATAGTAAAAAAGGAATCTCAACATCGGTAGGACCATTAGTTAACATAAATGGTACACTGATCACAGAACTTAAACAAATGGCAGAAATACAAAACAAGTACTTTATATCAGTTTTCAACAATAAACAGAATACTATAAGGTAGGTATCATCTGGAAGTGAACTTCCTTGCTCAATCTTAATAGACAGGGCAGTTACAAAGAGCAGACTGCAAACAGTGGACCCAAATAAATCCCCCGGTCCGGATGGTTTCCATCCCAGAATCATCAGAGAGCTGGCCACAGAACTAGCAGACCTGTTAGCCCACATTTTTCAAAAGTTAATAGAGCAAGGGCAGGTGGTCAATTCATGGAGATCTGCATTAGTAATGCCACTTTATAAAAAGAGCAATAAACAAAAGTCTAGTAACTACCGCCCGGTGAGTTTGACTTCAGTACTGTCTAAGGTCCTGGAAGGTATTATCAAACACTATATTGGTACGCACATAGAAAATTTAAACTTGGTAGATCAGAAACAACGTGGATTTGCTAAAGGCGGATCCTGCCAGACAAACATGCTAGAATTCTATGAGAAAGTCAGGAGAGCAGTGGATAAAGGGTATCCGATAGATGTTATAGTCCTAGATTTCTCTAAAGCCTTTGATAAATTACCATATCAGAAACTGGTATTAGTACTTGAGTATCTGGGCATCCACAGTTACTTTATCAACTGGATTATTTCATGGCTCTCTTGATAGGAAACAAAGGGTCTGTATACAAGAAGCATATTCTAAATGGGCCGAGGTGATGAGTGGGGTGCCCCAGGGTTCAGTCCTGGGTCCCTGCTTGTTTAATCTCCATGTAGCATCCATGGGTAATGATTTGAACGACATTTGGCTGTCCAAGTTTGCAGACGATACAATGTTGGGATCAGTGATTGTAACAAATGACGATGCGCTTGAACTTCAAAAAGCACTACAGTCAATTGAAAAGTGGCCGGTAGAAAAACTGTTGAGGTTCAGTGCAGACAAGTGCACAGTTATGCATTTTGGAAGTAAAAATATCCAGGCTGATTACATTTTATTAAATGATTGAAAATTAAAGGTGGTTACGGAGAAAAGAGATGTGGGGATCACAATCACAAACAATCTGAAATTTAGCGCCCACTGTCAGAAAATTACACGTAAGGCAAATGGTATACTTATAGCATGCTGAGGCATATCTCCAACAGGAATAAGGAAGTCATCGTCCCATTGTACGTATTCCTGGTTAGACTCCATCTGGAGTATTGTGCCCAGGTATGGGCATTGTACAAGAAGTCTGATATTCAAATGATAGAGCGAGTTCAGAAAAGAAAAATGCATCATATTGTAAATCAAAAGGGTGAGAGCTATAAGGACAGAATGTACCACTTAGGTATGTTCACATTGGAGTATAGACGATTAAGGGAGACGTGTTAGCTATTTAAATTGATGCTGGATACAAATTTATGGGATATGCTGGGATTAGAACTAAGGGATCAGATTTAAAACACAAGAGCCCATCCGCTTCAATTTTTAGGGGACAGGTGCCATTCATACAAAAGACAGAAATAGTTCTTACAAAGAGTGGTCACTCTTTGGAACTCAGTACCGTTGGAGATATTAGCAAATAAAACAATTAATGAATTCAAGATTGGTTTGGACAATTATATACAGAACAACATCCTAGTTTATGGATAAATCCTCGGCGAGCATTATGGACGAAAGTCTTCTAACTCTGTGACTACCTATGAACTCCTGACTTTGTTGTTTCCCTCTCCAGTGTGCCTAGTCACCATTTCTGGGGGAGCCCTAACCATGTTCCTTCCTCATTGGTTCCCCCATCTTCAGCCTTCTCCACAGCTGGTTTAACTGTCCACCAATATTTATTTATTTAAAAGTCTGATAACTGGGAAAGGCACACTGAGCCAAGGCTTGTTTCCAGGTGCAACCCAGGGGAGAAGAATTAGTTCTACAGGCAGGTACAAACATCAGAGGAGCAATTAATGTCAAAAATATGTGCAGTATACAACTGGCAACAATACAGAGTAGCAGAAATGCAGGGCATATAAAGTGAGAGACATACAGTTAAGTTTGAGGGTGCAAAACTGAGTTGATAAGGCTGCAGTGAGAAAGAGGGAATTGGGAGGGGGTAACAGGGAAGAGGAGAAAAGAGCCTGAGTAGATGTTTTGACTGTTGGAGAGAGGGGGGAAAAGGCAAAGAGGATAGGGGAGATGGGTTAGCGTTGGGAGAGATAATGCTCATGCAGGAGTGGGACAGGGTAGAGGTTGGGGAGCTCCAGTTGTAGGAGTCTACGGATAGAGGGGTGGGGATGCTGCAGTGAGAAAGGGAAATGAGGAATTGGGGGGGGGGGGTGACAGGAACAGGGAGAAGGAGGAGAAGAAAGCCTGGGTAGATGTTTTAGAGAGAGAAGGGAAGGGAAGGTGAAGAGGATGGGGGCAGGTTCCACAGGAAATGGAGCTGGTTGGAGAAGGCAGCTTGGTCAGAGAATGAGCAGGGTGTGGTAAAGAGAAGGTGCGGAGGTCCCTGGAGCATAGAGACGGGGGAGATAAGTAGGAAGAAAGCCAAACCAGTATTTGGCAATGAAAGAGGTGCAGTGGTATGGGCAGTAAAGGGGTGGGGGGGCTGGAAAGGGATGAGTATAGGGAGCAGTGGTAGGTGCGGGGAAGAGGGTTGGAGGAAAAGCAACACAAGGCATTGTAGAGGGTATTCACTTTGACAAGAGAGGAGGAAGGGGCAGAACTGTATACTATTTCAGCATAATCAAATATTGGGAGGATTATTTTGGTTAATAGTTCTTGGCTGATGTGGGTGGGGAGGTGGTATTTTTTTGGTAAAGGACGCCGAACTTGGGGTGTAGTTTGGCATGAATGGCATCAGTGTGGACAGAGAAATCAAATTTACTGTTCAGCCGACGCCAGGATATTTGAAGGCGGGAACAGACTCCAGATGGGTGCCATCTAGGGTAGAAGGTTGGGGGAAGTGATAGTCTAGCTAACCTCTGGGAGGTGCCAAAGGTCATGGCCACAGTCTTTTTGGTGTTGACTTTGAGTTGCTTATCCTGAAACCAGTGTAGTATGTTGTGGAAGTCACTTTTGAGTGAGGCTTCAACTGCAGAAGAAGGGCCTGATGAGAAAATCACTGTGTCATCAGCATACATGTGTTTATGGGATGAGACATAGGCAGAGGGGAGATAATTGAAAGGAAAGGGAAAGAGGAAATTGTGTAACCAGGAAAGGCACACTAAGCCAGAGCTTGTTTCCAGGTGTGACCTAGGAACACAAGGAAGTTAAGTGACTTGCTTGGGGTCACACAGTATGCATGTGGGGGCTGATGGGATTCAAACCAAGGTCTCCAGGTTTTCAGCTCAGTGCCTTTAACCACTACGCTATACTGCCTGGCGTATGGAAAACAGTATGGAACCCAGGATGACACAAGCTAGGATGGGGGGAGGGTGACAGTTCACCACCCACCTGGCCAGACTGTTGTTGACCTATGAGGTAGGAGCATAACCATGCAACTGCAGGGGCAGAGAGACCAGCTGAGGATAATTTACTCAGAAGGATGGGGTGGGAGATTGAGTCGAAGGCTTTTGCAAGGTCAGTGAATATGGCAGCAGTGATGTGTCCCTAATCCATTCTGGAGAGAATGGAGTCAATGACACTCAGTAGGGAGGAGATGGTGGAGAGTTTTCTTCTAAAGCAAGACTTGAAAGATGAGAGAAAGGATGAGGAGTCTAGAAAGTTTGTGAGTCTGGAATACTAGCGACTCATGAAGTTTAGCCAGGGATGGAAGAAGTGAGATTGGGTTGTAGTTACCAGGGGAGGATGGGTCACTCCCTTTGTGTAGAGGTAGTACTTTGGCAACTTTCCAGGCTCGAGGGACAGTACCAATGGAGAAGGATAGGTTCAGGAGATGAGTGAGAGTATGGACAATGGCAGGAGTGGATATGTAGAGAGGTCTGAGGTCCAGACCATCAGGGCTATGTGCAGAGGGGTTAAGGGACAGGAGGGTATGGAAAACTTCTTGGGGGAAAGCTGAAACCCATCAGCAGTGTTGGGAGGGGGGAAGCTGAGGTGGATGGGCAGAGTAGAGCACAGGTGGTGAAGAAGTTGTTCAAGAGAGTAGTGACAGCAAGATGATCAGAGAGCAGTGAGCCATCGGTGGAGGCGGGGGACGGCAGATTGGGCCAGAGGGTCGAACAAGGAGTGGATCGCTCTTCAGAATCTGGATGGGAAATTTAGGTTGAACTGAAGGTTGGACTTGAAATAATGGGCCTTGGCAGTGCGAATTGCCTTATTATATGTGTTCCATAGGGATCTGTAAAGTTGACAGTTGGATGAGGAGTGGGAGGCCTTGAAAAGGACCCATGCAAGGTCCAGAGACTTGTACATGTCTGTTAAGTTAGGCGAACCCGGGGTGGTGAGTTGTCTACACGGGTCTTGTGGGGGGCATGAGTGTTCCAGATGTTGGATAGGATGGTGGTAAAAGAAGGCAGGGCTGAGTCAGTATCATGTGCAAAGTAAAAAGGGGACCAATCTGAGGAGGCCAGGTCCAGAATGAAAGCGTCAGTCTTGAGTGACTTGAGAGACCTATGCCAGATGCACTTAGGAGTGGATTGAGGGTATCAAACTTTTTTTATGCAGTAGGTAAAGCAGTGGTCACTGAGAATGTCAAAGAGAACATCTGCAGCCAAGATGCAATGGGGGTGGTGGGAGGATAACACTCTGTCCAGGAGGGAGTGGTTAGATGAGTGAGGGTTGAGTCTGGTGGGTTTTGTGATCAGCTGCATTAGGTTCAGAGACTCGATAGAGTGGAAGAGGGGCATCATGGCAGGAGAGAGCCAGTTGACATTGAAGTTACCAAGGAGGATGAGCTCACTGGAGGGGGAGAGGGAGACGAGAGAGAGAGAGTTGAGGAAGGAGGGGTGAGAGACTTTTGGGGAGGCATAAAGGATGCCTACAAAGATAGGAAGGGTGGAAGGGAGGGGTAGTTTTACTAACAGGAGTTCAGGAGAGGCATGAGGTGGGGAGGACTTCCTGGAAGGAGACGGAACAGGAGAGGGTTTGGCAGATGCATAAAGCAATGCTGCCACCACCACATTTATTTATTTTATTTTTTTTATTTATTGAAATCTTAGATACACCTGTGAGCGAAAGCTCGTGGAGAGGTTCCATGTCATGTACAAAAACAACAATGCAAGGAATTCAGGACAATATACAGATAAAACATTGAGAGTACAGTAAACAGATAATGACAATATTAACATAAGGGTGCATAAATCCAAGCCAGACTAGTAACTGCGGTGATGTGCAAAGTAAGCCTGCGTCAGAAGGAGAAGTAGGGGAAAAGGGGAAGAAGAGGTGGGGTAGACAGGACAGTGTGGACAGAGGGGGATAGATTGGGATAAAGGGGTTGGAGATGGGGCTAAGTGCCACGGTTTGCCTATCCCGGGGATAGGGGCTGGGAAGTGCTGAGGTCAGTCAGTGGGTGTGTAGGATGACTCAGTGGTGGCACCTGCAAGTACTCATATGAATAAGGTGTTGGCGTGGTTTAAGTTTGAAGGGTCCAAGTGTAACAGTGCCAGAGATATCCGGTGGTAGTGCGTTTGTCCAGAGCGGTGCCCGGTACGCAAAGGCAAGTTGTGCCATGGATGTGTGGCATCTGGGTATATAAAATGTTTGTGTGGAGGGGCTCCTGGTTTGCTTGGTATTTAGCGGAAGAAACAGCAGGTTATGTACTCCAGGAGGAAGCTGGTTTAGCGTGACCTTTTTGGCGAGAAGGCAGGCTTGATAATCTTATTCCGACATTAAGCTGGAGCCAGCTAGTGCGGGTCTAGAGTTTGCAGGTATGGGTTAGTTTAGGTGCATTAGTGAGCAGCCGGCAGGCTTTATTTAGTGCAACAGTGATGCGTTGGAGTGCTGAGTTGGTTGCAGATCCGTATATTACCAGTCCATAATCTATAAGGGATACAATCGAGTTGTTAATTGCCAGGTTCAGTGCTTTGTGGGTGAGACAATGTCTGTGTCGGTAGAGGATGCCGATTCTGGTGTTGATGGCTTTGGCAGTGTTGTTGATGTGCTGTGTGAAGGACAAGGTGGAGTCGATAGTTACTCCCAGGTATTTGAAGTGTGGGACGAGTTCCAGGGTGTTGCCACTGTAATTCCGTATGACCAAGGGGTAGCTTTTATGTTTGTTGTGGGTTGATGTGTAGAGCATGGTTTTGGCCTTTTTATAATTCAAGACCAATGTTTGTTCTTTAAACCATTTTTATGTTTGCTTGCATGCATGTGCAAGAAACATAGTGCCATCATTCGAGTTTTCGGAGGTGTGGCACCCGTCTTCCAATTCAGTCAGTGTGTTTGCAGGCGCAGCTGCAGTTCTCCAGTGAACGCTGCAGCTGTCTATGGCAGCAGTTGATAATACAGTGGCCATACAGTTGAAAGGGAGAGCTACGCTTCATTGAGCAGCGATAAGATATCGCGTGCTCATGCGCGCTCCCCCAACACACACGCACGCATACCGCGTGCTCATGCCCCCACGCACACACTGTATAGCCGGTGGGGTGCCCAGTCCTCATCGTTGCGCCGCACTCCCCCAACAGAGTTCCAGATGCCATGCTGGGAGCCCACCCCAGCATGGCAACAGATCGTATGGCTGACGGGTGCCCAACCGCTGGGACCACAGGGTGCCACGCTGGGAGACCACCCCATCGTGGCAACAGATCGTATGGCCGACGGGGTGCCCAATCTCCCGTTGGCTCCGTGGCCCCCTCAAACAGCCTTCCAGCTGCCATGCTGGGAGTCCACCCCAGCATGCCACAAGTCCCATGTCGTCTAAGTTTAAAAAAAAAAAAGAAACCTGAAAGAAAAAAAAAACTTCCCTCGCTGACTGTCCTGACCCAATCGTCCCGCGCCCAATCTCTGCACACCCTGCCTCCTCACACCCCCTCCTCATCCCATACTTGCATCCGGAGCTCAGCGCGACAATCTTCAGTGGACCAGGAACACGTCTGCACTCTTCAAAGCCGACCGCTAACTGAGGAAATGCCTGTAAGCTGTATAATGTAATAAATGTGGTTTTTCAACTTCAGTGCATATCTCGGGCATTTTGGGGAATTTTTTCACCAAATTTCCAACATGGGGTTTTTGGGACCACCACATAATTCCTGTCACTGTCATGGCATTATCGGCCCCGAAGGTGATTTCGCGTTACCGCGCTGGAACCACCTTCTTCGGGACCGATTACTTAAATGACAGTGTCACAGTTCATTAGGGTAGGCCTCCAAAAACCCTATGTTGAAAATTTGGTGAAAAAATTCCCAAAAATGACTTTTATGAGCATGCGTTGCGCTGTTCCTACGCACACTCGTAAGTTTGCGAATTTTCAATATGTTCACTCCAGATTTTCAACACTGTCATTTTACCATACCTCCTTATGAGCAGTACAGCTGTCATTTCTCACACCTGATGCAAAATGTGTTTCCGCGCATGTAGCGCACAATGGTGCAGTTGGTGTGCGAAATCAATGTTCAGGACAGATTAAGAAAATCACAGTGACACTGTTAATGAGCAGAGGTGTTAAAGTGACTATGTTAAAAATTTGGTGAAAAAATTCCCAAAAATTACTGTTTTACGAGCATGCGTTGCGCTGTTCCTACGCACGCTCGTAAGTTCACGAATTTTCAATATTTTCACTCCAGATTTTCAACATTGCCATTTTACCACACTTCCTTATGAGCAGTACAGATGTCATTTTTCACATCTCAGCCAAAACGTGTTTCCACCCATGTAGCGTACAATGGCGCAGTCAGTGTGCAAAATCAATGTTCGGGACAGATTAAGAAAATCACAGTGACACTGTTCATGAGCAGAGGTGTTAAAGTGGCTATGTTAAAAATTTGGTGAAATACGTCCATAAAATGACTGTGTTACGAGCGACCATTGCGCAGTTTCCACGCACCCTCGTAACTTCATGGATTTCTAATATTTTCAGTCCAGACTTTCACCACTGGCTTTTTTCCACACTTTCTTATGAACAGTACAGCTGTCAATTTTCACACCATGGCCGAAATGCGTTTTCGCACTTCCAGTGCAGAAATGCGTGGTCGCTGTGGAAAATCACTGTTCGGGACAGATTAAGAAAATCACAGTGACACTGTTCATGAGCGGAGGTTACAAAATCCCTGTGTTGACAATCTGCTGTAAAAAAAAATCCCCAAACTAATTACATTACGGGTGTGCGTTGCGCATTTTCTATGCACGCTCGTGACTTCACTAGTTTTTTTAATATTTTCACAGCAGAATTTCAACATTGCCATTTTTTGCACCTCCCCATGAACAGTACAGTTGTCATTTTTCACATCTTGTTCGAAATGTGTTTTTGCACCTGTGGTGCCAAATGGCGTAGTCGCTGTGCGAAATCAGCTTTCAGCTAACAAACTGATATTGCCACTGTTTATAAGGTGGGGGTCACAAAAAAACTATATTGAAAATTTGGAGGGAAAATGCCAACGAACGCCTGAAGCGTTAGGGTTTCCAACCATAATGCCCCAGCCTGTAGAGATTGAGAGGCATCAGGGGTGTGACTTGGGATTCTCGCCTGTAATGCTCATACCATTCCACACCCTGCAGCCAGTGAGAGGCATTGAGGTGTGCCTTGGACTCTTCAGCCCCAAAGTTCACCCCACTCTCATATACAGGACCCATCTCACCATATTTTCTGATGGAATGGGGTGAGCATAAGGGCCAAAGACCCCAAGGCACACCGTGACACTTGTCAGTGTCTGCAGGGTAGGGTGTGGTGAAATGGCGTGGCCATTATGCCTGATGACCCAAAGGCACACCCCAATACCTGTCAGTCTCTGCAGGGTGGTGGTAGGGTTGGCTTCAGTTCAATACTTCACTGCCATTCCTATTATGCAGCTCTCTAACTCCTACACTACCAATGCCAATGCCAGTAAGCAAGCATTCGGCATTGACAAATGCTTATTTGGCTGTTGTGAAGCTACTTTGGAGATCCTTTTTGAGGAGTTCCAGGCACTGGTTACTGGCGAAGATTACCGCATCATCTGCATATAAGAGCATGTGGCATTGGCAAGCTGTCGGGAGGTTGTTTAGGAATACACCGAATAGCAGCGGCCCCAGTATAGACCCTTGCGGTACTCCGGATCTGACAGGCTGGCTGTCAGATAGGACTTCCCCAATCCTGACTTGTTGGGAGCAGAGGCTCAGGTAGCTGCTAAACCAGTCCACGGTTTCTGTTGCAAGTCCAGTTTCAGAGAGCTGCTGTAGGAGAAGGGCATGATGAACCGTATCAAATGCCTTTGATTGGTCAATGAAGGATGTCCCTACTAGGTGGCCTTGGTTCAGGGCATTGTTGATGAACCCGGTGAATTCTAGAAGGGCTGTGATGGTACTGTGGCCGCCACAGAATCTATGTTGTTTTGGGCAGAGAAGCTTGTGTTGATTAAGATACTGTACCGTCTGGTCAGCCACTATCCGCTCTAGAGCCTAGGAGAGCGGCTGGAGTATGGAGATTGGCCTATAATTGTTGTGTGCTGTTCGGTCCCCACTTTTATGGACAGGGGTTACTGTGTCGGATTTCCATCTTAGCGGGAACTGGGACTGGCAGAGGGAGAGGTTGATTATTTTTGTTAGCGGTACAATTATTTCGTCCAGTGCCAGATGTACGAATTTAAGGTCCAGTATGTCCCCACTATGCCTTGACTTTCCTAGGACCTTCACTACATATTTGTGTGCATCAGCTTCAGAAACTATTTTGAAGCGGAAAGGTGGACAGTTGGGAGGTGGTGTAGGAGCCCTTGTAGTGACTCTTGGGTTAGGGGCTTTGAAGAAGTCAGTTGGAAGAACACTACTGAGATCAGTAAAAGCCTGATTTAGTGAGTTGGCTAAGAGTAAGGGGTTTACGGTAGGGACACTCTCGACAGTGAGCATAGCAGGGGGTGTTTTTGGATCATTCCCTGTAATATCCTGTAGGTTTGCCCAGAAGGATTTGCAGCTGTTCCATGAGTTGGTGAGGTTTTTTTTTTGTAGTATTTACTCTTACCTGTCTGATCGCTTTTGTACAGTCATTACGGGCCTTTTTATATCGCTGGACGTTAGCTGCAGAGCCCTGCAGTCGTGCTTTTAGCCAGTATTGGTCTCTTAGGTCAAGAAGCACCAGGAGCTCAGGGGTAATCCATGGGTTAATGGGTCCTTTAGCTTTCCTTGTTTTGACAGGGGCATGTCTGTCGCAGACCACGTTAAATTTTGATATAAAGAGGTCGAGCACTGTGTCCACATCTTTGGATTCTCAAAGGTCTGACCAGTTGATGAGTTTAAGGTCCACCTTTAGTAGAGGCAGGTGGCCCTTTAAGAGTATCCTGTTTTTTATGGTTCTGGTTGGGGGCTTGCAGTATGTATTGTTCCATAGGCATTTGACAGGGGAGTGGTCGCTCATGCCATCAGGGAGAATTGTGAGATCGGAGATGTGCGCCGGGCGGTTTGTGAAGACCCAGTCCAAGAGTGTGCTGGCACCAGTCCTATAGTTGATTCTAGTCAGAGTATTCACTAGTTGGAAGAAATGGATCGTGGAGAGGGTATCCTTTATAGCAGTAGATGCAGGTGATTGCCAGTTAATATTAAAGTCTCCTAGTAGTACTATTTCAGAGTTTAGGCTGAGTGTGCTGATATAGTCCAGTAGGTTGTTGACACCAGCTTGGGACTGTTTGGGCAGAATTTAAACTGAGAGTATGGTCAGCACTCTGTTGTGGGCCCCTAGTAGTAGGTTGATGGCCAGGGCTTGTAAGTTGTCACTGCCACACGATGGGGGTATTGTGTATCCCTGGAGGTGGTCTTTGATGTAGATGATGCAGCCCCCACCTCTTTTAGATTGTCGGTCCTGTCTGTAAAGAGTGTAGCCAAGTAGGGTGATGGCCGTGTCGGGTATCTTCAGGGATAGCCAGGTTTCCATGATGGATAGCATATCAGGGTTATGCTGAGTGACCCAGGCCTTCAAGCAGTCTAGTTTGGGGAGCAGGCCGCAGATGTTTAGTGAGGCAAGCACAAGTCCAGGGGTTTTCTGTGAAGGAGCATTAAGGTTTAGAGTAGGACCAGAGTTGGGATGCACATTGCCAGACATTAGTAGTATAAGTGGATGGAGGAGATGTTCCTGTATTATTTTTATAGATGAGCTGCAGCTTTTTGCTGGTCGCTCTGACTTTTGTGTGTTCTACATAGATTATGAGACCATTGAGTAGTGGCACCATAGACAGGTCATATGCTGCGAGCTCAATTCCAGAGTTAAGAAAAAGTCAAATCCAGAGGAAATGGTGAACTGCTAGGGTCCAGTGTCACAGAGTGAGTTAAATGCCTGAGATGATGAACCGTGGCCTGGGCATTTGATGTGAAAACCTTGGCTGTATGTTTCCTGTGTTCTTCAAAATGGTTGTTGCATAGATAGCCTTTAGAGACAAGTACATTTAAATTTGGTTTCAGTTGAAAATGCTGATACCTGGTGGTAAGTCAAAAGCGAGAAGAATTTATGAACTGCTGAGTTCCAGGGTCACAGAATGTGTTAATCCCTGAAGGGGCGAACTGTGCCTGCACATATGCAGGAAGTAAAATCCTTTTGTTTGTATGCTTCCTTTTTTCTTGTTCCTTTAGGAACAAGTCAGACGGAAATGTGGATTCAATGCAGCACTCCACAACTCAGAGCTTGTATAACAGATTTACTAGCCTTATTTATTTATTTGCTTTTGGTAACCGGGTGAGTACACTAGGCATAAGGATGCCTATTTTCAGGCACGACCCGGGAGGATACAAGTTGAATACAATTAACAACAACAGTGTGACACAGCACAAAACATTGGTGAATACAAAGTGAAGGAGTCAGAAATAAAATCAACTTAGTGAATCAGTGAAGTACATAGTTGGAACAGGTCAAATTATAAACAATACATTGGGATATTCACAGCAAATGAGTGCAAGAAATACAGGGGTGTAAAGTACTGCATACTGTAAGTGCTGTTGCTGGACTATGCACCTAGAAAGAGTAGAGAGGAAGGAGAAGAAGAAGAATCAGTATTTATATGGCGCTTTTCATACATAGTATCCCAAAGCACTTTACAAGCAATGCTAGACTGGTAGCGAAGTGACTGAATGTGTGGTGGCGGCCATATCGCACATCATCACCCACACACAGCCTGGATAATTGCATGAACTGGTTTATGGGAAGGGGAATGTTGGCCAGGACACTGGGAATGTTCCCTGCTCTTTGCGAAGAGTGCTCTGGGTTCTTTTACTTCCACCTGGACACCCACCAGGACAACACCAGGGTGGGCAGAAGGGACCTCGGTTTAACATCTCATCCGAAGGATGGCACACCCCAGCAGTACAGCACCCCCCAATACTGCGCTCGGATGGCAGCAATTTATTGGTGCAAGTTCAATCCCGGTGTGGGACGAGAACCCATGACCTTCTGGTCCAGAGGCGGATGTGCTACCAACTGAGCCACGCTCAGGGGGAGAGGGTGAGAGGGTACAAATGGGGGGGAGGATGAAAGGAGGAGAAAGGGTAGAAAGCGGAGTGTAGTATAGCGAGGATAAGAGCTGGGGGAGATAAAGAACTTAAAGTGGCTGGAAGCAAGTGCAGGGATTTGATGCTTGTAAATATTCATGGTGGAGATTTTTGAAACCAACATGGGTAGGTGCTAAGCGTATGGCTTGAGGGATAGAATTCCAGTAATTGGGAGCAGTGTAAGAGAAAGCTTGTGCACCCATAGCAGTTTTACGTCGAGGGATATAGAGAGATGCTTGGTCATTTGATTGGAGCCCATACGAGGGGGTTTCAGAGTGTAACAAGGAGGCAAAGGATTGGGGGAGGCCTGTTCTTGTTATACCATCGATGAGAGAGCCGTATGACCAGAGTCGGTGAGCAGCAGGGTTAGACCATTTTAGGTCGGCATAGAGCTGACAGTGGTGTTTATACCTTGGTGAGGCTGAGGCGTAGCGGCAAATGTTATTATAGGTAGTGTCCCATTTATGGAGAGAGGTCTTAGTGGCACCTAGGTAGATAGCCGAGCAATAGGCCAGGGACGGGAGCAGGAGGCCTTGTGCCAAAGCAAGCCTAGCTGATGGGGTGAGAGCATAACTTGTGCGGTATGCCTCCCCAATTTTCATATTGACTGATTTGCAAGTAGCGGTGATAATGAAAGTCAAATTCCAGGGATTCATCAAGAAAAACGCCCAGGTATTTGAAGGTACTGGTGTTAGCTACCGGGGAGCCATCAGCACAGAATATTAAAAGGTAGTTGATATTCCCTTTTAGTCTAACAGGAGAGCCAAAGAGCATTGAATGCGTTTTGCTTACATTGAGCACAAGGTCATTCTCAGTGAGCCAGGTTTGAATACTTCGGAAGTCAGAGGCTAGGGAGTTGTTTAATTCTGAGACATCTCTTGCACTATGGTAAGGTCATCTGCTTAAAGCAGGGAAGAGCAGGTAGATGCTTGTGATGGAAGGTCATTTATAAAAATAGTGAAGAGCAAAGGGCCTAGTATGGATCCCTAAGGAACACCTATATGTATGGATGTAAGATCAGACATGGCTGAGTTGGAAACCACGGCCTGCTTTCTATTAGTAAGATAACAGCTGAACCAGGCCACCGTCTCGGCAGAGAAACCAAGGGAGCTGAGTTTTGTAAGGAGAAGGGAATGGTTAACCAGGTCAAAGGCCTTGGTTAGAAATAATAAAGATAGCACCTGTCAAGAGACCTGAATCCATGGCAGCATAGATGTCATTTGTTAGTTTTAGGAGGGCAGTAGAAGTACTATGGCCTTTGTGGAAGCCATGCTGGGAATCAGAGAGGAGGTTATGTTTCAGTAGGTATGCTTTGGTCTGGGTCGCCACTAGTTTTTTCCAGGATTTTACTTAGCACAGCTAGGATGGCTATGTGTCGATAGTTAGACATGTCCTTGGGATCACCTTTTTTTAAGAATAGGGGTAATTCTGGCTATCTTCCAGATATCAGGAACAGCACTGTGGCAGAGCGACAGGTTAAAGATTTTGGTTAAGGGGGAGGCTACAAGAGGAGCAGCGACTTTGAGAAGACGGGGCTCCAAGCCATCAGCACCAGTGCTGGTAGAGTCAGAGATGGCGAGTAATGACTTTAGGACTTCGGCTCTCGAGATGGACCGAAACCAGAAGGTTGGGTGACAGAGCTGGGATTCAGTATCCACTGGGGGGACGGTAAGGTAGGTGGAGGAGAAGGAGGTAGAGTAGCTAGAAAAGTCTGAGAAGTGGCTATTGAAGGAGTTGGTGATGGCCACCGGGTTATTACAGTGCACACCATTTAGTAGCATGTCATTATTATTGGTCGTATGGTTCACTCCAAGGAGAGTTTTAATAGCAGACCAGAATTTCTTGGAGTCACCTGCAGCTTTTGTTAATAAGCCTTTACAGAAGGAGCTTTTGGCTAAGCGATTGTACCTTTTACAGGCATTTCTCTTGGCCCTGTAGTCATTGTAATCTGCCAGAAGACCAGAGGCCTTAAAACACTGCCAGCTTTTGTCTCTTGCTTGGAACTGTGTAAGGAGATCTTTGGTGAGCCACTTAGTTTGAGTTCCACATATGCGGTGGGTGACATGAGGAGCGTGGAGGTCCTGTAGACTCCCAAACCTCATAAGGAAGTAGTCAAGGGCAGACTGAGCATTAGAGGCGGTAAAGATAGAAGACCAGTCAATTAATGAGAGATTGTGCATAAACTGAGCCTAATTAAAGTTGGCCAGATTACGGAAGGTGATAAGTTTTGGAGATGGAGATGGTTGTCTAGCGGCACTCCAGATACAGAAAATTAGGGAGTGATCACTTATAGCGTCAGCAAGGGTACCCATGGTGACTATGCAATCAAGATGGTTCATGAGGGCCCAGTCAATTAGAGTGCTGGATCAGGGAGGAGGCATGATCCTAGTTGGATCTTTGATTAGTTGGCGTAAGTCATGACCTTATACCAAAGTGTGAAAGGACTGATTTGCTTTACCAGTCCAGTTAAGGTTCAGATCCCCCAATATAAGGACCTCTTTGCGTCCAATAACTAGGTCAACCTGGGAAAGGAGTTCCTTGAGACCAGTAATGCCACCAAGTGGAGGGTTATAGGCACATACTATGTGCAGCCTTTTGGCTCCCAATTGTAGGGTGGCATGAATTGATTCACAGTGAGAGAGTGTAAAAGAGGGATTGTGGTGTAGTAAGAGGTGAGATTTATAGAGGATTGCAACGCCGCCACCACGCTTGGATGTTGACCTGTCTTGCCTTAGTATTTTATAGTTTGGTAACTGACATAGGTGGTCAGGGGTGGAGGGTTTAAGCCAGGTTTCAGACAAGCAGAGAATGTCAGGAGTATATTGAGTAACCCATGCCTCAAGTTCAGTTAGGTTATGGGGGAGGCTTCTGATATTTAGGTGAACAATGTGCAGACCATTAACGTCCTTCCAGGTAGTGTCAGTGTGGGAGACATTACCTCCAGGTCCTGGATTGAGTTCAGTATCCCCAATAATATTAGTGCTAGAAAGAGCAAGTACCACAGTTTTCGATGTATAAAACTTAGCAGGAAAGGGATACGAGTAGGTGAGTTATATAGTATATAGGCAACATGGTAGATGATTCTTCTAGAGATAAGAAGTGGTGATGTGTCGGGGGACACATGAGGTAGTGTAATCATGTTGGAAAACATGAAATCATCAGGGTGTATATCTTTAAGGAGAAAGTCTCATAGTGAAAATGCCTGTAAGAGGAGAGCAGGATCAACGAGATCAATAAAGGGAGTGGGGAGACAGCTTTAAGCTCAGAGCACTAGTACTGGGAGCCAATAGGGTAGGGGAGGGAGGAGCTTAAGTGTATTTAAGGGTGGCCTGGAGGGGGTGGGTGAAAAATTTGGCAGCCGGAGCACCAGCCAGTGAGCCTGGAGCTGTGTATAGGCCGTACCTGAATACTTGATTCCAGGGGGCTGGTGCCAGCAGGCTCCTTGGTGCTGAAAGAGGCACAAAGTGGTGTCCAGGCGTGCAGGAGGTGAACCGTGGGTGTGGTAGGTAGCCGAGTGGGCTACAAGAATGCCTGTTGGAAAAGGGACAGAACAGGGATTTATAGCCCAGCAAAGGGGTGGGAATGAAACTAAGATTCGCACAGAGACAAAAGAGCTGCAATTTACTAAAAGAGGGGCAAATAGTGGGTCGAGAAGCAGACAGATAGGCACCAACTCTGTAACTGAGATTTGTAAAATGGTGGGGGCAACTAAGGAAGAAATTAAAATGGTAGCTGCACTGGATTAAGATACAACAATTCAGTATGCTGTGTAGACTTTCAGCTAAGAAATCTTAAACTGAATCCTGACTCTAAATTCTGTACATTAAAATAAACATAGACACAGCAACTGAGGTGGCAGGTTAAATACAATACAAAAAAAGACAGCCGGTACAAGTACAGTGAAAAATCAGAGGGGAAGCTATAAAGCTGAATCCAGTACCAGGAGAGCAAAAAGCCAGTCCGTTGGGCAGACAGTCAAAATGCTCCTGCTCAGGAGCAGCCAATGAGAACTTTCCAGGGAAAGGTGCTGTTTTTGAAAAGTTTGGCAGCCGGAGCAGTAGTCAGCAAGGCTGTAGCTGTGTATAGGCCGTACCTGAATGCTTTTTTCCAGGGGGCTGGTGGCAGCAGGCTCCTTGGCGCTGAGAGAGGCTCAGAGTGGTGTCCAGGTGTGCAGGAGGCAAACTGCGGGTGCGGTAGGTAGCCAAGTGGGCTACAAGAATGCCTTATTTTTGCTTTTGATGGCTTCCAAAAAAGCTGATTTAATGATGAGAATGCTAATATCTGGTGGTGATGTTTTACAGTTTCTTAGTCCAGGAAATGTTCATAGATGTCATAGACGTTTGCGTCTATCTTGGCAAAAGAGGTGAAAATCAGGGAGTACAAGATGAGAGTTGGGGACTCTAGAGGAGAGCCAAGATTCAGAAATGCACAGGATGTCAGGAGAGTGCAGGAAGATCCAGACTTTTGAGTTGAGCTTAAGGAGGAGGCTTCTGATATTGAGGTGGTAGATACTGAGGCCTTTTGTGTACAGATGAGGAGAGCAGATGGGGCGACCAGAATTTGATTCATTGTCTCTAGCAAGGAAGAGTAGGAGGAGGTGAAAGGAGAGGATTTTCTATTTCTTGAGAGACAGGGGAGGGAGAGTGGAGGGGTGGAGAGGTAGGGGGAGGAGGGAGCTGTGGAGAAATTCAAGGTTTAAAGAAGGAGAGCACAGGAGACCAGGGTGGATACAGAGGGTAGATGGGAAATGAGGTGGAAAGGGGAGAGGAGATGGTGGAGGGAAGGCATTGGGGAGGCAAGGGGGGGAGAGACAAGAGGAGAGGAAGGAGGGGGAGGGGTGATGGAGGGAGAGACAATGGAAGGGGGAAGAGAAGGAGGAAGAAGTTAAGATATATATATATATATATATATATATATAAAATAAGTAACAAGAGGTGCACGGTGCAGGGGAATTGAGGGAGAAAGAGGGTAGTTTGAGTCTCAGAAGGCATTGACCCAGAGCAGGTGTGTAAAGGAAGGGGTAGCTATGAGTGAAGGGAGACACAGGAGACAAGGACCAGGTAGAGACAGGCACAAATATAAAATTGCGTCAATATAGACATCAGATTTCTGTCCTGTTGCACTGGTCTCCTCTCTTGTCAGGTTCAGATAGTCACCCTTCAAGAGCCTCCTTTCCCAAAATCCCCTGCAAAATGATTCCCCTCCTTCTGACACTATCCGTTCAACCGCCCATGAAACTGCTCTGTCTCCTTCCTCACTCTGTCCTCCCTTACTGTCCCCCCCCCCACACACACACACGCACACAGTGAAGAACTCAGAAAAGGCTAGGGAAGCCGACTGTGCCATCATACTTTGGAAGTTGTGCTTGTCGCTTTTGATAGGCTGGTTCACCAGATCGCTCATACCCAAATGCACCAGAACTCCCAGCTCCCACCCCACCCCCACCATCCTTTCTATCCTATCTATATCGCAGATGGTTGATACACCAGGAAGGCATCTGATGACCACCACCCTCTCAACCTCTCTAACCATAGGGCACCCTATGACTAAAATACTTCTTACTATCTTCCTATAGTTCACACCCTCGGGTTCCTCCAAGTTGTCCTGCCTAGCCTTCTTGACTAGATCTGAGACCCCCCATCATGAGTCACGTCCTTGCTCTTCTTCCAGGGGTGCAAAGTGATCTGCCACTGAGATTTTGAGAGTTTAGACCACCATATTACTAATGTTACTGCCCTTGCCACCTCTCCTTTTCCCCACCACCTTTTAGCCTCCTGGGACCATGGGCCTGTGGGGGTGGGAGGGTGAGAACCAACTCAGCTGATGATGCAGCTAAGATATCTCCTCTTGTGCTGCTATCAGTTGTGCACGCAGTGCCCCAGTTTTCCTATCTATGGGACAACATCCCCTCTGTAGTATAACCCTAGAGATGAGTGCCCCACCGTCCCTGCAGCTCACTATCTCCCTACTGTACCTATGCTCCATACTGTCAGATGTCATCATGTACACAAGTAACTTTTTAACTGCAATGTTAATCTACCCCAGGCGGGAAATCCCAACAATAACTATATTACTCAGTAACACTATTGTACAGTAACACACTTCTGTAATTACAGTGTTAACCTACCTCAGATATAGAATCTCTAGGATTCTTAACCCTGCCTGCTCCTCTGCTTTCAGTCTGAAGTATTGGATATCTACACCGGAAGACATCTGTCCAGAACTGTGGACTGTCCTGTGGAGGTCCTGCAGACGCCCTTTAGGCAGAATCTACACTCCTACTTTGGGGAACTCACACAATGGAACACTTGGGTAGGTGCGAATATGAGGTATCAGCCCTTACTTTCTGATGCCCCTTCTCCAGTCATCACCTAGCTGAGTCCCCATGCCAGACCATTCTAACCCAGACCCAAAACTACAGGGCAAGACTTGGCTCTTTGTCATGGCCCTTAAATGTGGGCTACTGTGGCTGGCCTCAGTTTACCCTACAGACTAAAACCCTAATTTGGCAAGTTTGCCAAGAACTCACCCTTCCTATATTGTGTCAGAAAAAAGAGCCTCTTCAATGGCTATCTGTGATCAAAACAGACAGACTGTTTTTGGTCTTAATTTATCAAAATTGCATTGTAATACATAGGTAGCATGTTTTCCCATGTGTCCAGAAAGTTGTTAACACTTCAGAATGTAAAAATAATCTTTTCCCAGCTGCAGCAGTCAGTAAACAGCCAAAAAGAAGGCATTTGTAAGATACATAGAAGGAAAGGGAATGAAGAATGGGATGAGTGTCAGAAAAATAGTAGAGAGGCCAAGAGGGCAGTTAGGATCACAAAGGCAGACATAGAATTGTGCATTGCTGAGGGGGCTCAAGGAAGGAGGAGAAACTGTTTTTTTACATATGTAAGGGGAAAAAAGACTGAGGGGGGTTTTCATGTTGATGGAGGGGGCAGGGTAATAGATGAGGACAGGCAGAAGGCTGCTGTTCTGAAATACTTTGGCTCAGTTTTCAGTAGGAACAGCGGGCCTTTCCAGAAAGCAGCATAAAGGCAGCTGATACAGTGATCCAATAAGTGAGACTGCAGAAATTTACCAGTGATCAGAGTCAGAAAAGGATTAGCAGCACTTAAAGTTGTTATCCATGGACCAGCTCCCTTGATTAGCCCCCTACCTCGCAGACGGTAATACTTATAGGTATACGTACTAATCTTAGGGCACAGGCACTTATCGTATAAGCATAAGTGTCAGGATTTGAGTTCTACTGTATTTTTACTGACAATCATAATGCTTTTGCTATTATTCTAATTGTAACAGTTGGGAGATGCTTCTATTTATACTATTGTATAATGATTAGTTAGGCATTACTGCTGTCTTTAGTGCTAGTGTAGAACTGCAATTATGTATGTAACTACAAGTGTCCTTCAGGATATACAAGACCATTGTTTTAGCTATCTGTTATTTTTGCTAGCTCAGTATGCTTTCTGAGGCTAATAAGCAGTCAGGCTATTTGCAACTGACCAATTGTATGGTTTTTATATATCTTTATACCTGTTGTCATGACAATTATCGGGTATAAGACCCTTTGCATTACACTTTTTCTCTGAGAAGAAGAGACATATTGCTACCTATAGGTACAAGAGAGTTTGGAAGTATTCTCCCAGTGATCACACTGTTTTGGTTGTAAGCCTGTTTTATATACCAGAAATAAATCACTTTATGTGCTGGACACCACTTGTCTGTCGTTTTTTTCACTTTTGTGCAGTTCCAACAAGAACCTGAGAAAGGTAATTTTATTACCCAGTTACAAGGTAAAAAAAAAAAAAAAAGGTCCAGGGACCAGATGGGATGACGTTGAGAGTACTAAGAGTACTGGCATCGGTTTCATCTGAACACCTGGCGGGGCTTTTCAGTAGCAGCAAGGGGTGGTTCCCAAGGATTAGAGGATGACAGATGTAGTTCCGTTGCGTTGGGGGGGGAGGACAAGGGGCAGCCTTGAAACTGCAGACCAGTCAGCTTTACATCCATGGTAGGGAAACTAATGGAGGCACTAGTCAGAGAAGATCTAGTTGAATACCTGTAGAAAAATGAGATTCAGGATAGTAAGCAGCACTGGTTCATAGTAGGAAAGTCTTGTCAGACCAACCTAATAGTATTCTTTGGCTGGATAACCAGGGTAGTTTTTTGTTATTTTATTTTCTGTTTCTCTCTCTGGCCATGGCTTCGCCTCTGAGTTGCCCCCGATGCCCAGGTGTGCTCCAACCATGGGACATCAACCCCGCAGGATTGCCCCCTTGCAGTGGGTCCATCCCAAGGGACGGTTCCATCACCACAGCATACCCACAGTGGCCATGCCAAGAGTCAGGGGGGGCTCTGACCCAGGAGGTGCTAACGCTTTGGGGGGGGCTGCTTTTTCCCTGTTGCAGTCCCTGAGGGTAGCGGCATACAGGGGAATCCATGAAGGCATGCTCACACAAAGATGTTCCACCACTCTGGAGCCCCACCAGTGCCCTCACCTCCAACATGACATCCTATACTGTACAGCCACCCGTGGTCACCAGGTGGCAGTAATATAGTGGGTACGGCAACACTCCCTCCCCAGAGGAAGAGGGTGTCCCTTAGGTCAGTCAGTCCTCTCCCCCCCAGCTGGCCCTCCAACAACCCAGACTCGTTCCCAAACCCAGGTCACCAGCATCATGAGCTGTAGCTGTACCACTGCAGAGGCAGGCCAGCCATACCCAGGGTAGTTGATAAGGGGCACGTAGTAGACTTACTGTACTTCAACTTCAGCAAGGCATTCAACTCAGTACCACACTGAAGGCTACTAAATAAGATGGGGGATCTGGGAACAGCTAAGGAAATAGTAAGTTGGATAGGGAGTTGGTTGGCGGGGAGGCAGTAGAGTGGTGGTGAATGGGTTAGGTCAGTGGAAAGAGGGGTCACCAGCGGATTACCACAGGGCTCTGTTCTGGGCCCAGCCCTCTTCAAAACGTTCATCAGCAATATTAGAATCCAGGGGAGGTGGTGTCTATTCACAGAAGGGAATCCAGGGGAGGTTGTGTCTGTTTGCAGATGACACTCAAGTCTGTGTTTGGGTTGACAACATGAAAAGGATAAAGAAATTGCAGAGAAACCTGCAAAGATTGGAAAACTGGTCCAATGTCTGGCAGCTGAAATTCAGTGCCAAGAAGTGCAAGGTGATAAAACCAAAAAGTCGGGCTAACCACAGCTTAACTGGAAAAAGACCATTGATCTAGGTCAGTATAAAAATGTACTTTATTACAAAGTTAAAAGACATAGCCAGCAGCACCCGCTCTTGTGGAATGTACACACGACGTGACCAACGCGTTTCACGTCACTCTGATGAGTCTTGAGAAAGGGTCAGTGACGTGAAACGCATTGGTCACGTGGTGTGTACATTCCATGAGAGTGGGTGCTGCTAGCTATGTCTTCTAACTTTGTAATAAAGTCAATTTTTATACTGACCAAGATCAATGGTCTTTTTCCTGTTAGGCTGTGGTTAGCCAGACTTTTCATTTTTATTGCACGTTTTTCACACTTTCATGGCTCCAGCGATTGTCCTATTAGTCGCCTATTTTGTTTGCTAAGTGCAAGGTGATGCTTTTTGGAAACAAAGCCCACGCAACAGAGAAATGGATAGGAGAGGTTAAAATAGGCACAACATCAGAGGAAAGGGACCTAGGAGTTGTCATTAGTGACTCACTTAAACAAATGAGCCAATGTAACAAGGCCGTAAGCAAGCTAACAGGATGCTAGGGTGCATCAGAAGAGGGTTAGCCAGTAGAAAGCAGGAGGTACTGTCACCACTGTATAGGTCTTTGCTGAGGCCACACCTGGACTGGAGTGCTGTGCCCAGTTCTGGAGTCCCCACCTAAAAAAGGACAGGAACAGGCTAGAGAATGTATAGCACAAGGTGACCAAGATGACTTAAGGTCTGGAGGAGAGATCTTATGAGGATTGGCTAAGGACAGTGAATATGTGTTCACACAGAACTTCAGGAAAATGGGCAAAGTGCTAAGGAGCCATCTGGTGGGCATCAGAATAGATATGAGGGTGGACCAAAGGTGGTCCATCATTAAGGAAGGAATACTGGTTGCCACAGATGAGCACGTTAAACTCAGGGGGAAGAACACAAGGGCCAAAACACCCAGCTGGTTCCGTTCTGGGGTTGCCCAGGCAGTAAGGGAAAAGAGGTTGGCCTATGGAAAATTCAGGAAGAGAGAGGTGGATAGGGAAAATTACCTAAGGTTGGCTAGTAAGGTTAGTAAAGAAATCCAGGGAGCAAAGGCACAGAAGGAGCTGCAGATAGCTGAAGGAATTAAGAATGGAGAGAAGGCTTTCTTTCACTATATAAGTGAGAAAAGGGACAAGAAGGAAGGGATTGCTAGGTTTAAGAAAGGGGTGGAGTGGGTGGAGGATAATGGGGGGAAAGCAGAGTTACTAAATGAATACTTCTGTTCCGTCTTCACCAGGAAGACAGACAGACCAGTGCTTTCAGGAAGGAAAAGAGGAGTGGGGAGAGGAACACAGATGTAGTGATAGAGGAGGATAGAGGGAGTGACTGCTGGCATTAAAGATGGACAAATCACTAGGCCCGGACAGAGTACATCCAAGGGTACTAAAGGAACTGGCTGAGAAGCTGGCAGGGCACTTGCAGACCTATTTGATAGTTCACTAGAGTCAGTCATGGTACTGCAGGACTAGAGAACAGCACATGTAGTGCCCCTCCACAAAAGCGGTCCCAAGGATGACCCAGGGAATTACTGACTAGTCAGTCTGACCTCCATTGTGGGCAAGCTCATGGAGACCATACTAAAGGAAAGATTGGTGGTATATCTAGAGGAGCATGGTCTCCAGGATGCGAGGCAGCATGGGTTCATGGGGAGGAGAATGTATCAAACAAATCTGATTGATTTCTTTGACTGTGTCACTAAGACAGTGGGCAGGGGCCAAGCTGTAGACATCCTCTGTCTTGATTTCAGCAAGGCCTTTGACTCTGTGCCCCACAAAAGGTTGATCAGGAAGTTGTTGGATCTCGGGGTTAGGGAAAGATGGCCAGATGGGTGGAAAACTGGCTGAGGGACAGAACCCTGAGGGTGGTTGTGGGGGGTGAGTTATGTGGTACCAGAGAGGTAGCCAGTGGGGTCCCTCAGGCTAGGTGCTGGGGCCGGTGTTATTCAGTGTCTTCAGTAACGTTGGGGATAACATTAAAGGATGCCTAAATAGGTTTTTATACATGTAAATGATGATCGCTGTACCTTATGTCCAGTTAGGTGATGGTATGTCACTTCCATTTCAGTAGTTTATGATACGCTGTGCCCTCAGTGCTTCTCGTCGCATCCCTCGGAACTGTTGTTGTTTACAACATTTTGCGCATTCAAACTGGCCATTTTCTGAGCTGTGCGCATGCAAGAGTGACCTTACAGCGTGGCAGCGTGTCATCATGCATCCGGGTCAAACCCAACGCGATTCCCTCATCTGAGCGACGGTGCTCTTTTTAGCAGCACAAGGTATAACTAGTGTGTCTTTGTGTGTCAGTGGAAATGTTTGGTTGGTTGGCTCTGTATTAAAAACAATTACACGCTCTATATGGTACTGTGTGCTGCTGGTCTTCAAGGCGACATGTTTGTACATATTGTGAAGTAACCCTCCCCATCACACACACAGAATCCATGTAGTATTTCAGTGTATGTCTGTCCCTGCCATATGCTGATGTTTTACGGAGAGACATACACTGATAATACTGCATGGACTCTTGTGTGTGTGTGTGTGTGTGTGTGTGTGTGTGTGTGTTTGGGGGGGGGGGGGGGGCACTCGGAAAAACAAAACTATTTAAATATACTTTACAACATGTCAAAACATGTCGCCTTGAAAACCAGCATCACACAATACCATACAGAGCGTTTTTTAATGTCAGTGAGACATGGTATGCAGTGCCTTGCAGAGAACAGGAGTAGTGAATTACTATTTTTTAGTTCCATTTTAGCAGTCAAAAAGTCAAACACACAGTCATACAGCAGACAATGCAAGGGTGATACATGGGACAAGTTTGGGATGGGAGGAATTACAAAGGAACGTGTACAAAACTGACTTGAAAACTTACGTGCAAATAAGCAGAGCCACACAGAAAGTCTTGAGTGTTACCAGAGACATATAACAGTATGTGCTGGCAGAACTGCTAACAATCTCTATGGGTAATCAGTAGTAAGAAGTGTGTCGCCTGTGCATTGGTGGGCAAATTATGTAGTTCCACTGCACAAATGTGGTGATACAGAACATAGCCAGACATCAACGGTGGTAAAACATTTGGAGGCATTTATGCATTCTTACAGTAAAACAACTTCATTCCTCTTAACCAGCATGTATTTCCCAGGGTGTGATCATGGGTATCAACACAGTGTTGATGGTTGATGTTGCACCGGTATAGTGATGTGTAATACTGCAAAATGTAGTGTTCTCTACCTAGGGGCCATGAACCCAACTTATGTGCATACATTGTGAGGGGATACACTGAAGGCTTTGGTGCTGGAGAAGGACCTCGGTGTAGCTGTTGATGCCAAAACGAACACGTTAGATTAGTTTAGAATGGCTGATGCCAAAACAGATAAAATACTGTACTGTGATGCATATCAATGGTAATAACCTCGAGATGCTGTGAGGTGGTCCTTCCATTGTATTATTGCCTGGTTTTACTGCAGACAAAATATTGCATGCAGTTTTCCTATGGCTCTCCTTTAGATGTTCCACATTAGGGTCATCAGAATGGTCACGGGACTGGGGCAGAAGTGCTGTGGTTAGAGACTGTAGGTGCTCAACCGGTAGTGCCTGTGGGAGAGGCAGGAGAAAGGTGTCGCGACTGAGGTTGTTACATGTTACGGTGGTAAAGACGGTAGTTCACTATCAGGTGTTTCAACTGCAGGAGGTATGTGCCACCAGGGGGCGCATGTGATGCTTGTTGGTGGGAGATAATGATATGCTAATTCACTGACAGTGTTGTGACACTGTGGTATGGTCTGTCCACGTAAGTGGAGGATGTAACAACTGTGCAGTGCTTCAACAGAGGTTGGGACAGGTACAGTGGTATGGTTCATGTCAGAACACTGTTTTTTGATGAGGGTGTATGAGCATGTAGGTAGGGTGAGGGTCATACCAATGTGGACAGCACCCTGCAGGTAGTGATACCCACCCCTACTCACCGATCCCCCATTCGAGTACATGGATATGGTGCACTGGTGTTTAGTGGTACCTCCCATCCTTCTATCACCCATCCTGGTGGTGGCAACAGAGTTCTTGATGTCTAGTGTCCCCGCCAACCACCCAATTTAGAGCTGGCAATATAGTCCATGGTGGCCACTGGCACCCCCTCTCCCCCACCCCACCCTGATGATAGTACAGTAGCCCTTAGTGTCTAGTGGGCCATCCCCTGTACACCCATCCTGATGACAGTAAGATGCGCATGGTGTCTACTGGCAGCCCTCACCCAGAGTCCCCATCCTGTGTTCGCGATGTATGCTCTGGTGTCCAGGGGCAGACTCCCACCCTCTGATTCCCTGACCTATACACAATGCCATTTCCCTTGTATCCCCCCACCCTTCAACTCCCCCACTCATATACAGTGTAATTTTTCTGGTGTCCAGTGACACCACCACCCTTCAATTCCCCATCTCGTGGGCATCACTATATACCTGTGGATAGCAGTCCCACATGCCCCTGATCCCTCATCCTGTGGTACCCATCCGACCCTGGCATCTAGTGGTACATCTACCCTTCCCCAAAATGCTGGTTGCCACATGGCCCAGCATACAGTAACAGTTCAGCGGCTTCCATCCACCCTGCCTGCATCCAGCACACCACCCAGGCAACTACCCCTAACTGGTGATGGCGGAGAATCATGCTATGGTGACCAGCACAGCCCTCCTGTTGCCTTTTCTGCCAGCCGCTGTATGACGTGCACGGAATGCACGTACATGTGTTCCCTGCAGGTCATATGGTGGGCTGGCATAGAAGGTGAGATGAGCACTGTGTTGGTCATCCTGTCTGGCTCACTGCTTGTCCCAGACATCACCAGTAAGGGGGTTGCCTGGGTGGTGTGCTGGGTGTGGGCATGGCTTGTGGGGGTCTCCAAACCATTGCTGTACAGTGCTCCTTGTGTTGACTGGCATTTTGGATTTGTACTACAGGATGGGGAGTTGGGGGGAGGTGATGCCACTAGTCCCCAGGTATAGAGCAACACCTGTTCGACAGTGAATTAAGAAGGTGGCAGGTGCTACTGGGCCATACGGATACAGCATTTTGTACAGGTCAGGCAAATAGAAGATGGTGGTGCCACTGGACACTAGGGACTATAGTAGTGGCATTGGGATGGTGATCGGAGGGTGTGGGGGTGCCACTAGGCACCAAGGACTCCAATATCATACAGGGGACAGTCATTATAGGGGTGAGGGTGCCACTTGACACCGAGATTGATGTGGCAGATGACAACAGGATAGACACAAACCTGTGGCTGCTTTGAGTGCCTTGCATGGCCATTGGACTCATTTCTGTTCTGCAGCTCAATATTGTGCAGTGACGTCTGGCATTATCCAGTCTAGGTGCACAATAGTGCATACTCTGCTGACTTATTCTTATGGTACTGTTTCATTATACTGAGGTTATTAATAAAACATCACAGTTAAATCCAGTAATATGATTGGCTCTTATGTATGTGTAAGATATGATTTACAAATGATTAAAAAAATGTACTGCTCGGCACTAAAGAGTCTGGAACACAGATCAATGCCCATTTGAAACACAAGCATTTCAGGTACAGCCAGAACTGATTTTCCACCACAAACATGACTGCTATCTTTACACTGTAAAAAAACTCCAACTAAGCACTAAAAATAAAAATATGTATTTCTTTTATTCAGCCACACATTGATTGGACACATGGCCTACTCCCTAGATGGTCAGCATGATGTGGAGGACTTAGCTGATGTGAACTTAAACTTTCAAATGACAATTCAACCGTATATGTTTGAACCTGCTTGTCGCGATGCCACAACACATGAAGTGGATGCATCAGTCTCAGACAGCAGTAGCAATGAAGATGGCGACATTGTAGGCCGTATGGAAGATGTTGAAATTTGGTAATTTCTTTTATTAAATGGGTCAGCTGAATTTTCTGAATCAATAATGTTTTTTTTTTTGTTTTTATATCTCTCACCCCCTCCCAGTCTTTTGTTCTTAACCACTCCTCCACCCCCCCCCCAGCCTGGGCGTTATCTGCCTAACGCAGCATCTGTTTTTTCCCCAAGAGTTCGGCCTGTGACTTGGGATCCCCATAAGTCCGGGACCTGCTGCCTGCATCAGGCGGATGCCTCCTCGCAAGCCAGACCTGGCGCACTGCAGCCCGGATCAGCCATGTATGTTTAACCACTGGATTCTTGCGGCTTCTCTTGGCTAGCCCCTGATTGGTGGTATCTCCCTTCACCTGCATGACAATTGGACAGCACCCTGTGTGAGCTTGGCAGTAATTGGCTGCTTGGACAACTCTGTGAATGGCTGCCAGCTTTTGGGAAACTGGTCTTTTTCTTCCCACTCACCTTCCCCAACCCCGGCTGCTGTTAAATACAGGTAGACTCCGCCCATCACTCCCTTATTGGCTATCTGCTTTATCCCTCCCCTCTCCTTCTCTTGCATCCCTTCCCTGTACTCCCTCACTCCTTTCCCTCCTCACGTCTTTCCTTGTCTCTCACTTAACAATTGCCTCCTGGCGGATACTTTCTCCCTCCCAATAACTACTTGTCTTCCTCCCTAAACTTGACCATGAACAACTTGTATTAATGACTTTTACTGTACATTGTAAATAATTTGTTTTTCCCTGTGTCATTGTACTAACCCTTCCTAATTGATGTGGAACCTTGTAAATGAGCCGATTCTGTGCTCAAAAGTATTGTAATCCGAGAATGAATAAATAAATAAATAAGTCTATTTTATATCTTCTCTGCGGCTGGTGGGTGTTACCTATGGTTATCCCCCACTCCGACTTGTCCTCACAGCCCCCCGCTTAACCCCCACTCCAAGCTCACTGTACCCCCTCCTCCATTCCTGCACAGCGGTTCCCTCATGGCGGGTATGTGACCACCACCGCGGAAGCTCGGGGGGGGGGGCTAGATCCAGGGGGAGCATCCAGAGTTGGAGCCAGTCGGCGCCGCCAAACCATCCATGAAGTAGCATGCTGAGATGTTTTTTCCCCGTAGTACCCCCTGATAGGGGCGTGCAATGGTGCCAGTTGATGCTGTAGTGAGTGTTCCTGTGCACATCATGAGTGCGAGTACCAGACCCTTGCCATGACCACTGTGACTTCGTTATTGCCTCATTTCCATTGACTTACATTTTATTTTCATTCCTTTGCATCGTATCTTTACTTTTTTTATATATATATTATTCACTGATGTAACATGTTCTTACTTTCTTTATTCCTCAGGTGTGAATGTGGATGGTGCTCTGTAATGCAGTCAGCGGCCGAATGTGTGTGCTGCACTGAAATTCCAAAGGTGCGAGCTTACTTTGATGATGGGGATGTGCCGTGTGTAACAGAGCTACAGATATTCAAAGACAATTGTTTGAACTGCAATGTAATCACAGTTGACTACTATGACTACAATGAGACCGATGGTCCTTTTGATGATGACATTCCTTTAAATGAGTACGTACTGAACATTGACCAGTAAATTATGCAATGCGTCATTTATATTGATCCTATTCTGTGATTTTCATTAACGTGCGGTTGGTAATTAGCTATTTTACAACTGCATGATGTACTTTGTGTGATGGTTATAGCTTCATATTGGCTGCCCAAACAATTAATGCTATCTTTCTGAATTCAGTCCATCCTTGTAACATAACCTTTATTACTCAGCTCTAAAATGGCACGTGTGATGTGGGTTTCTAGCATCAACAAGCTCTGCTTGCCATGCGGGGGTGTGGATGCTTCAGCACACATGTGGCTGCCCATCTTCTCTGGAAGGAAGGGCGTTGAGACTCGGTGTCTTTTTTATAATGTATATTATGGCATGAGGTTGTTTCAACACATGCAGTTGGCACCGGAATAAAACAATGACTGCAGTGGTGGTCCTCAATAGACAAGTGTGGATGGCATCTCACGTTCTGTAATGTAGAACTTCAGAAATTAAATTAATACTGAATTCCTTGTACAGCAGCAAATGTTAAAGCACCAGTTCTTCATGGCTGTGTGTTGTTTATTTTACTCATAAAAATGTACCCATGACAATGAAATGAAGATGTTTTGTGTGTTGACAAACTTTGTGATGTTTTCTTTGTAATTGTCTTAGGTCCTATCGTCATGCAGCATACAGAACATTTGTTCGCATGATCTGGCACCACCTCGGCTGTTGGAACCGAAAGATCTTACCCACCTGTGTAGTGACAGCAATAAGAAATGCATTTCCTTATGACTACACTGGTTTTAAGCCTCCTCCTGGCAACCACAACACGCTACTCCATCAGCATCAACAAAATTAGCGTCACCGTGTTCTGCAGACATTGCATTACAATCTATTACTTCATGAACTTCATTAATAACAAACTGTGCATGTTATGAACTTTGATGAACAGGTTTACATCACCAGTTTGTTTAATGCTATGTTCGATTATTACAATTTTGAGTACTTCAGCTAATATGAATGTTTTTCTTATTGTTCTCTGTCTTAATTACCTTGTTCTGTACACAAATGAATTCATGCTAAGGCTGTACAAAGTGAAGGATTACAAACACAGCAACATAGAAGCATGATGGCAGAAAATGACCGCTAAGCACACCAACACTGCACCCCTTCGAACAACTCTATTAAGGTCGTTTGACAGGATGTCCCCTTACTGAATCCATGTTCATGTGTATTGATCACTTTATTTTCCTCCAAATACTGCTGAATCCTACTATTCAGTAACTGTTCCATAATTGTGCCTGCTATGGATGTTCAGCTCACAGGCCTATAGTTTCCCACCCCTTCTCTATCACCCCCCCTTATGAAGAGTGATGATGTGTGCAATCCTTCAGTCTGCTGTGAGCTGTTAAGGGAGCCACCAGAATATCCATAGGTTCCTTCAGCACCGTAGGATGCACCACACCTGGCCCCATGGCCTTCTGCACTCGTGGATGGTCCAACTGTCACAACACTGCTTCCTCCTTTGATGGACTTGTATCAATCCCTAGCTCTACCTGAAATCACGTACTAATGTCTACAAAGTCCCATATCCCCCTACACCACAAATACTGATCAAAATAATTCATTTCATAACTGTGCCTTATCCCCAACTTCCTCTAGCAAGACCACCCTCCTTGGTTCTAAATCTGGTTATCCATCTTCCAATTTGTCTCCTCTTAATGACATCTATTACAAAAATCTTTGTCTCCAGTCTTGCCTGACCTTGCAATTTCCTCCTGTGTTTTGGTCTTCACTCTCCGCACCTCTGCCTGCCTCCTTTTTGTCTAATCTGCTATATTTCCCAGTTCTTCCACCTTGTATTGTCTTGAATTTCTTGAATGCCCTACTCTTCTCCGTAACACTGCCTGCCACATCCCTGCTAAACCAGCAACGATTCCTCTTCCTCCTGCTCTTGTGAACTCTTCTGACATAGACATTCATTGCCCCATTTATGTCCTGTTTAATAACCACCCACTTACCATCCACCCCCCTCCTGCAGATTTCGCCACTTCATGCCGCCTGCACATAATCCCCCACAGTGGTAAAGTTTACCCCTGTAAAGTTGAGCAGTTTCGCCTTGTTTCTAGTAACCACCGCAGCTGTATGCTCAGTGAACCAGACTACACTGTGGCCACTTGAACCCATGTGCTCTTCCACCTCAAATTCACCCACCATTCCCATTTGTCAGGACTAAGTCCAGCAAGGCCCCTTCTGTGGTGGATTCTATAACCAGCTGCCTCAGTGATGCTGTCTGCAGACAATCCACTACAGCCCTGCTCCTCCCAGATCTGGCCAAGGAAGTGTCCCAAATCACGTCCGATAGATTTGCTTCCCTCATCAGCAGCATCTCACCTGTATTAGCCATTTTTCATTTGTCCTCCAACATCTGCTCATTTTCCCAATCAGTTTGTGAGGGTGGCCTATAAGTCACCACAAGATGTCCCGGCTCCACATTCTCTATAGGCAGTGATACCTAAATGGACTCTACTCCTCCAGTCCTACTCTGTTATTCCACTCCCCTGCTTCCCTCCCTCACATGTACTGGTACCCCACCACCTCTTCTATTTTCCCTATCCTTCCTGAACATCATGTACCCAGGTATTTCCATGTCCCAGCCCTGTTCCCCATGAGCCCAAGTGCCGTGACAACAATTGGTCTGTGGCTATGTGCATCAAAATGCACACGGGGTGCTGATTACTCAGCAATAACCACACACACTGATGTTGGCTATTGCTTACATAAGAAATAAGTTAAACGGCTGCCATTCTTGATGACTGTATATCCTATGTGTCACTGTTCCGCTGATGAAGTAGGGCACAGTGCTCCACTGTGATATTGCCACCCAAGTCTACACATGTGACAATGAAGTGTTGACGAAGGGGCTACACAATTGGTGTGGGTACCCGGTGCAGAAGTACTGCATGTCCTTGTTAGCACTCTTCATCTGGGGAGGTAGGGCTCAGTTCTCCACTGTGATATTGACACCAGAGTCAACACATGACATAGTGCCATGTTGCAGAATGATCTAGACAAGGCGTTGGGTGGGTGAAGGGGACTGCATGTCCTATTTGGAACTGTTCTTTTTGGGAGTTAGGGCACACTGTGCTGCTGTGATATTGTCACCCCGGTCACCACATGACGTAGTGCAGTGGTGAGGAAGGAGGTAGGCAAGGATGTTGCCATCCTCTGTGCAGCTAGGGCATCCTGCTTTGCTGTAATACTGCCACCTGTTACACCACATGCCATAGCAGTAGGGAGGAAGGGGTAGACAGTAGCTAGTCAATGGTATGGTGGTGTGATGTGACAGAGGACTGTAAGACATTATTTACTTTTGTTGTCCCAATGTGCACACTTGAATTATTGAATTACTGTTCTGTTCATCATATGTATATTACTAAGGAAGATTTTATGCATGGAGCGTAACACAACCATATATGTCTTTAAGCTCAGCAGTTATTTACATGTGCTGTAATTACAAAACAAATAACAGCATTTTGATTCAAAACCAGATACTTAAATCATTTTCTGACTGTACATTACAATTACTACTATTTAGCACTGCTTGTAGTCCACACATAACCAAAAAAATACATTTTACGAACAATGTTTCTAGGGACATTGATATGCTGTTCATCCACACTTATTGGAAGGTATCCTTGCCGCTTTAAATCTTGCCGGAAGGTCTTCAAGCTGGCTCCTCCCACCCACCCGGGTGGTAAAACTCTCGGCTCTGCCCCATGACGCCAGATCTTCCTTACCACTTGGAAGCTCAGGTTCTCTCCTTAACGCTCTGCGTATAAGACTGGTTCCTAATTCTTCGGTTTTGCGAATTTAAATGTTTTTCAACTTTAGACTTGGTCTTCTATCCCTGATGGCTGCGATGGACAAATCGACTCCCGGTTTTCGGTGCCCTTCCTTGAGCAGAAGATGTCTCGAATGGATTCGCACTCACGTCGTCTACTGTAGGCCTTGAGCACGACCGCAGGCCTCGACCTGTGCTCTTCCTTCTGAAGTCCGTTCTCGAACCGGCTGCCCATTTACAACTTGGGCGTCCCGAGAAGCTTTCCTCCGTGAAGTCAAAGAGGCCCAGTTGGCGGTTTCCACGGTGGCGGGCTCGGCGGATCAGCTTGAGCAGATGATCGCCTCAAGAGGAAGCCTCGTGCCACTCCTTCCTCGACCCGCGGCTTTTATTCCGCTCTCCTGGGTTCTCTTATTCGGCCTCCTTCAGAGTTTGTCTGTCCCTCTCCACCAAGGGAGAGGGCCCAACGCCTGCTGGACCTTCTCAGTCCAAAAGAAAGACAAGGTAAGTCCCTCCATCGACGCTCTTGGGAGCAGGAAAGGTCCCTCCCGAGTGAGTCGGCCATCGACTTTGATCGATCCTTGGCATTCGCCACTGGTCTCCAATTATCCCGTCAGATCAGCTGACCGAGACTCCGTCGGCCAGTCGAGATATTTCTCGACCCGTTGGATGGGTTGTCGACTGGTGAAGCGGAAAATCCTCTCTCCCCAGTTCCCCCGGTGGGAGTTGAGGATCCCGTGGGCTTGCCAGTGCCTCCGGTTCCGGAGCCCTCGGGTGAACCTTCCGAGCCGAGGGGAGAGCCGGTCCCACCCGTCCCTCCTCCGAACCCCCCTCGGGAAAACCGAGGTTCGCGGTCTCAGTCTCAGACTTCTTCACGGTCCAGCTGATCCCACCGTCACAGGCGGTCTCGGTCTCGGCACCACGGCAAGCGGCACCGCCGCTCGTCCTCATCCTCCTTCTCGGACGAGGAGAGGCTCCGACATAAGTTACGTCGGCGGTACGAGGACCTCATGTGGCAACAGCTTCTTCTGACCGGGAACAAGCCGACTCCATCGCCTTCCCCGGCCATTAAATGGCTGTCACCGGAGCGGCCGAAGCAACCCCTCGACCTTCCCGAGGCACCTGTTCCCAGGCTGGCTGCTCGGCCAAAACCAGCTGCTCCGCCGATTCCGGTGGAACCCCCGCCTCCACAGCCATTATTTGGGGCTCCGACCAAGAATTCTCGGTCGGCTCAGGGTCTGCCCCATAGGCTGTCTGTCACCCTCACTCCCGATCGGCCTCGGCAGGTGGAGGGTGGCTCAGGCCCGAGGCAGCTCTTTGTGGACTCTTCGGAGTCTGACGACGATTCCTTCCTTTTCTCCAAGCGAGTGGACTTGGAGTCCTCTGGGGGTCAGTCGATGGACGAGAGCCCTTTGTCCTTTCTGGGCTTACTTAGGCTCATCTCGGAGTCCACTGGGATGCAGCTCAAGCTGGTATCTAAGCGGGCCAGGTATCCCCTCACGGAGATATTGGACCGAGGGGATTCCCCTACGGAGGCCTTCCCAGTAGCCGAGGCCATTGTGGGTCCGGCCTTGGAGCTCTGGCAGCGTCCTGCTTCCTGCCCTCGCCGGCCAGGATGGCCAGGAAGTATGTGGTCCCTACCGGTTCCCTGTCCGGTTTTGAACAACCCTCAACCGAGAGGTTAGTTACCGACAGCGCTTCCGCGTGCACAGAAATGCTAGGACGTGGACAAACCTCCCGACAAGGAGTCCAAGAAATTGGACTATGCCGGGCTTAAAAGTTCACGCTATGCTCCTCCCCGGCCTCGCCAGGCCAGCTCGGCTGTGCTGATGGCACACTTCTCTTATGCCCTGTTGGGCTCCCTGGGTGAGGTAGTCCCTCATCTCCTGGCCGTCCTGCAGACCACGGTTAAGCAGGTGCGGGACCAGGACAGGGCAGTGGCCAAGCAGCAACTTCAGACTGCTTTGGACATCGATGACTCATGCGCCAGGTCAGTCATGCCGCAGTGGCCATGCACCGTCGGGCATGGCTGAGGACATCCACCTTCACAGCGGATACCCAGCACAAGTTGGCGGATGTCCCCTTCCTGGGGACCGACCTCTTCGGCCCTGGAGTGGAAGGTCACCTCCAGAGGATCGAGAAGTCCAATGCTACCCTGGACTCGGTCTCTTCCGCACAAATGGACAAAGGCCGCAGGCCACAGCCTAAACCCTTTCATCCTGCTGCACCCGCGGCACGTCCGGCCGAGCAACATCAGGGCCAGCAGGCTCGCGCTTGGCACCCCAAACCCAAGCCCGCGGCTTCCTCCTCCAGGAAGCAAGGAGGTAAAGGCCCGGGAGGTCCCTCGGCTGGTTCCTCCTCCAAGCCTGCCCAGTGACGGGTCTGAAGGCGTCGCCTCAACCTCATCGCCTTACCCCAGGTCCCCTTGGGGACGGCTCACACTCTTTCCGCCTGGTCCGTTATTACCACGGACAGATGGGTATTGGAGGTGGTGGGAAAAGGCCTGCCTCAGGAGTTCAAGCAGGCCCCACCCTTCAGAGCCGTAACACCTCGGGGGGCCTCAAGGTCCGCAGCCTTACTGTCGGCTCGCCGAGCTGACATCGCTCTCCTCCTCCAGAAGGAGGTGATCAGGGAGGTGGCGGACCCTCCCTCAGACCCGGGATTTGTGTCCAGGTACTTCCTGGTCCCAAAACGGACGGGTGGCTGGCGCCCCATTCTCGACCTACATGACCTAAACAAGTTCCTAAGGTCTCGAACCTTCAGGATGGTTACTCTGGCTCAGATAATACCATCCTTGGAACGCGGCGTGTGGTTCTGCTCTCTGGACCTGCAGGACATGTTCTTTCACGTCCCTATCCGTCCGTCGCATCAGAGGTTCCTTCACTTTCGAGCGGAGGGATCCCTTTTCGAGTTCTGAGCCATGCCCTTCGGCTTGTCTCAAGCTCCCAGGGTCTTCACCAAATGCATAGCAGTGGTGACAGCATTCCTGTGGCGCCGAGGGGTCTGGGTGTACCCTTTCCTGGACGATTGGCTGATAGCAGCCCCCTCCAAGCAGGAGGTGGAGCGGTCCAGGGATCTGGCCCTCCAGGTTTGCTCTCAAGTCGACCTCCTCATCAACGAGGCCAAGTCGGAGCTTGTGCCAAAGCAGGTGATACAATTCATCGGGGCAGAGCTTGACTCTCTACGAGCCAGAGCACAGCTCCTGGCAGACAGGGCCGAGGTTCTTTCCTCCTTTGCCCGATCATTTCTGGTTGGGCAATCGCGCCCTGCCCGGGACTTCCTGCGCCTCCTGGGTCTCATGGCGGCCTGTACCAGCGTGGTCCATTGGGCCCGCTGGAACATGCGCCCCCTTCAGTGGGGCCTGGCCAGCCAGTGGTCTCAACGCTGATCCTTGGACCAGCTAGTGACGGTGACCAGGGATGTGGAGCGCCTCCAGTGGTGGATCGCTCCAGCGCACCTGCAGGAGGGCATCCGTTTGTCCGCCCAAGCCGATGGTCTCTCTCGACCGATGCCTCTCTGATGGGTCGGGTGCCCATCTAGGGAACACCGGCGCACGCCTCTGATCCCCAGGAGTCCTGATGCCATATCAACCTGCTGGAGCTCCGAGCGGTCCACCTAGCTCTCACCACCTTCACTCCGTTTCTTCGGGGTCAAGTGGTTCGGGTCCAGACGGACAATACCACGACCATGTACTGTCTAAACCACCAGGGCGGGATGCGCTCCATGCTTCTATGCAAGGAAGCTCTCCGCATCTGGTCACTCGTGCGCAGCCTGGAGGCGGATCTCCTAGCCATTCATGTGGCAGGAGCCTCCAACACCCTGGCCAATGCCCTAAGCTGGATAGGGGCTGTGTCCCACAAGTGGTCTCTCCTGCCGGAGGTAGTACAAGATCTGTTCTCCCATTGGGGCACCCCTCAGGTGGACCTGTTTGCCTCCAGGGAGAACGCGAAGCTGAGGCTGTTCCATGCCCGCCCCCCTCAGCAGGGCTCGCTGCAGGGGGATGCCTTCTCGAGGCCGTGGACCCCGGGCCTCTTCTATGCCTTTCCCCCATTTCCCTTGATCCACAAGGTGCTTCTCAAGGTGAGGAGGGTCAAGGCACAGGTGATTCTGGTAGCCCCAGACTGGCCCCGCCAATGCTGGTATCCAGATCTCCTCAGCCTCAGCTCCAGGCTCCCGAGGCAGCTTCCAGCTCGCCCGGACCTGCTTTCAGTCAATCAGGGGAAGGTGTTCCATCCGGACCTTCAATCCCTGCACCTGACGGCCTGGTTTCTGAGCGGCTAGAGTTCTAGGCCTTGGGTCTCTCCGACGAGGTCCTCAATGTAGTTGAGGCGTCTCGTAAAGAATCGACCAGGAAATGCTACGCCTTCAAATGGAAGAGATTTTCCATTTGGTGTCAGGGCAGGGGCCTGGACCCTTCCTCCTGTTCCTTGGCGAGCATATTGGACTACCTGTGGTCCCTTTCTCAGCAAGGGCTTAGGTCGACGACCCTTAAGGTGCACCTGGCAGCCATCTCTGCTTACAGTCGGTGACGCAGAAAAAGGTGGTCTGGCGCTTTTTCAAAGGCCTTGATCACATTTCCCCTCCGGTGCGAGAACCTCCACCTCCGTGGGATCTACTGCTGGTACTGGCAAAGCTCATGGGCAAGCCATTTGAACCAATGCACAGGTGTGATCTCTCTCACCTGTCGTGGAAGACTGCCTTCTTGTTGGCTATCACGTCAGCCAGAAGGATGGGAGAGCTCCAGGCGCTTTCCATCGAGTCTCCTTACCTGGTCTTCCACAGGGACAAGGTTGTCCTGCGCCCCCACTCGAAATTCCTTCCAAAGGTGGTGTCAGAGTTTCACCAACCAGGTGTTGACTCTGCCAGTGTTCTACCCCAATCACACCTCGAGGTCGAATATAGGCTCCATACTCTGACCCTAGAAGGCGCGCCACTATATGAGCGCACGGTTGAATTCGGGAGAGGTTCGCCAGCTGTTTGTCACCCACGCTGAAGCTGCACCTGGCAGACCTGCAGCTAAGCGGACGATAAGCAGGTGGGTCACCTCCTGCATAGATCTCTGCTATAAGTTGGCGGGCATGGAGCCTCCCAGAGGGATAAGAGCTCATTCTACCCGCCATACTGCTGCATCGGTGGCTGCTTCTAGGACGCCCTTATCCAGAAAATCTGCAGGGCTGCTACCTGAAGTCAGCACACACCTTCGCCCCACTACCACATCGACCTTGAGTCACGCCGGGATGCTGGTTTTGGGGCCTCGGTTCTCCAGTCTTTATTTCCCAAGTAAGTATCGGGGTGGCTTTGCCTCCCTCCTCCCGGAGAACTGCTAGGAGTCTGCCAATAAGTGTGGATGAACAACATATCCATGTCCCTAGAAATACAGGTTACTCACCTGTAACAGGAGTTCTAGGAATGGTATATGTTCATCCACGACCACCCGACCTCCCCGGCTCGGACAAGCACAACCTGAGCTTCCAGCGGGCCAGGCCTCTAAGGCCATGGGGCGGAGAGTATTTTTACCACCCGGATGGGTGGGAGGAGCCAGCTTGAAGACCTTCCGGCAAGATTTAAAGCGGCAAGAATACCGGCCAATAAGTGTGGATGATCCACATATACCATTCCTAGAACTCCTGTCACAGGTGAGTAACCTGTATACTTGTTCTGTCTCTGTAATTAATTGAGAATTCCCGCAGCAATACATGCTGTATTCCAGGTTTGTATGGTGTTGGTTATTTCAACACAGTCTACATATTGCAATGAAGGTGATCTGCAGATTCAATTCTGACTTTACCAACTGTAACATGGTTTACTGTTTGAGGACTGTCATATGGTGTTTAACACAGTTCTGTAACATTAAATCAGCACATGTGTATATACTGGATTGCATATACCTGTGAGTACTGTCTATATATATATATATATATATATATATATATATATATACATACATAATAAATATATGGGATCACTTCATTTCATTACTATTGCGACTCAGTGTTGACACTAGCTTTCAAAGCAAAGTGAGATCGATGTCTTTTCACCAGTTCAGCCTTCATGGGATGGTGGAATCGAGATGCCACTGGAGAAGGTATAACTGCCTTTGTCATATAGACATGATTCCTTGCAGTAGGAAGGGAAGTTTTGATGCAGTGACACAACTTCTGTCAGTATTGAACGAACATAACCTGTGCAAATAAAGTTAGAAAAGTAAGAGAAGCACAATATTCATGTTGTGATGTATACATCTGTGTACTACCTGAAATAAGCAATAATGCATGACTGCCTGTAGGTTGTGCTGTGATAACCTCACAAATTTTTTTTGGGCATCATACCGTAGGTCCAGTGTGTTCAGCGTTCCCTCAGTGATGTTATCCAAGCACAGACTACACCCTGGAGTGCATTATTGATAATATACAATGGATCCTTGTTATGCTAATTAACATTTGGTTATCCTGTATTTGTAATTCTGTATAGTACTTTGTAAAATATGAGTTTGTGACTTCTTTTACTTAAAAAATGGAATAGCTTCATGCCTTCTCCATAGGTTCTACAATGCTGTTATACTGCAGTAGGGCAGAATCGCAGTCCATGCTATGTAAACTGTGGTACAACACTATTTTTACAGTGATGTCATTCTATGAAAAAAGTTGGATCTCCCAGATGGCTTGGAGACTGTAGGGAGGTTGCCAAGCAACAGACTCATACATACACATTGTGGGGTGAGACACTGCAAGTTTCGAGGTGGGCGATGGACCTCGGGGTGATGTTGGTGGATGCCAACATGAACAACTCAGAGCAGTGTACAATGGTGGTGGCACAGGCAACTAAAATGCTGCTGTGCATATCCACTGTACAATAACCTGGTTAGACCACACCTTCAGTACTGCATGCACTTTTGGCGTTGCTAGTTAAAGAAGGACATTGCATTACTGGAGAGGGTACAGAGGTGAGCGACCAAGATGGTACTGGTGCTGTGGGGAAGGTCTATGAGGAGAGACTGGGGGAGCTCAGACTACTCAGATGAGAGAAGACACGGGGGGGATATGATAGAGGCTTTCAGGTATCTCAGGGGGATCAATAGGGTAAGCATTGAGGGGGTCCTTCAGCTGAGGTAACCGAGGGCCACCAGGGGACACGCCATGAAGCCAGATGTGGGGAAGGCTGAGGGTTTGAAAAAAGAAGGCTCCACTTCACAGAGATAGTGGTGGTACCCTGGAATGCACTGCGCAGAGATCTGGTGGCTGTTTCTACTGTGGAGAAATTCAAGAAGGGCTGGGATAGGTGCAGGGAGAGGGTACATCCAAGTGCACTGATGGGAAATATGGGTTCTTGTTGGGATGGAGTGAGGGATAAAATAGGTGTCCTGCATATGTACAGACTACCGATGAGACTCGATAGACCATATTGCCTTTTTTGATGGCTTCATGGTCAGTTACTATAAGTTTTATGAAGCAAGTGTTGTAATTTTTTTCTATGAAACATCATCCATTAATTGAGGAAACAAACTTATTAATGTACACTTGTAAGAGAAACAGACTGTACATATAATAGCAATTATGGTGTGCGCTACTGCAGTCAGTAAGGCGCAGTTGCACTGTTTGCTGGTCATGCTGTCGTTACCTGCCTTCATCTACCTTGCACATACATACTTTACAAAAGCATATAAAATACGTATTGTAAAGCTATTCACAATAGGTGGTAGCAGTCTTGACAGGTTTTACTACTGCCTCTTCTCCTTTCTTTGCCTTTGGGAAAGCTATTTTATACCGCTGAACACCATCCAAAGTTAAAGCATGGCAGTGAGTAACATTCTCGTTGAAGTGTAATGCGGCTGTCATGTGTCTGTCATACAGAAGAAATAGGAGTATTGTGCAACACATACTGACATGACTGTATTGTAACTATTTGTTACATGCTCATACCATATCCAAACAAGTGTATTAGTTTAAAAATTGGTTTAGTAGTATGAGTGCAACTTTTTATATCAAACATGTCCACTAACCACAACATTCATAAGTTTCAATACACAACTGTGTGTGTGTTAATAATTATTGTCATAACATAACATGTTAATAACATATGAAGTAATGTGACTGATTACAGTATGGCTATGGAAATTCAGCCAAGACTGTTATAAGTAAACAATAAACACAAGAAACAAATCATAACTTATAAACTTATTGTATATCACTTACACATAAAATCTAGGTGAAATATTACTGTAAACACCTTTACTGCATCCCTCCATAATGCGTGCAGTGACTTGGTTATATCCAACTCTATTACTTTGAGTTTAGTGATATTTTTTGTAGTCATGCTTTTCTGTCATTTTTCACTTTGCATTATTGTACACATTAATATTAACTGCCTCATTTAGTGTCCCTATATAGATCAGTCATGCTGCGGCACATGCATCAATATGGTTATTGTCTGTGTTTCCTTTTTATTTGTTCATGACTGAAGACAGTCCTAATAAGCAGAAAAAAAAGCAATTACACATGATTGGGTATGTACTGGGGTTGAATGGTGGCACACTTCCTGTGTGTCATGAGGCATTGTCAAGTGCCTTCACTTCCACCACCCTGCACTGCATTATTGCTGTTATACAATGGCTCTGTTATTTTTAGGGCCTACTTGAAGGTTTTTACTGAGAAAAGGTGACAGCCACATTTGTGATGACAGTGAGGAATGGATAGTACTAATGATTGTATTGTGCAGAGACTGCTGGACCTGTTTCTGGTGCTGCATCATGGGATATCACCACTGGGTTCACAGATTCTCAGCCAATCTGAGTACAGTATTTTTTATAGCCATATTATAATAACACAAAACACATGATGTACTACCGAAGTTTAATAGTAATGATCTCACCATGCGTTCATGCCAGAAAAAAAAAATGGAAGAACTTCGGAGCAAAGTGGCACATCACACTATGGAATACCTCTAATGCATACGTTTGGTGAACTGGAGACACCTGCCGTAGGTCCTGAAGGAGGTATGAGCTTGAGACAACATCGGCTACAAGCTTGTGCTGCCTGGTACCTATACACAGTAATGAACACTTAACTTTGAAAAAAAATATTTCTATATGTACAGTTGTGGGCTGATATCTGTATAGATTGACGGCTGCCACAAAAGATGTATAGAATATTATATGTTTTCAGTCAGGTTACAAGTCACAAAGTAAATAAGATGAATTGTTGGTATCACTACATGGGGCTCCTTTGGTGAAAGCCAATCATGAGCTACTGTGTACAAAGGAAACGCTTCAGCTGTACCTTTTCTGATCCATTGCTTGCCCTCCTCTAGAGGATCGTGCAGACACTCAGGAAATAAAGTTCCATGTCCACTGTGAACATCACTGATGTGATTCAGGACACTCTGCCATTTCTCTACCACTAACTGAGAGTCATTTCCACTTGTTGTCACTGCCCAGAACATGTGGTTTGTCACTGATTTAATCCATAACCGAATATTAACACAGTGTTTCTACTTAACATGGTTCTCCAGCTTCTTACCAACACCTATGAACAGATATTGTTGTGTTCTGTTACTTCTCATATTATATATCAATAGACGCATCTGCTGAAACATATTTAGTTGTTGGCATGCTGATAATGAAATGTTTGGAGAACTGCTTGGTTTCTGCTCAGCGCATCTGAAAATGTAGTCTGCCCTGGGAGCCACATTGTTCAACTAATTGTTCAGGTACTGTAATCAAGCCTCTCATACTCGTGAGAACGCAACTCGAGTTTCTGCTATATGTCTGTTTGTAACTCTCACCCCCTACATACAGTGGTGGTGTACCACCACCCAGCCTCCACTAGGAGAAACACAGAAACATAGAAACATAGAAGTTGACCGCAAAGCCCATCCAGTCTGCCCATTTCTTTTTGTACCTTATAAATGTGCCATAGGCCTTTGCTCTGTCAATGGACTATCTATTCATACCCATCTGTATTGCTCCCTTATGCCTATCCCATGCATGTTTGAAGCCCTGCACTGTATTTATATCAACCACTTCCTGAGGTAGGCCGTTCCATGCATTCACCACCCTTTCTGTGAAAAAGAACTTCCTCACATTACCTCTTAATCGGCCTCCCTCTAATCTCATGCTGTGTCCTCTTGTCCTGATATTTTTCTTATACTGAAACATGTTAGACTCTTTCACCTTGTTAATGCCCTTAAGGTGTTTGAATGTGTCAATCATATCACCTCTCTCCCGCCTTTGCTCTAGGGTATACATATTGAGCTCCATTAATCTGTCCTCATATGTTTTCTGATGCAGTCCCTGCACCATTCTGGCTGCCCACTGTCACTGGAAACCCCCCTCCCCCAAGGGAGAGCAGTCAAACAGACACTCAATCCCTTTCCTACCCAGCCGACCCATGGTGACCCGAGTCCATTCCCGAACTCGGGTCACCAGTGTGGCACGAGGTGTGGCGTCCAGTGCCTCAACCCTCAGCACCACCAGGCTGGCATATGTGTATGTGTATATATATATAAAATGGAGATGATAATATCCTCCAAATCCAACTCTCTGATTGTATAGAACATATCACCTGACCATGCGTACATCATAGCACAACATCACACATCCACTTTTAACACCCTACAAAGCAATTTTGACATTTTATAACATAGATAAACCACTCTGAGGTATGTGGTCACGCTGTGATATATGCACATCTTTGGCGGCACACGCACTTGGCCTGAAGCACACCAAGGCATGCATATATCACATCGCGACCGCACACCTCAGAGTGGTTTATCTAATATATATTCCTCTCAAAAGGAAACTAAAGAGGAACAAAGTCAGCTACCAATGTAGCAGCCAAATCACATCCAGTAAATGAAACAAGCTATGGTGCGTGTTACTTAAGCAACGAACCAGAACACTGTTTGTGTTATGCTGTGATTTAACAAACATGATTGGATTTGGTGACAAAATCACATGCCGAATGCAGAACCCAATGACAGGAGTTGATAAATCCAAGATTATAAAATGGGCAGACTAAATCAGCCAATCAGGGACCAAGCTCACCATGCATGGAATATGTTCCATGCATGGGTAAAGAAAAAAGATGTCAGTAAAAAGGCTACAGTTGTAAAGCCTTAGAACATTACAATATAAAAATGCCGCCATTTGTTGTTTCATCGGTAATAGTAATCAGCAGGGAAGGAGAGGGTGAATGGACATTTCTGACCCCGAAAATAAAATGTGACCACAGAACCATGAACTAAGCCAAAAATGTATAACCTCACAAACAGTTTTAACAGCAGTCTCCCCTTAATGAAAAGCAAATGAACGTGGCAGCCTAAGGGTGCTGGTCCGTGAATACACACGCTGAACGGAGTGCTTCAAAACCCCGGTTCAAAACAACATTTCAATATCATGCCCGACAGCCCCCAAAGGAAAAAAATATGTGCCACCCAGCGGCACCTAATCAAAACAGAGTTTAGAGCAATAAGAGCATCACACTACGTTCCTGTAAATGCAATATGCGATGAATATGTTGCGGAATTTTTTTCTCGGTAAAGCACAGCAATCCCTATAGATCTAGGGGCATTTAAATCCAGTTATACCTCCTACTGAGGAAAACATAAAACACATCAGAAATGCTCCCCACATGTCCCTCCCGACAGGAAAAGGTTGATGAGGAATGTCACAGAGGCAAGGTGGGACGAGTTTTCAGAGAATGAAAAAACAACACCCACCCCAACAGAAAAATAAACTAGTATATACATACTGTACCTTTAGACAGGGCCTACACTTCTCAACTCCCAGATGCCACAGTGAGTACATGCTGCCTTCAGACGGGACCTCTGCTACCACTGTTTCTTGTATAAGTGTCTACTGTTTTAGTAATCAACCATATGCAAATGAGCTCATTAATATTAAATTATTTAGGTGGAAGGAATATTGTATCATTGATTAGCAGAATAAAATGATTTCTCAACATATAAGCATGATGTTTGTAACTGTATAAAATAAAGAGCACATTTTATAAGCACAGTAAGACACTCCAGGGTGTGCATGGAGCATATTTTACCACACAACAGTGGCTAAAGGCACTCGGCCGAGGACTCGTGCCTTATTACGCCCCTGGCCGTGTGGTAAAATATGCTCCGTGCACGCCATGGAGTGTGTTATTGCTTACATAACCAAACCCTGTAATGGTTTACTGCTGAAATGCACTGTAAATGTGCCATCGATATCACAGGTTGATACAGCAACATTTTACGTGCTTAAACTGTAACAAACTGAGTGACATGAACTTACCCTTTGCCATGTGCCATAGGCGTACTACTTGTCTAGTGTACTTACCCAGTAAACAAAAGCTAAATAAATAAATATATCGAAGTAATGGCTGATGTTCGGATGTTTTTTTTTCATAAAAGATTTCACTTGAACATGACGATCTGTAACAAGCATTCTAGGTAATGACTGTTATTTTCTTGTTTTCTAAATTTGTACTATACTATCAGCCGCCTAGCCATTTCCTGTAAATTCTGTTTTTTTTGCTCAGCTGTATGTAACTGACTCCTGTATGCTACTACCTATGTAACCCTCCCGGGTCGCACCTGAAAATAGGCACTTGGCTGTCTAGTGTGCCCTACCCAGTTAACAAAAATAAATAAATAAATAAATAAATGGAACATCCACGGTCCTGTAAGAACTGAACACCTCTTTTCAAACCTTCCAGCTCCATAGCCATCGAATTCTTGACTTGGGAACTCTGTTAAGATAGATAAACAGGTAATAAGTAATGTGGATAAAACACTCAATTAAAGTCAAATCGAATCAAGTAACACTAACCTGCACTAGATCAATGGAAACAACTTTTTTTGTTTCCAGATTCATCAGTGTGTACAGCCCATACTTAGCAGAATGTCCAGGTGAGTCACACCGTCCATCACCACCCAGAATTAAGGGTTTACCATGCAGGTCTTTCAGCAGGTCATCTTGCTCTTGCCTCCATACATTCGTGACAGCTGGTATGATATATGAATGCTGTATTTTATGGTATGTCACTAGTGACAATTCCTGCGTGTTCATAAATTTTAGTAGTCGCAGGGCCTTCGATGGAATTATGCCACTTAAAAACACAACGGAGCAAGTTATAAGGTTTCCCCATGGCATTGTTGAAGTTGCAGTACAGGATGAAGGTTCAACTTCTTCTGATGTTACTAACGGTGGTAGGTAGACTGTCCTGGGAAGTTGTGCTGCAGCTCACATTCCTATGTGCACTGTTTTCATTGTGTAAGTACTGAATATTTTCCAGAACGTCATTTCTTGCCTACAAAGAAAATAATAGCCTTTGAAAAATCAGTCATTGAATGTAGGAATGCAAGCATGATTTCAACCTCAGGCACACTAAACAAGTACTCCATCTCTCATATCATCAACGTACAACATAGGATACATGCTGTGAGCAATAAGACATTGCTGTGTTTTGGTAGTACTGACATAACTGCAAACCAAGATGAGTAGTTAGGCACAAAAATGCAGAGACGGTGAGATGGAATTGGGGTTTGTGGTCTATATCAGCATGAACAAGTCAGAGACCTGTAGGAGGACTGTGTCAAGGGCAAATAGGAAGTGATGATGCATCGCCATTGGGATTACCTCCACAAGGGCAGATGTGATCCTACCCCTGTACATCTGCTTGGTTGGTCCTCACCTCGAGTATTGAGCAGAGTTTTGGAATTAAACCACTTGGCCCAGTATAGGAACGCAGCAGGTAAGGCTGACAGGATGCTAGGGTGCATAGCAAAGGGGATTACATCCGGATGTATCAAAGTCATATTGCCCCCATACAGGTCCATGGTGATCCCGTGCTTGCAGTACTGTGTGCAGTTCTGGCAGCCATACTTGAAAAGGGATATCAAATTACTGGAGGCAGTGCAGCGAAGAGCAACAAAGATGATGCAGGGGTTGGGGGATAGAACTTACGAGGAAAGACTAAAACAGGTCAACATGTATACCCTGGAGGATAGAAGAAAGAGAGGATGTGATCGAGACCTTCAAGTACCTGAAGAGGATGAACACAGTAGGCTTCCAGGATGTGTTCACTGTGCAGAATGGAAGAAATAGTACAGGCCACTCCATGAAGTTAAAGGGGGGGGGGTGTAGATTTATGAGGGAAAGGAAGAGGAACAACTTCAGTGAAAGAGTGGTAACGGTGGAATGCACTGCATGAAAAACTGGTATCAGTGCAGATGGAGTGTTTCAAGAGGGGGTGGGACAAATTCAGGGGAAGTACATACCAGGGTGGGCAGCTGGGGGAAGTGAAGAGTTGGTGGGGGGTGGGGCAGCTGCAGTGTAATGGTCTGAAGTGCTGCACAGTCGAGCAAACTAGATGGACCATATGGCCTGTATCTGCTGGCAAGTTAGTATATTCGTATGTTCATAATAACCCTATCCTGGTTGCATTTTAGTATGTTACTATGTTGTGAGTGTGTTGCATCAGGGTGTGACAGATGACCTGTGCGGGGTCATGTCAGGAAGGAGATGGGGAAATGTATATAGGATGGAAGGCAGAGGGAACATTACTGGGATGTAGTGGTTGTGGGCCTGCAAGGCCTGTGAATACACTGTGGATGATACGGCACTGCCCTATCACTACAAGTATTAGGGGTCTGGAGGCTGAATTATGCAGTGTAAGATATTAATGCGACAGGTGGGTTAAGGCCGCGAGTGCACATGACGATAGCAAAGTACTCATGGTTAATTTGAAGTAGAGGGAAACTGAATTTCTGGGTGAATGACAATGGGGGGTCAGCATTAATCACTGTAGGTTTGGCCAACAATGTGACCATGGAGATGGGGCATGGGTTGAGGAGAGAAGACATTGAATGGCGGACAGTGTGGAATAGGGATTGATGGGTAACAATGTATCCAGGCCACATGACTGGAGATATCACCTCACAACAGTGAAACAATGGGGCACAACCACATTCTCAAATGACAATGAGAGGGGAACAAAGTTCACTGAAGGGGGCCACTGGTGGAAAACACTGCAGGTGGCTAGCGGTGTAAAATAGGTACTTGCCACTGCAGGACACAATGGTTTGAGTAGTATCTGAGGAAGGAGATGGCACTAACGACAACTTAAGGAATGCGGAACAAACATAAAGTGAGGCAACAGCTACGAGCAGGAGCTCTCATACTGACGGTGAAGCTAGGGACCATTCTATGGGGACAAACTGTAGGCACACCTGGAGTCACGGGGACTTCTCACTGAACTCAAGCATGGTTTAGTTCTGGGCACATCATGTCAGACAAACATTGTGGAGTTATATGATTGGGTGACAATAACGCTGCAGCAGTGTAAGCCACTCGATGTTCTCTTTTTTAACCATCATCAAGTCATGTGAGTCACTTCTTGAATGGGGAGAAGCTACAGGTTTCAGGGGAGGAACAATATGTGGGAGTGATTGTGGATGCCAGCCTGAAGAACATGTATAAGTGCAAGATGGCAGCAACCAAAACAAACAATACACTCGTATGTATATCCTGGTGAATATCTTTGCGGAAAACGGAGGTGCTCACTACTCTCTACATCTGACTGATGACAGTGCACCTGGACTACTGTATGCAGTTCTATTAACCACACTTGAAAAAGGACATTTCACTACTGAAGAGGATACACAGGACAGTGACCATGATCATACAGGGCCTGGTAGGCAGAACTTATGAGGAGAGACTGATCCAGCTAAACATGTAGACCTTGGAGCAGAGGAGGCATAGAGGGGACATGATTGAGGTCTTTCACTGTCAGACAGAGTTGAACAGTTTCAGCACAGCAAGGAGCTTCCAGCTGAGGGAAAAGAGTGCCACCATGGGCAATTCCATGACATTGGTTGGCAGGGGGCTTAGGGTGTACCATAGGAGACACATGGAATGCTCTGACCATGGAGTTGCTGCATGTGGACACACGGGGATTGTTCATTGGTTTCTACAGATAGAAGGGGAGGGTAAATATCAGAAATGGGTGACCAGGAGCTGGGAATTGGGGGGTGGGCTGTGAGGAGGGGCACCTGTGGTATACTGCCTGTAATGTATGCATTGTCAACCTTGAGTCCTATGCTCATTATCTGTACTGATTATTTTTGTATGCTGCTCCTATGAACTGCCTGCACAATAACTCTTGCAACAGCCTATATTGTCTCATTTTGCCATGTTCCTGTTTTGTAACTGTATGTATAACTTCACCATCTATTATGTTGTATATGAACTCGCACTCTGTACATCCCTTTCCCCAGGACGTACCGTGTATCTTTCCTGGTGAAACAATTCAATAAATAAAAAAAATAAAATACTTCATGGACGCTGATTTACAAGCAGACTCTATACACCTTTTGGCCTACTCTGCTGACTTTGAAGTATGTTACTATGATAGTGTAATAAATTAAATAGTGTAATAGAAAAAATGTGGCAATTCATAAATTCAATAAACCATGAAACACCATGTGTAAAGAAGGCATTATTGCACTTCACAATACGTTGCAGTTCACTAGGGCTGTGCCATTATGACTCACAACGCAAACGTGACATGCATTACTATATGCTTTCCATGCAGTGTTTCGTGGGTAAGATCTTACTTGTAACACAAAACACACTTTGTATTACTATTCGCATGATGTACTTTACTGTGACAAGACTGATATACACAATACTGTATGGTCAACTATGCACAACCACTGTGTTCTGCAACAGAGGAGTTCTGATTCCCGCAGTCGTCAAGAGTGAAGCACAAAATGTCCTTGGGGATCACAACCACTAAGTGGCAAAACACAATGCTTGTGCACAAAGTTGCTGATATAGTATTTTTTATAGTGTATAGTACTTTGTGAAAGATATGCTGTTGGACTAATTTTGATTTAAAAATTAGAGAGAGTCATGCATTCTGTATAGGTTGTAGAATGCTGTTGTGCCACAGTGGGGTACAATCACATTCCATGACATTGGAACTGTGGCACAATAGCATTTTTGAAAGGCAAGCACCTATATACAGAACAACAGTCCACGATAGACTATTTTGATAGTTCAGTCCAACATAACATATACACATAACTGTCACACACATGTATGACACACACTCATTGAAATGACCTTAAAATATTTGTAAACTTGTGAACATTACAGAATGACAATCAGTTAACTAGCCACAGCATTGTTTCCATTACACCGCAGCATACCAACACAAACAAGTAATATGCACATTATAAAACTACGACTTGATCGTACCTGTATCTGCCCTCGCTTTACAAATGATGAATGCTGCAAAACAGGCATGCTGGTACCCTGTCCATGGGTGGGATGAAATAAGGAAGGAACAACATCAAACTTCAACTTTGGTTTTGCATTCAGCCACCCGAGAGCAGCAAATTTCTCAGGATCACGCTTATACGCAGAACACTCAAAATGCGCTGAACAAATCTGGCTATAAATTGACGGCTTGAAGTTTTTATGATGACAGAAGTGAATCCACGACCGATGAGCCTTCTTGTCCTTTGGAAATAAGAAAAAATGAAGTTCACAGCCTTTGCTGCTCTTATTGGTGCATCCATATACCACACAGTAAGGCATTTTACAATTAACTTCTTCAAAATAAAATAACAGTACAATTAGCTTTCAATAGCTGTTATTAGGTCACTCAGTTCTTAGTTCAAATCTTCAAATGGTGAGACATACACTCCTCCCAACTGCAGTTGTCAAGAATCACAGCCTCACTGCACATTTTCCCTCCAAAAGTCATACAGTCAGCAATATGAAGACAGACAATATAAAAAAAAACAACTCTCATAGACAAATGAACAAAGGTAGCCATAAATAATTTCATTTAATAAAATCATCAAAAAATATTAATTAACAAAACACACTTATATCAGGACATTTATAGAAAGGAATGGCAGCATGACTCCTCCCACTAACATCTGTCACAGCACTGTTCCCATCGTTGTAACATCATAAGATGTACACACCACTTTAACATTTTTGAAACCTCATAAATACTGTGTGACAGCAAAATAATATATTGGAATATCATGGAAGTATCTACAAATAAAGATTACTCAGGGCATTTACAGGGTCACTTTATTCTGTCACTGCATGGGACTGTGCTGCTTTTCTGTGTGCATGTGTGTGGGGGTGGGGGTGCGATGACCAATATTGAGGAAAATTAGGGTCAGCACAGCACAAATACCATAAAGTATGTCTTTACTGAGTTACAACAACAGTCTGCAGAAAAATACTTTTGTACATGCTACGAGTGACTACATCACATGCTGTGAGAAGGTACTATATACACTATACAATGTTGAAAACAAGGGAAAATAGTCCAGAAAATCATTATCACACATGGCATGAGTTCTAATTCAGCACTATAAAAAGAAACCCAGTGGACAGATTTTTTTTTTTAAATGTTCATTTTCTTCAATAATGTACCACGACGAATACTTATGCTGTAGCACACTACTGCAGTCCCCGCTGCATAAGAATAGCTCAGATTATGTAATGCACCTCGGCGCATGCATCCGCATGCTAACGACACAGTGTGAACTGCCGAGAGGAAATGAGGCGAATTCTGCAAGGACCAACGGATTTTAAAACACTGCCCATGACAACACGATTCCTGCAATCAAAAATTTAAAGGTAGGGTGACCAACAGAAAACAGCAGGCAACAACAAAATATGAGTGAAAATTGAAATGGACACATTTAAAAAGGGACCTATTTAGGCATCCTTTAAAAGCAAAATGTGCCTAGTCGCAGATGACACCAAGCTCTGCAGGAGAGTGGACACAGCTGAAGGGATACAGGACCTACAGGAAGATCTGGAAAAGCTAGGGAGGTGGTCTAGGATCTGGCAGCTTGGCTTCAGTGCCAAGAAATGCAAAGTTATGCATATGTGAGCCAAGAATCCTAGGACAGAGTACTACCTCGGTGAAGTCCGAGTATCTGCATCAGAGGAGGAGAAGGACCTGGAAGTGATGATCACTGGTGACCTGAAGCACTCCACAAAGTGCAAGAAAGCAGCAACAAAGGCAAACAAAATGCTGGGATGCATATCTAGGGGGATCAGTAGTAGAAGAGAGAAGGTTATACTGCCCTTGTATAGATCATTGGTAAGCCCGCATCTAGTGTATGGAGTTCAGTACTGGTGCCCACACCTCAAAAAGGACATTAACCTGCTGGAGAAGGTCCAGAGGAGGGCTGCAAAGATGACAGCAGGGTAAGACAAACGAAGAGAGGTGGAGGGTACTGAACAAGTACTCCCTGGAAGACAGGAGAGAGAGGGGACATGACTGGGACCTTCAAGTACTTGAAAGGGATAAATAAGGTTGATAAGGAGAGCCTCTTTAAGCTGAGTGGCAACCATAACACAAGGGGGCTCAGTCTTATGCTGCAGGGTGTGAGGTTTAGGAGGGAGGTCAGGAAGCACTTCTTCACAGAGAGGCTAGGTGGTGGACACTTAGAATGCTCTGCCAGACAAGGTCATCTCATTGAAGACAGTGGTCAACTTTAAGAGAGGCTGGGGTAGGCATAGTGGGATGGTAAGGATCATGGGTAGGGAGGATGGGAGGAGTGGGGAGGGAGGGCAGGGACATTAGCTCAAGCTGTGGACCTTGCAATATGAGCAGACTTGATAGACCAAATGGCCTTCTTCTGCTGGCTTCTTCATGTGTTCATAGAACCAGGGTGGAGTGGGGGTGGTATGATGGAGACCTTCAAGTTCCTGAAAAGAACTAACAAAGTGAACTGTGATGAACTATTTACCAGGAGCAAAGAAGCTAGGACATGTGATCACCTGTGGAAGTTAAGGGGGAATGGAGATTTAAAAGAGATGTAAGGAAACATTACTTACAGAAAGAATGGTAGAGCCATGGAATGATCTGCTGGCAGAGGTGGTGAGTGCCAAAACCATAAACGGCTTGAAACATGGCTGGCATAAAGTCAAGGGTATAGTACCTACTCAGCAGGAAGAGGGAGTGGAAACAGAAAACAAAAGGGGTACTAGTGTAAGCGAAGACCCCATAGAGACAGTGGGTCCTGAGGCGTGATAAGGGTTATATGGGAAGACTGAATGGAAAATCCAGCTTCCTTTGTTGTCATCATACAAGTTTCTATTTTTCAACACTTTAGAAGGTTAAAAACAGGTTTTCTCAGCTGCAACTATCAGTCTCATGCTGTATTTCCAAATCATATTGTAGAGCATGAGCTGAGGTGCTGTCAGGACAGTCTAAATGTATTGCCTCACATGCAGAATAAAACAGTAGTTTGCCTCGCTGCCATTTGAGCTCATTTAAAAAAATACTATTATATAAAATAAAAAATCCTTAGTGTTCCAAGCTTTCAGGTTCACCACATATAGTTAGTGGGATGACATCATTGAGGCACGTGAGCTTCGCTGTCATGCTAGTGATGTCATCACACAACTTAGTACGGGGAACCAGCTAGTTCTTAACACTAAGGGGTTAGTTATTCTCTGTGTAAGTTGCTTAATGGAGCCATGCAGGAAAACTTGCCCCAGTGTTCTGCAACTGCATAACAGAAGGGGCTCCTGATAGCTTTTGGAGAAAAGAGAGGCCCAGGATTCTGCCACTTTCTCCCTGACTGTGGCCTGTTGAGTGGTCTGAGTGATAGTCCTAGGCACCAGTGGAAGCAAACAGTGAGCAGAGTCTGTAAAGGCAGGGCTGTGCCCGACACAGGCAGATCTGGTGGAGATTTTATGTAAAAAGGACCTGCTGCGCTGGAAGTGGCCGTGAGCTGTGACATCCCAGGTCTAAGAAGCAGAGCTGCTGAGTTCAAGAGAGGAAGAGAGAAACAACTGCATGCAAGCCAGCATGTGTGCGGCACTGAGCAGAGATAAGAGGCCTGTTGAAGAAGGTGGAGCCATCCGGGTCCAGGAACTGTTGAGTATTCCACAGAGTGGCCTGTGTTTCAGGGCTCATCTACAGCAGTTTCATCATATTTTGCAAGTTAGCAGGTCGGATTGCAGGTACCCTGCTTTGAGGGGCTTTCTGCCATTTAAAGCAGCAGTGCAACAAAACTGGGCAAACAATTTTACCCTACCTTTTTTTCGCTATAAAAGATTCCAGGAATCTTCTAGTTTTATCTGGTGGTGAAATGTTCTGGTTGCACCAAATGTGAGTATTTTATAAATGTTATAATACAGTTTTTCTCAAGAAATAAAAATATGGCCACCACATCTGGCTTGTAAATAGCATTTGGACCTGGCAAATGGGACTGAAATAATAAAAATACTCATGGTACATAGCATAGGAAGAACCTAGAAAAGCAGACTTGATGTGAGCTAATAATTTTATTAATTGTTGCTGAAATTAACCTTTTGGAAAAACATTTAGCATTGCACTGCTACTTTAAGCGACTGCATGATCGTTGGGGTTTGGGCAAATTGAGCACATTGCTGTTTGAAGTACACCAGCACCAGCAAACCTGCAGCGGTATCTATGGACCTGCACTAATTCTACAACTGCGGCACTTAGGGACTGAGTTAAGGGAGCTCCAGTTAGGGCTGTGTTTAAAACGTTTATGATTGCACATACCTTTCTGTTTTCAAGGCTGCTGCTGTTACTAAAACTATTTTACTGTCTGGTTGTTGATTTCTGAGTGGTGGAGAAATAAGTGGCTTCCTTATCGAGCTCACCAAGAGCTTAGACCCTTGTGGCTTATTCGACTGGAAAGGACTCCAGCACTTCCCCGAATCCCATTTCATCGGACTACATTGGTTTACCAAAGATGGTGGTAATGACACACACGGCTCAGGCTCGTATCATCACAGTTTTTCACATTTACAATTTTTTTTGTTTGTTTGTTTGTGAGGTTTTGGATAGTGTATAGTGTAGTTATTTAATAATATGGCATGTGATGTTTAATAAATATTATTATTGTCTTGCTAAGATGGTAGTAAAAGGCTGTTCTGTACCTTGTGATGAAGCATCATAATGTCAGTATAAAATTCCTTCTCAAGCTAGTTAGTTTTTGTTTACCAGGTAAGGTACACTAGGCGTACAAATGCCTGATTTCAGGCATGACCCAAAAGAGTACGTCAATAGACCTTTATAAAGCACAAGAATAACATTAACAAAAGAGCCAGAGTTGTACAATACACAAATTAGGTAACATGAAGCATTAACCTCAGGAACAGAGGTACACAGTGCTCAAGTTAAAGATTCATTGGAGTACAAAAACACTGTATTTCAATACTGTGAGCTGTAAATTTTGCGAAACAAAAAAGTGACAAGAGAGGAAACGCAGCACAGCAATTGCCTTATGAAACTGGGAGCACAAAGGAGGAAGGTAGAAGGAAGCAAAGAAGTACAGACATAGGAGTAAGTACATGCTACAAGCTGTCACTCGTAAGCAGGAGTAATAGCACTGACGTTAGTGGTTAGGGACAAGCACAAATAGAGTGTTGGAGCAGGTGAGATAGGAATCTGCGCCGGAAGGTGTTGGCGATTGGGCATTAACGGTTGTGAGGAGGGATGCTGTTCCATAATTTAGGAGCAGTGATAGCATAGGCCATCTTACCAAACTTAGTCCTTGTTCTAGGGATGCATAGTGGGTCAAGGTTAGAGGATCTGAGGGAGTATGTATTTTTCCAAGGCACTAGAAAGAAGGCTAAGGAGTGAGGCACTTGGTTCAGCAATGTACTATGGATAATTCTTCCAAGAGAGAAGTCCCAAAATGCAGAAGGGGAGAGCCAGACTAATTTGGAATGAAGTGTACAATGGTGAGTGAGTCGATTGCACTTGAAGACAAAACAACATATATTGTTGTGTGCCATTTCCCAATTATTCAGTATGGAGCTAGAGGCATGGGCAAAGACGGACCAGCCATTGTTTAATTTAGGGAGCAGTAAGTCATGCACCACTGTTATACAAGCTGATGCGGAAAGAGTTGGACTGGCATGATAGGCTAGGCCAAGACTATTGTTAACAGCCTTACTGGCTTGACTCGGCCAATAAGAGACTGAATGGCAGAAATGGAGAAGTTGAGCTGCCCTAAGGACTAACACTACTGTCTTACAATTAAAAAAAATATATAACTATGTTACTGGTTGTACTGAAAATGTATTTATTTATTGAATTTTGGTAACTGGGTGGGTCTACTGGAACCAGATGTCCATTTCTGTATACATGGCTGCAGTAAAACACATGCAGGCATGGTAAGTCAGCTGGTCGCCATGATTCTTCAGGGGGTAACCTAACGTTTGCCTACAGGGAGAAGAAATGATGCAGTCAATCCAAAAAATAGAGAGAACTTAAGTTACACAGGGGTACGGGTACTTTCTGGAACCATTCAGGTGGTAAAATGCAAAATAACTGGAATCTGTGCAAGTGGTTAACTGCAGGATGACCGGAATCCAGGCAGTTGGTAAAATGCAGAACTGCTGGAACCTGCACAAGTTTTGCAGGTGTCTCAGCATTCCAGACATTTCACACGTTATTGCCCACATGGTTGGTGTAAAAGCCAGAACAATCATCCTGACTGATGGAAAAATCTCACACTCAATGGAACAGCTGCCCTGGCTCCCGGAATGACATCTACCTGCCAGAATGTCCTCCCTTACTCCCCCATTGACCCCACCACCACCTGCTGGAGCTGCTACCTGATTAAAGGACTGGCCACTCACTGGTCAAAATGCCCACCCTAGGACTGCAGTGCCTACCCTGACAGGAAGTGCCCACCATGTGTGACAGAATGCCCACCTCATGCTAGAATGCCTAGGTTCAAAATGGCCAACATGTGTGCCATGGCTAGAATGTCAACTGGAGTGGCCACCCTAGGGCTCTAATTCCTGCCCATTATGCCAGACTGCCCACTCAAAGTGCCAGAATACAAACACTGATTGCTGGAATGCACCTTGAGGATCAGAATGCACACCCTGGGTGTTGGTATGCCCTTTTGTATGTCAGAAATACACTCTCTGGGGGCTGGAATACCCACCCATTGTGCCACAATGCCCACATTGGGGCAAGAATGTTCACCCTAGGTTGTAATGCCCACCCTAGAGCTGGAGTCTCCACCGTAGGTGCCACAGTGCCCTCCCTGGAGCCAACATTCCAGTGCTTTGTGCCAGATTGCCCACCCTGTAGCACAACTCCCATTCTGTGTGCAGAAATGCCAACCCTAGTTGCAGGAATGCTCTTATTAGGGCCAGAAGGTCCACCATGTATGCAAGAATATCCACCTTAAGGACATGAATGCTCACCTTGTGTACCAAAATGCCTTCCCTAGGGCCCACCCTTTGTGCAAGAATATCCGCCTTAAGGACATGAATGCTCACCCCATGTACCAAAATGCCTTTCCTAGGGCCAGAATGCTCACCCTTTGTGCCACAGTGCTTAGTCTGGGGCCTGAATACCAACCTTGTTTTCCACAATGCCCACTCTGTCAGAATGCCCACCTTGGGGCAAGAATGCCCCTTATGCTTGCCATAATGCCCAGCCTAGGTGAAAGAATGCCCTCCCAGTTGCCAGAAAGTGTATCCTGTGTGCCACAATGCTGACTTTTTGTATAATGTTCCCACCCCTAATGTCACAGTGCCCACCCATGGTGCCAGGAAGCCCATGCTGAGAGAAGGAGTGGGTATTGGAATGCACACATGGTATGCCACAGTGTCTACCCTGGGTGAAGCAAAGCCCTCCCTAAGGCTGAAATGCCCACCCTGGGTGCCATACTATACACTCTAGGGCAGGAATGCATGCCCTGAGGTGCACAGTGTCTAACCTCTGTGCTGGAATGCCCACTTATGAGCCAGACTGCCCACCCAGTGGGCTGGAATGCCATCCTGTAGGACTGATTGGCCACTCATGACAGGAAGGGCAACCCTAAGGGCTGCAGTACCTACCCATTGTACCGCAGTGCTCACCCTGGAGCCGGAAAGCACACCCTGGACCTGGAAGGTCCACACTAAAGCCATAATGCACACCATGGGTTCTGAACCCCTACCCCACCAAGCATCTGTGTCAGAATGCTCATCCTTTGTGTAGAAATGTACACCCTGATGCTGGAATGTCCACTATTTGTGTCCCAGTGTCCACCCTGGGTGCTGGTATGCACACCATGAGTGCAAGTACTGACACCTTTAATTACCAGAATGCCAACCCTTTGTATTGGAATACCCATCCTTCATGCTAGAATGCCTACTGTATGGTTGGAATGTCCATTCTTTGTGCCTGAATGCCCTTCCAGTTCATGGAATACCATCCTGGGAGCTGCTGGATGGGGTGGGCACAGAAGGCCCACCCTGAGGGCTGAAATTCCCACTATAGTGTTAGCATGCACTACCTGTGTGTCATAATGCCCAACCCGAGGGCCGTAATGCCCAGCCTGGGGTCTGAATGCCCAGACAGGGGAACAGAATTCCCACCCTGTGTGCTGAAATGGCCACCCTGGAGGCCAGAGTTCCCTCCCTGTGGGCCAGAACACCCACCCAGGAGTGTCTACCCTGTGTCTCAGAATGTACATTCTGAAGTGCACGGTGTCTGACCTATGTGCCAGAATGGTCACCATTTGAGCCATAATGTGCACCATGGGGGCTGGAATGCCCACTCTCTGTGCTAGATTATGTACCTTTTGTGCTGTGAATGGACTACATGAGAGGTGGAATGCCCATGCTGGGGACTACAGTGTCCCCTCTGGGGCTGGAATACACACCTTTTGTGCCACAGTACTTACCCTGGGACCCAAATGTCTGTGCTAGGGATTGCAGTGTTCACTTGGGCTGGAATACCCACTTTTGTGCCACAGTGCCCACCCGGGACCTGGGAGTGCACACACTGGAGTCCAGAATGGCAACCCTGTGTGCCAGAATACCCCACCCTGGGTTCTGGGATGCCCAGCCTCTGTGTCAGATTGGCCACCCCCGTGCAAGATTGCCCATCCTTGGTGCAGGAATGCCCACACTTTGAGCCAAAATACCTGCCCTGTTGTCAGAATTCCCATCTTGTGTACCACAGTTCCCCACTGAAGCTGAAATGTACACTGAAGACAGACAGGATGTAAAGCGGGCAATTCAGTATTTTATTTCAAATAAAGTGTAAAAAGAAGTCCCATGTAGCGTCCAACAAAGTAATAAAGTACAGTACATTCAGGGCTTGCATTAGCACTAGTAAAGTGGGAGTCAGTTTGACCCTGTGCTTCAAATGTTGGGGGTCAGACCAGAAAATGCTGTGGTCAGAAATTTTTGGAGTGGCTTTGTACAACATTATCCAACACTTTTTCTGATGTGGATATCGATGCAGACCTTTCAATATACAGGGTTGGTGCTGAAGCACTGCTTTTCTTTGTGCGCTTCAAAATCCTCAAAAATTCCATTAGGGGGACTTCAGTAGGGGGTTAACGCAAGCCCTGTAGTAGATACAATAATTCCAGCACAGCCTACATCCCTCAGATTTGCTACCACAAACCCTGGCACTTCACTGTCAGAGGAGGTTCCTCAAGGGGCAGGGGCATAATAGCAAGAAATGCCTTTATATGCTCAGCAAGTGACATGTGGAGGAGAAAAATGTCCTCAGCACAAATTAAAATTGTCATATACAGTTGGTGCTGCAAATTCATAAACATTTATACCAATATTATTTGCACAAAACTTTGTTAGTGCACCAGTTATTGTAGAGATTAAACTGAAAAAAAAAAAGTAGGGAAATGTGGTTCTAGGGTTTTCAACCCTAACACCCTCCCCCCACCCTGCAGGCAGCAAAAGGAAAAAAACAGAGTTTTACCTCTCCTGAGTCTTCGCAAATTAGGGCTGGGGTCTTCCTTGGGGTTGTCAGCCATAATGCTCACCCCATTCCATCTCCAAATAAGTCCAGATGTGCAGGCTATGAGAATGGAGTGAGCGTTAGGGTTGACAACCCCAAGGAAGACCCCTACTTTTGTTGGTTTAATCGGAACCCTAACTGGTGCAGTAATTACGTTTTTTGCAAAGAATTTCCTTGCTTTGAGATAGCAGAATCATATCCTCATTCCCACTACATTCATCTGGCTAGGGAAGCACAGGGCCTTGTGGGCCATACTTTTCCATCTCTCCATAGATGCAGTCCAAAAAAAGCGATAAAGTTGCAATTTTGTCCTATGGTAATTTCTATTTTTTAATTTGTATGGTTTTGTATATGGCCCCAAATGAGCTTTTTTTGGGGGGGTGGGGGAGTTATATGTTAGTCTTGTAAGATGTAAGATCTTTGTTTCAATATATAAATTGTCCCTTAACTTCAAATATTGATGGAGTTATGCCTTCTTAAAGTTGATTTGTGGGAAAAAAGCTTAAGTCCAAATTATTTTTACGTATGAAGGCATCTTTTTTTGTGAGATTGTGTTGTACTCATGAAAAAAGATGCCTTCATACAAAAAAAGAATGTGAAGAAAAACTAACTCCAAATTAGTTTTTTCATATGAAGGCGATCTTTTTTTCATTTGTCCACTTCCTGTTTTATATGGCCATATGAAAAAAGAAAATCGGGTGAAGAAAAAAGATTTTAAAATGTGTTAAAATACAGTTCTGCATAATTTTTCCCAGAAACTAACTGTAGCATCCACCTAAAGGCATCCCCATTAGCAAGATATATATGTTACTGTGTTTGTGTGATACCATTTTAATGGGTTTTGACATTTTTTTTTAAATGTTAACAAAATGGTGGGCGTACGTAAAAATTATTTTTTTCTCACAAAAACAGATTACCCCCATATGACACAGATTTTTTTTTCATATGGACCAAATTCTTTTTACGTACCAAGCAGGTATCCAACACATTGTACTGAGCATGCTCAGAACCATTATTTCAACTTCTTATAACTTTGGAACAGATTCGTATTTTTTCACTAAATCAACAAAAGGCACCACTCTGACCCAAGCCCTTTCTACCCTGAAAAGTACAGAGCAAAATTCCAAACTGTCTAGGTGCTAGGCAATGTCAAAAAACCCGATTTTTTTTTCACTTTTAGGCTATCCAGATCTCAGAATCTACACATCTGACAGGAAAGAAACTTGACTTGTCAAGAGATCTTGTCCCCAAGACCACAACTGAAAAAATTCATGCAAATCTGTTGAACGATCAAAAAGCTATTAAAGTGCAAAGTTAGGGGTTAAACATTGACCATCCTACTCAACCCTAACTATAGTAGTGGTACCACACCAGTAGAATTCATAAATAACTGTGCCTTTAATCAGAGTTTGAATATTTCTAAAAATTGCTGTGCAAAAGACACAGTTAAGTATTGCATAACAAGCATTAAGTATAATATATGTAGAGGACCAGCCTGGCTAGTGTGTCCACTTGTGGCATTGGTGAGCCATGTTCGGAAGCAAGCATGGGTGTCAAAATGTTGGCAGTGGGGAGGTAGGATTAGCACCTTTATTTTATTTATTGCAATCTTGGAAGACACTAATTGAGCTACAAGCTCTTTGTATGGGTTCCACATCAAGGCAGTTACAAAGAGGTACAGATTATGCTGCTAGCTAGACTGCTAGCAATATTTACAATGAATGGAGGTGATAAGGCAATGCATTAAGCAAACTATTCTGATAGGCAAAGAGCCATGCAACATACAAATTACAAACAATTGTGGCACACATGAGATGGCGACATACAGCGAACAATCAATTACTGATAATAGTGACACACATGGGGGGGTAAGTAAGGAAGGAAGGAAGGGAAACCCTAGTGGCTTGTACAGCTAGGAGAGCTGAGATGGGGGGCTAGTCGGCAGATGGGACAGGAAGGGAAAGTAAGGAATCTGCCGGGTGGGCCTTGTCATAAGGGTAAGCAGGGTGGGGGAGGGAAGAAGAGAGAAACACAGAAACATAGAAGTTGATGGCAGATAAGGACCTCAAGACCCCTCCAGTTTGCTCACTTTTTTCTACCTTATGAATGTGCCATAGGCCTTTACTCTGTTGCATCTGACGGACTGCTCTCCTCCTCTGGGGTGTCACGGCTTTCCCAGCTATCAGCAACACCCAGTGAAGGCTGGTTTTGCACTTGGACACTTTGGGAAGAAGAGGAGGCGTCGGCAGATGTCCATGAATCAGGTGCAGGAGTGTGCCCATCCCACACATGACATCATTGCACTTCCATGCCTTGGGGGGGAGAAGAAAACCTTTCTGAGACAAGCACAGTGACACCCCCAGACCCCAATCTGAATGATGCCCCAGGCTGTAGCCTGGGTTGGGGCTTCTGGGGGATCTCAGTCTCTCCTCCTCCATTCCCTCCGAGGGGGGGGCCCAGCTGTGGGACATTCCCCAGCCTGTGGCAGGCCTGGTGGGGGATGTTCGGTGTGAAATCCAAATGCAGACAAGAAGATACTTCCCTGCTGCCCCAGGAAAGAGAAAAGAAAGCTGATAAAAAATAAATAAATACATATTCACAGTGAGGTGTTGTAACCTAACTTAAAATGACAATGGAAATTAAATGCATCAACTATTGCTAACTTCACAGTTTCAGAAACAAATGCGTATACCACTGTAGGATTTCCAGATTGAAAATGTTCTTTAATCATTCACCATATAGAGGATAATGTGAGGGTAGTCACACACAGCAAGCCTGTGTCAGCATAAAGAGATTTCTGTGGAAGTCAGTAACCTCAAGAAAAAAGCTTAAGGGGTTCCCTGCTTGCCCTAGAAAACCAAAATGAAGACGCACACGTCTGTTTATGAATGCAAATACATCGTCTTTTATAGTTTATGGGCATCCATGCCTATTTCAGACACTCTGCTTCCTTTCAGTGAGCTGGTGGTTGGGGAGAAGCACTTGAGGGTTGTTGGTGGGTTCAAAGTACTGATTCAAGGTGTGGCTACTGACTGCAGCTATTTCTGTAAGTTCAAGTTAAAAACAGCTTCCACCTTGATTGTCTAGAGGAAAGCAGCTGTGTGGCTGGATTAGTGACTTCTCTATTACTGTACAACAGCCCTCTTCTGTTCTAGTCATGGATTTCCATGCAGAACAACATTCCACCATGCACTATGGAAACTTAGACAAAGGTGCACCCCAGCTTCACACAATATTCATAGGCTTTCACATTACCTGCTAAAATGCATTCAGTGCAGTGCTGAGGCAGTTGGCAGGATGACCCAGCACTTCATGATTAGTTTACATCATCAGGGGTGAACTGCTACTAACCTCTTGGAAGTTATTGAAATATACATGAATAGAAGCCTTAGCCATTTAATGATAGATTAAGCATTTTGCAATATAAAATAAGCTCTTGATAACAGGATTTTCTGAACTGGATAAATGTGAATTATACTGATATGAAATTCACTTCTGTGGCTAAAGAGAAATGCATCAATTTTTGGGATCTAACTGGCAAATTTGTTCAACCTAGTTCTCCATACCTGTTGTATCCCTCTCTGTATGTATCCACTCTCATGCTCTTGTATACCACTGTATTGTGCTGTTTTTTATCCACTCTCATGCTCTTGTATACCACTGTATTGTGCTGTTTTTTATCCACTCTCATGCTCTTGTATACCACTGTATTGTGCTGTTTTACTGAAACCGCTGTCAAACTACTGCAGTTTTGTCTCCTATACATTTGGACCTATGTAACCCCCAGGTCGCATCTGGAAATGAGCGGACCCCGCTCAATATGCTTATCTGGTAAATCTCTTAAATAAATAAATAAATAAATAAATAAATAAAACAGTCAGTATCAGAGACAAGCCCGCTACAAAGACTCTTCCTTGAGCAGATAGTGTTCTTCTTTTTAAAATGTATTCATGTCAGCCAGAACTTAACAAATACCTCATAATTGTTGTGATGTTATGGATTTTGATACGCCGGCTGGCCTCAGCAACAGGTTTAGCTCTGAAAGTTTAAGAAAACTGCTCTAGCTGTACTGTGCACACACAAGCCACGTTCTCTGTTTTTGTTGATCCTCCCACTGCCTTCCCACCAGTACCCTGTAGAGTTTAACCTAAAAGAAGATGAAAAATCAAACACATTACTGTGTTTTTTGCTCACCATGAGCTGTTTCAGATGCATGGCACAAGTGGTCCTGGCTCAAAAAAAAAAAAAAACACACAACTTGTCCCTGGTTTGCTTTTCTGCACTAGTCATGCTAAAGAAAGAAAGAATTTGGATCATCCTGTCCAGTTCCCTACCGTACTTGTCACCCTCACCTGTCTGACCCCTTTCACCCCACCCTTCCCAAAATAAACTGCAGCTTCGAGAGTCCTTCCCCATTGCCAGGACACTTCCCTCACTTCCTTTTCACCTTCACCCAAGGTTGGAAGTGGATCGGCACAGCTCTTCTCTCACCTTTGCTGGCTGCGGTCTGATTAGGTTATGCTAAGCCACTTTTATTAAAATAACTGTTTAGCACTAGTTATTTATTTATTGAAAATTGGTAACGTGGAAACCTAGAATTTGACAGCAGATAAGGACTGCTTTACCCACCCAGTCTGCCCATTTTTCCCTACCTATACTGTCACTGCAGACCCTAATAAATCTCTGACTCTTTCTCCCCTCCCACACTTCCGTTCCACTAAGATTCTGTTATGCCTGTTCATGCATTCTTGAACCCCACCACTGTTTACACCTTCACCACCTCTGCTGGAAGACTGTTCCAGGAATCCACCTCTCTTTCTATGAAGAAGTACTTCCTCACATCTCTCCTGACTCTACCCCCCCATAGCACGTCCCCTTGTTCTTGAGCTGCATTTTTTTTTAATTCAGAAAAATACTTCCCTCCTTTACCGTATCTACCTCTGTGAGGTATTTAAAGGTCTCTACATCTTCTCTTCTCTTCCAGGGTGTACATATTAAAGTCTTTTAGTCTCATCATAGGACTTTTGGTGCAAACCCTGCACCATTGTAGTTGCCCTCCTCTGGACAGCCTCCACTCTATGTCCATCCCAAGTTGTGGTCTCCAGAACTGGATACATGACAGTACTCAAGGTAGAGTCTTACTAGTGATCTATATAGGGGTGTCACAAAGTGGAAGAGAATACTAGGGATCCTGGAGCGATTTCAGCACCACTGCCGAAAAGCGGTGCTCAACGGCCGCCGTGCCGACTCCTCATCAGGACTTCTGCCCACCTCCCTGGAACTCGCCCCCGGAGATACCTAACTCTGTGGGAGCTCCATACCTTGCAGCTGTACTCAGATTGGTGCAGCATCGCTGCCAGTGGCCTGTGATTGGACAGGACAGCTTCTGCACCTCAGCCATTGGTGCGCTAACGGACTGCTGCCAAATCTGCAGTTTCTCTGCCTGACGAAGTATTTCTGCTACTTGGATTATTTTTTCTGCCACACCACCCCCTTCCAGGCCTCCTTTAAAGACACTCTCGCCCCTCCCACCTTTGGGCTGCTTAACCTATTTAATACAGCACACCCAGCCTCATCCAATCCTCCTTGCCTAAACTGATCACCTAACCTGCTGCTTTTTTATTTTTTCTAGCTCTTCCATAGGCCCACTCTTGGCTTAACTGTGTCTCTTTCCTAATCCTAAACTTGACTGTAAATCCTTCCCACTCTCCCTGCCCTCTAGCAATCTGAATTTAGCTTAAAGCTACAAAGTAAAATGCCTATTTACCAGTAAGCAGTTAAAGCAGGACAGCAGCACCAAACAAACTACCATGAGGTACAATTACATACTACTGCTCCTCACTACCTCTTTTGGCATTGCTGGTACCACATTTGAATTTGGACCCCAACTTCCCCACTCTGAAACCTCTCTGGGTGCATGCTGGATAAACAGCATACACATGGCCACTACTGCTTCCGGTAACGTTAGTCTCATTATCCCCCCACACCTCCCATACAAAGTTATTACCAAGTTAGCCTCCCCTTCCATAACATTAACGGTTAACTTCCTCCCTAATCTAACACAGGCGTCTAGACATCCCCCCACCTGAAACGCAAGTGACGGAAAACACGAGGGAAGATAAACATCACCCTATCTGCCAGAAAGGTTATCTGTATGCTACTGCTACTCTCTGGCAATGTTCACCTAAACCCTGGACCAACAACCCTGAGGAGCAGGGAAGTCCATTCAGGGAACGGCCTAAAGATAGCATCGCTAAACATCTGCAGCCTAACTGCAAAATTTGACCAGCTCCAGGCTTGGATGACCATTTACGCCCCTGACATACTCTGCCTAACTGAAATCTGGCTGTCGAGTAGGATCAAAGATGGTGAGGTGGTCATTGAAGAATTCCAAATGTTTCGACTCAATAGAATCAGTGGCGGCTCTACACCAGGGCCCGCCAGGGCACATGTCCCAGTAAACAAATGCTGTCCCCCAGTTGGTGCCCCATATGGTGCAAAGCTTCCCCCATAGTAACAATATATCAGTGCCCTGGCTGCCATCGGTTGTGCCTCAGCTGTGCCCTGGTAACCATTTGTGGCTAGAGCTGCTACTGGATAGAATAGGCAAGAAAGGTGGCGGTTGCCTCTTGTATGCCAGAAACTCACTGAGTTGCTCTGTCCTCCTTCCAAAGTTGCGGAGGATTATGAGCTACTAGTGGTAAAAATACAAGTCGGCTTAAATGGCAAGACCCTTACTATTGCCACAACGTACCTGACCCCCAAAAAAGCCAAGGAAGGCCTTCCTCTGGTTATACAAGAAATTAGCACACTCAAAAAGGGCTCAGAACTCATCTTGACTGGTGACTTTAACATTAACTGGTTATGTAAGGAGGCAACACCCTCCAGAGACCTAATCACCTTCCATAATCTCACACAACTTGTACCTCACCCTACCAGGCAGAACTACAAGGCTGGTACCAGCACCCTAATTGACTGGGTCCTAGCTAGCACACCGACTCGATTCTCTGAACTCAGAGTTCTCCCGGATGTGCTGAGTGACCACTCTCCAGTCTCCTTTCTATGGACCACTAAACTTGCCAAAAGCCCATCACGCCTTATCGAGAGCAGGGTTCTGCAGAAAGGCAAACTTGGATCCCTCAAATTGGCTCTGTCTGCCTACAGCTGGTCCTCCATAAACAAGGCACCTACGCTGGACCAGGCACTTAGCTTTTTCATGGAGGGTTTCAATTTCATCTGTGATATCTATGCTTCATGCACAAAATGGAAAATTCGGGTGGAGGTAAACGGCTGGATGGATGGGAAGCTCCTCTCCCTCCTAAAGGAGAGGGACTGCCTCTGGGTAAAAGCCTTAAACTCAGGCTGTAAGCATGACCTACAATGCTACAAAATCACTAGAAATCAGTGCACTAAACTTATCCTGCTCATGAAGGCCAAATTCCATAAGACCCAGCTCAACAACGCTTGGGGAGATGGAAAGAGGTTTTGGGACAACCTCAAGAGCATCCTTGGTAAAGAACCTCAATAAGTACAATCTGCTCTGCCCAAACCAACATGGTTTCAGGCAAAAACACAGTACCACCATGGCACTGCTGGAATACTCTGACTATGTGTACAAGGGGCTGGATGAAGGCAAATTGGTGGGGTCCATCTTTATTGACCTCACCAAAGCCCTCAACACCGTCAACCACCCTCTACTAGTACTCCAGCTCCAAAGACTGGGTGTGGCACCAAATGCCCTGAATTGGTTCAATGACTACCTAACACACAGGAGCCAGTGAGTCAAAATCGGGCAGACATTATCCACCTACAGAGATGTACTCCTAGGAGTCCCTCAAGGATCAATTCTAGGGCCCTTGTTTTTCAGCCTCTTTGTTAACGACTTGTGACACCAAACTTATCTTGTATGCAGACGATGCCGTGCTGCTGAGTAGCAGCACCTCCCAGGCTGCCCTACAAACAGAACTACAGACCTCTTTCACAGCTGTACTGCTCATAAGAAGGTGTGGTAAAATGACAATGTTGAAAATCTGGAGTGAAAATATTGAAAATTCGCAAACTTACAAGCGTGCATAGGAAGTGCGCAGCGTAGGCTCGTAAAACAATCATTTTTAGGAATTTTGTCACCAAATTTTCCAACATAACCATTTTAAGACCTCTGCTCATGAACAGCATCACTGTGATTTTCTTAATATAATGTCCACCACAGTGATTTAAGCACTACCGGCCCTGCGCCGTTGTCACGCTACCTGGAGTGGAAACATGTTTTAGGCGAGATGTGAAAAATGACAGCTGTACTACTCATAAGGAGGCATGGTAAAAGACAATGTTGAAAATCTGGAGTGAAAATATTGAAAATTCGCAAACATACGAGCGTGCGTAAGAAGTGCGCAACACAGGCTCATAAAACAGTCATTTTTAGGAATTTTTCCACCAAATTGTCAACATAACCATTTTAAGACCTCTGCTCATGAACAGTGTCACTGTGATTTTCTTAATGTGTCCCATACAATGATTTTGCACACCGACTGCGCCAAAACATTCACTAAAAATACCACCAACAGCTTAATCTGGTTCAAGGTCAGTTGGCATTCATCTGTATCCCCTTCCCCCGGGTCGTGCCTGAAAATAGGCAGGATTTGCCTAGTGCACTTACCCGGTCAACAAAAGCTAAATAAATAAAATAAATAAATTGTGCACTACATGGGCGGAAACACATTTTGGGCAAGATGTGAAAAATGACAACTCTACTGCTCATAAGGAGGTGTGGTAAAAAGACAATGTTGAAAATCTGGAGTGAAAATATTGAAAATTCACGAACTTACGAGCTTGCGTAGGAACTGCACAATGCAGGCTCGTAAAACAGTCATTTTTAGGAATTTTTCCACCAAATTTTCAACATAGTCATTTTAAGACCTCTGCTCATGAACAGTGTCACTGTGATTTTCTTAATTGTCCCATACAATGATTTCGCACACCAACTGCGCCATTGTGCGTTACATGGGCAGAAACACGTTTTGGGCGAGATGTGAAAAATGACAGCTGTACTGCTCATAAGGAGGTGTGGTAAAATGACAATGTTGAAAATCTGGAGTGAAAATATTAAAAGTCAGCGAACTTACGGTAAATACATTAGGAACTGCACAACACAAGCTAAGTAAAACAGTCATTTAGAATTTTTCACCAAATTTTCAACATAGGCTTTTTGAGAGCCCACCTTATGAACACTGGTAGTGTCGTTTCATTAATTGGTGCCAAAAGGTGACTTCGCACAGTGACTGTGAAATCACCCTTCAGGCCCGATTAATGCCATGACAGTGAGAGCATTCATGAGAAGGGGTCCAAAAAACCCCATGTGGAAAATTTGATGCAAAAATTCCAAAAAATGCCTGAGATATGCAGCAAAGTTGAAAAAACCCTGTTTATTACATTATACAGCTTACTGGCATTTCCTCAGTTCGGGGTCAGCTTTGAAGAGTGCAGACGTGTTCCTGGTCCACCGAAGATTGTTGCGCCGAGGTCCGGAGGTAAGTATGGGTGAGGGGGGGTGCAGGGAGGTGGGGTGCGCAGTGGTGGGCGCGGGTGTGGACCCAGACAGCGAGGGACTGTTTTTGTGTTGCAGGTTGTTTTTTTTATTTATTTTTAAAAACAGGAGGACGACGCGGGACATTTGCCACGCTGGGGTGGGCTCCCAGCGTGGCACAAGGATGCTGTTTGAGGGGGCCGTGGAGCCGACGGGGGATTGAGCACTCCCGTTGGCGATAGCATCTGTTGCCACGCTGGGGTGGGCTCCCAGCATGGCACCGTGTACTTTCAGGGGGGGACAGTGGAGCCGATGGGGCATTAGGGCACCCCGTCGGCTACTCCCCATGTGTTGCCATGCTGGGGTGGGCACCCAGCATGGCATGCCTCAGGTTTTTGGGGGGCGCCCAGTACAGCCGACGGGGGATTGGGCACCCCCATCGGCTATACAGTGTGTGTGGGGGGCCAAGCACGCAGTATGCATGTGTGTGTGTGTGTGTATAGGGGGAGCACGCATGAGCAGGTGATATCTTATCGCTGCTCACTGAAGCATAGCTCCCCCTTTCAACTGTACGCCACTGCATTTTAGACTGCTGTCATAGACAGCTCCAGCAGCGATTGGAGAACTGCAGCCGTGCCTACAAACACACTGACTGAATTGGAAGAGGGCTGCCATACCTCCGAAAACTTGGATGATGGCACTATGTTTTTTGCACATGCATGCAAGCAACATAAAAATAATCATTTGCTCTCTTTATGTCAGCTTTCTGACACAAGTTACATACATGTTTAGCATTTAACAGTACTGCTGATGAACATTTGTCAAATTTCAAGTAAAAGGGACTAAAAAAGAAAATACATAAAGGTCATAGAAAAGGAGAAAAAGACTGAGAATGAGTGTTACAATGTCTCTTTCAGTCATGGAAACAGACAGCTGTTCCAGAGGGTTGCAAAACCAGAGAAGGGAGAAGAAAAAAATATGTGCATGAATGTTTCAAACCTTAAAGGCAACCCAAGCTAGGCGCTAGGGCAGTTACTTTTAGTTTTCTGACTTGTTTACAGCTGCAGAGAAAAAACAGACAGGAAGGTAATCTTTTGCTAACATTCTGGCTCCCTGCCAGCAAGGCTGTGGGAACATTTTATGCTTCTCTGAATGCATAATTACACAGCAATTTAGTGAAGTTTGTCTGCATTTAGCAATGGAAAAGACACAGCTTTCCTCAGACACTACAAAAACTCTCAATTAGTGCTTTCAGACAGTAACAACTTTTTTAAATTATTTAGATCTGCTACCAGCAACTTCCACATTCTGTTGCTGGCAGCAGCCATTTCATGAGCAGCAGTGAGCCTTCTGAGCTCACTGTATGCTAATATGCCTGTGTGACTTCTGCTATTGGTTGGCAGGTCATATTATCATAAGGTGAGCTCAGGAAGCTCTCTGCTACTCATGAAATGGTGACTGCCAGCAATAGAAAGTGAGAGTTGAAGGCCACTGTTTAAATCACTAAAAAAGCAATTAGAGGAATAAAAAAAAAGTGTTACTGTCTGAAAGCACTAATCAGGAATGTTTGTAGTACCTGGGTAAAGCTGCGCCTTTTCCAGAGTTTCCCAAACCAGGCACCAATAATCACTCCAGTACAGGTATGCAGACCTGAGCTGTTCAGTTCACTGCAGTTAAAGAGAAACAACAGCAAAATTGAAGCAAACAGGAAAGGGAAAGATCGAGAAAATCCCCAATGAACAGGAAAAAAAGGGACAAAAAATGCAGTTGTAGCAGTTCTAAACAAAAAGAAAAGAGTGGCATTTGAGCTTTTAAAACATTAAGGCTCCTTCACGGTCTTCAGGTCCAACTTCCCTCTCTGTAGTGATACAGCTTCTGGCAATATTTCACAATAGAGAAAAATGTTGCATCTCAGTTATCTCATTTTTAGCATACAGTATGTAAGCAATAAGGCACAGTTCTAACACACGGCTTGGGGGCATTGTGAGGCATAAGGCCACAGGCTGAGTGCACCCAGCCACCTAGCCATGCGTTAGAATTGTCTAACGCATACCTTGGAGTGACTTACTGTGCTTATGAAAGAGCTATCTAAAATATAGATGTATGTGATAACTAAAATGCATAGTTTTTAATAGTGAAAAATTTAAATAGTTTCATAGTTCATAGTGAGTTATGAGTTCAGTGAGCATATAACCCTTTAGTGAACTCGCCACCAATTCATTGGTGGAATAAAAATTTCCTACCTTTTATATAGTTATCTAAGTTTGCCTTGAAGGTACTTATATTAGGGCTATCAACAACAGAGCTTGGAAGCTTATTCCATTTAGATATCACACGTTGTATGTAGTAGTTACTTCTCTTAACCATATTATTAGTATCACCCCTGAATTTCTGTTAAATATGTTGATTTCTAATAAAATAGTTCCTCCACCTACTGTTTTTAGTCGAGCACTTTTGAGCTGGTACGGCTTCCTTAGTTGTATTTTTTTCCCTCATGTAGTTGTTATGGCAACCCCCCCCCCAACTAGCAGCAGTTCTACTTCATTTAGTTTTGAAAGCCTTGAAGAAGAAATTATGCTGTCTTTGTTTTTATAATTTTTGCATGTTATGGCAGCAGGTAGTGCTAGGGAGAACATGCTGGTTCTGTGTCGAGGAGACAGGAGAAAGCTGTTATGCCAGTGCGGAAACGAAGTATAAAAGTGAATGTCTTCCGTAACTTCTGGATTAAGCTGTCGTCTCAGGTAGACCTGATACTGTTTTTTTTAGAATTACATGGAAAATATTGTTAGAATATGAATCATGTTTTGAACAGTGTGGCGCTAAGGGAGTAAAGTATGGCGTGCCCACCTGCTCGGTGTTAAGTTACAGAGTGAGTGGGTGGGCAGGTTGCGAGACAGCAGGTCAGCTGTTCAGCCATAGAGTGAGCGGGCAGTGGGACTGCGATCATGGCAGTTTTTATTGTTTTTAAAATGTTGCAGGTTGTGCATTTAATTTAAAGATGTGTAAAGTGAATGATTCCTAATTTTGTTTTGTGGTTAGCTTCAGAGTAAGGGTGGCATCACTTGTCGCACAAAACAAGATGGCAGCTATTTGATTTCTGAAAATTCTTTGTGGGCAGTATCACTCATATCAATGCCCAGGGCCATATTCCTGTGTGTTAGACACTTTTGCGCATTGTCAGTGGCCAGTCACATTGCTTTTTTGGTATCCATTTCATAAAATACTTTCTAATACCTCTTTAGTTATCATAGGGTAAAAAAAACTAATGTGCTGACCCCAAACCCTATGACGATTACAAGCATGGGAGGAGGTCACAAAATAGGAAGAAGGTCACAGACCTGCAAATAGGTCACCTCCTCACAAGGGGCAACTCCACCTCCCTCTTTCTGCTTGTGATATGCCTCCCTGTGCACCCCAGCATCCACTAGCCCCCCCATTGCCTTGTCATATTGCCTGGCCACCTTAGGTCATCCGATATGATTACCCACATGCCTCTTTCCTGCTTGTTAGTAACCACTCTACCCATTTTGTACTCTGCCCCCTTGTTTCTGTGCCCTAAGTGTGTTATTTTGCACTTTTTCGCATTGAACGCCAGGTGCCATACCCTTGACCACTACTCAAGTTTTCTCAGGTCTCTGCTTATCCTTTCCACACACCCTGGAGTGTCTACCTTGTTGCAGATTTTGGTGTCATCCACAGAGAGTCAGACTTTTCCTTCTAGCTCCTCCACAGTGTCACTTATAAAGACATTTAAGAGGACTAGTGCCAGCACTGATCCCTGAGGCACCCCCCAAGTCACCTACCTTCCTCAAAGTGAACTTCATTTACTACCACCCTCTATCACCTGTCCCTCATCCACTTTCTTACCCAGTTTACCACCTTTGGACCCACTTGTAAGCAGCCCAACTTGCTTACTAATCTCCTATGTAGAACAATATCAAAAGCCTTATTGAAATCTAGGTAGGCCATGTCCACGGCTCCACCCTGATCTAATTTCTTGAATCTTGCTAAATTGGAGAAATGGCAGCAGTAGCTGTGTGTCATTGATCAATATATTTTAAAACTTTTATTTGTGGTCTATGATTTCTGTAGGGCAATACATATTTGATCTGGGCTGGTGGGAAGCAAGGAGCAGTTGCTGTAGTAACCTCACTGGGGATTCTGGGGAGTGTAGTACTGTCTACCTCCTCAGTACTACAAAAAGGTGGCAGCAGGGATATTGTGACCCCTTTTAACATAGTTTATTTTGTGGAAGCACAGCCTGTGGTTTTTAACTTTCAGAGGGACATTGTTCTCCGCGGCATCTGTTTTTAAACAAAACAAAATAATTCTCAACATTTTCTGTACCCGTAGAGCAAGCAAGTGGTCACATGACCTCCACTCCTACTTCTGGGTCCCGAGACCCTAAATAGTCACCCACAGGTGAGCAAGGCGAATGTGCACAGAGAAGTGCATGTCATTATGGGCATGTCTTGCATAACTGGAGGAACGGAGGCCAGTTACTATACCCAGAAGTAGTAAGATTGATTAGTTAAGTATAAATGGGGGGGCTGAACTGAAATGAACAGTCTTTATCTTGGTACTTTCCTAGGCTACAGCTAATCTGAGGAAACAAGGAAGTGTGTAGGAATTTTGAGGCATCTATTTTTGTACTAGAGGGATAACAGACTCCTGGACAGTCTAGGGGCTAAGAATTGAGGGACAAGATCTCTCTAACAACCCAGCTCGAGCGCATCAGTGGTCTCAGAGTAGTAGCATTGCAGTATCTCATTATTCTTTGTTTTCTTTAAAGGTTTTTCTACCTTTAAAACTGTGTGTTGTTTCTGAGTGAGTGTTGCCATTAGTTGACCTCAAAATGCAGTGGACTTACAGAGGTTTTCTGGTGCAGGACTTCATTTTGTGAATCAAAACATGGAAGTTTATAACCCTTCTGAGGACTTTTTGGCCATACTATGCACCAAGGGAACAATTACAAAATGTTGTAGTTGCCTAACATACTTGATGAACATTGCTGATTTTCAGCAAGCACATATGTATGTCTCAAATGTATAGAGCTGGGAATCATGTTAAAGGAATTACAGGCCCTTAAAGAAAAGCAATGGGGATTTGAACAGCAAACACTCCAACAAATAAACTCCAAAAGATAAATAATAAATATGAACCCCTTAGTATGAACGTAGAGAGCAAGATGGGTACAAATAGACCAGTGGACACTCCAGAGATAGAGGCACCCCCTCTGAACAGTAAGGTACTTGTCATCGGGGAGTCCACCTTACATAGATGAGAAACCCTGATATATGGGAATGATAAACAAAACAGAGAGGTAAATTGCTTGCTAGAGGCAAAGATTAAGGATATTAGATTGAGGCTCCCAAAGGGTATAAATACTAGCAATGACAAGCGAACAGTAGTGGTACATGTTGGTATAAATAACATAGGAAGAGAGCATGGTGTTTGTGTTTTGCCTGGCTAAATAAAGATTTTGATTATTTGATTGATTGATGAGAAAGATATTATGGAGGAGATCGTTGAAATGGGCAAGTAAATTAAGAGTAGAGGAAAAAAGGTGGCTGTCTCTAGCATTCTACCAGTACTGGACACCCAGAAAAGAACAAAACCATTCAGTGCATTAATATTATAGCACAGAACAGGTGCACCAGGATGGGCATTGCATTTATTGACGCATGGGACGATTTTTTACCAGCGAACCCAACTGTATGCAAAAGATGGGCTTCACCTAAATCATGTAGGAACTAATATTAACAAGGCTGATTAAATATGATAGTACCAGGAGAATATTTAAACTGAGTAGGATGGGGGGAGGGCCTCATCAACAGGAAGAAAAATCGAGAGTGATGAATAAGGCGAAAATAATTAATGTAAAACATAAACCAAATAAAATGAACTGCTCTCTCACTAATGCTCGGAATCTTAATAATAAACTGGACAAGCTTGAAGTAGTACTCAGTTCTGGACGTAACATCGATATGGCATTTATTACTGAGACATGGTGGTCTGAGGATGATAACTAAGGTAAAGTAATAAATGGATACAAACTGTATAGACATGATCGAGTAGATAAAAGTGGGGAGGAGTTGTGACTTGCATCTCAGAAAGAATCAGTTCTTATGACATCACTGAGAAAATTAAAGCTAAGGATAGTAAAACTGAGACATTAAGGGTCAAGATATTATGCAAGTCCGGTTTGTGTTATAGACCCCTAAATGTGAGTAGTGATACAACCAAGGCTATAAATTTGGAATTCGAATGAGCATGTGAGATAGGGCTGGTACTTTTTATGGGGGATTTAAATTATAATGATATCTGCTGGTAAACAAAGAAGACAACCAAGTACCAAAGCAAGGAATTCCTCAGGATCTCTGAGCAGTTTGATTTAGTACAACACATCAAAACCCCAACTCATGATGAAAATATCCCTGGGCATCTTGATTGGCTCACCTAATATAAATATCAGTAAATGCATAGTGGAAGCTCCCTTAGAACCAGTGATCACAATTGCATTTCCTTTTCATTTCAAGAATGTTATACTGTCAACAAGGGTTGCAGACAGATATACAGTACTGTATACCTGTAATTTTAAATTTGCAAACCAACAAGCGATACAGGAAGAATTAGACAAAATAAACTGGGAGGAAGAGCTGAAGGATAAAACAGTAAGCAGTATGTGGACATTAATTAAACAACACATTTTTAGGATATGTGATGTTCACATTAGAAAGACAAATATAACAACAGGGGAATAAAACCTAAGTGGCTAACTAAAGATGTAAAATGACTATTGAGCAAAAATCGCAAACACTATAACGTTTATGTCCAAACCAGAACTGAACAAGCTTGGGAGAACTATAAGACAGCTCAAAAGAAACACAAAAACACAATAAAATGTAAACAGAAGTTTTAACTTGGGTTGGCTACAACCTAAAACAAAAATAACCTAATAAGAATTTTACAGCTATATAAATTTGCTACGTAACTCAGACAACACACTTTGTTCAATTGTGTCGGACAACCAAGTTATTGATGACCCTTGGAGTATGGCTGAGGTATTCCACGACTGCTTTGCATCAGTATTCTCCAAAGATGTACTTCACACAGGAAATATAGCAACCATTTATGCCTCTGACATAATCATAACTGAAGATGACACGATAAAGAGAATCTTAAAGCTGAAAGCTAGCTATTCTGCAGGCCAGATAATATTTCCTCCAAAATGCATAAGTTGTTGGTACTCCACATAGCTCAACCACTCAAACATTTATTTGCAGCTTCATTACTAAACAATGAAGTCCCCTCTGACTGGAGAATGGCATCCGTAATCCAGGTTCATAAGAAAGGGAGGAAAGATAACTGTGCTGGCTACCAACCCATTAGACTGACGTCTGTCACAGGAAAAATACTAGAGGCTATAATAAAAGATGTGATTCACAACCAGTTAAAAAGATACAGCTTGGTAGATACAGAACAACATGGTTTCACAGCCATGAGATTGTGCATAACAAACTTGTTATGCTTTTACGAAAAAATATAATCTACGCTAGAGAAGGGCATGCCAGTAGACTGTATCTAGACTTTTCCAAGGCATTTGATACCATCCTCCACTGGGCCATCATTAAGCAAATGTTAAGTCTGAATTTAGATCACATGATTAAGGGATGGTTTCAAACGTGGTTAAGCGATAAATCACAGATTCTACATCCCAAGCAATGACTAGTGGTGTCCCACAGGGTTCCATTTTGGGACCAGTACTTTTTCAGGTCTTTATATCAGATATGTTCAAGACCATAGCTAACTGGACTAGCAAGTATGCAGATGGCACACAATTTGCAGGGGTAGCACAAACAGATGAAGATATGGCCTCCACACAGACTGACCTGAATCAAATTCTGTGTGGGGCTAGAGAAAGGGGCATGCAATTCTTCAAAGAAAAATGTATTGTACATCTTGCCAACCAGTGTCAAAAGTGCACATATTCGTTGGACAGTACTATAAATAGGGAATCTGAGGAGAGAAGGACATGGAAGTAATAATAAATAGTAACTTAAATTTTCAAATCCCATTGTGAAGCACAGATAGCTCAGGCCAAAAGACTCCTGTGGACCATCAAGAGAAATTTCAGCAGCAGAAACCAAGAGGTTGTAATGCCACTGTACAGACCATATGTCAGGCCTTTCCTAGATTGTGGGAGTCCTGTGTGGGGACCAAATAAAGGTAATATTCTTAATATTGAAAGTGTCCAAAGATAGGCCTCAAAGATGGTCTGTAGAATTAAACATATAACCTACAACAAATGACTAACAGAACTAAATCTGATGTCCTTGGAGACTAGGAGGCTGAGGGGTGACCTTTTGCTGTGTTATGATATTGTCCAGGAAGATTATCTGTCAGTGAGTTAGGCTCTGAATATAAGGATGACATGCAGGGAACTAGAGGCCATCCACTACAAATAAGACCCCCAAAATTTAACACCAACAGAAGAAAGGCATTTTATACTCAAGAGGGTAGTGAATCCATGGAATAAACTACCTTTGAAAGTAGTTATTAGTAAGGACAAACAGGAATTCAAACATAAATTATATTCATATATATTACAGGGTTCTACCCTCTCATAGTATGGGTGAAAAGAAAGGTGCTATTGGGCTTACCGCCTATCTTCGCTTCTACATACCTTAGTATTTCTTCTTCACCCAGTTGAAGAAATCTACCAGATTAATTTGACATGACCCTCCCTTGTGAATCCATGCTGCCTCTGATTTTGTAACCCGTTAGAGTCAAGATGTTCCACTCTCCTTCAATAGTGTTTCCATTAACTTTCCCACTATCAATGTCAGGCTGACAGGCCTGTGATTGCCAGCTTTCTCCCTGCTTCCACTTTTGTGATGTGGAACTACATCTACCCATCTCCAGCACTCCAGAACCACTCCTGTTTCCAGTGAACTTGTTAAACAGGACTGTCAGAGGTACAGCCAGTACTTCCCTGAGCTCCCTCAATACCCTTGGATATACTGCGTCTGGCCCCATTGCTTTGTCCAATTTTTAAATGACTCCCTTCAGGACTCTCTCCTCTGAAAAAGGACTAGTGTCCACCTCTTCCTTCCAAAGTTCCTGTTACATTTTTGTGGCCACTCCCCTTCTCCTTCCTCTATGAAGACTGAGCAGAAGTATTTGTTCAGTATGACTGCCTTTTTCTGGTCCCCCTCTAAACAGTTTCCCCCTTCCCTTTTTTAACCTTGCAGTCTGTCTCCTAGTCTTCCTCTTTTTTCTTACACACTTTAAGAATGTCTTGTCCCCTTTTGTTATCACTTGGTCTGTTCCTGCTTCAGTCTGCACCTTTATGCTCCTTACTACTCTACCTACTTCCCTTTGTTTCCCCTGATACACCTCCCTGTCCTTCTCCCTCTGCATCTCCTTATACCTTCTGAATGCTACTGTTTTATCCTTTACCTTTTCTGCCACCTCTTTCGAGAACCATAGTGGTCTCTTTTTCCTCTTGCTTTTGCTCACTTGCTTGATGCAGAGATTTATTGCTTTCACCGTGCCCCTTTTTAGAGTCACCCACTGTTCCTCTACCCCACCCCGGTCATCCCTGAGGCATTCACCCATCTTTATAGAATCTGCTTTTCTGAAGTCCAGGGTCTTTCCCCTTGTGTGGTTCGATTCCACAGTCATCCTTATATTGAACCACACTACAGTGATTACTGATCCCCCAGGTGGCCTCCCACCTTGCCACCTGCAACAGTAGGTCCAGTATTGCCCCATCACGAATGGGTTCACAGACTAGTTGCCCAAAGAACTTCCCCTGCAGTGAGTCCAGGATGTCCCTGCTTCTAGCTGAGGCTGCATCTGTGAGGTAACCAGGAAAGGCATACTAAGTCATGTGCAACCCAGGAGTAGGGGACTAGGGAGACAAATGCAATAAATAGTAAAGTGCAACCACTGTACATAGAACAGTATACAGACAAATATGTAACTGCCAAGGCAAAACAAGCAGTGTGATACAGACAGTATTTAATCAGATTGCATTCAGCCGATGAGAGGAGGGTCATGATTGTCACTGTCCATGGTTGGGGATGTTTGGTAAAACAGGCAGGGGGTTCCACTGCTAGGGATGTTTGGCCTTTGGGGTTACAACTGGACAGCAGGAACAGTTTGCCATGGGATTTGATGGGGGGGTGCTACTGGACAGCAAGAAGTGCTTTACGTGGGATGGCATTATTGAGGGGTTGCCTCTGAACAACAGGAAGAACTTGACACACACAGAGTTAAGGGAGGGGGTGCCTTTTGGGATAAGGAAGTGCTTTTAATTTACTTGTTGGTTTGTTTTAACTAGCACACAGACTGGGTCATGCATTCTGTTTTCAGCTAAACCTGGGGGATAGGGAACAAAAGGTTAGACAATATCAATGTATTTAAAATGAGGAAATACATCATCTTTAATGACAAGTTCACTTCATAAAATCAACAATTCTATAACTTACAACTGGACACATGCTTATCTGAAATGCCATATGCAGTTTGTCATTTTTACAGTCAGGTAGATTATTAACAAGTTTCAGGGCATATACTACAAATGATCATTTATTTTTTTATCCCCAGCAGCAACTTTAGACCAGTGGATATATCCCGAGTATGAGGTTGCCACAGGTTCTGTCCCTGTTGAATCCAACTAAATAGCCAAGGCCAATGTATCCCCATCATCACCAGATATACCATGTGGAAATCTGGCAATCCAGTCATGCTACTGGATTCTGGACATTAGTCCTCTATTTCTTTGTCTCTGTCACCGCTTAAATTTTGGCTCCTGTTCCCAAGGCTTCCTGCTATTAGTCCCTCTATGTAGCAGCCACATTGAGCCATCCAAACACCTCTGGACTCTAAATGTGAGTGCTGCTATTGTTTGGCCATAGTACCAGCCAAGCCTCCACAAGTCTAAAGCCTGGTATCAAAGAGTTTTACCTTCTGAAGCTCCAGTGCAATACCACTGCACCAAGGACAATGTCCTTTATTCAGGGAGAAAAAGGAATGCTAAAAACTCTTACCCCCTGAGTCAACTCCCTGGACTAGACCTCCTGATGCCCCCACGATGGTCTCTCCCAACCACCACAGCATCAGCTCAGAAAGGGGCCAAAATGAGAAATGTGTTAAGAAAAGGAAGGTCAGTTGTGTCTCTTGGAAGTGGCCAAAAGCACAAGACCAGACATCCTCATTTAACCTGACAGTGTCTGTCCCCCCCCCCCGATCCACTACAGCTTGCAGCTTGAGGCAGTTGGAAGTATGGAGAAACCATGAAGATTACAGATCAATTAAGCCCCCAAATATTTTTTCCTTTTCTCTCTCCTCCTTTTTTTTAACTCTGTTCTACCCAAAACAAACATATCCAGTAAACAGTGGCTTTCTGGCTAAGGATGGGTCAAGGCAGGCCAGTGCACATGGTATGGGCTTGTAACCGGCTGTGTTCTGTTGGTGGGGAATTAATGTGTCTTTCTCTCCTATAAAACTAGTCTCCTGCACAGGAGATCCACTACTGTTTAATTACTACACTTTGTTCTCCTAAACCCCCTCCACCTGCCAACAAATGAAGAAAGTATCCTATCCCACCATATAACCCTCCCTCTTGAGCCAAATAAAGTTTAAAGAATTTCTCCCTACCCCTTAAGTAAATGTGAAAATTGTCAAAATATTTAGCAACCTCTTTGTAGACTCTGTGGTCCTCCCAGCTGTCGCTGAAGTACCTTTCAAGTGAAAAAAGTACTCTACTGAGTAACTGCTAACAGTCCATTCAAGTGTCCTATGCAATCGACAAAGTTGAGGAGGAGTTCTTCAATTCCGGATGGCCCATTTTGCTCAGCATTCTGTCTAGATTGGCCTTCTGTGAAACAGAAAAGTTGACAGCTTGAGTATCTGTGCTCCACTGCTTTCCTGCCCACTGCCATCTTGTGCGTAGCAGATCACGTTCAAGCATCTCCATGTCCAGCGCACTTTAACCCAAGTTTTTGCAGGGTGAGTATGACATCCTGAAGAGAATCAACAATCTGCGGGCCATTGTCACTTATTCATTTTTCTTAGTCCTGGCTGAGGCACTTATTCTTTCTCACCTCTGTTTGTATGTGTTCCAAGAAATATGCACACCACACTCTTGTGTGAATGTTAGAAGTAAATATTTGTGTTGCCATTGGGTTGTGCAGTTGAGAAAGAGTAATGTGCTTGGGGATGGCCCAGGTTCTAGTTGTCTCAAAGGCACAGCTGGTTAGCGTGATCGGAACGGTATTCTGGGTGGCCTGGGTTCAAATCCCAGCTGGGGTACTTATTCTTTCTCACCTCTGTTTGTGTGTGTTCCATAACATATGCATACTGCACTCCTGTGTAATTGTTAGAAATAAATGTTTGTGTTGCCATTGGATTGTACATTTAAGAAAGAGTAATGTGCTCGGGGACAGATCAGATTCTGGTTGTCTCAGTGGTACAGCTGGTTAGCACAATTAGAACAGTATTCTGGGCAGCCTGGGTTCAAGTTCCAACTGAGGCACTTATTCTTTCTTACTTCTGTTTGTAATATTGTTTCTTCCAGGAGATCCCTCATTATGCTTAAATCTCCCACCCTATGTCCCCTTCCAGAACCTGGAAAAGGTCCTACAAGAATCAGTGTTCTTTTGTTTGTTAGTATTTCCTGCTTGAGCACTTTGGATGAAGTCTACACCATTCATTCACACTGATGGGACTAAGCTGGATATGCTAGGACCAAGCGGCAGCAAAAAATCTTCAGAAGGGCCAGCACCAAGGTAGGGCTGCAAGGAAACGGCACTGTGAGCTTGGCTCGCACTGAATAGGCTACCTCACGTTGACCCTCCAACTGCCTCAGTACCTTTTTTACTGACGAGGTGCAGCATAAACTAACCTATGTCAGACATAAGATAGTCCGAATGACCCATGTTAGAAGGGTCAACACAACAGAGTCTTCACAGCCCAGCCATTGAGGGAGTGAAGACAAAAAACAAGATAAGTAAGCTCGGGGGATGGAGGGTGGGCGTGTGAATGAGTGGTGGAGACTTCATCCAAGAAGATCAAGAATTACGGTAGGTACGTAATTTTCATATCTTCCTGGACATAAAGTCTCCACCACTCATTCACACTGATGGGAGAGTACTGAGCTAAAATAATACCCCAAGAAGGGCGGCAGGAGAAAGAGGAGCTCACTTAGGACAGAAGTCCATTCAGAATTGCCTTCCAAAAGCTGGATGCTGCCCGGCATGGACATCCAAATTGTAGTGCTTCACAAAGGTGTGCACTGAGCTCCAAGTAGCTGTATTACAACAGATATCTGCAATGGACACGTTTTGAATTTCTGCCAGAGATGCCATGACTGCCCTGGTAGAATGAGTGTATACTCTGCCTTCCAGTTTAACCTGCACCATGGAGTAGCATTGGCAAAGACATGCCACTAGCCATGCTGAAATACATCTGATAGCAACAGGCTGACCCAGCTGGGCCATGCTGAAAGAGACAAATAGTTGTTTAGATTTGCGGATCTCTTTAGTTCTGCCTATGCAGAACTGCAAAACCCTTTTAACATTCAGAGAATGTAGGGTATGCTCGCCCTCATTCTGGAAGTTTGTGAAGTAGGTCAGAAGAACCAAGGGCTGGTTCAAATGGAATTCTGAGACTACTTTAGGGAGAAACTAGGAGTGGGTTCTAAGAACCAATTTGTCTTTGTGAAATACAATATACGAGGGGTCTGTGACCAGTGCATGTATTTCAGACACTCTGCGAGCGGAGGTAATGGCCACAAAGAAGGCGGTCTTCCAGGCCAGGAACTTCAGCTCACAAGTTGCTAGGGGCTCAGAATGTTTACGACTGAGCATGTCTAGCACAAGGTTAATGTTCCAGGTGGCTACTGGTCTTCTGAGTGGTGACCTAGTGTGAGGTATACTTTTAAGGAACCTCTTAACTAAAGGTAACTGAACCAGAGACATGGAGTGTACAGGCTCGTGGTACACTGAGGTCACACAGAGGTGAACCTTCATGGTTGAGTATTGCAGTCCTGCATTTGCCAGGTCCAGAAGATACTCCAGGACTTTGTTAGGTGGGCAGGAGAAGGGGTCCAGGGAGGACTTTGCACACCAGATGGAGAACTGTTTCCACTTTGCCGTGTAAATTTTCCTAGTAGCTGGCTTGCATGCCACCAGGAGAATATCTGAGACCCTACATGAAATGTCAAACCTACTCACTTCTATCTCCTCAGGAGCCATGCATGGAGGTGCAGGGATCTCAGGTTAGGATGGACCACAGGGCTCTGGGCCAGCAGGTCCATTTGAAGTGGAAGCTGTCTCAGTGAAGTTTTTGATAATCTGTTGATTAATGGAAACCAAATCTGATGAGGCCAGAATGGGGCAATGAGGATCATTCTGACCCCTCGTGTCTCCAGCTTGAGCAGTACCCTCTGAACTAAGGGAAGAGGAAGAAATGTATACAGAAAGCATCTTGTCCACTGCAGTCTTATTGCATCCTGACAGAAAGCGCCAGGTTCTGGATTTCTGGAGCAGAATAGAGGCAGTTTCGCGTTGAGTGGGGACACAAAAAGGTCTGGGTCCAGTGTTCCCCACTTTTCGAAGATTGATTGCACAATGTTTGTGTCGAGAGACTACTTGTGAGGGTCCATTTCCGTTCTGCTGAGACAATCTTCTAGATCATTCTGCACTCCCGGAAGGTAAATCACTTCAATCAAGGCTTTGTGCTCCAGGCACCATTCCCACAATCTCATCACTTCCCTGCATGAGGGATAAGAGTGTACTCCACCCTGTTTGTTGATGCAGTACATCACTGCTTTGTTGTCCATTTGAAGGAGAATGATCTTGTGACAGAGAATGTCCTTCAGAGCTCGGACTGTGTACAGGACAGCTCTCATTTCTAAGATATTTATGTGGAGTTGAGACTCGTCCTGATTCCATCGACCTTGGGTGTGGAGATCTTGACAGTGAGCTCCACATCTGAGTAGGGATGTATCCGTGGTGATAGAGACCTGAGATTCCAGTGGGGCAAAGGGAAACTCTTTCAGAAGGTTGTCCTCTTGAGCCCACCAGGTGAGTGACCAATTTAGAGGTTTCGGCACCTTGATGTGAAAGGACTGGGAATGTGTGGTTGGGGATCACTGAGTGCTGAGCATCCACTGAGTAGTCCTCACATGAAGATGAGCCAGAGGCACAGTAGAAACATAGAAACATAGAAGTTGATGGCAGATAAGGACCGCAAGGCCCATCCAGTCTGCCCATTTCTTTTTCTACCTTATAAATGTGCCATCGGCCTTTGCTCTGTCAGTGACCTATCTATTCATAGTCATTTGTATTGCTCCCTTATGCCTATCCCATGCCTGTTTGAAGCCCTGCACTGTATTCATAGCCACCACTTCTTGTGGTAAGCCATTCCATGCATCTACCACCCTTTCTGTGAAAAAGAATTTCCTCACATTCCCCCCTTAATCGGCCTCCCTCTAATCTCATGTGAACACAGTGAACACAGAGGATGCCATGAGGCCCAGCATCCGCTGCATCAAGAGGGCTTAAACTGAGTCGTTCACGCTGATGAAGTGGGCCATCTGAAGGATGTCGCTCCTCCTCTCCTCTCCTCTGGAAGAAGGGCTTTTGCATTGTAGGTATCCAGAAGGGCTCCTATGAAGAGGAGCTGTTGGGAGGGGTTGTAGTTGTGATTTTCCTAGATTCAACAGAACTCCCATGGACATGAGGAACTTAGAAGCCATAGCTACAGCTTCCTGTGTCTCTTATCTGGAAGCGCTTGCTAGTAGCCAGTCATCCAGATATAGGAACACTTGGATTCTGAGTTTCCTGAGATGCACTGCAAGAACTGCAAAGCACTTTGTAAAGACTTGAGGTGCTGAGGACAGGACCCTGAATTGATAGTATTGACCCAATGCCTCAAATCGGAGATACTTGTGGTGGTTTGGGTGTATAGGAACATGCTGGTAGGCATCCTTCATGTCCAGGGAGGCCAGCCAATCATTTTGATGAATCAGAGGTAAAAGAGTGCTGAGTGATATCATCATGAATTTCTCCTTATAAAGGAATTTGTTTAACTTCCTTAGGTCAAGAATAGGGTGCATGCTGCCTGTTTTCTTTAGAACTAGGAAGTAATGGGAGTAGAAACCCATATTCCATTAACTCAACGGAACTTCTTCTACTGCCCTTTTGTTCAGAAGGCCTTGAATCTTGGAAGCAAGAAGATCTGACTGAGGGACCGACAGCTTGGGCTGTCGTTTGGGTGGATGATCCGAAAGGTTTCTGAAAGATTTAGAGAGTAACCCTTGTGGATTATCCTGAGTACCCATTTATCTGATGTGACTGACTTCCACTGGTTGTAAAACTGAGTCAGATGTCCTCCTACTGCCGATGAAGAGTCCCCCTTGGACAGCTGAGATAGGACTTGGGCCGGAATCTTAGAGGGCAGCACTAGGTGCTTTCGGGCCCTGAGCCATCTGCTGCATTTTCTTTTGTGGATGTGGGGCTTGTGTTTTGTTAAAGCCCCCTCTGCCTTTGCCACAAAAGGACTGACGGTTATGAAACTGCTGCCGGTTCCTGACCCATTGAGGGGCAGCAGAGGGTGGCCTGGCCATTTTGATAGCCGTTCTAGTTTTCTGTGTGGCCTCTAGTGCCTGCATGACCCAAGGGCCAAATAGATAAATGCCATCAAATGGTAAATTCATAACTCTCTGTTGGGCATAATTTGTGAATCCAGATGTTCATAACCACGAGTGATGTCGGGTGCATATATCAGCTGCTGCTGCCCTAGAAGCAGTGTCGAAGGCGTCTGTAGCAGCCTTAAGTTGCTGACTGTTGGACTCAATGCTCCTAGTAATGGTCTGGAGAATCTCTGTGCCAATGTCTGACTCTGAAAGAGCTTCCACAGCGGCTGTGGGTGATTGCCAGAGGGTGTACTCATACTAAGACAAATAACCGCTCACCACCAAAACAAACTAAAAAAATGAACCCCTGTGTATCAACACTGCCTTTGCACTCCCACTTGAACAAGTCCACACCTTCAAATATCTGGGAATCACACTTGACCCTGCCCTCACTTTCCATGACCATATACATCATCTTTGTTCCACCCTCAACTCCCGGATAGGCCTCCTATACCATAACAGGAACTGCCTCTCCCCAGAAGCTCTCCAACTTGCCATCTCCTCCTCTGTTCTATCAATATTTGACTATGGCATTACCATTTATGGAGCTGTGGATAACTAGGCACTCCACAGAATTAAAGTAGCCCTAAATAAATCCTGCCACTTCTCTCTAGGATGCCCAAGGACCACCCACACTTGCACCCTTTATAGCCAAACAAATTGGCTGGACTTCAATGATAGGCTTAAATATCACATGTGTCTTCTGGCCAAAATGATCTCGGAGCTCAATGGCCCAAGTCTCTCCACTCTAGCACAACCTGCCCTTCCTACAAGGACCACTAGGAGCTCCTTCAAGCCCATCCTTGTAGTGCCACGATACAAAACCTCACTCGGTCAATGCTCATTTGCCTATTGTGCCCCCATGTGGTTAAATGCCCTCCCTTCCCACATCACTGGGGAAACTAAGCTTGGCCAGTTTAAGTCTCTTCTCTGTGCTCACCATCTTGCTACTCACTCCTGTAACTGCCCTTAATTTCTCTTTGCCTGACAATGGACTCTGTCCTGTCTGTCATCTCCCCCTCTTCAACTCCTACTCTGTCTCCCCCCACAGTTTCTCCCTATCTCACTAAATCAGTATATCAGACCAAATCTCCTCCTACTACAACCCTTCCCTCTACCTATTCCCCTTTCCCCTCCCCGTTCCTCTGAGCCACTTATACACCCCTGTTTTGGCTCACTCCTCTCCCTCCCCCTCTCTTTCTATCCCCCCCACACAGTTATCTCTGTTTGACTATACCTGCATTCCAATGTACATTTTACCCTGTAATACTGTTCTATGAACTGTATGTAGTAATCTTGTATCTAAATATACTCTGTATGCTCGTTACAGATTGTAAATTTTATTGTCAATGTTTTTACTTGTCTAGTTGCTGTTAACTGATGTGGCGCCTTTGTAAAGGCGTCTCTGACTCAAAGGTTGTAATTCCAGATATCTTAATAAATAAATAAATAACCCTGGTAGCTAACAATGCACATACCCAGGGTAGAGGCAGCGCAAACTCGCTTCCCCCAAGGTATCAGTCTTATGAGATTCCTTGTTTACCAGTCATGCTGTAGATTCCTGAGGACTGACGGCTTTATCATGCTCTGCCAAGACAACTATGGCATCAGCAAAGGCTTGAGAGGCCAAGATAGGTTGATCCTTGGGGGGGGGCTTACTTCCTGTCTATGGATTTAGCCTTGGAAGGAATAAGCGCTGGATTATCCCACACCACTTGTGAGAGAATCTCAAAAGAGAGCTGCACCGAAGGATTCAATTCCACAGAAATATTCGGAATGTGCAGATACTGCAGATGCAGCAATTTCCCCAAATCAATCTCTGAAGTCTGGACAGAGAGAGAGAGAGGAGAGAGGAATTCATGTTCTTTAGCAGAGACTTAAAGGAAAGGTCCTCGACCAGAGGCTGTGCTGAGGGAGGGGGTTTATTTGCCACTCTGAGAGAAGAATAGTCATCAAAGTTATCTCCTAATCGCAGATCAGGATCAGGCTCAATATCATCTCCTACTAGTCCTGAAGGGATAGTGAATAAAGGGAAAGGAGGAAAAAGAGGAAGAGGCACTCTGCGAACCGGAGTTGAAAACCCTGGCGCCCTAGGCAACACCGAATGAGCAGATGGTGCTGGCACAGGATGCGGCACCGAAAAGAAAGATGGTGCCGGCCCTGGAAAGCGGCCGGGTACGGCACTGCCAAGACAGGAGTTGAAGGCAGCACCACCCTAGGTGCTGCAGAAACACCAGAGGGCCACAACCCAACTCTGGGAGTCAAGCAGGAAGATCTGATAAAATAAGTAGGAGAAAATGGAACCTGTTCTGGCCCCTGTGCCACAGACATATGAGGGGGGAAAAACACCAGAGCGCAGCATCAATGGCACCGGAGAAGATGCCGCATGACTAGGGAGTCCCAACTTCCCTGCTCGCAGGTTCAAAACAGTTAGGTCCAAAGGTCCTGGAGATGGGCCTGCAGGCTCAGACAGGTGGGACAACCGCCAAACCCACTGCTCCATCAGAGTAGCCCAATGATGAAACTGCTCACCGGAAGACCCCCCCCCTCTGGGGGGAGATACTACGGAGTCGAAGATGTCAGTCATCAGGAACAGAGGCCGTAGGGGACCCTGGAGGAGTTGGAGTCGGACCTCTGCCCCTTGTCACATGATGATCGATGTACAGACATACCAGAGGGTGATCTTGAGTTGTACCATTTCTTCTTCAGGGGGGGTTGAAGAAGAAGAACTCGAGGCCAAGTGGTGCTGAGTTCTCGACGAAGATCGAGAATGGGACTGCTTCTTTTTGTGCTTTCAGGAGGAACACCTATCCCCCCCAAGCACTGGATTGCCTGTAGTCAGACCCCCCCCCCTCTGAAGAGGGTGGCGGACTGGACCCAGCTCTGCTGAATACACAGCTTTAACGCAAAGTCTCCCTACCATAACCAGCCCCATTCATGGTCAGCCCTGTTGAGGCGGGCTGAAGAAGACTTCTTCACTGATGAAAATTTACTTTTTTTTTTTTTTAAAAACATTGAATTACTAAAAATAAATAAAACTAATCAAAACTGAACGACTATAGCTGCTGTCGTATAGATGTGAAAATTTGACTCCTGGCGGGCGAGCGACATTGTCACTGAAGCGCACTCGACAGCAGAAAAAAAGGAACTGAGATGGTTGGAGGGTTGATGCTGAAGTAGCCTATACGGTGCAAGCCAAGCTCGCAGCACCACTTCCTCACAGCCCTGCCTCGGTGCTGGCCCTCCTGAAGATTTTGGCTCCCGCTCAGTCCTACTGCTTCCGGTGTAGTCCCATGAGTGTGAATGAGTGGTGGAGACTTTATGTCCAGAAAGATCAATACAAAAGTTTTGCTTGTGAATCCTGCTTTTCATACTAGCCTATCAACCTTGTTAGGGTAAGATCCCTTTTGGCATCCTACAGCCTCCTACAACCTCCCAACCAATAACATTACTGATTGGATGATACTAGGGTGGTCTTTTGGAGGCTCTGAATATGGAACTCAACTCATAGGTAGCTTTTAATCTTGGTAAAGCACTCCACTTCTCATATTGTAATGCTTGTATGTAATTCATAACTATGTTTCTGATCCACTTCTTGCTGCCAGTTCCAGATTATATAGCGCATTCAGGAAAACGCAGGATCTTAAAACAGCCAGGAAGTCTTCATAAATGAACAGTTAATAACAAATAGCTGGCTGTAATTTCACAGTCTAAATAACTAAAGTACTGTCATCTTTATAGAGAAGAGGGGCCTGCCATCTTGGGAGAAACAAAGAAAAACTTAACTGTAGTAATGGCACTTCTGTTAAGGGGTCTAATAGTGATTCATAGGTGTCTGCATCATCCCAAGCCTCAGATGTTGCCCCAGAGATAGAATTGGAATTTGGAACCATTTTCAAACTCTGCATTTTAGTCACACTCTCTCTAGTGTTCAAATGTCAGAATTGTTGCTGAAGAGCAAAGGGAGGAGTGACCACTAGTCCAAACTATCCTAATTTCTTAGCAGCAGTGACCACCAATCTAAACTATCCTAATATCTCGTTTCTGCCCCCCTCCACTGTCTGTGCCTCCCTAGACCAGTCCTCTCCCATGGGCCCCTCCCACCTCCTGTCCTTTTTTCCTGATCCCCCTGACATTCCCCTCCCCCTTTCCTTTTTCTCCCCTTCACTCTCAAACAACAAGGCCATTGCTGGCTGCTCTATGTTCACCTATTTCACACTTAATTCAAAAATGTATTTTTATTATCTACCCTTTAGTGCCTATCAGAACATTGTACCCTTTGTATTGTAGCACTCTGGTACTAATTGTTGTATTATATTGTATAATTTTATAATGTTATTGTATTTCTCTTTTGACATGGAACCTCTGTAAAAGAACCTCAGGCTCAAAGGTATTGTAATCCGAAAACAAATAAATAAATATTCATATATCCCCTAATGAAGTAACAATAATTGTGCCACACTTTCAAATGTGTGAAAATTGTAAACTTCTAACAATGAATGCTCAAACCATTTTAAAACAGAACTAATTATTAAGAAACACAGCCCTTTGTACTAAAGCTATAGAAGGGGAGGCAGGGTAGGGGATTGTATGAACCACTATTAGAACCCGTAGAAGTAACATCATTGCTGTGGTAATTTTTTTCCAACAGGGGTTAGACGTTTAAAACTTAGACCAGCACCCGATTTGTGGGTAGGGTTTATATTCAGACACCCCCACAGCATGGGCAAAACCTGTTAGCGCTCTAACGCTAAGTTACCGCTGCACCCATGTAAATGAAGGGGTCCTCTCCTGCATATGGGTGCTGCAGGAAATTTAGAGCTTTGCCCAGATGGTAAATGCTAACCAAACGGGTGCAAGCTTCTGCCTTTGAAAACCCCAACTTAATGGGGTGCAAGGTCCTGGTGGCGGGCAAAGGTATGACCCAGGGCACTGAAACATGACTTCCCTAGTGTCTAGTGGCGTCCCCTCCCTCTAACCCCCATCCTTGTAGTACAAATCATAGTCCTGGTGTCCGGTGGCACCCCCTACCCTCCAGTCTCCATCCCTGTAGAATGAATAATGCCCCTGGTGTCCAGTGCCATTCCCTGTGCATCAATCACCCATTCCTGTTATAATCATGAGTCTCTGGTGTCCAGTGACACCACCCACCCACTGATTGTCCATCTTCATTATAATCATGAGTCACTGGTGACAAGTGACTCCCCCTGCCCACTGATGGCTCGTCCCCCTAATTGTGCAGCTTTTCCCTGATGTCTAGCGCATCCCCCACCCCTCTGATCATCCACCACCATACTGTTCAAGGTGTCCCTGGTGTCCAGTAGTATCCCCCTCCGATCACTCGTCACTTTATCATATCAGCTTTCCCCACTGCCTACTGCTATCCCCAGCTGCAAAAGACCCATTCTGTTGCTCCCTTTGAGCAGGCCCCAGTGGCTAGTGGCATCCCCCACACTGATGGAACCAAGTACATCCCCTAGTCAACCCCCCATACCTCTCAGACAGTGGCCGTGGCTATGATCTCGACACTACATGGATAACAGGGAAGCATCTGTGACAGTATGCTGCTTACTGTACAAGTTCTTCCTCTCATCCCATATGGCAGCTGGCTGAGGAGGGAAGATGAGGGCTGTGCCGTGCTGGTCGTCAGACGGGATCACCACATGGCCCCTGTTTGAGAGGTATGGGGGGTTGGCTGGGGGTGTGCTAGGTTCCAGTGGTGCAGAGGGGGCCTCTAGTCCGCTGGGGCCTGCTCAGAGGGAGCAATGGAGCAGGTCATCAGTGGCTGGGGGGGGTACCAGTAGAGAACAGGGAAAGCTGACATGAAAAAGTGGTGGTGATGGAGGGTGGTATCACTAGATATCAGTGACATTTTCAGTAGTATGGTGGTGGGTGACACTAGACACCAGGAAAAAGCTACACAATTATGGGGACAGGCAATCAGTGGGTGGGGAGTGCCACTGCACACCAGGGACTCATGATTATAACAGGGATGGCCATTAGGGGTGGGGGGTGTCACTGGACACTAGGGACTCATGATTTTAATGGGGATGGGCAATCAGTGGGAGGGGGGCCACTCGCTACTAGGCACTCATAATTATAATGGGAGTGGGGGATCAGGGTAGGGGGTGCCACTGGACACCAGGGATTCCTGATTATAACGAGGACAGGTGATTTGTGTGTGGGGGGGCAGTAGACACCAGGGACTCATGATTATTACAGGGTGGGTGGTCAGGGTGGAAGGGGACGGTCGCTACCATGCCTGATGTTGTGGCTGGCCACAGGAGGGGTGCAAACCTGCCATCGCGTCCCATGCAAATGAGCCCATAATAGGCATGCATATGGCCTCCATTCATTGAGGGAGGCCCCCCTCCATGGAAAGTTTCAAACAAAGCCTAAAGACACACCTATCTAAGCTAGCATTTGAGGTATACTGAGTAATGTGAGAATGATCTGGAATTTTAGTTTTGTCGGATTGCGATCTGGTTTGGAACCTAGCTGTAGGGGACCCGCTGGTGGGGAGCAATCATGCCACGGTTTGGTTTTCCCTGGATCTGGGGGGAGGGGAAAATCACACGAAAACAGTGGTGATTGACTTTAGGGGAGCAGATTTCCATGGTATGGTGGAGATCCTCAGGGGACATTTGGAAGGGATCAAACCAGATATGGATACAGAGAGCAGATGGGAAATTATTAAAAGGAGGTGGTGAGGGAGAAAAGAACTGCATATAGAAGATATAAGTGCTCACGAGGGGAAATGGACAAGGGGGAGTATGATAGGTTGGTCAAATAGGTAACCAGGGTGGTGAGTTTGGCCAAGGTGAGAACGGCACAGAGGCCAGCATGGGGATCAGAAACAGGCAAAAAGGGTTCTTTAGGTATATCAGGGAAAGGAGGAAAGTGAAGGGGCAGGTTAACAGACTGAGGTCAGGGAGTGGATGGGCCGAGGAGGCAAGGGAGCAGGCGGAGGTACTTGACGAATACTTTGCCTTGGTTTTCACAAAAGATGATAGAGGGACAGAACCATACTGGGAAAGGAAGGCTAGGAATGAGAAAGGGGGGAGCTCTCTGATGTTGAGATTCCTGTTGGTAGGGTGAGGGAGGACCTTAAGTCCCTGAAAACGTTCTGGATGGCCTTCATCCCAGGGTGCTGAAGGAGATGGCAGATGTCCTTGCTGCACCTCTGACAGACCTCTTTAACTCCTCCCTACAGATGGGTTGGGTGCCTCAGGATTGGAGGATGGTACATGTCATGCCTATCCACAAAAGCGGCTCCTGGGAGGAGCCAGGAAACTACAGGTCTGTCAGTCTGACATCGGTGGTGGGCAAGATGACGGAGGCCATCTTAAAAGAGAGGTTAGAGGTGTTCCTGGAGACATGGGGCCATCTGGATGATCAACAGCATGGCTTTGTTCAGGCCAAGTCATGTCAGACTAACCCTGTGGAGTTCTACAACTGGGTGACAAGGGCGCTGGACCAAGGAAGGCCAGTAGATGTCCTCTGTCTAGACTTCAGCAAGGTGTTTGACTCCGTGCCACACTCAGGGTTGCTGGACAAGCTGGAGGGAATGGGGGTTGGGGAAAGGATGGTGAAGTGGATAGGGAACTGGCTAACTGGGCAGTTTCAGAGAGTGGTGGTCTGGGGGGAGGTATCATCTCCAAGGAAGGTCATTAGCGGGGTCCCACAAGGGTTGGCGTTGGGCCCACTCCTGTTTAATGCTTATATCTCGGACATCAGGGACGGTATCAGGAGTGAGATGGGCCTCTTTGCTGATGATTCAAAATTGGGGGCAGTGGTGGACGGGGAGGAGGGTAGAAGAGCCCTGCAGGGGGACCTGGAAACTCTGGAGGGGTGGTCACATACTTGGAAATTGAGGTTTAATACCATGAAATACAATGTTCTCCACTTGGGGCTTAGGAACCCGGATCATGAGTACTTTTTAGGTGGGAAGAAACTGCAGGTTTTGGGGGGGGATCTTGGGGTGGTCGTGGATGCCAAAAGGGAAGCAGGGTGCAGCAGCCTCAACTGATGGAAAGGAGACAGGGGTATCTGGATGACACTGTATTTCTAGTTACACACATACATGATGCATTTTCACACAGACTCCCTCAGAGAACTGAATTTTGTGAGTTAATATCGTACATGTTCCTGTAATAGCAGAGTGTGGCAGACACCTGTTTGTCAATCTGACATATCAGCATTATTGTTCCCACATGAACATATTCATGGAGGCTACATCAAACACACACTACTTCTGTGACATATCAAACTTTAGATTTCTTTTATATCCATTAAACAATCCTGTGTTATATTGCCAGACAACAATACAGAGTTGTGATGCAATAGTACTGACTGCTGTCATACAGACAGGTGATTTCTCACACACGGTCATTTATAACACTTCACTATACCACTGAAATACAAATTCTCAACTCTTTATGAGAGCAGAATGATAGATTATGAACTAATCAATTTAAACACAAACCAGATGGGTTAGTAACACACTTGGAGTTAAGACAATTAGCCTTACAGACTGCTTTGACGGGGAAGTGCAACAGCTTCTTCAGGCAATTAGGGACTTAATTGCAGCAGCAACAAGCTGGACAAATATGATGTCATTGCTCACTGATGGAAAGAAGCATCTTTACTGTTTTTTCACTGTTGTCAGTTACTGCAGAACACAATAACAGATGCTAATTTAAAGAAAACCACAAAACCAAACAGCATGGTATTTTCAGGACATCCTAGTCATGACACAGGGAATTGACCTAAGTTTTTATTGACAGTCTGTAAAACTTTTTCATTTGATCTTTAACATCCAGGCAATGAAAGTTCTGCTTAGTCTTGAGTGGTTTGGGAAGAGCACAGGAAGGGTAACTGATACAGATGAAATTCTGAAACCACCTTAGGAAGGAATTTTCTATGTGTTGTCAGCGCTGCTTTGTCCCTGTGTGAGATAATGTAGGTTCTGTACAGATGGCTTGCAGTTCATTAACATTAATGGCAAGCCACTGCTATAAAGAACACCAGGCACTTTTACACATTGGTGTCTGTAGCAGAATGACTGTTACAGAATCAGTGTAACATTACCTCCATTCATGTGTAAAGCGGATCGCTTCCGTTACCGCAGCAAATGTTCGTCCAAAACGTGTTCTCTGTTTTCCACGGTTCTCCCCAATGTGTGCCAGTATACCACGCCATGTAATCAAGAGGTTCCATTACTGCCTGAGAAAATCAATTAAGGATCGTACTTCTGTGGGGATGCTTGAATAAAAAAGTAAGAACGAAAAAGGCAGATTGTCCAAAATAGGAGCCGCATGCAAACAGAAGCACAAAACGAAATGTACTGCAATGGATCGACCAGGTAACGTTACTGTGGTTCAGGACACCGGCATGTAAAAGCACCTTGTTATCCATGACAGGTATTTGTGATCTGCTGAGGCCATTGGCTTGAAAGGAGGCATCACCATTTTTGTGAGGCATACGTTCAAATCCCTCAGGGGAAATAGTTCTATCACTGGTGAATACATATGATTTAGGCCGTTAAAAAATATTTTGAACACAGGCTGTAAAGCAAGTAATTTTTCTTTACCTGTTGACTTATAGGCTGAAACCACTGCCAGATGCCCCTTTGGGATGGTGGACCTAAGCCCAAGAGAGTGCAAGTGCACCAAATAATCCGGACCCACAGACAGGTCTGCCTGTAACGGTGAGACATTATGTGACGCACACCACAGCAAAGACCTTTTTAATTTGGATGGATATGATTTCCTTGTAGCTGGCATCACTTTTAGAACGTCCAGTTGAGCAATAAGGTTTAACCAGGGGTTATGTTAATGCTCTACTTACTCACCTGGGGTGGGGGGTGTAAAGTGCTTGCCCCCAGGGGTGATTAACATAACCCCTGGGAGTACCTTATTTGTCTTATTAAAACTGGGCCTAGTAAAAAAATGTACATTTCTGTAGTATAAGACTTACTGTGTATTTTTACATACCATACAATAAAATAGTCCATCCACAGTTTTTGAGAGCTTGATTGCAGGCATGTCCCTATTACCATGGATACAAACTCGATCATGACATGGTAACCAGGCTTGGCATGCTAGGGGCTTCTCAAGTGTGTAGTATACTCAGATACAAAGGCAATTTCATAAGTGGAAGTTTCTCTTTTTTGTAAGAGATTCTCACTGCTGGCCCTGATCTTGTGTTCCATCAGACAGCTGCCTGTGAGACATGTTGCGAGAGCATAAGATAATCACTGTAGGCGCGGTCATATCCATGTTACCATGGAGATCGACTTGAACATGGTAGGAAAATAGCATTAAACCAAACCAAATATACAAAAGCTTTTACCACTAACAAATAATTGAAAAGTTGTTTCAATAAGGTTTTTAGTACTACTTTAATACCACATGCGAGTCAGTCTCCATGGCAATGGGTACATTCATGTGCTTACACTGATTCTATCTCTTGCATTCGCAGTATGCCTCACAACTGTGATGAAACACCAGACTGGGGCATACTCTTGTTTTAGCCTCAGACAATAACAGTCTCAAAAAAAAAAAATGCAATTTTCGAACACTACTGCAAGACCTTTTTTCAATATTTATGTTATTCCCAAGTAATACTGAATTTAGCACTTGTAAATCACTTCTGGGTTGTTGTGGACAACGCCTCAAGCATGGAGCAGTATTCAGGCTGTTTGACAATGCCTGTTTTAAATTTAACAAAAATAAAAAAAACTTTCAAAGACATAAGGTCATACACTTCTTTTAAGTCTCACTGGCATGGCAACTTCAGTCAGGTGATTATGCACATGTCAAAGCTGGCCATGTTTAAGTTACACACGTTCACAAATCATGCGGCTCCTCAGTGAGAAAGACTACGTTTTGAGTTTCAGTGGGGTGAGGGAGAGAGAGCACTGACAGCAAATTAGATATGTTTTTGTTGCAGGTTTACATTTGCTGGTAGGCTTGTTGGTAGTTTTCCTGGTGGCTCTGAGTTCTGTTAATAGAATGCTTAAAAGTGTAGGACCTGCTAAATCACTACTCCTGTAATCAAGCTCTACATGCATATTAATTAAAAATCAACATAGGGCTACTAATGGAATGTCATCAGCCAATCAAATTTCTCCATTTCATATACCTCTTTTATTTTGTAGAGCTTTTTTCCATTGAAGCTAACAGGCAGGCTCCAACCCTCTCTCAGAGTGCTCGATTCATCCTGTGGTATGGTTCCCAATCCAGCCCCCACACCTGGGCAGTTTCCCCCATGGATTCCCCCTGCCCCTGCCCCTGTGGCAGGCCCAGGAAGGGGAGGGCCATCCCTCCCCAAAGCACAATCCAGATTTTGCCTGGGGGATGCCAGAGTTGGAAACGTGGACAGGGCTTCATAGAGCCTGCTAGCTCCTTTTCCGTTTTCTTCCTTCCCCTTGCTGACACACACATCAGCATGCACACGTGGAGATGCTTGCATGCTGCAGTCCTGCAGCACCCTCCCATTTTGGTTGCCCTCAGTCCTGCACTACCCACCAAGCCTCCACTTGGGGGCAGTCATTTGGCAGGAATAACAAACCACCCATCCCAGGAGAGGAGAACAGACCTTCGGATGCTCCATCTCCTCCCTCCCCAGCCGACTCCTGATAACCCACCTTTGCTCGTGAACACAGGTCACCAGCATGGCAGGAGGTAAGGCATCCAGCATCTCAGCACTCCATGCCACTGGGCCGGCTCATACACCCTTTTAATAAGACCTGGTAAAGACAGGTTCATGTCAGAACACTCTAGCTCTTCCAGAACCAAACCATCAACCTTCAGATACAATGTTCTGAGATCTGGGAGAGTCATCCAGCCCTGTGACATGGTCAGCAGATTGTGTTTCAGAGGTAGTGTGATTGGGTTTTTGTGTAACAGGGACAGCAGCAGTGAGTATCAGTTCTGTCTGGCCCCGTCTGGAACTATCTGGCTTATTGTTGCTGACCCCCTTCTCAGTTTAAGCAATGCCCTCTGTATTAGAGGAAATAAAGGAAAAGCATACAGGACCCTTTTCTTCCAGGGCAGAGACACTGCATCCTTTGGAACAGTCCTTCTGGAAGGATGTCTGCAACAAAACATGGGTAACATTCTGTTCTAGAACCAATGTCGCAGTTCACACAGAACTTTTTTTTCATAGCTGGACAAATCATGATCCTCTGATTAGGCCCAACATTTCTCTCTCTGTGGGCTTCTTCAGGAGCAAGGGTCTGGGTTTCTGTGTTCGTCAATGCAGGTTTCAGTGTAAACCAAATGCTGTAATGCAGCAAACATCCTAAGTTTCATGTAATTAATCATATTTCATTTCATTTCATTTTATTTGTTTACTGGGTAGGGGCACTGGGCCAAAGCCCTTTTTCAGGTCCGACTCGGACAGATATACATATGACAAAGGACAAAAAAATACATAATACAATAAATAACACATCCATCAGCAACAACAATTGTAACAAGTACAGACAGACAATGTTAATAAATACCGTTGAAGTCTAAACTTAAAAACTGAATAGGAGTTAACTACTCTTAAAGAAGGGGGTAAGTCATTCCACATACTAGGTGCTTGACATTCAAATGAGCGAAGACTATAATTATTTTTAGCAGGCTGGGTTATTAACACAATTTCTTGAGTTGATCTTAGCTTAGCTTGAACTTTGCGAACCGAAACTAAATCAGATAAAGGAGACAAAACCTCAGCATAAATAGACTGGTGGACCATCTTACCTAAGGCAAACATATATTTATACTGAGGAGAAAGCCAACCCAATGAAGAATACAAAAGACAATGGTGGGTCATAACTGGAACATCCAAAACAAAGTGGCAAATGTTATTATAAACAACACTCAGAATCTGCCTCTCCCTAACCCCCAATTTATTGTACAAGGGAGAAACATAGTCCAAGTGAGGCATAAGGACTCCAATGGCCACCATTCTACTAGACTCAGGAGACAAATAAGACTTGAATTTGTAAAGCTGTCCCAATTTACGGTGCATTTTCCTTTTTACTGACTTTATCTGAGAAAGAAAAGTCAGGGAAGGATCGAGTGTGGCACTTCTTAAACTCAGAAACCTGATCAAGTGGATTACCTTGAGCATCATGAAGTCAAACAAATATCATATCTAAGTCGGGCAGTGCTGCAAACATCATGACTTTAGTCTTACTAGTATTCAAGACCATTAAATTTGAAGACATCCAAACACATGATCTGTGAAATTCCACTTGCAAAGTAAAATTTAAATGTTCAACAGATCGATCCTGACAATACAAGATCAAGTTGTCGGCATATAATAAACACTTGCAACTGTCAAATATTGAGGGAGCCTGATTTATGAACAAAGAAAATAATAGGAGACCAAGAATGGACCCCTGAGGTATGCCACAAATAATAGGACAAGCAATTGAAGAAATATAACCAATAGAAACATATTGCGAACGACCCTGCGCATTATGTTGATATGGTATGCACCTTTACTAAGGCAATGGTCTCGTTTCTTCATTTTTCTTTTGAATAAGGAAATATCCTGAAAATATTCCTTTTTCCCACTACTTTGAGATGGAGCAGTTTCTTCTACTTCCAGTTTCAGGAGAAGCTTTTTCTCTTGACTATGAGCTAAGAAAACCCTTGGCCTCTTTAACTTTGGGAATTTTACAAATTGAAGGATTAAACCCCCTACCCCCCTTCTACTAGGACCCACTTCTTTATGGTAATATTTTGCAACTCCTTGAAGTAGTGGGTCACGCTTCCCCCAACTGGCAATGAGTCAGTGGCAACCTGGAAAAGATTGCAAGGATTGCTGCTTTTATTGTGACTGAGGGGCTGGTGATGGCTTTTGCCTTGCTCCTCTTCTGCCTCTGCCAGTTTCTCCCCTGCACTGGATACTCACAGAGGACAAAGGGCCCATTGTAGTAGGCCCTTCTCCAATGTCCCCTTCCATAAGGCCTGTAAGAAGTAGACCTTTTCTTTCACTGTCAAATGTTTTTTAACTGGATTTTATTCAATTTGTTTCATGTGTGCCTCTGTTTTGGCAGAAAAAGGAGATGTTCCCTCAAAGGGGAAATTTATTGCTTTATTTTGAGTGTTCTGGGTTAGGTATTTTACCCTTAGCCAAGAAAATTTCAAGGCCTCAGAATGTGCCAAAGCCCTGTATGCTATATTACTAGTATCCACTGCTATTTGAAACTGGTATTTTGTGTCTTCCAATCCAGTCAGATTGTCACTTTCTTCACCTGGAGGTTTTTGCTCAATGCCATGACTGTGTTCTACAAAGCTTTCTGGTGCTGTTTTTTATTTTATATTTATTTATTTTTATTTAAACATTTGGTGACCTGGAAAGGCACACTGAGCTGAGACTCGTTTCCTTGTGCGACCCAGGGAGTTGTGTTTGCCAAGTAAGCTGACTGCCTTGACTGCAAGGTAGCTGTGAAAGCCTTCCTTTCCATATAGTCTAACTTTCTGGTGTCCTTCTCAGATGGAAGGACTGACAGAGAGGGCCTGACTGTTTCCCAAGCTGCAGCTTGCACTACATCCTCATTATTACAATGGGCATACAAGTACTTTGAATCCTGTTTATCCATCTGATACCTTTTCTAAAAATGTTTGTCTATGACCGTGGCTGAGTGAGGGTCTGTCTTCACCCTTGCTATGGCCTTTTTGAGGAACTTATGTATGGGAACTGATAATCTTCTAGTGGAGGTCAGACCCAACATGCTCATAAATTCTGCCTCTCTAAATCCTCCTCTGTTCCAGTGGAGGGAATATTTAATGTAGCTATAGTACCATTTTAGACACAAAGGCAGTGTAAGAGGACAAATCTTAGTTTACTCTGGGAGGGGAATCAAAGTCCTGTTCAGGGGTCACCTCAGGCTCTATTGGTCCCCCCCTTACACTCCTTGTTCACCTCCTCCTCCTACCACAGGCACTTGTTGTGGAACCAGAGCCTGGGAAGGGGGGGGCAGCAGCTGTGACCAGATTCCATATAGCCTGCATGGCATGGAAGAACTGACACATCAGGGTACAGCTCCTTTTTACTGTTTACTCCTGGTTCGTTTGGGGGGGGTAACAGTGGTATGCTTCATTATGCTTTTTCTTGTCAGACTTCGAGGACAATAGCTGTTCTGAAGCTATTTTTCTTTTCTTGCCATCTTTAGCATCAGGGCTCCCACTGTCAGACACCCTGTGCTCCTTAGTATGATGTGAAGATGGCTTTGCAACTATATCAGTCTCCTCTAGCAGAGATGACTACTTGAAGCATATTTTCAGCAACTTTGAAGTCAATGGCTGCTGTGAAGGTGAAGGATCTTCTCATGTTTGCATTCCATCATCAGGGGTAATCCCCTCCATTATTGAGCTTTTTGAAGAAGTGCTTTGAAGTGACACAAAAGCAGATTGGGAAGCTGAAAAACCTCTCTTTACATAGCCTTTTTATGTTCGCTCTGCATGAATGTGCAGCGAACATCTTGCTACAAGAGAGTGGCTTTGAGGGGTGTGTCACTGCCGAGCCCATTGCAGTTCAAACTGGAAGAGGCTCAGCAGTCTAGACCAAAGACCACACACTGTGGTTGTGACACCACTCGCTGATTGCTGGGTGGAAACATTGCATACTTCAAAGGACTAAACTACTCCAATCAGAGAGGGCTTTGGTCCTATGATTTGCATGAAGCTGATCAGCAAACAGCCGATTGTCTTTCAGCACCAGGAGCATTCCTGTCAGGGACACTGTCAGCTTCTGGGGCTGGTAAACTTGTGCATGCAAGAGTAGTTCATTTTACTTGCTGTGTGAGATTTTTGTATTTCTAAAATGTCGAAAGCCCCCTGAACATAGCAAAGTATCTTAGGAATGAAAACGAGTGCTTGAACATACAGAAATGTAGATTTGAAATCTGAAGCCTTGACTCTGGGCATGCGCATCAGTGGTTACGCTGATACACATGCCTGTCATGGCTTGAGTTTTCAGCTCTTTATTTCTATATGTTTGAGGGCTCATTTTCACTGGTAGGATAGTGCTATGAAAGAAAAAAAGGTGCCCCCCTAGCCAGGGGTAACAGTGCAGATACCAAAATGCTGGCCATCCAGATATGACATGTGGACACATTACAAGCAATCGACATTCAGATCACATAGGATTAGGCAACTGAGCTGTGAAAACTAAATGATCATCTACAGTACATGGTAAAGTGACTGTTTTTCTTGGTTGTTTTTTCTGATGGCTATATTTTGCAAATGGCCCAAGAAGCGGCTAAAAAAGGACTAAAAAAAGGGATTTATTTATTTATTTTATTTGAGATTTGGTAACTGGGAAAGGCACACAGAGCCAAGGCTCGTTTTCAGGTGCGGCTTGGGGAAAAAGTGATACAGAGTGAAAAACAAACAGCACAGCATAATTTGAAACAAACCAAACAATTACAGGTATATGTACAGTGTCAGGTCAGTTAACAGCAGGATCTGAAAACACAGTGAATCAAAGCATAAGTCAGCACTATTCAGGAAAATTTCAGCAATAGTAATATTTGCTGAAATTATCTGGACCAGGCTGTCGGAGATTTGAAGCAGGACTAGGGAACTAAGAAATTACTGGGGTGAGAGGGGAGAGACTGGTGGAGGGGGAGGGGTGGTGGGAGCACTGAGCAAGGGACAGAAGCCTGAGCTGAGCTTTGAAGGAAGTGAGAGAGGGGGAAAGATGAAGGTCAGAGGAGAGCTGATTCCAGAGGAAAGGAATGCGATGGGAGAAGGATGACTGGCCTGCTACTGAGTGGGGACATGGCAGAGAGAAAGTGTGAGTGTCCCTGCTTTGGAGGGAGTTAGCTGAAGGGATACCTGGTGAGAGGAGAGAAGAAAGGTACTGTGACAGGCACCCAGACTATTTTTTTTTTCAATGAATGAGACACTGTGGACCATTCTCCTCTGAGGTAGTGGTAAGAGGGAGAGAGTGGAACAGAGAAGACAGTGGTGTGTGAGGAGTGGAGCAACAGTGGTGAAGTGACAAAATTAGTTAAGTAGTGTGTCAAGCTTCGTGAAGGAGGTGGTTGGGGCAGAGCCATAGACTATGTCAGCATAAGCTAAGAATGGTAGAATCGTTTTGGAGACCAACTCCCAAAGGGTAGGAAGAGGAAAGCTGTCCTTGTGACTATAGAGGATAGCCAGTTTAGGTCGGAGTTTTTTGCAGATGGACTCAATGTATGAGGAGAAGTCTAGGTGGCTATCAAGCCAAACACCCAGGTATTTGAAAGTGGAGATGTTAGTAAGTAAGGAGCCATCGGGGCGGGGGGGGGGACTGGAGTGTGATCAATTTCTGTCTAGTTCCAAAAGTTATGGTGACTGTTTTCTATGTGTTAAGTTTAAGTTCATTTATCTGGAGCCATCTCTGAGTCTTATCAAAATCCTCTTGAAGGAGGGAGTGCACATTGGAGGTGGAGGAGCCAGAGGTGAAAATGATAATGTCATCAGCGTACATATGGATATGTGAGGATGAACAAACAGAGGGAAGGTCATTAATAAAGATGGAGAAAAAGACAGGGTCAAGTCTAGAGCCTTGGTGAACACCAGTGAGGATAGTTGGGGTGGGGGGGATGCTGTTACCAGCTTGGACTGCTTGTTGTCTATTATGGAGGTATGAGCTGAACCATTCAACAGCTGGGGCTGCCAGGCCAGCAGACTTCAGTTTTTGGAGCAGTAGGGGAGTGGGAAACTGAATCAAAGGCCTTGGCCAGGTTGATAAAAATGGCTGCTGTTACATGACCTTTGTCCATGGGAGAGAAAATAGCACCAGTAACACACATCAGGGAGGAAGTGATGGAGTGCTGTTTTCTGAAACCAGCTTGGACTGGGGATAGTGTGCCATTTGAGGAAAAGAACTTGGATAATCTGGTGTGGATTAGTGACTCTAGAAGTTTGGCTAAGGAAGGAAGGAGAGAGATGGGTTGGTAGTTACCAGGAGAAGATGGATCACCCCCCTTGGTGAAGAGGCAAAACCCTGGTGAGTTTCCAGGCTTGTGGCACAGTGGCAGTGCAGAGTGAGAGGTTTAGTGTGTGTGCTAGGGGGGAGGCTATAGCAGGAGTGGAAATTTGGAGACATCTGGGGTGAAGTCCATCTGGGCTAGATTTGTTTGAGTTTAGAGAGCAAGTTAAGTGCATTGTACACTTCTTCAGCAGAAATTTTAGGGAAGCAGAAACACGTTGAAGGGATTATGTCAACTCAGTAGGAGCATCCTGTTGGCATGGGTGTGGTGAGCTACAAGCTACATTAGGACATACATTTTGGCATTGCCCAACTCTGCAGTCCCCTTTTTTATAGCTCTACAAAATGCTCTCATAGAATTTTTAGGGGGAAATTGTCGGCTCACTGCACAATCACTGTTATTATTAGATGCCTCTGTAGGCCTAAGAGATGCTGCTTTTCATAGATTATTTAACCTCTCGACGATAGTTGGAAAGAAAGTTATACTAGTTCCTTTGGTGGAAGCATGGACAGATCAAATGTTACAAATCTACTATCTAGAGAAACTTATGGCCCAACTTAATAATGCCTTTCTAAAATTTGAGTTGCAATGGTGAAAATGGGTGATATTTATTTCATTGAGGAGCCCCTCATTTGTTCCATGATATGAATGGAGTTCTAGTTTATGTAGGGCCTTGAAGCCTGTATGCAGTAGATGGCATGCATATTCTTTTTATAACCCTGCAGGATGAGGTTATTGTATTTCTGATGTATGAAAGCCCACTGCAACAGCCTTGTAGGACTATGCCACCAAGTAGAATAGGGAAAGATAGTTAGTTTTAGTGTATTTAAAAAAAAAAGTTGCTAAGGACTTAGGTTCGAATCCTGGAGTAGGTAGGAGCTGCCAGCTAGGGATGGGGTGGCACATGCAGTGATATCAATAGCAGATTCAGAACCTAAAATAGTACAAATAAATAATAGGCAGATTTAAAATAAATTAACTGTCAGAATCAGTATGAGCATATCATTAATTGGTATAGCAGGATATAGCACAGAGGGGATTTATGGAAAGGACTCCTGGCCCTGACTTTCCTTACAAACATGCAGTTTTGCTCATTTTCTAGTGAGTGATAATGCTTTTGTGTATAAAATGTAGTATTTATAATTAAAAATGGTAGTTTTAGTCACTGGTGGCTAGTGGGCTAGTAATCCAATTGCCCTGGCTACTCAGACATGCCCTGGTAGTCCAGTGGTTCAGTTCGGTCTACCTGGGTCATCACATATATTTTTAGCATTTTTATATTTGAAAGAGATCATTCCTGTAATAAAGAAAACTGCTCTGCGTATGAAAATAGAAATAAACTGCAGAGTGGCAGCTATGGGTGCCCAGTGTGCCGAAAGAAAGAGGAGCTGGGAGTGTGAGTGACTGAGGGTCGGTTCCACAGCAGAGCATACTGCGCTCAGAAAAGGAATCCCCAGGCATGCTTGCAGGCAGCCACTCCTCACTACTACACTGGTCAGAAGTCAGGGTTTGGCCTGCGGTAATACAAGCCTGTGTGAAAGTGCGAGAGGGAGATGCACTAAGGTGCTCCTTTCACAGGCAGGATCTATCAGATATTTTCCCTTTTTCTTTTAGTTGTGCAAACAACAAGCGCAAGGGAAAGTATTTTAGGGACTGGCTCACATAAAATAAAAATAAACAAAAGGAGCACAGTCTGTCAGAGACTCTGTGGAAGTCCCACACACTCAAGGAGGCAAGCATTTTGTATAGAGTTCACAGAGAAACCATTTTGTAAATCAGAGGGTGTGATCCAGTACTGTGGGACCCACTGCTTTACACTTAATAAATACATTAAAAATACATTATTTTAATAAATTAAAGCCATAAAAGGGCTGAGGGGAGTCCTGGGGAACTAATAGATGTATGCTGAGGGGAGTCCTGGGCAACTAATAGATGTACAGAGATTTTTTTGTAATTAATCACAAGCAAAAACAGAGCATTTTTAAGTAAGGCTCTGTGGAAGAAAGTTTCATACAGTCACAAACCACTTGCTTCACATATGTACTTTTCTAAATTATGCTGCCAAGCCATTTTTTACTAGATTTATACCAAACTTGGCAGGCAGATAGATTAAAGTGTGCTACACAACAGAAACATAGTTTTATATGACAGAAATGTGAAATGGAGGAGTTGCTAACCTTACAAGGGAGAGTGGAGTGGGTCCTGCTGAATCTAAATCCATGCAGACAGTTACACAGGAGGCGAAGCTAAGTGTGTGAAAAATTAATATAAAGTTTCTGTGTGAAAAAACTATTGTGGACAGTGTAATTAAAGGAGAAAATGAAAATTATGTACCTACCATAATTTTTAATCTTCTTGGACAAGTCTTCACCATTTAGTCACACTTCTGGGTTCTACGCCGGAGGTGCTAGGACCCTGCGGGAGCCAAACATCTTCAGGAGGGTGTCATCGAGGCACAGGTCAGGAAGCATAGGAAAAATCAGAAGCAGTTGTAGAATTCACAAAAAGTATTTTATTTGTACTAGCAGTAACAAAAAAATAAACTTGTTCTGTACAACTATTAATAAAGGCCAAATAAACAAAGATCCATCTGCGTTTTTCTTCAATCTCTGTGTCCCTCTAACATGCAATTGCAGCTCAGCTCTCTTATAAGTCCTTCCAATCCCCATTCTTAACAAGCATCCTGTTCTTGTATGTTTCAGGCACATGCTGGCAGGAACAGAGTGCGCCTGAGCTGAGGCCCCTTTTCCACAGCTCTTCTGCAAAAGGCTTAAAAATTGCTCTCAGGTAACCTCTTGAGTTTCCAGTAGCTTTTTGCAATCATCTCAGACTATAATTATATACATTTCAAAAGTTTAATGCTATATAATTTCTAAACAAAAGGGATCCCAATATCAGTTACAGTTCCACATAATGATTTGCATATATTTTTATATTGGCAGATATACAAGGGAGGAAAAGACAACCAGCAAGGGAAAACTGAGAGATAGCGAGAGGCAAATAATTGCGAGACTTTCGGGGTGATTAAGTCCTAGGTCCTACAGGAAAATTTAGTTGCGCAACCAGACAGACAAGAGACAGGAAAGGAATAGAACAGATCCTTGCATTTAACACTTCCTATAACAACTGGGACAGGGTCCTATTCCACCCTGTCACCCCCCCCTTAAGAGGGAACCTGTTTTATTAAACAGGTTTCCAAAACTTTCTATTAATTCTCTAGTACTAACATTTACTGCTAACCTTCAGAAATTAAGCACATGTGTATTATTCATTTTTTTCTATAACAATACAGAAAACAGTAAAGTTTAAACTCATACAGTATATTTGTTTTTAAACTTTCAGGACCCTCAATTCCTGATCCATATCTTGACAGAAAATCAGCATTGCTATTCTCTTTATCAGATTTGTGCATCACCATGAAATTAAATGACTGTAGTGCCAGGTACTGACTTGTGATTCTGGAATTTTTATCTTTCATTTGATTAAGCCAACAGAGAGGATTGTGATCTGTTATAAGTAGAGACCTGTGTTTTTCTTAAATAAGAAATAACAAGAAATTCAAGGTATAGCAAGAAATAACAAGAAATTCAAGGTACAAAAAGAAATAAAAAAATCAACATATAAAAAGAATAAAATGAAAACAAACACATGAAAAAAGTGAAACAATTGCTTTGTTGGGGGGCAAAAACTAAATAAATGCAGCAGTTGTTGTTTAGGCTCCATTGTTACCATAGAGATGGTCCACAAGGAAGTGACAGCGTAATTGTTTCATTCACAAAACCTTTCAATACCCTAGCATAATGCTGCTTAATACAATGTAGTATACTATGAATGTGATTTCTAGTGTGTATAAGGTCATTTTGAGGTAGTTTATGAATGTAAATGCTATAACAAGAACTAAAACTAAATTTTCAATGAATAAAAAGAAATACCAAGAAATTCCAGAAAAATAAAAAGAAAAATTATAAAAAAAGAAAAATAATTTCATGGGTTTCTATTTATAAGTACAAAGTCAGTTCCTAGCAAATAAAACTTAAGGGACTCCATGGTCCACTTTGCTGCTAAACATTCCTTTTCAATGGTGGAGTACCTTTTCTCTCTGTCACGCAACTTCCTACTTATGCACAGAACAGGAAGTTCCATTCCATCTATATTTGGACTCAGTTCTGCACCTAGGCCTACCTTTGATGCATCTGTTTGTAACAAAAATGGTTTCTCATAGTCTGAGCTTCTTAAAATGGACTGAACATAATGTAGCCTTAATGGCCTGAAAAGCTTCGTCACACACTGGGGTCCATTTCACATTATTTGGGTACCGTTTTTTTCATGAGTTCAGTTAGGGAAGTAGCTAACTCAGCAAAGCTGGGAACAAATCTTCGATAATAACCAGCCAGCCCTAAAAATTACCTGACATGTTTCTTTGTTTTGCTGTTAGCTACGGCTTCTATTTTAGAAATTTCTGGCTTAACTTCTCCATTTCCCAACACATAGCCCAAATATCTGTTTTCCTGCATGCCCAATGCACATTTGGTAGGATTAATAGTCAGACCTACATTTTTGATAGCTTGGCTCATAGGTGTTCCAGGTGGCTTTTCTACTCTGGACTGTACACCACAACATCATCTAGGTATGCAGCACAATAACCAGTGTGAGGTGATAAAATTACATCCCTGTACCACTGAAATGTAGCTGGCACACCATGTAAACCAAATGGCATGGTGGTGAACTGATAGAATCCAACAGGAGTGGCAAATGCAGTTTTGTCTCTGGATTCTTCAGCTAAAGGTATTTGCCAGTAACCCTTGGTGAGATCGAGGGTACTGATATACTTTGCACTCCCCAGTCTGTCCACCAAATCATCTATTCTGGCCATAAGATAACTGTTACATTCTGACATTTAAGTTTCCTAAAATCAAGGCAGATTCTAATACCCCCTTCTTTTTTATTTACAATTACCGTTGGAGATGACCAAGCACTCCTTAACTCCTCTATGATACCCAATTCTTTCATTTTTTTGTATTTCCTTAACCACATCGCCTCTTAACCGCTCTGGTAACCTATATGTCTTTTTCCTAATAGGGCGAGCATTCCTTGGCACTATTAAGTGCTCGATCCCTTTTGCTCGGCCTGGTACTGTGGTAAAAGTATTGTTAAATGTCTTTAGCACATTATGAATGTCTGCAATTTGTTCTGAGGTTAAGGAAACATTCACCTTTACAGCATCAGCATTTACAGTTTGTTCCAGTCTATCATAAGCTATATCAATATCTTCCTTATCGGTTTCTGGTAAAACTAGCAAAATAGCTTTTGCCATTTTTCAACCTGTTTCTTGAGGACATTAGCATGGTATGTCTTAGTAGGATTTTTCCTGTCAGGGGTCTCGATCTCATCGTTAATGGTGCCAGTATGTCTAAGCACTCTATAAGGCCCTTGTCACTTCAGTAACAGTTTATTTTCTGTTGTGGGTAACAGTAGCAAAATCTTTTCACCTGCCTCAAAACCTTTTCTTTTACCCCATGGTCATAATATACCTTCTGCTGGTTTTGGGCCTCTTCCTGCTTACTATAGGCAATTTCAACATATTTTGCCAGCTTCTTTCTTAGGGCACACATATAAGACGCTATAGATTGTTTCTGAGTGGGGTTATTGTCCCACGTTTCTTTTATCACATCCAGAGGCTCTCTTGGCTACCTACCATACAGCATTTAATTTTATTCCAAACCAAGTTGAACTGCAAACAGGAACAGGGGTCTGCACGCATGCAAGGGTAGCAATAGCCCCAAAAAATAACTATACAAAAAAATGAAGCAGCGTGCAAATGACAAGCGTAGTCGAAATTTCTACAATTCAATAGTTGTTTATTAAATACATCAATGTGTTCAAGCCCCTAGCGCCTTGGCTCTATGCCTTCAAGGGGGCCTTAGCTGACAGATCATACCACAATTAAATACATAATTTGTTCTGTGGCATCATCCTATTAAGTGATTATCCAATTAACCTATACACTAAAATACAAAATGTTCATTCATTCTATTGCTTGTTACACACAATGTCACTGTCATATTATTCTTTTGTAGCCCTTAGCAAAAGGTAACAAAAGGCTAAAAAAAAAACAGTCAAACTGGCTTCATATCAGTAATTTTAAATAGCAGTACACCAAATTTGTTACATGCATAGCATTACAATTAACAATTTTATTGAGTCTTGTCATTTCAATAGTACCAGTAATTTTAAGTATCAGTACACCAGGTATATATTATACTAGACTAGAATCTCCTGATTTAGTAGCTCCAATTCATAACTAGTTTTCAAAAATGCACGTTATTCCAATTGACATTTTTATTATTAAAACTATACCAGTTAACCTTACTTTAAATGAGGGAACAGCAAATTAAAAAGCAAAATAGTGCAGAAGGGTTCAATCACCCACTATGCCGGGAAAAGAGAGCGGTGTCCTTCTGGCCATCCAAGCCGTAAAAAGGTTTTTTTTTTAATATGTATACGGATGCCTAGAAAAAATATAATAAATAGGCTTAATTACTAATCTTAATCATACTATAGTAATATAATACTATAATGCAATTACAAACAAGCATAGATCATAAGATCAAGATAGGGAGGGTAAAAGGAAAAAGGGAGGGACGAAAAAAGTGGGAAGGAAAAAGAAACAAATAATTGCAGAGGCATGCTATTAATCTAAACAATTAATACTGCTACTACCTTCTATATTTCAAGAAGGGCTTCAAATCCCACCTATCTTTAAGCCCACATGGTTTCACAGTATTTGCTTTAAAAATCCAAAAGCTTTCCCTCTGTAACTAGAGGTTCAGCCTATCGCCTCCCCTCTCTGGGCATTGTACTACTTTTGCCCCATAAATCCAAAACTGGTGGTGTCTGAACCATGTACATTAAAGAAATGTCTACCTACTGGTTTGTCTGTCTTCTGGTTGACTATGGAATGCACGTGCTCCTGTATTCTTTCTTTCAATGGTCTTAACTTACCGTTTTACCTATGTAAAACAATCCACAGCTACACCAGAGAATATAAACCACAAATGCCGTGGTGCATGTAACAAAATCTTGAATTTTGACTCTACTACTGTTCCCCAGCACCAATTCATTTCCCACCTTCATGTGTTTACAGACATTACATTTCTTACACTGAAAATTGCCTGTAGGTTTCTTAGGCAATCACATGGTGGCACTCTCTCCTTCCTTGTAGAACTGACTATGAACAAGTTTGTCCTGTTGGTTTGCTGCCCTTCTAAATGTTATCCTGGGGTTCTCTGATATGCAATCTCTGAGTGCTGGGTTACCTTTCAGAATATCCCAGCTACTCCATACAGCGTTTCCTGCCTGACCTGCCAAGTTGTTATATTCTAAAGAAAAAGTTATCTGTTTAGCTGTTTCCTTCTGACCTTGTTTATTGCTTTGTTCTAATAATTCATTCTGTATTTTGCCTTGCATGCTATCCTGTGCCTCCTCCAGCATTTAAAATGGTGAAAACCCTGTTGATGCCTGTGTCACTTCTCTGTAAGCAAAAAGTGGGTAAGGCAAGTATTGGTCCCAATCTTTCCCTTCCCCTTTTACAAACCTTTTTAACATGTGTTTTAGGGTTTGGTTAAAACGCTCAACAAGACTGTCTGTCTGAGGGTGATGGGGGAGGTTCTTTCGGCAGCGATACCTAGTAGTCTGTACAGCTCCTTAAGTAATGCAGCACCAAAATTACTACCCTGATCAGTAATAATCTCTTTAGGTATGCCCATTCTGCTGAAAAGTTTTGAAAGCTCTGCTGCTACTTTTGGGGCTGTAACAGTATGCATTGGAACTGCTTCTGGGTATCGGGTAGCATAGTCTCATACTACCAGAATAACTCTATTACCCTTTTTACTTTTGTCTAAAGGATGAACCACATCAATTGCCATTCTCTCAAAAGGCACAGCTATCAAGGGTATGGGCACCAGGGGCACCTTGTCTTTTCTAGTGACTGCGGCTACTTTCTGACACTCAGCACAGGAATTACAATAGGTAGCAACATCTTCATGAATTCCAGGCAAGTAAAATCTATACAGAAATCTGACAAGGGTGAGGTCTCTCCCTGAGTGACCAGCCATAGGACTATCATGTGCTGTCTGTAACAACTCTGTTTATACTTTTGTGGTATGACCAGTTGTTCTGTCTGTTCCTGTGTCTGAGGTTTAACCAAAACTCTGTAGAGTAACCCATTACATTTTTTAAAACATTGGTCCATTCTGTTTTGGTTTCATCCCCAGTTGCTTAAAATAACCCAGGAGAGAAACATTGTTAGCTTGTTCTGGAAGAAAATCACAATCAGTAATCAGTTCAGCTTCAGCATTTTCATATGCTAACCCCTTACGTCCATCAGTCATTTGTTGCCAAAGTTTCTTCAGGCATCATCTTTCTTTCCTGGATTTCTGGATCTTGGAGCTGTGCTCAAACAAGTCCAAATCAAAGTCACTGAAAGGAAAAGTGTCCTCACCATCTGAAATTTTCTTTGCCTGAGCTCTTGTCACCACAGCTGCTGAAACATCAGGCTTTACTCCTTCTTTGATTAACTCAGAAAATACCAGAAAGTCATTTTCAATAATCACAGGTATAGGTAACTTAGGTACTAACCCCACTTTCATTTGTTGTGACACACCCTTATTGATCAGAGTCACTTGGGTGGTGGGATAGTATCGAGTGTCCCTGCGGATGCAGATGACACCAGTACCTGGTCCATTTGCACAATGTTTTGCAGCACTTCAACATGCACTAGGGTCTGTCTGCTTCCTGAATCAATGAGTTCCTTTACAGTCTTATCCCCCATCTTCACATCTGTTAAGTACATGCCCCAATTTGCTAAGGACAAATCTGCTCCAGTGCCACTCTTCTTGTGGCAATTTCTTTCAATATGACCTGGCTTATTACAGTTATAGCAAATAATGTCTTTGGGCACAGATTTGTACCCCAACCAGAGTTCTCATCCTACTTGGAGTTTAAATGGGAAAAAGAGTGTCTTACCGGTGCTTGGCTGTTACCTCACTGCTGTGGTGTCTCTCTGGCCATTTGGTAGTCCTCGACCAAAGAAAAAGCCTTTTCCCCACTTTCTGGTCGATGTTCCTTTACCAAAAGCTGCACATCTGTAGGCAGGATGATAATGAATTGCTCCATGTGGGACTGTTTTGCCCTCTGGTTTGAGCCATTTTATCAGAAGTTCTCTGAGTCAGGTGAAGGGTTTTTGAGGATTGTCGACTGAGTTGTACTTCAGAGATCGAAATCTCTGCCTGTAGGTCTCTCCTGAGAAGTCATACCTTTTCAGGATTTCACTTTTCACCAGGTCATAGTTTTCTGACTGTGCAGTGTCCTTATTGCTGTAGGCAAGTTGGGCTTTCCCTGTCAGGTAGGGTACCAGTCTGATTGTCCATTGCTGCTTTGGTCATTGGCAGGCTGTGGCAACGCTTTCAAAAGTTGTCAGGTATGCTTTGATATCATTGGAGGGACACAGCTTTGTAAGTTTAATGGCTTTTAAGTTGCTTGTGTTTTGTTGCTCATCTGGATCTGTGCCAGAATCTGCTTTTGACAGCTTGCAAGGCATCCAGCCATCACTGCTCCTGTCACTGCATTTCTTCTTTTTCACTGTGCTTCTAAATGTTAAAGCTCTTTTTCTCTCTGCTTCTCTGTCTCTTTTTGTTGTATAGCCACCATTTGGAAAAGTCCATCAGGCTTTCAGGTTCTGTCACTGTCTGTTCTTTTTCCATAACTTGTGCTGGCTGTACAATCTCAGCTTGGACTTCTGCCTCTGCTAGTTTGGCTGCCATTTTCCTGGTAACCACTCCTGGACTTGCTGCTGCAGAATCCATACCTTTCTTCATGCTTCCCTGGTACTAAGTCCAGTACCCACACACAAAACTCCTGGAGTAGAGTATGCATGGCATAAATCCCACTTAGGCTGACACCATCTGTCGTTGAGGTACAGGCCAGGAAACAAGAAAAACCAGGAACAGTTGTAGAAGCCACAAAAAGTATTTTATTTGCACTTGCAGTAACAAAAAAATAAACTTTTTCTGTACAACTATTAACAAAGGCCAAATAAAGATCCGAGTTTTTCTTCAATCTCTGTGTCCCTCTAACATGCAATTACAGCTCAGCTCTCTTTTAAGTCCTTCCAAGCCCCATTCTTAACAAGCATCCTGTTCTTGTATGTTTCAGGCAGGTGCTGGCAGGAACAGAGTGTGCCTGATCTGAGGTCCCTTTTCTACAGCTCTTCTGCAAAAGGCTTAAAAATTGCACTTGGGTAACCTCTTGAGTTTCCAATAGCTTTTTGCAATCATCTCAAACTATAATTATATATATTTAAAAAGTTTAACACTATATAATTTCTAAACAAAAGGGATCCCAATATCAGTTACATTTCCACATAATGATTTGCATTTATATTTTATATCAGCAGATATGCAAGGGAGGACAAGACAAACAGCAATGGAAAACTAAGAGATAACAAGAGGCAAATAATTGCAAGACGGTCATGATGATCAAGTCCTAGATCCCACAGGAAAATTTAGTTGTGCAACCAGACAGACAACAGACAGGAAAGGAATAGAACAGATCCTTGCATTTAAACACTTTCTATAACAACTGGGACAGGGTCCTATTCCACCCTGTCACAGAGGGTTGGCACTGAGATAGGACAGTGCATGTGTGGCACCGTAAGACTGGCTCGCGCCATATAGACTACCTCAGCATCGACCCCAAAACTGCCTCAGTACCTTTTTTACTGAGGAGTTGCAGTTTAATAAAACTAGGAAAACCTAACCTAACAAGGGCATAAGATAGCCTGATTGACCCATGTAAGAAGGGTCAACTGAAACAATGTCTTCATAGCCCAAACGCAATGAGGGAGTGAAGAGCAGAAACAAAATGAGTGAATCTGGGGGATGGTGGGTAGGTGTGTGACTAAACAGTGAAGACTTGTCCAAGAAGATCAAGAATTATGGTAGGTACATCATTTTCATATCTTCCTGGTCTTTAAGTCTTCACCATTTAGTCACACTTCTGGGTTAGAGTACCAAGCTAAACCAATCCCCAAGCCAGGCGGCAGGAGACAGAGTTCATGTTAGGACAGAATCCCATTAAGGATCATCCTTCCAAAGGAAGGCATGGCATGGACATCCAGAGCATAGTGTTTCACAAATGTGTGCACTGAGCTCCAAGTTGCTGCTTTGCAAATCTCTGTTATAGGAACAGAGCCTATCTCTGCTAGAGATATAGCACCCACTTTAGTTGAATAGGTGCATACCTGGCTTTCCAACTTAGTCTGTGCAATGGAATAGCAATGGAAAAGGCATGCCACTATCCAGGCAGAGATGCAGCTAATGGATATTGGCTGACCCAGCTGGGCCATGATGAAGGAGACAGAGGGTTACTTTGCCTGATGGATGTCCCTAGTTCTATCAATGTAGAATTGTAGGGCTCTCTTAACATTCAGGGAATGAAAAGTGCATTCCCCTTCATTTTGGAAGTTAGCAAAGTTAGTTGGCAGAACCAAGGGCTGGTTGAGGTGGAAATCTGAAACCACCTTGGGTAGAAATGTAGGGTGAGTATGGACTACCACCTTGTCTTTGTGAAAGATGGTGTATGGAGGGTCTGTGATGAGAGCATGTATCTCAGAGACCCTGTGAGCAGAAGTGATGGCCACCAAGAAGACAGTCTTCTGGATCAGGAACTTCAAATCACACATGGCTAGAGGCTCAAAAGGTTTATGAGTGAATATATCTAGCGCAAAATTAATATCCCAGGCAGCAACAGGCTTCCTAACTGGGGGCCTAGTATGCAGAATGCCCTTGAGGAATCTTTTGAACAAAGGAAGCTGAGCCAAGGACATGTTCTGGACTGGCTCATGAAAGGCAGAAAGCACACAGGTATGTACCTTGACCATAGAATATTGCAGCCCGGCATCTGACAGGCCTAACAAGTGCTCTAAAACTTTATTCAGTGGGCATCAGAAAGGATCCAGTGGGATCTTAGAACACCAAATCAAGAAGCGCTTCCATTTAGCTGTGTATGTTTTCCTGGTGGAGGGCTTACACACTGCCAAGAGAATCTGGGAAATTCTCTGAGAAACTTTAAACCTGACCACCTCTATCTCCTCAGGAGCCAGGCATGGAGATGAAGGGACTGCAGGCTGGGATGAACTAGAGATCCATGTGTAATGAGGTCTGTCCATAGAGGCAGTTGCCTTGGAGGACAATCTGGCAGTTTGTTGATCAATGGAAACCAGGTTGACAAGGCCAGAATGGTGTGATTAAGATCAACTCCCCCCTCTGTGCCTCTAATCTGAGCAGTACCCTCTGAATTAGAACTAGTGGGGGAAATGTGTACAGAAAGCATCTTGTCCACTGCAGTCTGAATGCATCCTGACAGAAGATGCCAAGTTCTGGACTTCTGAAGCAAAATAGAGGCAGTTTTGCATTGAGTGTGGATGCAAAAAGGTCCACATCTGGACTACCACACTCGTCAAAGAGCAATTGCATGATGTCTGGTGTGAGTGATCAGTCATGAGGGTCTGCCTCTATCCTGATGAGGTGGTCTACTAGATTGTTCTGGGCTCCTGGCAGGTAAACCACCTGGATCAGAGTGCTATGTTCCAGACACCACTCCCATACCCTCATCGCTTCCCTGCATAAGGGGTAGGAGTGCGTTCCTTCCTGCTTGTTGATGTAATACATCACCGCCTTGTTGTCTGTCTGAAGAAGAATTACCTCATGACAGAGGACTTTCTGAGGGCTCAAAGAGTGTACAGGACTGCTCTCATTTCCAAAACACTGATGTGCAGTTGAGATTCCTCCTGAGTCCACACTCCTTGAGTGTGGAGGTCCTGGCATTGAGCCCCCTACCTGAGCAAAGATGCATCCATGGTGACGGTAATCTGAGACTCCAGTGGGGCAAAGGGGAGACCTTGAAGAAGGTTGTCCTCCTGAATCCACCATGCAAGTGACCTTGTTAGAGGTTCTGTCACTTTTATGGGATAAGACTGTGGATGTGTCACAGGGGACAACTGCATGTTGAGTATGCACTGAGTGGTCCTCATGTGTAATTGGGCCAGAAGCACTGTGAAGATAGAAAAGGCCATTAGGCCAAGCATCCACTGCATGACGTGGGCTCGTACAGGGTTGTTTTCTCTAATAAAGTGATCCATCTGGAGAATATCGCTCCTCCTGTCCTTCGGGAGGAAGGTCCTTGCTTTGGAGGTATCCAGGAGAGCTCCAATGAAGAGGAGCTTCTGAGAGGCTTGAAGCTGTGACTTTTCCAAGTTCAGCAGTACTCCCATAGATGTGAGGAACTGAGATGGCATGGATACTGCCTCTTGAGTCTGTTTCCTTGACGGACTGGTGATGAGCCAGTCATCCAGGTAGGAAAACACTTGGATGCCCAGCTTTTGAAGGTGTGCAGTGAGAACCATGAAACACTTTGTAAAGACTCCTGGCACTGAGGAGTGCCCAAAGAGCAGGACTCTGAACTGGTAGTGATGACCTATGGCCATAAGGTGGAGGTACTTGTGGTGACTTGGGTGCACTGGAACATGCTGGTAAGCTTCTTGCATGTCCAGGAATGTGAGCCAGTTGTGCTGCTGTAGAAGTGGAAGATGAGTCCCCAAGGAGACCATCTTAAACTTCTCCCTGAACAAATACTTGTTCGGCTTTCTGAGGTCGAGAGAAGGGTGCATGCCGCCTGTCTTCTTTGGGACCAGAAAGTAATGGGAGTAGAACCCTGTGTTACTTTCCTCCTAGGGAACTAGCTCCACTGCTTTGTTTCAAAGTAGGTCCTGACTCTCTGAAGTGAGAAGATCTGACTGTGTAGTGGGGAGACTGTGCTCCCGCTTGGGCGGACAGTCGGGAGGGAACTTCTGACAGGTTGAGGGAGTACTCCTCTCAGATAATCTGGAAGACCCATTTGTTTGTTGTGACAGACTGCCATTGGTTGTAAAAGTGAGTCAGACAACCTCCCACTGCTGAGGGTAGATCCACCTCTGGCAGTTGAGATGGATTTCAGGCCAACATTTCAGAAGATGGCAGTTGGTGCTTTTGGACCCTGTGCCTTCTGCTGCATTTTCTTCTGCAACTGAAGAGGCTGGATTTTATTAAAGGCCCCTCAGCCTCTACCTTGAAAGGACTGCCTGTTACAAAACTGACAGCAGTTCTTGCCCCTTAGGGGGTGGAAGGAGCCAGCCTGGCTGTCTTACTGGTAGTCTTGGCCTTCTGAGTGGCCTCTAAAGCTTGCTCCACCTGAATGCCAAACAGAACCATTAAAAGGACATTCATGACCTGCTGTTGAGGATCAGAAGAAAATACTGATGTTCTAAGCCAGGAATGCTGTCTGACACAGATCCTAGCAGCAGCTGCCCTAGAGGCAGTGTCGTAGGCATCCATAGAAGCTTTGAGCTGATGTCTATTGGACTCCATGCCTTGTGCAGTAGTCTGCAGCAGCTTCATTTTGGAGTCAAACTCTGGGAGGTTCTCCACTAAGGCCTCGAGGAAGTTCCAAAGGATGTACTCATACTGAGAGAAATGCCCCTGATAACTTGCAATCTGCATGCTCAAGGTTGCAGCAGCGAAGGCTCGTTTCCCAAGGTACCAAATTTATGAGATTCCTTGTTGATTGGATGAGCTGTTGACTCCTGAGGGAGAACAACCTTGTCATTCTCAGTGAAGACAACCAGAGAATTTGTGATGGGTTGTGAAGCTAAGAAAGGTCTCTCCTTGGGGGGATATACTTTTGGACTATGGACTTGGACACTGAAGGAATCAGGGCTAGCCTCTCCCATACTGCCTGTGACAAGGTCTCAAAAGAGGGTGATACAGGAGGTGTAAAGTTGTTTGGAACGTTAGGAATGTGGAGAAATTTGAGTTGCAAAAGCCTTCCTGGGCCTACATCGGAGGTCTGTAGAGCCAGAGCAAAACCCATGTTTTTAAGAAGAGATTGGAAAGACAGGTCTTCAACTATGGGTTCAGTTGGAAGTGAGGGCTTCTCATCCAAGCTGTATAATGCGTCATTGTCACCATTGTCAGAAATGATGAGGTCAAGCTCCACATCCTCCCCAGAGAAATCAGAAATTGCCCCACCAAGGCTAAACTTGGGCAAGGTATATACCAGCGATACTGGGATTGGAACCAAGCCCAGCACTGAAGCTGTCGGTGCCACACATGGCACCACAGCTGATGGCACCACATGAGGCACCAAAGCTGATGGTGCTGCCTTCATCACCCAAGATGGCACTGAATGAGGCACCAACAACTCTGATGCTGCACATGGCACCGAAGAGCCCAGTAACCATCCATCCCTGGAAAAAGAGGAGGGAGTAGGTACCTGTGCTGGCCCCCATGAGAAAACAGAGCAAGGGGGAGAAGCACGCTGTGGCCAGTGTCAACTGCACTGGCACCGAAGGCATAGAATGCAGATCCTGGTCCAAAAGCTCTAGCCATGGACCCGCGGTGCTGAGGCATGAAGACTCAGGCACTGGGTTTGTTGACAAGGGCAAATGAGCAAAACGCTGAACCCATTGCTCCATGAGAGCAGCCCAATGACAAGACTGTCCACTGGAAGCCCAGCAAGAGGACAGAGAAGGGCTCCGGTGGTAAGAGTCTAAACCGTCGAGAGCAGAAGTCACCTGGGAACCTGGAGGACTCTTGACAACCAGAGACTCCCTGACAAACATATCAGAGGGTGACCTCGAGTGGTACTATTTCTTCTTCTTCCGATGGGAATAGGAAGAGCTCGAGGTCAAGCAGCGCTGGGTTTCCAACCTGGATCGAGAACTGGCCCACTTCTTTTTGTGTCTATGGGAGGACTGTCCTCCCTCCCAGACACTGGACTGCCCGTGGTCAGACCCCCCCCTCTGGAGAGGGTGGTGGACCAGACACAGCCCCACTGGCAGAGCAGCCTTCTACAGAAGCATCCCTACCATCACTGAGACCATCCATGGTCAACTCCATTGATGGGTAGGACTGAGAGAAATTCTTCTTTCTTCTTTTTTTTTAAATAATAATAAATAATAGTAGATCTAATGAAACCTGAATAACTAATGCTGCTGTCATATAGATGTGAAGTTTTGACTTCCAGCAGGTGAGCAATGTTGTCACTGAAGCACACTTCATGGCAGGAAAAAGGAACTGAGGCGGTTGGGGGGATCAACACTGAGATAGCCTATACAGCGTGAGCCAGTCTCACAGTGCCACACATGTGCAGTTCTATCTCGGTGTCGACCCTCCTGAAGGTTTTTGGCTCCCACAGGGTCCTAGCACCTCTGGTGTAGAACCCAGAAGTGTGACTAAACAATGAAAACTAAAAAGTCCAGGAAGATCTGTTGTTTTCAAGAAAAAGAAAACAGAAAAATGCTTAGAAGTGATTATTTATTCAGTTTAATGACAAAAGAGTGTAAGTCTTAATGACTTAGCTTTCCTGTGGGTCATTTTGTGCAGAACAAATTCAGCAGAGGGTTTCCAGCCATAATAGTGAAAAAATGCTTAGATATAAAGAAAGTGCTTATTTTTGTGATATAGAAATGTATTCAAAAATGTAACTCAGAGTTATAAAGAAAGAACACCTTGGAATGTTGAGAGGGGCAGTTGGATTTCAAAACTGAGTACTCCATTGTGACCTATGCTGCTGCAGGGAGGATTTTGATTGGTGCTGATCCCCTGAACAGATCAGTGCCCACTTAGTGACCATTAATTAGCATATGCAAATTAAGTTTAGGCATAAAAGTAGCTGAACAGCCAGTAAGTGTGCAGGGAGTCCTAGAAGGGAGAGTGACTGAGAAGGAAGTAGTCAAGCCAAGTGGGTGTCCTGTCTGAAGAGGCCTGCTGCAGTAACACAGCCTGTAGTGACAGCCTTAATTTAATTAAAGTGTAGAATTAGGAGATCACCTGAATCCCAGCATAGGATCAGATAGGGTAGTAAGTGAGAGCAGGGTGAGAATAGAAAGCCTGTTGCTTCAAGTACCTGATGATCCTGTTATGCTAAGTTTTCCTCACAGAAAAAAAAGCTGCAACTGGAAGAATTCATCGCTTCTCCTGATTCCAAACAGAAACCGTTAACTCAAGAAGGCCCTCCAACAATTCTTCATCAATTCCAACAAAATAATTTCTTCAGAAAATCCAAAGGAGCATAGTATTGTACAAAACTTTATTGATACAGTTTGGGGACTATTTTTAAAGTGAAGTGACATTGAATTTACAGAGAATTTACCTTAGTCCTTCTGAAATTTAAAGAGACTTTTGTCAACCTGAAGGACTGGACAGTGCAAGGACTGGGGGGGGGTGATGTCACAGCATTTAATGTACTAGTATGCAATATGTTTTATGCCACTGTCATTCCTGAATGTTTTTAAGTGATTTGTGTGTAGACATGCCTAGTGATTTCTGTTTTAAATATAATAAGTAGTAAGTATAGTAACTGTGTGGTAGATACCAGGGTAGATATCTGGTGAAAGAGGTCAGTGGGCTGACTGAGGTAGGATAAGGCCTAGTAGTCACTGCACTCCCTTATGATTTCAGTCTGAACAAGTGCATGGATCCAGAAGCAAATGGTTTGATACCTTTTATTGGACCAACTTAGATATCACAAAAAGATCAGAATGCCTAAGCTTTCGGACCAACCAAGTCCTTCCTCAGATGCTTATGACAGTTGTTCAGAAAATCCCAAACTATTAATACCCAGCTCATACATAAAAACCCCAGAAAGAATTCTCATTGGTTTAAAATACTCATTTAAACCATCACAGTAGTTAAAATGAGAGGAATCACATTTCCCCATTTTGTTTTAAACTAAGGAGTCTTTAAAGGTCAAATATTGCCAAAATGAGATGAGGACTCTTCAAGCAGAAAGCTCAACTAATATTAATTATGAATGTCTAAGGGTGCTTTGTGAATACAGTCTAATGGAAAGCAGAAACCTTGGATTAATACTAATTTAAGTACATGTTAAAATGTGATATTTATGTATGTTAAAATAAGCAAAAAATATATAACAGAAATGTTTTATATATGGCATAAAGAGGGTCAGTATGTCAAATTAAAAAACAAACCTGTCAAAGACCCCCAAGAAAATGAGACCATGCATCCTAGTATGTTAAGGGTTCAATATGTACCAACTGTCACAAACCCACTCAGCAGGTCAGCCCTCTACTCCCAAAGTGTCAACCTCCAAGCGTAATCTTGTGAACAGTTAACAGAAACAGGGTAACCCTCCTGTCTGTTTTGTGGGTTTGAATCAACCTTTGGTCTCAGCTCTGGAGGGATTCAAACTGTGAACCTCTTGCTAGCATACCCAATGCACAGGGTCAGATAATTCTGTCTTCGGGGGGCCAGATATCTTTGCCTATGGGCACTTAACCAGGTGTATAGAAATGAACCCTTAAAAACTCAAATAAAGACCTCAGATTTCTCTTACCTTTTTCCAGTTTGGTATCACCATTCAAGCTTATGCACAGTGTCTGCTTTAACCATATATACTTCACTTGTTAAAGAAAAGAAATTCAAAGACAGACTTGGTAGGCTCTAAAAATAGAGTTTTGCTAAAATAGATAAAAGTATGTAAACCATAAAATACAGAACTATATATCACAAGAACCATACAATCTTTTAAAAGAACAAGGTTTTAACAGTGCAATTCCTACTATAGTACTTAGATTTTGTCTCTCTCTACCTGTGTACTTGCTTAAAGTGTTCAAAGATGTTTCTTTGTCAGAGCGTAGATAAAAGTGTGTGAAGGAAAACAGAATACTGTTTAAAAAACTGTCTTGGCCAACCCCTTTGCATGAGGTCACCTAGCTCCTCCTCTGTTTATGAAAAATCACACACCCAGGATATTTTATCATATTAGAAGGTAAGATAATTAAGGTTACATCAGCAGAAACTCCTTTCCCCATGTGACTTCCCCAATCAAGTCTGTAAATTTCCTTTCATCTATAAGCAGTATCCTCTCTCACACAGACATCAAAGCATTTATGATCTCGCACCAGTGTGCTATCACCTGGTTTCCTCCTCTAACATCATAAAATGGACACTGATTTCCCTCTTAGCAGTTAAAGCAATATTTAACTTAGAACAACAGGAGATTCTTGATTAAGACCTGTTCTAGTCTGTAATTAGCTTCTGGCCTTCCAGGTAACACCTTGTATCTAAAACTTGTGTGTCTGTGTGTGTGTGTGTGTGTGTGTGAACTCACATGCTATCTCAGCATCTCTCATGAGAGACAGTTCATAACACATTTTTATATTACAAAAATGAAACAGTGATCAGAACCAGCTGTCCAAGTGTCACACCAATCACTACAATATAACCCAATGGAATTCAACTTGTCAAAAAAAAAAAAAACAGGTAAATAGAATCATGCATCCCAATATCTACAGAGTTAAAAAATATGACAGTATGTAATCAAACTACTATATGTACAGTAACAGTCTAAGGAATCAGAATAAAAACACAGTGGACATAAACCATCTCCTCCCCCAACCCCCCTGGGGGCAGATAATTAGTTAGAAGGAAGTAAATATTCACTCTGAATGTGAGCCAAGAATCCTGATGCACCATCATTTACACCAATCACTGCAATATTTACCCAATGGAATTAAAACTATCAAGGACCCCCAAGTGAGTGAGATGATGCATCCTAATATGTTCAGAGTTCAAAAAAGTGACAGTATATAATAAAACTGCTATATGTACAGTAACAGTCTAAGGAATCTGAATAAAAATCCAGTGGCATTAACCCCCCCCCACCCTGTGGGAAAAACTCGTTGGAAGAAAGTAAATATTCACTAAGTATGTGAACTAAGAGTCATAATACACTACAATATCATTATGTCACGTACCTGGATATAAGCCTATCTTAATGGCTCATTGGTCTAGGGGTATGATTCTTACTTAGAGTGCGAGAGGTCCTGGGTTCAAATCCTGGACGAGCCCAAGAATCATGTGGTTTTGATAGTATAAGGACAGGTATCAGGAGTGAGATGAGTCTCTTTGTGGATGACTCAAAACTGGGGGCGGTGTTGGATGGGGAGGAGGGGAGGGTGGCCCTAAGGGGGACCTGAAGGCTCTGGAAAGATGGTCTAGAAAGCGGAAGCTGAGGTTCAGTGCATGGAAATGCAAGGTACTGCACCTGGGGACTCAGAAACCCGGGCCAAGTGTACACCGAGGGAATGCTACAAGTCTCGATGGCTGAGAGGGACCTGGGGTGGTGGTGGATGTCAAGATGAACAACTCAGAGACTTGTAGGAGGGCAGCAGCCAAGGCCAACAGGATGTTGGGATGCATCGCTAGGGGATCACTTCCAGAAGGAGGAGTGATACTCCTCTGTATAACTTCTTGGGGAGGCTGCACCTTGAGTACTGTGTGCAGTTTTGGAGGCCACACTTAAGAGGACATTAAACTCCTGGAGAGGGTCAGAGGAGGGCAACCAAAATGATTTGGGGCTTGGGGACAGGACCTATGGGAGAGGCTTGAAGAGCTAAATATGTACACATTGGAAGAGAGAAGGGACTGGGGGACATTATAGAGGTCTTCAGGTACATGAAGGGGTAAATAGGGAGGAGAGGTCAGGGTGCTTTGAAGGAAGGAGGAGGGGCAACTAGAGGGCATGGGTGGAAGCTGGAGGGGGAAGATTCAGGGGAGAAAGGAGGAGGTGCTACTTCACTGAGAGGGTGGTGGAGCCATGGAATGCGCTGACCAGGGGGCTGGTGAAGGCAGAGATGGTGGAGGGGTTCAATAGGGGGTGGGACAGGTACAGGGGAGGGGTTCTGGAAGCAAAATCCTGTGCAGCGAGAATATCCGGAACTGGGAAGGGAGAAACCAGAGAGGGCGAGGGGGCAGCAAGGTCAGCTCCCAGGGTGGGGGCTGACCAAATGAGCAGACATGAAAGACAGTTAGGCCTATTCTGATGGCATTTTAGTATGTTAGTATGTTAATATAACCACAACCCCTCACCATGCCCTCCTCACATACACAACCTCCCCCTCATAAAAAAAAAAAAACACTCTGGCCAGAGGTTAATGCAGTAGGCCCCTGTCCACTTTGATTTCTTGCAGCCTATATTATTTATCTATTGATGTTGTTTAATTGCCTGTTTGTGTACTGTTTGATGGATGGATGATATTTGCCATTCTTTTTGTGGAAAATCAATAAAAGTGAAATTTGAAAAAAGGGATTATGTCATAATTGACTGGTTTCTGGGAATGCTTGTTTGCCACATAAATAAACAAAAAGCTTTTTGGTGATGAAATGACTAGGATTCATTCATACAGTATGTCTTGAATGCAAATAAAACAGCTTCATTGCAGTGTGACTATATGTTTTATTAGTGTCCCTTTAAATGTAAGTGGTCTGGGGTGCCCACCCCTTGTACTGCTTCTCTTGACCCCTTCCCCACCAGGTCGCCTGCCCCCATTCCCCAACAAGCCCAACACTTTGGTGCCCAATCCCAGTGTCAGAATGTACCTAAATTATGGAAAACCTTCTCTTGCTATTTTTTTCTTTCAAACCTTGTAAAAAATAAAACTGTCCATCGATGTCTGTTGCACCGTTAGTTCCCCCACTGACTCTCCCACTCAGCATCCAGCCCCCATCCCCCAAGCCATTACTTACCCACCAGGGGTCCAACACAATAATCCTCTCTGGACTGCAGACATGTCTTGATTCTTTAGCGTCAGACCTCCAGCTGAGGAAATCAGGTATGCAGTTCAATGCATTTCAATGGCATTTTGAACTTAGTAGTATGACTTGGCCATTTTTGAATATTTTGGCCCCCAGTTTTCAACATGCCTTTTTTGGGAACCCACCTCATTATCAATGGCAATGAAATTAGGCAAATCTGTTCCAAAAGGTGATTTTGTGATCACTGCGCAAAATCACCTTTGGGCAGGAATTAAAAAATTTCTCCATCCTTGTTTGTGAGATGGGGTCATAAGAGGGCTATGTTGAAAATTTGATGTAAAATATTAAACAAACAACAAAGTTATGAGACTACGTTGAAATTTGCAAATGCAGGCTTGTAACTTTGGTAATTTTCAATATTTTGACCCTAAATTTTCAGCATAGTCATTTCTTCACAGTACCTCATGAATGTGATAGCTGTTGTTTTTCCGAATCCTGGCCAAAATGGGTTTTCACACTTCTGGTGCAAAATCACCTTTTGGGCAGGATTTGAAAATGTTCTCCACCTTTGTTCATGAGGTGGACTCATGTGAAGGCTGTGTGGGGGTATAAGACGCCTATGTTTAAAAATATGGGAGAGCTGTTTATCCTATCACTGGTAATGGGAGAGGTCCCAGAGGATTGGAAAAAAGCAAACGTGGTTCTGCTGCACAAGTATGGGGACAGGGAAATGGTGAGTTACTACAGGCCTGTCAGCCTGATGTTAGTGGTTGGGAAGATAATGGAGTCACTCTTAAAGGAGCGCATAATGAGGTACTCTAGGGGAGAGGGCTCATTGATCCCAGGCAGCATGGATTTACCAGAGGGAGATTCTGACAAACTTAATTGAGTTTTTTTGACTGGCTGATGGGGGGTAGTGGACCACAGAGGAGCAGTGGACATGGCTTATCTGGACTTCAGGAAGGCTTTCAACACTGTTCCTCATAAATGGCTATTGAACATACTGGGCAGTCTTGGGGTGGGATCAGCCATAGTTAAGTGTGTTGAAAACTGGCTCTCAGGTAGGACACAGAAGGTGATGGTAAATGGGGTACATTCTAGTGAGGAGAGGGTGACAAGTGGGGTACCATAGAGGTTGGTCTTGGGCCCAGTCCTATTCAATGTCTTCATTGGAGATATTGCAGTGAGGCTGGAGGGGAATGTGGGCTTGTTCCCAGATGACATGAAGATTTGTAACAGTGTGGATATGCCAGAGGGGGTTGGCAGGATGAGGAAGGATCTTAAAATGTTGGAGCAGTGGTCCAAAGTGTGCAGACTGGGGTTCAATGCGGGGAAGTGTAAAATTATGCCCTTGTGGCATAGGAGTCCTAGCGCAAAGTATGAGCTCAGAGAGAAAGAAGTAGCAGTCACAGGGCAGATTAGTGACCTTGGTGTCATCATCATGGTTGTTCTAAAGGTGACAAGACAATGTCAAAAGGTAGTAGGGAAGACAAACAGAATTCTGGGATGCATAGGGCAGGGTATTGCTAACAGAAGGAGGGAGGGAGGTCATTGTGCCCCTATATAAGATGTTGGTCAAGCCTCACCTTGAGTAATGCATTCAATACTGTAGACCACATCTGAAAAATGAAGATTGAGAGGGTGGAGGCTGTCCAAAGGAGGGCCACCAGAATGATTCATGGGCTGCATGAGAGGGCATTTAAGGACAGACTCAGGGATCTAAATATGTACTCCCTGGAGGAAAGGAGGGAGAGGGGGGACATTACTGAGACTTTAAAATATCCAAAGGGGTTGAACAGAGTGCAGGAGGGAAGCTTATTGCACAGGAAAAAGGGCTCAACTACTAGGGGTCATGGCATGAAGCTGGAGGGAGGAACATTTTGGGGAAATACAAGGAAGCATTTTTTCATGGAGAGGGTGGTGGATGCCCGGAATGGGCTGCTGGTCGAGGTAGTGGGGGGCTGAATCTGTCTCTGGTTTCAAGCATGCATGGGACAGGCACAAGGGGATCCTGAGAGTGCGGGGAAGGGGAACATGTCTGAGGGGGATCAAGGGGAAATCAGACAGCAATTAGAGGGCGCAAGGGGATACTTAAGACATAAGGAGTATCATGAGGCAGACTGTGTGGGCCATGTTTGGTCCTTATCTGCCGGCAATTGTATTTACTGTATGTATGTATGTATATACTATATGTACTGTATGTATGTATGTACTGTATGTATGTGTGTATATACTGTATGTATGTATGCATGCACTGTATGTAAGTATGTATATACTGAATGTATGTACTGTATGTATGTACATATGTAAGTATGTACTGTGTGTATGTATATGTAACCCCCCTACAAATGGGGGTTCCCAAAAAGTCTTCCATGAGCTTGCCTAATTGCTCGCTGCCTGGCTGGTGTTTGGCACTATAGTCGTTTAAATGTATTGCCAGTGAGTGCCTGTGTGGCCTCCGTGTACTGACGCTTTTAGGGCTGTCTGTTTGCAGTAATAATTAATCTGAGAGGGGGACTGAGTGTTTATATGCTCGAGTCCAGCTTGGGCTGCTGAATAATTGCTCCATTTTTGCCATCGCTAATTGCGCAGAGGGAGCCCTGTGGAAAGATATAACTATTTGCTGGAAATCCTTTAGAGTAATAGTAGTACTGTAGTTGTTCTAACCTGCCTTCTTTGCAGCAAAGGCTGTCTGGATTATGCCCACCATTTTGGTCCCGAACTGCTGAATTGGACCAATCAGTACTTGGGGACTCTAAAATGGAGCCTGCTGAAATGGGGCTGTGTAGATTACAGGCTTGGGATTTGTAGTTTTGGACTGTTGGCGCCTTTTTGCAACAGAAGGGGGAGCTCTTACTGTGACTGACAGCTAAACTGACCAACCGAACCTTTTGGATCTAAGGGAAATCCCCCGGGCTGTCTGCTTGCAGCAGAGATCAAAGTTGGAAGCTGAGAGAGGAGCAGCTCGAGATATTCGAGCAAGCGTCTGCATAGTTTCGAGCGGGTGAACTGTGGGAAGGCCGAGTTGAGGCCTTCAAGTCTGCCTGTCACTCTGAAAGAGAAGGAGAGTTAATTTGCAGACTAATTCCGATTCTGTGTGAACGAAGAAGCCACTGAAGATGACCAGGCTCCACCTGCATAGGACTGAAGATTGCGCTGAATGCGATCGGCCTGTCCGAAATCCCTTCAAAAAACTGCTGTATGGCACTGAGAATTTAGCGATTGTGACCGAGAAGTGTTTGGCCTGATACATAAAACGTCTTTACGTATAAATGTGCTGTGTACTGGAAGGGGGTCGCAATCTGGTTCCCAATGTTACAAACTGTGTTCTGCTAGCTGGAAGTGTGTCCAGTGCAAACATACTGAATCTGCACTTAGCTCCATGAGGCTGGGTCTTGCCACGAGGGGCTTGCCGTCCTACTCGGCTGCACAGAGAAGAGCCATCGACAAGAGACCTGCCCGGGAATCAGCCCCCTGCTCCACGCCTGAACAGGAACAATGCCTTGGTGAATTGTGTGGGCCCTGCTTCTCCTGGTGCTCCAGAGAGTTCATCTGCTGTCTCCATGTTCATCCTGCCTGTGTCCTGCCTGGGGTACGGTGAGTTATCACCAGGGTAGCTCCCTGCAACATATAGCTAAATCAAAAGTGTGTCACCTGATTGTCTTGTTATCTTTTTCATCATGAACTGAGCCCTCCAGCTCCGGATTACAATTAGAGAGTGGTGCATGTTGGTTCTTTTCTTCACAGGGCCCCAACCAGCTGCAATGCCAGCCTTCCCCAGGCAACGGTCCTGGCTAGCCCACCTTCCCTCCACCTGGGTACCCTGAGAGTGTGACTGTCGTAGGGACTCTGAGTGCATGCACAGTAGTGTGAACAATAGAGTATTTAAGCTAATTAACCTGATTACCTCATCCCTTGTTCAAACCCCTCTAAATAAATCAAATCTACTCTTTTTCTGCAATCTAACCAGACTGTGGTTCCAGTTTGTGCTCAAAGTATTGTACTGTTGCCATTTGTGCTGTCTAACCTTGTTTTATAGGGGGTCCACAGGGTCGAGCTGGAGAAACAAACCCTGGTGGTAAGTGTAAACTGTGTGGGTACGTGCAAAGCATATTGGGGTATTGTGAAAGTAATTATCATGTATTGTGTGGGCCACTAGCAGGAACAGAGGTGGGGTTATAGTGTCCTGGAGGGCTGTGCCCAGGCTAGTTTGACCACTACCAACCCTGACCTCTGGGTGGAGGCACCCGTTTCAGAACTCAGGCCCCTTAACCTGCTGGTAGCCCAGCAGGCAGGGGTGGTAACCCTTGGGATAGCGCCACCTAGGGGTTACATATGTATGTACTGTATGTATGTATGTGCTGTATGTACTGTATGTATGTATGTGCTGTATGTACTATATGTATGTACTGTATGTATTGTATTTATGTATGTACTGTATGTATGTATGTGCTGTATGTACTGTATGTATGTATGTACTGTATGTATGTATGTACTGTATATAAAAATATGAGAAAACAACTAAGTTACGAGCCTACACTGCAATTTTCCAATGCATACTCATAACTGTGGTAATTTTCAATATTCTGACCCCAACTTTCTAACATAGCAATTTTTTGATATCACCTCATACATGTGACAGCTGTCATTTCTCAAATCCTACCCAAAATGTATTTTAGCACTTGTGGTGCAAAGTGACGTTTCAGCCACTGTTTTATAAATGACGCCTGTCGTGCTCTGAAGGAGTGGTCATAAAAACATTTTGTTGAAAATTTAGGTAAGAATGTGAAAAACTGGTACAAAAGCAATACCAGCAGAGAATATTCAGTACTGACAAATGCTTGTTCTTTTTTGTTTCAGGGCAAAAACTTTTACAAAGCTCATAATTCTCAAAATTGTGGTCTGAGCCCAGGCACCAACAAAGCTCATGGTGGTCTGCCTTCATCAGGAGCTTTGAACAGGATTTACAGTTCTTAAATCTTCTGAGCCCTGTTCTCTTTTTAGGCCTCTCAGTCATGCCAAGGTAACTGTTGTGTCCCACTTGGGGTTACTGAAACCCTATGTGATGCACGTTTTGTAGTTAGTCAATCTAGGCAGCAAATGGATAACTGTCAGTCATCTGGACAGAGGTTCCAAGTGAGAGGGGCCTTACAGGAGCATAAGCTATGATGGAATGCTACGGTGGGAGTCAGTTGCTCTCTCAAAGCTTTGAGTCAGTCTGACAGCGGAGAGGAGAGCCTCAAGGGAGGTACCAACTCTTTCCAGTCCTGTTTCAGTCCCTAGTTTGGTCATGGAGTATCTGACCTCTAAGTCGTGGTGGTGGCCTACTCCTGTGGTGTACCCCAGTGTGGAAAGAAAGTCCTAAAAGACCATCTGGTTATGGGAAATGTGAGTAAAACGTGGGAAACAAACTGGAACTGTGAGAGCCTTTTCTTTGTGATGCTGCCCAGTGCTAGCTCCTCGAGGACTGCCCCAGTGGAAAGGCCTGTGCGGGTTTGTAGGGACTAAACTCCACTTTATGAGGAAATGGTGCCTCCTTGACACAGGTTCTATAGGTGACAAAGGGGATTACCCTGACTGTAAAATGGGATTCTACCTCTCAGACCAGAAGATGAGAAATGGCTGCCAACTACAACATGTTTGAGATGTCACAGTACAGTGTGCTTTCAAGTAAAGGACACGATCTGTCCCTGAAGTGTTTTCTGTTTCTGAGGAGAAATGTGCTTTTGGTGAATCCAATTATGTTCAACTTCTGTGAGGATATTCTTTGTCCTGGCCCTGATCCCAGAAGAGGGATGGACACAGAGACTCTCGATTGATCCCTAATTCAGAAACCATTTGGATGTTGTCTACAGTACTTTGGACTTTAGACCTTTTGTACCTTCTGCAATTGCAACCCCAGATGGGAAAAAATGTTTGGTTAACATCTTGTGACAGAATAAAACCTACTACTTGACACTAGCTAAGGGAGAGGACATTTCATGTGCTTGCTGTGTTTTTCTGGTGCCTTGTCAAGATTAAGTAGGTACTCTGTTCCATGGCTCACCCCAGGTTAAAAATAAATGTTTTGTGTTGCCCCCACCGAGAGCCAAGCAGGTAACAACCCTAGTGAGGGGAGGGTCAATGTTACACCAATTTGACTGAGAATGCTGTACTTATTACATCTTAGTCTCAGTATTAATTGTGCTTAAAACCACTGAGTATACCAAAGTAAAGTATTTTTTTTAACAATTGTTAAACTGTTTTTTAGTTTACAACAGGAAACAGGTGAAAACTGCAAATTGAGTTAAATGAAACAGAAAAATCTAAGCTAACTAATATAGAGTATTATAAAGCTAGCTAACTTTACTGAAAATAAACTTTATATTTATTTTAAGCGATACTTAGCCACTAGGATGGGAGAAGTTTTCAGGTGTCTGCTCTCTTTAGGAAAGAAACAAATCTGATGTTAAAACACTACGGGAGTGTGACCAAAGTGAAGAGTTTGACAAGGGTTCAAAATTCCAACTCTACTTTTGGAGCAACTTCTGAGGTGCAAGATGATACAGACTTTTATGACATCGCTTTTACACTCCTGTTATTAGAATGACATGTTTCCCAGAAGGTAGTGACCTTGAGGAAACCCACAATGACTGAAGCCTGTGATACACATGCAAGACAGCCAATATACAGTAACAATGAAGAAAGCAGCTTCCTGACTTTTGATTTAAAAACATTTACTTAGCCTGTTCTGCAGACCATCAGCCAAGTTTTTATTCCTTTTTTTCCATTACTTATTAAAACAGTGATACCATGCAATTTACAGAACACAACCCAGGTAAAGTACAGAACTTACTTTTATTTCATAGAAATATGGTGTGTACAAAACATTTTGTGTAAAAAGACACAGCTAACATTCATTTCGTTCTGAGGTATCCTAAAAAAAGATGTAAACAATGAGTGTGGCTGATACACTGGTTGTATACTACATTTTGTATGTCCCAAAAGCCTACACAAGGCAATTAGCTTCTGCTTGGCCAAAAGATTAAAAAAATCTATATTATCTTCATTTTATATTTCTCTTATTCAAAAATTACAGTCAAGTTCAAGTGCTACACATAAATATCATAATTCTTCCTTTGACCTTCATGTCCTCCTTTGCCAGGCTTACCACTACATTATTCACAGTGCCGACGTTCCTTATGTTAGTCACAGGTGGAAAGAGTGTGCCACCTGTCTTTCTGTGACACTTCTTAGGTAACCTGGTGTGTATGAAGCCCACGTGAATCATGTGAAGACAAAAGTAAAGTAGGAATCACACTCACTAAATGCCGCCAGAGTTTCATTCCCCAGTCCCCAAGGATCAGACTCAGAGAAAAAAATGTGAATGTTCTGGTGCCTAAATGGCTTTCATTCATATATAGAGTTATCATAGGTGGTATGCAATTTCAGAAGTACCACATGGGCAAGGAAAGGGTTCCACCTGAACCACAACAAGCCCACTCCTGACTACACAGCCATTCCTGGTTATGATAAATTGAGTCAATCAGGCCACATTGCCACTGTTCAATGGTAGTCAAAGCCTTACAGTATAGACAGTATGGAGTACAATATTCAGCTTTCAGCAGCAGGAGTCAAACAATGTGCCATCCATAATTACTGGTATTTTAAACCTGATTTACCAGGCACAAACCACTGTATTAGGGATTTGATTATAATGCATCTTTATACATTACAGCTGCTACAGGCATGAGCACTTTCACTTCACAAGACAACGTACTTGGCTGAATTGTGTAAAACGGGATATATTCCTACTGTTGAATCATTTTTATGTGCAAGAGTTCCGTCTTGATGAACTATCATTGGTGCATATTTTTGAAGTGGTCATTAAAAGTCCAGGTTTTGTTTCTGTTTGTGTTGTATTTGTAGCCTGTGTTTGCCACATCTCTAACCATATAAATGAGGGAGTGTAATTCTTCTGGCTGTTTGTTTTTGTACTGGACCTTCTTTGGTTGTAGTTGTGCCAAACCCGGTGAATCATTTCCTTAAATGGCCGGGTGGTCAAAGTATAGAGGATGGGGTTGAGAGCACTGTTGATTGGAAGGATGAAAATCACTACCCAGGAGCTTATTGTCCCTGCAAAACAACAAAGAGAGTTCATTGAATGTTTAGAACAATGTTCATATGAGGGAATTTATTCTGACACAGTATTTAGTAACCATTATGCTATGAGCCAGTTTCCAAGAATCAATGCCAATTATACCAAGGGAAATGTCTGAATCTGACAATTTTGACAGTCCTTTTAAAGCAGCACTGTAATGAAATTAGGCAAAAAATTTGACCCTGCCCTTTTCACTACAGAAGATTTAAGGCAGCTTCCAGTTTTATTTGGTGGTAAAATTTACGAGTTCCACCAAAATGTGAGTATTTCATAAATGTTTTAATTTTGTTTTTTTTTTTCAAGAAAAAAATGGCCAACACCTTTGGCTTAGAAATACCATTGTATACTTGATACAGATTGGGCTTGAGAAAATAAAAAACGTTATGGTCCACAGCACATGAGATACCTAGAAAAGTAGATCTGACAGGTATGCTCATAATTTTATTACTAGCTTTTTTAGAAAAAAAATTTTTTTGTTGCACTGCTGCTTTAAATAAAATGTTATTTAACTGCAGATTTAATGCCCCAGTCTATGTACTGTTAAAAAAGTAACAAAATATTTCCAACTGCTGGCAGCTACTCACGCTTTCTTGGTTTGGGATATGGTTCAGAACTGTGCACATTCTGAATTTTGGCCACAGAAAATTACAATCTTTGAAAAAGTAAAATGGATACCATGTATGCCCTGATTGGGTGAAATAATTTTTAAGCCATGTGTTTACCGAGTGACAACTAATGGTTTCAGATTATTTTTGGCAACCAGGATGTAACACGCCAATATATCAATGATTCCCAGAACAATTTTTCTATCAGTCCTGATTGCCATCACAAACAGGGCCATCATCTTTACTTTCTTAAAACCTTCATGTGGACCCTAAAAATAAAACTCCCTTTAATTAATAATAATAAAAAATATTTTCTCTCATATTCCCCTTTTTGTACACATACACAAATTTTAAACAATGAAGTACTGTACTAACAGTTTTAATTTCTGCAGTTCCTTTGCTGACCATGAAAAATCCCCTTCTTTTCAATACGAGCTTATCAGGGAAATCTCTGCTGCTTATCCTGCCACAGATAAAATTGAGGCATTGGTTCTGTATGGGGTCTCCTTCTGTGTGTGTGTGTGTGTGTGTGTTGGGGGGGTAACATTCTGCTATTGAAATCCTGTAGAATTTTGCATTTTTGTATTTTATAGTAAACATTCCATTTACAGTATTGAATATATGGAAAGACAGAGGCTTGACAGGTATGAAAATGATTACTTTTTACTAGATACTTTTACAAAGGAAAATACCTGTTTTAATAAGAAAAAGTGGTGCATATTTTTTTTATTATTTTCTCAGTTTACCCATCTTATAAGTGCCATAAGACACTTCACAGTTTGAGTTATATAATAGCTGCACTTCCAAGTGCTGAAGGCACTCAGCATAAACACATCATGCCTTACAATGCATATGGGCATGTGATCATCACATAACCATCACTCAGTTATATCCTATTGCTAACTTATGAAATGGGTGTAAAACTTCTGTAACCTCATTGGCAGATAAATTACATGGTGTGTATTTATGTTCTTACAATTGCATGCCTGGCCAGACTACATATATAAAGACCTCATCATCAACACAGAATCTCTACACTTTCCACAGTATTCAAGAAAAACAAAATAGGCAACCATTTTTCCCGCCATCCAGCTCACCATTATTTACAATAAAAAAAAAATAAAAGTAGCATCTTCTAGCGTATGCAGTAAAATACTGTCCCCACCCAGCTTCCAACACCCAAACTCTTCTGTATTTTTTTAAAGCATGTATGGCTGTGATCACCCCACGAACACCACTTCCATATAGCCCCTCAACCAAAAAAGGTTCACTTGGTGCCAAATACAGTACATCCTTACCTCCAATTACCCAGTTGCCCAAGTCTCTCTCTCTCTCTCTGTACTTGTTAACATTTTGAAATTGGAGCTACCAACTCAGGTGTGTGTGTGTGTGTTACTCCAAGTCAGCAGCTCAGAAAGATGTACAAATGTTTGCATAGTAACTTTTGCACTCATGAACAGCTGCAGAGGGAAAGGGAGGGTTTATGGCAGCTGGGTGTTCAGACTGTGGGTAATGCTGCACTATATTTGGCACCCTCCAGACTTTCCAGGTTTAGGGGGGCTATACAAACGTTGTGGTGGGGGATGATTACAAACACATACTTAAAAAAAAAGCAACTGAATAAGGAAGTTGGCAACAGGATAGGGGCACTATTTTACTATAGTTGACAACCCTGACACTTTCATGTGTGAGGGGAAAAAGTGGTCAGACAGGCACAAATATAGACTGAGACATCTTCCTTCTCTAAAAGCCAGGGAGTACATTTTTAGGAGGAAAGATTTTTCATTTAAAATCAATTAAGATTAAAGTAATTATTCATTTTAGAATATTAGTGCCCATTTGTTAAGCATAACACCTTTCAGGGTGTGTGGTGTAGACACTTGTCTGCACCTCGTGCCCAAACCCCTGGGCATGCACATCGTTCTTTATGATTGCATGTCTAGTCATGTGTTATCACTTACATATATATATATCACATGGAACTAACCTGGCTGGCTTTGATATGGAGCTACTGTAAAGTGCCACCCAGTAGGTTTACCATTACATTGAGATACAAAATCAAAGTTTGTTCTGAAAATGTACCCCAAGTTGTTAGTGTTATTGACCTCAAATCATAAACTGCAACCTTTTGGCATTAAATCCCTTTGAAATCACTAATCATAATATAACATTTTATTAATCTAATGAGATACAATACTTAAAGTGTTCCAATCTTCAGGTAATATCTGTATACTTTTTAAACACTGAACACCAGAAAAAGATCAGGGAGGCATACCTGGTATTTCCACTTCAAGAAGAGACAGGATTTTTAGTACAAAAATAGGTATCCAGCAAAGAGCATCCGTGAACACGATGAAGAAAAAGCGCTTGGCTAGGGTAACTTCATTTTTAAGGTGGCTGCTGAACTCTTTTGTCATCACACCAGTCTGATGGATGCTGTAGAACATGCTTGTGTATGAAAACACTATGATTACAAAAGCCATCAAGTTCAGACCTGTTTAAAAATAAGGTATGCAAAAAAAGACCAAATTAATAGGAAGACATGGACAGATTTTTTTCCACCTTACGTTTATTCAACTTCTGTGCTGACATGTCCCCTTCTGGCCATCCTGCTTAGCTCTGTCATTCACCTTACTAGATTCTTACCCCAACCTCCTTTTTATTCCCTGGTGAGCCCAATTTTCCTGGCAGGCTTATGATCCAGTTTAGAGGAAGATGCCTAGTCAAGAGTTCAGGGCCTGCAGGGATCTGGGCATCATCCAGCTGGTCATTTTTTTCCATCAGTTTTCTCCCAGGATTGCTGCCATGCAGTAATGCTCATGATGCATGTGTAATTGTGGCCCAGAGGAAGCCCCTCCCAAAGGTATCAGGGTTCTTAAAGCACACAACCACTGCACTCACAGGCAAAAAACCCCAGAAAAGGCAGAAAATGCCAGATAAGTCTGCAAAAAAGGTTTATTGGGTACTGATGAGAGTGGCATGTCAAAACCCTAGTGCTTTGCATCTTAATGACACTTCACTGGGGGATGGCAGGGGGGGTCCAAGCCACATATGTACATCTTAAGTAATGTGAAGTTAAAGCTAAACACACCAGTTAATAAAACTATGAATACAAATGTTTTTCAGCTGGCCTGTGGTGCTGAGGGCTGAAGCTCTGATTAGCACCTTACCTCACACCACGCCAATGACACGAGTTCAGGAATGAGCGCGGGTTGCCAAGGGTCAGCAGGGAGTGTTGGTCAAGAGGGGATGTAGCAGCCATCAGGCTTTTCTTCTTTCCTGGACTGGGGAGGCTCACTGACTCAGCTCTTGGCAGCCACCAGGTGGAGGTCTGGTAGTGGTGCTGAACTCCTGACTGGCAGACATATCTGCATCACGGGGTGGGGGGAGAGATGCAGGTTCCGGGTTGTGTGTGTGCCTCCACATGCATGCAGCACCTGTGTGGTCTTAGCTTGTACAAGGACAGAAAATGGAAAATGGCACCCAAGGGTTAACTGGCACAATGCACATCTCTCTGGATCCGCCTCACCACCTGGGCACCTTGGCACATTCTGTATGTGTCTCTATGGGGATGGCCCTCCAGCCCCACCATGGGGAAATCTGCACAGAGATAAGTTCAAGGAAGGTGGTAACCAATCTCAAGGAGGTGGGGGTCAAAATGGTCAGCAACTGAAGGGGTAAAACGTTACATGGAAAATATATATATATATATGTTTTTCAGTATTTACAGTTGCTATATGTCACTGCGGAAGGCCCCTAAATATGAATACTAGAAGAAATTAGGTTTAAAGAAAAGGTGGATGATATACACATACACATAATGGAGCCTGATGGTGAATAGTAGATAGAAGGAATGTGAATGCATAAAACACCGAAAGCACACCTAAAAAATGAAAATACTAGTGTGGAGGAAGAAAAGGAATCAGAGGCTAGAATAACACAACTAACAGAGTCTGCTAACTGTTAAAATAACTCCCACAGGGCAGAGGGAACTGAATTTGGGACTGGTGCTAAGGGATCAGGTACTTAAGTGAGTATGCGCACTTTGGGTGGATAAATTTCCAGAACGTGAGGGGTACATCCAGAATGCTGAGGGAATTGGGGCAGGAACCTGCATGTCCCTTGATGGTCTTGTTCAATTGCTTCTTGGAGACTGGGGTAGTCCAAATGAATTGTAGGAGGGTACACTTTTTCCCTTGCACAAGGGGGCAGCAGTGATGACCCCTGAGCTGTAGACCAGGCAGTTTGACACCTATAGTGGGAAAACTCTTGATAAGTCTTGATATAATCAAGGAGCATCTGATTAATTTCTATAGCGAATGGGCTCCAAAACAGGAGGTAGCATGGATTTATGAAGGGAAGGTCATGCCAGAATAACCTGATTGTGTTGTTTAACTCTGTAACAAGAGCAGTGAACAAAGGCAAAGCAGTCCATGTGCTTTAGCTAGATATCAGTAAGGCCTTTGAGTCTAAACCCCACAGATGGCTTATCAAGATGCAAAGGATCTGCTGGCCCAGTAGTGTGGAGGGTTGAGGCATCCATGCCTTACCTCCTGTCACGCTGGCGACCCATGTTCATGGTGCGAGCGGGTCATCGGGGGTCAGTCAGAGAGGAGGAGGATCAAGCATCCCTAGGACAGCTCTCCACCTCTGGGGGGGATGCAGCAGTCAGCATTAGCCTGGCCCCTAGCGGAGGTTAGGGGCTGGTACACTGACACTGCCAAAACCGTGGGTCAGAGGCAGGGCAGACACTGGGTGTGCAGCATATGGGAGCATGCGCGGCATCACCATTGGGGTCCTTGCATGCCCCCCTCAGTGGGGAAGAAAAACAAGGAAAAATGCCAGCAGTTGGATGATGGTGGGCACCCTCAGGCCCCACCTCTGGCCAGTCAGACCAGCGGAACCAGATCCTGAAGTGGTGGAGGGGAGCGCTCCCCCCACTGACCCCACCAGGGGGGTATGCCTTGGGAGAAAGACACTGGTGCCAGCAGATGTTGGGAGATGGATCTGGAGTGCCTGCCTGGTTGAGGGACGCCGGGGGCTGAAACATTAAAAGAAAAAAAAAAGATGCAAAGGATATATTGTAGGTGTTATAGCAAAGCTATCAAGGTGGGTAACAAATTGGCTTGGTACAAGGACCCAGAAATAAATGGGGAGCACTCTGATGTCAGGGAGGTCACAAACGGGGTACCAAAATGGTAGGTAGTGGGACCAGTGCTGTTTTATCTGTTCATCTGGAACATCAGGAAAGGATCAAGGGAAAAAGATGCCTCTTTGCAGAAGACTCGAAGCACTGTAGCAGGGTAGACACCAAGGAGGGGTCAGGGACATGAAGAAGGACCTAGAAATTTTGAAGGGGGAGGTGCAGGGTATGGCTACTGCAGTTTAATGTGAGTGAATGCAAATTTATTCACATAAGCAATAGTAACCTGAAGATGGGTTATTGCTCAGGGGTGAAAAAATCAGTTTGACTGCTGAGGAAAGGGATTTGTGGATCATCTTTAGTGATAACCTCAAATCAAAAACCCAGAGCCCTTTTAAAGGCAAGCATGATGCTGGGATGTTTACAGAGAGGGTTCTCCAGTGGGAGAAAATTTATTTGTTTCACCAGAAAAGATATGCTGAGCTGGTAACAGCTCATTTCCAGATGTGTTCTGGAGGGAGATGGAAGAAAGAATAGTGCAAATATTCCTCCACACCTGGAAAATACAGGCCCATATCCCTTCTTCCTTCCCTGGTCAAACTGCAAGAATCACTAGTATTTTCTCACCTCATCGACTTTCTTAACTCCTCAAATATCCTCTCCCATTTCCAGTCCAGCTTCAGGACTAACCATTTGACCACCACCTCTCTCCTTCTCGTAACTAACTCTATTCTCTCTAGCATGGACCAAGGTCCCATAACCACTGCTATCTTCATTGACCTTGCCAAGGCTTTTGATTCTGTCTCCCATCCCCTACTTCTCAACCAGCTCAGCTCTGTGGGACTCTCCACTTCGACTGTAAACTAAATCAGCGCATACCTCTCTGGCCGCACACATGTCCTTGCAGGAGGTGCCCTTCCCCACCCCCACACTTATTCGGGCTGTTGTCCCCTAAGACTCCATCTTAGACCTAGTCCTCTTCACTATCTTCCTAAGTGACCTTCTTTCAGCCTGTCTTTCTCAAGTATATATATATATATATATATATATATATATATGCTGAAAATGCCATCCTCTATGCCTCAGGTCCTCCCACCTCAGTCATTGAGTATCAGCTACAATTTGATCTTTATTCAGTCCTTTGCTGGTTTCAGGACAAACACTTCAAAGTAAGTGCCAAGAAGACCATGTCGATGACCTTTGGCACTCCCCCAAAACTGGCCAAGCTCTCCTTCCCCCTCTTCTTCTCCTCCACCCTGGATGGAACCATTCTTGAAGTAGTCCCCTATTTCAAATATATTGGTATCTGGCTTGACAGATTGTTTGAATTCACAGTGCACATCCATCATATGCACTCAAAGCTCCGTCCCAAGCTGGGGGCCTTGTATAGAAATAAAGACTCCCTCTCTTTCTGTCTGCCGTGAACTTCTCACTAAAATGATCCTCCTCTCATTCGACTAACTGACGTGGTCTATGGTGCCACCCCACCACTTCACTAGCCAGGCTCGATTCCCTTTACAATGCATTCTGTCACTTTCCACTGCATGTCTACCCCCAGATGCACCACTGTTCTCTTTACTCCTCCCTGTCCCTCCCAACTCTTCACCTGTGTTGTCAGCATCATGCCACCCTCCTCATCTCTAAATTCTGGCTCAGGTCCCTCCCCTCCTATCTGTCCTCTCTATTCTCACCCTCCTCCCTAACCTTATATACCCTTCATTCCAGAGATACTTGCACCTTTTCTCTCCCTCATCCTGCCCAGGGCAATTAGCCTTTTCCTTCTGCTGTCCCTGTCTCTGGAACTCCCTCCCTAACTCCCTTAAGCAATCACCTTCCCTGCTGTGCTTGAAGTGAGCACTCCTCAATCCGCCCCTTCTCCTTGCTCCTGCCCCATCTCCTGGCTTCATTGGGGACTGGAGTCTGGGGTTCCACCTGGAGGGACACCAGCCTATACTGGCAGGATGGTCTGCATCTGTCTAGGAAGGGAACAAGTCTTTTGGGCAATCGGTTTAAATGCTTCATTGGCACGCTTTTAAACTAGTCAAGGGGGGAGGCACTGATAAGCAGCAGGAAAATCCCAGCCTGCTCCTACAAAACAGGGTACTAAATGAGAAAAAGAGCAAGGTAGAAAGGTCAGTGGGGGATGCTGCTGCTACAGAAGGTAAAGCCATCAAAAAATGGAGAGCAATGAGTACCAATGCCCATAGTCTGGGTAACAAGCTTCCTGAATTAGTGGCCTTGATGGAGGAGGAACATCTGGATATCGTGGCAGTCACAGAAACATGGTACGCACAGAACCATGACTGGGACGTACACATACCAGGATACACTATCTACAGGAGGGACAGGGAGGGTAAAAGAGGAGGAGGAGTAGCTCTCTACATAAGGGAAGGAATCAAAGCAACAGAACAAAAGTGTAAACAGGGAGGAGGAAGAGAAGAAGCACTGTGGGTCAATTTGGAGGCAGGCAATGGTACCACAATCCGCACAAGAGTTGTATACAGACCCCCCTCTCAGGGGGAGGAAATGGACAAGGAAATGATAGAAAGTATACTTAGAATGGCAGATAAAGGGGAGATATTGCTGATGGGTGATCTGAATATGCCAGATGTTAACTGGAGTGCCGTTGCAGCAGCCACTTCCTTGAGTGGGGTTATTCTAGATACCCTACAGGGGGCATGCCTTAGACAACTAGTATTGGAGCCCACTCAAGAGGGAGCAATCTTAGACCTGGTCTTCTCAAATGGAGATGGAGAGAGGATCACAGATGTAGAAGTGGGTAGCCATCTGGGAACTAGCGACCACCGAACAGTATGGTTCACAAAAAACACAGCAATAGAGTCAAGCCATACAAAAGCAAAAGTACTGGACTTCAGGAGGGCTGACTTAGCCAAAATGGGTGAGTGCCTAAGGAATGCACTAGCAAATGGGCAGGAAGGAGGGGTGGAAGAACAATGAGGGAAAATAAAAACTGCCATCACAGAGGTAACAAGCCTTTGTGTGAAGCAAATAAAACAAAACAATGTAAGAAACCTCTATGGTTCTCAAAGGAGGTGGCAGTGAAGGTTCAAGAGAAAAAGAAAGCATTCAGAAAGTACAAGGAATCACAGAAGGAGCAGGACAGAGGATTGTATCAGTCAAAGCAAAAGAAAGCAGAGAAGGCAGTCAGAACAGCAAAGGTCCGAACAGAGGAAAAGATAGCCAACTCAGTTAAGAAAACCTTTTTTAGGTACATCAGGGAGTGAAAGAAGACTAAGGGAGGGATAGTGAAGCTTAATAAAGGGAAGGGGTGTGGGCAGAGGGTGACGGTGAAAAGGCAGAGATACTAAACAAATATTTTTGCTCAGTATTTACAAATGAAGAGGGGGAGGTACCTAAAACAAACAACAGAAACACTCTGGATACAGAAGTTGATACCAGCCCATTTACAGAAGAAAGAGTTCTGAAAGAACTCTTAAAACTGAAGGTGGACAAAGCAATGGGGCCTGATGGGATTCATCCCAGAATTCTAAAAAGAACTAAGGTAGAACTAGCGACACCACTGACTACCCTCTTTAACAAATCATGGGAGGATGGGGTGGTACCTGAGGACTGGAGGAGGGCAGATGTGATTCCCCTTCACAAAAGTGGGAGCAGGTCAGAAGCAGGAAACTATAGACCTGTTAGTTTAACCTCAGTGATAGGGAAAATGATGGAATCACTTCTGAAGGAAAGAATTGTTGAGTACCTAGAGGCCAGAGGGGCACAGGACACAAGGCAGCATAGATTCACAGCGGAAAGGTCATGCCAGACAAATCTAATAGATTTCTTTGACTGGGTGACCAAAGTAGTAGATCAGGGAGGGGCTGTGGACATGGCCTACCTAGACTTTAGCAAGGCATTTGACTTAGTCCCACACAAAATATTAATATACAAGTTAACCAGCCTGGGAGTGGGTCCCAAGATGATAGCCTGGGTAAAGAATTGGCTGGAGAATAGGACACAGAGGGTAGTAGTAAATGGAGTCCACTCTGAAGAAAGGGGGGTTACTAGTGGGGTACTGCAAGGTTCAGTATTAGGACCGGTCCTCTTCAATGTCTTTATAAGCGACATTGCAGAGGGACTGGAAGGAAAAGTATGTCTCTTTGCAGATGACACAAAGATCTGCAACAGAGTTGATGCTAAAGGTGGGCTGGAAAAGATGAGAAGGGACATGACAAGGTTAGAGGAATGGTCAAATGTATGGCAGCTTAGATTCAATGCTAAGAATTGCAAGGTAATGCACCTGGGAAACAAAAACCCAGGGGAAGAGTACACAATGTGGGGTGAGATACTAACAACAACAAAAATGGAAAGGGACCTGGGAGTAGTCATATCAGATGACTTAAAGGTGGGCAAGCAATGTGAGAGGGCAGTAAGGAGGGCTGGGAGGATACTGGGATGCATAGGGAGAGGCATCACCAGTAGAAAACAGGAAGTTGTTACCTTCTGTACAGACAGCTGGTGAGACCCCATCTGAGTACTGTGTGCAGTTCTGAGACCCAATCTGCAAGGACATAGACAAGATGGAAGCTGTCCAGAGGAGGGCAACTAAAATGGTGCTGGGTCTGACCAGAAGACATAGAAGAGATACTAAAGGAGCTTAATATGTATAGCCTTGAGGAAAGGAGGAGAGGGGGACATGATAGAAACTTTCAAGTACCTCAAGGGAATCAACAAAGTCCAAGAGGGTAGCATCTTTCAAAAAAAAGGTGTGCAAGAACAAGGGGCACAATTTGAAGATGGGAGGCGGCTCAGGGTAATGAAAGGAAGTATTTTTTCACAGAGGGTTGTGGATGCATGGAACAGCCTTCCAGAGGAGGTTGTGAGTCAAAAACAGTGGTGGAATTCAAGCATGCATGGGACAGTCATAAGGCAATTCTAGGGGGTGGGGGTAGGAAGAAGTAGGCTGCTGGTAAACTAGGATCTGCAGCTTATCCATTAGATAGGGAAATGGGCAGACTGGGTGGGCCAAGCGGTTCTCATCTGCCGTCAAGTTCTATGTTTCCTTTAGCCCTTTGCACTCAGTCCCAACCTTCCCCTTTTGACCACAGTTCAGGACCCCCCCTTGGCTTCTTGTTGCCTTGTTACACAGTATGAATTACCTCCCCGTATATAATTAACTGTTATTCTATTCAACTGTTCCTGAGCATGATTAATATGAGTGATAATGTCCATGCAACTTGTCTACCAATTGCAATTTTACAATGTACATAATTTATGATATGTGATCATTTCTGTATCTTACCCTCCTAATTGAAATTTTGCTTTACTCATGGCTATCCTTTTAATTCTGCCTACTTTATCAGTCTGCTGTTTACAATACTATTATACCTACTGTCCTCATTGCCAATTTGTTCTTCAACCATATGTGATTTTGCTAAAGTGTTGTTCTTGTAAACTTTATATATATTGTTCTCCCCATCTTCCCTTCTCCTGGGTCACACCTGGAAACAAGCCCTGGCTCAGTGTGCCTTTCCCAGTCAACAACTTTTAAATAAATAAAAGTACAATGTTTGAAAAATGCAGTAATGAAAATAAGTACAGTATACCAAAATGAGCAATTACAGGCAAAGTTTCTAAGCAGGAATTATACAATGCAATAAATTATAAAAAAAAAAAAAAAGAACAATAATAGCAATATGCAATGAACTATAATGCAATTATTAGAGGTGTGAGGGTAGTGTCTGAAAATTAGGGGAGAGGGGGCTATACTAGTGGCAAAGTAGGGTGGAAGACAGCAGACTAATGTTCAAAACCCCATGTCAAAAGAACTGCAGGAGTGAGTAGTTTAATCACAGTCCAGAGATTTCAGAGGGTAAGGAGAAGGAGTAGAGTGAATAGAAGTGGGGAGAGAGACTCAGAATTTAGGGAAGCAAAAAGAGAAGGCAGCTTGATAAACAGACAATTTCACTGGGGGAGGGAGCAAGAGAGTGACAGCAAGAGTTGCGAAGGGAGTAAGAGTTAGAGGCGAGTGGGGGAGAGGAGAAAAGCAACATAAGAGGCCGGGGGTCAAACCAAAATTTGGAGATAAAGGAAGCACATGGGGCAAGGTGCCTGGTATCAATGAGGGAAGGACAGGGAAGTGTATAAAGAACAGTGGTGAGCGTGCAGGGATTTTTCAAGGGCAAGTCAACAAAAAGAGTGAACAAGGGGTCCAGTCTGGCTGAGGTAGACTTAGCAGCAGCACAGTAAACAATGTCACCATAGTCAAAAAGGGTGAGAATAATTTTCTAGGAGATCTCTCTACCAGCAGGAAGTAGGATACTCCTCTTATTCCCGTAGGGCACATCATGTTTGGGGTGTAGTTTCTTGTGGACTGCCTCCATATGAACAGAGAGAGATCAAGGTGGCAGTCAAGCCAAATTCCTAGCTACTTTGATGGAGGAGACATCTTTAATCAGTCTAGCAAGCCTCTGTCAGGTACCAAAGTCATAGAGACTGTTTTCTTGGCATCTTGGCATTAAGGGAATACTTTCTTCCTCTTATTTTTTTTGGAACGAGTGGTGGAAGTTGTTAGAGTCCTGTTGGAGCTGAGCTGTGATCCAAGGGCAGATGAGTGAGAGGTAATGAATACCATATCATCTGCATACATGTGAATGCACACAGATGAGCAGGCAGTGGTGGAGTCACAAGGGCTCCCACATTTCCTCATTAGGTAGGCATAGGGACTGCTGAGGTGAAGTTGGGAGCACTATGAGGGTGCTTACCAATAGTGCATTTTTACAAAGTTTTGTTTAACAAACAAAGGGAGTGTGCTGTTTTCAGTAGGCAGGACCAGACTTCAAGTCACATGACCCATTCCTCCTGACTGTGAGGGGAATGGGTTCAGTACAGATTGCTGCACTTAGCAGGTTACTTAGTTGAGCCCCTTAGTGCTAAACCAGCAACTGACTAGATTGCCTTTATAAAGGCAGTCTATAGCTGCAGTCAGTGGCCGCAAATACATGCTGGGTTTGCTAGGCAACCCCCAGGCAACTGGGAACGAGTACGTCCACCTCCATGCTATTTAACACCCTAACGACTGGAGGCAAGCACAGGATGGAGGCAACACAGGCAGAGGCAAGCAGTGTCTGTTGGTGTCAGGCAGTGGAAGAAGGTGAGAAGGGATGAAGAACTAATCAAAATTATACAAAAGCTAAAAGAGTATAGGGAAACCAATTGCTCATCTATATAAAGGAGAGGAGTATCGCACAACAGATAAAATGGGCAATAAACATGAATCACTTGTGAAGGAAGTATCCGGAACTAGATGCACCATGTGCAAAAAAGATTAGCACACAGGACAACACTGAAGTAACACAGTAACTTAAGATGGTTATAGTGGGATTGGAATTACAACTTAAATGTTTGAGAAAGCAAATGCAGGAACGGGTGATAGAAGACAGTGTAGAAAACAATGAACTAACAGGTGCAGTAACAAGGGAAGGAACACACAAAAGGGCTAGAGAAAATGATAAAGTAGGGAATTCAAACAAAAGAAAAGGACACATAACTTTCAGAAAGGGAAAAGGAGCGATGATACATCACGGGTTCGATGCCAAAAATAATGGAAGGTAATGAGGAAACAGATGAAAGGCAGCAGATAGTTGTTACAAACCAGCAGGAATCTACAAACATAAACATAACACCAGATATGAATGTATTAGAGAGGAATGGAAAAAAAATAGTGGCAAAAGGAATTAATCAAATATTAAACCAGGACAAGTCAGACATAGGCGGAGGGGCAGAAGCACAAACAGAGATAAATGTAGAAACAGAAAACAGATATGCACATTTGATGAACCTCATGAATATGGTGGCGAATGAAACAATGGAACTGTTGGAGATAGTAACAGACATAGGGAACATACCCAAAGAAAATGATATACAGCACAATAACACTGATGTAGGGCAAAGTAATACAGCCATGGAAAATATAATAGAAATGGAAGTAGAACTAAATGTAGAACATGGGTATAGAGATATTTACATACAGTAATTGGGGACTCAATGACAAAGCATACAAATTTTATAACTATGTTAAATAGAAAGGAACAGGTGCTGAGCATGTCCCTGCTAGGGGCAGGAATGAAAGATATTCTTGACCTACTACCCAAGAATATTGAACTGAAAGATATATCTGAGAGCGTCAAGAGGAAGGAGTGCTGTTAGAACTTTACTACTCCACTGGGACTTAAGAATTAGAACTCTACTACTGGGACCTTCAATTTAGGGTAAAAACAAACAGAAAAAAAACAAGAGTTAATGTGTTAGTTTGAGTTGGGTGAAGGAAACTGTTATATGTGCAGTTAGCTAGGTGAAGAAGGGAACTGTGAATTAGAGGGAGTGGCTTAGGCAGCAGGAAGCCAGATGTTTGGGTTTAAAACTACTCTAGATAGCATTTGGCAGAGAACAGCAAGAGGAAGGAGGTGCTGTTAGAACTTTACTAATCTACTGGACTATGAGAAAGATCCGAAAATGTACTTGCATGTGAACTGTACTTGCTTTAGATGGTAGATAGCTATTGATTCGATATCAGTTTATTTTATTGTTTTTATTAATCTTATATGTAATTTGTATAATAGTGTGAGTGAAGAGTTAAATGTATCTTGTTGTTAGTTAGGGAATACGTTTAATATATGTATTGTCGAATGCTTGTTTGTTATATGAGTATTAACCCACAGGACACTGTTGAAAATAGGCTTCAACCTAATGGTTTGTATTCTGTCCAAAAACACATTTTTTAATCATCATATTGCCCTCCTTCCCTCCCCTCCGCCCACCCCCGCCTTAGCCAGTTCCATTTTTATAGACACAGGATTTGACTGACAACAGGAACTTTCTGTTTGGGAGCAGGAAGGGAGTGATCACAGAGGCACAAAAGACTCACCATCCTAGAAGGAAAAGAGTAGCTCTGCAGCACCCTCTAGCTGCTGGAGGTCTGACTCTGAGTAATTAAGAAGGAGACTACTGAGGAATACAGGAATTTCCTGTCCCAGAACAGGAAGAGCAGGAGCTTTAAGGGCATGGAGGCAGTAGGAAAGTAGGGAGAGAAAAAAAAATAAACAGAGAGAGGAAAGAGTAAGCATACAAAACAAAGCTGAGGGGCCACAAATATGACATGATGGGAGTGGAGCAGTGCAGTGGCTGTGGAGCAGCAGTCTTCCAGGAGATGTTCTGGAGAATGCAATGTTGTTCCATCTGCAGACACCTCTTTGGGCTGAGGGAGGAGGTTGCTCATCTCCAGGCTGAGTTGGCCAGGATTTGGGGGACCTCCTCTCCCACCCAGAGACCACCAGGGCCACCGCCGCTGCCTCAGAGATTGCCAAGAAAGAGGAGTAGTTGGACCACAGTGGGCTCAGGGAGGGTGAGAGTGGTTGAACAGAGGTGCATCCCTCCACTCGACCTCTCTACAATTCAGATGCCATTCTGGCAGACTGTGGTTCCTCTATGGAGGCACCTGCAGTGCAGACCAAGGAGGATGCTGGGAACCTCCACAAAGGAGACCCAGAGGAGGGTGGCATGGGACCCCACAGGGAAAGGAAACAACTCCTGGTGGGGGACTCCATTGTTAGGAGGGTAGAACTGGGGGAGGGGAAGAGGGAGGTAAGGTGCCTGACTGATGTCATGGCTTGGAGTGACGGGGAGTGAATCCTCAGGATTGCGGGAGCAGCTGCATGGGGGAGGGAGCTGGATGTCATTGTCCACCTAGAGACAAATGACTTGGCTGGGAAAGGGATCAGAGCAGTGCAGGAGGAGTTTGTGGAGTTGGGAAGGGGCCTTAGACAGGTAGCACACATGGTAACCTTCTCAGAGGTGCTGCCTGTCTATGACATGGGTGAGGCTAGGGTGCTCCGCACCATGGTATTCAATCAATGGTAGAACAACTGGGCAGAGCTCAGGGTTTTGGCTGCACTGGGGACTGGGGTCCACCTGGAGGGATACAGGCCTATACTGGTGCAATGGTCTGCATCTGTCCAGGAGGGGAACCAGGATCCTAGGTGACAGGTGTAAATGCTCCATTGTCAATCATTTAAACTAGCCAAGGGGGAGATGCACTGAAAAGGAGCATGGAAATCCTAGTGCCCCCCCAAATCGCGGTAGTGTGTGAGGTAAACACCAAGATCGAGAAGTCGATAGGGAGAAGGGCAGGGGTAAATGGAGAAAAAAGCAAAGGCAGTAAGGACAGGGATTGGGCAAAAAGAGGTAAGGCCATCAAAAAATGGAGGGTAGTGAGTACCAATGCCCGTAATCTAGGTAACAAGCTCCCTGAACTAACGGCCTTGATGGAAGAGGGATGCCTGGATATCGTGGCAGTCACAGAAACATGGTACACAGAGAACCATGACTGGGATATCAACATACCAGAATACACAATCTGCAGGAGGAACAGGGAGAGTAGAAGAAGAGGAGGAGTAGCTCTCTACGTAATGGTAGGGATCAAAGCAACAGAAATTAAGTTTATGTACTGTCAAACCTGGTTAATCCAGAGGTATTTGTAAACCTAGTAAAACAGCTGGATTAATAACATATGGACAGGCCAAACAATAGTGTGGTGTACTGTTGGCAGTTTAAAAAAATGTTAACTCGTACAAATTCATAACACGCTAATGGTAAGACATAACACGTTACATTAATTCTAAGAGTAATCTGCATTTATTTATTTATGGTCTAGGAATTACAACCCTTTGAGTCACAGACTCATTTGCAAAGGCTCCACGTCTTACATCAAATAGATTGGAACACAGTATAACATGGAATACACAATTCAGACTACAGCTCTAATACAGAAAAATGACAGTACCTACAGAGGTGAAAGAAAGTACATAACACACACATGGAACATCAGCAATTGTGAAATTATGGTGCATATACATTTTTTTTTTAAAGTTTCATCTGCAGTCGCAGTGGGAGTTGGACATGATGTGGTTCAGTAACTCAGGTTTAAAAGGTCCAGATCTGGGGATTGACAAAATAGAGTCAGGGATTGAGTTCATCCAAAGTGGGGCCCTATAGCAAAAGAACCTTTGGCCAGCAGTGGTCTTCACAAAGGGGACATGGAATGTGGCGGTGTCAGAGTGTCTAGTAGTGCGAGTCGGTAGGTTCTTTTGGAGGAGCTGAAGACAGCCGGGGGGGGCTAGGCCCAAATGGATTTTTTTGGCTAGTAGGCAGGTCTGATAAACTAGTCGCCCCTGGAAATTTAGCCGTGATGACCGTAGGTAGAGGTCACAGGTATGTGTGAGATGATCACAGCCTGTGGCCAATCTGCAGGCTTTGTTTAGGGCACGTTTAGTGCTGGTCAGTGCCGTGTCAGAGGTGGCCCCATAGATGATTATGCCGTAGTCTACCAGGGAAAGGATGGAGCTGGAGAGAGCTAAATCCAGGAGCCTCAGGAGGTATGGCGGCTTAAGCCTGTAGAGGAGACCACTTTTGTTTATTTCAGTGCAAGTTGATGCGATATGCTCATGATAGGTAAGGGCGGAGTCTAGGGTAACCCCTAGATATTTAAAATTGGAAACAGGTTCCAGCATGGTGCCCATCGCATTATGTATAGATAATTTTGTTGTGCTGTGCTTATGTTGTGGGTGGGCGAATAGCATGACTTTCTTCTTTTTTGTGTTGAGTACAAGCTTGTGTGAGGAAAACCAGGCTTCAATTTGTGTGAAAGAGCCCTGCAAGGATTTTTGGAGCTGTGTGGGGTCTGGGTGCCGACTGAAAATCACAGCATCATCTGCATAAAGGAGAAGACACCCAGAGGAGGCCAGAGGTAACGAGTTCAAGTAAAGTGAGAAAAGGAGTGGACCAAGGATGGACCCTTATGGGACACCCGATCAGACGGGAAGGTTAGTGGAGAGGGTGCTTCTTATCTTCACCTGTTGAGTGCAGCAAGAGAGATAACTGGAGAACCAGCTAGTAGTTTCTTTGGATATGCCAACAGAGAGGAGGGAGTTTATGAGCATGGTGTGATTGACGGTATCAAATGCCTTGAAGAGATCTATATAGACTGATCCAGCCAGGTCTCCATGGTCAAGAGCGTCATGAACAAAGGAGGTGAGTTCTAGTAGGGCAGTGGTGGTGCTGTGACCTTTCCTGAAACTGTGTTGTTGTTGGCATATTAGGTGTTGTGCATCTAGATATTTAGTAAGTTGATCAGCCACTATTTTCTCCAGTGCTTTTGAGAGGGAAGGGAGTATGGAAATGGGCCTGTAGTTACTACTTGAGGTACGTGCACCATTTTTATGTACTGGCGTAATCATTGCCTTTTTCCATAAAGACGGGAACTGTCCGAGGCACAGGGACATGTTGAGTATTTTAGTGAGGGGTATTAGTACAGCATCAAGGGTTAAGGATAGCAGTTTTGCATCTAGTGAGTCACCACTATGTCTGGTCTTTCCTAGAAACCTGGAAATATATGAGCGGGCATCACTAGTGGAGATAGTTTTGAGACAAAAGGGTGGAGCACTGGGGGGTGGCGGGAATTTTCCCGCATCTGTACTGAAGAAATCAGGAGGGAGAATAGAGCTTAGGTCTGAGAATGATATATTGAAAGCATCTGCTATTTTGCTGCAGTCTTGGGTGGGGATACCATCTAGGATAAGCATGGTAGGGGAAGGGGAGGGAGACTTCCACTAAGTTCCTTTATATTTTCCCAGAACCTCTTTCCATCACCCCAAGTGGCAGTGAGTTTTGTTTGGTAGTAAGCAGCCTTTGCCTGCTGAATTGCCCAGGTGCAGGTGTTTTGGGCAGCATGATATAGCTGTCGGTCAGTGGGTCGACCTGACTGAAGGGCTCGGTGCCACAGGTCATCACGCGCCTTCATTTGATCGAGCAAAGACCGATTTACCCAGGGGAAGGATTTTGATTTTTCAATCCATTTGACGTGGGGGGTGAAGATGTCACAGGTGGATTGGAAGGAACTTATGAAGAAGGACAGGGCGGCATCAACTGATGCCTGGTGATCAAGTGGGGACCAGTCGAAATTTTGAAGTAGGTTTCTGAGATGTTTTAAAGCCCCTTTTTGAGTTGGCAACACATGGAGATCCTAGGTGGGGGTGATTTCCAGCTATTTGTCCAGAGACAAGTTACAGGGGAGTGATCACTGATGGAGTCCGATAGGACCTGGACATCCAGTATGTGCTCAGGATGGTTTGTGAGTATGAGGTCAAGGAGGGAGATGTGGCGCATGTTTTTGTTCACTGTAGTGGGGGTAAGGACCATTTGGGACAGATTTTGGGCAGCAGCTGCATCCCTGAGGGAGGATGTCTTGGAGGTAAGCCAGTTTATGTTAAAATCACCTAGGGCTATGACTTCTGAATTTTTTGGGAGCTGGTCGATTATGTTTAGGATGGATGTGAAGGCATCCCTTTGGTTTTGAGGGGGTATGTATGCTGACATTATATAAAGGAATTTACTTGAGTTTCCAATTTCAACCCTGACAGTGAGGGACTGTATGCCTTCCGTGGGGCTTATGGTAGTAGAGTTTATTCCTTGCAGGTGCTCTCGAAGATACAGTGCACTACCCCCACCCCACCTATTTAGCCTATCTGACCTGAACAATGTGTAACCAGGTATGCATACAGCAGAGTCAGGGATATGCTGTGACAGTCATGTTTCAGTAACGGCTACTACATCAGGGCGGTGGAGGCAGACCCAGGCTTGAAATGAGGCAAGTTTCTTTTGGAGACTACAAATATTAATGGTGGCCAGTCGTAGTCCCTTTTGTTTTGCTGGTTGTCGTGGGGTATGGTCAGTGGGGCCAGGATTTGGGTGAATGTTGCCCACAAGCAGCAGGAGGATGACTGCTGTCCTGGTTAGGGTGGTTCTGTGGATCTTTTTGGGGGTGTGCCGAGATGGGACTGCATGATGGAGTAGTTTATTGGAAATATGGGAACACGTGAAGCAGCATTTCCCAATCCATAAAGTAATGGGTACTCATGGTTCCAGGGGGGAGGTGACGTGGCAAAAGAGTAGGGTAGGGGAGATAGGACATGGTAACTGATGAGGGAGTTTTTATTGGTCTGCATATCATAGGAGGCAATTTTGGGGCAGAGGAAGGGGTAGCGCTAGGACTAGTATGGAGAAGGCAGGAGGGTAGTGGGCTTGGGGAGAGGGTTAAAATGAGGAGAGTAAGCTATGGAGTTGCTATGTGGACAGAAGAGGGCAATATGGTATTTTTCTGACATGTTTGGGAGGGATTTAGTAGTTAATGATTTTTCCCTGTTGCTGATTGTGGGGTGGGGGTGGGGGTGGTCGGAGGATAGGAGGAGACTGGATTTAAATGAGGTGTAGGGTAATTTTATATATATATATATACTGTATATATTTTTTTTTCCTTTTGACTCACACCGAAAATAATCTGTGCAGTAGTTAAGGAGCTGAGAGAGAGAGAAAAAGATCAGCTGTGGAAGCAGTAGCAGCCTCTAGTGGCAGGTCCTGATAACCTGCTAATGGAGAAGTTGCCTGATCGGTTTTTTCGCTTCACCAATCACCAGAGGTATCTATAGGTATATAAGGAGAACACGACCAAGGGTGGTGAGGCGATTGGGCAGCTGATAAGTAGCATCAGCGGGGCTCTGCGACGACTGTAGAGAGCGCCGCCGCTGCAGTGCTGCTTCCCCACATTACCTGCTTGCACGTTCCTTAAGAACGAACGTGGGTCCCTTCTCTTAAAAACGAACGCGGCCCCTTTATTTTAAGCTCAGGGAGGGTGTTTCGTCTCTCTACGATCGCCAGCACCCACGAGGAGCCTTGCTGAATTGGCTTGCATGGTTCCTTAAGAAATCGACGCGGGTCCCTTCTCTTTAAAAATGAACGTGGGTCCCTTTATTTTAAGCTCAGGGGAGGGTGTTTCATTCCCTCACGACCACCAGCACCCACAAGGGGAGTCTGGCTGAATTCTGCTTGCACGGTTCCTTAAGAAACTAACGCGGGTCCCTTCTCTTTAAAAACAAACGCGGGTCCCTTTATTTTAAGCTCAGGGGAGGGTGTTTCGTTCCCTCACTACCACCAGCACCCACGAGGGGAGCCTTGCTGAATTCTGCATAAATAAGCATTGCAACAGTTTATTGAAGTGTTAGGAAATTAAATTAAAAGATTTACAACAGCATTGCACTTATACAGTATCTTATACAGTAGTGTCTCTTTGTACAAGATCATGCCATAGGAGGTGCATAACATTCTTTGAAAGGCGAACTCACCAGCTTTGGGTTCGAGTTTGAAGAGGGCTGGCAGTCACCAGAGAGGGAATGTGGGCAGTGGGAACTTCTCCTAGTTTGCGGTGGGTGAGCAACTTCTGGTATGAGAACTTATCCTAGTTTGGGGTGGGCGGGCAGCCATGAGCAGTCACGGGAGGTGAAACGAACTCACCAACTTCTGGTATGGGAACTTCTAGTTTGGGGTGGGCAGGCAAGCAAGGGCAGTCATGGGAGATGAACTTCTCCTAGTTCGGAGTAGGCAAAAACAGCTCTGATACGAACGCTAGAAAATATTAAACACAGAAAACAAGACAAGACAGACATAACAGTCAATGCAAGTCTATCAAATATTCTGTTATTTGTTTTTTTTTCGATGTTCCAATTGACTGGGTGAAAATAATTTTTTATATGTCCAGTAGTAAGTCTATGTGCTTTCTTGCCTCCTCTGTGGGCTGCTGCTTGAGATAGCACAATAAGGAGCTCACATGATTAAATGCTGAGGATGCTGAAATGGGGGGTGCGTCTGAGAGGGTATCTTGAGAACTTGGCAACTCATCATCCTCATCGTCTGTCTCTGTTCTGTTTCGGGCACACTATTTCAAGGATGTCAGCAACTGTCAAAGAAGGTGCAGTGTCTAGTTCATCTTCTGCACTTATGTATTGCTGTGCTGTTAGGAATGCATAAAAGAAGCTGGTTGGCTCTGTATCAGGATCTGTAACTCCATAAGTTCAGCTGCAGGCACTGCTGGCTGGTCAATCGGGGGTTCTGGCAAATCAGAATCAGACAGAATCTTTACATGTCGCCAACAGTTCTGAACGGTGGTTTCTGTGACAGACCACCAGGACAGATGAATGAATAGCAATGCCTGTCTCACTGAAACCTTCATGTCACTTCCAGCCTCAGCACATGAAATAAAATGCCTGCAGAGTTCCTTTTTATAGAAGCACTTAAAATGTTTTAGGATGCTTGTGTCCATGGGTTGGATATGAGAAATTGTATTCGTGGGTAGAAAGTGAACCTTAACATTGGGGATGTTTGAGGGAGTAGCGTGGCTGGTGGCATTGTTCAACAACAGAATTATGTGGCATCTTTGTAACTGCATGCTGTGGTTAAAGTCTGTCAGCCACTCCTTAAACTCCTCGGAGGTCATCCATGCCTTTCTGTCAGCCCTATAATGAGCTTGCAACTCTGGATTGAACCCCCTCAGCAAAACAACAAGTTTTTTTTAACTTTCCAGTAACAAATGGCTTTACGTTGTGGCTGCCATCAGCATTGCAGCAAAGGGCTACTGTGAGACGATCTTTGGATTTTTTTGTGACAGAAACTGGAGTTGAGCACAACGTAGCAGTGGGTCCAAGGCAGTAAAATAACCCAGTCTCATCTAAATTATAAATGTTCTTCAGTGAAAATCCAGTAAGCACTTCTCTGAGCTGTAAACGTCCACAGCACACTGCCGTTTGGTCTGCACTGGCAGACTTGCCATGATAGACATAGAAACATAGAAACATAGAATTTGACGGCAGATAAGGACTGCTTGGCCCACCTAGTCTGCCCATTTCCCTACCTAACGGATAAACTGCAGATCCTAGTTAACCAACAGCCTACTTCTTCCTACCCCCCACTCGAATTGCCTTACGTCTGTCCCATGCATTCTTGAATTCCCCCACAGTTTTTGACTCTACGACCTCCTCAGGAAGGCTGTTTCATGTATCCACAATCCTCTCTATGAAGAAATACTACCTCACGTTACCTGTAAGCTGTCCCCCTCTATCTTCAAATTGTGCCCTCTTGTTTTTGCACATCTCTTTTTCTGAAAGATGCTACCCTTTGGACTTTGTTGATTCCCTTGAGGTATTTGAAAGTTTCTATCATGTCCCCCTCTCCTCCTTTCCTCGAGGCTATACATCTTTAGTTCCTTTAGTCTTTCTTCATATGTCTTCTGATGCAGACCCTTAATGCTATTTGTTGCCGTCCTCTGGACAGCCTCCACCCTGTCTATGTCTTTGCGGAGATGGGGTCTCCAGAACTGTACACGGTACTCCAGATGTGGTCTTACCAATTGTCTGTACAGAGGGCCAACAACTTCCTGCTTCTACTGGTGATGCCTCTCCCTATGCATCCCAGTATTCCCCCAGCCCTCTTTACTGCCTTCTCACATTGCTGGTCCACCTTTAGGTCTTTTGACATGAATACCCCCAGGTCCCTTTCCATTTTTGTTGTCACTATCTCACCCCACATTGTGTACTCTTCCCTTGGGTTTTTGTTTCCCAGGTGCATTACTTTGCACTTCTTTGCATTGAATCTAAGCTGCCATACATTTGACAATTCTTCTAACCTTGCCAAGTCCCTTTTCATCCTTTCCACCTCACCTTGTGTATCAACCCTGTTGCAGATCTTTGTGTCATCTGCAAAGAGACATCTTCCCTTCCAGTCCCTCTGCAATTTCACATATAAAGACATTAAAAGGACCGCCCATACTGAACCTCGGTGGACCCACTAGTAACTCTCCTTTCTTCACTGTGGACTCTGGATTACTGATTACCGCTGTGTCCTGTTGTCCAACCAGTGTTTTATACAGGCTACCACCCTAGGACCCACTACCAGGCTGGCTAATTTGTTTATTAATCTTGTGCGGACTGTGTCAAATGCCTTGCTAAAGTCTAGGTAGGCCATGTCCACAGCTCCGTCCCTGGTCTACTACTTTGGTCACCCAGTCAAAGAAATCAGTTAGATTTGTCTGACATGACTTTTCCTGCTGTGAATCCATGCTGCCTTGGGTCCCGGCCCCACTGGCCTCTAGGTACTCAACAATTCTTTCCTTCAGAAGTGATTCCATCATTTTCCCTACCACTGAGGTCAAACTGAGAGGTCTGTAGTTTCCTGCCTCTGTCTTGCTCCCACTTTTGTGAAGGGGAATCACATCCACCCTCCTCCAGTCCTCTGGTACCACCCCATCCTCCCATGATTTATTAAAAAGGGTAGTCAGTGGTGTTACTAGTTCTTCCCTTAGTTCTTTTAGAATTCTGGGGTGAATCCCATCAAGCCCCATTACTTTATCCACCTTCAGTTTTAAGAGTTCTTTCACAACCTTTTCTTCTGTGAAAGGACTAATATCAGCCCCCATTTCTAGAGCGCTTCTATTGATTGGATTAGGTATTTCCCCCTGCTTTTCCATTGTGAATACTGAGCAGAAGTATTCGTTCAGTATCCCTGCTTTTTCACTGTCGCTCTCTGCCCAACCACCTTCCTCTTTGTTCAGCCTCAGTATCCCTGCTTTAGTCTTTCTTTTCCCCAATGTACCTATAAAAGGTTTTATCCCCCTTCTTAACTGAGTTGGCTATCTTTTCCTCGGTTTGGGCCTTTGCTATTCTGACTGCCTTACCCACTTCCTTCTGCTTTAACTAGTACAGTTCTCTGTCCTGCTCCTTCTGTGTTTCCTTATACTTCCTGAATTCTATCTTTTTTCCCTTACCTTCCCCGCCACTTCTTTTGAGAACCATAGTGTTTTTTTCTTCATTTTGATTTGTTTATTTGCTTCACACAAAGACTTGTTGCCTCTGTGATGGCGGTTTTGATGTTTCCCCATTGTTGCTCCACCCCACATTCTTGCCTGTTTGCTAGTGCTTTTCTGAGGCACTCTCCCATTTTGACAAAATCAGCCCTTCTGAAGTCCAATACCTTCACTTTTGTGTAGCTTGACTCTACAGCTAAGTTTATCGTGAACCACACTGTTTGGTGGTCGCTTGTTCCCAGATGCTACCCACCTCTCTCCATCCCCATTTGAGACTACCAGGTCTAAGATTGCTCTCTCCCGAGTAGGTTCCAAAACTAGCTGTCTGAGGCACGCCCCCTGTAGGGCATCGAGAATGGCCCTGCTCTTGGATGTGGCTGCAGCAAAGGTACTCCAGTCAACATCTGGCATATTCAGGTCCCCCATCAGCAATATCTCCCCTTTCTCTGCCATCCCAAGGATGCCTTCTATCATTTCCTTGTCCATTTCCTCCCCTGAGATGGGGGTCTGTATACAACCCCTGTGCAGATTGTGGAGCCATTTCCAGTCTCCAGGGTGACCCACAGTGCCTCCTCTCCTCCCTGTTTACCCTTTAGTTCTGTTGCTTTGATCCCTTCCCCTTGCATAAAGCTACTCTTCTTCCTCCCTGTCCTCCTGTAGATTGTGCACCCTGGTATGTTGACATCCCAGTCATGGTTCTCTGTGTACCATGTTTCTGTGACTGCCACAATATCCAGGCATCCCTCTTCCATCAAGGCCACCATTTCAGGTAGCTTTTTACCTAGACTATAGGCATTGGTACTCATTACCCTCCATTTTTTATGTCTTTATTTCTTTTTGCCCCATCCCTGTCCCTACTGCCTTTGTCTTTTTCTCCATTTACCCCTGCCCTTCTCCCTATCGACTGCTCTATTTGGTGTTTACCTCACTAATTATCCTGATGTTTTGGGGGGTGGGGCTAGTTATTTCCCTTCTCCTCTTTAGTGCCTCCCCCCTTGGCTAGTTTAAATGCTTGCCACTGAAGCATTTAAACCTATCACCTAGGATCTTGGTTCCCCTCCAGGATAGATGCAGACCATCATGCCTGTATAGGCCTGCATCCCTCCAGGTGGAGCCCCAGTCCCCAGTGAAGCCAAATCCCTGAGCTCTGCAGACCTTGCTGCTCAGTCCATGTCTCCTTTTAAAACCATGAATCTGCCCTCTTGAGTATCCAGAATCAGTCACTCCCATTTGCTCCCCAAAAAACTTGGCTTTCTCACTCACCATTGTGTCCAAAATGGCAGCACCTCAACTGTTCATTTCTGTGATCAAAAGACTCAACCTCAATATGTTGGCCAACATGGCGAACATGGGTGAGAGACTTAGAATCGCTTGAAGCAGACAACCATTTCTCCTTAGACTTCCAAATATCGCTGCATGTACTGGCACCAATTTTTATGCCAATGCATCAGCAGCATAAGCCACTATTTTTATGTTGGCTTGCACACCAGCCAACATATTGCAGTTGTAGCAGAATTGCAGGTGCGGTCACTGTGGGTGAATGCAGGGCATGCATCAGTAGGTGCATCCCTCATTCCACAATAAGCCAGCATGCAGGCATAATGCTCCCCTTCCCATTCCAATTGTGTGCCGAGGGGGTGCCCAATCCCCCTCGGCATCATGCACCCCACAACAGTCTTTCCTTGCTGATGGGGGGCCCAGTCCACATCGGCTTCAGTCCCCCCTGCCCAGTTCAATTTGCCGACGGGGGAGCCCACTCCCTGTCGGCATAATGTCCCCAACCCCAGATTTCTGCTGTGTGCCAACGGGGTGCCCAATCCAGCTTGGCATCATGTGCACCCTCCCACCCATTTCTGTGATGAAGGGGGGGCCCAATCCCCGTCGGCTGTGGTCCCTCTCTCCATAATGCAGGTGGTACACTGGGAGCCCACCCCAGTGTACCAAACAAACACCTGCAAAAAAAAGAAAACTGACCCTCGTTGTCTTTTTTTTTTCCCCTGTAAAAGAAGAAAACTGTCCCTTGCGGTCTCTTCTGCCACCTCCCCCAACCCGCGCCCACCCACTGTGGGTGAAATCCCGTGCATGCACATAGACTGCATGCTCAAAGATCCCATGCATGCCCACGAGTGTGCCATCAGTGCGCATGCATGGGATTTCAGCCACAACTTCAAAGTATGAATTAAAGTACTTCCAGTTCTCGGTTTGCAGGCACAGATAAATGGAACGTTTTGAAATCATGTGGGGTACAGGCACATTATGACTAAGTATGCAGTGTATGAAAAAACTGTTCTTCAGGACTGCGTTCATGGCAGACGCGCATTCCCGATGGGGGTCCTGTCCTGGATGTGCTTCCGGAATGGTGGGGCTTTACTTCGGGACGAGTAATAAGGTGTTTAAGTGAACCTTTGCCAAACCGTTAAAAAATACTGTCTTCTTCATATATGGGAATATTCTGCATCATATCTTTAACAGGTTAGAGCCAAGAGGCACACTGTGTGATTGTGGCCAGAAACGAAGTAGAAAAGCTGACAGTGTCCCTTCAAACAAAAATTGTAAACAGCTGATAAGAAAAGCCAGGGCAGACAATGAATATGAAATGGCAACTGTTACTTTAAACAACAAGAAGCAATTCTGTAACTATTTTGGCAGTCTCCAAGGTGAACAAAATACAGTAGGACAAATCAAAGAAGGAGATTACATAATCTCTGATGAAAAAGAAATTGCACACGCATTTAACAAATACTTTGTTAGCACATATAAAAATAAAGGGATAAGTAAATCTGTTGTAAAGGCAAACAGCACTGGTGACTTAAGATATATAGCTGAGAAGGAGGTATATAACAAATCATTACAGTTTAAGACTAATAAATTACAAGAACCAGGCGGGGTTCACCCAAAACTCCTTAGGGAACTGGCAGTAGTTATCATGAACTTTTTGTATGCTTTTTAACAAATCCTTGAAAGAGGTGCATCGTTATTAGAATGGACAAAGGCTAATGCTGCCCCAATACATAAGAAAGGGAACAAAAGTAATGTCAAAAATTTTAACCCCATAAGTCTTACATCCATGGTAGGTAAAATCATGGAAGGCTTTATAAGGGACTATTTAGAACAGCATATATAGTACAAGCTAAGTGAAACAGATATTTCACAACATGGTTTTTGTCAGGGTAGATTGCACATGACAAACATGATGCATTTCTTCAAACCAGTAAGTGCTGCATTGGACAAAGGATTATCCATTGATGTAATATAACTAGACTATACCATGGCATTCAATTCTGTTTCTCATAGTGAATTAATAAATCAACTAGTAGAAATGGAACTGCATCTCAACATAGTTTTATGAATTTAGACATGGTTGGATGATAGACAACCAAGGGTCTGTATAAGGGGTCACAAGTCAGAGTGGATGGGTGTTACGAGTGGAGTGCCTCAGGGGTCCGTGTTGGGACCCCTGTTGTTTAGTATCCTAATGGGAAACACCACAGATTGTAGCTACTGCACCCTGCTGCAGTGCCCTTACTGCAATGCCTTTTCATTGTGGTAGTGGGAATGTACTTACATTGCTGTCCCTGCTAGGTAAGTCCTTTACACCATTATGACCCTGCCATTACTCCCGCTGCTGGTCGCCATGTCCCTTTCTTGCCCTTTGTTCACCGGATGTGCACTCCATTTGTGAATGGGCATGCATGGAGTTGTGTGCGTTCTGTAGTTCATGCGTGCATGCTCACAGTCTGTCATGGTCCCAGCTGGACTTGAGCGCATTTGTATTTTCCAAAGTGAACTAAGCAGAATGTACATGTTACCCATCCATGCTTATAGTTCACAGTTTGTAACATTTTTAACTGCTAGTTGTTGGCAACACATTATTAGTGTCAGACCCCAGTTCCACCCGCGCGGCATAAGAAAAAACAAGCACTAGGGGGGGAAAAATTACATTCACGGTATCAGAGTGTTTGTAGGCAAGAGATTCAAAAACAGTAGCTAGAACCCTAATGAATTCCAAAGTGACAGTTGTGAAAAAGGAGGAAGTGGCAGCATATCTGAAGTTGTGTAAGTAGAGACCATCGTAGCTATGTCAAGGAGGATCAAAACACCACCCTTGAAAGGGAGTCTGTGACTGAATCACAGTACATACAAGGTGCTGACAAATAAATATCTGCCATAGGTCATGGATGGAATATTCCCCCTCCCCTCTACCCCTGGACAAAGACGTGTATGGTGGGAGATGGACGCAGGATACAGATTTCATCTTCAAACCACCCCAAACCCACAGACTCTCATCTCCCCACATAATGAAATACTCATACAGCAGCAATGATCCTGTTATTCTTAACCTTTTCTGCAATGTTGCAAAGAAAAATACATGTATTACTTCCTGCACAATCTGTGATGACACTAGCACCAGAGTTGAAGATATAATCATTAATTAAATATTGTTTATTCACTGAAGTCTTTCCAGTATAGTACCATCCTGAATATACATCTCACATCCCCAAGAAATAGTCAAAAACTTAGTAAAGTGCCATTAAGTGCAGATTTTCTGAAAGTCCATTATAAACTTTGTGGGTTAATTTGTTAGATGTTGTAAGTGATGAAGTTGGTGAAATTTGCCTGTTGGTGAATGAGAACTGGTACATACTGAATAATCAGTATCTGCCAGTTCTCATTCACCAGCAGGCAGATTTCAAATGTATATACAGGATGGTGCTATAGTGGAAATTATGCAAAGTGGATTTTTACACAGAAAGAATAACATAGCATGTGCCTTTAAAAAAAAACTATTAAAAAGACTTCAATTAATAAATTGTTACACAATACTGACTCTGTCATACCCTGGTCGTTGTCTACTTTGTCACTGGACCACTGTGATCTTCTCACTCTTGACACCCCTAAAGGATTTACTCCAAAGCTTTGGCTTTCTGCAATACAAGCTCCTTTTAGGTTATGGTTGCCAAGTTCCGTACAAGTGGTAAGTGACATATCGTCTCACCAGCACTAGCTTCAGTACAAATGTATGGTATTGTGTTGAGGACCACAGTCACCTCTGCCCCCTAGAACGAGTACCGTCCTCTGAAGGAAATCTGTTGTCCCTTTGAAATTGAGCAATTGGTACTCAACCCTCATGCAGCAGTAGACTGTATCTATTTCTCATGCAAACAAGTCATTGGATGCCTTCACAACAAAAGACATGCAACTGGATATGGGTGCTTTGCTACCATATGCATTGACTCTGTCCAGTCCATGGTTAGAAATCCTTATTTGATGGATTCTCAGGGGCTGCTTATGTACCATTCTGGCGATCAGTCTACTTTTGCCATGACTGAGCTGCTTCTAAAGAGTAGCAGTGCCGACACTGAAAAACAAAAGTCAAGTAGACCGGCTACCCACACTCACTGCAACTGTGGCGAACCACGAGTAATACAAAGGAACCAAAACTGCTTATTTTATGCAGCTCATGGCACATAGCAGTCACTGAGACCACTGTGTTCACTTCTGGAAAGAGAAGTGAAATGCTGCAGTGGTAGATCTTGCTTGCTGGCATATACTGTTTATTTATTTATCACACAAGCGGCATTAGTAAAGGAAGTTGTCCTGCATATGTTTTTGGGCTAGTGGTCCTGGTGTAGTGAAGTGACAGGACCTTCCCCCCCAGATGTGCTTGCCAGAAGTGGTGTGCACAAAACTGATTACGGTACTGTGGCATATCCAGGACTGCTGCTCATCTGACCCCTAAGTGCCAGTAAAGCCAAACAAACTTCAACTCGGGGCACATGTACAAACAAGCATCCTTTCATTTCCTGACCTAATGCTGAACATCCTTGTAAAACTGGAGTTTACATTTAGAATCTGATGTAGCATGTTATTGTATCGATTCATCAATGAAGTAAATAATGACTGTGTACTCTGCTTTAGGATTTCTAAAGACAATTATACAGCAGCAGTTGGGTAGTAACCATTTTCAGCATATAATAACTCTTCACATTATTGTCCAAGTGTGCTCTACACCTTTTCATTTCCATACAGATGAAATGTGGCTAATGGAAATGTACACCAGAGATTACGCAAGCTAATTATATTATATAATAAAAAAATACAATACATGGCTATCTTCTTAATTAATACTTTACGGGTCTGCTGACCGACCAGTCCACTTCTGGACCTGTCCATCCATGCCCCCTCCCATGACATCTTAGTGGATATACCTTGATCCAAGTGTACACTGCCACTGGATCAGCTGGGGGTTGCCAGCTGCTGAAGAAGAGCCTACAGAGACAATGGCCATCGTCTAACTGTGGCCCTGATGTTTTCCCTCCATTTTTCTCCAGTGGTGCCACTAGTGTAACATCCCGTAATGTTCATGCTATGCCCGCACTGAGAGGTAAACAACCCTGAATACAACATGCATGATGAGCAGTGGTCAGGCTATCAACACTCTCCTTGAGCAGCTAACAGTCCAAGGTAAAATCTATGTTTCTTTACCCCTACTAGTTCATGAAACATGCTTATCATACTGCCTCTAGTGTAAACTTAGGGCCATCCTTCTCTCTCTAACTCTGAGATCAGGTTGCAACCCATTATGAATATAAGAAAACTGTCAGCAGAAACAGGCAGTGCTGGTCTAGCTAGTCTGCTCATGTGCAGAGCAGCTGCCACCATCCCCTGACTCCCCCCCCCCGGCTATCCTCCACCCCATCTCCCCAGCCCCCTGTCTCCTTCCCAGTGCCAGTTTCTTTCCTAGACATGCCACTCCTACTCCCTTTGAAAATTACCCACTGCTTCAGTCATATTGACTACTACTGCAGTGAATTCCCAGTTGACACCACCATTTCTGTGCATAACTGCATCCTCATTTTGTTTTTAAATCTACCCCTCTAGTTTGACACTGGTGCCCCTTATGGTCTCCTCCATGTTTAACTTCAAAATAACCTCCACTCCAGCTTTATTCACAACTTTTAGGAACCAGAAGGTTTCTATCATCATATGGATTATCCATCATGGCTGTGATCATCTCTGTCACCACCCGCGCTTGACCAACTGCTATAGTTGGAAGTCCATCTTCAAATCAGTGAAGCAGAACTGCACAGCATTCGCAAGTGTGAGCTACACAAGGATCTACACAAGGATTTGTGCAAGTGAAGAATGACTTCCTCTCTCCTGGATGCTGTTCCTCTGTCAATGCAGCCCAGCTTTTCATTTGCCTGTGGCTGCCACTTTTCCGTACTGCTTATAGTGCTGCATGACACCACCGACTATTACAACTATATAATTTTCCTTCCTGGACTCCTGTACACTCCCTAGCCAGTAGATGACCCCAGTGTTTCTAGCTTGCAGGACAATGTCCCTGTATTTTGTGGTGCTGAACAACAACTGGCATAGTGCACACCATTTCTCTAATCTTGCCAAATAATCCTAGTTTTCCGGTCTCCCCTCCTCTATATCCACCATCCTACTGAGCTTAGCATCATCTGCGAAAATGTGTGATGCTAGCCAAGCCACTTCCCTTACAGGACTGGCACTGTTGTTCAGTTATATACTGCTTACATGTGTCACAGATTTTGGTATAGAAACTGCACTGGCAATCTTCATTACTGTATTTATATGTCACAAATCTTTCTTCTTACTGCTCAAGTGACACTTGTCTTCATAGCCAAATACTAACATACTAATTGCCAGCAGATTAGGCCTTACGGTCTATTGAGTCTGCTCGAACCTCAGATCCCTAGTTGGGTGCCGAGGCCCCCCCATTTTGTGTTCCAGAAACCCCTATCATCCATCCCCACCCCGCTGGACCAGGTCATCATCTGATACTTCCACTTTCTGTGTCTGTCCCACCCTCTCTTGAAGCCCTCCATTGTGGATCTCTGAACCAGCTCGCCAGGCAGTGCATTCCAAGGGTCCACCACCCTCTCAGTGAAAAACTCCTCCTCTTCCCCCCCCCCCCCCTCACCCTTCCACCTTCCAACTTCAAACCATGCCTTCTGGTGATACCTCCCTGCTTTAGACTAAAGATCCCCTTCATGTTTACCCTATTTATTCCCTTGAGGTACTTGAAGACCTCAATCATGTCTCCCCGTCTCTCCTTTCCTCCAATGAAAACAGGCAGAGTTCCTCAAGTCTGTCCTCATCGTCAAACTCCTAGTCCTCATATCATCTTAGTTGCCCTCCTCTATACCCTCTCCAGGAGCTGTATGTCCCTCTTCAAGTGTGGTCTCCAGTACTGTACACAGTACTCAAGGTGTGGTCTAACCAGTCCATTGTACAGCTGCAGAATCACTTCCCTGCTCCTAGAGGTGATCCCCCTTACGATGCATCCCAACATCCTGTTTGCCTTGCTAGCCACTCTCCTGCACTGCTCAGAGTTATTCATACATGCATCCACTATGACCCCTAGGTCTTTTTCCCCTGTTGAGGCCTCCAGCGCCTCCCCTCCCAGGGTGTACCTGTGTTTAGGGTTTCCCCACCCAAGATGTAACACCTTGCACTTGGTGATACTGAAATTTAATTTCCATGTGTGAGCCCAGGGTGTCCAGGTCCCCTTGCAGGGCCAACCTCCCCTCTTCCCCCTCAACTGCTGCCCCCATCTTGGAGTCATCAGCGAAGAGACTCATTTCACATCCTATACCCTCCCTGATATGATACTAGGGGCCCAAAATGGAAGGCCAGCACTGTTTTTCAATCTCTGAAAATAACACAGATGCAGCACAATACAGTAAGCACAGAAATGTTCAACTTTGTTGTTGCCAGAAGTATCGATGTATTGGTGTAAAATGGCCATGGTGACAGTCACATGGTGAATACTGGAATATGACAGACTAAGTACATTGCAATCATACCGAGGTAAGTCGTAATACAATTTATGGATATCAGTGTATATCCTGGGTCATTGTCTATTCCGTGCCTGACACATAATGTTTATGCTCTGATTGTGTCATGTCTGTGGTGCTGTATTTTGTATGCCATGTGCAACGGTTAATCAATTCATAAGGAGAAACACAGTATGTAATGTGTGCCTTCTTAATTATCATTGGCACGTTTGATAGAAAAGTAATAGCAGAGCTGTGGCACACATCAAGGAATATACCATGGCTAGCAGGCAACATACATTGCAATTTACTAACTGCATACACTAAGATTCCCACACAGCAATACCTCTCACCTCAGTATGAAAGCAATGTACACTGGCTGGCGGGGCAAGTGTTAGTCTTCTGTATGTGGCTATTTCAAGGATTGTCACAGATGGGAGCTGATTGCTGTCATTCACTGTAGTGGGCTGGTTATTGGTCCTGCCAACCAATGGAGGGCACAATGCCATAGATGCCCATAGCAATTACTGCTGAGTGACTTGCTGAATTTAAAAAAGAAAACATACATACGCATACATATAAGCATGCATGGCGGAAGCAAAGCCATGTTCGTTCAAGTACATATTGATATATTCAGTACAATGCGTCCTTTCAGTGAACAGTGCCTGGATCTCTGGTTCAATACAGGCATTTTCCACACTGGGCAACCTCATTACAATATGCACTGTGAGTTTCAGATGCCACAACTGAACAGAAAGTGTGCAGATGCACAGGTGGTGAGTCGAACAAAGAACCTGAGACTTTTGACTAACGATATAGGGGGCAGCATCCACAATGAACATGTCATGCAAGATCTTGCGCGGCAAAATCAAAAACTGAATGGCTGCACCCCATCAATTTACGTGAACAGTATCTAAAACATGGCAATTCTGTGGGCAACTAAAAACAGATATGACTGACGTATGAATGAAATACATTAGTCACAATTCCACCAGTGCAGCTGCTAGCTGCTTTCCCCTTCAGCAGTGAGTGTCACCATGACCCTCAGGAGATGAGGAAAAATCAGCAAGGGCTCATAGCAGAGCAGCAGCCACTATTCTCAATTTAGAAATGTCATAGTGTGCTTCCCTTATTAACTAGCATTTGCACACTGCATACCAAGTGAAATACAGGGGAGGCGACACACACTATGGACATATACATATTATGTGCACGGCACGGAACGCACAATTATTAACAGCCTACACACACATGGAAAATGACACAGGGCATACCGTGATATCCACGAACAGCAATTGGCACACCTCACTAAAGTACACTTGCTGATACTGCAACAGTGCAAGTGTTTCTCTCTGTTGGCAGTTATGTCAGCGGAGGTCGAAGATGGCAGCCAATTCCTGTCACCCTGTGTGGTGGGTGGGTATTCGGTAGAGCCACAGAATGCAAGAATGATCTGATTTACAATGAATTACAGCTCTTTTTTTTTATTTATTTCCCTCCGGTCGGAGCGCCATGGAACCTCTCTCAGGCAACCTAGTCCTTTATCCTGCCCAGCCTGAAGCCTCCCTGATCTGAACCTCCTCTCTCTCCTCCCCCTCCCCACAGCCAGCACCCCTGGTTTGACCCGCCCGGGGTGGGTTGCTCTCTCCTCTTGGGCATGCTTACTAGTCAGACTCTGGCTACAGGGTAGGGCAGGGGATAGAGAACCTGGAAGGTCAGTCAGGGTTGGCCCGTTGGGGGGCATGGGGGCGAGTGCCATTGCCTGCCATGGTGCCATTGGGTTTTCCTGTTCTGTGAGGCTTCCCCCTCCCACTCCCTCCCTGCGTGGTGCATGTTGACGCTCTGGCGCACGGCAACCCTGCCGACGTCGTCCACACTGGATACGTGCTTATCTTGGCTACTGCAGTGACTCCAGCCTCTGCCAGAGGTCACCAGCATGCCGGGACAACCCACCCCATTCTACCCAGGGAGGAGAGCACCACAAGGGCACTCCCCGGCCGACCTCTGGCTGCCTGAGCTTGTTCCTGAACCCGGGTCGCCGGTGTCATGCGAGGTGTGGTGTCCAGCACCTCAACCCTCAGCGCTACCGGGCCAGCTGAATTACAGCTCTTTTACACTTTTTTGATGTCACAGCGAGGCAACAGTGTCACTATTGATTGGGCTGGGGCTCAGGTGTGATCAAAGTTGACTGCAGACAGTGGCGCATCGACCGATGAGGCTTCCCCAGCTTCTTCTGTTAGTCTCTCCTCTGTTTTGCTTCCTCGCTCTGTGAACATTCCTTATCTGTATGGAAACTGCTTCAAACAGACAGCTTTTCTTCACTGGGCATGGACCTGAGGGGGCGCAGAGAGTCACAGGTCTGTATGGAGAAGGTGCACAACAATCAAGGGACTCCACTTGCAATAGAATGCACCATGATTGGCTCGATGAGGTGCTCATAACAAAACATCTGATACAGGCAAGCTTGATCAGTACAGCACAGTACAGAGCATGGTGGGAAACAATCAAGGGAGTAGGGGTGTGGGACCCCATGGAACATGGAAAGGAACATGGTCATGGAGATTTGACTGTAGGGGACAGTCAGACCACCATCAGGATGTGGGAGCAAAGGTGGGACTGTACACCACTGTGCTTCGGTTCACTTCAATCTTTTTGGTACAGCATGATCATGTGAATATGGAAGCTACTATTGACATGCGTGCACTATAGCACATAGTGTGCTCACCGTGGGTCAAGCTAATACGTGCAGAAGCAGAACACTAGCTGTGGGGGAGCGAGGCCACAGTTAGCAACACCCGCATTGGTTGTTTACATTCTCGGTGCACTTCTGGCAAAAGCCACGCAGCATGGCGCACAACAATGGGGCAGGACAACTACACAAAAAGGAATATAACTCAGGAAACACACAGTGGACCACCTCATGCTGAGAACACAGGTGAGCGGAATTGGGAATGTAAGGTACACCATAGGAAACCCAGATGACTAGTGTTCCCCTTTAATAGCATCTGTGAAAACATCTGATAAATCCTGGATTTGTAAATATTCAGATGATTCAAAAGTGGGAGCAATTATCTACAGTGATGAAGATGCAGCCAGCTTAAAACTGGACTTGAACAGGCTGGGAAAATGGGTGCCTGACCATGATTTGGACTTTAACGTAGACAAATGCAGAGTGATACACTTGATGCATAACGACATGCAGGCCAGATATAAGTTAAACAACAAAATCTTAGAAATAACTGACGTGGAGAAAGATCTGGGCATCTATATAGATAAACTGACATCTGATCAACATATCAAAGAAATGGTTAAAAAACGTAGTAGTAGTATAGGCTGCATAATGAGAACTATAAAGAGTAGAAGAAGGGAGGTGATAATCCTATTGTATATATCACTGGTTAGACCGCATATTGAATATTGCTCTACCCTAGCTGCAATACAAAACAACAGAAATAATAAATGAATAGAAGTGGTGCAAAGAAAAGTTACTAAAAAGATCAACTCCATCGAGAACTTATCGTATAAGGAAAGATTAGTCGAGTTAGGTTTATACCCTACCCAATATAGAAAACTAAGTGGGATCTGTGTTATGTATATAAAGCATACCGCAATGAACAACTATGGATAACAGCAGGTTTAACTAAAAATGAAAATGTGAGATTAACTAGATCACATGGATACCAGCTGAAAGGTGAAATAACAAGAACAAACAAAAGACAAACGTGGTATAGCCAGAGGGTAGTGAATACATGGAATGGCCTACCTGATTATGTAGTAAACAGTAATACACTGGAGCAATTTAAACAAGAATTGGATAACTATATGGAAACAACCAAAGTTGACTACCTCCACTGATATGTGACAAGTCAAAAAGGCTTACGCCGTCAGACTTATATATTAACTATAGGGCAGACGCGATAGGTCACTAGGCCTTTTGTTGATGCCAAATTCAATGTTTCTTGTACAGCAGCATGCTGCTGATACTCACTGTGACTTTTTTTCTGATGGCTGGACCCCCTCTTTAAGAAATAGCTGATCTGTCAGCCCTTTAGGCGACCCACTGCCCATCATCCTGTCAGCTGCGGGTGGTACATGAAGGGTTCAGAACTGGGACAGAGGGTGGGGGAGGAGGGTTGCAGGTTCCACTGCAAGAGCTGATATTTCTGAAAAGTGAGTTTTGTGTAAAATGGCCCCTATGAACGAAGGGGCAGGTTAAGCGCCTGACGTGCGTAACCCACCAGCGTACATGCACGGCCCTGGGTAGGTGCAGGGAGTGCGGCATGCACAAAAGCATGCACCCACATGGCACCTGTCCATGGCCACACCCCACCATGCGCATGGTCACACAGACTATCAGGGGTGGAGCAGCAGACCCAGGTAGGCAACCAATCAGAAGTCCATACTGGGTCCCACAGTGGATTCCCTGTGCCCATGCATAGGGTTCAGGGTGAAGGGACGTGCCATGTAAAGCAGCGAGGGAGACAAAAAACTTTGGGCTGTCACCCCAGCCTCTGACCCAGTCCTCCACTGCTGCCTAGTGGGCTGGGGCAGCACACAGTCCTGTATCCCATTGCCGCTATGCCCAGTGAACAGTGCAAATGGGGGTGCGCACTGGGATATGCCTGGTCCAAGCTGGCATACCTGGCACCCTCTTGGCCTGGCACTATGCGGCATAATGAATGTTGTGTAGCGCAGGCACACCCCTGACACACCCACAGTGCGGTGCTCCCCGAGGGGCGAGCATAGCAGGCACACAAGTGTCTTGTGCACCCTTGGTGAATGCCACCAGGGGCCTGCAGGACCTCTGCCATGCGGCATTCACATGTAAGTTTGCCTACGTGCCTCGACTGCGCGGCATGTAGGCAACTTTTATTTTCGTGCATAGGGCCCAATGTCTTTATCCAGAGGATTTGTCAATTTGGGGCAGTATTATGCACCACTTTGAGTTTTACGCAGTCTTTAGTTCCCTATAAACAGGATACCTACAGAGTAGGTATCATAAGTTGAATAGTCTACTATGTACTTGAAAAAAATGTTGTAGCATGGATAGGATACCATGAAAATACTGATTGTTTAAAATGACTGTTGTGGAGTTTCATGTGTAAGTATTCTTATTAGTACTGCATATTAGAAACACAGAAACATAGAATTTGATGGCAGATAAGGACCGCTTGGCCCACCTAGTCTGCCCATTTTCCTACCTGATGGATAAGCTGCAGATCCTAGTTAACCAACAGCCTACTTCCTCCTACCCCCCACGAGGACTGTCTTATGTCTGTCCCATGCATTCTTGAATTCCCCCACTGTTCTTGACTCCACAACCTCCTCAGGAAGGCTATTCCATACATCCACAACCCTCTCTGTGAAAAAATACTTTCTCACATTACCTCTGAGCTGTCCCCCTCTATCTTCAAATTGTGCCCCCCGTTCTTGCACATCTCTTTTTCTGAAAGATACTACCCTCTTGGACTTTGTTGATTCCCCTTGAGGTACTTGAAAGTTTCTATCATGTCCCCCTCTCCCTTCTTTCCTCGAGGGTATACATATTAAGCTCCTTTAGTCTCTCTTCATATGTTTTGTGGTGCAGACTCTGCATCATTTTGGTTTTCCTCATCTGGACAGCCTCCACTCTGTCTATGTCTTTGTGGAGATGGGGTCTCCAGAACTGCACACAGTACTCCAGATGGGGTCTCACCAACTGTCTGTACAAAGGGATAACAACTTCCTGTTTTCTACTGGTGATGCCTCTCCCTATACATCCCAGTATCCCCCCAGCCTTCCTTACTGCTCTCTTACATTGCTTGCCCACCTTTAGGTCATCTGATATGATTACCCCAAGGTCCCTTTCCATTTTTGTTGTTGTCATATTACCAGCATACAATAGGATAAGATACTTTACATCACCATGTAGCAAGAGAGGTTGATATGCAGTGAGCACAAGACACTTACCCAGAAATATGACAACAGAATACACCTGGACTCCAGTAGTTTCTGTCTGTTCCGAGTGAAGTGGGAAGCAAACCCCATTAGTGCCATAGTAGTTCTTGAAAAACTCCTTGCTGACCAGAGGGATGAAAGCAATCATAAAGCCAATGATCCAGATGGTAGTCAGAAGAGAAACCGTCCTGAATTTCCCTGGAGTCAGACATTTAAATGGGTAGACTATGCAGATGTATTTTTCCAATGTTAGGTACGTCAAAAGAAGCACTGATACCTCAGTAGAGAGCATGGCTAAAGAGCCAATGATCTGGCACTGCAGACTGTCCATCCAGCTCTGAGCATGCCTGTTATATTGTCCCCGATACTTCACATCAAAGGCTCCAATCACAAATAAGTATATTCCCATCAGGCAGTCTGCACCTGCAATATTAATGCAATTAAACATGGAAGTTAGACTGTATTATACCAGCTGACTGGCATCGGATGAAGTGAGAACATTCAGTTAGATGGAGTATAGGAAGGAATGACCGAATGAAGTGGATGATTGAATACCAAGGCCGAAGGCTGAGATGTTTAATCAGCCACCGAAGCGGTATTCTGAGTATACTCTGGCTAACTGAATGTTATTATTGTTATACAACTAGAAATTTTGAGCCCAGGATTTTAAAAGTGCTGAAGCAGATTTTAAGTGATTTGCTCTTAGCAAAACAGTAGGCAAGTGGTGGCTGTGTGATTCAAACCCAGTTCTTCAGGTTTGCAGCTCAGAGCTCTTAACCACTGCACTACACTGGCTCATATGGAACAACTGAAGAGGAAGATGCCTTTGTTCTGCCTTTTTTGTCTGTGGACTAAATGGGTAACCTACTCCGGCTGCATCTGAAATGTGGATAACCTACTGTGGACGTTACCAGAATGCGGATAACCTACTGTGGGCATCGCTAGAAAGTGGATAACCTACTATTTAAGTCTTTGGTAACTGGGTAAGGCCCACTAGGCACAAGTGCCTGTTTTCATGGGCAACCTGGGAGCACTGGGCGGTTAAGCGACTTGCTCAGAGTCACACAGTATGCAAGTGGAGGTTGTGAGAATCAAACTCAGGTCTGGTCTGCTGGATGTATCAAGCTCATTTACACCTCGTTCCTCTAACCTCTAGGCTATACTACCAGCCTGTCAAATGAGCATGTCAAAAATTTGCTTTTAGTAGTCTGTGGGATAGCTGACAGTTTTTCTGTGTTCTGATTGGCTTAGAACAGATACCTGTCATATAATTTTGTTTAATCCGGTATTGTTTCAGTTTCTCACACTGTAGATATCAATTGTAGTATGACAATGAAATGAGTGACAGTTCATTCTATGTTCTGAAGCACTGCAAGCCATGGAAATAGTCTTTTCTTATACAATTCTATCAGCATACTGTAGTTAAAGTGCTAAAACTGAATAATGAAAAAAATGCCTGATTTTTACTTATTTTGGATTATATGACACTACATATCTTAAAATCCCATTTGTGAGATTTATTCAAATAAGAAGAGTAAATTAAAAGAAATTAACATTTACTTACAACTGGGGCTTGCAACTCAGGAGCTGCCTGCCTGGTGAGCTAATTCAGCCCTGAATAGTTTTTTTATCCATGTATAAAATAAATATTTGACTTAACAATGCCTGACTCACAGCATCCATATACGAGCCAAGCAGCTGAACAGCACTGTAGCCCTGCCTCAAACAATTGCCTTTCTTGATGACATGAATTATGGATCAGTGCTGCAGATGTTTGATAAACATATTGGGCCCTATGCACGAATGGGGCAGAGTGGCTGTAATAGCATATCTAGGGAGTGCTTAACCGCTTCTAGCACCCTACGCTCCCCATGTGGGATGTTCTAATGGGGTGCACAGCACATATTCACCTGATCTCCATCTGTGCAAGGTGCAACACAACGGAGGTGGGTGAGAGATGAGCCAGCACTACGCGCCATGCACTAAGGCACGTACTGCTGGCTGCGAGGGTGCATGGGGGGGTGCAGGGCATGCCAGGGAGAACCCTGCCATAAACCCCCTATGTGCCCCATGCACTCCCAGGGGCACACCAGGCTACAGGGCAAATAGCCCATCCACCTTCTGGGAACTCTACATAGGGCTGTCTGGTGCCTCCCACCTGCCCCAGCACATAGCAGTGTGCGGCTGCACACTGCCACCTGGTGCCTCCCAACCCACACAGGGGCACTGGCACACGGCTGCAGCCCCCGACCACTGGCACAAAGATGCAGTCCCCAGCTCCCCCCGGATGGCCAGCCAGCCCACCAGCATTCAAATCCCCACCCGTCCCATTGCACTAATGGGTTCCATCGGATTGCCGGCGGCATTGCCCTCTCTTACATGCCACAGTCGCTAGCCATTGGACATCCATCGGGTGTGCTGGTAATGCATACCCCACTGCGCAAGGAATCCAGTGCAGGACCTGGTCCGGGTATCCAACTGGATGCCCGGCTGGACCAGCAACCTCATCCCTGGCCACACTGTGGAGTCCTGCATGCCGGGGTGGGGTGGGGTGGGGTGGACAGGTGGCTAGCAATCGTGAATGCAACCAATAGGCTTAGATATAACAAGGAACAACAAATCTTTTTTCTGATTATTAATGCTTAGAAAAAGCATGCTACAAAAACGTGCATTTTATGGACTACATTTTGAGGTCACTACTCACAGCAGAGAGACATTATTGACATGGCATGAAGCTTGTTCTCAGATCTGATGTAGGGCCTCATGCAGATGACAAAGATGTTTCCAAAACAAGTGACTGCAGAGACAACCCAGACGAACACTCTCAGAATGGTATTTGCTAGAAGATCCTCAAAAGAAGAGATTCCATCAGTGTTAGGCTTGCAGCTGCGGACATGAGGTGCATGTCCACAATACTGAAACTTCTTAAAGTATCTGTAAAATATGTGTGTGGGGCAAAAAAATGTTTATTTGGTTGCTTTTATCAGTCAAACAAGCCTTTTTCAAATTAATTTTTCTTTTTTTCTTTACTTCCCTCATCCTCCTCATGATTAGTTGCCATGGCTGCATGGCTCCTGCTGGTGGGTGGTGGGTGGGGGCAGGCCAGCAGTTACCTTCACAGCTGATGCCATTGCCGCCTTTGGTTGGTCATCAGCAGGGGGAACTCAGATGTTAGGCAGCCTACGCCCTTCCACACTGGCATCCTCATTGCAATGATGCTGTCAATCCAAAGCCAACCTCTGTGTGGGATTTCAGGCATGCATATGAGCTCTAGCCTTCCTATTGACAGTGCCATGCCAGTAATGAGTCCCTGCCTCCCTACTGACAGTGCCACACCAGTAATGAGCCCCAGCTTCCCTATTGACGGTGCCACACCAGTAATGAGCTCCAGCCTCCCTATTGGCAGTGCCACGTCAGTAATGAGTCTCAGCCTCCCTACTGACAGTGCCACGCCAGTACTGAGTCCCAGCCTCCCTACTGACAGTGCCACACCAGTAATGAGTCCCAACTTCTCTACTGACAGTGCCACACCAGTAATGAGTCCAGCCTCCCTATTGGCAGTGCCATGCCAGTAATGAGCCCCAGCCTCCCTATTGACAGTGCCACACCAGTAATGAGCCCCAGCCTTCCTATTGACAGTGCCACACCAGTAATGAGTCCCAGCCTCCCTACTGACAGTGCCACATTAGTAATGAGTCCCAGTCTCCCTATTGACAGTGCCACGCCAGTACTGAGTCCTAGCCTCCCTACTGACAGTGCCATGCCAGTAATGAGTCCCAACCTCCCTACTGACAGTGCCACACCAGTAATGAGTCCAGCCTCCCTATTGGCAGTGCCACACCAGTAATGAGCCCCAGTCTTCCTATTGACAGTGCCACACCAGTAATGAGTCCCAGCCTCCCTACTGACAGTGCCACATCAGTAATGAGTCCCAGCCTCCCTACTGACAGTGCCACATCAGTAATGAGCCCCAGCCTCCCTACTGACAGTGCCACACCAGTAATGAGTCCCAGCCTCCCTACTGACAGTGCCACGTCAGTAATGAGCCCCAGTCTCCCTATTGACAGTGCCACATCAGTAATGAGTCCCAGCCTCCCTACTGACAGTGCCATGTCAGTAATGAGCCCCAGCCTCCCTACTGACAGTGCCACATCAGTACTGAGTCCCAGCCTCCCTACTGACAGTGCCATGTCAGTAATGAGCCCCAGCTTCCCTATTGACAGTGCCACACCAGTAATGAGTCCCAGCCTCCCTACTGACAGTGCCATGTCAGTAATGAGCCCCAGCTTCCCTATTGACAGTGCCACGCCAGTAATGAGTCCCAGCCTCCCTACTGACAGTGCCATGTCAGTAATGAGCCCCAGCTTCCCTATTGACAGTGCCACGCCAGTAATGAGTCCTAGCCTCCCTACTGACAGTGCCATGTCAGTAATGAGCCCCAGCTTCCCTATTGACAGTGCCACGCCAGTAATGAGTCCCAGCCTCCCTGCTGACAGTGCCATGTCAGTAATGAGCCCCAGCTTCCCTATTGACAGTGCCATGCCAGTAATGAGCCTTAGCCTCCCTATTGACAGTGCCACACCAGTAATGAGTGCCAGCCTCCCTACTGACAGTGCCATGTCAGTAATGAGCCCCAGCCTCCCTTTTGACAGTGCCACACCAGTAATGAGCCTTAGCCTCCCTATTGACAGTGCCATGCTAGTAATGAGTCCCAGCCTCCCTACTGACAGTGCCATGTCAGTAATGAGCCCCAGCCTCCCTACTGACAGTGCCATGCCAGTAATGAACCTTAGCCTCCCTATTGACAGTGCCACACCAGTAATGAGTCCCAGCCTCCCTACTGACAGTGCCATGTCAGTAATGAGCCCCAGCCTCCCTATTGACAGTGCCACACCAGTAATGAGTCCCAGCCTCCCTACTGACAGTGCCACGCTAGTAATGAGCCCCAGCCTCCCTATTGACAGTGCCACACCAGTAATGAGCCCCAGCCTCCCTATTGACAGTGCCACGCTAGTAATGAGCCCCAGCCTTCCTATTGACGGTGCCACACTGGTAATGAGTCCCAGCCACCCTATTGGCAGTGGATAGCACTGGCCTAGCCCCTGAGCAAGCCTTTTACTTTGATTAGCAAATGCAGTGACTTTTCTCATCAAAATACAAAACTGTTTGTCTGTTGGAAACTGATACATGAACACTGAGTAAGAAGGATATGGTCAATATAGCATTAAAAATGACTCAGCACTGGAAACACAAATTTCAGTGAGAAATAAATAATATGACCCTATGGGGACTTGAACCCAACTCCCCCCACTATATTACCCAGGTACCCTACCTCTTGAGCTAGCAGACCATCTGGTTAGCCTTCACTTTCAAGGAGGAGTGTGGCCTAGTGGTCTGAGTGTAGGGCTAAGAGCTTGGAGAACCAGGTCTGAATCACATCCACACCACTTACTCAATGGTACACTGAGAAATTAATGTAACCTCCCTGTGTGTCACCTCTCTGTAATTTCTATCTCTCTAATCTACTCTGTCCTGTGTTTTGGAATACTTCTTGTATAGAAGGTACTTTGTAAAACCAAATTCCTTTCCTTTCCTTTCTGTCTGTGATGGCAAATCCTGCCATATGCCCATCTCCTTTCTGGAATGCAAACTAAAAGCGATTTTCCATTATCCAGGAAAATGTTTTTTATCTATATCTGACACAGTTCAGCTGATATTTAATTGATTTCCTGTACCTATCTCTCAATATTCTTCAATACTTAGGATATTTGCAGAAGAACAGGATTTTTGTGTCTCAGAGTCTATCTTATCTTCCTGCTTTGCTCTCCCCTAAAGTCATAATTCTGTGTTTGTGATGTCACAGTCTGTGGCTACAGAAAGGACTAAGATCTCACAAACAGAGTATTATGGCATCAGCAGAGGGAAAACAGAAGAATCAGTTGACATTTTAGACATGAAGATCCTATTTTCATACAGATGTTCTCAGTAATAAAGACTTAAGTGAGAAACATAGAAACATAGAAGTTGTCGGCAGATGGGGACCGTATGATCCATCAAGTCTGCCCTTGGTTTCCTACCCCCCCCTTACTTAGCTGCCTGCTTGAATATCCCACATTGTCTGTCCCATGCCTGTTTGAATATCCCCACCGTCTTGGCTCTCGCCACCGCCTCCAGCAGGCTATAGAGAAAGATGCAGAAAATGAATCACACTATGCTAAAGTGCTTAACTGAACGTAGTCCTGCTTTGAAAGCCTAACCAGTGCCAAACTCACCAGGTATGCTATTCCACACAGTAAACACCCTCTGAATGAAGTGGTGCTTTTTAATGTTTCTAGTATTTTGACACTCCCGATGCGCTTGTATGATGGTGGCGGTGGTTGGGGGGGTGGGGGGATTGATCTCCTGGCAATGCTGACAGTGCTTTGGTCAATGTGCTTGCCTGCTTATTAGAACATTATTTTAAGAGTGTGGTGATCTTTGCCATCATTGAATTTATATGACTCATGTTTTGGGACAGTGGTTGGACATTTACGTGTTGTTACAGGTTTTGTGTTTTTCCTTTGGGATTAGTTTTTTTTTTATAGTGTAGTGTTTTTCTATCATGTAGTGGTATGTAGGGGATACATGTGTTTTGTCTTGCCCTACAGAATGTCCAGTGGTAAGGTGATATTTTCATCTAGGATGGCATGTGAGTGGTATAGTGTGTCTGGTAGTGATAGTGTGTTCTGGGGTGTGTTGTGCAGTCAGAAGTGGCAGTCCAGCATGCCTGTGCAGTCAGGAGTGGCCGTCCAACATGCCTGTGCAGTCAGGAGTGGTAGTCCAGCAGGCCTGTGCAGTCAGGAGTGGCAGTCCAGCAGGCCTGTGCAGTCAGGAGTGGCAGTCCAGCATGCCTGTGCAGTCAGGAGTGGCAGTCCAGCATGCCTGTGCAGTCAGGAGTGGCAGTCCAGCATGCCTGTGCAGTCAGGAGTGGTAGTCCAGCAGGTCTGTGCAGTCAGGAGTGGCAGTCCAGCATGCCTGTGCAGTCAGGGGTGGTAGTCCAGCATGTCTGTGAAGTCAGGAGTGGTGGCCAGGCATGCCTGTGCAGTCAGGAGTGGCAGTCCAGCATGCCTGTGCAGTCAAGAGTGGCAGTCCAGCATGTCTGTGCAGTCAGGAGTGGTGGCCAGGCATGCCTGTGCAGTCAGGAGTGGCAGTCCAGCATGTCTGTGCAGTCAGGAGTGGCAGTCCAGCATGCCTGTGCAGTCAGGAGTGGTGGCCAGGCATGTCTGTGCAGTCAGGAGTGGCAGTCCAGCTTGCCTGTGCAGTCAGGAATGGTGGCCAGGCATGCCTGTGCAGTCAGGAGTGGCAGTCCAGCATTCCTGTGCAGTCAGGAGTGGCAGTCCAGCATGCCTGTGCAGTCAGGAATGGTGGCCAGGCATGCCTGTGCAGTCAGGAGTGGCAGTCCAGCATGCCTGTGCAGTCAGGAGTGGTGGCCAGGCATGCCTGTGCAGTCAGGAATGGCAGTCCAGCAGGCCTGTGCAGTAAGTAGTGGCAGTCCAGCATGCCTGTGCAGTCAGGAGTGGCAGTCCAGCATGCCTGTGCAGTTAGGAGGGGCAGTCCAGCATGCCTGTGCAGTCAGGAGTAGCAGTCCAGCATGCCTGTGCAGTCAGGAGTGGTGGCCAGGCATGGTTGTGCAGTCGGTAGTGGCACTTTTGAGTGGCAGTCTGGAGTGGTGAGCCTTGTGGGTGAACAGCTGGGAGTTGGTATGTGGGGAAGCATAGACGAGGAAGCACTATGGAGGGCTTGGTGGCTGAAGTACATCCTTGTGCATCGAGGGGCATGATTGTTAGGAAAGTGCTGTTGAGGGGAGCTAGTGTATTGCTTTGGAGGGTAGGGACAATTTTGTTGAGGTTCAGTATTGCTTTAGTAGAAGCTGTAGTTGGAAAGGTCTTTAGGTTTATAATGTAGTTGTTGCATGTGTTATTAAGCTGGTTGTTACATGTGTTAATAAGGTTGTAATGAAGTGGCTTATAGTGTGTCCATTTAATATTAATGTTTTATTAAGGTGCTTATAACATATTAATACAGTGGTAGTGGTTAACTGGTTTCATACAAGAATATGCTAATTGGCTAACTTTATGTATGGGGAAATATATGATGGCTTTTTCTATGGGGATGATGGCAAGGCCCAAGATGTATATATATATATATATATATATATATATATATACAGTATATATATATATATATATATATATATATATTATAGTGCCACAGTAGTGGCACTATAGTTAGGGTTGAGTACCCCATTTAACGTTGAATCTGAAATTTGGCACCTTAATAACTTTGCCACCGTATGAATAATTTGCCTGAAATTTGGAATGCACAGTCTGGTACCATAGATCTCTGGACCTGCCAAGTTTCGTTACAGTCAGATGTACGGTTGCAGAGCTGCAGAGCACCAAAAATGCATGAATTACGGGTTTTTGCATGTTTCTTTGCTCATGCCTACAGCCCGCACATTTTGTGCAGACGGTCCAAAAACTTCAGGGAACATGCAGCCGGGGTCACCAATGTGCCTTTCAAAGGTTTCTTGAAAAATATTAAACGGTTCAAAAGTTATTCAAAAAACACTGAATCCCATTATAGTCTATGGGAAAAGTTAACAAAATATGCGAAAGTGTTGCAAATGCAGTTTTAGTGTCGCAAATGACTCTTCTACTTTCATGATTCAGCCATTTTATTTTCAGTTGGTGGTCAGAGAAATGCTTGGCATTTAAATTTGGGACCCTATAGGGACACAATTCTTGCTGTGTTCACCTAGTTGAGCCCTGAGGATGCTCCCCATGTCTATTTTTGGGGTAAAACACCCCAGAAATGTTTTTAAAATTTTTGTAAAAAGCAGTGTCGCAAAGTATTTTTGCATATGCGACACTTTCATGATTTTTTTTTGTGAAAGTGTCGTGATTTGCAAAAGCACTTTGCGACACTATAACCAAAACAATAGAAAATCTTTGCCACCCTGCTGCAAAACAACAGTTTGGTCTTTTGGGCTGAAATTTGAAGGGAAGAAAGCAAACATCACATGGATGTGCCTTTTGGTGGTTTGGTGCCAAAATATAATAGGACTGCAAAGTTACGGCACTCCGAAGTTGACAATTGTTCTCATAGGATAACATTATGGCATCTGCCACGCGTTTTGGGTCCCATATCTCAAAAACGGTTCGAGATACAAACTTTTCATCGCAAAAATTCTTAGCCCCCCCCCACTCAGAGACTAAGTGCAAAACTAGCCTGGAAAGACGTAAATAATATGAGATTTAAGTTTTTTTCTATGGCTTACGGTTCCTGAGATATAAAAGCAATTTAGTATTCCAAGTACTCATTTTCTGGTCCGAGGGCCATTACTGTGCCCACATTCTTTGTATTCACTGTGCTTCTCATTATACCTTTTTGGGACACAAAGCATGTGCGTTTGTGTTACTTTTACCATTAGCATTTGCGTTTGTGTTTCTGCTTGCATTCCCATTACAGTTTGCATTAGCATTTCTGTTTGCGTCACTGTGTGCATTACCATTTGTGTTTGCATTCTCGCTTGCATTTGCATTTCCATTTGTGTTACTGTTTCCTTTGGCGTCACTATTGCCGTTACCGTTACTGTTTGCATTTGCGTTTCCATTTGCGTTACCATTACAGTTTGTGTTTTCGTTACCGTCTGCGTTACCATTTGCATTTGCATTTCCGTTACAGTTAGCACTTGTGTTTTCACTTGTGTTTCCATTACTGTTTGCATAATCGTTTCAGTCATCATGTGCGTTACTGTTTGCGCTTATGTTTGCATTACCGTTAACGTTGCTGTTTCCCTTTGAGTCACCGTTGGTGTTACGGCTTGCATTTACTTTGACGACACCATTTGTATTCCTGGTATCGTTTTCATTAGCATTTTAATTTCTGTCACCATGTGCATTTACCATTTGCGTTTGTATTTGCACTTGCAGTTGCATTTCCGTTTGTGTTACCATTACCGTTTTTGTTGCCATTTGTGTTACCATCTGTGTGCTCACGTTTACGCTTGCGTTTCTGTTACTTTTTGCATTACTATTTTTTGTATGCTTTTGCACTTGCATTTGCATTACCGTTTGCGTTACTGTTTCCACTTACATTTGCGTTACCATTTGCATGTGCGTTTTCGTTACTGTTCTCATTACTGTTACCGTTAGTGTTGGTTTACATTCCCATTAGAAGTACTAATGTTACCGTTGCCATTACTGTTAGTATTAGCCTTACTGTTACTGTAAGGGTTATTACACACAAATGGGAAGCATGGTGGGAGCGCCTCCCACCACCACATACCATTCACTATTTATAGTGCACATTCTCAAAAAGAAGGGGAATTCATGGCAAAAAAATTAATTTAATGCATCAGTTAGGGTTTTTCCACAGTGACTAAAGTGAGGAAATTGTGTGTTAGGGTTGCCACACTACCATCCAACCCCACCCCACCATAGCCATCAGGTGTGCGTTGGGGTCGGTCGTGCCTATCTCTAACCCCATTCTCCCATACTGTGCCACCTCAGCTTTTTACATGGAATGGGTGAGAGTTAGGCCGACAACCCCAACGCACATCCCAATGGCTGTGGGTGGGGTGGCAAACCCTAACGCTGAATTTCCTCATTTTTGTCACTGTGGAACTACCCTAACTGATGCATTAAACAGAGTTTTTTGCCATGAATATATATATATATATATATATATATAAATGGGTAGGGAAATTGTAGTCCTTTTACTGGCTGATGACCACCACATGACCGTGCGTATATCACAGCGTGACTGCACACCTGCACTTTAACCCCCGCAAAAACAAAAACAATTCCACCATTTTATAAGATAGATAACCCGCTCTGATATACGCACGCCTTGGGTGGTTGACGCACTTGGCCTGCAGCCTCGTGCGTACAGCGCACACCAAGGCGTGACTATATCAGAGCGCGACCGCACACCTAAGAGTGGGTTATCTATTCATATATATATATATATATATATATATATATATATATATATATATATTAGAGTGGCATGTTAGTGCCACCATAGTTAGGGTTGAGTACCCATTTGAGGTTAAAGTGTGAAAGTTTGCAACTTAATAACTTTGCCACTGTATAATGGATTTGCCTGCAATTTGGCAAACATGGAGTGGTACCATAGATCTCTGTATCTGCCAAGTTTCATAATGGTTGGATATACGGTTGCGGAGCTATAAAGCAAATAGAAAGTCATATTTACACTTTTTTGTGCATTCTTTGCGCATGCCTACAGGTCGTATGGTTTGCGCGCCTGGTCCAAAAACTTCAGGGAACATGTGGCCAGGGTCCCCAATGTGCTGTTTGAAGATTTCATGATAAAATATTAAACGGTTCAAAAGTTATTCAAAAAACAATTTCCCCATTATAGTCAATGGGAAAAGTTTACAAAAAGTTCGACAGTGTCACAAATGCGGTTTTAAGTGTCGAAAAATCCACCATTTTGTTTTCAGTTGCTGGTCACAGAAATGCTTGGCATTTAAAATTGGGACCCTCTAGGGACACAATTCTTTTTGTGTTCACCTAGTCGAGCCCTGAGGAAGCTAGCCATGTCTTTTTTGGGGGGTTAAACACCTCAAAATATGTTGTTAACATTTTTGTAAACTGTAGTGTCGCAAAGTAGTGTCACACTTGAGACATTTTCGTGATTTTATTTGTGAAAGTTTCTTGATTTGCAACACTATTTTGCGACACTATGCCCAAAAGAATAGGAAATCTTTGCTACCCTGCTGCAAAAGAACGGTTTGGTCTTTTGGGTTGAAATTTGGAGGGAAGACAGCCAAGATCCCACAGATGTGCCTTTTGGTGGTTTGGTGACAAAATATTACAGGGCTGCAAAGTTACAGTGCTCTGAAGTTGACAAATTTTCCCACAGGATAACATTACGGCTTCCGCCGCGCCTTTCGGGGCCTGTATCTCGGAAACGCTTCGAGATACAGACTTTTCATTGGAAAAATGCTTAGCTCAGTCCTTAGCCTTGTTTCCTTGGGCATCATCGTTGCTGTTACCATATCTGCGTGTCCAATTGCATTACCGTGACCGCGCGCATTACGGTTTGCGTTTCCATACGCGCTTGCGTTTGCATTTCTGTTTTCATTGGTTTGCGCTTGCATTTCTATTACAGTTTGTGTTATTGTTTACGTTCACATTACCATGTGCGTTAGCATTTGCACTTGCGTTGCCATTACTTCACTATTTATAGTGCATATTGTCAAAAAGAAGGGAAATTCATGGCAACAAACTATGTTTAATGCATCAGTTAGGGTTGTTCCACAGTGACAAAGGTGAGGAAATTCAATGTTAGGGTTTCCACCCCCTTGCACCCCACCCCGCCCCACCAACAGGCATTGGGGTGTGCATTAGGGTCATCAGTCCTAAATCTCACCACATTCTCCTATACTGCACCACCTAAGCTTGTTTACACATGGGATTGAGTGAGGTTAGGACTGATGACTGTACACCCTGATGCCTGTTGATGGCGTGATGAAGGTAAGTGCAAAAGTAGGGGACCTAACATCGAATTCCTCACTTTTGTCACTGTGGAACAACCCTAACTGATGCATTAAACAGTTTTTGCCATGAATATATATATATATATATATATATATATATATATATAACACACACATATCTATTTCTACATGGAATACTTAATGTGTTGTGTAGGCAATAACACATGGCTGGTTGTTGGTAGCACTGAGGTACCTGCGCATCCAGGGATGTAATGAAGCATAAGGCAACAGGCCGAGTGCCTTCAGCCCCTGGGTGTGCGGGTATCTCAATACTACCAGCACCCAGCCATGTGTTATCACACTTAGAAAATGGGCTTTTATTTAAAAAAAGAAAGTTTTTTATTATAATACACATTTTTTTATCTCTAAAAGCTACAATGAATGAGTGTTTCTAAGATAACATAGCTCTCCCACCTACCAGAACTATATTGGATTTACTGCCTTGCAGTTAGGTCTTTTGACCTACTGGATATTCCATATTTGTAGTTTTTGTGGGCTCCCCACTGTTGTAATAGCAAGGAGTGGAGATCACAGGTTTTTTTTTGTAAGTTACAGGTTCCGAAGTTGTAATATGTGCCATTAGTATTGGCCACCCACCCACAAGCTCACTCGCTTCCTCTTGTTGCTCATTCGCTTCCTCTTTATACAAGGAGCACGTATTATGTGGTGCCATTTTCTTCTGCTACGGTGCCCCCCAGCCCGAGTAATTACTGTAATGCAAGGAAAACATGGAACAGACTATCGCTCACCTTAAATACCAGACTGCTGTTGCCAGTTTGAAACTCTGCCCACGCACACGCCTGCACTCTCTCGCACACTGGCTCATTTGCAATGGCTTGAAAACAGATCGTTTTTAAAGAATTTAAATATTATTGTTTATTTCGATGATTCCAGGTGATGGAAGAGGGCAATGAGTGACACACAGAGTGAGTCAGCGATGTGGCCAGAGACATGAATAAAATTCTATTTTAAAAAAAAAAAGCTGTTTACTACATGTGTGAGGAAACAAAATCATAAACAGACCTCTCAATGTTTGTTTTTTATGTTGGTGTGTATGTGGGGAGGGTTACAGTTTTGGTTGCATCAGAGGCTGAATATGACAGCAGGCCTGAAGAGCAATAGGCTGGGCTGAGGAAGGCGTTAACAAACAGTACAAATGGCAACCAAGCATTTTTTTCAAAATTCCATGCAGTGTAGTGATTTTGTGATTAGGCTAAATACTAGGATGACTGTGGGTAGTACTGCAGCCATGCACGGTCAGGTGACTGGTTCTAGCCAATCACTGTTTGAGGATTTCAGTGCCCATTTTATAATCTGGAATAACACACTTATCTCCACTGGTGAGAGGTAATACCCATAACCCAAGAGTGGTGAAGCCCATTAAGTGGAAATAACATGTTCTAAGTGAAAAAATGTATATTGTAACTGAAATAACACATTCTAGGAGAAATGACATGAATTCTAAGTGACAATAAACCTTTATTTCCAAATATCATTTCTGATTTACATATTTTATTCACCACTAACTTTTTATTCTCCTACATTTTTATGTTTTGTGCTTCAGCCTAAGTAGAAGCATTAAAGAGCATAACCAGGATATTCAGAGCCATTCAGGTGGACAACGTATATTGATGTGCTGTGCAAAATGATGCGCCAGCCGAAGTTGAAGGGATATTCAAACAGAATGCTTGAATATTGGACACTAGATTCGCAACCAAAGTGGGCGGCTGCCATGAGAAGCACAGTGCATCCAGGGTCTGGGGCTGAATATTGCTATTGGGGACATGCGTGGTGCATACCTGTATGCACCATTCCCTGAATGGTGATATTCAGCCAAAAAATGCTCATGAGCTCATTAGGCATGCATGGCGCATATGGGCCCTATGCATGCTCATTATAAGCTCATTAGCATGGCTGCACCCTGTGAAATGCACTGGGCCAGCCCCTCCCCAACCCTGACCAGATACATTCCCAGAACAGGCAGTCCCAATCACTGGTGGACCAGTTCCCCCCATCCCCAATCCCCAATTGCACTAGAATATGTGCTGTCCCATGCCATACTATAGTATCAACCCCCTTCCTGATCCCCGATCATACCAGAAATCAAACCAGATAATGTTTCCATAGTGTAGTGGCCCCCAACCCCCCAACCACTCAGGCATTCACATCCCACCACACTTCACCCATCCCAGCATGACCCTGCAGCCGTTGATCAGCACAGCCATGGGCATGTAGTATATACTGTACACTGTACACAGTCACTGACAGTGCAGTTGGCGGGCAGCTGTGGTGATGTGAAGAGGGCTGTGCTGCTCACCGGCTGCAGGATCATGCTGGGACGGGGAGCAGGGTGGATATGAGAAACAGTATCTGGTTTGAGTTCTAGTGTGATCGGGGATAGGCCGGGGGGGGGTCACTGGACTGCTGAAGCTGGTAGACTGCAATGCACCTGTGTGCACTGCCATGACTTGCCTATGGGTGACTGACTGCCTTGGGCCAGCTTTTCATGGCCTGTTTTTGGGCCATCACATTTCTGACCATTGAAGGGTGCATTCTCTCTGAATATGCCACTGCATGGCTTATTCATGGGAACGCACCCTTTGCTTGCGTGGCATACATTATTGTTGTGCACTGGCCCATTCCCTTGCGGAATATTGTACTGCAGCGCATTGTTGGATGTGCTCGGCTCATCTTCCTTTTCTGCCGTGTTGCGGCATGCATCTCCTTTGAATACGGGGGCCAGTATGTTTACTTCTAAAAAATAGACAAATGACTATTTTACTTATTGTGTTTTGATGTGTTAGTAATATTTATCGTATTTTGATGTGTTAATAATTTCTTTCTACCTTTTCTAATAAAACATTTTGTTTCTGCAGTGAACCAAGATAAGTTTAGCCTTTGCTTTTTACATTGCTAGTAAAAATAATTCAATAGAATTCTGGCATTGTGATGTCAGAAACTGCCAGCTATTTAGGAGCCTAGTGTATTTCAATGAGAAATTAAATATAGTTTTCTATATTTTCCAAAAAAAATAGATACTTCTTTCAGCAACAAACTTCATGTATATGTTTGCACTATTGTGGTCCATCTGTGTTATTTTGCTATTTTTAAAACAGTAACTGGCTTTTCTTTTCTTGTTCCCAAGTAAAAGCTGCTTATGAAGAAAATGTCACCTGCCAAATTATAACAAAATATCACAGATTTTCAAAAATCACATATTTCTGTCAGATATATACTATCTGAGTATTATGAAGTGTTATCTGTCTGCAAAAACCTGAAAAAAGGTTTGCGGTTTTCCCACTGAAATACATTGACAGCCTGGCCAGTAGAAATTTTCTGACATCATAATAGGGAACATTGTTTAACCAGGATTATAACAAGGGTCTGAGAAATGGAGCTTTCTGATTTGCTGTAAACATTCTAACAGCCTTATGTTAATCTTTTATTAACATACATGTAGAGCTTAACCATATGCTGAACATGGTTTAACACTGTTTAAAAAAACAGTTTTATTATAATAGCAATAAGGCACTCCCAGGGATTATGTTAATGGTCAATTAATCACCCTCTAGCGGCATGTGGCACTCAGCTACGTCTCGTGCAACATTACACCCCTAGAGGGTGATTAACAGACCCTTAACATAACCCTTGGTCATGCCTTATTGCTTAAGTAGCACACTAAACAGAAGCTTGTTTCCAGATGTGACCTGGGAGCACAAGGAAGTTAAGTGACTTGCTCAGAATCACACAGTACGCGGCTGTGGGATTCAAACCCAGGTCTCCAGACCTGTAGCTCAGAGCCTTAACCTACTGCGCTATACTGCCTCCATTATACAAGGATTCTGCTGAATTTTTTTTTTACCGGTATTGGCAAAATACAAATAAAATGATGAAAATGTAATTAAAATAACAAGTAAAAGCAAACAAAATAATTGCAAAGGTATCGAAAGGCCCCAAACCGTTATTATTTTATACATACATCCTTACAAAACACATGCTGTTTTAATTGGTGTATTATGCCATTAGCCATGCACAAAAATGTCTTAATCTGGGTGAATTTTGTTATTTTTACACATTTCACAGCATCAAAACTATCAAACCTACTGTTTTTAAAACTGGCATGCACTTAGCCTGTAGGATGTAGAGGGTACATGAGTACTGACAGTGGGAGGTCTGCAGCTCTCAAGCCCCTCCCCCTAAGTTCTCTAAGTTTCTTTTGCAAACCTCTAACAAGCGCTCCAGACCCCCTGATCTATTGTTAAGTTCTGTCCCACCACCAACCAAAATAAAAGTAAGCACCCATGATTTCCTGTTGTGCCAATTTTGCCTGTGCTTGTCCACACTTCTGTATTGATCACCAAGTGCAATATTTATTGCAATCAGAGCATTACAAGAAAACAGTAGAGCATGGACTGCAAGCATGAGAGTAAGGTTTGGACCTTCTACTGCTTCGTATTTCTGACAGACATGACTGTGCTGTTTCATCCCAGTGCTGAAACAAAACTGCACCTTTGTGTGTTTTACTTTCTGGAGTGCTTTCTTCACTTCTGCTCTAAAGGAAGAAAAGAGAATGCAGTGTACTTACATGTGAGATAAGCTGCCCAGGGGCTTGAACATTCTTCTGTTAATGTTTGCTATTTCAAAGCCTTCCAAGCTGCTGTAAAGAAACTCAAGTCAGAACCAGACATGACAACATGAAGACAGTTTTGAAGCCTATCCCCAGCTGTACTGCAATCATACCACAAGTATTTCCTAGTGCTTCCCATCCCAGCCTATGGCTGGCAACATCAGCTGCTAGAAACAATTGTATTTTTCTTGTGTGCACCCATAGGTAATGAGCCTTACATTGACTCCCCATTCCTGAAATCCCTTATCCTTTACTGTTTCTGAAACCTTGGGTTTCTCTTTCTGAGACACGAATGATATGAACATGGTATTGCTCAAGGCAGGAAAGAGTCCCTAGTGGCCAACTATGTACAACCAACAGAGTATGGTTACTGCGCACTGTAAAACCGCAGACAGTAAAGATGGACCTGTAGAAAAAAATTTCCCATGGTCCACCATAAATGCTTTAGGGATTTAAATAGTAGGTTCTGATGCACTTCCAGGTCAGTGGTGTCTTGTTCTACTAAATCGATAGTAACAGCAACTCAGGTCGGCACTCAACCCATGTCCAATGCATGAAAAACATTACTCCAGAGATGAAATGCCTCTTAAAATATTTTTATTCTCTCTAGCAGTGCACAAAACAGTGGAAAATAAGCATTTCAGGTGGAGGCTCAGCAACGAATGCCACAAAACTACTACTGGAGAAAATAAAACATATTTTAAGAGACATTTAATCTCTGCAGTAGTACCTTTCATGCATGGGACATGAGGTGAGTACTGACCTGAGCTGCTGTTACTTTGGGGATTTCTTTGAATGTGCAGGCTGGGAAAAGCCTGTGTCACTACTGATGTATGAAGACTTAAACAACAAACGTTTTTTGACCTTTAATAATTTCAAGCAAATGTATGTGTGGGGGGAGTGTGATACAGATTAAACAGAAAAATAGCTGAAACAAAAACAAAGAACACTTCTGATCTTAAAAAGCAACAAACAGAAAAGAAAGTAAATGATTTTTCTCTTGTACCATCGCAAATAAACATACTGTAAGAGGAAACTACAGGGTTTTCATTGGGTTCTCAAATCTCTTGGTTTTTATCTGTTCCTTCTGACAACAAATCAGCTCTCTGACTCAAACAATAGTTGTTTTGTATGGTTGTATTTTTATTTATTTATTGGTTTATTTAAAACGTCATTTATCAGATTTGTGTGTACGTGCACATGCACTCCCCTAGTAAATCTGGTGGTTTTCGCGAAGCTGTCTGTGAGAGACAGAAGCTAAATGAAAAGGACTGCACATGGAACACTTTGATATAAGTGTAATTCCACTGTCTCCCCTAGCTGTCAATGGGTAATCTTTACACATGGGTATATATACACCCTGACCAGGGGTCACTTGTATGGCTACAGCTTTGTGTGGATTCCCGGCAGTCCCTCCATATTTAACACTGTCAGCTGTTTTCCCACAATTTTAAGTCCCCATTAGAAATATATGCCCACAGACATTCAAAGGCATTTCCAGTATATGTGTGGGTTCAGAATGCCTTATTTTTGCTGGTTTATTATAATTTTTGTATTTTTTTTTATTTAGTATGCTTTTTGTTGCCTAGGATCGCTGTTAATTTCAGCCCTTAGTCATGGCCCCTCTCATCCCCCATCTCCAGCAATCACCAGGTTCCTCCGCTGTCACCTTTGGTCACCCCCCAGAGGGTGGAGTGGTGGAGCTGCCTCTCCCAGCCCCGCACTACAAATAACTGGTCAGGGGGAACACTGGCACTGGAGGCTAATTGGGGTTAGAGAGAAGTGTGCCATGGAGGTGATCCTGCAGCGTTTTTTTCTCCCCTGTAAGCAGGGCGGGGACGTGTAATGATGTCCAGCGTCCACCCCACCCCGAAGACTTGCTGATGTCGGTGTATTGCGGCAAATCCAGCCTCTGCTGGGAGTCACTCGTACACCGGCTGCATTACCCTCCTCCCAGAGAAGGATTGAGCAGTCCTATGGACGCTCAATCCTTCTCCCCCTGGCTGGCCCTCTGACGATCTGAGTCCGCTCCCGAACCCAGGTTGCCAGTGTTGCAAGCAGAATTCCAACCGCTGCGCTGATGGACCGGCCTATAATTACTTTTTTTCTGACAACTTGCTCTAGTATGGCTGCCCGATGGTAATGCAGGCTCACACTTGGCACCAGTAAACCTGCTCAAGGTCAAGTAGTGAATTTTCCAAGCACTATGGAGTTAAGCTGGATTTTGATTATAGAAAGTGCGCTGAACCAACTGTGCTTACTCTTGTTCTGAACTGAGCGCTGTAACTCTGCTAAATTAATGTTTCTAAAATAAAGCCCTGACTCTGGGCATGTGCACTAACATTGGCACTGATTTGCATGCCAGAGTCTGGGCTTTGTTTTACAGACATCAATTTAGCAGAGTTACAGTACTCGGTTTGAAACAAGAGTTAGCACAATTGCTTCAACTCATATTGGTAAATAAAATCTGACCCTAACCCTCCTACAGTGCTTTGGAAAAATCTGAACCATCCATGTGCAGATTTACTGGCACTCGCGTAGTGCATGGTTCAGTGTGAGTGTGCATTGCCATACTAGAGCGGGTCATCAGAAAAAAGGGCACTTATAGAAAAAGTACATAAAACTGGCAATAATAAAACATTCTGAACCCACGTGTATAATGGAAATGCCTTGGAATGGCTGTATTCATCTATTTGTAATGGGGAGTTAAAATTGCAGAAAAACTGCTGGTAGTGTCTCTTTAATCAAAGAGGGGATTCCTCTGATTGGCAAGCCTGTTTTCTCCATTACAGCTTCAGGACTGGAAGTCGGAATGGGACTTTGCCACTGAAACATGTTAGATATTTATTTATTTAAAAGTTGGTAACCGGGAAAGGCACACTGAGCCTAGTTTCTTTCCAGGTGCGACCTGGGGAAGGGCAAGGGGACAGAGTATAAAAAAGTGACAGCATTTGTCCACAGTAATACAGAATGATACACTGCATTAAAATAGGTACAAAGTATAATAACTGCAGTAATACATGGTATTACAGTGTAGTAACAACATCAAGATTGATACAATGGAAAGAGCAGTTGGTGACGAGATGCAGGGATGGCACAAGGGTGCAAGATTGAGTAAGTACAGTAATAGATAAAACACGAGGTGATCACAATCAGCAGTTCATCAGACAATAAGAGCTGGTGTAGAGACAGGGCAGGGGTGGAGAGGGGGTGGATATGGAGGGGCATGGGGAACTGGGATTATGGGGGGGAGTGGCAGAGATATGGAGGGATGAGGAGATGCCTAAAGTAGTTTCTAATAGCCACCTCAGTTGGCAAGCCTCTAACTACAAGGGTACAAGGGGTAATGAATTTCACAAGACGGGAAGCCGATAGGCAAAGAGTAAGACTTGTTTCCCTGGGAGCAAGTGTGGGGTAGCTAGTAAGAAAGAACATGGGTCACGAGAGAGCAGGGCATAGCCAGAGCAGGGGGCAGGGGTTAGTTGGGAGGATAGGTAGGAGGGGGAGTGTGTTGAACCAGAAGTTTGCGATGAAGGACACACAGTGTGTGAGCCAAGGGACATAGGGAGGGATGGATATAGTCTGGTAAAGGTGGCAGTGATGCGTAAGGGTAAGGAAGATTTGTAGCAAAACAACCGAAGGCATGGACAGAGGGTCTAGCTTGGCCGGGAGAATTGGGGAGCAGCACTATAGACCACGTCAGCATAGTCGGAGGAAGGGAGGATGTGCTTGGTTATGATTTCTTTCCTAACTGGGAGGGAGAGACAGAGCTTGTGCCTGTGCAACATGCCTAATTTGGGGCAAAGCTTATTATGGATTGAATCACAGTGTAGGCCAAAATCTAGTTTGGGGTCTAGTCAAACTCCTAGGTATTTGCAGCTGTCCACCGCTGAAATTTTGGACCCATCTAGAGCGTAGAAGGACGTGGGGAGGACAATTTGGCCAGCTTCTGAGCTGAGCTTAATGCCATTGTGACAAGTTTTTTTTGTTACACTTAAGAGATTTAGCGTCAAGCCAGCGCAGCATACTCTCGGAGTCAGATTGTAGGGCAGATTTGGCTTGGTCTGGGGAGGGCCTGAGGTGAAAATCACAGAATCGTCTGCATTCATTTGGACTTGCAAGGAAAGGCAGGCTGCTGGCAGGTTGTTTATGAAGATTTTTATTCATTTATTTATTTAACTATTTCACCAGGAAGGCACACTGAGTGACAAGTCACTCATCTCCTGGTGTGACCTGGGGGGAAGGGGTACAATAGGAGTGAAACATTAAACATTCAAGTCACAAGATCAACAAGAGCTTATTGCCCATAGTCTGGGCAACAAGCTCCCTGAACTGGTGGCCTTGATGGAAGAGGGATGCCTGGATATCATAGCAGTCACAGAAACATGGTACACAGAGAACCATGACTGGGATGTTAACATACCAGGGTACACAACCTACAGGAGAGACAGGGAGGGTAGAAGATGGGGAGGAGAAGCTCTCTATGTAAGGGAAGGGATAAAAGCAACTGAACAAAAGAGTAAACAGGGAGGAGAGGAGGCACTGTGGGTCACCTTAGAGACTGGAATTGGCACCACAATCCACACAGGGATTGTATACAGACCCCATGTCAGGAGGAGGGAATGGACAAGGATATGATAGGAGGCATACTTAGGATGGCAGAGAAAGGAGAGATATGTTGATGGGGGACCTTAATATGCCAGATGTTAACTGGAGCACCTTTGCTGCAGCCACATCCAAAAGCAGGGCCATTCTTGATGCCCTTCAGGTGGCATGCCTCAGACAGCTAGTTTTGGAACCTGCTCATGAGGGAGCAATCTTAGACCTTGTACTCTCAAATGGGGACAGTGAGAGGATCTCAGATCTAGAAGTGGGTAGCCATTTGGGAACAAGTGACCACCAAACAGTGTGGTTCACAATAAACTCAGATACAGAGTCAAGCCATACAAAAGTGAGGGTTCTGGACTTCAGGAGGGCTGACTTTGGCAAGATGGGAGAGTGCCTTAGAAAAGCACTAGCGAACAGGCTAGAAGGAGGGGTGGAGCAACAATGGGGAAATATCAAAACTGCCATCACAGAGGCAACAAGCCTTTGTGTGAAGCAAATAAACAAATCAAAATGAAAGAAAAAGCCACTATGGTTCTCAAAAGAAGTGACGGAGAAGGTTAGGGAGAAAAAGATAGCATTTAGGAAGTATAAGGAAACACAGAAGGAGCAGGACAGAGAACTGTACCACTTAAGGCAGAAGGAAGCAGAGAGGGTAGTCAGAATAGCAAAGGCACAAACTGAGGAAAAGATAGCCAACTCAGTTAAGAAGGGGGATAAAACCTTTTATAGGTATATCAGGGCGTAGAAAGACAAAGGAGGGATAGTGAGGCTGAATAGAATGGATGGTGGGTGGGCAGAGAGTGACAGTGAAAAAGTTAGGGATACTGAATGAATACTTCTGTTCAGTATTCACAAAAGAGGAAGTGGGGAGGTGCTAATCCAATTAACAGAAGCACTCTGGAGAAGGGGTCGATCCGTCCTTTCACAGAAGAAAGGTTCTGAAAAGAACTCCTAAAACTGAAGGTGGACAAAGCAATGGGGCCAGATGTAATTTACCCCAGAATTCTAAAAAGAATTAAGCAGAGAACTAGTGACACCACTGACTCACCCTTTATAACAAATCATGGGAGGATGGTGTGGTACCTGAGGACTGGGAAGGCTGATGTGATTCCCTTCACAAAAGTGGGAACAAGACAGAGCTGGAAACTACAGACCTGTCAGTTTGATGTCTGTGGTAGGGAAAGTGATGGAATCACTCTGAAGGAAAGAATTGTTGAGTACCTAGAGGCCAGTGGGGCTGGGACCCAAGGCAGTGGGTTCGACAGCGGAAGGTCATGTCAGACAATCTAATTGATTTCTTTGACTGGGTGACCAAAGTAGTAGACCAGGAGGGCTGTGGACATGGCCTACCTAGACTTTAGCAAGGCATTTGACACAGTCCCACACAAAAGATTAGTAGTCAAATTAACCAGCCTTGAGTGGGTCCCAGGGTGGTAGCCTGGGTAAAACATTGGCTGAACAACAGAACACAGAAGGTAATTGTAAATGGAGTCCACTCTGAAGAAAGAGGGGTTACTAGTGGGGTGCGCGGAGGGTTCAGTACTGGGTCCAGTCCTTTTAATGTCTTTATAAGTGACATTGCAGAGGGACTGGAAGGAAAAGTGTCTCTTTGCAGATGACACAAAGATCTGCAACAGGGTTGATACACAAGGAGGTGTGGAAAGGATGAGAAGGGACTTGGCAAGGTTGGAGGAATGGTCAGAAGTATGGTAGCTTGGATTTAATGCAAAGAAGTGCAAAGTAATGCACCTGGGAAACAAAAACCCAGGGGAAGATTACACAATGTGGGGGGGGGGAGGTAGTAACAACAACAAAAAAAATGGTAAGGGACCTTGGTGTAATCATATCAGATGACCTTAAGGTTGGCAAGCAATGTGAGAAGGTGGTAGGGAGGGCTGGGGGGATACTGGGATGTATAGGGAGAGACATCACCAGCAGAAAACAGGAAGTTGTTACCCCCCTGTACAGACAGTTGGTGAGACCCCATCTGGAGTACTGCATCCAGTTCTGGAGACCCCATCTCCACAAGGACATAGACAGGATGGAGGCAGTTCAGAGGAGGGCAACTAAAATGGTGCAGGGTCTGCAAGAGAAGCCATATGAGGAGATGCTACAGGAGCTTAATATGTATACCCTTGAGGAAAGGAGGGAGAGGGGGGACATGATAGAAACGTTTAAGTACCTCAGTGGAATCAACAAAGTCCAAGAGGGTAGCATCTTTCAGAAAAAGAGATGTGCAAGAACAAGGGGACACAATTTGAAGATAAAGGGGACGGCTCAGGGGCAATGTGAGGAAGTATTTTTTCACAGAGAGGGTGGTGGACGAATGGAACAGCCTTCCTGAGGAGGTTGTGGGGTCTAAAACTGTGGGAGAATTCAAGAATGCATGGGACAGACATAAGGCAATTTTTGTGGGGGAGGAAGAAATAGGCTGTTGGTTAAATAGGATCTGCAGCTTATCCTCTAGGTAGGGAAATGGGCAGACTAGGTGGGCCAAGCGGTCCTTATCTGCCATCAAAGTCTATGTTTCTATTTTTCTATGTTAACATTAACATACAGTTGTAAGGCAGGTGTTACAAGCAGTGTTACAACAGTGTTGCGCATAATAGATAGAAAGAGTGAACAATAATAAGTGGCGGGTTACTAAGTAAACAAGTGCTTACGTGAAAGAAAAGGGGAAAAGGAGAGGGAGGGATGAGGTGGAGGGATGGAGGGGGAAAGGAGTAGATGAGGGATACAAGCCCCTGGGGGGTAGGAGAGGGACCCATGGAGAGCATTTGAGGTTCCTTACATTCTGTGACAGATCAAGGGAGGCCAGTAAGGGGGAGCAATTTGGGGGAAGGGGAGGAGAGCTAGAAATTTTGGGAGTGGGGGTGCAGAGGGTAAAATGAAGGCAATGGTAGAGGGGTAGGGTTTATCCAGAGTTTAGAGGAGGGAATTAGGGAGGGACATGGCAGGAGCAGCTAGGTGCAAGGTAATTATTGAGGGCAGAGCTGATGGAGAAGGCAGAGGATGAGTGCCGGATTTGAGGAGGGAGTGAATTCCAAATTTTTGGGAGGTGGTGAGAGTAAGTGGATTGACCGATTAGGGTGGATCTACGGGGGACTACCAGAGTGCGGGAGTTGGCTGATCTAAGGGAATGGGAAGATGGGGGGGTTGTTATAAAGGAGGAGGAGGTGAAGTAGGAAGGGACCTCACCCAACCAGTGCTTGGAGGTGAATTAAAAGATGGAGATAGAAGGGTGCTGTACTATCTGTTTTTTGATAGTGTTCTTACTTCCTTGTCATACTAATAGGTGCCTCAGGTTCCTTTTTTTGTTTTTGGTAGACATAGTGTTAGCACCCCCCGAATGTTGCTGTAAATGATTTTTGGCATCACTTGGTGCCGTGGGTGTCAGAGGCGAGCAGCCACTAACAGCCAGTGCTGCTGGTCAAGCGGAGATAGGAGGAGAAAAATGTTCACTGTTCTGGAGCCAGGATAATTATATTTTTAAACAAAAGCTCCTGCTTCTTTTCTCCTTTGCAGTGAGTCCAGGAGGAGAAGGATTAGGGCAGCAAAGTGAAAGGAAATGAGTGAGCGAGTGGGCAGGGGGAGCAAATAAGTAGAGTGTGCAGATGTTTGAGTATAAAAAAATACATGGAAGGAAAGAGTTTTCTTCGAGTTTTCTTTTGCTGCTTGTTGTTTTATATACTACAGATATGTGAGCTGGATGCTAAAACAAACCTCTGTAACTTAGTGGGAGCTTTAGTATGAATCCTGTGAGTTACGGTGGCAAACTGAAAGGTTAAGTAGTAGTACCAGAAGTCAGCTCAGTGGCACTGAGGGTTTAGGTGCTGGATGCCACACCTCTCGCCATGCCATTGACCTGGGTTTGGAAATGAACATGGGTCACTTAGGTGCAGGCCAGGTGAGGGAGGATTGAGCATCCATAGGACTACCCTTTCCCCTTATTGAGGGAGGTTGGCGTCTCTCATTATTAACTGCCCCCTGGAGATATCTGTTTGGCAGTGCAAGCGAGTTACACAGTGAAAGGGATCCCACGTATAGAGTATCAGGGGCACCTCTGTGGAAGCAAAACATGCACATCATGCTCATTGTGTGTCTATGGGCCCAGAGATAAAAAAAGGAAAAATGAAGGATGTGCTCCGTGAAGCCTTGCCCGTTGTCCTGTGGCCCACTCTACCACTCCAGTTCAGGGACGGATCTGGATATACAACCCAAGGGGTGGTAGGACAGCCCTACTCTCCTGGCCTCACTGCAGGGGGAATCTACAAGGGATAAGTCCCTCCCCCTACTAGAGGAGGTAAGAGACAGCTGCAGTGCACAGGGACAGGGCCAAGAAGCCACCTATTCTGCCAAGAAGGATAAAAAACTTTATGGAAAAAAGAAGCAGTACCAGTGAGCAGGTGGGAGTGTGGGAACATGTCATGATGACGTGTATACTATGTATATAAATCTTGATGATGAAGTTACTATTTGTATAAATAAAATGTATATAACAGTAGCTCATGTGTAAGCCTCCTTCTCTAACTTGTCTAGGGGTTTAGATGGTGAATGTTCGGAGAGAAGGGTGTATACCATTACTAAAGACATAGTCCAGCAATCACTTGCAATAGATAGAATACATAGTATCTGAGAATCCAAGTTCAGCCTAGTGGCAGAAGATCTTTATCTAGGGTGTTTTTGAGGTGAGGCTGGAGGGACAGCTGTATCTCTCTGGGGTGCAAAACTTGTTAGCTTAGCACCACAGACTAGTGCAGAACACTTCAAACAGAATCACATGGCAAGGAACAGAATCAAATGTCCAGCAGAAAATACCACTGCAAACTTTGCAGAATTTATTTTCTGAGAACACTTCATAAGGCTCAAGCCATACCGACAGTTATTCAGCTCCATGGAGCTGGGGGGCACATTTGATTTGTGGACACTCAACAACAGCATGAGCCATGGCATAGTTCTTGAGGATGCTAGTCCCATACCTGGATCCCTCTCACAAGCGGAGCTAGGCAAGCTCCCAAAACAGGTTGTGATGGCAGGCAGCAGTTTACTAGGGCTCTCACTTTTCCCCTTCACTCGCGCTTGACACCATCTTTGACACATGGACAGGGCTCAAATATCTTAGGTCTCGCCAAAGGACACAGTTCTTACTTTTCTGGCACTCCCATACACAGCTCTGTGGGGGGCTGAAACTGGGCCAGACTCTTCCCTGGGCAGTCACAATGCTGAAATGGGTACCTAAACGCTGGTGGACATGGAATTACAGCAAGGGGCTCCGGGCTGCCACCGGAGTCCTCCAGAACTGGCCTATCACTCTGCTCCTGGGCCTACTGTGTCAGCCACCGAGCTCCCCACGGATTCTCCTCACATGGAGCTAGGTAAGCTCCACAACTTTCCTTAAAGGGTGCGGATGGCACTCATAATACTTAATGCCCACCCCCGATGTTCTACAAGGGATTCTGATTTACTCTGGGACCCAGGGTGGCAACAGGGCCACCCCAGTCCTGGGCCCCTGGTCCCGACCTGGTGCCAACTCCACGAACCCTGTGGCACGGTGCATGAAGACCTTGTTTTCCCACGGTGGTGTCCTTTTATAGTCTGATGCCAGTGTTCTGCCCAACTATGGGTCCTGGCATCAATCTGAGCCCTGATGCCAGCTGAGCCCATCATAGTAACCTCCAAATTGGGGGGGGGGGTTACACATGTATCAGGATTAATGTAATAGCTTTGTGTCCATGCCTCTTGCATATATATATATATATATATATATAAACCCTAGGTGGTCCTATCCCAAAGGCTACTACCCCTGCCAGTTTGGCTAGTAGCAGGTTAAGGGGCCTGAGTTCTGAAACGGGTGCCTCCACCCAGAGGTCAGGGTTGGTAGTGGTCAAGCTAACCTGGGCACAGCCCTCCAGGACACTGCAACCCCCCTCTTTCCTTACTAGTGGCCAGAACATATACAATACTCACTTTCACAATACCCCTGATACACCACACAAGTACCTGCACTGTTTGCACTTACCGCCAGGGCTTTCCTCTGGCCTGGCCCTGGGGACCCCCTGTAAAACAAGGTTATACACAGCAAATAAGAGCAGTACAGTACTCTTGCACAAACTGGAACCACAGTCAGGGTAAATGCAAAAAAAGAGTTAGATCTGATTTATTTAAGGGACTTGAACAAGGGAGGGGCGTAATCAGGTTAATTTGCTTAAAGGCTATATCAATCAAACAGTTATGCATGCACTTCAGGGTCCATAAACAATCACACACTCTGGGTACCCAGATGGAGAATGGTGGGCTAGCCAGGAACGTTGCAGCTGGTTGGGGCCCTGTGATGGAAGAAAACAACATGACAATCAGATGACACACTTTTAGATTAGGCTGTTGTTGCAGGGAGCTACCCTGATGATTACTCACGATACCCAAGACTGGACACAGGCTGGATGAAAATTGAGACTGCAGGTGGTTGATCTTGAGTGCCAGGAGAAGCAGGACCCACATGATTCGCCGAGGCGTCGTTCCTGTTCAAGCATGGAGCAGGGGGCCAATCCCCAGGCAGGTCTATCGTCGAAGGCTTTCTCTGTGCAGCGGGTAGTCTGGCTGAGCCAGTGTGGCAAGACCCAGGCCAAATGCAGACAAATTTGGATACAGTCTGTTTTGGGCTGGATACAGCTTCCAGCAAGCAGAACACAGTTCACACAGTGGGGAACCAAATCTCAACCCACTTTCAATACACAGCACATTTGCATGTAAGGAAATTCTACTGTACCAGGCAAACCGCTCTCCGGTCACGATCGCAAAGTCTCTGCACAAACCAGGGATTCAAAAGCAGCTGGAAATCCTGACAGGCCGATCGCATTCAGCAAAATCTTCGGTCTTCTTCAGGTATGAGCCTGGTAAAAAATCAGTGGCTTACTTCGTTCTCACAAACTTGGAATTAGTCCAAAATAATTCTCTTCTCTCCCTCTCAGGGGCAGCAGGCAGGCATTCAGGCCAAACACTCAGGCCTTTCCACATAGACTGTACTGAGCTCTTGCTTCTTCAGCTCCCAACTTAGATCTGCCTGTAACAGCAAGCAGCTTGGGAATTTCCCCAAGATCCAAAAGGTTTGGTTGGTTGATCCTACTGTTAGTCACAACAAAGGCTCCCCACTTCAGGTGCAAAAAGGCACAAAAAGCCCACAACTACAATTCCTACCAATTTTGACTCCAGACAGTTCCTGTAGTCCGGCTCCATTTTAGGTCCCACCAGAACTGATTGGTCCAATTCGACAGTCCAGGACCAAGATAGTGGAGATAAAACAGTCCTTGCTGCAAAGAAGGCAGGTTAGACAAACTACATTATCATTATCACTCCAAATGATTTTCAGCAAATAGTTACATCTTTCAACAGAGCTCCCTCTCAGATTACATATGACTGCAGTCCAGGCAGCTCTTAAAGAGACAGTACATCGAGGCTATACAGGCACTCTCTGTCAATCACATCTAAACTCCTAAAATGCAGGACACTAGCCTGGCAGTGAGCATTTAGGCAAGCTCGAGGAAGACTTTTCAGAAACCCCCATTTGTAGAGGGGTTACACCCTTTCCTGCCTGGAGAAAACTTGACGTCCGTGTCAATTCTGTACCATCATGCATCAGTTAACATAAACTTATTACTTTACTACACATATTCACTACATTTCCCAATACTCTGTCCATTCTGACAATATATTAGGCATATTTCACACAAGTCAGTTGAACATTACTGTACTAAATCAGGTAATAACTTCTTGTACCTTGAACATTGCAAGAGGGGGCCCTTCCCTATCAGCTAACTTGGGGCTGGATGGGGCAGGCGTACCATGGTGAGAGGGCAGAACAAGTAACCTGGAATGGGCCGTCAACCTCAATTTGGGCAGTGAGCCTGGTGAAACATAAAACACCTTTGTGAACTACATGGAGAGGCAAGTCCACTGGCCTCCCAAGAGAATCATAACTGAAGTGTACGACTGGCTTGACAGCCCGGCCAATCTTTCTGAGGGGGACAACTACAGTCTCTGTACTCTCAGCACTGGTCTGGGGACTCTCGTCACTTGTGAGGGGTGCCTCTGCCTGGGTGGGAACATCCAAACTTGGAGCACTGTCGGCTCCTTGCTCTGCAGACTCTGTTTCTACAACACTTGACTCATTTTGCGAAGGCTCAGGCACAATCAAGCTTTGAAGCACTGAAGGAGGGTGGTCAGCACTCTCATAGTGTTTTTCAAGTTCTGGTATGTCATGAGAAAGTCTCAAACCCTCAGCCACTTCTTCAGGCAAATCATACAGTTCCACAATACACAGGGAATCAGCATCTTCAGACGTGATACGTTGCACTTCACTTTCAGGGAGCACTGGCTCCAAGGACGAAGCTGGGGGGTAAGGCAGTCCAGAAGGCCCAGCTTCATCCCCACAATTTATCAGAGGGTTACCTAAAAACAGCTGACTTAGTTCATAAGAGGCGTAATAGGCATGGTCATATTCATTTTCGTCAGAAGTGGACTGACAGTCACTATCATTCCAGGCCTGCTGCGGAGGAAACCTTAAATCTGTGACCACTAGGGTAGGTTGACTCTGTCTCTTTCTTGCAGCAGCACAAGTCACCGGCCCAGGGGAATCAATCTCTGATTGTTCAGCCTCAATTATGACTTGGCCAATAGGTAGCAAGTGGTTACGGTGCATGGTCTTGACAGCTTTGGAGTTGTTCTCTGGGCACACCTTTTACACAGGTAAATCATCCAACTTTCCAACTACTACATGGGGAAGATGGTGCCACCGATCAGCAATTTTGTGTTTACCATGCAGTCCCAAATTGCATAACAACACATGGTCTCCAGGTAGAAGCTCTTGAGCCTTTACTTTTTTATCATGCCTCTCTTTGTTGGCTAGATTTCTCCTGGTGGCCACTGTCTGGGCCAGTTGATAGGCATGGTTCAATTGAGCTTTCAGTTTTTGTACATAATGCAAGTAGTTTTTGACTCAGACCCCATCTGGAGAGACTCCAAAACAGACATCAACAGGCAGCCGGGCCTCTGTCTCGAACATGAGGCGGTAGGGAGAGAACCCGGTAGCATAATTTTCCATGCAATTATATGTGTGTACCAAGGTGCTAATCTGCTGGCACCATTTATGCTTGTCTTTTGGGTGGAGGGTGCCTAGCATGTCTAGCAGGGTGCGGTTAAAGCGTTCTGGTTGAGGGTCCCCCTGTGGGTGATAAGGGGTGGTTCTTGACTTTCGCACCCCTCATAGAGAGAGAGCATTTCTTTGATTAGCTGACTGTCAAAGTTTCTGCCTTGATCAGAATGAATCCACTGGGGGGCACCTTAGTGGACAAAGAAATTTTTCACTAGCACCCTGGCCACGGTAGATGCCTTTTGATCTTTGGTGGGGAAAGCTTGTGCATACCATGTGAAATGATCCGTAACCATCAACACATTGCCAATGTTCTGCTGATCAGGTTCTAAACACAAGAAGTCTATGCAGACTAGTTCCATGGGGGTGTGGGTAGTAATATTAACAAGGGGGGGCAGTCCTCTGAGGCAGGGCTTTTCTTTGCAGGCAGTGAATACAAGTCTTTACATGGTGCTCAACATCGGCCCCCATTTTGGGCCAGTGGAAGCGAGATCGTACCAGGTCAAGGGTTCTGTCAATACCGAGGTGCCCCATGTGATTGTGGAGGGACCTCAGTACCAAATCTTTAAAGGCCATGGGCAGGACCAATTGTTGCTTGTCTACTTTGCCACTGTGATCTACTGTCTCTCTATACAACAACTGATGAGCAACTTCAATCTGGGGCCTTGTTTAAACAATAAAGCAGTTCGCAAGTTGGTGGAATGAAACTTAGACACATCTTTCCCCGCATGCAGGGCATCAAGTGCTGGCTGAATCATAGGATCTTGGGATTGAGCCCACTGAATGTTGTCATTGTCAAACTGAGGTAGTGCACTAATGTCTACAGCAGAGAACTGGCAATAAGCAGCTGGTGTGCAGGTGTCAGAAGGGCCCAAGCAATCTACTAAACAGTCCACCGTGTCCGCAGACATCTGTTCATCTCTATCAAACTTTTGGCACAATGCTCGAATGTCAGATTCAGACAGCCTGACCCAATCACTCTTGGAAGTGGGCCTTTGTGATAGGGCATCAGCATCAATATGGTTCAGGCCCGGTCTGTATTCGACAGCATAATCAAAGGTTGATAATGCAGAAAGCCACCGGTGCCCAGTGGCGTCTAACTTAGCTGAAGTCTGTACTGTACATAGGTAACGGGTTATTGTCAGTCTTCACCAATATCTTTGCCCCATAGAGGTATTCATGAAACTGGTCAACGATGGCCCATTTTAGCGCAAGGAACTCCAACTTATGCACAGGGTAGTTTCGTTCGGACGGGGTCAAGCTCCTACTGGCGAAAGCTACTGGTCTCAGGCCATCCTCATGGTCTTGATACAGCACCACTCTTAGACCCTGCAGACTAGCGTCTGTATGCAGCACACAGGGTTTAGTGGGGTCAGCATAGGTGAGGATGGGGGCATGGGTGAGCTGGTATATGATCTCATGGAAGGCTGCTTCACAGTTGGGCATCCAGTGGGGCCCGACTAGTTCACCTGGGTGGAGGTATACTTTTTCTGGTTCTTTAACAGCCCCTTTTTTGTATTTATGATTGGTAGGAGGGTAACCCTGGGTAAGGTTCAAGAGTGGGCGAATCATCTTGGAGTAGTCTTTTATGAACCTGCAGTAGTAGCCACAGAACCCCAGGAAATGTTGTAGTTCTTTCAGATTATGGAGCTGGGGCTAAGTAGTCAGTGCTTCAACCTTACTGGGATCAGTCTCTATCTCTTGTGTAGATACTATGTGCCTCACATACTTCACGGAGGTTTGGAAAAACTCGCACTTGTCAATGGACAGCTTGAGGCTGAAGTCTTCCAGTCGGTCTAGGACTTTAAACAGTCGGTTCTCATGCTCCCCTAAGGTGCTCCCAAACACAATGACATTGTCCAAGTACACCAGGCATTCCAGCAAATTCATATCTCCCACCGCACGTTTCATCAGTCGTTGAAAGGTGGGCAGGGTGCCCGATATCCCCTGTGGCATCCTCAGAAACTCGTAGTACCCCAATTGACAGATGAAGGCTGTTTTCTCATGGTCTTCTGGGGCCGTCGGGATCTGGTAGTATCCGCTGCGAAGATCCAACACCGAGGACCATTTCCTCCCATTCAAGCAGTCCAGGGCATCTTGTATGCGAGGCATAGTGTATTTGGGATGGTCCGCCAGTTCAGGGTTCGATAATCAACACACATCCTCACAGACCCATTCTTCTTACGCACAACCACAATGGGAGAGGTGTATGGGCTCCTGGATTCTTGTATCATGCCAGCAGCGAGCATTTCCTGCAGGTGTCTTCTCATATCATCTATGTCTGCTGGGGCTAGGCATCAGGACCTCTCTCAAAATGGCCGTTCATCGTGCAGGCGTATGTGATGCTCCACACCCTGGACACATCCCACATCCCATTCCTTCAACGAAAATACTTGGTCTCTTTGGGCAAGTCTTTTGCTAATTCTAGCCTTCCATTCAGCTGGCAATGGGGAGTCACCAAAGTCAAACAAGTTTGGGGTCACTCTCTCCTTCTCACCAGGGTGCTTATTGCTGGGCAATACTGCAGTGTCTGCAGTATTGCTGGGCAATACTGCAGTGTCTGCGCAGTGTACCATAGCTAGGGTGCACCCTCTGTTGACCCAGATCTCCCGATTTGACACATTATGAATCTGGACCATCACTCATTGTACATAAGCATGGGCACGAGCAGGCAAGATGCTGGGCTTGACCAATAATCATTCTGGCAATTTTCCATCGTCTGGCACATCTAACATCAATATTTTGTTCTTGACATATTTCCGGAAGCGGACTTCCCCTTGAATGGTATACTGGGCGTTAGGGGCCAGTACCATTGAATCAGAATCCTTCTTCCACACGATCCCCACCGGTTCATCCTGGTCTACTTCCTTGAGTTTCTGTTGCAAATTATAGGCCCTCTTGGTCATAGACGGAATTCTCAGGGCCCTCCCAGTCCATCGCTCTTGTTTCTCGTGACAGAGTTGCACCAGTCTCCCAAACATATGGGCGTTTGTCCCAATTAACAGGGGGACCCCATCATACAGTCCGTTGGGGGGACACACTAGGGCCAATGTCTCTACTTGCTCCTCTACACCAGTTACAGTTGCAGGAAAAGACAACCAGAAGCAGACATACCCTAGGTAGGGATAAGGCTTGTCGCTCAGGTCCCACACATGTAGGCCTTCCAGGGATTGCAAAGGCACATCCGATAAGTGTTTATCATACCAGTCCGGGAATACAATGGTCACTTGTGACCCACTGTCAAGCACAGCCCGAGTATGAATACCATTCACAGTTACTGTAGTCTCCATTGAAGGGCCCACTATTTTGGACCAGTCTGGAGAGGCAGCAGCAGAGGCCTGGACAGACGATCTAGCCATAAAGAAATTTGAGTTAGGGTTTCTCAAACCCTCACTGTGGTCATTTCGGGCACCCCTTGGCCACTGATTTGCTTTTCGGAGTTTCCCTTGGAGTCTGTTTACTACTCTTTCTAAGTCCTTCTGAGACCGGCATTCTCTTTTCATATGGCCATCCTTTCCACATTTGTGACAAATGATAGACTCCTGGGTTATCCTGGGAGAGAACATCATATGAGGAACTGAAGCAGTAGTAAGAGATTGGGGTCTAGTATCTGCTTGCAGCAGTGAGAGTGGTGCAACATGTCTTAACAGTTCCTTTAGAGTGGCAGTCAATCTGATAATCTCAGTCTTGGAGCCACCCTTGGTAGCGGATGCCTAACGGTGCACCCCCACCCTCATGGCAGTCTGTGGTAAGGCGCAGGAATATGTGGGCAATCAGATAGCATAACACGGTGACTATCTTTTATATAGTTCAAAATTTATTATAGAAATTCACACCTACTTCCAAAGCAGGACATTTTCCATCAACAAACTCCTTGGAATTCACTTCAGTCCTCTGATGGACACATTTTATATAGCAGTTTAACATCGCTCTCCCTGGAGTACTTTCCAGACCCTCCTTTCTCATCTCTCTCCTAGTCGCATCTAAAATCTCTAAGAGCTATCTATTCTTTTATATCATTCAACAGTCAGGTGATGCATTAACTCCACCCACTGAAACATTTTGAATTTAATTTCTTTAAACACTGCATCATTATTTAGTTTAATTAACATAAACACATTTTTATCACTTTAACAACTTACATAATATCAGCAGAGTGAATTATAGTAATTTTAGAAGTATTTTTGATTTCACTCTCTGGAATGCAAAAGAACCACCCCTTTAACAACAGTATAAAGGAATTCAGGAGCTGGCCAAACCTCCAAAGTAGCTACCTGAATGCCAGAAAGACCGACACCAGGAACTCCCAGAACGCCAACCGCAAAATTATCCTCGCTTCCCAAAACCCCAAATCAACAAGAACACAACTCACCTCAACCAAGGAGGGTATGTAAACCCATACATTCTACTTAAATCAAACACCATCCTGTTGGAGTAAATTAAAGGAAGTAATACCTCTAGCAGTGCGCAAATACGACGAAAACTAACAACGCTAAATTGCACGTACCACGTCACGTAAAAACTCACCGACTCACTTTACTAACAATAAAGACAAAGACGAAAATCCAAAGGTTCTCAATTTATCACAAAACCTACAATACACAAACAAAGCTACGGAGGCATAGCGGTGCACAACAGAGCCTTTAAGGGCATTTTAAAGCCAAGCAATATTTACAATCCTAGAGGGTTTTCTTTAACAAACCCTCACAAACCGAAGTGTCAGTCAAAAATGCAATAAAAGGGGGGGCCTACGAAGCACAACCAAACGGCTCCAAATAGCCAGTTTGTATAAAGGAATCCAAATAAAATATATTCCTATCCTATCCGTTGTTCTGCTACCTTTCGTATTCTTTTGCACTCCCTCTGCACATCTAATACACCAAACACCATGAAATTCATTCACAACAGCGCCCTCACGCATTGCCTAAGCTGTGTGGGTGCCCAACTGCTTGCATGAATCATTTTTAAATAACAGCACTACACAATTCCTGGTGCTCCTATTCCTTCAGTTTCATGTTTTTTTATTTGTATGAACCCCATAACAGTAGCCCCCCACCGATCATCCACCAAAAGTAACCATCCTGTTACCAAACACAACGAGCGTCAAAACGCAAGTGCCTGGAAACCACCACTCCCTATGCCCATAGCCACAATGGCAACCAATCCAGAGAGGCATTAGAACAACAAAAACACCACAATACGATGTGCACAAATGCATCACCATAACATGGTCAATACATGCTGCACCCGAGAAAGGGCCCGAACAATCAATGTCCTCAAGTCCGTTCTACAACACAAACAGTGCATCCAGGTATAGGACCACACCATTTCCTGTGGAATACAGCACACCACACCACTACACTATCTGTAAAGTTGCCTGTGTACTCGACAACATATCTACACTACAGAATAAGACCCGTGGGACCGATCACGAAACAGTCAACAACGTGAATCCAGCCCCATCCGCCAAGGTGATCGGTATTCCCGTGTCACATGGTCACACCCGAAACTATATTCAAATGGTATGACACCATGGCACCACTCCATTCTGATGAAGCCTGGCAAAGTCCAGGCAAAACGCCAATCCACTCACCCCAGCCACCTTTCGTTCTGTCGGCTACTGTTACATCCCAGAAGGGGATACACATCCACCTCCAGTGCTGCGAAAATCCCAGCCCCGACTCCTATCCCCCAGAGATGCGATAGAGACAGTGACACTGCGGAGCCACGGCAAAGGTCCACTGCTCGAACGCTCGCATCACCGTGGAGGGACACCCAAATACAAGGCAGTGAAGAGCATCTGCAACCTGACCGTGTCCCACTACAGAGGCACTCCGTGACACAGTCACATCCTGAAATGGACCAGAATCTTGTTCCATGGCGGAAACCCTTGCAGAGGCACCTGTCTTCAATTCTTGGACTTCCTTTAGTAGCTTGTCTTTCCAATGCTGGGCCCAGGGTGGGAAGTCCTTTGCATTCTCAGAGCGCTCGTTAAGTGACGACTTTTGCCCCTGAGCCTGACTTGGCTGATCACTCTCGGTCACTTACGCAGCAGCAGCAGATATGGGTACAATTCCCCCATGGGGTCGCCTTTGCTCAACCCCCTGAATTTCTTTCATTAGCTTGTCATAGGAGGGGGGCTATTCCAGTCGGGTGGCAAGGCGCAACTGAAGCAGTAACAATTCTGAAAATGGAGCAGACTTAACGATCGGTCCAGCCTAGTTCGATTTAATTAATTTGATGGCAAACTACCCTTTCTGAGGCACTCTTGTAGCAGCTTTTCAAGCCAAGTTACATACACAGACAATGGCTCTCCTGGGTACTGCTGAGCATTTCTTACTCTCCACCACAGATCCTCATCTCAGTCTGGGCTCCCATACACATTCTCCAGTGCATCAAGATAGTTCTGTGCAGTTGCTCCGGAGTTATTGGCCTGCTTGGCACGATGGTAGCCAGGGCAGGATCTCAGAGGCTTTCACTCAACCTCTTTCATTTCTCTGCTTCTGAGCATTGCCATTCAAGTACTAGAGGGGCAACATAGTCTATCCAGGTCTTCCAGTCATCCTCCCCCTGGGGAGTGGGGAGGGTGCCCGAGAAGATTCTCAGCCTTCAGTACGAATCATGGCTAATGGCAGGTACAGATATAGGGGCCAGCATGGGCACAGGCACAGAAGGCAAGGCAGTAACAGGTGCTGGAGTGAGAGGGAGTGTTGGGGAAGGAACACCTCCAAGTTGCAGGAATAGTTTCTTATAGTCCTCTACAGTTTTCCCTTCCTCCAGCAACAACTTACCAAATTTCTCCTCAAAAGTCTCAGATAACGGTGGAAGCTCATCCTCCCTGGGGTCTTTACTGTCTTTTTTTTATTGCTCTCCAGGCAGCTGGAACCCCTTCTGGGGCAATAGTCTGTGGCACTTTAGAGCTGTCCACAAGGTCGCTACACTCTACTAAGGCTATGAAAGTTTGGGCGATCAAATCAGCCTGTCGACCCACCACCACAGGGTTTTTTAAACATTCAACTCTGGAGAGTACTCCCTCTACAGTGTCCTTACTGGTACTCAGGGGAATATCCAGTATAAGCAGAGCTTTTTGGGGGTCGATCTCCTGCCCAGTACACCACCCCACCAACTGATATATAGCCATTTCTACTGGGTTAGCCATTAATCTTTAACAATAATTCATAATTTTTGGCCACTAGAAGACACAAAATCCCAGTGGTGATCTCCAAAATCTAACCCCTAGGGGGCGCTATCCCAAGGGCTACTACCCCTACCTGCTTGGCTAGTAGCAGGTTAAGGGGCCTGAGTTCTGAAATGGGTGCCTCCACCCAGAGGTCAGGGTTGGTTGTGGTCAAGCTAACCTGGGCACAGCCCTCCGGGACACTGTAACCCCCTTCTTTCCTTACTAGTGGCCAGAACAATACACAATAATCACTTTAACAATACCCTGATACCACACAAGTACCCACACTGTTTGCACTTACCACCAGGACTTTCCTCTGGCCTGGCCCTGGGAACCCCCTGTAAAACAAGGTTATACACAGCAAATAACAACAGTACAGTACTCTTGCACAAACTGGAACCACAGTCAGGGTAAATGCAAAAAAGAGTTAGATCTGATTTATTTAAGGGACTTGAACTAGGAAGGGGCATAATCAGGTTAATTTGCTTAAAGGCTGTATCAATCAAACAGTTATGCATGCACTTGGAGTGCCAGGAGAACCAGGGCCCTCACGATTCACCGCGGCATCATTCCTGTTCAAGTATGGAGCAGGGGGCCGATCCCCATGCAGGTCTCTCACCGATGGCTTTCTCTGTGCAGCGGGTAGTCTGGCTGGGCCAGTGTGGCAAGGCCCAGGCCAAATGGAGACAAATTTGGATACAGTCCATTTTGGGCTAGGTACAGCATCCAGCAAGCAGAACACAGTTCACACAGTGGGGAACCAAATCACGACCCACTTTCAATACACAGCACATTTACATGTAAGGATATTCTACTGTACCAGGCAAACCGCTCTCCAGTCATGATTGCAAAGTCTCTGCACAAACCGGGGATTCAAAAGCAGCTGGAAATCCTGACAGGCTCATCACATTCAGCAAAATCTTCGGCCTTCCTCAGGTATGAGCCTGGTAAAAAATCAGTGGCTTACTTTGTTCTCACAAACTTGGAATTAGTCCAAAATAATTCTCTTCTCTCCCTCTCAGGGGCAGAAGGCAGGCATGCAGACCAAACACTTGGGCCTTTCCACAGAGACTGTATTGAGCTCTTGCTTCTTCAGCTCCCAACTTAGATCTGCCTCAAACAGCAAGCAGCTTGGGAATTTCCCCAAGATCCAAAAGGTTTGGTTGGTTGATCCTCCTGTCATGTCACAATAAAGGCTCCCCCTTCAGGTGGAAAAATGCGCAAAAAGCTCCAAACTACAGTTCCTACAGATTTTGACTCTAGACAGCTCCTGTAGTTCCATTTTAGGTCCCACCAGAACTGATTGGTCCAATTCGGCAGTCCAGGACCAAGATAGTGGAGATAAAATAGTCCTTGCTGCAAAGAAGGCAGGTTAGCCAAACTACATTATCATTATCACTCTAAATGATTTTTAGCAAATAGTTACATCTTTCAACAGAGCTCCATCTCAGATTACTTATGACTGCAATCCAGGCAGCTCTTAAAGAGACAGTACACAGAGGCTATACAGGCACTTTCTGGCATTCACATCTAAACTGCTAAAACACAGGACACCAGCCTGGCAGTGAGCATTTAGGCAAGCTCGAGGAAGACTTTTCGGGAACCCCCATTTGTAGGGATATATATATATATATATATATATATATATATACACACACATACATGTATATATATGATGGGTGACAGTGTCATAAGCATTTTATGTTCATAAACGGACTGTGGCCCCTTGATTGAGTGAGAGATCCAGGGGCCACAGTCCATGAGTGAAGATAAAATGCATATGATGCTGATGCCCATCACATATCTACTTTATACAACAAGCGTAATGGTTTTTAAATTAGTCCTTTACAGACTGTTGCTGTTATCTTCTTACCAAAATTGAGTTTTGCTTAGGGGTCTCCTTTTTAAAAATGCCCTCCTATGCTGAGAAGGTCACACTAAGATGCTTAAGCTTGCTCTATCATCAGGAAGGCATAACCTAACAACCTAGTTGCTAGGTTGTCTGATCGACTGCTGAACGTCATTTTATGTTAATTAACCTGGTTGCCTGGCATTTTTTGGTTGCTATGAAGGTTGCTAGGCAGTCAGGGTTTTCTATTGGCCCACGTACTGTGGGAACTTTTCAACTATTGCTTGAGTTTCTTTTTTTTTTTATTCTGCCATGTATGCTGAGGGGAAAAATGCATGCCGAAATCTTTAATGCTGCTTCAGGGCCTGGGGAGGTTGAATATAAACTACGGGGAAAAATCTTCTTATTCTATTAATCTGCTTTCAATTTTCGTGTCAATGTTTTGCAACTGAACATTTTTGAGGATCATGCTGTTTTTAGGGGTGGTCTGCTCGGAGTGAAAGTCAGAAATCTCATAGTTTGAAAAATGTCTGCAATGTACTTTGAACACTATTCTAGCGACACATTTATGGACAGCATTGCAGTCGTTGACGTGATAAAAAAAGGAAGTCACTATGGGGCTTAGTGATGCACAGTTACATTTCTATTGCTGGTAAGCTTCTTAATAGTTTTTGATCGTGTCCCAGTATAAAAGGGTCCTTGCCACTCAAACTTCATGTTAAGTACCCAGGCTGGGCAAGGTTCATGTCTGCACTTCACTGTTATACTCCCTCCACCACCACTACACACACACACACACACACACACACACACACACACACACACACACATACACACAGCTCTGTTATACAAGCAACAGGTGCTGGTTATGGCTTCTGTTAGGTATCTCCATAGGGCACAGCACATGTGACAAATACATTCACTCCTTGGGATGGGCAGGCCTCCCAGTTCTGCAGTGAATACTGTGTTTCACATGCTTTTGGAGATATGTTCAGGGGAATGACTCCTATACTGTTGTGTGGGTAACACAGGAGAAATTCATGTAATCTGCTGGGGGGAAGAAAGCTAAACAGAGGAAAATTACAGCTGAAGTTACAGGGAAACATCTCAAATGAGTGTGGGAACTCATGCAGTGATTGAAGGATTGCTGTCTCTTCTTACTGTCAGCCTGAGATATTAAACTGGAATTGAATGGTCACTTGAGTCCGATTACAAGACAACTGGAATTGGATGGTCACTTGAGTCCGGTTACAATACAACCACCACCACCACCACCTGCCTCTACCCCCCACACACACACCCTACACAAACACATAATCACCAAAAAAAGGTAAGCTTAATAGATAAAGGTTTTTTATATATTGCTACTCAAACTAGCTGTTGTTCTTTAGCATTGTACTGATCCTAATATACTTTATACACAATGAAGGAAGCAAGTGACTTCAGAACAAATTTATTTTATTGAAGAGTTCATATTCCAATATCAGTATTTTGAAAACCATAGTACTGGGATGATGTAGATTTTTAAAGTGTTAACATACTTACTATCTCTGGATTAACTGTAACACAGTTGTGATACAGATGCAAATTTGAACAGCTGTCTGTTTTAAAATAAAAACACTGTCTACTGATTTATCAAAGAAAATACAACTAACTAATGCTATGCATGAGTACCAGTGTTTTTTATGATTGACAAGTTCAACACATTTTTTAAACAATTGTACAATATCATCCGAACTTCAGATTAACTGTGTCATTTAAGTAACACACATGCATGGATTTTAATAATTTAGTTAACTTTAAAACTGTCAGAAGTTTGTTACTTAATATTTAACTAATTCAGATTGGTTTTTTTTTACCTAGAGAAAAAAAAGAGAGAAACAAAACTCCACTACTATTACTTCCAAGAGATAACATTCTATTTTAATTACGGATGCTGTTTCCACTTTTCCAAGGGACGCTGCTATATGAAGTGGATGCTTATTATAGCTGTCTTGTGTTTTGTTAATGTCCTCTTTATGTTTGATTGTTTGTTAGGCCTCTACTGTTACAAAAGGGGATAAATAGGAGGAAAAAATATTATTTCTTTTGCTTTTTATGTTTGCTTGCACACATGTGCAAGAAACATAGTGCCATCATTTGAGTTTTTGTAGGTGTGGCACCCTGTCTTCCAATTCAGTCAGTGTGTTTGCAGGTGCGGCCACAGTTCACCAATGAATGCTGCAGCTGTCTATGACAGCAGTTGAAAATGCAGTGGCATACAGTTGAAAGGGAGAGGCCACTTCAATGAGCAGCGATAAGATAGTGTTGATTAGCATATTGCCGGCAATCCTGCTTGTATACCTCTGCTTTCTCTTCCTGGAATATAAATTCAGTTAGAAGTGAACTACGGCCAGTGAGGGTGCCGAATCCACTGTCGGCTCAGCATCCCCCCTACACACTTCCAGGTGCCATGCTGGGAGCCCACCCCAGTGTGGCAAACGTCCGTCTGCTGGCCCCCCCAAACACATTTCCTGGTGCCACACTGGGAGCCCACCCCAGCGTGGCAAAACTCTGTATAGCCGATGGGGGTGCCCAATCCCCCATCGGTTCCACTGTCCCCCAAAAAAACAAAAGTCCTAGCTGCCATGCTGGGAGCTCACCCAAGCATGGCAAAAGTCCCACGTCATCTTCCTAAAAGAAAAAAAGACCTAAAACCAAAAAAAAGGTCCTCATTGCTTGTCTTGCCCCTCCCCACCGTGCCTCACCTCTGCGCACCCTGCCTCCCCACACCCCCACCTCACCCCATACTTACCTCTAAAGTCTGGTGCGACGATCTTCTGTGGACCGGGAACACATCTGCACACTTCAAAGCTGACCGCGAACTGAGGAAATGCCGGTAAGCTGTATAATGGAGTAAATAGGGTTTTTTCAACTTTGATGCATATCTCAGGAATTTTTTGGAATTTAGGCACCAAATTTTCAACATGGGGTTTTTGGGACCCCTCCTTATGAATTCTGGCACTGTCATGGTGTTAATCGGCCCCGAAAAGTGATTTCTCGGTCACTGCACAGAACCACCTTTTGGGATGAATTTACAAAACGACAGTATCACAGTTCATGAGGTAGGCTCCCAAAAACCCTATGTTGAAAATTTGGTGAAAAAATTCCCAAAAATGACTAATTTATGAGCGTGCATTGCGCAGTTCCTACGCACGCTCGTAAGTTTGCAAATTTTTAATATTTTGACTCCAGATTCTCAACATTGCCATTCTTCCACACCTCCTTATGAGCAGTACAGCTGTCATTTTTCACATCTTGCCGAAAATGTGTTTCCGCGCATGTAGTGCACAATGGTGCAGCTGGTGTGCGAAATCAATGTTTGGGACAGATTACAAAAATCACAGTGACACTGTTCATGAGCAGAGGTCTTAAAATGGCTATGTTAAAAATTTGGTGACAAAAGTCCATAAAATGACTGTGTTACAAGCGAGCATTGCTCAGTTTCCACGCACCCTCATAAGTTCATGAATTTGTAATATTTTCAGTCCAGATTTTCACCACTGGCATTTTTCCACACCTCATTATGAACGGTGCAGCTGTAATTTTTCACACCATGGCCGAAATTTATTTTTGCACTTCCAGCGCAGAAATGCGTGGTCGCTGTGGGAATCACTGTTTGGGACAGATTAAGAAAATCACAGTGACACTGTTCATGAGTGGAGGTCCCAAAAATGCCCGTGTTGACAATCTGCTGTAAAAAATCCCCAGACTAACTACATTACAGGTGTGCGTTGCACAGTTTCTATGCAAGCTCGTGACTTCACCAGTTTTTTTAATATTTTCACTGCAGATTTTCAACATTGCCATTTTTTACACCTCCCCATGAACAGTACAGCTATCATTTTTCACATTCTGTTCGAAATGTGTTTTCGCACCTGTGGTGCCAAATGGCATAGTCGCTGTGCAAAATCAGCTTTCGGATAACAAACTGATATTGCCACTGTTCATGAGGTGGGGGTCACAAAAAAAACATGTTGAAAATTGGGAGTGAAAATACCGATGAACACCTGAGGCGTTAGGGTTACTGACCATAACGCCCCACCCTGTAGAAACTGACAGGCATCAGGGGTGTGACTTGGGATTGTCGCCTGTAATACTCCTGCCATTCCACCCCCACCCACACCCTGCAGCCAGTGAGAGGCATCGAGGTGTGCCTTGCACTCTTCAGCCCCAGAGTTCATCCCATTCTCCTATACAGCACCCATCTCACCATATTTCCTTATGGAATGGGGTGAACATAAGGGCCAAAGACCCCAAGGCACACCGTGACACTTGTCTATGTCTTCAGGGTAGGGTGTGGTGAAATGGTGAGGCCGTTATGCCTGATGACCCAAAGGCACACCCCAATGCCTGTCAGTATCTACAGGGTGGTGGTGGGGTTGGCTTCAGTTCAAGACTTCACTGCCATTCCTATTATGCAGCTCTGTAACTCCTACACTACCAATGCCAATGCCAGCAAGCAAACATTCGGCATTGACAAATGCTTGTTATATTAATTCCACTACAGGAACTAAGGCAGCTATTCTATTTAGTAAGCAATAAGCCACGGCTTATTTCTTGACTATTTGTGTTTTGTATCTGGAAAAAAAATATCCGGTTGTCACACAAACAATTTGTGATTGTGACACACCAGAGTGTGAAGATAACGGGAGTGACGTACTCAGTTCATAAGATTAATTTTTTATCTTATGAATGGGGTATGTCAGAAGGCAGGATATCATTTTTATCTGCCATGTTAAACCATCATGCTCATTGTGTGTATATATATATATTTAACTAAGGGATTGGAGAACGTGAGACAAGAATTACAGTTTTAGTTCATTATTTACCACTAATAGACAAGTGAACAAGCCTCTGCCATTGTCCTGTAGAACCAATAGTCTTGATTAAGAAACTTCAATTGAGGAAACATCAAGGTGAACTCCACTTCCATGTTCAGAATCGGATACAGGACAGAACAACAGGACATGTTGCTCAGATCACATCTCCCTGTAGAGCCTTTGAATGGAAAAGGGTGATCTGACCATCAGCAAGATAAGACAGACACCTTCTTTACTTTTTGTTATATGAATATATCTAGAGGCCTTTGGTGTCATAAGTAGAAGTGTTCTTCTGCTTGCAGTATATATTGACTGAGGAATTTGGAGCCTTGGAACACAGAAGACAGCAACATTCTAAACTACAGGCACAGCTTTTTTAAAGCAGTAGCTGTACCAGTTACTCAGGTCAGGATGCATATTGTATATACCCATGTATAAAGAGCCCCTACAGAAACTCTGGCCCTAACTTGTATTTATTTATCTATCGAAAAGTTTCACCAGAAAGGCACACTGAACAACAAGTTGCTCATCTCTCGATGTGTCCTGGAGGAGAGGGTAGAGGGAGAATCAAATGCAAGACAAAGAACAGTCAAGCAGTACAAGCACTGATATACAGGAAATTGGATTTGTATAGACATTTGATACAGTGACTCGGGGACAGCAAGGCTTACCAAATACAAATACAAAGAACAGACAAATAGTACACGCAGTCATATACAGTAACTCGGATTTGTACGGACATTTGATACAGTGACTATGGTACATCAAGGCTTACCGGGCTAATTTGTTAAGTAAAAGAAAATACTGGTACACAAATTTGGAGTGATTTTAAGTGCAAACAGGAAATACAAGTGCTAGGGGGCAACTACTGCAGAGTGACAATAGAGCAATGAAGCACTTAGCAGAGCAAAGCAATTAGCTGATCATAGCTAGAGGCATGCGCAGTTAGAGGAGTAGTAGTTTGTAAGGGCTAAGGAGATAGAGTAAGAGGAAGATGACCATCTAATTTGAGGTGGCAATGAGTTCCAGAACTTTGGGAAGTTGTGGGAGAAGGCAGAGTGGCCAGGTTTCAGTGAGCCTACGAGGGACAACCAGCATCCTGTTGTCAGTGGATCTGAGTGAGCATTCGGGGGTTGAAGGGGTAGTCAGAGCAGTCAACAGATGGGGGGAGGGAGTTGAACCAGAATTTAGAGGTGAATTTAACTATATGGGTCAGCCACCGGTTGGTAAGTGAGCCAGGGAAAAGCAAGGGAGTGGTAAAGATCATAGTGGTGGGTACGTGGGGGCGCGTCAACAGTGAAACAGCAGAAGGAGTTCAAGAGTAAGTTCAATCTGGTTAAGGTGGACTTTGGGGCAGCACTATAGACTACATCACAGTAGTCGAAGATAGGGAGAATCATCTTCTGGACTAATTCGCGCCTTACCGGAAGAGGTAGGGAGTTTCAGTTCCGGAAAAGGTGACAAGCTTGGGGCACAGTTTTTTCAGACTAGCGTCCACGTGTCCAGAGAAGCTGAGGTGCTGGTCAAGCCAGACCCCAAGGTATCTGAAGTAGGAGGTGTCCTCCAGTGAAGTCCCATCAAGGGTGTGGAAGGAGGGAAGGGAAATGAGACTGTAGCATCTCTGCCTTGTGCTAAAGATCATGGAGACAGTCTTTTTGGCATTTAGAGAAAGTTAGTGAGTACTAAGCCAGAATTGGAGCTTGCTGCCGGCCCAGGGGTGCTGAGGGCTGAGGCGCTGGTCGCCTTACCTCAGGCCACGCTGGCGACCCATGTTCGAACGAGCACGGGTCACCAGGATTGCAGGAGGAGGAGAGGGATTGAGCATCTGAGGGACTGCTCTCCCTCTCCCTCTCTAGGGGGGAGAGATTCCAGTAGTTGGTGCAAGGGTGTCCACTAGTGGAGGCTGGGGGACATAGCACCACTGCTCTACAGAAGAAGTCATGATGGGGTAGGCGCCGGGGAGTAGCATGTGCAGATGCGTATGCGCTCCTTCCCTGGGTGCCATTGCATGCCCCTCATGCAAGGGCGAAAATGGAGGAGAAAAATCTGGTCCTGGTCGAGCACTGATGAGCCGTCCACCCACCGCAGGCCCCAACCTCGAATAGTGCTTCCCTCACTGGATCCTGTGAGAAGGTGAGTTGAGCTGAGCCGGGGGGGGGGCTCCTCACCGCCCCGCCACGGGGGGTAATCTGTGGGGGTAGGGGCTAGTGGCCTGATCTCAGGGTACAGGGCTGGACGGGTGGATGAGGATGGTAGCCGACCGGGGACCAAGGAGCAGAAACAATGCAAGAAAAAAAAAAAAGAATTGGAACTGGAGTCTGGTTTCAACATCTGAGACAGTGCGGCCAGAGATGAACAGTACAGTGTTGTCAGTGTACATGTGGATGGAGGCTGAGGTACGTACTGGTGGAAGGTCATTTAGGAATATAGAGAAAAGTATGGGTTCTAGCACTGAACCTTGAGGGACACCGGTGTCTGTTGAAGGGGGGGGTATACTGAGTCAGCGATTCTGACTGATTGTGTCCCACCTGTAACGTAAGCAGAGACAGACAGTCCAGCTGAGGAGAGGTTGTTTAGGAGAAGGGAGTGGGAGACCATGTTGAAAGCCTTTGCAAGGTCAACAAAGATAGCTGAGGTGATTAGACCATTATCCATTCCAGTGAGGATGGAATCTGTGAGCCTGAGTAGGGAGATGGTGGTGGAGTGATGTTTCCTAAAACCAGATTGGAAAGGGGTGAAAAAGTTAGACTCAGAAACCTAGCGAGCTGAGACAGGACCAAGTGTTCCTGGAGTCTGGCTTGGACAGGGAGAAGGGAGATAGGACAGTAATTACGGGGGGAGGAAGGATCGCCCCCCTTAGGTAGAGATAAGACTACAGTAGTAGCGACAGACATTGCCAGATATTTTCAGATATTTCATGAAATTTCTAAAAAGTTTTGCTCTGCTGTCCCTACTATGGAAATGCAGAAAGCAGGAGATTTCTCTGTAAATATCACAGAAATTTCAGGAAATAGCTGGCAATGTCTGTGGCTACTACTGTATGGCTTACTTCCTGTTTTTAAGCACTGTGGCGAAAAGAAAGATTTAGGATGTCAGCCAGTGGGGCAGCTATTGCCAGGGTGGAGAGATAGAGGAGCTTAGGGTCCAGTCCATCAGGTGAGCTACCTTTAGTAGGTTTAGAGCTAGCAGAGTGGCTGGGGTGTTTACAGTGGTGACTGAGGAGAAAGAGAAAGCTTCACTGCGTGAGGTTGCATTTGGAGGTGCTTGGGTAGTCAGACTGGAGGGTGGGAAGGAGGGGAGGGATGCTAGAAGGGTGGATGCACAGGAGGTAAAATAGGAGTTGAATTCTGTGGCTACAGCAAGGTGGTCAGAGACCAGGGTATTATTTATTTTAGGAGGGGGTTGGATGGGGGGGGGGGGATAACACATGGACAACCTTCCAGAATTTTGATGGGTTGTTTATATTGGTTTGGAAGGAGTTTCTAAAGTATTCAGCCTTGGTCAGCCTAGTAGCTTTTGTGCATTTGTTTCTCAGGGTATGGTAGATCATATAGTCGTGAGGAGGGCCAGAAGTTTTGAGCTTTTTCCAAGCCTGGTTTCAAGACCATTGGCATGTGAGAAGCTCTGGTGTGATCCATGGGAGATGGTTGCCGTGAACCATGGAGGGCCTGATAGGGGTGAAGAAAAAAATTACTCACTTCGGGAATTGTGTTTCTTTTAATGGAGTCTTACTGTATTCTGACATTATGCAGTTAGCCCCAGCACCCGAACTGCTCTGGAGAGGAAAGAATTAACTCTATGCCAGAGCATAGAACGTTGAGCTTGAGCTCGGTTCAAACCTCTGTCTGCTGCACTTTGAAGTGTAAACGTCAGATTCTTATGAGCTAATACTAACTACACCTGTTAAGTGGAAATTGAAAAATCTACTAGCCAAAAGGCAACCAAATATTTTGGATCCTCAAAAGACTCAAGTTGAGAACTCCAAAACAAAAACTAGGTAGTGAACAAAACATAACTATAGAAAATATATAACCTAACTCACTCCCCCTCTAAATATAGGGGAGAGTGCCAAGTGCACCCCTGAGGTACAACACTGCACCTTCCAGCCCACTTCCCAAAAAACAGGTTCTGAGAGGGGAGGCAGGAAGGGAGGTCAGAATACAGCAAGACTCCATTAGAAGAAACACAATTACTAAGGTGAGTAATTTTTTCTTCAAACAACATGAATGAAGTCTTGCTGTATTCTGACATTATGCAGACTACCAAACAGTACCTCCATGGGGGAGGGTACTAAATCAATTTTGGGAATAGGCTCTGCAGTACTGCTGTACCAAACCTAGCACCACTCCTAGCCTGGATATCCAGAGAGTAATGCTTGGTGAATGTATGGACTGTTTTCCAGGTGGCTGCTTTGCATATCTCTAGTAAGGGAATATCACTGGCAGCAGCCAGAGAAGCAGCTGTAACTCTAGTTGAATGAGCCCTCAGGCCTGGGGGGGGGGGTACTTTGCCTAGATTTTCATAGCAGAATTGTATACAAGAGACAATCCACCTGGCAATGGTCCTCTTAGTAGCAGGTTTACCCTTTCCCACTTCACCATAAGTAAGAAATAACTGAGGGCAGTCAAACTTAAGTGCCTTAGTATGCTCAATGTAGTAGCTAAGTGCCCTTTTAACATCCAAACTGTGCAATCTTCTCTCTCCTGAAGAAGAATGATCAGTGAAGAACACAGGAAGAGACATGGACTGGTTCAGATGAAAATCTGAAACCACTTTAGGTAAGAACCTTCTGTTGGTTCTAAGGACCACCTTATCTCGATGGAATGAGATAAAATAGGCTCCACTGACAGAGCTTGTAATTCACTGTTATGCCTGGCAAAGGTAATAGCTACCAGGAACACAGTTTTCCAAGTCAAATACTTAAGTTCTGCTGAGGCCAAGGGCTCAAAGGGTGGTTGCATAAGCTGAACAATGCAAATATTAAGATCCCAAACAGGAGTAGGATCCTTAAAAGGAGGATTGGTATGGAGCAATCCTTTAAAGAATTTACAGAAAACAGGATGAGATGCCAGGGAGGAAGCCTTCCTCACTGACAGGAATGCAGAAACAGCTGACAAGTGTACTTTCAGGGTAGCCATTAAGATGAACCATATAATCCAGAACTGTAGCCAAGTCAGAAGAATCTGGGGGTATGCACTTATTGGAACACCAAATGCTGAATCTTTTCCATTTGGAGTTATAAGTTTTTCTGGTGGCAGGTTTTTGAGAGGCTTTGACAATGTCCAGAACCCACGAGACAAATGCAAGCTTGCATATTCTAGCTCTTCTAGAGCCATGCCTTGAGATTGAGAGACCGAAGGTTGGGGTACCAAATCCTTCCCTGGGAGGAGGTTAACAGATTGTGATGCTTGGGAAGAGATAGGGGAAGATGGAATGCTAGGGACAGCAATAGAGGATACCAAGGCTGCCTGGCTCAGTCTGGAGCAATCAGGGTCACTTTGCAAGACTGTGACCTTATCTTGACCAGAACTTTGAATAATAGAGGAAAGGGGGGAAAAGACGTACAGAAATTTCCCCTCCCAATCCAGAAGTAGAGCATCCATGGGGACTGAGCCCAAGACTGGGGGTCTGCAACAGAAGAGAGGAAGTTGGTGATTGTCTGGGGCTGCGGAGAGATCTATCTCTGGAGTGCCCCACCTTGGAAAAATCACCTGTAACACTAGGTGATCCAGGGACCATTCGTAATGGTCCTGAGAAATCCTGCTCAATACATCTGCTAGTACATTGTCCTTCCCTGGAAAGTGGACTGTTACCAGAGAGGTCTGTAGGGAATAAGCCAGGAACCATAATTTCATGGCTTCCGTACACAAAGCCGTAGACCGAGTGCCTCCCTGCTTGTTGATGTACCACATGGTGGTGGTGTTGCCTGTCCTGACCTGAACCACCTTGTTCTTTACTGAGTCTGAGAAAGCTTGTTGAGCCAGAAACACTGCCCTAAGCTCCGGAAGATTGGTGCAAAGTAGAGACTCCTGAGAGAACCACACTCCCTGTGCTGTGAGGACTCCTAAGTGAGCTCCCCACCCCAGGAGAGAAGCATATGTGATTAGAATGACAGAATGAGACTAAGTGATGAATGGGACTCCTTGTCTGAGGTTGTCCTGATCCAACCACCATTGGCAAGCCTGGATCAGAGTCTGAGTCACTGGAATTAGTTTGGTTAGAGGATCTTTTTTCTGAGACCAAAAAGCCCTCAAGTGGAACTGGATGTCCCTCATCTGAAATCTGGCCCCTTGTACCACTGCAGTGGAAGCTGACATGTGGCCCAGGAGTTGAAGAAAATGCCTTGCTGGTCGAGACACCAGGAAGCAAAAGGAAGAAGCCAGGTCTATAAGGGCCTTTGCCCTTGTCAGAGGGAGAAAGGTTCTTGCTTTGACAGTATCCAACTCTACCCCTATGAAGGTCAAGAGTTGCACTGGTTTGAGAACTGACTTTGGAAGATTGAGGAGGAATCCTAGAGAAGTGAGCAATTGCTGGGTCACTTGCAGGTTTGACTTGACTTGGTCTGGAGACTGACCCACAATGAACCAGTCATCCAGGTATGGGAATATGGAGATGTTTTGTCTCCTTAGAAAGGCCACTACTACTGCTAGGCATTTTGTGAACACCCTTGGTGTTGATGTTAGGCCAAAGGGCATTGCTCTGAACTGATAATGGTCTGAAGGCAGTTCGAACCTGAGGTACTTTTTGTGGGAGCACCTGATGGGAATGTGAAAATAGGCATCCTTGAGGTCCAGGGAGGCTAGCCAATCCCCTGGCCTTAGAGAGGGAAGAATTATTCCCAGAGTCACCATTTTGGATTTTGGCATTACTAGGTGCTTGTTTAAGTATCTTAGATCTAGGATGGGTCGCCACTCCCCTGTCTTTTTTGGGGTAAGGAAGTGTCTGGAGTACAGGCCTTTGCTCCTGTGTGTAGTAGGAACTCTCTCTATGGCTCTGAGAGCCAGCACAGAGGAAACCTCTGCCTCTAGGGCAATGGTTTCAGAGATGTTTGCAGGTGGAAAGACCTGACCCTCAGCTTTGGAAATTTTTTGAAGCGGAGGGCCAGTCCCTGGCTTACTACCTACAGGACCCACTTGTCTGAGGTAACAGACTTCCAGACCTGGAAGTAATAAGCCAGCCTGCCTCCTACTGGAAAGGGGGAGTCGACCTGGGCTGACACATCAGGTGTCTTCTTGGCAGGAGCCTTGGACTGAGAAGAGGATACAGCCCTGCTCATCCCCCTTTTGCCTCTCCCTCTGAAGAACCCTCTCTGAGGAAAAGGAGAGGAGGCCTGTGCCTGGTAGAAAGGCCTGTGAAAAGGCCTGCCCCTGCCCCTAGATTGCTGCTTTTGAGGAGTTTTCTGTCTTTCCTTGGCCTGTGCACTCCTGTAAGTGGTCCTGTATTTATCCATTGTCTTCATATAATTCTCTGTCTGCTCCCCAAATGGAGAATTATCCACAACAGGGAAATCCATGGCCTTAGCCTGGGTATCCTGTGAGAGGCTAGTGCATCTGAGCCAAGCCAATCTCCGAAGAGCCACAGATGTAGCCATGACTCATGATAATACATCATTAGAGTCTATAGCAGCACAAAACTGGATCTTAAATGCCTCTATCCCATCAGCAGCCACCTCCTCCACCTCCTTGGCCAGCAAGGGGGAAGCCTGTTTAGCCAGTTTCAGAACAGCATCCCATCTGGACTTCTGGTATCTAGTTGTGTAGTCCATGTAGTTAGCCTGCCTGAGTCCCAAGGAGGATGCCACGTACTGTTTTTAGCCATGACATCCAGCCTCCTGGAGTCTTTATCTGGGGGTGTGAAGCCAAGGGTATGTTAGCCTTATCACAGGCTGCAGCCTGCACAACCCCAACATGGCTGCATTGCTGGTACAAGAACTCCGTACCTGAGGCTGACAGCATGTACCTCTTGTCCATTCACCTGTCCACAGGAGGGAAAGAATTTGGTGTTTTAAGCAATCTTTGTGTCTGTTTCCTCAGGGATTTATGGAGGGGAAAAGACAATCTTTTTGACTCTGGGATGTCCATCATTTCCACACAGTCAGGCTCTTCTTGTTCCTCAACAGCTTCAACCAGGGGGAGCTGGAGGGTTTCTGCCACATTTTTGTAAAACAAAAAGTGTGAAGAGGGCTCAGAAAGCCTAGGAGGGGAAACACTAGCAGGCTTGTTTGGGGAGATGTCCGGTTCTATAGGCTCATCGAGACCTTCAATACCATCATCATCATCGTCGTCATCATAGTCTTCACCCCCCTCCAGATCCGGTTCATTATACTCTTCTGGGGAATAGTCCAGAACCGGTGGAACTGACCAAACCGAGTGCCTACCGAGAGGCACCGGATCGGTTGGAACCGGACGGAGCGATTCAGCTATACTAATCGCCCTGGCAATTTCTTCGGCAGTTGGACAATGCAATTCTGGATCCAAACCAGCCGATTTATCCTTTCTTTTTCTTTTAATCAGAACTGACCCCTCAGGATCAGCTCTCCTTTTGCCCGAGGGAGTCTTGCCCAGGTCAGTGGGCACTCCCTCAGGTTCAGTCAGCACTGAACCGGGCTGGCCATCTGGGTCAGCGGACTTCTCAGCCTCCTTTTCCCTAAGCCTGCCCAATCTTTTATCTAAGGTGGCCTTAGGAGAATTTTTCAAATTTGGCAGTCTGAATCAAGGTGGTCAAAACCCAGACAGTAAACACAAGTGGTGTGGGGATCAGCCTTAGCAAAGGCCTCCCCACACTCACTGCAGTGTTGAAACCCAGTGGGCTCGGTTTTTCTTTTGGGTTTCTCAGACAAAACCATCCTAAAACTTACCCTTTACTCAGCAAAAGCCAGGCAAGACCCCTTTATCGGTTCCTAACCGTGTCACGCGTATTTGAAAAAAACGGCTAAAATACGTTTTTTTTAGAACTGATAAGGACCGGTACCTCACACTAAATACAGAAACAAAATAAACTTACAAGAAGTAAAACAGACAATTGGTTCAGCCGAACCGATTGGAAAAAATGTTTTTACAATTTCCACACACAATTCACACTCAGTCCACTACCTAAGCACTTACTGTACCGCAGACAGGGATCTGAACCGAAATAAAATAAGAAATAGCAGTTTAAAACCAACGTTTTTACTGTACCGAACCGGCAGCGAAGGAGAGATCTCCAGAGTGACTGTTCAGTTAGGCAGAGGAAAGAATCTGATGGTTACACTTCAAAGTGCAGCAGACAGAGGTCTGAACCGAGCTCGAGCTCAACGTTCTATGCTCTGGCATAGAGTTAACTCTTTCCTCTTCGGAGCAGTTCAAGTGCTGGGGCTAATGCATAATGTCAGAATACAGCAAGACTTCATGTTGTTTGAATAGGTTCCAAGTGGAGATGAATTTGTCGTTAAAGTAAGATCAAAGCATTGTCTATGGATTGGGTCAGTGAGATAGGCGTCCAGTCAGTATGTGCCAGACTGTAGAGTAAGGGGTCTAGGTCAAGGGACTTAATGGACCTTGAGTGAATTAACTTGGTAGAATTTTAGGCCTATGAATTTTCTGAACCATGAAAATCATATGGTGTCACTTAATGAGTCCGGATTTTATGACTCTGTGTGGGTGGGAGGTGAGTGCCTAGTCAATCAATGAGTGGTTTTGTGATTTGAGATTTAGGCGGGTTGGTTTGGTGATTTGTTGTGTAAGGTTCCGTGAGGTTATGTCATTTCTAAGTTTAGAGAGGGAGGTGGCATCCCAGTGTTGATTGATATCCTCCATTATGTGTACAGTAGTAGCCACAGACATTGCCAGCTATTTCCAGATATTTCGCGAAATTTCTGAAGAGTTTCTCTCTGCTGCCCCTACTGTGCAAATGCAGAAAGCAGGAGATATTCTGGAAATATCACAGAAATTTCAGGAAATAGCTGGCAGTGTCTGTGGCTGCTACTGTAGCTTGCCAGCAGGGGAGTGGGCAACAATATTAGTGATAAACTCAGAAACAATAGCAGCGGAAAGTCCAGGTTTGTGGTAAACATCAGCTACATAGATTGGGAGAGAGAACGTTAGTGACAGTCTTAAGAGGAGCATTTCATAAGTCGCTGGGAGGGATGTGGATAGGATAATATCAATGTTGAGGGAAGCGGAGACATACATGGCAATACCGCCTCCTCTACTTGCTTGGTCTTGCCAGTGGATTGAGTAAACTGGGATAGCAATTTCATTGGTTGCTATTTTGTTATTTAGCCAGGTTTCAGAGAGAGTAAGGATGTCAGGGGCAGGAGAGACAGCAAGAGGTTGTAAAAGGTCAAGACTGGGCAGCAAGCTACGTATATTTGCATGGAGTAGCTTGAGGCCACTGGGAAGGCTTTGGGGACTAACGGGGAAGGGGGGAGACATAAGAGATAGTATGAGCGAAGGGGGAGTAAGGGAAGGGCCTAGGTTTGGGTTGATATCTCCTGAGAGTAGCAATAAGTAGAAAATGATGAAGTGGTGTAAGTTGTCTCTCTTAAACCAAGGTTTTGATATGAGTGATTGTGGGATGTGGTAAAGAATTTGGGTCAGAGGATTTTTCAGCTTTAGCAGTGATATTAGATAGTGGGAGTTTAAGAGAGGGTAGATGGAAGCAGAAGGAAGGGAAGTGAAGTAGGACCAAGATGGTTGGTCATATGCTAAAGTAGCAAGAAAAGGGATATGAATGGAGGGCCTGACAAAAGGGAGGGCAATACTCTGCGCCAGGTAGTTGGTATGAAGATATCCATGCATGGTAGATGGAGCAAGGATGGAAGGGAATAAGAGAAGACAAGGTTTATAGGGACACATGTTGCACAGAGAGGCTATAATGTAAAAGTGGGAGAAGGCACTGAGGAGGTGGGGCAAAATAAATGAGAGTTAATATCCCAGTTTATATCCAGAGGGGTAAGTTCCCGAAGAGCTACTGTTAAATGGGAGGAATGGTACAAAGGGAAGGGAAATAGAGCAGGAATCACAGTGTGGGTGCCGCAGGACTATAGCAAAACTGTGGCAGAAATTGCAGTGTGGCGCCACAAAATATACAGATAGTGAAGAAGTACCAGTATTGGGTACTGACTATAATTGGGTCAGGCACAGGAGAAAAAAGATACAGTATCTATGCTCCTAGTGGCACTAGGATGCAAGTCTATTAACCAGATCCAGGAAGAGGTGACTGGGAACAGGTAGAGAATTGCCTGTTATAGGTAGTATGGGAAGTAAGAACTTGGGACAGGGTCACTGAATTGCAACAGATCTAATTGGGCTAAGTGGCTGTGAGGGGCGGTGCCACAGTTATGGCAGGAATGCATGGGCGGGAGAAAATTCAAAGCTACTGTTCAGGTTCATTAGCTAGCAGCAGCAGGCTGTGAAGAAGGGCAGACAAAAGAGTGGAACGTACAAACAGGGCAAGTCGTTGGGAAAGTGCCTGGATTCAAATATGGAAATTACCTTACAGCGGAGTGGAGTAGCAGGCAGCAGCAGCTGCTGAGGGAGCCGCACCACAGGGAGGGGAGCCTGAATCAGGGGCTGTGGAATCTGGAAGAGCAAGGGGAAAAAACATAGATTTAACAAAAGCAACAGAAACTCAGGGGGGAGGGATTCAAATTCTTAGTGGGACAGTGGTGCCAGAGAGAGTGGCAGGGGAGGTAGACAAAGGAATCGAGTAATTGGTGGGTGGGGATCAGCAGTAGAGGCAAGGGCAGAAAGACAGAATGGAAGGTGGGGGGGGGGGAGGAGGTGCCAAAGACTTGGCGAGTCAGAGAGAAATAGCAGGCAACAGATAGAAAAGGAGAAATTAAACACAGAGAAAGCAAACAGCAGGAAAAGGGGAGATTAAACAACAGCGAAAGCAAAAATCAGTTTCACTAATACTGGTAATACAGGAGCGAAGTACTCCATTAACAGTATCTGCTGACACAAAGCAGTAAATCCTACTAGGTTAATACAGTACAGGTAACAAGCAGCAATTTCAAGCAATTAACAGGCAATTGCCATAATTGAAATTATTTAATTGTATTAGAGAAACAAATGTAATAAATGTATCTGCTCTAAATTTTAAAGCTACTGTTCAGGTTCGCTAGCTAGCAGCAGCAGGCTGTGAAGAAAGGCAGAGAGAAGAGCAGAACATCTAAACAGAGCAAGTCAGTGGGAAAGCGCCTGTATTCAGATCTGAACGCTACCTTATGGCAGAGTGGAGCAGCGGGCGGTGGCAACTGCAGAGGGAGCCATGCCACGGGGAGTCTGAATCAGGGGTTCTGGAATCTTACAATGTAGTGGAGCAGTGGGCGGCAGCAGTTGCAGAGGGAGTAGAGTCATGGGAAGGGGAACCCAAATCAGGGGCTCTGGAATCTTACAGCGGAGTGGAGCAGTGGGCGGTGGCAGCTGCAGAGGGAGCTGTGCCATGGAGAGGGAAGCCCAAATCAGGGGCTCTGGAATCTTACAGCGGCGTGGAGCAGTGGGCGGTGGCAGCTGCAGAGGGAGCTGTGCATGGGGAGGGAAGCCCAAATCAGGGGCTCTGGAATCTTACAGCGGAGTGGAGCAGTGGACAGTGGCAGCTGCAGAGGGAGCTGTGCATGGGGAGGGAAGCCCAAATCAGGGGCTCTGGAATCTTACAGCAGAGTGGAGCAGCGGACAGTGGCAGCTGCAGAGGGAGCTGTGCATGGGGAGGGAAGCCCAAATCAGGGGCTCTGGAATCTTACAGCAGAGTGGAGCAGCGGACAGTGGCAGCTGCAGAGGGAGCTGTGCTTAGGGAGGCTCTGGAATCTTACAGCAGAGTGGAGCAGTGGAAGGTGGCAGCTGCAGAGGGAGCCGCGCTATGGGGAGGGAAGCCTTAATCAGGGGCTCTGGAATCTTATAGCGGAGTGGAGAAGCAGGCAGCAGCAGCAGCTGCAGAGGGAGCCACGCCACGGGGTGGGGAGCCCGAATCAGGGGCTCTGGAATCTGTAACACATACAAAAATACTGCAAGTCTGATAGAATTGTTTAGTTTATACCCCCTCAAGACAGTCTGAAGGTATTAATGTGTCTGTTTCATTGCCTATATAATATACTTAGCTCAACAAGTCCAAGCCTGCACATACAGGGTTACTACTGCATTCAAGTCCCAGAGTTCTAAGTGGGAGAAACTAAATATCTTGAGGTAGTGTGCTAAGTAAGCACAGGGTGTGAGTTAGACTGAGATAATCACTATCCCAGGGGCACAATGTGGCCTGATGCTGCAGATGGAGTCCTTACAGCCCTCTGAAATGTGGTTATCTCAGCCTAACTCACATCTTGGAGTGTCTTATTGTGCTTATAAAATGGGGTTTACGTAAAAAATGTAAGGACTACACAGTAACAGTTAAGTCAATGTTTTATTTGAGCACAATGTTAGCTTATAAGGGTAGAAATAGTCCCCAAACTTGCAAATGTGAATGCAAAAATGCACAGGTGTGCCCACTAATATGTGGTAATTAAATAGGAAGGCAGGCTGGCACTGGTACTTTTCCCACTGTGTGCTAGACTAAGGTACAGGTGCCGGCCTCTGCCTGCCAATCAGCAGCCAGCATTATTTGTACCCATTTTTATAAATTTCTATAAGTGGTGGGAATTTACTGAAGGAAGACCGGAGTTTAAGAGACTGAGGAAGAAACCTCCTCAAGGGGCTTGTTCCAAAGGACTTTTGGGCCAGGATTTCAGCCCGGGGGGAGGGGGCGGGACTACATCAGAGTCCAGTGGAAAGTGGTGGACACCATGCAGTCTAATGGGTCATGTGCTCAGAACTGTTCAGTGAGTTTATTCAGGTAATAGCTTTAGAGAATGCTTCTGCACTATCCTGTAGAGGAACACATAAGGAGTAATGTTTCAGATGGTGCTGCACTCCTGTTGTGGGCCAACCAGGGCTGGGGTGACACCATCTAGCTGGAGGAAGGTTGCTTTTTGGAGTTTACTGCATGCATTGTTGTTGTGGGAGTCCTTTAATTTTGGCAGATCCCCAGCCAGTGCAAAAAGGAATGGGATGAGGAAAAAGACAGCGTTTGGAAGATTCCATTTTAAGTCAAGCTTAGGGCACTGAAGGCTGCAGGTTGTCTCTATGTGGGCTTTGGCCTGAGGCTTCGGTCAGGAGTATACTGGAGTCCTGGGGGTCTACCAGGTCTAGAGATGTTTCAATACAGGCGTCCAGCACAGTCGTACCATGCCTATGGATTAGTCAAGCTGTATGTCCATATCCACTCCTAGAGAGGATGGAAATAGTTCACTGTCCTCAGTTGGAACTGATGCTCATGTCAGAGTGAATGGGTAGCTGCCCCACTTGTTCACTGGTCTCAGGACCCCATCTGTGATAAGTGTATCTCAATAATACTATGTAGTGAGGTCTTCTTCTCCCAGGCCTGAGGGCCAAGTACCTGTGGCAGCAAGTGTATGCCATGGCTGTGCTATAATTTTCTGACTGTACCTGTACCGTAAACTAAACCATCAGCTTGAAGATTCAGCCTGAACACGGGCTTGTTCGGATTTTGTGAGTTTTACGTCACTGCTGGTTCCCCCCACCAGCCTCACAACTTAGGGGCCCCCCTCCTCCCAGAGGAGGAATCCAGAGCATCTAACCTGTTTCGGGTAACAGACTGGAATTCACATAATCACCTTTAAAACTCTCTTATGCAAATGCAGACCCCACAAACAGAATTGTTATCAATGTACTGTACATCTTCAAAAGTAACATCTGTTTGTTATCTAGCCTGGAATTTTTATTAATGTCCAGGATTATTATGCATTTCAGTTGTTTTGTCCAAGGAGCTACTTCATGTGATTAAACATGAGTAAAATCTTTTACTTTACTTTCTTGTTTTGGACATGAAAGATATGATCTGTTTTTGTTTCCGCTATCCGTTTAATTTGTATTACAACACCATTTGTTTTTTGACATATAAATGGTAAAAAAAAAAAATGCTGTTTGTTTATTTTATTTAACATTTTTGTATACTGGGTAAGTACATTAAATTGACAGCCTGTTTTCAGCACAACCTGGAAATGGGCTTACATTATGTTTCTGTGCATCAGTAGGTAAGCAGGCTTTCTCCAGCTTGTGCATTTGAAGAACTTCCTATCTGTAGAAGTCTTTATGGTATGTATGCCAGGGGAGTTTTCCAGGTCCATTTTTACTATCTGCGTTTAATAAAATAGTGGTTGTATGACCTTGCCACACAGATATTTCAATCTATATTTTGCAGTTTTTCGCTGGGACAAGAAACTACATTTCCCATTGGCGCTTAACCATGAATTTCCGCCAAGCCCTCTGATTTCAGCACAGAGTATCCACCTTCTCTGTCCGAATGTCACAGCACACATTGATTACTGCATCGCCCTGTGTGTGTATGTAAGTGTGTGGGAGTGTGTGTTAGTGAAGATCAGCTACAGGTGGTGCTAGCTAGCTTCTCTTTTGTATTGTCTGTCCTCATTTCCACCAAGTTCCGTATATGAACTGGCAAGTACCACTAACCAGCCCCTCTCCCAAAAAGTATCATCCAGAGAAGTATTGTAGTCTAGCAGTTATAGCATAGAGCAGTAAACCTAGAGACTGAAATTTAAACCGCAGCTACTTGCTCACTGTCGCATCGTAAGCAAGTCCCCTTCTCATGCTTGTGCTTCTGACTCACTCTTTCTGCTTAATGTTTCTTAACATTGCTTATTTTTCCTTACTTTACCCTGTATCTCATTTTATAAATCACTAATGAAATTTCAGCCAGTTAGTGCACAGAGCCGCTACACCTCTTGTCCTGCATACAGAGGTTTCTTGTGTAGAAACGCTGAGTGAAGCATTTCAATTCACAGCCAGGGGGGAGAGCAGCTTCGTTTAACTTTTTAAATACAAAAAAAAAATAGATAAAACTTATTATAAATCACAATAGCTAATGAGTGATTTATAATAAGTTAGAGGGGTGCCACACGGTGTTCTTTTGGAATAAGAGGCGCCTATCAGGAGATTTGGGCAGCCAGAATGGCTCAGCTTTGCTTCGTAGTCCCCTTGCCCAAACCTCACTCTCAGAATCACTTATACCATTAGAGATACCCTGCAGAGGCCCTATTAACCCTTGCTGTGCCACAGACTGATAATATCAATCCAGAATTCCTATATGTTCTAATTCTGTTGGCAGTCTAAGGGTGAATTATAATTCAATGTCCTGCACAGCCAGTATAGTGATATGCTTGGGCAACTGTGTTAGTTTGGCTTTTGGCCATTTGCACTCTCTATTCCAGAGGAATTACCACCCTGTAGGGGTACAAAAGGCAAGGAACCCTCGGAGAGGATTCCACCCCTAGAGGTGCCACGGGACGATTCCCATGGCTAAAGGTACCTTAGGAATCCCCCTAAGGAGAGAGAGCTGCCGCTGGAGGAGGAGGGGAGGATGGTGGGGCAAAGAAAAAGTGCTTCACAATGAGGCTGAGAGGAATTGCTTATATAGCTCGGGAAGTGGGAGTGGCTGGCTGCTTGGCCATCGAATTTCAGGCATAGCCTTTCCAATTCAATGTCCTGCGCAGCCAGTATAATGTTATGCTTATGCAACTGTGTTAGTTTGGTTTTTGGCCATTTTCACTCTCTATTCCAGAGGAATTACCACCCTGTAGGGATACAAAAGGCAAGAAACCCTCAGAGAGGGTTCCACCCCTAGAGGTGCCATGGGACAATTCCTGTGGCTAAAGGTACCTTAGGAATCCCCAAAAGAAATGTAATACAATCATATCCCAAAGAAGGAGGTAACACAAAGCTTATGAGCAAGCAGTAAGTGTGACTGAGGAGCAATAACTGTAATATAGTAGTGAAGAATAGACATTTTGATAACGTAATGAGATGCTCAGTTTGATAATGTAATGAAATGCCAAGGTTTGCGTAGCATGATATTAATGGTTTGCGTTGAGAATGAGGAGATCCTCTAAGGAGAGAGGGAATGGCAGGACATCCTCTACCTCCGTCCAACAGCAGAACCTACCTAAAGAAACTAGGGTACACTACTATGCTAACTAACAGTTATGACCTGAGGCAACGGAGGAGAGAAAACCCCTCCTATTAGGAGCAAATCTCTGGGGATCCAAGGCCTAGGTCACCTTCCCTCCAGGCTTGGGATAGTTTATTTAGTGATGGCTCTGCAGCTGCAATTTGGAAAACCCAATTAAAGGGAGGTGGAAAATATTCCAATTTGGAGCAAGGCTCTCACTCAAACCCTCTAACGGGAATGCAGGGGAAGGTTACGAGAAAACTCTGCAACAATACATGCAACCAAGGTGGAGGAGGAGAGCAACAGCTGCTGAGGCACTCACCTGGCCTACCCACCCTAAACTCAAAGCAGGTAAACCAGAGCCAGTCGTAGGGAGAATGCGGTGAAGGTGCCTTGCTAGGGAAACCACTAAAGTTAACGGCTAACTGTTATAGTGGAACATTAGAGCCAAAGGAGATCGTTGTAACCCCCCTTCACCTCTAGTCTTAAATTCTAACCAGGTGCTACTGTCACTTAGCAGGCAGCTAAAGCCAAGCCCAGGGTGAGGACATTCCCACCTATGGGCCAGGTGAGAAGGACACGCTCAAGATGCTGGCTAAATGCAGAGTGAGACCATCGGTTGCAGGAACTCTGCACCAGAATAGAATGGCTGGCATGTCCCAGAAATTGACTGACAGCTGAAAAGCCAGCAAACAGAATGAGCACGGTGTGCTGAGATCGTAATGAGCATTGAATGCTGAGACCCTGCAAGGTCAAAAGCAGAACTGAGTGCAGCAGAATCCCAGAGGCTGAAACCGAGGGGATGGCAGTAGGCATGAAACAATGGTTTGCATAAGCAATGAGCAACAATTGCATAAGCAAGCTTGGGCCAGCATGTAGGTCAGTAATGGAGTAGTAATAAATGGACCTTGCATGTAGGTCTGCATAACATAGTAGCAATAACATAGCACTGAATAGTGGGGCAAGCCAGCCAGGCATTTCAAAGCCAAATCAAGGTGACAAACTCTGAGGATTTTCAGCGGGCGAAGACAGGATTTAGAACAGAAATAATTAGCCACATGGGCCACAACCCCCAAAACACCTCCCAGTCCCTGCCGTAGGACAAACGAGGAAGTGATGAAAGGGCCGAGAACCACATGCAGATATTAAAGCTAGTTTAATAGCCTCAGCAAGAGCTTTAGCTAACCTCAGAGTAGAACAGCAGTGTATAAAAGGAATAACAGAATTTAACTCACTCTCTGCTCTCCAACATATTACCTCCAAAAACCATATAAACACTACAAACAGGTATCTGCCTCTATCTCTGAAATCAAACAAAGAGGCAGAAGACACTGCAGAGCAGGACACTGCAGCACAGGAGCTAGCACAACAAAACTCACCCAAATCAGGAACCAAAACAAAAAAAAGCAAAAAGGAAATCCAAAAAACTTCTGATCATAGGAGACTCCATGATTCGGGGAGTTGATACCCATCTCCAGCCAGGGGTAATGGTCAGATGTCTCCCAGGTACATCAGCATGGAGAGACACTGACCGCATTGCTAAAATTGTTCACAAAGCAGGAGAAAACATTGATGTCCTAGTACACATAGGGACTAATGATCTCGCCAGCTGGTCAGTTGTGGAGATCTAGGAACACCTGACCAGGCTGGGTGACAAACTATCATCTATTTCGTCTGGCATCTCCTTCTCTGAGATCCTGCCAGTCTGGGAGAGGGAAGCAGATGGACGGAAGGTCAGAGAAGGGGAGATAGGGGAGCTAAACACGTGGCTCAAAGGCTGGTGCCAGGAAAAAGGACACAGATTTGTAGGGAACTGGCAACAGTTCTGGGAGCGAAAGTTCTTTAAATTTGATGGACTGCATCTGACTAAGGAGGGAGTCAGTGCATTGGGGCAGAAGTTTGACGTCTTTGCAGAATATTTAAACTAGCAAATGGGGAGAGGGGTGCAGCACCCCATACGTCGAATGGGAAGAACACCCCTCCCCTCAGCTAGTGATCAAACAGGGATTCAGCATGTTTGCAGTTCATTTGCATCACCAGGTAAGAAAAAGGTTTGTCTCCCCACATTGACGCACAGGGGTAATGCCAAACCCTCACCCAACAACTAACACTCCAAAATCTGGCCAATGGAAAATCATGTACAATGCTCACAGCCTGGGAAATAAGATCCCAGACCTGCAGGCAATAATGTCAGAGGCTAAACTGGACATAGTAGCAATTAGTGAGATGTGGTTTACCAGTAACCACACTTGGGAGACTTCAGTACCTGGCTATGTATTGTTCAGAAGAGACCGAGGTGCAAAGAGGGGGAGGAGGCTCTGTATGTCAAATGAAAATATCAAAGCTACAGAAATTCAGAATACACATAAGGAGCCAGAAGAACTGTGGGTCACCCTGGAAACAGGAAATGGGACAGCCATAAGAACTGGGGTTGTCTACAGGCCCCCAGACCAGGGGGAGGACATAGACACATTACTGTTAGAAGATATACAAAACATGACAGCTAAAGGGGAGGTTCTGATAATGGGAGACTTCAACATGCCGGATACAGATTGGTCAATACCAGCAGGAACATCTGCCAGAACTAGACACATAGTGGATTCCCTGCAGGGGGAGGGCCTCAAACAACTGGTACAGCAACCCACAAGAGACAGGGCTATCCTAGATCTAGTACTGACTAACAAGGAAGGGATCACAGATCTCCAGGTAGAAGGTCACCTGGGGGCCAGTGACCATCACATGGTATGGTTCAATTTGGCTACTACATCTAAATTATCACATTCCAAGGCAAAAATATGGGACTTCAGAGGAGCTGACTTTGATAAGATGGCCAACAGAGTAAAGCTAGCCCTGGCAAAAAGAAACACAGGTGAGGGGGTACAGGCAAAGTGGGCAAGCATTAAGGATGCAATACTTGAAGCAACATCCCATTGTGTTAGACAGAAAAGGAAGTGCAAAAGAAGAAGGAAACCACTTTGGTTCTCAAATACAGTAGCAGAACAGGTCAGAGCCAAAAGGCTGGCCTTCAGGAAATATAAGGGAACACAACGGGATGAAGATAGGGAGGCATACCAAACTGCCCCAAGGGAAGCAGGGAAGGCAGTAAGGCAGGCAAAGTCCCAAACTGAGGAAACAGTAGCACGAACTGTAAAAGAAGGTGACAAGACTTTCTATAGATACATTAGTGAAAGGAGAAAGTTCAGAGGGGGTATTGCTAAGCTTAATGGAGAAAAGGGAGCATGTGAGGAGGAGGACCCTGTAAAGGCATCTATCCTAATAGATACTTTGCTCAGTACTTACTGAAGAGAAGGTAGGCAGGGTCCACAGCTCAGCATCATGGACACAGTGGGAGGGAGGTGATCACTACTCCTTCACAAAAGAAAGGGTCCTACAAGAGCTTGCTAAGCTCAGGGTGGATAAGGCAATGGGACCTGATGGCATACATCCCAGGGTACTTAAGGATCTAAAGGTGGAACTAGCAGAGCCATTAGCAGAACTGTTTAGTGAGTCTCTGAGCACAGGAGAGTCCCAGAAGACTGGAGAAAGGCTCATGTGATCCCGCTCCACAAGAGTGGTAGCAGGAGGAGGCGGGAACTACAGACCAGTCAGTCTTACCTCAGTAGTGGGCAAGATTATGGAGGCACTCCTTAAGGAAAGGATAGTGCAACACCTGGAACCATAGGGGCACAGGATCCAAGACAGCATGGGTTTACAAAAGGAAGGTCCTGTCAAACTAATCTCATAGATTTCTTTGACTGGGTAACCAGAGTGGTGGACCAAGGGGGAGCAGTTGATGTTGCCTACCTTGACTTCAGCAAAGCTTTTGACACTGTTCCACATAGAAGATTGATAAATAAGCTGGGTAGGCTCGGGGTGGGTCAGAAGTTGGTCAACTGGGTGGCAAACTGGTTGACGGGTAGAAAACAGAGAGTGGTGGTAAATGGTATACAGTCAGAAGAGATGCAAGTCACAAGTGGGGTACCTCAGGGATCAGTCCTGGGGCCAGTCCTCTTCAACATCTTCATTAGTGACCTTGCAGATGGACTAGAGGGTAAGGCTTGTCTGTTTGCAGATGACACCAAGATCTGCAACAGAGTAGATGATCCAGATGGGGTGGGCAGAATGAGAAGAGATCTGGATAAACTAGCAAAATGGTCAGAAGAGTGGCAACTGGGATTTAATGCAATGAAGTGCAAAATCATGCACATAGGGAAGAGAAACCCTGAAGCCACCTATAGGCTGGGAGGGGAGTTGCTAGCAGTCACAAAGGAAGAAAGAGACTTGGGCATCATCATCACTGATGACCTGAAATCATCCAAGCAGACCTCTAAAACAGTAGGTAAGGCTAAGGGGTGTTAGGTTGTATGAGTAGGGGTATCACAAGTCGTAAGAGGGAGGTAATAATCCCTCTTTACAAGACACTGGTTAGGCCCCATCTGGAGTACTGCATGCAGTATTGGAGGCCACACCTTCACAAGGACATTAACCAAATTGAGGCAGTCCAGAGAAGGGCAACCAAAATGGTGCAGGGACTGCATCAGAAGACATATGAGGACAGATTAACAGAGCTCAATATGTATACCCTTGAGCAAAGGAGGGAGAGAGGTGATATGATCGAGGCATTCAAACACCTTAAGGGCATTAACAAGGTGAAAGAGTCTAACATGTTTAAATATAAGAAAAATAGCAGGACAAGAGGACACAGCATGAGATTAGAGGGGGCCATTAAGGGGAATGTGAGGAAATTCTTTTCACAGAAAGGGTGGTGGATGCTGAATGGCTTACCACAAGAAGTGGTGGCTATGAATACAGTGCAGGGCTTCAAACAGGCATGGGATAGGCATAAGGGAGCAATACAAATGACTATGAATAGATAGGCCACTGACAGGGCAAAGGCCGATGGCACATTTATAAGGTAGAAAAAGAAATGGGCAGACTGGATGGGCCTTGCGGTCCTTATCTGCCGTCAACTTCTATGTTTCTATGTTTCTATAGCAAGGTTCAGAGCTTGAAACAGGTGTACAAACATAGAAGCAGCATCTGTATTGAGTACACTGAGTTGCAAACTTCAATAATCATAAAATAAAGGAGGCACAATACTCTGAAAGCAGCTGTCACAGGCAGTGCAATGAACTGCAGCAATGAGGCAAGTAGAATGAGTTGAGCATGATTGAGCTGTATAGCCGGGGTTCAGTGTGAGCCAGAATCAGGTGAAAGCAATTAAGTATACAACATGGAAAACAGCTATGGCTGAGCTGAACACACAGATAATGTTTGTAGTTGCATTGCAAGGAATTTGAGTGTTGTAATTGAAAGCAATTCGAGTTGGGAGTAACTGAAAACAAGTAGTATGAGCTCTGGAGTAGCAGTATGCCAGGAGCTTAGAAACAAAGCCCTCCAAAAAACCAAACCAAAGACACACAAACACAGAAAACAGGGAACAAAGACAGAAGAAGCATGTGCAGCCAAAGGCAAAATACAAACCAGAAGCAGGAAAGAAAGACAGAAATCCAGCAGAAAGGCAGGAGCAGCTGGGGCTGCTTGGCCGTCGAACTCCAGGCGTAGCCTTTCCAATTAACATACATCCCTAACTGTGCTCACCTAATGACTGATGCACCTGTTTCTGGCTTGTAAAGCACTTCAGGCTACAGTGTGTGTGAATGGTGCTACACAAAACCAAATGCCTTTTTTCTCTGCAGTGCAGTCAGTCTCCACTGGTCTGTGGAGCCACAGATTTCCAGCCACTCCCAAACCCAAGCCTCCTGCATCGCTGCACCATGCTCTGCCACTGGCCATCAGTAAAGTCATTTTCTGGAGTCTGGGTTTCATCTCAGTCATTTCCAAACATACTAGTGCACAGCACAGAATACCTAGGAATCTGCACTCAGTTCCCAGGCACCAGAGGTACAGATATACAGCTCCGGCTGCCTCCCAGGTAGACATTTGTTTCTGAGATTGCAGTTTCCCACTGCAGGTATTCTCTCTCATTAATAAGGGCCGGTTCCACAACTGGGCCAGTGCACATGTGATTTGCCCAGTTTTCGACCCTCACTGTTCCACACCCACCCCAAATTCGACTTTACTATTAAAGGCATCTCCATCTCTTGGCTGAGAGTTGGGAGCTTTGCACAGGGACAGAGGTGGTCCACGGCAGAGCTTGGCCAGATACCAGGCTTTGAACAGGGAGCCTCGGTCAGCAGCCTAGTGGATTCCCTGCTCCCTGTGAGCTGATGGGTTGTTGGATACAGCAGTCTGACATGGGCTACCACATTCTCCTTTCACACTTCAGAATTCAAGTTAAAACTTGAAAACAAAAGTTGTGGTTCTCCTTGAAGAAATGCCATTAGTAGCTACCAATGTGTAGTATATAAACGCACTTTCTTTATATGTAATTAAACACTTCCTATTTATATGCCAATATGTATACAGTACAGTTCACATTAAACGTATTGTGTGTTCAATTTGCAAACTATTCTCTTTATGTGATTGCAATGAGTTGCCAAGTTTACGTAACAGGAAAAGTATTTTATACCAGTAATCAGTATGATAGCATCTGGAAATGTTTAAAAACTGTCTTAATTTAAAAATACAGTCTTTCTGTTGCTATAATATAACTGTGTTATTAGTATCTCTGATCTTCAGTACTCACACTTGACAAGATTTCTACCTGGCCCCCACTGTGAATGAGGCTTATGAGGTATTCCAAAATATTGTCCTTGGCACTATAAATCGACATGCACCCTTAGTCAAAACTTGCCCAAATAGAAAATAGAGCCCTTGGTTCATGGCCAGCCTGGAGACTGCTCTGCTCAATAGGGACATCCTTTGGAAAAAATCTCGAAAAACCAAGCTTCCCTTTGATTGGTCAGCCTTCAGGGCAGCTAGGAATCAATGTACTAAACTTAACAGAGCAGAAAAAGTCAAATACTTTCACACTTAATTGGATTCCTCTACCAAGTGTTCTGCTAAATTTTGGAAGACCTTAAAGGATATTGAGGGTCACACTTTGGCAAACTCTCCCCCTGCTAAAATTTCTTCTGGTGGCTCCTCCACCACCGATAAACAAATGATTCTTGACCGCCTCAACAATTACTTTGCTACCACTGGGCTAGCGTTTGACTCATCTCCTGCCAATAACCTTTGCATCCAGCTTTATGTTCAAGACCCAGCATGTCCAGCCACTGACCCTCCTGCTCAAGATGCATTTTTCTCCTTCTGCCCTGTCTCACTGAAACAAGTGGAAGATTTATTATTAGAACTGGACACTAGAAAGAGCATGGGTGCTGATCTTACTGATCCATATTTCTTAAAACTTAGCTACCATGTCTTGTCTGCTCCTATCACCCACCTCTTCAATTTATCCCTTGCTCAGGGTGTCCTCCCATCAATTTGGAAAACTGCCCATGTTATTCTTCTGTTCAAGTCTGGCGATCCTAGCAATCTAAATTATTATAGACCCATACCCCTGCTTCCTATCCTCTCTAAATTGCTAGAGAAATTAGTTAACACTCAACTTAAAAATCATCTGGGTTCCTTTAATACGCTAAATTCAGTACAGTCAGGATTTAGACCATGTCACAGCACAATATCCACACTCGCAAAGGTCACTAATGACTGGCAGAATGTCTAATATGTTAAAAACTACATATGTGCCTTATTCCTTGACCTGAGTAAGGCATTTGACATGGTGGACCATGACCTGCTTCTGGTCACGCTTCAAAACACTGGTCTGGATTCCTTGGTATTGAAATGACTCACCAGTTATCTTACTGGTTGATATCAGTAGGTTAAAGCAGACAGGGACCTTTCTCCTCTGAAAAGTCTTCAGAGAGGCATGCCGCATGGGTCCATCCTGGGACCTTTACTTTTTGCACTTTACATCAACAATATTAACTCAGGTATCAAATCAGCTAACATCCATCTCTTTGCAGATGACACTGATCTCTATATTGATAGGCCTACCCCAGAACTGACCTGTAAGGACTTTCGGTTAGACTTTAATTATTTGCAGCTAAACCTCCTGAACGAAAAATTCCTATTAAGTGCCAAAAAAACTGAGGCTATGTTCTTCTCACCATGAGTTAATGCATCAGATCCCTGCACCCTAGGTACAGTACCTCAAATTACCATGTTTCTAAGTGAATCATTGGACGTCGTGGTTAAATTTAAATACCTAGGGTTCTGGACTGACCATAAACTATCCTTCACCGACCACATTGAGTAACTACCGAAAAACTAAAACAGAGACTTGGACTTCTCTACTGGATTAAGCATCTACTCACTCAGGATGCAAAAACTAGGTTGGTTCACACCACCTTTCTTCCATTTTTGGACTATGCTGATTTCCTAAATGGTTAAGGTCCTAGCTCTGCATTATCCAAACTCGATACCCTCTATCACCGAGCAATAAGGTTTATCACTGGAGCGCTATACTCCGCCCATCATTGCTCCCTTTACACTTCAGTAGGTTGGACGTCTCTTAAATGTAGAAGGCAAAAAAAAATGCTGCCTTCTGGACATTTAGAGCAATTACTAAGAAGCTTCCTCAGTACATTTCAGATTGTCTGCCTATTTGTACAGTAGGTAGCCACTCCCTGAGAAGCCTTTCATACATATCACTCATCATTCCTAAAGTTAATTTGCATTTTGGTAGTTTGTCCATAAGTCATGCACTTCCCTTACTATGGAATAAACTTCAAAAAAACCTTGAAATTAGCTATCCCCATAAAACTGTCCACATTCAAAACGTTTTTTGTACATTCCTTCAAGGAGTCCTGCAATTGCTTCCCCTGATGGCCTGCTAATTGAGTGCTTGGGCCATCTATTAATTGTGACCCTCTGGCTGTCCCTCCTCTACTTCTCCAATTTATATATCTGCTTTTTAACCCTTTTTTACGCCTATTCATGAGATTTCCTTTGTATATATTACATATATTTGCTGTACATATTATGTGTGCACATATTATATATAACTGCTGTGCATTATGTATTAGTTGGTGACTCCTACTTCATTATATTGTGATATTAATTAGTTGTATATCCTCTCTATTACGTACATTACTTCAATGTGTTATGTACTTTACCACTTTGTTGTACTGATTATGTGTACCTTGTCCAGGTCTACCTTGTAAATGAGTTCACTTCAGTGGAGTTTGCCAGGTACAATAGGGATTGATCGATTGATTGATTGAGCATGTACAGTAGATATAGTATATTTGCACTATATTGAGATCCTGAAGCTACTTCTTTCTGTGAATTCGTTGGAAATGCATTATTAAAATATTAATATAGTTAATAGTGCATTTTCAGTATATTTATACAATTCATTTATTTTATTTGAAAATTTATAACTGTGAGAGGCACACTGTACCAAAGCTTGTTTCCAAGGCAAGTCAAGGCATTTTTTTTGTGTGGCATCCATCCACAACTCCAAGTGCCGTACACAGTAATAGTTTAAAAAATGTTCAAATAAGCACAAAAACATAACATCTTAAAATACACACTTAATATAAAACAGGTGAGGATACATATGGAGGCTGCAAAATACACCACTAAAAATTACATTTAGACTGTCCCAAGAGCTAACTTAAACAAAAGGGCTTTCAGCAACCCCCTTAAAACATTCCAGTGATGGGGCTACTCTAAAATAAGCAGGCAGTGAGACATTCCAGTGATGGGGCTACTCTAAAATAAGCAGGCAGTGAGACATTCCAGTGATGGGGCTACTCTAAAATAAGCAGGCAGTGAGACATTCCAGTGATGGGGCTACTCTAAAATAAGCAGGCAGTGAGACATTCCAGTGATGGGGCTACTCTAAAATAAGCAGGCAGTGAGACATTCCAGTGATGGGGCTACTCTAAAATAAGCAGGCAGTGAGTTCCACACTATAGGCAAAGCAATGCTAAAGTCTCCATCCCCCCATGATTTAAGGTGGGAACAAGGAACCATGAGGAGCCCCACCTCAGAGGAAAGGACAGGGATTATGGGAGTGTATTCAGTCAGAAGGTCTTTCAGGTAGCCAGGGCCCAAATCATGCAGGGCTTAATAGATAAGCAAGTTTATCATGAAACTGATGCACCACCACACTGGCAGCCAGTACAGTTCCCGCAGACCTGGCATGATATGCCTGGACTGTGAGGTCCCTGCACTCAACTGGGCTGCTAAGTTCTGCATGAGCTGCAGGTGCTGCACCAGCCTGGCAGACAGCTCTAGGTAGACAGCATTGCAGTAATCCAATCAGGAGATAACAAATGTGTGAACCAGTGTTTCCAGGTCAGAGGTCTACAGATAGCTTCAAACTCAGGCGATGTTATGTAGGTGGTAAAAACCACTACAGACAACAGCAACACCTGTGGCCCAATATTCAAAAATCGGCAAAGTGGAGCACAACGTTTTGCAGTGCACTTGCCCGTTGCCCGTGACCATGAAGGTGCTATATACAGTCAGACAGCGCATCGTCACTATCCAACTGAATATAGGGGCATGACAGCACAGTGCAAAGCCACTTAGTGCTGCCTCAATGTGGATCCCACCAGTGCAGGGAACAGCACCTACAGACCCAATAGCACTGGTAGCTCCCTGCATGAGATTCAGACAGGCTCATGCAAGTGAGCGCATTGGGCATGCAAGGCACTAAGGGGCCATTTGCATGCCCATTATGGGCACATTTGCATTGGAAGCAGCATCAGGTTTGCGCCCCCTGCAACTGGCTCCACCCCACCCCAATTGCCCACACCTGTGGAAAGCAAGATGTCCCTGGTGCCTAGTGGTCCCCCACTGCCCTCTGATCACCAACACCAGTGCAAATGTAATTGTTGGAGGACCACTGGACACCAGGGACACTTAAATTTACACTGGGGCCAGCAATTGGAGGGCAGGGGGACCACTAGGCACCAGGGACACTTACATTTACATTGGTGCTGGTGATCAGAGGCTGGGGGGTCCACTAGGCAGCGGTGGCTATTACATTTATACCACGGCCAGTGATGAGAGGATGGGGGGACCATTCAACACCAGGGACATCTTTACATGTCATGGGGACAGGGATCAGGAGACAGGGGGTGCCACTTGACGCCAGGGTGCAAGTGTTCTCCCAACTGCCAACTTGACTGCTGGTTGCAGTTTCTCCAGCGGCTGCTAGGGTAGCCCTGAGTAAGTCAGGCCTTTGATCAGCAGTATTTGAGTTGTGCAAAGGGGCCTGTGCTAACCCCTTTGTGCAGCGCAGCTGCACTGAATATCATGCTGTGCTGGTATTCCTGTCCCTGCCCCTATATTTTCCCACCTGCATACATTATTTTTTGTGTACACGCTTACCCTTTTAGCATGCACAACTACCCCTTTTGACTATTGCGCTCTGGGGCAAACCCTGGGCAAACAGGGAGCAAACACTTTGCCAACCAGGCAGAGTTTTGAGTACTGGGTCCCTGGTGTTCTAGAGTTATTGGCTCTCCACAATGACGCCCAGATTTCTTACCCTATCAGCAGTTCACAGTATGGTACCATTAAGTATAGCAATAGAGTTCTGTCACTACTCATTGCTGCCTCAACATGGTTTGGTTTCATTTGTAACACCTCTGTCTTCGAGGAACTCAGTCTGAGTCTGCTGGGGGCAGGTGCAACCCAAGGGGAAGGGATTACTTAAAGGGTATGAGACAAGTACAACAAAAGTGACAAACACGTAGCTACAAGCAATAGCACTAGTAACAATAATAAGTACAGGGTGTGGAATTAAGACGCAGGCAATTATAGGCATACTATACATTAAAAAAGGTCAGCTGTAGAACAAAGTGTGAAAGTGTATCAATATGATGTAACCTTATGAAGTTTCTAGCTCTGCCAGCTCAAACGTTACACCTTTTTAAAGACATTACCATCAGAAAAGGACAACTTTGGAACTGTTTTAGCTAGAAAAATAAGTTTCTTTGTATCGATACACTGGAAATGCATTTTTTACTATATGAATATGCTAGAAAGTAGTTTCAGTATATTGGTAAAGTGGAAATATGTTTATATTGTATTATACAATGGCAAGAAAGAATCTTGGACTGTGATTGGTCAGTTTGGGGCTGGACCCATGGCGTTATCCCAGCACGATGCCACAGGTCTAGTCTCAGCACTGTGAACCAATGTAGATGATTTTTTATGGCACATTTGATTGTTTCATCTTCTGTTAAAAACAAAAATATTTTTTCACACAAAAAACATCTTTAAAATGATTTTTCTATTCTGTATAACAACGATCCATTGTGTAACAGGAATAATGCACTCCAGGGTGTGTGTCGTTTGGGATAATGCCACGCCTGCGGCCTCGTGCCCAACCCCCACAGGCGTGGCGTTGTCCCAGCATGACACACACCCTGTCGTGCATTATTCCTTTATTGATATACAGGCAGTTCCTCTTGTATGTACATTTATGGCGACAACGGTATTAGTGCATATGTCCAAAAAATAATTTTTAAAAGCCTACAGGGAGCCAAGTTTAATAGTACAGTACTTAACTGTCTTAAATAATACCAGGCCAGGAAGGCGCATTTAGCAGGTTTACCCCTAGCTCAGTGAGAGCACAGTTATGGTTTTCTCAGTTGTTTGGCAGGCAGAACACTGGGTGTACAAGACTCCTCATACCTTTTCAGCTGCATGTATAACCCTGTTTAGTACCTAATTTCGCCCCCAATCTGAGCAGCTGCGACCTCAGTTAGGCAAAATGCATGGGAATGAGGTGAAAAAGTTGCATGTTATCGAAATGTGCTAGCCTTCCAATGACTGAAGAAAATAAGCAGCATAGAACAGGGAATGATTGGCGACTAAAGAAAAATGTGCATACAGCCAAAAACTGCATACGACTGAAATGCACATACCTGGAATTGACTGTACTAATTATACTCTTACACTGTATTGAATGAAAGACTTTGGACTTTTTTAACCTAATAACAGTACGTAAAATCTTTATTTCCCATTTGGGTAACCCCACTTTTTGCAAGTGTATCGGAAAAATGCACTGCTAAGCCACTCAGCCCTCTGTGCTAATTCTAATGGTTGGGGCAGCTGCTGTGAGGGCCTAAAAGACAAATGAGTGGTGGGGCTGAAGGTACAGAGGACATTTATTTTATTTAGTGGACAGACTAGATCGAGTGACTGATTTTCAGGTACAGCCTATGGAGTGGGAGGCAGCAGTAAGGCAAGAATTACAAATGCAGATGATACTCAAGCACAGCAGTAAGTTACATAGGAATTGCAGCAAGGAAGTACAAAGGGTCCCACTGGGGTAGCCTCCATGTTCTTCCAGAAGCTATCCTATCATGTATAGCATGTTGTGGAAAGCCATGGTGTGTGATCACGCCCCCTTAGCCATTCCCGACTTGACTGCCCATGCAGATACAGAGACTGGGTCAAAGCTGCCCTTTGTGGATGAGTGGGTTGTTTACAAGAATGTGTGCAGACCTCTGTATCTGCATGTCAAGGGCCATCTTTTACAGCTACAAAGGGGTGTAGAGGACTCTGTGAATCGAACCTGAAGTCCCCTTTTCTGCAGTTTTACTATGCTAACTCCACACTACCATGGAACACACTCTGACAAAACCAAAACTTAAAATGATACATTTTTTCAAATGCAGAATGTTAAAAAGTCATGCAAAGATTCACCTGGATCATGTCTGCTGTGGTATATGGCTGCAATGCAAGCAAAGCAAGTTGGAGGGTTTGAATCCCAGCAGGAGCTGAAAAAGTATTTGCCTCCAAGGCAGCTGTCTACCTCTGCAACAGCTTTGGTTGGTGTTTACGTCTTGTTTTTTGGGTCATTATTTCAAGCAGTTAAACATTTTTTTCTGTTCTGTAGTTAGCATTGTAATGTGTTTTATAACCAGCTTGAGATGAGCTTTTTGTAACTGTTATATTTAGTGCTTGTCACAGTATTCAACCTTGATTTTATACAGTAAAAGATTTCAAAAGTCAGAAGAAGAAAAATACAGGTTTGGTTTAGTCATGACCAATAATAATAATATTATTTTCAACTTACAGAGATTTTAAGTTGACTAGGTTGTCAAACTGGTTGTCATGTATTTTCTGGAGTGGGTTATGTGAGAGGTTCCTGTAACATTACCAAAAGAAGAAAAAGGTAGTACAAGTTAAGAAGATGCTATATATAGTAACAGAAAAGAAAACAAGAAATTGTTGCTTTCATATACAGCAGTTTAGACTTCATTTCTAGATAAAAATCAGTGCTGATTTTATATAAAGATGTTGGCATTTAAATGACTGTATAATAAGTAAGCATTAAGACCTGACAGGGTGTGGGGTATTGGTGGATACCCACACACCCAAGAGCATGATGAGGGGCATGATGAGACCCGATACTGCAGGGTCTTATCCACCCCACACCCCGCAGGGTCTATTTTTGCTTAGTAAATGGCTGGGCAAATAAAACAAAAAAGAAAAAGCAATCTCTATAAGATAAAGACACAAACAATACAATAAAATGTTGCTTAGAGAATGTTAAAAAGTCCCTTCACAATCAGTCATTTGTCTATCTACACACGAAGTAGAAGGTTTGTTTGTTTACCATGGAACATGATCATTCAATATTCTACAAGACAAAGAACCTCAGTTCATAAGCACTGAGGCAATGGTTATTCAAAGGGGCATTGGCCGGGAAGCCAAGTTTAAAAGAAATACAAAATCACACATACCCCCATAATGCAAAGCATCATGGGCTGTATATGCAAATCACCATAGAATATTATGCTGGTTCAACGTTAAGCAGAAATGCATGGTGCCAATATTCTACAATATCACTTAAACAATAAGGCATGACAGGGCAATCTCTGTGCTGGGATAATGACATGCCTTAAGGTAGGCTACAGTACGAAGCCAAAGGCCAAGTGCTTCCACCACCCAAGAAGTGTCATTATCCCAGAACACAGCACACTAAGGAGTGCCTTATTGAGATTATGAAAAGGGTTCATTAGGATTAGTAAAGAAATAGTTGTAATTGTTAATTTAAATGAGGGAAACAGGCAAAAACACAAAAAAGGAGATAAAGAAAAAAGTAGTCTTATTGGACCATAGTAATTTTGCTGTTTCGTCAGTAGAATGCAGATGATATACTTTTTTGAAATAGGAGTAAATGAATGGAGACATATTGATACAGCTGTGCCTGCTTAATGTAAACAGGTTAGCTAGGCCACAGACTTTTTTTCCAGTGCTTTTGTGCAGGGATATCAGCACTGGGTTCTGAGCTCCTCAGCCAGTCAGGTTGCTGGATTTTTTACACCCGTTTCATAATTTAATGGAATGCTCACTCCCACTAGAAAAATGGAATGTTAACATTCATTGTGTGAATTCAAGATTCTACAGTTTTCCAGTGACACAATCACACAGACACACATGCCTCATAAGGAGCCAGAGGCTCGATTTGATCTGTTGCAGGGTTAGCAGCAGAGATTGCTTTGTCAAACTTTGTAGGCTATGAAGGGGGATATTTCATGGTCATCAAAGAAACAACATAAGTAAGAAAGCTGAATAGTGCTTGATTTTCTTTAATTTGTTAATGTCTATATGAAAAGTATCATAAGTAGAAAGAACATTCAGTTATTATTTTTTTAATTTGAGCGAGTTATATATTTAGGACCTAATTAAAAGTTTTTATGGAAGAGTAAAAGTGGCAGCCATGTTTGTGATGGACATTAGGAATGACTGAAGTGGTTCATTAATTCTGTGTGTGATGTATTCCAAATTCTAGATCTCATGTTGGACCTTTTTCTTTAAAGAGTAGTAAGGTATTGGTACATAAACATATGCCAATGGAATGACAATAGCAAATCAGAATACAGTATTTAATCTGTACATTTTCCAACTGTGAATTAACAGTGTGTGGTATGACACAGGATTTCATAATGCCTCAGATGCACTGTAAAGCATGAGGTAAAGCTGAAGTGTTTAATCTACACCAGAAGTGATAATATGCAAGCAACCAGTCAAGACAGGATGTGCAGTAGGACTGGCCTTACTGCACACCCCAGGACTGTGGTAAGGCACAAAGCTCAGCTTAATGCCTTCAACCACCTGGAAGGTAAGGTAAGATCTGATTCCACATGTCCCGGATTGAGTTATTGCATTTATAAAATGGCTCCATAAGGCCAACAATGTCTGACTGAGACATTTGATAAGTTTAAAAATAACCACTATCGGAGGTGTTTTATAAGTTTAAAAATAACCACTGTCGGAGGTGTTTTATAAGATTAAAATTAAGTTCCAGCCTATTGCCATAAGGTCTTGGGCTTCATAGCTCAAGACCTTATGGCAGTGTTAGCTGACTGATACCAGATTTTTAATTTATGAAGAGTCCTTCTAGTGTGGGAATGGATCGTAACTGGTGCCGAATCCATGGCCAGCTGATTCCTTCCAACTTCCTAGTGTGCCTGCTCCACCCCTGTGCTCAGTCATTTAGTGACGTGTTAGCAGGGAGTGAGTGGGGATGAGCCCTATACAGGTCTATGGGGACTTTTTTGAATGTTGTTTTTCGTAACTTAAAGCACTGTTAGAAGAAAATTAAAGCCACTGCTCAACTAACAGGGGCTCTATTAGTTGAGCAATGGCTTTAATTTTCCTCTAAGAGTACTTAAAGTTATGAAAAACAACATTTAAAAAGTCCCCATAGACTTGTATGGGCTGGTCCCTGTGCTCTCACTGCTCACATGTCGCTAAAAGTCTGAGTGGGGGGGGGGGGGTGGAGCAGGCACGCTGGGAAGTTGGAAGGAATCAGCTGGCCATGGATTTGGCACCAGTTATGATCCCTTCCCACGCTAGAAGGATGCTTCATAAATTAAAAATCTGGCATCAGTCAGCTAACACTGCCATAAGGTATTGGGCTATGAAGCCCAATACCTTATTTTGGAAATTTCTTTTAAAAATAATGACTACTGAAATATTGAAGTTGTAGCAATGTAATATATTGATATAGCAACTAAGCTGACTCCAGGCTTTCATGAAATTAAATTTCTAGTCCTTGCTAGTGGTGTGCTAAATTGGCTAATTTCACTTTGCAGATTAATTTGCAAATTCGCCACAGTTTGTGAAGTTAATCCTCCCTGTGAAGTTCCAGTTCATGGTATGTTACTAACTTCGCGAACGGTGAACTTGGTAACTTTGCCAGTGAAGTGTGGCCCACAGGTGAAATTTGCAATGTACCATGGGGATGGCGGTCACCTGATCCTGAAATGAGCTGTACGCCATATGGAGGCTGTGTTCGCTGCAGTCTTATGAAGAGAGAGAGTTGCAAAGAAGTCTTTCCTAGCTTGTCTGATCAAAGAAACCTTCAGAACTACTCCAAAAGTGGAGTATTTTGTACCAAATCACTCACAAAAACATGTAGAGTGCTTTATGAAACTAGATTACCATTGTTTGTTTGTACTTGCAGATGTATTTAGTCGAAAGCAGTGGTTTTATCTAGTGAAGCAGTGCTGTGTGGGGGAGGGGAGGTAGTTCAGCTAACAAGCAAGGCAGTCTTGTGAGCACCAATCTTGTTTGTTTTCCTCAGCCTTTCTTCTTAATTATTTTTGTCTGTGATCTATTGAATTTGTCATTTTATTTCTATAGTACAGTTTAGTGTAGTTAAGTGAATTACTTGTCAGTCTGTTTCTATACCGATTGCAGTTATTTCATTTAGCTCTTGAAGTGATGGTGTTACTTATAGTAACTTCTTATGAATTACCCCTGTCGTGTGTTGTTTATCCCTGTCATGTTAAAAAAAAATGTTGGTGATTTTACTGTAGCTACGATTAGCTTGGTGAATTGTTCTGTTCTGATTCAGATTAAACTGCTAATCCTGCTGATGAAGTGTTGTCAGTTGCTGCATGTATTTAATTTTACTGCAGTGTTAATTTTTCCATATGATTAAAAACCTAAATTATGGTGATACTATATAGTTAGGGTTGAGCAGGAGTTTCTATGTCAAACCTCAAATTATGCACTTCAATATCTTTGCAACCATTCAACGGATTTGCATGACATTTTGTATGCAAAATCTTGTGGGGCAGATTTCTTGATGTGACATGTTTTGTTCTAGTAAAATGTGTGGATTCCAAGATGGAAATGGAAAAAAAATATATAAAAAGTTTTTTGCTGTTTTTTGTCATCACCTTGCACCCAGTTGGTTTGGAATTTTGGTCTGAAAGTTTCAGGGTAGAAAGGACTTGGCTCACAAATGTGCCTTTCACTAGTGTGGTGAAAAAGTATGAATCCATTCCAAAGTAGTCTTTTGGATAGCTTCCTGGAATGAAAAAAGAATTTGGTTCATATGAAAAAGAATCCTTTTTCATTTTTCATATGGGGCTAATCCTTTTTCATCAGGAAAAAAATCCTTCTGTGTATAGCCCCCATCTAGTTTCTGTTTTTTTTTTTATGGTGTATTGTGGCATTAATAAAACATTTGATTATTCAAGTCATTGCCATTCTTGCCATTATCCATCAATTATACAGTGTTTTATTTGGAGTACTTGGAGTTTCCTGTTCTGGTTGACAAGTTTGTGGGAACTGGCAGCTCCCTTTCAAAGCACTGGGGTTATTTCCGCCAGTGCACACCTGAGTCCTGTCTTTGTAAGTTTTGTGGCTGGCCTGCTGGCACAGTGGATGTGCTACCGCTTGCAGTGCTGATGCCCTGGTTTGGGAATGAGGCTGGAGCATCAGAGGCTGGACATCCAACCCTTAGCATTGGCTAGGGGGTTGGTAAGCTAGGAACCTGTGTGATGGCGGGGATTGATGGAGCAATAAAAATCGGTACATCAGACGCAGGAGTGTGACTGATGGTGCCCAGACAGCACTGCACATCCGCTCTGTCAGGGAACACACAAAAGCTGAAACCCTCTTGGCTACGTACCATGATACTAGGATACTCAGCAACCCCACTTCCACTAAACCATGGCAGGCCAGCTTGGAACCAGAGTGGCATCTTTGTTCTTTCCTCTCTCTCCCCATCAGAGGTGGGAGCCTCACCATGGGTGACAAGCTATGGTTTCCTTTGGAATAGCTGGCAGGTAAGTTCCTGGGGAACTGAGGGGTGGGGCTGAAGGGGTCCTATTATGAAAAAAATGGGCAACTTAGGGGTATGTCCTCACTGGCCACAGGGAACAAAAACAGAGCTGAAAAGAAAAGAAAATGCACATGCTATTATTTAAAAAGGTAAACATTAAAGCCTTACAGTTGTGCAAGTTGTGTCAGGTTCTTAAATATGTCTGGAGGAAGCATTTCAATCTTGTTGAAGGACAGGTCCCTGAAGAAACATACAAACCGAAGTTGGAAATTGTTAAGAATTCTTTGCAATTGGAGCTTATTATATTTTGTTTTCCTTTTGATGCATTGATGCTTTGTTTTGTTTTACCATACAAATTCACCTTTACACAACATACTCAATATATATACTGCATATTTTCCTTATTACTGTTATGTGAGAAATATTAATTTCCAAAGACTATGAATGCCATGAAAAACAATGCTATTTATCCAATAAATGGTAACACCTGCAACATATTTGTTTTTTCACCCTCAAATACCCTGACTATGAGGCTATTTGTTATGTGGATCTGAAGCCACCCTGGAGAAATGCAACGCTTACATGAATCTGAATCTGAAATATCATGCCTAATACTTATTCTTTAGATTTTACTTGAGTGCCTCTCCCACAGGGAGCCAGGACATACCCCATGGCCACCCCTACCCCCTCAGTTCTCTTCCACCCACCCCTCACTAATCTTACCAAACCATATTAAGTACAGTGTAAGTGGGATCCTGCCAGCTTCCACTACCTGGCATTATCTTTTTAAAGCCACCCTCTCTGTATCCTGCCCTCCCCCCAAAGTCCCAATAGAAAACACAGTAAGGTTCCTTAAATATCATCACTCTATCCTTTGAAACTAGTCCATGAATAATGGGTGACAGGGTGAAAAAGATGTCCTTTCTAAATGCCAGTGGGTGTATAAATACATTTTATCTGTTTGTCCTGTCTAACTTTCTCTGTGCCTGACACAGTCTGAGTCAGTCTCCCTGCCTCTCTAACTTGCACCTGGCCCTGTACCAAAAGTTCAGTTGCATGTTTTTAACTCACTATGATCACCTATCAATGGGGTAGGGCAATAGTTGTGGAATTGTGACATCTCAGTTGCTCCCCCTTCCCCTCCCCCACAGTGCAAGCACTGACAACTCTGAAGTCCATGGGGGGGATGGAGGGGGAGCAGCCTGCCTAGTGTTAGGATTGTGGTGCAGGTTATAGAGGTGGGAGCTGGATGTGAACAGTTTTGAGTGGGGAAAAGGAGCTGGCAGGAAAACCAAATTAAACTTATTAATATGCTTGCTGAGCATTTCAAAAGGACACACGTGGCTTAGCGCAATGGTACTGGTGGTACCATGTGAGAAACTCAAGTTGGCGCCAGGAGTCTGACTCTCCACCATTGGTCAGTGGTGTTTAGGGAATGCTGAGACTCAGGGCAAGGGAAATGCATCCTGTTGGTGCAGCACCCCGTGTGTAGGGTTAGCGGCAGCACTGAATATGATGGATAGATGTGTAACTTTGTCAGGAAAGTCATGGAAGTCATGGATTCTAGGATGCTTCCCTTGTTTTTCTTTCTATTTTTGTCCCCCCTTTTCACCACCAGCTACCGAGATCTCCCTTCACCTACCCAAGCCCTTATACCTGCCACAGGAGTCCTTTGGTGGTCCTACCCACCACCAGCCTTTGCCCAACAAACTTCCCCTGATACCATGACTGTAACCTGTGGCTTATCCCCTGCGGGACAGGAACCCTGCTTTCTCCAAGCAAGGAGAAGATACTTCACTCAATGTTAGGGGCCTGTGCGAAACAGCCAGTGAGGCATGGGAGCAGTCGAAGTGACCCTGCTATGGCGTGGGGGGGGTGGCTTCATCTGCCCAGAGCTGCTGGGGGTATTTTCATCCCCTGCTAAGCCCCCCCTTATCCCACCTCAGGCGTGGTCCTGGGAGATGATCAGGAATTCACATATTAATCCTGCCAAAAGGGGCAGGTGACACCTCTGTGTCATCCACTACATGAGCGGGTGTGTACCAACCTGGGATCACCCCAGAGGCACCACCTATTCCTCCCCGCATGACACCCCCCTCCCCCTGGGTCACAAGGGGGCAGTTGTGCAATGGAAGGAGGTGCCCTCTCTTTCTCAAGGCAGGAGGCATCCAAAGGACGCCCAACCCCGCCTCGCCGGTCGGCACCAGATGTCCCGGCTCGGGGCATGAACCCGGGTAATCTGGTTGACAAGTGGTACCTCTACTGCTGCGCTAGCTGGCTGGCCTAGATGCTTCCCATTTTTGTGAAAACTCCATGATTTTTGGCATTTTCCATGACAGCACCATGATATTTGGCACGTTCTGTGATAACACCATAATTTTTAACATTTTCCAGGAAATTGCCATGGCCTCAAATTCACTCTCTGTAATGTTTTGTATTTTGGACTCTCCCAGGTCATGCCTGAAAATAGACATGTGTTTACCTAGTGCACCTACTCAGTAAAAAACAAACAAACAAACAAATAAATGAATAAATAAATAAATAAAAATACCGTAGCTTTCGATGTCTGCAAATGGCAGAACCATGATTGTGTGCTTCATCTGCAACATGCTTGGTCCCCCAGCTGACCACTGTGTGAGATTCAGGGGCTCGCATGCGAGCTCTAGTGTATCCCATATTTGTCTCCCAGCTTCTCTCAGTGATGCTCAAGGTGTGCTTGAAAAATTCTTGCATAGAAACTGGAGAGTTCTCCCTGTCATGGGGCCTGTTGTGTAGGGGCTTTTCTTGTAGGGTGCAGGAAAGTGCTGTAAATCTGGTTAGAGCTCATGAAGGATGTGTGAAACTGACAGACAGACCTGAGGACTAAATGAGGGATATAAGAAGCTGCAGGTAAGCACCCAGGGGGTATAAAAAAACAACTGAAAAATGGGACACCTTTCACACTGTTGACATGGATTGGGGCCAAAATTGGGGGTTGGGGGGTCTTGGGGCTTAGTTACATAGAAACATAGAAATTGACAAATTGGCAGCAGATAAAGACCGCTAGGCCCATTCAGTCTGCCCCATTTTCCATACCTACTGCAAAAGCTGCAGACCCTACTTGATCTCCAGCTTTACCTTCTTATTCCTATCGCTAGGGTTCCTCTATGCCTGTCCCATGCATTTCTGAATTCCCCCACTATGTTTTCCCCCTCCACCTCTGCTGGGAGTCTATTCTATGCATACACCACCCTTTCTGTGAAGAAATAATTCCTCACGTTACCCCTTAGCCTACCCCCTTCCAACCTCATGTCATGCCTCTCGTTCCTGAACATCTCCTTTTCTGAAGATGCTACCCTCCGTACCCTATTTATGTCCTTTAGATATTTGTAGGTTTCTATCATAGCCCTCCTCTCCTCTCCCTCCCTCTCCTCTCCTCTCCTCTCCTCTCCTCTCCTCTCTTCTCCTCCCTTCCCCTCCCTCCCTCTCCTCTGCTCCAGGGTATACATATCGAGGTCTCCCAGTCTCTCCTCATATGACTTTTGGTGCAGGCCCTGCACCATCTTTGTTGCTCTTCTTTGAACTGCCTTCACCCTATGTCCTTAGGGAGATGCGACCTCCAGAACTGGATACAGTACTCCAAATGAGGCCTCATCAATGATCTGCACAGTGGCATCACCACCTCTTTTCTTCTTCTGGTGATACCTCTCCCTATGCACTCCAGCAACCCACTGGCTCTCCCCACAGCCTTGGCACATTGTTTGGCTGTGTATAGGTCAACAGATATGATTACCCCAAATCCCTTTCTTGCTTGGTGACCATCAGTATATCCCCCCATCATGTAATCCTCCCTGGGTTCTTGTGCTCCAAATGCACGATTTTGCACTTTTTTGCATTGAATCTCAGCTGCCACACTCTAGACCATTCCTCCAGTTTACCTAGGTCCCTCCTAATTTTTTGCACCCCTACCGGAGTGTCCACCCTGTTGCATAGCTTAGTGTCATCTGCAAAGAGGAACACCTTCTCTTCTAGCTCACCAGCAATGTCACTTATGAAGACTTTAAACAAGACTGGCCCTAGAACTGATCCCTGTGGCACCCCACTGGTCACCCTCCTTTCCTCAAATTGAGCTCCATTTACCACCACCACCCTTTGTCTTCTATCATTCAATCAGTTCCTAACCCAGTTTACCACACTGTGAACCACTCCCAGGCTGCCCAGCTTGTTCTCTAGTCTTTAATGTGGAACAGTATCGAAAGTCTTACTGAGATCCAGGTAGGCCACATCCACAGCTCCCCCTTGATCCACTTCTCTAGTCACCCAGTCAAAGAAATCAATTAGATTTGTTTGACATGACCTTCCCGCTGTGAATCCATGCTGTTTCGGATCCTGTGTTGTGCTGGATTCAAGGTGTTCCACAATCCTTTCTTTAAGTAGTGATTCCAAAATGTTACCCATTATTGAGGTGAGGCTGACTGGTCTATAGTTTCCAGCCTCTTTTTTACTCCCACTTTTGTGAAGAGGAACTACTGTATGTCTACCCTCCTCCAGGCCTCTGGAACCACTTCTGTATTGAGTGATTCATTGAACAGAGCTGCCAGTGGTGCTGCCAGCACCTCCCGTAGTGACCTTAATATTCTAGGATGTATCCCATCTGGTCCCATTGCCTTGTCCACTTTAAATTTTGTGAGTTCTTTTAGGACTGTCTCTTCCATAAATGGACTGGTGTCCACCTCCCTCCCATATTTGCTCATGTTGCCTAATTGTGGCCCCTCACCTTCTCATTCTTCTGTGAATACAGAACAAGAATATTTAGAAACATAGAAACATAGACTTTGACATCAGATAAGGACCGCTTGGCCCACCCAGTCTCCCAATTTCCCTACTTATTGGATAAGCTGCAGATCCTAGTTAACCAACAGCTTTTACATCCTCCTACCCCCGACTATAATTGCCTTATGTCTGTCCCATGCATTCTTGAATTCCCCACTGTTTTTGACCCCACGACCTGCTCAGAAAGGCCTTTCCATGCGTTCACCACCCTCTCTGTGAAAAAAATACTTCTTCACATTGCCCCCGAGCCATCCCCCCCATCTTCAAACTGTGCCCCCTTGTTCTTGCACATCTCTTTTTCTGAAAGATGCTACCCTCTTGGACTTTGTTGATTCCCTTGAGATACTTGAAAGTTTCTATCATGTCCCCCCTCCCCTCCCTCCTTTCCTCAAGGGTATACATACTAAGCTTCATTAGTCTCTCTTCGTATGGTTTCTGGTGAACACCCTGCACTATTTTAGTTGCCCTCCTCTGGACTGCCTCCAGCCATCTATGTTCTTGTGGAGATAGGGTCTCCAGAACTGCACGCAGTACTCCAGGTGGGGTCTCGCCAACTGTCTGTACAGAGAGATGACAACTTCCTGTTTTATACTGGTGATGCCTCTTCCTATGCATCCCAGTATCTCCTCAGCCCTCCTTACTGCCTTCTCACATTGCCTGCCAACCTTTAGGTCATCTGATATGACTATCCCCAGGTCCCTTTCCATTTTTGTTGTTGTTACTACCCCCACTGTGTAATCTTCCCCTGGGTTTTTGTTTCCCAGGTGCATTACTTTGCACTTCTTTTCATTGAATCTAAGCTGCCATACTTTTGACCATTCTTTCAACCTTGCCAAGTCCCTTCTCATCCATTCCACTCCCCCTTGTGTATCAACCCTGTGGCAGATGTTTGTGTCATCTGCAAAGAGGCATACTTTTCCTTCCAGTCTCTCTGCAATGTCACTTATAAAGACATTAAAGAGGACTGGCCCCAGTACTGAATCCTGCGGTACCCACTAGTAACCCCCCCTTTCTTCGGAGTGGACTCCATTTACTATTATCCTCTGCATCCTGTTGTCCAGCCAATTTTTTACCCAGGCTAACACCCTGGGACCACTCTCAAAAGAACTCATCCAAAAATGGGTTTAACATACAGGCTGAAGCACTTCATGACATCTGAAGTTCACCTCACCTTTGTCAAAAGTACTATGCTGCCTGTACTGGATTATGCCTCTCCCATTTACTCGCAAGCCACTGGAATGTGTCTCCCTGTAGCCAAATAGCATGGATTTAGCCTTTTTGACACCGAGTAGAAGCCTGCTTTTCAGGAACCAATTTTGGATAAAGGAAACATAGTCCTTTATGTTCTGAGAAAGATCAATCAGTGACTTTGTGCTACGGAAATGATGAGATCATTGACATACAGGATAGTGTTACAGTTGGTACTGGCTTGGGGGAGGTTGTTTATAAATAAGGAAAAGATAACAGGTCCTAGGATAGATCCTTGTGGTACCCTGTACTTTATGGACTATGTAGTACAGAGTGCGTTTCCAAGTGAAATGTATTGGGACCCACTTGAAAGATAGTTACCCATCCAGGAAGTCACCTTAGGGTATATGACAATAGATTTTCCACACTTCTGTAAAGCATTACTGTTGGCATTGACAGAAAGGAAGGAAATCTCATAAGATTCCCAAAATGCATTGATTTCTGGACATTCAGTTCATTATTACCAAAGACATTTGATGGAAAACAGGGCCTTTGCCTCTTAGTCTTCCTCTGTCCCAACTGCTTTTTCTGCCTACTTGTGACATCAGGATCATGCTTATGGCAACAGGTTGTGATGTCATAAAAAGAGTATTCCGGCTTCACAGCAGACATAAGCAATATGAGCTCAGGAAGCCTGAAGGGGCAAGATAATTTCTTCAGTAATGAAGGAAAGCTCTGAAATTCAAAATTTGGGTGAATTTTATGTAACTGTGTTTTGCTGATGGAAACTGTTAGTTTTTTGTTGGAACCCAGATCATGGTCCAGATTTTCAAAGGTGGCGCAGGGGTTGCATGAAGCCCTGCATCAAACCCTGGCATTACTGCAGCTGCAACATGCCTGATTGTTGCAGCTGTGCCCGATTTTACAATCTTGGGTTGCAACAGTTTACCTGCCTCATGGCAGCTTACACCAAATCTCATGCGCAAGCTCTGTTAAAATGGTGGCCATTGTTGGCATAGCTAGGCCACAAAAAGATGGTCTAGCAAGCACAATTGGTGCAAGGGATAGAAGATGCCTTTAGATTACCACAAGCCCTTTGTGCCATATCTTTGGTGCAACTGAGGTTTGCGGCAGTCGCCGATGTTTGCAAATCCGGCCCCCTGTTTATAAGAAAACAGCTGTGGGAAGTACTAACTGAAGGATGGTTTAAGCCCTTGGACCTTACTTAGCTTATTGTTCTGTTCTAGTGGGTGGCTACTTAAAACATAAACTGAAGCCCAGATGTAAATAAAGTTCCAAAAGTGCAGCAGAAGTTGGGCATCACAGAACTGACCATAAGACTTAGAGATTAAGTTGCGTTTAAATCATTAATTTATTTATGGAAACAGATAAAAAGTATCAGCATAACCTCCCATAATACTACCAATGTTTTGTGATAAAGAGTAGAGTATGACTTGAAACAGTAATTTTAGAAACATAGAAACATAAAAACATAGCCTTGATGGCAGATAAGGATCGCTTGGCCCACCCTTCCCTACCTATTGAATAAGCTGCAGATCCTAGTTAACCAACAGCCTACTTCCTCCTACCCCCACTATAAGTGCCTTATGTCTGTCCCGTGCATTCTTGAATTCCCCCACTGTTTTTGACCCCAAGACCTCCTTAGGGAGGCTGTTCCATGTGTCCACCAACCTCTCTGTGAAAAAATACTTTCTCATGTTGCCCGAGCCATCCTCCCTCTATCTTCAAAGAGTGTCCCCTTGTTCTTGCACATCTGTTTTTCTGAAAGATGCTATCCTCTTGGACTTTGTTGATTCCCTTGAGGTACTTGAAAGTTTCTATCATGTCCTTCCTTTCCCTCCTTTCCTCGAGGGTATACATATTAAGCTTCTTTAGTCTCTCTTCATATGGTTTAGGGTGCAGACTCTGCACCATTTTGGTTGCCCTCCTCTGGACTGCCTCCATCCTGTCTATGTCCTTACAGAGATGGTATCTCCAGAACTGCACACAGTACTCCAGATTGGCGCTCAACAACTGTCTGCATAGAGGGATGACAACTTCCTGTTTTCTACTGGTGATGCCTCTCCCTAAGAATCCCAGTATCCCCCCAGCTCTCCTTACTGCCTTCTCACATTGCCTGCCTATCTTAAGGTCATCTGATATGACTACCCCCAAATTCTTTCCATTTTTGTTGTTGTTAGTACCCCCTCCCATTGTGTACTCTTCCCTTGGGTTTTTGTTTCCCAGGTGCATTACTTTGCACTTCTTTGCATTGAATATAAGCTGCCATACATTTGACCATTCTTTCAACCTTGCCAAGTCCCTTCTTATCCTTTCCATCCCCCTTTGTCTATCAGCCCTGTTGCAGATCTTTGTGTCATCTGCTAAGAGGCATACTTTTCCTTCCAGTCCCTCTACAATGCCTCTTACAAAGACATTAAAGAAGACCGGCCCCAGTACTGAGCCCTGTGGTATCCCCGCTAGTAACCCCCTTTCTTTGGAGTGGACTCCGTTTACTATTACCCTCTGCGTCCTGTTGTCTAGTCAATTTTTTACCCAGGCTACCACCCTGGGACCCACTCCCAGGCTGGCTAGCTTGTTTATTAATCTTTTGTGTGGGTCTGTGTCAAATGCCTTGCTAAAGTCTAGATAGGCCATATCTACAGCCCCTCCCTGGTCTACTACTTTGGTCACCCAGTCAAAGAAATCTATTAGATTTGTCTGACATGACCTTCCCACTGTGAATCTATGCGGCCTTGGGTCCTGTGTCTCGTTGGCCTTTAGGTACTCAACAGTTCTTTCTTTTCAGAAGTAATTCCATCATTTTCCCTACCACTGAGGTCAAACTAACAGGTCTGTAGCTTCCTGCCTCTGCCTTGCTCCCACTTTTGTGAAGGAGAATCACATCCACCCTTCTCCAGTCCTCAGGTACCATGCCCTCATCCCATGATTTGTTAAAAAGGGTAGTCAGTGGTGTCACAAGTTCTCTCCTTAGTTCTTTTAGAATTTTGGGGTGAATCCAGTCAGGCCCCACTGCCTTGTCCACCTTGAGTTTTAAGAGTTCTTTCAGGACCCTTTCTTCTGTTAATGGACTGGTATCGATCACCCTATCCAGACTGCTTCTATTGTTTGGTTTAGGTACCTCCCCCTCCTCTTCTTTTGTGAATACTGAACAAAGGTATTCATTCAGTATATCTCTGCCTTTTCAGTGTCACCCTCTGCCCACCCCCTTTCTAAGCCTCACTATCCCTCCCTTGGTCTTTCTTCGCTCACTAATGTATCTATAAAAGATTTATCCCCCTTCTTAACTGAGTTGGCTATCTTTTCCTCGGTTTAGGCCTTTGCTATTCTGACTGCCTTCTCTGCTTCCTTCTGCTTTAACTGGTACAATTCTCTGTCCTGCACCTTCTGTGATTCCTTATATTGTACATTCTAAATGCTATCTTTTTCTTCCTAACCTTCCCCGCCACCTCTTTTGAGAACCATAGTGTTTTTTTTTCCTTTGTTTTGTTTATTTGCTTCACACAAGGACTTGTTGCCTCTGTGATGGCAGTTTTGATTTTGCCCCATTGTTTCTCCACCCCTCCTTCATACCCTTTTGCTAGTGCATTCCTTAGGCAGTCTCCCATTCTGCCAAAGTCAGCCCTCTGAAAGCCCAGTACCCTTGCCTTTGTATGGCTTGACTCTATGGCTGTGTTTATTGTGAACCACACTGTCTGGTGGTCGCTTGTTCCCAGATAGCTACCCACTTCTAAATCTGAGATCCTCTCACCGTCCCCATTAGAGAATACCAGGTTTAAGACTGCTCCCTCTCAAGTGGGTTCCAACACTAGCTGCATGAGGCATGCCCCCTGTAGGGCATTAGGAATGACTCTGCTCGTGGATGTGGCTGCAGCAAATGTGCTCCAGTTAACATCTAGTATATTCGGGTCCCCAATCAACAATCTTCCTTTTTTTTGCCATTCTAAGGATGCCTCCTATCATTTCCTTGTCCATGTCCTCCCCCTGAGATGGGCGTCTGTATATAACCCCTGTGCAGACTGTGCTGCCATTTCCTGTCTCCAAGGTGACCCACAGTGTCTCTTCTCCTCCCTGTTTACCTCTTAGTTCCGTTGTTTTGATCCCTTCCCTTATATGGAGAGCTACTACTCCTCCTCTTTTACCCTCCCTGCCCCTCTTGTAGATTGCATACCCCAGAATGTTGACATCCCAGTCATGGTTCTCTGTGAACTAGGTTTCTTTGACTGCCACAATATCCAGGAGTCCCTCTTCTATTAAGGCCACTAGTTCAGGAAGCTTGTTACCCAGACTACAGACATTGGTACTCATCATCCTCCATTTTTTGATGGCCTTACCCCTTGTAGCCCCATCCCTGTACTTGCTGCCTTTGTCTTTTACTCCATTTACCCCTGCCCCCATTGACCTCTCTGCCTTGGTGTTAATCTCGCTAACTACCCTGTTCTGTGGGGGGAGGCTAGGAATTCCCTGCTCCTTTTCAGTGCCTCCCCCCTTGGCTAGTTTAAAAGCTTGCTAAAGAAGCATTTAATCCTGTCACCAAGGATCCTGGTTCCCCTCCCGGACAGTTGCAGACCATTGTGCCAGTATATGCCTGTATCCCTCCAGGTGGACACCCAGTCCCCAACTAAAGCAAAACCCTGTGCTCCACACCAGTTTTTCAACCATTCATTGAATCCCAGGGTGTGGAGTACCCTAGCCTCACCCATGCCATAGACAGGCAGCACTTCTGAGAAGGTTACCATGAATGCTACTTGTCTAAGGCCCATCCCCAACTCCACAAACTCCTTCTGCACAGCTCTGATTCCATTTCCATCTAGGTTATTTGTCCCTAGGTGGACAATGACATCCAGCTCCCTCTCTCATGCAGCTGCTCCCACGATCCTGAGGATTCACTTCCTGTCCCTCCATGCCATGGTGCCAGGCAGGCAACTTACCTCCCTCTCCCCTCCCTCCCCCAGTTCTACCCCCCCAATGATTGAATCCCCCACCAGGAATTGTTTCCTTCCCCTGTGGGATCCTATGCCACCCTCCTGTGAGTCTTCTTTGTGGAGATTCCCAGCATACTCCTTGGTCTCTACTGCGGGTGCCTCCATAGAGGAACAATGCTCTTCCAGAAAGGCATATGAATTGTGGAGAGGTACAACTGGAGGTATGTGCCTCTGTTCCACCACCCTCGCCCTCCCTGAGTCCACCGTATTCCAACCATGGACTAGGTTATGCTGCTAATTTTTATCTGTTTACATTAATAAATTAATGATTTAAATGTAACTTAATCTTTAAAGTCTTATGGTCAGTTCTGTGATGCCCAACTTCTGCTGCAGTTTTGAAACCTTACGTAGCTTATGGTTTGCCTCCGGAGGGCAGTGGGACCGACTAACACCTGACTGAAACCTGTGAACATTTGAAACACAGTTTCTATCCATTAAATCACCACGCGGCAGCAACCCAGTGCTGACATCAGCTGTGGGAGATTCTGGGATGCCTTCAGTCCATCTATAGATGGTAAATGTTGGTGCTGCAGTGTCGTCGAGGCACAGGTCAGAAAGCATAGGAAAACCAGGAGGAGTTTCAAAATTTGCAGATAGCATTTTATTTTTTTCAATAACAGCAAAAAAGAAATAAAACAATTGTTCAGTATAACTATTTACAAAGGCAGCACAAAACAGAGAAAACAAAGTCCTTCCTCTGAGGGTGTCTCTTAAAGGAAATATACTGGTGAGGATGCTCGAGCCACTGGTGCATAGAGTGTGGCTCGAGCACCCGGATCCCCCCCTGAAGTGCCAATATGTAATAAATAATTACACTACCTGCTCACTCATAAAATTTAATTTTCCCGGGGATGCAGCTGGCATGGTGAGAATGGGAGCGATGCCCCCTGGGAGACTGCGCTTGAAAATACCATAATACGATTACACGGTTTTGCCTCTTCCTCTCCATTACCCATATTTTTACAAAAGGTGCATATATGCCACATGGGCAATAACACCCGGCATATTAAAAATGGAGATTTTATAATCTCCATACATATGGGTAATGGAGAGGAAGAGGCAAAACTGCATCATCGTATCGCGGTATTTTCAAGCTCGATCTCCAAGGGGGCATTGCTCTCATTCTCACTATGCCAGCTGCATCCCCAGGAAAATAAAATTTTACAAGTGAGTAGGTAGTTTAATTTATTTATTACATATTACACATGAGGGGATTCGGGTGCTCAGAGCACACCTTTAAAAATTATGGGCTCACATCCACCCCAGTAGATTTCCTTAATTCCAAGTTTCAGTCACTACTCTCTTGTCTCTCTTAGCCAAAGCACTGCTGCTCTTTTTATAAGTTTTTGTCTGGGAACTTGTCAAGAGAGCCTACTTCTCACAGAATGTTCTTGTAAGTTTGCAGAATGTTCTTGTAAGTTTCATTCCTTGCAGGTGCAACGAAACAGTACATGGTGTCCTAGAATTGACCTCTTGTTCACAGCTCTGCAAAGGGTTTAAAAACTGCATCTCAGGTTAACCCCTTGAGTTCCAAATAGCTCTGCAATCATTTCAACAGTATAACTACTGTATATGCAATTTTAAACAAAGGGATACCAGTTTCAGATACAGTCTTACACAGAGATTCACAAAAAAAATGTTTAACTGCAGAAATGCAAGGGGGAAGAAAAGACAGACATAACAAAACAAGGCACGAGATAATGAGAGGCAGAGAACGGTGAAACTGTCAGAGTGATAATTTCCTAGGTCTCACAATAACATTTGGTTGCGCAACCAGACAGAGAAGAGGCAGAAAAGGAAAGAACAGAACAGACCCTTGCATTTAAACTCTTTCTGCATAACAAATGGGGCAGAGCCTTATTCAATCCTGTCACATGTAGCATGGCACAAAGAACCAGATATGAGGGCTTCTAAGTTGAAGCAAGTAAGTAAGATATTTTTGTTTTTCACATTAAGTGCTAATTGGGGCTAGCCTCATACATAGATGTGAAACATAGAAACACAGAACTTGTTGGCAGATAAGGACCTGTTGGCCAACCTGGTCTACCTTATATTCTCTACCTACTGTGCCATCACAAACCGTACTCAATCTCTGGTCTTCTCCCCCCCTCCTTGCCTTACTTCTAAGGTTCCCTTGTGTCTATCCCATGCATGCTTGAATCCTGTTACCGTTTTGGCACCCACCACCTCTGCTGGGAGGCTGTTCCAGGCATCCATCACCCTCTCCATGAAAAAGTATTTCTTCATATCTCCTCTGAGCCTTCCCTCTCCAGCTTCGTAGCATGGCCCCTTATCCTGCAGCATCTTTTTCTATGGAAAATGCTACCTTCTTGTACCTTATTAATACCTGTGAGTTATTCGAACGTTTCTATCATATCCCCCCTTTCCCTCCTGTAGTGCTGCCATTCATGACTGTTCTTTAAACTTAGTCAAACCAATTATTCATAGCATTTGGTGTAAAGTAATGATATTCATTATATTTAGAAATGCATTAATAGGTTTTCCTTTATCCATTTTTGTTTATGTATTCTGTACTATTTCTTGTTAAATAAATGCAAGACTGTAAGAACATTTAGCAGCCAAAGAATACTTACAATTCCACTAGCTTGTGGAGAGGTGAAAATATATTTTTATTCAGAAACCTGATTTTATTCTGTCTCAGCACCCTGCAAAACAAGAATGGAGAAGATGACACACATTGTGAAACTATAAAAGGATGACAGACACTATCCTTTGTCCCAAATCATTAATCATAGAAAGAACAGCGGTCACCTGCTAATCGGCATAAAGATTCATTCTGTGAGTTCATTCTCAGTAGAAATCTTTGATATTTCTTCATCCCTGTGCAATATTGCTGGATACAGAAAGTTTATAAGACTGCAGTATGGTGATGCTGACCCTGAGGCACTAAATTTGCATCCTCTACAACCTCAACAAGCAGGTTGTAAGGGACCTGAGTGTGGTGTCTCAGGGTCACCAGGATCATACCATCATCTCTTTAAACTTTTTGTACTTAGCAATTTTGCACAGAGAAGATACACCAATAAAGATTTCCAGTGGGCGTGAACTCAGTGAGTAATTCTTTTTGATGGCTGGAGGTGAGTGATACTCTTTTGTTTGAGTGATGATTTGGGACTGTTTAAGATGAGGCACCTCTGGAGCCCAGAAATGTCAATCTTCTTACATAACTGATCTACTGTAAGTCCTTCTGACTCATAAACTTCCTTCTTAAAACATATTCACAAACACACACCACCACTCTAGCTTTAAAATAGCTGTGACCTTTCTCTCTATCAGCCTGCCTATGGAGACAGTAGACATGAAGATAAGTGCTGGCCTTTACGGAAAGCCTGGACAAATTTCTGCTTACTTTCTGAATATAAATTATCATGTTGCTATAACCTGTAAAGCTCATAACATCATGTGGTATGAAGACTGAATTAAATAATTGGGTTGGGTATCTTGGAAAAGACTTAGTGGGGGGGAATAATGCAGGTAGGAACAGGGGGAGCTGCTGGCCTAGGATTCCCAGAGGTACAATAGGTAGTTTATGTCGGATCTGTAGACCTCAGAGAAAAAATGACCTTGGGGTTATTATAAATGATAATCTCAAATCTACTGCCAAATGCAAAAGAGCACATGGAAAGTACAACAGAATAATGGGGTGCATTGGGGGGGTCCTAGGAGAAGGAAAGAGGTGACTGAAACTCTTTACATGTTCCTGGTGAGGCTGCATTATGAATACTGCATGCAGTTCTGGTGTCCTCCTGTGAAAAAAAGTAGGGATTGTATTGGGGGGGGGGGGTGAAGTAGGGTTTGTCAGCCCCCAGCAAAGCTCTGTTTGGTGAAACATTGGGGTATGGACAGCAGCTGTCTGGAGTTAGAGGTCATTCTTTTTATACCATTTATTCTAGCACTCAAGTGCTTTGTGAAGAACCATTGAATACCAGCATTGAGGATGTAAATGCGAATTAATGTATGCTATATTCATAGCTACTATATCAAGGAATAAATGAATGTTGGCACTTTCTCCATCTTGGTTCTCTAGTGGTTTCTTCAGGCTGGTAATGGCATATTTATTCACCGTACCTCCTCGGTACACTCTAGTTTTTGGGTCTTGATCTTACTTGGGATACCCTTTTTCCAGGCATGCAGCCAAGGAAAACTACATTCAGATTTTCCAGTTCATCTGAATAACATCCCAGGCCAAAACCTTGGACTGACCTACCCCAAAGTCGTGCAGCTAATGTGGCCAAACAATCCCACCAAAGGAGACAGGGTTAGTCCCTCAAATCTGCTGCTGCATAGCCAGTTTGTATTAGCTAGCCTCTGCACTGTACAAGCTCATTCTTCTATCTGTCAGAGGATCCAAGTAGCCCTCCAGTTCCACTGAGCCTTGAGAGATGACTCACAAATTCATAGTTCTTACCAAGTAGCTTGGTCATAGACCATTACGCAACTCCTTTCTATAGCAGGCCAGTTGATTACCCCTTGAGGCCTGATAACACTAGAAGGTTGCTTCTCTCCTTATGAAGATGCTGGACTGTATCTCAAGGATTGGAAGAGTGAGTCTCTATAATGGCATAGGAGCTGGTAACACTTTCTCAGAGTAAGTTAATAGAAGGTAGGATTAACCTGTCCTTACCAACTGCATGGAGGTGTGGTAGCTAACCCCTGTTTTCCCTTGGTATGTTGGCTTTAGCTGCATGACTTTAAGTAAGTTGGGTCACATCTGGGTTTTTGGTATGCTATGTTTTTCCTGTGACCTCTAAAAATGAATACTGTAAATGTGTTATTTTCCCTGGGCTGTACATCTAGAAAAAGACCAGCACAACTAATGCTACTGAACCCAAGATGCAGGGCCATGTACCAGGGCTAATAACAAGGTTACAGGCATTTAAAGAATATATGTTGTGTTTAATGCTTCTTACAATTAATGAATACTCTGGGTGGTATTTATCATCCCAAGGGTAAGTAAGTGGTAATGTATAAGAGGGCTTGCAGTTACGCTATAATAAGCACACACCCTGTGAGGCATGAGGTGTAGCTGAATACCTTCACCTCACAGGAAGTATGGTTGTTAGTATAACATAACTATTGAATATGAAGAATTTTACAACATAAAATTTGTGAAATAAGACCCACAATCTGAAAAGAAAGGCAATTTGACTAACCTGTGTTGTTATTGTGTTATAAGAGTATTGCCATGTTACTGGATTCTACCAGTCACAGTACAGGTGTCTCTTATCCATTTTATAATTAAAGGAGAACTACCAGCAGAGGTGAAGCCCTGACCACTGCACAGATCGGGGCTTCACCTCTGTGATCCCCCCTGGAGGCACCATATCGAATTAATAGTTGTATTACCTGACTACTGGTAAAAATAGCCCAAAGCTCCATAGGACCCAACATTTTGACTATGGTGCTCCTCATCCCCCACCCATGACCTCGCTGATAACAATGTGAGAAAATGACATTGCACTGCCTGTCCCTTAATAGTGCCCTTATGTACGGAACTTTTACAATATCTCTATCTCCGATGCCCAGTGCTATTTTGACAGAATTTGCCTAAATCCCATGGCTATGGCAGCATACCCATGGGATTTAGGCAAATTCTGTCAAAATAGTACTGGCCATCAGAGACAGAGACATTGCAAAAAGTTCTGTACATAAAGGCACTATTAAGGGATGGGCAGTGCGGTGTCATTTTCTCATGATGTCAATGAGATCCTGGGGGATTGAAGAGTGCCACAGTAAAAATGCTGGATCCTATGGCGGTTTGGGCTATTTTAACCAGTAATCAGGTAATAAAACTATTCATTTGATATGGTGCCTCCAGGGGGATCATAGAGGTGAAACACGATTTGTGCAGCGGTTGGGGCTTCACCCTCTGCCCATAAAACTCTTTTAATGTAGTTCCTTGAGAAAATATTTTGGTATCCAGCAAACGTCAAAGGAAATTTGCAGAGCTTTAAAAGTCACTGGCCTAGAAACAGCTGCAATTAGACCTAACTATGTACTGTAGGAATAGCCGAGGATTTTATTTCTTAAATAGGCATGATGGAATGGGAACTTGAGTTGAACTGCTTATTTGTAAATATTAAATGTGGTCAGACATGCCAATGAAGAATGTTGATAATAAAAGAATTCAAAAAGCACACATCCCCCCCATAATGCAAATCATAATGGGATGTATATGCAAATCACCATGAACATTTAGGCATGCATGGTGGCAAATTGCCTCTCACACAATCTGCAAAGGACAAGAACAAAAGCCAAAGACACATGTTTTGTCCTACTCAGGACTCTTGAGTGTGCCTCATCATCTTTATCTCAGGGAAAAGGAACCAGCCTTTATGTAGTCTTTTGTGTCATGGGGGTCACAAAATAAGAAAGCTATAAAGACAAAGAACCTCAGCACAAAAGCACCAAGGCAAGGGTTGCCCAAATACAGCATTGGCAATAAAGCCAGGTTTCAAATAAATCTAAAACCACCCATACCTACATGACGCAAAGTATTATAAGATATATATGCAAATCACCCTTAAAATATAGATTGGCTCTGCTTTATGCAGGAATGCATTGTATCAAAGTGCCTCTCGCACAATCTGCAAAGCCTGAGAGTAGAAGACACAGACATGTGTTTCATTCTACTTATGACTCATCAGTGTGTCTCATCTTTACCTCACCCCTTGTCAAAAAGCAATTATTCCATATATGGTCTTTCTGGTCTGGGTCATGGTGGGCCCAAAATATGAAAGCAAGCTTAAAAGACAAAGAGCCTCAGCACAAAAAGCACCAAGGCAAGTGTTACAAAAATGGCACTGGCAACACAGCCAGGCTTCAAAGAAATCCAAAATCACACATAGCCCTATTCTGCAAAGCATCATGGGATGTATATGCAAATCATCAAGAAAATTTTTTAGTTTTTAGTAAGAAAATGTTACTTGAAGAAACACAAATATATTACTTTTATTAGAAATAAAATGTGTTTTTAGATCCACTTAAAGGTTTCTTTTGTCACCAACTCAGCATAAAAACAAAAAGTAAACTTCAAATGGAATGCTGTTCAGTTCATATTTACTTTTTTTAAAGTATTTTTTAGTCTTTCACTGATTATTCGCCAGACTTAGAACAGAGTTTGCTGGGCAGGGCTTCACTGTTTCCATTTGGTGCTGCAGGGTATAGATCGCTGTCATTCTAATCAAATCTCCAAGACACTAACCATAAGAACCCAGACAGTTAATCAATGCAGATGTGCCCTTTTCTCACAGTCTGGCTCCTATGTGATGTCAAAACCTTCACTGCACCATAACCATTCTGAAGGATTTCAAAGGTCATGGCAACACTGAAACACAGTTAAGACTTTGACAAATCTCTAAAGGTAAAATAAAAATGAACTATCTTTTAACTTGCTTGTTTTTCTTTTTTATTTATTAGAAAAATATTGAACAGAAAATCCTAGTCATTATAACTGTCATATGCCGATGCCTGTACCACAGAGCAGTGTACAGAGTCACGTCTCTGACTCAAGTCAACACTGTTTTAATGTCTTTCTAAAAACTGATTTTTTATCTAATGTTTGTACACTGTGTTGGGTGTGTTAATCATATACTGTTTGAAAAACAGACAGGATCCAGCACTCCCAAGCTCCTCCTGCCCATGACACGATCCTTGGCTCTTTAGTTTCTACATACAGTAGTAGTCTGTCATTCTTTAAACAAGCATTTGTCAATGTCGAATGTTGTCTTGTTAGCATTGGCATTGTTAGTGCAGGAGTTAGAGGGATGCAAAATATGAATGGCAGTGAAGTATGGAACCGATGTCAACCCCACCCCACCCTACAGAGACTGACAGGCATTGGGGTGTGCCTTTGGGTTGTCAGCCATAATGGTCACGCCATTTCACCTCACCCTACCCAGCAGACACAGACACGTGTTGAAGTGTGTCTTGGGGTATTCAGGCTTTACACTCACCCCATTCCATAAGGGAATATGCTGAAATGGGTGCAGTATAGGAGAATGGGGTGAACTTTGGGGCCGAAGACTCCAAGGCACACCTCAATGCCTGTGACTGGCTGCAGGGTGGGGGTGGAATGATGTGAGCATTACTGTCGACAATCCCAAGTCACACCCATGACGCCTGTCAGTCCCTGCAGGGTAGGGTGTTATGGCTGGAAAACCTAATGCCCTGGGCGTTTCTTGGTATTTTCACTCCAAGTTTTCAACATGGGCTTTTTGTGACCCCACTGCATGAACAGTGACACTATCAGTTTGTTAGCCGAAAGGTAATTTTTCACAATGACTATGCCATTTGGCACCACAGGTGCGAAAACACATTTTGAACAAGATGTGAAAAATGACAGCTGTACTGTTCATGAGGAGGTGTAAAAAAATGGTAATGTTGAAAATGTCGGGTGACAATATAACAAAATTGGTGAAGTCACGAGCGTGCATAGAAACTGCGCAACGTACACCCATAATGCAATTATTTTGGGGATTTTTTACAGCAGATTTCCAACATAGGCATTTTGGGACCTCCACTCATGAATAGTGGCACTGTAATTTTCTTAATCTGTCCCAAACTTTGATTTCGCACAGCCACCACACCCACTGTGTGCCACAGGTGCGAAAACATGTTTCCAGCAGGATGTGAAAAATGACAGCTATACTGTTCATCAGGCAGTGTGCAAAAATTACAATTTTGAAAATCTGGAGTAAAAATTCAAAAAATTGGTGAAGATACGAGCATGCGTAGAAACTGCGCAATGCACATTAGTAGCGCAGTCATTTTGGGAAATTGTTTCACCAAATTTGCAATATGGACTTTTTGGGACCTCTCCTTATGAACACTGTCACTGTGATTTTCTTAATCTGTCCCAAACATTGATTTCTCACAGCGACCATGCCATTGTGCGCCACATGTGTGAAAACACATTTTGGGCCAGATGTGAAAAATGACAGCTGTAATGTTCATAAGGAGGTGTTGAAAAATGGCAATGTTGAAAGTCTGGAGTGAAAATATAAAAAATTCTTGAAGTTAAAAGTGTGCGTGGGAACTGTGCAACACACACTTGTAACACAGTCATTTCTGGGAATTTTTTCACCAAATCTGCAACATAGGCTTTTTGAGAGCCTACCTCATGAACTGTGACACTGTCATTTCATTAATCGGTCCTGAAAGGTTATTCCATGCAGTGACCGAAAAATCACCTTTTGGGACCTAATAACATAATGACAGTGACTGAGTTCATGAGGTGAGGTCCCAAGAACCCCATGTTGAAAATTCGGTGCCAAAATTTGCAAAAATGGCTGAGATATCCACCTAAGTTGAAAAAAACCCATTGATGCAATTATATAGCTTACTGGCATTTCTTCAGTTTGCGGTCAGCTTTGAAGTGTGCAGACCTGTTCCCGGTCCCCCAAAGATCATCATGCCAGGGTTCTGGAGGTAAGTATGGAGAGAGGGTGTGTGTGTGTGGAGAGGTGGGGCGTGCAGAGTCTGGGTGCGGGTTAGGAAGGGGGCCACCAACAGCGAGGGACCGTTTTCTACTTTACAGGTTAAAAAAAAAATTAAAACAACGCGGGAAGATTTTCTTTTTTTACAGGTACATTTGGCACACTGGGGTGGGCTACCAGTGTGCCACCTGCGTATTTTGGGGAGCAAACTTACTGGAGCTGACAGGGATTGGGCCCCTATCAGCAAATAAAAAAGGGTCTGTGTTGGAGGGGGGAGACATGATGGTGAGGGGGATTGGGCCCCACCCTTGGCAAACAACTTGTATGGGGGACATTATGCTGATGGGGATTGGTTTCCCCCATTGGCAGATGAACTGGGGAGGGGGGCACGCCGACAGTGGGATTGGGCATCCCCAACATTGGCTTTTATGGTGACTGTGAGAGGTGGACAGGGACAGCCGCCGCCATGTTTTTTGAAATGTTACACCAGGGAAGGCACGCCCTGCAATGAGGGGTCGTTCCCTCATTGCAGCAGCGAAATTGTTTCAATTTGGTGGCACGCTTTTCAACTGCTGTCATAGACTACGTGTGCATTTACTGGTGTCGCAGAGACAAGCCCACAATAGCAGTGGGGGCATTGACCACAACAGGACCACACCTCCAAAACCTGCTATTCCAAGCTACCACAATATGTTGCTTGCACATGCGGAAGACAACATAAAAATGCTGTCCCTCTTTCCTTACTATTCTTTTTAATTGTACTGGTAGTGGAAGTAGCCACAGTGATGTAAGTGCCTGACCTGCAGACTTTGGGCTGAAACAGGGATTACTCCATCCTCCTATGCAAGTAATATTGTGTAACTTGGGACCCTTAGCATTAATACTGAACAGCTTGGACCATGTGATTTATGTATTTGTAATTTGGATTCAAAGGGGGTCATGTCTGAAAGCTAGTGGAGTATCTTGAATCCAGTGGGTTACAAGACCCAAGGCAGCATGGATTCACAGGAGGAGGTCATGTCAGACAGACCTGATTGATTTCTTCAACTGGGTTACCAGAGAAATAGATCAAGTGGGGATAATAGACATGGAAGACTTCAGCAAGGCCTTCAACATGGTACCACCACCATGGGAAGGTGGGAGAGGGAGGAAATGGAAAAGGGAGCACTAGTAGGCTCCATCATGCCCTGGCTGTGCTCCCGACTAACGGCTCCTCCGCGGACAAAATCTTGATTATTCACCAGGTGGAGAGGACCACCCTCCCCTCCCTGGCCATGCCATGGGGGTGGGGGAATCCATGGAGAAACCTGCCTGAGGATGGAGCCAGGGTCAAAGAGATCCGCATGCTCAAGGGGTTGAATCGAGCCCTCTCAAGTCAGAGGGCCGAAGCCACTAGCTAGCCGCCCACCAGGGAAAAGCTACTATATATGAAAAAAAACTATGACTGAATGACTGAACAAGTACCTCCTCATCCTAAATACTATGAAAATCAAATCCATGCTTTTTTACACCAGATGTAAAACCCCTACCCCCTCTGCCCTAGTCATTACCTCTGTCTCAGGTACCTCAATTGAACAAGTTGCCACTTTCAAGTACCTGGGGATAATCCTTGACTCGACTCCTATGGATGCCCCAACTAAAGCAGCCAGCTCCAGATTTGGCCTGCTCTATAGACACAGAATGCCTTCCTCCCTGAAATTAAGCAACAATTAAGCAGCTGCAGAATAAGGGGTGCTAGCTGCACATTTGAGCAGACTTGACAGACCACTAGGCCTTTATCTGCTGGCAAATTTTGTACGGTATGTTTGTATGTTCATAACAACTTTTCAGATGCTACATCCTTGGCCTTGTAGACTATGGTCTTGTGATTTATGGTTCTGCATGTGACAGAGTGCTTGATAGGATCAAAGGCCCGATGAACAGGGCCTGCCACTGTGCACTCAACCTAAAATGGGACTCCCATATGTGCACCCTGTAGAACAACCTAGGTTGGCTTAATGTTGATTCCCGACTGCATTATATTACCTTAGTCACTGGTAAAAAAGCCTTGCTTGGATTACTGTCTCCAGGGGTCCTGTCTCTGTTGAATCCGATGGTCTCCAAGTACCCAACTAGAGGTGTGATACATAACTCTATGGTGCTCCCACGTAGGAAAACCTCTCTGGATTAGGCCTGCTTATCTTTCAGTTTTCCAGAACTATGGAACTCACTTATACCATCACTCAAAGTCAATGGCTCTCTAACCAACTTCAAGTCCCAGCTTCTAGCCTCTCTCACCCCTCCAAACCCATGTGGCTGCTATTGCTGACTGGTCTACTAGGTTCTACGATGCCGGTTTGACAACACTTTTGTCAACCAACATCTCAGTAGTCACATAAATCCTCCGCCTCCAGTCCTGTTTTTTTCTATCTGGGGCTTCGCTTCCCAAACCCCCCACCCTCCATACTTAGGATTGCCATCCAGTTGGATTTGATTCAGGGAGGGGAGTGCAGGACCAGGAGACAGTGTGCCCTGTCTCGGGTGCACCAACACAGCGACCTGTCGGCAAAGTGTCAATTTTGCTGACAGCGAGGTATATCGCTGTGTTGGTGTCGCCGTCGGGTTTGCATACCATCTACTACTTCCCAGGATCTCCCCTGACCCCTATGCTTTCTTCCTCCTCCTCCACTTGTGCTCTGTTGCTACCCACATGTATCATGTTCTCCTGTTTTAATCACAATTCATTACAGTTCATCTCAATGTATCTGTAATATTTCCTATTCTGTTGTGCATGCTGTACTTCTGTCAACCTCAACTGCAAACATGTAATATACTCTTTTGATGCTAAGCAGTTGTATATAACCCTAGACTCTTTGAAAATAGGCCCTGCCTAAAGGATCTTGTGTGTAATAACTAACTAACTAACTAACTAACTAACTAAAGGTGAGAATGAGAAAGAATGTAAAATGTAAGGCAGAAAAGGACTACTTAGCACACAAACTCTTACTTTCTAAAGTGTGCTACTAAATCTGTTTCTATGTGTGGGCTAAGCAAGGGGGAAAATGCCATCTGGCAGTTTAAAAAATTCTAGTGGCTCATAAATTTCTTTCTTGTCTTGCATCCAACTGGCCAGCACTTGATTTTAGCTACAGTATACATTAAACACTTCTAATGCATGTCTAATGACCAGTCAGGATGCAGGATTTCCATTCCCCATTTTATAATGAATTATAAAGCAGAGTACTACATAAAACACCAAGAGACTCATAATGAATCCCCCTAAAACCTTTGGTCATGGATAAGAACCCTAATGGACAAAGATCATGCCCAGACAATTTCACACCTGCTCTATGAGGGCAACTTGATCTTGGATAATATGGATATAGCAAACACCCTAAACAAGCACTTTACTAACCACAACATTCCTCTAACTACAGCACCCACAGCAAATACCTTGGATGCTCCTAGCTTGCATAGCAATGCTTTTCAGCAGAATACTTTGCCAACCTTCTTCAAAGAAGTACCACAATCAGAGGTGCTGAAACTTCCCAAAGGACTTGATGCCTCCAAAAGTGCTGGGCCTGATGGGAAAGAACCTCATCTATTAAAACTGATCGCTGAGCAATCAGCTTTTAAAGTTACAGTGCTATACAACCTCTCCCTCCTCTCATGGCAAATCCCTGAGAGGTGGAAAGAAAACTATTGCAACCCCACTTTATAGGACCCGCTTCATTCCCCAAAATTTCTGACCTATCTCAGTCCAGTCTACTTCAAGCAAACATCTACATGATCTAATTTATAGGCAACTTATGGATCACATCCTGGAATGCCACCTGCTAATGGACGCACAAACAGGCTATTGCCCCAAGCAGTCAATGTCCACAGCCCTATAAAGGGTAACCAATTATGTGGCAGTTGCCTTGGGTGAGGGATATAATACTGGCAGTCTTCACTGACCTTGAAAAGGCTTTTGTTATGGTCAACCATGATATTCTTCTCAGCAAGCTCCACTAATAATAATAATAATAATTTTATTTATATAGCGCCTTTCAGAATATCAAAGCGCTGAACAAATTAATAACATAAATTCAAATATCCATACAAACATAAAAACATATAAAGACACTACACAGGAATCTCAATACCCTAGTGCTGTGGATCAGAAATTATCTTTATAATGGATTCCAAGTTGTCAAAGTGAATGGAGAGACATCTTTGCCCTATGTTGGTGTTCTGCAAGGTTCCATCTAAGGCTCCCTAATTTTCAATCTCTTTATTAACAACTTAACTTCAGCTTGTCATTACCCAAACATAAACACACATCTTTATGCTGATGACACAGTCATCTACACCAAGACCGACTCTACAAGTGGTCTCAATACTTCTCTACAAGCTGTCTTTGATGCATTCCAATGCTGGATGACTAACTGTTGTCTGCTAAAGAACTCCAAAATAAAAGTCATGCTGTTCAGTGAAGCCTCATCCACAAACAACTCACTCCAATTCTGTCCACTAAATGGAACATCATTGGAAGTTATGCAACAGTTCAAATATCTTGTATTTTGGCTGGATTCTAAGATAACAGATCACATCTCCAGGTCAGTCAGAGGCTTGTATCAAAAACGTAGTCTCTTCTATCGCAAGAAAAGCTGTCATAGCACCAGAATGCTCCCTCTATGGCAATTCTTGCTCCCAGCCTCAGAATATGGCAATGACATTTATAGGACAGTCAATACTACTGCTCTATCAAAAATAACTGTTGTTTTAATAATACATGCCGGTCTGCACTTGCATGTGATAAGAGAACTCATTACCGCACTGAATCTCTACAGTATACTTTGAGCTCTCCCCGAGATAAAAGACTGTAGATTAGATGGGCTACCCTTATATACAATTGTGTCCAGGGCCTCTACTCCCCCAATGACCTCCTCATTAGAACAATCTCGAACTATTAATTGGGTTACCAGTCCAGAAATATCCTGCACCAGCCTCACATGCAATCACAACTAAGGCCTTTGCCATTGCCAGCCCATCCACCTGGACTACATAAGTGAATGTTTGAAGAACCTCAACAACCTGTGACCCTTCAAGAAGGCATTGTTCCAACTCCTATGAAACCCTCAGGACTGCTAACACATATCCCTATTCTAGACTTTTCAGACTGCTATCCCTTCCCTCATTTTAGTCTCCACTAGTGCATCCCTTATCAAGAATGCATTTATGTTAATATGTAAATATGTCATGGTTTTTTGATTGTACTTCTTGTAACTTCATGTCCCTAGCTATATTTGTAACCTTCATGGACAGTTTCTGTTACTGTAACTGCCCCCCATCATCCTTTTGGGAAATAGGTGTCTAACCTAAATGTAGAAGAAAAGCAGTGGAGCCAGGCGCACACAGAACTGAGCAGCAGGTGCTAACAGCAGGAAGCTGGACATGGAGGCACAGGATGAATGCACTTGGTGTACAAACAAAGTTTAAAGATAGCAACTCAAAAACAAGTAAAAACAGCACGAGGGTGAGTGCAAAAGACAATTTAATACAAAATAGCTGACTTACATGTTAGAAGCAGTAACACAAAAACCCCAGTGATTTGATGATGCATCATGCCTTGTGTGTGAAACTGCAGGGGTTTTGTGCTACTTCTTCTAACATGTAAGCCAGCTATTTTGTACTAAATTATTTTTATTCAGTCACACTCATTCTATTTTGCCTTCTTTCTGAGTTGCTATTTTCAAGTTCTCTTTGTATCTCAAGTGCATTTGCCTGTGCCTCTGTAACCTAATTGAGGCTACCCTGGTGTGCATCAATATAGTATATGGTAAAGTGTTGCTGTGTATGGATTTTCATTCACTCAGAATCCTTGTTTTGCAGCAAATATTGTGCACATTTGAAAGGTCACTAAAAGTTGTTGTGCACAGTTCAAAGGTCATCAAAACTTGTTTTACATAGTTTAAAGGTCAGAGAATGCTGTTGTATCTTATTTTTTGTCTTTGATGAAGTTACTGACTGTAAACAATGAAAGGCAGGTGGGCAGGAAGGGTGTGGGCTTACTATATATAAACAGAAACCTTACTTTTGACCTAAAACCATATACTATAAAAAATAAAATACGGGCAGCCATGCCTACTTTGGCTTTTGTTTCCATCTTGGGGTTGAGATGACATCATAGACCTCTCATGTAGTGTTGCTCAGATGGATCTGGACAAATCTGGATCCACAGGTATATGCCCTTTTATGGCAGGATAGTGGATCTGCCAGATACTTCCACTATCTGCCTGTGGGTCTGGCTGTTAGATTCCTGGTCAGATCCCGTATTATCTGACAGCCAGATCCAGGGATCTGGTGTTGGAACCAGGGATCTGGCATCAGATCCCTGGATATGGCACCGGATAATGGGGGATCCGACCGAGGATCCGACCTCTGTATTCGTCCGGATCCTGGGATGGATCCAACTCGAACAGTAATACCATCTGCCGGATCACTGGCGGATCCACGACTGCACTATCTGAGCAACACTATTCCTAATTGCCAAGATTCACTAAAAAACACAAAGTGCCATGTAAAAGTCTACGTGGCACCTTGTGATTGTCGAGGTCACAAAACTCACTATTCACAGACAGATAGCGAATGGTGCTATCTGATTGTGACTAGGATTGGATAGAGGCAGTGGTAACACTGATATCACTACCTCTAATCCCACTGGCGCAGCCCTGACCCCCAGGCAAGTGAATACCTCTATAAGCATAGCGCCAGTGCACTAAGTCATTATTCACTAAGGCAGCCATGCAGATGAGCCCACTGGGCATGCATGGTGCTAACTGTCCATTTGCATACCCATTATGAGCCTATTTGCATGGCCGGTGGTGAAAGTTGAATGCCCCCCAGCCCCAATTGCTAGTTGACACCCACATCCCTGGTGGTGTAGTGTCCCACCCCCTGCCTGGTCTCCAATCACTGTCCCATATGAAGAAATAAGTTTATCCCTGGTAGTCTAGTGTCCTCCCCCCTCCCAATTCCCTGACTGCTCAACTGATATGTCAAAAATAGTTTCCATAGTGTAGTGGTCCCTCCCTGTTCCCCAATCACCCACCCAATGTGCAAATACAATTTTCCATAGTGTAGTGGTTCCTCCCTGGTCACCAATTTCTGTCCCCAAATGGAACACAACCTATTCCCTGGTAGTCTAGTGGTCCCACCCTTCCCCTGATGTCCGATCACGGTCCCCTGCAAACACTCTGCAATCCCTGATGGCCCCCACCCTCTCAGGTAATCACCCATCACCTTGCTCCCCCCATCACAACTCTTGATTGGCGAGCAGCACAGACCTCCTCTCACCTCCATGGCTGCCTATACTGGGTTATGCCTCTCCCATTTACTCGCAAGCCACTGAAAAAGAGTCGCCCAGAAAACCACAATGTACAACAGCATGTGCCAATTTGTCTTATTGGCCCCTTTTTGGAACACAAAACTAAGACCTTTACATTAACCTTGGCTCACTCTCCCCACAGGCATGCAGAGGCTTCATCCTCTGCTGTCTGATTAACAAGTCACTATGTACCCCTAACCTCTCTCCCTTGTTGAAGTTCTGAGGAAACAAAACAAATTCACATGACCGGTACTCCTCTTATCATTTTCTGTTTGAAGTACCATAAGTAAATTCTAACAAGGGCAAAATGTCTCTCTGCTTTGCTGGCCTATGCCTCTGGGACACCCTCCCAGTGGGAATTAGACCTACCTCCTCCCACTTCCTCTTTAAATTACAGCTTCGGAGTCACCTATTGAGTGCCTCTCACTGCAATTGTGCAGCATAAAATACTAGATACTCCCTTGTCAGTTTAAATGTGCTAAGTTAGCACTGCTTGTACTCACTATACTATAGTAGCACCAGTACTGCAGTCTTACAAAACAAATTAATTCATGTGTTTTCTGCTACTTTACTGAAATCATGTTCATACATTTTTACTGTGTTTGCATCAAGGATAAAGTGCTTGGTTACAGCGTGAAATGCAGGGGCGTTGTTTGGTCTTCCTTATAGTGCTGAATCTTTAATAGGCAAGGCAAATTTTATTTATACAGTGCCCTATCCAAGGGCTCAGAGCACTTTACAATAAAAAAAAAAAATCCTTTTTTGCAGAGGAACTATGAGTTGGCGTGAAGGCTGCTATTTTCTGGTGTGAACAGAGTGCCAAGCTTTCTGTGTGATATTCATCCTGTATCCCATGTTCTATGATAGGGAAGATCAATTGCTGGTCAATATGCCTTCCAGAGGCAAAAGAGAGGCAAGCCTTGGAACAAGTCAAGCATTCTTATTTGAGAGTTAACTGCTTTGTATTGCGCATCACTAGGCTTTTTAATCATTGGAATTCAAGGCTATTAGCAAGCCATAATCCAAGATATAGGAAGTGGTCAATCAGGGACAAGCAGTGACCTACTTCTGAGAAGAGTTTTAGAGTCGCGTCAATGTTTTTTGTATTAATTTGTATTCTTTGTGCAGTGGCAAAGAGCGTAGGATTTATTTCTGTAGCATTTCAAGGGGAACAATCAGCACAAAACACCCCACACTCAAGTGTGGGAATGGCCCCACTGTGTACTTTGTGGGCAAAAACATTTTGGTTTACTTACTGCTTACTGTAGTATAGTAGATTATATCAGACTCAGTTTGCTGACTTGTAGACTGACATCTTCTTTTACTGCAAATCCAAGCATCCCCTGCAGCTGACATCAGAGCAGTAGGCAGCAGTGGGTGATTCCAGAGCTTGCCGTGCATGTTAGAGCTTTCATAATCTTTGATCACATGTTTTCCAGGACTGCTTTTCTACAGGGGTTAATTAAAGTCCTCTGTGACTGTACAGAGTCCGTGGACAACAGCAGGACCAGAAAGCAAAATATCAGGGGCTGGATATTCAAATGTGCAAAGCAGAGCACAAAAACCTGCACTCCACCTTGCAATAGCACCAGTGCGTACAAATGCTATATTCAGAGGAACAGCGCAGGGCACTGTTCATTTGGATATAGGTCCATCATTGCCCAGTGCTAATCCACTTAGCACCACCCAATAGTGCTCCCAAAATAGGGTGCCACAATGGCTTGCGCCCAGACACAATTTGCTATATTCAAATGTCCCCATGAAAATGAGCCCATTGGGCATGCAAGGTGCTAAGTGGCCATTTGCACACCCATTATGGGCTCATTTGCATGAGGAGTAAGGCTAGTTTGCCAAGCACAACCCCACCAATTGCCCCAACCCAGTGAGCTGTCCCTGATGCTAGTGGCATCTCCCCTTCCCACCGATCCCAGTCCCGTTTACCATAAACATATTTCCCTGGCATCCAGTGGTCTGTTCCCCCACCTGATCCTCATCCCGGTAATACTATTAGATTACCCTGGTGTCCAGTGGTACCTCCCCCCAGCCGATCCCCATTATAATACTATTAATATAGTTCCCTGGTGTCCAGTGGTCCATCCCCCACCCGATCCCCATCTTAGAAATATTAGTATATTACCCTGGTGTCCAATGGTCCTTCCCCCCACCTGATCCCAGTCCCAGTAATATTGGTATTTTACCCTGGTGTCCAGTGGTTCCTCCCCCCACCCAATCCCCATCCCAGTACTGGAAAAGCACCCCTCATTTGCCAATGTCCCACTGTACACCACCTCAGCTGCCCAGAGTCTATCAGAAGCAGGGAGCGTGGCTGATCTATAGGGCAAGGCAAGCACCTGTGCCCTATAAATAAGCTATGCTCCCTGCTACTATTTTAGACAAACTGACCCAGTCATGTCTGATGGGATATACCACTTGCCATTGTTTAACCCATGGAACCAATGGACAGGTAGAGAAACTGGGGTTGGGTATTGGTGCCACAGGTGGGAAGGGGCTGCTATCCACCAATGGCATATGGGCTGGGGGGTGATGCTAACAGTTTGGGATGGAGACATGACTTTGTTGTGGGGGGCTGCACGTCTTTACTTATGGCATGCCAAGGGCTGTGGCAACCAGCTGTCACGGGGTGTGAACATTGGAAATGGGGGCTTTCTCGGTACTGGGATGGGGACTGGGTGGGGGAGGGACTACTGGACACTGGGGAACTATATTGAAAGTATCACAATGGGGATCGGGTGATGGGAGGGACCACTAGATGCCAGGAAATATTGTTATAGCTAGCGGGAGTGGGATTGGAGGGAGGGGGGCACCACTAGACACCAGGGTCTACTGTGTTGGGGAAGGGGGCTGATGCAATTCCCCTGGCAGCCCCTAAGGTTGCACTGATTTAAAAAAAGGGTTAGGTCGGCAGTATTTGCCCCACGCAAGGGGACCACTCAAAGTGCCCCTGTGTGGAGCCAATACAACTGAATATTGAACTGCGCTGATATTCAGGTCCCCACCCCCAATTTGCATCATTTTGCCTTGCACACTCCTCTACAGTTTGCCCGGGCACAAACCCTGTTTGCCAGTGCTAACCTGGCTTTTGAATATAGTACTTCTGCGCAAAACCCAGTCTGCACACACAAACCAGGATCTGAGCCCAGGCAAAGTTTTGAATATAGGGCCCCAGAGTGTATGTAAACTGTAACATGCACTGCAGGCTATTGAATCATCTTATTGCTGCCTACTGATGTGATGTCATCTGCAGGGTACTGTGGGAATTGTAGTAACATAAGATGTCAGCCTACAACTAAGCAAAATTAGTCAGATGCAATCTACTAGAGTAGAGTAAACAGTAAGTAAAGCAAAATGTTTTTACCCACAAAGTGCATAGTGGACCAGCCCAACACTTGAGTGTGGGGAGCCCTTGGTAGTGACTGTTCCCCTTTAAGACAAGGCAGCTTTGTTTTAGCCAGAGCAGCAGGTTTTCAAATTCCTGTGGGAGGTCAGAGGTTACTGTATGCATATCAGTAGCTAATTTAGAGTTGATAGTGTTATCCAACTAGAGGTGGAGGTTTCAGTTTGTGCAAGTGTTTGGTGGATAATTGCAGAAGACAGTAAACAGTACTGAGCCTTCTATGGAGCCCTGGGATATACCAGTGTTGATGTTCAAAAGTAGAGTATTATGTGACATTAACATGTTGTATTCCGTTCAATAGGTAATCTGTGATCTACTTAAATTCACACGCCGAGGAAACTAGATTGTTTAGTTTTGAGATTAACATGTCATGGGAAACCAAATTGCAATCCATGCCAAGATCAATTAATATGGACCCTTTGATTGTCCTTTGTGAAATACAGAACTATCATCACTGGGGAATTTGTGCGATGACGGCAAGGTTGAGTGATTTGGTTAGAAGCTTGACTGTGCCAGAGATTAGTGTGTAAGAGCTGACAAAGTGTAACGCTGTAATGAGCATTTGGCTTTTTGGGGGCTATATGGAATAAATAAGATCATAAAAAGGGTCTAAGAATACAGCCTCCTGATTGGTTTCTCACATAGAAATATAGACTTTGACGGCAGATAAGGACCACTTGGCCCACCTAGTCTGCCCATTTTCCTACCTATTGGATAAGCTGCAGATCCTAGTTAACCAACAGCCTACTTCCTCCTAACCCCCCCACTGTAATTGCCTTATGTCTGTCCCATGCATTCTTGAATTCCCCCCACTGTTTTTAACCCGACCTCCTCGAGGAGGCCATTCCTAATCCACCCTCTCTGTGAAAAAATACTTCCTCACGTTGCTCTTAAGCCGTCACCCCTCTGTCTTCAAACTGTGCCCCCTTGTTCTTGCACATCTCTTTTTCTGAAAGATGCTACCCTCTTGGACTTTGTTGATTCCCTTGAGGTACTTGAAAGTTTCTATTATGTCCCCCCTCTCCCTCCTTTCCTCAAGGGTATACACATTAAGCTTCTTTAGTCTCTCTTCGTTTGGTTTCCGGTGCAGACCCTACACCATTTTAGTTGCCCTCCTCTACAACTGTCTTCATCCTGTCTATGTCCTTGTAGAGATGGGGTCTCCAGAACTGCACGCAGTACTCCAGATGGGGTCTCACCAACTGTCTGTACAAGAGGGATGACAACTTCCTGTTTTCTACCGGTGATGCCTCTCCCTATGCATCCTAGTACCTCCCCAGCCCTCCTTACTGCCTTCTCACATTGCTTGCCTACCTTTAGGTCATTTGAAATGACTACCCCCAGGTCCCTTTCCTTTTGTGTTGTTGTTAGTATCTCCCCTCCTCATTGTGTATTCTTCCCCTGGGTTTTTGTTTCCCAGGTGCATTACTTTGTACTTCTTTGCATTGAATCTAAGCTGCCATACTTTTGACCATTCCTCCAACCTTGCCAAGCCCCTTCTCATCCTTCGCACCCCCCTTGTGTATCTACCCTGTTGCAGATCTTTGTGTCATCTGCAAAGAGGTATACTTTTCCCTCTAGTCCCTCTGCAATGTCACTTATAAAGACATTAAAGAGGACCGGCCCCAATACTGAACCCTGTGGTACCCCACTAGTAACTCCCCTTTCTTCATAGTGGACTGTATTTACTATTAACCTCTGCGTCCTGTTGTCCAGCCAATTGTTTACCCAGGCTACCACCCTGGGACCCACTCCCAGGCTGGCTAACTTGTTTATTAATCTTTTGTGTGGGACTATTTGGTATACTGTGATATTGGCGACGGCAATTGAGCGACCCGTGAAAGGGCGACTCAATTGCAGCGCATGTGAGAGCGGCAACCTGGGAGCTACAGCGACCGGATGGGGTGGGTTGGTGACCTGAGCAGCAGGAAGCTGCTACAGGTACATGCGCGGGGTTGGGTGGGAGCGAGCACGCTGCTACAGGTATGCGCGGGGGAGGTGGGAGTGAACACGGTCAGCGAGGGGTGGGAGGGTATTTGAGGGGTGGTGGTGCTGTGGTAGGCTGCTGAGCTGGCCCTGTGGTGTAGCAGGTTGGCTCTCAGCTTTGCTGTGTAGGGTACTGGATTTGGGTCTGGGCGCAGGCTTGCTTTTGTTGCGCCCTGCCCGAATTTAATTTTACATTTGCCCCGACATGACTCCCTGGGTTGAGGAACCCTTAAATAAAGGGGTGTGGGGTGCGAGACCCCATAAGCAGTAAAAATACAAGTCCCGGTGCTGTTTGTTGTGTTAGGGAGTCAGGCGCCAAAATTAATTTTCGGCGCTCTGACTTTGCCGTAATGGTGATCGCCCTTTTGCGGTTGCCATTATCACATAGAACCAACTGTTTCAAATGCCTTGCTAAAGTCTAGGTAGGCCATGTCCACAGCCCCTCCCTGGTCTACTACTTCGGTCACCCAGTCAAAGAAATTTATTAGATTCGTCTGACATGACCTTCCCTCTGTGAATCCATGCAGCCTTGGGTCATGTGCCCTGCTAGCTTCTAGGCACTCAACAATTCTTTCTTTCAGAAGTGATTCCATCAATTTCACTACCACTGCAGTTAAACTAACAGTTCTGTAGTTCCCTGCCTCTGCCTTGCTCCCACTTTTGTGAAGGGGAATCACATCCACCTTCCTCCAGTCCTCAGGTACCACACCATCCTCCCACGATTTGTTAAAAAGAGCAGTCAGTGATGTCACTAGTTCTCCCCTTAGTTCTTTCAGAATTCTGGTGAGAATCCCATCAGGCCCCATTGCCTTGTCCACCTTGAGTTTAGGCATTCTTTCAGGACCCTTTCTTCTGTGAAAGGACTGGTATCGACCCCCCCTGTCCAGAATGCTTCTAATGATTGATTTAGGTATGTCCCCCTCCTCTTCTTTTGTGAATACTGAACAAAAGTATTCATTCAGTATTGCTGCCTTTTCACTGTCACCCTCTGCCCACCCCCTTCCCTTTATTAAGCCTCACTATCCCTCCCTTGGTCTTTCTTCGCTCACTAATGTACATATAAAAGGTTTTTTATCCTCCTTCTTAACTGAGTTGGCTATCTTTTCCTCAGTTTGGGCCTTTGCTATTCTAACTGCATTCCCCACTTCTTTCTGTTTTAACTGACAGAGTTCTCATTCCTGCTCCTTTTGTTATTCCTTATACTTTCTGAATGCTATCTTTTTTCCCTAACCTTCCCTGCAACCTCTTTTGAGAACCATAGTGTTTTTTTCCTTTGTCTTGTTTTGTTTATTTGCTTCACACAAAGGCTTGTTGCCTCTGTGATGGCAGTTTTGATTTTGCCCCATTGTTCCTCCACCCCTCCTTCCTGCTCTTTTGCTAGTGCATTCCTTAGGCACTCTCCCATTCTGCCAAAGTCAGCCCTCCGAAAGTCTAGTACCCTTGCTTTTGTATGGCTTGAGTCTATGACTGTGTTTATTGTGAACCACACTGTCTGGTGGTTGCTTGTTCCCAGATGGCTACCCACTTCTAAATCTGTAATCCTCTTTCCGTCCCCATTTGAGAGTACCAGGTCTAAGACTGCTCCCTCCAGAGTGGGTTCCAACACTAGCTGTCTGAGGCATACCCCCTGTAGGGCATTGAGAATGACTCTGCTCTTTGATGTGGCTGCATCAAATGAGCTCCAGTTAACATCTGGCATATTCAAGTCCCCCATCAACAATATCTCTCCTTTTTCTGCTATTCTAAGGATGGCTCCTATCATTTTCTTGTCCATGTCCTCCCCCTGAGATGAGGGTCTGTATATAACCTCTGTGCGGATTGTGGTTCCATTTCCTGTCTCCAAGGTCACCCAAAGTGCCTCCTCTTCTTCCTGTTTGCCCTTTAGTTCATTTGCTTTGATCCCTTCTCTTATGTAGAGAGCTACTCCTCCTCCTCTTTTACCCTCCCTGTCCCTCCTGATTGTGTACCCTGGTATGTTGACATCCCAGTCATGGTTCTCTGTGTACCAGGTTTCTGTGACTGCCATGATATCCAGGTGTCCCTCTTCCATCAAGGCCACTAGTTCAGAAAGCTTGTTACCCAGACTATGAGCATTGGTACTCACCGCCCTCCATTTTTTGATGGCCTTACCACTTTTAGCCCCATCCCTGTACTTACTGCCTTTGCCTTTTTCTCCATTTACCCCTGCCCTGCCCCCTATTGACCTCTCTACCTTGGTGTTAACCTCGCAAACTACCCTGTTTTGTGGGGGCAGGCTGGGAATTCCCTGCTCCTTTTCAGTGCCTCCCCCCTTGGCTAATTTAAAAGCTTGCCAGTGAAGCATTTAAACCTATCACCTAGGATCCTGGTTCCTCTCCCAGACAGATGCAGACCATCGTGCCTGTATCCCTCCATGTGGAACCCCAGTCCCCAGTGAAGCCAAAACCCTGTGCTCTGCACCAGTTTTTCAACCATTCATTGAGTCCCAGGGTGCAGAGTACCCTAGTCTCACCCATGTCATAGCCAGGTAACACCTCAGAGAAGGTTACCATGCATGCTACTTGTCTAAGGCTCCTCCCCAACTCCACAAACTCCTCCTGCACAGCTCTGATCTCATTCCCAGCTAGGTTATTTGTCCCTAGGTCAAAGCCCTGTACCTATGCTCGTTTAAGGAGATCTGTAATTTTTTCCACTGATGGCACTTATTCTGGGACTTTGTTGGATTATTCCTTGGTTGTTCTCCTTACTTTTAGCCTTACCCCCTGTTCAACTGCAAACTTAATGCTTCCCCCTACCCTAAATTCCCAGGCTACCCTCTACTTCTCGTCTCCTTGCTGTTACTTCCCTCCTGTCGATTTCCTGCTGATGTGTGTCATATCAGTATATATTGTACATAGGTTCTTTTTTCTATGGTTAAGTAGCGTCGAGTACTGTATTGAATGTTATTTAGCCTTAATGTTTCCTTATCATTTGTACATAGATGACTATTTATCTCTGTATGTACTTATTACTGTATATATTCTTCATTGTACTCATTCTTTTTGTTGTTGTAACTGTCCAGGTCCATCTTGCAAATGAGTTTTCCTCAATGGTGTTTTGCCTGGTAAAAGAAAGATTGATTGATTGATTGAATGACATCCAGCTCCCTCTCCTGTGCAGCTGCTCCCACAATCCTGAAGATTCTCTTCCTGTCCCTCCATGCCATGGTGCCAGGTAGGCACCTCACCTCCCTCTCCCCTCCCTCCCCCAGTTACACCACCCTAAAGATTGAGTCCCCCACCAGGAGTTGTTTCCTTTTGCTGTGGGATCCCATGCCACAATCCTGTGGGTCTCCTTTGTGGAGGTTCCCAGCATCCTCCTTGGTCTCCACTGCGGGTGCCTCCATAGAGGAACAATGCTCTGCCAGAAAGGAATATGAATTGTGGAGAGGTACAGCTGGAGATATGCACCTCTGTTCCACCACCCTCACCCTCACCCTCCCTGAGCCCACCGTAGTTCAACCACTCTTTATTCTTGGCAACCTCTGAGGCAGTGGCTGCAGCCTTGTGGTCCCTGGGTGGGGGAGGAAATTTCCCAATCCCCTTCCAGATCCTGAGTAGGGGAGGAGGTTTCTCTACTCCCTGCCAGATCAGCCTGCAGACGGGCAACCTCCTCCCTCAGAGCAGAGAGGTGTCTGCAAACAGGGCAGCATCGCAGCCTCCAGAATATCTCCTGGAAGACTGCCACCCCACAGTCATGCATTGTACAACTGCCCACATGTTTCTCTCCCTCCCTGTTGAAATTGTGTATGCTTTTTTTTCCCACTATTAGGGAGCCTAATTTTCCCTTAGTAGTGTATCCTTTTTCCAAGGGACTATGTACTAGGACCCCCCCAAGGGTTTTTTTTTTTTTTTTTTATAAATAGTAATCACAAGAAGATATCCTCCTAGCTCATACAACACTGCCTGGCTGCCTTCTGTGGCACACCCCACCCTGTTTTGTGTCTGAGCAGGAAGTTGTCACACCTTTCTGCCTCTCTAACTCCTTCAACAAGGCATTCACTGATCTCAGCAGTGTGCTCCCACCAAACTTTCTCATCCCCCTAGCTGACAAAACCTACAAAATAGAAGGCCATGCCCATAAAACCCCCCACCTCCCCCCTTCTATCTTAAAATTGTGTCAGTCACAGAAGCAAAAAAATATATCTCTAAAGCCATAGGGAAATCAAGAGCCAGCTACGACTCATTGGACCTAAAATTAATAAATCTCACACTTAATGAGGTTAGCCATCCTTTAACCCATATCATCAATTTGTCCTTAATCTCTGTGAAGTTCCCAAATCTGTGGAAAAAGGCAATGGTCACTCCAGTTCATAAAAGCTGAGATTGAACCAATATCTCAAACTACCGTCCCATCTCCATACTTCTACCACTGTCTGAAGCATTTGAAAGAATAGTCAGCGACCAGTTTGTTGATTACATGGATAAATACAAGCTCCAATGCCCGGAACAACCTGACTTTAGGAAGCAAAACAGTACCACATCAGCCTTAATTGAATTCACTAGCTTCATACATGAAGTTATGGATCGGGGTCACCTGGTTGGTGCCATGTTCACAGACCTAACCAAGGCCTTCGACACGGTCAACCATGGCCTCCTCCTCCAACAACTAGCATCCTTGGGCCTATCCTATGAGCCCCTACAATGGTTCCAAAGTTACCTATCTGACTGTACCCAGAAGGTGAAAATGCTAAGCACCATTTCAGACCACAGGTTGGTCTCTACAGGGGTACCACAAGGATCCAATCTGGGTCCACTCTTCTTCAGTATATTTCTCAATGAGCTCCCCAAGGCCTGCCCAGGCCGAGCTCTACTGTATGCCAATGATACAGTGCTGTTCTTTAGCCACCCTAACCCCTCTATCCTAGAAGAGCATATGCAAACCAGCTTCACCACTGTAGAAACATGGTTCCTACAGCATAGGCTTCTTCTCAATTATAAGAAGACAAGGACTATGATTTTTGCCACCCCTCAGAATAAACATAAATCCTTCCAGCTACAAATTCGCAACAACAGACAAGAAACGCTGTACATGGCCCCCACCTTTAAATATTTAGGTGTCACTCTTGACTCCTTCCTCACCTATGTGCAGCACATCGACCAGATAGCTAAAACGGTAAACTCCAGAATTGAAGTGCTATATAAACACAGACACTGTCTCACTGAAGAAGCCCTCTTACTCGCAGTGTCAAGCTCTGTCCTGTTGATCATAGATTACGGTCTAATAGTCTACTAAGCAGCTATGGTGATGGTTCTACAGAGAATTAAATTAGCCCTTAACAAAGCCTGTAGGTTTATCTTGGGGGGCCAATTGACTGACATACACCTGCCTACTATGTGCACAGACAGGGCTGCTAAACCTGGACTGCAGGGTACAATACCAGACCTGCTTACTTGCCAAAAAGTCCATTCTGGGTCTCATCTCACCAGGGATTCTTGGACTCCTCTGACCCATTAATGCTGGTGTAACCCCCCTGCAAATGGGGGTTCCCAAAAAGTCTTCCAGGAGCTTGCTTGAATGCTCCAAGCCTGAATGGTGTTTGGCGTTTAAGCCGTTTATCTGTGAGTGCATTTAGAGCCTCTGGTACTGTCTCTTTAAGAGCTGTCTGCTTGCAGACATAATTAGTTTGTATGAGGGGACTGTGTGTTTCCCTGCTCGAGTACCACTCGAGGTGCGGACAAATCGCTCCATTTCTGCCGTCGCTAAGTGGGCAGAGTGAGCACTTTTTCAAAGATGTAACTGTTTGCCAGAAATCATTTAGAGTATTAGTGGAGATGTAGTTTGTCTAACCTGCCTCTATTGCAGCTGGGACTCTGTGTGTGTTGCCCCTCCATGTTGGACTTGAACTGCTGTGCTGGACCAATCAGTGTTGGGGGACTTTTAAAATGGAGCCTGCTGCTGGCAAATCAGAACTTGGACTCTCAATTTTGAGCCAGCCACCTATGTACTGTATGGCCAGTGCCTCTGGGAAATGTAGTTTTGACCTTGGCGCCTTTTTCCACCAACAGGGTGAGTTTTATTGTGAGTGACAGCCGGATCAGCCAACAGAATAGTGTGGAGCTAAAGGAAATGCCCTGCTCTGGGACTGGAGAGATTAGACCAGTTTTGGCAGTGAAGAGACAAGGAGCTCTGTGCTTCTGCGGTGTATAGTTTCGTGCGGGAAGCACGTGTGAGGCCCTGAGGTTCGGCCTACAGCCGTGGAAAGCACCGGATCGGACTGAACACGACTTGTGAGGAGAAGAAAGGAGATCTGAAGAGTAGAAACCAGGCTCACCCTGTAGAAGACTGGAGAAATTGCTGAATCGCGCTCGGTCTGTCAGGAACTGAAGCTGCTGAGTGTTCTCCTGGGTATCATGCAGTAATTGCGGTCGGGATCAAGAAGCAGCCTGCCTGGTATAGTACTTTCCTTTTACATATAAATGTGTGTAGTGCTTGTGGGGAATCGCGTTTCAAATCCCCTGTACAATGAATTGAGTGCATGAAGCTGGAAGTAAACCCCAGCTTGATTCGGACTACATCCGATTGCTGTAAACTGCAGTGGGGTCCAGTTACAAGGACCTTTTCCACCTGTTCTGCTCCTCCTGGCAATCCAGGACAATCTGCCCTCCATCCAGTTCCAGCATTGAGTCTGTGAGTACAAAACAGGGTGGCCCCCTGCCATCTGGTTATCAAATTGCAAGTGTGTCATCTAATTGTTGCTGTTTCATTTCTTCACGAACTGAGCCATCCGGCTCCGGATTACAATTGGGTATTGTGCAAGTGTTTTTTCCATCACAGGGCCCCAACCTGCTGCACCGATCCTGGCTAGCCCCCCCCCATCCTGGGTACCCAGTGAAAGTGACAATTTGGAACTCTGAATACGTGCACAGTACAGTGATTATTAATGTGGCTAACCTAATTAACCTGATTTCCCCCTGTCCTTGTTATATCCCCCTAAATAAATCAGATCTGTTTGTTTCAGCAAAGTTACACTATCTGAGGTATTCATTTATGTTAAAGTATAGTACTGTGGTTTTTGCACTGTATCATCTTGTTTTACAGGGGGTCCCCAGAGTCCAGTCGACAGAGCCAGTCCTGGGGGTAAGTGTACATTGTGAAGATATTCCTGATGCACTGTGTGGGCCACTAGTGGGAAGAAAAGGGGGTTACAGTGTCCCAGAGGGCTGTGACCAAGTTAGTTTAACTACTGCAAACCCTGACCTCTGGGTGGAGGCACCCGCCATTGGACCTAGGCCCCTCAACCTATTAGTAGTTAAGCAGGTAGGGGTAGTAGCCCTTGGGATAGCACCACCTGGGGGTTACACTAGCAGGAGAACTAGAAGTGATTGCTCTCGCAAGTTAACTATCCCCTTCTGTCACACCTCTCAGGGTCAGCGTGCGTTTGTGTACAGAGCCCCAAAATGGCTCAATTCTCTCAGCCCTGACACTGAATCCTATACCAAGATATGCCTCTTCAAGGCAGCCCTGAAGAAACATCTGGCATCCACCAATTCCATGTGTGACTGCGTCCTCGAACACCTGGAATTGCTCTCCCAAACTCTCTACTAAGGCCCTCCCTACCTTTGCCCTCTTTCCCCTGCTCTCCCCCTCCCTCCTCCTCTCATATCCTTTACTCTCTTCCTCCTCCCCCTGATCCTTCACCCTCACCCTGCAAAGCTATCCTTTAATAGCCCCCCTACTTATGACAACGCTACTCTATAGCTGCACTTTTAACCCTCTCCCCAGTTCCAGGACAATTCTTCTGACATCACCACAAGATGGCTGCTCTTTAACCCCCTCCCTCCCAAGTACCAGGTCAATGCCTCAGACAAGCTGCTCTTGTCAAGTCTGCTTTACAGAGTTACTAAAATGTTACTAGGAAATGTACCATCCCCTACTGCACTTTTTGTACCAGTCCCATGTTCTTTATGCAACTACGAATTCTATGTTATTCCTCATGTTAAACTGTATTGTATGCTATGCCACTATCTGTTTGTCTGTACATTGTGTTATACTGCTCTGTTCAACTGTTTAACATAGAAACATAGAATCTGATGGCAGATAAGGACCGCATGGCCCACCTAGTCTGCCCATTTCCCTACCTAATGGATAAGCTTCAGATCCTAGTTAACCAACAGCCTACTTCCTCCTACCCCCCACTAGAATTGCCTTATGTCTGTCCCATGCATTCTTGAAATTCCCCACTATTTTTGACTCTATGACCTCCTCAGGAAGGCTGTTCCATGCATCTACAACCCTCTCTGTGAACAAATACTTCCTCACATTACCTCTGAGCCGTCCCCCCTCTATCTTCAAATTGTGCCCCCTTGTTTTTGACATCTCTTTTCTGAAAGATGCTACCATCTTGGACTTTGTTGATTCCCTTGGGGTATTTGAAAGTTTCTATCATGTCCCCCCTCTCCCTCCTTTCCTCGAGGCTATACATCTTAAGCTCCTTTAGTCTTTCTTCATATATCTTCTGGTGCAGACCCTGCACCATTTTGGTTGCCCTCCTCTGGACAGCCTCCACCCTGTCTATGTCTTTGCGGAGGTGGGGTCTCCAGAACTGTACACAGTGCTCCACTGACGCAGAACCTCTGTAAAAGAGCTTTCAACAAAAGGTCTTAATCCAAATATCAAATAAATAAATAAACATAAAACTAGGTTAGCCGGGGGAGGGTGGGAATGGGGGAGGGTAGAGTTTTGGTAATCCACCTGTTCTGTGCTGTGAGGACAATCAGAGCAATCCAGTTTGAGCCTTCTGTATGTCTGGCTGTAATACACACTCTACTGACTGCAGGAATGAAATAACCCACCAGTGAAAACTTAAATGTTTGTTGCAAAAAGGCACCAAAATACTATCAAGCTGCAAATAAAACACCAGATTCACAGAAAATCAACAGTATTTTAATCCCTCTGCATGTAAAGTAGCAATCTGCAAAAAGATCAACAGTATTGCAAACCCCTTCTTGATTCAAACAAGGAAAAACCAGTGAAATATTAAAAGTAAGGCACACTTCCCTCTGAAATCAAGCAATATTTTGTCTTCCTCCAGTTTCCTAGTTCCTAGTTCAAGATTGTGTGTCCTTTCCAAGTTCAGATTTGCACAATCTGAGTCTTACATTAAAGTTTTGTGAATCTACCAACAGCGTCTTATGACACAAAAAGATCAAATCACTTTCTGAATTTAGAAGTAAATCTTTTTCTTTTTAGGGCTGCAGTGGGCAGAGTCTGCAGTCCTTTTACGATCACAGAGTGAGGACTCTGCATTTTTCCATTAATTAAAAAAAAATGGATTCTCTCCGCCCATCACAACCCCACTCCCTCATCTATTCCCTTCCCCAGCGTCCCTTCCTCTCCTTCCCTCTCCAGTTACACCCACAGTTGTTCTCACAATCATCCACCCATCACAACCCCAACCCACCCCCCTTGTCTATCCCTTCCCCGGTGTCCCTTCCCCTCCTTCCCTGGCATAGCATGCCTTCTTTCACTGTTTTTTGTCGGTGTATTTTTACACTATATTCCCTAAGCTTGCATTCTACAGTTGGTTCCATTCCCCTTTCTCTTTGCTTTTCAGTCTCCAGTTCCTTTCCATAGGGACTGTCCTCCTTTTAATGTTTCTACTGTAAGGGTCAATATGGTCCCCTTCTCTCAAAGATTTAGATACACTATGCATTAAAGCCCAATGCGTTTTACACTTTTTCCAGTTTTCCGTAACTCTTCATGAAGTCTTTTCTGATTTTCCTGCCCCTTGTGACACCAATAATATGCATCTTCCCAGTTCTGCGGATCATTATTTTAAAAACTAGATATGAATACTTCTTCACATTAATATGTTTAATTCATGATAAAGACACAGAGTTCCAGAATAATTTCTAGATAATCCACGGGCAATGTCCTATTTGGATTAAATCACTCGATGTGCTGCCTCTCCCGATGTGTCCGATACATGAAAACTCTTTCAACTCTTTCTTTCCAAAGATGGGGGTGGAGGGCAAAAAATCACATGTGCAGACAGGACTTTTTATCCAAAATCTTGTTTCTTTATTTATTTTCTGGCCCATTTCCTCTATGTTTCGCCAACAAAGAAAATTTGTTTGAAATAAAGGCAGATAAGGATGTGTTTTGGAATCAAATAGTCTTATTGGAAGGAGTTTGTAATTGGATCACAGAGTATTAAGTTTATGAAGGCACCTCCTGATGAAGCCAATAGTGTTGGCGAAACGTTTTCAAATTGTGCACTGGGAACATCAAGATCAGCTGACAGGATAAGTTCTAAACTAGAGTTTGTTGGAAGAACATGGCCTCTCTCTTTAAATGTTTACTGTGATCCTTTCTCTGTCTGTTCTCTCATGAAGCTCAGAAGACCAACTGACATAAACCTTGAAGAGCTGCTGATTTTTTCCTGAAAGGGGCAGAGGCATGTGCCTGAAAACCAGAATCGCACAGGTGATTATTGCAGTTGCCGTAAAAATGGGGATGGGTTGAGTTGGTATATCCCCCCACACACACTATGTGCATGAATGTCCAAGTGGAATATAAATCTTATACGGCAGGTGCATAACATGCTACCGGTGAGTGTAGACAGGTGTTGTAGTGCAACATCAGTACCAGTGGCTGTGGTGTGAGCCCACAATGGCCACGGAGGGCGTCGGTCCTCTAAGGAAAGCATCGACATCTGCAGCATCAATTTAGATGACTTCACTGTACTGTATAGTGTACTGTATTGTATTGTACTGTACCTACTGCCAGGCATCGTCTCACATTAGTGCATCGATCAACAACCACTGCTGGGTTCACGCTTCCTTAAAGAGAAGAAACCTAATAGGGTGCCTGCACTAATGAGCAGGACTGGCTTGCAGCTCCACAGGGTTTCTGATGGATACTGGGTGCAAGTGCAGATCCCCCCAGTTATGTAACACATCAGGTTTAACTGATTATTTTCTTGATCATATTTAATTGTTGTATCTGCCCTTTGGGATAATTAATTGCAAATATACCTAGATATACAATCCAATTATTTATTTGCATGTGTGTTCTTTTTCTTTTTGGGGGAGAGCTGATATTCCTAGCCACAGTTATTTGACAGCTCCTACTGCTTTAATGAATACACTTGTCGGCCTCCCACGCACACCACACACACACACATTTGCGTATCTACAAATTGAATAACAAAGCAGACTGTACCATTTGCTCTGCATAAAGAGCTTCCATGGATTCTCCATCTCCCCTGGCAGCTGCTTCTTTCTGAGTGGTTCTGTCATTGGCCTTGTACCACTCTTCATCTTGAACTGTTTGCAGCCTCTATTAGCCATTATCACTAAATCAGCGGACGCTAAGGTAACAGAACTGGTTGTAACAAACTTCCTCATGGTCTGGACAAAATCATAGAGATGCTATAGTGTATAGTTGTTTAGCAGGGTGATAGTGAGGCCAATAACGAAATATGCTATAGTATGTGTGTGTATGGGGGGGGCTATGGATACCAAAGAGTGTCTCTGCGTTGTGTGCTTAGGAGTATGAGACTGTAGGGTTGGGGGGAAGATGTATGCCTTTGTGTGTGTGGAGGGTCTGCATGTATGACAGGGTGTTTGTGTGTGTCTATCTGCCTGTCTGTCTGTTGGAGAGTGTAACTCTGCATCTTTGACCTTTGACCCTGGGCATCACACATGTCCCTCCAGTTGCCTGCCAAACTCCAGCTGTCTTACACTGGACAGAACTTTGTTTTCAATGATCCTCAGGAAGCCAGCAGAAAGTTGGAAGCCATTAATAATGACGGGGTGAGACTGAGGTACAGGGGGCCACCTGGAAATTTGACACAGGGGCCCACCTGAAAAAACAGTAGGGGAGAACCCATGGTGACACATTCATATCAGTATTCCACCTCAGTATGATACACTAGCTCTTGGTTTGCATCTTACATGTACTTACAGGGCCAGTTTTTTAAAAAAATAAATGATAAAACCAAAGATTCTCGGTTAAGAAGGTGGCTAGGTACCCAACCGGGCACATGGAAATTTCCAGGTGTCCCATGGGCCAGCCCAACTCTCTTCTCAACCTAATTATATTGCAGCCTGGCAAGGGGCTTGTTACGAGTAGAATTACAGATAATTTTCACTAATTCCCTTGATGTGTGTGCCTCTCCATACCTCCAAGTTTTATAATGTTATAAGTGAGGTTTACGTAGCACTGTTAAGTACAGTTGTGAGTTTCCACTGCTGAAATGAAAGTCAAGATTATGTCACCTCGGTCTTGGCAGGAAGAATTGTTAACAGTGGGGAGTCACTGGGAGCAACATGGCATCTATTTGTGGCTGTGGTATCAGCAAGCTACATGCACGTGGCGATGGTCCCTCGCACTTAGCCTGAGATTTGTTTTGGGGTCACTGCCCGGTGAGTACTTACAGCACAGTTATGTATTTTCTACTTGTTTTTTTTAGGTGTACTAGTATACTAGTTTCACCAACTCATGCTACATTAATGTAATTGATGTATGGAGTTAGATATAACATATTTGTTTCTTGCCTGTGTTTGACAAGGCTGAAGATATGTTTCATTTGCAGATTTGAAACTGACTTCTCTCACTATACGTCAAAGTTATTCTTCTTACTGGTAAAGGAATTTAGTAATGATTGTGAACCTGTTTTTTTTTTTTAATCCCAGAAAGTTGTCTACTGTTGAATAGCTCAGTTAATATGTAACTTCAAATGTGGCAGTCTGAAGCACTTCTGGGGTCTGTGTTTTGATTCCTGGGGCTGATTTATTCCACCTGCATGTCTGATTTAGGGTTCTTGGACTGCAGTGCTACCTACAGCCGTGTATTAGGTGCTAATGTGCAATACGGAACATTAACAGACTTAAAGCAGGGATATGTCCAAGGCTTTGCTGCAACAAGCTCTTTCTTCATAATGTTATGCATGTGTAATCTTGACAAGTTAAACTAATACCCTCATATGCTGTACCTGAGGAGGAGTGACCACCCATTGTGACATTGCTATTTTTATGCATTGTCTATTCTCTGAACCAAGATGTTTACAGCTGTTTTTTCAGTGTTGGTAAACTGAATAAAAAATATATATTTGAGCTATGAACCTAGTCTTGGAGCACACTGTATACATAATACAAACACAGTAATGAGGCCACTGAAGACTTTTTTATTTTTAATTTTTAAAAGCTTATAGTGTATGATTTTATATTGTTAATATTATATTTGTTTTAATTATTGTTATTTGTAAAGCGCTTTGATCTCTGGAAAAGCGTTTTTAAATAAATTTTTGCTTACCTACAATGTTCACCAGGGATAAGACTCAGCAAGTCCTCCCCAACACACACACTCCTAATGTATTTATGAAGAGAAATGCTGCTTTCTGTAAGTAAATGATAAAGAATTTACCAATCAACTATTAGCTGTAGGCCTTCCCATTTAGTAATAACAGCTGTCTTCTTCTGTGGGTGTGGTTACAGGGCATAGACTCTGCATTTGGGACATTGAACATGTGTATGAGAATTTTCTTTCTTTCTTTCTTTCTTTCTTTCTTTCTTTCTTTCTTTCTTTCTTTCTTTCTTTCTTTCTTGTCGATTGTCCTTCCTTTCTTTTATACTGTCCCTCTGTTTTTGTTGTGTCTGTTATACTGCCTCTCCTTTCACTCTTATCTATTACCTCTTTCTCACTCTCTAGTCTATTGCCCCACCTTTTTAGGGCTGCAGTGGGCAGAGCCTGCAGTCCTTTTATGATCACAGAGTGAGGACTCTACATTTTTTCCTTAATTAAAAAAAAACCCAGATACTCTCCACCCATCACAACCCCGCCTCCTCGTCTATCCCATCCCCGGTGTCCCTTCCTCTCCTTCCCTCTCCAGTTAGACCTGCGGCTGTTCTCACAATAATCCACCCATCGCAACCCCAACCCCACCCCCTCGTCTATCCCCTCCCTGGTGTCCCTTCCTCGCCTTCCCTCTCCCAATAGAAACTCTTATAAAACGGAGCTTTTTGTGTTTTTCTTCCAAATGACACATGGCCAGTCACAGCACTGTGTTACAGACCGCTGCAGGTGGACCCTCAGATAGCCAAAGAGTGTGCATTCCGTGATTGCAGTGGCAGTGATTCCATAAGCCTGCTTCACATTTGAGTCCCAATTCCCAACGGTGTCATCACAGACGAAGGATACCCTCTGTGTTTGAATTCAGTACAAATCCTGTCTCCCGACTGTTATACTGGTGCTACTGTGTGAAAGGCAACCCCAGTGATCTGGTGTCACAGTGTTCAAAATTGACAGCACACCATGTGCTGCTGATGTCAAATCATGTCAAAACACTTTTGAAATAAAACAAATCAATGCATAGTACCCCCACTGGAAACTAGTCATTGAAAGTAATTGTGGTGTAAAACAAAAGATAATAGGGACAAAATAAAAGTGTGTGGGGCATTCACTAAACTACCATCTGTAAGGAGGACTTCCTCAGCAGCTCTAATACCTTGCATATGATTAAGGCTGGTATAAAGGGACATAGTATTCAGCTGTGAGACAGCAGTAATCTTTGCTTCATCCTAGAACCTTAATTTTTTGAAATTGCCATTCATTCTCTCCTCCCAGCCCACCATCCCTGACCCATGAGGAGAGCCAAGGCAGACATCCCACTGCCACACACCCTACCCGGAGCGGCCTCCAAGACCCCATGGAGCTGCAGCTATATCCCCCGAGCGGGGACGAGGTGGGGCCAGAACACCCCAAAATTTACATTTCATTGGTCCTGGAGCTGTCGGATGGGTAGAGGCACATTGTGGGCACATTTCTGGCTCTCCATCTCCCCAGAGATGGCAGGCTCTTTTTCCATTTTCCTCGTGGGCATTGCACTTGCCCAGACGTCAAGGCGTGACCACCGATGTCTGCAACACCTTCCCCCTAGCTGCCTACGAGTGTCATTGAGCCCCAGACCTTCACTTGGGGGCCAGTCAGACACTGAGGTGCTCAGTGTATTGCTGTACCCCTAGCCTCCACCAGGGGTCGGCAAACACCGAGCTGCTTCCCCACGCTCCCCCTGGAGCAGAACTTAGAGCCTTAGGGACATGAAATATAAAATGGATTATGTTTAAATATTACATTTTTCTAAAGTTGTCCCATAGGGTCAGGGCCTCTTTAACCTCACTTTGTTCCAAATGGCTGCTGCATCAGTTTGTGGCTTGTAAAGTGCTTTGGGATACAATGTGTATGAAACTGCCTATATAAAACCCAACTCCTTTCTTTCAGCATGTAAGTATGACTCAGTTGTTAGCACATGCAGCTCTGGATCAAAAGGTCATGTGTTCTAGTCCCATACTGGGACTTTGGCTCATACCTTAAAAGCTCACGCCCAGATGCAGTATTAGGGAGATGCTGAAATATCAGGGTGCGCCATCCTTTAGATGAGATGTTGACTGAGGTCCTTTCTGCTCATCCCAATTGCTGTCCCAGTGGGTGTCCAGGTGGTGTTGCAGATTACCACTACACGGTACTGTCCCTGAGGATGCCCTAGTTCTGGACTGGACAGGGAGGTTCTTGCATGGCATCCCACCATTCCCACACATTCAAACAGTGCTCATAACGCTCAGGAGAGAGCCAGCCACAATGATCCTGATAATCTCGGAATGGGCCAGGCAGACATGGTACTAGGGATGGGCGGACCTGAAAAGGTCCTGACCCTTATTAACAGGATCAGGATCCAGGTCAGAGTTCTGATTAGTTCTGATTGATTCTGATTCAAATCAGAACCTTAAAGAAGTTAATGTTAATACCATAAAATCACCAAAAATGCACTAAGAACATCGAAAATATTTTCTAATCTGAGTGTGTCTGCAATTCTGCATTTCTGATTCTACTCTATGTATTTTTCTGCTCTATCTCCTATTTTGTTTTGGCTACAGGGAATCCAGAAACACTCTTTTTCTTTACCATCTGTTTGTGGTTATAATATCACTGTGGCTCACTTCCTGCCTCAGTATGCAGATCCCCAGCCTCTCCTATCTGTTGACAGTCTCCCCACCTCAGTATGCAGATCCCCAGCCTCTCCTATTTGCTGACAGTCTCCCCACCTCAGTATGCAGATCCCCAGCCTCTCCTATCTGCTGACAGTCTCCCCACCTCAGTATGCAGATCCCCAGCCTCTCCTATCTGCTGACAGTCTCCCCACCTCAGTATGCAGATCCCCAGCCTCTCCTATCTGCTGACAGTCTCCTCACCTCAGTATGCAGATCCCCAGCCTCTCCTATTTGCTGACAGTCTCCTCACCTCAGTATGCAGATCCCCAGCCTCTCCTATCTGCTGACAGTCTCCTCACCTCAGTATGTTGATCCTTGATACACAACCCATCTACTGACACCCACTCTCTTCTCCTGTAGTTTTCATATCTTTTCACATCCCTGCCCCTCAAACACCCACCTTGCCCCACAATGCATTACATACCACTGCTCCTCTCATTTGCTGACACCCATCCTATCCAAATATGTGGGCCACTGCACCCTCACATCAGCAAGCCCCCACCCTGCCCCATTATGTATACCCCTACCCTCTCTGCTTGCATACAGAATTCTAAAATCAACCCTGCCCATGTATTTAATCCCATACCCACACTTATCTGCTGGTTACCATCCTGCCCTCGTATGAACACCCCTGCCCCATCCATCTTATAGCATTAACCCTTCCCTAGTATGTAGACCCCTGCCCCCACCCATCTGCTAGAGCCCACCTACTCAGGTAGTTTACACATCTTTTCACATCCCACCCCACCAAGTTTGAACACTCCTTCCCCTCCCATCTACTGCACCCGCATGCTCCAGCATAAGCCCCCGTCCCATTACCTACAGACATGCATTCACGCATATGCTGCCTGGCACCAACCTTTTCACAATACACAGATGCACACACCCAGTCATCCTCCCCCCATCAATGTCAGAGCAAAGCAGACCACACTTAAACGAAACTGTACTGTTGCTGGCACACTGAGTACAGCCTCTAGACTGTCAAGCAACTGAGATTAACGCACACATGACACAAGCCAATAAAAGGTACACTCATGGACAAAACAGTACATATGTACTAAACAGAACAGTGAAGCAGCAGATTTAAACCAGTGAAGACAGAAACAAATGAACATGCCCCTCAACTGTCCCACATTATGAAGGACAAATCCCTCATTTTGTCATTCAGAATTGCCACATCCATCCATCCTGCAGCTATTGCAACACACAGGATTGATATTATCTCAAACATTAAAGCAGAAATTCATATTGCACTCTGATAGTACATTAAAATAAACCACAAACAACAGTAGCAGAACATTTCTCCATGTTTTATATTCCCAACATATATGCATGCTTACACATTTTGAGTGCTGGATTCGGTGTCTTACTTTTGAGGCTAGCCAGAACGGAGGTGCCGAGCAGTACACTGACTGCAAAACTGTCTGAGATAATAACAAATCAAGCATAAAGTGGGGGTCACCTCTGTAATACTGCAGTACTGCAAAACAAAACAGTGGCGGCAAATAAATCAAATACATGCACATCACATTATGTATAAGAGAATCTATTGGAGTGGTTTATTTGGGCCGAGTTTTTGGCATTGCCCAACAGCTGGAATGTTACTCGAGCTAGGTGCTATTTTAACACCGGATTTTGTGCTCACTATAATGTAGGTCACAATTTTATGTTCACTATATTAACATAGATCCTACCTCAACCACTGTTGCTTCTGCTGTTCTTGCTACTGATACATGATTCCTTGGCTGGAGAATACCATAAATATGCCGCCTTTCACTAGCTTTTCACTCTTGTGCAGGTCATAACTCCCGGACAGTTTACCCACGCTGCCTATGCTGTTGCTGACGGTTTTGCCCGTTCCCGCTCTGTGTTTATATTTTAAGCGTGCGTACTGGATTCATAAGCAGGAGCAGGAATGGTGCCCCACAGCAGAGTACCTTTTTTCTATCAGTTGAATGGGGTGGTTTATGTAGACAGGAGGGAGGATCTGGGTTAAAAATAATTTAAAAGTATTAAAATAAAAATATGAGGCAGACCTGGTACACTGAACAGCAGTGTCCTGATTTACCCAGGTCCGTCGGATACTCTGGAATCTGGGGGGGGGGGTTCTGATTTCAAGCGGACAGGTCCGCCCATCCCTACATGGTGCTCAGTGCTCCTGATCCTGTCTAGCAGGATTCTAATCAGCCTACCAATGAAGTACAACATATTGACTCTATCTTGTCACCAATCCCCCAGTGTCATGAACAGGAAGCTGCTGATTTTATTTTTAAATTGTAGATATCCTCTCCACACAACCCTCCCTCTCTACCCGCCACCCCCCAACACATGCAGCCCTTTCAGCTTTGGTCAGAGTTTCTTTTTAATAGAAACAGTTTTATAATAGCAGCGAGGCACACCCAGGAGTTATAGTAACAGTCACTTAATGACCCCCTAGGGACATGTGTCATTTGGCTGTGTCTCATGCCACATTACCCCTTCCCCCTTCTCCCCACAGACTGTTAATGTAACCCCTGGTCATGCTTATGCCTTATTATTCAAAACGATTGTTTAAGTGTGGTAGACACTAAGGTACTTTGTAAGATAAGCTATTCATGACCTTGTATTGTCATTGCCTGTACCTTGTAATCCTCCCGGGTCGCACCTGAAAATAGGCACTTGACTGTCTAGTGTGCTTACCTGGTTAACAAAAGCTAAATAAATAAATAAATGATTACAATGATAAATTAAGCAATAAGGCAAGACAGCGTGTGGGTTAATGGGAGATTTGCCCACATCTCATATTGTGTATCATGAGGTGCAACTGAGTGACTTAACCACACGGAAAGTGGGTAATCCCCAAATAACCCTCTTCATTTGTCTCTAACTGGCTTGTCCTCCATGGTTAAAAAAAAAAGACACATGTCCATGTTGTTTGCATCCAGAAAGCTGGGTTCTGACCGAGGTGGACTCATACAGCTTGTCACCTCCTTAAGTACCCGACTGGAGGTAGCAGACACTATAAAATATCTCAGCACTTGGCTTGATTGCGAGCTCTCCTTTAAGACCCACAATGAATGCCCATCTAAGCTCCTTTCTCATAAGCTGGGGCTGCTCTGCTTTGTAGGCTCAGGCCCTATCTTATTAACAAAGTCCATCAGTCTGCATACTGATACTATATGGGGCCCCCGTCCTATCCTCCATGAAGTGTGCAGCGTTAAATAAACTACAAACTGTGTACTACAGAATTAGCAGGTCTGTGTCTGGAGCATGGAACAGTGAGCACCACTATGATGTGACTGCCTCTCTTAACTGGCCCCCACTTGAAGAATGCTGCCACTACCCAACCCTTTGTCTGGCCTACAAGACATTAAAGAGCTGCCTTCCTAGTCACGGAGGTGTACTGCCCTGGCAGCCCATGAGAAGGCATCTCCACTTCTCGTCACAACCCCCACTTGAAGTTCCCAGGACACAAACCACTTTCAGCTAACAGCCCTTTCCACACAGAGTGCCGCTACTTTGGAATGAGCTTCCTGTCTCTATCCAGGAAAGCTGAACATCTGAACATATCAGTCCTTTAAGGTATAACCCACAGGGGATCCCCCTCACCAAACATAGCTGTACCTGCTTCTGCTGAGCCAGTATTAGGTATGCTGAAGCAAACTGCCACTGCATCCCAGAACCTAATGTGCTGTACTATATATTGTGGAGCTGCAAGAATATACTTTGTCCTATTGAACTGTAAGTATGAATTGTTATTCTTCTTCAGAGTGAAGACTGTTATACGAACTGTAATTACCATTGTTCATGTTGTTTATATTGTCCTCTTGTATCTGATGTTGTATAATGTGAATTCCATTCTTGTACGTAACTGATCCCGGGTCACTCCGGAAAAAAGGAATGAAAGTCTCAGTAAGCTTACAAGGTTACCAAAATCCAATAAATAAATACTGACATCCTAGAGTGCCTTTCTGCCATTATACAATGAACCCATGTGTGAAATAAATTTCAAAATGTATTTTTTTTATGTTTTTAATAATATCTTCCTCAACTGGGGGTTATTGCAGGATTTATCCACAGGTAAAGACCTTAGTTGCCCCATCAGTTTACAGTACTTTTATGTCCATTGTATAATATAGGAATAATGCATGACAGGGTGTGTGTTGTGCTGGGATGATGTCACACCTTAGATGGTTGGGCAGGGGGCCACAGGCCAAGTGCATCCAACCTCCAAGAATTGATGTTATCCCAGCACGACACACACACACTGGAGTGCATTATTCCTATTATACAATGACTCCTTTATAAAGAAAAGAAAATTACAAAAAAAAGTCATTTTTAAATAAATTTTTAGTAAGTTTTCCAGAGAGAAGGCATGCATTTTGAAAGAAATAGTGCAGTTTCTGTTTTGTCCAGTAGATGGTGCTGCCACTGCATGCTGCCTTCCTGTTACTGGTAAGCAGGGCAGCTTCTGAGCTGAGGAGACACTTGGTGAGTGGAGCAAGTGCAGTTCTGTGTTGCTGGTAGATGCCATCCTCTCCTTTCCTGCTGACAGGTCTGTGTCTGAGGGAATTATTGTTTTATATTTTCAAGCTGCCTGCCACTTGCCCACTATGTGAATTCAGCATCTTGTGTGTTTTAAAACTAATACGCAAGCAGCATGGCCATTTGTAATGGTTGCTGGGCTGATTAATGAGTGGAGTGAGTGTGGTGCAGTGGTACACATTTGTTAGCATATCGGACTGGCAAGCGGGGAGAAAGTCAATTTCAGTTAAGGCTTTTTTTGAAAATTTATTTTAAATATTCTAGTTCTGAATTGTGTCAGGGGCAGATAGGACACTTATGGGTGTTATGTGAGGCCAAAGTGCTGACGGTACAAATTTGAAAAAAAAATGGATGTTTACTGAGTGGGGAGTGTGAAAGCAGCGGGTCAGTGGTGTGAAGCCAATTGCAAAATTGCTATTTCACTTTTCTTGAACATGGGATGCGTACTGATGGGGTTTTTTTTGTGTGTGATTTGACCAGGTTTGTGCTGGGGTAACATCCTGGGTCTAGCCCCACACTGACCAGTCAGAGCCCAGGTATTGTTCTTGCCATTGTATAATATGGAGATATACACTATGGCCCGGATATTCAAACTACGCCATTCTGAGGCGCAAGCCCTTGCGCTGCTCAAAATAGTTGCGCAGGGGTGTGGCCTGGGTGATATTCAAAGGAGTAGTGCTATTGAGCAACTCCTTTGAATATCACCCCCCAGCCACAGCCACTGTGCATGGCTCAGTGGAACTTGCGCCACCACAAGTTGTCAGAGTTGAGCATTAAACTTGCGGTGGCGCAAGTACTATTGCACCATGCGCAAATTTCCGATATTCAAAAGGTGACATGCAAATGGGGCCATAATTCATGCAAGGCGCGGGGAGGCCATTTTGCATCTGATTATATTCGTTGCATGCCATTAGCATGTAGATGCGCCCGATCCCGAGGACTTGCGCCTGGCGGCCGCTCTGCCAGGCAGCAGCCGCCGGGGACCGACGCACTTGCAGCCCGATCAAGGTACAACGTGAAAACAACCCCCGCCCACACATCTCCCAATGTTCGATCGGCAGAACGATCATGACAACACCCCCGCCCAAACATCTCCCAATGCCCGATCAGGCAGAATGATCATGACACACACCCCCGCCTAAACATCTCCCAATGCCCGATCACGGGCAGAGCGTATCATGACAACACCCCCGCCCAAACATCTCCCAATGCCCGATCGCGAGCAGAGCGTATCATGACAACACCCCCGCCCAAACATCTCCCAATGCCCGATGCGGGCAGAACGTGAAACAACCCCGCCCACACATCTCCCAATGCCCGATCGCGGGCAGAGCGTATCACGACAACACCCTCCCTGCCCAAACATCTCCCAATGCCTGATCGCGGGCAGAACGTATCATGACAACACCCCCGCCCAAACATCTCCCAATGCCCGATCGCGGGCAGAGCATAAAACAACCCCCACCCAAACATCTCCCAATGCCCGATCGCGGGCAGAGCGTATCATGACAACCCCCAGTGCCCGATCGCGGGCAGAATGTAAAAGACCCCCAACCCGAATATCTCCCTGGTGGTCCAGTGGACTGTAATGCCCGATCGCGGGCAGAATGTCCAATGACAACCCCCAAACATCTCCCGGTGTCAGTGTCCCCCACCCCACCCACCCACAAAGCCCCACCACCTCCCCCAGCAGCCAGCGGGCGGCAGCATCCCACCCTGCCGCCCGCCGCCCGCCGACTGACTGTCCGGTAGGGCTGCATGCCCATTGGTGCTGTCACTGGACATTCTGCCCGCGATCGGGCATTACGGTCCACTGGACCACCAGGGAGATATTCGGGTTGGGGGGTCTTTATACATTCTGCGGCTGATCGGGCACTGGGGGTTGTCGATCGTTCTGCCCGCGATCGGGCATTGGGAGATGTTTGGGCGGGGGTTGTTTTCGCTCTGCCCGCGATCGGGCATTGGGAGATATTTGGGCGGGGGGTTGTTTTACGTTCTGCCTGCGGTCGGGCTGGTGGGGGCTCAGGGACTGAGTTGGGGCCAGCCACGGGTGGCAGCTGCTGTGTTGCACCCTGCAATACAGCAGCTCACTGGGTGGCCCTCAACTTGATCCTTTTTGGCTCAAAGTTGTGCAGGCGCAGGTTGGGGTTGCGCCTGCACCCCTGCACAACCCGACTGAATATCGGGTTGCGCAGTTTATGCAAGGTTCTTCCCCCTCCTGTTGAGCATGCATTCATTTGCATTGCGCTGTTGCTCAACCTGTTTTCAGTGGCATAACTGCCTCCTGCTGAATATCGCAGAATGGCGCAATGTAGGACTTGCGCATGCGAAACCCTGTTACGCATGGCGCAACCCTTTTGAATATCTGGGCCGATGGGCTCAATTTTCAAAAGGCAGGAAATAGCATACAGTGCTTGCACCAAACAGGAATGACGTAAGGAACATTCTGCACCACACTGTGCATCAGTTCCAGTTTTGATATGCAGCTTATGCTTGAAGCAGGACCGCCATTGCCAGACTGGCTTGGCCATGGCAGAAAGGGGGTTTGTGGCACAATCCGACTGCACCATCCTCTAATCTGCAATTTTGAAAGCCGGCAGATCTGTCCATGGTTAGACCAACCAGAGCTGGTCAAATGGCCCTGTGTGCCACCTCTGTCCATAACAGCTGAATGACCAGAGAGACTCTGCTACACAAGACATCCTGCTGTGACATACAAGAACAACAACAGCAGATTATGGGGATGTTCCCAACACTGGCTGCTCACTGTCCGAGACCCTCCCATGCCAGTAGGCTAGTATGGCATCTGAGAGTGTACTGAAGGCTGGCAGAGCTACCATTTGGGACAGTGGACATGTACATTGTATGTGACATGCATTCCAAAACCATACATGACAACAGTATATAAATGTCATAGAATATTTGACAGCAGGTGTGGCTGGTTCACAACATCCTAGAGAACTTCACCCAGCAAAACAATGGCGATCAAACAGGGGATCTCCTAGGGCATCACCTTGAGGTCACCATCCAAGGACTCACTGGTGCCCAGCAGTTCCCAGGGATCAGCATCTCCCATGCTGCTTCCAGCCTGTACACCTTAAGGAGGAGACTGCAGTGTAAAAATCAGAGTTGAGTAGAATGCAACAGCTGACACGAGAATGTGAATGTGCTCAAAAATGGACAGTTAGTTCCAGTAGCACAAAGATAGACAGATGTACTATTTCCATTATGAGGGACACTAATTAGTAGTAGACTAGCACTCACTACGGCACAACTGCTTACTATAAGGTCACAGTACTGCCCACTGATCAGGCCAGCTGCAGACTGTCATGTGCATATTGATGGTACTTTCCCCCCAGGAGTGGGTAATGGGGGGACCAAGATTTCCTTGGGGGATTCAAAACACTGCTATACAAGGTGGCGTGACAGTGTATCGCTGAAGTACAGTACCGCAATGAGACACATGTAGCAGATGTACCCAATAAGTGCTGCTGACAGCTGCAGACTTCAGGTGAATGGTACAGCATATCCCTGATACCATCTGGTTCCGAGCTGATCAAAGTACCTCCATGGTTTTAGTCCACTTCCTCATGCAGATCCCTGGGGCTCTGGATTTCTAGTGTGTACATCCATCATGCTGCCTGTTGTAGCAGTCTTTGTGTCCACTGCCTCCGTCTAGGCATGGGTTTTCTATGGAAGGTCCCATGTATTGTGCCCCCTTTGCACTGGAGCTATGCATCTCATTGTTATTGCTAGCACTGTCGCTTAACTGTTCCTGAACATTTTTAGTGGGTGTTATTGTTCTACCCATATTTTATTTCTGGCAGGAACACTGGCGTTCAGCATGACTGACAGCTGTAGTGCACTGCAGTACTTCATTAGTGTCCACTTTCATTCCTGCTGTTAGAAGGCTAATTGCATAACTCTGCTACATACAGTTGCAAATGTGAGACCACCCCCATTTTTTGCGGCCTTTTGCTAGTGGAGAGAGCGAGTTTTGAGGTCAATCATTTGCTCTGGTATAGTGGCTCCTTACCAGCACATCCCTTCCTAAGGGTTTTAATGGGGGGTGTCATGCAGCAGTTCAGATGAAACTCTCTTTCTTTGTACAATAGACCAGTTGCTTCTAACCACATTACCAAGTTGGCATATGACTGTGTTATACTCGGGGCTGTATGCAAATCTGGCATTTTCTGTCTCCGTTTGTCTTGGTGTACAACAGTCCTCTCTGATTTGTTGCCGATTGCCCTCTGGACAAAAGACCAGCCCACCACCCACACCGAAACAATTCCCGTAGGTGCCCTGAAATCCCATGGTGGTCCTCTACACAGTGACAGGTCTGCTCATGCACCCCTTGAAGCACACACCATCTGGAGGAACTATGCCATGGTATGGAGTGGAAGAGACAGGGGGGGTGAGAGTGAGGGAGGGAGACAGCGGGAGCGGCCCAGGGTTGCAGTGGTTCCCTGGGTGAGGTGGTGTGGAGAGGGGTCTGTGACGGTGGTGTGGTAGGAAAACCCTGGACCCTACAGGCAAGATGTGTAGTGGTGCACGTGTGGCGGCTTAGAAAATGGTCTAGGAAATTCCCAGGCTCTGACTGACTGATAGCCCTGGCAAGGTGGGTGTCTATCAGACAATAGAACCCGGTGAAAAACAAATGCCATTTCAGGGTACCCCATTACTTAGAACATCCTTGGGCACCCTGAATTGTAAAAGTCAGAAGCCATCATTTTTTATTGGTCGGTTAGCGAGGGAAGTGCCCACCCCGTCCTGCTCTGTACCTTCCACTGACACAATACATCAAACTCTGTAACTCTGCAATTCAGAGCCTGTGCCAGCTGGTACAGAATGACACATTTTCCCCCAACAGTCAGTTAGTTGATCAGTCGTTAAGGGCAAACACATAATTTATGGGAGCAAAAACTGTAAGCGTGAGCCTGTCTGCATCCGATTCTCACACAGGAAAGTGCCATAACCACTAGCTGGCACAATTCTCCTGATCTCCTAGTTGTATACTGCTGCCCTGACAACTAACCCCCCCCCCCCCATCTGTCTACGAAAATCATAAGCCTTGCCAACCGGCCACAGACAATTCACTCAACATTCATTTCAATCTGGGAACACTGTTTAAGTACGCCTTTTTTTTTCCATAGCAAACTACATCTGCTGAATGCCATGTTCTCTGCCCAATGCACCTCGCACCATGCCATTCTCACTCCATAGTTAAATGCTCGCTACCTATTTTGGCAACAAACGCACATGCATTTCTCCCAGAATAAAAAAAACAACAACAAAAGTTTTCATTTTAAATCCACCATTATGTAACAATCCTCAAGTCCACTCCACCATGCTTCTCAGAGCTGTCATCCTGTCCATGACAGTGCTAGATTCATGGTATTGCTCCATTTGCCTTCCTCTTTCCCCTGCTGGCAAAACAACAAAAGACCACTCACAAAAAATTAAAAAAGGTTTCAAGATTTGTTTTGTAACACAGGTACCTCTTCAAACCGGCATTCCAAAGAGACGGTGTGTGTGTGTGTGGGTGGGGGGGGTGGAGGTGGGGTGGGGGCAGGTAACAAGCTATCCTAACAAATAAAAAACAAAACAAATAAAAAAATCCTTGATCACGGGAAGGGGGAGGATGGGCAAGTGAAACAACTGTGACATACTGTACATGTGTCTGTGTGTTGAGGGGAGGAATCTCTCATCAGGGAGGCATACAATGTGTATAAAAGGTCCTCTCCCCACTAACCACACTGCTCAACCTCTCTCTATACGTAGGAAAGTTCCCCTCACTGTGGAAGACAGCTCTCATAACCCTCATCCACAAATCTGGTGACTGTCTCTCCCCTAGTAACTACCACCCTATATCTATCCTTCCCTCACTCTCCAAGGTCCTCGAGCGTATAGTGGTGGACCAACTCACAGAGTAACTGTTAAAATACAATCTCCTGACTCCTGAACAACACAGTTTCAGAGAAGGGCAGAGTACCACTACAGCCCTCCTTGACTTCACTAGTTTCGTACACTCTGCTCTGGATAAGGGCATGCTGGCTGGTGCCATTTTTCTGGACCTATTTAAAGCCTTTGACGCCATTAATCACCCTCTTCACCTCTCCACCATGTCTCAAGTCGTTCTTGCCCAGGGCCCCCTAAATTAGTTCACTGACTATTTATCTAACCGGTCCCAAAAGGTGAAAATCAACTTCACCACCTCGAGCCCACTCCCTGTCCGCTCTGGAGTACCACAAGGCTTCATATTAGGTCCCCTTCTTTTTAGCCTCTTCCTAAACTCCCTCCCCAAAGCCTGCACCAGTAAGATCCCACTCTACGCTGATGACGCCGTCCTCTATGCATCTCAACCAAACCCTTCCCAACTTGAACTCTCCCTCCAAACCTCCTTTACAGAGGCTGAGTCCTGGTTCACCAAACACAAACTCATGCTTAACCAAAACAAACCAAAGACTATGCTCTTTGCCCACCACCAGGACAAACTTAAGCACACCCCACTTAAAATCCGCATGTCCACCGCTCCATCCCTTGAACAAGTCCACTCGTTCAAATACCTCAGCATAACTCTCGACCCTGCCCTTACTTTCCATGGCCACACACATCAGCTCTGCTCTAACCTAAACTCCCGTATCAGGCTCCTCTACCATCACCGGCAATGCCTTCCCCCTGATGATCTCCAACTTGCCATCTCCTCTTCGGTACTGTCGGTGGTCAACTACAGCACTTTCATCTATGGGGTGGCCAATAACACTGCCCTAAAAAGGGTCAAAGATTTGCTCAACAAAGCCTGTTGTTTTTCACTGGGCTGCCCCAGTACCACCCACACCTGCTCCCTCTATAGCCAAACATATTGGCTGGACTTTGATGACAGACCACAATACCACACCTGCCTACTAGCCAAACAAATCAACGCAGGACTCACAGCCCCTTGCCTCTCCTCATACCTACAACCGATACTACACACAAGGCACACCAGAAGCTCCCTCAAATCATCCTATCAGGTGCCAAGACAAAAAACCTCCCTGGGACAACGCTCCTTTCCTTATCGTACCCCAGCTTGGCTTAACTCACTCCCACCACACATTGTTGAGGAACCCAAGCTAGGCCGCTTTAAATTCCTACTGCAATCCCACCTTCAAGCCTCACGTTCTTGTACCTGTCCCTAACTCTCTCTACCCATGACAATACCTTTTGTCCAATCCCCCAGCCTTATTCCCTCTGGCCGTAACATGGACACCTAGCCCTCCTCCTTTCCCCCTGCCCTCTCTTCCTACCTCAGCCTCTGACAATGGACTCTGTCCAGCCCCGACGGCTTCCCAACTTCTGTGCACCCTATCTTTTTTCCCCTACCCAGCCCAGACAATCCTTACCCATGTCCAGCCCCATGCCCTGTTTGTCTCTTCCCCCTTTTTCTGAACCTAAGATAGTACCTAGCAATGCCTCTAATGCTGTGATTCTTGATCATGATGTTGTATATATTGTAACATAGTATACTCACTGTGTATTTGAACTGTACCTTTCATAAACACCTGTATCTCAGTTGTATGTTATATATACTGTAATTTGTCTCTGTACTTGATGTGGAGCCTTTGTAAAGGAGTCTCTGACTCAAAGGATTGTAATTCTGAACTACCAAATAAATTTGTAAATAAATAAATAAATAAAAAGATTGCAGTGCCCTCTACTGGAGGGACTATTTTTTTTTTTAACTTAGAATATTTTATTAGTCTGTTCAGAACAGTTAGACAAGCCATACATTGGTACAAACTGTGCAACTTCAAATACATAGTTAATTAAACATATAGTTAGTAATACTTATTCCATTTTTGTGCTGTAGATGGGGAAACTCTTCCAGAGAAGGAAGAACGTCTCTGTGTGGCTGAGTCAATCCCCCATGTTCTCAGCTCAGAAGGGGGAACTTCCATATGTCCTAGTCCATCCTCAGATCTTATCCAGGATTATATGTCCATAAGGAAGAGTTTCCATTTCAGGAGCACTTCCCAGTCACATAAACATTAAAACATTATATTAATAAAAAATATAATTTTAAATAAAGAATAAATAACAATAAACTAATTGGTGTCCTGTGCGTCTTTTTTTCTGTCAGTTTATCCGCTATCATACTCAGAATCAGTAAATTGGTTTTCACTGTACCTGGGTACCCATGCTTACATCTGGCCTCATTTGCTCATTGAGCTGCTCACCTCTTTGTTTATTTGATTTGTGGGGGAAGAGATCCCCAGACTCTTCTCCAGGGGGCCAACTGTTGTTCCAGCACTGACAAACCCTCAGTGTTCTCCAGGTAATCAAAGAAAGGTAGCCAGCATGAGTTAAATTTGTTTGTGGCTAGCCGTAGGCAGGCAGTCACCCACCCTATTTCTTTGATCTGTTCTACACTGCGCCTCCAGAGGTTGGTGATTTGGGAGCCAGTTCTGTGTAATAACTTTGGAGGCAGCTGCAACTAAAAGTAGAAATAGGTATCTCCGATTAGTTGTATGTATTCCCTCTGGTGGAAGGCCAAGTAACAAACTGACAAGCATGAGCGAGCTTTGTATTTGGAAAATGTCCCGTATTACTTGCAAAATCTCTCTCCCGAAGCCAGAGTTATAAGGACAATCCCAAAATATATATGAATAAGTACCCCTTCCTCCACAATTCCTCCAGCACTTATTCATGGAAGTCGCCGAATAGTGCACTGAAATCTCAGGTGTAATAAAAATCTGGATATGAGTTTCCACCTATGCTCTCTCCACACTGGGGAGCTCTTTGTTTTCCATATTCCTAACCAGACTTTATTCCAGTCCCTTACCACTAAAGCATCCGTTAATTCCTACTGCCATTTCTGTATGATATTTTGGGTCACTGGGAACCCCCCTCCCCTTGTAAGGCCTTATATACTGTGGCTATATATCTTCTTGAGTCTCCGATTAGGCTTTTTTGGTGTATCATATTTAGGGGTTGTATTATTGGGTTAGCTAAAGGTGTCACTCCCACTTAATTGTGGATATAGTGTCTACACTGGAGATACTTGAAAAATTCATTTTTGGGAAGATGAAATTCCTGTTGCATATTCCCAAAACTTTTAGGAATAATTCCTTGCATAATCTGTGTCAGGTATCTCAGACCTCTGTCCTCCCATCTTTTGAGGAAGTGGTCTTCCCCAGTTGTGGGAAAGTTAGGGAGGTACCTGAGGGGTACATGTGCCCAAACTTGTCCAGGCATTTCTCAAGTCTGTCTTACCTAGATCCATACCCCTATAGAGTGCTTGGTCCAGCAACTGCTGATCCCATTAAGGTCTGTTGTCATAGCCACCCAGGGAAGAATCTTCAGGGAAATGCGGGAATATGCCTTCCGTTCAATAAGATTCCAACCTCCCTTATACTCTCTATTTAGCATCTTCAGTATTGGTATGGTCTGTGCCACCAGGTAGTAGTTGTAAATGTTTGGGACCCCCATACCCTCTCTAGGCTTGGATTCTGTTAACAAGGACCAGCGCTTTCTTGGTCGTCTGCCCACCCATATAAAATTTATAAGCTTGTGCCAAAGTTCTTTCCAGTCCTTGTTTGGGAAGGGGATAGGTAAGTTTGTGAATAAAAATATATATTGTGGTAATATGTTCATTTTGATTTATTCTATCCTATTAGTACGTATAAGGGGTAGGAGATTCCAGTGATTTATATCCACAAAGACTTGTCTTTTTAGTTCCACATAGTTGAGCTCATATAATTTTGAAATCCTGGTAGTAATTAATGTGCCTAAATATCTGATTTTATCTTTCACCCAGGCAAAAGGTGTATTGGGGCATCCCAGCGGAGGTCTTTTACCAACATTTCTGATTTATTTTGATTTACTTTAAACCCCAAAATTTTACCAAATGAATCTAATAATTCCAGGAGTGGTGGAAGTGACTCCTCAGGATTATTCAGGTATATCAACGTATCATCCGCATACATTGAAACTTTGTTACTGACCTCCACTATTTGTATGCCCTCAATGGCTCTATTCTTCTTAATGGCTTGCACCAAAGGTTCAATGCTTAGTGAAAATAGCAGTGGGGATAGTGGGCATCCCTGCCGTGTGCCTCTCCCTATCCCAAAAGACTCCAAAAGGGTTCCATTGACTCGGACCCTCACCGTAGGGTTCTGGTATGCTGTTAGGACCCATTTAAAAAAATTCCTGTATATCCCCATCTGCAAAAGAGTTTCTTTCATATAGGCCCAATTGCAGTGGTCAAAAGCCTTCTCTGCATCTAAAAAAAGGGCCAGAGGGGATGTTTCTGTGTCTTGTTGATTCGTAATAACATTAAGTAATCTTCTGATGTTATCTGAAAGATTTCTGTGGGGAATAAATCCTATCTGGCCTGGATGTATTAGGCTTTCTATATGGTTTTGTAGTCTCCTAGCCAGAACTTTTGTTAGTAACTTAAAGTCCTGATTTAACAGGGAGATTGGTCTATATGACTCACATAAAGAGTCCGGTTTTCCTGGTTTGGGGATCACAGTGATCAGGGCACTGGTCCAGGACTAGGGAAGTCTGTTTTCCTCCAAGGCAGCATTCATTACCCTGACCAGTGTGGGAACCAGTGTTTTTTTGAATTGCTTCTAAAATCCCACAGGGTATCCATCTGGGCCTGGGGATTTACCTGTAGGTAGTTGTGCTATTATGGGTGTCACTTCTTGCACTGTTACTGGGGCTGAGAGTGCTTGTTGTGCTTCTGGGGAAAGTTTAGGCAAACCCAGTTGCTCTAGAAATAACCTTGCCTTCTTTTCTACTTCTATGGGGAATTTGTCCTCGGAGTATAATTCTTTGTAGTATTTCATAAATTGCAACATTATTTCCTGCAGCATCCTCCACATTTCTCCAGTATTATTTTTACTTTTGAGACACTGTACATATATGCTGGTTTGCGCCTTTCTCAGCCTTAAGGCAAGTAACGTTGTGGCTTTAGGTCCCCCCTCAAAGTATTTTTGGTTGGAAAAATGCAGAATACCCTCTGCCACTCTACTCTCTAGTTTTTGTAACTCATTTTTCGATGCAATTAATTCCTTCCATAATCTCTTGTTCCCTGGATTTGCTTTATGCCTGTTCTCTATTTCCCCGATCTATGCTTTCAAGTCTAACATCTTTTTATTGTGCAGCTTTTATCCCCACGCTGCGAAACTTATTATTTGACCCCGAATCACTGCTTTCATCATGTCCCACCATGTTAAAGGGGAACAATCTGCTATTGGGGAGTCTGTTTTAAGATTTTGAAAGGCCAGGTCGACCTGTTGAACGAAATTTTTATAATTCAGCAGGGAAACATTCAGTCTCCAGGTGGTCTTCTTTTTCTCTTGACCCCAGGCCAATTTGATTTAGAGGGGCACATGATCTGATAGCGTAGATAGGTGTATGTGAGTAGCTGTATAATTTCCTATACTTATCTTGTGGGTAAAAAACATGTCTGTATGTGAGTAGGAACATTGTGCAGCGGAGAACTAGGTATAATCTTTCTCTTTCTTGTTAAATTCTCTCCACACATCTATCAATTCCCATTCTTGCACCAAAGCCCTTAGTTTTTTAGTGGCTGCTTTATTTGTGGAAGTTTGACCCAAAGAGTGGTCCAGCGCTGGACACATAACTGCATAAAAATCACCTCCCAGGATCAGTCGGCCCTCCCCCAGATCTGCAGTCTTAAGCAAGACCTCCTGAAAAAACTCTTCTGCTCCTACATTAGGTGCATATATATCACTAGATATAATATTTATTTTCCCTGTATCCTGCCTGTTACCCTAAGAAACCGGCCCTGGAGACCCCCCTCCACCTCCTGTATCTGGAATGGGCTATTCTTTTTAAAAAGTATGGCCACTCCCACTTTTTTAGCAGAGTCGTGCAATGCCGCCTCCACCAGCCCCACCCACATGTGTCACAGCTTCATGTGCTCGTGATGAGAGAGGTGGGTTTCTTGGAGAAAAGTGATGTCACAGCTCAAGCATTTCAATTCTGTCAAAAGTCTGGTACACTTAATTGGCGAATTAATACCTTTAACATTATAAGTTATAATGTATAAATGTGTCATTTCACCAGTCTATGGTTTCCAATATGTATTTTAGCCCTTACTTTCCACTGCAACTTGAAACTTCCATATGTCCCGCCCTGCACATAATTTGTGTTACCAATTTGCTTATCTTGACTATTATATATTTGAAATACTCCAACATAGACTCCATTAAAAATAGAAACAACATAAAAACAGTACATAAACATTGTCACAAACATGTGACCTCCAACCTTATATGTCATTCTAAATAACACAGTGAACTATCACTTGACTTCCTAGGAATGTCCTGCCACAGAACTTGGCAGACTAGTAATAGTATACACCCTCTAAAAGATGGTCAATATGGGGTGATTGTGGTTAGTCACACAATCTATGACAGTGCGCCCACGAAAGAATAGAACATCACCGATTTAGTTCAAGCCCCACAGATGTCCCTCCCCACCCCTAATCTTAGCTAATAATCTTCCTAATCTGTCAACTAAACAAGAGCTTTTAGGCATCCCCCCTTCGACCTATATTGCCCCCCTTTTTTTCTCCCCCCCCACCTCCCAATCCCATAATCTCCCAGACATATCATCCTGCAAAGGCTACCGAAGATTTAATAAATTCAAAAGACAGGTATATTAGTTAGGGTGATATTCCCCTTAGGCCACACTGACAATGAGAGACAACGACCCTCCCCACATCATGACCCCTAGCATCTCTTATTTAAACAACCTCATAATTTTTTATGGTCTCTATGAACCCCTTTTATAGATCAGGAATAGGATTAATTCCTCCTCCCTTCTCTCTCAACAATATAGCCTTCCACATAAGCAAGGCTTGTCTATAGTCCCTCTAACTCCCTCAACCAAAATCCCCCTCCACCAAGGCATCATCGCAGAGGGTACACTCCATAAATCTGTGCTGCAGCTCAAACTAAATATTAGGTGGAATGTACCCTTCTAAGATGCAGTATTGTAACAGTACCTTTTTATTTTTAGTCCTCATTCACCTCGTGGGTGATTTAGAGCGTGGAGACCCTTGCTTTCTGTTCGTTGCTCTGTGGTCAGCCCACTGCAATAGCCTGGCAATGTCTGAAGAGGCTGCATGCGGCAAACTCCTTGGCGGATCTTTTCTCTTCGATGCATTTCTTGTTGCCACATTCCAGGACCCGGTTTTAAGTTTTTTCTCCAAAAAATCTGCCTCCTTGTCAGGGAGAGTGATGCCCAGTTCCTTCAAGGTGGATGTCGCCTCCACAAGCGAGGGAAAAATCTTAATTCCTGTATCTAGATGTAGTCACAGACGAGCAGGGAAAAGCAACTGTGCCCTGATGTATTGTTTGAGCTTTAGCTCCCTGATGATCCTTTGTAAATGTAGCCTCTCTGTCTGAAGCGTTGTGGAGAAATCTTGGTCATAGTAGATGGGCGCTTCTCAATATTTCAGCTCCTTTTGTCTCCAGGCCTCCCTCAGGGTCCATTCTCTGGTTTGGAAGTGCACCATCCGAAATATAAAAGAACGGGGTCTTGCAGCTGGGTCTGAGGGCTTCACCACCAGGGACCTATGCACTCAGCCTGTGTCCATATTTGGATCTGGAGGGATCTGTAACGTAGCCCTATGCAGATGCTGCATAAAATTTACCGTTGTGGGATACCCTTCTTCCACTCACTCTGGTACCCCACGGATCCGTAAATTATTCCAAGACCTGTTCTCTAGGTCTTCTTGTTTACTCTGGGTTACACGATCTCGCTGTAGGAAGAACAGCAACAGCCGGTCCGTAGCTTCCTGGGCCTCTGTTAGCTCGTTCACCCTCATGGCATTCGCTGATACTTTTTGATCAAGGGTGTGGACATCTTTCTTCAAGTTGGTAAGAGCTGAATCTATCTTTGCCACTGTGTAAAGGATTTGTTTCAGCATCTGGGTTGTGTGATTTGTGCCTCTCGCACTCCATCTCATGATGATTCCAAAGCCTGGGAGACCGGCGATGGCAGCACAGGCCTCTAACGCCTCTCCTATATTCATCTGTTTTAATTTTCCTTGTGAGGATAGAAATTTGGTGTTTCTTGTTCTCGACGCTTTCCCTGACATGTTAGGTGATTGAGGGACCCATCGAAATTGAACTGTATAGCGCGACTAACAAAGATTAATTTTCATTTTTTAGGGGTGGTTATGGAGCTCTCCAGGTTAGAGTCTGTTCATCTCAATGATATCACCGGAAGTCCTGGAGGGACTATTTTACAGAAAAAATCAACTTTTAGTCATTTGTACAAATGATTTTTTATTATCTTCACATTTTTTATTTCTTACATAAAAGTGCTACATGTAGTCCATTTTCTAAGTGTAATAATACCCTCCAGTGTGGGTAGTACTGTCCCCACAAAACTCCTTGTTACGAGGAGTTCCAAAAGGCTCCATCCTGGGCCCTATCCTCTTTGCAATATACATCAATAATCTGGACTCGCAGCTGGGCACAGCAAACGTGCACTTATTCGCAGATGATACTGTACTCTATACCACAAATTCATCCTTGGATCTGGCCCATGAGTACTTACAGAAAGATTTCGTCACCCTCCAATACAACCTTCTCACTCATAAGCTCCTCCTCAATGCCAAAAATACTAAAGCAATGACTCTCTCACCAAAGTCTACTTCCAGATGTCCACATATCACACAGATCCGAACACTCTTAGAAGAACCCCTTGAAGTAGTGGATACCTTTAAATACCTAGGGTTCTGGCTGGATAACAAGCTCAACTTTCTGTGCCACTTAAATGAAACCTCAAATAAACTAAGACAGTGATTAGGTTTATTCTATCGCATTAAACACCTACTCACGTTAGAAGCCAGAATGAGACTAGTACAAACTACATTCCTACCTATACTGGACTACGCTGACTTCCTTTACAGTCATTGCCTATCAACGTTGCTAAACAAACTGGACACCCTTTACCACCGGGCTTTAAGATTTATCTTAAATCTACCCCGTAGTACACATCACTGTCGTCTATACCAGGTTTCGGGATGGACCTCACTCTCAACTAGAAGAAAAAGGAATGCTCTCTGTTTTTAGAGCATTATCTGATAACCTCCTGCATACATCTCAACATCTTCAAACAGGCTAAAGGTTCCTATGGCCGAGGCCGCTTCTCCTATCTACTCCCAGAGTCCTAGAGTGAAAACTACCTTGGCTCAGCAGCAATCAACTTCTCACTTCCATCACTTTGGAACACTATGCAAGACTCATTAAAATTATCCTCACTTACAAGCATTTTCACATTCAAAGCTCTATTAATGGATTATCTGAAGGAATCATGCAACTGTTTCGAGCATGAATGACCCCTAAGCCTGGTGCCACTCTCAAATCCTACGCCTAAGTACCTCATCCACCCCACATTCCTAACAACAGAAACCTAGGACCTACAAGCCTAGTTCCCCTAATCCAAGATGGCCTGCTTATTCTCTGCCTTTTACCTATTCTGTCCTCCCTTTTGGCTGCCTACTCTTTCACCCCAATTTCTACCCTATTCCTTAATCCCTCCTTATTTTTTATCATTTAGGTATGAGCTCTTACTTAGCAGAGACTATATGGGATTGTTGTCTCTTCTCATTTCAGTAAAGCTTATCATTATGTACCTTTGCATGTTAATTATGTTGACCAGTATGTATAGGCCCATATTGACCGGCACCTTCACAATGTTTTTTCTTTTTTTTTTTTGCAACGTTGTCCACCGTAATTGTAATCTTATGAAGTGTACTGTATTGTATTAATGCCCAGGACCACCTTGAAAATGAGCTTGCTTAATGGTGTTTATGCCCCTCAAAATAAAGTGATTGATTGATTGATTGACTGAGTACTGGGCAATACTGGACCTTCCAGAGGCTATAAGGCCCTCTGTCTGTGGCACGGGCCTCATTACGTCCCTGGGCGGTCGGGTATTGCCCAATACCACCCACCCTGTAAGGTATTATTGCTTACATTGGTCACCAAGTTTGTCATCTGCACTTGTATCTGCCACTGCACAGTCACCAGGACACTGTTGTCAGATGGACCCCTCCCATTGATTGCCTGCTGCTGGTACATCCGAGAAACAGTGGAAATTGGACTTGACCTGCTTGTGTTGTGGAATGCACCTGCTATGGCACAGGACATGGGCACTTTATGCACATCAGAGGCAGCATGCATCCTGTACACATGCAGCGGACTCTCACACAGTCGTGGATGCCCTGCTATTCACTTGACAGCATATGCATCAGTCGGACATAGGCATCCATGAGTCACTGACCTGCTCCCATACTTATGCTTTCCACATCTGTGCAAATCACTGGGAACTTTGCCGTTAGAATGGTAGTGGTGCAAAAGGTGCTTGTCCCAGTGCTGCAGTCAGCACAGGGTCAATATGCCACAACCAAAAACAGCACGGTCAACATCTGTGCAGGCAAAACCACAAAAACAAATTTAAGGCTGTGAAAAACACTGACCGTTACCAAAATGCCATGGAAACCACATCTCTACACTTCAGAAACTTAGAATTTTTGTTTTTTTTGAGGGGGTCTCGTCCTCTCCCAGCCAAATAAAAAAAAATCTATGGGGGGGGGGCATGGACAGGGAGAACCTTGGGAAGGTGGAAGACTTATTTATAAAAAATATTTGATATCAGGAGATGGGAAACAGAACCTTGGTTCCCAGGTCTTCATTGCTGCAGGTGCTAGTACCTTAGCCACCCCACCACAGCAGCAGCTCAACCCAGCACCATGTTTGAAGCTACTTCAGCTCTTCCTCCTCTCTGCATACAGTAACAGGGGTAGCGGTAAATGACTAAAGCTATTCTACCCCTGTCACTGTCCATGTAATAGCAGTTATTGAAGCGCAGTTTACACCACGCTATTTAAGAAGTGCTTTATTAACCTGATACCCTTCAGTCTTGTGCACGTACCCAACTGGACCCTGGGCTGACTACCAATCCTGTGACAGAAGTGGTGGGTGCACACATTGATGCAGGGTACAGGAGGTGTAGTGTGGCTCCCAGGTGCTGGCAGCAACTGACATCCTCGCAAGGATGCAACAACCTCCATGCCATTACCCTTTCCTTTTGTACAAAGTGGGGCAAGGACCATAGTGTGACCAACAGTTGTTGGAGGGACAGCAACCCATTTCACAGGTTGCATGGGACACGATGGCTACAGCCGCACTGGCACTGGCAGCAGTATTATGGGCATTGACTTAGGTAAGTCTCATCCAGATGTCCTGTGGCCATACATCTGTGCCATCTGTGGCTCTGCTTATGCCAGATGTTCGCCTGTGGTGCTGCATTAGGTTCCTGAGCACTACAGTACACACCGAGGAAGGCACAACAAAAACGGTACCATGTTTTTTTCTAATGGCGCCTCATGTCATTCCCACCTCTCCGATACCCCATATGACAGTCAGTCAGCACTTCATAGAATGTTGCTGCCATTCACACTGGCGATACGTGAGTATTGTGCACACTGTCATCGGTGCCCTGGGGCTGGCTGTTCCCCTGTCATGAGATGACAGCACCCTCTGTCAAATCCCTCCCTTGTGCCATTTGATGCAAGGGAGCGGTTGGAGCAACTTTGGGGCGTTTGGCGCTGGGACCCCACCAATACCAAAATCTGGTGCAGGGTTCCTGGCGCACTGGGCTTTGACGCATGCCACAGCTTGCTTTGGTGTTCAGGGCTGTTTGGAAATTGAGCCCTGTGACTTTACGTTCTGGAACTGTGACCTTTTTATGAGTAATGGGCATAACCCCTTTACGAGGCCTGTATACTGTAAGCAGTATGTCATATAACCTCAACAAATGAGCGTTAAAGAAGATATGGAAGTGTGAGCAAGCCTTTGAGGTAGTGTTTGTATGCAGACCCTGCCTGTTGCTACTGGAAATAAAGCTTATGTGTACAAATGACTACTTACAGCTCCTATAGCAGAAGCAGTAATATGTGGTGGATTACCTAGTGTGGGAGCTACAGAGCTTGACTCAATTTATCTGTATGCAACCCTCTCCCGCCAAAACAAGTAAACAAAAAACAAATTTGGAGCTCTGTTGAATAGTATATCACGTGGAGCATGTGCTCTTGTAGAAATGCATTGTTTTAGTTTGTATTAATTTGTGTAGGGTGCTATCTGACCATCATCAAATTGGGAGTTGCAGGTATTCCCGATACTAAGGTGGTTATTAAGGGAATGGGATCATACCTGCAGCATTGCCTCCATTGGTCAACCCCGACTGTCGTCGAGGCACAGGTCAGGAAGCATAGGAAACACCAGGAGCAGTTGTAGAATTCACCAAAACTATTCATTTTACAGTTTCAGTAACATAAAAAAAAGTGCTCAGAATAACTATGTACAAAGGAGAAATAAAATAAAAATATTCCTTCAGTCTGTGTGTCCCTTTTTCTTCTCATTTCTTCAATTGTAGCTCAGCTGTTTTATAAGTCATTTCAACCCCCATTCTTAGCAAACATCCTGTTTCTTCCACAGTGTTCTGTTCTTGTATATTTCAGGCAGGTGCAAGGCAGGAATACATTGTGCTTGCTGAGCCCCCTCCCCGCTCGCACAGCTCTTGCAAAAGGCCTAAAATGTGAACTCTGGTAACCTCTAGTTTACAACAGTTGAATGAACTGAGGGCTTACTTTGATATGATGTTTTTTCTAGCAGACTGTACCCCAGTACCAGAAGTGTTTTAGGTTGTCAGTGTCCTAATTTGTAGTTTGTTTGTCCGGCTGCCTTTGTATTTCCTGCTTGAACTCTTGTTGATTTCTGTTATACAGTATGCTGTTGGCTCTGAAACACATTTATTTAAGATGGGACCTGTTTCTACTTCTTTATGGGTTAACAAGACCAGAAGTAATTCAAAAGTGAGGTTTACCGATGTAAAGCTCTTGACCAATGTATGGTTCAAGGGGGGCATGAAGGTTACAAACACTCAGGAGGTTGTTTATGGTGTATTTTCACATATTGCCAAAGTCTGCTGTGTTTAATTCTACTACAGCCGGTTTTGTATAGACTGAGGATGTATAAGTCTAGTGCGAATAATCTGGAGTAATGTACTGTGGTGGCAGCCAGGATGGAATGCAATACCTGGCAGTATTAATGCAAAATGCTGCAGTATGCTGCAGGGCACAGTACAATTCAATGGCAATTAAGCCCTTGTGTCATGCAGTATTTTGTGACATGCCATTTATTGCAAGTTACTGTGTTGCAGCCTGGCTGGCCCCACTGTAGTTTTATGCATTTTGGTGTCTGTTTAGGTGTTTTAATTTTCCAGATATTCAGTAGGAAAACATTACTTACCATGGTAATCTTGTTTCTTCCAAGGGAATCTTACTGTATTCTGACAAATGCAGTATGGTCTCACCATAGGACTGCCTCGGAGCCGAAATGGTTAATAGAAACTATGGAAATAGTGGAATGCCAGGCTGTAGCTCAGTTTTCAAACCACTGCTCCTGGTTGCACTTCCTGCAACTGTCAGATTCTTACAGAGCGTGCAGAAGCTAAACAAACTAGCTAATTAATCTATTCTACTAAAACAAATTCAATCCCCTTTTTGGGGCAAACCTTTCTTAAACAATTGAGGGCATCTTCTAAGACTCAAGTCAACAGATGCTCAAGAAACAAATAGGTACCCATAGGTTTCCAGCATCAATTGTACAGTCAGTATGCAGTGCCCTGTAGGTCCTAGTAGGGGAAGAAGGGTGGGAGCTAGAATACAGTAAGATTCCCTTGGAAGAAACAAGATTACTATGGTAAGTAATGTTTTCTTCAAACCCCAGGAACTGTTACTGTATTCTGACAAATGCAGACTACCCAAGCAGTGTATTTGGAGGCAGGTGGAGGACCTATTTAGGAAATAGGCTCTGCAAAACTGCTGTCCCAAACCTGGCATCACTCCTAGCCTGGGTATCCAGGCAGTAATGTTTGGTAAATGTGTGAACTGTTTTCCAGGTAGCTGCTTAGCAGATTTCCAGCAATGGGATATCTCTTGAGGCTGCTATCGATGTAGCTGTTCTTCTGGTGGAGTGGGTCCTGAGCCCTTGTGGGGGCTGCTTGCCCACTTTGCCATAACATAATTTGATACATGCCACAATCCACCTTGCTATGGACCTTTTTGTGACTGGTCTACCTTTTCTACTTCCCTATAGGTCAAGAAGAGTTGGGTACGGTCCCCTCCCTAGCCTTTCGTATGCTCCAGGTAGTAGCTGATAGCTCTTTTTATTTATTTATTTATTGCGTCTTGGATTACAACACCTTTGAGCAATACAACTCATTTACAAAGGTTCCACATCAGTAGTACAAAAACAAAACAAGGTAAACAATAGGTAAGTAAATAGCAGATATCAAGAAAATACTTAAAAAAAGTAATACATCAAAAGCAATCAAAATAGCACTGAATGTTGCTCAATATAACAGTAGAGTGGGCTAGAAGAGATGGCAGCCTGGGAGGCCTTGTCAAAATCTAGGAGAGAAAGTAATGGGGTGTAAGATGGGGGATGGGAGAAACATGGAGGGAGAAGGAGATGAGTTGCACAGGAGGCGGAGAGTGAAGGAGCGGAGTTGCAAAGGTGGTAACGGGGATAGAGAGATGAGAAGATGGGGAGGTGGAAGGAGGGAAATGTGGTGAGTGCAGAGAGATGGGGGAAGTGCTGGTGAAGTGAGGGGGAGGAAGACAAATTAATAGTGTAAGGAGAAGAGGTGATGTTTAGTCAGGAGAGAGGGCAGTCTAGCAGGCCTTGTCGAAAACCCAAGAGATAGAGAGAGTAATATGGGAGAGGGAGAGAGGGAAGAGAGAGAAATGTAGGGAGAAGGAGGGGAAGAAGCTGCAAAAGATGTGGCATGAGATAAGAGAATGGGTAGACGGTGGAAGAGGGAAGGTGAGGAGGACCAAGGGAAGAACTTGAAGATGCGTGAGCAGAGAAGAAGCAGGGGTGAGGGGTGGAGGGGAAAAGCCTCGAGGGTAGGATCGAAATGAAGTGCCAAGAGTTAAAAGCGCTGAAAGGTATAAGTACAACGATAACATAAGCAGAAGGCTGCTAAGGGCAGCAGTCACATATACTGTTTGCTAATAGATGCTGTTGGAGTTTGTGTTTTAAAGGGCCGAGTTTTGACTCAGCAGAGATGTCCCTAGCCAGGGAGTTGAGCCAGAGGGGGGCTCTGTAAGCAAAAGACCTCTGACCTAAGGTTATGCGGCATCAGGGAACAGTAAAGACCTGAGTTGCCAAGCTGCGAGTATGTTGGGTACTGTGACAAGGGCTAAGGAGCTGTTGGACACCAGGGGGCAACAAACCAAGGTTTGCCTTCTTGGCAAGTAAGCAGGCTTGATATTGGATCTGGCTAAATAATTGAAGCCACCCAGTTTGAGCATATAGGTCACACGTGTATGTGAGGTGGGCAGCCCCAGTAAGGAGTCTGCATGCTTTGTTAAGAGCAACAGTGATCCTGTGAAGGGATATAGTAGAGGCAGAGCCATAAAAAAAACAGCCCATAATCCATGATGGTAATGACAGAGCTGGAAATTGCTATTCTTAGTGCCTCAGGAGTGAGACTATGCTTGTGCCTGTGGAGTACACCAATCCTTATGTTGACAGCTCAAGCTACGTTATCAACATGTTGCAAGTAGATGAGTGAGCTATCTACAGTGACCCCTAGATATCTGAAGGAGTGGATCTGTTCAAGTGGGGTGCCAGTGCAGTTTGTGATGAACAAGGGTTTGGACTTGTGTTTGTTATGGGCATTGTTGAAAAGCATAATTTTGGTCTTTTTATAGTTTAGCACCAGTATTTGAAGGCTGAACCACTTTCCCACTTCAGAGAAACTGTGCTGAAGGTTATCCTAGAGGCTGTTAGGGTCAGAGTTACTAGAGTATATCACGGCATCATCCGCGTAAAGCAGAATGTGTTCATGACAGGCTCGTGGGAGGTTATTCAAGTAGATACTGAAGAGAAGAGGCCCCAGTATAGATCCCTGAGGCACTCCAGAATGGACTGGCTTCCTTTCAGAGAGGACATTGGTTATCTTGACCTGCTGTGAACGGTATTCTAAGTTACTTCTGAACCAGCTGACAGCATCATTTGACACCCCTGTGTGCGATAATTGCCCGAGTAGCAGTGAGTGGTTCACAGTATCAAAGGACTTCGTCAGGTCGATAAAGGCAGCCCCTACCAGATGGCCTTGGTTGAGTGCGTTATCTCAAATCTCAAGTTTAGCTATTGGTTAGTACAGAATACTGACAGCACACAGTTGGGAACTGAGTACTATCTGTGTAATTTGAAAAAAAAAAAAACAGTTAAGAAAAGCATTCACCAAAGTTCGATTTGGATTTTTGGATAGTCAGGTATTGAGAAGTTTGTATAACAGGATGAATAATGAGGAGTGTGCTTGCAATTTAGGTAAAGATACATCATTCCACCTATTGTTATTCTGTCCACTATATAATAAGGAAAGAAGGAATTTATTGGGGGAAATACTAGCCTCATTGGATATGGAGCCAATCTATCAATTTAATCACCTATTGAGAAGTAAAGATAGTAATTTATTAGAAAGGGTAGCTACATTTTGTAAAATAATGGAAAGAAAAAAATTGCACATTAGAAAAGATCAGATATGAATAACTCCATCATGAATATTGAAGATTGATTCTATCATTTAGTCTGTTTTTTGTATATGTGATGGATGTGGAAATTATTCGTGCTCAGCTTAATGTGTTTTTAAATTTGTAGTAAGATTTGATATGATATATATGTCACATGTTATATGTTATATTTTTAAACTAAAAGTTGTAAAGACAACATTGTGATTGTCAACAATAAAAAAAAAAATTGATTGAGACTGTGTCATGTATGAAACCAGTGAATTCAAATAGTGCAGTGGTAGTGCTATGACCTTTACGAAAGCCATGCTGCTGGGGAAATGGGATATTGTATTTGTCCAGGTATTCCACAAGCTGATCTGCAATTATACGCTCTAGTGCTTTCGATAGAGGAGGTAGAATGGATATTGGCCTGTAGTTTGTGTGCTGTGCCCTATCTCCACCTTTGTTACAGTTACTAGGGCCTGTTTCCATTTTTGGGGGAATTGCCCAAGCCTTAGAGAAAGGTTCAGAATCTTGGTAAGATGTGTAAGAGTTTCTTCGAGGGTGAGGGCAAGACATTTGAGATCTAGATTGTCTCCAATGAATCTTGCTTCACCAAATACTTTGCATATGTACTTTCTAGCCTCCTGCTTAGTAACCTCTTTGAAGAAAAAGGGGGGAAGCCTGCTGCTGAACATCACAGACTGCAGGGGTGGCAGGGGCAGAGACCGTGAAAAAATCAGGGGAGAGGACACTGCTGAGGTCTGTAAAGGCTTCGTTAAAACATTGGCTATGACCATTGGGTCAAGAGTTAGGCTTCCATCAATGTTAAGCATGGTGGGTGCTCTCTTGAGGTCTTTGCCAGTGACATCCTTTATGTTGCTCCAGAAATGTTTATTGTCAACCCACGAGTTGGAAAACACCTCCTTAAAGTATTGATTTTTTGCAAAACGGATGGCTCTAGTACAAACATTTCTGAATTTTTTATAAGCCTGAATATCTGCTTGCTTGTCTGTGGCTTTGGCCCCGTGCCAGAGGTGGTCCCTAGTCTTCATAAGTCCCAGTAATTCAGGTGTTATCCAAGTGTTGCACACCCCTTTAACTTTCCACTTTTTTAGGGTGGCGTGGATATCGCATGCAGCATTAAAGAGGTCGATGAAGAAATCAAGTGCCTCGTCAATGTCATTGGTAGAGTCCAGTGGTGACCAATCCTGGCTTCGAAGGTGTGATCTGAGTGGTTCTAGGTGTCCTAGAGTTAGGACCCTACTGAGAATATTAGGTGGAGATTTGCTGAACTTGTTGGACCAACTACAAAGTATAGGGGAGTGGTCACTTAGGGTGTCAGGGAGTACAGAGACATTTGTGATTCATTCTGGGTGACTAGATAGAACCCAATCCAGTAAGGTACTTGATCCAGTTCTATAGTTAATTCTGGTCAGGGTGTTAACTATCTGGGTAAAGTACAAGGTGGAGATGGCATCCTTAATGTGTCCAATGTCAGATGAGAGCCAGTTTACATTGAAATCTCCCAGTATTATGGTTTCAGTATTCCGAGGCACACTCCGAATATATTCCATGAAGTTATGAATGCCAGAGGCAGATTCTTTGGGTGGTATGTAAACAGATAGCACAGTTAATGTTTTCTTTGAGGCCCCTAGGAGTACCTTGATGGCCAGGGCCTGAGAGGAGTTTCCTATGCAGGGCAATTCAAGGACGTGACCCATTAGAGTTTCTTTTAAGTAAATAACACAGCCACCATCTCTTTTAGTGAGACTATCCTGCCCAAAAATAGACTAGCCAGGTGTGGTGATAGCAGAATCAGTGTTATGTCCAGGCTATGCAGTCTACGTTCCCCCTGAAGTGGAATGGTCAGTGAAAAAAGATTGCCAGTGTAATGGGCTGATTAACATGGAAGTCAGACATCACTTTGGGGAGAAACTTATTATTGGTCCTAAGGACCACCTTGTCCCTGTGGATTGCAATATAGTCAGTCTCCATGGACAAAGTCTGGAGCTCACTAATCCTCCTGGCTGAAGTAATTGCAACTAAAAATACATTTTTCCAAGTTACATACTTGGGATCAGCTGATGACATAGGCTGAAAAGGTGGCTGCATGAGCTGTACAATACATATGTTCTGGTCCCACACTGGAGTGGGAGTCCTATGTGGGGGGGTGAAGGTGTAACAACCCCTTAAAGAATTTCCTGAACACTGGATTTGATGCCAGGGATGATGCCTAGTGTACTTTCAGAGTGGATGGTCTCAGACCAAGGGAATGAAGGTGGGTTAGGTAATCCAGGACAACTGGCAAACCCGCCTGAGTATAGCTCAGATTCTTGCTCTGTCACCAAATAGAAAATCTTTTCTACTAGGTCTTCCTAGTGGAGGGCTTTCTAGAAACCCTAAAGACCTCCATGACCCCTTCAGAAAGGTGCAGGTTGGCATACTCTAGGTCCTCAAGAGCCAGGCCTTGAGCCTGAGAGACTGAAGGTTGGGGTATAGGATCCTGCACTGGGAAGAAGCCAGCAAATTGTGCTTCCTGGGAAGGCTGATTGGTTTGGCAACTGACAGTGCCAGAACTAGAGAGTACCATGGCTGCCTAGCCCAGTCCGGAGCAATGAGGATCACTGTGTCTGGCTGGGATCTGAGTCTGTTCAGGACCCTCAGCAACAATGAGAATGGAGGGAAAGCATGCAGAAATTTCCCTGTCCAGTTCAGGATCAGTGCAGCTAGTGGGATTGAGCCTCTCACTGCTGGCCTGCAGCAGAATTAAGGAAGTTGGTAGTTGTCTGGAGCTGCAAAGAAATCTATCTTTGGAGGGACCCACATTTTGAACACCATCTGTAACACCTGCTTGTTCAGGGACCACTTGTGGTGGTTCTGATTGATCCTGCTCAAAGCATCTGCCAGTACATTGTCTTTCCCTGGCAGGTGGACCACTGACAGGGAAATTCTCAGAGAGTAAGTCAAGCTCCAACTTTTCATGGCCTCTGTGCACAGGGGGGGTTGACCTTGTGCCTCCCTGTTTGTTGATGTAGTACATTGTGGTTGTGTTGTCTGTCCTCACCTGCACCACCTTTCCCTGTAGCATGCTGGCAAGTCCCAGCAAGACTGCTCTGAGCTCCAGCAGGTTGATGTGTAGCAATGACTTTTGTTTGGGCCATGTGCAGTGAGCAGTGTGCTCCTCCAAGTGTGCTGCCCACCCCAGTAGGGAAGTATATGTGGTTAGCACTAAGGAAGGGTTTTCCTGCAGGAATGGCACCCCTTTCCTGAGGTTGTCCATGTCCAGCCACCACTGAAGTGCTTGTAGGAGTGTTTGTGTAATTGCACCAGCTTCGATAATGAATCTCTTTTCTGATGCCAGTGTAGTTTGAGATGATACTGGATATCTCTCATTTGGAACCTTGCCCCAGATACTGTTGCTGTTGAAACTGCCATACGACCCAGCAAATGCAGAAAGTGCCTTTCTGGCCTTAGGCTTTGAAGCTTGAAGGTATTTGCTAACTGTACCAGACTGTCTGCCCTTGTCTGAGGCAACAAAGCCTTTCCTCTCACCGAATCCAGTTTGGCTTCTATGAATTCCAGGAACTGTACTGTCTCCAACACTGACTTTTTCAGGTTGATGAGGAACCCTAGTGATTGCAGTAGCTCCTGCATAAGTGCCAGGGATTCCCTTACTTGTTGAGGGTACTACCCCATGACTAGCCAGTCATCCAGGTAAGGGACGACTGCCACTCCTTGTCTACTCAGGTGTGCCACAACCACAGCCAAGCATTTTGTGAACACCCTTGGAGCAGAAGTAAGTCTGGAAGGCATTGCCTTGAACTAGTAATGGCCTGATGGCAGTCTGAATCTGAGGAATTTTCTATGAGACTACCTGATGGGGATGTGGAAATATGCATCCTTTAAGTCCATAGATGCCGCCCTATCCCCTTGTCTTAATGTTGGAAGGATTGTTGCCAGGGTCACCATCTTGAACTTTAGCTTTACCAGATGCTTGTTCAGGTGCTTGAGCTCCAGTATGAGTCGCCACTCCCCTGTTTTCTTTATTATAAGGAAGTACCTTGAATAGAGCCCTTTCCCTCTTTGTGCCAGAGGAACTGATTCTACTGCCCCTTGGGACAGGAGATTTGATACTTCCCCTTCCAGTAACAATATTTCTGATTGGGAGGAAGGTCTTAAGACCCTTGCCCTCAGCCTTGGTCTGAGCTGGAAGCTGAGAGCCAGACCTTGGCCCACTACCTGCAGGACCCACTTGTCTGTAGTGATGGTTTGCCATTCCTGGAGGTAGTGGGCCAGCCTGCCCTCTACCGGGGCTGGGGAGATGACCTGGGCAGACACCTCAGGGCATCTGCTTGGGTTGGGGTGCTGTCTGAGTGCTGGGGCTAGTATGATTGCCACCTCTCCTGCCCCTGCCTTTGAAGAAACCTCTCTGCTGCTGGTATTGGGGATAAGCTCAATGCTGAAAGAATGGCCTATAGTGTCCCCTGCCCCTACCTCCCCTGGCTTGTTGTTTTTGGGGAGTAGATGCCTTTTCTTTAGCAGCAGCATTCTTACTGTATATGCTGTCTTGTATTCATCCATTTTCATCATGTAAGGCTCTGTCTGTTCCCCAAACAGAGAAGTAGGCTCACATGGAAAATCCAGGGCCTTAGACTGAGTGTCTTGCATCAGGTTAGTAATCCTCAGCCAAGCAAACCTCCTGAGGGACACAGAAGAAGCCATTTGTCTGGCTGCAGTGTCATTATAGCCATCCTAAACTGGGCTTTCAATGCCTCTATACCCTTTTTCACAGCCTCCTCCAAATCAGCTGCCATAGAGGCTGGGACATATTTTGTAATTTTCCATCACAGTATTCCAAAGAGTCTTCTGATATCTAGCAACATAGGCCATGCACGATGCCTGCCTAATAGTCAGAGAAGATCCCAAGTAAACCTATTTGACAATGGAATCCATCTTCCTGGAATCCTTGTCTGGAGGGTGAGATGCCAAGAGTAGGCCAGCCTTATCACAGGATGCAGCCTGCACCACTCCCTCATGGCTTGGGAGTCCAAAAAGAAATTCTGCTCCACCCCTAGCCACCCAATACTTTTTGTCCATCTTCCTGTCAACTGGTGGCACATACATGGAGGTCTGCAGGATCTTGTTAACCCGCTTTTTCAAGGATTTATGGATGGGTAGTAACTGCCTTTTAGAGACTGGGCCATCCATCATTTCCATGTAATCCTGTTCCTCCTCTTTGTCGGTTGACTGTTGAGTAAGGAGGTCCAGGGATTGAGCCACTTGCTTAATGAAAGGAAAATGGGAGGTATAGTGCTCAGTCCCTTTGTCGGGGGAATCAGGATGGTGAGGATCTGGAGAAATATCTGGTTCAACCGGTTCTTCATAATCCTCATCAGTATCAGCATCCTCATCCTCTCCAAAAAGCTCCACTTTGTGTTCCAAGGAACCGGGAACCGAGGTAGAACCAGAGGGAGGTAAGCGGGGTCGCTTCTCAACTGGTACTGAGGTACTCCGTTGGAGCACCTGAATAATTTTGATAGCATTTGCTATCTCTTCAGTGGTTGGAACCGGTGCTTTCTTTGGTTGTGGTTTGACTGCTATATGCTTTTCTTTCTTTTTTCTCTTTCCTGCGGTTGCCGGGTTAGTGGCGGTATCGGCAGGATGTTTTTTGGTTGAGAAACCATCACCCTTGTCAGAGGGCTGTTCCTCTGGTTCCTTTTGGCTGGTAGCCAGTTTGTCTGTAGCTGGGTCAGCAGCCTTCTCAGACATCTTCTCCTGCAGTCATTTAAGTCGCCTCTCAAGCATTGACTGAGGGATGTTTTTACAAATTTCACAGTCCTCCTTGAGGTGATCAAACCCCAAACAAAAAATGCAAATTAAATGAGGATCTGCTTTAGTGAATGGTTCCCCACACTCTGTACAATGCTGGAAAACTGAGGGGTCTGGTCATTTCTCGGTTTGTGACATCAGTCGGTTAAAACTGAAGAATTGAGAATTAACCCAGTAAAATTTTTAGAATTTTAGCAAATAAATATAGCCCAACTTACTGGACGGTTGGAAAAACTGAGAAAAGAACCCAGAAATGTTATTCAAGGTAAAAAACGATCAGTTCCTTTCTGGTTAAAAGAACCAATAAGAAATCGAGAAAACTCACCAAAATTTTCCCTAGCTAGACTACATCTACCTGTGAACCAAGGACAATGCTTCAAAAATTGAAATAATTAAAAGGACTTCGATAAACCGAGATAAAATAAACTTCTTCAAGAAAGTGAAGGAGAGTTCTCCGGAGACGTCTTACTGAGCCAAGTGGAATATAGAATCTGACGGTTGCAAGAAGTGCAACCAGGGACAGTGTTTTAAAAATCGAGCTTCAGCCTAGCATTCCACTATTTGCATAGGTTCTATTAAACTTTCCGGTTCCGGGGCAGTCCTATGGTGAGACCATACTACATTTGTCAGAATACAGTAAGATTTCCTGGAGTTTGAATATGTGAGTGAGCATATTGCATAGTGAGCTAGAAATTCAATGAGATACTTTAGTTGGAAAAGAAAGCTGTGCATTTGAGATCTTAGTAAAATCCTTTTGCTACAGTTTTACAGGTCTCTCAAACTGCATCCGCTATATTGCACAGTAATGATTCTTCTCATATAATTGCTTTTTTCTCCTCATTTTTTTCCTTTTTTTCCCCAGATACTCACCCACCTGTCACCCTTGTTGGCTATGCTAATTCTGAACCCCACCGGGGCAGAAGTCTTCCATTCTAGATGGTTTGCATTACTGGGAACTCACAGGTAGGTGCCTATGCCTCCTCATGATAGCCCACTTATCATGAATGTGCCCTTTCAATCTGGACACCAGCACCAGTTAGCAGTGTGTGATTGGCAAATGTCGGTAGCAGCCCCCAAGATCAATCCCTTTGTGCCTTGCAGGGAGCACCCTCCTCCCCCTCACAGCATAATGCTTCCTGACATTGTAGCTGGGTCTGATTTTGATATCTCCACACCCTCCTGCTAATATTATCAGGCAGATGAGGCAGAGGAAGTCTAAGGATGTGCCTCTGAAAAATATCTTACAGCTCCATGAGCCAACAGGGGAAAGCCATTCTATGACTGCCACTGCCTGAAGGAGAGTGTTTGTTGATGGCCTGCTTCTGTCTCAGCCGCTTTCTGTTAGCAGATGTAGGATCAGGGTTTAGAAAATAAACAAGGCTCTCCTAAGTGGAAGGAACATGAGATTATCTACAAGGCCATTAAAGCAGCCCTCATAAAGATTTCTTTGATTCTGTTGGAATAGCAAGTGTATTTCCAAATCTTTTTTGCATTATTTGCAAAACTTATGTTGCATGCACTTAGTAAAACTTATCATCATCTCTGTGTTACAAATAAAGACATTTGGTATTATTTAAGCTGTAGCTAGTTGTGTCTTTATGCACATTTTTTTTTTGCTCCTCCCTCGCTCCCCGACTGGCCACTCCTTCATGTCACCTAGGAACCCCACCGGCACTCTGCCCCCGCCACCAGCCACCACCCCACATGTCAGTCCCTGGGTAACCTGACATAACCCTTCACTAGATAGGTCCCCCCTTCTGAGGGGGAAGGCGCCAGAGTGACCAGCCAGCACAACTTGTTTGGCCCGGGTGCTGCTGGGGTGGACCAGGCTAGTCCAGGGCTTTGTGGTGGTGGGGGACCAGCAACCATCATCTGGTTGGCTAGGGAGCCATTTCCTTCCTGGTTCCCCCCTGGGAGCATGATGTCCAGGGCATCAAGGCAAGGGCCGACATCCATCATGCTCCTTAGGTAGCGGGAGCTGATGTGCTGTCATACCCCTTGCCTCTGTCAGAGGTCAGTAGATACCAGGCTGTAGACTCTCCTTCCCCCCCCCAGGAGATGGCGAGTCATCCTGTGATGCTCAAGTCATTTCCCCCGGCCGGACCTCCGACACTCGGGTCCATTCTTGAACCTGGGTTGTTGGCGTCGCAAGCGGAAATCCAGCTGCTGTTCTGGCAGGCTGCACATTTTTTAACAACATGTAATGCCCATACCACATCTGAGTTAAGGACCAACACAACCACCAGGAGGCATAACCTTAAGGTAGTGGGGGGAGGGTGATTCAAGAAGGATGTTGTTCTTCACAGAGTAAGTGTTGGATTTGTGGAACAGTTTAACCTGTAAAGTGAACAATTATGGCACTATCTTGAGACCCTAACCCAATCTGGGACATTTTAAAGGGGGGGGGGGTAACTAAGAACAAAAGGGAGGCTTGAAAAGGGAGAGCTCTTAAGGGGCAGTGTAAAAGAATGTAGGAACGTAGGAACAATAGGGCAGACTTGATGGACTCAAGTCTTTTTCGGTCCTTTACAATCTATATAGCTATGTAATCATGCTTGTCAGTCTCCTGAGAACAGCTAAAGCTAATACCAGAGCTTAGTTAAATCAAAGTTGGAATGTGTTTTTTAAATGAGGGCTTACTTAATTAGTAGATAGATTTGCTGTCTAAATTACTGAACGTTATCTTGCAAACACCTTCACATCGTACATGATTCATGCTCTGGTTACATCACAAAATGGCACTATTCCATAGAGAAATGCGAAGGATTCACATTATCAGTCATGATATTGTTCTTATCCAATCAAGATTGTTTATTTGTAAACCTTCTAGGTACTCTTAAACCATAAGAGGGAATCTCATGCACATTGTTCTAAAATTCTGAAGTTCTAATGTCAGTTGGCAGTCTGTTTCCACTCATGTGGGTTTCTGTAATTTTATGCAATGTAAAACCTTTTGATTTTGAACTCAAGTTCAATTTTTCTTTGAAAACAGCAATCTTCAACATGATTTGTAATATGTCGATATGCACCATTCCTGTGTCTGCTATGGTTATGAGTGCCTTCCGAAATCCTCAGTGTGCCAGAACTGCTTAGCTTCACTTCACAGTTCTCTCACCCAACTAACTTCAAAGTGCACTCCTACAACCACAAAAGACACAACAACTGCACATATAACAATATAGCCCGACCCCATACATTATATAGAACCCTTTGTACTCTATGAAGGATTACTTACAGCACTGTTAACTGGAGACTGCAGGACTGGAAAGTGGTTTCACTCAGCTTATGGATATGGTTACCTTCAAAATCCCTAAAAACACAAGATGACATTTTCATTGTATACTGGATCTGCAGGTACCTATTGGAGTGAAAAGTCTACTTTGGCTTCTCAAACTGTTCTTTCTGTTGTAGCAAAATCTATAGAGAGCATGGTGACCCACTAGCTGTGTTAACATAGAATCAGGAATATTCTCCTCCAAACTCTACTAATTCACTTTTCCAGTAGGTTTATAATACATATGACACTGTGTAGAACATCCTGCTGTACGTGAAAGAAGCTCTCCATTAAATGGAACCTGTCTGAGTATATGACATCCCCTCACTATCTGTGTTTGCAGATCTGAACCTGTAGCTCATCTGCTACACTGTTGTGCTGCAGCCCTGAAGGCCTCAAGTTTAAGACTCACCTGTGAGTCCAAGTATACATTTTTGTGTTGCTGTATGTTTATTTATTTATTGAAAGCTTTAGAAATTACCTTAGAGCACAAGCTCTCATTTACAAAAATTCCATGTCAAATACATGGTCACAAAAACATTACAAGTACATTAAGCAGTTCCAGAGAAAACACAGTCAAGTTAGACTCAAAGCACTTACGACAGAACAATTACATGCAGTTCTGAAAAAATCTATACAGACAGTTGTATAAAAAGTCACAGGATATGTACAGAGAGACACTCAATAAAACAGTTTAACAGTTATAATTGCATTGGACATATTAATTGTGTCTGATCAACAGATGACGGTATATGGACATTATTGGTAATGAAACCTACTGAGATGCAGTTTAATTTAATTCTGTTCATTTCTTTCTGAATGTCAGTATGAAGTTCAGCAGATTAAAGCATTATTTACAGCTTGTTAATAAGTCCTCAAACTGTAATAAAACATGGAACAGGATATACTATTGTACACTTGAAACTGGCACACAATGTTGTATGATGAAAGTTAATATTAACGTAGTAACAATGGAGGGAGATGAGTACCAATGCATGTAGCCTGGGTTACAAGCTCCCTGAACTGGTAGCCTTGATGGGAGAGGGACACCTGGAAATCATGGCAGTCACATAAACATGGTACGCAGAGAACCATGACTGGGATGTCAACATACCAGGGTACTCAATCTATAGAGGGACAGGGAGGATAAAAAAGGCAGAGGAGTAGCTCTATATGTAAGGGAAGAGATAAAAACAATGGAACTAAAGGGGTAACTGGGAGGAGACAAGGCACTGTGGGTCACCCTGGAGGCAGGAAATGGCACCACAATCCATACGGGGGATTGTATACAGACCCCCTATCTCAGGGGGAGGAAATGGACAAGGAAACGATAGAAGGAATCTTTAGAATGGCAGAAAGGGGGCGATATTGTTGGTGTGGAACCTGAATATGTCAGATGTTAACTGGAGCAACTTTGCTGCAGCCTCATCCAAGAGCAGTGTCATTCTCTATGCTGTACAGGGGGCATGCCTCAGAGAGCTAGTGTTGGAACCCACTCGGGAGGGAGCAATCTTAGACACGGTACTCTCAAATAGGGATAGAGGGAGGATCTCAGATTTAGAAGTGGGTAGCCATCTGGGAACAAGCATCCACTAAACAGTGTGGTTCATGATAAACACAGTTGTAGAGTCAAGTCACACAAAGGTGAGGGTATTGGACTTTAGGAGGGCTGACTCTGGCAAAATGGGGGAGTGCCTCAGAAAAGCATTAGCAAACAGGCAAGAAGGTGGGGTGGAGGAACAATGGGAAAAATGAAAGCCACCATCACAGATGCAACAAGCCTTTGTGTGAAGCAAATAAAGTACACCAATTGCTACCAATTGCTGACTTTTCTCCTCGCTTCAGGACTGCCATCTGTTGCACTGTGCTTGTCTCACAGCTAAGTTCTGGTTCCAGTCCCTGCCTGTTTACCTCTACTCAGTTCTCTCTGCCTCCTTCCAGCCTTCCTACACCCTCAGAAACAATGATAACAGTCTCTTCTCTATCCCACACATCTACCACAGCAGGCCAGTCCGCCTTCAGATATAGGCTTCTTAAGCTATAGCACTCCTTCCCTGTGGACATTCAATACGCCCCCACAACCCAGTACCTCAACACTCATCTCACTTCTCGCTTCTCCTCCACTTGCTCCTGTGACTAACCCTTACTCTGCCTCCTCCAGCAACTAGTTAAGCTCTAGTTTATCTTAGTTTACCTCACTCTATGACAACTGTTGATCATTCTACTCCCAGTGCCCCATGTTGTTCTGCTTGTTCTGCTTGTGTGATACCACATCCTGTACTGCCTATATTGGGTAATTTTTAATAGCTTAGTATAATTGTATATGTATAATTATGTTGATCCTGCACACCAGTTGTATTTATTGTACCCTCCCCTTTCCCCCAGGATGCATCTGAAATTGATCGGTACTCTGCTCAGCATGCCTTCCTGGTAAAACTCCTAAATCAATAAATAAAAACAAAACAAAGGAAAACAAAACAAAACACTATGGTTCTTAAAAGTGGTGGCAGGGAAAGTCAGGAAGAAAAAGATAGCATTCAGGAAGTATAAGGAAACACAGAAGGAGCAGGACAGAGACCTGTACCAGTTAAAGCAGAAGAAAGCGGGGATGGCAGTCAGAACAGTAAAGGCCCAAACTGAGGAAAAGATTGCCAACTCAGTTAAGAAGGGGATAAAACCTTTTATAGAAACATTAGGGAGTGAAGAAAGACCAAGGGAGGGATAGTGAGGCTTAATAAAGGTGAGGAGGTGGGCAGAGGGTGACAGTGGCAAAGCAGAGATGCTGAACAAATGCTTCAGCTCAGCATTCACAAAAGAAGAGGAGGAGGAGGTATCTAAACCATGTAATAGAAGCACACTGGATAGGATGGCTCAATATCAGTCCATTCACAGAAGAAAGGGTCCTGAAAGAACTCCTAAAACTGAAGATGGACAAAGCAATGGGGCCTGACGGGATTCACCCCAGAATTCTAAAAGAACTAAGGGGAGAACTAGCGGCACTACTGACTACCTTTTTTAATAAATCATGGGAGGATGGTGTGGTACCTGAGGACTGTAGGAGGGCCGATGTGATTCCCCTTCAGAAAAGTGGGAGCAAGAGAGAGGCAGGAAACTACAGACCTGTCAGTTTGACCTCAGTGGTAGGGAAAATGATGGAATCACTTCTGAAGGAAAGAATTGTTGAGTAGCTAGAGGCCAGCGGGGCACAGGACCCAAGGCAACATGGATTCACAGTGGGAAGGTCATGTCAGACGAATCTAATAGATTTGTTTGACTGGGTGACCAAAGTAGTAGACCAGAGAGGGGCTGTGGACATGGACTTCCTAGACTTTAGCAAGGCATTTGACAGTTCCACACAAAAGAAGTTAGCCAGCATGACAGTGAGTCCCAGGGTGGTAACCTGGTTAAAAAAATTGGCTGGACAACATGATGCAGAGGGCAAAATTTAAACAGAGTCCACTCTGAAGAAAGGGGGGTTACTAGTTGGGACCGCAACATTCAGTACTGACACAGGTCCTCTTTAATGTCTTTATAGGTGACATTGTGGAGGGACTGGAAGGAACAGTACCAGTATGCCTCTTTGCAGATGACACAAAGATCTGCAACAGGGTTGACACACAAAGGGGGGCTGGAAAGGATGAGAAGGAATCTGGCAAGGTTGGAAATGGTCAATGTATGGCAGCTTAGATTCACTGTAAAGAAGTGCAAAGTAATGCACCTGGGAAACACAAACCCAAGGGAAGAGTACACAATTCCGGGGGGGGGGGGGGAGTTATTAGCAACAACAGAAATAGAAAGAGACCTGGGCATAGTCATATCAGACAACCTAAAGGCAGGCAAGCAATGTGAGAAGGCAGTAAGGATGGCTTGGGGGGATACTGGGATGCATAGGGAGAGGCATCACCAGTAGAAGACAGGAAGTTGTTATCCCTCTACAGACAGTTGGTGAGACCCCATCTAAAGTACTGCATGCAGTTCTGGAGACCCCATCTCCACAAGGACATAGACAGGATGGAGGCAGTCAAGAGGAGGGCAACTAAAATGGTGAAGGGTCTGCACCAGAAGTCATACAAAGAGAGATTAAAAGAGCTTAATAAGTATATTGTCGAGGAAAGGAGGGAGAGGGGGGACAGAATAGAAACTTTAAAGTACGTCAAGGGAATCAACAAAGTCCAAGAGGGTAGCATCTTCCAAAAAAAGAGATGTGCAAGAACAAGGGGGCACAATCTGAAGATAGGGGGGGAAAGACTCAGGGGCAACACGAGGAAGTATTTTTTCACGGAGAGGGTGGTGGATGTATGGAACGTCCTTCCTTTGGAGGCTGTGGGGTCAACAACAGTGGGGGAATTTAAGAATGCATGCAACAGACATAAGGCAATTCTAGTGGAAGGTAGGAGGAAGTAAGCTGCTGGCAAAACTAAGATCTGCAACTTATTGAATAGGTAGGGAAATGTGCAGACTGGGTGGGCCAAGCGGTCCTTATCTACTGTCAAAGTCTATGTTTCTATGTTTCTATTGGGTGGAGGGAGGGACCACTAGCCAGCAGAGACACCTGTTTATTCAGATTGGGAGGGACCACTAGACACCAGGGAAAATGTATCTGATCATCAGGCGTAGGTGCGGTTGGGGGGAGGGACCACTAGACACCAGGGACAACTTTGTCTTCACATCAGGAGGGCATCGGGTAGTGGAAGGGACCACTAGCCTCCAGGGACACCTATTTATTCACATTGGGAGGGATCACTGGACACCAGAGACTGTTCTGCTGAGGGCCAGGCTGGGGGGGGAGGGTGCTGCTGCAATACCTCTGCCAACCCCTAGGGTTGTGCGGAAATAAGGCAGTCTTGGTCGGCAGTATATGCTCCATGCAAGGGGACCATACAAATGGCCCTTGCATGGAGCAAATGCTCTGTGACTCGTACTGTGCCGATATTCAGGTCCCCTCCACCTCATTTGCATTGCGCCCCCCTCCACACTTTGCCAGAGTGCAAACACTGTTTGAGCATGCAAACTGGGTTTCTGTGAACAGCAACTCAGTGCAAAATCCAGTTTGCTCATGCAAACCTGGGTTTCCGCCCTGGGCTAAGTTTTGTGAATCTGGGCCCTGGTTTTGGGAATTGTTCCTGAATTTGCACAGCATGATCCCTAAAACAGACTTTACAAATCATATGTTAGAGACCTAAATGAGCTCCCCAAACCATACTTCACAGAAGCAAACCATATGACCTCAAATAGGAATTACAAAGCGACATACAAACATATGAATGTGCCAGCAGAAACAGGCCACCTGGTCTATCTAAGTCTGCTCGAGTGTGCAGCTAGCACCCCTAGTTTGCTGCTGCCCCACTCCCCCTCCCATTTGTCATCCCACTGCCACCCCCCCCACCCTCACTCTCCCCTGCTCCCTGTCCCATGCCCTTTTGAAGCTGTTCACATATTTACATGATACCACCCATTCTGGTAGATCGTCTCCATTTTCCTACCACCCTCTCTGTGAAATAGCACTTCCGCATTTCCTTACTAAATCTTCCCCTCATTCTTAGCCCATGCCCCTGATGACCCTCCTCCTTAACTTAAAGACCCCTTCTGCCCCATCCTTATTGATGCCCTTCAGATACTTGAATGTCTCTACCATGCCCCCCCATCCCTTCTATCCTCCAGGGTGTACAAATTCAAGTCTCTCAGCCTGCTGTCATAGTCTGCCCCTTCCATTCCAGATATCATCTTTGTTGCACTCCTCTGCACCCCCTCCAGTAGCCTGATATCACACTTTAGGTATGGCCTCCAAAACTGCACACAATATTCTAAGTGTGGCCTTACCAGCAACCTGTAGAGGGGCAAGATCACCTCTCTTCTCCTAAATGAAAACCCCCTGCACTGGGCAGTGTTGTCCATGGTCCCTGTTATCCTTACCCCTAGTCCTTCTCCTCCTCAGTGATTCTCAGCTTAACCCCTCTCAGCCAGTATTCTCTCCTTGGGTTCTTCACCCCAAAGTGCATAACCTTACACTTCTTTGCATTGAACCCCAGCTGCCACCTCTCTGACCACTCCTCTGGCTTTCTTAGGTCCTCCTACAGCTGCTTCCATCCCTCCTCTCCATTCACCACTGCTCCGATTTTGGTGTCGTCAGCGAACAGACTTCTCTTGCTCACCACGCCATGTGCAATGTCTGATATGAAGAGCCCAAACAATACTGGCCCCAACACAGAGCCCTGTGGCACCCCACCCATCACCAGCCTTGGTGTTGAGAGCTCCCCTCTTACCACCACCCATTGCAGCCTCCCACTCAGCCAGCTTGTAATCCAGTTCATCATTTTTGCCCCTACCCCTACACCAGTTAGCTTCCCCTCCAAGCTGCCCATGAGGCACAGAATCAAAGGCCTTGCTGAAGTCCAAGTAAAGAACATCCACCGCATGACCCTTATCCAGCTCACCTGTTACCCAGTCATAATATTGTATCAGGTTGGTTTGACAAGACTTTCCTGACGCAAACCCATGCCGCATCACATCCTGGAGGCCACTGTCCTCCAGGTATGACACCAGTCTTTCCTTTAGTATTGTCTCCATGAGTTTACACAGTATTGAGGTGAGACTTACCGGGTGACAGTTACCCAGTTCATCCCTTGGTCCGCTCTTGTGTAATGGTACTACATGTGCCATCCTCCAGTCCAGTGGCACACATCCCGACTCCAGTGAAGTGCTGTACAGATCCACCAGTGGCTCCGCCAACACCTCCGCCATCTCCCTCAGCACCCTGGGGTGGATACCATCTGGCCCTGGTGCCTTGTCTACCTTCAGTGCCCTCAGTCCCTCTAGGACTCTACTTGCCTCAATTTTTCCATCTGTTGCCTCTTCTTCCCCTGTTCCCACCCTCCCAGTCCATGGTGGTAGCGGTCCCCCCTTTTCTTCTGTGAACACTGAGCAAAAGTATTCATTCAGTGCTTCTGCCTACTCCTCACCCATTTCCATCCACTCCCAACCCTTTTTATCCTCACTATTGTCTCCTTGCACTTCCTTTTCTCCCTGATGTATCTGAAAAAGTCCCCCTCGCCAATTAATTCCCTGCACTAATCTCAGTTCCCTCTGGGCCTTGGCGTCTCTCACTTTTCTGGTCACCTCCCTGGACCATCTTGCATATTCCTCCCTGTCCACTTCCTTTCCCATCCTTCTATACCTCTGGTATGCCTCTCGTTTTGCCCTCACCACCTTCACTACCTTGCTGTTCAACCAGCATGGTTTTCTTGCTCTGCTCCTCTTCCCCTGTGTCTTGGTGCAGGTTTCTGTTGCCTCTGTAATGCCCCATTTAATAATATCCTATTTCTGCTCTGCATCCATCTCCTGCCTTATACCCTTTAGTTTCCTTTTCAGTACTTCCTGCATCCTCCCAAAGTCTGCCCCCCTGAAGTTTTCTACCTGAGTAACTGATTTCTCTGGCTCCCGGCATATCGTGACAGTGACTCTTGGGGACTAAAGAACTGACTCACATGGCTATTGTGTTGTTATAACACAAAGGGCAAGGAGACGAGACTTCCTTTAACACAGGATTAAGATACACTGGTGAAGCAGTTATGCAGCAGAAGAAGCAGCTCCCCGTTCTAAGGCAGGAGATGCCCAAGACAGCCAGTCAACTGCTAGGATCCTAATCTCTGGTTGGTTAGATCACAGGTAGGGAAACTCATTCCTCAGTTTGGGAGCTCTAGTTTTAAGTACTGTCAGCAACTTACCTTAAGAGACTTTCCCTCTTCTGAAAAATTTAGTTGAGAGATTCAAAAGGTAAACAGTACAGTTTTTCAGTCAAGACAATTGTTTTTGTCAGACTAATGCGTCTCCTAAGGAAAATGAGATCTGTTTTACGTCAACAATAATTAACTTACATCCAGTTTATTCTGGGCATGCGTCGACAGAGACCTTCATCTGGCAGATGGTTAAGTGAGTTGTTTAGCAGATCACTGAAATGACAAAATAATAAAAATAAAAACCATAGTCGTTATTTAATCACAGAGGAAAAAAATTTAACAAAATGGAATAGATTCCAAAAATAAAACTTACAGAAAGACAAGTGAGTGCAGTCCATGAAAGGTTTCTGGAGCAATATTGCTGATCTTGTTATTATAAATAACTCTAGAAAACATGAAAGTACATTTTTCAATGAATCATTCAATCAATCATTCATTTTTTTATTTATAAAGTGCAAATTGTATGAGCATCTCTAGGTGATTTACAATTTTGTAAACAAGTACATAGTTTTAAAAGTATTAAACATGCCTTTACGGAAGTAAGAAGACATTAGCTCACAGTTTAGTTTTTGACGATTTCTTCCTGTTGCATTAATTGCACACCCTTTAATACTGTTAAGTTTGTATAGTTGTATAATCTGTTATTGTTTTACTACATTCTCCTAGTCTTTGTCCCTCATTTGCAACTGTCTTTTGAGGCTTTTGTGTTTTTAAGACAGCAGCATAAAAGAGCATCACCACTGAGGGACACTGCCTTTGATAAAGCAGATCCAGAAGCAAATGGTTTGTTACCTGTTATTGGACCAACACAGATGTTACAACAAGCATTTGTCAATGCTAAATGTTGTCTTGCTGGCATTGGCATTGGTAGTGCAGGCGTTAGATGCATAATAGGCATGGCAGGAGTGAGGCTTGGAGCACCAGGAGAATGCTGTGGTGCTTTATCACAACAAGTCACTAGTATCAAAAGTAAAAATAAGCACCTGTGGTCACAGACGGAAAAAAGACTGAATTCAAAAACGTGAAAAAATTCCTTTAATGTAAGTTTAAAAGTACAAAATACATACTGCCTCAGGAGGTGTTATGAGGTTTGCTGCAGAACAAAACTACTGACGTTTCGCATAGCCACTGCCATGCATCTTCAGAGTAGTATGACCACATTCATTTGGCTACTTATATACTACATAATCATGTGACCTTATAACCAATTAATTCATGACCAACCTTAAGTGGTACCCAATTTAAGATAAACACATAGTGCTCTATAATTACATCTTATTGTTAAAAAAGTTTGCATATTTTATGTTTTTATTACCATCTTAATGAACCATTGGATTTAATTCTCACTTAAGTACATGTTAAAATATAATATTATTGTATGTTAAAAACAAAACTATATAACTAAAATTTTCTATATATGGCATTAAGAGGGTTTAAAATAAAGTTAACCTACTGTGAGCAACTGTTACACACTGCTATACAGTTTAAAACATATCTGGAGACATTTTTCCAACTATATACTTAACCAGTTACTATATTCCATAAACTGTAAAACCTTCAGTGTTGTAACAGGATTTACACAAGGTAATTTAAATTGTCAGTATAAGTGCCAAATTGAAAAACAAAACAAAAAAGAAAACAAACTGTCAAGACCCCCAAGTAAATGAGACCACGCGTCCTGATATGTTCAGAGTTCCATAATGTGTCAGTATATTCATTCATTCATAAAATGTTATTTTCGTACAGGAAACTTTTGTTAGGGAATGACCCCCGTTTACAACAAAGACCTATGTTCCAGAAATAAAACACTCAAGAATCCAAAAGACAGACTTACATACAACGTGAAGCTTAAAAATTAAGAATAAATTAAAACATGTACATTTTGAGTTAAGGTACTTGAACAATAACTTTTTAAAAATGATAGGATTTTGTACAATTTTCAAATCATATGGTAACTCATTCCAATATTTTGATAAACTATTCTGTAACATGACGCTACCTGTTTTGTTATAAGGTCTTTCCATTGGGATTATTTGCTTGTTTTTCCTGAATTTTTCTATTTTAAATTCAGAAGGTATAGTTATTACCAAATATTTTAATGGATGTATTTCATTATGAAAAATCAATTTTTGACACCACAATAGCCATAAGTATGTTCTTTTGGACTTAGGTTGTAACCAGTTCAGTTTTCCAAATTAAATGTAGTGATGGATTCCGTGTTTGCTTTTTGTTATAAATTTCTCTAATCTATAATAGGTATGTATATAATCAAACTACTGTATGGACAGAGACAGTCTAAGGACTCTGAATAAAAACCCAATGGCATTAAACCCTACCACCCTGTGGGTAGATAACTAGTCAGAAGACAGTGTACAGTGTACAGTATATTCATTATGCATGTGAACTAAGAGTCCTAACACATCATGATTTACACCAATCACTACAATATTTACCCAATGGAATTTAACCAGTCAAGGAGCCCCAAGTAAATGAGATCATGTATCCTAATATGTTCAGAGTTCAAAAATGTGATAGTATATAATCAAACTACTATATGTACAGTAACAGTCCAAGGAATCTGAAAAGAACCACAGTAGAATAAAACCTCCCCCCCTTCTCCCCAGGGGGATGATAACTAGTTAGAAGGAAATTAATATTCATTATGTATGTGAACTAAGAGTCATAACACACTGTAACACCATTATGTAATTTACCTGATTATAAGCCTACCTCAATGTAACAGCAACCCGCACATACACATAACTCCCCCACAAAAAAAACACCCACCCCACATACACACATATACACATCTAGATCTTTGGTGCGGAACCAACATGTTGATAACCAGTTAAAAGGGACACTATAAATATTAAAACAAAGACATGCTGAAGTCCTATTATATGTTCATCCTTTGAAGTAGAGGTCTGCGGAAATTTAAGTCATATAATGTGCCATAAACCCCAAATCAATGTTCATGCCATCTTCTACCATATTGAGAAGTAAAATATGCCTGATCCCAGAAGCCCATCTCTGTTGTGTACTTTTAACATTTCCTTTTAAGACCATTACTGACATATCTGAGATTGAGTGGTCAGGCTGAGAGAAGTGTTGCTTCATTGATTTTTCAGTCATCTTCATGTTAATAGTATGTTTGTGCTAGTTCATTGTAGTGTGGTGAGGTTCGCTCATCTGTCCAACATGCCCTTTTTGTGGACGTCTCTTGCATTGAATGAAATAAGCAGCATTCTGTGATGCACATATACAATTCCCCTGTACCCTGAATTGTCTGTTTTGTGATGTAACCACACAACCTCAAGTGGAAATGAGCTCACAAGTTTTACATCTTAGTTGATTACAGGGTCGTGTACCATTTAGTGTTATGGTATTCTGTCCTGGTCCAAGTTTACTCCTAATAATCAGGTTGGCTAAATTAGGTGGTTGTTTAAAAGATTGTAGTGGTAATTCTTGAAAAATACAATTTAGGGTCTCACCCTCACTGAATATTGAGTGGAGGTCCTTAATAATCTTATATAGAAGTTCTAGGTCTGGATGATATGTGACTACTAAGGGTATTCTGTTGGTAGTTGTCCTTTCCTTATACTGAAGTAGTTGTTCTCTTGGTACCTGTGTTGCACATTCTACTGCTCTGTCAATTTCTCTGGAAGAGTGTCCCTGCTCAATAAAAGTGTTTTTCAACATAGCCAAATGTGTATCTCTGTTTTCCTCATTTGAACACCGATGTGCCTGACTATACACGACAGATTTTTTTTTGTGTGGCTTGGGTAATTACTATTCCTGTGTAAGTATCTCTGTCTGTTGGCTTCCTGTAACTACATGTATGTAAAGTTCCATCCTTGATGATGACTGTGGTGTCCAGAAAATTAACACTGGTGGCAGAATATTCCAGGGAAAGTTTTATGGTTGGGTGGAGGTTAAGTTCCTGATGAAAATCCCTAAATATGTCAGTACCGTATGTCCAAATTATAAACAAATCATCAATGTAACGGAACCAAGTGAGTGGTTTGTGTGTACAGTGCCTTAAAAGTCCTCCTCCAAATTCAACATAAGAAGATTAGCATCCTGTGGAGCCAACCTGGTGTCCACTGCTGTTCCCATAATTTGAACATAATGTTTACCATTGAAGCTGGAGTTGTTAATTGTCAGAATAAATTCAGTAAGTTTCCCCACCACTTTAGGGTCGATGTTTTGGTCCAGTCCTTTCTCATGTATGGATTTAAGGCAGGCTGAAATGCCATCCCTGTGCGGAATGTTAGTGTACAGGGATGATACATCCATCATGGCTAAAATGGTACCAGTGGTAAGTCCTTATAACCAGAAAGTTTATGCAGGAAGTGTGTAGTGTCCCGGATGTAACTATCTCTTTCCATAACCAACGGTTTTAGAATGGTTTCTACAAACCCTGAGATTCCCTCAGTCAGGGTACCATTGCCAGAGACTGTGGGTCTTCTTGGATTGCCAGGCTCATGTATTTTAGGCAGCATGCAGAATGTCCCTGGTTTGGGTTCAGCAGGGATGAGATCAGTTAATCTGTCTTGGACATGGTTTGGAAATGATCTAATTATGTATTATAGTTCTATTTTATAGTTTGTAGTGGGGTAACTTTCCATTTCTCTGTAGTAGGTATGGTCAGCTAGCTGTCTGTTGGCTTTATTAATATAGTCCTCTCAGTTTAACTACCAGGAGTAGGCAGTATAGCGCAGTGGGTTAAGGCTTGGAGCTGCAGATCTGGAGACCTGAGTTTGAATCTCACAGCTGCCCAGGTGCATACTGTACAATCCTGAGCAAGTCACTTAACTTTCTTGTGCTCCTGGGTCGCACCTGGAAACAAGCTTCAGCTTAGTGTGCTACTCCTGGTTAAACAATGTTCCCTGTTCCCAATCAATATGGTCTCTTAAGAACAAAGCCCACACGGCTGTAATTACATTGGTTACTAAATTACAATGTGGCATTGGTTAAGTGAAACACTTCCTTCCTTACGAGAATGGACCCAGGAATTCACTACTGCTATAAATGCTGAAAAAGCCACTGCGATTCAGAACTATAGATTGGTGCAGTTTGGAGAGCTCTGGGATCCTATGCTTCGCTGTATTGCTGGGAGGTGAGTTAGTTCCTCCAACAGAATTGATAGCTCTCCTCCCTCATTAGTTTTGAGACTGGAATTTGTTTTATTTAGTCATTTTGCATATAATTTGTGTCGAAGATAATCGTGATTGCCTTTAAGATGGGTCTTGGTAAAGGATGACTTGACTTTGGTGAGGGCAGGGGTTGGGGAGAGGAGAAGTGGTGTGGGTGATATTGTGGGGGGGGGGGAATGTAGACACTACTGAGCTTCTAAGTCCAGTGTAGTGCTTTGGTTCCTTGCTGTACTAGGTAGTGGGAAGGGGGTGGTTTTGTTTGGGTTGCTTTTGCTTTCCAGTTGTACCATGCTGATTTCCTTGTACATGTTGATAAACTTTACTAAAGTACATTAAATTAAAAAAATAGTCCTCTCGGTTTAACGTCACCACTGCAGAGCCTTTATCAGCTTTTTTTATGACAATGTTGTGATTCAATTTCAGTGTTTGTATAGCCCTCCGTTCCAATGGAGAGAGGTCATAACGGGCCTATTTTTGCCTATTAAGGATCGGACCTGTAACTTTCTGGTGAAAGCAATGAATTTAATTGTCTAGTTTCTTATTACACCCACTTGGGAGGAGGGGTAAAATCAGATGATTTCTTATTCTTATCCATTGAATTGTTACTGTTTGTGATGTCTTCACTACCTGTGATTTCTTCCCTGCCATGAAGGAATTCTTTAAGTCTTAATCTGTGGAAGTACTCCTCCACTTCACCACAAAACTGTATTTTGTCCAGTGGTTTTGTTGGGCAGAAAGTGATGCCCTTTGAAAGTACACTTAATTCCCCAGTAGTCAGTGTGTGGTTGGACAAATTAACAACTAAAAGGTGTCTGTGTGGTGTTGTTGTTCAGTCACTCTGTTTTTCAGGGTTGCTAGGAATTATGGTACGTTGAAGGGCATCTAACTTCCTGTTTTTGATAAGCATGGCTTTTCTTAAGACCCTTTGATAGTTCATATGTATCTCTTGCAAGATGTCTGGAATAGGCTCACATGCATCCTCTTCAGTGTGGTAACAGTTTCATCAAACTGTTTGTTCAAGAATGCTTTCTTGGCATATGACCTGCGGATCCTGTGATTTCTCAATTTTTCAGAGATCCTACGACAGAGTTGTTCAGCATACATAGAATTATCCGTGTTTTTTAATGGATTCCAAATAGTTAAAACTTTAGGGATAATGTTAAAGTGTGGCAGACAGGACAAAAAGGAACGTATTTAGTTTTACTTGGGACTTGCTCTTCAGGCACTGGGATTTTTACTTTAATAAAACATGCACATTTTGTTTTGGGCAATAATTTTAAATAAATAAATGTGTTTTTTGCAACATTCCATTTCATCCTTACTGTTTTACAGTTTTTTTTATATCACTAATATTCATTAATGGCATGTCTCATCAGATAAAGTAATTACAAATCAGTACTGTGGTTTTTAGCCCATTTCCATTTCCTACATGAAGTTTCATAGACATAACACAAACTCAGTGCTCGAGCTGAAGTGCAGCACCTCTCCTCCCAAGAGGCAGCACACATACATCACAGTCATCACGTGAGTAAGACCTTCTAATGAGGTTGAAATGTCTTGGCATACTGGCCATGCAGTCATTTATGCAAGATTATCCAATCATTGGTGCTGCCACCTTGTATTAAAGTGCTGTAACCCTTAATTGAAGCCTGCGTGCTGTTATTTGGAGGAGGGATGCCTCACTTCGGCTCTCTTGCTGTGGTCTATGTTGTGGTGGGTTGGTTTGTTGTCTATATTATCAATGTGCACTGGCACTTTTCCCTCAGGCTGGAGCTCCATATTTTCGAGTATTAACTATAGACTTGGTAAACTCACATCCTAAGTAACCTAATTATTTTGTGTAATCTAACCCTTTTGTATCTGCTAAGGACTCAGCAGATCTGCAAGCTCCAGCGTCCTAGTGTATGCTTAGATGGAGGACTGAAGTTGGGCAGTTTTTGGTGCACTACTAATGCAAGAGGTGACACATTTAAAGCTCTAAAAGACTGGTGCATCACATAAACATATTACAAATCAATAAATTATGTTTAATGACTATTAATAAGCATTAAGTGTACAAATAGTTTTTAGAGCACAAAAGAAACAGGCACCAACATTTCAACAGTGGAACAACCAGGGGCATCTGTAGAGTCTTGCAACACTAGGGGCACTGGCCCTGAGATGTATATTATCATGCCAGGGGTTTGGGGGCCGCATGGGCCCCCAGTTGGGGTCCATATGTGAAACTCCTGGTGGGGGGTCAGACGGAAACACTCCTCCCTCGAAGCCATTGAGGCTTTACTTACTGTAAAGGTGAAAATCTGGGCTATCCTGAGCCCTCAAACATTACAAATAGGGCTTTGAACAATGAATAGTGTATTCCTTTATAAAAGGGAAAAGTTTGGAAACACTTCACATAAGATGGGCTATTGGGCTGAGCTGCACAAGTCAACATTTACTTACTTCTCCTGTATTTGGAACTAGATATATGTACACACTGAGAGTGATCCAGAAAGTGAATAACTGATAATAGTAGTGTAGTATAATTATTAGGGGCTGTGCACAGGCCAAGGTCCATGGATTCAATATGAATGAAACTGATTCTGTGTGACTTTACAGGCACATATCACCTCATGGAACTAGTGATGTCATAATACAGATTGATCATTCATTCCTTACGATTGGTGGTGCATGCACCTTCCATGAAATGCGCTGTACAGTAGATCATGTTACTAATGAAATGAAAACTTATGAGTTAAGCTTGTGAGTCTCTCTGTATGCTTATATTTAGCTTATCGGTGAAACAAACCTAAACTTGCTGCACAGATTTCATAGAAGAAAGATTTAGAGAGCACCACTAGCCTGGAGTGAGATTGCAGGCCAGAAGTAGAAGATATCATGACCAGGTGTTCTATATAAATGAGACTGTGCTTAAATGCTATGCAATATTGCAAGCACATAACACTGCATAGACTATGGGGAGACAACAGAGGTTGGTCCTGCTCTACTTATGACTGGTGGTGAATGTACCTTCCTTGAATTGCTGTGTGAAATAGGTCATGGCAATATTGAAATATAAAGGTATAAGGTAAATCTGGTTGATCCTGCCTTTCCAAACCAAACTTGCTGCTTAGATTTCGGAGAGGGGCACCACTGGTCTGGAATGAGTTTGCAGGCCAGGAGAAGAACACGTCATGATAAGGTATTCAGTAAGAATGAGATTATGATTATGTGCACTATTATAAGCACATAAATAAAACTGCATAGAAGGAGTAGGGGGGAGACAATACAGACTGGTCCTGCTCTACTTATGAATAATGGCGGAGGATACACTGTACGTATGTACCTTCCTTGAAATGCTTCGTGAAATGGGTCATGGCAAAACTGAAATATAAAGGTATGAGGTAAATCTAGTTGATCCTGTCTTTCCAAACCAAACTTGCTGACCAGATTCTGGAGAGGGGCACCACTGGTCTGGAGTGAGATTGTAGGCCAGAAGGAGTTCATGTCCAAAGTTTCAGCATTACTGAGACTGTGATAAATGTCATCTTATTACTGGTACATAATATTTTATGAGAGCTGCAGATGTGATTTACCCTGATGTATGAACAACTGGTACAGATACACACTGACATTACTGAGAGAAAGTATTAAGTTTGTTCAACAGTGGATCAATGACACTAGCTCTGCAGTTATGATCACTTGGCACTGGTCAAACTGGTAAGGCCATTAGATGGCAGTAGTGTTAATGGGTTAGTCAATGTTGTCTCCTTGACATTGTAGCAAAACTATCTACAATGGTATCAGCAGAGATTGACATTGTCTCTTGCTCAGTTGTTATAATTGCTAAAGCATCAAGCTTCTCCTGGTTCATTGCTGAATGAAGCCAAGTGTGCAGACATCTCAGAACACTAAATCCACATTCACATGAACAACTTGTGACAGGGATAGTCATTGCGACTAATTTGTTCAGGGAAGGAAACATTGGACTATCTAGTTTATTATAAAATGCTGTCATACCTTCCACCTCATTTTGAAAGTGCTTCACAAAGTTCTTGGCAGCACCGTGTTTTTTGAAACTCAATTTTGTTTTCAATATCCTTGTAACATTTATATTCATCATTACGCAGTTAATCTTACCGCATAGACTCAACAGTGTGTATGATAATATTATGATGTTCATACTTCCCAAGGCCACAAATAACAAGGGTTCCTATCTAGATATATACTTCTGTACTAAAGATTCCTTGAGAAGAACCTGTTGTGGTAAAATTACGTTGAGACAATCAAATCACCAGTAATTGTCAATACAAAAATTTTTAAACATACTGTATATAATCAAAAAATTTAAGACAATGAACCCAATGTGTACTGTATGTTTATGTGCGGTCCTACCGCGAAGGGGAGGGCGAACCTCTCCAAGGGTCTGAATGTTTAAATGATCAGTATGTATTATTGCAGAATAAGAATTCGGTATTATTTCTGTAAAGGGCTGAAAAAGAGACAACAGGACTCAGTTAGTTCAAAGGCTGCAGTGGTTCCGTCTCGCCACTTATGGACTCCATGAGGCGCCAGGGATGCCAAATCTCTAAAAATGTTTCTTTATTCAGTTAAAGAGTAGACATGATTCATTCCATGGACTTGAACTCTGAGACCTTACATTTATACTGATTAAAAGTTGGGGCCTGTGGGGAAAGCCATCTCAGTGTATGTACTTCAAAGTGGCCACATGTAAGAAGTAATAGAGTCTCATTCTACACCTGGTCCCAACTGCCCCCACTAGACCCAGTACTATACTAGGGAAAGTGAATGGGAAGGGGATGCCAAAAAGCGCTTGTACATAAGTATGCACCTGTTGCCAATATGGTACCAGAAGGGGGCAGCCCCCAAAAATGTGCCAGTGAGAGCCAGCTGAACTACATGCCTGCCAACACAAATCTGAATGGGTAGTTTGAAAGTGTTTTGTTATCGCTGGAGTTCAGAAATATCTCATTAATATTTTCCAATGGAATTATCGCCAAGAGGGTGAGGCAGTCACCACCCATTCCTGCCTGAGTCTACGATCCCACTGGGCCTCAGTAATGGTAAGGTTGGATTGCTGCTCCTGTTTGAGACAGACAGAATCTGACAGTGAGGGAGCCTGGTCAGTTAATAGTTTGTATAGCTGGGAGAGTGATCAAACCTTCACTCTTAGGACAACCCACCAATAAAAAATGTCTTCCAGCCCTGTCTGTGGCCTTTGTAATTGGTGAAGATGTGGCTGATGCAAGATGAAATGCCTGACTTGTAAGAAGCAAAAATGGTCCTCCCTTCATAATGTGTATTTCTGTTGTAACTGCTGGAAAGACAAACAAATGCCTCTTTGAAGAAAATGAGTTAAACGAGTAAGGTGCTGGGCCTCCCAGTATCAGTAGCCCATGTCCAGTTTGGGAGTGGTGAAGTCCTCCTGATATCGGATAAGTGCAAGGGGTCTGATACTATTAGATGTGCCTGATAATGATCTCAACTTAAGTAAAACAGTAATGGTATGTCTAGTCCAGGGATTCCTGACCACACAATGCATCTGGGGGAAATCATGCCAGTGGGCAATGTCCATAAGGGGCGTGAGACTAATTGCTGGAGCTCTATGTCATATCATCCTTCTTCACTCCTTTGTTTAAGCCACGTGTAGGGACTGGGTCCCTGAGCAGCTAGATAGAACTTCTGAAAGTCAGGAAGTCCCTGGCCTCCCCTTTCCCTGTAGAGACAGAGCATAGAATGGGAGATTCTGGGCCTTTTTCCTTGCCAAATAAATCTGAGCAGGGGACTAAATTCATTTTAATTGAATGGACCCCACCATATAGGGTTAAAGGAAGAATGATCCAACGTGCCACATCTTGCTTAATTGTTTGTAACAATTTTTGATAGTTGTCAGGGAACAGTCTCGTGATGTCAGCTGAGATATGTATGCCCGGATAATGAAACCCATTCCTGGAGGCCCATGCAAAGGGGAACTGATCCCTGAAGCCCGCCTGAGGGGGTCCACTCAGGATCATGGCCTCTGATTTAGATAAATTAATTTTGTAACCTGCCAGTGCAACAACTTCTTCATGTGACATGTCAATTCCATAATGATCAGCTACATGTTTCAGAGACATAAAATGTAGAAAATTTGATGATGAAGGCGAACAAGCTTGAATGTCAGTTAACGTTTCATTGTTTACAGTAGAACATTGTCTATCAGGCTCCGCAATCATTCGGTTCAAGCAATGATAATTCGGTTTGGATCGGAAACTTTCTTCATTATGGATCACTTCACATCATCCAGAGGCTGTTTCAACAAAGAAATCATCCAACCTGTGATTTCTTTTACACTTGCAATGTTCTGAAACCTGCATAATAGGTATATCGAGTCTCACAAAACTTACGAGCTTTATTATACACATCATTGACTGCTGCCTCATTTTGCATGTCTGATAGAGTTGTGGTGACAGTCTCAACAGCTGTTACAGCAGCTGACAAGTCAAGATATTCTTTCTGCAGGAGATTAAACAACCCATTGGTTGTACTGTGTTGTGTCTGAACACAAAGAGACAGGGAACTGTTGCCCAGCTTGCAAGCTTCTTTTGTAATCCATGAGTAGTTGTATCCGACCCCATATCCAAACAATTTAAAAGTGCACCAAATGTTTTCAGCACAGCACTGACTGACTGCAGTCTGCAAGACTATCTAGTATCCAAGACCTGCACAAGTTCAGTTCGTGTTAAGCCAAGGTCCCCCTGTGCATTCATGAACTGCTGGTACTGTTTCATTGAAACACTAAAAAAAGAATATAGAGACTCAAGAGTCTGCAAGAAGTTTCATGCTTCTGGCAATTCTTTGTACGTTTTACAAAGCACAAGATTTAGTTCATGGGCATAACAATATACATAAATTGCCTCATCATGAAACATTCAAAATCTTACGGACATACGAACATGCAAAATTTGCCAGCAGATAAAGGCCTAGAGGTCTATCAAGTCTGCTTGAATGTGCAGCTAGCACCTCTTATTCTACAGCTTCTCCCTCCCACCCTTCCCCTCTGTTGACCCTCCCTTTGCCCTGTCCCAGCCCTTTCTAGCAGCCCGCTGTTCTACTGGATACCACTTCTGCCGATAACGCAATCCACCCAGCTACCACCTTCGCTGTAAAAAAATGTTTCCTCATCTCCCTCCTGAACCTTCCTCCCTCTAGTCTCATATCATGGCCCCAGGTATCCCTCCCCTCCCTTACTTTGAACAGTCTGTACCTGTCTTGTTTATTCCTTTCATGTACTTAAAAGTTTCAATCATGTCCCCCCGTCCCTCCAGCGAGTGCATGTTCAACTCCCTCAGTCTCCTCTTGTATGATAAGTCCTCCTGCCCCTTGATCATCTTTGTCACCCTGCGCTGCACCCCTCTAGTAACTTAATGTCCCTCTTCAGATACAGGCACCAGTACTGCATGTAGTACTCCAGGTGCGGTCTAACTAATGACCTATACAGTGGCAGAATCACCTCCTTCCTCCTCTAGGATATACCCCTTGCAATGCAACCCAGCATTTTGTTGGCTTTTGCTGCTGCCTTCCTACATTGTGCCGAGTTGTTCATTGACCCTGTAATGAGCACCCCCAGATCCTTCTCCTCCTCTGTCTTGGCTAGCTGCACTTCCCCCAGCTGGTAACTCCTCCTTGGGTTCTTCACCCCAAAATACAGCACCTTGCACTTTTGGTATTAAACCTGAGTTGCCAGGTGTCTGACCAGGTTTCCAGCTTTGCCAGATCATCTTGCAACCCCTGCCATCCCCCTAGGTCGTCCATCACTGCTCCCATCTTGGTATCATCAGCAAACAGACTGCTCTTGCTCTTGATGTCCAATGATATGTCTGTAATGAACATCCCAAACAACACTGGTCCCAACACCGAGTCCTGTGGAACACCGCTCATCACAACTTTGGGGATGAGAGCTCCCCACCCACCACCCTCTGTTGCCTTCCCTGAAGCCAGTTCCCTACCCACCTCACTAGCTTTGCACCCACCCCTGTGCCTTCTAACTTACTTCCCAGTCTCCCATGTGGCACAGAGTAAAATGCCTTACTGAAGTTCAGATACAGGACATCCACTGCATGGCCCCTTTCCAATTGCCTAGTTACCCAATCATAGAACTCCACCAGGTAGGTTTTACAAGCTCTGCCATGTATGAAGCCATGCTGTCTGATCCCCTTTAGCCCTTTGGCCTCCAGGAGGGCCACCAGCCTCTCCTTCAGGATAGTCTCCATCAGCTTACCCATGATGGATGTGAGGCTCACCGGTCTGTAGTTCCCCAGTTCATCCTTGGGATCACTCTTGTGGAGGGGCACCACATGAGCCATCCTCCAATCCTGAGGAACACACCTTGAGTGTAGTGAGGCATTAAATAGGTCTGCCAAAGATCCCGCAAGGACCTCTGCTAGTTTCTTCAATACCATGGGGTGGATGCCATCTGGGCCTGATGCCTTGTCCACCCTCAGTGCCCTCCAACCCTCCAGAACGCTGCTCTCCATGATTTCCCCAACTGTCACCCCCTACCCCCTGTTTCTGCTGTTCCTGCCCCCTTGGGTATCACCCTACTCTTCTCCTTAGTAAATACCAAGCAGAAGTAATCATTTAGCGCCTCTGCCTTTTTGCACCCTGCTTCCACCCAACCCTCTTCCTTTCTAATCCTTAATATGTGGTCCTTACAGTTCCTTTTCTCCCTGATGTACCTAAAGAAGTCCTTCTCCCCTGTCTTAATGCCTTGTGCCAGCCTGAGCTCCGTAGATGCCCTGGCTCCCTTATTGCCCATGTCACCTCCCTTGATTCCTTCAGGTACTCCTCTCTGTCCTCCCCCATCCCTGTTTTCTTGTACCTCCTAAAGGCAGCTCTTTTCCTCCTTACCTTTTCCATGACTTTCTTGTTCATCCAGCTTAGTTTCTTAACCCTAGCCTGCTTGCTCTAGGCCTTGCTGCAGGTTCTGTCTGCCTCCACTATCCCCAGCTTTATGTGCTCCCACCTCAGGTTAGTGCCCATACTAGGTTGAATTCTGGCCAGGTACCCTTTTTCCACTTCCCCCATCCTCCCAAAGTTGGCCTTCCTGAAGTCCAGCACTTGTGCCAGATTCCACTCATTTATTGCCCATATCTAATGTGAGCCATACTGAGTGGTGGTCACTCCCTGACACAGTTCTTCCACCTTAAGTTCCCTCACAAACTCAACCTTTTTCCAGCACAAGGTCAAGGGTGTTCCCTAACCTGGTTGATTCACTGACCATTTGCATCACAAAGCTGTCCTGGAAGGCATCCAGCAGTACTTGCTCCCTTTTATTCCTGGTTGTTGGGATACTCCAGTCTACTCCTGGCATGTTGAAGTTCCCCACAATCACCACATTACCTTTCTCACAGGTCCTCCTGATCTGTCCTGCTAGTTCCATGTTTAACTCCTCCATCTGAGAGGGCAGTCTATACACCACTCCCATTCTGAGAGCCCTATTATTGGAATCCTGGATTTGCATCCAAAGTGACACCATACTACTCCTTCCCCTTCCTCCCTTACATACTTCAGTCCTTCCTTCAGATATAGTGCCACCCCCCTCATTTCCCAATCACCCTATCCCTACAAAACAGCCTGTACCCTGGTACAGACAAGTCCCAGTCATTGTATCGGGTGGCCCATGTTTCTGTGATGGCTGCAATGTCCACCTCTCCCTCTGCCATGAGCGCCATTAGCTCTGCAGTTTTTCTCCCAAGGCTCCTAGCATTAAGGGAGACCACCTTCCACCCCTCCACCCCTTCCCATCCTGCCCTCATTTACTAGCAATACCAATAGTACTTGCCATTTGTCCTTTGTCACTGTTACGGGGGGTAAGCTCATATGGCTTCCCAACCTGAACTCTACTTACATGACCACTCATCACAGAAGCCCCATCGTGAGCCTGACCGACACACAGCAGTTTGTCAATTGCATGTTTTTTTCAGTCTTCTAAAGCAGCAATGATACTGACAGCATCAAACTGCTCCATTTTAGTAAACCTAAGAATCCTTTCCATTATCTGTCCCTCAGTGTTTACATAGCGCACTCAGACTGCTAGCTGTTCACATTGTTTACTATCTCTGGCTTCATCAGCCATGATTGAAAACATTGCTGCTGAGAGTATCTAGTGAATAATGCATGCAAGTGTTTCTTTAGAACAGATGCTAATTAGTTTGTTCAGTGAATTTAATGAAGTATAACTTGCATTGTCTGGTAGTCTGTATTTTGCAAGAAAGGGGTCACATTTTTTTATGAGATTTAGGAGTTCCAGAAAGTTTCCCTTGTTGATGCCACCTGGGCTGTTATCATGTCCATCGTGTCCACGGAATGCCAATTCCTGGTTACCCAAGTATTTAGTTATTTCCACAAGTCGCTTCATATACTCTCTCCGATCATGGATGTCTTTGTCACTTGCCCTGCTAATGACTTGTTCTATAGTGCCAGTTTTCTTTGTACATTCAAATTCCGCCCAGAGGGTCACGCTACACAGATAAACAGTTGAAGAGTCATGTTCCCGAAATGATTCAGTAGTAACTCTTTTCCAACTCATGAATCCTTTGCCAAGTAGAGCATTTCCAAATGACCTAGCATTTCTAGTGCTGAATACTCTACAAGGGAAACAATAAGCTGCATTCGCTTGAACTGAGTATTCTAACCAATGGAATGTGTTAAACCAATCTTCTTGAAATGATCGCTAGCGTGCATTCATATTTTTGCCAAAACAAGTTGCTGGGACGTTATAATTCTATGGCTGTATAGGACCAGAATCACTACTGCCAAGGTCACTGAAGATCTGCTCTTTGCTGCATCAGATGATTCCTCAGTTGGTAAAGGAGCAATAATTTCTAGCAGGTGCTCCTCCTGTGCTCCTTCCATATATTGCTGGTTATTGCCTTGGCTATGATTGCTTCATAAATCTTGAAGAGATGCCACAGTGGAAAGTGACTGCTGTACTGGCTGCTACAGTATATCTGTTAACATAATTGATTCTCCTTGATCTTCTGATTGAGACAGTGGCTGAGGATTAATGAAAAATGTTCTGATATCCATAATAAATTCTAGTGTTGGATTGTTTTTATGTTGTGATGTGAAATCTGTTGAAGTGTCCTTTTGATTACTAGACATTATTACTTACTTTTTTCCCCCAAGTAATAATTACTGCCAGCAGAACAAAATGTCAGGTCCTTTGGTCACAGCACAGGCAGGCATTGGCAGAGTGTGGCTGCCTATGTTGTTTTATTTGTTTTCAGTTTTGGGCAACAATGCCCACTAGAGCCACAGTACCCCTTAAAAGGTTGTTTTCTAGTACAGGGTAGGATGGCCTGGGACTCTGGACTGTGTTGTCACCTGCAGACTTTTTTTTGTTTAATTTGGACCAAGAAGCCCACTAGCAGTAGTCCACAATAGCACTTAAAAGGGATTCGCTTTTCTAGTACAGTACAGTATAGGATGGTCTGGGACTCTGGAGTGTGTCTGCCTGGCATATATATATAGTTTGTTATTTGTTTTTAATTTCAGGCCAGAAGTACTACAGTACCCTTTAAAAGGTTTTTTTTCTAGTACAGTGTAAGACAAACCGGCACTCTGGACTGTGTGGTGGCCTGTAGGTTTTTTTATTTAATTTTGAGCCAAAATGCCCACTAATAGTAATACCACAGTAGCCCTTAAAAGGGCTTTGCTTTTCTAGTATGGTAGAGAATAGGACAGTCTGGGACTCTGGAGTGTATGGCTGCCTGGCCTAGTTTGTTTTTTATTTGTTTTTAATTTCGGGCAAAAAGTACACAGTACCCCTTAAAAGGGCTTTCTAGTACAGTGTAGAACACACTGGGACTCTGGACTGTGTGGGCACTGTGGTTGACTGCATATTTTTTATTTGTTTTTAATTTCGGCTCAAAATACCAACTAGTACCACACTAGTCTAGGTAGATGTAGCCCTTAAAAAGTAAACTTTTTTTTTTTCAGTATAGTATGGGGTGGCTGAGAGTGGGACTGTGTGGCGGCTGCCTATATTTTGTTTTTAATTTTTGACCAAAATCAAATGCCCGCTAGCAACACAGATCACTGATAGTATCCCTTAAAAGGGCTTCTAGTACAGTATGGGACAGTCGGGGGCTATGGACTCTGTCAGTGTGGCATTGGTCACCTGTATTTATTTGTTTTTAATTGGTCAACACGCCCACTAGTATTGCCCACCCAAGCCCTTGTTGTGTGCAGCCCAGCACTAGTGCCTGCTACCCTACCACTAGTCCTCCCTTTCTAAATGTGCGCGTACACACACACACACACACACACACACACACACACACACGCGCACACGCACAGACACATACACACACTCGCATGCTACACTAATGCCTGGTACCACTCACTAAAACACTAGTAGCCTAGTAGGCAGCCCTTAAAAGGGCTTTAATCTTTATAATAAGTACTAAGCAGTATATAGCCTACTTGTAGGCTACTACATGTAGTATAGCCTCCCCTAGGACAGTCTGAGAAGGGAGGGGAATCAATCTGACTGCACTGTGGAGTCTCGTCTGTGACTGTGGCCTGCTGGCCTGGCCCCAGCCTGTTGGCTGCCTGAATATATTTCTTTAAATTATTGGCAAAAACTAGTATTAATGCCCCTACACCAAAATCAAAATGCATGTGTGACACACTAGCCCTTAAAAGGGCTTTTTCTTATAACACAGTGATGGTCTTTTTACAGTTTTTAATTTAATTTAAACAAGAAGCAGTCAGTCGCAGAAGAACAGCCATCCTTCCATCTCACTCTCCTCGCTCTCTCTGAAGAGTGTCGTGTGACTTGACTGACTGACTCTGTACTTGCGCAGTACAACTGCAGTCACATGATGAGTTACAGGCAAAGAGTGCACACTGGGAAAAAGTGGTGCTCAAGAAACAACATAATTGCATACCAGAAAAAGTTTTGAGCACAAACTCACCTCATAAAAGGAACGCCAGTCAAACATTCTTTCACATATTTATTACATGGCCAGACAGACAGTCCTGCCTGAAGTATTTCAGACAAACGTGTCCTTTATCACAGCCTTTGATAAAGGACACATTTGTCTGAAACACATCAGGCAGGACTGTCTGATTGTCTGTCTGTCCGTGTAATAAATATGTGAAAGAATTTTTGACTGGTGCCTCTTTTAAGAGGTGAGTGTGTGCTCAAAACTTTTTCTGGTATGCAGTCACATGATGAGCCAGAGAGAGCAGAGCAATACACACATGATGTGGTTTAGGTGGTACCGTGTAGCTCGCAGGGAGGTAGAGTGTGACAGTCTGGAGGCACCAGACATCAAGGAGGGGCAGGGCAGGGGCTGTCTTGTCCGTCTGATCACCAGCTGTAGTAGGAGGAGATGGAAATGCTCAGAAGTGAAGAGGACAGCACACAGTACTTAACTCCATTGGCAGGCTGTACCGGGGGGAGGATCAGAGCAGTGAGATGGAGGAGCAGGGAGCTCCATCCTATACAGCCATCCATTGACTTAACAGAAGGCAAGTGAGGTGGGTCTGGGTTGTTTGCTTTGTGAGTATGCAAATGATGGGTCTGGGACCTGGTGGGAACCAACTAAAACTGCTGATAAGGGGGTGGGACCAAGTGGCCAGGCCAGCAACAAGCACCTCCGCTCCACGATCCATAGGCTCAGCTCATCAGCTGTCAGATCTGGTCCTGCCGGCTGCTGCCATGGTCTGAAGCAGAAAATAAAAAGCTGTGCTGCAGCAGCTTAACTTGGGGACATTTGCAAGACACCAGGGACGCTGGCCCATCTGGCCCCAGGTTAACGATGCCCCTGGAAACAACATATTTGTTCAAACACTACGTGAGACCCCCCTCATGGTTATAAAAGACACTCCTGTGCAGCCAGATCTTCACCACACACTAGCTTAAGCAGTGCTGATGACTTATAATTGCACAGATGGGGCTGGCCAGCAACTTGGTCTTTCAGGATGCCTCACATATGGAATGACCTCCCCTCTTGATATCACTGGCACCAGGCATATCCAGGAAATGAATCACATATGCAGACTCCACTGTCCACACTACTGCTCCATCATCCTGCCACATGTAAAGAAATCCCTTATCTACACTCCTGTGTAACTCTGTATGCCTGCTATCTTTGCTGTAATTAGCCATCACCTTCTGATGGTGATATATGTTATCTGCTGCTTGTATCTATGTTTTTTTTTATTGTTTATACTCCCCACCCACAGTTACCCCCATCCATACCTATTCTGGCAACCTTCCAGCTTAACCCTCACCTTCTCTACTACTTACATAATATCTGTCACTTCAGACATCTCCTCCAAGGTAGGGTGGGGTAGGGAGTGGACCATGTTCCCCGCAAACTACTTGGTTGCTGGAGGGGGGTGGACAGTCAATGCATCGGGCCCAAGAGTACCATTAGTACCACACCCTGCTGCACTGCACCCAAACTCGGGTCACTGGCATCCTGAGTGGTTCACTACTGCTGGGCTTGTATCTGTGTTGATTGCTGCCACAGTCTGTGATAATCATTTGTAAATATGTGCTGTTATCGCACTACTGCACCAGCCACTTATATTCCATTCCCTGGGGCTGTAGCTGGAAACTAGAGTTTTCTAACCATACAAACAAAACAAACCAGTCCCGCACAAGGACAGGGGTGTTCCATGATAGCAGAAGTACAAACAAAGTCAGCAGTACTAAAGCACTTACCACCTTCGAGAAACCAAATATCAGTGAGTTCTGAACTTCAAAAGTTCATTTTATTGCAGAAAAGAAGACAAGCACAAAGCAGTAAACAATTTTCTGCAATAAAATGAACTTTTGAAGTTGGAATACTACTGTTCTTAATTCTTGGAGGTGGTGAGTGCCGACTACTGCTGAATTTATTTTTTAACCATCTCTGCTTCTCTCACCTGGTAAATAATTTTAAATAAATAAATAATAGTCAGATTTATTCATTGTGGTTAAATGGTCACCAGAGTAAACATCTGGGGACCGATATTCAGAAACAGTTCAAGCGAAGCACAGAGTTTTGTAGATGTAGAAGTAGAAGTACTTTATTTTTAAACAGAAATGATCTCGTATACACATCATTAGGTCATAGATCTATTTTCAAGATGGTTCTGTAGAGAGTTTAAAAGTTTCACATGCGAGACAAAGCATTCTTTGCTAACAAATAACATACAAGATTTGCATAGGAGTAAAGCCATTCTGTTCTCACAACAATGTATAAAAGGTGAATCTGAATAAAGTAAAAAGCATATTTAAAGGGTAGCTCCCAACTAGCCCCTCACTTAAACATTTATTATAATTGTCCTGGCATGGAGTCAATATCTACAAATCTTTCTTTTGGATACTTGCAGTTAAAAAAGTTATGTCCCTCATAATTTTATTCTCAGATCTCACCGGCAAAATTGAGCTATTTTCTTAACCTGCAGCCACGCCCATGGCTGGGCATGCCGATTTTGTGATGTCACTAAATGAAGGTTGTGTCGTGCGCCCCATTGACTTGAACGGGGGTGATTTTTCTTGAGGTTTTATATTTATTTAAAGTCAGGAGTTTAATAAATCAAAGTGACTGCTCAACTAACTCCCTGTTCATTGAGTGGTCACTTTGATTTATTAAAATTCTGACATTAAATAGGTATAGAACCTATAGAAAAATCACTCCCATTCAAGTCAATGGGGTGCATACACAGCCTTTGTTTAATGACATCACAAAATGGGTTTGCGTGTGTCGGAGTGGAGGCGTGGCCGTAGGTTAAGGAAATGGCTCCGTTTTTGCCAGCGAGGTCTGGGAATAAAATTATGAGGGATATAACTTTTTTAACTGCAAGTATCCAAAAGAAAGATTTGTAGATATCGACTCCTGGCCAGGTCAGTCATAATATATGTGTAAGTGAGGAGCTACATACAAACAGGGAAGCTGCTCTTTAAGGTGTGACTCTCCTTAATCATGGGATTTCAAATTGTTGTCTATTGGGTTCCAAACTGAAACAAATTTAGTTAGAAATGTCATATTCTTAAGTCTATATGAAATTGTCTATTTTGAGAGTCTCTTGAATTATATTTATGCTTGTAATAATTTTTTTTCCAATTTATCCACTAAATATTTAAGTGCTCCAATGTGGAGGACTCTATGAAATTGGTGTGCCCATAATAACACTCTTTTGTTTTCAAGTGTTGTCCACCCTAGTTTCATACATATCGCACTGGTGCTTTCGGGAGTCACATCTTAAGATAAACCTAGCTAAGTTATTCTAAGTCACAGCCACCTTTTTTAAATTAGTTTGACATGCCAATCCATATACGTGACTTCCATAATCAAGGCAGGGAATTAGTAATTGGTTTACAATATCGGTTCTCATTTTCTCATCTATACAGAACCCCAATCTATGAAAAGCTCCCAGTTTTCTATTTGCTTTGGCAACCAAATTATTGACATGATAATCAAATTTCAGCTCTTCATCTTTCCAGATCCCTAAATATTTATATTGGGGCTCTTGTCCCAGGATCTCATTTTTAGTGTTTTTTATATTAATGTCCTGATGTATGTGTCGGTTGGATTGAATACCGTGGTCTTTATGTTTTTACTATTTAGAACTAACCTGGAATAATCTAGCTAGTTTTCTAAGTTAGTGAAGTCTGTTTATAATTTCTGTTCCATCTCTTGGACAGTCTTCCCATTTGCTAATAAAACTCTGTCATCAGCGTATAGCCTTACCACTGTGTGGGCTGCACTGCTGACCAGATTGTTAATGTAAATGAGAAACAAGGTGGGCCCCAAAATGGAGCCCTGAGGAACTCCTCGCTGTACTTTTGCTATTTTTGATAAAGTGTTTCCTACCTGGACTTGTTGGGTCCTGTTTGTTAAGTAAGATTGAAACCAGGGCACGAGTTCATCATCTATACCCATTTTACCCATTTGAAGTACTGTAGTTGAATTTTGTAGTCCATGGTGTCGAAGGCCTTGTAGAGGTCCACAAATACTGTGCCCACCGCCCTGCCTCATTCATATTGTTAGACACTATATTCACAAGGTCGGTGAGTGTGGTGTCCATGGAGGGACCCATGCAAATGAGACCACTGGGCATGGAAGGTGCAAAGGGGCCATTTGCATGACCGTCATGGGCTCATTTGTATGGGTAGCGGTATCAGGTCTGTGCAGTGCTGCCTTCACCCTGATAGCCAGGTCCCATAGATATAAGGAAGTCTCTGGTGCCCAGTGGTCCCTCTCATCCAATGGTCACCATTCCCCTCCTACATATCCAGCCTTTTTCAGCAATTTACCTGCCACTGCCTGCTACGGAGCAGCTCACTCATTTTGCTGGATGTTCCACAGTCCTGCTCTCGCTTCGCCAACTGGCTATATCCAGTGCCCTTTCAGCTGCTTGGAATAAAGCACTAGCTACCCTCAAACTTCAAAATCTTGCATCCCTAAATATTTTTAAAAACCCTGTCAACAGCAAATTGTATGACTTATGTACATGCCAGTCTCAAAAATAGCTTTATCATATACTTATCCTCCTAATTATGTCACTATCACACCCTCTTCTCATTAGAGATGGCTATAGCATCAACTTACTACAAAGAGGATAAGTACGCAACCCATACTTGTACCATCTATCCTTCTGCCTATCCTTGTGTCTATCCCCTGTGTCGCATCACCTATCTTCATGTGTATCTCATGTCCAAACTCCTTCCTGAACATATCTACCTCCCTTGCCTGCTCTGGTTGTAAAAGCTCCCATTATTCAAGTTAAAGCACTTACTTCAGAAAGTCTAGTACTTAAACTCTTGTACTGGTTGCCGACTTCATAATGACTAAAGTGACTGTTTCAATTGTATGAAGTAAAAAAAAAATATTTTTCTCTATTGTTCATCCATTTATCTAGACTGTTCTAATGTGTTGACTATTGTAAAATATTATTTCTATATTTGTACCAATTGCTAGTTATATATCTTGTACCAAATTGTCCATGAAGGACCTCCTTGTAAATGAGCATGTTCAATGGAGTTATTCCTACTAATAAACTTGACTTGACCGATAGAAAATAGCTTCCCTGGTCACCGTTCCTTCCACAGAAAATAGTATCCCTGGCACCCAGTGGTCTCCCCTCCCTCTAATTGCTTTTTGCTGTATGCACATCCAGAGAGCATGCATCCCATGTAATGTACAGGGTGCATGTTCTCTGTAGTGTATAGAGGACTCGTGCCCTGTACATTACATGTGGCACTCGCTCTCTGGATGTGCATATGGTGGCCGGCCAAAGACGTGTGAGGAGGGCACTGCCAGTTGCTGTATGGGGTATTGCAGCACCAACGATGCAGGTAAGGGTGGGTGGTCAGTGCCGTGGTGTGGTGCCACTAGACACCAGGGATTATGAATTTGCAAGGAAAGGGGTATTCAGACGGTAGGGGGTGCCACTGGACACGTAGAAACATAGAAGTTGATGGCCCATCCAGTCTGCCCATTTCTTTTTCTACCTTATAAATGTGCCATCAGCCTTTGCTCTGTCAATGGCCTATCTATTCATACTCATCTGTATTGCTCCCTTATGCTTATCCCATGCCTGTTTGAAGCCCTGCACTGTATTCATATCCATCATTTTCTGAGGTAGGCTGTTCCATGTGTCCACCACTCTTTCTGTGAAAAAGAACTTCCTCACATTACCCCTTAATCAGTCTCCCTCTAATCTCATGCTGTGTCCTCTTATCCTGCTATTTTTCTTATATTGAAGCATGTTAGACTCTTTCACCTTGTTAATGCCCTTAAGGTGTTTGAATGTTTTGATCATATCACCTCCCTTCCTCCTTTGCTCTAGGGTATACATATTGAGCTCCGTTAATCTGTCCTCATATGTTTTCTGATGCAGTCCCTGTACCATTTTGGTTGCCCTTCTCTGGACTGTGACAATTTACTTAATGTCCTTGTGAATGTGAGGTCTTCAGTACTGCACGCTGTACTCCGGATGGGGCCTAAACAGTGTCTTATAAAGAGGGATTATTACCTCCCACTTCTGACTTGTGATACCCCTACTAATACACCCCAACATCCCCCTAGCCTTACCTACTGCTTTAGAGGTCTGCTTGGATGATTTCAGGTCATCGGTGATGATGATGCCCAAGACTCTTTCTTCCCTTGTGACTGCCAGCAACTCCCCTCCCAACCTATAGGTGGCTTCAGGGTTTCTCTTCCCTATGTGCATGATCTTGCACTTCTTTGCATTAAACCCCAGTAGCCACTCTTCTGACCATTCTGCCAGTTTATCCAGATCTCTTCTCATTCTGCCCACCCCATCTGGATCATCTACTCTGTTGGAGATCTTGGTGTCATCTGAAAACAAACAAACCAGGGAATAGTGTGGAGTGATGTTTTACAATGCAAGTTTGATTCATTCACTACAGATTTTCTGCACAAGACAGACTACAATATTTGCTATGGGGGCAAGGTTTGTGGACCATGGGCAAGGGGGACCACTGACTGCCGGGGCATCTGAATTCCATATTGGGGATGGGGATCAGGACCGAGGGGATTCCACTGGATGCCAGAGAGTTTGTTTTATATTCCATGGTAGGGACTTGTAACTGGTAATGTCCACTTGACCCCAGGGACATCTCTTCCCTTAACAGGACAGTGATTGAAGGGTGGGGGGCACCCTGGGACACCAGGAAAATTTGTGACACCTGTTGGGCCAGCAGTTGGAGGGAGGAGTGTGACCACTGGGTACCAGGGACATCTTTGGATGGCCGGGCCAGGGTTGGTGGCTGCAGTACCTTCAGCTGGAACCAGGGCTTTATGCCCCATTAAGAGGGGGCTTGCATTGATGATAATTTGTGCCTGTTTTGGTGGGAATTACTGCTGGTGCAAACCCCTGAATATACTGCTTCACCTATATGCTGGGAGGGCCCCCCTCCTTTGAATAGGTGCAGCAGTACCTTAGTGCTTGGGCACTAATGGGGTTTGCTAGCATTATGGGGGTGTCTAAAAATAGCCCAACCCACACACCAGGCACAAAACCCTGGTTTGCCTGAGTAAACACACATTTGCACCCGCACAAACATTTGAATATCAGGCTGCAGATGGCCAAACCTAGCATTAACGGCAATAGTAAGGGATATACATGCATGATATACTTTGATCTTAGTGGCTGGTTGGCCACCATTTAAAACATTATTTTGAAGCCTTCCCTGTAGCACCCTACTATCACCCCCATCCCTTCACGGCAGTTGGCAGGCATCCTTCACACAACCACACCTCTCCTTGAGCTGGCCACTGTGTCTTTTGAAAGGGTATTGTTTTTGCTAGAGTACACCGCAAATGTAGGATCTAGTACATGGATAGAAATTGGATTAAAAAGCCTGATTTTGCCTGATGTGACCTTTCTAGCACCCTTCATTCTTTGCAAGGCTATTGCAATGATTACTGAAAGCTGGTTAGTAAAAAAGACAATTTACAAAATGAAGCACCAGGCAAATGCAGAATAAGATAACCCCCCCAATGTGGAGTGAGAGTGACTCAAAGTGCCAAGCACCAGGGATCTATGGAGTGATAGTTTGCTTGATGAAATGAAGTTTTTGTGCCGGGTTTTGTCTTGGAGTGTACTGATCTTTTCCTCTGCACCTTAAATGTAGGATAATTAATTGCTGTTTGAGTAATGGTTCCTTCATATCGGATATAGTAACTGGTATAAGTGTTCCTTCAAAAGACATAGAAGTCAGCTGGGGGGGTTGAGTGAAAGGAGTACATGCCTGCCACCATCAGGGGTGGTGGGTGGTAACAGGGTGCTATAGGAGGAGGAAGGGGTGATGTTGCTATTATTTCATGTTTTTCCAGCTCCAGGGACTTTTTTAGTTCCACAAGCAAGACTGAGGTCTGCTGGGGATTGAGCATTTCCTATAGCTGCCTCAGACTCTGGAATATTGTCACAAATGCCATCTGTCCTGCTTCTTTTGTCAAAAGTTTTAAATCCTAGCTGAAGATCTGACTGTTTAGACAGGCCTTTTCAGGGACTTAATACTATAGCTCAGAGAGGCTTTTGGAAATTTTCTGAGCTTGGTTTTATTGTGTATTTCTTTTATCATTTACTATTGTGTAAGCTGTTTACTATTGTGCTTACTATTGTCTTAATTCAATTTGTAAAGCACTTTGAGCCCTAGAAAGATACTAGAAATAAAAATTATACCCTGTGTTTGGAGAGGCAGAGTGATGAAAGAGCGCTGTGGCTGGGAAAGGGAGAATTTCTGCATGCAACTTGTATCTTATATTCTAGTTTGGAGACTGTAATAGGTCACATTTATTCCTACAATGTACTGTTCATATAATAGGAAAGAGAAACCAACAGGAAACACAGGCAGTGCCTCACGTAGATTTAACATCACTCAATTCTGCGTGGTCTATCCTAAAGCCCCATTAGCCCATCCCCATCCGCCATCAATTTCACCAGTCCCATGTGCCTACTGCACCATTTCTTGAAACTTGTAGCCGTCTTAACAATGACCAGCTCCTCAGGCAGCTGGTTCAACTTTTCCACCACCCTTTCTGTGAAGCAGTACTTCCTCAAGTGCCTCCTAAATTCTCCCCTGCCAGCTTATAGCTGTTGCCCTTTGTGATGGTCCCCTCTCTGAGCTTAAACAGTTGCTAGTTATCCACCTTTTTTATACCTTTCAGATACCTAAAGGTTTGAATCATGCCCCCTCCTCCTTCTCCTGGCCTCTAGGGAGAACATACTGATGTCAGTCAGTATTTCTTCCTAGGTGCTCCCAAGTTGCCCATGAACATTTGATCTCTCGTTTGTCATTTTTTTAGGCAAGGGTTCCGGAATTGCACACAGTAGTCCAAATGTGTCTACCAAGGAACTGCACAGGGCAGGACCAGTTTCTTTGTTTTACTTTGCCTTTTATCAATTTGCCCTTAATATACAGGTTGCATGTTATGTAACAAATTGCATTTGGGACTGCAAGAAATGTGCTTAATATTGCAACATTCTTAAAGATCAGCCAATGCCTTCAAGAGAACTTTCACAAGACATAATGTTCAGACACTGTTCAACTTGTATTTCACATTAGTTCTGTATGTCTTCTCTCCATTATTTGTTATTGAAGACATTTGCATGAAAACAGGAGCTTTACTCCTAAAAATATCATCTATTCCAGTTGCTTTTTTCCTACCTGAGGTCATAATGCACTGCTTGTGACATCACAGTTACTCCCATGGCAGCAGACTGTGGGATGTAACAACAGAAGATTATGACTTGAAGTAGAGAGTAAACTACTGTATAGAGGCAGATGAACTCTAAGGTATAAAGATCATGTATTCATGCAAATTTCCTCAGTGATAAAGAGGAGAAATCTATAGAATATATATGGAATGCAAGCTGAATTGTACCTAATTATCAGGTTGTTCAACATTATCTTGGAGGAGTCAGCAGCTCTGTATAGTATCCTTACTAGACAAGTTTCACTGCTGATGCACGCTTTGCTGGCAATGGCCTGGTGTACAAGCACGCAGTCAGCAGTGCGCATGGCTGGCACGTGCATTGTGCTGGGTTTTGCAAAAAGGGGCAAAAACATTTAAAATGTACACTGCATCACATGGCCCAGTCCCATAGCACGCTGGAAGGGATTCACTAACAACTCAGGAAGCAGAGATGTGAGAGAGTGCAGATGTTAAGGGGATATTACCCTCTTGAAACATTTTTCCAGTAGCACTCATGCATAACAGCTGGCCCTTAAGATGATAGTTTTGTACTTGCTGCTACCAATCCTTACCTTGTACTGCTCCAAAACTGGCACACACCACTTACTCAGCTGTACCTATTCTAACTAAATGTGCCTCATATGACTTGTACTTTGTGTATTCTATATTATGATGTTTGCATGTGACATGCAAGTTTGTTTTTTTCTAGCTTGTACCTTGTTGTCTCATGACGTGTAATCTTTTCCTAATTATGTACCATGTTGTCCCAAGTGTGTAAGTATGTAATTTCCTGTACTCTCCCGGGTCGTACCTGAAAATATGCAAATTGTCTTGTCTAGTGTACTTATCTAGTTACCAAAAGCTAAATAAAATAATAATAATATACTGGAAAACACCTTAAAATATAATATTTAGACACAATTTAACTTATATGTCATTAACATTCTTCACTGATACACCTTCATTCTTTATAAGCCACTCATGCGATATTAACAGACCAATACCCTTTCACAAAGAAAAAAGTGATATGTTAGCCCATGTCATATCCCTATATGACACCAGCAGCATCATGCAGTAGGAGCCGCCAGCTTAGTGAGGCTTCCTCATCTCTGGGTGAAGCCTGCACCCCCCCCCCCAATTATGTAATTAGGCTTCCACCCTATCTAGGTGAAGCCTGCATCCCCCCACCAATTATGTAATTAGGCTTCCACCCTATCTGGGTGAAGCCTGCATCCCCATAATTGTATAATTATGCTTTTTCCCTATCTGGATGAAGACTGCATCCCCCAGCTGTGTAATTTAGGCTTCCTCCCTATTCTGGTGAAGTCTTCTCTCTCTCTGCCATTTTATATTGGATTTTTTTCCTATCAGGGTGAAACTTACATTCTCATGCTTTAAAATGGCAAAATTACAGGGTGACAACTGCTTGCTGTTTCTCTGCTATGCTGCTTTTAACCATACCTTCTCCTTCCTCCCTCTACTGCTTATCTTTGTCTTTACCTTCCATTTCCCATGTCTCCTTTTCCTTGCCCATCCTCCCTACCTCCAACGTACCCACCATATCCCATTCTCCCTGGCATTCTGAGTGCAGTCTTGTCCCATCTCCAAGGTGCCTCCTTCACCCTTACCTCACTTATCTTCCTCCCATCCCCCTCCTCTCCCTGCAAATAATTCATGGGCTCACACAAGCTCCTTGTCTTCTTGCTGCTTACAGTAGCAGGTGATACTGAGCTCAGCACCGGCCCATCTCCCGAAAGGACTGAGAGTGACACATGTCAATATCCAAAGCCCCCTCACCATGCTTGACCAGTTGCAGTCACTCATGGTTAATCTCAAGCCTGATTTGCTGGTGAGAGAAACATATAATTTGTTGTCAGAAAAGGACCACTTAGCCCACCCAGTCTGCCCAGATGCTTCTATCCTAATCTGTCTCCATAGCCCTTAAATGGTCTCTGGTGACCCTTCTTGCCTATTTTCTTTTTTTCTACAGAGGTTTTTATTTTACTAGGCAGGTCAGGGTGGCTATTAGCCTCGTCCCCATGCCAGATGGTCATCCCTTACCTCTCTCTTGATCCGGAGGCAGGTACTCCCACTGATTTTCCCCCATGGTGGGGAGGGAGGGGGAGTGCTGTCCTCCCTTCTGGCAGACAAATCCAGTGTGACCTCGAGACTGGAGCAGTAGGGCAAAGTGCCAGGACATGGGCAGGGTTTTATGAAGCCCAAGCCTCCAATTTTTCTATTTTTCTCTTTTACTCCCCTGTCATGGCATCATGTCAATATGAACGCGTGGAGACGTACACGTCCTAGAGATCTGTGCCCCCACCTGTTCTAGTCACTTGCACCTGCACTACCATTGTGCTTCCACCTGGTGGCATTCATGGGCCAAGATGATGTGGCCAACCACCTCCTCCCTTCCCCCGTCCCTGGGACACTTGATCTTCTCTAACATCGCTGACCCCAGGCAACCTGTGCTCATTCCTGAACACAGGTCGCTAGTGTGGCAAGATGGAAGGTGTATAGTTTCACAGTGTTCCATGCGGTGGCGGTTTTATACCAGAGCACACCAGGGTGTGTGCCCCAGTCAGAAATGCTGTGCCCCAGTTAGTGCCCTAGTGCTCTGTGTCTCCGTGCAGGCTGCCTTTAGACCGCCTGTGACTGTCCATAAAAAAACTTTTGTTCTGGCCTTCTGTTGTGCTGCTCTTAGTTGCCTCCCCCAGCTACCATGGCAAGTGTACACTCACTGAAGTCATCCTTGTCCTCCCCAGGCTGACTGTGCTGCTGCCTGTGATGCAGTAGTACGACCTGACCAGTGGCAGCCCTGTTTTTGTTAGTTTTGGAGTTGGGTTGGACTTCCGCAGTGTGACACACACTGACAGTGCTGTGTGAATTGCACCAATCTGCTGTGTCACTGCTAAAGGGAGTGCTCTTTTTGCTGCCGTGCCTCCACCCTCTGTCCCATGCCCTTAGTAGGCAGAACAGCATATTCTTTCTTTTCTCCTTGGAGCAGTGAACTGAACCAAACCTTCAGCTCTCCTCTCACCCCTCAGTGGGCATTTAAACTGTCCTGTGGTGTATGACGGATGGTCGACTGCTCTTGCTGCTCAGATCTGCTGAGTGACACTGCCGAGCCAAAGTCGAGGGCGCTGAGCAATGTGACTGAGTCCAGGCAGTCCATACATACCTGACAAGTGAGCAAGGAGCAAGTGGAGCAACAGAAGCAGCTTCTGATGAGCAAGGGAGAGAGAATCAAGAAGAGAAAAGAAAAGAAAGAAAAGAAAAGAAAAGAAAAGAAAAGAAAAGAAAAGAAAGCAAGCTGCATCTGAGCTGAGAGAAAGAGAGACTCATTGTTGACTGTCTCCTCCTTCTCATGCTCATGGTAAACAATATTGGTAATGATAACAGTTACAGAAGCAAGAAAGCAGTAGCAGCCCACCCCAGTAGCCTACTAGCCACTACTGCTAGCCAACCAAGCCACCCTGCCCACCAACCAGCTACAGACAGTAGCTGCATTAGTCTTCTGCACTCTCAGACTGTGCAGCAGAGAGCCCAGCCTAACAGCTCCTGAGTCTGTCGGAGCTAGCAACAACAACACAAGGAGGACCAAGAGAAAAACTGCCTGTCTGTCAGCAGAACGAAAGCAGAGAGACAGGGTCATGACTGAATCAGCTTAGTCTTCTTGTGCCCTGAGGTAAGTGCCGGAGTTTGTTGAAAATTACTCAGTGTATACTGTGGGGAGGGGAGAAGACTCAAGAGAGAGAACGCACAGCACCCTGATGCCACTGTGGGTGAGCAATCCATGGGGGACCAGTTTGGGAGGTGATAGTGATGGATACTTGCTGGAAAGGGGCTTGATGGACTAGATGACCCTGTTTTTTCTGAAAGTGGCGGGGGGGGTGTCCCTCGCTTCACCTGGCTCATAGGTGGGGAATGGCTCTGGTTCTTCTGGCTTGGGGAATGGCTCTGCTTTGTTTGGCTCAGGGGTGGGGGTATGGTCCTGCTTCTTCTGGCTTGGGTTGGTGGGGGTATATGGATGTCCCTACTTTTTCTGGCCTGCAGGCATGGTGGTCCTGCTTCTCCTGGCTCGGGGGGGTGCAGGAATCTGCTTCTCCTGGCATGGGGTATGGTGGCTGAGCCAAAAGAAGCAGACACATACCCCAACCCCCATGAGCCAGGAGAAGCAAGGCCATTCCTCCTCCTGAGTCAGGAGAAGCATAACCATCCTCCCCCCAGCCAGGAGAAGCAGTGCCATTCCCTTTGTGAGCCTGCAGAAGCAGGGTCATCCTCCCCTGAGGTGCTTCTTCTGGCTCGGGGTTAGGGAGTCTGTTTCTGTATGTGCCCTGGCTGCCTACTGTGGTGCCCATCCAGTGCCCTGGTAATCAACAGAAGCTGGAGCCGCCACTGGTTCCATGTCACTCGGCCAGCTTCCCTGCCTATTTTCCATTACACCCTTGTGTTTATTCCACACATGCTTGAAGCCCCTCCACTGGTTTTGCCTCCACCATTTCTGCTGGAAGTCTGTTCCAGGGGTCTACCACCTTTTCAGTGAAGAAGTATCTCCTTGCAAATCTCCTAACCCCCCATCCAGCATTCATTGCATGCCCCCTGGTCCTGGTGCTGTTACTGATTTGAAAGAAACTCTGCTCCTGCACCCTGTTCACCCCTGTCAAATACTTGTAAGTTTCTTATGTCACCTCTTGCTGTCTTCTCTTCAGGGGTGTACATGTTGAGATCCTTTAGTCTCTCTTCATAAGGCTTCTTGTACAACCCCTGCACCATTTAAGGTAACCTCCTCTGAACTGCCTCCACCCTGTCTATGTCCTTTTTGAGATGTGGCCTCCAAAACTGTAGACACTACTCCAAGTGGGAAATCACCAGTGAGTGATACAGTGGCAACACCACCTCCCTCCTCCTTCCAGAGATACTTCCCCCTACACATCCTAGCATCGCACTAGCCACACCCTCTGCTTTGTCACACTGCCCTGCCACTTTAAGGTTATCAGATGTGATAACCCCAAAGTCCCTTTCCTGTTTAGTGACTGTCACCCACACATCTTGTACTCAGCTCCCGGGTTCCTAGGCCCTAGGTTCATGATTTTGGACTTTTTGTCATTGAACCCCAACTGCCATGCTTTTGACCACTCCTCAGATTTCCCAATATCCCTGCTCATTCTTTTCACCCCATCCTGAGCGTCTACCCTATTGCAGATTTTGATGCCATCAGAAAAAAGGCATATCTTGCCTTCTAGTTATTCTACAATGTCACTTATGAAACATTGAAGAGGACCAGTTCCAGTAATGAGCACTGTGGCACCTCACTGGTTACTCTCCCATTATTAGAGTGAGTGCCATTAACTACCACCCTCTGTATAGTATCTGTTAACCAGATTCTAATACAATTCACTACTTTAGATCCCAAGTCTAGGCTGTTTAGTCTCTTTGTCAACCTCCTGTACAGAACAGTGCTGAAGGCCTTTCGAAAGTTCAGATAGGCCAAGTCCACCTCCCTGCTCTGATCTATTTCCCTGGTCAATCAGTCAGCGAAATCTATCAGATTTATATGGCATGACCTCCCCCCCCCAATGAATCCATGTTACCTGTGTCTTGCAGCCCACTTGATTTAAGATACTCTGCCAGTCTTTTGTTTATTAGGGTTTCCATTATTTTCCCCACCACAGAAGTAATACTGACCAGCCTATAGTTGCTAGCCTCCTCCCTGTTGCTCCTCTTACATAAAGGGACTACATCTGTTCTTCTCCAGTCCTCCAGAACCATGCCTATTTTCAGTGAGCTGTAGAGCAAGGCTATCAAAGGTTGTGGCTAGCACCTCCTTGAGTTCTGAGTTCTTTCAGTATACTTGGGCATATTCCATATGGTACCATTGTCTTGTCCACCTTCAGAGCTGCTATTCCCTTCAGAACGCCTTTCTTCTGAAAATGGACTTGTGTCCCCTTCCCCCCACTGTTCCTGTTACTCCCTGGTGGTCAACCCCCTCCCCCCACTATGAAGTCTGAGCAGAAGTATCTGTTCAGGATGTTGGCTTTTTTTTCCATGCAGTCTCCCTCTTCTGCCCTTCTAATCCTCACTATGTCTCCCCCAGCTTCTCCTTGTGATCTCGGAGTCTTGACTGTTATGAACATATGAACACAACAGTTTGTGCATGTTGGGTCACAGGATTCCCAAATGGCTTTGAGTGTGGTGTTCCGAAGGGGTCCATATTGGGGCCCTTGCTGTTCTCCTTATTAGTTAATCAGTTGCCTGCTTATTGTGGCCCTTGCGATTCAATAATGTATACAGATGATCTGATACTCTACAGTCAGGGTAAATCACAATATGAGTTGGTAGATGCTTTGGAAGTTGGCTTTAGTAATGTGTGTAACTGGTTTGTAAAAAATTCCATAATTCTAAACTAAAAAGAAATGAAATCAATGATTTTTGGGACCTGGGTTATGTTGAAAGATGATCCTTGTTTGCTGATTTCTGATGGGAATGGTGCTGCAATAGATCAAGTTACCCAATTTAATATTTGGGTGTGTTATTGGACTGTGGTTTAATTTTTTCACTTCATATTAAGTATGTTAGTCAAACAATAAATCAGAAATTGGGTATTTTATTTAAGTTTTGGTTATTTTTTTCCTTTGAAACTAGAAAATAGATTGTTGTTGGCTCATTACTACCTCATTTCCATTATGTTTGTTATCTATATCAGAATTTGAATGTTAAGGAATATAATGTTTTGTCAGTGGCCTAGAATAAATTTTTGTAGGTTTATTTTATTGGTTCCTTTTAGGACACATCATTGTTTATTACATTCACAGTTAGGTTGGTTATCCCCCAGGGATAGAATTAATTAATTTTTCTGGTTGTTTGCTTTATAAATCCCTTTTTGTTCTTACATTTCCACTGGTAGATATGGTTACAGTTCATCCGTCCCTTCCCATATTGCGATCTGCAAATGGGATGGTATTAAACCTTCCAGTCTTAAAGACTAGGATTGGACGGAGGTCTTTTTCTATTGCAGCCCCATTCCTCTGGAATGCCTTACCTCCTGATCTTCTTCAATTTATGTCTTTATATTTTTTAAGAATAAGCTTAAGTCATTTTTGTTGAGTAAGTTTAATTGTGATTGTTGATTTGTGTTATTGTTCTGTTACTTGTTGCTTGTAGTCTGTACCGGGTCGGATCGGAAAATGGACATCGTCCAGAGTCCCTACCCGGTTATCAAATTACTAAACCAAAAAAAAAAAGATGCAGCAGAATAAGGCCTTGCGGTCATTTGAGTCTGCTCATATTGTGCAGGCCCCAATGTTAGCTAAGGATGTTGTCCCCCCTCCTCAACCAATAACCCCTCATTTCCAGCTACACTCGTTTTGACCTTGACATTCTACTTTACCCTGTCCCAACCTTTTTTGAACCACTTCTTCAGAGAACGTTTTCCATTCCACCTTTATCCTCTCCATGAAGAAATGCTTCCTGGTCTCTCTCCTGAACCCCCCCCATCTTAAGACACCCAAGATTCCCGATACCTCTGTTGCCATCCCTGGGTTCACAGTTATCTGGCACAATGATGCAAAGAGTGTTGGTGAGTTGCAATCCACGCCTTGATAAAGTACCCCTTAATAGGCACAAAAGTTTGGTGGAAGGTATGTAGGATTGCTGTGCTGTATTTTATCTGCGATATCGTAACACAAGTCTTTAGGCACTAACTTAGTGATCACAGACTATTTATGTTGCTGGCTACACAGGTGCCCAGCTCTTTTTGTTTTATTTTGCATCCAGGTACTGAGAGCACCATATCTAAGGGTTCCAGAGCCACCTGTTTCTCTGACCCTCTAGTATCCAGTTTGAGCTTATGATGTCACCTTTCCTCTACCTATGAGTTGCTCCTCTTCAATCTAGCCCTCCCCTTTTCTGTTCCCATATTCAGCTGAGTTCTGGAATTTACTGTTGTTCTGGAATGTCCTCACAGTCAGTCATCAAGCTCCTCACCATTATCTCCTTCTATGACTCTTCTGAGGAACTATGAATCCTCTGTGATTTTAACCTCAATTAGCTCTCTCCATTTCTAAATAAATTATTCCAAAACATAAGGCCCTCCAACTTTCCCAACTGATTACTGACCCCATCCAACACAATTAAAAAAAAATCACTGAACCACTCTCCTCTAGACTAGGTCCTCTCTACCTATTCCCACCATATCGTCAATGCAGGTACCCTCTCCGATGCCCTCAGTAAGCACCACATGGTCTACTGTGTGCACAAGATTCATTGTCCAAAGCTCTGTGTAAATTCATTCAGTTCCATTCATTTGAATTGCTGGTATTGTCCTTCCTACATGCTAACCTGGTGGCTACTGACTGGTCTCCCATCTCTACAGCCAGCAACATAAATTCTGCCCTCCAGTTTTTTAACTCCAAATTCTTGTCTGTCTGGGATCACCATACCCTCCCTAGAAAAAACAGGGTCCATGGTCCCCATCTCCCATAGATCTCAACAGAGTTGCTCACCTGCCTCTGCATGTGAGCCCTTGTCTGACAAACCTGCAAGTCAAAAAAAAAAAAGGCTCAAGCCAGAACATTTCCAAAAAATCAATGCTTTCTCAGCTTTTTAGTTTAGCCAGGTAATCAGGTCCTAGCCTAATTACCTGGCTAAAATAAAAAGCTGAGAAAGCACTGATTTTTTGAAAACTTTCTGTCTGGAGTTGTCCTTTTAATTTTTGTTCAACTATCTATCTTGAAGTTTGCGACCTCCTTAGGAGCACCCCCACTCGCTTATGGTGCTCTGCTTTTAACTCATCTGTTCAGTACCTACAAGTCCACTGGTTCTCCTGCCACTGTAATGAATTATTGGTCTCTTTATAATGCCTGTACCAAAGCTAACAGGCTTGCAAAGTGAATACTTCATGCCCATACTTCAGAATAACCTTAACTACCTCTCAAAGTTCTGGATGGTTATCCATTCCCTTTTCTTCCCACCTACCCAGTCACCTCTCCCCATCCTCAAGGTGGGTGAAAATCTTATCTTGTGCCCTTCTGCTGCCACCTCAGCTTTCAGCTCCTTCTTCACATCCTGTGCCCTCTCCCTCCTATCCTCCTCCCCTCTCCCCTCTCCTACCGCCCCTCCCACCACTTCTCATTCTCTCTTTACACTCCCGCTACATACCCTGTGGCTTTCTTGGCTCTAAGCTCCAACAAGAGTGTGAGCACTGATGGTCTTGATCCCAAACTCCTGCACATGCTCCTGCTCAGCACATGCCATTGCTTTCCCTATAACCTACCTTCTCAGTATCTCCTTCTCCTACCTTTGGTCCCTGATACTTGTAAACAGGCTACAGTCATCCCCCTTCCCAAAGGGGGTGATTCCACCTGTCCTGGGAACTAATGATCTCTCTCTCCAACCGTCGTACCTTGGCTAAGCTCCAGGAACACCTTGGTGTCTCCTAGCACTCCCCCTTCCTTTATTCATCCTCCTTCTTCACTCCTTTCCAGTCTGGCTTCCGAAAGTCACACTCCACCTCCAGATCCCTTTTCTTGCCCACTGATGCCATTCTATCTGGCATGAATCAGGGCCTCATCCCCTCTGCCATCTTTTGTCAACTTGGCCAACATCTTCAGCACTGTTGCCAACCCTCTCCTCCAGGGCAAGCTTATGGCAATGGGGCCTTCTGACTCCAGTCAGTTGATTCTACTCCTACCTTAGAGGCAGGTATCGAGCTGTCCAGGTTGGATACTCCTTATTCCCCCAACTCCATATATGCTCATGCATCCCCAAGGGTTTGTACCTGGCACAATACATTTCTCCATTTTCCTGAATGAGCTCCTCACTGCCTGCTTCTCTGCATCCATCCATATGTATGCAGATGATACAGTACTCTTTGCCTCTGGCTCCTCTGGCCCTGTCGTCATGGCTCGGCTCAAGCTGGACTTCACTAACATCCAGCACTGATTTGTGGTTAATCAACTGTTCTTTGATGCCAATAAATTTTCTATATGATCCTTTGCAGTAGGCAGAGGATAGCTAGGCTGACCCCTCTCCTCTCTTTCCATAACCTTGATGGTGCAGTGTTTGAGGATATTCCATCATGTAAGGACCTTGGGGTCTGGCTGGACAATCACCTTGATTTCTCCATCCATGTGGATGACACCCACCAGAAGCTCTATCAATCATGGAGCATTTTACAGGAATAAATGTGCCCTACTTCCTGCCTGAAGAGAGAGAATCTTGGAGGTGATGCTCCCCATGTTTGACTATTGTGACACTGCATACAGTGTTGCTCCCAAGTCTACCCCGGCAAGACTGGATCCCCTCTTTCACTGTGTCTGCCGCTTTGCCCTGGACAGTCCCCTTACCACCCCCACCAGTACTCACTGTACTCCTCCCTCTCCATGTCCTCCCTTAAAGCTAGATGCCTTGCTATTTGTGTGTCTTTTTCCTCTAAATTCTTGCTTGGCTCCCTCCCCTCCTACCTTGTCCCCCCCCCCCACCTTGTCTCCATTTACAACTCTGGCTTTTGCTGTCTCACACTCCCAAATAAAATCCTCTGTTAGTCCAGCTGCCTTCTCCTCCCACTTCATCAAACTTTGGGATTCACCTTACTATTTGCACCGCCCCCTCCTCATACTCAAACCTCTCCGCCATGATGTCACTCACTCACCTCTGCAGCTGCTTCTACACTGGCCCTGACTGTTGCCAATTACCCAACATTCTCTGCTCCCCCATCACCTTGCATCTCTTTTAGTGCAGCTCCCTTATTCATCCTTCCCAGCTGCAATCATTACTCCTACCATAAATCCTGTTTTACCTATTTCACATTGCTAATTGTTCTTCCTCAGAACTTTATGCATTGTAGTGTAAGTATTTCACAGAATAGTTCACCTTGGCACAATTGTTAGTTGATAATGTTTGCTACTTATTACCTTTATTTGTATTATTGGTGCTTTTGTACCTTGTTGTTTCTATTCAAACTACCCATCTTCCGCCCCCCCCCCCCCGGACATACTCAGAAACCAGCTTTTACCAGCTCAGTATGTCTTTCCTGGTAAAACGTTTGAAAATAAATCAGTAAATATAAAATGAATAGGAGACATCCTAGAACCTGACTGGCTGAAGCAGTCTTCGACCTGTGACAATATCACAATATAATATCATGGTTCAAAACTAATTACTAAAATCAGCCAATTTCTAACACTTTCAGGCCTTTTATAATCACGGTAATACACCTTAGGGTTTGGTATGCCATGGGATATCATCAGCTCTTGGGAGGTTGACTGTACTTGGCATTGTCTCATTTCTCATAACACACCCAGGCTGTAATAATATCTCATAATACATCTCACCCTCTTGTGTATTACTGTTAGGTTCAAAACTGTGATACCCAGAGGCCAACTCACCAGTTCCCATTCCCAGTACATATGTAATGCAGTACGTGTTGCTGATATTATTTACTCCTAATATACGTTCAACTAATTTAAAGATACCGGGAACCAAGTCACCAGTCCCCAGTACATATGTAATGCAATGCATGTTGTTGATGTTATTTACTCCTAATGGGCCCTATGCGCGATGCCAACGCACTGCATAAACCATACACATTGGCATCAGTGTGCCTGAAAGCCATGGAGTGGGATCCTATGGACCCCGCGCAGCATTCATGAATGGGGTACAAGGCAGGTATGCGGTCGCTACACCAGCTGCATGGACTGCAATGCAACAAGGGCATTCTGGGGGCATGCCAGCACTATGTGGTATGCACAAAACTGTGTAGTGCTGGCCACATGGGTGCAGAGATGGGCACAGGTTACAGCAGCCGGGATCCTGCCATAACCCACTGTGAGCCCCCTTGGACACCACCTGCAATGCACAGCTGACCCTAGAATTGACCCACCGTGCTGCCCGAGCCCACTGGGTGGAACAGAAGGACTGGGGCTGCTGATCAGGTGGGTGCCCATACTGCCATGCCCCCCAACCCAGGTCAGCCCTATCCATGGAGTATCAGGGTACCACTGCCCCCCCAAACACCACACTGCCTTGTTCTGGACAGCTGGAGCACCAAACATGGCTCCGACCCTGTTGTTGCTTGGGGCCCTCTCCCCTCCATGTTTCCATGGGAATGGACAGCCAGCAGCACAGCCCTCACCACACCGCCTTGGCTGCCGACTGTCCAACTGCCCAACTGCTGTTTGGAGTACGCTGCCTAATAACAGTGTCATGCTCCCAGCAGTAAGACAGTCAGTGGCCATGGAGGTGTGGTGAGGGCTGTGCTGCTGGCCGTCCATTCCTGTGGCACCACTGGGCAGGTGTGTTGGCATTGGGGGAGATCAGTGTTGCTGCTGGTGGGTAGGAGGACCACTGGACACTCCAGATTTGACAGGTTACTGGGTGGGGGTATTATGTGCATTGCAGGGCATCTGTGTGTGCGTGGGGGCTCCGCAACAACTGCTGGCTGGACACTGGGGCATGGGCATGCAGGACCAGGTGCATGCAGTGAGCATTTAGTACCCGGACTGACCATACGCTTGAAATCACTTTGAGACCCGGGATGGGCATCCCATTGGATGCCCTCCCGGGACCGCAACTCCATCCCTGACTACCCTGCAGAGTCCTGTGCACTGGGGGAGGGCGGGGCTGCAGACAGGTGGTGGCCAGTAGTGACCTGTCCGCAGGTGTGGAGCTGTGCAGGAGGGTTATGCACTTTTGGTGCGTAACCTATGCCCAATAGTGCATAGGGCCCAATATACATTGAACTGATTTAAAGTTATCTAAGAAAAGGCATTTTTTCCCCAGTTTTTCCACTCCCCCATCCCCGAGAACATATGATTTTGCTACATGGGACTGTGATGCATTTTGCAAGATTAATATTTAGAAAGTTCAGTAAGAGTTTTATTTTTTTTTTGCCTTGACTTTGTGGTGTTTGCCGGTGCTCTGCACCAGCTTTATTGAGTGCTGCTGGCCTATGTGGTTTTGTAAAGTGGAAGCTTCTAAGTAGAAAACAAAAAGCTTTATTTCTAGTCTAGATAATTGACATTGAGACAACCAGTTTTGTTTTCCAAAGGTATTAAAGTATTTCCTATAATCACCAAATCAATAAACAGGTACAACATACAGCCACTTAAGTTTGCCAAGATCTTGGAAGACGCCTGGTATCAGGAAAGATATCTGATTGTCGCTGAGGTATCTGAAAAGTGGAGAAGAACATAAGCATATTATGTGTATGTAACAAATCAAGTGCATTGCTCATCTTTATTTAATATAACTTTTTTTGTGAATCTGCTGAACATGTTACAATTGTCACAGGGAACTGGTATAACTGTCCACATTTCATTGAGCTGTAAGCTATGTAAAATGAATATGCCTGTAGCAAACATATTATACAACAGCAGCAATAATAAATGTGACCAGATAAATGGTGTTATTTTTGTGTATATCGTTGGAGGGAAAATAAATTTGCAGAATAAAAAGAGAATAATGGATAGGTTAGTATCCATTACTGGGGAGAAATACCATCAAGAGGTTCTGGACACAAGAACCTTGAGAGCAAAGCTTGAATGGTTCAATGTGACCAGAATCTCGAGATGGTAGGACTCCTCAGTAATGAACACTAAGCTGCCCTGAAGGACTGTCTTAGTCCTGTCTGACCGGCACACTGTCTCTCAAATCAACCACACTGTCTCTTTCCTTCTCGCACACCATCCTGCTGTGAAGTTTGCTAGGTAGTCCTACTACCTTACATGTGGAACGTAGGCTCAATGATGGTGAGAAAAATAAATTTAGTATGAATGGCTCTATAAAAAAAAAAAAAAAAATGGAGAGTTTCTGTGGTACGGTATAGTCTCTCGCTAAGCGAGAGAAAGCTGCCATGTTTTTTTAAAGTATTCCACCTGTCCAGAGTGAGAAGACAGCCAATCAAGAGCCACGTTTTGAATATAGAGGATGTTTTTTGTTTGACTGGCAGTGGTAGCGTAGCCTGGCGTGGGTGACTCCTGTTCTTGCACTGTTCAGTTTTTGTGATGATAGTATCGTTTAGAGCTCTGTACGATACTATAATGTATGGTAGAACACTGTTAACCTTAGGAAATCATCATTTCCTAAGGTTGTTATACCATCGATGTGACGTGGTAATGTTGTTAACCTATTGATGCTACATCACATTGATAGGTTAACAACGTGGCATGCCTTTTTTTACGCTCGGGAACCAATGGATGCACAGCGGTAAGGGAAGGACTGAACGCCCGCAGCGGTGACTTCGTTTTGAAAAGTAAGGAGCCATTTTCCCTTTTTCTTGGGACCATACACTATAAAAAACAATGTATGGTCCTTCTATCGGCAACCGGTTACTGTTAACAGTCCCCAGGTTGCCATGGCAACATAAACCTCTTGAACTTCGCTCTCGAGGTTTACATGGTCGCCCTGGCAACCTCTCAATGATTAACAGACCGGTTACCAATAGAGGACCATACATTATCCTCTATATTATGGGATCTGAACGGTAGTATTATCACTCTCGAAGTGTGATATTATCACTTCGGGAGTGATAGTATTACCACAAATGCTTTGTATGCTTACAAGCATATTAAATTCATGATCCATATATTAAAACATGTTCTTTTATCTATCAACATAGCTATTGGTACAACAGCATTGACAATCATGGAATTTTTCTTGTAGTTTCAGTGTTATATTACCAGTAGCTATTTTATTTATTAATAGTAGCTATGTCATTTAAATCCCATAGTATACATAGGATATTCTATGAGGTAGCTTAAAATGTGATTGTTAGTTAGTGTAGACTGTTGATGTCATTGCTTACCTGCACGCGTGGCTTCGCTTTGCTTAGTCACTCGTTGCAGGGGAACAATGACAGCAATATTCTGCACTAAATAACCATATCTTAAGTAAACTCATAGAATATTACCTATTGAGAAAGTATTTACTATCAAGATAAAATGTATCTTGATAGTAGATCTGTGATACACAGGATAACATAGGTTAAATAGCTTATAATATGGTACTTAATCAGGGGAAGAGCAACTAAAATAATGCATGAAGACATCACAGGACATCAATGCAGCATTCAGACCAGAGCAGCAAAGTTCAAATAAGCATCTGCTAACCAATGTACATTACATTATTATATGAATTATGGATTTTAACTAGATTGGTTTAGGGGGATAACTGAAATGGATGGGAGGGTTGGATATTGAAGGCACCTGATAGGTAACTATAGAAAACAAATGTAATTAAAATGATTAAACAATTTTTTGTCAGCCTTGTACCCGTGACCTTTGTTCAAGTATTACAGTTTTTATTTATATGTATTTGTTTTCTGTTTGAAAAAATCAGTGAAATATAATAAACAGCTAGTTTCACAGGCTTACATTTGAAAATGTGTTGTATAAACGAATGGTCTAACTCAGAAGATGCCATTTATTTTAAACTGTGAGGGGGCAAGACCTTCACAACTCACTCGTGGCTTTGCCCTTGGTGGTGGCACTTCTATGGACTGTGCTGTACATGTCCATGTCTGTAAAAACAAAGGAAAAGTGTGGTTTATACCATGCAGATTGTGGATGCATGTCCCAGCAGTTTTTCACTTAGTGGTGAGTTTTGTGTTGTTTTTAGTGCTGCCCAGTCTTCAAGCTACTGAAAGGGGGTGGGGGTGGGGGGCATTTATGGTGGAGTAGCTACAGGCTTCAATATCTACCCCAAGTGATTTCAACTGGAGTAGCCTCGGGCGTACCTACCAGGTCAACCCAAGAGTCAGGCCCATGGAAACAAACATCCCCCATACTGTTCTAGTCAGGACAATGGGAACAAACATCCCCCATACTGTTCTAGTCAGGACAACGGGAACAAACATCTCCCATACTATTCTAGTCAGGCCCATGGAAACAAACATCCCCCATACTATTCTAGCCAGGACAACGGGAACAAACATCCCCCATACTGTTCTAGTCAGGACAATGGGAACAAACATCCCCCATACTGTTCTAGTCAGGACAATGGGAACAAACATCCCCCATACTGTTCTAGTCAGGACAACGGGAACAAACATCCCCCATACTATTCTAGTCAGGCCCATGGAAACAAACATCCCCCATACTATTCTAGTCAGGACAATGGGAACAATCATCCCCCATACTGTTCTAGTCAGGACAATTGGAACAAACATCCCCCATACTATTCTAGTCAGGACAACGGGAACAAACATCCCCCATACTGTTCTAGTCAGGACAATGGGAACAAACATCCCCCATACTATTCTAGTCAGGACAACGGGAACAAAAATCCCCCATACTGTTCTAGTCAGGACAACGGGAAAAAACATCAGGGACTCGATCTTGTCTGCTGTTCGAGCAGCTTACCCGTTAGCCATCAATGACTCGGATGTAAAATGCTTCCCAGACCTCTCATTTCAAACTAGGGCCTAAAGAAAGCATTTTGACAGAGTCTGGCAGATATTATCGGCCCTCAACATCATCCATTCCTTTCTGCTGCCAGCTCATTTAAGGATCACATATGCAGAGAAGTCACGGCAGTTCTCAGAGCTGAAGGATGCTGGAAGATGGCTGGAGAAGACTGAGAAGGAGTTCGCTTCACAGGAGAGGCCCTGCATGATGGAAGATGTTACAAGAGAGGAGTCGGGTGGGGACTGACCAAACTGGACTAAATGCTGTAATCTTTTCTTACCAGTGAGCTTAATTGGGACAACTGGGACACTGAAATGGAGCTAGGTCCATTTCCATTGACTTTTCTATGTTTACTTAATATTTCTTTCCCCAGGGAAGAGAAAGATGGAATTTTTTTGATAATTTTTTACACAGGGCTATAGTGCAGGATGCTTAGATCCTCGAGGTGATAAGCACCATTCTTGGGTAATTCCCTTGCCTTCTCGGGCTCGGGGGAGTGTTAAGTCTCAATAAAAAGTTTAGCCTTATTGAGTTGGCTTGTCTGTTGCACCAACTTGAATTTGTTAAGTTTTGATGTAGAATATAAAAGTTAATGACCCTTTGACAAAGATAATGCTGTGTAGTAGGCTTAAAGGAGCACGTAACTCCTAATCTATAAAATTAAACTGAAACTTGGATAAATAGCAGTTCAGTGTGACTGTAGTTAATATGTCTGTATAAGTTTTACCTAAATCAGGGACTTTCCATAGTCATTGAGATGACTGGCATTTTTGGTAAAATGTGGTTTAAATATAATTTAATGGAATTCCCACTTCCTGTTGTAACAGATTACAGGGGATGCATAAATGTACATCAAATGTTTGATCAGCTGTATTGCTCATTTTTGTTGCCGTGTATGAGGTACTATGTACCTGTTTTACTTTTAGAACAATAAACATAAATTAAAAAAAATCCTGACACTGCACTACTATCCCAACAGGTATGCATATTGAATGGAAAATGCTATTTAAACCACTTCATTAAACTGCTGTCATTCTGTAACTCCCAACGTCCCAAAATGCTTGACTGTCACTAACATGCTGTTCAAGCAGAATGAAAAACATTAAGTACTGTTCCCTGTGGGTTTTGAAATTTTTACCTAAAGCTCAAAATCCCGAAACTTAACTGTGTCTTCTCCTATGGCTTCCAGTCTCAATGCTAAGGATTCTAGTTTCCTGAACTCCTGAATGCAGCAGACAAAAATCCTAAATCTGGGGTGTTCTCACAATTTAATTTAAGACTGAACCTCGGAGATATTAGCATTTCTCCTTCCCTGTTCATAAGTCACCTAGCCTTTGCTTGACTCTACATGTCACTGTGAAACATTGTCCGGACGCCTCCTGCACCACATACCACCGATCATCTTGTTAGCAGTCCCAGTTAGCAGTGCTTTTATGATCTCCACAGCTGAAGTCAGACTGGTGCGGACACAGCCAACTGGTTGAGGTTGACTGATGAGGACCGTTGGAGGACGGTCATAGTGGTTGGGTGGGCACAACAACGGACACCAGTATTGGCTGGCAGAATCAGGACAGCGCTCAGCTGGCAGTTGCTGCAGGAGATTCTTGGGCATGGGTCTTCACCTTGCATTGGTCAATTCAGTCATATCTGTACAATAGTGGTCAGAGCGCTGTTATGAGCATGGGGGTGTCTTTACATTCAGCCCAGATATTCTGTAGTTAGGCATTATAAGCAGAGTTGAGTTACTCTGGTTCCAGAATAATCTCATGTTTCTAGACAATCTATCCTCTTGACAGTTTCTGCTGCATTACATCTTTACACATACTTGTTTTTTCCCTTTTTTGTAATCCATTAGGCAGGCAGGAGCACAGTGGCACACAGTGATATTGCCAGTAGCAACACAGCTCTGATGCTGCTTGCAATAATGTTGGTGGTGTGAAAACAGTATTTTAGAGGAGGACGAGAGCTTGGCAGATAGGACCGGGGACCAGACTGGTTTGCAGCAGTCCCCAAAAGTGGAAATCAGAGTAAGTAGTGCAGCTTGTATGATGCACTTTCAGCTACAGCACTGTCCTGTAATAGTGGGTCTCTGAATGATTTCTGACAGCAGCGCAGAGTTTATAAATTGATTCAATGTGCAGTTGACTAGATTTCCATTGCTGTGCATGACAAAACACGTAAGCGTTAAACCATGACAGAGCATGGTTCTACTGTGGAATTAATCCATGGTTTGGGGAGCAGCACAAGACCACAGGTTGAGTGCCTCCAACCACCCAACCATGGAGTCCACAGTAAAACTCATCTCTGGAAATAAGTTCTAACGATTTATACTTGAGCCCAAAGGAACTAATGTGTGTGACTGAGTTCCAGCTGTAGAAGGTATTAAAAGGAAGAGAAACTGGCATTGTTGATTTATACAACATTTTTGGCTGCTATTTGAAAAGTGCTACATCAGTTGGTGTGCACGTGCACGCTGCACACTCTACATGCTTTTATATAGTGACTTCCAAAATTAAGCAGATTTTTGTTCTGTAGCACACATTTGAAGATTGTAAAGGAAAATATTTGTATGTCTGATCATATGCATCTTGCCAGTGTGATCGCATTCGCTAACACATCCGATTCATGCATCCACACTGTTGTGTTCTGGGTGAATCACGGAGATCTGCATATGTACACCACTATACTACTCATGTTTTTAATATTAACCAACGGTGTCTAATACAAATAACATCTTTACTGCTAACTTGTTTTTCTTATGCTCTCTTACGTATTAGATATCATTTCTGATATTGAAAATGCTCATAATGTTCGAGTGCTACACATATGCAAATCTGCATGGTTACCCCAGAATGCTGTAGTTACCATGCATGAATCTGTTTTCATGATCACGATCATGGTGCAAACATGCATTTTTATAAGGACAGGTAAGGCTCTTGTTTTACAATATTGTGGTACTGATCTACTGTTCTGTGCATTCCCTTCAGTACATACTGTATGCGGTCCTGCTCACTTAGCTACCGCTGCGTCCTAACCGCTCACTCCTCCTCTCATCCTGCAAACATCCATTCCCAGGTATAAATGTTTACCATTTCAACCATGGGCTGGGGCAACCTCAGATACAACATACTGGTGGCAGGCACAAGAACTGCCCGATTCTCCACGGTCCTGCGGGCAGGTGGGTAGGTATGAAAGTAAACCAGGGAACTCAACACTACAGTGCTGCTACCTGACAGCAGAGAGGACAGCACATACAATATTGTCCACTTCCGGTAACTTTGCCTCTCTATCCTCTATCTCTCTGTTAACAGAGATGATAAACAAATCACACCACGCTTGTACAACATTATGTTTAGGTCATGTGCGACACAAAGAGTGACTCCTCTCTATCTGTGCATGTGTCTCTTTGTCTCTCTCTCTCTCTCTCTCTATATATATATCTCTCTGTCTGACAGTCACTAAGCGTGCTCCCGATGGCAACCATGGATTATTAAAGGGAATTAATCCATGGTTGCTCAGTGGTCACATGCTGCCGTCGCTCCAATCAATACTTGTCATTTTGCTCTGTTGATTTTTGCCATGTTACAATCATATTTGTTTTCATATGTAATGTTTTTAATATCATTAGTATCAGTCACAAGAGGGTTGAGTGCTTTGGAGCATTGCAACAAATTATCATGGCAGTTGTTGAAAAGTTACTATCTGGTTCCTCATCTTTATGCTAAAAAGGAGGAGGTTGTAACATCAGTATGTCCTTATTTTTGTATTTAAGGGGGGGTAAAATTTGGGGCAAAAACAGGGAAGGGGTCATTCTGAAAAGCGCAGAGAGGCATGGGTACCACTTTTCATAGAGAGTGCCACCACGGAGGCTTTGCCACTTGTCAGTTATTGTTCTGCTGCCTCACACATAAAGATTAATGGAATATTCCAAGTTAGAGCCCAGTATATTACCTATATATGACTTCTGTTGGAAAATTAAACTCTGATTACATACAGGCAAGATACTTTCACAGAAAAAAATGTGCTTCACATATTGTTTGGTGCTGGTGTTGTGGTGGACGCCTTGTTTAGGTGTTAATGAATCTATATAGTCATTCAATCCTGGGGATGCCTTGCGGAAGAAAAGACTTCCAGCAAAGTCAAAATGTTTCAGAAAACAAGGAGGCCAGCCCACTGTTGCAGTGATAGCATTAACACTCACAATACTGGTAACCCAGGTTCGGAAATGAGCCCAAGTTGTCAGGGGCTGGCCGGGGGGAGGAGGAGGATCGAGCATCCCAGGGAATGCTCTCCTCCTCTGGGAAGGGAGGGCAGCCTGCTCTGGTGCTAGACTGCCACCTGGGTAACCACAGGTGGGCAATGCTCTCTGGAGTAACGGGAAGACATCAGTGGATAATGCAGACACATGTGTGCTTCCATCACATCCCCAGCTGGCTTCTCAGAATGATAGGAGAAAGGAGGAAAAGCACAGGCTGGAGGCAGCTTGAAGGACTGACCCTCCACAGGCCCTGCACTGATGACGTGGTGCCTGCCGCAGAACTGGATCTGTTTTTCAGCAGTTGGGGATCCCTGCTGCCCTCAACAGGGAGAAAGCCATGAGGCCAGATAGGTGCAGATGCTAGTAAGTCTACAAGATGTCAAGTGACAGTGCTGGGAGGGCTGGACCAGATACCTGCAAAGTCAGAAGAGGAGAAAAGTTTAACAAAAAAAATAAAACAGAATGCACCTGTGGTTGTGTGCCACAAGTGTCAGCTTTGTTCTCAAGCTGAAGCAGATTTGAACATCTGGCCTGCAGAGGCACTCATAATCAAGAATGCCTTACATTCAAATCCCTTCTCTGAGCACATTCATTTGTTTTTATAATTTTGTGCCTATTTTCTTCTCTGTTTCCCCTCACCTCCTGATCCGATGATCATGGCCCCCTTCCTCTAGCCTGGAAGGCAGGAGAGCAGTTGCCTTTGCAGCCGGCTCCATGCCACTCTATAAATATCTGGCAGGGGTGCACAAATGCTGTGTGCCTCACACCCTCCCTCTGTCCCTGAGAGCTGGGTGTTACACCTTTTCAATGCACTTGGCCCCCAGCCAGCTCCAGCATAGGGTTCTAGGGATTGCTCATTAATCCTATTCAGGCTGGCAGTTGTGCAGCGTGCTGCAATTCCACCACTGGGCTGACCGCAGGTTGATGTTTTGACAAGCATGGCAGTGTATTCCCTATTCCATCAGAACTTTTGGACTTCCAAGAAGAATCCAAGTGGCCCTTTCAAAACTGTTCTTCTTTGCATCCAGTTGTGTCTCAAGCATTGAATAAGTGGGAAACAAGCTACTGGTAACTTGACACAAGTAGGAGGCAAGTATAGCGCAGTGGACTAAGGCTCTGAGCTGCAAATCTGGTGACATCCAGCAGACCAGACCTGGGTTTGAATCCCACAGCTTCCACTTGCATACTGTGTGACCCTGAGCAAGTCACTTAACCTCCTTGTGCTCCCAGGTTGCTCCTGTAAAAAAGCTTTCAGCTTAGTGTGCTATACCTGGTTAAACAACTATTCCCCTTCCTCTAAAAAGAAAATAATCAGTATAGGTCTGAGAGTACTTACAGCCTTGTCAGATTATAGAGCCCTCGCAAGGCATGCACTGACACATTTCTGATGTGATTGTGTTGCAGATACCTAGGGAAACAAAACACTCTGTTGAACTCTAGAAATACATGGCATCCACAGGGAAAAAATAATAATAATAGACTTTATATAGCGCAATTCAAACACCTCAAAGTGCTTTACACAATTAAAAAAAGAACCATAAATAATCAATTAAAATACAGATATTCACAGCTAAAATCTTGTATCTCGATTAGAAAAAGCCTGATTAAACAGGTAGGTTTTCAGTGTGGCCTTAAAACTCTCCACCGTCAGGAATTCCCAAACCCGACGAAGTAGAGAATTCCACAGGGTAGGTGCTGCATAAGCAAAAACTCAAGTGCCAGATATCTTCAACTTCACCCTGGGAATATCTAGCAATCCCTCATTGGTGGAACGGAGCAGTCGAGTGGGTCAGTAGGGGCACAGAAGCTCTTGCAGGTAATACGGTCCCAGTCCATACAAGGCTGCAAAATGTCTGCAACTTCCCTTCCCTCCTTTGCATGTTCTCATTTATATTCTGGAGAAGCAAATTTAAGGCAACCGCCCCTTGTCAGAGATACTGCAGTAACCGCTGCCTTGCCAGACTAGCTCACTGATCATCATGCCCATCTGAGCATGCATTGCCTCTATGGAACCATACATGTGTGTCATGTCCTCGATTTGTCATGGACAACTGTTACTCCCATTTCTGAGAAAACTCCCCGGCACTCGACTGCTGGGATTTGAGTGGAGATCCTTGGCTCAAAGGACTGACCAAGGAGTGACCAGCTACCACTGGTGATCTGATTAAGTCTTTCAACCATTCAGTATTTTCAAAATCTTTCTCTGTGTCCTTATGGCCACAAGGTGGCACTAAAAGTTCTATATTTCTCCTGCTATAAATGGGTACAAGGTTCTCTAGACAACCAGAACATGTGCACATGCAACTTGATTGCTCCTGCAAGTTTTAAAATACTTTTTTGGCAGAAAACTGTCTGCCAGGAATTTCTAGGGATGTCTCAGAAACCACACTACTTATAAATTCTGCTACTAGGTCTGAAGACGGTAGGCAGTCATTTTTCTGCCCAACAAAAATGTTTTAAAATTTGCTGGAGCACCCAAATTGCATGCACCATCTTTTGTTTATTTATTTATTTTTGAATAAATGGTTCAGAATGTCAATTTCAAAAGGTTACAAGAGTTGCCTTACTGAATACACTTGATGCTCAGGAATGGTTCCAGTGTACAGCTTGGTTTAAGACATATTAAAGCGTATGACTTTGTAAGTCTTGTATTTTTTTTTTTTTGAGCCCAGTTCCTTTAAATTAACAATTTTCCAGTGTTCTATGTTTCCTCCCACCATCAGCCACATAGCCACTTGCTAACAGATTTCCTACTTGGCTAAATGAATGTCTAGCTAGTTTACCAGCATGACTAAAGCCTTAAAGGGAGAGAATGAGCCACACTTAAAATGAACATTTTCTGTAGCAGGATAGTGACAACCATTTATGTATTTGTATGTGGCCACTTTTTTTTTAGATTTCTTTAGCCATAGTGGCTACTGACAAAAGAAAATCCCAGTGGGGACAAAGAGGCTGAATGAATTTAACTTAACAGCAGTTCCATTTTATATCTACTAGAGCACTGGAGACCACATGTTCTTCCCCTCAGCTCCTGTTTATACACGTTTTTAGACCCAGCTCCAGGCAGGAGGTTCCAGCTATGTTCAGAGTTATGCCTTGAAAAGATTTCCACTAAGGGCTTCTGTTAGTTATTTTAGAATGAAATAAATGTTTCTACTAACGTGTTTGTACAAAATGTTCCCTAACAGCCACAGCTAAATGTTATATATTCATGCTACCTCCAAAATAAGGACAATTTCAGCCAATTACTGTATTTAGATAAGACAGACTATTAAACTGGCTTCTTCTAAGTAACTGAATGCAAAATGAAATGTCTAACTGATCAAAGTCAGGGACAGACTTATTAGACTGACTATTTTTCCTTGTCTGCTAGTTTAATGGTATGTAAGAGAAATATAAAGTGTATGACTGGCTTATTTTGTTACTAAAATGTTTTAAAGCTCTATCTATGTCTTGTATTCTTTGTTTATTAATTCCTTACCCCTACACTATGGTTCCTCAAAACTACTTCTCTATGGCAGGGATTCTCCAAGGGGTGGGACATATGAGCTAAAAGCACGTATCCTGGCCACGCAGCCCCGCACCCGCTGAAGGATGCGCAGTGGCCACATTCACAGCCACCGTCCACTGCACAGCTGCCTTGCATGACCTGCCCCTGGCATGAAGAGCCACGCAGGGTGGCCAGGGGTGTTGTAGCGGACCCAGGTGGGCATCCAATGGGATATCTGGCCAGGATCCCACAGTGACTCTCGGTGACTCAGTGATTCTTGACAAAAGGAGGCCGAAGCCCATCTAGATTGTCCCCCCACAATTTTGTGGGACATTGTTACTCATATTATGTTAGTAGTAAGCCAAGTGTCTATGCCTTTTTTGAAAGAGGTAATTGATTTAGAATCTACAATTTCCTGGGGAAGTTTGTTCCACAGTCTCGGAGATCGTAAGTAAAAGAAGTTCAATCTTTTGGTTGTTTTAGCTGTTTCAACATTGAGTTGTTTGTTGTGCAGTCTTGGTACCATTTTTCTTTCTGTGAAAAAAAACCCACACTGTCTCATTAAAGTTGGAGACTGAAGGATTCTGAAGAGAAATAGGAGCTCTCCTGACTTGCCTTTGTTCAAGGGAGTGAAGGCCTGTTTTATAAAGCCTTTCAGGATAACTTAGGTGGGCTAGGTGGGGTACCATTTTGGTGGCTCTTCTCTGAATCTTTTATATTCTATCTATGTCCTTAACCAGGTAGTGACTCCAAAGAGGAGACCCATAATCAGAGTAAGGGTGGATATAGGTTCTGTATAGAGGAATGATGCAATCTGCAGTTTTAGTAATGAATGTTCTGTTTATCCTTCTAAGCAGTGAGTTAGAAGTGGTGGCTATTTTATTACAATGTTCATTGAAAATCAGTTTATTGTTAACAATGATTCCTTGGTCTTTCTTGAAATTAGCAATTTGTAAAGGTATGTTATTTAGACTATATGACTGTTTAGGATTGTTTTTGTTTTGAGGCAGTATGGGGCAGTGGTTTAAGGCTCAGAGCTGCAAATCTGGAGACCTGGGTTTGAATCCCACAGCTCCCACTTGCATACTGTGTGACCCTGAGCAAGTCACTTAACTTTCTTGTGCTCCCAGGTTGCACCTGCAAACAAGCTTTCAGCTTAGTGTGTCTCAACTGGTAAAATAATTGGTTAATTGGTAAAATGTAGAACAGTACATTTCTCGATGTTAAATTGCATCTCATTTTGATGGTCCCAGGATTCAATAGTTTGCAGGTCCTTAATCATTTGAAAGGATTAGTGTCTACCTTGCCCCCCTCAATTTAGTATCATCTGCAAACTTGGAGAGGGTATTGCATGAATTGATCTGCTTGTCAGATATAAAGATGTTAAACAGTGATGGTCCAAGGACCGATCCCTGGGGCTTACAACTGCACCTTTTTCAGAAAGGACACCATTCACCCTAACCCTCTGGGTCCTTGCCGATAACCAGCTCCCTATCCAATAGACCAAACTGATATGGAGTCCCTAATGGGACAACTTGTCAATTAGTATTCTGTGTGACACTTTGTTGAAGGCCTTACTGTAATCTAACACAATGACGTTCATTGGTATGTTAGAGTCCATACCATGGCTGATATTATTATAGCATGCGATAAGGTTGGATGTTGTTGAGTAGCCCTGCCTAAAGCTGTGTTGGGAATGGTCAAAAATGTTTAGCGAATCCAGTTTGGTTTCGAGAATAGATTTAATGATTTTTTTCCAGTGTTTTAAAGGGGATGGATGTAAGACTAATGGGGCAATAGTTTTCTACCTTAGATCGACAACCTTTTTTGAATATTGGGGTAATGATAGCTGTTAACCAGTCAAGGGGTACCAGAGATTGGTTAATGGATTTATTAAATATAATGGTTAAGGGGAAGTTTATTGCATCGGCTGTTTCTATTAGGAATATTGCGTTTATGTGGTCAGGTCCCAGGCTAGTTGTTTTCTTTAATGTTTTTAGAGCTGTACTAGTGTCAGGGTCAGAGATTAAATATTATTTGGCGTTATTAGTTATTTGTAGTATATGAAGTGGAGGACTTGCGTCGCTTTTTGGGGAAAAGACAGAACAGAAATAATTATTAAATTCGTCAGCAGTTACTTTATCATCAGTAATTATAGATTCATTTATGAATAGAGGCCCTATTTGCGTAGTATTCCTGTTTTTATTGTTAAGGTATGAAAACAGTGATTTGTGTGAATCTTTCGAATGGGCAATTTTAAATTCCAGATTCCATTTAGAGAGTAGGGTGGCATTTTTGAGTCTTTTAACTGCTATCCTATAGTGTACTAAGGTTTCCTCTTTTTTATTTGGGGAACATTTTTTCGTAACTGAAAAAGGTTTTTCTTTATGTTTGATTAGCTTTTTTATAGTTTTGTTAAACTGGGGGGACTTTACCTTTCTTATTGTATTTTAATTTAGTGGGAACATGTATGTTTTCTAAATCTAAAATGTGTTCTTTTAGATGGTTCCATGCCTCCTCTACCGGGAGGTGGAGTAACAGGTCTTCCCAATCAGTATCTTTCAAATGTTTGTTGATAGCATCAAAGTCGGTTTTGTCATAATTTTTCAGAAGTATGCTATTGGTGAGGGTTGGGCATTCGTATTCAAAACTGAAGAAGATGGATTTGTGATCACTGCTTCCCAGTGGGTCAAGAATGGAAAGATTAAGTATATTATTATCGGCATTAGTTATTAGGAGATCTAAGATATTATTCCCTCTCGTGGGTTCCTTAATTAACTGTTCAAGGCCTAGGTCAATGATGGTAGAGACGAGTTTTTTTTCATGCTGAGTAGATCCTGTCAGAGAGCTCCAGTTAATTGTGGGCATGTTAAAATCTCCCAAAATGAGAACATTGCCATTAGTTGCTGGGTGATTTATGTTGGAAAGTAGGGTGTTGGTGTAAGCTGGGTCTACTGAAGGCGGTCAATAACAGACCCCAACAATGACCTGGGGATACCATTAGGTTGGATAGAGACACAGGTATTTTTGATCGAAGTTATGTGAGGGCTTTCATGGGAACGAATATCATCCCTTACATAGAGGCAGACTCCCCCACCTTTTTTCGTTTGCTCTATCTTTATGATAGAAGTTAAAGCCAGGAATTGTTTGTAACCATTGGGAATCAGAGTCCCACCAGGTTTCTGTCACTGCTATGATGCCAAGATCTAATGTGTGTACTTTAGCGTCCAACTCCGCTATTTTGATTGTATTGAGGGATCGAGTATTCAAGGAAAGTACATTACATGCTTTAAATTTACTAGGGACAGTGGATCACTTGCACTGCAGGGCATGAGTCTGTGTGCATAAATACCAAACAGAGGCAACCAGACCAGTGCAGACCAACCCACTTGGCCAGTGTGCTACCCTGGCTATGCCCATAGACAACTGCCCACGCAGTGCATGGATGGCTTCTGGTAGGTGGACCCCTGACCCATAGGCAGCCCCCCCCCACACAGTGACACCCCATCACCAGGGTAGGAGAACCCCCCCATGTACCCCGGGCCCCACCCTCATGGCAGCAGTAACTCCCCACACTGCCGTGCCCCCCATGGCACCTATGACTCCTGACCTCATACTTGCCCATCGGTGCTGGCACAGGACGGCCAGTGGCACAGTCATCCTTACACCTCTATGGCTGCTGGGTGTCCCAATGATACTGTGTGCAGGTCGCCTATATATAATGGCATTCACCTAGCATCACTTGGATGGCTTGCGGCTGCAGAGGTGTGAGGAGGGCTGTGCCACTGGCCATACTGTGCTGGCAACAATGGACAGGTAAGGGGGTCAGGAGGGTTATCTGTGCTGTGGGGGGGCACATATCACCCATGGATGGCCGGGGTGGCGTCGATCAGGGGCAGGGGGCTGGTCTGATGGAGCTGTACTGGGCGGGGGTGGTGGGCCCTGTGTGCCTTCATGGGGCCATTGCCCCTATGTGTGTTGGGTGGTGGGGTTGGGGGCTATCTGCCCTTATAGTGGTCCCGTTGGCCTGGGGTGGCATGGTGGGGAGAGCTCTGCAGGGTTTGCTGCTGCTGGCTGCATGCTGTCGGGGGGGTGCATAGCAGCTATGACTGCTTCAGAAACGTGTAGCCTGTGCCCCCCTCACCTGGTACTGTGCACTTCGAGCATAGCGCAGATCATGGGCATGACCCCTGCACTGCCCCCCAGACTGCCCCATCACAGATCTTGCCGGCTGGGTGTGGGATATGGTGATTAGTAGCCCTGAACCCCCTTGGAAAATTGGGCGCAGGGGGCACAGGGGCCACGGAGAGACTACACCTCCCAGATACATGGCAAGTAGACTCTCTGCACATTGGAGAATAGGGGCCTAGGCGAATGATGCAGTTATTTATAGAATTCACTGATATCAATCTGGGCTTAAGTCATGAGTCTGCATCACTTCTAAACTGGTTTATACAAAATAAACTCTTATTAAAAGAAAAGAAAAAAAATAAATGTTTTTTGGCTTAGCTTTTTGGGTGAATTCCTTAAGTCGTGCCTTTGAGGTACTGTACAGGCACAGGCAAACAGCAACAATGGACTCATACAAAAGGCAGAGGCCCGGTGTGCTAATGCTGGTGACAACCAAAAAGCACAAAACAAATCAACAAGCCATCAGTGCACTCACTGAGTGGTGTTAATCCAGCCTCCAAACAAACGTATTTGATATTCATTCTTTTCCAATCGCCCGGGCAAGTTTCTGAACGTTTCTGTCCTTCCAGACGCCCTCAGTGACCATTCTCCAGTTCTCTGCTCCTGGTCCTGTAAAATCCCAAGATCCTCTCCCAAAATGATTGTGCAACGTAAACTTGGTCCTGGTAAATTGGCACAACTAAAAGCGCACCTCAGGGTCGTGGACTGGTCCTTCATTTTTAACACTATAAACCGAGACACTGCCTTGGACTTATTTACCCAGTCCTTCAACAATATCTGTGATCTCTATGCACCATTCACGAAAAGAATGGTTAAAGGCAATCATGTACCTTGGTTCACTGAATGGCTCAAGACTTTAATACGAACCAGAGACTCACTATGGTACCTCTCCATTGAGTCCGGCCTCTCCCAAGATAGACAGAATTATAGAATGGCCAGGAACAAATGCACCTGGGCCATTCGTAGGGCAAAAGCAGAATACTATAAATCCGCCTTAACCTCCTCCTGGGGCTCTGGCCGTAAGTTTTGGAACAACATTAAGGAAATTTGCGGTAAGGTCCCCAACCAGGTCCCCGCCCAAGTCTTGTCTAATGGGTCCTTGACCTCTGACCCTACTCACATTGCTGCAGCGTTCTGCAATGCCTTCTCCAATCTTAACCATGTTCTCCCCCTGAATTTCTATGACCCACCTGCTCCTAGCTCACCCGCCCCTAACCCTGGTGCCCCCCCTTCTACCTTCGCCACATCTCTCCCATGTCAGCTGAACCTTATCTTACGGCTGCCCTTAGCCACGTCTCCTCCAACGCCGACTCCCTAGACCTCAGAATTCTTCGGCTGTCCCTTAAGGAAGTCCTTGCCCCTCTCACCCACATTTTAAACCTCTCCCCCTCCCTCTCCCTAGGCAAATTCCCTGCCATTTGGAAATCCGCCTACATCACGCCCATATTTAAAGGTGGGGACCGCTCCTCTGTTAACAATTACTGCCCTATCTCCATACTTCCCCCCCTCTCCAAGGCCTTAGAGAAGATAGTGTCGGATCAGCTCACTAACCACCTCAATAAATATGACCTACTCTGCAAACAACAACATGATTTCCGCAAATGTCACAGCACGACTACTGCCCTGCTTGATCTAACATCTCATATCCACACTGCACTGGATAAAGGCCACATCACAGGGGCGATCTTCATTGACCTCACCAAGGCCTTTGATACCGTCCACCATTCACTACTCCAAACCTCTTTGCTCAACCTGGGTCTCTCACAGGAAGCAGTGGGATGGTTCGCTGATTATCTTACCAACCAGACCCTTCAAGTTAAAATTGGCAATACCCTCTCACCTAAATCTCTGGTCCTCTCTGGGGTCCCACAAGGGTCCATTTTGGTTCCCCTCCTTTTCAGCCTCTTCCTAAACTCCCTCTCCACATCCTGCACCTCCAACTTACTACTATATGCAGATGATGCTGTCATATTCTCTTCCAGCCCTGACCCCTCCCTACTCCACCACTCCCTCCAGTCCTCCTTTAAGGCTGTTGAAAGTTGGTTCTCCTCACAACGTCTTACTATTAACTATATAAAGACCAAGTGTATGCTATTCGCACATCCACAGAATTCCAGAATTGGGCTTTTCCCACAAATACTATCAGCATCCCAGACTCCCCTTGAATTTGTGCATTTGTTTAAATACCTGGGCATCACTTTGGACGCTGGCCTTACCTGTCATGAGCATATACAACAATTATCCAAGGCTCTAAATATCCGGCTAGGGCTCCTGCACTGCTATAAACATTACCTTACCCCTGAGGCCCTTAAGCTTGCTATTTCCTCCTTGGTACTCTCCCTGCTAGACTATGGTCTCCTGATTTTTGAAGGGGCTAGCTCCTCAGCCCTTGATAGTCTTAGACTCGTCCCAAACAAGGCCTGTCATCTTATATTAGGGATGACAGACTCACCCATACCTGTGCTCTATATAAGGACACCAACTGGCTGAACCTTGACAACAGAATCAAATTCCACACTTGTGTCTTGGCAAAAAAAATTACCCTTGGCCTCTCCCCCACTGCACTCACCCCTTTAATCACTAAGGACTCAAAAGTTAAGTACACCCGTAGCTCTGACACCCTTTGTTTCTCCATCCCCTCCTGTCGCACAGCTCAGTTCCAAAGATCCTTTTGTTACAGGGCTCCCTTGTGGATGAATAACCTACCCTCCGCCTTGTGCCTTGATCACAGAATTGGACACTTTAAAACGCACCTCAGGGCTCATCTTCACTCCACAAGTGACTGTGTCTGTATGTGAATTTGTGCCTCCTGTCCCGTCTACACCTGACAGTGGCCTCTGGCCTGCCTCTGCAATCTGCTCTTAATCTCCCCCCCCATGGATGTTAAGCCCAGTTTTTCTCTTGATAGCTAGCCTAACTGTTTCCTGTTATTAACATAACTCTACTCTGTAACATGTACTGTATTGATTATCTGTCCTCACTGTATTGTATATCTGTAGATATTCTATGTGATGTGGAACCCTTTGTAAAGGAGTCTCTGACTCGAAGGTATTTCTGATCTCTGTAATAAATAAATAAAATAAATACAAGTCCCATAGTAGCAGTAACAGGTGTGAAGTAACACCAATAATAATGCCATGCCATGCCAGGGGGCCCCTTAGTGAAAACTCAGAAAGTTGAAACGTTGGGGCAGTTGGGTCACTGTGTCCATTCTGGGTTCTGTGGAGTTTTTCTTGTCAATTTCAGTTTATTGGTACACAAAGTGTGTAAGAATATACAGATAATGACATACAACTATTAAAAATAGCAAGATATTCAGTCACCCAATAACCCAGCTGCACCATATGTGTTGCCTTGCAGGTGACGTGAGTTCAGTAGCAGCCTTCCGTTGCCACATTGGGTGGTGAGTCAGACTGTGGTAGCTTCCCCATGGCAGTGTGCCTCAGCTAGAAAGGGTTGGTGGTGAGTTTGGATGCCACAGCGACTCCTGTGGCCTGGTCAAGGAGATTCCTTTCACTGCAGGGGAGCTGTATGCATTCAAGGCTGATAAACACATAGATACATAGATACATAGATACATAGACAGTGTCGGCAGATAAGGGCCTATGACCCACCTAGTCTGCCCATTTGAGCTTGTAAGTTCAGTTTGTTTTCCTAGAAGTCTATTTCCCCTTACCCCTGACCTCTAGAATTCCTTTATGTCTATCCCATGCATTCTTAAATCCCGTGATTGTTTCAGCCCCCACCACTTCCTCTGGCAGGGTGTTCCACTTGTCCACCACACGTTCTGTGAAGAAATTCTTTCTCATGTTTCCTCTGAATCGTCCTCCCTCCAACTTCATCCCATGCCCTCTAGTCCTGAAACATCTTTTTCGCTTAAAAATAGTGTTTTCCTGCACCCTGTTCCTCCCTGTAAGATACTTGTATGTCTCTATCATATCCCCTCTCTCCCTCCAACACATGGCTTAAGCTATGGGTGGAGGGAGGGAATGGGGGGGAACTAAGGGAGAACCCCCCCATCAGCCTAAATGACGACAATCTGCCTGAACAGGGTTTATCCCAGATGACAGATTATATTCCTGAAGGACAGATGGAGGCTCATAAACACTTTTATTGAAAAAAAAAACAACATTATATATGAAAAAGCAACATATTACAGTGGCGTAGTCGTGTCACTATAGTTAGAGTTGAGTAGGCTGTTTAATATTAAACCCCAGTTTTTGCATGTTAGCTTCACAGCCGTTCAATGGATTTGCATGCGCTGTCAGAAACTCAAGAGCTCTTGATATGCCAAGTTTCATTCCGATTGGTTGTGCGGATTCTGAGATCTGGACAATGCAAAATATGTAAAGATCTGTTTTTTTGGCTATTTTTTTTTTGTCAGCCCCTAGCGCCCAGACAATTTGGTCTGAAATTTTCTGGGTAAAAAGGGCTTGGCCCAGAGTAGTGCCTTTCGCTGGTTTGGTGAAAATACATAATCCATTTCAGAGTTACAAGAATTTTAAATTTTGATTCTGAGCATGCTCAGTAGGCACTTTAGGATAGATGTGTGAAACAAAAAAAGAGGAAATCCTTTTTCATATGGTCAACATTTTCTTTTTACTGTTTAAACTTACAGACATTTAAAGTACATAAAAATAATGTTTTAAAAAAACAAACAGACACGTGAATCTAGCTAGATTCTGGTGTTTGTTTTTAAACTTGGCAGAAATACATTTTCTGGGCACTAAATATCCAGGGTGCCCAACTTAGCGAGAGGAGCCATTCACCCGCTTTCTTTGTACGAGAACAGTGGGACTTTCTTGATGTCTGCAGCCGCAGTTGGAAATTGTCCTGTGGGCTGCAGTGAGAGCAATGAGCTGCTGTTTCCCTGGTTTCTAGTAGCACCCTCCCATTGCTGTCCCTTTATGTATGTAATGTTGCCCTGGTGTCTAGTGGCACTCCCACCTTCTGATTCCCGTTCCTGTAATATATTTGTCTTTCTCTGGTATCTAGTGGCACCCCAACAATCCGTTCACTGTCCTCATAATGTATTTGTCCTTCTCTGGTATCTAGTGGCACCTCCCCCCCACCCTCCAAGCACTGTCTCCATAATGTATGTGTCTTTATTGGGTGTCTAGTGACACTCTCACCCTCTGATCTCCATCCTTGTAATGTTTTTGTCTTTCCCTGGTGTCTAGTGGCACTCCCTCACCCTCCAATTGCCATCCTCACAGTATATTTGTATTTACCTGGTGTCTAGTGGAACCCCCACCACCCACCAATCACCATACCCATAATATGTTTTTCTTTCCCTGGTATCTAGTGGCCTCCTCCCTCTAATCACTGTCCCCATAATGTTTTTGTCTTTACCTGGTGTCTAGTGGCGACCCCACCCTATGATGGCCTTCCCAGTAATATGTTTTTCTTTTCCTGGTGTCTAGTGGAACCCCCCCACCCTCTGATCATCATCTCCATAATGTATTTGTCTTTTCATGGTGTCTAGTGGCACCTCCACCCTCTGATCTCCATCATTGTAATGTTTTTGTCTTTCTCTGGTGTCTAGTGGTACCTCTCACCTTCCAGTTGCCAGACTCACAGTACATTTGTATTTCCCTGGTGTCTAGTGGTACCTCTCACCTTCCAGTTGCCAGACTCACAGTACATTTGTATTTCCCTGGTGTCTAGTGGTACCTCTCACCTTCCAGTTGCCAGACTCACAGTACATTTGTATTTCCCTGGTGTCTAGTGGTACCTCTCACCTTCCAGTTGCAAGACTCACAGTACATTTGTATTACCCTGGTGTCTAGTGGTACCTCTCACCTTCCAGTTGCCAGACTCACAGTACATTTGTATTACCCTGGTGTCTAGTGGTACCCTCACCTTCCAGTTGCCAGACTCACAGTACATTTGTATTTCCCTGGTGTCTAGTGGGTACCTCTCACCTTCCAGTTGCCAGACTCACAGTACATTTGTATTTCCCTGGTGTCTAGTGGTACCTCTCACCTTCCAGTTGCCAGACTCACAGTACATTTGTATTACCCTGGTGTCTAGTGGTACCTCTCACCTTCCAGTTGCCAGACTCACAGTACATTTGTATTTCCCTGGTGTCTAGTGGTACCTCTCACCTTCCAGTTGCCAGACTCACAGTACATTTGTATTACCCTGGTGTCTAGTGGTACCTCTCACCTTCCAGTTGCCAGACTCACAGTACATTTGTATTTCCCTGGTGTCTAGTGGTACCTCTCACCTTCCAGTTGCCAGACTCACAGTACATTTGTATTTCCCTGGTGTCTAGTGGTACCTCTCACCTTCCAGTTGCCAGACTCACAGTACATTTGTATTACCCTGGTGTCTAGTGGTACCTCTCACCTTCTAGTTGCCAGACTCACAGTACATTTGTATTTCCCTGGTGTCTAGTGGTACCTCTCACCTTCCAGTTGCCAGACTCACAGTACATTTGTATTACCCTGGTGTCTAGTGGTACCTCTCACCTTCCAGTTGCCAGACTCACAGTACATTTGTATTTCCCTGGTGTCTAGTGCCCCCCATTCACCGATTACTGTCCCCATAATGTTTTTGTCTTTCCCTGGTGTCTAGTGGCACCCTAACCCTACGATGGCCATCCCAGTAATATGTTTTTCTTTTCCTGGTGTCTAGTGAACCCCCCCACCCTCCTATCACCATCTCCCTAATGTATTTGTCTTTCCCTGGTGTCTAGTGGCATCCATCCTCTGATCACCATACCCATAATGTTTTTGTCTTTCCTTAGTGTCTAGTGGCATCCCCCACCCTCCAATCGCTGTCCACATGTTTTTATCTTTCCCTGGTGTCTAGTGGCACCCTCATCCTCTGATCGCCGTCCCAGTAATATGTTTTTCTTTCCCTGGTGTCCAGTGGCATCCCCACCCTCCGATCACTGTCTCCATGCTGTTTTTGTCTTTCCCTGGTATCTAGTAGCATCCTACACCTTATGATTGCTGTTCCAGTCTGCAATAAAGAAAACCACACTTTGCTGTTTCTTTTCCTTTTTTTGTTAAACCTGCAACAAAGAAAATGGTCCCTCACCAATTTGACCCCACCTCCCACCACCTCACACCACCAATACACCTCCACACATCCTCACACACCTGAACAGGTCACAGGACAAAGATCCACTTTCTGATCCAAGACATGTCTTGCTGCTGGAACCACCGACTGCAGTGTGAGAAACTAAGGTAAGTGCAGTTCAATGTATTTTATATACTGTACATTCTCCCTTCCGGGTGACTGCAGACAGGTACTTCCACACCTGCTTTGCCACCTATGTCCATCTACCACTCCATCCCTTTACTGACAAGCTCCTTATTCCCCATGGATTTCCACCTGTGGTGGGGCTTGGAAAGGGAGGGCCATCCTCTCCCCACCCAGGGCTCATCATACAGATATGGGCTTCGGGATATCCAGGAGTGGGGCAGGATGCTGATTGGCAGGCAGGGCATCACTTAGCTTGTGGTCACCTCCCCTTTCCATATTTCCATCCTTCCCCTTCATTTCCATGAATGCGTGTGCATGGAGGCATGCGTGCACCACATAGCCACACTCTGTGCCTACTTAACTCCAGTGCCGCCCCGACCTCCACCAGGAGGCAGCCAAGGAGCAGGATGACTTTCCCTTCCTCCCTGGGAGAGGAGAGGAGAGCAGTCCATCAGATGCTCAATCCTCTCCCTCCTCTGCCAATCCCTGGCAACCCAAGCTCACTCCTGAGCCCGGGTCATCTGCCTGGCATGAAGTGTGATGTCCAGTGCCAGAACCCTCAGCGCTACTGGGCAGTTCAATGTATTTCAATGGGGTTTTCAACTTTGAAGCATAACTTTGCCATTTTTGCATATTGTAACCCAACATTTTCAGCATGGCCTTTTTGGGACCCCACCTCATGACCAATGGTGGTGAAATTACACAAATCAAGCAAAAAAGGTGATTTTGTGGTCAATTGGCGAAATCACCTTTCAGACAGGATTTGAACATTTTCACTGCCCTTGTTTATGAGGTAGAGTCATAAGAAGGCTATGTTGAAAATTCAGGGTCAGAATATGTGAAAATGGAAAGTTATGCACATATGTTGAAATTTTACTACACTCGCTCATAGGTTTGATAATTTTAAATAGTTTGACTCCAAATATCAACATAGCCATTTCTGACACCACCTCATGAATGTAACAGCTGTCATTTTTCAAATCCTGGCCGAAATGTGTTTTCGCACCTGTGGCACAGAATGACGCTTTGATGCTGCAGAATGATGTTTCAGTGGGGATTTGACATTTTTCACTACTGGGTTCATGAGATGGGGTAATAAGAAGACTATGCGGACAATTTGGTGTACAAATATAGTAATGCCCAGGTTGTGAATTGGGGGAGTGGCTTAGAGAGAAGAAAGATAGGGGTGTGCTTTTAAAAACTGACCTAGATAGTTTGTGGCAGAGAACAGCAAGAGGAAGGAGCTGCTGTTAGACCTTTACTGGGACTATATTGCCCTCCGTCCCTCCCCTCCACCCCTCCACCCTTAGCAGGTTTTACTTTTATAGGCACAGTATTTGACTAACAACAGGAACTTCCTGTTTGGGAGCAGGAAGGGAGTGATCACAGAGGCACAAAAGAGTCACCATCCTAGAAGGAAAAGAGTAGCTCTCCATCCCCCCCTAGCTGCTGGAGGTCTGACTCTGAGCAAGTAAGAAGGAGACTACTGAGGAATATAGGAACTTATTGTCCCAGAGCAGGAAGATACTAACATACTAACATACTATTTGCCAGCAGATTAGGCCTTATGGTCTATCAAGTCTGCTCGAACCTAGATCCTTAGTTGGGTGCCGAGACCCTCCCATCCCTTGTGCTCCAGAAACCCCTATCATCCATCCCCACCCCCCCGGGACGGGCCATCATCTGATACATCCACTTTCTGTGTCTGTCCCACCCTCTCTTAAAGCTCTCCACTGTGGATCTCTGAACCAGCTCACCAGGCAGAGCATTCCAAGGGTCCACCACCCTCTCAGTGAAAAACCTCCTCCTCTTTTCCCCCCTCAATACTAAGATCAGGAGCTTTAAGGGCACGGAGGCAGTAGGAAAGTAGGGAGAAAAAAAAAATTATATAAAAAAATAAATAAATAAAATAAAGAGAGAGACAGACAAAGAGGAAAGAGTAAGTATACAAAACAACAATTAAGGGGCCACAAACAAGATGTGATAAGAGTGGTGCAGTGCAGTGGCAGTGGAGCAGCAGTCTTCCAGGAGACGTTCTGGAGGATGCAGTGTTGTTCCACCTGCAGGCACCTATCTGGGCTGAGGGATGAGGTTGCTCATCTTCAGGCTGAGTTGGCCAGGATTCAGGGGACCTCCTTTCCCACTCAGGGACCACCAGGGTCACTGCTGCTGCCTCAGAGGTTGGCAAGAAAGAGGAGCAGTTGGACCACAGTGAGCTCAGGGAGGGTGAGGGTGGTGGAACAGAGGTGCATTCCTCCAGTTGTACCTCTCCACAATTCATATGCCAATCTGGCAGAGTGTGGTTCCTCTAAGAAGGCACCTGCAGTGGAAACCAAGGAGGATGCTGGGAATCTCCACAAAAGAGACCCACAGGAAGGTGGCATGGGACCCCACAAGGGAAGGAAACAACTTCTGGTGGGGGACCCCACTGTTAGGAAGGTAGAACTGGGGGAGGGAGGGGAGCGGGAAGTAAGGTGCCTGCCTGGCACTGTGGCTTGGAGGAAAGGGAGTGAATCCTCAGGATCGTGGGAGTAGCTGCATGGGGGAGGGAGCTGGATGTCACTGTCCACCTAGGGACAAATTACCTGGCTGGGAAAGAGATCAGAGCAGTGCAGTAGGAGTTTGTGGAGTTGGGGAGGGGCCTTAGACAAGTAGCACACATGGTAACTTTCTCAGAGATGCTGCCTGTCTATGGTATGGGTGAAGCTAGGGTGCTCCGCACAATGGGATTTGATCAGTGGTTGAAAAACTGGTGCAGAGCTCAGGGTTTTGGCTTCACTGGAGACTGGGGGTCCACCTGGAGGGATGCAGGCCTATACTGGTGTGATGGTCTGCATCTGTCCAGGAGAAGAACCAGCAGTGGCCCGCCAGGGCACATGCCCCTGTAAAAAAATGCTGTACCCCAGTTGGTGCCCCTTATGGTGCAGAGCTTCCCCCATAATAACAATATACCGGTGCCCTGGCTGCCATCTGTTGTGCCCCAGCTGTGCCCTGGTAACCATTTTTAGCTAGAGCCGCTACTGGGAACCAGGATCCAAGATGACAGGTTTAAATGCTTCATTGGCAAGCATTTAAATTAGCCAAGGGGGGAGGCACTGAAAAGAAAGGAGACCCTAGCCCCCCCCCAAAAAAAATTAGGGTAGTTAGTGAGGTAAGCACCAAGATAGAGAAGTCAATAGGGAGAAGGGCAGGGGTAAATGGAGAAAAAGACAAAGGCAGTAAGGACAGGGATGGGGCAAAAAGGGATAAAGTCATCAAAAAATGGAGGGTAATGAGTACCAATGCCTGTAGTATGGGTAACAAGCTCCCTGAACTGGTGGCCTTGATGGAAGAGGGATGCCTAGATAGCGAGGCAGTCATAGAAACATGGTACACAGAGAACCATGACTGGGATATCAACATACCAGGGTGCACAATCTACAGGAGGGACAGGGAGGGTAGAAGAGGAGGAGGAGGAGAAGGAGCTCTCTATGTAAGCAAGGGATCAAAGCAACAGAACTGAAGGGTAAACAGGGAGGAGAGGAGGCACTGTGGGTCACCCTGGAGACTGGAAATGGTACCACAATCTGCACAGGGGTTGTATACAGACCCCTGTCTCAGGGGGAGAAAATGGACAAAGAAATGATAAAAGGCATCCTTAGGATGGCAGAGAAAGGGGAGATATTGTTGATGGGGGACCTGAATATGCCAGATGTTAACTGGAGCACCTTTGCTGCAGCTACATCCAAGAGCAGGGCCATCCTCGATGCCCTACAGGGGGCATGCCTCAGACAGCTAGTGTTGGAACCCACTCGGGAGGGAGCAATTCTAGATCTGGTACTCTCAAATGGGGATGGAGAGAGGATCTCAGATCTAGAAGTGGGTAGCCATCTGGGAACAAGTGACCACCAAACAGTGTGGTTCACAATAAACTCAGTTGTAGAGTCAAGCCATACAAAAGTGAAGGTACTGGACTTCAGGAGGGCTGAATTTGTCAAAATGACAGAGTGCCTCAGAAAAGCACTAGCAAACAGGCAAGAAGAAGGGGTGGGGCAACAATGGGGAAACATCAAAATTGCCATCACAGAGGCAACAAGCCTTTGTGTGAAGCAAATAAACAAATCAAAATGAAAGAAAAAAACCCACTATGGTTCTCAAAAGAGGTGGCAGGGAAGGTTAGGGAGAAAAAGAAAGCATTCAGGAAGTATAAGGAAACACAGAAGGAGCAGGACAGAGAACTGTACCAGTTAAAGAAGAAGGAAGTGGAGAAGGCAGTCAAAATGGCAAAAGCCCAAACTGAGGAAAAGATAGCCAACTTGGTTAAGAAGGGGGGATAAACCATTTATAGGTACATTAGGGAATGAAGAAAGACAAAGGGAGGGATACTGAGGCTGAATAAAGAGGAGGGTGGGTGGGCAGAGAGGGACATTGAAAAAACAGGGATACTGAATGAATACTTCTGCTCAGTATTCATAAAGGAAGAGGAGGGGGAGGCACCTAATCCAATCAATAGAAGCACTATGGATCGGGGGGTCGATATCAGTCCTTTCACGGAAGAAAGGGTTCTGAAAGAACTCGTAAAATTGAAGGTGGACAAAGTAATGGGGCCTGATGGGATCCACCCAGGAATTGTAAAAGAACTAAGAGGAGAGCTAGTAACACCATTGACTGCCTTTTTTAACAAATTATGGGAGGATGGTGTGGTACCTGGGGACTGGAGGAGGGTGGATGTGATTCCCCTTCATAAAAGTGGGAGCAAGACAGAGACAGGAAACTACAGACCTGTCAGTTTGACCTCAGTGGTAGGGAAAATGATGGAATCACTTCTGAAGTAAAGAACTGTTGAGTACATAGAGGCCAATGGGGCACAGGACCCAAGGCAGCATGGATTTACAGTCGGAAGGTCATGTAAGATGAATCTAATTGATTTCTTTGACTGGGTGACCAAAGTAGCAGACCAGGGAGGGGTTGTGGACATGGCCTACCTAGATTTTAGCAAGGCATTTGACACAGTCCCGCACAAAAGATTAATAAACAAATTAGCCAGCCTGGAGTGGGTCCCAGGGCGGTAGCCTGGGTAAAACATTGGCCGGACAACAGGACGCACAGGGCAATAGTAAACGGAGCCCTCAGTGAAGAAAGGGGGGTTACTAGTGGGGTACCGCAGGGTTCAGTACTGGGTCTGGTCCTTTTTAATGTCTTTATAAGTGACATTGCAGAGGGACTGGAAGGAAAAGTATGTCTCTTTGCAGATGACACAAAGATCTGCAACAGAGGTGATGCACAAAGTGGGGTGGAAAGGATGGGAAGGTACTTGGCAAGGTTGGAGGAATGGTCAAATGTGTGGCAGCTTATATTCAATGCAAAGAAGTGCAAGGTAATGCACCTGGGAAACAAGAACCCAGAGGAAGAGTACACAATGGGGGGGGAGGGGGGAGGTGAGATACTGACAACAACAAAAATGGAAAGGGACCTGGGGGTAGTTATATTAGATGACCTAAAGGTGGAGAAGCAATGTGAGAAGGCAGTAAGGAGGGCTGGAAGGATACTGGGATGCATAGGGAGAGGCATCAACAGTAGAAAACAGGACGTTGTCATCCCTCTGTACAGACAGTTGGTGAGACCCCATCTGAAGTACTGTGTGCAGTTCTGGAGACCCCATCTCCGCAAAGACATAGACAGGGTGGAGGTTGTCCAGAGGAGGGCAACCAAAATGGTGCAGAGTCTGCACCAGAAGACATATGAAGAGAGACTAAAGGAGCTTAATATGTATACCCTCAAGGAAAGGAGGGAGAGGGGGGACATGATGGAAATTTTCAAGTACCTCAAGGGAATCAACAAAGTCCAAGAGGGTAGCATCTTTCAGAAAAGAGATTTGCAAGAACAAGAGGGCACAATTTGAAGATAGAGGGGGGACGGCTCAGAGGTAATGTGAGGAAGTATTTTTTCACAGAGAAGGTTGTGAATGCACGGAACAGCCTTCCTGAGGAGGTTGTGGAGTCAAAAACAGTGGGGGAATTAAAAATGCACGGGACACCCATAAGGCAATTCTAGTGAGGGGTAGGAGGAAGTAGGCTGTTGCTTAGCTTGAATCTGCAGCTTATCCATTAGGTGGGAAAATGGGCAGACTAGGAGGGCCAAGCGGTCCTTATCAACCATCACAATCTATGTTTCTGTGTTTCTATGTTATGAGTGAACATTGCAGTATTTCAACGTTCACTCATAACTTCACTAATTTTCACTATTTTGACTCCAAACTTTTACCATATTAATTTTTTCACACCACCTCATAAACATGACATGTGCCATTTTTTAAACCCTGAATGAGATGTATTTTTGCACTTCCTGTGCAAAATGACATTTCAGCCAGAATACTATAAGAAAACATTACTTACCATAGTAATCTTGTTTCTTCCAAGGGAATCTTACTGTATTCTAACAAATGAAGTATGGTCTCACCATAGGACTGCCCCGGAGCTGAAATGGTTAATAGAACCTACGCTAATAGTGGAATGTTAGGCTCAAGCTCTGTTTTCAAATCACTGTCCCTGGCTGCACTTCCTGCAACCATCAGATTCTTATGAAGCATGCAGAAACTAAAACAAAACTAACTAATCTAATCTAACAAATAAAACCCTTCAGATGACCCTTTCTTAAACAACAAAGGCATCTTCCAAGACTCAAGTCACAGATGCCCAAGAAATGAACAGGTACACCCACAGGTTTCCCACAAGACATGTACAGCTGGCATGCAGTTCCTTGTAGATTTTAGTAGGGGAGGAAGGGTGGGAGTTCAGAATACAGTAAGATTCCCTTGGAAGAAACAAAATTACTATGGTAAGTAATGTTTTCTTCTAACCTCAGGAAATCTTACCGTATTCTGACAAATGCAGACTACCTAAGTAGTACCTTTGGAGGTAGGCAGAGAACCTATTTAGGAAACAGGCTCCGCAGGAGTGCTGTGCCAAACCTGGCATCACTTCCAGCCTGGGTATCCATGCAATAATGCATGGTGAATGTGTGAATAGTTTTCCAGGTAGCTGATTTACAGATTTCTAGCAAAGGAATATCTCTGGAAGCTGCCAAAGAAGCAGCTGTTCCTCTGGTGGAGTGGGCTCTGAGACCCTGTGGAGGCTGCTTGCCCACTTTGTCATAACAAAACTGGATACAGGCCACAATCCACCTTGCAATGGATCTTTTTGTGGTTGGTTTACCCTTTCTTACTTCCCTATAGGTCAAGTAAAGTTGTGTCCTGTCTCCTCTGTGGTCTTTTGTATGGTCCAGGTAGTAGCTGATAGCTCTTTTTACATCTAGGTATGCAGTCTACGTCCCCCTGTAGTGGAATGGTCAGTGAAAAAGACTGGCAATGTAATGGACTGATTAATGTGGAAATCAGATACCACTTTAGGAAGAAACTTATTGCTAGTCCTGAGGACCACTTTGTCCCTGTGGAATGCAATGTAGTAAGGCTCCATGGATAGAGCCTGGAACTCACTAATCCTTCTGGCAGAAGTTATTGCAACTAGGAAAACAGCCTTCCAAGTTACATACTTGAGATCTGCTGAGGCCATAGGCTCAAAGGTGGCTGTATGAGCTGTGCAATACATATGTTCAGAACCCACACTGGGGTGGGATTTCTATGGGGGGGGGGATGTAGATACAGCATCCCCTTAAACAAACTTCCAGAACACTGGGTTTGAAGCCAGAGATGGTACCCTACCCACTGATAAATAAGTAGAAACAGCTGCCAGGTGAACCTTCAGAGTGGATGGTCTGAGACCTAGGTAATGAAGGTGAATCAGGTAATCCAGGAGAACTGGCAAGCTCACCTGGGTGTGGTCCAGATTCCTACCCTGACACCAAATGAAGAATCTTTTCCACTTGGACATGTAAGTCTTCTTAGTAGAGGGCTTTCTGGAAAACCTAAGGACCTCCATGACCCTTTCACAGAGATGCAAATCAGCATACTCTAGGTCCTCAAGAGCCAGGCCTCAAGTCTGAGAGACTGAAGTTTGGGGTATAGGATCCTGCTCTGGGAGGAAGTCAATAAGTTGTGTTTCCTGGGAGGCTGATAGGTTTGGCAACTGACAGTGCCATAACCAGGAAGTACCAGGGCTGCCTGGCCCAGTCCGGGGCAATGAGGATTATTGTCGCCGGCTGGGACCTGAGCTTGTTCAGGACTCTCAGCAACAGTGGAAATGGAGGGAAGGCATACAGGAACTTCCCTGTCCAATCCAACAGCAGTTCACCCAGTGGGGCTGAGCCCTTCAATGGTGGTCTGCAGCAAAACTGAGGAAGCTGGTAGTTGTCTGGGGCTGCGAAGAGGTCTGCCTCTGGAGTGTCCCACCTCTTGAACACAATCTGCAACACCTGCTTGGTCAGGGACTACTCGTGGTGGTTCTGATTGATTCTGCTGAGAGCATCTGCCAGCACATTGTCTTTCTCTGGCAGGTGGACTGCTGACAGGGAGATTCCCAGAGAGTATGCCAGACTCCAAATTTTTCATAGCTTCTGTGTACAGGAGGGTTGACCTTGTGCCTCCTTGTTTGTTTATGTAGTACATTGTGGTTGTGTTGTCTGTCCTGACCTGTACCACTTTTTCCTGTAGCATGCTGGTGAAGGCTTGGAGTCCCAGGAGGACTGCTCTGAGCTCTAGCAGGTTGATGTGCAATAGTGACTCCAGCTGGAGCCATGTGCCATGGGCAGTGTGCTCCTCCAGATGTGCTCTCCATCCCAGGAGGGATGCATCTGTGGTTAGCACCAAGGAAGGGTTTTCCTGCCAGAATGGTATCACTTGTCTGAGATTGTCCCTCTCTAGCCACCACTGAAGTGTCCACAGAAGTGTTCCTGTGACTGGCACCAGTTTTGATAGCAAGTCTCTTTTCTGATGCCAGTGCAACTTGAGATGATATTGAATACCTCTTATTTGGAACCTTGCCCTTGACACTGTTGCTGTGGAAGCTACCATGTGGTCCAGCAACTGAAGGAAGTGTCTTGCAGGCCTTAGGCTTTGCAGCTTGAAGGTACTTGCCAACTGCATCAGGCTGTCCGCTCTTGCCTGTGGAAGAAAAGTCTTTCCTCTCACAATGTCCAGCTCGACTCCTATGAATTCCAAGAGCTGTACTGGCTCCAATACGGACTTTCTCGGGTTGACTAGAAACCCTAGTGACTGGATGACATCCTGTGTAAGTGCCAGGGACTCCCTTACTTTTTGAAGGGATTGCCCTATGACTAGCCAGTCATCTAGGTAAGTGAATACTGCCACACCTTGCCTCCTCAGGTGCGCCACAACCACAGCCAAACATTTTGTGAACACCCTTGGAGCAGAAGTAAGTCCGAAAGGCATTGCCTTGTACTGGTAATGGCCTGATGGCAGTCTGAATCTGAGAAATTTTCTGTGGGACTGTCTGATGGGGATGTGGAAGTATACATCCTTTAGGTCTGGAGATGCAAGCCAAATCCCTTGCCTTAGGGTTGGAAGGATTGTTGCCAAGGTCACCATTTTGAATTTTGATTTTACCAAATGTCTTTTCAGATGCTTGAGATCCAATATGGGTTGCCACTCCCCTGCTTTCTTTATTGTGAGGAAGTACCTTGAGTAGAGCCCCTTTCCTCTCTGTGCCTGAGGAACTGGTTCTATTGCTCTTTGAGACAGAAGATTCAACACTTCCCCTTCCAACAATGTTTCTGATGGGGAAAAGGGTCTGAAGACCTTTGCCCTCAGCTTTGGCATGAACTTGAAACTGAGAGCAAGACCTTGGCCCACTATCTCCAAGACCCGCTTGTCTGTGGTGATGGTTTGTCATTCTTGGATGTAGTGGGCCAGCCTCCCCCATACTGGGGTTGGGGAGGTGACCTGAGCAGGCACCTCAGGGTATCTGCTTGGCTTGACCTGCTGTCTGGGTGCTGGGGCTAGTTCAGTTGCCACTTCTCCTGCCCCTGAAGTAACTCCTCTGTGGTTGCTACTGGGTAAAAGACCGAGGCTGAAAGAATGGCCTATAGTGTCCCCTGGCTCCACCTCCCCTGACTTGGTGCTTCTGGGGTGTAGATGCCTTTTTTTTGCAGCAACACTCTTGTTTATTGTCTTGTAGTCATCCATTTTTTTCATGTAAGCTTCAGTTTGTTCTCTGAACAGGGATGTGGGCTCACATGGAAAATCTAAAGCCTTGGACTGTGTATCTTGGGTTAAATTAGTTGTTCTGAGCCAAGCATATCATCTAAGAGACACAGAAGCAGCCATCTGTCTGGCAGCAGTGTCATTACTGTCGACAGACATTCTGAACTGGGCTTTTGATGCCTCTATCCCTCTCTTTACATGTTCTTCCATTTCTACTGACATAGGAGCTGGGAAGGATTTAGCTATTTTCATCACCGTATTCCACAGTGTCCTCTGATATCTGGCAACACAGACCATATAAGATGTTTGCCTGATTATCAGAGAGGATCCCAGATAGAACTTTTTGGCTATAAAATCCATCTTCCTGGAATCTTTGTCATGTGGAAGTGATGCCAACGGTATGCCAGCTTTGTTACAAGCTGCAGTCTACACCACCCTTTCATGGCTTGAGTGCCCAAAGAAGAATTCAGCTCTGCCCCAGCCACCCAATATTTCTTATCCACCTTTCTGTCTACAGGTGGCACAGAAGTGGGAGTCTGGAACATTTTGTTTACCTGTTTGTTTAAGAATTTATGGAAACGTCTTATTGAGGCAAGCGGAGTAAAGAATCTGATGGTTGCAGGAAGTGCAACCAGGGACAGTGATTTGAAAACTGAGCTCGAGCCAAACATTCCACTACTGGCATAGGTTCTATTAACCATTTCAACTCTGGGGCAGTCCTATGGTGAGACCATACTGCATTTGTCAGAATACAGTAAGATTTCCTAGAGTTAGAAATGGTACATTTCGTGTTTATAAAGCAAATCCTAAAACGACTATCTTGAAAATGTGGGGTCAAAATTGAAAAAAAACAACAAACATAATTGGTAACATTTTGTGTGAAGTGCCACTCTTGACCCCAATGGATATGCTTTGTGATCCTGTGCTGGCAAGCTCAGTTCGGGGGTAAGCTCAGTGACCCTACTGGATGGGGTGAGGTTGGGGGGTTGTCTGTTGTGCAGCAACCCCCCCAGCCAATGACTGAAAGGTGCAGGGTTGTCTGCACAGGCTTGGGTACCGTATGGTGAGGGCAGCTGTCCTGTTGGCAGAGGGCGCTGGACCTCTGCACCGCTTGGGTGGCAGAGGGCACTGTGCATTGGCTGACAGATGCATTCTTTGCCCTTTGTATCTGTATCTGCAGCGACATGGAAGCACAAGGACCACAGGACCCTGCACTTGCACAGCAAATTAAACAGCCTCATGAATTCTTCACATCTGTTGTTTCACTTCCATAGGCGGACATAGTGCTCACTTGGTGCAGGGCATCAGGTCCTGAAGGGACCTGCATGAATGAGGATATGAAAGCACTATCTTAAAAAGAAAGGAAATTCTTTGCAAAAAACTTTGTTACTGCAGTAGTTAAGGATAAACTTACAAAAGTAGGGAAATGTGGAGTTAGGGTTTCCAACTCAAACACCCCACCTCCACCCTCCAGGCAGCAACAGGAAAAATTATTATGGTTTCACCTCTCCTGCATCTTTGCAAATCAGGCATGCGGTGTGCCTTGGGGTTCTCTTTCACTGCACACATCTATGCTTATTTTCTGATGGAATGGGTTGAGTGTTAGGCTTGAGACCCTCAAGGCACACCTCATGCCCGATTTTCTGACTCTAGGGTAGGGGTGGGGTGTTAGGATTAGAAACCCTAACGTCATATTTCCCTACTTTTTTTTGCTTTATCCTCAGCCCTAACTGATGTGTTAATGTAGTGTTTTGTAATGACATTTTTTATATATATATATATATATAGTAAAAAAACAAAGACAAGGCGCTGTGTCAGCATGTGGTCTAAAAGCAAAACAAAATGGTTATATTAAATGCACGCTGAAAATAGAAAATAGAGTTAAAAATCTACGTTTCGACCTTAGGTCTTCTTCAGGAAATATCTAAAAGAGAAAAAAAAACCAGGTACCAAACCTTGCAACAGGGCTCGCTGCTACACCTGCAAATTTATTTCCAGTGTAACTGAGATTCGGGGGCCTGCAGGTGTTTTTCACATCACCAAGGAGTTCTCATGCACCTCCACTAATGTAGTGTACTGTATTCTTTGCAGGAGGTGTTCAGCTATTTACATCGGAGAAACTGGTAGGCGCTTGCTGACCATTTCAGGAAACATTACAGAGCGGTCAGGAATGGTGAAACTGCTAAACCCATTGTATCCCACTTTATCTCCAGGGACCACAATGTCAATGACCTTTCTGTTTGTGTCCTTCAGCAGGGCTTCCGGGATCCTAACCATAGAAAAAACATGGAAGCCAAGCTGATCATCCGCCTTGGCTCCCAGCAGCCCTCTGGTTTCAATGATAGACTTATTTTCCACTAACATCTTTCAGCCTCCCCTTTTTTTCCCTAAAGTCAATTTGTTTTTCTACTGATTTATTTTTCATTTTCACCATATGTCTCCATTTCTGTCTCCTTCTCACACATTTGTCACCTTTCAGCCTTCTTACAAGGCCTTGTTAATCAGTCTCTACCTGGGAACTTCCCCAGCTCTTTCTCTCCCATTATATTTTATCTTTCCCATCATCACCTTTTTGTTTCACAGATTCTCTCTTAATCTTACCATTTATCATTTCTTCTCCCTTAGCCTCCCCCTTCTTCTTTCTCCACATATATATCTCTCTCATTTTACCTCTCCTCTACACTAACTTGTTTTTTTTCTCTTTTAGATATTTCCTGAAGAAGACCTAAGGTCGAAACGTAGATTTTTAACTCTATTTTCTATTTTCAGCGTGCATTTAATATAACCATTTTGTTTTGCTATATATATATATTATACGAGTGCAATCTCGCCCCTATATTTAGGGTTATGAAGCCACTTCTATGTTAAACTCGAAATTTTGTACGTTAATAACTTTGGACCCATTTAATGGATTTGCATGAAATCTGGTATGTGCAGTGGGGCATGGTAGATCTCTTGATTTGCCAAATTTAGTTTTGCTCAGACCTACGGTTTTGCACACCAAAACGCTGAAAAATGAACTTTTCGCCAGTTATGTGGGCAGTTTTTCGGATATTGTCCATGGTGCTGTGCAGTCATTGTGTAGTGTGCTGCTCTGCAGCTTGGCTCGTCTGAAAGAGCTTGGGTCAAGGAACATGCCGCTTTTTGTTTGGTGAAAAAATATTAACCTATTCAAAAGTTATTAAAGTTCTAAGTTCCCATTATAAGTCTATGGCAAAATTTATATGGTTATTTTGTGAAAGAAGAATGGGGTTTTGGCCATCTGGTCCCTCCTCATGATCAAAGAATTTGCAGGCTCACGATCAAAGAATCTTTGATCGTGAGGAATTCTTTGATCATGATGCCCGGCATCTTCTTTTCAGTTTGTAGTTGGAAAAATTCAAATATCTCGGCTCAGGGGTGACTCCGGAAGTAAAACTTGGATGGGTTTTGCTCAGGGGGCTTCGTTCTATTGAGCCATGGCTGTGGTTTCTTGTAATTTGGTCAAAAATGGAGTTTTCAAGTTTTAAATTCTTTGATCGCAGCTCACTAACGATCTTTGATTGCAAGCCTGCAAATTCTTTGACCGTGATCTTTAATCGTGAGGGCGCGACTAGATGGCCAGATTAAAAAATCTAATTTCTCAGCCCAGGGATGACTTATTAAGCCACATGAGGATGGGTTTTACTCAGGCGGCTTCATTCTATTGAGTCATGGCTATTGTTTCATGTATTTTTGTGTAAAACATGACTTTTAACATTTTTTATTCTTTGATTATGAGCCTGCAAATTCTTCGATAGCGAGCCTGCAAATTATTTGATCGTGAAATTCTTTGACAGTGATCTTTGATTGCGAGGGCGCGACTAGATGGCCAGATGAAAAAGTCTGTTTTTTCTGCACAGGGGTGACTTATAAAGCCAAACTAGGATGGATTTTGCTCAGGAGGCTTTGTTCTATTGAGTCATGGCTGTGGTTTCATTTATTTTTGTGTAAAAATAGACATTTACCATTATTTATTCTTTGATCATGGGCCTGCAAATTCTTTGGTCGCGAGTCTGCAAATTTTTTGATCATGAGATTCTTTGATCGCGAGGGAGGGACTAGATGGCCAGATTTGGAGGGACCAGATAGCCCAATTTTAACAATTTGTAAAATTAAATATCTCGGAAATGGTTTGGTCTTTTAACTTGACATTTGGAGGGTGTTGACGGGATGTCCTGTAGATGTGAATTATGGTGTTTAGGTCTCAGACAATATATTTTTTGCAGAGATATTGCATAGCGCAGTTTACGTTTTGCGGACAGCGTTTTCCATTGTGGTAGTGGCTTGAAATTTATAGGATAGCTAGCCTTACTGCCATGGATGTACTTTTCAGTTGTTAGGTGTGTAAAATGTAAACAGGTGCAGAATTCTGTCACACCGATGAATGAAAATCTCAAACTTTCAAATGTTACATCTCAGAAAGGGTTTGGTCTTTTAAACTGAAATTTGGAAGGTTTTGAGGGGATATCCTGTACGTGTGAATTATGGTATTTAGGTGTTGGAAAATTAATTTGCTGCAGAGATATTGCGTGACAAACTTTATGTTTTGCATATAGCATTTTGCATTGTGGTAGTGGCTTCACATTTATAGGGTACCTAGCCTTACTGCCATGGAGGTAATTTTCAGTGGTTAGGTCTCAGACATGTAAACAGTTGTAGAATTATGACACTCTGATGAATGAAACTTTGTTTTGCTTCAAGGTGGTGGGAGCATGGGGCCCTTTCCACCCATATGCGCTCCCACCAATACATATTATATTCAGTACTTGCACTGTTATGTTAGGCAGAAATTTGCAAGTTGGTGGGCCCCGTGCTTCCACCAACCTGCGTGACTTTCTACTTCTCTATGCTTTCTCAAAAAGTAAAGAATTCTGTGCAAAAACTTAGATTAATGCATCATTTAGGGTTAAAACACAAAAGAAAGTAAGGAAGGCCTTTAGGTTGCCCCCCTCGCGGTACCCCCTCCTCTGAGACTGACATATGACGGGTGTGTCATTGGGGTTGTGAGGCCTGTCACCCCATTCTTCTTACTGTGGCTTGTGAATATGTTTACACATGGGATGGGATAACATTTAGGCCTCACAACCTCAGTGACACACCCGGCATCTTCAATCTTGGGAGGGGTACACCGGGAGGCAACTTCTAAAGGTCTTATTTCTTACTTTTGTGTTTTTAATCCTAAATGATGCATTAATGAAGTTTTTTGCACATATATATATATATATATATATATATATATATATATAAATATATAATATTATATTATATTGGCGCAGTCACACCCCTATAGTTAGGGTTGAGTAGGCAGCTGAATGTTAAACTCAAATGTTTACACTTTAATAACTTTGCAACCATTTAATGGATTTGCACGAAATTTGGTATGCTCTTTCTGTGGGGCAGATCTCTTGATCTGGCAAGTTTTGATGTGGTCAGATGTGCAGCCTCTGAGTTATGGAGAAAACATGTTTTAGCAAATTGACTTTGCTGGAATTTTTCATTGAGCTTGCCTACAGCCCAGAGGGTTTTATTTTTGGGTGTGACATTTTCAGGGTAGAAAGGGACTACCCCACAGATGTGTCTTTTGCTAGTCAGGTGAAAAAATATTAAGCAATTTTCAAGTTATTGCAATTTAAAAATGTAAGCATGCTCAATAAGCACTTCAAGGTAGCTGTATGAAATGAAGTAGGAATCCTGCTTCATATGGAAAAATTCCTACTTCATATGGCCCTCATCTTGTTTTCATTTATGCCTAAAAAAATTTGGAGAAAATGATATCCTAGGGAGAAAATAACACATGCAGCTTGCTTAGGTGAATTCTGCACCTTACTGGACTAATTATGCCCCTAAAATGTTCTTTATTTAAAAAAGAAAATCCTAATATGTATCTGCATAGTATGACCTAGGATCCTACTTTGTATGGCGAGATATGAAGTAAGATCTTAGTTCGTCAGCCGAAAATTCTGAAATTAATTGTTTATGCTGACATCGAGGTGCCCAAACTTCATGACGGCATTAGATGCCCCCACTCCAGTAAGGGACACTGGGGAGCCCACTCCTAATGTCTCCTACAGAAGAAAATTCTCTCTTACATTTTTGACAATGGGTTGCCCACTCCCAGTGTCAAAAAATAGTTTAACAATAACTGCATACCTGCAAAAAGGAAAAAGTTCCCCAATGTCTTTATTTTTTTAATCCTGTAAAAAAGAAAATGGCCCTTGTTGTCTCCCTGTCCCCCCTCCACATCCCCATTTCTTCTGTGCACCCACCTCATCGCACCCCCCCTTACCCCATACTTACCCCCAGAGGTCGGCGGCTGCAATCTTCTCTGGACCGGGACACATCTGCACTCTTAAAAGCCCAGCCGTGAACTGAAGTATCAAACTAAGCACCGTATAATGGTTGTCTATGGTGCTTTGAACTTACATTGATATCTCAGGCATTTTTAAAAATATTTTTTGCACCAGATTTTCAGTATGGACTTTTTGGGACCTCACCTCATGAACACTGTTAATGTCATCTCGTTACTCGATCTTGAAAGGTGATTTTGGGGTTGCTGCACAGAATCACCATTTGGAACCAATTAATGAAATAGTGCCAGTGTTCATGAAGGGAGGTCCCTAAAAGCCCATGTTGAAATTTTTGTGCAAAAAAACCCCAGACGGTTGTGTTATGAGCGTGTGTTGTGCAGTTTCTACACACACTCGTAACTTCGCCAATCTTCAACATTTTCACTCCAGATTTTCAACATTGCCATTTTTTCACACCTCCTCATAAACAGTACAGGTGTCATTTTTCACATCCTGCCTGAAACATGTTTTCGCACCTGTGGCATAGAATGGCGCGGTCGCTGTGCAAAATCAACTTTCAGGATAGATGAACGACATCACAGTACCAGTGTTCATGAGGTGGGATACCCAAAAGGGCCATGTTGAAAATTTGGTGAGAAAAGTCCTGAAAATGCCTGAGTTATGTGCATCTGTTGAATCTGTTCTATGTATATATATAACTTTGGTACTTTCCAATATTTTGCCACCAAAGTTTCAACCTAGCCATTTTATCATACCATCTTATGGACAGCACAGCTGTCATTTTTCACATCCTGCCCAAAATGTGTTTTTGCACTTGTGCTGCAGAATGGCATTGCAGTTCGGCATAATTATGTTTAGCCTTGCATTTCACAGTTTCACATTTTCTCTGTACAGTTTCTCTGTACCAGGGTACATGAGGTGGGGTAATAAGATGGCAATGCTGACAACTGGATCACTGCTGTTGGGACACATGGAAGTGCAGGACCCAGAGAGACCTGTGCTTCCACACCTACATACATATGTGCTTCTATGGAGAAACTAGAGTGCAGGGTCCAAAGGACCCTGAGCTCCCACAGTTAAATAAGGATACTATTATATGATCTCAAAAAGATGGGAAATTCTTCACAAAAAAACTTTGTTAATGCATCAGTTAGGGTTTCTATTACAATGACAGAAGACTGGAAATTTAGTGTTAGGTTTGCTAACCCTACCACCCCACCACCCCACCCTCCACATACCAACAGGTGTTGGGGTGTGCTCTAGGGTCTTTGGGCCTAAATCTCACCCCATTCCATGTGTAAACAAGCTGTGATGGTACAGTATAGGAAAATGGGGTGAGAGTTAGACCCGATGACCCAACATTTTGCACTTTAATAACTTTGCAACCGTTGTCCAATTCGCCTGAAATTTGGCATGTGTGTTGTTGTACCATAGATCTCTGGATCTGGAAATTTACATTCCAGTCAGATTTGCAGTTGTGGAGCTGTGGAGCATCACAAAGTGTGGAAAATCCCTCAACTTTTGTGAATTATTTGCTTGTCTCCACAGCCCAAACGGTTTGTCCATCTGGTTTGAAAGTTTCAGGGTATATAGAGACTGGGTCAGGAAAGTGCCTTTTGAAGGTTTGGTGAAAAAATATTAATCCATCCAAAAGTTCTTCAAATTTAACATTTCCCATTATATCCTATGGGGAAAAAATATATGTTCCATGCGACAGTGACAGATTAATCTCCGAAAGCACCTTTTTCTGTTGCAAATGCCCTCAGTACTGTCATGCGGTGACCATCTTATTTTCAGTTAGTGGTGGAGAAAATATAGTTTAAAAACTACTGCCCCTAGGTAAACATCAACTGTTGTGTTTACCTAAACGTGGTCCTAAGAACAGCATTCATGCATCAGAATTTTCCAAAAAGTACCCAGAAAGATGTTTATTTTGATCATGCCAATTTGTACTATCGCAATTTGTGACAGTACAAGCATGAACCATTTGCAAATTTGCAAACGTGTTGCACAGTTCTATCGCAATTTGCGACATACTTTTGCAATTTGCAACAATTCAATCCCCCAAATCCTAGTTTCTTTGCCACGACATGGTTTGGACTTTTGGGCGACAATCTGCTTGGTGGTAAGCCCTTGCATCACAGGTGTGCCTTTTCATGGTTGGTGAAACAATTTACATCAGTTCCCTAGTTACAGTACTCAGAAGTTGTGAATTTTTCCCATAGGATAACATTGCGGCATCTCCCAAAACCAGAGTTTCTTTGCCACCTCACTGCTACTACACGGCTTGGACTTTTGAGCTGGAACTTGCAGGGTGGCAAGCCGTTGCACCACAGATGTGCCTTTTTCTGGTGTGGTGAAAAATTTACACTGGTTCCAGAGTTACAGTACTCTGAAGTTGTGGATTTTCCCATAGGATAACATTGTGGTGGCCGCGGTGCCTTTCAGCGCCTATATCTCGAAAATGGTTTGAGATACGGAATTTTCACTAAGAGCAGCTTAGTACATGATACTAAGCTGAGGTACTAAGCATGTGTGGTGACTAGGTTATGAATACAACTGTGAAATAATTTATTCTGCAGTTGCTATGTTTACTGAGATATTGCCAAATAAGTGTTACGAGAGGTGCTTCAAATGGCTCAAGGTCTGTGCTATGTGTCTGTACTTATGTATAGGTGGGAGCGAAGGGCACAGAGGACCCAAACTCCCACCTATGCATACTATTTATGCTAAACTGGGAGCACTGGGCCCTCCTATGCTACGCCTCTACAGTCAAGGGTGAGTGGGAGCGTAGGGTCCTCTGGGCCCTATGCTCCCACCTATGGATATGATTATACAAAACTAAAAACACAGGGCCCTCCTATGCTATGTCTCTATACTTATAGGTAGGTGGGAGTGCAGGGCCCAGAGGGCCAGTGCTCCCACCCATGGATACCATCTTGCAATACTGGGCATACATACAGGGTCCTCAGGCACTATGTCTCTATACTTATGGGTGGGTTGGGAGAGCAGGGCCCAGAGGGCCTGCGCTCCCAAATATGCATCCCATTATGCAAAACTGGGAGCATAGGGCCCTACTGTGCTATGCCTCTACACTGATGGGTGTGTGGGAGCGCAGGGCCCCCACTTCCACCTATGAATACAATATGAGTAACATTTCTCATTCTCAAAAAGAAGAGAAATGTATTGCAAAAAACTCTGTTAATGCATTACTTAGGGTTGCTTTCACACCAACAAAAGTCTGGAAATTCAGTTTTAGGGTTTTCAACCCTAAACCCCCCACCTCCACCCTCCACAGACCAACAGACATTGGTGTTTACCTTGGGGTCATTGGGCCTAATTCTCACCCCATTCTCCTATGCTGTACCATCTCATCTTCCTTACAAATGGAATGGGCTGAGAGTTAGGGCAGATGACCCCAAGGCACACACCAATGCCTATAGGTCTGTGGAGGGTGTGGGGGGGTAGGGTTACTACCCCTAACACTGAATTTCTAGATTTTTGTTGGTGTGGAATCAACCCTAACTGATGCTTTAGCTGAGTTTTTTGCACACACACACACACACACACACACACACACATATATACACACACACATATATATATGTATATATATATAAAATATAATATCCTGATAATGCAAAACATTGTGGGAAGTATATGCAAATCACCAGGAAAAAGCTTAGATTGGTTCCACTTTAAGCAAGACTATATGGTGTCAAATGGCCTCTCACACACTCTGCAAAGGCTGAAAACACAAGACACGGGCACATGTTTCATCCTACACAGGACTCAATGTGCCTTGGCAGTTACAGCTCAAGGGAAGTATGAACAAGTCATATATTTTGGTCTTACTGGTTTGGGTCATGGTGGAGCACAAAATAGGAAAATAATCTAAAAGTCAAAGCACCTCAGCACAATAGCACTGAGGCAAGGGTTACCCAGAAAGGGCACTGGCAATAAAGTCAGGTTCATAGAAATGTAAAATTACACATATCCACATAATGCAAAGCATGGAGGACAAAACATGTGTCAGTGACTTCGGTTTTCAGCCTTTGCATAGTGTGTGAAAGGACATTTGGCACCATACACTCTTGTTTAAAATGGAACCAGTCTAAACAGTTTCATGGTTATTTGCATATACTTCCCACAATGCCTTGCATTATGGGGAAAAGGGCAGTTTTCCGGTATAGTTAGGGTTGATAAGAGTGTTTAATGTTAAAGAGCAATTTTTGGAAGTGTATAGCTTTCTAATAGTAAAGTGATATGCATGAAATTTAGCATGCGTAATGGCCAAGGGGTGGATCTCTGCAGGTGGCAAATTTTGTCTGAATACCTTTTGTGGTTTCTGAGATACAGACTGTTGTAAATACAAAGATTTGGGGCTTTCTAGCACTGTTTTTGCCCACCTGTATCTCAAAAACAATTTTAAGCTGCGGTTTGAAATTTTCAGGGTAGAAAGCCTTTGCCTCACAGATGTGCCTTTTGAAGGTTTGGTGAAAAAATATTACTCTGTTCAAAAGTTATGAAAATTTTAATTTTCCATTATTTCTTATGGCAAAAAATAGATGTCCCGCAGAGAAGGGATTAAATGTCACAGGTGAAGTGTGACATGGGACTGTATGTTGCAAAACTGAATCCCTTATAACATTGTAATGGTTCAAGTGATATTCATGCAATTTGGCATACATAATGGCCATGGGTGGGTCTCTGCAGGTGGTAAATTCTCTCTGAATACCTTTTGTGGTTTCCGAGATACAGTGTGTTGAACATACAAAAGGTTTGGGGTATTTGGGTACTTGTTTAGCCCACCTGTATCTCAGAAATAGTTTTAAGTTGTGGTTTGAAATTTTCAGGGTAGAAAGCCTTTGCCACACAGATGTGCCTTTTGAAGGTTTGGTGAAAAAATATTACTCTTTTCAAAAGTTCTGAATGTTTTACTTTCCCATTATTTCTTATGGGACAAAATAGATGTCCGGCAGGATGAGGGATTATATGTCGCTGGCGAAGTGCGACGTGGGATTGTATGTCAAAAAACTGAATTCCTTTTTGCAAGGTTGGTCATTTAAGGGGGCCATGGTATGTCTTCTTTCATACAAACATTTCTGCTGACATTGGGGTACCTAATCCCCATGTCGGCAGTAGAAATACCCCCTTTGCCACTGTGGGACACTGAGTAGACCACTCCCAGTGTCCTGAAATTATTTTTCTTTAAATGGTTCTGCAGACATTGGGGTGCCCAGTTCTCATGTCAGCAGTTCAAATTCACTCCCATCTCCCCACCAACCACTGTGGTACACTGGGAAGCCCACTCCCAGTGTACCAAAATCTTTATTTATAGCTTTGCCAGCATTGGGGTGCCCAATCCCCATGTTGGCACTACCCACCCCGCACGCACTGTGTGGGACACTGGGTAGCCCACTCCCAGTGTCCCCAGTTATATGTGCCTGTCCCCAGTACCGTGGGATACTGGGGAGCCCACCCCCAGTATGCCGAAACCTGTAATAAAAAGAAAACTGTTCCCCCGATGACTTATTTTTTTATATATGGAAATAAGAAAATGGTCCCTCATCGCCTCCTCGTCCCTCCCCATCCCCACTATCCTCTGTGCACCCACCTCCCACCCCTCTTTACCCCAAACTTACCTCCGGAGGTTGGTGGCTGCAGTTTTCGCTGGACTGGGACACGTTTGCACTCTTTATAGCTGATCTGGGAACTGAAGAATCAAGATAAGTGCCCTATAATGACTGTCTAAAGTGTTTTCAACTTATATTGATATCACAGGAATTTTTCAACATTGTTGTACCAAATTTTCCATACGGGCATTTTGAGATCCCACCTCATAAACACTGCTACAGTCATCTCGTTAATCGGACCCATAAGGTGATTTTGTGGTCACTGTGCAGAATCACCTTTTGGGACCAGTTAATGAAATGATAGTACCAGTGTTCATGAGGAGAAGTCCCAAAAAGCCCATTTTAAAAATTTGGTGTAAAATTCTCCAAAAATGACCGCGTTACCAGTGTGCGTTGTGCAGTTTCTACGCACACTTGTAACTTCGCCAACTTCTTATGTTTTCACTCCAGATTTTCAACATTGCCATTTTTCACACCTCCTCACGAACAGTACAGCTGTCATTTTTCATATCCTACCTCAAATTTGTTTTCGCACCTGTGGTGCAGAGTGGCGCAGTTGCTGTGCAAAATCAACTTTTGGGATGGAATAACTAAATCACACTGTCAGTGTTCATGAAGGGATGTTCCAAAAAGCCCATGTTGAAAATTTGGAGAAAAAAGTCCAACAAATTACCACATTGCGAGCATGCATTGAGCAGTTTCTATGCACGCTCATAACTTCACCAATTTTTCAAATTTTCACTCCAGATTTTCAACATTTCCATTTTTTCACACCTGCTCATGAACAGTATATAGCTGTCATTTTTCACATCCTGCCCAGAACATGTTTTTGCACCTGTGGCCCTGAATGGCACGGCCACTTTGTGAAATCAACTTTTGGGACTGATTAAAGAAATGACAGTGCCAGTATTCATGAGGTGGGGTCCCTCAAAGGCCATGTTGAAAATCTGGTAAATAAATTCCTGAAAATGCCAGAGTTATGTGCATCCATTGAATTTATTATACTATCATACTATCTCAAAAAGAAAGGAAATTCTTTGCAAAAAAAATATTTTAATGCATTAGTTAGGGTTGGTATCATGCCTATTAAAGGAGTAGTACACACAGAATATATAAAAAATGTATATTGTGCAGAATGTTTTGATTTGTGTGTGAAGTCCTAGTGTGTTCTTCCCTCTGCCTCCTATTAGGAGTTTTTTCTAAATTAGCTTGCTAGCTTTATGTTACTTTTATGACCCCTGGGAATCTCCATCTGAGCTGGTTTTATTGCTTTTCTTGTTCCTACAATACATCCTGTCTCATGTGACAGTGATGTAGCAGAGACCATAGATTCAGCTGCAAGCACTGCTTTAGAATTAGTTCACAACAGCAGAGCTGTGTAACCTTTCTTATCCAGTGTGCACAAATGGCTATATGTACAGTTTAGCAGACACTTGAGAGCTGAGTAGGTTTTCTGTAAGAAAATAGCTGCTAACTAGCTCTAATTCAGTGTTTTTGTTTTCTGTGTGTGTCAGGTCTAGCTAGCAGGAATACGTATTTTGATTTTAAAACTTTTAATTTCATCAAACTACACACAACCACAAAAAGCATAGAAATCACCACAGATCATCAGTGCTTTAATCAGTAGAGACTCTAATTGTTTTCTTACAGAACCCACCCAGTTAGATCTCAAGAATTTGCTAAACTGTAAATGTAGGTACCAGCATTCTATTAGGTAGAACCGGCAGTTAGTGCTAATTTTGTTCTGTGACATGATTTTCAATTATTTTATTTTACACATGTGAAGTATTTTTTAAAAAAGTATTTGTTTCTTATTAACGATAAGGGCGTATATGTGTGAGTTATTTAATTAGATTGCCATGCAAGTTTAAAATCAAAACAACTCCTGTTAGCTAGACCTGACACATACTGTAGAAAACAAAAATACTGAATCAAAGCTATTTAGTAGCTGTTTTCTTACAGAAAACCTACTTGGTTAGCTCTCAAGTATCTGCTAAACTGTACATGTAGCCATTTGTGCACACTGGATAAGAAAAGTTACACAGCTCTTCTGTTGTGAACTAATTCTAAAGCAGTGCTTGCAGCTGAATCTATCGTCTCTGATACATCACTGTCACTTTAAACAGGGTGCATTGTAGGAACAAGAAGAGCGATACACTTGCTCTGATGGAGATCCCCAGAGGTTGTAAAACTACCATAAAGCTAGCAGGCTGATTTAGGAAAAACTCCTAATAACAGACAGAGGGAAGGACACACTAGGACTTCACACACAAATCAAAACATTCTGCACAACATGTTTTTTGCACATTCCGGGGTGGACTACTCCTTTAAAGCATGGAAATATGCTGTTAGGGTGTTACCAACCCTAACACCCCACCACCATGCTGAGACTGACAGGCGTTGGGAAGGTGCCTTGCAGTCATCAGACCTAATGCCCCCACCCCACCCTGCAGAGACTGACAGGTGTCAGGGGTGTGTGACTTGGATTCATCAACCCTAATGCACATTCCATTCCATAAGTAAATAAGCTGAGATAGGCACACTGTAGGAGAAGGGGGTGATCCATCGTTGGGGCTGAGGACTCTAAGTCACACACCCCTGACACCTGTCAGTCTCTGCAGGGTGGGGGTGGGGGCAATAGGTCTGATGACTGCAAGGCACCTTCCCAATGCCTGCCAGTCTCAGCAGGGTGGGGGCAGGATTTAGGGTTGATAACACCCCAACAGCACATTTCCATGCTTCAATAGGCATGGTACCAACCATAATGAATGAATTAACAGATTTTTTTGTAATGCGTATGTGTATATGTGTATACATATTTATCTATCTATCTATATATATATATATACACACACACACACACACACACACACACACACACATATTGCAAAAACTTCATTAATGCATCAGTTAGGGTTGAAGTGACAAAGTATGGAAATAAGATGTTGGGTTGAGCCACCCTCACTCCTATCATTATTTCCCCATCCTCCACACACTAAAGACATCGGGTGTGCCATGTGCTCCGTAGCCTAACTCTCACCCCATTCCATGTAAGCAGGCTGACATGGTACAGTATAGAAGAATGGGGTGAGAGTTAGGCCTCATGACCCCATGGCACACCCCAATGCCTGTCGGTGTGTGGAGGATGGGAGGTGGAGTGGTAGGGTGGGGAGTTTGGGGCTCAATCCTAATGCCTTATTTCCATACTTTTGTCACTTCAACCCTAACTGATGCATTAACAACGTTTTTTGCAATATATTTCTTCACTTTTTGAAACAGTATAATAGTATCTTTATTTTACTGTGGGAGCACAGGATCCTTTGGACCATGCACTCCCATCCCTCCATCCAGATAGTACAACAGTATCCATATGTCATGGTGGGAGCACAGGGTCCCTCCATCCAGATAGTACAACAGTATCCATATGTCACAGTGGGACTCCATCCAGATAGTACAACAGTATCCATATGTCATGGTGGGAGCGCAGGGTTCGAACCCTCCATCGAGATAGTACAACAGTATCCATATGTCACAGTGGGAGCACAGGGTCCTTTGGACCCTGTGGTCCTATCTCTGCACATATGTATGAAGCTGTGGAAACACAGGGGTCTCTGGCCCCTGTGCTTCCACACATTAAGTTACGAGCAGGCATAGTGAAATTGCAGCAAATAGTCATAACTGTGCCATGTTAAATAATTTTCACCTCAAATGTTCAACATAACACTAAATAAGCACAGAAGGAGCAGGACAGAGAACTTTATCAGTTAAAGCAGAAAGAGGCTGGGAAGGCAGTCAGAATAGCAAAGGCCCAAACCGAGGAAAGGATAGCCAATTCTGTTAAGAAGGGGGATAAGACCTTTTCTAGGTACATTAGGGAGCGAAGAAAGACCAAAGGAGGGATACTGAGGCTTAATAAAGGGGAGGGAATGTGGGTAGAGGGTGACAGTGAAAAAGCAGGGATACTGAATGAATATTTCTGCTCAGTATTCACAAAGGAAGAGGAGGGGGAGGTACCTAAACCAAACAAGAGAAACACTCTAAAGACGGGGGTCGATACCGGTCCATTTACAGAAGAAAGAGTTCTGAAAGAACTAATAAAATTGAAGGTGGACAAAGCAATGGGGCCTGATGGGATTCACCCAAGAATTCTAAAAGAACTAAGGGTAGAACTAGTGACACCGCTGACTACTGTCTTTAACAAATCATGGGAGGATGGGGTGGTACCCGAGGACTGGAGGAGGGCAGATGTGATTCCTCTTCACAAAAGTGGGAGCAGGACAGAGACAGGAAACTACAGACCAGTTAGTTTGACCTCAGTGGTAGGGAAAATGATGGAATCACTTCTGAAAGAAAGAATTGTTGAGTACCTAGAGGCCAGTGGGGCACAGGACCCAAGGCAGCATGGATTCACAATGGGAAGGTCGTGTCAGACGAATCTAATAGATTTCTTTGACTGGGTGACCAAAGTAGTAGACCAGGGAGGGGCTGTGGACGTGGCCTACCTAGATTTTAGCAAGGCATTTGCTACAGTCCCACACAAAAGATAAATACATAAGTTAGCCAGCCTTGGAGTTGGTCCCAAGGTGGTAGCCTGGATAAAAATTGACTAGACAACAGGATGCAAGGGTAGTAGTAAATGGAGTACACAGTGAAGAAAAGGAGGGTTACTAGCGGGTACATTAGGTTCATTACTGGGAATCGGTCCTTTTAATGTCTTTATAAGTGACATTGCAGAGGAACTGAAGGAAAAGGCTGTCTCTTGCAGGACGACACAAAGATCTGCAACAGGGTTGATACACAAGATGGAGTGGAAAGGATGAGAAGGGACTTGGCAAGGTTGGAGGGATGGTCAGATGTATGGCAGCTCAGATTCAATGCAAAGAAGTGCAAGGTAATGCACATAGGAAACAAAAACCCAGGGGAAGCATACGCAATGGGGGGGTGAGATACTGACTACAGTAAAAATGGAAAGGGACCTGAGGGTAATTATATCAGATGAATTAAAGGTGGGCAAGCAATGTGAGAAGGCAGTAAGGAAGGCTGGGGGAATACTGGGATGCATAGTAAGAGGCATCAATAGTAGAAAACAGGAAGTTGTTATCCCTCTGTACAGACAGTTGGTGAGACCCCATCTGGAGTACTGTGTGCAGTTCTGGAGACCCCATCTCTGCAAAGACATAGACAGAGTGGAGGCTGTCCAGAGGAGGGCAACCAAAATGGTGCAGGGTCTGCACCAGAAGACATACGAAGAAAGACTAAAGGAGCTTAATATGTATACCCTTGAGGAAAGAAGGGAGAGAGGGGACATGATAGAAACTTTCAAGTACCTCAAGGGAATCAACAAAGTCCAAGAGGGTAGCATCTTTCAGAAAAAGAGATGTGCAAGAACAAGGAGGGCACAATTTGAAGATAGAGGGGGGACGGTTCAGAGGTAATGTGAGGAAGTATTTTTTCACAGAGAGGGTTGTGGATGCATGGAACAGCTTCCCTGAGGAGGTCGTGGAGTCAAGAACAGGGGGGAATTCAAAAATGCATGGGACAGATATAAGGCAGTCCTTGTGGGGGGTAGGAGGAAGTAAGCTGTTGGTTAACTAGGATCTGTAGCTTATCTGTTAGGTAGGAAAATGAGCAGACTAGGTGGGCCAAGTGGTCCTTATCTGCCGTCAAATTCTATGTTTCTATGTTTCTATAACCTTCTTATCACCTCACTGCATGTAGTCAGTACAGAAAACTTTCAAATCCCTGTCGAAATGTAACTCTGTGCAACTGTAACGCGGTTTTGTGCCATGGGTGCAGAAAAACATTTTTGGCAGGATTTAAAAAAATTACAGCTGTACTATTCATGAGGTGATGTGACAAAATGGTAATGTTGAAAATCTGGATTGAAAACATGAAAAACTGGAGAAGTTACAAAAGTGTGTAGAAACTGCGCAACACACGCTCATAACCCGGCTACTTGTTGAAATATTTTCACCTAATTTTCAACATGGGCTTTTTGGGACCTCCCCTCATGAACAGTGGCACTGTGATTTTGTTACTCCATCCCAAAAGTTGATTTCCCACAGTGACCATGCCATTCTGGCTGCAGGTGCAAAAAAACCCATTTCAGGCAGGATGTGAAAAATGACAGCTGTACTGTTCATAAGGAGATATGAAAAAATGGCAATGTCAAAAATCTGGAGTGAAAATATTAAAAATTGGTGAAGTTACGAGCCTGTGTAGAAACTGCGCAACGCACGCTCGCAACACAGTCATTTTTTGGACTTTTTTTAGCCAAATTTGTAACATAGGCCTTTTGGGGCTGACCTCATGAACAGTGGCACTGTTGTTTTGTTAATCGGTCCCGAAAGGTGATCCATGCAGTGACCACGAAATAACCTTTCGGGACCGAGAAACAAAATGACAGTGCTAATGTTTATGAGGTGGGGTCCCAAGAACCCCATGTTGAAAATGTAGGTTTAGAATGCCTAAAAATGGCTGAGATATCAACCTAAGTTGAAACCCCCATTGACTGCCATTATACAGTGCTTACCTTTGATTCTTCAGTTTGCGGTTAGGCTTTGAAGAGTACAGACGTGTCCCGGTCCAGAGAACAGCTCTGCTCCTGACCTCTGGAGGTAAGTATTTATTTTAGTCTTTGGTAACTGGGTAAGGCCCACTAGGCACAAGTGCCTGTTTTCAGGGACAACCTGGGAGCACTGGGCGGTTAAGTGACTTGCTCAGAGTCACACAGTATGCAAGTGGAGGTTGTGAGAATCAAACTCAGGTCTGGTCTGCTGGATGTACCAAGCTAGTTCACACCTCATTCTTCTAACCTCTAGGCTTTACTGCCAGTATGGTAAGGGTGTGTGTGTGAGTGTGTGGAGGCGGATGCACAGAGGGAGGGTGGGGATTGATGAGCAGGGGACTGTGGAGATGACGTGAGACCATTTTCTCTTTTGTAGGTTTAAAAAAAAAATGAAAAGATGTCAAAGCATGGTTTTCTTTATTTATAGGTATTTCAAAATATCAGTACATATTTGGGCACACTGGAGTGGGCTCCAAGTCACTGGGGTGGGCTCCCAGTGTGTCATATCAGTGTGGGGGGGGTGGATGCATGCCGACACGGGGATTGGGCACCCCATGTTGGCAATTGAAGACTACTGGCTTTTGGGGGGGGCATCATGCGACACCAGGAGTGGGCATCCCTGTGTCAGAAGCATTAAAATAAAAGTAGAAAAAATACATATGTATTTGGCACACTGGGGTGGGCTCCCAGTGTGTCATATTAGTGGGGGAAGGAGATACATGCTGACACGAGGATTGGGCACCCCGATGCTGGCATTTAAGGACCAGTTTATGGTATAATAACTTGTAATCCTTTGTGAGTATTTATATGGGTTGATATGGAACTTGTACAAATTGTATACTGTCTGTGTATGCTTATTTATTGTTTCATGCCTTTGTATTGCTTGCCTGCCATGTAACTCCTAGGATCTCGTTGTAAATAAGTATTAGCTCAAGTGAGTGAATCCTAATTCATATAAATTTGTATGAATAAAATATTTTACTACTATTACTTTAAAGAATAAGTGTTAGGGCCATTTTTTGCTAGGGGAAATCCACCATTGTGGATCCCCATTCATCAGTTGATCCCGATTCGTGAGGTGGTATGAGGACCAGATGGCCCTATCTGACCATCTGGTCTGCATCTCATGAACGGGGATTTTGACAACTCACAAATGGGGATTGGCTGATGAACAGGGATTTTGGCACCTCACAAACAGGGATCAGCTGATGAACAGGGATTTTGATACCTCACGAATGAGGATTTTGTTTGTATAATCCCCATTCGTGAGGTGTCAAAATCCTCGTTCATCAGTCGATCCCCATTCGTGAGATAGAGCCATCAGGTCCTTATCTCACAAACTGGGGTTTTGACAGCTCACGAACGGGGATAGGAAGTGAGTGACAAACGGGAATGTCCCATAGCAAAAATCAGCCTTTTTTTACTACGGTGAGGGAAACCAAAGACATGGGTTTGCCCTGAACAAAACCCATCCAGCTGTTCACAACAAACACATCCATGGGACAAGATACAAGGATTTGTTTTGGGCAAAAAGTAAAAATAAGATGGTGGCTCACGAATGGGGATTGTTTCTCATGAATGGGGATCCCCGTTCATGAGCTGTCAAAATACCCATTCATGAGGCAAATCCTTGTTCACAAAAAATACCCCTATCCAAAAGACTGAACTGAGCATGCTCAGAACCTGAAATTTCAAAATTGAATAACTTTGGAACAGATTAATATATGTTCACCAAATTAATGCTAGCTTGTTCCTTTGGGAAACCTCTTTCTAACCTGACAATTTCAGGCCAAAATTCCAAATGGTATGGCTGCAGTGTGATAGGCAAACATCAGCAAAAATTGTCAAAAAAAAGCAAAACCCACACTTTTTTCACTATGCGCTGCACGGAAACCACACATCCAATTGAAACAGAACTTGGCACATCAGGAGAAATACCCCACAGGACAGCGCATACCACATTTCGTGCAAATCTGTTAAACAGTTGCAAAGTTATTATGGTGCAAAGTTTGGGGTTTAACATGAAACTGCCTACTCAACCCTAACTATAGGGGCGCAACTGAGCCCCTATAATATATATATATATATATATATATATATATATATATATATATATATATTGAGACTGTGATGGGCATAATGTATCTGCAGCAACTCCAGAACATGGTATCATTCTATGATTTGTTACCTTCATATTTATAGCTAATAGAAAGCCTTACAGTTTTTCTTTTCACTTGTAACATTATTTGAGGTGTAACGTCACATCTGTTCCTGCTACTATGGAAGCTGTATGCCTCATCATTGCCAAATAGACTTGTTTTGAGCATGGACCAACACCACTTGGAAAGTGTGCTGATATTGTGTTATTTTTCTTTGCGGTACTAACACTGGAGAGTTCCAAAACTGAGGTTGTGATCATCTTTAGGTACCTCTGGTTTTATCTCAACCCCACTCTGACCTATACTGAACATTTGAATAATGTGACAGTGAACTTAAACAAGAAACTCTGCATTCTATATACTGTAGACTCAAAGGGGGCTTATGGCTGAGGCCACTTAGTTACTGTGAGTCACTGCCCTTTTCCACTGCTGGATTATGGTGTTGTTTTGCTCACTGAAATTGGAATAACCAGATTTAGAACTCTTTACAACTAAATGTATCCACATAAGCATTAATCACCGACATCGGAGGGCTCTACCGGTGGATTAATGCCCTGCCTGGGGGGGGGGGAGGTTGGTGCACAAGGCCAAAGGCTGAGGGCTTCCAACCACCCAGCAGGCATTAATCCACAGTAGAGCCCGACGCTGGAGGTGATTAATGCGCTTGTAACATGGCAAGTGCGAGAGGAATGTTGTGGGGCCACTATTTGCAATCACAGTACACAACCGTTATGTGACAGAGGTACTGCTCCATGGTACAATATCCAGCACTTCTTTCCGTGCGATACAGTGAGCTGATGTGAGAACGTGCGCATTCACGCCTGCCTATGGACACTTATTTACGGTATTGTACAGTTCCGAGCAGGACACTACTGATTTGTGCCAGAGACAAACTGCACTACAAACGACTGATTCGTACCGACCGTTTCAATGCCTGCTGCTTCGTCGTCATGACATCCCGATTGTGTACAGCAGCAGTGCACTGTGGGTGAGTTCTTTGCGTGACTGCAGTGACAGTACAAAATATTGAGATAGTCAGGTATGATTGTCTCGCGCGGCTATCTCTCTGACTTTTTCAACTGTTCTAAGTCAGATACAGAGATAGACGTGGGGACAACAGGGATGTGTTCAGTTATTGTGCTTGCTGTGCAGCACTTGGTGTACTCTTTTTGTCTCTCTACTGATTCAGTGTTTCCCTATGTGATGTTCTCATTGTGTTTGCCGCACTATGTTGCTGTACGCCCCCCCTACGCACTCACACTGTGACAGAGAAACAGACATCACACCTCCTGCTACTTCTTTCTGAATCACTTTCAGTTTTGCGCGACCCCGATGCCGACCGGGCTCCTCGGTGCCATTGTATCTCTCAGCTGCTACTTGTCATCCCAGTGCTGCACCCTCTGGCTGATGGACACTCTCGGTACTACACAAGCAGGCAATAATGGTCGATTTCCCTCTGGAGACTTCAGGTACTACACAAGCGGGCTCTACAGGTGGCTTAATCACCGCTTATTTACCGTCACCTGATGTGTTTGTGCCAATCTGCACTCTCTATTTCCCTGCTATCTTTAGTGCCATGTTACAATTTGCCTTAATTGCCAGTTAAAGCAGCACCATTATGTGCTTCATGGCAAATCGATTTGGTTTCCTCTGGAAGCCAGATTAGGTTTTTTACGGGGTAACACTATTTATGGTACACAACTGTTATCACTGATTCTTCTGCATGTCTTGCTGGTCTAGTACACTTCTTAGCCAAGCTGCAACCACTAATCTTTTGTCAATTCCCTTAAGCCAAACTCTGATGGGTCAGCACTTGTTTGATTACCCAGCCCTGAAACCATAGAATGTTTTGCCTACTTGTTTGAGAAAAGCCTGTGCACTGGAGACTTTTTAAAATAGTTATTGGAAACATTTGTTTGAATAATATAAATGCAGTTGTTCTGACAGAAATGTGTTTGTTGTAATTGCTGTTGCATTCCTAAATTGTACTGGGTTTCCTGCTTTGTGCTAATTTTGTGAATGTGCTTGGGTCACTGATGTAAATGGCTATATTCCCAGTGAGCCTCACCCATTCACTAAAATTCAAATAAATAACACAATAGATATACATATATGCTGATTTTATTCTGTACGTATTTGTTGTGATAACTAATGGTTTCCACTGTCTTGTACCCAACCTTCTACTGATTGTGTGGCTTTTCAGCATTAGAAATACCATGGCAGTTTTGAAGTTTGGCATATCCACAAATGTATATTTTTCCACAGATTTATTACCATTAGTTTTATATACATGCAAAAGCTCTCTTTTGTAAGAGTAGTCGAACAGCCTAATTGTACACACACAGCAGTTAGAAAGGTTGCACCGTGCTCTGTCACTGGGGGCCAGTTTTCTTGTGCTGATTCTCTTTTGATCATGCAGCTCTTCCTGCTCTGCTGTGCCATAGGTTCAGTGGTTGTAGTCACTCACTTATGCCAGTACCCAAATCACATGACCTGTGTGGCAGGAGGTCAGCAGGGCAGAACCTCTCTGAGTTGCGGCACTGGCTAGCCATCCTTCGGAGATGTGTTGAGCAGCACTGTGTGCAATGCTGGTGGTTTGTGACACTTTCTGCTTTATGACTGCTTTGTGTCTAAGTGGTGAAATGTAAAATTAGGGATGGGCCACTCATGATTTCCTGGAAGCTGCTGCTACAGAGTTTTAAGGAAACCACCACGTGTCTTCATACTGTAAATCAGAGGGACGTTAAAAATTCCTGTTCATGAAATGTGAAAATGAACCACTAAAGTTTGTTTACTGTCCTGGGAAAGGCACTGACTGATTCTGCTAACAAGCCAAATTGTGTCCTGTTACATGGCACTAGTTGCACTTGCCCACGTTAAGTGTGGATGCCTTTTGAACTTGTAGCTGCTGCAGGGACATTTCACTGACATTGTACTAGCTGGGCATGACAGGTTTCTTGTGCTAACCTCCTCTAACTGTTTAGATCATGCTAGCAATTTGGAATAGGCAGGAGTGTGGGGGATGATACTGTCTTGTAGGTGTGTGTATTCATTTCTGTACTACAGAGTGCTGTGACTTGAAGGCTCACTGTGTTGGGGAGAGGATGCCAAGTCTGGGTGAAGCTGTGTGGGATGCTGGGACTGGGGCACTTGTAAGCTGCTGGAGAGCTATGTGTGCAGTGTATGTGTGTATGGTGGATGATAGCTAGCTTCTTGCCAGTAATACATTTTAAACCAAGGACTAGCAGTGTAGCCTAGTGCTTAGAGCAACAAACCGTGGATGAGATTGGTGCATCCAGCAAACCTGGGTTTGATTCCCACAACCTCCACTTTCATAAAGTATGACCCTGAGAAACTCACTCAACCTCCCTGTGCTCCTAGGTTGCCCCTGTGTAATGGCCTTACCAACTCACCAAAGAATAAAAAAATGAAAGATTAACCAGTGCTTTTTCTATGTCTTTCATAACACTAAATAATGCTACTGTAGCCCAGTCTGACAAGAACAATGAAAATGGAACTCAAGGCACTACTACTTAATGCAGAAGTCAATAAAGCTTTCTTCCTTTATTTTATATCCTCATGATTCTTTAGGCAGCAGAAGGGTGTGGTACTGTAACAACTGTTTAATTTGGTACAGAAACCGCCTGAAAATAGAAAAGGTGGGGGTCTGTTACAGGGTTACTTTAATTCATTGAATTCAAATGGTCTATATTTCTGACTTTGCAGTGTTAGCACATTTATATGTTTGCTTGCGCCCATGTGCAAGAAACATTATGTGACAGCTTAGGAGAGAAGATGAGTTTTGGAGGTATGGCACTGAGGCAGCCACCACTGCATTTAAAGGCTTGGTCCCCTTTCCCCCAATGTGGTGGCACGCTGCTACTGACACTAGTTCAGCAAGAGTGCCACCAACTTGAAACAAAATCGCCGCTGCAATGAGGGAGTGACCCGTCATTGCAGGGCAGTACCTTGCCTGGTGTAACATTTCCAGTAGCATGGCAGTGGCTGTCGCCATCCACCTCAGAGTTCCCATGAAAGCCGAGGGGTGTGCCCACTCCCCCTGTCAGCATGCCCCCTCCAGTAAGGAGGAAAAGAGCTGCCTTTAGGAGGTACAAGAAAACAGGGAGGGGGGAGGACAGGGAGGAGTAGCTGAAGGAATCTAAGGAGGTGACACGGGCAGTAAGGGGAGCCAAGGCATCTACAGAGCTCAGGCTGGCACAAGGCATTAAGAAGGGTGAGAAGGACTTCTTTAGGTACATCAAGGAGAAAAGGAACTGTAAGGACCACATAGTATGGAGTAGGAAGGTGAAAGCAGGGGACGATAAGGCAGAAGCACTAAATGATTACTTCTGCTCAGTATTTACTAAGGAGAAGGGGGTGATACCCAAGGGGGGAGGAATGGCAGAAACAGGAGGAAGGGGGTGACAGACAGGGCAATCATGGAAGGCAGAGTTCTGGAGGGTTTGAGGGCACTGAGGGTGGACAAGGTGCCCGGCCCAGACGGCTTCCACCCCAGGGTACTGAAGCAGCTGGCAGAGGTCCTTGTGGGACCTTTGGCAGACCCATTTAATGCCTCCTTACACTCAGGGTGTGTACCTTGGGATTGGAGGATGGCCCATGTGGTGCCCCTCCACAAGAGTGGCCCCAAGGATGAATCGGGTAACTACAGACCAGTGAGCCTCACATCCATCGTGGGTAAACTGATGGAGACTATCCCGAAGGAGAGGCTGGTGGCCCTCCTGGAAGCCAAAGGACTACAGGACAGCAGATAGCATGGCTTCATATGTGGTAGATCCTGCCAAACCAACCTGGTGGAGTTCTATGACTGGGTAACTAGGCAGTTGGACAGGGGCCATGCAGTGGATGTCCTGTATCTGGACTTCAGTAAGGCATTTAACTCAGTGTCACATGGGAGGTGGTGAAGTAAGTTAGAAGGCACAGGGGCAGGTGCAAAGCTGGTGAGATGGGTAGGGAACTGGTTTCAGGGAAGGCAACAGAGGGTGGTGGTGGGAGGGGCTCTCTCATCCCCAAGGGTGGTGATGAGTGGTGTTCCACAGGCCTCAGTGTTGGGACCAGTGTTCTTTGGGATATTCATTGCAGATATATCATTGGACATCAAAAGCAAGATTAGTCGGTTTGCTGACGACACCAAGATGGGAGCAGTTTTGGATGACCTAGGGGGATGGCAGGGGTTGCAGGATGATCTGGCTAAGCTGGAAACCTGGTCAGACACCTGTCAACTGAGGCTTAATGCCAAAACGTGCAAGGTGCTGCATTCTGGGGCGAAGAACCCAAGAAGGATTTACCAGCTCGGGGGAGTGCAGCTAGCCAAGACAGAGGAGGAGAAGGATCTGGGGGTGCTCACTACAGGGTCAATGAACAACTCTGCACAATGTAGGAAGGCAGCTGAAAAGACTAACAAAATGCTGGGTTGCATTGCAAGGGGTATCTCCTTGAGGAGGGGGAGGTGATTCTGCCACTGTATAGGTCATTAATTAGACCGCATTTGGAGTACTGCATGCAGTACCGGTGTCCGTATCTGAAGAGGGACATTAAGTTACTGGAAGGGGTGCAGCGCAGGGCTACAAGGATGATCAAGGGGCTGGGGGACTTGCCATACTAGTGGAGGTTCAGGGAGCTGAACGTGTACTCGCTACAGGAGAGGAAGGACAGGGGGGATATGATTGAAACCTTTAAGTATATGAAAGGAATAAACAAGACAGGTACCAAGGGGTTGTTCAAAGTAAGGGAGGGGAGGGATACCCAGGGCCATGATATGAGACTGGAGGGTGGAAGGTTCAGGAGGGAGATGAGGAGACACTTTTTTTCAGAGAGGGTGGTAGCTGGGTGGAATGTGTTACCAGCAGAAGTGGTATCCAGTAGAACAGTGGACTGCTTCAAAATGGGCTGGGACAGAGCAAGGGAGGGTCAATGGAGGGAAGGGTGGGAGGGAGGGCAGCTGTAAATAAGGGTACTAGCTGCTCATTTGAGCAGACTTGATAGACGTCTAGGCCTTTATCTGCTGGCAAATTTCATATGTTCGTATGTTCAAAGCCAACCGCGAACTGAAGAAATGCCGGTAAGCGATATAATGGCATAAATGTTTTTTTTTTTCAACTTATGTGGATATCTTGGCCATTTTTTTGACTTTTGGCACCCGATTTTCAACATGGGGTTCTTGGGATCCCTCCTCATGAATTCATTCACTGTTATGGCATTATTCAGTCCAGAAAGGGGATTTCATGGTCACTGTGCGGAATCACCTTTTGGGACCGATTAATGAAATGACAGTGCCATTGTTCATGAGGTGGGCTTCCAAAAAGCATATGTTGCAAATTTGGTGAAAAAAATTCCCAAAAATGACTGTCTTACGAGCGTGCATTGCGCAGTTTGCACGCATGCTTATAACTTTGAGAATGTTTGAGATTTTTACTCCAGATTTTTCATATTGCTATTTTTACATACCTCCTTATGAACAGTATAGCTGTCATTGTTCACATCCTGCCCAAAATGTGTTTTTGTACATCCGCCGCACAATGGCGCAGCCACTGTGGGAAAGCAATGTTTGGGACAGATTAAGAAAATCACAGTGGCACTGTTCATGAGTGAATGTCCCAAAATGCCTATGTTGAAAATTTGGTGATAAAATTCCACAAAATAACTATGTTACAAGCATGCATTGTGCAGTTTCCATGCACACTCGTAGCTTCGAGAATTTTTAATATTTTCACTCCACATTTTCAACATTGCCATTTTTGCATACCTCCTTATGAACAATAAGCTGTCATTTTTTACATCCTGCCCAACATGTAGTTTCACACATCTGGTACACAATGGCATGGTCACTGTGGGAAATCAACGTTTGGGACAGATTAAGAAAATCATAGTGACACTGTTTATGAGCGAGATGCCAAAATGCCTATGTTGAAAATTTGGTGAAAGAATTAAAAAAAAAATGACTGTTATGAGTGTGCATTGCACAGTTTACATACACGCTCGTAACCTGAGAATTTTTAATATTTTCATTCCAGATTTCCAACATTGCAATCTCTTCACACCTCCTTATGATTGGTGCAGCTGTCATTTTTCACATCCTGCCTGAACTGCGGTTTTGCACATCTGGCACAGAATGGCGTGGGAAATCAATGTTTGGGACAGATTAACAAAATCACAGTGCCACTGTTCATGAGCAGAGGTCCCAAATGCTTTCACAAAAATGCCATGTTGAAAATTTTTAGTGCAAATACCAATAAATGCCCGGGGCATTAGGGGTTTCTAACCATAATGTCCCACCTTGTACAGACTAACAGGCATCAGGAGTGTGCCTTTGCATTGCCGACTGTAATGCTCATGCCATTCCACCCCACTCTGCAGCCAGTGACAGGCATTGAGGCATGCCTTAGACTCTGTGGCCCCAGAGTTCACCCCATTCTCCTATGCTGCACCCATTTCAGCATATGTCCTTACGGAATGGGGTGACTGTAAAGCTGAACACCCCAAGGCATACCTCAACACTTGTCAGAGTCTGCAGGATAGGGTGAGGTGAAACAGCATGAACATTATGTGCGACGACCCAAACGAATACCCCAGAGCCTGTCCGTCTCTGTAGGGTGGAGGTGACGGTGGAGTGAAGTTCAATACTTCAATGCCATTCCTATTCTGCATTTGTCTGACTCCTTCTTTTCCAATGCTAATACCAGCAAGCAAACATTCAGCATTGACAAATGCTTGTTTGGTTAAGGCAGGCAGTCTCAGTTTACCATTTATGGGTATGTGCCTTTCTTGGATCCTGCATTACTTGTGCTATAGTTTAAATAAGGGAGGGGACAACCTTTATTAATTACACTGCATTTCCTTGTCTTGAATCATGTTATTGATGCTAAATTGGCTGGGATTTTTCTGTGTGTCATCCATCCAAGGATTAGGGTCACACACGGGATGATGAATTTCAAAACATTGTTGCAGATCCCAGGGCCAATTCCAGGGCCAATCATAACCTGTTCCTCATCAGCTTAAAATAATAAGTTAGATATTTACATACAATACTTTTGTAAAACTCAAAGCATGCTCAATAAATTAAAAGAATAAAGCAATAAATAATGAAATATGAATCCATACACAAAATACATAAAACTTATTTGACTTGAGCACAAGACGTCAGCCAAAGATGACAGAATCAACTGGTAGGGCCAGATTAGGCTTGACCAGACAGCCACTTATGGACCTCTTGTATACAGTGGGTCTCCAAGTTCATGTTATGAATGTGTGGGAGGAGGGAATTCCAGTGGATAAGAGATGCAACCGAGAAAGCCCGGTCCCCTGATGATTTTGACCTACAGTACAGTCAGCATTACAGTATAAAACAACTTAATTGCTATTGAGTTGTTAATCCACTATCTACACTTAAAAGCAATGAGTTTAAGCATACCATTCAGTGATTTTTGAAACCTGTTGGTAATGAATTATCAGCTTTTTTGTATCTAAATATTTTCTACACTACTTTATAGATACCAACATGCATACATTCCATTTATACACAGACTGAATGTTTTAAAACAAATAATTCAATAAACAATATAACCAAAAAGCAACTCATTAAACAATGACAAAACTCACTGCAGTTGAAGTTTAATGCTGATTATGAACTGGCGATCGTAAATACGGAAAGCTGACTGGCCGAGAGGTTTTAGAAGCCGTGATGTTATCAGGCTACATCATCACGGCTTCAAAAAGCCTCCGGCCACCAGCCTCCTCACTGACAACAGCAAAAAAATGCAACCACGCTTAACTTCCACTTGGTAGGGAACAAAAATCTCGCAACTTCTCCACAGAACAAGAAAAGCCCCGAGTCGTCCTCACCACATTTTTAAAACAAACGGGTACTCACAAATCTGGCTCAGGTGTCCAGAGACTTCAAATGTTACTTTCAGTCAGTCCGGGGCACAACGGACAGCAGCTTCAGCCCCCCAAAAAACAAAAGTGTTTCGGTAACTATTACTGACCGTTGCTGCCAACTATGACATGCGGCGGGCACCAGAAATAAATAGGAAGGCACACACAGCTTCACCCGGTCCCAGAGCAGGCAGGAGGACCGGGTCAAATGCAGAAAAACAGGGTTTACATCCTAAACCAGTACTTGGAGGATGAGATGCACTTCACAGCTGCACCTTCTCCATGAGTGCCACCTGTAACAGCGCCACCTGCTGCCCAGAGCCCTTCAGGAACTATTTTATGGAAAGGTACTCCTCCAGCACCCCAAAGCGTCATTTTCAAATGTTTTAAACTTTTCTTTAATTTTTTTGCTAATAAATCGTTTAAGCCAGTTCATAATAGCAATAAGGCACTCCAGGGTGTGGTATATCATGGGATATCGTCACTTCTCGGACGGTTGGATGCCTGCGGCCTCGTGCCCAACCACCCAAGGCGTGATGATATCCCATGATATACCACACCCTGTTGTGCCTTATTGCTTAATTATAAAATGGGTTAATAAAAACTTCAGCTCTGATTGGTTGTATCCCTCTGTGTGGCTGTTGATTAATCCCCAGTATACATACAGTTGCTGTGATGGGGCAGCCAGCAGTATCACTGTGCATAACAGTGCCAGTGACATTTCCCTCATCCCCAAAGTGAACGGCAGCCATTTGTAATGGCGGGGAAATAAGAAATCTCCATCGACTGCTCTTCCTGTATTTTCTGTGTAAACAGTGTTAGTAAGTGTGAAACACAGTCCCCGATAGTGATCGGCACCCCATTTGTTTCTCCCCCCCCAACAGAGGGTGAGAGGCGGAGTACTGCGGCTTGTGTTTCCCACTCACCCACCCAGCAGAACTCCACCCTCCTGTGGCTTCCATCTCTCCCCTCCAGCAGGTCGTCCCATGGCAGTGCTGCCATCATGAAAGTCCATTCTCCCTATGTGTTTCACGGTGTCCCAAGCAGGTAGTGTGGCAGAGTCTTTTATTGCACAGAGGGGATAGGAGGGACACTGGACTAGTCCATACAGCATGGTGCCAGTGTGGTTATTGCTTTGATCTCGATTTTACCTGTTCCTGCCTTTTCTAAACACGTGTTTTGCATGCCACCGACCCCACCTATTTTTTTAGTTAGTGCTCATGACTAGGTTGTGACTGTAATTGTGTCAAATTAAACCTGAAACAGTCTGGCACCACCAGCCCTTCCCCCAAAAATCATACGATACAAGCAGATAAAAGAGAGTGAGAGACTGTGAGGATTCCAGCAAAACGTGACCAACAAAACGGCATGTTCTGAACATGCAAGGTTATGACAGTGAAATTGGCCTTCTTTTCCCTCCCCAGGGCACATTCTCCACTTCAGTGTAGCCCATCATCCCTCCCATGAAGCTCAGCTGCCCACCAGATGTGCCAGGGAGATGCTCATCTGCCCCTTGCTGCTCAGTGCCATAGACAGTGCTTGTCCCCATGACATCAGTGTGTGTGTGTGTGTGTGTGTGTGTGTGTGTGTGTGTGTGTGTGACCTTTTCTTTGCAGAATGGGGAAAAAGATTTCTGAGATAGTAAGACAAGAGGGTAAAGTTAGCCACCTGGAGTAGGTGAGTCTGTGCGGTTTACAGTTAGTTACCAATGAATGTTGTCTTCCGCTTCTACTTCTGGCTGAAAAAACATGTTACATATAGAGTAATATGACAGAACTACTTTTTACAGCGGACGGACACAGTGAAAAGAAAGATGTTTTTAAAAGATTTAATACAGCTTAGATCATTTTTTTTCACACAGAAAAAGTGCCATTTTATAAGTGCAATAACCCACAACTGGCCGTGGGTATATTAGACATTAATGCAAGCCTCAGGTGGTTGAAGGTCTTTCGGGCTACACCCTCATGCCTTACAACACACCTGAGGCATGCATTAATGCCTAGTATACCCATGGCCGGTCGTGGGTTGTAGCTTACCTATACTGTAGAGTGGAGGACCATAAGAAACTCAAGCATCTCAGAACGAAGGACTCTTCTGAGCTAGTGTGTGTGTATATATATAGAGAGAGAGGAATTATTGCTGCTTCTTCATCAAACCGTTCATGTTGCAGAATGCATTATTGCCACCTCTCTTTTAAGGATTTCTTAGTGGCGAGAGCAGCATGTCCCACACCATTTTGCTGATTGATGCCTATGAATTTGAGCTTCCATACAACATATTTTTGAATTGCTATGTCTACTGAGCAATAGTTCATGCTAAAATTGTGTACTCTTTTTATTAATTGAAATGCAGTAAAAAGAAAATTAAAAGGGAATTAAGATTTCAAAAGGGGAATAGGCCACCTATACAAGGCACTTGGCAATGATCTCACAGCAGGAGAGAAGCAGAATGTACTGCAGGTGTGCAAATATTTCAGGAGACTGGGCCTACTTACTTTCTCTCATTTTTATTTAAACTAGTTTAAATTGCTTTTCCCATTTACTTAATTATAGTTGACTTTGGCAGGACTCAGGTCTTCTGATGTTTCTCAAAACAATTGAATTTTACAACATTTCATTCTTTATTACTAACATGAGTTAAATTAGGCAGGAGCCCATAGGAACTCAGTTCCATCACCTCTTAAAAAACTGCTTGACAGTTCTACCACCACTGTCATCTTTCTCCTTTGCATACTATAGGAGAATTTCACCCCCCCCCGACAGTCCCACCACCTAGAAATCTGAATGTGAGTGTTCTCCACCTAAACATTTCCAGTGTACCACTGATTACTACAGTACAGACAGTTGCATGAAAATAAACACTTTGTCTTTAGATGCCACCTGTTCTGGTCAGGTTTCCTACACTGAAGTCCTAATGCTTTGGTTGTGAGCAGACAATAATTTCTGTAACAACAGTTTATGATGTCATAAACTGAATCTTGCAACTCACCAGAAGGCATAAGCAAAGTACATGCAAAGGAGGCTTAGCACTCCCAAAATGTTTGCAACCCAGTTGTGCCATGTTCGATTTGGTTCTAATATATGGATAATAATAATAATACTATTGAAAGTCATATGAAACATTTCCTGTAATAGCGTTGTTGGACTCCATTGATAGTATTACGCGATCTTGTAATACTATTGCGGTAGCTCCATTAATAGTACAAAATTATAGAAAATAATGCTGAGCTCACGCTGCAAGCAGTGCCCTCAGCTGAGCACAAAGCGGCTTTAAGTGTAACCATCATGTACATCAAAAGTCGGCCTGCTCTTCAGCTGATGAGACTGTCATACTAAAGAAATGGCAGAAAACAAATAAATTAAAATGAGGACAGACTTAAATTTAAAACTAAAAAATGTAAAAATTAGATCCATATATTATGAAAAGCAATATATAGGGGACTGTGTATTCCTGATTATAATCCCATCTCGAGGTTCTGGTGACATGTTGGAACCTTTTCGAGCTTTGCTCTCAAGGTTCAAATGTCCACAGAACCTCTCAATAGAATTATAGCCTCAAAATACACATCCCCATATGTATTGTTCTATTTGCAAACAATTCATGGTCACTGGCAAAGATATCTGCGAGCTCTCAAGAATGTAAAAAGCATTGCATGCCTCAAAAAAGGGTGAGGTTGCAATCAGAGAAGGTGGGCAGGAGGACCACTAGACACCAGAAAAATTCCAGGTTGGGTCATGTGGTGATTTATGGGTACCACTAGGCCCACGAGACATAAAAAGAGTTGTCCTTTGGACCTGGAGGCACTCACATTGGATGAGGGGATTGCATTGATTCAGTGTCAGTGGCTCAGTAGGTAGCATGCTTGCCTCTGACACCAGAAGATCAGATAGATGGTCATGGGTTCTAGCCTCAAACAAGGTACTTGAGGTTATACCCATAACTGACACTGTACTGCAGTGTGAGGGGATACTGCACAATTGAGGTGTGATTCTTCAGAGGAGTTGTTAAACCAAGTTCCCTTCTGCCCATCTCTGGTCACTGTTCAGGAGACACTTATCGATGAAGAGTAAGGAAGTTCCCTGGTGTCATGGCCAACATTCCTCTGTCAATAAAACAGGTCCATATAACTCCCCCCCGCCCCACAAAGGATGTACCTGGAAACAAGCTTTCGCAGCTTTGTTTGCCTTGCCTGGTCAAAAATGATAAATAACATTAAATAAATTGGGGGAACTTTTTTGGGTGGGTGGGGGACCAGATTGCATAAGATAGAAGAAAACATATTCAGGAGGGCATGCGGCAGCACTGGATGGGTGAGGGATATTTCTGTGCAGGGGTTGAATCAGGTGGGTCAGAAGGGGTGGGCCTGGTACCACATCAGTATATAATGTAATGCTACACCATGTGCCGAGTGTGCTATGGCCAGTACAACATAGCACTGCTTCTGCACTCACTAACTAGTATTTAGCACCACCCCCACAAGTACCTGAAAACATCTGGATTAGCAGTCTGATTTGTGATATGTTTGTAAGGATGACTTCAGACTCCAGCACCACTAAACATTGTGGTTTCAGGACATGGTGCTCATTTCCAAGCAGAAGTCATCTTTTTTGCACCAGATCCTGAATGCCTTGAACATCAACTCTATTATCAAAAAGAATACATTGTTTGCTGTTTTCCCATTTTCTGTCCCTTTTGCATGGACCTCCCCTTTGATGTGAACAGATAAAGGAACTATGAGAACTTACAGGTATTGAAGGTTCTGATATCTGCAGAAAACATCATCATCAAGTTTTCTCAGCATATTCTTCTGGAGTGACCTGAGGTAGAAAAGGAGATCACTTCATGTACAAGTGAAAACTGAAAAGAGTTAGGCCAAGCCAAAGAGCAAACAACGACAACAGCAACTTCAAGTTACTTCATTTATTTGCTAGCTGAATACATTCACTGGACCCGAACAATCATTTTCGGGAATGACCTGGGTTAAAAGGCTTGACAAATATTGAACAAACATATACAATGCAGAGTACAAGGATACTGTACGCATAATTCCAAAAAGCAATAAATCCCGGGATCCAAACTTATTAAATGTAACTTTGTTTTTAAAAAGAGGAAGGGGAGGATGGGAGGTGGTGGGGAGGGAGTGGAGGGCTACGGAGATGGTGGTTGGGTTTGGGAATTGTATTGAAATTGGTGCTGGTTTGGGAGAACAACTGGGGAAAAAAATGGACTCAAGTTTTAACTACTGACCAGTGCTAAGTATTCTTGCCCACTGTCAGAGCAACGGAAGATAACAGCACAAAAATAAATCATGACATGTGACTAGCATTGAAACAATGAAGTGACAGAATGTTCCCCAAGGTCTAATAAATAGAAATACAGTGAAAAATTAAAAATAAATAAGTCCAGCCATTTGTTACCTGTGCTGTCACAGATCCGAGGAAGGGGATGAACGGAGTAACTGATCAGCATACCTCTCTACCTCCTGCCTCTTAAATCAAGGGCAAGGCTTAAAGAAATCTGGCACAAAGGACCAAAATCAGGGACACATCTTAAAAATTGATGGTAGCCACTCAGGAAGCTAGTAATAACAGGCTTAGTCTAAATAAATTTTCTGAAGAACAACCCTGTAACTACAGTGTTTGACATTATTTTGTGCTTACAATCTCAACTGTTCAGTTATGGAAACACAGATTTTAGGGGGACCAGAGGTAAATTTTGAGGCAACATTAGGGATGTCCCTGAAAATAAGGGTTCTTTTGAGATATATGGTGGTCAGTAAGTTGAAGCCAGGCAGGCAGTGTGTGCTCACAGTCAAGAGGGTGAATGCAATGTTGAAGTATTAGGAGAGTGGTTAAGGAGGAGGATGAGGGAGGTGATCCTCTCCTTGTACAAGGTTGTGGTTAGATCACACCTGGAGTACAGCATCCAGTTCAAGCCACTGCAGTACAGAAAGGACTTAATGAGCAGGTTAAACAGCAGCTGATGTAGCTAGTTGATAAGCTGGGATGTGTGTCCATGCTCAAAATGAGTCTTGTCACTACTGTGCAGCAGGAGAGTTGGACAAGATGGACCCAAGACCCCTCTGTCACTATGTTACTTTGTCGCATTTGAAGGTCCATACACGTGTGACCACCGGGCAAAACTGCTAACATTAGCAGTTTAGCATAATCACTGGGGGACTGGCCTTCTCACTGTTGCACACAAACCTGTGGAATACACGATTGGAGCCACCAGGCCCTGGGCTTTGACCCCCATGATTTAGACACAAGTTGCTGCTTTTATCAAACAGCTTTATGTACAGAATGGGGCCAGCTTTGAAAGCGTAAAGAATGCGACATCATGTCATAGTTAAAGGTCAGATTTGTATTCTCGTACCATAAGTTTTACTAATGGCAGGACCACTGAAATGCTTAGCTACATGAGACATGAGCAGTGCTGTTGATACTGGCCATGCTACCCATCAAAAAATATCTTTCTACATTTATTTATTTAATAGCTAAAAAAAAACACTATTTTACCTGATGGTCTGGTGGTGCACTGCTTAGTAGTCACACCTTTGCATGGTTTGCCTCTTTGTTTGCGACTACCCCTTTCTCCAACATCTGGTTTTTCAGTACAGGCCTGTGAGTAAAGGCTGCTAAGCTCTGGCCTGCTTCCACAATTTTCTCTACTAGAGTCCTAAGCAGTAAAACTGCTTCAGTGGATTAAAGGGCCTCTCCCGAGCATGGATGCAGCAATGGGGATGTCACATGATATGACATATAGTTTTTTTTTTTTTTGACAGGTAATAGGAGACTGTGGTGACACCGCTCCTTAAGAAATCTGCTCTTGACTCAAACTGCTTTGCTAACTACAGGCCTATCTCTAACCTTCCCTTTGTCGGGAAGGTGATCAAGAAAGTAGTTGCGCTGCAACTGGAGAACCATCTTACCATCCATGATATCTTCGATACCCTCCAGTCTGGTTTCTGGAAGAAGCATAGTACCGACACCACTCTGGTTCGGGTGCTCAATGATAATTTTGATGGCAAGAGACCAGAAGTGCAATTCCATCTTGGTGCGTTTTCATCATTCCTCAGCATTTGACACTGTGGACCATGGGATGCTGCTTGAGTGCCTGAGGGTCATCTGTGGCCTGGCTGGTCCAATCCTCAGATGGTTTCAATCTTTCCTCTCCGGCAAATCTCAGAGGGTGGTGGTGTTTTTTTTTCCTCTGACCCATTCTCTCTGCCATGTGGGGTCCTCCAGGGCTCGGTGCTGTCCCCTATGTCATTTGCAGTGTACATGCCGCCCCTCAGAGACATTGTAAAATAATATGGGCTGAGGTTTCATGGCTATGCAGATGATACCCAGCTCTATCTCTTTTGCACCCAACCAGGATAGTGCGGTCTCGGTCCTTAACAGCTGCCTGGTGGAAATCCATGACTGGATGAAATCCAGCTGGTTGAAACTGAACTCTGAGAAGACTGAGGTGTTGGTGGTGGATCCGGGTCACCGGATAGAGAGGTCGGAAGCAGGGCTACTTTCCAATCTTTGGCTCGGAGGTGCTCAGCTGTCTTCCTCTGAACAAGTGCATGACCTGGGGGTGGTTCTTGATGATGGGCTGACACTGTGTTCGCAGGTGTCAGCAGTCATCAAGGCTTCCTTTTACCATCTTCAGAACATCACCAGGATCAAGCACCTTGTCCTGTGTGGCGATTTGCCGACATTGATTCACGCCTTTGTGATTTTGCGCCTTGAATACTGTAACTCCCTTTACCTGGAGCTTCCAGGGGTTGATATCCATCGCTTGCAGCTGGTGCAGAACACTGCAGCGCGGTTGTTGACTGGGACTCCTTGTACAAGTCACATCACTCCCATGCTGCGCAAACTACACTGGCTGCCTGTATAGTGGCAGATCACCTTTAAGGTCAGTCGTCTGACCTATAAGGCACTGCACGGACTGGGTCTGAGCTATCTGCAAGAACTCTTGACTCCCTACAGCCTGGCCATCCCCTCTGCTCAACTGACAAGGGGTTGTTAGAAGTTCCCAGGGTTCAGCTGAAAACATCTGGGGCCCAAGCTTTTATGTATGGTGCCCCTACCCTGTGGAACTCTCTACCTCATCAGATTCAAGAGTGCAGGGCCATAGAGTGCTTTAAGGCAGCACTAAAAACATATTTATTTCTACAACCATTTAGTTAGTATCTTATTTAACTTATTGCTAGTCTGCATTATCAGTTTTATGGATTGTTTTTAATTTATTGTTTTAATATCTCCATTTATAATATGTACAGTGCTTTGGTTTTAGAATTGCACTTCATAAATAAAGCTTAATATTATTATTATTAAGTGGTCTGTGCACTCTATTTGAACTATGCACAACTGTAAGACAATAACTGCACTATTCTAGTTATTCTTTTAATGAAATACATGTACTTTAGAATAAAGTTGCATTCGCGTGCATTTGTGCATGTGTGTCTGTTTGCTTGTGTGTCTTGGTTGGGGGGCACTGAACAGTACAACTGGTATAGAAACATAGAAACATAGAAGTTGACGGCAGATAAGGACCGCAAGGCCCATCCAGTCTGCCCATTTCTTTTTCTATCTTATAAATGTGCCATCGGCCTTTGCTATGTCAGTGACCTATCTATTCATAGTCATTTGTATTGCTCCCTTATGCCTATCCCATGCCTGTTTGAAGCCCTGCACTGTATTCATAGCCACTACTTCTTGTGGTAAGCCATTCCATGCATCTACCACCCTTTCTGTGAAAAAGAATTTCCTCATTCCCCTTAATCGGCCTCCTCTAATCTCATGCTGTGTCCTCTTGTCCTGCTATTTTTCTTATATTTAAACATGTTAGACTCTTTCACCTTGTTTATGCCCTTAAGGTGTTTAAATGTCTCGATCATATCACCTCTCCTCCTTTGCTCAAGGGTATACATATTGAGCTCCGTTAATCTGTCCTCATATGTCTTCTGATGCAGTCCCTGCACCATTTTGGTTGCCCTTCTCTGGACTGCCTCAATTTGGTTAATGTCCTTGTGAAGGTGTGGCCTCCAATACTGCACGCAGTACTCAGATGGGGCCTAACCAATGTCTTGTACAGAGGATTATTACCTCCCTCTTACGACTTGTGATACCCTACTAATGCACCTAACACCCCTAGCCTTACCTACTGCTTTGGAGGTCTGCTTGGATGATTTCAGGTCATCAGTGATGATGATGCCCAAGTCTCTTTCTTCCTTTGTGACTGCTAGCAACTCCTCCCAGCCTATAAGTGGCTTCAGGTTTCTCTTCCCCTATGTGCATGATTTTGCACTTCTTTGCATTAAATCCCAGTTGCCACTCTTCGACCATTCTCTAGTTTATCCAGATCTCTTCTCATTCTGCCCACCCCATCTGGATCATCTACTCTGTTGCAGATCTTGGTGTCATCTGCAAACAGACAAGCTTTACCCTCTAGTCCATCTGCTAGGTCACTAATGAAGATGTTGAATAGGACTAGCCCCAGGACTGATCCCTGAGGTACCCCACTTGTGACTTGCATCTCTTCTGACTGTATACCATTTACCACCACTCTCTGTTTTCTGCCAGTCAACCAGTTTGCCACCCAGTTGACCAACTTCTGACCACCCGAGCCTACCTAGCTTATTTATCAATCTTCTATGTGGAACAGTGTCAAAGCTTTGCTGAAGTCAAGGTAGGCGACATCAACTGCTCCCCTTGGTCCACCACTCTGGTTACCCAGTCAAAGAAATCTATGAGATTAGTTTGACAGGACCTTCCTTTTGTAAACCCATGCTGTCTTGGATCCTGTGCCCCTATGGATTCCAGGTGTTGCACTATCCTTTCCTTAAGGAGTGCTTCCATAATCTTGCCCACTACTGAGGTAAGACTGACCGGTCTGTAGTTCCCCGCCTCTCCTGCTACCACTCTTGTGGGTGGGATCACATGAGCCCTTCTCCAGTCTTCTGGGACCTCTCCTGTGCTCAGAGACTCACTAAACAATTCTGCTAATGGCTCTGCTAGTTCCTCCTTTAGCTCCTTAAGTACCCTGGGATGTATGCCATCAGGTCCCATTGCCTTATCCACCCTGAGCTTAGCAAGCTCTTGTAGGACCCTTTCTTTTGTGAAGGGAGTAGTGCTCACCTCCTCCCCTGTGTCCATGATGCTGAGCTGTGGGCCCTGCCCTACCTTCTCTTCAGTGAATACTGAGCAAAAGTATCTATTTAGGATAGATGCCTTTACAGGGTCCTCCTCCTCACATGCTCCCTTTTCTCCATTAAGCTTAGCAATACCCCTCTGGACTTTCTCCTTTCACTAATGTATCTATAGAAAGTCTTGTCACCTTCTTTTACTGTTTGTGCTAGTGTTTCCTCAGTTTGGGACTTTGCCTGCCTTACTGCCTACCTGCTTCCCTTAGCAGTTTGGTATGCCCCCTATCTTCATCCCCTGTGTTCCTTATATTTTCTGAAGGCCAGCCTTTTGGCTCTGACCTTTTCTGCTACTGTATTTGAGAACCAAAGTGGTTTCCTTCTTCTTTGCACTTTCTTTTCTGTCTAACACAATGGGATGTTGCTTCAAGTATTGTATCCTTAATGCTTGCCCACTTGCCTGTACCTCCTCACCTGTGTTTCTTTTGCCAGGGCTAGCTTAACTCTGTTGGCCATCTTATCAAAGTCAGCTCCTCTGAAGTCCCATATTTTTGCCTTGGAATGGGATGATTTAGATGTAGTAGCCAAATTGAACCATACCATGTGATGGTCACTGGCCCCAGGTGACCTTCTACCTGGAGATCTGTGATCCCTTCTTTGTTAGTCAGTACTAGATCTAGGATAGCCCTGTCTCTTGTGGGTTGCTGTACCAGTTGTTTGAGGCCCTCCTGCAGGAATCCACTATGAGTCTAGTTCTGGCAGATGTTCCTGCTGGTATTGACCAATCTGTATCTGACATGTTGAAGTCTCCATTATCAGAACCTCCCTTTAGCTGTCATGTTTTGTATATCTTCTAACAGTAATGTGTCTATGTCCTCCCTCTGGTCTGGGGGCCTGTAGACAACCCCAGTTCTTATGGCTGTCCCATTTCCTGTTTCCAGGGTGACCCACAGTTCTTCTGGCTCCTTATGTGTATTCTGAATTTCTGTAGCTTTGATATTTTCATTAACATACAGGGCCACTCCTCCCCTTTTGCACCTCGGTCTCTTCTGAACAATACATAGCCAGGTACTGAAGTCTCCCAAGTGTGGTTACTGGTATACCACGTCTCACTAATTGCTACTATGTCCAGTTTAGCCTCTGACATTATTGCCTGCAGGTCTGGGATCTTATTTCCCAGGCTGTGAGCATTTTGTACATGATTTTCCATTGGCCAGATTTTGGTGTGTTAGTTGTTGGGTGAGGTTTGGCATTACCCTGTGCATCATGTGGAGACAAACCTTTTTCTTACCTAGTGATGCAAATGAATGGCAAACACACTGAATTCAGTTTGACCACTAGCTGAGGGGGAGATTGTTCTTCCATTCAATGTATGGGGTGCTGCACCCTCTCCCCATTTGCTAGTTTAAATATTCTGCAAAGACGCCAAACTTCTGCCCCAATGCACTGACTCCTCTTTAGTCAGATGCAGTCCATCAAATTTAAAGAACTTTCGCCTCCCAGAACTGTTGCCAGTTCCTACAAATCTGTGTCCTTTTCCTGGCACCAGTCCTTGAGCCACGTGTTTAGCTCCCCTATCTCCCCTTCTCTGACCTTCCGTCCATCTGCTCCCTTCTCCCAGACTGGCAGGATCTCAGAGAAGGAGATGCCGGACGAAATAGATGATAGTTTGTCACCCAGCCTAGTCAGGTGTTCCTTGGTCTCCACAACTGACCGGCTGGCTAGATCATTAGTCCCTATGTGTACTAGGACATCAATGTTTTCTCCTGCTTTGTGAACAATTTTAGCAATGCGGTCAGTGTCTCTCCATGCTGATGTACCTGGGAGACATCTGACCATCACCCCTGGCTGGAGATGGGTATCAACTCCCCGAATCATGGAGTCTCCTATGATCAGAAGTTTTTTGGATTTCCTTTGTGCTAGTTTAGTTTTGGTTCCTGATTTGGGTGAGTATTTGTGTCTAGCTCCTGTGCCGCAGTGTCCTGCTCTGCAGTGTCTTCTGCCTCTTTATTTGATTTCAGAGATAGAGGCAGACACCTGTTTGTAGTGTTTATATGGTTTTGGAGGTAATGTGTTGAGAGCAGAGAGTGACGGGCACCTGATTTGTTTCCTCCTAACCACCTGCCAACCTCCTGGACCAACTACCCTCTGTGGTTGAGGTTTTTCTGTTGGATGCTGGGGAAATGGCGGGTGGTTCTTATAATGTATTTCCTCTTCAATATGAAATTTGAGGCGTGCAATCTCTGCCCATGCTGCCCGGAGCTGAGACCTAAGATCTCCAAAGGCCCAGCATGTAGGACAGTGTCCTAAATCCTGTAAGAATGTCCTTCTGAAAATTGTTCCACAGTACCTGCAGTTAATGAAATCCATTCCAAATAAGTTGCTGGGTTTGTAACCTAGTCAGAGTAATTAGAAGGAAAAAAAATGCAAGTAATGGTTTAATTGTGCTTTGTTTAACTTGTTATAACAAGTTAAATTACTAGTGCCCTGTAAATGAGATCACCTTGTGGAGGCCCCACTGATCCGCCCCTTCCTGCTCTGCCACAGGAAATGTCACAACTGTGGTACCCTATAAAAGGAGTGTAGGGGTGGGGTTGGGGATGGGGTGGGTGGCTGGGCCTCTTCCCTGCCTAAAAAGAAGAACCACGGACGAAAGAACAAGGAGGTAAGAGCAGAAACAATCAGTCAACAACAAATGCAGTAACCCTGAAGCTTATCCTAATGTTAGATAAAACTGTAAAACCTGTAAAGCACCACCTGTAATAATTTCAGAGAAGATATACCCTGTAAGAAACACTTTGCTCCAGAGAAAATAAAGCAGTAACAGAAGATATACCTTGCAAAAGACAATTTGAATCAGAAGATTCAGCAGTAATCTGTTAGCACACACCTGTAGGCACACCTTGTAATAATGCAGAAGAAGGTATACCAGCAACAACAATTTGAATCAGAGAAAATAAAGCAATGAAATGTAGCAACAAACAGTAGCAATCCCTGTGAGTAAAAAATAAAAACACCACCACACAGTAAATCTGCTTAGCCAAACTAAGTCTTAATCCTTCTCCCTTGCTCTGGTAAGTTTCTCTACTCTGCCTTTCAAGCAGTCTTAGAAGGAAAGAGCTCAGGTGAAGCTAGGTGCCTTGGCCAGCAAACCAAGTCTTCTACCTCCAAGATATCAACATATAGAGATGTTTTATCTTTTTTACACGCCTGCTTCTGAGTATGGCAAAAGGCTAAGCATCTCCCAATATTATCCTCTCCTCAGATGATGTCTGCTTATGAAAAAGGTCTTGTGTGCCATTCAGTGAAGCCCAAGACCAAATACCACATCAGACCTTTTGTATAAGCAGAGATCACCTGCTTAGGGATATAACGTTCACAGCTTGTAAAGCCCAACACCTACCTTAAGCCTTGCTACATAGAAAAAAAAAGAGGTACATAGAAACGTAGAAACACAGAATTTGACGGCAGATAAGGACTGCTTGGCCCACCCAGTCTGCCCATTTCCCTACCCAATGGCTAAGCTGCAGATCCTAGTTAACCAACAGCCTACTTCCTCCTACCCCCACCCCATAGAATTGCCTTATGACTGTCCCATGCATTCTTGAATTCCACCAGTTTTTGAGTCCACAACCTCTTTAGGAAGGCCGTTCCATGCATCCACAACCCTCTCCATGAAAAAATACTTCCTCACATTACCTCTGAGCAGTCCCCCCTCTATCTTCAAATTGTGCCCCCTTGTTCTTGCACACTTCTTTTTCTGAAACGTACTACCCTCTTGGACTTTGTTGATTCCTTTGAGGTACTTAAAAGTTTCTATCATGTCCCCCCTCTCCCTCCTTTCCTCGCGGGTATACATATTAAGCTCCTTAAGTCTCTCTTCATATGTCTTCTGGTGCAGACCCTGCACCATTTTAGTTGTCCTCCTCTGGACAGCCTCCATCCTGTCTATGTCTTTGCGGAGATGGGGTCTCCAGAACTGCACACAGTACTCCAGATGGCGTCTCACCAACTGTCTGTACAGAAGGATAACAACTTTCTATTTTCTATTGGTGATGTCTCTCCCTATGCATCCCAGTATCCCCCCAGTCCTCCTTACTGCCCTGTCACATTGCTTGCCCACCTTTAGGTCATCTGGACTCCTGGTCCATCAAAGATGGACTCCTGGTATGTCAAAGATGGTGAAACCCAAGACCTTTCCCAGCGTGCAACTAATTACTTTGGTCCAGCCTTTAAAGCTGATCTACAGTATTAGAAAATGGCATTGTTGCCATGCATTAGAAGTTCTTCATGGTCACTTCGTATTGCTGCAAAGTGCCACACCAGAAGATGTGGATTTGCCATACTGTGGGGTCACCCGTTACTGCATATTTTCTTAAACGTTTCATCAAAAAGAGGCCTCTAGGTTAATCTCAGTTGCATCAACCCCTGCTGGATACAGTGAGGCATGTCTTTTTAACAGTCTCTGCTCTTGATGAACAGGTTGCTAAACCAAATGGTACAAGTGTGATTTTAAAAACACACATATACATTTGTCTTTTAACACTAAATTTCATGCTTATGACTTATTTGCTGTCCTGGATTTGAAAAGGAGTCCTACATTTAGGTTTAAGCTCAACATGTACCCTGATTTATAAATTAGAAATATAGTAGTACTAAAATCAAATCTGTTTCTGTGTTAACTTTCACACATATGGCTACATTCTACATATGCACCAGAAATACAAAATGGACATTTTTTGTTACATAAAAGGCCAGTAACCATCACTGATGCTTTCAACTTAGGAAATAAAATAATTTTCTTTTATCCCCTCTATAGTTTCCTTGAATGATATTAAACTGTGGGTAGAACACCTGTAGTGGAGCCCTTTTCATGGAGTACAGCATGGTCTACCATTTGAGCACTTCGTAAGAGCCCTGAAATTAGTATGCTTACATCTGGGTCACATTGGCGGAAACAACAGGAACTCTTTGCAGGTTCATTTCTTCACAGTCAAGCTCCAGGCCGATGCACGTGCACTGAACTGGAACGGAGTCAAGCACTACAGAAGAAGAGATAGAGAAACACAGCTCTAAAACAAGAATACCATAGTCATGCTACTGGTCACAGTCACAGAGCCGGCACAGTTGCTCAGATATCAGTTTTGTTACAAAGATATCTCAGATTTCAGCAAATGTTTAGGATTTTGGATTTTCAGAAAAAGTGCTGAAAATCTGAAATCCTAAATCTTAGGATACGAAATTGGATTTGGACACTAAAATCTGATCTGATTTGGCATCTGACAATAAAAGACTCCACGCACCCTGAACAACCCCTCTGACCCACTGATTAACCCCCTGCCCAAACCTCCCTGTAACCAATAACCTTGCTTCTCTCCCCAAGTCCACTGAATTTTTAAATGTAAATAAATGGCCCCATGTTGGAGCAGATAGCATTAATCTCCCCCTTGCTATTTCAAAACCAGTCCCCGTCCCACCCTCACAAAATACACAAGCAGTCCCCTCTCTGTTCAAGAGGACCTCCCAACCAACATACCCACTAGTCCCCACCTCCCACCCATAGCACCCAAAAAAGTCATGGTTGACTAATTATACATACAGAACAGAAAATTATCCCATGTTGGACTAGCTTGAACCTGTCTTCTACACCAAATATATCATACAGCTGGTCTCCCCCACACCCATATACTGAGGGGGGCTGGCTGTGATACAGCTGGGAGAAGACAACTGCAAGCCACTCCGATATGGGATCATCTTTTTTTCTGTTTGGTATTTAGTTTTTGTGGGTCCTATGGCGCGAAGGGAGGTTGTGGGTTACAGGGTGGTTTGGGTTGGGGTTATTTAATGCATGGAATAAACTGTTTAGGATATTAGGATAATCAGATGTTAGGATATCCGAAGCCACATTTGATGGTAAACTTGTATGCCTGATTCAGATACAGATCATTGTAATACCAGATTATCCTATCTCTGATCAGATTTTGGGGTATCTCAGCAACCCTACCAGCACAGTTTCATTGTTCCACTGCTCTCTATACCAAAGCCTCTCCATCCTCTATGACTCTTGGCACTTCTCCCACCATGCTGCTTTTTTCCTTTCAAAGAACTAGTTCACCAGTTTCCCTCACTCTGTAATCTAATCCTTCATCTCTCTCTCCTTTTCTTACGCACTCTGCTCCGCTGTTTCCTGCTCCCTCAGCATCTTCTACTGCCACACCTTTGCTGGCCGCACTGATTTTTCCATGAATGCATTCTCCCTCTGGAATTGCTTCCTCCTCTCTCATGCTTCATTTCCTCTTACCTCTCTCAAACTGCTTTTTAGATCTCACTTCTCCTGCTGTTGTTCCTAGCCTCTCTTGTCTCCTGTTTATACCCACCACTCAGCAGGTCAGGCCCTCTTCTCCCACAGTGCCAACCTCTGAGTGCAGTCTTGTGAATAGGAAACAGAAACAGGGTAACCCTCCTGTCTGTTTTGTGGGTTCGAATCAACCTTTGGTCTCAAGTCTTGGAGGGATTCAAACTGTGAACCTCTTGTTAGCATTCCCAACGTACAGGCTCAGATAATTCTGCTCTTCAGGGGGGGCCAGATATCTTTCGCCTACAGGCACCTAACCAGGTGTACAGAATGAACCCTTAAAAACTCTATGGAAGACCGTAGGAAAAACTCTTACCTTTTCCCAGTTTGGTAAAACCAGTAAGCTTTGTACAGTGTCAATTTAACCATGTATGCTTTGCTTGTCAAGAAAAAAAAAATTCAAAGGCACACCAAGTAGTCTCTAAAGTAGAGGTTTACTTAAAAATAGATAAAAAATGTAAAATGTAAATACAGAACCATATATCACAAAAGCATACAATCATTTAAAAGAACAAGGGTTAAAAAAAGTGCAAAATTCCTACCACCAGACAATCAGACTTATATATCTAATGTATCCCTTCTAATAGTGCTGATAGACAGATGTTGTTGTCAAGAGAGTCCAAACGTGTGTGTAAATGGAAAACAGAATACTGTTTAAGAACTGGCTTTGCCAACCTCTTTGCATGAGGTCACCTAGCTCCTCCCCGTCAGAGTATAAAAAAATCATACCAACAGGATGTCTTATTCAGAAAGTAAATTAAAATTCTGTGACCTCAGCAAAACTCTTTTTTTTTCAAATGACTTTCTTTGATCTTATGAGCAGCTTCCCCTTTCCAGGACATCAAAGGACTTGTTACGACTCTCTGCCAGATCTCACGGAGGTGCAACATGCTTTGTATCACCATGTGAAATTAACTGTGTTTCCTCTGAACGTCATAAAAGTTTATGATCTATCTTGGCAGCTGGCAAGCTGCAATTAGTCACATAAACAGGAGATCCTTAATTTTAAGTCTCTTCTAGCCTGTAATTATCTATTGGCTTTCATCTTAAACCTGGGGTGGGGTGTTAACCCACAGACTATCTCAGCATGCCTCATGAGAGACACTCAATAACACATTTTTATATTACAAAAAGCATAGATTAATCAGAACCAGCTGTTCAAGTGTCACAATCCTCCCCACCTAGACTGAATTTGGGGGCTCTATTCCCTGCATGGGATGAGCTTCCCAAATCAGTTCACTCCTTGTACACACGAGACAGCCCATTGGAGTTCTGATTTTTGGCTCCAGCCTTATGTAGAATTGTCATATCATATCCTTGCAAAGCAAGACTCCATCTTAGCAATCTACCATTGTTTTTCCCCATCTACATTAGCTAAACCAGGGGGTTGTGGTCAATCTGCACCTCAAAATGCTGCCTATAAAAGTATGACTCCAACTTCTTTAGGGCCCACACTATGGCAAGACTTTCTTTTTCCACAGTAGAGTATGCCTGCTCCCTGAGAAGTAACTTCCTACTCAGGTACACTACTGGGTGATCTCTCCCTTGGCTGGATGTCTGACTCAGTATTGCCCCAATACCCATGTCTGAGGTGTCAGTCTGAACTATAAAGGGTTTGCTATAGTCTGGACTTGTCAAAACAGGAGCACTGCACAGTGCCTCCTTTAGTTTGGAAAAGGCTTCCTCACAGGCTGAGCCCCAGGTAATTTTCTTGGGCATCCTTTTCTTTGTCAGGTCAGATAGGGGAACAGCCAGGGCACTGTAATTGGGTACACATTTCCTGTAGTACCCTGCTGTCCCTAGAAAACTCCTGACCTGCTTCTGTGTTTCTGGTCTGGGCCATGCCTGGATTACCTCTATTTTTATTTGGTTAGGACAGAGCTGTCCCCGGCCTACCACATGCCCAAGGTATGCCACTTCTCCCATGGCCACCTGGCACTTCTCAGCTTTGACAGTGAGCCCGGCCCTCTGTATCCTGCCCAGCACTTCCTTAAGGTGGGATAGGTGTTCCTCCCAGCTGGCACTAAAGATGGCAGTGTCATCCAGGTACACCATGGCATACTCCTCAGCACCATTTAACACCTGGTTCACCAACCTTTGGAAAGTGGCCGGGGCTTTCTTCATTCCAAAAGGCATTACTTTAAATTCAAATAAGCCTGTCAGAGTGATGAAGGCTGACCTCTCCCTAGCTCTGTCCATCAACTCTACCTGCTAATACCCCCTGGTCAGGTCAATGGTCATAAGGTAGGTCACCCCTTCCAACTTGTCCAGGAGTTCATCCATCCGGGGCATCGGGTGGGTGTCTGACTTAGTGACTGCATTCAGTCTATGATAGTCCACACATAAATGAGTAGAAGCCATCTGGCTTAGGCACAAGGACTACGGGTGAGGCCCAGGGGCTGTGGGATCTCTGGATTACCCCTAAATCCAGCATCTCCTCCACTTCCCTCCTAATGTCCTTTTGGACAGCCTCTGACACCTGATATGCTGTCCCCTGTATGGGCATCTGTGTCCCTCTTTCCACATTGTGCATCTCTAAGGAGGTTAGTCCAGGCTTGGTGCTGAACAATGGGGCAAAGTCTGCTAAAATCTCCCTTACTTTCTGGATCTTGTCCGGGACCAGCTGGGGAGACAATTTTACTGCCTCCACAGAGGACTCCCGCTTGCTTTCCTCCAGCAAGTCCAGTAGGGGGGGTCTCCTTCATCTGTCCCCTTCCCAGGACTACACACTGCAAACACCATGTCAGCCCTATTTGCATATGGCTTCATCATGTTGACATGGTACAACCTTTCTGTCTGTCTTCGGTCAGGTAACTCCACAATATCGTTCACGTCATTTACCTTTCTAACCACTTTGTACGGTTCTGCCCACTCAGCCTGCAGCTTGTCTTTCTGGACCGGAATAAGGACCATGACTTCCTGACCCACCATGTATGAGCGAGCTCTAACTCTGCAGTCGTACCACACTTTTTGTTTCTGTTGGGTAGCTGCTAGGTTGCTCTGGGCTGTCCCCATAAGATCCTTCAGCCTTTCCCTAAACCTAAGGACATAATCCACTATGGGAGTTCTCTGCGTGGTGTACTTGCCCTCCCAGGCCTCCCGGATCAAGTCTAGGGGCCCATGTACCCGGCATCCATATAAGAGTTCGAAGGGGGGAAATCCTGTCAACTCTTGGGACACCTCTCTGTATGCAAACAACAGGTGGGGAAGGTATTTCTCCCAGTCCCTCCCATGCTGTTCAGTAAACACCTGGAGCATTGATTTTAGGGTACCATTGAATCTTTCCACAAGCCCATTGGCTTGTGGGTGATATGGTGTCGTGCATCTCTGCACCACCCCACACTTCTCCCATAAACATTTCATCAGGTCCGACATGAAGGAACCCCATCAGTCAGTGATACCCTCCTGTGGAAACCCAACACGGGAGAAAATCCCAAGTAAGGCATCTGCCACTTTGTCTGTGCTCAGTGAGGATAGGGCGACTGCCTCTGGGTACCGGGTGGCATAATCCACCACAGTCAGGACGAATCTCTTCCCTGAGGAGCTGGGGGTATTTAAAGGCCCCACAATATCCATTTCCACCCTCTGGAATGGCTCCTCCATTATGGGCAATGGAATCAGGGCGGCTTGGGTTTTCTTGCCCACCTTCCCTATTTCTTGGCACCAGTGACAAGACCTGCAATACTCCTTCACCTGCTGGGTGAGGTTAAGCCAGTATAAATTCTGGGCCAACCGCTGCATCGTGCATGCGATTCCAAGATGACCAGACAAGGGAATATCATGTGAAATCTTGAGCAACTGCTCACGATACCCCTGGGGAACGACAAGCTGTCTGCCTAGCACCCCTCCCTTTGTCTGTATTGCCTGAGAATACATAAGTCCATTTGCCCAATAAACCTTATGTCTGTCGTTACCTCCCTGTGCCCCGTCAGAGTCTGCCCAAGCCCTCAGCTTCTCTAGACTAGGGTCACTTCGCTGAGCAGCTGCAAACCCCTCACACATTCCCAAGGCATGGGACAGGTCCCCTTCAGTCGCTAAACTAGGGTCCCTAGCACTAGTGTCAGGGCACTCAGGATCACTGTCAATCCCAACACTCAGACAATGGGTCATCCTTCCCTCTTCAGAGTAACCCTCCGTAGCTGTGTGGTTGACTGCTACTGGAGAAATTTCTACCCCCTTTTCATTAGTCTCCCCATCTGGAGACACAGGCAGGGGAACCAGCCTCTCTGTGGTTTCCACAATGGCTTCTGTGGGGTTCAGGAAACTACAATTTTCCTTTGCCACTTGGCTATGGGTAACTGCACATACCAGCCCCTGTTTGAGATTGTTGCCCAGGATCACATCCACTGCTAACATTTTGGCTACAGCCACCTGCTGCACAGTTCCTCCTGTTTCACCCCAGTCTAGGAGAACACTAGCGAGGGGCAATGTTTTTGCCTCACCAGTAAAGTCCTGTACAGTGATGTATTTATTGGGTATAAGCTGACCAGGCTCTACTAGATCCCCCTTTACCAAGGTCAAGGATGTCCCTGTGTCCCTTAACCCTTGCGTCTGTACACCATTTACCATGACTAGGTGCATGTGTTCCCTCATGTTCACTGGCATGCTTCCAAGGACACACAAACAACCCACTTCCTTCCTAGCACCCTGTTGTGTATTGTTCACCTTTTTGGGACACTGTCTGGCAATATGCCCAGTTTCTTTACACAATCAACATTCATTTCTTTTCTCAGAGAAATCTTTTCTCTGAAACCTGGGGGTAACTGGTTTTGGTGGAGGCAATGAGGGTTTTAGCTGCCCTGAAGGCGCTTTTTTCCCTTTCTGTGCTGCCATGCCTGCCCCATTTGCTCTAAGAGCAGGTCTGCTCTTGGCATAGCGGTCCGAGAGTTCAGCAGCCTCTTGCACTGTTTTGGGATCTCGGTCCTCCAGCCAGGTTTCAGTTCTGCTGGGCATGCCCAGAAAAACTGTTCTAACAAAATCACATTTTCAATTTTATCAACAGAGTTTGCTTCAATTCCTTCCCACCAACGTTTTAAAAACTGACGTTGTTTCGTGGCTAGCTCCTCGTAGCTCATGTCAGGGCTTCTCCTGAGTTTACGGAATTTAGCTCTGTATGATTCAGCAGTTAATTAAAATTCCTTTAACCGTGCAGCTTTAAGTTTGCTGTAATCATCACTGTCCTCATTGTCCTTTTGACCCAATGCATCCCGAGCTTTCCCGGTAAGTAGCGGGGATAGCTGGAAGCTCCAGGACTCCCTAGGAATTTTAGCCTGAATACAAACTTTTTCAAAAGAATTTAAAAAGGCATCCATATCCTCCCCCTCTTTAAATTTGGCTATCAATTTGCAATTCAATTTATAACCCAGTCACGTAGTCCCAGTTAAACCCAAGCCACTTACCTGCTCTGGTGCCACTGGTTGGAGTCGTAGCTTCTCCAGTTCATGTTGCCTCTGGTGCTCATGCACCTCACAGTCTGCGTCTCTCTGTTCTTGCTCTGCCTCTCTGCGTTCTCACTCTGCCGCTTGGTGTTCTCGCTCTGCCTCTCGGCATTCTCACTCTGCCTCATGGTCTGCCTCCTGCTGTTCATGGTCCCTCTACCTCTGGAACTCCAGCTCCATTTTGCGCAACTCAATTTGCAGCCTGAGTACTTCTGGATCCAGGATACTGGTGACCTTCCCCTTCTGCTGTGGCCCTTTGCTGACAGTGGCTCTGTTGCCCTCCTCATCAGATCTGGACACTGCACTGGCCACTAGCCCTGCCACACAACAAGGTCTGGTCCTTTTCAGTCACTGTCTGTGACTCGATGCTCTGGGTATCTGATACCATCAGGGCATCCATGAGGTCCTGTTTGGTGGCTTTCACCTCAAATGGGACTCCTCTGTTCCTGCACAACTGCTTTAAGTAGTCGACAGTGTGCCTGCTGTAGTTGGAAGCCATCTTCTTCCCTAACTATGGCTACTCTGACTTGCACTTTATAAAAAAAAAATAAAACAGGTAGGAACTTGACTGTATGCCAAGTGATATAGTTCTGTCTCCTTTTTTAAAAATAAATCACTGCCTTATCCTTTCTTTGCAAGTGAGCTGACGGTCTCAAGCTGACACACTGAACAATAAAAGCTTGTAATACCAAAACTAATTTTTTTTCAAATGACTTTCTTTGATCTTATGAGCAGCTTCCCCCTTTCCAGGACATCAAAGAAGTTGTTTTGACTCTCTGCCAGATCTCACAGAGGTGCAACATGCTTTATATCACCATATGAAATTAACTGTGTTTCATCTGAATGTCATAAAAGTTTATGATCTATCTTCGCAGCTGGCCAGCTGCAATTAGTCACATAAACAGGAGATCCTTAATTTTAAGTCTCTTCTAGCCTGTAATTATCTATTGGCTTTCATCTTAAACCTGGGGGGGGGGTATGTTAACCCACAGGCTGCCTCATGAGAGACACTCAATAACACATTTTTATGTTACAAAAAGCATAGATTAATCAGAACCAGCTGTCCAAGTGTCACACCCATATGCTGAATTAGGGAGGCTGTATAGCCTAGAGGGTTAAAGTGCCAAACTGTGCGCCTGCAGACCCGGCAGACCTAGGTTTAAAACCCACAACCCATACTTGTATACTGTATGAACCTCAGCAAGACACTTAACTTTCCTATGCTCCCTGGGTGTACCTGGAAATGTGCTTTGGATCATTAGGCCTTTCCAGGCCCCCTCCCACCAAAAATAAAAAGAATAAGAAACAAATTACATTTATTTATTTTAAATTTATGCCAACAGTATATTTACCTCCAATTTAAACAAGTGACCATGTGTATCTCACCATAGTTATTCAATCATTGCTGCTGCTACTATTTAGTTACTTATTTGTAATGTTTTGCTTGTAACTGTACCCCTTATGTAGCCCCATCATCCCCCGGTCACAAGACATGGTTCAGTAGGCCTCTCCTAGTCAACAATTTTCAAATCAGTCAATCAACAGATTGTAGAATCCTCAAGCACATGACAGTAGGTAATGTTTCTGAACTCTGTTTGAGGGCCCCTTCAGTCCATAAATAAATACAGGCTGTAAAAATCGTAAAAGTCCATTGGCCAGGTACAAGGATTCCAGATCTGCAGGGATTCCTGTATTTGACAGGGAAACGGTTCAGTCTACTGGAATATTGTTCCCAGAGACTTACTAAGATTATAATATCAACTGAAAATCATGCACTCACCCCCCTGTAACATAAACAGAACAGGTATATGCCATGCCACCAACAAAAATGTTGTTAAAACTAGTAGAGTTTGTTTTAAAATTCAATAGTTTTATGTTTTTGGATAAGTATTACATCCAAACAAAGGGAGTGGCAATAGGCTCCACATTCGCACCAAGTGTGGCCAATCTCTGTGTGGGGCACTGGGAAGCTATAACTATGAGAGACAGTGAGAAAAATCGATTCATCGATAAAGTGGAGCTTTGGCGTCGCTTTATCGATGACATCTCATTAATATGGAATAGAACCTTAGAAAAACTAGACATATTTGTACAGTGTTTGCATCATCTAGATCCTAATGTGAGATTTACTTCTGTGGCTAGTAAAACACAGGTCCATTTTCTTGATCTCTTTATTAATAAAGATGGAGCAGGAAATATAAGCATGAATATCTTTAGAAAGGAAACAGATAAGAATTATTTACTTATGGCATCAAGCTGTCACCCAAGGCGTACTATAAGGAATATACCTAAAGGACAGTTTTACACGATCAGGTGAAACTGTAGCACAAGGCAAGATTTTGAACTAGCGGCAGGGGATCTAAGTACACTGTTTATTGAAAGAGGTTATAATAAACAAGATATTGATATGGCATATGAAGAAGCCACTGTTGTAGATAGGTCTGATTTACTGAGAAAAGAAAGGCTGACAGAAAACTCAGAACACTCTAGATTTAATGTGGTAACAACATATTCAGCACATGCTAGCAAGATAGAAGGGATCATTAAAAACAATTAGCAGATTTTGAGAGGTGATCCAGAACTGGGTGATATTGCCATGCAAACACCATGTATAACATACAGGAAAGCAGGTACCATTAGACATGCATTAGTTCATAGTAGGTAAGAAAAACCAACATCCCAAACATGGTTAGGCACACCCTCCCATCCACCTCTCCTACTACTCTACTTACCACTCATCACCTACCCAACCTCTCATCCTTCTCCCCACCCAACCTCTCATCCCTCCCGACCCCTGCTGTCTGCTTAAACACTATCCCCTCTTAAAAAAATGTGTCCCTCTGCTGAACCCTTGACAATGCCTCCTCTGGCTGCGTATAGTCCACCACACCCTACCTAAATTTACATCTCAAGCTTCTGGAACTAATGACTACTACTACTACTAATAATAATAATTTTATTTGTATAGCACCTTTCAGTATATCAAGGTGCTGAACAGTTTTAAAACAATTCCGAACTCTAAATAAAAACATAAAATATCCATAAGAAATCAGCATATCATCAAATAGTATATTTATAATAAAAACCAGACATTAATAAATAATTAATTATCTAAAAAGGCCATATTCCACAAATATGTTTTCATACATATATACATATATGCGTAATCACTGAACCACACTATTGTAGTGCTGCTGTAACCCTACTAGCACTTTGAAACTGAAACCTGCACTGTATTCTCTTTGTATAAGCAATCAATGTAATCTTATTGTGTGTTCAAATGCTGTCATTGTATTAACAATCATTGTCAACCTGTAACTATTGTACTCAATGTATTGTTATGTCTATTCAACTTAGAACCTTTGAAAAAGAGCCCTTCGGCTCAAAGGTTGCAATCCAAAACTAGTAAAACAAAATGGTTGCTTAGTTCTGTTGTGGGCTGTTACAGGTGTAAACAAGCATTTGTCAATGCCTAATGTTTTGGTTTATGAGGCAGGGGTGTATTGTGTTACTTGAATGACTACTTAAGGTTAGTAAAGAAATCCTCACCTGCAGCAATGCTTTGCAGGCTTTCCAAAATTCTCATGACTTTATAATAGGCCAGGTATGTTGTGTGTGTGTGTGTGTGTGTGTCAGTGGTTGGGGCTTCTGAATAAAAAAGCTTAGTGTACAGCTAGAACCCACAACCCTGTGGCCTAGAGGCAGATATAGAAACATAGAAGCTGACAGCAGATAAGGACTGCAAGGCCCATCCAGTCTGCCCATTTTTTTCTACCTTATGAATGTGCCATAGGCCTTTACTCTGTCAATGGCCTATCTAGTCATACTCATCTGTATTGCTCCCTTATGCCTGCCCCATGCCTGTTTGAAGCCCTGCACTGTATTCATATCCACCACTTCCTGAGGTAGGCTGTTCCATGCATCCACCACCCTTTCTGTGAAAAAGAGCTTCCTCACATTACCCCTTAATCAGCCTCCTTCTAATCTCGTGCTGTGTCCTCTTGTCCTGTTTTTCTTATATTGAAACATGTTAAACTCTTTCACCTTGTTAATGCCCTTAAGATGTTTGAATGTTTCGATCATATCACCTCTCTCCCTCCTTTGCTCTAGGGTATACATATTGAGCTCCATTAATCTGTCCTCATTTGTTTTCTGATGCAGTCCCTGCACCATTTTGGTTGCCCTTCTCTGGACTGCCTCCATTTTGTTAATGTCCTTGTGCAGGTGCGGCCTCCAGTACTGCATGCTGTACTCCAGATGGGGCCTCACCAGTGTCTTGTAAAGAGGGATTATTACCTCCCTCTTACGACTTGTGATACCCCTACTAATACACCCCAACATCTCTCTAGCCTTACCTACTGCTTTAGTGGTCTGCTTGGATGATTTCAGGTCATCTGTGATGATGATGATGATGCCCAAGTCTCTTTCTTCCCTTGTGAATGCCAGCAACTCCCCTCCCAACGTATAGGTGGCTTCAGGGTTTCTCTTCCCTATTTGCATGATCTTGCACTTCTTTGCGTTAAACCCCAGTTGCCACTCTTCTGACCATTTTGCCAGTTTATCCAGATCTCTTCTCATTCTGCCCACCCCATCTGGATCATCTACTCTGTTGCAGATCTTGGTGTCATCTGCAAACAGACAAACCCTACCCTCCAGTCCATCTGCAGTGTCACTGATGAAGACATTGAAGAAGACTGGCCCTAGGACCGATCCCTGATGACTTGGTGCTGCCAATTTAACTACTAGCTATGGTGGCACAGCTGCCAGCTTGATTTAGCCAGCTCTAAGAGACCTGGTTAATCCTCAAAGGAACCCTTACAAAAAATGCTGGTGTTCCGAACCAGATTCAGAACTGAACAGTGAGACCGCAAGTTCGTTGATAATCTTTACACATATAGCAAACAAAACAGATTCAGTAATGTATAGCCCAAGCAGATCTGGGTTAAGTGGAATGGCAAAGTAGTACTGAAGGGCTGGTCGGATGAATAGACACATGCAGCCTTGTTCAAGTCTAAATTCCCCATCCTTTTATGAGCATATGCATAACATACAATAGTACGAGAACAACTTAAAAAAAAGAGATAAACTGAGGTGTAAGTCATCACAAATTTCTCTACATCTAAAAGCATTTATCAAGTGTCTTGAACCAACTACAGCTAATCACCTTCTGAATAATAATTGGAATGAGGAGGCTTCCAATGACGTCAGCATTCATGGCGATTTGAGATTTTCTCAGTCCCCCTAGTCACTACCGAAATCCTTACCCATTCATGAATTACACTGGCATCCAGACTGAGACAAAGAAAATTAGATGACATGATGGCATCCATGTGGCAGCGGTTGAAAGACTGTGCCGCAGAAACGGCTAAGAATGCAGATAAAGAGAGTTCCCTATAAATTCCCACTACAGGCCGCAGATCCCAGAGATGCTCAACGACCCTTAGCTCAGCTTCAGTGTCGGAAAGCAGCTCAGAGGAGGAGGCAGCCTACACAATTACTTCTAAAAAACTTTACAAGGCGCTAAAGCGTTTGGGAAACACACTAAATAAAATACAGGGGGATCTCTCAGAAATTAAAATGGATCAGAAGGTTCGAGGCCAGAAAATAGTAGCATTAGAAGAGCAGGCTACAGAGTCTTCTAAGTCAATTGACTTACATAACAGAGCGATTTTGCAGCTCCATGACTGAGGGGTCTGGTTGCAACAAAAAATGGAAGACTTAGAAAACAGATCCCAAAGAGCAAATATCCGAATACATAGGCTTCCTGAGCAAGTGGAGTCTGGAGACATGTAATTTACACAGAAGGCCTAATCAAAGAACTTTTATGGCTGGAAGACTTGTACAAATTAAATATAATTAGAGCCCATCGCTCATTGGAAGCTCGCCCTCAAGACCCGGCAGCAAGGCCTAGATCGGTTATAATAGCCTTTTTAGACTGTAGAACAAAACAGGAAATCCTATACAAAGCCTGGGCCAGGAAAGAAATTATATTCTGGGACACTCATCTATTCTTCGAGCATGACTATACTCCAATCACAATGGACAGAAGCCGAAAATTGCTTCCAATTCTTAAGTTACTATGGGCCAAAGGAGTGAAAGCAAGGCTCGATTATCCAGCTACTTTAAAGATGATCACAGACTCATCAACTCATTCATTTCCAGACATTTTGGATGCTGCAAAATTCTTAAAGCAGTGGGACATCTCTGTTAATTACTTACTTGGTGCAGAGACAATTAAAGAATTAGAATACAGGTGATGGTGCACAGTCCGTAATCCCAAACGATCCTGAAGATTCAACTCGGACATTCCAGAGGAGAACGAATCATTAGATCAGATGGCATCATTGAGGAATCCAACCATCCACTCGAGCAGCGCTGTCCCCCTTCAGAAGACCAGAGGCAGGCAAAACAACCATACAGCTATGAGATCCTTCTCGTCATCAGCCCCGAGCACATAGGTTACTTAAGAACCCTCTGGTATATTTGAACAGGGAATGGAGAACAGAAAAGATTGGAGAATTGAGTAACTACACAGTGACTATTAATTTAGAGCTAATTTTTTTTTTGTATTATTTCTTTTATCCTCTTCGTGCCTCGCAACCCACCACTCCTTCATGCTGTCTAGGTCCCAGACACTTCGCCTGTCCCTTCCTGAGCCCTCCAGCCTCATATTGCAGCTGCCCCTAGGGTAACCCAGACATAACCCTTCGCTGGGCCAGTCCCCCTCCTCCGAGGGTGAAGACACGGAGGGGGGGGGGGGCAACCAGCACATACTTGGCCCCAGGGTGCTGCTGAGGTGGAGGGACTCCTTCAGGGCATTGACGGCAATGGTAGACCGGCAGCCGTCATCAGATCAGTCGCGAAGCAGATTTCTGCTTTTCTGTACTGTTCCCACCTGTGTGCATCTGTAGTGTGTAGTGCTCCTGGTCTCCACCAGAGGCCACTACAGTATGACGTCAGCCCACTACCCACCCCAAGAGAGGACAGCAGTCCTACGGATGCTCAAGCATCTCCTTCCCTTGCCAGCCCCGGCGTAGAGATAATTTTAAAGGGGTTATCAAGTAAGGTTTCAAGCCCTATAATAGAAGACCTCCTGTTTACTTGCTACTTAATATAGCGTTTTGGGCAGACCTCTACAACTCCGTAGAAAAAGAAGTCCTTTTCTAAAAAATGTTGGTTTTTTTTCTACAAAAGGTTACTTTTGACTTGATAATAGAAGTAGAGGGAGGGTGGCAGTTGGGGCTGATAGAATGAACTATATTTGAAGGAAAGAGTGCGATGGACAATCAAACAGATAAAACAGGCTTGTTCAAAAAGAAGGGCATTTTATAATGGGGAAAGCTGTCAATCTTTCCAATTTCACCTTGATTTTCTATTTTTGGATTTAAATTAGAGTTTGGGTACCTCAATTTGTTAATATTAAGGGGGAAAGTTATCATGTGGGATGGAGGGATGATGCGAGGCGGGCTCGGGGAGGAACGAGAGTAACCTTTGTTTTCACCAAGCAGGACATTTCTGTCACAGCTGACTGATGATCCACCCATTGCTGAGGATCAAGTGGGGCCTACAGCTTAGTACAGTTTAGATTCACTGTATACCCCCTCCCAACTTCGACTCAATAGAAGGGGGGGATAGGTGTCACTTTTGTACGTGAATTAAGTTCTTGATGTTTACAGTTCAAGTTAACATCTTTGTTGTTATATATTTCAAGTTACATGTTTTGTTATGCCTCAAACTATATGCAAGATCTACCCTACCTGGAAGGGGGGGGGGAATGGTGTTTTTCCGGGGAGGTTAGAAAGGGGACCCAGTTTACTAACTGGATTATTACTGTATGTGTTATGGATTTAAATATAATCACGTATAACATTAAGGGGTGGAATGGACCCATTAAGAGAGCTTGAATTATACAAGAACTGGGAAGACGTAAAGTAGATCTTGCATATATTCAAGAGTCACATCTAATGGAGGCGGAGCATTCCAAGCTGCGAAGATCATGGGTGGGGGAGGTCCATGCTGCCACTTGGAAAGCCCACCCCCGAGAGAGGTTGGAGCACACTGCTCATGTCAGTATGCTCAGCTGAACAGTAACCTGCAAGTAGAAGAGTCACCACCATGCCGCTCCACAGCATGAGCTGAATTACCTAACCGACATTTGTTTTCTCCTCCTCCACTCTTCTCCCTTTTCGGCGGCCATTTGATTCTACTCTGCTGCCCGAAATCCTTTCTCTCTGCTCTCGTTGTTATTGGCAGCTGCTCGACTCCCATTGGGGAATGTCAAAATGGTATCGGCAGGTCGTCGAAATAGTTTGGAGTCCTCCTGAACTGGATACACCACCGAAAAAACTCAAAATCATCAGCAACCCAATTAACTTTGGTTGGGGCATTCAAGCCGACTCACTGGGTGTTTTACAAGCTTCTGCCAACACCTCAGAGACTGCTACCTCCGGAGAACACTCAAGCCCGCAGTGAGAATCTCTTCATCTGGACTTTGCAGCCCTTTCATCGGACCAGCAAGGAGGTAAACCTCCCACCCAGTTTCACCAGTTTTTATATTTAAGGGCAGTATTGATAAGAGTGATGCCCATACAGTCACCATTTCTGAGGTTAATAAGAAAAAGACATCAGATACTCAGCTTCCCTACACTAATCCTGAAGCTTGCCCCAAAGTTTATAATAAAAAATGCTCTTCTAAGTCCTCTCTGAAAAGTATACCCCCAATTATTAACTATCTAAACTCACCAGTTTGCTTGTATGATAGCTCTGAAAAAGGTACTCAAGCTTTTAAAGAACAGCTATCAATCATGGCTTCAACCTCTAGATCCAGAATTTCTAAAAACCAAGATAAAGGGGGTAATTTGGATTCAGAGAAGGACAAGGGGAGAAAGGAAGATGAGGGCCCCGGAGCCTGCAGGAGTTGGGGATTCAGACCCCACACAAAACACCATTCTTTTGGAAATTAGACAAGAGTTTGGCTCACTAAACTCAGTTGTGGCAAACCTATCACTTAAACTATCAAAAGTAATGGAGACATTTGAATCATTGGATGTTAGAACCCACTGAATGTGAAAGAAGAATGAGCAACACTGAGGATTCTCTCCCCAAAATCAACAGCACTCTGGCTAATAGCACTAAGGAGTTATTAGAGGTATTGAAACTTCAGCTGGAGGACTTGGAGTCTAGATCCCATAGGGACAATCTGAAAATTGGTAATCTTTCAGAGGGGATAGAGGGCTCAGATCCCTTGAAATACTGTGAAGAAATGCTCATTAAAATTCTAGGTCTCCCCTATCCAGAACATAAAATGGAATTCGATAGGGCTCACCGAGCCCTTGGGATAAAAGATAATGCTGGGAGACCCTGTTTTATGTATATCAAACTGATTAAATACCAAGATAAAGAGAAAATCCTAACTAAGGCCTGAATAGAGTAGGTGCCTTTTTATAATGGAATGAAGTTGCAGGCTTTCCTGGATATACCCCCTTCGATTCTAGGTAAAAGGAAGAGTTTTGACTATTAGAGACAAACTGTGTAAAGAAGGACTCTCTTTCATTTTATTGTACAATGCTAAGCTGAGAGTGTTTATGGACGGCAAAACATACTATTTTCACTCTCCAGCAGAGGTGGAGGAGGCTTTGAAATGCCACAGACAGGATCCTGGGGAACCTCCCACAACCAGCAACTTGTGATATGGAGAGCATTCTTCTTGTCTCAAACCTCTCTCACTATAACTAATCCTTTTTACCTCTTCTTTGTTGGGTGGGGGAGTTAACAAAAATACATTTGATATACATTTGGTTAGGTACATGTAGTTTGGAAAGGGGAAAGAATGGGGGAGAGGGAAAGGAGGGTGGGGAAGGAGGGGAAAAGGAGGAGAGGAAGAGGAAAGAAAGGAAAAAAAACAGAAAAGAAATTTAAAAACTGAAAATTTAGTAATAATAGGTTTATGGTTTAAAAATCCTCTCCTGACCCCTTTTTCTCTTGATTCTTTTCTCTTTCCTTTTTTCTTTCTTTTCTTCTTCTTTCTTTTTGTGTGTGTGTGCGGAGTGCTGTGGAATAATGCCTTCTTTTTCTGCCATGTCTTTATGTACAGTAGAAGCTCAGCAATCACAAAGGGGGGGGGGAGGTTAACACCTTCAAAACACTAAACTATTTCTTTTCTGGCTTGTCACTTTTTCCTTTTCTCTCTCTCTTTTTTATTTCTAGTTAGTTCACCTATTATTTCTTTGCACATTTGGGGGTTGGGGGGCAAGGATATATAACCTTTTGGTAATCTTGAAAGGGTATGGGTTATGTAGCAGTCTTTACTGCAAGGTATCTAAATTCTCCTATGATGAAAGGTTAAAAAATGTTGATATTTATACACAGCATGGGTGCCAATACTTTCTGTCACACCATTCTAAAAATATTGGTTTATTTTGGGGTGGTGTGGGGAGTGTGTTCTGGAGGGGCCCAGAAAACCGGGGGGCGGAGGAAAGATGACCTTGTATCTCCACTCTTCATGTTGTTTTGGTCCTGTGAAAATTGAGCCTATTAGGTATATGAGAAATCAGTACAGCTCATAATATGTTTAAAATTATTTCTTGGAATCTTAATGGTTGTAGGGATTGTGTTAAAATTAGGAAGGTGGTGAAATTAACAAAAATGAAAAATGTAGATGGTTTATTACTTCAGGAAACCCACTTCAAAAGGAAGGATGCTTTATATTTTGGTAACCTGCTACAGGCAAAGGGATACTGCTCCAACTTTGCAAACATGGCAAGGAGCACTGTGATATTCATTAGAAATCACTTAGGCCATTCACTTAACGTTACAATGGATAATCTGGGTCGTTTTGTCATTATCAAAATTATTCTACATGGTAAAATTATGACCTTTGGCTCACTTTATGGGCCTAATAATGAAGACCCACGTTTTTACACTATCATTTTTCTGGAACTTGCTAAATTTAATTCTAATGCGGTAATAAGGGGTGATTTTAATTTGACTCTGTCTTCAATTGATTCGAATACCACATTCTTTGAATAAGAAGAGGAGTTCCATCCATATCTTAAAACAACTAATCCAGGATTTAGATCTTTGTGATCCTTTCAGGATAAAATACCCTGCTTTAAAAAAAAATTCTCATCACTCTAAAACCCATAATACTCACACAAGAACTGACCTCTTCTTAATTGCCCAATCTTTTTGTACTAATCACTCTGATCTAATCTATCACCCAATAAGGGTCTCCGACCATGACCCAGTAATTTTAGAACTTAGAGTGAATAGTCTTAGTCCCAATAATGAAGCATGGAAGTTTGACAATTCCCTCTGGTTCCTCTCTGTTTTTGTTGAAAAGACTCAAAGGGAAATTATGTTTTTCTGGAATCTTAATAGTAAGGGAGACACTGATATCCTGGTTACATGGGATGCTTTTAAGGCCTATACGAGAGGATGGCTAACCTCTCAATCTGGAATCAGGAAAACATTTTTTTAGTATTATTAGATCTAGAACAGAAATTAGCTTCTGTAGAGGAAGCATACAGACAGGTGCTTAATGAACAAACTAAGTTACAATTATTCCTTATAAGGGATAGGGTAGAGAAACTGATTCAAGAACAAGCATCTAATGAACTTTGTAGAGCCAGGGCAAAATATTATTTTTATGGTCATGCCCCAGGTAAAACATTGGCTTACTACCTTAAATGTGAACAAAATAGGAATAAAATTCAGGAAATTAAAGGCCAGATGGAACCATGTATACTTCAGAGGCAGACATCAACTCTGCCTTTCAATTCTTCTTTGAAGCTTTATATACACCAGAGAGGGAAGCGTAACTAGAGGAAATTCAACATTTCATCTCAGATCTATCCTTACCAAAAATTACACTCCAAGACTTAGAGCATTTGAACAGAAACATCTCTTTGGAAGAGATTCTGGGAGTTATTAAAGACCTCCCTAAGAGCAAAAGTCCAGGTCCTGCTGGCTTTCCATTTGAATTTTACAAGAAGAAGGCAGTCACAATTGCCCCCCCTACTTCAGGAATTATATATCTCTTTCCTAACATCAGGTCAATTTCCTCAACCCTTCCATCAAGCAAATATTACTCTCATTTAAAAAAAAGATAAATCTGCTGAACAATGTGGGTCTTACAGACCCATTTCCCTTTTAAGTAGGAAGCAGTATGGTGCAGTGGGTTAAGGCTCTGAGCTGCAAATCTGGAGACCTGGGTTTGAATCCCACAGCCCCCCACTTGCATACTGTGTGACCAAAAGCAAGTCACTTAACTTCCTTGTGCTCCCAGGTTGCACCTGTAAACAAGCTTTCAGCTTAGTGTGTCTCACCTGGTTAAATATTTGGGAAAAAAAAGTAGTGATTACAAAATGTTTGCGAAAATCTTAGCCCTAAGATTGTCTAAACTAATACCAGAGCTAATCCATCAGGGCCAGGTAGGCTTTATACAGGGAAGAAGATTACAACACAACACTAGAAAAGCTTTCAATTTAATTAAGGCATTCCTTGGAATGGGCACTGCACTCCTCTCGTTGGATGCCAAGAAAGAATTTGACAGGGTGTAGTGGCCGTTCCTAATGAAGGCCCTTGGGGGCTTTGGAATTGAAGGTAACTTCATTAAGTGGATCAAACTTATATACTCAATGCCACAAGCTAGTGTAAAAACAAACCTCACGTCCTCTCCCTTTTTCAAATTATATAGGGGAACGAGGCAGGGGTGCCCACTATCCCCTTGCTGTTTGTCCTTTATTTAGAACCATTGGCTATAAAGATAAGGGACCAATTTCAGCTGCCGGACCCTCCATTTAACTCTCTGATTAATGCAATTATGCTTTATAATGATGATGATGTATTAATATCTTTAAATCGCCCAGATATATTATACTCAAAGCTCAGTGCCATCTTCAAAGCATTTGGGGCTATCTCAGGATATAAAATAAATTGGTCCAAAAGCGAGCTACTCTATCTGGGGGGCCCTTCATTTTTAAAAAACAGTATCTTAAAAAGCATTAAAAAAAGACAAGATTAGATATTTAGGGGTCATATTCGCCAAGGATGTGCACAGGGTTAACCAGCTAAATTATGACCTCTTAATCAGTAAAATCAAAGCTGACTTGGTAAAGTGGCAGTATCTACCTCTGACTTTATTGGGTAGAATTAATATTATAAAAATGAATATACTACCTAGGCTCTTATTTCTTTTCGAGTCAATACCTTTAGCTGTGAAAAAAAAAATTATTTGCGGAATTGGATACATTAGTAAGAAGTTTTTTATGGCAAGGTAAACAATCTCGGGTAGCCTTAAATAAACTCTATCAACCCAGGGTTAAAGGTGGTTTAGCCTGCCCAAATGTCTTCTTATATTATCTAGTGGCCCAGATGGAAATTATTTATTATTGGTTTCACCAGTCAGAAAATACATTAATAGCAGGGATCTGCTTTGATGAAGAAAAACCCTGGATTTAAACTTATTTAATATTTTAGGAGTAAACTTTACATATTTGGCAATGAACAATGACCTGCTGGCCTCCACTAGATCTTCCATCTCTGCCTGGATTAAGGCATCCAGAATGATGGGTCCAACTAGGGCTCTGTCAAAACTCACTCCAGCTTATAACAATAAAGCTTCCCCCCTCAGTCTCAGATATTATGTTTAAAAAGTGGTATTTCCTTAATAATGTAAAGACATTGGGAGATTTCTACTCAGGTGACAATCTTCTGCCTTTTGAACAGCTTCAGGAAAGCTACGGTATCTTAGATTCACAGAGATGGCAAGTCTCACAGGTTAAAAACTTCATATATAAGAAGAATAAAAATTCATACAACTTACAATACTCTCCTCTTGAAACTTTTTTTCTTAATTTAAACTTGTCTGCTCATTTAATTTCAAACATTTATCAATATTTACTAGACCTTTTCTGTTAACACTGATATACTTAGAGAAACCTGGGAAAGAGACTTAAAAATCTCAGTCCCAGAAATGGATTGGCCTGATATCATGAATTTAGAGAATACAGGGATCAGAAATAATAAATGATTCCAGATTCATTTTAACATATTGCATAAAACATATTTTACTCCAGTGAAATTACATAGGATCACTCATACAGTTCCAGACCTTTGCTAAAGATGCAAAAAAGAGCGAGGTACTCTGTCTCATATGCTGATAAATTGTGAAATTATTAAGGAATATTGGCAAGCTATTCAGAATATACTCAAGAAAATCTTGGGTTATGATTTTCTTTTCGATCCAGGAATTTTAATCTTTGTTTTTTCAATAAGCTATGCGGATCACTTGAAATATCAAAATACTCTTTGTAATATCCTGATCTTGATAGCTTACAAAATTCTTTTGCAACACTGGAAGGATGCACAATCCCCAATTTATACAGAATGGCTCGAAAAAATTGTAGATCAAGGTCGAGTAGACAAGGCCATCTATATTTTGGAGAACGATATTTCTAAATATACAGTTATCTGGGCCCCACTACTGAGCATACTTGGTGACTATGCCACTCCATAAATATAAAAGAAAATGGCACCCTTAGCTATGATGAGCAGTTAAGTCTTCATGATCTTTATGATGAGTGAAGTACCCATGCTCCGAGCTAAAAAAAAGGAAAGCCCACCCTCATCACAGGGGTACAGTTATTTTGGTTAGGAGAGAGTCCCCCATAAAGATAGTGGGGACTGATAGCGAAGTAGAAGGTCATTTTGTTAGACTGAAAAGCCTACTGTTACGGGATTCCTTGTGCCTTTTTACATTTATATGCCCCTAATGAAGACAAGGAGAATTGCTCCTTCCTTCACTCCCTGATTTCAGAAGCAGTATCAAATATGGAGACATTGTATATTTTAGGAGGAGATTTTAATAGAGTCATCTCGGGAAATTTAGACAGATGTGGAGGCCCAGTGGTGGGGAAAGGGCCCTCAGGGGACACTTTTCTCAAATGGATCTTAGAAGAATCAGGGCTTACAGAAGCATGGAGGAAATGTCACCCCTGTCAAAGGGATTATACCTATTTTTCCCACAGGCATGGGAGCTACTCCTGCCTAAATATGTTTCTTCTCCCAGTGGAAAAAAGCATGCTTGTACAACAATGTGCTATTCTCCCCATGACTTGGTCTGACATGCTCCTGTTTTATTACAGCTTAGGATTCCTCCCACCCCCAGGAACTCAAACTGGAGGTTTACTGTGGGGCTGCTGAGCTTGGAGGAGTTTAAATAAATGGTTTCTGACCAAATTAAGGAATTTCTGGACACAAATGACTCCAGTGAGGCTTCCCCCTCTCTTACCTGGGACACATTAAAAGCTTTCCTGAGGGGGTCATATAATTTCTCATAGCTCCTAAGTGAAGAAAGAGAAATTGAGAGTACAAACAACATTACAGGATTATCTGAGGGAGGCAGACTTCAGACACAGACTGTCCCTAGACCCCACAGATAAAAAGGAGTGGCTCCAGAGGAAGGCAGCTCTTGAACGCCTGCTGGCCCAACAAGTTGAGGGAACTTTAAGGTGGGTTAATTGTAAATATTATGAGGAAGGGAATAGGGCTGGTAGGCTCCTGGCTTTCGCATTGAGAAAACAAGTTACTAGTAGAGTGGTTCTGGGCATCCACGACCAGGGCAAGGGAAACAGATTAGTTTCAGAACCACCTCAGATAGCCCGTGCTTTTGCCAGTTTCTACTAACAACTCTACAGCCAAGACCCCCAGGACATTATCAATAATGGTAAAATAGAGGAATTCCTATCACCATTGATAATGCCCCAGTTGTCCCAGGAGGAGTGGACTCTTCTGGAGGCACCCATCACCACTCCTGAAATTATGGGGAAAATTAGGGATTTAAAAGCAGAAAAGTTCTCCAGACTAGATGGAATCCCTGCAGAATTTTATAAGTCATTTCAAACAGACATTACACCCCTTCTGATGTCCTGTTTCCACCACATTCGGGGGGAGGGGAAATCCCAGATTCCTGGCGTTATACCCTAATTTCATCATTGCACAAACAGGGAAAAGATCCCAAGTACTGCACCTCTTATCATCCTATCTCCCTCCTGAATGTCGATCTCAAAATCTTTACGGGTATTTTGGCAGACTGGGTACAGAAAATAGTCCATAAAATTATCCACTCCAACCAGACAGGTTTCATAACAGGCAGATAACTTCAGGATAATATTAGAAGCTTGTTAAACATAGTCTCAGCCCAGTGGGGACAGAGGGCACTCCAATTAGTTATGTCCATGGATGCAGAGAAAGCTTTTGATAGGGTGACTTGGCAATCTTTAATAAAAACCATGGAGAAACTGAAATTTGGCACTAAATTTAGACAGATTATATCCAATTTATATTCTTCCCCCCAGGCTCAGGTTCGGTTCAATGGAATTAACTTGGGACATTTTCAGGTTTGTAAGGGTACCAGACAGGGGTGCCCTCTGTCCCTACTACTTTTTGCAATTTTTTTGGAACCCTTGGCAGTGGCAGTCAGGCAAGAACAACAAATAGAAGGGATTATGTCAAGGGGCCTGGAACAAAAAGTGTCTCTATATGCAGATGACACATTGTTCTTCCTCAGAAATCCTGAGAAGACAATGGTTCCACTGAATAATATACTAGAAAAGTTTGGTAACCTTTCAGGTTATAAAATGAATATGAGTAAATCTGAGACCTTAATTCTTAGTGGAACTCCGACTCAGGAATTTAAGGCCACATTCCCATATACCTGGGCCAAGAACAATCAAATAAGGTATCTGGGGATACAGATTTCAACTTCTTGATCCAAATCATTTGATATAAACTACAATAAATTGTGGAATGAAATGCAAAGGGACATGGCCAGATGGTCACTGTTACCACTATCACTAGCAGGCCAAATAGACTTGATAAAAATGAATCTGCTGCCCAGATTTCTATTTTTATTCTCCACATTACCCATCCCTATTCCTAATACATTCTGGAATAAGACCAAGCAGGGTCTAGGTAAATTTATTTGGGGAAGCGGATGACCAAGGGTGGTGAGGAAAACTCTGCAACTGCATAGGACCAGAGGCGGTCAGGGATTTCCAGATCTTCATTGATATTATCTGGCCTGTCAGTTGGTGTCAGTGTGCACATGGGTTAACCACCAGAGAACCTCAGGATGGTATGAGATTGAGGAGGAGGAAGCCCTCACATTACCCCTATTTTCACTAGCCCTTTTGCGGGAAGCCCATAGTACTCTGCAACATATACACAACTCCGGAGTGAAACATACGATCAAGATCTTACATATAAAGTACTGACTAAGTTGGACTCAAAAGAAACACTGGGCCATCTGTCCCTAATAGGGCACCATCCTGGTTTCTGCCCCAAGACTAGACGCTGGATATGCTAGGTGGGAATCAAGGGGGTTGATCAAATTCTCCCAATTCCTGGAGGAAGGGTCTGTGTATCATTTCAACAACTTAAAGATAGATTCCATTTACCTAATTTTCATCTCTTTAGATATTTACAAGTCAGATATTTTATCAAAAATGGTGATAACGAGAGATTAATAAGCAGACAGAGTAATCCTTGGGAGGAAATTATAGAGGAGATCTCCTCAGTGGTAGTGAAAATCAGATTAATTTCTGTGTTCTATAGTAGACAGGAGGTGCCTGAGGCAATACCACTACTGCATATATAGGTTCAATGGGAAAAAAAGTCTAACAAAATTATTGTTAACAAGGATTGGGATAAGCATCTGAAGATTGGGTGGAGAGTGACATCCTCCCCTGGGTGGAGAGAATTCTTTTGGAAAATCCTGGTTCGCTTTTTTGTACCTCGACGGTAACAAAACATTTTCATAGTACCTATTTGGATGGTTGCTGGTGGAATTGTGGGGGACTAGGCTCACATTTTCACATATTCTGGGACTGCCCAGTTTTAAGGGGGTTCTGGTCTGGGGTGCAAAATGCCATTAGACAAATCATACAAACAGACATCCCTGATGAATTTACAGAATGGATATTGGGTCTTCTTTTGATTATTAGACTGCCTCCACTTCATAGGAAACTGGCATTAAGTCTCATTGCAGTAGCCTTGAAATGCATAACAATTTGCTGGCTAAAGCCAGAACCTCCCTTATTCCAAACCTGGTTAGAGTGAACAAATAAGATATGTGAAATGGAGAGGTTGACAGCTAAATTACATCTTACACAAGAGAAATTTTTGGAGATATGGGGCCCCTGGGTAGGGTGGGAAGCAAGGTTGTCTGCTACATCAGGAGAGGGCTCGCCTTGTGGGGATATCACTTTCCAGGGTTTGATAGAGTTGAGGGCTCCCTCTCACTCCTTTGTGTCCGTTCCCAGTGTAGGGTCCATGAATTGTCACAACCCCTGGAGATATAGAATAACAATCCACGACATCCTTTTGGTTACAAGGATCTGGTGCTTTTAATTGCTAAAGATTTTACCAAAGGTTGCTTTCTAACCTCGAGCTGAAATATTTGAATAATAAGTAGCCTTTTAAATTATTTTAAAATATCGTTTCAAGCATTAAGATGTTCTAGTTTGCTGTTTAGATTTGGTTTATATGATAGTAATTTACCAACTACAGCCCACATCGAACATATGATTCAGCTGAAGAGTCTTGGACTTTTTTTTTTGTCTTGATGGACTAATGATTAATACGCAAACGGAATCTCAACTTTATAAATTTAGCAAGCAAATGACTGTCTTTATTTTATGTTATTAATTATCCAAGCTATGTTATTTTAACACTTGAATAAAGCTGTTTTATAAAAAAAATTTGGTATAAGCAGAGCTGGCATTCTGTTCACAAATAAACCAAAAACATTGTGTAGGGTAGTCACTCACCCAGTCTCAGAATGTTCTGTCTTTGGCTGACTTTTTTAAGCTAGGTAAAACTGCACTAGGCAGTCAGCTTCATATATGTTCAGCCATCTAAAGGCTAGTGTGTGTGTGTGTGTGTGGGGGGGGGGGTTGTATTAAGAAACTAAACTGCCCTCTCAAACTTCCTACAGTCCTGTACCGAAAAAATGAAGATCCTTCTTCTACCCAATTTCAGGCATACTGAGAGCACAGAGAGGTGACTTGCTCAAGGCTACATAGTGGCCCAGTGGCTTCATACCACATAGCATAGATCATTATTTTCAACAGACTACCAAGTCATAAACTTCCTACCTGCAGGCCTGGTCCTTCTCTCATTATCTATTCCCAGCTGTCCATCATCCTTCCTCCATCTTCAGCTACGATCCAGTAGTCCTCCAAATCAGTTGGTTCCCCTCTTGCTCCTGCCCCACATCACAGCATGCAGCCTGACACATATGCATGCATGTACATGCTGCACTCTGCCTTCAGACCCATCCTATACATGCATCATCTGTCTGAATGTAGTTCAGTCGTTGGACTGGGCTACTCTTTGCTTTGCTCCAGCAGTGCTCAGACTGGTGACTGTGGCTCTTTGACTCCACAGGCATGGAGTATATGCCAAGGCTCCAACCTCAGCTCTGCCCCTGACTGTCAGAATGGCCCCCCCAAAGAAAACAGTTGTGCAACTTGTCTCACACCACCACCTTAATCAGTTTGCACAGCAGCATTGTAGACTGTAGAGTCTTGACTCTCACTTGCTGCCTGTCTGGTATACATTGGATTCGTCCAGTTCTTAACATGGTGAATATGCTGGCCCATGCACCATGCAGCAGTAAGGGTAACAATGGGGTACGGGGTGGTGTGCAGACTACGGAGTCCTCCTTCACATCACAATGACTCAGGGCCCAGCAGTAACATTACACACTTGACAGCGTTGACACTTAATGCTACTGACTCTACAAACTTTAAATTACTGACCAGACCACTCTCGCTGCTTGCAGTTTAGTAATGTGAGCACAAGAAAGCTGGACGAGGTGGCATCATTGGCCTGGAACCCAGGGGCTGAATGTTGGGGAGGGGGAACAAAATAAACTATTAAACTCAGGCTGCTCCAAAATGTTGGGTGGCGGACATATGCCCTGTCCCCTCTATAATTACACCCCTGATGGGGGATTTCTCATCTGGCACACTGAGATTTTGCACTTCCGAGTAGAACCATCTAAAAGATGTAGCAGCTCAGTCTCTCTCTCTGCACCACGCGTAACTTCATCTGTCTAGGGTGCTGCTGGGGGGGGGGGGGAATGATGCATACAAAACACAGAGCACACCAGGACTTTCCAGATACTTATGCCACAGGCATCACTCAACAGAGAGAGAGAGAGAAAGAGAGAGAGACAGAAAAAGACAGAGACACTGTTGGGAATCCGTAGTCTCTCTTCCATATCCTGCTACCACTCTGTGTGTGTCTGTACAGGACCTGCTCATTATTTCCATGGCTGACTGCTCTCTCTCTCTCTGTCTCTCTCTCTCTCTCTCTCCCCCTCCCTCTCCCTCTCTTGGACATGCCAGGGGCCTGGAGGAATACTGAAGCACTGCAAATGGCACTGGGGAATTGATATGGGGAACTGATAACAGACATTGATAGGGAAGCATGAGACACACATAGAGGACACTGCAGAAATTTGGCATTACTTGTCTCAGTGACCAGAGGATGGGGAATGGAGATTGTCGGACTGGCTGGGGGCATGGTGCCACACTGTCTCTAGGCACAGGGCCCGAGAGCAAGCAGCGGATGTGTCTTTCCCCACCCTTCCCCTCACACACTCACAAAGGATGGAACACTTTACCAATAGGCTGCCTCTCTCACCTGTGTCCACTACACACACACAGAGAAGCAGAACATTTGCCGGCTATACCACTTTTGCTCACACTGCCTGCTGGACACAGTTGGGGGCCACAGTGGGATGGGGTGGAATTACAAACAAGAGAGAGACACACACACCATGGGACTGTGGCATTTCTTCTCTCTCTCTCAGTTACTCTGCCTCTCACGTGGTCTCTGTCACTGGGAAACTGTGCATTAATTGGTAGAAGCACAACCACAGATGTCCTGAGCAAGATGTGCCATGGAGGCTAGTAGCTGTCCTACTGAAGACTGCCATCTCTACTACTGTACCACTGTGGAAAGTCATGTGTGGTCCTGTCACTCTGCCTCTGTGATGCCATGGCGCCTCTCTCACAATGACTGATTATACTGTGTAATGCCACAAATGAATGTCTACAACAGTGCGATGTTGCAAGGTGCGGCTGGTGGTCTCTGTGTGTACCCTGCTCTGCTGCTACCACTCTGCCCTGTGTCGCAAGGTGTGGTGTGACACTGAAATGCACAATTGGGAAACTGTGCATTAATCCCTACAAGCACCGCACACTGAAATGCATGATTAGGAAGCTGTGTATTATTCCTACAAGCATTGCACACTGAAATGCATGATTGGGAAACTGCATTAATTCCTACAAGCACAAGCATGGATTTCCTGAGCAACATGTGGCAGGAAACCACTTGCCTCACCTGTTCAAGGCTGATGTTTGCCACTTGCCACGGCGCCTCTGTAAAAAATACCTAATTCAACGGTTTCAGACTCTGCCTGAATAAGTCCAAAAGTGCCCAGTGTCACAAGGTATGGCTGGTGCTCTCTTTGTGCATGACTTATGCATGCCGAAACACAGCATACCATGTTGACAGTGGGTCATACTGCAGCCACTATTCTGCAGTTCTGTCACTCTGGCTCTCTCATACCAGCACTGCTCCATCAGCCTGTCTGTGAGCACAGTTTGAGTGAAATCGGTGTGACCACCACAGTCAATAGACAGACACAACGCTGGACTGCAGACACAATCCAGGGTGGGAGTCACACACTGCTGGGAGACAGGGAGGGAACGTAGTCATCGGTACCTGCTGACAGTGTGTGGAGCGGAGATTGTCAGGCAGCTGAGGATGAGATCCCTATGTCTAGGTTACTGTGCTTCTGTGTTGCAGGGTTTACAGGTGATGCTGCCATTCACAAATGTGAACTGTAAGCTGCATAAGACAGCTGCAGGATGACAGTTACAGGAACTGACATTGGTATCTGTCTGTCACTCTCACTGTGTGGGGGGGATATCGTGGTACGGGTGAGGGCCTTACCCATAGTCCCTGCTCCTCAACACTTCAGACACTTTTGAGAGTGACTTCCCGACTTTTCCTGACAACAGAGGAGAGCTCAAAAGGGGAGAAAGCAAAGCAGGAAGAGGGTCAGTGGGCACAGTGTGCAACACATGGACACCAGAGAGTGGAGGCAGCAACAAGATGGGTAGCAGCCACAGCACAGAAATGGGGGCTCGGGGAGTGTCTGATGCTGCCTATCACTCTTGGTCATGTTGTCTGCCACTTCTGCATCACCCGCTCACTCTGTCTGCTGCTCCTAGTCGGTCTCTCTCTCTCTCCACTGTGCCATGTGATGGATGCTGTGCAGGTTGCATCAGGAGGTGTATATCAGCTGTATATCCAAAGTCCTACTGCACTGTGGCCAGGGTGTACGAGATCCGCTGGGTGGGGAGAACTCCCTTACTGAGCACTCAGGGTGACCTTTTGAGAAACTTCAGCAGGGAAAGGCACGATCGCAAGGAAACACACTCAGTGCACAGTGTGTTGTGTTACCTGATGCATTTTGGCCAGGATGTGCTGACGGAACTCCCACTGTTCTAAATGGCTGCTTATCAGTGGCAGACGCAATGTCTGCATGAAGTGTGGTCTGAGAGCACCTTTACTGGTACAAATTGCTTACTGCAAAAGCAACATTATTGTTACAAATCGTCCAGTGCCACGAAACCACTAGCTGGCAGCCTAAATACTGTGGCAGCAGTCAGGGGATTAACGTCGCAGTACGGATGTGGTGCAGAGCCACTGCTGTACCGCTGTTGTGTTTCTCGTGAATTACTCTATGTTCCACAGATGGAGCGAGAGAGACACACGGACAGACACTGCCAACACTCTAGCACATATTCTTTTCACTGTGTGTGTCTTTCTCTCCAGCTCTGTGCCACAAGCGCTGGGTCTCTCTCTCTTTCTCTCTCTCCCTCGCTTCTCCACAATGTTTAATGGCTGCCTTTCTGGGTTGCCTTGCTCAAACAGGGAAGAAGTGCTAAATCAGATGATATGTTCTGAAGAACCTATGTTATAAACTACCATATATACTCATGTGTAAGCTGAGATTTTTGCACCAAATTCTGAGTTCTACATCATGGTTCTCAGCTTATATGCGAGTCACTAAGTACGATCAATAAATTACCAGCTTACCCATGTCTGTTCCCAATGACTAGTAAGCCCCATAAAGTGCAACTCCCTTTCCTGATGAAAAATGATTGCCAAAATTAGCTACAACAGAAAATGGAGCTCTTACGATGCAGCATTTGTGCTCAGTTTGTTCTCCACTCTCCGCCAACAGTCCTTTGTGTTCTGCCTTGCAGCATGCTGCTGCTGCTCTGTGCTGTCCAACAATGGTCCCCTAGCTTTGTTGTCTCCTTGCCTTCCCACATCTTCTTCCAGTATCCAAAGCCTCTGAGACATCATTGTTATGCACCGCTCACCGTAGCTCCTTGGTACTGCTGCCTCGAACGTGATCCAAGCTGGACACACACTTGCGCCTTCTTCCCCACAACTGGACTCCATTCGTCATCTACGGGCAGCTCTTTTGCTCACCCAACTGGAGGTACCAGCTCCCCCCTCCTTCATCTGCACTCCGAATCTCCCAACCTGCACTGGGGCACTCACTGCATCCAAGACCAATGCTGTGATTTTGCTATGTATGCCCCATATTTCTATGTTATCTGAGTTTATTTTGTAATGAAATTTCTACTAAATTTGCCATTGGCTTATACATGGGTCAGTGTGTTTTTTACAAACGGTGTCACGCATTATTGGGGGGGCGGCGGCTTATATGCAGATCGGCTTATACATGAGTATCTACGGTAATTATAAGGTACGATATTTGTGCTTGTTTTTGTTAGTTTGTAGCATGGCAGTGGGGAACAGTGCTGTCTGCTTGCTGGCTGGCTTTGTATGCAAATGAAAGAAATTAAGCACTCGCACTGGAGTGCTTAATTTCTTTGAACTAGAGAACAGCGTATAGTTGTGAAATTCAGACTAGTGTCACAGTCTGGTTGGTTCTCATTGGTCTGTGAGGGATGAGCCCACTGTGCTCTGCATTGGACCCATCCCTGGCACATCTCTCAAATGTCATTCTACTGCAAGATGTTTCTTGCGCATGTGCAAGGAAACATAAAAATGCATTTATTGCAAGGTGATAATGGAAGGTAAGAAATTCTGTAACCCGCACAATGGAAGAGAATATGATGTCAGACAATACATCACATGTGAAAATACAGGGGAGATTTATGTTATATTTGTCTTTGTGGTGCTTACTACATGGGGAAAACTAAATGAAAATTTAAATTGAGAGTCAGTGAGCATTAAAGAGCAATACAGAATCAGGGCATTAAGTACACAGCAGCTCTACATATTGCATGCTCTGACAGTGCTCATGAACACTTATTTAAATTTAGAGCCATAGACAGAGTTTGCAAAAACCCAAGGGTGGAGATTATGACCTTCCTGTACTTCAGCGAGAAGGTTTCTGGATCTACATGCTGGGATCATGCAGATTTCCTGGGCTAAACGTAGGATTTGACTTATCTTCATTTTTGAAAAAGAGGAAATGTTAATGAGCATAAACATTGTAACCTGCCATGTGCATTTTACTTAAAACCCTGCTCATTGTATTTTATTGCTTATTTCCAGGTTAGACCTGAGAACTGAGAGCCAGAGAACCTATACAGTGAATGAAATCATACTGGTATTTGAAATGGAGCTTAGGTATAAACAAGCCTGTATCTGGCGGGTATCAACTTTTTCAGTTCTGTCTGTACTTGCACTTCTACTTGTGTTGCCATTCAAGTAATTATAGCCATCTGTCTATAGAAAGGAAACAATGAATAAGGAGCACAGTATATATGGCAAACATAAGTTAAAATGTTCACTAGGTACTAATGTTATAAAATGTTATGGAACACAAGTAGCAAAGAAACAGAATGGATAGTAACTAGGAACTATTGTTTTAAGTTCAGACAAAAAGGATCTAACGCTGTAATTATTTGATACATTATGTATATAAACAGTATATGGCAAATGGCGGTAGGGGTGAGGTACTGTAGCTCACACGGCATGGAACATCCAAAACTGAAATGATTTCTACTTGCTTTAAAACTCACACATGTGCTTCTCTGTTCTATTATAGGATTTATTACATTGATGTATGAAATTTATGGTGTCCTTCGGACTCGGGATCAAGACTCCAGATGCCACAATTATAAGAACAGAACTTCAACTTTGAACTTTGATCGAATTACAAAAACCACAAAGTTGTGTATATGTTGCTTTTTAATTGTAATATATTTAAAATAGTCTTTATATATTGTATGATAGTAAGATAACTTAATTCATGATTATTTAAAGCTATATAAATAAAAATGCTGTGTCTGTTTTTATGTTTAGGTTTGTATTAATGTGATGATTTTAATGAATGTGGAAGTTGTAAGTTTAAAAAGTTATCACTATGTCATCACTGTCGTCACTATGACCTGTATAAAAGGCGACTGTCTGTGATGTGTAACATGCCTTTTGAAAAAGGAAATTCTTCCGAAAAGCATCAAGGCATGTTTACTGTGATTTTACTAGCACCTTAATAAAATACTAAGATTCATACTAAGATGCTGTATGAGGCACAAAGGCTGAAATGCCCATAATGGCCTCAGGCCTACAATTATCTGTTTGGAAACTTATTCAAATTCCTAGAAGCTGCGAGTCTGTTTTTGAAAGTCAATTTATTGTCACTAATTATAACACTAGTTGGTAATTTGTTCCATGGTGAAAGAACTCGTTGTGAAAAGAAGTGAGCTCTTTTTTCAGTATGATGTTTGTTTCTAGATAGTTGAAGTGGATGGCCTCTCATATTAATCCTAATCTGTTTAAGGTCAAGATCACTATGAACAAATAAATATTCATCATTATGCAGATCCCATAAAAGCAACAGATCACCTCTTATTCTTCTCTCTTCTAGTGACATTAAGTTGAAATTCAATAAGCTATCCTGATAGGAAGTTGTTTTTGAGGATACTAAATATTTAGTCATCCGTCTCTGTACTCTCTCAAGTCTAACTACATCCTTTCTTTTATATGGGCTCCACAACTGTGAACCAAAATCCAGATATGTTCTAACATATGCTCTATACAACGGAAGAAGCACATCTGGATTATTTGATGTCATATTATGAGGAATAGCCCACCAAATCCTATTTGCTTTATTTATGGTATTAGTAATATGGGTATCAAATGTCAACCCTACATCAACAGTTATACCAAGATCTTTTTCACTGTCCTTACTAATCAACATCTTATCATACAAAAAATAATGGTGTTTTAAGTTCTTTTTCCCAAAGTGCAGGACACAACATTTTGAAGTGTTGAAGTAGAGGTTCCATTTCTGAGACCAAGTTTCAAGAATCTTTAGGTCTTCCTGAATTACCATGACATCATAATCATTACTACAAATATTACAATCATCTGCATATTTGATGGAAGTACTTTTAATATTTGTGGATAAGTCAGATATAAAGACCTGAAAGATTAAAGGAGCCAAGACAGATCCTTGCGGAACACCACTTTTTACATCTTTCCAACTACTAATATGGTCGTCAATTATGACTCTTTGCATTCTACTTGACAGCCAATTTGAAATCCATCTAACATAGATTGGATCGATGTTAAAAAGCTGTAATTTTTTTATCAAGGCCCAATGAGGAACGGAATCGAAGGCTTTTTTAAAATCCAGAAAATAACATCACAGGGAATGCCCTTATCCAAGTTTTGACTGACATAATCTTAGAAACATAACAAATTTGTTATACATGATCTTCCCTTAATAAATCCAAGTTGAGTTTGATCTAATCTTGAAACTACAGAAGTCAGATCATCCTTAATGATACGTTCCAAAAGTTTACAACAGATTGAAGTCAAACTGATGGGACGATAGTTATCTGAATTACTTTTAGAGCCTTGTTTAAATAGTGGAATTACATTGGCAAGTTTCCATCCAACTGGAACCAGTCCAGTATTCAAACTTGTATCAAAAAGGATTTTTAAAGGTACACAAAGGTGATCTTTCATTGAACAAATTAAGTCCCCAGAAATTCCATTGGGGCCTGCAGATGATCCTTTTTTTACTTCCTTTATTTTATATTTAATAGTTTCTAATGATATGTCAGCATCTTGGATTAATTGGACATCAAATTTGGTAGCACTACTTCCATTGTTGTTAGAAAAAGCCTCACAAAACTGTGAATTAAAGAATTCAGCTACATCACTAGGGTGGTTTAAAGTTTCTGAACCAGAAATAATGGGGACTACCTTACATGTTTTTTTTTAAAGAATTAATGTAGCTAAATAGTAATTTACTGTCACCCTTATGTGCCTGTTTTGCTAATGATGTTTCCATAGATATTTTAGCCTTTTTAACTTCTCTTTTGCATAATTTTTGAATTTGTCTAAATGCTTTTAAGGTTCTATTACATTTATTAGATCTATATTTTTTATAGATTTTATTTTCTTTTTTAATAATTTATGTAATTTTAAATTGAGCCATTTTGGCTGATGGTTCAATTTCTTCTTTGCAACCTTGGGAATTAATTTATTGGCCGCACTCAAAATTGTTGTGGAAAAAAGATTCCACATATCGTTAATGTTTTTATTTTTTAACACAGCAAACCAATCAATAGCAGCAAGATATTCATTTAATGCTATAGTATTAGTTTATGAAAAGCAAATATTTTGGTAATATTATCTGCATCACATTGAACAAAATTAGTTTTAAAGATAATAGTGCAATGGTCACTATTACCTAATGGAGCTAAGGAGTGACAATTATAAATTGTTATAGGTTCACTACCTAGTACAATATCCAAAATATTGGATTCATGGGTAGGGAAATGAACATGCTGAACCAAATTCAATTCTAAACATGAATTCAAAAAAGTTTTTGATGCATTAGTTTTAGCAGAATTATTTGTCCAATTTATATCACCCAAATTAAGATCCCCCATAAACAAAATAGTACCTAAATCAGCAGCAGATGACATTTCCTCAATAATATCATTTAGAATTTTAGGTTTCGAAACTGGTGGTCTATAACAAAGTCCTAAAAATAAATCAGTATTAAGTTGTTTAAGCCTTAGCCAAATTGACTCGACTGATGAATGCACTTTTTTAATTTTATGTGAAACATCAAATACACCTACTGATGAGACAATGAAAAAAGCTACCCCACCACCTCTCCGATTTGATCTACTATGATAGAATAAAGAGTAGCCTGGAATACAAGTTTCCCAGGCCTGGTCACTAGACCACCAAGTTTCTGTGATTCCTATGACATCAGGCTTATCGATGTTTACTCTTAAAAGTAGTTCATTTGTTTTATTAACCAAACTTTGTGCATTTGATAACATAAACTTCAGATTGTGTTTATTATTAGCTACATAACCAGAAGAAGATTGTAAATGAGAAGTGTTAGGCTTATTATTTGCCCCCTTAGATATTCGTTTAAAGTAATTGAGGGAATGTAGGTGCTGAATGCAGTACATCATTTTATTGCTCCCAATCTATTTAAATGTAATCCATCTTCAGCAAAACAGCAAAAATTTGAAATAAAGTTTTTCCAATGATCAATAAAAAAATTACTTAAAGAACATCAATTTGCAAGTCTAACATTAATCCTTTCTATAGTATGATTTTTTTCAATCCTAGTCCTTGGGATTGGTAATAGGCTGGAAATGTATATGTTACAATCTTTTTATTTTATTTTATTTCCTAGTTGAATTAATTCAAGACAGATGTCTTTCTCATGAGTATAACCAACGTTGTTTGTACCCATGTGTAAGATAACATTTGAAGGACCTGTAATGAGAGAGTCTTTCCTATCCGCTATATCTTCAATTCCGGCTCCAGGAAAAGAAAAAACTGATACTTCACTTTCAGAGTTAGTAATATAAGAATCAATATATTTCACTATAGAGTCACTAATAATAATTGTTGGCAGATTTATGAAGGCAGAAACAGTCTGATCTTCCTGATCCATTTGATCATTTGACAGACAGAAGTATCTATTCTTAGAGATATGATTATCTCTATTTAGATCTACTTCAGAACTAACTTTTGATGGTATAGAGTTGGCAAAATCAGCACGTCTACCTTTCTTATATTTCCATTTTGTAACATTCTTCCACCCATCCTCATGCTGGTTGACCTGTGTGTCTCTCCTTCTTTTGTTAGGAGATTTTTGATATGCTCTACTGTTTTCTTGACTAACAGTAGTAAAACTATGACAGGTTCGAGATAGCTGTTAAAATTAGATTGAGAGGTAACTACAGAAATACCCTTGTTAGAGCAACTAGCTGAAGCTGAACTTTCAACTAGATTATGTGTTTGCAGAGAACTACAACTTTGGGCTAAAATAGTTGATGTACTTGGAAGGTTTCTAACCATATTGTCAATATAGTTTTCTAGTTCTTTAATTTCTTTTACTGCTTTAAGTTCATTAATAATAGCCTCTAGATCTTTTTTCATAGCTTCAAATGACATGCAATTTGAGCAATTTGTTATAGACTCAAAGTTGCTATTAGCAGGCACGTTACACAGAACATGCCCACAAACCAAACTTGCTCGATTTACTGATTTACAATGCTGAGAGCTGCATTCTGCTTATGCTATAGGGTGGTGAGTATATGATTTTCAGTCGATATTTGGATTTACTATCATAGCACCCCGACCTAATGCACGCTACCTTTTTTGCTGTGTGTTACTATGATTATGCACACAAGCTCTGGTCAGAGCCAAAACAGCTGCTAATGCATTAACCTGATAAAAGATATAGAATTATAGTATAGGCTGGGTTTTCATTTGTTACATTATTGTGCTATTAAAACTGCAGACTTGCATTACAGTAATAAAAAAGGAAACCCTTAAAGGTCAAGATAATGTAGTAGCAGCTGCTGTTAGCTCTGGACATACTGTACACAAAATGCAATTAAATTGCCCTGGAGTTACAGGTGAAATGTCCATGGGATTTTTTTCACAGCATGGATTTGTTCCTGGGCTGAAGGGGATCTTTAACGGCTAGGTCAGGTTACCATATGCTGCGTTCTTTGGACCTTCTTGGAGGAATACCACTCCACACTTCTGCTTCCTTCTGAGATTTTCTCCCTACTGATTCTGAAATGTACATTCCCAGATTGTGAAATTTACAAAGCATACTCCTGCTGAAATGTGCATCAACACTGTTTCCTCATCTTTCCTAAAATCAGTGCCCCTTGTCCCCTTAGGGTTCTACCTTTTTAAGAAGCCCAAAGGGGGACATTTCCTACTGAAACATGATTTTTTTGGGGACAATATGTAAAAATGACCAATGCAACCGATTACTTTTCTCTAAATAATCAGAACAGAGACATGTTGTAGTTTTTTCATATTGTTTCCTGTCCTTTCAAGTTATTTTAGTTAAAGTATAGTTTTCTGCAATTTTTAGAGGAAAGCAAGAAAATGTTTTTTTCTTCCAGAAGATCAGGACATTTAGCGTTTTTCATTTTTTTGGCAGAACATACCCACCCAAACCAAGACCTTTCTGGCAAAATCAGGACAGGTGGTGACCCTGCCCCTTCCAAAATGTGTGCTCTTTGCCCTACTCAAATGTGAACCGCTCCCTGTTTTCAAAATATGTGCCCATTACTACTCCCCAAATCTGACCCTGTCCTCCCCATATTTTGCCCTAACATTTGCACTGATCTCCCTTTAAAGAATTTTCACCTCTTACCCCTCCCAAAATTTGCATCCTTTACACCTCCTGAAATTTCTGCTGCACTGCACTCTTGAAATGTGTGCTGCAACGCATGCCTTCTGAAATCTGAGGATCATTTGCCACTCTCGAAACAGTTGCTCCTCAGCATTCATGAATGGCCTCAGACCCCTCACAAAACTTGCATCCTTAATCTTTCTAACATTTGAACCTCACACCCCACTTGCACTCTATATCCACTGCTACCAGAAAAGTGTGCCCTTCACCATTCTAACATTTACACCCCTCTGAATTCCCTTAATTTGCATTCCTTCCCAAATTGCACCATTTATACTGTTTGTCCTAAAATTTACACCTCTCACATTTTTCTGTAACTGTACCTCTCACCATTTCTGAAACAAGCACCATTGACCCCTCCCAGAATTTCTACTTCTCACCCTTCCCAACATTTGCATCCCTCAGCCATCCTGGAATTTTCACTATTTTTGCCTTTTTCAAATTTTACACTTTATAGCCCCAGTCCAGTTGGCACAGGGTCATAATGTTGTACACGATATAGCGCAGGTCAAAAATGCACACCAAACACAAACACAGCAGTGACACATAATGCTAACTACAACAGAAATGCCACATACCCAAACAGTGTTATTATTTTTGTGGGGGGATTTGCCCCTCATACCCCCAAATGTGGGGGGTTTCACCCTCACACCCAGGGCTATTTATAATCAACTCTGGGGGGTGGACACAGGGCCAAAACAGAATTTTGCCACGGCATTTAGCCATTGGCGCACTGACGGGAATCAAAAAAAAATTCCCACACCATGGATTCAAACCCTGGTCCTGTCCTGCTTCCCACTGTACAGTCAGGTGCTCTAGCCACTCCACCATGGGAGCAGTTTTTTTTTTTTATCATTTAACACTTTATCCTCCTTGCAGCCATGGTCCTGCCCACATCCAGCCACTGCTCCACTTCGCCGCAGACCCCGAAGATCGCATGCCCAGCTGGCAGATGCAGCTACACCTACAAAAGGGGCCCCCCCCGTGGCCCCTGTGCCTGGCGAGGAAACCAGTACTGGCACATGCCTTCAGGAATCATCGGCCGGCGGAGCTGCGGCCATCAAGCTGCCACAGATCTGTGCTGCCATTTCCCGTGTTCTCCCCACTTGGGATCATGGATGTGCAATGACGTCTATGCACATACGTGCAGACATCCACCGTGATCCCCCCTCAGTTACACCATCGCTTGCGGTACCTATGGGCGTACCCAGGGATCGCTGCAGTGCGGTGTACAGTCCCCAACCCTCCCCAGGACTGGGAGAGCTGTCTCCGATGCTCAATCCCAGTCCTTCCCTGCTGACCCCTAATGACCCCAGCTTGCTCCCAAACCCGGGTCGCTGGTATAGCACGAGGTGTGGCGTCCAGTGCCTCAACCCTCAGCGCTACCAGGCCAGCCCACCATAGCAGCAGTTTGACCTAGCACCTGGCCAGCTGTCTCTACATTCACTTCCCCTTCTTCTACAGAGCAACACAGGTAGCGATATACTCCTGTTGCTCTAATGCACTATGCGCTACAGACTGTGCGGTTAAACATGCTTGGTTGTAGTCCGTGTTATAATCACTTGGTACTGTCCAGTCTCCCTAAACTTTGAAACACACTTTACTCATAAAATTTACACCCCTCAAAAAATGTTTACTCCTCACCAATCCAGAAATATGAATCCTTCACTCCTCCCCAAATTTTTATCCATTTCAAACTGATGTCCCGTATCTCAGCTCTCCAATTATCTGCACGTTTTACCCTTACCACTGCTAGAATTTGCACCACTTCCCCCATTAAAAATGTTCATCTTCTGCCAGTCCTGAAATGTGCTCTCTATACAACTTGCAAAACCTGAACCCTACCCCTCTTGAAATAGACACCCTTTACCTCTTCCACAAGGGTTGTTAAAGGAACATGTACTCTAATTACTTATGATTGAAATATGGGATTATTAAAAAAAAGTATTCCTCTTGAGAAATTTAGATATTTTTCTGACTGTAAAGTAACCCAGATTATTTTTTTAATTTATGTTTTTAATCCAGTTTTTATATCTTCAGAGCTCTCTGGTTCACCCACCTTTGGGTGGCAAAACCCAGTCCCATAATCTACATTCTCATGAGCTTACATAGCTGCAAATTACCCAGGACCACTGAAGTGGTGGGTGGGGTGCTAGGTCGGTGGTACGTGAGCCTTTGAAGGGTGCCAGCATCTTCTCCAGTGGATCAGGGATGCTTTTCTTCCATTTTCATTCCTAAGGAAAGCGATGTACAGTGATGCACACGTCAAGGCCTGTGACATGTCGGCATTTAGCAGTGTTCCTGGCTTGTACTCATCCCAGCTGCGATGCCACCTAGCCTCCACTAAGTAACTAGTGTGGTGTGGGACACATATGTCATATATAGCATACAATTACAATGTGTTCCTGCTGTATACATGGTGGTCCTGAAAATGGGCTTTCCCTTGTGCGCACATCCTGTTAAATTTCAACTTCAGATGCTCACCTACCCTGAGGGAGAAGAGACATCCTGGGGATGCTCGATCATCCTTACCCCAGCTAGCCCCAGCAGCTGAGCTTGTTCCCAAAGTTGTGCCTCTAGTGTTGCTAGTGGTAGTGTTACCACAGTATCACTACATGATACTGAAACTTAAAATCCCTACACCCACCAGCCCGAAATCAAAATCCCGACACTGCACTAACCCGATGGTGAAACATCCCGATGACGGTAAGCCCGACAGTGGAGTTTGCCAGGACTTGGAGTTGGTTTCATTATTGCGGGGGGGGGGGGGTAAAGTCCCCCTGCAAAGAGGAGGGATGGAGGACATAGCCCCCCCGACAGACCAGAAACCTGGTATAAGTCCACTGTCGGTTTTATACCATCAGGTTACTGCAGCATTGGGATGTTGGTCTTGGGCTGGTGGGCATCAGGATTTTGTAGTTCAGGATTTCATAGATCTGTTACCAATGCACCAAAGGGCATCTATCCAGATTATCTGAAGCTACGTTCTGTACCTGTTATGTGTGCCTTCATGCTAAACACATACATTTGTGCTTTTCTAGTAAATCAAACAACTGTAACTCTTGGAAAAGTTAAGAGCAGTTAATTCTGAGTCCGAATTAGGGGCGGTGCACCATGGACATTTTGCTTCTGCTCTATTGTTTCACCACCTAAAATTGCAATATTCAATGCAGCAGGTGGTACACCAGGCAGGGAAGGAGCCCCTACTATGAGTGCAGTGTAATACAAATTACACTCTCTAGCATCCTAGCAAGCACTAGCAGATATAGGTCAGTGTAGTATTGTGACATGTGCCGGGGATGGCACAACTCTACCTTGCAGTGCTACATTTGTGACGGAGGATCCCACCATCTGTCAATGTGCTCCAGCTTTACCTAGTGTCTAGTGATGAAGCTGATTGGAGCGAAGCACCGAGGCTGCTGGGTATTGATTCCCAGTACATGTACCTGGAATTCTGTAAGTAATAAAAAGCTGAATTTGTTTGAACTATCTTCTGTGGTCTGAAGTGTATCTAAGGATTCATTGCACCTCTGGATGTGCTGGATATTCAGTGCATATTATACAATGTGGATGACCCTGTGATGCATTGTTATTGCAGTCCCAGCCTCCTGTCCAGTAACTATGGCTTGATGGAATCACAGACCTCACACAGGCACAAAGTAGATTTTGCTATAACTTTGTGACAACAAGGAGGACCTAGGTTATGAATTGTTCCCATGTCACCTTAGTAAAGAAGCAGCTAAAGAAATGTGGTAGCTATGTTATTACAGTCAATGATGAAGGAATAAAACAATAACAAATGTGTTGTAAGTGAAGGCCAGGATAGTCAAAGCTCTTGGGATGCGCAGCACATCTAGATACGTACGCCGTCCAAAAAAGTGGCACGGCACAAAAATATGCCATATTCAAACAGGATGCATGACCCCATCAGATTGCGCATCCTGACTGAATTGGTTGTGTCATCTGTACAATAGAGATCACGATGCCGATCAGTTGGCAGCTGGCCCTGGCAGGGTGAGGAGGGTTGTGTCAGTCTCTGGCATGGGTTGGGTTGTGGGGAGCTGTGGGGAAGGTGTTTTTCTACCAGGTTGAGGGGTGGGGTGACACTACACTATGGAAACCTGTGGAAACTGATCCTATTAGGCAAGGGGATCCTGGACCGGGGCACCAGGACTTGGCAGCAGTCGGGGTTGGGGTGCAGGACAGGGGGAGGTGGTCCACTACACTACAGTAAGGGGGGTCTCCTGGCCTTGGTGGACCATGGCATTGTGGGATGGGAATGCACAGAGGGTGGAGGGTATCACCTGCACCTTACATGGCATGGTACAATGGGGCGTTGGTAGGACTACACAGAGGGTGGGGGGTTTGATATAACATTACTGGGGCACTGGGCACCACTGTGGGAGGGGAGTGTATGCTAAGTGGAACGGGGCATGGGGGGTTGCCACAAGGTTACAGGGGTTGGTGACTGCTGTGCTGCTATGTGCAGTACAGCAGCCTACCTGTGGGTGGCTTCCAGTTAGGCATGGTTTTTCCATGCCTAACTTTGGACGGCACATCTCTGAGATATGCAGGTGGATGCACTGCCTGTCACGGTTGAAAATGGGGATGTGCTGCACATTCATCGGCACCCCCCCCCCGATGCGTTGCATGCATTATAGATGCTCTGGGTGCATCTGGAGATATGCGGAGCAATTATGTGGGTTGAATATCATGGTGCCGCGCATTGTTGGGGATGTGCCAGCGCATCTCAGATGAACCAATGTCCTTTGAAAATGTATCCCAATAACGTTTATTGGGCTAACAAAATTCTTTTAGAGACTAGCTTTTGAGAGTTATACTAACTTCATCAGGTCACAGTACAGTAGTAGCTACAAATCCTTTTGACCACTGAAATGCCTGCTGCCTGTATATGTATTCTATTAATTTCTGTTTGTAAGTATGTCTTTTATATGCCCCTTTCCTGCACCTATACCAATGTATCTCTTGCCCTGAGCCTAGGTTGCTGCTGGGAATAAGACTGTGCATGTATCTAATTTCTGCTTAATAGATTTCAAGCAAATAAATGCTAGTGTTACCATGTTAGGCAGTGACACTTTTTGGCACCCCTGTTGGCAGTCTCATGAGGGGCAAAGGACTGAACAGGCATGGAGTCTGAACTGCCCTCTCAAATATGCATGGCTCCCTCCATGATAGGACTGAGGCGGACTGGAGGGGCAAAGTAGGGAAACTGGCATTGTGATCACTATGCTGCAACTGTCATATGGATAAATGGGGCTTTAGTCTTCAGTACTTTCAGTCCAGCACTCTTCATAAGAACTACAAAAATGAACTACATTGTTTTGTCTGGTGTCTGTCTATCTATCTGTCTGTCTGTCTATCCATCCATCCAGTAACTGGAGGCATCAGCAGGTATATGAGGGATGGGAAAAAAAGCACTGGGCACCATGGACAAAGGCCAAAGTTTCAGGTCACCATCTACGGTGCCCATTGACATTATTCTTGAGGACTGGCTCGCTAATGCCTACAATTATTGCTCTATATATTATTATCAAGGTCAACAAAGTTAGTATGACAGTTTTTGACTGCAGTATGAGCTGCAAAGAAGAAACAATTTTTGTTTCAAAGCTGGGTTTCTGACAATATGTCTACAAGGTTAATGTTAGGTCAGAAGTTGCTCTGAATGTTTGGAATGCCTCACTGCTCATTTGCATGTTCCAAATGCCTCTGCTACTCTGTTTGTATACCATATTTCATTGAATGGAAGCTGTGGCTTCTACTAAAATTTTGTATTTTGACCTGTGGTTTGTATTTGAGGATGACTTCTATTGCAAAATCAGATTTTTAAGTGTGAAAAAGAAAATATTACACATCCTAAATATGATGACATATATTGTTACTGGTCTACTTTATAGCAAAATAAGCACAACAAACAAGAACTAAACTCAAAGTTAAAAAATACAATGGTCATATTTATAGACATAAAAATTAGTAGCATGTCAAGTCCGCGGCAGACAATACTGGACGGTTGCAAACAGCACGGACAACACTGCATCAGGGAATACCGCCCGAAAATAAAAAAGCAAGTAAATTTAAACATTTCACTGGAGTGGCAGTCCATGGTGGTGTGGTGTTGTAATAGTAAATCTATACTTCATCACGATTCACGCCCATATTCACTGGGTGTGGTGTTTACTTGTGCGGTGTTGTTCACGCTGTTCCGACTACACAGTATTTGTTGAGATGAATTGACGTGGAGCCATAAAAATCACAGAGAATCCCACATACAGAACTTTACCTGACATGATTTCAACCCTAATTAGAAGCTGTGGCTTCTGCTTAAGGGCAGCTTTTATTGAAAGTATTCATTGTGACCTGTGGCTTGTATTTGAGGGCGGCTTCTATTCCATGGCAGCTTCTATTCAATGAAATACAATATTCCAAAGTCATTTATGACAGGGTCAGGAACTCTGCTGATATATTTAGACCATGGGCCCAATTTTTAAAAAGGCCCTAAAGCAATGCAAGTTGTGTTGCTTTAGGGATGTGGCGAACTGCGGATGCCTCAGGGACCCGGGGCTCAATTTTATAACTGGGGGTCGCTGCACCACAATCCCAGGAGTTACTGCAGCCACAGGCTATCGCCAAACATTTGATGCACTTGTGAGAATTGCCACAGGGTTCCAGCCCCCCCGCCTAGTGCAACAATAGAGGGACTGGGATGGTTGGAGCATGGTGGTGAAACTGCTTGCCATGAGTGGCCAGGAGCAGAACGGGAATGAGGGCTGACAAAAGGGCATTCAGGAGAAGGTGGGCATGTGGGATAGATGTGGCACCCAACGGGGGTGCCGTTTATACAGCCAGAAAGCTGATGGGCTGGAACTGCTGGAGAGGTGTCAGGGACACACAGTGCCATGGCCCCAGGTGGGCACAGCCCTGGCAGCAGCCCTAGCCTTGGGGCTACTGCCAGAGCTGTGCCCACCTGGGGCCATGTCATTGTCTGTCCCTAGACCCCTCCCAGCATTCCATCCCATTGGCTTTCTGTCTGTATAAATGGCACCCCCACTGGGTGCCACATCACTCCCATGTATGCCCACTCTCTCCCCAATGTCCCCTATGTCACCCCAGTAATCCTTCTGCCCCTGGATCACACTTTCAGATCCCCTTAATTTGCCACACTGTGTGGCACTGACACAAGTCACTTAGACCACCTCATGTTTGGTCTGAGTTGCGTCCATGGTGGGGCTTTCAAAATCTAGAAAAAGGGTATGGTGCAGTCCTGCCATGGCACAAGCCCCCTTGCAACCTGGTGCACGGGCGCTGATGCTGCAAGGGTGATGCAGGGCAGCTTGGATGCAAGGCATTTTGATTTTGATGCAATCTGCATTCAAAAATCGTGAATGTTGCAAAGTTTGACACAAGGCACCCATCTGTGTCATACCCATTTGGCACAGGTACCTTGCGTCATACTTCAGCATTTGAAAATCACTCCCCATGTTTTACTTTATTGGAGCTAATTTCAAAAGCTGGACTTACCTGCATCATTTCAAGCTATGTTACAGTACTTTATACTCAATTTTGTATACAGTTGCTAGATACAGATGTAAACGGTAGATCAAGTTACACCTGGTCTGACAATTCTGTCCAGGTACATTTATATCTGAACTTTGCAAACTGGTGACAACTAAGTTAGAGTTTTTAAAACTGCTTAGTTATGCCCTCACTTTGAAAATTGGACATTGGGACAATTTGCTGTTATATCCAGATTTGTACACAACTGCATCTTGACAGAGGCTTGAACAATCTACCCCACAATGTTTATCAAATGAGTTTTTTTATTTGATTTTAAAAGAGTAGTACAGCACATGTACAATATATTCAGTACCGAGAATATAGTTACTGAGTACAGTTACAGCAAGTACAGGTCACGGACACTGGCTTATTGTTCATGCAGTTTACAACATAAATAGTTTGATTATTTAGCAACAGAAAGTTACAAGTGTTTATCAGTGCCAGTTCACTGTCAATATACTATGTGAGTTGGCAATTAATTGCAGAAATACACAATGGTAGGCAGTGTTCTTTTAAAATTACTAGACATTTGCCACCTCTTTTATCAAACACTACTTGGCTGGTTGGATCGATTGGCAGTATAGCCTAGAGTAATGAGCTGTGAACAAGCTTGGTGCTATACATGCAGCCGACCTGGGTTTGATTCCTACTACCACCACTTTATACTGTGTGACTCTGAGCAAGTCACTTAACCTCCCCTGTGCTCCTGGGTCAGCCCCATAAATGAGCCTTGTGACAAGTGAGCCTTACCCAGTAACCAAAGAATGAAAAAATAAAATAAAACGATCTGTAATTAATGCTACCTGATATATGCTCCACCTGTGATGCATGTTTGCCATTCCTTATATCACCTGGTTATTAAACCATTGTTTATGTCAATGTAACCCACACCCAGGACACATATAGAAAGAATCACTGCTTAGTGTGCCTTTTCTGGTCCAAAATTACAAATCAAGTTTATCAGTACTAACATTTTAACTACCATTGTCATCAAAAATAGATAATATTATTTAATGCTGAAAACAGCTGGTGGGGTAATGACCCAAACTGCATGCTTCTGGAAATAACCCACCCTGCAGAACTAATGATTGCCTAGTTCCATTATTTATGGTGTCCCATACAGTTTAAACTTTTGGCCAATGCAAAAAAATATGAGTAAGTCATTAGCAGAGTTTCCATATTTAAATATGGCATGCTCTTTATTTAAATGATTTGAGTTTTCCATAAACATAAAACATACACAAAATACAATAGGAAACACATAAACAATACTAATACACAGACATGATTGTTTCTAGTAACACAATAACTTTATGTGTCACTATATTGATGCTGTTTACAATGTCACTGAATTTGCTAAAGTTCATAGACGAGTTTTACAACAACATAAAGTATAACATATTAGTACAAAAATTAAGCTATATAATTTTCACAAGCATTTCCCTCTTTTCGCAAATACCTGTGTATTAAGATGCATTCAAGCAGACATTTTTCTAAGTAAAAAGAATGCAATGTAATATCATGCTAAATGTAAGGGAACATTTATTTTCTGTTTTTGAGGACCAACTTTTTTACAGTACTAGACCACAATGATATATTATATTTTTGATCTGTAGAAAGGTTGCCATCAGATCATCCTGTGACACAAGTTTGGCGTGAAACATTTCTCCAGACCCAACAAATGACCCACTCCACTTTTAAGCATGTCCCATAAAGGTTTAACTTTGGGCCATTCCCATAAAATATATAATAGACTTCCCACATTTTGTTTACATCTCTGACAACGTATCTGGTAAATTCACATGTGCAAATTGCCATATACTGTAGGTGTACAGTAAACAGTGTATAATAGTCTTATTTGTAGCAATTTGCATTAATATAACTTCTGGTATTTTTTCCCAGATAGAACCCCATATTAAAGAGCTAGTGTACTGCCTAAACTAATATTGTTTTTTAAAAGTGGTCAACTACAATATTACCTTTTATATTTGAAATACCTTATCTTTTCCCTTTGCTAATTAGAATTTTTTTTTACCTGATGTTAGCAGGTGTGATGGGTGGAACAGTACTCTGCCTGGCAGATGACATACCTGTTTCTGTTCTTCCCATTACATCATCAGCATTGTGATCTAGCTGACTATGACATCACAGCTACTCAGGGAGAGCCACTCAGCAGCTGCCAGGCCAGTCACCTGTGATGTCACTGTCAGTGAGGTCACAGTGCCAACGATGTAGTGGGAGGAATAGAACTAGATATGTTAGCTGCCAGGCAGAGAACTATTCCACACATCCCGCATAATTCTAACACATAGAATACTTTATAATGAACAAAAAGAAAAAGAAATATACTTCAGAAATACGTTACAACTGACTTCTTAAAATGTGTAACATTTTCCCGACTGCTATTTTTGGTACTACTAGTTCTTTAACTGTGGGTCATTAAGATTTAATTTTCTTATCCACCAATTTTGATCTCTGTAGGTGATTTTATTATTTTATTTTTATTGCATTTAATAGCAAATACATATCATTGATGCCATTTATGTGAAACAGTATAACACCAGTAGATGCATTACACTTAAGGGCACTACGGTATAACATGACTACCATTTGTAAGGTAACTTCATTGAGGGCAGTTATTTTAACTCATATCTTAAAATCGAAGCAGTACCATTTATGGCTATGCTGCTGCCAGTGCTCAGGTAGGAGTTTGCTCAGTGTTTACATAAACCACAACTGATGATCACTAGCTCTAAGACTTTAGAAAAAGTACACTTCTATGAAAACACATTTAGAAAAAAAATGACACATGTTGTTGATATGTCATCCAAGCCCAGAAGTTACCACCTAATAAGGTTATTAGCACACTATGAAGTTACTCCTTAAATTTTAACGGTAAGCAAGCAACTGAGAACTTTGATGCTAACTAGCCAGTTATTTGACACATTGCACGACAAGCCTGTAAAAACAAACCAGAATTGAGACATTCTTGAGAACAATATTGCAAGTCAGAGTCAGTGGACAACGGTGAGTAAATAACAAGAATACACTTCATACTTTTTGGTATGAGGTGTCGCGTTCACACCAACAGTTTCAACTGCTTGAAACTCTGCAATTGCAAATCTGCCATCTTGTCTCACCACGAGGGAAATACATGCAGTGCAGAGCCAAAACTGCTCGCCATGTCTCCCACCTACCTCCGTTTTCCATTAAACATGCAAAATCCCATCTTAGAAGGGATGTTTAAAAACATCATACATGCAGTTGCTTCACTGGGATATTAAACACCTTAGCTGGTATGATTAATTACCTATTGCCAGTCATATTGCCCCAATCAGTTAGATATTAGCCATCTTGCCCCAACAGTCCCCCACACCACTACAGAATGCACGCTATATACTAAACCATCTGCCAAGGACAATACATGCAGATCAGTTAAAGGTACAGTAAGTGCTACAAAGTCAATTGGAAGTCCATTAAGAAAAGCCACACTGAAAGGTAAACAGGCTAGAAACAGAATAATACAAGTTCAAAGTCTCAGGATGTTAACTATACCCAAGTAGCTTTCAATGTCATCCTCAAGGATCTCTGCTGGTTCTGTCCTCTGGGAGCTGGAGGGTAACTTTGTCATAAAGTCCCCAGCTGCTTTAGTATCTGTGAATGAGTGCATTTTGTCCAAGTAGGTAAACTGCAAGTGAGCCAGGAACGATAGTCCATACACAATCCCAGAAAATTTCAGGTTTTTGGCCACCCCCTTGAAAGCTTTGCATCTTTGTCTGGTAGCATATCAACAGACTACAAAAAAACAGGATCTTGGCCTCTCATATCATCACCGGTGAAGCCTCTTTTGCTGCTCTCAGAGTCTGGTCTCCGAAAACTGAAATAGTGGTCAGTAAAACAATTCTCATTCCCTCCATATTGTTAAACACTCTCCATAAGTTGATCCAATGTGCTCTGATAAACAGAAACACAAAACCAACTCCTATGGCTTCTGGTAGCCAATGCTCAAGAAATGCTCAAGAGCAGGACAGAGAACTGTACCAGTTAAAGCAGAAGGAAGTGGGGAAGGCAGTCAGAATAGCAAAAGCCCAAACTGAGGAAAAGATAGCCAACTCAGTTAAGAAGGGGTACAAAACCTTTTATAGGTACATTAGGGAGCGAAGAATGATGAAGGAAGGGATAGTGAGGCTTACTAAAGGGAAGGGAAGATGGGCAGAAGATGACAATGAAAAGGCAGGGGTACTGAATGAATACTTCTCCTCAGTATTCATAAAAGAAGAAAAGGGAGAGGTGCCTAAATCAAAGAATAGAAGCACTCTGGATAGGGAGGTCGATACCAGCCCATTCACAGAAGAAAGGGTTCTGAAAGAACTCTTAAAACTGAAGGTGGACAAAGCAATGGGGCCTGATGGGATTCACCCCAGAATTCTAAAAGAACTAAGGGTAGAACTAGTGACACCACTGATCTTCCTTTTTCACAAATCATGGGAGGATGGTGTGGTACCAGAGCACTGGAGGAGGGCAGACGTGATTTCCCCTTCACAAAAGTGGGAGCAAGACAGAGGCAGGAAACTACATACCTGTCAGTATGACCTCAGTGGTAGGGAAAATGATGGAATCACTTCTAAAGGAAAAAATTGTTGAGTTTCTAGAGGACAGTAGGGCACAGGACCCAAGGCAGCATGGATTCACAGCAGGAAGATAATGTCAGACAAATCTAATAGATTTCTTTGACTGGATAACCAATGTAGCAGACAAGGGAGGGGCTGTGGACATGGCCTACCTAGACTTTAGCAAGGCATTTGACACAGTCCCACACAAAATATTAATATACAAGTTAGTTAGCCTAAGAGTGGGTCCCAAGGTGGTAGCCTGGGTAAAAAAACTGGCTGGACAACAGGATACAGAGGGTAATAGTAAACAGAGTTTACTCTGAAGAAAGGGGGTTACTAGTGGGGCACTGCAGGGTTCAGTACTGGGACCGGTCCTCTTTAATGTCTTTATAAGTGACATTGCAGAGGGACTGGAAGGAAAAGTATATCTCTTTGCCAATGACACAAAGATCTGCAACAGGGTTGATATAGAAGGTGGGGTGGAGAGGATGCAAAGGGACTTCGCAAGGTTGGAGGCATGGTCACATGTATGGCAGCTTAGATTCAATGCAAAGAAGTGCAAAGTAATGCATCTGGGAAACAAAAATCCAGGGAAAGAGTACACAATGAGGGTGAGATTATAACAACAACAGAAATGGAAAGGGACCTGGGGTAGTCATATCAGACGACCTTAAGGGGGAAAGCAATGTTAGAAGGCAGTAAGGAGGGCTGGTGGGAAATTGGGATGCATAGGGAGAGGCATCACCAGATAGAAAACAGGAAGTTGCTATCCCTTTGTACAGACAGTTGGGAAGACCCCATCTGGAGTTCTGCATCCAGTTCTGGAGATCCCATCTCTGCAAGCACATAGACAGGATGGAGGCTGTCCAGAGGAGGGCAACCAAAATGGTGCAGGGTCTGCACCAGAAGACATATGAAGACAGATTAAAGAAGCTTAATATGTATAAACTCGAGGAGAGGAGGGAGAGGGGGGACATGATAGAAACTTTCAAGTACATCAAGGGAAGCAACAGAGTCAAAGATGGTAGCATCTTTTAGAAAAAGAGATGTGCTAGAACTAGGGGGCACAATTTGAAGATAGAGGGGGGATTGCTCAGAGGTAAAGTGAGGAAGTATTTTGTCATGGAGAGGGTTGTGGATGCATGGAACAGCCTTCCTTAAGAGGTAGTGGAGTCAAAAACAGTGGGGGAATTCAAGAATGCATGGGACAGACATAAGGCAATTCTAGTGGGGGGTAGGCGGAAGTAGGCTGTTGGTTAACTAGGATCTGCAGTCTATGCATTAGGTAGGGAAATAGGCAGACTAGGTGGGCCATGTGGTCCTTATCTGCTGTCAAATTCTATGTTTCTATGTTTCTATGTAAATGTGGATACAGCACCTTTGTCGGTCCCTTCTGGAACACCAAGAAGCTGCACATTGCTGGATCAGGCTAAGGTTTTGAGCTGCTCCATCCTGCTATGAACTACGGTCTGCTGTTTAATAACCATCGCTGTTGCCACTAATGCCTGCTCAACCATATGACCATGTTCATTAACAGATCCTGCCATTGCCTCTACTTGTCATTCCACCAGGACTAACTTGTCATTTTTCTAGTCCAAATCTTTTTTTTTTTGTAATTTCTGTATTTGCCCCCTTGAACGCTGGCACTGTCACCTGGTTTATCCTCCAGCATCCTACCTCCCGGAAGGACCCCCCATGGAGCCATGGCTCAACCCCCCCCAGTGGGGACGAAGTGGGGGAGGGGTCCCCAGATTCAACCTCTTCCTCCGTGCCATACCTTTGGATTTTGTTGGGGTCCTCCTCTGTGGAACAGGGCGCTGGTGCCCTGGCACCCCCTACTTTAGATATCTAACTCCACGTTACACAGACAGTGGAGTTAGGTATACACCCCCCATTGCCGCAAAGTCTATCAAAGTGAAATCCCCATCACTGCCGATATAGACGCAGTTGAGGTTTCGCTGTTGGGGGTTCACTGTGCTGGTGTCACCACAGAGACAGCATACTACTCAGCTGTAGCAGTGACTATGGCTCTGGAACTCATTGCCTCCCCACCCTGATTGAGGTGGACTGCCAAGCAGTGGCTACCTCAGCCAGGCCCATCCCTCGATGTGGTGACCGAACTTAGCTCCCCAAACCCAGATCACCTTTGTAGCAGTGCACTGCACTGCACTGCTGCTGGGCCATCAGGGTGCCCATAAGTTGGTTTTTAAAGCTTTTCTAAAATGTCTGGTTGCAGTTATGTGTGCTATAGCAGTTATATATAGACTCGGCAGTGTAGCATGATGTAGCATAGTTACTGTATGTGTGCTATAACAATTATATATATACTCGGCAGTGTAGCATGGTGTAGCATAGTTACTGTATGTGTGATATAGCAGTTATATATATACTCAGCAGTGTAGCATGGTGTAGCATAGTTACTGTATGTGTGATATAGCAGTTATATATATACCCAGCAGTGTAGCATGGTGTAGCATAGCTACTGAATGTGTGATATAGCAGTTATATATAGACTTGGCAGTGTAGCATGGTGTAGCATAGCATAATGTGAACTACAGTACATGTAACTTCTCTACATTTTAGGTACTTCAGATGTCATAACATACGCTTTTGTTTTTCTTTGAAAGGATGAGTACCAAGTATTTTCTCCTCCTTCAAGAAGCATTGTGCTGAACCTGTAGGTCATTTTTGTCTGTAGAGTCTGTTTATTAGATAAAGGTTCCTATTTTGTTATTGTTCCATCTTTACTGACCTTTTAGTAAACTTTGTGGGTGTTACTAATTATGTTGTAGTCTATGTTTCTTTCAAGAACGACCTTCTATAGCAGAAGTAAAGATGCAGCAAAGTTTGAATTTACTGGCGATGTTTGCTCGAATCTGCAGAAATTCACACTTCATGAATTTTGTGAATTTCCCAGTGGCTGCACAAACATCCCAACATTTTCAGCCAATCAGGTTTTACTAGGAGCAAAGATGTCAACATTCATTCATGCTCCAGAATCATTGCCTGGATAGACACTGAAAAGAGCAGACACTCAGCATGAAGGGACTGTTCTCTTTATTACAGATCACATTTTTTCTGGGTGCTATTGGGGTTTGGAGGGTGGTGGGACCAGAGAGGGCTTAGGTGGGGAGGGTCTTATGACTTACTTGACCTGGTAGTGGGACCTGGATAGAGGGAGGCAGGGGGAGTTTGTTTGGCATGCGGGTAGGGGAAAGGTTGTTGTCTTGGCTCTAGTCTACTTTACTTTGAAATTTGCTGGGGGGTGGGACGAGGAGGAGGATGGTGCCAGTGGGGGTGGGGGCATCTACTCTACTTTACTTTGAAAATTATCAGGGCAGAGAGGGGAGGAGAGTGTCAATGCAGGATGGGAGAGGGTTATCTAGTCTACTTTACTTTGAAATTTATCAAGGCAGAGGGGAGGAGGTGGGGTATGTAACTTACTTTACTTTGAAATTTACTGGGGGTGGGCAGAGAGAGGCATGTTCCAGCAGGGGATGTGAGGGGGAATTTGACTAGGACGTTTTGGGAAGTGGGATGGGTTGGTATTATACAACAGAGTGGGTGGGTACTTATTTTTTTAAAGACGCAGTTTGTGTAGGTTTTTTTTTCTACCAGCAAATTGCACAAATTTGTAACAGAACTATTTGGGCACTCACCACCACTGTAAAAGGCTCCAGGCAGCTTGTAGTAGAAAACATTATTTATTTACATATCAACAGACTATTTTGGTGGTCCAAAATGTGTCAGGTGGGCACTGTTCATGTAGGGTGTTGGCCTACACCCCATTGTGTTGCTGTTTTGTAAATAAATGTTTTTTCTACTACAAGCTGCCTGGAGCCTCTTACTGTGGTGGTGAATGCCTGAATATTTTTGTTACATGTACTGGACTGAGTTTCATTGAGTACCACCTTCACTGCGCGCACTAGAATTGTTTGCTTAGTTGTACAAATTTGCTTGGCGAACTACCCAAGTTCCTAATTTCCCCACACATTAGTAATTTGCATAGATTTGTCACTTGAATTTTTCCAATTTGCCAGGCAAATAACTATGTGGATTACAGTTGTCAACACTAGGAAGTGCTGAAATTTGTGAATTTTGGTACCAAACGAATTTCAGCAACTTTGCATACTTCTAAGTAGAACAAAGCTGCTTTGTGACAACAGTGTAAAAAGTCTCAGAAGGGCTTATAAAATGAAAGTGAGAAAACAAACAACATGACTGGCAGAGCCACATGTGACAGTGCAGTAACACTGTCTTACCACACGGCTGGCTGTTAATCAAATGAAAAACTTCTCATTCTGACATTTTATGCCTAATGGAGCTCTTTTATAAGTGCAGTAGCCCACTCTAGGGTGTGTGATAATAAGGGGATATGTGATGGTAAGGAATATGTGTAATATCTCAATGAGTGGCAAGTGAGCTCGGGATGTTACATAAATCAAGCCCCTTACCATCACATATCTGTTTTATACAATAGGATCTTTTTAGTTTTGTTCATATTTATTCACTTAACTTGCAGAGTTTTTGTGGTACCTGTGTTTTCCCGTTTCCAGTCTTCTTCAGCAGCATTCGGCGCTAGAGTAGCTGACGTAGAGAGAGTAGTGATATTTTGTGCTGACATGTACACAGTATATTTATCTGGTGCAATTCCAATGCAGTTCTTTCAGAGGCTGGAATGTTTGGGCAGTTTCTTTTTCTGTGACTTTATAATCAGTTACTCTGGTGCCTCTCCCCAGGGGTGACATGACTGAGACATTCAAGTACCTCCATTGAATAAGCAAGGTGGACTGCAGAGAGCTTTTCACAATGAGAGGAATCACAGGTAGCAGGAGGTTTAAGAAGGATACCAGGCAGTACTTTGTTACAAAAAGAGTGGTGATGGACTGAACAAACTTACGGAGGAAGTCACTGAGGCTGAAACAGTGGGAGGGTTCAAAGAGGGTTGGGACAGGCACATGAGATTACTGTGTAAAGGTGCAGATTGGGGGGGAGAAGTAGTAAGAACTGGCAGGGGCACAGTCCCATGATTAGATAGGCTTGGGCAGACTGGATGGTTGAAAAAGACAGTGTGGGGATTAGAAAGATTCAGTTTTAGATTTGGTGGTCTGTCAGGGCAACCTTTAATGCAGGCCATAAGAGCAAACTTCCAGGCACAACTTCAGTTTGGGGTTGAAATTTGGGACAGTAATCCTAAAGAGAAATTAACAGTTCCAGTATTTAAACTTTTAAGGAAAGTACTAGGCTTGGGCCCTTTGTGCCCGGCTGCATATATTAGAGTAGAGTCAGGACTTACAAATTTAAATGCATTAATTCACACCAGGAAGATAATTTTTGGGTTAAGACTGACAAACCTGCCTCATGTTGGTCTCTCTGTTCTCTGTCTCTCAGAATAAAAAGGTGGTTGGATCTGGGCTATAAAAGTAATTACTGGTACCTGTCTTTGGTACAATAGTTAAACAATTATAGGCTACTAAATCTCAACTTATGTGTAGACAAAGGTATTATAATAAGTAAGAAGTACAAAAAATGTATTTACTAAAATAATTATTTATTTGTTTTTGGTTACTAGGTGAGGTGCACTAGACATGGAGATGCCTGTTTTCAGGCACGACTCGGGAGGTTACAACAGTGAAACAACAATAACAGGCAGTACAACATAGGCTTGAGATGGGATACAATAGCAGATAGTGATACAGTCAGGAAAACAAAATATGCAACAGTGACAATTATATATAGCCCAGAAAATACAACAGGTACAATAACAGAAATAAGTACAGTCAGTAGCACAAATTAACAGCAAGGGTAAAATAAAGTACCTCGGGTTATAGCAAAATGCAGACATTTTGACATATAGAAATGGCATAGAGGTGAAAAAAACCTAAAATAGAGCAAGCAGGGGAGAAAGATGAAGGAATGGGGGGGGGGAGTGTAACCAACAGCCATGGTTGTAAGGAGGAAACTCAAGGTGGGTTAAAACATATACAAGGGGCTAAGTATGTTAGGTGATCAAGAAGTTGCATTTTAAAGAGGTCATGACTTGTTGCCAAATGAATATCTACAGGAATCGAGTTCCAATAATGAGGGGCGGCATATGAGACAGCATGGGCTCCCTTTACTGTTTTATTCCTCAGTATGTGCAGGAGAGTTTGGTCTGCTGACCTGAGACCATAAGAGGAGGCTTGCCAGGACAGCAAAGAGGCAAGTGACGCAGGGGTTCCAGATCCAATAAGGCTATCAGTTAGTCAGCCAAAAGAGAGGAGCTTATGATTAGATGGGGAGAGACATTTTAGGTCAGTGTAAGGCTCACAGTGGTGTTTGCGACGAGAAGTAGCAGAAGCAAATCGACATATGTTATTGTAAGTTATGTTCCACCTATTGAGAGTGGTTTTAGGGACACCTAAGTAGATGACAGCTCCATAGTTAAGGTCTGGTAGAAGGACACCATGGGCAACAGCAAGTCTAGAAGAGGGGGTAAGGGTATAACTTGTTTTATAGGTGATGCCTATTTTGGCATTGACAGATTTGTAGACAGAGGAGATGTGTTGGTCGAAGTTCAAGGACCCGTCGAGAAGCATACCTAAGTATTTAAATGAGCTGACAGTGTCAATCAGCATACCATTAGTATGATGAATTTTTAAGTCACTTAAGTTGCTTCTTAGCTTGGCATCTGTACCAAATAGTATGGCTTGTGTTTTGCTAACGTTTAAAACAAGCTTGTTATCGGACAGCCAGGACTAAGTAGACAGAAAATCAGATGAAAGGGTGTGGTTGATGTCAGCTATGCTCTTAGAACTGTAATACAGGACCAGATCATCCACAAATAGTAGGGATGAGCATGACTGGGAGTGCTGAGAGATCTTATAAAAATGGTGAATAGAAAGGAACCAAGAATCGAACCTTGCAGAAGTCCTACATTCATAATAGCTGGGTTTGACAGGGTGAAACTGTATTTCACAACCTGTACCTGGTTAGGCAGGTTGCTTTCGAACCAGCCAACTACTTGAGGTGAGAAGCCATGGGATAGCATGTTAGTGAGGAGAAGGGGGTGGTCAACAAGATCAAATGCTTTTGTTAGATCAATAAAGATGGCTCCTGTGAGGAGGCCCTTATCCATGGCTGTATAGCCATCGTTGGTAAATTTGAGGAGGGCTGTAGTGGTACTATGACCTTTATGGAAGCCATGTTGGTTGGCAGAGTGGAGATTGTTTTCAAGCAGGAAAGATATGGTTTGTGATGCAACCAGCTTCCCAAGAATTTTGCCCAGAACGGAAAGTATGGCTATAGGGCGATAGTTAGAGATGATTCTGGCAATTTTCCAAATGCCAGGGACTAGAATATGATGGAGTGACAAATTAAAGATCTTTGTCAAAAGGACTCAATGAGGGGTGAAGCAAGTTTCAGAAGATGAGGCTCAAGCCCATCAGAGCCCACACTTGTACTGTCAGAGATGCTGTTTAAATGTTTGAGGACATCAGCCCTAGTTAAAGATTTGAAATAGAACAGAGGATTTGAGGGGGTGGAGTCAGATTCAACATGAAGGGTAGTAGAGGGGGTGGGAGTGAAAGAGGAGGTGTATTTGGACAAATCTGAAAAGAGGAGGTTAAAATGGTTAGCAATAGTGCTAGGATTGTTACAGTGGGAACCATTAATGATCATCTCATTTGCAGAGTGGGAGCAATTGGCTCCAAGAAGGGTTTTTTATATGAGCCCAAAATCTATGTGAGTCCCCAGCAGCATCTATCAGGAGCCCTTTGCTTTAGGAACTTTTAGCAAGATGATGTTCCTTTTACAGGCATGTCTCTGGGCCTTGTAGGCATTAAAATCAGAGGGAAGACCAGTCATTGTGAACCGCCTCCAGCTTTTATCCTTGGTTCTGAGTTGCAGTAGTATGTCTTTGTGCAGCCACCTCATTTGAGCACCCCAGACTCTACGAGTACAGTAGGGGGTCTGCTTGTCCTGTAGCAAGCTAAATTGGTCAATGAAATCATTTAGGGCTGTTTCAGGGTCACAGGTGAAGTGGATGAGGGACCAGACAAAAAGAGAGATGTCGTTTAAGAATTGTACTTGATGTAGTTTGGGAAAGTTTCTGAAGGTAATGTACTTGTGAGGGGGAGCTGGAACCAGAATAGAGCGCCAAACACAGTAAATAGGTGCGTGACTGCTTAAGGCATCCGCCAATACTCCAGAGGCAGAAATTCTGTCAGTATGATTTGATAGAATCCAGGCAATTAAGGTGCCTGCTTTTGAGCAAGACACAGTCCTAGTGGGGACCTTAATGAGTTGATGAAAATTATGCTCCTGTACTGTGGACAGAACAGACTTATAGGCCTTGCCATGCCAATTTATGTCACCTAAAATAATGCCCTCATTTCAACCAACTGATAGAGTAATTTGGTCAAATAGTTCTATGAGGCCCGAGAGTCCACCTTGGAGAGGATTGTAGGCACATACTATGTGTAATTTCTTAATGCCTAGTAGTAGAGTGGCATGAAGGGATTCACAGTAAGTTAGAGTAGGGGAGGGCAGGGTGGAGAGGTTGAGGTGGGACTTGAAGTAAATGGCAGAGCAGTTATGTTTAAAAACAGTTAAATAAACAAACAAACAAAAAAAAAACAGTGGCTGTGCAGTGGTTTAGGTAGTCATAGCAGTTGAGCTGGTCTGTACCTTGGACAGCTTCCCACATGCAGGCAGCTTCATGGTAGGAGCTGGCAGGAGCCTTCTGAGACAATGGATTGGGCTGGTTCAGGGCAGGCTACAGAAGACCGCGGAGTGCGGTTTCCATACTAGAAGCCTGATCGGGGTGGAGGAGGCACCTGAAAGAAGAAGGGACAAAGGTATAGATTAAAAGGAGTCTGGTAGTTGGGGGAGGGAATTCCTTTAACAAAGGAGAGGACTGGAGGTTTGAAACACAAAGGAAGAAAAAACTAGAGAGCTGAAATGGGGAGTGGTATGGAGCGAGGGTGGGAGCAGAAGTGGAGTACAGTATCAGGCATCAAACTGAGAGCTGGAGACCAAAAGAAAAAGAATAGGGGGTTAAGACACCAAAAGGAGCAATTCTAATAAGTATATGAGCAGTAAGGTTTCAGATAAAAATCGCGAATTAGGCATGGCTGAACTAATTTAAACAAATGCAGGTCTAAAATCTGTAAAGGACAACTGACTGAAACAAGTATATAATCTAGTAGTAAAACTGATTGATATTAGCATTAATGAAATAACATTAGAAATTTAGAATTAGCACAAAATCTTTGCAAGGGCTTGAAATGTCTTAGTGAGCTGAGTATCATTAATTAAGCAGGATCAGGAGCCAATGGGGAGATGCCAAAAATGGCGCCAAGTTTAAAAATAAAAACAGATGTAACCCCTAGGTGGTGCTATCCCAAGGGCTACTACCCCTGCCTGCTTAGCTAGTAGCAGGTTAAGGGGCCTGAGTTCTGATATGGGTGCCTCCACTCAGAGATCAGGGTTGGTAGTGGTCAAGCTAACCTGGGCACAGCCCTCCAGGACACTGTAACCCCCCTTTTTTCCCTCTAGTGGCCTGAACACTGTACAATAATCACTTTCACAATACCCCTGGTACACCACACAAGTACCCACACTGTTTGCACTTACCACCAGGGCTTGTTCCTCGGGCTCGACCCTGGGAACCCCCTGTAAAACAAGGTTATGCACAGCAAATAGCAACAGTACAGTCCTTTGAGCATAAACTGGAACCACAGTCAGATTACATGCAGAAAAAGTTAGATCTGATTTATTCAGGGGACTTGAACAAGGAAGGGGCAAAATCAGGTTAATTGGCTTAAAGGTTATATCAATCAAGCAGTTATGCATGTGCTATGAGTCCCCCCTACACAGTTACACCTCTGGGTATCCAGGTGGAGAAGAGATGGGCTAGCCAGGACTGTTGCCCGGGGTTGGCCGGTGTCACAGCTGGTTGAGGCCCTGTGATGGAAAATACAACATGCACAGTACACAATACTTATAATCCAGAGCCAGAGGGCTCAGTTCGTAAAGGAAACGAAACAACAAGACAATCAGATGACACACTCAGATTAAGCTGTTGTTGCAGGGAGCTACCTTGGTATTTACTCACGATATCCAAGACTGGACACAGGCTGGACAAAAATCGAGACTGCAGGTGGTTGATCTGGAATGCCAGGAACAGCAGGGCCCACACGAGTCACAGAAGCATCGTTCCTGTTCAAGCGTGGAGCAGGGGTCTAATCCCCAGGCAGGTCTCTCGTCGATGGCTTCTCTGTGCAGTGGGTAGTCTGGCTGGGCCAGTCTGGCAAGGCCCAGACCGCATGGAGACAAATTCAGATGCAGTCCGTGTTGGGCTGGATACAGCTTCCAGCAAGCAGAACACAGTTCACACAGTGGGGAACTAACTCATGACCCACTAGCAGCTCATAGCACATTTACATGTAAGGGAATTCTACTGTACCAGGCAAACCGCTCCCTGGTCACAATCGCAAAGTCTCTGCACACACAGCTTAGGGGTAGCTGGAACTCCGGACAGGCCGATCGCATTCAGAAAAATCTTTGGTCTTCTTCAGGTTGAGCCTGGCCCACTTAGGTAGCTTACTTTACTCACACAAACTTGGATTTAGTCCAAAATAATTCTCTTCTCTCCCTCTCAGGAGCAGCAGGCAGACATGCAGGCCAAGCTCTCAGCCTTTTTCCAGTTCTCCCATGCGAATCCACTCAGGATTGCTGCTCAGAATCACTTCAGCTCCTTCTTCTTTAGCTTCCAGCTTAGATCTAACTGAAACTGCAAGCAGACCGGGACTCCGCAAGATCCAAAAGATTCGGTTGGCTGATCTGTCTGTCAGTCAAAGCAAGAGCTCCCCCTTCAGTTGCAAAAAGGTGCAAAAAGTTCAAAACTACAGTTCCTACAGATTTTGACTTCAGACAGCTCCTGTAGTCTGACTATATTTAGGTCCCACCAGAACTGATTGGTCCAATTTGCAGTCCAGGACCAAGATAGTGGAGACAAACAAAACAGTCCTTGCTGCAAAGAAAGCATGTTAGACAAACTACATTATCATTATCACTCTAAATGATTTTCAGCAAATAGTTACATCTTTCAACAGAGCTCCCTCTCAGATTACTTATGCTGCAATTAGGCAGCTCTTAAAGAGACAGTACACAGAGGCTATACAGGCTCTGGTAATCACATTTAAACTGCTAAAACGCAAGACACCAGCCTGGAAGTGAGCATTTCGGCAAACTCAAGGAAGACTTTTTGGGAACCCCCATTTGTAGGGGAGTTACACAGAAAGTTCCTGGTGGCTGTGCTGTGTTTTTTGTAACTGGAGCAGTTATGTTTAAAAACAGTTAAACAAATAAACAAAAAAAAACACCAGTGGCTGTGCAGTGGTTTCGGTAGTTGGAGCAGTTGAGCTGTTCTGTACCTTGGAGAGCTTGCAGCATGCAGGCAGCTTCACAGTAGGATCCAGCAGGAGCCTTCTGAGCTAAGGAGTTGGGCCAGTTTGGGGCAGGTTACAGAAGACCGCGGAGTGCGGTTTACAAAGTGGAAGCCCGTTCAGGGCTGAGGAGGCACCTTGGAGAGCTTGCAGCATATGGGCAGTTTTGCAGTAGGAGCCGGTAGAAGTCTTCTGTGCCAGTGGGTCGGGCCGGCTTGGGGCAGATTACAGAAGACTGCAGAGTGCAGTTTCCATACTAGAAGTTCGACCAAGGCTAAGGAGGCACCTTGGAGAGCTTGCAGCATGTGGGCAGCTTCACAGTAGGAGCTGGCAAGAGTCTTCTGAGTCAACTGGTCAGGCCAGTTCAGGGCAAGCTACAGAAGACCTTGGAGTGTGGTTTACATACTAGAAGTCCAATCAGGGCTGACTAGGTGCCTTGGAAAGCTTGCAGCATGCGGGCAGCTTTGCGGTAGGAGCTGGCAGGATCCTTCTGAGCCAACGGGTCAGGCCGGTTCGGGGCAGGCTATACAGAAGACCGACTTGGAGTGCAGTTTCCATTCTAGAAGCCCAATCAGGGCTGAGGAGGTGCCTAACAATATAAGGAATCAGAAAGACTTAGAAAGTATGGCGGGGGGCGATGTGGAGCCCGAGTTGTAAGGCAGCAATTTCAGAAGCTCTGTATTAAAACAATTTAATAAATTTACAAACGATCCTTTAGACTTTAAAAACTGTACTAATTCAAATACTATTTGATAGAGGAGATTTTGGAGATCACCTATAGGTAACCCATGCAAAGAGAAGGGTGGAGGCTCAGGTGGTAAATCATCAGGAACTTCTCTCTCCATGAGGACCAGTTTAGAAGCACAGGCTACCTCTACACAAGAGCTGGAAGAGACAATGTCTTCACTAGGCCTTAAGATGCAGAGGCTTATTTCAGTGGTGTCTGACATAAACTCGAAGTTGGACTCTTTTGCCACTAGAGTAAACGTAGTGGAGAAGTCGATGGAAGCTCTTCAAACTGAAGTCTCCAGTGTAAAGCGACAGACTGAATCTACTTCAGTGACCACTGCTACAGTGCTTAAAGAAAACACCCACCTCAGAGCAAAACTTGAATCTCTGGAAAACCAGGCCTGTGCAGTCCATATTTGGATCATAGGTCGGCCCGAGGGAATCGAGGGGGATCATCCTCTCATGTTCATCCAGGAATGACTAGGGGAGAAATTATTGCCAGAAGGCCAGCAATCACTCTTCAGCTTCCGAAAAATATATATCAGATAACCCCAAGGGGGTATTAAAAAGATTCTGAAGCTCCTCGAACGCTCCTTCTGGTCACAGATGGTGTCGACACCAGGGACAAAATTATACTGTTAGCCCGGCAAGCAGGTACACTCACCCAAGATGATCATGCGGTGTACCTTTTTCCTTATATCAGCTACACCACAAGAATGCGTCACAAGAGATTTGATGGCACTAGAAAACAGCTTAAGGCAGCAGCGATACCTCATTTCATCATCTTTCCAGCCAGATTGAGGATTGTGCACCACGGAAAAGTTTGGGTGTTCTCGGATCCAACTGAAGCGGCAAAGTGGGCCACTTCAATTTGTTTCTACACCTTGAAAGGATACCGATGATCGAGATGAGGAAACAAGCGATCTTGAGGACTTAGGTGTAGGCTGAAAAGAGCCTATCGGACTTAAGTATAAAATGCTTGGTTTCTGAAAATTGCTCCTGTTTCTTTTTCAGTAATCTGTACGGTCACTGTTCAGTAAAATTTGGGCAATAATATTTGTAGGAGAGGGGGGTAAAGATAACAGTTTGTTTACTTGAGCTCACTTAGTGATATTTAAGAGCGATTTTCTTGTCATAGCTAACGTAGTTAATAGTTTTGTTTACAAATTTAAAGATTTTAATATTAGGTTAACTTCCCAATGAGGTATCAAAGTATCTTGCATGCATTTTTTCTTCCTTTTATTAAAGAGAATTCTCTCCAGTTGGTAACAGAATATAAAATGGCATGTCTCGGATATGATATGATTCTTGCCTGTAATCATAAATGAAAATAATAAATATAAAGTTTAAAAAAGAAAGACTTAGAAAGTATTCAGGGGTCATCCTATTCACGATGATTTGCTAAGTATAATTACTGCTTTGGCTATAAACCCTATTTAGACTTGCTAGCTGATATTGATTTACGAAGGATATCTCTGAAATACAACCACAGACTAGAAATAATGACCTTTTAAAAGATTCTGAAAGGTGCTCACGGAGGGAAGGAGGAATTGAAAACGTTAACCATGTTCTATGGAAATTCACTTGGTAGGCCAATGAAAAAGCATACTCTCTAGGGCCTTTTTTAGATCCTAAATATTCAGTAAATGAAGAGTTGCCGACAACTATTTTAATTCATACTTCAGATGAGTGGTCATTAGAAAAGATAGAGAAGTACTTCTGTGCAATATATTAAAAAAGAAGACCCTGTTAGTCACTCAAATACAGCTATGAAAAGATTGACAGACAATACAATTACACTGTTTGATGTGTTTTATATCTATGGGCTGTATCTAGGGAGTTGGCTCCCCATTTTAAAAGTTAACAAATTCTATTTGACCCTAATCTGAACATTAGTAATGTATTTATCTTTGTATTCTGTGCACTGATTAAATATGTTGTACACTCTGTACCCAGGTCGCACCTGGAAATGAGCCTTGGCTCAGTGTGCCTTTCCCGGTCATCAACATTTTAAATAAAAAAAAAAATAAATGTTGTAACTTATTTATGTTTGTATTTGATCATTAATTGATTTTAAATGTTGTACTTTGCACTATTATGTTCTTGTTTTTATCCTGATTTTCTTGTTGATGGCTATTTAGCCTATCAACGCCTTTGTGACCTTGCGTCTTGATTACTGTAATGCCTTATGCCTAGGGCTGCTGGGGGTGGACCTCCGCCATCTACAGCTGGTGCAGAATGCGGCTGTCAGGTTGTTGACTGTTTTACTGAGCTCTTGCCATGTCACACCTGTGCTGCACGACCTGCACTGGCTGCTGGTGTGGCTGAGAATCACCTTCAAGGTCGAATTACTGGTCTATAAAGCTCTACATGGACAGGGACTGTGGTACCTGCAGGATGTCCTTTGTCCCTACCGCCCCTTCACCCTCTCCATTCCACCAATGAGGGATTGCTAGAGATTCCCAGGGCCTGTTTGACTACATCTGGAGCTAGATCATTTGCTTTTGCAGTTCCAACCCTGTGGAATTCTCTACCTCGCCAGGTTAGAGAATGCCCATCCTTCGAGGCATTTAAAGCTACCCTAAAGTCGAACTTGTTTAATTATGCATTTCCTGATATTTAAATCCTGCTGACTGTTTGACTGTTTTTAAATTGTATGCATTTAGTTATTTTTCTTGGGGTTTTCACTCATGTTTGTACAATGCTATGATCAATTCGGAATAGCATTTTATAAATAAAATTTGCTCTGCTTTGCAATAAAGCACTGAATGGGGATAGGCTGTCATGTCATTATCTGCCATCATTGTCTCTGCCTTGATATAGCTATGCTCTGTATTCTGCATACTAGATAAAAGATGTAGTCTGTAAGCATGTTTATATTACATTCTGCGTTGGGCAGCATTCAGCCTTACCACATGCTATGCACTGAATTAGAGATAGGCGAAGCTGATTAAATTTGCTCCGCGAATTAGTCTGTGAAGTTAGTGCAATTCGCAGAGTGCAGATAGATATGTGAAGGGCTGAATTTTGTTGCGAACAGTGGAGTTTCACCTGTGAAGTGCAGAATTTTGCCTATGAATGGCAGAATTTTGATCATAAACGGCAGAATTTTGCCTGCTTATGGGCAAAATTTCCACATTCATGGTGAAATTCCAGATTTTCACATTGAAAACTTCATGATTTCAGGCATAGTCAAAATTGCTGAGGACAGGGAAAATTCTGTGAAACTCTGCGGATGTAAATTTCAACCACTTTGTGTCAACTTCACCGGTGGAGTAAAACTTTGCTGCAACTCTACACTGCATCCAGACACAGCCTGCAGCAGTACTGACAGTCGGTAATCATGTTGCCAGTGGTTTCAGTGGTGGGACATGAAGAACAACAACCATTGTCATTGCCATGAGAAGCCTGTCTCATGATACTGCTTCAGGAAGTTTTGAACCCAGTGCCAGATCATTAAAAAAAATAGCTCTCCCTCTGCATGCACCCACCTACCCCTGATCTATGACCCCATACTTAGCTGCATCACTGCATGTGAGAGTGTCCGCACACAGGCATAAAATGCCTACAGAATTTTTGACCCCCAGCTGTCCTCCACCACAACAGTTAATGAAAATGCTTACACCAGAGCACCACTGCAGTGCTCCTGGCCTTGTCCACAGTGATCATCTAGAAGCAGATCAGTAACACTGCCCACCTTCACAGTGGTGCAGATAGGTAAGCATAATGTAAATGCATGCTGAAAATAGAAAACAGAGTTAGAACTGAAGCTTTGACCATAGGTCTTCTTCAGGAATTATCTAAAGAGAAAAAAAGCAACGTTTTCTCTTTTAGATTATTCCTGAAGAAGACTTATGGTTGAAACATTGATTGTAACTAGTTTCTGTTTTCAGCATACATTTAATATTACCATTTTGTTTTACTTTCAGACCACATGCTGATGCAGCACCTTGTTTTTTTGTTCTTACATTACTAAGTGTTAGCACACCTTGTATTAAAGTGATTAAGAAGTATCAATGAGTTAAAGATCAATTGAAATATAACATTTTATTCATGCTGTATTCACTGATAAGGTGCATTTATAACAAAATATTCTTTATTTAAAAGAGTAATGTGTATGTATGACAGTTGTGTTTTTGTCGCTGCTGTCTCAGTCTAGAGTTTGCAGAGTCACAACATTCCTCAGGAAACAGCAGGATGCCATTCTAGTCCCAGCACAGTTTTTGCCTTGCACAAAAACAAGGATATTTTATCACCTACTAGCTTTTGGGAGAATTGTTTTTCACATTTTCAAAAGGTGCCTGCAGACATCTTTATGCCTTGGTATGTCATATATGGTACAAGAATGCCATACAATAGCCATTTATTGAATTTTTGATAATAATATATATTTTAGCTGACCTGACCTTATTCCTGACTGCCTAGTGCTCAAGCAAACTCATATTACAAGACAGTGCCGTAATTCCTGCAAACTCATGCATGGACAGTTTGGAAATGCACTATGGACTGAAGCAGATTTGTGCAACTAGGCAGTGAGTTGAACATTGGAAAGTAAGTCCCATTTAAAAATGAGCAGTATAATATAGTTAAAAGAATGTTTGAAATATACAACCGTAACTCCAGGCATGCACATCAGCACTGATGCTGCTAGATAGGCTATTCCACTGATCCATCATTCTCTCTATGAAAAAATTTCCTTGCATCCTTTTTGAGCTTGCCATCTACAAGTTTCAGGTTAAGGTGCCTTGTGGTCGAACTGTTATTCACTTGGAAAAGTTCAGAGTGGTTGACCCCCATTGTCTCCTTGCAAAAATATTCCCCCTCTCCCTTCTTGCTTCCAGAGAGTACATATTAAGGCTCTCCAGTCTTTCCTCATATTACTTCTCCCTGTTGTCCCTGGATTATTTCAGTGGCCCTCTGCTATATGATCTCCAGTCTATCCCTATCCTTTTTATGTTTGCTTGTGCACATGTGCAAGGCAAACATATTGGTGTCATGCAGCACTGTATGGCTTTTGAAGGTGTGATTGTGTTGTGGCCAGTGAATTTGGGCATTTTGGAGGCTGGACTGTGTGCAGTATATTGGGCGGAGGCTGATGATGTAGCTGTTCTGCTTGTGGAAACTTCTTACATATGAATCATGAATCCATTCCTATCATTCTTATGTGCAGTTTTTGCTCATTAGCATGCCAAAAAGGGCAAGATAACTGCCAGTATCTCCCTTCACCCAATCCAGCTTTTAAAATATATTCAGTGGTGGCTGCTCATTCAACTGCACAGCCAGTCCTTAACCCCACTGCTGCTGTATTCAACCACCGATCAAACTTATATCATAACCACCAGCGGGTGCTCATTCAACCCCCTGTCAGTATTCCTCCTGCTCGACCTACAGTTTTAACATCACTGCCAGTGGGTGTTCAACCCCACTGCCAATATTTCCTTTCCTGCCCAACCTGATGTTTGTTCTCCCTCCCCCCCCGACTCACAGTCTAACACGTGGTAGCTGGGGGAGGAGGGACTGAGCAACCCCAGGGACTGCTCTTCTACTTTGGAGAAAGGAGGATGCTGTTCCTGCTGCATGACTGCTGCCTGGTGAAGACCAGTTGACAGCACAGTCAGAAGCACCAGGAGGGGAGCGGTTGCTGATGGATGCCTGTCACGCATGCTGGCCACACCATGTGTGTGCGACTGCCTCATTGCATGCCACCAACCCAGGCTAGAACATCAGGTGACAGGAGGAAAATGCTGACCATCCAAGCAGACACCTCCACCCATAGGTTCTTGAATAACTGGCATGTCTGGTCGCCCACTACACTGTGGTCCTGGGTAAGTGGTGGATAATATGTAGGTCCATGAAAAGGTCAGTGACAGGTGTGGGGGGGGCTGCTGGATGAGTCTGGAATAAGAAACAGCTCTGAGAATAAAAAAGCAGGACCTCAATGAAAATGAGATGCTGCACGTTAGTTGTGCTACCCTGGCTAAATACAGTATAAAAATGTGTAAAAGCAGGACCACATTGAAAATGAGACATTGCTGCTGTTCTAACTTGTAACAACATGCAAGCAAACATGTTTGGCATTGACAACTGCTTGTTTGAATGTGGACTCAGCACAGTACTCATGGTGATGTGAGGTGAGGCTCTGTAGCTGCTTAGTAACTTCTTCACATACGGAATCATTGTTCCGATCTAAGATTCTTGAAATAGCCAGTAGCTTAGTGACAACTGGTAGAAACTTTTTTTTTTTTTTTGAAATCGAATATACTTTATTCATTTTATACCACAGTGAAACATCATAACGGGCATACAACTGTCCAACAATAGTTACAATAGTTACATGGCATGAAACATTAATGAGGCATACATTACATTTTTAATGCTGTAATATAAATAATTGCAAGGAATAAACCTATCATAACCATGCCCCCCAACCAAAAGACAACTTATCCCCCCATACCTCTTCCTACCCCCTATCTACCCCCAGACCCTCCCACCAGAGCCGTATCTACCCCCACTAAGGTGCAGTTCCATGTTACTAGGTAACTCTACTCCCCATTTTTCATAGTAAAAGAAAAGAGGGGCCATCTGTAATGGTGTCTCTAATTTAGGACAGCCTAGGGCTCCATGTGCTATGCCCATATGCCATGTTGTCTACACAACTGCCTTTCCCCGCTTACCAGGTTCCCTGGGAAACAGGAGTCAGGGACCGAAGTGTATACAGCTTCTCCCATCTAGTTTTTTACAGAGGGGAGCTTACCCCAAAGACTCACAATTGCTTTTTCTACTCAAGTTATATAGAACTTCCTTCAACCATTTGAGATAGGAGATCACATGTTGATCCTTCCAATAGCAAAGGACAAGCCTCTTGACCAACAGGGATATAATGGCCATGTGATACCTCCTCTTCCTGACAGGGACAGTGATATAATCTCCTATTATACAAACTTGTGGTGATATATGCTCCTGCAGCCCCAGCAATGGGTCAGCCCTTTCCCGGATGGTTCTCCACAGGCAGACCACTCTGGGACAATCCCATAACATGTGAAGTAATGTCCCTGGTTCCTGTTCACACCTAAAGCATGCTTGATTCTGCATCTTGCCCATTCCATGCAGTTTAGCAGGGGTGTAATAAATATTATGCAATATATAGAACTGTGTCAGTCGTAAGTGATCATTAGCAGTGTATAAACAGACTCCTTCCCATATTTTATCCCATGAAAAATTATCCTGCAATACTGCGTGTGGCTGCTTCACACATTCAAGAAGCTCCTGAACGGGAACCACTTGCTGCGTATTCCAGTCACCAGAGCCGAACCAGTTTAACAACATGTGCCTAATTTGAAACACACAAAAGGAGTATTTCTCGGGGAGCTGAAAGCGTGCTAACAGCTCTGGCATCCCTCCTAGTTTACAATTTACCACCAAATCGCAAACTCGGGCTTGAGGGTCCGCACACTCTTTGGGGGCAACAATTTTTTGGTCTCCCAGTTTAAAATTAGCATTACCAAAAATGGGTTGCGATAAGTCCTGTTGGTTATTATATTTCAAGGACTTGCAAAACTGTAGATGGACCTTTAATGAAGTATTTATAACCGAACCACGTAAATTGCTAGGCAACTTACCAGGGGCTATGAATAAAAGGCTTTCCGAAGATAGCCCAGCTAACAAGTATTGCTCAACTTGTAGCCATATGGGAAGCTTAGATTGATTTTCTACGTCTAAGAAGGGGTAACAACCCAACGCATATATTTAGCCATGTGGCTAGCTAAATAGTAATAATAAAAATTAGGGAGTTTAAGGCCCCCTAACGGTCTTGGGGCACTTAAGCGGTTATTTGCCCTCCGTGGGGGCTTATTTTGCCATATAAATTGAGAGATTATATTGTGGAGTCTACCAAACCAGGTTAGGGGAAGATGAACATTTAACATATTGAGTGGATAGAATACCCTCGGCAAAATGTTAATTTTGATTACACTGACCCTTGCTTGGAGGGACAAGTACGTAGAAGCCCATCTATTTAGATCTAATTGAATCCCCTTTACTAGATTATCTAAATTCAGTTTTTTCATCAAGGATACTGATGTAGATAATGTTATTCCTAGGTATTTAAGATGGGTGGTCCAAGCCATGGATAGCGGGGCAATCTCTCTTCTAGAAAGCAAAGAGTTCAGGGGCATCACTTCTGATTTTCTAATATTAAGTTTATAATTAGAGACCATGCTAAACTTTTGGATTATCTGTAGAGTTGCTTGAATGTATTCACAGGGATTGGTGACATGCAAAAGGATGTCATCCACGTAGACTGATAACTTTAAATGAAACGTCCCTATTCTAATACCTTGTAGTATTGGGGAGGCATTTAGCTAACGTAACAATGGTTCTAGATATAAATTAAATAATAGCAGAGAAAGTGGGCAGCCTTGCCTAGTACCTGGCTTTAGAGGAAAAGCGGAGGAAAAAATTCCATTGCAGTAAACTTTCGCACTAGGTCCGGAGTATAATGATTTAACCCAGGAAACAAAAGGGACTGGAAAACCCATTACAGCTAGGGTATCAAATAGATAAGGCCAACTAACCCTGTTGAATGCCTTCTCTGCATCCAGGGAAACATGAACCATAGGTTTATCTGCCTCCCTGACTACGGAGAAGATATGCGCCAATTTACGATATGGTCCGATGAAGCCCTACCCTGTACAAATCCAATCTGCTCAGGACTCAGAAGCCCCTCCCAAACTTTGGACACCCTGGATGCTAGGATTTTGGCAAAAATTTTAATATCGTAATTCATCAATGAGATGGGACTTAAGTTTGTAACCCTGTCCTATGCCTTACCTGGTTTTGGCAACACCACTATGATTGCCTCCAAGAGAGTCGAACCTGTAATCCCATTCTCACATATAAATTTAAACAAACAAAGGAGAATAGAGCACAGATCCACCTCAAAAACTTTTAAAAGTTGGATGGAAAGCCATCCGGGCCTGGAGCCTTGTCTTTGGCGAGAGACCTGATGGCTTCCCTAACCTCTTGCTGTGAAATAGGGCGTGCTAAAAATTCTTGCTGGGCTACGTCCAGCGAGGGCAATGGAGTAGCTAACAAATAGCCCGAATTATGTTAGGCGGGGGGGTAGGTTCAGGGAGACTGTACAGCTGCGTATAGTATTGCTCAAACTCTTTGGTGATTTGCCTAGGGGTGGTTAAGATAGCGTTAGAAGATAGGGAAACACAGAGGGAACAAGACGAGACTCCTCTTGTCTCCTGAGCCTCATTGCCAGGAGATGACTGGTTTTCTCCCCCTGTTCAATATACTTAGCATGGGTCTTAAAGAGGGCATATTCTGCTCTCTCTCTCAGGATTTCTGCATACTCATTACGCAGCCCTACCAAATGCAACATCTCTTCATCTAGTGGGGGATTTGACAGCGAAGCTTCTAGGGCCCTAATCTACTCCAAAAGGGCTTTAGATTTTATATCCTTTTTTCACTTTCTGGTGGCCAAAATTCTAATAAATTCCCCCCACAGACCACATTTCAATGCGCACCATATTTGGTCAAAAGCTGGAAAAGATCCTTCATTTTGTCCCATAAATTGCTTTATAAGGTCTTTAATCTGAATTACTGTATCCTCCTGAGTAAGAACCTGGGAATTTAATTTCCATATAGTGTATTTTTGAATATTTGGGGCTAAGTTAGTTTCCAACCAAATTGGGGAATGATCAGACAACACTCTGGGGGTGATCCCACATCCCAGCAATCCTGCAATAACTTTCTGATTAACCAGAAAAAAATCAATCCGGGAGAGGGATCTATGCACAGGCAAATAAAAGGTATAAGCCCTAGTGCCAGGATTCAGTGTGCGCCAGGGATCGATTAGCCCATAGACATCTATGAAATCTCGTAAGGATCTTTGGGCCGGGGAAAGGTTAGGTCCTACTAAGGACGATCTATCTAGGGAGGAGTCTGTAACCAAGTTCCAATCCCCTGCTAGAATGATGGGTAAACCACTAAAGGCAGCAAGGGTTAAAGATAGGTTAACAAAAAATTTGGGGGAATCTTTATTCGGACCATATATCATGCCAATGAGTACTTCCGTAGCGTCTAGAATCCCTTTCAAGAAAATAAACCTACCCTGTGGGTCAGTCACCTTTTGTAGTTCTAGGAATTGAGTACCCTTAGCTATCAGTATCGCTACTCCACATTGTGCTGTGGAGGTCCCGGCTGTATACGTCATCCCAATAAAGCCTCTTCTCAATAAATTGTTGTCTGTTTCCAACATGTGCGTTTCCTGCAGAAAAACAATATGGCATTTCAATACCGCTAAATGCTTGAGTAGTTGAAACCATTTGACCCGAGACCTAGCTCCTTTGACATTCCACAACATAAATTTTATATCAGAAATATAATGTTTGGGATATCTATTTGGGCATCAGTGTATGGTACTTGCACCATTACTAGTTGTGTTAGAAGTGGCTCTGACCCCCCATCCCTCCACTCCAAACCCAAACGTAAACATTCTCAACTATACCCCTCCCCTTCCACCTACACTAACCCCCATTCACAGACAACCACAAACAGTAATACACCAGCCTTATCCCCTAGTCCTAATGCCTGTGCTCCAACCTCTTTGCTTGGCATGATGACGACCATGCTGTCCGACAAGCTCTCCTACTACCATTGCCCCCCCTCACCCAAACCCTGTACTTAACAGCTCCCACTGTAAATCGCTAAAATTACTACATATGGCACCAGGAAGAGTAAATATGCTTTACTTAACATTCTATATTCCTGCTGTCAAAATATCTATAAGGAACATCCATATTAACCTATCTAATTCAGAAGAAAGCTATCCAAATAACAAGATCTTATAACCCAGTTAAGGGTTTAAGCAATTACCATTACTAAAATATAATTAACCTAACTAAACCCATGGTGCCATCCTAAGGTTTGATTCTAAAGGTACCATAAGAATAATGTTAACAACACCATTTATAGAAAATTCTTTCAACACATTCACCCCAAGAATTAAACATGAAGAGATCCCCACCCCTTCTATAATTCGGTATAACCGGGAGCCTTCCATCTTGCCCTGGGATTCACAAACCCATCCAGGCTTAATATTTGGCACCTAGGCAAGATCACATAGTACAATATACCTCCTTATCCTACACAAACAAGGATGCAAAACTGCCCATTTCAAATCTCTAACCGGGTACTTCTAATACCAATAGATAACCACTAGATGTCGCCACAGTCTCATTTGAAGAGATCAGGGAACACATGCTTGCAGGATTCAGCTGCAGTTTCCATGTTTTCAAACGAATGCCAGCGGCCCTCGTGGAGTATCTGCAAGGTTGCTGGGTACCTGACTCTGAATTTTATTCCATCAGCAATAAGTTTAGTGACCACAGGATGGAGAGTGGACCTTTTTTGGTGCACTGTATATGGTAAGTCCTGCGCCACTCTTATCTTCTTCTCCTCCCATTTAATTTCTTGGAGATCCTTAAGTTTAGCAATGATATATTGCTTATCCAGGAAGTTGAGTAGTTTAAACAAAAAGGGCCTAGGAGGAGAGCCTGCAGGCGGCATAGGCGGTAAAGAGCGATGTGCCCGCTCAATAACGTATGCAGGCCCATTGGTAAAGGGACCCAACAGTTTTTCACACAACTTCCGGGCGAACACTATGGGTAGGGAACCCTCTTCCCCCCCCCTCAGGTAACCCCAGCACAACAATATTGTTTCGCCTTGATCGCTCCTCGAGGTCTTCTAGTTTATCTTCGGCTTTCTTGAGCCTTTGTCTCATGTGTACCATCACTGGTTCCAGACGCTGCCTCCAATCGTCCAACGACGATATGCGGGCCTCATTATCCGAGGTCCGAGTAGCAAGCTGGTCAATTGATGTACTCATACTTCGCAGCTCCAAGGCTAACACTGGAGTAGCAAGCTGGTCAATTGATGTCCTCATATTTCGCAGCTCCGAGGCTAAAATGAACAAGGTGTCTTTCATAGGTGTTAGTTCCTTGAGGAATCATTTTCAGTAAGTGCCTCTTGTTGTTGAGTATGAGCAGTCATGTTGTCTGCCTGCGCTTTGGCTTGCTTAGATGTCTTCTCCTTGCTTGGTGTGGGCGGCGGGGTATGCTTCAGCGCAGCTTTCTTCATCTTCACATTCATTCTACTTTGGGTTTTGTTTTTTCACCCCCAAATAGGCAATGCAGAGTTAATTCCAACCCTATTACCGGTCTACCTTCATCGGTAAAGCGGAGAAATCTAGCGAAATACGCAATTTGAGTGGCGTTGGTATGGGAGCTATCAGTTAGAGCACCCTATCAGGCAGCCATCACGCCGGAAGTCCCAACTGGCAGAAACTTTTAACAGTTTTATCACTGCAAACAAGTGCAACCAAATGTTTTAGAGTCACAAGAGCAATGCTCACTAGCAGAAACCTAAAGGCACTTTTACATTACACTTTTACACTTACCTGGAGTGTTGCCATCGTGAATCGACTTGCTCTGCTCCGCTCGCATTGTAGCCCTTTTCTCTTACCCACTGTGGCTGTACAGTATTCCTGATGGCCTTCCCATGTTTTGAGGACATTTCTGGTGGAGGGGTTAGTGTACTGGAGTTCACCAGTGCAAGCGAAGCAGCATTTTTACACGCTTGCAAAAAACACTTGCACCGATGCACTCCACTCCACGTTCCCAACAAACCAAGGAATGCATTTTGCTGCAGTGCTGTGGTTTGCAATGCTCTGGAAGCTCTTTACACTGCCAGATCTGCACCAGTACAACTGCTCTGCACTGCTGGCACCAGTGCAGAGCCACTGGTAGTGTAAAAGCCCCTTAAATCACTTAACAGACTTCTACTACCAGTGCAGCATATTTTAGATCATTCACACAGTGTTGTCAGTTCAGTCCTGTAAGTGTAAGATCTGTTACCAGATGAGAAACATATCTCATTCATGCAGAGAGATGGGACCACACCAGTTTCCATATAGTGCTGGCTAAAATGATTAAGGAATTGCAGTACTTTGTATGAGATCAATGTGGGGGCACAAACGTTTAATTTAAAAAAAAGTTGTACTTTGGCTAGATAAATGAAGAACTAGAGGTATACCATACCATTAATTCCTTTTCTTCAGCATGTTGGCCAGAAATCCACACAAATGAGCCTGCTCCTTCAAGGCATCATTTGAGAACTACGAGCCCGTGCACAACCATACAGCATGTTTGCACTTCTAAGTTCTGTATCGCAATTAGAAGCACAAACAAGCATTGAATATTTTTTGATATTTTTTGACAACTATACTGGTATATAGGAGCCCCCCTACGGCTTAGCCGTCAGTTGTGTCATCAAAGGATTTGCTGTGGGGGACTCTGGCACAGTAATGGCGAGTGGAGGGTTGCAGAATTAGCCAGATAAAATACAAATTGCAGCTGTGAAAGTTATTTGAAAACATACAGCTACTGCATTTTACCTACTTCACACCTATAGGTTCCATGTTTTTGCCCAGGGAATGCTGACAGTCCCTCTTTAAGCACAGCAACCTAACTGTGCAATTAATCCTTACATTGATCAAGTACTGCAACTGTTATGGAAATCTCTAGTTTCTGTAAAGTGCAACAACCAGGTGGTGCACATATGGCTGGTTGTTAGTCACAGAAGATAGTTGCCCTGTGTTTAACTGGATGCAGAACACAAAGCTAGATTGGTGTAGAGTATATAATGTAACTTATGGCATACACTTGCTTTATTCAAAACCTAAGCATAATAAACATTATCTGAACAGGCTGGGAGATTGGTCAGACCCCAGTAGCCTCAGATGTAATGTATGCACAGTGGTAGATATAACCCCCCCTCAGGGGCTTACCTTAATTGCCGCCATGTCCCACTTTCACCCGTTTTCCTCCCACTGCTGCTGGTGTCCCCAAAATTCTTGTGGTGCTCCTTGTGCCTTCCTGTGTTCTCCAAGCCCCCATGCAGCCCATTTTTCTAATAAAGACTAGTTCGGACTAAAATTTTAAGCCACGAGTTGCTGCCATACTTTTGGTGCCACCAGTGACCGCGCATGCACAAGAAGCACATTTAATCTGCCAACTGCTCAATTTGGGGTCCAACGGGGAGTCTCTCAGGGGTCCTGGCATCCTGGTAAGTTAAAAAGGGGCTGATGACCTTAGTGCTGTGGCTTAGAAGCTGTTTTAGAGTTTTAAAATGAAGTTTCAGTGAGGGCTGTTTATGGGGCTCATTAATATTCATGAACCCAATGTAAATAATCATAAATTGCTGCCTGCCGCCTGGGGGGACAGTATAACAGCGGCAGCGACAACAAAAGTACCAAAAATATTTTAATGAATGTGGGCGTGTTTTAAAGGGAACTGTTTGAACTACAAGTGTGTGGGGAAAATATAATGAATTACTTTATTCGTGACTGCATAACTGGGACAGTATCTTCTACAACAGACACCATTTTGGGAGTGCCTTAGCCAGTCAAAGGCCGGGATTCCAACCAGAGACTCTTGGGAGTGTGATACAGCCTTGTGGGAGATTTTCAGTGAAAATGTTTGGGCACCTAAATTGCAGCCAATTAAAAGACATAAACTGTTTTTAGGCAGCCTGAACAGCCAACCGGATTCCAAGGACTTCTGCCTGTATTTAAAAGGGACAGTTTGAATCTCAGGGAATTCATAGGCAGTCTACATTTAATTCCAGAGTCTGCAAGGAGCAGCCTATAGTCTAAGGCAGACCTGTGTTGGGACTCCAGCTTGAACTACAGAGCAGACTCTGTGGAGAATGGGCCTGCAAGAGACCTAGTTGCCTCTCGTGTGTTTCTTGTGGTCTGAAAATGAAGATTAATTGCCAGGAACTGCCTGCCTACAGATTGAGAGGTTTTGCTCAGTGAATTACTGTAATTGCAAATCAGCCTGAAACTGAGTTGCAAGGTAGAGAAGTAAATGTTGTTTTACTTAAATGTGCTGAATGTTTATTGTGGATCAAAGTCTGCTGCCCAGGGACTCCTGATTGCCAGACAGGAGCCTGCATTTTCCAGTGATGGAACTGTCTACCAGCTGGAAAGGTCCCCAGTAATTAAACTGAACTTTGCCAAATGTGATGATCCAGCCTTGGGCCCTTGTCCAAACCAACCCATGCCATCTGTTCTTGTGCCAGCCTCAGTATCTTTGGCGAGAGACCAGCTTTCGGGGATCCAGCCCCTACGCAGAAAGATATCACAGGTCGTGGCCACCTTCAATGGGAAAGGTCGTGAAGCGGAGGTGAATTGTGATGGCCCAGCTTCCCCAAGTGCATCAGCTTCCAGCCTCAGGTCTTCATTTTGCCAGGACATCACCTCCATTTGACTGCTACAGTGAGTAAATCCAGGGTAGCTCCCTGCAACAGTCATCTTAATCTTCTTGTGGTATCATCTAATTGTTTCCTGCTTAAAGTTAATAATTTCAACAGTCTGGGCCAACTTTCCAGGGTTTACAAATAGCCAAAGTCTTGTTTATGCATGCTAACTGCCTTTCTTTCTATCAAGGGCCCCAACAACGGCAGCAACGCCGGCCACCCCTGGGTACCAGTTCTGGCCAGCCAGCATAGATCCTGGGTACCCAATGTTGTAGGACTGATTATTTGGGACTGAAGTACATGCATACTAACTTGAATTTAATCAGTAAAGTAATCATTCATCCAGATTCACGCCCCCTCCTTGTTCACGTCCCCTCAATAAATGCGATTTGTTGTTTTACTTTGAAACTAGCTTATGAACATATTACTGGGCTTAAAGCATTAGACTTGAAATTGAATGTGTTAAAAGTGCATGCTGTTTTGCCAAACTCTCTTTTACAGGGACACACACCAGCACCAGAGACCCTGCTGGTAAGTGGGACAACCGTGAGCACATTATTAGTGTATGTTACAAACTGTATATTGACTGCTGTTAAGGGTCATCTGTTTGTATCTGGGTAATTGGTCACTAGGTGGGATTGTGGGTGGTCATAGTTTTCCGAGGGCTATACCAGGCTAGGTAGATACCCCCACTATTGTTACCCTGGGTGGAGGCACCATAATATCTAACCCATGCCCCTCAACCTGTTGTTAGGAAGTCAGGGGTAGTAACCCTAGAGACAGCACCACCTAGGGGTTACATCTTGGAGGCACCACTGGGATTAGCACCTCTAGTGGCCAAAACCAAAAACTGCAACTAGAATTTGTTATGGGTACCACTGAAGAAATGACTGCGCATCAGTTAATTAGATACAAAATCACACATGCTCACACAATGCAAGCATCATGGGCTGCATATGCAAATCACCAAAGAATATTATGCTGGTTCAATTTTAAGCAGAAATGCATGGTGCCAAAAGGCCTCTCACACAGTTTGCAAAGGGTGCCAACAGAAGACATAGACACGTGTTTCATCCTACCAGGACTCATCAGTATGCCTCATCTGTTTGACACCCCAGTGGAATGAACCAGCTACCGTAAGATGGTTGATCTGGGTTATGTTTTGGTGAACCCAATTAAAACAAAATACAATTTAAAAGACAAAGAACCTCTGTGCGCAAGTACTGAGGTAATGATTACCCCAAAGGGCATTTGGCCGGGAAGCCAAGTTTCAAAGAAATACAAAATCACACATGCCTCCACAATGCAAAGCATCATGGGCTGCATATGCAAATCATCACAGAATATTATGCTGGTTCAACTTTAAGCAGAAATGCATGGTGCCGAAAGGCCTCTCACACGGTTTGCAAAGAGCGCCAACAGAAGACATAGACACATGTTTCATCCTACCAGGACTCATCAGTATGCTTTGTCTGTTTGACACCCCATTGGAATGAACCAGCTACCCTAAGATGGTCTATCTGGGTTATGTTGTGGTGAACCCAATTAAAACAAAAAACAATTTAAAAGACAAAGAACCTCTGTGCGCAAGCACTGAGGCAATGGTTACCCCAAAGGGCATTTGGCTGGGAAGCCAAGTTTCAAAGAAATACAAAATCACACATGCCCCCACAATGCAAAGCATCATGGGCTGCATATGTAAATCACCATAGAATATTATGCTGGTTCAACTTTAAGCAGAAATGCATGGTGCCGAAAGGCCTCTCACACAGTTTGCAAAGGGTGCCAACAGAAGACATAGACACGTGTTTCGTCCTGAAACTGACCCCCAGAATGCTTTGTTATTACTAGATATACCCCTGGGCGCTGGTAAAGTCTGTAGAGAGGGCACTTTCAAAAACAGAATGTCTGTGGAAGGCTTTAGTGGTAAGCTGACAAGCTGACCTGACTGCTCAAAGTTTAATGGCTTTATTGGAGTGGAGTGTAGCAAAGCAAAGCAATCTTTATTTCTATAGTACCTTTCTTAAAACCAAGGCACTTCACAAACAGCAGTAAAAACACATCAATAAATACAGATATATAACTATAAATTAATTAACATCATCTGGGAAAGCTTTTCGGACCTGTGTTGGAAGATCATCCAGAGGAACCAGGTGTTTCACTTGGGCAATGTTCCTCAGATGATAAAAAGAGGATTTGACAATGGCAGACACCTGAAATTTCACGATCAAACCGTCATCAAAAACAACACCAAAGTTACATACCCAGACGGAAGTTATGACCCAGTGGCTAGCACTAAGGTACCCAGAACTGTTGCCATTGATGGGTTCCTGGCCACCTGGAGGGTGGTAACTAAGGATAGTGAGGATCCCTGAGAGCCTGAACCCCACCCTTGTCTGAGAGTTTAGAGTAGAAGCTTGCCAAGTGGTTACTGGAGGAAGGCCACACTCTCAAGGACTTAATCAAGTTACTTCAGCCTCCCAGGGATACCCCTTCCCCAGCACCTACAGTATGCCAGTTCTGGTACCTGCCCCTACACCAGATACTGTGCCCACACCAGTGCTGGTGCCTATGCCTGTGCCCTTGAGTGGTCAGGACAATTACTGCAAGTTGAAAGTGTTTTCTGACATCTTGTCCACACTTAATGAGGAAGATGACTGAGAGACATGGATAGACTATGTTGCCTCCTTAGTGTTCGAATGGCAATCTTCCGAGGTGGAGAAGAGGAGAAGGCTGAGTGAAAGTCTCTGAGGTCCCGCTCTGGCAACTATCCATGCAAAATGGGCTATAACCCAGGGGCAACTGCACAGGACTATTTGGTTGCTTTGGAAAATGTATTTGGGAGCCCAGACTCAGATGAGGATCTTTTGTGGAGGGTTAAAACAACTCATCAATGTCAAGGGGAGCCCTTGTCGATGTATGTACCTCTGCTTGAAAAGGCCTTACAGAAATGCCTTAGGAAAGGTAGTGTGGCTCCAGGTGAGCTGGATCGAATTAGGTTGGACCAGATACTTAAGTCTGCTTCATTTCCTGAATTCTTGTTGCTTAAGTTATAGCTGGTAGATGGGTGGGATTCACCTCTCCCCTACGATGAACTGATGAGAGAAATCCATGGAAGTCAAACAAAGGAGGCCACCCTGGGGGTGCCCCCTCAAGTATCTACTGCTGCTGCTCAGGTTACTGATACAGGTCTGGTGGGTGACGTCCGAGGACCAAACGTAGTGCCAGATAAGCATAAAGAGACTGTAAGGGACTCTCCATAATTGACAGAAATACTTACAGAAAACAGAGAACTGAAAGCTGAGGTCTCCTCTAAGGCCATCGCTGATAAAGACCCAGACACCCCTCAAAATGCATCTGCTATGGGAGTGGGGGTGCATGCTCAGGCACTCACTGTAGATGGCAGCATAAAGGCTGAACTAAGTGAGTTGTCTGCCATGATGAAGGAGGTGATGGGGCTTAGTGTGCAGCCTTCGACATGGCGAAGAGAGGGGGAGGCCGAACCAAAACTCTACTGTCAGTGCTCTGGCTCCAGCACCAAATATGTACTCCTCCCTACCCCCTAGCCATGAATGGGGACCAGCCCTTAATGTAATGTTACGGCCAAAGCAGACCAAAGGAAGTATGTTTTGCCATAATTGTGGGAAGGATGGGCATATGAAAAAAGATTGCCGGTCTCAAAGAGACCCAGAAAAAGTGATTGACAAACTACAGGAAGAGCTCTGAAGACCAAAGCAATTTCAGAGGGGTATAGGAAATGACTGTAGCGGAGGGTCAGGCAATCCTAATTCCAATTTCTTTGTGGCTAGGTCGTTTGTCCAAGTTCCTGCTAATGTGCCTCCTGACTGATCCCAAATGGTAGATCCTTTCATGGAGACCATGGTACACATTGATGGTATTCCGGCTCGAGCCGTATTGGATAGCGGATCTCAGGCCACTATAATATTCAAAGATTGGTATGACCAGCACTTGTCTGATCACCCTCTACAATCATTAGAAAGGCTGCATGTATGGGGTTTGAGCGATAAATCGTACCCTTACCTTGATTACTTACGAATATGGCTATCTTTTCCTTCTACTGTTGCTGGCGTGGATGAGCCCATGTAGACTCTGGCCTTGGCCTACCCTTCCACTGGACTATATGATGGAATTCCCATATATTGATCAGCACTAATGCACATGTTTGCCACCTAGCAGAGATGTGTCAAGAGAAGTGAGCTCAGAAAACCGGACAAGCCTTACCTAGTCACCCAATAGTACAAAAAGGTTCTGAGATGCAGCTACAGTGAATGATGAGGATGACCCAGTGGGGCATGTCTGGAAAAAGGACCCATCACCTCTCATCTTGCCACCTAATTCACAGTATCACATCAGTGGAGAGGTGTATATCAAAAAAGATGCCACAAACAAGATTCTTATGCTGGATACCCCAGGTGAGGTGAAGCTACCTAATGGACTTTTAATTAAACCCAGTGTGCTACCTGTTAGAGCCCATGCCTATGCCAGGAGAGTAGTAGTGCAACTCTGTAATGTGACCGGCAGAAACATCGAAGTCCCCTGGCACTGCACCCTGGCTCAGGTGTACTGCGCAGATACTGCTATGTTACCAAACAAATGCAGCCGAGAGGAAGATGATAAAGTATCCCCAGATATGTTTGACTTTGGAGAGTCTTCTATCCCTGGAGAGTGGAAAGACAGAATTAGTGGCAAGCTAGCCCAGTGGAGTAAAGTGTTTTCATTAAAGGAATGGGATGTCACATGCATCACAGGTGCTGAACACCATGCCAGGCATATGACAAGAGGCCATTTTGCGAAAGAGCATGCATATTGGCAGTGGCGGACATTAACTATGTTCGACACTACCTTCAAGAGATGTTAGCTGCTGGAATCATCCAGGAATCTCATAGCCCTTACACATCCCCTATTGTGGTAGTCTGAAAGAAAAATGGTTCAGTGAGGATGTGTGTGGACTACAAGACCCTTAACCAAAGAACCATACCAGACCAGTATACTATGCCTCACATCCAGGATGCCCGTGATTGTCTTAATGAAAGCCAGTGGTTTTCCATCTTAGACCTCAGGAGCAGGTACTACCAAATCCTGATGGCACCAGCGGATAGAGAGAAGACTGCATTCATCTGATCCTTGGGTTTTTACAAATTCGTTCACATGCACCAGGGCATTTCTGGGGCACCAGCCACCTTCCAGAGATTAATGGAGTGAGCTGTAGGAGACATGAACCTGCTTGAGTACTTAGTTTAAAGAAAAAAGAAACAAAAGAAGCAGTCACAACTTTCAGAAATTTGTAGTGATATTCACCAGATCATTGTGGCCGACTGACTGGACAGTAGCCTCTCCCCAGCGCTTCGACTCTAGCACAGGGTCTTCCTCGGGGTTGGGGGCTTAGTTTATCTGGATGATGTCATTGTGTTTGGCAAAACACTGGAAGAGCATGAGACTCGCTTGTTCAAGGTTCTGGACCGGTTAGAAGAATTCAGATTAAAATTATCCATTGACAAGTGTCAGTTTTTCCAGAAATATGTAAAGTATGTGGGCCACATCGTATCTTCTGAATGTATACAAATCGATCCAAGCAAAGTGGAAACCTTAACTACTTGGCTATGGCCTAGCAATCTTAAAGAACTACAAAGGTTCCTGGAATTCTCCGGATGCTATTGCCATTTTGTAAGTGACTACACCAAAGTCATTCACCCTCTGCTAAATCTGACTCAAGGATAGCCACCTACAACCCGGAAATATAAACAGAGTGTTGTAAAAGAAGAGGAAAAAGCTTATTTCAAGACTAAGAAACCTTTTGGAACCAGCTGGACCACTGATTGTGACACAACATTTTATGACATCATTTATCAGTTTATAAATGCTCCCATACTTGCCTATGCAGATCCAACTAATCCATATCATACAGGTGCCAGTTTGAGCCGTACTTTACCAGGAGCATGAGGAAGGACTACACCCTGCGGCAAATCAGTTTACAGATACAGGTAAAAACAAAAGACCACAGGATGAACATTAACATTTGAAATTATGAGCTTATATGTTTTAGATCTTTATTCAGATGCTTGGAGTGCTTTCTATATATGTGTTTTAGATTCCAAAAATCAAGGAGATTATTTCTGTTGGGTTGAGGCTGCAGGGTGCCTGAGACAGGTTACTGGTATGGAGGCCTGAGAGCACATTGAAATAAGTGTGCTGACTCACCGGTGTTGGTTATTCAAGCTTATATTAAACATCTGAATTTGTTTATTTATATCATATTTATGCCTCTCCAGTTGAATATAATTAAGAAAAGAAAAATTAATAAGGATAAAATACTGAATACTGGTGCGTCATTATAATGTTATTGTTTCTGTGTATAAGAATTTATTTGTAAAATGTTCAGAATATGTAGCAAGACTGCTATTATGTTGCAGTGACCTCCAAAAGAGTCCAGATCAGGTGAAATGTCAGGGATTGTGGAATAAAAAGCACTGGGATTCAGATGTTTATTTTTCTGTGTGTTGTGGCCTAATTTGGCCCAGAGTGGCCTCCAGATTAAGTATAGCCTAGAGGTTAGAGTAATGAGCTGTGAATGAACTTGGTACCTGCAGACCTGGGTTTGACTGCATACTGTGTGACTCTCAACAAGTCACTTAACCAGCCCAAAGCTCCAGGGTTGCCCCTGAAAACAGGCAGTGGGCCTTACCCGGTTAACAAAAAGCATAAAAATAAATAAAATTTGAGCGGGGGAGGGGTTTCCACTAGTTTGGTCTAACAGAGTGTGCTGTTCTAGTCAATGCACCCTGTGGTACAATACTTCACCTCTGATCTCATCAAAGGCACTAAATTCCTTTTTCAAGTTTATGGTAGTCACCCATAATTATTTCTGTTCTATTATTTAAGGAGTCAGTGTGTATTATTCATGAAGTCTTACCCGACCTAATCAAAATAATTTGCCCTGTAGATGCATCCAATTACAATAGACTTAGCTGAATTTATGGTTAGAGTCACATACTGTATCATATTTTTGCAAATTAATGACTTGTATAATTGAGTGAATTAGAAACAGTTAGAGGCACAATTATGTTAGAAATTAAGTAATTCATTATACATACTGTAATGGCCCTTCCTCCACATTTGCATTGTCTATACAAATCATATATGGATATGCAAATATATAACGTAATAGCTTGTTGTATTTTTGTAACCCTAGAACGTCCCTGTAAAAGAGTATAATCTCAGCAGTGCTGTTCTGCTAATAGAAATAAAACACATTAATTAAGCATTGCTAACAAAATGATAAGCTATTCTACTTGAGGGTCATATGGCTAAAGCCTCAGGTTTATAAAAAGCCATTCAAGTATTGATCAAGTCTATCATGGGATACAAGCAGCTGGTATTAATGTGGACAAATCAAAGTCTATTGTAAGATACAGTGGTAGCCAGTGCCATGATGCAGAATATGAAGGTACATCACAGTATGTCACAAAAATTCCCCAATAATTTCAATGTGATTTCTGTGAGGTGTTTCTTTATATCATCTATGATATTTCCCTCTATATCCAGGTATACTGTATAGTGCATCTTATCACTGGCCACTACTGTAAAATAGCTGGGACAAAATCCATTGTTGTGAACTTAGGAGATACCTCAGACAGATATATTTCTGTGGGATGAGATAGCCCCAGATTTAACTCTTTTATCTCCAACAAACAAACAAAAAAGATAATATATTAGGGTAGCCAGGTATTGTTCTTCACACTATTTTACGTTTACTGATGCACACAGAGTATCTGGAGTATGACATTTTAACTGTGAGGGAGCTACATGCTGTTGTCCATGTCTCTTGTCTAGAAAAATGGCTGTGATTAAACCAGCACTGATATCAGACTATTGAAATTGACTATTGACACACAGGTGTCAGCGTGGCTCAGTTGGTAGCACATCTGCCTCTGGACCAGTAGGTCATGGGTTCTCGTCCCACACCGGGACTGGACTTGCACCTAAAAATCGCTGGCATCCGAGTGCAGTATTGGGGGGTGCTGTACTGCTGGGGTGTGCCATCCTTTGGATGAGATGTTAAACTGAGGTCCCTTCTGCCCGTCCTGGTGGGTGTCCAGGTGGAAGTAAAAGAACCCAGGGTACTCTTCACAAAGAGCAGGGAGCATTCCCTGTGTCCTGGCCAACATTCCCCTTCCCATAAACCGGTTCATGCAATTATCCAGGCTGTGTGTGGGTGATGATGTGCGATATGGCTGCCACCACACATTCAGTCACTTCACTACCAGTCTAGCACTGCTTGTAAAGCGCTTTGGGATACTGTGTATGAAAAGTGCTATATAAATGCGGATGATTCTTCTTCTTCTAGTAACCATCAAAAGCAAAGTTCTATAGTACACCCATTTCCTTCTTCAGGGTGTAGTAGTTATACTGTATCGAGTACGACTGTCAAATGAATAAACAGGTAAACTGGGAAACATACAGTACATTAACAATATGAGCCAATGCTTCTACTCCATCACATCAGTGTTTCTTGATGGTATCAGCTGTAATAAAATAGCCAACACTTCCTGGGAAGAGTGATGTGTTCTGTATGTAGAGAACTCAACCAATACTATTATTGCACCAAACGTCAGGGAGAAAAAAGACAGCAGGCTATATGGCAAAATACAATAGCAGCCCAACAACAATATTGTTATTCAGTCTGCCTACGCAGGAAGGACTGAACAATGAGAGCGCTCTAGGATGATTCCCTGAAATGGGCTATAGTCAATGTGCAAGGTCTCATGAAATCACAGTTCAAACCAAACCAGCTGCTTAGACCCTAATGCCAATGGGCATGATTCACAAATGGGTGGGTTTCCCATGCAAAATGTGCGTAACCCACCGGCGCGGCTCCACACCCATGAACAGGTGTGCAGTGGCCAGCATTCACAATTGCAGGCCACCATGCACCTCATGCCTGTGGATTCTTCCCCCCGGCATGCTAGTGCATGAGGGCATATCGGTGGATATGGGTGGGCAGCCAATGGGATGCCAGTACCTGGTCCACTAGTGGTGTCCCACACTGTGCAGTGTTGGGGTTTCTGGGACCAGTGAACTGTGTCCTTGCAGGGACACCGGATGAAAGCCTGGGTAGCTTTCCCCAGCCCCCCTCTTGTCTATAAGGCTGGGTGGCATGGTGAGGGGGCAAGCAATGTTTTGCTGTGACCAGTGGCAGCACCGTGAGCAGGGCTGCAATGGCTATGCTTGTGTCCACCCCCTGCATAGAGGATACAGCCTGAAATGGCATCCAGTGCTGATGTGAATGGGTCACCAGTGGGGCACCCCCCCAGCATGCCCCGTGCCACCCCTGGCATGGTGCCCAGTAGCTGGCTAGGGATCCACTTCGCAGGGTGCTAATGTGCCCATTCAGGAATGCTGTGAGGGGTGTACAGGGCACTGCTGCATGGCATTTGGTAGTATGAATGCCTACATGCTGCCCTTGCTGGTGCAAAGGCATTTGTGAACTGTGGCCAATATGAGCAAGCAGATTCAATAAGAGGATTCCATAAACTTCCTTCCTTACTTGGCCTACAAATGAGGGCTAATGCTCTCACCCCTGAGTCATATTAAAACAAATAACAGAGGAGCTTTTGCCAGTGCTCTCATCATGAGGTTGTAGTTTATAACTGAAATGTTAGCCAGTATTTTAATTACTGGATTAGAGGGATCTATGTAATAACGGTGATCACCAATGGATGATCACCATTAAGACAACGGCACATCGCCAAAAAAATATTTTGGCGATGTACTTCCTGTCGCACGGCAAAACAGCACCGGGAGTTGGATTTTCTTGCTTTGTGGGGGCTGTGTCACCTGCACCCCCACTTAAGGATTCTCAGCTACAAGGGGGGTGCATGTCCGGGGTGCAAACGCTGAAAAAAAAAATTGGCTGGGCGCAACAAAATGTACCTGCACCTGAATCCAAGCCCAGCACCATTCCCACACCAGCCCTGAACCCATCTACCATACCACGGAAGCAGCTCGGCAGCTTGCCATGGTGCCACCCCTACAACCCCTCCGTCCCTTCCCAACCCACACTTGGCATGCTCCCTCCCCCCCCCCCGGCACACATAGGCATGTAGCAACATGATGTTGCTATTTCGTGCAACCCCCATCCGGTTACCCACCTTACCCACTTGCCCCACTGACAGGTGTCGCAACTGAGTCGCCTTTCGGTGGGTGCCCAGTTGCGGTCTCCAAAGTCACGGGATACCGAATTGGAGTTGGATAGAGCAGAAAGCAGTTATTGGTACAAACCACTGTACCAGAGTAAAACTCACTATCAATACAGGGCAAGCAGAGACAGATATTTTGTAATGCACAAGCTTTCAGGCAACATTTTAAGTGTTCTGTTTCCCTGAAACTTTAAAGCCCCCTTTTTTTATAAAAACTTTTTATTAGTTTTGTTAGGCAGAACTTACAAACCAGCTCTGGACAACATGCAGAGAGCAAACGGGTACCGTAAAAGAATACTTATTCAAGGATGCATTATCTGAATGTCCAGGTAAATATCCCAGTTGGAAGCCATGCAATATGCAATCTGCTAAAGCATTAATTCCTTCATTTATCAGCTGCAGAGCCACTATACCACCACAAAAGAGAAGGGACCTTATGCTGCAAGAGTTCAGTTCGACATGCTTTGGGGTCCAATAGAAATCAAAAGGATCATTTAAATCAGCATCATTTGTCATGCTTAAGTCTGTGCCCCATCATCATTCTAAAAAGCAACTACTGCACATACCATCGCTGCAGTTAATAGAGAAATACTCAACATTTAAAAAAAAAAAAAGACAGAACTTTAAAAGAGTAACTCGGAGAAAAACAACATACCGCATATATCTATCACATGTTGGAGGGATCAAACCACATGTATAACTCATGCATATGCTGTATTCGGTTCCACTTCAATAGCATGCAAAATATTTCAGTACGATCATTTACAGCATGGACATTTCAGTGATACAATGTACAGTGCAGTACAATTCTATCGCGGTCATTTTGGTCACATTTCGATATGTACCTTTTGAAATATATGCTCTTTAATTGCTTTAATTAGCTGCATCAAAAACATTTCTGGCAGAATTCCCTACAGCCGTAACAAGGGGGTGCTTTTTTTCACTCATGTCAATCAATGTGGAGTAAGGTCTAAGAACATCATGACCTTCTAAAAAACTACACATTAGACTCTGACTTTGCACTTCAATTTCGAATAATGCAAGCACTAGCCTATGTTCAGCCAGCTGATTTCATAGATATATTTGAGATTCTGAGGGACACAGAGTTCTGTAGGACACATGATGACCAGCTGCCCCCCCCCCACCCGTTGACTATTCTGAAGATACTGTACTTGGATAGGGAGGCCAGTTGGTCAGTGTGGTTGCCGTAAGCCACACTTTGTTATAGGGTTTTGGAACTGCTACAGTGCAGTAAAGGAAGGTTTGCAGAGCACTAACAACTCAGTCGAGGGGTGACATAGAGGCTTCAGTAGTCTGCTGGGGGCAAGCCATCCCACTATTTGAAAACTTATAAGAGCTATAAAATTGAACAGAAAATGAATGAATTGAAAGTGGAGGAATACCTTTCAGGCATGGTACCCCCAGCTCAGAGAAAAAAGTATAGAGACACTGGAAAATGCATCGAATTGATAGTTGATGCATATGGAACATCTGATTGTGCAGAGTATCTTGGGGTAGCTTATAACTTCCAGTTACAGATGGATGGAGGGGGCAAGGAGAGAGGAGAGGCAGAAGATGATGGTAGCAAGCTAGTATTTAGGCAGAAAAGAGGAATAGTGGTAGAAACACTGAACTTCAAGGGACAGTGAGAGGAGGGAGTAGTGATGGATAAGGGGCAGGGCACTTTGGGAGCAATAACAGAAGAAAGGAAAAGGTGATTAAATCTAGACAGGGTAGACTTCTGGGGCAGCACTGTAAACCACATCCATGTAGTAAAATAAAGACAAGATCATCTTAAGGATAACCTTACTGCTGACCAGGAGTGGCAGACAGGATTTGTCGCAGTGCAGTATGTCTAGATTTGGGTGGAGTTTTTTATTTTTTGTTTTTATACATAGAATTGATGTGAGTGGAGACATGGAAGTTCTTGTTCAGCTACGCACTGAGATACCTAAAATTAGGTGCAGCTTCAACTGGGGCACCATATAGAGACTGAAAACTGGTGTGTATTGGAGATTCACTTCCCCTCTGCTTTGTGCTAAATGGTACAGACACCATCTTTCGGGCAGAAAGGAAGAGTTAGAGTGGAACCAGTGTTGGATGTTGTCAAAATCCAGCACAGGGACCAAGGCCCTGGAAACAGAGAGTATTGTGTTATTTTTGTGCATGTGGCTATGAGAGGAGACACAGACTGAAAGGAGGTTATTTAAAAAATGGAAAGGAAAATTGGTGCCCAGGGTGAAGGTCTCTAGAACTGATGGACAGGGAGAGGATAAGGTGTCTCTGATAGGTAGAGTGTAACCATGTGGCATGGGCTATTTGGGAACATTCAAAATGATTAGTCCGATGGGTTTCAAAGTTCAAACACCTAAATTCTTTTACACTTGTTTGAACAGTTAAAAATGAGACAATTTCTTTTCCTGTTTTCTCAAAAAATCTTTAATCAGTGGTTTCCCTTCTTATACAGGAATTAACTGCCACTTCCTGATTTTCTCAGGCCACTACCTCTAGGGCCACAATTTAGCCTATACTGAATCTGTGGTGTCTCAAGGCTTTCTTCATCTTTTTGATCCATAACTCTAGGGTCCTAAATCAGCCTATATTGAATTGGTTCCTTCTCTCAAAGCTTTGACAAACTGTCCTTACTTTCAAGCAGACCTCCAGGCAGACTTCCTCACTCTGCCTGTCTTTGGCTGCAGGGTTCATCTCCCCCTACACCTTCAGTCACACAGTCTTTCAGAGCTTCCCCTCAGCTCTGTGTTCTGCAAGGTTTCTCTCTCTCTCTCTCTCTCTCCTCTCTCCCTCTCTCTCATCCAGCTCCTCCAACCGTGTGCTCTGTGGGGCAGGGAGCCTTGTGCTTGAGAAGGGGTTGCTAATTCCAGCTTTGTCAAAATCAGTCCAAAACCACTCAGCACTTGAGGACTATAGTCAGGCAGTTAAATCACTCCAAGAGATTCCAACTGTTGCAAAATAACTTGCCACTTTATTTAATGAAACATTCAACACCACAGTGTAGAGACAGTAACCAACAGCCTCCAAACTAACTCCCCAGCGCTTTGACCAAGGTATGGTCTTCATCAGGGAGTCTTGCATCTTGAAAGAGGGTATAAACAAGCATTTGTCAATGCCGAATGTTGCTTGCTTCTATGTGCTGTTTAGGTATTTGGAAGTCATTGGAGTGCAAATATTGAAAATTTGCGAACTTACGAAGCGCATGAGAGAACCATGCAATGCACACCTTAAAAACAGTCACTGTTAGAAATTTTCACTAAATTTTCTAACATAGCCATTTTAAGACCTCTGCTCATGAACAGTGTCACTGTGATTTTGTTAATGTGTCCCATACATTGAGTTTGTGACCGACGCGCCCATTGTGCGCCATATGGGCAGAAACACGCTTGGGCAGGATGGAAAAATGACAGCTGTACTGCTCATAAGGAGGTGTGGTAAAATGGCAATGTTGAAAATATGGAGTGGAAATATTGAAAATTCGCAAACCTACGAGCATGCGTGGGAACTGTGCAACGCACACTCGTAAAACAGTCATTTTTAGGAATTCTTTCACCAAATTTTCAACATTGCCATTTTAAGATCTCTGCTCATGAACAGTGACACTGTGATTTTCTTAATGTGTCCCATACACTGAGTTCGCACACCGACTGTGCCATTGTGCGCTACATGGGCGGAAACATGTTTTGGGCAGGATGTGATAAATGACAGCTGTACTGCTCATGAGGAGGTGTGGTAAAATGGCAATGTTGAAAATCTGGAGTGAAAATATTGAACATTTTTGAACTTACGACCCTGCGTAGGACCTGCACAATGCACGCTCGTAAAACAGTCATTTTTAGGAATTTTTTCACCAAATTTTCAACATAGCCATTTTAAGACCTCTGCTCATGAACAGTGTCACTGTGATTTTCTTAATTTGTCCTGTACATTGATTTCAAGATAACCCACCGCGCCATTTGTGCTACAAAGGCGGAAACACATTTTGGGTGAGATGTGAAAATGACAGCTGTACTACTCATAAGAAGGTGTGGTAAAATGGCAATGTTGAAAATCTGAGTGAAAATATTTAAATTCATGAACTTACGAGCCTGCTTAGGAACTCGCAAGCATATGTCGTAAAACAGTCTTTTTCGGATTTTGACCAAATTTTCAACATGGTTTTTGGGACCCTTCATGAATGATTCACTGTCATGGCGGTATTCAGGCCTGAAGGGTGATCGCAGTCACTGCGCAAAATCACCCTTCGAGCCCTAATAACACCATGACAGTGACATCATTCATGAGAAAGGGTCCTAAAACCCCATGTTGAAAATTTGTGCAAAATTCAAAATGCCTGAGATATATAAGCTGAACCCCCATCTAGCCCATTATACAGCTTACCAGCATTTCCTCAGTTCACGTCGGCTTTGAAGAGTGCAGAGCGTGTTCCCGTCCACCAAGATCGCTATGCGGAGTCCGGAGGTAAGTATGGGGTGAGGGGTGTGGGAGGCTGGGTCGCAGTGGTGGGTGCGGGTTGTGGAGGGGGGTCGGGAGACGCACTGCTGGACCGCTTTTTGTTTTATAGGTTTAAAAAGACGCTGCGGGGCGCTTGCCACGCTGGGGTGGGCCTCAGCCGCGGCACAAGGATCTGGGGCCGCTTGAATGACGTGGGGACTGGGCAACTCTGTCGGACTAAAGGACTGATTGCCACACTGGGGTGGGCCGCCCTAGCGTGGCACCAAACTGGGGACGACGAAGTCAGCGGACGGGGATTGGGCACCGTCGGCTACACAGTATGTGCGGGGGCGCCGCGACGCCTGCGTGTTGGGGCAGCTACGCTTCTTATCGCTGCTCACTGAAGTGTAGCTCCCCCTTTCAACTGTATGCCACTGCATTTTGGAGCGTGTCATAGACAGCTCCAAAATGCATTGGCTTACAGGTGCCGCGCTTGCCAGCTCACTGACTGAATTGGAGGAGGAGGTGACACACCTCCGAAATCTCCGATGATGGCACTATGTTTCTTGCACATGCGTGCAAGCAACATAAAAATGCTACAGTTTAAATTAATATATTAGAACATTTGTAGTAGAAAATCTACGTTGTGAAAAGAACAATAGTTTACGTTTGTTAAACTATTTTTTATTTAGGAATTGTAAGTTTCAATAAAAGAAAATTATCATGCTCATGACATTATCCACATTATGTGATACCAGGTATGGGTTTGAACTATGCACTTTTACAGTTACAAATGATGTTATGTAAACCTACCTACAGATCAGGCTTAAAAAATGTAAACACTAATTAAGAGTAGAACATTAAGCACAATGTTTAAATACATGAATTAATTTAAGACTGTGAACAGAGCTCTTTTGTATCACGAGAAAGTTCATCTGTAAGAATATATTATAAGGGGGAGCAGGACCTTATGCTTCTTTTGGTTTTTCTGTGCAGAAAGTGTAATCACTAGAGAACAAAATTGTCAGGGTCACTATCCACGCCACGTGACAACCCAGGTATGGGTCTTGGCATTGTAATTGCGTCTAATGCAGATACCATTTGGGTGCTATTAATATTTATGTTAATTGAAGATGTCAGTAAATATTAATATCATTATGATGTTTATATATAATAATCTTTGTTTATAAATATATATGACTAAACTTATTATGGAAATAAGGGATATTTTATGTGTGAATATTCTGAGTGGATAACATAGAAAGAATACTGAAGTAACATTAAGACAATGCCAATTACGGATGTTGACTGTGAATGCTTATGTATTTAACATACTAACATACTAGATGCCAGCAGAGTAGGCCTATTGGTCTATCAAGTCTGCTCGTGCTTCAGCACCCGATTTGGGTACCATAGCCCTCTATCTGTCTTCTTCCACTGTTACTCCATCCCCCAGCCCTGCCCCCCGGAAAACCAGCCTCTGCTTCACCCCTTGCCTATACCTGTCCCACCCTCTCTTGAATCCCTCCACTGTAGCTGACTGTGCAGCGCAGTCCATGCTTCCACCACTCTCTCAGTGAAATACCTCCTTCTCCTTTCCCCCCTAATCCTACCACCCTCAATCTTCCAACTGTGTCCTCTGGTGATTCCACCCTCCTTCAGTTGAAAGATCCTGTCTCGGCTTACCTTATTTACTCCCCTGAGGTACTTGAAGACCTCAATCATGTGCCCCCCCCCGGTCCCTCCTCTCCTCCAGCGAGAACAAGTTGAGCTCCCCTAGTCGTTCTTCATATGTCATATCCCCCAGCCCCCGGATCATCCTGGTTGCTCTCCTCTGAACCCTCTCCAGGAGTTTATTGTCTCTCCTTAGTTGTGGCTTCCAGAACTGCACACAGTGGGAGCAGGACAGAGGCAGGAAACTACAGACCTGTTAGTTTGACCTCAGTGGTAGGGAAAATGATGGAATCACTTCTGAAGGAAAGAACTGTTGAGTACCTAGAGGCCAGTGGGGCACAGGACCCAAGGCAGCATGGATTCACGATGGGAAGGTCGTGTCAGATGAATCTAATAGATTTCTTTGACTGGGTGACCAAAGTAGTAGACCAGGGAGGGGCTGTGGACATGGCCTACCTAGATTTTATCAAGGCATTTGATACAGTCCCACACAAAAGATTAATACACAAGTTAGCCAGCTTTGGAGTGGGTCCCAAGGTGGTAGCCTGGATAAAAAATTGGCTAGACAACAGGATGCAAAGGGTAGTAGTAAATGGAATCCACAATGAAGAAAGGAGGGTTACTAGTGGGGTACCGCAGGGTTCGGTACTAGGACCGCCCCTTTTTAATGTCTTTATAAGTGACATTGCACAGGAATTGGAAGGAAAAGTATGTCTCTTTGCAGACGACACAAAGATCTGCAACAGGGTTGATACACAAGATGGAGTGAAAGGATGAGAAGGGACTTGGCAAGTTGGATGAATGGTCAGATGTATGGCAGCTCAGATTCACGTAAAGAAGTGCAAGGTAATGCACTTGGGAAACAAAACCCAGGGAAGAGTACAATGGGGTGAGATACTGACAACAGTAAAATGGAAAGGGACCTGGGGTAATTATATCAGATGACCTAAAAGTGGGCAAGCAATGTAAGAAGGCAGTAAGGAAGGCTGAGGGATACTGGGATGCACAGGAAAGGCATCAATAGTAGAAAACAGGAAGTTGTTATCCCTCTGTACAGACAGTTGGTGAGACCCCATCTGGAGTAATGTGTGCAGTTCTGGAGACCCCATCTCCGCAAAGACAGAGACAGAGTGGAGGCTGTCCAGAGGAGGGCAACCAAAATGGTGCAGGGTCTGCACCAGAAGACATACGAAGAAAGACTAAAGGAGCTTAATATGTATAACCTTGAGGAAAGAAGGGAGAGAGGGGACATGATAGAAACTTTCAGGTACCTCAAATGAATCAATAAAGTCCAAGAGGGTAGCATCTTTCAGAAAAAGAGATGTGCAAGAACAAGGGGGCACAATTTGAAGATAGAGGGGGGACAGCTCAGAGGTAATGTGAGGAAGTATTTTTTCACAGAGAGGGTTGTGGATGCATGGAACACCCTCCCTGAGGAGGTCGTGGAGTCAAGAACAGTGGGGGAATTCAAGAATACATGGGACAGACATAAGGCAGTCCTAGTGGGGGGTAGGAGGAAGTAAGCTGTTGGTTAACTAGGATCTGCAGCTTATCTGTTAGGTAGGAAAATGGGCAGACTAGGTGGGCCAAGCGGTCCTTATCTGCCATCACATTCTATGTTTCTATGTTTCTATGTTTCTAGTACTCAAGATGTGGTCTAACCAGGCTGTTGTACAGTGGCAAAATCACCTCCCTGCTCCTTGAGGTAATCCGCTTAGCGATGCATCCCAGCATCCTATTTGCCCTGACTGCAGCCCTCCTGCATTGCTCTGAATTATTCATGTTAACATCCACCAAGACTCCTAGGTCTCTTTCCCCTGCCATGGCCTGCAACTCATCCCCCCAGGGTATAAACACAGTTGGTGTTTTCCTGCCTAGGTGTAGCGCATTGCACTTGGAGGAGTTAAATTTCAATTTCCAGGTGCAGGACCACCTATCCAGAGTATCCAGGTCCTCTTGCAGGGCCAATCTCCCCTCCTCCCCTTCCACCACCACCCCCAGCTTAGAGTCATCTGCAAAGGGACTCATTTCACACCCGATACCTTCCCTGATATCAGTGATGTAGGCGTTAAACAGGAGTGGCCCCAGGACTGATCCCTGTGGGACTCCACTTATGACCTCCCTAGGAGACGAGACCTCCCCTCCGACTACTACCTGCTGAGTGTGACCTGAAAGCCAGTTTCCAATCTACCTAACTTTCAATGGACCTACCCCATCCCCCCAGCTTCTCCCTTAGGCCAATGAGAGGGACCGAATCAAATGCCTTGCTGAAGTCCAGGAACAGTACATCCACTGGTCTCCCCCTGTCGAGTGCTGATGCCATCCATTCATAGAACTCTTCAAGGTTTGTTTGACATGATCTACCTGGCACAAACCCATGCTGTCGGTCATCCAGGTAACCCATCTCCTCCAAGAAACCTCCCAGCCTTTCCTTAAGTATGCTCTCCATTACCTTCCCCACCACCAATGTAAAACTGATGGGTCTATAGTTTCCTGGCTCTTCTCTCAATCCCTCTTTATGGATGGGAACAACATGCACCTGCTTCCAATCCCTTGGCACCCTCCCTGTCTGGAGCAACAAGTTAAAGAGATCAGCCAATGGTGCAGCCAAAAGATCTGTCAACTCCCTCAGTACTCTGGGATGAATAGCATCAGGCCCCTGAGATTTATCCTTTTTTAGGTACTGGAGGGCTTCCCACACCCGACCAACAGGAATATCTGCATCTGTCCCCCCACCCATTCAGCAGAACCCTGATATCTCACCCTTGGCCTACCTCCCCCAGGGGCTTGTTCTTCAGTGGGTACCCTGATAGTCAGGTCTGCTGCGCCTCCTGTGTCCTTCAATCCCTTTTTTGGAAGTTCCCCAGCCTCCTCCCTAGTGAACACTGAGGCAAAGTACTCATTCAGTACCTCCGCCTGCTCTCTAGCCTCTTCCACCAACCCCCCAGCTGTTCTCAACCTACTGAGCTGGCCCTTGACCTTCCTCTGCTCACCAATATACCTAAAGAACCCCTTTTCCCCACCCTGTATCCCCTGCACCAGCCTCTGCTCTTTCCAGGCCTTTGGCCCCCCCCCCACCACTCTGGTGACTTTCCTGGTTGCAAGGCGATAGTTCTCTCTCCTCCCTCCTCTCTCATTTTTTTGTACCTACTCTAGGCAGCCTTCTTCTCCCATACCACCTCCTGGACCTCCTTGGTCCACAAGCATGCTTTACTAGACCTACCGCCCTTGCACTTCACTCTTGCACAGGTCATGGTGGTCTCCTGTAGCCCCTGCTTTATGATCTCCCACCTAACTTCCACGTCCAACTCTAGTTTTATCTCCCGCTAATGCCCCTTGAGAATTCCCCCATGTTCTGAAAGTCTGCCCCCCTAAAATCAACTGTCATGGTCCTTGAATGATCCCCCCCCCAGTTTAAGCTCACCGAAGACTGTGTTGTGGTCACTCACAACCAGGGGTTCTTCCACAGCCAGATGTCATACAAGATCCCCATCCGCTAAAACCACATCCAGGATATGACCCTCCCTCATTGGGTCCATCACCTGCTGATTGAGGAACGTGTCCAGGAAGCCATCCAGCAGCTTCTGCTCCCTGGTTACAGTGGACATCATAGTACTCCAGGCAGTAGCTGGCATATTAAGGTCCCCCATAAACACTACTCCTTCTCCTTCCAGTCCACACTGCCCCTTAATGTTAGCCAACAGGCAATCCTCCAGGTCCTCCGCTAGTCCTGGAGGCCTATATACTACCATTAACTTGATCTTCCCTCCCATGGGGGTTCACAAGGTGACACATAGGGCCACCACATTGCCCTCTGCTTCCTCCACTCTCAAAATCTTGATGTTATCCCTAATGAACATTGCTACTCCTCCCTCTCTGCCCACCTTTCTGTCCTTCCTTAGCACAAGGCACCCACTCAGATTAAGGTGCCAGTCATGGCCAGGGGTGGCCCAAGTTTCAGTGACCACTGCTACATCCACCCCACCCTCAAATAGCGTGGCCTGGAACTCAGGTATTTTATTCCCCAGTCTCCTGGCATTTATTAAAGCCACCCTCCAACCCTTGTCCCTACCCCTCTTTACCATATCCTCCTCAGATCTTTCATACGTCCATCCACACTTCTCCCCTAGGGTACCATCTGTCCCCTCACTATGGGGTTGCAGGCCAGTCCTACCGGTGGTATGAATGGCTGGATCAGCATGGCAGTGTCCTCCTCCCCCTTCACAAGTTTAAACCCCATCTAGCCTGAATGAAATCCATCATCCCCCATTTGAGAACTTCATTCCGTACCGGAATTAGGTGAAGCCTATCCTGGGCATACAGTCCCTTATCTTTCCAAACTTCCCCCCAGTCTCACAACACCCAATCCCCTGTGCTTCACCCCACTGCCCGAGCCGGTCATTAATCTCCCTGATCTTCTGTTTGTTCTCCACAGAGGCCCTTGGCACTGGCAAGATTTCCAAGAAGGAGACTGTGCATCCATTGTCATAACAGACCCTGGCCAGTTCTCAGAGCCTTGCCTGAATTTCCAGCACACTATTCCCCTAAATATCATTTGTTCCCAGATGCATCAGGAAGTCTGGTGATCCTCCACAACTCATACACCATGAACTTTGCCCTATGCATAGTCAGACCGGAAATATCCACTACCTTAACTGGACTGGATTTTCCCTCACCCTGCCCTGCCCAGTGAATACCCCTGATCATGAAGTCCCCCAGCAGGAGAATCTTAGTGTCCCTCATGATCTTTTGTGCACCTCCTTTTTGGACTCCCCCACCAGCCCCCATCACCTCTCACCTCCTCGAGACCACTTCCCCTTGGCTTCTGTCTGAACCCTCTACAAGAGAACCTCTAGCCACCCTATGCCCCTTGTCGTGCCTTTTATAACTGAGTTTTTCTGGCTCCCCCCAGTTTAGCCTCAACACCAGTCCCTACCCCAGTCGAGCATTTTCTCTGACCTCCCCCCTTCCAGATCCCACCTCCAGTCCCCCCAATACGGCATTCCCATCACTGTCACCCTCCTACCTCCTCCCCCTTCCTCTTGCCCTTCCATGCCTCTTCCATGCCCACCTGCAGGTCCCCTACCTTGGGCCTTTCTCTGGTATGAACCTCCCCCCTCAAAGGATGCCCCTCCCTTGTCTCAATCTCTTCTCCTTTCTCACCGAGTTGACTTGCAGCCTCCACACCTTCCCTCTGCTGGTTCCCCCCTCTCCTTCTTTGACACTTGATTTGCCCCCTCCCCTGCTAGCATACTTATTTGAATTAGTGATGCCCACCCTCGTTCAATTCACTGTATCCCTCTGCTCCTGAAGAAGCCCACAGAGGGCAAAACATTGGACACAGTCAGGGGATTGTTGTGTGAAGCATATGAAATAAAAAGAAATTTAAAATTTTACCTTGGAATGCAATTGGTACTTTCTTGTCTTGTGACATTTTGACCCCAAATTTTCAAACTAGTATTTTTATGACCCTACCATTTGATCAAGACAGGTGGAATTTTTTCTTTGCTCCCTTCTCTCTGGTCAGCCCCCATCTACTCAGCCTTACGCCAGCCCTGTCACACTGATGTCCCCTGGGACATACCTTGCCTCTCATGTTCCTCTAGAGATTTCCCCTCTGGTGGGGGTGGCAGGGTCCCCCATACCTCTCCCGCAAAAGGATCTAGTTTGGGAGGTAAGGTCCAAGTAGCCAGGTGCTGCGTCTGCAGGTAGGCTGGCTTCATCAAGTCACTTGGGTGTTTTTTCATAATTTCTCCTGTTCCCGAGATGTTGATGTAAAGGCTCACCAAGCATCAGCACATGCAAATCTGTGCAGTGTGACACCTGTTGATGTCCTTCCACCCAGGAGCTGCTCCAGCTGCACTGCCACCTCTGGCTACCCAGGTGGCAGTATTGCAGTAGAACTGGCTGCCCTCCTCCAGCGAGGGGGGACATCCTCTGGGATGCTTGATCCTCTTACCCTGGCTGGCCTCCTGTGACTCGTAAGGTTTCTGAACAAAGTAACCGACGTTAAGACAGGTGGAACTTTTTACATCCAATCTGAAAGGTGATTTTGAGGAGTAACTGTGAAAAAATGTTTGACAGGAGATTTGAAAATTTACACCTCCCTTGTTCATGTGGTGGGGTAAAAAAAGGCTATGTTGAAATTCTGGGGTGCAAATGATAAAAAAATGATAAAGGTATGAGTAAAAGTTCAAAACACATTAAAAAAACATTAACTGGACTTACTTGTTTTCAGTCAGTTTTCGGTTGGCATCAGTAGCAGCAAGGACGTTTGACAGTGGAGAGAGGATTGCATTGCTAGACTGGATAGGTGAGTGAGGGGTTCAGGGGGTGGTGGGTTCTGAGAGGGGTTTGGAGTGTCTGGGGGAGCAGAACACATCAATCGACCATTTTCTTTTTTACAGGTGTCAAAACAATGAAGAGGACCACGAAGGATGTTTTTATTGCAGGTACTAACACTGGGGATTTGGTACCTCAGTTTCTGTGTGTTGGTTGGCAGCACATTTGGTGAGCACCTCAGTATTACATGCTGTTGGGGGGGGGGTTAGGTCTTCTCCAGTGGTAGGGTTTGAAACATGACCACTGAACATTTGGATGAGGGGGTAATTGTAAATTTCTCCAGCGGTGTGGTTGGGTACCCAACTGCCGAACATTCATCGGGAAGGGGATTACAGAGTTCTCTGGCAGCGGGGTTGAGCACCTGATCATCGGACATTCCTTTTGGGGGGGAGTCAGAGTTCTCTAGTGGGGGAGGTTGAGCCCCTGACTACCAGACATTGGTTCAGGGAAGGGCAATTTGTAGAGTTGTCCAGTGGCAGGTTTGGGCACTCAACTGCTGGACATTAGGGGGAGGGGTGTAGCAGAAGAATACTCTGGCAGTGGGGTTTGGCACCTGATCATCATAGTTCAGGAAAAGTTGGGTCAGGTGGGAGGGGCACACTGCTTCACTGCCTGATGGGACGAAAGGATGCAGCCATGCTGTGATAGGTACAGCTGCATCCTTTCAATGTGAGAAGTTCCCACCCATCAGTCAGCAAAGCAACATCAGCAGCAGCCTTGTTAGGATTTGGTCTAGACTTGAGTCGGCCTGCTGGTGCAGTGGTAGCACTGCTGCTTGCGATGCTGATGACCCAGGTTTGGAAGTGAGCCAGAGGTGCTGGAGGGCTGGCCGGGGAGGGAGGAAGAGGATTGAGCATCCCAGGGACTACTCTCCTCCAGGAAGGAGGGTGTGGAAGAGCTCAGTGCTTGATTGGCCCCTGGTGGAAGCTACTGGAGATGCAGACTGTGCTGAAAAGGTGGGGGAGGCATGGCAGACATTGGGGTGTGCGCCTTGACATCAGCACATGCCACATCTCCCATGGAAAGAAAAAGGAAAAAAAAATCCTCGCTGTACAGGATGACTGGCAGCCTCTGCAGGCTCCGCACCTGGCGACTCAGGCTCCTCCTGGAATCTGGATCTGATCCTGGGGACTCCTTGTTTCCCTGCAACAGATGGCAAGCTGTGGGGGACTACAGGAGTGGTAAACCCTGGGGGAAGTCAGGGTGATGGGGATGGGAGGACCAGTAGGAAGGAGGGTTGGCTGGGATGGGTAGTGTTATTAAAAAAAAGGATTTGATGTTGACTCACACACCTACTGCAGCCTCCGCAGCACTAGCTGCAACAACAGCCACCTCCCATCCCCTACACAGTCAGAGCAGCACCAATATGTTTGCATGCTCACACTCATATGCAAACAGAAAAACTGGGCTACACAACCTAACCTTGTCTTCGATCACAAGCTATCTAGAGACCAGACAGCAGGTGATAAGGCTAAGTAGGATTCTGTCCTGCTGGGGAAAGGTGCAAGTCTATCTTGGGTTCCCTACTTTTTTCATGCTTTATCAAAGATTTATCAGCAAACTGTAGATCATCGGAGTATAACTGTAGGTGGATGACGTGCTGTAGTTATTTATAAAAGTGCCTCAAGCATCATTCAAATCAATACTAGCCTGGGAAATTACTTAACAAAGCTACAGGAGTGGTTCACAGAAATAACAGTGTTAAACCACGGAACATCTAAGGCAATTGTTTGTTTTTTAAATAAAGGTAAACAAAGTTAGGAGTCACTAAGTATCAGACCAATTGATGCAAAGGGTGTGAAAGTTTTTAAGTATTGTAATACTTTGGTATATATCTGGAACCATACCTGACATTTGATGTTTACCATAATTGTATCACCAAAACTATAAACAAATAAAATGGTACATTGTACAGAACCAGGAAATATGCGACTGAGGATTCCTGCACTGTGAGTTTCCAAAGTTTACTACTTTTTGTACTAGACTATGTGACATTCATCCTTACAACCTTATGCAAGCCAGAGTAACATGATGAGAGTCTCATGCAACAGGATGGGTCATCTTTCCCTCAGCACCTTTAAGCATGCCGATCACTGCAAAGTATTTGCAGAGCTGGGATGGCTCCTACTAAAGTTTAGGTTTCAATACTCTTTTTACTGCATAACCTTCACTGATACACCATCTTGCCTGACTGCTGTCTCAGCGCCCCAGTACAGCATGGGCTAAGGTCAGGAATAAACCTTTCCTTCCATACCCTATACATGAGAACTGACAGCGGACAACATTCTTTCAGATATGCAGCCCCAGTAGAGTGGAGCTTCTTCCCACAACATCTACAGGCAAACCAAATGTGAGATACCCTTAAATGATAAGTCTATAATGAAAAGATGTTATACTTCTACATTCTATTTCATGTTTTACAACAGTGCTGTATGCACTGTATGCATGAACTGTTAATCTGTGTAATGTTTATGTTTTCTACTGTTGTACTAGTTCACTCTGTGATATAGAAATATTTGTAAACAATCCTTGTTATCTCCTCTAGGCCACTCCTGAAAATGGGCTTGGTTCTCAAATTCCCAATGAGTCTACCTAATTTCCAAAAACCAAATAAATAAACAATTAAATGAACTGATAAATAAATATTGTATTGTTTAGAATGCATTGTTTTCTGTTGTCCTATGTTTTCTACAGCATATCTGCTCACCATTGTTGTTGTCATCCATACTATGGAGTTTTTCCTAGCTCTAAAGAATTAATGTGTGTGTGTGTGTGTGTGTGTGTGTGCACACGCGCACGCGCTCACAGGTATGCACTGAAAGGCAGTATGGCGCAGTGGTTTAAGGCTCTGAGCTGCAAATCTGGAGACCTGGGTTTGAATCCCACAGCCCCCACTTGCATACTGTGTGACCCTGAGCAAGTCACTTAACTTCCTCGTGCTCCCAGGTTGCACCTGCAAACAAGCTTTCAGCTTAGTGTGTCTCACCTGGTAAAATAATTGGTAAAAAAAAACAAAAAACATGCATTCCCTTGGACAGCATCACATTGATATCTCCATATTCCAATACTCTTTTTGTATATAACTTTCTCTCCTCTCATGCTCATCCTTCCAGTTTTCACATCAGGAGGTATTTTTGGGTGACCTCTCAGTCTTGTCTGCCGCTAACCTCACCATCCCTCAGGTGGAGTCTCTGCTATACCTATCTGTGCCAGTCATCACTCGTCAAAACCTATGGTTGTTTGTGGCATAGGGCACATGCCTCCAGTAAACAAGCAGACATACAGGATTACAAGGAGGCTAGAAATGACTGCACCAGGAAAATAAGGGTAGCAAAAAGCATGTATTATGAGGAATCCTTGGCTCATACCTGGAACAATAGCAGACAGTTTTGGAGCAATCTTAAGGATGTTACTGGTAAGGGCCCCAAAAATGAAAATCACGTACCTACCGTAATTCTTGATCTTCTCTTATATCTTCACCATTCATTATTGATGGGTGTAAGCCAGAGGTGCGCACCTGCATGGAAGCTTTTTTGGAGGGGGAGGAGTCAGCACCGATGGTGCCGCCCACGAGGACGACGCATTGTGTGGTGCACGAGGGCTGGTCATTAGGCACTGTAGACTCCTCCTCCTCCACCCCAGTTCTGTCCTGCCAGATAAGAAAGAAAAAAGGGGGAAAGAGAAATCCAATGATGAGGCAAGAGAGCCGAGGGATAGAAAAAGGAAAGGATATAAACTAAAAAAGGAATTAGCTGACCAGAGAACAGAGGGAATGGAATTTTTCTAACTGGCCTTAGGGCTCCAGTCCCTGGGCGGCAGCACAGGAAAGAGAGGGAAAGAGAAAAACAGAGACGAGAAAGATATAATATATGCAGGGGAAGAAGGGGAGCCCTCCGTCATGCTAAGCTAGAAGACCATTGGCTTATTTTCAGCCTCAAAAACTTGAGAGGTATGAAGATACAGGTGCAAGGATCTCGTCAACTTCAGGACAGAGGTTCAGAACAAGAGAATTTGAAATGGTCTTGGAAAATATAAAGCATGGAGGAGTCTGCCCCCTCCCCGCCCCTAGACCCAAATTCAGGATGAAAGTCCTGGAGCATGGCCCTCTTTAGCTTACCACCTGATGGTTTAGCCCAGGGAGAAAAACCCCTTAAATAAGAGAGGACTCTGTCCAGAATGACCCCTAAAAGTAGGGGGACAGCGAGAAAGGAAAAGAGGGGGCAAGTCCCTAGGGGTCCTCCCACAAGATGCACTGATGAAGTCCCCTCCCTAAACAGGATGAAAACGGAGCAACAGATCTGTGCCAAGACCTGGAAGGACCCCACAGTGCACCCCACTGAGAATCCCAGGAAGCTCCCTCCAAGGCCAGGGTGAAGGCCCTTTTCGCTATCTCTCTAGTTTGGGTGCTCTGTGACTTTAGAGAAGGAAATAGAGAGCCCTGAGGTACCAGGAGGACTCAGCCCCCAATTGGTCTCGATGAGGGGAAGGGGGAGCAGGGTGGAGGTGGTGCCCAGGAGCTGAGGCCCAAGAGGGGAAGGTAGGCAGGAATCAGTAATGAATGGTGAAGATACAAGAGTAGATCAAGAATTAAGGTAGGTACATAATTTTCATATCGTCCCTTGTCAGTCTTCACCATTCATTACTGCTGGGTGAGTACCAAGCCCCTTGGAGAGGACCTGGCACTGCTTTGAGGGATCAGGTTCCCTCAGCCTTTTGTGGGGGACACACAGAAGGGGGAGACCCTATTGTCATTCTAGGTCAACATGGTCCAAGGTTGGTCAGGCCGAGGAGGTATCCCCGTGGCCAGGGGGATGAAAGACACCCCTGTAAATTCCTCCTTGCCCTGCGGAAGAAAAGACAGGTCCCCCAGAAGGTGGAGGAAATCTCCCTACGCTGGGCTATGGGTGACAATCTAGACAGGTGAAGTCATGCCATCTGCCTGATGCAGATTGCTGTCCCTGCCAGTCTGGAAGACACCTCTCTGGCATCATGTAATGCCCTTGCTTGGTGCCTTGCAAGCTCCGGACCCCGTGCAGAGAGGGCAATGACCTGCCTAGATTCCTCCAAATCAGGCAAATATGCTAATACTTGTGCCAGCGTCAACTACAGGTGTCTACTGTAGACAGTGTGGTGAGCCTGATGTGAGCTGATGCAGAGTAACACATGAGCTGAAGAGAAAACTCTTCTTCCGCATCGGTCAAGCTCAGCGGAATCCAGATCTGGTGGCTAGTCGTGTGCCAGCTGTTGAAGCCTGGAAGGAGTATATAAAGCTGTCAGCCCCAAGGGCAGGTAAGGCAGAGAACCAAGAGACTCCTGGGGCATGCAATACCTCCTCTTATAGTCTGCTGGGGCTAGGGATGAGGTGGCTGGTGACTGCCAGGTGCGGACTGATGCTTCCTGGAAGGGAATAGGCTAGGAAGGTGACACCAGGTGGTTAGCACCAAACTTGCTCAAAAGAAGCATGTCTCCCACTTGGTATTGTGTCTTACCACATGGGAAATGTGGAGTTCCTGAACTAACCTCGAGAGGAATCACTGATATTTGGTGAAATCAAATTTGGAGGAAAGGTGGATGGAAAGTTCCTTTTCCTCAGATGAGGAAGCCAAGAAAGTAGAGGAGCTTGGATGCTCAGAGTCCTCCTGCGGTGGTGGAGACAGGTGAAAGACCTGCTCATCCAAGGCTCTAACATACCTAGGGAAGGCCGCCGCAGTGGCACTGAATGTCTCCCAGGTTAAGGGTCCTGTAGGGCCCACATGGCCTGGGAGAGGGGGAGATATCTGCAGAGGGATTGGGCAAGGGCACCTAACCGAAAAGTGCCCAGCCTCTGCCAGGGCTCTGAGACTCTGCAGTAGATTCTCCCACACGGGGGGATCTGGGGGTCGATCCAGTCAGCGGACACTGCAAATGTGAAAACAAAACCTGACTGAGCCCTGAGGGAGAATCTCCCCTGTGGTGCGACCGGGGTTGTATGGATCCAGAAGGGTAACTCTCAGTGCCACCCACTAAGGGTGCTCCTGAAGTCTCCGAGGAGGAGGAGAAGAGGGGCTCAGCACTGTGACTCTTCCCAACCCCCTGCAGGGTAGTGGAAGAGGACCCCTGTACTTCACCCCAGCCTCTCAACTCCTCAGACTCTGAGGCTGCCATCTTCCTCAAACCTGGTGCTAAGGGGTACCCCAATCCCGTCAGGCCCTCTGAGGAATGCCACAGGAGATGGGGTCCCAGTCCCAACCGAGGTAACCAGGGCAACACCAGAGGTGGCAACTGTCCTGGCCCATGAGATCAAGACTATCATACCAGGTACCTCGGAGCCACTATCCACCACAGGGCTTCTGACACCAGGATTGATGTAGGGGCTCGCAGAGACCGTGGACTCTGGGGAGCCCAGGAGATGAACACTGGGCCTCCTGGTGTTGGGCTCAAGAGGGCTCCCTGACTCCAAGGAGTCAGGATGCCAGTCTGGATTGGCCAGCGAATCATCTCCCTCTGATAAGGAGGAGACCACACATACCACCAGACTAGCGACCCCGGGAGCTCCCCTGCCAATGGCGCACAGAAACACGACATCGTCTGCGGCATTGCCTTGATCACCAGCACCGTGAATGGTGCCAGGATCTGAAACTGTACCAGTAGGTGGCATCAAGGATCTGCTGGTGCCAGACCCAGCAGCCGTGGGCCACAACACCGGGGGAGCCTGTACCTCCGATGAGGTGACTGCCATAGCGGTGCTCCTGACCCGGCTCCGCAGGGAACCGAGCCATTCCTCCGGTATCATGGAATAAACCTCCGTGATGGCAAGGCTGGAATCAGAAGAGGAGTTTTCCTCCTTACCAGGCCATATAGACCCGGGAGGGGACTTGGAGGCAGGGTCAAGAGTTCTCACCATGGCATCCTTAGAATGATGCCATCCTCCGAAAGTCGGCGGGGCCCTACCAACTTTAAATGAACAGATCTTGAGAAACAGGCTTCGCAATTGTCCATATCATGGTTGGGATCCTGGCAACGAAGGCAGACATCATGCCAGTCCATTACAGAAAATGCCGGCCACAGGGGCACCAACGAATGGGGGCACAGCCCGCTTTGGATTTCATTTTAGCCCCCAAACATGACAAGATGCAGAAAACAATTTAACAGAACTACAGAAAAGACCTGGCACCACCAGTAAGGAAAATAAAAGGAACGACCTTATTGGGGTGAACGGCGTTGGGTGGTACTCAGAACTGGGATGGAGGAAAACAGAGATGCAGGAACGCAGCGTCGAAATTCAGCCAAGGCCTAGTGACGCAGCAAACTCTGGAACTCGCACAGCAGGTGCGACCTTGATGGCGGGAGAAACTGAACTGGGGTGGAGGAGGAGTCTACGGCACCTAACGGCCAACCCTTGAGTGACATGCAATGCATCAGCCTCGCAGGCAGTGCCATTGGCGCCGACTCACCCCCCCTCCCCAGCAGTTACCTTCAAAACCGTTCACAGCAAGTAAAGATAGGTAACGCCCTCTCGGACAATCAGCCTGTTCTGTTAGGGGTCCCTCGAGGGTCTATCTTGGGCCCCCTCCTGTTCAGTATATTCCTGAATACCCTGCCACTCTCCATCCAGGGACACATCCTTCTTTATGTGGACAATGCTGTCCTGTTTTCCAGTGGCCATAACCCCAAGGTTCTTGAATTGGAACTTCAAAAAACTTTGCTGCTACAGAAGGATGGTTCAGCAATCACAAATTAATCTTAAATTACAAGAAAACAAAAACCATGTTGTTTTCCAACCCACAAAGCAAACATAGACACTACCCCATCTCCATAGTAAGTGATGTTGGAGCCCCCCTGGAGTTAGTTTCTAACTTTAAATACCTTGGGATCATGTCGACAACACCCTCTCATATACTAAGCATAACGATAATATATCCAAGCCCATTAATAGGTAGATTGGGCTTCTGCACAGACATAAGCATTGCCTGACTCCTACAGCCCTCAGTACAGCCATTCACAGCTCAGTGGTATCTCTGTAGACTATGGGCTTGTCATCTATGGGTCAGCCACTGACACGTCCCTCAAGCACATAAAAACAGCACTCAGCAAGGCCTGCCGACTTTGCACTGGTGCAGACCAGTTGACCCATACCTGTGACTTGTATTCACAGGCTAATTGACTGCAATTTAGTAGCAGACTATCCTACCAGACCTGTCTGACAGCTAAGAAAATCAGCTGTGGTCTTATGACTCCTGGGGTTCACGAGCTCCTTACCACCAACACTGAAACTTGGCATATAAGAAAATCTTGTTGCTCCTCTTTTAAGATCCCATGCTGTCACACCTCACAGGGTCAGAGGTCTTTTGCCTACTGTGCCCCCCTCTGGTTCAACTCAATTGCTGGTGCCAAGACCACAGGTGCCTTCAAAAGAATGCTAAAGGCGGATCTGGTATCTGAATCCAGCTGTGACTGCTACTGCTAACTTCCATAGTGGTATTAATAATATTTGTTATTTGTTATTTCCTGTTACCCCACCCTCTTTCTCATCTGCCATTCCATCCACCTCCCTGTCCCCAACCCCCCTGCCCTCTCCTGCTTCACCTCATCCCTTCACTATCTGGTTTTCTCACCTCAGGTAACTCTCCTCTCATCTTGAGAGAACAGACTGTGCACTACCTCTGAATGGAGAGACCACTTGTGGGATGCCTTGCCCACACGGCTGAGGGCATCCGCCAGCTAATTCAAGGCTCCTGCCACATAAATGGCTAGGAGAGCCACCTCCAGTTGGCTAATGAGGGTCTAGATGTGGAGAGCTTCCCTGCACAGAGGCCAGGAATGCATGCCACCCTGCTTGATGAGATAGTACATGGTTGTGGTGTTGTCCATCTGGACTTGAACCACTTGACCCCGAAGGAATGGCATGAATGCAGCCAGTGCCAGCTGGACTGGTCAGAGTTCCAGCAGGTTGATATGGCATTGGGATTCCTCAGGGGTCCAGAACCTGTGGACTCTGTGATTCCCCATGTGGGCTCCCCAGCCCGTGAGAGAGGCATCGTTCATAAGAATGACTGTTGGCTCGGGGCAGAAAAAAGGGATCCCCTCCAGATGTTCTAGGATGGTCCACCATTGGAGAGCATCCCACATCTTCTGGGTCACAGTGATCAGCTGATCGAAATGACCATGTCATTGAGTCCACTGGCTGGGCAACTCCCACTATAGGGGGCACATACGCCACTGGGCCCATCAGACCATGGAGGTGCAGGCCGCCATGTAACCTGGAAGTCGCAGGAAGTCCTGGGCAGGGCGCAAGTGCCCAACCAGAAATGATCGGGCAAAGGAGGAGTGAACTTCTGCCCTGTCCACTGGGAGCCTGGCTCTGACTCGGCAAGAGTCGAGCTTTGGCCCGATGAAGCATATCACCTGTGAGGGCACTAGTTCCAACTTGGCCTCGTTGATCAGGAGGCCAAGGTTGAGGCAGGTTTGGAGGGCTAGATCCCTGGACCTCTCTACCTCCAGTCTGGAGGGATCCGCTATGAGTCAATCATCGAGATAATGGTAAACTCTGACCCCTCTACGCCGAAGATGGGCAGCCACCACTGCTATGTATTTGGTGAAGACCTTGGGGGTCGATGACAGGCCGAACGGCATGGCTTGGAACTCATAGAGGGTTCCCTCCTCCCTGAAGTGGAGGAACCTTCAGTGAGATGGACGGATCGGGATATGAAAGAACGTGTCCTGCAGATCCAGGGAGCAGAACCACATGTTCAGCTCAAGGGATGATATGATCTGGGACAGAGTTACCATCCTGAAGGTGTGAGACCTGAGAAATTGATTCATGTCATGCAGATCTAGAATGGGGCACCAGCCCCCCCATCCATTTCAGGACCAGGAAGTACCTAGAAATGAACCCTGGGGTTACAGGGGGATCCATGACTCTGACCACTACCTCCTTGCAGAGGAGTTGGGTGATGTCATCCCTAAGAGCTGACTAAGTGTGCATGGAAACCATTTCCTCCCATGGGGCGTGGGCTCGGCTTGGTGGGTACTGCTCGAACTCCAGAGGAAGTCCCTGGCTGATCACTTCCGAGACCCACCTGTCCATTGTGACAGCGGAGCAGGTGGAAAGGAAGTGGCAGAGCCAGCCTCCCATGGGAGGAAACAGAGTGGGTGAGATGGGTGTGGGTTTGGCAACCCCCCATCCCATCACTGTGCAGGCTTGGAGGAGGAGGACCAGTCTGGGGACTGCCGGGACCTTTCCCTCTGGGCTTACAAGCTGCTGGGACTCCTGGCTTTAGCCAAGGGTGCCAAGACTAAGCCTGCTGCTGCTGCTGCTGCCCCCTAGTACTGGGGCTGCTTGGCCACAGGGGCAGAAAGCTGAAAGGGCTTTTTCTTCTGCTTTTTGGAACCCTGGGATTCCGTCTGGGCAGAAGTAATGGAGTCCAAAGTGGCACTGGATTTATCTATACGCTGAAGGTGACCATCCACTCCAGGATCGACAAGATTGGTGCCTAGAAAGGGAACATCCATCAATTTGTGCTGAGTGTCTGCCGTAAAGGTTGAGACCCTCAATCAAGCCCTTCGGTGCATGGCGACCACGGCCACCACCGAATGGGCGCAAGAATCCCTGATGTCCAGAGCCATCTGGAGTTGCTGTTTGGCAACCACCTGACCCTGGTCATGGACCTGTTTGACTGTGGTCTGGTGGTCCATGGGGAGATGAGGAAGAACCTCATCCAGAGAGCCCAAGAGGGCATGAGAAAAATGCGACATGGTGATGGCCGAGCTCGCCTGACAAAAGCCAAGTGAAGAGGCAGCATAGACTTTCCTGGCAGAATGGTTCAGTTTTCTGGACTCTTTGTCTTGGAGTCTATCCGTGTCTCCGGAATTACCCGAGTGCCATAACACAGACTCGGTGACCAACCCCTCGGCTGAGAGGTGTTCTATGAATCCCAAAAGGGAGCCAATGGGAACTGCGTATTTGTGGGCCATCTGGACTAAAGGTGTGGGGCAGGAGGCTGGGTGCTGCCACAGCTCCAATGCCAGGCCAACAGGGAATGCCTCTGTCAGAGAATCTCCTCTTATGAGGATATCAGTGAGGGGATATAAAGCCTGCTTTTGAACGGGTTCTAAGGGCATCCCCGTAGATTCAGAGATGAGACAGAGGATGCCCATGAAGGATGTAGGACCTTCCTCCATTGAGATACTCCCAATGGATTCCTTGTCCAATGGAGGGGAATGCAAGTCTGAATTCTTGGACTCCGGATAGATCGGCTGACCACCCATGTCACCTTCAATCCACCAGGGGTGGTTGGGAGTGAGGGTGACAGACAGCCTATGCGGGAGGCCCTTGATGGGCTGAGACTCCTTGGCAGGAGCCCCAGAGGGAGGCTGCTGAGGTGGCGGCTCCACCCGGATTGGTGACGAGGCCGGTTTTGGCCAAGTTGGGGGGGTCTTCACCGGCTCTGCGGGTGGAGGGACAGCATCGACTGGCTCCAGAGGGGTTGGCATTGGTCTGGAGTGTGACAGACAATTGATTGCTGGCATGGAAGATGGGATCGACTTCTAACCTGTCATCATCAGCTGTTGCCACATTAAGTCCTTGTAGCATCAACACAGTTTGCGTCGAAGCCTCTCCTCATCCGAGGAGGATGAGGATGAATGGCAGCGATGCTGCTTTTCTGAACGCCAGATGCATTGATGAGATTTCTTTGGCCTGTCAGTCGAAGGTGTCCGAGATCTCAACCATCCGGGGAACCGATGGGGGTGCTCAGAAGGAGCCAGGGAGAACCGCGGCTCTTCCAAGTCAGGGACAAGGACCGTGTGGAGGTTCCCAGCAAGCTGGGTCTCCTCCTCAGTATTCTGGTCAGGACCAGGGTCCTGAATAAGGATTTGTCAGCCTCATCGAGTGACAACAGGTTGACGGGGTCGATTATAATCTTGACTGGGTCGTCGTCCCATGTCTTTGCTAGCTGGCTTGATGAGGGTACCGTGACGCCAGTGGCTGAGGCCGCAATCTCGACCAAAGCCGAGACAGCTGATTTTTGGGACCAAGTCCGCGATCCCAAGAACATCTTCGATGAGACAAATCTTCTTTCGACTCCTTGTCCTTCTTATGGAAATGGGAGACGCATGAACCGAAGGGCCCTCTCCCTTGGTTGGGAGAGACTGGCACAACTCTTTGAAGGAGCCTGAAAAGGTGGAGCCCAGTTTGAGTGGGATGAAGACCGATGCAGAAGAGGACTGATCATTGGCCTGAGCCTCCTCCTCCTCAAAAGCCTTCATCTACTCTAGTTGATCAGTGGACCCCACAGCCATGGAGACAACCCAACGGGCTTCCTTCGGTTTGACCGGCGGATTCCGTTTTTCCAGTTGGTTGAGCTGAAGTCGTGCAAGATGATCATCCAGGATGTTAGGCTGGAATGCGCGACAAAAGACACAAGCCTGGGTGTCATGGGCATGGCCCGGGCAGTAGACACATGAGACGTGCGGGTTGGTGTGAGACATCTTCTGTCCACAAGGACACCAGCGGATCCTGGGTGAGGCCTTGCCCTCCATCATGGTTGTGATCACAAAACAATGTGGAGAAACTCAAATGAGTTTTATTTTAGGTAAATCCAAGGATTTGTTCACCAGGGCCTACTCAACACGGGAGCAATAAGGAGGGAATCTGAATCTTCTGGCAGAAAGGAAGATCTGGCATCAAGGGGCAGAGCCAAGGGATATACCACCCGGGTGGGTGGGAGGAGCCAGCTTTTAGACCATTTGGCAAGATTTAAAGGGGAAAGGGACATGCCAGACAGTGTGGATAGAACAATATATCCACGATCCTAGAAGAAAATAATATACAGTGGTAAAAATCTATACATAAATGCATGTTTTGATTTTCATGTGGCCTAGACCGTGTCTGTGGCAATGGGGCAGGATGAGAAGGATAGGAAGGCCCCCTCTTCAGTTTACCTGCTGAAGCTGTACCTGACTTTTGTACCTGAACAACAGGATGCAGTGTCAGTTTTCAATCAGTGCCTTGCCAAAATCCAAGACTGGATGAGCGCCAACTGGTTGAGGTTAAATCTGGACAAGACGGAGTAACTAGTAGTGGAATCTGGTCGCCCAAGGACTGGGGTGCAGGCTGTTTGAGTCACATGGCTTAGGCATGGAGATTCCTAGCTGCTAACTTCTATTAAGGTGAAAAATCTTGGTGTTGTGCTGGATAGCGGCCTAACACTTGAATTTTAGGTGTCGGCCATGTCCAGAGTGCTTTTTACCACCTTAGGAACATCACCAGTTAGACACCTGATTCCCTTGGGTAATCTGCCATCACTGGTCCACGCCATTGTGACATCATGGCTTGATTACTGCAATGCCCTCTACCTAGGGCTATGGGGGGGTTGAACTTTGCTGCCTACAGCTAGTTCAGAATGCAGCAGCCAGGCTGTTGACTGGCCTCTCGAGGTCAAGTTACATTATGCCTGTGCTGCACTTTCTGCACTGGCTTCCTGTTAGGTAGCGGATCATCTTCAAGGTCAGGTTGCTGACCTACAAAGCCCTACATGGACTGGGGCCCAGTTACCTGCAAGACCTCCTACAGCCCTACTACCCATCTCATCCCCTCCGGTCAGCCAATGAAGGCCTCCAGGTGATTCCCAGGGTCCAGTTAAAGGCATTGGGTGCTCTGGCTTTTCCTTTTGTATCACTGACCCCATGGAACTCACTGCCTTGTTCGCTCAGAGCAGACCCATCAGTCGACGCTTTTAAAAGGGATCTAAAGACCTTTTTATTTAATAAAGCCTTTCCCTCCATTTAATGTTTAATTTTAATACTGTATTTTTATTGAATGTTTTAATCTTTATAGAACTTAGCCATCTGTATAGTGCCTACTGTTGCAATGAAACAGAGTGCTCTATTAAATGAATAAACTAAACTAAACTGAGCTTATAGGTGAGACCAGGTTCACATTGTATGCAGGTATAATGATACACTTATGTTATAGATCAAGAAAACATAAACACATATTAAAACTAAAACAAATGGCAGTGTGCCATGCAATAGAAACGTAATTATGCAGTCTGTTTGTTCAGTAGATATTTTTGTTGGATCTGCTGGTGCAGGCCAATATATTAGCACAGGTGCTGCAGACCAATATATTAGCACAGGTGCCGCAGACCAATATATTAGCACAGGTGCCGCAGACCAGTATATTAGCACAGGTGCCTCAGACCAATATATTAGCACAGGTGCCGCAGACCAATATATTAGCACATGTGCTGCAGACCAATATATTAGCACAGGTGCCGCAGACCAATATATTAGCAAAACAGGTAGGAGATAGTCTTGCAGTAATTTCTGCTGCACATTACAGTATGGTATTGAGCATTTTTTAGTAAGCTGAGAGTAATACACAAACAACTGCATAAAGAAGTAAACAATGTTTTATTTTTGTTTATACTACTCAAGAACCTAGTAGGTGTTAAGCTATGATAAGCTTTTTAATAGCAAACATCTTTCATGTAAGGAGTACAGGAACTGATGCTACTTTTTTTTTTTAGTTTTTGTTGACCGGGTAAGTGAACTAGACAAATTCTGCCTATTTTCAGGCACGACCCGGGGGAGGGGGATACAGATGAATGCCAACTGACCTTGAACCAGATTAAGCTGTTGGTGGTATTTTTCATGAATGGATACTTACTGCATTCTGTTGGCGTGAACCTGTTTGAAGAATTATTTCCAGCATGTTTACCTCCTAACAGAGCAGGCCACCCATTGATGTCCCCTAATGAGAAAAAAAAAATAATATCCATTTTAACGTAGGGTTTTTCAACAGCATACATGTCGGTCTTAGCTGGATGTTATGAGATTATCTGTGTGCAAGTTCAGAAAAATTACATGTTAGAATTTATGATGCTAGATTTGTTGTACACTTTTGTAGATAGTCACTGGATGAGCAATGTTCGGCATTTGAGACACAGCCTAGACCAACATTAATCTTCTGCACTGATTAACACTAGTTATGATTTTTGCTCTTTGTACAATAATATTCATCTCAACACCTGAGTACCTTGACCTTCTTCAGTCTGTCAATAATCCTACCCAAAGGTATGGCCATATTCTTGTTCTTACAGTATTATCTGCAACTTCTATAACATCTCTTCTTTATTGTCTTCCAAATCATTCACAGGCAAAGCCTGCACAAACAATGGAGATCAGGACTTGCTTGAAGGGAGAGTGCAGTATGTGTAAAGTGATAAATGGATACAAGATTAATGTATAGAGAATTTAAAGGTACACAGTTCCTTATGAAATGGGCAGAAGTGGAACCAAAATTCAGAACATGTGCAAAACATAATGTCTATTTTTTTTAATTGTCATACAGTTCAATGTATCAATAAATAAAAACTGTATTGAAGCAATCTGTGAATACAAAGATGTATATTGATAATATGTGATGTTTGGTGACTGTTACAACAAAACATATTGATAATTCTTCTAAAAGTGACCTAAAACAATATCAATATGTACTGTACAGAGTTATAGCAATACAAAAGCAAGGAAGTTTGAGGGGCTCCTCACTTCAGTAGTGCACACATAGAACAGAAAACACAATGCACAAAGCAAAGTTAGGAAACAAAGTTGTCAACCCCAATAGCACTGACCCTATACAGTCGGACGCACAACCTGTCAGCAACTGGCCAAATGAAATACAGATATGGCTTACTTCTCACGGGTAGAAGCTTCCATTTTATTTGTGCGGACAGTGCAGTGCACCGGACCAAAAAAGTGCAGAATGTAACTGTAGCAGCAGAACTATATGCAAGAAACTACAAACATAATTCATGCTGGCACCTCCACATGGATGAACCAAAGCGGCAACCAGCGGTAACTAGATGGCTGGTAGACAGCGTGCATGTGTGATGTGCATGCACAGATGCTGACATTTTGGTGGACCTGCTTCCTCAGAGCTGATTGGTTCACGCACACAGTGACCTCATAAAAAAGCAGACCCGTTGCATATTCATGCGGGGTTGTGATACTGAGCTGTCAAAACGCTCTGAGATCACACTGGAAGAACAAAGTGCAAAAAGTGTATCGGAGTGCTAATATAAAAAATATTAAGACAAGCAAAATATTCAAATAATTAAAATGCCAAAGACCGTGGGAGGGACTATGAAGGGAAAAGGTAGGCACAAAGTGAACGAAAGGAAGGGAACCAAAGGAAGAGAAAGAGTGGGGGGAAGGAAGGAAGTGGGTGGTCTGTAAAAATGCAATGATAAAACACATAAGGAGAAATGACGCAGACATCTAAAAGCAGAATACATAGAGAAAAGCATGAGTTATCAGCAAAAAGTTAGATTGTTAAATAAAGCAGTTTAATAGCATGTCTTCATTCAGTCTAAATTAATTTGTCACTTGCAGCGTATGAATCCAGTAGCATTCTCTTTATGACAGTTTTCTGGCTAAATCCCTTCCACAGGGGTCTAGTGGTAACCTTCTTGATACCAGTTAATTTCAAATCGGCTGATGAGCCATGGTTCATTTCAGAGACATGCCTTGCCATAAGACTTGCTATTAGCTTATTAGGAATGACTGATTTATGTTCACAAATTCTCTCTCTTAGTCGACGTTTTGACATAATTAAGTTGCTGTTTGTTCATAATAGTAACATAGCTTACTTTTTGTGTTCATAATATTAATATTTACAGGGCAAGGCATACGAGGAGAGGTTGAGGGCACTGAACATTGTACTCCCTGGAAGATAGAAGAGAGAGAGAGAGAGAGAGGGGACATGACTGGGACCTTCAAGTACTTGAAAGGGATAAATAAGGTTGATAAGGAGAGTCTCTTTAAGCTGAGTGGCAACCATAACATGAGGGGACACAGTCTTAAGCTGGAGGGTGGGAGGTTTCGGAGGGAGGTCAGGAAGCACTTCTTCACAGAGAAGGTGGTGGACACTTGGAATGCGCTGCCAAAAGAGGTCATCTTGTTGAAGACAGTGGGCAGCTTTAAGAGAGGCTGGGCTAGGCATAGAGGGAAGGTGAGGCTCATGAATCGGGAGAATGGGAGTAGTGGGGAGGCAGGGCAGGGACATTAGCTCAAGCTGTGGACCCTGCAATACTTGATAGACCAAATGGCCTTCTTCTGCTGGCTTCTTCGTATGTTCGTATGTATTATTAGTTTACCAAAATAATGAAAATAGTCATCAATCAGGGATACAGTTAGCAGCAGTGCAAGAAAATGGTGAACATTTTGACCTATACTTTTTTATTCTATTTCAAATGGCCCCTTATCTATTGACTTGTAAGATATCCTTCTATCCACAATTTAAGTCTTTTTTAGTACTTCTTTTTCACATTCTAAATAATAAAAGGAGCACTTCTTTTAATATGGCTCAGACCAGTTTCATCACTATTCCCAGCTGTTTTGAACACCTGCTGTTCCATAAGGTCAGGGAGCACTGCCTGCTGCATGCTAGTTCATTCTAATCACAACAGAAGTGATTTTAGACAATTGATGCACAAAAACAACCAAGAACACTGAAGAAAACCTGCTCCAAGCCATATTAAAAGGAGCGCTCCTTTTATTATTTCAGATGTGAAAAAAAGCACTAAAGCGGACTCAAACTGTGGAAAGAAGGGTATCATACAAGTCACCAGATAAGGGGCAATCTAAAATAGAATAAAAAAGTATAGGTCAAAATTGTCACCATATTCTTGCACTGCTGCTTTAAAGGGTTGGCATGTGTCGTTATAGAATATGTTAGGCACACAGCACCTTAGAAATCATTTAACAAGTACAGTTATTACGAGAGTACACCTCAATAAATCTATCTTTTACAGATAAGAAAAGTGTCCTTAGGTAACCTGCTAACACATTTATATCTCAATCCCTGCAAGTGGGTTAAAAAATCCATATTTGAAGTAAGGGTATATTAATCGCTGTTGCTGCCACTTTTGGAAAAGAGCACTAAACACTTCTAAAATTGCTTACAAAATGGTCAAGGCCGGATGGAAAGCACCCTCGTGACGCGGTCCTGAGTAACTACAGTTTTGTTAAACATTGTGGTTTCCTCAGTTGAAATAAAAAAAAATTCCACTGCAAAAACTCACAGCTTTGTTACACAGTACTTACTAGAGGTGTGAGTACAACAAATATTAATGTATATGCATACCATGAATAATGGAGTACTCTGCAGTCAGAGCCAAATACTGAGTGATTTCCATTATCTTTTTCCACTGACTGTGGTGCTCTTTTTATTCAGGGAAATTAAAAAATAGAAAGTAAAAAAAAAGAATAAAATCCAGCCCGCCAGCACAGTGGTAGTGCTACAGCTTGCAATGCTAGTGACCCGGGTTCAGGAATGGACCAGGGTCACGTGAGGGTTGGCCAGGAGATGATTGGATGGAGTGTCCCTTAGATGGTCTCCACTTCTGGGGGTTTTGGGGTAGTGTCTCTGATGCAGTGCCCCTGGGTGACCACAGGAGATACTGCCACTGGGAGCTCCAGTGAAGTAGGGTGGATGCTGGCATGGCAGCAAGTGCAGTGCAATGCACACAGGTCACTCTCTGCTGATATCATGGTCGGTAACCAAGAACAAGCCAGCCAACTGGGATGCAGGATGATGCTTGCCTTGTGCACTGTGGGCCCTGCACTGCTGACCATGACACTCTCCCCTCTCACTGAAGCTCAAGTTCTATGGGGGATTTAGGGGGTACTCCCCATCAGCCCCATCTGGGGAGAGAAGCCAGGATGGAACTGGTGCAGAGAGGTAAGTCCCAGGGCAGGTGACTGACGGGGCTGGGTCTGAGGCTTGGTTGATGGTGGAATCCTGAAGGGGGGGGGAGGATGTAGAGTAAGTATAAAGAAAAAGAATAAGTAAATCAAAACATCCTTCAGCCTCCCTAGGTGGCCAGGGCAAGTACTATGTGATTATAACTCATCACTGCCTCCCCCATCAGGATTGTGGATCAGAGGGGTGCTACTTACTGGAAATAACCCTTTGGGGCTGGTGGAGGGGGAGCTTGGTGGTCGAGGGAGGAGGAATTACTACAAAAGATGTGCCTTGTCCTAACGCGGAGCCATTATTATTTTACCTAGAGAAATAGAAAAGTGTGTGGTAGGCTGGGTAACATATGGTCATAAGGCTCTCTTGGTCCAGCATGTCCCCCACCTCACTGCTTCATAGGCAGGTATGAATAAGTATACTGTACAAACATGTACTCATTTATTTTAGTTTATTTAGTGTTTGTTGACCGGGTAATTATCTAGTGTTTCCTACCAGTTCTACTGCCCTCAGTATCAGTCGATGGTGGGACCTCACCTGACTACACACAGCAACACAGCAGCTGACACTGACCAAGGGGGTGGTGTCAGGCAGGGTCCCGTAATCCTGCCAGTTTTTTTCACCGTGCACCAGTGGCATGGCGGTGGGGGAGTTTTGGGAATACCAGTCAGGATTCAGAGGTGGAATTGTAATTCTGATTTCAACTCCAGTATTTCCTCCTTTGTATTGTGGAAAAGAATTAGACTTGCCAAACTTAGTAAGTAGTAGTAGTAGTAATATTTTTTTATTCATATAAATTTCATATGAATAGGGATTAACTCGATTGAGCAATACTCATTTTCAATGAGGTCCACAGCATAGTAAACAAAATTCTTAAGACACAAAATGTTAAAATAAAGTCATAAAACAACAACGAAGTATATATCAGTAAGTTCACCCTTATCTTCTACAGTAAATTGCAATTTAATGTTAGTTACGGAGCAAACAACATTATTCTGAAATATGCTCCTCCCTTACCTTGACCAAGCTATAACACTGTTACCCTCTACCCTTTATCCTGTCCTGCCTAATAAATTCTAATCATAAAGGTCCAAACATTGCCTTGAATTACACAACTCCTTTCTTAGCCAAAATGTTATCGCTGTCTAAGATTTATTTACATCTCCCTTTCGCAATTGTGCGGGTATCTTATTCCAACCTTGTATTCTCCTATAATATATCGACTGGCTGCCAATCTCTAGGCCACATCTAGGTATTTCCAGGTCTGATACTTTAATGGTTCTTAGTGAATCTAATTTAGTTCTACAAACCAAGTTATCTAAGATGTACCCGGGGAATCTGCCCTACAGGCCCTTACATATAAAAGCCAACAGATGTTCCTGACTACTCTCATTTAGTTTCTGCCATCCCGACTGATTATATAAATAACACTTGTGGGTTTGCCGAGGAGCCCCTAATATGAAGCTGGCAAGGTTACCATGGCAAGCCTCTAATTTTTTAAGATCCCCTTTTTCCCACAGGAGTAGAGAATATCTCCATAATCAAACATAGGAATAATCATTGAGTTCACCACCATTCTAACTTCCATACCCATAAGTGATTTTACCCTATAAAGGGCTCCTAGTCTTTTACTCACATTTTTGGCCAGATTATTAATATGGGTACCCCAGCTTAGAGAATCGTCCACCCACAGACCCACGTATTTGTAGGATTGCACCTGTTGGATTGGGGCTCCACCAAAGGTAACCATCCCCAGGGCCAAATTGTCCTGCCTATCACTCATTCGATGAAAAATCATGGACTGTGTTTTTTTTTGCATTTAATACTAATTTACTATCCTCAAAGGAAACTTGTAACTCATTAAATGCTCTCTCGAGCTTCATTTGTATAATTTCTAAGGTGTGATCTGATATATAAATAGTGGTGTTGTCCACATAAAGATGGAACAACACTGTTGTATCTGAAAAACACAATCCATTTACATGTATGTTGAACAGGAGTGGTCCCAAGGTGGAACCTTGGGGGACCCCAGATCCACCAGGCAGCAAACCAGAGACCCAGTCACCCATTGATACCATCTGACTCCTACCCATGATATATGATGCCAGCCACCTCTGCACCAAACCCACTATTTATTTATTTCAATTTTGGAAACTGGGTAGGCCCGCTGAGCCCTGAAGGTCCTTTTTTCAAGGACGACCTGGAATTAGTTAAAAGTAATCTACATTTCTCATAGACATAGAGTTGAGGTTACAGATAACTATTTCCACAATTGGGGTTACAGATTAACATTTCCAAACAGGTATACCTCACATCATAATTACACAGACATGGATAGACAAGACTTATTGAAACTCTCACTCTAAGCTATCACAACAAGACTTGATTACAGCCCTGTGCCGCATTAGCATACAACAGAGGTAGAGAGATTTACCAACATTGTACAAGACTGGTGGCGTGTGTGGATACCTGGGTGGATATTCAAGTGCAGGTGCATTTACTGTTAACCAGCAAGTGCTTTTGGAGCCCTTTGCAGAAGGCATCCAGGGAGGTAGCTTCTTGCAGGTTGTTAGGGAGCTTGTTCCAGTGTACAGGAGATGTATGTGTGAACGATTTGCTCCCAGCAACTGTCCTAGATCTTATCTGTGTCAATCTTCATCATTCATCACTGTTGGGTATCTGCTGGAGACAGGCACCCCGCGGGAGAGTTGTTTTTTTTTTGAGGATGGGCCGGCACCATTAGCGCCGCCCATGAGGCTGACGCATTGTGTGGTGCTCGTGGGTTGGCCAGAAATGGCCATTGGGTTCTCTTCCACATCAGTTCTGCTTCTTCTGCCATTGAGACAGCACCTACAGCTCGAGACTTCTCTTCATGGCCTAGTTTAGTCAACACCTATAGTTCAACGCTGTTCTCTTTCCTTCTACTCTGCCTTGGTTCTGCTACTCTACGCCGCTCCAGAGCTTTCATTTTTTGTGTGCAGCGTCGAGTCTTTGGTTTTTTTTTAATTTTGTTACCTAACCCTCAAGCCTGGTCATTAGGACAAAAACATTTAAAAAAAAGGGTCGGCCACCTATGCGTCAGTGACCCTGCGGCCGAAAGATTTCCGTTACCGACCGACATGACATCTGCCTTTCCTGCCTTGGACCGCAACATGACATGGATTCCTGTGATGCCTGCTTCTCAATGGACTGTAAAGTTTTAGAACACGGCATGCTGAAAGTTGGCAGGGCTCTGCCAACTTTTGGGGGGCGGCATCGCTCGCATCGGTCCAAGTGCAGGACACTTTGCCCTCCCTCCAGGTCCCTTCCTGGGCCTGTATGGTCTGGTGAAGAGGGGGCCTCCTCTTCTTCTTCAAGCCTTGCCATAGAGGAGGTTCCTACTGTGGTGCCAGAGGGCCAGTCTGGCTTCATTTGGGGCCGGGCTGGGAGCACCACTCTGGCAGTCACCTCCTCAGAGGTGCAGGCTCCCCTGTTGTCAGGGCCTATGGCTGTGGGTCCTGGCATGGGGCTATCCTTGGCACCACCTGTCGGCACCACCTCAGATCCGGGAGCCCCACGCGGTGCCGCAAGGGGTGTGGGGCCGTGTCGCCGTGCTGCTCACAGCACCGTGACTGGGTGAGCCCTCAGTTCCACCAACCTGGAGCCCTTCATAGTTGTCTCCTCCTCAGAGGCAGATGATTCTGAGGCAGATCCAGATTGGAGGCCTGATTCTTCTGAATCGGAGGAATCCACACAGCCTAGCGCTCTTGTGCATCCCCAGGTGCCCCCTCCTACAGCTCAGGTGATGGTGGCCCATACTGACCCCTCAGCCAGTGGTGGCTTGGGGGGGTTGGCTGTGGACTGGTGGTCCCTCCGCTGCCTTGGTGGTGATCGGGTTCCGGAATGAAGGGGTGGCTGCTGTTCACGGTGCCATTCCTCTGCTTAGGATCAGGATCAAGCCCCCTCCTTCTGTGGCCCCCCCAGGAGAGCTGTTGGAGTCAAGGGGTCCTTTGGCATAGGGGTTGAGGAAGACAGCTTCCTTGGAGTCCTCAGGGTGGGGCTGTGGTCCGCTCTTCTGGATCCATGTGGCCCCGGTCCCCTCATAGGGTAGCTTATCCTACAGGGTTAAGCCCTCATTGTTATGACTTCCAGGACAGGATGGTGAATCTTCAGACTTGTGGTTTTCCTCTGATGCCAGGTTCTCCTGTGGATTCTGCTAGCCCTGGCAGCAGCACATCACATTAAGTGACAGGCCTGCCCATGCCTTTGCACCCAGCTCCCCTTCTCCCAGGCCATGTTGGTCCTCTGGGACCTTTGACATAAGGCAATTCTCGTGGGGGGTAAGAAGAAATAGGCTGTTGGTTAACTAGGATCTGCAGCTTATCCTGTATGTAGGGAACTGGGCAGACTAGGTGGGTCAAGCGGTCCTTATCTGTCATCAAAGTCTATGTTCCTATGTTTGACCTGGGATCAGTACAGATCTCAGGCTATGGCTTTTCCTCAATATGTTAGGGCAGGTCTTCTGACCAGTTCCTTGACTGTAGCCAGAGTCTGACTCTTCAAGTTCCCTGACCTCCTCGTCTTCCTCCACTGGGGAAGAGAAGCCTACTGTCCATCTGTCCTCAGACACTGATCAGGCCCAGTATCAGCGCTTCCTGTCGAGGTTGGTCAGGGACTTGCACATCTCCTGTTATGCAAGGGACAATACTGAGCATGTGATGCAAGCCTTTTTGGGTGAATACGGGGCACACCTTTTGGTGGTTCCATCCTGGCCGATCCCATTCTGGCAGGTATTATACAGCGCCTGGTAGCGTCCATACTCCTAGAACCAGCCCCTATGGACTTCTGGAGATGGTATTGTGCAACCTGTGGGTCTCCAGGTGCTATGTCTCATCCACCTTCTGGACTGAAGTGACTGGACACCCCTTTTGGGCTTCAACGCCCGGTCCACGACATGCCCCCTGAGACTGACTCTCGAGAGTTTGATCGGCTGGGGCGAAGAGTTTTCTCTTCTGTGCGGAGCATGTTGGCAATCATTTCACGTCAGGCACACCCACTGCCTATAACAGGCATCTGTGGATGATGCTAAGTCAAGCTTTAGCATCGCTGCCTGATTTGGAGGCTACCCGGCAAGCCATAGCCCTCTCCGTTGTAGGCCTGGAGCTGGCGAGGAATGGGTTAAGGGCATCATATAATGCCAATAAGGTTACTTCACAACTTGCAGGGACAGCGATCTGCATTAGGCAGATGGCATGGCTTCATCTTTTGAGGTTGTCACCTTTGGCCTGGCATAGGTTACTAGCCCCCCCTTCCAGGGGACCCATCTCTTCTCCCACAGGGTGAGATGGAAGCTTCAGGGGCTCCTTCCTTCCCCTAAGCTTCAGGGGACCCAGTCTCATTCTGACCAGTCTCAGCCTTAATCGGATAGTGGAAGGTCCCCTTCCCCCTGTTCTCCCCTTGGTGGGGACTGGGGGATGTTTTTCCTTCAGGGTTTCTTGGGCCCCCTTTAGGGGTGCTTGGTACTCACCCAACAGTGATGAATGGTGAAGACTGACACAGGTAAGATATAAAAATGATGTACCTACCATAATTCTTGATCTTCCTGTGTATCTTCACCATTCATCACTGAATCCTTCCCATCTTCCCCTCATGAGGCCTCAGTCCCTGAGACGTGCTGCCTCCTTATCACCCTCCTCAACCCCTCCCTGTGAGTTATCCTCTACTCCCCAACAGCCATCGGCGGGTGTCTTTGGGGGGGGTTGGCTACGGCAAGTGTAGACCCCTTCTGGGTTATTCCATGGCGTCTTCCAGGGGGCCCCTCCTCTATCCTGGACCTCCTTGAGAGGCTTCCACCCCAGGAGTCCGTCTCCAGTCCAGAATGACTGCTTTGGGCTGCCTGAGATTTCCTTGTTCTCCCCTTTTTTTCCCTCCCTTTTAAGGAGGGTATGTTCTAGTGGTCCCTTCTCTCCTCCCATTCTCCTCAAAACCCTATTTGTGGTGTTTACAAGGGAAGGGGAGGGGAGTGCAGAGTGTGACAATCCCCTGAGTAACTGGGATTGAAGCTGGGGTGGCCTTCCCTTCAGAAATCTGGTGATGTGGAACCACCATATTTTTCTTGGTGATCTCCCTCAAACCTCATCTGAATGAGACCAAGCCACCCCCCCATCCCATCCCTCTAGATTCCCCCGCTCGCTCTCTCTCTCTCTCTCTCTCTCTATATATATATATCCTTCCTCTCTTTCTTCTCCTGTCTAGGTCATTCAGGGACTGAGGCCTCCTGGCCCGCAACCCTCAGATCCCCCTTTCTTCATGTCTGTCCTCTTGTTAGCATATTCTTTTTCAGTTACTCCTTTTACTTTTACTTTTACTGTCCCTTGGGCTCCCTTGCCCCACCCTTCTTCTCTATATTTCTTTCATTCTGTCTCTCCAGTGCGCAGAACCGAGGTGGAGGAGGACCCAAAGGCCGTTTTGGGCCAACCTCGAGCACCACGCAATTAGTGGTAGGTGATAGGAAGTAAATTGTCGGAGTAATCCCAAATTCTGTCCATTTTGCATAGTGAACATGAAATTTCGCCTGGCTGAGTGGTGAAATTTCACCTGGTGGAACGGTGAAATTCTGCCTTCCGCGGTGAAATTTTGCCTTCCGTCTGTGGGCGAAATTTCACCTAACGTGAGTATAACTAAATCCCTGGTGGCTAGAGGTCCCTCCCCCCACCTGTCCCACTTTGTATAGAAAAATCCCTGGTGGCTAGCGGCCCCTCCCCCCACCTGTCCCACATGTAAATAATTATCCATGGTGGCTAGTGGTCCCTCCCCTTCACCTGGTAATAACCCACCCACCATAGAAATGTACAGTAACACCCCGTGCCCCACCTGCATCCCTCCGTATCTCACTTCTCCTGTTAAAAAAAAATCTCCGGTGGTCTAGTGGGTTTTTTGTAATTAAACCTCCTCCCGATCCCCAGTTCCAATAAATCCCTGGTGATCCAGTGCCCCTTCCCACCCAGCCTCCCCAGCAGCCAGGTATCTCCACCACAACCCTGCTCCCACCCCCATCCTAAATCCTGGCAGTGGCAGACCGGCACAGCCCTCCTCTCTCCTCCACAGCCGGCCCGCCGAGTGAGCTGACAATCCCAGTTCATACGGCTGTCCCATTTCCTGTTTCCAGGGTGACTCACAGCTCTTCTGGTTCCTTATGTGTATTCTAAATTTCTGTAGCTTTGATATTTTCATTGACATAAAGGGCTACCCCCCTCCCCCCCTTTTTGGCACCTCGGTCTCTTCTGAACAGTACATAGCCGGGTATGGAAGTCTCCGAAGTGTGGTTACTGGTGAACCATGTCTCACTAATGGCTACTATATCCAGTTTAGCATCTGTTATTGTTGCCTACAAGTCTGGGATCTTGTTTCCCAGACTGTGGCCATTTGTGTACATGATTTTCCATTGGCCAGATTTCAGTGCGTTAGTTGTTGGTCGAAGTCCAGCATTTCCCCATAGTGTCGTATGGGGAGCTGGACTTACCTGGTGATGCAAATGAACTGCAAACATGATGAACTCCTGTTTGATCACTTGCTGAGGGGAGAGGGGTGTTTTTCCTGTGCGATGTACTGGGTGCTGCCCCCCTCTCCCCATTGGCTAGTTTAAATATTCTGCAAAGACATTAGACTTCTGCCCCAATGCACTGACTCCCTCCTTAGTCAGATGCAGTCCATCAAATTTAAAAAAACTTTTGCTTCCAAAACTGTTGCCAGTTACCTACAAATATGTGTTCTTTTTCCTGGCACCAGCCCTTGAGCCACATGTTTAGTTCCCCTATCTCCCCTTCTCTGACCTCCTGTCCATCTGCCCCCCTCTCCCAGACCGGCAGGATCTCAGAGAAGGAGATGCCGGATGAAATGGATAACAGTTTGTCTCCCAGCCTGGTCAGGGGTTCCTTGGTTTCCATAACTGACTGGCTGGCGAGATAGTTAGTCCCTATGTGTACCAGGACATTGATGTTTTCTCCTGCTTCCTGCACAATTTTAGCAATGCGGTCAGTGTCTCCACGTTGATGTACCTGGGCAACATCTGTCCATTACCCCCGACTGGAGGTAGGTATCAACTCCCTGAATCATGGAGTCTCCTATGATCAGAAGTGTTTTGGATTTCCTTTTTGCTTTTTTTTGTGTTGGTCCCTGTTTTGGGTGAGTTTTGTAGTGCTAGCTCCTGTACAACAGTGTTCTGTTCTGCAGTGTCCTTTACCCTTTTGATTGATTTTGGAGACAGAGGCAGATACCTGTTTGTAGTTTTTATATGGTTTGTGGAGGTGATACGTTGGAGAGCACTGAGTGATGGGGTACTCAATTTGCCCCTCCTAACCACCTGCCAGCCTCCTGGACCAACTGTCCTCTTTGGTTGAGGTGCTTCAGTTGCATGTTGGGGAAATGGCAGGTGGTTCTTATAATATATTTCCTCCTGAATATGCGATTTGAGGCATGCAATCTCTGCCCATGCTGCCTGGAGCTGAGCCCTTAGATCTCCAATAGTCCAACATGTAGGACAGCTTCCTAAATCCTGTATAACTGCCCTTTTGAAAAGTGTCCTGCAGTGCCTGCAGTTAATAATATCCAGTCCAGTTGCGCTGTTGAGTTTATAACCTGGTCCGAGTAATTAGAAGGAGGAAAATGAAAGCAAAAGTAAGATTTTTTTTGTTTTTTGTTTGCTTTTATTTTTGTATAACTTGTTGTAAAGAGTTAAATTACTTGTGCCCCTGTAAGTGAGGTCACTGTGTGATACCCCTCTGATCCTCCCTTCCTGCTTTGCTATAGGAAATGTCACGACTGTGCTGCTCTATCAAAGGAGTGTAGCATTGGGTGGTTGGGGATGGGGTGGGTGGGTGGGTGGCTGGGCCCTTCTCCTGACAAAAAGGAAGAAACATGGACAAAGAAAAACAAGGAGGTAAGAGCAGAAACAATCAATCAACAACAAATGCAGTAGCCCCGAAATCTTAGCCTAATGATAGATAAAACTGTAAAACCTGTACTCACCACTGTAACAATTTCACAGAAGATATACCCTGCAAAAAACACTTTGCTACAGAGAAAAATAAAGCAGTAACAGAAGATATACCTTGCAAAAACAATTTGAATCAGAGATTACAGCAGTAATCTGTAAGCACAAAATGTTAAACCTGTAAGCACACCCTGTAATAATGCAGCAGAAAGTATACTCTGCAACAGCAATTTGAATCAGAGAAGATTACAGCAGTAAAATGTAAGCAAAAAACAGTATTAAATCTTGTGAGAACAAAAGAAAATAATAACAAATAGTAACTCTGCCTAGCAAAAAGAAGTCTTAATCTTTTTCCTTGCTCTGATAATGTTGTTCCTTGCTCTGTCCTTACAAACAAACTTAGAAGAAAAGAGCTCAGGTGAAGTTAGGTGCCTTTGCCAGCAAACCTACTCTTCCATCTCCAGGAGTGCATGGTGTCAAATCGCCTCTCACACAATCTGCAAAGGATGAAAACAGAAGAGACAGGTATGGCATGCAGTGCAAAAGCTTCTGCTAGCGACACTGGCAATCTGGGTTTGCTTATTTATTTGTTTTTTTTGTGACCGGGCAAGTACGCTAGACAACTGAATATCTATTTTCAGGTAATACCCAGGAGGGTAAAAAACAAGTTATAGACAATGTAAAATACTGGATGAAGCTAAGTACACAATGAATGTATAGTGTGACGAACATACAAACTAAAGGTACAACAATAAAGGCAAGGTACCAAGAATGTGTACAGTGCGACAGAAAAACATCAAACAGAATAACAATTTAACAGGTTAACAAAAATGTAATGTAGTCAATAAGATAAAGGCAAACCTGTAGAAAGAGTGTGAATAAACTAGGGTTGGTAGTTGTGGTTAAGTGTGAGTATAAGTTATGGATAGTAGTAGAAGAGCCTTCAGAGCTGCTTTGAAGGATGGAAGGGTGGGAGAATTGTGAACCTTAGTAGAGAGGGAGCTCTGCTGCCTTGGGGCAGATGAGAAGACCTGGTCACCCATTTTGACTGAGTACTTAGGAACGACCAGGGAGGTAGTATCTGTCGATCGAAGTAAGTATGTAGGGTGAGCATATGTAAAAGTAAGATAAGGGTGGCTGGTGAGGTAGACCTGAGTAGTTTGAAAAGAAGGCATGCCACAGCATAGGTGCCTGAGGTAGAGGGTAAGAACCAGCCCAGAGTGGAGTATAGGGAGCAATGACAGGTTAGTTGGGGGGGGGGATAGGGCACAACAGCAAATGTTGTTGTAAGCAACATCCCATTTATGAAGTGACATTTTTGGGAGTGTTTGTAAAGGTAAGTGAACTGCACTGAAGGCAGGGGAGAAAAAATGAATTTAAGGTTATCCTTTTTTAGGAACAGGGACTATTTTCGTGATCTTCCAGTGGTAGGGAACAACACCAGAGGTGAGAGAGGTTACAATTTTTGTAATGGGGAGGTCAAGTGCAGAAGCATCTAATTGGAGAATTCTAGCTTCAATCCCATTTGGGCCAGGGCTGGAGTCTAGGGCAGGGAGTTGAGCTGTTTGTAGATCTGGCTTCTAAAGACCAGTTACAGAAGGAATGGGGGTGGGGGTGGGGGAGAGGATCAGTGAGGACTGGAGATGGTAGTCTAGGCAGCAGGGGTGTGGGAGAGGTAGGAAGGGAGAGATCAGTGAACTGGGCATTGAAGGCATTGGTGATGGCAGTTTGGTTGTTGCAACATGCACCATCAATAACCATGTCCTTATTAATAGATTTAGAGAGGTCACCCAGGAGCACCTTGGTGTGAGCCCTAAAACTGCATGAGCTGCCAGCCGAGGCCAACAGCTTCTCATTTTTTGGGGAATGGGTCATTGAGGGCCAACCCAGGAAAGGAAAGGGGAGCATCCCAGTGAAAGCCCCTCATCTCTGGGGAGGGAGGGTGTCTGACTCCACTGCTTTACTGCTATACTACCATCTGGGAGAAAGAGGGCCAAATGCCTCAAATGACATCATTAGGTGAGTGCTTGCACAAGCATGACATGATGCCCTAGTATGAGACATCCTTGGGGGAAACAGGAAGGAAAATTCCTCAGTTAAGCAGCATGTCAGCCAAGGCATGCCCACAAATTCCATGCTTGTGACATAAGCACTCTGTCTCTATGACTAGCCGAAGTATTCTTGAGGGACCTGACACACCTCAAGCCACCTGCCATGGGACAAGCCACGGGGTAATGTGGGGAATGAGATAAGTCCAAGGAACAAGTGAAGTGATAGGGTGGTGTATGGTGGTGACATGAACTTGGGATAGTATGGGATGGATGTCAGAAGGAGCATAAATAGAAAGTAGAAAAAAAATGTTTTTTTCTCAGATTTGTCATTTGGTCCTGGCATACCCTATTGTTGCATGCCATGTGCAACCATATACTTTGGAAAAATGAACAGGATGATTTTGTACTATTCATATTTCTGTATCATTATTTTTATAAATGTTGTCTTTTTTTTCTTACACTGGTTTCACTTGACAGATCCCCTGACCCATCACCAACCTCATGGACTTACACGTTATCCACCACTTAATCAAGATGGTGTAGGAGGGTGGCCTGCACTGTCAGTCATCTGAGAGCCTGCAAGAGTGCCGGCATAGAATAGACTGGGAATTTCCTCCCATCTCCAGTTTTTCTCACCAGGGTGCCGGCATGCAGTGATGCGTGCACACATGTGTGTTGGTACACATGTGTGTTGGTACACAGAAGCTACAAATCCCCTTTCTGGTGCTCCTGGCTGTGCTCCCATCTGCTCTCCACCAAGTGGCAGTTGTACAGAGGAAGCAGAATTCCCCTTTTTAGAGGCACTCAGTCCTTCCTTCCCCGGCTGGCTCCCAGCAGCCTGCACTCATTTCATAACTGTAACAAACAAGTACCAGCACAACTCCAAGGTGTTTCAGATGCTCAAATAGTTTATTTAAATATAAAAATAGACACCAGCTCACAACAACAATTGCTCCAAGCCTTCTACCGGTTTCGCACTAGGCGCAGCTTCAGGAGGTGACCAGCCAATGACATTAGAGGTTTTTAAAGACAAATCCTTAAAGGTGCAACACACATATTAAAGTGCTCAGTGCAAAAGAATGTGAAATAATCCCTTAATAAATGTGCTAATATTAATGCATATTATATCAACAGCTATATTAAATATTACATATAATGTGTATGTATGTATAAATAGTGTTACTAACATATGAGTCACCCTACTAAATACTTATACTCACCACTAATGTATTACTTCTAAATACTTGCTAAAAATACAGAATTAAAAAGTCTATTAATCAAGACTCTATATCATAATTATTATTTTCTCATTATAATCAGCCTGAAAAAAATTCTCCCATTTCATTATTAATACAAAAATCCATTTACACTATCAACTCATCCTTATTGCTTATTCATTAACTAGTACATAAACTCAATATTTTAAATGTCTAATCCCAGAACGTGAATCAATGGTGTTTCAAGCATTAATGCTACTGCTGTATTCACAGGCAAGCTAAAACCGCTGTCTTTTGTTATATGGTGTACAAAAACTTCAATAAAAGGTTTTAAAGAATTTACTGACCATACTGTATTTTCCACTGAAACATTTGACGTCTCTTCTTTGACCTAGTCAACCTGCAAGCTTCAAAGTCAAGAGGCAGTGCTTTATATCTCACAAGTCAGTCTTAACGACTCTGGATGGCTTCCTCCTTGTAGATGTCTCACATTTCAAATATTTCAATGTGTGACTGTACTGTAGCCTCGCTTTCTCCTCCCACATTGATGCCACCCAGAAAGAGCTCCTTCCCAAGACTGGCCCAGTGTAGCACAACATCTTTGCCTCCCACTCCCACTCCCAGGTAGCCATGAGAGCACCCTCAGGATGATCCCACAGGTGTTCAGCTACAAAAAAGTGATTTCAAATGCTGCCTTCAAAGCCTTCTTGGCCAGAATGAACTCTGGCTTCCATCTCTTCTGAGGCTTTACCCTTAACTCCCCCCTCACAGCAACCACCAGTGCTACCTCTATTCCAACTTCTGCCTCCATTTCCCATGAGTCTTTGTGACTATCTAACTGCACCTCCTTTCTATACAAATAGTGGTTCTGTTCCTGTCCATGCTACCTCTCCTCTCTTCCCACCTTCTCCTTTTCCTAATCCTACTTCCTTTCTTTCTGTGATTCCCACTCCTTCTGATTTTACAGTATAGTTTTTATCTGAGGTAAGTCACTCAGAAACCAAATACACTGTAATTATTATAAACAGTACAAACTAGACAAGCATTTGTCAATGCCGAAAGTTCACCATTGGTATTGCAGTTGTACATGCCTCATATATGTTTCTGTGTGTATTCCTCTGCCTTGCATTTTGAGGCATCACATGGGTGCAACTGGAGTGCCGGAACTGCATCAGTCAGACTGGTCGCAAGGTATGCAAGCTGTGCACATCCTTACTTAACTGGTCCACTCACGTGGTACTGTTTTCGCCCAGTGCCAGGGTAAAGGTGAAAACCAGACCGCCTGAACCAGACTGGATCAGTAAAATGTTGCACAGTGAGACTGTCTGGACCATAACCTTTGGGCCAGTCATGTGGATTCCAGCTTTTATTGTGCTGGTCTGGTTTTCCTCATGTCCCTACGGGGTAGAGTGTGTGCAGAAATCCTATAAATTGGTACACATTTCCACAACATAAACCCATCCCTGCTTATGATGGGGGGGGCATGATGGGCCTACAGCCACTTCCGATGTTACTATACATAGGGGGATAAAACATGGGGGCGTGATAAACAGAATGGTAGAGCAGAGAATAAATACTGAGAGAGACATACACAGTGTAGACAGGGGCTATGTGAACTGCTGCAGTGCATCTTGGCAGCTGAACAATAAGCAGGAATGAATGGAAAGTGAAAGTTGATACCCCTACCCTCATCCTCAGCATTACCCGGCCCCACAGAGTTTCAAATAGCATGAAGGAACAAATAATTACCTGGCTCATTCTGTTACTCTTCCTCAGCTGTGGGCGGGTCAGCTGCTCACCTTGTGCTGTTGTTGCTTGGCTGCTGCCACTTGTACAAAGGCGGGATCACTGCAACTGTTGAGTGGGTGGGGGTCTTGCTGAGCTCGAGCAACTCTTACTGGAGCGCATGGGGGCCATGCTGAGCTTCAGCCACTCATATCAGAGCGTGTGGGGGTCCCCATTCCTCTGTGCGCATGGGTTGCCTCTGTGTGCACTTTCACAAGGCTGACCCCGGCTGTACTGTGGGGAAGGAAGGCAGTGTTATCGGCTGGGATTAATCCATCACTCCCTCCTGTGCTTGCTCCAGTCACAAGATAATCAGCAGTATCCAGGGATCAGGACTGATGGACACAATGCCATCTATAGATGTCAAACCCCACTGCAGGCAGCCATACTGCTCACGCTGCCTTCTTTCCATCCTCTTCCTCTTTACCAGGCATGGTTTGCTGTGGTTTCGATGGTGGTGGGGCGACGCAGGATGGGCTGAACTGCCACACAGACTACACTGTGAATTACTGCAGGAATATTGTATGCTTGAGCTCTATGCAGCACACACCAGGTGCATGACAGAGCAGGCTAGCCCAGCATGAGATTGAGTATGTGCAGGTAGTTGGCCAGCTTCAGTGTGATGCAATGAGGTATGCGGAGGGAGGGCTTGCCAGAGTCATCTTCACTGGGCACAGCTCGAGGTCAGCATGAGTGAGCCCAGAACTGACCACAAAGACTTCCTGCACAAGGGGCTGGGATTCTGTCCACTGAGCCACCCTGTAACCAAACTGCTCAGCAGCTCTGTAAACAAAAGGTTGGGGCACGGCACCCTTGGGAAGGGACTGGTGGGGTGGCGGAGGGGCAGTTACGTCAGCCAGGCTGATCGGGACACCGAACAGCTGTTTGCTGGTTGGTGTCCTGTAGATGAAAGGAAAAAGCTGCAACATGATTGGTGTGGCTTTTCCTTTTCAAGTAGAAAACCATTTCAGGCAAAACACCATCATGATCAACCTGGCTGATGACTGATGCAACACAGTCAAGCCCCTTGCAGACCACTCTACATTGGACAAACAGTGTCACACCCTTCAAGAGCAACTCATATCAAGATGTTTGCTGCACGTGCGCACGTGGTGAACATAAAAAATAGGTTGCCATACTGTAAACACTAGTCCCAAAAATACATCCTAAATTCCTTGAATAACTAAATTCAGATAACATTAACTCACACATTACATAGAAAATAAGTGGGTGCGTTGTCAAATATTGCTAGAATTACTTGAGTGAGGGTTATTAGCTTGAAGGGTCAAGGAGAACAACTTTTCAGAAGTGAATCCCAAATCATGTGATACTGGTCAATCTGATCAGTTAGGATAGGACTCAGTTTTTCATTTAATGTCAATTTACCAACATATGCGTACACATCTTCAAGAAATGACATTTATGGGGATCTCCACCTTGCTACTGTAAGCCTGTTAAATCCCAGGCTAGCAGATAATACCCAGCACTGCTGCAGTTTAGTATGGTTACTAAATCTGGAACAGTCTCCCAGTGTCAAAATATGTGGTGCAATTGGATTCTTGGGTTACGGGTTTGAAAAACTATTTCAGGCACTTGATCGCAGATCTTGTTCACACGGGAGCATGACCACAATATATGTGATAAAAGTGTATGCTATTCAGGGCATCTCCAACAAGTAGCACTGTCACTAATCCCTAGACTTTCTAAATGAACTGCCATTAAAAAAAAACATTGACGCAATATTTTATATTGTCTGTATCTTCCTTTGCGTACTCCTCACACTCCTGTGTGTATTTGTCCATGGTTTCTGCCAATTACTGTATTTATAGGGATTTGATAACTTAATTCTCTTTCCCCTTCAGCCTGTAGTAGTCCTATGATCAATATTACTCTCAAAAGTTTATTAAATCTTACCAGCCCCTCTCACTCTTCCCTATCTTCACAATAGACTTCTAATTAGACTTTTCCTCAGCATTACAAAATTCTATCAATAATAATCCAAAATACTGTGTATGGAAAAAATGGTCTCCCAAAGATCCCTCCAAGAACAATTACTGTCATAGATTACTCTGCTCTGGACAGCAATGCAAATGGAGAAACATCCTAAAAAATTGTTAAATGGTTACAAAACAAAAATAAATATCTGTTGCCAATGTGTCAGCTAACTCAATTTCCCTAGATATTTATAGAAATGAGCCATGGAAACATGTTGATGGTACGTGACATTTATGTATTTGTGCACCTGCTGTAAATATGTCTGTATTTGTCATTGTTATGTGTAGTATAGAAGGATCTTGTATTATTGTTTTAGCCTGTATGCCTTTACTGTGCCTAAACAGGACTACCTCGAAAACAGGTACTTCAGGACCTAATGGTGTGTATTCCAACTCCTGTATAAAAATAAGTATTTTACTACTACTTACAATGCCTGTCTCTCAGTCCTTGCCATAATGAATTGAAAGTGCATCGGTTACTTTGAAGATGTCAACCTTGCTCTAGATCTCCTAATAAACAACTTCACCAGTGTTGTAAATTGTTATGCCCCTTTTGTGCAGAGATGAGTCAAAGGAGCAGGAGCCTGTTCCAAATGGCTAACCCCCCCCCCCCCAAAAAAAAACCTTATCGAGTAGAGAGATTGAGCCTGGTTTTCTTTTAAGACCACTGGCTATCAGCAAGACTGGATTGCATATAGCAACTCAAGAACATGTGTGTAAGCCCCCCCTTGCAGGAGGGGCTTGTGCTCCCATGTAGAAATCCCCCCCCCCAACACCCCCAGTTCTAGGGAATTTATTAGTGCTCTGGAGGTCAATATCTGCTGGATGCCTCAAGGTGGCAGCAGACTGCAGAAAAGGGAAGGTATATAAGGCTGGAGACATGAAGTTGAAACTTCTCGGCCTGGGTGTTAAGGCCAGGGCTGGAAGGGGGCGGCTGTAGGAGTAGTGTGGGCAGTCAAGAAGGGAGCTCAGTGGTCTGGGTGGGCCAGTGGGGGAGAACTCCCCCTAAATGTGGCAGATAGGGATAGCCGCTACAGCGACGTGTTGTCAAGGAGCCAGAATAGAAGCTCCGTTGAGAAGGATGGTCAGCCAGGTCCTGCGTCGTGTGGTACCGGGATCTGGGGCAGCGCTGAGGAAATCACTGGACCGGGCCTTGCAGACACAGGCTGCAATGAAGGGGGAGCCTTCACCTCAGAGTTGATTGCCAAAACAGTGCCACTGGTCTGACCCTCGGAGGAATCGGACTGGGCCTCTGGCACCGTGAGAGGGGCCTCCACCATGGTAAGCTAGAAGGGGTGGAAGACCCCTCCTCCGTGGCCCGTATGGAACCAGGAAGGGACACGGAGGAAGGGTCAAGGGACCTATGTCTGGCGTCCCTAGTGCATACCTGTCCTTTGAAAGTTGGTGGCGTATGGCTGACTTTAAATTCTCAGTGTCCCAGTACACTGTGGTCCATGTAAAAACAGGTGTTGCAATGGTCCATATGGTGGTTAGGGCCCAGGCAGGTCAGGCAACAATCACACCAGTCTGAGACAGAATAAAGCTGGCCACAGGGACACTGATGCATTGGGGGCCAGCCCACCTTCGAAGATATATTTTTCTTGTCACCGGGACGAGACATGATCAAATAGAAAAAACAATAATAAAACAGCAAAAGGGTCTTGGTGCCAAAGAAAAATAAGGAAAGATCTTACTGGAGTCGATGACACAGAGAACCCAGCAGCTGTAGCAGAACTAGGACGGTGGAGACGGTTCAACAGACTAGGCCCAATGTCGCAGTACCAAAAACTGCTCACTTCATGAGGCTGTGCTCATTCGATGGTGGGAGAAGCAGAACTGGAATGGAGGAGGAGTCAGCATCGATTACTAGACAACTGGCAAGCACCACGCAGTGCATTGGCCTCAAGGATGGCGATGCCCATGGCACCGGGCTCCTCCCCCTTTACAAAAAAAATGCTCCCATGGAGTCCTTCTCCTCTGGCCAGAACTCACCAGTGATGAATGGTGATGACTGACACAGATAAGATCCAGTGATTAGAAGCGTAAGTATGAGTTATTGTGCACATCCGCAAAAAGCACCCGGACAGTGCCGTCAAAAAAAGCAAGAAAGGCAAAGAAGTGAGTAAGTTCCTAGTTGTGAGTACTGTTAAGCATAGCAGAAAAAAAAAGACTCAAGCAGACAGCCCCATGGATTGGCCATGGGTGGTGTCTAGCAAGGATGAGACTGAAGCAGAAGTGACCCCCCCCAGGAGGAACGACTGGCACGGTTCCTGCCTCACTGCTCTCCTGGCTTTGGAAAGATGGGGGAAAAGGACAAGCAAATGATCGATGTATGAGGTGTAGGTATCGGGGAGGAAGGTGTTGCCAGGCTGCTTGTGCGCGAAACATGTGCGGGTATGGAGGGGAAAAGGGGTTCTTCCGGTACATTGGGGAGTGAAGAAAAACTAAGGGCCATCTTGGCAGATTGAGATCAGAAGGAGGGTGGGTGGAAGAGGCGAGGGATCAGGCAGAGGCATTAAACAAGTACTTTGCCTCTGTATTCATTAGGGAAGGGGATGGGATATCTACAAAGCAAGGCATGATGTGGATAGAAGCGGTAGTGAGTGGGGTCAGGGGAGCAACAGAAATGGAGCAAGAGGGAGGGAGAGGTACCCCAGGGGTGTCACATCAGGATAAGGACAAAAAGACCAGTAAGGTGGAGGGGATGGATGATGCTATCTCCACCAAAAGGGTGTGGGTAGCCGTCAAGGCCCCTAAAGGAAGATAAATTTCCCTGGGCCAGATGGCATTCATCTGAGAGTACTATGGGAATTGGCGGACATACTGGCTGCACCCCTGGCAGAGCTCTTCAACAGGTTGCTTGAGACAGGGAGGGTACCTAGGGATTGGCGAGAGGCACATGTGGTGCCAGTCCATAAAGGGGCATTGAGGGAAGTACCAGGTAACTATAGACCCATCAGTTTGACCTCGGTGGTGGGAAAATTAATGGAGAGTATACTAAAGGAACGACTGAGGGTGTACTTGGAGGAGATGAGAGGTCTGGATAGTCGGCAACATGGGTTTGTGCCAGGTAGATCATGTCAAACCAATCTTGTAGAGTTCTACGAATGGGTAACATCAGAACTGGACAGGGGAAAGCCTGTGGATGTATTATTCTTGGACTTCAGCAAGGCATTTGACTCTGTCCCCCATAATGGTCTGGTGGAGAAACTGATGGGGTTGGGAGTAGGTCCTTTGATGGTCAGATGGATTGAAAACTTGCTAGCTGGATGCACCCAGAGAGTAGTGGTCGGTGGGGAGCTCTCGAACCCTAGAGAGGTCGGTAGTGGGGTACCGCAGGGCTCAGTCCTGGGTCCAATCCTGTTTAATGCATACATATCAGACATCAGGGAGGATATAGGGTGTGAAATGAGTCTCTTTGCTGATGACTCCAAGATGGGAGCAGTAGCTGAGAGGGAAGAGGGGAGGTTGGCCCTGCAAGGGGACCTGGACACCCTGGAATGCTGGGCTCACACATGAAAATTAAATTTCAATATCAGCAAGTGCAAGGTGTTACATCTTGGGTGGGGAACCCTAAACACAGGTACACCCTAGGAGGGGAGATGCTGGAGGTCTCAACAGGGGAAAAAGACCTAGGGTCATGGTGGATGCATGTATGAATATCTCTGAGCAGTGCAGGAGAGTGGCTAGCAAGGGGGATCACCTCTAGGAACAGGGAAGTGATTCTGCCGCTGTACAATGGACTGGTTAGACCACACCTTGAGTACTGTGTACAGTACTGGAGACCACACTTGAAGAGTGACATACAGCTCCTGGAGAGGGTGCAGAGGAGGGCAACTAAGATGATACAAGGACTAGGGATTTGACGATGAGGACAGACTTGAGGAGCTCTACCTGTTTTCATTGGAGGAGAGGAGAGACGGGGACATGATTGAGGTTCTAGGCACCTCAAGGGAATAAATAGGGTAAATATGGAGGGGATCTTTAGACTAATGCAGGAGGTATTCCAGAGGGCATGGTTTGAAGTTGGAGGTAAGGTGGGGGAGAGGAGGTTTGCATTGAGAGGGTGTTGGAGCCTTGGAATGTGCTGCCTGGAGAGCTGGTTCAGAGATCCACAGTGGAGGGCTTCAAGAGACGGTGGGACAGACACAGAAAGTGGATGTATCAGATGATGGCCTGGCCCAGGGTGGTGGGGTTGGATGATAGGGGTTTCTGGAACACAAGGGGGGAGGGCCTCGACACCCAACTAGGGATCTGAGGTTCGAGCAGACTCGATAGACTGTAAGGCCTAATCTGCTGGCAATTAGTATGTTAGTATATCACCAGTTCCAAATGTGGGGTTGCCTCCCAGTTCCACTACGAGCTCCTATGTACTGTGGTCACCAGCCAGTGGGGATTCGGGAGTCTTTGATAGACTCTCTCTGGGGGAAGTGCTCTTGCCCATGTGGATGAGACCCGGAGCATTTTCCTGGATATCATCATGGAGGCAGTGGAAGAGGAAGGTGCAGAGGAAAAACCCAGAAAAAGAGGTGATGGGGAGTACAGCCATCTGCCCCACTCCCTGCTGCCGGCTACCGACTATGCCCATCGCAGATGGAGGGGCAGGGGTCTCAGACAACAGGTAGGAGATCCCCTAGGGCCCTGGGGGGTTCCTGATTCAACCTATCTGGTGGAAGCCTTCAGGCCTTGTTGTCCAAGTCAGAGCCTACCTTGGGAGCCAAGTTTAAGATAAAGCCCAGTGGGCTTGGCTCTGAGTCTGCCCCTGTAGTATCCAGGGAGAGTACTGGCGATCAAAGAGAGCTGGAGAAGCTTAATGAAGAAAAATGTATTGGTAGCACATTTCAGTTCCAGGTCTACCAAGTAATTTGGGCAATCCCCAGGCCTTACCATCACCCAGTGTGATCACCTTGGTGGACTGCACCCCACAGCTCCTGGTCTGGCAAAGACTTTCTGGACCTAGATGGTTGGATTAAATCCCAGTGGCCCGTTGAATGTAAAGTATCTACAGAAGATATGGCTATCAGTTGGGCAAGCCAGGAGGACCAGTGTCAGAGACTGACCAGAATGGAGCCAGGCAGAGAGGTGGGTCTGTAGTAGGCTGCGTGTGGAGTATCCCAATATGAACTATCCTTACATGCCTCAGAGGATATGGGACATTATCAATGAGATGAGGGAGTAATGGATCTTTAAGGCGCAGATGGAATGCTTAAAGAATCGCCCTGGAGGAGGAGGTGCCCCATCTCAGCAGTTAATATAGCAGGCACGGTCGATGTGCCACTAAGGGACTTGGTCTGGTCTAACTAACAAACACTTCACCTTGGTCCAGGACTTGGCTGGGACATGGACCAAGTATTACATTTTGGACCCAGACTCCTTTGGAGATGTGACCACCAAGGCATACCCAAAGTATTATTTCCCTCCAGGAGAAGGGCCTGCAACTTAGGCCTTCTGGATTTAGACTTATGAACTGTGCCAGGACAATTGCTGTATGGACCAGGACATGGTGACTGTATACAGTTTTATATCCAAAGAAACATTTTGGGAGTAAAATTATAATTCTTTTACAAGAAAAATGTTATTAGTCATGCAGAATGTTGGAGTGGAAGGTAGAGAAGACCGGTTGGTGAGTGAGTGAGTGAGTGACTGACTGAGAGATATGGGGAACTGTACACAAAGTAACCTGTTCTAATTGGTGGGAGGTATATTGGGGTATATAGCTATAGTTTTAGAAACTACCTCATTATTGCTGAATGTTAAATTGTGAAGTCAAATCATTATGAATTAAATGACTGTGGTTATCTGTTTTTGATAAAGAAATAATAAAGGTTTGCTGACAGTTTTAGAATTATCTCCTGGTGCAGGTAGGTTTTAGTTAGTAGGGTGTGCTGAGTTAGAGAGCCAGGTTGGATGGTGCCTGTGGCCAGGAAAGGTGTGTTTTACTTCCAGAAGGCTGGGGAGTGCGCATACCCAGTTTGTTATGAGGAGACCATCACTGGACGCTTGCCATCATTCCCAGGAGGGAATGATTTTCTGGGTGGGTGAAGAGTGTAAGCCCCACTTGCAAGAGGGGGTTATGCTCCCATGTAGGAACCCCTTTCCCCTCCTACCCCCCCAAAGAGCTAGGGAATTTATTAGTGCTCTGAGGGGGGTCAATATTTTCTGGACATCTCAAGGTGGCAGCCTAGGGCAGCAAAAGGGAAGGTATATAAGGCTGGAGACAGGACATGTGAGGTTTCTCCGATTGGGGCATTAGGCCCAGGGTTGAAGGGGGTGGCCCCTCACAGGGAGAAGTCCGGTGGCAGTGGTTGTCCTCCGCACCCGGCGTGGCAGGGTGGCCTGCGGGTAGAGTGTGCCAGAGGACCCTTCACCCAATTTTAGGGGGCCTGCTTGGAGGGGCAGGTCCTGGGGCACCGGCATTAAAGGGCTGGGCAGGTTGCAGGTCTTGGGACAGGCCTTGGAGGGTGGCCTCTGTTAAGATCTTACTGTGAGCCCAGAATGTGTGTGCAGGGATGTGGGCCTGGGGCTGGACCCTCCTGAAAGGGACATCTGGGAGTGCAAAGAAGGAATAGCGCCTTTGGGAAATCCCCAGACCTTATCATCACCCAGTGATCACCTTGATGAACTGCACAGCAACTTTTACAGTTTTTCACATGAGAGTTCGACAGCTCTTTTCTCCCTGAATCAAACAATACCACATAAGAGATGGTTTGCCCGAAGAACAACTGGAGGTACCATTTTAAAACCTACAGCATGCAGCAGAAGCCCTGCATGGAGTTCCAGATAAAGCAACAGGCTTGAGTGAAGTGGGAGATCTCCCCGCCCAGGACTCTGCTGTGGGCCGTCCGAAAAAAGGATTGTAAACTGGAGCAGGTGCTGGATACACTGGGTGCACAGAACATTAAAATGGTTTCAGCACTTAAAACTGCCAAGGATGTGAGTGACCGATTGCAAAAGACACAAGCAGCTTTTGTTAAATCCACCTTGAGATTCATCATTTAAAGCAGCAGTGCAATGAAAAAAGTTATTCCAAAAAGCTAATTTTCTGCTATGGTTATAAAAAATATTGGCAGAACTGTTGATTTGGGGTTTCTGGATGCTTCCTATGGTTTGTACTATACATTTACATTTTTGTCTGGACCCTTATCCTCCTCAGGTCCTCAGTATTATTTCTATGCAAAAATGAGGTGGTCATCTTTTTTTTTTGAGAAATAACTACTTTAAAACATTCATAAAATTCTTAAATGATAATGAAAACTGAAAATTTCACCACCAAAATAAACTGGAAGACATCTGGCATCAATTAGGAAGAAGAAAGGTGGGGTCAAATTTTAACCCATTTTCGTTGCACTGCTGCTTTAAAGGCTACCTAAACAACATTTTGACAACAAACTATTCAAAAATCTGACTTCATATGGGGATTAAAGAAAAGGCTGCTGTATTCATTAATGCTAAAACTACATTTATATAATTTACCTAAATGCAGTTCAAAAGCATTTGAAAAATGCAAAATCAGCCTTCCAAATTCAAAAAACTGCCTTACCTGCTTCCTAAAATGGCCGCCAAATGTGTTAAGTGATGACATCATTGGAGCCAGCATCAGAGAGCTATATGGCTCTCAGTAATGCTACCTAGTTCTTTTCTCCCTTTGTGTAGAACTGTTTTACCAAAATGGCCCAAGCCAAATGCATTATTTTAATCAATACACATGCTAGGCTATGTTTCTGTCCATTTTATTTTCTTTAACATGCTGAAATTGTGTTTTAATCCTGTTTTGCTTGTTAATAATCAAGAAACAAGCATGAGTTTTTACTCATCTTTATTGTTTAGCCATCTTAAACACACTGCTCCAGCCAGGCCAACTTCCCATAACACCCCACACTCTAGGGGATATCTACAAATCATCAGCTTCTACATTTACCTTAGGAACCATCTAATGAGTGTGTCAAATTCCTATAACATCACAAATCCAACCAACATTCTCTTTGGCAAACCACAGTGCAGTACAAATCTTAAATAACCTGGAGATCTAGTGGTTATGGCGGATCTAGGATATTACAATGGGGGTGCTGGGTTGGTGTGCATACTTGATATGCACTTTTTAACATTTTTATTAAACCTTTATATTGTCTGCTATTATTCTTTTTTAGTATGTTTTTGACAGAACCTACACATGTAATCCATAGTTTTGAATGTAAGCACTTGTCCGATCAAGAAATCGGACTTCTTCAACAATGTGAAATGCAGCAACACCAAATAAGTAAGTTACAGTGGAGGGGGAGGAGGGTGCAGTCGCACCCTTCACCACCCCCTAGATCCACCACTTGTTTGTAGCAAAGTTCCTGTGTAGTCCAATGCCAGGGTTCGTACTTTCTCGGAAATCAAAAATATGCTTGCCTTGTCTTCATTTTCCATGGGAAATAATAATAATAAGAAAAAGAATCAGCATTTAAATAGTGCTTTTCATACACACTGTATCCCAAAGTGCTTTACAAGCAATGCTAGACTTGTAGTGAAGTGACTGAAGGTGTAGTGGCAGGCACTTCACACATTAATACCCACACACAGTCTTGGATAATTGCATGAACTGTTTTAATGGGAAGGGGAATGTTGGCCAGGACAATGGGGTCAGATAGTGATTATGGTGCTGTCAGCCCCACATCTTATATCTCACAGTGATCTGCTCATATTTGTCCCCTTCTGTCTTCCCCCTTCCCTGAATATAGCAGTACCTTGCAGGAGTGGCCTTCTCAGTCCCCATCTGGAATTCATTCTTCACTCCTCCTCCTCCTCACACTAAAAACTGGTGAGCTCATCACCCTTCTGCACCATGAATGCAGGTAGTACAGTCCCCAGGTTTTTTGACATATCAGAAATAGACAAATCTTTCCAGTAAGTCAGGCTGATAGCAGCAGGGAACAAGGGGAAAGATGGGCTTTCCTATCCTTAAAAGATCTAGGCTACCTTTGATTAGGCACTATTAAATGATGGGTGTGCACATCATTATGCGCATCTTTTATTAGTGCCTAATCATAGGTGGCTTAGATCTTATATGGTAGGAAAGCCTATTTTTCCCCCTTGTGGCCTGCTTTCACTGGGGCCTGCTTACCAGAATATCGCATTTATTATTATTTAAAAATAACATGGGTGACTGTACTAACCACATAACCACATCCATAATGCGGAAGGGTAGTGAGCTCACCAATTTTTTGTGTGGGGAGCAGGTGAGAAGAATGAATGCCAGAGAGGGACTGAAGATGTGCTTTCTGCAGGGTACAGCTATAGTCAGGTTGGGGAAGAGAGGAAGGGGAATGCTGAGCAGATCATTGTGAGATCGGAGATATGGGGCTGCCAGAACCGGGATCACTACCTGACTGTGGATGAGAGCATCCAGTGAGGACAAATACTCAGAGTGGCAGGGCTGCTCCTAAACTGTTACTTTAATTCAGTGTAGAGAGATTACTCTTGGGTGCGGTTGGGGGGGATGTTGACGTTGGTTAAGACAGTATCGAGGAAGCTGTGTGTAACCCCCCTGCAAATGGGGGTTCCCAAAAGTCTTCCAGGAGCTTGCTTGAATGCTCCAAGCCTAGATGGTGTTCGACGTCTAAGCCGTTTATCTGTGAGTGCTTTTAGAGCCTCTGGTACTGTCTCTTTAAGAGCTGTCTGCCTGCAGACATAATTAATTTGGATGGGGGTCTGTGTGTTTCCCTGCTTGAGTCCCACTCAAGCTACTGCCAAATCACTCCTATTTCTGCTGTCACTAAGTGGGCAGAGTGAGCACTTTTCAAAGATGTAACTGTTTGCCAGATATCATTTAGAGTAATAACGAAAATACAGTTTGTCTAACCTGCTTTTCTTTGCAGTCAGAACTGTGTTTGCCTAGTCCCCCATTCTAGTTTTGAACTGCTGAACTGGACCAATCACTGTGGGGGGACCTTTGAAATGGAGCCTGCTGCTGGCAAATCAGAACTTGGACTCTCATTGTGGAGCCAGCCACCTATGTACTGTATGGCCAATGCTTCTGGGAATTGTAGTTTGGACTTCGGCGCCTTTTTTCCACCAACAGGGAGAGTTTACTGTGAGTGACAGCCAAACCAGCTAACTGAACTAGGAGGAACTCAAAGGAAATGACCGGCTCTGTCCACTGGAAAGATCAGATGAGTTGTGACTGTGAAGAGGGAAGGAGCTCTGGGCTCCTGCGCTGTTGAGTTTTCGTGCGGGAAGCTCGTGTGGGGCCCTGAAGTTCGGCCTACAACTGTTTGTGAGTGCCAGTGTGAACTAAATCAGAGCTTTAAGGAGAAAGAAGCACCAGAAGTGAGGAAACCAGGCTCACCCTGTAGAAGACTAGAGAAATTGCTGAATCATGCTCGGTCTGTCAGGAACTGAATCTGCTGTGTGTTCACCCGGGTATTGTGCAGTAATTGTGATCGGGATAGAGAAGCAGTCTGCCTGGTATAGTACTTTCCTTTTACATATAAATGTGTAGTGCTTGTGGGGAATCGCTTCAAATCCCCTGTACAGTGAATTGAGTGCCTGAAGCTGGAAGTAAACCCCAGCTTAATCCAGACTACATCCATTTGCTCTGAACTGCCGTGGGGTCCAGTCACAAGGACCTTGTCCACATGGTCTGCTCCTCCTGGCAATCCAGGACAATCTGCCTTCCATCCAGTTCCCAGCATTGAGTTTGTGAGTACAAAGCAGGGTAGCTTCCTGCCATCTGTTTATCGAATTGCAAGTGTGTCATCTAATTGTTGTTTTTTCATTTCTTTTCGAACTGAGCCAACTGGCTTGGGATTACAATTTGGGTATTGTGCAAGTGTTTCTTCCATCACAGGGCCCCGACCAGCTGCACTGATCCTGGTTAGCCACCCCCCATCCTGGATACCCAGTGAAAGTGACAATTTGGGACTCTGAATATGCGCACAGTACTGTGATTATTAATGTGTTTAACCAAATTAACATGATTTTCCCCTGTCCTTGTTACAGCTCCTTAAATAAATCAGATCTGTTTGTTTCAGCAGTTACACTGACTAAGGTATTCGTTTATGTTAAAGTATTGTACTGTGGCTTTTGCAGTGTATCATCTTGTTTTACAAGGGGTCCCCAGAGTCCAGTCGACAGAGCCAGTCCTGGGGGTAAGTGCATATTGTGAAGATATTTTTGATGTATTGTGTGGGCCACTAGTGGGAAGAAAGGGGGGTTACAGTGTCCCAGAGGGCAGTGACCAAGTTAGCTTAGCTACTGCAAACCCTGACCTCTGGGTGGAGGCACCAGCCATTGGACCTAGGCCCCTCAACCTGTTAGTAGTTAAACAGGCAGGGGTAGTAGCCCTTGGGATAGCGCCACATAGGGGTTACATCTTGGAGGCTTACCGCTGGGATTAGTGTCCTCTAGTGGCCACATTTACGAATTGCTGTTAAAAAATAAATGAGTACCCCAACAGAAGTGGCTGTACACCAGCTGGTGAAGTGGTGTACTGGGGAGGTGATCGGCCCCCAAAATGCTATACTTATCTTGGATATCCCGCTGGGTACCAGTACGGACACTGTAGAGGGAGTACTTTCCAAGGTTGAATGTTTACGAGACACTGTGGTGGAGGGGCGACAGGCTGATCTGCTTACCCAAACTTTCATGGTCCTAATAGAGTGTAAGGACCCTGTAGACAGTTCTAAAGTGCCACAGACTGTTACCCAGGGAAACCCTCACTGTCTGGAGAGTGATAACCAAAGACAGTAAAGACCCCAAGGAGAATGAGCCTCCCTCATTGTCTGAAACTTTTGAGTAGAAATTTACTAAATTGTTGTCGGGGGAAGGGAAAACTGTAGAGGATTTAAAGAAACTGTTATTGCCACCTGAGAACATTCCTCCACCAACACCCTCTTCCCCTCCATCACCTGTTATTGCCCCGCCTTCTGTGCCAGTACAAGCCCCCATGTCTGTACCTGCCAATAGTCATGACTCTTACCCGCAGGTTGAGAATTTTCTCCGGCACCCTCCCCACCCCACAAGGGGAGGATGATTGGGAGACCTGGATAGACTGTGTTGCACCTTTGGTATCTGAGTGGCACTGTGCAGAGGCTGAGAAACAGAAAAGAATCCTAGAGAGCTTGAGAGGTCCCGCTCTGGAAGCCATTAAGTCTTTGAGGTCCATAAATCCTGAGGCATCTGCTCAAAAGTACCTAACTGCACTTGAATGCAATTTTGGGAGTATTGAGTCAGGAGAGAGCTTAATGTGGAAGTTTCAAGGTACAAAACAATGGCCAGGGGAAAGTTTATCTGCATATGTTACTTGTCTGGAAGGAGCGCTACAGAGGGCCTACCAGAAAGGGGGGGGGGGTGGCCGCCAATGACTTAAACCATGTGAGGTTGGGGGCACATATTGCAACATGCAAAGCACTCAAAATTGCAGCTCCTTCAGTTGAGGCTTCATGGCAGGAGAGGTAACCCACCAGATCATTGTGATTTGATGAAAGAAATCCGGGAAGTTGAGGAGGAGGAGGATTTCTCAGAGCCCCGCGTAGTTGTAGCTGCTACAACCTCTGCTCCAAGGGTGGGGTCGGCTGCTGACTGCCAGGGATCACCGAAAACCCATGATGAAAGTCAAGGATTAAGTGCCTGCCAACCGGGGATGGCTGTAAACACCCCGCACTGGGAGGAGTTACTGAGGGAGATTAGGAAAGTAACAGACAGTCTCATCATGGAGGATACTCCTATGAGCATGGGCACTGACACTTGCCCGACTGCTCCTGCTATGGGGTTGGGGGTGCCCACCCAGGCACCTCATGTTGACAAAAGTTCAAAACTTGATGCATTGACTATGGAAGTGAGGGAACTGAAAAGATGTCTCCAAATTTCCGACCCACCACTGGCTGAGGTGGCACCAAGGTTTTCTATCGATAGTACCAATGCCGCAGCCCCCACAGTGATGCCTCGGTCACCCCAAACTTCAGCAGACATATTTTGCCATAATTGTGGGAATGATGGGCACATGAAGAAGGAATGCTGGTCTCAAAAAGACTTGGAGAGAGTGGTGAGCCGGCTACAAGGAGAGCTTCGGAGAACAAGTCAGTGGTTAAGAGGTGCACAAAATGGTCCCAGTGAGGGTCACAAAAATGCTTACTCACGTCCCTCTGTGGCAAGGTCAGTTGCCCAGGCCCCCGCTACTGCCTCTCCAGACTGGTGCAGAATAGTGGGACCCTCCATGAAGACCATTGTAAAGGTGAATGGAGTGTCTACAAGAGCTGTATTAGACAGTGGCTCCCAAGTGACAATTATGTTCCAAGATTGGTATCAGAAGCATTTGACAGACGTACCCTTACAACCATTAGAAGGACTGCATGTATGGGGGTTAAGTGAGAAGGCCTACCCCTACTCCGGGTATATCCGAATTTGGCTGTCTTTCCCCACCCCTGTGGTTGGAATGGCAGAACAAGTAGAGACCCTGGCCTTAGCGAGTCCCCCTACTGGACTGTATGATGGGTATCCTTTACTAACTGGGACTAATGCACATATGTTTGGATGGCTGGCACAGTTGTGTTATGAAAAACAGGGGTCAAGGACTAGTAGAGCTTTAAGAATTCCGGCCTTGATCAAGAAGGCCTATGAGGTACAGAGAGATGCTGACAAAGTGGAACCAGAGGAACCGGTTGGAATTGTCTGGAAAAAGGATCCTGAGTCTCTGATCCTGGCGCCAAATGCCCAGTGTACCTTCCAGGGGGAAGTTCGTATCAGAAAGGATGTCAAGAATAAAATACTCATGTTGGATGCACCAGGCGATGGGAAATTGATGGAGGGACTGCTGGTCAAGCCTAGTATTTTGCCTGCTAGAGCCCATTCATATGCCAGAAGGGTAATGGTTCAAGTTCATAATGTGTCTGACAGAGAGATTCGAGTAAATAGAGGTTGCACCCTGGCTAATGTGCATTGTGCAGACACTGCAGTGCTACCCAGCAGCAAGAGTTTGGGGAAGAATAACAGAGTAATGCCTGACTTGTTTGATTTCGGTGACTCACCGTTGCCAGCTGAATGGAAAGTGAGGATCAGTGAGAAGCTTGCCCAGAGAGACCAGGTGTTTTCCTTAAAAGAATGGGACATAGGATGTGTGCAAGGAGCTGAGCACCACATCCAGCTGCATGATGCAAGGACATTTCATGAGAGGTCTTGACGACTGGCCCCTGCTGACATAGATGATGTGAGACGGCATCTGCAAGAGATGCTAGCTGCTGGTGTAATACAAGAATCCAGAAGCCCCTATGCTTCCCCCATTGTGGTAGTGAGAAAAAAGAATGGGACAGTAAGGATGTGCATGGATTATTGCACTTTAAACCAGCAGACTATCCCTGATCAGTATACAATGCCCCCCATTCAGGATGCGTTTGACTGCCTGAACGGTAGCAAGTGATTCTCTGTGCTGGATCTTCGCAGTGGGTACTACTGGATCCCGATGGCCCCAGAAGACCATGAGAAGACAGCCTTTATCTGTCCACTTGGCTTCTATGAATTCATGAGGATGCCTCAAAGGATTTCAGGTGCCCCAGCCACCTTTCAGCGACTGATGGAGCGTGCAGTGGGGGACATGAACTTATCAGAGTGCCTGGTATACCTAGATGATGTATGTGTTTGGCAGCTCACTGAGGAACATGAGAGCAGATTATTCAAGGTGTTGGACTGACTGGAAGACTTTGGCCTTAAACTGTCCATTGATAAGTGTCAATTCTTTCAAACATCTGTAAAGTATGTGGGACACATAGTATCCACTGAGGGAATAGAGACCAACCCAAGTAAAGTCGAGGCCTTGACCACCTGGCCACAGACCAAAAATCTAAAAGAACTGCAGAGATTCCTGGGATTCTGTGGTTATTATCGGCGTTTCATCAAGGACTATTCAAGAGTGATCCGCCCTGTACTTAACCTTACTCAAGGGTATCCCCCAACCCACAAAAAATACAAAAGTCAGCGCCTCGAGACTGAAAGATTGTATTTTGTCCAATGAAGTATTTGGGGCCCGCTGGACTCCTGATTGTGAGACTGCTTTTCATGAGATCATATATCAACTTACCCACGCTCCAATGTTGGCCTATGCTGATCCAACAAAACCTTATGTCCTGCACACTGATGCTAGCTTGCAAGGGATGGGGGCTGTGTTGTACCAAGAGCATGAGAATGGCCCGAGACCAGTGGCCTTTGCCAGCAGAAGCCTGGCCCCTTCCGAAAAGAACTATCTTGTAAACAAGTTAGAGTTTCTAGCTTTGAAGTGGGCCATTGTTGATCAATTCCATGAGTACTTGTATGTGGCAAAGATACTAGTAAAGACTGACAATAATTCTTTGACCTATGTGCAGACTTCAGCTAAGTTGGAGCCACTGGCCATAGGTGTTTCTCTGCCTTATCTACCTACGACTATGCAGTTGAATACAGAGCAGGCCTTAACCACATAGATGCTGATGCTCTCTCCTGGAGGTCTGTTCCCCAGAATGACTGGGTCAGACTGTCAGAACCTGATATTAGAGCACTCTGCCAGAAGTTTGACAGGGAGGAAAAAATGTACACGGACGCAGTGGACTGTATGGTGGATAGTTTGAAACCCTCTGAGAATTGCATACCTGCTGCTTATTGCCACTTTTCTGCAATAGACATTGGTGCACTGCCTCAGCTGGACAATGACAGTATTCGGCGGGCTCAATCCCAAGATCCCATGATCAAATCAGCTTTAGAAACCCTATATGCAGGGAAAGATGTGTCCAAATTACGTTCCACTGATTTGAGAACTGCATTGTTATACAAAGAAGGTCCTAAGTTGAAACTGATCAATAGACTGTTATACAGAGAAACAGTAGACAGAGGGGGGCAAGTAGATAAACAACAACTAGTGCTGCCCACTGCCTTTCGAGGTTCAGTACTGAGGTCCTTACATAACCACATGGGGCACCTTGGTATAGACAGAACACTTGACTTGGTGAGATCCAGATTCTATTGGCCTAAGATGGGGGCTGATGTAGAACAACACATTCAAACTTGTTGTCGCTGCTTACAGAGGAAAACTTTGCCCCAGATGACTGCCCCCTTGTTAACATCACCACCAGTGCACCCATGGAGCTGGTCTGTATTGATTTTCTGAGTTTGGAGTCAGATCAAAGAAATATTAGTAATGTGCTGTTGGTCACTGACCATTTTACGAGATATGCCCAAGCTTTTCCCACCAAGGACCAGAAGGCATCCACTGTGGCAAAAGTACCTGTAGAAAACTTTTTTGTTCACTATGGGGCTCCACAAAGAATCCATTCTGATCAAGGGAGAGACTTTGAGAGTCATCTGATCAAAGAGATGCTTTCTCTGTGGGGAGTGCGAAAGTCCAGAACCACCCCTCACGACTCCCAGGGGGACCCACAGCCTGAATGTTTGAACCGCACTTTGCTAGATATGCTAGGCACCCTCCACCCAAAGGACAAGCCTGGATGGAGCCAACAAATTAGCACCCTGGTATATGCCTACAACTGCACCAAAAGTGATGCCACTGGGTTCTCCCTCTACCGCCTGATGTTTGTAAGAGAAGCTCGACTGCTGGTAGATGTGTGCTTTGGGGTCTCTCCTGATGGTGTTCGAGCTGACAATTATTTACAGTATGTGCAAAAGTTAAAGTACCAGCTAAATCATGTGTACCAACTGGCTCAAACCATGGCTGCCAAAAGAAATCTGGCCAACAAAGAAAGGTATGATAAAAAGGTGAAAGCACAGGAACTCCAGGAGGGAGATCGGGTATTGCTAATAAATCTGGGACCGCATGGCAAACACAAGATTGCTGACAGATGGCACCATCTCCCTCACATTGTAGTGGGCAAACTAGATGATCTGCCTGTGTACAAAGTAAGGCCTGAGAATAATTCAAAATATGTTAAAACAATGCATAGAAATCATTTACAGCCCATTGGACAAATCTTGATTGAGTCTGAGCCCCCAGAAAATGCCCCATCTGGACCAATGACTAGAGCTGCTGCTAAGAAAAAATCAAGAAAGTCTGCATGTACATAAGCTGAGTTAAAGTGTTCCCCTCCAGAAATCCCAGTTGATCATGACTGTCAGTCCATATCAGAGGAAAATGAGTGTGACTTTGAATACTACCCTTCTTATAACTGAGTCAATTGTTTTGGGGCAATCCCCTAGTCAATACTGGAGATGAAGCTGGGCCTTCTGGACTGTCTAAGCCCCCAGCTTTGTCCCTGGAGCTCCCAGAAAGTCAAATGCACAAGCATCAAGTCAGATGATATGGAATCATTGTGTATGGCTGAACTGTTTGAGCTTTCAGGGGAAGAAAATGATGGACTGTAACAGACTGGTGATACACCAGAACAAGAAGAGTATTTTGAGTGCCCTGATGGTCCACTGCCAGTGTTTGAAAGCTCTCCATGTGAGCCAAGTGTTGCAGACTCAGAGATTGTAACTTCTGGAGCTGAAAGTGCCCCAAGTTCTAGCCTCTCTACCCCAAAGAAGACTCCCCTGACAAGTGAGGACAATGCTAAAAATGAGGCTCAGAGTGCAGAGACTGTAACAGTTCCCCCTAGAAAGACTGGTCGAGCTATAAAGCCTGTGGTGCACCTCAGTTATGATTCCCCTGGGAGGCCGGTGGGCTTGCCTCTCAATGTTGTCCATAAAGGAGTGTATGTGTCCCCAAGCCCCTTGCCCAAACTGAACATCAGTGCTAACTCCAAGTTACTTGTGTTACTCTCTAGGTATGGTGCCGCTGCCCCATCCAGCCCCAAGGTAGCTGATAGGGAAGGCCCCCCTCTCTTCAGACTTCATGTACAAGAGTTAATAACCTGAGTTATGGTACAATGTGTGTGTAATACTGTGTAAAGAGTGACGTACTGCAAAGTTTCAGAAATGTGTTCCTGTTAAAGTGATATATTGACTGATGATTACATGTATGAGCCTAATGTGATCCTGATGCAAATGTATATGGTTGCAATTGAAACGTATGGGGGTATTTGCTTGACGCAGATGCCAAGCTTTTTCCAGGCTGGGAAGGGTGTAACCCCCCTGCAAATGGGGGTTCCCAAAAGTCTTCCAGAAGCTTGCTTGAATGCTCCAAGCCTGGATGGTGTTCGGCGTCTAAGCCGTTTATCTGTGAGTGCTTTAAGGGCCTCTGGCTCTGTCTCTTTAAGAGCTGTCTGCCTGCAGACATAATTAATTTGGATGGGGGTCTGTGTGTTTCCCTGCTTGAGTCCCACTCGAGCTACTGCCAAATCACTCCTATTTCTACTGTCACTAAGTGGGCAGAGTGAGCACTTTTCAAAGATGTAACTGTTTTCCAGACATTATTTAGAGTAATAATGAAAATACAGTTTGTCTAACCTGCTTTCTTTGCAGTCAGAACTGTGTTTGCCTAGTCCCCCATTCTAGTTTTGAACTACTGAACTGGACCAATCAATGTGGGGGGGACCTTTGAAATGGAGCCTGCTGCTGGCAAATCAGAACTTGGACTCTCATTGTGGAGCCAGCCACCTATGTACTGTATGGCCAATGCTTCTGGGAATTGTAGTTTGGACATCGGCGCCTTTTTCCCACCAACAGGGAGGGTTTACTGTGAATGACAGCCAAACCAGCTAACTGAACTGGGAGGAACTCAAAGGAAATGCCCAGCTCTGTCCACTGGAAAGATCAGATGAGTTGTGACTGTGAAGAGGGTAGGAGCTCTGGGCTCCTGCGCTGTTGAGTTTTCACGCGGGAAGCTCGAGTGGGGCCCTGAAGTTCAGCCTACAACTGTTTGTGAGTGCCAGTGTGGACTAAATCAGAGCTTTAAGGAGAAAGCAGCACCAGAAGTGAGGAAACCAGGCTCACCCTGTAGAAGACTAGAGAAATTGCTGAATCATGCTCGGTCTGTCAGGAACTGAATCTGCTGTGTGTTCACCCGGGTATTGTGCAGTAATTGTGATCGGGATAGAGAAGCAGCCTGCCTGGTATAGTACTTTCCTTTTACATATAAATGTGTGTAGTGCTTGTGGGGAATCGCGTTTCAAATCCCCTGTACAGTGAATTGAGTGCCTGAAGCTGGAAGTAAACCCCAGTTTAATCCAGACTACATCCATTTGCTCTGAACTGCCGTGGGGTCCAGTCACAAGGACCTTGTCCACATGGTCTGCTCCTCCTGGCAATCCCGGACAATCTGCCTTCCATCCAGTTCCCAGCATTGAGTTTGTGAGTACAAAGCAGGGTAGCTCCCTGCCATCTGTTTATCGAACTGCAAGTATGTCATCTAATTGTTGTTTTTTCATTTCTTTACGAACTGAGCCAACCGGCTCGGGATTACAATTTGGGTATTGTGCAAGTGTTTTTTCCGTCACAGGGCCCTGACCAGCTGCATCGATCCTAGCTAGCCACCCCCCACCCTGGGTACCCAGTGAAAGTGACAATTTGGGACTCTGAATATGCGCACAGTACTGTGATTATTAATGTGTTTAACCAAATTAACATGATTTCCCCCGTCCTTGTTACAGCTCCTTAAATAAATCAGATCTGTTTGTTTCAGCAAAGTTACACTGACTGAGGTATTTGTTTATGTTAAAGTATTGTACTGTGGCTTTTGCACTGTATCATCTTGTTTTACAGGGGGTTCCCAGAGTCCAGTCGACAGAGCCAGTCCTGGGGGTAAGTGCATATTGTGAAGATATTTTTGATGTATTGTGTGGGCTACTAGTGGGAAGAAAGGGGGGGTTACAGTGTCCCAGAGGACTGTGACCAAGTTAGCTTAGCTACTGCAAACCCTGACCTCTGGGTGGAGGCATCAGCCATTGGACCTAGGCCCCTCAACCTGTTAGTAGTCAAGCAGGCAGGGGTAGTAGCCCTTGGGATAGTGCCACCTAGGGGTTACATGCGTAAAGCTCATTCAAGATTCAGAAGGGTGGTAGCCAGCCAACTCGCATTGTGGAGTAGGGCACAGAAAAGTACTGGAGAAGAATTGCTGGGAACTGTCCTGCGGGTTCTGCAGATCACAGGTAAAGGAGTAGACCAACTTTGGAAGTCGAGTGGATTCGCTCAAGGCATTAGTAGGCCTCTCTTACTAATGATATTGTTATCCATAGTAAGTGCAGCCCTTATGAGGGCATGGACAGCAGTTTTTCTGGTGGGTCCTGATGCTTATTGCTTGGCCGTCAAGGAAGATCTAGTTGGTTAATGAGGTGGGGAAAAAAAACACAAAAGGGGGACTGTACATACTGCCTTTACTGTGCAGATGGGTGGTGATCCACTCAATGTTTACTGTGGGAGCAGAAGTCAAACATTGAGAATGTGGACTGGAGAGTGATTGGGGGGCCTTTTTTTAATGGTGCCAGCTGATGAAGCATATCAGTATAGTTGTGCACAACTCTCTGAGATACAAAATGACAATCTGAGGTGTGATAATTCTCTGCATGAGACCGCAAGCTCATATGTGGCCCCAGGCAGTATTAAGGACAGAGAACGGATGGTGGGGTGTTCAACAGAAGGCAGGCTAGGTGCAGGGGGTTCACATGGAGAAAGACTATAAGATAAATTTATTTGTGGATTACCAAGAAAGCATGAGCTGAGTAGGCTGCAGGTTAACTAGGATCTGCAGCTTATCCATTAGGTAGGGAAATGGGCAGACTGGGTGGGCCAAGCGGTCCTTATCTGCCATCAGATTCTATGTTTCTGTGGAATTGGACTATATTAGTACTTCGCTACAAATTTCAGGGCATCACATAACCACTAGATCATCAGGTATTTGAAGTGTTGTACTGCACTGCAGTTTGCCAAAGAGAAAGTCAGCTGGATTACAAAACAATTTCAGCAAGTTAAACAAAATGAACAAAAAAACGTAGCCTAACGTGTACTGATCAAAATAATCCACGTGTTACCACATGCTGTTGATCATTCTGGTGAAACAACTCAAAACAAAGAGGGAAAGAAGAACTAATTAGCATTATTGGGAGCCATGTGTGTCTCTTCCTCTGGCTCCAATGATGTCATCATGACTCATCACTTAACACACTTGGCAGGCATTTTAGGGGCAAGCAAGGCTGTGTTTTGATAGTGAAAGGCTGATGTTTACATTTTCAAAAGCTATGAAACTGCATTTGTTATTTACATAAATGCAGTTTTAGCATACATGTAAACGGCAGCCTTTACTTTATTTTGCTGTGAGGCCTGATTTTGGAGTTTGCAGTTTTAAAAAAATGCTAGTTTAGGTACCTTTTAAGAGATCAAATGGAGTTGAAAAATGCTAACTGAGTCATGAATCTGTGCCTGGTTGGGGTTCCAGAGGACATGGAAGGGGAGAATTTGCTTCACTTCATTACACAGTGGCTGCAATCCTGCAATCCCCAAGAGGTACAGCTGGACCTGGCTACTTTAAAATGGGCCTACAGAATTAACTTTTGGAAGGCATAGAACAACCAGGAGACTGTTTGTACAGTTTTGCTTGTTATGGCTGGCCTTGACATTCAGGACACAATCTTGCAGTGGGCAAGATCCAGCTACCCACTGACTTTGGAGGGCCATGAAATAAACATTTTCCCAGACAGGTCCTATGCAACTTGTAGTTGCCGTAAGCTATTCGATCCTCTCCAACAGCAATTGCAAGGTCTGGGGGTGGCACATTCTCTGTTAACCCTGCTCATCTACGTCTCACCAATGGCAGGAGGACCTACCAGTTTAATGACCCAGAGGAAGCCCAACAGAGGGTAAATATAATAGTGGCTGAGTTTCAGACCAGAGGAACTAAACTTATTGCATGACTCTGAGGAGGAGGACTGACTTTCTTTTTTTTATTTATATTCTGTAGGTTCTTACCCCAAGTTTTGCCCTCCCCCATCTCGGGCACACATGTGGAGGCACATACACACTGCTCTTTGAGACACCCTCCCTACGTGCCGCCCCCTCCCATCTGCATCGCCACCAGACTGCAACCCGGTGGTGGTGGAACTACAGGGGCTACAACCTCCGTGGTAGAGGAGAGCTACTGTTAGGCTGCTCAATCCTACCCCCCCATGCTGATTCCCCGACGACCTGAGGTTGTTCCCAAACCCAGGTCGATGGCGTGACATGAGGTAAGGCAGACTGCCTCATCCCTCTGCACCACCGGGACAGTGGAGGACTGACTTTCTGTCTAATAGATTAGCCTGTTGTACCAGTAAACGATCTGGGGATTTGCATGGGTCTGGGATGGGAAATTTCTGTTTGTGATTGGTTTTGTATATATCCTTTTTTTCTAAAACTGTCTTTGGAGACGATTTCCGGATTAGAAGTGCACATTCTCCATATCTGTAGTAACTGACACTGGTAGGTTTCTACTTTTTTAAAATGGCGCAGGCAATGAGGACAACGCCATTACTAGTTCAGATTTTGGTGCCTTCTATGGCTTCGTTGTTGGGACTCTGTTCATTATCGGAGCTATTGCTATCCAGATGTAACTCTCTTGTCTTCTAGAGCCTCACTGAGCATTTCATTTGTAGACTGTTGCACTATCATACTTTTACACAGACTATTCTGTCTGTCTAATAGTTACATTTTGTTATCATTGCTGTTTTCATATATACCGATACACAGATTTGTTCACTTAGTTGCAGAGTTTAAGTGCTGCTACAAAGAACCTTAGTTTACCTAAACTTTGCTGTTGGCTAAGTGGGAACAACGGTTGTTCAGGTCATATGTTATACCTTCCTTTTGTTCTGCCTAGTTTGTCTTTTTCCCACAGGTTTTAACATGACTGGCTATCCATATAATCCTGCCTGGACATGTTGGTATTTACAGCAGGTCCATACGTTTTTCTTTATATAGTACCTTATATGATGTATCAAAACTCGATGGACTAGAATAACCTGATGCTAACATATCTGTACTGTCACTTCACAATGTGATGTTTTTTTTTTGCTGCATGCATCCATCATTTGTATGGCTTTTGGCTTGTTCTTTTTGAAAGTGAATAAAAATAAAGTGGAAGGTAGCACATGTTGTCCTTGTGCACAAGGGCCAGGGAACCGATCGAGAACTATTGCCTTTTTTATTGGCTATACTACAAGAGAAGCTAGTGTACAACCAGTTGTTCACCTTTATAGAAACACACTCCCTACTCATGGACTTCCATTATGGCTTCTGCAAACACCATAGCACTGACTCAGCCTTGGTATGCTTCACCACCAATGTCCTCCTTGCCTGTGACCATGGCAACCACATGGGACTATATTTGTTCACCTCACAAAGGCCTTTGACCTAGTCAGCCATGACCTTCTACTGCTCAAAGAGGCTGGGTCTTGACCAGCTCTTCTGTCAGTGATCCAGCAGCTGTCTCATAGGGCATTCATAGGCAGTCATATGGGGATCATTCTCTCCTCCCAGTATGAGATGCCTGATGGGGTGATCCAAGGCTCCATCCTGGGGCCTGTACTATTTTCACTTTTTGCCAATGAGCTCCCTTCCATCTGTAATGAAGCTGAAGTGCTGCTATACATAGTTCATGTGGTCCTTTATTGAACTGGCCCAGACCTAAGAACACTGATGAACTTGAAGCATGGTGTGTCTCAAGCTGTCTTGTACTCAGTGGAAAAAAGAAACAAAAACTGAGGCCATGCTGTTTGGTTCCCGAAAATCTGACCCTGACCAAAGTAAGGTCCTATAGATCTCCACCTCCACTGGTGCCCAGCTGGAAGTTGTAGGCATGATAAAGTATCTTGGTGTCTGGCTTAACCAAGAGCTCATAATCAAGACTCACACTGAGCATATCACCAACCTTCTTGCCCAAACCCTACCTAACTAGTGAAGCCCATATATCTGTAGCCAATAGCATCCTCCTTCCCATGCTATTGTATGGAGCCCCAGTACTCTCCTTTCTGAAGGTGCAGAGTGCACTAAGCTTAAAACAATGTATCACAAAATCAGCAGGTTCGCAGCTGGTGCAGGAAATCGCAAACACATTGCCATGTCCTTGCCTCTCAACACTGGCCCCCTCTTGACCAGCATCTCTACTGCTCTACCTTCTGTCTAGCCTATAAGACACTAACAAATTATATATCCAGTCTCAGAGACATACTGGCCTGGAAGCTCTCTAGAAGGCAACTGTGCTCCTCCTCCTCTCGGCTTCTCCTGGAGGTTCTTCAGGTACAGGTTACATCTGGTGCATGGTCCTTTTCATATAAAGCATCCTTGCTCTGGAATGAATTCTGTCCCTATCTAGGAATGCTGTACCTATCAGGCAGAGGTGTTGCTAGCATAAGATATTGTTCAGGACCCGGGCTCCGAAAACAATAGGCTGGGGGTCTGGGTGCATTCTGGTCCATTTTGGGGGGTCTTTGAAATAACATTTGCTACCCTGTTACCTTCTCCCCATATCTAGTAAGTTGCACTCTAGCCCCCTCCTCAGAGTCCCCAGAGTCCAGTATGTTGCCCAAACCACTCTCCCCCCATAGCCTAGCCACCTGGTCCAGTGCATGGCACCCAAACCTCCCCAAGCATTAATGCAATTATATTCAATTCTGTGAGACTGCAATCAAAATTCTGCATTATTCTGTTTTGCTCATTATTTAATGTTATTGCTGATAATTTTTCAGGACTATATTCGTTGTTTTACTTTTCCTCTTACGGCTGTCTCTAGCCACCCCCCCCATTGGCATTCCAGCTGACCTGCCTCATTCCCCTCCTTTCCTACCCCTCACAAACAGCAGCTGCCATGACATCTTCTGCAGAGATAAGATGGCCTACCAATGCAGAAAACCCCAACTCCACTGGCCTCCTCTTACCTGAAGTCTTTGTTGCTGGATCTTACATTGTAAGAGGTGTGTCACCTCCCAAAGGGAGGCCCTCTCTCAAAGTGCAGCCGGTAATGGTTGAACTGGAAGGTACAAGAGAAAATGTCTCCTTGGGCCAACAAACACTGAGGCAGGGTGCCACAGGCTAGGTAAATAGGGACCAAAGTCTCCCCACCTGCCCCATCTTCAAAAGATCTGGTGAATGAACGACTCATGTTGCAGATTCATTCCCAGCCTCTTATACAAAAGAAATCACTTATTCTTGCCATTCCTGTAGGGGGGCTCTGGCTGTGGCTCAGCGGTGATCAAGTGGTTGTTTACAATTACAAATAGGTCCGGCTCATCACTTGCTTGGTCCTGATCTGATCTTCTGGCTCCCACTCTTCAAATTAAGAAAAAGAAGAATAAGAAAGCATTCACACAACGCTGTCCCAGTCCCAATCAATCATGTGAAAGTTTCTCTGTTTTGGGACAGGAGGAGGATTGGATGCTGGTGGGGGGGGGGGACGTAGTGACCCCTAAATAATGCTTATGGGAACAAATGGTTGGGTTGGGATGGGATTGGGAAAAAACTGAAATTTTACTTTGTTGAAGACAAAATAATAAAAAATAAATAAAATAGCAGAGCTGTGCAGGAAAACGTTCGGAGCCCCAGACAAAACATTCAGGACCAGAGCCCCAGAGGCCCAGTCTTAACAACACCCTTGCTGTCAAGCCTTGAAAGGGGAACTGAAAGGGCAATTATCCCAAATGCTAAACTGCTCCCGCATCCACTGAGCCTACCCATGGTCTTGGCTAGGCCGGCTAATGGCTAAGGTGCTTATTGTCCCCCTCTGTCGGCCAATGGCTGGTGTGAAATTTGATCAATGTTTAGTTGAGGTAAAATTGCTACATCCATTGACACTTCCTAATTGATTGAGAACTTGTGTCCATGTTTGAAGTTTGTGTTTTGTACATGTTTGAAGAGTGTTTCTTGCCCAGTGGCTACTAATGTGTGATATACTATTCTTGTCCACTACATGATAGGCCAAGGTTCCTGTCTCTTGTTCAGGTGGCCCTCCCTTCTCTAGCATTAGGCAGTTCCTCTTCTCCGCCTTTCTTGTGGGCTATGAAGTATTGTAATAGTATGCTTTGATGTCAGAGGACCTGAGGTCAATGACTTGATGTTGAAGCCGAATTTGAATTGGAGAGTTGTGTTAGGAAGCAAGCTATGTCTGGAAGCAAGTCGCCACCATGTATTGCTATGAGCTGCAGTGCGGTGCTTTGAGCCATGGCTAGTTGAGAGGTGCTGTGGATAAATCAGGGATAGTGTCTGGACCTGCAGAATCGGAGGATCAGAGGAGAATGCCGGATTATCGGTGAAGCCTCATTATACTGAGGGAAGAAACAAACAAAGTGGTGCTTGTCAACGTTGTTTTCAGAGCTGTAAAAACTGTCCTCTGAACTGATACACTGTAGTTCTGTGTGTGTGCACTGAAGATTACTCGCCTTTGAAAACTCCACTTTTTGACTAAATAAGAAAAGGGATTCTAGAGCTGATTCTATATCTTCCTTTGGTTTAAGCACAGAGACTGTACTGTGAAAGCATCAAGTAACGGGGGAAACTGGACTGATTTGTGGCCTGATTTGGAGTCAGACATAGCACGACTAGAGTAACTCTGTATTAACCCCCTTAGGCCACAAAGTGTCCCTAGTTTAAAAAACACATTTTATGATTGTTCTCATTCTATAGAGACTGTTGATGCAGATAGTAGTTTGATTCAGATCCATTTTTTCTTTTAAAAAGTGAAAAACTGACAGCCCACCATACTGGTGTTACCACACCAAAATATGTTTGTTTACATTACTTGACCAGCTCCCACTGTATCTTTCCTGGACTCAGGAACACCCCCAACACAATCTAGCCATTCACTATAAAGTGGAAGTAGAGGAGACTGTTGTATCATGAGTGGATGCACTGTTTGAGGGTGTTTCTAATGTTCAGGAAGTGTGTAGTATGAGTAGTTTGGTGACATGAAGCAAAACAAAGCTTGGCATAGCTATACATTACGATGTATTTCAGTTCTAATAAGCAAGGAGGCAGATAAAACAATCAGCATCATCAATGAATTTTAGAGGAATTAAGCAATCATAAAATTTGGGTTTTTACCTAAAAATAATAAGATGAAAAAAGGCTGACAGTGTCCCTTTAAGTTTTAATTTTTTTTTGCATCTTTTTTGCACATTCTAGAGTGAGCATATTGGCAAGCATATCACCTCAGAAGTCATCCTGTATAGTCTTTGGAATTAGAGGAGTTATTTAGCCCCAATATGAAGTAAGTATATGCTTTGGGTACCTGTGATTTTATCTTGTAGAACAGAGCTTCTTATTTGATATTTTTTATTTTAAAAGACAGAAAAACTGTGTTTCTTGTAAACTGCTTTTATTAACTGTATTAATGTTAACTAGCTTTTCCTTTTCGTATTATATTTAAGATAGAAATATATCTGTTGCTTGCTTTTAATCCTGTTTAGGTATAACAAAATTTCCACTACTGAGTGGCAGCTGCTAGGCCAGAAATTGAAGGCCCAGAAACTCCCTAGAGCCAAGATGGAATTAGAATTGGATTGTAGCATCTTTCCCAGCATAATTGGCCACCATTAAAACGACCTCCCCTCCCAACGAGAGACAAGCTGGGCCTACAGGATTCAAGGTTGACTGTGGGCACTCAATTGTGCCCAATCTTCAAGCTGCCATTTGCTGATAGGTGGTCTGTGTTTGAGCATCGCCAGTGGTAGTTGGACCCAGGAAGGACAATTTCATTGAAAGTGGGCACCATGACTCTAATCTTAGGTACTCATGCTGCATGTTAGCACAGACTCCACATCCACATTCCCTGCAGCTCTTGAATAGAATGAAAAAGTTTTGTGCAGTTTGGTTCGTGAATGCACCACTGTCCACAGTGTTTTCGTGGCTCCTCCAATCAGAGATCCCTCTTTGAGGGGAGGCAAGGGAAAATGTGAAGAAGTTGAACCGACAAAAAAAAAATCTTACGTGCTAACAGACCTTTAATTTCCTAGCAGAGCAGGGTTGGGCGGCAAACAATATTTCAGCCAAGAAGGTGGGGAGGAGGGGGTTGTTTGAACAGCATGACTCCCACTAGGCAATGGGCATGATTTGTTTGGGTGCCACTGTATACAGTAGAATGCAGTTTGCTGACAAATGTAAAATTAATGCTTCAGTCAAAATTAGTTCAGTCCCAAATTGTTGTACTATAGAACCTAATAATCTAGTATTTTTGATAGTTGAAGGGTGTGCCTCATGAGAGAAACACAAAAAAATTTAAACTCAAAGGGAACACATGCCTTGCAAATGTACAGTAATCTGTGACGATCTTGAAAATCTGAGTGTATGAGTTCAAAGCCACAGGGTGCACCTATAAAAGCCTTCAATGTTCTTGCTGTGCATAGCATGAGGTCTTGGTAGTTGTGTTCTTGTTTTTGTTGTTGTTGGTGGTGTGTGTGTGTTTATGTGTGTGTGTGTGTGTGTTTGTGTGTATGTGTGTCCACAAGGGGGCTGGCCTTTGCGGTTATCATTTAGAAATAACCAGGACTTGAACCACAGTACTGTATGTGTTATCTGCTCATAACTATGGGATATTCCTGAAAACAAATGCAGGCAGATTTTAAGGAGACTGCAGTATTTGCAGAACAGCATCTACAGTATTTTTAAAGCTGTTAGTGAAAAAAGACAAGCCCTTGCAGATATGGCCATGAACTCTGTGATGACTTCCCTGCACCTCAGCTTGAATTAAAAGTTGCCATTTATGTGACAAAACTTTGAAGCTTGTTTTGTTCTTGACTTTCCGATGTTTCATGGTTTACTAATGTCTCAGTCTGTGCTTAGCCTGGTGCCTCAACAGTGTGAACATGGCTATGAAATGCTGAGCCCACGATAACTCCAAGAACGGAAATAAAGGTTCTACTCACCACAGTTTTCTTCATCAGCATTATTTCCACAGTCATTCACACCATTGCAGTGAAGATTCTGAGGCAAGCACTTGGTGATATTACCACAAGGGAAGTGTCGATCGGGACAGGGTTTTGCAGCGGTGTTAGTCTCCAAAGCAGCAGGAGCAACTGTATACAAGAAATAAAGAAAAATCATATTTCTGGGACAATGAACATGTTAACTAGCACTGCTTCACTCAGATGAGCATGCGTTTACATAGTATAGTACTAGGTGGAAAAGTGGTCTTTGCTCTCCACTTCAGTACCAGTAGAGGGAGTAGAGTTTTTCAGTTCACCCCATCATACTCTTTATACTGCAACTAGTCGTCAGAAGCAGGTCTTTAAATCTATAATAATCTTGAAGTACATTCAATTATCTCATATAGGGTCAAGAAGGCAGTGATGCCTGTTAGGCCTTGCAGATTGGGGGTTCAGCAAGTATTTCATATTCATCTGTTGGGCCTCTGCAAGTACAGAGCATAGAGTAAAGTCTCAAGTGTTCAATGCACAGCTTGAAAATCCCACAATTTCAATCTATTTTTGCTAGAAATATACCACAATTCCAGCCTCTCTTTTTGCTAGAAATAATGTGCAAAAATAACTTACCCCATTTCAACATTCACTAAAAACAACACATTATACTAAGTACAAGAAGAAACAGTGTTATAGAGTTATAAACTAAGTGTGTTAAAAGCAAACCATGAAAATACTGTAAACACAAGCAATTGAAAACATAGGAATACTCTACACTGTAAGCTGTCCAGAACAGTTTATCTCAGGGACAAAACATACCCTGTCTTCTATGACAGACTTTCTATTACTGGTAATGGCAATCAAATTAATGAGAAAGGACATAGCCTTTTTGCAAATGCTAATCTGTGGAACAAACTGTCCTTGATGCATACATTTAATCAGGTGTGTCATGAAGAGCTCCCTTAAAGTGACAGTCACTATCCATATCTAAGGAAATACAGTGGCTGCATGTTTTAGTTAGAACAGAAATAGACTGTGATAAATTGCTAAGTACAAATGGGTATGTATTCCTCACGAGCAATGCACTTTGTTGAGTTTTGACCCTGCCAAAGAGGTTGCGGCTTGTTAAGACTGTTAGTCTTCAAATTCTGACAATTCATTATTTGTTTTTTATTTCTGTAATGAATTTTAGTGCTTGCGAATGATGCAGCGCAGTCTCCCTTACACCGACCTGCCAATGTACCTCAACCCTGCCATGGAAGGAACACCACATTTATGAGAAGCTAGTTCAGACTCCATGCCCATTCAGTTCTTGATCTCTAATGGGAGACTGCCAAGGAGGGTTCCAATTGATTAAGCAATAAGGCATGGCAGGGTATGCATTATTGCAGAATAATTGCTTGCTTTAAGAAGTGCGGCATGAAGCAATGCTGAAAGACTTACACACCTGACGAATGCTGTTATCCCACAAATATGCATGCCCTAAAATACCTTATTGTGATCATAAAATGGTCCTTTTGATACATTTATGTATCTGACCTGTGCTGGAATAAGACACAGTAATGCGCCCCTGAAAAATAGACTCATATGTCTTAGTGGGCCTACCTGGTTAACAAAATTTATAAATATAAAACATCTGACCAATCACAGGTCTTGGTTTCTCTTACCCATTTTATAATGCTCGTTATGTTGGTGGTTTTGTGTTGTGATCAACTGACCACTGGGAACTGGAGAGAAACAGGGCTAATTTGACATTGGCCACTGAACAGCTATTACCAGGTGATAAATAATGGTAGCTGGTGCTTTTTTAACCCATGCTATTTTTTTTCTATAACTGACTGAAATTCTATAACAGTTACTGATTTCCACATTCATTTACAGTTTAACATCTGGTAGAGCCCATGATTTCTGCTAGCCCCCAAAATGACAAGACTCACAGAAATGACTTCTTCTACCAGTTTTCTGCAGAATATGCAATTTTGCATGATTACAGTAAAAACACCAGATTGCAGTCATTTGTTTTAGCAATTCAGCACATTTTACTGCAATTTGTGATAATTGTTTCTAGCAATTGCTGTAAAAAGTACAGAGCAGCAGTAGGTTCTTTTCCCCCCACACGGTATGACAGTATATAGGAAAAAAAAAAAAAAATTATTGTTTTTTTTTTTAAGTTATCAAAAATAAAAAAAAAAAAAACAGATCCAGTTCACATACATTATATATATTTTACTAAAACAACACACAAAAGTGAACCTTTGCATAATACAATAGTAAAGTAAAGTGGGGTAGAAAGTAGGTGGGGAGCTGTAATATGGAAAAGCCTGGCAACACGACAGTTATGTGCCATCAAGATTCTGCATTTTGACTGCAGTTACACATTCTCGACTAAAAAAAGATGGAGAAATTGGGGAAAAGGGGAACATGGATTTTAAACATTTCCCAAATGGCTTTGATCATCTTTTGAAAATAGAAAGGACCTTCACTGAGTACAAGAGGAACAAGGGGGAGGAAGCCAGCAGGAATATTAAGCTAAACTTAAAGGAGCAAGCAACTGCTGGAGATCAGTAGGGGAAATGTTGACATGAGCTGCAGACTGCAGAGGGAGTAAAAGGTGTGTAAAAAGAATGTGTTAGATACATAAGGAAAACAAGGCAAACTGAGATTTTTAGGCTAACTGAGGGGAGGAGGGTAGTGGAAGATGATGAGCAGAAAGCAAATGTACTAAACAGTTTCTTCTGCTCAATATTTATGGTAGAGGATGAATGTCCTCTGCTGGAGAATGGTATAAAGGCTGGCACATGGGGTGTTCTCGAAATGGATGGAGTACAGAGTTTGGCTGAGGTGGTAAAAAAGGCTCTAGAAGTGCTCTAGGTAGACTAGGCGCCAGGCCCAGGTAGCCGGCACCCCACGAGTACTTAGGGAATTATCCACAGAATTTGTGGCATCCCTTAACCCACCTAGTTAATAACTCACTGCAATCCAGAGTGGTGCCAGTGGATTGGAGATCCACCAATGTAGCACCACTCCACAACGGGAGAAGAGCAGGGTGGATCCAGGCAACAACATGCCTGTCAACTGTACCTCCATCCCAGGTAAACTGATGGAGACCATAGTTAAAGAATGTTTGGAAGTTTACCTGGAAAACAACAGACTACAGGACAGCAAGCAGCATGGGTTTGGTCAGGGTCATTCCTGACCAATCTGATACTGTTTTCTGATTTGGTCACCCATGTGATTGACAGAGGACATTCAACTTCAGTAAGTCCTTTAATTCTGAACCACACAGGAGGCTACTGAAGAAGTTGGGCATAGGAATAGAGCTGGGTCTAGTTTGGTGGGTAGGAAACTGGTGCAGTAGGGGCAACAGACAGTGGCGGTGAACAGGGCTAAATCATGGGACAGGGAAGTCATGAGCAGAGTGCTGCAAGGATCAGTCCTAGGACCTCTCCCATTTAACGTGTTCTTATGTGACATAGGAGAAGGTATTCAGGAGGAGTTTAATATATTTGCTGATGACACAAAGTTATGCAGTAGGATGGATCACAAGGAAACAACACAGAACTTCCAGAAAACCTAGAGAAACTGCAGAAATGGTCTAAGGTCTGTCAGTTTAGATTCAACATCAAGACATGCAATGTAATGCATTTAGGGATACAGAATCTATGCACAGAATACTGTATGGAGGGGTTGCACTGGCCATCTCAATAAAGGAGGGGAATCTGGGGGTCATTGTTTTTTTTTATCACAGATCTTTTTGTCCTCCTGCCAGTGGAGTGGGTCTCCATGATCTCTGGCCACCAGCACCTGCAACCCCTGGGTCCAGTCTGGTACTCCCACGGAGCTGGCCATTATTGCTCACATACTCCATGGCAGGATCCTCTTGGGAGCCGGGGGGGGGGGCTCCAGGGGCAGCCATCAGCCACCAAGACCACTGATCCACTATTTTCCTCCCTAGTTTTCTCCCTGGAGAGCTGGATGTGCAATTGCATCCAAGCACATGCATGCTGACACCCGCCGTGCCCCCCCCCAGCTTCTTACCTGCTGCTGTAGTGTGGCTGGCCTCTGCCAGTCATCGCTACACTGTGCTGTAGTACCCCAACCCTCCCCAGAGGAAGGAGAGCTGTCATGGGATGCTCAATCCTTCCTCCACCCTGCCAACCCCTAGTGGCCTGAGTCTGTTTCTGAACCTGGGTCACTGGTGTGGCACAAGGTGTGGCGTCCAGTGCCACAACCCTCAGCGCCACTGGGCTGGCTTGGGCGTCATTGTTAATGAGACAATGCAACAAAACATATGGTGAGGCATCGAGGATGCTGGGGTGTATAGGAAGGGGCTTAGACAGTAGGAAAAGCAAGGTGATTCTGCTGCTGTACAGATCCCTTGTGAGACCTCTCCTGGAGTACTGCAAACAGTTCTGGAGTCCTCACTTGATGAAAGACATTGATAGACTAGAGTTGGTTCAGCGATGAGTCACTAAGATGCCCAAGGGCTAGTAGGGCAGATCCCATGCAGACTGACTTGGGGCCCTAAAGATGCATTCTCTGGAGGCCAAGTGGGAGCAGGGAGACATGATTAAAGCACACACATTTCTCAGGGGTTTAAACAAGGTACACAGTGAGGACCTCTGTGTTACAAACAGTGATACAATCACTAGTGGGCATAACTAGAGGTTGGGGGGAGGGAGATCAGGAAAAACATGAGGAAATCCTACTTCACTGAGAGGGTGGTGGAACCATGGAACAGACTGCCAGCATAAGTAGTCAGGGCAGCTACCCTTATTGGGTTTAAACATGGTTGGGTCAAGGAAAGGGGGCTCATAGTCCCCAAGGGGGTAGCAAGCATTTGAGGGATTAGGTAGTGGGGGAGGTAACAGCTCATGGGTATAGTAAGTTGGTGGGCTGACATTGTAGTTAACCCTTAGGCTGCCAAAAGATTTAGAACGTATAGCTTTTTTGGATGTGTATACACGCCGGAGGCACAGCAAGGGTTAAAGGCAGACTCAGTAGACTGTCAGTCTCGTCCTGCTGTCAAACTGCATGTTTTTGAAAGTCAGTGGCCCTTAACCAGCAATCAAAATTGAGGATATAGGATGTATTCTCAATCTTCAGCTTTAGAACAAAACAATGTTATAACTAACATGCAAAAGACAAACTGGTACAGTAGAAAGGGTATATTCCATAAGGCATGCTCGAATAAGCTTTTGTTTATGCTGGAATATTGCCAGCAATTCTGTCTAGCAACAAGGGGTGGAGCAAAGCGATCCCATGAGTGCTATGGCAGCAGTGTTGACAGCATGAAAGAGTGAATAAAAAAGCTTATTCCTGAGTGCCCTATGGAATGTCCAAGTTATACCATGAACCACAACTCAAACTAATATACAGTAGCAGGAGAACCAGCATGTTTGACAGCTTCAGGGAAAATAACGTGAGCTGCTGGGAAATAACATGGTATTCATCTAGTAGCTGAATAACAGAACTAAACAGTAGTTTTTATTCAGCTTGGTTATTCATCTACGCTGACAGACCGACATTTTTTTTATTTTTTAACATATTTCCCAGACTTGAGGAACAGGGTGCTGAACACCCCATGACCACACAATTCCGCCATGCATTCCGCTCCATGATGCAACATGCAATAACTTTTACATTTTTCCTTTCTTCATTGTGAAACAAACAAAAAATGCCGTGTTGTAGGTGTATAGCTAATGAACATGAAAGTTTCAGGTTTTAAATCCCTGTATTTACTCCTTATCCATGTGCACAAAAAAAGTCTCATTGTTGGGTATTTTATGTAACTTCAGCAATCAATAGTGCCAAAATGACTAAAACCAATGTTTTGGAAATCAGTATCCACTTAGCCGCTAGCATTGAGAGGGGTCACGTCAGTTTTCAAAACCCTAGTTCTTAGGACATCCAAGTTGTAAGCTAACATACAAACATATGAAGAAGCCAGCAGAAGAAGGCCCTTGGCAGTGGTGGAGCCAGGTTTGGGAGCATTTGGGAGCCGGGAGGGCCAGTTAGTCAATCATGGGCTCCACAATGGGCACTAAACAGTGAATAAAGATGGTGGTGGGGCACCACTACTCACACTGGGTCAGCCAGGAGGGGCAACCGCCCCCCTCAGCCCACCCTCTAGCTCTGCCACTGGTCATTGGTTTATCTAGTCTGCTCATATTGCAGGGTACACAGCTTGGGCTACTGTCCCTGCCCTCCCTCCACATACTTCCAAACCTCCCTACCCATGATCCTTACCTTTCCTCTATGCCTACCCCAGCCTCTCTTAAAGCTGCTCACTGTCTCCAATGAGATCACCTCTTCTAGCAACACATTCCAAGTGTTCACCACCCTCTCTGTGAAGAAGTGCTTCCTGAGCTCCCTTCTAAACCCCCCACCCTCCATCTTAACACTGTGCCACCTTGTCTTATGGTTGCCGATCAGCTTAAAGAGACTCTCATTATCCACCTTATCCTTATTTATCTTTCAAGTACTTGAAGGTCCCAATCATGTCCCCCCCTCCCTCTCTCTTGTCTTCCAGGGAGTACATGTTCAGTGCCCTCAAGCTGTCCCCTTACAGGGATTTTGATAGAAATACCAGCTCAGCCCTTACATAGTGGCACTGCTGTACCACTGTCATATTGTCTCCATTTCTATTCCATGCACTTTATTCTTCATTGCTGGTTTAATTTACATTACAACATGTTCTGGACATGTGCAGTTCTGGAGACCTTACCTACGTGAGGACATAGACAGGGTAGAGAAGGTTCAGAGGAGGGCAACAAAGATGGTGCATGGATTGCATCACAAGTCCTATGAGGACAGGTTGAAGGCACTAAACATGTACTCCCTGGAGGAGAGGAGGGAGAGAGGGGATATGATAGAGACATACAAGTATCTTACAGGGAGGAACAGGGTGCAGGAATGCACTATTTTAAGCGAAAAAGATGTTCCAGGACTAGGGCATGGGATGAAGTTGGAGGGAGGACAATTCAGAGGAAACGTGAGGAAGAATTTCTTCACAGAGACGGGTGGTGGACAAGTGGAACACCCTGCCAGAGGAAGTGGTGGGGCTGAAACAATCACGGGATTTAAGAATGCATGGGATAGACATAAAGGAATTCTGGAGGTCAGGGTTAAGAGGCAACAGACTTCTAGGAAAACATAAACTGAACTTACAAGCTCAAATGGGCAGACTGGGTGGGCCATAGGCCCTTATCTGCCGACACTGTCTATGTATCTATGTATCTATGTATCTATGTATGATCCCCATCCCCAAGAGTTCCAGCCATTGCTGTTGTTTATCCTTTGCTGAAGTCATAATCCTTGGTTTATGACATCACAGTTTTTTTATGCTGTAGAAATGATTATGATGTCACCAACAGAAATTGACTCTCAGTTAAGAATTAAACAGCAGGAGCAGATCAGGTCTAAGGGACAAGGATACTGTTGCAATGTAACTGAATCTAGTTATCTGTTGATGCCATCTGCTGCTGAACTATTTCATTTATCTAATTTTATTTCTGTCTTATGGATTCAGTTGAATTTTTTTTTTTAATTCTTTGATAATCCGGTAAGGCCCACTAGACACAATGCCTGTTTTCATGGGTGTTCTGGGAGCTTTTGGGGTGGTTAAGGGATTTGCTCAGAGTCACACAGTATGCAAGTGGAGGTTGTGGGAATCAAACTCAGGTCTGCTGGCTGTACCAAGTTCACTCATAGCTTGTTACTTAACTTCTAGGCTATACTGCCAGCTCATTCACAGCTCATTACTTTACCCTCTGGCTATACTGCCAGCTAATGAATTTGATCATATATTGTTTTATTTTATGTAATGCGTTATGTCAGTGTAAAGCAATTTGAGCTCCTGGGAAAGGGTGTGGTACAAATAAACTACTACAGTTAATGAAGAATTAAAAGAATAAAAATACAGTAAAACTATAAAATATAAGCCGAATTGTGTATAAATAGCACTTGCTTCAAAGATTTCCTAAAAGTGACAAAATTATTAGAACAAAGTGATCAAGAACAAGGGGACATGCTATGAAGTTGGAGGGGGCAGATTCAGGAGAGATGTGAGGAAGCACTTCTTCACAGAAAGGTGGTGGATTCCTGGAACAGTCAACCATACAAGGTGGTGGGGGTGAAAACAGTGGTGGGGTTCAAGAATTCATGGTATACGCATGAGGGAATCTTAGTGGAAAGGAATGAGGGAGGGAGAAAGAGCTGGAGATCAAGTGGAGTCTGTGGTGATGCTGCACGTAATTAAAATGGACAGACTGGTTGGCCAAGCAGTCCTCATCTGACGACAAATTTAATTTTTTTTATGTTTCTATACTTAACTGATTTATGTTTGATACTGTGTAAAGCAGCAGTGCATTTTAGTGTTGAACTTTCTGCCTATACTTATTCTAGTTCAGAGTGCTTCGTCTCTTTTGCCTTGCATGTTACCCTTTTTATCCATTTAGTGCCTGCTTTAGCACTTGTTTACATTTGAAATATTACAGGGAATGCCCCTTTTAATATGGCTGGGTCCAGGTTTTTATCATTAGTCTCAGGTGTTTGGAACCCCCATTGTTTAAGATCACTTTTCTTGTGACTAAAGTGAACTAGCATGCAGCAGACAGTGCTCCCTGACTGCATGGGGTAACAGGTATACAAAAACAGCCAGGAATACTGATAAAGGCCCTGTCCGTATTTAAATGGCGTGCTCATTTATAATTCCAAATCTACAAAAGTGCTAAAACAGACTCAAAATGGGGAAAAAGATATCATAAAAGGCAGAAGATAAGGGGCAATCCAAAATGGGATAGAAAAAGGTGCAAGTCAACATTTTCACAACTACCATGCACTGCTGGTTTAAAAATGAATAATTCTCTTTGGGATGCAGTGTGGCCCTGTATTTAGAGTGCAGAGCTCTGAACCTGGAGACCAGGGTTTAAATCTTACCTCTGCCACTTTCTGTATGATTACAAGCAAACCACCAACCCTACCAATGCCTCCGAAGCACTGGAAGGGTTAGTGGCTTGCCCGTGATTACACAGTTAGTAGTTTGCTTCATGTGCTCTTTAATTTTCATATTACTTATTTTCTGATCTCCATAAATTCCTTTAAAAATAAATTGGATGCTTTCATGAATGAAAAAGGAATTTATGAATATGCGCCATGGGAAGCCACGAATGGATTTGATAAACCACGCTGGTTTTCTTCTGACCACATGAAGCTATAACTCTCCTTTTCCCTTGGTTCCCCACCAACCAAGGATATAGGGTTGAATAGCTGCACGCTTCTTTCACAGCTGATCCCATTGCCACTCTTTATTTAGACAGTAGGAGGTGCACAAATCTTGTTTGGCCCATCTCAACTCACATGACATACTCAGCACCTAGACAGCCCCAGCATATGATTCCAGTGTCAGCATGCAAACCCTGGTCTCCCAGGTGACAGCCCAATGCACTTCTTTAGCTCCATTAGGGCAGACTCTCCCTGTCACTTGACATTTTCTTTCTTTCTTTCTTTCTTTCTTTCTTTCTTTCTTTCTTTCTTTCTTTCTTTCTTTCTTTCTTCTCTTCTCTCTTTCTTCCTTTCTTTCTCTCTCTCTGCCTATCCTCCTCCTGTCTCACTTGAAGAGCTAGTCCACTGTCTAGATTTTATAGATGTTACTTTATATATCTGATGTGCATTCTCTTTTGTCTCTTGCTGATTGTGAGATTATCTTCCTGACAGAACCTGGTGTGATGTGCAGAACTGTACTTTATCTGGAGGTTGACGTGTCTAATTTTATTCCCTTTCATATTTCATCAGCATGGTCACATGGCTGACTATGATATGACAACTGAACATGAAGAGCCAACCACCTGCTGCCAGATCAGTTACTTGTGATGTCATAATAAATGAGGGGAGGTCTTATTTATTTATTTATTCATTTCAAGGTTCGAAAATAACCTTTGAGCAAGGTGCTTGTTTTCAGAGGTTCCACATCAATATTGAACAATACAATACAATACAATACATACATACATACATTATACGAATTTAATTTCACAAACAAAAAAGGTCACAGGGATGATGATGTATGAAGGGGAATAGACCTAGAGATGGCTGCTACCAGGAACTATATTGCTGTTCACATCACGTCTGTTACAATCATAAAATGGGAAGGAGGCACCAACCCTGTAAAGATCTTACAGGTTGAGTCAAGATGAGCCTAAAATAGGAAAGCAAGCTGAAAGACAAAGAACCCCAGCACAAAAGCTCTGAAGGAAAGGTTTCCCGGAATAGGCATGAGTAGTAAAGTCAAGTTACAAAAACCAAAAAAAAAAAGTAAAATTACACCCCAGTAATGTAAAGCATCATGGGAAGTATATAGAAATCACCATGGACTCACTATGACCCAAACATGACTCACATGACCCAGACCTGTAAGACAAATATAGGGCTTAAAACCCAGCTTTGTTGTTAATGCCCTTTCTGGGTCACCCTTGCCTCATTGCTTTTGTGTTGAGTTTCTGTATTTTAGCTTGCCTTCCTAGCTTGGGCTTATTATGACAGAAACCCATAAGACCATCAAAGGGCTGGTTCCACCTTCCTCTGGGCTGATGCAGATGAGGAATACTGATGAGCCCTGAGGACAAAATGCATTTCTTTTTTCTTAGTCATTTTTCTCCCTCTGGCTCTGGTCTGCCTACCTCTATCATGTCCTGGCACCCTCTTCAGGTCTTCTGACCACCGTCTCAAGGGATCCGCAGCTCCCATGTGGGTCCCGCAGCTAGTACCCCCATGGCTTACCCCCCGTGGCAGGGTGGCAGAGGACCCCCCACACCCTTCCACCGAGACCGGATCCAGAGTGTCACTGTGTACCCTAGGAGCCACTGCTCCCCATTGGAGAAGGCCATCATGCCACCACAACCAGTGCCAGTTTTCCCATTTTCTCCCATGGCATGTGAGACATGCAATGATGCCAAGGGACAGGGATGCACACGCTACCATAAGCACACCTTCCCGACATCGGCCCCTGCACTTCCCCCCCTGACTGCCTGTGCTACTGCATCACCCCCAGCCACCACTAGAGGCTACCAGAGCACCGGTGACAGCATTCCCACCTCTGTGGGGAAGGAGAGCAGTCCATCGGATGCTCCATCCTTCACCCTCCCCACCGACCCACGATGACCCTGGCTCAGGTTGCCGGCAGAGCACAAGGTGTGGCGTCCAGCACCTCGACCCTCATGCCACCAGGCCGGCACTATAAAATACATTTCTTTGTGTTCTGTGTTCCGCCTTTGCAAACGGTGTAAGTGGCCACTGTGGGGAAGGAGAGCAGTCCATCGGATGCTCCATCCTTCACCCGACCCACCGACCCACGATGACTCTGGCTCAGGTCGCTGGCACAGCACAAGGTGTGGCGTCCAGCACCTCAACCCTCACGCCACCAGGCCGGCACTGTAAAATACATTTCTTTGTGTTCTGTTTTCAGCCATTGCAAACGGTGTAAGTGGCCACTGGGCACTCCACCCCAGCTTAAAGGAGAACCAGTCTAAATTTGTTCATGGTGATTTGCATATATATCTCATGATCATTTTCCTTATTGGGGTATGTGTATTTTTGTATTTCTTTGAAACATGACTTTGTTGCTGAAGCCCTTTCTGGGAACTCTTGCGTCAGTACTTTTGTGCCAAAGTTCTTTGTCTTTTAGCTTGCTTTCCTATATATAAACTTAATGTATCACCTAATGAGGTGAACTGGTTCATGAAGTACTGTACTGCAAGTACAGATTTGAAGTAGTGCTGTACTCTGATATCTCCTTTGATCAAAGCTACCTCAAACTAGGCATTTGCTTAGATTCTGTCCTAGTCACCCTCTTTATAACTAATATCCCATCTACTCATGTGCACTTAAGCATACATCTCTATACTGCTGTGCTGACATGATTGTATCAATCAATGCAATGTCAAAATTAGACTTACACAATAAATTATTAGTGGATTTCAATGTTTTTTAATCATGGCTTGCTAAGAGTGAACTATTACTGAATGCAAAAAAGACAAAAACAATACTATCTTCAAACCAGGGAAGAAAGGCAAACTGCCGCCTCATGAAAATCTCTGGAAAATGCCCTTCTGTAAACAGCTCCTGAATTCCAGTTCCTTGGAGTCTGGCTTGATAGCTTCAGTAGTTCTCCTTTGAAATGCACACATAGAACATACTACTAAGTCTCTGCATCAAAAACGAACAGTACATTGTGATATGTACAATAAACTTGCCCTTCTCTCTCTCTCTGCCAGGTTGGAAGGAACACAGCTGGGATAACATTGTTAGAACTGTCCTTGGCACCTATCCTAATTACCTAGGGGACCACCTAAGAAAGGCAGCACAGTATTTGTTGTAAATCACTTGCATTCACCAATCAAGGACTTCCTCGTAATCCCACCAAGAGAGAAAGAAAGGGAGAAAGAGAAATTGGTGGAAAGACCTTATATGTAGCACCAACTACAGTAGCTAAAATGCATTACCTGACCACATCAGTGCCATAGCCAATCTATTACATTTCAAGCCTAGTGCTGCTCTTCCCGATTAGTATGACCACTCCCTTTCTCTTTGTGCATGTGTTTGCGCCCTCAGTAACTTACTGATTATCATAACCATCACATTCCACCACTTCTCACCTGGAATATGTCACTGCATTTTAGCCTTATTCCACTGTTATACAATATACTGTAGTACATATAATGAGGTTGATGTTTGCACATGAGCTGTTAAAGCAGCAATATTGCAAAAAGTATATATTTTAAGATAATATAGTCAGCACAAAGAAAAACATCAACATATCCATTTTAATTCAATTTTATCTCCTTCATGAACCGTTATACATGCTTTGAAAATTTTTAAAAGCCTCTGCTCCCACTCTGTGCATACGATGATAAAACTAAACCTCTTGCTGTACTGCTGTACTGTTTACCAACAGAAGCGAGCGTAATATTACCCTAATATACCTATAGTAAGAATTTCCTCCTCACCTCAGGGCCTTGTTCTCCCTGCCCCAGGTCAGTGCTGTTCAACATCCCAAAAAAATGCAGTAATGGCAGAGAGGAGAGATTGGCATGACTACTCAAAACAGCAGTGTTAAGCTGTGTTCTGGTTGGGGAGCTGGTCACTAACATTGCTGTACTGCACAAGCCAGCACTTGGCTGGACAAGTCTGACCTTGGTGGGATTCCTTCAGGGCATGTAATCAGAAGAATCAGGGGTGGAATTCAGAAAAAAACAGTGCAAATATAATAATAAAATGATCCAGACTCTACAGTATAAAATCTTGTACATACAGTTAAAAAGTAACCTCAGGGAATGGTGCTGGCAGCTATCTTCAATCACTGCAATCAGCTTGACAGATTGCTGTCAATGGGCCGCACTCTATATAGTATGGGGTCATTGGGAGATCAGTCAGCAGTCAGCCATGGTGGTGAGTGGTGGGCTGTGCTGGTTGCTGGCTGTGGGTCAGGCTGGGAGGGAAAAGGCTAGTTGCACTCATTGTTACTGGATGGGGGTCCACTAGACTGCCAGGGAGTTTGGACCACTTCATTGGCTTGAGAATTGGGGAAAAGGAGGAGAAGGGACCCTACACTATGGAAAATGGGATATTTTTGATGGGGATCGGTAACTGGGGATGGGGTGGGACACTACACTATGGAAAGTTGGATATTTTGATGGGGATCAGTGATTGAGGACAGGGACAGGACACTACACTATGGAAAATTGGATATTTTGATGGGGATCAGTGATCAGGGAGAGGGTGGGACACTACACTATGGAAAATGGAATATTTTGATGGTGATCAGTGACTGGGTAGGGTGGAGGAACACTAGAGTATTAGGGATTGGAGATATTGCAATTTGGGGACTGTGATCAGTGCCCGGGTGTGGGAGAGACCACTACATTATGCAAATATGCATCATATGTCTGGATTGGTGCTCTGGAACTGGGGAGGGGGAGAGACCACTACACTATGGAAATAATATTTATACTCATCGGGTTGATGATCGGGGAGGAGGAGGGACCACTACATCATGGAAATGTTTTTCAACACATCGGGTGGGGGATCGGGGACTGAGGAGGGAACACTGCACTATGGAACTTTTATTTAACATGTGGGGTGGGTAGTTGGGGACCAGGGAGTGACTGCTACATTATGGCAACTTATCTTACAATAAGAGGTTGGTGATTGGAGAACGGGGGAGGGGGCACAGTATCTCCCCCAACCAATAGGGTTGCATGGATTACCACCAGGTTTTTGTCGGCGGTACTTTGCTCCATGCAAGGGCCTTCACAGAGGCTCTTGCGTGGAGCAAAACCTTAGTGAAGGAGATTGTGGGGATATGCAGGTCCCTTCCCCTTCATTTGCATTGCAGCCCCCTTCACTACTTTGCCTGGGTGCAAACCCAGTTTGCGAGGGCAAACTGGGCTTATGTATACCAACTCGAGGCAAAACCCAGTTTCCCCAGGCAACTGAGTTTGCACTGCTTAAGTTATCAGCAGATATATGTACACAGCGGAACAGTAGCACTTTCTTACTAAATTTAGTTGGCAGTCTTACTAGGAGTGACTGTACTATGTACCTACCAGTCATTATTTAGAAAAATACACACCATTTCTCTTTTAGCAGGAATATCTCAAAAGTAAAAAAAAAGTTGAAAAGACTAGTAACACCATAGTGTGATTCATATCTTCCATAAGGATTTTACAGAAGAGAACTGAATATTGGTGACTTGGGTGTGAACACCTCTCACAGTGTTAGTTTCTCCCAACAGGATGAATGGTGGATGAATTAAATGTCCTGGCTGTTTTGAGACCTAAAGTAAAAACCATAAATACATTATTAAACTCCTACGAATTTATTTTGAATTATGGAATCTTGCCTAGTTAATTAGGATTGCATGTTGCAAAGCAATTGCAGGAGCTTTCATTTTGCTAAGAGGTCTCCAATACTGGCAGCTTTATTTAAAGGGCACATATAGTACACCAACACCTGTCTTTACTTTTATTACAGTTGGAAACTTTTGACATATGCACAGCCTGTTTCGTTTCCCTATTGAACTACTTCTGTTGCTTATTTTGAACTATATTCTCATGCTTTTTGTTCTTCTCTGGGGCTCCTGTCTGATGTTACATTTCCCCACCTGTTATTCACTTACTAATTACGTTCTGTTCTAGAAACTGGCGACATTATTTGACTAGAAACCTAGACTCATCTGAAACCATTAACGCGAAATTATACCGTGGTTTCCCAATGGGACAAAAAGGAGACCCAGTAATTATTGTGGGCTTCGACTCACGTTGCCGCGCTTCCAGAACAGAGCGTTACATACCCTACTGTATTTAAAGTCGATCGGCTACTTCTGTGCTGTCGATAGTATACTAGGGGCGTTTGTTGTTCACCACAAGCTTGCAAATTGGGGAAAATGGTTTAAGTTCACATATTAGTCATCCTAAAATTCCTTACTTAAAGCTGAAAATGTTGCCTTCCAGGATGGCTGATTCAATGCTCCTCTGAAATGTGGAACGTGACCCACAGTAATCTAATAATCGTTTCAGCAAATTGAATTAAAAAAAAAAAAAAACTGCAGATGTACACATTCTTACTGTGTATTATTATTATTGTTAAATAGCTTGATATGCATGCCTACCTGTAAAGCCAACCTTTAAATACAAAATAAAAAAGCTACATTTTCTCTTACGTTGTCAGTAACAGCTAAAGTCCCTCTTCAAAGTTGTGTCTCATTTGTTTTATGTTGTCTTTGTATGTATCTTGATTGACCACGGGTCGTACCTGTAAAAGGGATTGTATCCCAGTGTACATACCCGTGTACAAATAAAAAATCAAATCTAAGATAAGAGGTTACAATTCCAAGTGCTATAATGCCTTATTTTAAACACACCAGTGCAACATTGAGCTACCCAAATACTTTTCGTAACTTTCTTTGAATGCCTGACACTTTAAAAGTTACCGATTAGAAGTTCAGTATCAGTAGCGCATAATATCGTACAGAAAACCGCAGAGAAGTAATACAGCAGGGACGCTTGCAGTGCTATTAGTATCTGCGCTTTAAGGTCAACACAATGATCCTTCTTTCTTTCAAAACACATTTTGCTTTAACCCCCTTTTTTTCTGCAGCGGGTTAAAGCTCTGCTCGCACATTTGGAGGAGCAGGAGAGCTTAGTCCCATTATGTGATAACAGGAATGGACCATATGGCCATTGTTAAATAGGAATATTTATTTACCGAACCACCCTGAACGTGGTGGCCGTTAGTTGATCACTTAAAAAGGCTAGCTTCTTTGCTCGCCACAACTAAATTCTAGGTGGCTATGCTACCTTTGTGGTGGATTTCTTCAGGTATGTCCAAGTAGGACTACAATGAAGGGGGTCTCTCTTCTCGGTACTAGCCGAGTTACAAGCGGCGCACAGCAGAGCACTCCCTTCCCAGTCATGCAATAACAATTTCTATAACCTGCTTGCTGTTGGATCGGCGATCCCAGCCCCCTCCTCAATCGGGCTGAGAGACAGAGAGATGGAAGAGAGACACGAGGCTTAGGGGTAACAACCTAGATGGAAATACCCCTGTTCTGTGTGCACCAGGGCACCCCAGCACCTGCCACGGACCGGCTTCATTATTCACAGCAGCACCGGACCTGCTGCGCAACACAGCAGATTATTGCCGCTGATATTTAAGGAAGCATAACTAACCAGCCCCAACCCAAGTTTACACTCTACAAGCAGACCCCTTTGTTCGGAATACTTACTGGTAATCCCAAATGCCAAAGGAATGCAGATCAGTTGCAGCAACATTTTATGCAGTGCTTGATATTTGTCTTCGTTTCTTTCCTATTCCTTTAAGTAAAGTGAACTTGTCTCTGGTCACAGTTTCCAGCCCGGCTACCAAGCTTAGTCCAACTGCCGCTACAGTAGATATAGTTGAATCCCTGCTGCTCACTCAACGAGCCAAGGGGATGTGGGGCACCAGAAGAAGAGGAGCTTTATCCACTAGGGGACATACAGCCAGGCACTGCTTGTTCACTGCACTTAGGGAGGGAGACGAGGAAGTCAGAGCACGATACACTTCAGGCAGAAGGAGCACAAATAATGACCAGGCTTAACAGCAGCCCAGCTCCTACGTGCAGCCTTTGTGGGTTGTGCTGAGGGTGGGAAGGGGTGGTAACCATATTTTCTTCTTATAATTACTGGGTCGTGTTTTTTTCCATTGAAAAAGCCGTCTATATTTTATAATCCTTCTCATTGAGAACAAGTGCATTACTGTACTGCAAGTGTGTCATCACCATGGGTTCAGTTAATTTAGAATTTACACCTTGTCCTTTACCCCCCCCCCACACCTGGAAACAACTCTTGAGCATGTATGAGGTTTCCTGTCATCAACTCGTAAATAAATAAACGATAATAAATACTCTTATTTTTGCGGTAGAAGAAATGGAAAACATTCCATTTTGTGGCATTCAAGACACTTCCTTGGGGTTCAGGTTTAGGAAGTCAATATTCAGGAAGGATCACTTTGATATGGTTAAGTAAGCAATAATACCCGACAGGGTGGGCTTTATTGGAAAATACCAGACAGCCCAGGGGCGTAATGAGGCCCTACGCCGCAGGGGAGGGCCTTATAGCCCCTGGAAGGTCCGGTATTGTCCAATAAAGCCCACCCTGGAGGGTATTATTGCACTTAGAAAATGGCTCATTGTATTAAATATATTTGAAAATAAAATGTACATATTAAACTATTAAATTTCATAAGTATTTTGTTTAATTAGTAATAAAATAGTTCCTCCGCCTACATAAGTGTTTTTTAGCTAAGGATTTATGTCCTAGTCCAGCCTCTGTAGTTATAGCTTTTGAAGCTGGTTGTCATGGTTAGTAGCACCCCCTCCCCACACCACACACAGTTTAACATTGAGATCCCTGAAATTACAGGTAAAAAAATCTCAGCCTACGAACACCTGTTGCGATTTTCTGTGGCTCAGCCCCTCAGTGTTTCTTTTATTTGCGAGAGCAGCAACTGAGAGGAGAGGGTGATTGGGGAGACAGAGCTGGAGTGAACATGCTCTTATGACAGCTGTGTTCAGTATCAATATTATTTTTTAAATTAATTGATTTATTTTCCATGATCGACCACGCGGCTAGCTTACTGCTCCCGGAGTGTCTACTACTGGTTTGGCCGCATGTGTGCAGCGCTAGGTGCAAAGCCCTGTCCGTGGAGATTGCCGATTATGCAGGCAGGAAGAAAATAGTACAGCTGTTTAGGGGGGCCATAGTGAACCTCTAACGGCAGAGACCATATTATAAACCAAAATGAAAGTATAACACTTAGAGAATCAGAACCTCTGGAGTTACTGAGAACAGGCAAACAAAGGACACTCAACCTGCTGGAGAAAAATATATGCTTTAACAGGGGACAGCATTAGAGGAGTGGTATTTTCTTGAGTTTCCATACCGCAGATGGACATCCATCTGTGGTATGAAAATCAAGAAAATACTGCTGCTCTCATGCTCAGTGGCAGTGTTACAGATAATGTGCTGACTCAGTCCTCACTGACTCTGATTGTGGAACCGGAAAGATTTTCTGGATGGGCAATGGTTTTATCTGCCCAAGTAAAGGCTGTTTTATTTTATTTTGGGTCTGGGAAGCAGGACGGCCTGCCCACTAGTTTTCAGGCTAGCTTTGCAAGTGGGAAAAAAAATTCGGCAAATTTTCTTAATGTTCGAGGTGCCAAAGGATTTAATCAGAAATTGGGCACCCTGAGTAGGGTCTTGATCTTAAGTGGGCTCTATCGGAAAATAAATGAATCTCTCGTCTGATGAATCAGCCAATGAGATTCATTTATTTTCCGATCCCATTTTCTAATGGAAAATCTAGTAGTAACTTGACATTTGCAGAGAAGTCGACCATTTTGACTAGCCTCCATAAGCGCCTTAACTGGATGCGGGATAATTATTTTTCCCACTTGGAGAGTAAAATAATTTATAAAATGGCAGGTGGAAAATCCAGTAATCTGATTGGCTCTTGGCCATGTGTAAAATATGTATAATAACCAGCATGTCCCTTTTCCCATTGGGAAACCGTGGCCTAATTTGCCACTATAAAGGAGCGTTTATAACAGCGAACATGCACCCGGTTTCCCTGGCACTGTGCAGGCCTCCTCACCTCTGACACTCTTCCTCCCAGCCACTGTCCGCCTCATCTTTCCCCCTCTGGACCGCTACTCTTAACTGCAGTAGGTGCTGGCAGGCAGAAATGAATAAAAATGAGGGAAATACCCTCAAAATGAAATAAAAAAAATAAATAAAAAGCGAGCAACTGACAAACGTAGCTCACACGCTCACAGCTAAGCAGACTGCCGGTTGCACAATAGCATCTTTTTTTATTTTATATTATTGCTGTGGGGAAAAAGGACATCCCATCAATTATATAAAATAAAGTATGATTCTGGGTGTGTGTAAACTCGAATTTACACACACCCTCAGGGTTAGATGCTATACATAAACCCTTCGAGCTTCACTTTCGGGGTTTATGTAGCATCAAATCCCTGGGGTGTGTGTAACTTCTTGTTACACACCCAGACCCATACTTTATTCTCTATTTTATACATTGTAAAAATAGTTCTGTCTGACAGTGAAGTGTCCAGAGCCATGATCAATGGGCATTTGGAACTATAGCCTTTCAGTTACTCCCCATACAACCAGAATTGATCTTCCATCACAAACATGGCTGCTACCTTTACACCATAAAAAAAACTTCAACTGGGTCCTAAAAATAAAACTGCCTTGAATAAAAAATAAAACACATTAATTAAATGTTTCCATTATCACCACACTTTCTTTACTCACATACACAGATTAGAAGCATTAATTATCATTTATAGTTTTCACTACAACTTCTATCTTTACTTGCTCATCAGGAAAAACTCTTCTGCTTGCCCTAACAGTGAGATAATTAAGCAATAAACCATGACAGGGTGTGGGTTATGCTGGGATTTACCCACGCCTGGTGTGGTTTGATCACTCGGTGCACCTGAGTGACCAAATCCACACCAGAAGTGGGCAAATACCAGAATAACCCACACCCTGGAGTGGTTTATTGCGATTATACAATGTCCCCCCTTTTTTTTGGTGGGAAAGAAAAATAAAAAATAAATTTTTTTTGTGTGCTTTAAATCATTATTAGAGAATGTATTGCTCCACCAGAAAAAATAGTTCTGTGTTGCTAGGGAGCTCCTGTTGCTATGGAGAAGCTGTCCCTGTGGCAACATGAATTGAGCTGAATAGGGAGATAACCAATGTGAGAATGCAGCACATGAGAGTTTGTTCTCGGGTCCGGGCTGCTGGGAGAGCAAGAGGCAATCTGTGTGAGGAAGATCATGATTACTCACTGTGAGAGTCTTTTAAAAATAAGTTGCTTCTGCTTCTTGCTCCAAGACACAGTGAGAGCACGAGAGATTGTTCGGGATGAGCGGCAATTTTTAAACTCGGATGGAGTGTCAAGCTTCCAATCACCCCTGTTGAGCTAAATAAGTCTTCTTAATTCTGTGTTGAATGTTTAATAGGAGAAAGTGTTCGTTAGTGAAAACCAAGCGCTAAAAGTTGTAGAAACCATTGCCGAAAAACTGAGCCGTGATACTCAGTAACATGGCTTAGTTTGTCGGCCATGATTTCTAGAACCTTTAGCTCTTGTTTTTCACTAATAAACACTTTCCCTTGTTAAACATGGCAAGTAAAATTAAAGAATTTTTTTGGCTAAACAGGGGTGATCAGAAGCTTACATGAACTGGCTGCCGTGCATGAGGGAGACAGTGTAATGGCAGCTTTCTATGCTGTTCAGTTTTTTTTTAACCGTTTAACAGATCGGGATTTAGCAGTCACTGGAAGGGACTCTGGGACAGTGCAAGAAGTGCACTGGGGGTTTGGAGCTGTAATGAGGAGCAGAGTGAAAGGAAAAAATTGGACACAGGTGAGGCAAGTTGTGGGAGACTGCCACTTAGCGAGGAATTCTACATGGCAGCATTTCTGTTTTATGAGGTGGTCACATTGATTTGTGCAGCTGCGATTGACTGGCACCTTTTCCAGTGGGTGATGCCAGGATTTACCACGGGTAAAAGTTGCCATTCAGCCAATCAGAGTGCCATATTCTGAGAACCGATTGTACAATTGAGTCTCTGGTTGTAGCAGAGGCCTTTGTTGTTGGTGTGTACAGTGTGTTAGGAGACAAACTATCTACCAGTGGAACTGAGCAGAATTTTTAATCCATGCATTCCATGATAAACATTCCATATCTTGGATCTTGATGCCAGCAAAGAACAAACTTTGTCCAGCAGTAATACAATGTAATCATCTATGATGAACTTGACCTGGGGATCAGGGTCTGTAATAACCTCAAATTCCAGCTTCACTGCAGTCAGGTTACTAAAAAGGCTAGTGGGATTCAGAGTTGCATCCATAGACACATCAAGAGCAGAAAGAAGGAAGTTTTGCTCCCTCTATATACCTCCTTAGTGCATCCCCACTGAGTACTGTGCACAGTTTTGGGCTCCTGGGAATAAGGGCGACATTTGAGTGCTTGAGAGTCCAACAAAATGGCAACTAGGAGCATAAAAGAAGTCCGGGGGTTAGGTTATGGGGATAGGTTGAGGAAACTCAATCTGTATATTCTAGAATATCGCAGACTAAGGGGGGATATGTACCTGATATTTAGAGCTCTGACAGATCAGCATTTGTAGGAACAGTTGGGCTTTACAATCAGAGACCAGTTCTACAACACAAGGGCCCATCCACTGCAGATAATGGGGGATAGGTTCACTACACAGGGTAGAAAACACTGGTTTTCAGTGAGAGTGGTTAAAATCTGAAATGAACTGCCTATTGAGGTGGTGGGTAGTAAGACTATGGAAGCATTTAAATCTTCTCTTGACCACTGTATGTCTAGCAATAACATTACTGGGTACCCTTAGAATCTCATTGGTGAGCTGTAATGGACCTTGGTCCCTAAGAAGCTCAGAAAAACCTATGAAACCTATTTGCAGTGGGTGGAAGGACTATTTTATCATAAATGCACACAAGTAGATCTATTGATTCTACATATAAACATGTTTTTCCCAACTGAAAAAAACATTAAAAAAGAAACCCATTTTATAAGTGCAATAAGCCACTCTGGGGTGTGTACAAAACATATTTTACTGCACGTCCAGTGGCTAAAGTCACTCGGCCTGTGGCCTCGACCTCACCATGCCCTTGGGCCGTGTGGTAAAATAAATTTTATACACATCCCATCGTGCCTTATTGCTTATGTATCCACCTTTATTTTAGATAATTTTAACCTTTTGGGGGGCATCAGATACTTTAAAATCTGGAGTTAACTGAAGTTCTAGTCAACACAAAAGAATGAAAGAGTACTGCTTAAAGATAGACAGGTTTATTTAAATTATTGATTTATAATGTATGGTAGAATGCTGTTAACCTTACGAAATCAACATTTCCTAAGGTTGTTACCCATAGTCCATCCGTTCCAGTGTTAACCTGCCGACGCTACATCACATCGATGGGTTAACCTGTCGATGCTACATCACATCGATGGGTTAACCTGTCGATGCTACATCACATCGATGGGTTAACCTGCCGACGCTACATCACATCGATGGGTTAACCTGTCAATGCTAGATCACATTGTTGGGTTAACAACTGGGAACAGTCTGCGCATGTGCATGCCTTTTTTCCCCTCAGGAACCAACAGATGCATGCAGTGGTGAGGGAATGACTAAAGGACGATGGCGGTGACTATGTTTTGAAAGTAAAGAGCTGTTTTAATTTTTTCTTGGGACCATAGGGATTGGACGACTATTATGGAAACGACAAATTTTTTGTAAAATTTTGAAATTTGAATGGCAAGCCTACTTGGTTAGCTACTGCTATCCCTGGCTTGAAACTATCTAAGAATCTATGAATCTATACACTATAAAAAAGCAAGCATTTGTCAATGCCGAATGTTTGCTTGCTGGCATTGGCATTGGTAGTGTAGGAGCTAGAGAGCTGCATAATGGGAATGCCAGTGAAGTATTGAACTGAAGCCAACCCCACCACCACCCTGCAGAGACTGACAGGCATTGGGGAGTGCCTTTGGGTCATCAGGCATAACGGACATGCCATTTCACCACACCCTACCCTGCAGACATCGACAAGTGTCACGGTGTGCATTGGGGTCTTTGGCCCTTATGCTCACCCCATTCCATCAGGAAATATGGTGCGATGGGTGTTGTATAGGAGAATGGGGTGAACTTTGGGGCTGAAGAGTCCAAGGCACACCTCGATGCCTCTCACTGGTTGCAGGGTGTGGAATGGTTTGAGCATTACAGGCCGAGAATCCCAAGTCACACTCCTGATGCCTGTCAATCTCTACAAGGTGGGCTGTTATGGTCCGAAACCCTAACGCATCAGGTTTTCTTTGGCATTATCGCTCCAAATTTTCAACACGTGTTTTTTGTGACCCCCCATCTTATGAACAGTGGCAATATCAGTTCGTTAGCCGAAAAGCTGATTTTGCACAGTGACTATGCCATTTGGCACCACAGGTACGAAAACACATTTCGAACAGCATGTGAAAAATGACAGCTGTATTGTTCATGGAGAGGTGCAAAAACTGGCAATGTTGAAAATCTGCAGTGAAAATAAAAAAAAAAAAAAACAGGTGAAATATTAAAAAAACTGCACAACGCACACCCGTAATGCAATTAGCTTGGGAATTTTTTTACAGCAGATTGTCAACACAGGCATTTTGGAACTTGCGCTCATGAAAAGTGTCAGTGTGATTTTCTTCATCTGTCCTGAACAGTGATTTCCCAGAGTGACCTCGCATTTCTGTGCTGGAAGTGCGAAAACACATTTCGGCCATGGTGTGACAAATGACAGCTGTACTGTTCATAAGGAAGTGTGGAAGAATGCCAGTGGTGAAAATCTTGACTTAAAATATTAGAAATGCATGAACTTACGAGGGTGTGTGGAAACTGCGCAATGGTCGCTCGTAGCACAGTCATTTATAGACTTTTTCACCAAATTTTTAACATTGCCATTTTAACACCTCTGCTCATGAACAGTGTCACTGTGATTTTCTTAATCTGTCCAGAACATTGATTTCGCTCACGGACTGCGCCATTGTGCGCTACATGCGTGGAAACACATTTTGGCTGAGATGTGAAAAATGACAGCTGTATTACTCAATAGGAGGTGTGGTATAATGGCAATGTTGAAAATCTGCAGTGAAAATATTGAAAATTCACAAACTTACGGGCGTGTGTAGGAACAGTGCAACGCATGCTTGTAAAACAGTAATTTTGGGGAATTGTTTCACCAAATTTTCAATGTAGGATTTTTGGGCACCTACCTCATGAACTATGACACTGTTCTTTTGTAAATCGGTCCCAAAAGGTGGTTCTGCGCAGTGACCGCAAAATCACCTTTCTGCCTCGATTAACAAAATGACAGTGACAGAATTCATGAGGTGGGGTCCTGAAAATCACATATTGAAAATTTGGTGAAATAATTCCCAAAAATGCCTGAGATATGCATCAAAGTTGAAAAACCCTATTTATTACATTATACAGCTTACTGGCATTTCCTCAGTTTGCGGTCAGCTTTGAAGAGTGCAGATGTGTTCGGGGTCCACCGAAGATCATTGCGCCGGACTCCGGAGGTAAGTATAGGATGAGGGGAGTGTGGGGAGGCAGGGTGCGCAGAGGGTGGGTGCGGGTGGTGGGAGCAGGAGTCAGGACAGTCAGCGAGGGAAGGTTTTCTCTTTCAGGTTTCTTTTTTTTTCTTGGATGACTCGGGACTTGTGCCATGCTGGGGTGGGCTCCCGGCATGGCAACTGGATGGCTGTTTGAGGTGGGGGGCAGTGGAGCCGACAGGGGATTGGGCACCCCCGTCAGCCATACGGACTGTTGCCATGCTGGGGTGGGCTCCCAGTGTGACACACGGTTGTCTGTTGTGGGGGAATATTGGAGCCGACGGGGCATTGGGCACCCCCGTTGGCCATACAGTGTGTGTGTGTGGGGGGGAGTGCATTAGCATGCAATATGCATGCGTGCGTGTGTGTGTGTGTGGGGGGGAGTGCATGTGCAGGAAGTAGCTTCTCGCTGCTCACTGAAGCAGAGCTCTGCCTTTCAACTGCACGGCACTGCATTTTGGATGATTGCACTATGTTTCTTGCACATGCATGCAAGCAAACATAATAAAGTATGGTCCTTCTTTCAGCAGCCAGTTACTGTTAACCATCTCGACATTGCCATGACGATGTAAATCTCTCGAGCTTCGGTCTTGAGGTTTACATGGTCGCCCTGGCGACCTCTCGATGGTTACCAGACCAGTTACTGATAGAGGACCATACATTATCCTCTGTATTGTATTGTATTATATAATGTATATTAGAAAATGGGCTTTGCAAATAAATAAATCTGATTGGCTGGCATGAGGTACATTAACTTACAGTGAGAGCCCTGTAAGTAAAAGGTACCAGCCATGCCAACCCTGACAACCTCGTAAATAGTATCATGGTGCCCAGCCTGCTTCATGATTGGCTGAAGAAGTGGGCACACAATTCAAACTGTCGCTGTGTTTTTAAACACTTAGCAAGTGACTTATGCTGCCCCCGCCACCACCATAAAAAACATAGCATTCACGGAGAAAGTGAGAGAACAACACAGCAATTTCCCAAAACTGTGCTTCCTTTCAAATTTGTCTCTCTCCTCACTCTTGTCTGGAGTCCATTCTGCAGATGCTGACCACACATGCTGCCGCTTAATGAGCGGCTTCCGCTTCACAACCCACAGTGCACTAGCACGAACGGGCTGTTTCATGTTTAATGTTGTCATCCCCACAAATGAAAAACAGGATTTTAAATAATTGATAAGCAGTTTTTTTCTGGGGACACTGCTAACTGTATGGAAAGCATTTATATAGGTTTTCTAGAAGTGTTATGTTTGCTAAACACAGTGAGGCAAGCGCTATGCATTTTCACAGTGTTTTAGAACTTTTATGAGCAAAACGCTAATCAGTTTTTAGAGTTAAATAAAACCCTGAAAAAAGAAGCAACAGTAGTAAACCTACATATAAAAATTAACAGCTCTTCCCTGGCTGCCACATCGTATCTCTTGCATGGCACTTCCTGGTCTTACACTGCAAGGTCAAGTAGGGTCATGCTCCTAAAAGCTGCAAGTGCTGAGGGTGAAAAAAATTATTTCAAATATGGCAAAAGCATTTTTTTCCTCTTTTCTGTGGCATAACAATGATGCCAGAAAACTACTGGGTGGTAAAACTTTACAAAAACTCCATGTCTTCTTCCAGAGGTGTGTGTGTGTGTGTGGGGGGTAAGTACAATCACTCTGTGGAAGAGGGACAATGTGACATAAAAAACCAAAAAAAAACAGATGGACTACTTTACATCCAATATAGTAAAACTTTATTATTACTGTTTTTTTTGTATTTTTTTATTTAATGTTTTAAATCACACATAACACTGCCACAGGTAGCCCATTTTCTAAGCGCAATAATTCCCTCCAGAGTGGGCGGTATGGGCAATACCAGACCTTCCAGGGGCTATAAGGCCCTCCACCTGCGGCGTCAGGCCTCATTACGCCCCTGGGTGGTCTGGTATTGCCCAATACCACCCACCCTGTCGGGTATTATTGCTTGCATAGAGCACTGTTCTGTATAGAATTCCATCCCTTTCAAAATGTTGTTGTGCCACAGTTCAAAGGTCATGGAATGTGATTGTACCCTTCTATGGTACAATAGCATCCCGAAATCTCTAGAGACTGCACAAGTCAGTTTTGCTCTGAAAGTAAAAGTACCGCTGTGCACACATTTCACATACCACTATACAATATAAAAACACAGGATGAGGTGCTTTATGCACAACCAGTGTGTTCTGCCACCTCTGGGTTCTGATTCCCATGAAGCGCTTTTACACACAGGTTTATGTAACAGAATAACTGTTACGGAAACAGTATTCTGTTACATCCCTTGTGTGTAAAGTGCATTTGTTTTGTTCTCTTGGAGAACGTTCATCCAAAACCACAATCTCTGCTTCTTGCGGTTTACACTGACCTGTTCCGTTTCACCTGGCTGTGTGAAAAGCCATTCTAGTAGCACTGCAGAAACAGCCATTAGAGCAGCAAACTCTGGGGGAGCCAAAACAAATGGAGGCGGGGTTGGCCGGAATACACGCAGGGTGTAAAAGGAAACCAGAATGCAACAGAATACAATGGTGCCACACAGGTAACGCTCATTTCATTTTAAAAAACCTGTGTGTAAAAGCGCCTATGGACATCTTCATCTTCACTCTCAGGATCAGAAGGAATCCAGACCCTTCTGTGGCAGAACGCACTGGTTGTGCACAGTTGCTTATACAGTATTCTCTATGTTTATAACTTGAACAATAAAATAGAGATCTATAATCCTGTTTTAGACAATGTCTCGGGAAAGACATTACAGTTTGTGGGAAGGAAGTACCAAACAGTCTCAAATTTATTAATTATATCAAGGACAAAAATATCCAGCAGTCACAAAAACTCTTAAAGAGCTAGTGCAGCCAAAACAAGCAGACAGGAAAAGAATAAACTTTAAGAAGTAGTCAGTTGTAACTTTTTTCTGAAGTATTGTTCTTTTTCCTTTTACTCATTAGAAAGTCTTCTATGTGATAAATATTGTGCTGAATGTGTGCAACAGCTCTTAGCCTGACAGGTGACTTATCTATCTTCCCCCACAACACACACACTACATCAGCATTCTGATCTCACTGACAGTGACATCACAGGAGACTGACCTGAAAGCTGTTGTGTGGCTGTTCCTAAGCAGCAGTAATCAGTAATGTCACAGTCAGTGAGTGTCACAATGCTAATGATGTGGGTGGGGTGGAGGGACTAAAGCTAGATATGTCAGCTGTCAGGCAGAGTGCTGTTCCACACAATACCTGTTAACATCAGGTACATAATCTTCTAATTAACCAAAGGGGGAAAAAGTACCTCAGATATAAAAGGTAACGGTTGGCTGCTTTTAAAATGTAATACTAGTTTTAGGCAGTACACTAGCTCTTTAACTCCATTTTAAAAGTCCCCAACTTTGTCTTCTCACTGAGAGAACAAACTCACAAATTAAATAAAATAGGAGGCCACAGTGATTGTTGCCTTCTAACAGTTCAGATGGAGTAATACAACTCATACAGGCACAGTGATTGCTCAAATGGTTTCATAAGGTTTTTCCCCATAATTTCTTATGCTGCTGAGCTGAACATCCCCGCCCCTTGGGTCTTGGTAGGTGACCACCCAGTGTCACCACCCATTAACACTTTTCCAAGGGTCCTACATGAATTTCCCCCTGTTGTAGGATCAGAGGGAAGATAGGTGTGCCCCTCTCCCACCAGAGCACAAGCTGGCATGGCAATGGTGTGGCATGTGCAGGGCATGAGCATGCTTCTGCAATCATCTTAGCAGCCACTCATTTTCCACTTAGATTTTATCCCTTCCCATGAATGACATCAGCTAGGGCCTCCAAACCTCTAAAAAATGCTAAGTCAGGAATGACGCCACTAATAAACCCAATCTATGGGTGGTTGAAATGGCTTCTGTTTGCATTGTGGCTTCAAAGCACCCGAGTGGTCTTATTAGAGCACAGCCCACAACACTCTCATGGTCTATTGCTTGTTATGAAATGGGTATAAAATCCAGCAAGCTGACTGGCGAGCAGCTCGGAACCTAATGCTGATATCCCAGCACAACAGCACTAGAAAAAGATCCATGAACAAACTGACCTGTTTACATTAAGCAGGCACAGCTGTATCAATACATTTCCATTAACTTACTTGTACTGTATTACCCAGTCCTGATGTGCCCACAGTGACACTCGGTTGGGGACTGAGTTCAGTCCTCTGTTGAGCATGGTCTGTCCCCATAGCCCTGCCCTGGGGGGTAAGCCGGGGAGGCATACCGGCAGTGCCAGCCTGCCAGGAACCTTGATGTCAGTCTTTGCTGGGGCTGTGCCAGCTTGGTGGCCCAGCCTTAAAGAGGCATGCCTGGGAGGATCACCAGCCAGAGGTAAGTCTCAGGGGTGTGCAGGAACCAAGAAAGCTAGGGACTGAACTAATGGAGCTTGGCACCAAAAAGCATAAAAAATTAAAAAAAATAAAATAAAAAGGTAGCATCTACCATCTATTGGCCAGGCAGCAAAGTTACAATGGCTCAATAGGGCTACTTTTTTTTCTTCCCATTTTTTGCATTTATTCCATATTTAAAGTACATTTTTTAACATTTATTTTTTCACTGATCCTAAAGGACCCATTTCATAATCACAATAAGGCACTCTAGTGTGTGCTTTGTACTGGGATAATGGCACTTCTCCTCTGGTGGAAGCCTCAGTCTTTGGCCTCATGCTTCAACCCACCCAAGGTGTGTGGTTACAGTATCCCAGCATAAAGCACACACTGCCATGCTTTATTGCTTAATTTGTAGAAAGAGATATTTTTATTTATTTAGCTTTTGTTGACCGGGTAAGTGCACTAGACAAATCCTGCCTATTTTCAGGCACGACCCGGGGGAGGGGGATACAGATGAATGCCAACTGACCTTGAACCAGATTAAGCTGTTGGTGGTATTTTTAGTGAATGAGGGAAATTTGGCCAGGACACCGGGGAAATTCCCCTACTCTTTTCGATAAGTGCCATGGGATCTTTAACATCCACCTGAACTACCACCAATCCAGGCAGATGGGACCTCGGTTTAACGTCTTATTGGAAAGATGGCACCTCAGAAGTGCAGCACCCCTCTCCTGCTGCACTACAGTGTCAGTACTGGGATATTAACCCAAGTGCCAGATGTGGGAACTGAACCCACAGCCCTCTGATCTCCCGGCCTCAGAGGTGAGTGTGCTACCTACTGAGCCACTGACACTGCTATATGGGAGGGCTAAAGCCCGAGGTTCAATGTGGGGGAATAGCTCCTCCCACATTCCTAATAAAAGCCAGCCTCTTCTGGCAGTTCATGCTTAGTGTGTTTCCAAGCAAGTGCATTTGGAGGCACTCTAGGTTCCTGAGTGGCTCATGCAGCTCAGCCTCTTTGGATTTCCTGATTTCTTGCTCTCTTCTCTCTCCTTTGCCTGCACTTTTGTCTGTCCCCTATTTTGCTCTTGAGCCTGTGTCCCTCCCTTTCCATTCCCTTTCTCTTTACTTCGTTTGTATCCCCCTTCTCTCTCTCTCTGTCCTTCTCTCACCTGGTTTGTTTCTGTTGTACTGTGGTCCCACCCGTCACCCTCCACCCTTCTCTTTCTCAGTTGTTTTGTTCTTTTGCCCCCCCTGTTCGTTTCCTGCTCCAGCATTTTATTCCGTGTCCCCTTACCTCGTTGTTTGTGCCTTGATTGTTTGTTTCATGCCTGCTTCCTTTTGGTCATTTTGCTCCTCGGCACTGATGCTCCATTTTGCGGCAGCTTCCAGGATTATGTGTACTCCCTAAAACTGAACCATCATGGTTCTGTTCATTTACTTCTGCTATCTTCTGTGTCCCCTCTACATGGGCTTCAGTTGCAGCATATCAGATTAAAATTTCCATCAGCAACTGTTTCATCCTCTGAGCTGATTGCCAAACTTCGGCTTGGAACTTGGAAAGTATCTGCAAGACAGAAGCAGGCATTGGCTTATTTGTGGTTTTAGGGTTTGTGCTCGGCTCCAGGTGTTGCACTGAAGTAGAAGGTCCCTGCTCTGGTCACTTGGAGTCTGCAGGGCCAGAACAGTGCTCCTCTCCCTGCCTATTTCTGGGAAACAAGCCTCCCCATTGCTTCAGCCTTACCATTCATCTTAACACAGTAACTATAGGCATCATAAGCATGTGTTTCAATGACATAAGAAATGTTTACTACCATCCTTATTTAGGTGAAAAAATGAGATTCTCAATTGCAAAGTTTAAACATATGTGTGTTACCAGAACTTGTGCTCACCAGCACCCCTCCCTAGACTCTGCTCTTCTTTTTAATAATATGCAGCCATATTCTTCAACCCCCCCAAAAAAAGGGTGTTGGGTTTCCTCCTCCCTCCCTTGTCTGTTCCCTTTCTGCTCCTGCCTTGTTCTGTGATTCTCCATCCCCTGCCTCATTTCTTGCATGCTGTGCTCTGTGCTTTGTCCTGTTTTTTTTTTTTTTTTTTGGGGGGGCTTTTCTTCTGCCTCCTCTAGGAGAGACCACTCTGTCTCAGCACCAGTGCTTCCGGATTGTGACATCATTCCCTAGTGCTTGGCTTACAGCTATATGCAGTAAAACATTTTCTTCTTTGTGTTACTGCTTCATTTGGTGTCTTCCAGTCACTCACTTGCTGTGTGTCTTGTCCCATAGGTTTGTTTGTACACCCTCTTGTTTTTTTGTCTCCTTCTGCTACTGGTTCCCTGCTAAAATTTTCCCCAAGTATTTCTTTCTGTTACAGCTGCAGACAGTTGCACTTTTCTTGCTCAGGCCATGCCAGTGGTCTGATAGTCTTCGTTCCTAACTCATACCTTTTGAGGTATTGGAGTGAAGGAAGGATTTTCCTGTCTATCGGGGATGGGAGTCCATGTTTTCCAGTTCCAATCATTTACCAATCCTACAACCATACCAGCAGTAGGACAGTCTCTGTCCTGAACTCATGCTTTCTGAGGTATTAGAGTGAAGGTGGGCTTGCCCTGTCTACCAAGGATGGGAGTCTGTGTCTTCCACTTACATTCATTTACTAATCTTTCAACTATGACAGCGGTTCGACATTCTCCATCCATAACTCATACCTTTTGGGGTATTGGAGTGAAGGTGGACTTCCCCTGTCTACTGGGGATGGTAGTCCATGTCTTCCAGTTTCATCCATTTATCAAACTTACAACCATGCCACAGTCCAATAATCTGTTCATAACTCATACCTTTTGAGGTTTTGGAGTGAAGGTGGGCTTGTCCCATCTGCTGGGGATGGGAGTCCATGTCTTCCTGTTTCATCCATTTACCAGTCTTACAACTGTATCAGCATTCAGACAGTCTCTGTTCCTAATTCATACCTTTTGGGGTATTGGAGTGAAGGTGAGCTTCTCCTGTCTACTGGGGATGGGAGTCCATGTCTTCCAGGTTCATCCATTTACTAACCTTTCAACCATATCAACATTCTGACAATCTTTTTCCCTAACTCATACCTTGCAGTATTGGAGAGAAGGTGGGCTTCCCTGTTTAGCAGTGATGGGAGTCTATTTCATCTAGTTCCTGCTTAAACCACATACTAACATGCTAACATACTAACATACTAAAATGCCAGCAGAATAGGCCTAATGGTCTTTCGTGTCTGCTCGTTTGGTCAGCGCCCACCCTGGGTGCTGACCTTGCTGTCCCCCTCGCCTTCTCTGGCTTCTCCCTTCCCAGTTCCGGATATTCTTGCTGCATTGGATTTTGCTTCCTGAACCCTTCCCGTGTACCTGTCCCATCCCCTCTTGAACCTCCACTGTCTCTGCTCCACCAGCCCCCTAGGTAGTGCATTCCATGGCTCTACCACCCTCTCAGTAGTAGCACCTTCTCCTTTCTCCCTGAATCTTCCCCCTCCAGCTTCCACCCATGCCCTCTAGTGGCCCCTTCCTCCTTCCTTGAAGCACCCTCACTGTTCCTCCCTATTTACCCTCTTCATGTACCTGAAGACCTCTATCATGTCCCCCCGGTCCCTTCTGTCTTCCAAAGTGTACATATTTAGCTCTTCTGCCTCTCCTCATAGGTCCTGTCCCCAAGCCTCAAATCATTTTGGTTGCCCTCCTCTGGACCCTCTCCAGGAGGTTAATGTCCCTCTTTAAGTGTGGCCTCCAAACTGCATAGATACTCCAGGTGCGGCCTCACCAAGCAGTTATACAGAGGAGTATCACTTCCCTCCTTCTGGAGTGATCCCCTAGCGATGCATCCCAGCATCCTGTTGGCCTTGGCTGCTGCCCTCCTACAAGTCTCAGAGTTGTTCATCTTGACATCCACCACCACCCCAGGTCCCTCTCAGCCATTGAGACTTGTAGTATTTCCCCCAGTGTACTTGGCCTGGGTTTCTGGCCCCAGGTGGGTACCTTGCATTTCCTGCATTAAACCTCAGCTTCCACTTTCTAGACCATCTTTCCAGAGCCTCCAGGTCCCTGCAGGCCACCTCCCTCTCCCCATCCACCACTGCCCCCAGTTTTGGAGTCATCTGCAAAGAGACTCATCTCACTCCTGATTCCTGTCCTTATGTCAGATAGTGGGCGTTGAACAGAAGGGGCCCAAGGACTGATCCTGTGGGACCCCACTAATGACCCTCCTTGGGAAGAGATTATCCCACCAACTACGACCCTCTGGGTCCGGTCCTGGAGCCAATTGCCTATCCATCGGATCATCTGGTTTCCCACCCCATTTCTCTAGTTTATCCAACAGGCCCCGTGAGGAACAGAGTCAAATGCCTGCTGAAGTCCAGAAAGAGGACATCCACTGGTCTACCCAGGTCCAAGGCACTTGTCACCAGTCATAGAACTCCACCAGGTTTGTCTGACACGATTTCCCGGGATGAATCCATGTTGTCTATCGTCCAGGCACCCTGACTTATCCAGGGCCCCCTAGCCACTCCTTGACAATGCCCTCCATCACCTTGCCCACCACTGATGTCAGGCTGACAGGCCTGTAGTTCCCGCCACCTCCTTGATCCCCCCTTGTGGATAGGCACTACATGTGCCACCTTCCAGTCTTGGGCACCCACCTGTCCTCAGAGAGATGGTGAAAGCTCTGCCAGGGGTTTCGCCAGGACATCTGCAAGTTCCTTCAGCACTCTAGGATGTAATTTATCCGGCCCCGGTGCTTTCTCCGTCTTAAGGGAGCTGAGGGCTTCCCTCACTCTCTCTGCTGTGATTTCCACTTCCAGTACCTCTTCTCCCTGCTTAGCCCCCCCCCACCTGCCAGTGATGCCCCCCTCTCCCCAGACCTGCCGATTGGTAAAGGTCCCCCTCCTCATTATCTCTGTCTCCTCCCATGTATGATGCAGCATCCCCATTTTCCCTGGTGAAAACTGTGCTGAAGTACTCATTTAGTACCTCAGCCTGCTCCTCTGGGTCTTGTGCCCATCTCTCCCCTGATTTAATCCTGCTAATCTGCCCCTTCACCCTTCGTCTTTCCCCAATGTATCTAAAGAACCCCTTTTTCCCTCTCCTAATTTCCCTGTCCTAATTTCCCATGTCAGTATATATCAGCTATCTGGCAGTCTCCATTCCATACGTCGTACCCTCTGAGGTTTTTGAATGCAGGTGGGCTTGCTGGTATATCAGACATGGGAGGTTTACTGTCACTACTTCTAGTCCACCCTGTTTGCTACAATGCGCAGCCTATTGGCATTTGACTTCTATGCTTTTCAGCTCTACAATTGCAACCACCAATTAAGATCTTGTTAGATCCTCGGACTTCCTCAGCATCACATGGCATTTTTTCCATTTACTGACTTTCTGCCAGGACTTGCTTAAAATGTTCTCCAAGGTCTCCTTAGACTTTTCCACTTTCAGTGCTGTATGCAATGGCAGTGGTGTCCATCTTTCACCTCTCTCTACATTCTGGCTGCAAACCCTGATACAATTCCTGCAAGGTCTCCTCGGACTTCCGGCTCCTCCAGCTTGTCAGCCAGCTTTCATGTCATACTTCTTCTATGCATTGGACCGCTCTCACCTTCTAGCTGGACTACAAAGCTCGCTATCCTCCACTCCATTTTTGCTCACAGCCAGAATTGCATGAATTTTCAAAGCCCCTCTGACTCATCCTGTCACGGGTCCTGGTCCATGCTTCATTAACTCAACCAGTGCTTGCTCCTTGGTCTCCAAGTCAGGACTTCTCTGCTCAGCTTGCTTCTTTTGTTTCCTCCTTGCCAATCCATTGGTGGTTATCAAAGTCCACTTCCAGACTTTACCTTCTCCAGCCTTTGACCAGTCAGCTGCTGCTGTGCTGCCATCTCCGGCCATGCTTCTGTCACCACTACTCCTCCAATTACACATCCAATCTTCAGTGCTCCATCTCATGGTTTCCATCTGATGTCATACTTCATTGTATGTGGTGCAGGATCCTACCATCATCCATCAGCTTCTATGAGAACCATTCAGAGGACTTCATCCTGGGTCAGTTTTAGCCCTGCCATTCTCTACTTCTCGCTTGCTCCCATGGATGCTGCCATTTGATGACTTTTTGCACAAATTACCTCTTTGTTGACTTATCTGCCTTTGGTCTTCCTTTGGCTGAGCACTGAGTCTTTGCTATTTTCTGAGGAATAGGGAATATCTCTCCTATGCTTGTATTGCCTGCACACTGGCACTCTTTAACTGCTTTGACCCTGAACCCTAGCTATTGATCACTGCTCAGGGAGTGCATTCACTTTGTTTTCCATTTCTTCACCTCTGACTTCTCAGCATAAAATTTCAGCAGGACCGTTGTTGCTGTGCCGTTCATCTGACCCTCTGCTAGCAACAACCACAGCCTTTTCAATGCATTCCCTGCAGTGCTTTTTTTGGCCATTCTCAACTTTTGCCACTGTCCAGCAGTTGTTCATCTCTTAAATGACTTTCTTCTGATAGATTGCCAGATTCTCCTCATGGCTGTATTCTGGCTCTCATTCAGCTGTTCCAAGAGCTTCAGTTTTCTATTTAAAATAAATTCTCAGATCAATCAATATTCCTTGAATTCCTCAGTATTCATTGCTGTTCATTTGACCCACTGCTTGCTACAGCCCGCAGCCTTTTCAATGCATTCCCTGCAGTGCTTTTTTTGGCCATTCTCAAGTTTTGCCACTGTCCAGCAATTGTTCATCTGTTACATGACTTTCTTCCGCTAGATCGCCAGATTCTCCTCATGGCTGTATTCTGGCTTTCAATCCATCTCTCATTCAGTTGTTCCAAGAGCTTCAGTTTTCTGTTTGAAAGAAATTCTCAGGTCCAGAGACATTCCTCGAATTCCTCGGCGTAACATCGGCTACTGAATGTATGGATACCAAGCTACTTCCTATCATCTTAACAAGACACTAGCTTACTGACATCCTTTCAACCAGATGCTCTTGCCCAAAACAAGGACTTCTTTCCTTTCTGTGATACCTCATCTGTGCAATCCATATAATTCCTCAAGGTCAATCATTCACTTTGTACCTGGACATCGCTGGTTCCTGATCTGCACCATCACTTTCAAATCTCAACTGCTCAGTTTCAGTTTAGTTTCGTACCTTCCTGGAACAACCATCCAACCTTCTATGAAGACTTTCTCTCTTTACACACCACAATACACTAATGCATCTCCATTGCATGGCTATGCTGCAATTTTTAAGCATTCCTGGATCTCCACTCCCTGATCTCTAGCTATTGCATCTCTTCAAGACTGTTATTTATGTCTCTTCTTTTGTAAAGATTACCTAATAGTACCCTGCTACGGGGGACTCTTAACTCAGCAATTGTGGCTGCCCCTCTCTCAGACCACTCTGCAGTGGAGCTTACAATTTCCTTCCCCTCTCTTACCCGTAAAGGTAACAGATGGAAGATAAACAACCAAATTTTGAGGATTCCTAAAATAATTCAATCTTTATCGGCAAAAATGAAGGAGTTTATTTCATTTAATCAGAAAGATGAGGTCCGTCCGGATATTCTTTGGGGTGCATTTAAGGCTTACCTGAGAGGTTTACTAATTAGCTAAGTGGTTCAAAGGAAGAAAGAAAGGGCTACTATGAGCGTTATTACTCCAAATTAGGTCTCTGGGAAGCTAAGATACTGGTACTTCATGAGGAGGATAAAATAAACTTAGTGAAAGTAAAGGACGACATCTCAAAATGTTAGGTGAGCAGGCAGAATTAGCTGTTATCAAAACTAAAGCAAAATATGTGGACCAGGGGAAAAATCGGGTAAGTTGTTGGCTAGGCGTATCACACAATTTGAATCTTCCCGCTTAATTGAAGGGATTATGTCGGAAGAAGATGGTACCATTAAAACCGCCCTGAGGATATGGTCCAAGTTTTCCAAAAATACTTTGAATCTTTGTATCGTGGTATGCAGTCCCCTCCAGCTGAAGTTGAGATCTCGTCTTTTCTTGAGAAACTACCCCTTCCTAGATTAGATGAATCAGATCGTGGGCTTCTCAATGCTGAGATAACACAGGAGGACATAGAAACTGCCATTAAAAATTTAACACTAGACAAAACGCCCGGGCCCGATGGGTTCTCAGCTAATTTTTATAAAACATTTTCTCCTCATCTCTCCCCATTGTTACTTAGACTATTTCAATATATTCTATCAGGAAAAGAAACAGATAATTCCCTGGCCGAAGCACTTATTGTTCTGATCCCTAAGCCTAATAAGCCACCTGAAAATCCTGCTAGTTACAGACCCATTTCGTTGCTGAACTACAGTATTAAGATCCTGGCTAAGATATTGGCTGATCGAATTAACCAAATAATCTCAAATTGATAGGGTAGAACAAGTAGGCTTTATGAAGGTAGATCCCCATCGGACCATTTTAGAACATTGGCACATGTCTTCTCGGCCTCCGAGGGCGAACTCCGATAGCATTGGTCTCCTTGGATGCGAGAAGGCCTTTGATAGGGTCTACTGGGCCTTCTTGTTTTGCGGTGATGGATAAATTCGACTTTCCAGAAAAATTTGTGGCTTGGATTAGGGCACTGTACGCAATCCCCCTCGGCTAGAGTTGTGTGCAGCAGGCTATATCTGCACTTTTACATTACATGTTGAGTGCAGACAAGGATGCCCCTTCACCCCTACTATTTAATTTGTATTTGGAACCCCTTATAAGGTGCATAGTGTTATCCCCTGAGATTTTGGGCATTAACATAAGAGGGCATACCATCGAGGTTACGGCTTATGCCGATGACCTGCTAATTTATGTCTCAAAGCCCGATAGATCCATTCCCGGTCTATTAAAGGTAATACAGAATTTTAGTGCCTTAGCTAACTATAAATTGAATCAAGACAAGACGGTCGTTTATCCTTTGAATAACAGGTTATTTAGACGGACACCGAAGATTTAGGATTAGGATGGAATGCTAAATCCCTCAAATATTTAGGCCTTACCCTAACAAACAGTCAAGATAGATTACGTCAATTGAATTTAGACTCTTCAGTTCATAACATTAAATTAGATCTAAAAAGATGGGTACAACTCCCATTGCCATTATGGGGTAGAATCAATATCATAAAAATGAATATATTTCCTAGGCTTTTCTACCCCATTTGTATGTTGAATGTTTGGATCCCCCTTTCATGGTTCAAGAAGCTCCATGGGAAATTGGCTGACTTTGTCTGGGCTTACAAAAAGGCCAGGATGTCGTACCCCAAGTTAGCTGCGCCCAAGAACTTAGGAGGTTTGAGACTGCCTCACTTTGCGCTTTATTTTTGGGCAGCGATTTGAATAAGTATGGGAGATGGATGCACTGTGAGGACAATGTCTCAACCTCTGGATACATTCCATTATGGGTCGACTTGAATTGCCTTATTAAGAACTTTGACATTAATCCTAAAGCCTTACTCCATGTACCTGCCGCCTACTTCCCTCTCTGTTAAAAGAAATCCCCCATTAGGTGTCTCTAAGAATACATAATCAGTTATGTAACTTCTTGAAATATGAACAAACTCTAGACGGTGCACAGCCCATTTTGGGAAATCCCCAGTGGCAGATAGGGCATAGGACTATTAAACATAATTGGTTACCTTTCCCGGCTGATTGTTCCTTAAAAGAATTCATCAATTCAGATGGTGGTGTAATTTCATCTGTGGAGATCATGAAGAAGTTTGACTTGACACCCAGGGATAGTTTTAAAATATTTCAATTGCGCCATTCATTAGTTCAGAAAATCGGATGTCATCCGATTCACCCACCACGTATCGCATTTTGGGCGGATCTAGGTCCACTAGTGGGAATGCCACAGGCTATTTCTAAGGTCTACTTAGTGTTGTTTCAATGGGCCTTTAAAGACAATCTAGCGCCAAGTCTATACTGGGCCAAAGTATTCCCTAATATAACATTAGACTGGGTACGGATTTGGCAGAACTGCCATAAACTTGTTCGACAGGATCATCTTAGATTAATGCAGTTTAAGATATTGCATAACATTTACTACTCGCCTCAGAAGTTGGTGGATCTAAATATAATAAAGGGTTCTGAATGTTACAGATGTGATATGGAGGGGGGGGACCTTCTCCACATCTTCTGGTATTGTCCAAAATTATTCCATTGTGGAATGAGATAAAAGTAAAGCCAACCCATTACTGGGGCTAGAGGATATGTTTCGTCCTGAGGTGTGTTTGTTAGGAGACATGACAGGTTTCTCGGTTAAAGTGAGGAAATTTCGTATAACTCTGATCTCCAGCACGGTGAAAAAATTAGTGTTAAAGTATTGGAAAGATTCCCGTAGGATTACCTACTCTGAGTGGTTGGCGGAACTCCTCTCGAGCCTTAGGACGGAGAGGATGATCGCCACCTTAAATAACCAGTTACCCCTTTTTGAGAAAATCTGGACCCCATTGGTGATAGCATATACATAATATTATTATGTGGTTTAGTCTGTGTTGACCGTATCCAGTAGTAGGGCCTTGTGCGGGGAGGTTGGAGGGGGTTTGGGGGGTAGGTAGGGTGAGGGGGTGGGGGAGTCTTCAGGAGGCTATCTGTGCTTATATCTGTTACAGAACTCTCTGTTACATGTTTGTTTTTCTTTTTTTCTCTTATGTGCTGTATTTGACATTCACAACTTGTCTCTGCAAGATGTTATTTGTAAAAGTTTAATAAAAAGTTAATGGCAAAAAAAAAGATTACCTAATAGTAAATTTTGCCTTTGCATGGGAACATATCTGATTCTTTCAGTCATTTTCTAATTTCAGGTCAATCAATCAGTTGTGGACATCTGCAACAAGAGAAGTCTTCATTCCTTTTGATTATATGGATCATCTGAGGCTGACTTGGTTTCTGTATCTCAGTGTTACTTTACATCATTTTCATATTCTAGGCCATGCCTAACAAAGCAGCTGATTCAGTATTTTGAGTCCACCTGCAAACCTTCTATTGCTTTCATCCTTCAGCAACCTCAGTTATAGCCCCTCCTCCTTCTTCCATCAAACTCATAACCTTTGCCAGCAAGAAAATGGCATCATGTGGGCCACCCTAGCTCCAGCCACCGAACTACAGCATGCAAATGCACTCTTCTTTCAACCTACACCATTCCTTCCAGAATGCTCTGTCATTTAGAACACATTTTGCATTTCTACTTTACAATCAGGCCATGAACTTATCATACAGAACTGTTAAGCATAACTGTCAGATCATCAGAGACTAGACATCTTCGTTCTCTCCTTTCAGATAGCTTCATCTCCAAATCCCTGGACTTCCTAAGGGCAGTTCTGTTCAAATATCATGATACTGCCACCATTCTAGCCATTATGGATCCCTGCATCCTGCAGAATTCCTCTGTTCCAGCATGTTCCTCTACTAAATTCCTTAAAGATTCTAAGTTGCAAAAATTAGTTATTAGAAAATGTCATAGGAAAATAAATGAATCCCATTGGTCAAACCGTCAAATGAGAGATTAATTTATTTTCCGATAGAGCCCGCAGAAAAACAAGTGCGAACGTGGGGTGCCCCATAACTCACCTAATCAGTGGGCACACGGAATGTTCGCTAAATCGATCCACCATCTTGCAGCAGTCGCAAAGTCATCGGCCCAAAAGTCGCAGTTAGGCCGTAATCACCCCCCAACCTAAATCATAATACAACAGTCATGTCCTGGCTTGATGAGGCAATGTAACAGTAATTAGAGCTTTCCGATCCAAAAAGTTGCCAAGCAACGTTAACACTGGGAGAAAGCAATGTGGTCCATCGCGACCGAAGCTGAGAGCATCGGTATTTCCTTAGAATTTCATACTGCAGATGGACGTCCATCTGTGGCATGGAACCAGAAGAAAATACCGGCGCTCTCCTATGGGCTTCTACCCAGCAATATTCTGGTCACCTCCAGTACTCCCCACAAACATAGCATATAACACAACACCCCCCACAGTGGAACAAGTAATACCTCGAAAATTGTTGGTAACAAGTGCTCAGATAGAGGACAGCATTCAGGCAGCTGAATGGTGATGAACTTACGAGGAGCGTAATTTTCAAACTTTTGCAGCTACCACACGTAACCCTTGACATCACATGCCATTACCTTTCAGTTGTTCACCAGCCCGATCTTAATTAGCTGCATTGAAACTCATTCCTGTACCCCTTCCATGTAAGAATAAAACATTGGCAACGAAATGTGTGTGTGTTTTTAGAGGGAGACAAGACGGAAAGCGGGGGGGGGGTGCAGTGACTTCAATTACACTCCTAGAGGAACAGAACTGGGGAAACTAAAGCTCCTAGGCTGCCTACAGAAACAATTTTTCTGCTACTGTGTGTTTGGGGGGGGTTAGCTATGACAAGTACCTCCAAGGCACAACTACAGGTGCTTATCTGGAACAAAACTGCTTAGCTCATTTAAAAAAAAAAATTCTAATAAAGGTGGAGGGACTATTTTATTACAAAACCTATGTTTTACTAATGTTTAACATAAAATATTTTTATTAAACTATTTTTTTTCACAGTACCCATTTTCTAAGTGCAATAATACCCTCCAGCGTAGGCATTATTGGTAAATACCGGACCTTCCAGGGGCTATAAGGCCCTCCACCTGTGGCGTCAGGCCTCATTACACCCCTGGGTGGTCCGGTATTTCCCAATAATGCCCACTCTGTCGGGTATTATTGCTTACATAATATTCTGTCAATCTTTCTTCAAGACTGACAGATCCCATAGAGGACTTCAAATAACTTACTACCTAATCTGTACCACCTCACATCCAATAATATATTGTCCATCTCATACATTTGATGCATGCTCAGATTCGTCCTGTTCTCTCCTGACCTTGGATAACCACATACTCATGTTGACAAAGATTCTGGAACATGTCTGAGCTTGGGCATCATCTTGCCTTCAACCATTATTTTTCAAAGGACTTTCTTTCAGATTGGAGCAGCTTTTTCTAATATCAAGAGTACCATTCCTTCACAGATCATCAAGAGACATGAATGATGGGCTTTCCCAGCCATTGAACCAGACAGTTCTAATACAGAAGCAAAATCAGAGAAGCTTATAGGATCATATCCTATTAGCTTGACCAGAAAATGGGTAGATCAATAGCCATGGGTCCTCAGAGATTTCCTCCATGGGGGGGGGGGGAGTTCCTCTCCTGTGTGTGCTACTGGTCACACTCTCCATGAGTTGGAGGAGGTAATATATTTGGGCCTTCTATTCCCACCAAACTACCTGGCTTCTCTACCAATGGTGGTATTAGAGAAAAGCCAAAGTTTATTCCAGTATACACAAACGCTATTCTTTTCACCAAACATAGAAATAGGAGGGCTAAAGCCCAAGGTTCAATGTGGGGGAATAGCTCCTCCCACATACCTAATAAAAGTAATCTTCTTCTGGCAGCTCACACTTAGCATGTTTCTAAGAACCCACCATCCTCCTCAACCTTCTCCTCCTCCCTCTGGCACTATGCTCACCCTTGGTGCTGGGCCTTCTACTCCCTACACGCTACCCGGCTTATCTAGCAAGGGTGGGAATAGAGAAAGGCCAAAGTTTATTCCGGTATACATAGGCACTACTGTATTCACCAAACATTGAAACAATTTTGTTACAACTGAATGAATAATGGCATTCAAAACTTTAAGGTCAATGTAATATTCCTGCTCTTTACACTGATGTATCAAATCCATCAACAAGACTGTAATATTAGTGAACTGGTCAATAAAGAAGTTCTAAAAAATCTCTAAGTTTATCAAGCTGCTCCAGAACTTTGCAGTGACAACCGGTTATGGGCGGTGCAGTCTTCCCCATCTGCTGTCCCTCCTTTGTGGTGAGTTGTGAAGTTTATTACTATGCAGTTGTGTGATAACTTGCTGTATATTTATTTATTTGAAAACTGGTAACCTGGATGGGCACATTGAGCTGAGTCTCTTTTCCAGGTGCTACTCGAGGGAGGGAACAGGTGTGACTAGAGGCGGGGTAACAGGAGAATTACAGTTCAATACATGAAGTAAGTCAATGGAACAACATCTGGTAAATATATTGGTACAACATTGAGTAGCTACAAAAATAAGTTATACAGAAAATCAAAGTGTGGCTACAGCTCAAAATGAGATGCCATGTTCAAGTGCAAGGGAAAATTGACAATCCACATGGTGCAACACTAACTGACACAGGCAAGAGACCTGCAAATGTAATTATGTGTGACCTTGTGGTAGTTGAAAGAGCAGAGGAGGAGGGAAGTGCAGCCAATAGTAAGATACTGGAGACTCAGTGAGAGGCCCAGACAAGGACATCTGAGGTAAGGCCAGGGGGAGGTGCTAAGAGGAAGGGTTACAAGAGCAGGTGAGGTGTGGTTGGAGTTTCAAGTGGTGCTTGAGGGAGCCAAGGGAAGAGGAGAGGCTGAGGAAGGAGGGGAGGTTATTTTAAAGTAAGGGGAGATGATAGGAGAAGGCAGATTGCCTAGCAGAGGAGTAGGGATGAGGAGTAAGTGATCCCTGGAATGAAGGGACAAGGAGGCAGAGGGTAGTTGGAAGAGGAGAGGTAGGAGGGAAGGGAACCAAACCAATATTTGGATATGAAGGTGGTACAGTGGAGCCTGGTGATGTGAGGGCAGAGGCAGGATGGAAAGGGAGGTATAGAGGAAGAAATGGTGAGTGCATGGGTGGGAATTTGTAACAAAGCAAAGTCTGATGGGGAAGCACAATTTAGAAATGTTCTCTAAAGAAAACAAACTCCAAGGTGTGTCTCATTTTACCCAGGGATACAAGTAAGAACACAAATTACTGATGGAGATTTGTTTGAGTCAGAAAACTGCAAGCAGTCCTATGCTGCACAAAGGGTGAGTAGGTCACATTGTTGCTGTACAGTATTCGGGGATTTTGTACAGTATAAATCAAATTAAACTTTGCATTCCAGAATTTATATTTGATCATGTTTATCTTGCAAGACATAATTGTTGTAATATCAGTGTTAGTTTTTTGTAATCAAGTTCTTTTTATCTTTTGAATTTCTTTGCAGGTAATATGTCATGTTTTCACATTCAGATTATAATTAAATAAAAGAATGATACTTTTTTTTGTTATTATCTACTCCATGTTTGCCAGATTTTTTTTCCCATGGGAGTGTTTGACTTGGTGGAGGTGGCTTCAGTGCAATGTGTCAGCCAAGTACTGTACAATAGAGCAGTACTGTAATGCAATCCGCCAAGAAAAGAAGGTATTGAGTTTAGTTATTGTGTAAGAGAAACATAATGTGCAAGCCTAGTAGGTTCTGGCAGTGGGAGCAGACCAAACAGTCCATCACAGCCCAGCCCCTGTGGCAGTTGAAACCTCAAGTCCAAGTCTCTGCTCAGGTGAGCAAAAGGCTAGCAGCTGCACCCCTCTTTAATGCTTGTCCAACTCTTTCAAGCTCCAGTAGTGTGTTTATATGGTGGATTTTGCTTGCTGGAGTGATCTGTTGTACCATACAGTATTTCAGGAAAGCACAAACAAATGGTGAGCATGCTTTGCTCTTCAAAATATGCACTGTTTTATTTAAAGTACACAGGTGCTATAGTGCAAAATAAGTATAGTGCCAAAAAGAAATCAGCGTAATAGTCGGGGCAACTAACTGATGTCTTTCCACTATAGCACCCGTGCACTTTGAAGTATTTATTTTTTATTTAGTTAGTTTTTGTTAACCGGGAAAGGAGGACTTGACAATTCTGCCTATTTTCAGCCTCATCCTGGGGAAGGAGATACAGATGAATGCCAACTGACACTGAACCAGATTAAGCTGTTGGTGATATTTTTAGTGAATTGGGGGAATTTGCTCTTTTCGAGAAGTACCATGGAATCTTTAACATCCACCTGAACTACCACCAGAAGAGGTAGATGGGACCTTGGTTTAACATCTCATCCAAAAGATGGTACCTCAGGAGTGCAGCACCCCCCCCCATGCTGCACCATGGTATCAGTATTAGAATTTAACCCAAGTGCCTGGTGTGGGGATAGAACTCACAGTCTTCTGATTTTCTGGCCTCTGAGGCAAGTGTACAACCCGCTGAGCCACTGACACTGCAATTTGCAATTTGCAATTTGCAGAGCAAAGCACGTGCAGTTTTTGGGTCTCTCCTGGACTTCCTTGCTTTAGGGCTGCATTTGCCAGTGAGAGCGCACATTGTTTATGTTTGTTCCCATAGTATATTAGCCATTCTCTGTGTGAAGATGTGCTGCCCCAATCCTTTAACATTCAAGCTGGCTTCTTGTTGCAGTGCTGCCCTTTCTTTTTGAATCTGGCACAAAATTTAAGACGTTACTTACAGTACTGTGTATATCTCTCCTCTCCTTATCAGCCTCTTGTTTACTTCTATGAACCCCCCCCCCCCACACTTCTTTTTTCACAAATGTCTCTTTGGTCTTTCTGGTTAACTCTTTGTCCCAAAGACCACAGATTACACTGGCTTTCTTTGGTAGCCCCTTTTTTAATACCTACTCTACATCATCTTATGTTGTTTTGTAATCACCTAGTGACTTGAATGGTACAGAGTGTTCAGCACATGGCCTTGCTTGATCAGTCAGCTGGCACAGTTCCTGCTGTAAAGACATGGCAGGGATTTGTTTTACCTCTGAGTAATGAAACATCAAGGAAGCGGAGGACTGGCAGGCACTGAAATGTTTTTATTTTCTCTCAGCAAAGATGTCATTCCAATGTTAAATAGCATTGACAAGGCCAATACAAAACACAATAAGCACTGTCACTCCATGGGTGCAGCAGTAATGAGCCTGGGTTATCGGGGGCTGACCTCGAGGAGGAGGATTGAGCATCCCAGAGAATTTCGTCCTCATCCCGAGGGCACAGTAGGATGCTGCATCTCACTGCAGCACCGCCACTTGCAGATGTCCAGGTGGTAGGCTGTGCAAGACAAAGGGTGGGGGATGTGCTGCACTGTGTAGTGCATGTGTGACCCGATGTACACTCATGTTAGAGGCATGGTCCCAATGCCAGCATCCCTACAGAGAGGGGCAGAATGGCACAAAGAGAGGGGAAACAAGGAAGACAGAATACACCCTGGCTGGCAGGATGGCCTCTGCAGGCTCTGCACTGGTGACCCAGGCACCTCCCAGACCTGGATCTGTTGTTTGGCAGGTCGAGGGTCTCCCTGCCCCCCTGCCCTGGAGGGCAAGCCATCAGGGACTCAGGGAGAGCTAAGATCAGGGAGCAGCAGGGTGATGGGACTGGGAGGATCAGCTGGAAGGAGGGTCAGCCAATGGTGTAGGAGAAAAAAAGAGTAAATAAAAAAATATAAGCACTTTTTTTACTCTACAGAGATATGTTAATACAGTGTTTAAGATTTAATTGAGATAAAATGTGAGTATTACTGACTTATTTTCAATATGTATAATATTTATATATGATGATGTAATGTTTGAATTAGATGTAGTGGCCTTACATCCAAGAATTTTAGTTTGTGAGTGAATGCAAATATTACTGTATATGCTCATACAGTAAATACATCTACTGTAGTTTTGGTTTTAGAAATAGGTATCTAAGAAGGAAGACTCTGAGTATATGCATTGTAGACCTATCAGCAGGGTTTACAATGGATAAGCAGTTTTGAAGGTGTGTAACCTGATTTTTGTGTCCAGCTTATGTTTGCTTCCAAATCATGTGGAAAAATGATATCTGTAATTTTTTTTTAAATTTAGAAAACTTTTATTTTTTATAAGACATAAAAGATTTAACATATAGCTACTCAAGTCACCCCTCAACATTCAGGGGTTCCTCAAAGTGCAACAAGCTCAGCTACGAGCTCAGGAACAGATATATTACTTATTATTTATGGTCATTGTCAGTGACTCAGCAGGTAGCACACTCACCTCTGGGTCCAGAGATCAGAAAGTTTCAGTTATAGCCCCACACCAGGTACTTTTGGTAATACCTATAACCAACACTCTAGTGCAGCACAAGGGAGGTGCTGCACTGGTGAGGTGCCATCCTTTAGATGAGATGTTAAACTGAGATCCATTCTGCCCATCTCTGATCACTGTAGAGGTGGAAGTAAAAGATCCAATGGTGCTTATTAAAGAAGAGTAAGGGAATTTTTTTTTTATTAAAACAAAAATAAGCAAAAATAACACAATAAAAAAATCTGAACAAATTCAGAATAAAAATCATAACAGTGCTACGTGCAATATCTAACAGATCAGTTAAAAATAGAAATTAGAAAAATAAATGACAAAAAAGAAGGAATTGAAAAAACAGCAATAGTCTCAGGCTTTTACAAATATGGGGCAACCAGCAAAGAGTATACCGCCTCTCCTTCAGAAGTTGTACAGAGGCTCAGGGCCACCTCTATAACACTGAGGTCAAGCTGATGAATATATTTTTTCCCCTGGGGATTAATTCCCCAAGTATTAGACTGCTGTTAGATGACCTCATCTAAAGGACTATTACTCCTTGCAGGAGACTAAAATATAACCTTAAACCCTATCCTAGACTCTTCCAATGCCTTCTTATCCAGACAACCATCCCAACATAAATTCTTTAAAAAACTAACCTAGGAGATTGGCTGGACAGACACCTGGCACTTTCTACACCCCAGGATGCATGAATACACTCACTATTCAGTTGTTCATGGCACCTACTTGTGTATTGATCAGTGTTTCATGCAAAAAGAGAGCCTGACTTGCCTGATCAGCTGTTCTCATGGAGATATTTATTCTGATCATGCCCCTGTAATTAACCTTTGGGATCTAGAGTTACAACAAAGGTTTATCCATTGGAGGCAGAACACCTATAATCTTTGCCATGAGTCCTTTTGAGAATTTATTTCAGAATCCATTGAGGAAATCTTCAGAGATAACACCAATTCTGACACATCACACGCTATCCTCGGGGACACCTTAAAAGTAGTCATCAGAGGCAGAATTATTAAATTTATTTCTACACAGTCTAAACGTAGGAAACAACAGCAAAATACACTGGAGGAGACACTCCATTTTCTCTAGTCAGTACACCAACTGGGAGATAACTCAGTGCTACTGCAGCTCAAGCAAGTCAAGGCTGACCTAGATGGTCTCTATCTACAACAGATGGAAATAGCGCTAACATTCCTCCATCAGCATTATTATGAGATACAGGTAGGTCCCAGAATTGCCCATCTGTTAGCCTATTGTCTGCAGCAAACAATGCTGTTCCTCAACAATTTTGTTAATAAAGCAAGCAACCATGGGAATTTGGCGCACAAAATTACACAACATCACCCAAGCCCTTTGCACCTTCTACCAAGATCTATATACCCTGGAATGGGAAGCAAGCCCAGAAGAGATAACAGGCTTCCTGTTTTAAATTACCCTTCCAACTTTATCTGAATAACAACAGCAGAGACCTTTGAAACCAATTCATGTAACTGAGCTAGAGCAAGCCATTGCTCACTCCAAAACCATGAAAATCCCTGGCCCAGATGGCTATGGTGTAGAGTTCTATAAGGGGACCAATGAACAGCTTCTCCCTCTGCTAATTCAGACCCTTACGACATGATGTCAGGAGACCCCCCTCCACCTAGCTGGTCCTATAAAGCTATCTCAGTAATCTTAAAACCTGGAAAAAAAATCTCCATTTCTGTGAGTCTTATAGACTGATTTCAGCCCTTAACTCTGATTATGTCTATTTTAGCCCATCGCCTAGATGAAATTCTGCCAACACTGACAGGCCTAGATCAAACTGGCTTTGTCCAGACAAGATCAGTCTCTGATAATATTACGCACAAACATCACCTGATCCACAAGATGCAAAGTAGTGGTTACCCCTCATTCTGTCTCAGCTTTGATGCTGAGAAGGCTTTTGACAGAGAGTCCTGGAGTTTTTTATTTTCAGCCTTGAGGAGAATGGGATTTCTTCCCCCTCTTATCACAACACTGAAAAATCGATATTCTTCTCCTTGCTCTTGTGTCAAAGTGGTTGGCCACCACTCTCTAGATTTTCCCCTTCACCGGGGAATGAGACAGGTCTTTCCTTTATCCCCCTTATTATTTGCCATTTATATAGAGCCCCTGGTACAGGAGATCAAAGAGTCAATGCAATTGGCTGGGATAACCCTAAATGAAGATGAACATTGAGTAGCCCTGTATGCAGATGATGTGCTCCTCTATACAACCCAATTGCTTCCCTACCGGTCAAATTTCAAATCCTTGAATGTTTTGGATCTGTCTTGGGATACCAGGTTAACAACACAAAAACAGAGGCTCTTACTTTTCACTTCAAGCCCCCCCAATAATTTTTTAACTTAAGTCCCATTCCATTGGGAACCCAACAAACTAAAATATTTAGTGGTCTATCTGGCACATACTGCTGCTGAGGCTTCCTTGAAAATTACTCCCCCTTTCACACACAGCTGTAAAATGACCTAGAGAGGTGGAACCTCCTACCCCGAGCATAACACACAGAGTAGAAGTTTGTCAGAATGGTTACACTTCCTCTAGCTCTCTACTTATTCCAGCATGTATCCCTATCATTGCCCTGAAAACATTTTAAGGCTTGGAATAAACTGATTACCAAATTTATTTGAGCAGGGCAACATCCTCAAATAAAACTGTCCACACAATTTCTACCAAAAGACAGATGGGGCCTTGGCCTCCCTAATCTTAAACTACATTACTGGTCCTCCCACTTGGTATTTATAGCTTATAGGCAAACGGGGGTCATATGAGTTAAATGGAGAGAGAGATTGAAGAGTCTATCTTCCCATTCCAAAACTTCATTAAATCTATATATTACTTAGACATGCAATCCGGTTAACTTCCCTATCCCAACCCATAGATAACTTACCAAATTTCTGCCTGGGTGGCACTCCACAAAACATTACTTCTTGTCCTGCTCCTTAGTCTAATTTGCCTGATTGCACTATTGCAGAATTTTTTACCAGCACGGTAATCTTACTTATCGCAGGTGAGCGCAACTTGCTTTGAAATATCTTTTCCAGCTAACCAACGGGTCAGTCTTTAAATCCTTCACAGAAATACAACAGAAATACAACCTCAGGTGCAGTATTTTTTTTTTTAGAGTCAGACAACTCTGACATTTCTATGATGGTCTCCCCTTGGGAGCAAGATGCCTTGAATCCCATCCTCAACTATTAACTGCATTCATATCTGTTCTGGCCACTGGTAACTTACAACATTTGATTTCCACATTCTATAGAGCCTTGTCAGAAACTTCAGGGGGCTCCAAAGAGTAACTATTAATGAGTTGGAATGCAGAATTAGACCAGCACTTATCATTAGAACAGTGGCACTTATCTTGCCGAGTAGTCTCTAAAATCACATATTCAATGGCATGAATTCTCCCAGAAATGTCATATATGCTATTTTTGCACCTCGGACATAACTGCACACTTTCATACTATTCATGATTCCTCTTGTTGGAGACAGTGTGACAGTGAGAACACCCACCACACACACATATATTCTGATCTTGCACCAAACTCCTTCCCTTTTTTCAATCCCTTTAGCTAGGGCTTGAACAATTATACTGTAGACCAGTGCCATTAACAGCGGAACTGTTGCTATTCAGAATCAAGCCCCATGGATTTCTAGATAAAAATACACAATATCTTCTGGCAATATTTCTTTTGGCTTATGCAACAAATCCGACACTCTCTTCTTGGAGAAGCATTGTTAATCAGATATACAGAATGGAGAGAATAAAGTACTCTCAATAATCAAACTGAGAGGTGTTCTTCCAGATGGAATGTATGGCTTCTTCATATGACATTCAAAGACCCTCACTTTTTCCCTTGACAAGGGGGCCACCTTAAATAAAATGAAATTAACTTTATGAACAGACCCTGTATTCCAGACATGTAGCTAGTAACTCTTCCAGAACAAGCAATTGTCTTAGACAGCATAGCAACTAATTAACCCAAATCGGGCACTCATTTAACTGTCAAATGCATCTGCCGAGCCCCTTCCCTAGTTCCCCCCATTGCCATAATATGCACAGAACAGTAGGCTGCTAGTCATGGATGTGGCCATTGGGGTTACCCTTTAGAATTCTTACTGTCAGAATGAACTATCCCCCCTCCCTGCGCTGTCACAAGGGGGAGGATGGATTCATTCACCCAGTGGGCTTTAAGCCAGTCTTATTAAAAATCTATGTATCTGTTAAAGAAATACACAATGATATCTGTATGACAAATATGTGAATTATAGTTGTTGCTGACTTTGAAAAGTTGAATATAAAGAGTATTTTCAAAAAAGAAGTTGTACAGAAACGGTTTCAGATTCATGACAATGAATCCCACAGCTTCCAATTGCATACTGTGTGACCCTGAGCAAGTCACTTAACTTCCCTGTGCTCCCAGGATGCACCTGTATAAAAGCTTTCAGCTTAGTGTGCTGCTTCTGGTTAAACAACTAAAAAATAAAAATAAATAAATAGATTGTACCTCTGAAACCATCTGTCTAAATAAATCATTCTGAGAGTACAGTTAATATTGCAGAGCATACTAGCACAGTTCAGCCATATTAGCTGTTTGAAACATGCAAAAATGACATCCAGGGTACTACAGTTCTATTTGCTCCAAGATGAGCCATAATGTTCATAGACCGTTGAGTCATAAGTAAGCTTTACAAATAAGGGTTCAGCCCACTCATCAGCCACTAAGTCCCAGACACTTGTGCTAAAAGGACGGGAGAAAGACAAATGTTCCATCATCTCTACTTCATGAAAGTATTGTAGCCTAGTACACATTCCCTCTTCTGACTATTTATGTTTCTGGTTGCTCTTGATGCTCAGTCTATTATGACAACGTACCCAGATGGTGTCCCATATTTTAGGGGGTATTCTACAATCAACTAATTGTCAAACCAGGTGTTCACTGACCACCTCAGAAACTTGACCAATGATAGATGATTCAAAAAATGTCATGTTTACTATATGATAATATAAGGTTTTCCTAGGGTTTCTATAAATTGAGTATAGGAAACTACCCATTCCTAATGTTTATTGAAGGCTTCCTTAAAGTAGACCTGCAGTATCTGGAAGGGGCATAAGATCTTCAACCTCCATGATTCCCAGCCCTGTAATATACTGGGAATTAAACTTGAAATCCACTGTGACCAGGGTTTTTTAAGGTTGTAAATAACAGGCCATTAGCTATAAGGGGGAAAATAAACATAAAAAACAAACAAAACAAAACTAGAGTGCAATGTATTCGGTCACCTTTGTTTAATTGGGCTATGAGTAATATTTCACCTTACAGAGTTTAATCAGTTCTCCTAGAGAGCCTGAAAGGCACTCAGTAAGGTGACTTCCAAAGCTCTTGGAGGAGGGAAAACATGAGTGGTATATAAAAAAATCAGGGAAAAAGTTTTGATCACATTAATCCACTTCTTACTCAATTTTCACTTATTTCAGTGAGTATCCTTTTGTTTCCCTCACTTAAGTCTGTGCTCCCAGTTTACTCCGGCCAAATCAGCATCAATGTATTTTAAACCTAAAATAGTTAAATGGTCCTTGGAAAAATGCACCCCAGCTACCAATACAGGGTGTGGTGAAAAGTCATCTAGTGCCCTCCCCACACACTTCAGTAGGCTTAAGGAACCTGCAGAGAAAAGTCCAAACTGGCAGAACCATCTCAAGGCATGCTGGGTGGAGAGACTGTCAAGGGCAAACAGATAAATGACATCTATATGTAAGCAATAAGACATGACAGGGTGTGCATGGAACACATTATACTGCATGGCCAGGGGCATAATAAGGCATGAGGCCCCTGGATGAGTGCCTTTAGCCACTGGCGTGTGGTAAAATATGTTCCATGCACACCCTGGAGTGTCTAATTGAGCTTATAACATGGGGTCTTGTTTTTTTTTTTACTTTGTACAGTTAAAAAATCATGCTTATATGTAGAAAAATCATTTTGTTCTGCTAATCTATGATAAAATAGTCCTTCCGCCGACATTGTTTAATATTGATGAGTTCATTTGCATATACTGGTTACTAGACTAGTAAACACTTACACAATGACCCGTGGTAGTGGAGGTCCCATCTGAAGGCAGCACGTCATCACAGTAGGACTAGTGGATTTGAGAAGTGGCAGCGTGAGGCATCTGCTTTTTTAATTTTTTTTCTACAGGCAGCACAATGGCAACAGTGGGAGCTGGCATAACAGCAGGAGGCAGACAATGTTTGAGAGCCTGTTCACTGCACAGAATGACACTGTATTCTTAGGTAAGTCCCTGTGTGTTTGTTTTGCCATACACAGGGCTTCATTGGCCAGTAACATCCCCTGTAGCATAAAATATTGAAGTGGTGTACAGTTCATGGATTTTTGATTTGGAACTGCAGTGGGTTGGGAGCGTGATCTCAGTGGAGACAGCAAATGAACCATCCTGTATATATTGTAAATTGCTATGCAATCTTTCACTCGAAAATTATCTTATTATGTTGAATATCCTACTTATCCTAATGTTTTACTGTTGTTAACCTTGTAACTACACCCAGGTCAATCTTGTTAATGAGTTCTTCTCAATGATGTTTCTCCTGGATAGATAAATATTGATTGATTAAATGCCTGGTGTGCAATCTGCACAATTGTTACATTGGGAGCAGTCAGTAATTTTTTTTCTTTAGTCTAACAATTCTGTGTTAGAGTAGTGTGTTCTCCATGGAAAGTCCTCGAGGCCCAAGTGGCACAGGAGTTTCTCTGATCTGCTTCAACCTCCTGATGAACCGTGTTAGCGTGGGGAAAAAAATATGCCATGATGTTAGCAAGGAAACAACAATGGCGGCATTTTTAAATGCCAACGTTCTAATGTTTAATGATGTTTGCCTTTTTACTTCCATTCTTTTTTTTTACCCATGCATGGAGCATATTTTATGCATGGCTATTATCCAATAAAATTCTTGGATTTAGCATACCCATTTTATAAAAGTTATTGCCTTACAGAAGACAACCCCGTCCTTATTCTCCAAGAGTAAGATAGTCGGGTCATGATCTAACTTCCTTAATAGTGGATCTAAACATAAGATGTAAAAGATAGCAGTAGCACTGAAGGGACACCCTTGAGGTACACCATTCAAAGTAGAACAAATGGAACCCAGTCAGCCATTTACAAATGGAGTAACTAGTATCAGAATGCAGACATTTGAGTCAAGAAATAAAGCCTGGTGGAATCCCATTTATGCAGCAAAGCAAAACAAACTTTATTTATAGTAGGTGCCCTTCCAAGGCTCAGGGCGCCTGTATAGAAATACACTATAAAATTCATACTCCAATAAATTTGAAACAATAATATAATAAATTAAAATGATTACAAATCAGTTTCAGTTTCAAAGTGTGGCAGTATAGCAGCAGCATCAAATTTCCATCAACCCATCAAATGCCTGTGTAAATAAATGGGCCTTAAAGGAATTTTTAAATCCTTCTATGGTCAGGCTGTCTTGTATCCATAGGTAGTTATGTGAGACCAAATCAAAACCTTGACACGGGTTTAGTGAAAGTAAAAATCTAGAAATTCTATTTGCATTCCCTTGTTCTATCAATTCGTGTAGGAGAATGAAATGGTCTTGAATGATCCTGCTCAGTTTTGAACAGCTCTGCGATTGGATTATTAGATGCTCAATAACTTGTGACAACCTGAAGGTGGGAATTATGGAGAGGAGCTTCAAATCAGAATTCAAAAGGCATATGGATCTCCAGTTTGAGAAATCACTTTTATTACCTGCTTTATGTAAAAAAGACTAAAAGTTCTTCTTTCATGCAGGGAACCAGAGAAAGATGATTCAGTGTGGTTGAAACCCTTGTTTAGTTCATCACTCAAACACAAGGGGCCAGATTTTTCAAAGGCCCCTTAGAACACCACAAGGTGTGTCAAACAACCACTTTGCATCAAATCCAGGTGCGCCAAACAGTGTGCACTGCACTTTGCAGGAAAAGCATTCTCATTGGCAAAGTCTCCCAAAACGATACAAATGGATCTGCTGCATCAAAAATATGACACATGAGGGGAGACTGACGCAAGCTGAGTCAAGAATGCATTGGGTGAGAATGACTCAAGCTGAGTCAAAAGGATGATGCAGAGGGCAAGAATGACTCAAGCTGAACGAAAAAGATGACACAGTGGGAGAGAATGAGTCAAGCTGAGTCAAAAAGACGATGCACAGCATGGGAATGACTGAGGGTGAGTCAAAAAGAGGACTGATGCATGGACCAAGAATGACTCAAGCTGCATCAAAAAGAAGACACATAGGGTGAGAATGACTCAAGCTGAGTCAAAATGATGATGCATGGGGTGAGAATGACTCAAGCTGAGTGAAGACAGCGGCATGTTAAGCCCCCCAAAATGCTCTAAAATAGTTCTGCAGGGGAATATGGTCTCTATAACCAAACCTCGTCAGGATTTACCCTTTCCTTTATGTAGTGCACAACAGTGTCAGACCAACTCTGGCTGGTCTAACAGGTACATGCCATCTTCAACACAGTGTCAAGCACTTCCACCTTTGAAAATCCCCACAAAGGGGATGGTGCATCATTTATTTGATGCAAGCCCTGTTGTAACATGGCACAGCCAGTTTTTTGGTGCATGGCACTTTGGCACTGGCAGTTCTGCTTTTGAAGCAAGCAGTGTTAAAATATCAGAATTTACACAAGTTTTGATGCGGCTGGCTCCTTGTGTCATTCTTTTCTGGCACAAACACCTTGCGCCATTCTCTGACCTTTGAAATTTAAGCCCAGGGTCATCAATTTATACAATTCCCTTGTGGAACTATCAGTACCTCGTACTGTGTTCTTACTCGGAGTTTCTATAGCGTGTAACACTTCATCTTTGGAGATGGACCTAGTTAAGCCAGGTATAAGGTAGTCAGGAACCTGAGGGGGAGAGAGAGGTCCAAAAGAAAGGAGTCCCTACCAGAGGTTGAAATAATAGCTAGGTCAAACAGCTTATTAACATATTTGGAGACAACAGGCAGTAAACTGTCAGGGTCTAATTGTAGTGTGCCCTGTTCATCTGCTACTTGCAACATCAATTTTTTTCATCAACCCTATTTCTGAAAACTTCATAGGGAGACATTTTGGCCAATTTCCCCTGAGTGAAACACCAGCAACTGGTTCACTCACCCCCCTGAAGAGGAAGAGAGCTGTCCTTAGGATGCTCGATCCTCCCCCTCCCTCGCCAACCCCCCAACGACCCACTTGCACCATGAACACAGGTCACCAGCATGGCAGGAGGTAACACATTGTAGCCTTAGCCCGCCACGCCACTGGGCCAGCTTTCTGGATCTTTTTAAATGAAACAGGGACATTTCTTTCTTTAAATTCGCAATCTATTGACTATAGTTGCCACCAGTCTCAACAGTTAAAAGACTGCAGCTTTTGTAAGAGCTGGCTTTACGTCATATTTTTAATCACTCTTACTGCATTTTTTTACCCCAAGAGGTTAAAAAGCATTTCAGTTCCACTTTTGTGTCCTCCAGCCAATGAAGAGGATCAACATAACAAATAAGGATGGATATCTTGGCAGAAATAACTCCAGCTAGGGCATTCAACAGAACAGTATCCTGTAACAGGGCCCAGTGTCATTTCCAAACTCCTGGGCCATACTTCATTCTAGGGAAAGTACCAATGGTTATTGCAACCATATTGTGGTCAGTAAATTTGAGGGGTCATACTGAGGCAGATTAAAGTGATAGGTAAGAGGAGGTGGAAAAAAGTCTATTCTGGTGGCTAATTGACATTTAAAAAAGGTAGATTCTCTCCACTGGGTGGACATGGAATAGGCATCTGTGAGCCCTGCTATTTTGATGAGGATTGATAAAAAAACATGTAAGTAAAACATTTTTTGGTTATTGTTTGTGCACTACAGTCAAGAAGCAAGAGGCTGCAGTTAAAATCACTGCCACAAGTTACAGGTTTTGAAGTAAACAGAAAGGGTTGTATTAATTTAAAGATGTCATTTCTAGCCGGCCCAGTGGTGCTGAGGGTTGAGGCGCTTGACGCCACACCTCGCGTTATGCCGGCGACCCGGGTTCAGGAACGAGCCCGGGTCATCAGGGGTCGGCGGGGGCAGAGAAGGATTGAGCATCCGCTGACTGCTCTCCTTCTCTGGGGGTGGGAGTGGGAATCCCTCGCTGTCCTGTTGGCTCCTAGCGGTGGCTGGGGGCTATGACAGGTTAAGGGGCAAGCTGGTGGGGACGTACTGTGGCAAGACGTTGGGAGAGGGCGCGTGCGGGAGCGCGCGGCACTCCTGGTCACTGGCGTCATTGCACGCCACAGATGTAGGGGCGACATGGAGGAAGAAAATTTGTGGGCTGTATGATGGCGGATGGGTGGCTCCACTGGATCTCTGCCTGGATGCTCCCCCTGTACCGAAGTAACCACCTCGGATCCCGTGGCGGTGGTTACGTACCCACCATGGCAAACAGATCGTGGCAGAGGTTGAAGGTGAGGGGTTGAGCTTGGGATGGGGGAAGGTCTGGGGGCTGGCTGTCTGACCGGACTGGGGGGGGGGGACCATTGGTAACATCCCCCCAGCCGCATAAGGAGGTAAAAATATAGAACAAAAAAAAAGATGTCATTTCTGTCAGCTATTGACTGTGGTGCATAAACATTGATAAGCCTGTAGAAAGAATCATATAGCTTGACATCACAGGTCAGGGCCTAGGGACCAAAAGGAAGGTCTGGAGTGCCAAGCTTTCTTGGCACTGTAGTAGTAGTAATTAATTTTATTTGGTCAATCATAAAAAAAAAAAAGATTATTACAAACATAAATAAAACAAGACAACCAACAGACACTTACTAAAAATTACAAGCGGAAGGAGTGTGTGCACTTTTAAGTCAGAATTTGCATTTTACAGTACATAAAGTGCTCAGTTTTGAATTGTGGAGACAACCCTTCTTATTTTTTAAACATTATAAAGGAACAATGTGATTTTGTTTTATCATTTGTTCATCTTCAGTTGTCAATAGAATCCTTAGTAGCTCTTAATTAGGGCAACCTGGCAAAGAAGCCAGAATAGGTCCCAACCATTTACTTCTAGCAGCGTTACACCATTTACATCTTAAAACAACATGTTCAATATCCTCTTTTTAATTTCCACCACAATAACAATAGGCAAATAAACACAGGATCAGTATTTTTAATAAATCTGCAGGTTAAAACATTTGATTAAAAAGAGCCAATTCTATATTTGGCATATGTTTTTTGTAATTTTTTACAAGTCAGGCACATGAGATAATAATGAAAATAATGATAACAGTCATTGTGAGAATACCAGGGGGCAAACCTGGAGGACATTGAATATTGTAAGTCATGAAATTTATAATTTTTAACCAGTACTTTTTTAATATGCAGTTTATATTGCTTCAAGATTGTTATATTCTGTACTATTAAATGGAATAAATTCAAAAGTCCTACAGAGGTAGTAATGTTTTTATCTGAGACAGCCACTCAGAACTCTTGCAACCCATTGTGTCCCATAGTATTTTTTCTTCCAAGCATTGTTTTGCAAAATGCTGGCTTGATAATTGGTTCAATCTGTTCCAGAATTTGATGGTTCGGGATTCTGCCAGTGCTAGCTCAGCTCTGACAAATGGGGCAGGTGTAGATTTAGGGACTCCAATAGTCCCTCTAAGTACTTGAACAGCAGTTTTTTTCCAGCTTAGCTAAATAATTATGTTCTCATATTTATATACCATACAATGCCTGGACATTATATTTAGCTTCAATTGTTCTAATAAATGGTACGAGTGAGTTCCCACCATATTTATCATTAAAGACTCTGAGAGCTAAAATATTGTACATGAGATTTTTTCCAAAGTTATTCCATAATGTTTATTTCATTTAAAAGTAGAGGAGATAAGAAGACCCAAGTATTGATAGACCTTCACTATCCCCAACTTTTCTCATGTAATTTTCCAGGTACATGTATTTATACCACCTATGATCATCACTTTTGATTTATCCATGTTAATCTTTAAATATTTTTGATCTGCAAATTCTGCCAGTAAATTCAGCTTTAATTGCAACCCCTTTGGGGTAAGAGCTAATAACAGGAGATTGTCAGCATAAGCCAAAATTCCACACTGTTCATTATCAATTTATGGAGGATCAGATGAAAGAATAGTAATCCTCTCTAAAAGGCTATTCAAATAAATTGAGAATATAGTAAGGGCCAGGATACAGCCCTGTCTCACGCCACAGTTTGTTTCAAACCTCACAGTCACTTTGCCATTGCTATTTCTTATCTGTGCCCATGTGTTTGAATAGAGAGCTCTTATAGCTGTAATGATAGCTAAGTTAATACCCCAGTCTTTCATTGGTGACTATAGAATCTCTCTGTTAATGGTGTCGAAGGCTGAGGAAAAATCAATACATGCTAAGTATAATTTTTGCTGTCTAAGCTTAACATATTTTTTATGGAAATGTTTCAATGTGAAAATATTATCAAGAGTGGAGAATGCTTTGCAAAAAACAGATTGAGCTTGTGGGAAACCACCCAAGGCATGAATGCCAGCCAATAATCTTTTAAGAAAGATACTTGACATAATTTTTTCCATATCTATAAGACTAATAGGTCTATAGTTACTAGGATTTGTTATATCACCTTTCTTAAAAATAGGGACAAATATTGATCCCCTCCATGAATCTGGCGTAAATTTGTAGTTTCTTTGAAGCTTCTTAGATTGTATGTTAGTTTTTTTTATATGCAATGTGCTTACTTGTGTTTTATAATTTCTTTTGTATATATTATTTATGTATGATGAAAGTGAGAAAGGAAACTGTATGAATGTTTATACAGACCACCTTGAAAATGAGTTCGCTCAATGGTGTTTTACCATTTCATGGCATATTTTGAATAAAATATATTACTACTACTATTTTTGTAAAACAATTATTGAAAATAAGTCTGACAGCAGCTCTGCCCATTTCTGGTCTTGACATTTAAAGATTTCACTGGGGATCAAATCTAGGCCAGGTGCTTTGTCATTTTTTTGTGTTTGAATAGCTTCTAATACTTCAATTGTAATTTCCTCAAACTTTTCTGGAATATTAGATGCCATATAATAGCTAAGTCTTTATTATCATGAAAAAAATATTTGAAAAATGATCAGTCTAAGATTGAATTTGATATCATAGTCTATATTATTCATGTTTTGTTTGCATCCTTTTGCAACAAGTTGTCAAAATGTTTTATCATCCCAATTAATGATCACTACATTCATGTATTGCCATCAATGTTCATAATGTGCTTTTTTATTCCAAAGAAACTATTTATACTTTTTTCTTCCTATCCTCAGCTGTTTGAGATTCTCTGGATTATGTGAAACCCTGTATTTCCTAAGTAACACTGTTAAATTATGTTTTCTGTAACATAGTCACTGTCAATCATCCTTTATTATTTTTTCTGTTATTCCCACCATTGGATTCCATGTATATTACCTCCTGGATTTTTTAAGAGTTATCATAAAATACTATTTTTAGTGGTCATATCAGCCTCTATATTTGCAAAGTAATTATTGAATAGTAAATTCAACTCATCTAGAACTGAGATCTCACATTCACCGGCCATATAATTATTTTTCTATTTCTAATCTCCAGATTATTCTCAGTTATAGGAATTATCTTATCATGTGATATTGGAATAATGATATTATTTTGGAGCAAAAGACATAAAGGATAATGATCACTTCCCGTCTGACATTTAACTTCCAGTGATCTCCAGAAGTCCGGAGATCCTTGCCATAAAGCTAAATCTAAACCAGATTCTGCCATGGTTGAATGAAAAATGAATGCACCCTTGAAATCACCCTCCAAATGCTCATTTTGAGGGAAAATGCCATTCATTTTCAAAATTCCAGTCAGTTTTGTCACATTGGAGTTAGTAATATTGTCTTTAGAACATCTATTAAAAGTACTAGCAGATGGATACATATAATTTAAGATAGTGTCATCAGCAAGGCCACCATATTTTCCAATCCTGGCATTCAAATAACCAGTAAGAAGAAGAAAATCTTCTGGATAATCACAACTAAGTTTAAGAATAAGATCTTCTAATATTCTTCAAGTTTGAAGGTTACAGAACCTGGGTTTAGAAGGAGGTGTGTACATATTACACAATACTAACATAAACAAGTTTCCTTTAAGTCTTAGAATATGATAGAAATCTCCTTTATCAATTTCTGTTATTTGTAGAAAGGCATTAGTCCCAACATATGTAATCAAATCACCCACACGTCTTCAAAGTTTTGAAATTCTTCAGCTTGGTATATGAAAAATGTGAACGCCTTTAAGATGAAACATCTCCTTTTGTGAATGCCATGTCTCTTACAGACATATTACAGTAAATCCATTAAGGTACTCAAACTCACTATCAGATAATTTAGCCTTAAACCCTACAATATTCCATGAAATTAATGAAAGTCCATGTTTAGAAATTTGTAGTGTTAGATTCAGTTAATAACACACTATTACTTGCTGAGGCTGTATATATAATCATTGTTTGTCAAATATTTACTTCAAATTTGGCATTACATTTCTTTGGATTTCTACATTCTGGAACTGAAGTATTAGTATAAGAGCAGGCACCATCCTGCATATATTTACTCTGAGAATCCAGAGGGCTTGCATTATAGGCACAAATACCAGAAGGGGGCACCATAACTATTGATTTTGGCAGTATAGCCTAGAGGTTAGAGGAACGTGGTGTGAATGAGCTTGATACATCCAGCAGACCAGACCTGAGTTTGATTCTCACAACTTCCACTTGCATACTGTGTGACTCTGAGCAAGTCACTTAACCGGCCAGTGTTCCCAGATCACCCCTGAAAACAGGCACTTGTGCCTAGTGGGTCTTACCTGGTTTCCAAAGACTAAAATAAATAAATAAAATATATACCCATTTGATTCAGTATGTCTGACCTTGCTAGTATTTTTTCACTTACAGATCTGTTGCCACACAGTAAGTCAACCAGAATATCACTGTGAAGGCTAGGGTGTCTATTGGCATCGAAGATACCATTCCTTCCAAATTTTTTATTACACAAGATGTTAGAGAAAAGATTACATGTTGCAAGCCTAAGTTGTGTTCTAGTTTCTCTAAACATTTTCTTTAAGCCAAACTCTGAGAGTGAGACAGGGCTGTCACCTATATCCCCCACACCTTCTGATTCCCTCTGAAAGTTATCCAGTAGGCCAACTTCTAAATTCCCAATTCTATGCTCTGATATGGTTCTCAAAATATAGTAAAGAACTCTTCTTCGACTACAATACACATCAACATTTCCACTCACGTTAGAAACAGCTGTAAATTTAACATCAGCAATAACATTATCCTCTAAATTAAGGCCAAGAATATCTCTTAGGATGCCCAGGATGCTACACTTCAGCATACAATCTGCCTCACCTATAACACATGTAAGGCCTTTAACTCTCAGGAAGCTTATTTGATCTGGAGGGAAATTATCTTTTCCTTTATCATTATTCTTAGCCACATGCTCCTTCTCCTTCTTGAGGAACTCTCTGCCTAATGACTGAGTGATCCCCAATAAATAATTAGTTTTCCTATCTGTAGATTGCATCTCAGGTTCAGAAAATTGCTTTTTTGGGCTTGTTTCTTTTTCTCTAATAGCAGTTTCAGGTGTTTCAGGGTTAACATTCTCCATATATTCTTTAGCCTGATCTGCAGTCCTATCTACAATTGCTTTTACACCAGTGTTGTTCTCCCTTTTGAATAAATGTTTCTTCTTTTTTGTAAGTTTCTTGCTCTTCTTGTGTTTTGCTGCGGTCAAATATATCTATATATATCATCCTTCTGTGATATAATTTCCTTATTATTTTTCCCTCTTTTATGTTTTTCTTGTTTTTCTTAGAAGAAACAGAGGGATGTTCTTTAAAAATAACAGCTGAAAATCAGGATGAATTTTAGTCTCAGAGGGCATAACTTCCTCAGAGACAAACCAAAGAAATACTGTAGATGAAGATTCTTTACATGAGTGTACATTCTGTAATAATCGGATAATAGCATCTATTCTTGCACCATTAATAGCAATGTTTACTTTAAGATTATCAGTTTCTTCTCTGACTACTATAATTTGCTCCATTAAAATTAAATTAGCAGTGTGTTGATTTTTTGTGATATCCTGACTTATGAGCAGTGGGATAGTATATTAAGGATTCTTCCTTATTTGAAACTATTCCTGAGCTAGGGGGACTTACTACCTTTGGAACCTGATGATCAAGAGCAACTATTTCAACTTTTGGAATCTTATTTATACTGATTTCTGTATTGAGAACCTGTAGGCCTTGTATTGTGTTATGGAGATCATTTATTATTCCATCAAGATCAATATTGGAGTAGGTTCTGTTAGAGAAGGCACCTAATTTTTTAATACTGTAAGGAGTACTTTTTGATTCACTTGAATAGGGTGAATTCTTTTCAGTTTCTATAAAGGATAACCAGCCCACCAAATCAGAAAGAGTATCAGACAAGGGCTTTTTTATTTTATAACTTCTGTATCCCTCTGGTTCTGCTGGTCCTTATAGCTAGGATGATTTTCATTATTGGAAGGTTCCAGTTTAGGTGAACCATCGTTAGTTTCCCCAAATTCCAAGTTTTGACATCTATCAGACAAAACAGATACAGAGCCTTTAGTTTTAGTCTGGGAAATGGAGTGGAGGGAAGGGTGGATGTTATATTTGTTCCTATATTTACACTGCCCTTATCCACCTTTTTTCAATTCAGAGGTGGAATTTTTTTTAATAATGTGATGTAATATTTGTCTGGATCACCTGTTTTTATTGAGGCAAGTGATCTTGATTTTTAGCCCATTGATTAACCAAAACCTCTTGCTCCCCCTCCTGCTCCATCAGTTTACTAGATTTTGACTTTGCTTTTGTTATTAAGTTTCATTACAAACCCATCTAATTAACCTATTATCATTTTTTTTTCATTTTTATATTTTTATGTTTTGGGTTTTTGCCCTTATTCAACAAGGATCCCCCAATAATAAATGCTCAGCCTCTGGGTTCAGAAGTGAAGGATAATGCTCACTGTTGCACAAACCAGAGTGAGTTGCTTTGTCTCAATTTGTGAGAAACTTTGAGTTCTTGTCAATACCATCTTAATTGATTGTTAAAGGTTTCTAAAAGAAAGACAATTTTGCACTCAAGTATCAGAATATATTTAAAAAACAACAGAACAGTATATTAGATGTATATATATATATATATATACATATATATATATATCAAAAGTGATCAAAAGGTATTCTAAAAATAGCAATAAAAATGCATATGATGCAATAAATATTTTTACTTCTGTCTTTCTAGAAGTAAAAATCTTTTCACCACTGCGAAAGGGCAAACTTCAGTGACTTAATGTCTCAAGGTTTTTGCTCAGTTCAGTACAGTGAACTTTAAGATCAGATCCTCCCAAGTTGTTTCACTCCTTATTCCTTTCAACATAAGAAATCTGGAAAACACACCAGAGTCACCTCATGGATTACCGTATAGAAGCAGCCAGTCACCCAGACTCAAAAGCCAATAGTTATTTAGGCCTGAAAGAAACCCTAGCTTGATGCTTGAGGCTTCTCCTAGGGGATTTTCTGGAGGTACCGCAGAGGAGCTAGAAAAAAGTGCTTGCTCTTGTAGCGTCTTCCAATAATGGCTCCGGCTTGGAATAGACCACCTGAGTACAAATTCTCTCCTTCTTTTCTTCTTATTCACTAGAATACAAAAGAGGAGAGTGAAGGCTGTGAAAATGTTTAATATGTTCTGCTCAGAGTATTTCTAAAAACAGTGTTTTAGAATAAAACAAAATATATAAAATTAGAAATATATCTCAGGGTAAGCTATATATATAAAATAATGCAGATACTACTACAAAGAACCTGGGGGCTTATTGGACCCACTAGACAGTAAAATACAAAGGATACATAAAACTCTCTATTCAAACTAAATTCACCTGCATCAAGAAGTGGCTCAATGACCCAGGTCCTTAAATAAAAAAAAAACTGTCACGGAAAGTTTTAAAAAATTTAAAAAAGAAAATAAAACTCTTACTTTTGAGTAAGAAAGTGAAGTTCAGCACCAGTGGCTAATGTACTTCAATAGTCAAACAGGTGATGCATACTCTAGAGGCTGGCTGCCATTTACAAATTTGCACCACTGAGTATATAATGGAAGCCTTTATCACCAATTACCAGTCTGGCAGCCATGATTTAGGTTTAACCGAAACTCAGTAAACACTGAACATGTGGCACCCCCCTCCATCAGCCAAGCCACGGATATCAAAAATTGAGAAGAGATTTTTCAGGCTTGTCACTTCCACACTACTGCTTATTTAAAGGGAAAAGACTGTGGCTGAAAAAAAAAGAAAACCTCATGACTTCGTTTACAGTTTTGGAGTTCTCCTCCTTTGTCAAGCTATGGACTGCCACCTCTCACTGCTACTTGAAGACTCTTACCCTGAGGACGCTATTAAGAGCGAAAAATCTCCAAGAATTGGGCAAGATAGAGCAACACATGAGCATGTGAATACGGACGGCCTTGGCAATTACGTAATCAAATAATTATACAATTATGCAATTAAGGATCTGAGCTCATCTGTGAGTGCATGAGCTGAATATCAAGAATAGTAGTTAATTGATAAAAATTGCAACTTTCAACCAGCAACAACTGTGGGTTGTGAGCTGTAAGTTTCAATGAGTAACCGGGTTGGTAGTTAACACAAATGCCAGCCTATAAATCAGTCTGCCTACTCACTGTTACTTTGAACAAAGGTCTATTAAGCTTATACAAAGTAAATTCAACCTGGGTATAAAAAACCTATACTTTATACAGTACTATACTTTATATAGCCTTTGAAATCTGGGAGCAGAGCGAAAACAAATGAAGTACTAAATGTACCCAAAACTACAAAAAAAAAACTACATTAATTAAACTCAAGGTACATACGTACAGAGCACACAAGCACCACATACACAAATAGTGGATAAAATATCATATTAAGTATTATATATGTATCATATATGTGAACAGTCACCCCTGGGGAAGTAAATATATGTGTTTGCAGCAGAAAGCAAAATGCAAAATTACAGACAGAGTGTACTAAGTTAAGTTAAATACTAAATTAACACTGAAGATGTATAATAAACATGGGAATACATTCCTTTAATTGTGGTTCAGTTGTGGTTTGGCAGGTCTTTGAAGTGACACATTTTCAAGAACACAAGACCTTTTTTTCCTTTTTTTTGCCACTCGACTGGCCTCTTTGTGATACCCCAAATCCAGCAACAGACTGCTCCTGCAGCCTTCCTCCTAGGGGGAACAAAGACAGATGGGAAACAGAAACACAGCCTGCAAGTGCAATAAGATTGATTGGAAAGGCTACACCTTACTCCCGCAATGGTATCATACCTGTGCAAAATTTAAAACATGCAGTGTAGCCCTGCATCCACAGTCAACTCCACAGACTGTGGAGTGTGTAGCACAGACAGCCTCCTCTCTCACCAATGAAATCTCTGCACTGGAGATCTCAGACACAGTGTGGAATCTAGTATTTTGTAAAAAGATCACCTCACTTTGGAACAGTTGACAGTAAGAAAAGACAGTATGCCTTTTCTTTAGTGCTTTAATGCTGTTAACGTTTGCTGTCAGGAAGTCAATACATGGAGAGGCCATTAACCAGAATAAGGGAGGAAAAGGAAAACACCAGTAATGATCCAGTAACATTGTTTTTTCTTGCCCATGCCCCTTCATTTTGTCCTGCTTTTCCTTTTCTTTTTGCCAGAGGCTTCAGAGGTATTTGACTCCCGAGCATCTGAGGAGGGGTCTGCTTGTGAGGTGGGCACCGAAGATGCATCTGAGTCCTCCTTTGTTTCACGCCCCCCATTTATCAGGCTGTAAAACCTCATGCCTGTTAGATGTTGATACCAAGTCAGTCTTTAGAAGTTTTGATTTAGGTTGGCTCTAGGCCTGTCTTCTCCTAGTCACCATTTTCAAATGGTTAGTATCAGGGCTCAAGGCTGGAGGAATAATGTCCATGGTTTCGTCCCCTGGGGCTGTAGCAGTTCATTGTGGTACAACTCCAGGAGGTGGGTTTGAAGCTGTACCTCAGCAGGATCTGAGTGTGGAACTGGGTCATCCTTGTGGGGCGAGGGTCAAGTGGGAGGCCACTGATGCAGTCTTTGTCACAAGAGAGCCAGGTTGCTGTGGAGGGACCTGGGTGGTCTGCTGCAGGAAGCCATCAAAGGTAGATCTTCATGGCTGGGCGGTCTTGCAACTTTAGGAGGCCTTACAACTGAGTAAGATTTCTGGGCCAAGGTTGCCTAAACATTCTGCTCCAACTGATCATCTTGAGTCAGCTGATTGTGAGCAGCCCATGGACAACAACAATAAGAAGGTAATGGCAGTAAGAGAAAATACTTCAATGATGGCAAGGAGAGGGGTAAAGTGGAAAAACATTCAGGTGAGAGGGAGCAGGAAGTAAGGATGGGGAAGGGGAAGTTGAGAAGTGTGAGTGAAGGGACAGGCAGGGGGGTAAGCAGTAAGGAAAGGGAGGTGTGCCAGTAGGAAATGAGGGTCAGGTGGAAGGGGCTGGGATGGGGTAGCTGGTGCAAGGGATTGAGGGGAGGACAGGATAGCAGGATGGAAAGGAGAGAGCAGGCAGGAGTGGATAGTGGCATGTGTGGAGTGAGAGGGGCCCAGGAAGGTGGAGGGATGATGGTGGTGATCTTGGGGTATTCCATAGTAAAGGGCATGAGGCTGGGGGAAGGGGTTATCATAGAGACACAAGTCAGGAAGCATAGGCAGACCAGGAGAAATTATAAAATGCACAAGTAGCATTTTATTATTGTCACTAACAATAAAAAAAAATAATTGTGCAGGATAACTCTTCTTAAAGGCAGAAGAAACCAAAAATCCATCTGAGTCTCTCTCTCTCCCAATTTACATATCAATCTCTCTATCTCTGTAAACAAAATATTGCCCCCTTTATAAAATATGTATTTTCTTAGCAGTTTAAACATTGAATTCTGTTGGTGTAAATTAATCCCCTGTTCTCACAAAATGTCTGAGAACTTTGTCAATTTCTTTCCTGTGACCAGCCTGAAAAGTACATCTAGTCTCAGCAGGTGCAACAAAATAGAACATTCTGTCCCAGAGCTGGTCTCCTATTGACAGCTCTGTTAACAAGCTTGTGGAGGCCAACATTAATCTCTGGGCCAGCTTCTTACAAACACAAATGGCTTTCTGTAAACATTTCAACATTATAATTGTATACATTTGCAAACCAAGGGATCCTACTTTGACATAAAGATTCACATACATTTTTTAACCACAGAGAAGCAAGGTGTGGGTGTGTGTGTTTGTGGGGGGGGGTAGAATAGAAACAGTAAGTGAAAGAAGGGAAATAATGGAGGAATTGTGGCACAATTGGAGTGGCCAATTCCCAGGTACAACAAGAAAATTTGATTGTGCAATCAGGCAAGACACAGAGAAGTGGCAGAATAGAAGAGGATAAAATAGATCCTGGCTTTTAACTCTCTCTGCATGACCAATGTGACAGGGTCTTACCAACCCTGTCACACACACCCCTCTTTAAGAGGGAACCTGTTTTTTTAAAGAAACAGATTTCTAAAACTTCTTTTCTTTCTCTTTTAGCATTACCTTATAACATTTACATTTTTTTGCATATGAATTATCCCCTTTTCATAACACTTTTTATAGCAAATGTTTTAGTTTAGCACGCACATTTTTTCAGCCTTCTGAATTCTGAATTCCTGAGCCATATCTTGACAGAAAATCAACTTGACATTCTCTTTTCCAGATTTGTGCATCACTTAGAATTTAAATGGCTGTAGTGCCAGGTACCACCTTATGATTCTGGATTTTTATCCTTCATTTGATTAATCCAGCAGAGATGATTGAAGTACGAAGTCAGCTCCTAGCAGATCAAACTCAAGGGACCCCATTGTCCGTTTTGAAACAAGGCATTCTTTTTTAGTAGTGGAGTTCTTTTTCTCTCTGTTGTACAGTTTCATACTGATATACAGAATAGGATGTTTCTTCCCATCTATATTCTGACTCAGGACTGAACCTAGGTCTACCTCCGATATATCTGTCTGTAACAGAAACTGTTTCTCAGAGTCTGGCCTTCTTAAAACAGGGCCCAAAATGAAGGCAGCTTTGATGGCCTGAAATGACTCATCACATTCTGGAGACCATTTCGCATTATCCAGATACTGTTTTCTCATGAGTTCAGTGAGGGTAGTAGCTAACTAGGCAAAATCAGGAACAAATCTCTGGTAGTAACCAGCCAGACATAAACATGACCTGACATGTTTCTTTGTTTTAGGAACAGAACTGTTAGCTATGGCTTCTATCTTGCAAATCTCTGACTTTACTCCTCCATTTCCCAAAATACATCCCAAATATCTGGCTTCCTATATGTCTAATGTGCACTTAGTAGGATTAATGGTAAGACCTGCATTTTTGACAGATTGGACAACTGCTCATTGGTGTTCCAGGTTGCTTTTCCAGTCTGGGCTGGACACCACACCATGACCACGATGACCTCATTGGGCCTCACACCTCTGCGACCCACAGTCATGATTACTCACTGAACCTGGTGTTCCTTCTGGGGATGGAGAACTCCGAACTGGTGGCGGAACCAGTTGGATGGTCAGACCATCACACCATAGGGTTCAGTTTTATGGCTCCCCATAATAGACCTGCTGCTATGGAGATGGTCCAGTGCTTCCCTTTAAGGGGTGATACGCCAGATGGTCTAATGACAGTACTTGACCTATTGGGTATACTGAGTAAATGCTTAGATTCAGAGGATCTGGTACACACCTATAATAAGGCAGTGACAGCGGCTCTGGATTCCATAGCTCCTGTCTGAGTTTGCCCCCTCACTCTTCTCCAAAGGTCCCCATGGCTTGATGGGACATTGAAGGAGTTAAGGAGAGTGGGACAAAGGTTGGAGAGGCACTGGTGGAAAACACGTCTGGTTGACAACAAACTTAGATTGTTGGATCACTATAAGATCTATCATTCAGCAGTCACCCGTAAGAAGGCAGAGTTCCTGCATGGGGAGATTGCTGCGTGAAATTGACCAGGTTAGCTCTTCTGGACTGTCGACAGATTGTGCAATCCAACCTGTATTCAGTCTGGAGGAGCATTTTCACAAGATAATTGTGGGGGTAATTTGCTTGCCTTTTTGAAAATAAGGTTGCCACCATCAGATATAGAATCTGTTCACCCCCTCTAGTGGTAGAGGTCAGCAGGAGGTTGAGAGCACCCTTTTTACCTGGTCTGACTTCAGCCAGCCAGTGATCACTGATATTGTGAGGATTGTCCAGACTTTGTGACCAACCTGCTGTAGTTTAGATCTCTCTGCAGTGTTTGACATTGTGGACCATGGTGTGTTGTTGGAGCACCTGTGGCTGATCTGTGGACTGTCTGGTACAGTCCTCAGTTAGTTTTGATCTTTCTTTGAGGGTAGGACTCAGAGAGTTGTTTCTGGGATTTATTCCTTGGCCCACCTCCCCCTATCCTGTGGTGTGCTGCATGGCTCCATATTGTCACCCATGTTGTTTGCAGTGTAAATGCTGATGTTGGGAGACATTATAAGGTGGTATGGTCTGAGTTTTCACTGCTATGCAGATGATACTCAGCTATACATGTCCTTTGTGCCTGAGCAGGGTGAAGCCCTCTCAGTCTTTAACAACTGTCTATCTGAGATCCAGGACTGGATGAGTGCCAGCTGACTGTGGTTGAACTCAGAAAAAAACTGAGGTGTTGGTGGTGGACCCAGGTTGTCAGTGCTGGATCATCAGCGGGACAGCCCTCTGGGCTCTGGCTGGTGGTATCCAACTGATGACCTCTGACTGGGTGTAGAATCTGGGTGTTATTTTTGATGACAGCCTGATGCTTATCTCTCAGGTGTCAGCCATTATCAAGACCTCTTTTTACCATCTGAGGAATATCGCCCAGATAAAACACCTGATCCTGCCTGATGATCTTCCAACTTTGGTCCACACCTTTGTGACCTCCTGCCTTGTCTACTGCAATGCCCTTTACCTAGGGTTTCCAGGGTTATCTGCCACTTGCAGCTGGTGCAGAATACGGCAGCCAGGTTGTTGACTGGCACTTTAAGACCTTGCCATATCAAGCCTGTGCTCCACAGACTGCACTGGCTGCCAGTACAGTGGTGGATCACCTTCAAGGTTGGGTTACTGACCTATAAAGCCCTACATGGACAGGGAGCTCATTACCTCAAAGATCTCCTGTGTCCCTGCCGCTCCTTCTGTCCACTCCTCCAAAGAGGGATTGCTAGAGGTTCCCAGGGTCCTTCTTAAGACCTCAGGAGCCCGCTCTTTTGTCTTTGTGGCCCCTACCCTGTGGAACTCTCTACCTCATCGGGTGAAGGAGTGCCTGACCATCCAGAGTTTTAAGACTGCTCTTAAAACACATTTATTTAGCCTGGCCTTCCCTGATTGTGCTTAGAATTTTTGTGATGGTTATTTAAAAATTATATTTATCTATGTAGTTTATAAAAAAAATTTAGAGTAGTTGAGAACTCTTTAGATATTATGGGATTTTAAATTGATTGTTTTTATCCCATCAGTGTTTTAATATTGCTGTACAAATGCTTTGAACAAATCTGGAATTGCACTTTTTTATAAATAAAGATTGATTTGATTTGATCATCCATGTAAGCAGCACAATAACCAGTTTAAGGGGCTAGAATTGCATCCATGTACTGCTGGAATATAGTGGGTGCACCATGTAAACCAAACGGGATGATGGTGAACAGATGGAATCCTACTAGAGCAGAAAATGCAGTTTTGACTCTGGATTATTTAGCTAGGTGAATTTGCCAGTAACAGTTCATGAGCTTGAGGGTACTAGTGTACTTCACGTTTCCCGGTCTGTTCACCAGATCATCTATCCTGGGCATAGAATAGCTATCAGATGCAGACACCTGACCAAGTTTTCTAAAATCAAGACAAATTCTTACACTCTTTTCCTTTTCATTCACAATCACCACTGGTGATGACCACGCACCTTTCAACTCTTCAATGATATCCAGCTCTTTCATTTTTTGTATTTCCATAACCATCTGCTGTTAACCACTTTGGCAATCTGTCTGTCTTCTGTCTGATAAGGTGAGTATTCTCTCTCACTATTACATGCTCAACCCCTTTTGCTCAGTCTGGCACTGTGGTAAAAGTAGTTTTAAATGTCTTTATCAAGTTACGAATGTCTACAGTTTGTTCTGTGGATAAGGAAACAGTCATCTTTACAGCATCAGAAGTTACAGTTTGTTCCAGTCTGTCACAATGCTACAGTGATATCTTCTTCATCAGTTTCTGGTAATACTAACAAAAAACCCTTCGGTGGTTTTTCAACCCATTTCTTCAAGAGGTTAGCATGGTACATTTCCATAGGGTTTTTCCTATCAATGGTCTCAATCTCATAGTTAACTGCACCAGTACATCTAACCATTTTATAAGGCCATTGTCACTTCATTAATTGTTTTCTGTAGTGAACAACAGTAAAAAGACATTTTCACCTGGCTCAAACATATTTTCTTTTATCCCATGGTCATAATATACCTACTGTTGTTTTGGGGCTTCTTCCTGATTACTGTTGGCAATTTCATCATATTTTGCCAGTTTCTTTCTCGGTGCACACATATAAGATGCAATTGATTCTTTCTGAATAGGGTTATCTTCCCATGTTTCTTTTATTACATCTAGTGACCCTCTTGGTTGTCAACCATACAACATTCCAAAGGGTGAAAACCTGTTGATGCTTGTGGCAATTCTCCGAGAGCAAAAAGGTAAAGTAAGTATTGGTCTCAATCTTTCCCTTCCTTTTTCACAAACCTTTCTACCATGCATTTTTGGAGGTTAGACTAAAGCACTCAACAAGACCATTTGTCTGAGTGTGACAATGGAAGGTTCTTATGACATTTAGATGCTTTTGGTGCAGTATTAGCCACTGCTAAGCAAATTAGATCTCAAATTTTAGTGAGAAAGAAATAATGTGATCTACTGGGAATTGAACCTAGGCCCCCAGAATACCGTCCTGGTGCTCTAACCACTGAGCTATAGGCTCACATGTTTTTTCTTTTTTTAATTGAACAGCTTTATTGGTTTTCATGCAATTCCGGACATGAAACTGTTATACTATCCCAAGAGACATTAAGTACAATGGTGAAAGCATGGTCTCATGCCCCTCCTTACACTCCCACCCCAGCCTCCCTTCCCCCATCAGCCCCCCAGCTTTGGCTACAGGTCACAATATTTAACATTGGACTAGGGTTAGACTACAGAAAAGGGAATCATGAGAGCAATGGAGAACAATATTAACAGCTAGAGAGTACACTTTCTTCAGGAAGTCCTGGACCCAGATTGAATCAAATATAAAGTATGCATGCTTTCCCATATCCTCTTATAGCCAGTGAGAGAACCCCACAAACTGGCTTTGAGTTGCTCGGCCCTTAAATTAAAAAGCAATTCTTGACGCCCTTCTGTATAAGTGATGGGTTCACATCCAACCAGTGGCATAGTACCAGTTTCTTAAGGGACAAAGAAATCAATTCCATGTAATATCTGTGTTGTCTAACCAATATACTTGTGAAATGTCCAGCCAAGCACACTGCAGGTGTGAAGCACTCGGTTATACCAAGTAGGGGGTTCTCATTATTCTTAATAGAATCCCATAAGGATTTGACTGGAGGACAGTCGCAGAAGATCTGTGACAGGGTACCATCTTCTTGGTGGCATCTGGTGCAGGTGGGTGAGTTTGTTCTACCCATTTTAGATAGCCTAACTGGGGTCCAGTACATGTTATTTAGGAATTGGAATTGGGTTAATCTCAGTCTGTCTTGGGTGACATACTTATAAGTATCACACCATATATTGCCCTGGATGCCATCACGAGTAGGAAACTGTTCACTCCAGTATTTTGGCACTCCATCAAGGGCTGCAAATGCTCTGTCAAATAAAGAGCAGTAAGTCCTGGAGACTGCATGGGGTAAACTGGTGAGAGAGGAAAGAGTTTTTAATAAAATCTCCAGTGGTGTCGCTTTCAGTCAAGATATCTTTTTTCCGTGTTAGCAAGTGCCTCAGTTGAAAAACTTTGACAATATGCTCCTGGTTTAACTTGTATTTATTTAGGATGACTTCTACAGGACTATAAACCCCTTCTGAGAAAAGTTCAGTAATCCTAACCCCTTGCAATTGAGGAAGCGAATGGGCTGAAATAATTTGCCCTCCAATTTTAAAGTTAGGGTCCCCAAGATAGGCTGAACAGTATCCTTTTTATGCTTATATTTTAAAAAGGAGCATAATTGTGTATGTATTCTAACCGATGCTGCTATAGGGGTACCACCTAATCTACGAGGGAGATCTTTTGGTGTAATATGTAAAAGTGCTTCGAGGGAGATACCTGCTGATGTTGTCTGTTCCATTTCCAGTTTCAGCCATAAGGGGACATATGGAAATGAATTCAACTTGGTCAGTTTGGTGCGCCACCTCAAATATTTCCATGCTTGACTTGCCCAGTAATATAACCCAAAATACAATGGGCACAATCCCCCCAAGTCTTTAAGGGTAGCCATTTTGTGAAAAGCCCATCTAGGGGGTTTACCCAGCCAAATAAAGTCAGTGAGTCTAGAATGAACCTTTTTAAAACCACAGTTAGGGTAACCATGAGTTCAACATGTTTAGGGGGTAAAAGAGCCTTGGTAAAATATTTGTTTCAATTAGGTTGATGCCCCTCCAGAGAGAAATTGAGAGGCTTTTCCATCTGTCCAGGTCTTGCTGAATAGTTTGTAGGAGAGCATCTAAATTAAGCTTAATCATTTTAGACTCACTTCTAGATAAAATGATGCCCAGCAGTCTATTACACTCCTAAATGCATAACATCATGCTTAAGTAATTTATTGTAAAGGGGAAATATAATAGTTTTATCTAGGCTGATTTTGTAATTGGAGAACAGGCTAAACTCTCTGATAGTATCTAAGACCACTGGAAATGATTCTTGGGGATGAGATAAGAGTAATAAAATGTAATAAAATGTCATCTGCATAGGCCGATAACTTGAGTTCCTGGGAACCAATGGAGATACCTCTTATACTGGGATTGTCTCTTACTTTGGTTAAGAGGGGCTCCAAGTAAATGTTGAACAGGAGAGGCAACAATGGGCAGCCTTGCCTGGTACCCGAATGTAGGGAGAAAGCATCTGAAAACACCCCATTACAATACAGACGGGCTCCAGGGTTTTTATATTGAGATGCAATCCATTTCACAAAAGGGGAGGGAAAGCCAAATGTGTGTATTGTGTGAAATAGAAATTGACAGTCCACTCTGTCAAAGGCTTTCTCTGCGTCCAGGGACAATAGGCCTGCTGGGAAGTCAGAGTCCCTGGATGCAGAGAGAATATGAGCTAGCTTACAAAGGTGATCTGAAGAAGTTCTACCCGCCATGAAGCCCACTTGCTCCTGTTGGATTATAGAGGGGAGGACTCCAGCTAGCCTATTCACAAGTAGTTTGGCTAGAATTTTAATACTGTAGTTTAACCATGAGATCGGCCTCTAGCTCATGACCCTCCCTGCATCTTTCTCTGGTTTGTGAATGATGATAATTAGGGCTTCTAGTAAACTTTTGTCAACCATCTTGGACTCCAGTATCCAGTTAAATAGCTTGAACAACCAAGGAGTTAGCTGTTTAGCTAAAGTTTTAAAAAAATTAGGGGAGAATGGGGCTTTATCCAATGGTAGGGATGTAATAGTGGCCAATATTTCTGCCTCACTTAAACGGTTAATCAGACCTTCCTTTTGCTCGTCAGTAGGGAAACAGTATTGAGATACTCATCAACTACTGCACAATCTGGGCCATTTGGCATACTACTATAAAGTTCTTGATAGTAAGTTGTAAATTTCCTGGTAATATCTTTGGGCTTTAGTTTAATGGTATTGTCTGACAAGGACCATATCCCTTTAATAACTCTGGAAGCCTCCTGATTCTTTAGCCTGAGGGCAAGGAGTCTACCTGCCTTTTCTCCCTGAGTACAGCGCTCTGGTTTTCAAGAGTGCATATTCAGCCCTTTCCCATAATACCTCACTATACTGATCTCTAAACCCTATAAACTTATGTCTGTCTTCCTCTGACATCCTAGGGGATATATTTGCTTCCAAAATGCATATTTTGGACAAGAGATCCAGGGCTTTTTGTTTTCTGTTCCACTTCCTAATGGAGGCTAGGCATATGAGTTCTCCCCTGATGACACATTTTAGAGCCACCTATTCCATATCTAGTCTACCTGCAGAGTTCAAATTAACCTCAGTATATTGATTAATTATATTCACTATGTGTTTTACAATTTTGTTCTCTTTAAGAAGCTGGTTATTTATTTTCCATATTACTTCCTTAGGAAGACTGTGGGACAGATTAAAATGGCACCATGTCGCTGAATGGTCTGAAATAAACCCGGGTTCATTTTCACTATCTATAATACCAGGCAAAAGCGTATGGCTAAGCAAAAAGTAATCAATCCTAGATGAGGAATTGTGGACTACAGACTGAAAGGTGCATTCTCTTGATTCTGGGCACAGTGTTCTCCAAGGATCGCAAAGACCCATGTTATCCACCATTTCCCGGATTGCTCTTTGGGCTGGGGAAAGGCCACTGCGTCTCTTCTCAGATTTGTCTAGATCCGGGGAGAAGGGCAAATTCCAATCCCCCCCAGAATGATAGGGAGTGTAACGAAGGGTGCCAGAGTGGACATGAGCTCTGTAAAAAGGCAGAGGAATCCACATTGGGGCCATAAGCACTTCTCAGTAGTACTTCTGTCCTGTCTAGACTTTCAGAAATATGTACCGGCCATGAGGGTCTTGAATGGTTTGCTCGCATAGGAATGAGGTGCCCTGAGATAGAATGATGGCCACTCCCCTGCTCTGCGTGTTGTTCCCTGCAGCATAAACCTGTCCCATGTGTTGCCTGCTAAACAAGTGAGCTTCAGAGTCCAGCAAGTGCATCTCCTATAAAAAGGGGATGTCCCCTTTAAGAAACTGGATGTGTTCCAATATTTGATATCGTTTTGTTTTGGCACAAGCCCCTGTAACATTCCATGAAATTATTTTCCTACTATTCGCCATTAGCTACATCCAATGATATCGTGGGTGCACAACTGTGGAATTATTTTCCAGCAAACAATGTCTTCTACATCTACAAAATCAGTGTCCTCTCTCTGTCATCCCTCTCTGTACATAACCAAGCCAAATTCACCTTAACCCCTAAACAATCATTACCCCCCAATCATTACCCCCATATCCAGAACAATGAGTACTGTATAACATCCCACAAAAACAGACCCCAAAAACCCCAATTCGAAATATTCCTGCAAGTAAGAAAAAGGGTAAAAACATAACAGAAAATACAATCCCCCTTCCTGCCAACAAAATTAGTTCATGGCACACAATGAAGCATTTTTCGCAGTAACCCTGTCCCCCAGAGAAAACAGTGCATCCTATAAATACACACCCCATAGAAACTAAATGAAAATGTCCAACGTGTGTGTGGGGGACTAGTCCCACAGGAGCACAAATGGGATTGTCTCCATACTCTTCAAAATCCTTTTAGCAGAAAATGTAACATGCAAAACCGAAATGGTGCAAAATACAGACAATAACATTGCACCAAAGAATACATTGTGACCCAAATGTGTAAACCTCGCCAACAGGCGTCTGTAAAACTACTAAACAGTCCAGCTCAGTCTCAGTTCCAGATTGCCTCTGAGAAATGATTATCGGATCGAGGAGTCTTGATTCTGATAGCAGAAATATCCAGAATAACTGTACCCCATATAACTGACTGAGGAGCAATAAGGAATAATGAGTCAAGGCTAGCACAGCATGTCCCCTCAAAGACAATTAACCAGATTGAGGAGACCTTGCGAGGTTCTGGGCAAGGCGCGGGCAAGTGCCCTCTTAAATGAGCAGACAGCTATAGACCTTCAAGAAAAGGCCTCCCATAAAAGCAACAGCCCAGAGCACCGATATTCTGAAAGTCACAATGCTAAAATAGATAGAGCTGCTCAAGTCCAACAAATGCAAGGTGTAGAGCGCAAGGTAGTAGCAAACACAGGCCTGAGCATGAGACAGTGGGTGATCTGACTGCTGATAAAAAAGTTAAACCACATACCAGTTGTCTTGCGTTTAAATCTTCCTGAAGTGTAGTGACTTTCAGCGATCCTTAAAAAGTTCAGGGAAAGCATCCTTTAGGGTGTTCCCTGCTGACTTAGGGTCCTTGTAGGTGTTCCAATTACCAGCCACTAATACTTGGAACCTCTCTGGGTATCCCATTTTGAATTTGATGCCCACCTGTATGGGTTTAGACACAAGATGATGAAACTTCGTCCTTTTCTGTCACACTGAAAGGGGTAAATCTTATGCCACAAGCAGTTTTGAACCCTCCCAAGTAACCTCTCACCTTGATCATGAAGTGTTGTTTCTTCATATAGTTGAGAAAGTGGAAAATCAGTGTGCGAGGAGGTGCACCTGGCAGAGGCATAGGATGCAAGGTGTGATGCCAGCGCTCAATGATATAGGTAGGCCCAAATGGTGAATGGTCTGCAAGTTTTGCAACCAGCTTCTGAGTGAAGATCATTGGATCAGACCCCTCTGCCTTTTCGGGAAGTCCAATTATTACAGCATTGTTCCGTCTACTCCTTCCTTCTAAATCCTTTACTTTATTTTCCAGTTTAACAATGTGGTGTCTAGTTGCCATGATATCCAGTTCTATTCGTTCTAGTTTCTTCTCTACTGAGACCATGCGGGCTTCCACATCCCCCATTCTCCTAGTAACCTCTTCCAGGGCCCCGGCCATAGTTTTAAATTCAGTGGTGAAGGAGCGGAGTTCTTCTCGAAATGGATGGAATTCAACTAAGAAGTGTTCAACTGTAAGTACGGTTTGCTCAATCTGTGATGATGTGGCTTTCGAGGAGGTAGATGGCTAAGACTAATTTTTTGTTGAGTTTTTTGGGTGTTGGTGGTGGCATTTGGCGGGGCAGTGCCAGCCACATTTCTACCTCCATTTCTTTGATGTAAAAGTACACTTGCAAAGCCGAAGAAGTGCTGTATCACTTCACTGCTAGACTGTAAAAAAGTTAAATCTGATTACTTCTGGGCATCTTTGGTTTTTAAAAAATATAGAGCGGGGTTAGCGGGAGTGCTCGGTAAGAGCTGCTACTTGGCTGGCTGCATCACGTGACTCCCTAGGATCACTTGGTTGGCCTGACTCTTCCTGGACACACTTTCTTTCCTGGGTGTTGCAAATCCTGCAACTAGGAATAATTAAAATGACAATTAGATGTTTTTGGTACAGTATTAGCCACGGCTAGCAATTATAGTGAGAAAGCAGTAATGTGACCTACAGGGAATTGAACCCAGGTCCCTGGAATGCGGTACTGCTACTCTAACCATTGAGCTGTAGGCTCACATTGTTGGTCTGACTCTTCCAGGAAACACTTCCTGTCTCAGGTATTACATGTCCTGCAACTAGGAACAATTGACATGACAATTAGATGTTCTTGCTGAGGTATTATTTATTTTATTTATTTGGATTCAGAAATACCTTTGAGTCATAGACTCATTTACAAAGGTTCTACATCACAGAGATTAGAAACAGACAGACATTACTAACAATTTAACAGAGATACAGTTCAGCAGTGGTTACAAAGATCAGAATAGGCTACCATGCAAATGCTAGGGTTACTTAGTACAGGTCTTACACAATACAGATTGAACTCTGATACAAGTCAGAGCCTGACAGACTCTGCTTGGGGGGGTAGTCAGGCCAGTGGCCATTGTCAGTGACGAAGGAAGAAGATAGGGGCAGAGTTCAGTTGCAGTCACACTCATTTGATGTCATGGGATTGGTCCTAAGCTGGGTTTTGTATGGACCGAGTCTAGGTTTGTTTAAAAGAGAGGTGGGTAAGCTGTTCAGCCACATGGGGGCCCTGTAGCCGAAGGACCTTTGGAATTGGGAGGTCTGGCAGGAGGGAACCTTGAGAAGATGTTTGTCTGAGCTACGGGTGTGCTTTACCTTAAGAGCTGGGTGGACTAAAGGGGTGAGTCCAGGAGGGGAGAGGCCAAGGGCAACCTTTTTAGCCATGAGGCAGGTGTGGAACCTGATCCTGTTGTCAAGATTAAGCCAGTTGGTAGCATTATAAAGTGAGCAGGTGTGGGTGAGTTGGTCACATCCCAGGATGAGGTGGCACACTTTATTTAGGGAGAGATGGAGTTTCCTCTAGGGCTGAGGTGTTTGCTGCGTGATAGATAAGTATGCCATAATCAAGCAGATAGAGGACCGAGGAGGAGACAACAAGTCTGTGGGCATCTGGGGTAAGAGTGTTTGAACTGGTGCAACAGCCCCAACCTAACATTGAGGGCCTTAGATAGGAGGTGGTAATGATGGTGGAAGTTAAGTGCCAGGTCCAAAGTGAGTCCACTTGCTCCAGAGGGGTCTGATTAGAAATTAGTTCTTTAGGGCAAAACTCCTTCCGGGTGTTCAGAGGGTGTGAGACTCACATAACTTTGTTTTTTTTTAGTTTTTTTTTATATTAGCCACTGCTATGCAATTTAGATCACAAACTGAGTGAAAAAGAAATAATGTGACCTACTGGGCATTGAACCCAGGTCCCCAGAATACCATCCTAATTCTAACCATTGAGCTATAGGCTCACATGGTTGGTCTGACCCTTCCTGGACACACTTCCTGTCCTGGGTATTGCATATTCTGCAACTAGGAACAACTGACATGACAATTAGATGTTTTTGGTGCAGTGCTAGTTACTGCTAAGTAATTAGTAACAAAGTCTCAAAACTAACTAAACTTAACAACAAAGAACACTTTTCATTGATCTTGTAAATTATCCCTCTTTCTGGGTTTCAAAAATATATTCCTATCCATTCATCCATTCTTCTAACCCTATCATTTACCTCTAGTAAGTCATCCTCTTCATATGCCCTTGTTATAAATCTTGCTGTTAAATCAGCTGGTTGGATGTCAGAATTTTCAAGGGAAAAACAATTGCTCATGATTTTAATGTTTTTATCAGATGAACTACTGTACATTCTGACATCAGTAGCTGACATTTCTAGAGTCGATTGCTCCACTGTTAAATAGACAGTGTTTGTTCCCAGATCCCCACCAATGAAGAGACAGACAAGTGTACTGTATATGTGGGTGCTCAGATTTGGCAATTGTTTACTTGTTTCTTAATTACAGTATTCCTTACAGTGCTCGCGCGCTCTGCTCTCTCTCTCTCTCTCTCTATATATATATACATGAGCATCAAATCATTTTCATATCCACAAACATTACAATATTATAATTCATTTTTCCTTCATTTTGTCTCCTTCTTCTTCTTCTGTTTTATCCTCTTCTCCTCACAGATGTAAATCACGGGGGGCCAGCTTTCTTCCTTCTCCTCTGCTCAGAGGGATACAAGCGTGTGCACCATACCCCTGTTTGTTGATTTGTTCTTTTCATATTGTATTATTTCGCCTCCCTTTTCACCCCCATGTATCATCCCCCCCCTCCATATTTTTGTTGCCCAGATGTTTCCTACTGCCGTCCACCTTTGGCAGTCCCATCATACACACTGTGCTCCACCTACCACAGTGCCCCAATATGCCCACCCACTTTTAAAACTTATTTGGGGAGAGAGGGAGGGAATTTCTCTCTAAGCAAAATTGTGAGCTCCTTAGGCCTGTGCTGGCCCTTAAATCCCCTGGTTGCTCACCCCTTCTCTCTCTTCCCCCATCCAATCACCTCTTTCCACCTCACTCTTCCTGTGACCTCATGACTCTTCCCCTTATTGCTGACCTCGTCCCCCCTTCACCCCCATCCCCTTTCCTGCCAGTTCATTTCCAAGCTACCCACACTTCCTGGTCTGGCCTGTGGACAATGGGGTCTGCCCTTTTAATTGGGCAACCCTCCTTGTCAGCATGTCTCTTTAAATGGGAATTATAAATGAATTATTCATGAATTTAGGGTATAAATTGTGAATTGCACTGCTGCTGCATGTCCTATCCCCCTGATGAAGCCTCATGGGACAGAGGCAAAGTGCTAGGGTGAAGGTTTTTTTTTATCTCTCCTTTTGTAGATCTGCACCTTGGATTTATATTAGAATAAAGTTTTGGAGCATACCTTATATTATGCCATAGCCATGTGTTCCTAATAATAATAATAATGATAATAATAATAAAACTTTATTTTTATGGAGCCTTTCCAAAACCAATTTTAGAAACATATCAAGTCTCGCATGAACTTAATTTAATAAAACAGTAAACATATAAATGTTAAAAAAACATATAAATAAAATAAGTAAATCAGTCACCAAATGCTTGGTGCCACAGATGGGTTTTTAAGGCTCTTTCATGAGTGCCACTTTTTGGTTTTTTCTGCATTTCAGCTGTGTTAGTGGCAGAAGGCTGTTTGAAAGTGAGCGTGGCAACTTTTGTGTCTCTCTAATTGTCATGTCATTTGTTCCTAGTTCAGGATTTGCAGTACACAAGAGAGAAAGTGTGTCTGGGAAGAGTCAGACCAACCATGTGAGTCTACAGCTCAGTGGTTAGAGCACCAGGATGTCATTCTGGGGGCCTGGGTTCAAATCCTAATTGGTCACATTATTTCTTTCTTTCTACAGTTTGTGATCTAAATTGCTCAGTAGTGGCTAATACTGCACCAAAGACATCCAACTGTCATGTCAATTGTTCTTAGTTGCAGGACATGTAATACCTGAGAAAGGAAGTGTGTCCAGGAAGAGTCAGACCATAACTATTGTGACCGAGTCTTACCCAGCCCTGTCATAGGAGTCAAGAGCAAGCCGTAGGAGGGTAGAATGTATGCCAGGTATTAGAGTGGGGGAGTGTGGGATCTCTGACAGCCAAGCATATGAGGTAAAAGTGTGGGAAACCTTACCTAATAATGCATGTGAGTAGGAACGACCTTGCAGGATGTGAGGTGGGGTGGTGCAAGAGAGGTTCAGGGATGTAGGGAAAATCTGCAGTGAGGTAGGGAGTTCAGTAGCCTTCTCAGAGGTGCTACCGGTCCCATAGGCTAGCATTGCAAGGAAAGTTAGAATTGAGAAAATTCAGTGTATAGTTCAGACGGTGATGTGAGGTGGAGGGGTATGGGATAATTGATGACTGATAAGATACCAAGGAGAATAAAGACCTATATGTGCTAGACTGGTTACATCTAAGTAAAAAGTGCACAAGGGTCCTGAAGGGCAAGCTGGAGGAATTCATGGGGCAAAAACTAAATTTCATTGGACAAGGGGAGAGAGCAGGGTGCAGAATACCCTCAGTCACCTGGTGGAGGGGACCGAAAGGCCTCGTCCAATCAGGACAGAATAAGGAATAACTAGCGTGGGGGGGGGAGGAGGGACTGTGGGGAGTGGGAGAAGGGGGGCTGGGGAGGGATAAAGGGGGCCTGAGTCATGGTGGAGGGTATTGTCTCTAAACACCAGAAGCCTGGGAAATGAAATGACTTAGATGCCAGCACTGATGGCTGACAGAGAGGTGGACATAGCCACCATCACAGAGACATGGGCCACACCAACAATGACTGGGACCTTACAATCCCCGGGTCAAAAATATACAGGGAGTATAGGGAGATAGAAAGAGGGGGTTGCTCTGTATGTGAAGGAGGGGATAATCTATTCCAGAGAGGAAGGGGTGAGTGGAAAGACAGAAGCATTGTGGGTGCAGGTACAATCCACTAAGGAGAGGAAGCTAAGGATAGGGTTAGTTACAGACCACCTTCACAGGATGAGGAGCTAGACAAGGTACTGGGGCTCTAAATCATGGAAATTGCATGCAAGTGGGAGGTAGCAATAATGGGGGACCTCAATCCACCTGGGGTGGAACTGGCTGCCTCCAGCACCAGGGAGCAAGTATTGCTGGATTCATTCCAGAGTGGGTTCCTGACACAGGTTGTCATGGAGCCTACTAGGGAGAGAACCATACTGGACTTGGTCCTGTCCAACTGTGAGTTTGTCCAGGATGTAAAGGTGGAAGTGCAACTTGAAGGGAGTGACCACCACGCTGTGTGGTTCCACCTGGACATGGGCAGAGGGATGCTCAGGACCAGTATGAGGGTTTTGGATTTCAGGAAGGCTGACTTTAATAAAATGGAAGAAAATCTGGTAGGACATCTTGTTGGGATCAGGAAAGAGGTGGTGGTGGAATAGATATGGGCCATAATAAAGGTAGGACTGATGGAGGCTACTAGTGAGTGTGCCAAAATCAAAAGCAAAACATTTAGGTCAAAAAGCCTAGCTGGTTCAGAAAGGATGAAGGCAGCCTTCTGGAAGTACAAACTTACTCAAAATGAAGAGTATAGGGAGGTCTATGGTGCTAAATCAAGAGTGGCAAGTAGAGGGTTAGAGAGGCAAAGGCTGCAATGGAAGTACAGTTAGCACAGGGAGAAAAATAGGGTGAGAAGGCCTTTTTCAAATATAAAAGGGAGAATGGGGATATTGAAGAGGAGATTGTCAGGTTGAGAAAAGGAGGGGAGTTGATCAACAGGACATGAAGAGAAAGCAGTGGTGCTTAACAAGTACTTCTGCTTTGTCATCACTAAGGAGACCAGACCAGTGCCACAAGGGAGCAGGGAGTGGAGACAGTGTAATAGAGGTAGATAGTATACATAAGGACCTAAAGGCCCTAAAGGTGGACAAATCCCCAGGGCCAGATGGAGTGCAACCAAGGATCCTAAGGGAACTATCGGAAATGCTGGTGGCCCCCTGGCAGACCTGTTTGACACTGCTCTGGAGTCCAGGAGTAGGTTCTGGGTCTGGAGAACTACACTGGCATTTGGCAACTGGGGTTCACTTGAGGAGGTGAAGGAGTATGAGGGGGAGAATGGGGTAGACAAGGTATTAAGAGGATGAAGGGAACGTCGGGTTGACAAGGCACCTGGCCTAGATGGGGTACACCTGAGGGTCCTCAGGGAATTGGCATGGGTGGTAGTGGGACTTCTGATGGACCTATTCAACACCTCGCAGGAGAAGGGGTGTGTGCTACAGGACTGGAGGATAGCTCATGTGGTACCTCTCTGCAAAAGTGATCCCAGGGACGAGCCGGGCAATTACAGGGCAGTAAGTCTGACCTCCATAGTGAGTAAGTTAATGGAGGCCATTCTAAAAGAAAGGCTGGTGTCCTTCCTTGAGGAGAATGGTCTCCAAGATGACAGACAACATGGGTTTGTAAGAGGGAGATCGTGTCAAATCAGCATGACAGACTTCTTTGACTGGGTTGCAAGGTCATTGGACAGGGGACAGGCAGTGGTCATCATATACCTGGACTTCAGCAAGGCATTTGACTCAGTGCCACATGGCAGGCTAATCAGCAAGCTGGGGGACCTGGAAATAGGGAACCAATTGCTGGGGTGGGTCAAGAACTGACTAAAGGACTGGAGCAAGAGAATGGTGGTGGTGGTGGTGGTGGGGGGGGGAACTGTCCAAATCTAGGCCTGTAATCAGTATATTCCCACAGGGCTCAGTACTCAGACCTGTGCTGTTCCACATATTTATAAGTGACATAGCAGAGGGGATCAACAGTAAAATCTGCCTTTTTGCAGATGATACTAAGCTCTGTGGGAGGATGGATACCAAGGAGGGGAGACAGGATTTAAGGGAGGACCTGGCTAAGCTGGAGAAATGGTCGGGAGTCTGGCAGTTGGGTTTCAATGCCAAGAAATATAAGGTAATGCACATGAGAGCCAGAAACCCAAGGGCCAGACACTGGCTGGGTGGAATACAGGTGACAGTGACAGAGGAGGAAAAGGACCTTGGAGTATTGGTCAGGGGTAATATGAAACATGCAGCACAATGCTGAAAGGCAGCAACCAAGGCAAATAACATGCTGGGCTGTATTGCCAGGGGAATCATCTCTAGAAGGGAGGAAGTTATTCTGTCACTTTACAGGTCACTGGTGAGACCACACCTGGAATACTGTGTCCAGCTCTGGTGCCCTTACCTGAAGAAGGATATCTGACTACTGGAGGGGGACCAGCGGAGGGCAACCAAAATGACCCAGGGCATGGGGAACAGAACACATGAGGAGGGACTTAGGGAACCGGTGTCAGTGTGGCTCAGTTGGTAGCACATCTGCCTCTGGACCAGAAGGTCGTGGGTTCTCGTCCCACACTGGGATTGGACTTGCACCTAAAAATTGCTGGCATCCGAGTGCAGTATTGGGGGGTGCTGTGCTGCTGGGGTGTGCCATCCTTCGGATGAGACGTTAAACCGAGGTCCCTTCTGCCCATCCTAGTGTTGTCCTAGTGGGTGTCCAGGTGGAAGTAAAAGAACCCAGGGCACTCTTCGCAAAGAGCAGGAAGCATTCCCGGTGTCCTGGCCAACATTCCCCTTCCCATAAACTGGTTCATGCAATTATCCAGGCTGTGTTTGGGTGATGATGTGCGATATGGCCGCCACCACACATTCAGACACTTCACTACCAGTCTAGCATTGCTTGTAAAGTGCTCTGGGATACTGTGTATGAAATGCGCTACATAAATGCTGATTCTTCTTCTTCCTAAACATGTACTCCCTGGAGGAAAGAAGAGAGAAGGGGGATATGATTGAAACCTTGAAGTACCTCAGAGCATGCACAGAGTTGATACTGAGGGCATCTTTAACTTAAGAAAGGAAGGTACAATAAAGGAATAGCCTAAAACTGGTGGTAGTGGGGGTAGGTGAAGGAAATGAGGAGGCATTTTTTCAACAAAAGGGTGGTGAAGGGGTGGAATTTTGCTAGAGGAGGTGGTGGAAGCAAGATGGTGACCAGTTTCAAATGGGGGGTGGGGCAGGGTGAAGAAGAAATTAGGTCAGAGGGAAGCATTACTGGGAGGTGGAAGGGGAAGGGAATTGGGATGGTGGGGAAGGATTCCAGGAGGAGTGGGAAGGGGCAGCTCTAGGAAACTAACTGAGCTGCACAAGTGAGCAGACTCATTATGGCCTGTTTCTGCTGGCAATTTCATATGTATGTTCATACATGTAGTGCCTCTCCATAAGAGCAGTCCAAGGAATAAATGAGGGACTTAAAGGGCAGTCAATTCGACCTCAGTAGTGGGAAAACTGATAGAGACTATCCTGAAGGAAAGACTGATGTGCTTTCTTGAGGAAAATGGGCTGCAAGATGAGAGGCAGCATGGGTTTGTGTCAGAGAGGGCCTGCCAGACAATCTGGTTGATTTTTTTGACTGGATGACCAGGACAGTGGACAAGGGCCAAGTGGTTAATGTCCTGTATCTGGATTTCAGCAAGGCCTTTGACTCTGTGCCTCATAAGGAACTGGTCAGGAAACTGGAAGACCCGGGGCTGGGGGCCAAGCTTGGGTCAAAAAATGGTTGTAGGACACAAGCAAAAAAGGTGGTCGGGGGGAAATTCTCTGGAAGCTAGAATGGTGATTAGTGGGTTCCCGACAGGCTCAGTGCTTGGTCCTGTGTTATTGAACATCTTCATCAGTGACAGCGGATGGGACCAAAGGTAATATCTGCCTATTCACAGATGACACAAAGCTCTGTGGGAGGGTGGATATGGAGGAGGGTAGACAGGAACTAAGGGAAGACCTGGCTAGGTTAGAGACATGGTCTGGCATTTGGCAACTGGGGTTCAATGATAAGAAGTGCAAAGTTATGCACTTGGGGGTTGACAAACCCTGAGACCAAATACTGGTTGGGTGGTGTGCAGGTCACCAAGCACAGGAGGAAAAATACTTGGGGGTTATCATTATGAGTGACCTGAAGCACTCGGCACACTGCAGGAGAGCAGCAGCAAAGGAAAATTGGATGCTGAGCTGCATAGGCAGTGGTATGAGCAGCAGGAAGGTGGAAGTCATACTACCACTGTGCAGGTCGCTGGTAAGACAGCACCTAGAGTACAGTTTGCAGTATTGGTGCCCTTATCTTAAGAAAGATGTTAACTTGCTGGAGACAGTCTAGAGAAGGGCAGTCAAGATGATCCAGGGCCAGCAGGGCAACACCTACAAAGAGAGGCTCAAGGGGCTCAACATGTACTCCTTTGAGGACAGAAGGGAGAGGGGGAATATGATTGAGTCCTTCAAATATCTTAAAGGTACTGACAGGGTGAATACAGAGGGTCTCTTTAGTCTTAATGGGAACAAGTCCACTAGGGGGCATAGCCTAAAGCTGGCAGGGGAAAGATTCAAGAGAGAGATAAGGTGGTACGTTTTCTCTGAGACAATTGTGGCCAAGTGGAACAAGTTGCCTGAGGAGGTTGTCTCCCTGAAAACAGTGGATAGCTTCAAGATAGGATGGGCTAGAATGAAGGGGAAAGCTGTTGGTGGAAGAGGGGGAAGGAGGGAACTGAAGAGGGTCAGGGGAGACTTGGGGAGGGTACAGGTCACACTGTAGACATAGGGGGGCCCTGCATACTCGAATAGACAAGATAGATTGTAAGGCCTTTATCTGCTGGCATGTTTGTATGTTTGAATGATCAAGCTCATCGCATACAGTCAGCTTCATCTCATTGATGCAGTGCAGACTTACATGTCCCAACTCATCTCTCAGACTACATTCCATTTGATCGCAGGCCCCACTGAAACGTTCCTGGGAGCCACAGTGGTAGCAGGCATTAGGCTGGCCTGTGTAAAACAGAACCGCCTAGTCCTGACCCAAGAAAAGACTGGCATGTGTTGAATGCCAGCCTCTGCTTTAGTTGAACTCAAACTTTTCACCCCCTGGTCCACATCCCATCTGAATCTATGATTACTTCAGGATCCCCCAGCATCGAACCTTTCTGCTTTAACCAGAACATAATATCTATTATAGAAACATACCCATTACAGAATAGTATTGTCACTGTCTTATGAGTGGATTTTGTCAGCAGAATGACCAGAAAAGGAGACCGGGGGAGGGGTTGTTTCTGCGTCGGAACACTTCCAGAACATGCAATGTCTTGTACTTATATCAAATGTGGATTTGTCACTAAGATGTATTGGTGCATATATCTCTGATACTGTAAAATTTATGAACTCCTTTAGTAGCCTTCATGCCATAAAAAGTCTGTCCAGAGTGTTGTCTAGACCCCTTCTGTGCTTGAGCCTCATAGCATTATGTCTCTTGGCTGGACTGTAACCCCCCTGTGCAGGCTTACCTTATTTTCCCCATTCTTCCTATTTCACCCGGTTCTGCTCTGCCACCTGGCCTGATTCTCATTGTGCCCCTTAAGCCTCTGTCCAGCCCCTGCATAGTTTACAGTTGGAAATGGGTCCAGAGGAGCAAGTTCGTGACACCGGCGAGCTGTGGCTGCACAGGTGTGCGAGCCACTGGTCTGCACATGCGCAGTAGTGCGCTTTTGTTTCTTACCACCATATCAGTAAGACGGGCAGCTCTTTGGTGATCCCAGTCCCCAATTATGGCAGTACCCGGGCCAGAGACCTGAAGGAGACATAAGAGGACCCTCTTGGTGTTTTATTAAAGGACTGCCAATCACACTGTGGATCAGCCTCATGAATATTGATGAGGTGATCATGAATCTTAATGAATAAGTCTGCCCAGTGCCTGGGGACTGCTTGAATTGGCACTAGCGACAGGTAGGAGACTAAATAAAAATATTACATTTGACAAGTGTTTAACAGGGCACAAGGACTGTTTTTGAATCCTGGGGCAATAATTTAATGTAACTGTGTATATTGGCTGTACCAGGATATTAAACTTGGGACTTGTATGGACTGCATAGAAAACTGTTTGCACAGCAGCCATGTTTGCAGCCTTTGACCGCTTTACAGCCAATCAAAAAGCCAGGATGTTTGCTAAAAAACATAACCCCCTCCCTTTTACCTTCTCTATTCCTCTCCCCTTTAGGGATTGTATTATTTCGTAATGTGTTAGCTTCCTTAAGTTCCCTTTTGGAATACTGCTTTTTAATATAACAGCAGCTATAGGATACATTTCTAAATTATGAATGTTTTCCTTCATACAGTTCCTCCATGAAATAAAGTATGAGATGTGTTTGTTATGTGATTCTGGAATCAAAGATGAGCACGAATCTACACTTATCACTTGTTATAGGACACTGTCAACTGGGGGTATTTAAATTGAGATTGGTGGATTAATTGTAATACCAATCCTTTGATTGGTCCTGAGTTTGATTATGTCATGGGTTAAAGCACATAAAAACACTTTGTAATTTACACTAATTATCTCTGATGAAGCCCGAAGTGTCTGGAGAAACGTAAGCATGTCAGTTTTTTTGGTCCAATGAGAGTAAAATAAGAGCTGTCTCTATAAAACTGCATTGAGTCTCTTTTTATTTTGGTTACTGCTGTGAGGGTGAGTGCTTCCTGCTATGTTAGAGTGTCTGTTTCCATGGGGTCAGAGCACCACCACCCCTGTGATCACCTTTATTGACTAATGTTTGCTAAGAACTTTTGGGCTGTGCGAAAGACTTGTGGGGAGTAAAGCAGGGACAGTGTTTGGAGCCTATTTCACTGTCCAATCAGGCATTGAAGGAGCCTGATGAATACAAATTTTTCAGTGAGATGCTTTTTTCAGCCAATCAGGAGCTGCCAGAAGCTTCCAAAACCCAAGAGACTATTTGTTCTGAGTCCAGTTCAGTGGGAGCCCCTCCAGAGGAAGGGGGGCTCTGGCCTTTGGTTAGTGAAATGTGGCTGCAAGGATTTGGAATGCCAGCCTGGGGGTTGCCAGCTGTCTGTCCTCCAGGACCTGCATGTACCTTCCCACATTTGGAGGAATTTATCTAAAGAATCCTGATCTGCAACTTCAGCTGTGAGATGCCCTGCAACCTCAGCTGTGAGAGAGCTACAAAGAATTTGCCACCTCAGTGGTGAGAGCACTGCAAGAATCTGCAACTTCAGCTGTGAGAGAGCTGCATGAGTAATTCTGAGAGGGAAAGCCTACTGTGAATGTTCAATTAAGTGGGAGATTTGCTTGGGGTCAAATAGCCTCTAGTTTCAGAAGGTACTCCAGTTCTGTCTAAGTCACCCTGTGTTGACTCAGTGCCAGAATAGGGTGGGCATCTGTGTGAAGATTTGTGGTTATTGTGCCAGTTCTACAGTGGTCATCTGGGAGTCTCCATAGAGAAAGGAAATTCTCCAGTGAAACCTGTGAGAATTTTATTGTCCTGCTTGGGGCTATGGAGCCATGCCTGCCAAGAAGTGTTGCCTGTGTTTCAGCTTATGAGAAGCTAAAGTGTAAAGTGGATTTATTGCAGTGTGATAGGCCTCTGATTTGGTTGGGAGACTTGCCTTAAGCTCCAGTGTTTATCTCCAGGAATGAGAAGGGAGACTTTTTGTCTGTTGTGAGCACCTGCATGGTGAGGAAAGTAATGTCCGTTGTTATGGGACTGTTCAAGTAAAAGAAGTGTGCCTTCAGTACAAGATTTTGGGTCTTCCATGAAGCCCAGAGTGTGTGCCTGAGTCTTACTGAGACTGGTCTGAATGTGAGAGGGCCATGGCTGCTATGCTGGCATTGTGGTCAAAACGCCAATGTTACTTAAATGCATCTTAATGCCAGAAAAAAGAGAATGAGACTGTGTTTAAGGACAGTGTTGGGAGTCAGTCTGGTAGTGCACCAGCTAGGCACTGCCATTGTGCCTCCCCCTGAGGGGTCAAGCCCGGAGCTGGGGGTCTGAACCCTGCTGGCCCTGGTCCCTTTGCTGGTCTGTGTTCCATAGAAACATAGACTTTGACAGCAGATAAGGACCACTTGGCCAACCCAGTCTGCCCAGTTCCCTACCTATTGGATAAGCTGCAGATCCTAATTAACCAACAGCCTATTCCCCCCCCCACCAGAATTACCTTACGTCTGTCCTATGTGTTCTTGAATTCCCCCACCGTTTTGACCCCATGACCTCCTCAGGAAGGCTGTTCCATGCGTCCACCACCGTCTTAATGAGGAAATACTTCCTCACCTTGCCCTTGAGCCGTCCCTCCTCTATTTTCAAATTGTGCCCCCTCGTTATTGCACATCGCTTTTTCTGAAAGATGCTACCCCCTTGGACTTTGTTGATTTGATTCCCTTGAGGCACTTGAAAGTTTCTATTATGTCCCCCTCTCCCTTCTTTCCTCAAGGGTATACATATTAAGCTCCTTTAGTCTCTCTTCATATGGCTTCTGTTGCAGACCCCACACCATTTTAGTTGTCCTCCTCTGGACTGCCTCCATCCTGTCTATGCCCTTGTAGAGATGGGGTCTCCAAAACTGCACACAGTATGCCAGATGGGGCCTCACCAACTGTCTGTACAGAGGGATGACAACTTCCTGTTTTCTACTCGTGATGCCTCTCCCTACACATCCCAGTATCCCCCAGCCCTCCTTACTGCCTTCTCACATTGCTTGTTTAGCTTTAGGTCATCTGATATGACTACTCCCAGGTTTTGTTCCATTTTTGTTATTGTTAGTACCTCCCCCCATTATGTAATCTTCCCCTGGGTTTTTGTTTCCCAGGTGCATTACTTTGCACTTATTTGCTTTGAATCTAAGCTGCCATACATTTGACCATTTCTCCAACCTTGCCAAGTCCCTTCTCATCCTTTCCATCAGATCCTCCAGATTGTGACTTCAACCTTAACTAAAGATACAACTCCTAAAGAAGCTGAGAGAAGATGCAGCCTGCTAAAGCTGCAAGAGCCTGCTGTTTGAAAGGAGGGGCCTGCCACAAAGCCCTTGCTCAACATCCCAGCCAAGTTCAAGTGTGTATTAATTATGTCTACCTTAGATCTACCGACTTCTAACCTTTGTTGCAATTGCATGATAGTTAACTGCCAAGCAGTGAGTAAAGCAGACTCTGCTCTGCACCTAGAGGGATTGCAAATAGTTGATATCAAGTATTTTCCAAGTTTAGGAAGCAGCCAGGTTGCTGTTAAAATTCTGAGTTGACCTGCGTAACCAGATGAAAGATAAAAGTTACTTTCAATTTACTTTATGCATGCCAGCACCAGCCAACCAGCTGCCACAGTATCAGGCCTGCAACATTTAATACTGGATACCCAGAGATCGGATTGGGGGGCCCTTATCTGGACTGGGGACTGGTAAAAGTTGGAGTATTTGGTGTTTAAAATCTAAGCAGCTATAGTAAATAGCTAGGGAGATACCTAAAACCTATCAAAAGGCTGGTGGGTGTAAGCATTTAAATGTGTTCTAATTTAAAAGAAAAATGATTGTTTTTGATGCAATGCCAGTGCCAAATCTGAACTGTTGTTTAACCTCTGCATCCAATCACCCTTTCCTAACCCTTCCCCTTTGTAAATAAATTGTTTTTTTTTACAAATCTGAGTCTTGAGCATATTATGTGTACCCCATGTGTGCATATTATTAGCTTAAGTCAATAACTGAAAGTTATTAAAATATTGTTTTGGTATATGGGATTCCATGTGGGGAGGGGGGATGACTGTAAGGTAGTGGCTAAGTACAGCATCCCAGGGGGCTGTACTAGCTAGAGATCAGACCCACTTGTAATTTTACGCTGGGTGGAGGCACAGTGCTAATTATTATCATGCAAAGCAACTTCTGTAATATCAGAAATAGGAACCCAGCCCCGTCTACCTTGATCTAGCCAGCAAGGCAAGGGTTGTAGCCAGTTTGGGACATGGCTTCTGGATTACAGGATAACAGTGGCATGGAACAGGGATGTATATGGATGAGGCCTCTCAGTTCTTGGGTCAGAATTCTACAAGTATGTAGCACTAGTAGAGGATTGAGGTGCTGTCACAGGGGCCCCAGGGGCTGGGTCAGGAGGCAATGCCTTTTGAGCATAGATAGCAGTATCAGGGTGGAGAAGGAATTGAAGGCTCTGACACAGGCTGGAGGGGAAAGCAGTGTCAACAGCTGCCTCAGTATGACTGCTGTCCTTTGCCACAGTATTAGAAGTTTTGTCCCTTAAACCTTGTAATGCCAGATTTTGTGTAAGTTCAAAATCTGAGGGCAGAGTGATATCTGGAGGTGTCATCCCACCAAACACTCGTTGACTGCTGTATCATGAATAATAGGAACAGTGATACTTGTCTGCTCTGGCAAACATACTGCCAGATTCCCAGCTTTTGCCATTTGAGTTTGTGAGGAAAAAAGAACAAAGAACACAGGCGAGTGCGCTTCATGGAATGAGCGGGTGCTACAACGGCTGACTACAAACAAAATAGAAACATAGAAACATAGAATTAGATGGCAGATAAGGACCACTTGGCCCACCCAGTCTGCCCATTTCCCTACCTAATGGATAAGCTGCAGATCCTAGTTAACCAGCAGCCTACTTCTTCCTACACCCACCCCCTAGAATTGCCTTATGACTGTCCCATGCATGCTTGAATTCTACCACTGTTTTTGACTCCACTACCTCCTCCGGAAGGCCATTCCATGCATCCACAACCCTCTCTGTGAAAAAATACTTCCTTAAATTACCTCTAGAGCGCCCCCCTCTATCTTCAAATTGTGCCCCCTTGTTCTTGAACACCTCTTTTTTTGAAAGATGCTACCCTCTTGGACTTTGTTGATTTCCTTGAGGTTTGAGAAGTTTCTATCATGTCCCCCCTCTCCCTCCTTTCCTCGAGGCTATACATATTAAGCTCCTTAAGTCTCTCTTCCTATGTCTTCCAGTGCAGACCCTGCACCATTTTAGTTGCCCTTCTCTGGACAGCTTCCATCCTGTGTATGTCTTTGCGGAGATTGGGTCTCCAGAACTGCACGCAGTACTCCAGATGGGGAATCACCAAATGTCTGTACAGAGGGATAATAACTTCCTGTTTTCTACTGGTGATGCCTCTCCCTATGCATCTCAGTATCCCCCCAGCCCTCCTTGCTGCCCTCTCACATTGCTTGCCCACCTTTAGGTCATCTGATATGACTACCCGAGGTCCCTTTCCATTTTGTTGTTAGTATCTCACCCCATTGTAGTACTCTTCCCTGGTTTTGTTTCCAGGTGCATTACCTTGCACTTCTTAGCATTGAATCTAAGCTGCCACACATTTGACCATTCCTCTAACCTTGCCAAGTCCCTTCTCATCCTTTCCACCCCACCTTGTGCATCAACTCTGTTGCAGATCTTTGTGTCATCTGCATAGAGACATACTTTTCTTTCCAGTCCCTCAACAATGTCGCTTATAAAGACATTGAAGAGGACCGGTCCTAATACTGAACCCTGCGGTACCCCACTAGTAACCCCCCTTTCTTCAGAGTGGACTCCATTTACTATTACTCTCTGTGTCCTATTCTCCAGCCAATTCTTTACCCAGGCTGTCATCTTGGGACCCACTCCCAGGCTGGCTAACTTGTATATTAATCTTTTGTGTGGGACTGTGTCAAATGCCTTGCTAAAGTCTAGGTAGGCCATGTCCACAGCCCCTCCCTGATCTACTACTTTGGTCACCCAGTCAAAGAAATCTATCAGATTTGTCTGGCATGACCTTCCTGCTGTGAATCCATGCTGCCTTGGGTCCTGTGCCCCTCTGGCCTCTAGATACTCGACAATTCTTTCCTTCAGAAGTGATTCCATCATTTTCCCTACCACTGAGGTTAGACTAACAGGTCTGTAGTTTCCTGCTTATGCCTTGCTCCCACTTTTGTGAAGGAGAATCACATCTGCCCTCCTCCAGCCTCGGGTACCACCCCATCCTCCCATGATTTGTTAAAGAGTGTAGTCAGTGGTGTCACTAGTTCTACCCTTAGTTCTTTTAGAATTCTGGGATGAATCCCATCAGGCCCCATCGCTTTGTCCACCTTCAGTTTTAAGAGTTCTTTCAGAATCCTTTCTTCTGTAAATGGGCTGGTATCAACTTCTGTATCCAGAGTGTTTCTAATGTTTGTTTTAGGTACCTACCCCTCTTCCTTTGTAAATACTGAGCAAAAATATTTATTTAGTATCTCTGCCTTTTCACAGTCACCATCTAACCACCTTCCCTCCCCTTTATTAAGCCTCACTATCCCTCCCTTGGTCTTCCTTCGCTCCCTGATGTACCTATAAAAGGTTTTATCCCCCTTCTTAACTGAGTTGGCTATCTTTTCCTCGGTTTGGGCCTTTGCTGTTCTGACTGCCTTCCCAGCTTCCTTTTGCTTTAACTGATACAGTTCTCTGTCCTTCTTCTTGAGAGCACTCAGGCCAGAAAATTAAAATGCCACAACAATGTACAGTTAGGAGTGAAAATCCACAGCACAACTACCCTAGTGCTTCGTGTTCTGTCCAGGACACTTTGTTAGGAGGCGGGGTTCTGTAGCTTGGGACTGCTCTTTTATTGAAAAACTTTTTTAAAATGACAGTGCAATCTTTTGAATAATTCATTTTCCAAGCATAAGAAATCCCCATAGTCACACCAAACACCAATATATACAATGAAATAATACCCTAAGTGTAAAAGACTAGTGACAAATATTAGTGAAAAATACATGTTAAAAAGACAGCAAGCAGCATACAATGGGAGGTCAAATTTTAGCGCAAAAGGTTAAAATCTTAAATTTCAAAAATAAAAAAAAGATGACATTTGAGTGATGAAACTGGTTGGGAGTACTGACTGTTTCTCTTCCCACGTGTTGTGGTGTTTTTTTTTTAAATAATTTGAAATAAAGTATTTTTTCTGAAGAGCTGAGGAGTGCGGAATCTGTGTTGTAAGTCCCAAGCAGCTTAAGTTGGAGAATCCTGCAGTCGGCGTTATGCTGTCTGAGATGTGGTTGGAGGTGGCGTTCCCACTGTTATTGTAACCAGCTGCTCTCTGTCAGAATGCCAGCTGGCCTCAGCTGACAGAGAGCATCCTGCAAATTCTGGGCCAGCTTGCCACACTGGCACATCATAAGCAGTGTTGCCATCAGGGGCACAGAGCCTGTGTCTTGCAAACTCAAACTGGGGCTTCCTCTTCGGTAACCTTTGCCAGCAGGTACTGTCTCTATTCACTCAAATGTTTTGCCATTTGTCTTTCATCCTCGGCCATGGCTTTATCAGTGGACAATGCAGACATCTCAGGTGCAAGGAGAGGCTTCGCCATGATATTTCAGTAGAACTGGGTTTAACAACACTTTCCTTCTCAATCTGACTAGCTCCTTCACATACACGTACAGGTACTGGACGTATAGATTTAGCTTCCTTATACTTTGGGTGGGTAGGGAAGCAATCTCCTCCACCTCAGCAGCCACGTCCACTTCCTCCAAACCAGGGTCCTCCAGTCCCCCCAGGAAGTAGACAGTGCCTCCCACAGAAAGAGGAGGGGAGGTTTCAACCGTGTCATGGCCAGCATTTCCTCTGTCAATAAAACAGGTTCATGCAACCCATGCACCAGGACGCACCTGGAAGCAAACTATAACAGCTTAGTGTGCCTTTCCTGGTCAAAAATTACAAATAAAATAAATAAATAACTAAATAAATAAAAAGAGTAAGAGAAATCCATACCTGTGACTGGTCAGATGTCACAACATGACTGTTGGTTATTTAATATTGAATTTACATTACAGAACATACAATGTACTGTACATGTATAAGAAAACAATGGAATGCATTATTACATAGTAATTATACAGAGATTGGATAGATTTCTTTTAAATATACCACCCCTCATTTTGTGTCCTGACATACAGGGACCCCCATCTCATTTTATAACTTTGTTGTGGCATGCCTAAGACTTGCTATCATCTTATCCATACACAGTGCTTCTAAGATTGCAGAATACCATTTTTGTGTTTGATGTGTGCATGAGCACCAAATGTTTTGCTACAGTGAAAGGGGATTTGTGGTGTGTGTCACTGCTGATCCTATTGCAATTGAAAATAGCAGGGGCTCGGCAGTCTAGACCAATGACCATGCACTGTGGTCCTGTCACCACTTGCTGCTTGCTGGGTGGAAACTTTGGCCCGGATATTCAAACTGCACCAGGTTGTGGCGCAAGCCTGGGTGCAGCTGAACTTTGTTGCACAAGGGTGTGGCCTGGGCGATATTCAGTGGAGCTGCGCTATGGCGCAGCAGCTTTGAATATCGCACGCTGGCCACCCCCACTGTGCATGGCGCAGTGGCACTGTGCCAGCGCAAGTGGCCAGAGTGGAGCATGGAGATGCGCTAGTGCAAGTGCCATTGTGCCATGCACAGCACCTGCGATATTCAAAGGGACATGCAAATGGGGCCATAATTTGTAAAGCGCACATGAAGCCATTTGCATGTCATTATGCCGTGGGAGGGTGGGGAGGGGGTACACTAGACCACCAGGATAATAGGACTATTTTATGATTTACAGATGCCCACGATCGGCAGCGATCGTCCACTGACCACCAGGGATATTGGACGGGGTGGTTATTATACCGATGCCCGCGATCGGCACATAGCGGTCCACTGGACCACCAGGGATATTAGAGGGGGTTTCATTTAGACAAATGCCCATGATCGGGCTGCAGGGGACCAGTGTGATGTCAGCAGATGCCCGCGATCGGGCACAATAACGCATCCACTGGACCACTAGGGATATTGGAGGGGATTTGAGTTACATGGATGCCCGCGATGGGGCATGGGGGCACCGCCAGGTGTGGCAGGAATCAGGCCACCACAGGTGGCAGCTACCGTGTTGCGCCCTGCAATGCGGCAGCTCACCTGTGGGTGGCCATCATTTGTTCCTTTTTTGGTTTAACTTTGTGCAGGTGCAGGTAGGGTTGGCATGATATGACTCTGCACATCCCGGCTGAATATCGGGCTGTGCAGGTTATGCATGGGCATGCCCTACCTGTGCCTGCATACATTTCTGATGTGCTCCGTGCATCGGGATTTGTGCCGCACTTTTCCATTTTGAATATCGTGTTGGTGGATTAGTGGTTGTGCATGGCGCAACACTGTTGCACCATGCGCAACCCTTTGAGTATCTGGGCTATTGTGTATTTCAAGGACCTGAAGCCACTCCAGTCAGAGGGCTTTGGTTCTTTGATTTGCATGAAGCCAGCTGGTCAGCAAGCAGCTTATCAGCTGTCAACAGCAATCCTGCATGGGTCACAGCATGCACTGCGGTCTGTTTCTGACTTTCACAAATGCATTTTTAGTCTGTTAGATGCCGCCTCTATGTTTTTTCCTGTAAAAGAAAACGATCCATCGATGTCTGTTGCTAGCTCCTGTAACTGTCCCCCCACCTGACCCTCCCACTCAGCACCCACCACCACCACCACCCCTTACATATATAACACCAGCACTGGGGTGTCCAATCCCAGTGTTATCAATCAATCAATCAATCAATCAAGCTCTATTTCTAAAAGCGCCTTTCTAAAACCAAGGCACTTGTACAACACTATAAATAAATAAAATACATAAAGAGAAATACAACAAATTAAAACCAATGCAGAAATTTGAAATAAAGAAAACTTTCCTCTGCATTTTTTTTTTTAAACCCTGTAAAAAGAAACTGTCCATCGATGTCTGTTGCACTGTTAGTCCCCCACCTGAAACTCCCACTCAGCAACCCCTCAGTCCTTCCTTACCCACCAGGGGTTCGATGCTGTAATTATCTCTGGACCACAGCCACATCTTCATTCTTCAAAGCAGGTCCGTGAACTGGGAAATCAAGTATGCGGTTCAATGTATTTCAATAGGGTTTTAAACTTGCATTATTTTCCATGTAGAAAGGTACGCCATCCATCGATGTTTGTTGCTAGCACCCTGTAACTATTTCCCCCTTTATCCTCCTACTCAGCACCCCCTTCCACACACACACTATATGCAACACCGACACAGTGTCATCAGAGACCGTGAGGAGTGAAGGTATGATCAATAGAGCATAGTCAGTTTAAAACCTTAAAGAGGGAGGGCTAGGACCAATGTTGGATTTGTATGATAAAATGTTTTCAGCTGCATTTATAAAGTTTTTTATTGTGTTCAACAAAAGATTAGCACTGAAACTGGTAATTACAGTTGATTCGTCATGAGGCAGTCGCATGCTTCAGCATGGCCTCTCTCATGCTGAGCCCCCTTGCTTGCACCTTCCTCACCAACACATTCTTCTTCTTGTGAGTTCAGACACTATTTTTGTCACTAGTACAGAGTGATACCACTTCGGCAGTTGTTGAGACTGTGTGTTAGTAGTAATGGCTAGAGAGAGCACTGAATGCTTCATTAACGCTCTACTGGAGGGAATTGAGACTGAATTAAAATGCAGTTCATTATGTTTCAAGGTTTTAAAAGACATTATGATCTGTCATGCAGTTTGTTCATTGTTATGTTTTCAACTTTAAGGGACAATATCTCAAATGTTTCCTAACGTACTGTTTTGTATTGAGAAGGAGGGAGGGTTTTCAGTGTTCCCATAAGATCCGTGAAAATGCTATGAAAAGAGCATTTAATTCTCTACTTGTCTAGAGGGAAAGCTCTAACACTTGATTCTATTTGGTTTAAGTTCTTGTTCTTGGCTGTGGGTGGACCTCTTTAATTAATTGGTTGGAGACACAATTGTGACAAGGACCAGATACAATAGTAATGTCTTTTCTAATGAATTGTACAAGTACTTCATGATATCAAATTTATTTTCTTACTGTACTATGTCCATCTGCACAGCAGACCCACTGTCGGGAAGGAGGGGCAGCTGGGACTGTTGGCAGTGATCAGCTGGTCTCTGTCTCCCTCTGGACTGTCTTACTCAATGGGGAATGGGTTTCTTTTCTATTAAACAAAAACAATGCACCACAGAAAACTTGATGCAGAGTGACAAAACTAAGTCCTGTTATGAAGGGCCTGTCAGAGTCAGAAGTAAAGGCTCCCATTAGTAAATTACTGCTAGATCATTAAACCTGTTTAAGACAGTATCTTTTTTTAACAAGTGGAAGCAAGATAGAGGATTATGACACTGACAGTCCCTGCTGCCCACCGACAATGATGGGAACTGAATTGGGTACAGGTAATAAATCCATGAATTATCTGGTTCATACTGACCAGCTCTCACACCAAGACAGTTCCTTTGATTTTGATGTTGCTGTCATAAAACAGGGTGCCTAGAAGTTATGGCCCAAGAAAATCTGGGAAATGGTGAAAGAAAATCAAAGGCTAGGCAAGCACAGGTGTCACAGAAGGGCAATGCTTTCTACATACACTTAACACTACACATACTTGTAATAAAAAAATAGGAATTTCCTGTTTTTATCTCCAGTGTTAACATTATGAATATGATGCATTTTGCATCATATCAGCTTTGTTTCTCAAGATAGAAAAGTAGGAACAGCATATGTTTGTCTTGAGAAACAAAAGACTATGGGTCTGCTCTTATAAGTGGTACAGCCATACAGGGCTTTTTAACTTAATTTTGTGGACAGACTGAGGAAACCACAGTTCTTGGACTACAGTTTTCCTCTCACATGTCTGTAGTTTTTTTTCTTAATAAAATTTTTATTGAAAGTAAAATTCAACATAATCATTTATAATCCCTGAACAACATTTAACAAGCACATTTCCTTTCAGACAAATGCTTAATCAACATATTCAATACTATTTCAATACATATTTTGATAGTTCTATAATCAAATCTATTATAGCCACATAACTATATTATCTAAAAAGCTTAAATATCTAAAGCTATATTTAACTTTATACCTCTGATATTAAGTTAAACCCTGCTCAATAATGTTTTTCTTTTTCCCCAGAGTAGTGTAGACTGTTAAAGCAAGAAAAAGACAGTATTAAAGAATATAGAGAGAAGAGGGAGAGAATGAAAGAAGGAAGAGAAAAGAAACAGTACCACCATCTTAGAAGAGAGATCTTAGAATACAGTTGTTTGGTTTCCATGACTTTTGTAATTAAAGTCTTACTGTCATGCTGAGTAGTGACTGATATTGAAGTCAGTTCCTTAATCAGCCTTTCAATAGCATCATACCTATCCTCAAATTTGTGCTGTAGCCTGTTAAAGTGTAATACTAATTTCTCCATTCTACCACTTTCTATCAGTTGTGCATGCCATTCTCTTCTTGCTGGTGTTTTGTCTTCAAGCCAGCATCTCAGTATACTGTTTCTTATTGAGCCCCTATCAGTAAAAGAGAACATCTTTGCTCCTGTGTCCATTTCTTTTTCTTGTCGAAATGTCCTATAATACATGTCTCCATGGTTTATGTTGTTCCTTAAGTGAGAGATTTCGTTAAGGTACTGTTTGACCTCCTTCCATAATTGCTGCACACAAGGGCATTTCTAGAACATGTGCACAAGGAAGCTCTTCCTGTTTTGCACTTGCTACATCTAGAACCTGGCTTAAGGCCCATTTTGTGCACATGCACCAGAGTAAAATATAGATTATGCAATATTTTAAAGTGCTGCAACCTTAGGTTAGATGTTTTTAAAGCTCTCTTGAAAAGGACCATATTTTGTCCAGTCCCAATCATCAGTACTTACCTCTAACTCCTGGGACCACCATCTACTAAGTCATGCTAGAAGACCACTGAATGTGTCTAGAAGGAAATTATTAAGTGAGGAAATTGAGGGAGATAACTGCATGTAGGCAATAAAGGATTTAGATTCTTCTGTTATTTCTTGTCCAAGTTGTATCTGGGCTTGTACTAAATCGACCACTTGGTTAAAAAATGGTACTCCATCTACCAACAGCGGTGCTTATTTACTAGGGAATCAAAGGAAATAAAAGCATTGTTTTGTATAATGTCCTTAAGTCTTATAATATTTTTTCTTGTCCCAATCCTTCTTTATGAAGGGGGTGGTTCTAATTTAAAATTGGCATTTTCCAAAATGGGTTGTAACAGGGACTTGTGAAGTTTGAACTGAAAGACCAAGCCACCTATTTAACTATTCTAAGAGAATCGGACAAGACTTTATTCAGGGAATTGAGAGTTTTTAGTGAATAGAATATAAATGAATATTCATAGATTTACAAATATTTATTTCTATTTCTAACCATTCTGGAATATAAGCAGAATCGTGAATTGGGATAGCCATCTGGAAACCGGGAGAGTCTTGCTGCCAGATAAAGGCCTCCTCTCTCTGTTCCTTGTTGATTTATGGTATGCTAACCTTATTTTTTTATACCTCCATATGAATCTGGAAACCAGTGTGGCAGCTTAATAAAATGTAGAGGAGTTCTGGTAACAGATTTATTTTAACAGCGTCTAAACTCCCCTGGTTCCCAGTGGCAGTTTATGCCATCTAGACAATGATTCCATAAAGTTGATTTTGGTGAGAGCAAGGTTACTCAATATCATCCTAGCTAAACTCTTATATAATCTATCTCCTAGGTAGTCTATGTAATCTGACGCCCAAGACAAGACCAAGTTGTTCATTCTGTCCTTACAACAATCTGTTTAGGGGTAAGAACTTTGTTTTCTTAAATTTAATTTGTAACCTGATATTTCCCAAATTCCTTTATTAACTGTAACAATCTAGGTACAGAATTATCTATGTTTGTCAGAGATATTAGCAAATCATCAGCATAAATAGATGTGTGGATTTCTTTTCCAGCCATAACCACTCCTGTTATTATCCTATCTTCCTTGATCTTCCTTACTAATGGGTCTACTGTTAGGTTGAAAGCAGAGGAGACAAACAGCAGCCCTGCCTAGCACCTTTTGTTTCTTTGAAGGATGCAAAGATAATGCCATTAGTGATGACTGCTGATGTGGGATCTTTGTACAAAGGGTACCACAGATACACAGATACATAGAAATGTGATGGCAGAGAAAGGCCCCATGGCCCATCTAGTCTGCCCAACACCCTACCTCCTTCTGTTATGCTTCCACCCTCTTTTCCCAACCCCTTAAATCTATCCCAAGCCCTCTTGAACCCCTCCATCATTTCAGCTGCCATTACCTCTTCCGGCAGCTTGTTCCAGGCCTCCACAACCTCTCTGTAGAAAACTGCTCCTGGCACTACCTCTGTATTGCCCACCTTCCAGTTTGAGGCTATGTCCCCTCGTGTCGCTCCTTCTTCAATTTAAACAAGCTATCACCCTCCACCTTATTTATTCCCTTCAGATACTTAAGGTCTCAATCATGTCCCCCTCTCCTTCCTAGTCTCCAGAGGGTACAAATTTAGTCCTCTCAATCTTCTCTCATAGGGTACATCCTGCATCCCTCATACCATTTTGGTTGCCCTTCTCTGTACCCTTTCCATCAACTCAACATCTCTTTGTAGGAGGCCTCCAGAACTGCACCCATACTCCAGATGAGGCCTCACTATGGTTCTGTATAACGGCATTATCACCTCCCTCTTCCTGCTATTAAAACCCCTCACTATGCAGGCCAACATTCCATTTGCCTTCCCACTGCCTGCTACACTGGCTGCCCACCTGAGGTCATACAATACCATAATCCCCAGGTCCCTTTATCTTTCCTTCTCCTTAATCACCATCCCCCAAGGGAGTATGTTTTATTCTCCTCCCCATGTGCATCAGCAAGCATGTTTGTGCCTTAAACTTCAATTCCATGTGTCAGACCACCTCTCCAGCTTCTCCAGGTGCCGCCTCATGGCTTGCACCCCCAATAGATGAATCCACCCTACTGCAGACTTTTGTATCATCTGCGAACAGGCACACCCATCCTCCAGACCCTCCCACTAGGTCACTAACATAGATTCTAAAAGCATTGGTCCTAGAACTGACCCTGTGGCACCCACTGGTCACCGCCCATTCCCTGAATGTGTCCCATTTACCACCACTGTCTGACTCCTTCCTTCAACCAGTTTTCCACCCACCTGGTGATCCTGAGGTCAACCCTAGTCTGTCCAGCTTATGCACCATTCTACCATGGAACAGTGTTGAAGGCCTTATTGAAATCCAGATAGGCCATGTCTACTGCTCCTCCCTGGTCCACTATCTGTCTCACCCCATCAGAAAACTCTATCAGGTAAGTCTGAAGGACCTTCCTTAGGAAGCCATGCTGCCTGTCATCCTGCATGCCATTCATCTCCAAGTATTCTATCCACCTGATCTTAAGTAGTGTTTCCATTACCTTCCCCACCACTGAGGTAAGACTAATAGGATGGTAGTTTTGACCTCGTCCTTCCGCCTCCCTTATGTAGTGTGACCACCTCTGCCCTCTTCCAGTCCATTGGCACTACCCTGTGACCAAGAACAAGTTAAACAGCCTTGCCAGATGCAGTGCTAGTTCATCCTTCACCTTCTGAGAATCCTTGGGTGTATTCCATCAGGTCCCATTGCCTTGTCCACCCTAAGTCTACCCAGCTGTTCCCTTACTCCTTCAGCTGTGAATTCTGCCACACCCACCTGCCTGTGACTGTCACCCTCCCAGCTCATCCTGGTCCCTGTCCTCTCTTTCCTCTGTGAAGATTGAGGTGAAATACCTATTTAATGTCTCTGCTTTTCAAAATCCTTCCAGTAATATTCCACTTCCCCTTATCCTCTCAATCTCATGCTGTGCCTCCTCCTTTCTCCAATGTACCTAAAGAAGGTTTGTCCCCTCCTTGCCTGCTTCACTATCCTGTCCTCAGTGGCCTCCTTAGCCCTCCTTATCTTTTGCCCTGCCTCCTTTCTTTTTCCCTGTAGGTTTCCTGTTGTGTCCTCCTGTACCTCTAGCTTTATAAATTTTTCTGGGAATTTATACCAACCTAATACAGTACATTAAAGAGAGACTAAAGCCACAATTTCTGGAATCAATAAATTTCAGATTTTGGATCAGTACAGCCTCAATCAGCCTCATGCCAAATGAGATCTCTAAGTTACTTTGTTTAAAAGTTACAAGTCATTTTATAACCCTAAATTCACTGCCTGTTCAAAAAAGCCAGTTTCAGTGAAGAGCTGCTGCTGATATCATCTCCAGAACTCGGGTCTAGTCTTCCCTGTCAGCAAACTTATAGAACTTGTTTCTTCAAAAGTTGGAGTTCATGTGCAATATTTTCACAAGTAAAACAGACACAACATTCAAAACATTGCCATAAATGCTGTGTGTTTCAGGTATTGTAAAAAATTGACAAATGTATTCTTTTTATTTATTTATTTTGGTGCCTTTATGTTTTCTTTTCTCCATGGTTGCTGAATGCTGAATCATAGTGGTGAGGTTTAATTTCAGTTTCAGTTTATTTGTTTATACTGGAAAGGCATGTGAGCAAAATGTCTTGTTTTCAATGGTGAGGTTTGCAGACTGAATATTTTTCTGATGTGGTGGAAGGCTGTCATCATTCACACCTGTCATTCAATTGAGGTGATTTCTCAGGGTGGTACTTTAAAACAATTATTCTACCTCCCTGTAAATGGCGGTGGGAGAGGTAACGCTGTTTTGAAACCTTACTATGAGTTTCTATGCAGTAGCCAACCCAGTCAACCTAGGGCCAGATATTTAAAACTTTGCCCTGGGGCAAAATTAGCACTGCACAGCTGGCAAAAGTAGCGGAACCATTTGCACACCATACTCAAAGAAATAGCCTCGGGCTAAATGAGTTGAATATAGTGTGTAAAATTAAGGTGTGCAACAGAGCTGGAGAGTGCGGTCCAACAATAGCCCAGCAAATAAGACAGCACTGAATCTAGCAACTGAGTGCAGTGTAAACTGCAACAGCAGCCCAGTGAACACAGAGGTGGAGTGAGGTAAGGCTAAACAATGTGAGCAATGTGTGTGCTAGCAAAGCAGTGGAGCACAACAACAGCAAACAACAGTGCAGGCCAAACACTGCAGAACCATGTAATGGAACATTGCGGTATTGTGTGGCGCTGACACATTTAGTTCGCAGCACTAAGTTTACTGTATTCAAAACTGCAATGTAGATGAACTTACTCAGGCAATCCATGGGCAAACAGCCACATTAGCATCTCATTATAGCCTGTTTTGCATGTGGATTGCCCTGAGCTATAACATGGTGCACACAGCTCAACCTGTAGGTCCGACTGGAATTACAGGTCAGTAGCCACATTTCTTTCTGTGCTCACAGCTACACCTGTAGGCCTGACTGGAATTACAGGTCAGTAGAACATTCTTTGTGTGCTCACAGCTCACAGAACATTAGCTGCAGTCTTGGTTTGGACACAGATACAAAGATTAATGTGGCCCAGAGGAGTAGCGCACAGGAATGGGTGACCATGCTGCATGCCAGAGGCAAATCATTGTTCCTACCACAGTGTTTATCAGATGGTACAGTACCATAGTAGGTGATACTGTGAGTTACACAGTAATGCCTATGGTGTGTCAGGCAACAGTGACTGGTGCTATCCACACAGTGACAAGCACAGCTGGAAGGTGTGGTCTGACAGTGAACACCACAGTCATACTGTTCTGTGACCCTCATGTGCTGCACCAGTGGCATGGGTTCCCCTCAATACCATACACATGGGGTACCTGTGTACAGGGATCCCAGACAGGTGTCAGGATATGTGTCCTGGGGGGCCACAATACCATCATACTGGCACACTGCTGTCAGGAGCAGTCCCGTGGTGAACATGTGCACTGTGTAGATGGCCCCAGCCATGTGACAGTACCTACTATGTGGTGCAGCCTGGCCACCTGTACACTCTCCCTCAACACCCTCCATTCACCCAGTGCAGCATGTATCTGCTAGATTGTGCTGGTGTACACCAGTGGGGGAACTGGAGGTGTGTGCTGCATGGACACACTGCCACGGTGTCCACTGGGTGCTGGGGCACCCACTAATACCTGGCAGGGTTAAGACCAGTGCCAAATGACAGCGACATAGGCAGTACCATCTGTGTGTAGCATGTCTCGCCATATATGTTTTCTGTACATTGTTCTGTATCATCTTGTTCACTGGTAAGCACTGGGCCAAGGCCAGTGTCAGAAATGACCCAGAGACAGTAAATGTGGCTGAGATGCAACAGTGTACAATAAAGACATACAATGCACAGCAACACACAGTACACAAATATCACATTAGGTACACATTATAATACATTACAATACCGTACAAATAGTTTGTTGCTGCAAGTGGTGTTCTAGCTCAGTTATAACATTTACACGAGTGTTCACTTCTAGAACTATTGGGGATTGCATTCCACAGTTTGTGTGCCTGTGCATATGGAGTGGCCCAGGGTGGCTGTCCTCCCACACTGCCTCCTCATTGGATGCATACAGCCTTTTCCCTTTTGCTGCTGTGTCCACGCCCCATCCTGGGTTTGCCTGGCATTAAGACCACCTTTTCATGGGTGTTAATTTGCACTGCACTACATGTTGCTGCAAAGCAAGTTGCGCGCGCTATACTTTTGAATGTACTGTTGCACCTATATGCATGTCCCCACCCCTCACTTTGCACCGTGTATACATTATCTCATAGCATTGGTGCTATCATGTTGCACTGGTGCTATTTGGCCTTTTGAATATAGACTCCAGTGCAATCACAGGCACCCTGATTTGTGCCAGGTGCAAAGTTTTCAATATCTGGCACCTAGTGTTTTCTTCCTGACAGGCTCTTACTTAACCTACATTCAGACTCATCTATGTTGTATTTCACATTAAAATGTTAATTTTACCAGGGCTAACACTTCCACCACTAGCAGGAATTAACACATATTAGACCCTGTTAAAGAGCACCTTTAATGATGGTCCAAAAGTTACATCTTGTAGTCATTATATGCAGTACTAGACCTGAAAGGGTGAATGCATTCATTATTTTGGCCAAGATTTACTCTGCCTTCCATAATTTGGATTTGTTTTTGAGCCCTGCTTTAGCCCTGCTGCACTTGCCTTTGCTGTTCAGCTGCTGGGCTGCTGGCTCTGATGGCTTCACTGTATGGCAGAGGAGTAACTCACACTGTGTAGTACAGTGCAGTCACAGCAATTTTGCAAGGGAAAACTACCAGTACTCAATGTACATACTATGTTCCCCTTCCCCAATACACCCTGTTAGCAATGCATTATGCCAAAATCCAAATGCCTTCTTAGTATGTATGTTTTGTAAAATTGACTTTCTTCTGCCTTGGTAACAAAGCATGGATTGAGAGAAGATAGAATTGCTGTCAGCATCTTTCCCAGTCCTTTTAACTTTCATGAAAAAATTACCCCATTCTGTGAAAGACAGGACATGAAACTTACGAACAGGAGGCTGAGTTTCAACTGCTAAGAAAAGACATCTTATGAAACAGCAATATATTGTTGAGGACAGAGATTAAGATTTAGAGCACCTTTTCCCAGTCCTTTAGACTTTCATGCATATATTACCCATTCTTGCATTGATTCTGGAATTGCATTTCATTCATTTTGCAGAATGCAAAATTAACTGCAGAGGACAGTAATGACATACAATTCCAGAATCAATGCAAGAATAGGTAATATATGAATGGAAGTCAAACGGATTGGTAAAGGTGCTCTTTAAAACTTGTTATAAAGCAGACACAAACAGCAGTGAAGTTACCAACATTATGCACTACTAGTAGCAATACAACTTCCTAACAGACACTGTAGAGTAGCACTCCCAAATGGTATCAACAGCCTGGAGGCATGTTGACTCAGCATTCAGCAACCCCGAGAAATGGACCTCATCAAAAGGTATTAAAACTATGAATTTATCAACTTTGTTCCAAAACCTGAAACCCACATAGTTTTATAGAAATGTTTTTTTGAATGTTGCTGCCTCTTTTACTTATAAAAACCATTGCACATGATTTTTAAACTTTGGAGAAACAGGTTCTGTATGCTTGGTGACAGGGAAGACTAGACTGTGAGTTCTGGAGATGACATCATGAGCAGCTCTTCACTGAAACTGGCTTTTTAAATGGGTAGTGAAATCAGGGTTACAAAATAGCTCATAACTTTAAAATTAATTAACACAGAAACCTAATTTTTGGTATGTGATTTATTGGGTGTATGCTTATTCTAATTATGTAAAGTAGCAGTTCTGACCAGAGTCCCTCTTTAAAGAAATGGGACCAGAGTATACAATCAAATGCCTTTTCTGCCCTAGTGAGAGAAGGCCAGAGGACATGTTTGCTGTATTGGTTGTTTCTATTACATGAAAAATTTCCTGATGTTGTCTGTAGAAATATGTCCCTTCATGAATCCTGTTTGTTGGGAAGTGATCATAGATGGTATTACTTTTTCAAGACTGTTTGCCAGGATTTTGGCCAGGGTCTTTACATCTGAATTAATTAGAGAAATAGGCCTATAGATATTGCAATCCAATGGCTCCTTACAATTTTTAAGTATTAATGTGATTAGACCACGAGTTTGAACATTGGATAACGTTCCTTGTAACAAAGCTTCATTAAACATATCTTTTAGCAGTAGGGAGACTTCATTGGCAAAGACATGATAAAAATTAGCCGAGTAGCCTTCAGGGCCTGGGGTCTTATTTTATCTTAAGGGAATTGATGGCCTCTAATATTTCTGCAGTGGAAATATCTGCCTCTAGTCCTGCAGCCTACTCCACTGACACACCCTGGTATTTCCATCCCTATATAAAAGTCTGAAAGGGTATACTATTGTTTTATTTGTCTTGGGCATAAATATTCTTATAGAACTCATAGAATGTTTCATTTATTGATTTAAAATCCAGAACTGTTTTCTGCTGCTTGGGAGACCTGATAGCAGTGATGGAAGTGGAATGTGCATTTTTTTCAATCTAATAGCTGATATCTTGACGCCTTGATCCAGTATCAATCAAGTTTGGCATTCCTAAAGGCAAACTCTGCATCCAACCTACTTAAGTCATTAATTCTGCCCTAAGTCTGAACCAGTCATCCAAAAGTTTGCTAACATCAGAAGTAACTAACTGCAACTCTAGTTCTTTAATTTTCTTTAATAGGTTACTCTGTACTAGAACTCTCAGTTTTTTTTGATTCATGCATATGCTTATTAAAGTCCCCTGCAACCAGCATTTAAGAGAGTCCCATAAAATTCCCTTTAATCTCTTCTGAGTTATTAAAAGGCTAGGAATTCTGCTATTTTGGTTGTTATTTCAGTAATGTTTCCAGGGTCATTAAGCATAATATTGTTTATTCTCCATCTCTTGGATTTTGCAAACTCTATAAGATTACGAAATTCAGTACTACCAGGGAGTGATCCAAGATGATCAAGGGTTTTATCTCCAAATAATTTACCCTGTCAGTTAAATGCTGGTTGATAAGGAAATAGTCAATCCTGATCCAGAAAATTACAATTTGACCAGAATGAGAATTCCTTAATTTGAGGGTGCAAAATTCTCCAGATATCTATGAGATTGTTGTTAGATATCAGGTCTGAAGGACTTTGCACCTACAGGCCTAAATCCGTTCTAGCTAAAGCTGGGTCAAAGATAGCATTCATATCTGCCGCTATGATTGTTGTAGATGTGGGCAAGTCAGTGAGTTTATTTCATAAAATGTTAAAGATCTCTATTATTGGGTACCGTGAGGGCCATAAATATTGACAAGAGTGAATAGTTCTTCTCTAATCCAACCCGTAGTATTAGAAAATGCCCTCCATTATCCTCAATCTGAACACGTACCTTAAAATCAATTGCTCTACTTACTAAGTTCAAGACCCCAGTCCACTTGGAATTATTACTGCCCTGAATACCAGCTCAACCAACTCCTTCCTCATGTAATTGTAGTGGTCTGTTTTAAGGTGAGTCTCACATAAAAAGCAATTGAAACATCTAACTTCTTTGAGGTGCCTAAGTACAGAATAATGTTTAACTTTGTGATTCAACCCTTCACATTCCATGAAGTCATGGTAAAACTATTAGCAAAAGCCATATCTAATGTAACGGAAATTCTGGCTTATTGCTTTAGATAGATGACCTTAGATCTCCCCTTACAGTTCTTCCTGTTGTCATACTACATGCCTGTAAAGGATCTGTCCTATCTAAAGTGGTAGTACATAATGAAATAAAAGTAAAAGAGTAGAGAAAAAGACAATAAAAGAACAAAATAATGCAGTTTAAACAGTAGCTAAAGGCTTTCCTTTGTCAGGTGGGTCATAACATATCATATATTTCTTCTTAATAGTGCACAGATGTATGTTCTTCCCCACTGCCCCTCCCTGTCCATCCCTGAATGTTGTGAAGCAGAGTCCAATACCGACACATACCTCCCAGTAATGACATGTAAATGCAAATAAAAGTATGCAAGAAAAATATTATTGATATTATTCCAAAAGAAAAGGGGGTTGACCCTTTCTTTTCCCATTATGTATAATTTAAACAAAATATAAATGACTATCAGTAACCTATAAACTATTAAAACAGAGGGCATCCCTTAGGTATTGGGTTCTTTATGGTTTAACCCGAAGAGTCTCAAGTCAATAATGTAGCAATTTTTCAAAGTAGATCCTATCTGTATAAATACCTTGGAGTCTAAGATATCATGAAACAAACAGAGGTCATGATATATTTTCATGTTGTCTACCACAGAGATTATCTGGGAGCATACCTAATTAAATATGCAGGAATCTCCAGCAAGAAAACTATTCAATTTCCAGACACATTTAAATACTTGTTCCATCCTCATATAACATATAGCCCCACTTTCTTCTCAAGTTGGTTAAACTTTCTAGCATGGTAGAAGTAACATTAATTAGTTCTAGACTGAAGACCAAAATTGAGACAGTATTTCCTGAAGGACCATAGCTTCTTATTCTTTCCTTGCAGACTACACAGCTTAGTGGTAACTATTAGTGATAACAACCCTTCCCCAAATTTCTGCAGTTAAAATTTATCAACCAGCTAAAAGTACCATAAGGATAATAACATCTAGCCACACAGGAGTAGTAATAATATATGTCCCAGTTAAATAAGTAAAAGACTTATTATTATTGTAAACACTCAAGTTAAAACTACCTAAATATCTGGAAACAGGAGCAACTTAAACCATATACCTATACATAAAAAGATTCAATCATTGTAGGTATTTTATGGGACAAGTAACACTGCTTGTAGTGCCCTACAAGCTATTTGTACATAATTTAGGTGAAAGTAAAAAATCCATGTCTGAGACACTGCTATAGACCCCAAGAAATCAACAGATAAGTAGACCTTTAGGGTTTTCTGACTAACTGATTTCCTTTAAGGGCACTTAGCATCATCAGTCAGTTAGAGACAGACAACAAAGGCTTGAAAAATACCATTTCCATCCAAGATTCTTCATTCAAATCACACATGCCTCTGTTCAAATTGCCATCCACCACCATCTTGTGAGACTGCTGTACCCAAGTTCCTTATGTGCGCCCTACATCATGATGCATGACATCAAATGAAACAGCTCAAGGATCAGCTCTGTACCTGGCCTCATGGGGGCTCTGAATGCTGGATCTAGCAGTTGGAAATTTGAACAAGTAAGTCAATAACAAACAAAATCAAGATGGCTGAAAGTGAACTTTAGAGTCAACTAACTGTGGTACCTCTCATACCCATAGAACTGTTTTGATCAGCCAGTTGTATAAAAGAAGCTCAAACCACAGGTCCCAGCCATGTGAGCCACACAGACCACTCCTTATTATTTATTTATTTCATCTCCTGAAATGCAGCTTGCCCATTGGCACCCAAATCATTCATCTATCACAGAGCACCTTATATTTAAATAAGAAACATTTGAGCACATACGGTCCTGGCAATGTGATTACCAGAAAAATATCTATTCTGTTTAGAGAAGGACCCCATTATATCATACTAATGTGGAAACAATGGCAGAAGACCCCATTAAAACCTAGCCTAATTTAAGGGGCATTTAGCTACCCCAGATGTTCCACAGTCAAGAAACATTTCAACACACTTCCAAAATGTTTTCTTACAAACATAGGTCTTCAATTTACAGCAGGACTGATCTCACAATGAGGCCTTAACAGTTTAACACATCTCTGTGCATTCAGGGGTTGTAGATTTAAGATAAAGAGACATTGACGCTAATAGTTTTATACTTTTATCTTCTTTAGCAAGCCATTATTATTTACAATTGACAGGCATATACTAGATATTGTGAACAGGTAGAAGCTGGTCCAGATCCCAAAGTTTTGTGTAGTTGAGATGGAGACATGGTAAGTTTTGATATTTCTGGCAATGCCAACCTCAGTATAAGGGTGGCCTTACCAGACACATCAAACATTTAGAATGCCTCCTCAACTAGATGGAAACCTGACATAAAAGGAGTTTCACTCCAGAAACAGAAAGTGTCTGGTTCCTTTATTGTGTAATATATTGTATAGTAACTAGCATCTATCGCCAAACAATAACTTGCACACCGCTGGCATGTTCCTGCTAGAGCTCATAGTTTGTTACTCAAAACTGCAAAGTTTTGAGAACAGAGGTTTTCATTTACTGTGCTATCAAGCACAATAGCAGGCGAGTATTGCAAGAAAAGTCATAAGGAAAAGGAATCAAATTGTAACCTTGATAGCTAGCCCACTAATGCTGTTTTTCAATAACTCATGGATGAGGAAAGGGTCCCAAAAGACTAGAAACAGGCAATGATAGTGTCTATACTTAAGAGGGATTTGAGGGAATAAATAAAAACTATCACCCAGTAAGCTTGATATCTGTGGTAGGGAACTTACTTGAACCATTTATGAAGGAAAATGTAAAGAACCACCTAAAAAATATCAGGGTTGGATGATAAATTGCTGCATGAATTTAAAAGATCATGTTCAACAAACCTAATTGCTTCTATGGACTGGTTCATTAGGTGGGGTAATTTAAAAGGCTATACTGAAAATTTGGTGTACAAATATGGTAAAATGTCCAGAATATGACTGAACATTACATTATTTCAGCGTTCACTGTAATGTCACTAATTTTCAATATTTTGACTCCAAACTTTCAACATAGCTACTTTTCTACCACCTCCCATAAATAGCGATAAGTCATTTTAAAAATCCTGGATGAGATGTGTTTTCACACCTCTGGTGTGAAATTACATTTCGCCAATATACTATAAAATGGGACGTGTCATGTCTGTAAGGCTAATCCTAAAACAAGTATCTTCAACACTTGTGGTCAAAATTAAACAAAACAAATTGTTTAACATGCATCAAATGATTGGTATTGACAAATGCTTGTTTAAATAATGGAATATCATTATCTAACCAGTGGCTAAAATTGCATTTTAGTTATAACCACAATCAGTGTCATGCGATATTTCTGGGGTCCTACTAATTGATCAAATCCTAATCCCAGTAGGCAGAGTTGTGGGGTGAACGCCTTTTGTAGACCTAGCAATGGGCCTGGCCTGTTTTAATTTCCTTTCACACTGGCTGGGCTTTGCAGCAGTCCCATATGATATACTGTACTTTAGGGTGCCCTTCTGCACCCTAACATCTTGTGCAGATGTTTGAAGCCAACCTTTTCATCTTAGGAACCTTACAGGTGTGTAGTACATTTTGATTTATTTATTGATTTATTGACAGCATCAGAATTATAAACCTTTGAAACAGAGACCCATTTACAAAGGCTCCACATCAAGAAGTGCAGAAATAATAAAAACAAAAAACACAGGGTGCACATAACAAAGTACAATTACAGGAACAGCTTATAATCATATTACACAGAAACAAAATGTTGATAACTGGACAGTATAACATATACATAGTACACAGAACAATGTGATGACAACTGTACAATGGATGTTACAATCAACAACAAAGAACATGCCTGGCTGACAAATGGTACAAGATCGAAATGAGCGGGGGGGCAAAGGGCAGGACAGAGAATAAAGGGGAGAAGGATGAGTGGACAGAGGGGGAAGGAATAGGGATTAAGGAGACATTGCCTAAATAGGGAGATGCCATATTGGGAAACAGTTTGTATTTCATGAATTTAAGATGATCAAATTTTAGGTATTTATGCAATGTGACCCACATGGGGTCCCTGGTCTTTGTTGGCTAGCTCTGGGAACTGGGACTTAGTGTTTTATATATAACAAAGATAAAGTGTTCCTTTGGTTAGCTAGGGTGGCTAATTCTGCCCAGACCTCAGATTAGCTGAATACCAATTGATCTGGATTCAATGATGAATACAACATGTGCTGCATCTGTGAAAAGGGAATACACAGTTGGCCATTGTTGTTTCATCACTGGATGGTATCAACTGAGATAAGGGTTTTGTGATCTGGTAAATGCAAAAGGGAATCAAGGTTATCCATTGCCAGAATGTTGTCTGCAATTTCTTTGTTGCCAATTTTGAAATGGTGTTCTTGCATACGGGTTGTGCTGGATCAGACAATGGTTTGGTGCCTAAGAACCTGTGAAGTCGCTTGTTGACAAGTACTGAGATATCAGTTGGAGTGGTTTTATGAAGAGGTAGTAGTTTTACAAATGGCACATGAAACAATGCTGCATGACTTATTCCAGCCAGTCATTGAGGCCAGTCTCTATTATTTGCCATTGGGACCAGTAATCCCAGCATCCTGGGGCATTTGCCCACATCTCCATCATAGGTATTGGCTAGCATGTATGGTCAGGTAATACATTCTGAAGTCAGGAGTTGCAGTCCTCCTGGATGTTTCATGGGTTGGGGAGTTTGTTGTACACCCTTATGGGAGTTTTGATACCCATATGAAAGTTGACAGGGCAATGTGTTTGTGTGTAGACCATGTAGTAGGTATAATTGGGTTACTATGCTCATAGGGTATAATAATCCAAGGAGTGCATTAACTTTGATGGTGTTTATTTTGGCCCACAGAGATAGGGCAGGGGGCCATATCTATGGGAGATTCGCCTTAAAGGGGAACATTCATCATGAAGAACCCCAAACTCAAGTGTCCCAAGTGGGCTGATGCCAATTTGCAGTTCGTGTAGACAGTGTTTTTTTTTACTTACTGTTTACAGCAGTATATTAGATTGTATCTGACCGATCCTGCTGACTACCAGGGTGAAATACAAAGTACAAGGAGTACAAAGGAGAACTACAGAAAAGATTACTGGTTTGAAACACATGGATTATCATACTAGACTGAGTACACTGGGTCTTTTTTCCTTAGAGAGGAGGCAAATGAGAGGTGACCTAAGAGCAGTTTTAAGTCTCTGAAAAAGCATGATTTAAGGCAATGCCTTGGTATTGATCTAAAGGACAATAGTAGAGACACTAGGAAGCATAAGTTTAAGATTAGGGGAAACATTTTAGGACAACGTAAAGGAAGAATTGGTTCACATAGATGGTGGTGACTCAATAGAATGCCTTACCAGAGGAGGTTGTATAAACTCCTAGTTTAACTACATTTAAAATGGACTAGATAGGTATTTACAAATGGGTGGGTTTATCAGCATCATCCAGTAACCTCGTGTGGACAGGCTACAAAGGGTGCTTTTGCTCCCTCCTGTAGTTTTTTTCTTATGTTCTTATGAAATTTGCTGTAACTAGGATCCCAGAATCCTCTGCAGTTGATATCAGAGCTGGGCTGCAGCTGTGGAAGATTTAACATCTGAGCACATGCCAGAATTTTATAAGCCCTGATCCTTTGTTTGTTGGTCCCATTGTTCTCCCAGGGCTTTGTACAGTCACAGAGGACTGCATTTAGCCCTGGAAGAATGGCAGGACTGGCAAACAGTTTCTAATATGCACTACAGACATCAATCTTCTGAAGCTGCAGCCCAATTCTGACACCAGCCATGGGGTATTCTGGGATTTTCGTTCACAGCAAATGTCACTTGGGAGTCAGCAGGGTCAGCCAGATATGATCTACTATACTGCAGTAAATAGTAAGTAAAATCATTTTCATTTCATTCATTCATTTTCATTTAAACTTTTATTCAACAATTGAATAGGATAGTTCAGACTGAGACAAGTTTGTTTTCAGTCAGGTTCTTTTGTGCAAATTGTGCAATTTGTCACAAATAATTTTACAAAATCAACTTAAAATAAACATTTGATCACAAGTAACTACATCAATACAAACATGTAATCACATAATAACACATCAATACCTAATAGACATTAAGGAGTATTAATATATGATATTACATCAAATAAAATGTAGAGAAAGAAGACAAGGAAAAGTGGGACACGCTCTCATGTTGTATGGGCAAATTCCACTACAGTTCTGATTTTGCTTCATTTATAAACCAAGATTTTATTGCATTGTTACATGTATATTTACCTTCACACCTAAAATTTAATGGGAGAGCATTCCATGGTCTAGGGCCATTATAAAAGAAGTGTTTCCTGCTGAAAGTTGAATTAGCTTTAGGAAGCATGTATTCTAGGCCCTTGCAGATCGCAGGCTTTGTTTAACTGGTCTCACTGAAAGACTATCCAGTATATAGTCAGGGTCCCTGCCTTTATACATTTTGACATGAACATAACTGTATGTAGGGCTCACCTCCCTGAGAGGCAGATCCATTGGAATGTTTTATACAAGTCAGATCTATGTGTTCTTAATGGGGCATCCAATATGAACCTCACCAGTGTATGGTATATGATATCTAGTCTATTTAAACTCCTAGCTGAAGCACCCAAATGCATTATGTCACCGTAGGCAATTATTGGCATGATTAGTGTTTGGACTACATGTTTCTTGGTAAACTCAGTCATACAGTATTTATTTCTGTATAGAAAGCCCAGGCATTCCCCACTTTATTTTCAAGGGTTTCTATGTGTATATCCTATTTTAATGCAGCATCTAATTGAATTCCGGATATGTATTTTTTTTTTTCTCCTCCTACGTCCCTGCCAGAGCTGCTGCTTCAGGAATCACCAATTAAACCCATCCCTGCCACCGACTTACCTGCTGCTCTGGGTCCCTCATCCTGTTGCAGATTACCCCTGAGCTGGTTTCGGGGTGGAGTGAACCTGTACCTTAATGTCTTCTCCGGTTCCTGAGACAGCGGCAGTTGGTGGCACATCAGGACTGGGTTCAGCGCCCGCCTATCTGGCTCTGGAGGGTGTTTTTTCCTGTTCTGTGAGGACGTTGCTGGCCCTTGACATCAAAGTGCAAGTGCTGATGTCTGCAATGTCCTCCCCTCACTGATGCAGACCCCAGAGGTGATTGGTTCACAGGCCTCTGCCCATGACCGATCAAACCCCTGAGGTGCTGATGAGCTGTCGTGCCCCCAGCCTCCCCCAGAGGTCACCGTTCGCGGGATGGATCACCCACCTCCCCGGAGAAGGTGACCTGTCATTGGACGCTCAGTCTTTCTCCCCAGCCAACCCCAGTGACCCGAGTCTGCTCCCGAACTTGGGTCACTGGCGTGGTGGAGGTGTACGCCCAGTGCCTCAGCTCTAGCGCCACCGGCTGGCGAATTCCCAGATATGTATAACTAAAAACTTGTTCCAAATATATATTACTAAAAGTCTTTATCTGGAAAGGTACCTCCAGAAGATTCGTTGTACTGTCTCGTGAAGAAGAAAATCACCTGGGATTTCTTAGATTTAATGTTAACTTTGACCCTATCAACAGTTGTTGCAATTCATCAAAACCATCTGAAAGGGTATTGAATACTGTCAATGGAGACACCTCCGTATAAATGATGATGTCATCCACATATAAATGATGGTTTACCCTATGGTCTGATATGCAGAAGTTATTCATATAAATATTATATAGGACTGGGCCCAATATCGAGCCCTGTGGTACACCAGATACCATAGTCCTCAATTCCGATGTCCACTCTCCCAGAACTGTCATTTTGCCTCCCACTAAATATTGCTGAAACCACTGAACTACTGAATTGGACATACCAATGTCCCTAAGGTTGGACATGAGGATGTCATGGTCCGAGGTATCAAGAGTTTTGGATAAGTCTATAAAGACAGCTCCCACTGACATCCCCTGTCCAATGCTCTAGTAACAGCCCTGTGACCTTCAGCAATGCAGTTGTTGTACTATGTAGTGGCCTAAAGCCTGACTGGAATCTAGTTATAATCTTTTCCTCCTTTAGAAACACTGTATTTGATTTACCAAATGTCTCTCAAATACCTTCAGAGTGGCTGGTAATAAAGATATGGGTCTATAGTTTTCAATGGACATTTTTGGGTTGGATTTACATATTGGAACAACTCTTGCTGTTTTCCATTGAATGGGGACATCCATTTGAGTAAGAGACATATTAAACAAAGTGGTTAATGGATAGCACTTTTTAGGGCGCATATTTTAACCCTTAGGCTGCCGATAGATTTAGAATGTATAGGAATTTTGGACTGATATATCAGTCTGCGGCCCTGTAAGGGTTAATAGAACAGTAGGTATATCATCGGGGCCAGGTGCTTTTTTTATATTTAATTTTAATAAGACTTCCTGTACTTCTTTTATCTCAAGTTCCTTAAAGAAAAATTCTCTCTGTTGCGATCCTCTAATCTGTTCAATTTCAGGATGGCTCTTTGAGCTACCCTCAAAATTCTGAGGGTGCGGACCTCACTTGCCCAGAGATCCTTCCACTACAGGGCACCTCACTGGTACAATGCCCTACTCCCTTGACTACCCAATTCTCAAAAATAGGTCCATTTAAGGCAGCTCTAAAAACCACCTCCTATCCAGCCGCAGCTGCATGTGCAACTAACGGGTACTGCCCTATCACTCCGGGCTTTTCTCCTCCCAGGTCCTTACTTGACTGGATGACAATAGCCTTCTGTAGGTTGCACTGCCTAAATTTTTGTACTTGTCTGAGAACTGAATTTAGCTAATATCCTGTAGAGGACCTCCTCACTATTACTGCAACTGCTGTATGACCAAGGACTGTAAGATGCCCGTGTTTTCTGTATTTGTTTTTGTACCAGCCAAGATTGTAATCTGTCACACCACTACTCTCCTGTTTTTCATGCCTATACCCATGTACACTGTTCTTATATGTCTTACTGCACCCTATATTCCTAAACCTATGAATCTGTATGTAATCTGATGTGGAGCCTTTGGAACGAGTCCCTGACTCAAAGGTTGTAATTCGAATCAATCAATCAATCAATAAATAAATAAATTTCATTTATTTGAGATGTTTCTCCGATGTAACAGTTCGGGATTGTGTACCCATAGAAATGAAGTGCCTGTTAAATTCATTCACAACTGTTTGGCCTAAAGAAACTGTCTGTTGATTTATAATGAACTTATCGGGAATATTTGATTTCTTTTTATTTTGTTTGCACAAAGTGCAAGCAGGGACCAACCTCACACTTGGGTGTAGGGCTGTTAGCACAGACTGTTTCCTTTATTGGCAGTCAGCGGTTGCCTAGGTTTCTGATAAACATAAGTTTTTGCTATTTCCACTGTAATATCAAGTTATGTAATGATGTCTCCTCATTGCATAACACTGGATTTTGGCACCCTTGAATTCAAAGCATGATGTTTTTGTTTGGACCAACTGAGCTTGTAACTTGCCAATTACTCAAAGTCATGTAGGAGTTTGAACTTCAGGAATCAATACTTTGGGTTCCTGATGTGCAGGAACTCATCATAGGTAGAGATTGTGTAGCATTGTCCCCAACCTGGATCCTCCTCACTGCATCACTATTAAGTATTGTTCTGGTCAGAGAATCCAAGTGTAAGTTCAATAAATAGGAGGAAAGGGGCATGCCTACTGGGTTCCGTTCCTTAGTGAAATTATTTTGAATGTACTCCATTGCATGTAATTTTTTGCTATATGGTGGGAGTAGATAGATTGACCCAGTTTAGAAAGAAGTTAGGGAGTCCAAACTCCCTCACCGTGCAAAAAGAAACTCCCATGTGACCCTGTAAAATGCTTTTTGCGTGTCCAGTGACATCAGGATAGCTCATATTTTGGAGTCCCTGTACACAGAAAGAATGTGAAACAGTTTATGCATGTGGTCCATTGACAGCCTGTCCTGTATGCATTGTTTTGATCTAATATATGGCCTCCAGACCTCTTCGGGATGTGAGGCTAGAATTCTAGATAAAATGTAAAATTTAGACTGAGGCACAAGACAGGTCTTATGTTTTTAAGATAAGTCTGACATTTTCTGGGTTTTGGCAATAGGTGATAAGAACCTCTTGAAGTCTAGGATCTAGGTCCTTCTATGAGAAGTCTTGATTAAAGCGTATAGCTATGTGGGGTTAACTTGTCCCTTAAAATGTTATAAAAATTTAGTTCCATTTCCTTATATCTTGCAAATGTTGAGTACTTGCCACCTCTCCTTTCTTTTAGTAGCTGGCTGCTGTGCTTATTAATTCTAATTTGATTATATATTTAAAGTATCCTTAGAGATGATGACATTAAGGGGCAGTGTAACTATACTTTTCAATGAAGTGGACAGCGATTCTTTATTTTTTAATATGCCATTCATCTCTAAGGAGGTGATTATTTTCCTCCTTACTTTGCCGTTGTCAGAGTAAACAGAGAACTTAATCATGAGATATACAGGTACGTGGTCTAAGACTACCTGTGCCAGGATCTCACATGCTTGCAATCCACTGAGAAGGTCTGAACTAGTGCAGAAATAGTCCAGTCTGGAAGATGAACCATGTCCAGCAGAATAGAAGGTATATTCACGGGAGGTGGGATGATGAATTCTCCATGGTTCTCCTAGCTATACAGCATCTTGCAACTCCTGCAGGGCTTTTGTGCTGAGACAGCCTTTTTCCCTGAGCAATCCAGTGTCACCTGTAAGTGGAGAAAAAAATGGGTGGAGTGACACTGACAAAGATCAAGCCGGAAAGAGATCTAGGGGTTATCATATTGAATGATCTAAAAGTGGTCAGATTTTGTGACAAGGCAGTTTGAAGGACTAGTAGAATGCTGGGGTGTGTAGGAAGGGGCATAGCCAGCAGGAAGAGGGAGGTGGTGCTGCCCTATATAGATTGCTGGTAAGACCCTACCCTGAGTACTGTGTCCAGTTCCAGAGACCACATCTTAGGAAGGACATAGACAGAGTGGATGCCATCTAGAGGAGCACTGCCAAATGGTGCGAGGTCTGTATCAGAAGCCCTATGAGGAAAGGCTAAAGGCTAAATTTGTACGCCCTGGATGAGAGGGGAGAAGGGGATATGATAGAAAGCTTTAAATACCTTATGGGGTAAATAAGGTACAGGAAGGAGAAAATTTGCACATGACGTTCAATTGGTGGCTGTGGTTGAGTGCACAAGATCAAGTGCTAGAACTGAGGAGATTTGTAGAGGTTGGAAAACTGGGCCAATGACAATGGGATGACTTTCAGTACTGACAAATGTATGGTGATGCATTTAGCAGGGTCAATAAAATCTTAAATATACCATAAATGGTACAATCCATAAGACAGTAGATAAGGTAAGGGACCTGAGAATAATGATAGACAACAATTTAAGCCTCAGCCCACATTGTACAGAGGTGATTTAGAAAGCTAGCAGTATTTTGGGAATTATAAGAAGAGCATTTGTCTCGAGACATAGAAACTGCATTTTACCTACTGCATATTCAAAGCATTTATAAGACCACATCTTGATTATTGTTCACCATTATGGAACCTGTATATGCACAGAGATGTACAGAACTTGGAAAAGAGTGCAGCATAGAACCACCAAGTTGATACAGGGCTTAAATGACACACTGTGTAATCCCAGGCTTAAACAACTGGGTCTCTGTTCTTTGGAGAGAAGGAGATATTGAGGTGATCTCCTTGAAATGTTTCAAATAACCAGGGATGCTGAGTTATTGACAAGCGTGGGTGTTGAATTCAATATTCGAAATATAAATTTAAGAAGCCTTAAGTACCAGATTAAACTAACCTTCCCAAAAGGAACATTAAGGAACGTTAGGAGAAACTTCTTCATGCAGAGGATAGTAACATCATGGAATAATATACCAAGGGAAATAGTAGAAGTAGATTGTTTTAACACCTTTAAAACTAAACTAGATGACTTCCTTTGTACTGTTGGACTGAAACAGCAACATGTGGATCCGCTAACGTGGGAGACAGATTAAATGGGCAAATGCCTTCTTCTGTCTCAAGAACTAAGAATTAGACTAAATGCGTAGATAAAAAGATATTCTAGACAAAGGAAAATGCTATGAAACTGTGGGGCTAAATTCAGGAGGGATGTGAGGAAGAACATTTTCACAGAAAGTGTGATGGATGCCTGGAACAGGCTTCCACAGTGGTGGGGTCAAAATGCCTGGGACAGGCACAAGGGAATTATAGGGGTAAGGTGGAAGATCATGCCGTAGATCAGTTAGGGGCTGTAGCAAAAATGAAGGTTAAAAAATGGTCAGACTGGGTGGTCTAAGTGGCCCTTATCTGCCATCACATTCTATGCCACATCCAAAACCAGATTCTAATCCCCAGCCAGAAATAGTGGGACCTGTTCATGGGCCACTGGATGGATTAGAGTCATTGTGAGGAACTCGAATACAACACAATAATATTTCTGATAGCCCAAGAACTCCTCAGGCATTAAGGTAATGCCCCTGGGTCAGTCATTTCTGATAGTAATCAAAAGGAGTATTTCATGTGATCAGGATGGCAACCTTGCCCACTTATTGTTATCACCTGGTGCAAAAACCTGCCCTACCCATTCCCTGCACCACATGGAGCCCTGATCTATGCTAGTGTATGTCTCTGTGCTGGAAAGCTACATTGGCCACGATAGTTTTAGATGCTGTAATATTTGGTATTATTTTTCTTAGACTGTGTCTCTGTAATGTTCCACATGATGAGTTGTAAGCATTAGCTGATATATTGGTTATGTGAAAGCTGCAGCCTGTCAATATTGACAGCACCCTCACTATTTTGTCCTTCCTGCCTTTCTGCCCTCTATTTTCCTCCTGTACTCTGCTGACTCCCACTGCCTGTACCCTCCTCTTATGGCACTTTGGTCTCTGCTCCTTCTTGTTATCTTGACAAGAGAACTGTTTCATTAAACAATTCTGGCTGCCTATTATTTCTGTTTTGCATCAATGTTTAAACTCTGGTTGCTGACCTTGCCACGGTCACCGACTTACCACTGCTGCACTCCCTCGCTTTACTGTACATACTTTCCGTGTGTTTCATGTTAACTGTCTCGTTAGTTTCAGTACTATGGTGAATTTATGATTGCTGACCTTCCACGGTCACCCACTTATCCAATGTATTAAGCCTTCAGATTTTTGTACATATTCTCGGTGTGATTTCATGTTAATTGTATTGTTAGTTTCTGTACTCTGTCTATTCGACGTGGAACCTTTGTAAATGAGTCTCCGACTCAAAGGTACATCCAGATTGTAATAAATAAAAAAAATAGTTCCCCTACCTCATAGCTCTACCTTTGAACTATCCTGCCAGAAGCACAGATCATGGCTACCTCTCACCCTACTCTCACCTTTCTTACATTTTGAAATGCTGAGCCTTTGAAATAGGGTTATGTTACTCCATGCTGCACCCCATCTGCCCTCTCCAAGTCTGAGGACATTCCTTTGTTACCAAACCTGTTGTTCAGATCTGGGTGTATCAGAATAAGTAAACATCTGTATAAAAGAAGCATGTATACCTGTAACACGCAAAAACAAGATATAACTATATATTACCAAAGGAGCAAGTGGGAAAAAATTGAAAACAGAAGGAACAATAACAAACACCAACAATGGATGCAATGTGGTTAATAAGACTGGCACTCCACAAAGGAGGTGTTGGAAAAAGGTGAGGTAATACATCTCATGTGATCAGAGGTCATCCTCTATGAGAGGTTGGTCCATGCAGAGCTTGTAGAAGAGAGCAATACCAGCTCAGTGAGACCTCCTGTCAAATAGGAGGCACCAAAACTGTCACATGCCATGCCCTTAGGTAAAAATAAGAACAGAACTGGTTTAGAGGTGTAAGGCCCCTTCCCACTGTCTAGGAGTCCTGATGGTAAATATGGGAGGGCGGTACAAATCAGAAACCTCCAGATATCCTAGTCTTCAGCTTAAATAAATAAGGCCTTACCTCGCCTGCAGGTCTTGAACAGCATAGTTTAAAGGTTGTCTCTTTTCAGCTGGGCGACCAACACAGTCGGCTATACCTTTAGTCTAGGTTGAGGGTGGATGGATGCTAACTTTCTTAGGAGGAACAGCCTGGTTAGTTCATATAAATAATCCCAGCACACTTGCAGTAAAACAAATAAAGAGAACTGTAATTTTCTTATCTTTAAAATTACTAAATAAAGTGCACTGCTCAATGGACCAGAGGGCCAACAAGCTAGAGGGCACTCAGTTGAGATATATACAGCACTGCGCTGATAGGTAATAACAGGCCAATCAAAGGCCAGTCTCAGGCTCCATGCAGATATTCTGAGCCAGAAACAAGTGCAGGAAACTTATGGAAGGCACAAACAAACCTACAGATTGGGGGTGCCTTACTCCCCACCCTGGCATAACCAAGCTGGGGACATAGCCTATTGAACACTGCAGTCTCCTGAAACACTGCCAAAGACACCTGTTACTGAAACTTCCTCAGACCAGGATAAGTTGCCTGGAAATACAGCATTAGTGACACAGTTCCTTCTTCATGGTTACCCATACTCCTGCACTTTTATGGGCCTAAATCAGACCTGCCCCAGATACGGGCATGGCAGGCCTGATGACACAAGATCCCATGCAGACTGCCAGACTTTACCCCAGCAGTGTGCACACCAGGAAATGCCACCTCAGAACTGTCACCACTGAGGCCCTGTCACTGCCCTGCCACTGCTGCAACAGCCCTACTGCCATACCTTTCAAATGGGTACCAGGTTTCCCAAACCACCACACTGATTGAGGCTTACTTCCATTCTTTGCCCACCACTGCCATTCACTTATACAGGATTACGCCCTCATGGTTATATTGCTTCTACCAGCTTCCCTCATACGGCTTGTATGCATAGCCATCGTCACCACCATGTTGTCTGACTCTCCCAGGCCAGGGGTTTGAAACCTCAGCAAACTTACTCAAACTTAAGCCTGCCAACTCCTCATTTCCTCCCAGCAGCCACATTTTAAATGGGCGGGGCAAAAGCAATACCCAGGGGTCGGACCCAGGCTACCCACACTGGAAACTGGCAATGAGGAGAGGTACTAGAGTAAGCCTGTCCTGAGAGGGGTGGCTTAAAGGAGAAGTCTGCAGAATTGCACAAAACATATGTTATGCAGATTGTTTTGATATGTATATTAAGTCCTAGTGTGCCTTTCCATCTGTCTGCTATTAGGAGTTTTACTAAATTAGCCTGCTAAGCCGTATGGTAGTTTTACAGCCCTGGGATCCCCATCACAAATAGGTTTATTAACTTTCTTTCTCCTATGATGCACCCTGTCTCGTGACACTGATGTAGCCATGCCCTAGATTTAGCATGTGCACTGCTTTAAAATCAGTTTAAAATCAGTTGACAACAACAGGTAACTGTTCTTATCCAGGAGCACAAATGACAACAGTTAGTTTAGCAGATACCTGAGAGCAAGCTAACTGGGGTTTCTGTAAGACAACAGCTGCTAAATATCTCTAATTCACTATTTTTATTTTCTATGTGCATCAGGTCTAGCTAGCAGGAGTGTTTAATTTTAAAACTTTTAATTTTATCAAACTATACACAACCATAAAAGCCCAGAAACGTCCCAGATCATTAATGCTGCTAAAATTAATAAATACTCTAGCTGTTTTTGTACAGAAACCCCACTCAGTTATATGTCAAGTATTTGCTAAACTGTAAATGTAGGTATGGTGGTATCAGCATTCTATTAGCAGTTAGTGCTGATTTTGCACTGTGGCAAGATTTTCACATTTATTTATTTATTTTTACAAATGAAGTGTATGGTGTGAAGCTGCAGCCTAGAAACTGCAAAATTCCTGAAAGTCGCTTTTCTCCTGCCAGTGGTATAGCATGAAAGCAACAGGATGACAGTGACTATTCCACTTACACATTTGATTCCATTTTACAATGGTTCACTGCACTACACATTTAGCGTATCACACTTTTCAAATAATAAAACAAATATTCTCCAAACTAAATAACACACACATACATATTTTTATACTTTATTAAAAAGACTCTTCACATTTGTAACAAAAAACAAACAAAAAAAAAAAATGAAAGTGATGTCACAGAGCAAATCATCCCTAACTCCCAGTTCCTTGTAGTAGAATGATGGTACCTACATTTATGGTTTAGCAAATGCTTGAGAGCTGAGTAGGTGTTCTGTAAGAAAACAGCTACAGTTTTACTAAGTATAGCATTGATGATCTGGGGCAATTTCTGTGCTTTTTATTGTTGCGCAGGTTTGACAACAACATTTAAAATGAAAATGCTTACTACTGCTTGCCAGACCTGACACACACCGAAAAACACAAATAATGAATTAAAGCTATTTAGCAGCTGTTTTCTTACAGAAACCCCAGTTAGCTTGCTCAGGTATCTGCTAAACTGTAATTGTTGCCATTTGTGCTCCCTGGATAAGTACAGTTACCTGCTGTTGTGAACTGATTTAAAGCTGATTTTAAAGCAGTGCACATGCTAAATCTAAAGGCATGGCTACAACAGTGTCACGTGAGACAGGGTGCATTGTAGGAGAAAGAAAGCCAATAAACCTATTTGTGATGGAGATCCCCAGGGTCATAAACTACTATACAGTTAGCAGGCTAATTTAGGAAAACTCCTAATAGCAGACAGAGGGAAGGGCACACTAGGACTTAACATACATATCAAAACACTCTGCATAAAATATGTTTTTTGCAAATTTGGGTGCACTTCTCTTTAATGAGGTATTCACTCTCCTTGAGCCTGAAACATGTAATTACCTAGCAATACACCACCCAAATGAGAATGTTCCACGTGGAGGAAGGGGACCTGAATTAACCCACTCAGGTTATGGTGAGCTGCTTTTATAGAATGCATACTCAGGAGGGTGACTGATAATGTGGTCCATGTGGTTTCCTCCCTTTTTATTAGAGGCCCTTAAGGCATTAGTATGCCATTCCCAAGCTGCACACTGGTTTAATTTGGCAACACTACCCTGACAGCTGTAATAAGTCTGATATAGTTAATGCAGAGTAGAGTTCATGTATTAGAGTTTCTAATCCTTCTGCCCTCACTGGTTTTGGATCCCTTGGTAGCTCTTCTAGTAATGTGTTACCCATGGACTTCTTACCCCACTGACCCAGTGGGAGAGAGGTGACAAACTAAGCATGGAGGTGACTATTCCTCATTTTCTCTCAAGGTATGTTGTTGGCAGTATGGAGGGAGAACCAAGCAGCGGTCAAGTGAGTGTTTCAGGTATGGTGCTTTATTTATTTACTTGAAATTCCTCCAACTGGATAACCCCATGAAATGCAGCATCTCATTTTCATGGGTGTCCCAGTGTAGATAAAGCAATCAACAGGTTCTCAAAGTCCAGTAAGAATAGGTACAGGCTAAAACATGCACAGCACCACACAAGAACAACATACAGCAGAGCCAAGAACAGAAATGAATACCAAATGCTGGGAACTGCTTGACTGCAAGGTAGCAGATTTATTTAACCATTACCATACAAAAGAGAGAGCCAGGAGTAAGAGCTTCCCTAGTGCTTTACCTCCATGACATGAGGCTTCATCAGTGTGCAAGGGTCACAACAAATAGTGTATAAGCATTGTTATAAAATAGCAAGAAAAAATCTAGAAATCTCATTGACCAAGAGACATCAGCTGACTGCACATTAAATCTCTATATACGCACAGTCATCCTGGGCCCAAACCACATCACACAATGAGAAAATCAGTCCTCCTACAACCAAAACTATCTTCATTCAGTCCCCAGCAACTAGAACTGATCTTCCATCACAAACATGGCTGCTACCTTTAGATTGTAAAACCTTTAATTGGGCCCTAAAATAAAACTACCTTAAATAAAAATAAAACAAATAAATTAAATGTTGTTTCCCTGATCATCACACTCTCCTTACACATAAATTAGAAACATTAAGTATTGTTTACAGTTTTCATTATAACTGTTTCTTTACTAACAGTGAAATATCCTCCTTCTGTCATTACCTGCTCATCAGGAAATCTCTTCTGCTTGCCATGACAGTGAGATAATTGGTTTGTCTCTAAACAGGCCTTTGTTGTGTGTGTACACAGTATGTTAGAGAGGAACATTCTGCTAGTGGAACTGAGCTGAATTTTGAATCCCTGTATTCCATGGTAAACATTCCATGATAAACATTCTGGGCAGGAGTCTCTAAAGGATGCACCTAAGCGCATCCGAGATACTCTGGTGCATCCCCACCTTGTGCTGTGGTGTGATTTTGGAAGGGACCCGATGTGTCGGCGCATTCCGATGAGCTACATACCATCCATAATGATATGCAAGCGCATCTGGAGAGGAGCTGCGGTGCCTATGCATAGGTGTGTGAGCCCCATTCACAGCCCGACCAGGAGGTGCATCTCTGGGTCAAGTCTGGAGATGTGCCTCCCAGAATAAGTCTAAAACAAGTAGACTTATATGGATTGCCACCCACAGGCAGGCTGCGTACTGCAGACAGCAGCATGGCAGCCTACCCACCCTGGCAGTCCTGTGGCCCTCCACCCTGCCCAAAACACCACTAAGCTGTACCCTGTGGCAGTAGTGCAGCATATCGTAGAACCCCAAGCCCTGAGACATGCCACCCATTGCGGCGGTTATGGTGATGTAATGGTAACCCCATCACACCTGGACTGATTGAAACATGGGCAGAGACACCACCCGGCAGTCCAGTGGACCCCCACCCTCAGGCTCTCCCAGCCACCCGCTCCCCTCCATGCCAGCAGACCTGATGCTGGTAGCACAACCTGTGATCCACACATGATCCTGCTCTGGTGAAACAGCATAGTGCAGCAAATAGTGTCTGAGCACCCTGCCCTATACATGTATATCAGCAGGGTATATGTGTCATAATAGCACCTGATACTGTACCTCAGCATTCACGATGGCTAACAGCAGTTGGATTCTGATCGAGCCCTGCGTGGCACAGCAGCATCATTGTACAAACATGCCCTTGGAGGGCAGAGCCAGTGACCCGATGGGGAGCACATGTGTCTGAGGGCCCCTGAAGCACTGTGCACTGCTTGTGGAACACCCAGGCTGAGTGGACTATTCTAAGTCCCAACACAGATAGTGCCATGGGATAGCATCAGGGGTGTACAGGGAGACATATGTATACTGCTGGGACCTGACCCTACAGCGCTGACAGACTCCAAACTCCAATCCAACCACTGGAGTCAACATGACCCTACCTGGAGTGGCACAACCTCAGGACACCATGCTGGTTCAGCATGCTGGCAGTCTGGATATGGCTGAGGCAAGGCTGGATGGGGTGCTCACACACCAGGGGCAGCAGAGAGGCAGCCTCAATAGCACTGGCTGTCACAACCAACACCAGTACAATGCAGGCGGGCATGCTGTCACAACATGCACAACCGGACACAGTCTGTCCTGCACACGTGCCCGCATTCTAGGGGTCCCAGAGGGACTGTTGGAGACATTGTGTGGGTGTATGTCGACAGGTGGCTGCTGGAGGCGTGGGACATGGCTATGTGGTACCGGTGCTTAGGCATACCACATACCCCTTGAAGGTCTGTCACAGTGGACACTGGCTCACCCCATTATCAATGGTGACTGCATCCACAGGAACATCCCCATACAGTGGCTGAGCACCGGCAACAGGTACTGTTGAGGGACTTGTGGAATATGTGTTTCTGGGACAGCACCTTTCTAACACACCACGGGCAGGGAGGGATCCGTTATTGTTCCAGTACTGCTGCAGTGTGCGGAATGACTCTGGGGTTGTGGGCAGGGTGGGTGGGGGCAATACCTGACAGGGTTCCAAAGACAGAGTGTGCACAAGGATTGTGGTGCTAAGGAACCACTCAAGAAGTAAATTCAAGTTCCTAGCACATGCAAACCCATAAGAAGGATGCTACAACGGTTCAAGTTAAAACTCCATTATTTAATAAAATAAAAATTTAGAACACAACCCCACCTGACATGTTTCGGACTGTCATGCTTTATCAAAAATACCCTGACAGGGGTGCTGGGATAGTGGCTGTACTGCCACTCTTGCAAGACGCGGATGGCAAAATTCTGCTAGGCACAACCCTGCTAGACACATGCAAATGGGACCAGAAAGACATGCAAATGGTCCCATTGTGCCTTGCATGCCTAATGGTCCCATTTGCATGTTATTGGCTGTGAATGGCAGCTTTTGGCACAGTGCATCATGAGATGCGCTGCCCATTGTGTGCCCAGCCTGACCAGAGGGTTGCATTGGCACATCTTGGGCTGGGCACAACTGAGGTATTCACAGAGGGAATGTGCCAGAAGCATCCCCAGTGCATCTTCTGTGCATGTCACCATTTGCGCTTGGTGCATCTCATTTGCGCCGGGGTATCCGAGATCGCCTAAGCAGAAGATCTTTGAATCCTGCCCTCTATTGTCTTGAATGTGAGGAAAAACAGAAAAAAAAACCAGGATGAAGAAAGTAGACAGCATGATAATACTTTATAAACAAAGAGAAATGTGGGAAAACACAGTTATGTAGGCAGAGGCAGACCCAAACTGCTCAAATACATTCCTGGGGCCAGATATTCAAAACTTTGCCCTGGGGCTAAATTAGCACTGCCGGTGTGCTAAATTAGCCTGGAACCAATAGCCCACTATATATAAAGGATAGCCCCAGTGCTAAACCTGCTGAATATAACATGCTAAGGAAGTCGGGCAAATTGAGCTGGGAGTGCAGTGCAAAAATAGCCCGGGAATAAGACAGTTCTGAATATAGCAATCAAGAAGTGAAAACCACAGCAGCACCCAGTTCATAGTGATGTGAAGGAAGGTGAGGTGAACTATGTGGCCAATGTGTGTGCTAGCAAAAGTGGAGTTAGTAAAGCTGCAAGCAACAGTGCATGTGAAATTACATTGTGCGAAATGTACAATGTTTCTGAAATTTGTTGTGTGGAGCAAACATATTTGCGAAAGTTTGGCGCGAGCTAGCTGGTTGCCTGGGCGCTATCACAATTGCCTGGGGCAAACTTTGCTAGATTCAAAGTGACATGCAAAGGAGCCTACTTAGGTAGTCTGTGGGCAAACATCGATTAGCATCTCAGCCTTGACCTGATTTGCATGCAGTTTGCCAAGCGTTATTCGCAGGGTCCCACAGCTCCACCTGTCGGTCAGTCTGGAAGTACAGGAGCTGGCTGAGTCTGCCACAGTTCCACCTGTAGGTTAATCTGGCAGTGCATGATGGTAGCTGAAGGCTACATTTGTATAGTACAGCATAGAATATTGTGCCCAAGGGGACTACACAGCACAGGCACAGGTGGTGGTGCTGCACACAATTGTGTCAAACTGTAGTTCATGCTACAGTGCACAGCAGATGCTACAGTAACAAGGGGCCAGTAGTGTGAGGGACACAGCAATACCTTTGGTGTTTAAGGCAGTGATGACCACTGCACTGTCGCAGTGACAGGCTCAACTTACAGGTGTTTACTGACAGTGGACATTACTGCTGTGCTGTTGTGCGACCCACAGATGCTGCAGCACTGGCATGAGATGCTCACAGTGACATATACACGGACTGGCTGTGTGTGCTGTGGTGTCTGTACAGATGTGTGTTATGTGGCTGGGGGGCACATACAATCAAACTGGCACACTGGTGTTGGATATTGCTAACACTGGCCCATCACCACTGCGTGGCTTGTCCCAGTCTTGTAGTCGCACCAGTCTGTGGTGCAGCCTGGCCACTTGTATACCCTCCCTCAACACCCTCCATGCCCACAGTGCTACATGTGTGTGCTGGTGTTTATTGGTGTCCACTGAAGGGTGGTCTGCAGGTGTGTGCTGTATGGCTGCACTGCCATGGTGTCCACTGGGAGTCGGGTCACCACTTGCTGCCTGGCATGGCTGGGACCGGTGGCAGATGATGGCATCATGGGATGCCATCTGTGAGCAACATGTTTCCTCTCTGTCTGGCTTATTTCTATGTGCCATACTTACTGGTTAGGGTTGCACAAAACCACAAAAAGTCATACAAAGCCTCCACAAAGCTGGTTTTCTCAGAGTTAAGACTACCTTTTCCTGAGCAGTAATTTGCACTGCTCAAAGTGTTGCACCAAGTCACGCAAAACACTTTGCGCAGTGCTATTGCTGATTATAACAACGTGCACTTGTGTTCATGTACACACCCTCTCAGTTTGCCTTGCATACATGATCATTTTGCCTGGCGCTAATGCGGACTGCCGCGTGCTACTATCTGACCTTTGAATATAAGCGGACCCACACTAACCTGGTGCTAACCTTGTGCTTAACAGTTTGGCACCCAGTGCAAAGTTTTAATGTCTGGCCCATGATGTTTATTAAAGCACATACATTTGAATCTATATACTGTATAGGCGTTCTGGTGAAATCTATCCCCCTTCCCCACCAAAAAGGCAACCTGGCAAGTTCAATTTTTTTTTCTTACTAACCTTTCAGCTCAATCCTATAGCAGTTTTCTTTTCTGTACTAGACCACAACACACAAGTGAAAAATAAAAGTAAAGAAGGTTGCCTTCAATGAAAGTATATAACTACAGTGTAATGAAATGAAGTTTCAAACACTGCTTATTTTACTAAATTTACAGATGTTACAGTGCATTTATATGATAATTTACATGTTACAGAAAAAATATTTATTTTCAACCAACTCTACTAATAAATACTTTTACTGCAAAGTACTGTACTAGTTAACCTATTGCTGAAATATGCTATTGTATGCATTAATAGGGACTACTTTTCAGTTTTAGATGTTTTAGAGGTAATATATTGTACATTTTTGAAAATAGAGAATAAGTTTTAATCCCTATCAGAGTATTCTTTTATGGTGGTGGCCCATTTTATAAGTGTAATAAACCACTCCAGGATGTGCATTAAAAGTTTTAATGCACTTCCAGGAAGTGTAAGGACATTCAACCTCATGCCTTAGCACTCTCAGAGTGCACTAAAATCCTTTAATGCACACCCTGGAGTGGCTTATTACTACTTATGCAACATGATCATGGCTGGGAGATGGGATTCTGAACCTAAACAAATGATGAGTTCTAAGGTGGCTATCAAAACTGGACTTGATAACTTGCAAGCTAGAAACTTTCCCCATCTGGAGGAGTTTTTCCAGGTATCTGGTGTTGTAAATGCAAAGGTCCTTCTACCAATTCATGCTTCATCCTGGGAACTGAGACTGTAAGTGCTGCTGTTGAATGGAGGCACTGCTTGACCATGTGAGTTGGGCTTGAAGAGATATTCAGGCTTTTGATTGTGCACAGTTATTTTATAAAAAGAAAGCCAGTGGTAGTCATGCCTGCTTGAGAGACTTGACCAATTAGTCAATGGAATGGAATGGATCAGAAAGTGGGGAGTACTGTACCTACTCTCTCATGTCAGCACTGAAGCAACATTTAGATCTGTAGAAATGTCAACTTGGACCCTACAGTTGTTAAAATGGGTTCAGTGTGTCTACTGTACGTAAGTGACACATCAAGCCAGGTTCCTAGGTATTTGAATATATTGACTTGCTCAATAGTGTTGCCATCTGATGTTATGATTGCAAGTAGATCAACTGAGACGAGTTAGCATGTTCTCTGATTCAAACACCATGGTCTTAGTTTTGGTTGCATTCGTGACCAAGTGATTCTTGACACGCCTGGAGATAACATACAAGAAAATCGGAATGCTGCCATAATCACACAGATGGAATAGTGTGGCAGCAAACTGTGCTCACACAAAATAGTGCTGAGAACATATGAGTGGAACTAATTTGCTGTGGGGGCTATGCCCCTACCCCAATTGTGGGGGCTTCTCCCCTACCACCCACTATAAAATAACCAACTCCGAGGGGGGACATATGTGGTCTGTGATTTGGGTGGGTGGGCAGTGTTCAGTATGCACAGCCACCACAGGCAGAATTTAGGTGGAGGGGAAGAGGACATGGGACAGATTCAGGGTAAAACAGCTTGGGGAAGGGGCTTTAATATAGTGTATGCGGGAGGGAATACAAGGGAGTGAAGTCTCATGACAAGTGACTTAAGAAAAAAAAGTGGTGAGGTGAGACTAGAACCTCTGGATGGTCGAGGTACCACTGCCATACACAGCCTGTGGATCTATCTGCTAAGCCATGGTGAGGGCATGCTGGTAAGTACACATCTTGATGGTGAAAACAGCCATGGAATAGCATTGTTATGTCTGTGCTATACTTTCCTGTCACTGTTTTCACAAATGCTATTTCCTCTGCGCTGTTTTGTGCTGTGCTATTATCTCTGGGCTAATGTAATTGGATACCTAGGAAAGTCTGCCTGGTCTGTTAACGTCACCCATTTCTGTGATTCTTTGCTACTCCATTACAAATTCCTGGATTAGTTTGGCTCAAACCACAAATCTATCAACAGTCAGATGACAGTTTTGACTCTTTATTAGGTAGTTCTTTAGTTACCCTGGCTATCCTGACCTGAAGTTGATCTTCTCCAGTGGCTGGAAAAATAGGTGGTTGCCATGTTGTTGATGGTGTCATCCTACATCATTAGGGTGCCAGTTTTGCATCGGAGGTGCGAGGGGTGTGTAAAACATACAAATGTCAGTTTTTTGAGAACTGAGGCATGCACACTATCTCTGATGGGGAAGGCTTGCTGTCACTGCAAGGAGATAGGTTGACATGATGCTTACTGTCAGCTAGTCACCATATTCGTCATATTTGTCAGTTCACTTCAGACTGCCACAGCCACACTAGTCTGTACATTAGGCACATTCTAGAAATGATACATACCCCAACCTCCAAGAGCATATCCCAGTTCTTATTAAAGTTCTCAGCTGTCTCCCTTTCCTCGGGCGTTCCTTACATTTGGGTAAGCCTTATGGTGTGGAGGGCTGGGCCACTAGTGTAGCTGCAGTAGTGGTGATGCTTCAGGGAGGGCACAGCAGGTCTGATGTGTGTGCCTCCACACAGCATGTCTTGTCATCCATGCCTTGGCAAGGGAGTTCAGGAGAAAACAGAAAAGTGACGCAGGCTTCATGAAACCCTCCTGTCTGCCCCTGACCTGTACCACTGGCAGCAAGCCTCCACCCCCTCTTGTGGATATGTCCACCAGGTGGCCTCACCACAGGGCAAAATCTGCATGTGAACCCTTGGGATGAGGTAGGTCTCAGTGAGACAGGCGCTGACTGGGGAGGCAGGGATGGGGCTGATAACCCGTCTTTGCCATGCTGAGAAACGCTTTATTGAAACAAAATAAAGGACACTGTCAATTCTTTTTGTATCATATTATTTTCAATTGAAAACCCATATGTTATGATTGCCTACCTTGTCTATAATCCATTGTTGTTGTCTGTTTAATCTCGTTCTTACTTAAAATGGTGTAGTCATACACAGCTTTATCTTGTTTCGTATCTTTGATCTGCTCTTATTGTATACTTCCTGAACATTAGGAACACCACCAAAAGTGCAGCCACTCATGATGCAATAGTCTCCTCTCTTCCCACTGCATCATGAGTGTCTAGACTGTGTTGAGGGTGTTCCCAAGTCCAGAGAGATACAGTGGAGTTGATCAAGTGCTGTGAACAAACACAGCTATTTGTGATAACACCAGTACAATGTGCAGTCTGTTTTTACTGTTAAAAGAAAAAAATTCAAATCATACTGCTAGCTACATCAACAATCTGGACAGAATGTGAGCAATCATGACATGATTTTACGACTGCGTGGGCAGACCCTGTGGATATTTTGCGAGGCCTAGGAGAGAAAGGGACTGTGGAAGTGCATGATTGGATTCTGTATGGCTGTGTGCTTAGTGTCCATTCAACTACTGTCAGTGCACCTCTCCCTCTGCGGCACTTTATTCATCCCTCCTCTTTGCGGCACTATTTTCTTGTGCTTGTCACTTCTGCAGTTGCAGGAGGAAAAAGAGCCTGCCATGCCCAAGATGGCCACTGTTGTTTGTTTACTTTAGCACTTGTTTGCACACTTGATAGGAAAATCAGCCCTTCATCACTTAGAGACCAGCCACAAACCAAGTTCATCTCCAGTCAACGTGTGTCTTCCTTTTTGTCCATAAATAATTAACTTGCTCTTACAAGTGTTCCTACAGTATGTTGATTTTGTTTGAGAACTGCACTCACTCAGGCTACGACCATCAATCATCAATTCATCCAGCTCTTGCTGCTCCAGCTACCGTGAGTTCGACTGTTACAAAATAAAGTGGAGTTGTGCAGAGTGCAGTTCAGCAGGAAGATCCATGGGAAGATCGCAAAAACACAGCGCCTACATATCTGGAGACGTGAACAGGAACCACAAGTTTTAGCCATGTCATTATAGAAGGACCTTTTTCTAAAAGATGACTGTCCTTTTGAGTTGGATGAGAGAGCTCAGTTTTAATGCTAACAGTGGAACTATCTGAAATAACAGGCTAACAGCTGAAGAACTTTAAGTCTTTACATTCTGGTTTAAAGAGCAAGTGGCAAATGTCAAAAAGACTGACATTATATAGCCACAACTATTTTATAAGGGAAAAAAGTTTACACTGTATACAACCTTTTCTAGAAGTGTCAATTAATTCTGAGTCACAGTTTATTAAAGATGGCCGAGTGTGTCACTACGTGATAATTGCCGGAGATAAAAGGCACTAGCTCCTTTTAAAATGACTAGACCAAAACAAGGTCAGATTAAGAAAATTCTAAGCCTCTAGTTAAAAAATAAGTAACCAGAAAAGATATTTAATTATTTTGTAATTCCAGGTAATTAGCGTGTAAGACTTAAAGACACCATACAGTTACTAGGTCGCTCAATCTTCTAGCTCTCTGTCTCCGCTCCTGCTGTTCAGCTGCAGTTTGAATTATACAAAGTGTGTGACCAATTATAAACATGGGAAGCAAATGTTACTTTCACTCCACTGATGCTAGTGTTCATGTCTGGGGGTGACCCTTGTTTTTGGTCTAGCCATTTTAACTGGAAAGAGTGCCTTTTTTCCCTGATATCACCATGCAGTAACACACTCAGCCATCTCTAATAAACTGTGATTCATGGTTAATTAACACTTATAGAAAAGAGTGTGTACAATGTGAAGTTTTTTCCCCATAAATTAGTTGTGGCTATGTAATGTCAGTCTCTTTTGTGTTGGCTTGCGCGCTTACCGCCAAGTCAACATCTTGCAATAGTGCAGATTTAGGGGCGTGGCGCTGTTGGGGCGGATGCAGGGCACGCGCATCAGTGATGCGTCCCTCATTGCCCAATCAGCCTGCATGCCTTGACACCACACCATGCATACATAATGGGGCAAGCACATCTAAGCAAGGTCCGCTGCAATCCGAGCAAAGCCGTCATCACGCAGTGGTCCTTGGCAACGTCTTCGCCGCCATTATGAACATAGTCGGTTGAACGTGACCGCCTCACATCTGCCAACATTGGGGTGCCCAATCCCCTGTCATTAACCTCCTGCTGTCTTTGTGTGCCAGCGGGTGAGCCCACTCCGCTGGCATAACCTGTTGAATGCCAAGGGGTGCCCAATCCCCCTCATTCATCCCACCACTGTCTTTGTGTGTGCTGACAGGGAGCCACTCCTGTCAGCATCACCCCTATTGTTGAATGCTGAGGAGGTACTCAATCCCTTGACTTGCCCCTATGCTTTCTTTGTTTGCGCCAGTGCCCAATCCCGTCGGCATTACTTCTCCCCATGTTGTGTGCCGATGGGGTGCCCAGTCCCCGTCGGCTATTGACACCCCCAAAACAGCAGGGTGGCATGCTGGGAGCCACCCAGCATGCCAAATGCCTGGAAATGAAAACTGTCCAGTAATGGTTTTCCCTGTTTTTTTCACCCTGTAAAACAAAACCGTCTCTCATAGTCTCGATGCCCCTCCCCACCGCACCCACCCACTGCACTTGCTCCCCTCACCCCCCCTCACCCCATACTTACTTCCAGAGTCCTGCGCGATGATGTTTGGTGGACGGGAATCGTCTGCACTCTTCAAAGCCGACTGCGAACTGAGGAAATGCCAGTAAGCTGTATAATGGAATGAATAGGGTTTTTCAACTTTGCTGCATATCTCGGGCATTTCTTGGAATTTTGGCACCAAATTTTCAACATGGGGTTTTTGGTGCCCCTCCTCATGAATTATATCACTGTCATGGCGTTAATCGGCCTCGAAAGGTGATTTCACAGTCATGCGCAAAATCACCTTCGGGACCCATTAATGAAATGACAGTGTCAGTGATCATGAGGTGACCTCTCAAAAGCCTATGTTCCAAATTTGGTGGAAAAATCCAACAAATACCTGTTTTATGAGCGCAACGTTGAGCAGTTGCTACGCAGGCTCGTAACTTCACGCATTCACAATATTTTAATGCTGGATTTTCAGCATTGTCATTATTGTACACTCCTATGAACAGTACAGCTGTCATTTTCACATCCTGCCCAAAATGTGTTTCCGCATGTCCGCACACAATAAGCGTAGTCGCTGTGGAAATCAGTGTTTGGGCCAGATTATGAAAATGACAGTGACACAGTTCATAAGCAGAGGTCCTAAAATACCTATGTTGAAAATTTGTTGATGATACTCCATAAAATGACTGTGTTACAAGTGTGCATTGGCAGATTGCATGCAGTTCGTACTGTCGTAGCATTTGTGATATTTTCACTCTGAATTTTCACCATTGCCATTTTCCACACCTCTTGATGAACAGTACAGCGTCATTTCACATATCCTGCCCAAAATGTGTTTCGCACTTCCAGCGCAGCACCAGCGTGGTTGCTATCGAAATCACTTCTTGGGACACTTTGAGAAATAACAGTGACACTGTACATGAGAAGAGGTGCTAAAATGCCTATGTTGAAAATTTGGTGTCGAACGCCTATAAATGGCAGTAAGCCAAGTGGCAAGGTATATTTCCCATGCACCCTTGTAACTTTGCAAATTTGGTATATTTACATGCCACATTTTCAACACTGCCATTTTTACACCTCCTATGAACTGTGCAGCTGTCATTTTCACATCCTGCCCAACATGTTTTCCCGCACTGCACTACCAAACACCCAAAGGGACACCTAATGCCTGTCACTGTCTGCAGGGGTGGGGTGGGTTGGCATCAGTTCAATACTTCACTGCCATTCCTATGATGCATCTCTCTAACTCCTGCACTGCCAATGCCAGCAAGCCAACATTCGACATTGACAAATGCTTGTTGTTGTTAGCCACTTGCTCTTTAAACCAGTATATGAAGACACTGGGGATAGCGCCTGAGGTTTCTGCTAACAGCATTGTAATTACCTCAAGCAGTTACCAGGCTGGCCATGTAAACCTCTCGGAGGTTTATGGTCGCCATGGCAACTGTGAGATAATTGCAACGTGTTAACAGCAGAATCTCAGGTATTATCTCTTACAAGTATGGGGTTAGTCCTCATTTTTGTGATGGCCATCCTCAAATGTAAGCACATGCTGTAGATAACCATTTTTACATCTTTTACCTTACCTAGCCAGTCGTGACACAGCACTTATGGTTTCAAAGTTGCTTTATTTTTCTGAACACCACACCAACAAAAGGCTGCTGGCACATTCGTATGTTCATATGTAACTACCTGAAAACTTAGGTTTCTATTAAGCTATTAAAAGATTAATGAAACAAATAAACTGCTCGTTTATATAAGATCATGTAAGAGTTGCTGCTCCAGTATCAAATGTGGCTGGCCGACTGCGATCATGTGTTTCCTTGGGGTTTAGGTCATGTCAGCTACTTTGACCTGAGGTTGTGGGAAGCAATCTGTGAAGGAAATAGTAGGCATAGCTCTCTGAGTTAGAAACCTGTGAAGGAGGGGGAAGGATTATTTTAGCAACAAATACAGTTCTTAGGCTGAAGTACAACACTTTAAAATACTTACTTGCTAGTCGGGGTCAGGTGAGCATGGATCGCTACTCATCATCCGAGGAGGAGAGTGGATCACTGCGACTCTTCACTTTTCTTCTGGGGCCCATAGTAGTTGTTATTCACTATTATCAATATCCCTTCCCAGAACAAGTTAATGTTTGTACCCATATCGCTTAGTGGGTTTCTCACTTTTGCAGCTGTAGTTTCTGCTAACTGAGGGACAGTTAGTGCTGAGGAAGGTGAACTGGCTGAGGACCAACCTTTTCTGTATTTTTCTGGGTGCCAAATAAAGTTGAATTTCTCTTCCGCTTGGCATCACTCGGGAACTATAGCTGTTTATGGATACTAGACACCTGTGTCCAGAGACCTGTTGAATTTCAGTTGGTGGCACTTCACTATTGACCAGACACTGGATAGACATTTTGCAGGAGGAGTGGTTGGTAATGCACTTCTCTGATGGCAGTCCAGATGAAGTTTTCATACAGTACATTATAATGAAAATTTTGTTTTTGCCAAGGGCATGGCACTGAACCAGAGGGAAAAGCCAGGTTTACAGTTCACATTGGGAGTTAGATAGAATAGGGTGTCTGGATGCTGCATGGCCACTGGTCTATGACTGCTGTACAATTTGTAGACACTTGGGTCTCTCTTGGTGTGTTTTGTTTGCATTCATACATGGCTTAATGGTCCTGATGTCTCTAGGATTGTCGCCAGATCTTGTCTTTGTCTGGTGCTCAGAGTACTTCATCGTACCTCCATCCCCTCACTGTCCTTCAGCAACACCAGATCAGACCACTGTAAGCTGTAGTGTTCTGCTGTTCTCAGAGCATAGTATAGCTTGTTATTAAAAAATATATTAATTAAGGCACTTGGGCTATGCATGCCAAGGGTGAGTGTGGTATATAACTTGTCTATGTTGCTGGGTAACAATGCTTCTTCCCTGCTGGGCTTACTACACTTGCCCTGGTTTTCAGATATTTTGCTTTGCTGACAGCATTTGCAGTGTTTCCTTAAATCAGATATGTTCCCATGGAACACACTGAATGCCCATAGTTAAACTTTAACAAGTACCTGTCAACACTGCCTAGAATGCCCTTGGAGTGTCCCAGGCTCATACTCTGAACCATCGTTTTTTTAATTTTTATAGATAAACTCTGCAGGGTGATCAAGCTCCTTTACCAGAATAATTTCTATGTTGCAATATTCCTGCATATCAGCAAGGTAAGACCTCACCAGTCACAGATCCGATTCTGTGTTTGTTTTGTGTCTTTTAACTCTGTTGTTCAGTAATAAAATCAAGCCTGCTTAATACCACGTTAGGTAAGGACATACTGCTAGTCATTGTTTCCAGTTTTGAGTTGTGCTTAAACTGTTGCATCAGGATGAGGTTTAAAACAAGCACATGCAACTGCAAGCCCCATTCTGAATAAACAAGGATGTTGGTGATTTTGGTTCTGTCTTGTAATCTCACCAGTCTTACATAGGCAAGAGAGGTTATAGCTTTGACATCAGAACAATGAGATTACAAGAATAAAAAAGACAACAGGCAGTGTATAATAACTGCTTCCATGCATTATAAAAGTTCTTCAGCTATCAACTTGTTATTTCAAATAGTTCCACTGTTAGGATTAAAACTAAGATCTCTCATCCAATTCAAAACAGGAAATTTGTCTTTTGGCAAAAGGTCATTCTATAATGACATTGCTGAAACTTGTTGTTCTGCATCACTTCTCCAACATGTACTTGGTTGCTCGCCATCTTCCTGCTGATCTTCCTGCTGAACTGAACTCTGCATGTCTCCAGTAAAAGATAATGGTTCAGAGTAAATATTTGCTGAATGAAATCAAGCTGGAACAGTTTCTTACAGCATCTCACTAATCTGTGCTGCACATTGTTATCAACCAACTTAAACATAGAAACATAGAAGTTGGCTGCAGATAAGGACTGCAAGGCCCATTCAGTCTGCCCATTTTTCTGTCTTATGAATGTGCCATAGAGATTTACTCTGTCAATGGCCTATCAATTCATACTCATCTGTATTGCTCACTTATGCCTATCATGCCTGCTTGAAGCCCTGCACTGTATTCATATCCACCACTTCCTGAGTAGGCCGTTCCATGCATCCACCACCCTTTTCTGTAAAAAGAACTTCCTTACATTACCCCTTAATTGGCCTCCTCTAATCTCATGCTGTGTCCTCTTGTCCTGCTATTTTTCTTATATTGAAACATCTTAGACTTTTCACCTTGTTAATGCCCTTAAGATGTTTGAAAGTTTCGATCATATCACCTCTCCCTCCTTTTCTCTAGGGTATACAATATTGAGCTCCGTTAATCTGTCCTCATATGTTTTCTGATGCAGTCCCTGTACCATTTTGGTTGCCCTTCTCTGGACTGCCTCCGTTCTGTTAATGTCCTTGTGCAGGTGCAGCCTCCAGTACTGCACAGTACTCCAGATGGGGCCTAACCAGTGTCTTGTAAAGAGGAATTATTACCTCCTCTTATGACTTGTAATACCCTACTAATACACCCAACATCCCCTAGCCTTACCTACTGCTTTACTGGTCTGCTTGGATGATTTCAGGTCATCGGTGATGGTGATGCCCAAGTCTCTTTCTTCCCTTGTGACTGCAGAACTCCTCCCAACCTATAGGTGGCTTCAGGGTTTCTCTTGCCTATATGCATGATCTTGTACTTCTTTGCATTAAACCCCAGTAGCCACTCTTCTAACCATTTGCCAGTTTATCTAGATCTTTTCTCATTCTGCCCACCCCATCTGGATCATCTACTCTGTTGCAGATCTTGGTGTCAGCTCCAAACAAACAAACCTTACCTTGCAGTCCATCTGCAAGATCACTAATAAAGATATTTAAGAGCACTGGCCCCAGAACAGATCCCTGAGGTACCCCCCTTGTGACTTGCATCTCTTGACTGTATGCCGTTTACCAACACTCTCTGTTTTCTGCCTGCCAACCAGTTTGCCATGCAGTTGACCAACTTGACACACCCCAAGCCTACCCAGCTTATTAATCAATCTTTATGGAACAGTATTGAAAGCTTTGGTCAAGTCAAGGTAGGCAACATCAAATGCACCCCTTGGTCTACCACTGGTTATCCAGTCAAAGAAATCTATGAGATTAGTTTGACAGGACCTTGCTGTTGTAAACCCATGCTGTCTTGGATCCTGTGCTCCTATGGATTCCAGGTGTTGCACTACCCTTTCATTAAGGAGTGCCTCCATAATCGTGCCCACTACTGAGGTAAGACTGACTATTCTGCAATTCCCTGCCTCCTCCCTGCTATCACTCTTGTAAAGTGGGATCACTTGAGCCCTTCTCCAGTCCTCTGGGACCTCTCCTGTGCTCAGATACTCACTAAACAATTCTGATAATGGCTCTTCTAGTTCCATCCTTAGCTCCTTTAGTACCCTGGGATATATGCCATTAGGTCCTATTGCCTTGCCCACCCTGAGCTTAGTGAGCTCTTGTAGGACCCTTTCTTTTGTGAAGGGACTAGTACACCTCCCTCCCCGTGTCCCTGGTGCTAAGCTGTGGGCCCTGCCCTACCTTCTCTTCAGTAAATACTGAGCAAAAGTATCTATTTAGGATAGATGCTTTTCCTTGGTCTTCCACACATTCCCCTTATCCTTTGATCTTAAAATACCCCTCTGGACTTGCTCCTTTCACTAATGTATCTATAGAAAGTCTTGTCCCTTCTTTTACTGTCCGTGCTAGTGTCTCCTCAGTTTGGGCCTTTGCCTGCCTTACTGCCTTCCCTGCTTCCCTTACAGAAGTTTGGCATGCACTCGCTATCTTTGTCCTGCTGCATTCCCTTATATTTCCTGAAGGCCAACCTTTGGCTCTGACCTTTTGCTACTATTTTTGAGACCCAAAGTGGTTTCCTCCTTCTTTTGTTCTTGCTTTTCTCCCCAACACAATGGGATGTTGCTTCAAGTATTGCATGCTTAATGCTTGCTCACTTTGCCTGCACCCTTCACTTGTGTTCTTCTTGCCAAGGCTAGCTTAACTCTCTTTGCCATCATATCAAAGTCAGCTCCTTTGAAGTCCCATATTTTGCCTTGGAATGGAATGATTTAGTTCTAGATACCAAATTGAACCATACCATGTGATGGTCACTGGCCCCCAGGTGACCTTCTAGCTGGAGATCTGTGATCCTTTCCTGTTAGTTAGTACTAGATCTAGCATAGCCCTGTCTCTTGTGGGTTGTTGTACCAGTTGTTTGAGGCCCTCCCTGCAGGGAATCCACTATGTGTCTAGTTCTGGCAGATGTTCCTGCTGGTATTGACCAAACTGTATCTGGCATGTTGATGTCTCCCATTATCAGACCCTCCCTTTAGTAGTCATGTTTTGTGTATCTTCTAACAGTAATGTGTCTATGTCCTCCCCTGGTCTGGAGGCCTGTAGACAACCCCAGTTCGTATGGCTGTCCCATTTCCTGTTTCCAAGGGTGACTAACAGTTCTTCTGGCTCCTTCTGTGTATTCTGAATTTCTGTAGCTTTGATATTTTCATTTGACATACAGGGCCCTCCTCCCCCTTTTGCACCTCGGTCTCTTCTGAACAATACATAGCCAGGTACTGAAGTCTCCCAAGTGTGGTTACTGGTGAACCATGTATTGCTGATGGCTACTATGTCCAGTTTAGCCTCTGTCATTGTAGCCTGCAGGTCTAGGATCTTGTTTCCCAGTCTGTAGGCATTTGTGTACATGATTTTCCGTTGGCCAGAATTCAGTGCGTTATTGCTGGGCGGCGTCTGGCGTTTCCCGTGCATGTCGTAGGGGAGAGAACCTTTCCTTACCTGGTGATGCAAATGAACTACAAACATGCTGAACTCCTATTTGATCACTAGCTGAGGGTGGAGGGTGTTCTTCCCATGGATGTATCAACTTGAATACACAACTTGTACAGTGTTTCCCTGTGGTTTCCTGAAAAGTAATAAACTCCCTACCACTATTTGAAATAATAAGCTGATAGCTGAACTTTAATCTTCACATGCTGGTTTAAAGAGTAAGTGACAAACAAGGAGAGACTGAAATTATACAGCCACAGCTAATTTATATATAAAAAATCTTTATTTATATATAGAAACTGGTGTACCATCATATTTGGCACACAGTTACAACAGGACAGTCAAGTCAATCGCCTCAGAAGAAGTTCCTGAAACTTGCATGAGAATTGTTTTATACTTTCTGGGCTTGGCAAGTCCTCCAGTGTAGCCAGGGTTGTGGTTATCATTTTATCATTTCATTGCAACCTGTGATATACATTGCAGCCCATAGGAGCCTGCAAAAGAAGATTCCATGGAATGCATTTAACATTTATTGCTAGAGGAAAACTATTATTTTGCAATCCCTGCAATTCTGGAAGAATGGGGCTGCAAGGGTTTGCTATTAATATATATATATATGTCCTACTCGCTTGGGATATGTCTAGGAAATACAGTTATTTTGCAGCATTTGCCTTCTTTACATTGTATCAATATTGTATATTACTCTACAGTACCACATTTAACTGTCATGTTTCTATGAGACATTTCAGATCACTGCATTTTGTTACTTCAGATCTCAGATTTGGATGTGCTACTTTTATTGCTGCAGATGCCATTATGGTGAATCAGTGATGCACCATTTTCCCATTCGATAACTATGTGCCCATGCACTTCTGACTTCACATGACCCAAATGACAATGATGGTTTATTTAAAATGTTGAGGAGGAGAGGTAGAGTGGACCACAAGATGCTTTCATCTCATAGGGATATTAATATTACAAAGGGCATATAGTAAGACTTGAAAGGGGGAGAACAAGGGAAATGTCGAAAATACGTTTTCTTTCACTCAAAGGGCAGTCAGTCTTTAAAACAGTCTGTATGAAAAGGTGCTGGAGACAAAAGTTGTAGATGCTTTTAAACTTAGGCTCAATACATTTCTGCTAGGAAAGAATAATATTACTGGATATAAGATTTGAGCAACAGAGGTTATGCACAAGTCTTAAAACTGAAGGTGGACAAAGAATGGGGCCTGATGGGATTCATCCCAGAATTCTAAAAGAACTAAAGGTAGAACTAGTGACACCACTGACTACCCTCTTTAACAAATCATGGGAGGATGGGGTGGTACCTGAGGACTGGAGGAGGGCAGATGTGATTCCCCTTCACAAAAGTGGGAGCAGGGCAGAAGCAGGAAACTACAGACCTGTTAGTTTAACCTCAGTGATAGGAAAATGATGGAATCACTTCTGAAGGAAAGAATTGTCAAGTACCTAGAGGCCAGAGGGCACAGGACCCAAGGCAGCATGGATTCACAGCGGGAAGGTCATGCCAGATGAATCTAATAGATTTCTTTGACTGGGTGACCAAAGTAGTGTAGATCAGGGAGGGGCTGTGGACATGGCCTACCTAGACTTTAGCAAGGCATTTGACTCAGTCCCACACAAGCTTACTATACAAGTTAGCCAGCCTGGGAGTGGGTCCCAAGATGATAGCCTGGGTAAAGAATTGGCTGGAGAATAGGACACAGAGAGTAATAGTAAATGGAGTCCACTCTGAAGAAAGGGGGTTACTAGTGGGTGCCACAGGGTTCAGTATTAGGACTGGTCCTCTTCAATGTGTCTTTGAAAGCGACATTGCAGAGGGACTGGAAGGAAAGTATGTCTCTTTGCAGATAACACAAAGATCTGCAACAGAGTTGATGCACAAGGTGGGGTGGAAAGGATGAGAAGGGACCTGGCAAGGTTAGAGGAATGGTCAAATGTATGGCAGCTTAGATTTAATGCTAAGAAGTGCAGGTAATGCATCTGGGAAACAAAAACCCAGGGAAGAGTACACAATGGGGGTGAGATACTAACAACAACAAAAATGGAAAGGGACCTGGGGTAGTCATATCAGATTACTTAAAGGTGGGCAAGCAATGTGAGAGGGCAGTAAGGAGGGCTGGGGTGATACTGGGATGCATGGGGAGGCATCACCAGTAGAAAACAGGAAGTTGTTATCCCTCTGTACAGGCAGCTGATGAGACCCCATCTGGAGTACTGTGTGCAGTTCTGGAGACCCAATCTCCGCAAGGACATAGGCAAGATGGAAGCTGTCCAGAGGAGGGCAACTAAAATGGTGCAGGGTCTGCACTGGAAGACATATGAAGAGAGACTAAAGGAGCTTAATATGTATAGCCTTGAGGAAAGGAGGGGACATGATAGAAACTTTCCAAGTACCTCAAGGGAATCAACAAAGTCCAAGAGAAGGTAGCATCTTTCAGAAAAGTGGTGTGCAAGAACAAGGGGCACAATTTGAAGATAGAGAGGCACGGCTCAGAGGTAATGTAAGGAAGTATTTTTTCACAGAGAGGTTGTGGATGCATGGAACGGCCTTCGGAGGAGAGTAGTGAGTCAAAAACAGTGGTTGAATTCAAGCATGCGGGACAGCCATAAGGGTGGGGTAAAAAGAAGTAGGCTGCTGGTTAACTAGAATCTGCAGCTTATCCATTAGGTAGGGAAATGGGCAGACTGAGTGGGCCAAGTGGTCCTTATCTGCAGTCAAATTCTATGTTTCTATGTTAATCCTAATCTGAGCAATAATTGTAACTGCCATGTGGGTGGGTTGGGGGCAGACTGGACCGTTGTTCTAATTTTGTTTGGAGTTCTTTTATTCCTACCACAGGATTATGGGCTGACCAGATATTTCCTGCAAGAATAGTAACTGAGAATAAAATTCAATAGCAAAGGAAAATCATTTTGTAAGTGTGTCAGTTGCCATGCCTTTGACACATTCCTTAAGATGACTATTGAATAAGTATTGGTGGTAGGAATTCCTAACAGATGTGCCAGTGTTTCTAGATATTCATGTGACAGCACCCAGTGCTGTGGAAGTACAGGTAGGTGTCGACAAAGAGACTGGTTTACTGTTACTACACTCATGAGACAAAGGCAGGGTGCATCATTTCTGATCTTTACTGACCTGCACTTTCATTGCCATATCAAATTAAAGCTGTCTGCTTCCACACAGGGCTTTGTTTCACACCTACAACATGATCATCTGTGTGCTGCTGTGTTAGCGAGGTGGTCAACCTCAGCCAAAGATACTAGCCCCTCAGGTGGGCGTGGATGGGTTCACACTCAGAGGCTATAGTGTACACACTATGAAGTGTGTTTTCAGACTAGCAGCCTGAATAAAATGTTATAGGGGACAGAAGTGATGTCAAAGCAGGGCTACAAATGTTGTGGGGACAATGTCTCCTATGGATCCAATGCAACATGTTGTTCAGTGTCAATGATGTAATAGACAGGTGTACCAGCCTAATCATTTGATTTATGATGCAGAGGTTGATATCTCTGCAGATTACTGTAGATAGACCTCACCTTTCAGAATTTGCTTGTTATCCCCGAAGAATTGGTGGATGGTCCGGGGGAGTATTTTTGATTTTGGATGTTGTGGGCCCTCCAGCCCCAGCTCAGCTAGAAATGCACAATTTACAATTCCAAGGTGTTATTTTCAAAATTATTGCCATGCCAAGTTGGATGGAACAACTTAGAAAATCAAAATAGCCACCATATTGCTAGTAAATACTTGATTACGCTAACAATTTCCAAATCCCTAGCTTCCAAGATACCGATTATCAATGATTCATGAACAGGAGTTTTATTATTATTACATTTAATATAAACACATATTAAATTAATATAATAGAACATACATATAAATAAACAATGCATAATGCATCAATCTGCTTGTTTGTGCTGTTGACCCAAAATAACATCCACTGTGTGAGAATTTGCCACTTTGTTCACAGGATTGCATGGCATGTTCATGTCGTTGTATGCCTGTTTAGTTTGTATTTCTAGTTTCTAGTTCTTAATTTTAGTTTCTGTTTCTGTTTCAGAAACATCGCTAACCCTCTAGCTGTACCTGTTGGATTGGTCAATAAATCTGGTTTGCCTACTTGTGTTCTTTGTGAGAACCAAATTAGAGATCTGGAACTGCAACAAATATTAGGAGAGAATGGGCTGAAACCATCAAGGCTTTTGCAGAGAAGTGGTCAGTCACAAAACCAACTTCCGAGTACACCAGAAAACTTCAACCTTGTAGGGAATAAAATCCAGACCAACTTCCTCCAGCCCTGGAGAAACAGGCCTACCTGTTCTTACAGGGTGTCACCAAAATTTCAACAGTGAAAGAAATTATACACCAACTCAGTGAAACAACTTTCTTCAGATCAATCTTCTGAAGCTGAATTCTCTAGCATACCCAACCCACAGATGTCCAGTAGCAGTGAAGCGGTCCATGTAATGTGATGTAAAAGGAAATCATTGGAATTTAAGAAGGATGAGACCTGCTTCATCTGTGATAAGAAAAGGAAAAGAGAGGAAATATGGAAGATGAAGTCCTAAGGGTTGAACAAGAAGATGGAAAGATTACATTGCACAAAAGCATGTTATGCAATGAAAATTCAATGATGCTCTTTTGTCTGGTGCAGCCAAACATTTGAAGGTCGCTACACCAATGTTGACATCTTAGCTGTGGATATCAAATACCATCAAAGATGTTACAACACTTTCATCTACTGTATGTCGACAAATGAGAGAGACAAACACCAGGTGGATTGGAAAGCATTCACAAAAGTGCTGAAATGGAGTTTCTTCAAATCGTGAGAAGAAAGGTTGTTGAGCAGAAATGTTGCTATTTACTCCCAGAGTTACTGGAGGATCTTCATAACCTTTATGAGTTCCATGGATGCGAACAAGATGCTGAAATAAATCACACATTTCAGCTAAAGAATCTTATCAATAACAATTTGAAGATGAGATAGGTTTAACTGCAGGGAAGATGATTAGGGATGTAAGTTTGTCATGGATGAGGTTTTAATGACTCATTGTTTGTTCAACAAATCATTAGTAAACAGTAGTAAATGTTGTGGCACTGTCATCATTGCTACATTCTGATGACACTAGTGAAAGTCATGGAAGTCCTGAATAAAGATCAAGCGTCATGTAATCAATGCCGTGTATGACTGCCATGACAAACTTACATCCCTAAAGATGATGCATGGGAATCCTCTCATTCTTCACTCGACAAAAGTAAACCCACTTGATTAGTCTTTGGCAACCTTGAGAGGAGCTGGGCTCAGAGATAGTGACATCACCAAGGCATTTGCAAAGATGATCAATCGGAAATTAAAGATGGACAGATTGAGTCACCGCGTTTCCTATGGCATCTGAGCCTTGCTTTCTGAGCTTGATAATTATGATCCCATTCTGGAAATCTTTAATGTGATAGCACTCTCTAAATGCTCTTCTAAGAAGATTAATGCTCTAGGTTATACAATCATCTCAACTGAAATTTAACCTACCGAGATATGGTCCAGTGCTAGTGACTGGCAACGTCTCATTACCAGAGAACATTTTTCAGTGTCAATAGTTCTATCCATGCTCATTTATCATCTCACTGGACATAAAGAAGCAGTCAATCTTCTACATCATTCGGGGCTGGTATTTCTTACACAGGCGTCATGAGACAAAACAAGAAATTGGTCCATGATAGTAAATCTGAGAGAGAAAAAACACACGCACACAATTCTGCCTGGACAGCCAACTCATGTCACAATTGATAACTCAGATGGTAAGCAACTGACATTAACAGGAATCTCAACAAGACATGACACTAACTCAGCGATTTATGACACCTGAATTTTGCATCCTGCTGTCATCTGAGATTTGCCATAACAAGAACAGAACATTCCAAGCAGCTCAACAAGAAAGTCCAGGAAACCTTTGAGAGCTCAGAACCTACTGACTATGGAGATTATAAAATAGGAAAGAAAACCTAACTGATCATCCCATCCTATGATGAGGATGAAGAAGGACCAAGCTTGATCTTCATCTGAGCAAAGATTGTATTTGGGATCTGGCAGCAAGCATAGAATCTTCCAGAAATGATTAATCTCTTCCAGTCCTAGGATCATGGACAGCTTTCAATAAAAAGCAACATCAACCACTATCTTCAAATCTGAAACTGATTTCCTGCCCATTATACCACGTGAACCAGATGATGCAGTTTGCAAATAGTACCTTAACTTTCTCATGGATCTAACAGATGACCTACAAATTTACCACATCCTCAGCCATAGTGATCATGGAGTTTTCAACAAGATTGCACAAATAATGTGGAAAGAAGAAAAATATACAAAAGTGATTAATTTGATGGAAGGATTTCATGAACTGATAGTGAGGAGGAAGATCCTCTACAAGCGATATGGTGCTATGGGACTTAGTGACTGGTGGGTTCAGGCGGGGATAATAGCAGATGGATCTGTTGACCAGGCCTTGGAAAGATGCCACTATTCTAGATCGATGGGATTACATAAACAGTCTCTTGAGGCTCTCCTACGATTCATGGGATCCAAGATTCATGGCTCACTAACCAATGGACTACGAGGAAAGGTCATAAAAATGAGAAGATCTGTATCTGCAGAATACCTGAATCTTGTCCTCTTGGATGAATCTTTACCTGAAGTGCAGTCACAGATATTTGGAAACCTCTGGCACCATGGAACAGTGGGTGACAGGCTACATTAGTGACACCAGCTCTCTTCCTTAGGTCACGATACAGATACAAGAATCTGAACTTAAATCTGCAGGCTCAACGAGAAATGTTACCTTTACTGTTTGCATTCAACCATCAAGACTACTCTTGGTATTTGATGTGGCATCATGTAGACCTCATCAATCTGAAAATCATCAATGAGAATGCATACAATGAACTGCAGGAATATAGCTTTGGGGTTAGTCTGTCCGATGAGGCATTCTCCACGACACCTGGCGACCAAGTGAGTGAGGTCTCAATCAACAGAGAGGTCAAGGTGAGGGTGGACCCATGAGAGGCAGTTACAGTATGTCTGAGGAAGCTGCTGGTGACTTTGTTTTGAATTCCACAAGCTCGCTAAAATGAATTTGTCACTGAAGGAGAAGATGCTTCTGAAAACATCGGTCACACACAATGAGTTGACATATGGTGCCATGAAGAAACATGATGGTCAAGTGAAACAGCTGGTAAAGAAACTTCATGCATATTCAGATCCATGTCAGTGTGTAGCACAACACATCGCAATGGGCATTGAAATACCACGGCAATAATAGAGGGCCTTTGAAGGCAAGAGCTCAGGAAGTTATGTTGAGTGTATTATAAACGACCTCCTCCTATCAAGAAAAGTTGGTTTCTATGAGCCCATTAAATGCAGCAGAATTTCCATGGAATGGACAAGTAGAAAAAGAAACCCAAAGTGGAATCAGTCTTTGAAGAAGACTGTCAGGCTCTTAGTATCATTGTTGCAAAGTGTCCCAAAAAGAAAGATGCGTTTTCCATCCGCTCACAACATATCCTCTTGCAGTAGCAACTCAGATGGAAACCTCTGCAAACCTAATACCAAACATGTCTTAGAAATTATCTCATTGATGAAGCAGAAGCTCGAAGTTCTTCCCCTACTCCTTATGCTCAGTGTACATAAATGATGCCATGGCGATGGTCAGAGCAGTTTCTGCACAGAGTACATGGGACAGCCTTTCGAAAGCGCTTCTTGTCACATTCACACCTCCATCTACAGCAAACCCAGCAAAGTCATCATCGTGTTTGATAACTATAAGGATGATCAGGAGTTCTCAGTGAAACAGCAAGAACGAGCTGAGCGAGTGGTAGGAACAAGAGGAATGTGACTTCACATGGGATCAGATTCTACAAGAGATGCCACTGGAAAAGGTGTATCAGCAGTACCTTCACAACAATGACAACAGAACAGCTCTCATACAGCGCTTCAATGAGTATGTTAGACAAGAGGATGTCAGAAGAAACTTCGATACCCACTTACTCTCAGCAGTGGCAGAAGCATGTATACTATACACCCAGATTCAGGAGAATTCCTGTTTTCCTGCAACCATGAGGAAGCAGATATCTGAGGACAGTGCTGCATTGTGCTCTTGCAAAGGCCCAGTTGTTGTCCGAGCCAAAGATACAGACATCCTTGTCCTGATGGTTTACACTTCACAACGACCCTTCCAGATTCATCATGGATGCTCCAAATTGACCCTGATGTATTTGTAAACATAGGATCTGTATACGATCACACTAGACACACACAAGTCTTAATTTGCCAGCATACCATGCTATCTCTGGATGCAGTGCAGTGAGTTACATCTGGAAGGTATCAAAGAAATTAGTCATTCAACATTCACACAGGGTCAAAGAAAGAATAAATCTTCTTTCAGGGTTTGGGAAAGCACATATGCTTCACAAGACACTGAACAAAATGTCAAGATCTTCACTCAACACTGCATGTACAATGGTACAGGAAGAGAGGAGCTGGTAGACACATGAGTAAGGCAATACAATAACCTGAAAGTGAAGACTATGCAAATGATTCTACCAGACCCAGCGAGCCTATGTCAGCACATAAAGAGAGCAAATCTCATTGCCTACTAATGGCGCCACTGCACAGACATGGAAATCCTGAAAGTTGACCCTTGTTTGTCAGTATGGAAATGAGAGGCTGAAAAGCTGAAACCTGTGTGGTTCACTGGGTTTCAGTTACCTGATGTCCTATGTCATAGAAGAAAGGGTGGAAGGTTAGCTTGACCGACGATGTGCAGCTGATGGCGATGAGGAGATGATGAAGGTGAGTCAACACTCAAAGACACACACAGAATACCAAACAAAATGTTTGACCACAGAGCCAATGACTGATTGTACAGGAGATGATGACACTGAAAATGAAACATCGGCAGCCAATGAACGAACTTCTGCGGATGAATCTTCAAGCATCAGGAGTGAGTGTGACAGTTCAGATCCAGAGTAGACTCAATATAATGACTTCAGAACTGGACATTACAACCAAAGTGTACTGTTGACCCAAAATATTCATAGTGTTGTGTCAAATCGTTGATAAAATAACTTAATTCTAAACAACAAATCATCACTACAGCATTTAGATTTTAAGCATTAATGTACATACTTCAAACTATATTATCAGTAAATTGCCTCGTGAGTTCAATAGTTTTATGCAGTATTAATGTTACATTTGGTCCTGTGTCTAACAAGGGACCCTCAAAGCAATATATAGATGTCATAAATGTTCATGAATAAATGTTAAATATATAGATGTTCATGAATCATTGACAATCGGTATCTTGGAAGCTAGTGATTTGGAAATTATTAGCGAATCAAGTATTTACTAGCGATATGGTGGACATATTGGATTTTAGCAGCCATTTTGGATTTTCTAAGTTGCTCCATCCAACTTGGCATGGCAATAAATGTAGAATATGACACATTGGAATTGTAAATCAGGCATTTCTAGGCCAAGCTATGGGCCCAGAGTGCCCACAATGTCAAAATCAGAAATAGGCCACTTGAGGGACCAGCCACCAATTTTCTCCAGGGGTAACAAGCAAATTCTGAAAGGTAAGGTCTATCTACACAGGAATCTGCAGAGATACCAATCTCTGCATCACAAATCGAAAGATTAGGCTGGTACACCTGTCTATAACAGTCGGCAAGAAATTCAACAGAACATGGTGTAATAAATTAGATTTAAAACTACTGTACTTTATGAAAATGCAGCATAAGAGGTATGAAGTTCACGGTATGTTTGCTAGTAATAGTAAAGTAAAATTGTGAAGCAGCCCTCTGTGACACAGCTGTGAAATGAGACAGTTCTTTCTTGCCTAACAGCTGTCACCATTATCTGGCTGGCACTATTAACACATTACAAAAATAAATTAATTACCTACGATATAGGAATACTGTTCTCCAGTATTTGATGACTGCTCAATGAATGGGGTTCATAAATTGAGAGTAACTATTTCAGACATAGTTTCATCTCTTTCAGGTTTAAAAAACACAGTGATCTGCACATTCGTAGCATGAAAACTGAAATGTCCTGTCCAGGCATAGTATTTTGCAGAACCAACAGTAGCCTGCTAATTTCGTTGGCCAAAGCTGAACTGTCTTTGGTCAATGGCAGACATTATCCAGAAAATCTGTTAACAGCTGCAGGTTAATGTAATTTACATAGCTATCTAATAATATAACTATGTACTATGATGTTTTACATCTCCTTACACAGCACAACACAATGTGTTAATGAATGAGCACATTTTGAAAAAACAAACAGGGAGAATTTTTGAATAGCCAGACAAGCCATGGGATCACAGATTCTACAACTGGTAAGCTGCTATAATGCTATAGCTCTTTAAACTTTTCACGACTTAGAACAGAAATCAAAATTACATTTTGATTTTTCCTTAGACTCATCTTGATCCATCATCTGATTGTTCTCTAGCTATTCAAAAGTGCTCAGTTCCTCTTTGACAAATGTGCTCATTAACACATACTGTTGTATTGTACAACTGAAATGTAAAATGTCATACTATGGTGTTTCATTTTACATAGCTGTGTAAGTTACAGTAACTTGCAGCTGTAAACACACACACACACACACACTAAAGCTAAAGAAATGCTGCAATAATAGTGCTACCCGCTAAAAAAGCCAGACAGCGTTTCACTCCCTTACCTGGAGCTTTAGCAAGGGCTAATACATCATTGCCACATTTGTGTTTAAATAGTGCCTGAGTGGTGGCATCATAACAAAGTGCTCATTTACCACTATCACATGACAGAAAAAATAACAAATATATACATCACTTATCTCAAGTACAACACTGACACAGTTATGAAAAGTTATTTCAAACAAGTAAAAAAACAAACCCTGCTCCTCCAATGGCATTGTAGTGTGTACTGTAGCTGTTATGCACAACTCTGAGAATGACACAAGTCATTCACAAAGTTGTGCATGACAGCTCACAATATGCACTGTAAACCCATTGGTCGACATAGTCTGCAAATGGGCTTACAGTAGTACAGTAGGTGTCATTCACAGATGGTTCTGTTAGCAGGCAGCCGTGGTGGTGGTGTGAGGTGGGCTGAACTGCCCGACAATGGATGTAACATGCTGGGATGGGGGAGTGGGTTGGGTTGGGGGTGCCTGAGTGGGTGGGGGACCTGCTGGACACCAGGGAGATGTCGGTACTTCCATCAATGTTGCAATTGGGTCAGAGCAGGGAGGGATTCTCCTACACTAACAGGGATTATGCCACAGTTCTTTCCATATTACAGGAATCGGCCAGGGAGAGGTGCCTCTGGACGACCCAGAATGTTACCAGGTTACGTTCTTTTTGGATTCAGGCAGGAAACACTGGCCCACCAGGGTTACTGTGTGATATGGAGCACAGTTTGCAATCAGGCCAGGAAGGGTGGGGGACCATTAAACTGCTTGGGACTATGTGTGCGACTCATTGCCCTTGCAGGGCGCTTTCGGTGCTTTCTGCCAGGTGCATCCCTGCAAGACTCATGCAAATGGGCCATAATGACATGCAAATGGCCCCATTGTGCCTTCATGCCCAATTGCCCCATTTGCATGTTTGTGGCTGTGAATGGCATCATCGTGCGAGCGCATCTGGAATCACGCTGCCCATTAATTTCCCAGCCTGACAAAGGTGTTGCGCTTACTTGGATTGGGTGCAACTTTGATATTCACAGAGGGATGTACCGGAGCATCCTCAGTGCATCTTCTGTGAATACCATGGTTCAGGCATGCTCATCTCATATGCTGGGGCAGCTGAGATGCACCGTGCCAAAATGCTTTGGAATCCTCTTTATTGCTGCAGACTCTATTACGTAGAAACAGAGGTGGAGTCACTTTCCCATTATGATAAGTCTATATGATGGGTGGTCATGTCAGAAGTTAAAAATATAGACTGGGCTATATTCTAATATACAACACAGAGCAAGATAAATTTTATTAAAATGTTTAGTGACTGCAGTGTACAATCGGAATCATGTCATCATGCCTTAAGGATAGCAGCTCAGAGCTCGGTGGTCTCGCTAATCGACTATGGTCTGATTATTTACAGCTCTGCAACTGGCACAGCCCTCAGGCACTTATCCTTGGCCCTAAACAAAGCCTGCTGACTCATCACAGGATCTCACTGTCTCACCCATACATGTGACCTCTATGCCCAAACAGGTGGCTCCAGTTATTAAACCGTATCAAGTACCAAACTTGTCTAAAGACTAAGAAAATTATACTACATCTTGCTCCCCCAGAGTCCAAACTCTTCTCCATACAGCACGCAACTCCCACCTCACCAGAGCTTCAGAAAATCAAATGCTGCACATTCCTCGGTGCCACACCACTCAGGGCCAAAGATCCTTTGCGCACCAAGATCCAAGCTGGATTAATGGACTCAACAAAGACATCACCTCTCTGCAAAAGCTAGGCCCATTCAAAGCCAACCTTCGCCTTCACCTAGCTGTCTCTAGCTCCTGCGACTGTCTTTCATAATCTGATCTTCCTACTAGCACTTCTATTCCTACCCCTCTCTCCCTCATCCTACAGCCTATCCTCCTGTTTTGCCCCTTAGCAAGCACTTTTTGAGGCCTGACAAATGCCCACGGCTGTATCGCTTCTTTTGTGTCCATTCCAAGCCTCAGCTACCTCTGTCTATCCTGCCCCTTCGGTACCCACTTTTCCTAAATGTGATGGATTTCAGCTGCTTAAAATGTCTGTACACAATTTGTGCATTGTTACTCAACTCTATGTAATGTTTGTATTGTACCTCAATTGATGTGGAACCTTTGTAAAAGAGCCTTGGCTCAAATTTACTTATAATCCTAGACTCTAAATAAATCAAAAAAAAAAAAAATTGATTGCTGGAAGCGTGGGACGATCCAACATAAAATGGACAGCCTGTATGTATATATTCAGGCTCTGGAGTTATATCATCACTTAAACTGACATTCAAAATTACTACACTATATAAGATGAGATAGCAAATCAGTTTTAAATGCCACATTTACTTCTAACTACATATTGATTTGCAATGTAAAGGAATGTGCAATGTCTGTTTACACCATACTGTATGGTACACATGCAACAGGTGTTATTTGTAAGGAAGAACTGAGACCATAGGTACTGTTGTAAGAGCCTAAAAAAAAATCCAGCAATTCAAAGACCTTAATATAACAAGTAAAATTCTTCTACAGCTCTGGAGCACCACAGAGATTCCTTTTCACATGTATACAAATAAGGTTCTCTGCCAAAACAAGGCCTTATATGTATATGTAAATATACATGTGAAAAATAAATATCATGGTGCTCCTGAGCAGTGAACAGATTTACTTTTCACATTGAGGTTTTCAGAAATGCTGGTACAGTATTTGTTTTGTTATTTCAGTTTCTTACTAACTACAGCCTCAGTTTTTCTTTAACAAATAACCCCGTTGCATGGTGTAAATGCACTTTGCACATTCCATTACATTGCACACCAAGCAGTGTCAGTGGCTCAGTAGGTAGCATACTTGCCTCTGAGGCGGGAGATCAGAGGGCTCTGGGTTCAGTTCCCACATCTGGCACTTGGGTTAATATCCAGTACTGACACTGTAGTGCAGCATGAGAGGGTGCTGCACTTCTGAGGTGCTGTCTTTTGGATGAGGACGTTAAACGAGGTCCAATCTGCCTGGATTGGTGGTAGTTCAGGTGGACGTTAAAAATCCCATGGCACTTATCGAAAAAGAGTAGGGAATTTCCCGGTGTCTGTCAAATTTCCCTCATTTACTGAAAATACCACCAACAGCATAATCTGGTTCAAAGTCCATTAGCATTGTCTGTATCCCCTCCCTGGGTTGTGCCTGAAAATAAGCAGGACTTGTCTAGTGCACTTACCCAGTCGACAAAATTAAATAAATAAAATAATATTTAGTTAGTAGTAATATATGTAGGATTTAGAAACTGTTTTGCGATCTGATTTTATAAAGTAGATAATTCTGAATTTCTGTTTAAGTGGTGCATTGACTCCAGAACCAGAATATATACATAGAGGCTGCCCATTTTATGTTGGATCTTCACGGCTTCCAGCAGTCTGACTGACATAAAGACATGCTCTACGATTGCACACTACAGTCACTAAACATTTTAATAACATTCATCTTGTTGGTTCATGCTGCAGGATGTACACTAACTTCTGAGTTTCATGTTCTTAAGGACTACCATTTTTTTTGTCTTTTAAGGCTGCATGGGCGGAGCCATGCATATGAACTGTTACTATCAGAAACAGGGGTCTGAATTCCTTTCCTAATGTAGCACAGCTTTTGTTCTTACATGGGAGTGGAATTAAATCAAAACTGCATTCACAAAACTGGTTCCTACCCCCTGCTGTGTTGGAGTGGGTGGAATCCTCCGTTCACTGCAATGTAGAATCTGTAGTCTAGTAGCTCAGCTAAGGTCTCAGGTTTCACAATTCTTTATTAACAGCTCTCTCTGGCAAGGTAATTTAATCACAGATGTCTTTGTTTGTTATTGTCTTCCTTTTTCAAAAAAGTTCAACCTATAAAAGTCAACCATTAACAAAAATAAAGGGAAAAATAACAATGTGCCAACCATCTGATAAGTTATTTGGAACAACATACACACAGCTGTACTAACTGTATTCAAATGCAAATTACTTTAAAACAAAAATGATAGCATGACACCGTGAGCACAAAGGTTAAGCACAGAAATATCTACAAAATGAGTGGTGTCTCATTTATAGCTACTTTTATTTTTTTTTTTAGAATTAGCAAAATAACTGCAGGAAATTCCAATTTTTTCACTTATTTGATAAACAGAAGTTAATAAGTTTAAAAAGAAAATTATAGGCTGGCCTGTCGACACAGGAGTTGGATTTCCACTTGCGATGCGGTGACCGGGTTTGGAAAAGGACCCAGGCCGGAGGAGCCAGCCAGAGGAGAAGACTCAAGTGTCAGTGACTGCTCACCTTCTCCTGGGGGGAGGCGGGTACAGCCGGTGCCTGCTGACTCCTGGTGGAGGTTGGGAGTACAGCAGCGCACTGGGCTCTGTTGACTGGAGGGGCATGGTGGATGTCGGCATGTGCCTAGACATCTGTGGCACACATGCCCCAGGGAAAAACAGGGAGGAAAAATCAGCTCCTGGACTGACTGGGTGATGGCTGCTGGCCCCAATGACACAGAAGCCCCAAAGCTAGCCATCCCTGCCTAAGCAGCAGCACCTAGGGCCAATTGAAAAGTGTGCTGGCCACTCCACCAATGCCTTCCCTTGAAGGAGAGGGACCCATCCGCTGAAGGGTGTTGGTTGCAATGTGAGTAGCACAGTACTGTCAGCATGAAATTTGTTCAGACAAAAAATCTCTATGAAATGAGTGGTATTTCATTTACAGAGATCTTAAATTTGTTTATCGTTAGCAAAAACTGCAGAAAATTCATAGATTTATAGGTATCTTTTAGATTTTATAATCAACAAAATGGCAAGAAATTACTTTTTTTTACTTTTTGGAGTTATGGCAGAAATGGAATATGATGCCCCTACTAGAAATATTGATGATGTTTTTGTTCTCGTGCAGTTGACCTGATGTCATCACTCGTGGCTTCGCCACTCATGATATCTTTGAGTCAATGAGCACTCAATGAAAAATATCAACACTATTTCCAGTAGGGGTAACATATCCTTATATATTCTTTGCAAGAAACTCCTGTGTTGCATCAGTTTGGGTTGCTATTAAAGTGACAAAAGTATGGAAATGTGATGTTAGGGTTTTCAACTCTAACTCTGCATTCCCAAGCAGTCAAATGGGGCAAAGCAACACAAGCAACCACAGACACCCATCAGCAGGTAAGACAAACAACATACAACTCTTTCCATGTGACACAAGAGGCATCCATCATCATGGTCCAGTGCTTCTGTAGCCATGGATACATATGCACACCACAAGGGAAGTGCGGTAAAAACTTCCTATAGGATCAAACTGTAAACTGGAAATAAGGAATAACACATGAAAGGCTGTGTGGCAATGCTAAATTACCACACACCCCAGGTGGGTTGTGAGGCATGAGGCACAGCTGAGTATCTTCAACCATGTAGAGAAGCACAGTATATGATTCCATAGGATCATACCATAAAATGTAAGTAAGCAATAACACATGGCAGGGTGTGTGCAGCAATGCGAAATTGCTGCATGCCCCAGGTGAGTTGTGAGGCATGAGACACAGCTGGGAAGTGGGACATAAAATTCCCAAAGGATCACATTGTAAATAAGAACATAAGAATGGTGTTGGCAAATGGGGACCATTTGATCTATCTAACCTGCCCAAGGTGGCTACCCCCTCCCCTTTAATTGTTAATTTAACTGTCTGTCCCACACTAGTTTAAATTCCCTTACTGTCAGCTGCCACCACCTGTGCTGGCATGCTGTTCCATGAGTCTATCACCCTCTCCGTGAAAGTACTTTCTATAGTTGCTCCTGAACTTGCCTCCCATCAGGCATAGAAGTTGTGCCCCGTGTCTGAGTTCCTTTGTTTACCTGGAAAGATTCCCCATCTTATTAATTCCCTTGATATATTTGAATGTTTCTATCATGTCTCCTCTATTTCTTCTCTGTTCTAGTGAGTATACTTTTAGTACCTTGAGCCTAGTTTCATATGTCTCATGGTGCAGCCCTTGCACCATTTTAGTAGCCCTTCTCTGCACTGTCTCTTATCTGTCTATGTCCTTTTCAGGTGTGACCTCCAGAACTGGACACAGTACTCAGGTGTGGCCTTACCAAGGATCTGTACAGTGGTATAATTACCTCTTGCTTTCAACTTCTACTGTCCCTACTTATACATCTAAGGATGTCCCTTACTCTCTGCACAGCCTTTTCACACTGTTTTGTGACTTTAAAGTCACTGGTGATGAGTACACCTAGGTCTCTTTCCATCTTTGTCACTTCCAATTGGTGGCCATCCAGAGTGTACTTTACCCCTGGGTTTCACTTTCCCAGGTGCACGACCTTACTTTTCTTGACATTAAATTGCAGGTAAGCTGGTCTGACAGGATTTGCCTTGGGTTTTCATATTTAAGTCTTAAAAGCAAGAAGGACTGAAATTGCCTGTCTGTTTTTCATGTAACATTTGTATCACTGATTAATTTGGTACAGCAAGCTCTGTGTGTGTGTGTGGTGTGTTTGTGTGTGTGTGTCTGTGCATTTTCAGGGGGTCTGTACGTTCAGAACAAACAACACCTATTACTGCATTACCTTGAAATGTTTACACTTCTCTTTATTTCCTACTATTGAGGTATAAATCGTGATTTTGATATCACAATAATACAAGTACAACTAAGTCACACATTAATTCTTTATCTTTTATCATATTAATGCATGATTACTTGATTAGCCATCGTGGCTCTGACCAGATTTTGTTTAAACTAGAGACACTTTGAGGCCAAAGGGTTGACTATATCCCTTTAACAGATTTGTTGAATGTGTATTATTTTCCTAGTATTTCTTCTGAGCCTGAGCTTTGCTTTGCTGTTTAAGTGTGACTTCAGGGTAAATACTGAGGGAAGAACTTTCAGCAGTTTTCTGTGAACTGTGTCTGCCAGCTCAGAATTATGTGTCCGATATTGGTAGCAACCACAGACCTGGAAGGGTAAAGCATTCAAAATTTCACATTAGCAGTGGGAAGATCTTTTTAATATGAACATACAGTACAAACATATGAATTAGCCAGCAGAAAAAAACATTAGGTCTATCTAGTCTGCTCAAAATTGGAAGGTCTATAGCTTGAGCTACTGACTGTTCCCCAATCTTCCCAACCTTTTCATCAACCCTTCCGATAACCTTTACCTTCCCTTATGTCTATCCCACTCTTTTGAAACTGCTCACCATTGTCAACAAGACCACCTCTTTTGGTATTGTATTTCAACTGTTCACCACCCTCTCAGTGAAGTAATGACTTCTAGATTCCCTTCTAAACTTTCTGCCATTCAGTTTAAGACCCTTGTATTATGGTTGCCACTTAGCCTAAGGAGAGTCTCCTTATTCACTATTTATTCCTTTCAAGTATTTGAAAGTCTCTATTAAGTCTCCTGTCTCCCTTCTCTCTTCTAGTCAGTACCTGTTCAGTTCTCCCAATGTATCTTCATAGGTTTTCCGCTGCTGACCATAATCATGTTTGTTGCCCTCCTCTGTACTTTCTTTGGCAAGATTATGTCTTTTTTTAAGGTAAGGGCACCAGAATTGTACTCTGAACTCCATATGCAACCTTACCAGTGACCTAGACAAGGGCAGATTGACCTCCTTGCCTACTGCTGATCCCCTAGCAATGCACCCTAACATCTTTCTCACCTTGGCTGCCACTCTCCTGCACTGTGTGGAGTGCTTTAGGTCACTAGTTATTATCACACCAGGTCTTTTTCCTCTTTTGTTACAGATAGCCAGATTCCTTCCAGGTAGTACTCCATCCTGGGATTCTTGGCTCCCAAATGCATAACCTTGCATTTTTGGGCATTGAATCCAAGTTGCCAAATTCTGACCACCTCTCAAGCTTTTCAGATCCTCCTTAGGTCCTGTATCCCTTCAGCTGAGTCCACCCTCCACAGAGCTTGGTATCATCAGCGAAAGGCACATTGCCCTTAATGCAATTCCCAACATCATTAATAAAGACATTGAACAATACCGGCCTAGCTGATCCCTGCAGAACCCCAATTGTGACCTCTCTAGTATTAGATAATCCTTTCCCCACCAATACTTTTGTGTTCTGGTCCCCAACCAATTTTCCATGCATCTTATAATCTTCTCTCTACCCCGGATCTGCCAATTTCTTAATCATCCTTTTGTGGGTACAGAATCAAATGCTTTACTAAAATCTAGGTTGAGGATGTCCACTGCTTGACCCTTATCCACTGATTTGATGACCAAATCAAATAGTTCAATTAGTTTCATTAACATGACCTTCCTCCCATAAACCCATCCTTCTTAGCATCATGAAGCGTCTGCTCCTCTAAATACTCAACCAACCTTCCTTATGTATAATCTCCATGAGTTTTGTATATGATTGAAATCAAACTTCCGGTCTATAGTTCCCTTAGTCATCCTTAGGACTGCTATTATGGAGGGTACCACATGGGCTATCCTACAGCCTTGTGGTACCGTACCACTGACTCAAATTAGCTATTGAACAGGTATGTCAGTGGCTCTGCAAGTTCATCTGCCAGCTCCTCAACACTGTTGGATGTACTCCATCTGGACCTGGAGATTTGTCCACTGTCAGTGCTAACAGTCCATTCCTCACTTTATCCCCTTTATTAGTACCTCCATGCTCCCTTCTTCCTGTACATCTTCTTCTCCTTGTTAGCACAGGTCCATCATTCTTGTTGGTGAAAACAGAGCAGAAGTATTTGGTTAACACTTCTGCTGTTTCCCTCTCCCTCCACTCACCCATTCCATTTTAGCTAACTATCCTGTCCTTCATATCCATTTTTCACTTATGTATAAAAAAGCCTTTCTCCTCCTTCTGAATTCCCTCTGCTAAATGCAGTTCTTTCTTAGCTTAAGCCTGCCTGACTACTTCATTTGTTTCTCAAGCCATCTTTGGATACATTTCCCTGTCCTCTTCCTTTTGGTTTCTTGAATTTCTTAAAGGCTAACATTTTGTCTTTTACCACCTGGGCAACCTCAATACTAAATCAGCTTGGTTTCTGACCCTTGAGGTTTCCCTTCTGAGCCTCACCCACTTATCTATTGCAGCTAATATCCCTTCATAATGATGGACTATCAGATGCATTCTTAACAATTTGCCCATCTTCCTAAAGCCTGCCCTTCTAAAGTCCAGTACTTTAGTCTTAGTGGTATGTTTTCCTTACTCGTATCTAGCTGGAACCACACTGTGTTATGATCACTCCTTCCCAGGGGCTCCTTGACCTTTATGTTTTGAACATGCTCCCCATTTGTGAGCACTTGATCAAGGATTGCTCCCTCCTGGGTGGGTTCTAAGACTCCCTGAGTCAGAAACCCATTCTGCAATGCTTCAAGAATCACCTGACTTCTGGCGCGGGTTGTGGTCTGTACTTTCCAGTCTATCTTGGGCAGGCTGAGTCTCCCACTAATACCACTTTGCTCTTCCTGCAGCTTTCACTAATTGCGAGCATAATTCCCTGCCCATCTCCTCATCTTGGTTGGAAGGTCTATAAATTATCCCCCAGCCTTACCTTTCTTCCTTTACTGGACATTAACTGAACCCACTCTAACCACCCCTTCATCCAACTCCTCCCTATGATTATAATATGCCTTCTCTATATACGCTGCCACCCCTCTCCCTTTTACCTATCACCCTGTCTCCCCTATATAAATTAGACCCAGGGATCAAGAGGTCACAGTCATGGTGAGGTTTGGTCCAAATGTCAGTTACCGCCGTGATGTCACCCCTCCTTCCATTAATATTGCCTCCAGGTTGTCCATTTTATTACTGTGACTTCTCAAGTTCAGGGACCCTATCATCAACCTGGAATATGAGCCCCTTTCTTTCTCCACTACTTTCCTTCCCCTTACTCCCCTCTGTGCAGTCACCTCTCCTCCCAATTCTGAGTGCTTCCTCCCCTCTAACCTCAGACCCCATCTGCTATTATGGGGGTAGGTCTGTTCTTCTTCCTCCTGGAGATATTGGGTATGATGGCTCACCTGCCCCGAAGTTTAAATTTAGATTATGTGTTATATACCCCCAGTGTATCCCTGAGTACTCTTGAGCCCTTCCTGCTGAGGTGTAATCTGTCTGGTGTGTAAAGTGATTTATCTGACCATGTATTCCCCATCCCTGATGCATATGAACCTTCCTCCTTGCACCATTCTCTCAGTCAGACATTGAAATCCTTTACCCTTTTCTTCCAGACTGGCCTGACCTGTGGCACCGTAGTACTTCTCAAACAATCAATCAATCAATCAATCAATCAATCAATAAATCAAACTTTATTTAACCAGGCAATTACATCATTGAGCAAGTTCATTTGCAAGATGGTCCTGGACACAAAGGACAAATACAAATTTAGTAATTCAACAGTAATTCAACAAAACACAAGTCAATAAAACAAGCTAAGTTTAAAAATATACACATTAAGCATCAGAGACCAGGCTTAGTAACAAAAGAACTAATACAGGCATAGGTAAAATAGGGGATGATAGAAGGAGGAAGGAAGAAAGGAGGAGGAAGGCAAAAAAAGAAATCAGGGGAGGGCAACACTGCCTGAGCAGAGGACCCCAGAGGAGAGGGATGCCAAGGGTAAGGAGGGAAGGCAGGAGGAGGAAGGTAGTTACCCTGCATAGGAATGCTGGCTGACAGGGGAATAAGAAGGCCAGGGTAAGTGCAGGAGCTAGAAGGCTACGCTGTCCAATACAAGTGATCACCTGAAGCAGTCACACGCCATCTTCAGGTGACAGTAGTGCAGCTGCCTGAATATGTAAGGCTAGGCAGGGAGGAAAGCTTAAGGACCTTTGCATATTGTTCCAAACAGAAAGTAGGAAGGAGATGATAGCGGTTGTGCCCAGTCATGTCCTTGTTCAAGGTATCTTGAGAAAGACAAAGAAAGAGTTCCATAGGCCATACACACCCTTAGACTGTTCGAACAGGTTGCAGATATAGGGTGAGAATTTGTTAAGAAAGCCCAGAGGAGTCCTAATAAGGCATTTATTTGCTTCCTCAAAGTAAGGGACGGCCAGCCAATTGCCTGATACAGCAGACAGTGGTGGTGCACAGGGCATGTCTAATATAAATCTCAAGGCACGGTGATAAAGGGTGTCGAGCTTCTGGAGTGCTTGCTGGGGGCAGTGACTGTAAAGAAAGTCAGCATAATTGAGCAAAGGTAGAAAAGTTGTTTGGACCAGCTATTCCTGGCTTCAAGAGTGAGCAGGTGTCTAATATGGTAAAAGATGCCCAGACGCTATCTTAACTTTTTAGTTAGCTCATTTAGATGTACCACAAACTAAGTTTATTATCCAGCCAGACACCTATATATTTGAACTTATCCACTATTTCCAAAGCTTCACCAAGGAGGGTGGTAATCTGGTGGTTAGCTGGTGTCCCCATGGTATAGGAGGTGTGGGGGAGATGATCATGGCCTTAGTCTTTTGGCATTGAGCAAGAGCTTGAGTTTCATCAGGTTGTATTGCAGGTGATAAAGTCATGCTGTAACTCCTTGTGAGCTAGATCAAGGGAGGAGTTGATTGTGTAGAGGACAGTGTCATCTGCGAAAAGGTGAACATTTCCCATGAGTATCCAAAATCTATGCGGTTTATGTAAGTGAAAAGAGGATAGGGCCCAATATAGAGCATTGCATGATGCCTCAGGGCATGGCCTTAAGTGGGGACAGGTCCCCTTGTGCTTTAATTTGCTGTTTTCAGTTTGTAAGATAGCAGTGGAACCATCTTAAAGCAGCAGGAGTTAGGCCAATGCTACCCAGAGTGTCAAGCAGGATGGAGTGATCAACTGTGTCAAAGGCCTTGCTAAGTTCAGGAGAAGTGCGTAGAAGTGTTGTTTATTAGCCAGGGTTTTAGCCAGTCATTAGTCGCATTGGCAAGAGAAGACACGTACTATGCTTAGGTCTAAACCCCGACTGGGCTGGGTTGAGGTATTTTCATGGTCCAAACACTCTCTCAATTGTGTGTTGACAATTTTTTCCAGTAGCTTGGATAGTATAGGAAGAATCCAGACTGGTCTGTAATTGTTCAGGTTGGTAAGGTCACCAGACTTGAACATTGGGATAATATGCACAATTTTCCAACTATGCGGTAGTTCCCTTGGATCAGTGAACTATTAAATGGATGAGTGATAGGCGCTGTCAGGTGATAATAGCCTACTTTTAGGAAGAAGGGTTCTAAAGAGTCAGCACCGCACTCTTTTGATGTTCAGTGAGTGAAGATCTTCCACCTGTTTGAAGGATACTGGCTGGAAATTAAAGGAAGGTGGCCCGTACTGGGGACAGAGCTAGGGCTAATGCCTACACTGGAAGCACCAGGGGAACTCAATTTGCTAACAGGTGAGGCATCAAACACGAGGTCTGCAGTAGCAAAATGGTTATTGAGCTGATCAAGGATCTCCAACTGATCGAATAAGCATTATTGCCCACCACAATTTTGGCCGGAATTGGGGTGGCAGGAGAATGCCCTCAAACTCTCTCAAGATTCGCCAAAAGTTGGCAGAGCAGTTTTGTTTTCCTTTAGGGCAGACTGAAAGAAATGTGATTTCTCCATCCGGATTAGTTTGGTGCAGGCATTCCTAGCTACCCAAAAGAGAGCCAGTCTGAGTCTGACTGTGACTTCTTGCCCTTTTCCACAGTGCGTACCTAGTCCTCTGGGCCTTCTTTGGGATGGACTGAACCAATCAGGTGCCCGTTTCCTAGATTTCACCTTTCTTAAGTGGTGCATGTTTATCAATTACCCTCAGTAGCAGATCCTGGAAGATGCAAAGGCTTTGGATACAGAAAGTGCAAGATAGAAGTCCTGCCACTTAATACTCCCAAGATCTGTCAGGAAGGCAGGGAGACAGAAATGTTTTAGGCTATGCTTTTACTTGAAGGTAGAGGTAGACAGTTGGTGAGGGAGCACCTAACACAGGCAATGGTGCAGTAGTCACTCAGATCATTATGGAAGACCCTACATGGGAGATATTATGTGGCTAGTTAATGAGCATAAGATCCAGTAAGGAGTTTTGGTCAGGTTTTTTTTTTAATTAGGTCTGGTAATCTCAGAGGTAATCTGAGTTAGCCCATGCTCATCACAGAAGTCCTTTAGCCTGTTGTGCAGGCATCATTCCAGTTAAGATTAAGGCCCCAATTATTATACATTCAGATTCACTTTTCCAGAAGGGAGTGGAGGTGTGGTAATATACACAAGCCAGCCAAAGGCGGCCTATAGTATACAGCTACCAGGAGAGCTACCCAGGTGATAAGGTTAACTTTATGGCAAGACACTCAAATTCTTTGGGCATTGATGCATGGATAATATCGGAGGTTAGGAATTTGTCCTTAATATAAATGGAAACACCACCACCTCTGGTCGACCTGTCACACCTGAATAGGTTGTAACCAGGGATGTTAAGCATTTTATCAGGTACATGATTCTTGAACCAGGTTTCTGAGAACACTGCTATATCAGGTGTTGCATGCAGCACCCAAGCTTCAACCAAATCAAATTTATTGCTAAGCTGCATACATTCATATGCAGAAAACTCATGCCCTTTAACTGTGGGAGATCTCCCAGGAGCAGCTAGCGGCGTAGGGGACCCAGGTTTAATTCCACGCTTCCTGAACAGAGCAACAGTAGGATTAATAATTTCCTGAGGCATCTCACAAGAAATCTTAGGAAGGTTTTGCTAGGTTCCTTTGCATGGGAACCACCTAGGACAGCAGAACAAGGGTCAGCGAGGCAACGAACGTAGTCAGAGCAAATATTGCTACCCTAATGGGATAGGAAAGGGAAATTGTTTAACCAGGAAAGGCACACTAAGCTGGAGCTTGTTTCCAGGTGCGACTCTGGGAGCACCCGAGGTGCTAAGTGACTTGCTCAGGGTCACACAGTATGCAAGTGGAAGCAATTCAAACCCAGGTCTGATCTGCTGGATGTCACCAGATTTGCAGCTCAGAGCCTTAGACCACTGCGCTATACTGCCTATACTGTGTATGATTAGGGGATGCTCCAGGTGCTCCTAGAACCCTGAATCTACCTTTGACTGCTTCCACCTCCTCCACAGCTATATCACTGGTACCTAGGTGTGTAACTATGTTTGGTTTCCCAACCTCCCTACCATTTCCCCTATTTTGGGGCACCTTCCCAGCTGTCATCCCAGGCATCCAGAGCACCTTCATTCTTGCATTCTGGTACACTTTCAATTCCCCATCAAATTCCTTTAATTCTTGAGTCCCTGGAATTACTACCCTCCCATCCCTTTCATTCATGTTTCCATTTCTTCCTTCCGTGACTATTCTACTAGCCGCCCCCATCTAACTGCTTCTCCTCTTCTCTAGATAATGTCACACCACAGCCTCTACTTATCCCTCCAATTATGTTTCCATTTCTCGTATGCCTTTCTTCTGACTAAGTACTGTATGCCTGCCTCCATTTTATTTTCAGTTCCACTTATTCTACCCTCTCCCACCCCTCACTTTCTTCCCACTTTGCTTTATTGCCAGCCCACCTTGTGTACCTTGTTTAGTCTCACCCTCATTCCCTGTCTTTCACTCCCCAACCTCTTTGTGTTAACTAGATCCGCTACCCCACATCCTGTTGCCCTCCCCTTCCAGATAGTGCCTCAAATCTTTCAAAGACACCCTTCAAAAGTTCCCACCCCTGATGCCATCCTTGCAGCCCTACTCTTTCCCACTACCACTTGCCATTCACCATCCCATTTCTTCCTGGCTTTCTGAGGAAGAAGTGTCCCTGATACTGAATGATCCTACAAGCAGCATTATTCTGCCAGATACCAAAATTCCTCTGTATAAATCTCTTGTGCCTTTCTCTCCATTGCCCTGCTTGTCTGACTATCCACTTCATCATTCCTACCTCCCATCTGAGCTGTCTTACTTCTTCCCTTAGCTGATCCAGGCTCCTACACACTGGACATCCACCTGAACTCCACATCATCCCCAGAAGGACTGCTGCTCCACAATTATTACATCCAACCACTCTGTTCCATTTTATCCTTACTCATTCGTATTCCTATCTCCCCACATCTCCCGACCCAAGCTTCAACTTAACTGCTAGATACATATTTTCATACTTGACCCAATTAGAAATATCTACAGCAATCTCCAAATTCTCTTGTTTCACTTTCCTCCTCCTGTTTCACTGATACCAGAACAGTTAATAGCTAACCCTAGAAAGCAATTAGCTGCAATCCTCCAATCATTTACTTTGTACTAATTTGAGTTTTAGATTAAACTCCAAAATGTGAATTAAATAGAATTGATTTATTACTAGCAACAATGGATAATTTAAATAACTAAACCAGGAGAAACATGAGCTGACTCTAGATAGGGATCAGTTGTAATCCCTACCAACCCTTTACTCAGTACTAATTAGCAATCTATATTAAACTCTAAAATGTGACTTAAAATAAAATGTTCAGTAATTAGCTACAGTGGGCCCAGAATGGGCAAAGTAAATAATCAGGACAGAGTGAGCTGACTAGATAGGGATTTACTATAACCTCCTTCTGAACCTTTGCTCTCACTAGATAGTAATTAAAGTTAACTCTAAAAGTAAATAAAAATGTATAAATAGCATAAATAAGACTATAATAAATATTAAATTAAAAATAGCTACAAAGGGTAACTTAAACACTAAAGCAGGATAAATGTGAGCTGACCCTACATAAGGATCAACTACAGTTCTGTTTCTAACCTTTACTGTGTACCAAGTAGCAATTCAGGATACTTGTTAACCATGAAAAACAAGATATCCCTGGCTACATTCGGTACATATAGATAAGTGAACTAGAGTACACTTACAAAGCAACTAACAATAAACAGTTTAAGTTCAGGCAAATTTCAAGCAGGTGCAGACTCAAAAGCTACACTTCTATATTGACTAAATACTTATAAAAGGTTATTAATGCTGACATATTCAGTGGTAGACAGACCAGAAAGAGTTAACATTATAGCCTACTGAGTTCTGGGAGCAGGATAGACAGCCGAACAGCTGCCTCACAGTTGACTTTAGGTAGACTCCATCATGCCCTTATGTTATTGCCCTTGAGCAGTTGGACTGCAGTGCAGTGTTGCTGCAGGATAGCTCCTTTAATGTCAGCTTGTAAAGTTACTTGTACCGTATCACAGGGTCATATTACTAAACAGATGGCATCTGTGGCCTTCCATAATGGCTTGTTTTACAGGGGCTTTCCACTGGATGTAAACATTTATCCTGGAAATTAAGACATCTCAAGATTATTGTGGGTGGCATTGGGTGCAGAGGTTGATCAGATTTTCAATAGTGTATGAGGAATTCTGAGAGGAAGGTCTGGCAACATCAGTTAGGAGACACTGTATGAAAACCATCCTATCTGTATCTTCTGCCATCTTGGGGAACCTCACTAACATCAGATTATTATAACAGCTTCTCCTTCTTGATCCTTGATTCTGTCCTCAAGTTTGAGACCTTCTTGTGGAGTTCTTGCAGCTTCATATTACCCCTGATCTGTTTGTCTTCAATAGAGCTGATGCTGTTTCCTGCATCCTCCAGCCAACAATTAAACTTCTCCAGGGCTGACCTGAAAGCTTTGAAGTCCCCTGCAACTTAGCAGTTTTGGAATTCATTACCTGAAACTATTAGAGCTTTGGCTAACTAAAATTCTTTTCAACAACCTTAATAAATGTTATAAGTATTACTGTACTGGCACTTGTAAATGTTTTGAAAATGATTTTGCTGTGTGTATCTATTGATGTATGTAACTTTCTCTTTGTAATTTGTATTTTGACAATGGTTGCCTATGAAAACGGACATTTCTGTTCATAGGTTTTCATTTTAAACAAATGAAATGAAAAATGAAATGAAAACTTGATAGAGGGTAACTGTTTTAGCAGTAAATTCCATAAAAACATGTTGAATTTACTGACCTAGTAGACTAGGGAGGGGCTGGACGGGCCTACCTAGACTTTAGCAAGGCATTTGATGCAGTCCCACACAAAGATTAATAGTCAAATTAACCAGCCTGGGAGTGGGTCCCAGGGTGGTAGCCTGGGTAAAACATTGGCTGGACAACAGGACACAGAAGGTAATTGTAAATGGGGTCCACTCTGAAGAAAGAGGGGTTACTAGTGGGGTACCGAGGGTTCAGTACTGAGTCCACTCCTTTTAATGTCTTTATAAGTGACATTGCAGAGGGACTGGAAGGAAACATATGCTTCTTTGCAGATGACACAAGGATCTACAACAGGGTTGATAAGCACAAGGAGGCATGGAAAGGATGCAAAGGGACTTGGCAAGGTTGGAGGTATGGTCGGAAGTATGGCAGCTTGGATTCAATGCAAAGAAGTGCAAAATAAAGCACCTGGGAAACAAAACCCAGAGGAAGATTACACAATGGGGGGCGGGTATTAACAACAACAAAATGGAAAGGGACCTGGGGTTAATCATATCAGATGACCTTAAGGTTAGTAAGCAATGAGAAGGCAATAAGGTGGGTGGGGGATACTGGGATGTATAGGAGAGGTATCACTAGCAGAAAACAGGAAGTTGTTATCCTCTGTACAGACAGTTGGAGAGACTCCATCTGAAGTACTGCATCCAGTTCTGGAGACCCCATCTCCACAAGGACATAGACAGGATGGAGGCAGTCCAGAGGAGGGCAACTAAAATGGTGCAGGGTCTGCAAGAGAAGCCATATGAGGAGGACTGAAAGGAGCTAATATGTATACCCTGAGGAAAGGAGGAGAGCGGGGACGTGATAGAAACTTTTAAGTACCTCAGTGGAATCAACAAAGTCCAAGAGGGTAGCATCTTTCAGAAAAGAGATGGCAAGAACAAGGGATACAATTTGAAGATGGGGGTGGTTCAGGGGCAATGTGAAGAAGTATTTTTCACAGAGAGAGTGGTGGACGTATGGAACAGCCTTCCTGAGGAGGTTGTGGGGTCTAAAACTGTGGAGAATTCAAGAATGCATGGGACAGACATAAGGCAATTTTGTGGGGGTAGGAAGAAATAGGCTGTTGGTTAACTGCAGTAGGATCTGCAGCTTATCCTGTAGGTATGGAAATGGGCAGACTAGGTGGGCCAGCGGTCCTTATCTGCCATCAAAGTCTATATTTCTATGTAGTACGGTTAAGTCAAGCAGCAAGTCCGGCTTGTATCTTTAAGGTGCTTGTGGTTGCAGCCAGTCAGCAGGGCTGCTGAAATCTCCATTTGTAATTATTTTATGGCATATGTCATCATGAAAGTTGCTCAGATACTGCCAACATATTTACTTTTCCAAAGGAACTGATTTAGGAACAAAAATAATGAAGATAAAAAGTGTTTAGTAGCAATTACAGTCAAAGTTCTTCAGATCTGAGGACGGTGTCTTTCTTACACTAGCATATCACGTGATTTCCCGTCTGTAATTTTGCTAAAATTGACAAAGTAAATGGTAGTTGACTTATCGGTGAGTATGTTCACTAATTTTTGCTTGTTCTCAGTATATCTGACATACATAAAATCTCAACTACAAGAGATGTGCCTGTTCTGCATTAGTATTGGTGCGTGACTATTGCATCTTACAGTGCTACTATTGCATCTTACAGTGCTAGGAAGCACTGGAATAAGGAAACAATAAACAGTACTGAACCTGCATTTCATGTTCAAGCATGTACAGTATTTATTATAGATGCTTACCTTCCAAGTACTGGTTCTTATTTTGCTATTGTTCCTTCTTTATTGGCATCATAGTAACCTCAGTGGGAGTTTCTGACTCACACTTTGAGGATTAAGACCATTTTAGAATGGCATAATGAGGTAAATTGTTAAGCTCTTAGGTTCTTGGCACAAAACATTAGTGTTCTACAGAACTCTGTGGTTGAAAGGGACATACAGTAAATGAGAATGCTGGCTGCCAAGATGAAACAGTCATATTACAGTTTCTGCCCATGATATCTTGCAGGGTACTGCAGGAACACAATCATAGTTATTTCAGTTTGTCACATGGGAAAGTGTGGCATATTTATCGTAGAGTGCTTTATCTAGAATGGTGGCATTTAACATCACAGAGTTTTAAAATGGTACTTACAGTACCATCAACGTGTAAATGACAAACACCTACTGAAAAACATAGAAACAGACTTTCATGGAAGATAAGGACCACTTGACCCACTTAGTCTGCCCATTTCCCTACCTATTGGATAAGTTGCAGATTCTAGTTAACCAACAGTCTACTTCCTCCTATCCCTCTCTATAATTGCCTTATGTTTGTCCCATGCATTCTTGAATCCCCTACTGTTTTTGACCCCACAACCTCCTCAGGAAGGTGGTTCTGGGCATCCACCACCCTCTCTGTGAAAAAATACTTCCTCATGTTGCCCTAGAGCTGTCCCCTCTATCTTTAAATTGTGCTCCCTTGTTCTTACACATCTCTGTTTCTGAAAGATGCTCCCATCTTGGACTTTGTTTATTCCCTTGAGGTACCTGAAGTTTCTATCATGTCCCCTCTTCCTCAGTTCCTCAAGGGTATATTAAGCACTTTTAGTCTCTCTTCGTATGGCTTCTGTTGTAGACCCTGCTCCATTTTAGTTGTCCTCCTATTTTGAAATTCGTAAACTTTATTAGTTATATTCAGAACAGATAAAAATACAAGGAACAAGTGCAATCCTGATATTTGAAAACAAGCCCACTCCCCTATCCCCAATACATCCCTCCCACCATGGAGCTCCTCCAAACCTAAAAAGGAATAGAAAAAAAAGAATAAATATAATAATGCTTTGGAGCTCAGACACCACCCTGAACATTAATATATTTCTGAAGCCCAGGTTAATGACCTTCAAAAATATTTAGTATATAAGGCATATAATCTCCCCCTTTTGTCGTAGTTACATTGAAACATAGAAACATAGACTTTGATGGCAGATAAGGACCGCTTGGCCCACCTAGTCTGCCCATTTCCCTACCTACTGGATAAGCTGCAGATCCTAGTTAACCAACAGCCTATGTCTTTCTAACCCCCCACAAGAATTGCCTTATGTCTGTCCCATGCATTGTTGAATTCTCCCACAGTTTTAGAACCAACAACCTCCTCAGGAAGGCTGTTCCATCGTCCACCACCCTCTCTGTGAAAAATACTTCCTCACATTGCCCCTGAGCCGCCCCATCTTCAAATTGTATCCTCTGGTTCTTGCACATCTCTTTTCTGAAAGATGCTACCCTCTTGGACTTTGTTGATTCCACTGAAGTACTTAAAAGTTTCTATCATGTCCCCCCCTCCCTCCTTTCCTGAAGGGTAAATATTAAGCTCCTTTATTCTCTCCTCGTATGGCTCTCTTGCAGACCCTGCACCATTTTAGTTGCCCTCCTCTGGACTGCCTCCATCCTGTCTATGTCCTTGCAGAGATGGGGCCTCCAGAACTGGATGCAGTACTCCAGATGGGGTCTCTCCAACTGTCTGTACAGAGGGATAACAACTTCCTGTTTTCTGCTGGTGATGCCTCTCTCTATACATCCCAATATTCCCCAGTCCTCCCTACTGCCTTCTCACATTGCTTTCCAACCTTAAGGTTATCTGATATGATTACCCCAGGTCCTTTTCCATTTTTGTTGTTGTCACTCGTCCCCCACCATTATGTACTCTTCCCGGTTTTTGCTTCCCAGGTGCATTATTTTGCACTTCTTTGCATTGAATCCAAGCTGCCATACTTTTGACCATTCCTCCAACCTTGCCAAGTCCCTTCTCATCCTTTCCATGCCTCCTTGTGTATCAACCATGTTGTCAGATCTTTGTGTCATCTGCAAGATTCATACTTTTCCTTCCAGTCCCTCTGCAGCGTCACTATAAAGACATTAAAAGGACTGGACCCAGTACTACACCGTCACGGTACCCCACTAGTAACCCACCTTTCTTCAGGTGTACTCTGTTTACTATTAGCTTCTGTGTCCTGTTGTCCAGCCAAAATTTTACCTAGACTACCACCCTGGGACCAACTCCCAGGCTGGCTAGTGTTTATTAATCTTTTGTGTGGGACTGTATCAAATGCCTTGCTAAAGTGTAGGTAGGCCATGTCCACAGCCCCTCGCTGGTCTACTATTTTTGTCACCCAGTCAAAGAAATTGATTAGATTCGTCTGATATGACCTTTCCGCTGTGAACCCATGCTGCCTTGGGTCTTGTGCCCCACTGGCCTCTAGGTACTCAACAATTTTTTCCTTCAAAGTGATTCCATCACTTTCCCTACCACAGAGATCAATCCATCTGGCTAGTGTGGTTTTCTGCCTCTGTCTTGCTCCCCACTTTTGTGAAGGGGAATCTCATCAGCTCTCCTCAGTCCTCAAGTACACACCATCCTCCATGATTTGTTAAAAAGGGTAGTCAGTGGTGTCACTAGTTGTCCCCTTAATTATTTTTAGAATTTTAGGGGTGAATCCCATTAGGGCCCATTGCTTTGTCCATCATCAGTTTTAGGAGTTCTTTCAGAACCCTTTCATCTGTGAAAGGACTGGATCAACCCCTATCCAGAGTGCTTCTGTTAATTGGATTTGGTACCTCCCTCCTCCTCTTTTGTGAATACTGAGCAGAAATATTAATTCAGTATCCCTCCTTTTCACTGTCCCTCTCTGCCCGCCCACTGGCCATTCTATTCAGCCTCACTATCCCTCCCTTTGTCTTTCTACACTGCCTAATGTACCTACAAAGGTTTTATCCCCCTTCTTAACTGAGTTGGCTATCTTTTCCTCAATTTGGGCCTTTGCTATTCTGACTGCCTTCCTGCTTCCTTCTGCCTTAACTGGTACAGTTCTCTGTCCTGCTTCTTCTGTATTTTCTTATACTTCCTAAATGCTACCTTTTCTTCCTAACCTTCCCCTCACCTCTTTTGAGAACCATAGTGGCTTTTTCTTTCATTTTGATTTATTTGCTTCATACAAAGGCTTGTTGCCTCTGTGATGGTAGTTTTGATGTTTTCCCATTGTTGCCCCACCTCTCCTTCTTGCCCTGTTGCTAGTGCTTTTCTAAGGCACTCTCCCATCTTGCCAAAGTCAGCCCTCCTGAAGTCCAGTACCCTCACTTTTGTATGGCTTGACTCTGCAGCTGAGTTTATTGTGAACCACACTGTTTGGTGGTCACTTGTTCCCAGTTAGCTACCACTTCTAGATGTGAGATCCTCTCACTGTCACATTGAGAGTGCAAGGTCTGGATTGCTCCCTCAGAGTGGGTTCCAACACTAGCTGTCTGAGCATGCCCCTGTAGGCATCGATAATGGCCCTGCTCTTGGATATGGCTGCAGCAAAGGTGCTCCAGTTAACATCTGGAATACTCAGGTCCCCATCAACATATTATCCCTTTCTCTGTCATCTTAAGGATGCCTTCTATCATATCCTCTCAATTCCTCCCCTGAGATGGGGTCTGTATACAACCCTGTGTGGATTGTGGTGCCATTTCCAGTCTCTAAGGTGATCCACAGTGCCTCCTCTCCTCCCTGTTTACTCTTTTGTTTTGTTGCTTTTATCCCTTCCCTTACATAGAGCTTCTCCTCCCCTCTTCTACCCTCCCTGTCTCTCCTGTAGGTTGTATACCCTGGTATGTTAACATCCCAGTCATGATTCTCTGTGTGCCATGTTTCTGTGACTGCCACGATATCCAAGCATCCCTCTTCCATCAAGGCCACCAGCTCAGGGAGCTTGTTGCACAGACTATGGGCATTGGTATTCATTGACCTCCATTTCTTGATGGCCTTACCCTTTTGCCCCATCCCTGTCCTTATTGCCTTTGTCATTTTCTCCATTTACCCTGCCCTTCTCCTATCGATGTCTCTATCTTGGCATCTATGATGAAGACCTCACAACCACACGTTCCATTCTAAGGTTATACAATAATTTCTGTAACCGTTCTTGATATGTAATTGTACATTGATCCAGCGAGTGCTTCAGGACCACTCTCTTCAAGACAGTGAAATTAAAGACAAATGATATTTGAATTCCCTCACTGAAATTCTACTGTAATCCCTAAAATACAAATTTCAGGGTGAATAGACCTTGTAAACTGAGTAGGGGTCTGCCCTCTCTTCAATCAGGGATAGTTGCCCTCCTCTGGACTGCCTCCATCCTGTCTATGTCCCTGTGGAGATGGGGTCTCCAGAACAGCACGAGTACTCAGATGGGGTCTCACCAACTGTCTGTACAGAGGGATAACAGCTTACTGGTGATGCCTCTCCCTATATATCCCTGCAGGCTTGTCCTGGGCACGGGTCGTCTTACTCACACAGATGAGCTGTATTCCAGTACAGGCTGGCTCTCCTGGACAACAGAATCCAGTACCAGGTCTGCTTGCTAGCTTAAAATCCACACTGAGCCTTGCACCCCTGGAGTGCAGTAAATCCTCAAATCTCCTCCAACCCCAGACTAACCAAGGGATCCAGCAAAGCCTGCTTCCAGTTCCCATTTTGCTGTACCCTCACAAGGACAAAGATCTTATGAATACAGGGCCCCCATAATTTCCCTTAGCACTGGATTGCTTACAGACCTAAACTTTACCTCTTTAAATCCAAACTGCAAATGCACCTGATTGCTTGCAGCACGTGTGACTGTGGCTCAATTTACTACAGCCACCATGGCTTTCACCCTCGATGCAACTTATCACCCCCCTACCCTTCCTCCTCTACCTCCTTCTTTCCCCATCACTGACCTTAACCCGATCCCAGCACCTTCCTTGGAATACACCCTCGTAGCTCTTTCCTCCTCCCCCACCTGCCCCCATGCTTTCCCCCTTCCTTCTCCTTGTCCTCTGGCCCAACTCTGCTCCATCTCCTTCCTCTTGGACCAACTCCACCACAAACATCATGCCTAGTCAACCATACCAGTTGGCTCCCTCTTGTACTACACCTCTCAACTCCTTTACAAATCCATTCTCTTCTCTCAAAACAACCTTGGGATCCACTCTCTACTGCTCAATCTCTCCTCATCACCTCTCTATTATATCTTCTACCACACCTTCCCTTTTTTTCCTCATGTCTCCTCCACCGCTTATCCTGCCCTTTACCACGTAGTTAGTCTCTCATCATTCCACCCCTGCAACTCCCACTACCTCTGCCCAGTGTCTCATAATCTCTTCAGTGGCACTTGTCATACCTCTCTTCCTGGGTCTAGAAGAAATAGTCATTTGGGCAGCTAGAATCAGCTACCTACCCAGCAGGTAGTAATTTGGGCAGACTGTGAAGGATGAGTAGTCCTATCTACAATACAATACAAGTCAATGTTTGTAAGTTGCCATGTTAAGACCTAAATTGTCCTGATTTATTTTAGTGTGCGGTATTGAATAATTGTCATGTGTTGACATGTATTGTCAATGTTCTTGTATTTTGTCTGTATACTGGACGTGGAACCTCTGCAAATGAGCTTTTAGCTCAAAGGTATTAATCCGAGACTTCAAGAAATAAATAAATAAATAGTATCCCCAGACCTCCTTACTGCCTTCTCACATTGCTTGCTTAACTTTAGGTCATCCGATATGATTACCCCAGGTCCCTTTCCATTTTGTTGTTGTTAGTACCCCCCATCGTGTACTCTTCCCTGGGTTTTGTTTCCCAGGTGCATTACTTTGTACTCTTTTGCATTTATCTAAGCTGCCATATTTTGGCCATTCCTCCAACCTTGCCAAGTCCCTTCTCATCCTTTCCACACCCTTGTGTATCAACCCTGTTGTAGATCTTTGTGTCATCTGCAAGAGGCATACTTTTCCTTCCAGCCCCCTATGCAATGTCTCCTATGAAGACATTAAAGAGGACCAGTTCAACATTGAACCCTGCGGTACCCTACTAGTAACCCCCTTTCTTCAGCGTGTACTCCGTTTACTATTACACTCTGTGTCCTGTTGTCCAGCCAATTTTTACCCAGGCTACCACCCTGGGACCATCCCAGGCTGGCTAACTTTATTAATCTTGTGTGTGGGACTGTGTCAAATGCTTTGCTAAAGTGTAGGTAGGCCATATCCATAGCCCCCCCTGGTCTACTACTTTGGTCACCCAGTCAAGAAATCTATTAGATTCGTCTGACATGACCTTCCTACTGTGAATCCATGCTGCCTTGGGTCCTGTGCCCTTCTAGCCTACTCATGACTCAACCATTCTTTCTTTCAAGTGATTCCATAATTTTTCCCTACCTCTGAGGTCAAGCTAACAGGTCTGTAATTTCCTGTTTCTGCCTTGCTCCACTTTTGTGAAGGGAATCACATCTGCCCTCCTCCAGTCCTCAGGTACTATGCCAACCTTCCATGATTTGTTAAAAGGGTAGTCAGTGGTGTCACTAGGTCTCTCCTTAGTTCTTTAGAATTCTGGGGTGAATCCATCAGGTCCCATTGCTTTCCACCTTCAGTTTTAGGTTTTCTTTCAGGACCCTTTCTTCTGTGAATGGACTGATATTGATTCCCCCTGTCCAGAGTGCTTCTATTGTTTGGTTTAGGTACCGCCCTTCTTCTTCTTTGTGAATACTGAGCAAAAGTATTCCTTCAGATATATGCCTTTTCACAGTCACCCTCTGCCCTCCCTCCCTCCCCATTATTAAACTTCACTATCCTCCTTGGTCTTCCTTCACTCCCTGATGTACCTATAAAGGTTTTATCCTCCTTCTAACTGAGTTGGCTATCCTTTCCTCGGTTTGGGCCTTCACTATTCTGACTGCCTTCCCTGCTTCCTTCTGCTTTAACTGACACAGTTCTCCTTCCTGCGCCTTCTGTGATTTCTTGTACTTCCTGAATGCTATCTTTTCTCCCTAACTTCCCTGCCACCTCCTTTAAGAACCATAGTGTTTTTTACTTTGTTTGTTTATTTGCTTCACACAAGGCTTGTTACCTCTGTGATGGCAGTTCTGATTTTCCCCATTGTCCTTCCACCCTTCCTTCCTGCCCATTTGCTAGTGCATTCCTTAGGCACTCGCCCATTTAAGCAAAATCAGCCCTTCTAAAGTCCAGTACTTTGCCTTTGTGTGGCTTGACTCTACTGCTGTGTTTATCGTGAACTACACTGTTAGGTGGTTGCTAGTTCCCAGATGGCTACCCACTTCTAAATCTGTAATCCTCTCTCCATCTCCATTTGAGAGTACCTGGTCTAAGATTGCTCCCTCCGAGTGGGTTCAGTACTAGCTGTCTGAGGCATGCTCCCTGTAGGCATCGAGAATGACCTCACTCTTGGATGTGGCTGCAGAAAATGTGCTCCAGTTAACAACTGGCATATTCAGGTCCCCACCAACAGTACTTCCCCTTTCTCTGCCATTCTAAGGATGCCTTCTGTAATTTCCTTGTCCATTTCCTCCCTCTGAGATGGGGTCTCTATACACCCCCATGTGGATCATAGTGCCATTGCCTGTCTCAAGTTGACCCACAGTGCCTCCCTTCTCCCTGTTTACCCTTTAGTTCTGTTGCTTTGATCCCTTTCCTTATGTAGAGGCTACTCCTCCTCTTCCTCCTCCTCTTTTCACTCTCTGTCCCTCAGGTAGATTGTGTACCCTGGTATGTGTACATCCCAGGCATGGTTCTGTGTGTACCGTATTTCTGTGACTGCCACGATATCCAGGTGTTCCTCTTCCATCAAGCCCCTAGTTCAGGAAGCTTGTTACCCAGACTACAGGTATTGGTACTCATCAACCTCCATTCATTGATGGCTTTACCTTTTAGTCCCATCCCTGCCCTTACTGACTTTGTCTTCTTCTCCATTTACCTTGTCCTGCTCCCTATTGATCTTTCTGCCTGGTGTTTACCTTGCTAACTACCCTGTTTTTGGGGGAGGCTGGGAATTCCCTGCTTCTTATCAGTGCCTCCCCCCTTGGCTAGTTTAAAACTTGCCAATGAAACATTTAAACCTATCACCTAGAGCCTGGTTCCCCTTCCAGATAGATGCAGATCATTGTGCCAGTATAGGTGGGTATCCCTTCATGTGGAACCACAGTCCCAAATGAAGCCAAAACCCTCTGCTCTGCACCAGATTTTCAACCATTCATTGACTCTCAGGGTGCAGTTACCCTAGCCTCACCATGCCATGGACAGGCAGCACCTCTGAGAAGGTTATTGTGTGTGCTACTTGTCAAGGCCCCTCCCAACTCTGAAACTCCTCCTGCACTGCTTGATCCCATGCCCAGTCAAGTCATTTGTCCTTGGGTAGACAATGATGTCCAGCTCCCTCTTCCATGCAGCTGCTCTCATCGTCCTGTCCTCCAAGCCATGGCACTGGGCTGGTGCCTTGCTTCCCTCTCCCTGCCTCCCCAGTTCTACCCCTAATAACTGGGTCTCCACACAGGGCTGCTACTTTTCCCTGTGGTGTCCCATGCCACCTTCCTGTGGGCCTCCTTCTGGCAGTTCAAGCAACCTCCTTGGTCTGCACTGCAGGTGCCTCCATATGCATTGTGGAGAGGTACAACTGGAGGTATGTCCTCTGTTCCACCACCCTCACCTCCCTGAGCCACTGTGGTCAGCGGCTCCTCTTTCTTGGCAACCTCTGGGGCAGCAGTGGCAGCCGTGGTGTTCCCTGGGTGGGGAGGTTTCCTACTCCTGTCCAGTTCAGCCTGGAGACTGGCAACCTCCTCCTCAGAGCAGAGAGTAGCCTGCAAATAGGGCAGCATCATAGCCTCAGAATGTCTCCCAGAAGACTGCTGCCCACAGCCAGAGCATTGCACTACTCCCTATATGTCTGTCTTCCTTCCTGTTTATTGAGTTTGCTAAAGATCCAGTTAATATACAAGGATAACAGAAGTGGAACCAGTATTTAAAAAAAATTTATGTGGAGCTGAAGGACTAAGAGGTTCAGCACAGTTCTTCTCTAATGTGCCTGGCATCACCTTTGAGCCTGTGCAGTGGATCAGCATTTAACTTGGTCCAAATGTTGTTAGTGGTTCTATAGTGGAAGATGAAGAACTTATATTTCAAAGGGTGTATGCAATCAGGTGAGGAGCTGTACTTGTGCCACATGGTTGATAGTTAATTGTGTGACTGACTAGTGTTTAACTGTTATACGTGGATGCTTTGGACTTTCACAGCCTCTTCCCCTGAGTGATTACCACCAAAGGATCCCTCTTGAGGAGGTTCCACCCGCTGGGCTGCGGAACATAATTCCATTATGCTACAGGTACCTTAGGAAGGGTTCCAGAAAGAACTGGAAGCAGGTGCTGCACACACAGATTGATTGGCATAGTGACAGACAGCGGAATCTGGTGACTATTGATAGCAGACAGAGGCATGACTTCCAGAGGAGAGGAATGGCAGGATTGTGGGATGATGAAAAGCAAGTAACCATCTAACCCCAACTCAGAGTGGAATCCTACTAAGGTGAACACTATTTTTGTTTGTTTGTTTAACCAGGAGAGACACACCAAGTTGAAAGCTTGTTTACAGGTGTGACCTGGGAGCACAAGGAATTTAGTGACTTGCTCAGGGTCACACAGTATGCAAGTGGGGCTGTGAGTTTAAACCCAGGTCTCAGGTTTGCAGCTCAGTGCCTTAAACTACTGTGCTATACCTCATAATTAATATAATGCCACTATAATTCATATATAAATAAATATAATATAATGCCATTATAATTAATAAATACTATATTATGGCCATCAACAGTCAGAGGAGGAAAAAAATAACAGTGGAGAAATCTCTGGAGATCCATGACATTGGCTGCCATCCCTTAGGGCATGGATAATTCTTCGACAGCTTAGCTTGCTAATTTGAAATTTAATTCAGGGAAGTTTTGAAGGGATACCTCTCGCTCTAGCCCTCGAATGAGAGAATGCTGTGGTGTGCAGTGAGTTGATTTCTGCAGCTAAATGGAGTTTCCCAGAGAGAGCCCTCCTCAAAGCCTAAAATAAGGAGAAATGCAACTACTGAAAGGCTAGCACTCAGTCTCAAGACTGTGAATAGGCCTAACCGTGAATGGAAACTAAAGGAAGGTGAATGGAATGAGACTCGATGGACAAGGGTCTGGTGAGGAACTAGTCCATCTTGACGTGACTTAATAACTTACATTAGTATTATTATTCTGTACACCTTGATTGCTATTGGTGCTGAATTGCACCACACTGGTGAAACTAAGCACCTTATAGCCAGTTCCCCATACTGTGGTACCTTTGCTTATTCAGACTTTAGAATTTTGATGTTGTGAAACACCATGACTTTAAACTGAGATAAACTTCACCACTGAGTGTATATTTAGTACTTCAGTACAGTCTCCTTAGTTCCTGCAATTTATATAAATCTTATTTGTACCAATGTGTTCCCATTATGATTTAAAGTGTTTATTCTCTCTGTGTCTCTCTCTTTTCCAGGGTGCCCTCTCCCTTCCTCTCCTCAAAGTCGAGCTGTGAAGCTGATGCATTGGATAGCAGATTGCCACTTCTGCTTGCCCTCTTAAAAACCTTGTATAAAAAATCTTGCAAAAAATCTGTAAAAATTCTGATAAATCTTTAAAATCTTTTCTTTGCAAACTTTAAACTTGGAACTCTGTTCCATTCTTTTCAGTGATACTTATGCACTTATAGAATTGACCATAGAACTGATTTACAGTTCCTCGAACATAGAAATAAAAATAGGTGGCTTTGTATAACTAAGGTTAACTCTTGGGCTGCTAACAGAACTAGAATGTATTGGAATTCTGGACTGATATATCAGTCCATGCCCTCATGGGTTAAGAGCAAATGATTGGTCAATATAAAAACAGTGTAACTTAAATAATAATGAGACTTTTTATCTAATTATTCTTTTAAGCGTTTACTTTATTTTGTATAAAGAATCTAAGAAAGAAAAACAGTTTGAAAAGTATTTTCTTTTGCTATAATGATACTTTTTTTTGAACTGATTAATAATTAATGAGCTATGCTAATGAATTCTTGACTTTACTGTATAAAATGCACATATGGTTTCTTTTGCCACGCCCCTGATGAAGAGTTTTGACCCGAAGCACTGGGGCCAGGTGGAGTGTAGAGTGCTTTTACTCGCTCATAATATCCAGTAATAAAGCTGCTACTTACTTTATTTGGAGTGTGGACCTTATTCTTTTTGTCCAGGGGTGCAAGCTGTTTTGAATTTGTGCTAGGTGGACCATAGGTGATCATGGGAAAATAGCTTTCAGAGGTGCTGCACAGCTAAAAGCAGCTCAAGTGAGCTTATGGCTCCACCCTCCAACAGCTGAAGTCTTAAACACTATGAAGTGCCCTGACTGCAGGTCCACATGGCTAAAGCTTCTCCTGGAAAAATGGACCTTATGATTCAGTAGGATTGCTGAGAGGTGCCACAGGAAGCAAGCAGCCTACAGTGAAGGACCCCACCCAGCAAGGGATTCTCCCTCAAGATGTATATTTCAAGGGAGTAAGTGAGCATGTCTACCCAGAGGGCAGGCTCTGATGGCAAGATTTGGGGTATGTAATGATGGTCAGTATGAATGTGTTCCTAAGCCTGATTGCGTGAAGGGAGAAATTAACTGACTGATTAATAACTGCTGCAAGAAAGACAGATATGATTGAGAGTAACTTACTGAATGCTGGCTGCTGAAAGGAATAACTTGGATGGAGAAATACTGAAAAGTTACTGAAAATATGAATTCATATTGAAGGCCATAATCATGGGTAAAAACTCAGCCACAAGCAGAAAGATTTGGAAGCTATATTAAACTAAGACTGAGGCAATGAATACTGACGCAGACTGACTGACTGACTGAGTAAGGCTGACTGAATTGGCTGAATAGTAGTGGGGACAGTTGCCTGGCCAGGCAGCCATGTGAATGTAATTTAAGAGGAATGCTGTGGAACTAAGAGGACGTTTGCAAGTGGCTTGGCATAGACAGCAGGTACTATAGAACAGACTGAGAAAGCACAAGCCAAATCTGTAGAACAACATAGGTAAAATACTGCAGAAACTAGTAAGCACATCAACAACCAAAACTGAAAATGGAAACAGGAGTTACGTGAGGACAGGAGTGCAGCCTAAGTGGCAGACTGACAGAAAAGAAGGAAGCACATTACTATTGCCAGGAAGGCAGAAGACTATATACTCTCTAGAAAACCATTGAAGGCACAAACCAAACAGAAAGCCCAAAAGCAATGAGGAAAGCAGCAGCATTACAGAGGGCCTGATTCAAAGGCTGATGCAGGGCTTGTATCTAGCCCTGTATTACCCCAGTGTTTTATGAAACTGTATCAACTCCTTCGATGCAACTGCACCTAATTTTAGGACATTGGCTGCATTTGCAACAGTTGTCATAATTTGTGGCAGCTTGTGCCAAATATTTGGCGCAAATCCCATTAATAGGGCACCTCAAATGGTACAAGTTAGATGGGGGCTGGCCTTGCTTGTGGCATTTGGCACACAACTGAGAATCACAATCGGCACAGAAGGAATGCTGCATGTCCCTTGCACCGTATGCTTGGGGCACCAGGGACTTATGGCATCTGCAAGTCTTTTGAAAATCAGGCCCAGGGAGAATAGGAAGGGAAGCTAGGACCCCAGCAGACCTACTAGCTACAGCAAAAAAACTGTGCTTCTGAGTGAGGCTGGAGGAAGCTCATTTAAATAGTCATTGAGTGAGTGTGTGGCTGGTTGCCACACTCCTAGAACTGCAGGTATTAGCCTTTAATATATATAGCATTGCTCATACACATTTTACACCAAAGTGCTTTACAAGCAATGATGCCTATGCACAAACATGATGGAACTGCACCTTCATGCAATGTAGCAGCGATGTGCAGCCACGCACTGCACAGACAGGCTGAGGCACATGAACAAACACATAAACAGGGTAGGCTGAGGCATGGGGAATACAGATATGTGCAGGGTCACATGGAGCAAACTCTGGGTGGGACTACAGTATTTGCCCATGCCCTTGACCCTGCCATATATGGACATCCATACCACCCCGTCACCACTACAGAACTGAATTCCATAATGGAAGCCAAAGGGCATGCAGTGTCAGAGGATGGCAGGGGAAGGGCACTGCCTGTGGTACTCAGTCCACCATTAGTTCCCAATGGCATGAAATGTGACTGCACAGAGACAGGGAAGTGGTGGCCAGACATGGTCCTCAAACAGCCCTGGTTGCCAATATATGGAAGCAGTATGGCATCCTGCATGGGGCAGAGTCCTTGAAGGTGCTAGCTGAAACCAAAGCCAGGATCTGGCTAGACATTCAGGCTGCTCTTGATGCCACTGGTCTGGAGGCATGCACACTGGCAGCTATAATGTACAAGTGGCATGGCCTCTGGTCAGCTGTGAAGCACAAGCTGTCAGCTGTCAAGCAATCCCAGACCACCACAGGTGGTGTGCCACCCACACATGAGCAAAGCATCTCCCCATAGAGAGGAAGGTGGCAGAGACCCTCACCAAGGTGGCCCTGTACGGAGGAGGAGGACATAGATAGATTGGCAGGCATGTACTACACTGCAGAGACATGCTGGGTGGGGCCATAAAAACATGACCATGCTAGCCATCCTGTGTTGCACCCTATAGACCATGTGATGGGTAACACTCCTGTTGAGGAGGCTGCAATACTGGTGGAGGTTGGTACATGACTGGAGACCAGTGCTGGCAGCCAGGGACAGGAGGACAGCACAGGTAGATGGTATCCTTGGTGACTTGCAACAGACCCTCAGTAAGCCCACAGTCCCGCCACAGCCTGTAACACTTGGCTTATCTCTCACTCCCAGGTAGACCCGAAGGAGCCTGTGGCCACAGTGGATGAGAAAGATGTGCTGGGGATACCAGACACTGGCACAGAGCCTTACCTGGAAACACAGGAGGATGAGGAAGAAACGGACACCCCACCACAAACAGTCCCAAAACACCTTGTGCAGCTCCACTGCTACAGATGCACCCTGGACAGCCAGCCTGGAATGGAGTACCATTGGGCAAACACAGGAGGCAGTCCATTTACTCTCTGGCATTGGAGAGTGGAACACGAGGGGTCATGGGAGAACACACTGAACCCCTGCAGCACTGTGGACAATGGTCTATCCAGCCACACAGCCCACTGGATACACAGTCACAACGGTTATCCTTTACACATACTACCTCGAGATGAGGCAACTGGAAAGTGACCAGCTCTGCACACAGCAGGAGAACACATAGGCAGTAAAGGAGCTGACCATGGAGGTGAGGGCATGCAGCATGGATTTGACTGGACTTGACCGCATGGGGACCTGCTTGAGCACATGGAAAGGGGGAAGGGAAATTGTTTAACCAGGAGAGGCACACTAAGCCAAAGCTTGTTTCCAGGTGTGACCTGGGAGCACAAGGAAGTTAAGAGATTTGCTCAGGGTCACACAGTATTCAAGTGGGGCTGTTGTATTCAAACCCAGGTGTCCAGGTTTGCAGCTCAGAGCCTTAAACCACTGCGCTATACTGCTAGGTGGGTTCAGCAGGGCCACACCACTTGTACCCTGGGGACCACCGCGGCTGCTATGCACCACACACCTGCTTGCCTCAGTGAGCTAGAGGTACAGGAGACAGCCACCACAACTGCCATCAGGTACAAGCCCATACACATGGGCAAGCAGAAGAGGAAGAGCCACAGCCAAGATCTGTCACCTAGGCACATAGGCGTCCACACAACAAAGGGCAGCAAAGGTGAGGAAGAAGTGATACTTGCCACCCCTGCCACAAACACTAAGTTTCACAAAGCACACACACTGTACATACACCTTAAACACACATATACACCCAACACATATATCCCACACAGATAACCCCAATCACATATACCCCAGCTTGGACACTGATGCCTCAGATTCTGACCTGCATATTTTAAATTGGAATTGTATAATTATTTAAATGTTTGTTGCAGTTGTTTTAGGTAATTGTGACTTTGTATTGTGTTTTAATTTGTATTGTTTTGTCTTTATTGTAAATTCCACAGGTATTTGTTGTAAATGGGGATCCTTTCCCCAATCAGATTAACCTGTATAAAAATAAATTTTAAACAAACAAACAAACAAGCAAGATCCCGGCAGTTCGGCACTCAGGGTGGGTCATCATTACAGTGCCATGCTGACCCACAACCCTAATGACTGAATAGATCCCAGCACAAGTCCATGCTGTGTTGCTTGTCCAGACAGTAACTCTGCCCTCATCCTGGAAGGCCCCCATCACATGGTGGGGCATCCTCCTTTTTGCTGTCATCAAGACCTCATTTTATCATCTGAGGAACATCGCCTGGATAAAACATTTGGTCCTGCTCGACGATCTTCTGACGCTGGTCCATGCCTTTGTGACCATGCGTCTTGATTATTGTAATGCCTTAGGGCAGCCGGGGTGGATCTTCACTATCTGCAGCTGGTGCAGAATGTGGCTGCAAGGTTGCTGACTGGCTTATCGAGATCTTGCCATGTCACACCTGTGCTTCACGACCTACACTGGCTGCTGGTTCAGTGGAGAGTCACCTGCAGGGTTGGATTGCTGACCTATAAAGGCCCTCGTGGACAGGGACTGTGGTATTTGCAAGACCTCCTCTGTCCATATCGCCCTTCTTCATCCTCTCTGTTCCAATGACGAGGATTGCTAGAGACCCCAGGGTCCATTTGAGTACATCTGGAACTAGATAGTTTGCTTTTGCAACCCCAACCCTGTGGAATTCTCTACCTCACTAGATTAGAGAATGCCTGTCCATTGAGGCCTTTAAAGCTGTCTTGAAGGCCGCTCATCAGCGTGAAGCAGTTGGATTTCGCCATGGATGCCAGTGACCGAGGTTCAGAATGGACTCGGGTCACTGGCGAGCCCTCAGCAGGAGAAGGCTTGAGCTTCCTGTGACTGCTCACGTTTTCCAGGGGAGGGAGGGAGAGGACACGGCTCGCTGTCTGCCAGTTCCTGGTGGAGGCTGGAAGTGTGACAGTTCAGCAAACTCCACTGCACACAGGGGCATGGTGGACATCAGCATCTGCCTTGATGTCTATGGCACACCACACCCCAGGGAGAAAAGCAGAAACTCGGCTCCTTGGTTGGCCGGATGATGGCTGCCAGCTCCTGCGTCTCGAGTGCCCTGATGCTCCAGAAACCACCTCAGCAGCTCCCGGAGACTGATTGCCTAAGCGCGCTGATTGCCCTCCTGATGCCTTCCCCTCAGAGGAGAGGGACCCATCTGGTGAAAGGGTACACTGGGCCACCCCTGGGATGGCTGCAATCTGAGGTAGGTGGAAGGTGCAAGGGTGAGGGGTCAGTGGGGGTCTATGTGCAGCTGGAAGGAGAGGTCAGCTAAAAAGCAAATGCAGAGTAAAATAAAAAGCTGCCCTAAAGTTGTTTTGCTTAATTATCCATTTCCTGCTATTTAAATCCTGCTGACTGTTTTAGAATGTTAAATTATATGTATTTAGTAGTTTTTTAATTGCTGTTTTATTCATGTCTGTACAATGCTATGATCAATTTGGAATAGCAGTTTATAAATAAAACTTGCTTTGCTTTGCTTCCTCACGAGGCATGGATAGCAGTTGCCACAAAGCTATGTTGTGCAGCATGGCAAATGCTGTGAAGACACTACATGCCTTCCCTGGGGCAAGCATCACCATGCCACCTGTCAGATCCAGGCACCTGAATCGCATCCTCAGTAGCCCTACTGTTCTCCTGATCATGGACTGTGTCTTCTGGTGTACCTCATTGTGCGCTTTCTGTGCCGCTTCCATGTCCCTCCAGGTATGGTGTCATCAGGTATGGCAGCAGTGGATATCGGCTGTCATCTGTGCAGTGGTAAAAGATAGGGTAAGTACTGTGCAGTTGCCCATCATCCACTAGCGTACCACATGTGTAGGATATAGATACCCAACTATCAACCATCCATCCCTGCTTCCATGTGCACTGAGAAGTGCACTCAGCCTGGACCCATCAAAAATATAAGCATCATGGCATGAACCTGGGCACTTGGCACAATATTAGTGATAATACCCGATGAATCACAGACAGTCTGGCCGTTGATGCTTTGATAACCTTTGTGGTTACAGTATGCCTCCTTGTCACATCTGGTGCCAGGATTGCACATATGTACAGTCAATGGCAACAAGTACATTTATTTATGCCGTGCATGGTACAAGAATGCTCTTGTTTTTGGGCCATATGTTGGCCTATGTAGTGGGAATGTTAGTGTGCTCATGCACATGCAGTTACAGGGCATCAATAATCTGGTGCAGTGCCTGGGACATGGAGGACTGACTGAGGCCTGTGACATCCCCAGCCATTTTCTGGAAGGACCCTGTGGCATAGAACACTGTTAGGGTGACTAGCCCTGATCAGATTATTTGCAGTAATAGAGGTGCAAATGAGTCACAGACATGTTGCATATCAGTAATAAATCTAGTTTGTTACAGCAAAAGGAAATCAGAGTTGCCCCAAGCAGTTCTTACCATAAGACACTGGGACCCAAGCTTAGCATTCCCCAATATCCCAAGGAGTGTAGAAGGTCTCCAGGGGAATACGTAATCCATTACATCTATATAGTCTGATAATTGTTATGATAACCATTCGAGAAGCAGTACTAGATACATAAAGTAAGCTCTATTGGCCAAAGGTTGGGTGGCTCCACAGTGTTATCTAGTCCTATACAATAGGTGCTAAGTCAGCTACATTGTAGAACAATGAATGCATACATGGTACATGGACAACACAGGATGTGGTGCAATTATACATAAATTCAGAAGATGGCAGTGCCGACTACATAATACTATACCAGAGGATTACAAAGACACTGGTGTCTTGACCTACTATGTGCAGTTTCCATGCATAGAGAAAATATAGTAGTACAAATCATAATGTACCCTGACACTTACTCTTATGCGGCAAGTGTCTATGCCCTATATGTTAGTATAGCATATGCATAGTGTGGTTTGTCTAAGGTGTTTTGTTTTCTTTAACCAGGAGAGACACACTAAGCTGAAGCTTGTTTTCTGGTGCAACTTAGAGCACAAGGAAATTAAATAGGCTTGTTCAGGGTCACACAGTATGCAAGGGGGCTGTGGGATACAAACCCAGGTCTCCAGGTTTGCAGCTCAGATCCTTAAACCACTGCACTATACTGTCTCCTATGTTGTACAAGTGGAATGCCAGTTAGGATGTAAGGGCTCACATAACATTCCCCCGTTGCCTTACTGAAAAGGCAACAACAGTATGGGAAAGTGGTTGGAACAAACTGTCGTTTACAGACTCGAGCGTGAGCCTTGTAAAGGAATTTGAGCAACATAGGAATTTCTATGTTGTTTAAGAGTACGCCTAAGCTGCAAAGTGTTAGTATCAAAAGATTATCAAAATGCTTGTATAACAAAGCTTTAAAGTCATTTCTAACCAAGTATTAGAAAGTGTATTACTTAAATCAGCATCATGGATAAGGATATTAAGAGCATCTCCAGTTGCAGAGATATTGTTGCTGATGTGGATGAGGCTGTATCCTTTCTCTCTAGTAGGGACATAAGAGTCAATGTCAGAGAGTCAGTGTGTACATTGAATATGGGTAAATGCCAAGATAGAGCAAACAAATATTCAGGGTCACTCAAAAACATCTGGTTCCATGGCAGGAACAAGAGTAATCACTGTATGGTCAATTACAGTAGTCTGATGAGGAATAAAACAAAAGTTAGGTTGTTTAATTTGACAAACTTTATCACCATCGGAGAAATATTCTGATTGGTTACAATTGCAGTACTGTCCATCACAATTATAAGTCATTTTAACAGTTGGTAGCTTCCATTTTGTAGTTGAATCCAGTATGTAAAAACTGATTAAGTAAGTATTGTAGTCAACTGATGAATCTCTTCTGAATAAGTAATAGAGAGTGTCCAGGGTTGCCACTGGTGATGGTACTGATGATGCCTTAGGGTATCTGTGTCATTAGAAGAAATGTCCTGGTCCAAAGTAAAGGACCAATCAATGCCTTCAGGGAATACTCACACACCAGCTTGATGATGTCAAAAACATCACAATGACACAAATAATGATAACCCTTACATGCACAGCAGTCTGTATGAAGTGAAAACCCATGCTTCCAGGATCGGATGATATACCAGAAGAGGTGGCAGTTTGATGTTCTCTGTAGATGTCCCCATCAAGATGCCTAATGGAGTGAACAGAGGCAAGCTTATCAAACATTTAAGTTTGAGGATCAAAGCATGGTAAAGATGCAGTAAAGGTGACAACATAGTATCCAAGACAGTACAACGTTTAGCAGTGTAACAAGGCCCTCTATTAGGATGTCTTGTAATGTATCCTAAATTTCTAGCAGTAGAAACAGGAATGGAAATTGAGCGAGACATACACATTGTAATATAGGATGTAGATCTACAATGTGTTTTGTCATGTATGATATCTGGAATACACCCAGATTCCAAATAACAGAAGAGATTATTGACAGTCATTATGACATATGAGTCATAAGCAGAGCAAAGAAGTTCCCTGGCAATATATTGCTTGTCTGCCTCTTTGTTATTTTGGAAAATAAACTTGTTTAGTTTATCTTTGGTATCATTAAAGCTGTGAGCAATACCTCTCATGTTGTATACTGTAAAATGTTCTTCTTGACTAAGTCCATCCACACCATGTAGCAATGTGGGTAAATATTATTCTTCATGGCCTCCTGGAATTTTAAGTGTAACTTTTAATGGCAGCAATGTCTGCCCTGTTCCTGATGGACATGCTGGATCGAAGAGTCCAGATATAGTGCTGGTGGCACCAGTAACATCAGCAGCAGCACATTTCTTTGCGTGATGTCGGGCTATTTTTCTTTGAGGGATTTGGTCTATGTCTGAACAAAGCTAAATGTTCAATAGTATGTATACCAGCTACAGGATCTTGAGTTCATGTCTGATAGGCTGCAAGACTATCAAGTAGCATAGTGCTGAACACGTATACCAAATGCTGCCATATTCCAATGTGTGAGGTTGAAAATGACAGGGACATACATGTACTGTAAGTTATTTATAAGGGTACCTGGAATAGAATTTGCAGTAAGTCCACTAAGTGGACCAGGTTCCTATGGGGGACATTCAGTAAGTTCTGCTTCAGTAGGAGTAAAATAGACAAAAACATAGCAGCCTGAGCTATATAGTTGTGTGTACAGAAATGTTTTGTAGAGTCTTTGGGGAACCTCTCTATAAAGGCAGGGTCAATTAATGCAGTAAGGTTATATAAACCAGAATGTCTATGATTAGCTTGTAAAATGGACAGAGTACTATGGACCAACCATGGAAAGTTCCTTTAGAGAGGCAGCCACAAAGAGAATTTGCCCATTGAAATCTGTTTGCTATTCAATTTGCAGGGTGGATTTGTCAGGGTCCATAACCGAGGAAGTGAGGTAGGCATCCTTGCCTTCCTGAACAGTACCAATTTGTTTGGGACTGTAATACTAACTCCTGGAAGAGTAGTAGTAGTAGGAGGATGGGCCAGCAGTGGAAGGAGGTGACCCACCATACCTTGGATGCAGGGAAGCTCCTGAAATTATGAGTATCAGGTGCAAGGTAGCCATCTTGCAGGGGTTACCTGTAAGGAAAGAAAATGTCAGTCAGTACAATTCTGCCCAATGGGGTTAGGAAAAGTAATTATACTCCTTTGTAAAGCTTTAACTGGTTAGCATGCAACCATTTCTCAGTATGTTTCTTGTTTTGGAGTAGTGTAACTTGATTGACTGCGTGTGACAGGGAGCTCCTGCCACTCTTGAGGACCAACCTTTTCTTAAATCTGTTGCAACAGTTCTTCTATTTCTTAGCCTAATCTATCTTTTACAATTTCTAGTCCATAAGGATGGCCACCTATGGGCACCCCCTTCCCTTTCTTGACTATGCTATAGTGTCCACCTAATTTTGCTTTTCCTTCTCAGGTCCTCGTATAGGGAGGTTATTGTGATGGCCTCCAAGCTTATGTAAAACAGGTTGTATTTATCATTGTTGGATTTAGTATGTAATAGCACTATGTCATAAAATACCTTGATGTATACAGTATACCTTATCTTTATGAAACCTGTAAATGTTGAAAATACCATGGCACTAGGAGTTTTTGATAATGGTAAAAAGTACTAGGTGACTATTATAGCAATTAAGTTAGTTGTGCTGTTTAAAATGCATGTAAATTTCTGTAAGTTGAACAAGTCTGAAATGTCATGGTGATTTACATATAGCCCATGATGCTTTGCATTAGGGAAGTATGTGTGATGTTATGTTTCCTTGAAACTTGACTTATTATCAGTGCCCCTTTGGAGTAACCCATGTTTCAGTGCTTCTGCACTGAGGTTCTTTAATCTTTAGCTTTTTTATTTTTATTTGAGCCCCAACTACCCAAACAAACAAGGTCCACATAGGGATGGAGGCTGAATCTCAACCGCTGAGTTAGATCAGAGATCAGTGAGTCAGTAGGTGCTGGCTAAGTGTAGAGGAAAAACTTGCATAGTCTGTTGCTACAAACTGATGTACTAAAGAAGGGATATGCCATTGCTGAAGCTTATCATCTGCATTTTGAATACACATCACACAGAGATTGTGTGTTGAACTTGAAGTTCAGTGTCTGGTTCATCTTTATCCCACAACCCCTCCACATGTGGGACTGAGCTTGTTAACAATGGGGTAAGGCCCTTCACACTTATTGGAGAAAGAATGTGTAGGGTGGGCAAATCTGAGTACCATTACCTGATCTCCAACTTGCCAATCCACTTCTTGTGCATGCTTCTCAAACTGGATTTTGGACTGTTGCTGGACCTTGCCCATGTGATGTGCAACATACAGATGGGTTTTCACAATGTCATCTTTGAGTTCGGCCACATATTTGTCTACAGAAACTCTGTCTACAGTGGGAAGTTCAAGTCAAACAACAGATGTTCCGATAATCTTAGTTCTACCAGTTATCACCTCAAAGGATGTCCGCTGGTTGGTGGTTGAAGAGTAACCCTAATTTCCATAAGGAGTAAAGACAATAGGAATCCCAATCCTTGGGATTGTACACAATAATTTGGAAAGCATTTGCTTAATCCATCTGTTGACTTTCTCTACTTGATCTGAAGACTGAGGGTGGTAGGGTATATGGAACTTCTGGTGTACCCTAAAGTTCAAGTGCTTCTGCATTAACTCACCTGTAAAACTGATTCCTTTGTCAGAGTCTGCCTTCTGAGGTAGATGCCCACCTGGAGAAGATCTGTTCTACCAGAACTTTTGCAATTGATTTGGCTGTGTAGTTCTTAGTGGAAAAGCTTTAACCCACTTAGAAAACAGGTCAGTAACCACAACTGCATACTTGTTGTTCCTGCTGGTATTGGTCAAGGAACCAATAAAGTCAATCTGTATGGCATTCCAAGGGCCAGAATGTCTCTGTGGTAGGAGTTTGGCATTTTGTTTGGTTAGTATTGGGTTATTCTGAGCACAAATTAGACAGTTTTCAATGTAGTGCCTGACATCCTTTGTAATGCCAGGCCACCAACCAACAGTTCTGAGTCTCTGGAGTGTATTTTGACTCCTTAGTGTCCACCATGGGACTATCATGGACCTAGTGGAGAAACTCAGATCCCAAGGATTGAGGGACTACCCACAATTTGTAGGGCAGGTCCTCTGGCTGGTACCAGATCAATTTGCCATCTTGTGACAAATGTATCCTCTCCACATGTCTCATGTAGGGACTGTGAGTGGGTAAATCTTATTCAGTTCCTTTGTCAAGGAGACAGAACATGTCTTTTAGTTGGGGATCTGAGTGTTGTGCAGTGGACAAGTCCAGTGGCACAAAGGTTCTAGTTTCCTCTTGAGAGCAGCTATTCACACAGCTGCTACAGCATTGGTGATCCATTGTCCATGTCTCCCCCAAGCACCTTTTTGCAAAGTATCTGCTCAATCATTGAAAGAATGATAAGGATCAGTTTTAGAGTGGGCTTTAACCTTGTGTAGAACAGTTTGTGTTTGAAGCGTTGGGCGAGTTTGTGAATATAAATCACGAGTGATTTATATTTCACCGAGAAACCATCAGAAGAAGCAAAGGAGCGCTTCTGCCAGAAGGTTAAAAACTCAGTAAGAGAGCAGCAGACCCAATTGCAGTCTATGAAAATGATGGTGTCTTCAGTACCATGTTGCATCGGCTCGAGGGCACAGACCATGCTGACAATTCTGCATACTGTGAAGATGTGACACTGCAATGCTTGGAAACTCCAACAGTGCCATTGGAATGCACAATGACACTCAAATCCAGCTACCTGTTCTCCTTGGTAATATGAGGTGGAGTCATCTGTGAAGACATGACAAAGAGTGTCTTCAAGGAGTTTGAAATAGCAGGAAGAAAAGGGCCTGGTTCAGGCAAATAAGGGGTTGTAGTGCACAATCATGTGGTTCTCCTTGGTATAGGAGTCCATGGGCAAGAATTGATGGCATTTTGGCAGAGTGGACCTGTATATCTCAGTCCTGGAGTGAGAAGAAGAGACCAGTGAGTCAGTGCGGTATTAGATACTGATCCATCCTTTATTCTGTCTGATTGCAAAATGTGGTGAGGGTGTGGTTTGAGTTAATAATGATAGGTGAGTACCAATGATGTACAGAAAATGTTTGACAGCCAGTATGTAGACAGAATGTTTCTTTCACAAAGACTGTACTTCTGTTCCATTGGTGACAACATTTTGGATAGAAACACAGAATTTGATGGCAGATGAGGACCGTTTGGCCCACCTAGACTGCCCATTTCCTACCTAATGGATAAGCTGCAGATCCTAGTTAACCAACAGCCTACTTCCTCCTACCGCCCACTAGAATTGCCTTATGTCTGACCCATGCATTCTTGAATTCCCCACTGTTTTGACTCTACAACCTCCTCAGGAAGGCTGTTCCATGTATCCACAACCCTCTCTGTGAAAAAATACTTCCTCACATTACCTCTGAGCCATCCCCCCTCTATCTTCAAATTGTGCCCCATTGTTTTGCACATCTCTTTTCTGAAAGATGCTACCCTCTTGGACTTTGTTGATTCCCTTGAGGTATTTGAAAGTTTCTGTCATGTCCCCCTCTCCCTCCTTTCCTCGAGGCTATACATCTTTAGTTCCTTTAGTCTTTCTTCATATGTCTTCAGATGCAGACCCTGCATCATTTTGGTTGCCCTCCTCTGGGCAGTCTCCACCCTGTCTATGTCTTTACGGAGATGGGGTCTCCAGAACTGTACACAGTACTCCAGATGTGGTCTTACCATATGTCTGTACAGAAGGCCAATAACTTCCTGTTTTCTACTGGTGATGCCTCTCCTATGCATCCCAGTATCCCCCAAGCCCTCCTTACTGCCTTCTCACATTGCTGCCCCACCTTTGGTCATCTGATATGACTACCCCAGGCCCTTTCTATTTTTGTTGTGGTCAGTATCTCACACCCCATTGTGTACTCTTCCCTGGGTTTTGTTTCCCAGGTGCATTACTTACTTCTTTGCACTGAATCTAAGCTGTCACACATTTGACAATTCTTCCAACCTTGCCAAGTCCCTTTTCATCCTTTCCACCCCACCTTGTGTATCAACCCTGTTGCAGATCTTTGTGTTATATAATGCATATGGATGCATATGCAATAGATCTCAGAGTATATAGGACTACAGACATGGCAATGTCTGAGGTGGCTGATTCAAATGGAAGGACAGTTCTGGATTGTGGTTCACTAAAGCTGGGGCAGAGGCAAGGCCTGTTTCAGTAGTGTCACAGCCTGAGTGTGTATGGGACCCCAAATACAGGGCACGCCCTTTTCAGAAGCTCATAAAGAGGTGCGGTCTTTTGTGCAAAGTCACAAATGAAGTCCCTGGAATAGTTGACCATTCTCAGGAAACATCTGAGTGTTGCCACACTGGTGGGTAGTGGCAAATCTTGTGGACATTGGATTTTTTTCTAGGCTGGGCTTCAGCCTTGTTCTGTTATTCATAGGCCAAGAAAGATAACTTCTTTCTTGCAAAGTTGTCACCTTTGCAAGGTTGCATTTGAGGCCTGCCCTCTGTAAGAGTGTCAGCAGTTCATCCAAGAGGTCAAAGTGTTGTTCTTTGGTGGCAGTTGCCAACAATAGGTCATCCACATACTGCAGAACACATTGTAGGGCAGAGAAACCATCCAGAGCATCCATCATGTGTAGATGGAAAAGGGAGGGATATTGTGAAACCCCTGGGGTAAACAGGTACATGTGTACAGTCTACCTTCAAAGGTGAAAGCAAAATTGTACTGGCTTTCAAGAGCCAGTGGCAGTGACCAGAAGCCACTGGAGATGTCAAGAGCACTGAATCACAGGTGAACAGGGTTAGCAATTTAAGCACATCAGTTGCTGATGCTACTGTCAGTGAGCAGCTAGGAGTAACTTGGTTGAGCCTCCTGTAATCAGTTGTAAGTCTCCAAGATCCCAAGGGCTTCTACATTGGTGAAATAAGTGAATTGGCGGTCAAGACACAAGGCCTAATTACACCTTGTTTGAGGAGTGACTGAATGGTGTCTCTGAGTGATGGTAAGGCCTCAGCAGGAAAAGGTATTGCCTCTGCCTGTCATGTGCTGGGTCTGGGATTTCAATGACTGTCTGCATCCTCTCACAGTCATGCTTATGTGTAACAAAAGCATCCAGATGCTACTGCAGGATGTGTTGTTTTGGTGGCGAAAATAAGTACCTTAAACATATCAGGGTCTTGGTAGTAAGGAAAACATGCACCACATAAATTTAGGCCTTCTCTGTTTACTTCCATTCAGCACAAACACAGTGAACACTTATCTTAACACACACAGGATGAGCTACAGTAATTGCAATCCCTAGCTGTACTGTCTACCATTTCTGGAAGAAATAATGCTCATATTACTCCAACTCTGGGAATCCCTTTTTGTTCTGTCTCAATTCTAGTATGTAATTGGTCCACATGTTTTTCACTCTCTTCTGGTTAGTCAGTCGAACAGTATAGACAACATTTCTGAATTTTTTTCCACCATGCCTTTGATTTCACTTGTTTCAAAACTGCATCTTGACTAGTCGCTTTTGCAATGTCCTTGGCAGTAGTGAAACTGATCTAACTGTTGTAGCTCCATTGCACATACAACAGTACAGTCCTCCATATCTTTGAATTGTACTGGAAAACCATCTGCCCCCACCTGGCATACTAATGGCTCTCTTTAAGTCCCACATTGAACTCCATCTCACTGGATATTGTTAACCCGACAAGGCATCCATATTTCCATGCTGGTCTGTTGGTTGGTATGTAACCTTGAAATTATAGGCAGACAAAATGAATCCCATCATGAAGTCAGCTAGGCGTCTGTCTCTGGATTTCCTTTTTCAGGACTGAAAATTGTCACGGTGGATTGTGATCCATCTTAAAAATTGAAACTAGACCTAGCAAGTATTGGCAAAATTTCTGAACTCCAAACACAATTGCTAATGCTTCTTTCTGAATCTGGGCATAATTCATTTCAGCTGCAGTGAGTTTGCATGAAGTATGGGCTATCAGCTTCTCCCCTCCTTCTGGATCTGTATGGAAAAGGACAGCTCCTATACCCACAGGACTAGCATCACAGGCCAATGTGATAGGTAAGTTAGGGTCATAATGAGTTAAATTATTCACATCAGTTAGAGAGAGCATGATAGCTGAACTGCCTTACTAGGGCCCTTGTTCCACTTCCATGGAGTACCTTTATGTAACAGTTCATTTAGGATAGCACATTTAGTGGCTATGCCAGGTATGGGAAATGGTCATAGTAGCACATACCCAAGAATAAGTGCAACTCTGAAATATTCTGTGGTTCAGGCATATACACAATGGCTTCCACCTTTCATCATTTGGACGAATTCCATCTTTGTCAATAGTGTGACCTAAGTACGTGACACTTGGTTGACAAAATTGGCATTTTTCACCTGAGTCTGAATCCACTCTGTTGCAATCTCTCAAAAGTCATTTGTAAATTAAGTAAATGTTCTGCTTCTGTCTTGCCCATGACAATGATGTCATCAAATAACAAGCAACACCTGGATATCACTCACCATTTGCTCAATCACTTTTGAAAATAATGACGCGCGGAACTAAGGCCAAAACATAACCATTTGTACATGTACACAGTCCTTGGTGTGTATTAATCACTATCAGTTTCTGAGAGTCTGTATCCAGTTCTGCCCCAACCAATGGTTTAAGGCAAAAGGAAGTTTTCATGGTTTACAAAACTTAGGAACTGCATTAAGCTTTGTAACTAGCTTTGCTTTAGCTGTTGCAACATCCCAGGCCTTCCACAGCTCTAGATACAAGTCTAAAATCTCCCCAAGCTTGGGCGGGTTACTGCTTTGTGGTACCTGGACAGCAGCAAGCAGGCCAAAATCTGCTGGATCAATATGAATGTTTAGAAGAACCTGAGCCTCTGCCCAAAATGTTGACACTGTTTTTGAAACCAGAAAAGTTAAAGGTGTACTAGGAGAATCAGTCCTGTGCACTAAAGTGGTAAACAAGCCCAGTGGCTGAATTGGTTGCCCTTCAAATGCATGCAGCAACTTATTACAAGGAGACAATGGTGGCTTATCCAGATCAAACCATGTTTGATGGATAATAAAAGTAACTGGGGAAGCAGAGTCTGCCATTAAATACAAACTGACTCCTCAGTTGTGGCAATTGAAGTAACACATAGAAAGGAGGAACATTTTAGTCTGCATTTGTGGTGCAATAGGAACCACTGCACTGTCTGTGCTCTCGAACTGATCACTGCAGTTCTCCTGCTGGTGTAAGGATCTCACATAACATCAACAATACACTGGTCTTCATTGACATCACCCATGAACAATGGGTAGGTCCTGCTACAGGTGCACAGACCATGTCACACAGCCACATTTTCATGCAGTGGTCTAAATGGAATCTCTTGAGATAGTGCATGTTGCACAAGATGTTGGTGTTCAGCCATGGCCAGAATACACATGGCCACAGCCGTACCCTCAGTGCCTGCTCATGTTCCCTCTTGCCATCCAGCAGAAGGACATTCACTAATAGTCTCATCCTGTGTACTCCTGTGGAATGGTCCTTGCACAAGCTGCCAGGCAGTGTGTGTTAAATGCATGTCTTGCTTCTCCTGACCATGGCTCTGACAGGAAGTAGCACAGACATCCCATGTGAAATTGACTCCTTTAAAAAAGCACGTGCACCACCAAAATGCTACGGGAGTAACATGGCATGCACATGCATCTCTGGTTGTTACAGTACAGTACAGTGAGAGAGATGGCTGCCTCAGTAACAGTTTTGTGACTGCCATGGGAGAGTGCCATGGTGATTGGCTAAACATACATATCAAGGTTCTGAGAAGGGTGGAGCAGTATGGGATGTGAAGGAGCCGGGGAGGTATGTATGCAAGAGGCCAGGGGTGTGCATGCCATGTGTTGTGTGTGCTGTGTCAGTGATGTTGCTTCTTCTACAGACCACCAGCCAATAGGAAGAGAAGATAGAGAGTTAATGCTATCCATCCAAAGTATGGCAGACAAGGGGAGGTGGTGCTGGTTGGAGGCGTCAGTATTCCAGGCGTAGACTGGAGCCTCCCAGCATCAGCATCAGTCAGGAGCAGATTTGTCCTGGACTCCCTTCAAGGTGCCTTCCTTAAGCAACTGGTCATGGAACTGACTTGGCAGAAGTCAGTACTGGACCTCATGCTCAAAACAGGGACAGTGTAATAGAGGTACCAGTGGGGGCGCCTGAGGGAACAGTGACCACTGGTCACTGTGGTTTGAAATTAAAGATGGAGCAGATGTAAACCACACAAAATATGTATCCTGAATTTTAGGAGGGCAGACTTTGGGAAAATGGGGACATGCTTGAAAGAGGCACTAATGGGAATGGGGAGGAATCAGGGGTGGAGCAACAGTGAACAATATTTAAAACAAGGGATTGCAAAGAGAGCAAATTATGTATTATGCAGGTTAGCAAGGGAAAGAGTGGAGGACATTATGGTTTTCAAAGATTTAGCGGAAAAAATGAAAGCCAAAAGATTGCATTCAAGCAAGGCAAAAAATACATGAGGTAGAAGGGAATGTGGAGAAGTACTAGGAGAAGCACATGGAGGCAAGGAGGTCAGTAAGGAAGCCAAAGTTCAGACAGAAAAAGCGATCACAAAATCAGTGAGTGGGGGACAAACCTTTTACAGGTACATAAGTGAAAAAAAAGGGAGGGATAGTGAAACTGAAGGGGAGTATGGGGGCGCATGGAGGATGACAACAGTAAAGCTGACATACTGAACAGATATTTCTGCTCAGTCTTTACTGAGGAGGAGGAGGATGGTAATGGGCCTAAAGAGGTACAAGGGTGGGAATGGCTCAGAAATGGACTGAATTCCCTTTACATGGGTTAGGGTCCTAAAGACAACTGGAAGGAATAAAAGCGATAAAGCAATGGGATCAGCTGAGGTGCACCCCAGGTTCCTAAAGGAACTAAGAGATGTGGTGGCTGAAAGTCCCCTTATACAAAGCGGGAACAAAGAGGAAGCAGGAACTACAGACCAGTCAGCCTGACCTCCATATTAATCAAACTGGGTAATATGGGAGTGGGCAGGACAGCAGTATGGTGGGTGGGTAATTGGCTGGGCAGCAGGACACAGAAGGTGGCAGTAAATGGCTGTCACTCCCAGAGGAAGAGTGACCAGAGAGTTACCAAGGGATCACTGCTGGGACCAGTCCTATTCAAAGTTTTCATCAATGACATTGTGCAGGACCGAGAAGGCAGAATTTCCTGTTCGCTGATGACACAAAGGTCTGTAACAAAGTGGACACATCAGAGGGTGTAGACAGAATGGTTAGGGACCCACAGAAGCTTGAAGAATGGTCAAGGGTTTGGCAGTTGAAATTCAATGCAAGGAAGTGCAATATAATGCATAAAGGTACAAAACCCTGCAACACATATGAGTTGGGGCTGAGGATATAGCATGCACCAAGCAGGAAAAGGAGCTTGGGGTTATCATTTCTGATGACCTCAAGGTAGGTAAACAGTGTGACAAGGCAGCAGGTAAAGCAAATAGGATGCTGGGATACATAGGCAGGGCATCACCAGCAAGAAAGGGAGGTAAAATTCCACTATACAAGACACTAGTGAGGCCCCACCTGGAGTACAGTGTACAGTTCTGGAGACCTTATCTACGTAAAGACATAGACAGGGTAGAAGGTTCAGGGACGCAACAAAGAAAGTACAGGATTGCATCACAAGTCCTATGAGGACAGGCTGAAGCCTTGAATGTTAGGAAAGAAGGGAGAGAGGGATATGATAGAGACATACAAGTACCTTACAGGGAGGAACAGAGTGCAGGAATACACTATTTTCCATCAAAAAGATGTTCCATGACTAGAGGGTAGGGATGAAGTTGGAGGGAGCGCGATTCAGAGGAACGTGAGGAAGAATCTTTTCGCAGAAAGGGTCATGGACAAGTGAAACCCCTGCCAGAGGAAATGGTGGGGCTGAAACAATCATGGGATCTAAGAATGCATGGGATAAACATAAGGAAATCTGGAGGTCAGGGATAAGGGCAAAGACTTCTAGAAAAACATAAAGGGAACTTACAAGCTCAAATGGGCAGATTAGGTGGGCCATAGGCCCTTATCTGCCGACAGTGTCTCTGTATCTACTGTATGTATTTATGTTTCCACAGGACTTCTGAGGCTGGCCAGGGAGGATTGTTCTGGAGTGCCAGGAGCAGCCTGATGGAGCAGTGCCAGTGGTGGTGGCCAGGCAGGCAAGGTGGGTGCTTCAGCTGCTGGACTGGCTGTTCTGGCAGTTCATAAGCCAGGAAGCATGCTGTATTACAAGGATGAGGTGGGGAGCTCTGGGCCTGGCAGAGCCATTGAAGGTAAGTGATGTGAGTAAGGGGAGCAGTGTGCCTGCTTTGTTCTGCTGTGGTCCTGCATGTGCATCCCGCTCATACTTGTCCTCTGTGTTCCTTCGGTGCAGGAATATCATAGATCACTGCACTGCATGGTGCTGGTTGAGAGTGAGTACACTCCAGTGGCACCAAGGGGTTCAGTGAGGACTTGTAAAAGAATGAGGAGGGAGGACTAGATGGCATCCATTCCACTTCAATATCTCAGGGCTGCAGCAGGGGATATGTTGTTTTGTATGCCTTTATATGTTCCTGGACATTGAGAGGAACATAATTGTTTTCTGTACCTTTGCCAAGTGCAGGGCCAGCAGTGCCCTCTTGTGTAAAGTATATTTTGTACATAAAACTTGTGTCCAAGTCTTTCTTCCTGTCAGTGGTTGCATGCTGTGGGCTGTGATTGGCGGTCCCATAGTGGGTTTGGTGTATCCTGTGAAGTGATGCAGCTGGCCACAGGTCTTATTGCCAACCCGGCAGCTATATGAAGGGCAGCACTGTGGGACATGCTATGTACATGGTGCCCTATGTACAACGTTAGGCAGCAGGGACAAATGTGTACAGGGGGTTTCTTTGTCTCTTGGTGTTCTACAGTATCTTTGTGTTATGCCTGCTTTGTTAGTTTACATTGTACTATTTACATATATTACACTGCCAGATTCAAACCTATGTGGACTACAGGACTTACACAGTGGTGGTCCATCCAGTCCTATGTCCATGGCCCTACAGTCCCAGTGGTCTGCTATGCACTGCATGCCCTGTATTCAGGCCCTGGGCTGCTCTTACATCAGCCCTTCACAAGGCATACTGCTGCGTGTGAAGTACAGCGCACTGGGCGTTGTATTACACTTTGTGAATGTGCATGTGAGTCACGCATGCCTTTACATGACCGCTCTGCCCATGTGTAGTTTTGCCGTGTCAGTAGTACTTGTGGGACACATTCACACTCCCTGTGCCCCTACGTGCATGTTGCCCTGCTGTGGCCTGTACCTTTGGGCATCATCTGCCTGTATGTCGACTGTGACGTGTCACACTGGAACTGCCTGACAGTGCAGAGCCTTAATGAGAGAGACAGATTGTGCAGTGATCGTGAACAGGCAGACATTCCACTAATCAGCACTTACATGCAGCCATAGACTACGTATAGAACTAGTTTTACCGGAAATGGAATGTTGGCCAGGACACTGGAAGCTTCTCTGCTCCAGCAAAAAAGTACCATGGGTAGTTTAATGTTCATTTAAAAAGATAAGGTTAAACAAAAGGAGTAAAGTATATAAACTGTTTGATTTCTGGCACCTTGCAGCACTGCAAGGGCCTCCAGATACCATTTAGTATCTCTACTGATGCTTTCTTAAGGAAACAGCTCTGCAGTAAAGTGCAGAAATATGTAGAACGGGTGTGTCACATGACATCAATCAATTCAAGTGCTCACATAACATTTGAAGGTGACTTGCAAAAACATAAAAAGTTACAAAATATTAAAATGTTACAAAATACTCAAAACATTAGGGGTGTACAAGTACCTTAATTGAATATTCATTTTGGGGCGTTCAGATTTTCATCATTTGACCCCCAGATAAGTGTTTTTTTAAAAGACATTGTAACCCTGTTAACTCCACCACTTCCTTCCCTTTTCAAGTACACTAGGCAATTCTGCCATGAACACTCCCTAACAGCCTTTCAGGGACCCAAAAGGCAACAAACTACTGCACTGGTCAGTGGTCAGGTGACACACGGTCATCATAGATTGAGCAAAGGCCACAGATGAGGTGACATCTTGTGTCTTCCCTAGGGCTACTAAAATGGCACTGGTGTAAGTGCATTGTATGTCCACCCTGGAAGACAGTAGGGTGAGATGTGCCATGATAGTCACCTTTACATGTACCCCAATGGGTGAAGACAGGGCACATAAAGAGTCTCTTTCAGATGAGAAAGAGCACAAGCACCAGGGGCAATGGTTGCATGTGATGAAGCTGAAGGGAATTCATCAAGACAGATGTGAAGAAATGTTCACGGAAGACATAGTAGATAACTGACAAAGACTGCAGGCATAAGTGATGATGCCAAAAACCTGTGGGGCTTCAAGCATGTGTGAGATAGGCATAGGGCTAGAGTGTATTTGAAAACAGACAGGGAGGCAGCAGGGTTGCTTTAGTGTCTACAAATGAGACCGATAAGGCAGGGATGGACATTCTGGCTGACTGTGTGGACCAAGCGGTCCTTTCCAATAGATAATGAGTAACTACTGTAAAGTACACAATAGTAAGGTCACTAAAGCGTGATAACTGGGTGTCATGATTCATGATCGTGATAAAGCCATAGATTAAAAAGAAAAAAGAATTGCACCAAGAAACTTGAAGTGGTGTGATTTGTGACTTATGATGACCATGAATGTGATTTGTCATGATGCAACTAAATGAGTGCAATGTTCGCTCTGAGAGCATATCTGGGTGACTCAAAATCAAATGAGTACAATGTTCGTGCTGAAATTATATCTAAGCTGCTGAAGTAAGTACAGCTCTAACTATCTGATTTAAATGAGTGCGATGTTCATGCTGAGATTATATCTACTGGCTTAAATACAGCTGTTTGTAAGGACAAGTATTCAAGTCCATCTGCTTAGTAGGACATCCTGAACTTGAACATTAACAGCACTACTGCTAAAAGTGCTACATTTAGAGGCTGTTTGCCAGCCATCTTTTTGCCCTCAAGGTACATAGTGTACTCTGCCTCATCTTCAAAGTCACTCGCACATGCCTCTGATGAAGAAGATGATGTGTCACTGGGCAATTCATCAGGTGGAGAACAATACTCAGAACCAGTTGGCTGGTCATTTTCTGCAATGTTTTCAGGAGTACTTAGTAGCAGAGAAGCAGGAGGCATAACAGTATCAATTGTAGTTTTCATACTGGTAATATGCACATAGCAGGGATACCAGACTGCAGATGATACTGTTGCAGTAGTGGCAGAGTTCATTGTGTCAGTAGTGGATGGAGTGCCAGTCACAGCTGCAAAATTGGCTGTAGTAGTCATGCTGCCCATTGTTGTGGAAGGAAGACAGGGTCTCTATAGCGGTGGTGATGATGGTAACGATAGATGTGATGTACTGGTGAGAGATGGGGACACACTGGTGGTTGTGATGGTAGTCAAGAACAGTGTCCTTCTGCTTGTGCTTCTTGTATCACTTTGTCCTGTGTAGCCACAGTACTACTGTTGCTGGAAGACATAAACTGGGAAGGGTAAGAATAATTATGGGCATCGAAGATGGGCTGATCATCATTCATGTTCAGGTTCAGCATCACCAACCTGTTCCTCCATTGTAGATTTGATTGGTCTGGACCATGTACGTTTTTCCACCTCTACCTGTCATTGTCTGTCTATGTCAACAAGTTCTAAACACTCTCAAGTATGTAATACTTCATAAATATACAAAAGTTCTGCTTTATTTTAGCACTGAAAATTATTGCAAGCAACACCTGCTGCAGTACTGCTTTATTTAGCACTGAAAAATTATTGCAAGCAGCACCTGCTGCAGTGATGCTTTATTTTTGCACATAAAAATTACAGCAAGCAGCACACATGCAGGGCAGGCAAGGGTATGTGCACACTGCAAGCATACGCTACCTAGCTCTAACCTGTGGGTGGGTAGTGCAGTCAGACGACTGCCCTCTGAGACTGCTGGCAGCTACTGACTTTGTTGAACCCCAGCCTACCTCAGATTATACACTAATATTTCTTACAGAGATTTCTACGACAGAACTACTGTAATTCACTTTTTATTTGTAAATGCACACAAGTTCTTTTGTATTTCAGTACAAACAAATGGTTGTAAGCAGCTGTACTGCTTTATTTTCACACAGATAAATACTGCAAGCAGCATGCATGCAGGGCAGGTGAGGATGTATACACTGCAAGTGTGCTACCTAGCTCTAAACCATGGGAGGTGGGAGTGCAGTCAGCCGACTGCCCTCTGAGACTGCTGGTGGCTATTGACTTTTCGTGAAACCGCAGCCCAACCTCAGATTACACCACAAATAATTCTTACAAAGATTTCTATGGTAGAACTACTGAAATTCACTTTTTTATGGCTGTGGGAGCCTACAGCCATCTTACTGTCTGTAGCAGGAAAAATGGGTATCATGGAACACATATTTTGGAGTTTTCAATGGGTGCTTTATGAAAAGGGTTACAATGCTCACCATAGAGTGCATACCACATTTTTAAAAATCAAGAACAGTCAGGCTTATATTTTGAAGTAAATCTGAATGCTGGCTATATGTGCAGATAAATAACATAACTATAGAATTCTAGGGTATCCATATTATTTTTGATGTGGTGTCCTGCTCCATTTTGCTGCTTTTTACCTGAAAAATGTGACATGCAAAAACACATGTTTTACTAATCATCTTGCAAGCTTTATGTACTGTTTTCCATTATTAAAGTAAGTCCACTTACTAATCTGGAGTTGTGTTTTTATTATCTGTATTCTTTAGCCCATTGTAATGCTCCATTTTAATTTATGCAGCTTTGTATTTAGTGTGGTAGAATGTAACAGTTGGTGTCATAGACTTACATTCACCATAGCCCAATCTGTAATTGTGCTATTAGCACTTTAAAAGATTTTCTGGCTTCTCTCCTAGTTTGCCTCCTTGTGATAACTGACTGTGTTACTGCCTGATCTATCTTTCCCACAGAAGGGACAGCAACCTTGACCCTCACTCTGCTTGGGGTCACATCAGGACCAATGTTTACCGTCAGTCTGTGACAGTTGCAAAGTCATAACCTGCCTATTAGAACCAAGGAGCAACCATGGAAGGAGAAGCTGAGTTGTGATTTAAAACCCATTGTTTGCATGTGGCTCATCCATTTGTAGGCTATATTCCATGAAGATATACACTGCATGCAACAACGAGGGTTGCAGTTACATTCCCACAGGCAGACTTTGGTTACCATCATTCACTGATTGTTGGGCAAATTTTCAGAGAACATATTTCAGTGACAACTGCATGTCTAGGGAAAGTGCTGGGCATCAATTGTAATAGGGATTATTCAGTGTATATGGGGTGGAGAGTTAAAATGGATTTTCTTTGTGGTGTCACTCGTTACATTCACCACGATATGTGGTGTCAGTCATTACACCTGCCAGTACTGTTGTTATTGTGAAATTCCTCCAGGTTTTGTAACACTGTCAGTTATTAGTAGTGGTGTGATAGCCATGAGGCATGTTCAGTAAATGTTTTAAAACTGAAACAAATGTGTGGTGTCACTTGTTACATTCACAATGTTATATGGTGTTAAGCATCACACTTGCCAGTAATGTAATTATAGATTTTTTTCATGTCTTATAACAGTATATCAGTCAGTAATAGTAGTATGTTAGTTGTTAGGCAAGTTTAGTACAGTTTTAGTAAGTCAAATGTAAGTGTGGTGTCACTTGTTACATTCACCATGGTATGTGGAGTCAGACATCACACCCACCAGTAACATTAATTCTTGTCAAATTTCTCCAGGCTTTGTAGCACTATGACAGTCATTAGTAGTGGCATGTTAGCCATTAGACATGTTCAGTAAACTTTTTCTACTGAAACAAATGTGCAGTGTCACTTGTTACATTCACCACAGCATGTGGTATCACACATCACATCTGTCACTACTGTTATTATTATCAGATTTCTCTGGGTTTTGTAGCACTGTGTCATTTATTATTAGTAGCATGTTAGCCAATAGATATGTTCACTAAACTTTGTAAAACTGAAACAAATGTGTGGTGTCACCGTTACATTCACAATGGTATGTGGTGTTAAGCATCACACTTGCCAGTAATGTAATTGTCAAATTTTTTATGTTTTATAGCAGTATGTCAGTCAGTATCAGTAGTATGTTAGTTGTTAGGCATGTTTAGTACAGTTTTGGTAAGTGAAACATAAGTGTGGTGTCACTTGTTACATTCACCATGTAATGGTGCAAAACATCAGATTTGCAATTAATGTAATATAATTCTTAAAAATATGTTTCTCATGTTTTAATATTACTCATTACATGTCTATTAACATTTTACTACTAAAATAAATGTTTTACGTCAGGTGTTTTATTCACCACAGTGTGTGGTGTCACTTATTACACTCACCACAATGCAGTTCTTTTATCTCAGGAACCTGTGGGCTTTATCTCCCAATATGTTTCTTTTTTCATACTTGGGTCATAATATCTTAAAATGCATCACAAATGTAATCTAGAAATAATCTGAAAATGTGACCCTCATGTCACACTTTGGTAATCCCTTTTCATGAACTGACCCCAATGTATCCTTCCACATCTACAAATCACTATGCCAAGTGAAATAAAATACTCCCATCTTTCTGTTTAGAATGTTGGAGACATAACTCCAAGCTGCTTATCAGATGGCCATTAGGAAACTGAAACAGCTTGTTAAATAATGATTTGCCTATTAAACTGGAGATTTGTTTACCCTTGAGAAATGCAACAACTTGACATTTAAATACTTAGCATTTAAACATTTTCTTGCTACAAACTTCATTTGGGCAGATATTATTTTCATGAAAGATTCATACCTCATAAATGACACCCTTTCCCAGCAAATCTAAAAGATTTACCATTTTTAACCTCTTATGACACCAATAAGCACTGTCTCAGACACATGCAAGTCTTCTGTGAACTATCCAGGCAATATATATATATATATATATATATATATCTTTATTTATTTAGTTTTGTTTACCAGGTAGGTGCACTAGCCATGAAAAGATTATTTTCAGGCACGACCTGGGAGAGTACAAACAATCAAAGACAAAGTACATGGCATGTATACAGGAATATTCACATGCATAGGTCAAGAGTCAGTAAAAAAATACAGCCAATGAAGCATAGCATGAGTCAACAATCACATATACAGTCAAATAACATACCATAACATGAAATATTAAAAAATAACAGTGTCAGAAGGTAATTAACACTACAATTAGAAACAAATAAGCACCTACAGGGTGGTCAAATATATGTTAAGGTTTGTCACAGCAATGAGACTCAGGGCTTCAAATGCTATAAGGAGACAGGACTAGACCAGGTTGGGATATGCATGGAGTGTGAAAAGAGGTAGCAATGAGGTTGGCGGAGGTTTAAGTTGGATCAAAGCAGGTGCAAGGGTCAGCTTGGATAGATATTAGCACATCGCCCTTTCAAAGCTGTTATGGGAAACTGCTTGTTGAAGTCTGAGGAAGGGAGTTCTATAGCTTAGGAGCAAAGTGATGAAAGGCTCCAGAGCCTTTAGTTGCGTTGCATCTAGGCACATTAAGTAGGGACTTGTCAACAAATCTGAGGCCATAGGAGGATTTTTGGGGTACAAGCATAATGATGAGTGCTGAGGGAGTCTGATTTCTGATTATTGAGTCAATCAGGGAGCCAAGAGAATATTTGCATCAGGCAGAGGGGAGAGCCAGACAAGGTCTCTATAAAGTTGGCAATGGCGCTTAAGCCAAGGTGTGAGGAGGCATAGTGACAAGTACTACTATATGTTACATTCCATTTATGTAGTGTGGTTCTAAATGCAGCAGCATAGGTAGAAGCATCATCATGTGAGTGCAGGAGAAGGATACTCATTAGCAATGGCCAGCAGTGGAGTTAGCATAAAGCTAGTCTTATAAGTGACCCCCAGTTTAGCATTCACCACTTTACAGATGGACTATATATGTAGATTGTAGTCCAGGGATTGGTCAGAAGAACACCAAGGTATTTGAAAGATGTAACATACTATTTGTGCACCGCCTGAGTTTGTGCAACTAGTAACGTTTCACATGTCCTGAGCTTGTGGGCAGATCTAAATAGCATGGCTTGTGTTTTCTTAGCATTGAGTACAAGCTTTTGGGCTGACAGCCAAGTTCTGCATGTTATCAATGTCAGAGGAAAGGGATGCACTTAAGCTGGATACATTGCTTGAGCATGTATAGAGTATGAGGTCATCCGCATAGAGAATAGATGAGCATGAATGTATAACCTCTGCTAAGTTGTTAATAACAAGTGAGAAAAGAAGGGGTCCCAGTATGGAGCCTGGGATACTCAATGTTGATAATAGCATGATTCAATAAGGAGGAGTTAAATGTTACAATCTGAGTCCTGTTTAATAGATAGCTTCTGTACCAGTCAACAACAGGGGAGAGAATCTCAGATTATGAAGAGTGGATAGAGTAATGAGATCAAAGACCTTTGTGAGGGTCTATACAAACTGCCCTAGTCAGTAGTCCAACATCCATATTTGTGAATGTGTCAGTGATAAATTTGAGAAGAGCTGTGTGGAGGTACTGTGACCTTTCTGGAACCCATGTTGAGCGTCCGAGAGCAGGCTATATTTTATGATATAGTCAGTGGTCTGAGTTGCAACTAGTTTTCTAGAATTTACTCAATACCAAAAGAATGGCTATGGGCCTGTAACTTTTGATCTCTTTAGGATCCACTTTCTTAAAGACAGGCATTACATGGCCTATTTTCCAAAGGTCAGGGACTAGGCTGCAGGAGAGAGACAATGTAAAGATTTTAGCAGAGTGAGGCAATAAAGGTGTCGCTAGCTTACAGAAGCTGAGGCTCAAGAGTATCAGAGCTGGAACTGGTATTTTCAGAGACAGTTTTCAAAGTTGCAAGACCTCAAGTCACGAAATAGACTTGAAAATGAACGGGGATTGTTAGTCTGCCAATGGGTAGGAGAGTGGGGTAGCTGACTGATGAGTCTGAGAGACAGAGAAGCTGTTTGAGGTGACAAGAAGGAGGAGGTATATTGAGACAGATTGGAGAGCATTCTATTGAAAGTATTTGCTATGGTGTCTGGGTTATTACAATGTACATCATTTAATATCATGTCACTCGGGGTGATGATTGAAAAGCTTCAAGCAAAGACTTGACGTGGACCCAAAATTTCCTAGGGTCACCGGCAGAGCTAAGTAGTAAATATTTGCAGTAGACACTCTTTCTCTGTCCTGTTTTTGCAGGAGTTCAAAGTGCTCTGTAGGCAGTATAGTCAGCTTGAAGCCCTGACAATTTGAATTTCTTCCAAAGTTTGTTCTTGCATGCAGATTAGCCAGTAGGTCTTTACACAGCCATGTTGTCTATTTTCCTGACCCTCTGGTAACCTTAGAGGCATGCTTGCACTGAACCACCAGAAATTCATCAAGGAAGATCCTTAGTGCAGACTCAACGTTGCAGGAGCAATAAATTCTAGACAAGTTAATATTGGCAACATCATTCAAGAAGGCCTCTGCTTCCAGGTTAGCAAAGTTGGTGAGGTGATGCAGCACATTGAGGGCAGCCTCAGGGCTCCATATGCAGAAGATTGCAGAATGGTCCGAGTGCATCATCAAAAGTGACGGTGTAGGTATATGATTTAGGTGGTTGATCAGTACCCAGTCAATGAGGATAGAGAGTTAAGAGATGGTGTCACTCTTTCAAGCTCGGATATCAGCTGATGGAGGTTATGACTTTGCGTTATCGATAGCAATGTGCTTTGAGTAGTCCCTTGCCAGTTGAGGTTTAGGTCACCTAATATTATGACCTCATTCTGTTTGGAGTGCAGGAGGGTCTGATCAAGTAAATCCTGCAGCCCGACAGTGCCCCAGTTGGAGGTTGTAGGCGCGAGACAATGTGGAGTTTCTTTGCACCAACATAAAGTTACATGAAGTGATTCCGAGGCAGAGGAAGGGGCAGTACGGACAACTATGATATTAAGCTAATATTTGAGAATAAGGCAACTTCTCTGCCATGTTTCGAGGAGAGCCTATCCCTCTGGACCAGGGAGTAGTTGGCCAGGGTGCATACTGAGTCAGGTGTCCCTGATTTAAGCCACATTTCGGATAGGCAGAGTATATCAGGCTTGTAAAATACAGCAATTAGCAGGTGTTTTTACAGTGCTTTTGGGAAAAAATATATTGAGCTACTGCAAACACACACACACAGACCTCACCAGCCTAATGGCGCAACATTTGAAATGAATATTGCAATCAAATATGTTATAAAACAATAAAGAAACTGTTTATGTCAGTGAACACAGTGAAGTTCAGTTTACAGTAGATTTCCTTTAAATATTTCTTATCCTATATTTTGTATCCTGGATAGCACAGTGGAGTTGCTGTATTTCATTGTCATAGGGATCTTCATTTACACATTTTTGCACTGTATTTACAGTACTCAGGATGTCCCAGATTAGTTGCAATATCTTGTTTTCAGTGGGGTCATGATTTTATCATTTTTATAATGTATTTATTCAAGGTAGCCTAGACCAGATGTAAAATATTGTTTTCAGTGTGTTCTGATTTTCGTAATGCAGCATAATATTGTGTACATGTAGAGCCCAACTAAAAACGAGATGCCATTTCTTCTGTGAACTATCCAGGCTAAATATATAGCAATCAGCAGATATATTCTAGGAAAACACATTGTAAATATGTGTAAAGGAAGACCACATTGAAACTGTCTCTTAGCAGGTCTGCATTGTGCAAATTCATTAGAAATAATGGGTAAAGCACCCAAAAGCTCTTCACAGCCATTTCTGCTCTGACCAGACTTTTATTTGTAAATGTACATAAGTTATGTTGTATTTCAGTACAAAACAAGCATTTGTCAATGCCGAAGTTAAGCTATTGGTACATGTATTAGTATTGTACCTGGTGGGGCAAGGAGCTACAGGTTGCAGTGCAGGCTTATTTACATGCAGTTGAGTAGCACAATTTCTGCCAACAATACAAGGTCCTTATTTATTCCCCAGGTAACTTTCTATTGTCCGTGCTCTCACATCCTCAACCCTCCACAATCAGGCACCAACTCCTCATTGTAGTACATCCCTGGCTCTTTTGAGGGCTGAACAGGTCCCACTAGACAGCCCCGAGGATTGGGCATTATGACTTGGGAGGGAGGGTGTCTGCCTATGGCCCCTTTCTCAGCACTGAATGGCATGAAATTGAACAAGAATTTGTCAATGCTGAATGTTTGCTTGCTGGTATTGGCATTTGTGGTGCAGGAGTTAGAGAGTGCATAATAAGAATGGCAGTGAAGTACAAATACCTGTAACCCCACCCCCATCCTGCAGAGACTGACATGCATTGGGGTGTGCCTTTGGTCATCGACCAGCTACAAATCTCTGCTGACTCAGAGCTCTCTCTCCACTCTCAACTACGATCTCTCCACCAATTACGAGAGGCCCCAGAAATGAAGGTATACTGGTTTCTCTGCAGCTCCTAGCAAAAACAAAATCAGTAAATCAGATGATTTAGCCACAAAAAAAAAAAAAAAAACTCCAGTGCTCTTACTAGTATTAGGCACTAAAGACACACAGTACCGAACAAAAAAAATAAAGATTTTGAGATGAAAATATTAGTTTTTGCAACTCTAATCTCTGCTAACACAGAACTCTCTCCACTCTACACTACTATCTCTCTCCACTACGCAGCAATGCCGAACTGTCATGTGATCCAGCTTTGGCAAATGCTCAGCGATTAGCCAACAAGTCCTGCAAGATCTTGAAATCCTGTAGAATGTCGAAAACTGAATATGGTTGAATAGCTACGATATTGGTATTAAACTTCTAAATACCAAATACCATATTATTTGTGGTATTCAGGGTTTAATATTCATACTTGCACACCCTACAAAACATTATGATGAAGAACAGATATATTTACAAAATAGCACTTAGAAACAATTACTCTATTTAGCTAGAGGTATACAAATGAAGTGATTTACTGACTGGGATGACTAGTATTGCTTTGTGGATTTGGACCCATATTCGAAAACAATTCATGACTATGATAGTCCAAATATGTATTATAGCAGAAGTGGTGACTCTGTAGGTCCCAGCTGATAAATTACTTTTAACTCCTTAGTTTGGGTCCACTCTTGATGACATCAGGAGGCTGATGCTGGGTCATGGGGGCGATGTACCCTAAATATGTCTTGTACCTTTTTGTGAGTAACAGAAACAAAATAGTTTATGCTTGTTACTCCTGTCGTTTAGCCTTATGCCTTAAACCTTGGTAGAGTGAGTGTGAGGCCTGTATGTTTTCCTTTACTCAGATCTTTACCTAAGCATTGCTTGCCTGTGGGTGACCCCTTTCTTGTGTGGTTGACATCCACCTAGGCACCCATGAAGACAACCTGCTTTCTGTGGCAGTCCGTTAAGGAAGCCAGGAAACCAGGGTCGTAGGAGTGAGTCTCTTCATCTGGCTTTCCCTCCCCTGAATGAACACAGTCTTCAGTCAAATCCCTTGCTGCTGTCTGCCTCTCAAGCATGACTAGGGGGCAGGTCTGAAGAAAGGCACACTTCATTTAAACTGAGGTTGGCTTTTCTTTGTGAGCCTGTTTCCCATGCCAGTCCTTTAAAAGCCAGTAAGTCCAGGTCACAAGGGTGAGTCTCTTCATCTGGATCTCCCACCCTGAATGGACATAATCTCCAGCCATCCCCAGCTGCTTCCTGACCCTCTTAGCATGTCTTTGCCAGTTGGGAGACTAACAGATTGGACTGACTTAAGGTGCACATTGTTTAAACTTATCCTTCTACGTGGCAACATGGTTGGAGCCATATATACAGATCTAACTAAGGTCTTCAACCAGGTCAGTCATAAGCTCCTATTCAGTAAACTCCATGGCCTCAGTCAATCCTGTGACTCAGTAATCTGATTCGAAACTATCTCAGAGCGCACACAGTAAGTGAAATTGTTCGCTCATTATCTGATATCCAGAGGGTATCTAGTGGTATGCCACAGGGTTCTATTCTGGGCCCTCTCCTCTTTGGTTTCTTTATTGATGATGGTTTGACACTTGACGTTGAAACTTAGGTTTTATCCATCGTCTAAAGTGATTTTTACTACTTAAGGAATGTCACCCAGATAAACTCCTAATTCTGCCTGGTGACCTGCCTGTGCTGGTACATGCCTTTGTTACATCAAGACTGGACTACTGTAATACTCTCTAGTTTGGGGTCAGAGTAGGAAACCTCTGTTGACTGCAGCTGGTGCAGAATGCAGCAGCCAGGTTGCTGACAGGCCTGCCTAGTTCTTGTCATATAACCTCGGTCCTGCGAGATCTGCACTGGCTAACTGTCAGATGGAGTATCAACTTCAAGGTGGACTTGCTCACCTATAAGGCCCTATACAGATCAGGTCCTGGTTATCTGAGTGACCTCCTGAGTCCTACCCTCTAGGTGCATTCCCTCCGCTCTCCACCGACGGCCTTGCGGCTGTTCCAAGGGCCAGGCTGAAAACCTTGGGAAACCATGCATTTGAGGTGGCTGCCCTGCCCTCTAGAACTTGTTTCCCAGATCTCTGAGAAAGGCCCCATTGGAGGTGGCTTTTATGAGGGTCTGAAATCACTTTTTTAAAAGAAGCCTTTCCAGATTAGTTGCAGATGATTTTATTAATTTATTTCTGTTTCTAAATATTATTTATTGACCCTGTATGTCTGTATCTGTAACTTTGTTCTGTTTGCCTACACCTCCTGTAAGATGCCCAGCACCTTTGGGATTAGGCACTGAATAAATAAAGTTTTACTTACTTACTTCATTAATCACCTGCCTGATGCTTGTCGGTCAGGTAATGTGCTTCTATATGCAGATGATGCTGCTTTCTGCTCCAAAACAGTGACCTTAGTAACTTTGCCACTAATCTACAGTGCAACACTGAAGCCTTAGAAAACTGGTTCTCAAAGAACAAATTGGTCCTCAACTACACAAAAACAAATTCCATGCTCTTTAGTACTGCTCACCTGAAGAGGAAGGTCCTGTTCCTTGACATTCTTAACAACAATGATCATAAACTAGAGCAGGTGAAAATCTTCAAATGCCTTGAGCAGTTTTGGATGGTATTTTATATTTGCCCTCAGGTAGATAATTTAGCTTCTTTTGTCTCTTGGTGTCCTATAATACCTTTGTGATGTGTCTGCTTTGTTGGTTTAGATTGCACTATTTACATAATTTTACACTGCCAGATTCAAACTCTATGTAGACTGCAGGGCGTAAACATTGGTGATCCATCCAGTCTATGTCCATGGCCCTTACAGTCCCACCAATCTGCTCTGCACTGCATGCCCTGTATGCAGGCCCTGAGCCCCTGCTGTTTACATCAGCCCTTCACAAGGCATAGTGCTGTGTGTGAAGTACTGTGCACTGGAGCATTGTATTACACTTTGTAAGATGTGCACATGTGAGTCCATACGTGCCTTTACACTGTAGCCACACCACTCTGCCCAAGCGTGGTTTGCCATGGCAATAATACCTGTGGGACACATTCACACTCCTCTGTGTGCCCTATGTGCATGCTACACGCTGTGGCCTGCACGTTGGGCATCATATGCCTTGTGTGCGAGTGTGATGTGCCACAGGAGCTGCCTGACATTAGTGCAGAGGCCTTATTGAGAGAAACAGATTGTAATGTCCTTCTATAGGCAGATGATGCTGTTTTGCTCCAGAAAACAATGATCTTGGTAACCTCACCACTACCCTACAGTGCAACTTTGAAGCCTTAGAAAACTGGTTCTCAAAGAGCAAATTGGTTCTCAACTACAAAAAACAAAACAAAATCCAATAGAAGTTACTACCCATTACCTGAATAGGAAGGTCCTCCTCCTTGACATCCTTAACAACAGTGGTCATAAACTAGAGCAGGTGGAAATCTTCAAATACCTTGGGGTAGTTTTGGATGACTCTCTATAGTTTGCCCTCAGATAGATAATTTGGTGTCCTCAGTAAAAGAAGGTTGGGTGCCCTATGCAGCAATCAAAACAACTTACTGTTGACAACAGGCATTTGATAGTTTCCAGCTTTGTGTTGTTCCCAGTTGACGACAGTTTACCTGTATACACAGCTGTCTGTGACACAGTACTAAATAGTTAAGGTGATTTGCAATAAGGCATGTAATTTTGTATCAGGGGCTGACAAACGGACATATAGCTACACCTCTACTCATTAACCAAATGGCTCCCAACCTAGCAGAATAAAGTTTCAAACCTGTCTGCTTGCCAAGAAAAAAACTGATGGGTCTTACACCCCAGCTCTGAGAAACTACTTTAAACCAGTTGCCAACCAGTACAACACAAACAACATGGTCTGGAACACATTTGAAGTTCTGCTCCATAGAACTCAGATTGGTAAGTGCTCCTTTGTAGTCGGGGCAGCAGGAGGTCAAACAGATTACCTGAATCTCAGCTAAATCTTGCTAAGACTGAACAATTCAAAATGTCCCTGCAGACTGCACTAGCAGTTCCATGGAACAGTAACTGATAATTACCTAGTTAAAGTCATACCCTGTGATGTCCCTAACTTATTCATAGCCTGCTGTTAGGAATTTTCTTTTCACTGTAACTTTGTAATCTGAATGGTGTACCAGTAGTGTCTGTATCTGACTGTATTGACAATGTTCTTCTGGAATGTGCTTGTTAAGCTTCTGTACTTCTTTATTGTAACTCTGTCACTAATATGGGACCTTTGTAAATGTGCACTTATGCTCAAAGGTATTGTCCAAAATTTGCAGTAAATAAATAAAACAGAGATGGGCAGATGGGGCCTCAGTTTAGTGTCTTACTTCAGAACTGTAACCCCTGATACTACAGCAACCCTTAATACTACACTGGAGTGCCAGAAGCTGGAGTATGAGCTTGAACAATCAAACCCTGCAAACAAAAACAGTGCGGCAAGCAATGCCACAACATCCTCCCAAATAAAGGCGGGTAAAAACACTGACTATTACTTAATGCGCACACACATAGGAAGTAAGGGAAAAAACACACCGCTTTTGTTTTTGCAGTGGCTCCACTCCTCTGCACCCCTGATGTGGAGGTTTTGCCCTCCATACCCCAGACTTATTATAATCGACTCTGAGGGGTGCTGATCGGTATGGCCAGCAGGATTCAAGAAGTGGGGAGGTACATCAGTGACTTCAGCCAAAAGGGGGTCTTGGGAGAATTGTCCCAAATAAATTTTGAAGAATTTGGTGCCAAATGATACATTTTTGGAAGCATTTCTCATGAAATCTGCAGCAAGACTAGCCCAGAGATTTTGTAGCTGGAATCCTGAGAAAAAGCAGGTGACTTGAACCAGGGAAGTGGAACATACCTGCTGTACTGGCTTAGTCTTAGAACAAAGTGCTCACATACGATGATTAACAAGTTTCCTTATCCCCCCAAACCAAATGTTGCCTGGGAATAGAGTGGAGGAAGGGGTGGATTTATTACCTCTTGAAGAAAGTTTGAAGAATTTGGTGTCAAAGACCAATGGTGTAATTTAGAAACATTTCTGTGAAATCTGCAGCAAGACAAGCATAAAGATTTTGTGTAGATGAAACCCTGAAATACACAGCAGGCAGGTCACCTGACGTGAGAGAACCAGAACATATTTGGTTTAATGCCTTTGTCTGAGAAGAAGTGCTCACAAAAACAGATTAACAATGTTTTTCCCAAGCCAACTTGTGCCTGGGGCTGGACATGGGGTAGTAACCATAGTACGTAGCCTGCAAGAAATTATGAAGAATTAGGTGGCAAATTGTGAATTTTAGAACCATTTGCTATGAAATTTGCAGCAAGACAAGCACAGGGATTTCATAGCTGAAATGGTGACGTGCCATGCTCAGCAGGTGTAAGTTGAGGTTGAACCAGGGATTTTGTAGCTGAAACCCTGACATAAATACACAACAGATGATTAAGTGGAAGAATCAGGGAACATACTTACTGCATTAGTCTCAGAACTAGCTGCACACAAAGACAGAAAGAAAACAGTCTTAAGTAATGGTTGACTTTTCTTTTTCAAAGTCAAATGTGGCATGGTGCTGGCAACACGCAGTGGGGAGGGGATTTGAAGACTGGAAGACATCAGAACAAAGAAGAATATGCTAGAAACAAGCTAGAGTTATGTAATGTGCATCAAGCCAAACACAGGAATTTGTAACCGAACACCCTACAATACAGAATATGACTTGAACCACTGAAATAGTTGTTGGTCTCAGTCTTTATGAACTGTTAGATCCTGTCATATAATTTAGGGATTTTCTGCAGTGCTGGCTATAGCAGGAAGCAAAAGATCAATCCGTCTGTTTGGCAATTTGGCAAATCTGTCAATGACTTCATCTACATTTATTAGTTTTGTGGTCTCACCCTCAATTGATAATGTAGCAAGGCCAGTTAGTCTGTCCTGACCTATTGTGTTTCTCAGGTATGTCTTTGTTTTAGAGCACTGAAGGATCATTCACATGAACATGCAGTGACTGGTACGGTAAGTGCAATAGTACCCAACTGGTGAATGCCAGGAAACATAGCCAGTGGCAGTGAGTCAAGCAATGAAGAAATGCTCCGTGGGGAGTATTCAGCAGACAACCTTTCAATAAACCTTTGTGCTACAAACAACTCTTCTTCAGGAAGTTGTATTCCACAATGATTGCACATAACATTGAGTGTTGTCTCATCTAAAAACAAAAGACTTCTTGGTTTCAAAGCCTGAACTGCTTTCAGTAGGTCTACCCTCTTTTGAGAATCACCGTCTGAGTTCTGAAATCATGTTATCTAACACCAGATAGTAAATTTTAGTTTAGTAATATGTTCTAGCTAACAGCTGCAGTTCTCTAACTATTCTGTCAATGACACATCCGCCGAAACTAGCAGCTAAGCGATGGGAGCGATGTGCATGGGTGCTTTGTTCTGTTGCAACGTTGGGAGCTATGTTAAGTGGCACAGCAAATGCTGTTGCTTTACAAAGTAATTCTTTATGTTTGTCTTCATTCTGCAATGAAACCAGAGTATCAATAAATGCTTCTACTGCAATGCCAGCACTGGCTAGATCCAGATCTTCAGTCTGCAGTAGGTTATGGAGCCCTTCTGTAAATCCGAGAATGTGATCAAACAGGAAAAGACAAAAGACAGTGTTGAATGACATCAAGAAGTTGTAAAGTCCCAGTGCTTTGGGTGTATTTCCATAGTCACATTGTGAGAGATAAGATATTAAGGATTCATGCATGCTTCAGTGCTCTCATAGCTCTTTTCTGACATCCCCACCCAGTGCTGCTCACAGCTGTGATGCCTTGAATGTTCTGTCAAGTCTCATTTCTTCTTGTGCCTGTTTCAGTTTGTCACTGTGCACTATAGATGTCAAAAAGAATGTATGCAAGCATTGCACTAATTCAAAGAAATCTTTTACTTCGGGAATGCACTGACATGAATCCACAAGAGTTAGATTTAACTTATGTGCATGACAGTGAACATACACAGCACGAGGTGGTCTTTTTGAAGAGTTCCTGAACATCATTGAGATGACCACTCATGACACTTGCACCATCCTAAGCTTGGGCAACAAAAGTAACATCTGGCTCAAAGATATCACATTTTTCAAGGTGTCATTAATGTTTTGCACAATCCCTTGCATCCACTTCTGAGGCTTTAGCAAAACATTGAAAACATTCAACAGGTTTATGGTTATAAACATATCTGACACATATGCTCATTTGTTCCTGACATGAAATGTCTTGAGAGTCGCACATAAGACTGATACAAATTAAGCATTTTAGGCTTCTTGCACAGTTGCATCTGTAATACAGGATGCAGCGCACTGAATCAGACCATTCTGTGATTCGCTGATATGTATGTTGCATTTGATGGGATGGACTCATTAACTTGGAGAACTCTATCAAACTTTTTAATCAAGTCTAAAACCTTCCTGACATTTCCTTTATTAACACTTGTCTCATCCTCATTGTGGCCACGGAAAGGTAACCCTTGCTGACCCAAATGTAGAGTGACTTCTACTAGTCTTTTCATGCAATTCCTTCTTTGCTGAATTTCCTTAATCTTGTTCTTGTTTACCTGTACTATGATGCAATTAATTTCCTGTGTGCACGAATATGCAGACCAAGCAGCCATCGCACTTCTATGAGGTGTCGATGTGTATGCCTAATTTCTCAATGCCTTTTCAGTTCTGAAATCCTTGAGTAGTAAAGGCTTCATCAGCACATCCCTGCCCATGCAGGAAGCATCTACATGCAAAGCAGAATGCACTCTATTTTCACAGATGTACTCCAACTAACAGAAATCGTTGTGCTAGTGATGGCTAAAGCCCTGCATTTTACCTCCATAAATTTTGGTACTGAGATTGGGGACTTTCTCTTTATTGCCAAGATCAGTAGGGGGTTATCATCAAGGTGAGGTACTGGAAGGGTCTAAGTCAAGTCTAACTCAATAGAGGAGGTAGTACTACTACAAGTTTGTTCAATGAAGGCACTAGTAGTAGTGCTGTTAGTATTGTAATACTGTCAACTCGATGGCTTACTGCCTCAGTTGTTAATGTTTGCTCATTACTAGATACATCATTATCAGTAATTATGTCTGTGCACATGGTTTCATTCTAAGTTGAAGAGGATGCTGATGAAGAACTTATTCTTGGCCTTTGCTGGCTGTTCCCATATTAAAGAAAGACCTGATGTCATGACTCATTTTGTTTTGGATGTTGTCTTACTTTAATTTCAGTTGTAGATCAAAATAATAAAAGGGATGATTTATTATTCTATGGTGGTACTGTGTAGCTCATACCACTCTCCTGAGTCACAAACCCTGCCTGTTTACTTTTTCTGGGGCTATATCCCAAAACTGCTAGCAAATGAGTCATTTGTGACAGTAGTAGGCAAATAACAAACTCTGCCTTTTTCCTGGGGCTATATACCCCAAGACTGTGGACAATCAAGTAATTACTGACAGTGGTGAACAAACAACAAACCCTGCCTGTTTACTTGGGGTTATTTCCCAAGGCTGTAGGCAGTAAACTGATTTTTTCAGGGCTACCCAAGGCTGTAGCCAATCAATAATATTTTTGGAGCTACCCCAAGGCTGTAGCCAATCAAGTATATTTTTCAGGGCTACCCCAAGGCTGTAGGCAAAATAAATCAAGTAGTGATGGTATATAGGCAAGGAATTAAAAGAAAAAATACACCAGTGCAGTGGCTCTTCAGGGCAGGCTGCTCAGCTTCTGCTGCTGTTTCAGTCATTTCCTGAGTTAGTCTGTCTCTCTCTGCCTCCTCTTCCCTCTGAGCTCCTCTTCTGTTTATTCAAATATTTCTTTTCATTTTTTATTTTTATATTTTTCATACATATTATACTTGTTTTACACAAGACACACTGTCTGCAGGGCAGGCAGAAATTCTTCACAATGCACACTGCCTGCAGGGCAGGAAGGAGGTTTTACATAATACTCACTGTCTGCAGGGCAGGCAGGAGGCTGTTCAGCTCCTGATACCTGCTGCACTGACTCTCTCTGTAATCTGTCTGTGATGTATCTATCTCCTCTTCCCTCTAAGCTCCCTCTTCCTTCTTAGTTTGATATATATATTTTTTTTTTTTGAGGAGTGGTCTTAAATTGTGGCTACTGGCCAACACAAGGTACTCGCGGTAGACTAGTGAGCTGTTGCTGCACCTACTTAGTTCCTACCTAGCCCTAAGCCTCCAAGTTCACTTGACGTGAATTTCAATCAAACAATCAATCAAAATCTTTATTTAGTCAAGTCGAACATCATTGAGCATACTCATTTACAAGATGGACCTGAGTGGTCATACAAATCAGAGTACAAGTATTTTTTTTTTTTTACATGGACAAGAAAATAATATAAACAATAGTACAGTAAAAATCACTTAACCTGTAAAAAGTAATATAGCAGGGATAGTATACAAATAATAGGGCCTTTATGGCTTTTATAAGAATATAGCAGCTGACTGGATAATAGAAGGAGAACTAAACAGAATGGAATAGGGAAGGGGGAATGTAGGTTGGATGGGAGATTAGGCCTTATGGAAGCAGTTGCAGAACTCTGGGAATAGGGTGGAGAATAATCTTTGAAGGATGATAAGGGTAAGAGGGTATTTAGATTCATAGATTTTTGGAGTGAGTTCCAGTAACTGCTAGGGAGTAGCTGATAGCAGCTCTCCCAAACCGGTGCAGGCATTAGGAACCTTTAACATGATGAGTTTACTGATCCTTAAGGTGTATGGCCTAGAAGTAATTTGGGTAAAACAGTCTGTGATATAGGAGGGAGTTTGCCTGATAAAGCTTTGAAGATCCAGATTGCAGCATTCCTATTTCTTCTGTGTTGTAGGGATGTCCAATTAACTGCCATGTAAAGAGAGCAATGATGGGTGCTGGAGGGAAGGTCAGTAATAAATCTGATGGATCTATGATACAGGGTGTCCAGCTTATTTAAGAGTGAGAGTGAGCAATGACCATAGAGAAAGTCAGCATAATCAATGAGGGATAGAAATGATGCCTGGATTAATCTTTGTTTGGAGTCTCTGGTAAGGTAATGTTTTATTCTGTAAAATAGGCCAAGCCTTTGTCTCAACTTTTTAGTAGCTCTTCAATATGGACAGAGTAGTCAAGCTTTATTATCAATCCAGACTCCAAGATATTTGAATTTGTCCACAATTTGATTTTTTCTCCCAGATCTTCTTGAAGTTACACACTAGTTTCACTAGAGAGAGTCACAGTAGTACACCACTGCTGTAGGCTACTCAACACAGCAGCTCATCTCCTGCTGCTCCTCTGAGAAGGATACTGTACTCTCCCCCTCTCTCACCAGCTTGGAACACTGACTGCAGTTTGTTCTTAAGTCCCCAACTCCCGCCTCTGGCTGTCTTACTCCCTCCTAGCTTGCCCTCTCCTCATCTCCTGCCTCCCTCCCTATTATTCCATCAAAACAAATTGGAAAGTCAGATGGATCAGAATAATCAGATTGAGTCAATTTAGGTATCAGATGTGTTTTAATTTTTTAAGCTGTTTTGAGTTTTGCAAATTCCTCGATATGAAGTAATTGTAACACACAAAGTGCACAAGGATGGAGGAGACCGACTGATCTGAGCAACATACAGCTCCTTTTTTCAGTTGTTTCTCTCTTCCATCCAAAAGACACACTAGTTCCACTCTGCCAGTCTTCTCACACACAGACACACGCTCTGCTCTGCTCAAAAACTAACATAATGGCTACTGCAGAGCCAGAGCTTAAAAAGATCATCCAGCTCTGCCTCCAGACCCACACCTGCTCCAGTCAAAGCCATTTTCCCACCCACATGGCTGTACCTGATTAGACCAGGAATAAGTCTGTACTGACTCTCTCTATTTCTATTTATCGTTAAGTGACATCCGAGCCATGGCATGCGCACGACAACTGACCACCAGCCCCACATGATCATTACTTCAGTCCTCCTGGTGCCCATGTGATCATCAGATGGCACACGGCCATCAGCAGCAATCGGAGGAGGCAGGACTCAGGATCTGCCAAACACAAGACCTGCCATCAGTGCTGTCCCAAGGTAGGAATGGGCAGAGTCAGACAGGGGCGGGGTGGAGCATAGGCAGAGTGGAGATGGGGCTGGCTCAGTGTGTCAGTCAGATAGTCAGGGGCAGGGCTTAACTTAACCTGGAGGCACTGCTGGCTGCTGCTGAATCCTGAAGCCCTGCCGCCTACTGCCTATATTGAATACTCTTTACAGGAAAGCTGGATGAAAAGACTAGAGGGGCAACAGCTTGAACTGGGGGCCTGTGCCCCATTTTTCAGGCTAATGACACCCCTGGTGTTGACCTTGGGGATGGGGAGAAACTCTGGAGAGGGAAAATTTCTGAAAAAAGTAATAAAAGGTCCAGTACCTGGGCAGGGAACCAAACCCTGGTCCCCAGGTCTATTCCACTCAGGTGCTAGCGTCTTAGCCACTCCACCACAGGAGCAACTGATCAGACACCACATCTGCAGCTACTTCAGCCATTTCCCATCTGAGCATACAGCGACAGGAATAGTGGTAATTGAATGCTATAATACCCTGTCACTGTACATGGTTTTGCAGTTTCTGCAGTGTGGTTTTGCTGCACTCTTCTTGTAGTGAAACATTGACCTGGTACCTGGGATTAGAACCCATGATCTCCTGACCCAGAGGTGGATGCATTACTAGTGGAGACACTTTGACTCCTTATTCCTGATTGTCAGCATTCCTACCTTGCCTTCAGTCTCCCCTTTCTCAATGCTGACCTTGGCTGCCTAGCAACATCTTGTCCAATTTTGGTGTTTAGGGCTTACGTTTTCATTTTATCAAGCATGGAATTACAGACACAGTATGAAGCAAAGATATAACTGGCACAAAGCCTACCTCTACTGTAAGAGTGTTCATGAACGCTAGCCCTACTTGAGGACCAAGTCACAGTTTAACCCTGAATGACTTATAATATTTGAACATTAAGGCACAACCAGGGTTTATTTTAACACAAAAATAAAGTATTTCATGGAAAGCATGAATGTTATTATTGAAATGGGAACTTACAACATTTTCAATAAGGCCCCAATTTTCTGTGGTTATGAGGTTACAAATGAAAGTTTCCTTTAACCATTTTATAATTGTTGTAACCAAACATATTGCTTTATCCTTGCAAACCTGTTTGCATTACTTTTCCAGGATTATGTATCTGAGCTGCAGCATCTCATTATCAGTGGGGTCCTGCTGCAATCCATGTTACAGCTTGAAGGACTAAAGCACTAAGGGTTCAGAAACTTGTCCAAGGTTACACAGTGAGCAAGTAACATGTGGATTTGAACTTGGGTCTTTTGGTTCACATTTCTATACTTGAAGTACTAGTCCTCCTTTCTGCCATGAAAATAAAGCTTGCTAAATGGTGACTGACAGCCAATAATATTTTACAAAACATTAGACTTGCATTTTTTTTTGCTGCTAGTAAATAGAGATACTGTATATATAGGAGGCTGTCACAGAAAGAGGATTCTGGACACACAGTTAATAAGGATTGAGGCAAGTTTATGAACAGCATAAAATTTCATTTCAAAGCTTATTTCATGCTATTTATGAAAATTGTAATATCGTAAAGTTTCATCAGATCTGAAAACATGGCGTGTCTCACTCTGAATCAATTATCTCAGTGTGAAAAACTCATGATGCATGTGGAACTCAAAATAAGATATACTGAATGCTAGAATAACATTATTATTTTTTACAGAGAAAATAACAATTTTTTCTAATCTTAATCCTATGTTTTAAGCTGTGAGACAGTGTTCATCATTTAAATGTAAGGTTCCTGTACTAAAACAATACCAGGAAGTCCCTTGTTGTTAGTTTCTTATACAGTATGCTTTCTATCAAAATGCTTTTGCAGTCCTTAAAACAAATAATTGAGCCAACTTCGCTTCATGCCACATTGCACCCCTAGGGTGTAATTCACATGCAGCTAGTATAACCCTTGGTCATATCTAATTACTTCATTTTTTCTTTACTGTATCTCCTCAAATATTTAGATCTCCAAAGAGGGATACAAGGAGAAGAGCTGAATATCTTGCTGGTCACGTTCCAGGATGAGCACTTTGCTGAAACAGATGGATGGAACCAAGTACTGTTTATGGAGAATATGACAATATTTATAGAAAAATAGCATCATTTTAGCATATGCTGTCTGTTTCTACTCTAACTGGTAGTTAAAACAATGCAGCCTTTTAAATTAATTATTTGGACATGATTGCAATTGTGAAGTATTTTCTATGTACATATTTATATTGGTTTGCAATTTGCACCTTTACGCACTTTGCATTTTTATAATATTGCACATTGGGTGGTCTTTGATAATATTGCACATTGGGTGTCCTTTGAGTGTTCATGGGCATTTTTAAGGGTGATGTTCCTTTAAATGGAAGACATGTAATCATAGTTGCTCAGGAGGAGCTCACCATTGAGGAAGCACCGAGTCCTACATGAAACATCTAAGGTGATTCAGTGAGAATTCCGTTCCACCTTGCTTGCACTCTTATCAGTTTTTAGTGCACCATGACAGGCTGTCAGCAAAGGGGATTTTGCCTTTTGCCTTTTAAATGTTGGTGCACAGACTCAACTTCAGCCCTATATGCTGGATTGTTGAGGTTCTCAGTTATCAGGTTTTGAGCAGCGTCACTCAGCTGGTGTACATTATACAGAACATACAAGATTGGGAGATGTCTGATGACTCAGTTTTTGCTACCCTGATATTAACTTACTTTGCACTATAGTTGCAGCAATTGATAAGTCAGATATTTTCTGAAATAGCTATGATATCGCTAGAGAAATTCCCTTCCTGCTTGCAGTGTGACTCTAGGGCCACCAGAGAGAATGTATTGAGAAGTACTGTTAGATATCCAGAAATATCAGACCACATCTATTGCCACTACTATAATATCCTGCATGGGGGATACTGGATGCAGTTCATCATTACCTATACAACAGGGATAATAACTTATCCCCACCCGCAGACTTTTTGGTGGCTCTATCAGGACTGTACTGAAAGATAATTTTGTTTTCCTTTAAGGAAGTACTACAAGCATATCCAAGTTTACTGCAATGGGGGTGGGTTTTTTTGGCCCACATTATGTGAAGTTGTATCTAGGCAGGTGGGAATCTGAATTAGTCACTGGCAGTACCAAACATAATTTCTTCCATAAGCTGGAATTGTGGCATCATTATATTGATGGCATTTTGTTGTGTGCAAGGGTAACGAGGCTGACTGGGGATTTCATGCAGTATCTGAATCCACCAATAACACCAGTGAGAATTTACGGTTCAAAATCCTGACACATAAGGCAAGAATTACCTTTCTGGACCCTCTGTTTTTGAGATGGAGGTGGCCATAGCAGCTAAACCAGGGAGCCAGACTGTTTATGGCCCTCCCACTGGAAAACAGTTTGGGTTATATTATCATTTAGCCCCCCACCTTATTTGGCATTTTTTGCCTTTTTTTTAATACAGTGAACTGGCTTAGGTGGTGCCATATAGCTAGTACTGTACACACACTTAGGGACAGTTATTGTTCCATTTATTTCCCTCCACCACTGCTATTTTTCCTCACAGTTCCTCAGTTTCCTGGATTTTGGGGATTTCATGCTGCTTTGCAAGTATTAACCACAATTTGCATGATAGTGAAAGAAAGTTTCCTCATTCATGTGTGCACCCATTGGCTCCTATTACTGTCATGTGGGGCAGATGACAGTACAGTATGGGCACCACTTTGTTGAAGCGGGTGCAGGGCTGTTCAGCTGCAGTTCAGGACACAGTCAGGAGAAGCTGGGAGTACTTTCTAAAAGTTTCTGTTCCCACATTCCATCGAGCAAGAGAAAGGACTGAAGGATAATGGCGGTGGCGGTGAGTGCTCTTGGCATTGCAGAGCCTTTTCCCTCCGCTCCTCAAGATATTTATTCTGAACAAGTATCTTGGGAGAGGAGGAAATTATTTGTGCAAATCTGCATGGGGTGAGGGAGACAGTTCTTTAAAAAGAGCAGAGAAGAGAAGCTTGTTATTCCTTTCTGCACACCTGACCATTGGGGAGGTAATCGTAGCTAACTTGTCCAGGTGTAACTTGTGTACATCAGGTAAATGTATTTTGGTTACGTGTGTCTGTGTGTGTGTGTGTGTGTGTGTGTGTGGGGGCGGGGTCCTGGAAGCTCTTGGCCTGATAAAATGATGCCAAAAGGTATGATGATGTGGAGAAATCTTGCCTCAGAATGGCACAAGGAAATAATGGGCACAATAACGCATACAGAATTGGTGGCATATATACTTGCAGATCTTGTATGTCAAAATGTAAATCTGATGATTTATATTTATTTATTAGCTTTTGTAACGGGTAAGTGCACTAGGCAACAATCCTGCCTATTTTCAGGCATGACCCAGGAGAGTACAAAATAGAGAATACAGATGTGAACAATTGAACAACATTTAGAAAGGCAGTAACAAATACAAATACAAGGTAAAATCATAATAGTCTAGGTTGAGAATACATTAGGTGTTTGATAATGCAGAACAGATCATACAAATAAAAATGTGTAAGCAAAGGAAGTGCAGGATTAATCTGCTTACAAATACTAAACAGTGAGGAGAGCTTCTACTTACAGCAGTTACAGTTACGTAGTGCATAGAGGTGAGAGAACAGAGAACGCTTGAAAGATAGGTGGGAGGTGTTGTTTTAACCTGAGGGGGAGTGAATTCCAGAGTTTAGGAGCAAATGTGAGAATGCCTGTTCACCCATTTTGGTCACACAGGGTGAACTGAGAGCATTGGGATGGAAGAGGACCTAAGGGTGCGGAGTGGAGACTGGGGTAATCAAATCAGCCGAAGAGGTCTGGTGAGGTGGTCTGCAAGGGAGTCTACAAGACACCCAAGGAATAAATCTGGAGGTTTTGGGAGACAACCAGTTTAGTCCAGAGTAGAGTAGGCAGGGTGAGTAAGGCGAGGGGCTGATAAGGTGAACCTACAGATATTATTGTAGGTGGTATCCCACTTGCAGAGTACACAGGCATTAAGGGTAAAGAACCGGGAAGGCATAGAGGAGTTGAGGGAATAGTACTCCCTAGCTACTGATAGCCTTGCTGTCGGTGTGAATGAGTGGCGACTAGATAGGCAGCTCCTATTTCGCTGACAGTTTGACAAACCTCATTGACATGTGCCGAAAATCAAGAGGAGGGTCAAGCATGACCCCTAGGTATCTAAAGGTAGAGGTGTTTGTGACTGCAGTGCCATCTCCGCAGTGGATTAGGAGCTTAGGCGCCTCGGAGGGCACCTTTTTAGAGGATCCAAAGAGCATAGCCTGGGTTTTACCTATATTTAGGATTTGATGATTATCCGGGAGCCAGGATTGGAGGGATTGAAAGTCATGAGAGCTTTATGTGTTTATGTCATCCATAGATCTGGATGAATAATAGAGCACAAGATCATCAGCATACATGAGAATGTTACTGTGATGAGAAGCACTGGGTATTCCATTAAGGAACAGGGAAAAGAGTAGAGGACCAAGTATTGAACCCTGAGGAACACCACGGGTGATAGGAATGGGGATGACAGAGCCATATGGAAAGCAACCACCTGGGTGCGGTTATCAAGGTAACTACCAAACCAGGATAGGGTAGAGACAGAGGCTCTTAGGACTTGCAGCTTGGTCAGCATAGGCGAGTGGTGGACCATGTCAAACGCTTTAGAAAGGTCAATGAACACTGCTCCTGTCAGTTGGGCCTTGTCCATATTATCTTTTATATCACTGGTAAGTTGGGCAGTGCAGTGGTAATGCTGAGCCCAGCCCTAAAGTCATGTTGACAAGGGGATTAAAGATTATACTTAAGAAGGTGCTCAGAGACCTGTCGATGGACTAGTTTCTCAAATAGTTTGCTGAGAGTTGGGAGCAGTGAGATGGGCATCATTTATATACATGTCAGCGGGTGTCTGTGACTTGTTGTTCCTAAGTATTTCTTTGATTTGTGACCAACGCCGTTTGGGGTTTGAGGCACAGGAAATTAGGAGATTTCTGTAATAAGAACTTTTGCCAAGCGAGTCTCCTTTTGCATGTGTTCCGTAAAGCCCTGTAGGCTTCAAAGTCGGAACATAGCTGGGAAGCCTTCCATGCAGACCATATAGCATGTCCCTGAGCTCCAGAAGTTGGAGCAGGGGCTCTGAGCCATTTGGTAGCCATCAGAAGAGCTCCTGGAAAATGATGATTATCTTAGTGACACACATCTCCATTGGAAATTAGATAGGAGCAAGATTATGTATAAATGTCCCCTCCTCCTCCCCGTTTTTCATACCTGCTCTGTTATTTTTTATTTGCACAGTAACAGTAATGCTGTTTTAGTGACCATGGTTACAGGTTGGTTTATATTGTAGTGGCAGAAATCACAGCGCATCAGGCACTCCGCCCTAAGCAAAGTGCGGGGATCCCATCAGTGGCTGTAGCACTGGCCACCAACTTCTCTTTTCATTTAATGTGTGTAAGATTATGAGTCAGGAAGAACTGTCTTTACTTTCCCCATCCTCCGGACTCTGGGAATCCCCATTAATTTTAAAGTGAAACTGCAGCCAGCAGAAGTCCTGATCTAGGGCACATCAAAGGCTGCACATCAAAGACTGTTTTTTCTTTTAAAAGCAAAACGGCAGTTAAAGCCATTGGAGGTGTGCTTGTGCTAGGAAGGCAGCACAAGGGCTGGTGAAGTAGTTTTCACTCCTAATTGGTTGTGCAATCAAGCCCTGATTTGCATAACCAATCAGCACTGCCCCTAACCATCCAGTCAGGCCTCCTTGTAGCCACGCCTCCCATCAACATAAAAGGAGACTGCCAGGAGGGTTCAGGCCAGTCTGGAGGGGGAATCAGAAGAACAGTCGGGAGTATGAGCCCTGGGGGGACTAGGAGCTCCTGGAGGAGAGCTCCAGGAGAAGAAGTGTTCAAAAGAGAAGAGCTCCTGAAGGAGGAGTCCAAAGCAAAGCTCAAATGAGAAGAGCTCCTGGAAGAGAGGAGTTCAAAGAGAAGAGATCCCAGAAGAAGGGGTCAAAGGAGAAGAGCTCCTGAGGAGGAGATGGAAGGAAACATAGAAACATAGAATTTGACGGCAGATAGGACCACTTGGCCCACCCAGTCTGCCCATTTCCCTACCTGATGGATGTTGCAGATCCTAGTTAACCAGCAGCCTACTTCTTCCTACCCCCACCCTCAGAATTGCCTTTATGACTGTCCCATGCATGCTTGAATTCCACCACTGTTTGTGACTCCACAACCTCCTCTGGAAGGCCGTTCCATACATCCACCACTCTCTGTGAAAAATACTTCCTTAAATTACCTCTGAGCCTCCCCTTCTATCTTCAAATTGTGCCCCTTGTTCTTGCACACCTCTTTTTGAAAGATGCTACCTCTTGACTTTGTTGAATCCCTTGAGGGTACTTGAAAGTTTCTATCATGTCCACCCTCTCCCTCCTTTCCTCGAGGCTATACATATTAGCTCCTTAAGTCTCTCTTCATATGTCTTCCGTGCAGACCCTGCACCATTTAGTGCCTCCTCTGGACAGCTTCCATCCTGTCTATGTCTTTGCAGAGATTGGGTCTCCAGAACTGTACTGCAGTACTCCAGATGGGGTCTCACGGCTGTCTGTACAGAGGATAATAACTTCCTGTTTTCTACTGGTGATGCCTCTCCTATGCATCCCAGTATCCCCCAGCCCTCCTTGCTGCCCTCTCACATTGCTTGCCCACCTTTAGGTCATCTGATATGACTACCCCAGGTCCCTTTCCATTTTGTTGTTAGTATCTCACCCCCATTGTGTACTCTTCCCTGGGTTTTGTTTCCCAGGTGCATTACCTTGCACTTCTTAGCATTGAATCTAAGCTGCCCTACATTTGACCATTCCACTAACCTTGCCAAGTCCTTCTCATCCTTTCCACTCCACCCTGTGCATCAACTCTGTTGCAGATCTTTGTGTCATCTGCAAAGAGACATATTTTTTCCTTCAGTCCTCTGCAATGTCACTTATAAAGACATTGAAGAGGACTGGTCCCATACTGAACCCCAAGTGTACCCCACTACTAACCCCCTTTTTCAGAGTGGACTCCATTTACTATTACTGTCTGTGTCCTATTCTCCAGCCAATTCTTTACCCAGGCTGTCATCTTGGGACCCACCCCAGGCTGGCTAACTTGTATTAATCTTTGTGTGGACTGTGTCAAATGCCTTTATGAAAGTCTAGGTAGGCCATGTCCACAGCCCCTCCCTGATCAACTACTTTGGTCACCCTGTCAAAGAAATCTATCAGATTTGTCTGGCATGACCTTCCGCTGTGAATCCATGCTGCCTTGGGTCCTTGCCCTCTGGCCTCTAGATATTTAACAATTCTTTCCTTCAGAAGTGATTCCATCATTTTTCCTACCACTGAGGTTAAACTAACAGGTCTGTAGTTTTCTGCTTCTGCCTTGCTCCCACTTTTGTGAAGGGCAATCACATCTGCCCTCCTCCAGTCCCTCAGGTACCACCCCATCCACCCATGATTTGTTAAAGAGGGTAGTCAGTGGTGTCACTAGTTCTACCCTTAGTTCTTTTAGAATTCTGGGATGAATTCCATCAGGTCCCATTGCTTTGTCCACCTTCAGTTTTAAGAGTTCTTTCAGAACCCTTTCTTCTGTAAATGGGCTGGTATCAACTTCTGTATCCAGAGTGTTTCTACTGTTTGTTTTAGGTACCTCCCCTCTTCCTTTGTAAATACTGAGCAAAATATTTGTTTAGTATCTCTGCCTTTTCACAGTCACCCTCTGCCCACCTTCCCTCCCTTTATTAAGCCTCACTATCCCTCCCGTGGTCTTCCTTCGCTCCTGATGTACCTATAAAAGGTTTTATCCCCTTCTTAACTGAGTTGGCTATCTTTTCCTCGGTTTGGGCCTTTGCTGTACTGACTGCCTTCCCAGCTTCCTTTTGCTTTTAATGATACAGTTCTCTGTCCTGTTCCTTCTGTGATTCCTTGTACTTCTGAATGCTTTCTTTTCTCTTGAACCTTCACTGACACTTCCTTTGAGAACCATAGTGGTTTCTTACCTCGTTTCATTTTGTTTATTTGCTTTACACAAAGGCTTGATACCTCTGTGATGGCAGTTTTATTATTCCCCATTGTTCTTCCACCCCTCCTTCCTGCCCATTTGCTAGTGCATTCCTTAGGCACTCACCCATTTTGACAAAGTCAGCCCTCCTAAAATCCAGTACCTTTGTCTTTGTATGGCTTGACTCTATTGCTGTGTTTATTGTGAACCATACTGTTCGATGGTCGCTAGTTCCCAGATGGCTACCCACTTCTACCTCTGTGATCCTCTCTTCATCTCCATTTGAGAGAACCATGTCTAAGATTGCTCCCTCTCTCGGTGGGCTCCAATGCTAGTTGTCTAAGGCATGCCCCTGCAGGGCATCTAGAATAACCCCACTCTCGAGTGGCTGCTGCAACTGCACTCCAGTTAACATCTGGCATATTCAGATCACCCATCAGCAATATCTCCCTTTTTCTGCCATTCTAAGTATACTTTCAATCATTTCCTTGTCCATTTCCTCCTGAGAAGGGGTCTGTATACAACCCCAGGCGATTGTAGGTGCCATTGCCGGTCCCCAAATTTACCCACAGTGCTCTCTTCTCCTCCTGTTTACCCTTTTTGTTCCAGGAGAGTTCCAGGAGGAGAGCTCCTGGAGGAGGAGTTCAGAAGGAGAGTTCGAGGCAGGGGTTCAAGAGAGAACCTGAAGAAAATCCCAATGAGGAGCCTTGTGGGACCTGCAGGGGCAGCTGGGAGAGCCCTGCCAGTCTGGTAGCCTTTTGAGGGCTTAAGAGCTGTGTCACCTAGGCTTGGCAGTCAACTCTGGCATCCAGCAGAAAGGAAGGCTGTGATGCCAGAGAGCCTTACCCAACCCTCGAAGGAATCTTTTGGACACTTGTCTAGCAGGTCAGTTAGCAGTGGAGCACCTTGGGACACCTCGGCTAGCAGGACGGTAAGTGGTGAAGCACCTTGGGAGGCTCAGCTAACAGGGCAGCTAGCGGTGGAGCACCTTGGGAAACTTGGCTAGCAGGGTGGCTAGCAGTGGAGCACCCTGGGAGACTCAGCTGCAAGGCAACTAGTGGCACAGCACCTTTAGACACTTGGCTAGGAGGTTGGCTAGCAGCGGACCTTCAGCCTCAAAGGCCTGTATCCTTTGCAATTCTTGCAGCGGTCTTTGGGGAGGAGTGACACCTGGGAGGGAGCCCTGGGGAGGTGGTGGTGCGATGGGTACCAGTACTTATAAGGTGCCTTTTTTGTAGTGCTGGGGTGGGCTAGCACCACTCCCAGTCCCAGCCAGTTGGCTAGTAGGGCTAGAGTTCCAGGGCAGGCCTGATCCCTTGCAAGAGCCCTTTTCAGGGTTGGTAATACCATTTCCTCTAGCTGTTATGTTGAGTTTTCTGGACTGGTGGAGGTAGAACCTGCTCTTTGTTCCCTTCCTTGACTTTGGGAGTAGCCTCTTTATTTTATCATGCATCTCTTTATCCTCCTCTAGTGGAGGGATCTTCACGATCCCTGGCCGCTGACACCGACTCTCCCGGCCCAGTCTGGATCCCCATGGAGCCAGTCTTTCATCGCTCATGAACTCCGTGTGCAGGATCCCCCAGGAGCCAGGGGTCACTGGGCATGGCCATCAGTTCTAAGATTACTGCTCCACCATTTTTGCCAAGTTACCTTACCCCTGGAGTGCTGGATGTGCAATGGTGTCCAGAGTACATCGTGCAGACGCCTGCTGCACTTCCCGCTACTGTCACTGCTGTAGGTGCTATCAAGCTCGCCAGTGGCACTACAGTGCACTGCAGTACCTCTACCCACCCCAGAGGAAGAAGAACCATCATGGGATGCTCAATCCTTCTTTTCTCCTGCCAGCCCCCGGCAGTCCGAGTCGGTTCCCGAACCCAGGTCACCAATGTGGTGCGAGGTGTGCATCCAGCACCTCAACCTCAGTGCCACTAGGCTGGCAGCCTCTTTCTATTTCTGATAAAGTGATAAGACTTGCCATTTATGATAGAGTGATAAGCCTCAATAGAGTGATAAGCCTTGCCATTTATGATAAAGTGATAATAAGCTTTGCCACTTGTGATAGAGTGATAAGCCTTTGCTGTTTACAGTAGAGTGATGAGTTTTTGCCATTTATGATATAGTAACAAGCTTGATTCTGCTGAAAAGTTTATATTGCATTGCCATTTATCTTCTAATAGTAAAGGCTATTTATTTTATTCAGTTCTGTATGTGGATGGTCATTTTAGCAGATCTTGGTGCCTCTTTTATGTTGGCTCACTTGTGTGCCAGCCAACATCTTGCTGTAGTAGCACATTTTGAGGTGCGGTCAGTGTGATCGAATGCATGGCATGCATCAGTAGGTGCATCCTCATTCACCAATAAGCCAGCATGCAGGCGCTGATATCAGCAATATTTAAAGTGGTCAAAACTTCAAAGAAATGCAGCTGCAATGGGAGGTATGCTCGTCATGCAGCGGCTGTCTTTCACATCCCAGCGTGCCTTTCCTGGTGAAATATGTCAATAAACATGGCAGTAGTGGCTGTTGCCACCACCTGCCACACAATGCTGACTTCAGGGTGCCCAACTCTGTTGGCATACTAAATACCCCCCAAGATTGTATGGCACACTGGGAGCCAATCCCAGTGTGCCTCCCCATGATGAAAGCCGACCATCATTGGCATGTTAAGGCCCCGCCCCTATTCTGTGCCACACTGGGAGCCCACCCCAGTGTGTAACATCACCCCAAAGTCATGGTGCATGCTGGGGCCCACCCCAGTGTGCAGAACACTTTATACACCTGTGGAAAAGAAAACTGTCCTCGGTGCCCCCAAGTACCTAAAAGAAAGAAAACGGCCCCTTGCTGTGGGGTCCCTTCCCAACCTGTAGCCACCCTCTTAAAACCCCACCTTCACACACCCCTATCTCACCCCATACTTACCTCTGGAGCCCGGGCAATGATCTTCGTGGACCAGGAACACGCCTGCACTCCTCAAAGCTGACCGTGAACTGAAGAAATGCCAGTAAGTTGTATAATGGCATACATTTTCAACTTAGGTGGATATCGCAGCCATTTTTTTTTTTTGCCTCCAAATTTTCAACATGGGGTGCTTGGGACCCCACCTCATGAACACATCACTGTCATCTCTCGCGCCCCAAAAGGTCTTTTCATGGTCACTGCGCAAAGTCACCTTCGGGACCAAGTAATAAAATGACAATGCCACCGTTCATGAGATGGGGTCCCAAAACCCTATCTTGCAAATTTGGTGGAGAAATTCCAAAATTGACCGTGTTACTGAGTATGCGCCATGCAGTTTCAATGCACGCTTGTAACTGTGACAATTTTAATATTTTCACCCAGATTTTCAACATTGCCCTTTTACATCTCCTTATGAACAGTACAACTGTAATTTTTCACAGCTTGCCTGAAATGTGTTTCCGTGCATGTAGCCATTAATGGCGCCGGTCGCCAGCTAATTCAATGTTATGGTCATTAACAAAATCACAGTGAGACTGTTCATGAGTGGAGTCCTAAAATGCCTATGCTGAAAATTTGGTAAACAAACACTCAAAATAATTGCGTTATAGGTGTGCACTGCGCAGTTTCTCATGCACACTGTGACGCCACCAATTTTTCATATTTTCATTCCAAATTTTCACCACTGTCATTTTTGTACACCTCTATGAACCTTACAGTTGTCATTTTTCACATCCTACCCAAAATGTGTTTTTGCACCTGTGCAGCCAAATGCACAGTCGCTGTACAAAATCACCTTTCGCAAATAAACTCATAGTGCCACTGTTCAGGAGGTAGGTCACAAACGGCCTATGTTGAAAATTTGGAGGAAATACCAACAAATGCCCTCAGCATTAGGGTTTCCAACTGCAATGCCCCACCCTGCACAAACTGACAGGTGTCAGGGGTGTGATTTGGCATTGCCGCTGCAATGCTCATACCATTCCGCCCCCCACCCTGCAGCCAGTGACAGGTGTCAAATGTTCCTAGAATCTTTGACCAACGTTCAACCCATTCTCTTACACTATATTCTCTTATGGAATGGGTGAGCATAAGACCAAACTGAACAAACCCAGTTGGTTTCTCGTTTCATTATATGTGAGATTGTGGAGGTCTTTAACTTTTTGTTATTTTCTTTGTACACCTCATGTTTATTAATATCCCTAACATGAAGGGGATTCCAAAACTGTACACCTTATTCTAACAATGGCCTAACTAAAGAAACATACAATGGCATAAGTACAAGTTTGTCCCTACTCTTAATGTTTCTTAATATACAGTTTGTAATTCTGCTTGCTTATTTGACAATGTTGGTAGTGTGTCCTGAAAAATCAAATCATTTGAGACCAAAACTCCTAAATCTCATTCTGAGGTCGAGTTTTTAATTTAATTTCATTTAGTTCATAAGTGTGTGGATTTTTGTGCCAAATGTAGGACACAACATTTTTCAATGTTAAAGGCCATCTTGTGGTCATTTGCCCAATTGTTTACATTATCCAGTTCTTTTGGAGATTGGCTATATCTTGAGTAGTACTCACAATGGATCCTATTTTACCGTCAACTGCAAATTTGGTGATCCAACAGTGTTCTGATGTTTTTAAAGATGCCACATATATATTAAATAGTGCTGAACCCAAAACGGAGCCCTGAGGGACTCTCATAGACACTACACTTCAGTCTGACATATGGCCCAATGTACACATTGTTTCCTATCTGAAAGCCACGCTTTGACCCATCTAATATTCTGGTTAACATTCAAGTTTTCTAGACTCCTAATTAATTCTTCATGAGGAACACTGTCAAAAGCTTTGGTTAAGTTGAGATACACAACATCGACTGAGAGTCCTTGATCAAGAGCACAACTAATGTGTTCAAAAAGCATAACAAATTGGTTGAGGCAGGATCTCTTGGTATAAATCCGTGTTGTGTATAGTCTAACTGACCTATTTTCTGTGTACGGACCTCTAGTCCTTCTTTAATGTATTCTTCCATAATCTTACTCAATATACAAGTGAGACTGATTGGCCTATAATTTTCAACACTAGTTTTAGCTCCTCTTCTGAATCGGTGTCACATGTGCTGTGACCAATCTTCTGGTACCTCTCCTGTCCTTGAAGATAAGGACAATAGACGTGGCAGTGGTGCTGCAAGCTCATCCATTAACTCGCAGAAAATATGGGGATGGAGCCCATCTGGGCTGGGGATTTGTTCTTATTTCGTTTTTAAGCTTGCTTAATGTATTGTTTATATTTATAGTAATCAAGATGTCTTGAGACCCTTCTGTGATGGTCTTAGAAATCTGAGTATTTTTTTTGGGGGCACTTGTAAAATAGTTATTGATTGAATTAGCCATGTGTTGTTCATCCATAATCACCTGACCATCTATTTTTAAAGGTCCTATTTTGTAGTAGAGTAAATAAGAAATAACTTTCCAAAAACCTCAGGTCAGGAAAGGAGAAGGATGAAAGGGGAGGGAAAGGGGAAATGAGGGGAGGAAAGGGGTAAGGGAGAAAGGGAGGAAAGGGAAAGGAGGAAGGAGGAGGAGGGAAAGAGAAGAAAGGTATGTGAAGGGAAGAAAAAAGGAGAAATAAAAAGAGAGGAAAAAGAAAAAGAAAAGGGAGGAAAAGTAGAAGGAAGGAGGGAAAGGAGAAGAAGAATAGGAGGAAAGGAATGTAGGAAAAGGAAAACAAAGGAAAAAGGGGAATTTGCAAGGAAGTGGTGAGAAGCCATGCATGCTGCCACCTATAAAACACATATGGTTGTGTGGAAACTGAAGATTTTACAGAAGAAATTAGGAATAGATAATGTATATTGTAAATGAATTGATGGCAATATTAGCTATTTTTTTCACTGAGTGCACTTATGTGATTGTATCTCCTACACTGTTAATGAATAAACCATGCCCATTGGTGGCCACATTAATTGATCACGCTTGTGTTTAGTATTTAATGCACTTCTTATGTTGTTTAATCAGTTCTGAGGAAGCTTTGGATGCAGGGTGAAACATATGTTGTTCTCTGCAGTGCAGTTGCACTGCGCCGTTGTCTCTGGTACTGGTAATAAACTGTTCATGATTTAATACAACAACAGTTTGGTATCGCTGATTGAGTGGATGGCGTGTGTATTTTTTTTCTGTGTCAGAAATCCTGCCTTTTGAATAGCACTGCTACTCCTTGCGCCCACCCTCCTCTCTGTTTTATAATTGAAGAATGTTTTCTTATTATCCTTTGTTTTAATTGCTATTCTATTTTCTTCATTTTGTTTCACTTTTTAATCAGATGTTTACATTTTTGCTAATTCCTTGAACTGTTGTAACCTGTCAGGTGCAGGGTTTTGTATATATTTTTGTGATCACTTTGTTTCCTTTTGATATGTTTTGTATAATCCTATTGAACCATGTGGAACGTTCTTCTTACTATTGTACTTCAGTTTATCTGGAATGAATTTATTAGAACAATATTGCAAGGTTCTTTTGATAGTTTTCCATATCTCGGTTCTATTATTGTCTTTAAATTCTGCTTCCCAATTTCATTCTCTTAAGAATGTTTTCATCCCCATATAGTCAGCTTTGTCCCACCTTTTAAAATTGTCACTCCTTTTTCCTTTTCTAAGCTACTTGCTATGTAGAATTGGACCATTCTATGATCACTTTGTCCAAGGGTTCTCTAACCTTGCATGCAGTAGTATTATTCATGTTTCCCAGAACAATGACAAGGATGTTGTTACCTCTCATACTTTCATGCACATACTGTTCAGAGTCGTGACATACTATAAGATCCAACAGGTGTTTTTCAAAGTCAGTTGACCCCATGTAATCATCCCAGTTTATGGTAGTGCAATTTAACTCTCCTAAAAGGAGTACTCTTACGTAAATCTGTTTTAATGGACTTGAGAAAGTTGTTATTTCTTTCAGTGGTCAGACCAAATACCCTATACCATACTTCTACACTGAATTTTTTGTTCTTGGGTTGTAAGATATTTACCCAAATCTGTTCAACTCGTTCTTCTAATCATTCTTTTGGTTCTATCTCATGAGCATCTGATGTTTCTTTGACTAAAAGGGCTGCACCATCTCCTTCATTTCCCTTGCTAACTGTGCGAAGTGTTAAAATCAGTAATTTTCTTCCCCAGCTGTCCTTTTGCTACCAGGTTTCTGTTATAGCACAGATGTGGATGTCTTCATGTTTTAATAGATAATTAAGTTCATTCAGCTTATTTGTGAGTTATTAATTAGTATAACTTTTAAATCTTGCTTCTTGATAGTATTTTGGTTGGTCTTTTACTTTTGTTGAGCTTTCCCCATCTCCCTTCTTAGCTAGTTTAAATTCCTCAGATTTATGATTTGAATTTCATTTTGAACATCTGGCCTAGAAGTCTGCTTGCTACCTTTTTAATCAGGTGCAAACTGTAGTAGGCAAAAGATCATATCGTCTTCAAAAATGTCCCATGTTCTAATACATGTGACATTATTTTCCAGGCACCAAGTGATTATTTCATGCTTCAGTTTCTTTGTCCATTTGTAATTTACTTGCAGAACTGGCTGTATTTTATATAATGAGTTCTGCTTTTCTATGATCCATAAGTAACTTAAAATTCATATATTCCTTAAGTATATTATCCATGGACTGATGCTTGGTGTTGTTTGTTCCTGCAAGTAGTGATACCAGTGTTTCTTCTCTGGCTGGCTTTAGGATATCTGGTACCATTTTAGTAATGCCTCCAATGGTTGCCCCAGAAAAACTGCAGCTGGCTACAATTTTTTTATTATTCCTGGTTGTATATTGGTCAACATACTTTATCATCGAGTCTCCTAATATGCATATTTGTCCCTGATCTGTACTGTTTAATTGTCATTCTGTATATTGCGATTTGAACCTCCTGATGATCATTTATTCAGTCTGCATTTCATTGTATTCTATTGTATTTCCATTAGTTGCTCTATCGCCCTCTTGTGGCATGTTTTCATCAGCCATTGAAATAAGATCTCCCATCAGCCCTTAGACTGGCTCCTAGTATTTGTGTTTCCCTCACTCTTCCCTTGCATTGCTCCCTGTGTTCCTGCCAATGTAAGTAAATCATTAGTCTGTCCTTCAATTTGATCCATTATGTTAATTAATGGAGAAAATGAGTTGTGTAACATTGGTGTAATCTCTTGGTCTCTTCTATTTTTCTCTTTTACATTCTACAATGTACCAATTTTCAAATTCATCGCTCTTCCCTTGTTCGGTTTACTTGCATCAGTCTTATCATCTGGTTCGGGATGTCTTTTCTAGGTTAAAATTTACATCTGCAAATTGCTTAAGGCTCTTAAGTTCTAATTCAATCAAATATTTTGGCTTTCTACTCCTTTATTTCCTTACATTGCTGACAAGTGAAGGGCAGAGTAGCTCATTAACTTCCATGCTATACTTACCACAACTTATACATTTTCATGCCTGTACTCCTTTGGGTGGTGTTTCTGTTGGGGTTTCCATTATGTGTATATATGTATACACTGTATGTGTAATGCTGTCAAGGTATTAGCTTGACACAGAAAAAATGAAAAAAAAACAACAACCTTGGGTCACTATTCAGAATAACCTTCACAGAAATTAGTGTTGTATCTTTATTTCAATACTAATTGATATAATACTTCTACTTGGTCACCTTTTTGATCTACCCTGTCGCTCTTTCAAGTCAAATCACTTATTTCTGATAGTAAAGATTGGAACTCTACTCACGATGGTTTTCCTCCTGACATCGCCAGACAGCCAAATGCATGTGTCTCAGCAAGCATCTTAGCTCCTGTTTGGCTCACGCTGGCTCACAGAGGGACTGTGTGTTAAACTTTAGGTGACCTGGAACTGCTCCCAGGGTTGCAGCCCTTCCAAATACTCTTGCTACCAAAAATATCAAAATTCATGCAAATCCTACTCTAACCCAGCGTGAGGTTAGAATTTATCCCCAGAGTGTATAGTGCCTTGTAGGTTTAAAATAAGTGTCCCCTGTACAGAGTTGTAGTTCATGGGACTGCTCTTCATAAACTATAGGTGTTCCTCCCCTTCCTGTGTCCTGCCAAATACTGCAGCAGGATTGTAGCCCCAGTTAAAACAACAGTGCTCAATTTCACATAAATATTGCTTCTTGCTGGATTGTCTCACAGAACAAATTTGTCTCACAGGTTAGCAAGCATAGAACGAACACCCCGCTCACAGAGGGTCTGTGTTGTAAGCTTCAGGCAACCTGAACTGGTCCCAGGGTTACAGCCCTTTCAAATATCCTTGTTACTAAAAATAGCACATTTCAGGCAAATCCTTCTCCAAACCCTGTGTGAGGTTAGAAATTAGCCCCAGTTTGTACTGCCTTGTATGTTTAAAACAAGTGTCCCCTGTACAGAGTTGTAGTTCGTGGGACTGCTCCATGAACTAAACAGAACATAGAATTTGATGTCAGATAAGGACCGCTTAGCCCACCCAGTCTGCATTTTCCTACCCTGGATAAGCTGCAGATCCTAGTTAACCAGCAGCCTACTTCTTCCTACCCCACCCCTAGAATGGCCTTATGACTGTCCCATGCATGCTTGAATTCCACCACTGTTTTTGACTCCACAACCTCCTCCGGAAGGCCGCTCCATGCATCCACAACCCTCTCTGTGAAAAAATACTTCCTTAAATTTCCTCTGAGCCACCCCCATCTTTAAATTGTGCCCCTTGTTCTTGCACACCTCTTTTTTGAAAGATGCTACCCTCTTGGACTTTGTTGATTCCTTTGAGGTACTTGAAAGTTTCTGTCATGTCCCCCTCTCCCTCCTTTCCTCGAGGCTGTACATATTAAGCTCCTTTAGTCTCTCTTCATATGTCTTCCGGTGCAGACCCTGCACCATTTTAGTTGCCCTCCTCTTCCATCCTGTCTATGTCTTTGTGGAGATTGGGTCTCCAGAACTACAGGTGTTCCTCCTCTTCCTGTGTCCTGCCAGATACTGCAGCTGGATCATAGCCCCAGTTGAAAACAACACTGCTCAGTTTCACACAAATACAGCTTCTTGCTGGATCCTGTCTCACAGAATTAATATGTCTCACAGGTTAGCAAGCAAAGAATGAATGCACCGCTTGCAGAGGGGCTGTGTTTTAAACTTTAGGTGACCTGGAACTGCTCCTGGGGTTGCAGCCTCTTCCAAATACCCTCGCTACCAAAAAATAGCAAATATCAGGCAAATCCTTCTCCTAACCCCTGTGTGAGGTTAGAAATTAGCCCCAGAGTGTGTACTGCCTTGTAGGTTTAAATAAGGTTTACACAGTGTATCTGCTAAGAATCTGCAATTATTAATGATTTCAGGTGCAGCATACTTGTTTCAAGTTAGCAAACTAGCACAGCAGTTTTGTAAACCATTGTTGGAGCATGAAAGTAGACTTACATACTGTAGCTTAAAAGTGTCATTGTGAGTATGCAGTTGTGAAGAAGTTGGCTTTAAAGGGCCCCGACACTTGTGACAACTCTGAAACGTAATATTTAAGCACAATTTAGCTTATATTTAGTTTATGTTTTCTGAAAAAGGGAAGAATTTAGAAAATATGTGAAATATAGATCCAATTGTGTCTAAATGTCACATTATTTTCAAGTTTTCTAATGCTGTCAGGGCTCTTTAAGTAAATTTGGTTTACATAAGAAGCACTAAGACAAAAAAGTATTTTGCAGTCAGTATTAAAGGTGCAGTAACAAAAAAATTGAACAGGCTTAGACAGCGTGTGGCTTTTGAAGAGGTTTTATAATGTGCACCAAATATATTTAACAATGCTGTTTAGAGCTGAGGCATTATAGCCAACATAAAAGAAGTAAAACTGTTGTTTTATACATAGACTTATCCACGCACAATTTTGGGAATACTGGTGCTGCTTATCAAGCCCATTTTGAAAACCAGGTACACTTTTATTATTATTATTACATATTTTTTCTTTGCTTTAGGAGTACACATATGGGCTTACAGCTTATAACATACTTATATGTCAGAAGGTTGATAACATTTTCATGATTAAAAACATTAATGAAACTTTTGCAAGTAGATTGTTTGTGTTTGGTATTGGTAACATTTTTAGTCAAACAACTACAAGAAAATTGCTATGTGCCTTTTGCACAACAACACATTTAGGGCTAGATTGGTCAGCTAGCTAGGGTTTATATTTTGCCTTTGTGTTGCACATTGTGGGAGGCAAAATTGTAAAGTACATACACATTATTTAAGATTGAAGAAGACTACTAATTGACATTTGGCATTAATAATTGTACGTAATTTAAGATTGAAGAAAAGACAAATTGACATTTAACATTTGTGCTGTAACTGCATGTAACTGAAAATCGAGGAAGAAGACAAACTGACATTTGGCATTTACAAATTTGCATGTAGTGTAAGATTGAAGAAGATGAATTGACAGTTGGCATTTATAATTGCACTGACACTAAATGAAAGTATTAATTTAGTGCAATTATAAATGTCAAATGTCATTTTGTCTCTTCTTCCATCTTAAGTTATGTATGTGTGCTTACAATTTGCCTCCCAGTATGCAAGACAAAGGAAAACACATATACCCTAGCTAGATGATCAGCCTAGCCCTATATGCTGTTAGTGCATAAATGCACACAGATGCCCATAGTATACCTTATTATATAGTACTAATTTAATACTGTGTAATAAAGGTATACTATATGCATCTGCTTGCCTTTTGTGATTTTACATTGGCCTTAATTTTAGCTGTGTTATAGCTGACTTGGGTGTCTCTACCAGCATCCAAGTCCCCAACTTTTACTATCACAGTTTCATTCCAGACACATTCTGATACAGGTTGCTCCTTATCCCCACATACACAAGAGAAGAAGGGCACAATTTTAAAATCCCCAAATTAGGATTTGATGCAAGTGGCACCTTGTGCCAAAGTCTGTAGCCATCCCAATTTTTGAATGCAGGCTGCATCAAAATGGGGGTGCCTTTATACCAAAGCTGCCCTGTGCCAGAAGTGCTCTCACAGCAGGTTGCAAGGGGCTTGTGCCCTGGTGCAGTTGCAGAATCCCTTATTTGGGATTTTGAAGCCCCACCATGGATGCAACATGGTACTATGGTTACATCAGTCATGAGTTGGTCTAACAGCCCTTGTGCCAGGTGGCCAGCATAAGCCACATTGGGGGCAGGCTGCCTGGCACAGTAAAGCAGGTCCAGTGGGAGTTCAAGTGCTGGGTGAACTGGGCATGGCAGGATGTGGGAGGGGACACTAGTGGTATCAGGGCAGGCATGCCCTGGACAGTGACACACAGCCATGGGTGACCATGGGCAGTATTCTGCCACTGATTGTGTCACAGACCCCCAATGTTGCCACCCTGCCAGCTGACCAACAGCATGCACACACCCCAATGTGCTGTCTGCCACACCTCAAGATGGCATCTGCTGCTGGTGGTGCCCATCCCACCTGATTTCACTCTTCTGGCACCTATGGCTGTGAATTGGGACAGGTGGCTCTGCCTGGGGTATGTTCCCCACCATGTGCACCCCTCATCCTATGCCACCATGGTCAGTCAGCCCCTGTTGGGGTCTTGGCATGATGTGGGCAGTTTTCAAGGGCTGGTGGCATCAGGGGTCCAGGACATTGTTCATGGCAGCTTACTGCCCACTGCACTCCATGGCTGTGTTTACCATTGAGGGTACACATGCCCTGGTGCCACCAAAGTACCCTGCCAGAGTCTGTTGTCCCTCTGCAGCCCACCACTGGCACCCCACCAGTTTGGTTGCTGTGTACCATGCAGCCTGTCCCCACCAACATTACAGCTCTGGGCCAGGGTTACGCAAGCTGGGGGCTTGACAACAGGACCCTCTGTCAAACCACTCTGGTGCACCAAAGGATTGATGCAAGACTGAGACTGAGGCAACTCTGGGACTTTGGCACAGGGACCCCCTTTCTTCTAGAATAGGGCACAGGGTCCCTGACACACCTGGAGGTTGCTGCAGCTAAATCAGGCCCAAGATGTTTTACTTAAAATTGGTGCACAAATAAAGGAGAGTAGCTTGGTGTGGTTGTGTGCGTTGTGTCTTTCTTTCAGTCACACTTCAGGATATTGGTGTAATTTTCTGCAGTATTTTACCCTGTGATCTTACAGACCTCAGCAGCAGCTAAACACCCACATGACACAATGGCCTATTAATCTTCATCATTAATACATACTGTCTCCTCTTCATCACTGCTAGGCTCAGTATGATGTTTCAAAGCAGAAGTGCTTCTACTGAAAAGATGAAGACTGGCCTTCAGAATGTGAAGTGTTCAACATTTTCTGGTAACAAACAGTTGCATAGGTCAGAAGCAAAACCACCAGCTGTGCTAAAGATTCTCTCAAATAGACACTGGTGTGAGGGTAACACAAGCAAAAATGACTGTTTTGTACAATGCTGGCCAGATTTTTCTCTTACTCTGCCAATTTTTCAGAGGGTCTTCCCATATAGACACTTTACTGGGTCTTTTACATAGTCTTCCACCATACTGGCAGCAGTATGTCCTCAGAAAACACTGGAACAAGTACTGTTTTATTAATATCTTGCAGCTCTGATTAAATACCCTCTTCTTCATCTTGATCAGTGGATGCACCTCTTGCTGGTAGTGAGGTTTGGGAGTCTGTACACTCAAGAGGTTGTTGTGATAAAATAGTATCCAGCATTTCATTTGACACTTTTTCAGTTAGGTCTTTATATCTGCTGATGTCTGTGATGCCGGGTGGGGGAGGGAACAGAGGAAATGCCAGGATAGCATTAAATCAAGGGTCTAACATGGTGGTGAGAATATAATGTTCAGATTGTAACATTGTTTCTATTCTGGGGTCCATTTAATTTTTTGTTTTAGCTTATTCTTTCTCCTTTGGCTCTGTCAGCTGGAACATCCCGATTAACCTCCCGGCCACACGCCCGACATCAGGCCACCTCCTCAAGTTCCCCATGGCTTACCCTCCTATGGCAGTGTGGTGAGGAGCCCCACCCTCGTAACTCTACTCACCTAGATGAATCTGGACAAGGAGGTGCCATTCAGGGTTGGGCTGCTGGAGGTTGGAAGCTCATGCTGCCTGACTGGAGCCATTTTTTCACTTTTAAACCCCCTGGAGATGAAGTGTGGAATGATGCCAGTAGAGGAGCACACACGTGTCTGCATGCTCTCCCTCCAGGTGTCTGCCCCATCTCCACCCCTCTTCTGCAGCATCAGCATGCTGCCCTCAGCCTCCACTAGGGCCAGTCATGGACCAACCACTGACATCCCCGGAGAAGGAGAGCAGTCCCTTGGATGCTCGATCTTTCTCCTCCCCTGCCAACCCCTGCGCCCATGCTTATTCCTCAAACACGGATTGCTGGTGTGGTGGAGGGGACTGGTGCCTCAGCACTCAGTGCCACTGGGCCGGTGATCTGGGGTCCATTTCAAGTGACATACTCAGGTTTTCTGCAAGAGAAGTCACAGTAGCTTGGCAGAAGACACCAGGAGAAAAGACTGCTGTGTGACTGAATTTCTCTACTGGGACTATATTGCCTCCACCCTCCCACCCAAAGCTAGTTCTACTTTTATAGGCTCAGGATTTGACTGACAACAGGAACTTCCTGTTTGGGAGCAGGAAGTGAGTGATCACAGAGCCACCAAAGACCCACCATCCTAGAAGGGCAAGAGTAGCTCTCCGCCCCTCTAGCTGCTGGAGGTCTGCCTCTAAGCAAGCAAGGGGTCTACTGAGAAATATAGGATATTCTTGTCTCAGAACAGGACAGTCAGGAGCTTAAAGGGCACACAGGCAGAAAGTAAAGAGAAAAAACAGAGGAAAGAGTAAGGATTGCAAATGGTTAAGGGGCCAGAAATAAGACATGATGGGAGTGGTGCAGTGCAGTGGCTGTGGAGCAGCAGTCTTCCGGGAGACGTTCTGGAGGATGCGGTGTTGTCCCATCTGCAGGCACCTCTCTGGGCTGAGAAAGGAGGTTGCTCATCTCCAGGCTGAGTTGGCCAGGATCTGTGGGATCCTCTTCCATCCAGGGACCACCAGTGCCACTGCCGTTGCCTCAGAGGTTGCCAAGAAAGAGGAGCGGTTGGACCACAGTGGGCTCAGGGAGGGTGAGGGTGGTGGAACAGAGGTGCATCCTCCAGTTGTACCCCTCCACAATTTTATGCCATTCTGGCAAAGTGTGGTTCCTCTATGGAGGCACCTGCAGTGGAGACCAAGGAGGATGCTGGGAACCTCCACAAAGGAGACCCACAAGAGGGTGGCAGGGGACCCCACAGGGAAAGAAACAACTCCTGGTGGGGACTCCATTGTTAGAAGGTAGAACTGGGGAGGAAGGGGAGAGGGAGGTAAGGTGCCTGCCTGGCGCCATAGCTTGAGGGACAGGGAGCGAATCCTCAGGATTGCTGGGAGCAGCTGCACAGGGAGGGAGCTGGATGTCATTGTCCACCTAGGGACAAATGACCTGGCTAAGAAAGGCATTAGAGAAGTGCAGGAAGAGTTTATGGAATTGGGGAGGGCCTTAGACTAGTAGCATGCACGGTAACCTTCTCGGAGGTGCTGCCATCTATGGTGTAGGAGAGGCTAGGGTGTTCTGCACCATGGGATTCAATCAGTGGTTGAAAAACTGGTGTGGAGCTCAGGGATTTGGCTTCATTGGGGACTGGGGGTCCACCTGGAGTGATGCAAGCCTATACTGGCATGATGGGCTGCATCTGTCCAGGAGGGAACCAGGATCCCAGGTGATAGGTTTAAATGCTTCCTTGGCAAGCATTTAAACTAGCCAAGGGGGAGGCACTGGAAAGGAGCATGGAAATCCTAGCCCCCACAAAATCATGGTAGTAAGTGCGGTAAAGACCAACATAAGAGGTGTCAATAGGAGAAGGGCAGGGTAAATGGAGAAAGTGACAAAGGCAAGAAGGACAGGGATGGGGCAAAAAGGAGTAAGGCCATCAGGAAATGGAGGGTAATGAGTACCAATGCTCGAGTCTGGGCAACAAGCTCTCTGAGCTGGTGATCTTGATGGAAGAGGGATGCCTGATATCGTAGCAGTCACAGAAACATGGTACACAGAGAACCATGACTGGGATGTTAACATACCAGGGTATATAACCTACAGGAGAGACAGGCAGGGAGAAGAGGGGGAGGAGTAGCTCTCTGTAAAGGAAGGGATAAAAGCAATTGAACAAAAGAGTAAACAGGGAGGAGAGGAGGCACTGTGGGTCACCTTGGAGACTGGAAAGGGCACCACGATCCTCACAGGGGTTGTGTACAGACCCCATGTCAGGGAGGGAATGGACGAGGATATGATAGAAGGCATTCTTAGAATGGCAGAGAAAGGAGATACTCTTGATGGGAGATCTGAATATGCCAGATGTTAACTGGAGCACATTTGCTGCAGCCACATCCAAGAGCAGGGCCACTTGATGCCCTACAGGTGGCAGGCCTCAGACAGCTAGTTTCGGAACCCACTCATGAGGGAGCAACTTAGACCTTGTACTCTCAAACGGGGCAGTGAGAGGATCTCAGATCTAGAAGTGGGTTGCCATCTGGGAACAAGTGACCATCAAACAGTGTGGTTCATGTTAAACTCAGCTACAGAGTCAAGCCATACAAAAGTGAGGGTACTGGACTTTAGGAGGGCTGACTTTGGCAAGATGGGAGAGTGCCTCAGAAAAGCACTAGCAAACAGGCTAGAAGGAGGTGTGGAGCAACAATGGGGAATCATCAGAACTGCCATCACAGAGGCAACAAGTCTTTGTGTGAAGCAAATAAACAAATCAAATGAAAGAAAAAGCCACTATGGTTCTCAAAAGAGGTGGCTGTGAAAGTCAGGAAGAAAAAGATAGCATTCGGAAGTATAAGGAAACACAGAAGGAGCAGGACAGAGAGCTGTACCAGTTAAGGCAGAAGGAAGCAGGAGGGAAGTCAGAATAGCAAAGGCCCAAACTGAGGAAAAGATAGCCAACTCAGTTAAGAAGGGGATAAACTTTTATAGGTACATCAGCTAGCGTAGAAAGACAAAGGGAGGGATAGTGAGGCTGAATAGAATGAACGGTGGGTGGGCAGAGGGGACAGTGAAAAGCAGGGATACTGAACGAATATTTCTGCTCAGTATTCACAAAGAGGAGGGGAAGTGCCTAATCCAATTAACAGAAGCACTTCTTGATAGGGGGTCGATCCCAGTCCTTTCACAGAAGAAAGGTTCTGCAAGAACTCCTAAAACTGAAGGTGGACAAAGCAATGGGGCCTGATGGAATTCACCCCAGAATTCTAAAAGAATTAAGAGGGGAACTAGTGAAACCACTGGCTACTCTTTTAATAAATCATGGGAGGATGGTGTGGTACCCGAGGACTGGAGGAAGGTGGATGTATCTCCTTCACAAAAGTGGGACCAAGATAGAGGCAGGAAACTACAGACCTGTAAGTCTGACCTCTGTGGTAGGGAACATGATGGAGTCACTTGAAGGAAAGAATAGTTGAGTACCTAGAGGCCAGTGGGCCACAGGACCCAAGGCAGCATGGGTTCACAGCAGGAAGGTCATGTCAGATGAATCTAATAGATTTCTTTGACTGGCTGGCCAAAGTAGTAGACCAGGAGGGCTGTGGACACGACCTACCTAGACTTTAGCAAGGCATTTGACACAGTTCCACACAAAAGATTAATAGTCAAACCAACCAGCCTGGGAGTGGGTCCCAGGGTGGTAACCTAGGTAAAACATTGGCTGGACAACAGGACACAGAAGGTAATTGTAAATGGAGTCCACTCTGAAGAAAGAGGGGTCACTAGTGGGTACCACAGGGTTCAGTATTGGGTCCAGTCCTTTTAATGTCTTCATAAGTGACATTGCAGAGGGACTGAAGGAAAAGTATGCCTCTTTGCAGATGACACAAAGATCTGCAACAGGGTTGATACACAAGGAGGCGTTGAAAGGATGAGAAGGGACTTGGCAAGGTTGGAGGAATGGTCAGAAGTATGACAGCTAGGATTCAATGCAAAGAAGTGCAAAACAATGCACATGGGAAACAAGAACCCAGGGGAAGAATACACAGTAGGGGAGGTAGTAACAACAACAAAAAGGAAAGGGACCTGGGGGTAATCATATCAGATGACCTTAAGGTTAGCAAGCAATGTGGAGAAGGCAGTAGAGAGGGCGGGGTATACTGAGATGCATAGGAGAGGCATCAGCAGCAGAAAACAGGAAGTTGTTGTCCCTCTGTACAGACAGTTGGTGAGACCCCATCTGAGTACTCAGTCCCAGTTCTGAGACCCCATCTCCGCAAGGACATAGACAGGATAGAGACAGTCCAGAGGAGGGCAACTAAATGGTGCGGGTCTGCAAGAGAAACCGTATGAGGAGAGACTAAAGGAGCTTAATATGTATACCCTTGAGGAAAGAAGGGAGAGGGGACATGATAGAAACTTTATACCTCAGTGGAATCAACAAAGTCTAAGAGGGTAGCATCTTTCAGAAAAGAGATGTGCAAGAACAAGGGGACATAATTTAAAGATATGGGGGGCAGTTCAGGGCAATGTGAGGAAGTATTATTTCAGAGAGGTAGTGGATGCATGGAACAGCCTTCCTGAGGAGGTTGGGGTCTAAACTGTGGGAGAATTCAATGCATGGGACAGACATAAGTCAATTCTTGTGGGGTAGGAAAAATGGGCTGTTGGTTAACTAGGATCTGCGCTCATCCTGTAGGTAGGAATGGGCAGACTAGATGGGCCAAATGGTCTTTATCTGCCATCACAGTCTATGTTTCTATGTTTCTATGTATCTTCCTCCAGGAATTTTGCTTCTGCTTTTCCAGTTTTATTTTATTTTTTTTAAGTAGGCATATCAGGGGATACCCTGATTCAGACTGGCATTGTCTGCATTCATTTCCTAGTGGCTTCCTCAAAGCCTGATGACCCTGGCACAACTGTGCCATCAGGTTCCGCTGGGTAGAACTGAGACACACATCCCCTTTCCTTACAGAGTGATCTATCATGTACAGATGCACTGCTCTACACTCCTCAGGGAGCTGTTGTACCATATAAAAGGTGGAATGCCACCTGATAACTACCTTCTACTTTAGTTGATGTTGTGGAAGGTTATTGTTCTTTGCAGCTGCCACAATATTTTACATGCTTTGGTGGAATGGCTGAAATGTTTGCAGATCTTGTGCAAAACACTAAGGGCATTCTGAATGCTTCTGTCATCCCGGAGGAAATTATGTACTACGAGACTGAGGATGTGAGCAAAGGCAAGGTATGTGCATATACTCGCCATCCTTCACAGCATGTACGATGTTAGACATTATTGGATGTGGCAAATCCTGGAGAAAGGCCATGAGGAGGAACCATTCAGCAAAGTGTCTTCTTAGCTCCTGCAAGAGGTTCACTGCAGTATGATCTTTGACTTGAAACTAGTAATACACAAGGCAGTTTGCTTCTTAAATATCTTGCTTGAGTCTGAGACAGCGGATGAGATATAGGAATCATGGAAGGAGGACCAGTGAGCAGTGACGGTCATGTAGTCTATGGTTTGGCCACTGGTGTACATGTCAGTTGTGACATGGATTTGGCACTGCTGCCAGCTTCAAGGCCTGCATCACTTTCTCATGCAATTCAGAATACAAATTTCATAAGGCTTTTGTGGCAAAGTATTTCCTGGATGGCATTTGATATCATGGCACTGCAATCTGCATTAGTTGCTTTATACCAATAGACTCAACAAAAGAGAAGGGATGCAGGTCTAATGCTATAATTTCTGCTATGGCCTTGTTTAAGTTTTGGGCAGCTGGATGATTGGGTTCATATTTACATGTTCTTTAAAATGACTCTTGCATGGTTAACTGGTTCAATTTTGCACCTCATCTGCTCAGAAATAAACGGACGAAGTTAAATGGAGGGGAACTGTCAGATGCTGGAGCGTCTGATGGTGAATTATGTGCTGGCTTTTTGGCTGAGGGGTGGTGAAAAATAATTGGCAATGGCACCTGTTTTGGTTATGGTAGAAGAAGAAGAAGAATGGTTTAGATCCCTGTCATCCAATGCTTCATCCTCTGTCTCACACATGGCATCACATCTTTTCTGCTTACCATCAGGTGCATCTCTTTAAGTGTCTCATCAATGTAGATGTGCCAAGGTGATTCTCCTGTCTCCTCGCCTCTGCGACACCAGTTTTACAAATAGTGCATGTTGCACAACAGATATTTTGGTAGTCAATACAATAGTAATTCCAGACCCAAGAGGTGGCATTTTTAGTTGTATCTCCAGCCATAAGTACTGGTTCTGTAGCACTATTAGCAGTGTTTAGATCGTGGTCCTGTCATCATTATGTTTTCTTTCTGTAAAATAGTATCACCAGGGAGACAGGAGGATCTTCCTTGTCACCATCTCCTTTTGGTTGATCCCATCCGATGACCCATCTCCAGAATTTCTTCAAATTCTCTGCCATACTACATCACTAGTATTAGAGTCAGATGGCTTGGGCCCATGGTGACTGGGTACAAAAGTTGCTACCACTGCTGATATAGTCCATACTGAGTCTGACTCTTGCGATGATGATTGGGACAATGGTGTATTCAATGCGTAATACTCATCCTTTCAGTGCCTCTCCTGGTAATGCCCCCAACTACTGAGGTTCTCTCAATAATAGTGCCTTACTGCCATGCTCCTTACCTCTTGCATGGTGCAGCAGCACCCAGGGCTCTCTTTGATACTACCTTGACTTGATGCACTAGCACCAGCACCAGGGAATGGATCCCTTTGTAGGGCTAGGGAAAAGGATGTGCCACTTATCGTCACAATCATAGACTGATTCTTTTGTGTTTTCCAACGAGGATTGTTTTGGGCCACTTTTGGGACTGGAAGACCTATTAGTTTCATCTTGCCCATTCTTGTTGCCTTTTCTTTTAAACAATTTAGACAGTTTCCTACATTTGTTTGTTTAGTTTTGTCCATGGTTTGTAAACAAGAAATGACCAAGAAAACTAGTAAAATGAAATGCAAACAATGCCAGGTAAGTCAAAGTTAAAAATACACATACACACACACACATATGCATGCACGCACACGCCACACTTACTTCAGGTAAGGTGTCAATCAACGGGGTGGCTAGCTCAAGCAGTTTAAAAGCATACCACTAGCTGCCAGCCATGACACATAGTCAAGCAGCAGTAATATCAGGATCACAAGTGTCCCTAGCAACCCCAGCACTGCAAGCAGCAGCAGCAACAACAGACACTAAGGGACCCAATTTAGTAATCAAGGACTGATTGTTTTCTTCTACTATGGTCAGGGTGCTTCTGTATGCTGCATTCACTTGTGTAGAGCTCCTTTCTGTTGTATTACCATCAACTTGTCCTGCTGTTGGTTTGTGGTTATAGGTGGTGTGTTGGGACATCAGGTAACTTTCCTGCTCTTTGCTGCTTCATCAGATGACATCTCTGTATCACTGACTAGCCCGGACGGCTTATTACAAGCCCCTACTCAGGTGTGTGGACACTGGGTGCTCGAGAATGGAGATATTTCATAGCTGCAGGATGACACTGGATGATGGAGCTCAGGGCACTGCATGCGAAAGTGCCAAGCTGGAGTCCACTGGCCCCAACACACACATTCACTAGTTGGCTGTGCTTTATTGTTCTTTTCTTTACTACTTTATTTCTCCTCTAACTCTGTTACAGTCACTCTTTTCTTTTTATTTATTTATTTTTTAAACCATGCAAGAAAACACTGCAACAGGAAAGCTAAGGAGACAGGTCTGTACCAATCCACCCACCTCAGCACCAGCCCACCCCATCCCACAACCACCCACCCAGTTCCCCTATGTTTTTTTTTGATATTTTATTCTTTTTTAGGATTTAACTTTTGCTCTGGAGGAATCATCTACCGTCTGTCCAGTGACCTGGCTGAAGAAAATTCCTTGAGACCCATGTGCACCACAGCAACCCACCACCCACCCAGCAATCCCAGACCCCTTTTGTTTAACTGAGGATTCCTCTGGTAATCCTCCTCCTACTCCTCCCAATCATAATTTTAACCCCCAACACACACAGTCACAGAATGGAGTTTCAGTTTTTGGCTGCTTTGTTTCTTGTCAAACTTGTTCTTTTCTTTCACTCTTAAGCTGCAAAAACAGGAAGACAGCAGGCCTGGATTAGAAGAGCTTAAGCCCCACCACCCTCCTTACCACCAGCCACCCCACAATCACCCACCCAGTTCCCCTGTTTTTGTGTGTTTTTATTTTTAAAATTTTATTATTTTTGTTTTAAGTTTTAACATTTGCTCTGGAGGAATGGTCTACTGTGTGACCAGTGACCTGGCTGAAGACAAGTCCTCGAGCCCCCATCCACCACAGCACACTACCATTCACCCAGCCCTCTCAGACCACCTAGGTTTTCATTTCATTGAGTAGTCCTCTAGTCCTCTAGTAATCTTTCTTCCCATTCCCTCCCTCTATCACAGTGAAGTCACCCCCCAACACACAGAGGACTTTGCAGTCATTGAATGCTTTGGTTCTTGTTCTTTCTTTCATTCTAAAGCTGCAAGAAATGACAGAAGAGCAGCAGGACTAAGAGTACTAAAGCCACCCTCATGTACCACCAGCTCACTCCACAACCACCCACCCAGTTCCCCTGTTTTTTTTTTTATTTATTTATTTTTTAAGTTTTAACTTTGTCTTGAGGAATGGTCGACTGTCTGACCAGTGACCTGGCTGAAGACAAGTCCTTGAGCCCAATGTGCACCGTAGTAGCCCACCACCCACCCAGTTCTCCCCAGACCCTTTTTTTTAACTGAGGAGTTTTCTGGTATCTTCCTCTGACTCCCCTCCTCAATAACAATTTTAATCCCCCCACACACACAGTCACAGAGTGGACTTTCAACCTTTAGGCTGCTTTGTTGCTTGTTGAACTTGTTCTTTCTTTCACTCTCAGCTGCAAAACAACAGGAGAACAGCAGGCCAGGATTAGGAGAGCTAAGGCCTGCCCTCATATCACCAGCCCACCCCACAACAACCCACCCAGTTCCCCTGTTTTTTTCTTTTTAAACTTTTTAATTTTATTTGCTGTGTCTGGATTGGAGGAATGGTTTACCCTTCATTTAACCTGTGGCAAGTCCTTGAGCCCCACATGCATTGCAGCAGCCAACCACCTACTCAGCTCTCTCAGACCCAATAGGTTTTTTTTATTGAGTTCCACTCTGTAGTCCATATAAATCCAGCTCCAAGTCCCCATCCTCTCATTTGAGAAACTCAAAACACTGCCGTCTTTGAGTCCATCTGTGTGAATCACACACTCTAGGCTAGGTTCTGCTGCAATTTCACAGTCTGCTTTGCATGCCAGCTCACTCTTAAATGGTGCCAAGCATCGTCATAAACCTGTATATACCCCAGTTTCATGCATGTGCATACTGGGGTATACAAGCTCTGCATGGTGTACTGTCAGCTCCTCCTCAGCTTCCCGTGCAAGTCACATGATGACAGGCATGCAAGCAGGGAGACTGGAGGAGGGAAAAATGTAAAATACACGCAGAGTTGAGCCAAGCTGGCAGTGTTTGGTAAGGGTCTCGTATAAACTGAGATGCTGTTATTTGGTGGGGCTTGGTTTAGAGGGCAGGATTTGGCCCATCCCTAGCTCTAATGGTATTGAAAGTATCAATTTGTATCTGTCCAAGGACCTACAGTCAGTGCATAATTAGCTATTAACAAATTGCTTTTGAAGAAAATGAAAATACAATCTATGCTTTTGGAAGAGGCTTTGTCTGCTCATGCTTAAATTGCTTATCATGATGGAACTCTAGTCTCCACTGTTGCCTCCTTCACCTACCTTGGTGTCACCATGGATTCCTCACTAACTTCTTGCCTAATGTAATGGGTGTTTGTAAAGATGTTAATTTCATACTGGGTGCCACCTACGAGTTAGTCATAACCTTTATTCCCAAGCTCATCTGGCCATTGCCCATGTGGTGCTCCCCAAACTCTTTTATGATGCATGACTGCTTCCAAATATACTCTTCACAGATGGGATGTCACTTATAATAATATTTGCCAATCTGCACTAGCATTCTACTAACTTACCCTTCATTGTTCCTTGTATGCCAGGCTTGATTACTCTCCTTCATCCCTACATGACTACACACTTGGTGGTCAGTTGTTAGCATTTTGCACGATCATCAGCCCTTATCCCATGCTTCACTTCTCAAGCCAGTTTGTACATGCCTATTGAGGTCTGATGATAATTTTTATTTATTTATTTATTACAGATTTGAAGCACCTTTGAGTCACAGACTCATTTACAAAGGTTCCACGTTATATAGGTTATATACAGACAGACATAACAGCAAATGGACTCAGTGACAGATACAGACTGTTTACAGGAATGAACCAAGCTAACATCCAAGATCCTAGGATTACTTATCAGAGTATTTCCACAGCACTCATACTATGTAGATATATTATAGTGCATGAGCAGCACTGGTTGGTCACTTAAAAGAAGAGGCAGGCCAAAGGCCATTATCATAGATTAAGAAGGAGGTGGGGACAGGACATCAGTTGCAGTTACAGTTATTTGAGGATAGGATGTGGGCCCCAAGGAGGGTTTGAAATTGTCTTAGTCTTTGTTCATTAGCCAGGGTGGTGGGAAGGCTGTTCATCATACCTCTTGTCTGTCCCAAAACTCAGCATGAAGATAGGTACAACTTCATTCACTTATGCCACACCAAGGTTATGGAACTCAGTTCCTTCTGACTTCATCTATGCCCCATCCATTGTTTTGTTTCATATGAAGTATCGTGAATATTTACTTAAGGCATTGAACTGCTCTTGCTTTCAGGTTTTGTTGGCCTCGTCTTGTAGATAACTTGTGACAGCAACACCTTTGTATGAATGTATTCATATGACCTTTGTGTAATTTTCATATACCCAGTATTACGATTATTCTGTGCCATTCCTGATGCTGTTTTGTATTGTTATTCTGCAGTTGATTGACTGTACTTATCTCTTTTACTCATTGTATACAGTAATACATTGTTATTTTGTTTGCAAATAGGCATTTGATTGTCTAGTGCTCTTATCTGGAAAATAAAAATGAAATAATAAGCTATGTATTGAATAAATAGTTGAAAAGTGTTATATACAAGGAAATATTACTATCAAAGCTGTGAAGAGCTCATAAACTTGAGGCTAAATGCTGAGTGGCTTTATGAGCTCTTAGACCTAAAGATTGTATTATTGCATTAGTACACAGCACTTTTCTATTATTTGTAATGTATATTGCATTAGGTTGGCTGAAAATGGCTTGATTGTAAAGTACTGTATGTGATATGGATTCAGAAGTATGTTATATGCAGAAATAGCACATTAGATTCTATGGGGAAAGGCTGAACCATAGAAACTAAAAGTGAGTAGAAGGGGACCGTATGGTCCATCTAGTCTGCCCATTTATAAAGATCTCCTACTTATTTGGCCTCAATCATGAGTGATCCAATATGCCTGTCCCAGGCCAGTTTAAATTCCTGACTCTCTTAACCTCCATGACCCCTGGCAGCAGGTTGTTCCATGAATCCACTGCCCTCTCTGTGCAGAACTTCTCACATTGCTCCTGAACCTATTGCCTTTTAAGTGCATGTCATGTCCCTAGTCCTGCTTCCGCTATGAACCTGGAACCGGTCCTGTACATGAACAATGTTTATACCTTTAAGGTATCTGAAGATCTCCATCATATCCCCATCCCTACATTGCTCTAGGAGTATAAGTTGAGTTCTTTCAACCTTGTTTCGTATGGCTCCTGGTGTAAACCCTGCACCATCTCACCCTCCTCTGCACCATTTCTAACCTATTCTTGTCCTTCTTGAGGTGCTACCTCTAGAACTGAATGCAATACTTCAGTTGAGACCTTACTAAGAACCTATACAGTGGCAAAATCACCTCCTGCTTCCTGCTGGTGTTGCCTCTACCTATGCATCTCAGGATGCCACTAGCCTTCAGTGCCGCCTTTTCACATTGTCTGCTCACCTTTAAGTAATCTGAGATGATGACTCCGAAATCATGCTCTTTCTTTGTAGCCATCAGCTTTCCCTCCTCAAAATATACTTTCTCTGGGTTCCGTCTCCCAAGATGCACTACTTTGCATTTTTAGCAATAAATTTCAGTTGCTAGTAACTAGACCAATTTTCCATTTTTTTCAGGTCAGCTTCCATTTTTGAGCCTCTCAGGTGTATCTACCCTGTTGCAAAGCTTAGTGTTATCTGCAAACAAGCACACGTTCCTCTCCAACTCATCAGCAATATCGCTGAACACATGAACAGGATCGGCCCTAGCAATGATCCCTGCTGTATGCCACTAGTCACCTTTACCTCATCCGACAGTGTGCCATTGATTATTACCATCTGTGTCCCTCTTCTATCCAGTTTTCAACCCATATTGTTACCCTATGCCCAACTCTCATGTGCTCTAGCTTACTTATCAGCCTTCTGTGTGGGATGGAGTTGAAGGCCTTACTGAAGTCTAAGTAGACCACGTCTACCATTATATTAGATTTATATTCTTTGCAAAAACTGCATTAATGCAACAGTTAGGGTTTTCTACAGCGACAAAAGTGAGGAAATTTGGCGTGGGGTTTTCAATCCTAACTCCGACTCCTCCCCACTGCCACACATACACACACACACACACACACATATAGACACACACACACACAGAACACACAACTGGGGAGGCGGTACAAGGCAAGACAACCAATTACAGACACACACCGTAGCATAGCAAATAACATACAACTTCTTAAAACATACCACAACAGGCATCCATCATCATGTTTCACCAACTGTATCACTTCTGCAGCTATTCCAGTCTCTTGTGCATACATCATATGTTTACAAGCATCTGAGATGCTCCTACCAATACATGTCTTTTATTACTTATATTATGCTGTTATATAGAAATGGGCAAGTTAACATCTGCTTCATCCTGCTATTATTTTTTTTCATGAGGTCTCACAAAGAACTGTCCATGACTTGTGCTTTCTTGAATTGTGAAGCCACAGTTGGGGTCATGCTGTTGGCTTCAGTTAGACCAGTGAGCTACTGATTACCTGATCTGTCTTTCCCTCTCTCTGTCTCTCATGCTATCTATCCATCCATCCATCCATCCATCCATCCATCCATCCATCCATCCATTTTAATTTTTCTTAAGCAGACTGGGGTGCCCATCTACTGTACTGCTTCTTTCCCCCTACCCTTCCAGGTCACCTGACCCCATGTTTTTTTTTAGTAAGCAGACTGGGGTGCCCATTCCTGGTGCCCTTCTCTTGCCCCCCTCCTTTCTAAGTTTCCCACCTCCTTTGTTTAATGTATGGTGGCACCAGGGTGCCCACCCCATTGTCACTAAAGATCATCTCAACACTGGAGTGCCCAGTCTCCAGTGCTGGATTCTGTTCTCCTACAGTAAAGGAAACCATCCTCATTGATCTTTTTTAGTAAGCTAAAGAAGAAAATGGTCGATCAGTGATCTGACCCCCACACCTACACCCTCACCCACTCCATTCCAGCCCCCACTCAGCACCCACCTCCCACATCCCCCACACACCTGAACATGTCCTGTGTTTTTCACCCACGTTCTCAATATGAGAACACTGAGACTTTCTTGAAATTTGAAGAGTATCTGAAGTCATGCTGCTGACTTCAGTTGGAGCAATGAGCCACTGAACCCCTGATCTGTCTCTCTCATTCTCTCTCTCTGTCTGTCTCTCTCTCTCTCTCATGCACATACACTGATCTATCTAGCTGTCTGTCTTTCTGTCAATCTGCCTGTCTGTCTGTTGGTCTGTCTGTCTGTCTCTCTCTCTCTTTCTGTCTATATATCTATATATCTAATCTATGTATTTTTTCATAAGTTTTCTGGGGTGCCACCCCAGTGCAACTTCTTTCTCCTTCCTCCCTCCGGATCACCCACCCCTTTCCCAACTATTTTTTAGTAGTAAATAGACCAGGATGCCCACTCCCAGTACCACTTCTCTTGCCCCTCCCACCACATTGTCTGTTCCTTCCTTTGATGTACATTGTGGTACCAGGCACCCACCCCTGGTGCCACCGAAGACCATCTTGACACTGTGGTGCCGAATCCACAGTGTTGGCTTTAGTCCCCCTACAATAAAGAGAACTGTCCCTGATTGATCTTTTTTGTAAGCTGAGAGAAGAAAACAGTCCATTGCAATCTGACCCTCAGCTCCCCCACCCACCCCACCCCACCCCAATGCACCACCCAGTACCCACCACTCCACACCTCTTCCATGCACCCTCACTCACCTGAACATGCTCTAGGATATAGAGTCACTCTCCAGTTGAAGACATGTCTTCCTGCTGGAACCAGTGACTGCAATATGAGAAAATAAGGTAAGTGTGGATTAATGCATTTCAATGGGGTTTGAACTTTAAGCATAACTTTGTTATTTTTGAACATTTTTTACACCAGATTTTCAACACAGCCTTTTTAGGACCACACCTCATGAACAAGGGCAATGAGATTATTCAAACTGATCCTGAAAGGCGATTTCATGGTCGCTGCACAAAATCACCTTTCAGGTGGATTTTAACATTTTATCTGCCCTTGTTCATGAGGTGGGTTATTGAAAATCAAAAATATTAAAAAACAACAACATAATGAGCATGTGTTGAATACCCATAACTTTGGTAATTTGCAATATTTTGAACTCACATTTTCAACATAGCCATTTTTCACACCACCTCATGAACTTACATACAAACATAGGAAAACACCAGTAGAAACAGGCCATAACAGTCTATCAAGTTTGCTTGAGTGTGAAGACACAGTTTAGTTTACTCCAATCATTTCCACCCCAGATTTTTCATCCCCCACCCCATCTCCCCTCCCCAACCTGCACACAGATTTGACCTTCCCTTTACCCTGTCCCACACCCTCTTAAAACTGCCCACAGTTTTCAGTGAGATCACTTCTGCCAGCAATTCTTTCCATCTTGCCACCACCCTTTCTGTGAATTAGTGCCTCCTCATTTCTCTTCAATCCCTCCCCACTAATTTCAAACTTTGTCCCCTTGTGGACCCCTCCCTATTTTAGGTGACAATGCCCTCTGTACTAGCCTTATTCATTCCTTTAAGTATTTAAAAGCTTCTATCATATCCCTCCTTCCTTCTATCCTACAAGCAGGGCCCCTGGTGTTCTGTGGCAGAATTTTTCGATTTCAAAGGCAGGGCTCCTTGACTTCTATGCAGCATTTTCTGATTTCTATGGCATGATTTATTCATTTCTGGCAGAATGCAGTCCTGTCATTAGCTAAATATGATGTGATGTCATCAATGACATCATTTGCTGAGCATAGAGGAGGGGCTTCAGGATAAACGAGGGAAAGAAAGCCTGACAGTATGGAAAAACAGTATATTTATATGAAAATTTACAAAAACAATGAATTCTGTGGCACTATATATATTCTGCAGCATGATGCAAATTCTGCAGCAAATTCTGCAACCTAGAACCTCAGAATTCCAGGGGCCTTGCCTACAGGGAATGCATATTGAGCTCACTGAGTCTCTCCTCATAGGGTTTGTCCCCAGGCCTGGGATCATCTTTGTCACCCTTCATTGTACTCTCTCCAGTAGTTTGATGTCCTTTTCAAATACAGCACCACAACTGCATACAGTATTCTAAGTGTGGTCTCACCAGTGAGCCGCATAGGACAGTATGACTTCCTCTTTCCTTGAGGTGATTCCTCTGGTGATGTACCCCAGCATTTTGTTTGCTGTGTCTGACACTTTATGGCACTGTGCTGAGTGTTTCAAGTCCCCTATGACAATCAATGCAGATCCTTTTCCTCCTCTGAAGTGGATACCTGCACTTCCTCTAGCCAGTAGCTAGTTGCAGGGTTCCTGGCTCCCATGCATGACCTTACAATTCTTAGCTTTGAACCTCAATTGCCAGATGCTTGACCCCAACAATTACCTCTGATTTCTGTCCTGCAGCCAGCTCCACCCTCCCAGTCAGTTTCTCCCTGGCTTCCAGGTTCTTCAGTTTACTGAGCATCCTTCCATGTGGCACTGAATCAAGGCCTTGCTGAAATCCAGATACAGGAAATTCACTGCATAGCTCCTGTCTAGTGACCTTGTGACCCAATTTAAAAAGTTTGTTAGGTTGGTCTGGCAGGATCTCCCAAGAAAAACCCATACTGCCTTTCATCCTGGAGACCATTGGTTTCAGAAAGTTCACTAGTCTCTTCTTTAGAATGGTCTCCATTAACTTGCCTACAATGGAGGTAGGGCTGACCAGTCTGTAGTTACCCAGTAAATCCATAGGTCCAGTCTTAAGGAGAGGCACCATATGCACCATTTTCCAGTCATGAGGCATGCATTTTGACTCCAGTGAGGTGTTGAACAGATCAACCAGAGGGTCAGACAGGATCTCTGCCAATTTGCTCAGGACACTCAGATGCACACCATCCAGTCCTGGAGCCTTATCCACCTGCAGGGCCTTAAGGTCCTTTAAAATCCTGTCCTCCAGGATTTCCCATCGGTTACCTCTGTCTTCCTTTCTGACCCAATTTTCCTCTGTGGCATAGAACCATCCTATTCCCTACCGAACATTGAACAGAAGTACTCATTCAATACCTCCACCTGGTCCAACCACTTTCTGCTAATCCCCCTTTCTTAATCCTGATAATCCCATCCTTACAGCTTCTTTTCTCTCTTATGTACTGAGGAAATCTTTTTCCGTCTCTGACCCATTGTGTCAGCCTTACAACTAAGTATCATACTACTAAGGAAGATTTTATTTATTTATTTATTGAAATGTTTCACCAGGAAGGCACACTCAGCAACAGGTTGCTCATCTCCGTGACCTGGGGAAAGGGGTGCAATAGGAATGAGACATTTTACATTCAAGTTACAAAGATCGACATACAGTAGCATACAATTAATTAAGGCAGTTACTACAAACAGTGTTGCATACACATATAATTTGTGAGAAAATTAAAAATGCAATGGTAATAAGTGAACAAGTGCTGTCATGAAATAAGGGGTGAGGGAGAGAGAGAGAGGATGAGATGACAGATAGTGCAGAGTCATGTTTGCAGAGACCCTTCTGAATGCAGGAACCCTGCAAAGGGACAGGGACTGGAGTAGGGATTAGAGAGAGGGAGAGAGAGGAGGTGTGATTAACACCTAGGAGGGAAATAAGGCATGACCCAAAAGAGAACCCTTCAGGTTGCGAATGAACCCTGCAAAGGGGCAGGGAAGTTCAGGCAATTGTAAACCCTCCTGTGGTTAGGCATTGAAGACAGAGGAAAGTGGAGGGAGAGAATGAGAAATAACACCTGGGAGGGGATGAGGCATGATCCAAGAAACCCTCCAGGATGCTGGGGACCCTGTAAGGGGACCTGGAAGGTCAAAGATAGGAAGATTGGGGAAGAAAGGTGGAAAGCCTAGGCACTCTGGGACCCTTCAGGATGCTGGAGACACTGCAAGGGGTGTGAAACTAGGGAAAAAGGGGAGAAAGTAGGGGAAGGGAGAAGGTATGAGAACTATCACCTAGGAGGGGCTAGGGTCAGTAGAGGCAGTAAGTCAATAGAGGCATTGGTAAATTCTGAAGGAAGGTGAACTATAAAGAGCAAGATGAAGGAAATTAAGATGGGCCATAACAGGAACAGTTAGGTGCAAGATAGTTGGAGAGGGCAGAGTTGATGGAATAGAGGGAGGAGGAGTGTCAGATATGAGGAGGTAGAGAGTTCCATATTTTATGAAAATGGTGAGAGTACCCAGAGTGTCTAGGAGAGGGTGGAGTGGCAGGGGACAGTTTGTATGCACGTGTCAGTAGATCTAAGGAGTGAGAAGGAGGGAGGGAGGTTGTAAATGAGGGGGAGAGGTAGGATGGGAGTTAACCCAGCCAGCGTTTAGCGATGAATTTAGTGCAGTGTGAAGGCATCTATTTGTAAGAGAGGGAAGAAAGGCTTGATAGAGGTCAACAGTGTTTGAAAGTAGTGGGAGATCAAGGACAAATCGCAGAAGGAGTTGAAGAGAATCTCCAATCTGGTCAGGGAAGACTTAGAAGCAGCACCATAGACTAAGTCACAGTAGTCAAAAATGGGGGGACATCTTCTGGACAAGCTTATGCCTAGCCACAGGAGGGATGAAACTGCAGTTCCTGAACAAGGCACCCAGCTTAGGCGCAATTTTTCTGGATGGTGTTAATGTGTCCAGAGAAGTTGAGGTGTTGGTCTAGCCAAACCCCAAGGTATCTGAAGGATGAGATGTCCTCAAGTAAAGTCCCATCAAGAGTGCGTAAGTGGGCAGGGAGGGAAGCATAGGAGTGTTCTGCTTTGTGCCAAAGGTCATGGAGACTATCTTCTTGGCATTGAGGAATAATTGATGGTCTGCAAACCAGAGCTGGACCTTGTTAAACCATGCTGCAAGCGGATGTAACCTCAGTATAAATTTGAGGCTACACATTTTGAAATCAAAGGAGGAAATAATTTTTTAGTGAGAACATTTCATTTCAGAAACATTTTTTTGATGACATCCTATTGATTTGGACAGGTAACAATAATACATTAGAGAAATTTAAGGACTATGTCAATACTAGAGAGCATAATCTTCAGTTTTTAATAAATAATAGTGAACACCAAATTGACTTTTGGATATAACCATCTACAAGAACAAAACAAATTGGAAAGCAAACTGTTTAGAAAATAAACGGACAGAAACACAATTCTCCACTGGAAACGTTTCCATCCTAAGAAATTAGTGGAAAGTATCTCTTACTCTCAATTTCTGAGGGACAACAGAAATTGTAGTACTGAGAGAGAATATAAGAAGGAGGAAAGGGTCATAGAAGGTAGATTCGTTGAGAGAAATATATTAAGAGTAAGGTAAAACAAGCACAGGAAAAGGTCTCTAGAATACCAAGACCCAAGATGCTTGAGAAGAAAATGATAGAGAGTGGAATTATAGGAATATTACATTCAGTACCAAACACAATCATATTATGTCTGAGATAAAAAAAGTCATTTTAAATAAATGGAAGATATTAAAACAAAATCCTACAACTGCTAATGTGTTTCATCAGAAACCATATGTGGTTTCTAAGAAAGCACCCAAATAAGGACAGACTAGTCCCTGCACAACATTCTGATTTAAAATCACAAGGACACAACTTTTATTGGGCCCTTTAAAAAATGATATGTATCCATGTGGCAAATGTGGGCTGCCGGTCACACTCCTGCACAACAGTATGCAAGCATCCACATACAGGTAAAGAGTACAGAATACAGTCACACATCGCCTGTGTAACTGAAGGAGTGATATATCTTATACAGTGTCCTTGTGATCAGTTGTACATAGGTAGAACACTAATGGAGTTAAGAACATGGATCTCAGAACACAAGAGTAGGATTAGGAACAGAGATGAGAGTTCCCCTTTAGTCCGACATTTCAATGAGAGAGCCATACCCAGTACAAATTAGATTCTGGGGATTGGAGCACATCAGAACCTATAAGGGAGGAGACTATAACACCATGGTTGAAAACAGGAGATGTTCTGGATGTATGAGATGGGTGTCATTTATGAGAAATGGGGATTTAATGAGGAGGTTAACTGGCAAGCATGCTGATAAACTTATTTTAAATCCCTCTCAGATGGTTGAATTTTCTCTCTTATTTGAAAATATATGAAAGATCATACAGTAAACCATGACAATAAGAGATAGTATTTTAAAGTTAGAACAAATGATAGCTAAACATAAATGCTCACTAACTGATTAAGAGGACAGTCTATCCATTTTGATAATCTTCTCCATGTCACTATTTAAAAATATGAGGACCCCTCTGAAATTAGGATCAATATTATACACTTGTATAATTAAGAAATAATGCACAACAGGGTGTGTGTTGTGCTGGGATAATGTCACCTCAGAAGTGATGTTATCCCAGTACAATACACACCTGAAGTCATTATTGCTATTATACAATGGCTCATTTGTTTTAAAACAATAAAATAGAAAAAATGTTTTTATGTTTTTTTTTTGATTTTTCATGTGTGGAGGTATATGTTTTCACAAAAAGTCCACAGTTTGACCACTAGATGGTGCTGTGCTGTATGTTCTGCATTGTATTTGCTTCCCAGGTTAGCCTCGCTACAGTGCTGTTTCTGTTAGGACACATAGGTCTGATGGTGTCGACAGTATGGGTTAAAATGTGCTGCCTGTTTTTTTTTTCTGGTGGTTTGTTTAGTTTTTAATTTTAAATGCAGAGGCAGGTGGTATAACTGGCAAGCGCTGTGTTGACTGAGTCACGAGGTTAGCTGAGAAGCTTGATTTGTAGTGGCTGCCATGGCATTGTTGTAGAAAAAAGGCAAACTAGAGGTATGGCTTTGTTTTCAGACTATTGCCTTTCATTTTAAAACTGTTTTTATTTTAGTTTGTGAGTACAAGTGTGCGCAGGTGAAGGAGCACAAATCCCTATGCTGATGCAGTATGTTGTGCATACTTCCAGGAGTTACGGGAGTAAGAAGGCATGGCTTTGTTTTTGTACTGCAGAGGTATTTATTTTTTAGAGAGTGGTGACAAGAGCAGAAGAAAGATGCAGTATAAAGTCTTGGCAGTGGTGGGAGCAAAGTAAGTAAGTAAGGTCGGGTGCTGAGCAGGAATCAGAGTGTCAAGTAATCGTGGCTGTGGAATGATTTACTTCATTTAAAATGTTTACATTTGATGCTGTCATTTCTGTGCTAGGACTAGAGCCATGAAGTTGTGCTGGGATAATATCACAGCTCAGTCCCCTGGCCAATCAAAGTACAGGATTATTTCACGCCATTGTATAATTAATCAGTAAGGCATGACAGGGTGTGTGTCGCTAAATAACGTCACACCTAAGGGTAGGTCGAGGAAACACGAGGGCCGCTGGCTGAGTGCTTCTGCCACCTAGATGTGCCAAGTATTCTAGAATGACGCACACCCTGGAGTGCCTTATTGTGATTATAATATGGCTATAAAAAACTGACAAGATTTTAATGATTAACAATAAGCATAAGAAACAAATCAGAAGTTATAACTTTATTATAATTAATTTAGACATAAAATAGAGATAAAATAGTCCCTTCAAGAGCTTTACTGCATCCCTCCATATTGCTTACACTGACTTTTTATAGCTGATTTTATTACTTTGAGCTCAGCAATATGTTTTATACTCCTGAGTTTTCTCATTTTCACTTTGCAGAATTGAACACAGTAATATTAACAGCCCCATTTAGTGTCCCTATAGAGATCAATTGTGCTGTGGCAGAGGCATCCTATATGGTTATTTTCTATGTTTCCTTGTTTGTTTTTTAACAGGAGTGAAGACTGTCTTAACAAACAGAAAGAAACAATTAAACAATAAGGCATGACAGGGTATGCATTGTGGTTGGATAGTGGCACACCTCGGTGTGGCATGAGGCATTACTGAGTGCCTTCACTTCAGTTACCCAGAAGAGCTCTTACCCCACCATGATGTACACTCTGGAGTGTCTTACTGTGATTATAAAATGGGTCCAAGATGTTTTTTTTGGGGAAGAAATGCACCAAATCAAAAGAAACATTTTATGACTTTTAAAACAGTCACAGCACATCCCAGCACTGACATGCCATCTCAGGTTGAAATATTATGTACAGCAAAATTAATGTATTTTAATTAGATCTTAAACCCTTTAGTTTCCCCAACCAACCCACCTTTATCAGTTTCCCTCACCTTTCTTTCTTCTTCTTTGTAATATTCCCTCCCTTTTCTCTGTCTTGTTTATTTTCTGTCTTGCCAACATTCAAGAGATGGAATGTTTTCTACAGATAGAATACAGAATTTAAACCTCTGCATAGTTCTGCTGACAGGATGTTTACTCACACTAGCACACACCAGAAGGCCTCAGATGGAACCAGAGCTTTTGTTTTATCTGTAACAGCTTAGACAACACAGATTTTCCTAGTAAGCTGGTGAGGATAGGAGAGGATTTTCATGGTCAGCAAAGAAACACCATAAATTACAATTCTAAGCAGTGTAGTACTTCATTTTTAAGTTAAGTATGTATGGGTAACAAAAGTATTATGAGGGCAAATGACATTTAATTCTTATATTTATAAATTTAAGACAGTTTCATTTTAGGGCCTAGTTGAAGGCTTTTAGTGAGTAAAGGTGACAGCCACATTTGTGATGGCAGTCAGGAATGGCTGGTACTATTGATTTTATTGTGAAGAAGCTAGAGGCCTTCTTCCAGTGCTGTCATCATGGGATATCAGCACTGGGTTCTAAACTCCTCAGCCAATAAGATTACTGGATTTTTAGAGCCATATTATAATTAGTATCAATATCAACTTAGCATAAGAAGCACATCATCAGACCAAGCTGGAAATATATTCAGAACAGACTCATTTTATGTATAAAAATATTCTGCATAATAAAAATATGAGAAATGTTATCATAAATAATAATAACATGCATTATTCCTCAGGGTGAACAAAGAGAAACTAGTATGTGAACACATCAAAAACACTGAGGAGGAAATATAAATGAGACACATATTGTGCCAGCAAGGAATCAAAGATTACATTAAATGTAAATCCTGTTATTGTCTAGATGATAAACGTAAATGTAAGGTTTGACAGGAGACTGAAAACCCAGTTTACCAGCTGAAAGTGTCCATGGAGAGAGCCATGGGTCCTACAAAGCAACTGCATTGCTTCAGTGATGCATGGTGACATCACCACTTCACCACAAGATCCTCTCCATGGACATAAGAGCCTAGGCTAGTGGAGTAGCCAATGCTGTCAGTTTGTACTAAAGCTCAAAGTAAGAAGAAGCAGAGACAACTAAAGGAAAACATCTGGAAAGTAAGTCTCTGCACATAATGGGTTTGTCTGTATTGATAAATATGTTTTGAGCTGTGAGGAGTCCATGAAACTAGGAAGAAAACTGATACAAACTTGTAGCTTATGGTACATCAGACACAGCCGGTAGCATTTGGGTAAAACAACTTCATATAATGGCTTTAAAACTTAGTATACACAGATTTAAATATGTAAAGAAGTAGAAAACTAAGGAGTGAAATATAAGATAGTGAACCATTTCATGGTGCGTCAGACACTGACCAGGAGGCGTCTTGACAAAGTTTTCTTTAAGGCTACTTAAAATGATAGACTTGTGAATTAGTAGAAATATATGGATTAGAGAAAGCAGATGAAAAGAGATGCACATGTGAATGAAGTAATTTTGAATATGTTAGATGTCAGGTGAAAAATACACAACATGTGTACTGACATAGGAGTGTCTAGTAAAAGACTGTGATTAAGAAATACTGTATGTATGGTATGTCCTTAACCAGGAAAATGAAATAAGCATCTGTGATCATGGTGATTTAATAAGAATGGATTTATTTAAAGTAAATTTAAGCTGCAAACTTAAGCATATAATTGTTTAAAAGTTTATATTAACAGGTCTGTTTGTATATTATGAGACAACCTATATTATGGTTTTAAATCGTGAAATATGTTTGCATATTAGGGGTGAATCAAAATGATGAAGTAACCATAAGAAATGTTTTGAGAGACAATGCACGTTAGCAAGAGGTGAATAAATCTAAAATATTTGAAATTTTGATTTATAGCTATTGTGAAAAAAGTATGTTGAAGTCTTCAATTTTTCTATATTTTTACCTTTATTGTATATAAGAACTCATTGAAAACCAATTTAGAAAAGTATGACAGCAAAGGAGCCCTGCAGGTGCCATGTTAATAAGCAAGGTAGTGTTTTAATAACACAGTTTAAAATGGCGACCAGTTTTAGTGGTGATACAGCTATATACATAAAAACCTCTCTATTAAACATTAATACTGATAGTAATTAATTAAAACTCTTAAAATATATGATTAATCAAAGTACCAATTTTGTGTTTTCGCTGATGCCTTACAAACTTATGAGAATATTTATTTGAACATATATTTTCTGAATCTGTTTACAGTTTCCCAGAAGAAGCCTAATTGATAGGCTAAACATTGGGACTGAATCAAATAATAAAAAGAAGAATTATTAAAGACATTTTTCTTGTGTTGAAGCATTTATTTGCGCTTAGCAGACTGAAAACAAAACTTTATTTTATGGACTGTAACTTCAGCTGGCATGAGCCAGATGCATACAGAACAGTATCATCAGTGTACATGTGTATGATGGAAGAGGGGAGGAGACAGATGGCAGGTCATTAAGGAAGATGGAGAATAGAAAAGGACCAAGCACGGGGCACTGAGAGATGCCAGTGCAGATAGGAAGGGTAGAGAGATGGCATCTGTGATGTTAACTGATTGGATTCTACCAGTAAGGTAGGCCTTAAACCGATTAGTAGCAAAGTGGTTAGACCAGCAGATGAGAGGGAACCAAGGAGAAGGGAGGGAAACAATGTCAAAAGCATTGGCAAGGTCGATGAATATGGCTGTGGTGATTTAGCCATTGTCCATCCCGGAGAGGATGGAGTCAGTGAGCCGAAGTAAGGAGGTGGTGGTAGAGTGATTTGTCCTCAAACCAGATTGGAACAGGGTGAAGAAGGAGGTATGAGATAGAAAGGAGGTCAGTTGAGAGAAGACTAGATGTTCTTGTAGTTTGGCTAGGGTAGGGAGTAGTGAGATGGGGTGATAGTTGCCAGGGGTTGAGGGATTTCCACTTTAGGTAGGGGAGGACCAAGCGTGCTTCCATGTGGTAGGGACATTGGAGGCTGAGAAGGAGAGATTTAAGATTAAGGAGAGGGGTAAGCAATGACTGGGGCTGAGAGAGAGAGAGAGAGAGAGAGAGAGAGAGAGAGAGAGAGAGTTTAGGGTCAAGTTCATCTGGGAAGGATCCTTTGAGGGGTTGATGAAGAGGAGGGCATTTAGATTATTGGTGAGGGAGACTGAAGAGAATGAGAAGGAGGGGTGTGGGGGTGTGGCTTCAGCACCCGCATAATGGCTGCCTAAACCGGCTTCTGTCTCCTTACCTAGACACAATCCATGGTCTACAGATGTGATAGGGGCTAATCAGTTCAAATCCTATCAGGGGGACCGATGAACCCTGCCACTTGCCAGGTGCTAATCTTCTGAGAGTTTCAAAATGCAATAGCAGAGCATGCCAGCACTTGAAAATCGGAGCACTGAGTGACACAGGCCACTCAGGCCTCAGCCTGCAATTCCTGTACTACTCCAGCTTTGAACAGACTAACCTGCTGCCTGATCCCAAATCAAATGACTGATAAAAACCCTACCTTACTGCTACAAGGATCTGGTGCTCTGGGGGATCATCTGGTACACTTCTGCAGCTTCAGACTGGTAGAATGGCGGCTTCCTCTCTCCCCCACCATCGCTCATGGGGGCACACAAGGGACTACAGAACAGCAAACCCCAGTTGTGGACTCTTTAGCCTACATTACAAAATGCTGGAAGCCCTTTTAGTTAGAGTGGACAGTATCAGCATGGCACTTACGGCAATGTGGCTGACGTCTGCCAGCTGGAAGACAAGCTCAATGTGGCTGAGCAGAGGCCGGAAGAACTAGAAAGGCAACAAGGCCTCATCTGGCAACCCCTGCATGATCACAAGGTGAAGTTAGCCATGCTCTGGGAGCGGTTGAGGACCATAGAAATAGGGGACGCCGCAACAATATCAGAATCCTGGGCATCCCTGAGGTGTGGAGAGCCAGAACACTGAATGGTTCCTTAATGATCTTATCCCCAAACTACTTGGCGATCGCTGGAGGGTCCAGTTGAGGTGGAATGTGCACATAGAGTCTTTGGCAAAGCTGACCCACCTAATTCCCTGCCAGGCCTATTGTTGCTTACCTCCTGAGATATTCTGTGATGGAACAGGTACTGCGAGCAGCCAGAGAACTTGAGGACATCACTTGGAGAGGGGCCCACATCTCATTCTACAGGGATTATTCCCACGAGGTGGTGGTCTGACTGAAGTCATTTGTACCTCTGAAAAAATTCTTCAAGCCAATGGCTTCAAGTATCGATTTAAAGGTTTAACATCCTGCTCATCTTTAAAGATGGCAAAGATTTCCTGGCTGAATATCCACAAGAGGCTGAGGCCTGGCTTAATGCACACTGGCCTACTACTTTCAAAAGTACGACATCTCCCAGATGCCTCTGGGTCCCAGGAGAGCAAGGTCTGCACAAATGGAATGGAGGAAGGGAAACTGTTTCATAGAGACCGCACACTCGGACTAACCAGTCTCACTGCAGATGAGTCCCTCAGGGCCAGATCGCATGAAAGAAGGATCTCTTGGCCCACGGTTCTACAATGCCTGGCACTTCTGGAATAGGGCAGAAATCTCCTACATTAGTCAGCTAGACAGAAAAGACCCACCAAGTGAATCTCCAAGGCCGAGGTCCAGGAGTCGCCAGTGACAGAATCATCACTAACTTTCTATTTCTCCTCCCCAAAGCTCCCCAGGAGGATTCCTCCAGTGAAGAAGAGCAAGCCAGATTCTCTGGTCAGGTGGTTGTGCCCATGGACACTACTGCTCCCTTGGACTGGGCGCTGAAGCATCGGACCCGGTGGAGGACACTGATGAGCATCAATCACTGGTTAAACCAGGACTAAAATCTTTTGCTGAGGTAGTGGCAGATGGGCCGCAACCGTGCAGAGAAGTAGGAGCCGCCCCATCAGCTCCGCTGTGCCAGGAAAGGAGGGCTGAATAAAGAAGACTCTCCTGTGGCTGGAGGATGTTTATTTCATCAAAGGCTAAGCTATGGACTTTTCTTTTCTCTGAACTCTAGTTGTTCTGGACTGTTTGCCTGGTACCATAAACTAGCTACTTTAGCCTCCTAGTCCTGGGGCTTCGGGGGTCAATGAAGCTCTGGTGAATATATTCAGCCGGCTTATTCCTTGCCCAGACTGTCCTCCCCATTAACAAATCTCACTAGAGTCCACTTGGTGGAGGCTTTATGGTTGGATTCTTTGCACCAGCACCCCCTCCTCAAACAGAGAATCGGTGAGCATGGAAAATCAGGGATAACCCTTATTTGGCTGGGACCCGGCGAGGCATGCCCTCAGGGCCCCAATGTCCGATCATAGAATGGACTATATAGGGGACTGTGGGGTTATACTCCTCCTACACTCTAACCCTCCCTCCCCCACCCCACTTATTGGGGCTGACCAGGCAGCTCCCCTCCCCTTGGTTCCCTTCCTCTGGCCTGAATGGCACACAGTTCAGTCTATAGACTAGGGGAGGCTCCTTGAGAGGATCAGCTGGAAGCTACTTATTTTATACTATATTTAGAAGCTGGCTGAGTTAAGTATGTTAAATGCAGTTGCATTATTTGCTCAGTTATTGGTAAACTGTTTGTCTTTGTTACATAGACATGTTTTTCTTAGTCTTGTTCTGGCTACTAGTACTGGAAAGCTGCTAGGAGGTGGGTTCCTTCCCACTCCCCCAGACCCTCCCTCTGATCCCAACACTTAGGGATCTTCCTTCCCCCCCTGGATCACCTATTGGTGTATTCATGGTGTTTCATCCAGGACAGGATTGGCTGCCATCAGCAGTCGACCTATCCTTACCCCACTTGGGTGTGTGAGCTAATGTAGCTTCAGGGCTCAGCTACGCAGGACCCCCTATGTGTTTAACTCTGCACCCTTAGTGCATCCACCTTTATAATTCTGCAACCTTGCCTGAGTCTACAAGAGTTTTACTATTGCCTAGTCACATTAGGTGGTCACACTTTTCATATTACTTGAAACCTTAACCTCCCCTTAAGGAGGGTGTTATCACCTATCTCTCCTGACTGCAACCCCTGCCCTTTGTTCCTGCCTTGCTAACACAAGTTACCCTAACTGAGAACCGCAGGGGTCTCCATAAAACTTAAGTTATGTGATAGAGGGTCTTATTATTGTTAGTTTTAGTCTGCTTCTTACTGTTCTAGCATACTTTATAAAGACTGTGTTGTTATTTCCCTTCTTCTCAGAACTGCTGTGCATGTAGCACAAGTATACATCATATACTAGAACAATACCCCTTACTATTCATCTTGGCCTTCACCAGCATTGATGAACACACACCTACAGAGTTGCCAAGAGTCAGGTAACCGTTGGTCCCACTCAGTTAGGCAGCTCAGAGGTAAGTGGAATCTGGTCACTGTCTTAGGGAGACCATGTCAAGCAAAACTAAGCAAGGGTGGAGGTGAGTTTTCTGGAACATCAAGAGGCTTAACCATCTGGTAAAACACACCAAGGTATTGCAACATCTCTGATCTCTGGGTGCAGACATCACCCTCCTCCAAGAAACACACCTCACTGCCAGGACAGTACAGCGGTGGTAGGGTTCTGCAAGTTCTGCTTCCACTAAATCGAAGGGGTAGCTATTTTGATCCATAAAGTTTGCCCTTGGGTTGAAGAAGTTATTAAGATGGATGCCCAGGGCCAATGGATTGCAGTCCACTTCGTACCCAGGAGGGAGAACTATAGTTGTGAATGTATATGGACCCAATTTGGATTTGGCCGAATTCCTCACTGAAATCAGTCAGGCGCTTGCCTCCCTTGCTGAAGGGCAACAAGGCATACCGATCATAATTGGGGTGATTTTAATCTGGCATCAGATATCTTTCTAGACAAGACCCACCCCACCAAACAGGGCCACTCCAAGGCCAGAAGCGACCCTGCAGGAACTAATAGAAGAATGGGGGCTGATGAACCTCTGGAGAAGGGACAATCCCATAGGAAGGAATTATCGTTCTTCTGTCCCGTACATAATACCCACAGCTGCACTTGACTACTGGTTGGCGAACCAGGAGGTGGCTAAGGCATAAGTGACACAAGAATAGGAACTATATTGATGTCTGATCTCACACTGATCACTTGTAGCTATCTTCCATCTGGACAAGGCTCGTCCTCCACAAGGTAGAGATGCAATCCTCTTCTCCTCCAGGACAAGGAGTTCTGCTCTGTTATGGTGGAGGAGGTGAAGGCTTACTTCCTTAATAATTCTGGGAGGGAGGTAAAAGCTGGCACTGTTTGGGAGGCCTTCAAGGCAGTGCTGCAAGGGTGTATCATCTCCTACACAGCCACTAAAAATAAGACCTGAGGAGGAGCTCACTAAGTTGCAAGCGGATCTAACCACCTTGGAGTCGAGGTTCAAGTCCTCCTCCTCTCCTCACATAGACAACACCCACCTGACCTCTATACTCAGGCTTAAATATTGCATTAACACCCTCCTGCAGTGCAAGGCAGAATGGCAACTTCTTAGGTCTAAACACAAGTTTTGGGAGGGGTGACAAGGGAGGTAAACTGCTCGCCTATCAATTTAGGAAGCAGCAGGCCACATCCCGGATACATGCCTTGTGGTACTCCACTGGGAAGGTGGTCTCGGATCCCAGATGTATCAATGAAGTCATGTGGCTCATCTATTAGGCTCTATACCAGTCCAAACCTCTCTTGGATGACTCAAGAATATCAAGGGAGTTAGAAGACTTCTGTGGTTCCACTCTTATTCCCCGACTTTCCCAGAACTAAGCCAAAGACTGGACAGCCCCATCACAGCAGAGGAACTCCACACTGCCCTGTCTCAGCTGGCCAAAAAAGTGCCCAGGCCAGATGATATGACGGTAGAACTCTACCAGCTTCTGCAGGAGGAAATTTCAACACCACTCCTTCAAGCCCTGCAGGAAGCCCATGGCAAAGGCTCCTCCCCCAGTCATGAAGGAGGCACTAATCACTCTCCTCTCCAAGAAGTCCTCGGTCCATGGACACAAAGATAGTGGCAAAGGTGCTAGCCAACAGAATGGTGGACATATTACCTACCCTGATTCACCCATCTCAGGTAGGATTCTCAATGGGAAGTCCAGGTCAGATAATCTGAGACTGGTACTTAACCTTAAATGGTTAGCTCTGCAATCCCCTTTGCCTATGGCAGCCTTGGCTGTAGACTTATCCAAGGCTTTTGACTCTGTGGAGTGCAATTACCTTCATGGAGTTCTAAGCCTATATGGCTTTGGCCCTTATTTCTGGGGGTGGATATCTGTTCTGTACAAATCTTCCTCTGCCAAGATTCTAACTAATAAAGATATCTCACCTGCCTTCTGCCTACAGAGGGCACTCGACAGGGCTGTCCCTCTCCCTCATGCTATTTCTTATCACCCTATATCCTCTAGCAAAGAAACTCATAGCCTCCACGGACATCTCAGGAATCCAGGTAGGAGAACAATCATACCTGGTCAATTCCTATGCAGATGAGCTCCTTACCATGTCCAACCCAGAATGATCACTCAAGGCCTAGCTATACTCCAGGACTTCGTGAGGCTATCCGGACTCTTGGTGAACCAGAAAAATGACTCACTTGCCCCTAAACCTGCCCTGTTCCAAAGTTTGTCTGCGGGAACAGATATTCCCTGAGCCCCTCAGGACTTCTCTTATTGGGGTTACTCTCACTACCAGATGGAAAGAGTTGGAAAGTGCCAACTTGCCCCTTACTTGCCTCTTTAACAACTAAAATTGACTGCTGGCACAAACTTAACCTCTCCCTGAAAGGCAGGATTGAGGCAGTGTGGATTTTCTCCTTCCAAGAGTTTTCTACCTCTTCCATAGTCTCCCCATCCGCCTATCCCTAAGCTATTCCAAACCTTGGATAAATTAGTCTCCCTCTTGCTTTGGAAAGGCAAAACTGCTTGCTGGAGTTGATCCAAATTGCAGACCCATTGGTCCAGAGGGGCCTCAGGCTCCCCTGGTTCCAGGGTACCAGCTAACACACAAAGTAGCACAAGCAACAAAATGGTTTGCTCCCTCTTTCTCCCACCCCTCCATATTGGTTGGATTAGAAGCTTCCTGAGTGCAGGAGGATACATTGTGTGCCCTTCTCTCCTCAAGACACTCTCCACTTCTTAAGTCTACCTCTGTCATGCTGGAAATGGAAGAGCCTGGCAGACTGCCATGGCTGCTTCCCACATGCTGCAGCTAGCCTGGAACCCACCTCTTGAATTTACTCACCTCTGGAATAATTGGCGATCTCTGTAGATAGCAAGCTGCTCTCTTAGCTGACTTGGTCCAGCAAAGGTATAAGGCTGATCGGAGACCTTTACATACCTAATACAAAGGTGCTGATGTCCTTTGAACAGCTAAAGACACAGTTTGACCTCCGGCCCAGTACTTTTAGGGGTATCTCCAAATCTGGAGTGCTGTCCGCACCCTCTAGACCCAGCAGGTCCTAGATACCAAATGGGACTGGTTGCATTTGGCAGGGAAAGTTTTTGGACCCTGTGAGTCTCCCAACCAGATTTCACTGAGAAGTGCAGACAGCTTTAGGAGTCTGATACCCAGGTGACCATTCCCTATGAAACACAGAGTCGCTGCATCAGGGCTGCACATACTATGTATAGGGACACCAGAAGCCAGGTAATTCAGCTAAAGATTCTGCCGAGGTGGTACAGGACCCCAGCTGTGATTCATTCCATGGGTCTACTTAGTCACATGCAGTGCTGGAGGTGCCAACAGAGTCCTGCCCGCCTGTTGCATGTACTCTGGCAATGCCCAGTGCTGGCACCCTTCTGGAAGTCTGTCCTGGCGGACTACTCCAGAGTGGTAGGCAAACAATTGGCCAGTCACATCCTTTGTTATTTTGAGGACTTGTCTTCTCTTGAACCCTCCCAACCTCTCATAAAGTTGGGTCTGACTACCCTGCTAGAAGCTAAGTGTGCCATATTGGTGAGATGGAGGCAGCCTCAACCCCTCTATCTTGACTTGGCACTCCGCACTGGTGAAACTGGCTATTTTGAAGACTCTCCTTCTCTGGCCAAAACCAGTTAACTAATTTTGCAAGAAATGAGGCGCCTACTTACATTCACATTTATGCTCAGTGCCATCTATGCTGCCTGGCAACCCCTGCTAAGGGATCACCTGACCTATTCCACTATACCTAAGCATAGCTGGCAGACCACGTGGTTACCTGCCACAGCTTGGCACAGCTCAATGAGAGACAGAACTGCTCCTCTCCTGTCTCTGTTTTCCTGGGCAGGTAATGGAGGCTTCTCACTCCCCCACCCCTGGGGTTAAGGCGAGGAGGTAATCACAGACCGAAATCAGCTATACTGTGTTATATTTATGCTAAAAAGCAAACCCTTAATAGAGTTGTATTTTGTGGTAACCATCTAACTAGGGCTCCTGATTTGGAGCATTGTATGCTACAACATACGTCTTTCCAGGTGCATTGTTTCTCCCTACATGGGGAGTACAAAAGTTTTACTGACGGTAACTATTATATGATACAATACTATTTTGTAGTCCTGTGATGTATTGTTAAAACTGGAAAACAATAAACATTTTTCATGATAAAAAAAGAAAGGAGGTGTGGGGAAATATGAAGTGGAGTGTTTTTTGGGAGGAAGGATAGAGGGGCAGCCGTGACATTTGAAGTAGGAGGGGAAGGGTAATTAGGGAGGGACTTCAGCAGTTCAGTTGCACAGGAGGCATAACAGGAGTTAAATTCTGCAGCTACAGCATGGGAGTCAGCTACAAGATTGCCATTTACCTTTAGCACTGGGGAAAGGGGCAGGACTGACGGGTAAAGAGGGGATGAACCACCTTCCAAAACTTGGAAGGGAATTTACGTTAGTGAGGAAAGCATTTTTGAAGTAATTGGACTTGGAAGCCTTGTTGCCCTGGCACAGGCATTTTGGAGCTTACAGTAGTGCGTGAGGTCGCTATGAAGCTGGGTGGATTTGTAGCACTTCCAGGCACAATTTCTGGCCCTAAGACAGGCTAAGAGTTCTGGAGTAATCCATGGTAGGTGGTTACCCCAAACCCTGGTGTGTTTGAGAGGGGCAAAGGCATTCCAATTTGCAAGGAATATTTCTTTGAAGTAAGCTAGAACCTTATTAGCTGAGAGAGGTGACTAAAGGAGACCAGTCAGAGAGAGAGAGAGAGAGAGAGAGAGAGAGAGGTTGTGTAAGAGGTTCAAGGTCTAGGGTTTGCAGGAGCAAGCTGCAAGGTTTATATGGAGAGATTTTGGGTATGTGGATTTTCCTGACAAAGAATATTGAGTTGTGTTCGCTGAGAGCATCTGGGAGGATGCCAGGGCTAATTACTCTGTGGGGTGGGTGGTAAGAGCCCAGTCGATCAGGGAGTGATTTTGTGTCTTATGGTTAGGGCAGGTGGGTTCCAAGATCAATTGCAAAAGGATCAGGGTCCAAGATCATTACATATTTGGATGTCTTGGGAGACAGGCTGTTTAAGTTAAGGTTGCCTAAGATGTATAGTTCACCAGAGCGAGAAAGGGCTGTGATGGAGGTTATGAGGTGAGAGCAATAGAGGGCTGGACATTTGGGTGACAGTAAATGCGGCTATAAAGATGGGGAGGGTGAAGGGCAGAGTTAAATGAATAGCCAGTACATCATGGGATGCTGGGCTAGTGGATGAATAAATAATAGAATACTGTAGGAGGTAAGAACGACATGGCGATGCCACCACCTCTACTTGCTTGGTCTTGCCTCAGAAGGGAGTAGCCAGTAATGGAGAACAAGAGATCTGGGATCATGCTCTTTAGCCAAGTTTCCATGATGACCAGTATGTCAGGTTTGAGAGTGGCCACCATGGTTTGCAGAAGATCGATTTATTGCAACAAACTATGTATATTTGGATGAAGGATCTTGAAAACCTTCGGGAGGAAAGTGGGAGCAATAGAAGGGCCACGGTAGATAATGGAGCATTCAGGGCATGAGGCCAGACAGACCAGGGTTGGGGTGGATATCTCCACAGGAGAGCAAGAGTAGAGCTAAGATGAGGAAGTGAAGCTTGGGCCATTTAGAATTAGATGTCGAGGAACCAGTGAAACTGGGAGGGTAGTGTGCATGAGAGTAGGGAGCAGGAGATGAAGAGCAGCAAAGAAGAGTGGGACGGTTAGCAATGAAGCATGAGGATAGAGGAAGAATATGACAATAGTTCAAGGTGGGGGAGGTGATAGCGAGAATGTAAGTAGGGATTGGAGATAAGAGGTGTAGAAGGTGAGTTATTCAGCATTTGCAAGTAGAGATCAATCGGAGGGGTTAGGAAAGTACTAAGAATAGAGAAAGGGAGAGAGAGAGAAGAATTTCATGCAGCAGGGCATGATATGTGTAACAATATGATCTCTATATGAGAGCAGCAAATCTGTAAGTAGGGTAATAAAAAATAAAAAGATGGGAGGAGCAAGGCGGTGCTATGTCTAATTGTCATTATTTAACAGATGCTTAAATAGAGCAAAGGAGAGGTATCTATATGAACAACAGACAGGATCACTTAGAGAAAGATAGTGTCCTCTAGTGTCAGTACAGTATAACTTGCTAATGGGAAAATGGACAAAATGCAAATAAAAAAAAATAGAGGCAGTAGTTACAGCTGAAAGCAGAGCTATATAGAAGGAGAAAGTCAGTCCAATCAGTCAGCAGAGACAAGGTTTTAATGTCCAATGAAGGGCCGCCCTCTGCCAGAGCGCACCAATCAATTGTGCAGCTTAGGATCTGAGCACCCAGCTGAAGCAGTTACCTGGACAGACTTGGGCAGGCGGGCAGAGATGGTGACTGTGGCTGGCCAGTAGGAATGCCAGAGCCACAGCCATAGCAATGATGCCTGTCAGGGAAGTCCTGAAAGAGAGAGTGGGGGTATGGTAAGAGTCTTAGTTAAGACCAGCAAAGGACCAGGAGTGGCTAAATCCGGGGGCAGGCAGGAGACAGCACAAAAGATAGCTAGAATACTTCAGTAGAATGGTGGAGAGATAGAGGAGACAAAAGATGGCTAAAGCAGATGATAAAAAATGGCGTCAGAAAGAAAGAGGAGGGAGAGGTCAAGGGGGTCATTTGTGTTCCCAGCATTAAGACCAGGTGAAAAAAATAAATGAAGGGGAGGGCTGGGGGCAATAGAAGCCAAGGACAGAATTAGCAGAATTGAGACTAGGTTGAAGAAGTGAATGCGGGGGAGGGGCTGCAGTTGAGAAGAGCCAAGGACAGGCGAGCAGCTAGGTAGTTAGATATGGCAAGAGGTACCAGAGACAGAAAATGGCAGCAAAGTAGGTAGCTAAGGTGAGGCCAGGAGAAACATAGATTTTCCTGGCAGGCTTTAGTATGAACAGGCTGTAAACCCTCTAACAATAATTAGTAATTTCGTTCTAAATTACTTGACAGGCCATAGCTTTAAACTGGCTGTAATCACTCTAAAACAAACTGTAAATTCGATCTATAACATTTGCTAAACTTACTGATTGAGCTAAGAATTTAAGATATTAAATTTTCATACTACAACAGTTGCTAACTGAACTACTGGGCTGAGAATACAAATAAAAAAACAACAGGGCAGTAGTTACAGCTAGGAGAGAAGTCAGTCTAATCCGTCTGCAGAAACTAGGTTTTAGTGTTCGATGAAGGGCAGTCTTCTGCCACAGCGCGCAATCAATTGTGCAGCTTAGAATCCAAGCACCCAGCTGAAGCAGTTACCTGGACAGACTTTGGGGCAGGTGGGCAGAGATAAGGAGCAGGAGGCAGGTTATGCCCATAACCACTCCTGTAACATTCAAAATGAATTATACTACAATTTCTCCCTGAAAGTATGAAATTATCCAATTGTTTTTGAATTTATTCTTAGTTTTACTAATTATTATATCCTCTGGTAACTTTTTCCAAGGGTTCACTACTCTAAGTGGGTAGAAATGTGTTCTCCTAATGTAATTAAATTGATTATCAATTATTTGTAGAGTATGACCTCTGGTATCACAAGCAGTGTTTTTAAACTCAAGACCAAGTTCAGTCATCAAAAAGGATCATGAATGATATAGTAAAATAGTAATAAATCCCTCTCAAGTGACGTGTTTTAATGACATCAAATTTAGAGAGTCTGTTCTCATAAGACTGAACATATAAACCATAGAAATGTTTGGTAAAATTCCACTGTAGTCTTTTAGTTGCGTGCAGTTAGATTTTTATAAGAACACCACAATTATGAAGCATACTCCAGATGCAGTCTTATGAAGGCTCTAAATAATGGCATTAGGACTATTGCATCCCTGGATTGTATGCTACGTCTAATTGATCAGATGACTTTATCAGTTTCTTTATAATCTCATTGATTTGTTTAGTATTATCAAAGTCATTAGATATAATAACTCCCAGATTTTTTTCATCACTCGTGAGTTACTAAGGGTGAACCCCTAAGATATCACGAGAAATTGGGTTATGTCTGCCAAGTGCATGAATTTACATTTACTTGCAGGGTCTATGTGATAACGATGATTTCAGAAAGGTGATGCCGTTAGGGCAAATGTACATCGGAAAAATCCATTTCACTGATGTACACTCCCCGCACATGGCAAAAGAGCTCTGGGGACTCAATAAAATTTTGTTTTGCTTTGCCCCACTCACCCCCCACTAAAGGATTCTCAACTCCAGGAGGGTGCAAATCTGGGGAAAAAATTGTAAGCAGTATGCAACAAAACAAACGCCGCCAGGAACCAAACCAGGTACTCTCTCATCCCTAGCCTGCCACCCACCCACCATGCCACAGGGCCAGCTTGGCAACCCACCACTGCACTATGCCTCACAAACCCTCCCTTCCCTTCTGCCTGTCGCCAGCATTCTCTCCCCTGCACACGGTTATACATATAGCAATGGGATGTCACTATACCCATATTAGCCCTCTGTCCAGTAGTCCTGAGAACAGGTGCCGCTATTGGGTCACCCTTTTTGTAAGCTCAATAGTGGTCACCCTTCTCACAGGATATCTTACTTGCATTGAGCTTCATCCCCAATTTATCACCCAATCAAATATTTTATCCAGATCTCTTTGAAGAACTTCAGCATGTTCTGCACTTACACAAGGGCCACCTATTTTCACATTGTCTGTGTATTTCACTGTAGTGGACAGGGTATTTGTAGTCATGTCAGCAGTGAAAGCCTGGAGAGTGTGGGGCCCAAAACTGAGCCCTGTGGCACCCCACTGGTAGCATCACCCACCCTAGAGAGTTGGCTATTAAGCATAGCTCTTTGTGTTCTAAATGATAACTGGATGTTTATCCAATTTGTGATATCTCTATGGATCTCCAATTTATTTAATTTCTCTAACAGTGCCCAGTGAGGCATTATATCAAAAGCCTTACTGAAATCAATAAACACAACATCACAGGGATACTTTTGTCCAACAGGCACTAAAACACACTAAGTTAGACAGACATCCTCTGCCTTGTTTGAAACCATGTTGCTCTAAATCATTTTATTTAAAAGGAGTGATTACATCTTTAATAAGACTTTCCAGTATTTTACAGACAGATGAGATGAGACTGATGGGTCTATAGTTCTCCCAGATGGTTCTAGGGCCTTTTTCATGAATTGAATGAATATGAAATTTTATGAAGAGCCTTAGTTCCCTGCAGCCTTAGTTGCCCTGACCGTTTGACTCATCTCTTTGGATTTCATCAAGTACTCCTCCCTGTCTATCTCTGGCATAGTTCTCTTATATCTACTGAAGGCTGCTCTCTTCTCCCTCACTTTCTCTGCCACCTCCTTGTTGAACCAGCTCGGTCTTTTGGTCCTGGATTCTTACTCTAGGTCTTTGCATGTGTGTTAGTGGCCTCAATCAGACCCAGCTTGATAATGGACTATTTCTGGTCAGCATCCATCTTTGGACTGATCTTGGCAAGATGCCGTACTAGGATGTCACCCATCCTACCAAAGTCTGCTCTCCTGAAGTTCAACACCCTTGTCTTGATCCTGGCTGCTTCCTTGCCCAAACTAAGGAAGAACCACACTGTGTGGTGGTTGCTGTCTGCTAGGAGTCCTCCACTTCTATGTCTTGGACATGCTCACTGTCTGACGGCACAAGATCCGGTATGATACCCTTCCTGGTTGGTTCTGTGATATTCTGCACCAGGAAATAGTCCTGGAAAGCCTCCAGAAGAACCTGTTCCTGGAACAGGAGGTAGCCAGGTGCTCCAGCCCACCCCAGGCAGATTGCTGTCACCTGCTGTGACAATGTTGCCCCTATTACTTAGCCTTCTAATTTGCTCCCCAGCACCCTGTCCATTTCCTCACTCTGTGAGGTGGCCTTACACCACCCTAATCTAACCTTCTGCCCTTTAGAGATTTGAATATGTATCCATTAGGCTTCAGTTCTGCCTTCTTCTACCTCCTCCCTGGTACCTAAGATCCATCCCTTACAAATAAAGCAACCCCTCCCCGTCCCTTCTCTCTGTCCTTCTGGTACAACCTATATTCAGGAATCTCAAGGTCCAAGTCATGGTACTGGGTGGCCCATGTCTCTGTAAAGGCTGCTATGTCCACTTCTCCCTCCACCATCAGTGACTGTAGATCTACTGTCTTGTTAACAAGACTCCTTGCATTCAAGGATACCACCTTCCAACATGACCCCCACCCCATTTCTCCTCCCATTCTTCCATGCCCTCTCTTCTCCCTCCTCCTAACTTGGTAGGGAGACTCTTCAACCTCCCTTTCCTGGTGGCCCTGATTGGAGTACACCTTTTTCAGTTTAAATTAATCATCCAATTTATGTTTCAGGTCCACTGTTCCTCCTTACTTAAATGCAGCCTATCTGGTGCATATAGGTCCTTGTTTTCCCATATCCTACTCCACCCATCCACCAGCCCATGTATCTTGGTCTCACACCACCCCTGCCCCAAGGTCAGTAAGGAGCAGGGTGGCTGTTAACAAAGTAGATATTTGTATCTTCCTGATTGAATGCACTTATGCACTTTATGTTTGAAATTTGGATTTATGTGTAGCATAAAACAGTGGAGAGGAGCACCATATGATTTTTGAAAAGGCATTAAGGCTTAAAATTAATGAAGACTGGTAAAAGTTCTAACATGGAAAGCTTGCTGTACTGCTATTCTGGAAATAAAATATTTGCACAGTTTAAGATACATATCCATAACTGTGAATTTTATATGCCTGACATCCCAGCTAGTGCAGAGATTATTTGATGGAGTCTGGTATCAAAAGAGGGTTAAGCTGAACCCTATCTCTTGCACAGTCATTTCAATTTTAATTTAAAACTCACCATTATCAATTCTTGGGAGTTCCACAAAGTGCATGGCAGCACAAGTGTGCCCAATCCCCAGTGTGTCAGAAAATTCCCTGAAATAAAGAAAACCATCCCTCAATGATTTTTTAACCCTGTAAAAAGAAAATGGTTCCTTCGGATCTGCCCCCACACAAACCCCACCAACCCTACCTGACATCCCACTTAGCACCCACCACCCAACACTCACACACCACTCACACAGACTCACTCACCTGAACATGTCCCACAGCATAGATTCACTCTCCGATCAAAGGCATGTTTTGCTGCTGGTGATTGCAATATGAGGAAATTCTGGTTTAATGTATTTCAATGGGTTTTGAACTTTTATTCATAGCTTTGACAGTTTTGAATATTTTACACCACATTTTAAACATAGCCTTTTGGGACTCCACTTCATGATCAATGCTAGTTGAATTGTGCTTATCTGTCCCAAAGTCAATGTCACAGTTGTTTTGTGAAATCACCTTTCAGACAGGATTTGAAATTGTTCACTGCCCTTATTCATAAAGTGGGGTCATAAAAGGCCATGAAGAAAATTTGAGGTCAAAATATGCAAAATGACAAAATTATAAGCTTACATTGAGATTTTTCTAAGCTTCTAAGCTCTTCTATAGTTTGATAATTTTCAATGTTTTGACCCCAAATTTTCAGCATAGCCATTCTTTCCATCACCACATGAATATGATACTGTAGTTTTCATTTGTCAAATCCTGGCCAAAATGTGTTTTGCACCTGTGGCATGGAATGATGTTTTGGTGGGGATTTAAACATTTTCAATAAGAAGGCAATGCTGAAAATCTGGATTACAAATATGCAAATGCCCAGGTTGTGAGTGAGTATTGCAGTATTTCAATGTTTTTTATTTTTATTTTATTTATTTCATTTAAAATGTTGTTAACTGGGTAAAAGCATTGAGTCACTTGCCCCTTTTACAGGCTTGACCCAAATAAACATACAAAATGCACATACAACATGCAAACAATAAAGTACAAAATACATTAAAACAATAACAGAAATGCAAACATTTACAACAGTTAGGAACACAATATTAAATATAACATTTAGCTGAAATATAAAATAACATTTTAACACCATACTAGAACACAGTTGTCTGTCAGTTGACAATTTCAAATTATGCTGTTACTACAGATGTACATTTCATCCACAGTTACACTGTGCCTCTACCAAGTAATTTTTTCAGCAAAGTTTTGAAACTATGTGTGTTCTGTATATTCTGTAAGTGATCACATAGATTATTCCAGGTTTTGATTGCAACATGTTTAAAGATTTTTTTGTAGTTTTGCATAGTGGAACTGCAAGTGTCACAGTACCATTTGATCTTAAAAATTTCAAGTTATGCTTTTGTTCAAAGAAAGTGAAAAGGGATTGTTTGTTGCAGTATTCAATAGTTTGTACAAGAACATGGCATATAAAGTGTGTCCCTTGGTTTTATAGGTTGCCAGTTTAATTTATTATATAATGTGTAATGGTGTTTTCTTAACTTAGCTCTTAGAGCAAATCTACAAATGCTATTGCACATGTAGTTACACTGATTAATTATTTTCTCAGAAGCTCACCCCAAATTAAGCTTCCATAATCAATCATGGGTAGTAGACAACTCTGTGATATCAGTGTTCTGGTGTCATCTGCTAAAAATCATTTATTGCATACAAGGCACCAGTTTTCATGTTGCATTTAATAACAGTATTTTCAGCATGTTTTTTAATCTAAGTGTGAATCTAAAAATATTTCCAGGTACTTAAATTCAGATACCATTTCTAAGTTGCCTCTGTAGTCTGATAATATGTAATTGATTCGGACCTGCAGCTTTCTGTGAGACAAGTAGTTGTCAATTCACTTTACTGCAGAATCCCCAAATCCAACATTAACCAGCTTGGCTCTCAGCAGAGAGCAGTCTACCAGGTTGAATGCCTGGGTCAGGTCTATGAATGCCAGCCTGTATACAGACCTGCATTCAGGTTTTCCACGGAACATTTGTGAACCAGCCAAGGCTATGTCGTTGTGCCATCCTCTTGAAGCCATGCTCAGCCCTGATAATTTGTTATATTTTCCAAATATTCTGAGGTTTGGAAATGCAATCCTGAATGTTACTGTCCAAAAATAACAGCAATATTGATCTATAATTGTTGGGCAATTAGCACCCTCCCCAAAAATGGGGATTACATAGGTTTTCCCCACAGATCAGGAACAACCTGTAGACATAGAGATGTAATAAAATTATCTGAAGAGGAATAGCTAATTCCTCTGCCACCTATTTTAAAATTTTAGTTCCTAGCAAGTTAGGACCTGGACCCTTATAATCATCTAGGTTTTATTTGTTTGTACACCTCTTGCTTAGTAATACATTTAAAATGAAACCTAGGGCTAGAGAGTTCTGTTTGTTCTTTTATGCCTTTAGTTCTACTTTTAATATCCTTCAAGTACTTTAACAAGTCCATAAATGTGTAGTTCATGTGATTAGCTACCTCTAATTCCACAAAATGTCTTGTTCCTCTAATAAGACTACATATGTCCTTTTAATTTCTTTGTGGCAATAAGTTTTCAATCCTTCAATAATGTTTTTTAATTTAACAACTGTTCATTTTATAAAACTTGGCTTTTGCTTTTTAATCTCCTTTTACACTTACTTTATAATTCCCTCCGTTGAAACTAATCCCTCTCTTTTGGTGTGTTTTTATAATATACCCAGGAGGCATCTCTTTCTTTCATATCAATTACATTACTACATTACATTACATAACCATTTGTTGTCTGAACCTCTCACCCTTTTCTTTGAAAGGGCCCTAGTGTTAAGCAGGTCATTAGGTTTATTCAGAAAGAATACTAGTGCCTCATTTATGTCACCTATTTCCTCCAGCTCCCTCAATTTACCCTTTTAAGTAAACTTTTATTTTAGATACTTTTTAGTATTTAAAGCCCTATTTTCAATACACTGCTGTTCCCCTTTTTATGTTGATTATGCGCATGTAAGAAACATATTACAACAACTTACTGCAGAAGCAGGTTGTGGAGAACAGCACTATTGTGGCCAATGCCCCACTGCCTTTTGAGACTTGGCCCTTCCACAATGGGGTGACACCTGCTGCTGACACTAGTTCAGCCAGTGTGTCACAACAATAAACATTTCAGCAGCTGCAATCAGGCCGCCTTGTCATAGCTAGCATCAACCATTCTGCTGCAATGAGGAAGCGACCTGTCATTGCTGTGCAGAATGTTGGCACTGTAATATTGTTTGTGAACATGGCGGCAGCATGTGGCAAGGCAGATGAGTATGGTAGGCATCCTGAGGGCAAGCACCCATTCAGACTGAATCTGACCTGTAGAGAAGAAAGGAGATCTGAAGAGTAGAAACCAGGTTCACCCTGTAGAAGACTGGGAATTGCTGAATCACGCTTTCGGTCTGTCAGGAACTGAAGCTGCTGTGTTCTCGGGTATTGTGCAGTAATTGTGATCGGGATAGAAAGCAGCCTGCCTGGTACAGTACTTTCCTTTTACATATAAATGTGTGTAGTGCTTGTGGGAATCACGTTTCAAATCCCTGTACAGTGAATTGAGTGCATGAAGCTGGAAGTAAACCCCAGCTTAATCCAGACTACATCCATTTGCTCTAAACTGCAGTGAGTCCAATCACAATGACCTTGTCCACATGGTCTGCTCCTCCTGGCAATCCAGGACAATCTGCCTTCCATCCAGTTCCCAGCAATGAGTTTGTGAGTACAAAGCAGGGTAGCTCTCTGCCATCTGTTTATCAAATTGCAAGTGTGTCATCTAATTGTTGTTTTTCATTTCTACATGAACTGAGCCAACCGGCTCCGGATTATAATTTGGGTATTGTGCCAGTGTTTTCCATCACAGGGCCCCAACCAGCTGTACTGATCCTGGCTAGCCCCCCATCCTGGGTACCCAGTGAAAGTGACAATTTGGGACTCTGAATATGCGCACAGTACTGTGATTATTAATGTGTTTAACCTAATTAACCTGATTTTCCCCTTCCTTGTTACAGCTCCTCAAATAAATCAGATCTGTTTGTTTCAGCAAAGTTACACTGTCTGAGGTATTCATTTATGTTAAAGTATTGTACTGTGGCTTTTGCAGTATCATCTTATTTTACAGGGGTCCCCAGCGTCCAGTCGACAGAGCCAGTCCTGGGGTAAGTGTACATTGTGTAGATATTCCTGATGCATTGTGTGGGCCACTAGTGGGAAGAAAGGGGGTTATAGTGTCCCAGAGGGCTCTGACCAAGTTAGTTTAACTACTGCAAACCCTGACCTCTGGGTGGAGGCACCCGCCATTGGACCTAGGCCCCTCAACCTGTTAGCAGTTATGCAGGCAGGGGTAGCAGCCCTTGGAGTAGTGCCACCTAGGGGTTACATAAACAAATGGGGTCAAAGACTAAGGTTGGTAGAAAGGTCTGGACAGGGAGCCCGATCGCTCACCGCCCTAGATATAGGTAAAGGTGGAGGTGTAGTAACCTTGGAAGGGGCAGGCAGAGTGGTCTGAGTGTAATACAGAAGGCACTACCACCCAGTAAGAATAAGGAGGAGAAAGGGTTCAGACTACCAGGAGGAGGGACACAGGCCAAGGAGGAGAAGAGTGAGAGAAGGAGGAGTATGGGTGGAAGGTGGTCTGACTAAATGGATAGAGAATTAGTTACAGGGGAGGGTGCAGAGGTCGGTGGTGGTGGGTACCTCTTGGCACCGGGCAGTGAGAAGCAGGGTGCCATGAGGCTCGAGTGCTTGGCTCAGTGCTATTTGGGCTCTTTATCTCCATATAGCACACGGAGTGGGGAGCAGGTTAGTCTGTTCATTACTATACCAAATCAAAAGCAAATATTTATAGCAGAGCCCCCACACACATACACACTCCTGAAAAGCTGCTTAAAAGCCTGTAATTCATTCAAAACAATTCCATTTTCTTACTTGGGGTTCAATGCCAAGAAGTGTAAAATCATGTACCTATGACATAGGAACCCCAATGCTGGGTATAGGATGGGGAGGTACTGATACTCACTAGACTTGAAAGGGTCCTTGAGGTTATTGTATCAGAAGTCCTCAAGATGGCAGTACAGTGTCACTATGCTATGGCAGGGCAAATTGGATTCTGGGGTGCATAAGGGTGGCATATTCAGTAGGAGGAGGAGGGATGTTGTGCTGCCATTGTCTCACTCCATGGTATACCCCAGCTGCAGTACTGTGTCAGTTTAGAGTCCACACTTCAGAAGGGACATAAGGTGGAGGTTTTCCAGAGGAGGGCAACTAAAATGGTTCAAATTTTCACAGGAATCTCTACTAGGAAGGCTGAAGAATCTCAACATGTACACTCTGGAAGAGAGGAGGGTGAGAGGTGACATGATCAAGACCTACAAGGTACCTCACAGGGTAAAGAGGGTACAGTTAGGAGTTTCCTTCAAATGAGGATGAGCACCCAAACCAAGGGACATACAATGAAGCTAGGGAGGGAGTTCAGGATAGATGTGAAGAAATATTTCTTTACTGAAAGGGTGGTAGACACCTTAAACAGACAGCCAGGAGAAGTGGTGGAACCTAAAATGGTAGGGGCATGAAGCATGCATGGGATAAACATAAGGTATAATAGAAAAAGGGGAAGGAGGGGTCAACAGAGATCAATAGGGCTATGGAAGTGGGTAGGTTCAAGTTCATTGCAGGAAAAATCCATTAAGCAAGCTCATTCACAAGGAGGTCCTGATGGACACAGGCAGAATAAGACATGCAGTAACATATACAGGCAGGAGATACAAGTAGGTAGAGAACACTTGGACAGACTGGATGGGCTGAGCGGTCCTTTTGTGCTGACAAATTCTATGTTTCTGTGGCATCATGTGTTAATTCAGGTGCAGTGTTTATTTAAAGTTGGCCTACCATACATCCAAATGTAAGGTACAGTAAATTACCAAATTAGATGCAGCCCACTTACAGTACAATAAACACAACCCCAGTACTTTGAGAAGCCTTTACTCTTCATAAGGCTGCTTAAGAGCTGGGAGTTCTATTTAGTGTCCACACCAGTATGCTGATCTTAAAATCGACACCGCATCTGAATGAGCACTTCATTCTTGCTCACTCCATTTCTTCCCACTTTGAAACCTGCTTGTCCAGAGTTACTTTTCAGCTGGCAGTGCCTTGCCTGTGTTGGAAGATGACCAATAAGCGGCACTGAAATCGTCAGACTTCACAGACTCTGAAGGCAGCTGCTCACGGACAGACATAAGGCAGTTCTACTGGGGGAGGAGGAAGTAGCTGTTTAACTAGAATCTGCAGCTTATCCATCAGGTAGGAAATGGGCAGACTAGGTGGGCCAAGCGGTCCTTATCTGCTGTCAAATTCTATGTTTCTATGTTTCTCACCCATCATCTTGGCAAGAAGAAGGCTGCAGCTGTGGCCACTGATTACTGTTGGGGTGTGGGGATGGGGGACCAAAGGGACAGACATAAGGAGATACAATTATAATAAAAATTGTGAGACCTTCACCAGCTTTCCAAAATGCTTACCACTACAAGAACACTCTATGAAGTTGTTCAAATGGCAACACAATCTGGTGAGCCCTCTGTCTGCCATCTGACACCAGACATCAACCAGCATAAAATTGCCTACAGAAGGCAGTGTGGTCATGTGGTTACTGAAATACTGGAGATTACAGATTTAGAAGAACAAAAGAATATCACACTGAAGCTGGCACATGTGCCTATAGCAGCTGTCTCCTGCTTCTCAGTAGTTATATTTATACTCTTGAGGTACTTGAATGTTTCAATCCTATCCCCTTTTCCCTCCTCTCTTCCACTCAGTACATATTGAGGTCCCTTAATTTCTCCTCCTAAGTCTTGTGTTGCAAACTCTGTACCATCTCATTCGCCCTTCTCTGGACCATCTCCAGCCTGTTAATATCCTAACGAAGGTGTGACCTCAGAACTGCACACAGTACTCCATGTGAAGCCTGACCATAGTTTTATATAATGGCACCCTACCTCCCTCCTTATGCTGGTGATACCCTGCTTATGCACCCCAGCATGTCACTGGCCCTCCCAGCTGCCTTACCACTCTGACATTTTCAGGTCATCTGAAATAACAACCCTCAGGTCCCTTTCCTTCTTTGTGACTGTCAGCAACTCCCTCCCCCAATCCTGTACCTTTTCCCAGGGTTTCTATGTCCCAGTGCATAATTTTACACTTTTTTGAATTTAACTTCGAGTTGCCAGTCCTCAGACCATTTCTCAACCTTCCCCAGGTCCCTCCTCATTTTCTCCACCACCTCTGGTGTATCCACTGTCTTACAGATCTTGGTGTCATCTGCAAAACAGTCAGACCGTTCCTTCAGCCCTTCTGCAATGTCACTAATGAAGACACTGAACAGGACTGGCCCCAGGACCAATCCCTGTGGCACCCACTGGTCACCCCTCTCCCCAGACTGCACCCCATTTACCACCACTCTCTGCCTCCTGTCTGTTGCCAGTTTCTATCCCAGTTTACCACCCTTTCCCCATGCCCAGCCTACTCAACTAGTTTATTACCTTCTATGTTGGATGGTGTCAAAGCCTTTTGCTTACATCAAGGTAGGCGTTGTCCACTGCCCCACCCTGATTTACTTCCTTTGTCACCCAGTCAAAGAGATCAACCAAATTTGTCTGACATGACCTCCCACTGTGAATCCATGTTGCCTATAGTCCTGGGCTCAGATAACTTCTACATGCCCCCACTATCCTTTTTTAACCAATGTCTCCATGATCATCCCCACTGCTGAAGTGAGGCTGGCTGGCCTATAGTCTTTGCAACTGCTGTACTGCTGTGGCCTTTGCCCCTCTCCTCTTCTGTAGATACTGAATAGAAAGACACAGTGGATGTCTTGGGGGCACATGACAGTTTTAGGCATGGTACTTTCACTTCCAAATACCTAAACAGCACATATAAGCAATCAACTTTCGGCATTGACAAATGCTTGTTTCTAATGTTACTCTATATACAATATTTGATCTATTTATTTCAAATGTTTCACCAGGAAAGACATACTGAGCTAGTAACAGCTTGTTTCCAGATGTGTTCTGGGGAGGGGTATAGGAGGTCATGAATAACAAATAGAACAGTATTTACATAGCAGATAAAACATAATAACCATCAGATAAGCATCATATAAGAAGCAACATTGAAGGCATTTAAACAAAATATGTACATTGGACTGGATATACAGTAGCAGGATGTATTTTGAGGAAAAAAAGGATGGAATTTAAGTGCAAAGTGTAGATAATGAAGGCATATGGTAGTGAAGCTAGCCAGTAGATATTCAAGAAGAGTCTATTTAAAAGGGGAAATGGAAGTTGGCAGGAGCTAGGGTGAGAAATTAGAGTAGGAGGAGGGAGGAGATGAGATATGGGGCATTGGAGGGAGTGGAAAGAGGGAAGAGAGGTACAGATGGGGTCAGGTACAGTTGCAGGGGTGAGAAGAGAACTTGAGGAGAAGAGATGAGAGAGAATGTAGGGAGAGCTGAGAGAGAATAGAGAGAGGGAGAGAATTCCATAGTTTGGGAAGTGGTAGGAGAAGCCAGCCTGGCCATCTGAGGTTAACCTAGTAGGGAGTGCAAGGGAGCAGAAACTAGAGTTATGAAGGGTGTAGTAAAGGGAGTGGAGAAAGGTGAGATAAGAAAGGAGAGTCAAACCAGAATTTAGCAATAAAGGAAGTACAATGAGTGAGGCACCTGGCTCAAGGGAGGAGGAAAGGAGAGGAGGTATAAAGGGAGAAATGAAGGGTGCAGGGCAGGTAGTCCAAAGCAAAATGACAGAAGGAATGGAAGAGTGAGATCCAGTCTGGTCAGGGTGGGCTTAGGAGCAGCAGTGTTGAAAATGTCTCAATAGTCAAAATGGGGAGAATCATTTACTGGACAACGGCTCTACAAGCTGGCAGGGATATGCAACCAAGGTTCATGTAAACTGCATCTAGTGTAGGGTGTACTTTTTGTGACAGGCATCCACATGCCCAGAAAAGTTGAGGTGTTATTGAGAGGTACTTAAAGCTGGGAACATCATGATCATATTCCCATCTAGGGTATGAAAGGAGGAGATTAGTAAGCCTTGAGAGCTTCTGCTTAGTGCCAAAGGTCATGGAGATTTTTCTTGCATTATGGGACAATTGATTTGATGGGAACCAGTGTTGGAAGTTGTCAAAGATCAGCTGGAGCTTGGCCAATTGATGGGGAGGGAGGAACAGGAGGTGTAAGGAACTGTATCATCGGCTTACATATGGATGGATGCAGAGATGCATGCAGTTGGGAGGTCATTCAGGAAACTGAAAAAGAACTGGGCCAAGGACAGAACTTTGGGGGACACCAGTGGTGATAGGAGTGGAGGGATAAGAATTTCCAGTTGTTACCGATTGATTCCTGCCACAAAGGTAGGAGGAACAATTAGTAACAAATGTGGAAAGCCTTGCTGCTGTACGTTTGTCAAGAAGAAGGGTGGCTACAGTGTCGAGAAGGCTTTGGCCAAGCTGACAAAGATAGTGGAGAGTAGTAAGGCCTGATCTGTGCCTGTGAGAATGGAGTCAGTAAGCTGTGGGAGGAGGGAGGGAGGAGGAAGTGAGAGGGGATACTCGGAACCCAGACTGGAAAGGGTGAAGAAGAAGGATGAATCAAGGAAGGTGGAGAGCTGAGTAAGTACCAGATGCTCTTGAAGTTTAGCAAAGTAGGAAGCAGGGTGATAGGTCAGTTATTGCTAGGATTGGAAGGATCACCTTCCTTTGGAAGAGGTACAACAGTAGCATGTTTCCATATGTCTGGGACAGAGGCTAGGAGAAGGACAGGTTTACAAGGAGGAGGTGGTAGAGGCAATAGCTGGGGCAGAGATGGAGGAGTTTGGGGCTGAGCCCATCAGGGCACCTGCCCTTGAGAGGGTTTAGGGCTAGGAGGCACTTGAGGTGTCAGCAGGAGATATAGGAGACAAGGAGAAAGGGGAGTCAGGGAGGTAGGTGGGGAGGGAATGGAGGAGAGAAGGGATGAGGCACAGGTGGTGAAGAAAGTGTTGAACTCAAAGACAACACAGAGGGGTCAGAAATGGTGACATCACTTACTTTGAGGACTGGGTTTGTGAGGAGAAGAGAGCATGGATGACCTTCCAGAACTTGGAGGGTGGTTAACATTGGTCTGGAAGGAGGAGGCAAAGTACTTCACTTTGAAATCCTATTGACTTTGGTACAGGTGTTGCAAAGGGCACGAGTATTGAATAAATCAGCAGGGGAGTCAGAGGACTTGTGAGATTCTAGGCAAGACCTTGAGCACTGAGGCAGGCCAGCAATTTGGCAGAGATCCAAAGGAGGTGGAACTATGGACCCTGGCTTTTCTGAGAGGGCGTGCAAGTCCCAGATAGACTGAAATGAGGACTTAAAATAATTGAGGGCAGAATCAAAGGAGCTAGTCGAGGAGATGGTCGACCAGTCAGTGGCTGCCAAGTCTATGTGGAGGGAGGATAAGTCTAGTGATTGGAAGGATCGGTTGGAGGAGCTTCGAGGGCCTTGGGCTGGTGTAGTTTGCAGACACAGTAGATCAGATGGTGGTCACTGAGAGTGTCTGGAAGGTTGCGGTATCAATAATCCAGCTGGGTGGGAGGCAAAACCCAGTCCAGAAGGGTGTGGTTGAGGATTTATGGTTGTTGTGGGTGGGGTCCGTGATCAGTTGCATGTGGTCATTAATGGTATCCTGCAATATCCCAGCTGCTTTGCAATTTCTTAGATCATTTGCTAGTGTCCAATCAATTAGTGTTCATTCCCCAGTTCTATTATTTCTCCTAGTTCCTTCTTTCCCTAACTGTGATTGTTACAAGTAAATATTTGTGCTGCTACTGAATTGTGCATTTGAGAAAGAATAATGTGCTCGAGGACAGTCCAGGTTTCATTTGTCTCAATGGCACAGCTGGTTAGCGTAATTGGAATGGTATTCCGGGTGGCCTGGGTTCAAGTCCCAGCTGAGGCACTTACTTCTTTCTCACCTCTGTTTGTATGTGTTCCATAAATATATTGCACCACACTCCAGTGTGATTGTTACAAGCAAATATTTGTGTTGCCATTGGGTTGTGCATTTGAGAAAGAGTAATGCTCGGGGACAGCCCAGGTTCCAGTTGCCTCAGTGGCATAGCTGGTTAGCAGAATTGGAGCGGTATTCTGGGTGGCTTGGGTTCAAGTCCCAGCTGAGGCACTTACTTCTTTCTCACCTCTGTTTAGATGTGTTCCTAAACATGCACCACACTCCTGTATGATTGCTACAATGGCAGAATCATAGGAGCTGGCCAAGGAGATGGGCGACCAGTCAGTGGCTGAACAGTCCGTGTGGAGGAGAATAAGTCTAGTGATTGGAAGGACCAGAACTGGAGGAGCTTGGTAGGGGCCTTGGGCTGGTGTAATTTAGGACACAGTAGACTAGATTGTGGTCACTGAGGTGTTCAGAAGGTTGCGGCATCAATAATCCAGTTGGGGTGAGAGGCAAACACCCAGTCCAGAAGGTGTGGTTGAGGATTTGTGGTTGTTGTGGGTGGGGTCTGTGATCAGTTATATATGTCATGTGGTCACTAATGGTGTCCTCGATATCCCAGCTGCTTTGCAGTTTCTTATATCATTTACTAGTGTCCCATCAGTTAGTGTTGATTCCCCAGTTCTAGTATTTCTTCTAGTTCCTTCTTTCCTAAATGATTTAGGTTAACTATTTGCAACAGTTTCATGTATTCTTAGCTTCTGTCCCCAGTCAATTAAATGAAAATCACCCTTTAAAGATTAATTCTCCATTTTAAAAGTTTTCAATCATACCAATCAATTCTGCATGGCCCTGAATATTAGACTTGGAAGGATTGTAGACACAACCTATAGTCAGTTTGTTAGTGTTCCTAGAGTAATTTGACAAAAAGTTCTCACAGCGGATGTTAATAATTCAGTCTTTATTTCTTTTAATGCTAAATGTTCCTTTGAATAAACAATTATACCACCCTTCATTCCTGTCTGTCTTTCCTATTTATTTTTAGCCCTCACTTTGTAATGTTATTTAATTTGGAACTTACAGGATTCAGTCATCATTACTACATCTGGAGCATATGTGTATATCCATGCTTCTAATTCCTGTTTTTTGGAGGAACAACAGGTGCAGATATGGTAGCAGGCTGCAGATTGTGATCAGAAGCAGATGTTAAAAGCCACATTGTGGAGTTGTATACAGCGGCTGCTCTTTATGCTGCTCTCTGAGCCTCACCCCTGTCTGAAGCTCACCATCACTCCCCCACCTCCAGCAGCTTCTCCAGCTTACCAGAGCAACAGACCCTTGTAATGCAAGCAAGCTGGCTCTGAGGCAGTCTCAGCAGCACTCAGTTCACACAGTGCAGCTACACTAACAGGCAGCTTCATGCAGACTGCGTGCAGATGGTGTAGCAGACAGCAGAAGACTCACAGTTGGTTTAGGCCGAGGACACAGTGTTGAAAAACAGGTGCAGATATGGTAGCAGGCTGCAGATGGTGATGAGCAGCAGATGTTGAAAGTCACTTTGTGGAATTGTGTAAAGTGGCTGCTCTTTTATGCTGTGCTTTGGAGCTTAGCCTCATCTCTAAAGCTCACCATCACTCTACCCACTCTTCAATAGCCTCTCCTGCTTACTAGAGCAATGAACCCTCATAATGGGAGCAAGCTGGCTTTGGGACAGTCTCGTCAGTGCTCAGTTCACCCATCACAGGTACACTCACAGGCAGTTTCATGCAGACTGTGTGCAGATGGTGTAGCAGACAGCTGGATAAGGCTCACAGATCGTTCAAGCAGATGCCATAGTGTTGAAGCAACAGGTCCAGATATTGGAGCAGGCTGTAGGCGGTGTTGAACAGTAGATGTCAAAAGCTGCTTTTGTTCACACATAATTTTGCTAATTTTCAATATTTTAACTCCAAACTTTAAATTTTCCACCACCTCATAAGTGTGGCAGGTGTCATTTTAAAAACCTGGACGAGACTTGTTTTTGCATTTGTAGTGTGAAATGATGCCATGGAGAATATACTATAAATACCACATGTGTTTATAAGGAGTCATAAAATGATTATCTTGAAAATTTGGGGTCAAAAAAAAAAAAAAAAAATAATTACTAAGAAACTTTGTTTGTAGTACCAGTCTTCACCCCAGTGGGTATGCTTTGTGATCCCATGCCGGTGAGCTGAGTTTCAGAGTGAGCTCAGTCACCCAGACCAATACTGAGGGTGAGAGGATGGTGCTGTTATCGACACCCCTAAACCATGAAATGAAAGCTGCAGGGCTGCCTGCATGGTCCCAGGTACCATATAGTGAAGACAGCTCTCCTCTTGGCATATGGTCTTCATCACTGCTTCAGTGGGTGGCAGAGGGCCCTGTGCATTAGCTGACAGATGGACTCTTTTCCTGTGGATCTGTATCTGCGGCCATATGGAAGCCCAGGGACCAGAGAACCCTGGCTACAGCACACCAGACAGCCCCATGAATTCCTGACATCTGTTGCTGCAGGGCCTTCTGTGAGACAGACAGAGTCTTCCTTGGTGCAGGGCCCAAAGAGTCCTGTGTATCTGCATCTCTTCATGCAGGTCTCAAGGGACCCGAATGAATGATGCTACAATTCCATTATCTCAAAAGAAAGGAAATTTTTGCAAAAAACTTTGTTGATGCAACAATGAGGTTTCAAGTTAATGCCACAAAGAAGGAAATGTGGCATTAGGATTTCAACCTAACTCTCCACCTCCACCCCAAAGCAGAAAATGAGAAAAAAAAAAAAAGGGTTTTGGTTCTCTGGAGGCTTGGCAAATCAGTGGTGGGGTCTTCCTTGAGGTTGTCAGTTCTAATGCCCAACCTTTTCCCTGAACAAACAATAGATGTGATCTTCTTCCTTCATGCAGGGCCTGCCTGGCCTGAATGAAGAAAGCTACAACAGACTGTGTCAGCAACATGTGGCAAGGCGTAATACTCTACCTTTGAAGAGTGTATCACCATGAGCCACTGTCTTGGAGCTGTACCTTGTGCTTGGACAGGAGGCTATGAGCTGGAAGTGAGGGGCGAGCATTAGGGTTGACAACCCCAAGGAAGACCTCACCACTGATTTCAAGACTCCAGAGATCCAAAACCCTAATGCTTCTGTCCCTTTTACTGCTTTGGGGGAGTTAAACCCTAATTCCACATTTCATAGGATTCATAGGATGTGAATCAGGTCAATATTATAGCTTTTTTTTCCAGACCTGCACTTCTAGATGTCATACTGAGTGGCAACCAGATGAAAATTAACAATCCAGTGCCATCTTAAATTGTTTCATTGTTTTACTTGATACCACTCTGGATAGTAATGAATTCCAGCTGGACACTACTCTGTGTGACAACCACATCCCTCTTTGATTCATTCTATAATGATCTCCCTTAATGTCCTGTGGTGAACCTTGATTTGTGTAGAAGCCAGTCTAAGATTCAGCCCTGTGCACTCCATAAATCATGATCTTCCAGAGCTCTATATACAAGGCACATGTCCCCTGTGTCTTATGCACTGCAGTGAATATAACCCCAGTTCCTGTAGTCTCTCCTCATATAGCAATATACTAATGTTATCCACGAGTTTAGTTGCTCAACGCTGTACCCCTCTATCCTCATTATATCTGTCTTTAGGTGAGGTGTCCAGAATTGACAGCAGTACTCCAAGTGGGGATGCACCAGAAATGTATACAGAGGAATCACCATTTCCTAGCTCAGTTCCTGATGCTCGTTTTGATTGATGTCAAAATGCCATATCCCTTTCTAACTGTAGTAGAACAATGATTCCCTACTTTTTGGTGTTAACTTGAACCTAAATGGTACAAAGTTTTTTGCAAAGAATGTATATATAATATAGACATTTTTTTAATTTGTTGACCAGGCAAGACACACTGAACTAAAGCTTGTTTCCAGGTGTGTAACCCAGGGAGGGGTTTACAATGGATGTGCAAAGCAGAGAGCAATACAAAGTGCCAAAATGTTAAATAGCCAATATATAAACCGATGTGGACAACAGTGCAGCAAATATGTGTACATGCTAAAAATGCAAAATATAGCAGCAAACTATCTTAACATAATGCAACAAATAAAAAGGAAAGACCTAGAGAGAAATATATTAGCAGGAACACTACCAAATCTATCAGGTGGAATGGGAGGAAAGTAACAGAAAGGAAAGAAAGGGGAGGAAAGAGGAAAGTAAACAGAGAGCAATGCCAATATCAGTCCTTAAAGAAAAGCCTACAGGTTAAAATCTTCACTAAGTTATTTTATCATCATTGTTTCCTGGTATGCATCAAAATGTTTTGCACTGCATTACATTGGGAGCAGAAGTAAGGATAGAGGGGACTGGGCTGTACAATTCTAAGTCTGTAACTCCTAAACCTGCCAGTGACCAGTCGTTTGGCCTGTTTATCATGTTTGGCCATTGTGGTATACTATATGTCTCATTTTGAGTGCATATGTCCATTTTATGCTCTGCAGTCCTGAGCTGCAAGATTTGCAATTCACTTCCGTTCCTCAACATACATCAGACAGCACAGGCACTTGAGCAGTACATCACGTTTAGAGTTGCAGTTCATTAATTGGTTACTGCAATACCTTTTGCCAGTACAACTGTGACAGAAACACTTAGAACTAAATGTGTCTGAACATTGTGCACAGGCTCCTGATTTACAGTTTCCACTGAGTCTTTTAGAGGCGAGGTGTTCTGCAAATTTATTTTATGGAGTGCAGGAGTATTCTGATATGTCTCTCAATTTCACCCATCTATGCAAAGTAACTTCGATTGTGGGCATCCTCTCTCCCAGAATTTTAAGCACCTCTTATCTTGTATCCCATTCATGGAATGATCATCTAGGAAATATTTGAACAGCAGTGGAGGGTGTCAGCTGCCAGTGTTTAAAGTACATTCTTACACTTCTTTTGTATAAAGTACTGCACAACTTGTAATCTCTCTTGTCCTTGTACACAAGCACATCAAGAAATCTAGTTCTTTTTCATTCATGTGGTAAACCGAGTCCCATGTGTAACTTAACCTAACTGGGAGCAGTACCTTAAGCCAGTGAATAAAATCCATCTTCAGTGGCCTGACCTTGCACTTCATACTTTTGTCACAGGAGTATACTTTTCAATGCCACTTAATTCTTGCTAAATCTGGCTGTATCATTTCCTTCACTACACAGAGCTCCCTCACTCTGTCAGCATGATGACATTTTCAGGCCTTAAAACGGTAGCTTTCAGCACCTCATTATTTCTGTTTAAAGCATCAGTGCAATGAAACATGTTTTCTAGGTATAGTTGATAAAAATATTAGCATACCTGTTAAATCTATTTTAAGTGGTTCTTTGCATACATATATATATATATATATATATATACACATACACACACACACACACACGTGCACACACACACATATACACACATACACACACACATACACACACACACACATATACACACACACATATACATGTAAACAATTTTGTTAATGCATCAGTTAGGGTTGAGGCGACAAAGTAGAGGATGAGACATTAGGGTTGAGCCTGTAACAACCCCATCCAACCCCACCAACCCACCCACACCCACCCTCCACAGACCAACAGGTGTTGGGGTGTGCCTTAAGTCATCTGTCCCGAAAGGTGATTACATGCAGAGACCATGAAATCACCTTTCAGGACCGAATAATGAAATGATAGTGTCAGTGTTCATGAGGTGGGGTCCCAAGAACTCCATGTTGAACATTTGGGGTCAAAATTCCTAAAATGGCTGAGATATCAACACAAGTTGAAAATCCCATTGACTGCCATTATATGGAGCTTATCTTGATTTCTCAGTTTGCAGTTTGGCTTTGAAGGTGCAGGCGTGTCCCAGTCCTCAGAAGATGACAACGCCTGACCTCTGGAGGTAAGTATAGGCTAAGGGGGTGCAGGGAGGTGGGTGCACAGAGGAGGTCAGGATGGGGAGGGTAGATCGGGGATGACGAGGGACCATTTTCATTTTTAGGTTAAAAAAGACTACGGGGACAGTTTTCTTTATTTAAACAAGTTTTTTAAAAGCACATTTGGGCACACTGGGTGGGCTCACAGTGTGCCACATTAGGGGTGGATACATGCCGACATGGGATTGGGCACCTCAATATCAGCAATACAAGTATCGGGCTGGCGGGGGCATCCGACACGGGAGTGGGCATCTCAGTGTCAGAAGCATAAATTAAATACATTGCACCACACTGGGGTGGGCTCCCAGTGTGCCACAGTAGTGAGGGGAGGTGGATACATGCCAACACTGGGATTGGGCACCCGATGTTGGCAATACAAACATATGGCCTTGGGGGCATCCGACACTGGGAATGGGCATCCTGGTGTTGGAAACATAAATAAATATTTTGGCACACTGGGGTGGGCTCCCAGTGTGCCACAGTAGTGTGGGGGGAATACATGCTGACATGGGATTGGGCACCCTAATGTCAGTGGACACATAGAGGAACGCACTTAGATGCAGGATTCTGCATCGAGTTAAAAGACGTTGGGGGACGGTTTTCTTTTTCAGCTACAAAAACATTAAAAGCGAAATGGAGGCATCACAGCATTTAGTTTTCTCCCTCACTAAGCGAGAAAATAAAATGGCAGCTGACAAAGACAGATTTTCCTTGCAAAGAGGTTTTGCAAGATTTCCAAATCCTCTTCGCAATACTCTTGCCAGCGTTCACAATCAAGGATCCTCGATCCAAACTGTGCATCTATCCTAAAGACTGAACTGAGCATGCTCAGAACCTGAAATTTCAAAATTTAATAACTTTGGAATGGATCAATATTTGGTCACCAAACCAATACTGGATTGTTCCTTAGGATAACCTCTTTGTACCCTGAAAATGCCAAGCGGTGTGGGCACAGCACAGTGAGGAAAAACAAGGACAAATTGGCAAAATTAGTGGAAAATGCATATTTAAAAATTGCTGCATGAAATCTGCAAATCCGATTGAATCAAAACTTGGCAAATCAGGAGACCTACCACCCAACACCATCTATTCCAAATTTCATTGCAAATCTGTTGAATGATTGCAAAGTTATTAATGTGCAAAATTTGGGGTTTAGCATTAAAGTGCCTGCTCAACCCTAACTATAGAGGCACTACCGTGCCCCTATAATAATCTACACAGCACACACACACACACACACACACACACACATACACACACACATATATATATATATGAAAAACTTGTTAATTCATCAGTTTGATTAAAGTGACAAAAGTAGGGAAAATGGTCCCACCCACCCTGAACACACCAACAGGCATCGGGATATGCCTTGGGGTCATCAGCCCTAACACTCACCCCATTCCAAAAGTAAATAAGCTGAGATGGGTATAGTATAAGAGAATGGGGTGAGCATTAGAGACTATCAAGCCCAAGGCACCCCGGTTAAAGTTGCGGTGTGTAGGAGGAGGGGTGTTAGGTTGAAACCCAACACCACATTTCCTACTTTGTCGCTTTTAACCCTAACTAATGCATTAATGAAGTGTTTTGCAACTAGTTTCCTTACTTTTGAGAAAGTATAATTGTAGCCTTATTTGCTTGTGGGAGAGCAGGGCCTTTGAGCCCTGCCCATCCATCCATAACTGTAGACAGCTTGCAGTTGCATCCTTACTTCCTTGTGGTAGCTCCCATTACACCATAATACCTACACAAAATTCATTTCCACAAATTGCAAAACAGAATTCTGCTTTGCAAATCCTTTTAAATTATTGGCAAAGAAAATCCTTTTCACAAATTGTGCAAAAGGATCCCGCCATAAATTGTTTCGCAATTTGCAGTAAAGAAAATTATTTCCTGTAAATTGTGCAAAAGGATCCTACTTTGCAAATCCCTTTTCACAATTTGCAGTAAAAAATCTTTTCCACAAATTGTGCAAAATGATTCTCTTTCACCTCAAACATTTCCACAATTTGTGGATCCATCACAAAGCGCCCATTCATTGGTGGTCCAGGGCTCCTCCCTGATGTTCCTATTATTTTAAATATTGATAAACCTCCATTGATTGGTAGTGCAGTGGTCCCCCTGATGTCTCTGTTAATAAATATAGTCACAAACCTGGTTCATTGATGGCCCAGTGCCCCACTTCTTGATCCCTGATGTTCCTGTTAACATAACTATTCAGAACCCCCATCCAGTGGTGGTCCAGTGGCCCTCCTCCCCAATCCCTGATGTCCCTTTTATTATAAATATTGATCATAAACCTCTTTTCATTGGATATCCAGTGCCCCTCCCCTCCTTGATGTCCCATGTCACCCATTATAGTTATAATTCATTAACTGCCCTTGCCTGGTGGTCTAGTGGTCCCCCCCCCCCCAGCCCAGCAGGTAGTGCCAACCACCTTGCTTCCTCAATCTCAAAACACTGATGGTGACTGGCACAGCCCACCTCTCACCTCCATGGCTGGCTGGCAACTGAAGTGTCACTCAGCACATTTTGTAAAGTTGACAGCACTCATTGATTCAATGAGCAATGTAAATTTTGCAGAATGGGCTCAGTGACACTTCAGTCAGTGGCTGGCTACAGAGGTGAGTTTGGGCTATGCCGATCACCAACTGTGTTTTGGGATTGGGAAGCGGCTAGTGGGAACTACTGCTGGGGTGAAGGTACACTAGACCACCAAGTAAGGGTGGTTAATGAATTATGACTAAAGTGGGTGACATGAGGCATTATGGAGGGCGTGACTGACCATCAATGAACAGTGCTCTATTAATATTTATAATAATAATGGGGACATCATGGATTGGGGAGGGGCTGCTGGATCACCAATGAAGAGGACTTTTGTGAATATTTATACTAAGGTGGACATCGGGAATGGTGGGTCACTGGGCCACCAATGAGTGGGGCTTTGTCAACACTTTTATTAATGGGGACATGGAGGACATGGAGGATCAGTGCCCTTGTTCTTTCAGAAAAGAGATGGCAAGAACAAGCGGGCACAATTTGAAAACAGAGGGTGATGGCTCAGGGGCAATGTGAGGAAGTATTTTTTCATGGAGGGGTGGTGGACACATGGAACAGCCTTCTTGAGGAGGTTGTGGGGTAAAAAACAGTGGGGAATTCAAGAATGCATGGAACAGACATAAGGCAATTCTGGTGGGAGTTAGGAAGAAGTAGGCTGTAAGGTTAACTAAGATCTGCAGCTTATCCAATGGGTAGAAAAATGGGCAGACTGGGTGGGCCAAGCAGTCCTTATGCTGTCTGCATCAAAGTCTATGTTTCTATGTTCAGGCTTGAAAAAAACAATCCGATCATTGTTCCCATTTCCCTGGTGTCTAGTTGCACCCCACCTGCCTGTCACCATTGCCCATTTCCTTGATGCCTAGTGGCACCTCCCACCCACCAATCACCATCCCCTTGCCATTTAACATTCTCTGGTGTGTAGTGACACCTCCCACCTTCCGATTGAAGAAACAATCTGAAATAAAGAAAATGGTCCCTTGATGTTGTTTTAAACCTGTAAAAATTGGTCTGTCACTGATCAGCCCCCACCTCCACCTCTCACTCAGCACCACCACCCCACCACCCCAGTACACACACACTCACACCTCACTCTTACCTGAACAGGCCCCAGGTTCAAAACCCACTCTCTCATTGAAGACATGTCTTGCTGCTGGAACCAGTGACTACAATATGAGACACTAAGGTGAATGCGGTTTAATGTATTTCAAAGGGATTTCAACTTTTATGCATAACTTAGCCAATTTTTGAGTTTTGACCCCAAATTTTCAACATGGCCTTTTGCAGACCCCACCTCATGAACACTATGACTGTCATGTATCTTCTGCCTGAAAGTTAATTTAGTGATCAGTTGGCAAAATCTCCTTTTGGATGGGAATTTGACAATTTTCCTGATCTTGCTCATGAGGTGGGGTCATAAAAGGCTATGTTGAAAATGTGAGGTCAAAATGAATAAAATGGCAAATATTTTGACCCCAGATTTTCAACATAGCCTTCTCTGCTTATTTACTTATGGAATGGGATGAGTGTTAGTGCTGATGACTGCAAGGCACAGCTTTGATGCCTACTGGTGTGTGCAGGGTAGGGGTGGAATGTTAAGGTTGGAAACTCTAATACCACATTTACCTATGTTTGTGGCTTTAATCCTAACAAGAACATTGACAAAGTTTTTTGCAATTTATATATATTATAGGGTATGGTCCTGCCCCTATAGTTAGGGTTGAGTAGCATGTTTAATGTTAAACCTCAAATTTTGCACCTAATAACTTTGCAACCGATCAATGGATTTTCACAAAATTTGGTATGCACTGTCCCATGAGGTAGGTCTCTTGATGTGGTAAGACTCTTTCTGGCTAGATGTATGGATTCTGAGATCGAATAGTGTTAAAACCTTAAAAGTTGCCTTTTTTGCAGTTTTTTCATTGCATTTCATTCACATGGTGTAGAATTGTGGTGTGATTTTTTTATGGTACAGCCAGCATGGGTAACAGAACTGGCATGCTTAGATTGGTGAAAAATATTAATCTGTTGCAAAGTTATTACATTTTAAGTTCCAATTGTTTTCAATAGGAATTTCCATGTCAAAATTAGAGGGATAAAGTTCTGACCAAGGATTGACCTCGCTGAAAAGAATTTGCTATCACAAGATCTGTTCCTTTTAGCGAGATAAAATCATGTTTTGTGAGAGAAAATCCTTTTTTGCAAGATGATATCTTGTTTTCTGTTTGTTTTTTTAATTCAAAAGCCACACAAATGACATCCTGGAGATATACAACCACATCTAGTTCACTGATTAGGACCCCCTTAGGGGCAATCTGCACTTCAATGTTACAGATGTGCCCCAGTTTTATTACTGTCAGAATCCCTTTTATTGGCCAGTATGATGCAAAAAAATCCACTAAAAGGATCCTTTATCATGATTTCTGTGCCATTCCCTGTGCTGTAATGTATTTCCTTGGTTTCTAGTGGCAGTCCCCAACTCCCCTTTTAAAAATATAATCCAACACGGGATGTGTTGGATGCCCCCATCTATTGCTTTAATAATGTTTGCTGACATCGTGGGGCCTAATCTCCATGTCGGCATTCAGAATTCCTCAAGCACAATGAGAAACTGGGAGCCCACCTCCAGTGTCCCAAAATAGATTTTATATGTACCCATAAAAGAAAACCATCCCCAACATCTTATATACTTTTAAACCTTAAATAAAAGAAATCAGTCCCCGTCATTGCCGCCATTCCCTTTCCTCATTCCAACCCTCCCACTGAGCACCTACCTCCCTCACCGCCTTACCCTATACTTACCTCCAGAGGTTGTATGCTGTCATCTTCTGTTAACTTGAAACACCTCTGCACTCTTCAAAGCCAAACCATGAAGTGAGTAATAAAGGTAAGTGCCGTATAATCTATTTCAATGATGTTCTGAACTTATGTTCATAACTTCACCATTTTAAGACTTTTCCACCAACTTTTCAACATAGCCTTTTGGGACCCCACCTCATGAGCACTGTTACTGCCATTTTGTTAATCAGGCCTGGAAGGAGATTTCACAGTTGCTACGTGAAATCACCTTCCAGGACTGAGCTATCAAATTTACCACCAGCCACCAGTGTTCATGAGTAGTATCCCAAAGCAACCATGTTAAAATCTGGTAATTTCTGAAAATGGCCAGGTTCTGGTGCATTCATTGAAATTATTCTACGGGCATGCATGACTTTGGTAATTTTCAATATTTTGACCCAAGATTTTCAACATAGCCTACTTGTTACCCCACCTCATGTATGTCACAGCTGCCATTTTCAAATCCTGCCCAAAATGTTGTTTTGCACCTGTGTCTCATTTTGGCATGGATTTTAAAATTTTCACCTACATCATTTACGATGTCAGGTCTTATGAAGAACTATGTTGAAAACTTGGTTCAAAATATGAAAAATGCCAAAGTTATGACCATTCATTGCAATTTCACTATGACTGCTTGTAACCCGGAAGCGTTAAATATTTTTACCCCAGATTTTCCAACATAGCCATCTTATTACCCCACAAGTATGTCACAGCCGTCATTTTCAAATCCTGGCCACAATGTGTTTCGCACCTGTGGTGTGGAATAGCATTACAGTTACGCAAATTACATTTTGGCGAAGGATTCAAAACTTTCCTGTAATGGGTACATGAGGTGGAGTAATAAGATGGTTATGCTGACAATTTGGTCATTGTTGTCCTATAAATGGAAGCTCAGGGCCCAGAGCTACATACATATATGCATGTACAGAGGGATGGAAGCACAGGGCCCAAAGGATCCTGCAATCCCATAGTAAAATAAGGGTACTATTATACTATCTCAAAAATAAGGAAGTTGCAAAACACTTTGTTAATGCTTTAGTTAGGGACAGTTAGGGTAAAAGTGACAAAAGTTGGGACATGAAGCATTAGGGTTTCCCTAACACCCTACCCTCCCAAACCAGACAGGAAAGCAGGTGTGGGGTGTGCCTTGGTCTTCTCAAGGTGCACCATTCTGAAACAAGTCCTTTCTAACCTGAAAATTTCTGCCTAAAATTCCAAACTGTCTGGGCTATAGGTGATGACAAAAACATTGCAAAAAACCCAAGTTTTCCTAAAATGCACTCTCAGATCTCAAATCCACACATTCAACTGGAATGAAATTTGGCAAATCAAGAGATCTTCACCCCCAGACTGTTAATGCAAAATGTTGTACAATTGCATTGAATGGTAGTAAAACTATTAAGGTGCATAGTTAGGGGTTTACCAATAAACAGCCTACTCAACTCTAAGTATAGTGTTGCTATCGTACCACTATAATGTATATGTACGCACTACACAAATATTATTTTGGCTTAGTAGTGTCCGTTTATTAGAGTAAGCTGTTGAGTATTAGATCCCAATTTTGCACCTTAATACTGTAACTGTTTCAGTTCAACTTATTTACTTGAAATTTGGAAGGCTCATAGTTGTGCCAGGATCTTGGATTCTGAACATTTTGTGGGAATTGGTTTACTGGGGTAAAATTACTGAGATGCAAAACAGAAAAAAGACAATAATTAATGTTTTGCTCACCTATAGCTAAAACAAATAGGATAATTTCAAACATGAAACTTACAGATTTAATAGTTTGCCACAATGTGTACATTTATGATTTTTGTCTCCCAAGCATTTTATTTATTTAATTTTTGTTGACCCGGAAAGGAGGACTAGATAGTCTGCCTATTTTCAGCCTCATCCTGGGGAGGAGATACAGATGAAACCAGCTGACATTGAACCAGATAAAGCTTTTGGTGGAATTTTAAGTGAAAATGGCAGGAAATATGGCCAGGACAACAGCAAAATTCCATTACTGTTTTTGAGAAGTGTTGTGGATCTTTAATGTTCACCTGAACAACGCTAGAACAGACAGACAGGACCTCAGTTTAACACCTCATCCGAAATAAGTAGTTTTAAATATTTAAGAAAAACAATTATATTTCTGAGCATTCACAGTTAGAAAAATGGGCATTCTAAGTATAAGTGTGCTTCTATGACCACTCCTTAATGTGGTCATTTTACTCAAATGTGTTTCTGTTTTGGGGGCAGGGCTGCAAGATGCTGCAAACAGCATCCATGTCTGAATTATAGTGTTCATTCAGCAGGACTGGGGCTACGTCAGTGTGTAGCCCTGCCCTTGTTGAACAGAGCTGCACATGATTCACTTCTTCGCTGGCCCTTCAGTGGCCATTAGCCACCTGAGTGTCCTAATATTTTTAGAAACTGGACACTGGTGCTCAACTCCTGGTGTCAGATAAACAGTGTATTTTAACACTGGGGTGCACACCTGGGTGCCAGTTCACTCTCCTCATTACAATTCCTTCACCAACCTACCACTCCAACAGCTTGACACTGGGAGACCCAATCGCCAGTACTGGCTTAGACCATCCTCTCCCCGACCCAACAGTCCATGACACTGAGATGCCTACCCAGACTGCTGCTAAACATCAAGCTGACACTGGAGTGCCCAACCTGTAATGAAAAAAAAAGTCCCTTGATTTCTTTTTTTTTTTTTTTAAGTGTAATAAAGAAAATGGTCCATCGTTGTTGCTGCACGCCATCCCCTCCTCCACCCATCCCAAACCCCTACTCAGCACCACTGGTGATAAGACAGATTCTGTTCTGTAACATGTGTCCAGCCATATTTTTCTACTTCCAGAGTGTACTGGCTTAAAGATGTACCTTATGCTACAGACAGGAGGCTACAGAGTAGGTGGAAGGAAATGAGCACTGGGGTTGTCAACACCAAGGAAAACTCTACCACTGATTTGACAAGACTCCAGAGACCCAAGACCCTTATATTTTTCATTTCCTACTTTGTGCACTTTGCGTTCTTTATCCCTAATGTCTGCATTAAATGTCTGTATATACAGACATTTGTTTGAGGATAACATGATTGGGAATGTAAAAAGTGCTTGTGACTTAGCAATGTGTGACTAACTTTCTGCTTTTCTAATGTTGCTGCAGGGCTTGGAGCTGTAAAGTAGATTTCAGAAGCTAGCCTACTGTAGCATTCTGTTGTGCTTGTTTGGTAATGAATAATTCTGAGCTCTACTACTACTATTCTATTTAAGAATACATTATGACATAGTACAGCAAGGAAAGATATCAAGATATCACTCACATGACATAATGCATCATGCAAATATATTACTATATTTCCATGTTCAAAGAGGTTTCATTTCATTTAGATATATGTAAATATACCATGACAGGGTGTGCATTATAGGGTTTAATGCATGCCCCAGTGAGTAAGTAAGGCACAAGGCTGAAGGCGAGTGTCCTATAGCCTTGAAGTGCAATAAACTCCTATAATGCACACTCTGTAGGGGCTCATTAGACTTATAAATTGTTCTAAGTAGGTCTTTTGGGAGGACAATGTGATTTGACACTTACCTCTGCATTTATAGAGATTTAATGCATGGTCAAGTGATGTTTCATAGCCAAAAACATTTCTAGTTTTTCTTGCTATATTATAAATATTTATAAAATGGGTCTGTAGTTTTCTAAGTCCTGATTGGCTGAGAGGTACCTTTGGCTGTGTCCTTATCAGTGCATTTTGCCAACCGGCATCTCTTCAGCCAATCAGGACTCACTATAAGACAGATATCACCATGCCAACTTCCTGAAACTGCTAGCTGAGCTGGAGCCCCCAACAACACACTCTGGTCAGGTACACCCACTTTACACTGCAGCATCCTACTGAGACCATGGACAAAACCCTATCAATGGCTCATTTTAAATAAGAAAACTGTCACCTCTTCATTTAAGACAGCAGCCCCGATCCAATTGAGAGTTGAGTGCATGCCGCACAACGCAGCTTTCAAATCATGCCCTAAACCTGCTCCTCTATCAGCCATTGTAAAATAACAAAAACAACATTGTCAAAGTGCTTCTAAAATGTAAAGCAACATACGATATCAGAAGCATAGCAGGTTATGCTATAGTGAGCCGTGAAACCACGATCGTTGAAGCGCTGTGAGAAAAGTGCTAAATCACGGTGGCTAGTGAGACACAATTTGTTCCACTCCTCTAAGTAGAACTCATTGGACATTTATGTTTAGACCCGCTCCTCTACTGGCTCTTACAGACATTGGTGTGTGTTTTGTTACACATTCAGATTAACACAGTCCAGCTTTCAATGTAATGTCAGAGCGACAGCCAAAAATGAGACTGGGAAGCGCTATCAGAAAGTGCTAAATAGGGGCTGGCTAGGGACATGCTGACTCCTGCACCCATAAGTAAAATTCATTTACTCTCTCATAAAAAAACACATATTCTGAAGAATTTTATGTATGTGGCGTTTGTGTGTTGGGGGGTGGGATGAGGAACAGTCAGACACTATAGCTCCTACATAATTTTAATCAAAGATGTCCTATTTTCCACTAAAATGGAGTGAATGACAAGGACTACCTTTTGTTTTTATCTGCGATATATTTTTTCTAATCTTTATCTACGCTTTTTTGAGTATTTTTAATTTACTTTTTACAAAGGAACCATTTATAATTGCAATAACACACTCCGAGGTGTGGGTTTCTCCTGATAAAAACGCCCAGGTGCAAAAGGCACTCAGCGCAACTGCCTCATGCCTCATAACTCACCTGGGCATGCTCTTACCAGGAGATAACCACACCTTGTCATGTTATTGCTTGCATATATGTGTGTGTGTGTGTGTGTGTGTGTGTGTGTGTGTGTGTGTGTGTGTGTGTGTACACACACACGCTAAGTATATATATCTATATATATGCAATGGGGTGACCATATACTGTATGTAGTTAAATAAACACATTTATCTGAGTCACTGTACGTATAAATAAATGTATACATACAGTGTCCATTTATACATACAATTCTGGACTATTTCCTACATTATCATACTTTCACTTTCTGGCACTCACTCACAGTCTCTGCTGGTGTCTACATACAGTATGTTGCCGCATCCACAGTAAAACATCCAGTTAAAGCTTCTTTTTTCTCTCCCCAGCATTATGCATCTGCATTTCCACCACGAAACAGCATTTCTCACTCAGAGTCCTCTGGCCAATATTACGTTCCCAGCTGCATCCCAAACTGCCTCAGCCCCCCACTGACTTCCTAATGAACTGCTAAACTACTAAACAGCCAGACCACAGCTTTTTAAAACAAATCTCCCCCCTGCATCTATAACACACAAGAACAGAACTGCTGACCTGAAAGAACATGCTCCAAATCCACTGTTTTTTTTCTTTCTGCCCCACTTGCTCGCTTACTCACACTGTGAGTAGGGTCACTGAACTCAGATGCCTTTTCCTCCCAACACCACTCGCTCTACTCTGAATTCACAGCTTTCATAAAAATAACTTTAAAAAGAAAAAATTATAACAGCCACCACCTTTGCCTCGGTGAGCGATTGCTAAACTGATGTGACATTTTCTGTATTCCTTTCTATGAGCACTTGCAAAACTCAGCTGCCATTTTCTTCTTTTAAAACCTGTTAAGCCATACTATCAGCCAATCAGCTTTAACGAATCACACAGGATGGTGCGCCAACATGGCAAATCAAAAATCAACCCACACAGTTTTCTATATTTCTTTATTTCAAAAATGTTTTACTAAACTAAACATATACACAAGGTCCTTCCCTGTTGCATAAATGAAATATGCAGGGAGACCTTGTGTGATATATGATTTATGTACACTTGTGCTGTTTGCCCTTGGCCACCACACTCGTGGCTTATGCCACTTGTGAGGTTACCGAGGTGAAACAGCACTTGTGTGCATAAATCATCACACAGGTCCCCCTGCATATCCCTTATACATCAACTGTGTTAATGAAGAGATTTTATATATTATATATCTATTTTTAATTTTTTTAATACAATGGGGTGAGAGTTATTCCAGTGCAATGAATTGAGATATTCTCACTGCAGTGGGATAAATGCTGATAGCGTCAGTGGAGTGAGATACATTCTGTTTATCCATACTCTGCTGATGTCATCACTCACTTACTCAAGCTAGCATTCTAAAAAAGTGCTTCAAAAATCAGTTTCTGTCTCACTGAAGCCTACAAATCACTCAGTTAGCAATGCAAAACACACTTACCTGTGTCCCAAAGTTTCCAACACTCCTAGCCCATTTCTCTGCTAAGCTCAACTTCAAAGCAACCTGAATTCAAATGAAACTCATTTACAAAGCAGTTTCTGTCTCACCAAAAGCTGCAACTAACACAAATAGCATAGCAAAACACACTTACCTGTGTCCCAAAGTTTCCAACACTCCTAGCCCATGTATTGCTAATCTCAGCTTCAAAACAATCTGAATTCAAATGAAACTCATTTACAAAGCAGTTTCTTTCTCACTGCAAGCTGCAAATAACACAAATAGCAAAAGCAAAACACAATTACCTGTGTCCCAAATTTTCCAACATTCCTAGCCCATTTCTGTGCTAATCTGAGCTTCAAAACAACCTGAATTCAAATGAAACTCATTTATAAACAGTTTCTCTTTCTCACTGCAAGCTGCAACTAATACAATTAGCATAGCAAAGGAAATCACCCATGCCCTACAGTGTTTCTAACAATCCCAGACCATTCAGGAACATTCCACACTCTCAGACCACAGATAAATACTGCTTTTAGTATAGCCTAGATAGAACTTGGAGTAATGAGCTCTGAACAAGCTTGGTACAGTCAACAAATCAGACCCGTGTTTGATTCTCACAACCTCCACTTGCATACTGTAACTCTGAACAAACCACTTAACTGCCCAGTATGCCTAAAAACTCACCTGCCTACCAAAGACTAAAAAACAAAAAAAAAACAAGCATTTGTCAAAGCTGAATGTTGTCGCTGGCATTGGCAGTGGGAGTGGTGGAGCTAGAGGCATAGCGTTGTGATTTTGTTAATGTGTCCCAAAGGTGATTTTGCACAGTGAGCATGCCATTGTGTGCCACAGCTGCGGAAAGATATTTTGGGCAGGCTGTGAAAATGTCAGCTGGACTGTTGATAAGGAGGTGTGTACAAATGCCAGTGGTGAAAATGTGGCATGAAAATATTGCAGCGTGCATGGAAACTGTGCAATGCACGCTTGCAACACGAAATTTTCAACAGAGGCATTTAGGACCTCTGCTCATAAATAGTGTCACTGTCATTTCCTGGAACTGTCGAAAACTGATTTCACACAGCGACAGTGCAATTCTGTGCGGACGTCGTAGAACACATTTCAGCCAGCTGCACTGTTCATAAGGAGGTATGGAAAAATGCCAGTGATGAACAGCTGGGTGAAACTATTACAAATTCACAAAGTTGCGGCGTGCAGTAACCGCGCAACGCATTTCATAAAACACTCATTTTATTGACTTTAGTCCCCAAATTTTCAACATAGGCATTTTAGAACATCTGCTAATGAACAGAATCACTGTCATTTTCATAATGCATCTCAAATATGGACTTTCACAGCGACTGAGCTACTCTGTGCTGGAACAGCGAAAACAGATTTTGGTCAGGATGTGAAAATGACAGCTGTACTGTTCATTAGGAGGTGCAGAGCAATGGCACTGTTGAAAATCTGGAGTGAAAATATTATAAGTTTGCGAACTTATGAGCGGCGTGAGTGCAACCGCGCAACGCACGCCGTAACACAGTCATTTTATGGAGTATTGTCACCAAATTTTCAACATAGACATTTTAGGACCTCTGTTCATGAACAGTGTGACTTGCATTTTGTAATCTGCCCCGAACACTGGTTTCCCACTGTGACCGCACTATTGTCTTCGGAGCCCATGAAGCACATTTTGGCCAGGATGTGAAAAATGACAGCTGTATTGTTCACAAGGAGGTGTAGAACAATGACAATGTTGAAAATCTGGCATGAAAATATGCGAATTCACAAAGTTACGAGCATGCGCAGCAACTGCGCAATGCGCTTTCGTAACAGTCATTTATGGAATATTGTCACCAAATTTTCAACATAGGCATTTTAGGATCTCTACTCATGAACAGTGTCACTGTCATTTTCATAATCTGCCTCAAACACTGATTTCCCACAGCGACCGCATTTATGCGCCGGAGGTGTGGAAACACATTTTAGCCAGGATGTGAAAATGACAGCTGTACCTGTTCACAAGAGAGTGTAGAACAATGACAATGTTGAAAATCTGGTGTGAAAATATTATGAATTCATGAAATTCACAGTGTGCGTAGCAACTGTACAATACACGCTCAGTAAAACAACCATTATTTGAGTTTTCCGCAAATTTGCAACATAGGCTTTTGAGCCCACCTCATGAACACTGCCACTGTCCTTGCATTAATCAGTCCCAAAGGTAATTCCATGCAGTGACTGTGAGATCACCTTCGGGACTGATTAACGTCATAACAGTGACAGAATTCATGAGGAGGGTCCCAAAAACCCATGTTGAAATTTGGTGCAAATATCAAAAATGCCGAGATATGCACCAAAGTTGAAAACCCTATCTGAACCATTATACAGCTTACTGGCATTTCCTCAGTTCGGCGGTTGGCTTTGAAGAGTGCAGACATGTTCCCAGTCCACGAAGATCATCGTGCTGAGCTCCGGAGGTAAGTATGGGATAGGGTGTGTGGAGGCAGGGTGCACAGAGGGTGGTGTGGGTGGTGGGTAGGGAGACTACGAGGACCGTTTTCTGTTTACAGGTAAAAAAACAAAAAAAGTTGCAGGACAAGTTTTTGTATTTCAGGGTGATTGGCACACTGGGGTGGGCTCCCAGTGTGCCACCTATTCTTTTTGGGGGTTCTGCAGCCGATGGGATCGGGCACCCTCGTCGGCACACAACAGGGTTGGGATTTATGCTGGCGGGGTAAAGGGGTGCCAAGCCGAGGGGATTGGGCACCTCGGCAGATTCACAATAGGGGAGGGTTCTTTATGCTGACGGGAGTAAGGCTCTCCGTCAGCACAAAGTAAAGGGAGGTTAGAGCAGGGGATTGGCCATCCTCAGCATACAACAAATGGGGGTTATTTATGCTGATGGGTGGGCTCCCCGTCAGCAGTACAGCGGGCAGGAGGTAACTGACAGGATTAGGCACCCCAAAGTTGGCAGTTTGGAGGCGGTGTACTGCCATGTGCATAATGGTGGTGAGCACAGCAAGAAAAGGCCCTCTCATGCCTGACGAGCTTTGCCTGGATTACAACGGACCTTTCCTTAGATGTGCTCACCACATTAGCATGCATGGTGTGGTGTCTGCATGCAGGCTGATTGGGGGAATGAGGGGCGCACCTACTGATGCATGCCCTGCATTCGCCCAACAGCGACTGTGCCTCCAAAGCTGCACTGTCCAAGATGTTGGCTGTGCAAGCACGCCAACATAAAAAGCACATAGATACAGGAAAAGACACAGCAAAACATAACACTTCATACACTCTAACCCCATTTGTATAAATAGCATACATGATGTGCATGTCATGATATGGAAATATTCTCCTTCTGCAGAGTGAGCTGTGCATTCTCACTCTGCAGGAGTGAAATATTTCCATATCTCACTCTGCCCATCATGTATCCTATATCTATCTATCTATCTATCTATCTATCTATCTATCTATCTAAACAGCATTAATGGAGAGATTAGGGTTCCCAAAATTCAAAACTCACAAAGCAGGGAAATGAAAATGTTAAGGTTTGGAGTTGTTAGGTATATGTACTGACCATCTACTGACCCTCACACACACACGCCAATGACATCCTTATTGTTTATTATATTTCTGCTGTATGCATTAACATACAGATGAGGGATATCCACCATATAAGAATCAGATATCAGTGATCATGCTTGCTATACCATGTATTATTATATATATTCATTTTATGTATGCTTTTACTCATCATTACTAAAGTATTATTCTACTATAGCAATGCCATCTAGTGGGTCTGTAACACCTCTGCTGTCTCATAACTAGGCTTGGCAGGATTAGATTTAAATTGTAAATGTTGATAAATGTAAATTTCACTGCACATGCACAAAATGACAAAAAATATTTCCATCGATATTAATGTAAATTTACAGATAGGCAAAGTAAGCTCTACTGCTATTTTGACATGTGATGATAATTTGTGTTTTTATCAGTTTATAAATTCTCAATGTTTACTGCTATTAACTGCATCTGTGAAAATTAAATCGATACAAATCAAAATAAATGCTTAAAAACAATTTCAAGCAACTGTGAAAATTTAAATTGATAAAACTCGGAGAAAGGGTTTAAAAATAAAATCAATATTTTCCATCGAAATCAGAAAAAATAAAATCGAATTCTGCTAACCCGACTCATAACTGACCTTGTTTATGTTCCACATGTATTTCTGCATTTTCTTTGTTTCAAGCTTATAGCTGACAACACATTTTCTTTGTTCTAAGTTTCTTGCCAAGTCTACATTTTCCCTATGTAAGATTATCACAGGAGCCACCTTATTATTACTTCTTAGCTAATAGCACTTCTAGAACTGTGCCTCTTATCAGTAGTATAATAACTGTTGCTAAGATTCTCCCTTGGAGAAATGAGACAAACCAGTAGGTCTGAGGAAGGCCTGGCTCCCCTGTGATTGTATCACGTGTGCTTATCTATTTATTTATTTATTAAATTTCGGATAAATACCTTTGAGCCAATGTCTCTTTACAAAGGTCCGTGACAGTATACAAAGAATAGAAGTACAGTTTGTGTGAGATTAGCAGGCAAACAGTTGGAATACAAATTTCAGTACAAGGTATACATGGTTTAAATGCTACAGGTAATATAATCAACAGTTAGAACAACACAACCAAGCATACATTTAAGAATGCTGAGTCACAGCAAACAATGTTTACATGAATTAAAGCTGTCAGAAGGGCATTGTTAAAGGAAAGGTGGAGTGGAAAAACTGAGTTGCTGCCAGTTGTGCCAGGTAGCATAGGAAAGTGAGAAGAGAGAGTGGGCATAGAGGGGTAACTGGGAGGGAGGTAGAGGGAGGTGGGTGGGAGGCAAGGATCGGGAACTTGTGCAACAGTGGGTGGGGCAAGCAGATTAGGAAAAGGAGGGAATGGAGTTGAAGGAGGGTAAGAGAGGAAGGTGGTGGACCAGGGCTAGAGAGAGAGAGGCAGGAGTATAGAGGGGAGGGTGGTGGCAGGCAGAGGTGGGGATAGTAGAGAGGTGAGAAGAACAGGAGGGATTGCAGGGAGGTTAGGAGAAACTGCCACAGGTGTACTTGCAGTAATATTGCCTGTAATTAACCTGTTTTATTACATGATATATATCTACTTGTGATTGATGTTCTTTGTCTCAGCCAGACACCAAACAAGAACCTGATAGTGAGATTATCACTCCTACATTTTGGTGACTGTGGCTAATTGGGTTTTGGCTGGCAAAGAATAACACTCATTTTGATTTGGGTGTTGTGTCTACTAGTCGTTTCTTTCCAGCAACAAGTAGCTGCAAGTTTGAGGCTCCATCAACATCGCGGACTGCAGTTGCCACCCGTCAGGTTTTACCTGGTGATCAGGTTTTCAGGGTTCCTATCAGGTGTCTGGTTTTGCTCTGTGCTGGTCAGGTTTTGAGCCATTTTGAGTGCTCACATACTTTTGAAACAGATTTTGTTGTATCATGCATTGTTTCAGCTGCATGTCCAGATTACAAACAAGTTCTGTTGTCATTATAGCCCTTTGTTTGTGAAAGCAGTCAAACTGGGAGGTGTAAAGTATGACCATTAACACCATTAGATATTTAACCTAATCATTTCCACTGCATGTTAAAGTGGCATAGCACCAAAGCTGCCCCCACCTTTTGTAACAGTAACAGAGCCAGTTGTCTTCCACTTTCATTTGCTGGTAAACATTTTCATATCTGTAAATGAGTTTTTAATCTCTGTATGTTTATCTGGTAAACTAATGTCAATAAATAAATAAATACATAAGTAAATAAATAACTAGGAAGAATCTCATAAAGTAACTTTAACAAATACAGTACAGCATCTTAACATTTGTGTTGAACTGTTGCTTTAAAATTGTCTTTATTGGTATAACAAATGGCTTTCTAGGAGGAACAATGCATGATGAGTCATGAAAAGGGTGGGGCTAGAGGCGGAGCTTAGGATCAGTTTTTGCTTCATTCAAAGGTGGCAACAGTGCCCCAACTGGTACAGCAGCAGCTAAGGACTCCATGGCAGAGGATTGATTCACTCCTTTATGTTGGCAGATAACTGTGAGCTTGGAGCTCCATTTGTATACTCAGACTGCCGCTCCCCGATGGGTACAGCAGCAGCTAGGGACTCTGTGACAGAGGGTGACTGGCTTGTTTCGGTTTCAGGCCCTTTCTTAGGTGCTCTCATGTCTCTGGTCTGCTTTTGTTTGCAGTAGCGAATAAACAGCAGAACAGATGATTTAAAACTTCCCACACTTTTGTTTTCTTAACATGTCTTCTAATATCACTAAAACTCAAATAACTAAATAAGTAAAATAAATAAATAAATATAGGTGCAGAGTTGAAATTGGATATCTCAAATCATTTATCCTCCATGGAGGCTGTCCTGATGTCTGTTTCAGTGCACAGTCAGATGTTAACCCTGTCCAGCCTATCAGCATACAGTATGCAGGGCTTGTCTGTCTACAAAGATGCAATCTTTGAAAGGGTTAATAGTAGCTGTTTTTGAATGCAGCCCTGGAAGCTTCCAAGTTAAGCTAAATTCCCTGGAGGCTGAACTCAGTGGTGTGAAGAAACTGCTTGACACATTAACTGCTGAAAGCACCAAACAGGTACCTAAACGGGGCTGAAACTCCAGACCTTATGTCAGACAATGATTCACTTAAGCATGGTAATGTACAGTGTAATGATAGAGAACTAAATGTTTAAGAGAGGAATGTGAGAGGGCAAGACTATCAGAAAGCAGGTTTTGCAAATGAATGACAGATTAAGGAGAATGAAGCTTTGCATGATGATTTGGCAGAGCTTCTGGACGAACTACATCAGGTAAGAAATTATTTGGATAAACAGCTTAGGGATCACGCTGAGGTGGTAGCGCATATAGTATGTTGCAGAAAGATGTTATGAAAGGTGTTCATTTAACAAATGCAGAGTGATTCATATGGAATGTTGAGGCAAGATGGTGAAATTGTGCCATCAGCGAGAGGTTCTTGCTGGGCATATTAAGGCTATGGATAGTTTCAATATGCCCATTGACATCACATCTTCTGGGGAAAACTGTGATGATGAGTGCCCTCGAATGACGTGAAGCAGGCATGTCCATTGGCTGTGTTTGCAAAACCCCTGTCACAAATGGTGGATGCTCACATTCACAAAATGGTGGCCAGCGTCATGAAGTAATGACGTTTTGCCATTCACAAGATGTGCTGCCCATACTTAACATGGCTCCGACCATGCCAGCATCCAATATGGTACTGCCCATACCAGCAGCGTGAATAGCAAGCATTGTGAATCAACAGGATTCTATATGCTTATACCCTCAGTTATTGCTGCCTTACCAGGTCAGACAGAGAAGAGGTTGAGAAATGATTGAGGATGCACTAAAGAAAATTAGTATTTCTGAAGAGCAGAAAACTTTGTTCAGTCACTGGATGAAATGATGAAAAGTGCCAGTCAGCAACCGAATGTTGTGAAAGAAGTGGCAGATGCAGTAACTCATGCTGCATTATAGGGCATTAAAAGCTTTCCGCTCACCCTAAATAGCTGATGCCTGCAAATCCCTGCAGGTTACACATTCTGCTATGCAAATTGCTGACAGTTTAGGCAAAATGACACCTACTGACAACCTGAGCCTACATCTTCAGAAGGTCCTTTCCCATTGCGATTTGCTTGGACTCCCAAGGAATACCATGTTCAAGTCCTCTGTCTCACTATAGACCCTATGCTTTGGGCAAAACTCCCAGAGAAAGTTAAAAGAATTAATCAGCAGATTTTGATACTATATGTTCAGAACTGATGGCTGTCAACTCCCAGGAGTAGTACGCATCACTTGGTATTTAATGTCAAGCAGGGAGCGAAGGAATCTCGGAGGGCTACCATCAGCATCTCTGGAGGTCATACAGTGCAAGCAAGGAGCTAGCCAAAGAGGATTTTAGCAGAAACCAGCTGGGATATAAGGATCTATTCCTGCACAATATGTACCCAGCCCTCAAGGAGAGGGTTGAGTTTGTTGTTTTCCTGATTCAAGTACATTAGATGAAATGTTGGCGACAAAAAGGTTTATAATGCTTACCTGTATTCTCTGGCTTCGGTTCACGAAAGGTTGCTGCCATCCAGCAGCCATCCAGAAATAATACCCACTGTACAGTGGAGGGGAGCAGCAAAATACTGCCAGCTCCTCTGATGGCATGGATCATCAGAACAATAATGGGCGTGGCAGCAGATGGAAAAAAAATAGGTACTATAGGTCTAATTTTCAAGATACTAATCAAACTGGTAACCAAGCCCAAGGGATGCATACTGGGCCACTATACCACCAGCTTGCAAATGAAAATGCAGACCTCAGGAGACAGATCAGAGGTATGAACAGTGGTTAGTGCAGGAACAGACTGACTTGTGGCTGCAATAGCCTCATCTCCACAGGCCACAATGGGAATGGTTTCCTATGTATAATCCCTCCTGGTCCACCACTTGCTCCTCTACCTCCTCCGCCCAGCACCTGCTATTTTGCTGCGGTGACAACTATGCCATCACTGCCCTGATCCTGAAGAGTGCAAAGCAGGCCTCATGTTTTCTTTCTCAGAGTCTCAGGAGTCTTGGATAATTGGTGATGTGGTGTTCCTTGTGGTTGACAACCCCAATGCCCACCCCCTTCCCCAGCCCCTACCACCTGCCTGAGCACAAGATACAGGTCCAAGCCCATGCCTCATAGTCATATACTGTTTAAAGGTAGAAGTATGGCTGGCCACATGTGGCCAACAGAATTAGTCATAAATTTCTTCATGCAGGGCCCTATTCAACTAATTTTACTGGTAAAGTTACTGAAGAGACTGGAAAGACGATACATATGTCAGTGTTTGTTGGAGGAAGGTTAATTTATTTCAGCTTCCAAAATTATTAATACTGCCTAGACAAACAGGAACAGACACTCATATATATGGCGGAAGGACTTCATCAGGGTGGAGCCTATATCCTGGGCATAGCGATAAAGAATATTTTACAAACTGGTTTCAAGTGTTATAGAGATATCCTTCAATCCAATTCCACAAACATAGCAGAAACAGCATACAGGCTCTCAAACCCCAATTAACAAAAACAAGTGCCTTAATGTGGGCTTACTTTGATGATCAGATTTAAATTCATTAATTTATTTCACATTTTTATATGTTTGTGCATGCAGCAAGAAACATTATATGGCAACTTAGGAGAGAAGCAGGTTATGGAGGTGGCAGCCAACAGGGGCACTGCATTTGGGGCTTAGCAATGGTGGACCAGTGCAGGCCCAGTGTCCTGATGACACTGGTTCTGCAGAAGTGCCACCAAGTTGAAACATTTCGCCACTGCAATCAGGGGCCACCTCGTCATTGCAGAGTCAGTTGTTTACTGCCAGTCGTGCAGATTGCGGGCGGACCTGCTGTCCACATGCCCTGACCCAGTACATTTGCGATCGGGAGTCCACTGCCCGTCAGTATACTGTAACCTCCCCATTTGTTTGTGCCAAGGGGTGCCCAGTCCCCTCAGCATCATCGCCCCAACAGTCTTTCTTTGCCAATGGGGCCCAATCCTATCGGCTTCAGTCCCCACCTTCCCATAAATTTGCAACAGGAAGCCCAAACCCATCGGCATAATGTCTCCCCCAAAATTTACTGTGAATAGGGGGTGCCCAATCCCATCAGCTACAGTCCCCCAAACACTCAGATGGCACACTGGGAGCCCACCCCAGAGTGCCAATGTTCCTTAAAAAAAAAAAAGTCCCATGATATTTTCTTTTTTTTTTCTTTAAACCTGTAAACAGAAATGGTCCCTCGTTGGAGTCTGGTAGCCCTCCCCAACTGTGCCCACCCTCTGTGCACCCTACCTCCCCACACCCCCCTACCCCATACTTACCTTTCAGAGCCCAGCGCACGACTGTGGACCAGAACACGCCTGCACTCTTCAAAGCTGACTGCTAACTGAAGAAATGCTGGTAAGCTGTATAATGGCATAAATAGTTTTTTTCAACTTTGGTGCATATCTCAGGCATTTTTGGGGATTTTGGCACCAAATTTTCAACATGGGTTATTGGGCCCCTCCTCATGAATTCAGTCACTGTCATGGTGTTATTCAATCCCAAAGGTGCTTTTCATGGTCACCGCGGAATCACCTTTAAGACCGATTAATGAAACAACAGTACTACAGTTCATGGTGGCCTCAAAGGCCTATGTTGCAAATTTGGTAAAAGAAATCTAAAAATGACTGTTTTACGACATGCGTTGCACAGTTTCCACGCTCTCGAACTTTGTAATTGTAATATTTTCACTACAGAGTTTCAACATTGGCATTTCCACACCTCCTTATGAACAGTACAGCTATCATTTTACATCCAGCCAAAATATGTTTTCGCACTCCGGCCAGAATAGCGCGCTGTGGGAAACCAGTTTTGGGATAGAATGAGAAAATGACAGTGATACTGTTCATGAGTCGCTATGGGAAATCAGTTTTTGGGATAGAATGAGAAAATGACAGTGATACTGTTCATGAGCCTATGTTGAAAATTTGGTGATGAAAGTCCATAAAATGACATTACAAGCATGCGTTATGCAGTTTCCATGCACCCTTGTAACTTCACAATTTGTAATATTTTCACTGACATTTTGAAGCTGGCATTTTTCACACCTCCTTATGAACAGTACAGCTGTCATTTTTCACATTCTGGCTGAAATGTGTCTTTTCACTTCTGGTGCAGAATAGCACTGTCGCTGTGGGAAATCAGTGTTTGGGACAGATTAAAATCGCACGAGTAAGAGAGAGGAGTGAATGAGCTCAACAGAGCTCTGTCAGGACTGCTGTGGATTTCTTGTGTGCCACGAGAGCAGGGAGCCAGTACAAAGGGCAGCCTGCAGCGCAGGAGAAACAGAACAAGAGAGAGTGAGAGGGGGGGAGGAGCAAGCTCAATTGATTTCTGTTGGGACTACTGCAGATTTCTTTGTGGGCAGAAAAAGGTGCCAGCGAGGCAGGAGTCCAGTACAAAAGGCAGCCTGCAGCATCAGGAGAAACAGAAGGAGTGAGTGAGAGAGGAGGGAGGCGAGCTCAACGGAGCTCTGTCAGAACAGTTGTGAACTTCTTTGTGGGCAGACAAAGGCGCCAATGCAGGCAGGAGCCCAGTTTAAAGAGTAGCCTGCAGCACTGGGAGATACAGAATGAGTGAGTGAGGTGGGGGGAGTGAGTGAGCTCAACGTAAGCTCTGTCAGGACTGCTGCAGATTTCTTTGTGGGCAGAAAATACAACGCCAATGCAGGCAGGCAAGCTCAATGGAGCTCTGCTGGGACGTTAGAGTTGCCCACCCTCCCACCCAGTGTCCTCTGTGGTCCTATATTACAGCAGGGTCTCTGGGGTGGAGACAAAACAATGACTGGATACTTTGAGGAGTGCTGTAATAATACAGATTTAGTTGTTCTGTTTCTTTCTCTAACTGAGCTAAGTACTGAGCTATACTGTTTTGATTACTGTAATAATACATATTTATTTGTTCTGTTTATTTCTCTAACTGAGCTGAGTAATACTTGGAGTGCAATATAGATTTCTAAATGGGCTAAGTGAAACTATATGAGAGCTGAGAACAAAAAGTATTGTAGCTGAGGGTGAAAATGGATAAGGAGGCTTTAGGATTGCTACAGTAATACAGTATCTAACGGATGAGATTTGAGACTGAATTACCCGGGTCAGCAAGGGGCCAGTAGGGGACTAGTGTGTGGGGGAACAGGAATTTGAGTAAATAGGTGCCTAACAGTTATAGTCGGGTACAGAACCTGGGAGTAGAGCCCGTAACATAAGATGGGGCCAAAATGGGGCAGGTGCCACATGTCAATTAGTGGGGCATCTTTGGAAGGGTGGTGGGGTGTACAGGGTGTGGGTCCGCCATGATCCTGGACTGGGCTTGGAGGATGGGGGGTGTATGGTCTGTAGATGACTGGCTAATTTGAGGGAGGAACTGTGGAGGTTAGGAAGGCGTCTTAGTGGCAGGGGCAGATGAGTATGGTAGGCATCCTGGCTGATGGGGGAATAGGGGATGGCAAGGGGGATGGAGGAAGAACAACTAGGGACTGAAACCAATATCAGAGGCACTAGCAGAAAAGAGAGGAGAAGGGAGGGGTGCCTGAGGCGAGGAGGGGCCTCCTGTTAGGGAAGAAGAGACCACGAGGACTACCAGGGAGGGGCAGATGGCTGCGGATAGGGAGGACCAGGGGTGGTATGATGGGGAACAGTAGGAGGGGGGACCGATATGGGGAAGAGATGTAGGAGGGTATCGACTAGGAATAGATTCGAGCCTCTGCAATGAGAGAGAGAGAGAGCAGGAACATACTGAAGGGGAGGACAAGTGGGGCACAAGAGGGATGGCAACAGCATGGGGAAGAGACAGTGAGGGCGAAATGGTAGAAGGGGCTGGTAAGGAAGGAGGGGTGGTGACTGGAGGAGAAGGCTACAGGAAGGAGGAAGGTTGGAGGGGCATCACTATCGGGGTAGAAGGAATGGGGCTCTAAATCAACAACAGCGGGATAGAAGGGTTGGAAATCAGCAGGGAGGAGGGGAGGTCGACATGGGAAGCCAGTAGGAAGTAGTCAGGCTGGGAAGAGTTTCAAAGGGGATGGGAGGAATAAGGCAGAGAAAGGGGTTAGGCAGAAGTAGAGGTTGCAGATACGAAGTCACAGAGGTGCAGCTGGTGGAGGTGGGGTAGGGAAGATCAAATACTGGGGTGGTGGAAGGGGCATTAGAGGGAAAGGGGCTAGGGATGGTGGGTACTTGTCATAAGAGAATTCTATATTGAGAAGTGGTGAGATGGGGCGGAAGGGAAGGCACAGCCATATTTGGGTTGAAGCTATCCCAGGTTGACTGCAGGAGGGGCAGGGCAGGCACTGCTCAAGTGTGCAGCAAGGGGAGGAAGAAACCTCATTTACTGTTGCATGTGGCTACAAATGACTTAGCGAGAGGCTGTGGAAGTAGTGAGGGGAGGTTTGAGTAGTTGGGCAGGCAGAGTGAGGGGGTGGGAGTCGGTGGCATTCTTGGTACTCCCGGTACCATGTGCAAGCATGGGAGGAAGGGTAGGATTGAGGAGTTCAATGAGGGCTGAGGATTGGTGCCACACCAAAAATAATGGGTTAGTGACTAACTGGGGTAGGGTTGGGGAGTAGTGACTTGTCTGCAGGGACAGGGTACACTTAAGCAGGAAGGAGGGAGTATTAAAGGCAGGATGAGGGGTATATCTCTACTAAGGTGGATTTAAACTAGTGGGTGGGTGGCCAAAGACTGAGGTTAGTAGAAGGTCTGGACAGGGGCCTAATGAGCTACCCCCTAGATATAGGTAAAGGCGGAGGCGTGTAACCCTGGGAGGGTGGGCAGAGTGGTCTGAGTGACACAGAAGGCAACACCACCCAGTAGAAGAATAAGGAGGAGAAAGGGTGCAGACTACTGGGAGGAGGCACACCCAAGGAAGAGAAGAGTAAGGAAAAGGAGGGTATGGGTGGAAGGTGGTCTCTCTCAATGCAAGAAGCCTGAGGAACAAAAATTGCAGAGTTTCAGGTGCTCTTTCAGATGGGAAGGTGGACATTGCTGCAGTACAGAGACTTGGGCCACAGAATACCATGATTGGAGCTTAGCAATCCCAGAATACAGGTTATACAGCAGGGACTGGGGGCTGAAAGGGTGGGGTTGCACTCTATGTGAGGGAAGGGATTTAATGCATAAGGGATGAGGAGAAGAGGAGAGGACTGGGCGCTTTGGGTGCAGCTCCTGGACTCCAAGGGCAGAAAGCTGAGGCTGGGAGTGGTGTACAGACCACCAGCCCAATCCAGGAACTGGATGAGGAGTTGGCAGAGCAGATAAGGAGGGTGCGTGAAGGGGAGTGTGGTGATAGTGTGGGATTTTAACCTACCACGGGTTGACTGGAGCACCCGGCCACTAGCAGTACCAGGAACAGGTGCTCCTTGATGCATTCAGGATGGTCTTCTGATATAATTGGTAAGTGGGCCTACAAGGCTTAGTAGCACTCTGGACTAATACTGGCAAATGGGGAGGCAGTGAGGAGGTAGCAGTGAGGACTCACTAGCAGGTGTGACCACCAAACAGTGTGGCTCATTGTCACGCTGGGCAGGGAGACTGGAGGCACGGACACTAAGGTGGTGGACTTTATTAGGTGGACTTTGGGGTCTAGGAGCAATACTGCAAGATGCTCCAGGATATAAGGCAGGATGGATACAGAACAAAAGTGGGGGAGTCATAAAGACTGAGCTAATAGAGGCCACAGTAGCCTGCACCAGGGCCAGGAGTAAGAAAAGCAGAGGCAAGAAACTATGCTGGCTGAATAAAGAAGTGCTGCAATGGGTGAGGCAAAGTCGGCTGCATACTGGAAGTACAGGAGACCAGGAAGGGAGGATAAAGAGGCTTCGGGAGTTGGTCAGCGAGGTTTCCAGGACGGTGAAAAAGTTAAGGCTTCCAAGTAATTAAGTTCCACACAGGGCATAAAGGGAGGGCAAAGGACTTTTTAGGTATGTCGGGGAAGAGGAAGTGCAAGGAACATATTTTGAGGATAAGTGGGGAGGATTGGGTTGAAAAGTGGGAGGAGCAAGTGGAAATTCTAAATGAGTACTTCTGCTCCATTCTCGCTAAGGAGATGGATGGCTCACTACCAGAGCAGGCTGGGGGTGGGAAAGGGGGAGGAGGTGACGGACAAAGTGATCACAGGAAGTAGGGTGCTAGAGGGGCTGAGGGCAGTAAGGGTGGACAAGGCACCAAGTCGATGCCATCCACCCCAGGGTGCTGAGGAGATGGCGAGCTGTTGGCTGAGCTGCTGGCAGATCTGTTCAACACCTTCCTGGAAATGGGGTGTGCCCCAGGACTGGAGGGTGGCCCATGTGGTGCCTATACACAAGGTGGGTCTAGGAGAGCCTGAAATTATCAGCCTGTAAGTCTCACGTAAATAGTGGGTAAGCATGGAGGCGATACTGAAGGAGAGACTGGTGGCATTCTTAGATAGTAATGGCTTCCAAGATGGCGGCAACATGGGTTCGTCTCTGGGAGTTCTTGTCAAACCAACCTAATAAAGTATCGTGACTGGGTGACAAGGGAGATGGACAGGGGCCATATGGTACATGTCTTGTACTTGGACTAGGGCTGTCAGAACCCTCTGAAGTCGTGGGTTCTAGTTCTAGTCTAGAACTTTTGAAAAAGTTCTAGGGTTCTAATCTTTTTAGAACTTTTAGAACTCAAACCCTATTTTTTTTATTGTGCTGCCGGTAATGAAGATAGTAATAAATACATGTAAAGGAAAACTGTTCAACATAAGGAGGAGAGAAATTATCATGTGTGACATTGATAGGAATACAGCTAGGTTTATCTATGGTTTCTTCTGTTTGCTAAAGCCAGCAACTAATACATAACAGACCCACCCACCCACCCATATGTTAAAGTTTTCCTGCTGCAGCTGCATCATAGCTCCTTAGTGAAAGAAAGAGCACATTAGCCATTTATGTACTCAGTTATATATACTCATCGTCACAGTGTAAATGAGAAAAATAACTGATATTACCTAATCTCAGCTATTTGCTGCTTTCTGTTTTAAATGAGTAAATCAAAAGTTGCTATGTTTAAAGAAAGCTTTTATAACAAAGACAAGCCAAGGTACTACAGCAGTACCATGTGGAACTGTTGCAAAACATAGTATGTCATAACGTAGTCAGTCAAGACATTTGAATAAAAAATATTGCCAGTCATTGTTGCTGGCAAAATGCATGCAATTTTCTAAGATAATGCATACATATACCAACATTTTGTTGGCAAATTGAAGTAATACATACAACTTTCTAAGATGATGCATTTGTGCAGCTGATACTTCAATAAAATCTGTATTTCAGTCACATAAATAAAAAGTGGTTCCTCACCACATACTAACTTAAGAACATTTAATGTAGCTGCAGCAGTTGGCATGTGATGTTTAAGGGACAGTGTCTGTTAACCCATTATGTATCAAATTATCACTACCTGTAAAGCAAAAACACTTTATGATAGGTCACATTCTGTGAAAACTGCTGATGCAAATTTTCTTTTATTTCTGATTCCTTTATTCTTTTTTAAAGGGACAGGACAATTGTGCTAGGTGGCAGCAGTTTGCAATGTATTTAATAATAAAAAATATATATATATATTATATGTACACAGTAGGTTCGGTCTGTCATCATTTTTTTCCTCACCATCCCCAGCCAATCACGAATCTGTAAATGAAAGTACTAAAACAACACCCACCTTTCACCCCATCACCCATTCCACTTTTCTTCCACCACCTCATCTGTGCAGTAGCACCCTTACCTCCCACCCATGTTAAAACCAACCCCACAACCCTCACCCATGTACTAACATCCATTTTTGGTTTATATTAACATTTCTGTAATTGAAAAAATAATAAACAGCTACAATTAGAACTCATTGTTTTGTACTTTTAAAATTGAAAAATAGACCTCCCAGTCCCAGCCCATACTGATGCACCACAAAGTCACAGAAGGTAAATCCAAAATATATGTTTGCACTTTAACTATAAATAATATGATACAGAAAGGATTGATGTGACAGTGTCCTTTATGCCAAATTTGGGCCTGTTCCCACTGATGTTAAAATTGCCCTGTATATAAAACTTGTTGACTTTAGTTTAGACCCTAGCTACAAAAGCAGTTTGCCATGAAATGGTGAAAGTTTTGGGTATATATAGTCCAAGGTAGTAGATCAAGAAAGGAGAGACAACCAAAGTCATCACAGTCTGTAAAGTTTCCTTTTGGTGCAGAGAGACTCTGTCCACACAGTATTTACCAGCCACCACCATCTGAGTTGTCATCACCATCAACATCCACAACATCAATCACTTCAGGATCAGTTTGTATACTCTTGTAGGGATACGAAAATCTTGACTTATTAACTTTAATAAAAGTTAACGTGTGTACATTTTCTGGCAGCAACCTATTTCTGGTGTCTGTCACAATATTGCCAGCTGTACTAAACATGCGTTCTGAAGAGACACTTGTTGCAGGACAACAAGATATTTACAGGCTTCATCATACAGCTCTGTCCAAATTGACTTTTGATCTCCAGTATTCAAAGGGCATGCATCAATAGGAATAGGCAGTTCTTGCAGGTAACTGTCTACCATGATGGACAGAGACCGCTCAGAAGAGGAATCAGCAGAAGCTGGTATGGCAGCAATTTGGGAAAGGTTTTGCCACAGATTTAGCTTGCTACTAAGGGCTGAAGAAGTGGCAGTTGTGGAACAACTACTGTTATGTTTGGTGACTTTTCCAGTTCTGTATCCCTTTGTGAAGATGAACCTGCATTTTGTAGTGATGACAACCTGAGGGTACTATGCGTGTCTGTGTTTTGACTCAGGGCATAATTATAGGGGGCCAGGGGCACAAGTCCCCAACTTTGAGTGTCACCTCTTTTTATCCCATTTGTACCCCTCAGCATCTTTATTTAATTTAAATCAGCCGTGCCGAGCCGTGTTCATGATCGAGCCACTGGCACTGCTGCTTATGGGTGGTATTGGACTATTGTTTTTTGTTGTTGTCCGCTCTGCCGCTGCCGCTGTGGAAAGAAGTCTGCTTCTGAACACAAACAAAATACTAAGTCAGTGGCGTCACTGATCTTGGATGAGTTGGATGTATCTATATCTTGACGACTTGGGTGGGACGGACGTTGTGCCCGCCAAGTAGCATGTGACCGCCAGCCAGTAAAAAGTATTCTCTCCTCCTAACCAATCAGAGGTCGTCTGAGGAGGAGCTGGCGGAGACTGGCTGCTGTGGTGTGCTCACCGTGCTGTCGTGCTTTGGCGGGAGTAGTCGATTGGGCAGATGAGTGGAGAGAGAGAGTGTCTTTCGAGAAGTTGTGAGGTGACCGACCGTCGACGCGGAGCTACTTAAACTAAACTAAACTAAACTTTACTTTAAAAATAATAAAATTCTGCTGTGGCTGTGACTCAGTCCAAGCCTCGACTGCCAGGAGGATGGAGTAACTCGTCGTCATATCGCGGGTTAGAAGTCGGAACTCAGGAGGGACTTGGTGGGAGTTCTACATCATCTGAGGGGAGAAAGACAAGTCCCTGTCAAAGAACATGTGCAGCTGGACAGAGTTCAGTTCAGGGGTCTCAGGGCGTTCTGAGTGAGAGTCTGTCTGTGTGTGTGGGAGTTGCGGGTCTGTCTGGACAGAAATAAAACAGTTATTGACTTCAGACTGCTTGGGCGGAACCCATCTGCTGGAGTGCTGTGCTGCTGTTGCTGGCATTGACTGCTGCATCCATTTTGTCAGAAAAACAAGCAGGTAATTTTTAAATGTGTTTTAATGTATAACTGTCTGTACTACTTCATAAGTAAAGTTTCAACAAGTAAATGCTGGTCCAGATGTGGGGTGTTGGAGGGTGTATCCCTAGGTCCTTTCAGGCCACATTTGATATTGGATGGATTGTTTTCAACCCAGCCCAGCCCACACCAGATTGCAGTGTGTGTGCAGCTGTCAGTGCACTAATAATATTTGCTGATAACTACCAGAGCATAATAGATAATTATTAATTTATCGTTAAAGTCTCGGTGGGAAAAATTGAATATCCCCTTCTTCATGTGGGGCAGAGGATTTCTGAGGGTAAAATGAGTGGACGTGGGACTGGATGGGGTGCCTCCTGTGGTGATGCAAGGCAACCAGCTAGTGACAGCAGAGAAAGCAACAGTGAAAGAAACTCTTTTATGCCAAAACCCTATCTGGGTGTTTCTGCACTAGTTGCTGCATTTTGCAGCCTTACCAGAGTTTCCCTTTAATGAATGGTGAGGGTCAGGGGACTGGGTGTAAACTGGGAGGCAGGTGGACAGTGATTTGGCTGACAAGGAGTATGTAAGGTTGCCAAATAGAGAGTAAAGGCTGCAATGTGACTGGTGATGCAGAGAGAAATCAGACAGCTCATCACGAAATCTAGCACCCATGACTAGGAGTAAATGAAGCTTGAACCAGTTTTATTTCTTCAAAAAGTGCTATATTTCATGAAGTGGCCATGTGCAAATTTAGCAATGTGCAAGTCCCCAGATGCATACCTCTCAATTGTCCCTGATTTCAGGGGCGTCCCTGATTGCCTCAGAATTGTCCTCTGTTCCTCATGAAATTTGTGTTTTGTGATAGAAAAGTAGGGATTAAAAGCACAAAGTAATGTCAATCATTAATGTAACAGACTTGTTCTTCTTCATAAAATGCAACTTAACACAACTCTTTTCATTCTATTGGCTTTATGAATGAATAACATCAATAACATAAATTTTTAAGATATGTCCCTCCATTGGGGGTGTTTGTCCCTGATTTTTTTTTTAAGCCTTGTCCTGATTCATGATGCCAGGACCCAGGTTCAGACCCCTCTACCTCGAACCAGTGACTATAATCAATCTTCCACCTGCCGACCCCAGCAGCCCTTGCCCATTCCCAAACACAGGTCACCGGCATGGCGTGAGGTGTGGCATACAGCGCCTCAACCTCCAGCCATTGGGTCAGCTAAGTTTGTAATTTTAAATATTTTAACCCATATTTTTTTAATATTTTGCCTGCCGGTACCCCTAGCCCCACAAATGGGCTTGGCCTGGCTCCAGGACCCACCCTCACCTGGGGATGCCCCCCTCGAGTGGGGCTGCTGAGGCAGAACTAGATGTGTCTGGAGGGTCAGGCCACCAATCCCGGCTCATACACGGTGCCAGTGGATGTTTTGATGCTATATTCCTCTGGAGTTAGGAACATGCAATGATGCTGACAGCAAACATCTGTTCCAGCTCCACCCATATTACGGCACAACTTTGTGCCTCTCATCCCTCCACCAGTGGGCAAGTGGCACCAGACCCATCTCCTCTACCCTCCCAGAGAAGGCGAGCAGTCCTCCGGATGCTCGATCCTTCTCCTCCTACCAACCCCAGTTTAGATGTCAGGAGGTACAAACCGAACATTTGTATTTACTGTACTCCAGGTTGTGTGGGAGGTTCTTGGGCTGTACTAAGTCTAACTTGTAAATGTCATAATTTATAATTTTATAACTTCTAAATGACATAATTTTGGACACAGTCAGGGGATCTGGATACACTGGAGGTCGTCGGCGGCTGCAGTCGGCAGTGGGCCAGGGTTTTCGGAGAGTAGTGATTGAGAAGGCATCAGAGGGGCGTCCGGTGGCTGCAGTCGACAGCGGGCCAGGGTTGGAGGAGCTGTCTGCAGCTGGAGGACAAATCGGCTGTGAGGCGCCAAGTTTAAATCTATACCTGGGCTATAGTTCTGGCCCAGCCCTCACGAACTCGAGGAAGAGCTGTAATTGCTGGGAGAAGAGGTAGCTAACTGCATCGGTGGTGGAGAATCTACCAGGGCTGCTGTGGTGAGAAGTCGGAGCTGCATCAGCAGCTGCATTGAGAAGATGGCTTCAGGGCTGCATTGGCAGCTGAGGTGTTCAAAGGGTTCGGTCGTCCCGGCGGCTGCAGTCGGCAGTGGGCCAGGGTTTTCGGGAGAGTAGTGATTGAGGAAGGCATCAGAGAGGACATCCGGCGGCTGCAGTCGGCAGTGGGCCAGGGTTTCGGGACAGAAGTGATTGAGGAAGGCATCGGAGAGAGGGCGTCCCAGTGGCTACAGTCAGCAGTGGGCCAGGGTTGGAGGAGCTGTCTGCTGCTGGAGGACCAATCGGCTGTAAGGGTGCCAAGTTTTAAATCTCGTCTGGGCTATAAGTCTGGCCCATCCCTCACAAACTCGGGGAAGAGCTGTAATTGTGTCCATCCAACTACCCGGCTCCGACCTCTATTAAATGGTCTGTGGGGTGGATCCTTTGGGAGTGCACAGTGTGACTAGCTGAGACTGAGCAATAAGAGCTCGGTTGTGTAGGACCAAGGGAAGGGCATAAGATTTGTATATTGTGTTGCTGGAGATTGTGTGTGTGTGTGTGTGTGTGTGTGTGTGTGTGTGTGTGTGTGTGTGTGGTATATTAATTGTTGGTGGGGGCTGTAAGTTTTGACTGTGTATTGTATAGTAGGGTTCACACCCAAAATGGGAGGGTGATTGGGTGTAAGGAGTGTGGGGCAGCCATAATATTAAACTGGGCATGGAGGTTTGGAGGATGTCAAAATGGTATTCACAGGGGACAACAGGACAAGGCAAAGGGAGATATCCCAGAGGACAGGTGGATCATATGGTATCTGGAGGTGTGGGGGCAAAGTTGGCATCATCACGTGAAGTATGCATGAGGAGGCTGCTCAGAGGAACAGATGAGGGAGGGAAGTAGGAGAGAGCAATATGGGTGTGAGCATCAAGCTTGCAAACCATTTCACCATACTATACCCGGAGATGAAGTGGATGAGGATGGTGGGAGGGTGCAAGTGGACAGGGAGGATTTGGTCAATAGGCAGAGGGGACAGTGATGGAGGATGGAGCCTGTTTCAAAGGAAAGGGAGGAGGAGGAGGGAGGGACATGAGCCTAGGTTTGGGTCTCGGGAGTAGATGGGCAATTATGGGCACATCAGTCTGACATCTGTGGTTGATAAAGTAATAGAGGGATTTATCAAGGAGAGACTTGGGAGGCAGTTGGAAATGTTAGGACACCAGGATGATAAACATAGAGAATACTGGATGGGCAACTATACACAACCAGTGTGTTCTACAGAGGAATTCTGATTCTCTGACCCCGAGAGTGAAGCGAGAGATCCATGGGAATCAGAAGCCTGAGGTGGCAGAACACAGGTTGTGCATGGAAGTTGCTCATCCTGTATTTGTTATAGTGTATAGTAGTACTATGTGAAATGTGTGCTTTGTGTTTTTTCTCCCTTTCTCATAATGAAACTGATTTGAAAAGTCTCTAGAGGTTCTAGAATACTGTCACCACATAATTAAACAGAGGAAAGCAACGATGTGCTAGGATTCCTAGGGGTTCTGCTGCAGTAGTGACATCACTGCTGCAGCAGAACTATAATGACATCACTACTGCAGCAGAACATAGAGAATACTGGATGGGCAACTATGCACAACCAGTGTGTTCTGCCAGAGGGGTTCTGATTCCCTCTGACCTCGACAGCGAAGCCGAGAGGTCCATGGGAATCAGAAGCCCAAGGTGACAGAACACACAGGTTGTGCATGAAGTTGCTCATCCTGTATTTGTTATAGTGTATAGTAGTACTATGTGAAATGTGTGCTTTGTGTGTTTTTTCTCCCTTTCTCATAATGAAACTGATTTGAAAAGTCTCTAGAGGTTCTAGAATACTGTCACCACATAATTAAATAGAGAAGCAACGATGTGCTAGGATTCCTAGTGGTTCTGCTGCATTAGTGACATCACTGCTGCAGCAGAACAACATAATGACATCACTACTGCAGCAGAACAAGCATATTCCAGGCATGGAATTTCATGCATAACAGCATTCCACTATACACTATATATAGAATAGTGGATGGATGGACACCCACAACAAAGCTGTGTTTTCCATCGAGGGAGTTGATGACATCATAGAGACCTTGAGATGGAAACACAGCCTTGTTGTGGTGTTCAGCCATCCACTGTTTATATAGTATATGTTTTTGTTTTGTTTCTCATTATTTTATTGAAATTACTTGCTGTAGGTGCCGGTCCATTCCTCCTGCTGACACTCCTGCTCCGTCCTGATCCGGCTTCTAATTTGTTTTTCCAAAATGGAGCCATATATGGCAACTGTGTCGGCTCTAAATTCAACTGCCAGTAGCGCGCGCTGCCAGCTCTAGCTAAATCACGCCATGTTTGTTTTTGTTTGTTTCAGCATTTATATAGCTTTCATACATCAAAGCACTTTACAAGCAATGCTAGACTGGTAGCGAAGTGACTGAATGTGGTGGCAGCCATATTGCATGTCATCACCCACACACAGTCTGGATATTGCATGAACTAGTTTATTTTTTAGTTGTTTTTATTTAGTTGTTTTTAACCAGGTATAGCACACTAAGCTGAAAGCTTTTGAGAAGCGACCTGGGGACACAAGGGTTAAGTGACTTGCTCAGGGTCACACAGTATGCAAGTGGAAGCTGTGAGTTCAAACCCAGGTCTGGTCTGCTGGATGTCACTGATTTGCAGCTCATAGCCTTGACCACTGCACTAAACTGCCACTCCTGCTCCGTCTGATCCGAGCTTCTAATTTGTTTTCCAAAATGGAGCCATGTATGTCACACCGTGTCCGAGCTCTAAATTCAACTGCCAGTGCGCCACATGCTCCGTGGTGCTTATGGGAAGGAATGTTGGCCAGACACCGGAATGTTCCCTACTCTTTGCGAAGAGTGGCCATGGTTCTTTTACTTCCACCTGGACACCCACCAGGACAACACCAGGATGGGCAGAAGAGACCTCAGTTTAATGTCTCATCTGAAGGACGGCACACCCCAGCAGTACAGCACCCCAATACTGCACTCGCATGCCAGCAATTTTATGTCAAGTCCAATCCCGTGTGGGATGAGAACCCACGACCTTCTGGTCAGAGGCAGATGTGCTACTTGGTCACTCATTGATTGTCTTGCCCCCAACCCAGCCCACCCTATGTGCATCCACCTCCCCACCCCCACATTACGGGTGTGCGTTGCATAGTTTCTATGCATGCTCGTGACTTCACCAGTTTTTTTTATATTTTCACTCCAGATTTAGAGAATGACAGGCATCAGGGGTGTGACTTGGGATTGTTGCCTGTAACGCTGATACCATTTCACCCCCACCCACACCTGCAGCCAGCGAGGAAGTCAAGGTTTGCCTTGGACTGTTCGAGCCACAAAGTTCACCCCATTCTCCTATATAGCACCCATCTCATCAAAATGTCACTCAGTGTAGGTGTGCTGTTGATGCTTCTCGGAATTACACCCACGAAGGGGGCCATGGACTCTCACTGGGTCAGGCAAGTTACTCTGGCCTGATCACATACTGTAGAGGTGATGGATAGAATCTGTTTGGCTATAGAGCCTATTGCATCCTTGCTGCCCCATCTTTTCCTCTTTAGCTGGCATGAACACAGCTGAAGTTTTACGAATACACTCTCTCTCTTAATCTCCATTTTCTCCCTTCCATGTCTAGTGTATGCCACTTTCCATTCTTGTTGCTTTTAGAGAGTGGGCAGAAGGAGGAAGAATGAACCCTTGATTGTAATAGAGGAGGACATAACTTTGGCAAATAAAAAGTGGAACTGTTCTAGTCTGATGAACTAGTGTACAGCTCTTAGGCCAGCAACGCTTTCAGTTTGCTGAAACTCCTAGCAGGAGTAGTAGCTTTGAGAAAAAAAGCAATCTTTATTTTGAGATGCATGATGGATGGCATGAGAGGCTCTAAAGGGGCCTTGGTCACGGCCCTGAGCACCATATCAAGACTCCAAGGTGATAGCTTTGGTGAATTGAAGATGTTTTAATGCTGCTGCCTGAGAAGTACCAGACGTGGGGATATAGAGCCCAACAATTTCCCAGTCCCATCAAGAGTGCCCCAGTGCAGAAACTCTAATTTGTAAGGTGACTGGTTGGAGTCTTTTGTCCATCTGTCTTAAAGGAACTGCAGTAGTACAGGTAATTATATTGTGTCATTCTGTATGTGTCTGAATGAAGCCAGAAACAAAATTTCCTCTGGATTCTATAATGCACTTTGGAGGAAGAAGAGGTATGAACTCCCATCATGTCAATAACAGGAGCTGTCTGCATAGCTCCTTGAAAGTTTTCCACTCACTTTCCCAGTCTAGAGAGAGGCCAGTTGTTAAAACTGGGTGCAGAACTGGACCTTTTCCTACTCAATCTTCAGGCCCCGGAGATAAGTTGTTCAAATGAGATGCAGACCAGCCCTTAAAGGAGAAGGTCTGGGCTGAAACTGAAGGTTAGAGGTGGTCACCTCGAAAGATGAATGATAGTCGAGAACCCATGTGCGGACTGGCCATAAGGACCCCCTAGAATCATGACTGCCCTGTCCAAGGTCACTTGAGAGTCTTGATAGAAGCGGTATTGGTTGAAGGCAAACAGGAGGCTGAACTGATCCCAGTTTGGGGAGAAGGCGTCTTGAGCCACCGCTGGTTTGTCCATGGCCAGGAGCAGAATTGTTGTACCTTGAATTCCGCCCACAGGCGAAAGATCTGTCTGAGGATTGCCCCCTCTTCTGTTGGAGTGTGGAAGGCAATGTACTCCAGCTCCCATTCCCTGGAAGAACAACCTTGTGAATTGAGCCAGACTGCTGTCATTTTCCTGTCCAGGAATATACATCTTTCAGTAGTGCTCGCCCCACTGAAAAGAAATGGGGAATCTTTTAGCGTTTTGGGCTTCTTGTGCCGCCCTGGTGGTCGATGTATACCCATGTTGTCAGACTGTAAGTTGGAACCAGTCCATCCTCATTGAGGAATTGCTCTTTAGAAGCCTCTGAGCTGTGTCACGGGAGCAGGCCCTGTGGATGATCAGCTAGGATCCCAGAGCGACAACCGATGAATGCACAAGGAGGCGAGTAACAGTCGACAGAGTGGCTGAGAGTCCAATGTGCCAGTCATCGATGGAAACATTTGGGGCTGCCCTTTGTGAGGGAATGTTCTGGATAAGCCCTCTGGTGTTGATTTTTCTGCCCCAAAATATTCTGGTGGCGATTTTAGCCCCAAATCTCTACTGGCCAGATTCCAGCTCCTGATGTGGATGGCCCAGTCCAAAATCGCAGGAAAAATGAGACCGTGTTGAAATGGGGCCAGTCTGTACAGCTTGCAAGGCTGAGACTGGGGTCCATGCAGGGAGCGCTAAGAGCAGCTACAATGGCCGAAATAAAAGAAATTGATGGACTTACAGTCTGCTGTCTTCAGCTCTGCCAAGAGGACAGAGCACTGCATGCAGAGTACCTGCCAGACTGGAGGCAGGAAGTAAACTGAGGAAAACAGGAAGTGGAGGGCTGGATGTCCCCTGCTGCAGAGCTTTGATTCCTGCCTGTGGATCAGCATCAGGTGGTACAGCCCAGGAGTAGGGAAGCCTGGAGAACATAGCAGAGAGAGAATTAGTATATTTAAATTTTAAAAGTACGAATCCGGAAGTCTGGAGGATGCAGGGGTGTTCCATTTTCTCTGCAAAGGTAGGGCAATGCACCACATGCTTCAATACAAAAGTGTTGAAGCGTATGGTGCATCACTACACCTTTGCAGAAAATGATACACCTCTGTATCCTCTGGACTTCTGGATTCGTACTTTTAAAATTACAATATACAAAGTTAAGCGACTCGAGAAAATTCCACTTGTGCTGCTAAAAGCTAGCCGAAGGGATAGCTTGGTTGTTGTGAGGAACCCACAAACTCAGGAATTTTCTTTAATGAAGAAGAATCTGTAACAGTTGTTCATTTTTCACAGATCCGGTTAACTGCAGATCTCATAACATGAAATGTCAGAGAGACCAGCCTTCAATTGCCATGTTCTTCAAGAAGAAACCTCATATGGATCCCATGCCTTCATCCACACAGATGATCCGACTGAAGAAATATGTACTGCAGTGTATGAGGAGCTAGATCAGGGCTTCAATGCTAATGTTAACAAAGAGAACAGCAACCAAGTACAAGTTCATCCCTTTCTACTGTCGACAGCACAGTTCCTGTACTGGAGATCCAAACAGTGCCTCTGGATCAGCCACCTCAACCACAATCACCATCTGTTGCAGAAACAGTGCCTAGAATGGAGATGACAACTCATGATATGGATCGGCATACCAACCACCATCTGAGAAATACCAAAGCAGGACTGTGGAAACAAAAACTCCGATTCCAGGAATCATGGTACAGAAATTTTCATGGCTGCACTATAGTCCTAAAGTTGAAAGCTGTGCTCTGCTTTTGTTGCACAAAGTGTGAACAAATGGGGATGTTGAGCTGTCAAAAGGCGAAAACCAGTATTCACCACAATAGGCTTCACCAACTGGAGGAAAGCACGGACTAAGTTTATCGCTCATCAGAGCTCAGAAACACATCAGCGTGCCCTTTGGAAGGTGGCTCATGTATCCGTGGTCAAAGCATTGATTCTGCTCTAGTGGAACAGAAAAAGATCTCACAAGATGTGTCTAGCCACTGCTTGTTTAAGTTAATAGCCGCTGCGTTACTTGGGAAGACAGGGATTGGCAATTCGAGGTCATCAGCTTGATGAGGAACTTTGCTGAACTCCAAGCTACTCAGCAGTGAAGATGAGACCCTAGCAACTTGGTAAAAATGAAAGCAGGACTATACAAGCTCAGCAATTCAAAATGAACTAATCAGACTCATGAGTCATGAGATCATCCGTTCTGTCGTGAAGGATATTAACAAGTCATCATACTATTCCATTATCGTTGACGGAACACAAGACTGCCAAGGTAAAGAACAAGAAAGCATTTGCCTTAGATACGTTGATGGAAACATGCAACCCCAGGAGGAGTTCATTGGGTTTTATGAGCCACAGGATACTATCGGAGCCTCAATAGCAAAAGTCATAAGGATGTCCTCACAAGACTTCCTCTGCCAATTGAATTCCTCGAGGTATGGCATTTGATGGCTCTGCAAACATGTCAGGATGCTATTGTGGTGCACAGGCTATCATAAAGAAAAGTCAGCCACTTGCCACATTTGTGCATTGTGGTGCTCACTGCATGTAAATCTTGTGGCAAAAGAGAGCTTTGAAGCAAACCTTGTATTAAGAAATTCCTTGCACTGTGTAAATGAACTGGGCAAAACTGTTCAGTGAATCCCTAAAGTACACAGAACAATTTTTTCTCAAATTGCTACATCTGATAATGCATCTACCTCCTTCAAGAAACTGCAAACCCTTATGTCCAACTAGATGGACTGTAAGACTAGCAGCAGTTGAAGCTGTGTCACAGCAATATGAGCAAATCCTTGAGAGTCTCCAACAAATGGAGTTGGAAAATGGGGATGCTGCAACCGGGCAAGTGGTCTCTTAGAGAAGCTCAGCAAGGGCAACACATTAGTAAGCCTGCTGCTAGTCAAGGTAGTTATGGAACCACTGACTTGTCTGAATAGGAGCCTACAAAATCCGAACTGCACAGTAGGTGGCATGCTTACCCAAGTAAGCCTCATAAAAGATCAGCTACAAAGACTAAGGAATGAAAATACTGCCCTGCAAAGCCATCAGAAAAGCTGATGAAGTTGTCCAAGCTGGAGTTGGATCCCATTGCACCACCAAAGTAACGATGGGTCCCAGTCCGTTTTGTTGGCCAGGGGAGCACAATCATGCAACAGTGGAGGGCTATTTCAGAATGGAATTTTTAAGATGGTAGACATCTCAGTTGCCCAGCTAGAAGAGAGGTTCCATCAGCAAGGGCTGACTGAGTATTCAACTTTAGAACAGTTGCTTCTTGCTGCAGTACATAAGGGTGATGAGTGACCATGAGCTGGAGAAATGATTGACTGCATTAAAAAATATCCAGAGCTTAATCCCAGAATGCTGAAAGTTCAGCTTGAGATGTTTGCACAGAGTAACATATACCTCTTTGAATGAGGCTGTAGTCCCATTTAAGCACTACCCTAGATGTCTGTGGCCTTTTACAGAGTTAGAAAAGTTTCTGTGACTACTGTTGGTGATACCAGTAAGCAGTTGTGAAGCAGAGCACAGTTTCAGTGCACTTAGGCACCTAAAAACATGGCTGCAGTCTACAATGACCCAGTGTCACCTGAACGCAGTTGCTGTATGTCATGTTCACCAAACCAGACTTGATGAGCTATGTCTGGACACCATTGCATGTAAATTTGTTCATGCTCATGAAGGCGCTTGTGCTGTATTTGGACTGTAGCAATAAAATGTTGCAATGGGTTGATGCACCAAAATTCAAATGTGTTCAAGCAAGCACATTCATTCCTTGGTACTGCATGGGGCTGCATATCAACTTACGGGTCTCATGAAGAGAATTATCACACCTCAGATTGTAATCTTGTACCTCAGACAGTTGTGCACACCATACCGATGCAGCTTTCATTAGCCGATACTGTTAAAAAATGCCTCCCAGTTTACTGTCCAATCCACTTTCTCAATGTTTGACTTCTGCTCCCACAGTAAACATTGAGTGGATCACTCACCCTTCGCACAGTGAAGGCAGTATGTACAGTTCCCCTGTTGTTGTTTTCTCTCCACCTCATTAGCCAACAGCCAGGTCTTCCTGGAGGCAAAGCAATAAGCATCAGTACACACCTGAACAACTACTGTTCATGGCCTCATAAGGGCTGCACTTACTATGGATAACAATATTATTAGCAGGAGAGATATACTAATGCCTTGAGAAAATCCACCCGACTTCCAGTGTCAGTCTACTCCTTTATCTGTGATCTGCAGAACCCAGCAGGACAGTTCCCGCATATCTTCTGCAGTACTTTTCTGTACCCCGCTGCACAGTCGCGAGTTGGCTGGCTATACAACATTCCAAATCTTGAATGAGCTATACACAGCTCCCTCAATAATGTCCAATAAGCGTTAACATTCCCCACTCACCCAAGGGTAATCTCCCTATACTGAATTAAAGTAACAGTTTAGGTGCAGACCTGCCACTCTGAGTATTTGTCGTCACTGGCTGCTGTCATCCACAATCAGGTAGTGATCACAGTGCTGGCAGACCCACATCTCAGATATCACAATGATCTGCTCAACGTTCCCTTTCCTGTCTTTCACTAACCTGAATATAGCTATACTGTGCCGAATGACCTATTCACTCCTCTCTGGCATTCATTCTTCAGTTCTGCTCCTCACATCAAAAACTGGTGAGCTTTCTACCCTTCTTCATCATGAATGTAGTTAGTACAGTCTCCTATGTTATTTTTACATATTAATAGTAAACATCATCTTCTGATAAGTCAGGCTGATAGCAGCAGAGCACAAGGTGAAAATAGGCGTTCTTTCCCATATAAGATATAACACCTATGATTAAGCACAATTAAATGATGGCATAATGAGTGCCACACACATCATTTAATAGCCTAATTCAAAAGTAGCCTAAATCTTTAAGGACGAATTGCCCATTTTTCCTTTGTTCCTGCTGCTATCAGCCTGACTTCTGGAAAGATCTGCTTATCTCGGGAACTGTACTGCCTGTATTCATGATGCAGAAAGTGATGAGCTCATCCATTTGTGGTGTGGGGAGTAGTGAACAATGAATACCAGAGGGTACTGAAAGGACACTCCTGCAAGGTACTGGCATATTCAGGGAAGAGAACACATGAGGGAAAAATATGAGTAGATCACTTTGAGATATAAGAGTTGGGGCTGCCAGCACCATGATCGCTACCTGACCCCGCTGTCCAGGCCAACATTCCACTTCCCATAAAACCATTTCATGCAATTGTCCAATCGCTACGTGAATATTATTGTGTGAAATGACTGCCATACTATTCAGTCACTTCACTACCAGTCTAGCATACCTGTAAAGCACTTTGGGATACACTGTGTATGAAAAACGCTATATAAATGTTGATTGTTATTCTGATTATTATTATTTCCCATGGGAAAAGAAGTCAAGAGACAACCATATTTTTGATTTCTAAGAAATATTAACTCTGGCATTGGACTACACAAAGCATTTTGCTACAAATAAGTGTTGGATCAAGGGGTTGGGTTAAAGTGCAGCTGCACCTCCGCAGCCATTAATAAATTACTTGCTTGCTGCATTTAACTTTGTTAAAGTCTGATTTATTGATTGTACAAATGTTTACATTCAAATCTATTGATCACATTTGTAGGTTCTGTCAAAAACATGCTAAAAGAATAGCAGACAATATAAAAGGTTTAATAAAAATGTTAAAAGTGCATATCAAGTATGCATACCACCCAAACACTCCCATTGTAACATCCTGAATCTGCCATGACCACTGGACCATCAGGTTATTTAAGATTTGTACTGCACTGTGGTTTTGCAAAGATAAAGTTATTTCGATTAAAACTCAATTTTAACATGTTAAACTAAACACAATGAACAGAACCATAGCTTTGCATGTGTACTGATCAACTTAGTGCACATGGTCTTGACCATTTTGGTGTAACAATTCTATACAGAGAGAAAAGAATTAGTTAACGTTATAAGAGCCATGTAGCTCTCTGGCTCCAATGATGTCATTGCTTAACAATTGGTGGCCGTATTAGGAAGCAGGTAAGGCAGTTCTCGAGGCCATGTTCCAGCCTTTCTGGACACTCATGTTATTCTTGGTATGACACAAACCACATTACAGTCCAAAGGACACAGTCTCAAGTGTTTTAGCACTCTGGATATTATCAAGTTACTACAGTTATGGTTCTAGGTCTTGGCTTGTGGTCTTGGTGTTTTTGCCACATGTGTTCTATCATTACATATTGCAGGTTTTATAGTTCTGTATTGGTTCCACCGAAATGTTGTAACAAAGAGAGACAAGAAAATGATCCTTTTCTTACATTCCTTTTCTGTAATAATTATTAGGTATTATAAAGGGTCTGAGAAATGGAGCTTTCTTATTGGCTGCAAACATTCTAACAGCCTTATGTTAATCTTTTATTAACATACATGTGAAAGCTTAACCATATGCTGAACAAGGTTTAACACTGTTTAAAAATGTTTTTATTATAATAGCAATAAAGGCACTCCAGGGATTATGTTAGTGGTCAGTTAATCACCCTCTAGGGGCATGGCACTCAGCTACACCTCATGCCACAGTACACCCCTAGAAGGTGATTAACAGACTATTAACATAACCCTTGGTCATGCCTTATTGCTTAATTGTCACCAAGTAAAGTACTCTGATATATTGAGAACTGCAGTAAAAATTAAAGGAAAACAAATAAAAATATATTTAAAATAAAAGCGTGTCCTGTGAAAATATTGTCCTCATTGTTTTCCATATGTATTACATTTCAAAGGCATGTTGATAGGAAATTTAGTATTTTTCCATATAAGTTTACATTTTGGTATGTACCACAGTACCCATTATCAAGCTAGTTGAGATTGAGGTTGTCCCCCCAACCTTGGCATCAAAATTACTCCTCTAGTTTGACTCCTGTGAGTGCAGCAGCTCATCTAGCAACAGACATTTGTACTGCTCTGTATCATCTGTTTTGGAAGATGTATAGCCTTGAACCTGGGATCTAAGAGAGTTGCAAGGATGTAGTGTTTTGATTTCATCATTGCAACTAATTTGTCGTGGTTTTGGAAGCTTGCTCATTCTCTTTACGAGATTCCCATGATACAGGCGAACATGTTGTCTGCGCTTCAGATCTGTCTTTTTCTATTTGTAGATTTAGAACACTAAGATGATGTGAAATGAGCATTATGAGTGGGATAACCTGACTCACAGATCGCCTTCAGAAGACATGTCCCTTGTAGCTGTCTCAAAGGAGCTAGGATGCAGCACACTGTCTCCATTAATTTCCACTGCAGCACAGACAGCATAATGCCATCTCCAATAATGTAACTGGAGCAATACTCACGTACACAGCTTGCTTTTGCTCCAAGAGCTGCAGCATATAAAGCGCTGAGTTCCAATGAGTGGAAACATTTTGAATCAGCTTTTGCTGGGGCAGCTTGTGTTTTTTGCAGTTTGGACAATGTCCGTATAGCCTTGGTTGAATGTGAAAGTGAGTCACAATTTTTTGCAAACAGCAATCATACCATCCACTTGTGTTTCATTGCTGAGAAATCCCATGACAGTTAAATGTAAGCAATGTGCAAAGCAAGAAGCATGCAGAAATCCTCCATCCTGTACTGCTTTCAAGATGTTGGCTCCATTGTCACTTACTATGAAGCCACATTTTAGACCGTGAGAATAAACCATTCATCAAGGAGGTCATTTAGTTCCTGCAAAATGTTTGCAGCAGTATGACTTGCCCAAACTTCTTTATATGCAGCAGCACCATCTTTGGGTGTCTTTGTTTTTGGAGAAGCACAAGAAAACGTGACCTAATGAGTGGTAGGGACATGTAATCTATGTTTTGAGTGCTGGTCCACATATCTGTTGTGACATGCATAATCCCACCCTCCACAGTTTTAAGTGCAAGCATCACTGTTGCTTTTAAAGCCTGATAAATGTTTGAGTATTTCAACATAGGAAAAAGTACCTTCGATGAGGAACATTGTAACGAGGCTCTGCTAATGTCATGAGCTCCCTAAAATCCTCATGATCTACCAAAGAGTATGGGAGAAAGGGCTCCGGCATACAGTTCACCAATTCTGTGATTAAGATGAAGGGTCTTTGGATGATTTCTAGTAAAGGTATTCTTCCTTTCAAATGCCTGAGACAGTGTTAGCTGTTTAAAACATGTCCCTGCTGGTTTATTATACACCATGCTTCAATTGGCAGATGGACACAGAGATGGTAGACTAGGACTTATACATTCAGTGCCATCACGGGATGTGCATCTGGTACTAATGGTGCTGGCATTGGTGGTAACAGTGATCCTAGGGCTGGCAGTGGTTCTGCCCGCATCAAGTTCAGACAATTCAGTATCCATTTCAGATTCCTGACCCTTCTCAAGTGTGGTCTGGAAGATGGAGGACATGGGTTTTGGATGATCACGCAAAACTGAATGCTGTTTCAGATGGTTTAAGAGCTGTAGTGCCAAGGCATGACACAACTTTACCACGGCTTACACTCTGTTTAACAGGAACAAATTGCTCTGCATGGATCAGTTTACTGACAGAGAAATAATTCCACACCCTCAGATGTGACAGATTTTGTTCGAAGTGCTAGGAAGATAGCTAAAGACTGTTTGTGTCTTTCACCTGTCCTAACAGAACCCGGGACATGCTCCTTGTTGCTAGAAGAGTGGGCAGAAGACTCTGATGGATTTTCATTGCTGGCCAACACAGAAGTGGTGGATTCAATGGATATTTCCTTTCATGGCCAATAGTGCTGGATGTATTTGCAAGTGCACTACCTGATTCATTGTCAGCAGACTTGCTCATTTCACTTTGTTGAGGAAGTAATGATTCATCGCGAGACACAACAGTGTCGGACTTGAGACAAAGAGCTACTGTCTGAGTCAGAGAGGGACTCACTGTCACTTGCATTATTGCTGCTAGTCACAGGGATCTTAACAGCATGGATGGCATACCTTATGGTGCCTCTCCGTGTGACCCCAGCAGCTGTACAGCTTTTTAAAGGTCCCCCTTACCACACTTCACTGTTGCTCTTTTGCTGTTTCTGAATTTTATCACATGAAACATTTTGGTTATTTCTGCTAGCACCAGGATTACCACTGTCACCAACACCTACTCCAACACCATCACAAGATGCTTCATCTATGTTGGTGTCAGCCATAATCAGTACCAGTATACTGTGGTGAACACACCCACACCAAACAATTCCCATGTAAGAAAGCAATGTGATCTGTGATGCGCTGCTACAACTCCAAAATTTTATTTTGGTTGTGTGACACTGTGATATAGTAGACTGAAAGTAATTAAAGAATATGACGGTTTGCAACTAAAGGATCCCAGGTTCAAGGCTTACAGAATGACTGGGCTGCTGGGCATGAGGCATACACATAGCAGTCAAGGCGCAGCAGCAGGGTGATGAGCTGACCACAGGAGACAGAGTCACATACATAACACCAACTCAGGGAATGAGAATTATATTTCTACACTTCTGTCATGTAAGGTTAATGCCACCACACAACTGGCCACTGGGCTTCTCTCTGTAACACACTCTGGGTAGGGTACAGTGCAGTCAAGGGCACACATCAGCAGGGGTGATGGGCTGACCACAAGAGATGGAGTCACATACACAACCTAGGGAATGAGAATTATATTTCTACGTTTCTGTCATGTAAGGTTAATGCACCACACAACTGGCCACTGGGCTTCTGTCTGTAACACACACTGGGTAGGGTACAGTGCAGTCAAGGGGCTCACAGCAGCAGGGTGATGGGCTGACCACAGGAGATGGAGTCACATACATAACACACAACTCAGGGAATGAGAATTATATTTCTACGTTTCTGTCATGTAAGGTTAATGCCACCACACAACTGGCCACTGGGCTTCTCTCTGTAACACACACTGGGTAGGGGTACAGTGCAGTCAAAGGGGCACACAGCAGCAGGGTGATGGGCTGACCACAGGAAACGGAGTCACATACATAACACACAACTCAGGGAATGAGAATTATATTTCTACGCTTCTGTCATGTAGGTTAATGCCACCACACAACTGGCCACTGGGCTTCTCTCTGTAACACACACACTGGGTAGGGGTACAGTGCAGTCAAGGGCTCACAGCAGCAGGGTGATGGGCTGACCACAGGAGGCGAGTCACATACACAACCCAGGGAATGAGAATTATATTTCTACGTTTCTGTCATGTAAGGTTAATGCCACCACACAACTGGCCACTGGGCTTCTGTCTGTAACACACACTGGGTAGGGTACAGTGCAGTCAAGGGGCACACAGCAGCAGGGTGATGGGCTGACCACAGGAAACGGAGTCACATACATAACACACAACTCAGGGAATGAAAATTACATTTCTACGCTTCTGTCATGTAAGGTTAATGCTATCACACAGCTGGCCACTGGGCTTCTCTGTAACACATACTGGGTAGGGTACAGATTTATTTGCCTTTTGTTTGCCCCCTTGTTATATGCTTGTTGCTGGCAGCTGCTGAGTGTGCACCACTGTGCAGTGCTGCAGTTTCAGTCACAATCACATTTCACAAAGGTTCTTCTTTTTATTTTTTATTCTCTCTCCTGAGTCCTGATATTGATCTCGGTCTCGATCCCTATTCCCTTCCCAATTCTTGATTAATCCCTCCCACCTGAACCTCCCCTCGTCCCACACCGACCGTTAATTTATTGAGCCTTTTTCAGCCTTTCTCCGTTCTTGGTCTCTCAGGCCTGCTTAGCCCCTTTTCACAGGAAAATGGATGATGGAATTTTTAAATAATTCAATAAGCACTGCAGCAACTAGCAAGTGCTGCAGTCTGATTGTGGCCACACCAGCCTGGGCCCTGGCCTGAGTAAGTAGTATCGGCAAGAATGCTGGCTTGTAGTAGCGGTATGCTACAGTTAAGTAGAGCTGCTGCTGCTGCCTCCTGAAATCCTCAGCAAATGGCTCTCTGTCTCGGCTTGCATCTGCCTAAATAAATACCCCCACAGATCCCAGCGGCTTGTGCAGCTTACCGACCACCTGACCATAGTATTGGTCAGGTGGTGAGAACTGAGTTCACTTTGAGCGCACGTGGCAATGCTTACGCTAAGTGCAAACTGGTGAGACAACCTCATGTGGATCTGGCAAGACTGGCAACAACCCCAACAGCACTGCTGCTGCTGCACCACCCACCACCACATGGGCTGCCACTTGCCTGCTGCTGCTGGGGCATGCCTCCAGTCCCCACACATACCCCTACACCCCTTCCCACATTGGGGCTGCCTGCTGGGACATGCCTCCGTCCTCCTCTCCACACACACACAAGTCATCAGCTGGGACTCAGAGTCGAACCCTTTTATGAACCTTTCAGTGTTCGAAGTTCTGTTAGAACTCTCAACACCAGGGTCTCGAGGAGGGTTCAAATCTTGACTAACTAGTTCTGACAACCCTAACTTGACTTCAGTAAGGTCTTTGATACAGTGTCTCATGGGAGACTGGAGGAAGCTGATGGCAGTGGGGGTGGGAAAATAGCTGACTAAATGGATAAGAGAACTGATTACAGGGAGGGTGCAGGGGTGGTGGTGGTGGGAGCTCTTGGCACCCAGAGCAGTGACAAGCGGGGTGCTGCAGGGGTCAGTGCTGGACCCGGTGCTATTGGAGTGCTATCTCCGATATAGCTCATCAAGTAAGGGGCAGGGTTGAGTCTGCTCACACATTATACCAAATTGTGGGCAGTGGTGACGTAAGAGGACGGATGGGAAAAACTGAAGTAGGACCTAACACCAAACTAGAGGCATGGTCGGTGGAGTGGCAACTAGGATTCAATGCAAAGAAGTGTAAGGTGATGCACTTAGGCTAAAAATCATAAGAGGGATTACTGATTGGGGATTGGAGAGGAGGAGGAGATGGACCTAGGGGTGTTGGTAACTGGGAGCATGAACAATTCAGACCACTGCCAGAGAGCAGCAGCGAAGGCAAACAGGTTGCTGGGGTGCATTGCAGGGGTTCTCATCCAGACACAGGGATGTGATCTGACCTCTCTACGGATCATTGGTCAGACCACACCTAGAGTACTATGTGCAGTACTGGAGGCCATCCCTGAGGAGAGATATAAAGTTACTGGAGGGGTGCAAAGGAGGGCAACAAAACTTTAAAAGGTAATGAAAGGAAAGGAATATGAAGTTAGGCTGAAGGAGCTGAACATGTACACACTAGAGGAGAGGAGAATAGGGGGAGATATGATTGAAACATTTAAATACCTGAAGGGTAAATAAACCCTAGCACCGTGAGGGTGTTTTAAACTAAGCAGTGGAAGAGATAAGGGGCATGGACTAAGGTTGAAGGGGGATGTTTCAAGAGGGAAATGAGGAGGCACTACTTTCCAAGAGGGTAGTGTCTAGTTGGAATGCACTGCCAGAGGTGGTAACATGTAGGACAGTAAATAGCTTTAAGGAGGAATGGGATAAAGCAAGAGGAAGAGTCAGGGCCAGGGGCTGGGACAAGTGTGGAGGAACTGAGGGGAGGAGGCTGGGGCAGCTGCAATCTAGGGTGCTAGCTGCACACTCATGCAGACTTACAGAGACCGATTGGTGTGTTCTGCTGGCAGATTCATATGTTTATATGTTTGTATGTATGTTCGTATGTAAAATCACAGTGACTCTGTTCATGAGCAGAAGTCCTAAAATGCCTATGTTGAAAATTTGGTGACAAATATCCATAAAATGACTGTGTTACAGTTTCCAGCACCTTGTAACTTTGCAAATTTGTAGTATTTTCACTCCAGATTTTCAACATTGGCATTTTTGGACCTCCTTATGAACAGTACAGCTGTCATTATCCACATCCTGCCGAAATATGCGTTTACACATCTGGCGCAGAATACCAGCTGGTTGCTGTGGGAAATCAATGTTCGGACAGATTAGAAAATCATAGTGACAGTGCTCATGAGCAGAGGTCACAAAATGCCTATATTGAAAATTTGGTGAAATAATTCCAGTAAATGACTGTGTTACATGCATGCGTTGCGCAGTTTCCACGTACGCCGGAAGTTTGAGCATTTTTAATACTTTCACTACAGATTTTCAACATTGCCATCTCTTCACACCTCCCTATGAATGGTACAGATGTCATTCTTCACATCCTGCCTGATCTGTGTTTTCATACATATGGCGACAATGCCACGGTCACAGTGGAAACTCAAATTTTGGGACACATTGACAAAATCACAGTGCCACTGTTCATGAGAAGAGGTCCCAAATGCTTTCATGAGGTGGGGATCACAAAATGGCCATGTTGAAAATTTGTACTGCAAATACCAACACATGCCCAGGGCATCACGGTTTCTAATCATAACGTCCCACCCTGTACAAACTGACAGGCATCAGGGTGTGCCTTTGGATTGCTGACTGTAATGCTCATGTTATTCCAACCCCACCTTCACTCCTGCACCCACTGACAGGCACGAGGTGTACCTTGGACTCTTTCGCCCCACAGTTCACTCCATTCTATATTGCACCCATTTCAGCGTGTGTCCTTATGGAGTGGGGTGACTGTAAAGCCGAACACCCCAAGGCACACCTCAACACTTGTCAGTGTCTGCAGGACAGGGTGAGGTGAAATGGCATGAACGTTATGGGCGACAACCCAGACACATGCTCCAATGCCTGTCCATCTCTGCAGGGTGGAGGTGGGGTTGGCGTGAAGTTTAATACTTCACTGCTATTCCTACTATGCATCTGTCCAACTCCTGCATTTCCAATGCTAATACACCAACAAGCAAACATTCAGCATTGACAAATGCTTATCTTAACTATCGCTCATCTACCACCGAACCTATATGGTGATAGTTTAATTAAAAACAATTGTATTTAATTTAAATTCTTCTAGACGTTTACATTTAGTTCTAATAGGCAATAAATTATTCTGCCATACTGATTGGAAACACGGTTTTTAACTATTGCTTGATATTTTATACTTTGTCATATTGGAACAGATTTCTGATGTACTAATTTATTATTTTTTTATTCAAGTTTTTCTCCTCAAAACCTGGCAGGGGCTTTGGTCCTCTGAAGGAGGAACTCCATCTCAGGTTCCGCCACTCCCACACTCACCAACCTGATGATTCCCCAGGGCTTACCCCCATGGTGGGGCCAGGAGGAGGCATCCCCTCCCTGGAGACCCAATCCAGAAGCCAGGGTCAACCCTCAGGTGCGCAGACTGTCATGGAGCCCTGCCAGGCTCCTTTTTCATTTTCTCCGTTCCCCTCCCTACCGAGCATGATTGCGCATGCGTGCCTCCCGACCTCGCGTTGCCTCCAGCCACCACCAGAGGCAATCAGTGGGTGGGATGACATGACACCTTCCCCAAGAGAGAGAGCAGTCCTCTGGATGCTCAATCCTCTGTCCCCTGCTGACCTCGTGCCCCGGCTCGCTCTCAACCCGCTGCCAGTGTGTGCGAGTAAGTGACCAGAACCTCAACCTCCAGCGCCACTGGGCCGACTCCTGATGTACTAAATTTGAGGGTGTATACCCAAGCCTTAAGATTCTTCAGTACTAGTAGGGTGCATATTAATGGGTGAAAAAGGAGCTCCAGGGAATTTGAAATAACAAAAAAAAAAACAGCTTGGGGAAGGGATGAACACTAGCAAGAGGAAACTGTTTTGTGAAAAATTAATGAGATATACTAGGGCTGCACCAGGCATTTTTGTGTTTAGTAAAGTGAGTAAGATGACACTAGAAAGGACTACTGGATCACCACAGCATCACAGGAAGCAAAGGTAAGAATATAATTAGGTTTACAGAATTGGGGTGGGTGCAACACATGTCATGGAAGGTTTTATGAAACAGATATTGACTGGAGTTGTTTTGGAAAACGTGGGAAAATTCTGACCCTAGGGATTAAATATTGCCATCCAATAATCATATTGCCCTCAGCCTTTGGCTTCAAGCAATATGGCAATCCTCGATGTTGGTCAATATTTACATACAATCTCTATCTATCTATCTATCTATCTATCTATCTATCTATCTATCTATCTATCTATCTATCTATCTATCTCTCTCTCCATCCATTATCTATCTATCTATCTATCTATCTATCTATCTATCTATCTATCTATCTATCTATCTATCTATCTATCTGTCTCTCTGTCTCTCTGTCTGTCTGTCTGTCTGTCTATCTGTCCATCCATCTAGCTATCTGTCTATCTCTCCATCTATTATCTATCTATCTATCTATCTATCTATCTATCTATCTATCTATCTATCTATCTCTGCAACATGCATGGACACAAACACGTATAAATTCTGTTATCTGAGTTATTATTGTACACATTTTATTTAGACACATAGGGTGGGATATTCAGACTGCACCAGGCAAGGGCACAATCCTGGGCACAAGCGCACCTGGGTTGAGCCAGGGTAGGGACAGGCGATATTCAATGGTGCTTTCGCCATGGCTCAGCACCGTTGAATATGGCACTGAGGTGCATGCACTGACCATGGCACAGTGGCACGGGGCGCCAGCACAAGTGGCAGAAGGGGAGCAGGGACCGCGCCTAGCGCAAGTGCAGCTGCACCAGGCACAGCAACTCCGATATTCAGCCGAGGCCATGCAAATGAGGCAATTATGCATGCAAGGCTTAAATGGGGCCATTTGCATGTCATTATGTCCCCATTTGCATGTGTACACCGATCCTCAGTGACTTCGCGCCTGGCGCCCTGCCAGGCTGCAGCCATTGGGGACTGATGCCCCCAGCCCTCGGTGGTCTCTGCTCCCGTTCACCCGATCATAGGCATATGTTCACTCCTCCCTGGTGGTCCAGTGGACCGCTATCCACTGCCAATCGTATGCATATGTACAATCACACCCTGGTGGTCCAGTGGACTGCTATCCACTGCCCGATCATGGGCATCTGTTCAATTGCTCCCTGGTAGTCCAGTGGACAGATCCCCCATTGCCCCAATCGGGCATAATGTACCACAGCCCTGGTGGTCCGTGGACACCCCAGAGTCCGATTGCGGGCATGGGTATAAAACCCTGGTGGTCCAGTGCTACCTCCTCCCACCCACCCTGCATCCCGCCACCCTGCACCCCTCCCAGTCAGCGGCGGGTGGCAGCTGCCACATGCAAGCCACCCGGCCGCTCGCCGACTGACAGTGTACAGTAGGGCTGTGCCTATTGGTCCCTGCAGGCCAACGGGCATACAACCACACTATACTACACAATCAGCTGCGAACAAACATTCTTCTAGAAAACGTAGTACAATATGGTTCATGCCCATTATTGCTGATGTTAAATAAACACCTTCTGTACCAATCGAAATCGTGGCGAAGCGGTGTTACAAATGAACGCTGCCACCTACCACTGACTGAAGGTGAAGAGCTGGCTAATGAAGGAGAGTACCACTGGGCCACCAGGGTTTAACCATACCCTGCTCGGATACTACAGAGAGATAGGTCACTGGACAACCAGAAGTCATGAACTATGCCCACGAGCAGGCGATGGGATACGGTTCACTGACCACCAGGGAATATATCTTACACATGCCCATGATCGGGAGGCACGATGCCCCTGGGCAGGAGCTCGTGGACTGTGTTCTGGTGGTCAGATGGCCGACACAACAGTCTGCTGCCGTGTTAAGCCTAGCAATATGGCAGCTCACCTGTGGGAGCCAGGACTTGCTCAGGTTTGCCGGGCACATTGTTGCACCCTCTCGCGCAGGCAGGTATGTGTGCATATGCGCCGCACATCCCGGTTGAATATCAGGATGTGCCACATATGCATGGGCACACCTCCGCTCTTCGCATACATCCATTACTGGTGTGCCCTGCATTGGGGTTGCAGATGCACCAGCCCTTTGAATATCGTGCCGGGGCACATTGGTGGAGTTGGGCATGGCGCAACCCTGTTGCACCATAGATACATAGATACATAGACAGTGTCTGGCAGATAGAGCCTATGGCCCACCCAGTCTGCCCATTTAAGTTTGTAAGTTCAGTTTATGTTTCAGGAAGTCTGTTGCCCTTACCCTGACCTCCAGAATTCCTTTATGTCTCATCCTTGCATTCTTAAATCCCGATGATTGTTTCAGCCCCACCACTTCCTCTGCACAACCCCTTTGAATATTCCACCCACAGTAGACAAGTCATCAAGATTTATACATATAGGAGACACAGCATTGGAGTCCAGTCCTCCACTGGCCAGCCACTACTACTTTCTACACACAGTAAAGCAGTAAACACAAAGCCTTATCCTGGATGTACCTCCAATGTCTGCTAAGCAGCAGCATCCGAAGCTTTGTGCAGAGCTTTTCATAAAATAAACCCTCAAATTTTAGTAATTAAAAATAAAATAAAATAAATTAACCTAACATACAAGGCCCTTGCCTTTTGCATAAATGGAATATGCAATGGTGACCTTGTGTGATGCATTATTTAGCTTTAGATAATGCCTAAACTGAAACTTGCATCCAGATTGGCTGAAACAGCCTGCCACCTGGGCCTTTATTTCTTCACAACGTCCCTCTCTAATCAGGATGCCCCATTACCTAGTAAATCTCGGGCAACCCTAAATTTTGAAACCAATATAAAGCTAAGCAGCCATGTCTCCCCACTCATCTGCCGAGATTGACCTGAGCACACAAACCAGTCCAGCAAAGAAACAAATAAAAGGACATCTTCCTCCTAAAACAGCAACCCATCACCAAAATACAGCCTACTTCCTCTTTCACTCATTAAAACAAAAGCGGAACAGGAAAATGACGCCAAGCAGCAACCGGCCGATTCCTCAGAGAGAGATACGCTCACATGTCTTAGCCGCTCTTCCCTCAGTTCACCCACACTTCCCTGCAAAAAAAAAACCCAACAATACACAAAAACATTCTTTTTTAAACTAATGCTTTCATTTACAAAACTACTTCCATTCATGCCGGTGTCAAGTGAGCAGCTTTCAGACACATATCCAATCACGGCTCTTTTCAAAGCCATAAAATGTACCTCTCACGCTTATCTTTCCTGTGTTCTAACAGATGCTGGTTAAAGAAAGTACAACAAACTATTCCCTACTGATGTGTGTATGTAAGGGGAACATGCATCACAACCTCATATAAAAAAACTATTTTTATAAAAGCTGCATCCTCCAGTGGTGACTCTAATACTACAGGCACTACTTTAGTACAAAATTTAGATTTTTGTTATGTATTTTTATTAAATATATAGTTTTACCATGCTATATTTAAAAACAAATAAATACATAGATACATAGATACATAGACAGTGTCGGCAGATAAGGGCCTATGGCCCACCTAGTCTGCCCATTTGAGCTTGTAAGTTCAGTTTGTTTTCCGAGAACTCTGTTTCCTTACCCCTACCCTCTAGAATTCCTTTATGTCTATCCCATGCATTCCTAAATCCGCGTGATTGTTTCAGCCCCACCACTTCCTCTGGCAGGGTGTTCCACTTGTCCACCACCCGTTCTGTGAAGAAATTCTTTCTCATGTTTCCTCTGAATCGTCCTCCCTCCAACTTCATCCCATGCCTCTAGTCCTGAAACATCTTTTCGCTTAAAATAGTGTTTTCCTGCACCCTGTTCCTCCCTGTAAGATACTTGTATGTCTCTATCATATCCCTCTCCCTCCTCTCCTCCAGGGAGTACATGTTCAGTTCCTTCAACCTGTCTTCATAGGACTTGTGATGCAACCCATGCACCATCTTTGTTGCCCTCCTCTGAACCTTCTCTACCCTGTCTGTGTCTTTGCATGGTATGGTCTCCAGAACTATACACACCTGCTCTCAGGTGGGGCCTCACTAGTGTCTTGTATGGCGGAATTATGACCTCCCTTTTCCTGCTGGTGATGCCCCTGCCTATACATCCAGCATCCTATTTGCTTTACCTGATGCCTTGTCACACTGTTTCCCTACCTTGAGGTCATCAGAGATGACAACCCCAAGATCCCTTTCCTGCTTGGTGCATGCTATATCCTCACCCCCAACTGATATATTGTGCCAGGGTTTTGTGCCCATATGCATTATCTTGCACTTCTTTGCATTGAATTTCAACTGCCAAACCCTTGACCATTCTTCAAGTTTCTGCAGGTCCCTTCTCATTCTGTCTACACCTCTGGTGTGTCTACTCTGTTACAGAGCTTTGTGTCATCAGCAAACAGTGAAATTCTGCCTTCTAGATCCTGTGATCCCTGCATGATCCCTGATATCTATCTATCTATCTATCTATCTATCTATCTATCTATCTATCTATCTATCTATCTATCTAAATAAACATACAGACCATTATCTAAGTGTAATAATACCCTCCAGGGTGGGTGTTATGGGATATAACAAACCTTTCAGGGCTATAAGGCCCTCCGCCTGTAGTGTTGGGCCTCATTACACCCCTGGCGGTCCGTTATATCCCAATAATACCCACCCTGTCAGGTATTATTACTTACATACTAGAGCAGTTTCCACCTTAGGCACATCACTTGTGGCATTAAGCCACTTATAAGGTTATCCAAGATCAAACTGCTCTTGTGTAGATAAACAATGTATCACACAGGTCCCCATCACATAACTCTTAGTTCTATCTATCTATCTATCTATCTATCTATCTATCTATCTATCTATCTATCTAACTATCTATCGATCTATCTCTGTCTATAGATATATTTATTATTTTCTCGGTCAAACCTTAAGCTCCTGGAAGCTAACTCTTTCAGGGCCACAATGCTAGTTCTAAGCCAATGGAAGTGGACATCTTTTTTTCTTGGAAAAAAATACTTATATTCTGAAAGAACTGGAAATTTTATACAATGAAAGTAGAACAACATCAGGAATCTTTCACAGTTAAAAAGGGAAGGTCAGATTTTTTTTGCTAACTCTCATTGCACTGCTGCATTAAATGACAAGCCATCTGCATGATCCCTTCTGTTGCTTGGCAAATCCATGTTACCTGTCCCTCTGAGCACATGAAGGATCCACACTTCTCTCTTTATATTTTTCAAGCATCTCTCTGAATGGAGGAAAAACTTCTTGTTCTGTTCCAAGGCAGAGGCCTGGGGTTCAATGGAGCAGTGACAGACTTTAGCCATACCCCTCACCCTGGGCTACTTAAGGAAGCATGCTCAAGTCTCTTCTGGAGCTAATTTTTATGTTGGTTAGCACTTGCGTGCCAGCCAACATATTGCAGCAGTAGTAGATTTGGAGTGCGGTCACTGTGGGGAGAATGAAGGCATGCATCAGTAGGTGCGTCCCTCATTCCCCAATAAGACAACATCACGGGCACTGACACCAGCAGTGCGTACAGTGGCCACCAGATCTAACAAAGTGCCGCTGCAATGAGATGCAAGCTTGCTCACGCAGCAGCACAACAACACACCTCCCGACATACATTTCCTGGTGAAGCCATTCAATAAACATGGCAACACTGACTGCCTGCCAGACTGACGACTTCAGGGGTGCTCCATCCCCCTGTTGGCATGCTCACCCACTTCATTTGCCCTCACGGGGCCCACTCCCATCGGCATAATGCCCCTCCCATTCCAATTGTGTGCTGGGGGGTGCCATCCCTCTCGCATCATGTGCACCCCAACAGTCTTTCTTTGCCAATGGGGCCCAATCCCCATCGTCTTGCAATCCCTGCCCAGTTCAATTTGCTGATGGGGCAACCCACTCCCATTGGCATAATGTCCCTAACCCCCAATTTGTGTGTGTGCCGAGGGGTGCCCAATCCCTTTGGCATCATGCACTCCCCACCCGTTTCTGTGCTGATGAGGGGCCTGGTCCCCATTGGCTGCGGTCCCCTCCTGTAATCCAGGGTGTGGTGCACTGGGGCCCACCCCAGTGTACCAAACAAACCTCTCTGAAAAAAGCCGACCCTCACCTTTTTTTTCCTCTACAAAGAAGAAAACAGTCCCTCGTGGTCTCTCCTGCCCCTCCCCAACCCTGCGCCTCCATCTGCGTACTCCTCCTTCCCACACCCCTCTCACCCTCATACTTACCTCTGGAGCCTGTTGCGATGATCTTGTGGATCAGAACATATATCTGCACTCTTCAAAGCCGACCACGAACTGAAGAAATGCAGGTAAGCTGTATAATGGCATAAATAGGGTTTTTCAACTTTGGTGCATACCTCAGGCATTTTTGTGAATTTGGCACCAAATTTTCAACATGGGGTTATTGCACCCCTCCTCATGAATTCAATCACTGTCATGGCATTATTCGCCCTGAAGAGATTTCATGGTCACTGTGTGGAATCACCTTTCAGGACCGATTCGCGAAATGACAGTGCACTGTTCTTGAGGTGGCTCTCAAAAAGCCTATGTTGCAAATTTGGTTAAACAAATAAAAAATGACTGTTTTATGAGTGTGCATTGCGCAGTTTCCACACACACACTCATGACTTCATGAATTTGTAATATTTTCACTCCAGGTTTTCAACATTGGCAATTTTCCACACCTCCTTTTGAACAGTTCAGCTGTCATTTTATACACAGGCATCCTGGCGAAATGTGTTTTTCGCTTCAGCGCAGAATAGTGCAGTCACTGTGGGAAATCAGTTTTAGGGACAGATTAAGAAAATGACAATGGACTGTTCATGAGCAGAGGTCCTAAAATGCCTATGTTGAAAATTTGGTGATGAAAGTCCATAAATGACTGTGTTACAAGCATGCATTGAGCAGTTTCCATGCACCCTTGTAACTTTTCAAATTTGCAATATTTTCATGCCAGATTTTCAACATGATATTTTTCACACCTCCTTATGAACAGTACAGCTGTAATTTTTACATCCTGCCCAAAATGTGTTTTCATACCTGTGGCCCCAATGGTGTGGTCGCTATGGGAAATCAACTTTGGGACAGATTAACAAAATCACAGTACCACTGTTCATGAGGGAGGTCTCAAATGCCTTATGTTGAAAATGTGGTCAAAAAATCACCCAAATAATTGGGTTATGGACGTGTGTTGTGCAGTTTCTATGCATGCTCATGACTTCACCAATTTTCATATTTTCACTCCATATTTTCAATGTTGCTATTTTTACACCTCCTCATGAACAATACAGTTGTCATTTTTCACATCCTGCCCAAAATGTGTTTCCATGCCTGTGGTGCCAAATGGCATAGTCACTGTGCAAAATCACCTTTCAGCTAACAAACTGAAAGTTCTGCTTTTCATGAGGTAGGGTCACAAAAAGCCCATGTTGAAAATGTGAGTGGAGACACAAAATAAACGTTTCACGGCATTAGGGTTTCCATCTGGCACCATTCTCTGTAGGAGAGACTGGCAGGCATCAGGGGTGTTATTTGGGATCATTGGCTGTAATGCTCATGCTTCCCACCCCACCTCACCCTGCAGCCAGTGACAGGCATTGAGGTTTGCCTTGGAGTGTTCGGCCCTGAAGTTCACCCCATTCTCCTATACTGCACCCATCTCAGCATATTTTCTTATGGAATGGAGTAAGTATAAGGCTCCAAAGGCCCAAAGACCCCAAAGCACACCAGGACACTTGTCAGTGTTTACAGGGTAGGGTGAGGTAAAATGGCATGAGCATTATAGTTGATGACCCAAAGGCACACCCAATGCCTGTCAGTCTCTGCAGGGTGGGGTTGGTGTCAGTTCAGTATTTCATGCCATTCCTATTATGCATCTCTAACTCCTGCTACTCAATGCCAATGCCAGTGAGACAACATTCGGCATTGACAAATGCTTGTTTTACTGCAGCCTTGCTGGGGAGCTCCCTGTCCCATTGCACTGGCTCCCTGCCTCTGTGCTCCCTTGGAATTCTGCTGTGTTTGACTGTGTTTTCTTTGACTGTTGGGGATTTTCTAGTGTGTATCTGCTGCTTCAGAAATCTACTTTTGTTTGTATTACTTTCTTTTTCACATCTTCCTCCACGTAGCTTCTCTCCCCTTTCAGTCAAGGTTTGTTTTATACATGTACGGTACTTACCAGTTTCGGCAAGTCAATCTGTGTCTTGTGAAACTTCAAACCTCAAATCAGTTCAGGTTTCTCCTTGTTCTATATAGCTCCTCCTCTTCGCCATTTACTTGACATCCAGCTAATGCTTAGCATTCTAAACTCCTTCATATGTTTTGCACAGGTTCAGGGAAATAAAAGAGTGCCAGTCTGTTTTTATTCAGCATTCCTCATAAGATCCGCAGCCAGTGTTCCTGATCAGCTTCAGGTACACTTCATTCCTTTGTTATTCCTGAATTGAAATACTATGATCCAGAACAAATTTCATCAACAAACAAACATACAAACAAACGAACAAAAGAATAAGCTCTAGATAAATCCTGTATTGGAGTCCCTCTTCAATGACCTGAGCTTTTGCCCTCCTTACCATATTACCTACCCAGACATTAGCATCCTACTCATCCTATTTACCTAGGCCTTGCCTTGCCCTTCCATGTATTTCCTCCCTCTAATGTCAGATTCTGATCCTAACCATTCCTGCCTTATCTGGGCCTTGCAGGATCCTAGACAAGGAAGTCGTGAGCTCACCCTGCATTCCTGAAGTATGCATCTAGAGAGATTAGCTCACCACTGTGTTGCACTTTTGGCTGCGCAGATTGACTTAGCATCACCTCTCGACATCCTCATCACTCTTCCTTCACCTGATGGTCGAACTTTCACCACAGGGCCCCTAAGCCATACAGATCAACTTGGCATCACCTCTTGGTTTTGTATTCGTGGCTTCCTGGCTACCACTTGACAGTGGAACACTCTTCATGTGGGGGCCCTTGTAGGCATGCTGATCAACTCAGAGTACTGCTTGGAATCTGTTTTATGTTATCTCCGTGCCTTGAGGGCAGGGTCACTGCCATGGGGTTCCCTTCAGCCATACAGATCAACCAGGTGGTACCTCATGTTGTAATCCTCCCGGTGTCTGCCTATGATCTGCCTGGTTTCATCCATATTCCCTTACCTTAATTCTCCAATCATCATCATCATCAGTCATAGGTTTGGCCTCCTGTGCATTCAAGGTCAGCGAAAGTCATCCAGCAGTCACTCTCTCCTCACCCTGATGCCTTCAGGATAGGGTCCCTTACAGGTGGAAAGGGTCCCTCTAGATGGGCTGATCAACTCAGCAGCACCTCATGTTGTTCTCAGTAGAGGGACAGAGTGAGAGTCTCCTCATCTAAACTTTTCACATGATTTGGATTTAAAATTCAGCAGTGGTCAGAACCATCATAAAGAGATGCCCAAGACAAGAGGGATAAGGACTCAAGCCTTGGTATCCCAGTGGTTTCTTCCACAAGGATTTTTTCTCTCCTCTGTGCCAAAGGTCATAATATATCTAGTATCTTTATACATCTATATATCTATATCTATAGCTATATCTCTATCTATATCTATATCTATATCTATATCTATATCTATATCTATATCTATATCTATATATATACACATATGTGCATATACAGTATATATATATATATATATATATATATATATATATATATATTATACTGTGCGTGAGTGCCAGTATAGTTAGGGTTGAGTAAGCATATTAATGTAAAACCTCTAATTCTGCACCTTAATAAATTTGCCACCATACGACAGATTTGCCTGAAATTTTGCATACATAGTCTGGTACCATAGATCTCTGGATCTGGCAAGTTAAGTTACGGTCGGATGTATGGTTGTGGAGCTACAGAATGCCCAAAACACAAAACAAAGGACTTTTCGTGGTGTTTCTTTTGCTTGCACCTACAGCCCGCATGATTTGTCTGTTCGGTCCGAAATCTTCAGGGAAGATGCAGTCTGGGTCACCGATGTGCTTTTCAAAGATTTGGCGTAAAAATATTAAACGTTTAAAGTAAAAAAAAAATTCCTATTATAGTCTATGGGGAAAATAACTGTGCATCACGAAAGTTTCACAAACGCATTTTACTTTCACAAATGACCTTTTACTTTTGTGATTCGGCCATCTTGTTTTCAGTTAGTGAGAGAGAAAATGCCTGGTGTTTAAATTTGGGACCCTCCAGGTAAACACTGACTGCTGGGTTTACCTAGTCGGGTCCTGAGGATGCCAGCCCTATCTTTTTGGGGTAAACCTCCCAGAAATACTTTTAGTGAAACTTACATGATTTGCAAACGTATTTAAAAAGCCCTGCAAATCTTTGCCATCCACCTGCAACAAAACGGTTGAATCTTTTGGGCTGAAATTTGTTGGATGATAAGCACTGGTCACACAGATGTGCCTTTTGGTGGTTTGGAGGCAAAACATTCAAGGGCAAAAGTTACAGCATTCTGAAGTTGAGAAATTTCCATAGGGTAACATTGCGCTCCTGTGACGCCTTTCAGTGCCCGTATCTCAAAAATAAAACGAGATACATAGTTTTTACACAGGCAGTTTAGTTCACCTTCAGGTGAACTAACCTGCAGAAACAAGTTTGAAATCACAAATGACACCTGCAGTGGAATTTGTTTCCAACTTGCTACGGTTAGAGAGATATTGGCAAAACATGTTCCAAGGGTGCCTTTTCCGCATTTCGGGGCCTGTATCTCAGAAACAATGCAAGATATGGATTAGTTTGATTCATATTGCATGAAGTACTCACTGTCATGATTACACCAGCACTGGACATTTTTTCCTCGCTGCACGGTTGCTGAGATATTAGCAAATTAGTCTTACAAGGGTTCCTTGCACTATAGGGCTGCTGTATGGCTCTGTAGTTATGTATAAGTGGGAGCACAGGGCACACGCTCCCACATCGCATACCATTATGCCAAAAAAATGACATGTGATTGGAGCGCAGGGCCCAGAGGGCCTGCGGCTCCCACTCAACACACCTACTACATTACGCTTTTCAAAAATAAGGGAAATTCATTGCAAAAACTCCATTAATGCATCAGTTAGGGTTATAGTACAGTGACAAAGTTTGAAATGTGCTGTTAGGGTTCAAAACCCTACCTCCGCATTCCCCACCCCCACATACACATGCAAGATTGTAAGACACTGTACCACTGGCCACATCTGTAACCACAATAATCACAACACTGTATTTATTTCACATAACACTATGTAATGAAAATCAAATATAGTATCATCAACTCTGTACTACTAGCACTGTGTGATGACACATTATTGCTGGCATATCTTCTTCATACAATGAGACTTAGTCTGTTCACATTTTTAAAATACTGACTTTTATGTGTCACAATTCAACAATTGGGTTGCTGTAGATCTGCTACCACATGGGCACGTGGTAGCAGGACAGATAGAGATGACTCATGCTACTTTTTAAGATATTGCTCAAGTATGAAACTAGTACCATTACATGTTGTTTTTCACGGCTGCGTTACTGGAATTACTCATTAGCATCATGTTATTGTTAGCTTTGGATGTTACAACTGTTGCTTTCATATACTTGTAAACTATACTACAAAACATTACTTTTATTATTACTACCGTTTGTTATTAGGACTGACTCACTCTATCAGAAAAATAAATGCAAACATCCAATGACTAACTCTCATTTCCAAGAAACTATCTGTGGATAACATACTGTGTGTTACATCACTTCTTCACTGTTGAAATATAGGCATCTGCTTAAATCTTGTTATTGCTGTTTATAACACAAAAATGCTTACTGTGGGGCATCACCCATGGTTGCCAGCATGCGTGACTACTCCCCAAGGCACTCTGATGGTGGCAGAACTCATACAGTTGGTGACCCATGATAATGGATGCATCTTGCAGTACATTTAGAGAGTTGTATGTTACTTCTTTTACCTGATGCTGGTTGTCTCTGATTGGTTGTGTTGTTTGGCCCTTCCCCTGCTTGCATATGTGTGTGTGTTGTGTGTGTGTGTGTGTGTGTGTGTGTGTGTGTGTGTATAATGGGGATGCGGAGTTAGTATTTTGAACCCTAACAGCACATTTCCAAACTTTTGTCGCTGTACTATTAACCCTAATTGATGCATTAACGGAGCAATTTTCAATGAAAATATATATATATATATATATATATATATATATATATATATATATATATTATGCTGGCATGGTAGTGCTACCATAGTTAGGGTTGAGCAGCACTTTTAAGGTTAAAGGTCAAATTTTACCTTAATAACTTTACCACTGTTCAACTAGATTTGCCTGAAATTTGTCATGCACAGTTGGGTATAATAGATTTTAGGATCTGTCAAGTTTCATTGCAGTTGTATATACAGCTATGGGTTGATAGCGTAAGTAATTGCACAATTATGCTTTTTGTGATTTCTTTGCTCTCGCCACAGATCGCATCAGTTTGCAGGACCGGGTCCGAAAACTTCAGAAAACGTGTCCAGGGTCCCTGATGTGCCTTTTGAAGATTTCATGAAAAAATATTGAACGGTTCAAAAGTTATTCTAAAAACAAGTTCCCGTTATAAGTCAATGGGAAAAATTAACAAAAGTTCGAAAGTGTCGCAAATGCAGTTTTTACTTTCACAAATGGCCCTTTTACTTTCGCAATCCACCATTTTGTTTTCAGTTGGTGATCAGAAAATGCTTGCCATTTAAATTTGGGACCCTCTAGCAACTTAATTCTTTTTGTATTCACCTAGTCAGAGCCTGAGGATGCTAGCCATGTCTTTATTTTGCAGTAAAACACCCAGAAATATGTTTTTCAAATTTCTGGAAAAGTACTTTCAAAGTACTTTTGAACCTGTGAAACTTTTGAAGAATTTGCGAAACTTTCGTAAGAAGTTTGATGGTACTTTTCCAGACTATGCCAAATGATATGCTCTTTTGTCACTCCTGCTGCAAAAGAACCGCTTGGTCTTTGGGCTGAAATTTGCAGGAAGGTAGCCAACATCTCACAGATGTGCCTTCTGCTAGTTTGGTGAAAAAATATTGCATGGCTGCAAAGTTATGGTACTATGAAGTTGGCATTTTTCCCATAGACTAACATGGTGGCGCCGCGCCTTTCGGGCCTCGTATCTTGAAACGGTGCAAGATACAGATTCTTCATCATGAGTTACATAGCCCATGGTGCCTCAAACAGCACAAGTGTAGATAAATAATTTATCTGAAAGCTCATCATTGTATATTTAATTTATGCAATAGGGATGCTTTCTATCACTGCATGGGCTATGTAATACAAAACAGTAGCCAGGAAAATAATGATTTCTGTGAAATTTTCATTTTTTTTCTACATCATGCAGTTGCAGAGATATTACCAATTAAGTACTTCCAATGCTCATTTTATGCTTTGATCCCCATTGCAATGCATACATTCTTTGTACACTCTGTGTTTCTGTATGCACATGTTTGGAAAACACAGGGTATGCCCTTCAGTTACTCTTACATTTACTGTTTCCACTTATGCTTATATCCCCTTTGCGTTACCGTTACGTCTATGCCACCATGTGCATTACCCTTTGTGTTCTCACTTGCACTTGCATTACCATGTGTGCCACTGTTCGTGCTTCTGTTTGTGTTGCTGTTCCTGTTACTATGTCACAAGACATCACGTGGCTTGCACCTCTGCATTACATTCACTATTCCTCATCATCATTCTCAAAAGAAGGGAAATTAGAGACAAAAATTCTGTTTAATGCATTAGTTAGGGTTGTTCCACAGCGACAAAATGAGGAAATTCGGTGTTAGGGTTGAAAGCCCCTTGGACCCCCACCCACACCCCTACCAGCATCGGGTGAGCATTGGGGTTGTCGGTCCTAACTCTCACTCCATTCTCCTATACTCTGCTTTTCACACATGTAATGAGGTGAGAGTTAGGCCAGTGACTCCTAATGCCACTCTCATGCCAGTTGGGGTGTGGGCGGTGGGGTCCAAGGGGGCTTTCAACCCTAACACTGAATTTCTCACTTTTTGTCGCTGTGGGAATAACCCTAACTAATGCATTAAATGGATTTTCTTTCCTCTAATATATAATATATACACACACAGACACACATTAATTATATATATATATATATATATTTTTATATATATATATATATATATATATATATATGTATACACATATATATAGGATATACAATGGTGAGCTGTCAGAAAAATGATTTATCTACACAAGTGCTGTTTGGCCACAGGTAGGCTCAAGAGTGGCGCAGGCCACGCAGTGAGGTGTCCGAGGTCAAACAACACAAGTGTAGATAACTATTTATCTGAAAGCTCACCATTGTGTATTTCATTTATGCAATAGGGATGCTTTCTATCACTGCAGGAACATTTGGTTTTGACTGTTTAGCTTTTTTTAATTATAATTTCGGAGTTTTGGTTAACTTTCCTAGAATATGTCCGCCTAGCATAGTGATTGCTATTAAATGAAACATCACTCATTTTGTAGAAAACTTCTTGCTGAACATATGTCATGCTCTACAGTACCATGCTACCTTTTTCATTTTAAAGTTATTCACATTTGTTTGTCATAAAAGGAAAAGAAAATAGAATGTTATGCTTTGTTTTGCTAATTATAAAATAAACTAAAAGGTATCAATAAATGAAACACCACTCATTTTGTAGATATTTTTGTGCTGAACATTTTCATGCTCTACAGTATCATGCTGTCATTTTTTGTTTTAAAGTTATTCACATTTGTTTGTCAAAAAGTGAACATAAAATTTAATTTTCTTCTGCTTTTTGCTAATTGTAAAAATCTATAAGGTATCTATACATGAAACACCACTCATTTTGTAGATAATTTTGTGCTGAACAATGTTTGTGCTCACAGTACCATGTTATCTTTTTCGTTTTAAGTTATTCCCATTTGAATATGGTTAGTACTGCTTCTGAGGCTGAACATTCTTAATGAATTCTAAAGAGATTTGTGACATAGTAATGCTGTGTATAAAGCTCACTGTATGTATAAGTAAGCAATAATACCTGATGGAATTGGTATTGGTTTATACGGCCCGCCTGGGCATCAAGCCCCTGGAAGGTCATATAGACCAATACCGTCCATCCTTAGGGTATTGTTGCTTAGAAATGGAAAAACTCTCAGACATATTTTTTTAAAGGTTTAAAACATTTATATAATTTATTTAACTTTTATTACATTTTATGTCAAGTTTGAGATAAAGTAGTCCCTTTTTAAACTAAAACAGTAAATTGTACACTCATTTGCACTGTGAGTACTACTTGTTTGCAGAGATAAAATGAATTGGGGCATTAAAGTGCAATCCACCAGGCTGAAGTTAGTGGTTGTGGAGCTGGATGTTGCTGGTTCATGAACTTGGAGTTGATTGCTGGCTCCATCCTACAGGTGGCGTTACTTGCTGCTTGCTGCTGCTGCGCCCTGGTTGGATCCTCCTAGGATTGTACTCCAACTTTGGCTGTTGTCTGTGGGTGCTGACCAGTAGTGCTGCAGGCTGGCCTCACATCTGTGGCCAGTTACGCTGGTGATTTTCGGGCTGATAGTCCTGCTTGAGTTAGCAGTTGCACAGCTGTTGAACGTAGTCTGAGCTAGCTTCCTGGGATGAAGGTAGAATGCAGGGGCGCCTCTGGCAATTTTGACAGATACTTACAGAACGATAAAACAGGGAAGAGAGGGTTGCCACAATCCTCAAACATAAAACCATGTGAATTTTCTTTGTTGACCTCTAGTGGATTCTCGTGATTTTTGAGGCTGGATTATGGAAAAGTGTCACATACTTTTGCCCATGTTCATCACTCTTGACTGTGAATGAATCTGTTTGCAGTTCTCGTAATCCTTCTCTTCCTCGGTGGGCTATGTGGAGCTGGAGGTCAAACCAAACCTTGTGGACCAATCCCTGTGCTGTGTCTGGTGACATGGCTGATGAACCTTTAACTTTTCCAGATCAGTTTCAGTGATGGACGGTAGGCAGCAACATCCTTCTGCTCCTTACGAAGTTTCTTTAATATGGATGTCATTATATCATTGCCGGAACGAAACGCTGGTTCTGATATTATACTGGTGTGACGCCCTACTTCTGGGGAATTTAGGTGGCAGTTGATGCCTGAATGAGATGCAGTACCCAGATACTGAGTACTGTTCACCTGATGCAGTTTGGGCTTCTGCATAGAATTTACGTAGGTGGCTATTTAAGATGTCAAAACTGCCATTTAGCCAGTCAATTTCTATTGTTTCTTTTTAGCCCACTCTGCAAACACTGACAATGCCCACTGTGTATTTTTCTTGGTGTTTATTTCTTCCTCTGACTCTCAATGCTGTTAAGGTCTGATGTACTCACACTGATAAAGTGCAAGGTTCCTTTAAATTTCTTGCTGGTGGGTTCTGGTGCCTGCTCAATTATGTTGTCAGCTTCAGGAAACAAGTGATTTACAATCTCTTCAGGTGGCATGCTGAATATGCTTCTGAGGACATCTGACATTTTATGGCATCTGTGTCCTTCTTTGGTACTGTGGCGGTTTGAATATTTTTAAAATGCATATGCGGGCATCTATGGGGCGTGCCTGCTCGTGTTAGCGCTCAGGGCTGCCTTAGGTTACTCCTGGTAAGAAGACGCTTCAGCTTCTTTTCTCGTTTTTTTTTTCATGCACAGCTAGAGGGGCAAATTGTTTAATGTGGTGGAGAAGAATGATTTACTTATGTTTTACTCCTTGCTTGCCATCTAAGGGGAGGATTCTGTGCTACTTGGGAGATCACCGGTATTTACTAGTAGTTCCATGTCGCATGTGGGCTTGCAGCTGCGGTAAGGAGATCTGGGGAAATACCGTGCTCTCATGCTCGGTTTCATGCTGGCAAGCAGATTGTGGGAAGAATTACTACAGCTGTTGTTTTGTACAACGGAAACTTTTTCTGTGCTTGTGTGATTCTACTACTGATATTTTGAGTGTGCAGTCTTGTATTTTTTACATACGAGGGCAACGGCCTGAACGGTTAATATTTAAATGCTTTGTCGAGCCGGGCAAGATGGTGGATGCATTTTATGAACGTTCAAGGTGCACACTGATTGTTTTTGTTATGGGGCACCATGAGTAGGCTGTAGTTTTCAATCGAGTTGTATCGGAAAATAAATGCATCTCTGCTGACATGTTTTCACCAATGAGATATGTTTATTTTCCGATGCCATTTTCTAAATTTGTTTATACATACACTGACTCAGATAAATGCATTTATCACACTGAATATATTTCCACCTCTATTGCATATATATATATATATATAAAATGGGAGAAAAGTCAGTAAAAATGTTGTCTCCTGATTGGATGAAACATCACATGACCATTCATTATCCCACAATGACTGCATGCTTGCACTTCTTTTATTTTTCAAAACCACAAAACAGTTTTGGTTATTTTGTAAGACAGAGACTCCACTACAAGGTGTTCAGTCATACTGTGATATTCCCATGCCTTGGGTGGTTGAATGCACTTGGCCAGCAGCCTTGTGCCTCAAATGCACACCAAGGCAAAACCTTGCACTTTTGCTGTTAAACCCCAACTACCATGCATCTGACCACTACTATAGTTTGGTCAGGTCCTCTTGCAGCCCCTCCACCCTTCAATGTCACCCATCACAGCTCCCATCTTTGTGTCATCTGTGAAGAGACTGATCTTACTCTGGACCCCGTGGGAGATATCAGCTATGAATATCCCAAACAACACCGGTCCCAACACTTATCCCTGTGGCACTCCACTTATCACATCCCTCGGTAATGAGAGTTTCCCCACCACCATCACCACCCTTTGCTGCCTTCCTTCAACCAGTTGGAAATCCAAATTACCATCTTAGCTCCCACCCCAATATATTCCAGCTTCCACCCCAGCCTCCCATGTGGTATGGAATCAAAGGTCTTGCTGAAATCCAAATACAGGACATCCACTGCATGGCCTTTGTCCAGTTCCCTTGTCACCCAGTTGTAATACTCAATCAGGTTTTCTGGCAGGACGTTCCTGAGACAAACCCATGCTGCTGACCATCCTGGAGACCACTGATCTCCAAAAATGTCACCAGCTTCTCTTTAAGATCATCTACATGAGTTTCCTACCAATTGATGTGAGGCTCACTGGTCTGTAGTTGCCTGGTTCATCCTTAGGTTCACTTCTGTGAATTGGTACACACTGGCCATCCTCCAGTCCTGTGGTATGCATCCAGTGTCCAAGGAGGTGTTGAACAGGTCAGCCAGTGGTTCTGCGAGGATCTCTCTAATTTCTTAAGTACCCTAGAGTGAATGCCATCTGGATCTGGTGCCTTATCCCCCTCAGAGCCCTTAATCCTTTTAGCGCCCCTATCCTCTGTAATCCCTATATCAGTCTCCCCCAACCACTCCTCTCCACATTTATTTTTCCCTATGAATTTTTACACAAGTTTTTGACATAGCCTTGCTATAAAAAGATACAAAATAAAATAAAGGTAGGAAGTCATTTTCAGAAAAAGGCACTCAGGAACAAGGGGACCTGATATGAAGCGGGGGGTAATTTCAGAGAGATGTGAGGAAGCACTTCTTCAAACAGAGAGAGTGATGGATTCCTGGAGCAGCATTTAATTGAAGGTGGTAGGAGCAAAACAGTGGTGGGATTCTAGAATGCATGGGATAGGCACAAAGGAATCTCAGTGAAAAGGAGGAGGAAGAACTGACAAGAGCTCATGTAGGATCTGTGGTGTTACTGTAGGCAGGGAAAATGGGCAGACTTGGGGGTGACAAACAGTCCTTATCTGCAAGCAATCTCTTTGCTTCTGTTTCCAGTTCCAAAGGGGGTGGGGCACGATACACAGTGCAGGGCCAGTGCTTGGGAAGTAGGGCAGCCAGCTTTCAAAATGCAGAAGCAAAGAATCCAAAAGTCCGAAGTACTTACAAAGTAAACTATTAGGCAGGCACAGCATAATGCTGAACATTTTCTAATGGCATTAATATCACAAACCACGTTAAGTACAAATATAATCCAGTACAAGTAAGTAAACTGACACATGCAGTAAATGCTAGATGTAAGGTATGGCTACAGGTAAAAAGTCTTTATGGTTGTAGGAAGCCCAAGCACTTTGACTCTCAACGAGTATTCCTCAGGGGCATGTCTAGTTAATCTTTAAAAACATTTCAAATTCCATTGCTTGTTTAAACTAGCAGTGTAACACTTTGTAATTCATAAATCCAAGTTGATTTTTTCCACAGTAGTGTTTTCCTCGTCCTCTCCTCGCCCACCCTGCAAAGCACTCTCTCTTTATGCCTATGAACTTAATTCTCTAGGATGTGAATTATGGCAATCAAACAAATGACTACCAAGTGGAGTGTCAAGTCTCCTATTGATAATACTGTTCAATGGTCTTGTGTGCTAGTTTTCAAGCTGGGCACTGTTCTCTGCACATATATCTTATTACAGTTACACCATAGAACATATGTGACAAAGTCAGTATTGCAATTAATAAATTCATGTCTCCAACTTTTACATCTTCATTCGGGTGGGGGTACACTCTCTTTACCACGCCAAGTAGTATGTGCACACTTTATATGTAGCATTTGAAAAACCTTCTGGTTTGTATGGAAACCATTGGTTATTAATGAAAGCAGCCTGATTTGTCTCAAATCAGCTACTGACTAACTCATCTCTCAGACTGCTTGCTCTACTTACATTAATGCATGGGTATCACCCACTGCTGAAGTCACATCATTGTCACCAAGCAGGATAGGCCATTTATGATAAATTATATTGTCAATTTTACCTGTCAAATGATTGAATTTACTGCCAAAAGTAACGGAACCATGTTCATAAATTTAATTTTTCTAGTGGCTTTTCATTGTTCATTTTTTCAGTAAATCAGCTTTATCTCTAGCCTCTCTCAGTAATGTTTTGTTATAACCCTCATTGAGAAATCTCATCTTCAGTACATTAGCCTGTCAGTCATATGGTTCAGATGAACTACATTTTCTTTTAGTCTTTTTTTTTTACTTTTTCTCCCTTGTCTCTGGCAGGCCACATTTAGGGAGAGAGCTTCAGCCCGTCTCCCGATGTTCACCATCAGCGTTGATCATCTTTCCTAGGGCTCGCCCAGCGGGGTCAGCGGGGATATCCAGACCCCCACTGAAGACAGGATCCAGTTTTGATCAGCGCCCAGCTGGTGTGGGAGTGGGACCTGTGAGCCCTCCATCATCTAACTGCCAGAGACTTTTCCTCTTTGAGTAAGTAAGGCAAGTAAGTAAAGTTTATTTTAAGCGCTTGAAATCAAAGCACTGTACAATAATTAAATACATATAAAACATACATATAACATAACAAACAACAATAAAATATAATTCCAATTTCAAATCAGTGCAATAACTACTCCCCATAAGCCTTTTGAAATAAGTATGTTTTGAACTCTGATTTAAAGCTTTCGATGGTCAGGCAGCTTCAGTATCCGACTAGGTAGAGAATTCCACAGGGTCAGGGCAGCATAAGAAAACGCCGTGCCCCAGATGTTTTAAACGAACCCTGGGAACCTCTAGCAATCCCTCGTCGGGTGGATCTGATGAGCTGGAGGGACGGTAGGGAACAAGTAGATCTTGCAGATATTGCAGTCCCTGTTCGTAGGGGCTTTATAGGTCAGTAAACCGACTTTTAAAGGTGATCCGCTGATTAACCGGCAGCCAGTGCAGTTTACAGCAGGCGCATATGATCTCATTGATGTCCCCATCAAAGCCTGGCTGCAGCGTTTCTGCACCAGCTGCAAGCGGTGGATATCAACCCGCATCCCTAGGTACAGGGTATTACAGTAGTCAAGGCGAGAAGTACAAAGGCATGGACTAATGTTGGGAGGTCAGTCGAGGAACAAGGTGTTTCACCCGAGCGATATTCCTCAGATGGTAAAGAGGATTTGACGGCAGATGACACCTGGAATTTCAGCGTCCAAACTGTCGCCAATAATAACACCCAGGTTACGCACTCCGGTCTGAGGTTGAGAGCTGGGCCCATCGATCCATATGCCCGAAAGAAGACCAGCCCTACAACCCGCCTCATTTACCTACCTGGGTCCACCACCAACACCTCAGTTTTATCCGGTTTAACCTTAGCCAGCTGGCACTCATCCAGTCACTGATCTCAGAAAGACAGTTGTTAAGTTTAGAGACTGCATCTACTTGCCGGGGCTAAAGGACAAATATAGCTGGGTGTCATCTGCATAGCAGTGAAAACCCAGACCATATTGCCTAATAATGTCTCCTAATGGCAGCCTGTAGACAGCGAACAACATGGGTGCCAAATGGAACCTCATGGAACCCCACAAGGCAAGGAGACGGCATCAGAGGAATAAATTCCAGTGATAACCCTATGTCTCTGCCCTGTGAGAAAAGATTGAAACCATTTTAGGACCGTACTCAGACAGTCCACAATGGAGCTGCAAGCGTTCCAAAAGCACACCATGGTCCACAGTGTCGAAAGCCACAGAGAGATCAAGAAGGACTAGAATAGTACAAGCCTTTTGATCCCTGCTATCAGGAGATCATTAGAACCCGGACAAGAGCAGTCTCAGTACTATGTCTTTCCTGAATCCTGATTGAAGAGTATCATAGACATTATGATTTGTAAGATGGTCGTCCAGTTGCAGTGCAACTACCTTTTCAATAACCTTACCCAAATAGGGAGGTTAGAGATAGGTCTGTAGTTAGCTGGACAGTCCGATTCAGTGAAGGTTTTTTAGGAGTGGTCGAATGACCACCTCCTTTAGGGTTCAGGAAAGATCCTGCTTCAAGGACTTCCAGATGATTTCAGCAATGGTCGGGCAGATAATATCTCACGCAACCTAATAAAAGTGGCGTGAGGTCTCGGATCCAAACTACAACTAGTTGGACGTACAGTCTGACAATCCTACAATGTCCATGAATTCTGGCCTACCAAAGTCAGACCAGGTGACACAGGTGATTGCTTCCTCGCCGATCACTGCAAGCCCTTATAGAATGAACATGGCTGAGATCCGCCCTAATGCCGCAATCTTATCAGCCAAAAATCGAGCAAGCTCATCACACTTTATTTGTGAAAATCTCTTCTGAACTGTAGACAGAGTGGATTGCACAATCTGTCAACAGTCCGAAGAGTTGAGCTGGTCGATTTCTTGCAGCAGCAATCTCCCTGGACAGGAATTCTGACTTCTTACGAGATATTGCCGATTGATAGATAACATAATGATCCATCAATCTAAGTTTGTCGGCATCCAGGCAGGATTTCCGCCATGCTCTCTAGCCTTCGCCCCACTCTCCTCAGCTCCTTCAAAGACTCATCAAACCAGGAGTCTTTGGGCGCTTGAGTGAGTGGGCGAACACTAACAGGAGCAATTCGATCCAGGGCCCCGTCACTGGACAATGATGCCAGTTGCAGTGTAATGCATGCATCCATGTGTTGCACGCTGCATGTGCCCAACCTCCACCCACCGTGTGGAGCATCAGTGTGCCATCCCCCAGCCTCTGCTAGGGCCAGGCAAGCACCAATCACTGGTCCCCTCTCCAGAGGAGAAGAGCTGTCCGTGGAATGCTTGATCATCCTCTTCCTGGTCAACTCTATCAACCCTCTTGCATTGCAACATGGGTTGCCGATTCAGCAGGAGGTAAGGCATGATGCCTCAGTCCTCCACGCCACCCAGCCAGACACTATTTTCTTTTAATCTTAAAAGTTTACTATAAGGGATATAATTTTTCAAAAGCATCGAATGTGTACTATATGATCTCAGGACCGCATTTGTAGTAATGTTTTCTGAAGTACAGTGCCACTGAGTTTCAAATATTTCTTCTTTTCCATGTTTCTGCCATGCCTCCTGTCAGTAGAAATATCACTTGTGAAAATAGGAGTATTACAAGCAGCTGCCTTGGAAATAATTGTGCCTTGAATTATGACACAAATCAGTGGTGTTGTGATAGTCACTAAGGCCCTGTCCAGACTAGGGCATTGGTAATGTTATAAGGTTCTTGTAATGTTACTGCAATGTCCTAAACGGTACCCATCCAGACAGTAACAGTTTAAATACAGTTTTCAAAGCCGCTTTCAAGACCACATACAGTATGATTAGGTCTTTAGCATGGTTACTAGAAATGTTACCGTGTTTTACCATGCTTTATGATCAGTGCGAATGGGTGAGCGATCGTGTTACACAGTGTTATTCCTCCTGATGAGCCACAATGCATTGCCCACCTTCTCAGACTGCAATGTGCTGAGTGCACATGCACTTCATTTACCTGGAAGTTCGGAAGCAGACTGTCAACAGGCGTTGTGTGTTGTGTGGCAAATTTAAATCACCTAACTTGTATTGTTTCTGTGAAGCGCAGCACTGAGCAGCCTGCATCAGTATTGCTACAATTGTGTCTGTACACATGGAAACACCACAAGACAGTATGGACATATGTCCCACATAGCAAGTTGGAAATGACACACACTAGTGGCATGGAACATTTCAAGAAATGGTACAAGCAGCAGGGAGCAGAAAAACAAATGTGGATGTGTGGTAGCAGTTTCAAAATGGTTCAGCTTCAAAATGCGGATGCACAACCACGGACACACTGGTCACGGTTTAAAAAACGTCATAATACTATCTGCTAGTCTGGATAGGGCCTAAAATTCATAATGATATTCAGAGTTATAGCAAGCCATATACTGGCAAGGACCATGACTGGTTATTATTATGGACCCCACCCATTTTCCCTCCCACTTCTGCAACTTTTAAAATACTCAGTTTATCAGTATTTTACATAGAAACATAGAAGCATAGAATTTCATGGCAGATAAGGACTGCTTTGCCCACCTAGTCTGCCTATTTCCTACCTAATGGATAAGCTGCAGATCCTAGTTAACCAACAGCATACTTCCTCTTACTCCCCACTAGAATTGCTCTTATGTCTGTCCCATGCATTCTTGAATTGCCCCACTGTTTTGACTCCACAACCTCCTCAGGAAGGCCATTCCATGCATTCACAACCCTCTGTAAAAAATACTTCTCACATTACCTCTGGAGCCATCCCCTCTATTTTCAAATTGTGCCCCTTGTTCTTGCAATTTTTCTGAAAGATGCTACCCTCTTGGACTTTGTTGATTCCCTTGAGGTACTTGAAAGTTTCTATCATGTCCCCCCTCTCCTTCTTTCCTCATGGTATACATATTAAGCTCATTTAGTCTCTCTCATATGGCTTCTGGTCAGACCCTGCACCATTTTAGTTGCCCTCCTCTGGAAAGCCTCCATCCTGTCTATGTCCTTGCAGAGATGGGATCTCCAGAACTGCACATAGTACTCAGATGGGGTCTCACCAACTGTCTGTACAGAGGGATAACAACTTCCTTTTTGTTGGTGATGCCTCCCTATGCATACCAGTACCCCCAGCCCTCCTTACTACCTTCTCACATTGCTTGCCCACCTTTAGGTCATTTGGTATGACTATGCCCAGGCCCCTTCCATTTTGTTGTTAGTATTTCACCCCCATTGTGTACTCTTCCTGGGTTTTGTTTCCCAGGTGCATTACTTGCACTTTGTGTTGAATCTAAGCTGCCACACATTTGACCACTCCTCCAACCTTGCCAAGTCCCTTCTTATCCTTTCCTCCCACCATGTGTATCAACCCTGTTACAGATCTTTCGTCATCTGCAAAGAGACATACTTTTCCTTCCAGTCCATCCACAATGTCACTTATAAAGACATTAAAGAGGATCGGTCCCAGTACTGAATCCTGCAGTACCCACTAGTAACCCCCTCTTTTAGAGTGGTCTCTGTTTACTGTTACCCTCTGTGTTCTGTTGTCCAGCCAATTTTTTCCCAGCCTACCACCTTGGGACCCACTCCCAGGCTGGCTAACTTGTTTATTAATCCTTTGTGTGGACTGTGTCAAATGCCTTGCTAAAGTTTAGGTAGGCCAGGTCCACAGTCCCTCACTGGTCTACTACTTTGGTCGCCCAGTCAAAGAAATCTATTAGATTCATCTGACATGACTTTCTCACTGTGAATCCATGCTGCCTTGGGTACTGTGCCCGTTGACCTCCAGGTAATCAACAATTCTTTCATTCAGAGTGATTCCATAATTTTAACTATCACTGAGGTCAAACTAACAGGTCTGTAGTTTTATGCCTCTGCCTTGCTCCCACTTTTGTGAAGTAGGATCACATCCGCCTCCTCCAGTCCTCAGGTACCACCTCATCCTTCCATGATTTGTTAAAGAAGGTAGTCAGTGGTGTCACTAGTTCTCCCTTAGTTCTTTTAGAATTCTGAGGTGAATCCCATCAGGCCCCATTGCTTTGTCCACCTTCAGCTTTAAGAGTTCTTTCAGAACCCTTTCTTCTGTGAATGGATTGGTATCAGTCCCCCATCGAGAGTGTTTCTATTGTTTGGTTTAGGTACTCCTCCTCTTCTTTGTGAATACTGAGCAGATGTATTCATTTAGTATCCTGCTTTTCACTGCCACCTCTGCCCACATTCCCTTCCCTTTATTAAGCCTCTGTATCCCTCCCTTTGTCTTTCTTGTTCCCTAATGTACCTATAAAAGGTTTTATCCCTTCTTAACTGCATTGGCTATCTCTTCCTCGGTTTGGGCTCTTTATTCTGACTGCCTTCCTGCCTCCGTCTGCTTTAACTGATATAGTTCTCTGTCCTGCTCCTTCTGTGTTTCCTTATGTTTCCTGAATGCTCTCCTTTCTCCTTAACCTTCCCTGCCACCTCTTTGAGAACCATAGTGTGCTTCTTTGTTTTGTTTTGTTGTTTTGCTTTACACAAAGGCTTGTTGCCTCTGTGATGGCAGTTTTGATTTTTCCCATTGTTCTTCCATCCCTCCTTCTTGTCTGTTTGCTAGTGCTTTTCTGAGGCATTCTCCCATTTTGCCAAAGTCAGCCCTCCTAAAGTCCAACACCCTTGCTTTTGTATGGCTTGACTCTACAGCTGTGTTTATTGTAAAACCACTGTGTGTGGTCACTTGTTCCCAGATGTAATGTAAATGTATTATATAAGGTGCCCTTCATGAGCTCAGGGCACCTTTACAATAATCATCACAAAAATTTAAAATCCATAATCATTAAAAACATAATAACATATATCAGGTGTCATGAAATGCTTTATGAAACAAAAAGGTTTTAAGGGATTTTTAAACTTTCTACAGGCAGGCTATCTCGTATCTGATGGGGAAGAATATTCCAAGGTAGGTGCCATAAAGGCAAAAGACCTTCCTCCAGATGTTTTCATGGTTACCCTCTGAATCTCTAGCAATCCCCTGTCAGAAAATCAGAGTAAGCGGGAGGGACAGTAAGAAAACAGGAGTTCTTTCAGGTAGTGGGATCCCAACTCATGTAGGGCCTTATAGGTCAGCAACGTGACCTTGAAGGTAATCTGCCACTGCACAGGCAGCCAGTGCAGATCTCGCAGCACAGGTGTCATATGATTGATCTAGGGACCCCAGTCAACAACCTGGCTGCTGCATTCTGCACTAGCTGCAAGTGGCAGATATCCACTCCCGGTAGCCCTAGATACAGGACATTGCAATAGTCAAAACGACTGGTAACTAAGGCATGGACCAAGGTAGGAAGATCTTCAGGTGGAACCAGGTGCTTCACCCAGGCTATATTCCTTAGATGAAAAAAGGAAGACTTGACTACAGTTGACACCTGCGCCTCAGGGTCAGGCCTCATCAAATATAACACCTAGGTTACGGACCTGGTTGGAGGCCATAAGCGGGTCCCTCCAAATATAAACCTGAGGGCTTCCCCCCATGCCCCAACATCCCAACCCCAGAGTCCACCACCAATACCTCTGTCTTACCTGAGCAACGGAAGCCAACTGGTACTCATCCAATCCTGAATCTCCAGTAGGCAGTTGTTAAACACTGTAATTGAGTCAGACTCCCATTCTGGTACAAAAGACATGTAGAGCTGAGAGTCATCAGCATAGCAATGAAAACTCAACCCATACTGTCTTATAATGTTCCCCAGTGGGAGCATACACACCTCATAATAACATAGGTGACAACACCAAACCCTGTGGAACCCCACAGGGCAGACAGTGAGGGGCTGAGGAATAAATCCCTGCACCACTTTCTGAGACCTGCCTCCAGGAATGATTGAAACCAGCTGTGGATTGTCCCCTCAATCCACAGAAAACCACAGGCATTCAAGCATCACCCCATGATCCACGGTGTCAAATGCTGCTGAAGATCAAGGAGAACCAAGATGGATCAGGCTCTGATCTCTCGCCAACAGAAGGTCATTTAGCACACAAACAAGTGCTGTCTCAGTACTATGCCATTTCCTGAAGCTGGACTGGACAGGGTCATAGATATTGTGGTTGGTTAAATGATCCTCCAGCTGCAAAGCGACCACCTTTCAATAACTTTCCTACAAAGGGTAAGTTCAAGACAGGTCTGTAGTTTGCTGGGCAGTCGAGATCAAGGGAGTGCTTTTTCAAAAGGTGAACTACTGCCTCCTTTAAGGGATCCAGAAAGATCCTCTCTCCAATGAAAGCATCACTATCCCAGTAAGAATCGGGCTGATAACCCCTCACATCCCACTAGGAGGTGAGTAGGGCCTGGATCCAGACTACAGTAGACAGGTCACAGAGTCTGGATAATCCTCACTATATCCATGACTGCTGATTGGCTGAAGGTGAACCAAGTCGACTGGACATCAGTACCACCCAATTTATAAATGCAAGGCCCAATGGGAAGACGTTGGCTGATCTCATCCCTGATGGTGGACACCTTATCAGTGAAGAATTGTACAAACTCCTCACACTGTGTCTGTGACAAAGCTTGACTGGTCTGAAGACAGGCTGGATTGTACAGTCTGTCCACAGTCCAGAAGAGTTGAGCTGGTCTATTCCTCACTGTAGCAATTTACCTGGACAGGAACTCTGCCTTCTTATGGGAAATTGTTGACTGACAGATCTCATAATGATCCAACAATCTAAGCCTATCCACCTCTAGATGAGTTTTCCATCATGCGTCTTTCCAAACTTTCGCCCCCTTTCTTCAGCTCCTTGGATCTCCCGGTAAACCAGGGGCCCTGGGTGCAAAGTAAAGGCGAACTTGAGTTGGAGCAATGACATCCAGGGCCCCACAACAGCTCTGTTATTGGCCAACACCAGGGGCCCTGGGTCAGTACTATCCATTGGAATACATCCCAGAAGTCCAGTTCCGCATTAGGCCTTCAGAGGTAACTCTCTCAAAGGACAGAACTGTACCAACTCCTTAGGGAAGGCCTCTTTCGGGGCTGCAAACTGAATCTCAGGGTGTGATGGTCAGACCAACGATTGGCTCCACCTCCTCATCAGAGACCTCCATCCCCAGATGGAATATCAAGTCCAATGAGTGTCCCCCTCGTGGGTTGCAGCAGTAATAACCCGTGTCAGGCCCAATGAATCCATCAATTGGAGGAAGTTTTGTCCAAAACTGAGAGTTCATCATTGACCCAGGCATTGAAGTCCCCAGAATCAACCATTTGGGGACTCCAATACCATCTCGGTGATGAAGTCCAAGAACTCCTCAGGAACTCCCTCCCATCACCTGGTGGACGGTAGATGAGAGAACTTTTAGCCTGCACCTGCACCCACCATACATTCAAAGGAGTTGGTGCATCCAGCTGGCATCTCCCTGAGATCCAGTTCCTATCTAAAACAGACTGCAACCCCCATCCCTGCAGTCCACCTCGGCGGTGAATCACTGAGAACCTGGCCGGAACCACAGACTCCAAAATGGGGCTCGTATCATCAAGCTAGGTCTCAGATGCAAGCCAGGTCAACTGAGGCAACAAGATCCGCAACTACTGCGGTCTTATTCCTAATAGACCCGCATTGCTTAACACCGCCTGAAAGGGACGTGAGTCTGATGATGACGCCACTTCCTGCCTGACCACGCCAGAATCCTGGGTGTGGGCACAAGGCAAGGAAAACCTGTTCCTGCACCCATTTCACCCCAGGGCATCTCCTGGTTCTCACTGTCCCTATCTGCCCACTCCTTTCCCATCCCCCAAGGGATCCAGGATCCCCGACCCTTGCACCCCTCCATCTCAAGATGCCGAAACCTCGATATTCATTATACACTTCAAGGAAGTGAGGGGCATTCAAAAGGGTGATCCTTCAGTCTTGAGGGGAATACCACCTGACTGTATCCCTAATACCCCAACACATGTCTCCAACACTTCTCAGACACAATAACTAAACACAACCCACTTAATAACACTTCTTCCCCTATACAAAATTATATAAAACCTTTATCAATTTAACACAATTTAACTCCCTTTCCCATAACTATAATAACCTCCTCTCTCTCTCTCTCTCTCTCTCTCACAGAGAGGATCATATTAAAAAAATTACACTAAACAACAATAATCAACACTAATAAAATAAAATAACCCTTAACCTCCCCACCAAATCTTACAATACCCTTCATACACAGACAACAATAAAATTTCTACAAGCAGTACTAACAATACCTAAGCTAACAGTCTGAGGAAACAAGTCATTAAGAATCTTTGTGTCAGTTTGATCCAAGAGTTTCTGACCTTATGTAAAATTAAAATGTACCATCTCACACAAGAGAGGTCGAGGAAATCCATACAAGGTTCAAGTGCACCACTTCTCACGTATCTGTACTTGAACCTAACCAGTTAATGAAATGTTAACTAGGAACTCTCACTGCCTAGAATTGAACAACATTTAACTATAGTCAATACTGTTTCTTCCACTCTGATTTGGAAGCACACCACTTCTTCCAAAAGTTCAGATAAGGAGGGAGCTCTCACCAACCTCTCACCAATAATGTCCCAGTCTTGTGGCTCTCTCACTGCCACATTCAGCAGTCAGCAAGCAGAAAATTGTTTTAAAGATTTAAAACAATGGAAAAGCAAAATGGAGGCCCTCTCACTGCCTCCAAATCACACAAACTGTATGTTGAAATGTTGCCACAATTATCTTCAGGAGGTAAAGAAAACAGGACTCAAGGAACGGTAATCCTCTTCCACGACTGTCCACTGTGGAATTACTCCAGGAAATAGATCCTCTGCCATGAGTACAATGTTAGGCCTAGACACCACCGATGCAGGCGCCACACTCCACAAGGTATTCCCACCTAAGCCCCACAATCCACCCAGCCTAGCCAGGTAGACCAAGGAGGCTCAATGGAGAAATCAAGCATCCACCCTTCAGTCAGCACTCTCTGTCTCCACCAGGAAACCTCAGGACACGGCACCCACCTCCAGGTAGTCCAAAGCAGGCAAAAGATCAATTCGCCACTTCCAGCAGATAGAATCTCCATGGGCCTCTTCCACACTTAGTCCAGATGTCTAAGGGCAGCCTGATAATCTACAATGCGGCTGCCCTACCACTGCTCCATTTTTCTCTGTTCTTTCTTGCTTCCCAAGTCCTCAGATACTTCCTGGTTCCAGTTCATCTAACCACAACCCAGTCAGTATACATAAACGTCCCCAGGAGGCCCAATATTCAGAGATTGACTTATTTCTGAAACCTCCGATAAAGCGGCAAACAGTATTTGAATAAAGTGCCAAGAAATGGCACAACGATGAATGTCCTCACGCAGGTAATCCCGAGTAAGTAGTTAGTGTCTATAAGAAAATAGCAATTGATAGAGGCCAATAAAAATGACATGCGACTTAAAGTGCACTCAGCACTGTTTTAAGCACAAACACTAAACACTAAAAATTAAAACTTAGCTACTAAAACTAAAAGAACTGCTGAGCTACCATGACAGCCGACCCAGCTCCGGTCGCCATCTGAAAAGTGGCAGGATGAAAGATGTAAGATGGCTACCCACTTCTAAATCTGGGATCCTCTCTACTACCCCATTTGAGAGTACCAGGTCTAAGACTGCTCCTCCCGAGTGGGTTCCAACACTAGCTGTCTGAGACATGCCCCTGTAGGGCATTGAGCATGACCCTTCTCTTGGATGCCGCTGCAGCAAAGGTGCTCCAGTTAACATCTAGCATATTCTGGTCCCCATCAACAATATCTCCCTTTTTCTGCCATTCTATGGATTCCTTCTATCATTTCCTTGTCCATTGCCTCCCTAAGACGGGGTCTGTAAACAACCCCTGTGCAGATTATGGTGCCATTTTCTGTCTCAGGGTAACCCACAGTGCCTCCTTCCCTCTCCGCTTACTGCTCAGCTCTGTTGCTTTGACTCTCTGTCTTGGGCTATCTTGTTTAGTCCTCAAATGTACTACTTTTTAAATTTTTATAGTAATCAGCATGATGGGCTTATCAGAACCTTTATAAATACTGCAGTAGAAAGGGCTTTAATTGCCATTGAACTGCACTGTTTCCTGCAGCATACTGCAGCATTTTATGATATTCCACAGTATTACTGCATTGCTTCCTAGCTGGTGCTGCTATCAATTTTGTAGGTCCAAGCTGATGGCCTTAATGAAATCAGCCTCGTCATACCAATGCCCCCATTTTTTTTTTTGGTGTGTGGCTGACTGTGTTGGCCTGGGAGGGCTTTGCTGGCTTTGCAAGCAACTGGGTGGCCAGCTATGTCATCAGTAGTGTATGATGTCATCATGTTCAATGTAATGGCATGGCACACCAAGTGATGTGGTGGTGCCTGGTGCATCATTTGTTCACTTGGCATGGTAGGGGTGGGTACCTCCATTGAAAAGAAGGCAGTGAGGATGGCCTGAACACATGTAGTGTCACCCATGGCTGATGGGGACCCTGTGTAACTGAATAGCCTTAATACAGTATTTAAGTGTCTTTTAGAATCTTTAGTGCTTTGAGTGCAGCAGTCTTACAGATGTGATGCTGATACAGACTAATGAGGTTATTTGATTTTTAGTTTAGGGAAGTGCACTAACAACTCTGAACCACCAATATTAAAGATGTCATACAGTGACAAAATAATGATGTGTGCTAGTTACTAACTAAATCATTGATATTATTATGAATAGTTATATTAGAACATGACTAATTTGGGGACCATTATTTTACTGTTTTAACAAACATAACAGCCACAGCTTATGGAGTGAGAGGAATAGAACATCTACAGACATGTACTGAGAAGTGAAAGGAAGAAACACTTAACCTTTTGGGGAGGCCCCGATCCTTATCAGAGCTCAGTCCTGCCCTGCCTACTGTCCCCATGCCTAGGCTTACCCCCAGGGTGGGGCTGCAGAGTGGGTGCCCCCGAGAGACACTGTTGGCAAGCCCCAGCTTACCTTCTGGAGTGGGGCCTCAGAAGCAGGACCCCTGGCAGATATTGGTGGCAGTGGAGATGTTGGCAGAGCTGGCTATCTTTCTGAATGCTGTATCCTCGGTGGGGACATGCAGTGATGTCCAGCATCCACACACACCCCCAAGGTGATGGCACTGGCTGAAGCAGTATCCCCAGCCTCTGCAGGGTCTGTAAAGCATCGGACACTCTTCCCTCCCGTGGAGAAGGACGTTGATCCTCTCCCCACCCCAGCTGTCCCTATGACTCCTAGTCCATCACCAAACCTGGGATGTCGGCACCCAAGCAGACACCTTGCAGCTGCACCAGCAGATGGGCCAGCAAAGAAAATCTCTAGTAAACAAACATAAGGACGGAGAATCCAAGTGGGTTCTGAGAGTATATATTGTTCACTTTAAGAATTTAACTAGTTGAAAAGAATCTGAATAAATTTGACAGTGCAATAAACAAAAGCATTTATTGTGCCCTTGTAGGATCATACAGGATTGTGGTTTGTATTGATTAGCAACCAAGAAAATATATGAAACAGCAGCTATAAGTCATAATCTCCTATTTATTCATATTATATAGTTAAAAGAATAGATTATCACACAGAATAGTCGGCTGTTTTCTGAAAGAATTAACATTTTTCTTAAGGCTGCAATCATACGAACGTGTGATGAAGACGCCCAACATAATTAGGCTTTTTGGTCTATCTAGTCTGCTTGTTGCCCAGAGTTCTTAACTCAGGCTGGTATTCCTGCTCCCTTCCCTTACCTTTCCATTACCTTCCACCCTCCTTCCATTACCTTTTTCTTCCACCTGTACCTATTCCAGCCTCTCTTGAAGCTGCTTGCTGCCCTCAATGAGATCACCTGTTCTGGCAGCTAATCCATTTGCTCACCACCCTTTCTGTGAAGAACTGTCTTCTATCCACTCTCTTGAACATCCACCCTGCAACTTTAGGCTGTGCCCATTCGGGGTTTTGCTGCAGCTTAGCCTGACGATACCTTCCCTGTTCACCTTATTAATCTCTTTCAAGTACTTGAAGGTCTCAATCATGTCTCAGCTCTCCTTCTGTCCTCCAGGGAATAGGTATTTAGGACTCTCAGTCTCTCCTCGTATGATTTACTCTGCTACCCAGCAATCATCTTCATAGCCCTGGCTAGATGTATCTTTATCCAGAGGGAAATTTTAAACTGTCATTCTTGTCATAATGATGGGAACTTTTTTCATACAAGGGGAATCTCTGAAGAAACACCTCATTTTCCAATTTAGATACTAAGGTGCTTCATCTTTAAAATTATTGGGAAATTGCCGCCCATTGGCACAGCGTGTTGATTTCCACTATGACGCCAGTAACTCAGGTTCGGGAATGGACCTGGGGCAATGGAGGACTTGGTTAGGGAGAGAAGGCTTGAGCATCTGACAACTGCTTGCCTTCTCTGTGGGAGGGCAGGGAGATGACCCATCCACTTGCTGACTTCTGGCGGAGCCTGGAGTGAGTGGAAACACATTGGTCCTGATGGACAAAGGGGCATGGTGAATGTCAGCGTATGCCCGATGTTAGTGGCATACCACGCCCCCAGGAAGAAAATGGGGGAAAAGCGCCCATGGCTGACCAGAAGACAGTAGCCAACTCCCACTACCATGGAAGCCCTGGATATTACCCAGGACCACCTCAGTAGCATCCAGGACAAGACTGAGTGTGCTGGCTGACCTCCACCAGTGCCTTTCTCCCTCAGAGGAGGGGACCCATCCAGTGAAGGGTTACGCTGGGTTACTTAGGGGGCTGCAATGTGAGGTGGTGGTGGCTGGTCTAGGGGCATGGTGCACTAAAGGGGCCTAGGCGGCCCAAAGTCCGGGAGCCAGGAGGAGCAAAAATAAATAATTAATTAGGAAATTAGCTTAAATATCTTAAGGAAGATAATATAGGTGTAATGTTTCAAAATGGTAGAGTTATCAGCATGACTTTCCTTGCTTCCTTCCTTTCCTCTCATTGTAAGGCAGCTAGTAAAGGTATAATTTTTCAGAAAAGGCGAGATTAGTAGCACACACATGTGTATATATGGGCAGCATTTAGTGGTTTTCAGTTAACAGGTGGAACTGGCTAGGAGTGGAGCATCTTCTGTGCTGTAATTTTCCTGATCTTGAACTTATGGAGGAAAAGTAGATGCTGCAAGACATGGGGCTCTCATCTTATGTTCCTCTATTTGTTGCAAATTGTATTGCAAGGTATGTGCTTCATTCTGGACACATTACCTGTAGTTGACTGTTTGGAGTTTATGAGTGATGGGGGTAAATATACAGGCCTGTATTTTCAAAGATTTGTTGCAGATGCAGCAGCAAGTTGCATAGATACATGGATGTTGTCGGCAGAGAAGGGCCTTGTGGCCCATCCAGTATGCCCTATTCCTCTTTCTAATGCTTAAGGCACCCTAACTGCTACAAGCCCCCCTTCACCCTAGCTTCATAATTCCCATGTGCTTATCTCGCATTCTTGAACCCTGAACCGTGGCCACCCCACCACTTCCTAAAGGAGATTGTTGCATCTCCATCACCTTTCGTGAAGTAGAATTTCTCAAGTTCCCTCTAAGTTTACCACATTTTAGTCTCATGCTGTGCCCCTTGTTCTGCTATTTCCTTTCATGTGAAAGATGCCCCCTTGTACCCTCTTGATCCCTTTAGATATTTTAAGGTCTCTATCATATCCCCTCTCTCTCCTTTCCTCCAGGGAGTACATATTTAGAGCTCTGAGTCTTTCCTCATATGACTTATGCTGCATCCCCGACACCATTTTTGTCACCCCCTCTGTACGGTCTCCATCCTGTCTATTTCTGAGGAAGGGGTGGGAATAAACACCAACACAATGGATTCCTTTTAAAACACAGCTGGCTTTGTGTAAATTTTACTACTTCATAAAATTCAGTAAATAAAATTAACTCAAGTAAAAAATAATAAACATAAACAGATCTTTGTCACAATTCAGATCTGAGTCCCAGCATTGTTCTTCCCTAATAGATGTTACAGAGTAGGAAGCTAATTACAGCAATATTTTCTACTATCCTCTGTGCTGAATCTACCTGTACTTCCTCACAATACCACGCTCAAGGCTTGACTGACTATCTAAATCCAGAAGGAGCTTTTATAGTGGAGTTCTGTGACTTCATCAGGTCAGCTGATCCACCCTATCTCTAATACAAAGAATTCTGCACTAGTACACACATTTGGGGATCAGTATAACCACAGACCTAATATATGTTCATCAGTCCTACATTCATGCTATCTCATAAGAGACTGTAGCCCCAGTTTTTATAAAAAGACACTTAAGGGCCACTTAAGGTGTTAAGCCCCTCCCTCTGGTAGTGTCATAGTCTGACAGGGCCCTATAAATAATGCCTAATTTGGGGCTGCTGACTCCTAAGAGCCCCCAGTCTGTAACAGCTAGGACAGGAACAGGTAAGGACATGGGTTCCTTCCTCCAACATTAACTTATTTTATACTGTTCCTATAATTTTATGTGAAGTAACTGTAAACGTTTGTTTGTAGCTACTGAGACAGAGCATATGAAAATGCATTCACTCAGGAGGTTCTACAGTAATTTCCTTAATCCCCAGCTCTCTTTGTAGAAAACAAAAACCCTCTGTTTCTATGCCTCTACCTTATCTGTTTCTTAAAAACACTTCCTCCTTATTTACAGGAGGTCAACGTTTTACTCAGGACAGAGAAAATCCTTTCTTATGGTGGAAAGCATGTCCCGTCGGCTAAAATCACCAGCCGACAGGTTACTTTCATTTGGGCCCAATCTTTACTTTGGGGCTTTCCTTGGCCCTCACCTAGTGCATGGCTTTGACTTAGTAATTTTAAAAAGCTGAGTGCTACAGTGTGCATCGTAGCATGGTAAGGAAATGACTGGCTGAGCCGCCAGATCCTGCTTGTGTATCGGAGCTTGTTATCTCCACTCTGATACACTATTCTGTGGCTCTTTGTGTCTTTTGAGCATACCTGCTCCATACTTTTACTTGTACATGCACCCAAGCTGGTGCTTATGTCTGCAGTCCCTTTACCTGTCTAGCCTCGAGACATGGGGATTACCTACTGTTTGCCCACCTCCTCCTTGGCAACCTCTCATATGCCAATCGGAGGAGCCGGTAGACATCGGAACTGTTTTAAATCATTTCAGCCTCATTAAGCATTAAAAGGCTCTCTGAAATAGTGGCTATCTTTTTAAGTAGTACAAATGCTGCATACAGCAAAGCAGTATGGAGGCATCTTTTCATTACCAAAAGGCACTTCCGTAGCTGAAAAAGGCGCTGCTTATATACCTGTGGCAGCCTCCTAAATAAATTCCCATGGCTGCTATATCTCATATCCTCCACAGGAGCAGATGGGGCACCAGTTTCTGAACTTGAGTATAAATTCACAGGCATCCCTGTAATTATATACCCTATATACATACAGAGCTGCTGGGCTCCTTGGATAGTCGTGCCCAATTCCACCATTATCCTAATGTCTGACCCTTGTTCTCTCGTCTTTCTAGGGCAGACCACAGGTATTCATATAATACCCTTTTTTCAAGGCAGCATAGTGGGGGTTGAAACAGTTCTTTACTTTTACTGCCCATCAGCCTTAGGGCCATGTTGTCTTTGATAGGAGGCATATCATAGTCTCTACATTATCACCACCTTGGATGGAAAAACAGAAATAAAGCAGGGTAGAACAAGATACAGATACCTCCATGAGGAGGCTGTGCCCCTCAGGAGTAGAAAGTCAAAAAAAGCTAAGCGAGACCCTCACAGAAAAAGGTGCTACTGCAATAGACTGTAAGCAAGGGGTAGATAAGAAGGAATGTCCTGGGGTGTATTCAATGTTCTCAAGGAGGGGAGAAAACTACCACAATGTTTTTTGAGATGGGGCCTCAGAACTGAGCACAGTACTCCAGATGAGGCCTTACTAGGGGTTGTACACAGTACCACCACTTCTCCTTCTACTTGTTATACCCTCCTTATGTACCCTAGCATTCTGTTAACCTTCCGACTGCTTTGTCACTGTTTAGCCACTTTGAGGTTGTCTTCTAGGACTACCCCTAGATCCCTTTCTCCATGATGGCCCCCCAGTGTTACCCCATCTAGTTCATACTCAGCCCTGGGATTCCTCTCCCAGGTGCATAATCTACACTTTTTGCATTGAAACCCAACTGCCATTCCTTGGACCAGTTTTCTAGCCTCTTCAGGTCCCTTCTCATTTTTTTCTATACCTTCTTGTGTATCTATCCTGTTACATACCCTTGTATCATCTGTGAACAGGCTAACCCTCCCTTCTAGACCCTCTGAAATATCACTTTGAAGACATTGAAGAGCACTGGTCCCAGCACTGATCCCTGGGGTATGCCACTTGTTACCTGTCCCTCCTGTGAGCTAACCCATTTACACCACCTCTTTGTGTTCTATTATTCAACCAGTTTCTAACCCATGTGACCACCTCTGTCCCCACCCCCAGATTCGCCAGCTTGTGGATTAGTTTCCTGTGTGGGACTGTGTCAAGGTCTTCCTGAAGTCCAGATAGGCCACATTTACCACTCTGCCCTAGTCTATTTCCATTGTCACCCACTCAAAGAAATCAATCAAGTTGGTATGACATGACCTTCCTGCAGTGAATCCATGTTGCCTTGGGTCCAGCAGCCCCTTGTCTCTAGGTAGTCCACCAACTTTTCTTTAAGTAGGGTTTCCATCATTTTACCTACTATCGAGGTCAAACTGACCGAGCGGTTGTTTCTGCCTCCTCCTTGTTATCACTGTTATGCAGGGTACCACTTGTGCCATCCTCCACCCTCCAGAAGCACACCTATTTCTAGTGATCCACTGAACAACTTAGCCAGAGGTTTAGCCGGTTTCTCCTGGAGCTCCTTTAGGATCTCGGGTATATCCCATCCATAGCTTCATCCACCTAAGCTATTCTAGTGCTCTTTTACTCTGTCCTCTGAAAGGGTCTAAAGTCCACCCCTTCGCCCTGTTTACCCTTTTCCATTAATGGGGACCATCCCATTGTCTTCTTCCGTGAATACAGAGCAAAAGTATTTGCTGATGATGGTCATCTTGTCAATGTCTTTCTACTATCCTGCCTCCTCTTCCCTAAGTCTCACAATCCCTCCCATGTCTTCCTTCTCTCACTAATATACCTAAAGAATGCCTTCCTTTCTTCTTTCACTGATTTAGCTAGCTTTTCCTCAGTTTTAGCCTTTGCTGCTCTTACTGCCTTGTATGCTTCCTTTCATTTTTCAAGTATTCTTGCCTGTCCTCCTTGCTTTGTGTTGCCTTGTACCTCATAAATGCCATCCTTTTTCCTCTTACTAGCTCTGCTACTCCCCTCAAGAACCACAGTGGTTTCCTCTTTCTTTTGCTGTTGCTGCAGGGCCTGGCACAATGGTTTGCCATTAGGTGCAGGGCTTCCTTATCTTATCCCACTGTTCCACTACTCCCTTATGTCATCGCACTCTGCATAGCCTTCCTGAATTTGTCCTTCATCTTACTGAAGTCTGTCCTCCTGAAATCCAGGATTCTAGTCCTAGTGTGGCTAGCCTCCTGTGACATCCTTATGGAGAACCCCACAGCTTGATGATTACTAGTCCCTAGGGTCTCCCCACTGTGACTACCTTTATCCTGTCCCCATTGCTTAGGACAAGATTCAGAATTGCATTCACCCTTGTAGGCTCCTCACTAGCTGTGTGAAACCTGCCCTTGCAGGGATTGCAGGAATCCCTTACTCCTGGCTGAAGCTGCCACCAGGATGCTCCAGTCCACATCTGGCAAGTTGAAGTCACCCATCAGCAGCAACTCACCCTTTGTTGCCACATTCTTCATTGTCTCCAGCAGTTCTCGGGTCTACACCCTCTGCCTGCCCTGAGGCCTGTATATCACTCCCGTCTAAGTAACGTTCCTCCCCACCTCCAGGGTTACCCACAGTGTCTCTGCTTTTCCCCTTGCTTTGTGGGACTGTCGCTTTATTCTTTCCTGATGTGCAATGTCACCCTCCCCTCTTGCCTTCCATGTCCTGTCTGTGCAGCATGTATCCTGAATGGCTAGTTCCCAGGCATGGTTGATATTGCACCATGTCTCTGTGACTGCCATGATATCCAGGTCCTTGAGGTCATTAATGCCACAAGTTCTGAATTTTGTTACGCAGACTGTGGGCATTGGTGCACATAGACTTCAATCATGGCCTCTCCCCTGCTATGACTCCAGTACCATCCCTCTTATTCTGTGTCTGCCCTTCCTGTACTTTACATGAGGTCCCTCCTTTTACCTATGGCCACCCTTGCTCATGGTCATGCCTGTTTCCTTAGTCTGATGTTGGGGGTCCTTCCATTCGCTGATCCCTTGCCTTTGTATCTTTCTGCTGGATCCTCATTTAGGTCTTCTTCTCTGTGCTGGAGACCTCCCAGTTCAAACCGTCCATGAAGACCTCCAACTTCTGCCTTAGCGCCTCGCTCCTTCTCCAGCGAGATGCAGACCATCATGTTTGAAACTTCTTGTCCCAGAAGGTTCCCCAGTCTCCAATATAGTGCATCCCATTTTCATGCACCAACCTGGAGCCACCAGTTGAATTCACTGATCTCTTTGTTCCTGATCTTGTCCTCCTCACTTCTGCCCTTCCTCCAAACTGGCAACACCTCTGAGAAGGCCAGGTGTATTGTGTACTCCTTTGGGCCTCCCTAGGGTCTTCATGTCTGCCTTTGCTTCTTCCACTGTCCTTTTGCTATGTCATTTGTCCCAAGTTGGACAATGATCCTTGCAAAGTCCTGATCACTTCTCACCAGCCGCCTACTCTGTCCTTAGCTCTCCTTGCAGATGCTCCTGGCATGCATTTCACCGTGGTTTCAGCTCCTTTGCACTGATGGACTGTGCCTCCACTCCTTGCAACATGGAGTCACCCACAACCAGAATCCTCCTGTTACTCTGTGTATTCTTCTCCTTCCTTGTACCTGAAACACATCTTCTTGACCTGGAAGGACACTACTTCTTTATTCAGCTGTGAGCTGTGAGAAATTCTATATTACACTTGATATCTCCAACAACGTGCACTTTTGCTCAATTCTGTGGGAGGTGAAACTAACTACCCTTGGTAATTGCTTTTATTTACATATTTATTTAGTGTTTGACCAAGAAGGGGCTTGCAAACTCTGTTTATCTTGTGAGTAACTTCAGAAGGATTTAAATACTGCATTTGGGTAGACCCTTGAGGTAGCTAGATTGTCTACTAGGATTTTCTGACAGTTAAACTATTTCTAAATTTACAGGTGGCTGAGGAGCTGAAAAGGAGCTTGCAAACTTGCTTATCTTGGAAGTAACTTCCCAAGGGTTTGAATACTGCATTTTGGTTGTCCCTTGGGGTAGCTGGATTGACTACTAGGATTTTGGGACAGAAACTATTTTAAATAATTTACTGGTGCGTAGGAGTTTGTGATAGTTAAACTATTTTTAAATAAGTTACTGGAGGTTAGTTGAATTACTATAAAGGGAAGTACTCACCACGGTGGTGGAGCAGTGGTGTATTTGATTGTTTATAACAGTCACCTGTGGTTGTGGACCACCACCCACCCTTCCCCACCCCTCTCCCCAGGCATGGCATTTCCTTTATAGCCAAAGTTCTGACATCACTTCCTCAACAGGCCTTGGGGCAGAACTGTCATATTCTTAATAACCCATCACAGTGCATAAAGGGTAAGCACACCAAAAAAAAAATATATATATATATATATATATATATATATATTACATATTTATATTACAAGAGAGAGGGACCTGTGGGGAGTGGTGCAATGCACTGGCTATGGGGCAGCAGTTTTCTGAGAGACATTCTGAAACTGCACTGCTGTCCTATTTGCAGGCAACTGTCAGCTCTGAGGGAGGAGATTGCCCCCTCCAGGCTGAACTGTCAAGGACTAAGGAGGCCTCCCACCCAAAAGCACCACTGCCACAACCACTGCCTTAGAGGTTGCCAAGCATGAAGAGCAGTTGGACCACAGTGGGTTCTGGGAGGGTGCAGGTGGTGGAACAGAGGCAAAGCCCCTAGTTGTACCTCTACACAAATCATACGCCAGTCTGGCAGAGCAAGGTTCCTCTATGATGGCACCCTCAGTGGAGACCAAGAAGAATGCTGAGGACATCCACAAGGGAGACCCACAAAGGGCAGCAAGAGACACCACAGGGGAAGGAAACAGCTTCTGATAGGGACTCCAATTGTTAGGGGTAGAACTGGGGAAGGGAGAGGAGAGGAAAGTAAGGTGTCTGCCTGGTGCCATGGCTTGAGGGACAAGAGAATCCTCACAACTGCAGAAGCAGCATCACAGGAGAGGGAACTAGATATCATTGTCTACCTTGGGACAAATGACCTAGCTAGGCATGGAATCAGTGCAGTACAGGATGAATTTGTGGAGTTGGGGAGGGTCCTCAGACAGGTAGCAAGCAGATTACCTTCAGAGGTGCTGCCAGTCCATGGCAGGGTGAGGCTAGGTACTGCACACCATGCAGTTTAATGAATGGTTGCAAACTGGTGCAGAGCACAAGGCTTTGGCTTCATTGGAGACTGGGGTACACCTGGAGAGATGAAGGTCTATACTGGCATGAAGGTCTGCATCTGTCCATGAAGGGAACCAAGCTCCTAAGTGACAGGTTTAAATGCTTCCTTGGCAAGTTTTAAACCAGCCAAGGGGAGGTGATGATACGAGGCAGGAAATTTCAAGCCTCCCCACAAAACATGGCAGGTAGTAAGGTAAACACTGAGGTACAGAGCTCAACACAGGGCAGGATGGGGTAAATGGAAACATAGACAAGGGCAATAAGAGCAGGGATGGGGAAAAGGATAAAGCCAACATTAAATGGAGGGCAATGAGTACCAATGCCCGAGTCTGGGAAACAAGCTTCCTGAGCTAGTAGCCCTGATGGAAGATGAAAATTGGATATTGTGGCAGTTACAGAAACATGGTACATGGAGAACCATGACTGGGATGTCAACATACGAGGTACACAGTCTATAGAAGGGACAGGGAGGGTAAAAGAGGAGGTGGAGTAGCTCTATACGTAAGGGAAGGGATCAAAGCTACAGAACTAAAAAAGGGAGGACAAGAGGCACTCTGGGTCACCTTGGAGAGAGGGAATGGCATCACAAGCCACACAGGGGTTGTATACAGACCCCTGCCTCAAGGAGGAAACGGACAAGAAAATGATGGAGGACTTTCTCAAAATGGCTGAAAAGGGGAGATACTGTTGATGGAGGACCTGAATATACCAGATGTTAACTGGATGACATGTACTGCAGCCACATCCAAGAACAGGGTCATTCTCGAGTGCCCTGCAGGGTGAGGCCTTAGACAGCTAGTGTTGGAACTCACTCGGAGGAGCAATACTAGACCTGGTACTTCAAATGGAGAGAGGATCACAAATTTAGAAGTCCGAGACATCTGGGAACAAGTGACCACTGCACAGTGTGCTTCACAATAAACACAACCATGGAGACAAGCCATACAAAACAAGGATACTGGACTTTAGAAGGGCCGACTTTGGCAAAATGGGTGAATACCTGAGGAATGCACTAGCAAATGGCCAAAAGGAGGGTGGAAGAACAATGGAGAAAATCAAAACTGCTACCATAGAGGTAAAAGCCTTTGTGTGAAACAAATAAGGAAAACAAAGCGGAGTAAAAAACACTATGGTTCTCAAAAGAGGTGGCAGGAAGGATAAGGAGAAAAGGCTGCATTCAAAAATTATAAGGAATCACAGAAGGAGCATGACAGGGAACTGTATCAATTAAAGCAGAAAGAAGTGGTGAAGGCAGTCAGAATAGCAAAGGCCCAAACTGAGGAAAAATAGCCAACTCAGTTAAGAAGGGGATAAACCTTCTATAGGTACATTAGGAGCATAGAAAGGTTAAGGGAGGAATAGTGAAGATTAATAAAGGAGAGGGAGGTGGGGCAGAGGAGACAGTGAAAAGGCAGAGATACTGAATAAATACTTTGCTCAGTATTAACAAGAAGATGAGGAGGAGTTACCTAAACCAGACAATAGAAGCACTCTGGTAGGGGGTTGACACCAGTCCATTTATAGAAGAAAGAGTCCTGAAAGAACTCCTAAAACTCAAGGTGGACAAAGCAATGGGGCCTGATGGGATTCACCCCAGAATCCTAAAAGAACTAAGGGATGACCTAGTGACACCACTGACCACACTTTTAACAAATCATGGGAGGATGGGGTGGTACCTGAGGACTGGAGGAGGGCAGATGTGATTCTCCTTCACAAAAGTGGGAGCAAGGCAGAAGCAGGAAACTACAGACCTGTAAGTTTGACCTCAGTGGTAGGGAAACTGATGGAATCACTTGAAAAAAAGAATTGTTGAGTACCTAGAGGCCAGCGGCACAGGGACCCAAAGCAGCATGGATTTACAGCAGGAAGGTCATGTCAGACAAATCTAATTGATTTCTTTGACTGGATGACCAAAGTAATAGACCAGGGAGGAGCTGTGGATATGGCCTTCCTAGACTTTAGCAAGGCATTTGACACAGTCCCACATGAAAGACTAATAATCAAGTTAGCCAGCCTGGGAGTGGGTTCCAGGGTGGTAGCCTGGGTAGCAAACTGGCTGCACAACAGGACACAGAAGGTAATAGTGAATGGAACACATTCTGAAGAAAGGGGTTACTACTAGTGGAGTACCTCAGGGCTCAGTACTGGGTCCAGTCCTCTTTAACAGCTTTATAGGTGACATTGCAGAGGGTCTGAGGAAAGGTATGCCCTTTGCAGATGACACAAAGATCTGTAACAGAGTTGATACACAAGGTGGGGTAGAAAGAATGAGAAGGGACTTGCAAGGTTGGAGGAATGGTCAGACATATGGAAACTTAGATTCAATGCAAAGAAGTGCAAAGTAATGCACCTGGGAAACAAAACCCAAGAGAAGAGTACACAATAGCAGGAGGTACTAACAACAACAAAATGGAAAGGGACTTGGGGTAGTCATATCAGATGACCTAAAGGTGGGTAAGCAATGTGAGAAGTCAGTATGAAAGGGATACTGGGATGCATAGGACGGCATCACAAGTAGAAAAGGGAAGTGGTTATCCCTCGGCTACAGACAGTTGGTGAGACCCCATCTGAATACTGTGTGCAGTTTTTGGACACCCCATCTACCAAGGACATAGACAGGATGGAAGCAGTCCAGAGGACTGCAACTAAAATGGTGCAGGATCTGCATCAGAAACCATATGAAGAGAGACTGAGAGAGCTTAATATGTATACCCTTGATGAAAGGAGGGACAGGGGGACATGATAGAAACTTTTAAGTACCTCAAGGAATCAACAAAGTCCAGGAGGGAGCATCTTTCAGAAAAAGATGTGTAAGAACAAGGGGCAATTTAAAGATAGAGGGGGATGGCTCAGGGTAATGTGAGGAAATGTTTTTTCATGGAGAGAGTGGCGGATGCATGGAACTGCCTCCTGGGAGGTTGTTGGGTCTAAAACAGTGGGGAAATTCAAACATGCATGGACAGACATAAGGCAATTGTAGTGGGGGTTGCAGGAAGTAGGCTGTTGGTTAACTAGAATCTGCAGCTCATCCAATAGGAAGGAAATGGGCAGACTGGTGGGCCAAGTGGTCCTTATCTGCCATCAAAGTCTATGTTTCTATGTTTCCTTCCTGCTTTCTTGAATTAGGTTTGTCCTGCTCGATTGTTCCTTCTTCACCACCTGGTTTCTGTCCCCTGGCTGGGGAGGGGCAAAACAATTCTGCATGTTGTTAGCATGTGGCTGGCAGTGCCCAACTTAGCTCTAAGTGCACCACTCCCCTCCCACCACCCTTCATTCCCCAAGACCTGTGGGCCTTTGGGGAAGTGGGGAGGGGTAAGATGGGGTGATGGGCTTCCCAATCCAGTCTCCTCTGCAGCCTTGTGATCTCTTCTCTTGCCTGCCATAGATCCCTCTGTAGTTCCACAACTGTCCTGCAGAAGGGCACCCAGTCTCCCGAGTGTCTTCCTTGCTATCAGCCCTCTGCAGCTCTTGCAGATCTGGATGTCCATGTCTGTTTTCCTCCTGACCTGTAGGTGTTACTGTTTCTTTTTCACTTCACTGTGTCTTCTCTGTCATCTCTTCCTGTTCTCACTGGAGTCTTCCTTGGGAGCCCTGCAGGAAGTTCCCTTGGCTTCTATAAATGCAGAAAGATCCTGTGTGATTGTGAGGGGTGGGAGGCTGGATAGTACTATCACCACCCCTTAGCGATTAGTTGTTAGTAGTTAAGTGATGGGAAGGGGAGATTTAGCTAATTCTCCTCTTCCTCTCAAAATGAGGTACTCTTAAAAGCAAATGCTAGCTTCCTTTTAGTTGCAAGTTTCCTCACCAAAATGAGGTGCTTTTAAAGTAAATACTAGCTCCTTTCAGTTGCTTGCTGTTTCTAAAGCTAAAGCAAAGTAAATATTAGCTCCTTTCAGCTGCTAGCTGCTGCTTCTAAAAGCTGAAGCAAAATGGAGCTGGGGCACAACTGACTCTGCTATTCACAGGTTACAGGCCCCTCCCACTAGCAGTAGCTGTTAGTAGTTAAGTGATGGGGAGGGAGATTTAGCTTAGATTTAGGTGAGTCCCTCTTCCTCTCCAAAATGAGGTACTCTTAAAAGCTAATGCTAGCTTCCTTTAGTTTCTAGCTTCCTCACTAAAAATAAGGTGCTTTTAAAAGTAAATGCTATCTCCTTTTTAGTTGCTAGCTGTTGTTTCTAAAAGCTGAAGCAGAAATAAATACTAGCTCCTTTCAGCTGCTAGCTGCTGCTTCTAAAAGTTGAAGCATCACTTTTGTATCACAGATCACAGCTGTGTCTGCATCAGTAGGGTGCACTACCATCAGAAGATGGATGCACTACAATCTGCTGCCCTGCACTTGCATCTACTGTAGATCAGTGATGCAAAAGTGACACAGACATGATGCAGTAGGAAGCATCCAACAAATATATTGCAAATATGCTAGAAATATGATACAAGTATAAGTGTTGTTTTGATGCAGCAGTGAAAATATGGCACAATTATGTGCTGCATCTACATGATGCAAATGTAGGTGTCTTGACACAACTGTATCATTTTTTTTACTTTTGAAAATACCACCTGCTGTATTTTACAGTGTCTTTAAAGTTCTGCAAATGTAATTAACATTAAAATAATCCTCACTCCTATTGAATATAGGAAAATAAGTAACAACAATGGTAATAAAACTTCAAAAATAAGAACCTGATTTTGCCAAACTGGTTTTACTTTGTCTTTATAAATAATGCAAGAATTTTAAAATGATTCAGGTCCATGGGATCTGGTGTTGAATGTTAGTAAGCTAAAGCTAACAAGGACCATTCCCATTCTTCCAGATGTAGGTACTATTTAAAAACACTTTATGCTCCAGGAAAAAGGATACAGAAAATGCATACAGTACTTCAGCTTCTCTACAGTATGATAGTTTTTAGCAGTTATAGAATCTAGCACCAATTCAATGTTTGGAACAACTCTTTTTTAAAACCTTTATGTATAAGTTTTACTTATATATAAATGCACAGTATTGAGACAGTGCAACCATAGATCATATTGCAAGTACAAATGACAATAGCACCAAACTTCTCACCCTTCCAAACTAAAATCAGATAGTTATTACTCTCCCACAGAACAACTTGACATCAAAGATGTAAGAAAGCTGGGAATGTCTGTAAGGTGAGTAATGTCACACTAAAGCAGACCAGGTCCCCTACCCCCACTGATGCAGACATCTAAACATGAAAGAAAGGCAGGAATCTTAGTAAATAGTAATGTGAGTCAGTGTAATATCAAACTATACTGCTCTACTCCCATCCCATATAACAAAAAAATAGTGCCTATGAAAAGACTGCATTGACCCAGTGGATGATTTCACAGGCTGTGTAGGGATCTGTGATGCAACTGTTGTTAGGAAGGAAATAATTCAGAGTCCCTTTTTCTGAAATCAATAGGACTGCAGGGCTCTGCCCACTGCAGCACTAAAGAGCCAGTTTTAGTGAAGGGATAACTGGAATTCACAGTCTAGTCCTCCCTACAAGCTATCTTATACTGCAGGACTTATTTCTCCCACGTTACATAAAACAGCACTTGTAGTAAACATTTTTTTTCATCAGATATTTTTGTTCCATGGCAGGTGGTGGTCCCATGTTGGCTGACCATACGGTACTCTGCAGTCATTTGAGGCACCCTCCCTCTCATGCCTCAGTGGACCACCAGAGCTGGTCTGGGGCTTCATCCAGCCGTGGCCCCGATCTTTCCACCGTTTCTCCCTCCCTGATCTGAGGCCCCAGAATGCAGTGATCCATGTACATGGAGGCACACATGTGCACCATGGCTCCAGTGATGGCCCATTCCACCCACCCTGCCTATTGCCATGTTCCCTCTGGTGTGGCACTGCCATCTAGACTCCACGGGAGGCAGCTAAGCACCAGGGAAACCCTGCATCCCACCCTGAGGGAGGAGAGCTGCCTGATGACTGCATCAATCAGATCCTAACCTCCATCCCCAGCCAGTCCATGGCAGCCCAAACCTGGGATGCGGCATGGCGTGAGTGTGGCATCCAGTGCCTCAACCTTAAGCAGCACTGGGCTGGCTCTTGTAGTAAGCATTATAAAATGAAAGCTAACACTGGGTGAGTACAGGGCATGCATTTCCATAATATGTAAATGCAAGGTACTTAAAGGGCTACTGATGTCTCAAAGAAAACTTTAAAAACATAATAATTATGTACAGTTCAGCTTGCATTCCTATATATTCTACATATTTGTCTTCCCATTATTTAATACCATGTAAATTTGCATGACTACATGATATTTATCCCTTAGAGTTCCCTTATACCAAAGAAATTAGGAAGGCTAGACAGGTTTACTGTAACAAAAACTATCCAAAGAAATGATGGAGCATCCAAGGGCATTTTGGAGTACAATAAATAAGTTACATAAGGGTCAAACTATGGGTTATCCCAATCAATTTTCAATGAATGGAAGCAAATTGGATTGAGAAATTGTTGTAAATGAGTTTAATACATTCTTTACTAATATGGGCACGGATGCATCAAAATCTGATGGAATAATATGAATCAGGTTTTACAAAGCAACATTGAGTTAGACAAATCAGGTAAAGAAAATGTACAATTTGATGAACAAGTGGAATTTGAATTTACCCCTATAACAAGAAGGGAAGTTAGGGAATTATTATTTAAAATTTACATAAAAAGCGGAAGGCATGGATGGGATCCTAATACTTTATTAATGTTTGCAGCCCCATTATAGATCAACCTATGGCAAATTTATTCAATATGTCTCTTATCTACGGAATTGGGAGGCAGTATAGCACAGTGGTTTAAGGCTCTGAGCTGCAAATCTGGTGACATTCAGCAGACCAGACCTGGGTTTGAATCCCACAGCTTCCACTTACATATTGTGTGACCCTGAGCAAGTCACTCAACTTCCCTGTGCTCCCAGGTCGTGCCTGTAAAAAAGCTTTCAGCTTAGTGTGCTAATCCTGGTTAAATACAACTAAAAAAATACCCTCAATTTGGAAAACAACAAGGATTGTACCAGTCTATAAGTCAGGACCTAGAATGCTCATGGAAAACTATAGACCAATTTCCTGTTACCAACAATATCAAAAATGTTGAAAAAGATTGTAGTGAAACAACTACAGGCATTCTTAAAACATAAAGATGTCCTTAATAAATATCAATCGGGTTTTAGACCAGAACATGGAACTACCACAGCTCTACTGAAGGTTACAGGAGACATTGTGGAGGTCTGGACAGGGGATGCCAGTAGGGCCATTTTGTTGACCTTTCAAAGGCTTTTGACACCTTGGACCATGGCATCCTCCTGTCCAGATTGAAAACCTGTGGTATATCCAGTCGGTGGTGAATTGGTTTAGAAACTACCTGGATTCAAGACAGCAACAAGTAACCATCAAGGAGTGGTCTTCTGGTCTAAGAGTGACCGTCTCGGTGTGCCACAGGGATCCATATTAGGTCCCATATTGTATCATCTGTACATGAGCGATTTAAAGTTTGCACAGCAGGGGTGCAGTATCATCTTTATGCTGATGACACAATTATTTATGTGGCTGATTCATCAGTGGTATTTATTCAGTTGGTATTACAGCAGGCTTTTGATTATTTACAGGATTTTTGTTGAGATCTAAATTAGTTCTAAATGAAAAAATCCCAGGTAATGGTATTCCACAGGGAAATGGGGTTAATTCAAACAAGATGGATTGCAAATTAAAACTTATACTGGGGTATTTTGCAGCAAGTTGATAAATATAGATATTTGGGTGTTTACTTAGATAAAACATTTTAATGGGATAGTCATATTGAGAATATTTTGACAAAAGTAGGAAAGTGCTTAGGATCCCTGTATAGAATAAGAAACAGCATGTCTCTGGAGGTCAGAAAACTTGTAGTTACTGTGGTAGTTTACCCATGTTAGAATATAGAATTTGTTTATATGGGTGCATCAAAGAGCAGCTATATAAGCTTGATGTTATGTATAACAAACTGGCAAGATTTATATTAGGTCTGCCAAAGATGACACATAGACTAGAAATGTATGGGAACTTGGACTGGTATACTTTATCTCAAAGGAGAGACATAAGTACAATTACATTTATGATAAAATGTATATCCGGGAAAGTTCCAGGGTATATTGTTGAGAGTATTGAACTAAAGAATCCTATAAGGGACTGCATTCTGCAAATAGTTTGGAATGTAAGGTACCAAAATGGAGAACGGTTTGAAATAATCACTTACAAGTATTGGACCCCTTTTGTGGAATAACTTACCTGGAAGTTAAGACCCTTGAACAGAGAATTCCAGTTAAATTCAATAAAGGATTAGCTCATTGAGCATATAAATATGGAAGGGACTTAGTTTAGAAGAAAGCATTGAAAATGGAATCCTGAAAATCTGTACTTTGGATCTATTTTGTATGTATTGATTGTATTGTCTGTTAAGTTAGTGTGAAGCTATATGAACTTGTAGTTGTCTATGTTAATGTTATTATGCTTAGTGTTAGTGTGATATGTTGTATTTATTGTTTTGATATGATCAATGTATAACTGATACAAAGAGTAACTGGATCTGGCACTTTGGACCTCTCTGTAAAAGAGTTTAGGCTCAGTGGAGTTATCCATATTCATTATTTTATGAATAAAATGTTTACCTACCTACCTACCTTAGAGTTCAAATGCCTCTGTAGCTTACTCCTGCTTCAAGTCATAATCCTTGGTTGTGACATCACGATCTTTTGCCATGAGAGTAACTATGATGTCAGAAGCAGTGCATTATAACTCCCGTAGGGAGAAAGCAACATGAATAGATAAACTCTTTAGGAACAAAGATTTTGTTTTATGCATATGACCTCAGTAATCAATAATGGGAGGAGGAATTCAGAACTTAGGTGAAACGCAAGCTAAACTGTATCTAAATATTTTGTTTTGTTGAAGTTGCCTCTGATGGTGTCAGCTGCTCTTAAGTTTGTGACAGGTAGGAGTTGGAATGAAACAGAAAACATGGCTACAGTATAGACTGCCAAAGTCATGTGCAATTTTAGAATACTGCAGGGATGAAATTTCAGAATGCCACCAGGTTGCAATTGTGGAATGCAGCAATGGCACGATCTCAGAAAGTAGCTGGGATACACTAAATTGGAGTTTGGCAGGTATGTTGAAATTCGCAGTGTGGTGGTGTCATAAATATAGCAGAGATAATGCAGTTTTAAAATGCATGACGCAGTTGCAGAACATAGTAGGGGTATGCAATTTAGTAATATGTCACATAGATGTAATTTCACTATATGGGGTTTATGCACAATTTCAGAATGTGGTGGGATGCTGGATTTCTGATTTGGTGGCAACATACAATTTTACAGTGGCCATAATATGTAAATGCAAGGTACTTAAAGGGTTACTGACATCTCAAAGAAAATTTAAAAACATAATAATTACATGCAGTTCAGCGTGCATTCCATATATATTCTACATATTTGTCTTCCCATTATTTAATACCATGTAAATTTGCATGACTACGTGATCTTTATCCCTTAGAGTTCATATGCCTCTTTAGCTTACTCCCTGCTTCAAGTAGATTTGTAGGGAACTGGCAACAGTTCTGGGAGCGAAAGTTCTTAAATTTGATGGACTGCATCTGACTAAGGAGGAGTCAGTGCATTGGGGCAGAAGTTTGACATCTTTGCAGAATATTTAAACTAGCAAATGGGGAGAGAGTGCAGCACCCCATACGTCGAATGGAAGAACACCCTCCCCTCAGCCAGTCATCAAACAGGATTCAGCATGTTTGCAGTTCATTTGCATCACCAGGTAAGAAAAAGGTTTGTCTCCCCATACAACGGCACAGGGTAATGACAAACCTCACCCAACAACTAACACACCGTAAATCTGCCAATGGAAAATCATGTACACAAATGCTCACAGCCTGGGAAATAAGATCCCAGACCTGCAGTCAATAATGTCAGAGGCTAAACTGGACACAAGTAGCAATTAGTGAGGCGTGGTTTACCAGTAACCACCCATAGGAGACTTCAGTACCTGGCTATGTATTGTTCAGAAGAGACCGAGGTGCAGGAGGAGTGGCCCTGTATGTCAATGAAAATATCAAAGCTACAGAAATTCAGAATGCACATAAGGAGCCAGAAGAACTGTGGTCACCCTGGAAACAGGAAATGGGACAGCCATAAGAACTGGGGTTGTCTACAGGCCCCAGACCAGGAGGAGGACATAGACACATTACTGTTAGAAGATATACAAAACATGACAGCTAAAGGGAGGTGCTGATAATGGGAGACTTCAACATGCTGGATACAGATTGGTCAATACCAGTAGGAACATCTGCCAGAACTAGACACATAGTGGATTCCCTGCAGGGGAGGGCCTCAGACAACTGGTACAACAACCCACAAGAGACAGGGCTATCCTAGATCTAGTACTGACTAACAGGGAAGGGATCACAGATCTCCAGGTAGAAGGTCACCTGGGGCCAGTGACCATCACATGGTATGGTTCAATTTGGCTACTACATCTAAATCATCCCATTCCAAGGCAAAATATGGGACTTCAGAGGAGCTGACTTTGATAAGATGGCCAACAGAGTTAAGCTAGCCCTGGCAAAAAGAAACACAGGTGAGGGGTACAGGCAAAGTGGGCAAGCATTAAGGATGCAATACTTGAAGCAACATCCCATTGTGTTAGACAGAAAAGGAAGTGCAAAAGAAGAAGGAAACTACTTTGGTTCTCAAATACAGTAGCAGAAAAGGTCAGAGCCAAAAGGCTGGCCTTCAGGAAATATAAGGGAACACAGCGGGATGAAGATAGGGAGGCATACCAAACTGCCCTAAGGGAAACAGGGAGGCAGTAAGGCAGGCAAAGTCCCAAACTGGAGGAAACACTAGCACGAACAGTAAAGAAGGTGACAAGACTTTCTATAGATACATTAGTGAAAGGAGAAAGTCCAGAGGGTATTGCTAAGCTTAATGGAGAAAAGGGAGCATGTGAGGAGGAGGACCATGTAAAAGCATTTATCCTAAATAGATACTTTGCTCAGTATTTACTGAAGAGAAGGTGGGGCAGGGCCCACAGCTCAGCACCATGGACACAGGGGGAGGGAGGAGCACTACTCCCTTCACAAAAGAAGGGTCCTACAAGAGCTTGCTAAGCTCAGGGTGGACAAGGCAATGGGACCTGATGGCATACATCCCAGGGTACTTAAGGAGCTAAAGGTGGAACTAGCAGAGCCATTAGCAGAACTGTTTAGTGAGTCTCTGAGCACAGGAGAGGTCCCAGAAGACTGGAGAAGGCTCATGTGATCCCGCTCCACAAGAGTGGTAGCAGGAGGAGGCAGGGAACTACAGACTAGTCGGTCTTACCTCAGTAGTGGGCAAGATTATGGAGGCATTCCTTAAGGAAAGGATAGTGCAACACCTGGAATCCATGGGGCACAGGATCCAAGACAGCATGGGTTTACAAAGGAAGGTCCTGTCAAACTAATCTCATAGATTTCTTTGACTGGGTAACCAGAGTGGTGGACCAAGGGGAGCAGTTGATGTCACCTACCTTGACTTCAGCAAAGCTTTTGACACTGTTCCACATAGAAGATTGATAAATAAGCTGGGTAGACTTGGGGTGGGTCAGAAGTTGGTCAACTGGGTGGCAAACTGGTTGACGGGCAGAAAACAGAGAGTGGTGGTAAATGGTATACAGTCAGAAGAGATGCAAGTCACAAGTGGGTACCTCAGGGACCAGTCCTGGGGCCAGTCTCTTCAACATCTTCATTAGTGACCTTGCAGATGGACTAGAGGGTAAGTCTTGTCTGTTTGCAGATGACACCAAGATCTGCAACAGAGTAGATGATCCAGATGGGGTGGGCAGAATGAGAAGAGATCTGGATAAACTAGCAAAATGGTCAGAAGAGTGGCAACTGGGAGTTAATGCAAAGAAGTGCAAGATCATGCACATAGGGAAGAAAACCCTGAAGCCACCTATAGGCTGGAAGGAGTTGCTTGCAGTCACAAAGGAAGAAAGAGACTTAGGCATCATCATCACTGATGACCTGAAATCATCCAAGCAGACCTCTAAAGCAGTAGATAAGAGCTAGGGGTGTTAGGGTGTATTAGTAGGGGTATCACAAGTCGCAAGAGGGAGGTAATAATCCTCTTTACAAGACACTGGTTAGGGCCCCATCTGGAGTACTGTGCAGTATTGAGGCCACACCTTCACAAGGACATTAACCAAACTGAAGCAGTCCAGAGAAGGGCAACCAAAATGGTGCAGGGACTGCATCAGAAGACATATGAGGACAGATTAACAGAGCTCAATATGTATACCCTTGAGCAAAGGAGGGAGAGAGGTGATATGATTGAGGCATTCAAACACCTTAAGAGCATTAACAAGGTGAAAGAGTCTAACATGTTTAAATATAAGAAAAATAGCAGGACAAGAGGACACAGCATGAGATTAGAGGGGCTGATTAAGGGGAATGTGAGGAAATCTTTTTCACAGAAAGGGTGGTAGATGCATGGAATGGCCTACCTCAAGAAGTGGTGGCTATGAATACAGTGCAGGGCTTCAAACAGGCATGGATAGGCATAAGGGAGCAATACAAATGAGTATGAATAGATAGGCCACTGACAGAGCAAAGGTCGGTGGCACATTTATAAGGTAGAAAAGAAATGGGCAGACTGGATGGGCCTTAGGTCCTTATCCCCGTCAGCTTCTATGTTTCTAAGTCATAATCCTCAGTTGTGACATCACCATATTTTGCCATGAGAGTAACTATGATGTCAGAAGCAGTGCATTATAACTCCCGGTAGGAGAAAGCAACATGAATAGATGAACTCTTTAGGAACAAAGATTTTGTTTTTATGCATATGACCTCAGTAATCAATAATGGGGGAGGAATTCAGAACTTAGGTGAAACACAAGCTAAACTGTATCTAAATATTTTATTTTGTTGAAGTTGCCCTGATGGTGTCAGCTGCTCTTTAAGTTTGTGACAGGGTAGGGATTTGGAAATGAAACAGAAAACATGACTACAGTATAGACTGCCAAAGTCATGTGCAATTTTAGAATACTGCAGGGATGAAATTTCAGAATGCCACCAGGTTGCAATTGTGGAATGCAGCAATGGCACGATCTCAGAAAGTAGCTGGGATACACTAAATTGGAGTTTGTGGTATGTTGAAATTCACAATGTGGTGGTGTCATAAATATAGCAGAATAATGCAGTTTAAAATGCTGGTGACATCGTTGCAGAACATGGTGGGAGTATGCAATTTAGTAATATGTCATATAGGTGTAATTTCACCATATGTGGTTATGCACAATTTCAGAACATGGTGGGGATGCTGGATTTCTGCTTTGGTGGCAACATACAATTTTACAATGTGATGGGACATGGAATCTCAGAATGTGGCAGGGATGCACAGTTTCAGAATGTGGTTATCACACACAATCTTAGAATATGGCAGGAATGCACATCTTTGGAATGTGGTAGTATGCATTATTTTGGATTGTTGCATGGAAATGCATTTTGGAATGTGATGAGTACTCACAGTTTGAAATGTGGCATTATACATAATTTCAGAATGTGTCAGGGATGCACAATTTTAGAACGTGGCTTGGACATGCAATTTTGGAATGTGGTAGGGACAAACATTTCTAGATTGTGGTGGAGTGCACAATTTGAAACATGTGGGATCCTAATTTTCAAAATGAGACAAAGATGAAATTTTGGCATGTGACTGTGACACACAATTTCATTATGTGGCAGGAAGGTACAATTTCAGAATGTGACTGCAGGATACACAATCTTAAATGTGGCTGATACCTAATTTCAGAATATGGTGGTGACATGCAATTTTTGAATGTGGTGAAAATGCACAATGTTGGAATACGGTGGTGACATATTTTTGGAATATGGTGACAGTTTCAGATATGACATTTGATACACAAGTTCTGAATTTGGCAGGCAGCGCAGTTTTGGAATGTGGTTGGGATGTGCAGTTTTGGAGTGTGGCAGGAAGACACAGTGTCATAATGTGGCAGGGATGCACAATGTCAGAATGTGGTGGGGATGTAATGCACAAGTTTGAAATGTGGTGGTGTGTACAATTATGAAATGTGGCAGGTGTAAGTAATTTCAGAATAAAATGGTTTGTCCTGTCACATTGCAACAGTGTGAAGCCCACTGTATTCCAAATTGTCAGTTCCTGCCAAATTCTAGATGTGTGTCCCTGTCACATTCCAAGATTGTGTGTCCCCACCCCATTTCATGATTGCGAATCCTACCACATTCAAAATACATACCCTCCCAACACTCTGAAATTGTGCACCACCTTGACATTTCATAGCTTTGTCCATTTCTGCATTCCAAACTCGCCTCGTGCTGCACTCTAAAGCACAATACCTTGCATCTGAATATTTTAGAAAACATTCACTGTACCTAACCCTGTGTCAGTTTTCTACCCCAAAATGATTACTACAACTACAACTACCATTTGTTTAACTTTGGAAAATATATCCTACAAGGTTGCTGACAGGGAGGACTAAGCTGTGAATTCTGTTTATGACATCTTCAGGAGCTCTTCACTACCACTGTGTTTTTGAACATGGAGTGAAATTAGGATACAAATGACTTGTAACTTTTAAATGAAGTAACTTTGAGATCTAAGTTTTGTTATGAGGCTTCCTGGAGATATGGTGATTCTAATTACTTTTGGCCAGACTCCTTCTTTAAACAAGTTATTCAATAGAAGATACAATGGATGGACCACATACATTATGCTAAAAGACACCTCTTTTGTGTCACAATCATCTTCCTCCTTAGGTGTTTCTCTTTTGCTCTTCCTTTGATGGTCAGAATCCCATACGCTGCTGACTAAAAGGAAATTTGAATATATTCCTTACAGAATTAATTATATGAAATGTTTTCATGCTGCACATAAAACTACCCATGTGATATGCATACTGCAAGCATGATTTAAATGTTAAATTGGAACAGATTGCATGCGTGTAACATGCATGCAGCAAACAAGTGTGGAAAGCATGTCTTTTATGTGAAAGTGGAACAGACTGCATGCATGTAGCATGAGTGCAAAAAGCAAGTGGTCACTGATAACTGCACACATAAAAGTTAAGTGACTTGCTCAGGATCACACCATATACAAGTGGGAGTTGATGAGATTCAAACCCAGGTCTTCAGGTTTCCAAGTTTCCTGTTTTGCAGTTCAGTGCCTTTCACAATTAAGCTATATTGCCTGCACACATCTGACTCACTTGTACTTCAATACAAATCTGCATATATCTGCATGCATGTTGCATGCTTATACCACTGTCATACTTTTAGTTTTCTGCTCTCCCTCATCTCAGCTGCACAGCTGAACAGTATACACATACTAATGGAAACACATTTGGTTCTTCCCACCCCAACACACTTACCCACAAAACTACTTAATTACTTCTGTCTGGCCCGTACTTCTACTATTTTCTCTCCATAGTTTTGAATGCCTTCACGCAAACAGACTTTAAGGGGCAAACACAAAAATAGCAATAACTGACACCCACCCACATGGCCAGTCCCTCCCCATGCTGACACACTGTAGCAGGTGCAGCCACGCTGCTACAGGCAAACCCAAGTAGAATAGTTATAAGTCGTGAGTCTCTTATCTGAGTACTAGGGAGCCAGAGGCAGGATTCTTTAAGAGATGATGTCCATGGGTCAGAGTGCTGGGGTGAAACCCTGAAATGAATTGAGTTATTTTTTTATTATTTTATACATTATGATGGTGATTTGGAGAATAATGAAGGACACTGTTCTACTAACAAGGCCCTTGTTAGTCAGTGGTGACCTTCATTAATCTCTCTACATCAATAATGTAAAAATAGTAATACAAATACCCCATTCATTTCAATGGTGCACACCCCTGCAGCCTCCCTTGCCCTATGTCATAATGTGCCTGAGCATGTGAATGTGAGGTCAGTTTCACTGGGGGCATAAGTCTGACCATGGTGGGGCTCCAATAATTTGTGCATGCCATACCGTTCAACAGTCCCTGAATGCAAGGGACAGCCCTCATTTTATCCCTGAAAATTGCTCTGCTACTCATCTATCCCTCATGGAAAACATGCAGCATAACACAGGATATCCTGTAAATTTAGATTTTATGGCAGGGGTACTATTTCAGATTTCAGCAGTGGGGAGCCAACAACCAGTGAAGGCCAGGTACTAGTTAGTTCCTAGGTGGCAAGCTCTAGAATGTATGGAACATCTTTAAAAGGTAAAACTTATTTGTTGTGATGGAAAAGTGATATGCAAATTAGGAAAAATTCAAATGTATAAGATTCATCTGTCTATACCCGGAGCAGTGCATCAGATTTGGGCTTAAACCCATCCAGTTACTAACCAATTTTTCCTGGCTGAAGTTTTGAAATCCCTGTCCAAAACAAACTTTGTCCTGATTTCTCTCTCTCCAACTCCATTCCATTCAATACCCATACCATATGATCATGAAGTCACCCAAAGGCTCAGAAACATGAATAACACATCAATATTTCATTCCTTCCTCCTTCCCAATCCCTTGTAAAAACAAATTATTTCACTTACTTGGCCATCTGGCCAGAACCTGTAGCCTGGCCCAGTGTGCCCACCAGCCCAGTTTTCAGTCCAGTCCTCCTCTGTCCTTCTGCCAGAAGCTGGATGCTAGATCTAACCATCCCAGGCCCCAGTGTGGTCTGGTGACCAAGTCATCTCACCAACCAAACCCACTCAACCTGTGTTGCTTGCTTCTTGCTTGGCTGCTGCCACATTTCACTGATCAAAGCCTATGAAGGCCGCCCAAACTGCTGTCACCACTGCTGCTAGGCCTAGCTTGCTGCCACGGGGCCTGTGCTGTTTCTATTTTGTGAGGCAAGCCTAGTAGAGTAAGTAGGTAGCCTAGTTTTGAGTTAGCTTCTAGCTCACCCTCTGCCCTTCAGCCACAAGGTAGACGGAGACTCACTAAGAGTAGACCAACAAAATATGCCACCACAACACTGCTATTGAGAGTTCAGTACTCACCAACTTCTCCAAGCTGTAGAGTGTAGCCTGTCTACTCTGTGGTGGGAAAGACAGTGTCACACTTGCATGACTCATGTGCTCTTACTTGACTGGAGCTCCTCCACGTCATGTGTGATGGAGCCATTGTTAATAGGTAGAGAGTGGACAACACAATACAGGCACATTCGAGTCAGGAGTGCATCTGCAGCATAGGCGCACAAAGGCAATGAGGTGCACTTATTGTGCAAAAGATTAAATCCAAATTTAATGCCATTATTGCCACACCATAAGAACAACCTAGGCACAAATGTGAGGGAGGGAGCAACTGTCCCCTCTGCCCTACCTAAATGGTAAAACTCCTTTATGGCAGAAATTCATTCTCAGGTGCTAATATTGGTACAAGTAAATACAATGATTTCCACTGTGTTTTGAAGTACTGTATCTCCATGTTTCAGGATGTGTCCTGATCATCATGAGGGTTAGGGTCCCTCATTATCCCTCATTTTGAGCGTCCATGTCCCTCATTTCAGTGACAAATGTAAGGTATGGTGCATGCTTCCAAGACCCTATTCAGCACCGTGCTGAGCATGGTCATATTGTATGCTCCATACAGAATGACAAAGGGAAAGGAAATGAGGTGAAACAGTCATGAAGAAACACATTTGTAGCACTAAATATACATAATGGGATTTGCATGGCTAAAACAAAAATGTCAGGCTTCACAACACAGAGGCCCCTCTTCACACATCTGGGCTGGGGATGTTGGTTGACTATATTCTAGGCATTTAATGCAGTAAGAAAACAAATGAATGGCAATTTAATGACAAAAATCAAAAGCCATTAAACAGTTTGCAAAGGATTAGAATTAATAGGTTTACCTAATTTTTCTGTTGTTGTTAAAGATTTTATTGTTTCAGAAAACAAATAACAAACAAGCAAGCTGTCTGTAAGGCAACACAGCAAGAACAACACATACAATAGGTTCATAGGAAAATACGAGTTTGAGAGTGAACACTTAAAATAATTTGCCACAACTTGTCCTAGTGGTGGAAAATTATTTTTATTTCCATGTAATGGTCAAGTCTAGTCTTGAACTGCTCAATATTTTCAATATTTACCACAAACTCGGTAATGAGTTCCAGATTGATGGAATCCTTTGGGTTATATAGTTATTTCTTTTGTTGTGCGATTAATATTTATTTGTAGTTTTGAATCATGAGACCTATTGTTTTTGTTTGTTTGTTTCCTTTGGAAGCATAATGTTTCAAACAGAGCAGAATCATTAACAGCCCTATAAGCTAGGCAGAGGTCGCCCTCAGAAATCTGTAGTTAAGGAAAAAGTCCCAGAGAATGCAGTCTGTCCTCAGTATTCAAGATTACTTAGGTTATTAATATTTCTAGTCAATCTTCTCTGGACTTTTTCTACCATAATTTAATGCCTGAAGATGTAGGGGTGCAAAGGGGCACAAAAGTCAATTTCGACCTTACCATACTAGAATATAAAGGAATAAGAACGTCAGCAGTACAACTTTTAATATGTTTCAAAATGCAGGTTATTTTGCCATGGCACTTCTTTGTTGTTTTATTAATATGTGTGTTAAATTTCATGACATTAGTGAAGGTAACACCTAGGTTGATTTCAGCTGTAACTACCTGTAATTGGGTAGTGTTCAAAGTGTATTGAGCTAATTTATTACTTTTACATGGTGCATTACCTTGCATTTGGCAATATTGAAGGACATTTTATTCTGTGTTGCCAATAATGCCAACTGATCCAAGTTATTTTGTAGAGCTTGGTTTGATTGTACATCATTTGTAATAAAACCTGTTTTACTGTTGTCTGCATATTTGTTTAACCAGACCCCATTTGTAGTCTGATTGGTGGATATCATGATGTTAAAGTTCTGGCCCAGGACCGAGCCCTGGGGTAACTTTAGTTATATTGGACATTTGACATTTGATGCTAACACATTGTTCTCTATATTTTAACCATGATATTACCCATTTGATAATATTTGGATGTATTTTGATCCTGATTAAGTGTTCTAACAGAATATTATGGGAAACAGTGTCAGAGGCCTTTTCATAATTCAAAAGATGACATCGACTGGCAGACCATTATCTAAAACACTGCTAACTGGCTCCAAAAATTATCAGGTTGTACTGAGAGGATTTGCTCTGGGTAAAACCATACTGTGTACAGTAGTATCTGTACTACCTATATTCTGAATATGTATAAGGATTTTCTGGAGACATGTCCTTTCCATTAATTTCTCTATACAGGACGTAAGGCTGATTAGTTTATAATTAGCAGGATTTTGCTTTGTGCCTTTTTGTGTATTGGGATCACTGTAGCTCTCTTCCAGTCTTTAGGTACAATACATTCACTGAGTGATGTATTAAACAACATGGTCAGAATGCGGATATTTCTTTGATTAATTATTTTAGAAACCTGGGGGATTATTATCAGGACCTGCAGAAGAATTATTTTGTAATGATTTTATGGTAGTTATGATATCAGCTTCAGTAAACATTAATAGATTATTAGTAGTCTGGAGACTATCCAAGTTTAGCTCCTCTTTTGATTTATATACACTGCTAAAATAAATATTTAATTCTTCTGCAATTTGCTACTCATCAGTTATTAATATTTGGTCATTTGGAGGGCCTATATTTGGAGAATTGCCCTTGATAGAGCCAACATAATTATAGATTTTTTGTTGTCTTTGATTATTGTTGCCAAATTAAGTTCGAGGTTTCTTTTACATTTGTAATTGCTTTTTGTTGAGCTGACCTTTATTTTAAATTTATTCCACCTATCCATTGTTGGGTTTTCTTATTCTTGTTATATGCCCTTTTCTTGCTTTTATTTGCCTTTTTATATTAGAATTCACCCACAATGGTGTTCTTTTGTTATTGTTCTTATACGTTTGTATTCAGGAACCCAAGATTTGATACAGTATTTGAGTTTCTCCTGGATTATTGACCACATGCTTTCTGTATTTAAATTAATTAAGATTGTTTTCAATTCCAAGATGAAAGAAATTCTTTTATTTTAGCATAATCTGCTTTGTTAACATTTTTACTTTTGTAAATCCTTTTGTGATACTGTATCTGAATATCTTCTCAAAAGTGCATAAGATTATACTATGGTCACTATCTCCTAGAGGAGCTAGAATTTTAGTAGGAATATCTAAGTCTTGAATATTTGTTAGTATTAAATCAAGAATAGTTTTGTATCTGGTAGGTTCCTGAACTAACTGTTCTAAGTCAAGCTGAATTGTGGCATTGATAAATCTAGTGTCAAGAGAACTTTTTCCTTGTAAAGAGTGCCAGCAAATGTTGGGTAGAGTTAAAATCCTGATTATAATCACAGCATCCTGGATGATGAGATTTTCAAAAGTCTTCATAAACACTTCAATAGCTTGAGTATCCAGATTTGGTGAGCTATAACATAGGCCTATGGTTAACCATTTATTATTAGTTTGAACTTTGGCCCAGATAGTCTCAGTCTCAGTTGCTGAGATATCATTGTTCATAATCTCTTGACATTTCAAGTTGCTGGTAATATACAAGGCAATTCCTCCACCTTTGCTATGTGTATAATTTTTGACAATAGATGTGTAACCCAGAATGTCCTGGCTCCAATACAGTACAGGAAAAGAAGACAGCACACTGTACTTCTCCTACAGCCTCAGTCTTCCAACATATGCCTTATACATGAGGACTGTAAGCATTGGTGGCCTTCAGGAATAACACATCAAACACTTTTAACAAGGCCTACCTGGTATGGCCTGGAGTATCATCTCTAACAGGTGATTCTCAGAGTGCTACTCAGGGTATCAGTGGGAGCGTAACCCCTCAGGAACATACTTGCATTGAAACAGAGAATAAATTAACACAAAGTATCTGGAAAAGTCCTAGATATAAAGTAAATACTAGTACCTAAACTGCAAAATGATGTTCATTTTGATCTCAGCAATTGGTCCTGGGGCCTGATCTCATGCTTCTCAATGATAAGGGGGGCTAGGAGGACTGTTAAAGCCTTGTTCAGCCAATCCCTTCTCTGGGTTTCAGAAAGGAGATGAAAGGGCACCAGAATGTGCTGTGTAGGGGTAGGGTGTTTGCCACTACATGGGACATTCATGCCAGATTGGTAAGCTGTATAGGGCATTCAGCACTTCATTGGCAGAGGAATTTCCCATGTTCTCTACCTATGAGGATAAGCCTCTTGGCTGGCATACTCAGGATAGCCATCCATTTCTGTTCTTGAAGTGTAAACTGAGGGATGGTGGCATATGGGCCTAAAGTCAGCACCTCTGGTGAAGGGGAATTGACTCTGCAATGTCTTGGAGCTCAAAGGGCAAATGTACTGCCAGAGGGCTTGATTGCAGGGCAGTCCCATAGTATGTGGTGCAGATCCCCTTGTGAGATTGGCACCTTCAACAGAGGTTGTCCTGAATTAGCTTGGCCTTGTAGAGTACCTCTGGGGTTCAGTACCAGGATTGAATGATCTTATTCTGAATTAATACACTCCTGGTGTCAGGATAGGTCTTATATGCATGTCTCCAGCAGGTTCTCCAGTTTTGGTTGGGAATTTGAACATTCAAAGATACTTCCCATTTGGCCTTGGTTTCCAGGGATTGGGAGGGATGTAGGTTCTGATTGCCATGTAGATAATACTGGTTAGAGTCTTTCTTTAGGGCCAGCCATTGTGTGATTGGAGACATGGGGTTGCCCTTAGAGTTCTTATGGAGATATTCATGTAACCACCCTGCCACTACATTGCACAGTAAGCTACCCCTTGGTACCCTGGACTGGGCACACATACTATTTTGGAACAATTGTGCCATCACTAGCTTTGGGAATGTATACCAGGCTCATTAGTTCTAGAGGTCAGAAGGGTGGGTGTACAAAATCAAATACAAATGACCAAATAATCCAGGTCCTGAGGAGAAAACTTTGTTAGGGTTATACTAGATCTGTGCTTCTAGAGGGGTACACAGTAATTCCACCCTTGAAGCAGTAACATGAATGTTCAAATCAGGTTGTGGTTCTAGAGTGTGACTTTATTCCAAAAGATGGTACTCTAAAGCAAGGGTGGACCCCCAGGGTTTACTCATCATGGCACAAGACAAAGGCAGAACAACAGAAATCTATATCTGACAGAAATTCTACATATCCCATATGTTCATAGGACCTTGAATTCTCTTCAGTGGCAGTGGCCTCAGCTGAACACACTTTTCTTCTAGTGGCACTGGCCACAACTGAGCACATTTTCATATGGCATAGGACTTTAACATTTGGCAAGTGGCAACTGGCCACAACAGAGCACACTGGTGCTCATTTTAGCACGATCCACACTCTGAGGTAAACCTTCTCTTCAAGCATTGGCCTCCATGTCCTGAAAACCAGGTGTCCTTACATAACCTGTAGTGTTGAACTGATCACTCCAGATTGGGGGTGGCTGCCCACCTTTCACTTCCATGTCCATACCCAGCCATTCTTTCAGAGTTACACCTCAAAACATCTGGTGAAACATCCAAGAAAATGCATCTTGGAATGACTTTCACATCCTGCATATGAAAACACTACTTCTGAGTGTAGAAACTAAAGTCCTGAACAATGTGCTCTAGTCTCTCTCTGGATCCCACAATTGTACAGCCAACTTAAAACATGAGAACAGTCTCAACTTAGAATAGAACTGGTGTATATTTCCTTTGTCAGAGAAAACACCCAAGAACAGGTACTTTCCTCTGGGAAGCACAGTAAGATTACTCACAGTTGGAAAACAAGCAGGAAGCTTCAAAGTCCTGGATGAAATGGGATTGCTCCTTGGATCCATTCTGGCAGTCCTTTCCATCTCTCCAGGGATGAAAAATCAGGAGCCCCTGCTTTAGACATTAAGACAACAGTTTCCACTTCTCTTCGCAGGTAGATGTCTTTCAGGACTAGGGTGACAAAATAGGCTCTCCTCACAGAGTCCACTGCGGCTCCCTCCTCTCTCTTCAACTGCTGACCAAGAACTCCTACCAATAACTGACCCAAGATTCTAAAACTCCTCACAGCCAGCTGCTGTGGCTTATGCTGCTGTGAGAGTTCTAAATGACATCATCTCACTCATCTCAGCTGAAACCAAGTAAACAAAGAGTGAATAGGTGAAAATCCATTTAACTAGTTATTCACCAGCTGTCTTCCTACCTAGCACTGACACTGATGGGATTCTAGTAACCCCAGGGAACTGGGTGGTTACACTCACCTCTAGCCAGGTAAATGACTGTCACAGTCATTTCTCCACCAACACCAAGCCATCCTACCTCTGTGTTACCTATGGGGAAGTATTGCTGCTTCTCCCCTACCATGTGTCAGGCACGGGCAGGCAACACTAAAGGCACAGAGACCGGCTGATGAAACCTCAGCCCCTATCCTACAATCTATCTATGGATACTCAGTGGCACCAAGAAACTGTTTGAAGCATGCCCTAATAGACCAGAACTGAGGCCCCTACTGTAGATCAGGACCACAGCTTGTCTATCCCCTAGCCTCTAGGAAAATCTATCTGACCAGACTTCCCACTGGGGAACTTCTCCCCAAGCTCCCAGGGTACCTGCAAACAAAACAAAAGGAAAACATACATTGCATTGCATTACATTTCCCCAAATTTTCCCACAACCTCACACCTGTGAAGGAAAACATGTTAACACCGTGTTAACGAAGAACAATCCTAAAAATTCTAAGAAAGAGGAACTTCGCTGAGCTCCAGCATCCTCTTCTTTTCTTTTCTTTTCTTCCTCAGGAACACCTGCAAGAGAAGAAAACACAAAACACATTCTGCATACCACACAGTGCCTAAACCTCCACCTGAACACTAGACAACCACCAAAAATATTTTTCTATAAATGTACAAAAGTAAAATGGAGAAGACATTTATACAACACATTTGGAGGTGGAAGGCCCTAATGAGTCCAAGCTAGGACAAAATGCTGTTGCCTGAAGACAGGTTCCATTAAAGAACCTCTCCTAGGCCAGAGCACACTGAAGAACAGTTCCTGGAAAGTCAGGGCCTGTATAGAACTGCAATCCATGGGGAGAGTCTTTGAGGACAGTCATTTTGGTTCTGTGGACAGTCTTCAAATGTGGGATGTGTTGTGCAAAGTCAGTAAAGAAAACAGAAAACTTGGTCTTACCAGTTCTTTGAAAACCCAAAATGAAGGAGCATCTACTTCTCTGAGCTGAGGACCTTCTCCTTCAGACCAGGCAGCATCTTCAGATACTGCTGTGATGATGTCCTCTGGGAAACCAGGCAACAAAACAGGAAAACAGCTGGTGTGATGTCTTCTGGAAAACCAAACTATGGAACAGGAAAACAGGTGGGTTGATGTCATCTGGAAAACCAGACAATGAAACAGGAAAACAGCTGGTTAATGTCATCTGAAAGCCAGGCAATGGAAATGGAAAATGCTGCTGGGCTGATGAATCTAGATGCACCTGAAAAATCTTGGAATACCAGAAGAGCTGCATCTTCCTCCTTGGATACTGCTGCTGCTGGATGACAGGCACCTGGCTGCCACTGCTAACTTCCCTTAGGGCATGCTGGGCGTATTCACAGGAGTGGCACCATTAAGGGTAGTACCACTCAGGGTGTGGGGTGAGGACTATGATGCCATCCAGGTGTTCAAAGTTGATGTTGTGGAATGTCTCATTCCCTGCTCCTCCATGATTTGCACAGTGCCCATAAACGAAGTTCTGCCCAATTTCCAGAATTTAAGTTGATCATTTATCACTCTGTCCCTGACACATCTGCTGCAATAGAGTACAAATTCATGCTTGCCTATTCCAACAACCAGGATTGCCTGTTCTGTTCAATTTCCTCCCAGACTCTGTGAGGAAAGTTTGGAAAGGACTTCCCATAAATGGCGCCAGAGCTCCACGCATGCAGTCTCTTCTTCCTGCTACTTTCACAAGTTTTCAGCCCATGGTCCTGCTTGGGGGTGGCCAGTCCTTGAGCCAGTGCTGCATACTTAAAGAACAAAAGAACTTGTCCCCGACCATCTCTGTGGGCAGGATACTGGAGTCTTCTTCTTCTCTCTGGCTCCTCTGAGGCAAGAACTTGAGGTGACTCACAGAGACCCTCAACATGAAGATACGTTTCTTCATCTTCCTCTTCCTCACTCAGGATCTGAGTCCAGAAGTGAGCAAATGTCCTCACTCCTTAGACAGTCCATTCCTCACTGGGCATGGAGGTAGACACATCCCAGTTCAGTGTCTCTTGCAGTTCATCCTCCCCACTAGGCTAGGACTCGGACCCTCTTTCCATGGGCCATGAATCCTTCCATTGCTCTGTCCATCTGGGACACAGGCTTGTAAACCTCTCTGCTCCTGCCCTTGCAGTAGATCAACATTGCTCTCTCATCCTATGACACACTTTATGGAGCTTCCTCCAAGAGGTTCAACCTAGTGCTGCATGTGCTGCTACTTGCAGAGTCTCCTACTCTGGTTCATGTGGAGCCAATCAAATTGTGATGCCCCTTTGGCACTGCACCCCTGTATATACCATACTTCACAAGGCAATCCGAACAGTGGGATATCAGAAACACATTCCTTCCAGCCTTTAGGCACATAATGCACAGTCTCACTGGATAGCTAGGGACTGTTACATCTGAGGTAACTCTTCACCATAGAAAGTTCTCTCTATTTCTCTTAGTGCTGCCACCTTCTCTGCGATCATTGCTCGGTCATGATCCGCATAGTGGAAGCTTCCAAAGCCATGTCTGAAAGCAAACACACAAAATTTGTTGTTACTGAATTGCTCATTAGTCTCTTTGCTGTCTCACAAAATGTCTCCCTGCTGTTGTGTTTACATTGTTAACCTCACCCTGTAATGGTGGCGGTAACTCTCCCATGCAACAACTCTGTTCACTGACTTAAACTATGTTTTTGACCTTGTCTGGCAACTGAATTTGCTCAAAACTGTAATCAATTGCACTGCTGGTATCTTTCAGCACATTCATATGATTTTTAGATGTGGCTTTGTGATCGGCATCAATTCAGAGAACTATTTACACATGCTCAAAGTCACTTGCAAGCCCCACAGTTTTCTTTTGTACAGGATTGCCTGTTTGGTTGCATTCTCACTATACAACTCACAGTCCCTCTTTGCTTAGAAACATTTATTGTTACTAAACCCATCATAATTGCTCACAGTCTATGCTCAGAATTTTTGTTTGCTGCCTTGCTGTTACAACACACAGTCCTTTGCAAAACAATCACACTGCTTGCACATCTGACTCTGTGAGCAAGTTACTGGAGCCTTCATCTTCTCTCTCTCTGGCTCCTCTGAGGCAAGAGCTTGAGGCAACTCAAGGGGACCCTCAACTTGAAGATACATGAAGATTCAGTTAATTGACTGGTCCTTTTAGACACTTTTGAAGATATAGACTGGGCATTTGAGAAGTTTTGTACACATTTTATTAATATTTGTGACAAACTCTTACCAATAACAGTAGCCAGAGTGAGAGTAGAAAGTAAACAATGGATTGACACAGATCTGACTAAACCAATGAAAGTCAGAAATAAGACTTGGGCCAGGTATAGGAAGTATAAAACATCAGAGTTGCAACAAGAATATAAATGACTATGTAACAGGTGTAAGTCAGATGTAAGAAATGCTAAAATTGATTATTATAAGAGAAACTAATTTCAGAGAATGGTAACTCTAAAGCTATTTGGAAAACTCTAAATTGTCTAAAGGGAAAAACAAATAAATCAGATAAAATTTCAGTTGAGGTTGAGACACACTGTTAATAGCCAGAAAAGGTTGCTAATGTGTTTAATTCACATTTTAGTTAACTTTGAAAGGTACAGATCATTAGGTCGGGCTCAGAATACTGATCTGAAGAAGGTACTTGCTGAGGAGAGGGACAACATACAATGTTCAAGGACTCCAAAACTTTATTTTGGGTACTATCTTCTAATGAGATACTGTCATACATTTCCAAGATGGACCCAAAACCAAGTATTTGAATTGATATTGCAGACTATCAAATTTTGAAAATGTTAGCCCGTCACTGGCCTCACAGTTGACTAAACTTTTCAATTTCTCTCTCTGTAATAATATTTTTCTCACCAAATGGAAATGTAGTATTTTTAGGCCAATACATAAATCAGGTGGCCTGACTAATGTTAACAATTATTGACCTATTACTTTGCTGACTCCTTTGTCCAAAGTTCTAGAAAAGATTGTTTCAGACCAAATCATAAAACACCTTGATAAAAATAGGCTTTGGTCCACTTCACAGCTAAGGATTTCATTCAGGACATAATACTGTGTCTGCCTTGGTGAGGTTCACAAGCCGGGTCCATAAAGCCATAGATGAGGGTAAAATAGTGCCCTCAGCTTTTGTGGACCTCACCAAGGCATTCGATCTTGTTGATCATAGAGAGCTATTGAAAAGTTGACTCAAGATTAATTTCTCTGATGAGATGATTTTCTGGTTAAATGATTATTTGTCTGGAAGGGTAAAGAAAACACTTATTAAAGATTCTCTATCTGTTGAGGGTAAGCTGGATTGTGGCATTCCATAGGGGTCCATTCTTGGGCCCTGTTTTTCACTGGTTGTTAACTCATTACCTGATATCTGTAACAGTTCAGAACTTATTTTATATGTGGATGCACGTGTCTTAACATGTTCAGATTCATCTTCTCTTCTGGTAGAAAATAATCTACACAAAGATTTTAGTTTAATGCAGATTTGGTTTATCAAGCATAAATTAGTTCTTAAGTCAAGTGAAACAAAATATATTAGTTTTAAAATCCTAGGAACAATGTTGTACCTGAATTGACACTTTGTGACAACTATGGTAATATTATTGAAAAAGTCTCAGACTTTAAATATCTAGGTCATATCGATTCTCATCTGTCATTCAAATTACATATTACAAAACTAGTAAGTAAAATTCAGCAAAGACTGGGCATGTTTTACCAATTAAATAGACATTTAACTTATGAAACGAGGGTTATACTTGCACATAGTTTTTGTTTTCATTAATCGATTATGGATTGATTATATATTATTTTCTACTGATAGAATGCTTGCTAAGCTAAAAACTACTCATCACAATATCATAGCTTTGTTACCAGACAAAGCAAAAGGACACATCTCTGTCAATAATATAGCTTTTTGGGTGTTGTCATTTTTGATAGATTTAGATTTCAGGTATCTATTTTCCTCCATAAGTTACATTTGGGTTACCTACCTGCTTCTATTGTCGATCTATTTCCTGGACAGATTAATACTATTACAACTAGGTCACAGGAAAGGTGTAAATTTCAGATTCTGTCTTTTCATACAGAAATGGCGCAGAATTAAATACAATTTATTGCAGTAAAATTTTATAATGCTTTGCCTAAAATAATTACAAATTGTGCTAACATTTCGATGTTCAAAAGTGCTCTTAAGAAATGTTTGTCTTTTGAAGCTGAATGTCAGTGTTTTAATTGATTTTATTATTTATTATTTGTCTGTACACTGTATGTGTTAATGTTGTATGTCTTGTGGTATGTATTTATATAACTGGTCACCATTGAAAATGGGCATTTATTTGCTCACTGGTCATTCAGTATAAAAACAAAAACAAACACACAGATTCAGCTGGCTTGAAAAATCACACACAGTTTGATACACAGCTGGTTTATGCACTGAATTCAGTAGCTGATTTCCTCCAGTGAAACTTTTGGCCTGGTGCCAATCCTGGAATGACCTCTGGGGTGAAATTAACTTGCAGTCCTGCCGATCATAGCCACAGATACCACGTTCACTTTCCAGTCAGTCGGACAATGGGTTGAGCCCGAAAATATACAGCAAAGTCAGTTTACTACAGATTAGAATATTCACAAGTCCCTGGATGGTTGATCCTGGTCTGACCTGCTCACCACGTTACTCTATCTCTCCTTCTCGAACACTCAGCTGCACACAGAAGCTGAACAGAGGCGGGACTGATTGCAGTCGTACTGCAAACTGTAACTTTTCTCGGCTGCAATTTCAGTGTTGGGAGTGCTGTTTTGACCATTTTCTCCACAGATTCTGGCAATTTCTCTAACAACACCCCCAATTTGCACATAAAACACATGAAACTTTCAGGGCACATTTCTCAGTCTGTTTTCTAAAGTCCACACTACTTTTAACATTTGAAAATTGCAAGTTAAAAGTTCTGTAAACATTTTTGATGCAGAGACTAGGACATAAACTTCAAGGCTTAACTGTCCATTGCAAGTTGGCACACACACAAGCAGCACTCTGTTCTTTTCTGTACTAGCAGACACGCAAGCAGCACATTTAGATGTCACTTTCCTGGGCAAAATCCTTTCTTTCAAAGCTTCCTTTTCTGTTTTGAGCTACCAAACTACCAGAAAGACAGATACTAACCATACCTAAGCAAAAATCTCTGGTTCTCTCCCCAAAATAAGCAACATCTTTGGATGAGCCCCCATTTTGTAACCCCCATCTACTTTGCACAGTAAGCTACCCTTGGTACCCTGGCCTGGGCACACAAACTATTTCTGAAAAACTGGTACCATCCTAGCTTTGGGAATGTATTCCAGGCTCATTACTTCTAGAGGTCAGAATGGGGTGGGGTGTACAAAAGCAAATACAAATGACAAAATCAACCCAGGTCCTGAGGAGAGAACTTTTTGTTAGGGCTATGCTAGATCTGTACTTCTAGAGGGTACCCAGTAATTCCACACAGGAAGCAGTAACATGAATGTCTAAACCAGGTTGGGATTCTAGAGTGTGACTTTATTTCAAAAGATGGTACTCTAAAACAAGGGTGGACCACCAAGGTTTACACATTGTGGCACAAAGCAAAGACAGAAGAACAGAAATCTGAATCTGACAGAAACTCTATATCATATGTCACAGGACCTTGAATTCTCTTCAGCAAGCAATGCCCTCAGCTGAACACACATTTTCTTCTAGTGGTACTGGCCACAACTGAGTACTTTTCCCATATGACATAGGACTTCAACATTTGGCAAGTGGCAACTGGCCACGACGGAATACACTGGTGCTCATTTTAGCACAATCCACACTCTGGGGTAATCTTTCTCTTCAGGCATTGGCCACCATTTCCTGAAAATCAGGCACCCTTACGGAACTTGTAGTGCTGAACTGGTCACTCCAGATGGGGCTACCCACCTTAGCTTCCATGTCCATACCCAGCCATTCTTTCAGAGTTACACCTCAAAATGTCTGGTAAGACATCTAGGAAAATGCATCTTGGAATGACTTTCATCCTGCATATGAAAAACACTACTTCTGAGTGTAGAAACTAAAGTCCTGAACAATGTGCACTAGTCTCTCTCTCTGGACTCCACAATTATCAGCCAGCTTAAAACACAAGAACAATCTCAACTTAGAACAGAACTGGTGTATATTTCCCTTTGTCAGAGTTGTGTTTTAGGACTGGGGTGAGAAAACAGAGCTCTCCTCACAGAGCCCACTGCAGCTCAATCCTCTCTCTTCAACTGCTGACCAAGAACTCCTACCAACAAATGACCCAAGATTCTAAAACTCCCCTCACAGCCAGCTGCCATGCTTACGCTGGCTGCAAGAATCTAAATGTCATCATCTCTCTTATCTCAGCTGAGACCAAGTAAACAGAGAGCAAGTAGGTGAAAATCCATTTAACTAGTTATTCACCAGCTGCCTTCCTACCTAGCACTGACACTGATGGGATTCTGGTAACCCCAGGGGACTGGGTGGTTACATTCAGTAATGGCACTTTTAAGTTCTAAATATCTCCAGAGCGCATTGGGTGGAATGTTGCAATGGACATAATCCCTGAATGAGTCCAGTGTAGAGGTACCTGGCACATAAGTGTCCCAAGTACAGCAGCCCAGCCTCTGCCCATTTGGGCCACACAATTGTTTTATGATCCACATTAATATGCCTTGTTACCCCACAGTGGGGTTAGGCTGAGGGTGAAGGGTTGGTGTTCAACTTCCTGTGTGTCTTGGAAGGCCCACTTATACCCTTAGGACCATAGCAAGCACCAGCCTCCTTTGGACCAGTTAGCACACAGCTTGTTCCTGCTGTACCTGGCCTTTTACCCTTCCCATAGAAAGTTCCCCAATAGGGTGTCAATTTTATTGTACCATCCAGGAGGCAGTTGAGGGTTCTTCAACTCCATGTGGATAGCGGAGGCAAAAGTTTTAGATTTGCCTCCCAGAGTTTGGAGAAGTCAGGGTTATTAGTATCCTGAGATATGTGATGCTGTTCAGTGCCCACCGAGGTTGTGAGCTATGCCATAGTAGGAGTGCATGTACAATTCAGGGCAGCACCTCAGCTTTTGACTGGTTAAGGTATAGTCTGGAATAGAGGCAAAGCCTGATAAGGGTCCAGGAGGGGTGGGATGGACATTTGAGGTCCGCCAAGGGAGTAGGAGGTCATCTGCATACATGAGAGTAGTGTACTCCATGCCACCCACTTCCACCCCTCGGATTAGGGGTTTCGTCTTATGACCACAGCCAGGGCTCTACAGCCAACACAAAACTAGCGGCAGAGGGACACCCTGGTGTGTTCCCCTGCCTAATGGGAAAGGTGGGGGACTTCATGGTGTTAGTCAACACCCTGGCCTTGGGGAATGGTAGATGGCCCTAACCCACACCTGAAACCTGAGGCCAAAATCCATCATCTTCAGGACCTGCTGAATGAAATCACAGTCCAGGAGTCAAAAGCCTTTTCAAAATCTATTGCCACTACTGTGGTGGGGGTGGAGAACAATTTGGCTTTGTGTATCAGGTTCAACAGTGATCTAATATGGTCTGTGCTGTGGCGCTTTCACAAAACCCACTTGAAATGGATGTATGAGATTGGGCAGAAGGGGATTAAGTCTTGTGGCTAGTATTTTGCCAAGACTTTGCTATCAGCATTCAGCAGCGAGATGGGTCTACAGCAAGAGGCTTTTGGGGTCCTTCATCTTTTCTGGAGGACAGTGATGACTGCCTCTTGAAGGAGGAGGGCGCTTGCTTCAAGGGCTTCCGTGTAGACCTAACAAAGGACCAGGAAGATGTTTTGGTGCAGGAGTTGCCAGACTTCAAGTGGGAAGCTGTCACCTCTAGCAGCCTTCCCAGTCTTTCAGGATTTAAGGGTGGAAGCCACTTCTTTGGTTGTGAGAGGGATGTTGAGCACCTGGGCCTGCTGGTTGATTAAGCGTGGGTAGATTGAGTACCTTTAAAAATGGAGTGATCCCCTCGGGTTTGGAGATCTAGAAGAGGTGTAAAGAGTAGAGTAGAAGTCCACCATTATACTATTTATTTTCAGGCTTGGTGTGGACCTTCTCTTGCCTATCAGTTATCCACACAATGTGTCTGTTCACCTGTAGTTTCCTGAGGTGGTAGGCCAGAACCTTCCCCTTTTCCCCTTCTTGCCAATATTTGTGCTTGAGTCATAGAATGGAGACCTCACGGCCCACCAGCGCAGTGGTAGTGCTACCACTTCATGACATCATTGACCCGGGTTCAGGAATGAGCCAGGGAAGATGGAGGGCAGGCTTGGGGAGAAGGTTTGAGCATCCAGAAACCACCTGCCTTCTAGGAGGGAGGGGGATAGAGGCTCAGCACTTGGCTGACCTCTGGCAGAGGCCATGGATGCAGCAAGTATCAGCAACCAGCAGAAGAGGGACGGGGGCGTGACTGGCGATCTCACGCCTTGATGTGAGGTGCACATCACGCCCCCACAGAACAAGGAAAAATTTGCAACAGAGCACCAGAAGACAGAGTGCCTAGGTGCAGACCCTGAAACTCCCACTTGCCTGTCCAGCCTGTGGTGCCCAACGAAGAACAAGAAGGACCTTGGGGTGAAGGACTCCACCCTGTACCCACCTGGGGGTATAGCCACGCTCCATGGGGCAACACCCGGCAGGATCAGGTAGGTAGAGAAGTGGGACAGACACCATTGGCAACTCCAGATGAGGGGGCTCTGGGAGCCAGGCAGAGCATAAATAGAAAGTAAAAAAAAAAGAATGGCGACATCTACCTTTCTCACTAGCAGCTCACTGACCTCCATCCTAAGGGCAACTACCTCATGCCCGACTTAAGAATGAAGGTTAGGGTTGTCAGAGCTTTAAACTTAGCTTCCACCTCACCCAGCTGCTGCTGTAGCTCCAGGAGATGTTGCTCTCTGTTATTCCTTTTTATGTGTACCCTATAATGGGACCCCTCAGGTAGCTTGCCTCCTGCTGCCTCCATGGAGCAAAATCTGGATCTCTCAATAGGAGGGTGTCTCATCAACATGAGGGGAGGAAAAGACTGGTGGGTCTCAGGTAAAGGTCATTTGGACAGGGCATAGTCAGAGATTATAATAAGGTGGATGATGGCTTTCAGGGCCACCTTGGTGATGTCCGGGAAGTGAGCCAAAACTCAATTCGACTGTGAGAATTGTGGACCAGAGAGTGATTTGAGTAGTCTCTGTCCCTTGGGTGGAAAACTCTCAAATGTCAGACAGGGCCATGTCCTTCTGAAGTAGTCAAGGGCTTTGGTTCCTCTGACATGGAGTTCTGTGTTGGGGGCATCTGTCTGTGAAGGTTTCTATCGTAGGTTGAAATCTCCCCTAACAGGACTGGGATGCTGTCCTGCATTGACTCACCTATCTGTTGGGCCACTTTGTGGAAAAAGGCTGTTGAATCCTCATTGGGGCTGTATCGTTTCCTAACAGCAGGGCACTTTGGAGGTGGTTACAAGAGCCAGTACCCACGTCCCATCCTGATCACAGGCCGTTTTGGACACAGACCTCCTGAGCTTTTGTTGATAAGAATAGCCACCCTCTCTTCTTGCGGGGGCTGAAGTATGGACTATCAGGCCTACCCAATCCCTGTGTAGCCTGTCATGATCCTCCTTATTGAGTTTGGGCTCCTGCAGGAAGGCCAGGTAGGTGTGCAGTCTGTTAAGATGAGTTAGAACCTGTTTCCTCTTTGTGGGGTGTTCAAACCACGCACATTCCATGACTATGCTGTGATGTCACCCATTATAAAAGATTGGAGGAGACAAGTTAGAATGGACTAAGTTAAAAAGGCAGAGACTGAATTATGGCAGCTGGCCTCCAGCAGGCATACCTTGGAAGGTGTACTGAGTGGAAAGCAAAACCACCACCTCAAAGACCAGCATAGCGACAGATTTCACCCTGACATTGTCGGGTTGCTGTGCTGGTCCCTGCAGGACACCAGCAGTGCATCTCCTGGTGTTGCACCCTCCCAGTACAACTCTGACTCAGAGTTGTATATTTAGAGATGGGTGTGGTGGTGGAGACCCCACATGGAGTGGCGCAGCCCTGATACAAACACTGAGACTTCCCGACAGTGCAATGCCGACACTCAGCATTGTGGCTGTCGCTGTTGAGATGACAGTGAAGCGGTTGTTGCACCGCTATATTTAAATCCTTGGAAAGGACCATTACTTGGCATGGAGGAGACAGTTAGTGGCACACCATAACCAATAGCACTAGCATTAGCAACAGTATATAGATGCAAACTCTGTGTGTGAAAGATCCAGAAAATAAGAACACTACATATAAACTATTTACATAAGCAGGTGAACACCACGAGATGGGAAACAGGGTGTACCCATGACCACAACACTTTGCTGAAGGCCCACCTCTGTGCCCTGGACCCAAATATGAAAGACAGCCTAAGTGAATTCTGAGGGTGGAACTGGATGGGAGATCCTATCAGGGTTAGCTTTCTGAAAGGGGTAGCTATTGGTGAAAAGTGACATTTCTCTTAGCCTTCAAAGGCTGTAGGAAAGACTGTAGCTGTGCAGCCTGGTGAATGGTGCACACCAGAGGCCATAAAGAAAATGCTACAATAGGGAGAGTCTGCAGCCCAAAGGAAAGCAAAAGAAAAAAAGCGGTGGGGCCTCTTATTAGAGGCCTTTGCATAATGATTAGACAACAGTGTCATGCCCAGAGTAGGCAAATACCTGGGGAGTTTCGGTTTTAGGGGAGGGGCACTGCAACCAGACTCCTTAATTGGGGGCTTAGTTAGTAGAGGGTCCGCCAAACTCTGGAGTGGGTAACTGAGGATTCATTACCTTCAGAGACTTGGGTCCCAGTGCTTGCAGTAAATAAACCTAAGATTATTCATTTTCATGCACATTAACATATAAATCCCCTTGCTCTCAGAACCTGATAAGCATTACTTGCCCAAGTCCTGTTGAAAAGATCCTGCCTTAGAGTGAGGGCTAAACCCCTGTCATGTGGGCAGGTGCCCTTCCTGTTCCTCAGAGCAGGACACTTTATGGAGAGATGCTTTCAGCCTAGGTCTCTGCCCACAGAGTGGAGTCATGCAACACCATTCCAATCCCACCAAAATGCCAAGACGTGCAAACAAAAGGTTCAGTGTGTGTGGGGGGTTAGTCCACCGCTTTGTGAACAGATTAAGACAGTGATGACCTCTAGTTCGTGGCATAAGACAGCAGGCATACTTCTGAGCAGTAACACCTCCCGATGAAGGAGTGGGAAGCACTTAACATGGGGACAGCCCCTGGGGCAGATATGAACTAACAAAAGGAGCAGAAGAAGGCACATCAGGGGACCCTAACATGGGGAGACTTTCAAGTCCCTTTCTGAGAGAAGTGGACATGGAGGGAACACGTAGCAGGTAAATGTTAAAGAGCAGGCCTCCCTGACCCCCATTCCAGTCAAGCACAGAGTAGAGCATGGAGTCCGATGAATCCCAGATAAATTCCTCCTGGTATAGGAGTGGGGTTCTTGTTCTGTTCTGGCAGCTCTGTCAAGGCTCAGTGGGTGGGAGCACAAGAGAGGAAAAACAAAGAAGAGTAGGGAGGACCAGAACCAGCAGGATGGATAGCGGTCTTGGCCTCATAATTAAGCGTGGGCCTGCAGGGTTAGCCCTTCATCAACCCCCTCCGATTCCACAGCTCCCCCAATTACTGCAGCTTGTGATTTCAATGAAGCTAAACCTGAAGAGCCATTACTTATCTGATTGCGTGGTAGCCAGGACCAATGGTGGTGGAGTGAGCAGCCATACTGGGGAGGCAGACTAGGGGCTGCAGTTAACATTCCGGTGCCTGGAGGCAACATCTTCAGGGTTGAGGGTGAAAAGGATCTGGAGCAGTGGAGGCCTTGTTGATGGATGTGGCCAAGTTGCCCAAGAACCTCCTGAGGATGTTGAGCAGAGTTGATGCTGGCAGGGGACAGACAGTGGCTCACCAGAGGTCTTCGGATGCTGCTCTGGTGTGATGGACCTCAGAACCTCGAACCTGTTCTATGTCAGAAAGTCACCTAGGTCTTCACTGGGGGCCGTTTCAATCCGACTGTCTTCGGACTATCCATTGTACCTTTCTGTGGGTGGTCCCTTCTACCATGGCAGTGTAATGAGTGCCACTTCCTGCTGCTGCAGGGCCGGAGCTCCAGGAATTTTCGGGCCCAGCTTGCCAGTTAGGAACTCTAGGTATGTGCAGGGGACCGCCTATCCGAACCATCAGTGTCCCCCACGAGTCTTTGGTGGTTGATTTTGTGGTTGTGCTTTGCTAGGCCAATACTTTCAAAGAAAATCCATTAGGGCCTCCGTGATAAGAACAAAGCGGGGTCACATTGTGTTCTACCAGCATGGTGGCTGGATAGTGGAGGGAGAAGGTGAGGCCAATCTGATGCATGGCCTGGTGGGTTTCCATGTAGGCCCACCTTCTATTCAACAGTTCTTTTGAGTAGTCCGGATAAATATTAATCCGTTGATTGTGCCACAGTAGTTGTTTAAGTTCCTGGGACTTGACCATAGCCAGTTCTTTGTCCCTGAAATCAAGGAAGCAGCAGTCAGTCATGGCTTTTCATTGGACTTAGGCATAGGGCGAGGGGCGATGGGCCGCTCCACTTGCAGTCTCGCTCGGGGTCAGGTGCAGGATCTCGGCCAGGGCAGTTTGTATGAAAGCTTCAGTGTTCCGCCTTCAGATCATTCATGGAAACCTAGGAACAGGAGGTTATTTCTCCACCCCCAGTTCTCTAGGTCATCTATTTTATCTTGCATTTTTTGATTGTTTGTTAGTTATCCCTGAGAATGACTGTGTGGTCCAGGATCTTATTTTTCAGTGTCGGCCATCAGTTGCACATTTTGTAACATACAAGCTTCCAAGGACTGGAGGACCTGGGCAGGGTGGTTAGTGGCCATGGTGACCTGGGCCATTGTGTTAGTAGCTGCCCAAACATCCCTTCCACTGAGGCATGGTCCCACACTGCAGGCTATGGAGGTTGTGCCATGCTTTGAGCTGAGGGCCCCACTAACCATAGCTGTATTTACAAGTCAGATTATTCCTTGTAGGTGAGGAAGATGGGTTGTAATTTTGGTATCTTTAGAAACCTCAAATCAAGCTGCACTGCACTAAGTGTTTTAAATTGCAATTGAAGTCAGGGTGTTGCAGGATAATGTGGAATCAGCCCTCTTAGCATGACAGTCTGTAGATCAAGCTGCCATCTTGGTTAGCGCCCTAGTGGCACATCAAGTTCATCTAATTTTAATGAAATCAATGAAAATGTATTTTAATGGCTCTAATTGCTAGCAGTAGTATGAGAAATAAAACTGATTTTTTTAATGAGATTTACACTGGCTTAACCGCTTCACACATGGCAATCATGCAGCGCGTGAACCTGATTTGATTTTTAAATGATGTTCACACCAGCTTAACTGCAGCACTCATGTCAAGCATGCAACACGCTAACCTGATGTGATTTTTAGATGTTATTCACATCAGCTAACCTGCTACACATATGTCAACCTTGCAGCATCTGAACCTGATTTGCTTGTTAGACATGGTTCGCATAGGTTCTTTATTTTTATTTTTTATTTATTTAGGATTTTGGAATTACAACCTTTGAGACCTAGACTAATTTCCAAAGGCTCCTCGTCATGGAGACAATACATTTGACATACAGTTACAGTGCAACAGATCACGTTACATATACATATTCATTTACAACATATAATATATACAAAGACAAGTTCACTTAGTGTACGAACCGCATGCAAACATTGCACAATTAAGCATGTGGCATGCATTCTGCATGTACACAACACACTTATATTTCTGCAATGGATGAAAGAAAAGTGTTTATTATAGTCAGTATTGTATTACTGTGATTATTTCTCACTTATTGAAGATTCAGTTTTATAATGTTTATGATTTCACAGAAAATTTAATAAATTTTCAATTTTAAAAAGAGCTTGGATACATGAAACTACAGCTGGGGCCTAGGACTATGCTGTTCCTCCCAAACAGTCTGCAATAGCTTAAAACTGACTGCACAGTCGTGACAACTTGCTTAGAGCAGTTTATGTGAATATTGGGTGCTAGGGGTCCCATACACACTGTTCCTTCACCGGACTCCTGGCTGGGACACAATGAGCAGAAACGCTTTTAGTTGTGAAACAATTGTATTTATTTATTTGAATTTTGATAACCGGGTTGGACAACTGAGACAACCAAGTTCCTTTTCAGTGGTGATCTTGGGAACAAAATGTTCCAGTTACATTAATACACAATACATAGCGTAGTAAAGCATACAACATTGGGTGATAAATAGTTTTAGGTACAGTGTAGTGTAACAAAGTCAACAGAATAACATGTATAAAATATACATAATATGAAAATCTCATATAGGTTTGTTCATAATAATATCTTATATTCATCATGTATGTTTGTCGTGCCTGAGATATATCATTGGAGGAAGAAACTGTGTGTAAGAGAGAGCAGAAGTAAGGGTGGAAGGGAGAGGGGTGTGTGAGAGGTGTAGTTAAGAGGTGGAGAGGACAGGGAGCATTTTAGTAACAGAATAGGAAAGAGGGTAAGAAGGCTGAAGAGCAATGAGGGCTAGGAAGCTTTTGGACACAGTTACCATTGCATTCAGGAGGCTGAAAGAAGGTTTCTCTAAAGTGTTTTATGAACATTGGGAGGGTCTTACATGCGAGTAGGGCATGAGGAGATTGTTCCACTTTTGGGGTGCAGCAAGGTGAAGGACCTTTGTCCTATGGCTGAGTTTGGGTATGTTAAGCATCGAAAGGTGAGAAGACCTGAGAGTCCAAGGAAGGGTTTCAGAGTGATCATGTTAGATAGACTGAGAGGAGAAGGTAGGTGGGTGAGCTTGAAAGTGGTGCAGAGCACTGGGAGGTCTAGATTGGTGATGAAAGAGGGCCAGCCCAGTTTAGCACTGTACAGTGGTGGGCCATGCCGGGCCTTAGCTGCAAAACAAGCGATTCTGTGGTAGGTCACTTTTATCTTGGATGGGAACGTAGCCTTGACCGAGTGAGTGATTGAGGCCCCATAGAGGAGGCCGGAGAAGGATGGCTGAGGCCACAGATTTCCTTGCAGTAGTCCAGAGATTTGGAGCTGTGCGGTAGAGAAGACCGAGTTTCTGATTGGTAGCCTTAATGATACTGTCTGTATGTAGCCCGAGGATAGGTGCTCATCAAGTGTGAGACCAAGGTATTTGAAGGAGTTAACTCCTTCAAGTGGAGTCTCAACATTGGTTCTGATTGTCAATGGGGAGTTTGAGGACACGTTGAAGGAGGTATGGTGGAATAACATTTTTTTTCACATTCAAGACCTGCAGATTAGCCTTAAACCAGGCCTCTAAAGTATAGAAGTCACTTTCTAGACTAGCAGCAATGCTGCTAACATTCTTAGAGGACTTATATAGAATGGCGTCATCAGCATATAGCTGGACAGATGCCCTCCACTGTTCAATGATAGGTCATTGATAAAGATAGAGAACAGAGAGCAGGCCTAAGATCGACCCTTGGAGAACCCCATCTAAAATAGGTGCTAAGGGTGACAGGCTCCATCCCATTTGACACACTGGATTCTATTGGATAAGTAGTCTGAAACCCATGTGAGAGAGTTGCTATCAAGGCCAAGGCGTTGAAGTTTTGGGAGTAATAGGGGGTGGCTGACAAGTTTAAATGCCTTTGTAAGGTTAACGAGATTGCTCCAGTGGCTTTACCCTGATCCATTCTTGAAATATATCAGAGGTGACCAGTAACACAGCGGTTTCAGTCCCATGTGATTACTGAAAACTGTATTAGTGGTCAGTAAGGGCACTGGTCAGTTCAAGATATGAGTAAAGTTGATTATATAATATTCATTCTTGAATTTTTGTGATGTGGCATAAGATGGATATGGGTCAGTAATTTTCATCACGGTTGTTCTGTCCATTTTATGAACAGGTACAATGACTGTGCTTTTCCACTTGTCCGGTATTGTAAGTGTGGTAAGTGATTGGGAGGGCAAGTGATGGAGCTCCTAATTTGAAGAACTTGGGAGACAAGGTGTCACCCAGGGGAGCTATCATGGTCGAGTTTTCTCAAGTTTAAGGACCTCTCTTCTAGTGATGGTTCTAATATGGAATTGAGGATGGGAGACTGCTGGGAGATCAGCTAGTAATTCAGGGTATGTAGTTGGTAGCCCGGCTTTGTATGTATCTAGTTCAGTGAAGAAAAGATTTATCCCAGTGGCTATGTCAAAAGGTATGGATAATAGATTGCCTTTTGCAGTCGTTTGTGAGAGGTGAGTTCATTTCCTTTGAGAGTGCGTTAATTTGTTTACAGAAACATTTGGGGTTGACTAGGTGCGTTTCCTGGCGGGATATTAGGGGCTTCTTTTGGCCTTGTTGACTTTGTTTTGCATGCATCATGGAGTTGGCGGTAGGAGATCCAATCTGTCTGCAGTCCAGAGCTTTTATAAAGTTTCCAGGCTTTGTCCCAGGAGCGCATTAGGTCCCTCAACTCCCATGTGAGCCAGGAGAGTGGTTACCTTTAGATCTCTTTGATTTTAAGGAACATGGAGTCCAGGGTGGGAACCAGGATCCTAGGTGACAGGTTTAAATGCTTCATTGGCAAGCATTTAAACTAGCCAAGGGAAGGCACTGAAAAGAAGGAAATCCAGCCTCCTCCCACAAAACACAGTAGTCAAAGAGGTAAACACCAAGGCAGGGAAGTCAGTAGGGAGCAGGACGGGATAAATGCAGAAAAAGGTGGTAAGGACAGGGATGGGGCTAAAAGGGTAAGGCCATAAAAATAAATGGAAGGTGATGAGTACCAATGCCCACAGTCTGTGCAACAAGCTCCCTGAACTAGTGGCCTTGATGGAAGAGGGATGCCTGAATATTGTGGCAGTCACTGAAACATGGTACACAGAGAACCATGACTGGGATGTCTACATACCAGGATGCACAGTCTACAGGAGGGACAGGGTGGGTAAAGAGGAGGAGGAGCTCTCTATATAAGGGAAGGATTAAAGCAACAGAACTAAAGAGTAAACAGGAAGTTGATGAGTCACTATGGGTCACCCAGGAGACAGGAAATGGCACCACAATCCGCATGGGGTTGTGTACAGACCCCATCTCAGGAGGAGGAAATGGACAAGGAAATGATAGAAGGCATCCTTAAAATGGCAGAAAAAGGGAGGTATTATTAATGGGGGACCTGAATATGCCAGATGTTAACTAGAGTACTTTTGCTGCAGGCACATCCAAGAACAGGGTCATTCTTGATGCCCTACAGGGGCATGCCTCAGACAGCTAGTGTTGGAACCCACTCTGGAGGAGCAGTCTTAGACCTGGTACTCTCAAATGGGAAGAAAGGATCTCAGAAATAGAAGTGGGTAGCCATCTGGGAACAAGTGACCACCAAAGAGTGTGGTTCACAATAAACACAGCCATAGAGTCAAGCCATACAAAAACAAGAGTATTGGACTTTAGGAAGGCTGACTTTGGGAAAATGAGAGATTGCCTCAGAAAAGCACTAGCAAATGGGCAAGAAGGAGGTGGAGGAACAATGGGAATAATCAAAACAGCCACCACAGAGGCAACAAGCCTTTGTGTGAAGCAAATCAACGAAACAAAATGAAGGAAAAAACACTATGGTTCTCAAAAGAGGTGGCAGGGATGGTTAAGGAGAAAAGGACAGCATTCAGGAAAATAAGGAAACACAGAAGGAGCAGGACAGAGAACTTTATCAGTTAAAACAGAAGGAGGCAGGAAGGCAATCAGAATAGAAAGGCACAAACTGAGGAAAAGATAGCCAACTCTGTTAAGAAGGGGATAAAACCTTTATAGGTAATTTAGGAGATGAAGAAAGGCCAAGGGAGGGATACAGAGACTTAATAAAGGGAGAGAATGTGGGCAGAGGGTGACAGTGAAAAGCAGATACTGAACGAATATTTCTGCTCAGTATTCACAATGGAAGAGGAGGAGGTACCTAAACCAAACAAGGGAGAAACTCTGAATAGGTGGGGTCGATACCAGTCCATTCACAGAAGAAAGGGTTTTGAAAGAACTTTTAAAACTGAGGGTGGACAAACAATGGGGTCTGATGGGATTGCCAAGAATTCTAAAAGAACTAAGGGTAGAACTAATAACACCACTGACTACTCTCTTTAACAAATCATGGGAGGATGGGGTGGTACCTGAGGACTGGAGGAGGAATGTGATTCCACTTCACAAAAGTGGGAGCAGGGCAGAGGCAGGAAACTACAGACCAGTTAGTTTGACTTCAGTGGTAGGAAAATGACTGAATCACCTCTGAAGGAAAGAATTGTTGAGTACCTAGCAGCCAGTGGGGCACAGAAACATAGAAACATAGAATTTGACAGCAGATAAGGACCGCTTGGCCCACCCAGTCTGCCCATTTTCTTACCTAATGGATAAGCTGCAGATCCTAGTTAACCAGCAGCCTACTTCTTTCTACCCCACCCCTAGCCTTATGGCTGTCCCATGCATGTTGAATTCAACCACTGTTTTTGACTCCACAAACTCCTGTGGAAGACCGTTCCATGCATCCACAACCCTCTGTAAAAAATATTTCCTTACATTACCTCTGAGCCGCCCCCATCTTCAAATTGTGCCCCTTGTTCTTGCACACCTCTTTTTGAAAGATGCTACCCTCTTGGACTTTGTTGATTCCTTGAGCTACTTGAAAGTTTCTATCCGTCCCCTTCTCCCTCCTTTCCTTGAGGCTATACATATTAAGCTCCTTTAGTCTCTCTTCATATGTCTTCTGGTGCAGACCCTGCACCATTTTAGATGCCCTCCTCTGGACAGCTTCCATCTTGTCTATGTCCTTACGGAGATTGGGTCTCCAGAACTGCACACAGTACTCAGATGGGGTCTCACCAGCTGTCTGTACAGAGGGATAACAACTTCCTGTTTTCTACTGGTGATGCCTCTCCTATGCATCCTAGTATCCCCCAGCCCTCCTTACTGCCCTCTCACATTGCTTGCCCACCTTTAAGTCATCTGATATGACTACCCCAGGTTCCTTTCCATTTTGTTGTTGTTAGTATCTCACCCCTACTGTGTACTCTTTCCCTGGGTTTTGTTTCCCAGGTTACTGCACTTCTTAGCATTAAATCTAAGCTGCCATAAATTTGACCATTCGTCTAACCTTGCCAAGTCCTTCTCATCCTTTCCACCCCACTTTGTGCATCAACTCTGTTGCAGATCTTTGTGTCATCTGCAAAGAGACATACTTTCCTTCTAGTCCCTCTGCAAAGTCACTTACAAAGACATTGAAGAGGACCGGTCCTAATACTGAACCCTGCGGCACCCACTAGTAACCCCCTTTCTTCAGAGTGGACTCCATTTACTAGTACTTTCTGTGTCCTATTCTTCAGCCAATTCTTTACCCAGGCTATCATCTTGGGACCCACTCCCAGGCTGGCTAACTTATATATTACTCTTTGTGTGGGACTGAGTCAAATGCCTTGCTAAAGTCTAGGTAGGCCATGTCCACAGCCCCTCCTGATCTACTACTTTGGTCACCCAGTCAAAGAAATCTATTAGATTCATCTGGCATGACCTTCCCGCTGTGAATCCATGCTGCCTAGGGTCCTGTGCCCTCTGGCCTCTAGGTACTCAACAGTTCTTTCCTTCAGAGTGATTCCATCATTTTCCCTATCACTGAGGTTAAACTAACAGGTGTGTAGTTTCCTGCTTCTGCCCTGCTCCCACTTTTGTGAAGGGAATCACATCTGCCCTCCTCCAGTCCTCAGGTACCACCCCATCCTCCCATGATTTGTTAAAGAGGGTAGTCAGTGGTGTCACTAGTTCTACCCTTAGTTCTTTTAAATTCTGGGATGAATCCCATCAGGTCCCTTGCTTTGTCCACCTTCAGTTTTAAGAGTTCTTTCAGAACACTTTCTTCTGTAAATGGGCTGGTATCAACTTCTGTATCCAGAGTGTTTCTGTTGTTTGTTTTAGGTACCTCCCCTCTTCATTTGTAAATACTGAGCAAAATATTTGTTTAGTATCTCTGCCTTTCACCTTCACCCTCTGCCCATCCCTCCCTTTATTAAGCCTCACTATCCTCACTTAGTCTTCCTTCGGCTCCTGATGTACCTAAAAGGTTTTATCCCCTTCTTAATTGAGTTGGCTATGTTTTCCTTAGTTCTGGACTTTGCTGTTCTGACTGCCTTCCCAGCTTCATTTTGCTTTAACTGATACAATTCTCTGTCCTGCTTCTTCTGTGATTCCTTGTACTTTCTGAATGCTTTCTTTTTCTCTTGAACCTTCACTGCCACTTCCTTTGAGAACCATAGTGGTTTCTTACATCATTTTGTTTTGTTTCTTTGCTTCACACAAAGGCATTAACTCTGTGATGGCAGTTTTATTATTCCCATTGTTCTTCCACCCCTCCTTTCTGCCCATTTGCTAGTGCATTCCTTAGGCACTCACCCATTTTGTAAAGTCAGCCCTCCTGAAGTCCAGTACTTTTGCCTTTGTATGGCTTGACTCTATTGCTGTGTTTATTGTGAACCATACTGTTCGATGGTCGCTAGTTCCCGATGGCTACCCACTTCTACATCTGTGATCCTCTCTCCATCTCCATTTGAGAGGACCACGTCTAAGATTGCTCCTCTCAGTGGGTTCCAATACTAGTTGTCTAAGGCATGCCCCCTGTAGGGCGTCTAGAATAACCCCACTCTTAGAAGTGGCTGCTACAACTGCACTCCAGTTAACATCTGGCATATTCAGATCACCCATCAGCAATATCTCCCTTTATCTGCCATTCTAGGTATACTTTCTATCATTTCTTGTCCATTTCCTCCCCTGAGAGGTCTGTGTCTATAACCCCTGTGCAGATTGTGGTGCCATTGCCTGTCTCCAAACTGACCCACAGTGCTTCTTCTCCTCCCTGTTTACCCTTTTGTTATGTTGCTTTGATCCCTTCTCTTATGTAGAAGCTACTCCTCCTCCTCTTTTACTCTCCCTGTCCCTCCTGTAGATAGTGTATCCTGGTATGTTTACATCCCAGTCATGGTTCTGTGTGTACCATGTTTCTGTGACTGCCACAATATCCAGATGTTCCTCCTCCATCAAGGCCACTAATTCAGGAAGCTTGTTACCAGACTATGGGCATTGGTACTCATTGCTCTCCATTTTTGATGGCTTTACCTTCTGTAGCAGCATCCCCACTGACCTTTCTACCTTGGTCTTTTCTCATTTAGTACCCTGTTTTGTAGGGAGGCTGAGATTTTCCTGCTGCTTATCAGTGCCTCCCCTTGACTAGTTTAAAAGCTTGCCAATGAAGGACCCAAGGCAGCATGGTTTCACAGCAGGAAGGTCATGTCAGACGAACCTAATAGATTTCTTTGACTGGGTGACCAAAGTAGTAGACCAGGGAGGGCTGTGGATATGGCCTTCCTAAATTTTAGCAAGGTATTTGACACAGTCTCACACAAAGATTAGTATACAAGTTAGCCTGCCTTGGGTGGGTCCCAAGGTGGTAGTTTGGATAAAAACTGACTGGACAACAGGATGCAAGGGTAATAGTAAATGGAGTCTACAGTGAAGAAAGAAGGGTAACTAGCGGGTACCGCAGGGTTAGTACTAGGATTGGTCCTCTAATGTCTTTATAAGTGACATTGGAGAGCACCTGGAAGGAAAGGTATGTCTCTTTGCAGATGACACAAAGATCTGCAACAGGGTTGATACACAAGTTGGGGTGGAAAGAATGAAAAGGGACTTGGCAAGGTTGGAAGAATGGTCAAATATGTGGCAGCTCAAATTCAATGCAAAGAAGTGCAAGGTAATGCATCTAGGAAACAAAAACCCAGGGGAAGAGTACACAATGGGGGTGAGTTAATAACAACAGCAAAATTGAAAGAGACCTAGGAGTAATTATATCAGACGAGTTAAAGGTGGGTAAAGCAATGTGAGAAGGCAGTAAGGAGGGCTGGGGATACTGGGATGCACAGGAGAGGCATCAACAGTAGAAAACAGGAAGTTGTTATCCCTCTGTACAGACAGTTAGTGAGACCCCATCTGGAGTACTGTGAGCAATTCTGGAGACCCCACCTCTGCAAAGACATAGACAGAGTGAAGGCTGTTCAGAGGAGGGCAACCAAATGGTGCAGGGTCTGCACAGAAGACATCTCGAGGAGAGACTAAAGCAGCTTAATATGTATACCCTTGAGGAAAGGAGGAGAGGTGGGACATGATAGAAACTTTCAAGTATCTCAATTGAATTAACAAAGTACAAGAGGGTAGTATCTTTCAGAAGAAGAGATGTGCAAGAACAAGGGGCACAATTTGAAGATGGGGGATGGCTCAGAGGTAATGTTAGAAGTATTTTGTCACAGAGAGGGTTGTGGATGCATGGAACAGCCTTCCTGAGGAGGTTGTGGAGTCAGGAACAGTGGGAGAATTCAAGAATGCATGGGACAGGCATAAGGCAATTCTAGTGGGGGTAGGGAGGAGGAGGAAGTAAGCTGTTGATTAACTAGCATCTGCAGCTTATCCATCAGGTAGGAAATGGGCAGACTAGTTGGGCCAAGCGGTCTTTATCTGCCATCAAATTCTATGTTTCTGTGTTTCTAAGGATGGATGTGAATTTAGTGATGAGGTAGTCTAGCATTTGGTTTAGTCGGGAGGGAGTTTATAGGGACCAATCCATAGAAGTAAGGCATGTCCTGAAGGCTACGTCATCAATGTTGGTTAAGTCTCTGGCTCTAAGAATTTTTGGGAGATGGTGGGAGAGTTATTTTTCCAGATGCAATAGATTGGAAAGTGGTCACTGAGAGAATCGGGAAGCATACTAGCGACCTTGATGAAGGATGGGTTGTTTGTTATGACCCAGTCTAGAAGTGTGCCTACTAGCCATTTTGTTAAGTCTAGTGGGTTGTTCAATAAGCTGTTCTAATCTGAGTCCAATAGGACAGATTGGTACTGTGTTCTTTGGGGTCCTAGCCAATTAAGGTTGAAATCTCCACTGAGTATGAGGTCATTCTTAGGGAGGGTATCTAAGCTGACAAAAAGCTTGGCAAAGGAGCATATTTGTTTAGGGGTAGGTAGACACACCGATGATTTTTTTTTTTTTACTTGTCCAAAGGTAATAGTGATAAATATGTGTTCAGTGCCTGAGCTGATATTCAGGTCGAGTTAGTTAGCTAACTGCTAGGCCAGCTCTAGTGTAGATTAGAACTCCACCACCTTTACCACAGGACTGGTCCCATCGGTACAAGGAGAAATCTGGAAGGGCCACTTCATGGGACAGAATAGTGGGTTTCAACCATGATTATGTTATACAAAGGATGTCAGGTTTGTACAACTGTACCCAGGCTTCTAACTCAGCCATTTTAGTCCTGATGCTCTGTATATTCATATGGACTATTTTAAGCTGCTTAGTGTTGTGCCATATGGGTGTAGAGGCTGGTGAGTTAGTCATGGAGTGCTTGGATGAATCTGCTTTTTGTCCTATAGTGGGACCAGGGTTTAGCTCAATGTCATCTGACAGCAGTAGGAGGCAAAGTTGGGTCAAATTGGGGAGGGTGGAGGTATGGAATCTTGTGTATATTTTTGGTCCAATGTCTTGGTAGAATAGTTCTATGTCACAGGGCAGGCTGCAGAGACCCAGGATGGGGGAGTCTGGTGAGGTAGGTGGGTAGGTTGCCAGGAAGTCATTGACATTTGTTAGTACTTTTCCAGAGGAGGAATTATTAAGTGCAGTTGAAGATGGACCAGGAGGCCCAGTAGAAGAGTAGTCCCTTGGGGTGAGGAAATGGCATTCTGGGTGGTTCGAGTAGGGCACTATACCAGGAAAAGGTATATGGAAATAGGGTAAGTCTTAGGTCAGTGTAGGCTATGTAGGCTATGGAGCAAAACTACTAGTGTAGGCTATGTAGTGAAACTACCAGGATTCAAGGGCTCAGGTTACCCTATGAATGATGGTAGGTTTGGTGATACAGAAACAGTTGTTCAAGTAAAAGGATCTTTTGTAAGCTCTATAATGTAGGGCGGAAAACTGTAATTAGTTAGGAGAGCTGAGAGGGTTAGAAGGAGCACCTATTACAGAAGGAGGGAGGTCTTAACATGAGTTAAGGGGATCTGTAGGGTTCAACCACAGGCTAAGGTCTTGGGGACAATATCGCAGAGCAGCCAGTAGGGCCCACAAGACCCTGGCTTGTCTATCTGGCAGCTATGCTGCTATTCTGGAGCCTTGCTTGGCTGGGGTCTGCCCTTTCCCTTCTCCTGTCTAGAGGTCCATAACCAACCAATTGTTTTTATTTATTTAATTTGTTAGCCCCTGGTTATGGGATATGTTTCCTTTCTGGTATGATAGACTGATCTTCTCATGACCTGACTGGGCATTTCTTACTGTGGGCCTGCCTTACCCCTTAGCTCTGACTGCAGTGTGCTCTCAACCCTCTGCCCATGAGGAGGTTCAACTTTACTGGGGTCTGCCCCACTCTTTGTTCCACTCCCTTGCAGAGTTGAAGGTTGGAGCCTGCTCCTGTGGCCTTCTTTCCAGCCCACCTTGCAGTCTCGAAGTCCTGGGGCCTGCCCTATCTATCTGGGCATTTCTACCACCTTGAGCTTGCCTTGCCCCTGCAGTCTCAGCTGTTGCCTAGGATAAGGATAAGTAAAAAACAAAACCTATAATTTAGATGGCAGTCCGATCTCCCCAGTGGTGCTGCTATCAGCCCACCACCAAGTAGGTTATTCCTCTGGGCTGGCTGGGGAAGTGGCTGTCTTTGTTGGGCCCAGCTGGCCAGCTGTAATGGTGATAGCTCCATCTCCATAGATGCTCATCATGGCCAGGTCGTTGCTCTGCTCACTCTCTCCTCCTTCACGCTGCTGCTGCCAATTAGGAAATACTTACAGAAAATAAAAACACAAACTCAGTGTGACCGCACTTTCCTCTGGGTCACTAACCTCTTCTGCTGCCACTACTCATTTCTGCAGGATTTAATTCAGGTGGGCCTTCATCTGCTTTTACAAATGGGCAACCTATGCTAGAAATAGCACCTCAGGACCATTTTATGGTATACTGTAGCATAGGAGGAGGATGAGACATTGGTAGCGCCATTATCACTAATGATTTGGGTAATATTGTCCTTTACAGTATGTCTGGCACTCTAGGTTGCTAAACAGTAAGACATTAAATCTCCAGTGAGAAAACGTGGTTTACCAAGATCTTTTGAAACAGTAATGAAGCATGGTCTGTGAGGGCAATGGGTGGGTGTCCACACCACTCTGCATATTGAAAATGCTCTTTAGAAACATGCAAATTATCAATCTGAATGTATAAATTGTGTGGTGGAGAAAAGTGAGTATATTTTCTAACATGGGGATGTAATGCTCTCAGGCACCCACCCATCCACATTCATCCATTAATCTTCTACAGAACCACTGCACAGCCATATGGTGGGAAGGGTTAGGTCTGGAAGTGAGCAACGTGGATTTAAATATGAAATTAAAATCCACTCCTTACAACAGCATTCCCTCAGAGAATGTATTTTATTTTAAAGCTGAGCAATATCAGACACATCTATACCTGGATGATGTTATAAGCTGGTGGGTATGAGATCCACCCCATACAGAGAACCAGATACTATGACAAGTCTCTAAATTGTGACTATATTGTTGTGATAGTTAAACAGGCCTGGAGAGCAGCAAGGCCACTTCTTTGCCTCCCATACTGTAAGTGGAATCAACCACTTTGGAAAAAAAGTTTCACTAACTTTTGATGTTCCACCATAGAAGGGATGTGACTCCTGCAATAACGAACAGTAGGAGTGTACTGAATTAAGGGCTTTACGTATTTTATACCATTTGATTCGACTACTTAAGCCATTTAAATTTTAGGAAACAGTTAATCCAAGTCACTTAGTCATTAGGAAAGAAGGAAGAAAACATACTGATTGTAGTCTAATCTACCGACACTGCCCCATAGTTCCTCCCTCTGCAAGTGCTTCCATTCCTAAGAACCTACCGTACATACAAATGTGAATTGCATACAGTACATAAGGCTCAAATAGAAAATCAAGAAGCAGTGCTATAATTTTTGCAAAATAGTGGATACACAAAGAAGATGCTTTTATGACGGGTTAAATTTAAATTATACTAAAATGACTATTGCCAATATATATCGTTCTAATAATAATACACCCTCCTGCTATGCAGAATTAAGTTTGTAATTCTAACAATTCTCAAAACTCTTTGTTCTGGGGAGACCAGTATTGTACTAAACCCAGCTCTGAACAGATCTAGCTTCCATTCCACCCTAGCAAAGTCAGCTACAGTAATTTAAAAAAATGGAATTGTTGGTGTTAGTTAATTTTGGGTGATACTAAAATTGAGAAAACACTTGAATTATTTTTCTCAAGTCAGCATCAAACATACTTAAGAATAGACTGGATTATAGGGTCAGTGGGGCTGGTCAGTGAGATAAAAGAATAGCATATGAGGGAACAATTTATCAGACAGCTTTCCAGTAATATGTGCTATTTGTTAATACTAATCAAGAAATAAAAGATGGTCAATGGACCCCTTATTACCATAGTTGTGCTCCTATAAATATCTAGGAGTCTGGCTAGACACCCAGTGCAAATGTGCTGTGCAAAATAATTGTTTAACAAAAAGCTGAGGATGAAATTAGGGCTGCTTTACAGACATAATCCTTGTATCCCAGAAAATGCAAGAAAACACGTAGTCAGAACTATGATTTCTTTGATTATGAAGATGTGGCATATGGGGAGGGGTTCCAGTAAGGAACTGGAAAAGTCATATGTTTTTATTTTGTGTCGATGGAGTAAGTACATTGATCCAAGGGACCTTTTTAGGCATGATCCAGGCTCAGGTAGGCAAAGAGAAGGATGGAGATGTGAAAAACTTGGTTATAAACAAGCTGGGAAATGCATTTTCAAAAGTAACTGAAAGTACAGATAAAACAAATAAAATGTATACAATTTCAACAAAGTGGCACAAAACACATGAGCTAATTTGTTTTGTTAAGAATGCAATACTGGTGCCACTATAGTATAATGAGTACAAGTGGTGCTAACGTAGCACATATAAACTGACAAGGAGTAGCTATTATCTTAGAGTTGCACAGCTGCAGTGGGATGCACTTTATAGGTGACCAGAAGCTGTGATTTAAAGAGCGGGTGGGAGGAGGCAGCTCTAATTATGACTGGAAGGGCATTCCAGAGGGATTAGCTAGCAGAGGAGAAAGCCATTCCATGTTAGAATTTACCCACAACACTTCAAGCAGACAGCAATTAGAGGAGCACAAGTCACGTGGATTTGTTTTGTGCCTTAGGAACCTCCACAAAGGAGAGAGAGGTTGGGGTGCATTGCGACTTAATCAGGCAGCAGAGGGTGAAGTTCCTGTGTGCCTGTGAGGAGAATCAGTCAATGTTACTGTAAAGATCACGCTGGTATTTTCTAAAAGTTATCAATGAGGGGAAAATGGTATATGATTTTGTAAATTGTGGTTAGCCAGGAGTTGTCTTTGACAGTGGCTCATGAGAAAATAGGAGAGATGTAATCCAGTACAGGCAGCATAGTACTTTTGGCAATGGTGAGGCAAACATCAGTTGCCATGAAGTTCTCCAGTCTGTACACTAAACCCAGTTTTAGTGAATTCTTTTAGTCAGAGAATCAATTTGGTACAAGTTGGTGAGGAGGGTCAAGTGTGACTCCTAGATATGTGAGGGTGTGTAGCTGCTCCAATGAACCAGCCATCACAGTAGGCTAGAATTAGGAGAAGACTGATTGGTCAGTTTCAGTTTAGAGCCAAATAGTATGGTTATAGTCTTTTGACATTGCATAGTAGCATGTTTCGAGGATCCAACTTTGAATGAGGAAAGGTCATCATTCAAGTTCTGGGAAGATTGGTCAGTGGCTTTGAGCTATGAAAAACTGTGAGATCAGCGGCGTACAGGAGAGTGTTACAATAGTGTATGGTGGAGCGTCATTCTCACGAAATCCATCGTTGTCGAAACTTTGTAGTCACACACAGCTGACGTCTCACACACTGTGTCCTCGAGCAGCATTTGACAGGGCTCACTCCATAGAAAGGACACATAGCGAAAGCAACAATGTCGCAGGCAGTACTAATGTTTAGCACTAAACGTTCAAAATGTAAAGTTCTGAAACAGTTAAATGTCAAGCATGAACACGTTCAAAATGTAAAGTTCTTTTTCCTTCTAGTAACCCAGCAAAAATGTTTGTAAGTAGAAACATGCTGTAGCGATTTTTCTCAAAAACAACATTCCACCATACACTATAAAGGAAGTGCATGGGGAACAGTTGACAACAGGGCATCTTTCACCTGCGCTCTCGAGGTAATCCGTCGTCATAGTGCCAACTAGGTGAAAGAATAGCCCTGTTGTCAACTGTTCCCCATGCACTATCTTATATGTTGTTGCAGGTTTGAAGGAGGTTATGTATAATTAGAAAATGGACTTTTATTACACGAGTTGTGCCCACCCTCCCAGCTGCAGCCACTTTACAGCCACAAGACCCGACACCGTCTCCATCTGTGGTACACAAAATCATAAAAGCACCATTTCTCTCACTGTACACATACTGCTACAGTCTCATGCTTGCTCTTTGCCCATTGAAGTCATACAATCACTCACTCATGTGTGGCTGTCCAGGTACTATTGCCACCACACAAGCAGTTAGATCCCCATCTTCGGTGACATTCTACAGAAAAGCAAAAAGAAGAATCCCACCTCTACTCCCCGATCCACCATGGCTTCCTCGGTCACCCATTGACAGCACCCTCTCACTGCTCTCTGACTGCAGTCACTGCACCATATGCATGATATTCCTTTCCGGTATATAAAGAAGTCAAATAAAGTGTCACAGCAGCAGGGGACAGCACTAAACCAAACACAACTTAAAACAAGTACGCACTTGAGGACAATAAGAAAAAAACCAATAAACTTCACTTCAAAATAAAACACCTCTGAAACATTACAGGGCCTTCTACTGGAAAGTATACCAGTAGAGGGACTACTTATCAATAAACAACAGTCTATTCATTTTAGTAATTTTTATATTTTTTGTATTTTACAATCCTGCACAGAAATGCCACATGTGGCCCATTTTCTTAGTGCAATAATACCCTCAGAATGGGTGGTATTGGGCAATACTGGGCATTTCAGAGGCTATAAGGCCCTCCACCTACAGTGGTTGGACCTCATTATGCTGCTGGGTAGTCTGGTATTGCAATACTGCTCACCCTTTGGGTATTATTGCTTACATAAGGAGCAGAGGAGAGGGCCTAGGATAGAACCTTGTAGCACCCTGTATAGTTCACATTAAACTATTGTGCAACCAGTTTACAGCCTATTCTCTTTATGTGACTGCAATGAACATCTGGTTGTCAATGGACTACAGGATCCAAGGCAGCATGGTTTCACCAGGGGAGGTCATGTCAGACCAACCTCATTGAATTTTTGACTGGGTGACTAGGGAGGTGGATCAGGGGAGGGGCAGTGGACATGGCCTATCTGGACTTCAGCAAGGCCTTTGACACTGTGCCACATAGAAGACTGTTACACAAACTGGGGAATATGGGTGTGGGCAGGACAGTAGTGTGGTGGGTAGGTAACTGGCTGGGTGGCAGGACACAGAGGGTGGTGGTAAATGGCTGTCACTCCACAGAGGGAAGAGTAACCAGTGGGTACCACAGGGATCAGTGCTGGGACCGGTCCTATTCAACATCTTCATCAGTGACATTGCACAGGATCTAGAAGGCAGAATTTCACTGTTGCTGATGACACAAAGCTCTGTAACAGAGTAGACACACCAGAGGTGTAGACCGAATGAGAAGGGACCTGCAGAAACTTGAAGAATGGTCAAGGGTTTGGCAGTTGAAATTCAATGCAAAGAAGTGCAAGATAATGCATATGGGGCACAAAAACCCTGGCACAATATATCAGTTGGGGGTGAGGATATAGCATGCACCAAGCAGGAAAGGGATCTTGGGGTTGTCATCTCTGATGACCTCAAGGTGGGAAACAGTGTGACAAGGCATCAGGTAAAGCAAATAGGATGCTGGGATGTATAGGCAGGGCATCACCAGCAGGGAAAAGGAGGTCATAATTCTGCTATACAAGACACTAGTGAGGCCCCACCTGGAGTACAGTGTACAGTTCTGGAGACCATACCTCCGTGGGACATAGACAGGGTAGAGAAGGTTCAGAGGAGGGCAACAAAGATGGTGCATGGGTTGCATCACAAGTCCTATGAAGACAGGTTGAAGGAACTGAACATGTACTCCCTGGAGGAGAGGAGGGAGAGGGATATGATAGAGACATACAAGTATCTTACAGGAGGAACAGAGTGCAGGAAAACACTATTTTTAAGCGAAAAGATGTTTCAGGACTAGAGGGCATCGGATGAAGTTGGAGGGAGGACGATTCAGAGGAAACATGAAGAATTTCTTCACAGAACGGGTGGTGGACAAGTGGAACACCCTGCCAGAGGAAGTGGTGGGGGCTGAAACAATCACAGGATTTAAGAATGCATGGGATAGACATAAAGGAATTCTAGAGGCAGGGGTAAGGGGAAACAGACTTCTAGGAAAACAAACTGAACTTACAAGCTCAAATGGGCAGACTAGGTGGGCCATAGGCCCTTATCTGCCGACACTGTCTATGTATCTATGTATCTATGAGTTGCCAACTATTTTTTTCCTTCAGCTGTAGAATGTGGCCTTTAACTGAAATTATAAAATGGTTAGAAATGTTCCTAGTTTTGCTTGGCTAAAAGATACCATTTGCCATGTATTTTTCAGGACATATTCTGACAACTGGTACTACTTATGCCATCAAAATGCAGCACACTCAGAGGATCAGTGCTTGCCACATCTTTTCTGATGCAACTCCACACCACCCATTCCTGCTGTGCACACCACACCTACTACATAATTCACCGCTGCCTGTTTGTTTGGTCTCTAGTTCTCCTCCCCCTTTTCCTTAAGCCATTGTGCACAGTATAGCTGGTGAAAGTTGCCTAATCGAGTAAATGGAATGACTGGAAACTATTCATTCATACTGCAGCCCCATAGCACTGTGATACTAAAAGCATGTTCAGTATGGCAGCTACAGAGGGACATGGTCACCGTCAATCAAGCTGGCTACTTGCTCTGAATGAAACAGGATGCTACATTAATGATAACAAAGAAAAAGCATTAAATAAAGTACAGTACACAAAAGAGGCTTTCTGTGTGTGTGTGTTTCTGTGGGTTGGGTTGGGGGGCAGAGAAACATCACAAGCCACTCACTGCCACTAAAACCAGACACTCTGTTGCTCCATGCCAAAGACACCCTGGAAGAAATATAAAAATAAAATAAAAAACCTTACAAAAGTTTGTTTGTGTGTGGAGTGAAAGGAGGTGCAAGGCTGGAGACAATCACATATCAACTCCTGACATGTAAACTCGTTCAGTACTTTCTGCAGTAAAAGGAACTATTTTCTTCAAATCTAAAAAAGTGAAAAAGTTAAATAAATTGCATTTGACATTTAAACTGCACTAACTTGTTCAGACTCTATTTTGAAAATGTCTTCCCATTCTATAAATGAAATTAGACACTTTGAGATGTGGTTTATATGTGATAAGAGCACTTCCCAGGTGCTAAATGCACTCAGTGCAAGTGCCTTGTGCCTCATTATGCACTTGTGGTATCCTTTTTATTAAGCCCATAAACCATACCTTCTCTTTATTCTGGCAAATCATTCATAGCTCAGCAGAGACTAGCTAATTCCCAGAAATTGGTGATGAAGAGATTTACTATGCATAACCTCAACAGCTCCAGCTGTCTGTTAACTGGTTGCACAAAATAAATTAATGTGAAGTGTACTGTACTTTATTGGCTAAGTAGCAGAGAGTATATTTCCAAGTGAAACACATTGGGATCTACCTGAAAAGTAGCTACTGTATTAATCCAGGAGGTAGCCTTATGTGATATATCAACATTTGGTAGTTTAATTACTAGGAGATTGTGGTGAATGAGATCAAATGCTTTTGTCAGATCCACAAATACTGCTACTGTGAGTTTGCCCATTGTCCATGGTTGACAGAGTATGGTTAGTAAAACTGATTAGGGCAGTGTTACGTTGTACTTCTTCCTGAAATCATGCTGCTCAGGAGAGACAAGGCTGTGTCGGTTTATATACCGGTGGTATTTTGCAAAGACAGTTTTTCAAGGAGCTTACTCATCAGACAGACATTGGAGATTGGTCAGTAGTTCTGGGCAAGTGAAAGGTTTCCTCCACTGGGCATTGGCACAACATGGGATTCCTTCACGTGGCAGGTAGAGTTGATGGGATGAGTACAAGATTAAAAATATTGATATGAGTCAGGCAATGGCAGGGATATTTAGTTTCAGGAGCCAGGGGTCTAGTTCATCACTGATAGTTCTGCTATTATGCAGAGAAAGCAGAAACCTACAGGTCTCACTGGAAGAGGTTGTTATAAAATAGAACTGGGGCATCTAGGGTTGAGGAGGGCTGTCAGTCAACCTGTTGAGAAGTCTTCAGAGCTGTCTTAATCATGGGAAGGAAGTTGGGTAAATAACTACCAAGATTGATAAAACTCTCTTTAAGCTGATTCACTGCAGTGGTGGGGTCAGTAATTAATGTACCTTTAAGTGAAAGGCTAGTAGGCTTTTGCTGGGTCAGGATTAATTAGAGAATTAATTGTAGACCTAATTTTTCAGGTTACAAAAGCTCTGAATCTATTGAGACTTGAGGTAACTGGATTAAGACCATTAGAATGTTGCATACATTGGTTTCAAAGGTACTTATAGGTAGACCAATTTGAAGGGGTGGGTAGAGAATGAAATGCTGACCAGAGCTTGTCTCAAGATTCCTTTTGAAAAGAAGCTCTTTAGTTAGCCATTTGTTTTTATTCCCTCACTCACTTAGTAATGATAGGAAGTGTTTGTCCTGGATAACCATCCGCTAGGTATAGAAGCAGGAGCTGGTTGTGTCAATGTCAGGGGCAAGTCAAGGGGACACCAGTTTATGGAGTTATAATGTATGGTAGAATGCTCTTTTGTATGGAGATCCATACACCTGAAAAAATCATTCTGTTTGCAGTAGTGACATCTCTACTAACACAGAATGACTTTGCTCTCTTATTAGTAAGAGGAATCACAATGTAAGCAACCCCGTCAATGCTACTCTTTGTCAGAGGGTGGTTGAAGTGCCACATACGAGCTGGCGGTGGTGAAGTGTAGGCAGCAGCGCGTAGCGCTCCCTCTAACAGACACAAAAAGTAGCGATTTCTGCTTATTTCTACCATTCACTATATAAAATAGTGTATGGTAACCCAAATAAACAACAACGCCCTTCTTAACCTCATGGTTACAATGATGACAAAGGGACCTCTTGAGTTTACGCTCTTGAGGTCTTTGTCATTAATAAACTCACTCAGTGTAGAAATAGCATTGTAGTGTATGGGCTACCATACACTATTCTATATAACATCAGTAGGATTGGAGTAGCATTTGTGATAGAGAAGGAGCAATAGGTCAGGGTTTGGGGGGATGTTGATGAGGCATGCAGGACCAGATGCAGTATAGGGGAGTGGTCAATGGTAGAAACAGCAAGTGTTCCAGATCTCTTAACCCTGTCAGCTTGGTTAGTTGACACCCAGTTCAAAATAATTGCACTTATTAGTCTTTAGGTTTAGACAAGTGAGGTGTCTGTGAGTTAACTGAAATTTAGACTTTTAAGAATTTCATTACAAGTACAGAATGTTGGTTCTCTTTGTTGCAATCTATGTTAAAATCCTCAAGAATTAGGGTGTCTCTCTCGGATAGACAGCTACCAACTCTACCTTTAATTTGCGTAGGTTTGTGTTGTGACTTCTGGGGCTGGAGGGTTGTAGGAATAACAGATGTAAAGCTTCACACAGGAGCCATTGATAAGCATAGCTATCATGCTGTCTGACAGAGTCAGTACTGAGACTGCTATTGATTTCGTTAGCATTATGTGGTCCTTAAAATACAGGAGAACTCCTCCTCCACTTTTAGACCCTCCCTGTCCCTCCTTATACAAGCAAAGTCAAGGGTTTGAAGGTTTTAACTGTGTTTCAAATATACCAGGTATGTCCAGGTGGTTTAGATCAATCCAGGCTTGCAGTTCTACTTACTTAGGAATGAGGCTACATATATTTATGTGCATAGTTCTTATATCTCCAGCCTTTAGGTGGTTCTGTAGGTAGTGCACATATCCTCAGAAGGGTTTACATTCAACGTAAGACAAAAGTCAGTGACCAAGTTAAAGGCTTGTGGGAAAGCACTCTTATCTTTACATTATTTAGACTTACCAATATGTTGTGCAAACCAAGTTTTTCATACCTGCATGTCTTAGCTTCCAAATCAGTACATGCTCTATCCAGCATACCACAGGTCCAAGTCATTTCCTTTTAAATGTAGCTACAACTCTTTTCTTTCATTTCAAGCCTTATGTTTTCTTCTCCAAACAGATTTTGCAGCTATTCAGTAAAGTGCAAGGGTGCTTCAAATCTAAAAACCACAAAATAACAAACTGGTATGAAGTAACTAAGAAAACTGTGTTTGCTTCTTCATCCCTCATAGGACAATACATCCTGATTTTGGCCACAAAAGACATAGGCGATGTACAAGACTGTAAGCAGTATGCAACATCTCCACATTGTTTTGGATATGAATGGGACTAGATTACAAATATTATGTCTCCAAATGGTTTCTGTTTTAGGTGCCTCAGAATGAACTGAACTTAAATAACTATGGTCACTTTGATAAATATATGCTGCATCTTTTGTAAAAACATAAAAATGCTTTTGAGTGTTTTGTTTGTGTATTGTAAACACTGGAACAAAGTGATGTTTTATATGTTGCATCTGTAAAATTGCTATCCTTTCAATGGTGATTTTAGTAAAGGGTGCATTTTCACTTTAATGATTTTTAAATACAAGCCACATCAAGTCAACCAATTATTGACTCTGATGAAGCGGTACATCACTATGCTGAAACATTAGTCGAAGGCAGTGGGCACTACGGGCCCCATGAGATGAGTCATGAGACCGGTTTATTGTTTTCTGGCCTATTTTGATAAGCGCATAGTGTTAATCAAGAAAATTGCTAAGTTACCATGCCGTGTACAATTTTGTAGTTTTGAGATCTAAAAAGAATGTATAGCATTCATTGTTTTGCACAACATGGAGTGCACTTTAGGAGGAGTGCATGGCAGATGGACTGGTGGTTACGGCGGAGTAGTTGCTATAGAACCTACTAGGGTTCATGACTGAAGTTTACTGAAGCACCCTTACAGTTTATTGAATAGCTGCACAATCTGTTTGGAGAAAAACATGAGGTTGAAAATGAAAGACTAGAGCTGTTGCCACTTATAAAAGAAAATAACATGGACCTGTGGTATACTAGAAAGAGCATGTGATGTACTGATCTGGAAGCCAAGACATGCTGGTATGAAAATAAAGCTTCTGGGTTACACAACATGCTGGTAGCTATTTTATCCTAAATAATGTAAAAAAAGGTATGGACCCGCAACCCTTTGACTTGGTCAGCAGGTTGTTGGCTTATGTATTTATGTGCATGGTTTTGAGCCCGCAGTAGCAATTCCAAGTGGAATCCCAGCAAGACAGGTGAGGGCTGACCCAGGGTTAGCTTTATTGTCTCCTGCAAGAGGTAGTAGTGTTACATGGACTAGGGATTGGAGAAAGTGTATAGGAGATGTAATGGAGTAGGTTGGGAGGGAGGGCAGAGGAGGTAGTGTCAACATAGTTTATATCCTGCTTTTTAAGTAAAGTAATGTACTGTAGCATGTCATGTGTAACATGGAAGAAATGTTCCTGGTGAGTAGTGCTGACATGGAATAGCTGTACAACTAAGGGGCAAGAATGATACTTTGATACTGGTGCAGTAACACACTTACCTATGACAGAGAGGAGCATGGTAGGAGTCCTGAGGAAGGCAAAGGCAAATTAGTTGACTCATATTTACTATCTGGATTGTAGCTGCACACACTTATTGGGGCACTGGGGAGGTGCACTTGAGGGTACAGTCTTCTACTGACCGTTGCCCTATGCTAGGGCCAATGGATTGGTGTCAGTATGTTCCTGCCCAAGTGCTCCAGGCTGCTAATACAATATGTGGTTAGAGACTATGACTGCACTTAGCGGTAATATCTAGAACAATAAGTAGGTAGCTGCTGTGATTGCATTTGCAGCAGTAACTAGTACACTACACTACACAGGTAGAGACTATGGACTACAGTTCACACTTTGCAGCAGTAACTAGTACACGACACAGAGTAGAGCTATGGACTGCAGTTCACAGCAGCAGTACCTAAAACACTACACAGGTGGAGGCTATGGATTATATGTAGTCACAGTACTAGGAACATCATGCAGACAGAGGCTATGAAAGAGCTTGCCTTTACTTAGAACAGTATGTGGGCAGAGGCTTTGCATTACACTTGGCAGCACACTATGCAGACAGAGGCTATGAAAGAGCTTGCCTTTACTTAGAACAGTATGTGGGCAGAGGCTTTGCATTACACTTGGCAGCACACTATGCAGACAGAGGCTATGAAGAGCTTGCCTTTACTTAGAACAGTATGTGGGCAGAGGCTTTGCATTACACTTGGCAGCACACTATGCAGACAGAGGCTATGAAAGAGCTTGCCTTTACTTAGAACAGTATGTGGGCAGAGGCTTTGCATTACACTTGGCAGCACACTATGCAGACAGAGCTATGAAATTACATTAAACAGCTTGCCTTTACTTAGAACAGTATGTGGGCAGAGGCTTTGCATTACATGGCAGCACACTATGCAGACAGAGGCTATGAAATTACATTAAAGAGCTTGTCTTTACTTAGAACAGTATGTGGGCAGAGGCTGTGCATTACACTTGGCAGCACACTATGCAGACAGAGGTTCACTTTACCCTGGATGCCCCTCAGGAGGTGCATCATTTTTTCTGTGCAGGAAGCTAGGCGGGATGAATCTGGCAGAATGCAGATGTTTGCATACAGTATGCTACATCTCATGCATGCCTGCCATCTTAAAGAATGTCCCACTACTTGATAGATCTGATAAGGATGATAACAGTAAAAAAGGGTTTGTGGGCTGCTGGCAACATATGCCAATTTGTAAAATCACAAGTAGCAGCTCCACTTTCTTTGTGTGGGCCTGAAAGTCTGGAATAGTCTACCCCACTGTCTGAAAATACCAATGAGGTCCTTTTGTACCATGAAACCCACCAAAAGTCTGGTTTATTAGAAATGCAGTGCTGCTAACAGCTGCTGCCTGTTAACAGACAATTGCTAAAACAGCCATAATTATTTATATTCATTCTTCAAAGTCTATTGGCTAAACTACTTTACAAAGCAGCTGCAATTTCCTTTTGGTGAGGACTACCAGTATAAAATGAATATTAAATATTGATGTATGAATGCATATTATAGGATGTAAACATGTTTACTGGAGTGTACTACTACTAATATAATATTGATATTCTGACTGAACTAGAACTCTACTACTGGAACCTTCAATTAAGGTAAAACAAACAAGAGTTGGTGTGCTTGTCTAAATGGGAAGGAACTGTTATGTGCTGTTAGCTAGGTGAAGAGAAGAGCTGTAAATTAAGGGTGTGGCTTAGGCAACAGAAAGCCAGGTGTCAGTATTTAAAACTTCCCAAGTTAACTTTTTGGCAGACAGCGGCTAGAGGAAGGAGGCAGCTGCTAGAAATCCTTTACTGGGACTATATAACCCTCCTCCCATCCACCCTCCACCCTGAGTCAGGTCCACTCTTATAGGCATGGGATTTGATTGACAACAGGAACTTCCTGTTTGGGAGAAGGAAGGAGTGATACCTTAGGATTCATAGGATTGTTACAGAGTTAATAGACTTCTGTCCTTATTGCTCACCAGTTAACATGTATCATATTCCTGAAATAAGCATCAATTTAAGTTTAAATGTATTTATTGTATTGCATACCACCACCCCAGGGATAGCCTATATCAGTCCTGGACCACCTGCTGACTGAACCACTTGCTGAGGTACAAAGACTCATCATCCTAGAAGGAAAAGAATAACTCTCCCTCACCCCTAGCTGCTGGAAGTCTATCTCTGAGCAAGTAAGAAGGAGACTACTGAAGAATACAGGAACTTCCTGTCCCAGAACAGGAACGTCAGGAGCTGTTAAGGCAAGAAGGCAGTTGGAAAGTAGGGAGAAAAAACAAAACAAAACAAAAAAAAATAAACAGTAAACAGAGAGAGGAAAGAGTAAGCATACAAAACAACAGTCAAGGGGCCACAAATAAGACATGATGGGAGTGGTGCAGTGCAGTGGCTGTGGAGCTGCAGTCTTCTGGGAGAAATTCTCGAGGATGCAGTGTTGTCCCATCTGCAGGCACCTCTCTGGGCTGAGGGAGGAGGTTGCTCGTCTCCAGGCAGAGCAGATCAGGATTCAGGGGACCTCTCTCACCCCAGGAATCACCAGTTCTGATGCTGCTGCCTGAGAGGTTGCCAAGAAGAGGAGCGTCTCAACCATGGTGGGCTCAGGGAGGATGAGGGTGGATGAACAGAAGGGCATTCCTCAATTGTACTTCTCCACAGTTAGTATGCCATTCTGGCAGAGTATGGTTCTCTATGGAGGCACCTGCAGTGGAGACCAAGGAGAATGCTGGAACCTCCACAAGGAGACCCACAGAAGGGTGGCACAGGACCCACAGGAAGGAAACAACTCCTGGTGGGGACTCATTTATTGAAGTACAACTGGGGAGAGAGGGCAGAGGGAGGCAAGGTGCCTACCCAATGCCATGGCTTGGAGGGACAGGGAGCAAATCCTCGTGATCATGGGAACAGCTGCACAGGGAGGGAGCTGGACATCATTGTCCACCTAGAACAAATGACCTGGCTGGGAATGAGATCAGAGCAGTACAGGAGGAGTTTGTGGAGTTGCAGAGGGCCTTAGACAAAGTAGGATGCATGCTAACCTTCTCAGAGGTGCTGCCTGTCTATAGCATGGGTGAGGCTAGGGTGCTGTGCACCATGGGTTTCAATCAATGGTTGAAAAACTGGTACAGAGCTTAGGACTTTGGCTTCATTATGGACTGAGGGTCCACCAGGAGGGATACAGGCCTATACTGGCATGATGGTCTGCATCTGTCCAGGAGGAAACCAGGATCCTAGGTGATAGGTTTGAATGCTACATTGGGAAGCATTTAAACTAGCCAAGGGAGGCACTGAAAAGAAGCAGGAAATCCCACCCCCAAAACAAAAACAAGTGTGTGAGTGAGGTAAACAACAAGATAGAGAAGGCGATAGGGAGAAGGGCAGGGTAAATGGAGAAATAAGCAAAGGCAGTAAGGATAGGGATGGGTCTAGAAGGGTAAGGCCATAAAAAATGGAGGGCAATGAGTACCAATGACCATAGTTTGCGTAACAAGCTCCTGAACTAGTGGACTTGATGGCAGAGGGACACCTGGATATCGTGGCAGTGATAGAAACATGGTACACAGAGAACCATGACTGGGATGTCAACATATCATGTTACACAGTCTACAGGAGGCACAGGGAGGGTAGAAGAGGAGGAGGGTAGCTCTCTATGTGGAAGGATCAAAGCAAGAGAACTAAAGGTAAACAGGGAGGAGAGGAGGCACTGTGGGTCACCGGGAGACAGGAAATGGCACCACAATCCACATGGGTGTTATATATAGACCCCATCTCGGGGAGGAAGTAGACAAGGAAATGATAGAAGGCATCCTTAGAAATGCATAAAAGGGAGATATTGTTGATGGGGACCTGAATATGCCATATATTAAATAGAGCACCTTTGCTGCAGCAACATTCAAAAGCAGGGTCATTCTCGATGCCCTACAGGGCATGCCTCAGACAGCTAATGTTGGAACCCACTCAGGAGGGAGCAATCTTAGACCTGGTACTCTCAAACTGGGATGGAGAGAGGATCTAAAATTTAGACATGGGTAGCCATCTGGGCACAAGTGACCACCAAACAGTGGGTTCATGATAAACATAGCCATAGAGTCAAGCCATACAAAGGGAGGGTATTGGACTTTAGGAGGTTGACTTTGTCAAAATGGGAGAGTGTCTCAAAAAGTACTAGCAAATGGGCAAGAAGGAGGGTGGAAGAACAATGGGAAACATCAAACTGCCATCACAGAGGCAACAAGCCTTTGTATGAAGACAAATAAACAAATCAAAATGAAGGAAAAACCACTGTGGTTCTCAAAAGAGGTGGCGGGAAGGTTAGGGAGAAAAAGATAGCATTCAGGAAGTATAGGTAAACACAGTGGAGTAGGATAGAGAACTGTACCAGTTAAAACAGAAGGAAGCGGGAAGGCAGTCAGAATAGCAAATGTCCAAACTGAGGAAAATATAGCCAATTCAGTTAAGAAGGGAGATAAAACCTTATATAGGTACATTAGGAGCAAAGAAAGACCAAGGAAGGGATAGTAAGGCATACTAAAGGGGCGGATTAGTGGGCAGAGGGTGACAGTGAAAACGTGGGATACTGAATGAATACTGCTCAGTATTCACAAAAGAAGAGGAGGTACCCAATCCAATCAATAGAAGCACTCTTGATAGGGGTCGATACTAGTCCATTCACAGAAGAAAGGGTTCTGAAAGAGCTCCTAAAACTGAAGGTGGACAAAGCAATGGGCCCTGATGGGATTCACCCCAGAATTCTAAAAGAACTAAGGAAAGAACTAGTTACACCGCTGACTACCCTGTTTAATAAATCATGGGAGGATGATGTGGTACCTAAGGACTGGAGGAGGTGGATGTGATTCCCTTTCACAAACAAGGGAGCAAAGCAGAGGCAGAAAACTACAGACCTGTTAGTTTGACCTCAGTGGTAGGGAAAATGATGGAATCACTCTGAATGAAAGAATTGCTGAGTACCTAGAGGACAGCAGGGCACAGGACCCAAGACAGTATGGATTCACAGTGGGAAGGTCATGTCAGACAAATCTAATAGATTTCTTTGACTGGGTGACCAAAGTAGTAGACCAGGGAGGGCTGTGGACATGGCCTACCTGGACTTTAGCAAGGCATTTAACACAGTCCCACAAAAGATTAATAGACAAATTAGCCAGCATGGGAGTGGATCCCAGGGTGGTAGCCTGGAGTAAAAATTGGATGGACAACAGGACACAGAGGGTAATAGTAAATGGAGTCCACTCTGAAGAAAGGGAGTTACTAGTAGGGTACTGCAGGGTTCAGTACTGGGTCCAGTCCTTTTAATGTCTTTATAAGTGACATTGCAGAGGGACTGGAAGGAAAGTATGCCTCTTGCAGATGACACAAAGATCTGCAACAGGGTTGATACACAGGGAGGGCATGGAAAGGATGAGAAGGGACTTGGCAAGGTTGGAGGAATGGTCAAATGTATGGCAGCTTAGATTCAGTACAAAGAAATGCAAAGTAATGCACCTGGGAAACAAAAGCCCAGGGGAAGAGTACATAATGGGGAGGTGGGTACTAACAACAACAAAATAGAAAGGGATCTGGGTGATCGTATCAGATGACCTAAAGGTAAGCAAGCAATGTGAGAAGGCAGTAAGGAGGGCTGGGGATACTGGGATGAATAGGAAGAGGCATTACCAGTAGAAAACAGGAAGTTGTTATCCCTCTGTACAGACAGTTGGTGAGACCCCATCTGGAGTAATGCGTGCAGTTCTGAAGCCCCATCTCGCAAGGACATAGACAGGATGGAGCAGTCCAGAAGTGCAACTAAAATGGTGCAGGGTCTGCATCATAAGCCATATGAGGAGAGACTAAAGGAGCTTAATATGTATACCTCGAGGAAAGGAGGAGAGTGGGGACATGATAGAAACTTTGGCGTTCCTCAGTGGAATCGACAAAGTCCACGAGGTAGCATCTTTCAGAAAAGAGATGTACAAGAACAAGGGCACAATCTGAAGATAAGTGGGACAGCTCAGGGGCAGCATGAGGATGTTTTTATTCATGGAGATGGTGGTGAATGCATGGAACAGCCTTCCTGAGGAGGTCGTGGAGTCAAAACAGTGTGGGAATTCAAGAATGTAGTGGACAGACATAAAGCAATTCTGGTGGGGGTAGGAAGAAGTAGGTTGTTGGTTAACTAGGATCTGCAACTTATCCAATAAGGTAGGAAAATGGGCAGACTGGGTGTACCAAGTGGTCTTTATCTGCCATCAAAGTCTAAGTTTCTATGTTTTATATGTTATTCTATTTCATATACTGCAATTGAGAGCGAATGGTAGGGAACTTGGGCTATCCATTCCTTGATTTTATGAATAAAATTACTTATTTACTACTACTACTTATTAATTAAAACATTGTTTTCAAGAATATTTGAAAACTGAAATTGAGACCTACTTAAAGGGAACAGTTACCACGATCAACCCCAAGTGTGGGGGTGGTCCCACTGTGTACACTTTGTGTGCAAAAAACTGTTTTGGTTTATTTACTGTTTACTGTAGTATAATAAATTGTATCAGACTAATTTTGTAGTTCTAGGCTGACATCATCCATTACTACAAAACCCAGAATCCCAGCAACTGACATCAGAACAGGGTTGCAGCAGTGTGAGATTCACTAGCCTGCAGTGCGTGTTAGACTTTATATAAGCTCTGATCTTTTGTTTGCTGGCCCTACTGTTCTTCCTGGGCAATGTACAATCACAGAGGACTGTATTTTGCCACTGGAGAAAAGCAGACCCAGAAAACATCTGAGCAGAGATGATAAAATCCCTAGCATGCACTGCAGGCTATCGAATCTACCACTGCTGCCTACTGCTCTGAAGTTAGTTGCAGAGGATTCTGGGCTTTGTAGTAAAAGAAGATGTCAACCTAGAACTAAACAAAATAAGTCTGATACAACCTACTGTACTACAGTAAACAGTAAGTAAAACCAAAATATTTTTGCACACAGAGTGTACATCAGGTCCAGCTGCACACTTGAGTGTGGGGCCCTTTGTGCTGATTGCTCCCTCTTCAGATTTAATCAAAACAATGAAAACCACAAAGCAACATATGGGATGTTATGAAAGCAGTAATAAGGGCAGAATTATTATTTATATAAGTAAATAGAGATAGGCAGAGGTGCTTAAGAACCTAGAAAGAATTATTAGAAGAGCAGAAATTAAACATATTCATAACAGGTCAGATACATCAGATACAGATTTTCAAGAACTTACCAATAAAAATGAAAAACAGAAAGGATGTTATTAATGACAAGCACTAGTTACTACTCCCAGGCAGGGTAGTCAGGAAAAATCCTGGCTTATCAACCACAGAAGGAGAAAGCAGAAAAACATTATTAAAAAAATCCAGTCCGAGGATCATATAATAATCAAAATAAGATTAACATTGAATTTAAACAATATTGCTAAAAAAGAAATGTGGTAGCCATGTTATAACAATATTATTAGAAACTACATACTGCAGAAGCTACAAATCTGCCAGAAAATAGCATAACATTTCCAATAATCAGTAAGGAGGGCAAAGAAAGACTAAAAGAACAATGGAACAAGAAATGGAAAATGCATCGCAATAAAATCAGAAAGGGAAAATTCCTGGCCCAGATGACTTACCAACAGAGTACTATGTCATGTTTAAAATGAAGTAATACCCATAACAACAGACCTATTCAACTCCTTTATTGATCAAGAGTCTATACCACAAAGCTTTCAAGAAGGTCTCATCATAGTGCTTCAAATGCTGCAAGTAATGATCCAAGATTATGTTCTTGCTACCACCCTATATCACTGCTTTATTCAGACTACAACATCTTAGCAAAGGTTATAGCTTTTAAAATTTGGACTCAATACTCCCAGTCATCATTAATAAAGATCAGCCAAGCTTTGTAAAAGGTAGAAAGAGTGCAAACAACATTAGTATTGGGAATGCTATGAATGTAATCTTCCCTAGCAAAGACTCCAATGTTATAATATTATCATTAGATGCTGAGAAGGCATTTGACAAGATGGGATGGGAATATTTATTTGACATTATATATAGAGCCAACCTCTGGGTTATGTATATATAAAGGGACCAGACTGAAACAAGGGAATCCATAGATACAGTACTAATAAATGATGAGACCTCAAAATTTTCAACTATCAAGAGGAATCAGATAGAATTGCCCCTGTCCTCACAGTAATTTGCAATGGCAATTGAACCCCTGTCTACAATGATTCAAAGCAACACAGAGATAGATGGAATAACCACTGAAGACAAACAGCTAAAATTTAATTATGTGCAGATGACATTTTGCTATAGTATGTTTAACCAAACCAAACCAGTCACTAATATAATAAAATGATATAATTAATAACTTTGGGAAAATATCTGTAAACAGAATTACCTGGATGAAATCAGAATGTTTAATGACTAATCCAAATCTAACCTCAACTTTTAATTATAATTATACCATTCAAAATAGGTAATGAAAAATTTAAAATAGTTAGGAATAAATCTCACCCAGACCTAAGACTCTCATACATACCAATCTAACACTACTAATGCAAACAAGCATTGGCTAATACCAATCATGTTTGCTTGTTTGCTTGCTGTTTAGCTTGACATAGATAGTGTAGCAGTTAAACTAAAAACAAATAAAAATGTGTTTTAATAGTGAAACTGTCATGACTAGAAAATGAAGAGGTTGTTGTTTCTATAGAGTCCAACCCTGAATTTCCAGATCGTATTTTTGTCACCATATCATATTAATACGACAGGTGTCATTTATTTTAAATTTAGCTACAACATGATTTTGCAGAATGACTGTAAAAACAGGTTTTGGATGAGGATTTGAAAAATGACACAAAGTATGTTCCTGTGGTAGAGTAAAACATATGAGCCCCAATATTCAAAATTTAGCCCAGTAAAATTAGCACTGCCCAGCATGCAAAATTAGCCCAGAACCATCTGCATACAGTATTCAAAGGAATAGCCCAAGGCTAAAACAGTTGAGTATAGCATGCAAATGAAGGTGGGCAAACAGGGCTGAGAGTGCAGTGCAAAAATGGCTCAGCAAAGAAGACAGCTCTGAAAATAGCAGTGAAGACAACTCTGAATATAGCAACCAGGCAGTGCAAACAGCAACAGCAGCACAGTGCAAAGGAGAACCATGTGTCCACTGAGGGTGCATGCAAAGAAGTGGTGCCTAAAATGTGAGAATCTGAGCATACAGCAGTGTCCAACACAAACAACAGTAAAAGAATCATCAAAAGGCAATGCCAAGAAAAAAACAATAAAATAAAAACACCAACAATAATAGAAACCACAAAATGTTGCAAAACTGTATAGATGTGAATTGTGGAAAAGGTGCAGAGATGGGACAGTGATGATGTGACCCACACAAAGGGCCAGTAATGCCTGTATGGCAGTATGACCCCAACCAGTGCCCAATGTGCATAGAGTGAGGGAACAAGGATCTCTAACACAGAAGTGGGGACAGTACATCACAGGATACACAGCGGTAGATCACAGGAGGATGGACATCAGCCATGGCCACATGGACCAAGCCACACACAGGCTGGCAGGTGAAGGCCCCTCAATCACCAGGCAGTGCTACAGAGGTACACCCAAGGAAAAAGGAACAGACCATATCCATGGGCAGAGACAAGACAGATATTTTCTGTCACACACACACAGGCCATGCAGGGTACACATGGAGAACAGACTGCATCAGTCAACTGGAGGATAAACCTACCATGACCACAACAACCCACTGTTAGATGCATAGCCACAGACAGCACAGGAGAGCTATGCTGAAACCAGTGCCACAGGAGAGGCCAGGATGGCAGCCACCATGGTGAACTAGATGGTCAGTAGGTGCGACACAGCCAAGTAGTGACACTGACTACAATTACCCAAGAGACAGGACAGAGGAGTATGACAAAAAAAAAATATATATATAGCAACAATAAGAATAACTATGTACAGATATATCAAGAAAATAAACAACAACCAAAATGGGGGGACAGGGAAGGGTGAAAACAAGGGATGGGGATCTAGGGGTCGCAGCTCTACTGGAAGTTGCTGGTCTAGGATTTTGGCAATTCTGTTCATCTGGGTGCAATAATCTGTCCACAGTGCAGAAAAGCTGTTAGTCAATTCTTACTTGAGGCAATCCCCTGTGAGAGGAGTGCTGATTTTCTCAGAGAGATTTCCCTTAATACATCTCCATAATGGGACCTCAGAGCCAGATAGTTATCCATGGACCAAGATCTCTGCTAAGAACCCTCCAACTTCTGCCCTTGCTTTCATCAGTCACAACTCATCATTATACCATGGCAAGCTGCAGTGGAAGTTCAGTGGTGGACTGGACATGGACCGTGCAAGACAGTCCAAGGTCTCAGGACTGGCAAAGTTATAATCACCTACAGCAGCCTCCACACCTGCTTCACACTGTTACCATACCTGAGATGTCTAACACTGCCATGAGCTTCTCTTTGGCTCAAATTGCATTTTGTATGGTATTGGACCATCTCCATACGTGGATAAAATGCAGGGAGCCCCATTCAAAATGTAACAGCATGGTGATCTGACCACCTAACAGAATCCACCCTGACATCAGAAATTTTCAGACCCTGTGAGAAGACAAGGCCCAAGGTGTGGCCTAATTTGTGGGAGGTGTTAACCTCCTTTTGAGACCCATCAATGCCATCAGCTGGAGGAATTCTAAGCAAATTGTGAGGTTCTGTCATCCATCCATGCACTGAAGTCCCCGAGCACCAACAGCCTGTGGAGTCCAATGCTACAGAGATGAATATCTCATATAATGTATAAGTCATTAGTTAGACCACACCTGAGTACTGCGTGCAGTACTGGCATCCGATCTGAAGAGGGACATTAAGTTACTGGAGGGGTGCAGTGCAGAGTGACAAAGATGATCAAGGGGCTGGGGGACTTATCATACAAGAGGAGGTTGAAGGAGTTGAACATGTACTCGCTAGAGGAGAGGAGAGACAGAGGTGACATGATTGAAACCTTTAAATACATGAAAGGAATAAACAAGATGGGTCAGAGGGGCTGTTCAAAGTAAGAGAGGAGGGCCACCAGGGGCCATGATATGAGACTGAGAGAGGAAGGTTCTGGAGGAGATGAGGAGACACTTTTTACAGAGAGGGTGGTGGCTGGGTGGAATGCGCTACCTGCTGAAGTGGTATGCAGTAGAACAGTGGACTGCTTCAAATGAGGATGGGACAGGACAAGGGTGAGGGTTAATGAAGGAAGGGTGGAAGGGAGGGGCAGCTGCAGAATAAGGGGCGCTAGCTGCACATTTGAGCAGACTTGATAGACCTCTAGGCCTTTATCTGCTGGCAAATTTCAGATGTTCAGATGAAAGAATTTGCAAATTCCTGAAGGAAATCCTGTTCCTGCTCTGGAGGGTGGCAGACCAGATGAATCCTGCACCTCACACCTGCTCCACCTTTAACAGTTGGACACCAAATGACTGCCTCATTTACTGTGTATGCTGTGAACATCAGGCTAGATGTAAAGCAGACTGACACTCCACCTTCTCTGCAGTTCTGCTTGAGGTAGGCACCACTGAAAACCCATCTGGGATAGTCACCTCCAGGACAGGCCCAGTGTCATCACCAAATCAGGTTTCCAGTGAGGCACACCAGATCCACTGAGGAATCAGTGATGAAATCCTGCATCACTGCAGCTTTGCTCCTCTGGATCTAGCATTAAAAAGAATTCCTGAAGGAAAAAGTCCAATATAGTCCGTGGTGCACTAAAGCCCGTACCTCATAACCAAGGGACTACTTCTGGGTAGGAACCAGGTAGGATGGACCCCTATCCCAATGTGCTCCTGGAGCATCAAATCAGCCTAATACACCAGATCCATTCCTCCCCAACATCTACTCTTGGATCATGCTCACCTAAGCAGGTGCTGAGGTGAAGCAGAGCCTGTGAGAAATGTATGGTCTTAGATATATTGGTTATGCATAGGCGGTGCTTGGCAGCACAGGGCTGCTTAGGAATCTGTTTCTCTTAGACAAGACTAATGGGACAAGTTTTAATAAGAATGATCTAACAGCATGGTAGTTTTACACAGGCACAAAGGTGTTAATATCAATGATGCATAGCAGCCTTGCATAGATGCCTCATATAAGGTTGCACACTTTGACTACAGAAGCACAAGACTTCAGAGATTACCAAAAGCTTAGGGAAAATATATTTTCTAAGAAAGTCATAAATAGCAAGCAATGTGCTGTTTTACACCACTCATAGCAAACTGTGTTGTGATAGAGTGCCTTATTAGTATTCTGTAAACCCCCTCCTGTGTCTAGAGGTAGGGTGGAAAAGTCTTGGGGAGGGCAGTACACAGTATAAAGAGTCCACATACCTGCATTAACCTGGCTTACCAGACCTGATGAAACTGTGTACCCTTGGATTGCAGAGTGCAAGTGGGTCGACTGGAGAGAGGAGAGATGCTGGTCTTCAGCAGCCTGGCCTTGCTATCTTCACCTCAGAGGCCTTTGTAGACTGTCTTCACCAGGCAGACCTAACAATGTCTCCCTCCTTGGTTCTCTGGTTCTCCCACTGCACACCCTGGAACACACACTAGGGGCTGGGCTGTGGAGGCAAACTTCTTTTAACAGTGAACTGTTCATCTAAAACAAGTGCGATCACACTCTGAACTGCAGGAATGAGGGATCCCATTTAATGAACAATTTATACAGAACAGGAAACAGTCACTCCAAGGAGCAATAAAACACAAACACTTGCTCTGGACTGAGAGGTCATGCTATTAACGTAATGTGAAAACAAAATGAGCGGCAACACACACCAACCACGCTTTATTTCCACAAGAATAAAACTGGGTCCAAGGATTAGTCCACTACCAGTCTTTATTAAACTTTCTGTAACATGGTAAGACTAGGAAAGGACAGCAGTAAAGGCACACTGCTGGCTTACATATCACCCTCTTTTAGGGCTTCTTCAGAGCTATTAGATCTTTACAAACATAGGAGCCTTAATACACTTTCTTAATTAATCACATGTTCTAATTGTACAAACAAACAAGGTAAAACTAGTGTAAAGGCAATGTACCCATTAACCCTCATATCCATGTGATACCAGTCAAAATCATCAAAACAATTAATAACGTGATTCAAAGTAATTGCAATTAGTACTATAACAATTGGTATCATAGTTTTCCTCATGTGTCTGGGCTTCAATTTTGAGGAGTTCCAGTAACCTAGGGCAGAAACACAGGTGTAATTAGAGGCAATCCTAAATAATTAATGGACTTTCATGTTTTGATTTATACAAAGAAACCATTGTTATAAATATATTTAATATACTGACAACTTGTTCTCTATATATGAGAATGAGATGGGGGTGGGGGTGGATTAAAGAGAACACATTCCACTGTTTTTACTTCTTGACCCTTATTAAAAGGGTGAAATTTCAAATTTGCCATTGAGACCAGGGTATTGCAGAGGACCAGTTTTATAAATCCATTTTTGCTGATGGCAATTTAGCATGTTATCTAAGTCCCCACCTCACACATTTTAGAGATACTCTATACCAATCATTGAAATTTTATGTGTGACTCTGGCTGACTTATGAACATACATTGCCATAGCATATGTCAAGTTTTTATTGTTAATTGCAATAATATATTCACAAATCCTGTATCTCAATTTCCTTTTCATTCTGCCAATATAAAAGCAGCCACATGAACACAGTAAAAGGTAAATAACCCTTTCAGTGTTACAATCAATAACATCCTTGATCTGTTCTGTCCTGCCTTTAGACGGATTGTAGAAGCATGATTGTCTTTTCATATGTTGGCAGGCCTGGCAGAACCCATAGGGTTTGTTGCCCCATTTTCTTTATTAGGTTTTGTTCTATAGGCTGGCTGGTAGCTATTGACCAAACAATCTTTCAAGTTCCTACCTCTTCTGTAGGAAACATGAATAGGTTGGCCAATAAGCTACTTAACTCTGGTACACATCTAAGAGTGGCAAGATTTTGTTGTACCATATTCCCACTTCTTTATTTCCCCACCGGGTTAGTGACAAAGGCCAAGGGTGAGTCTGCTGATCTTTTCTTTTGTTTTGGAAAGAGTAAGGACTCCCTTGCCCTGTGATCTACTTCAGTCTTTGCTTTCTAAAACCTCTTCTTTGTATTCCCTATCTAGAAACATATCAAACAAATCTTTGGAGCATGACTCATATTGTTCTAACATAGTACAATTTCTTTTCATTCACATAAATTGCCCCTTTGGTAGGTTTCTAATCAGGAAGTGGGGTCAGTACTGACCTCTACATAAAACCTACTGACCGTAACAGTCTGCTACGAGCAGACAGTTGCCATCCCCACATCGGGCTTCTCCCAAAATGCCTCAGATGTCATTTGTAGTATATGTGCAAGCTGCATACTTGTAGTGTTGCATTATATGGACCCTGGCTTCAACACCTGGGACTGGCTTCAGTTTTAGTTCTAAATATGGTCCCAGTGTGACATAACCATATGCATGTTTTACCACATGTTGTGGTTTGCACCTGTTGGTTGTCTTCACTTACATTTATGGCTTGCAGTGCATGGTTGATTTATCAGCCCTTTCAGTCTTTAGATTAATTTCTTTGTTATCAGAAATGGTGGACGTGGTTTACATGTATTTAAAATTTGAGATCTTTATAATGAAAAATATTATTAAGTAACATGTTTTGATTGAGAAAACAATTAGGTTTAGTGGACATATTAGAGGCCTTGCCTTCCAGTTTGTGCAAATAACATATCTGCATATACCAACATTTGGCCAAATTCACTTTTGTTTTTTTTTTGTCTTTGTAACTGGTAAGGCCCACTAGGGCAAGTGTCTGTTTTCAGGGAAACCTGGGAGCACTGGGGGTTAAGTAACTTGCTCAGAGCCACACAGTATGCAAGTGGCGGTTGTGAGAATCAAACTCAGGTCTGGTCTGCTGGATGTATCAAGCTCATTCACACCTCATTCCTCTAACCTCCAGGCTATAATGCCTGCCCTTGTTTACTTGTGACATCAATTTTCCACTATAGTGACATTTTTTGACAAACGCCAGGCTTGCCTGTTACAGCTTTTAAAATCGTGGCTGCCTGATTTACAAGTGCATAGAGTTGAGCGCAGACCATAAGGCATCGATTTTGGCATATTGTTGTGCAAAGGCAGTTATTAGTTTTAAAGCAGCAGTGCAACAAAACATTTTCTTCCCCTAAAAAACTAGTTGCAGGTACAAATAATAAAATATTAGCATACGTATGAAATCTATTTTTCAAGGTACCTCCTATGTGGCCTTCATGAGTTTTATTTATTTTCTTGATACTACCCCTTGCCAGGTCTACACTGATATTTCTAAGCCAAGTGTGGTGGCCATCTTTTTCTTGAGAAAACAAATAAAGCATTTATAACATACTCAAATGTTGATAGAACTAGAACATTTAACCACCAAATAAATCTGGAAGATGTTGGGAATCTTTTAAAGTGAAAAAGGTAGGGCCACATCTTTGTCCAAGTTCGTTGCACTGGTGCTTTAATACTCTGCACTTAATTATAACTGCTACTGAACCTCCCTTCTTCACAGCTGTATTTTAATGAGAGTGCAGGAAAGAGATGACAGTGATTGAATTACTAAGAGTAGTGGAATAGTTTGCAATGAAAATCAGAATGCTGCAAATCAATTGTGAGTAACTGCCCAGATGCTAATATTCCTATACATAAATCCTCTCACATTTGTTAATCGGTTTGCAGCTTATCTTCCTCATAGGTAGGTTCCATTTTGCAGTCAGATTCTCTTTAATAAACTCCTTGATTGCTTGAGAAACATTTTCAATAGCAGAGGGCTTTGTTATAGCAGGGAAATGGGGCCCACAGGCAATATAACAATTTAAATTTGCAGGCTTAGATTTTGTTTGATGTCTGGAGAAAGATCCTTGGGAAAATGAATTCTTATTTTCATGCATGTTCTGGAAAGACAGCCACAGATAAGAAAATGTACTCTATGACACTGATTGTAAAGATAAAACAGGCAGATCCTTCTCAGCCCCAAGTCCTGAGTGATTTGCATCATGGTACCATGACACGAGGGACTGGGAGATTTCCTGTACACAATCGAAAAAGTGATGCAGTGTTTTCCATTAATAGGAAGCCTAATTCCCCAATCTGACAAGTCAAGGAACTGTATACTGAGAGAAGAGTAACAGCTAAGCAAAAACATTTTCTCCTTAAATTGGTCTGTCTCCATGGTGCAATTTTAGCAGCCTCACACACTAAACAGGAAGAATACACATATTCAGCAATCACCTCCTCCCCAAAGAAAACACTCCCTGGCTTATGAAACTAAACCCATGACCTGTCAGCTAAATATCTATCCACCAAGTTAGGGACTTAAGTTTCTAGGTATTTACTGGCAAAATGGACAAAATTAAGGTAAAAATTTGATCCACACCACAGCAATTATGAGTACCCTTGGTTAATCATAATCAGAAATGCTGAGAACACCGTAAAAATAATCAATCCCTTGCTGAAAAAGGATTTACCATCTCTGATCCTTGGCACTGTGACATCCCAACTAGCAAAAAAGAAAGCTCCAAGACTCATTCTGGTACCAGAGTGTTTAGTTCTGCTGTCACAATCAGAGATGCATGTCACACTGATGAGGTATGAAATGAATGTAAGGCTATGACCTGTGGTTACATTGAAACATAGAAAATGTCAGCAGAAAAAGACCATCAGTCCTTACAGTCTGCCCTGTTTTACCCTAACCTTCCTGGGACCTTATGTCTAGTCAGGGTTAATGTCCTCACAACCCCTCATATCTTGCCATCTGCCCTACTGCATTCCTCCTTTGTAATTAATAGACCTTTTACTCACAGGGGTGCTATTTGGGGTGGAGGGGAACTTGCCCCTTTGCATTGCAGGAGGGCAGTTTTTTGTTGTGTTTTTTGCTAAAATAATGCACCCCTCAGCCCAATGCCCACTGCCCCTGCCGCCACTCCCCCAGAAACTCAATATCCCACTCTCTAGTGGCTGCACAGTGATATGTGCATCTTCTGGAGAGGACATCAGGATGATGTCATGTCTGAAAGTGGAAGAGAAGGCACTGGAGTTAGAGGGCGAGGCGACTCAGGTGAGCTGCTCTCTGAGAGAGCCGAGGCTTAGTACTGTGGACTCTGAGTCTGACCTGGTGTTGCTGGTGTCAGTTGCTCTCTGCTCAGTAATAGCCACTGGGCCCACCCAGGAGAAGAAGTAAGAGAGCAGCAACAGGCGTGACTCCGGACTGCACCGAGCTGACTGTAGCTTGGCTGTGTTATGAGACTTGATGGTCACGGGCCATCGGCACTGACAGTCAAAAGTGACCACATGGGCACCTGGCTGTTTGATTTATTGCCAGATGGACCGGGTGGTGAGCAGGGCCAGGGTAGTGAACTGGGGCAGCAGCAGGCAGGGTAGTGGCATATTGTTGCAAAGACGCATGCATGCAGGAGGGGCAGGCTCAATCATCTTCTAGGCCCCACTTCCTCCAACATGGCAGCAGCAGCACTGAAGATGGTCATGACAGTCGGCCAACCTGGAGAGAGCTGCAGCGATGATGATTATCATGGTGCCAAGGCAGTGGCACTCCTGGGGCTGCCTGACACAAGAGGAAAGGCTGCAATTTGAGAAAAGGCAAGCACAGGCCACTGAAGCCAGAAGATGAAGAAAACATTTTCATTTCCTTCCCCTCTTCTAGTTCTCTATACCTTCTGGTCTCCACCTGTTCATCCGCTGACTTCTCCAGGGTATTTGGGATTGGGAGGGAGGTAGGGTCGAGCAGGGGGTCCTCGCACATTCCTCTTCTTCTTCTAAAAATTTCCTTTTCAGATTTTTTCTGGTATATCTCTGTACATGCTGTCTTGCTTCAAATTAACACCTGATTTCTTAAAGTTTTCTGCTTGTGCTCTTCCTGACTTACTCGTGTCATCTGATTTGATACTCCAATGAAATACTCTGCCTTCCCAAAATCTCTTTTATCACAGTCAAATTTATTCTTTTTACTGTCTTAATCTTTTCCTCATACCTTTGTATATTACCAGTGAAGTTCTCCAAAAGCTCATCATAATTGACCGTGCAGAGAATTCTTTTAGCAACAAGTAGAAGTGCATTTCGTGCACCTGGAGAAGTCAACAGATGAACAGGTAGAGACCAGAAGGTATAAAGAGAACTAGAAGAGGGAGGAAATGAAAATGGAAGAAGAGGAGTGAACAGGGCCAGACGTGGAGGGAGACTCAGTCACGGAGAAGATTACAACAAATGTGATAAATATATCACGGTGCAACTCAGTGAGGCAGAAATGTCCATTTTGAATAAGGGATTATCCTTTATACCAGCTAGAAGATTTGATACATTCCAAACCATCATGGATTTGAAACAAACTTGGACAGAACTTAAGTCTAAAATCCATTTTTAACAAGAGGACTACTGAAAATCTTGAAGAAGTGGAGGTTAATGTACAGGTAATTCAAACTATTCCCGATAATATAAAAACTTTTAAACCACAATCTGATTTTGACCACCCATGTCTGTCGCTTTGTTAACTCATTTACACAGTTGTGAATGAGATACTGAAAAATTAAATGAGACATTTAGTCATAATAAACATTTTAATTTAACAAAGGAGGTATCAGGCATTACAGGTATTGGGAAAAATGAAGCTATAACCATCAAGCCTGCTGATAAGGGTGGGACAATAGTTAATTGGATAGTGATGATTATGAGAGAGAGGTGTACAGACAATTGAACAATGCTGAATTCTGTGCAAAATAAAGAAAGATGCAACCATAGAATTAAGAAAACAATAGATGACTATCTACAGGAAGTTAAAGAGGAAGGTCTTTGCCACTGCAAGTAATATAATATCTCAAGGTGGAGCACCCAGTTACAGCAACGTTTTACTATCTGCCCAAAATACATAAATGTATGGTGAACACCCCTGGCTGCCCCATTGTGTCAGGAAATGATTCCTTACAGAACCTTTTGCAAAATACATTGATTATCATTTGCTGGAGTTGGTCAAACAGATTCCATCATATATTAAAGATACAGGAGAAATACCTGGGATATCAGAAGATCTGGCAATAGAAGAAGAAAGCTTACTGGTCACACTAGATGTAACCTCATTATATACAAACATACCACATGATGGGAGGTGGGGGCACTTAGTATTATTTGGATCAAAGATCTATACCGAGCCTCCACCATTGTGTTAACCAGATTAGCAGAATTTGTATTGAATTGCAATGTCTTGTTCTACAAACAAGATTTCTTCCATTAGAAAAAGGTACAGCTATGGTGCAAGTTTTGTACCCAATTATGCAAATCTAAAGTGGCAAGATAGGAACAGGATATTGTAAGAAGTGTCGATAATCCATTTCTCCACAAGATTGATCTGTGAGACATTTTTATTGACGATATACTGATAATATGGAAAGGGCAGAAGAAGAGCTATTTGATTTTTTAGATACCTGGAGAATAGTAACCCAAATTTGAAATTCAGTGTATCTTTCAGTCACAAACAGATCAGCTTTTGGATTTGATCATCAAGGATGGAAACGCTGGGGTGATCACAGATCTATACAGGAAATAAATCGACCATAATACTATATTGTTGGCAGATAGTAGTCACCTCAAACATGTTATTAGGGCCATCCCTAAGGGACAGTTTATCCATATAAAAAGAAATTGTGGCACTAAAGAGCATTTTGAAAAGAGTGGATGCATTGATAGACAGATTGAAGGACGGGATATGATGAAACCCTGATACTGGAAGCAAGAAGACAGGTAGAATGTATACCACATGAGAATCTCTAAAAGAAAGAAAGAAAGAATCATATACAGACCCACAGGTTACATTTGTCAGTACTTATAGCTTACAATCATCAGAAATTACTGACATTGTGAGAAAACACTGGCATATGGTGAGACTTGATCCAGGGCTCAGGGATGTAGGAGAAATTGGTCCCAAGATTGTTTTTAGAAAAGGAAAAACAGTGAAGGGCTGTGCAGTACACTTTATGCAGCCTGGAGTAGTACAGAGTAGGACGTGGTTGCCACAATGGAACAATAGTTGCCACAAATGTGGCACTTGTAAATATTGTTGTACAGTTAAAACACCAAGACTTTTAGAAATGTGGCAAGAGGAATAGATACTGAAGTCAGGGATTCATCACATGTGTTACATGTGGTGTTATTTACCCTGGCAGAGTGTAAATGTGGCAGTTTCTACATTGATAAAACTAAAACAGCTTTCAAAACCAGAAAAGGTGAGCACATCCGGCGATTGAAAATAAAGATGTAAAAATGCTCTAGCCATGCACATTTTAAATCTAGAAAAAGGAAGATCACAGATTTACATTCATAGCTATAGAAAGACCTGTGATGTCCCTTAGAGGGGTATGTTTTATAACCTGCTGTTGAAGAGGGAACAGTACTGGGTCCATGCCTTTCAAGCAATGGAACATTCTGGATTGAATGACAGGATAAAATTAGACCCTTCCTTAAAAAGAAGTATTGAGTACTGAAACTCTTGGCTGTGTCTTTATAATTGTTATGATGTGTAAATATCTGTTTTGTCTCTTTGTTTTTCAGATTTGCACCAGCAGTTCAAGAAAAATGTTGAGGAGTTTTGTCTTCCAGACCAAACCTTGTGCAATTTCCTTTGTCCTGTATGTATGTGTGTGATATAAAGTTTCAATTTTAAAATTTAAAACTTAATAGATGTGCTGAAATGAAATATAATTCTTGGGTAAGCACCTGTTTGTAAATGATGTCAATATGATTTAAAAAAGCTGTTTAGACAAATATTAATTCAATATAATCATAATTCTGCATTATCACTTTAAGCACTAGTCTTACTTAAGGGAGTGGTTAAGGGTATCAGGCATCCTTTGAGAAAGCAAACATGTGCAGAAACATGTCAGGAAGCTTGCAACCAGCATACTAGGTTGTCTGAGGGAGCTGTGTGAGGCATCACTGTATTCCACCTTTGTATTTATGGAACTGATTATTTGATTTATTGCTGTGAATTTCCGATTTTCTTATTAAAGAAGGAATAATGAGCAGAAGATCCTAGTTGTGGAATATTATTCAGTGTTGCAACAAGTGGAAGTGCATTTCATGCACCCGTGTGCCTTTTAAGTAGGTGGCAGCAAACCAAGGTATCTGTTTCGTTTGTTATATTTTCTGCTGTGCACTGCTTGTCCTTGGTGTAGTTACCATTCTATCTTCATTTTTTATTTACTGTTGTACTATATTTTATAATGACCAAATTAAATACTTTACTTTATGTGCTGTAACTTGAAATCATGGGTCTAGAAATTAACTGTCTAGCTGATTGTGTCTCTTTCCTTCCCTCAGTGTGTGCCACTTTTCTGCCTTGGTTTGCGTCTGGGGGTTTACCAGCCCACAGTAGCATTTGTACACATTCACTATGTACTGCTAGCATGTCTGGTGTACTTTCAATGTGTGCACTCCTCTGGGCACATTGTGCCATCACCGAGGGGGAGAAATCATAGAAAACTGCATTCTGTCTGAAGCAGCTTGGCACCAGTTCCTCACAGGCCCTACACTGCTGAACGATGGCACTCTCCCTGCTAGTGGTAGAACCCTTGAAGGGGTCTGTGCCACCCTGATGACCCCACCATGGGGAGAAATCCATAGGGGTTTGGAGATAGAGGTAAGTCCCAGAGATGGTGTGTGACAGGGCTGGGCAGGGACTGACTTATTGTGGGGAAGGCAACAAGTCAGGAGCAGAAAGAAACATAAAAAAGATACTACATAATAGAAACTAATTATCCATGGTTCAAAATTGTAAACTGAGTGATATTCTTAGAGTTTGTGATGAAATGTTTGTGTTTGACAGTAATAGTATTGCTTGTAAAACTAGACTGGTGATAGTAGCATAATCATAAAAGTACATACTTACAATTGCTTATCAAAGTAGGTCATCATGGTTTAAGAAATACAAAAAACTACTGATGAAAGAAAAAGCAATATTATAGCATGGGTTAGACTCAATATTTAGACCACTAGTCTTCATTAATTATTTAAAAGAAAAAGCAAAGTTAGTGGACAGATAAGGAAATAAGGGATATATATGTAAGGAAAGACCATGGGAGAGGCTGTAGGAAAAAAAATAATATATGTAAGGTAAGAAAAGAATCTGGAAACAAAATGTGATGATGGGCATGTAAAGATATAGCAGGAGTGAATGAGCAGTGGAGTCCTCAAGTAGGACTAAGTAACAGGGCCTTGTAAGAAGGCTGAAAGGTGACAAATGTGGGGAAGGATACAGGGATAGAATCATCTCTCAAAATTAAAATGGATGTGCACACATGGCTGGAATGCCAGTGTGAGCATGCCCCTCCACCTTCCCCCACACGCACACTGGATGGAAGTGTGTACAGGCATACCCACATGCAAATGTACCTTGTACACATGCAAGCAAAATATGATGTGGGTGGGGGTGAGAAAAAAAGACTACAGTGGTTCACATCCATTTTCATTTTCTACAGGTACATTATCTCTGTCTCTGTCTCCTTCCTCGACATTTGCATCTTTCACCCTTCTTACTAGGCCCTGTTAATTAATCCTCACTTGAGGACTTCTCAGCTCATTCACTCCTACTATGCCTTTTCATACTCATCATCACTTTTTGTTTTCCAGATTCTTTTCTTACCTTACCCTTTACCACTTTTTTCCTAAAGCCTATCCCATTTTCTTCCCTAACATATATATATATACCTTAATTCCTTTTATCTCTCCATTAACTTTGCTTTTTTCTTTTGGATAATTCCTGAAGAAGTCCTATTATAGAAATGCTAATTCTAACTCTATTTTCTATTTTCTGTGTGCATTATAGTACCATCTTGTTTTGTTTTCAGGCCATATACTGATGCTGCACCTTGTTTTGTTTACTCTTATATGACATGTATCTATTGTAAGCTGATCAGAACATTGAAAACGGTCATTTAATGCTCCACAAACTACTACAATACTACAATCAAATTTTGGTCACACACACAGTAAGTTATCCACATTTACACATGCCCACAGTAGGTTATCCACATTTTACAGGCCCACATTAGGTTATCCACATTTCAGATATGCCTTTAGTAGTTAAAGGGAATCTGTATGATTCCCTATGAAATTATTGTGACGGTTACTATAAGGATCCAGTATGTACATTGCTGGGTTATATTTAGAAAATGTTTTCAGTAAGACTGAAAATATATTTAAACTTGTGATGTGGAGGCATCCATTTTATGGGCAGGAAGGAGCTGTAATGATATCACTGCCTCACCAGCTCTAACAGTATGCGATTAAGCAGGTTATAGCAAACTGCTCCTACTGACAGAGATCCTGTTCTATCATGAAAAGAAGCACTGGATTCTTTTTTGCATTCTGCCAAACATAACATCTTGGGTGTTCCTCAGAATATAATAGAATCCCTGACAACACAACTGAACTGTTCTCACCTGCTGCACTGCACACTGTTAACACTGGTGAGGCAGTAACAACATCACATCACCCTTCCTGTCCACAAAATGGATGCCTCTACATCCCTGTTTTTTTTAAAACATTTTCTATCTTACTGAAAACATTTTGTAAATATAACCCAGCAATTTACATACTGGATCCTCATAGTAACCTTCACAATAATTTCATAAGGAAACGTACGGATTCCCTTTAATTAATTTAGTCCACAGAAAAAGAGCAGGAAAAAGGCATGTTCCAGTTTAACTACCACAGAACTTTCATAATCATGGGTTCAACATTCCTAGTCATATAATAGTACTGCAATAACATTCAGTTAACTGGAATATGCTCAGAATAACTGGCTTCTATGGTTGATTTAATGCTTCCGCCTTCAGCCTCAGCATTCAGTTACTCTAATCAGCTGGTAATTCCTCTGTATACTCCAACTAACTGAATGTTATCACTTAATTAATCTCTGCCTATCACTGCATCTAGTACAGTATAAAGGGACACAAACCCCAAACCATTGGAAATAATTGATTTACTTTTTGTCGTTGTAGCAATCCCTTCCTGCTGCAAGGAGGCTGTTTACTAGAATGCCAGATCACAGAGTCTGTCTATTGTTAGACTGTATGATGGCCAGTAGGTGGAGCTTAGAAAGCCTGCTGTGTGCCAAGAGAGTTGGTGACAAGATAACAGAGTGATAGGAGGGTACAGCTGTGTCTCCAGGGCACCTTTGCCTCAGGTACTTGCCAGGCCACTTAATTGTCCAGTCACCTGGTAATCTCCATGGGTTGACAACAAAATATCTGTGGTGAATCCAAAGGTTTTGGTGTCAGAGGAATTTAGTGATCTCCATTTATTCTGTGGGATGTGCAAGGGAGACATTGGGAGGGTGAAAGTACTCTAAGGTACTGCCTCTCAAGGGAAGTTCTTGGTGGCCTTGTGACTGCAGAGGTTTCAGAAAATATAGGTGTTCATCCTTTGGAAGGGAGAGCATGATCTTGTTCCTGAGAGATGCTGCCAGCTGTGCTGATGATGGCGAGAGAGCTGGTGAAAGGGACTGAGCTGCTGACCAAGGTAGGAAATGTGCCTACTATTTGTAAAAGGGAATCCCATGTTAGGATGGACATTGAAATTGATGCCTCAGGCAGAGTGGTTAGGGTGATAGCCAACCACTACCTGAGGGCAGGCTGGAATACTAAGTGCTGCATAATGCCCAGCACCCTATACTGGGAGAGAAGGAACTGGGTAATGTGAGGCATCCAGAGCAAGGGTGGCCATAGACTGGGGTAGCTGAAAGACCCTCCAGTGGTGCTACCTTTCTGCACACCAGTTCATCAGATGCTACAGTGTTACAAATGTGTGTATGAAATGATGCAAAAGTAAGGTGGGATGCCTGACAAATTCAGTACAGAGTAAAAGTCTCTGTCCCAAAGCATCACCCACTGGTGAACTCAAGGAATAAGAAGGGTTGCAGAGCCCTGGATGTGATAGAGAAGGTACATCCTAAACAAATGGACCCTAAGGTTTTGATTCAAGTCTGCAGTCAAGATAAAACCTGTTTATAGCAATGGGCTTTGATATTGTAATGTGATTGACTAACACAGGCTCAGAAAAATTCATTTTTTATTATGTCATCACTTGCAGTATGAGACTCTACACCAAGTTCATCATGAAATGCTGGAATTCCTACATTTTACTCAGCATCAGTATTCCATGACAGTTCCAAGGGACCACCATTGTTGTGCTTGGTTACCAAACTTGATAGTGCAGATCACGGTATTGAAACTTCACACAATCATTTCTTTTCTACAAAAACAGAAGTTTTCTGTTACACAATGGACCTGACGGACTTAAGTTGTTTGTGAAAATGAGTAGTGTGGGACATGTCAGCTTCAGTGTTGCTGATGATCTCCAACAGCTGACAAGCTGGAATGGCCAATTGGCAGACACAACTGATGTGAAATGTCGCACACAGCTCATTTTATAAATAACATAAGGCTGTCAGGTTATTTGTATGATGAAAAACTTATCCATGAACACACAAGAGCCCCATGATTAATTTCCCATGAGCCCACAGTGTTGTCATGGCAATATAACTTTTGCTTTGATCCTTGCCCTACCATGACAATTGCATTAAAATTACAGGAAGAGCATCTCTGCCATGTGCTCTTTCAATGAAAAATGACTGTAGTTGCTACCTGTAACACGTTACCATGGTAACACTGCAAGGTGTGTCAGTCATGCTGAGAGTCTCAAACCGAATGCACTAGATTGAGTATGTGTTTAAACTATACTGAAATAACTAATTTAAAAAAAAATCTAAGACAATAAACTTAGTGTGCATTAATTCACAAACAACTGCCTCTTGGCACCTAGACTGACTTGAGCACTGAGTCTCTAACTCGTGTGTGACACTGAATAGGTGGCTCAGCATGCTAGATTCAGCAGAATGGATGTGCTCAGTTCCAACTCCAATTTAGAACAGCACAGGGTGGATTGACTATTTAACATCACAAGCAAGGCATTTAAAAAAAATGAAAATGAAATATGATTACAAAACAGGTGTCTTACCATTGCTATAAAAGCAGCTGTGGCTTCATTTCATGCCACATTACAACCATAGTGTGTATTAATATATGGTTGATGTAGTCCCTGGTTGTACCGTATTGCCTAACTGTTCAGTGTCAACCCAGAGTACAGTATATTTAGGGCAAGGTCCCTGGGAAACACCTATAAATATAGTGATTGTTTAATAAAGAGTGACAGCTACTTAAGCACTTTGTAGTGTGGTCATTTCTACATCTGATGCAAGGGTGAAGTTAATTGCACATGAAAGTGAAAAGGTGTACAGAGTGTGTTTTCTGATATTGTGGTGGACCTTCAGAAACACACTATCGTAGACAAAGGGTATCCCTGAGTTATAGGCTGTCTCACTTACAGGCACCAAGAAATGATTATTATATGGTGTCAGCCTCAGCTGAGAGAGAGAGAGAGAGAGAGAGAGAGAGAGAGAGTTATAACATGAGCAGCTTAATGGGTTGCAGGACTGCACAGCGTCTGTTCTAGGGATTACATTGTGTCGATTTGTTCTAAAATCACTTTAACACATAATGATTATATGTAGTTTTTCAGATGAATGAGTATTTAAGATAGGCAGAGATGGTTTTGGTAACAGCAACACTGAAAACATTCACGATTAAGAAAGTAGACAAATGTTCTCTACTTTTGGCACACCACTAGCAGTACAGAATGGTGATAGGCTGACATTTAATATGGATATGCTTTTACAATTAACTCATCCCTTGGGCTTCTAAATTTACACTGATGTTTCTTTTGTCCACTTTCTAATCTTATGAAAAGACTTGGAAAAGAATCTAAACTACTCTTACAAAAGGAGCGTCATGCAGACAAGGAAAGTTTAAAGGTGACAGGAAATTATTTTTACATAGTTAACACCCCTTCAATTTTCTATGTAGTTCGATATTCTTTAATTTTTACTTTTGATAAACAAATATCTAACTTTTGAAGTACCCTCATATCTACATAGAGTTCCACTCCTCAATGGCTATTGGTCTTTCATTTTACTTTACTAAGACATTCTATGACATCAGTTACATCATCCATGCTATTCATGGAAAGCCCTAGAATGGTGTCACTGAGGTAATACAACATTCAGGATGTATGAAAGAGAACTTGTAACATTGCAGAGGAGAAACAGAGTCTGAGTAGTAACAAGGCAAACAAAAGCAGATTATCATTTTAACAAAAATGAACAAAGCATATCAGAATATTGGATAGACAAAGGAACTGCAGGTTATCTAGAGGGGTAAAATGGTTTCCCATCACCTTCAAGGGTCTGTAAAGTATGTTTAGCACTTCAGATCACCACCCGGCAAAACCCTGCCAGAATTCAATTGTGTTTGTTCAACTTATATAAGTTACATTTTCAGAAATCCTCACTCTGCACGGAAATTAACTGCACTATTAAGTATGATCCAATCGAAGCATAGAGCAGCTGAGCACAAGATGAAATGCTATTCCAAGAAGATATAAAAGCACTTGGACATTTGAGTTGGTGATATGGTATTGTTTTAGAATTTGCAATGTCTTTATCTAGAGCGTCCAGTGGGAGGAGCTTAGAATGCCAGTGTGAGAAGGGTGCCAATGTACCTTCTAGTTGTCTTGGCTCTGGTTGCTTAATAGACTACCTGATGGCAAGTGCTGTCAAGGAACCCGCATTTGAGACCAACTCATCTTGATGCCCAGTCTCTGGCAACCTTCAGTGACAGGCCCATGACAGCAGTGGAGATTTCAGGGTTCTGGGATCTGAAGGCATTTAGTGTAGGTTGCTTTTAAATCCTGGAATTATACTAGTCATACAAAGGCTGATTATTACTGAGGTAATGCTGGGGTATGCTGAGGCAGAATCACATTACAGCCAATGCAAAGCATAACTTGGTGCCTCGGCATTACCTCAGGTAGTCACCCTTTAGATAATGACCACTGTACATAATTTTGATTAAGACTGGAGGAGTTATTTGAGTCTGTAAAAGACTTCCTGGTTGCTCATTGCAACAGCAGAAAGGAATGTATGTGATTCACATGGGAAAACTCAGGGGCCTTAATTGGCTGACCTATCATAGTTTAATTGGTTAAGAGCTAAAGAATGGATTGCTAAGGTCCTGGGTTCAAATCCAGTGAGAGTCACACTTTTCCTTTCATTTCTACAATTGGATAACTGTACATAAGGAATACAGTATGAGGGTTTGGAAAACCTGAGGGGCTTCCCTCAAAGGAGTCCCTGACAGCCTTGTGGTACAGAGAGGGTCCTGCAAAGAACCTACTAGGTCAGTATAGCTTGGACAGAATCGTGCATGCAATACTGCACTGTCATTAGGGCGAAAGGTACTACAGTGACAGAGGTCCCATAAGCATGTAGTAAGAACTGCTGCCCCTGTTGCTGTAGTCTCATGATGAGGAAAGTGAAGGAAGCTGTTGGGATGGTGCCCTGCTGAGCCACTCTGTTGGTGGAGTAGCTAGAGCACCGTCCCTTATGCTTATCGAGGGACTTGGAGCTGTGGTTTTATTCTCCCAAGTTCCCGAATAATGCTCATTTATTGTTTAGTTGAAACAAAAAAATCTGAGTGGACTTTTTTCTTTCTCCAAAGCCCATGACCCCCAGAGTTGGTTATATTTAGTCCGGGTCTTGTAGGATTGAAGCCCCCACGTCAGGGTGCAGAAGGTGGAGCCCTGCAAAGACAAAAGTATTGTTGCAGTGTGCGTGGTGCTGCATGCAGTCAGTGTTTTGTGCAGGCTGTTATGCTGCACACTGTTATGCATCACGCATTCTTGGTATCGTGTTTTCACTGTGACGTTATGACCCCATGCCTACAGAAGATAGGATGTTCACCTTTGGGGTATTTGTGGTCTTGGCCTGTGAGATGTTTCGAGCAGAGTTGCTAATAGAGCAAGACCTGTTGAGGAACACTAAGTTGAAGACTATGGTAGGAGATAAACCTACACTGAGTATAGGAATTCCCAAGGTAGGATGGGTACCAGAGACAATGCCTCTGGAAGAGGGATTGGGCTGAGTGCTAACTGCTCCCTAGAGGGCAGGTTGGAGTATTCAGAGCTATTCTGTGCCCTGCAGACCAGCCAGTGAGTATGGGTAAGTTGATGTGAGATGCCTAGTGCATGGATGGCCTCAGGGCTTCAACAAGGAGAATGGCATGATGGAGCTATGGGCCTGGCCTCAGGACCAAAGTACCCTCTGGATGCCATCTGCTGACAGAAGTATGAGAGTAAAGTCCCTACAGAGTTGCTGCTCTCTGTACCACCACACACCAGATACTAGGGTGTTACTGTGTGTGTGTGTAACGTGAAACATCCAAAGCATGTACTGTACCATAGTATAGTGGGGAAACTTGCAATGTTATTTAGAGCAGAACAAACTCTGACCTGAGGCATTACCTCACCCACTGGTGTTTCAATAGGGGAATAAAGGGTCATGTGGCTTCTGATGTGTGTGGAGGGAACAGTCTTTGCAAAGGGACCCTTATGCCTTGACTAATATCACTGGTGAAGATCAAACTTGTCTGTACTGTGTTAAACAGAAGAGCTTTCAGTGGACTGGGTTCCCATGACTACAACTGAATACATGTCAGCAAAGAGTGACGACTGCTTAAACCACCCTTGGAGTGTGATATTTTCTGTCAGAACAGAGTTCTGAATTGAGCTCATCCCAGGGTCTGAGAAGATGTGTACAGGGTGGATCTGATGTGCAGGGAACGCTCTGATGAGCATACCATCTTACCTCTCAGTACAGAGAGTCTCCTGGGCTATGTTTGACCGCGTGTTGGCACCAAGAAAGGGTTATCATATGGTGCCAGCCTCAGCTGAAAAGACAGTAGAGCAGCAGCTGAGTGGATTGCATGAAATTTAAACCAAGGAGTAGTTGCATATCTGTGGAATACAATGACTCATGTTTTCTAGTACGACATTTCTTTAGTTACCATTCATAATGTCTGCAAATAAATATGTGGTTTCTTTTTTAGAGAGTAGTGGGTACAACTTATGGTCTGAGGTTTGCATATTTTATGAGGTTCTAGCATAGATGCTCTCTCTCAACTCTCGAAAGCACCTCCTGCAGAGTACTTATCATTTGGAATACCTCCAAATGCATTGAATCACCTTTGGTAAAGTGACTGTGACAACTGTAGACTTCTCATTCCATAACTGATCCAAGCACTGTCTTAAAATGAAACACAGGAACACAGGGTGTGATGGCAGGAAAAGACCCATCAGCCCATCCTGTCTGCCCACCCATCTCATACATGTGTGGTGACCCTGTTGACTGACTAACTACCCCCCTGTTTCCTTCATGTACACTATCATCTCCTGCTCATATCAGGCTCTTGTGCCTGTCCCACTCTAGTTTGAATCCTCCTACTTTTGTAGTATATGAAACCCCACTGGGTAGTCTGTTTCTACTGTCCATCACTCTTTCTGATGAAGTCAATGAATTAAATCAGCGACAGGAGACTAGCTCTTTTCAGGTTAGTGAGATAAGGAAATCTAACATGGGATTATTTATTTATTTATTTATCGAAAATTGGTGACTGGATAGGGATAGGCGCCAGAGCTAGGAATCATTTCCAGTTATGAACAGGGAGGAATACAACAGGGAATGAAACAGCAATAACAAAGTGACAAAAAAGGTGTGTGAACATGTACAATAAAATCACTGTACAAGTAACAAATTTCAGAGAAAGACAGAAAAAGTCAAAAGGCATGCATGAATGTTGGTTGTGGGGTAGCCAGATCGAGAACTATGGGAGGTGCTGCCAAAGGAAAGACATACTTACAGAACCAATGGAGTATAAAATTCAGATTACAGAGTACATCATGTGGTAGATGAACCAGGTAAAATAGCAGAGATGGATGGATAGATCAGGGGTGGTTGTAGTTAGTGATGGGCCCAATTAGCTCCAGAGAGTGATTTGCAGAGTGAAGGCGAATTGCTGGAGAGCTCCGTAATGCAAGTGGAGTTCTTTGCGTTATTAATGGGTAACGTGAAGCCCTTTGAAAACACTGACTTCGTGTTACTCCACCTTCCCAAAGTACTACTCCACCAATCTTAAGGCAAAGTACATTGAAAACAATGTATTGTGCCTCACTTCACCTTGTTTTTGAGCTCCAAAGGTGAATTTTGCAGTGATTCATGGGATTTCAGGTCACATGGGCTCTAGATTATTCTGCACAGCCTCAGTTTGGGATAGCGTGTGTAGGAAGCTGTAGGAGACAATCTGCTCTGACAGCTCTCTCTGATTCAAGCCTTCAAAAAGCTGTTAAAAAGCCTTTTGAGTAATTTTTGCTGAAACTTTAGTTCATTGATTATAGGAAACCCTCCTGTACTCATATCATTGAACGTTTGTTTGTGTATGGATTTTGAATGTTAATGTACAACATTCAGTCAGTATATTGAAAGACAGTGGAAGTGTGCTTTGGGGAGGGGCGATCTGTGGTGTAGGTAGATTAACTTGGAGAAAAGACAGTGCATTCTGTTTTGGTGATATTTTTCTTGTATAACTGTGTTAATGTACAACAGTAATATTTTCAATATTTCTTGCCATTTTTTTGCTGATTGTTGTGGTGCAGCAGTGCATAATTTTAGTTTGTTTAAAATATGTGGTTATATTACTGAAGTTTTCAATTTGCTATGCGTTACTTAGTGTGTGTGTCAGTATGTGTGGGATGCGTGCCATCAAATCAGACACCTTTTATTGTGCCACATAATAATTTCAGCAATATAAGCTGCTATCCACTGCAGCTGTGTGATTTTGTACTTCTTTGTGGTATCTTACTGGTACTAGTACTAGTGACTGTGATTGCCGTAGTGCATGATTTTAGTTTGTTTAAAATATGTGGTTATATTACTGAAGTTTTCAATTTGCTATGCATTACTTATGTGTGTGTGAGTATGTGTGTGTGATGTGTCATCAAATATAGAAACATAGAAACATAGAAGTTGATGGCAGATAAGAATCGCAAGGCCATCCAGTCTGCCCATTTCTTTTTCTGCCTTATGAATGTGCCATTGGCCTTTGCTCTGTCAATGGCCTATCTATTCATACTCATCTGTATTGCTCCTTATGTCTATCCCATGCCTGTTTGAAGCCCTGCACTGTATTCATATCCACCACTTCCTGAGGTAGGCCATTTCACGCATCCACCACCCTTTCTGTGAGAAAGAACTTCCTCACATTACCCTTAATCAGCCTCCCTCTAATCTCATGCTGTGTTCTCTTGTCCTGCTATTTTTCTTATATTGAAACATTAGACTCTTTCACCTTGTTAATGCCCATAAGGTGTTTGAATGTTTCAATCATTCACCTCTCTCCTCCTTTGCTGTAGGGTATAAATATTGAGTTCAGTTAATCTGTCCTCATATGTTTTCTGATGCAGTCCCTGCACCATTTTGTTGCTCTTCTCTGGACTGCCTCAATTTTGTTAATGTCCTTGTGAAGGTGTGGCCTCCAGTACAGCATGCAGTACTCCAGTTGGGGCTTAACTAGTGTCATGTAAAGAGGATTATTACCTCCTCTTCCGACTTGTGATACCCCTACTAATACACCCCAACATCCTTCTAGCCTTACCTACTGCTTTAGTGGTCTGCTTTGCTGATTTCAGGTCATCGGTGATGATGATGCCCAAGTCTCTGTCTTCCCTTGTGACTGCCATCAACTATCCTCCCAACCTATAGGTGGCTTCAGGGTTTCTCTTCCCTATGTGCATGATCTTGCACTTCTGCGTTAAACACCAGTTGCCACTCTTCCACGACCATTTGGTAGTTTATCCAGATCTCTTCTCATTCTGTCCACCCATCTGGACGAAATACTCTGTTGCAGATCTTGGTGTCATCTGCAAACAGACAAACCTTACCCTCCAGTCCATCTGCAATGTCATTGATGAAGATATTGAAGAGGACTGGCCCCAGGACTGATCCCTGAGGTACCCCACTTGTGACTTGCATCTCTTCTGACTGTATACCATTTACCACCACTCTCTGTTTTCTGCCTCCAACCAGTCTGCCACCCAATTGACCAACTTCTAACTCACCCTGAGCCTACCCAGCTTATTAATCAATCTTCTATGGAAACAGTATTGAAAGCTTTGCTGAAGTTAAGGTAAGAAACATCAATTGCTCCCCTGGTCCACCACTCTGGTTACCCAGTCAAAGAAATCTATGAGATTTTTTATTTTATTTTTATTTATTTAGTTTTTGTTGACCGGTAAGTGCACTAGACAAATCCTGCCTATTTTCAGGCATGACCCGGGGAGGGATACAGATGAATGCCAACTGACCTTGAACCAGATTAAGCTGGTTTAAGATTAAGATTAACTTGACAGGACCTTCCTTTTGTAAACCCATGCTGTCTTGAATCCTGTGCTCCTATGGATTCCAGGTGTTGCACTATCCTTTCCTTAAGAAGTGTCTCCATAATCTTGCCGACTACTGAGGTAAGACTGACTGCCCTGTAGTCCCCTGCCTCCTCCCTGCTACCACTCTTGTGGAGCAGGATCACATGAGCCCTTCTCCAGTCTTTTGGAACCTCTCCTGTGCTCAGAGACTCACTAAACAGTTCTGATAATGGCTCTGTAGTTCCAGCCTTAGCTCCTTTAGTACCCTGGGATGTATGCCATCAGGTCCATTGCCTTGTCCACTCTGAGCTTATCGAGGTCTTGTAGGACCCTTTCTTTTGTGAAGGGACTAGTGCACACCTCCCTCCCCCGTGTGTCCAATGGTGCTGAGCTGTGGGCCCTGCCCTACCTTCCCTTCAGTAAATACTGAGCAGAAGTATTTATTTAGGATAGATGCTTTTACATGGTCCTCCTCCTCACACACACCCTTATCCCTTGATCTTAGCAATACCCGCTCTGGACTTTCTCCTTTCACTAATATATCTATAGAAAGTCTTGTCACCTTCTTTTGCTGTTCGTAAAATACATTTTTATTGTGCCACATAATAATCTCAGCAGTGTGAAGATGCTATCCACTGCAGCTGTGTGATTTTGTACTTCTTTGTGGTATCTTTACTGGTACTAGTACTAGTGACTGTTACTGCAGCAGTGCAGTACACTGCCCCCCACAGCCCACCCAAACCGGCATAGGTATTCTTTTCCAGATTTGAATTTCTGATGGTGAACACTGGTTGGGGTGTTGTGCCTTTGTGTCTGCATCTCTCTTCGTGTACAGCATCAATCTTAATCTGTCCGTGCATTTGCATCTCTTTGGGGCCCAATCTCCATCTGTAACTTATGTCACAGTTGTTTCTTTGGCTTCCATTCAGAGTACTGGACAGGTGCGGTGCTTAATTCTGCATGAACATTGTACTCATTAATATACATTTTTAAATCAGGACCATCATCACGAGTAACTCATGATACAAATCGTTCTTCATCATCACAGTCACAAATGCAGTCACAAATCACGATTCATGATCATTCATATTACGAATCACAACATTCATTTTTTTCTAGTTACTTGGATATTATAAGCCTGTTTTGTAGTATCTCTCCAGACTTCACCACACCACCATTGTACTCATTGATACATGTTTTAAGTCTGGGAGTTTTAAGCTACAACTCATCAGGGAAGTACAGCTGTAGGCATTCGCATTTCTTCATCATTCGGGTCACAAATGAATCACAAATCACGATTCATGATCACATCACGAATCACAACATTATTATTTTTTAATTGTTACTTGGATGTATTGTAAGCCTGTTTGTCGTATCTCTCCATGCTTCCACCCCACCATTGTACTCATTAATGAGTGTTTTAAGTCAGGGAGTTGGACAGTGTCTGCAGTACATATACAGACTGGAAAGAAGACTGACTGCACACATGCAGTTTTGTACAGTATCTTGCACTGCTCAGAATACAAAGTGGCACGATATGGAAGACAACAAAAAGGACATAATTACATACAAGGGTCTGGGATGGTGGAGAAATATATTTTATAACTCAGCAAGGAAGGTGTGGGGCACATGGTGTGAGGAAATAAAAACTAAAGTGGGATCCCATGGTAATCCAGCAGCATTTCCAGCATGGACATAATTTTCAACTGATGTCCATCTATGTGATCCAGCCACTGCTCCACAGCGCTCACCCTCTCGTTTGTTATCCTCGACAGCACTCCAGAGAACTGCCAAGTCAACCTATGTTACATGCAGTTCTGAGATCCACGTTCTACAGGCTGACCTGCTGGTGGTGGTGGTGGTGGTGGTGGGGTGCTGGTGGAGCAGCAGGTGCTGCTGTGGCCCTCCTCTTCTTGGGGATGCCGCATGCACAGCTGCACCCTCTGCCACAGAATGGCCAACAGGTGCAGGCATGGTCCGTTCTGTGGCAGCCTGCCACCCAACTGCTGGTGATTGAGCATATGGGTGTGCCCCAGTCTCCAGGTGAGTCCCCGGGCCAAGCACCTCCCTCCTCCTCACACAGCCGGCACTTGACCACACTGCTGTCCTCCCTCGACACAGTCCAGAAACTGCCAAACAATGGAGGTGCGGGAGGACCAGGCACAGGCAGGGATGGCCAGATGAACTGGCAGCCTGCTGGTCATGGTGCTGAACAGGGATGGGATCCACACCTGGGCACAGGGAACAGACACATCCTGCTCCAGAGGACCTGGTGCTGGACTTGGTGGTGGTGGTGATTCAACTGTCTCAGAGTCAGGACAGGAGGCGGTGCTGGTCCTGCTTCTGTGGGGGACACTCACATGTTTTGAGTGGTCCAACAGGAATGGAGCCCATGCCCTCCACACATGTGCACGTATGATGCTTACCACTACCCTGCTCTCCTAGAGCTTCCCTCCACCCCAGACATTCCCTCACCCTGGTCCATCTCTGCTACTGAGCTCCCTCAGTCTGAGCAATCACTACTCACACTGTCAGACAACACACACACACACACACACACACACACACACACACACAGTCACACAGACACAGACAAACTAACTACTTATAAAGATAAGAAAAAATAGTACAAAAAGACAAATAATGTAGCTTTTTAAAAAGCTGTTGGGTTTAAATCAAAGTTTAAATCTCCTCAGCTCTGATCTCAAAGCATCAGCAGTCACAAAACACACTACTCTCTCCATCTGCACAGGAGAAAGTAAAAGTGTCTGCTTGTATGACTCACTTTCTTTCTGCCTAGCTAAAGAGCATGTGACTTACAGTACTGTAAGCCATGTGATGTGTGGGGGCTGACAAATCTGAAACACCAAGTGGGTCACTTAGAATCCTAATGAGGAACACAAAGTCCATTAAAACAATGACTTCACCTTACTTCGCATTGCCATTCCACCCTTAATACGAAGTGGTAATGACAAGGCGGAGTGAGCACTTTGCATTGCCCACTCTGTGTAGCGGAGTGGCACGTTAAGTGCCCACTTATGCCCACTTCTTCAGTGGAATTTAAATTTGCTGCATCTCTAGTTGTAGTGTGAGAGAAGAGAAGAAGGTTACAGTAGCTTCAGGTGCATTCTTTGTGAAGTGTGTCAGTAAGAGTGATTTGAGAGAATGCGGAGGAAGAGAGAGAAGGGGAAAGAAGCTGTTCCAATGTATAGGAAGTCAGGCAGAGAAGGTAGATCAACCTGCTACTAATTTACTAGGAGGTATATAGAAAGGAACAAGCAGCAAATGAATGAAGGAGTAGGAGGAGGAGTGGCAGGGCTAAGCAGAGAGGAGAGATAATTCGAACAGAGGCAAGCCAGTATTTGGCTGTGAAGGATGAACATTCTGAGAGAGATGCTGGGTCTGAAGAGAGGGAAGAGATTAGTATCTAGAGAGCAGTGGCGGGTGAGAGGTGGAGTACGAAGGGCAAAGGGCAGGAGGAATGAAAAAGGGGTTCAACCTGACAAGTGCAGACTTTGGGGCAATACTATTAACTACATTTGCATAGTCAAACACAGGCAAGATCATCTTAAGGACAATCTCATGGCAAACTGGGAAAGGAAGGCATGATTTGTTTCAGTACAGCACACCTAGCTTAGGGTGAAGTTTTTTGTGCTTGGCATCATTCAATGTGGATGAAAAGCTAAGTTCTGATACAGCCACACCCTCAAATATTTGAATACTTTTCTTGCTAATCAACTAGGGTGGCAAAAGGCCAGTTAATTACTATTCCCAGTAATTCCATTTCAGTGACAAGCTCATCAACGTTGTGCCTCTCAAAAGGGGCCCAAGCAAAAAGATCATCACCCTTTATTTTTAATTTTTTTTTGTCAGGAAGTTCCTAATCATTTAAATAAAAGGGCGTAGGTTGGAGCATTTTTTATTTTTATTCATTTATTGAAATCTTGCATTAATACCATTGAAGACAAGTTCATTAAATAGGTTCCACATCAGAACAAACAAGAAATAAGAACAATAAACAAAATAAACAGTTATCAACACAATAGTACAGGGAATGGTATTAAGTAATAAAGTCACGGTATTGGTGCAAGAACGTAGGCTATGTGCAAGTAGCCTGAGTCAGTTCCATTTACTTAGGCAATTATACAAAGGCTATGTAGAAAGGCCAGAGTCAGGTACAATAACTTGTGCATTGTTACGAGTATATGGGGGAGAGAGAGAGAGAGAGAGAGAGAGAGAGAGAGAGAGAGAGAGATACAGCAACTAGGGATAGAAGAATGACATAATATAATACAGAGGAAAACAGTCCTGAAGCTGAAGCAGACTGGAAAGGAGCTGAGCAGTATCAGCTGGGGAGGCAGAAAGCAGAGTACAGGTTGCCGGGCCTGCTGGGAGGAGGAGTTAGAACTGGAAGGGTGGGATGTAATTGTGGTTGGGTAGGTGGAAGGCAGGTGAGGAAAGAGTGCTAAAGAGAGATAGAAGCAGAAGTGAGCAGGAGAGGAAGGAATGCTAATGGGAAATAGGAGCAACAATGAATAGATACTGGCTGTTTGGCACACGAGATGGATGTTGATAGGATCAAATGAGGGCAATGTAGGAGTGGCATATCCGACATTTCCAGAATCTTCAAAAACACAGAGTGGTTGGGCCACACAATGGCCTAGTGTCAGGTATACCTGATAGCCATCTGAAATCCAGGTTCAATTCCTTGATTCAGGACCCTATAGTGGAGTACTCTGGGGAGGGAGTGCTGTGGACACAGCTGCTTGGCTGCACCTACAGTGACCCAGAGTACTGCAGACTACAGGAGCTGCATCTCTTCATTGCGTTAGCATGCAAAGTGTCCCTAAGGTTTATCCCTTCTACCGGTCATGTCTGCCTTTATACTTAGTTTCTGAGGAGTCTTCTGGATGGCTTGTTTTACACTACAGGTGGCAGCCATGGTTAGCTCCACTGCAAGGGAGAGCAGCAGCGGATTGGCTACGTCCTGGAGTTGGACCTGAGTAATGGTACCCAGCATCCCCACTGTGGTTAGATGTAAATGGGGTCTTGAACTGGCTGTCAATGGAGCATGAAAAGGAGTAAGTTAGTTGGTGAAGAAGGGTGATACACTGTAAGTGTGTGACAAGGCCAGAGCCCCTGTCTGAATCTGTGCTGCATTTTCTTTTACACTCTCTGTTTTTGTAAGTTGTCTGTGTTGTCTGGGGGTACTCTGAACTGTGTGACCTGCCCCCTTCTGCCGCTTTAAGAACTTCACATTCATTCACCGAATCTATTAAAACTAGGCTGTGTTGGTTGATTTTTATCCTGCTCCGAGTCTGAAGCCCTAAAAGAACTTGTTTGCCTGGATCCTGATGGAAATTTGTGGTTTGGAAAGCTTGAATTTTGATCTGGCCTGCTGTCTGAAACCCTCCTCTTTGTCTTTATTGTTCAAATTGTTTTTGAGGGAGGCTGTGTGAGAACCCTCCTATTGACCCGACTCTGGTTTTAGCTATGGAGGGAGGTTGTGAGAACCTCCCAGATATTGACTTTTTATTTGGGTTTTATTTTGTGTTTTGGGCTCATCTGGACAGTCTTTCCACTATTGACTGGCAGTGAAAGTCCTAGTCTTTTCAACTTTTCTGTTTATTTGAGGGGGAGGTTGTGAGAGAACCCCTAACATTGATTTTATTTTTACTTGGACTAGGCCTAATCCGCAAACTGTGGCCTTATTTTTATTACTGATTGGGAGCGAGAGTCCCAGTCTATTTCTTATAATTGTTTTTTGCTTTAATTTTTGTTTTTATTACTGTGTATGTTAGGAGTTTATTTGCTTATTCTTTATTGTGTAGGTATTTTTATTTTTCCTTTGGGTTGCCTGGTTTGGCCTAATTAGTGCTGTATTATTAGTCAGAATGTGCCTGATGAGAGCTCTCCCTGTCAGGCACTACTTCCCTCTGAGCTTCAGGACCTCCACCCTTTACCTGCCCCCACCATCTGAGGCAGTGTATGGCTGTTGCAGGGCTGCTGGAATAATGGGAAGGAGGAGAAGGTGGGGACCGGGAGGGGCTGAGCTGAGCAGCCTGATTGGGGTAGTGGGGCTAGAAGACGTCCTGGGGTGAAATGGTGCACTGAATGAGGGTTGCCTTGTTTAGTGCCCATACCCAAGGGCTCCATGTCTAATGGGTTGGTACCTCGATCTGTTCGATTTCTCACCCAACCCACATGGTGTTGTGCAAATGTCAGATCTTTTAGAAACAAGTCATTTATTATAGCTGATCTTGTTGGATCATGTGATCTGGCATGCATCACCGAGACCTGGCTGGATGATAATGCTGGTCCCATTCTGGAGTCAGCGATTCCAGCGGTTTCTTAGTGATACACCATGTGAGGTCGGGTTGCAGGGGTGGGGTGTAGCAATCTATTTTAAATCAGAGTTGGGCCTTATTGATGTGCCAGTTGAGGACACCAGATCCTTTGAGTGTACTGTAGCCGTAGTGTGGAGTGCAAAATTGTTCTCATCTATTGTCCACCAGGTGATGAGAATCAGTTTTGCAGGAAGTCGTGGACTTCATTGTTGACATGGTGTTGGACTCCCCAGGCTGATGGTACTGGGGGTTTCAATCACCTGGATCGGCGATGAACTCTCACAGTTTGAACAAGACTCTCCTGACTTATGAGTTCTTTGGGCTTCACACAGGTAGTTTCTTCGACTCATAATCACAGTCACTCACTGGACCTGGTCTCCTCCTGGGGTTGGAGGCCTCTGATTTGGTGGTGGAACCTGTTGGATGGTCCAGCCATCACATCATCAGGTTCAAATTCTTAGCTCCCCTTGTAGGCCTGACCCGTGGAGATGGTCTGATACCGCCCTTTACGGGTTTGACCCCTGATGGCCTTTTGGCAGTATTGGACCTATCGGGAATTCCAAATGTAAGCGAGGATCCAGAAAACCTACTCCAGGCTTTTAATCGAGCAGTGGCGGGAGCCCTGGATTCCTGCTCCTTTATGCATTTGCCTGCTCACTCTTCGTCCTCCGTTCCCATGGTTTGATGGGATCTTGAGGGGATGAAGGCGGACGGGTGAAGGTTAGAGAGTGCTTCACTTAGATCTGGCTTAGATGCTAACACGCTTACACTGATAGAACATTATAGACTTCTATCAGTTATCAATCTCCCATAAGAAGGCAGAATTCCTGTCCAGGGAGATTGCTTCTGCACAGAACTGACTAGCTTCAGCTGTTCGAACCATGGACAGACTGTGCAATCCAGCCTGTCTACGAGTCCGAAAGCCTTGTCGTAAGTGGAGTGCGATGAGTTTGCTCTACTTTTTGTTGATAAAGTTGCTGACATCAGGTCAGAGATTTGTTTATCATGCCATATGGGGCTACTGGTGGTCAGAGTGAGGTCATGACTCCTCCATTTTGATGGACTGATTTTGACCGACTGGTGGTTGAGGACATCATGTGGCTTCTCTGGAGTATGCACCCAACTTACTGTAGTTTAGATTCGAGCCCATCTCACCTTTTAATGGGAACGTGACACGTTTGGGTCCGAGTTACCTACAAGTGCTTCTGAGCCTGTACTGCCCCCTCAGACCACTCCGCTCAACCAACGAGGGATTGCTAGAGATTCCTCTAGGTGCATTTGAAGACCTTGGAAGCCTCGGCCTTTGTGTTTGCTGTTCCTCCTGTGGAATTCTCTACCTTGTCAGGTACGAGAGTGCCATACAGTGGAGAGCTTTAAACTGCTTTAAAACATACTTGTTTATATGTGCCTTTTCTGACTTTTAGTGTACATAATTGCACATTTTAAGTCTTTTGATTGTCCTTTTATTTGTTAACTGTTTGTCCAAGTTCCCTCCTCTTAGTCGCTCTCCCTAGAAGAGGTCTTTGTTGGGACAACTTCGAAACCTTTGACTAAGATCTATAGAATACTTCTTGGAGCAGTACAGGATCCCTTTACCAATTAAAGGTAAAATGGGAAGTTGATGTGGCACCTATAACGATAACAAAGGGTGACTAGGATGCAATTTTTAAAATGGAATGCAATGCTAAGTGAACAATAGACTAAGGAGTGTGCATTTCAATATTTTACAAAGGATGCATTTACTCAGTGGTAGCACAGAGACTTGATCTAATAAAGTCTGATAAGTGCCCAAAATGTAAAATTCTAATGAGGACTTTCTTTTATATGGTTTGGTCTTGTCCCAGAGTGCTGCCCTTCTGGCAGGAGGTCACGTCCCTGCTATCGAAAGTCACAGGCCTTTCAAAGTCATTAGATGCAATAGATATACTATTGGGATTACCAAGGGGGTGACACAGAGAGGGATTCAGTGGACCATCTTCTGTGGAAACTAGTAACAACTATAGGAAACAGGTTCTGGCCCAACATTGGAGTCTTGAATCCCACAACGGTGCCCAAAGGTTGGGCTCCCTCCTTTTTTTTTTTTTTTTTTACTCTATTTATTCATGCCTCTCTCCAGTGTGGTCTCTTGGTCAGCTGGCTCTGCCCATCTGGCCTGAAGTGCAGATCATCCGTATTCTAGCTGAGGGGCACCCCCACTTCTTATGCAGCCTGCCCTAACCCCTCGGGTCTGAGTCCTCCAAGGAAGGATCACCATTCTCCTACCAGCACTCTATCTAAGTACTGGAGGGCAGTTGTCATAGGAGGAGGGAACCGTGAGCAGACGCCATGATGTGTGGTATAGGACGGGGGCCGTTAGTACTGGACTCACCTTTGCATACTGGTGGAAGTTTTTTTTCCTTGTTTTCTCCCTTCCCACCAAACTTGGGATGTGCAAAGTCATCAAGCTTGCTACAAGAGCGCTTCTGCACATGTCCTGAAGATGGCCACCATTGTCCCCATTTTGTGGTCCCAATGACTGCAGTGCACCCAGCCTCCACCGGTGCCGCTATCTGTGTGATACATTCCTCTCCTCCAAGGAGAGAGAGCAGTCCTATAGATGCTTCATCCTCTCGCTCCTGGCTGACCCCTGGCATCCTGAGCTTGTTCCCAAACCCGGTCACCGGCATGACATGAGGTGTGTTGTGCAGTGCCTCAACCTCAGCTCCACTGGGATGGCATGGGCTCCTCCTTCACTGTATGAAATTAGAACAAACTCAATATATGGCCAGGAGTCAACATGACAAATACTACCAGATGTGGGGCACCCTGGAAGAAGCTCTTAGTTTCCGTGGTTCCTCACTTTTAGAGAGGCAGGAGAGGGGTTGGGGAAAAGGCCTGTTAACATTCTTCATTGTATGATATCCCTCTGTATTGTGATGCTTGATGGGTGAACCCTGTACTTTCTGTTTGCTTGCAGTTCTCAGTTTTGAAACATCTTGTCCCAGTCATCATCATCATCATATTTTATTTCTAAAGTGCCTCATTCTAAAGGCTCAGAGAGCTGTTCAAGAAATACAAATAAATCACATACAACAAGAAATTAAAATAACAATTTACAAAACAGAAACCACTCCAATATGGTATATTGTGATGTGGGATAGCTGCAAGTGGGCGCCTACCAAAATGACTACCCACTTGTGGTGCAGAAATGACAGAGTGAGGGTGTGAGGAAGGTGACCGGATGGGGAGGTTTGCGATATAGACAGGACATTGCTATATACAGTATATATGTGAGCGGTGGGGGGGGTGAGCATGACAGAAGGGAGGGAAGGATGGCCTGGTGTGGTTGGTGTGGGGCTGTCGAGCTGGCCCTGTAGCGTGGTGGGTGGGTGGCAGCCTCAAGCTGCAAGGGTTCTAGGTTCAGGTCAGGGCTCACCACATTTTGTGAGCCCTGCCCAAAAATTGTTTTCCCAGAATTTGCACCCACTGACATGTACCCCTTGGAGTTAAGAATCCTTTAGTAGGGAGGTGTAGGGGGTACAGCCCGTCCGATTAACATTGAAAATCTAAGTCCTGGTGCCATTTTCCTGTGTGCCAGGGATGTACATCACCAAATTGATTTTCATCGATTTACCTCACCATAACGACAGTCTCCTTTCTGCAATTGCCATTATGACATAGAACCCACCAATATCAGTTAGCAGTTAAAAAGTGTCGTCAAAGGCTGGAAGAACAAATTGTTTTACAGCCTTGTTAAAAACTCCGCTAAGGGATCCAATATCACTTAGGTTGCAAAGAGTTCCACAGTCAAGGGTAGCCACAGAAAGGCCCTTTCACCAAAGACTTCAGACTAGTGTGTGGAACCTTAAAAGATTCTCCCCAGCAGAATGGAGAAGGCAATCTGTTAAACATATGGGTGCAGGAGGTCCTTTCTGTAGTCAGTACCTAGTCGGTGCAGGGTCTGGAATTCCATGAAGCAAATCTTGAAGGAGAAATGCCATTTAACTAGTAAACAGAGCAGATTACACAGCACCAGTGAGATATGACTGAAATTGCTTGTACAGTATGTGATATCAACTCACCATGGTGTTGCACACCAGTTGGAGATGACACACCAAATCTCCTACATGCCTGAAGTAAAAAGCACTGCACTAGTCAAGATGGAAAGCCACTTAAGAGTGGACTATGGGCAGTACTGTATATGGTCTATACAGTATCTTGTGTCATTGTTTGTTCCAGAGGTTCATCAATTCATAAAATCTCTCTGGGACTGAAGACAATCACTATTGTATTTGAGCTCAAAACAGCAACACAAGAGATACTGTAATAATGAGTTGAACTAAAATGACAGTACTGTGTCCCTATTGACATCTCATGAAAGCATGCTGTACATAGAATTCAGACAACACAGATCAGGATAGTTTTCACAGCCCACTAGACTGCAACATAATTGCTAAAGGTTCCTTTGGGCTGCATCTTCCAGGTAAACATAATTCAAGTCAGTATTTTAATATAGGAAACTTTTACATGCAGTAGGAAAAATAATGAATTAAGATTTTAGGATTCTGATTCTGATGTTGATCTGGGGTCTTATTGGAATCAGAATTATGGTGCTAGTGGCACTAGCAATAGCAGATGAAAATGTTATTACTTTTATAGCCATCTTGTGCTCTGTAACTGGAAAATGGAGCACCATGGAACACATTTTGAGTTTTCAATGCATTCTTCCCAACTATAAATCACTAAGCAGTTGAAATAAAATACTCCCTTCCTTCTGTTTAGAATGTTGGAGACAGCACTCCAGGCTGCTGATCAGATGATCATTAGGAAACTAAAACAGCTTGCTAAATACTGGTTGCCTATTAAACTGGAGATTTGTTTACCCTTCAAAATGCAACAACTTGCACATTTAAATACTTAGCATTTAAACATTTTCCTGCTACTGGCTTCAGCTGGGCAGGTGTCGTCTTTAAGAAAGATTCATACCTCTTAAGTGTCACCATTTCCCAGCAATGAATCTAAAAAGATTTAACTGTTTTTAACCTCTTAAGACACTATCTGATAAACACTGTCTCAGACATATGGCAGTTCTTCTGTGAACTAACCAGGCTAATTATATAGCATCAGCAGGCATTTTTTACTATGCTTTTGGGAAAAAATATATTGAGCTACAGCAAACACACACACACACACACACATTATGCAAACCATTCTCGTGGCCACAACATTCAAAATAAATACTGCAATCTAAAATGTTATAAACCAATAAATAAACTGTTTATGTCAGTGAACACAGTGAAGTTCAGTTTACAGTACATCCTTTAAATATTTCTTATCCTATATTTTGTATCTTGGATAGAGCAGGAGATGCTACATCTCATTGTCATAGGGATCTTCATTTTACACATTTTGCACTGTAATTACTCTGGATGTCCCAGATTAGCTGCAACATTTTGTTTTCAATTGGGTCATAATTTGACCATTTTTATAATGTATTTATTCAGGGTAGCCAAGTCCAGATGTAAAATATTGTTTCAGTGGTTCTGATTTTATGCAATGCAGCATAATAGTGTGTAGATGTAGAACCCTACTGAAAGTGAGATGCCACGTCTTCTGTGAACTATCCAGGTTAAAATATAGCAATCAAGAGGAATATTCTAGGAAAACACATTGTAAAAATGTGTAAAAGGAAGACCACATTGAAGCTGCCTCTCAGCAGATCTGCATTGTGAAAATTCATTAGAAATAATTGTTTAAAGCATCCTAAAAGCTCTCTACAGTCATATTGGCTCTGACCAGTTCTTGTTAAAATAGTCAGGCCTTACTGTTCATTTCTGAAATAGTATTCTTTTCACTTTTCTCATTGGAACATTCTCTTCCAGATAGTATTGATGTGAAGAGCCATACTTTACCTGGCAGCTGACCTATCTTGTTGTATTCCTTCTCATACCTTGCAGCATTGTGACCTCACTTATTTTGACATCTGACTGACTGACTTCCCTACAGCCGCTCTCCTGTATCACTTATGTACATGTTAAAGAGTAGCAAGAGCCAAGACAAACCCTGAGGCACCCCAAGTTACCTCCTAGACATCAGTGAATTTTTCATTCAGAACCACTTCTGAGTCTTAGCTGCCTGCCATAGAAACATAGACAATGACAGCAGAAAAGACTGATGTTCCATCCAGTCTGCCTGTGATTCCCTATCTATTTTCTGTAGAGGGTTCTATGCACCATCTATTCCCTCCCTGTTACTTTCACCCTGAGTAAACCCTATACCTTTACTCTGTACCAGTTATGCTTGAAACCATTTATAGTTTTGGTTCCCACCACCTTAGCTGGTAGACTGTTCCATGGTTCTACCACCCTTTCTGTAAAATAATACTTTCTCATATCCCACTTAAACCTCCCTCCTGTCAATTTCCACTTGTGCCTCATGACCTCAAATGGTTACTTATGCTAAATAATTCCCCACAGTTCACCTTGTTTATTCCTTTCAGGAACTTGAAAGGCTCATATCTCCCTCTCCCATCTGGTCTCTAGTGAGTACCCGTTCAATGCCTTGAGGTGATTCTCATCAGACCTGCCCTGTTGGCCCTGAATCATCTTTGTCATTCTTTGCAGCACTGTCTCCAGCCTGTCCTTATCTTTCCTGAAGGAGGAGTGCAAAATAAGTGAGGTCACAATGCTGCAAGGTATGAGAAGGACTACGAGGACTAGGATTTGACGTATGAGGACAGACTTGAGGAGCTCTGCCTGTTCTCATTGGAGGAGAGGAGAGACAGTGGGGACATGATTGAGGTCTTCAAGTACCTCAAGGGAATAAATAGGGTAAACATGGAGGGTCTTTAGACTAAAGCAGGGAGGTATCACTAGAGGGCATGGTTTGAAGTTGGAAGGTGGAATGGTGAGGGGAAAGAGGAGGAGGTTTTTCACTGAGAGGGTGGTGGACCCTTGGAATGAGCTGCCTGGCAAGCTGGTTCAGAGATCCACAGTGGAGGGCTTCAAAGAGAGGTGGGACAGACACAGAAAGTGGATGTATCAGATGATGGCCTGGCAGGTGGGGGATGGATGATAGGGGTTTCTGGAATACAAATGGGGTGGGCCTTAGCACCCAACTAGGGATCTGAGGTTAGAGCAGACTCAATAGACCATAAGGCCTAATCTGCTGCCAATTAGTATGTTAGTATGTTAGAACTGGGCAAAGTACTCCAGGTATAGCCTCATCAAAAATCTGTACATTTCCTTATCCATTAAGATAACTCCTTCTCCCTAGTCTTAAGTCCCCACTTTCTTCACCAGTCTTCTACTGTATGTGGTATTGAACTGAAAGCCTTACTAAAATCCAGGTACAGGATGTTGACGGCCTGGTTTCAATCCCCATCTGTGTCAATGAATTGACAAAATCAATCAAATTTGTTTGACACAAACTGCTGTCATTGAGGCACAGGTCAGGAAGCATAGGCAGACCAGGAGCAGTTTCAAAATTTGCAAATAGCTTTTATTTTTCTCAATAACACCAAAATAAAAAAATAAAATATTCAGTATACCTATTTACAAAGGAGTACAAACAGAGAAAATCAAATCTTTCTTCTGAGGGTGTCTCTTAATTCCAAGTTTCAGTCTCTCAGTCTGTCAATCTCCTTGTCTCTGTAGCAAAAGCATTGCTGCTCTTTTATAAGTCTTTGTCTGGGAACTCGTTAAGAGAGCCTACTTCTCACAGAATGTTCTTGTCAGTTTTGATGCAGGTGCAGCAAAAAAGAACATAGTGACACAGAACTGACCTCTTGTTTACAGCTGTGCAAAAAGCTTAAAACTGCAACTCAGGTTAACCCCTTGAGTTCCAAATAGCTTTGCAATCATTTCAACAGTTTAACTATATACAGTTTTCAACAAAAGGATCCCAGTATCAGAGACATTTCCACATAAAGTTTCACATATATTTTATACCTGCAGATATGCAATGGGAAGAAAAGACAGAAATAGCAAGAGAAGGCAGAAAGATAGTGAGAGGTGGAGAATTGTGAAACTGTTGGGAGTGATCAGTTCCTAGGTCTATCAATAAAATTTGGTTGCTAACTTGACAGACAAGAGAAAGACAAGGAGCAGAAAGAACAGACCCTTGCATTTAAACTCTTTCTGCATAACAAATGGAGCAGGGACTTATTCAAACCTGTCACAGCTGCCCATTGTGAATGCATATTGATTCCTATCCATAAGCCTGCTTACTTCAGGGACTCACCTATCCACTCTTTTTGATTGCCTCTAGTAGCTTACCAAATATAGATGACAGGCTCACTGGCCTGTAATTTCCCAGATTCTCCCAATCCCACTTTGGGACAGGGGTGCCATGTTCACAACACTTAAGACCCTTGACATCATGCTTTTGCAAGTGATCCATTAGCTAGATCTGCCAAGGGTGCTGCCAGGGCTTGACTTGTCTCTCTCAGCATCTTTGGGTGCATACCAGTCAGTCCTAGGGGCTTATTTAACTTTATAAAATGGGTAGAGAATTTCCTGCATTTTGATTGGCTGAGAGGTACCATTTGCCATATCATTATCAGGACATATTCTCGCAACTGGCACTACTTTGCTACAACCAAAGGCAGCACACTTGCAGATCAATGCAAGCCACAGCTTTCCCTGCCTGAAATGGATCTCCTGCTGCAGCTCCACATCAAGCAAGTCACAGAATTATAAGAGCTGCACTGGGAGAGCACTGTCACGAACAGACATCAGTGCTTGTCCAAGCCCTCCGTGAATGACAGCTAACGTTAACTCTTTAACAGTCATTAATTTATTTTGCTGCTTCCCGCTTTCTCCATGTCAGTGTGTCATGTGCTGCTCAAACAGTAAACACTGACTGTTAATCCCAACGTAGTCTCCTCCTCTACTATGATCTCCAATGTCTACTGCTCACCCCGTGCTGCTATCCAGTAAACTGCAAGGACAAAATGACAGATGATTTAGTAACTTCTAATTGCAGGCAAATTGGAAAGGTTTAAGTGATGAAGGAGGAAATGCAAAGAAGGATTCTAGTTGCTGTCTATGGTGGCTGTTGAGGGACACACTCACTGCCTGTCAGCTCCGCTAGCACTGTAATTCCTAACACAGCCAAAGTAAGAAATGTGGAAAAATAAAATAAACTGAAGACCATATCATTGAGGACTTTTTATCTGGGTGTATGTGGGGAAGGTGTGACAGACAGACACATTATGCTTCCCCAGTCAAGGCAACCGCTCCTCCATTAGCACTGTAATTCCCAGCACAGCCAAAGTAATAAGAAAAAAAACTAAAAAGCAAATTATGGAGGGTTTTGTATCTGTGTGAGTGTGTGTGTGTGTGGGGGGAGGTAGACACCATTGCCCTCTAATGCCTTTAATTAAACATCTCCATTAACCTCCGAGAGCTGCAGACTGATATATCAGTCCAGAATTTCTATATGTTCTGATTCTGTCTGCAGCCTAAGGGTTAAATGTAATAAGGACTACTTTTATATTTTTGCATTGATATGATCATATTTTTAAATCTCTTTGTGTACACTTGTCATATTCATTTTAGTAATTTTTTTTTTTTTAGAGGGGACCCATTTTATAAGTGGAATAAGACACTTGAGGTGTGATTTATGGCTGATAAGAGCACCTCCCAGGTGCTAAAGGCACTCTGCACAAGCATCTCATGCCTCATTACGCACCTGGGACATGCTGTTATCAGGCCATAAATCAACACCTGATTGTGTCTTATTCCTTACTTAGATCCCTCAGACCTTTAGTACTCTTTGTTCAGATATGCATCCCATACCTAGCTAGATAGCTTCTAGCAGAGAACAGGCAGAGAACAGCAAGAGGAAGGAGCTGCAGTTATAACTATACTTCTCTACTGACACTATATTGCCTTCTTCCCTCCCTCCCCACTTAGTTTGTTCTACTTTTATAGGCACAGGATTTAACTGACAACAGGAACTTCCTGTTTGGGAGCAGGAAGGGAGTGATCACATTGTCACAAAAGAGTCACCATCCTAGAAGGGAAAGAGTAGCTCTCCGTCCTCCCTTACTGCTGGAGGTCTGACTCTGAGCAAGTAGGAGACTACTGAGAAATATAGGAACTTCTTGTCTCAGAACAGGAAGATCAGGAGCTTAAAGAGCACAGAGGCAGTAAGTAAGTAGGGAAAAAAATTAAAATAAAAATATTAAATAAACAGAGGATAGAGTAAGTATTCAAAACAACAGTTAAGGGACCAGAAATAAGATATGATGGGAATGGTGTGTGCAGTGGCTGTGGAGCAGCAGTCTTCTGAGAGACATCCTGGAGGATGCGGTGTTGTCCCATCTGCAGGCACCTCTCTGAACTGAGGGAGAAGGCTGCTCATCTCCAGGCTGAGTTGGCCAGGATTTGTGGGACCTCCTCTCCCACCCAGGGACCACCAGGGCCACCGCTGTTGCCTCAGAGGTTGCCAAGAAAGATGAGTGGTTGGACCACAGTGGGCTCAGGGAGGGTGAGGGTTGCGGAACAGAGGCACATCCTCCAGTTGTACCTCTCCACAATTCATATGCCATTCTGGCAAAGTGTGGTTCATCTATGGAGGCATCTGCAGTGGAGACCAAGGAGGATGCTGGGAACCTCCATAAAGGAGACCCTCAGGAGGGTCACATGGGACCCCACAGGGAAGAAACAACTCCTAGTGGGGGACTCCATTGTTAGGAAGGTAGAACTGGGGAGGAAGGGAGAGGGAGGTAAGGTGTCTTCCTGGTGCCATGGCTTGGAGGGACAGTGAGCAAATCATCAGGATTGTGGGAGCAGCTGCATGGGAGGGGCCTGGATGTCATTGTCCACATAGGAACAAATGACCTGGCAGGGAAAGGGATCAGAGCAGTGCAGAAAGAGTTTGTGGAGTTGGGAAGGGCCTTAGACAAGTAGCACAAATGGTAACCTTCTCAGAGGTGCTGCCTGTCTATGGCATGGGTGAGGCTAGGGTGTTCCACACCATGGGATTCAATCAGTGGTTGAAAAACTGGTGCAGAGCTCAGGGTTTGGCTTCATTGGGGACTGGGAGTCCACCTGGAGTGATGCAGTCCTATACTAGCGTGATGGTCTGCATCTGTCCTGGAGGGGAACCAGGATCCTAGTGATAGGTTTAAATGCTTCATTGGCAAGCATTTAAACAAGCCAAGGAGGGTGAAACTGGAAAGGAGCAGGGAATTCCTAGCCCCTCAAAAAATCAAGGTAGTTAGTGAGGTAAACACTAAGATAGAGATGTCGATAGGGAGAGGGCAGGGGCAAAAGGGTAAGACCATCAAGAAAAGGAGGGTAATGAGTACCAATGGCTGTAGTCTGGGCAACAAGCTCCCTGAACTGGTGGCCTTGATGGAAGAGGGATGCCTGGATATCGTGGCAGTCACAGAAACATGTGCATGAGAACCATGACTGGGCTGTTAACATACCAGAGTACACAACCTACAGGAGGGACAGGAGGGTAGAAGAGGGGGAGGTAGCTCTCTATGTAAGGAAGGGATAAAGCAACAGAACAAAAGAGTAAACAGGAAGAGAGGAGGCACTGTGGGTCACCTTAGAGACTGGAAATGGCACCACAATCAGCACAGGGTTGTATACAGACCCCCATCTCAGGCGAGGAATGGACAAGTATATAATAGAAGTCATCCTTAGGATGGCAGAGAAAGAGGAGATACTGTTGATGTGGACCTGAAAATGTCAGATGTTAACTGGAGCACATATGCTGCAGCCACATCAAAAGCAGGGCAATTATTGATATCCACAGGGTCATGCCTCAGACAGCTAGTGTTGGAACCCACTCAGGAGGGAGCAGTCTTAGACCTTGTACTCTCAAATGGGGACAGTGAGAGGATCTCAGATCTAGAAGTGGGTAGCCATCTGGGAACAAGTGACCACCAAACAGTATGATTCATGATAAACTGAGCTGCAGAGTCAAGCCATACAAAAGTGAGGGTACTGGACTTCAGGAGGGCTGACTTTGGCAAAATGGGAGCGTGTCTTAGAAAAGCACTAGCAAACAGGCAAGAAGGAGGGTGGAGCAACAATGGGAAACATCAAAACTGCCATCATAGAGGCAACACGCCTGTGTGTGAAGCAAATAAACAAATCAAAATAGAAAAAAAAGCCACTATGGTTCTCAAAAGGTGGCGGGAAGGTTAGGGAGAAGAACATAGAGTTTAGGAAGTATAAGAAACATAGAAGGAGCAGGACATAGAACTCTACCAGTTAAGGCAGAAGGAAGCAGGAAAGGCAGTCAGAATAGCAAAGGCCCAAACTGAGGAAAAGATAGCCAATTCGGTTAAGAAGGGGATAAAGCCTTTATAGGTACATTAGGGAGCATAGAAAGTTGAAGGGAGGGATAGTGAGGCTGAATAGAATGGATGGTGGGTGGGCAGAGAGGACAGTGAAAAGCAGGGATACTGAATGAATACTTCAGCTCAGTATTCACAAAGAAGGAGGAGGAGGTACCTAATCCAATTAAAGAAGCACTCTGGATATGGTGGTCAATCCCAGTCCTTTCACAGAAGAAGTGTTCTGAAAGAACTCCTAAAACTGAAGGTGACAAAGCAATGGGGCCTGACAGGATTCACCCCAAATTCTAAAGAATTAAGGGAGAACTAGTGACACCACTGACTACCCTTTTAACAAATCATGGGAGGATGGTGTGGTACCTGAGGACTGGAGGAGGGTGGATATGATTCCCTTCACAAAAGTGGGACCAAGACAGAGGCAGGAAACTACAGACCTGTCAGTTTGACCTCTGTGGTAGGGAAAATGATGGAATCACTTCTGAAGGAAAGAATTGTTGAGTACCTAGAGGCCAGTGGGCACAGTACCCAAGGCAGCACGGATTCATGGTGAGAAGGTTATGTCAGATGAATCTAATAGATTTCTTTGACTGGGTGACCAAAGTAGTAGACTAGAGAGGGGCTGTGCACATGGCCTACCTAGACTTTAGCAAGGCATTTGACACAGTCCCACACAAAAGATTAATAAACAAATTAGCCAGCCTGGGAGTGGGTCCCATGGTGGTAGCCTGGTAAAACATTGGCTGGACAACAGGACAGAAGGTATTAATAAATGGAGTCTACTCTGAAGAAAGGGGTAGTGGGTTACCACAGGGTTCAGTACTGGGTCCAGTCCTTTTAATGTCTTTATAAGTGACATTGCAAATGGACTGGAAGAAAAATATGCCTCTTTGCAGATGACACAAAGATCTGCAACAGGGTTGATACACAAGAGGGCGTGGAAAGGATGAGAAGGACTTGGCAAGGTTGGAGGAATGGTCAGAAGTATGGCAGCTTGGATTCAACGCAAGAAGTGCAAAATAATGCACCTGGGAAACAAAACCCAGGAAAGAGTACAATTGGGGGTGGTAGTAACAGCAAAAAAATGGAAAGGGACCTGGGGTAATCATATCAGATGATCTTAAGGTTGGCAAGCAATGTGAGAAGGCAGTAGGGAGGGCTGGAGGGATACTGTAATGTATAGGGAGGCATCACCAGCAGGAAACAGGAAGTTGTTATCCTCTGTACAGACAGTTGGTGAGACCTCATCTGGAGTACTGCATCCAGTTCTGGAGACCCCATCTCCACAAGGACATAGACAGGATGGAGGCAGTTCAGAGGAGGGCAACTAAAATGGCGAGGGTCTGCAAGAGAAGCCATATGAGGAGAGACTAAAGGAGCTTAATATGTATACCCTGAGGAAAGGAGGGAGAGGAGGGACATGATAGAAACTTTTAAGTACCTCAGTGGAATCAACAAAGTCCAAGGGTATCATCTTTCAGAAAAGAGATGTGCAAGAACAAGGGACACAATTTGAGGAAAGAGGGTGGATGGCTCAGGGGCAATATGAGGAAGTATTTTTCACAGATAGGGTTTTGATGCTTGGAACCACCTTCCTGAGAAGGTTGTGGGGTCTAAAACTGTGGGAGAATTCAAGAATGCATGGGACAGACATAAGGCAATTCTTGTTGGGGTGGGGTAGGAAGAAATAGGCTGTTGGTTGACTAGGATCTGCAGCTTATCCAGTAGATAGAAATGGGCAGACTAGGTGGGCCAAGTGGTCCTTATCTGCCAGCAAAGCCTATGTTTCTGTGTTGTACCTAACTGTTAAACAGAGTAAAGCTGTTCTGTAATAAGGCATGCAATTTTGTACTTGGTGCAGATAACCACATGCATAGTTCTACCTTTACACACTCACTAACTGGCTACCTTTATCCAGCAAAATAAAGCTCTAGACTTGTGTGCTAGCAAAAGGCACTCCTGGGCCTAATACCCTGGTTTAACAAATTGCTTCTGCATTATCTCCAACCAATATAACACCAGGAACATGTCTAGGAATGCCTTAGGCCTCCTTTCCAGCACACTCAGCTGGGCAAGTGGTCATTTGCTGTCAGGGCCACTAACTGCTTAAACAAACTGCTTGATACGCTGCTGAATATCCCCAACATTAATCAGTTTAAGGATCCTTCGGTCTGCCCTTGCAGTCCAATGCAATTGTAACCATTAAACTGTTTTATTCAGTTTCTCTCAGTACACATCCTGTGACTTTTAATACAATGATCTGCATGGATTTTTTTTTCAAAATTGTATGTAATGTTACCTCTTAAGTGTTTTGAGCCTGACTCAACTGAATTTCCTGTTTAACTGCTTATTGCATTTGTAATGTTTTTGTAACTATGTATTTTATGAGCATCCTTTGTAAATAAGAACTTGTACTCAAATGTAATCTCCAAAGTTTTCAATCAATCAATCAATCAATCAATCAAACTTTTGACTTGCTGTATCTCCAGATTGTATCATCTGCCCAGAAGGGCACTGTAGCTTCACATAAACACAGCACTAAAGTACTTATCCAATATGTTCACTTTCCCTTTGTTCTACTACAACTCTCTCCATCTTTCTTCATCCTTTCTGTGCTGTCTCTCATTTCTTTTTCTCTCAAATGTTGGTTCCCTGTGCTTTTATGTACTGCTAAATACACTGATGCACTGAGGGGCTGCTTCTAAAACTGACCCTTTTACTGCTGCTAGCTTAGTATCGACCCTAAAGTTTGTGAATGTTCTACAGCTGACCTTTGGTTAATTCTGTCATTTTTTCAAAATCTTTTTCCAAAACTTAGAGAGCACTATGCTGGCATTCAATCACTGGGCATTCAGCATTATGCCTAACTTCACAGTGTTGTGGCCACTTTGTCCTATTGGGTCCTCTCCATGATATATCAACACTTGCAGAGTATCTGAATGCCTTCTCCAACCTCCCATTGCTGCAATACTATGGCTTATCCCCACCCTCCTTTACTACCCCTTTTCCCTGCTCCTCCCTTGTTGCCATCTTCTGCTACCTCCTGACCTTTTCCCACAACCCACCTCTCTCCTCATTCCACTCATCAGCCTGTACTATTTCCCTTCTCCTCTCCTCTTTCCACTCCCACCCTGTACTACCTCCACCCCTTCACCGCCAACCCTCACAACCCCACTCACCATGCACATTTCATCCCCTCTCTCTCCCCGCTGACCCTCCACCATCCAGGACAAAGCCTTGTCAGGCTGCTACACACTCATATCTTGGACAAAGTCCTCATCTGGCTGTCTCACACTACTCTAGCATGTTGTCCTGTAATCTTTCTGCTGTCCTATGCAGCCTGCACAGTGCAATCTACGCCTAGAATAGTCTGGTACTAATGTGTCTATATGTTGAAGTGATGGTGAAATTCATTGCAAATTTCTAGACAAATGGTAACAAAAGTATAACTTGACAAATAAGCACAATAGTCTACTATGTAACCAATTGTAATCTCAAAACCAGTGTAATGTAACCTCAAAACCAATGTTATATTTTGTACACAAAAGTATTTTCTCTGTAAATGCTGCTGTTGTTATCTTTTCTGCACTGTGTCTAACTTGGAACCTTTGTAAATGAGTCCTTGACTCAAAGGTATTAATCCCAAACTGAAATAAATAAAAATAAAATAAATATCCTAATTTCCTGGTTAGATATTACAAGATCTAAAATGGCTTAACCGTTAGTTCCTCACCTAACATAAGTTTAAAACATTTGGGTTTATGAGTGCATATTTACAAAAATAAAAGAAGCACTACTTGAGCCTGACTGTCGACAGGAGCTGAGATTGCTGGAGAAGGGACGAACTAATGTTTGGTTCTTTTTCCTTTGCCTCCTCCTCTAAGGTGAAGAATCTGGGCATTATCCTGGATGTTGAATTGACATTAGAGAGTCAGGTGTCATCCGTTGTCCAAAGTGGTTTCTACCATTTTAGGAATATCTCTTGCATTAAACCTTTTTTCTGCGATGACTTGCTTGCACTAGTACATGATTTCGAACATCCAGACTGGATTACAGCAATGCCCTATACCTTGGGCTCAGTTGAGGGTTCTGTGTCACCTGCAGCTAGTGCAGAATGCTGTGGTCAGGTTACTGATGGCCTGCCGAGGTTCTGTTTTGTGACCCTGGTCCTGAGTTACCTGCACTGGCTACTAGTGAGATGGTGAATCTCCTTCAAGGTCGGCTTGCTAACCACAAGGTCAGCATGGTCTGGGCCCTAGCTACCTGTGTGACCTCCTGACTCTTCACTGGACATCCTGCTCTCTCTGTTTCTCTGAAGTGGCCCTCCTAGTGGTTCTCAGAGCTCAGCTGAAGTCATCTGATAATAAGGCCTTTGAAGTACACTACCTGTCAAAAGTTTTAGAACACCCCATTTTTCCAGTTTTTATTGAAATTTACGAGTTAATGTCTCAATGTACTCTGAAATTAAAGCATAGAACAAATAAATAATTGGAGATAAAAAGAAATCATAGAATCATTTTGTTTAACAAAATTTAATCAAATTTTGACTCATCAAAGTAGCCACCTTTTGCAGATATACTGTAACACTTGAACACACTCGTGGCATTCTTCCTACAATGGACATCAAATATTGTTCGGGAAGTTCTTCCCAACACTGTTGCAGAAGTTCCCACAAATGTGTTGCACTTGTAGGTTGCTTTGCTTTCACCCTTCTGTCCAGTTCATCCCAAACCAGATCGATGGGGTTTAAGTCTGAGACTGTGCTGGCCATTCCATGATTTGAAGCCTACCGCCTTGTTCTTTCCTCGAAGGTAGTTCTGACATAGCCTGGAGATATGTTTTGGGTCATTATCTTGCTGTAGGATGAAACCCTGACCAACTAGGTGTAGACCAGAAGGTATTACATGGCACTGCAAAATGCTGTGGTAGCCCTTTTGGTTCAGGGTGCCAGTCACTCTGTGCTGTTGTCCTGTGAGCCGCCTATCACGCAAGCTGTTGACTCTCAGAAACTTGTCTTCTGATTCTGTTGTGGCTTTGGGTCTGCCAGACCTCTTTCTGTTAGAGTTTCCTCCAGTTTCCAAGTGCCTTTTGATGGTGTAGGAAACTGTACTCACTGACACCTTGGCTTTCTTTGCAATTTCTCTACAGTAGTTTTGCTAACCTAAACTTTTTTAACCTCTAGCAGTTTACGCTTACCTTTGTACCATTTCAGGTTATTCACTGGACTTGAATTGCTTAAATTTCAATAAAACTGGAAAAATGGGTGTGTTCTAAAACTTTGACCGGTAGTGTAGCTGGCCCAATCCTGTGGAACGCTTCCATGGTCCTTGAGGAGACCCCTAATTGGAAGCCTTTAAGAGGGATCTGAGGGATGACTCCATGGGAATGGTCTGGGTGCTATATATGGCCTCTGTGGCTAAAGTGCTGGTGAATGGTTTGCTTACAGATCGATTCTCCTTGCTCAGAGGAACAAGGGAGGATGCCCCTCTCCCCATTGCTGTTCGCCCTGGCCATAGAGCCGCTGGCTGTGAGCATTGAAGGGGACCCAACCATTAAGGAAGTGCTGGGTAGACTCATGGAGACATCCTAACGTCCTCTTTATGGAGATGATATGCTCCTTTATGTCATGGAGACAACTTGATCAATGCCACCATTGCTAAATTTAAGAGGCAATTCGCAGCTTTTTGGGGTATAAAATTAATTGCACAAAATCTGAAATCATGATTTATGGGAGGGGTATCTGAAAATAAAAGTAGAACTTGTGGATTGCAGAGATATCGACCTCCATTCATTACCTGGGTATCCAGGTGGGCAGGAGTCTGGGCTCGTTACAGTGACTCAGCTACACTCCCTCATCTCAAAAATAGAGGAGGGGCTTTGCTGGTGGAGGGTTGCCAATATCTTGGCTTGGGCATATCGATTTGATCAAGATGAATATCTTGATGAGAGTGCCCTATATCAAGCAGATGCTACATTTGGGTCTTACCAGGGCAGACTATAAGATAATTGAAAGAGCCTTCTTGGCCTTTCTTTGGATGAGTAAGTGATCTAGGGTAAGCCTGAACCACCTCCAGGTGGATGCTAGTAGGAAGGAGGACTGACCTTCCAGATCTTAAAATTATTATTTAGCTATACAATATCAGTATATTAGTGACTGGGTATATAGACCGCCTGCAGCAGGGTGGATAGATTAGGAGGAGATGTCTTGCTCGGGTAGACTCTCGCATGTTTGGCAGAGGAGCCATAGAATTTATAACAGTTGGCTGACAGCAATCCCTTGCTTGACTCAGTTATTCAGGGTTGGGAACAGATCTGAGATTGGTGGGAGCACAGCAGGAAGAACCCCTGTTGCTCCCCTGTAGCTGGCAACCCATTTCTTGTAGCAGGAATGGGAGATGGAGGGTTCCAGTGGTGGGAGGCAGGAGGTGCCAAATGTCTTCAGGACCTGTATATGAGGAATCAACTGGGTGCATTTGAGGAAATCAGGACGGGCCTGGGGCTCCAGCCATGCATCATTACCACTTTTACAGGTGAGAGCCTACACTAACAAACTTGAAGGGCTCTGGCCTCAGACTCACCTCAGTCCCATGTGGAGCACCTAGTTCTGGTGTCTGGGAGGGATGTGAGAGGTTTGACTGGACAGGCAGTGCTATTGGGCAGGAGGTCTTATCCAGATTATACCCAGAAAACTAAAGTCCAGTGGGAGCAGGACCTGGGATGGGTAATTCAGGAGGGAGTGGCTTATGATGCTACAGCTCCATAGAGTATACTAATTTGTAATAAGATGGCGTCCTTCTATAAATTCCTGCATAGACTATACTGCCACCCACCCTGTGATGGTAAACAAGTTTAACCCTGGGATCTCCCCATCTGTGGAGGTGCTTGGCTGATCTAGGTACCTACATTCACTATTTTTGGACATGTCCAGTGCTGCAGAAATTCTGGAGAGGCGTGGGACTCTGCTGAGTAGGAGGCTTCCGATGGACCCCTGACCCTATTGTTTGGCATAGAGGACAGGGGGCGGCAGAGAGGCTGGGACCTTTGCCCAGTAAGGTTCATGTGTTGCTGGCATTGACAGGTATTGCATATTGAATACCTGGGTTTGACTGTGACGCCAACAAGGAAGCAATGGAGATCAGTAGCTATCCAGATGCTGGCGCTAGAACTTTGTCCTACCTGATCAGAGATAGGAGAGGAGATTTTACAGGATCAGGGACCCGTTGTGAACTCGCTTAGACTAGGGGAGGTGCAGGCCATTAGAGAAGGACTCTAATACATGGAGAGATTAGTGATTAGAAATGAGCGTATACTTGCCTAAAAGAAAAGATCGAGCTACTACCCCATACCCATCCTATGTTTATGAAATCACATGATCTGCTACGGGAAATAGACTCACGAGTAATTTAATTTAACTTAATATAGTGCATTTCTGTTTTAGCCACTCATGTTAATCATTATCACCTACTATTTGTGTTTAACTGCTTAATGAAAATGGATTCAGACCCATACTGGAGATTGTTTGTTACTGTTGTTAGTTGGACTGGAGTATCATAGTTCCATGGAAAGAAAAATGAAATGTTAATGTTGATATGTTAATGTTTATAACAACATTTTTAATAAAATAAAAAAGAGGGACCTGAAATCCCACCTTTTCAAGAGGCCTACTTTAATTTGCTGGCAGTTTACTAATAACATTATTGTAGACAGATTTTACTGCCAATATTAGCCTATTTATTATTTAATGCTCACTGAGTTATGCAGTGAATAGGATGATTTTGCTGAGCGGACCCAAATAATGCATAGTTTTTTATCAACAGGGGATACCCTAAAAGCACAGTGGACAGAGCACTCTCCGGGTCAGTAACATGCCCCGTAACCTTGACCCCTGCAGGAGGGATACTGTCACACAAAAATGCCCGAATTCCACTAGTTCTTCCTTTCCATCAGAGCACACCTTCTCTTCACAGGATCATCACTAGTAACTTTCCCATTTTGCAAACTGACCCTAACATTGGTGCTTCCTTTACAGAACCACCTATTGCCTCCTACACATGCCACCTAACCTCGGAATCTCCTGGTTAAAAGCAGCCTACCCACCCCTAAGTTCCTCCCCCAGGTACCAAACCTTGCAACAGGGCTCTGCTACACACTGCAAATTTATTTCCAGTGTGACTGAGATTCGGGGCCTACAGGTGTTTTTCACATCACCAAGGAGTTCTCATGCACCTCCACTAATGTGGTATATTGTATTCTTTGCAGGAAGTGTTCAGCTATTTACATTGGAGAAACTGGTAGGCGTCTTGCTGACCATTTCAGGGAACATTACAGAGCAGTCAGGAATGGTGAAACTGCTAAACCCATTGTATCCCACTTTATCTCCAGGGACCACAATGTCAATGACCTTTCTGTTTGTGTCCTTCAGCAGGGCTTTCAGGATCCTGACCATAGAAAAACATGGAAGCCAAGCTGATCATCCGCCTTGGCTCCCAGCAGCCCTCTGGTTTAAATGATAGACTTATTTTCCACTAACATCTTTCAGACATCCCTTTTTTCCCTAAAGTCAATTTGTTTTGTACTCATTTATTTTTCATTTCACCATATGTCTCCATTTCTGTCTCCTTCCACACATTTGTCACCTTTCAGCCTTCTTACAAGGCCCTGTTAATTAGTCTCCACCTGGGAACTTCCCCAGCTCTTTCTCTCCCATTATGCTTTATCTTCCCATCATCACCTTTTGTTTCAAAGATTCTCTCTTAATCTTACCATTTATCACTCCTTCTCACTTAGCCTCCCCTTCTTCTTTCTCCACATATATATCTCTCTCATTTTACCTCTCCTCTACACTAACTTGTTTTTTTCTCTTTTAGATATTTCCTGAAGAAGACCTAAGGTCAAAACGTGAATTTTTACTCTATTTTCTATTTTCAGATGCATTTTATATAACCAATTTTGTTTTGCTTTTAGACCACATGCTGGCCTTGCGCCTTGTTTTTGTTTTTATTTATTATTTAGTCTTTTATTTTAATGTTGTTCATGAAAATATCATATTGTTTTCTTATTATTGTAATTTATTGATGTATTTTATTGTACAGCTTGTTATTTTTATTGATGTTTTTATTGTACAGCGCCCAGAGGCTCTTGGAATGGGCACTATAGAAATAAGGTTTACCTTATTTTTAATAGCCTTCATTAACCCCTGTACCACACACAGCTGCTGGCTATCACTTCACACTGATCCCTAAAGGTAATTACCTCTTCTCTGCAGTGTGGGTGTTATTTCTGAATTGGATCTCCAACTGTGGCTGATTGAATTCGGGACCTGCTCTCTGGCTCTCACTACGGACACTTGGCGTGGTTTGAATTGGAGCCTTAAGACTGTCAACTGTCTGTTTGAACTGTTTACAGTGCTAGTTTAGATCTGTATCTCGCTATACCTGCATGTATGTGGTTAGTGTGCTAGGCCTCTCTCAACCTGGTCTCACTCCAGTTCAACCTCACTTCTCTCATAGTGAGCTACGGTGTGTTACAGCAATTAGGATAGATACTGTCTAATTCACTTGGGAAAGGTGCACTGTGCAGATTTAAGTATTTTACTTACCTGTATGTTGTGCAGTTTTAAGGGCATTTTACTGAATCCCAGGCTTTCTCTACCTGTCCATGGTAGCCTTCTCCTGTGGGTCTCCATTGTTTCTAGCAGTTCCTTTATGCATGCAGTACAGAGACCCTCTCAGCCACTACATACTAATGTTCCTTTGTTTCCCCTTGCTCTCAGGTCCTGCTTTGAGCCCCGGTACCACACACAGCTGCCAGCTAGTGCTACACACGGACCCCTAAAGGTAATTACCTCCCTACACTGTTTTCCTGTGGGATGTTAGCCTGTCGATGTGCTACATGCATCGATTGCCTGCTCACCCCAACCACCCTCCCAGCTAGGGACGTCCCTACACTTATTGACCTGCCCTGATCACGTGACCATGGTCACCCTCGACCACCTCCTACTAGTACTCTATGTCTTGCTTCTCCCCGGCCATGCTTGCCCCCAGCCTGAGGACAGCCGATCCTCCGCTCCTCTGCCTGACATCCTCCACCCTTACCTAGTACCTATGATTCTCCCAGTGCTCTCCCTCACTCCTACCCTCCTCCACCCTTCCTTTTGCCCTCACCCTTCCTGCTTGCAGCACACCACGTTCTAACTCTCCCCATTCCTGTCACCAACTCTAAGCCCAATAGACACACACCCCTTGGTCGCCATTCCCACAAGCATCTTCAGCTTGTGCTGCTCAGCCCCTGCTCCTACTATGTATGCCAATGTCAGGCAACATTCACCCTAACCCCGGTCCCACCTTTCCTCCTCCACTAGCCACTCAACTACTCAGGGTCTGCATCTAGCATCCATCAATATCTGCAGCCTTCAGAAAAAAATTGACTGCCTTCAGGTCTGGATTGCCTAGAACCACCCAGATATCCTCTGCCTGGCAGAAACCTGGCTCTCCAAGTCCACTCTGGACTTGGCCATCTCCATACCAGGATATTCTGTCATATGGTCCGACAGGTGCGGCAAAAGCATGGGGAAGTTGTGCCATCTACCTGCATACATCTCTCCAGTGCCTACTGTGTATATCCCTCACAGAAACCAAAAATCTGCATTTCTCAGTTCTTAACTACCTCTCCTACCACCACCCAAATCTGAATGCCTAGCCCTTGGAGACTTCAGTGTTAATTGGCTTTCCAACAATGCAGCTCCCTCAAAGGTGCCATCTCTGTGATGGACCTCTCACAAATTGTACCCACCCCCACAAGACTAAACCCCAAAACCAGCACTGCTACCCTCTTGGACCTGATATTAACAAACCGCACTGACAAAATCTCCAATGTCTCAGTGCTACCTAATGCCCTAAGTGATCGCTCTCCTGTAGCCTGTAATTGGTCCAGTAGGAAGCAAAACAACCATCTAAAGTCATCTCTCAATGGCATCTTAAGCCGAATGCTTCAACATCTAAAACACTACCATTTGTGCCTCATCTACAAGGCCACCAATGTTAATGATGTCTTAGACTACTTTATCTCCACCTTCACTGCAGTCTGTGACAGGTTCACCCCATTCAAGAAAACCATCATTAAAGGACCCTCCACCCCCTGGATTAATTGTTCTTCTCGACCTTATGCGTCAATGTGGTGCCCTCTGGCATATTGCCCTTGACACCAGCAAGCCAGCTGATAGTCAACTGTACCATGCTCTCAGAAACAAATGTACCTTGGAAGGCCAAAGCAGAACATTACAAATCCACCTTTCACCTCCACCTGGGGTGAGGGTAGAAAATTCTGGAACAACCTAAAAGAGCTGAATGGGAATTCCACCCCACCATTGTCACTAATGGCTCTGCACACTGACCTCAAAACATCACAGATGTTCTGAACGCCTCCTTCTCTGACCTCACCAGCATACTCCCTCCCTTTTTGACTGCCCTAAATCGACCACACCCCACACCCCTCTCCTCCCCACCCTTTACTTCAGAATAGTCTCTCCTAAGCCAGGCCATACCTCCCAAAGCACTGGGGCATGCCTGCCACAGAGCAGACACTCTTGATCTCAATCTGGTTCACCGTACCCTTGTTGTTGTCCTCCCCTCCTCCATCTTCAACCACTCCCACTGCCTTGGGTCCTTCCCAACTAAATGAAAGCTGCCATCATTACTCCCATTCACAAGGTGGTCACTGTGCTCTTGCTAGTAACTACTGTCCCATCTCTATTCTCCCCCGTCTAAGGCACTAGAAAGAATTGCCTCTGACCAGTTCACAGAATACCTCTCAAAGTATAATCTCCTTTGTCTGGAACAACATGGCTTTTGTCATGGGCATAGCACCACCTCTGCCTTGTTGGAACTCACGTCCTCCTTGCACTCTGCCCTTGACAAAGGCACATTGCGAGGCAACCTTTGTGACCCTATCAAAAGCATTCAATACTGTCAACCATTACCTCCTTCTCATCACCCTATCCAACACTGGTCTCGCCCCTGATGCCTTGTTCTGGTTCTCTGACTACCTGTCTGGAAGAATGCAACAAAACAATATTGGTGCTGCCCTCTTCTCCTCTCTCCCTGTCCTACCTGGAGTCCCCAGGCTTTCATACTTGGACCTCTTCTCTTCATCCTTTTTCTGAATACCCTTCCATCCTCTTGCTCTGGTCAAATTCTACTCTATGTGGATGATGCAGTTCTATTCACATATCACCCAAACTCTTCTAAACTCCAGCTCTATCTGCAGAAATCTTTCTCAGATGCAGAAGCCTGGTTTGCAGATCATCGACTAATTCTTAACTACAAAAGACTAAAGTTATGCTATTCACCAACTCTCAGAGTAAGCATAAGAACTCCACTCTATACATCCTTAATGAATAATAGGTACACTGGCCCCTATTGGTAAACAATGTGTTAATATCTACTGATAAGGAAATAGCTGATGCATTTAATACACAGTTTTGTTCTGTCTTTGCTACAAAAGACTAACCTAAAATAAATCAGAATTCAATCAGTAAATTTACAGATTATCATATCTCTGAAAATGATACACTGATTTTGCAATCCCTGAAAAAGACTCTAGTACAGGAGCAGACAATATTAGCACAAGATTTCTGTTAGAAACAGCAGAGGCTATTACTAAACCCCTAACACAAATATTTAATAAATCTCTCCAAGAAGGTTTAATACCTCATGACTGGGAAAATGCCACAGTGATACCCATTTTCAAGAAAGGCAATCACTCAAATCCAGATAACTATCAACCTCTAAGTCTAATATCTGTAGTGGGGAAGGTTATGGAGAAAGTTATTAAACAATTATTGGAAAGGGTATTAATTTCTAAAACTTAATTGATCCAACACAACATGGCTTTAGGCCTGGGTACTCCTATGCAACCAATTTAGTTTCCTTTTATAATTATATTTATAATTATATAAGTTTAGGACTTGATAGTGGGACTCCTATGAATGTTATACTACTTGATTATAGCCGAGCCTTTGATAAGGTGCTGCGTGGTAAGCTCCTTGATAAAATGTTAAATCTAGGGTTTTCTCAAGTCCTAGTTAGATGGGTTTCTGACTGGCTATCAAATAGACATCAGCAAGTTAGAATAAATAGGTCCCTATCAGATATAGGGCATGTCACTATGAGGGTTCCCCAGGGGTGGTCCTTGGACTTACCTTGTTTAATGTGTACATTAGTGATATGCAGGTCAGTACTGATAATATTCTCTCTAAGTCTGCAGACGACACTAAACTAGGTGGGCAGTAGCAATGGAAGTAAGTAAAACAATTTTGAAAAACAATGTAAAAGTCATAGAATCATGGGCAAGGGATAATGGGATGTTCCTCAATTCTGATAAATGTACTGTGTTACACTATGGGAAGAATAACCCAAGCAAAGTTATATTCTAAACAATCACCCTCTTAAGGTTTCTTCATCTGAAAGAGACCTTGAGTCTGTTAATAATAAGCTTTCATCCACTGATCAATGCAATAAGGTAGCCAAAACCTCAAATGCCTTACTCGCATCAAACAAACTTTTGTATCTAGGACTCAGGAATGTATTATTCCTCTCTTCAGGACTCATGTTAGGCCCCATTCTGACTATGGGGCTCCTTTTTGGAACCCATATTTGAAATACAACATTGATACAATTGAAAGGATTCAGAGGAGGGCAACAAAATTAGTACCCAGATTGGCCAACAGTGATTACCATATCAGACTGTGGGAAACTGGATTACATTCACTACAATAGAAGAACTAGAGGAGACTTACTCCTTCTGTATAAAATTCTTAATTCTCAGGATCAAATGGATCAGTGTGGCCTAAAATACTCTAACAGAAGAAATTCACCAGATTTAATAATAAACAGATTGAAGTAAGAAAATCTAATACTAATAAGAGGTTAAATTATTTTACAGTAAAACTCAACTCTATGGAACACCCTTCTGCAATATTTAGTGGATAGTCCATCTATTTCTTCTTTTAAAAGGAATTTGGACCAATGGATGGAGTGTAATATCTTTTGGTTTAACCAATATCCCACTGTGGTTGTGGGGACAATCTTGATGGGCCATTGGCCTACTTTTGCCCATATGATACCAAGTAAACCAAGACCAGCAGCTGCCCTAGACCAGGTTACCTCCTTTAAGTATCTTGGTATCCTCTTGGACCCCACCCTCAACTTCCACAGTCACATTCATCATCTCTGCTTAGTTGTTAACACCTGGAATGGCTTACTCTACCTCATCAAACAATGACTCACCCTCTTGCCCTGTGCCTTGCAGTTTCCTCGTCCGTCCTTGCACTAGTTGACTATAGTATCCTAGTCTATGGGGCTGCTGACACCACATCCCTGCAGAGACTGTGGGTTACCCTAAACAAAGCCTGCTGTCTTATTCTGGGGTCTGACTGCTCCACTAACACCTGTACAGCCTACCAACAGTCCAGCTGGCTGAACCTGGACAACTGTCTCCGATACCACACCTGCTTCCTATCTAAAAGATCTCCTCTGGTCTGACCTCCACCAGGCTCTTCTCCCTACTGCAGCCAGCCCTATTTACCATAAATACCCAGAGCTCCTCTAAAACCACCTTTTTGTTCCTCGCTCGAACCTCACTGGGGCAGCAAACCTTCTCCTACAGAGACCCCTCTGGATGAACTCCTACCTAGCGCTATGACCTCCAAATGGAAACTTGAACAATTTAAAACTCTGCTGAGGAGTCACCCCAGACCTCCAATGGCTGTGACTGCTCTAACCCCTTCACCCTGGAACCTCCCTCCTCCCTCCCTCCATTGACTAATCCTGTTGCTCCCCTCTCATTCTCAGCAATCCTCCTGATGCAGCCTGGTCCTGCTGAGGTTAAAAGCCAGTTAGCTTAAGCCGCTTGTTCATATTATCATGTAACGCACTGTTATACTGCCTGTACATATTATCGTGTAACTGCACTGTATGTACTGCCTTTTTTTGCCCTAAGTGTTTGTAACCAATGTTATTTGCTTGAAGTGAATGTACCCAATGATGTATCTGTTCTCTTCCTGTGTTTGTCTATGAAGTGGAGTCTTTACAAATGAGTCCTTGAATCAAAGGTATTAATTCTGAAATGTTCAATAAATAAATATATAATGCTGTCCCCAGGTTTTCATCAGTATTTTCAGCTGTTTTTCAACAGTGTAGTTTAACATCACTTTTCTATTTTTTTTTTTGTTTGCAGTGGTGAGATGGTGAGAAAGGTAATAAGGGCAAGTGGAGCAAACCTGTCTCAAACTTGAATCCACTCAGCTTTCTGAAATTGCAAACACAGCAACTGGCTATAAAATAATCATAATGACTGTGTGTAAGCCGCCCAGTGGCACTGAGGGTTGAGGCGCTGGACTCCACACCTCGTGTCACGCCAGCAACCTGGGTTCAGGAATGAGCCGGGTGCTGGGGTCGGCAGGGAGGAGGGAGTAGGATTGAGTGTCCAGAGGACAGCTCTCCTCTCCTGGGGTGGGATCCATGGGCATCCTGGCGCAGTGGTGACCTCTGGTGGAGACTAGAGGTACTACTGATGCTAGGAGCACATCAGAGACGCACATGCTGACATCTACGTAGTTCCATATTGATGTCATTGCATGCCCATGCGTAGGGGTAAAAGAAAAAATACCTCGGTGTGCTGCTTGATGACTGGCCTGGTAGCACCACTCGGCTTCAGCCTTGGATGCTCCCTCTGGATCGAGCCCCTCTGGATCCCAGCGGTGGTGGTTGCATACCCAACATGGATCACTGTGTAGGCTCGAGGAAGGTAAAGAGCTTGGGGTTTGGGAAGAGTAGGGCATGAGATCAGGCTGGACTGGGGAACCATAGGTAACACCCCCCAGCCGCAGAGGAACCAAAATATATAAAAAAAAATAATGAGTGTGTATATGTGTGTGTGTGTGTGCATGCATGCATGCATGTGAATCTAATGTAGAGCGAGAGAGAGAATAAATGATTGCAGTGTGGTATACATACAGAATAAATGATGGGAATCAAGGATTTTATGGAATATAATAATGTGTCATAAACCCTGAGACCCTGAGACTGAATTGTCACCTTGTAACTCACTCTTCTGAGACCCTGAGGCTGAATTGTCACCTTGTAACTCACTCTTTCCCATCATTTTATTTTTATATTATATGGATAATCCCACAGTTAGTCGAAGAAAAGCGACTAAAACAAACAGTAGTAGGAGTTTTCCTGACACTGCTGCCATCACGCTTACTCACTCTTGCCTTCAGCTGAATTTTGTAAATCTCCTGATTTTCTCCTACATGCTCTAAATAATTACTGTCTAATCCAAGATCACATAGTTTTGTTTTTGGTGGTATTCTCATATTTTTGCTGCTCTATGAAAGCTTGGCTGTCCTCTGGATTTAGAAGAATGAACCACAATGCCATTTTCACTCAGCTGAAGGCAAGAGAGTGAGTGAAGGAAAACTCCTGCTGCTGTTTTATTTAGTGGCTGCAGTATGGTTGTCTCTCACTTTGTGAAATCCACTGTTGGTGATTGACAGGTGGCAACAATCCATGCTTAGAAATGGATTAACACCACCTGTCAATTAAACAGCTTGGATTATCACATTTAGAAAAGTGTTCCTGTCTGTGGGTTACTGGTCTTAGCCACATAATATAAGGAAATGCTGATAGCATCTTATTTTAGCGCCTTTTTATTTGCACGGAGTGGGATGCAGTACTATTTAGTGCTCTATTGAATCAGTGCATCAGCTTCATGTCCCGTTACTGCACTATGCTCCTATAATATTTGTGATCAGTTTATTTTAGCGCTATTGTCAATTAAGCTAATATAGTGAAAATAAACTGAACACTAATATTTCCTGCTATACAATAATACCATTCAGGGGTTGAACAGGCTATAATGCCATGAGCCTGAAGGTATATGTTGTTTCATGAGTATGCCAGACTTTGCCTTCTTTTATTTTGTATGATGAATTAGGTTGGACATTTTTGCTGTGTCTTATGTTTTACCATAGTATTGGGGAGGGTAGGGTGCCTGCTACATGGGTTATTAAGGGACTTGTTACATGTATTTTTGGGGTGGTGTGTAGTGTTTTGGGTAGTAATCTGTTATTAAGATGCTAATAACAAACATATACATATATATCGTTCTTTTATGTATTAAGGTGTTAATAACACATTAATATAGTGTAGTTACTAGTTGGTGTCATAATACCCTAACTGGCTACCATGATACTTACATTAAATTGCAAACAACATTGTCAATCAACAGTTAAATACATATATGGATCTGCATTTTGGGGGGCAGCATTGGGGTCATCAGCCCTAATGCTCACTAGGGCTGTGCACAGCCAAATATTATTCTCGAATACCACGAATAATGCACTATGCATTATTTGGATTCTGAATAATGAATAATTCACTATTTGTCTGGTATTCAGGAAACACTTTAAAAAAACAAGAACTAGCCCCTTCCTCCTCTGCCAGCATATGCAAACAGCAAAAACACCAGCCCTCCACCCTTTGTTAAAAAGCATACTCCCTCCTTCCCTCCCCCAGCACCCACAAGTTTTTTTTTGTTGTTAAATGCCCCAATAAAATAGCAATACAAACTGTGGGTATCAGGTGACAGCGGCTCTACCTGCCTGCTTCCACAGTCAATCTGTAAACTTCTGTGCTCTTTGTTGTTAAATGCCCCCAATAAAATAATAATATAAACTACATGGTATTGGGTGACAGTGGCTGTACCAGCCTGCTTCCATGGTCGATCTGTAAATTTCTGTGCTCTGTCTGTACTAATTAAAAAACATAATACATCATGACCCCTCCCACCCATAGCACCTGTCCCTGGTACCCACCCAGTCCAGTATCCAGACAGTTATCCAAAGTCAAGCTGAGAAGGTGCCTGGCACAACCCTCCTCCTCCATGGCCAGCTGCCTTCTCTTGAATGAAAGTGCTTGTAAGCTTGCTATAGTTAAATCAGCTGATCACGTGTCATTTTTCTGTGGACAAGGTCAAATGTCAATGTTGGATAAAATGAGATTAGTAATCAAGCATTAAGATGAATTCAGGGGTACCATCAGTATGCACTCCTTCAGCCAGATGGTTGTGAACCATTCGTACTGACTAAATGTTGAGACTGTTGCCATATGCAAATATGTCATGAATAAGATGCATCCCAGTGCTTCCTCTTTAATGTACCATACAGTTGCATAAAGGTGTACCACTGTGTCATATGTGAGTAGAAAAGTAACATCTGGAGGTTTTTAAATGAGATTATTAATCCAACATTGTGAAGTATTCAGGGAGATGTCAGTATGCAGTTTTCAAACAAAATGGCTGTGAACCAGTTAGAGATGGGAGAACCTCAAAAGGTTCAGAGGTTCTAAAAGGTTCTGATAAGCAAAAAAGGTTTGGATGCTTATCAAAATCTTATTTAAATCTTTTATAATCTTTACTGTTTAATGGTAACAGTATGTTAAAAATAATTTTCAATGGCTTTTAATCAACATATCTGTAGAAAATAACAATTAAACCACTGTTTAGTAGCAATAAACATCATGATTAGTGAAATGAGATGAGAAGGAGTAAATGATGTGACCGTGGATGTGCCTACTGGAAATGCCAGTGTTGTAACATATACATGCTAAACCTCGCAACTCGCACCTCCAAGATGATGATGATGATGATGATGATGATGATTTTGACCAAAGGTAGGCAAGTCTGAGAACTCTGACCAGCCCTTATAGCTTAGTAGTTACAGCACCATTATGAACCATGAAACTCTGAAAGTCACCCACCACATGCTGTCTGTGGGATTTTGTTAAAAGGCAGGCAACCTGGCCTGACCCTCTGACAAAATAACTTACTTTTCCATCAAGGATTATTTATTTTATTATTTATTCCATGTGATGGAATGCCCACTGTGCCAAAGCTTACAGAGTTACCCCATGGAGTACAGGGAGGAAATGAGAGCTGACTGACTTGAAATCTCTGTACACACAGACACACACACACACACACACATGTTCACACACTGACCTGGCTTCCAACCCTATGTGATACAGCAATTACTCTTTTCCTGCAAGGATTATTCCATGTAATGGAATGTTCACTGAGCTCAAGCTTGTAGATTTACCCCATGGAGCACAGAAAGTGGTGAGGTTGTCACACAGACAGTTTGCAAAAGAGGCATTGGTGGCTGACTTTCAGATTGTATTTCACACACACTTGCATACACACAACAGTTCTCACACACACTGGACCTAGAGCTATAAGGGCTGATGCTGCAGGCGCTGCTACCCACAAAGATTCAGGGACCTGGCCTAACCCTCTGTGACACAGTAATTTACTTTTCCTGCAAGGAATATTCCACGTGATGGAATGCTCACTGAGCCGAGCTTGTCGATTTACCCCATGGAGCACAGGAAGTGGTGAGGTTGTCACACAGACAGTTTGCAAAAGTGGTACTGGTGGCTGACTTTCAGATTGTATTTCACACACACTCACATACACACAATAGTTCTCACACACACTTGCTGCAGGCACTGCTACCGCGAGTGATTCAGGGACCTGGCCTAGCCCTCTGTGACACAGTAATTTACTTTTTCCTTCAAGGATTATTCCACGTGATGGAATGCTCACTGAGCCAAAGCTTGTAGATTTATACCATGGAGCACAGGGGGAGATGAGCACTGACTGACTTATTTGGGGTCACACTCCACAGACAGTTTGCAAGAAGTGGCACTGGTGGCAGGCTGTTAGATTTTGCTTCACACACACACCACACACACACAGTAGTTCACACACTTGACCTAGGGTGTGAGGGCTGATGTTGCAGGCACTGCTACCCAAGGAGATTCAGGGACCTGGCCTGACCCTCTGTGAAGTAGCAATTTACTTTTTCCTTCAAGGATTATTTCATGTGATGAAATGCTCACTGAGCCAAAGTTTGCAGATTTAATCCATGGAGCACAGGGAGGAGATGAGAGCTGACTGACTTGTTGGGGAGGGGGACAGACAGTATGCAAGAAGTGGCATTGGTAGTTGGCTGTCAGATTTAATTTCGTATACACACACACACACACACACACACTAGACCTGGGCTATAAGAGCTGATGTTGCCGGCACTGCTAACTGCAGAGATTCAGGGACCTGACTTAACCCTCATGACACCACTTTACTTTTCTTCAAGGATTATTTCATGTGATGAAATGCCCACTGAGCCAAGGTTGTAGATTTATTTACTGCATGGAGTACAGGGAGGATGACAACTGACTGACTTACTTGCTGGGGGGGCACACAGACAGTATGCAAAAGTGGCACTGGTTGGCTGGCTTGAACCTGTCACAGTTCACCCTTTCTCTTCAGTCTGCTGCAAAAACAAACAAAAACTGGCACTTACTTACCCTACTCTTCCCTTCCCGAGTCCCAGACTCCCACTCCCTTGATTCCCATACCCAGTCCCCACACCCTTTTCCCTTTATAAAAAAATGAACTTTTTTAAGTGGTTGTCTTTCTTTTTTTTTTTAGTCTGCACTGTCCTGACTGCTTCTGTTCTCTTCTGAGTTGACTAAAGGCAAGGCAAAGCCATTAAAAGCGACAAGGAGCAGTGTAAACACTGCTGCTCTCTGTTACTCTGTTCCTCTGCAGCCAGCTCTTATGGTGGACCATGTGAGTTTCATCAGCAAACCCAATCAAGTACCACCTTAGGAAGACAAACAGTGCGCCAGTCCAGTGAGAAACCAAGTCTTGTCTCTGGTCCCTTCTGTGCTCTTGTGCTTTTCATGCCCATCATTCCCACACACAGCCACCCTCCAAACCGATCTGAACAGCTTGAAACTGTTTGGAAGCAGTTTGCTTCCAAGCACTTTGGCTTGTACGGGCGGTTTAGATTTTACAAACCGTTCGCCCACCCCTAGATCCAATCAAACTGACTGATGATAGTGTGTCCATATGCAAATGTGAACTTATCTCATGAATACAGTATTTATTCCTATAGTAATTAGTAACTTACCTAACTTGTGTTCCATACAACCAGTACACCACCATCTGGATGAGTGAGTACATTTCAACAGTGCCTCTTGAATACGCCATATGGTTGCATCAAGATATATCACTGTGCCATATGTGAATAATCAAGTTACTTTTTAAAGATGATATTATTAATCAAACATTGTAATGTATTCAGAGGTGATGTCAGTAACATATTCAACCAGACATTCCCAGATGGGGTGAACTGGTCAAGCTGATTACCTGTTGTGGATGTTGGATTATGAATATGTACAAGTATGAGATGTGTAAGATACAGATTCAGATAACAACAAATTCAACATGTGGTCTAAGGAACAGGCGTTCAACCATCTGGTTAAGTGAGTGCATCCTTCTGCCACCCATTAATCTATCATATACTTGGATCAAAACTTATAACTGTAACCTGTTTGTGTGTAACAGTGGATTTGGAAAGGCTGAGATTATTAATTAAATGCTATGATACATTCAGGATTGCCATTGATAAGCAAACTTTCGACAAGGCGGTGGTGAACCAGTAAGATTAATCACCCTAAGTGACTATTGTCATATGAATATGTATAAGAGACAGAATTATAGAAACATAGAATTTGGCAGCAGATAAGGGCTGCCAGGTCCATCCAGTCCACCCTTTTCTCCTACCTACTAAGAAACTTTCAGATCCTGCTTGATCTCTGGCTTCACTTCCTCTTTTGACCTGCTAGTGTTCCTCCATGTCTATCCCATGCAAATTGGAATTACCCTACTGACTTAACTCCATCACCTCTGCAGGGAGGTTGTCTCATGTCTCCATCACCTTTTCTGTGAAGAAGTACTTCCTAACATTGCTCCTTTAGTCTACCCTCCAGTTTCATGCCATGTCCTCTTTAATATATGGTACATATTAATATTTATATATCAACATGCAGTACAACCCAGTCTCCATCATCTGATGGAATGCATGTATACAGATGCTACCCCTAGGATAATGTGGTGATGATGGTGGATGTAGGATGACTGTCTAATAGAAGCATACATTGTTGTCTTCTAGGCGAACTTAAATCACTATGAAATAAATGAATATTGTGAGACACAGAACAGTTAAACAGCTACTATATTTACAAGCAGAGTAATTCAAATGTCAGACTTCAACAGTAGTATACATCAGGTTCAAGTTCAAGTTCAAGTTTATTGCAGGAAAGACTCCATTGAGCAAGCTCATTCACAAGAAGGTCCTGAGGCACATACACATACAATTATGCAATTACATAAACATGAGATATAAAATGTAGAACAAAGAAAAATATATAATACAAGAGGTAACATCATATCAACATCAACATCATATTCAGAAAGGTTTTGAAGTAAATTACTTCATTGCCATGAAATGGATCTTTCTTTGCCTTTCTCTGTTCCCCTGAAGGACATCATATACCTGCAATGACTCAATTCAAATGAGTCATCTATCATTGGACAGTTGTCTTCACTGCATAACCTTCTTCTGATACATGAAAGCCCTCATAGAATAGATCCTCTGTACATTGAGGTTGAAGTCACAGATGCATTGTCTGATCCACCAGTGAATTCAGATGCATTCTGATGTCCATATTGCCAGCATTGACTTCTCCAAGGCTAGCACACTGTGTCCTTCCGCAACTTACTACTGGTGATGGACTCTGGGAACCATAAGATGAATCAGTTAAATCCTGTAATAATAAATGTATATATAATTACTTTAATAAAATTATTTAACAATGTATAGAGTCAAAGTATAAATAAGTTCCATACTAAAAGAGCTCCAGAATCTACAGCCACACACATGAGAGTAAAGCAGTCATTGACTCAGTATTCCCATATAAATTTTATGACTTACTGTGACAGCTACCAAACCTAAAAATTGCAGAGAAACTCTGAGCATAAAAATTCTATCTAAATCACATAATAATTCCTTTACATGCCATTAATTCAATTAGAATATGTTGTACCAATTAAAGTATAATTTTGAAATGAGTACAAAGCTTGAGTACTTACTTGACAAGAGAAACTTAACAGCATTGAAAGATTATTATCATCCATCTGGCACCCAAATTTACAATCTGTATGCCCATCTCCATGTCAAGAGGTATATACTGGCACACCCACACTGACACAGCCTATACATATCAGTGCACATCACAGCTTGATTCCTGAGAAACGCACCTCAATCACAAGGCTCAAATTGCAAGATACTGTATATTATGTGTCTTGTGTCTCTTCCAGTAATCATTGAGGAGATGTTAGGATGTGTCATGAAGAAAACACATTGAGTAACAATCTATAGCATGAGATGTATATACCAAATAAGTGCAGAGGTTTTGAAAAGCTGTATATTATAAAACAAAACAGCAACAAAGAAAAACAAACTCTGGCCAGAGCTGATAGGGCTGCAGCTGAAGAATTTGGGGTAAAACTATTGAACATTTGTTTTTAATATTTTGACACCAAATTTTCAACATAGACTTGATATGACCCTGCCTCATGAAGAAGGGCATAGAAAATGTTCAACTCCTGGCCTAAAAGTCATTTTGCACAGGGACTGCAAAATCAGCTTTCAGGATGCAAAACACATTTTGGGCAGGAGTTGAAAAATGTCAACTATCACATTCATGAGGTGCAGTAAAGATATGGCTATGTAGTGAACCTGGTGGAAAAATATTGAAAATTACCAAAGTTATGAGCCTGCATTTGCAAAGTCAATGTAGGCTCATAACGTTGATGTATTTAATATTTTTACACCAAGGCCGATATTCAAAGGGGTTGCACCTGGCACAACAGAGTTGCACTGGTGCAAGCCCGCATTGTCACCAGCGGATATTGAAAGGGCTGCCCATGCAGTGCAAGTCATGTGCTGGGGCACAATATAAACCTATACTGCGTAGATCCAGGGCTGTGCCCATGCATATGCAGCACATCCCAATATTCAGCCCAGGATGGGCAGTGCATATGCTGGTGCAGCCCTACACTGCACCACATGGGGGACTAAAAGTTGAGCCTGTGCAGAGTAGGAACATCTCCCAGCCACCCAAAGGTGGGCTGCAGTATTGCAGAGGCAACACAGCAGCCTGGCTGTGGGTGCCCACCCACCCACCCACCCAGAACACCATCTGCAAGCACACACTGATCCCTGGTGGTCCAGTGGACCCCCTGCCCATAGCTGCGATCATGTGGTATATGTTGAAAGATATATCCCTGGTAGTCTAGTGGCTCCCCAGTGCCTGAGTCCCCAATAAAGAAAATACGTGACCATCCCTGGTGGTCTAGTAGTCCCCACCTGAGTCCCTGATTCCCCAATCAATGTCATTATGACCATCCCTGGTGGTCTAGTGGAATGCCCCCTGCCCACTGCCGCTATTGTGGTAGAACCCCATAATGAATTGCCCTGGTGATCCAGGGCACCCCACCCCTCCCACCCACACAGAACACCTTTCCCACCCACTTCTCCCTTCTTCAGCGGGCAGCAGCATCCTGCCTGCATACCGCCTGGCCACCCACCAAATGACAGGTACAGTATAGGCTGTAAGCCCATTGTTCCCCAATGTTCCCCAATGTGGACCAATGGGCTTGCAGGCATACTATGCTAGACCCACATCTGTGAATGACTTCATTCACAGATTTGGGACTGTATAGCACAGTATGGGGACTCTGGGACTGGGGAGCCACTAGACTACCAGGGTTATATCTTTCGACATATACCACATGATCGTGGCTATGGGGGATGCCCTGGGATCCCACTGCCCATGTCATGCAGTGCAGGAGTGCGGGTGCAAGCAGGCTTTGGGCTGCCCTGTGCAAGGCATGCAAATGGGGCCTTAAAGACATGCAAATGGCCCAATTGTGCCTGCATATATTATGGCTCATTTGCATGCCCCTGGCTGAAAATCACGGGTGATGCGCTAGCTTAACTGCACTTATGCTGGCGCATCCCCATGCTTCCTATCTGTGGCTTGCACCGGTGCAATGTCACTGCACTATGCACAGTATGTGCACCGACCTTGCCATATTCAACAGTGCTGCACCATGGTGCATTACCATTAAATATCTCCTGGTTCTGGCCCCAGGCATCCCAGTTGCACTGCGCCCAGGCTTGCGCCACTGCCCGCACAGTCTGGAATATCTGGGCCCAAATGTTCAACATAGCCTCTTATGACCCCATTTCATGAACAAGGGCAGTAAGTAAGTAACTTTTATTAATTACAAATGTATGTTCAAGAAGACAAACACCTCTTTGACTTTATAAAAATAATTACAATGTACACAGAAATATCAGGACACTTTAAAAACAAAATATATACAGTGATTTAATTTGTGCTGAGTCTAGAATGACATAATATTACACGCTATCAGGTAGAAATGAATAGCAGCATTGGAATATAACATATTACTACCCTCAATAAACTTTTGTAAAATATCCTCCTTTCTTTGACCAGAAATGTTACAAATTAATGGGTTAATCCATTTTATTCTAAGGTCAGATAACAATTTACAGTCTAGCAATAAGTGACTAGTAGATAAATAACAATCTTCATTACACTTGCAGTTCTGTTGCCTTTTATTTTTTCCACGATGTCATTTGTCGCGATAATGTAATGTATATTAAATCTCATTCTTGCCAAAATTTTCTGTGTAAAACTTTTGGCACCACATCAGATAATCCTGAGTACCAATTCTTAAGTTAATGGTTTGATACAATGTAAAAGTAGTAGAAGTGGTTATTCTTGCTGCATCCCTTTGAATTTCATTGTCCTTCCATCTAGTTTTTATTTGTTCCACATAAAGATCAATAACCTTTATTGCTCGATTGTCAAAAGTGAATTTATTCCACACTTCCATATTTCAGCATCAAATTGATTGAACCATGAATCTTATCTAATCCCTTCATTGTGATATTTTTTTGCTTCAGTCCACGACGTGAATCTAAAAATAATATCAGGCATTTTTACTAATCTTCACCAGTAATTCAAGCATCTGATTTTAGCAGCTAAGGACAAATATATCATACCTGTTTCAGCTCTCAGGTGTGCACCTGGCACTGCCATGGGTAATCCTAAGTTATTTTTGATAAATAGGTTTTGAATTGGCTCCAGAATTGGAACTTTCTCTTGAATACCCCATATCTCTACTGCATATAGCATAACTGATTTTGCTTTTACAGCATATGCTTCTTTTATTGCATTAAAGAGTTCCCAGCAAAGGATTTGTCAATCTATTTAAACCCAATACAATTTGTCTCCTTTACTTTTATGTTTTCTATGATCCTGCCATTTTAATTTATCATTTGACACAAAGATCTGCAACAGGGTTGATACACAAGGAGGCATGGCAAGGATGAGAAGGGACTTGCCAAGGTTGGAGGAATGGTCAAGTATGGCAGCTAGGATTACATGCAAAGAGTGCAAAATAATGTACCTGGAAACAAGAACCCAGGGAAAGATTACACAATGGGAGGGAGGTAGTAACAACAAAAAAGGTAAGGGACCTGGGGTAATCTTATCAGATGACCTAAGGTTAGCAAGCAATGTGAGAAGGCAGTAGGGAGGGCTGGAGGTATACTGGGATGCATGGGAGAGGCATCACCAGCAGAAAACAGGAAGTTGTTATCCCTCTGTACAGACTGTTGGTGAGACCCCATCTGAATACTCGTCCAGTTCTGGAGACCCCACCTCCACAAGGACATAGACAGGATAGAGGCAGTCAGAGGAGGGCAAATAAAATGGTGCAGGGATCTGCAGAGAAGCTGTATGAGGAGAGACTAAAGGAGCTTAATATGTATACCCTTGATGAAAGGAGGAGAGGGGGACATGATAGAAACTTTTAAGTACCTGAGTGGAATCAACAAAGTCCAAGAGGGTAGCATCTTTCAGAAGAAGAGACATGCAAGAACAAGGGGACACAATTTAAAGATGGGGGGTTCAGGGGCAATGTGAGGAAGTATTTTTTCACAGAGAGGTAGTGGATGCATGGAACAGCCTTCCTGAGGATGTTGTGGGGTCTTAAACTGTGGGAGAATCCAAGAATGCATGGGACAGACATAAGGCAATTCTTGAGGGGTAGAAAAAATAGGCAGTTGGTTAACTAGGATCTGCGGCTATCCTATAGGTAGGAAATGGGCAGACTAGGTGGGCCAAGTCCTTATCTGCCATCAAAGTCTATGTTTCTATGTCTCTATGTTATTAATCTGCCTAAATAATTATATTCTTTCACTTCCTGGAACTTGGTAGATTTGTGATTCCTCACACATCTTCTTTCTCACCTTCGATCTTAATTATTTTCGGTTTTTCACTATTTACTTCCAAGGATAGCTTTTCAAGAACTGCTATGATTATATATATATATCACTTTTGTAAGCCAGCTGCTGATTTTGAAATGAGCATGGCATCATCTGCATAAGCCAAAATACTGACTACAAAGCTATCAATTTTAGGAGCATCTGTATCATATTTATTTAACTCTCTGATCATTTGATCAATATATATATTAAACAGGACTGGGGCCAGTAAGCAGCCCTGTTTAATTCCTCTACTGATCAATATTTTTTTCTGTAAGTTTTCCATCTCATGCATGTATACCTTATGCTAGAAGATGTGTTAGTATGCAACATTATTATCAGGTCTATAATGTTTCTATATTCCTTTGTTAATGCTTCCACCCTTGAAATAATAACAATTCTGTTTTTTATTGCTAATCTCCCTGCTCTATTTATATCAGAATAAATCTTTTCGCATTTTTGTCAAACCAGGGTGCTTTTTCTTTACCAGAGTTTTCCTTATGTTATGTTTCTGGTTTGAGGACTGCTGGATGCTGTAATCTAAAAGTGTTTGGAAATTCTCCCTTACCTTCTTTTATTTCTGATAGCAATGAACATACCTCCTGCTCTCTTGTAAATCTGGCATTTTTCTTGTATTAGGGTACTCCATCAAATTTTTCTATCATTATAGATAAAAATTATCTCCTGAAATTGTTGTCGCCACTTTCTATCACTTTCCCAATTTAATTGCAAAACGATGCATAAATGGTCACTTGTGCAATTTTGTTTTACTTTAAAAGAATCTGTTTGATGCCAGAAAAAGTATCAATAAATGCATAATCTAAGATTGAGCCTTTCCTGATACAGCAGAAAAAATGTAAAGTCACCATTAAAGTCCTCTTTGACATAACCATTTATTAAATGCAAAGTATTTTTATTTAACCAGTTTAGAATAATACCCCTCTAGTATTTATCACCTTATTGGAGGAACATCTGTCCCTTATACCCATTGCTTGATCTATTTCTTCTCCAATTTGTTGATTTTCTTCTGAATATACACAACATAGAAGATGAGGGGCGGCTCAGAGGTAATTTAAGGAGTATTTTTCTAGAGAGGGTTGTGGATGCATGGAACGGCCTTCCAGAGGAGGCTGTGGAGTCAAAAACAGTGGTGGAATTCAAGCATGCATGCATGGGACAGTCATAAGGCAATTCTAGGGGTGGGGTAGGAAGAAGTAGGCTGCTGGTTTACTATGATCTGCAGCTTATCCATTAGGTAGAGAAATGGGCAGACTGGGTGGGCCAAATGGTCTTATCTGCCATCAAATTCCATATTTCTATGTTTCTATATAACACCAGTTCAGACATTTAAATATCCCATGCCTAATATTACCATGTCATTAAACTTATCACTTAGTAACATCAAATCTTTTCTATGTCCTCTAGTTCTTGCACAATCATTTGAATTGACATTGTAGGTTCCAAATACATATTCAAGACACAATAGTTTAGAGTATTTACTATATTCAAGATGGAGATAAGACAATGATTTTTCTGGACAATAAGATGATTTGTATGTATATTTATATTTGTAAATATCAGAGTCATAATACCACCTTATTCTAACCACAATTATTTTGTTTTTTAGCCTTTATCTCGAATTTAATATACCTTCTACAATCTCTTGCTCTCTTCCCATCCAAGTCTCTCGTAGGAGTATGATATCATATTTCTTAATCTTCTCTATCAAGACTTATCAACTATTTTATTCATAATTCCTGCTATGTTCCAGGAGATTATTGAAAAGGTTTTTCAATTTTGTTGGTAACTAACTTGTGGTCAGAATAAAGATTATTAATTTTTCCATCCTTTTGACTGTTTCATCTTCTTTTGTCATTCATAGGAATACTCCTCTAACCATCCTGTTTCCTCCAGTACCTCAAAGGCCTAGTGTTATCATTTTCAATTTCTATCAGGCTCTTTGATGATGATTCAAGCACACAGTTGTTATTTATTCTGTCACCCAGGATCTTTCTACCTCTTATGTATATTACCTTTTCAGGTGTACCTTTTAATGAGTATTCCTCAGTTTCACCTCTTTGTATGTATTTTGTAATACAAACCTGTCATGCTTTTTTTATCTTATTTCCATCAGGTTTTGATTTTCTTGCCTAGTATCTTGTATTATCTCTGGACACAGATGACTATCTGATAAAGTGTCATTCAAGTGAATGCCATTCTCCCCAATAGAGTACAACTATACAAAATTCTCCCTAACTCTGCTAGAGTTTACCACTCAGGCAAATCTTTCCTTTTGCTGGCTTGACTTTATATCTGTAGGCCAAGGGTATATTATCCTTCTTAGGTCTTCCTTCATTATAGGCTTTAGAATGTTATATACAATAATTCTGAGGAGAAGAGGGTTTCTCTTCTAGTCATAGGGATACCCTTTATGAATATTGTATCCGATTTCTTTTCCTCCTGACTATCTGGATACTTCCTTATTTTTTGTTCTTACTTTGTGTATCCTTTTTATCCTTGACTTTTTGCTGCCTGTCTTTCTCCCTTTTCTGCAAATTTTTGGTCTTTGACTTAGTGTCCTCTTTCCTTTTCAGTTTGACTAGCAACTGAGCATTTACTTTTAGTCTGCTCATGTGCCCTCTTAATAGTCTCCTTTTTGAGTCCCTCCACTACCTGTTTAATCTCCATAACTTCCTTTTCTTGTATTGCAATTGTTTTAATTTCTTTTCTGATTCTTATTTATTTTTATCCTGTGCTCTTTATTTTACTTTCAGCTTCTTTAAGATTTTCTACCTGCTGAATTGTTTGTGCAATCTGTTCATCTTTTCCTATATTCACATCCTGTGGTAAATCATTGGCAGTATCAGTGTTAGGAGCCACTTGTTCCTTTTATCTCCTCTCTAAGGACTGCTAACGTTTCTTTTAAAGAAAGTTATTTTGGATAAAGGCTATTTTACATCATTGAGTTCTTTCTCAAGGTGAGTTTTAACTCTGTGAAGAGGAGCAGGTCCCTCCATTGTCTCTCCCTCTGAGCGTGTTTCTAGCTCTTGCTTTGGCCATGAGCATACTCCCTCCTGACCTCTGGAAGTGGGTCCACTCTCCTATGTTTTATTAAGTATGGAGTCAGAAATTCCTTGTAATCCTTAAGATAGGGTGCATTTTCCCTCTTCACTTATAGAGTCAGCATTTTCATCTTGCTGTGTAATGGCACTCATACTCAAATCTATTTTGGGAGGGGCTGATTGACTAAATGTTTTTAGCAGTGGAGATTCTAATACCTTAATTTTACTTAGCAAGCAATAGTCATCTCTTAATCATTTCCTCTATTATCTAAAATAGGTGAAGATGTTAGATGCCCCCATAATTTTCTTATTAGGGCAGCTTGTATATTCTGTGATTTTTTATTGTTTTCTGGCATTATAGGAAACCTTTGTTGTGTCTTTTTCTTCTGTATTTTCCTCTCACTAGGTCTGCAACCTTTTTTTATTTCTTAGAGCCATCGTTATTTTATCCTTCATCCTAAAAAATACAAGTAGATAAAATAGTTATATAATGTTCTATAACCTTGATATCTCCTTTCAATCAGTACTCCCCAAATTGTAATCACTTAATCATCACAAAACTATGACAAGACAAAAATCACAAACAAATCATACAAATCAGAGAAAGAATAAATACAACCTTATACCATTGCTCTATATGTTATATTCCAAACTAAAAGTGCTATATGTAATAAACTATCAACTTCACACTCTCATACACTTGTGCAAATTTCACTTCAGTGTTCTCATACAACTTTAAAAAGTTAGCAGGTTTTGTCAAGTTTTTAGTCCCTGTTACTTCAAAGAAGCTCTTTAATTAAAATTCTTCCACTTCCTTTTCCCATTTTCAAGTGCAAAATTAGTAGCGCCTCTGTAATCTCCTTTTGGTACAGAGTCTGCCTGGAGAATTGGCCTGAAACATAGAAACATAGAAGTTGATGGCAGATAAGGACTGCAAGGCCCATCCAGTCTGCTCATTTATTTTTCTACCTTATGAATGTGCCATTGGCTTTTGCTCTGTCAATGGTCTATCTATTCATACTCATCTGTATTGCTCCTTTATGCCTATCCCATGCCTGTTTGAAGTGCTGCACTGTATTCATATCCACCACTTCCTGTGGTAGGCCGGTCCATGCATCCACCACCCTTCCTGTGAAAAAGAACTTCCTCACATTACCCCTTAATCGTCCTCCCTGTAGGGACAACTTCATATACCAGACCTTAATTTTTTTTAAGTCTGTTGCAACAGCCCTCTACTTTTGTTCTGTCCTTTTATACTCTTTCTCATCTCTTTCCTTTTAAGTATATAGGCAGTCCACCTATATAACTTCCTTCTATCACTGCTTCTTTCTAATCCTGGTATCGAGCTTACCCCCCACCATTTGGTAAACTTGTGAACTTGTAATTCTTTGAAAGGAAGTTAAATCTGTTAAAATGTAGTTTGGGATATAAATCCCTGTAAAATGAAAATTAGATCCTTTGTACTTCAGTATTTAAACCCTTATAGTGCTTATCTTAGCGTTTGTTTGTGTACCTGAATAAGGGTTTAACATCACTATCTAGTTATGTGCCTCTTTTGAAGTATAGTATTTAGTTTTATATTCCTTTTATCATTATTTGTTTTACTAGATGCTACCTTGCATCTTCCGACTAAACCATGCTCCATTTTTTAGTGAATGCCAGTGTTTGACTCTCAGGTCTCTCCTGTAATCAAAACTACCGCTCTGCGCGATAGTGCAAGTGGTTTCCCAAGCGCAGTTTTACTTCCTGGATACCTCCGAGGTAATTTTGTTTTATTATCATAAGCCCTTTAGAAGTCCAGAAATCCTGCTTCTGGTATGCCTTGCACGCGTGGTACTGGAGCAATAAGTACTTAGTAATAGTCCTGTTTCCTCTTTCGGCAGTCGGCTGATTAAACGCTGTTTAGTTGTTTTCCTTTGAACGCTGGTATCCTGTGTATGACTATCAATGTTTTTCTTTCTCAAGCTCCTGATATTCTGTGAATTACTAATATAAAACAGACATATGTTTTCCTGAACATGAAATAGGATCGAGAAAATGCTTAAAATGTGTAGAACTTTTGTAAACAGTTTCAAAATAATATTCACTGAAAGAAGTGCATTCTGCTGCAGAACTAACCCTCCTTCTTCAAAATGAAAGATGGTTATGAAACATTTGTTAGTAACTTTACATTTAGAGCTTTGGAAAGAATAGATCTCAAATAATTAAACTTGAAGTCTTTACCAACCTTTTTTATATATATATATTTCTTGTGGCTGTTAGTTCCAAGCAGTATTGTAAGCTTAAACTTCTTGCTCTCCTCATGGCTCTATAGAGCTGGCGGCTGGTTTCCTTCTATATTTAAAGGTATAGTGTAGAAGGTGGAGCTAAGTTGGTAATTGTTAAACTTAGCTTGATCTTTAACCTTTATTTTTACAATTTGGAATGGTGTAATGTATTAGGTTAGGAAACAATATGTTTTGTATTATTATTTAAATAAATTACTCCTTCTATTGTGTAAAAGTATTTTTAGTTTTAACTTAGGGAGGAGTTTTCTAAGTCACATTTTTCCAAGAGTATATAAGACAAGATCTTGCTTTAGTTCTTCAGATAGTCTGGTGAGGTACAGACGTGTCTGACCTCAATGTGTGTTACACTAGCTCATTCTAGTGTTTCAAGCTGATGTTACTTGGTTAATTGTGTTTATGTTTTATTTTCTTTTGTCGCCTGAAGTTTGGCTTTATTTTGGTTTCTTTCAATAAATATATTATCTGGTGCACCTACAACTTTGGAAAAGCATCCTCCTTGCTATCCCACACCTCACACGTGGTGGCAGTAGTGGGATCCTTGTGGATACAGTACCAAGTATTGAAGGAGGTCATGGATGTCCCAGAAGTTACCTGTTGGTGTGGTGACCCAAACAATGGTGGAGAAACTAGGACAACCCTTGATGACTGCGCTACCAGATGTTAACGTAAACCTGCAAAACATGAAGAGGATGGTACAGGTGGTGGTGACCCTGAAGATGGTGAACAAGAGGAGTTGGAGAAAGGACCCCTACTGGAGATACACAAGACCTGCTGCAATGGCTATGCATTCAACAGATAGCCTTGGAGAAACAGAGAGAAGGGACATGCAAAGAAATGAGGCTAGGTGGGCTGACACCTTGAGGGCTATTCAAGCACTTGGTGTCAGTAGGCCCCCTCCTCTGACAGGGATAACCCCAAGGACATAAAATTGACTAAAGTGAGTGAGACTGATGATATAGAAACATATTTAACTACGTTTGAGTGTATAGCATGAGCCTGTCAATGAGCCTGGGACCAGTGGGTAATCGCATCGCTCCTTATCTGACGGGAAAAGCTCAACTGGCCTATGGTAATGTGGACAGTGCGATGAGTGAGAACTATGACACTGTAAAAGAAGCTATTTTGAAATGCTATGATATCTGTCTGGAAACATATAGACAAAGATTTCGAACCCTAAGATTTCAGTCATCAGATACCCCACAAGAAGCCTTTATGAGACTGAAAGACTTGTGTACCAAGTGGTTACAACCCTCCACTAATACAAAAGAACAGATGTTAGAGGCTGTTGTCCTGGAACAGTTCATACGTATTCTACCTCAAGATGTCCAGATGTGGGTTCGGGAACACTGTCCAGAGACAGCTAAAAAGCAGTACAATTAGCAGAGGATTACCTGACTGCAAGGCTGAACAGGAACAAAGGATATTCTGGTGTTAATATAACCCATCCCATGGTAAGATCTTTTCATCTACTACCCATATCTAGTGGAACTGCTAAAACTACGAATGTTTCCAAACCCCCACACTGAAATAAAATGTCATTCTTGCCAAGGAAAGGACATATCGCAAGATTTTGTCAAAAAGAAATCTAGCCCTACTCATTTAGTTTTGGCCAATTGGGGCAGTATATTACACCTATTAAAATAAATGGAAAAGATATGGTCAGACTATTAGACTCTGGTAGTAGACAAACATTAGTTAAAGCCAGTATGATATCTACAGTTCACGAGTTTCCCAACGAACACAAGTAACCTGTATTCATGGAGATACACATATGTACCCTATGCAACAAGTTGGGGGTACAAGTACAAGCAAGTACCTGAAACATGGAAGTAGGGGTGGTTCCCCATCTACCAGTGCCAGTTATTATAGGGCATGACCACCAGACTTCTCACAGTTACTTGCTAATGCTACCAATGTAGGAGCAATGACTACCAGAGCTCAAGAGAAGAAAGATACAGTTTTGCAATGCTCCTTCCCATTTGGTGATGGTCTGTTTGAGCTTCCTGGGAAGACCAGAAAAACAAAACGGGAAAAGCATCAAGACAAGCAGATGTGGCAACACTTACATAAAGACTCTAAGGACACTGTTGAATTAAAGGACTTGAGTTCATGGTTGGACTTTAGAGTAGCACAAATGCGGACAATTCATTAAAACCTTTATTTCTACAGGTGGGCAATGAACAAAACACAGAGCATAAATTGGTGCTGCATAGGGACTATTATATAGGAAGTGTCTGAATGTAAAAACTGGAGAGTCTGTATTACAACTACTGGTACCCACTGTTTACAGAGAACAGTTATCGACACTTGCACATGACATCCCTATAGCTGGTCATCAAGGTAAAGAATGTACATTGCAGAGATTGCTGTACAGATTCTTTTGGCCAGGTATACATGATCACGTGGCCGAATATTGTAAATCTGTGTACAGTGTCAAAAAGTAAGGCCTACGCTTAGGAAGATAAAATTGCCCCTACAGCCTTTACCTTTAGTGGGTGCCCCATTTACTCGTATTGCCATGGACATAGTAAGTCCTTTACCTAAAAAGTGCCAAGGGAATTGTTTTATTCTAGTTATACGTGATTATTTTTCAAAATACCCTGAGACAATACCATTTGGAACAGTCACAGCTGAAAAAGTAGCTGAAGAATTAGTCAAAGTATTTTCCAGGATGGGTATACCCAAAGAAATACTGACTGATAGAGGCAGAAATTTTTTCGCTGGTTCTGAAACGTCTCTATCAAGCCTTAGGGTACATTCCATTTATACATCTCCCTATCATCCACAATCTGATGGACTGGTGGGAACGCTTAATAAAACTCTAAAGCAAGCGTTAAAAAAATGTATTAATGATGAAGGTAAATATTGGGATAAGTACTTGCCCTACTTAATGTTTGCTTATCGAGAGGTTCCCCAAGCATCAACGGCTACTCCCTTTTGAATTACTTTTTGGGAAAAATCCAAGAGGGTATTAGACATAATAAAGGAAAATTGGGAAGGTCTAAGGCAGACACTATTCCGGTATCCACATTGGAATATGTTACTTCCTTATGCCAAAGATTAGCAAAATATGCTGAAGGCCCAACAGACTAATAAAGAACATCAGATGTCCCAAAAACATGCTGTGTCCTCTTGACCTGCTATTTTTCTTATATTGAAACATGTTAGACTCTTTCACCTTGTTAATGCCCTTAAGGTGTTTGAATGTTTCAATCATATCACCTCTCCCCCTCCTTTGCTCTAGGGTATACATATGGAGCTCAGTTAATCTGTCCTCATATGTTTTCTGATGCAGTCTCTGCACAGTCTTGGTTGCCCTTCTCTGGACTGTCTCAATTTGGTTCATGTCCTTGTGAGGTGTGGCCTCCAAGTACTGCATGCAGTACTCCAGATGGGCCTAACTAGTGTCTTGTAAAGAGGATTATTACCTCCCTCATCTGACTTGTGATACCCTACTAATACACCCCAACATCCTCTAGCCTTACCTACTGCTTTAGTGGTCTACTTGGATTATTTCAGGTCATTGGTGATGATGACACCCAAGTCTCTTTCTTCCCTTGTGACTGCCAGCATCTCCCTCCCAGCCTATAGGTGGCTTCAGGGTTTCTCTTCCTATGTGCATGATCTTACACTTCTTTGAATTAAACCCAGTTGCCACTCTTCCGACCATTTTGCTAGTTTATCCAGATGCCTTCTCATTCTGCCCACCCCATCTGGATCATCTACTTTGTTGCAGATCTTGGTGTCATCTGCAAACAGACAAACCTTACCCTCCAGTCCATCTGCAATGTCACTGATGAAGATATTGAGGGAGGACTAGCCCCAGGACTGATCCCTGAGGTACCCCACTTGTGACTTGCATCTCTTCTGACTGTATACTGTTTACCACCACTCTCTGTTTTCTGCCCATCTTTCCTGATTCCACGTCATCACTACAAGGGACAAATTAAATAAGGTAACAGTTTATAAGCCTGCTCACAATATTGCTAAAATCTATAAATACTTATTCTTTTTTTTAAATGTACATAAAAGAGAAGGAATATAGGTGATTATAGGGGAGGAATGGAACTCTACCCACTTTTCTCCTTTAGACTATCCCTTTTATCTTGCTGTCGACCAGGTACTGCTATGTCTATAGTGTTTCTCCAGCAAGATATAGATAGGAAACTAGGTCTGGGTTTTCTTTATAGTTGGCATACAGCGTGCTCTGTAAGACATAAAAAAAAGGTGAGTAAGTAAGAAGTCCCTGTTCCACTATTGCAGCTTTATTTAATCAAAATTATACTCTAAGTAAGAACTGACCACTTACTTTCTTGTTTTCCTAGACAATTAAAATACCAAACGATTCAGTTGTAATTTGTAAGCTCGAACAGACAGCTCCACAGCTCCAGTGCCCGCACCCTTCTGCATGCTATCCTGGCTGCACAAAATGGAGAATGCAAAGCTAAGACACCACACATGTATTTATGCACTGGGTTAGGTGTCTCTAACTGTGAGAAAATTTGAAGTATATTCCTTATTTATTTGTTAATATTCTTTAAAAATCATGGAATAATGATGGATAAGCACTAAAATTCTGTGCTCTACACTCTTGACTCTTGTACAGTAATTCCTACCCCTTTCCAGGCTGCGGAACCCCAAAAATAATCTCCACTTTTTTAAATCTAGCTCTCTGAGCTGTTTTATTTATTAAAAATTACAGATGATTTTAAATATTTTATATGAATAACTTTAGTAAGCTTGCAGTACTGCCAGGTTTAGACATCAGTTTTCAGAGTCCTCCAAAACATACAGCAACAATCCTGCCGCTATGGTCAGGCCGTGGTCACCAGCAAACTGCCATCTCAGTAAGGTAACAAGAGGCAACAAGAAAGAGAGTAAAAGAAATATATCTAGATATGTACAAGGGCAGAGAAAATGTTCAGCTCCTGTCAGAAAGTTGATTTAATGCAGGGACTGCAAAATCACCTTTGGGGTGTAAAAACCTCATTTTGGACAGGATTTGAAAATGGCATCTGTCACACTCATGAGGTGCTGTAAAGACATGGCTATGTTGTGAATTGAGGAAAATATTGAAAATTACCAAAGTTATGAGCCTACATTCACAAAATTCAACATAGGCTCATAACTTTATTTTTAATATTTTTACACCAAATTTTTAACATAGCCTACATCTCTACCCTCATTAACAAGGGCAGAGAAAAAACTTCAACTCCAGCCTGAAAGGTTATTTCATGCAGGTACTGTGAAATCACCTTTTGGGACTGATCTGCCTAATGACAGTGCAATTGTTCATGAGGTGGGGTCCCAAAGAAGGTATGTTGAAAATTTAGAGCAAAAATATGAAATAAATTGCCAAGTTATTGCACTAAGTTCAGAGACTCATTGAACAGCATATCTGTTTCCTTAGTTTGCTGTCCGGCTTTGAAGAGTGATAGCGTATCTGTGGTGCACAAAGATTACGGTGCTGGACCCCACAGTGGGTAAGTAAGAGATTGGAGGGGTGCTGAGTGGGGGTTGGATGGGGTCACTAACTGTCACAAAAGACATCCATGGACAGTTTTCTTTTTTCAGGTTTAAGAAAAATAATGGACTGAGGATTCACAATGGTAACACTGGGGATGGAGACGCCCAGTGTTATGTTTCTGAGGGTGGTGGTGGTGCTGAGAGTAAGGGTTGGGCAAGGAGAAAAAATACATTTTAAATAAAGGTCACAGAAAACACAGTCATGATACTAGGGATTGGGCACCCCAAATGTCACTGTTATGTTTCTGGGGTGGGGTAGGTGGTGGGTGCTGAGAGGGAGGGTCAGGTGGGAGGATCTCCATATTTTAAAAAATAAAAATTTATCATTTAAGGCAGAGCAGGGCACACTCCATCAAGTCCAATTTGGCCACTGTTCTCTACTGTACATATGCTAATTGTTGCGCATCTGATACAGTTTGGTGGCCATGTTGGACATGGCTTGAAAGTGTGCCGTGTTCTCCATGACCACTGACAATAAAAAAAATAATGCAGTGTGACTTCCACCTGAAACAACAAGCCGCGACTTCATGGACGAGGGAGGTGACTGTGTTGCAACTCCATGTTGTTCAGTCGGAAGGAATGCGCTGAGTCCTTTTCTGACAGCAAGAGGTCTGCAGGGCTACACCCACTACAGGCCTAAAAGGAAATTCCTAAGTAGATAGGGTGATGCTTACAGAGATGTGTTGCATTTAACAGAAATTATTTATTTTACTTCTTAGAACTATTTTGATAATTCTATTTTTAAGCAATATACACATAACAAATATAAGTTCCTAGCTATTGTATTTCCATTGTGACCAGTCTCAAACATCTCAGAATTCTGGTTCTGAGCACATGTTAGAATGTCTCAATAAACACTGTTGTAGTGAATGTATTATTCAGTACTGTGGCGCTTATTCTATAGTACTCTATGCATTATTTAAAAATCTGCAACTGTGTGCATCCATATAGGAACAAAATCATATTCTGTACTGCTGCACATGTTGCACCAAGCTCACTCATACAATATGGTGTGAAACATTATCAAGCTAGGTGGATATGCAACCACTGCAAAATGCTCTTATACTAACACTCTTTAGTGTGTGCACGAATGTCACAGTTGTAGAACAGGAGTATATTAGTGAGGCTACTAGTGCTGTTTGCTTACAGGACACCTCTTGCACCTAACTGATATGATCCCATGTCAAATTAGTGACTACAAACTCCTCATGGGGAAAAGAGCCCCACCACGTATTATCCAAACAAGCGGTCAGAAACTGCACAGATATAAATAAACCTTTGTGGTTTCTCTGTGCATGTTTATGACAGAGTTATCTTCGAACACGCTGTATCAGCTGTGTGATCCTGATTGATACTGTACCAACTGGCAGCTATATGTCTAGTCTGGTAGCAATCACACAGCAGTCCCAATATGAAGCCTACTTCATTCAGAATTAACCCCCAACAACCTGACCACCATCCGCACTCTGTACAACTATTTTCATTTATTTATTTATTTAAGAGATTTACCAGGAAGGCATGCTGAGCAGAGTACTGCTCGATTCCAGATGTGCCCTGGGGTAGGGAGTTACAAAGGTAAAGTAAAATACAGCAGAAAAAAGAACATACATAATGTTTTAAGACAAGCAGTGGGTGAAACAGTTATTGTTCAGTTGCGTAGGTGCAAAACCATATTATATGTCATGCATAAGGTACATACTGACAGGTAGAACCAGACTGGTGCTATCAGCTGGAGGGTTTAGGAGTATGAGGGTGCTAAGGGGTTACAGGTGCAGTTGGTAGAAAGTGCATTTAAGAAGGGCATTTCGTTGAGAGTACTTGAGGAATGTCTAATATCGGCTGCCAGGGTATTCCATGGTTTGGGCAACCTGAGCTGAAAGCAGCCTGGCCGGACCAGGTGGATCTGTGAGAATGTGCAGGACTGCGTCAATATGTCGGAGAGCATAGGTGGGTGGAGAGGGCAGTTAAGGAGGATGACAGGTAGGAAGGGAGTTTGCGACCAGAACTTGGCAGAGGTTTTAGCGCAGTGAAGTAATCTTCTGTTGTGTAGAGATGGGAGGTCCAAGGATTGGTAGAGAGACACAGTGGTGGGTGTTGGGAGGACGGGTTTAATATTATAATGTTGGAATGAAAAGATGAGTAAATTACAGGGTTAGGTAGTTCAAAATTTGCGACACAATTATTTGATACAAAACAGCTACTGCCTCCACCCCAACTCAAATATTACATTCTTATCACAACTCAGAGAATCCAAAAGTAAGCAAACCATATCATCACCTATAGTCTGAAGTATGATGAACAGTATTTTAAAACAGGATTAACAGCCTGATGTGATACCTTGAATACCTTACCACCCATGGTTAAACAGAATATGAATAATTTATAATAGATATATAATATATATATAGATATATATTTATTTATTTTAAATGCAAATGATTACTGCAGGCATTCAGGATAGTGATATCCTGTTTGGTGCCTGATGTCATCAGGGTTTCAGACATCTAACAGACCCCACCCCCACATGCGTACACACAGAACACAATGTCTGTGACTTACTGCAGTCATAGGAACCCTCCTGGATCTCATGACAGAGAAAGTACCAAGGACCTTCAGAGGTGTTTACAGCATTAGAATACATTATGGGCAACACAGCAGAGGGGCTGTGTATAGTGCATTTATGAATGGGCAAAACACCATTCTAGTGAATACATAGATAAAGTACAGGAGTGTGATCTCATTTTAGTACCTATAGAATGAATAACAATAACCAGTGTCTGCTTGTGTAATTGTGGATATACAATACTTTGGTTATGAACACCGTCCACTAGAAATATACAGTAGCTACAAGGAAAGTAAAGAAGTATATTTTCCATTGGGGGAAAAAACTCAATTTCATCGAACTCATTCCAGCTTCACTGAAATATTAAAAAGTCTGGAAATAATTGTAACAAAAGTCTTAGACTGCATTTTATATATATATATATATATATATAGACAGTATATGTATGTATCTGTATATATATATATATATATAATTATAGTGACGAGTCAAGCCATTATATTTAGGTTGAGATGTCACTTCAATGTTAAAGACAAAATGTTGTGCGTTAATAACTTTGGAACCATTCAACAGATTTGCCTGAAATGTGGTATGCGTGGTGGGGCATGGAAGATCTCTTGATCTGCCAAATTTTGTTTTGGGTGGACTTATGGTCTTACGCACTCAAAACGCTGAAAATGAAAAATTATCAGTTTTTGGGGCAGCTTTTGGGATTTTGTATGTGGCCCTGTTTGGCCATCGTGTGGTATGTTGCTCTGCAAGATGACTTGTTTGAAAGAACTTTGGTGGCCAAACATGCCGCTTTTGTTTGGTGACAAAATATTAAGGCATTCAAAGTTATGCCACTTTTAAGTTCCCATTATGTCAATGGGAAAATTTATATGTATGTTTGCGAACAAAGAATGGGGTTCTGACCACCTCGTCCCACCTGGCGGTCAAAGAATTTGCAGCCTCATGGTTCAAGAATCTTTATCCCTGAGAATTCTTTGATCGCGAGGTCTGCCATCTTGTTTTAGATTTCCAATCAAAAACACAAAATATCTCGGCTCAGGGTCACTACTGAAGTAAACTTGGGTGGTTTTACTCAGAGGGCTCCGATCTATCGAGCCATGCTTTTGGTTTCATCAAAATGGTAAAAATAGAGTTATAAGCTTTTAAATTCTTTGATCGCGATCTTGCATTGTGACCTAAAAGTACAATTTTCTCAGCTCAGGGTGGCCTAGGAAGACAAATGAGGTGGGTTCTGCTCAGGGGCTTCATTCTGTCGATCCATGGTGGTAGTTTGCTGCATTTGTATAGAAATTTTGATTTTATCACTTTTATTCTTTGATCATGAGCCTGCAAATTCTTTGATCACGAGCCTGCAAATTCTTTGATCGTGAGGTTCTTTGATCACAATCTTTGTTCGTGAGATAGGGACAAGATGGCCAGATTTTATAATGCATTAGATAGGCCAATTTTACTAATCTTTAACATTATATATCTTGGAAAGGGTTTGGTCTTTTTACTTGAAATTTGGAGGGTGTTTACGGCATGCCCTGTAAATGTATGTCAATTATCATGTTTACATGTCGGACAATATATTTTCTGTGGAGATATTGCGTGGCGCACTTTACACTTTGCAGACAGTGTTTTGCATTGTCTTTATGGCTTGAAATTGATAGAGTACCTAGCCTTAGTGTCATGGATGTAGTTTTCAGGTTCTTGTGCTCGTTAAATGTTAACAGGCGTGGAATTCTGCATCTCTGACGAATGAAAATCTCAAACTTTTACATGGTATATCTTGGACACGGTTGGTGTTTTACATTGAAATTTGGAGGGTGGTGATGGTACACACAAGTTTAGAAGTTGTTTGGAACATGGGGCCCGAGAAGGGCCCACACTCCCACCAACTCCACAGGTTGGTGGGGCGCGGAACCTGAAGAGCCTGCGCTCCCATAAGTTCCATAGGTTGGTCAGACCAGCGCTCCATCAACTTCCGCGGAGTTGATGGAAGCGCAGGCCAAGGGCCCACACTCTCACCAACTTGCACAGATGGTTTCAATCTTTTCTCATGAATAGGACTCAAACAGTGGTGTCTGTTTTTTTTCTTCAGCTCCATTCTCTCTATCCTGTGGGGTACGTAGGGATCCATTTTGGGCGCCATGTTGTTTGCAGTGTATATGCTGCCATTGGGAGCGATTATTAGATGGTATGGTTTGAGTTTCACTGCTATGCAGATGATACTCAGCTATACATGTCTTTTATGCCTGATCAGGATGATGCTGTCTAGGTGCTAAACAGCTGTCTAGCCAAAATCCAGGCCTGGATGAATGTGAGCTAGCTGTGGTTGAATCCTAAAAACTGAGGTGTTGGTGGTGGACCCAGGTCATCATGAGGCGGGTGTTGGCAGGTTCTCCTTTGATCTATGGCTTGGAGGTGTCCAGCTAGCTACCTCGGACCAGGTGCAGAACCTGGGCATTGTGTTTTGATGACTGTCTGACCTTAAAGTCACAGGTGTCAGCAGTTGTTAAAACCTCTTTACCATCTCAGATCCCTGAAGGAGGTGGTGGTGACTCCCCTTTTGAAAAAGCTTTGGACCCAGATATTTTTGCTAACTACAGACCCATTCTAACCTTCCTTCTTTATTGAGAAGGTAGTGGCAAACCAGCTGGGACCATTTGACCATTCATAATATCTATGAACCTCTCCAGTCTGGTTTTCATAAGAGGCATAGTACTGAGACTGCTCTGATTTGGGTGCTCAATGATCTCTTGATGGCGGGAGATCGGAGAAACTGTTCTATCTTGGTTCTCCTTGATCTCTCTTCAGTCTTTGGCACTGTAGATCATGGGGATTTGCTCAACACCTGAGGTTCATCTGTGGACTGTCGGATACAGTACTCAGATGGTTTACATCTTTCCTGTCTGGGAGAACACAGAGAGTTATGTCGGGATTTTTTTCTCTGACCCTTTCTCTCTGACTTGTGGGGTTCCTCAGGGCTCGGTGCTATCCCCATGTTGTTTGCAGTATATATCCTGCCCCTCGGAGACATTGTAGATGGTATGGGCAGAGGTTTCACTGCTTTCGCTGATGATACCTACTGTGTAAGGCCCTCACGACCAGGGACTGGGTTACCTGAAAGATCTCCTTTGCCCCTACTGTCCCTCCATCCTCTCAGATCCACCAATGAGGGATTGCTAGAGATTCCCAGGGTTCATTTACAAACATCTGGGGCAAGGGCATTTAGTTTTGTGGCCCCGACCCTGTGGAATTCTCTGCCTCATCGGGTAAGAGATTACCTGACCATTCAGAATTTTAAGACTGCCTTAAAGACATATCTTTTGGTCTGCCATTTACTGACCATTGAAGCTGCTACTGTATCTTATGCATTGTATTCCCTTTGGGATAATTATTTTATACATTTTTATTATACAGGCGCCTTGGTTTGGAAAGGCACCTTTATAAATAAAGATGATTTGATTTGATTTACCTAGTTTTGTATTCCTTCTCAAAATGTAAGGAAATTCTATGACAAAAACTGCGTTAATGCATCAGTTAGAGGTTAAAACCAAAAAGTCAGGAAATGAAAAATCTCTGGGTTGCCCCCCTCGACAATCATCCGAGATTGACAGATGACGGGGTGTGTCATTGGGTTGTGAGGCCTAAATGTCACCCCATTATTTTCGCTGTCCCTTCTAAATATGATTACACATGGAATGGGGTGACATTTAGGTCTCACAACCCCAATGACACACCCGTCATCTGTCAATCTGGGGATGATTGATGGGTGGGGTAGGGCAACCTAAAGATTTTAATTTCCGACTTTTTGTTTAACCTAAATGATGCAGTAATGCAGTTTTTTCCATATATATATATATATATATATACATATCATATATATATATATATATATATATATATATATATATATATATATATATATATATATATATGTAATAGATAACCCACTCTAGATGTGCGGTGGCTCTGATATATGCATGCCTTGGTGTGCATCAACCACCCAAGGTGTGCATATATCAGAGCGTGACTAGACAGCTAAGAGTGGGTTATCTTCATAAAATGGCAAAATAGTTTTGGAGGGAGGTAAAATGCAGGTGTGCGATCAAGCTCTGTTGTAGACACAGTCATGAGATGTGTTTTGTGCAATCAGAACTTGCATTTGTCCCCATTTTATAAATATATATATATATGTAATAGATAACCCACTCTTAGGTGTGTGATTGTGCTCTGATATATGCATGCCTTGGTGTTACATCCAACCACCCAAGGCGTTGCATATATCAGAGCACGACAGCACACCATAGAGTGGGCTATCTATCTTATAAAATGGCAAAATTGTTTTGGAGGGGTAAAGTGCAGGTGTGCAGTCGCTCTCTGATATATGCACGGTCATCTGATGTATTTCAACCAACCAGAGGATCCTTTTTCTTATCCATTTTATAATATATATATATATATATATATACATACATACATATAATAACTTCAGTGCCTGGGTCGATGATGAACTCTCGTAGTTTGATCAAGACTTCTCTAATAATGACATTGTTGGGCTTCACACAGGCAGTTGCCTCTGCAACTCATAGTTCTGGTTATTCTTGGACCTGGTCTTCCTCCTAGGTATGGAGACCTCTGATTTGGTGGTGGAGCCAGTCAGTTGTTCTGACCATTACACTATCAGGTTCAATTTCCAGGTACCCCACCCAAGGCCTGCCCTGTGGAGATGATCCAGTACTTCCTGTTAAGAGGAATAATCCCTGATGGCCTGATGGCAGTACTGGATCTGTTGGGATTCGACTGTTAGCAGGGGTCCAGACAGCCTGCTGCAAGCTTATAATACAGCTGTGGCAGAGACTCTGGACTTCATTGAACCTGTTGGGTTTGTCCCTCACCCTTGCCCTCTATCCCTTTGGTTTGATGGGACCTTGAGGGAGATGAGGAGAGGGGTGAAGGATGGAGCATTGCTGGTGGAAATCTGGCCTTGATGTTGACAGGCTTAGATTGATGGTTCATTATTCAGACTATCAATCAGTGATCTCCTGTAAGAAGGCAGAGTTCCTGTCTGAAGAGATGACCGCTGAGAGGAACCAACCTGCTTTTTCAAACTGTGGACAGACTGTACAATCCAGCCTGTCTGCAAGTTCGGAGAGTGTTATCACAGGATAAGTGAGATGAGTTTGCTTGCTTCTTGGTGGATAAGGTTGCTGACATTAGATCAGAGGTCTGTTTAGCTCACTCCAATGGGCTGGGCGGTGATCAGTAAGAGGTTGTAGAACCTTGGTTTGGTTGGTTGACTTTTAGCCAGCCGGCAATCATGGATGTCATAAGGATCAGCCAGGATATGTGGCTGACCTGCTGTAGTTTGGATCTGGGCCCAACTCACCTCCTTATGGGGTGCATTGACGTCATTGGCCCTGTTCTAACTAATATAGTCTGGGTTTGCTTGAGACGGGTGGGTTTCCTGACCCTCTGAAAGAGCGCGGTGACACCCTCCTTAAGAAATCTTTTCTTGACCCGGACTGTCTCACCAACTACAAATCTGTCTTTAACCTGCCCTTTTGGGCAAGGTTATTGAGAAGGTGGTTGTGCTGCAGCTGGATGACCACCTTACCATCCATGACATCTACGATCCTCTCCAGTCAGGTTTTAGGAAGAGGCATAGCACTGAGACCACCCTGGCTCAGGTGCTCAATGATCTCCTGATAGTGAGATATCAGAGGACTCATTCCATCTTAGTCCTCCTTGATCTCTGCAGCTTTTGGCACCGTGGATCATGGCATATTGTTGAGCAATTTATGTAATCTGTGGACTGTCAGGGACAGTCTCAGATAGTTCCATTCATTCCTCATGGATAGATTTCTGAGAGTTGTATCAGAATTTATTTGTCTGATGCATTCTGTCTGCCATATGGGTACCCCAGGGCTCTGTGCTTTTACGTATGTTATTTGCAGTGTAAATGCTGCTATTGGGAGACATTGTAGGTGGTATGGCTTGAGTTTTCACTGCTATGAAGATGATACTCAGCTATAATGTCCTTTGTGCCCGACCAGGGTGATTCAGTGTTGATGTTTAACAACTGCCTCACCAAGATTCAGGACTGGATGAGTGCCAACTGGCTGAAGTTGAATCCTGACAAAACTGTGGCTTTGGCGGTGGACCCTGGTCACCAGATAGAGGGGTCCTCAGCTGGGCCAGCCTCTGGGCTTTGCTTGGTGGTTGCCAACTCATGTCCTCTGAATGGGTGCAGATCCTGGGTGTTATTTTTGATGGAGTCGACACTGAAGATTCAGGTGTCATCCGCCATAAAGATCTCATTTTACCATCTGAGAAATATCACCTGGATTAAGCACCTGGTTCTGCCTGGTGATCTTTATCTTTGGTCCATGCCTTTGTGACCTCCTGACTTGATTACTGCAATGCCCTCTACCTAGCACTCCCGGAGTTGATATCTGCCACCTGCAGCTGGTGCAGGATGCTGTGGCCAGGTTGTTGACTGAGCTTTCTGGATCTAACCATGTCACACCTGTTCTGTGTGGTTTTACCATGCTGCCATGATGGTGAACACGGAGACATCCCGACAGCGACAGCCACTGTGCCAAGTGTTGGCAGTGCAGTATCGAGGATGCCTCCAAATGTCTATCAGGAGCCTATGCCCTAAACTCCCAAACTCCCTGCACCCCCACACCCCTGGTCTCTAGGATCTAACTCCAAGTCGGAGTTGGACCGGGGCAGGGGGATAAACCTTGCAAGGCAGTCTCTGGGACAGTACAGACCATCACAGTGATGTGTGGTTTTGCCCAATTTCTGTTGCTGTGATGGTCTTTGTATGGGGAGTCTCTGCCGAGACAGTATACCATGCTACTCAGACTGTATTGGCTGCCAGTGGCAGTGGCAGATCACCTTCAAGGTTGGCTTTAACCTACTATATAAGGCTTTACACAGACAGGGCCTGACTTATCTGCAAGAGCTCCTTTGTCCTTACCACCCCTCCGACCACTTCACTCAGCTGAGGAGGGATTGCTGAGATTCCCAGGGTCCGTTTGAAGACTTCTGGAGCACGTATGTTTGTCTTTGTAGCCCCAACCCGTGGAATTCTCTACCTCTTCAGATAAGGGGTGCCTGACTGTGGAGAGCTTTAAATCCACTCTCTAAAATTTTTATTTTCCCTTGCCTACCCTGAGTATTAACTTGTGGAACTCTGCTATTTTAACTTGTTTTAATTATTTATTGTTATGTGTTTTGTAAAAGTGCTTTGGTATTTTTTGAACTGGGCTTAAAACAAAGTTTATTATTAAATTTTATATATAAACAGGAATGTGCCATCTACCATACAAATCAATTTTCTGAAAGCTTGCTTTATTTGGGTTGGCATGCCTACAGCTTTTGAACACAGGCAGGTATCCTATCACTGAACACTGTGATCACTTAAATACTTCCAAGATGAAGAAGTTATTTAAAAATACAAACAAATATGACATGATTTCACTTTATAAGTGTGGAGGTACTAAAAGGATAGGATAGCAACTTCTGGAATATATGGTCTGAGAAACACCACCACATGTTCCTAGCTATTGCTACTGAATAGTTTTATAGTAAAAGAAAATCTTTGGGATGATAGAAGACAAAACAGTTACTGTAATGAATCCTGGGGTCTTTAATAAACTGCTACACACACACACACACACACACACAAAACACAATTAACCATTTGTACAGATGACAGCAAGTGTCAATGTTATAGGTTTCTGCCCAAACAATGAAATACAATGCCCAGCTAAAACAATGTATGAGAGTCAAAATATTTTGCCTCCTGGTCAGAGAATTTAAAATACAATGAGGTACTGGAATTACTAGCATGAGGGATCTTGCACATAAAATGACTGATCTATGGGTATTAAAACTTTAACATTTAAAAACCCTTCCATTCAACACTATCACACCGTAAAAGGATCAGTTTGCTGCAAAAGCTGCTTGAACTTGTCATTTACAGAAAGTCTTTGCAATTGTAAAATGCAGTCCAGCTCTCAGTAGATCCCCAAAGCTAAGATCTACTGTAGTGGAATTTTTAAAAGCCGAGATTACTGCCGACCGACACTGGGTATCTTTCCTTTTTATGTCAGGGGAACTCCTTTTCAAGTACGAGTTATTGCTGAAAAGAAATGATAAAAACAGAACAAAAACAAATTTGTGTTGCATTTTAATGCTTGAATGTGTTTTTGTTTAGTTGCAAAAGAAAGGAAAGAAACACAATTGCAAATGCAAATTCTTCTAATACTGGTCAATAAACAAAAACATATTTAGATAAGGATTCTGTATGGGGAGAAGGAGTTGAAAGGTGGGTTCCATACACTGGGGAGCTTGGATGAGGGTTTTGCACATCTTCATGGTAGATGATCACCACTGTGTCCCTCAAAATACAAAAATACATGTCTGAGTCCCACACATGAACTTTCAAGATTCTGAACTGGTTGCATTTCTGCTCTCTGTCTACATGTCCCATTTGCATGCACCCAAAATTTGCTAATTTACTAATTGCAGTGGTGGAAGGAACCTGTACTAGGGCTCCCAGGAGCAACATTAGGAGCCTGACTTAGTTCTAGGGTCAAATGGTTAAGAACTACTCCTATGTATGTCGGGCCAGTGACGCTGAGGGTTGAGGCACTGACACCACACCTCGCGCCATACTGGCAACCCAGGTTCAAATGCGAGCCCGAGTTGTCAGGGGTCGGCAGAGGAGGAATAAGATTGAACATCTATAGGACTGCTCTCCTGTCCTGGGAGGGTTGTGGGCCTTCACTGCTCTACAGCAGCCCCTGGTGACGACTGGGGCACTGTTGGAGTAGGTGCACCTAGGGTGGAGTGCAGCAGATGTCGGCACACTGTGCTCAGACATCATTGCACATCTGCACTCCAAGGAAAAACCTAGAGGAGGAAAATGGCAGCACTGGCCGTGGCAGCTTGATAGCGCAACTTCCTTGACCAGCGGGGCTCGTTGAGTACACTACATGCCAGTATTAGTTCCTGGCCTGGCATGGGGATTAGAGGAGGTCCCTTTCAAAGGTACAGCTGCATATGCTAGCGGTGGTGGGATGTGCCTCCAGAGTCGTCATGGGAAGTGGAGCGGTGGCTGGATCACAGCAGGCCAGTGGCTGCAGGAGGAAAATAGAGATAATATAAAAAGAACTGCTTCTATGTAACATTTACACAACAAAGGAAAACTGAATACATAAGGTGCTAAACTGCAATATATATTGAGAATATGTGTCCTGACCTGTTTCATATGTTTGATCCTGCATGGGTTCTCCAGTGAATTTTATTCATTTCCAGCACTGGCTAATTGATTCTTCAGTAAGTGAGTTCTGCGGTACATATAAATGGGGCAACAGTCACACTGAAGCAGGACTTTTCTTCACCTTCCATGTGTCAAAAATAGCTGCATGGAGCAAATATTCCAGGGCCTGTGTGGGATACTGCCAGTACCAGGAGAGATATGGGTTCAAACTAGTTGTGTTGTTGGTGGCTGTAAGGTTCACCATGTCTCTTTGGGATGCCATCACTGCTGGGTCTGGGACTGTGACACAGTTTCCTTCTGATTCCAAGATGCTTTAGCTGTAAGGAAATAATGGAGAAAAACAACTAGTTATTCTCAGATGTATTTCCCCATGAAATTGAGTACTAAAAAACATTGCTTGTAAACTTGACTCATTTTCTTTAATCCTCGTACTCTCTCCCATAAAGCAGAGGCATGGGGCAGCTGTAAAATACAGGACTATAAATGTACACAATATGGACAATGAGATGCATCTCCCTCATAGGGGTTGGGGTAGGGGGTAAATTATCTGGTTTGTCACTATAGTGCTGCAGCAGTCTGGGTATTCCTGATACAGACATACTCCTACCTTGACAACTTTGTTCCCCTAGCAAAATGTCAATAAAATGTCAATTACAATAAACAAATAAATATAATTATTGTCACTGAGTGATGTTTAATAGATGAAGCTAGTCAGAAACACTAAGGGCCAGATATTCAAAGCTTTGTGCCGGGCAAAAACCGTTTGCGCAGGTTTAGCGGGATTAGCTGGTCTGCTATATTCAAAGGCCAAATAGCGCTGGCAAACTGCATTAAGCGCGGGCAAAATTATAATGTATGCAAGGGCAAACTGACATGAATACAGGTGCAATGCTATTTTCAGCGCTAGTGCCGTGCTAAGTGGTTTAAGCGCCAACCCTGAGCGCGACACTTAGCGCGGTGCCAGTACCGCCCAGGAAAAGCTCGTCCTTAATCCTGGGCAAACAGCCTCAGCGACACTGTGGCTTGCCGGTGTTTGCGCGGTTTAGCACGGGTTTAGCGTAAACCCTAACAAATAAATATGACACATAGATAAAGCCAAACATAGAGGAAGCATGCTGCTAACTGATGGCATCACAATGATGCCATCATCTGCCACCAGTCCCAGCCATGCCAGGCAGGATGGTGACCCTGCCACCAGTGGACAGCACGGCAGTGTGGCCATACAGCACACACCTGCAGACTGCACTGCTGTGGACACCAACAGATGCCCGCACACATGCAGCATTGTGGGATGGAGGATGTTGAGGGAGCATGTATGGGTGGCGAGGCTGAGCTACAGACCAGGTGTGGCCACAAGGCTGGGACACATCATGCAGTGTACATGGGCCAGTATTGGGAATACCCCAACACCAGTGTGCCTTTCGGATGATATATTCCCCCGGCCACATACCTCACAGCTGTACAACTGCCATAGCACACAAAGCCAGGAATGTACATGTCACTGTGAGCATCCATGCCACAGGTGCAGCATCTGTGGGTCACACAACAGCGTAACAGTAATGTCCAGTGTCAGTAAACATCCGCAGGTTGGGCCTCTCACTGTGTATAGTGCAGTCATCATCACTGCCCTACACACCATAGGCATTGCTGTATCCACACACTACTGCCCCTTGCTACTTGTAGTTGCTGCTGTGCACTGTAGCATGCCCTACAGTGTGACAGTTGCATGCAGCACCACCACCACCTGGCCGTTTCATGCTGTCCTGGCCCCTCACAATATGCTATGCTATGCTGTACTGTTTACATGTAGCCTGCAGCTATCATCGTGGCACTGCCAGACTGACCTACAGGTGGAGCTGCGGTTGGACCTGGTCAGCCTCTGTACTTCCAGACTGACCTACAGGTGGCTCTGTGGGACTCTGCAGTAACGTTGGGCAAACTGCATGCAAATCAGGGTATAATGAGATGCTAATCTGGTTGTTTGCCCAGAGACTACCTAAGTAGGCTCATTTGCATGGCACTTTTGAATATGGTACATTTAGCTCCGGGCAAACGTGTTTGCTCTGGGCTAATTGTTTAGCTCGCGCTAATGCCACGCTAATGTGTTAGCGCAGCGCTAACGGTACGGGAATATTATACAGTTTTGATCACTGTTCTTTCACATCTGCTGCTTCCTGCAGCTGTACTGAGTCCATGCATTTGCTGGCACACATTGGCCATGTAGTTCGTCTGTACCTGCCCTCACGTTGCTGTGTACTGTGTTGTTGTTGTGGTTTGCACTTCCTGGTTGCTTTATTCAGTGCTGTCTTATTCCAGGGCAATGTTTGCCCTGCACCTCCCAACCAGTTTGCATGGCCTCATTACCATGCTATATTCGGAAGCTGTTTGCCCTGGGCTATTCCGTTTGAATATATCTTGCTCTGTGCTCGGGCTAAGTTTGCCCCGCCGGCAGTGCTAATTTTGCCCTGGGGCAAAGTTTTGAATATCTGGCCCTACTAGTTGTCTCGTTTGATCAGTGGTTCAATATTGGAAAATCATAGAAGCTCACCTCTTCAAGTTTCACCACTTTTAATTGGCACCATGTTCAAAGGTAGGGTTATATATACTGTACTAGGAGCTCTTTGCTTGCTCACTGATCTTGAAGTTCCTTTGATGTCATTGTGCTTGTCTCCTGCTGGTAAACAAACTCTGCCCAGCAAGTGACCTCCTTACTTTCGGTTTGATTTCTGAGTGCGATTAAAATGTCACAAGCATCAATGTCCTTCCAACTGCATTTTCCAACTCAGACACACTTTAAACAGTAGAAAATCATAGGGACCTTACAAAGTTTAATCTTCAGCACAAGACAAGAATACAGGGACTTCAGAAGACATGCAACAGAACTGGCTGGCAGTACAACTTCTGTTGGCTTGTGCAGATGTGTATCATCAACTCACCTGATGCCTTGCTTGAGTGGGGTCATGACCTTTGTGATGGAGTCAAACAGGTTTTCACACCAGGGCAGTGTGGTAAACTGAGTGCCAGGGTACCTTCTGGCATAGTTACTGTGTGTGGTTCCACCAGTATGGGCCACAGGCTTACCAGACAGACAGGCTGAGTCAGGCTTCTTCGAAAGCTGCTTACTTTAACTGGTCTGCAACAAATACAACTAGTGCAACTGGTACCACTGATAACGGTAAACAAACAAGATAAACAAGCAAGTTTCCACTGGCTCCTTCCCTAACTTGGTTGGCAGCAGCAGGAGGTCTGGTGTACTCACTACTCAGCGTGGGCTTCTCTGCACTATGTATTTAGAGAGCCTCCAATATATAAAGGATCCCATGAGACTACGTGGTCCCACACCCAACATGATCTGGCGGCACTATATGGCCATGCTACTACATTCCTTCCTCTTAAGCAAGAAAGTCCCACAGCAAAATAACAACAACATTATAGAGAAAGGCCTTATAAATCAAGTCTCTGAGGTGCCATATGTTGGCGTAGGTGGTATCATCTCTTTGGAACATCCTGGCAAGGCACAGGTGAGGCAGGCTGTCTTCATGGAGCTGGAGTTGCAGCTTGATGGCTTGGCCCCAGGGAGGCAGGTTACTGCCATGGTACAGGAATAGGTACATCCTGACACCTTGGTGGTGTTGGAGGCTTATTGTCAGAAGCTGGGACAGGGACCTCTGTGTAGCAAATCAGTTGGAGGTGTGGCAGGAACAGTTCTCAAGGGTAGCAGATGGTCTATGTGGACATGAACAAGACGTTGTCCTACTTCCACAGTGTAGGTTAAGGGACCTTGTCTAGCTTGAACAGCACCCTGAGACCACAGATGGCTTGAGTCTTGAAGCTCATGAACCAGTACATTGCCTCCTGGTTGATATTTCCTCAGTCTTTTAGTGGACTCGCCATGTGCTTATTGTTGCTGATGTTTCTGGACTGTGTGAGAAAGATACGGTTTCAATAAATTTAACCTGGTACATGGTTGTCTCTTGAGAAAAAGTTCTGCAAGTGTACATTCTGTGACAGTGTGAGGTGTGTTCCAGCTAGTAAATAGGAACCTAGATCACATCTGTGCAGCTGTAGTAGCACCAGAGGTGCAATCAGTTGCTTATTTCTTCCAGGCTTTTTAAACATCTGACTGCCATTCAGCAGCTCCACCTGAGACTGGATAGCAGGTCAAAGGTAAAATGTGTGTGACCCCATTTTGCTGGAGAAAATGCTAGAATTTGTGATACATGAACTGGGGACCATTATCAGAGTCTAATTCTTGAAGTAGTTTATGAGAAGCAAACAAGTTGCGCAGCAAAGCAATAGTCTTGTGTGCCGTGGTGACAGGGGCTGGCAAACTTTCAGCCATTTGGAATGACTGTTGATAACTATCAAAAGTACTGCTTGTCCAGCTTAGCATAGTCCACATGAATTCTTTCCCATGGTGCTTTTGCCCAAGACCAAGGATGAAGAGGTGCTGTAGCAGGCTGGTTTTGTACAGAAGCACAAGGAGAAAATTTGTTTACCAGGTCCTGAACATCGTGGTCAAGGCCCAGCCACCAGAGGTAACTTCGTGCTCTGGCCTTCATACAATTAACACCTGGGTGGCATTCGTGGAGCTCATGCAGTAGTTGCTGTCTAAACCTCTGGTGGTATAACCACTCAGAGACCCCAGAATACAGCCTTTGTCTGTTGGTAATTGCTCTTGTTTGTCAAAATAAGGTTGCAGGGATTTGCCTTGAATGTAATAGGGTATCTCTTTAAAGTGAAGTCCCAGACCTTTGCGGCACAGGATCATTCCTGGTTTCAGTAGCAATGTCCTCGCTGCCATTAGGTAGATGCTTCAGATAGAAACTTCAAAACTGTACTTTCGTCAGTGTCTTCTGGCCTGGCATTGCAGGGTAAATGGTATAAGGCTGCACACAGTTCCAGAGTAAATACCGCAAACCAAGCAGTAAAGGTGAAGTACACAATGAGGATGCCAAACCTGAAGTGATACTGTTCCAAAAGAAGTAGCACTCATAAAGATTTGATGTCCAAACTGGTTAAAGATGAATCCAACAGATTTTTATTTCTGAGTTAGCAATATTATGCTCACCAGTGTGAGACAGAGACCCACTGGCCACTAAAGCCCCAGCGCTTTAGGTCCAAACTGACCCTTCAGCAGGGGCGTGGCAGTTGGAAGCAACCACAGCCATCTTATACAACATTGTTAATTGGTGACAGGTAAAACAATCTATTTAAAAAACAAGTGCCCAATCACAGTGAGGTACAATAACACAAAAAGTCACCAATTTCATACAATGTAAGAAAAATAAAATTAAATAGCAGGCCCTTATGATCTTAATTTTCTGGTCACATAACACATTTCTCTGCATAATACCATAGTCAAAAATCAAGAAATCAGCACAGTAAACCACCAACCAATCAGAACCTCCAAATGCATGAATGTGAATACCTCTTTCACCACAGAGGTGCCAGAGAGAGAGAGAGAGAGAGAGAGAGCAAGCAGGCCTAGACAATCCAAGCAGGCCTAACCACCACTGAAACTGTGCCACAGTCAGGCCTAGAGCAGCCGATCCCACTGACCCTCTTTGGTCCAAAATTGGGGTTCACTCCTGCTGGGGCACAGAAAACATCCCAGATGAGCCCCTACATCTGTAAGCCCCTTCCCCACTGTCTAGGGGTCCTGATGTTTAAAAGGAAGGGGCCCAGACCACAAGTGCCATCCTGAACCTTCTTCTGGCAGTTACCACTGGAGCATAGATTTAGAAAATTAGAAATCACCCTACCTTTAGACATCTTCACTACTGAGCAGGATGCCTCTGAACCCCTTTGGACACAGCTTTTACCCCAGCAGGAACACCACAGAACAGGAGCCTTTGTCTCACCTTTTCATCCATTATGGAACCCAAAAGGCTAGATGGAACATTAGTCCAGAGTCTACCCAGTGAGATATGGAGAAACTGAATAGCTTCTAAAATAAGCAGTTAGTTCATTCCTGATCACAATGCAATCATTGAGTCGGACACCAGATTATGCTAAAACCAAGAAAATTTATTTCCTGGGCACCTGGAATGATTATATGGCCCAAGAGCAAAACTCTCTTAACTTCATTAACAGAGCTCCATGGGGCTGACAGCTTGGAATAGAGAGAGGCAACTGCAGCACTTAGGCACAGTTCTTAAATCAAAGTACAGCAGACTACCGAGCTTCCAGGACGTAATTGATAGAGCCTGTATTTCTAGTACGCACTCCAGCTTCTTCCACAGAAACCTATCTTTCCTGATTGAACTATTCCCAACTTTCATTTCTTGACATGATTCCTCTGCAGGGGACAGATTTACTCCTCCTAGTCACCGGCAAGAGAAATAATCCTTGGGGTGATGAGCAGCTTAGCCTCCACGGCTCTCCCAAATAGTGACAAATTCCTTTCATTCCTTCCTTGAGCTGTTACCGGTGCCCACAGATGTCCCATAACTTACAGCTGGAGTTTCTCACGGAGCTGAGCAGGACTATCCCTAAATAACCTATCCAGTTCACTCCTCCCTCTGGAGCAGGTTCAAGCATATAGTACCTGGGTGTCACCTTTGACACCACCCTCTCATTCCATGAGCACATCAAAGTACTCTCCTCAGCCACTAATTGTTTGTTTGTTTGTTTGTTTATTCGCTTAACGGTAAGCACACTGGAAACAAGTTCCTTTACAGGTGCGACCCACATATATTGCATACAAACAATACATAATCAAACATACATATATACAATGCAGCAAATTGCAGACAAAAATGTCTTTGTTACGTATAAAATTCATAAAAAAATTCATAAAAACAGTTACAATTAAATTGGGATTCAATACATCCTTAATGCATCGCAAACTTTTGACAGAACACAACCACCTAATATCTTGAGGAATTTCATTCCAAATGAATGGAGCAATATAAGCAAAGGATCTTTGTCCACTTTTAGATTTCATAAAAGGAATCTCGAGAAACCTACTGTCTGACCTATGTCTAGAATAATGACCATCAATATGTGGTCTCAAAACTTTGAAATACTATGTGGAATTCCAGAGTCCATAACTTTATATATGAACTTGGCACACAGTATTGGAAATTTAATGAAACCGTAACCAGCCCATTTCTTTCAAAATCACACAATGATGAGATGACTTAGAACAATTTAAAGCAAACTTAGCTATCAGTGAAGTAAAGTGGATTTTTGAAATCACTGTCGCAGAAGCAGTGTCAGTAATCATAGCTGCATAGTTCACAATAGGAAGTAAGCAGCAATTTGAAATAACCAGCCTAGACTCAGGAATAAGAAATGAACGGATTCTGTACAAAGAACCTAATCTACAATGTATTCTTGAGGTAACCCTCAAAAAATGAGATTCATAACTTAGATGAGAATCTAGTAATACCCCAAGATATTGAAATGTATCAACATAGTCAAACAGTAATCCATCAAGAGATTTAACTTCCAAAGTACCAACCTCAGATCTCAGTCTAGGTGGGGTACCAAAACCATCACCTTTGTCTTAGATTTGTTTAAGAGTAATTTACAGGCCATAAGTGAAGACTGAAAATTGCACATTTCCTCTGTTAAAGAAACACCTAGATCTCGAAATGACAAACCCTCAGTATAAATTACTGCATCGTCAGCGTAAAGTGTTAGAGAAGCATTATTAATCACACTTACTAGTTGATCAAAAACAAAGAAAAAAAGTGGCCCCAAAATAGAACATTGTGGAACCCACACTTAACCATTACAGAGTCTGATACAGCACCCCTATATTTAACCCTTTGAAACCTATTTGTTAAATAATCCCTCGTCCAGTCCAAGAAAGACTCACCAACTCCCAATGACCCAAGTCTAGAAATCAACAATTGGTGATCAACTGAGTCGAATGCCTTGGTCAAGTCCACGAACACGGCACCGTCCAGACACCCTTTATCCATGCCATTAAGTACCGCGTTCGTGAACTCGACCAAGGCAGTCTCAGTACTCCTTCCTTTCTAAAACCATGTTGGTTCTGAGACAATAATCCAAAGCGATCCACATACCCATTCAACTGATTATAAACTATTCTTTCCTGAACTTTAGCTAAAGCAGACAAGATAGAAATAGGTCTGTAGTTACAAAACTCATGTTGTGAACCAGATTTAAATATAGGAGTGACCAAAGTATGTTTCCATATATTAGGTATAGTACCTGTAACAAAAGACAAGTTGAAAATAATACTAACTGGAAGTGTTATAACCGAGGCAGCATCCGCCAATAAACTAGGACATAAGCCATCAGAACCAGCTGAGCTGTCCTCTTAATACAACGCAACAACTTCTCTACCTCCTTCGGAGTAGTAGTCCTTAAGTACAGTTTAGGATTAACTGTAAAATCTTCAGTCAATCCCAAGTAGTTCACCTTGGACTGGTCACTAAAGGAATCAGACAATGTAGTAAATTTCAAATTAAACTCGTTAGCTATCTTCAGTGGACAAGACAACAAGTCACCATTCAACCTCATTGAACCTGGTTGACAAACATTAGGCCTTATGAAATTATTAATTGTTTTCCAAAAGTAGTAGCGTTAGATAATCCTTCACATTGTTTATGACGAATATAGTCTGTTTTAGCCTTCCTTATCTTAGCCTTACATTGGTTCCTTAAAGTCCTATAAGCATGATAACCAGAAGCAGAATGGTTCATTTTATACGTTTTCAGGCCTTGTCTCGTTGTCTCATAAGTTTAATCAAAGGAGGTGTTAACCACCCATAAGTTTTCCCTCGGACCCTTCTTTTAACAAGGGGAGCTAACTGGTCCAAAACATGTGTAAACTCAGTAATGAAAAAATGCAATGCAGAATCCACATCAGGGATAGAATATAAAAAGACCAATCTATTTTACCCAACTCTGTACAAAAAGAATGTACATCAAATTTAGAAAAGATCTCAAATCCTTATAATTGGCTTAGACTTCTTCAGTCCCCATGCTTCCAAATACAGAAGACTGGATGATGATCACTTAACGAATCAGAAGTCAAACCACATTTTATCATATTAATAGGTCTATTTGTTAATATCCAGTCCAGCAATGTGTGATTTCCTGATCTATTATTGTGTCAGTGGGCAAAGTAATAATCTGTTGTAAACCAGACTGAGACAAGACCGTATTTAACTTTGTTATATCTGAACCCATCAATTTAAATTAAAATCCCCAGTAGTATTAACTCTGTAGAAACCCCAGTATTCAAAGCATTTAGAAGTTCTTGTAAGCCTGATTTGCTACCATTAGGTGGAAGATATCACAACAAATAGTTAATTTTTGACAAATCCCAACAATAACTGAATAGTAATATGTTCACAATATTCCAAATTACTGTTAAATATAGTGGTCTCATTTACCATTAAATATTCCTTAACATAAAACAAAACCCCACCCCTCTACCAGTGGCACGATCCTTTCTAAAAGTTTATAAGCAGGTATACAAAGTTCAGTATCAAGAACAGGTAAGGTTAACCAGGTTTCAGTCAGTGCCAGAACATCCGGATTATATAAACTAATCCATGACTCCACCTCATGAAATTTAGATGTTAAGCTTAATACATTAAAATGCATAATTTTGAGGCCATATGAATGCTGCAAAAAATCACTATCTGCCATATCGTTTGCTAAAGGACCAGGGTTGCTTTCAACATTGCCAGATCGAATTAGCAAGAGAAAGCAATGTAACCAGGTTCTTATGCAAACAGGCAGAACACATTCGAATCGGTCTCCTATACAGGCACAAAGACTGCCTACCACCTGAAGTGCTTCACCTGGCCATAACGACCTCAATCCTATCACTCGTGGACTATGGACTCATGATCTGTGCTGTCTCAGACCCAACTGCACTCCACCAAATCCAACTAGCTATCAATAAGGCATGCCGACTCATCTCTGGTGCAGACAAGTGAATGCACTTGCACCCTCTATGCACTCACCAATGTTCTCACTCTAAGCAAAGGTTGCAGTATCAAACCTGTCTCCTCACTAAGAAAATCCACCTGGGCTTAACCCCAGCACTTGTTACAGCCTCCCTTCAGTCTGCCACCCTCTCCGTGGGCACTGCACAGCCACTAAAACTATCTGGAAGGTCAGGGTCAGGACCAGTTTAGCCCAAAGATCCTTCCTTTCAGAACTCCATCATGGCATAATGCCCTCCCCTGCTATCACCATGGAAGCACCAAGTGAGGTCAACAGTAAACCTGTTGTCCTCCCACGCAGTGATGGCACAATACCATTGCAGGTATTGTGCCGCCCAAGCCCCAGTGTTTTCTGTGGGGAGCTGCGACTTTAGGATTCCAATTCTAGGTCGGAGTTGGTCCAGGAGGGGCTGGATGCTGGGGAAGGAGAAACAGGGAAACGGAGCATTACAGCAACTGTCCTGTAGTGGTCATTTTCAGTGTTTCGCGTTGAGTGTCAGGCAAAGAGGGCCATCCATCACCACAATCTCCAAACTAGGTCCTTTAAGGCAGCCCTGAAAACACATATTTTACCATTACGTAACTGCCAGTGTGACCACTAACCCCACCCTAGGCCCTGTTTCATCACTCTAGGCTGTACCTGGCCACTGACAATATCTCGATCAAGGCAACTCGCATTCCACTGCCTCTGAGGCCCATGTGCCCTAGGCCTAACTTAGCTAACTCTTTGTTCATTCCTATGATAGGAACTTGACAATGCCTCCCTGCAAAGCATCCCAGGAGGCAGCACCTGCAATCTTACTGTAACCTGTATTGCTGTGTTCTGTTAGCTATCTCTTGTTTAGGCAAGTACTATATATATATATATATATGTACATTGCACAGTTTGTATTATCTATATGCACATTAGGCAGCCTCTGTTTAGCTACCACCTGTATAGGTAACTATCCTCTGTTTAGCTACCACTTGTACAGGCAATTATCCTATGTATGTTTAATTACATTCTTCTCCCTACTTGCTACTTGCACATTCACACTGATATGACTCTGCACCATTGTTAAACTGGATTGTTGTTTTCCATATCATAATATTTTGACGTGGAGCCTATGGAAACGAAGTCTATGACTCAAAGGGTTGTAATTCCTATGTTATAAAATAAATAAAAATAAATAAAGGGCTAGTAAACCCCATGCAAGGAGCTTACAGCTGGATGACAGGCAACATGGGTTCATGGCAGAAGGTCATGCAAAACAAACCTAATCACATTTTGACTGGGTCACTGAGGAACTAGACAGAGGTCACCCAGTGGACTGACTCTACTTCAATTTCAGTAAGGCCTTTGATTCAGTGCCATACAACCACCTGCTGAAAAAGTTGGAGGACCTCGGTGCAGCCAAGTGCATAGACAGTTGGTTAGGTAATTGGCTTAGGGACAGAAAACAGAGAGTAGTGGTCAGTGGGGTAAGGTCTGATGAAGGCACTGTCACTAGTGGTGTGCCCCAAGACAGTGTTTGGTTTCAGTCCTGTTTAATGCCTTCATCAGTGACATCAGCATAGGTATTTAGGCAAAATTGCCCTATCAGAAGATGATACAAAGCTAGGAGGAAGGGTTGAGAGTGAGGAGGTGGTTAGGACCTATAAAAGACCTACAGAGGTTGAAAAGATGGTCTAATGTCTGGCAGCTGAAGTTCAATGCAAAAATGTATGTTGATGCATTTGGGTAAAGAGAACCCAAGGACAGAATACCACCTCAACGGAGTTCAGCTCAGTGCCATGCAGGAAGAACAGGACCTGGGTGTCATCATAATCAGCACCCTTAAACAGACAAGCCAATGCAACAAAGCTTATAGCAAGTCCAACAAAATGCTGTGGTGCATAGGAAGAGGGTTTGACAGCAGGGAAGGAGATGAAACTGCCACTCTATAGGTCCCTGGTGTGGCCCCATCTGGAGTACTGTGTCCAGTTTTGGAGTACACATCTGAAAAGGATGTAAACAGGTTGGAGGCTGTTCAGAGAAGAACAGCTAAAATGATCCAGGGCCCTCAAGGGCACTCGTGATGAGGAGCGCCTGGAAGCATTAAATATGTTCTCACTGGAGACAAGGAGGGAGGGGAGATATGATAGAAACATACAAGTTCTGAAAGGAATAAATAAGGTGCCATTCTCAGCCTTGTCCAACAGAGCCTCCGACTCTAATGCTAGAGGGCATGAGGAAGTTGGGGGCTTCAAGAGGAGCTTAGGTAACACTATTTTACAGAAAGAGTCATAGAGCCATGGAATAAACTGCTAGCTGAAACAGTGAAAGCAAAGTCTGTGACATCATTCAAGCTGGGTGGGACAAGGCTAAAGCCTGATTAAAAGCAACAGGAGCAGTAGAAGGCATTAGGCAGAAGGGGAGTTAGGTCCTGGGATCTGAGAAGGTCCAAGGACACATGGGCAGGCTAGATGGACCCTTGATCTCCTTCTGCTATCTTTTTTCTATGTTTGTATGTCCCAATGAAAATAGTACTTGTCCTGCTACACCAGTTTGCTAATCTGATGTTAATCCTGTTTATTGCTTTGGTTTGTTTTTTCCTGTATGTGCTCTCGCACCTGCATAGAAACATAGAATCGAGGGCAGAAAAGAACCACTAGGCCCACCCAGTCTGCCCATTTTCCTTACCTGCTGTGAAACCTCAGACCCTAGTTGATATCAGGCTTTGTTCTCCTACCTATTGCTAGGGTTCCCTGTGCCTATCCATGCATTTTGAATTTCCTACCATATTAGCTCCCACCACCTCCTCCCTGGGAGACTGTTCCATGCATCCATCACTCTTTCTGTGAAGAATACTTCCTCACGTCTACTCCCTTAGTCTACCTCCTTTCAGCCTCATGTCATGACCTCTTGTTCTAGACCTCTTGTTCTCTGAAAGATGTTACCCTCCTGTACCTTATTTATGCCCTTGAGATATTTGAAGTCTCTATCATATCCTCCCTCTCTCTCTCCTCTCCTCCAGGGTACACAAACTGAGGTCCTCCAATCTCTCCTCATATGATTTTTGGTGCAGGCCCTGCACCATTTTTGTGCCTGTCTCTGAACTGCCTCTACCCTGTCTATGTCTTTACAGAGATGTGGCCTCCAGAACTGGACACAATACTCCAACTAGGTCTCACTAATGATTTATATAAAGGCATCACCATCTCCTTTCTTCTGCTGGTGATACCTCTCCCTATGCACCCCAGTACCCTGCTGGTGATACCTCTCCTATGCACCCCAGTACCCTGCTGGTGATACCTCTCCTATGCACCCCAGTACCCTGCTGGTGATACCTCCCTATGCACCCCAGTACCCTGCTGGTGATACTCTCCTATGCACCCCAGTACCCTGCTGGTGATACCTCTCCCATGCACCCCAGTACCCTGCTGGTGATACCTCTCCTATGCACCCCAGTACCCTGCTGGTGATACCTCTCCCTATGCACCCCAGTACCCTGCTGGTGATACCTCCCTATGCACCCCAGTACCCTGCTGGTGATACCTCTCCTATGCATCCCAGTACCTGCTGGTGATACCTCTCCCTATGCACCCCAGTACCCTGCTGGTGATACCTCTCCTATGCACCCCAGTACCCTGCTGGTGATACCTCTCCCATGCACCCCAGTACCCTGCTGGTGATACCTCCCTATGCATCCCAGTACCCTGCTGGTGATACTCTCCCTATGCACCCCAGTACCCTGCTGGTGATACCTCTCCTATGCATCCCAGTACCCTGCTGGTGATACTTCCCTATGCACCCCAGTCCCTGCTGGTGATACTCTCCCTATGCACCCCAGTACCCTGCTGGTGATACTCTCCTATGCACCCCAGTACCCTGCTGGTGATACCTCTCCTTATGCACCCCAGTACCCTGCTGGTGATACCTCTCCCTATGCACCCCAGTACCCTGCTGGTGATACCTCTCCCTATGCACCCCAGTACCCTGCTGGTGATACCTCTCCTATGCACCCCAGTACCCGCTGGTGATACCTCTCCCTGCACCCCAGTACCCTGCTGGTGATACCTCTCCTATGCATCCCAGTACCCTGCTGGTGATACCTCTCCTATGCACCCCAGTACCCTGCTGGTGATACCTCTCCTATGCACCCCAGTACCCTGCTGGTGATACTCTCCCTATGCACCCCAGTACCCTGCTGGTGATACCTCTCCCTATGCACCCCAGTACCCTGCTGGTGATACCTCTCCCATGCACCCCAGTACCCTGCTGGTGATACCTCTCCCTATGCACCCCAGTACCCTGCTGGTGATACCTCCCTATGCACCCCAGTACCCTGCTGGTGATACCTCTCCTATGCATCCCAGTACCCTGCTGGTGATACCTCTCCTATGCACCCCAGTACCCTGCTGGTGATACCTCTCCTATGCATCCCAGTACCCTGCTGGTGATACCTCTCCCTATGCACCCCAGTACCCTGCTGGTGATACTCTCTCCTATGCACCCCAGTACCCTGCTGGTGATACCTCTCCCTATGCACCCCAGTACCCTGCTGGTGATACCTCTCCTATGCACCCCAGTACCCTGCTGGTGATACCTCTCCCTATGCACCCCAGTACCCTGCTGGTGATACCTCTCCTATGCACCCCAGTACCCTGCTGGTGATACCTCTCCCTATGCACCCCAGTACCCTGCTGGTGATACCCTCCCATGCACCCCAGTACCCTGCGGTGATACCTCTCCCTATGCATCCCAGTACCCTGCTGGTGATACCTCTCCTATGCACCCCAGTACCCTGCTGGTGATACCTCTCCTATGCACCCCAGTACCCTGCTGGTGATACCTCTCCCTATGCACCCCAGTACCCTGCTGGTGATACCTCTCCCATGCACCCCAGTACCCTGCTGGTGATACCTCTCCTATGCACCCCAGTACCCTGCTGGTGATACCTCTCCCATGCACCCCAGTACCCTGCTGGTGATACCTCTCCTATGCACCCCAGTACCCTGCTGGTGATACCTCTCCTTGCACCCCAGTACCCTGCTGGTGATACTCTCCCTATGCACCCAGTACCCTGCTGGTGATACCTCTCCTATGCACCCCAGTACCCTGCTGGTGATACCTCTCCCTATGCACCCCAGTACCCTGCTGGTGATACCTCTCCTATGCACCCCAGTACCCTGCTGGTGATACCTCTCCTATGCACCCCAGTACCCTGCTGGTGATACCTCTCCTATGCACCCCAGTACCCTGCTGGTGATACCTCTCCTATGCACCCCAGTACCCTGCTGGTGATACCTCTCCCTATGCACCCCAGTACCCTGCTGGTGATACCTCTCCCTATGCACCCCAGTACCCTGCTGGTGATACCTCCCTAGGCACCCCAGTACCCTGCTGGTGATACCTCCCTAGGCACCCCAGTACCCTGCTGGTGATACCTCTCCCTAGGCACCCCAGTACCCTGCTGGTGATACCTCTCCTAGGCACCCCAGTACCCTGCTGGTGATACCTCTCCCTAGGCACCCCAGTACCCTGCTGGTGATACCTCTCCTATGCACCCCAGTACCCTGCTGGTGATACCTCTCCTATGCACCCCAGTACCCTGCTGGTGATACCTTCTCCCATGCACCCCAGTACCCTGCTGTGATACTCTCCTATGCACCCCAGTACCCTGCTGGTGATACCTCTCCCTATGCACCCCAGTACCCTGCTGGTGATACCTCTCCTATGCACCCCAGTACCCTGCTGGTGATACCTCTCCTATGCACCCCAGTACCCTGCTGGTGATACCTCTCCCTATGCACCCCAGTACCCTGCTGGTGATACTCTCCCTATGCACCCCAGTACCTGCTGGTGATACCTCTCCCATGCACCCCAGTACCCTGCTGGTGATACCTCTCCTATGCACCCCAGTACCCTGCTGGTGATACCTCTCCCTATGCACCCCAGTACCCTGCTGGTGATACCTCTCCTATGCACCCCAGTACCCTGCTGGTGATACCTCTCCTATGCACCCCAGTACCCTGCTGGTGATACTCTCCCATGCACCCCAGTACCCTGCTGGTGATACTCTCCTATGCACCCCAGTACCCTGCTGGTGATACTCTCCCTATGCACCCCAGTACCCTGCTGGTGATACCTCTCCTATGCACCCCAGTACCCTGCTGGTGATACCTCTCCCTATGCACCCCAGTACCCTGCTGGTGATACTCTCCTATGCACCCCAGTACCCTGCTGGTGATACCTCTCCCTATGCACCCCAGTACCCTGCTGGTGATACCTCTCCTATGCACCCAGTACCCTGCTGGTGATACCTCTCCTATGCACCCCAGTACCCTGCTGGTGATACTCTCCCTATGCACCCCAGTACCCTGCTGGTGATACCTCTCCCTATGCACCCCAGTACCCTGCTGGTGATACCTTCCCTATGCACCCCAGTACCCTGCTGGTGATACCTCCCTATGCACCCCAGTACCCTGCTGGTGATACCTCTCCTATGCACCCCAGTACCCTGCTGGTGATACCTCTCCCTATGCACCCCAGTACCCTGCTGGTGATACCTCTCCTATGCACCCCAGTACCCTGCTGGTGATACCTCTCCCATGCACCCCAGTACCCTGCTGGTGATACCTCTCCCATGCACCCCAGTACCCTGCTGGTGATACCTCCTCATGCACCCCAGTACCCTGCTGGTGATACCTCTCCTATGCACCCAGTACCCTGCTGGTGATACCTCTCCTATGCACCCCAGTACCCTGCTGGTGATACCTCTCCTATGCACCCCAGTACCCTGCTGGTGATACCTCTCCCTATGCACCCCAGTACCCTGCTGGTGATACTCTCCCTATGCACCCCAGTACCCTGCTGGTGATACCTCTCCTATGCACCCCAGTACCCTGCTGGTGATACCTCTCCCTATGCACCCCAGTACCCTGCTGGTGATACCTTCCCTATGCACCCCAGTACCCTGCTGGTGATACCTCTCCCATGCACCCCAGTACCCTGCTGGTGATACTCTCCCTATGCACCCCAGTACCCTGCTGGTGATACTCTCCCTATGCACCCAGTACCCTGCTGGTGATACCTCTCCCTATGCACCCCAGTACCCTGCTGGTGATACCTCTCCTATGCACCCCAGTACCCTGCTGGTGATACCTCTCCCTATGCACCCCAGTACCCTGCTGGTGATACCTCTCCCTATGCACCCCAGTACCCTGCTGGTGATACCTCCCCATGCACCCCAGTACCCTGCTGGTGATACTCTCCCATGCACCCCAGTACCCTGCTGGTGATACTCTCCCTATGCACCCCAGTACCCTGCTGGTGATACCTCTCCCTATGCACCCCAGTACCCTGCTGGTGATACCTCTCCCTATGCACCCCAGTACCCTGCTGGTGATACCTCTCCCTATGCACCCCAGTACCCTGCTGGTGATACCTCTCCTATGCACCCCAGTACCCTGCTGGTGATACCTCCCTATGCACCCCAGTACCCTGCTGGTGATACCTCTCCCTATGCACCCCAGTACCCTGCTGGTGATTCCTCCCTATGCATCCCAGTACCCTGGTGATACCTCTCCTATGCACCCCAGTACCCTGCTGGTGATACTCTCCCTATGCACCCCAGTACCCTGCTGGTGATACCTCTCCTATGCATCCCAGTACCCTGCTGGTGATACCTCTCCCTATGCACCCCAGTACCCTGTTGGTGATACCTCTCCTATGCACCCCAGTACCCTGCTGGTGATACCTCTCCTATGCACCCCAGTACCCTGCTGGTGATACCTCTCCCTATGCATCCCAGTACCCTGCTGGTGATACCTCTCCTATGCACCCCAGTACCCTGCTGGTGATACCTCTCCTATGCACCCCAGTACCCTGCTGGTGATACCTCTCCTATGCACCCCAGTACCCTGCTGGTGATACCTCCTCCCTATGCACCCCAGTACCCTGCTGGTGATACCTCTCCTATGCACCCCAGTACCCTGCTGGTGATACCTCTCCTATGCACCCCAGTACCCTGCTGGTGATACCTCTCCCTATGCACCCCAGTACCCTGCTGGTGATACCTCCCTATGCACCCCAGTACCCTGCTGGTGATACCTCTCCCTATGCACCCCAGTACCCTGCTGGTGATACCTCTCCCATGCACCCCAGTACCCTGCTGGTGATACCTCTCCCTATGCATCCCAGTACCCTGCTGGTGATACCTCCCTACGCACCCCAGTACCCTGCTGGTGATACCTCTCCCACGCACCCCAGTACCCTGCTGGTGATACCTCCCCACGCACCCCAGTACCCTGCTGGTGATACCTCTCCTATGCATCCCAGTACCCTGCTGGTGATACCTCTTCCTATGCACCCCAGTACCCTGCTGGTGATACCTCTCCCTATGCACCCCAGTACCCTGCTGGTGATACCTCTCCCATGCACCCCAGTACCCTGCTGGGATACCTCTCCCTATGCACCCCAGTACCCTGCTGGTGATACCTCTCCCTATGCATCCCAGTACCCTGCTGGTGATACCTCTCCTATGCACCCCAGTACCCTGCTGGTGATACCTCTCCCATGCACCCCAGTACCCTGCTGGTGATACCTCTCCCTATGCACCCCAGTACCCTGCTGGTGATACTCTCCCTATGCACCCCAGTACCCTGCTGGTGATACCTCTCCCTATGCACCCCAGTACCCTGCTGGCTCTTCCCACAACCTTGATCCATTGTTTGGCCACTCTTAGATCATCTGATATGATTACCTTCAGATCCCTTTCTTGTTTTGGTGGCCATCAGTATCTCCCCCATCACGTAAGCCTCCCGGGTTCCTCGTCTCTGGCTAAATTGGATACACTCTATCACAGAGCACTCAGGTTCATAACTGGCCTTCCTTTCCACACATCATTGCTCCTTGTACACAGCAGTGGATGGACTTCCTTTAGTACAGAAGAAACAGAAATGCTGCATTATGGACATTCAGAGTTGTTATCAAAAACTTCCTGATACATTTCCGACTCTTCCACTGAGCGTGAAAGGTACTTATGCACTAAAGCTATGCTTTGATTTCATTGCATATACCTAAGGTCAAATCCTGCTTCGGTAGACCGGCTATAAGCTTTGCGCTGCCCTCCCTGTAGAATAAAATGCAAAAATTACGAAGCTGAGCAGTTCTGTTAGCCTGAGTAATTTCAAACACTTTATGCCTGCTCGTGAAGGTTCTATGCGATAATGGCGAAAGCCTAAAGGTGATCATCGATATCACGCGAGTCAGAGTGCCGAAAATATTTTGACAGGACAACACTGCCAGGGACATATATTTTAATGCTTTCTGTGGGGGCTTCGCCACCACCCCCTACTACAGGATTCTCAACTCCAGGGGGAGCATGTCAGTGGGGGAGTGAAAACTTGTAAATTAAGGTACAGGCTGGGTGCAATTAAATCGCACCAGCGCCCAGACTCGAACCCGTACTTCACCCACCCCAACCACAGGCCAACCCCCACACCATGACGCAGCTCAGCAACCCACCGTGAATGCCACCCCCTACAGCTCTCTGCCCCTCCCAGCTCACGCCACCATGCTCACCCCCGCATGTATACATATAGCGACATCCTGTCGCCCATTTTGCCCACCCCCATCCGGTTGCCCTGCCCTCCCATTGCCATGAAGGATTTAGTGAGGAACGAGTCACCATTCCGGATGGCACCCTTCCCATGTGCCCTCCTTACAGGATAACCTCCATGAAGGAACCCTACAACTGCTTCCCACATCACTAGCGCACCTCTCCATTCAGACATCCTCCAATCCCACCTGTCTCCCTTACTTTGCTATGGCCTCTTGGCTTACATCCTCCTCACCCTACCCATTCTACTTTCCTCTGATCTCTGTTACTTCCCTGTCATCCTCCTTCTTTATAGACCCCTTGGTACCCTCTTTTCTGACCTAAGTAGTTGTTGCCAAGGTATGGGCTAGGCATAGTATGTATCACATATGTCTGCTATCCACAAAATTTGATTCCTGTACTTATCTATTCTTCCTTGTTATTTCTGTGACTATGCTGTCCATATGCAATAAGAGAGTGTATCAGTTGTAAAGGCTCTTCTGTTCATTGTTGCTGGCTAACTAGGATGGTTTACCATTTATAGATAGATATTTCATTTATAGAGTGCCCAATTCCAGGGACTCTGGGCACTGTACAGTAAAATTCAAAAAATAGGATGCACATTGCAGCAATTCAACATAAACATTAAAATTCTATCCATCCCATTTAAAATTAATCAGTCATTAAAAGCCTGCTGGAACAGATATGTTTTAATTATCTCTAAAGGCTTCCACGAGGGGCCTCCTAAGATATCCAGGAGGGGAGTTCCACAGAGTGGGCACCGCCACTGAAAATGCCCTATCTCCAGAATGCCGCAGCCTCACTCTGGGAACTCCAGGAGGCCACCCCTGGCAGAATGGAGTGCCTGGGGTGGACAGTAGGGAGAAAGAAGATCTTGCAGATAGACAGGTCCCCATTCATGTAGGGTCTTGTAGTTCAGGAGACCTACCTTGAAGACAATCCTCCATCTGACTGGCAGCCAGTGCAGTCCACGGAGCACAAGGGTGATATGGTCACCGCGTCTTGCCTCAGTCAGTAATCTTGCTGCCGCATTCTGCACCAGCTGCAGCCTGTGGAGATTGCCTCAGATAACCCTAGGTACAGGGCATTGCAATAATCCAGTCTGAAGTGACAAACACATGTACCAGTGTGGTCATATCCTCCGGTGGGATCAAGAGCTCGGATTCGGCAATGTTCCTAAGATGATAAAATCCACTCTAACGATGGCCTGCACCTGAGCATCAAGTGTCAAACCATCATCTATTACCACACCCAAATCCTTCACTTGACTAGATGGAGTAAGGGACACCCCAACATAAGGCCAGGGGTAACCCCTCACAACGCCCTCCACCACAATGAACTGGGTCACAACAAGTACCTCTGTCTTGTCTGGGTTAAGTTTAAGCCAGTTTTGAGTCATCCAAGCCTGGATCTCATTGAGGCAGCTGTTAAATACAGATGCTGACACCTGGGTATTGGCTGCACAGGACAGGTACAGCTGGGTATCATCTGCATAGCAGTGAAAACCCAGCCCGTGCACACCTGATAATGTCCCCAGTGGCAGCATGTACACCGTGAACAGCAAGGGCGGCAAGACTGAACCTTGCGGTTCCCCACAGCACAGATGCTTCAGGTTAGATGAAGCTAACCCCATCGTCACCCTCTGCACTTTGCCTGTTAGGTATGACCTGAACCAGTTGATGACATTACCAGACAGGTCACAGCAAAACCGCAGGCAATCAAGTAGCACCTCATGGTCCACGTGTCAAATGCTGCAGAGAGGTCCAGGAGGACCAAGATGGTCCGTCTCTCCTGTCCCTTGCCATCAGGAGGTCATTAGCACCCTCACCAGGGTGGTCTCTGTACTATGCCCCACCCGACATCCCAACTGGAAGGCTCATAGGTGGAGGAAGAAGCAAGATGTCTCTCAAGCTGCATGGCCACCACTTTTCAATAACCTTCCCTAAAATGAGAGGTTTGAGACTGGCCTGTAATTGCTGAGGCAGTCTGGGTCCAGGAGGATTTCTTCAAAAGGGGTCTAACCAAGGCCTTTTGAGGACCATTGGGAAAACTCCACTCCTCAAGGAACTCCAGACAACCCCAGCAATCACAGGCCCAACCAGGTCCAAACATCCAATCAAAGTAGGGTGGACCTGGGTCCAAATCACACTGGGTTGGTCACAGCTTCAGGATTATCTTTGCCACCTTCTCCACCCCAACCAGCTCAAACTCATCCCAGGAAGAAGGAGCATCTTGACACACCTCAGGCCGGACCATGCAACTCCTTCGAGAGGTACTCGAGGAGACCTCATACCTAATAGAGGACACCTTGTCTGCAAAGAATACAGACAGCTGCTCGATCTCATGCTTGAACCTGCTCCCCCAGCACAGAGACAGGCAGGATGTACTGTAATAGCCTGTCCATTGTGTGGAAGAGCTGAGCTGGTCTGTTCCTTGCCACAGCAATCTCCCTAAACATATAACTTGCCTTCTTACGAGATTGCCCCTGATAGTTGGTATAATGTAACCTTAGGGTCAATCTGTTCTCCAGTAGGCCAGATCTCCTCCAGCACCTCTCTAACCTCCTTTCCTTAGTCTTTAATCTCCGAGATCCTCATCAAACCAGGGAGGTCTCCGGTGAGTAGACTCAGGGACAGACACAAATGGGTGTGAAGGAATCGAGGCCTCAGTGACTGCCCCATTATAGGCCGTCACTGCTTCCTCCTCCAATCGCCAAGCTGCCCCAACACTCATTAGGTCCAATGCCACCAATAGTCCCATCGAGGACTTGGTTGTGTATATAAAGATATTGTACTGTATATAATTATAACATATATAATTGTATGTTATTGTCTTGTGATTCACTACATTACTGTACTTTGATTTTGTCATGTCCAGATCCATCTTGCAAATGAGCATTGCTCAATGGTGTTCGCCTGGATAAATAAAGATTTTGATTTGATTGATTGATTGATTTGTTCCAGTGCCCCAAATGCATGATTTTGTACTTTTATGCACTGAATCTTAGCTGCCACACTCTTGATCATTCTTCTAGTTTACCTAGGTCCCTCTTCATCCTTTCCACACCTCCCAGAGTGTCTACCCTATTGCAGATTTTAGTGCCATCTGCAAAGAGACATACTTTTCCTTCCAGACCCTCTGCAATGTCACTTATGAAGACATTGAATAGGACTGGCCCCAGAACTAACCCTGTGGCACCCCACTGGTTACCCTCCTTTCCTTTGAATGAGCTCCATTTACCACCGCCCTACTGACTACATAATACTGAGGGGTGGGCAGTTTGATTCTCACTGCTTCCTTCTGCTACCCTTTGGCTAGTTTAAATGTGTGCCAATGAAACATTTAAACCACTCACTAAGTACAATGGTCCTCTCCTGACAGATGCAGGCTGTTGCCCTTGTACATGCCCACATCCCTCCAGGTGGGTCCCCAGTCCCTATAAAGCTATATACAGTACTAGAAACAGCAATGTCACATCCTTACTTATTTCCTGTCCAAGTACTACAAGTTTGAAGTAGTTGCCTTTTTTGTGTAGTTTCTCCACGTCATTTGTGCCAGTATGAATAATAACAAATGAGTTGTTACTTGAGGTTATTATCTTGTCTATTCATTTGTCAATGTTAGAAATTCTTGCACCCAGCAAGCAGCAAGTTACTGTTGGTGCAGTTTACAGTTTTGCATATAATGGAATTAGCAAAGCATATAATTGCATCCCCTATTACTAATTATTGTTAAGTATGTGTGTGTGTGTGTGTGTGTGTGTGTGTGGGGGGTTACCGTGGTATGCTCTGCTGATTCAGTACCTGTCCCTAGTGGACTAAATCTGTTTGAGAACGGACTATTTTCTGGTGGGATTGTTATTGCTTTCCTTCCTTTTTGAGGCCATTTTTTATTCCTGACAACACATCAGTCATCGTCACTGTCCTGTCTATCTCTTTTCATTCGTCTTTCTATAGAATTTGGACTGTTGCTACATCTGCTGTGTCCCTGAACCTTTTTATTACCATTATTATTGAGGATGTATAAAGAGTTTTCATGCAATAGTGTGCCCAAACTCTCAATTTTATTTATCTCGTGAGCCCTATGTGGTTCATTCTGGACTTTTTCTAGTTCAGTCATCAGTGTTGGATGGGCTACATGTTTTTTTACAGATGAAACCTTTCCTGGGAACATGAGAAGAAGTGAAAGTATACATGATGCAGTTTCTACAATTAACAACAGAGTCCTCCTTATATAATAATTATAATATGTCTCCTGTTGGATCCATGATTGGCATGCAATACAGTTCAGAGATTTTGTCAGTTGTTTTGGCTTACCCTGATAAGGGAAGAGGAGGAAAGGAGAGGGCCGTCTGCCTTGTCTGCTCAGTTGAAGCAGGCAGGTGTGCTTGCTTCTGCTTGCATGCCACCTTTGATGAGCACTCGCTGATGCTCGCAAGGTGGCGACCTTTATGGTAATGGAAGGAGCTGCCGCTCAGTGGTACTTCTGGTTATGTGTGAAATGTGTTTATACTTTCAAATGCAGAAATGTGGTTTATAACCACTTTATCTCAAGTTTGCAGGGTTAAATGTGTTTACATGGCTCCAGAGAGATATAAACGGAGCTGAGGTTTCTAGTGCTAGAGGGCTGAGGCAGCACATCCAGCAGCCCACAATGCAGTTCCCAGACGCAAAGGATATACTTCTAATACAAGACAGGACATTCAGGCTAAAATAGTACTTTTTTGTATTTGTAAAACAAATAGAGAAGATAGAGAGTCTCAGTTTTCACCAAGCACCCGAGGCAGCTCAGCTGTCAGGTCCATATAGTGCTTCGGCTCCCACCATGGTGTTGACCTTTATAGGATGAACCAGAAGTACTGCTTGGTAGTACTGCCAGTTTGGTGAAAATCTGTTAATACTTGCAGTTTGGTAAAAATCTGTTTATACTTTTAAGAATGCAGAAATTTCATTTCATTTTATTAAAAGTTAAATATTTGATTAAGCAACTCATTTAAAATGGTGACCCATGTTATCTAGTCGAACAGTAACAATACACTTAGTTCCTCATATTACACATAATAATACAATATTAAAAGAGACAGTGCATAAGTATAATTAACATTTCCATTCATACTTCAATCAAATTTTAGCAGCACAACATTCTTTAGCTATAATTGCAGTTTTTTCAAAAACAGCAACACTGTTTTATGACATAAATAGATGGAAATGTGGTTCATAACTACTTCAACACAAGTTAGGAGGGTTAGGATGTGTTCAGATGGCTCCAGAGAGATATAAAAGTAGCTGTGAGGTTTCTAGTGCTGGAGGGCTCAGGCAGTTGCCAGTGGCCCCAGTGCAGTTTGCAGATACAAAGGATGTACCCTTAATACAAGACAGGACACACAGGCTAAAATAGTGCCTTTTGCATTTTGTATATTTTAAAGTAAGCAGAGAAGATAGAAATCTTCAGTTTTCACCAGCCATCCACAGGCAGCTCAGTTGTTGGGGTCTCTAGAGTGAATTCTGGGATTTATGGTTATTGCAAATGTCAGCTTGAAGTCAGCATAATCAGCCTGTGACAATCCATTGTACTGCAAAACACAGCAAGTAAGTAAATAAAAATGTTTCACAAACAACATTCAGATTGGGACTAGCCTCACTTTTGGGTGTGGTGCTCTCAGTGCTGACTGTTTCCCTTTAAAACAACTGAAGTTTGGAAAGCTTTGGTCACCGTGCAAAGAGTGGGGCCCTCCATCATGTTTCATATGCTGCCAGACCCTATGTACTGTAAATAGGCTGGTACAGCTATGCAGGCAGGCTACCCTCCAGTAAGAAAACCTACTGCACTACTTTTATTCACTACATCCACACATTTTATTTTACTTTTTCCTGAAGCATAGAACAAGCTACCATTAGTACCAGATAGTGTACACCTAGTTGTAAGTTATACATAGTTTCACCTTGGTTGGCTTCCCTCCCCAAGTGCACAGATTTTTTTTTATTCAGGTTTGCTTTATTACTATTTAAACACTTACCTGTTACACATTCTTGTTTTGTTATGCTATTATTCTGAATGGGTTGGTGAATGGCTTGGGCCTTGCATGAAAACAGGTTAATTTTAGCCCAAGGTACTTACCTGGTTATCAAATAAATAAATAAAACATGTGTAACCCCTAGATGGCACTATCCCAGGGCTACTACCCTGCCTGATTTGCCACTAACAGGTTGAGGGGCCTGGATCCGATGGCGGTGCCTCCACCCAGAGGTCAGGGTTTCAATAGTTAAACTAACTTGGTCACAGCCCTCTGGGACACTGCAACCCCTTTCTTTCCACTAGTGGCCCACACAGTATATCAGAATTACCTTCACAGTATACACTTACCCCCAGGACTGGTTCAGGCACTGGGACCCTGTAAAATAAGAAGATACAGTGCAACAATCACAGTACAATACTTTAACATGGACAAATACCTCAGGCAGTATAACTTTGCTGAAACAAGCAGCTCTGATTTATTTAGGGGATAGAACAAGGACAGGGGAAATCAGGTTAATTAGCTTATCACTTTGCATCATCTACCTATGGCTCTGTGCACAGGCCTATCCTTACCAGTTACTGTCCCTGGGTACCCAAGCCCTAGTGGCTAGTCCAAACCGTGGCAGCTGGTAGGGCCCTTTCACACAGAGAAAAGAAAAATTAGTTAAACAGTCAGCAGTACAGTAATTCCATTTGGATTCAATGTGGCAATTCAACAGGGAGCGACCCTGAATTAGTACTCACGACCTCCAAACAAGATAGGGTCCTTCAACGTCAGCAGGGCTACCTTGAGCTCCACGAGACTCCTCATACATTTATATGACAAACTGCAACAGGCAAAAGTCCTTTAATGGCAGCAGGATTCACTTGAGCTACACAAGCCTCCTCACACATTTATATGGTAAACAGTAACAGGCAAAAGTCCTTTAATGGCAGCAGGATTCACTTGAGCTACAAGTCTCCTCACACATTTATATGGTAAAAAGAAAGTACTATACCAGGCAGGCTGCTTCTTTATCCCAATCGCAATTACTGCACAATACCCGGAGAACACACAGCAGATTCAGTTCCTGACAGACCAAGCGTCAACTCAGCAATTTCTCCAGTCTTCTACATGGTGAGCCTGGTTTCTACTCTTCAGATATCCTTTGATTCTCTTCACAGGATGGATTCAGTCCTAACAAGCAGTTACACAAGCTGCAGACCGGAACTCGGGCCTTACACACGCTTTCCGACTAAAACTGCACATTGAAAAGCACAGGGCTCCTTCCCTTCACTGCCAGAGCTCAACTGAAACTCCAGCAGACAAACCGGCACTTCCTTTGAGTTCCTCCCAGTTCTTGGCTGGATTTGCTGTCACCCACAATAGACTGTCCCTGTTGGTCCAAAAAGGCGCCAAGTCCAAACTACATCTCCCAGAGTCACTGCCCATACAATCCTCTTGTGGCTGGCTCAGATTACGAGTCCAAGTTCTGATTCGTCCAAGGCACCATTTTAGAGCTACCTTAACCCACACTGATTGGTCCAGTTCAGCAGTTCAAAACTAGAATGGGAACTAGGCAAACACAGTTCTGACTGCAAAGAAAGCAGGTTAGACAAACTGTATTTTCATTATTACTCTAAATGATTTCTGGCAAACAGTTACATCTTTCAGATAGGTTCCTTTCACTCCTAGTGACTGCAAAAATGGAGTGAATTGGCAGCAGCTCGAGTGGTACTCAAGTAGAAAACACACAGTCCCTATACAACTAATTATGTCTGCAAGCAGACAGCTCTTAAAGAGACAGTACCAGAGGCTCTAAAACACTCACAGATAAATGGCTTAAACGCCAAACACCATTCAGGCTTGGAGCATTCAAGCAAGCTCCTGGAAGTCTTTTGGGAACCCCATTTGCAGGGGGTTACACATGTAAAGAAGCTGAAGTCCCAATAGTTTCCACTTTTTTCTCTTGCTAACTGGTGCTGGAAGACATGCTAAAGACAGGGTACTGCAGTGGCTATTGCTAAAAGTTGGTACCTACTGGAAATATTGTGTGTGCTGCTTTTTATGGAGAGGCAAAACATATCTACTATGAGATAAAAATCTCTCCTGCACAGTCCAGTCCCTATGGCCACAGCCTGAAATACTTTCAAGTGCTATGGGAAATCTAGCCAAAGACATGCCACCATGTGATTTACTTCTTATTGTTCCTGCAGGGTTACTCATGTCTGCCCTTTCATGGTGCAGTGAAAAATCTTGGACAAGAAGAACATTTTGCACAGCCGCCTGTATTTGAAGTGTGAGAACACAAGCTCCTGGTGCATGACAATGTGTACATTGAGTTGATGAAGTGTCAGCCAATCAGAGCACCAAATCTCAGCACAGGTTATTAACACAAAGGGAAAGGTTGATGGATCAATCGCTGGATGTTGCCTTTGTCTTTCTTTAAGAAGGTTCACCTCTGCTTGAAATATCATGGAAGAACTAATACACCCCTACAAATGCGATTCATTTATAGAAGTGTCCAGCTGTTACTTAGTACTGTATATCTGAAGCACTTTTTCCTTTCTTAATTATATGTTCTAATTGACAGCACTTGGTGTGATGTGTAGAATAGCATTCTACCTGGGGTGTCTGGCATCATTTTTTCCATTTATAGATCATCAGCATTGTGACCTCACCTTTGTGATACTGGTCACTCTTGATGTCTCAATGAGTAAGGCTGCAGTGCTGATGCAAAAATAGATAGTACTAAATATGTCAGCTGGAAGGTAGTATGCTGTTCTATACATTACATTTCTCACAGGTAAAAAATCTTCCAACTGGAAGAAGGACACAGAAAATACTTCAGAAATAAAAATTAACAAGTGGCTACTTTAAAAAATGGTAATATTATAGTACTGAGATAGCCATGGCATGTATCATATTCTTTCAATTTTTAAGCATTCATGTTTTGTGCAAACAAAATTATCATTTGTTGTTGTTGTTGTTGTTGAACACTGGTAGCAGAAAGGCCCTAATGCAGTGCTCTCTCACTTTGGTGCACTTTCTCTACCTCATTTCTCTTATGGAACCACCTGACTAAACTTAGCATTATGTATTTTTATCTGTTGTGTTTGACTTTCTGCCAGTTCCCCAGTTTCACCTGTTACAATGGCTTCCTGTATTTTGTCATAGTATAATTTCTTCTTACCACCAAAGTTCTGCATGACATCCTTGTGGCTTCAGCTTTCAGTGACCATCTGCAAAGTATAATTATTAACAACAGTAAACCAACTGCTTCATCACCATTTCAAGCCGAGTGTAATGTTCTTATATTTCTATTTATTTTATTTTACAGCTTATGTACCCAGGATCTGAGGTGCAACATTTCATTTCCAGTGGGGTCCTGAATTCACCCCAGTTCAGGTTTGTGGATTGGGGCACTGGGAAGTTAGGTGACTCACTCAGCGTCACACAGTGAGTATTTGGCTCTGGTGGGTTTGAATCTGTGACCTCCTGGTTCTCAAGCTGATGCGCTAACCACTAGACAACGCTGCCTCTTAAACCACTCCTGTTGGTACATCTCTCCCAAATCTGTTCCTGCAGCTAGCCACACAAGCACTGATACTGGCTAGTTCCTATGTAATTCCTGGCTAACTCTGCATACCACACATAGTTTTGCTGTTTCTATAAATTATTACTTATTACGTTGTAAAGATACGTAATTATTATTTTTATCTTGCATCTGTCTGATGTTTTGCTTTGTACACTGCATTCATTACTTAATTTTTATTGTAACCCCCACGCTGGGGTCACATCTGGAAAATAGTACATGTCCAGTGTTCCTATCCCAGTTAACACATTTTAAATAAATAAATCAACAAATAAGTGTTTGAGTGGCATCTAAATGGAAAAGATGCCAGGTAGAGAAGCTTTGTGTTTGGCAAAAAAAAAGCAAAGAAAACAAGAACGTGACTGATGCCAACATACAATAGCTCTGCTTTTATTACCGTGGTAAGTTTGTGTTGTGTTAGAACGAGGAGATTTTTATTTGGCGAGGTTTGTTTACAGTTACTGTAGTGCTGGACCTGGTCAGCTTATTGACATCTACCTACATATGAACTTTAACATGAATCACTGCAGAAGGAACACCCTACTGTTCTGTGAAACCACTTAGTGATTAAATGATACCTTTACAAATTAGAAAGCTGCTGTGCTGGGAGCAGGCTTTAGCATCTTGGCAGTGTTTGCACCTTTCAGATTGCTGTGAACAATAGGAATATGCATTTAATTGTCACAGGTGCTTTCTCTAAATGGCCAGAAGTAGTGCTGCACTGACTCTATAGCTTCTATCTCTGCTACAAAACCTGTAGAGGTGTTATGAGGCTTCAATCAGCTGTCCAATCAAAATGGTTACTTTTTGTAAAACTGCAAGCATTATGGATAGGGTAGTTCAAAGCCATTTTCAAAAATAAATCAGAATCTGCTAAATGGTTATTTTCCAAACCTAGAGGATTGTTTGGATGTCAAAATCATAACATTTGTCAGTATGCTAAACCAGGTAAAGAGTTTATCTGTCCAAATGCAATGTAAAAGTGACTTTGTAGTGTACGTACAGTGGTGCGTTGTGGCCTCTGCTATATAGGCAGAACCATAAGGATGTTAAAAGAGGGACTTCAGAAACATATTTGTTCCTTTGTGATCCAGAAAATGACACCCTATTGGTAGCCACTTCTTAGAGACACTTAATTCAGACCCCAGATTGTTGCACTTTATGGGTCTTGAGTGGGTTAAACAATCCGTAAAAGGGGAGGGGTTGTTTTAACCTCTTATTAAAGAGAAAGCTACAGGATTTATAGGCTGATACAATGAATCCAGGAGGTCTCAGTGAAATGTTGAATGTAAACTCATTCCTGTAGCTTCTACTAATAAATTGTACAGGTATGCAGGGGATGAAGCCCACTGCCCACACCATACCTCCCTGGCACTGGAGAAGCCTCCCCACCATCTTCTTTCCTTCCACCCCTCCACCATTTATTTATTTATTTTTATTTCTTATGTCCTCTTATAGCCTTGATCCCTCTTTAAATCCCTCTTTTATTAACATGGCTAATCTTAGAACTTACAGTAAGTCTTACTATTGTATAGTGGGCCTTGCCTGCTTACCATAATGAATAAAACAAGCATTTGTCAATGCTGAATGATTGCTTGCTGGCATTGGCATTGGTAGTGTAGGAGTTGAGAGCTGCATAATAGGAATGGCAGTGAAGTATTGAACTGAAGCCAACCCGCCACCACCCTGCAGAGACTGACAGGCATTGGGTGTGCCTTTGGGTCATCAGGCATAACGGACATGCCATTTCACCACACCCTACCCTGCAGACACCGACAAGTGTACCGACGGTGTACCTTGGGGTCTTTGGCCCTTATGCTCACCCCATTCCATCAGGAAATTTGGTGAGATGGGTGCTGTATAGGTGAATGGGGTGAACTTTAGGGCTGAAGAGTCCAAGGCACACCTCGATGCCTCTCACTGGTTGCAGGGTGTGGAATGGTATGAGCATTACAGGCGAGAATCCCAAGTCCACACCCTGATGCCTGTCAATCTCTACAGGGTGGGACATTATAGTTAAAACCCTAACATCTCAGGCGTTCATTGGCATTTCACTCCAAATTTTCAACATGGGTTTTGTGACCCCATCTTAATGAACAGTGGCAATATCAGTTTGTTAGCGGCTGATTTTGCAGAGCGACTACACCATTTGGCACCATTGGTGCGAAAACACATTCGAACAGGATGTGAAAATGACAGCTGTACTGTTCATGGGGAGGTGTAAAATGGCAATGTTGAAAATCTGCAGTGAAAATATTTAAAAACTGGTGAAGTCATGAGCATCTGTAGAAACTGCGCAACACACACCCATAATACAATTAGTTTGGGGATTTTTACAGCAGTTTTAAACACAGGCATTTTGAACCTCCGCTCATGAACAGTGTCACTGTGATTTTCTTAATCTGTCCTAAACAGTGATTTCCCACAGTGACCACGCATTTTCTGCTGGAAGTGCGAAAACACATTTCGCCATGGTGTGAAAAATGACAGCTGTACTGTTCATAAGGAAGTGTGGAAAAATGCAAGTGGTGAAAATTTGGACTGAAAATATTAGAAATCCATGAACTTATGAGGGTGCATGGAAACTGCACAATGGTTGCTCGTAACACAGTCATTTTATGGACTTTTTCACCAAATTTTTAACATAGCCATTGTAACACCTCTGCTCATGAACAGTGTCACTGTGATTTTCTTAATCTGTCCTGAACATTGATTTTGCACACTGACTGGCACGACAGGCGCTATATGCGGAAACACATTTTGGGTGAGATGAAAATGACAGCTGTACTGCTAATAAGGAGGTGTGGTAAAATGGCAATGTTGAAAATCTGGAGTGAAAATAGTGAAAATTCACGAACTTACGAGATGCGTAGGAACAGCACAATGCATGCTCATAAAACAGTAATTTTGGAATCTTTTCACCAATTTTCAACATAGGGTTTTGGGGCCTACCTCATGAACTGTGACACTGTCATTTCATCGTCGGTCCCAAGGTGGTTCTTCGCAGTGACTGCAAATCACCTTTAGGAACATTAACAAAATGACAGTGACAGAATCTGCAAGTGGGTCCCAAAACCCCATGTTGAAAATGTGGTGAAAAATTCCAAAATGCCTGAGATATGCATCAAAGTTGAAAAACCCTATTTATTATATTATACAGCTTACCGGCATTTTCTCAGTTTGTGGTTGGCTTTGAAGAGTGCAGATGTTTTCCCTGTCCACGAAGATACGTCAGACGAACTCCAGTGGTGAGTATGGGGTGAGGGTGCATGGGAGGCAGGTTGCGCAAAGGGTGGGCACAGGTGGGGAGGAGGTCAGGACATTCAGCGAGGAAGGTTTCTCTTTCAGGTTTTTTTTTTTTTTTTCCTTGGATGACGCGGGACTTGTGCCACGCTGGGTGTGCTCCCCAGCATGACAGCTGGAAGGCTGTTTGGGGCGGGTCAGGGAGCTGATGGGGATTGGGCACCCCATTGGCTATATGGACTGTTGCCACACTGGGGTGGGCTCCCAGCATGGCAGTGTGTGGGGAGTGTATTAGCACGCAATATGTGTGCGCATGTGTGTGTGTGGGTGGAGCGCAGGGCAGTAGCTACTCGCTGCTTACTGAAACGGAACTCTGCCTTTCAACTGTACGGCACTGCATTTTCAACTGCTGTCATAGACAGCTGCAGCATTCATTGGTGAATGGTGGCCACACCTGCAAACACACTGACTGCATTGGAAGATGGGTGCCACACCTACGAAAACTCGGATGATGGCACTATGTTTCTTGCACATGTGTGCAAGCAAACATAAAATTACAGTCAAACAGAGAAACCAATAATAAGTCATGATCAACCAGACTGAATGCCTTGGAGAGGTCCATGAATACTGCTGCAGCACAGTGCCTTTATCAATGGCACTATGCCCACAGCTGGTGAACCTCACCAAGGCTGTCTCTGTGCTGTGGATGGATCCAATCCATGTTGAGCATTGATTAACACTTTGTGTTGGTCCAGATAAGTCATCACTTGGTCAAGTTCCATTCTGTCCAGCAGTTTCCAGACAGGGTCAAAGGTAGATGGGATAGTAGTTAGACAGCACCTCCCTCCTCCTATTTTTGCATATTGGCCAAATCAGAGCCCACACTTTACACAGATAATGGTACTGGTTTATAAGGTGTTCAGAGCTTGTATTTCCACATTTGATGATGCATCCCACTTCATGGGACAGTGTCCCACAATGTCCCACATTTTGAGTGTCTGTGTCCCACATTTCAGCGATAAAAGACTGAGAGGTATGCCTCCTGGACTGCAACAGCGTGGTCCTACTCTGTTGTTCTTCCAGAAGATCCCACCTTGCATTTGGCTGCACTGACACGGAGCCTACTTTGAATCTGAGATTACATTGATTTGACTGTCTTTTGTTTTGATAGTGATGTTTTCTTGTAGTAACAGAAATACTTGGGTTTCAGTAATTCTAAAACCCACTTGTTAGGCCTGTTGCGTTATTGTTCACATGGTAGTTGTATTTCGTAGCCAAAAATCCAACCAATCATTTTGCAGTCCACCTAGGACTCACTCTTATATGATCAAATCTGCTTTGAGATTCATCCTTTTAAGTAAGATATTTCCGTTATTTTGAAGTTATTGGGACAAACTGGTAAAATGATAAATTTACCAAACAGGTACATTAGATTAAACTTGCAGTTATAATATACTATAGAAATGAAAACAGAATCAACCTAATTGCACCATTCACTTAAACAGAGAAGATATATTTAAACGCACATCTTCAGTAGTGAAAACATAGCATGCACTTTCAGTATAATTGAAATGTATCTTTGCAAAGGTTTATTCCATTGTTTTGATAAAACATTAGAAAATAATATACAACAACCAAAGAAATATGGGTTTTGTGCGGTTGGCCATAGAATTGGGTTAGACAAAAGTTATTTTTTCCTATTTTACGTCCGTGGTATATATGTGTTTATTGGTTGGTTTAGTCTCTTGGTGTGCAGTAGCTCCCTATCAAAACTGCCTCGTGTAGGAGACAGGACATGATATGACAGCCACTACATTGAGCTGCCAGCAAAAGCTGACCCCAGATTACCCGTATACTCCTGCAGCAGGTTTAATAATCACAACAGGGACCCCTCCTTAATCCAGGTACTCGGACATTAATATATGTGTGTGTTATGACAGCTGCCATACTGCCTGTTGTAACAGACATAGGCCCAGATATTCAAAAAGAGTTGAGCCATGCGCAATAGGGTTGCGCCGGCGCAAGTCTGAAATTGCGCCATTCTGCGATATTCAGCAGGAGGCAGTTGCCTCTAAATCATGCTGAGCAACAGCACAATGATAATGAAGGATGCACAACTGAAGGGGAGGAACCATGCATAAATGGCGAAGTGCGATATTCAACATCTTGCGCCATGTGCAGTAGAGGAGCAAGCGGAAGTTGCGCCATAGCAGAAATGAGCCAAAATAAAAGGAACAAGGGAGATGCACAAGAACGCTACAGGAAAAGCACATGAGGCTGAACTCTAGCCACACAGACAGCAGGAGGGACACACAAGGCAGGCCAAGGAAAGGGCACCCTGAGGCACAGGGAAGGTGTGGGGAGCCACAGCCAGTGCAGAAGGGAAGTGCACACAGCACAGAGGCCACCACAGGCAGGTGTTCCTGCAGGAGAAGTAGCAGTGAGGACAGTGGGGGAATACAGTAACAGCTGCCAGGGGTGAACACAAGCCAGGGACATGGCCAGTGCCACCTTCCAGATAGAGGCCGTTATGAGGGGGTGAGAAGGCGGGCAGCAGGGCGTGGCTGTGGAAGGGCCGTCAGTATGCCCCAACAGGCAGTACCGAGCCCACACCAGCTTCGAGCTTTACAGTGATACCAAGATTGTGAGGTGGTACTGCCTGAATCAGCAATTCTGAGGTGGCTCTGTGAGCTGTGCAGTGATGTGATGCAGGCACCCACACGACGGAGCCATGCCCTGTCAGTTGAGACAAAAGTGACAGCTTGCAAGTGCTTGCTCACCTTGGGTACCTTTCAAAGACCAACTGGGGACACCACAGGCATAACCCAGTTGGCCACATCATGTCACCTCACCCAATTCCTCAGCGCACTGCTGCCACATGCTCGGAGTACATCCATTTCCCCAGCACACCAGTGGGCGCACAGCAAACATACAGGAGTTCCACAGGGTAGCACATATGCCTGGCATGCTAGGAGCAATAGACTGCACCCATGGCCATATGCACACCCACCTGGCCCTGAGGGGCCTCATACATCAATCACAAGGGCTATGCCAGCATCAACTGCCAGGTGGTGTGCGATGCCAGGGGTGCATAATCAATGTCTGTGCCACGCACCCTGGGAGGACACGATGCCTTCATCTGGCACCAGTTGGCACTGAGCCACAGATTCAAGAGTGGGGAGATCCCCACTGGACACCTAGTGGGTGAGTATGCAAACCACATGGACAATCATAGGGCCTGGGGGGCATGGTCAGAGGTGACATGGGTAGTGGCCTACATGGCCTGGGGCAGGGCGATGCTGATCACCAAACTAACCTCCACCCTCTACACACAGGTGACAGTGGATACCCACCTGTCCCTGGCTGCCCACACCCTACCGTGGCCCGCGACCCCATCATGCAGCAACGCTACAATGAGGCACACGCCACCACACATAATGTCATTGAGCTGGTGTTCAGGATACTGAAAGCACATTTCCATTGCCTGGACACCTCCAGCGGTGCCTACAGTACAGGCCCTCAAAGGCCTGTGGGCTATTCCTGCCTGTTACATCCTGCACAACATGGCCAGCGAATGTGGGATAGCCGTACAGGTCAAAGAGGGGGCAGCAATGGGGACGATGAGGACGCCGGTGACGATGGTGATGGGCAGCCCCCGCTTGGCCGACGGGACCCTCGACTGCTCCGCTGGCACAGCTGCACCGGGACACCATCACTGAGAAGCACTTCAGACAACCCAGGTAAGTCATGGGCCATGTGCAGCCAACAGTGGCTAAGGCACAACCCACAAACACGCATGGACACACACCAGGGTGCATGCCATCAAGGGAAGTGGCAGGGCATGGAAACACACACACAAAACCAGGGATGGGTGAGGACTAACATGCCACGCGGATGGACACACACACACCAGACACACAATGCACAAACTTGCACAAAGGGCAGGAGGCACACCGACCCAGAATGCCACCCTAGCCACACACATGTCCACAGACCACCACGCCCACTGCCTGTCCATGTGCGTGTGTCAGATGCTGAGCACCATTGCACATTGGTGTACAGCGCAATGCAGGCATCATCATGCACACGAAACTGGACAGCAGCCAGGAGTGTGCAGATGGACTATGTGTCCACGTGCAGGGCTGGGTACCCACCGTGCACTGCCCACTGAAAGCACAATGCACACAGGGCAGCATCAGACAGTAGCCATGTTGGGAGACAGGTCAGTCATGCAACACAGTGCCCGGCCACCTCGGATGCATGGGAGGCCCTGCGAGACCCGCCAGCACTGACAGGCTGACCACTGGCCTCATGGGGTGGCACGATGGTCCCCAGGGGTTCCACTGCGTGAACACGACTGTGCCTGTGCAGGGTCTGCAGCACCGAACATGCCTGTGCCAGGCATGCTCAGGATGCCCACAGCTGAACCCGGTGTTGACAGGGAGGGTGTTGCATGACGCCGAATGGTGGGTGGACAGTGCACTGCGTGGTGTCCGCGACGCATGGGCACATGACTGTGTGCCCATTGCGCCATGACAGTGGTGAATGCCTGTGCATGCCTGTCAATGGCAGCGGTCACATCCTCCTGCAACCGGTCCATCCTTGCCAGGATCAGAGCAGTGTCTCTGTTGCGACGCCCTCTGCCGGTCCAGAGCCACACGCAGTGCATCCACCAACATTGCAAGCCGCATCTGCTGCTGGACTGATGCTTGTAGGTGGGTGTGCTCATCCAAGAGGTCATCTGCCTCCTCGGCATCCTGTCCCTCAGGGTGTGTGCCCTGATGCTCAGCACCCCTTGAGGGTGGGCGCGCACCAGGACCAGGTCTGGGCATGTCCACAGGTGGTGCACAGATGCCACCACTGGACCCTGTACACCCAAGCCCATTGGCCAACTGCTGATGCTGCCCTCTGGCTGCTGCTCCCAGGGCTTAGTGGTGCTGCCACAGTGGCCGCAACAGTCCCACTGTCCTGAACAAACACCAGTGCTGCCCCACTGGTGCTGCACAGGCACAGGCTGGGACTGTGCTGACATGCAGGCCTCACAGCAGCACCACCCACAGCAATAGCCGCTGTAGGTCCTGGGCTGTGGCCATCCCATGGCACACACATGTCACTGCCCATGCCGTTAGCGACATCATCATCGGGTGACGGACTCACCGGGTCCCAGTCTACAACATGTTGGCATCTGTGGATGCCAGCACACTGGGACGAGGCAGGGCTTCTCCGCACCTGTTACAACAACATCAGTGTGGACAACCAGGCGGCCCCACTGTCGACTGAGCCATGTATTCCTGTGGAGGTGGATGGGCCCTCCTCCATCTCCAGCTGACTGTCCTCAGTGGACATGCCCACCACCGCTGACCCATGCAGATGCTCAGGATCTGTAAGGGAAAGAAAAGTCGCTTACTGCATGTGACCTACCCTGCCCCCATAGACAGACCATGACTTACCATGCAGTGATAGCCACCGCCTGCCTGGAAGCCACCACCGAACACCCTCAATGGCACTACGCTGCATGCTTCAAGCAATCCTCTCCTCCTGTGGGGTCAGGTGTACCACCTCTGGCTGTCCCCACCTGTTGCAGCTCGTGCTGCCCTGATGGCAGCCACCTTCTCCTTTATCCTCCTCCTGTCTGTGCCCATATTTTTCTTGCACTCCTGCATGGAGTATTGGTGGCTGCCATGCAGGTTCACAGCACGTGCCACCTCCTCCCATGCAGCAGCACGGCTTGAGGTGTTCCCTCGCCGTCGCTGAGAAGCGGATCCTGATCTAGGTAGGCATCAAACAGGGCTTCGGTCTCGACCTTGTAAATTAGGCCGCCTCTCCTCCTCCCACCACTGTGTTCCTCCTCTCCCACAACGTGCTTGGTCATTATTTAGCCTGTAAGAATGGCAGTTGTTAACTGTGACTGTGCAGTCCCATGCATGTCCCTAAATCCACAGTCCACACTCCCAAACAGCATGCAACTCACCAATAGACTGCAGTAACCGACTATGGCCAGTGCAGCCCAATATCGCACTTTTATAGTGCAACTCATGCAAATGAGGAGAGGCGAACTTTAAGTGGATGCAATTGTAGTGCTGCGCCATTGAATGGCTGATTAGATGATTTGTATATGACAGCTGAATATTGTGCTGTTGCGCAATTGTGTTGAACGTGCTGAGCCAATGGCGCAGTTCTGTGACATGCGTAGTACACACTCGCTGCGCATGCCCAGGTTGCTGACGCAGGTGTCTGCCGCTGCTGACGTGCTGCATGCAGGAAGCAATGCAGGGCATGGCTACCATTGTGCCAGTGGCACTATAGTGATGGTCACCTACACTGGGGCGCTGTGGCACTGGGCAAATCATAGGCGCATGGGGTAACAGCTGCAGGCCGCTCACTGGTGGTAGCACACAGGCAGCCAATCATGCTACATGCATTGGGTGTGTCCGTGCACCAGAGACCCTTGACCCTGTGCCCGACCTTTGCCCCTAGGCACCATGCATCAGGCATGGGTGCACCACTATCGCGCTGTTCAGTGACAGTGTGACAGGGAATGGCAGTGCTGTACCACGCAGCATCTGCATCAGGGGAGCTGCCAGAGCCATATTTGCAGACCGAGCAGAGAGCATGGCGCGCAGGAGGGCTGCTCAGTGGTCTCAGATAGAGCTGGCCAACCTAGTGGCCATAGTGGAGCCACATCATGGGCCACTGTTTGAGGAGGCACCCTGGACAGGTCCAGGAGCCAGGTGTGGGAGGAGGTGGCCACTACACTCGAGGAGGCCACTGGATGGGGAGAAGGGCAGAGCAGTGCCACCACAGGTATGGGGACCTCGGGCGGATGGAGCCGAGCTGTTAGACCACCTGCGGGCACATGCCAGGAGGGGCACGGTGCCACAGCCAGGTAGGTGTTCGCAACACACTTTTATCTACCATATGGGTATCACAGTTGTATGTGTCAGCACATGGGGAGGGACCTCTGGGGTTGGCTGTGGTGGTGTTATCAGGGTGCTGGGTGGGTGGGTCTGGCTGGGGGAGGGCACACCTGGGGGCAGGGGGCTTTGCTATGGGATTTTACTGATGTTCCTCTCTCCATGTTTGCACCACAGGCCCAGAGGAATGGTGCCTGGCCTGTGAGCTGCGGCAAATGAAGAAGAGAGGAAGCCTTGGAGGCGAGGGGTCCACAGCACCCAAGGGACTGGCCTGATGATGGTGAGTGCCATACCTCCATGATTACTATTGCATGCTGTGTAACAGGGTGGGCAATGGGGCATGGCCACCATCCATCGACACCACTGCCATGCACGCAACTTTTACAGTCAACACTGTCCAGTGGCAATGCATGTCTGGGAGTACGTCGATGGTGGTCCATGCATGCACTGGGTACATGGCTGTGCCACTGCCTTTGGCAACACATAGCCATGTCACTAAATGGCCATGGTGGTGCTGTGCGTGACTTGGCCAGTGGGGTGTGCATCTGCATGGCTGTATGTGCCTGGGTGGGCTGGTCATGTGGGCGTGATTACTGTGGATGGTCACACACCATCACAGAGGTATGTCCGGCGCTGTATGCCATGCACAGTGGGTGGGCTGTATGGGGCTGTGCATTCACACCTATGGACTGTGCTTCCTTGTCCTAGGTACACGCCAGCTCTGAGACATAAGGGAGGACTTCGGGAGATCCTGCAGGTGTCGAGGGCGTCACTTGACATCCTCTGCAGGATCGATGAGACCGGAGGTTCCGCGGAGGCAATAGACAGTGACGGAGCCAGAACAGGAGCGGCACTTGCTAGAAGTCTTTCTGCCCCTGATGGCCCCACCCCTGGACCCACCCCACACCTCTCCTTTCCTGTTCCATTTGTCCACCCTGCCCTTACCCACCCCCACCTTGTTTGTGGCCATCCCTCCCACCTTGTATATATTTTGTAAATACAGTATGCGCCGCTTGTAATGGACTAGTTTGTCCTGTGCATTTCATCCGTTACATGCGGCGTCCGTTACATCGCTTCACCATTTTTTTTAATTCATGAAACACTACATAGCAGCAAAACAAACTAGCTGCAAATGAATGGACAAATGAACCAACCAGCAAACCAACATGTAACATTAAGCAGTTGATTGTCATTACTGTCACGAAAATTACAACTCTTTTGTGAATTAGTTGCTTGTGCTATGTGCATTATGCGCTATGCGCTATACAGTACTGTGAACTTCTTACTGCTCTTGATCAGATTGGGTTAGGTACTCCACCATGAGGGTCTGTTTCTTTGGTCTGGTTGTGGCCACCAGTACTCCTCAGTTGTTGATAGCTGGTCCCATCGTGGAACAAGGTCATCCCTCTTCTCACCACTATCTGTAGAGTGACGAAGTGCTTTTCTGACATCAGGGGTATTATGGGCACAGATAAAATGAGTAAAATAAACAATATGCAACAATGCTGTGCTACTACTGATAACTCAGGACTGGGGCGCATTTAATTGCTGGTAGTTAGCATGTACTTACGGTGTGAAGAGCTGACTAAATAATGTGAATTATATCCCTGGCTGCCACTAGAAGCAGAGCTACAGGTACTGTTAAACAGTAGGTAAACATTGGACACATATAATTTGGCAAATGGCAACTAGAAAATGTCCGTTAGAAGCGGAAGTCCAGTTTAGTGCGTCTGCTACATTTGGCGATACTGTAGTTAACTTTATATGTTGTTTCAATACAGTTATTTTGATATGAATACTGTGGTGGTCTCTAATTTGCAGCGGGCTATAGGTGCTCAGCTGCAGTGGTGTGCATGGCGTCAGGGTGGCGGTCATGGGTATGTGTGTGTCCGTGTGGAGGTGACTATTGTGTGAGGGTAGCTATCAGTCAGTGTCTGTGTGTGTGTGTTGTGCCCTGTGCACTGGATGACTGTGTTCAGTGGTCCATGGTGCATGCTCTGTGTCTATGGTGCCCTATCAGCCCACCCATGGCCTGTGCAGTTGATACCCATGCATGTCTGTGACCTGCACGGTCCGGCTGACATGTCAGTGGTGGCAGTCCATGCAGGGCAGCCACTGTACCTGTCACACTGCTGGGTTGCCTTCTGTCACTGGTGTGGTGCATGTCTGCCTTGGGTGACACTGTGGCTTCCACAGTTGTTGTCCCACCTCCATGCTGTGCCTCGTGTGTGTTGCAGGATGTGCACCACTATCTGTGACTTGTGCTCAGGAAAATGCTGGTGGCATACAGGTCCACAGTGCCTGCTAAGGTGGCTGGCACTCAGTGCTATGGACGACTGTGGGTTGTGTGTACACAGTTTACATGGGCCCACACTGGGGCTTGGTTGCCCGTTACTGCGTTCCTGTGTTGTTGTGCCCTTGGGTATAGGTGGGTGTCTGTCCATGCACTGTGTGGCATCCGTGTGGTGCATGCTTCCACGCACCACTGTGGGTGTCTGTGCTGGCTGTTGTGGCCAGTACTGGGTCAGGTGTGTCATTGGGATACTGTGCAGGGTGCTGTACCACTGGTGGTGGTGTCCGGGGCAAGCCCTGTCCGTGGGGGTACCCTTGTGCCAACGCATGGTTGGTCTCTCAGCAGTACCTCGGGGGTGACTGTGCATGGTGGCACTGTATATGCCATTGTTGCATCACAGTGTGCTGCCACCCACTGATGGGTGCTCGTGGTGGGGCCACCTGCATGGTTCTGTGGTGCACAGGGTTGCAGTGTCACAGTGGGGTGGTGGCATGTATGGGGTTTCCTACCATGGTGGTCGCTGCTCCTGGGCAGGGTGTCTAGGGGTCATGGTGCAGGGTGTGCTCTGCATTGGGGGATGGTGTGGCATGGGGTGGTCTGCCCTCCTTATGTACCAGTCACAGCTTGCCGGGGTATGATGGGGCACCATGGCCCAACTGTGGGTTGGTTGCTTGTCTCCATGGGCGGTGGTTATTCCAGCCCTCCCCAGTTGTGCAGTGCATGGGGTGTGGGGATGATGTCTGTTCTGCTGTGTGTTCCTGTGCCCATCTGTGGCATGGGTGGTGGGCCCTACCTCCCTGGTTGTGCAGTTGCATTGCCCTGCTGCTTGGGGCATCCTGGTTGCGCTATGGCGCCTGGACTGCTCAGCTGCACATCCCTTGTTGCGCTATGGCGCATCATATCTGCTCAGCTTCCCTCCGTAGTCACGCTATGGCACAGGTGGTGTGATATTCAGTCAGCTGTAGGTGCATGTTGGCCGCTCAGTTTTTGAATATCACGCCTCTTGCTCATGGGCGCAATGGACTTGCACTGCTCCTGCTATTGCACACTTTTTGGGCTTAGTTTGAATATCTGAGCCTTAGTTCCGAGGTATGAGAATATACTAATATCACATCATTCACTCCTCAGTTCTTCGTAATGTTGATTAACTGAACCCCCCAAAATAAAATTATTAAAAAAATGTATTCTATGATTTGTAATTCTGCAAATAAAGATGTCCATTACTAAAAATCATTCTGATTTGAGAGTCTTTCTCCTAATTCTTTTAGGACTTTTTCATCAATCTATGAATATAATGCCATATCAAAGAACACTGCTTCAGTGTCCACCTTCATCCATAAGAAAATAACATAGACTAATGCAAACGAACAAAAAGTAGGTATAAAGAACATTGCTGTTTATTGGCTGGTTTAATAACTTTCCAGTCTGTGATTATTTGCAAGACCTGTAAAATTTAGTGTGTGTAGACACTTAAGACACACAGTAATTGTAGAAAGGCATCTAGAATAATATGCATTTATATGTATAAAGACGTAAAATACAGATAGATGTTACATATATAATTTAAAGAGACAAACTGCATGCACGAGAAAAATGTTGCAGTTGCTTAATAGCACTCAACGTGATATGAATCCCAAACTTTGTATCTGCCTATTGCTATATAATCATCAACATAACATGCACAAAAGGACACACACACACACACACACACACACCGTCGAGACAAGGGGGCTAGTGGATAGAGCAAGGAGCTGTGAAGGAGCTTGGCACATCCAGTAAACTTGCAGTTCAGTCTCACAACCTCCAGGTGCCTACTATGTGACCCTAAACAAATCACTTAACCTCCTGTTCCTGGAAAGCACCTGGAAACTAGTTTCGGTTCAGTGTGCCTTTTCCAGGCCAAAACATCGTAAAATAAAAAATACAACACGACATACAGTAATATATCATACAGTATGTATCTTATACACATGCACACACTACATATAACAAATTCCTAAACCTTTCAGTATCAGAGCAATATCCTGCCTGCTGCTTTTTCACCAGATAATTGATGTCACACAATAATTGATGCGACTTGTTAGTATTTTGGTTAGGGTTCAATTTGTTTTGATGCACAGTAAATCATTATGGGACTCTTGACTTCTACATTCTAACCGAACCTCCCGATACACAGCAACCTGTCCATAACATGGCAAACTGTTTTATGATGTGTGTTTTCAGTCAGAAATTATAATAATCAGGTGTGTCCCCAGGAAACTAGGCAATTCTGGTTCTAGAAAAGAACTCATTAAAACTGCAGAATATAGGACTGAAATGGCAATGTTATTGCAATCGGGTTGTGGATATTTACATTTTTGGTACTGAATATGTTGCATTGCTGTACATTAAATGAACATTGTTTAATCCGGATCCAAGCAGTGAAAGGGCTGTTGGTGTGGGTTTAAATGGGCAGGAAGAGGGTCCATATCTCACCTACTTAAAACTGCAATATGTCGAAGTTGCAAAAGTTATTGAAAAGGCAGCAGATGCTTAGGAATACTTTAACAGACATAATATTTAGACAAAATTGCGACTTGAAGTATTTTCAGTGTGTCTTCCTCCTGTTCTTTACCATTAAGTATACTGGCATGATAACTGGGTCCTTGAACTTTATAGTCCACCCCTAGCTGGCGATCCCACACTTGCAGTTATAACCCTTTCTTTATGACATTATCATCTGCTGACAGGAAAACGGCTATGATGGCACCTATTATGGCTTTTAGCTGAGTATTATACCATACACCAGAAACTATAGTCTAAGGGCTAAAATTCCTGGTTGCATGCAAATATCCTTATAATAAGTAAAAGATGGGTCAGAGAAGTGCACGAACAGATGAACTATGAGTTGTGTCTGTGTGTCCAGTGTTGACAGCTCACGTGTCATTAATATATTTTAAATGTAAATACCTTGGTTTTAAGTTAGTTTTCCTGTGCAAACATAAGTGTTTAACAGGCATCCAAAAGAAGTTATGTCAATATGAGTAAAGGACTCCTTAGATAGATTGGTGGATTTTCCATGAAATGTGTCAAATCATCAACTTTCCTTCTATGTTTATGTTCTCCAAAATTATTGTCTAAAGGAAAACAATGTATTGTTATTTAGACACTCCTACCACAGCAAATGGTGTTCCAGGTATATGTACACAGTGTTAACTCTTTGCATCAAATATCAGATACTCATTTTAAAACGGAGTTGGCCCAGCTCCGCTTTAAAATGGGTATCTGATATTTGATACACAGCTGTTAAATTGTGTAACACGATGCAGACTACAGATTATTCCCATTTATAAACCCGCTTAGGTGTTTCTCATTGATTACTTAATACATTATCCAACTGGTATATCATTCATGTGAATGCCAGCACTCCTGTGGATGCTGTTCTAATTATGGACTTCAAAGCTATGGTTTGCTCAATAAATGACAATGGTATCCCACAGCATAAATACCTGTTCTTAAAAAGGGCTTGTGTGTTCTTGGGAAGGGGTGATTAATTGAGCCAATTTACAAGAAAGTCAGCAATCAGAAAGATACTAGGTAAGGCAGATCGGCAGACAGACCGCAGACCGGCAGACAGACAGAGAAAGACAGGAACCTTCAATTGAAAACAACTGCTTTACAAGTTTCTCCAGGGACAAAACCAAAACTGGGAAAGAGAATGGAAAGAAATTGTAATACCATGTTACAATGACATATAATAAGTTTTGTGTAGGGTGTGAGATTTTGTTACAGTTTATTTACCCAAGATAGCTTAGCTGAGATGCAACATCTGCTTCCAGCCGTGTCCTTCTTCTACCCATTTCTCAGCTGGGTGGCCTGGTGGTTAAGTGACTTGCCTAAGGTTACACAGTGAGTATTTTGCTATAACCCTTGCTCAGACTTGCGATCTCCTTTCCAAGCCGGTGCTCTAACCACTAGTCTACACTGCATCAGAATGCTACATATATGTGTGCATACATACATACAACATGTGTCTACATATGTGTCTGTCTATATACATACATTTTTATCTAAATTTGCAAACAGCATTCCCTATCCATTTGTAAACAGCTTTAGCAGGACATTATCATTACAAAATCTGTTTATTCTCCAACAAATTTAAAAGATGGTCTTTGAGAAAAATGTTGAGTGCTTCTCCTGTAGCTAAATGCCATTTCAGTTTAGAGTTCGTTATCGGCAGGCTTCTGACTCAAGGACTCACTCTCAAGTCACTCGGTTTTAGGAAGGCAATTGAATTGGTGTTATTTATTCAGAATATAACATGCAGATGTTGTCGGTTCTGTTTCAAATAACCTGATAGGGTGGCTGAAAGCGCTTGGTGGTACAAGTAGGAGGGATTTTATTAAAATGGTTTGCTATTGAATTTGCCACTGAAAATATTCCAAATTACTCTTTTTCCACAGCTCTTTGTGCTTCAAATGTTTTAAGAGACTTTTGGCCAGTTCACTTCGCAGTAAATTAAAATAACAGCCCTAACGCACACCGCGCAATTGTTAAACCTCAAATGAATGTAATTAAGATGATTGTAAAAGTTCCTTTCTAAATGTTTTAGCTTGTTCTGTGATAAACTATTTTTGGCAGCTGATGGGGGAGACATGAGCAGGCAGTAGTTCTCACTGCTCACAGAAGCGAACTCTGCCTTTCAACTGTACAGCACTCGTATTTTCAACTGCTGTCACAGACAGCTGCAGCATTTATTGGCAAACTGTGGCAGTGCCTGCAAACACACTGACTGCATTAGTAGAGGTGCCACATCTCACGAAAACCTCGGATGATGGCACTATGTGTTTTGATGACGTGCAAGCAAAGATAAAATGATACTGAGCTAATGCATCATGACTTAACTTTGCTTTGTTTTATTCCTTTCAGACCATGGATCTCTAAACCTGCTATATCTTTTCTGAATCCTCACAGGAATCAGCTGACTCTGACTCCTCTCCACTACATATTTTTCAGATCCCCAGGATCTCCCACATGACAGGAAGGGTGATTACAGCAGGAATTTTGGATTGAGATTCTGGGGCTATTTTTATCTTTTTCTTCCCTCTCACAACAACTTAGTTAGTAAACTTATGGAATTACAAGCTATTTTATTAGGCTCAGTTTAGCCTCTGCTGACAATGTAAGGTCTAATCTTCTTGTATGATATGTATTTTTGTACTTGGTAATGACATCCATTTCAAGATATTTACAAGTTAATGGTCATGGTATTCCTAAAATCAATTAGCACCTATGAATTGTATGTGTGATAGCACTTGATTCATTTAAAAAGGGTGTTGGTATACAAAAACTGTCAATCGTGATATAATTTGTAAATAAATATTTAACTGTGTGTGATTCTCTGTATTCTGTCCCTGATGAAGCCTTTACCGGCATAGTGCTGGGGCTTTTGTTCCCTCATGGTTAATGGGTTCAATTCGGACATTTTTCACATTTATAGCCTTTGGCAATAAAATCCTGTATTACTGAAACAAAATCTGGTCAGAGTCAATACAGCTGCCCACAGCAACATGTGGTTGTTGTATATGGTGAGAGTGAGTAAAAGCATACTTGAGCTCTCACTACACCAGAGCCTGCTGTGCTCAAGATGGTGGCGCAACAGATCTGTGCATGCATGATACTCATGCATGTGCAGTTCGCTTTGGAGGCACCATGTTCCATCACCTCTGCAATTGCATAAAACAGTGCAATGGGGGCGGTGAACACCGTGGAGGAGCTTCATCCGCAGAGGAAAGGGAAGGGAAGAGGAGATACCAGAGACCACTAGCAACCTCAGTGCCATGGACAGGAGACTGCATCACTGAAGGAGAACATGGAGATCGGTCCCAGTTTTCTCCGACAGTGATGTGATTCTCAAAACAACTGCAGGATCTGCCTCGCAGACACAAAAGGAAGCTTTTGTTCCCACTTGGTGAGTGGGTTCAACTTACATTTTTCACTTTTATAACCTTGGCCATTGGTGTAGTGCTAAATTAAGAAGTGTGGGTCTCTACAAATTATAGTCTCCTGTAACCTCCCATAGGCCCGGATCTGAGGGGCTAGGCTCATGAGGTTTTAGATGCATTCTGATGCATTTTGAGGTCATTTTGACAGTATTTGGCTGCTTTTAAAGCCTTATCTGACTTGTTTCAGCCTTACTGTTTGAAATGGATGGCATGTGTAATTAGAATTTCGCAAGCATTACTACAGTATTTTGAGGTATTACTGTACAATACATGCAAGGTCAGTACAGCATTCAACTAATGAGAAAACTTCCTTTTTATATCCGAGACATAAAATGCAATCAGTGAAGCCACATACCCAGTGCTCCTGATGCATCTTTAGAGTGTTAGTACTGTACTCATCCTTTTTGTACCAAGGTGAGTAGAACAGTTTTGGTGTATAAAACTGGCAAAATCCTTATAGTGTAGAGTACTTTATTGCACACACACACACACACACACACACCTTTTAAATCAAGCACTGCAACCTGACAAATGCTGGCCTTGTCTGCCTGTAGGTCCATACTTCTCCTCCAAACAGACATAACCATAACCACTTGACAGTACCAGTCCCCCCATTACAATTTCATCAGGCACTGAAATTTGCCTGCTTTGGCTAAACAGGTGTATCATACCCTAATATCCTTTTGGGGTGGGGAGTGTGTATTAAGCAACTATGTCACTATTAAGATAATTTTATCTCATGTTTATCTTACCTGTCTCAGTACTCCATCTTCTCAGTCTGGCCTTCATGGTTATTGTCTTTATTATACCCTGCATCACTGGCTAGCTTTCTTCGTGAATATTTAATGTTTTGTTTTTGTTCAGCTTTTGCAAAGTTCTCTTTTTGCTGTACTATCCTGTTGTCTTATGGCATTTCCTTGAATATGTACTGTATACTGTATCTAGTTTTCTGTGTTGTTTTAGTGTTTCTGTCACCAAACTGGTCTCTCTGTGTTCTTTGTCTCTTTCTTTTGTCTGCCTCTTTTATCTTCCTTCTACTAGTGATCTTGAAAGTCTGTCTGCACCATTATTCTTTCTTAAAAGCACTCAAATCTACCTATTGTCTTTTTGGTCACACTGGTTGAATACTGCATGTGTTATTTTCACTGTTGTCTTACTCCTTTCTACTGGGTGCAACTTTATGCAGTGGAAGTCTGCATTTTTGGATGCATTGTTTGGCCTGAATGGTCATCCATCTGCTTCTGTTTCTTTAGTTTTCTCATTCAGAACATGCCTTGTGATGTGTATTACTACTACTCTCATCATTCTGGCTTGTGCTTCTCCCATGATGTCTTCAGAAGCAATGTACTGGTCCTCCTTTAAAACTGTTAATGAACTGATGCTTTTGAGGGGTAATACTGACTTGGAACTTTGAAAATGAGTCCTTGACTCAAAGGTGTTAATTTTAAATTGAAATAAATAAAATAAATAAATACCACCCTCAGAATGTTCTCATCTGTTTCTTTTAACCGCCTTTCTTTTATCTTCTCTCATAGTGATCTTGAAAGTCTGACTGCTCCATTTTTCTTTGGTAAATATACTGAAATCTCACTTTTGTCTTTCTTTGTCACTCTGCTCCTATCACTTGTCAGTGTTGTCTACTTCTGCTCTTCTTGGCACTGCTTCATGTACTGGATGCCCATACTTTTGCATGGCACTTTCAGTCTGAGTGACCATTCATCTACTTCTGTTACTTAAGTCTTCTCTCTCTGTTCCACCCTTGTAATGTTCATCACTGCTACTAAACTCATTTTGGCTTATGTTTCTCCCATCAAGTCTTCTGCACACATGGACTGGCTCATAGCATAAAACTGTTGGAGAAATTACACATTTATGGGTTGTACACTCAGAATTGACTAATCTATTTCTTTTATCTGCCTCTCTTTGTATCCTGTCTTTGCAGATAGTGCTCTTGAAAGTCTGTGTGCAACATTTTAATTTACTTGATAAAAGCACTTAAATCTCACTCTTTTTCTGTCACTCTGCTTTACACTTTTTCAGCTACTCATAATGTTGTCTTACTCTGTTCTACTTGGAACAACTTCATACAGTGGAAGGCTGAATTTTTGGATAGTGCTTTTAACCTGAATGGCCATCCATCTACTTTTGTTACTTGAGTTCTCTTTCTGAACACCCATTGTGATGTTGATCCCTGCTACCCATTCGTTCACTCGTTTTCCTCCCATGAATTCTTCAGGTCCCATGTATTGCGCCATCCCTTATAATCTATGGCTCAACTGGCTTGTTGCTTCAATGTCCTTGCTCCTCCCAATGATTACACAACAATATCATCATTGCTGTTAGCTCAAGCACCTAGTATGGGGCTAAAATTCAAACCTTCCAGTCTTCTGCACACAGAGGGAGCATGTAAAATGTTGAGGAACTTGCACTGTAAATGAGCAGCAACCTTATAGTTTGCACAATCATATGTTGTGCAGATTGTTCTGACTTGTGTGTGTAGTCCTAGTGTGTTCTTCCCGTTGTCTGCTATTATGACTTTGTTTCTAAATGAGCCAGCAAAACAAATAAGCATAGCAACTGTCAGAAGAAAAGGGCATCCTGGCCCCACCTCATGTTCTTTAGAGACTCTACCTACTGTGCTTCTGTTGACACTAACCTGATCTCTAGTCTCACCACCCCACCATGTTATCAAGGTCCTAGTTTACAATACGTTTTACTACTGATGCAAAAATGGCACACTCACTCAAAAGATGAATGCAGAATCACAGCTTCTTTGCTGATTTTTCAGTATGTGTTCAGAACACACCACACTCCACTTTGCCCTGATGTGAGTGTGATGTGTTCCAAAATCCACACATGAAATTTTAACATCAGCAATAAAGCTGTAAAGTTGCATTCATCTTTGAGTGAGTGTGCCATTTTTGCATCCAGAATGCAAGCTTATTGGTGACTGTGGCTTGGTAGGCTGGCTGACGTTTGTTTGCACTCCCACCCTCAAGTGTTCACAGTCCAGCTCATGTGGAGCTGACCTGTTATCAAGTTCCCCTGTTTGTTCCATTCAAGTTTAAACCTATTTACTGTACCACACAGCATAAATTGTCAGAATCAAACTTGCAAACCCCAAAGAGCACAGACAATTTTTGTTATTTGCTGATATAGTTGTGTAGCACATTCAGCCAGTTCTCTTGATTTTATGGATATCTCACTGTATACTGCATATACGATATCCATAAAGGACTGGAATGAGTTATTCCCCTTGTTTCTGAGGCAGCATCACTTACTGCTAACTCCAGCATGTGAGTCAAGCAGTAGCAAACAATAATGTCAGGGTATTTATTAAGGATTATTTGAGCTACACTGGATCTTCGGCTCAGCCTGACACTTGCCCCATCACTTGTAAATGCCACAAGGTTTTGTTTCAAATAATGATCATTAAATCCGTATTTGTCTAAGCACTTCAATAGCTGCACAAGTATAGTGTTATAATAAATGTAATAAATTCTTCATTCATTGGTGGTCCACTGCCCCGATAGCCGATGTCCCAGTAAATATTACAGTAATATATTTCCTCTGATTGGTGGTCCAGTGACCCTCCTTCCATGATCCCTGATGTTCCATATGATATTAAAATAATATATTTCCCATTCATTGGTGTTTCAGTGCCCCCTCCCCAATGTCACCGTGAAATAATTATAATATAAATTCCCTTTCCCTGGTGGCATATCAGATTGTGGCACTGCCCCAGGTCTACACATAGAAATGAAAACACTCTGCTCAACAAATGTTTTTAGACATTTTGGCTTTACTGCTCTTTTAATATCTGAATAGCCTGACTCAGACTTTGTAGAGACATTTAAAAGTCCTGATATAAATGTTGATGAAGGATCTGAAATGAGTACAAGGCAGAAATAAAAGAGATAAAAGCAGTGGTTACAGTCTCATCAAATCTTTGGATCCAACAACCTGCTTTTGTAATGAACAGGCTAATCACTTACGAACTATTTCCTGCAAGCATGCCGCTACAGCGTATTTATTCCTATCTTACACTATTTGCCCTGCTCTGACATTCTGCCACTCAGTGGCTTTATCCTGAATTTTAAGAGGTTCAGTAGTGTATCACATGAAGAGTTTTCCTGCTGTATTTTATATGCAACATGACATGACAAAGAAAAGAAGAAGCATGTATGCTGATTTTCTTCCATATTTGATAAGCAATGTGTCGTGACAAAAGAAGATGCACATATGCCAATTTTCTTCCATATTTGATATGCAACATGACATGACAAACATTTCTATCAATGAGAGAGCACCACAGAATATTAACCCACCAAAAGTACACTTCATTCAGTCCTATAATAACTTCCATAGAGAGTCTCTTGTGATTAGGTCTGACTTTACCATTTGTGTTTGTGTGTCATCAGATGAGTGGCGTTGCACAACCAAGTAGTGATGCATGGTTTGGGATCTCATTCTGTGAGTAGCGGTCCATGGAGTTTCAGAAACATGAGAGCAGATATGCTGTGAACCAGAAGTTTCATGTGAATGGTGAAATTATTCTATTCATCAAACTGAATCCATGCTTACATTCAGATGAACTACATGGAATTAATTTGTGCAGTTACATACAGCAGTAGCCACAGACATGGTCAGATATTTCCAGATATTTTGTGAAATGTCTAAAGAGTTTCTCTCTGCTGCCCCTACTGTGGAAATGCAGAAAGCAGGAGATTTCTAGAAACAGCACAGCAATTTCAGGAAATATCTGACCATGTCTTTGGCTGAGACTGTATTGGTTGGAGTTCCTTTGGGGTCTCATTGCCAAGTGCACCATCATAATCTCTGTCAGCATGTAAAATGGCTGTCATTGGTAGCTTAAATCTCCTGCACAAAGAGATAACTTGTGGTTCACCATAACCTGGGCAAAGTTTGGTAGGCCACCGATCACACTCAAGAATGCTCAACTTTTTGATCAGGAGCTTATAGTTTTTTGACCAGCAGATACAAGTTGCTTGCCTGACACATTTGATGAGGATGTAGTGAACATGCAACATGATAAATTATTGACTGTGCTTGTCAGGAACTGTTCCTCATTGATGGTAATGGTTTTGTAGTTATCTGTCTGTGAAACAGCTCCAGATTTACCCTCCATAGTTGCAACTCCTGCTTCTAGAGTTTTTGTTCCAGGTCTCTACTTGAGCCCTTCTGTGAAATGACTGTTATGTCAAAGAGTTTGTCCACTTCAACCACTGCAATGTCTCAGTTCTGGAGACACTCAGAGAGAATGGAAAGTTCACTCAGGGTATCATACATCAATGCGAGAGCTAGCAAAACTGCTTAGATGACAGCCGTCTCTGCAGTTTGTCATATATATTTCTGTCTGTCGTTGTTCTATTTCAGTTATTCATTACAGATTGAAAATGATCGCAGTGTTTCATAACTGTACCATACAGAAGACACTTTCAGAAGGGAACTTGCAATCGACCTGGTGCTACTTAACATGGCTAATTGTTGTTTGCTGATGAAGTTGTGCAACTCACTCAGCCAGTTCTCATTGATTTTGTGAGCTCTGTAACAGGTGCCCTGTTAAATAATAAAGTAATTTCCTCACTGAATAATTTTGGACTATGTGTTGAAAAATATTCCTTTCACTCTGTCCTATACCCTATCACTTATTCTGTTTCTATCCTTTATTCTTCTCTTGTCAGGGTGGCCAACCTGACAAAACATTCTCTTTAACTTTACTATCCCTTGTTCTTTAAAACTCACAAGTCCTTTTTGAAACACATATTGTTTAGCTGGGGTGAATATCCAGCCTTTAAAATACACTCCTGTTTATGTTGTCCCTAAAGATTGTGCTGGTGCCTTTGATATGGATTTTCAAGCCCAAGTACTGCAGCAGTCTAAAAAGAAAAGGGTTTGAAGCAAAAGGGCTAAATTAAAATAAGGACATTTAGGGCATAGGCAGAGTTGATGCACCCTTGAGCTCTGATGTGTTGTGGTGCAATACGCCCTCCGAGTCAGACAATAATAGGGGCTTTAGAATAAACAAAGGACATAAATATACAGCTCTGGGGAGCCACAGAACTAATAGAAAGGAGCTGTGTTCATGTTATATGAAGCCCACTGTTAGGTAGAAGATTGTAGTGCACAGAGCTGTAGGCTGAAATTGCAGCAGCTGGGAAAAGTATTTTGGACATAGAAAGTGCCTGAAACAGTATCAAAGATGATGTACCTCACAAAACAAAACGTACACTTTACAGGGTTGTTATAAACATATTTAGACAAGCTGTATAACAGTACCACAATAGTTTTACTTATGTGAATTGAATTATAATTGTTACTGACAAAAGTTAGCTATGTTCTCTGTATAAAGATAAAATAAGCTATGGTACCTGTATGTCACAAAAGTTGGAAGCTCCACTATAGGGCTGGCAGCCCATGAAATGGCTGCCTTTATAGAGACTCAGGGTATGATGTCACAGAAGAAGGAGGGCTTAGACATTAAACCCTGCCCTTTTCTTTAAATTAAGGTTTAAAATTGCTTTAAAACATGTTATGTAAGTTGTAACTGGCTAGAACTTACACTATTAAGTGTATATTTTGCTAGCTACCCATGGATCTGTGTATGGGTATTTAGAAAGAATAAAAACTGTAATATTTTGCTAATTAGAGTTACATGTCTCTGATGTCATGCTGGGGGTGGATAAAAGCCCAAAAGACTCCTCAGTTGGCAGATAGGCCAGTAGTATGCTGGTAGAAGGTGAGAGAGGAGGTGTGTAGGTTTCACACCAGCAGTAAGTTAATTTCACTAGAAAGAAAGTGAAGCTGCAATCTAGAGATTTGTTTGTTATTTTAGGTGTGTTTTAACATTGAATTTCTTTTGATTTCTGTAAATAAGTTTTGATCCTGTTGAAAAATAAAAATTATAAACACAAGCTGCACTTATTTTATGCACTTTATCCTCTTGTCGTGTGTCTGTTTATACCACCCTATTACAGGCTCTACTATATACCGCATATAATTTATCCATAAATGACTGGAAATTATTTATGCCACTTGTTTCTGAGGCAGCATTACCTATTGTTAACTCCAGCCTGTGATTCAAGCAGTGCCAGACAATAATGTCAGGGTATTTTCAAGGACTCCTTGAGCTACACTGGATCTTTTGGCTTAGCGTGGCACTTGCCCTGCCACAAGGTTTTGTTTCAAATAATGATCATTAAATCTGTATTTGTCTAAACACTTTAATAACTGAAAGAACTCCTAAAAGTGAAGGTGGACAAAGCAATGGGTCCTGATGGCATTCACCCCAGAATTCTAAAAGAACTAAGGGAGAACTAGTGACACTACTGACTACCCTTTTAACAAATCATGGGAGGATGGGGTGGTACCTGAGGACTGGAGAAGGTGGTTGTGATTCCACTTCTCAAAAGTGGGAGCAGGACAGAGGCAGGAAACTACAGACCTGTTAGTTTGACCTCAGTGGTAGGAAAATCATGGAATCACATCTGAAGTAAAGAACTGTTGAGTACCTAGAGGCCAGTGGGACACAGGACCCAAGGGCATGGATTCACAGCGGGAAGGTCATGTCAGACAAATCTAATAAATGTCTTTGACTGGGTGACCAAGTAGTAGACCAGGGAAGGGCTGTGGACATGGCCTACCTAGACTTTAGCAAGGCATTTGACACAGTCCCACACAAAGATTAATAAACAAATTAGCCAGCCTGGGAGTGCGTCCCAGAGTGGTAGCCTGGATAAAGAATTGGCTGGACAAGAGAACACAGAGGGTAATAGTAAACAGAGTCCACCCAAATTAAGGGTTACTAGCAGGGTACTGCAGGGTTCAGCACTGGATCTGGTCCTTTTAATGTCTTTATAAGTGACATTGCAGAGGGACTGGAAGGAAGAGGTATGCCTTGCAGACAATGCAAAGATCTGCAACAGGGTTGATACACAACGGGGTGGAAAGGATGAGAAGGACTGGCAAGGTTGGAGGAGTGGTCAAAGAATGGCAGCTTAGATTCAATGCAAAGAAGTGCAGTAATGCACCTGGGAAACAAAACCCAGGAGAAGAGTACACAATGGGAGGTACTAACAACAACAAAAATGGAAAGGGACCTGGGGTAGTCATATCAGATGACCTAAAAGTAAGCAAGCAATGTGAGAAGGCAGTAAGGAGGGCTGGGGGGTACTGGGATGTAAAGGTAGAGGCATCACCAGTAGAAAACAGGAAGTTGTAACCTCTCTGTATAGGCAGTTGGTGAGACCCCATCTGGAGTACTGCGTGAAGTTCTGGAGACCCTATCTCTACAAGGGCATAGACAGGATGGGGCAGTCAGAGGAGGGCATCTAAAATGATGCAGGGTCTGCAAGAAAAGTCATATGAGGAGAGACTAAAGGAGCTTATATGATACCCCCTGAAAAGGAGGGAGAGGGGACATGACAGAAACTTTCAATTACCTCAAGGGAATCAACAAAGTCCAAGAAGAAAGCATCTTTCAGAAAAAGAGACATGCAAGAAAAAGGGACACAATTTGAAGATAGAGTAGGGACAGCTCAAGGGCAATGTGAGGAAGTATTTTTCATGGAGAGGTGGTGGATGCATGGAACGTCCTTTCTGAGGAGGTGTGGGAGCAAAACAGTGGGGAATTCAAGAATGCATGGGACAGACATAAGGCAATTTTTTTTGTTTTAGTTGTTTAACCAGGTATAGCACACTAAGCTGAAAGCTTTTTACAGGAGCGACCTGGGAGCACAATTCTGGTGGGGGGAGGTAGAAAGAAGTAGGCTGTTGGTAACTAGGATCTGCAGCTTTTCAATAGGTAGAAATGGGCAGACAAGGTGTGTCAAATGGTCCTTATCTGCCGTCAAAGTCTATGTTTCTTTTGCAATTGTTTAACCCAGATTGGCACACTAAGCAGAAAGCTTATTTACAGGTGTGACCTGGGAGAAAGTTAAGTGACTTGCTCAGGGTCAGACAGTATGCAAGTGAGGGCTGTGAGATTCAAACCCAAGTCTCCTGAGTTGCAGCTCAGAGCCTTAAACCACTGCACTATACTGCCTGCCTCTTTCTATGCTGCTCAGTACAGTGTTAGCTGTTTGATCTGGCAATTCTGTTAGATCTAGGAACATGAAATGTGGTTCCTTGTTTTTGTCACTTTACACTTCAGCTACACAATAAGCGCTGACTTGCTACTCAGGCTGGTTGATTCATCAATGAGTACTGAAATCTTGCAGATGTTACTTACAAGGTGGTGACAGATTTTCTTCACATTTCACAAGCAATGTGGTCAATTATTTTAGTAGCACTGTACCTGGAATGCAACCCAGTTCGATATCAACTCCATTTATCTTCTGAAGCTCTAACAAGCTGAAGTGATCAGAGAGTGGTCCCCCACAGACTTCTAGGTGCCATGCTGGGAACCCATCCCAGCATGGCAAAAATCAGAATGGCGATGGGGTGCCCAATCCTGTCAGCTCCACTGAACCCCAAAAAACAGATTTCCAGTTGCCATGCTGAGGGCCCACCCAGTGTGGCAAATGTCTGTATGTGTGAGGGTGCCCAATCCCTGTCGGCTCCACTGACCCCCAAAAAGTTCAGCTGCCATGCTGGAGCTCACACCAGCATGGCACAAGTCCCATGTCACCTTCCTAAAAGAAACAAACACCTGGAAAACAAAACGTCCCTCATCGATTGTCTTGCCCCCAACCCGTGCTCACCCTCTGCACATCCACCTCCCCACACCCCCCGACCCTATACTTACCTCCGAGTCTGGCACGATGATCTTCTGTGGTCTGGGAACATGTCTGTACTCTGCAAAGCCGATCGTGAACTGAAGAAATGCCGGTAAACTGTATAATGGCATAAATGTTTTTTCAACTTTGGGCATATCTTGGCCATTTGAAATTATTTTCACCAAATTTTCAACATAGGGTTCAGGTCCCCACCTCATAGACTTGTCACTGTTATTTTGTTATTGGGTCCCGAAAGGTGGTTTCGCCATCATTGCACCGGAACCACCTTTGGGACTGAGTAACAAAACAACAGTGTGACAGTTCATGAGTTATGCCCCTCAAACCCTATGTTGGAAAATTTGGTGAAAAATTCCCAGACATGACTGTTTTACGAAGGCGGCATTGTGCAGTTCCTACGCATGCTTGTAACTTCGCAAATATTTTATATTTTCACCCAGATTTTCAACATTGTCATTTTATCACACCTCCTTGTGAGTGGTACAGCTATCATTTATCATATCTTGCCCAAAATGTGTTTTATGCATGTAGTGCCCAATGGCACGGTCGGTCTGTGAAATCAATGTTAGGGATAGATTAAGAAATCAAAGTGATACTGTTCATGAGCAGAGGTCTTAAAATGGCTATGTTGAAAATTTGGTGACAGAAGTCCATAAAATGACTGTGTTACTTAGCTGCATTGCGCAGTTTCCACGGACCCTCATAAAGTCATGAATTTGTACTATTTTCAGTCCAGATTTTCAACACTGTCATTTTTCCGCACTCCTTATGAACAGCACAGCTGTCATTTTCACACCCTGGCTGAAATGAGTTTTCGTGTTCCGCACAGAAATTTGTGGTCGCTGTGGGAATCAGTGTTCGGACAGATTAAGAAAATCACAGTGACACTGTTCATGAGCAGAGGTCCCAAAATGCCTGCATTGACAATCTTCTGTAAAATATCCCCAAACTAATTACATTATGGGTGTGCATTGCTCAGTTTCTACGCATGCTCGTGACTTCAGTTTTTAATTTTATCACCCAGATTTTCAACATTGCCATTTTTACACCTCCCATGAACAGTACAGCTGTCATTTTTCACATCCTGTTTGAAATGTGTTTTGCACCTGTGGTGCCAAATGGCGAGTCATTGTGAAAAATCAGCTTTTAGCTAACAAACTGCTATTGCCACTGTTCATGGGGAAAATCTAAAACCCATGTTGAAAATTTGAGTGAACTCTCAATGAAACATCAGGTGTTAGGGGTTTCCGACCATAACGCCCCATGCTGTAACTGACAGGCCTCAGGGTGTGACTTGGGATTGCTGCCTGTAATGCTCATGCCATTCCACCCACACCCTGCAGCCAGTGAGAGGCATCAAGGTGTGCCTTGGACTCTTCGGCCCCAAAGTTCACCCCATTCTCCTATACTGCACCCATCTCACCATATTTCCTTATGGAATGGGTGAGCATAAGGCCCAAAGACCTCAAAGCACACCGTGACACTTGTCGGAGTCTGCAGGGTAGGGTGTGGTGAAATGGTGGCCATTAAAACTTTTCATCTGCCACACTGGGAACTCACTCCAGCGTGGCACGCCCCGGTGTCATCTTTCTAAAAGAAACAAAACACTGAAAACAAAAATGGTCCCTCGTTGATTGTCTTGCCTTTCCCCAACCCGCACCCACCTCTGCGCATCACCTCCCCACACCACACACCCCAGACCCCATACTTACCTCCAGTCCGCCACGACAATCTTGATTGGACCGGGAACATGTTTGCACTCTACAAAGCCATTCTGAACTGAAGAAATGCCGGTAAGCTGTATAATGGCATAAATGTTTTTTTTCAACTTTGGTGCATATCTCAGCGTTAAGCCAAGACCCAAGGCACACCATGACACTTAGTCGGAGTCTGCAGGGTAGGGGTGTGCTGAAATGGTGTGGCGTTATGCCTGATGACCCAAAGGCACATCCCAATGCCTGTCAGTCTCTGCAGGGTGGTGGTGGGTTGGCTTCAGTTCAATACTTCACTGCCATTCCTATTATGCATCTCTTTAACTCCTGCACTACCAATGCTAATGCAAGCAAACATTTGGATTGACAAATGCTTGTTAGCAAGGTAATATGGCAATCGAAAACAGCACAAGTAGTTTCAAACGCGATGCATTCAAACTATTACACAGTTTCTCAATAGTTTGCTCCTGTGACTTGTCATGTAATCTCGTTGCATCAGTATGTGATTTTGACTGTTGATACAGCAGCATTTTCTTCTGAAAGGATTTCAGTTTAACTACTCAGTCTGATCCACTGAATGAAACTTTGAATGAACACCACTCAGCAGATGTATCGACTACATGCATATTCTTAAAGGTGCCAAGACCTTCAACACTTGGGCAGATATTGCAACCAATAGTACCATTACTGCAGCCAATCCAATGATAAACTTTCTGTTTGTCCCGCCACATTTCTGCAGCCCAAACTGAAGGCCACGAGCATTCCCCATTTGTTTGAACTTCATGATCTTTAGTCAAGTCATGTGATGAAGATGACTCAATGTTTTCCATTGACGGTAGATTCTCATTTGAGAATTATTTCTAATTACATTTTCCTCATGAACTGTTTTCTTGAGATAAGAAGTAATGCTTTTTGTTTCCAAGCCGTATCATAGTTTGAGCTGATAACGTTACTAAGATTGAAATCAACAATTAAATCCCCAGAATAGCATCACACTGTGGTCAACCCACTGCTGTTCAATTTGCAGTGCAAGAGGAAGGGCAAGGCAGATGAATTTGACAAGCCAGTCAGCCCAACAGTAAGACACCTAGGGCCAGATATTCAAAACTTTGCCCCAGGGCTAAATTAGCACTGCCCAGGGTACAAACATTGCCTGGACTAAAGAGCCAGCCATATTCAAAAGGAATAGCCCGTGCTAATCCTGCTGAATATAGCATGTGAAGGAAGCCGGGCAAACTGGTCTGGGAGTGCAGGACTAAAAATAGCCGAGAATAAGACAGCACTGAATATAGCAACAGAGAATTGCAAACTGCAACAGAAGCTCAGTAGACACTGGAGCAAGCCAGTGTTGCAGGTGGAGAACATTGTGTGTGATTGCACAGAGATGTCTCACATCTACTGCAAACAACAATCCAAGCCACACGCTGCATAACTGTGCTATGCTGAAGTGAGGTTTGCCGGGGCAACTCTGACTGTACAATGCTAACACGTTAGCCTGGTGCAAACTGATTAGCCTGAGCAAACAGGAGCTATATTCAAAGCTCCCATGCAAATGAGCCTACTTAGGTAATCTGTGGGCAAACAGACACATTTGCATCTCATTATGTGCTGCTTAGCATACATTACCATGCAGTTTGCCTGGTGCTACTGCATGGTGCACACAGCTCCACCTTTTGGTCAGAATGGCAGTACAGGCTGCATGCTGCAGGCCAAGGCATTCCCACAGCATCTCCTGTTGGTCGGAATGGAAGTACAGGCTGGAAGCAGCAGGATCTGTGTGTTGGCAGGCACAGTCAGTGCATACAATGCACCCATGCATCTGCAAGCAGGACCTGTATATATATGTGTGTGTGTGTGTGTATATCTGTTCATCTATCTATCTATCTATCTATCTATCTATCTATCTATCTATCTATCTATCTATCTATCTATCCTGTATATATATTATGGTAGCATGGTAGTGCTACCATAGTTAGGTTGAGGAGCCATTTACATGTTAAAAATTTTGCACTTTAATAATTTTGCAACCGTTCAATGGATTTGCCTGAAATTTGGAATACACGATCAAGAACCATGCATCTTGGGATCTGCCAACTTTTGTACTGTTCAGATATATGGCTGCGGAGTTATTAAGCATGATCTGCGCGACGTTATACTTTTTGAATTCTTTGCTCGTCCCTACAGGTCGCACGGCTTGCACAACCAGTCCAAAACTTCAGGAAATGTGTCAGCCAGGGTCCTCGATGTGCCTTTTGGAAGATTTTGTGAAAAATATTAATTGGTACAAAAGTTATTCAAAAACATTTTCCCATTATAAGTCAATGGAAAAGTTAACAAAAGTTCGACAGTGTCCCAAATGCACTTTTTAGTGTCGCAATGGCCCTAGCAGTATCTCAAATCTGCCATTTTGTTTTCAGTTGGTGATCAGAAAAATGCTTGGCATTTAAATTTGGGATCCACTAGCAACACCGTTCATTTTGTGTTACCTAGTCGGACCCTGAGGATACTAGGCATGTCTTTATTTTGAGGTTAAACACCTAGAAATATGTTTTTAATTTCTGGAAAAAGTAGTGTCATAGTAGTGTCGCACTCACAAAAGTATCGCATAATTTTGCAGCTTTTATAAATCACAACACTACTTTGCGACACTATGCCTAAAATAACAGGAATTCTTTGCCACCCTGCTGCAAATGAATGGTTTGATCTTTTGGGATGAAATTTGGAGGATGGCAGCCAACATCTCACAGATGTGCCTTTCAGTAGATTGGTGACAAACTATTGCATGGATGCAAAATTATGACACTCCAAAGTTGACAATTTTTCCCATTGACTAACATTGACGGCATCTGCTGCGTGACAGGAATTCTTTGCCACCCTGCTGAAAATAATGGTTTGGTCTTTTACACTGAAATTTGAGGAAGAAAGCCAACATCCACAGATGTGCCTTCTGGTGGTTTGATGAAAAATATTACAGGATGGCAAGTTATGGCACTCGAACTTCTCTTTTTCCCATAGGATAACATTACGATTGGCGGCCTTTCCAAGGCCGTATCTCAGAAGCGGTCGCGAGATACGGACTTTTCATTGGAAGAATACTTGGCTCCTGATGGCGGCTAAGTACAAAACTAGCCAGGAAAGTCATAAATCATATCACTTTTAAATTTTTTCTCGTCACACGGTTCCTGAGATATAAGCAATTTAGTATTCCAACTCCTCATTTTCTGCTCTGAGACCCATTATTATGCATACATTCTTTGTACTCACTGTCTTTCTCTATGCAGCTTTTGGGGAAAACCAGCCTGTCGCGCTTACTATTACCCTTACCATTTCAACACAGTTCCATACCTGTTTCACTTACCGTTCTATCGCCACCATGTCGTTACCCTTTGCATTTTCATTTGCGCTTGTGTTTATGTTATTTTTACCATTTGTGACTACAGTACTGTTTCTCTTTCTGTTTCACTTTGTGTCACCATGCACATTACCATTTTACGTTGCGGGCACCGTGTTACTATGTGACAACACATCACGTGGCAGGAGGCGCAGGGCCCAAAGGCCCCGATGCTCCGCCGCTGCATTACATTCACTATTTCTCATTATCGTTCTCAAAAGAAGGGAAATTAGGGGCAAAAACTCTATTAAATGCATAAGTTAGGGTTGTTCCACAGCGACAAAAGCGAGGGAAATTCGATGTTGGTTGAAACCCCTCTTGCACCCCTCAGTCCACCCCTCAACCAGCATCAGGCAGCACGTTGGGGTCGCCGGTCCTAACTTTCACCCCATTCTCCTATTCCTCAACTTCTTTCCACATGTGATGGGGTGAGAGTTAGGCAGATGACTCCAACACGCACCTCGATGCCAGTTGGGGAGGGCTGGAGGGTGCAAGGGGTTTCAACCCTAACATTGAATTTCCTCACTTTTGTTGCTGTGGAACAACCCTAACTGATGCATTAAATTGATTTTTTGCCTCTAAAATATATATATGTGTGTGTGTGTATATATATATATATATATATGTATATATGTATATATAGACATATAGATTGAAAGCTAAACACAGACACTCTGCCCATGGCCATACATGCCCTGGAGGATGCCCCCACAACATTGGTACCCCACTGCAGAAGTGGTTGAAACACAGTGGGGGCACTCAGTGCATGGGATAGGCATAAGGCAAACCTGGTTGGAGCGGGAGGCCATAGGCTGTAGGTTCACTAGGATATGCAGCATATCCATTAGATAGGAACAGGGCAGACGGGTTGAGCCGGGCAGTCCTTCTCTGCCATCATGGTCCCTGTTCACATGTGTGCCTGTTACACCTTGGTAGGCTAGTGTCCCCCAGCATGATCCCTGACCCCCAGTACCTCAAACACACTGAAATCCCTGGTGTTCTAGTGGTCCCCCACCCCAGCATGATCCCTGACCCCGGTAGACTCAAAATCACAGTAATACCTGGTGGTCTAGTGGTCTCGCACCCCCCAGCACGATCGCCAACCCTGGTAGACCTGAAAATCACAGAAATATCTGGTGGTCTAGTGGTCCCCCCCCCCAGCATGATCCCTGACCTCCGTAGCCCAGAAACTCACAGAAATACCTGGTGGTCTAGTTGTCCCCACACCTGGAAGTGTGAAACCCATCAACCCGTAAACAGTATATGTACAGCGCCAGTGACTGGCTCAGCCCTCCTTTCACCACCACGGCCAGCTGCTGACTGCGGTATGCCTGAGTGCTACTGAGATTTCAGTAATATGAGGCTTTGGACTAGGGTGGGTGAATTAGCTGAACTGAACTAATGGCTGATGTCTGTCAGACAATGCCAGCTCCAATAATGTCTAATGCACAGGAAGAGGGATCTGAATGTTAAAAGCAGCTAGGATGGTGTCCAGGAGGGAGGAAGAGGCATTTTTAAACAATCCCCAACTAATGAAATATTCGGTACCAAATAATGACTATTCAAATAAAAGTATTAGCACAGACAACCCTAGCTGACATTGCACAGCAAACCAAGACTTTCTGTGTCAAGTATTTGGGATGAGGACCCATGATTGCTGCCATTCCACCAGAAAATCATCAGCAAACAATTTGGTTCACACAGTGTAATGCAAATATCTGCCACTAAAGAAGAATTAAAAAGACACATAAGTAAGGGCACATTTAATAAATATGCAAGATATTATTTTCATTGACACCACAGTAATGTATGTTCTCTGCATGTGGACCCACAGCTTTTAAAATAACAGCCAGTTTAGCACTGAATAAAACACAACAGTACCCTTGCCACGCTTTATTTCCAAGGCCCATTTAACTTTTATTCATCAACTTTACTGTTTTTAACACAACATACATTCTGATATTTCATTCCTCCCGGCCAGTACACTGTTGTTATGAACATACCAAATTGCCAGCAGATAAAGACCTTATGATCTATCAAGTCTGCTCAATTGTGTAGCTAGCAGCCCTTATACTGCAGCTGCCGCCTCCACCCTTCCCCCAGTGACCCTCCCCTACCCTGTCCCTGCCCTTTTGAAGATGCCCACTGTTCTACAGGATACCACTTCCTTTGGCAATGCATTCCACCCAGACACCACCCTCTCCATAAAAAGAGTCTCCTCATTTCCTCCTGAACCTTCCCCTTCCAATCTGAGATCGTACCCTCAAGTGTCCCTCCACCCTTAATTCAAAGCGCTCTGTGCCAGTCTTATTTATTCCCTTCATGTACTTAAAGGTTTCAGTCATGTACCCCATCCCTTCTCTACTGTAGGGAGTACATGTTCAACTCCATCAGCCTGCTCTCATCAGGTAGCCCCTAGACCCTGGATCATTTTTGTTGCCCTACACTGCCTCCAGTAACCTAATTTCGTTCTTCAGGTACGGTCACCAGAGCTGCACATAGTACTCTACATGTGGTCTAACCAGCGACCCATACAGTGGCAGGATAACCTCCTCCTGGAGGATATGCTCTGGCAATACAACCCAGCATTCTGTTGACATTTGCAGCTGCCTTTCTGCACTGTGCTGAGTTGTTCATTGCTCCATTATGATCACCCCCAGATCCTTCTCCTCCTCCATCCTGGCTAGTTGAATCCCTCCTAACTGGTAGCTCATCCTTGGGTTTTTGCACCAGAATGTAGCACCTTACATTTTGTGGCATTGAACCTCAGCTGCCAAGTGTCTGACCAGGCCACAATTTTGCCAGATCATCTTGCAACCCATGCCACCCTTCTAAGTCATCCATTACTGCTCCAATCTTGGTGTCATCTGGAAACAGAATGATCTTTGGTCTTGATGCTTATTGAGATGTCTGCATGAAGATCCCAAACAACACTGGTCCCAGTACAGAGCCCTGAAGCACCCCACTTGTTAACACCTTGGGAGATGAGAGCTCCTCCCACCACCACCTCTGCTGTCTTCTTTGCAGCCAGTTCACTACCCATCCCACCATCTTCACTTCTGCCCTTGTGTCTTCCAGCTTATTTCCAAGCCTCCCATGCAGCACCAAATCAAAAGCCTTACTGAAGTCCAGGTACGGGACATCCACTGCATGACCCTTGTCTAACTGTCTGGTTACCCAGTCATAGTACTGCACCAGGTTGGTCTTACAGGATCTGCCTGAGACAAACCCATGCTGTCTGCTGTCCTGCAGTCCATTAGCCTCTAGGAGGGAAACCAGCTTCTCCTTCAGGATTGTCTCCATCAGCTTTCCCACGACGGATGTGAGGCTTACTGGTCTGTAGTTTTCTGGCTTATCCTTGGGGCCACTCTTGTGGAGGGGTACCATGTGCATCATCCTCCCATCCTGAGGTACATTCCTGTGTCCAGGGATGCATTGAACAGGTCTACCAAGGGTTCTGCCAGGACTTCTGTCAGCTCCTTCTGTTCTTTCAGTGTTACTTATTACAACCCTATCTTTGTAACACTTCTACTCTCCAAGAGGTGGATGGCACACCTTTCCCATTTTCTTATTTATTTCTATGCCTGCTCCATACCATGGTCTGACACCATCACAGTGTAAAACAGGAGGAGCACTGCTTTTAGTAACATGGTGAGTGACTATCATACCACACACTGAGTCAGTGTGTGGTCTGATGGTCTCACTCACACCATGTTAACTTGGAAGAACAGGAGAAGTGTGCTCCTCACTGATACATCACCTCCTTCCCCATAGGTAGTACTTCACCACCTCAGCCAGTTTGTCATTCTCTAATCTCAACAGTACATTTTTCTTACCATCCTCATCACTCCTCCCTACTTGTATACTTGGGTATTCTCTGTAACTTATGCGACATACTGTACTATGCCCTGTCATTTATCTTTAAGGCAGGCAAAGACAACCACTATTTTTAGTTTTTAGCATCTTTTAACCTCTCTCGCTGTTCCAATGTCTTGCTTTACTTAACTTTATTTTAAGGCTTTGGATTTATAATGTAGTATTTAATAAATGGCAGGCATTAGATTATTTAAAAACCATTTCATTCACTGTCTACATAAACCAATCCCATCCTTCCATATTTAAATTTACATTATTGTGTATAATACAATTTGTACTGTATACAAATACAACGTATACAATTACCACCTGTTCTCAAATCAATGTGCACTGCAGTCAATGTAATGAAACACATTTGCAGTTACTCATTCATGTTTTTCTCTAGAGTCTCCGGTGGTATTATGGTAGTGCTTGCTTCTGAATTTTTAATTAAAATGAAAAAATACTCACAGCTACAGCCCAGGTTGAAGTGATCTTATACCACCAGCAGCAGCTATGAATCATCATTCCTGCCGCATGTTGGAAGAAAAAGGTGCTCAACCAAAATGAAAGCAAGGCCCAGGTCCAGCCACCACCACCAACGTAAACCCTTATCCAGCCAGGCCAGCCCTCAGTTCAACTCCAATCACGCAGATGGTCGGTGCATTGGTGGCAAGGAAAGAGGACCCCTCAGAAAAAGACACCTCCTCCTCCTCCTCAAGCCCTTCTCCATCGACGACCTCAGTCTCTCTGGCTGCATTGAAGTCGAAATGCGCATCAATGCCCTGGCCTTGCCTTTGACACCTCAATGTCTCCACCACCATGAGTCAGTCTCACAATGCATCTGAGATGCCTCTCCCCTCCATGCATGCGCAAACACAGGAAGCCTGTTTGAATAGGAAGCAAAGCCAACACTGCCCAAGTAGTATCGGAGGACTTGGAGTCACCGTTAATGCACATGTGCTGGCTCTGAGAAATATAAGCAAAATGTTTAAACAATCAGTGCACTTTAAAAAGTGTGGGAGCAATGCTTCCGTCATGAATAAGTAAGGGTTGATACTCCCATTCAATCCCACAGCACTACACCTCTTCCTTTGGCAATACAGTAGATATACTGTATTACTGAAGTCTGTTCGAGTTTGGTATGTTGGTGTGAGTGGCTGCATGGCTAATCTTTGGAGGCTGCAGGCTGAAGAGTTCTTGTCAAATCATGGACCCCAACTCCCATCAGAGGAATTTGTGTCAACCTAATGCAGAGAAATACACTAAATCAGCTGCATCCCACCTTGCTTCAAGTGGTGTAACTGGAGATTTTATGCAGATTTAAAAGCAGTCCTTGTGAACAGAAACTTTTGACAGGTTGTCTATTGCAGCCCTGTCAGTTACACACCTTCTGTTCCTTTAAAAATGCTTCATTTGTCACACTTTACTAAAGGACTCCTGCCAAGTTGTGTCTAGGAGGAAAGTGCACTTCTAGTTCTCACTTTTAAAAATAGTATTCCAAAAATAAGGAGCATTGAGAGGTGTTATACAGTAGAAATGGTATTGTGCAGCAAGATACAAAGCCCTATCCAAATGATTCACCTAGGCCCAGACTGCAGAGCTAGAAGAACTACAGGGGTCAAAAGAGAATGACAAATGTCTTTTTTCCTTATCACACTTTCCTTTCCTGTCCATCAAAACAATTCTGTTAAAGTGATTGTACTTCATCCAGCAAAGCAAGTAAATGAATGGTTTTATTAAGTTTTGTTTTGGTGAGCAGGTAAGTGCACTAGACACATAATTGTCTATTTTCAGTCACAGTCTGGGAGGTTACAATTACAATATAGTTACAAGAAACAGAGGAGGTACAATATGAACAACAGTATAAACTAGCAAGCTGAGAAGTGAGGAACTGTCACAACAACTGTAAAGTTTGGAAAGTTATAAAAACTGAGAAAGCACAAGAGCAACCGTTAGATAGAGATTTAAATAAGTACAAGTAAAGCAGTACATAACTTAGGTCCGAGAACAATTTGAACATAACTAAAAGATCAGGCCCTAGGTACAGTTAGGCATAGGAGCAGGAAATTTGTCTTCACTGCAGCACCAGTACTGCTCTGTGATTGGCTGGCAGGGAGTGAATCAATGCTGTGCAGTCTGTGTTCTCCCCATCCAAGAGCTGCACACCTAACCTCCATGATGTTCTAAGCCTCACAACAGGATCCAGTGGCAGATTCCAAGGTCTGCAAATGAGACACATTCATCCTGCTTGTAGTGCATCCCACTGCTGGAAGCCCATCTGGCCAGCCAAAGACATAGGGCCTGATTCTTAAGCCCCCTGAATGGCGCAAGGGCTTGTACCACAAGCAATGGTACAAGGTCAGACTTGCCTCCAAAGATCGCCAGAGTAAATCTCAAATGCAGCCTGAGTGTGCCAAGGGGACTTGTGCCATCCTTGCAGCACAAAATGGGATGCAGCAAGGTGCTAGGGGCTTATGGCAGATGCAGTCTGCTATATCCCTTAATTCAGGATTTCTAAACCCTCCCAGAGGACTGGTCTAAGGGTACTTAGAAGTGTGTCCTCTGGGAGGGTTTAGAAACTTGTGCAATGTGTTTTGGTCCTCCTCCCCATTACCGATCCCATTTTATTAAAATAATTACATCCCTGGTGGCTAGTGGCGTCCCCCAGCCCCAATCCCTTTGTATTACAATTAATCACATCCCTGGGGACCTAGTGGACCCCTATCTCCTATCTTCCCATATAATAAAATATATTTTCCGGTGGTCAAGTGACCCCCTGCCCCGATCCCTTTGTGTTAAAATGAATCATGTCTCTGATTGTCTAGTGGACCCTTGCAGCCCTGATACCCTTTGTATACAATTAATCATGTTCCTGGTAGTCTAGTGGATCCCCAGCTCTAATCCCCTTCTTATTACAATTAATCATGTCTCTGGCGGTCTAGCAGCCCCCCTCCCTATCCCCAAGATGCTCATATAATCTATCTTTCCCTGGTGGTCTAGCAGACCCCCATCCTCAATCTGCCCATATAACATAAATATATCTTTCCCTGGTGGTCTAGTGGACCCTCAACCCCCATCCCAGCAGGCAGTGCCCCACCACTTCAACCACCATCCCATCCCCGAGCCAGCAACTGCCACAGCCTTCTGGTCTCTACAATGGCTGGCTGCTGACTGAGCTGTCAAGGAGTGCACACTGAATACAGTACACACCCTTGACAGCTCAGTCAGCAGTCAGCCATGGTGGAAAAGAGGAGGCCTGTGCTGGTGGCCAGCTCCGAGATGGGATGGGGAGCAGAGTGGTGGGGCACTGCCTGCCAAGGTGGGGAGTGGAGGTCCACTAGACCACCAGGGAATGATATTTTATTATATGGGCAGATTGGGGATGGGGGGTCTGCTAGACCACTAGGTATGCAATGAATTTTAATACAAAGGGGATAAGGGCTGGGAGGATCCTCATACCACCAGGGATGTAATTAATCATAATGCAAAGGGGATTGGGGCTGGGGTCCTCTAGACCAACAAGGATGTGATTCATTTTAATACTAAGGGATTGGGGGTCCTCTAGACCAGCAAGGGTGATTAATTTTAATACTAAGGGATTGGGGCTGGGGTCCTCAGACCAACAAGGATGTGATTAATTTTAATACTAAGGGACTGGGGAGGAGGAAACACTAGACCAACAAGGGTGTGATTAATTTTAATATGAAGGGGACTGGGGCTGGGGGAAACACTAGTCACCAGGGACATCCTAGTGTGGTGTATGGCTGCCCCAGAGCTTGCAGCAATCGTCCAGATGCACCATCTGTTTGGTGCATGTCCACAAGGGTCGCAAGCTGTGGGATAGATAATCAGGTGCACAGTCATTGGTGCACTGGCAATTGGTGCAGCCACTGTTGGTGCAGCTTGCACCAAGTTTTGAGAATTGAGCCCCTAGAGCTCGATTTTCAAAGAGCCCTTAGAACGACACATGTTGTGTTGCTCCAATGATCATGGCAAACTCTGGTGTGCTAGGGACCTCAACCTGATTTTACAAAAATCAGGGTCCGGTTTGTCACAAGCCTTGGTGCTCCTGTGGGGAATGCCGCAGAAATCTGGTCCTCCTGCCCGCACAACACTAGAGGGCCTGGATGATTGTGGGGTGAATGTGCTGGACAGGAGGCTGGGGCTGAAGGGCATGGAAAGTGGCTTGGGGCAGTCGGGGTGACAGCTGGGTATATGAGGGATTGATGTGGCACCCAGTGGAGTGGGTTTGCTTGTTTATGTACTTTAATGTGCTTAGCAATTCTAAGTAGTTTTCCACAAAGTATTGTACCTATTCAATATATCCTAAATACATAAACAGATCAGGCACAATGCATCCAAGGAGGGGCAAGTGATATTTCCGATAACATGGCATCGTGTATAAACATAATTCAGCAGACCTCAAACCAGAGTTACATTTACATATGATGCTGCCCTGTTATTCAGAAATATCACTTGCCCTTCTTTGGATGTATTGTACCTAATCTGTTTATTTATTTAGGATATACTGAATAGGTGTGGTACTTTGTGGAAAACTACCTAGAATTTATAAGCAATATTATACATAAACAAGCAAACGCACTTATGTTTTTAAAGTTGTTCTCAAAAATTGACAATTTCACTCTAAGCTTTACATATGCTCCTTGCTTGCTGCTTTACTGTGTAGAGTGCCAGATAGTAGGGTTGAAGAGGACTGTCTAATCACGTTTGTTTCCTCCTGGTTTAATACATCACACTGAGTTTACCAGACACCTCCCAGTTCTTAGAGCTCCCTACCCACACACACTATTCCTACATGGCTTGCCCCAACAGTGGGACCTCAGGGGTCTCTTCTCACTTCTAGAACAAGGTCTGCATTTGGCATAGTCAGGACATAGAGCCAGAGAGTACCAGCACTGTCATTCTGTTGATTGCAGTTTTCCTGCTTGCTTTTTTTTCTTTATCACCTCTGTCCACCCCTTCATCTGCTGATTAGATGCACAGCTTCTTGTGAGCTCATGCATACTGTATGTTGAGGACCCTAGCAGAGGAAGAAGTGACCCCAGCCCACCACAGGAACTATTGCAGTGGCAGAGGAGGCGTACCACCCTCCATGTTGGAACACACTTATACTGGCAATGCTTCTCCAGGCCAGGACACTTGACTGCTAGGGACCTGGGTCCACTCTCCAACCCAGGTTGCTTTCATAGTAGCATGATGTACCACCATTGGCCCATCAGTTGGCCTCAGACATGTTCTGTAGCATTCTTTTAAAGTTCTTGGAGATATGAGTAGAATGTCATGCTGCGGGGAATAACAAGGAAAACAAATTCTGGTTAGACCTACAATGGCTGCTAATACAATAGTATTGAAGTAATTTAGATGCACAGGCTAATAAGTCCCCAATCCCACTTTTTAGTGTACCATTCAGATGTACTGAGCTATGCACTGTCTCTGTCGTTGTAGAATGTTTGGGTAATCAGCTTATGTTTATGAAGTCTGCCACCTATTTGAAATCACAACAGGTAATGCATCCCCCACAAAGTTAACAAATTAGCCAGGAAGTGTCACAGCACAACAAAAGATGAAAGTGAGACTCTGACCTACTTTATTTATTTACTGATTTGAAAATTGTTGAACAGGAAAGGCACACTGAACCTAGGCTAATTTCAGGTGTGTCCAGCGTGGGGGCAAAGGATATAACAATATAAAACTTTTACAAAATACAGTGTTACAAACAGTGCAAAGTCAAAACAACTTTGTGTTAACTCAGAGGGTCCAGTCCACAAAACAGCCAGACACCCAACCATTAAATCTCACTCCCGCATCACAATTTTCAGATTCTCCTCCTCTCTCAGTGCCACTGCTCCCAACACAAGCAATGACCTTCAGCAAAGCAGTCACAGCACATTTAAACCACAGAGAGGTTAGGCAGGTACTTGCAGCTCTCCTTCCAAGAAGTCCTCAATTACTGTCTTCACTCTTTCTCTCAGATGATTAGCAGTTCTTTCAGTCACCACCCCCATCTCCCCAGAGGCTGATGAGAAATGCTGGTCTGTCACCACTAACCTTCTTTCTGCCACTTTTGGTTGACTGGCAGTCATGCAGCATGTCTTTTCCTCTCCATCAATCCAGACCAGTTCCAGTACTGCCAATAGATTAGCCACCATCACAGGGGAGCATCAAATAATCACCAGCTCCCACAGCTTAACTACTACTCTAGTCTCAATTTGTACACAGACAGAAAATATGACTCATGCTTTAGCTGCCAGCCCTCTCCTCCAGAATAGAACTGCACATATTTGTCCCCACGATATTCAAGGAGTGGTGCTACCCTGTTTGATGCAGTATCTGACCACTTCCTGTTTACTGCATCTAGCAGGCTCATGCACCATCTTATCCTCCAAAGGTAATCTAACTTTGAGATTTTTCTAAACTAAACCCTGCTGATTTCCTTGCTGACATATCCATGATTGTTTGTAGGCCACTTTGTGACACTAATAATGTAAATGAGGCCCTAAACTATTTTATCACACATTTTTGTGCCCTCCAAGACTTGTATACCTGTATAGTGTCACGTAGAATCAGAGGTTCTTCCACCTGGTGGCTTCACAGAGACTACCCTAATAAAGGCCAGAGACATAAACTGGACTGAATTTAAGACCTCTGGCATACAGGCTGATTTGATGGAGTACTGGACAAAAAGAAGCACTTGAAAAAAGGCCATACGCCTTGCAAAGAGCTCTATTGTAAAATCTGTTGCTCGATGCTGCTGTTGACTCCAAGAAGTTCTGAAATCACACAAGTTTTATGAGGGAGTAAGCACACACAATTTCTAATGATATGGTACTCGATGGTTCTCACTGTAATAACCTCAGGCACTATTGCCAATGCCTTCAACTTTTATTTCTCTGACCTTTCCAGATACACCTGTCTAATTTTGATTCTCCTGACTTCTACCCCTTCCTCACCAAGGACACTCCCAATACTACCCCAGGTTTCACCTATGTATAGTCTCTAATATGGAAATGTATTGGCTACTAAACTCCATCTTCATCTGCTGTAGTGTAGGATCTAATGACCTTGAGCCAAGGCTGCTAAAACTTGTTGCCCCTTTCCTTGCTTCCCTCTAGCTAGAATATTCAATCTTTTTATGCTCAGGAGTTGTTCCTGATATCTAGAAGGTTGCTAAGGTTGTTTCAGTTTTTAAGAAGGGTGACTGTATCTATCACCAATTATTGCCCCATATCGATCTGTTCAGTACTGAGCAAACTTCTAGAAAAGATTGTCTCTGTCTAAATCATCAACTATCTGCATGACCACTCTCCGACACCCAACATAGTTTTAGTAAAGGCCATAGTACCGCCACTGCTCTTCTTAAATTCACAAACACCAAAACTGGCATAAAAGTGATCTACTAACAGGTGTAGTTTTCATTGACCTTACAAAGGCCTTAAATATAGTGGACCATTCTCTTCTTAAATCTAAAATGTTATCCCTTGGCATCTCCTCTGACGTGGTTATCTGGTACAATAGCTACCTTACAGAGAGGCAACATTTGCCAGATTTATCTCTGCTGTATCTGATCTATCCACCATTAACATAGGTGTTCCTCAAGGATCTATCCTTTGTCCTCTCCTCTTTACTATGTTTATAAATGACCTGTCCCTAAATGCCACATTCCACACTTCTCTGCTCTATGCAGATGACTCAGTGCTCTACTCTAACTCTAAATACCTCACTGACCTTAACACTACCCTTACCTCTAACTTCCACAATATTCACTCCTGGCTCTCCACATAACATAGAGGATTGTGTATGATTGTTCATACACAACAAGGATATTTACTTGAGAGGTTTCCATGATAACTGGAGACCTCGAGAGGTCTCATAGCCATGGAAACCTCAAGAGCTGAAAAATACCCTTGGAATGTATGAGCGATCATACACATCTTTATAGCGTATGGTCACTCATACAAAGAGTGTCCTTACCTTCTTGATGATTTATGTTTCCATTTTCACCTCCTGGGACTGTTTCACCACCGTGGCCATTCTTAGAGGATCACCGGTCTCCTGATCGTCATACTTACCTTCTAGTGTTATGCTGCACTAGCTACGTGAGCTAGCGCAGCATAACAGCAACGATGACTTAGTTAGTGCAGCATAACAACATTGTTGAAGGGATGGATTTCTATCCACAACAATGTTCCACCATACACTATAAGCTATTGTACAATAGGCACAAAAATAAACAGAATCCTGTATTTTGATTGGCTGGCTGACACCTTTTCATCATTGTAAATCCTCCAGTGTACCCACAGGAAAGGTGCCAGCCAGCCTCATATCTCAAAAACACTCTGAGCACCCAACAAAACCCAAAATCCACCATGTTGGATCCCTGCTAAACACTGGTGTTCCAACTGGCCTGGCTCTGTAATTCTCCAAACAAAACTTTAAAGCCACAACCTGTAGCTAAAATACATTTGCAACACCACCTACAACAATATTTGTAGTTTTGCTCTGGCATCTCATTGTCTTAATCACTGTTGTTAGCTCTACAGTGGTCTAAACTGGCTATCCTCTAAGGCCAGCCACTCCTATGCATTTGGCACCATAACTGATCAAACTATTAGAATTGTGGTTCCTTCCTCCCTAACCATAATGTTGTCTCCCCAGAGCCTTCCCTACCCCTTTTCTCTGGAGACCAGCCCATACTATCTGTTCCTAGATGCATGATGACCATGGGATCCTGATCTTCACATACTTTGCCCCAAATTAATTTTTAGGTACCCTTATGCTTTGCCGAGGCTCACTATCCTGACACTGACCTACCAAGGCAGTACTGTCCAACAGGTTCGCTATCCTGATAGTGAGCATCCCGCAACAGAAAACCCGACGGATGTTTACAGGAGTAAGGTAGCAGATGCAATGGCTTGCTACCTTATCCCTGTTGATGGGATATAAATAATGGAGGAATCGAGATGCTGGCTGAGCTGCCCTGGTGGTGTTGAGGGTTAAACCACTTGCATCTCAGCCAGTGTGCTCTGGGAGGTGCAGGTTCTATCCCGCGCTGCATCCAGTAATATTTTATACTTTTATACCCCGTAACTAATTTGTTGTAACTCTGAGGTCCACTCCTCAAAGTTAGTTATTTTAGTTATGGGTGTGGGGAGGCAGAGCCCTCTACACTGGGGGTTTGCCTCCCGACTTGTTATTAGATTTTTCAATCAGATGCCTGAAATCGCATTGTTAGGCATCTGATTGAATTGAGAGCATGGATTTCTGACCAGTGGGATCAGTATCCCAAGACTCAGGATAGGGATACCATAGTATATCCAATTATTGAACTCCCTGCCTGTGTCCATTTGACTCTTCCTCTGTCATACCTGCTTCAACAGGAAGCTATACCACTACCTCTAGTCTCTGACTCCTGTACCTGCTTCTTGCCATCTTAATCGCTCTACCTATGCTACCTGACTGCTGCTTAATATGTTACACTTAGTTATGCTGCTTCTTGTCTGTTTTAGCCACTGTTTTGTTTATTGTCTGGGTTTGCTGCTCGTGTACTGAGTCTCTTCCTGTTATATTGCATCTATTTTTATACTGCTTTGTATATGCAATTATTTACCCCCACATTAAACATAGAAATGTAGAAATTGTCAGCAGATAAAGGCCGCTAGGCCCATCCAGTCTGCCCATAAATCTTGTACTTGTTTGTGGCCTCTGATCCTATCTGGTCAGTGGCTATTCATCTCTCCTTTCCACCTAAGTTCCTTGTGCCTGTCCCAGGCATGTTTAAAAACCCTATCAGCTCGCTCTGCCACCTCTTGTGGCAGACTGTTCCATGCATCCACCACCTCTCTGTGAAGAAAAACTTTCTCACATTTCTCCTAACCTGCCCCTCCAATTTCATAGCATGCACCCTTGTTCTTGTATTTTCTTCTATGTTGGAAGATGACTCCCCTGCAGTTTGTATATGCCCTTGAGGAACTTTAATGTTTCTATCATGTCCCCCAATCTCCTTTCCTCCAATGAATACATGTTTAGGCCCTTTAATCTCTCCTCGTATGTTTTGTGGTGCAAGCCATGTATCATCTTGTTTGCCTTCTCTGGACCGCCTCCTCCTGTCTGTGTCCTCACGAAGGTGTTGCCTCCAGAATTGCACACAGTACTCTAGATGATGCTTCACTAGTGTTTTATGCAATGTCAACACCACCTCCCGCCTTCAGCTAGTGATACCCCTGCCTATACACCCAGCATGCCACTGGCCCTCCCTGCAGCCTTTGTGCTCTGCTTTGACACCTTTACATAATCAGAAATGATAACCCCAGATCCCTTTCTCCTTGGTGATTGTCAGCACCTCCCCATCATGTAGCTCTTCCCAGGGTTCCCTCTTCCTAGGTGCATTATTTTGCACTTTGCATTGAACTCAGTTGTCACACCTTATACCATTGTTTCAGCCTCCCAGGTCCCTCCTCATTTTTTCCACCCTTCTGAAGTATCTACCCTGTTGCAGATCTTCGTGTCATCCATAACCAGGCAGACCTTTCCTTCCAGCCCTTCTTCAATGTCACTAATGAAGACATTGAACAGGACAGGCCTAAGGACTGATCCCTGAGAAACGCCACTGGTCACCCTCCAGCTTGGATCTCATTTACCACCACAATCTGCCTCCTGTCCATCAGCCAGTTTCTCACCCAGTTTACCACCTTGTGCCCTGTGCCCAGACTACCCATCTTGTTAATCAACCTTTATGTGGGATGGTGTTGAAGCACTTGCTAAAATTGAGGTAGGTGACATTCACCAACTCCCCTGATTTACTTCCTTCATCACCCAATCAGAAAAATCTATATGATTCATTTGGTGACCTTCCTGCTGTGAAACCATGTTGCCTTGGACCCTGGGCATTGTTGGATTCCAGGTGTGCCACTATTTTCTTCTTCCAGCAGTGCCTCAATGTTCTTCCTGACTGCTGAGGTGAGGCTGATTAGCCTGTAGTTCTCCACCTACTACCCTATTTGTGTAGTGGAACAACATGTGCTCTCTTCCTGTCCTCTGGAATCACTCCTGTGTTGAGTGACTCTGTGAAGATGACTGCCAGAGGCTTTGCTAGTTCACTCCACAGCTCCCTTAATATTTATTTATTTAAAAGTTTTCCCAGGAAGGCACACTGAGCAGAGTACTGCTCAATTCCAGATGTGTCCTGTGGGACAGGAGTAATAGAGAAATACAAAATTACAGGTGGTACATAATACAGCAAAGATTACAAGAAAGGTGACAGAGGATATAGAGCATGTACAAAACCCATGTATGCCGTTTGGCTCCATAGCTTTGTTCATCTTCAGTTTTGTGAGTTCTTCTAGGACTCTGGCCACTGTGAATGGACTGGTGTCCACTTCTCCCCCTTTGCCTCTGTTTCCCAGCTGTGGTCCCTGATCCTCCTCTCTTCAGTGGATACTGAACAAAAGTATTTTTTAGTATTTTTGCCTTGTCTAGGTCTCCATCTTTACAGTCACCTTTATTCCTTTGAACCTAACAATCCCTCCCCATTTTTGTTCTTTTGCCGATGTACCTATAGAATGTCTTGTCCCTTTCTTCACTATCTGCACTAACACATCCTCTGTCCATGCCTTTGTGCTCCTAACTGCCTTCCCTGCTTTCCTTAGACACCAGGGTACACCTCCCTCTGTCTTCCTCCCTTTGGGTTCCCTCAGCACTTTGAAACTCACCCTTGGGTCTCTTACTTTGTCTGCCACTTCTTTTGGGAGCCATGTGGCTTCCTCCTTCTTTTTCCTTTGGACACCAAACTGATACATTTGTTTGTCACTTCCACTATGGTACCTTTTAGTTGCCTCACTGCTCCTCAACCCCCTCCTTCTTCCCCTTTCTAGGGATTTTCTGATACATCTTCCCAACTGAAAAGTCTTGCTTGAAGCTCAGTACCTTCGCCTTAGTGTGACTTGATTGAGTCCTCTCCATGCTAAACCACACTATGTTGAGGTCACTGGACCCTAGCTGTCCTTCTACCTGGACTTCTGTGATTCTGTCCCTGTTAGTCAATACCAAGTCCAGAATTGCCTTGTCCCTGGTGGGATCAAGCACTAGCTGCCTGAGACTTGTCTTCTGTAGGAATTTAGGATGACACTGCTTCTGGTTGAGGCAGCTGCCTGGGTGGTACAATCCACCTTCCAGCATATTGAAATCCTCAATAGCAGAACTTCATCTTTGCTGCCATCTTATGTATTCCATCTACTAGTTCCCTGTCTACTCCTCCCTGTACTGGAGGTCTGTAGATCACCCCTGTGCGCAGTGGTGCTGTGCCATTTCCTGGTTCAAGGGTGATCCGCAGTGCCTTGGCCTCCCCTGTTTGCCCTCCACTTCTGTTGTCTTCTATACCTTACTGATATACAGGCCTCCCCATTTGCCCTATATGTCTCCTGCCTTTATACCCTCTCTGATATACAGGGCCACCCCCACATGTTTCTTAACCTCCTATCCCTCTTGAACAGAGCATAACATTTGTCACCTTGTGACTAAACTCACTGGTATTACTGACCTCCACGCCCCATGAAGAGATGCTGAATAAAGGTGTCAAAGCTCCTTAGCTCTCTAAAGAACAAAGGAAGCTCATGTCCTTGCATGATAAAGCCTGAGTAGATACAAGGGTATTGGATTACCTACTGATTGGCAGATCTATAGGCAGCTAAGGAACGGCTGCAAGAACACCGTAAAGAAAGCAAAGCGCCTACATTTCAGAAATCTCCAGACCGAGCACCACAGCAATCCAAAAGAGTTTTGAGACAGGTTAACTCCTTCTAAAGGGAAAACCTCCGAGATCCCCAGCTACCTTGAAGCCCAGAGCTCCATTCTTAGTGACCTCTCTATAGCAACTGGTTTAGTGGTTTTTCACAGATCTTCATAAATATGCATCTATTTTTGACAGCCCTTCCTCCTCCCCATCCGGGCCCTCTGCAATCAGCCGACTCCATGGCTCATCCTGCCTTCCACCTAAAACTAGCCACCTTGATAAGGTCTGTCTCCTGCTCAAGAATTTGAAGGCTGACAGCTGCCATGGGCATGATATACTGGAACTAAAATTCCTTAAGCTAGAGCTGATGTCCTGCCCGTCCAGTTCAGGATCTATTTAACAGGTCATTCCTTACTTGTACCATCCTGGGAAATTGAAGGTGGCGTGGTTGTCACCATCCACAAGGGAGGTCCCAACTCCACAGTGGAAAACTTCCACTCAATCTCTATTTTATGCCCACTAACCAAGATACAAGAATGAATAATCTATGATCACCTGCAGGACTAGTGAGACCTACACCAGCTGCTTGCAACCTCCAGCATGGGTTGAAGAAAACTTGCAGTACCCTGACAGCTCTGGTCAAAGTCACATCTGGCATATTCTATGCCATGGACATGGGTGCCATATTCATAGACCTGACCAAGGCCCTTGATTTAGTCAGCCATGACCTGCTGTTACGCCAACTGAACATACTTGGTCTTGATTCGTCTGCCCTTGCTTGGAATCAAAGCTACCTCTACAGATGCATTCAGTGTGGAAATAGGCAGGATCCCAATCAACACCAAGGTCCATAACCCACAGTGTTCCCAAGACTCCATACTGGGTCCTCTACTTTTTCTTTACACATCAACAATCTCCCAATAATTGTGGTGGAGCCTCAGTCCACCTGTATGCTAATGATGCTATCCTCTACTGCTCCTCCTTTGACACTGGCTGGCTCATCGCAATGTGGAATCTGACTTTAACACCATCGAGGATTGGTTTGTTCAAAAGCAACTGGTGGTTAGCACTAAAAACTTAGTGCATGTTGTTCTCAGATCACCTGCATGCACCCTCTCCCATCTGGCTGTGCTATCACATACTGGGACTGCCCTTCAATCTGCTTGAGTCTTTGAAATACCTGGGGTAACCTTGGATCCAAAATTGGGTTCTTTTTCTGCATTCATCCTTCCTTACTTCAACTACCTGTTGCAAGATTGCAGATGCCACCTTCCTGCCTCTCCTCTTATATGGTGCCCCATTGCTTCTCTTGACCTCTGCAGCCATATCATCTCATCTCATCTCTCACAGGTCTACCACAGAGTCGGTAGGTTTGCTCTGGGAACCCACACTCGCCATCATCATCATTGTGATGTTCTGTCTGCCCTGGGATGGTTTGCCCTATGAGGCCAAACTGCATTCTGCCACCCTGAGCTTTGTTCCAGGCAAGTACATAAATTTATGCTTCTCTGCCTAGCTGATATCATCCAATGTCAACTCCCCAGTGTGCTCTCAGATCTGCCTCCCTACCCCTTCTCATAGTGCCAAATCTGCGTTTCTCTGAGATCATTTGCATTTTCTGCTGTGTCCTCCTGGAACTTGTTACCCTCCTCAGTTCTGGCTTGCTCTTTACTTCCTCAATTTCAGTGCTTCTGCAGGCTCATCTAGCTGCACTGCCTTGCTCCTGCTATCAATGACTTCTGGGCTTTCTGCCTCCACTGCCTGTGTGCTTAGCATCACTGGATTTCTCAGTTAGGTACAATGTTATCTGCACAATCTGAAATATGTACAATGTTATCTGTAAATAAGGATTGATGATTATGTTACTGTATGCCATTGTATACTTTATGGTACTGTTATCTATACTAGTGGTTCTTAACTGTAGTAATTTTGTTCCTGTACATTTTGTTATGCTAGTTGTGAATGTTTGTATGACATAATTGTGTTGTATTATGACATGTTCCTGTAACCATATTAGTTGGTCTAGTTATTGCAATTATCATACTTGTATGGTTGCCTGGTAAACTATTGCACTATAAATGTACTGCACTTACTGGATTACCACTGAAAAGGGACTGTCTTGTCTCAGTGGGCCTACCTGGTTACAAAAATTCAATAAATAAATAAATAACCCAGTACACTGATGTCCCAACCATAATTAGCAGAGTATCATGTCTCAGTTATTGATGCTATGTTCAGGTCTCGTCCATTAATATGGCTTCCAGGTCTGGAATTTTATTTCCCAGGCTGCGGACATTTGTTACCATGGCCTTGCATGTTCTGTAGCCTTTCCTTCTTCTGCTCCTGTTCTTGCTCCTCTGTCTCTTCCCCCACCACAGTTATCCTTCCTATGTGGCTTATACTTCTCTGCTCTGCCCTGTCTGCCTGCTTCCTCACGTGTCCCTCCCTCTATCTTCTGTTGTCCCTGGTATCAACCTGTGTTCCTGCATGTGTCCGGGGTGATCCTAGGCCTCCTGACCCTCTCCCATTGGCCAGTTTAATGAAACAGTCAAACTTCTCACTCAGGACTAATGTCCCTTTCTGAGATGGATGCAGGCCATCTCCTTTATACAGGCTTTCAGCCCTCCAGGTGGGGCTCCAGTCCCCATGAAGCCAAAACCCTCCTTTCAACACCATTCCTTCAACCAAGAGTTGAAGTTCTTCATCTGGAGTGTTCTGGTCTCTCCTTACCATATGCAGGCAGCACCTCAGAGAAGGCGACTGAGTGTGCTACCTGCTTCAGGCCTCCACCCCAAGCTCATGAAATCTTCCTGGCTTGTTTATTTTGCTGTCTTGCACTATGCTTCATTATTATTTATGCTGACTTCTCATTGTTATTTTGTATTTACTCATTCAACTACTTTTGTATCTGTTACTAGTTTTACCCTTTACATTGTATGTGGAGATTCAGCTGTTGTACTATGCGGGGCTAATTGTTGCAAAGTCTGCAATTTTGCCCTGTGTGGCACTTTGTGTAATTTTGAAAATAACTAGAATTCGCTATTTGTGACTTCACCTTTGTTTTGAGGGTTTTAAGTGCAAATTGCACTTAAAACCCAAAGCAAGTAGAGGTCACAAATGGTGAATCCTTCCAACACCACCTCTGATCCACCCCTGGTGTCTAGTGGTCCCTCCCCCACCTATTCAATGCCCAAATGTGCAAAAAGGAATTCAATTTATTTAATCCCTTCCTGGTGTCAAGTGGACCCCACCCTACTCCCCTCAACCCCTGAGTCTGATCCATGAAAAAATAATTGATGAAAAGAAACATTTCTGTTGTCCCTTCCCTGGTGTCTAGTGGACACCCCACCTTGTCAAATAGTACCTCCACCCTGCTCCCCCAAACCCTAGTCCGATCCATGAAAAAATATATTTATTCCTTCCCTGGTGTCTAGTAGCTCCCCAACCCTCACCCTGTCAGGTACTTCTTAGCTTCCCAGGCTTCAAGTCCGATCCATGTAAAAAAAGTATTTCTTCCCTTCCCTGGTGTTTAATGGCCCCCTATCTTGTCCAGTAGTGCCCCCACCTGCTTCCCCCAACCCCGACCAGAACGGGCACCAGCACAGCCCTCTTTCACCTTCATGGCTGGCAGCTCACCCGACTGAGCTCAATGAATGAGCATGCTTGTACAAGCATGCGCTCATTCATTGACAACTCCTGATGATTTACTCTGTGGTTCAGGGGTGTAGAGAAGGAGGGGCTGATCTAGTGTGGGTGTGGGGGAGCAGGATGGGTGGACAGCATTGTAGACCTCAGGGGGTTCACAATGCCATTCCCCATCCCCCCCACCTCTGCCAGTGACCGGAGCAGCCCCACACCCTTGCCTACAACCCAGAAACACAGAGTAAATCACTGGAAGTTGTCAGTGAATGAGCACATGCTTGTACAAGCACATGCTCATTAATTGAGCTCACTGGTGGCTACCAGCCATGGAGGTGACTGAAGGCTGTGCCGGTGACCCACGCTTAGTCAAGGTTGGGAGGGAGCAGGTGGAGGCATTACCGACAGGGTGGGGGCACAAGATACCAAGGAAGGGAATATATAATTTCTTTAACATGGTTTGAACTCGGGGTTGGGGGAGTGGGGTGGGTGTACTACCTAACAGGGTGGGGGTGGCCACTAGACACCAGATAATGGAATAAATATTTTTTTAACATGGATCGGACTTGGGATTGGGGAGCGGAGTGGGGATGGGGCCACTAGACACCAGGGAAGGGAATACATTTTTTTTCACTGTTTGGACTCGGGCTGGGGGAGAGGGATGGGGTATTACCTGACAGGTGGGGTTCACTAGACACCAGGGAATGGGCTTTAATTAAAAAATATATATATATTTTACATGTGGGCTGTGGCCGACTGGTGGCCAGCGATCGTAGGGGTTTTTGGGGTGGAATGGTGATTGCTGTGTCTAGCGGGGGCACTAGATACCTGGTGGCCAGAGTTGTAGGGAAGTGTGGAATTCTCAGGCAAAATTCCACACTTCACATTCGATCTGACCTCAGTTAATTAGGTGAATTTCGTGTATTGCACGCATACAAAATATTTCACAGAATAAAGTTTGCCCACTTGCCCACCTCCAATTGTATATCTTAATGTTTCTCTGTACTAGAGTATGTTTTATGATTGTTTGTTTTATCACTTGTATTCTTCCTGGTTGTGCTTGAAAACAGGTATATTTAATGTCATGATACAAACATTAAAAATGCAAACTTGCAATGACCGCCAGCACCCCAAGGGCCAAGGGACAACCTAGCATTTCACAATAGCCTTGTCAGAGGTGATGCCTGCCAGTTTTAGGGTGGTTAAATGCAAATAAGATAGTATGTTATACATAGATGGAACAGCTGGTGGCATCAAAAGTCAGCATTAAACAAACCATACATCAAGCATAACCAAAACCTAACAGACACCAATGTGATAAAAAGTGCTACAAGGTGCCATCAATTCAGGGTGCAATGCCAAGCTGCACATCAAAACGGTCTGAAAAATAGATATAGATCAAGTAAATACACATACATATATACAAAGAATAACAAGATTTTTAATTGCCTCTTCATTTAATAATGTGCAATCAAACAGGAGAACAGATCAATTTACTGAACCCCACTGCATCACTGTTTAGGCAGTATAATTTTGGAACACAAACACAATCATTAGATATAGCAATCCTATTGACAAATTGGGTTATCGGCAATAATACCGTTTTATGCTGTAACCTTAAACAATGTGGAATGCGCAGGGTCCCCTGCCCACTCACTACAGAGCAAACTAAAGCAATGTAGAAATGTCTAAAGTTTCATGCAGACTGTAATTGCTGAAGCAGATGTTTTGCCATCTAAACGGTCCCAATGAAACCTATTAACATGGGATGATTTGACACAAAACACCATAAAAAGCAGGTGGCATTAATATAAAGAGTAAGATTGAATAGGTTCACAGTATGAAAAAGACTTAGAAGTGTGTGAAAAGAGAGACTCAGAAGTCTACATTTTTATGATGTTTTGTGTCAAATGGTTCATTGTTAACAGATCTCATTGGGACCATTTTGATGATGAAAAGCCGGCTCCAGCAGTTATGATCTGTATGAAGCTTTAGTCATTTCTAGATTGCTGTAGTCTGCTCTATAATGAGTAGACAGTGGATCCTGTGCATTTACACTGTTTAAGGATACAGCACAAAACTGTATCACTGCTGATACCTGATCTGTCACGAGGATCACTATATCTATTGATTGTGTCTGTGCTGTAAATGATACTGCCTAAACAGTGATGCAGCGGGGTTCAGTAAATTGGTCTGTCCTCCTCTTGCTTGCACACTATGAAATGAAGAGGCAATTTTTAATCTTTGGCTGGCACAAATAATGGTGGGGGGGAAGTAACTGCAATGTCCTAAATGCAGAGGATGCTCAGAGATCTGCTTGAAGTCCATTCTAGTGGAAGGACACAGCTGTGGTGTATTTACAGTGATGTGCTACCAAAGCTCCCCATTAACAGTCACATGCTACCAAAACCCTCTTCTCAATGCATATGCACTATGTCAGCATAGCGCACACTATGCAGCCATAAAAACAAGGTTGGGAATGCCTTAGTTCATGCCGTAGCGCTCCTGTTGCATTGACACAGTATGTGGTTTTATTTTCACCTGCATGGTTAATATGTGAACATTCAAAATCTTTAACTCTCCTAGTGCTGCTGTGTGTGATTCACTGTTTTGTGTATAGTACCTATAGAGTCAGATAAATATAAAATGTACCAATTAGAGAAAATAATATGAGCTCTGTATGTTAAAGTGCACATGCTATGGATTGTGTTTGTCTTGTATAGAAATCAAGCAGTTTTAACAGTGTAAAGTTTATCAAAAGGATTCTCACCTCTCTCTCTCTCTGACAAACTGGTCTTTCCCAGATTCAGCCTGTCAGTGTTTTCAACTTTCTTGAACCCTTCAGATATCTGCAAGAGTAATTAGTAGCTGCCACCACTCAGCATAGACACTCTGGGGTATCCCTAGGTCTGAATCCTCCAGAGCCACTGCGCAAACAGTATATTGCTCCTTGCCTGAGAACAGATGACCTCCCTTTCTGTCACAGTTGACCTTACTTTAGAAACAAATGATGATAACTTGAGCTTTCTCTTCAGAGGCAGAAATACAGTTTTTCAATTATAGATTAATTATCTGTACCTCAAAATGGGAAGTATATGAAAATGGTTTTAATACTTCAAGATATTTAGAAGAAGAAAAGAAGAATCAGCATTAATATAGCACTTTTCATACACATGTATCCCAAACCACTTTACAAGCAATGCTAGACTGGTAGTGAAGTGACTGAATGAAGTGGTGCCATATTTCACAAACAACCACACACAGCCTGAACGTGTTGAGGGTTAGATTAAGTTTTTTTCCCTATCTGCCTAATTTGCCATTTGCAGGTTATTTTTCCTACTTGCAGTTGTAGCCATTTCTCCTAACCACTCCTGCATACATCCATTCTCTTAGTACAATTTCAGCTTCTGTGGGACGCTTAATTAGCTGTCTGACTTCCCTGCTCCCACTTGACCACAGTTGCCTGTCCTGCCTGATACTTTAAGGCGACCTGTTCTGTTTAACCTTTGGGACCAAGTCCACCCATACTTCTTGCTCCCTACACTCTTCATTTATTTACTACTCTTTCTCTGAACTACCTGGCACTACCAGGCTATAACATGTACCGGCGGACCGACCTTCTCCCAAGAGAGGTGGTAGCCTGGAGTTATACTATAAGGCCCACCTGAGCATCTTACTCTAGCCTACCCCTCTCTCACCAATAGTGAGGTTATCCACACTCTCCTTCCTTGGCAGGGCAAAGAAACTACACATATTTGGGGTGTACGTACCGCCACGTAACAGCAAGATGGGCCTTGAAGAACTCATTGCACTGATTCCTACCTTGACCAAAAACAATGAGGTAATCTGTCTGGGTGACTTTAACCTTGACTGGCTTGGACTTAACTCATCTCTCTTGCTTCTACAATCAGTATGGCCAACCTCTTTCAGCTCATCGCTTCCCTACTCAGATTTCACAGAGTAGCTCTAGCCATACACTGATTGACTGGATTTTCACCAACCGGCAGGACTGTTACCCCACTGTTGGGGTTCTATTGACTCAATCAGTGACCACTGCCCAGTCTACTGTGTGCAATATGCCTCCCCTCCTCTCCTCCTTCCAAAGTATTATCCTTTGCCAACTTCGCTAATCTCTCCCTGCCGCCTCCACTGTTTATGACTGATGATATTAACCTTGCCACTGAACACTTTAATATGACTTTACTTGCATTACAGCGCAAACATATTCCGACTCTACATGCAGGTAAGAGGAGAGTGACCAAGTGGCTGACATGCACCTCCTGCAGCTGCTTAAGCAGCGAGACAAGCTCTGGTCTAAATGGAAGTCCTCCTCCAATCAGTCTGACTTTGATGCGATGCACCTTGTGGAACACCTGCAAGAAGGAAATTCGGGCAGCTAAGAGCTACTACCACAAACTCCTTCGCTCCTCTGCCTCTGACCCAGGAGGTACTGGCACCAGATCAACAAGATCCTAGGGAACACCAATCCACTTCCTCCTAAGGACATGCTAAATGACTCCATCTGCAACAATGCCAGGACTGTTGCAAATGCCTTCAACTTAATCTTTACGGAGGTTCCAAATCTCCTCCTGTGGCCTGCATTACCCAGCTCCCCACAGCTTCACTCAATACTACTCCAGCCTTGGTTCTTTCCCTATCTCACGTCTGGACATCCTTAAACTACTTCAGTCAATTCCCACAAGTGGTACTGTTGGACCAGATGGTATTGAACCTGGGATCCTTAGACTGGGTGTCCGCTCCTTGCCACCCCATTACTAGGCTTTTCAATTTGTCCATCTGTACCTCCACAGTGCCTCTGACCTGAAAACTGCCAGGATAATTCCAGTCTTTAAGAAAAGTGACCCAAAACTTCTGTCCAATTATTGCCCCATTGCCTTGCTACCTACCCTCAGCAAAACTTTGGAGAAACTTATCCACAAATAGATATCCACTCATCTACAAAATTTTAACCTACAGTCCCCATCCAACATGGCTTCAGGGCGGGCACAGCACCACCAAGGCCCTACTCTACTAACCGTGAGATTAAGTCCAATATGGATAAAGGTCTTCTTACCGAAGCCGCCTTTATTGACCTCACCAAGGCTTTTGACCTAGTTAGTTACCCCTGATAGTTCATAAATTGCAATCGCCCGGTGCTTCCAGTTCCACAGCTTTCTGGATCAGGAGCTATCTCTCTGGCCGATCCCAATCCGTCTCTTTCAACAGGGTCCTCTCTTCTTTGGCCCCTATCTTCTGTGGTGTTCCACAAGGATCCATCTTGGGACCCTTGATTAATTATCCATTTTGTAAATGACGTCCCACTACCTTTACCCACTGTCGATCTATCATGTACACCGATGACCTGGTGCTCTATGCGTCCTCTCACTCAGTCGCTGACCTGAAAACTCACCTGTCCATGGCGTGCTCCATCAGACCCATCCTGGCTCTCCTCTAACTCCCTAGTCCTTAATCTATTGAAACCCAGGCCATGCTCTTCGGGTCTGCCAGAAAGTTCATGCTGAGACTCCTAAGTGTCACGCTCTGTGTAATGATGGGTCTGCAATCTCGACAACCGACTCTTTCAAATAACTTGGAGTGACGTTGGACCCTGCACTTGACTCTCAGCCCACATAAACGAGGTATGCAGGTCAGTTAACATCAGGATAGGAGCCGCCTACAATGTGCACCACTTTCTCACCCCTACTGCCAGGATCTCCGTGGCCAGAGGTGTCCTGCTCCCTAGGCTACGGTATGCTCTCTCTATCTTCTCTTAAACCAACGCCTCTATTCTTCGGAAATGGGACACCACTTACAATAATATCTACAGATTCGCCTATTGACCCTCGCCTTATGCACCACAGCCTCCCGTACCTCCTCCCTACACTGGCTATCCCCAAAATCTACAGTCCTACTCCCTGGGCTGCTTCACTGATTCTATGACTAGGAACCCTCGCCTGGCAGCCTGGGCAATGCTGTCCACTGTGCCGCCCTCCCGTCTGCTCAGGTCCTCAAATTCCTTACAACTCTCTGTCCCACTCTGTTCCACTAGGATGGGGAGCAAGCTTTCACCCACTTTGCCCCTAAATTCTGGAATTCACTACCTCCCACCCTTAATGCTGACCATCACTCCTCCTTCAAGACTGCACTTTCTCCTACTTTATGCACTTAACTCCTGTGACTGCTCCTAACCTCCCTGGCCCTAGTATCAGCACGCACCTATCTGCTACTGCCTGGCCTCTTGAACTCTGCATTGTATTTGAGTGTCATCCCTGTGGTTGTTTACCTCCTGTCTCTATCCCTGCGAGGATAGCTGAGCTGCTAAGCACTCATTATCTGCCTGTATCTTATTTGTCGAAACTTGTATACTGTATTTCCTATGTATGTACTGCAAAGATATCTGCTGTATAACATCACCAGCTGATTGTAGTCCTCCAATTGTCTTTCTTGTTGATTGTACTGTTTTGCCTACCCTCCTGGGTCGTGCTTGAAAATAGGCAGGTTCTTGCCTAATGTACCCACCCGTAAACAAAAACTAATAAATAAATAAAACATATGCATGATCCGGTTTATGGAAGGGGAATGTTGACCAGGTCACTGGGAATGTCCACTACTTTTGTGAAGAGTGCCCTGTGTTCTTTACTTCCACCTGGACATCCACCAGGACAGGTAGAAGGGATCTCGGTTTAACGCTAATCCAAAGGATGGCACACCCCAGCAGTAAAGCACCCCAATACTGCACTCAGATGCCAGCGTTTAAGGTATGAGTCCAATCTCAGTATGGGATGAGAACCCATGACCTACTGGTCTATAGGTGGATGTGCTACCAAGTGAGCTACACTTGCAATATAATACAGGATACTATACAAACAGACTATAGGGAACAGTAATTCTACAGAAATGTAAAGAACATTGTTTGAACAGTAGATTACTCACAGAAAAAAATACTTCTACCTCTCTTTTCTAGCAAAGTAGAATGGTTACCACAAGACACTTCGGTGAATCAGGGCAGACTTGAACCCTTAGATCATAGCTTGTTTGTAGTCCCAACCTGTCTAACTCTTTCAGTATCTGCCTGTCCTCAAGTCCCTCCAGCTACCCCCAATGACACATCATCCAGTATGTCACTCTGACATCAATGATTCAATATTCTTTGTGACTTGAGCTGGGTTGGAAACCAGTCTGATCTGGCCTTTTGGACAAACACATCTGTTTTCTGTCCCAAGACCTGACCCAACAAGAATGTTTGGTTTATCTAGCAGCTTCCTCAAAAATTGTCCCGAGGTCCTGTCATGACAATGGACAACACAGATAGTAAATTTCCATAGAGTCAGGGGTCTGCACTAATACAGCATGCCTTTTTCCCCAGAAATTCCAGCTTTGTCCTTTAGCTACTGTACTCATGCAGAAGGAATTGAATAAAATAAAAAAACACTGTGACAGGTATACATAGCAAATTATTACATCTCCCATTAAGAAACAGAAAAATATTTTAGCAGCACTGTTTTGTGTGTGTATGAACTTGTTGGCTCCACCTGCTATGCCCTCATTTCACTGTTTGTATGAACCCCTCTATTAACATCTCCTAGCACCTCACTGACTTAAAAAGGACACTAGTATTGTCTTGGCAGCCATTCTGCGTTGCCATGCTGCAAACCACTGTGGTGCCTAATGTCCATATCATAGGACTCCAGCACCAGGCTCCATCTTAGTAATTTTGAGTTCTGACCTCTGGTCCTTTGCAACTCACGTAAGACAGTTGTGATCAGTAACCAGGGTGAACTCCCTTCCATACTGATAAGGTTGTAGATTCTGCAAAGCCCACACAATTTTCACACACTCCTTCTCTACTGTAGGCGTGGGCCTGTTCTCTGGTCTGCAGCTTTCTGCATAGGTACATGACTGGCTGCTCCTCTCCCGACTACATATCCTGACTCAGGCCTAGGCCTAGCCCATTATCAGATGTATCTATGTGCACAATGAACCTAAGAGTGTAGGCTTGGCTAGTGAGCATATGTACCCAACACAATGTCTCCTTTAGCTGTTGGAATGCAGTATCACATGTTTCCATCCACTAAACATTTTCTGGCATTTTCTACCTGGTGAGCCCAGACAGGATTTGTATGCATGCTGTGAGGTGGGAACAAACGTACAGTAGTACCCTGCCATCCCTAGAAGTCCCATACTTTATTCTTGGTCAATGGTGTGGACCATCCCTGGGTGGCCTCAGTTTTCAATGACTCTGGCCAGATGTACCCACTCTCCACCATGTATCCACAGTATAATACTTCTGCCATTCCTACCTAGCACTTCACCTCAAATGTCAGTCAGTCCTGCAGTTAGTGGAGCCCATTGGTCACATGCCTGATATGAGCCTCCCAAGTCTTGCTATAGATAGTGATGTCATCCATGTATACCAGAGTAACGTCTTCTTCCCCATTCAGAATGTTATCCATGAGCCACTGGAAGGTGGCTGGCATATTCTGCATCCTGAATGGCATTATCCTGAACTCAAATAATCCAAATGGGGTGATGAAGGCAGACCTCTTTCTGGCTTGGGGATTGGGCTACCTGCCAGTAGCCCTTCATTAGTTCTATTGAGGACAGGTAAAGGACTCCCCTTACCTCTCCAGGACTTTATCCAGTACCTTATCTGTCCTGGGCATGGGGTGTGCATTCAACTTTTGCAGCCATTGAACTTGCGGCAGTCAATGCTGAATCTCATGTTGCCATCCATTTTGGGGATAGAAACATAGAAACATAGAACATGATGTCAGAAAAGACCATGGGTCCATCGAGTCTGCCCAAAGTTTCCTGTGACTCATCACAACTGGGACCCGCCTCCTCCCTTCAGTTCACCAAAGATGACAAGGACTGCTGGACTCTTTATCACCTACAGAGCCAGCATCTCCTTAATCTCCCACTCTATGGCATGTTTTACACCTTCTGGAACTCTGTAGGATGGCTATCTCAGAGAGGTTTGGGAGCCTGTATCCATGTGATACTCTGCCAGCATGGTATACCCTGATTTTCCCATGAACATTTCACCAAATGTACTAAGTACCCCATGCATTTAGCAACTTGGGCTGGAGTCCAGCTGCTCAAGAAGGTAACAGCATCCACTGAGGAGACTTACCAGGCGGTCTATTTCTGCCCTTCTTGGGATAACTGCACACAGCCAGGACTATTTTGTCACTGTCCTGGTAGGGTTTCAACATGGTTGATTGGCAAACTTGCTGTTTGTGCCTCCTGTCTGATAGCTGGGTTTCACTGCAAAAACAGTGTAAAATAATGCACTTGGGCATGGAAACCCAGGGCAGAGTGCAAAGTGGGTGAAGCGGTGATAGTGACTACCAAGCAGGAAAGAGACTTGGGGATAATTACAGTATTTCAGATGACCTAAAGGTAGCCAGACAGTGCAATAAGGCAGTGGGGAGGGCTAGTGGGATACTGGGATGCATAAGAAGGGTATTACCAGCCGATAGAAGGAGGTGGTGTTACCCTGCACAGATCACTGGTGAGATCACACCTTGAGTATTGTGTCTAGTTCTAAAGACTGCATCTCGGAGGGACATAGATAGAGTGAAGACAGTCCAGAGCAAGGCAGCTAAGGTGGTGCATAGTCTTTAGCTGAAGCTATAGGAGGAGAGGATGGACCTCACTATAAGTATGTACACTTTTGAAGAGACAGGGGGATATGATAGAGACCTTTAAATACCTCACAGGGTAAATAAGGTACAGCACGGGAGTATTTTTCAGAAAAGAAGGTGCTCAAGAATAAGTGCATATGCTTGAAATTAGAGGGGTGAAGATTTAAGAGATATGTGAGGAAGTACTTCTTCACAGAAAGATGGGTGGATTCCTGGAACAGCCTTCCTGTGGAGGTGGTGGTGGGGCAAAAACAGTGGAGGGTGCAAGAAAGCATGGAATAGGCACAAGGGAATTGTAATGGAAAGGAAGGGAAGGAGAAAAGAGCTGTAGATCATTTAGGGTCTGCAGTGAGAATGTAGTCAGGAAAAAAGTGGGAAGAGTGGGTGGGCCAAATGGTCCTTATCTGCCATCAGAGTCTATGTTTCTATGTTTATCCACCACATAATTAATATCATTCACCCTTTTAACCACTGAGTGAGGCCCTCCCAAGCCACCTGTAATTTTTGTGTCAGACAGGGATGAGCACCATCACTCATTGCCCCACTTTGTACTCCTGGATTCTGGCCCCATGGTCATACAATGTCTTCTGCCTCTGTTGTGCAGTGGCTAGGTGTTCCTGAGGCAAACTCCTTGTGTCAGGACTCGAAATTGGGAGACACTCCACAACAGATTCCCTGGGGAGCAAGTCCACTTTCCTATTCATTCTTTACCAACTCAAGAGGGCCCATTAGCCTATGGTCAGTCAGGAGCTTGAAGGGTGAGAATCCTGTGGACTCTGGGGGACTTCTCATATGTCTATAGGAGATGGAGTTGGTACTTGTCCCTCTCTCACATGCTAGTCAGCAAATTCCCTTAATGTAGTCTTAAGCGATCCATTTAATGGCTTGCCAGACTGCTAGTACAGAGTTGGTATGGCAAGGACCTGAGCTGCCTTACCCACACTTCTTCCAAAGACTGACCAATTAATCAGGCATGAAATGGATGTCCTGGTCTGATAGAATCTCATAGGTTTCATAGGTTTCATAGGTAAATCAGAGCCAAGAAGACTGAAGTCCATAATGCTCGCCAATATAATTAATCATAACCCATTATTGATTTATCTCTTAAAAATTATCCAATCGTGATTTAAATATATTCATACTTGGACTGGTTACCACAGAAAGTGGCAGTACATTCCAAATTTTAGACACTCTAACAGAAAACCAAAACTTCTCTGTTTAGTTCTACATCGTTCTACCAGTAATTGTAATGGATGAGCTCTAGTTTCATAGACTAATTCTCTAAAACCAGTCCCAGAGAATCCTAAAGTACTATCATATAGGGCTCTATACACTAAACACAAATCTCCTCTTAGTCTACGATACTCAAGACTATAAAGTCCAAGTTTTAAAGTCTATTTTCATAACCAAACCCTGTACTTCATTGATATTTTTGTTGCCCTTCTCTGAATATGCTCTAGGCATTTATAGAACCCCTGTCACCAGGTGACCAAAACTGGGCACAATACTCAACATGAGGCCTAACTAACGAGGAATACAATGGGAGAAGAACCCTGCTACTTGTATTTGTAATATGTTTTTAATACAGTGGAGAATACCCCTGCTTTTTAATAATTTGTTGACAATGTAAGCCAAATTTTAAATCATTTTGACCCTTATTCCCAGATCTCCTGCCTTCAACAACTTTAAGAATTTTATTACCCATAAAGTAATTAGCTAATGGGTTATCCTTCCCAAAGTGCATAACAACACACTTGTCAACATTGAGCACGAGTTTTTTGATAGTGCCCAATCTTCTAATTCCTTTAATGCTTTGCAAGGTACATATATCCTCTAGCTTATTAATTTTATGGCCTATGCAGTATCATCAGCAAATTTTGTTAACCAGATATTAAATGATGATGTTAATGAAGAAATATAAAGATTAAAAGACAGGGTCCCAACACGGAACCCTGTGGGACTCCACTAGTCACTGGTTCATATTCTGAAAATAACCCTTAATGCAAACTCGCTGAGTCCTCTCAAACAGCCAAGACTCTATCCACTTAGATATGTTCCTATCGAGTCCCATTTCTATTATGGAGTCAATGAGTTCACCATGTGGCACCTTATCAAAGGCCTTAGAAAGTCCAATAGTATTACATCCACAGCTTCTCCACCATCTAAAGCCAAACCAACCCTACCATAAAACTCAAGCAGGTTTGTCATGCAAGAACTAGATTTGACAAATCCATGCTGTGTTTGGTCTGGTTGAATATAAGTTTCTATGTGATTCTTTATTATACCCTCCATGATTTTACTCATAATAGAGGTTAAACTAATGGGTCTATAATTAGTAACATCATGTTTAGACCCTTCGTTTTATAAATGGGAATGACGGTAGCATGTTTCCATTCTTCCAAGACCTCTCCTTCATTAAGAGATTTTGTAAACATAGCAGCCAATGGGCCAGAAAGAGGGGATGCCAATTCTTTCAAAAATAACAGGATGAATTCCATCAGGTCCAGCCGATTTATTAGGCTTTAATCCCAAAAAGTATTTTCTCCATTACCTTATCCTCAATCTTATATTGTGTAATAATAGAATGAATATTATGATTCATAGTAGGAGTTGTTTTATTATTAAAGACTTAAGAAAAGTAGTTGTTACAAATGGGAAAATTTTTACCTGGCTAAATATCCCCAGCAGTTCATCAGTCACCTTCACAGCCTCGATGGAGGACAAGGGCACTGCTTCTGGGTACCTTGTGGCATAATCTATGACCACTAAAATATACTACTTGCCAGTGTGACTTGCAGTGCTAAGTGACCTCCACAATGTCCATGGTAACTCACTGTAATGGCTCTTCAATAACAGATATGGGAATCAAAGCCACCTTAGCCTTGTCCAACCTTTTCCACTTTCTGTCGCTGTGACACCTGCCAGTAGTTTGCCACATCTTTAAAATACTAAGCCAGTAAAGCTTTTAGTCAGCTGCCTTTTTGTACAGCTAATCTCTAAGTATCCTGAAAAGGGAATGCTATGGGCTAAGACCAGAAGCTGCTTCCTATACCCCTTAGGAACCACTATTTGCCAGAGTACCCCTTCCTCCAGTCCTCCCTTAGGAGCCCACTCATGGTAGAAGAGCCAATTCTCTGAGTGCACCTCCCTTTTCTCAGAACTCAAACAGTCACCTTCCACAGTGGTGGCTATCTCCCTTATTTTCTGCAGGGTCATATCAGCTTGCTGCACTCTTCCTAGCTCAGCACACACAACTTTTCCTAAAATGCACTCTGATGTGGAGAGCCACACCACAGCTGTGCTCTACTCAGTCTGTTGCTGTGGCTTAGAACTGCTAGTCCCAGCTCTTTCTACAGCTATGTCTCCTGCTACTAAGGTAGGGGTTGATTACTTGTGAACTGCCCCTCTGTGTCCTCAGCAGCTGGTTCCCTCATCTTGCTATGAGTGGTGACACACACAATGTTGGTCCTACTATCGAAGTCATTACCCATGATTGCATTCACAGGCAGGTCTGGTACAACACCTACATCCCATATGCCTTGCCACCTTCCTGCATAGAAAGATTGGTGCCACCTGAGACCACAGGACCTGTCACTTCTCTAATCCTAGAAAACTGGCCAGGCAATATATGTTCCCTTGAATAAAATCCTCCTTTACCAGAGAAATGGAGACTCCAGCGTCCATCAATAGCTAGGAAACATTTTAAAACTGTATTGTACTATTGTCATTTCTGTATTCTTTGTCAAATCATGTATTTTTGTATGTTATATTTCTTGTTTGACTTCAGGTCGTACCTGAAAAGAAATGTAAATTCCAGTGTACTTAATCTGCAATTGTAAATAAAAAAATAATTAATTTTGGCTTTCTGGGTCAAACTCCTTATGCCATTACTCACAGTTTTTGGTGAAGACCTCTGGTGCAGTTTCCCCATCTCGCTCATGCTGTCACAGCATTTCTTGCTCTTCAGCCTTTTGCCCTCTGCCCTCTCTCACTACTCTTGCTCATGCTGATTTTATTGCTCCTCTGCCTTTCACTTCTCCTCCTTCTCTTGCTCCTCTGCTCTCAGCCTCGAGTTCTGGATCTCAAAGTCTGCTTTCAGCTTAACCAGGCAAGTTCTGTCTCCAACATGTGTGCCCAGTCTGCATGTGCACAGCTGCCCCAATCACAGATTCTGGCTCACCGGCATTCTCCCTAGCCTCTCTCTCAAAACTTTGGCTAGCAGTGATCCCTTTTGCATGGCTTCCTGGTCACTTCTTAGGAGGCTGGCTGTCAGTTCCACCTGTGTTTGGCTGTCCTCATAGGCCAATCCTCTCTGTCAGCACAGCTCCTGCAGATAGCAGTTTGCACTTTTATATGGCTCAGATGTAATGTCTTCTATTTATATATTCTTGTTTAACAACAACAAGAACAAGAACAAGAACAAGAACAAAACTGGTAGAATATACTGTCCCAGTTTGTCAATTCCTGTTTTGTGACAGGGCAGATAACCTTTATACTGACAAAACTGTTTCAGATCCACCCACTGCCTCCAGTTTCTGCCAGACTGGTCTTTCCTAGATTCAGCTTGTCAGGGTTGTCAGCTTTCTCCAACCTTTCAGATGCATTCAAGGGTAATCGGTAGCTGCCACCACTCAGCAGAGACACTTTCTGTTGGTATCTCTAGGTCTGAATCCCTCTAGAGCAGTGCTACTCAGACCATCGCTCCACGAGCTGCATCGACTCATTAACACTTTCAATGTGGCGCATTAACTCCACTAATACAGCACAGATAATTGCGGCACTTAACATGCCACCTGATTGCTAGTGCTTTTGTCTTTTGACATACAATGGAATTAACAATACCCACGTAGCTATCAATGACAGTGTGTTAAAACTAAGCAGGTGTTGTTAATTTAGGTGTTTCATTCCTCTGTGATTTTATCTGGTTCTAAATAGCAAGTCATGCATAAATAGCAGTATTTTGCAAACAGTCCTGATGTTGCAATCTTTTCTTGTCAGTGCTCTAGGTAGCCACCAGGATTTTTGATTTTTGCCTGCCTAGTTTTACTCCATTTTGCCTCTGCCTCTGCTATAATATTGTTACACTCTCGCTCCATGGTCTGCTTGGTTGCGATTTCTGCCCACTTCTATTCCATCTGTTTCCTTCTCGGTCTACTGACTGTTGTTGCTGCTGTGGCAGCTTGGTGAAGAAGATAGGGAATGTGATCGAACTGCAGTCTGCAGGCACAACCTCTTTTATTGGTACACTGTATTTCAAGTAGTTTGTTCATTAACCAAGAATGGGCTTAGATCTGAGAACACTTTTTATTTTATTTTTATTTCCTTATTTCAGCAGTTCTGAGGTCCCAATTGTACCTATTGGTGATGTGCATTAATGTGGAGGCTGATACTTGTCATGAGCTTTTGTGTTTTCTAAGTGCACTGGGTGTGTATTTGTTTGAGGTACCACATTTATTGGTTTTGGTCTGTGCACTGGTATTCATTTTATTTGGGGGAGCATAAATTATATTGATCTTAGTATACATGATGTATGCTGTATGATGTAATAAATGTCTTGCAGGCTGTGCTGTTAAAGAACTTGCAAATATAGAATGGGCAGCAAAACATCAGAAGAAATAGATCAAGTATCCAACACATAAGAATGTCTTTGAATTGCTGTGACCACCACAGAGCCTGACTTCATAACACTTGTTTCAAATAAGGAGTGCCACGTATCTAATTAACTACAATAATATTAGATTTTTATCTATCTGTTGTATTTTATTAAGCTTTTAATATGTATTTTATGTGTATTTATTTGTAAACATTTGCTTTTTACATGCTTTTACATTATATTTTGTGTTTGTGGGTCATTTCATTGCAGAATTTTGCCATGTATGTCTGGTGTGGCTCTGAGTGAAGTCTCAAAATGAATGTGGCACCCACCCTGACCAGACTGAGTACCACTGCTCTAGAGTCACTGATCACACAGTATAGCACTCTCTGCCCAAAGGCAGATGACCTAGCCCTTTCTATCACAGTTGAGAACACCTTACTTTAGAAAGGAATTATTGTAACTGTAGCCTTATCTTCAGAGACAGAAATACAGTTTTTGTCAGCTGTGAATTAGTGATCTGTACCTCAAAAGACTCAGTCACAGAAACATGAAGTATATGAAAATAATATTTTAATATGTCAACATATTTTCATATATAATGCAGAATACTATACACACAGACTATAGTAAACAGTAATGCTACAAAATGAAAATAGTTTGAGCAGTAGGTTAGACACACAGAAAAAACTGTCTGTTTCTCTTCTCTCGCTTGTTCTCTAACAAGATAGAATGGTTTAGTACAAGACACATTGGTGAATCAGGGCAGACTCAAATCCTTAGATGGTAGCTTGGTTGTCACCCCAACCTGACTTACTCTTTCAGTCTCAGCCAGACCTCAAGACCCTCCAGCTACCCCATGACACGTCATCCAGTACATCACTCTGACATTATAGTTTCAAAATTCTTTGTCATCAGATCCTGACGCATGTGTTAGGTGCTGATTAGCATGTTGGTGGGCTTTAGAAGTTATACATTACAAGCAGAAATGGGCCACTACATAAGGCTTCTATGATCCTTTGCTAGCAGTCTTGCTTCAATTATGTCATTATAACTCATCTTACGGATGGATTGCAGTGTTAACTTTCTAACATCAGAGAAGTTTGTTTACAATATTTAAACATGACAAAAATGTATAAAATGATTGAATCGAAGGTAAGAAGCACTATATTGCAAAATGGCATCTCCAGCTCTACCTATCCATGATTTCCATGTTTTATATTGGTGACCACAGAAGTAATGTGTTTAGGTGTTCTTTAACCTTATGATTGTAGATTATTCTATTTGCACTGTACAGTATCATAAAAGTATCAAAGTAATGAGAATACTCAGCATTCACTGACATTTTATATCATATTAACTATAAATAACTATGTTTAGGCATCGGGTTAGGGTTGATGCACAAAGCCACAGAAGTAGGGAAATGCAAGATTAGATAAAGAAGCCCCTGACATTTGTAAAGGTGTGGCATGGAGTTCATCAGGTTTTGAATAATTGCTCAAAGTATCCATCAAAAGATTGGAGCATCTGTCTTAGTTACAAGAAATGGCTATTTACTCACATACTAATATTTTATTTAGATTTTATTGCCCAGGAAAGAAGGGCTAATCAATACTGCCTATTTTCAACCTTGACCGGGGTGGAGTGGGGGATACAGATGTAAACCAACTTGAAATTGAACCAGATTACGCTGTTAATGGTATTTTAGTGCATAGGAAAATTTTACCAGGATGCTGGGGAACTTTGCCTACTCTTTTGAGACATAACATGGGATCTTTAAGTCCACCGAATAACCACCAGAATAGGCAGATGGGACCTTGGTTTAACATCCACACCAGCATGGAGCAATGGTTTAAAACCCAAGGAACATCCCACCACATGTTCATCAAGAGTCAAGGGACTTTTTACCCTAATGTGTCACTTCTCTACTTTTTGGTTTTGCATCTTAACCCTAACTGATGCTTTCATTGTCATTTTGCAATACATTTCCATTGTTTTTGAAAATGATGTTTAAAACAAATACAAATGTATTTGTCTTGGCAATAATGATTCTTGGCAAGTATTGTCAATTTTTTTTTGCCTAGCAGTTCCTGGTGTCCAGTGGCACTTCATTTCCTATTCAACCCCATGCCAAACCATTCCTGACAATCAGTATCATCCCTTTCCTCACCCTGCCACGTATTAAGCAGTCCCTAGAAGTCCATTGATATCCCACTCCCTCAACCTGCAAGAAGATAAGCAGTACCAAGCATCCAGTGGCAACCTTGCTTGCCCTTGTTCCAAACCAATTAGTCTCAGGTGTTTAGTGGCATTCTCATCTTACCCTACCCCAAGGCAAGGGTCTCAAAAACTGTTACCACAGTTATAATATCTGCAAATACCTTAGTCACAGACAAGTTCTGTATTTGTACTTCCTGTTTACAAGACTATGAAAATGTTCTAATTTCAAAAGCAGTTCAAGCACTACCCCATATCACTGTCCAAAGAACCTGATAATCTCATGTTTTAGTATCACTTTTTCAGTCTTTTGTGTGCAAACAAAAATAAATAGCCTTAAAAATGTTACCATTGACCAAATATCTGCAACTACATCTTTTACTGGTTGCAGACAAGTTCTGTATTTTGACTTCCTGATTAACTGAGAATCAAAATGTTCATTTAAAAAACTAGATCCAAAACAGAAAAACACTGCTTCTGTATCACTTTCTGAAGAAACTGAAAACCTCACATTTCAACTTGATATCGTTTTTCAGATTTTTGTAAACAAAAAGGCAGAGTCTTAAAATGTTACCACAATTTAAATACATGTTGCTGCATTTTTCACTGTTCACAGCTCCATAAATATTTCTGCAGCTGTGACTGTATTGTTTTAGGTACCAAGCTGGAAGAACATACTTTGCTAATAGAGAGGGGTGAAAGCACCTAACTTTACCTTAAAGGTATAGTTATATTTATTTATATTTCTTGTCATGCTGAAAGTAACAGTGTAAGTGGGGAGAAAAGAGATTTGTATGCAGTCTTTGGGAAACTTTGAAACCTGTTTTTAAAATTATAATAGGTGGTGTGGGAAACTAGCTCAGGAGAGTAAGTTTGGGCTGAGAAGATTCAGGAAGCCCTAGGTGTGTAATTGTGGAGTAGAGCTGATAGGAACTTGGTGCTTTTTATAAGAGCACTAAAAAGCACTTCTACTCTAATCTGTCCAGAACATTTGTATCCAGCAAGTGAGTGCAACATCAAAGGAGTAGAACAGGTGACTGGCATCTTTGGCACTGGCAGACATCAGCAGAAGGAAGCAGAAAAGCAGGGGCCCTGCCAGTTGACTAAGGTAAGGTTCCTATTCACTCCTGTTGTAACAGTCACTGCTGGGAAGGGTGGAAGGTTAAAGGTAGGCCAAAACTGGGAATAGGAGCAACATGCTATCTAGAATATGAGTATAACGATATCTAAACAAAGTGGGGAACACAAACAGAAACAAACACAAAAGGAGAAAACTAGCAACATTGCATCAGAGATAAGGGTACAAAAGTGTTTCCAGGTAACTCAGTGAGATTAGAATTTGAGAATGCTGGGAGTGGTGCGGTGCAGTGCAGTGGCTGTGGGGCGGCAGTTTTCAGAGAGACCTTCTGGAGACTGTGGTGCTACCCCATCTGCACACACCCTCTGGGCTGAGGGAGGAGGTTGCCAGAATCCAGGCCAAGTTGGCTAGATTCAGGGGACCCCCATCCTCACCAAGGGGCCACCAAGTCTGTCACCTTTACTTCAGAGGATGCAATGCAGGAAGAATGGCTGGAGTATGGTGGGCTCTGGAAGGGTAGGGGAGGTAGGACAGAGCACATTTCTCAAGCGTACCACTATAATTCCTACATCACTCTGGTGGAGCAGGACTGCTGGGAGGAGGCACCCATGGCAGTGACCAGGGAGGATGTGGAAGTCTCCATATTGGAGACCCCAAGGAGGGTGGTAGAGGACCCCAGAGGAGGAAGCAACATCTGGTGGGAGACTTAATAGTCAGGGGATAGTTCTGGATTTAGGAAAGGGAAGGCAGGTTAGATGCCTATGCAGTGTCATAGCCCAGAGGATGGGAAGCAGATCCTGAGATCACTAGGGCAGGAGGAGGGAGAGCTGATGTCATTGTCTACCTGCAACTAATGACCTGGCTAGGGATGGGGCTGGGATAGTGCATGGGAGTTTAGGGAGCTGGGGAGTGGTCTTAGACAGGTAGCTCATTCAGTGACAGATGAGAAGACAGAGATATCTGCACCAGGAGCTTCAACTCATTGCTGAAGGAAAGGTGCAGCGAGGAGGAGGAGGAGTTTGGCTACACTAGAGACTGGAGACCCACCTGGGAGTTTAAGGGCCTACACAGGAGTGAGGGCCTTCATCCATCCGGAAGGGAACCACTATGGATGGTTTAAATGTTACTTTGATGAACATTTAAACTTGGCGTGGAGAGTGGCAGAAGGAATTGTGGAGGCAGAAATTCCCCCACCCCATAGGCTGAAACAGACAGTAGGAGAACCAAGGGAGAGGAACTCTAGGATGCAAATTAATAAAGGAAGCAGGGTGGTAGAGACAAAGGAGAAAGGAAGGGCATTAAAGGGCATGGAGTGAGAGAAAGGGCAAAAAGGAAAAAAACAGGGCAACAAGCAGAGTAGAAACAAAATCTGGAAGGCCATGTGTGCTAATGATAGAAGTCTAGGAAATAATATTCTGACCTAGAGGCCATCATTTTTTGTAGTTTAACAATTTTATTAAGGTATTTCAACATACGGGCAATAACTGTAATCATAAATGAGTACATACAATATTACTCACAGGCAGGATACAATATTACTCTCAGGCAGGATAAAATTGCTATAGTACAGAGGATTTATACTGACTGTGAACCAAAGTATCCAAGACCTATATAGCGGTAATGACTATGAGGTCAGTCAGGATGGTTCCTGCAGATGAGAAAGATTAATACCACTGTACTAGTCCATAGCAGGGTACTGATTAAAACTAACACTTTAAACTATATACATTATGGCAGGTACACTTTTAAAACTAACATCTTGACCACAGTCTGACAGAGCTAGGTCTGGGGAGTACTATAGGAGGACATACATACATTATGACATAGGCTACAGTCCAGAAAGGGTTGCCAGCATCAAAAGTACTTGTTGAAGGGATCAATTGGCATAGTGAGACATCATCTCAAAAGTGGCTAGTTGACCTGCGGCTAGAATTGGTTCCTGAATGGAGGGGCATTGTGTAGTCCTCCTGCACATTAATAGAAGTCGCTAGCTACCACTCCAACTGCCTTGGCCCACTGTGCTTTGGAATTGAGCTTAGCTATGCCTGTAGGTCAGCAGACCAAAAGAAGAAGCAGAGCATCTATCAGGGCAGGCCCAAAACTAGAGTGGCACATTGTTTAACCTCTAACCAAAGGTTGGTTAGTGGGGCATGCCCAAAGGATATGGTAAAGATGCTCCTTGGGCTAACCACATGTCCAGCATAAAATCAGAAGTTAGCAGGCCTAGCTGTTTTAACTTAGCTGAGGTGTGATACCAATGTAACAAGGTTTTGTCTATAATTACTCTACTTCTGCTGTCACGGCAGGCATGGTGAATCCTATGTTAACAATGGACCATTAAGAGTCTGTAATACTAATGGCTATCTCTTTTACAAATTGCCTTTCAGCTGCTAAGGTTGGATCTGGGTGGGCATCCTAAGGGAGCTATAGATCTTACTGGCCCTGCCTTTGTAAGTTTAGTCCATGTGGCCCCACGGTGGAGTCCCATCCTTATACCCTGGTTCAGAGGATTTAAGTTTACCCAGTTGCAGGACTGCATCTCTATTATCTGTAAATATTTCAGAAGTGATTTTTGGGAAGATTATAGCAAATTGTGAGAGCTGAGAATGAATCAAGGTCAGGAACCTGGAATGAGGAAACCTGTATAGTACATATACCCTGAGCTTGCCACAGAGGCCAATGTACTGGGGAATTCCTAATAGTTTGTAACAGGTTATTCCAAAGGGGAGTGAAGATCCATGGAGCAGGTGAGACCAAAAGGCCTTGGTGGACCTCCTTCCATTAGGAAATTGATACAGCCATGGGGAGCATGGGCAGGTGCTCTATTTGAGTACAGAAGGACAGCAGGGAAGTAGATTTCAGGCAGCATACTCTAGGATCAACCATGTCAGAGACTGGAAGAGGGAGTACAGAACAACTAGGTGGTTTGTGCTGTAAGAAAGGCCAGGTGATAGGCATGAAACCACAGGAGCCTCCACCCCCTTTACTCTAGTGTTGCCTTGCCTCAGTTTCTGTCTGCTGGGGCAGCAGAGACCTATACTTCCATAGGAAGTGTCCAATTAGGCATCTATTTTCCAGAACCATTTAGGCAATATGGGGACCTAGGAGGTGAAGAAATTTAGGAGGCGGCCATGAGTTCCAAGCATTTATTTTTCTGGTCAGTGATAGTTTAGGGCCTTCAGTGGTCCCATATCTACCTGGGTAGCTCATGTAAGCTCACCAGGGTTGAGGGAACCAATTTAGAAAGGTCTCTGTGCAGCTTGATACCCAGATACATGATACCTGGGGACCATAAGGTCCAAAGTGTTAAATGGTTCAGGGCACAGTGTTTATTGAGGGTACCATTCCATTTTAGCCTGGTTAATTCACAGGCCAGAAACTTCAGTGAAGCTAGTCAGCAAGGGAGCACCTGGTGGATGGCCTGATGAGCCTGAGAGGCAGTGCTGGGTAAATCATCTGCATGCAGGAAGGCTTTAAAGTTTTTGGAGAACCTGAATACCTGTAATATCTTGCTTCTTTCAGATGGTGACAGCCAAGGATTCTGTAGCAAGGACAATAAACAGTGGGGACAGCAGGCAACCTTGTGAGTCCATTTCTGCAAGATGAAGAATGGGGACTTCAGGCAATTTAGAGGACTGATACTTTAGGGAGCATGGGGAGATTCCCTCACTTACAGCATGTTTCACCTATTCCATATAATTTTAAGGGTGGTCAACAGATAAGGCCACTCAACAAGCAGAAGGCCTTCTCAACGCCCACTGCCAAGCTGCCACCAGGGTAGGAGGGTCTTGCAGTATTGTATAATGGGGAGTCAGTGTCCAAAGATGGTCTGAACTGAGGTGTCCCTTGATAAATCCTACCTGGGATGCATGAGTCTTCTCCAGGACAGCCCCTTCTAGTCGAGTGGCTAGCACCCTTGCCAATATTTTGGTATTGGCATTAATAAATGAGATGGGCCTATAGCTCCTGGGGCTGAAAGAATCCTACCCTTCTTTGGGAAGACCATGATCACTGCTTCATGCATAGATGGGGGTAACACTCCTACAACCATGGAATCCTAGAAAGCCCTTAAGAGATAGATCTCCAGGTCATCACCCAATGCTTGAAAAAATCAATAGGGAAGCCGTCCCCACCATTGGGCCTTATGGATTCAAAGCACATATGGCTAGACGAATTTCTTTGAAAGGAGATAGGTAGTACCTCAAGAGCAAACACTGTTTATGAGTTAATAGTAAGGACTGGTAGTATTGCCAGAAAGATTTATGAACTCTAAGCCCAGTGGTGTGGGAAGGTGTATAGCCATTCATAAAATTGAGCCATGATTCTGTTTATATCCTTTGTGAGGTAAACAGGTCCGCTTGGGATCTCTTAGTCCAGTGATTGTCTTGGCTGCCTATCTGGTCTTAAGTCTATATGCCAGGATGTTACTAGATTTTTCTCCCTTCCCAATATGAGTGCTGAATCTGCAGATTGCTAACTTGGTCTTCCTGATAAGATGAGAAAAGAGTTTGTCATGGGTACTGTTTAGCTTGGCCAACAACATTACAAATGGCTTTGCATTGTGCCTCTAGAGCTGCCAACTCCTGTTCTAAGGAGGCTTGCTCAGCCTCACGTTTTGCATCTGTTTGAGGCATACTGTATTATCCTTCCTGCATGGTGGTTTTGGAAGTCTCCATAACATGGAGTCTGAAACATCCCCTGTGTCGTTGTCTGTCTAAATTCTTGTACTATCTTTTATCTGCCATCAAAGTCTATGTTACACCTACAACCATTGGAGGAACTGCTTATCCTCCAGAAGTAGAGTGTAGAGCCACAAGGTGGAGGGCGACTGTACTTAGGACCCTACTGGAGACACATTTCCACAGGGCATGGTCTGATGTGATGATGGGGTCGATTTGAGCTATAAAGAGATGTTCATACAGACCGTGGGAGGAAAACCAGAGGTCAATCCTGCTGGATGTTCCGTGGGTGGCAGAGAAGCAGGTATTGTCCTGAGAGTCAGTGTGCTCTGCAAGAAGCCTCTGGACTGCTAGAGCAGCTCTTGTATGGGGTTCACTACATCCACAGCTATGGTCTGTAGAGGGTTCTAGGGTGAGATTAAAATCCCCTAGAATTACTGACAGATGGCTAATGTTAAAGTCAGTCAAAACTGACTGATGGAGTGAAAAGTTCTGGCTCGTCCCCACTGGGGCATAAAAGTTGGAAAGAACTATGGCACCTTTGGAAGTGGTTATTTCTGCCAGGAGACATCTACCATTCTTGTCTGATAGAGATTTGGTGACTGACCACCCTAAATATACACCTTTTCTTTGTCAGTACTTCACTGTGAAGCTCCCACCCACCATCCTTATTTAAGTTTCACTGCTTCCTAGCTGACAGTTTGGTTTTTTTTGGTGCCTTTGTTCCCTACCCTCAGCCCTAGGCTCCTGACCACCTATTACCCTCCATGTCCAACCCCTCAGTTCTGCCCTGACTTACCCCAAGGTGGTGATGCTGATATGATAACCCCTACAGAGACTTGTATGTCAGGTTGCAGCCACTTCCTCGACTGGCAGGGCTCCTAAACTACCCCCTTGGGTGGGGCCATGGTGGTGTCCATTCAACAGAATACTGTCCCAGTAGGGTCGGGCACTTCAGGGATCAGGCAACACTGGAAGGCAGGTTTCATTTCAGGGTGAGCAGCATGTTTGTATGCTTTGCAAATAACAAGAGATGTGACATGCACTTATGCAAGGTGCATCTGTTATGCCTCTCAACAACTCAGCACTAGTTGTGGCCGTTCCCCGGCCTCCGCTAGGGTCAATAATATGGTGGAAACACAACCCCCTCCTGACCTGGAGAAGGCACGTGTCCCTGGATGCTCCAGCCTTCTTCCCAGGCCGGCCTCTGACTCCAGGATCCATTCCCGAACCCAGGATGTCGGCATTGCACATGATGCCTTGCTGTGCCAATGAACCAGCCATGACAGTTTGGTTTCTTTTGTAGGAATGCAACTTGGTTTTCAGCTTTTTCAGGTGTGACAACACTTTTTTCATTTGATTGGAGAACTATGAGCCCAGACATTCCAGGGACAGAAATTTAGTCTCCATAGGGAGCATGTTAGAGACATGGAATGCAGGACAAACAAACTGGCTATGAGAAGCATAACAGTGAACATCCCCAGATCCTTCTCGTCAAGATACATTCCAGATACACATTGATTGAAAGGTGTAGAAATCTGCCTAGTAACACTAACACTATATGCTAACCAGAACATCACCAAATACATATAACAGGCATAATAACAAATGGAATAACAACCTTTCCCTCCCCTGCCCAACACCCCATGAACAGACCAGCTATAACTTTAGGCATGGATATGGTACTAACCCAACTGCCAGTGATCATCACTGGGGAGGTTCAAGCCACAATCTAAACCTGGGAGTACCTAAGTGAACCAGTAACCCTTCCTCAGATAAAGGAAAGATGACAATGTAGAACACAGTCACTTAATATGTATATTTCACACTAAAACATTGTGCAGCTTCTAACCATAGAGCATCTCGCCAATGACCAAAGGTTGTATAGTAGAGGTGAGAGCATATAATAGTTCTGGACTGATGGTCTTCCAGTATGAATAAAGGCTCCCTACTGGTAGCACCAGTCTGAGGACTGTTGGAGCCAGAGGTTACTCAGTGGATGTTAAGGAGTCTGAGCCTTGGATGAGGCTTAAGATTGAATCCCTGGCCGGCCTGGTGGTGCTGAGGGTTGAGGCAGTGGATGCCACACATTGTGCGTGCTGGCACCTGAGTTCAGGAGCAAGCTTGGGCGCTGGGGTTAGCAGGGATGGGGTGAGGATCAAGCACCTGCTGGGCTGCTCTCCTTCCCGGGGAGGGTTGGGGCTTGTTTGGCACATCAGCGGCTCCCGGTGGAGACCAGGGCACTGCGTGCATTGGCTGCATGTCAGCATGACGATGCAGTTAGGATTACTGTGCTCTAGCACATCAGGTACCACATGGGTGGGGAAGAACACCAAAACAAGGAAAAGTCTGGCTCCGCAGGGTAAGTGACAATACCTGACCCCCATGCCCACCACCGATCCACCTCGCTTGACCTTCCAGTTCCCCACCCAGGCCCTCACCTGCAGCCAGAGTTTTAAAAAAATGAAAGTGTCCAAAGAGGAGGGGAAGCCCCACCCTGGAGGGGTTAAAGCTAGGGGTGCTGGCTGTGGGAGGAGAGGAGGCTCAGGGTGGAGGGACCTCAAGCAGGCAGGAACAGGCAGGATGCCTGAGAGAGGCTCTGTGAGCTGTGACCGACGTGACAAAGAGTTGAAAAAAAGATTGAACCCCCCGTCTACTAGTTACATGCCCCTACAGGTATGCAGTGTGTTTATAACTCATCGGGGCATTGAGGTGCTACCTTGTTAATGGGTATCACAGTTAGTGTCCCTAGGAACCACAAAGCCCCTGATTTGAGTCCCTCACCTGCTCCCCTCACCAGTAAGTAGTGCAACTCATTGCTGAATCGTAGTGTATGGTGGGAAAAATAACTTACCAGAGAACAATCACAACAGCATGAAGGCCCTCCTGTTAAGCTGAGCTTATGGAGAGCTGTTGCATATTGCCCAAGTGCTAGCTTGCAGGGGAACTGTGATGTGCTGACGATCTCCTCATGGTTGTATCATTGGAGAAATCATAGGTAAATAACAGTGAGAGGTCAAGCATGTAAGTGTGGCCTATCCACCTGCCCAGCTCACATGACATTGGAGATTGGAGGAGAACCCCCAGCTCAGTTGTGAGCGTAGCTCGTGGATACTATAAGATGTAAAAGGGGCAATGGTTAGATGTGTATATATGATTATATCAAGGCCTAGGTTGAACTATAGAGTATGGCCCTTTAAGAAGGCCTAGTAATTGAGGGCCTACCGAGGCGAGGTGTAAGGAAGACACTGAATCACCCTGCCCCCTTAAGGGCAATTACTTATGTAAACATTTTAAACATTCACAAAAAGTGGGAGGCAAAGGGAGTTGTAAACGGAGGAAAGAATCTTTCAACAGGGTGAGCCCTCATCAACGTCCTGCAGGCAGCAGCAACAGTGGAGTGGGTCTGGATAAGGTTCTCTATGTTAAATGTCTCACTGGTGGGAGAGACAGGAGGGCTGCCATCTTGGCCCAGGAGTGTAGCAGTAGTGGATCAACTAGCAGAAGCACCAGCACGGTGGACACGGGTGCAGATGGGAAATTCATCAGTAGACCAGAAAGGATATCAAAGTTGTTATTCTCTCACAGGCCCTGTGGAGCCTGAAGATACTTAAGAGTCCTGGCTTCTGCTGTATGTTTGATCTGTGGGGAGAGTTCTGTCCTTCTCCTTCATCCAGTTGTTCTTTTTGTTTTTTATGTAACTCTTTGGGCCCAAGAGCCACAAATCAGCATCAATGGGCAGTGGTACCAGTGAAGGCCTGGAGCAGCTCCCTTATCTTGTACAATGCTATGCCCTGACATGTGTGTCCTGGGTAGAGACCTATGATTGGCTGGTCTCAACCTGTCCAGGGTCAGTGAAGGGCCTTGTCATGAAAGGAAATTTTCTGCCTTCTCAGGAGAATTGAATAGCTGGGGAACCCCATTAACCACCAGCCACAGGACCATGGGGTAGAGGAGGGAGTATTGCAGACCTAGTTCTGCACAGGTCTTTCTGGCTGTGGAGAAGGATCACCTATGCTCTGATAATTCCTGAGAGTAATTGGTGAAAATCTTGATCCCGTCCCCTGCCACATGATGTGCTGTTAAGCTCTAGCTGCATTCATTATGGCCTCCGAGATCAGAACTGCAGAAACTGTGCCAGGATGGGACAAGTGTGGAAGTTTGAGCTGGTTTGGGGGCTAGTGAGTGGTGGGTCCTATCAGTTTCAAAAGGGCATCCCAGTTTAGTGTCAGAAAGGCAGGACTGGTTGAATGAAGGAACCTAGGGGTATGTGGAACTTTGCACCCTCGGGAAGCCCACAAACTGCAAATTGTTCTTTTGGCTGCTGTTTTGTAGGTCATCAACCCACTGCCACAGTACTTGGATGGTAAGGTCTCTGATGTGTGCCATGATGTGAGTGAATTCATCTTCTGAGTCTGCAGTCCGTTGTTCTGTCACATCTGTGAGCTGTGAAAGAGAGACAATGTCAGCTGCAGTATTTTGGGGTGAGATCTCCAACTGGTTTTGTTTTTGCTATCATAACCGTGAACATTTGTTTTGGCAGTGTCAGTGGCTCAGCAGGTAGCACACCAACTCTGAGGCCAGGAGATCAGAAGGCTATGGGTTCTATTGCCACTTCTGGCACTTGGGTTAATATCCCAATACTGACACTGCAGTGCAGTATGAGGAGGTGTTGCACTCTGAGGTGCGGTCTTTCTGATAAGATGTTAAACTGAGGTCCCATCTGCCTGTTCTGGTTGTAGTTCAGGTGGATGTTGAAGATCCCATGGCACTTCTCGAAAGAGTAGAGTAATTTTTTATTAAAACTTAAAACAAAATATACTAAAATGTATTACTTCATACAAAATCATAAAGAAAGAAAGTCAAAACATATGTAAGTTTTACATCACACTGTACATTAACTTTAAACCTAAATAATTTATATTGATATAACCCCCACTAAAAGAGTAGGTGAATGTTTTATTCAAAACTGAGAACAAATAATTCACAAATGTATTACTTTATACAAAATCATAATAAAAGGAAATCAAAAACATAAATACGTATTACATCATACAGTAACAACAAACATCATACAAAATCATTAATAAGAAAAAAATACCAGATAATACAACATATAGTAACCTAGAACAGAAAAATACTGATTTGACTTCTACTCTCCCTTTTAATTAAAAGAGTAGGGTAATATTTTATTTTGAGATCATGAAACAAATATTCAAGAATTTATGTCATTTGAACTGAAGGCTTTGTAGAAAACAAAACAACAAAGTATACCCATAGACTGGATCATTAGACATATTGAAATCAAAGGCAGATGAAGAGTGCCATTACTCAGTATCTAACCAGTTTAATAATTTCCATTTTTGTCTGTAGACGTGGAGGGAGTTTATCCTGCTCTTCCTTTCTGATAGATAAGACAGCATCCCTAAATGTCCAAAATAGTTCTTCTGGGGATGTAAAGTATTGTTGTAAGGATCACTTACACCTAGCATGCCAAATATGATATTTAAGGCAGCTTAAGATATCATGCCATACACCACCATCATACTGGGACCCATTTTGGGTTATAATGCTAATAATAGATTGTCAAAGGATAACCCAGAAAATGGAGAGGAATACCAATGGTAGGACAAAATCAACCAAAATTGCCTAATGCAAGGACATAAAAGAACAGATGTTCTACTGTTTCTATTGGTGCCTGATATACATTCGTTCTGGAACAAGCCCTTTTTCTATACTTTGCGCTTAAGGTTGCCCTTCACATTAAGTTTTCATGGACCCCAACCACGTGATATCCCTCATAAAATTAGACATTGTAGAGTGTACCAACATAGCTCTAATATTCACCATTTCAGACTGTGTCCTCTATGCAAATTCTGGAAACTGCAGAAAATACATATTTTGTATGGATTGATATGATGCTTTCCTTTAGTGTGGGCAATCATTGATTTAATAATTTTCCACAGCTTCAGTTTTCCAAAATAGTAATAAAAGTAATTAGGTAAACCCAGACTATGTTTTTGTTTGGGGATGGGTGTATCACACCCCACTCCTCTAGCCATTGGGAAATAACATCAGTAACCCACAGCGACCAGAGGTGTGGGTGTTACTCAATAACGGACATACATTAACATATAAAAAAGGAGAAAAGAAAACAATTGGGTTCACCATTTGGAGCCTTCCTTGTTCTTTGTGAAGATACAATATGCTTCTTTTATAGGTTTTAAACGACTCCCGAACCGCTTGGAAAAACACTTAATAACAAGGTTTCCATGTGTCTGTGTAGAGAATAAATAGCTGACAAATGTAAAAATCCAATTAAAAACATTTTAATCATATAAATTCACTTTAATTTTGACATCCTCCATTTATTCCATAAACAGACATGTGTCTTCACCTCCTTAATAAGAATATTCCAACTAAACTCATCCGCTTTTCCATACCAAATGTATGCCAAGAATTTTCACTCCAGTTTGCATAACCAGAATACCCATGACAACATTGTATGAACAACTGCCCCATCCTAAAGTATGCACTTACTTTTGTCCAATTAATTAGAGCTCCCGAACCTTCCAAGTACTCCATCATGACTGTTTCTGTAGCTTTGCTAGATGGAATATCTGTCAAAAGGATGCAAAGATTGCTCATGCATGCTGTAGTAAGTATCTCAGGAGGGTCACTATTAAAAGAAAGACCTCTAATAACCTCAGTGTTATTGAGTCTTACCAAAAGGGATCTAAGACCAAAATATACAATAAAGGGCTGAGGGGACAGCCCTGTGAGCACCTCTAGTATGTCTATGAAGTTTTGCAGACCAACCATTGACATAGGGGCCACTTCCGCTTGATTATAAATGCTTCATAATGAAGAAATAAAATAATCTGAAATCCAAAACCTTTCATGCATGCCCATAAGTATTGGTGGGATACTCATTGAAAGCTTTCAATTGATCAATGCTAAGTAGAAAACATGTAATATCTCCTAATCTACTCCTGTCAAAAATTTCTCAAAGTATTAGAAGGGATCAGTAATAGTACTTCCATGGATAGAACAAAATTGTGAATTATGAAGGATGGAAGAACCAAAGAAATTCTATTACTTAAAAGCTTTATAAAAATGTACTATCTCAATTAAGTAATGTAATTGTTCTCCAGTCTCGCACATCATCTCTGTCCTCAGACTTATATAACAAATCACCAAACCCTGATTAAAACTAGCCAGAAAAAAACTTGTTCTAAACTTTGTATATACTTCTGGAGTAGATCTGGACCTAAAATTTCCAAATCCAGATATACAATCATTCGGAGTCCATCATTCCCTGGGATTTACCCTTTGGTACTGCCTTAATGACTTTTTCCAACTATGAAATAGTCAATGGACGAACTAAATCATGAAGAAAATAATTAGGTATAGTTGGCAAAGTGCAGATATTAAACCAGGTATTAATATTTCCTACAGAAAATAAGGGATCAGCTTTAAACAATAGAACTAGGTATTTGTCAAGCTCCTTTAAAATAGCCTGCTGAGATGTTACCGCATCTCCTGAGGATGTTACTGACTTTCTCATATCTTTTTTTCCATCTCTGTACAATTTTCAAATGGATTGACATTTTCTTGTCTCCCTGAACCCCAAACCTTTGTTCTTTCTCCAAGGATTTCTGTCTCTCATAATGAATTTGTGATAATTTATTTTTAATATCCCGTATGACCATTGTGTCAACTAACTTCCTGTACTAATTTTGAGTATGTCAACGAAAGTTCATGTCTGAGAGTATGATATGTATTACGCTTGTGCTTCTCTAAAATCCATCCTATCTGTTGAAAATAATGTTTAATATCTAATTTTGTTTCCTCCCCAAGAGCTGGGCCAAATCACTTAAAAATAAACAGATTTCCTTGCCTGAAGTAGTGCATTAAAATCTTCTTTAACGTCCGAATATCTACCAGGAAAGTTTCAATTTCAGTACCCTGGACCCTTGGATGTAGCCAGATAGTCAGACAATGTAACTTTCAACAGCATGTGGTCCGAAGTTGCTACTGGTTGGAGCACCTGGGACCTATACTGTAAATTAAGGGAGACAAACCAATAATTAATTCTGGATTTCTGAGACCTGGAAAAATATGCATAAGCAGCCCCTTTTCCTATGGTTCAAAACATCTACTAAACCAGTAAGAGTTAATAACTCATTTAAATAATTTGAGTCACAGTACATCTTTGTACCTTTGCACACTCCTATCATAGAAGCTCTGTTAATATTCAGGTCACCCCAAATAAAACATTCCTCCTAGTAAATAGGGTTGTATTTTCATCATTAATGATATCCTGTCCTTTTTACTTTGAGGGCCATATACATTTATAAGCCAAAATCCAATCATGTATAGACACATTTAGCAGTAAACATCTACCAGCCTCAATTTCCACTTCATTTGCCACAGAGATTTCAGTATTCAAAAACATATCCCACACCAGAGCAGAGCACCTCCTCTCCCTGATCAACAGCATGGGCCCAGAAGCCACGCCGCAGAGGCAGCTTCAAATTCTTCAGTGGTGTAAAGTCTGGTATCCTGAAAATATACCACATCTATATCTGACCCTAAGAAGAAGTTAAAAGTAGCAAGTCTTTTCCTATCTGAACGAATACTATTCACATTTAACATTGCTACTGTTAAATCATACCCAGAAAGAAAAAAACACTAAATGGTCAGGTGGTAGACTGTTTTTTCTAGCACTTTTTCTTAAGCCAGGCCTTGGCCCTGCTGCAGATTTTTTGGCTTCTGTGAACTGTCCTGACCTAAAGTTATTTCCCCATCAGAGGTCTGTTCTATGTGTGAAGAGGATCTCAAGCAATATCTGAACCCTCTTCCATACTTTTCTCCACTGGCAGACCTTCAAATTTGTTTGGAGCTGGACATTGGGGGTAAAGGGTGGACTATCTTTTCAACCAGTTGGGACTACTCCCCAGCAGGAGTACCACTAACGGGAAACCAAGGATGGGAGGAGGAGAAAGGGAGGCGCCATAGTAATATTGGCCACCAGTAATTCATGGCATTGTATCTACCACTCTAGATCAGGAAGACGCTTTCTCAGCATCCAGTGCTACTGACGGCTGAGCTATCTGTGTCAAAGGAATATGGGTCACAACATCCGGTCAAAGACCTGGGAAGGGGTTTATGAGATCTTGGAGGTCTTAGTTCCTGTAAATTTCTCCCTGAATGTGCAGTATTGATATAAAATCTTGTATAGCAAAGTCTGCATCATCTGTGTTGTGTGATGCCAGAGGACACTCGTGAAAGGTGACCAGGTTCATCACAAAAGTTGCACAGGGGTGCATTTTCACAATCTGACCCAGAATGGCCTAATTCCCACTTCTAATACACAACACTTTATCACAAGAGGTACTTATATGCCTGGGGGATCCACATTTGTGACACTTCCTGACCTGTTCTGAATAAAAATAAAACCCTTGTCCCTACCAATAAAAAGCAATTTGGTAGGTGTTAAATCATTTTCAATCTGAAATAGCTTTATTTTGAGGCACCATACCCCATTCCAGAGCCCTCAAATCTAAAAAAGTTCAGGGTGCCTTGAACATCACATCTTTCTCCATTCAGCACAAAATATCCTCACATTCACTCCCTCATTACGAAACAATACAGTAACAATTCTAATGGATTGCTTCATAAGGGGATGACTTGAAATGGAGCCCAAAGGGGTTTGTCTTTAACAAAGAATATTTAGACCACAATCTTTCCAATACCCCCTACGTTTGAAAGCTAATATCGAATGTGTGCTCTCCGGCATGGATCAGAGCATATACCTCGTTAGGGAGAAACCCAGATTGTTTCAGTAATATCCGTCCCACAAAAAACCTATCTGGTAATTCCAACATACCTCCCAAATACCTAAGGTGAATGGCATTACACTGTTTTGTTGTTCTACAGGTTTATGAAATAGTCCCGTATAAGTTTTTCAGAGGTGTCTGTAAGTCAGTGGGACCTATATGAGAGTCCGCATCTCTGATACCACTGGGTCTGCATTGCCTTAGGTTGAGAGATTCCTGAAACTCCATTGAAAAGTCAAGCTGTGTAGTAGAGTTAGTGATTTTAGGAGGCTCTAAAAAATACCTGGTAGAGAAAACTCACTTTACATGCCTTCTGTACCTCCTTCTCACAGTATTGGCTCAAGTGGAATTCACCCCGAAATGTCCACTAAGTTGTGCGTCACAGCCTGCGATGGCAGTCTCATGGTCTTCAAACTCAGCATCCACATCCCAAGTGCCATCTGTTTTCCTATACCATCCAGCATTAGAAAGTGCATCCTGTGCAGTTCATACTTCTTCTCGGCACACACTGTAGGATCCTTACTGATTCCAGTGCACCCGAGGTAGAGCTTTCATATGTTTATCTTCCATAGTCGTAAGAAATATTTTTGCAGAGGAAGGCTCCACATTTGGAGACATACCCTGTAAATGTTTCCTTTTTCTCCTCCTTTAGTTTAGCAGCAGCTGTCTGGTAATCCTGTTGTGCAATCCTTATTTTTTCTTCAAGAGCCTGTTGTAGACGAAGTTCATGCTCCACATCTCCAACCGAAAAACTCTCAGAGTCGGGTTCGTCCATAAGGTTTATCTGCCAATCCCACATATAGTGCTAGACACGCCGCAGGGTATTCCTCTACACGCCCACATACTGGCTGTTCCAGTGCTCAACTGAGCTTCCACACACCTGTGAGATAACGCCCACTACCAGCGAGTAGGGAATTTCCCGTGCCCTGGCCAAATTTCCTCCTCCACCAAAATACCACCAACAGCTTAATCTGGTTCAAGGTCAGTTGGCATTCATCCTATCCTCTCCGGTCATGCCTGAAAATAGAATTTGTCTAGTGCACTAACCAGGTCAACAAAATGAAATAATAAAATAAATAAATAAATACATTAATTTCTGCAGGTTTGGATCTGGAGCATTCATGGTGGCCATAGCGATGCTGTTTTCCCACATTGAGGGCCCCTATCCTTGCAGAAGTTGCGACACCGAAAATTCCAGTCAACCTGACTGTAGGAATAAAGAATGCCTCAGCAAGATTCAGCAGGTAAGTGACTGTTTTACCCAGTAGAAAGATTGGCTGAGAAGGTTATAGTTAAGTGGATTAAGTGAGATGATGTAGGGGCTAGGACAGAGCTGTAGTGCTAAGCATCTATCTTCCTTACATGCAAGCCATGCCTCCGACCTAGAGGCCATCATGGCAGAGGCCAGCCTGGATACCGTGGCCATTACTGAATCATGGCGCATTGAAAACCATGACAGGGACATGGCCATACCAGGCTATATACTCTGTTCAGGGAGGAATGGGTGGGAATGAAAAGAGGGAACATGGTGCTTTATGTGAGGGAAAGCATAAAAGCGATGGAGATACAGGGACAACAGGGAGGCAGAGGTACTGTGGGTCACCCTGGAGGCAGGGAAGAGAGCCACTGTTCACAGTGGAGTGATCTACAGACCTCTATCACAGGGAAGGAATTAGATAAGGTGCTGGTGAAAGCCATGGTCAAGATAGCAGAAGGTGGGGGTGTTGCTGTTGTGGGACTTCAACTTGCTGGATGTAGATTGGAGACTCCAGCAGTGGCTGGTATACAATTATAGGGGAAAAGTATTGAAGTTTCCTGGATATGAGCACTGGCATTAAAGCTCTTGCTATGTTACCTAGTGGGATGGTGGAGCACAGTATTTTAGTGTTGCGTCTTATGGTTCACTGTGCTTGTTGGGCCTGTCCCAAAAATGGAGGTGGTTGTCTGTACACAGGTTTTGAGACAGTTTCACAGTGGGCAAGTGGTGTGAATTTGCGACCAGGATGTGTGATCTGAAAGGGTCCAGTTGTGTAGTGGATTACACTGTGCCATGGTTTCTACTGTGCTGGAAAGTCTGATTCCTGGTATGTTGATGGAGCTCATCGAGAGCTAGAGAAATTTGTTTCTGGCATTCCAAGGGTTTATCACAAGAAATGCTCCAGAGGAGAGAAACCTACTGGAAATGTGTGGAATATCTGAACTGCAGTTGTCATGAACACAGGGAACATGTAGTGTTTTCCTTTGAGTACGTGGTGTTACTGGAAATGTATATGTAACCAGGGATTCGGTGGGTGTTATTAGTTATTAGTGTGCGGTGCCTCCATTTTTGTAACCCACTACCTGGCTAACCTGGGTTCAGGGAGAAAGCATTTGCTTTGCATCAGGGCTAGGTTTGCACTTCTGGTCAGGGGCACCCAAGTAATTCCAGACACAGGAAGCAATAACTGAGAATGTCCAAACCAGGAGTGGGATTCTATAGTGGGGCTTTTATTCACTTCAACACAAGAATACAAAGCAAGATGCACCCCACAGGGCTACACTCACTGGATATGCAGATCTATAGAGGTCAGAACACATCTTCATCATAAAACAACAACCCTCAGGTTCTGAACACATCTGGGCTCACACGCCTGAACTGGTACTCTCACTTTTGATTCCCTGGCATGGCACTCGGCCAGCACTGGTACACTTTTCCATCTGTCATGGACTTTGGTGGTGGCTCCTCAACCACCCATGAGCATTTCTGGCTCTAAAGAGAAAAGCACTTCCTTAATCCCACATCTGGGGTACTTTCTGCAGACACCGGTCAAGTGCCTGGGAGAAAGCTATAGGTACCCAAAGTGAATTCGTAGAGGTAAATCTGGTTACTCCAGATGGGGTTTCTACCTCTTGTTCCCAAATCCATACCAGGCCATTCATTTGGAGTCAACACCTTTCCTTGAACTCTCTCTTTGTAGCTGCTATCTCGAAATGTATATCACAATCTACTTTCCATGTAACTGGTGTCCTGACTTGCAACGTTCTCTAAGTGGCTATGTCCATCCCTGTAGACCCCCACTGGTTGATGCGTTTCAAGCCATACACATATATTTAAGTACTGTACTGGGCTGTCCTTTCCTGACCCCACAGAAGCAGATACTTTTACTCAATTCTCTTGGTGAAACATAAGCTCTATGTCAGAGCAGACTCACCATGGTTCGCAGTGCACCAGGGCTTCTCACACAGAAAACGCACACCTGGTAGCTCAGTATAAATTCTCTAGTCAGGCAGCTTTCCCTCTTCCAGCAAGGCCAGGGATTGCCCCTGAAATGCTGTTCTCTCCATCCTCCAGGGATGGGGCACTGAACAAACTGGGGAACAGTCTCAACCACTTCTATTGGTTTCTTCTGTGTCCATCTTTAGGGTGAGAACACATACCCTCTTCCTGTTGTAGCTCTATTACAGAGCTAGGCTCTGAGGGGCTGCCAACTGCAGCACACTTCCTCCTTCCACTGAGTCTCCCACTAGACTACTTTGAAAACCCCAACACTCTAACCTAACTCCCTGCTGCAACATTCCACTGTGGCTTATGCTGCTGCAAGAATTCTAAGTGATGTCATCCTCCAGCTCAGCTGAGACTGAGAACAGAGTGAGACAGTGTGAAACCCATTTAACTGGTGTCTCACAAGCTGCCTTTCCTGCCTGTCACTAGATCTAATTGGGATTCTAGTAACCCCAGTAACAGGGGGTTACATATATCTTGCTCTATATATGTTGCAGCTACTTTGTACTGTTTCATGTGTCTGGGGGTATCCAGCCTCGAGTGCCACACTACCAAGTTTCGCTCCATCATCATCACTTTATAGGTACAGCACTCTCTCTCTCTCTATTGTTGGCATTTTGTGGTGCTCTCATTGCCATTGGTATAATTCCTGTCACAAAGTAGTGGGTTAACGCATTGCCTTCAACTCAAGCAGGGACATTGTGGACTGTCTGCAGGGGCATTCATCAGGCAACTAGTCATTGAACCTACTCATGATGGGGCAATATTGGACCTAGTACTCACTAACAGGGACAGTGTTGTAGACATCAAAGTGGGAGTCCTGGGGACCAGTGATCACTGTACAGTGTGGTTCAATATAAGGACAGCTGTGGAATCAAACCACACAAGGGCAAGGTCCTGGACTTCAGGAGGACATATTTTATAAAATGGGTGAATGCCTCAGGGATGATCTGGCATGGGGAATTGCTTGGGTGGGGTGGAGGAACAATGAGCAAAGCTAAAAGGGAGTATAGTAAAGGCAACAAACCTCTGCATCAAATAACTGAACAAAGGCAAGAGGAAAAAGAGACCACTATGGTTCTCAAAGAGATGGCTGAATAGGTAAAGGCTAAAAGGGTTTAAGGAGATGCACAGGGAGGAGGCTAGGTAGGTGTATCAGGGTAAGCAGGAAAGTGGTAAGGAGTGCAAAGGCACAAACTGATGAGAGAATACCAAGGAGATAAAGAAAAGGACAAGACATTGTTTAGGTGTGTAAGTGAAAAAGGAAGACTACATGTGGACTGTAAAATTAAAAGGGAAGTGGGGACTGTGCAGAGGGGACCAGGAAAAGGCAGACATCCTAAAAAGTACTTTTGTTCAGTGTTCACTGAGGAAAGAGTAGGGAGGGCCACAAAAGTAACAGAAGTTTTGGAGAGGTGGACATTGGTTCTTTTTGGAGGAGAGAGCCCTGAAGAGACTCACTAATCTGAAGGTGGACAAAGAAATGGGGCCAGATGGGGTGCATCCAAGGGTATTGAGGGAAATACTGGCTATGCTTCTGACAGTTCTATTTAACAGCTCACTGGAAACAGGAGTGGTTCTGGAGGACTGGAGGAGAGCAGATGTAGTCCCATTTACACAAATGTTAGCGGGAAGAGGTTGACAATTGTATACCAGTCAGCTTGACATCAGTGGTGGGAAAGTTAATGGAATCACTGCTTAAGGAAAGGATCGTGGAATGTGTTGAATCCAGTGGGTTACAAGACCTGAGGCAGCATGGGTTCACAGGGGTGAGATGATGTAAAATGAATCTGATAGATTTCTTTGACTGGGTGACAAAGAAGTTAGATCGGTGGAGCAGTGGACATGGCCTAGCTAGATTTCATGAGACTGTCTACACTGTTCCATATAGGAGACTAGTAAGCAAGCTGGGTAGCTGAGGAGTGGGTCCAAAGGTGTTAAACTGGATAAGGCATTGTTTAGGAATAGGTGACAAATAGTGGTGGTAAATGGAGTTCACTCTGAGGAAGGAAGGAAGGAAGGGTGACCAGAGTGGTTCCTCAGGGATCAGTGCTTGTCCTCTTTAATATCTTTATAAGTGACAATAAGAACAAGCATTTGTCAATGCCGAATGTTTGCTTGCTGGTATTAGCATTGGAAATGCAGGAGTTAGACAGATACAGAATGGGAATGGCAGTGAAGTACTGAACTTCCCGTCAACCCCACCTCCACCCTGCAGAGATGGACAGGCTTTGGGGTGTGCGTTTGGGTCATCACCCATAACATTCATGCCATTTCACCTCAGCCTATCCTGCAGACACTGACAAGTGTTGAATTGTGCCTTGGGGTGTTCGGCTTTACAGTCACACCATTCCGTGAAGGACATACTGTACACTGAAATGGGTGCAGTATAAGAGAATGGGAAGATCTCTGGGGTCAAGAGTCCAAGGCACACCTCGATGCCTTTCACTGGCTGCAGGGGTGGGTGGGGATGGAATGGCATGAGCATTACAGTCAACAATCCAAAGGCACACCCCTGATGCCTGTCAGTCTGTTAAAAACCCTAACGCCCCTGGCATTTGTTGGTATTTGAACTACAAATTTTCAACATGGCCTTTTGTGACCTCACCTCATGAAAGCACTTGGGACCCCTTCTCATGAACAGTGGCATTGTAATTTTGTTAATGTGTCCCAAACTTTGAGTTCCCACAGTGACCATGCAGTTCTGTGCCAGATGTATGAAACACAGATCAGGCAGAATGTGAAGAATAACTTACTTAATACATAACATGCCTGTGGCAATCACAGAGTGAAAAGGCAAAACTCATAATCCTCGACCAGTTTCATGCATGCGCTTCCTCAGGGAGGCTGATTCAAGTGCAGCACATTACTTATATACACCCACATATCGGTGATGACAATCAAAAAGTTTAATTTGAATCAGCAATTACCACATATTATTTAAACACACCAATATAAAACACACAAAATGTGAAAAGAATGAAAAAGTTACTAAGAACTGAACCATAGGCATCAACTGATAACAAGGTTACAATCTAATTACTACATTTTATATGTATAGGCATCCATTAATTAATTATTTAATTTCCACATATTTATATAATATAAAAGCAAAATACCGAGAATATATTCACAGGGACATAGTAATCTATATATTTCTTCTTATATACTAACATAGAATCTGATGGCAGATAAGGACCGCTTGGCCCACCCAGTCTGCCCACTTTTCCTACCTACATTATTATTGGAGACTGTAATTGCTCTACAGCTCTTTCTAGCTCCCCACCTCCTTTCCACTATGATTCTCTTGTGCCTATCTCATGCATTCTTGAAAAAACACTGTTTTTGTTTTTGCTCCCACCACCTCTGCCTGAAAGCTGTTCCAGGAATCCATCACTCTTTCTGTGAAGAAGTACTTCCTCATATCTTTCCTGAATCTACCACCCTCCAGTTTCATAGCATATCCCCTTGTTCTTGAGCACATTTCTTCTGAAAATACTTCCCTCCTGTACCTTGTTTACTGCCATAAGGTATTTAAAGGTCTCTATCATATCCCCTCTCCCCCTCCCCTCTGTTCCAAGGTGTACATATTGAGGTCTTTTAGCCACTCCTTGTAAGGCTTTTGATGCAGACCCTGCACCATTTTAATTGCCCTCCTGGCCGAACTCCACTCATCTATGTCCTTCCCAAGATGCAGTCTCCAGAACTGGACACAGTATTGTAGATGGGGTCTTGATCAGCAGCGATCTACACAGAGGCAACACCACTTCCTATTTCTGCTGGTGATACCCTTCATTATGCATCTCAGCATCCCACTAGCCCTACCAACTGCCTTGTCACACTGCCTGTTCACCTTTAGGTCATCTGATATGATTACTCCCCAGGGCTCTTTCCTGCTAGGTGGTCATTAATACTCCACCTGCTTTGTAATCTACCCCTGGGTTTCTGTGCCCTAACTGCATTATTTTGTACTTTTGCATTGAAACCCAACTGGTTATAGCCTTGATCACTCCTCTAGTTTTCTCAGGTCTCTTCTTATACACCCACCCAAGAGTGTCCACCTTACTGCAGAGTTTGGTGTAATCTAAAAGAAGTAGACTTTTCTTCCAGCTCCTCTGCAATGTCACCTATAAAGACATTAAAGAGGATCAGTCCCAGCACTGATCCCTGAGGCACCCTTGCTGGCTACCTCCTTTCTTCGGAGTGAACTCTGTTTTACCACCCCTTCTGTTGCCTATCCCTAACCAATTTCTTATCCAATTTACCACCTTTGGACCCACTCCTAGCTACCCAGCTTGCTTACTAGCCCCTATGTGGAATGGTGTCAAAAGCCTTACTAAAGTCTAGGTAGACCACATCCACAGCTCCACCCTGATCTAAATCTTTTGTCTCCCAGTTAAAGAAATCTATCAGATTCATTTGATATGACATCCTCCCTATGAAACCATGCTGCCTTGGGTGTTGTAACCCACTGGATTCAAAATAGTCACAATCCTTTCCTTTAGCAGTGATTCCATTAACTTTACCATGGAGAGCAAAGCCATCCATTGTACAGGTTAGAAGGACAGGATTACTTTGGAGGTCACCCTGCTTGGTTTTACAGCACCAGGCATTGTGGATCCCTGAAGGCAGAACACCAAAGTGCCATTCTTGAAAACATTACTGTTTTGTGGGAGATCTGCCCCCTGCACCCCCAATACAGGACTATGCCCCCACACCCACTCAACAAAATATAACAAACTCCAGGGCGGGCTTGTCCCAAAAGAGATGGAAAATTGTTGGTGTGCAAAACACAATATGAATGCAGGGCAATTAAAAGCAAGACTGCCCTATCAATCTCATCCTTGTTGCAGCACCTAACTGTGGCACCAAAATGTAGTCAGCACATTAATGGGATTCTGTGGATGACCTGTTTTTTTAAACTTCTCTCACAATGAGGAACACATTCTTAAGGTATACTTCTGACATTTGTGGGGTAATTCTTATGGCTGCAGGGCAGAGCTCTGCAGATGTCTTCTTTCATAGCTGAAAAATGGAGCTCTCAGATTCCAAATGGACTACACAAAACTGGTGGTAAGTGCAATCATTCCGCTAATTACAGCAGTCTGCTGTGTTCATTCAGCTGAGCAGTGTTGCACTGCACTGTGTGATAATGTGGTTACTAGCTTCAATCTGGGTAGTATTCTCTTTCAAGAAAGATTCATAGCACATAAATAGAATTGGGTGAAGTGGCTGAAATTCACTCTGCAGAAGCGATTCACGAGTAACATGGAATACATGATTGCTCACAACGCAAAGCGGAGTACTTCGATATCATAATGGGAATATGAAGTCCATTGAAACCAATGACTTTATGCTATTCCACCTTCCCCAAACCACTTATCCTCGCAATTTTAAGGTGAAGTACATTAAAATCAATGTACTGCATTACTTTGCCTTGTTATTGAGCTCCAAGGCGAATTTGCAGTGCTTCATGGAATTGCAGGTCACATGGGCTCTAGATTGTTCTGGCACAGCCTCAGTTCTATGTAGTGTGTTTAGTGGAAGATTGAAACAGTTTTTGCTCAGAGCTCTGTGATTCAAATCCTCTAAAACTGTTCAGAAAGCCTTTTAGCCATTTTCTGCTCAAAATTTAGAGTATCGATTGTAGGAAACCCTACTGTGCTCATATCATCGAGTGTTTATCATTTGTGTGTGGATTTTAAATGTTAATTTAGAACAGTCAGTTTGTGTTCTGTGAAGTGTGCTTTGGGGAGGGTGTATCTGTGGTGTAGGCAGATTAACTGGGAGAAAAGGCAGTCTTTCTGTTTTGGTTATATTTTCTTGTATAACAGTGTTAATATACACAAGTAATATTTTCAGTAATTCTTGACTTTTTCGTTGATTGTGGTGCAGCAGTGTATAATTTCAGTTTGTTTAAACACTTGGTTATATTGCTAAAGGTTTTCAGTTTGCTCACGCAATACTGGTAGTGTGTGTATGTGTGCGTGCGATGTGTACCTTTAAATCAGACAACTTTTATTGTGCCAGAGTAATTGCAGCAGTGTGAACCTGCTATCCACCACACCTGCATGAATTTTTACACTGCTTTGTGGTGTCTTTACTGGTAGTGGACTGTTACTGCCGTGCACTATCCCCCAACTGGCAAAAGGTATTCTTTTCCAGATTTGGATTTGTGACTTGTGAGTACTGGTTAGGTGTTGTTGTGCCTTTGCATCTGACTCTGCATCTCTTGAGTGTGCAGCACAATCTTAATCTGGCTGTGCATTTACAATGCACCATTCATTCTGGGAGACTTTGCATTTCTTGTTACACTCTCATTTCACTTCGTCAACACTGGGGAATTTTCTGGACACAAGGCAGTAGCATTTGGGGGTGCACATTAATTCTAGTGACTGAGTGTGGCTACTACTTGCATGATGGAGTGCACCATTAATTCTGGGAGACTTTGCATTTCTTTTATGCTCTCATTTCACTTCATCAGCACTGAGGAATTTTTTGACACAAGACAGTAGCATTTTGGGGATGCAAATTAATTCTGAAGGAACTGGAAGTAATAAGAGTTGATAAAGCAATGGGGCCAGATGGGGTGCCCCAGGTCCTAAAGAACTAAGAGAGGTGGTGGCTGAACCTCTGGCTATCCTGTTTAGATGATCACTGGAAACAGGGAGGTACCCAAAGACTGGAGGACAGCAGATGTAGTCCCCTTATACAAAAGTAGGAACAAAGAGGAAGCAGGGAACTACAGACCAGTCAGGCTCACCTCGGTAGTGGGGAAGATCATGGAAGCACTACTGAAGGAGAGATTGGTGGAACATCTGGTTGTCAATGGACTACAGGACCCAAGGCAGCATGGTTTCACCAGGGGAGGTCATGTCAGACCAACCTTGTTGAATTTTTGACTGGGTGACTAGGGAGGTGGATCATGGGGGGCAGTGGACATGGCCTATCTGGACTTCAGCAAGGCCTTTGACACTGTGCCATATAGAAGACTATTACACAAACTGGGGAATATGGGTGTGGGCAGGACAGTAGTGTGGTGGGTAGGTAACTGGCTGGGTGGCAGGACACAGAGGGTGGTGGTAAATGGCTGTCACTCCACAGAGGGAAGAGTGACCAGTGGGTACCACAGGGATCAGTGCTGGGACCGGTCCTATTCAACATCTTCATCAGTGACATGGGCAGGACATAGAAGGCAGAATTTCACTGTTCGCTGATGACACAAAGCTCTGTAACAGAGTAGACACACCAGAGGGTGTAGACAGAATGAGAAGCAACCTGCAGAAACTTGAAGAATGGTCAGGGTTTGGCAGTTGAAATTCAATGCAAAGAAGTACAAGAATAATGCATATGGGCACAAAAACCCTGGCACAATATATCAGTTGGGGGTGAGGATATAGCATGCACCGAGCAGGAAAGGGATCTTGGGGTTATCATCTCTGATGACCTCAAGGTAGGGAAACATTGTGACAAGGCAGCAGGTAAAGGCAATAGGATGCTGGGATGTATAGGCAGGGCATCACCAGCAGGAAAAGGGAGGTCATAATTCCGCTATACAAGACACTAGTGAGGCCCCACCTGGAATACAGTGTACAGTTCTGGAGACCATACCTATGTAAGGACATAGACAGGGTAGAGAAGGTTCAGAGGAGGGCAACAAAGATGGTGCATGGATTGCATCACAAGTCCTATGAAGACAGGTTGAAGGAACTGAACATGTACTCCCTGGAGGAGAGGAGGGAGAGAGGGATATGATAGAGACATACAAGTATCTTACAGGGAGGAACAGGTGCAGAAAACACTATTTTAAGCTGAAAAATATGTTCCAGGACTAGAGGCATGGGATGAAGTTGGAGGGAGGACGATTTAGAGGAAAACATGAGAAATAATTTCTTCACAGAACGGGTGGTGGATAAGTGGAACACCCTGCCAGAGGAAGTGGTGGGGGCTGAAACAATCACGGATTTAAGAATGCATGGGATAGACATAAAGGAATTCTGGAGGTCAGGGGTAAGGGGCAACAGACTTCTAGGAAAACAAACTGAACTTACAAGCTCAAATGGGCAGACTGGGTGGGCCATAGGCCCTTATCTGCCGACACTGTCTATGTATCTATGTATCTATGTAATTCTGGTGACTGTGTGTGGCCACTACTAGCATGATGGAGTGCGCCATTAATTCTGTGAGACTTCACATTTTGTTACCCTCTCATTTCACTTTGCCAGCACTGGTGCATTTTCTGACACAAGACAGTAGCATTTTGGGGATGCTAATTAATTCTGGTGACTGTGTGTGACCACTGCACATGACTGAGTGCACCATTAATTCTAGGAGACTTTTGCATTTCTTGTTACGCTCTCCTTTCACTCGCCAGCACTGGGGAATTTTCTGGACACAAAACAGTAGCATTTGGGGATGCAAATTAATTCTGGTGACTGTGTGTGTGACCACTGTGCACATGTCTGAGTGTGCCATTAATTCTGGCAGACTTTGTATATCTTCTTGTGCTCTCATTTCACTTTTGTCAGCACTGTGGAGTGTCCTGGACACAAGACAGTAGCATTTTGGGGATGCACATTAAATCTGGTGACTGTGTGTGTGGGGGAGGCACTGGGGTGCCAATATTGTTGCCACTCCACCTTACTTCTGTTAAGGCAAGAATAACAACATGAAGTAGTAATTACAAGGTGAAGTGAGCTTTCCTATTGGCCACTCCGCCGAGTGGAGTGACAACACAAAGTGGCCACTTCATTTACTTCACCAGCAGAATTAATTTCACTGCATCTCTACTCATAAACATGCCAACTTAGCCTTTCCCAGCCATAAACTGTAATTGAGATTGAGGAAGGATGTTCAGATTTCAGAGGCTACTGGGAAATGCCTCAAATCAACACAGAGTAAGGTGTTGTCATCAGTTCTGGAGATCTGCAAGAGTTCAAAAAGGACAACAGTAAATAACACACTAACTTATGTAAATCACTTAACAAGTTTTTGTACTGGTTATTCTGGTTATTTATATTTTGAAATCAGTTGGTGAAAGTTAAGCAACAAAGAAGGCTAAGAAAGGGATGCTGCATGCAGGCAGAAACAAAGGTTTCTAAATTCTGCTCACATCATAGACTTTGGTGTGCCTGTGTGGCACTCTGTTAACCCTTTTCTGGAACATTAACCTTTTCCTATTCAGTTTGTAAATGGCTGTAATGCTGTACTGTAATACTGTGCACTGTTTAGAACATGAAGCAGTGCATGTGTGTTATGGTGTCATAGTGCTTATCCTAAATACAGTAATAGTTAGGGTTAGACGTATAAGTAAATGCCATATAAGGCAAATGTATGTGTGTTAGTGTGTGTGTGTGAGACAATGCTGTGTGTGTGTGTGTGTGTGTGTGTGTTTGTGTGGCACTTTGTTAACCCTTTCCTGGTACATTAACCTTTTCTTAGTTTGCAAATGGCTGTAATGTTATATTGTAGTATGTGCACTGTTCAGAACATGAAGCAGTGCATGTGTGTTAGTGTGTCACAGTGCTTATCTAAATACAATAAAGTTAGGGTTAGATGTATAAGTAAATAAATGCTATATAAGGCAGTGTATGTGTGTTAGTGTGTGTGTGTGTGGCAATGCTCTGTGTTTGTGGACAGTGCACTATTATGTTATACTAAAATATATATGCATACATGTTGGTGTTTGTGTGTATATCACAAAATTAGAAAGTGTAGTTAGGTGGCTCAGTAGTTAGTGCAAAAATTACTACTCTGCATTCCCCTGCTATCTAGATCAGTTTCAGAATTATGCATGTCATTGCTGAGTTAAATGAGATGTTCAGCATTGCCCTTTAAGATGTTCTTTCCAGGCTCCAAGGGACATCAGAGGGTGGTGGTGGTGAGGGTGCCACTAGACATCAGGGCAAGCATAACTACCAAGTGGGATATCCATCAGAAAATGAGGTGCCACTAGACCGGAGATAAAGTGCAGTATTATGGGGTCAGACATGGGGATGGGTGAACTACTACACACCAGGGAAAGAAATATTATGGGGATGACAATCAGAGGGTGGGAGGTACCTTTGGACACCAGGAAAAATATATAAAAATTGTGGTTGCAGTTCTATGTGGGGCAGGCAGTTTTATAGTAAGTCATAGTATTTGGGTTTATAGGTACAGTTTGCTGTGGGGACGGGTGGTGTCATGACAAGTACTGGTCTCTTTCTGTCTCCCTGCTATGTACAAGTGACTGTCTCTTTTCTCTGTTTGATGGCAAGTAATGTGTTTGGCTTTGTGGTCACAGTTCAATGTTATGGCAGCAGTCTGATGGCAAGTCAGGGTATTTGACTTTGTTGTAGTTGCAGTCTGGTGTAGGGATGGGTGGTGTGATGTCAAGTAATGCTATATGTAATGAGACTGGCAGATGTGCTATGTACAGTATTACCAAAATATTTGTTCTATCTGTTACATTGCTGCACTGTATCTTGGGTTTTAGGGACATCAATAACCTCAAGCTTTACTCTTCAAGTAATGATATCACTAGAATCCCTCAATGGAGTTACAGCACTGTAACAGAGAAAAACACATGTTACCTATTTTTAGCACCTTTAAATGTTGTTGTCCAGGGCTCTCAGCATGTTGTAATGCAGGATCGCCAGACATAACTATATTCAGATAGTGGTGCTGTAGCAGCTATTCCATTGTTTAGTCCATTTTAGTGCCTGATAATGCAACACTCTCAATCAAGTGATGCATAGTTTTAAGCAGACAGTAAACGCAGTATGCCTTACAGGACCCGGTTACTGTGTGGAATCATATGTATGCAAGTTGCACTGATAAACAGCAATAAGCAATTTAGATGAGCTTCCTAATCAGATTGCAGTGGACATAATCACTCTGGTTTTAACCAGAGTGTAATTTGTTCATTCTGCAGGAGAGAGGATGAGACTGAGATGCACTTTAGTTAACAATGTGGGTCATGGTAAATACATCAACCTCCAACACCACCACATGCATCAATCCCTTCCCAAGGCAGTTCTAGAACCTTCCCTGGATTACAATTGTTTAAAAACAATATATGGATGCAGGGGTGAAAAGGGAGCTGCTTACAGTACTTTCTGAAATAATGTGTTATTTGATAGAAATGACTAATATGCAGTACTTCTTTAGTTACTATTTTTAGTTGTTCTTGTCATTTTTCAGAAGTGTGAAGACCAAAGCAGTAGCAATGTGGACTAATGATTTGAACACAACTCTGTGTAAGATATGACAGCAGGTTAAAAAATGCCACTGTGACCTTTAACAAGTTCCTGACTTCCTTGTGGTTCTGTCCTCAAATTCTAGCAGGGACCACAACAAAATAAGATCTCAATTGGACATTCCGATATAAATAAACTGGTCCCTTGATATTTACTGTTTCTGTATGTCATACATATTCAAAAGATCTTTATAAGTTGATGCTAGTTAGCACAGGGTCCTCTGCACAACAGCCAGCTGACTTGAGCAACAGTAACCACCAACATTTCTTATCCGCATACGTTCTTCTTACTCTTTTGTTGTTTCTGCAGTTGTACAAGTTAGTTGCTGTATGGAGGGATATGTGGCTAGGGTTGGCCTTAAACTATTATAATTCAAAGAAATCTCCAGGAAAAGAGTCAAGGAATATCCAATGGTCAGTGCTCATCAGATATAGTAACCAGGGTAATGCTGGTGTATCTTCATCTTAACAGTATTGACCATTTTAGGCATTACAGGTGTATTTTGTTTAACTGGAGTGCAATTTAAGAATGCAGGAGACAGACAGAGACAGGGATGCTGTTTCTTTAGGTACATGGGCAATATAATGTGTTGATCATAGAAAATACAGTAGGGCCCCCTCCCCATGCATCAAGCCCCCAGCATTTCTAGATCTGGCCCTGATTAAAATGTTTTAGAGCACCTTTGGTGGATGGCAGAATTGGACCTGGATGCTGCTTTGGGACGGATGCTTGCAGTGCATTCACTGCCCTGAGGAGTAGGGCTGTGAAGCAGGGAGACATCAGCAATACACAAGATTTGCAAATGGTATGCCACCTATGTTTTGCTGGAAAGTTTGTCTCCTTACCAGACATACCTATAGCAAGTCCTTTGTCGTGCTCTTTCTGTTGATGCCCTTCTTTTGACCCCCTACAGGAGGAAGGCTTCTCCAGGGTGGGGGACTCCCACAGAGGAGTGGGACTGCAGTGTGAGGTCAGAAGAATCATTCGAAAGGTGTAAGGTGCCAGAGCTATGGTGAAGTGAAATGCACCTGAAGAATTGGTCAGACAGTGTTCTAGAATCTTTCCTGACTCTTAGAGGGATGTTAGAGGGATGTTCAACATTATTTTATTTTTCCTTCTTTTCCATTGTTATTTTTATTTTTATCTTGCTGTTGTTATTTTAGTTTTTAGTTGGTCATTTTTAGCAGCATTTACATCTATTGAAATTACATCTTCCTATTGTGGGTACAGCTTTTATTATTTTAACAAGTTTTAATTTTGTGATACAAGCTGTTAGACATTGTTTCCATTGAGTAGTACTATATCTATTAGTAAGGAAGTACTTCTTTAAGAAGTTGTAATCCATAGACACATGACCTAACAACCAGAGCTGTAAAGGTGCATGTGTGGCATCTAAACACACAGAGACACCATCATCTCCTCAGCTTGTTGTGCACTAGAAAATGGAGGAGAACAGTGGTGGAGAGAAGCAGTTTTGAACTGGTCACAGGAGTCCTCTCCCAAGAGCATCTTCACCTTTGTGTGCTCCCCATTAAAATAACCAACAGTAAGTGTTTGAAACCTCTTGTACTAAGAGAAAATCTACTATTTTGATTTGGCTTGTTCCACTTGTTTCACTTTTTGAATTGTAGATGATAAGCACAAATACCCACAATTGTTTAGGCTCCTTAGAACTGATAATTGGTTAACCCATATTAACTTTTTTGTGATATAGAGAAGTCCACATTAGCATAATTAGCACAATAGTAGTCTAGTTGATTATTTTTAGGCCTTTTGTTTCACACAGCCTTCTTCTTAGTCAAAGTGCAGTCTATTAGTTATTTTAGTTAAAAGTCTCCCTGTGAGGGCTAAAAGAGTGCTTACACTAGGCTAGGCATTCACTCTTTACAGTTATTATTGCTCCTCGTTTCTTTTCTTCTGTTTAGTATTTTAATGAAAGGAGGAAGGCCCCTCAGGAATAATTTTATATTATCTGAAAGTCTGAACTGGTGGATTAACAGCTGTTGGTCAGTGGGTTGAAGCAACTAGAAAGCGATGGAAAGAACTAAATAACCTGTTATTTTTAGCTGGACCCTGAGCCATCTATTGAAGAATGGGCTGGACACTTGAAAACCTGTGATCAAGGAATCAGTGCCATTTGTCTGAACAACTGATAATCATGCATTTGACCAGCTAATGCAGTTATAAGAACTAAGCACTTATATTGGACTCAGCTATCGATCTGAACAATTTCTGCAGGTAACTGTTTATTTCTAAACTTATGGCATCTATTTTGTGCATATTTATTAACTATAGGAATCTTTCAAATTTTATTAGCCCTTTAGCTGGTGGTTTTAAGTAATTAGCTTGTTTCTGTACACTTTACATTGGTATACCATCACCAATGACTTCCTGACCGCAAAGACCACCACAGTGCCAGAAATCAGGCAAAATTCGCCATCACTGCTGTGGGAAGTCCATGCGTGATCGGTGGACTGCCTCGCTGGTGTTTCTTGTTGTCCCCAGTCCAACTCCAACTCAGAGTTAGAATCCTAGAGACTGGGGGTGGGGGAGAGCCCCACAAGGGAAAGGTCAGGGGTGCAGCCCTCGATTGTGAGCGCTGACATCAGTAGCTACAATGCAGACAGTTGGCATTGTAGCTGTTGCAGTAGGGATGTCAGTGCTAGCGCTGTCGAAGTGCTATAGGTAAACCCTATATATCATAGAAGAGATAGTGCTGGACATTTATTTGAAATACTGTGGTTCTTGTAATTGATATGTATGTCTGACCCAAGGACAATTTCCTAGGATTTCTAGGATTTACAATTTCAATATTCTAGAAGTGTGATTCACAAGTATTGCCATTTACTTCTACTGATTATTAATTACGGTGTTTCTGGGTTTTACACAATTTCCAGAGAATGATTCTTAATAGACAAAAGGGAGCTAAATCTATATTGTTATTGTGACATACTGTCATAGTAATATTTGGCACACGTAATATATACTAGAAGTCGTAAGGAAGTCTGTAAACAGACTAAAGGCTCTATCTTGAGAATGGTAAAACACTTAAGCATGTCAAACTGCACAGAAAACCTAAAAACAAAACAATTGATGTGTTTTTCTCAGGAACTCCCTATGACCTCTGATATCTTTTCTTCTACTCCTAATTCCCCTCTAGAGCTATTAAATGAACTAATTATGTTAAAAAGGCAGGGCCTTTATTGACATCAGGGATGGGCCTTCAGTTGGTAAGAGTATAGCTTCTTACGCCACAGACCAACATACGAGGCAGACACCTCTGCTTTCTAAACAGTTTTCTTCCCTTTACAGTTGGCAACATATAGACAATAGACTTCTCAATGGATTAGAGACTCTTGAGGTGGAGGTGGCCTTGAACCTAGGTCCTTTTGAAGTGGGGATAGTCTCTTCCCAATAGTCTTCCTTTAAATCAAAACAGTTCACTGTTAGTTAATCAAACAAAACTAACAGACTATTTTGTACTAGAAAACATTTTTGGGGTGTGATAAGGACTCAAACTCAGTTTCCCAAATCCAATATGAGGTAACAAGGATCCAATCAGACCAGATAGCTAGGCACTCCACTCGAAAAGTCAGAACTCCAGATACCAAAGGCATTGACATCTCACTTTGCCCCTCCAGGGTGGATCTTTTCACCCTATGAGCTCAGTACAAGATCTTAATTCCACTCTTGCCTTAGAGGAACATCCTGGTATTTGAGCTGGATCTCCAGAGGTGGTGTTCCAGAAATTGGACCAGGAGGTGAATAAAATTGAATTGGATCCAGAGTTTCTAGCCCAATTTCTGGATTCTTTATCAAAATATACCATCAACACATTAGCACACCCTATTATGTCAAACATAGTTGTGTTAGAAGCATACACTGGAATTAAGCATTCCATAGAGAATGTATCCACAGTTTTGATTCAGAGAATTGTCTCCCTTGAACAGAGATTGGATGAGCTGATTAAAGGCTTCTGTGGAAAGTTCCTCCAAGCTCTAACAATATTAATCACCTTTCCATTTCCACAGTGATAATTACAGATTCTCCAGAAACAAGACCTGGGCTTAAACAGACCAATCTCAGTCCATCAAAACAAGGAAAAACAAAGAAAATCAAGAGGTATTCAAAATATAGGAGAATAAACAATAAAAATAAACCCAGTGATGGTGAACCCTCTAGGAATGTTACAGCTCAAGGGAAAAACTCAACCCCCAAGACTGGCTCACTCCCACCAGTGGAGCCTTCTCTGCCTCTTATTAAGGGACTGGGCTATAATAGTAAACATAGCACTCAGGCACCATTAGAGTAGAGAGTAATGGCATCAAACCTTTGTACACCTCAAAACTTAGTCCCCATTATGAATTAACCTCTTTTTAGTTCTCTTGATAATTCTCCTTCTGTTTAACCTATTGCTACTACTACTACAGCTTCACTCTCAAAAACTCAGGCTATTTCTGATAAACTTCCTACCTAGGTGGAATTACATCAGTTCCAATGTATTCCCACCAGTAAAGAGGTTGTTCATAAATGTGATAACACCTTTTAAATCTTATGAATCTGACAAAACTCTCTTAGAACTTATACATTTATTTAAAGCTGAACTTGAGTTACCACAGGCAGCTAATGCAGTAACTTTCATTCATAGGGACAGGATTAATTCTCATAAACCTGTCTATATATTGATAGCTGGTATGGAGGCTGCCAGACTAGTTTGGGCCAAACAATGACAATTAAATGATTTGGGTATACTCATTTTATCCCCAGTACTCTGAACTACTATAAGGAAACATACCCATTTTAAGACCAAACCAATTAAATCCTCTCTGATGAGAAATTCTCTTTTATATTGGTCAGTTTTAATTGAAATTTGAACCCTTCCAAACACCACAAAGTATTTTGATATTTGGAATTAACCATATTGATGGGGAAAATGAGTTAAACCTAGCATCTCATTGGAGAGCAATCTTGGCAGTCATCATAAACATGAAATTCTTCCTTCAGATATGACCATTCTTAAAGGGTTCACTCTTCAGTAGGGGATTCCCAGATTGATTGCCATATACACTCTGGAGATCTCTTCTCACTTTTGATAGAGAATTGTCATGGACCTGATGCAGTGGACATTTCTTTGGTCTATTTTAAAGAACTGGCTCAACCTGTAGCAAATCCAAAAATGGTCACTAAACTCTTATGACTAACAAATTATAATATCTTTTGGAAACTTTAGACTTCCTTCCATGGGGACAGGAAATGCCAACAAAGACACAAAATTTGATTGGGTGGAATATTGCAGAACTGGGAAATACATTTTAGATTTCTGATGGCTAAGCTATGTTCAGAATTTTGAGGTCCTAGCTTTTAAAGAGACATGGGCCACCAAACAGCCATCCCTTAATGATTATGAATCTTATTTTGTTCTAGCAACTAAGGCAAGGCCCTATGGGAGACCAAAGGGGATTAGTTACCTTAGTAAAAATTAAGAAAGGCCTGAGGGTCCGTGCCTCTTATAATCCATCTCAAGAAATGCTTATTGACAGTTATTTGCTGGGATTCTATGGTTATTTTGTTAATTAATGTTTATATTCCTCCCTCATTCCACTTTAATCCACCCTATGATATATGGTCTAAACTCTCAGTGGAACTTGATACCATAATGGCCAAATACTGCATGGATTCAGCATTTATAGCTGGAGATTTTAATTATGTTATTGCCCACTTTGATAACCTATCCATTTCACAGGAACAGTTGTACAGTATATAGGAAGCGTAATAAGAAATTCAATGGACAAAGTTTTCAATGAAGCAGAAAAGTGTCTTGTGGAATTCATTACAAAATTTATTTTCTTATTCTGAATAATCGTAGGCCTTTGGATCAGAAAGGTGCTTGTACCTTTTTTCTCCCTAAGGACAGAGTGTGATTGATTATATCCTCTGCTCTCCTCATTTTCATGATCACTGTAAAGACTTTACAGTCTCAATGAGACCTGAAAGTGACCATTCAGCCATCTTGCTTAAGATGGACACAATTGACATGAAAGTTCTACTCCCAGATTTTCACCAGAATTCTGCGCCTATGACTTGAATGGGAACATCTAAATTAGCTCATAATGTAAAAGCCTGGGAGCCTTTCTGATCTTATATACTCTCCTTTGTTCTCAAATATTTTTAATTAGCCTATGAAAATACTAATGCACAGTATCTGAGTGATCAATTAACAAAGTGTTATTCACATATAAATCAAAGAATTTATTCTCAGAATACAACTCAATCTTATTCACATACTTGGTTTGATGCACAATGTAAAGCAGAAAAGTATAGGCTAGCAACACTAGTTAGAGAAGACAAGGAAGTATCCAATGAAACAAATTTTCTTCACCTAATTAATGCTTGTAAAGTTCATAAAAAAATTTTAGTAGGAAAAAATAATCAGATGTTGACGTAAACAATGGAACCACATGTTTCAAGCTATTACTGATAATGACTCCAAAACATTTTTGTCATTAATAGACAAAGGATCAAAACATTTTACTAGGAGCTCTTTCATATATTCCAAAAGAAACTTGGCCCACTTATTTCAAAACTCTTTTAATAGTAATACATTGCATAGAACTACCACTATATGGACCAACATGGCTACTTATGTACCTTAGTTATTACTTTACATGAGTGGAACAATCCATAACTCATCTTGCTAATAAAAGGCACCTGGCCCAGACACCATTCCTGGCAAAATCTATAAAGCACATCTGAATTAATGGGTTCCATTCTTGACTAACTTCTTTAACTTATATTTAATAGAAAAATTCATCCCCCTTCTTGGACAAAATATATAATAGTACCTATTCATAAAAAGTGTCCTTTTCAATCTACATTTAACGATAGACTGATTAGTTTAACAGATATTGGTGGTAAAATATTCACCAGAATTCTCATGGGTAAGCTGCAGAATTGGGTAGAAAAGTATCTCTGCTCACTATTTTTCAAGCAGGTTTCCATCATGGGTTTTGGTGACTGATAACATTTTCATACTAAGCGCACCTATTGCAAAATGTAGGACTTATAAGAAAATTAAGGTATATACTCTTTTCATAGACTTTTCTACTGCATTTGACTTGGTCATTAGAGAAATATTATGGGCTATTTTATTGGAAGAGGTATTCCTCTCAATTTACTAAATCCAGTTTATTTGTCATATTCAAATACTACCACTGCTGTTCAGTATGACAGTAAAGGTAATCTAACAGAATACTTTAACACAGCGGTGGGTGGGGGTGAAGCAGGGTTGTTTGCTGGCCTCACTGCTGTTCAGCATTTACATCAATTCTCTACTTAAATTTGATTCATCACTCCCATTGGATTCTCGGCCCAGATATTCAAAGGGTTGCTCCATGCGCAACAGGGTTGTGCATCGCATAAGATCCTACATTGGCCTATTCTCGCGATATTCAGCAGGAGACAGTTGCTCCACTGGCAACAGGTTGCACAAAGAGCAATGCAAATGAATGCATGCTCAACAGGAGGGGAGGAACCATGCATAACCTCGCAACCCGATATTCAGTCGGGTTGTGCAGAGTTATACATCACGCAACCAACCTGCGCCTGCACAACCTTGAGCCAAAAAAAAAAAAGGATCAAGTTGAGGGCCACCCACAGGAGAGCTGCTGTATTGCAGGGCACAACACAGCAGCTGCCACCTAGCTGGTCCCCAACTTGGTCCCTGTGCCCCACCAGCCCGATCGCGGGCATGGAAATGTATGAACCCCGCCCACACATCTCCCACAGCCCGATCGCGGGCATCACAGTTACAAACCCCCACACATATCCGAAGCCTGATCGCGGGCATCACAGTTACATAAACCCCCACATATCCGAAGCCCGATCGCGGAGCATCACGATTACATGAAACCCCTCCCACATATCCGAAAGCCCGATCGCGGGCAGTACAGGTACATGAAACCCCCACACATATCCCACAGCCTGATCGCGGGCAGTACAGTTACATGAAACCACCCCCCACACACATCTCCCACAGCCCGATTGCGGGACAGAGCGATTATAGAACCCCCAGTGCCCAATCCGCGGGCAGGGAATGTAACCCTCCCCCCAACCCGAATATCTCCTGGTGGTCAGTGGACATAAAGCCAATCGTGGGCAGAATGTTACATCACAACCCCCAAACATCTCCTGGTGTCTGGTGTCCCCCACCACCCACGAAGCCCCTCCACCCGCTCCCCGCGGCTGGCGGGACAGCATCCACCGCCTGCCGCCCATTCCGCCAACTGACTGTCGGTAGGGCTGCCGCCCATTGGTGCAGGCCAGCCAATGGAGTGTGCAGCCCATACCGTACATGACAGTCAGATTTGTGTGAATGAACATCATTACGCAAATCTGGACTGTCATCATGTACAATAGGCTTCATGCCCATTGGCTGTAGCTCTGCGCAATAATGCAACTTACTGAACAGTCAGTCGGCGAGGTGGTGGGGTGGCAGGTGGAGTGAGATGCTGCTCGCCCGCCGGCTTTCTTGGCGGATGAAGAGAGGCTTAATGGCTGATGAGGGGACACTGAACACCAGAGAAGATATTTGAAGGTGTGATGTATTTATTCTTGCGATCGGCACTGCGGTCACTATTCACCGAAGAAGATATTCGGTTGAGGAAGGGTACATTCTGCTTGCGATCGAGCACTGGGGGAGTTCATACGCATTCTGCCTGCGATCGGGCTGTGGCGTAGATGTGTAAGTGAGGAGGTTCATGTACCTGTACTGCCCGCGACTCAGGCTGAGGATATGTTAATGAGGGATTCATGTAACTGTGATGCCCGCGATCGGGTGCTCTGTGCCGGGTCCCAACGGCTTGCTGCCTGGCAGGGTGGCCAGGAGCAAGTCCTCGGGGATCGTGCACCTATGCAAATGGCGATGCACAAATGGGGCCATAAATAGATGCAAATGGCTCCCCTGCGCCTTGCATAAATTATGGCCCCATTTGCATGTCACCTTTTGAATATCAGAAATTTGAGCATGGGCAATATGGTACTTAGCATACATGAAGTTAATGCTCAACTCTGGCAACTGCGGTGGCACAAGTTCCACTGCGCCATGCGCAAAGTGCTGTGGCTGGGGGTGATATTCAAAGGGTTGCTCAACAGTGCAACTCCTTTGAATACTCACTCCCCCACCCTCTTGTAACTATTTTGAGCAGCGCGGGGCTTGCACCTCAGAATGGTGCAGTTTGAAAATCTGGGCCTCCATGTATAAACCACTTGAACATTCCAGTATTGGCATATGTGGATGACTTGGTCCTATTGTCATTGTTTGCTATTGGTCTTCAGAGGAAGATACACCTTATTAAGTTTAAATGTGTCCAACTCACCTTAAAATGAACCGTAGTAAAACCAAAATTGTTATATTTGGCACTCAACTTAGTCTCACTTTCATATAAGTTCCTTTTGGAAAATAATCTAATTGAAGTGGTTTCTTCATATACTTACCTAGAGGTAAAATTCATAGCTAAAGGTGCATAGTCACTTCACCACAAAGAACAGGTATCTAAGGCAAGACTAATTGTAAAAGCACTACAAAGGTTTAATGGGAAATACGGTGATCATACAGTCATCCTGGCCTTAAGAGCTGTGGAAGTAAAATGATTCCATTGTTATATGGGGCTGAAGTTTGGGGGTATAAGCCTCACTCTTCCTTGGAACTTCCCTTACTATTCTGCTACAAGTCCATGTTACAAGTGCTCCTTTCAACTGCTGCTCCTATAGTTAGAGTAGAGTTAGAAGCTTCCTTATCTACTTTAATTGAACTCAAGCTGGTCTCTTACTAGCTAAAATCTTAAATAATAAACACCCTTCCTAGCCTTTTCTTAGGGAAAAAATTCAGTGGACCTTTGGCGATTTCTTCTCCCCATGGCTAAAAGCCTTCGAAATACTCTTCTTGAAGTTTCATTGAATCACCTATGGAGAACTCTCTTAAGGGATAAATATCTCCCCAATATAAAAATTCATTGAAGCAAAACTGTTTGCTAGTGCTTCCACTAAACAAATGGAGCAAGTAAAATCTCAGAGACAAGCTCTTTGGTTTGCTCAAAATAAAATAGATTGCACCTTAGAAAATTATTTAAGCCTGCCATTACCTCCTCATGTTTGCAAAACCATTACCTGGGCCAGATTTGGGATTATATATTCTAAGCAGAAAATACTTTAATAACTCTCCCTGTGGTACCCTGACCTAGAACATTGTAGGTGTAACAAGGGTTTCCCAGAATCCATATATCATATTGTCATCCAATGTCCCTTTATGGAGTAGCCAGGGAGAAAATAATAAAATAATTCCTGGTTAAATATGACAATAGAACTATGACTCACTGTTCATTTTGTTGCACACAATGACAAAAGAAGATGCTCTATTGATCTTCAGTTTTTGATTATGAAATGAAGTCAAAAAAAGACACTTCCTAGCACTACAAAGAACTTAATGATGAAAGAAAAAATTTTTCCACTTTTTACATGTGTATACTCATGTAACTTTGTGACATGAATTTTTAATATCAGATATAAGTGAATATTTGTCACAACATATTGCCCTTTATGTACACCTATGGTGTTGTTTTAGTATATGATTGTATTTGTACTCTTGAAGTAGATGTATTTTATTTATTAAACCTTTTTTCTTTTCTTTTTAATATCATTGTAATGTCCATTATTTTTTGTTGATGAACATTAAACTAAGATTGATTGAAAATGTTTTACAACATACAGTGATGCAGGGATGAGAAAATGTGAAAGAATTCCACTGTGACCTTCAGCAAGTCCACTGACCTTCCTGTGATTCAGTCACCAAATTCTAAAAGGAACCCAATAACATAAGATCTCAGCTAGGCTAGCTGGTGTAATTAACCTGTTTTCTTGATATTTATTGTTACTTTATTTCATATATACTGTACTTAAAAAATTTAAAATGTCTATTGCTCCTCTCTTCTGACATGTTGCTCCTGGACGTGTTTATCAAGTTAACTGTTTTCTATAGTTACTATATATAGTGATAACAAGTATTTATAATTTATAATTATAGTGCTGTCTTCAGTGTGTAAAGATAATGTGGTGGCAGTGTGATTAGTGCACCGACATGGGAATTGGGACATCACAGGTCCAAATCTCACTATGTCTGCAAACTTGAATATATGTAAAGACAAAACAAACAAACAAAAGAAAAAAAACAGCCATCTTCCTTTTCTTAGTACTTCCTGGGGATATTCAGAAATGCACCAGGCAGGGTGCAAGCGGGCACAGAGCAACTGGGATGCCAGTGCATGGACTGGTGATATTCAATGGTGCTGTGCCATGGCTCCAGTACCATTGAATATAACACCATAACGCCCGCATTATGCAAGGTGCGAGTGGCACTGAGCCAGCGCAAGTGGCAGTTGAGGAGCGGGGGCAAGTGCAGCTGCGCTAGGTGCAGCAGGAGCGATATTCAGAGGTCAACATGCAAATGGGGCCATAATGCATGCAAGGCATAACTGGGGCCATTAGCATGTCATTATAACCCATTGCATGCAGGTGTGCGATCCCTGGTGACTGCACCTGGTGCCCTGCCAGGTTGCAGCCGTTGAGACCAACGCCCCTGCACATCGCAGAAAGTGCCTCAATGCCCATTAGCGGGCACAGGTATAGTAAAAGTATTGTAAATTATCCTGGTGGTCCAGTGGACCACTTCCAGCCAATCGCGGGCATAGATATTATAAAAGTATACTAAATTATCCATGGTGTCCAGTGGACTGCTTCCAGCCTGATCGTAGGCATAGGTATTATAAAAGTATGCTAAATTATTCCTGGTGGTCCAGTGGACTGTATCCAACCTGATCGCAGGCTTTGTATGTGGAAAAACCCTGGTGGTCCAGTGGTACCCCTCCCCACCCACCCTCTCAGACCCACCACCCCATTCCCCGGTCAGTGGCAGGCGGCAGCTCCCACCTGCAAGCCACCTGGCCTCCCACTGACTGACTGTGTACAGTACAGCTGTATGCCCATTGGTCCACAGCATGGGCCAATGGGCATGCCACCCATACTGTACTACACGATCCGATATGCCAGATGGATCCATTCACATATCTGGACTATGTACTATAATGATGCATACCCGATGTGCCCGCTGTATGGACCAATCAGGCTCTGGCACCATGCTGCAGTCGATCAGCGAGCAGCTAGGCGACTGCGGGTAGGGGCTGCCACCTGCCGCTGACAGGGGCAGGGTCTGAGTGGGTCGGGTGGGAGGAGGTACTCTGGACTGCCAGAGGTATTTTCCATACAAAAGCCCGCGATGGCTGGATACGGTCCACTGGACCACCAGGATAACTTAGCATACTATTATAATACCTATGCCTGCAGGTCACGTGGATGAGCTAGCGAGAACGGATGTCTTCCCATAGCTCCTGAGTCCCACGATCGATTTAGCTTCCTTTTTCCTGCTTTTGGGGCCATACCTCTGTCTAGAAGGCACACTTACCTGACCGGTGACTCAGTGTTGCTCGTGATCTGTTTTGGGGGCCGATCGGACGTCAGAGGAGTACCGCTTTATTTGGCATTTTGGCAGCCGAATATGGCGAAACGAAGTCGCAGCTCGAGCCTCTTGCAGCAAGATCCCGGCTGCCAAGCCTCTAAGCCCCATTCCCCTGTCCCAGATGACGCGGAGGCCTTGAGGGGAGATCCTGAGGGCCAGTCCACTTCAGAAGACATCCTAGAGATTAAGCAGCTCCTGAGGGACATGTAGCTGACTTCACCATTTTGAAACCTGCTCTTCATCGCTTTCTCAGAGAGTGGGGATCTGGAAGCCAGAGTTGGGTCACAGGAGAGGAAATCTTCTACCTTGGATCAGGATAAGGATTAATGTGAAATGACAAGTGAGAAAGTTAGAGGATCGCCTAGAGGACCAAGAGGCAAGAAGTCGGAGGAATAACTTAATACTGGCTGGGCTACCTGAGAGGGCTGAGGGCTCGGACTGTGTTGCCTTCATGTCAGGATCTGCTGCTAAGTTGTTTGGGCCTCACCGTTTGGTGACTGTTACAACCTGGAAAGGGCCCATCGAGCACTGAGAGAACCCCCAGCGCGAGGCCTCAGAGTAATCATAATGAGATTTCTAAACTACAAGGAAAAATCCCATGTTCTGATGAAAGCCAAGGCTAATAGAAATCTGCATTGGAATGGGGCTTCGGTGTGGCTGTTTCAGGATCTAGTCCTCGGTGAGGGAGAAGCAGAAGGAATACGTGGGCATCAAGAAAAAGCTATATATGGCGGGTCTGAAATTCAGGCTACAATACCCTGCTACCTTGGTGGTTAAGTTGGAGAAAGGCGACAGAAAATACCTCTCGGCAGAGGAAGCTTTAGAAAGTCTCAAGGTGGAACTACCTGATCTATTTAAGTCAGTGACCTGAACCATAAGACGAGATAGAAGCGGATGTCCAGGACTATGCAAAGAGACTTTGAGGCCTCAAGGGACTGATTTGTTGCCTGCTGGACTCTTCCCCCTTTTTTTTTTTTTCTCTCGCTTCTTGTTACAGGTTGGGGTATTGAAAGCCAAGAAGGCAATGGCTTGCTGGTGATATTAGTTTTTCATTAATGTTTCAGAGGGTGGGGTTTTGGGAACTGGCTTTAAGAGGAGGCAGGAGGAAGGCAGGTTTTGAAGGAATTCATGTATGGACTCGAGGACTGAGGGAGACCCAGGATCGTGGGCTCATGCACATTCCGGACGGATTTAGGAGGGCGATCGAAGGATCGGGGTAGTTTATGGGGGGTTGGGGGTGGAAAAGAGAGAAACTAAGCCATGTGTTTCTAAGGCCTCTAAAAGCCATAGGGGACGGTCCCAGGTGTGGAAGGGTTAGATGGGGTCACTTAGAATTTTGTCATGGAATGTTAAGGGTCTTAGGGTAGGAGGAAAAGATTAGTCATTCTTAGACATATTAATAAGTTGGGGTTCATGTAGCAGCTCTTCAGGAAACCCACTTGCTGACTGAGGAACTACATTTGCTTAAGAAAGGCTGGGTGGGTAAAGTGTTTGGGTCTGGCATTGCAGGGCATCGGGTGGGGTGGCACTCCTAATCAGGAAAGGCTTCCTTTGAGATCGAGGCGAACCTCGAGGGAGGATGGCAGGGGTTCACGTGAGGGGTTTGTGTATGGTAGCCCATTGGTGTGCCTCTATTTATGGGCCCACCCCGGCTAGCTCGAATTTTTGCCTCACTGGAGGCTGATATGGTTGCGCCCTCAGGGTCCTTGTATTTGGCGGGGACTGGAATATTTGTTTGGACAATAGCATGGATAGGATTCCCCCATCAATCTTTCTAGTCCCCTCATGCGCACTGCTTAGATTTTTGGAGGCTACTGCTTTGGTGGATCCATATCGGATCTACAGGAAAGATGAGACCGAGATGACTTTTCATTCAGGGGCTCACAAGGTTTTTCCAGGATTGACTTTTTTTGGGTCGATGGGAGGTTTTAAGGGGGTTGTAGGTCTGCACACTTTGACAGGATTCTTTCTGACCACTCCCCAGTACAGTTGGTATGGAGACTGGACAATATTCCTCCCAGGCCAGTTCATTGGCGTTGGATGACAGGGTGCTAGTGAACGATAAGATTATACTCAAGATGGAGGGTAAACTTAAAGAAATTATTCAGATGCAGATTCCAACTCTCGAGGATAGGAATTTAGCCTGGCCTCTTTGTAAGGTGTTGTATAGGGACTGGGTTCCAGGAATATACTGCCAGGCTGAATAAGTTGAATAGGGCTCGTGAGGAGTTTATACTAGGGCCATTAAATCAATGGCGCGCTAGAAGGTACCTCTGAAGAGATAGATGGGGGCTGAGAGACCTAAAGGAGGAGTATAGGGGTATACTTGGTTATCAGGTGGACTCCTGGGCACGGAGGTTGAACGCTATACTTACTGCAGGGGATAGGCCTGGCCGGATATTGGCCCATAGGATTAAAGAGCGGAGGTGGAAAGAATGATTGTGGCTGTGAAATTTGGTGATGAGTTCATCTCAGAGCCACAGGGTTTGGCTGATGCCTTGCCAACTATTATGGGGCAATATATCAAGATGGGATGCAGTGCTCAGTAGTGGAAATTGAAGACTTTTGGAGGAAATACCTCTTCCAAGTTTGAGCCTGGAACAGGCCGGGTCCTAGCGCCCGATATCCGCAGGGAAATTTGGGAGGTCATCATGGACTTGCCCAATGGGAAGGCTCGGGACCTGATGGCCTCTCGCTAGTTTCTATAAAGCTCATGCTGAGACTTTACTACCTCTGTTGGAAGAGCTTTTCTTGGGCATCATGCAGGAAGGAATTCCCACCCTCCGTTATACCAGGCTTATATTACCTTGATCCCCAAACCAGATAAGCCCAAGCATTTGCCAGGCAACTATAGGCCCATAGCTTTAATTAATCAAGATATTAAGATTCTTACCAAGATATTAGCTAATAGGGTTCTCAAGGTTGCCTCACATCTGATTAGCCAGGAGCAGGTGGGGTTTATGCCAGGGAGGGGCCCCTGATGCTTTAAGGAAACTCCATCATATCTTAGAAGAGCTGCTTTCTCGACTCGGCTATGGCATTAATTGCGCTCGGACGCCGAGAAGGCGATCGACTGTGTTTCTCACCAATTTCTCTTCCTTACAATGGATAGGATGGGGTTTCCTAAGGTTTTCTTAAGGGCCTTAGAAACCTTTATGAATCTCCTACTGCTCAGAGTTCTATGCAATGGATATCTCTCAAGGAGTTTCTTCTTAAGAATGGAACGAGGCAGGTGCCTCTTCGCCAATTCTTTTTAACATCTATCTTGAACTCTTCTAAGGGGCCCTCTCGACGGACACTGGGGTACAAGGGATTGAGGTCTTGGGGTTAGAGCTTAAGATGTCAGCCTTTGCGGATGATATTTTCTACATCTATCTAATCCAGCAGAGAATTTTCAGTGTGCCCTGGGAATCATTGGTAGGTTCTCTAAGGTCGCCAATTATAGGCTAAACCTGGCTAAAGCCCAGGTCCTTCCGCTACAGTGCATACTCATAGGGCAGATTTCAACATCTCCGTGTTAATTGGGCATCTGACAAAATCAAGTATCTTGGGATCTGGATCATGGCTAGGTCGGAGGATGGGGTGGATGAGAACCTGGGCAATATTGTGGTTAAAGTTAAACAGGATATTGTAAGTTTGAGGAGGCTTCCGTTGAATTTCACTGCTAGGTTGGGTCTTGTTAAAATGAATCTTTGCCTCGCCTGCTGTATCCTATTTGTCTCCCTTATCCTATTCCTAGGATTAGATTTGTTGGCATCTGAAAGATTATCTCGGATTTCCTATGGTATTCAAACCTCCCAGGAGGAAGCACAAGATTTTAAGTCTTCCTTATTCCAAGGGTGGGGTGAAGCTCCCTGATTTGTTCACTTACTATGTGGCAGGTCAATTAGGATATATGGGCCGATGGGACGGCAGTCCTCGTGAAGGGAATATACACTCACCTGGCTACAGATTGAGCAACTACTCCTGGAAAGGGCTAAGCTCCGCCAGGGGCATTAATACATGTGACCCGGAGATTCTGCCGGGCATAGGTAGGCACTCTCAATATATAAATCTGTTAGAGCTTGGTGGGAGTGGCTGACTCCAGCCCAGAAGAAAGCTCAGAAAATGGCAGAGGAACAGCCCTGGTGGGAAATCCTAATTTTCACCTGGGTAATAATATCTTGAGGGGTCAGTGGAACTAATGCTTCAGGATCTCTCCATCGCAGAATTGGTAGTTGAGGGCAAAGTTTTCTTGCCAACTCAAGCTAAAGGATGGATTTTTTAAGAAGTTCCAGATCACCAACTTACTTCAGAAGTTTCTACGGGACCACAAGGATAGGGGAAGAGCCGTGTTTTCTTGGGTTAATTTAAAGGATTGGATCTTTCACAGCACCCTCTCTCCAAAGTCTACAAGGTATTAATAGATTATATGGGTTCAGATACGGAGTCTCAAATTGTATATTGGGAGAAAGCTTTATTCCCCAGAGGCCTAACTGGTCTGAAGTTTGGAAACATATGAATGTCCTGCCTATACCAAGTATAATATGATGCAATTTTTATTTGTTCAAATATTTACTATACCCTGTTAAATTATGCTCCAGAAATCTCAGACAGACAGACCTATGTTTTCGTTGTGGTTTGCTCCCAGGGGACCTCTTGCATATTTTTGGAATTGTTCTCAGATTCAGCCACTTTGGGGTCAGATTGTGGATAAAATGGACCCGGTGTTAGATTATTCAGAATATATTAGTCTCGAGATATGTATTCTAGGGATCTGGAAAGGATTGGGGGAGTGTGGCTAAGCATCATATCTCCCTATTGTCAGCTGTGGTTAAAGCATTTGTTTTGCGATATTGGAAGGAAGATTTAGTTTATGATTATGATCAGTGGGTGAGGGACCTTTACAGGTCTTAGAGAGAATTAGATTATTTATGCTGATGGACAGGAAGGAGAAGGTTTACAACCGGATCTGGAGGACCTTAGAGGTGGTCTATGCAATCCAGTTGAAAGGTCCGAGGTTCGGGTCTGTCTGTCTGAAGAGGAGTAGTGAGAAGTATCTTCAATGTTGTAGGGTTCATGGGGCTTTTGGTGATGGAACCTGGGCGATGATGGTCTGATAGGCCTTATACAGATTTTACTCTTTCCCTTGTATGGGGTTTGCCTAACTGCAAGGTTTCTGCTGCAGTCGGGTATATGGGTTCTCTCTCTTTCCTAGGGACACAGTTACCTATGGGTGGGCTGGGTTAGTGTTCCTGGTTTTTTTTTTTTTTTTCACCTTATTTTAAATCTAGGTGGTTGGTAGCAGGGTCTAACCGGGCCTAATTTGGGTCGGTGTGCATACATTTTTTGTCCACCACAATGTGTTGGGAGCTTTGGGTATGGTGTTTGATTGGGTAACTGTGATTAAATATAGTTAAGGGATGTACATAGTTTCCATCCAGTTTTGGGGTGTGGGCCTGGTCTTTTTCCTTTTGGGCTGTATGTGTATGTATCTTGCATCAAAATTTCAATAAAGAGGTTTAAAAAAAATAATACCTATGCCTGCGATCGGGCTGGAAGTGGTCCCACTTGACCACCAGGATATAATTTCTATTACAGTGCGCTCTTAATCGAGGTGTGGGGGTGGAGCGACAGACCCTGGCTCTGGAGCTCGGTGGCCACTCACAGCTGGGGGCGCACGTGTTGCACCCTGCAATAAGGTAGCTCACCTGTGGTGGTCAGCCTGCTCCTTTTTTAGCTCAAATTGAGCACCAGTGTGCGGCGTAAGTGAGGTTGCACCAGCATATGCTTAGCACATCCTGGGCTGAATGTCAAGGATGTGGCAGTATGCATGGGCACGCCCCGCACTGCACCACATACATTACTGATGTGCCCTGGCACATCGGGATTTGAGCAGCGAACAACCCTTCTGAATATCGCACCAGAGTGCATCAGTGGGTTTTCTGGCACAATACTGTTCGCCATCATGCAACCTCTTTGAATATCCCACCCCTGTGTATTTCTTACTAGTACAGGTGAAAAAACTGTAAAACAGTTGTCAGTGCTATTCATCACACTGACACAAACTTCTATGAATGTATGAATGTACATATATAGCTATAGCACTCTTATAACATGTACAAAACTAATTTATAATGACAATAATATTTTGATATTATCTCTTCAGCATTACTCAGCTTCTTCAGAATAAATATAATAATAGATAGGTTCCAGTGGAATTGCAAGGCTATAATTCCATCGAGAGGTTCTGGGGACATAGGTGACCTTGAGTGAAGCTCGAGAGGTTCCCATGTCCCATAACCTCGAGATGGAATTAGAACTGAATGATTCACTGGAACCTAATTGTTATTTTTGTAATATATGAATGCGAGATGCTGATGAGGTCTTATCTCTGGATTACTTGTGGGATGGTTCTATGCTGCTTGTTCCTCACTCATCACTGTCCACTCACCTCCCAGACCCACTCCGTTCTCTCTCTCAAGAAAAAAATGAAAAACACACTTGGACACTACCCGTGGCAGTGAGGTCCCAACGATACTATTAAGAGGACTGGAAGAATAGTATTATTGGCCAGAAGTTTAGTATTACGGACTTAGTAACATATTACAGAATTTTTTATATGCTTTTCAGGGTATTATTTTCAAAATCCGTATATAACAAAACTGTATTATTCCATTCTCAATGATTTCTCATACCCTCCTTTTTACACATTTCTCACTGCCCACAATACCATCATTTGCAGCGATATTGGCTCTTGGTAGAATTTGTTTATAACAGCACTAAGTCACTCCCAGGAGTTAGATTAACAGTCAGTTAATCATCCTCTAGAGCAATACAGCACTCAGCTGCGCCTTGTGCCGCATGACGCTCTAGGGATGATTAACCGATTGTTAATCTAATCCTTCATCATGCCTCATTGCATAATTAAAGTGCTTACTCAGTCCTAACTATAATGGTCACACATGCTACTTCACTCCTTGAGTGCAATGTTTTGTTTCTTTTTAGTATCAGGTCTCTGTGAACCCTTCCACATTTTTGCTTGTGTGTGCCACAATATAAATGCAATGTAGCTGAGTACCAGCAGTACAGTTTTGTGAAGACTCTTCCATGCGCTGGAACACAAATGCTTTTCAGTGAGAAGTAAATGAATTAATTATGTAAAAATAAAATAAACAGACTTTCAGGATACTGTTCATGAAAATTATGCAAAACAGGGGAGCTAATAATGTTAGTCTGGGAATCAGAAATATTGATAAATATGGGCAACATATCAACTAAGAGGAAAAACATGGTACATGGGAACCAGCAATTAGGAACATAGACAAAGCCAGCAGAAAAGACAAATGGTCTATTCATCTTGCTTGTGGTTCCCTATCTATCCACAACTTAATTGCAATCCAGAGTACTAGCTCTCACCATCGCCCCCCAACCATTCTACTCCCTACTAATTGCCCTGAGCAGCCACTATAGCCTTCACTCCGTACCAACTGTGTTTGAAGCCATTTATGGTTTTGGCCCCTACCACCTCAGCTGGCAGACTGTTTCAAGGTTCCACCATCTGCTGTAAAATAACGCTCATATCCTCTCGAATTTTCATCCTTTCAGTTTCCACTTGTTCCCCATTACCTCGAACCTGCACTTATGCTCAGTATCTCCTCACAGTTCACCTTATTTATTTCTTTAAGGAATTTGAAGATCTCTGTCATATTACCCATCTGTCATCTGTTCTCCAGCAAGTACATGTTTAGTGTCTTGAGCCAATCACCACAAGATCTTCCTGGCTGCCCTGTATCATCCTGGTCACCATTTGCTGCACTGCCTCTAGCCTGTCCTTATCTTTCCTAAGGTGAGGATTCAAAAACTGATGCAGTACTCAGGTATGTGGCTTGCCATCGATCTATAAAGAGGTAATATTACTTCTTTTCTTCTACCCACTTGATACATCCTAACATCCTATTTGCCTTACTAAAAGCCTTAATGTATTGGCTTGATTGTTTAAGTGTGTTGCTAATGATTACTCCAGGTCCTTTCCTCACCTGTAGTGTTCAGCTTAACCTCTCCCATCCTGCACTCCATCCTGGGGTTCTTGCTCCCTAGGTGCATCATCTTGCACTTTTTGGCATTCAGTTTCAACTGCCAGACCTTAGACCACCTCTCCAGTCTATGTAGGTCACTCTGTATCTCCCTGATTCCCTCATCGCTGTCCACCCTTCTGCAGAGCTTTGTGTCATCTGTGAAGAGAAACAACCTGCCCTGGATTCCTTCTTCATTATCAATGATGAACATACAGAAAAGGACCAGCCCTGGATAGATCCTTGTGGCACCCAACTTGTGACCTTTCTCTCTACTAATTTGACCCTATTTATTATGACCCTCTGCTACCTCCCCTAAGCCAATTTCCTACCTATCTTACTATGCCCTTGCTGCCCCCAGATTCTCCATCTTCTGTAGAAACCACCTGTGAGGCACTGGAGTCAGGGCCTTAGTGAAATCAAAATAGAATAACTCCATGGCATGACCTCTATCCAATGTCCTCATCACCCAATCAATGAAAACTATTAGGTTCATCAGACAATACCTCCCTGCCATAAACCCATGCTGTTTACAATCCTGGAAGCCACTGCTCTCCAGGTAGTTCACTAGGACCTCCTTTACTATTCACTCCACCAGTTTCCCTGCAACTATAGATCATACTATGGTTGTGTAGGGAACAAAAGACAGTGGCCGAGAATGCTCCTGTTGTACTTAAACCTGATAATATGGTAGGATATTGCCTGATAGAATATGTCTATCTAACTTTATTGTTAAATTCAAACTTTGTTCTACTTATTATATTGTCAATAGGTACACTATTCCAATGATTGGAAATTCTTACAGTGTGATAACATTTTTCTTTTTGGGTATTAAAAGTCCTTCCAATGATCTATAGCGGATGACCTCTTATGTCTGCTGTTGTGTTTTTAAAGAGCAGACAACCACTGATTTTATTTTTATTTTTTCAGGTTGTTACCTTGAAATGCTGACATGGATCTGCCTCTAGATGTCTCCATTTGATGTGCCAGGTTACCCCATACCTCCTATCTGGACCCACTACTTGCTATTAGTTATGGAAGAATGAGGCTGAATTCAAAGTTCACGGAGCATGAAACCCGAATAGAGTGACATCAGAAACAGTATTCTGCTTGGGCTTCACGTGCATGCTCCCTAACTGGTGTAGATGTGCTTGTTTATGAGTTTTAATGAGGACTTGCTCTTCCAGAAATGGAAGAGAAGTGGAGCAGCACAAGCAGCTGACTGAATAGCTGTCTCTGTGACTATCCTCCTGCCTTGTCAATCTTAGAGTGCGGTCTGCGCTGTAAAACACAACAGTTTTAAAGTCTGACAAGTGAGTGAATGAAAGGAGTGTCAATTTACTTGTCTCTGCTTGCATTTTTATTCTTACTTGCAAATTACAAGATAATTACTTGTCTCTGTGCAGATGTCCCAGCTCTAGAAAATGCCCTCACTTCACAAACATCCGGTACAGCCAGTTGAGTGATTGTGATGGTGGCTGTGATGAAGTGACATTCATTTTATTTATACCTGACAGTTCAGTATGGGATAGAATGTTTCATGTCAGGTTACTCTTTTTTGATCCAGACTGGTCTGCTCCTCAACTCCCTCCCCGCACTGCCCGCTCATCACATTATACTCTCAGACTTACATGATTTATTGTTTGTACAAAGCCTGCACTTATTAATAAATTAATGGGGACAATGTGTTGTGTAAGGTCTTTTTTTTATTGTCTGCTCTGTTGGGAACAACATTTCTGTCTGGTGCTGATTCCCCTGAGGCGGCTAGTTCCGCTACTTCAGACCCTCTGGTTCTGTTATATGTGGTCCACTTATTTGCTGTCAACCACACACACACATATCAACTGCCCCTTGCTGTACAGCACTGACATGTCCATCTTTGCTCATCAAAATTATTCGAATAAGTTGTCAGCAGTCTGACCCACTGTTTCATAGCCTTCAGACTATCTCTGCAACCACTAAATGGCGCATAGCCCAGTTGCTTTGAGGACTCTTGATTGCACATTGGAGCAGGTCGGAGTTAACACACAGCACCATAAGGGCACATTCTATTCAATCCTGTTTTTTGGCTGACCATTCCAACTTGCCACCTATACACACATAGTAGAAGATCACTGGAATGTCCACAAATTAAGAACAACACAGTAAAAAATGGTAGCAAATTAGCCATAAGCCATGTCTGAATCACTTAAAAAATACCCATTTGCAGTTAAATAAGCACTGGTATCCAGTTGGGTATCATAATAATATACTTTATGCATAACCAGTGTGTTTCATCACCTCGGGGTCCTGATTTCATGGACCACTCAAGCATTAGAGGGATCAAGAACCCTCTCTGGCAGAATACACTGGTTATGTATAGTTACCCATCGTATTCTCTATATTGAGTATATATGTTTTACATAAGACATTTCACAGATTCTTCTCAATAAAATGCATAAGTAATAAGTTATGGCAGGGGTGTGTGTGTCTCAAGGATTTTAATGCATGACCCAGGTGCATGCCAAGGCACAAGACCAAAGGCAGTATCCTTATGCCGGAAGTTCCACATTTTATTTTCAGCACTAAAGTGAGATTAACAGACCATTACCATAATCCATGTGAGTTCCATATTGCTTAATTTTAACAATTGCTTCATAAATGCTGCAATCTGATTAGCTGTTTTCCAATCACTGCACATTTATAGTGTATAGTAGAATGCTGTTATGCATGGAATTCGTGCCAGGTATATGCTTGTTCTGCTGCAGTAGTAACATAATTATGTTTTCTGCTGCTGTACTGATGTCACTACTGCAGCAGAACAACTTGGAATGCTGACACATGGTTGCTTTCATCTATCAAATTCTGTGGCAGAACAGCATTCTAGTACCTCTAGACGTCACAAATAGTTTCATCTTGAAAGAGAAGCAAAGCACAATGCACATTTCACATAACACTATACACTATAAAAATACAGGATGAGCAACTTTATGCATAACCAGTTTGTTTCATCACTTTGGGTTCTGATCCCCATGGGCCTTTCGAGCTTCAGCTCTTAAGGTCAGAGGAATCAGAACTCATCTGTAACAGATCACACTGGTTATGCACAGTTGCCCATCCAGTATTCTCTATATATCTGTTTCACAGTCAAGTGTAGTCTGATCACCATGGCACAAGGAGTCTTCATGACTTCATTTCATGGTCAATCACAGCTGAATGAATGGTATGATGCATTCTGATTTTGATCCAACATTATTTAAATGTTAGTTGAAGTAATGTTTGATCCTAATATAGTATCATAAATAAAAACGAATCAAAAGAATGTTTTTAACTTTTCTATTTGAACACTATTACACTATTTTATAATACCAATGATGCACACTCATGAGTTACATTAGTCTAGTGATCATCCCCTTATGTGCAATATGGCACTCTGATCCACATCGTGCCATATAACACTCCTAGGGACAGATCAACAGACTGATTATCCAACCATGGGTCATGCCTCATTTGCATATTATCTTGTTTTTATAAGCGTGTATTTCATATTATCATTTTGCATCTGTTGTAGGTCTTCCTTACTACAATTGGACATCTTTTGAAGTCATGCTGAGAATATGTGTGATGTGTGACTGTTATAACACATGTAGCAGTGCAGTAAGTCTCTACACTTGGCCACAAGATTGATCTTCACAAGAATGCGATGGGAACCATTGCTGCAATCAAGATGTAGCAAATGGAATGGAACAAGTTCGAAGTACTGTGATTTGTGGGAAGTATTTTGTTGCACCAGATTACTTTATTGGATATCATCAATGGAAAATGGGTTCCAGGAAGAAGCTTGACCTTGTAAAGGACGTATGTCCTTCAAGGCTGTCTGGCAAGACTATATGTCTATCCGGTGATGATAGCAGCATGATACATCAGTCTAGTGGACCTCAGAATTTAGATGAATCCATTCTGCATCATGTAAGTATATCTCAAATGGATTCATAATATTATTTCTCTTAACTTGTAGGAATGAGTTATAAGTAAAACAATCGGGTATTAAAATGCTGTATGCGGATGTTATATTGTCCTATTTGAAAATCAGGGAACTGCAGATTGATAGCCATATGAAATGTTGGGTGGCATGGGTACACTGTTAGTTATTGCATGACTTAGGTGAGAAATCATATTTAGTTCATTATGTTTTTTTTTGTTTAGTGTATGAAGGTTGAACATGTGCTTCTATTAATAGGTTTCAAGTGCCAGTACTTACATGACAATTTCCAACAAGGCAATTGACGAAAATGAACATGACATACATGGTGAAAATAACCAGTCAGATATGGATAGCACATTATGTGAAGAAAAATGCCACAAGAACAAAGAATACACATTGACAAGATATATAAAGTCCTTTCTCCTTATGATCACATGTATGCAAAAGTAAACATTGGACGTGATACAGTTGAACATGCCACCCAGTGCAACATCAAGAAGAGGAAACGTAGTCGGCAAGTTTATAAATTACTCTAATTCAATGTGCAATGAAGCAGGGATCAATGTAAGGTTGTATGAACCCTAACATCTAATCAGATAGCAGCATTTATGAGACCCTCAATAACAGTAATGATAACCCAATTATGTACAGCAATGTTAACTATGAATAGTGCTGACCATCTCTCTTCCTAGATTCCTTTTTTCTTTTTGGGAACCCATCTCCTTCTTCCTCTACTGTGAACACTGAATGAAAATATTATTTTTTTAGGATATCTGCATTTTTGGTCCCCTCTAGCACTATCCCCATCATTGTTTTCTGTCCTTAAAATCCCTCTCCTGTTTTTCCTTTTTTTACTTATATACCTAAAATATGTATTTTCCACACATGTTACATCATGGGATATTTTATCTTCAGTTTTTGACTGTGCTCTTCTTATTGCTTTCCTTGTTTCTTATTCTCCTGATTTATCTGACCCCTCCTCACAAGAGCATCGTTATTGCTCCAGAATGCCACTTTTCTTTTCCCACAACTTTTTAGCTACCTCTTTAAAAAAAAACACGCAGTATTACTTGCTTTTAATAACACTCTGACCTCTCTCCACATAAAGGAACTTTTGGTAATCTTCATAAATGTTTCTGGCTGTCTAGGGTGAATATTGGTAGAGTAATGGTTCACCCAAGTGCCTCTGTTGGCTGATTTATTTTTGTTTGAAGGTGTGCCTATCTGCATATGATATGGAAATTTGCAGTATGGTTTACATTCCAGTTGGGTAGTAGAGGGTTGGGGCAATGTATTGTAATAGGTAATTATGATCGCTCACTTGCTCTTCTGTTGTACAGTATACCTTTTCTTACCCAATAAAACCAATCAATGACCCTATATTTTTATTTACAAACAGCTGTTCAAACCTCATATGATCAAACATCTGGAAACCAGACATGCACAGTAACAACATGTAGTATTGGAATACAGTGCAAACTTGTCGGAGGTTCCTTGGCAGATATTCTGAGATTATCCACTGATAGGACCCATACTGAAGATATTTCAAGTGATGTAATTGAAACATTGTCAGAGTTTGTTATCAAATAATGATACAGATCCTGACTTCTTTCCAAGTAGTTTAGAGTGTGAAGGCTAAGAAACTGTGAATGATGATGGAATGAGTTGTTCATCTGATTAAGATACAGCAAAGGTATATATGAAAGACAAGTTTATCATGTTTGAAAGCAGACTAATTAAGTTATTTGTTGTCTGTGTTAGAGGCAATGATGCCTCAATTGGACAAATGTATAGCGATGTGGGACCACTGTCCATGTAGAACAGTCATGAGGAGCATGTGGATACAATAGAAAATGGGCTAGTCAGCCTTACATTGGACACATTCCAGCCGGTGACCTTCTTTTATCAGAAACTATTTTGTTTACTGAAACCTATCATCAAAGGTGCTGCATCTGTTTAATCTACTGAAAGTGTCAGTTTATTCAAAATATACATTCTTTAGGCATCAGAGGAACTATCTACAGCCTGTAATATATAAACAATGGAATAGGTAGCAGAGTGCAATGATTGAACAACTAAACAACATGGATGGTGGCCTTATCTTAGCAGGTGATGGCCGTTCAGATAGCCTGGGGCACTGCGCTAAGTATGGTACATACAGCATCATTGAGCAATGAATGAACAAAGTTGTCTGCATTGAGGGTAGTACAGGTAGGTATGCAACTACAATCATGCAACAACAAGTGTCTATTCATATGATATGAAAATTTGCAATAGGGTTTACATTACATTATATTTGGATTTCAGCAAGGCCTTTACTCTGTGACGCACGCTAGGCTGGGGGAAAGATGGAAGCTGTGGGGCAGAAGAGAAGATGGTGAAATGGATAACATATTGGCTAAGAGGTAGGCAACAGCGGTGGTAGTGGGGGGAACTCTCAGCACCAAGGGCAGTGATGAGTGGAGTGCCACAGGATCGGTGCTGGGGCCGGTGTTGTTTGGGTTATTCATAGCTGATATCTTACATGGGATCCAAAGTAATATCAGTCTGTTTGCAGACAATACCAAAATGATGGGGTTGATGATATTGATGAATGGAAGGGGCTACAGGATGACCTAACTAAACAGCAGGAATTGTCATAAACATAGCATATGGGATTCAATGCCAAGAAGTGCAAGGAAATGCACTTCATAGGAAAGAACCATGGGAGGGACTATCAGCTGGGAGGTACAGTTGGGTAGCACCGTGGAGGGAAAGGACCTAGGGATACTTATAACAGGGAACTTGAATGACTCTGCTCAGTGTAGGAAGGCAGCAATGAAAGCCAACAAGATGCTGGGGTGCATTGTGAGGTGAATTTCTTTCAGAAGTAGGAGGTAATCCTACCCTGTACAGGTCACTTATCAGGCTGCACCTGGGTACTGTGTGCAGTTCTGGTGCCTGTACCTGAAAAAGATTTCAGATTGTTGGAAGGTGAAGTGTAGAACAAAAAGATGATCTAGGATTAGAACCCAAGCCCTATGAAGAAAAGGCTGAGCAAACTATGTATGTATTCCTTTGGATGGAGGGACATGTTTGAGACCTTAAGTACTTGAAAGGGATAAACAAGATTCAAACAGAGGATCTTCTAATTAAGAAGAGGAAGGGACACAGAGGGCTTAGTCTCAGACTGGAGATGTAAAGATTCAGGAGGAGGTAAGGAGACAGTTCTTCACGTGAAGGTGGTGGCGGAGTGGAACACTCTACACGGAAGGTGGTTGCCTGTAAGATGGTGAGCAGGTTCAAGAGAATGGGACAGGGGTGCGAGGGAGGGAATCTAAGAAGAGAAGAGTGGGAGGGCTGCTGTAGATGATGGGCTAGACCATGAGGATTATTTCTGCTGGCATTTTCATATGTTTGTATGTAACTAATATAAACCGTGCAATGTACATTAGCAAAAAGGAAAGGTTAAGATCATTAACCAGGTCAGGCACACTAACAGATCTTGTTTCTGCCTCTTTTGTATATTTTTCGTGGCATGAGCATGCGCTGAGACCATGGTGCACACATAGCTAATGTTTTATGTGGCAGTCTCAGGTATGCCAGTTAGCGTGCGACCCCTTTACAGTATTACTTTTGACCAGCTGGGTGATGAATATAAAAGCTGGGTACAGCAGAGGACAATGGTGCCGAATGATAGGGTAGGGTGGGAAATAAACAATAAAGCCAACTGGAAGAAAAGGAAGTTACATTAGAAGGATAACTAAAATGACAGGTAGTGGCGACTATTACACTGATCATCCCTAGACAGAATAAAATTACAAAGGCCAGACATGAGAGAAAGAATAAAGACAGTGAGAAAAGAAAAATAAGTTACTTTTAATATAATGCCTCACAAAAATATTAAAAATGACAACCTTTGATTTATATCACATAGAGTAACGTAAGTAAAAATAGTAACTGGTGTGAGCTAGAGGATTGAAACAATCTGTTATCTGCTGTTTAACAATCAGATCATAGACTGTATCATGACAGACTGACATTGTCAGATTGCTAAATGGATCCAGGAAAATCTTCCAGGAACAAGTCATCAATATGACATCTGGCATGTTGCTAAAAATCATTTGCATCATTTCTTGTTTGTTACTGATACACATCTGCTAAATAGTACACTATACTGTATGGTATTGTAAGGAAACTAGTGGCTAAGTAGATGGAAGATCTGGATGAGTGGTTTGAGACTGGTTATAAAAGGTTCAAAAAGTATGGCATGGCGTATGTAGCCTGACACGAGGTTGTTAAAGAGTGGAAGTGGCTTTCTGCTTTGATTTGGCAGGGAAGGCGGCCCAGGACCTGCTTGCAACAGTTGAAAATGGGCAAAGAGGAAGGGGCTTGGGATTCCTGGATTGCGAACTACCACATGGCCATTCAGCACTGATACATCCAGGATTGAGTGACTTGATCTGTGGAGGTGAGCTGGGTGGACCTGGAGGAGGAGGAAGAGGGTGCCCCAGAAGGTTATCAGCATATCTGGTTAGGTAGGGTTGCAGGGCCTATGAGAGCCTTCACAGAGTTAACCCCTTGGTAGTAGCGGTGCTTGAAAGCTGGGTGCACATGCTACACAGCAGGGGAGCAGGAGAGCAGGAGACATTACTGCTCACAGTGGCTAAAACTCCCTTTTTCTGCCAGGCCTGGGAGACCCTGGGTTTAGGGAATGGGAGCAAAAGGGCATAAGGAGTATGGGGACCTGCTCACTAGGGAAAGAATGTGTACCTTTGAAACCTTGCAAGGAGTATAGACCTAGATAGGTTACACTTTTTCAACACCTACAGCTAAGGGCTTATGTCCGGAGTCTAGAAAGAACCCGAATGGACAATTTTCCAGGGAGACAAGTGGAGCACTTAATTTATATTGCTAGATGGGATATGAAGGGTCTCGTCCATGAGGCAGTGCAGCTGGAAGACAATTCTTCCCTGATCTCACAGGAAAACAGAGACACTATGGGAGCGGGACCTGGACTTGCAGATTGGGGAAGAGAATTGAAGCTACTATTGACACTGCACGTGGGATCCTCGTGTGCAATAGATTCAGGGAATCATATTACAGATTTGTGCACTGCCTGTACTGCTCCCCCAAATTGTGAATAAATTTCACCCAACAGTATCGCCGATCTTCAGAAGGTGTAAGGTGGATCTGGGCACGTATTACCACTGCTTCCAGTCCTGCCCAGTATTACAGAGATTCTGGAAAGAGGTGCTTGGGGAGATAGGAAGAATGGTAGGAAGACAACTTTTGGTAATACCCATGCTGGGTTGTTTGGAGTAGAAGACCATGGTGGGAAAGATTGGGCTCCTCTTCCTTGATGGACTCATGCCCTTCTAATCCTAGCCAGGCAATGCATTCAAACACATGGGTGTCTAATGCAACACCAACGGTGGACCAAAGGTGTGCACTGTCCATCCAAATGTTGGTGTTGGAGCAGCTGTCACTTAAAGTGAGGGTAGGGGGAAAGTTTCTTAGGATATGGGACCTCTTTATAATAAGCTTGTCCTGATCAAGTACAGATACTACATGAAAGATTAGAAGAGGATAAATAGATATGAAAGGACACCCACAGTTAGTAAGGGTTGGTACTGGGGAGCACTGAATGTAGAAAACCCTGGATATTATTATAAGATGAAGTCTGAAGAGTAATGAAATACTTAATGTGCACATAAGAAGCCAGAGAGGGAGAGGGGCCAGCAAGGTTAGCTCCCAGGGTGGGGCTGACCAAACAAGCAGACACGAAAGACCTTTAGGCCTATTCTGCTGGCAATTTAGTATGTTAGTATAAGGTTTGATTATTGTTTTATGGGCCCAGATATTCAGAAATGTGCCAAAGCCCAGCGCAAGTCCAGCTCAGCACGAATTCAATGCACCATGGTGCAACTTTAGCCATATTCAGAGGTTGCACAGGCAGAACTGCACCAGCACAATGTGGCTGAATATGGAGAGTTGCGCCATGGCACAAACAGAGTTGCACCATGGCACAACCAAAGATGCACCATGGCACACACAGAGATGCCCCACCGCACCTGTGGCAGCAGAGCAGCAGTGCAACAGAAGGGGGAGGGCACAGAGTACAGACCCAGGGACAGGGCCATGGCAGCACAGTGACAGGCAGCAGGAGGCCCCACCAGCAAGGCACAGCAGGCGCACACACAGGCACCCCAACACTGGACTCCAGAACACAACAGTGGCATGGACATCAGGGACAGGAGGCACCAATGGCCGGTGGAGGGCCACCAAGGGAGCCCCCACAGGCTGCTGGCCATGCCCCAACCCCTGAGACCATGGCAGGCCACACTCAGGACCATGCAGCCAAGCACACACACACACCACACAGGAGCACAGGAACCCACACAGTGGGCACTGAAAAGGCCAGGTGGCAGGCAGCATGGTGGACCACATGGGACAGGCTACACAACACCAGGCAGAGGACCCCAACACAGTGTGAGGACAGTACCTGACCAATGACCATGGCTGTGAGCTACCACCATGCACACACCCTGACCGCTGCCCCACAGGCACCACAATGCACAGCCACCGACCCAGGGATGGACACCACCACAGTGGGACAGCCCACAGCACACAGCAGGGAACCACGGAAGCACAGCATGCACACCCTCACATGCACACAACACAGACAGACACTGGGCCACTGTAGACATGGTGCTGCATGCCAGCTTCACAGCAGGCATGGAGACAGGCAGGTATGCCAGGCAATAGATATATGGGCTGGGGAAGGATAGGGACAGCAAGGGAAGGTGACAGGGAACAGGGACTGTTCAGTGGGAGGGGGACTGTAGGGACAGGCCCAACAGGGGTGACAAGGGACACAGGGCAGCCTAGCGGCAGCCCTGGATGGCCGCCTGGCATGCCATCCCTCACTCCTCTCCACTGCCAGCATGCCTGCATGCCGCCACCACCCAAGTATGCCCGAGACCACGAGCAAGGTCTGCTGCATGAGCTAGCTCATCATCTGGCATGGCAGTGTCTGCACTCAATGCTGGACACCTATAGCATGGAACAGGATGGGTGCCCAGTGCAATGGCCCAAGAATCATGCCCACCCACAGTGTACATGTGTGCAGTAGGGAACATGCCATCATGTGCGGCGTGCATGTTGCTGGCCCTGCGCAGCTTGCATGGTGCTGATACATCATGCAGGTCACACGTAGCCAGCGATTGACACCATGGCAGCACAGTGTGCATGTGCACTGCTAGCCTGAGCACCATGTATGTGTGGGCATTGCGCCACAGCTTGCTCTGTGCAATACCATTGCTTACAGTGCAATATCCTGATATTCAGATGCCGCATGCAAATGAGCTCATCAGCCAATGCGTGGCGCAGTAGGGTGCATTAGCATATTATTACCAGTGTGCATGCCTCATTTGCATGCGTGCCACATATGTGCCACCAAACAGCACAGGCCTCGGACTGGTACTGCAACCTGCATAGGTGTGGTGGATGCCACAGCAGCACACTGGGGCAGACAGCACTGCAGGGTGGAATGGGCCAGGGTGATGCTGCCAGGGCCTCAGAGGGTATGCGCGCTGTCACCTGTGTGAGCATGCTACGGTTAGCCTCTCTGCTATGCTGTGCTGCGGCCCTGCCTGTCCCTAGCATCTACACCACCATGCACACCCCTGCCCACCCCATCCCCAGGACAGCACTGCCCATCACCCCCTGCCCATGCCACGCACAGCTGGGTGGCCTGTAGGGTCATCTCCACATGCATATCTGTGGCATGGCACAGGGCTGTGCCAGATGACAGCGTCCTGTGCACACCCAGAATGTGTGGTGCAGGCAGTGGTGTGCACCCTGGCATTGCACGCCACCTGGCAGGTGCTGTTTGGGCACCCTGTCCTAGTAGTTATGCACCAGTCCCAAAGGGCCAGGTGGTATGCAAATGCTCACATGGGTGCAGACACAGGCTCCACTCATGCTAGGCATTCATGCCACCCTGGCTGTTCTGCATCGGTGCTGTACGCTCCCCTGTGTGCTGGGGAGATGACTGCATTCCACAGCACATGACAGCACAGCCGTGGGACCTGTGTGGGTGGCGGCCAAAGCTGCCTGGGTGATGCCCGTGGTGTGCCCTGTAGGTCCTGGCTGGTGCCCATGGTGTGCAGGCACATGCCAGTGGTCACCATCATCTACCACGGACATGGCGTGGCTCCATCTGGTGGGTGCCTGCAGCTCTGCACTGCACAGCTCGCAGGGCTGCCACAGCATAGGCCCTGTTCAGGTGGTCCAGGCCCACGATCTCAGTGTCACTCTGGTTCCCACTGGTGCTGCGGCACGATACCGCTTGTGTCAGGCATGCCACTGCTGGGCCTGTTGTCGGCCACGTGGCCATTCCTCCTCTGCCTCACACCCTCCTCACTGCCCCTATCAGGACAGGTGCACTCTTCATGTCTCCTGCTGTCCACTGTCCCCCTGGGCGGTTGGCTGCTGGCTGTGTGCCACCCTGGTAATAGGCTTTGTGTGTGTGTCCCTCTCTCTCTCTCTCTCTCTCTGCCCTTTCTCCTCTCTCACACCACCTCTCTGTCCCTCTCCCTCTGTGTCAGGTCATGTGTCTTTCAGTGTGTCTCTGTATCTCTCCTCTCACTCCCACTCCTGGCACAACTGCTGTCTGTGTGTTTAGCCCTGTTTTACTAAGAACAAGTCTGCTCGGAGCAACCCAGTTTGCTCCACATTTGCGCCATGGTGTCACAGTTGAATCGCCACTGCACTGGATATTCATGGAATGCCCCTGCACTTACACCTGCATACATTATAGTTGTGTATTGGCGCAATGACGCTTTACATTGTGCAATGGCTCCCACTGAATATGGCTGCTTGGTGCAATTCTGCATTTGGCGCTGGTGCAACTCAGTTGTGCCATGCGAACTGCTCTGAGTATCTGGGCCATTGCATTTACTGTTTTTATTACGTTTTTTTTCTATTGATGGATTGTAAATCTAGTTTAATAATTATAATGACAAGATAATCTTGGTTGCAAATGTGATCCTGTTTTGACGCCAAGATACAGGTACCCAAATGTGCATGGCAACTGTGAATATCTGAATGTAATTGATGTACCTACAGAAAAAGGTCTAATAAAGAGACTATACAAAAAGATATGGCAGTTAGGGTTACAGGGAGGTGTACCTAAAGGCATCAAGGAAGTGAACACGGCAGTCAGGCCTAATAGACATGGTGTACATCAAAGATTCCTAAAGGAACTGGCAGAAGTTTTTGCATAACATATGACACATATATTGGTAATGAGCCCATGGTCAGCATGATTGCTCATGTGCTTCCCCATTCATAATAGCTGGCCCAAGGATGCACAAGGTAATTACAGACATGTGAGTTTGATTGCTATATTGTAGAGACAGAGTTTGCATAACAGTTAGGTTGAAACACTTTTGATTTATTAAATTTAACATGTTGCATCTGTCAAAACAACTCACAAATGAGTGTAATTCAAACATTTTTGACAGTATTTAAAAGTAACTGTGCATGACATGTGATTAAATATAATTATGTCTATAAGGTATTGGGAAAAAATCGATGTCCTGGCACTGCAGAAGGGTGCGAAGACATAGCTCTTTGGAGGTCTTCTATCATTAATCATATGTACTTAGCACAGCATCCGGTGCTGGACAAAGTGGTGAGATGATAGCAGCAAAATGATCAAGCTTGCTTAATCACATCACAGATATTCACGAAGGACATCATCAATTGTTTGAGAAGTGTCTAAATGGTGAGCTAGACAGATCTGCTAGAGATAAACAATTGCTTACACCAAGTGAGTATTTATATGTATATTTATTATAGTGGCATGGTAGTGTCACTATAGAGTTACCCATTTAAAGTTGAATCTGAAGTTTGGCAGCATAATAACTTTGCAACTGTACGACAGATTTGCCTGAAATTTGGAATGCACAGTCTGGTATCACAGATCTCGACCTGCCAAGTTTTGTTATGGTTGGATATACGGTTATGGAGCTACAGAGCGTCAAAGAACGCATCAATTACAGGTTTTGCAAGTTTTTGCTCGCACCTACACGTTGCATGGTTTGCACAATTGGTCAGAAACCTTCAGGAAAATGCAGCCAGGGTCCCTGATGTGCCTTTCAAAGATTTCATGAAAAATATTAAATGGTTCAAAAGTTATTCAAAATAACTGTTCCCCATTATAGTCTATGAGAAAAGTTAAAATATTCGAAAGTGTCGCAAATGCAATTTTGTCTGCTAAATGACCCTTTTACTTTTGTGATTCAGCCATTTTATTTTCAGTTGGTGGTCAGAGAAATGCTTGGTGTTTAAATTTGGGACCTCTAGGAACACAATTTTGTTGTGTTCACCTAGTCGAGCCCTGAGGATGCTAGCCATGTCTTTTTGGGGTAAAACACCCAGAAATTTGTTTTTAAATTTTTGTAAAGTAGTGTCACAAAGTACTTTCAAATATGTGACACTTTTGTGATTTTATTTTGAAAGTGTCGTGATTTGCGAAGTACTTTGTAACACTATGCCCTAAAACAATAGGGAATCTTGCCACCCGGCTGCAAAAGAATGGTTTTGTCTTTTGGGCTGAAATTTGAGGGCGAAAGCCAAGATCCCACAGATGTGCCTTTTAGTGGTTTGGTGACAAAATATTTCTGGGCTGCAAAGTTACAGCACTCCAAAGTTGATGATTTTTCCTATAAGATAACATTACGTCATCCGCCTCGCCATTTGGGGCCCATATCGAGAAAATGGTTCGAGATACTGACTTTCATCAGAAAGTGCTTAGTCCCAATAGGGGCTAAGTGCAAAACTAGACAGGAAAGTCATAAATAATATGAGATTTTAATTTTTTTTCTACGCCACATGGTTCCTGAGATAAAATCAATTTAGAATTCCAGGTGATAATTTTCTGGTACAAGGGCCATTATTATGGCCACATTCTTTCTATTCACTGTGTTTCTGAATGCACCTTTTGGGACAAAAAGCATGTGCATTTGCATTACTGTTGCTGTTAGTGTTTACATTTACTTTTCTGCTTGTGCTTCCATTACCATTTTGCGTTACCCGTTAGCGTTTGCATCAGCGTGTGCTACCGTTTGCATTGCTCTTGCGTTTGCATTACCGTTTGCATTACTCTTTCCTTTGTATCACCCTGTTCATTACCATTTGTGTTTGCGTAACCATTACCATTTGTGTTTGCGCTTGTGTTTGCATAACTGTAACCATTTGTGTTTGTGCTACCATTTGCATTTGTGTTTCCATTACTGTTACCATTAGCGTTTGCGCTTGCATTTACGTTACCATTTGTGTTACCGTTTCCTTTTGCATCACCATTAGTGTTACCATTACATTTGCGTTTGTACTTGCATTTTGTTGCCGTTTGCATTTGCGTTTATATTTGCATCACTGTTACCGTTACTGTTTTATGTTACTGTTTCTGTTTGCGCTTGCTTTTACGTAACCGTTTGTGTTTGCATTTCTGTTTGCATCATTGTTAGTGTTACCATTAGCGTTGCCTTTACAGTGACATTACCATTTCACGTTCGCGTTTCGTCACTGTTACTGTTAGCGTTTGCCATTTCCATTTCCTTTTTTGCATTACCATTTCCTTTTAGCGTCACCATTACCGTTAGCATTACCATTCTTGTTTGTGTTTGTACTTGTGTTTCTATTGCCATTTCTATTGTGTTAATGTTTGCGTCACCGTTACTGTTATCGTTAGCGCTTTTGTTTACGTTACTGTTACCATTTACGCTTGTGTTTACGTTTAAGTAACCATTTGTGTTTGCATTTTCATTTGCATCACTATTAGCATTACCATTAGCGTTTGCATTTATGATACCGTTACCATTTTAGTTTGCTTTTTGCACTTGCCTTTACATTACCGTTAATGTTTGTCTTACTGTTACGTTTGTGTCATCATTACTGTTAGTGTTTGAGTTTCTGCTTCCGTTACTGTTTGCATTTGTGCTTCCATTATCATTAACTTTTGCTTTTCATTATCATTTGCATTTATGTTTCTGCTTGCTTTTCTCTTACTGTTTGAGCTAATGTTTCCGCTTACGTCCTCAGTGATGCATTGTTTGTGTTTGCACTTAAACGGCACATTCTTTGTGTGATTATAACTTTACAACTGTTGAACAGATTTGTGTGACATTTGCAATACTTGGTCTACTATGGTACTTCAGTGCATTTACCAATTTTCATTTGAAAATCTGTGTAAGTTTTTGCACAATGAAGTGTCAAAAATTTATTTTTCGCACTCATATGTAGTTTTATGTTCATGCTGCTCGGCAACCATTGAAGAGATTTGGATAAGATTTGGTATACATGGAGTGGAATGGTACATCTATTTATTTACCAATTTCTATTTCACTGGTGCATACGGTTTTTAGACAGTGAAGCGCAAAAATACAGTTTTGCTATGTTTTGCACTCTGCACTTGGCATATAGAAAGGCCTTTGTTCAAGGAACATGACAGTTTTGTTAGGTGAAAAATATTGTTCCGTTCCAGAGTTATTGCCATTTGAAGTTGGTACCCCTCACAGTTAAAGATTTTTGGCCGTCAGGTCCGCATTTTAGCACATTTTCATCTGCGAGTTCTGCCATTTTGTGGTGGAAGACTTCTTAAAGGTACACACACTTTAAAATTGATTATCTCTTGAACGGTTTGGGCTTTTAGCATGAGATTTGGAGGTGTTGAGTAGATGTCCTGGAGATGTGAATTATGCTTTTACATGTTGGGAAAACAATTTGCTGCGGAGATACTGTGAGATGCAGGTAATGTTTTGTGATAGCGTTATGCATGGTGGTAGTGGCTTACAATTTATTGTGTCGGTAGCCCTAGTGGTACGTGAGGTGTCTTACAGTGGTTTGGTTCACATCAGCTTTTGTGCCGTTATCTCGAAATGAAGCGATATACAGACTTTTGCTACTGTTGGATCACAGCGCCTTTGTGCCGTTATCTTGGAAGTGAAGCGAGATACAGACTTTTTGTATCTGCTGCCTCAGATCACCTTTGCTTCATTATCTCAAACATAAAGCGAGATACAGACTTTTCACATTGTTGACTCACATCACCTTTGTGCCGTTGTCTCAGAAGTGAAGCGAGATAGACTTTTCGCTACTGTTGACTCAGATCACCTTTGTGCCATTATCTCAGAAACAGAGAGATACAGACTTTTCGCTACTGTTGGATCACATTGCCTTTGTGTCATTATCTCAGAAATGAAGTGAGATACAGAGTTTTCGCTACTGTTAGATCACATTGCCTTTGTGCCGTTATCTCAGAAATGAAGCAAGATACAGACTTTTGCTACTGTTGCCTTTACATCAGCTTGCTGTTACCATTTCCATTTATGCTCTCACCGTTTGTGTTACAGTTTGCACTTGCATTTCTGTTACCATTTGTGTTTCTATTTACATTTACATCACTGTTACTATGACTGTAGCATTTGCGGTTACATTATCATTACCGTTACCATTGAGTTTCAAATTTAATTTGCGTCACTGTTACTGTTACTGTTTGCGATAACAGTTGCATTACCACTTGCATTTGCATTTCCATTGCGTTACTGTAACAGTTAAGCTTGCATTTATATTAACATTTAAGTTACTGTAACAGTTACCATTAGCGTTGCACTTCACTCACTGTTACTGTTACTGTTAGCATTACCATTACTGTCATTTCTGTAAAGCAGACATAGGCAGTATGGTGGAAGCATGGGGCCCTCCACCACCACATTCCATTCACTATTTATATTTCACATTCTCAAAAGAAGGGAAATTCATGGCAAAAGAATTAGTTTAATGCATCAGTTGGGTTGTTCCACAGCAAAAGTGAAGAATTTGGTGTTAGGGTTACCATCCCTTACCCCCATGCCCACCCTGCCCCCAACAGGCATTGGGGTGTGCATTGGGATCATCAGGCCTAACTTTCACCCCATTCTCCTATACTACACCACCTCAGCTTCCTTACTCATGGAATGGGGTGAGAGTTAGGGCCAATGACTCCAACGCACAACCTGATGATTGTTGATGGGGGCAGGTGGGTGTGGGGAAGGGATGGTAACCCTAACACAGAATTTCCTCACTTTTGTCACTGTGGAAAACCCTAACTGATGCATTAAATGGAGTTTTTGCATGAATATATGTAAATATATATATATATATGTATATATATATATATATATATATATATATATATATATATATAATATATATATATATGTTGTCTGAAAATATTTGTCCACCGTGGCAAATAAATTATGATTACTGGGTGATACATAGATACATAGAAATGTGATGGCAGAAAAGGACCACCAGCCCCACCTAGTCTGCCCACTTCCTAGTTTTCTGCTAGGGCATGCCTTACCCTCCCACAACCCCAAATCTCAACAGTCCCTTGTGTCTGTCCCATGCTTCTTTGAACCCTTCCACTGTTGTCTCTCCAAACAATTCATCCAGTAGCCTATTCCAATTATCCACCACCATCTCTGTGAGATAGTACTTTCTAATGTTCCCTTGAACTGTCCACCCACAATCTGCAACCCATGCACACTAGTCCTCTGATTTCCTTTCAAGTGAAGATTATTTCCACTGGCACTTGGTTTATACCTTTTAGGTACTTGAATGTCTCAAACAGATACACCCACCTTCAAGGCCCTGCACAATGTCTCCTATGAATAGATTGAACAGTAGTGGCCCCAATACCTGTAGTTTCCCACCTCCCCGCATTGTGCAGGGGAACCACATCCACCTTTTCCAGTCATCATGGACCACTCCAGTGGCTCCAGGGCCCTGACATTTTCTGCTACAACATCATTAAACCACAGAGGTCTCCCCTCCTCTTATTCTTACTTAACTCATTGGTGCATAGGTCTGTGCCCCCCACAATAGCCTCTTTATTCTCACCCACATGTCATTCACCTCTGCAGTGATACACTAGTTGCCTTATAAAGCCTGCTCGGCTTTTGTATTACCTGCTTCTGGTCCAGATTGATGCACCATAATCTTCACCTAATTGGCACACTTCCAACCTGCTCCCTGTGGCTAGATTGATGCTGAAAAAGCTCTCTGGAAGTGAACATCCCTTTGAGAGTGAAGTCCTGATCCTCTGGAGAGCTGCCACTGATCCTCTCCCTCTATGATGCTGTCATAACTTTTAAAAGTAAACATGGAAAAATGTGTACATAGTATGCTAATTACAATTTTTAAGTTTGCCAACTAAATTAAATTGAGAGATTGATGTTAATATAAGTTCTTTGATGTGTCTGATTAGATTCAAAGGCTGTCATAAAACTTGATGCCACTGTTTCAAACAACCAGCTTATCAATGATTTGAAATGACTTTCTGCAGACTATCAAACTTCAAACTTGGAAGCATTCCACAGTTTGATTATCCACTTCACTCCAAAGCACACAGCATTCTCAGATATAGGGATGAGTTGCCAGTATGACACCAACCCTTTTTCCCATTCATCAAATAATGCTAATTGTATTTATTGATGCTATATTTAATATGTGTATATCAGTCTAATTCTAGCAGGTATGTTTTATAATGAAAATTCAAACAGAGGCCAATTGGTGCTACTTTATTGGTGTGCACAATATCTCATCAGATATCTGAAGTTTAAAAAGGTGGCTTCACAGTACACAAGCTACTTAAACATGCAACGACAGTAAGCTAAGACACTAACAGTGGCTACTAACTAATGAATGTTCCATAATTTTGTATTGCTCAATGTACTACTTAAGAAATAAGGCATACCTAGTGGTTAGGTTAACAGTCTGATATTCATACCCTGGTTCAAAATCAGAATCATTGATCCAGTCATTCCACAGCAGTAGAGAATGGAATGCTGAGAGGAAGAACCCACATACCATGGTGATCTGGTTGTACATGTCAGTGTTACTGTGATTAATGTAAGGCTGTTGGATTCCTAACAGCCAATCAGATTGCATTAGTTCTGTAATCCTTTTATAATACTGTAGTTGGCTTTTTTAAAAATCACAGCATCCCAGCACTGACATGCTATCTCAGGCTTAAATATTATATATAGCAAATTCATGCATTTTAATTAGCTCTTAAACCCTCTAGTTTCCCAACCCATCCCTTTTATCAATTCCCTCACCTTTCTTTCTTCTTCTTTATAATACTCCTCCTTTTCTCTGTCAACAACACAGATTTCCCTAGTGAGCACTGATGATAGGAGGGGATTTTTATGATCAACAAAGATACACCAGACTTGACAGGGGCTTTGTTGAGTGGTAACTTGCTAACTTGCCAACTTGCCTGCTAAGAAAGGAAAACAATGGCACCAGATACAGTTTAAAAATAATGGCACTATGATTTTGATAATGAGGTCCATTGGCAGAGGGATTTGTTTAGGTGGGCACTGTTATCTCATAAATGTCCACCTAGACAAGTCCTCAGCCAATCAGAAGCCTCAAACACTTTTACCCATCTTCTAATGCAGTATGATACATCACAAATGTACTAATATTGTCAATCTAACTGACATTAACTTCAATGACTTGAACGTCCACCTCACCAAGAGGGGTCTAGGCTGTACAGCATTAAGCATGCAGTAAAGTGTCTACAGGTTGATAGGGAATACTAAATTCTTTACTTTTTGTAAGGTTTGATATTCCTATAAATGAATATGCAGCACTCCAGTTTTCATTATCAGTACCTATGTGTTTAATTGCAAACTGTGTTCACAGGTATCATTCATAAATATGTTTACTATATATGAACACAAGGGAAAAATATGGTTTTGAACAAAGCCATCTGATTTAATTTTTTAAACAGGATATGCTGAGACTTACTTGAATTACTTATTAAGGAGTAGAGAACAGACCTCATTCAAAGATGTGCGGAAGAAAGTCCAAAATCTCTATGTTTAGCAATCAGTGACAGATCAGATAAATTAGATGCTGTTTCAAATTTTATTAGCAGATATCAATCTCAGAATTAATTTGTATACAAACTGTGTACAACAACAACTGATTACAACTTTATAAATATGATTGGACGAGGCAAAATGCTAAGGAAAGTACAGTCTTTTTATTTAATGTCAAGGTTTTATGTTATGAACTCTCAATAAATTATTTTACTGTTTTATTAAATGTCTGAGTGTCAACATATGAGTTTAGTATAGAGTATTTCAATATGTAAATGTATGAAGTTGGTGTATGCAATGTTTGTAATTAATATGTGACATCAGTCTACAGATGAATTTGTTATATAAGTTGATAAGTCTTTCTCTATGATTATGAGGAGACAACTACTTCAGCCGACATGATTGTGTGAGGGCCACTGGTCATACAACCCAGGTTCAAAGTGGTCACACTGGCAATGATTCTGCCAGCACTACAAAAATGGATAATGGCTAGCCTTCTTGGACATAAAAGATGCAGATTTTCACATTCCCATAAGGCAGTCTATCAGAAAATATCTAAGGTTCAGACTCCTTTAATGTTACTACCAGCTCTAGATAGTACCATTTGGTCTCATAACAACACAAAGAGTTTAAATAAAGTATCTGTAGTAGTGGTGGTTCACCTATGAAAATTAGGTATCTCAGCATTTCTCTGCCTGGATGACTGGCTAGTCATGGGAAAAGTCTCCACAGCAAGTAAGGGATCATCTGCATGTAACACAGGACAAGTTACAGTCTTCACAGCAAGTAAGGGATCATCTGCATGTAACACAGGACATGTTACAGTCTCCACAGTAAGTAGGGATCATCTGCATGTAACACAGGACATGTTACAGTCTCCACAGCAAGTAAGAGATCATCTGCATGTAACACAGGACAAGTTACAGTCTTCAGCAAGTAAGGGATCATCTGCGTGTAACACAGGACAAGTTACAGTCTTTGCAGCAAGTAAGGATCATCTGCATGTAACACAGGACATGTTACAGTCTCCGCAGTAAGTAAGGGATCATCTGCATGTAACACAGGACATATTACAGTCTCCGCGTAAGTAAGGGATCATCTGCATGTAATACAGGACAAGTTACAGTCTCCGAGCAAGTAAGGTATCATCTGCATGTAACACAGGACAAGTTACAGTCTTCGCAGCAAGTAAGGGATCATTGCATGTAACACAGGACAAGTTACAGTCTTAGCGCAAGTAATGGATCATGTGCATGTAACACAGGACATGTTACAGTCTCCACAGCAAGTAAGGATCATCTGCATGTAACACAGGACATGTTACAGTCTCCACAGTAAGTAAGGGATCATCTGCTATGCGCGGGACATGTTACAGTCTCCACAGTAAGTAAGGATCATCTGCATGTAGCGAGGACATGTTACAGTCTCCGCAGTAAGTAAGGGATCATCTGCATGTAACGCAGGACATGTTACAGTCTCCGCAGTAAGTAAGGGTCATCTGCATGTAACACAGGACATGTTACAGTCTTCCGCAGTAAGTAAGGGATATCTGCATGTAACACAGGACAAGTTACAGTCTTCGCAGCAAGTAAGGGATCATCTGCATGTAATGCAGGACATGTTACAGTCTCCACAGTAAGTAAGGGATCATCTGCATGTAACGCAGACATGTTACAGTCTCCACAGTAAGTAAGGGATCATCTGCATGTAATGCAGGACATGTTACAGTCTCCACAGTAAGTAAGGGATCATCTGCATGTAACGCAGGACATGTTACAGTCTCCACAATAAGTGGGTTATCTGCATTTATAAAATGGCAGGGTAAAATCATGGAATCTGATTGGCTGTTATTTATGTAAAATATGGTTTACACATGGCTAAAAAAGGACTGTGAAGAGTCTGAAACCAGATCAATGGGCATTTGGAACACAGGCATTTCAGTTAGCCCCTACAGCCAGAACTGATCTTCCACCACAAACATGGCTGCTACCGTTACACTGTAAAAAAAAACTTCATCTGGGCTCTAAAAATAAAACTACCTTAAATAAAATATAAAACAAATTAATTTACGGTAGTTTCCTTGATTATCACACTCTCCTTACACACATGAACAAATTAGAAACAATAAGTATTGTTTATAGTTTTCACTACAACTGTTTCTTTGCTTACAGTGAAAAATCCCCCTTCTATCTTTACCTGCTCATCAGGTAACTCTCTTCTTCTTGTCCTGACAGAGAGATAACTGAGGCTCTGGCTGTAACAAAGGCCTTTGTTGTCTATGCATACAGAGTGTTAGCAGAAAACATTCTGCCAATGGAACTGAGCAGAATTTTGAATCCATGTATTCCATGGTAAACATTCTATGATAAACATTCCATATCTTGAATGTGGGGAAAACAGAAAAAACAGGAAGAAGAAGGTAGGCAACAATACAATGACATCATCAGTGACATCATTTGTTGTGAGTGGAAGGACTATTTGATCATAAATGCACACAAGTAAATCTATTGTTTCTACATATAAACATGCTTTTCCCAAATGTAAAAAGTTTTTAAAACAGGAGCCCATTTTATAAGTGCAATAAGAAACTCCAGGTGAGTGCATGGAACAGATTTTACTGCCCCAGAGCTAAAGGCACTGCCAAGGCCCGTCAGGCCTGCCATTACGCCCCAGCCGCAGTAAAATCTGACCCATGCACACCCTGTCGTATCTTATTGCTTACGAACACAGGACATGTTACAGTCTCTGCAGCAAGTAAGGGATCATCTGCATGTAACACAGGACATGTTACAGTCTCCACAGTAAGTAAGGATCATCTGCATGTAACGCAGGACATGTTACAGTCTCCACAGTAAGTAAGGGATCATCTGCATGTAACACAGGACATGTTACAGTCTCCACAGCAAGTAAGGGATCATCTGCATGTAACGCAGGACATGTTACAGTCTCCACAGTAAGTGAGTTATCTGCATGTAACACAGGACATGTTACAGTCTCCACAGTAAGTAAGGATCATCTGCATGTAACGAGGACATGTTACAGTCTCCACAGTAAGTAGGGATCATCTGCATGTAGCATGGGACATGTTACAGTCTCCACAGTAAGTAAGGGATCATCTGCATGTAACAGAGGACATGTTACAGTCTCCACAGTAAGTAAGGGTTATCTGCATGTAACACAGGACATGTTACAGTCTCCACAGTAAGTAAGGGATCATCTGCATGTAACATGGGACATGTTACAGTCTCCACAGCAAGTAAGGGATCATCTGCATGTAACGAGGACATGTTACAGTCTCCACAGTAAGTAAGGGATCATCTGCATGTAACACAGGACATTTTACAGTCTCTAGGATTCCTGATGAATGAGAAAAGTCAGTCCAGCTCCCTGTGGAGGGACTGCAGTTCATATGCACATAACTGAACACCGTAGTGCAAAGGACTCACCTACCTCAGGAAAGGGTAAGCAGCATCCTGTAACTAGTCAGCTCATTCAAACTGAACAGACAAAAGAATATGAAGTCAGTTCATGCAGCTTCTGGGCCACATAGCTGCAGCAACTCCTCTGTTCCTGGATTTTTTTTGAGAGTGGGTACCTTCTCTGGCACCATTGTGCTCTGAGTTTGAACTGGTTGTCATTCATCTGGAATCTGGATCTCAGGACAGTACATGTTGCTGCAGCCATGTTGCCCAGGAGCTGCAGGAACTGTGTTGCTGTTATTGGCCTGTTCTTTTGAACGAGCCAGCAAACTTCAAGCTGCTGCTTACCCTTTCCTGAGGTAGGCAAGCCCTTCCAACTATGATGTTCAGTAATCCCAGGAATGTAACAGATTTTGTGTTACCTGAAGGTGCTCCATTACCTGCCGGGAGGCTTTCCATGGCTAGCCAGTTGTCCAGTAGAATAATACTGAGACACCTAACATCCTTATTTGAGCCATCACCACTGTCAAATACTTTGTTGAAAGGCAATTTCAGAGAAAGAGAAAGAGAAAGAGAAAGGAGGGACCAAATAAGGTTCAACTCTCACCTTCTCCCAGCAATACAGAATGGGTTGGTTTATAAATAATCACTCTCCATAGTGTTATTGTTTCTTGCAAGATATCCATTAGTATGTGTAACATAAAACCCATCCTACACAACAAAAATCCGATTTGGTTATTGTTAATATATAAAAAAAGTTTTATTTCACAGTTCAAAATGAATTGCTGAATACAGTTCTTTCAGCCACTGTCAATGTCCCAGGTGGAGTGTCAGTGGATCTGCAGAGGCTACCATGAGAGCTCTGGATACAAGCAAGTACCACTTCAATATGATTGTGGACTATAATGCCATGGAAGTTTGGTTGATGGCCCTTACTGTCTCTATGTGGAGATTTGATGGCTCATGGAAACAAAAGTGACCCAGAATATGGATTTAAAGGTTAAGGATTTCACCTGTGTGGTGACTCCTATTGTGGCCAAGATAAAGGCCTGTATGAGAAAGGTGAGGTGTATAATACCTCATGCACTACCTTTGATGATATGTTGCTGTTAGAACTAATTCATAATGCGTATACTGAATGTATTAGTTTTATTATGTTAGGAATGTTTCATTAGTCTGTTCATCCATGGGTTGAATCCTGGCTAGGAATTTGTTTAATGCTTTTCTGTTGTATATCTGTTATGTTCAAAAAGGAAAGAAATAAACTTTCAATTTGATCATAAAAAATATACCATGTGACATCTATACTGATTGCTGACTGCAGACCATCTTGCACTTTACTAATTGGTCAATAACTGATGCTCATTTAAAATACTCTGGTTCCATGGTCACTGTAATGAGCTGGCAATATACAAAGGGTTTTGTGCCTCCCATATGCACTAAAATTTAAAGCCGTCTGGCAATGTGAGGTTGGTTATGTAAGCAGCCAGCAAGGTATGGGCTGGGGTAGTAAAGTGGGGTGAACTGGCACTACAGAGTGAGTGGATGGGAGTGGGGGACATTGACTACCATGGACATCATTTTCTATGGTATGTTAATTGTTTTAGTATTTTACATTACTAACACTCATACTGCCTATGAGGGTGCAACAAATTAAACTGGGCTGAGAGGGTGGATTTTACTACTAGTATGGAGGTTTGGGACTAGGGAGTTAGTACAATTATGGGGATTTGTGAATAGGGTGGTGATAGTACAATTACAGGGATCGGAGCATGGTGGGTCATCTGCTGGCCCTGCAGGTGCTTAGACTCAGGAATTGTAGTGGAAATGGGGAAATACTTGTGCCCTTTCATATAGCGTATGTGTGACCACTCATCTGTTTGGTGTTCCAGTATGTTCCAGTATGGTTGGTGCAAGGGGAGGACCAAGCAGTGGAGACCATACTCAATAGAGAATCGGGTGCTGGTTCCAGGTGCAATGGCATTTGTCACAGGTTGCCTTTGACACGACTTGCATCAACCATTCTTTAATTGTCCTCAGTATGTTTTAAATTCAGGAATAAGAAAACTTGATGGTCACTTTCTAACTCAACATAATTTTATACAATATTACTACCATAATGTTTGATTATAGAAAAGATACTTGTTACACAGCTGCCAGGCTGGGTGTGCTGTTGGCTGCTCTGTAATAGTTATAGTTGCAGTGGAGTGCTTCTAGTGTTTCTAGTGTTTATTTTTAAAAGCGTTTTAAAAGCATTTTTTTTAAAGTGTATATTTATTTATTTCATTGTGTTTGCTCATTTTGGCTGCTGTTTCGCTACTCGGTTGTCCCTATCAGTTGCTTTGAGTGGGACTGTTTGGTGTGAGTTGCTCTACGGGCCTGTGTGAAAGGGTATGCTTCTTCACGACTGTGATTTCAATCCTGGATTTTCTGCCTGAAGCTGAGTCGGGCGATCCTTCAGCCTACAGTGCTGATGTTTGCAGTTGTTGTTGTATTCTGCATTCGTTGGAGGACTTGGGGTGCATTTTCCTTTCCTTGACCCCTGGATTATTTACTACATCATGGTGCGAGCACTGCTGGTTGGGGTCTGTGAATTGATCCTGGATTCAACCCGCACTCTTTGGTGGAGATGCATTTGAGAGGATCGTTATTTTGGTGTGTCTGCTTTTTGGAACTTGGATTCGCAACATCTGACATCATGGGCCTGGTAGATTTATGGTGGTGGATCTGGGGACTGTAGTTGGCTCAATTTGGGAACTGGTAAATTGGCCCATCTAGCTGGCAGCCCATTTCTGGGCTGTAGCAGCACAGGGTTGGGTGTTCTCCACGGGGAGCCAGTGGTTGATAATTTCTTTCCTAGGGATCCTTGGGGGACCTTATTCAATAGGGTTCCGTGGGGGTTCTTTGGTAGGTTGTGCGGCCTGGTGGTGGACCCTGGAATGGATTTTGGGCCTCCCGTTGCAGAGCTAACTGGTCCTGAAGAGGATTTCTTGGACTTCATTCCTGGATTTGGTTCTGGTCAGATCTATATACTTTTCTTCATTGAGCATTGAGGTGTTTGAGACATTACTTATATAAGTTTTGCTGTCAAAATTATGAATATTTTGCTTTGCTTTGACAATCAAATCATTGTGTTGGTGAGTACCATACCAGTTTCTCTGACCACTGTTAGGTGAGAGTGCCAGAGGCCGGAGACATTCAGACTTTCTACTGGTGACATTTCTCATGTAAACTCTGTGCTGAAAATTCAGGACATTTTGTTTTTATTTTTTGATCATTGAACTGTTTGTGGTAGTGAGAGTTCCATTATAGTCTCTCTGGGCATTAGTAGTGAGTACTAACTGCCTGGGGATTTTCAGATATTATTACTGGTGTAATTTCTCATATAAGGTCTGCTGTTAAACTTTGGACATTTTGATTTTCTTTTCTGTCTAACCACCAAATTATTTCTGGCAGTGAGGTGCCAGAATAGTTCTCTGGGCACTGGTAGTGAGGCGCCAGGCCTGGGGACTCTTAGATATTATTTTGGTGTGAAGGGATTGTTTTATTTTATTTGTTTAGTAATGTAAGTTTTGAGGTTTATTTTATTTTATTTTTATTGCTGTTTTATTTTTGTTTGTTCAACTTAGTTTCCTGTTAAGATTGTGAGAGAATTCTGGGGCATGGAGGCTTTGTTTTATTATTTTGTTCTTGTTTTAATTTATTTTTGGGTTTTATAATCTTAGTCTTAAATTGCAACTATTTTAGGGTTTTTATTTCATAAGGAAGTTAGGATTACCTAGTGTAGAATTTTAGCCATAGTTTGGTGGTTACTTATTTGTGGAATGTGCCTGTTTGTTCTACCAGTCCTGTGTTATTTGTCCTCCTCTTTCCATGCCCTCCACCTGTTCTACCCCCTTCACTTGTCTACTTCTGTTTACCAGTGCTGTCATGCACTGGGAATTGCTGCAGGGGTGTGGGGTGGCGTGATGGAGGCACGGACATTGGAGTTCGAATGAGCAGATCTCTCACATGGGGTAGTTAAGACCAGAAGACACCCTGGGGTGAAATGGCACCTGGAATGTGGTGGTCCATGTCTAGTCCCCATACCCAAGGGTACCACCTTTTGGATGGGCAAGTAGCTGGGACAGCTCTTGAACACCGATCCAACTCGGGCTCTGTTATGCAACGCCAGATCATTAAGAACAAAACTGCATTTATTGCAGATTTTGTTGGAACAGCTGATCTGGTTTGCATCACTGAGACCTGGATGGATGGAAATGCTGCCCCTTTGGAGGCAGCTATTTCACCTGGGTACCGGTGATACATCGCCCGAGATTGGATCGTGGTGGGGAGTAACAATCTGTTTTAAGACCGAATTAGCCTCATGGGTGTACCAGTAGAGGACGTTGAATCCTTTGAGTGTACTGTGGTAGCTGGTGTGGGTTGCAGGATATGCTCATCTACCATCCACCGGGGATGAAGCTATTCCTGCAGAAAGTAGCGGACCTTGCCACTGACATGGCACTGGAGTCGCCCAGACTGATGGTTCTGGGTAACTTCAATCCTGGGTCGACGATGAATTCTCACTTTTGGACAACACTTCCTCCAGTTGATGATATCACTGGGCTTCGCACAGGTTGTTTCCTCAGCTACCCATAACGGTGGTCATTCTTGGATTTGGTCTTCCTCCTGGGATTGAGACCTCTGATTTTGGGGTGGAACCTGTTGGTTGGTCTGATCACTACATCATGAGGTTCAATTTATGCACCCCCTTGGCAGGTCTGCTCCTGTGGAGATGGTCAGTTTCCATCCTTACGGGATGTTGGCCCTGAAGACCTGGTGGCGGTGATTGACCTCTTGGAGTTCGTTGATGCTAGCTCAGGTCCAGAGCCATTGGTTCAGGCCTATAATAAAGCCATTTCCTCAGCTCTTGACCTGATTGCTCCAGTCCATGTTCATCCCCTTCCACTTTGCCCTCGGGCCCTTGGCTTGATGGTCCTTTGAGGGAGTTGCAGAGGTTGGGACATGGGTTAAAACATCATTGGCAGAAATCCATCCTGAATGGCGACCGTCTTGTTTTGTTGGAGCACTACCAGCTCTACCAATCAGTGATCTCCTGTTAGAAGGCAGAATTCCTGTCCAGGGAGATAATTGTATCTCAGAATTGACCAGCTCAACTCTTCCAAACTGTGGACAGGTTGTGCAGCCCAGCCTGTCTGCAGCTCCATCAAGCTTTTCACAAACTCAGTGTGATGAGATTGCTCAGTTCTTTGTGAATAAGGTGACTGACATCAGGTCAGAGATCTGTCTCACCCATTCTATGGAGGATGCTTTTGGTTGGTGCTTGGTCACTAAGCCTCTTATCTCCTGGAGTACCTTTGAACCTGCTGGAGTTCATTGATATTATGAGGCTTGTCCAGGGATGTGCCCTATGTGCTGTAGTTTAGACCAGGGCCCTACCTCCCTGATTTTGGGTTGTGTTGATATCATTGGCCGGTCTTGGCTCAGATTATCCGGTGCTCATTGGAATTGGGTGAGTTTCCATGCTCCCTGAAGGAGGTGGTGGTGACACCCTTCTGAAGAAAGCTTCCTTGGACCCAGATACTCTAGCCAACTACAAACCTATCTCTAACCTTCCTTTTAAGGGAAAGGTAATCAAGAAAGTAGTGGCAACTCAACTGGAGAACCATTTGACCATCCATAGTATATACGATCCTCTCCAGTCTGGTTTTGTAAGAGGCATAGTACTGAGACTGCTCTGGTTCGGTGCTCAATGATCTCCTGATAGTGAGAGATCAGAGAAACCATTCCATCTTGGTACTCCTTGATCTCTCTTCAGCTTGTGACACTGTAGACCATGGGGTACTGCTCGAGCACATGAGGTCCATTGGGACTGACTGGTACAGTGCTCATATGGTTTTCATCTTTCCTCACTGGTAGAACTCAGAGAGTTGTCTCGGGATTTGTTCTTCTGAGTCTTTCTGCCTGCCTTCTGGGTCCCACAGAGCTTGGTTTTGTCCCCATGTTGTTTGCAGTGTACATGCTACCCTTGGAGATATTGTAAGACAGTATGGGCTGAGGTTTCACTGTTATGCTAATGATACTCAGTTCTACTTGTCTTTGCCCTCGACCAGGTTAGTGCTCTCTCAGCATTTAACAGCTGCCTTGCCAAAATCCAAGACTGGATGAATTTCAGCGGGTTAAAGTTGAGCATGAGGTAAGACTGAGGTTATGGTGGTCGACCGGGATGCAGGATAGAGGGTTGAGGACTAATTTGCCCTCTGGTTTATTCTTGGGGCGCCAGATCCTTACCTCTGAACGGGTGCATGACCTGGGAGTGGTACTTGACGACAGGCTGACCCTTCATTATCAGGTGTTGGCAGTCGTGAAGTTTGCCTTTTATCATCTTAGGAACATTACCAGGATCAAACACCTTGTTCCATCCAGTGATCTGCCTGTGCTGGTCCACATCTTTGTGACCTCACACCTTGACTATTGTAACTTCCTTTACTTAGGGTTTCCTGGGTTGATATCCACCACTTGCAGTTAGTGCAGAATGCTGCTACTCATTTATTTACTAGGTTATCAAGGAGATCTCATATTACCCCGTGCTGCTCGATCTGCACTGGCTGCTGATTCAGTGGCAGATCACCTTTAAGGTAGATTTGTTAACCTCAAAGCTCTACACAGACTTGGTCCTGACTACTTGAAAGAGCTTCTGATCTCTTACATCCCTGTGCGACAGCTTTGCTTGGCTGATGAGGGGTTGCTGGAGATTCTGAGGGTTACTTTGAATTCTTCTGGGGCTCGCGCTTTGTGTTTGTGGTCCTGTCAGCTTGGAGTGCAGGACCATGGGAGCTAAGCAGGCACTAAAAACATTTTTGTGAAACAAGGCTTTTCCTGATTTATTATGATTTTGATATGTGTTTTAATGAATTGTGTTTAAAATTCTGTGAAGCGCCTAGATAATTTGAAAGGCACTCAACAAATAAAGATATTATTATTATTACATGATGGAGATTAGATAATTTTATGTGACGATTTTATTTTATCCTTTACCTCCTATATTTTATTTTGGTGCAATAATACTTATTGTGGTAAGAAACAGTTCAGCTCACTTATTTATGATATAGTTATGCAAAAATTATATCTAAACTTACAAAGTACAAGATGCTTCAAATGACATACTGTATGAACCTCTGCAGTCAGTATACAATCAAGTTACATATGCTGTTAAGTCTGTACCTTTTGCCAACTTCAAACCTTTTAAAAATATAGAAAACGGATCAATTTGAGGTTTTGTTAATTAACGATATAATAGGAAATGTTAAAATTCTTATGTATAATATACATTAGGGTTCATTTCACACATGACAATTCTATTTGCTTATGCAAATTTAAATTCTTTGTAATGACCACCTTCAGATGGAAAAGCCTCTTGAATTGTCTTCATCATGCATGAAGGTAGTGGTAGTCAATACCTGCATCCAAGCCATTCCCAGCACCAATATACAAATTGATGGCAGGCAATATACCTGTAACATCTTACAAAAGAATTATAATTAATACCTGGTCTTTTAACAATGTTTTAACTTATTGAAACTAGAAGTGAAATCAAACAACCAAAATAAAGCCCATGAAATTGATTCTATAAATAAAAAATTATATATAATAGCGTTCAAACAGACAAGGAGTGTGACAGTAAAAGCAATGGTGAGATAAGGGTGGATTCTAGCAAGCAAATGTTTCTGAAGTAGGTCTGGGTTTGGAGGTGGTGGTGACACTGAGTGGGGAACTCTGTGTGTGTGATTAACCATCATGGTGTCAGTGCATGCAGGTGAGGCTGGTGGAATGTGGGTGGGGTTACATTTTGAAAGTATGGACTTGGTAACCAGTTGCACTTCAGCATGTGGAACACACACAATAGACCATGATTCATATCACTACATTCACTTAAACTGCAACGTCATATTGATCATAAACCATCCCATCATTTCTAAATACCTAACAGCAATATCGAATGACAAATAAATCTTACTCGTGGTCATACTGGATGAGTTCAGCATTATCAGAGTATTCTTGATGATACTGGTAATAAGCTGTCTCCAGTATGCGTTGATTTAGGCACAGCAGCAGCAAATCCAGAATGAGTTATTATACATGCCATATCACGCTATCAGAGTCGATTCCTTCTTCTCTCATATGGGAACCTATCTGCTCAATTTTGTGACAACATCTGCAGTTAAGAACATCATTCATTTGTTTGCATATGTTGCACGTTCTCCTGTGTATAGCGAAATAAAATATGATTCATGTAATTGGACAGCATTGAGACTGGGGTGGTATACAGACCAACTACAAAGTGTGAGGAAACTGGCATGCAGATGCTGAAGGAGGTTCAAAGAATTGCAGTGAAGGGAGAGATCCTGCTGGTGGGAAACCTAAATCTCCCAGATACAGTTAAGGATAATCCATCTGCAATGTTGGCTAGGAATGAAGAGATCATAATGGCATTCTATGGTGCCTGCATGCAGCAGCTAGTCAGATATTTCACAAACATTCTTGGCATGGTCTAGCCAACATAGATAGCATGGAGATAGTTGTAGGTGGGGCCAGCCTGGAAGATAGTGACCACAGCACAGTGAGTTTCATGCCAAGGGCAGGATACATTGCTAGCCAAACCACCATTAAAGTTCTAAACTTCAGGTGGGCAGATTTTCTCAAGATGAGGGAGATATTCTGAGAGGAATTGAGGAGTCTGAGGTAATGGAGGGAAGGGTAGAGAAATATGAAAAAGATCAAGGAAGTGACAGAGTGATATGTAAGGCATTCAGTGGAAATAAGAAGATGCAGGGAAGAAGGGCAGGGAACTTACAAGGAGAAGATGAGGATGGCAGAACAGAGATTAGGAATGCTAAAGCAGAAACAGAAGAGAGAATTTTGAAAATAACAAATGGGTAGCTAGCTGACTGAATGATAGAAGCCAAGGGGTGGTGATAAATTCTCCCACTGTTTAATAGTCTGAGCCAGCCTGAGCTCTGTAGATGCCTTAACTACACTGACTGCTCCTGTCACCTCTTTGACTCTTTTAGATATTCTTATCTGTCCTCCATTTCGTACATACATCACCACCCCTGCCCTTTTCTTTTTACATAATCCATGCAAAATATCCAGTATGCTGGTACCACTATGTCCTACTCATGGTAATGTGAGACCCATAATTCTGTGATAGCAACCATGTCCACTCCCTGTCTGCCTTGTGAGCCTGTAACTATGCTATTTTGTTTGCCAGACTTCTAGTGATCATATTTACAACCTTCTCACACTCTTTATTCTCACCTCCCACACATGCCATACCCTTCTAGTATCCCCTCTTGAACTCTCCCTTATTCCATTTCTGTTGTTATTAGAGGTAAGCTCATTCGACTTTCAACAAGTGTATCCTGCTGACTTGACATCACCCATTCCTAGTATAATTTCTCTTTGCCTGATATATATTAAATAGATGACATATGAATTCTGTGAGTTACCCTGTTTGGCAGGACTTGTTTTAACTAGTGGTGGAACTCTTTTACTGAAATGGCTAGAACCAAGTCTCAGCCAATCAGAACACATGGATTTCTTTGCCCATTTTATGTAATGCACTACTATCTGGGTTGTTCACCACCGTTTCTCCGACACCCTGGCATGACCTCCATCCATATGAGACTATGCCTCTTCCCTTTGCTACCCAATATCACACTTTTTAATATTGATTCTACCAACACAAAGAAACACAAAATCACACATGCCCCATACAGCAAAACAAAATGGGCAAAATATGCAAGATAGCACATAATATTATTCAGGTTCTGCTATAAGCATGAATGCATGGTGCTAGAAGGGCACTCACACAGTCTGCAATGGGTGTAATTTTGCAGATTGTGAGAGGCCTCTTGGCACCATACATTACTTCCTAAAGCTGTACCTGCCTAATATTTTGTGAAGTTTTGAATATATATATATAGGCAAAATACCTGCCTAGTACATCCTACCCGGTTACAAAAACCAAATAAGTAAATATTGATTCATTGTGTTATGGGGTATGTGTGATTATTTTTTCTTTAAAATTTCAAGTCTGTCCAATACCATTTGGGGTATGCCTTGCTTAAGTGTTTTGTCCTAAGATTCTCTGTCTTTTAAAAATCAAATACTATTCATGTTTCCATATCATTTGTTTCTATTATGTACATTAGAATTACACTTTCTATCATAACCACTTTGCCAGAGAACACTCTACTCGTCATCTGACAATAGGTAATATTGAAATTCAGCCTTCAAATGAGGCCTATGATAATCTCTATTACCTTACACACAATGGTGTAATCAGTCATATACTGGTACCCATGCTTGAAGATTGTCTTATTTTCCATACGAAAGCTAAATAACAACAGACTAAGTGTTATGTATTGTGCCAACACTTTATTACCTATATGTGATAAAGCAAGGCGAAAAAACTACTTACCAGTCTGTGTCATGTAACCTGGATACATGATCTACATCCAGTAAATTTCTTTGACTATCAGTGTTAGGAGTGTCACTAATTCTTGTGGGTGGTTCAAATCTGTGTGGCATGATGGAAATTCTCAACAATCCACCAATCAATTAATCTTCACTACTTTTAGATCTTCAGAATCATCACCGTCTGCCCTGAACTCCTAACAACATATTCTGCATCGTGATCAGAGTATTCAACATCACTGGAGTAACTGGTGTCTGAATCAACTTCCATCTCTGTTTAAGCAATAGACATTGGAATTAAGGATATCATTCTGATCAGCATACAATATGTATGCAATAATACATTGATGGGATTACTGTGAAATTGACACAGTGAAAGCAGTAGTAAAGCACTAGACTGCATTTAATTTATTACTAAAATAGTAGAATATTCTCACTCCACTCCCTATCATCACCCTCCTCCACACACACACGATGTTTACCAGTTACAAATGAATTCTAAATACTTCATATAGAAAGACTCAAAAAGGCCTAAGATGGATCAAAACTCTATTTTATTTGTTGCGGGTAAGGAGCAGGGAGTTCTCTGTCAAAGTGGTAGGATAAGGATTCTTCATGGTCATCAAAGAAACAACATCCAGTGTACCCTATTTATTATCCCATGCCTCCATTTCAAACTGTGTATTGATGAACACCATGTAAAACATAAATAATAATGTATGGTCTTTGGTTAATAACCAAGCTGCGAACACTGAGAGGCTGATATGACATCATTGTAAATCTCGAGAGCACAGCTCGAGAGGTTTTCAGATGTTATGCCAACCTCGAGAAGTGTTTTCAACGTGGTTGTTAACTAAAGACCATACATTACATTTATTGTATAGGGCTTCCAAGATTGTGTAATCATGGATCTAATTACTTTACTTTACTGAATTACTTTATGGGACATTGATTGTTAAGAGCATTCTGTTTTGTTATACCTTTGATATGGCATACTCAAGAAGGGTTAACAGCAGAGTGATGTCATAACAATGGCATAACAAAGGTTGTAATCAGCTTGATTTCAGTTAATAATAAGGGCTCCATACATTATAATGGCATAACAATGTTGTAATCAGCTTGATTTATGTTAATAAGGGCTCCTTATGCATTATACTTAAACTACAGACATTTATTTTGCTACCTTTTAGTTACAGTTTGAAAATTAAAAAACTGTGTTAAGCCTCTGTACCACGTCAAGGTAGCTAGCATCACAGAGGTCCATTTATCACATCAATATCAACAGCTAAACACACCTACAGTAATCTCACATATTACATATGCAATAAGTCATGGCCACGGGATAGATATAAAGTAATTTAATCACCAACTGAGGTGTAATGTGGATCAAGGCGCAAAGTTGCCATTAGGGATGATTAACAGACTGCAAATCTAACACCTGGGAGATACAAATTGCTATATGAGTATTCCAAAGAAATATGTTACAATTATACTGTTTGAATGTTTACATCATTTAGAGTAGCTGTTTTGATAAATTAGTTAATCCAAAACAGTTTAAGATTGATATGTCACAATCAGAATGCAGCATTTCAGACAAATATTTTTGACATGGACAGTCAACATGCATAACAATGTATGTGATCAAGAACTGACATGCCCTCTTCTGTTGTGAGTGGAATAACTATAAAACAAGCATTTGTGAATGCTGGAGTTCATCGTTGGGATTGATGTTGATGCGCATCGATTGGCAGGACTACAGTTCCCATCAGAAAAAACAAGTTATGCCACCAAGTTCACATTCCTGTTGAAATACAGTGAAGTACATACCTATTTCCTCAATTCATGATCTGGCTTTGAAGAGTAGCGATATGTCTGTGGTTCAGAGAAGACAAGGCACTAGAGCCCCACCATGGGTTGGGGGGACGTTATGGTTAGAAACCCTAACACCCCAGGTATTTGTTGGTATTTGCACTACAAATTTTCAACATGGCCTTTGTCATCCCACCTCATAAAGCATTCGGGACCTCTGCTCATGAACAGTGGCACTGTGATTTTGTTAATCTGTCCTGAACGTTGATTTCTCACAGTGACTGTGCCATGCTGCACCAGATGTGCAAAACACAGTTCAGGCAGGATGTGAAAAATTACAGCTGTACCATTCATAGGGAGGTGTGAGGAGAAGGCAGTGTTGAATATCTGGAATGAAAACATTAAAAATGCTCAAGCGTGCCGTTAATATGTGAAAACTGCACTGCTTGCTGCAGCTTGTAACAGTCATTTAGTGGAATAATTTCACCAAAATTTCAACACAGACATTTTGTGACCTCTACTCATGAACACCGTCCACTATGATTTTCTTACTCTGTCCTGAATGTTGATTTCCCACAGCGACCATGCCATTGTGTGCCAGATGCGAAAACACATTTTGGGCAGGATGTGAACAATGACAGCTGTACTGTTCATAAAGAGGTGTGCAAAACTGACAATGTTGAAGCTCTTTAGTGAAAGTATTACAAATTCTCAACTGATTAGCCTGCCCCTGACCTGCCCCTAGCAATGGAGCTCTCCATTGGGCACACCTCTTGTAGGGCACCTTATAGCGATGGGTTTGTCTGCACCTGTGCCATGATGAACTCAAAATTGATATTAGAGATATGAAAGTATAGTGTTACATTTCCATTCATGCAAACAATTGAATTTCTATATAAGTTGTTCTGTCAATAAGGCCAAAATGAGATCCATAATACATCACAGTATACATTACCATATTAGTAATAGTTTATAATACCACAATTATGCTGTGACAGATGGGCACACCCAAAGGTATGATATACTCATTAGATTTATTTAAAAAAACAAAAACAGGGCACAATTTGCCAGTGATGGGATTTGAACCTGTGAGACCCACTGCCAAAAGATGTGCCTTTCCAGAATTTCAAGTAAAACTGTACATGAGAAATGGTAAATATTTCAGAAACCACTTTGAACTCAAAAGAAAAATCAATATTCAGACAAATTGAGAAGAGGGAATCAAACTTGGTGAGAATTTTTAGAATACCCTAGTTCAGTTAGGATCATTATCCAATATCCAGTGGAGATATGAATAAAAATGAGCTGAGATGAAAACCTTACATTTTGCAAATGGTCAAGGCACAGATGAACGATTACATCCAATATTGTAATAATACTGACACTGACAGCACTATGACATGTGCAGTACATATGGGCATTCAATTTTTGACTCTAAATGATACTGCAAAGGAAAATACATCTCATATGTACATTATGCTTATGATGTGCAAAGTTCTGGTATCACACAACTCAAAAAAGGGGATTTGGTATCTCAACAATTTGAGTTTGAATTATGTTTAAAGAAGAAATTACATGCATAATATTGTGTATTTTGTCTCTGTACAAAACCTAGGTAAACTGAACATGGGGAACTGAGCAAGTGGATAAAAACAAAACAGATGCACAATTTGCCAGTGATGGGATTTGAACCTGTGACACCAAATGTCAAAAGATATGCTTTGCAGAAATTTCATGTAAGGTGTGCATGGAAATGTTAAATATGTTGGAAACAATGTTGAAGTTAACAGAATATCAATTTGCAGTCAGATTGAGTAGAGGTATCAAACTAGTTACTGAACTGTATAGAATAAAACACCCAAACACAGTTAAAATCATTCACATCTCAAAAAGAACAAAGAGGTAAATAAATAATATTATAACATGGCAAAAACAAAATGATGAAATGGAGTAATAAAATAGGCTAAAACACAACACGTCACAAAATGAAGCGCATTAATTCCTAGTAATGTCACGTCCTGTAGTGTAATACTATGCGCCTACCATATTAAACTTGCCACCACGTATCTGTGAAAGGACAGGGCTTCTAATTCCCTACCTACCCACTCTGTGGAATTTGTGCAGTCATTGCAAACTTTAGTGCGAGTCTGACACAAACATGCAAGAGAAACACATTAATCTTCCTGAACAACCATACAGAGGAAGCGCAAAACATACCATTTATCAACAAATTCAATCCACGACATCATGTAGTAGCAGCCCTTTCAGCTTTGGCCATTTCACTGTCCATGGCAGTGTACATTTTAATTACTGTGGCAACAGTGCAGAAGCGAAGCAGTGCCACAAGAAAACCCAACCATATGTTTAATTTTTCTGCTGTTTTTGCAGTGATAATGTAGAATTGTTGAAGTTGTATGCTAAGATAGACAATGTAGATCTGAGCACACTGTGCTGTGTTAGTGGGAAAAATATGTTAATAATGTATCCCATAATGCTGTTGAGCATTTCAAAGAATGTTTTAGAAAGAGTTTGCAGTAGTTTAGCAAATTGATGTCAGCATCTTTAGAAACTGTAATACTGTATCTAAAAGTTACACATAGTGCTTGATGAAATCCTAATATCTGTAACCATGGATTTCAAGTTCCTCTCACTAGCTGGCTCAGTGGTGCTGAGGTTGAGGCACTGGATGCCACACCTCATGCCACGCTGGCAACCTGAAGTCGGGAGTGAGCTTGGGTGCCATGGGTCGGCAGGGGAGGGATCAGATCGAGCACCCAGCTTGCTGCTCTCCTGTCCCGGGAGGGCATTGGGATGTCAACACTCGGCAGCCCCTGATGGAGATTGGGAGTGCCACAGAAGTGTGGGCATCACGTTACAGTGTGCCCAGTGCTGGCAGGGTTGTCATGTGCCAAGCATCAGGGGTGTGCACGCAAGGGGGACAGGCCAGAAAAGGAAAAACCCATCTCGGAGGGATGAGACAACGGCACCTATCCTCCATGTCCAATGCCGGATCCAACTCAGCCAAGCCTCATTACTCCTCCACCTGGGCCGCTCGCTTGCCAGAGTCTGCCTTACTAAGGGCCCAAGGAAGAGTCAGGCTACCCTCCTGAGTGGGTTAAACCGGGGTGCTGGCAGCGGGGGAGAAGGGCATTAGACTGTAGAGGATCTCAGGCGAGCAGGCACAAGGAAGGATGCCTGAGAGAGTTCCCCGAGCTGTGACCAGAGGGAAAGAGTTAAAAAAAGTCCCTCTCACTATATTAATGAATGTTAAATCAAAGAAATATAATATTTGCAGAAAAATATTAACCTCAATAAAAGTCTCTGTCTTTATTTCAAAATTCAAGTTTCTTCAGTCAATTTTGTAGTGCTTGCCATTACAAGTGCATTAATGTACTCAGAGAAGGGCTCTATTAGGGAATTACTGCCCAGTTGGTGTTTGGAGGAACTTGGCCTTCAGCCTCATGCCCCATCCCCCAACCGGGCATTAAGTCCCTAGTGGAGCCCCCTGTGTCACATTAATGCTTACATAAGCTCTCACATCTATAATGAAAGATAACATGACAGGTAAAATGAGAGGTCAGAACAGTATGTGCCTTAATTGCAACATCTGTTCTAATACATTCATGAAGAAGGGGAATGTGAGGCATCTGACTTAAACTTCAGGCACTTCAAATGATGCACGTCCTTCCACTGTCTGAATTATTCATGTCGCTTTACTATATCAACTAATTCAGACAGGGCAGACACAGACTTCTCAAAATCTGGGCAGATGGCATAAATAACATAACGTCGAGCGCAGACTTGGGTGGCAGTGCTGGAGTGCTCATAAAACAGCTGCCAGGTATAACGTTCACACTGTACCACACATGGACTAATGACAACTTGTCAATTAAACATTGTAGACTTTTACTATAGTATTATGATACCTAACTGGATACTAGTGCTTTTTTAACTGCAAGAGGGTGATTTTTTTAGAAGTAATTCAGACATGGTTTCTATACTAAGCATACATAGCCAAAGGGTGTGCCTTTCAGTTTGCTACCATTTTTTTTTTACCATGTTGTTCATTAATTTCTAGACATTCCAGTGACCTTCTACGATGAGTGTACAGGTGGCAAGTTGGATTGGTCGGCCAAAAACAGGATTGAACAGAATGTGCCCTTATGGTGCTGTGTGTTAATTCCGACCTGCTCCAATGTGCAATTGAGAGTCCGTCAAAACAATTGGGGCTATCGCTCCATTTAGTGGCTGCAGAGGTAGTCTGAAGGTTGGAAGAGTGGGTCAGACTGCTGACAACTTTTTGAATAATTTTCTAAGCAAGGATGGACATGTCAATGCTGTACAGCAAGGAGTCGATATGTGTGTGTGTAGACAACACATATAACAGAACCAGAGGGCCTAAAGTAGTGGAACTGGCTGGCAAAGGGAAATCAGCACCAGACAGAAACATTCCAAACAGAGCAGAGTATATAAAAAAGACCTGACATAACACATTGTCCCCATTAATTGACTAACATGTGCAGGCTTTATACAAACAATAAATCATGTACGTCTGCAAGTGTGATGTGATGAGCAGGCAGGGCGGGGGTTGAGGAGTAGACCAGTCGGATCAAAAAAAGTAACCTGACATGACACATTCTATCCCATACTGAACTATCAGGTATACATAAAAATGAATGTCATTCATGACAGCTACCATCACAATCACATCAACCAGCAGTACTGGATGTTTATGAAGTGAGGGCATATTTCTACAGTTGGGGCATCTGCATGGAGACAAGTAATGTTCTTGTAATTTGCAAGTAAAAATAAAATGCAAGCAGAGACAAGTAAATTGACACTTGTTTTATTCATTCACTTGTCTGACTTTGAAACTTTTGCATTTTACAGCACAGACTTTTTCAGACCAAAGGAGCAGAAAAGGAGAAAGATAACCACTGACATGGGATCTGCTGCTGCTGGATAAAGGCAGAGGGCAGGGGATTTGGTAAAGGAACTATACTGTATTGGAAAGACAGTGAGGGCCAATGCCGTGAAGAAATTTTAATATGAGAAAGATGTCTGTATATATTGAAAACAAATTTCATCTCAATTTCCTATCCTTGTCACCAGTTTTAAATAAGCATATAAATATTACATCAGGGGATTAGGAGTCAGCATAGGTTCCTTAAGATAGGATTAATTTCTTCCTTCTTCCAATGCTGTTCTAGATGGGCAGCAAGAAGTGTTCTGGACATGCTGGAGTATTGAGTCTTTTTGAACAGGGGTTAGAAATGCCTGTGAAAAGTAAATTAAGGTAGTTGAGGTGCAAGGTAATACAACCGTTAATTTGTTCAGTTGAGCAAAAGGATATCCTTATTACGTGGATTACCTAAATTACAAAGGGTTTCAATGGGCAAGAACAGCAGGGTATATGTTTCATTAGGCTACACAAAGCACATATGGTACATAACCTCACACATAAAGTGGTGTCCACCTTATCATCTGCTTTACCACAACAGTGTAACCACATTAAGGTACTGCATAACAGGATCTTCTCTTACAACAGTATCCTCAAGGTACTACATTAGCTGAAGTGTTACCTTGTTCAAAAACCACCAGAGAATTCACACTCAGGAGGCATAAACAAATAAATTGCAGAAGATTCCAAGGTCTTGCTGTAGAAAGAAAATTTAAGAAAAGATGTAAGAAAAAGTCTGAGAGCATGGCACACACCCTGGAATCTTACCTTACTTGTACTTGTCTTATGAGTCCGCATAATCCCTTTTCCTATAAGAACACACACAATGGTCTTGGAGAAATAGCCACAGCCATAGGTTTATTAACTGATATTTACACAGTTGGAGTGGTGTGTGCAGTTGGGAGATCTCACCAGCCACCTCAGAACCTTGCCCTCCTTACCATGAACAGCATTACCCATGTACGGACCAAGGGAATGATGTAGAGTACCTCTCTGTGATGGCTCAACATCAGTGAGTTGGGAGGTCATGTGACCTGGTGGCAAATGGCCACCCCATCTAGAGCACAGCTACATAGGCAAGCCTGATGAAGTTGGACCACAACTCCCTAACTGGGGATGAGATCTCATAGCCCCCATCTCATGCTGACCAGGGAAGAAGAGTCCTTAAGAAGAATCGATTCCTTCCCTTTTCCCTTGTACCATCACCCTGATAGACTCACAAGCCACCACAGTGCAATGACTGTGACAATGAAATGCTAAATCTAATCTCGGTTAACCCTTTTGGTGGAGATGAAAACCTGGGAAAAACTCTCTGAGGGTAAACTGGTAAAACTCTTCCTCAACCCCTAGTGTGGTCACCTATAAGGGGACAAAGCATTCCCTAGTCTAGCCTGGCCAACCCAGAATCCTGCTTTTATGAGGGTTTTATAAAGGTGGGTGGGTGATCTGAAGAAGGTTGAAGAGAGTGAGGAGAAGCTGCATACCACAGCTCTTTTTCACCCCTCACTCTCCACTCCCTTCACATGTCCATGTCGTGTGCACAGCCCAGTAGTTCTTCCACTAGAGGTGGTGCCAGGGTACCTCCCACCCTAGTGGGTGAAACCTACCTGCCTAATGCCATACCATGACTCCCCAATGGACTCCATGAATGGCGCATATCCCTGATGATGCATATGCAAGCTTCATTCATAGCCTGAAAGGTCACTGTATGCTGCCAGTGATGCCTTTGAATAATGTGGAAGTAAATAATTTTGGTCCTGGATCACAGTTCATGAATAGATCTTAAAGTTCTCCTGCATTCTGAGAAGCAAGTTGATAGACTTTCAGAGTCTCAGGTCATTCCCACCCAGATGAACTAGCAGAAGAATTTCTGATGATCTTCCATGCTGAGCCTCTGCTGTCAGCCTTGAGAGAAGTTCCTGCCAGTGCATGCCTCACTGTCCGAAACAATGGGTTTATGTTTTCTGCAGTGGAATCACCAGGTTTCTTTTCCCAGGCCAATGTCCTACTCTCTCTGCTGCCCAGTTGATGAAGGAATGCCTGCAGATCCAAACCTGCTTTTGACCATCAGAGGAACCTAGGAAACAGCAAGACAATGTTAAGGCAAGTATGGTTTTACCTAACACAAAAATACTGGGGACCTCCATTGGACCAGAGCCTGTATTTGCCAGTCTATAAGCCCTTGGGGTATAGAGTTTTTACTACCTCTATCCTGAAGGAACAGGCACTGCATTCCTTGGGGTTCAATCTCACCCACTATACTGCAAGCTTAAGACATGCCTTAACTGGTAAACCATTATAGGGTACCATCCACATACCAAGAAAGAGCCATGTAGTCTGCAACTATGGCCTTCACATCCCATGTTGGCTCCTCAGGAGCTTGCACAGTGCACCAACAACCTATGCCTCCTTGGTTAGTCTTACTCTTACGGAGACAGATGTGCACATCCTCCAGTGTCACCACCACTTCTGCATCTTGCAGGCCCATGGGGACTTCACCTATTGTTGACTGCACCAACTCAAAGACCCTAAAGGTCACACAGAATGTCAAAAAAATGCAGTCTTGAACAAACTGACCTTGGGTGGGGACCAGCAGACCACTGAGAGCCTCCAACACTTTCTCAAGTGTTGCTGGGCTGATTGGGTGCCTTTAATTGACCCACTTTGGAATTCCTTTGCTCAAACATTCAATGATCTTATGAACCTTGAAGATCTGAGTGGTGTCAGTAAAGCCCAACACCATGGAGAACCAGAACAACCTTGCCGGTGTTGTCCCACCACCCCAGCCGTCGAGCCCTGCCACATAGCTATCATAATACAGCTGCAGAACTGATCTGTGGGAATCGGCCTGATATGTAGGCCATCCTGCTCAGATGGTGTAATAGTGTTCCACTCCATGGTGATATGCCGCTTGTGTCCAGGGGCTGTAGAGTTACCTATACACTGCCAGGCCTCAGGGTCACCACCTTCCACAGGAAGGGTGGGACGGAATGGGGATCTTGGTCCGTTACTGGAGCCAGCTCACTGAACATCTGCCACTGTGAATGAGATAAAGCATCAGCAATACCATTCTCAATGACAGGAATAACTACCACCCTAAAATGGATATTAAAGAGTTGGTGACACATTCAGGAGAACTTTAACAGAGCCTAATACTTAGACACAGGCCAGTTTGTATTTCCCATTAGTGCTGTATTCCTCCTCCCAATTATTTATTACTGAGGTAATTTGCATGAAAACAGGACCTTTGCTCCTGAAGAGTTTTCTATTCCTGCTGCTTCCTCCTTACCTGAAGTCATAAAGCACTGCTTGTGGTATCACAGTTACTGCCATAAAAACAGATTATGATGTCACAACAGAGGATTATGACTTGCAGTAGGGAGTAAGCTATAGAGCAGATAGACTCTAAAAGGCACTCTAAAGGATAAAGATCACATATTCATGCACATTTTCTTAGTAATAAATAATGGGAAGGTGAAATATGCAACATATAAATGGAATGCAGACAGAATTGTACCTAATTATTATGTTTTTAAAGTTTTCTTTGAGCTCTTTAAGAAGCATGCACTTGAGGGCAAAATCCTTATGAGGTCACCCAAGAGACCTCTTGCCCCTAGTTGCTCATTGATAATGTGGGCCACACCTACATTATCAGTCAGAAAATCACCCTTTTATCCTTCAACTTGGGGTGCACATGGAGTGCCACTACTATCAGGGAAAACTCCAGCAGGTTGATCTTTTGTGAGTCCTGCCTCTGCCCAACTTGAGGACCATTCAGCAGCACACCACATGCCTTCTAAGTATGCCCTGAAACCAACTCCCCTGATGCATTCATAAACATTTCCAATTCCAGGTTGTTAGCTGTCACAGATCACATGGAGAGACCCTTAAAGTGGGAGATGAAGATTGATCACACTTCCAGATCTTCCCAGATGCTCTCCATCACCTCTACTCAGTGGTGTGGCTTCCAGGCATCAGACATCAGCTTCTCGAGCCGCCACAAAATGTCCTCCTCATTGAGATGACCCTGCAGGCAAAGTTTAAGTGGCCTACTAATTTTAAAAGCTCCTTCAGGGAAATCTTCTTGATCACAATTGCAAGGCCCTAAGAAGCCCCAATCTTGCTGTATGGCAAGTGGCATCATGCACCTCTGCATCTATCTTGAGACCAGTGAATGACATGAACAAGTTCAGAGCTAAACCCTACTGGGGCCACTGGGACACTGAAGCTGCTATGAGTGCAAAAGATGTCCCAGTCTGTCCAAAGACTGGGGGTGGGGCTGGGCCACAAACAAGAAGTCAACCAGATAGTGGATGATACCCTGTCTCCCCTTCTTTGGCATTTGCTCAATGCAAGAAGTGCTGAAGAATTCAAACACTGCACAGCCCATGGTCATACAATTACCCACATAATATTGCTCCTCAGACTTCATCCCCAACAAATCACGGTTAGCTGGGTGAACTGCCATTAGCAGGAATGCCAATTTGATATCTGCCTTGACCATAAGAGCCCCTGGACCCACTGCATGCATTGCTTCAATTGTCAGTGCCAAATGACACATACTGATCCTGGCCGTGGTATGGGTTAATTTGGTCATTTACTGAGTCACTGTCAGGGTATTACAGGTGATTGATCATGCGGTACATGCACTTGGCCTTCTTGGGAACCAGGTTGTTGGGAGAATTCACAAACCAGGAAAAGGTGGGGAGGGATATGGCCAGTAACCCTTCCAAGTCTAGTTCTTTCTAAAACTTGTCCCAGAGCACCTTTGCCCTCACCCTTGTGGATTTTAGCTTCCTGATTTTGTATGCCTGCCAAGGGCAGGGTTATAGGATCCTAAAACACACCATGAAGCCTTCCTCCAGCAGGATGGTTGCCTCATGTTCTGGGTACTGCTCCAGTCAGGGCCTAAGATGTTACTCCCTTGCTGGAGTGGGCAGGTGTGCCTGTATTGGACTTACCTTGCTTCCTCCAAAGGGCTGGTTGCCCCCTGTGAGGGTCTGCTAGGTCTGCATTCATTGAAGAGATGATGCTACCCACAAGCAAAGAACCCTTGCTGAAACCTGCATGAGCTCCTGCTGAAACTCCCTTTGTTAAAACTGAAACAGACCTGGTTACAAATCCCTGTGAGCTCTGGATTTTGTGATTGGAGTGCCTTTATCAATAACCCACTGTCCATATGGAGGATCCCACCCCATGAATTATTTTGACCAGCAAGGGCATGTCCAGGATGCCTCAGTCTTTGCTGGTCATACTGAATTCAATGCCAGGATTCCTTACACCTTTTGGTGCATATGATTCTGTTCAGATAGTTAAACAGGTCAACACTCTTTTCAGGGCCATCTGACATATGGTACTGGTGAATTTATGTTAGGTGGACTGACCCATTTAAAATCAGAGCCCCACTGGATCAAAGGCAACCCAGCAGACTTGGAACAGCAAGAACTCGGTCCCTCCTAGTTCTGAGTTTGGTCTGCCAGGTGCCGATATTCTAAATCAATCAGCTGAAAATAGGGGCATAGGGGGCATGTGTCCTCAGTTCATACTAGTGCCCCTCTGAGACTCTGCCTTTTTGCATTGCAGCCACCCACAGTAAAGGCATCAGGCAGGCAGCTGTTGCTGTTAGTGAGTGAGTGAGAAAGTGGTGAAGCTCTAGATATGTGCTCACCTTACTCACTTAGAGTCGACCCAGAAGCCTTAGCCAGTAAGCATAGCCTGTGCCACCTCCCTTCCTTCTGACCCACCTCCTCTGTTCCTCCTACTTACAACCTGAATGAAGCTGGCTGGCTTGCTAGGTGATGTGTGTGTGTCACTCTGCATTGTGACTGGTGTGGGTGGTGTCTTGCTCCTCCCTAGTCCCCTTGCTCCACTCCTGAGTGGCGTGCAGGCAATGGTGCAGAATTTGAAGTTGGGCTGGGCAGACACAACTCTCGACAGGTTGAGGTGCATGTGCAGCAGAGCAGAACTTGAAGATGGGCTGGGTGGGCACAACTGGTGACAGGCTGAGGTGCATGTATGCAGTGGTGCATAACTTGAAGTTAGGCTGAACAGACACACTCTCAGCAGGCTGAGGTGCATGTGCGCAGTGCAGAACTTGAATTTGGGCTGGCCAGGCACAACTCTCGGCATGCTGAGGTGCGTGCATGTGGCAGTGCAGAACTTGAAGTTGGGCTGGATGTGCACAACCCTCATAAGGCTGAGGTGGCTGTTCCCACTGCTCCTCATCACATGGTCTCTGAAGCAATATACTGCGAGCAAAACTCACATGAGAGAGGGAGAAGGTCATGCATGGCTGTCAGAGCAAACTTAGGTTGGGGTCAAAGGTAAGTGGGGGAAGTTGGGGACTGGATTACAAGGGACAGTTTAGTAACTCTTTTCTCATGTCATGTTTGGCCATCCCACTGGGGTGGTAATGCCATAACATGACTGGAGCAAGGGTGAGAGGGGTAGGACTGTCTGAGTCTTGAGTGATCAGGCTGAGAGTATTGTCATTATTTTGGCTGTCTGCACAACTGAACAACTGCTAAACAGAGATGGAGAGAGCGTAGCTCTAGTCTTTACATAACAAAAATAAATAAATTGCAGCAACTTTGCTTTTGGTTTGGCTTGCACTGAAACAACTGTAGTAATGCCAATCCCAGACCCAGACAAATACAATTTATTTTGCCTAAACAAAATGCAGTAGGAAAAAGCATTTGTCAATGCCAAATGTTGGCTTGCATGTATTTGCAAAGGCAAATGTCTTGATAGTAACACAGATAGAAGTTGGTGAGAGACATCTATCTATCTATCTATCTATCTATCTATCTATCTATCTATCTATCTATCTCTCTATCTCTTTCTATCTATATATCTTTCTATCTTTCTCTCTCTCTCTCTATCTCTATTTGTCTCTATCTTTCTATCTATCTATTTCTCTCTATCTATCTCTCTATTTCTATCTATTTCTCTGTCTCTCTCTCTATGTATGTATGTATGTATGTATGTATGTATGTATGTATGTATATCTATCCATCTATCTATCTCTCTCTATCTCTATCTATCTGTCTCTATCTATCTATCTATCTATCTATCTATCTATCTATCTATCTATCTCTATCTCTCTATCTATCTATCTGTCTGTCTGTCTGTCTCTATCTATCTATCTATCTATCTATCTATCTATCTATCTATCTATCTATCTATCTATCTATCTATCTATCTACCTACCTCCCTATCTATCTATCTATCTATCTATCTATCTATCTATCTATCTATCTATTTCTATATCTATCTGATACAGTACCGATGTGAGCTTGCTCTGCTGGGGAGGGAGGAGCATGACAGAATTAGTATCGGACACAACAATTCTACATTCTCAGACAGATTACACTTCAACAAGTGACACCATCTCTGTCTCTACGCTCTCACTCACTTACACCTTCTGATGCATTTCAGTGTGTTACCTTTTGCTTCACCATCACCTTCTCACTGTACACACTTCACACATGTGCCATTCCTCTGAAGTGTTCCGTACCGCTCTCTCTCTCCTGCTGTCAGTGGGTGACTTCCCCTCTCCTGCTGTCTATCTGCAAAGGGAGGGGAGAGACCAACCGCAGCACTGCAGACACCACTTGCACATGCTGAGTGATGCTGTGAATATGGGCAGTGCTGGGTGGATGGGGTTCAGGGATGCTGGTCAGATGGGACTGCAGCGATGGTGGGTGCACACAACCTGCTTCTTCCTGTGATAATGGCACTTCGGGGGACTATGTACAGGCACACAGCATAGTGGTGACAGCAAGGTAACAGAGAGGCTGACACAGAGAAGCAGTGTCATTTGTCCTCTGCCTCTCCCCATGGCTGAAGCATGTTGATTCTTTGGTGCTGCTGGGGGGAATGGGAAGCAAGAGGATAATATGGCACCAGCTCCTGCTGCCCTTCCCCTTTATTTGCATGCTGTGGCTGCTGAGTGATGCTGGGCACATCGGGGTGATGTTGACCTGCCTGGAGTTCAGCCATCCTTGGCTGGACAGCAGTTCAGCAATGCTGGGCGGATGGAGGTTCAGTGATGCTGGGGAGAAACAATGCTGCAAGCAACTCGAGATCTATCTGACTGTACATGTTACATATTGTCACACTGAGCCCTATATGAAGACAGCCACATAGAGACATTGCCTCATGGATCACACAGACAAATAGAGGTTGCAGACACATACACAGACAGAGGTACCAATGAGGATATGTCACTTGCGCTGCACTGTTTCTCCCTCTTCTCAGACACAATGATTCAGTAGTGTCACTGATCCTAAGTATGGTTTGCACCCCATCAGTGTCACCTCATGTGGCATGAAACCCGATTTACACTGTTTGTCTTAGGAAGTAGGGAAGAGTCTACAATGCCCCTGGCTGCTTGCCCATCATATGCCACAACACAGTGCAATCGGGAGCGACTGACAGCTCTGCATGACACTGTGCCTATCACTGTGTATTGCTCTCCTTCGCTCTCCTAAAGTATATTGTGACATGAATTTATGTATGTTCCGTGGCATGCCAGCACCTTCCTGCTGATTGTCAGTGGCATTGTGCAAATGAAAGCACTGCAGTGCTCACTCATTGGAGAGGTTCAGTTCTTTCAACTAGACAAAGTGCCACGTCGGCAAGCTGTACTAGTGTCATGCGAGGTGCCTGGTCATTGGTCTACACTACAAGCCTATTACAGTTTCAGCTGTAATTGGCTCAGCAGTGTTTACACCTCTAAAATGCCGTACATGTAGCAAAATGTTCCTTGCACAAGCGAAGTTTAACGTAAAATGAGAAAGGGAAGGGAGACTCAGACACACAATGCAGTAGCATTAGTTTGCTTTGGTCCCTTCTTCAGCTGATTTTGAGGAGCTTTAAGGAAGGAAAAATTACTGAAAAAATAAAACTAAGGAGGAAAAGAAGGTGACTAAAATTTTGAAAGGAGAGTGGGGGAGGATGGAGACACCGTGCAGCAGCCAGAAGCAGGTCTGAGAGTTCAGATCTGCAGGGTGTATTTGCTTTCCTGCCTATTCTCTGCTTTCTTTTCACTCAGGAGGCAGGCAGCTAGTTAGCTAGACACTAGACAGTGATACTAAAGAGGCAGGGCACAGGAAAAGAAAAGGCATTTCTTTTCATATTGGCAGTCAGAATCACCACAACATTTTCTTAAATGGTGTTCATATGGGTGCTGCTTATTGGAACCTGCTAATTCCTTATCAGCATTCTGAGTAACTAGAAAAGTATTTAAAGGAAGTTTCTTTGAGGTTTGGAATGTTAAAATACACCAGGCTCAAGCCCAGATTCTCCAGGTTCATAGCTTGGTGCTCTAACTCCTAGGCTAGTACAGTGTGCCATCTAGAAACACAGTCCTTCTAGATACAGGAGAATTAGGGCATTGCACTTTGACTGTGAGCAGTCTTTTTAATTGGAAGCCAGATATTGGTGGCAGGCAAAGTCAACTGTCTGCAGTTTCATTTGAATAGACAAGCAGTATATATTTTATATTGGCCTATTTCCTAGCTCTCCATTATCTATAGCTTTCACCTTAAAATACTTAATTACATAGAATTTGACAACAGAAAAGGACTGTTTGGCCCACTTCCATCTGCCCATATGTCCCTGCCCTATTGTATCTCCTTGCAGACCCTAACTGGTCTCTGGCACCTCTACTCTTTCCTGCTTATTTAACAGTATTCAGTATACCTATCCATGCATGCTTAAAACCCCCACTGTTTTAACCCCACTATCTTGGCTGGCTATGTTTCTATCAGAACTAGATTTGATCACTCATCAGATTCATTTTCATGCAGGTTGTATTCTCAGTACACAAAGCTGGCATACCTTTGCTTGTGACTCTTCATGGTGCTGACTGCCCTCTGTTTTAAGTAACGTTTGCCTTTCCTGACTGTTTAGACAGCAATAGGAAGTACCATTACTGCTACTGGATGATGGGCCAGCAACTGCTCATTTACCAGTCTGCAAAACTGTGCCATGTTTCCATCCCCTTTCTCCATTTCTTCTTCCTCCTCAACATGTTTTCTGCTTGCAGTGAACTGTTTTCTGGTGTATGGTGAGGTTTTGTTGAGTATGGAATTCATACTCTCTAAAAAGTCATTCTGATTCAGTAGTGATGTGCATACAGCGGCAGAACAACATTTCATTCTGCTGCAGTACAGGTGTCTAAGACTGTGCAGCCACTCAGCCGACAATCAGATGCGCCACTGCCACACACGCGATGAGTAGGCTTTTAAAAATAATGAAAAGAGGCTTCAGTAACATTTGCCCAATATTTAGTTCAGTTAATATTATAAAAATAGCAGTTATGATGTTTTGCTGCTCATGGAGAGTGGTAAAGTACACAAAACAACACCTGGGGCTCGATATTAAAAGTTTGCATTTACACTAATGGGCCTTTGCCCACATAAACCAGGGTTTCACCAGATCCTCATATTCAAAGGGGCTGTTGCATAGACAAAGGGTTATTGCCTGCACAAAACATAATGTATATGGGCAGTCAAGGAAGGGCATGGCCATGAATATCTGCACTACCTCATATTCAGCTGGCTTTGCACTATAGAAAACATTTTAGTATGGTCATTTTGTGCAGCACAAATACCGCCTAACAGAACCCCAACTTAATTCAGGCAACCTAGCGGCTGCCGGTGGAAATGTAGCCACCTAGCTGGTTAGCTGCTGTTGGAAAACACCCATCCTCTGTGGTCCCTGGCACTGCCTCTCTGATCATCAGCCCCTACTCTGCAAATGCACTCTCTGGTGGTAGTGGTCTTTCCCCCACCGATCACCAGCCCATATCGTAGTTTAAATACATCCCAGGTGCTAGTGGTCCCCCATCCCTCTGTTTGCCAGCCTATAGTACAACAGAACACCTTCTCTGGCATCTGTTGGTTCCACTTTCCTGCCATGGCACCGAATACCCCACTGGTTACCTTACCATGTCACTCAGTACTGTGGGTGCATATGGCAAATGGTGCAGTCCTTCTCACAAATAAGGTGGCATGATCCTGCCTGGACATACAGCGGCCAGATGAGGAGGTGTGAGGAGGTCTGCACCAGTCACCATAATCTTGGACACCACTCATCCCTGCGCATTGCCGCTATGCCCCTATCATGCCAAAGGGCACCCCATGCTGCTTCTGCCCCCAGTCCCCTCCTGGCAGGCATCTTACCCCCTTTTGTGGCCCTCGAGTGTTGTGCTGGTGAGGGAGGGTTGATGGAACCTTCCATTAAACCCTGTAGGTGCATAACTTTTCAGTGCAACACTGTGGAGTTAGCAAACCTTGGTTCTTGGGTGCAAGGACCCTCATTGTTTTGAAATATGGTGCAGGGTCCCTGATGTACCCTGGAGATTGCTGCAGCCCTAGATCGCCACAACTTATGCTGCTCTAAGGGCTCTTTGAAAATCAAGCCCATGAAATTTTTGCTACCTTTGAAATATGTTAAAGAACTATTTGGTTTATAGTAAATGTTTCTGTGATACAATATTCTATGTTTCCTTTCAATTGTATGTGTTATGTAAAAGTTTAATAAAGTAAAAAAAGAGCTGCAGTTGCTGCTGTCTTACCTAATGCTGCCTGTGCTTTTGGCTGGAAGTCTTGCACTGCAGTCACTCAAATGACAAAAACTACTGTCCCCAGAAGGAAAATAATGTTAATAATGTTGCCAAGACAAGTAATATAGGCTCCTCGTGAGGCCCTTGACGTGACAGCCTGGCTTCTTACTAACATTCCCCAATTTGCCAGGTGAGTATACTTCTAATCATTAGCCTCCTTTTGGTATTATAATTCTTTTTACAATAGTAGGCCAGGACAAAAGGGAGGGCCTGTATAGTTGGATGCGACATGTAATTTGTTTGATCCAGTTCATAGGACACAGCATTCTGGACCGGTTTCCTGTCCGTCTCTGGGCTGCCCCATTCAAGGAGGGATCACAATGGGCAGTATAGAAATGGCCAGCTAACAGTTATATCCTAGCCTGGTGAATGACTGCTTGAGAGGGCTGCAAACACCAAACATAGCACTCTGCAAAGAGCAGTGCCTCCATATAGTGCGTTAGCACAAGAGTTTCCTTAACTAACAGATACACTTTGGACAGATACCAGCAACAGGAAAATGTAAAGTGTATAGCATTCTTATCCTGACCCTCTGTTCCACTTGCAACTGCAGCAACAGGAAGAAAATATGTGGCGTGGTGCAGCATCCTCTTAAATTCATGAAACACAGAATCATTCAAACCAGGGCTGTTTATTTGCTTTATATTAGATCAAAACCCACTTGTGATGGTCTGTCTATTTATAGACCTTGTTGACTATCAAAATGCAAATCACCTCCCAAATAAAGTGCAATTCATTCTGATTGCAATGAAAGTACTCAATGCTTTGCTCCAGTGGCCATAATTAATTCATGTCTTACTTGTAGCAGTCAAGGTAGTGTGCCTTAAACCTGAAGGTGATCTGGCATGCTGACTGACCTAACCACCTTAGAAAGTAACCCAATATTTTCCCTTTTCTATAAGGGCAGTTTTCCTACTTATTCCATTCTTAATTCCCATTTCCAAGCTCAATGGGCAAACATTTGGTTTGGCCCACAGAAGGTGCCAGATTGCCACTGCTAGGTAACCCAGTCAGCCTACCACATGGTGGCTGATGAGTATACTGCCAAAAAATACAAGTGAGTTTCACATTTTAGTAATTCATGCGGTATGTCTTTTATTATGATTGGTTAAAGGAATTTCTAGGCAGGCATCCTGAATTACTATGCTTCATGGTAGCACACCAGGAACCTGGGAGGTGGGGTGCACTCCAACCACTCATTACAAGATCCAAAGGATCTGTTGCAATCAAACAGGTAAAATCAGTAAAGCAGCAGTCAGATGCTTCACTGTGGGATCTCTTACCAAATTGGATCCCATGTGTGTACTTTGCTAACCCTGCACAGGGTTCCTCTACAGTGAATGGTGCTATCCCTGCCAAACTGGGGTCATGAATAAAAACTTTTAAAAAAGGCACCTTCTGTTTAGGGGACCTGTTCCATCAAGTGAAATTGCAACATGGCCAGTAAGAAGTGAGTGTACAATTGTTTAAGCAGCATTTTCGAGCCACTGCCCAAATCACTTACACAGAGAATACCCATTGCCCCTGACTGAGGAGATGAAGTGTGTATGTGTGTGTGGTCGAGGTTTTCCTTCCCACTGTGATTGACAAGATGTCTGCAACAGCCTACTCCTTATTCCATAGACCGGTCATGTAACTCAGCACAGAAGCCTCAAACCACTTCAGTTCCATGATGAAAGTTATTGGTAATCAATTTGATTCTATCATCAGTAAACAAAGTCTTTAACACTATATAAGCTATCATTATGTGTCCTGGGTGCAGCAGATAAATCAAATGACTAATTTTGGTCAGTGCTGTTTAATAATTTAGGTAGCATAGGGTTACTGAAGTCTCTCCTTTCAATCTTCAAATTTAGAAGGTGAAGCAATGGACTTGGTTATCACTTCCAAAGTTATGTCCTCCCTCCTCAGCTTGTGTGTGTGTGTGTGTGTGGGGGTCTCATCAGAGTAAAACAAAAAAATCTAAACAACTCTAAATTTACAGTTCTTTCTGGCTAATCACTATCCATTCCATGCAAAAGTAACTTCAAACCCATTTGCCTGTGGCTTTCAGCTCTCCCAAAATCCTAACCCATAGCTTGCCAAAGCCATGTGACAGCCTGTCTGGTTCTGCATGACTCGACTCGACCAGCGGCATTTGCCATGTAGCCATTTCACATGCTCATGCCTCCGACTCCTGTCTCTATCCCTCATACTGCATGCATGTTGGCTGACAGGAAATGGCCCTAGGACCTTGAAGGCAGAACCACAACTGTATTTTGCTTTTCACTAGCCAGTAAGGGGGTGGGTGTTCACTATATTGCAAGCAGCACCATCACAGTATACCTGACGATCCTACCCCAATGCCAACCGTTATCAGCTTGGGCTGCCTTCCATATGGCAATAATGAAAAGCAGCTGTGCCTTTACTTGTGGTATAGCATGACTCTTAGTAAAGAAAAAAGTAGGGTTCTATTTTCTGTATTAGAGGGCTGAAAAGTAAGTCATGGCCCCAGACTCACAACGAATGTAGAAGCCACCAAGCAGGTGGCAGAAATACACTTGACTGTGCTACAACCCCAGTCCAATCCATTAAAGTAGCAAAAATGTGATTCCAATTGTAGCTTAAAACAAAATTCTTTTCCTTGGTGAAATCAGTCTGCTGCCCTGCTATAAATCTGCTGGAGTCCTCTGGATGATCTGAAGAGGGATGAAGAGAGTGACGGGAGCTGTAGGCCAGAGTTCCTTTTCACCCTTATTCTCTGCCCTTCTGGATGCCTACACTCTGTGGATGGCCCCAGTGGTTTCTCCCTGGGAGTGTTGCCAGGGAATGTTTCCACCCAGTTGGCAGAACCCTTCCTACCTGCTTAAGGCCAGGTAACAGGTGAAGCAACACAGACAATGTGATGTCTGCTGCAGTGCTTGGCAGATGTTTTAATAGTCAACACAGTAAGGTAACACTTCAGTGAATGTGATACTCTACCTTGTGGATACTGCAAAAGGGAAGTGCTGTTATGCAGTACCTTAAAGTGGTAACACCATTCTCTGTATATGCTGAAACTATTTATGAATATGGTGCACATGGTTTTAGAATACTCAAGGCAATTACAGCAGGTTCCTAATTAACAAAGATAAACTATCTTACAAATCTGCATGGTTTATCTAGTGAAAGGTTTAGGTGGATTTGACAATATGAAATGAGATTATGCTTTTGCAGCATCTGGTAAGGTATTGCAAGTGCAGTACGTGAAAAGCCTGGTCAGTTTATAGCTTAAAGCACCGTAGTCAGGAATTCTGAGTATGTGCTCTTGAGATCTCAGTTAATATTTGCATTCTGCTTTGCTCAGGAGATAACAGTGGCAATTTGGAACATTTATAGTTAAAATTTCATTGTTTTGTTTCTTATTTATAATTTTAAGATATGGAAGGATGAGGTTCAGATGACGGTATCCCATGTCATGATGAAAACAAAGTGCCTCTGTTATGCTATTTTTATTTTATAGAGAATTTTTTAATTAATAATCAGATTCTGAATATGATTTGAATGTCATGGTCTCCACAAATGATAATTATGAAGATGTAATGTGAGCTTGAATAGTTTAACTAGGAATAATTGACTGTAGGACATTGGTTCTATATTTTGGGGTTTTCAGAACTGGGGTGATGTTTATAGGGATGGCCAGGCACATTGTATTGTCATATTATAGAGCTGAAATCCTTATAGTGCTGCAAGAATGAGAGGGATAGTTACAGAGTGTATTCAGAGATGTCATATAGGCTGACAGGTCTGGGTGCTTCCTTGAACTCCATACCTTAAAGTGGTGGTGGGTTGCAATTATTCCTCATGAATGAGAAGACACTATGAATGAGAGTGACTGAACACTTCATACAAGTAAGGGTTAAAACAATCAGGCACTGTCATTGTTCCAGCCATCAGTGATGATGACTAGCAATCCTGGGGAGTTATTGCCATGCCCTGCTGGGTGCTTCAAGGAAATCAAAGTCTTTGCTCGTCTACTAGTGAGCTACATTGGAGGACATTGAGCCGCTGCTGCCAGAGCTGCTCCATGCCATCCAGCTAAGATAACCACCCTCCTCCCTGAGCTGATCCTCTTTGTAGCCACTGCCACTGGAGCTGCTCCATGCTGTCTAGCTAAGATAACCATCCTCCCCATTGAGTTGATCTCTTTATGCCACTGCCACCGGAGCTGCTCCATGCCATCCAGCTAATATAACCACCCTTCCCCTGAGCCAATCCTCTTTTGGCCACTGCTGCCAGAGCTGCTCCATGACTTCCAGCTAAGATAACCACCCTCCTCCGTGAACTGATCTTTTTCGGCTGCTGCCATCTGAAGCTACTCTATGCCATCCAGCTAAGGTACACCTGCCACCTGACAGAGGAACTCTGCATTACATATTTGAACTTGGAGCCCAATTGAGATTCAGCCACTCACCAGAGCCTGGTCTGCATCCTAGCCTGTTTCTGTCCCAGAACTGAGCACAATCCTACTCCATATTTCATCCTCTGTATTTTAAATTTTAATTTCTAACTCATTAGGTGTTTTGGAGGACATACCTGATTCTAAACACTGCTACCTGACTGCTGAGCTCTGTTGTGGCGTGGCCGGTCCATGGCGACTTTTCTGATGCTTGCCACTGCAGCTAAACCAGCCTGCCTGCCTGCCTCCGGATCTGTTCTATTCCTGCCCCAGGCATTCCCTTCACTGCTAAGCAGTGGATCCCCACCCTCCTCCCCACAGCACCCACCCTCATCTGGCTGTACTCATACAGCCCTTTGATGGTCAGGTGACTAAGTGTCTGGTCTGTCATTTGAATGTTATATGCAGCAGCAACTGGAGGATTACTATGAATTGAGCCTTCACTGCACTGAGCTAGGTTCATCTGCCACTGCAATCTAAAATCAACACTGAAATAACAGTCTGCCTATCCTTTTGCTGTAAGGAGAGTACCCTCTGTAGCTATTCAAAATCAGTAGACAGTTGACTACAAACATAATCTCCCAATATAAAATCTCAACAAAGTTTAAAATAAACACTTACCACACAAAAATTCTCAAACAAAGTTTAAAATTAAAAGCTAGAAACTGCTTTGTCTCCTCCACGTCTTGAGACCATGCATCAACAGATGTTTTCTGTTTTACTCTGGACCCTCCCTCCCCTAGTGGGCCAATAACTAAACCCATTCCTTCTAAATTCTCAGGGACCAACTTTCACTCCTTACCACACATTGAGGGCACAACATGGAACTCTAACTCTTACAGGGTGTTGTAAGCCACTTTCATCCTTGGACTCTCATAAGAATCTTTTCCAGACCAGTACTGGATGTCTATTTTTGGGCAATTTCGCCTCCTCTCCTTTGTGTGGGCAGCGCTTCACAGTGTTTGCTGTTATTCTCGGAGGGCAAGACAGAAATGCTCCTACTCTATGCTGCTAATAAAACTTTTCTTCTGTTGCTACTACTCATAGGGATGTTCACCCAAACCCAGGACTGCACAATACCAGGCACAAGATAGAAAAAAGGGACATGGCTTAAAGATTGCCTCAATGAACATTGGCAGCCTACTATCTAAAAATAGCTCAGTTCGAGGCATGGATACACTTACACTGTCCCAATATAATTTGTCTCACAGAGACGTGCTAACTGCCAAAACTAAGGATAACACAATAGTGCTGCATGGTTATGATGCCTTTAAACTAGACAGAGCAGATAAAAGAGGTGGGGGTTGTCTGATTTATGTCTGGGAATCTATTCAAGGAACAGTTCTGCCCATAATGGGTATCTCAGGTGACCACAGGCTCGCTTTTAAAGTACTCTGTGGCATCAATAACAAGTCTCCAACTATTGTCACTGTGTATCTACCACCAAGGATGCCTAAGGCAGGGTTTCCCATAGTGTTGGAGCCTCTCCAAAATTGCTAAGAACTCAAAATCATCGTCACTGGGATTTCAATTTAAATGGCTCAGCAAGGAGTTGGACCACTGGAAGGACCTTGTTGCCAATGTGCACCTCACACAAATGGTATCCAAACTGACCAGATTGAACTATAAAAATGGCAACAATACACTAATAGACTGGATACTTGCCAGCTGCCCTGAGCGTGTCACCAACGTAACAGTACTACCTGACTTTAAGTGACCATTCTCTGATTATTTGTATATGGTCAAATACATTTTAAAAGCCCTCCTGCCTGCATTGAAAGTAGAATCATCAAGAAAGATTAGATAAGTGCATTTAAAGCAGTGCTATCACAGGTTGACTGGACCCCACTGATGAGCAGTAAACGTAGATCTCAGCACTGAAGCATTCATGGACAAATTTAACACTATCTGTAACACAATTGCCCCTCAGGAAAAAGAAAATCAGGGTTATAAGAATGGGTGGATTACTGGTGACACCCTGGACCAGATGCCACTAGGGACAATCTCTGGTGCAGGGCAAGGCTCTCAGGTAGACAAGCTGATTACCAAAAATTCAGAGCAGACAGGAACAGGTGCACCGACCTTATCAGGACTGCCAAAGCTGCCATTTATAAGGAACAGATGAACATGAACTGGGGCGATGGCAAGAGATTTTGGGAGAACATAAAAGATCTTTTAGGTAAAGAGGATAGAAAGCACCCTACAATGCTTAACCAGTGGCTCATCCACCTCTGACTCCCAAACCATCACTGAAACATTTAACACGGCTTTCTGGATCTGAGCTCTGTACTCCTCCTAGCTACCTCCAAGCCTCGAACCCCTCCAGAATATCTCTAGTGGTGACCATCAGCAGCCAAATTTCTACTTTAAACATGTCACTGTTAAGTCAGGCTAGGACTTATGTAAAAGACCTTTGGAAAAACAAGGCAGGGCAGTGATAGAATCAACATGAAGTTGGTAGCCATCACTCTGGATGAAGCCGTGTCCCCATTCCAAAATATTTTAACAAATCCACGCCATGGCTAAATTCCCTTCGGTATGGATGCTAGCATTAGTAACTCTAGTTCATAAAAGTGGGGACTGGATGTGTACTGCAAATTATAGGCCCATCTCCATACTCTCTCCTCTCTCCAAGGTGCTGGAGAGCATTGTTGGACCAGATCACTGACTACCTTCAGAAATACCATCTTCAGTGCCCCCACCAACACAGCTTCTGCAAGAACCACAGCACTACTACTGCCCTGGTTGACCTCTCTGAATATGTCCATAAGACCTGGACAGTGGTAACTTGGTGGGATCTATTTTTACATTTCACCAAGACCTTTGACATTGTAAACAACCCCATCCTCTTGGAGCAATTGCAAGCCTTGGGGCTGGCAGCAGATCCAGTCAAGTGGTTTCAGAAGTACCTGACCCTCAGGTCACAGAGTGTCAAAATTGGAACAGTCATCTCCAGTACAAGACAAGATACCCTCAGTGTCCCTCAAAGGTCCATTTTGGGATCCCTCCTTTCAGTCTATTCCTGAATTTGCTCCCACAGCTTGCATGACCAAGATTATTTTGTATGAGATGATGCAGTTATCTTTAGTAACAACTCCCAATTTGAATCTCTACAAAGTGAACTACAGACTACCTTTCACCAACTGGTTCAATTCCAAAAACTACTGCTCAACTACAAAAAACAACAAAAAAAACCCATGATTGTCTCAAGTCATCAGCGCAAAAAACACCCTTCACTATCCATCACCAACAATAAGGCTGCACCTATCAAACAAGTGCACTCTTTCAAATCGTTGGGATCCAAATAGACAATACCTTTTCATTTGTGCACTATTGACCAGGTGTTAAAAGTGGTGAAACGCCAAATTAGAATCCTTTAAGACATAGGCAGTACCCAACACTATGTGCACGCCGCCTAGCTGTGTTCAGCTCCATTATGGTAATGATTCACTATGGGCTGGTTGTGTATGAGGTCGTATCCGACACTGCGCCAAGCGTGATAGTCTCAGCACTCAACAAGGCATGTAGACTAACACTTGGAGCAGACAACCTGATGCACTCCTGTACTGTCTAAGAACAAAGCAGATGGCTCAATCTTAAGACCAGGATAAAGTATCAAGTCTGCCTCCTTTGTAAAAAAGCACTGCTTGGCCTAACACCACCCTGCATTGTTGATACTTTTCAAGCTTCCAGATACAGCTATGATACAAGGGATAAGACATGATCCCAGCTTGTCGTCCCCTTCAGAAGAACCCACTTTGGCCCAACACCTTTTCACCTACAGGGCACCCTGTGGCTGAATGACATCCCTGCTGAAATACATTGCATTCCAAACCACTCATCTTTCAAACCAGAATTGAAACGACACTTTGCAACACAGGGAATCTGTGCCTGTAGGTAGAAGTCCTGTCAAAACCACTCAAGCGCTTCCTGCATCTCACTGGTGCACTTCTGCCACTGGTATCCCTGGAAGGATTCCCACAGTAGCCCCTGTCAACTCCTTAACCCTAGGCATACCATCTTTCCCCTTACCCCCTGTACACTACCAGTTTTCCTCCTCCTCCTATTTTTTTTAGCACTTATCCACCCTCCTCCTATGGGTCTCCACCTGTACCCCTGCCTGTCCACTGTCACTTTCTTTACTGAAATAGACTTCCTGACATAGCCTATCTACCTTGGTTGCTCCGTGAATTACAACTGATTGTTGCTTCCAACTCATAGGCTCCACTTATACCCCTGCCTGTCCTCTGTCACTTTCTTTTACTGAAATGGACTTGCTGACAATGGCTTTCTACTGTGGCTGATCTTTTAATACACTTGATTGTTACCCCCACTCTTGGGATAATTTTGTAACTACCTCATACTTGTGATTGTTATTGACATGGTCATTGTTGTGTTAAACCCTATTTGTTCTTGTTATCAGATGTGGAACCTTTGTAAATGAGCATATTGCTCAAAGGTTGTATCTGAAGAATACAATAAATAAATAAATAAAACATTGGTGGCAGCCAGGGCATTTACAGTTGGATTTTCTGGAATAAAGAGATGTAAGCAACTCACCCTACTGCAAGCTAAATGAGTTGTGTGTAATTTGTGGCGACAGTTTGTTATGTTTGCTTGCACACATGTGCAAGAAACATGGTGCCACCATACTACTTTTTGTGGTGTGCCACCCCACTTCCAATGCCGTGATCCTTTTTGCAGGTGTGACCACACGCACCAATGAAAGGTCGAGCTGTCTATGACAGCCATTCAGATAGTAGCGTGTGATGTGCGCAGATGTACAAGGGCTCGCCTGAAATGGCGACCCTTCCAGCGCTAAACTCAATGGTGATGGGAGGGTAGGGCGACTGGATGGGGATGGGTGAATTGAGTGGATAGGATGTCGCTATATGTACACACATGGGGGAGGGAGCGAGATGGTGATTGTGGGCTGGGAGGGGTGGAGGGGATGTAGGGGTGGCGCTGCGTGGGTTGCCGAGCTGTGCTGTGGCATCGGGGTTGGTCTGCTGCTGGGGTGAGTGAGGTCCGGTTCAGGTTCGGGCACTGGTGCGATTTTATTGTGCCTGGCCTGAACCTTTATTCTGCTTTCAGCCCCCAGAGATGAGAATCCTTTATTGGTGGGTGTAGGGCAAAACCCCCACTTGAAGGGGTTTGTGGAAAGCATGAAATTGTAAGTCCCTGGCACCATTCTTCCATGGGCTGAGGGTGTAAGAGTGCTAAAAATGTTTTTGACACTCTGACTTTGCGATAATGGTGATTGCCTTTAGGCAGTCGCCATTATCACATGGAACCATTCAGATGCAGTGGCATACAACTGAAAGAAATGACTGTTGCAATAAGTGGTAGTAACGTGTTGGACATTTGCATATTTAGCCCGTCTGTCTATACCGATCAGGTTTCAGCAATGTGCTGCTGGCTCCCTCACTCTGTCTCTCTTGTCACAGATTCCCGATATAGGATTCTGTTACTTAAGCTCACAGTCATGCATTAATGATGCTGGCTAAAAATTCCAGTATCGTACATTTACATACATGCAAACAGCCTAAACCTATAAATCCCTTGAAAAATAGTTTTGATACATTTAATAAATTGCACTTCATTTAATAGTAAAAAGATTTTCACTTGGGAAGTCAAAACATGTTCCCTATAATCTGTAGTTCTTAGCTATTCCTTTATATATTGTACTGCAGCTTAAGTGTCATAGCCGGTCTCTGTATATCAGTACCTGTGACAGTCACCTTGCACTTCTTGGCTGGAATGACTTGTAAATCATCAATTTCATAAATACACATAGAAAAATAGACTGGCAAGTATTAATAACAGCAATGAGTGCCACTCAGCTTTCCCCCTGCGAACACACAAAACACAGCAGCTACTCATTGAAACTCCTAATAGCAGCCTGTCACAACAATCAAGAGACAAAAGTGTGTGTGTGTGTGTGTGTGCAGCACATCAATACATGACAACTCTGATTCTCGAAAATATTTTAAAATCTAAGGGAACAGAAATACCCTCTCATATCTTCAGTTGCAGGACAGGTCTTCTGATGCCCAAGAGGTAAACAAAAATGTGGCAGTGCTTTGTGCCCCCAAAAAGAAAATAGGACACAAGTAACAGAGCATGACTATTGTAATACACCAAGAAATAAAGAAACCCAAGAAAGACCTACAGTAAGCCATGGAATGCATGTATTTCCACTCCCTGCATCACTAAATGACTGTTACTATATGACACAGATTACACCACCTTCAACAGTAATGGCCAAAACCAGAAAAATGTGGTGACTTTCTGAGTAAAATATCGTGTACAGACAGACTTGTAGAGCAAAACTGAATTATGTGCCTGTAAACATTGACACACAGGTACAGGTATGTATGTGTATAATCATATTTAGGTACATATGCAGTAATCAATGAGCAAGCATGTGGAGTAGTCTTGTCCTATTGTTCATCACCAAAGTGTCTTTTCTGTAAAAGTTGGTTAGTGGTTGCATTGCCGAGTCTATGCTGTGGTTACTAGAACTATGTAAGTTACTGAACCATCTGAATGTGAATGTAAGAGAGGTTTCACAATTAAACAAGCATTTGTCAATGGCAGATGTTTGCTGGCATTACAGTGACAGGCATGAGGTAGGAGTTTTGGTTCTGCTAACTTATGGGTAGAAGTTAGCAGGTAAGCCCAACCACCAGCGATAAGGTAAACTCCTGAGGCTGAGAAAAGAAGCACACAGAGGCAGTAGATTGAGGCATAGCATGTTTATTAGTGAAGGACAGTATACAATGTCAACTTTATTTCAAGGCATGTGAGTATATGATGGGTGGAACCAATGAGGATGTACAACAATGTTGGGAGACAGGAGGACATAGCAGGAGGTGCAGGGCACTGGGCATAGCTAGGAGTAGTATTTGGACAGATCAGTTTTTCTGTCTTTGCGTAGGCCATATTTGATGGATGAGTCACTTGTGTGTGTGTGGTCAGCAGTGGAGTGTTGTGGTTCTGGCTGTGGTTGTGATGGCTCAGTGATTGCTGGATATGGTGGTGAGAGTTGTGATGTACTGGGTTGCGGTGGTGACAGTTGTGATGTACTGGGTTGCAGGTCTTCAGGTTGAAGATCTTCTTGGAATATGTCGCCAAGGTCGGTGCCATTGTCTGTAGGCTGCAGAATTGTGATGGCAGTAATCTGGTTGGCCATGACTGTCATCATAGCATGGAGGGAATGTGTCAATGATATCATCAAGTAAAGTCACAGTTCCTTGGATGTGAAGAGCATCTGCAAAGAGCTGGAGTGGCATTTGAATGGATCTGAGGTCTCAGGATCTTGCTGAAGTGAGACAGTAAAGGCTGTGTCACAACATGGTCTATGCCAATGAGATGGGCAGTTTTGTGGATTTCAATAGGATCAGTGATCTCTAGAGAGAAGAAGTGATGAGTAAGGTGTGATATTGGGAATGCAGAGATGGTTGAGTGAGTGTGAGGAGGCGATGAGAGAGGGTCCTGCATGTAAGTGGGAGGTATATTGGATGATAGGGTGGTATGCTGTGCAAGAGAAGTTGTGGTAGAGGGGTGTAGTGCTATAATAGTTGAGTTGTGATAGGTGGTAATTGAATGTGAGTGTTGTAACAGGTGTAGGTGTTGTTTAGTATTATATAGAAGTTTCAGCATGTGTAATTAGTGGCGTGGTAGAAGGGTTGTTGAGGTTTTGAGTGAGTAGGGGTTGAGAGAGTAGTGTTGGAGTAACTGTGTGTAGATGGTCTGTCGTAAGAGTGGTGTGAGTGATGGTGTCATGTAGCGTGATGGTGAGGCACTGCAGTGGCTGTCGCATTATAGGCTTAATGTGGGTAATGCAGCCTAACAGTGCTGTAGCTGTAGGTTACATGGAGGAAGCGCCAACAGAGTGTGTGATTATTGCATGGAATGTTGTGGATGTTGGTATGATTGTGTGGTGAATGAATAGTGGGTTGGCTGTGTTGTCCTACAACTGTGCTTTTGTTGTTGCATGCAATAGGCATCAGTAAGTGCAGTAGTGCATATGGTACTTGTGAGTGTGGTCCAGCAAAGTGATGGTTATAAGGCAGAGAGAGGATGTTGATAGGTGTGGGTACTAGGATTGGGAGATTAGGTGTGGCTGTATGTGAGCTGGTGATGAGTTGTGTAATGTGAGATGGTGTATGCATGAGCAGGTGAGTAGTAGGACTAACCTGTATGGTTGAAGTTTTACTGCTGTTCGGTGTCCTCGCGTCATTGAAAGGTTGTAATGTAGGCATTGGTGATATGCAATGTGTCACCAACGTCAAATGGACTGGCTGCATGAGTCTCCAGAGCATGATATCAATGGAGCCAGAGTTGTCTTCTGCAGTTATTGTCTGTATTGGGGTGTGTTGTCCTGCAACAATGACTGTTTAGGTCCTTGGTTCTGTTGGGAGAAGAAGGCATAATAAGTATATGTGGTGTATGTGGAAGGTTATGTGGAGAGAGAGGTATTGAAAGGTGAGAGGAAAGCAATGGTTTGCGAGGTGAATGATGTGTTGTGGTGGTGAGTATGAGTGAGGTATTATGGAAAGTAGCAATGGCAGGAGTGTTGGTCTGTGTGGATGTGAGAGAAATGTGAAAGGTGAAGAGGACGTGGTGATGTTGTCAGTGTGGTGCACTAGTGTGTGTTGGGGGTAGGTGCGAGATGGGGTGATGTGAGATGTATTAAAAGTGAGCAGGGTGTTATGCAAAAGTAATGAGGTTATGGGGAGGTTGTTGGGTGGGGCATGGCATGTGAGAAGTCAGAGAGGGTGGATGGAGTAGTGGGTAGTAATATTTTGGTTGAATGGTATGCAGGTATGGTCGTTGGGAGGTAGTAAAGAATATGTAGATGGAGGCGAGCATGATGAGTGGAGAATAGAGGAGAGGCAGGGTTAGGAAGAGGATGATAATGTGGGGGTGTGTGATGGTGGTGGATATGAATGATGTTGTGGGTCAGTGGTGTATGTATGGTGGTTTGTGGGAGATGTCAGAGGCAGTATTTGGCTGACAGATGGTTGAAGAGTCAGGGGTGATGGTGAAAGGACGATAGAGTAATGTAGAGATGAAGAGGGCGTGAAAGGGTGAAGTGGAATGTAAAGGAGAGAGAAGTGACAGGGATGTGAAGAGGTGAGGTGATGATGTGATGCAGTGGTGATGTTGTTTACTACTTACGTCAATAACTGTTGCTATAACAGAGATGATGCTTCTGAGTGGTGAGTTCATGGCTGTCTTAATTGGAGAGGGTGCAGTTGTAGCCTGAAGCAGAGCAAGAACATTATTCTGGTGTCAAGGGAATAGTGATGCGTTGTGCTCGAGTGATGGTACTTTGAGCAGTGATGAGGATGGTGTCATTCTTAAGATGAAGTTTCAGATGGTATATGCCTTGTCATTAATGAAATTGTAGGTGGAAGGCTGGTATACAGTGGCCTTAATGCAGTCTTCCTTGTTAGCTAATAGCAATGTGAAATAGCATCTTGTGTTCATCCCTTGTTGTTGTGTAACTTGTCATGGGAGACTTATGAATCAGGTGGATGTGCAAGGCAGTGGTGGGCTTCAGTTTTGCAGATGCATCACGAAGATTCTTGATAGTCATCATCTGTATGCAGGAGAAACAGAATGGTTAAGTGTCTTCAGGGGCAGGGTTTGTAGCCAGATAGGTTTGTGGTCACTGAAAAATGATTCTACAGTTCACAATGAGGTACTGGCATGTCTGAATATAAATGATCAAAAGTGAATTATAGTTAGTTGTTGGAGTAGTAATGAATTGGGCACACTTGAATTGTCTTGCATGAAGGCTTGTAAAGTTATTTTTGCAGTTGAGTTTGTAAGGTAGTCAACATTGAAATCTCCAAGAATGATGAGTGGTGATGACAGCTTGGCCGTGGGAGAGTAAGTTCCTGTAGCAGAAGTTGGAGTGATGTTTTAGGGGTTTGTAAATGACCATGACAGTTGGAGTTAATGAAATGGTGGCCAGCGTGATAAGGGCAATATCAATGGCATGATTGGGTGGAACAGGTTTGCACAGTATGGTGTTGTTTTACATAGATTGCAAAGTCCATGATGTGTATTAGGTTGAGTTTGTCTAAGTATGTCTGGAATGATGGCATGCTGAAATTGTGTGGATGATAGGGAGTGTGATATTAGGTTCAATAATGCAGATGATGTCAGCATTAGTGAAGTTATTGTCTGCGGACATTGAAGTGAAGTGGACTGGCAGAGACCATATGTTATGGCTGATGATTGTAAAGGTGCAGTCAGTGTGTTGCAGTATTGGAATGCTTGATTGGAGACATAGTGGTACGTAGAGTGGTGCATTTCTAATGTGACATACTTGTTGACAGAGATTTTCTTGCTTTGAAGTTCTCTACGAATACATTATTAATGTTTGTGGCTCTACTAAGTGCTACATAGTGAATATGGTCCATTTGGTGTTGTTAAAGTGAATGTATACAGATTGCTAGGTTTACCTTTGAGTGCGGTGTATTGTGTATGCTGTTGCAGGGTGGACAGGAAATTGGGTTCTGATAATGTTGAATGGCTTTTGCCATATTGGAATCCAACAGAAGGTTTTGTTATTGGAGTCAGTGAGTGGGAGGTGTTAGAAATGCTGGTTCTGTTGCCGATGTGTTTGTGCCTATGGTTGGGTCATCAAACTGTAGCCATAGTATGAGTGGGTGATTATTAGGTAGCATAGCAATGTGATGGAGTTCCAGTTGCACTATTAGTCAACCCATCTTGTACATCAATGTTGGTTGTGAGGTCATATTGTAGTGATGTAGCTAGATGGAGGGTTGTAAAGAGGCCCATGGTCTTGATTGGGTTGTTTGGTATCGCTGAAGGATTGCAGTTCTAATGTGGGAGTGGATATGTCCAGTGATGATGTCTTCAGCTGTGACAGAGCATGCAATGTTGCTGTGTGAGTGGGATTCAAACACTTGATGATTCATGATGTCGACTTCATGGTTAGTTAGCATGATGTGAGGTATGTTATAACATGTGTGTGGGGTGGCATCTGCCTAGCTGCAATAGTGAGGATGTCTGCAATGGTATGATGGCCTTCTCGAAGGCAATTAAGGAGTTCAGCAAATGCTGTGTCATCCTTTTGTCTCATAATGGTTTTGTAGTTCAAAGAGGTTGAAAGTCTACTGCCATGAGGTTAGTTGCAATGGGGCCATAGTCATACTGCAACTCTTGGAATATGTAGCCATCAAAGACTGGCTTAAGTTGGAAGGAGTCCCTACAGCAATAATGGATATGCCGTCAAGAGTTGCTGTGAGCCTTTAATTTCTTGCAGCCTATTGTTAATGAATTTAAACATGTTACCAACCATGGAGATTTCATCAATGATTAGTAACTTCAAGGACTGCAATTTTCATTACAGTGCATGGCGTTCAGATGTTAGTGGTTTGTAAATGAGGGCTTACCCGAAGCAGGGATAGGAACAGAGCTATGAAGGACATGGCCATGGACGTTGTGCTGCTTACCCAGTTGGAGCACCGATGACAATGTGACATGTGTCAGGGTTTTCACGGGAAGTGTGTTGAAGTGTCATTACAGTGTCTGGTACAGGCTGTCAGGACATGACTTTTACCAACTCCTGTTCCTCCTGAACAGAGGGAGTAGCATGGTGTTGTTGATGTTTTGAAGTGGCATAAATGGTGGTACACAAATTGGAGTTGTAGTGGATTGGTGAATGCATTAAATTAAGTACTCTGTTTGATCAATAAGTGTTGTGAGTGTTTCTATGGCATGGCTTGATGGAGATAGAGCAATATCTAAGGAGATATCATAAGTGTTCATGAATGGTGGCAATTGTAGTGGCATTGGTTTGTAAATCTAAAGTGACATTGTCAGTGTCAATTGTGATATTATTTGTGATTTGCAGCTCTATGTCCAGAATGTCAATTGTTTTGTTATATTGCACGATCTGTAAGTCTATGGCATGCTTGTGTTGTGCAGTATGTCTGGTAATATGTATCAGTGTTTTGCTTGATGAAGTGTTCATGTCTCCAAAGGGTGGAATAGGAAGAGTAGTTTATGGTAGTAATTTTCAGTATCTGTAGTTTTGCTGAATTGACAGTAATGTAACATTTTGCTTTTGTGGCTGGTGCTGGATACAGTGGGTTTCATCAGTGTGTGAATAAATGGGACAATGATGATCATTGTACATTGGGGATGACTGATGGTGTGCATCATGTCTGTATGAGTGTAGCGATGGTCATAGAATCACGGCGTGGTCAGCTAGTGTGCATCTTCAAGGCAAGCTATGGTCTTTTTGGGTATAGTAAGATGGTGTATCACATTCAATGTCAGTGGCATCATTGGGCATACGATTAATGGTGTTCATGTCTTTAATAATCAAAGTTCTCATCGCAGCATTGGTAGTGTTAATGAATTTAAATGACCATGAATAGCAGTAGAGTGGTAGCTGTAAAAGCAAGGAATACTGCCTCCTGGGCACTTATTTCAGTTGCATTCAGAAATGTGTTACCTATGTGGCATAGTTGTTGTTTGATGTCAGGTTTGTTGCTGCTTCCTTAGTTGCTTGCTGAAGGAGTGCACTCATTCCTCTTTGTGATTTGGAGAGGTATGGGGCGACATACCTAGCACAGGTGTATGGATCTAAGATGAATTGAATGTCCATGTTGGCTCACCAAGTGGTTAGTATGAATTGGATTGTAAGCATTAACTGTTGTCTGTGATGGGGTCTCTTTAAAAGTATAGTTGGACGTTGTAAATGTGAGCGGATATGGCAAGGATGTAGTCTTCATAAGAAATGTGTAGGAGCTGTAGGAAGTCAGTGAAGGTTGTGATAGAAGGCTGCAGTGGGTCACTGAGTGTAACCTTGATGAGATCATGTATTGGTTTGTAGGTGTTTTGTTTCAAGTTGTCTGTCTCAGAAAAGGGAGAGTATTTCTGTGTAGGGCATAGGATATTGTGGGAAGTGGAAACGGCATGTAGAATGCTTGGTTTTGCATGTGCGTGGTGGCTATGAACTTAGCTTGGTTAAAGTGTGTAGTGGCTCAGTGGCTTGTTATGGAACAAGTAATGTATTTGTCAATGAATGCAATGATGTCTATGTTTGAAGAGGTGACCTTATGTGGTGGTGGTTGTCAATCCATAGCAAGGCATCTCTTATGTGAGAGCCACGGTGTTGAAATTCAACACGGTAGAAGTGATTAGTAAGTTGGCCTAAGGATAATGTAGTGTATGGAACAGTAGAGAAGCGATGAACTTGGTAGTCAAAGTGGCATGTACAAGTCACAGGATCAGACTGTATTAGTTGGCATTTTGTTCCCATGTCATGTTTGTAGTTCCTCATCAGTGTATGTTCGGTGATGTGGTACCTTACCAAGTCTCTCAATAAATGTATCAGTGTGTTCCGGCACTAGACAGTGACATGAAAAGGTGGAGCATGGAAAGCTGCTGTATCCACGGCGAGACATTTTCTTCGTATGTTCCCAGTAAGGTGGAGGCAATAATGTTTCAATATGGTATCCTTCATCGTATTGCAGCATGGCTTCTATTCCTCCACATTTAAGACTCCAGCGGTAATAGTTTCTACCTTGTCACTGCCGTTTTCTAAGAGAGATACTAAGTTTTCCTTGCAGTTGCCTAATTTGTAGTTTTTAACTTTGTAGAAGATTGAGAATGGATTGTGCTACTCTGACCATCTTGCGCTCCTAGTTCCCATTTACATATGTCACTGTATGGACCTCGATTGGCATGCACCATATGGTGCTACCTTGACCGCATAAATGATAGGGAAAGGTAAACATCAGAGTCTTTGTTCAAACAGTCCCTAGGAATACCAAACTGTGCTGGAGCAACTGATAGGATTGTATTCAGTGATGTGACAGTGAGACAGAGAGGTGGTTAAGAGTGTGTCAAGGTGTCCTGGGGGTAATGGAGGTGTTTCTTCAGCACTGGCAGCACTTGAGCTTGAGGAACTGTCAGAGTCAGAGTTACTGGTGGCAGGTTCACGAGGGATCATTGTATGTCCAGCTGTCATTGTATGTAACTCCATGTTGCCTGTATAAAGGGACTGTTATTGGCCAGCCAATGGGCAGCCTCTTTAACTTTGTTGGGAGTAAACATTTTGAAAGTGTGTATGTGAGTGGTAGTGCAATTTACATTTCCAGCTTAACTGGTATAGTAGAGTGTCATGTGCCTCGACGTGCAAAGGGTGACAGTGGTGTTAACATCAGCAGGAACAGTAACTACAGCACCCTTCATGCTGAACTGATTTCCTTTTGGTAATTGTCTGATTTGCATGAATGAAATATGAGGGTGATACAAGACGTTTTTCAAGCTACATTACAATTTGAGTTGAAGTTGGAATGGCAGGAATGTCATATAGTTAGCAATAGATAAGGTGGAATTTTGTGCAGTTTTATATACCGTAAACAAGTGTAACAGATGTGTGATGTTGTCTTGTCATGTTGCTGGCAGAGTAGAAATGTAGGATTGGACAGGATGGATCTCGGGTATGGCTGTCAAGAGTGGCTGTAGAAGTTGGCTACAAGTGGTGCATGCATGAGTTGGCCCATTTTCCACATCATCATGGAAAAGTTGTGTTAGTATGAGTATTTGTATTGGCAGTGATGCAGTGTTGGCTAGCAGCAGCATGCTGCAAGATGTGAGTGAGCATGTCTTGAGTGTGAGGTGTAACTTCTGCAGTGAGTTGGGGAAGCCAGTGTAGTAGCAGTGGGAGTGATAGGTGTGTTTGTTTGTGGTGGAGGCAAGAGTGTGATGGCATAAAGCCTAGGTTTGTGAGTGGCAGTGGGTGTTTTGGCATGAAGTATTTTACAGAAGTATGGAGCTTTGAGAGTTCTTAATCTAATGGGAACAATATTGCAGCAAGTAGTGGCAGTATGTGGGATAGTGAGGTGAATGTGAGAAGAAGTTGTAAAAGATCAATGGAAGGAAAAGTTTTAATGGTAATAGTAGATGAGTGATGCTGATCAGGAGGGAGGCAATTGAGATGAGGCAGTAAGTATTGTTAGTGTAAGAGCAAAACAGTACAGGTAGTGTTTGAATGTATGTAACAATATGGAGAAGTTGTTGTGTTTGTTGCAGGAAGCGCGGGTTTTGTTGTGATTTGGCAGTTGAAAAATATAGGTGTTTTGGTGTAGCATGTAAAATGGATAGAGAATGGTGGTAGTAGGACAGATGTGATGGAATGCTGTGGATCGTATGTGGGGTGGGGTGTGTTGGAGCACATAGTGTAGTGAGGAGTTGGGCAGTCGTAATATTGTGTCTATGATATGTGGAGCCATGTAGTGAATGGGTCGTATGAGTATATCATGACTATGCACAGGCATGTTAAAAAAGTGTCCTAGTGGTTGTTGGCCTAGCGGTGATATAGAAAACTGTGTAGTAGTATATAAGTTAGTTGGGGTGTGGGTGTGGATGGGCAGTTCTGGTGGTGACTGTATAATGGTAGTGATTAGCATAGCATTCTAGTGTGTGGAGTGCTGGCATGGGTGGATTTGTGTTTGTGGTATGCTGGCTGTCAAGGCTGAATGAGGAGGTGTTGAAGGGCAAGGAGTAGAGTGAGTGGTGTGTGGGGAGGCTGAGGTGAGGTGTTATTTGAATTGGTGGGAGGGTGCGTTAGCATAAGGTGGGAAGCAGTTGGACTGACAGGGACAGGGATGGGATGGATAGTAGTGGAGATGTAAGGATGTTTGAGGCTGTGGAGCAGAAGAGTGGTGTAATAGGGTAGATGATGTGGTATTGTCTAGTGGATGTGCTGTATAACTGATGGTCTAGTGGTGGTGTAACAATTCAGGGTGAATATTTGTGATTCTGGATCATGGAGACAGGTGGTGGAGTGTGGTGTAGCGCTGGAGAAGAGGGTGCAGTGCTGAAGGTGAGTGGCATGAGCTCAAAGGGATGGATTGAACATTGAGGGGTTAGTAGCAAAAGCTAGCTTAAGAATGTGGGCTTGGAGGATGTAAAGCAGAGAATGTTCGCACAGTAGATGTGCGAATGGGTGAGGTAATCCATGAATGTCTCGTCTATGTGAGTCAAAGATATGGTATGCCTGATGTGATTTGAATATTGCTATGCAATACTGTTATATACAGAGCAGTAGAGAAGAATAGGTAGTAGATTCGAGCAAGTGTTGCCTGGAATGTGGGTAGTCAATGTCAATAGGCTCTGAGAATGTCACCATAAGAGGGGTGCCTGTCTGTGGATTGTGAAATACTGTTGTAGAGTTGTATGTGTGGAGGTAAATCATCAGGGTGTAAGTAGTCATGGGTGGTAAATGTTCTGATGAAGTGATATAAAGAATCACCCAGTTGTAGGATAGTGTTCATGTCATGTGTTGACCATGAAGTAGCTTCACTGTAGCTGTTGTATAGCAGGGCTGTTGTGCTCATAGCTAAGCACTGTTTATCACGTGATGGTAAAGGAAGATGACATGGGACTGGCTGTAGTCAGCTTGTAGGTGACTATAGTTCATGATGGATGAAATGGCAGTGGTGGTGGCAGAGGTAAGGTGTGCGCAAGGTACAGATTATGTCAATAATAAATGGTAAGACTGGTGAGTGGAGCAGGAGTGGTATGGAGGAATATATGGGTGATGTAATAGTGAGATGTAGGTGGGACTATGGTGGTAGTTATGTGGCAATTGTGCTGCAGATGTAATGAGAGCAGGGCTGTGCAGAGTGCAGAATTTAAAAGCTGAGATGGAGGAGGATGGATTGGGTGAATGGGTTGTCACGATGCATACTTACCTTGTGTGGGTAGGTAGTGCAGGAAGTGACAAGACTGGGAAAGAGGCAGAGGACAAGATGGAAGCTGCTATAATGTGGTTGTTGGGTAGTAGGTCTGTAGAAAGAATAAGAAGACTGTTAGTCTTATAGACCATGACTGTTGAGAAATGTAAGTAGTAGATGGTACTGACAAAATAGGAGAAGAGAGGAGGAGGATCGCAGTAGACTGTGCATGTACTAAAGACGTTTGTGAAAGTTGAGAGTGATATACTTACCTGTCTGTGTGGACCTGATGTAGCAATTGTGTAGTGCTGAACTGGAGAAGCAAGGCTGGAATGGGTTGTAAGCAGCTGGTCAGCTGCAGATCTGTGGAGAGAATAAAGTTGTTAGCATAATAGGGTATTAAAACTGAGAAGTGTAATTAGGATGTGATTATGGTAACATGGGTTGAAAAAAGGGAAAGCAGGTTTGTAATGCACTGTGAATGTGTTAATGTGGTTTGGAGCGTATTGCAATAGTAGTGGCACCACTATAATGAGAAGTATGGTGGTATTGTTGGTTTTGTAATTATCATTGTTATCGTATGTGATTTTACATGGCATTAAGATGGGACATGCCTACTTGCAGTTCTGGCCAGCATTAATGTTGATTACATGTCAAAGACAGTGGCATGGACATAATGTGATGTACAAATGGATACAGCTTTAAAGTTCAGAGGAAAAGATGGTTGCAGATAGGTTGTTTTAAATGCCAGGCTGTGTACTGTGGCTGTTCAACAGAGCTAAGATGAGGCCTAGGTGACATGTCTTACAATGCCTGGGAAAACATTTGTTTACATTTTATGTGTGTGTATTAAGAGGCCTTGAATGGTGCTAGATATTGATGGGTACAATCAATTGGTGAGGGCATGTAGTGGCTGCAGGACAAAGGAGGAAAATGTTGTAAACTTTGAATGGCATGGTGCTGCATAGGAATAAGATGTCTTCTTGAAAGTTGCAAGATAGAATGTACTGGAAGTATATAAATTGGTTTGGTATTGCAAACGATAATAGGACATGAGGTGAGTATGTTTGATAGTCATAGAATGAAGCATTCAAAAGTTATGACATGGGGTATCTAAAATCATTGTCTCAGCAGAGACACTAGAGATATAGTATCTTCTGTCAGTTTAGATTGTGGGAGTGTGGCAAGATGACTATTAAATCCTTAGTTTGTTGCTAGAAGAGAGACAAAGTCTAAATGTCAATAGTGAATTAAGTTGTGTGACAGTGATTGGCGTCTGTAAGAGAGGAGCAAAGGATGGTGTATACAGGAGATGGAAGGCTCAGTAGGCTTCAGTTATGGAAAGAGCTTGCAATTTGCAAGAATGTTCTTTAGAATGCAGTGTTGGAATGGGCTATGTAGATTGAAACTCATATGGTGTAGAATGCTGGGACCTGACTTTTGGGAAGGCAAGGTTGAGTTGCAGAGTGTATGCATGCTAACAGCAGTTTGAGGGTGCAAGGTAGCTGAGAAAGAAAGATGGACATCAAAGGGAGACTGAGTGACAGTTGTAGGGTGCAGAACAAAAGAACCTCTTGTTCATGCAGGAGAAGTATTGCTGTGCCAAATACTGTCAGTAATTGCAAGTAATAGGGTTGGTAATTCAAAAACTGGCTTATCTGGCAATGTGAAAGGTATGTAAGCTTGAACTATAGTATGTGGCTATACAGGTAAAAAGCATTGAGGAAGAATTGTACACAGTTGTCAAGTTGGAAGCAGGGTTCTGAAACTGGGAGAAACCAACAAGTATGTAAGGTTTCAGTGGGTGGCATAGAAATAGATGTCAGATACAAATGATGTTGGTAAATCGTTGTATAGAAATAATGTCAGATAGTGATGTGGTAAATAAATGTTGGTATGCATGAAGGGCATGTGAAACAGTAAAGGGTGATAATACAGTATAAGTATAACGATGTACTATGGTAAGCATTATTTGCTTGCATTGTTTGTGTGCCACGAAGTACTTTTAGTAGCTGGTGTGAAGGCCTGAGATATTGTTGTTGATGCTTAGAGCATGAGGCTTAATAGGCATGGCAATGTGGAGTATCTAAACGACTGCATAGATGTCAATAAAATATATATTTTATGCAGCTGTATATGGGGCAGGTGGTGCCAGTATTGATTATACTCTGAGTTGAGAAGCATATAGTGATATGAGATATGAATATTTAGGGTTTTGATAATTTCAAAATAATTCTTGGTTAAGACCTGAGATGAATGAAGGGCATTATTATAAAACCAGACATTGGAAACTGTTGCTTTGAGAACATTATGATTGCAGGGCAAGGAACTTTATAGTTGATGAGTTACTGGAACAGGTTGGCATGTAGCACATTCCTTGCCATGGAACAGATTGACATGTAGCTCCAGCCCTTGTTATGTTGCTTACAGTGCCTTAGAATGTGTGGTAATTAAATTCATGTTATGTGGACTGAGGATTGTGATCTGATTGTATTGCAGGTAGCTGAAGTAGCAAATTCAATATGTTGCAGTGAAGGATTGCTATGTGACATTCTGCAGCGGAATCACATTACACAGGTATTCCTAGACGTCACTGTTTCATAGCTTATTAATGCTATAAAATAGTCTTGTTTGTGTTGTCATCTGTGCATGTTGAGGAAGTGTTGTGCAACATCACGCAGGCTTACTAAAGTAGAACAGCAAAATAGCAAACCTTCGGATTGCATTTTAAATGAATGTTTTCTGGAAGGAAGGCAACATATCACATACAGTACAGGGCATGGATTCAGTACACCTTAACCAAAGCAACATAATGACTGGCTGTCATTGAATGATTTTGAAAATAATGCTTGGTCTGCCTGTTTGCCAGTAGTGGAAATAAAGAAATATTCTGAAAACGACTGCAAACAGTAGCATACTGCTGTCAGCTAGAGGGTTCCTGGGTCACAGGTACTTGCTGGAACACACATACAAAGAATCGTACTGCATATAAATTTAGTTGGCGTGAGATAATACTGCTGAAGCAGATGAATCTTAAATCAAGCTATCAGTGTCTGAGTTGCTAAGGATGTGATTACTGAAAGGCACCCTCCAGCCAGATGAAAGACAAACTAAGATTGTCTTAGGGCTCCATAGTTTCAATGCTGCATAACACACAAGCATTGACCAGTAAAGGTGTCTTAAAACATCAGTGCAGAGTGCATGATGTGGAAAACCTAGCTGTACTGTCAAGCTAGGTATAAGGCCCAAGAAATGTCAAAAACAGTTACTGTACTGACAGGACTGCATAAATGGCAATGGAAATGTAGAGTGACAGTATTAGTGGCAAACAAAAAATTGAGTTGAGGAACCTCTAAGGAGTTAAGATCATGTAGCCTGATATGTACTGATGTCAATATACAGTGCGAGTATAACTCCTTCATGTGTCACGATTCGTAAGGAATCTGGGAAAGAGATAAAATGTAATTTCTTTCATCCTCTTCATACCAAGGAATGCATGCAGCATACCCCACATCACCATAATGGGGGAGAATACATAGCTTTAACAAGATGTTGTCTGTCTTTCTTTCTCTTTCATCATCTTCTGTATTTATCGAATGAGTATTTTAAACCAGTGGGATTTGCCCTTGTTTTCCCTGCATGATGTAGCTGTTATAAGTATTGTATTTTCTAAGCAACTGTTATTAGCTCTGGAGGCGGAGTGGTTGGTCTGAAACCTAGAGCACTGTGGTTTTCGTTGTTACATCTATGTTGGTCCAGTAAAAATTATCAAATCATTTGCTTCTGGATCTATTCTTTGCAAGGACCAATCATGCAACTACTAAATCTACATTTCCACATACATTATAGACATACAGAAATATGAATACATACAGTTTTGCAGGTAGTACTGAAACAGCACAGATGTAGACTTGCAATGCATGAAATATCAATGACCTTCCAGTAATATGACACAGTTAATAGGCTTTTGCAGAGCATACTATCTTCATTGACATGACTGAAGTTGCTGCGTGTGTGACCATGAGTATTCTGCGCAATGAGATACTTGCCTTTTATTTTACAGATATAATGATCACTTGTGCATAACAGCAATGAGGCACCTGTTAACAATATGCTCGCTTAACAGTAAAAGTATGACAGTAAAGGAAATGCTTATTTAAAAATGATAGTGGTTGTTAATAGATGCTGACTCAGCAACGTTAACATCATGTTGTTGTCATACAGATGTTGTCATAAGAAAAGCAAAACAGTGATGTGCCTATAGCTTGTTTCCACATTTGAGTATCTAGCATGGTTGTACTGGAAAAACCACAGCAAAGACAGTGCTGTGCAAAACGTGCAGGAAGATGGAAACAGAGAGCTTTAGGGCAGAGAAGGACGACTTTGGAGAGCTCGTTTATCGATTGCCTATGCGTTAGTAAAACTGCAGATTATAGTTCAGCAGAGGGGACATGTGAAAACTTGTAGATTACTGTAATGTGTTCTGAGTTGCACAGGAAATGTATCACTGTATAACAGAAGGAAATATTTAATGTCAAATTAAAGGGTACTTTGCAGTATGAAACGGGCATTGTGTAATCAGTGGTGTGGAGTAAGCAAAACGCTTGTTTTTATGAATGCAGCTTAGTTGCAACTGGTAAAGCTGTGCTTATGGCAATGGAGCTGCTATTCGGATTTCTGCCTAGGACAGGGACAGCAAGTACTTAATTTTTATTTAATTTGTGTTAACAAAGTAATACAGTGGGCAGATTGTTGCCTATTTGAAGGCAAGAGGTGGGGGCCATTTGATACTGACTGGGCAATGAACGTTGAAATGTAATCAAGCTTTACATGTGGATAATGCTGTCAATGATACATTTGCACTGTTTAATGAAGTGCACCAGCAACTGCTTGTCCATTATTATGTAAATAAATATAGGGCTTTTATGTTGGCTGTCTAGTAATGTAACCACTAGTATAGTTTGCTTACCACCGGATTACGTTTAATCATCTATTTGAGGACCTCTTTAAATGGTAAGGTAGTATGCAGCTTAGTGATCTCAATGCAGGACATAAATGTTGTCATGCAATTGTGTGAAGTGGGAGGCACACTGCAAGTTGCAAGTGTCTGAGTAGGAGCGACTTGGGAGGACACGGAGGCATGTGGCTTTCACAATGCCCACAGCAGTGCAGTGGATGTCGTGAGAATTAAAGGCATGTATGTACAATTGCAACAGGATGGGCAAACAGCTGTTTAGTGGCTTCTATGCTGTGCCTTCATTGAATGACTCAGTACAAGAGTATATACGTCAGCAATGTATGGAATATGCACGCTTATTAGATGTAATATTGCAAGAATGCATAGCATTGAAGGGCAAAAGAGCAAAACGGTGGACACATAGGCATTGTACATGTTTTGCATAAGGTACTGCAGTTATGAAACAATGTTGGATTTGAAGTATCTTGATAGGGGCAGTATTTGGTTGGACCTTTCTTGTCTTAAGATGTCACATAAATGTTGCCAGAGATTGGGATGCATAAATATAATTAATGTTATCTGCTAGGAAGCAGTGCTGCAGGGTGGCAAACAAATGTGAGCCGCAGATGCAGTGTTCTGGCTTTTCTGTAGTACAGCAAGCGGGACACCTGGGTTTGTGCCGACATGAGGTAACTTTTTATATGAGTTCAGCACACTACTATACACTCCCTGTGTTTTCTACTGCTATTCCTGGGGAAATATTGCTTCTTTCTGGTGTCATTTGTAGCAGCTAAGAATTTGTTCAAAACGTAACCTGCAAAGGTGTGTCATAAACGTCTGCCATCCACAAAGTGGGTGTTATTCTGAGCGTGAAGTTAAATCAATTTGCAAATGGCAGCAGGGAAAATATGTCAGACAAATGGCATTTGGTGCTGCACATGTCGACTGACTGTGAATCACGAACATAATTTAGATTGAACTAGTCGGCTGCTGCAATTCTTGTAGGGCACTACATGTACTTGATAGATATTAGTTAGACAATGCAATACTGAACATTGTAGCATGTGGAACTTTTCTAGCAACATTGTAACACTTCCATGAAACAATTGGACATGGTAGCTTCTTACATTTTGCATTAGTATTAGATTGCAACAATTGTATGACATAATAACGGTGGCAGGGAGGAGAACAACCGAGGAAGAGAAACTTAACATTTAAAAGAAAGCGATAGTTAACAAAAATGGTAGTATTTGGTTCCGTGGGTGTGTGAGGATGCAATTTATGTATGTAAACAAAAATGTTATTAGCAGGATTTAAATGGTAGTCCTTGATGTCAGGTTTCACTCAGATTGCAGATATTGTTGCAATTGTGAACTGTAGAATGTTGTGTTACTATATTGCCTGTGTGAGCATCATAATTCATTTAAGAAAAATGGAATGTCTTATGTCGGAGGTCTGTCTGGTCGCATAGCTGTTCTGCCCTGCTCAATCCAGTCAGTATGATGGCCTCAGATCCTGTAGGCCCATCATACGTGCTGCAAACAAATGCCGGCATTATTAGCGGCATATGCGCAAGCAACAACACAGGCAGTATAGTGGGAATTATTTGGTGTGTAGATTTTAGTTTTCTGTGCGTGGCTGAAGCTAGATTGATGAAATGTTGGTAAGGTGGACATTATTAAATTATTTGAAAGCGGCAGTCTTGGCAGCGAAGATGGGCAACTGTGGACAGAGGGCATCATGTCATATTTCCTTGAGGCGAGGGCATAGTAGAAGCCTGCCAATTGGTAGGAAGCTGAACTGAGCAATCTTGCTTCATAATATTCTGTATGTATATGTTTTATAATTCATTGTGCAGGAATTGATTGTTTTGTTAGGAGTGTTTGTGCGTTGTTGTAGCTGGTCCCTGTCCTTTATTCACAGGCTATGATGGCTTGACATGGGTAGCATCGGTTCTAATGCTGTAAAGGCATACTGATGTGATTGCTTGGTATCTGCAAGCAGTACACTATACTAGTATACTGGAATGACTTACTGCCTAAATGTTGCTTTTGTTTATGTTATTTGGGTAGAGTCGGGAGAAGAAAATGTTGGAAAGGCTGCATGATTAAATTATATGGGGGTGGTCGTTGGAACTTGAGATGGTAAAAGCCGAGATAGCAATCATGCTGTATGTGGGGATTTTTGGGAGGGTGGGGCATAGCAAAGGGCTGGAGAGTATTGAAATATTAGTAGATTACTAGAGGAAGTTGGGTACCATTCACACTGAGATTGCGAAAGCAAAGTCCTACATATTTGGAGATTAGAGTTGTAGTCTGACAGCCATGCAGTATATACTGCAGTCACTTCTGCACAAGTGTTCTCTTACTGGCTAACTATGAGGAACTGTATATGTGGCATCTGTAACTTTTGTATGCATCTTTAGTATGCTGCTGTTGTGCCAGCTGCAATTGTCAAGCTGTCAGCATATGTTGCAAACTGATGATTGGTATACAGGAGTGTGCAATATTATACATATAGCACTGCAACATTTATGGAGCTTGTTTTCTAAATGGTATATACCTGTGTGCAAGTTGCGCACTGAAGTATCAAACATAGCAATCATACAGGGAAAAGGGGGGAAGCTATTGCAACGAACACAATTATAATTGCATTCATAAATGGAGTGCTGCTATTGCTGAAAGTCGTTTACAAGGAAATATTTAGACATAATTGTTCACAGCCCTGAACATTGGTAACGCAGGTAACAGTAGCATAGTATGCCTGAAGTCAGTTGACTGTGCAATGTGCTGTTCAATAAGAGTGGCATATGTGGAACTGCATTAGAAAATTCCAGAATATATGGACTGCTGTTATGCTGATGGAAATGTTTGGCAATACTGGTGAGCATACTTTGTGGGTCAGCTTTGTCTGTACTTCTGTATTTTGTTTCTGCATTAGGAAGTACAGCCTCATAAACACAGCATCATGCTTCCTAGACAGGCTTGAATCTGGCTGGCTGCATGGGTCATGTCGACTGAACATTAACAGTTACATGCTTGTGACAGAAGTGTAATGTTCTGTTGCAGGAATAGATAGGCGTGCTAATTTTGTTGGTAGATAAAGAGTGCATCTATGTAATCTGCCCATTTCATATTTAACTCTCTATTATGTGGACAGCGACATGAGGTTTCTGGACATCCTGCTAGTTCACTGCTGCAGTATCCGGCTTTTTTGGCTGTCTACCCTGTGTTTACTGCTCCATGGTTTACTTCACCTATGCGGCCGCGGCATTCATTTGGAAGACTAGGCATGAGCCCCTATACTATTACTTATTTGTAGTTACATTAAATGGTAAAGTGACACCTATTGTGCTTTTAGATGCATATCATATAGTGTGCACCTTGAAAGATCAATTGCAGTCTTCCTTGAGCAAATAGGTTTTCTACTGGTCTCCACAGAATGAAATGCAACGCAATGGATGACAGCAAAAGAAGAACGGAATGTACAGCAGTGACAGATTATGCCTGGTACTGTACTTTGACAATTGTTTTGCTGCATGGCGCATGGCAGAGGAACTGAATTGTCTGAACAATACAGTGATTTTGTTTCCGCGGCAACATTTTCATATTGCCAGTAGCATGCACTCATTTTGAGGTGCTTGCTGTATAAAGCAGCCTGTGGTACAAGCCCGTGACAGTAAAAGAGGGCTAGCAAGCACAGTAGCTTGTCTGCCAAGTCAGTAACAGCAAATGCGAGGCAAGACGTATGTTTTATTGTATTGCTTGAAATATGCAGGCCAGGCAGGACATCATTTTGATAGGTCTGGTGAAATTCAGATCATTGACAGTACACTGGTATTCTCTACAAGCATCATTCTTTACCTTACCAATGTGATAAATTAGCTTATTTGCATGGAATGTATTCATGCTAAACAAGGCTTCAATAATTAAAACAGCTTTACTATTGAGCACAGCAGAATAATAAAGCCAGTGATTGCACTTCAAAGGTCAAAGATGCCTGTGAGAGGCTTAAAATGTGACATAGAATGCGTAGGGCGAATGTGATCACACCTTAAGCAGAGAGCGCCACAGTTAGTCGTGTCACTGAACAATCTTTAAAAAGTAGGCATAACCTGCCTGTTTTATTAAATACTTGCAATGAAATGTGATAGTGTGAAAACAAAATGGAATGGCCTGGCATAAACTGAGTGCCTGGCTAGGCAATGTACAAATACTTGCATGAAAGTAGGGGCCGGACAGCTGCTGCACTAGCACATTATTAATTGGTACAACAGATGACAGTAGTATCCACTAGTGGCGTCGAGAAGTCACTATTTCCATCATTAGACATGCATTAATGAATATACTTTTATTTATAAAAAGCTTTTGATAATAAGGCATGGAACTACATCATTAACCATTGATGGTTGCATTTGACTTGTTGTTTATCAGACCTGACAAACAGCACATGGGCTTGGAACGTTAATGGCTCATGTTGTCACTTTGTGGGATGCTATCAAAAGTTTTTATAAATGAAAGCATATTTATTAATGCATTTTCAGTGTTGAAAATGGTTATTTCTGCATAAGAGCAGCATAATACTGTGATGCCTAGTAGTAAGATACCTTGCTACGTGGTTAACAATAGATTTGATGACAGCATTTGTTAGCTAAGCAATGTGCTCAGTCTGGGTAAATGACAAGAAAATTGAAAGATGCACTACTGCAATTATATCTGCAGGTGTGCAATGTTTGATAGCTACTCCTCACATAGACGACTAGCCTGTGGCTTAATTGACTTAACCCTGTTTTGAAGACTTTTGTTGCCTGCATGCAACATATGAGCATGGCAGAGGAGGATGATCAGAAACATGAAGGAACTAAATATGTAATGCCTGGAGCCTAGTGCCTATGACATCCGTTAATCATTATCAACAGCATACAAAGGTGCATCCGTTCTAATGCATGACGAATGTATACATACATCATACAGACACACACACACATAGCAATACAGATACATACACTTTTCTAGGTGGTAGTCAAAGAAGGTAAATGTAGGCTTGCAAAGCATGAAATATGAATGATCTTGCAGGAATATATCAGATGTGCTTCTGTGATACAGCACTATTATGTTAATTTGCATGAATGGACTTGCAGCTGTGTAAACGTTCATATACTGAAGAAAATACTGCTAACGCTTGCTTTCAATGTAATGAAGGCTTCTGTAGGAAAACAGTGGGGTAGTTGGTAGTAATACCTGCTCAATAGCAACATATGGCATTAAAGAAAATGATGACTTAAAGTGATAGTGGTCTGCCAAGGCATATGCATTTAGCACAATACAAGACATTGTTGTCATACAGAAGCTGGCATAATAAACTGAAACACTGGTCTCTGCATAGCTTCTTATTCCAATGAACTTATCTAGAATGGCTGTTAACATGGAAAACAAGTAAAAACTGTCCTAGAAAGACACATATAGAAACATACATCTTGGTGACAGAGAAGGATGACTTGATCCATCTAGTCTGTGGATGTGGTATGTATTGCTAAGCCAGGCATTATAGTGACCCAACAATCTAGGTTGATCATAACCTTCACTATAATTTGTGTGTCTTGTTTCCTGCCTGCTAAACATGTGTCACTGTTTTTGACATCATGACTGTCTCAAGAAGCTGATTCCATGAATGGACCACGCCAGTGGTGAAAATAATTTCTGCCGTTGGCTTTGAGCCATCCTCTGTCTACATTCAAAGTGTGCCTCCTTGCTGTAGCACATCTTACTGTCAACTGTGCTTTTATATTAGACTGTCTTAATAGACTTGACCCACTTGACTATTTATATCATGCCCACCTGTTCTTTATTTCCTGAAGAGTAAAATATTCGGCCTTTTGAGTTTCTACTGATATGGGTTGCCTTGCAGATGTGTAGCATTTGATTTGCGGCTCTTTGTCTCATGTTCATGCTGTCTATGTCAGGCATATGCAACATCAGCATGCATGAATTACAATGGAAATGAGATTGTTACTTTTAACAGTTGTGCTATATGTATACACAGTACGACTGCTTGCAGTCACTGAAACTGTTTTAACAGCAGGTCAAGTAAACAAATCAAAGTAAATATGTGAATAGTATGATGTGGGTGAAGTAACATATATCACAGCAAGGAGCTGCAACAGCCTGATGCATGAATAGCATTATTTGTCTGTGCATGGGTGGGAGTTATGCTGCTCTTTAAACCTAGCAGGAAAAGCACGCTTATTGAAGTGAACACGCAGGACGCTGTATACAATATGGCATGCATAGGAACACAGACTCAATGGTATTGTTGCATATGCGCAGAGACTGTAATGGGTTTGAATTGCATCATACTCAGAAGTACATGCACTCTGGCTTTAGATACATTCTTCATGGCTAACAGTTTGTTAGACATTTCATGCTGCTTTAACAAGCATAGTTTCTCTGTGACTACTTATAGTAGAAAACTCATCAGACCTATGCACATGAGGGAACAACAACAGCCATGGATGGTGGTCATACTTCAGAATTGTTCTGCTGTTACAATTATTTGTCCCTCATAGCCCGTCCATCACAACTGCACATACTATCTCATAGTGGTTTCGACAGTAAGACTATGGCATAAAATATTACCAAACAGCATACAGAAATAGATTGTTTGATAGCAGCATGTAATGGCCTGCAAAATAATATGACTAACAAATCCTACCTTGAAATGCAGTAGTAATGTTTCAGTTGTTGTCTTCAAAGGAGTAGTTTTTATAAGAAACACCTTAAAAAAGTCAAATTGTATGACAAGACAACGTACTGGTGGATGCCAAAGTACAATTATGTACTGAAACAGTAATTGCTTGAAAATAATAAGTATCTTCAGAAAGACGCTTATGAGTAAATAGCAAAGATGCAGGCAACAGGCAGGGTATTTGATAAGTAAATGCAGGACATACTATGACCATGATTATGTGCAATGTTAACAATTGTTGTAGTTGTCATGCTACGCTCGAATGATTTTAATTTGCATGACTGTTAGTGGCACGCATTTGAAGGCAGCAAAAGGTGTTACAGTCTTGCTGCTAATGACATCTTAGCAGACAAGCTGTCTCCTAGGTTGGTGATTGTTTATAAGTATTGCTTTAACTAAAACAGGCACAGCAAATTTCAAAGGCTTTGGTCTATCTGGCTGGTTGATTGCACTGCAGCAAACTAGTTTAATCAGTAAGTCAATGACTGTATGTAGACAGACTTCATGTTTACTGGGTAGGAAATAAATATTATGTGCTGTAGTTCATGAGACTTACTGATGTATTGATATGCATACAGTTACAAGGATGACACATTTCATGCACAACAGGAGTGGCTTTGTTTGGCCGAATGAAATGCATTGACATCATATAAGACAAAAGAAGCAGAACAGAATTATAAGAAAACAACATTGCAGTACTATAAGTCATACAATAAGAAGGAGGCAGGCACTGAACTGCTGTCCTTGTCAGGTATTGCTGTGAAAACAGAAGAAAGCAAGTATGTTATTTAATGCAGCCCTGTAATGTAATGACAGTGACAGTTTTGGCTAGAGTCATGAAAGGTCTGTTGTGTAATCAACCAAATGTAGCACAGTGGGAAAATACAAATATTAAATCTCAAGTAAAGAGATCTGACAGTATGTAATGTGTTTTGTTTTGCACAGTAAGAACGTTAAGCAGGACTATCAAATCATATCATGCAATACCTTATGGTAGCATTCATTTCGATGTGTTTATGTATAGTAGTATTATACAGGAAACATGCATAATGTTGTCTTTGCATAGAAGAGGTACTATTACTAATGCTCAGTACTTCCTAAGAAGGCATGCTATTTGAACTCGTGGATCTGCATCATGGAAGCGGTCAGTCATGGCAATGGAAGTGCTGCGTGGCAAAATAAGCTATTAGAAATAACAGAGAAGCATGGCATTAGAAACACAAAACATTGCAGTATGTTCCTTTTTGCAGATTGCTCAATCAGGAATAACAAGCTGCATTGAAAGGCTGTTGAGTGCTGCAATGTACTGTGCAGTGATTTTCAATCAGTTGCTTGGAGGCACAGACTATGGATTGTGATCCTATTGATTCATTCATTGCTGTCTATCTTTGCAGATCATTGATTGCAACCATTGTGTTATAGTAGTTGCCAATGTTTCAAGTATTAGTAGCCATAGATGACACATATTTATTACATATTACTGCAAAGCATTCTATTGTAGGCAGCCAAGGGTTACATTCTGTCAAGAAACATAATAAAGACAAATGATTGCAACAAGCAGGAAACATTGCAGTATGTAGACATGTTCCCCACATATTGACTGCCTACAAAGAAGAAGATTCAATACAATCATATGCCTGAACACACAGCAGCATTGATCTGTATGTAATGATGAATAGCAAAGAAAAGTAAAAGCTTGTCCATACTTGTAATGTAGGGCAAAGGCGCAGACAGAATGACGTCATAGGGTACGTGGTGAAACACAGGTTTTCAGCTTTGCAGTTCATAGGCTCACACATTGGTGTTATGCTGCCAACAAAGATGCTATCTAACATAGTAAACATTATTGTGTTGAAAGGCACAGGACCGGGTTTGTAGACTGCTGGCGTGAGCAGCAAGACGTACATTCAATATATTGATATCTTTGAGCATACCATTATTTGTGCATATAATATGCATGCAATATTATTAAGAGAAACAACATGGTTTTGTGGCGTTTTCTTTTTTAACAATGTCTAACTATTGTTATATAGCATGGGCTTTACCTCTGTCAGAATCAAGCCTAGGTCTGCACCTGCATACGTCATTCACTTCACTCACTGTCTTATATTGGCTGCCAACATTTCAAGCATCACTGCTAATATACGAAAGATATGTAGTACCTATCATATGCAAGCATTATATTCTAGAGACTGCTATGTAACATAATAGTAGTAAATCACTGCAAAGAACAGCAAACATTACCCTGTGGGAAGCAGATTGGCCAAACAGTCACAGAATAGAAAGTAGAATATTCAATATAACAATATGGCTGAATGGCGAATAGCATTGATTTTGGCCTGCAGTTTGTATCGATCAGCATATATTGAACATATAGCTGACATTGTCAATAGGCAACATTATAGTATCTTTTTAGGAGGGTTTGTCTGTTCATAGTGTGCTTGATATTTTTGTTTGCAATTGTTTAATGTGGTGGGCAGGCTCTCAGCAAAGCTTATTTGCAGCTGCATTCTGATGCCAGAGAACAGGGAACTGAACAAGTGTGCTACAGCAAATTGTATTCATGAACAACTCTTAACATTAGTTTGCTACTGCTGTCTGGTACTGCCTCACTGGGCAGCACATTCAGCTCTGAGGCCAGGAAATCAGAGCACTGTGGGGTTAGTTCCGACATCTGCCAGGTGTGTTAATATTGGAGTACTGAATATTTGAAACCGTAGCAATGTGACATGCATCAATGTATGAGCAGCAGAAAGCATATAAGCATGGCCTAATTAGCAATAACAGTCAGAATGTTGAATGTCTTTGTTACATAGTGCTGTGAAGAAATAAAACAAGTAGGCTATTTAATGCATTTTTATCTAATAGTTGAGTGACCATGCAGTGATAACTTGATGACCAGTGTTGTGTGCTGGCAACAAAATGAAGCATCATATAATAGTGCACATATTCAATGATATATAAAGCAGTGTTCAAACTGTGAAAGGTTTGTTCCCTACAGAAAGACCATTGAAGAAACAGATTTAAACACCAGAACAGCATGTCAGTAAGCAGTGTTCATTTGTATGCATGCCCTGCAAAGTAGTATCAATGAAGGAAAGATGCATAATGCTATGTTTGGATATGAGGAGTAGATATTAATAGACAGCCAGTGTTGGGTATAAATTAGCATGCTAGGTGGGTTTTTAATCTGCCTAATGCAATGGAATAATCAATTAATTGAACTGTCGATAATAACAATATGAACTACATATAATAGGCAAGCATCATATAGTGAACACAAAACATTAGATGTTCCTTGAAATATATGTTTCTGCTTGTTTTCAATTGTTTGCATGGCACAGAAAGGTGAGCGGTGTGCATAGGTGTAAACTGCATTTGCACATGGTAGCCTTACACATGTTTTTGCAATGTGCGGTGTAACATCAGACATGTAATTTTTGAAAAGTGCAGGAAACATGACAATCCACATAGGGTTTTGTTCAGTGCATCCTGGCTACCAGGACGTCATTTTAATATTATATTTCTGAGCATGCTATTGTTTGTAGATGCAAGGCAAATGCAATAGCAGGAAGACAACAAACATGCTGCCATATTCTTTTTCACAATATGTAAAAATTACTATAGTATTGATTCATTTGCAGCACAGTAGTTCATCTGCAAAAGGTACATATGACAGTCTCACTTATATCAATAGTAATGCAGTGACTTAATTTAATTAAATATATTGGGCCCTGTAGTACTTTGGAGAGTACAACTGTTGAAGTTGCAGCACTCGCAGTATCTACATTCATGGCAGTTCTTTATCTGCTTCAGCCGCGTAGGTCAGATGACTATTCATAATAAAGCATATTCACTGGACAAATGGGTGTAATGTACAGTATACCTAGGCAACACGTTGTCAAGAAGAGAGTATTCAGGTATATTGCTGAAATAGGTATTCTGTTATTTTACAAACATGAAGAAAGCAAATGATGACTTCAGCAAACCATGAAATATCTGTGCGATAGCATGAATAGCCAAGGTGCCTGTTTAGTTGCACACACCTGTGCATCATGAGCATGCTTTTTACCCTGCTTGCACAGATACTGACTTTGGAATATCATAAATACAATGAGCAAAAATAAGGAATACAATAAACCATAAACACATGTATTACTGCGGGTAAATGGCCATGCTGTGTCTTTAATTGTAGGGAGGCGTGCATAAGTAGTTTCTGTTGTGTTGTGCTTCCCAAGATGCTGACTTTGTCATTTTAGAGATGCAATCAAAGGAAGAGTTACTACAGGAAACCATAAAGATATGTGGCAGACAGAATGAATGGCCTGGGTGCCCTTTAGCTGCAGAGAGGTAAACAACTGCTGTCTGTTCTTTGATGCTAGCTTCTTTTGTTAGATAAGAGTTAGATTTCTCACTGTTGCCAGACAATGACACAGCCACAAAGAAATGCTAATTACAGGGTTCATGTAGCACCTTAGCTTTGCCATTCAGATTGATAATGCCCATGGGCAATGTGAACATCTGAACCACAAGAAATGTTGCCTAGAAAAAGCAAGAAAATATTAGCATGCATGTGAGAGTTGTAAGAATGTATTCATCAAGGCAAACAGCATATGTGTGTGAAACTAAATTGCTGTGTTGTGATAGAATGCAGAGACTTACTGCAAACTGTGCAAAGGCAACATAGGAGACTTGTATATATGAAACCTCATTAATTAAAAACACCATCAGAGCACAGATCAGAAGTGCAACAAAACAAACAGGCAACTATTGGAGATCATTCTTAGGTGTTATATATGTATGTGCAATAGTCAGCAGGGACTTCTGAGATGATTGTATTTATTTAGCTTTTGTTGACAGAGTAAGCGCAGTAGCCAAATTGATGGAACACTAATAAGGCATTTGAAATTAGGAAATTGTGAACAAACTGTATATGCTCCATTTGACGGTGCCTCTAAATGCATGCAGAGAACTCCAAGGGATGCTCATATAGAAGCATGAACACAACCAGTGGGGTACATTAGATACACTGTAGGGCAAACCTTCATAGACCGACATTCTTCATGTAGCAATAGTATAAGCAAACCACAAAATAAAATATAAGGTTTTATTGCTGACAATATACCTGTTGTTTTGATCAGTATGATAGTGGCACTGATAGTAGTTGTAGTGGTGGAGGTGGGGGGAGGAGGGGCACGGACATGATCCAAAGACAAACGCATTGAAGTCTTTGACGGTAGAGGCCGACCACTGTTGCAAATGCACATGCTTACCTATCGACCTGCTCATATACAGTAATTACTGTGGCGTTTCATGGAATTAGTGCCATTTCATGAATGCACCATTGAGGTTTCCTAGGCAGCATAGCATAATGAATCATAGTTATTGCCTGCGGATGTATGCAGCACAATCCCTGTTCCATAGTCATGCAGTTGCATATTGCATGATGCTAAGAAAGCTATTCAGTTAGCTAGTGCTCTCAACTGCCTTAGCTCATAGAAACACACTGTGCATGTGTGAATTTGTTTTCTGAAATGCAGCTTAGTACCATGTCAGTGCTGTGAAATATAGGTAATGGTCAAAGCAGTCTTCCTAGCAATGTAGTCCATATTAAAGATTGTTGCCTACTGTATGAGCAAAAAATCTACTTTATTTACTTATGTATGTTTAGCACAGAGGGTAAATAGAGTATGCACTTGATGGAAGACAAATAAGTCATTTCAAATAATATCATACTGAAAACAAACTGTAGGTGTTCCCTTTCAAACTGCATACAAACCGTGCACATACACTCCAGGATGTTCATGTAGGAAATAAGCAGGAAGCCTACATATCATAAATTTTTGGCTCGGATCTGGCGTGCAGCCTGAAATGTCAACAACGCCGAACATGATCACATTTCTTGCAGGAAGGTACTGTTCGAATGCAGACATTTCTTGGAGGTTGGTACTCATGGAATGCAGATAATTGAGTGCCTTAAATGTAAATCTTGGCATAGGATCACTTTTTATGGCAGCTTGACGGCATGTGACTTGCTAAAATGTACACACATTTACCAACTCTGATGCTGCCAGATTTACCCAGCATAGTAGATGTGTGCCTACCTGACAGGCAACAAATAATGCATTTCATGACTGTATTACATTTAGGTTGCGGTCTACTGCACTACAGATTTTGCCTATTTTCAGTCATGGGGCAGGGGCGGGATAGAGAGCTTAATATTGACTGACCATGACACTGTTATGGCAATATGTGACTTGTTAAACCTGTAGGCATATTTACCAGCTGCAATTCTGCGGCTCTACCCAGCGTTCTAGATGTCTGCCCACCCAACAGGCAAGAAATAATGCATTTGATGAATGTAGTACATTTACCTTGGCAGACTAAGTGTACGAGACAGATTCTGCCTATTTTTAGCCATGCATCAGGAGACCAAGATGCAGATGAATATTGACTGACCATGACAGTGCCATGGAAATAATGCTGTTACAATGACAGATGTTCTAGCTGCCAATGCAGTTGCAGTCCTGTTCGCCCATGGGCACACATCCATACATTTAATATTGCCTAATGCATGCATGTTTTATGACTGCATTACATTTGTGTCGCCAGGCTAAGAGTGCTAGAACAAATTCTGCCTATTTTCAGGCACTGACTTAGGGCAGCAGGATACAGATGAGTACCAAGTGAGGATGATACTGCTATAATAATGACAGATGTCCTAACAGCGAATGGGTTGCCATCGCCTTGCTCATGGTTATACATGCATATGGCATTGGTTACTGCATGCAATGTCATTGTATTCTGTTGTCTTCATTTATGTCCCTATCATAAAACATGCTTGCCATCAAACATTTTAACAACTGTCTGCCTACATACACAGTGTTGCAACATGACAGCATATAACAATGTCACAGTGCCCAACATTTTTGTAAACCTTTGTCAACATGCAGTGCCCTATGCATCAAGCCATGCTTGGCGTGACTCATTTGGGGCTCACTCCTGGGAGCAGCAGTCTAGATCTGGGTGTTCTGTAACTAGGAGAAGCACAGGATTGCTTAATATCTTAAAGAGGTAGCAAACCAATGCAAACAAGAGGAACCAGGAAGATGGCAGCAAGGCAAAGCATGATGAGACTGCATTGCATAAGATGCAGGTTTTTGGCTTCGCGAGGGTGCGGAAATCTTGCGACGGCCAACATGAATTCACCATGTATGGCAGAGCCAGCCTTTCAAGAACTCTACATGATGCGTATGAAGCTTCTGGAACATGAGGGAGGGAAGGACAATGCTACAGGTGTTATGCACAGTCTAACTGCAGTATGGCAACTGAGCTAAATAAAATGAGCCTTGGAAAATAAGGCCACAAAATGAACAAACTTCATATGCACCCTTTGAAGGCAGACATGAGGTGTACTTACATGCATACAACAAATGTTCATGGAAACATGAACACACAGGTGCATCACATCATATGCGTCGCGGTTGAACATGCATAGATTAAATTCCTCAATCTAGTAGCAGTGCCAGCAAGGCACACAATGGTGTATAAGGCTTCAATGTCAAAAATATGTATTCCATGTACTTATTCAATATTTATAGTCAAAGCGAGGCACTAGCCAGATTCTGCCTATTGCAAGGCAGTGCTAAGGGGTGTGGGGGAGGCAGAAAGGAGACAAATGAAAACCAAAATCAACTTAAGCCATATTAACCTGTCATAGCAACAATGCTGCTATGATCACAGATATCGTCGCCTTCAATCAAGTGCTACAGTATAGAGTGCTTGGCCATAAATATCCATAGAAATGAAAGGTTCTTTGGCAGCTGGGCATCTGGAAGTTTGATCATCACTTTTGAAGCCTATATACTGCGCCAGACTTAATAATGTGTACAGCAATAGCTCTTTTCAAAGCTTACATAGGGTAGACTGCAGTAATAGAATGGAGCATAACACTGGGCATGTGATTGCTTAAGCAGAACTCCACAGCAAGGCAAAACTTCTCAACAGATATCATCTGCAAGCTCAGGCAAAGACACCCCTCACACATTCTCATGCAGAATGGTACTGCATACTGCAGGATTCAAACGATGTCTGTAAATTTGCAACTAACATCAGTAAACAGCGCTGTATGGAGTTCCAGCCAGATGACTTGGATCAATACATGTGGAAAAAATATATGCTTCCACAAACTGCTCAAGCATGCAGGGGTCATAGAAATTGAAGGCTGTAAGAATGCATCAGACTGAAGCAACAACACCAAAGCGTTTCATATATAGGCACTGTATGTGTTTTTCAAGGTACCGTACTTCAAAAATCATGTCTGCATTTCAAATATGTTCATGGTAGCAGAATATGTTTTGTGTTTTCTTTTGAAGATGTCAGGTTAACGTTGGCACATACTAGCATCCATTAATGTAAGTGGTACTCTGGTTTAGATAACAATGTAGTAGCGTGGCTTCAGAGTGGAAGCTGCAAATGTACAACCTGCCTCTGTGGTACAACACACTGGACAGCTACTGTGTGCTGCTGATGAAGTCAGGTTAAGTTCCTTATGGTGTCAGATTGAATCCATACACACACTTTGTGTTTAGTGCTATTCTGTGAATACAATGTTGCTTTCACCTTTAAGTAATAGCGCCTTCACAAGGCGTCATTGGCAAAGTAACCCTTGCCAGCGCTCTTGCAAAGTCTGCACTGCACAAAGGTTTCACTATCAGGACTGTACTGAAATGGCCTTCCCAGTGCCACAGAAAAAATGACAGAAAAAATGACAATCGCTACTGGTGCTTATGCATAGACTGTGGCGGAGCACCACAATTGATATTTCACTAGTAAACAAATGTGGGCATTTAGCAGGGCATTCCATGTTCTTCATAGTAATTAGTGAGAATCTGCAAGAATGAGCATGCTAGCAGACGCATTTGTCTAGCAACACAATATCATAACAGTTGCATAAAAGAATCAAACATCATAGCATTCTTATATGTTGAATCAATAAATAATTGCAACCCTCCATGCCACAATAAGATGCCCAACTATAAAATCAAGACGGAGACACTAAGAAATATGTCAACACAGGGTACTAAGAACTGTTGCAAGATTTGATGGCATAACTCTGCGAGCAGGCAATTTATGCATTTAGACAAAAAATGCCATCATTAGGCTTTAATGTCAAGCAGGATCGAGCAGAGGCGAAAACAGAGGAATGCCAACTGACCTTGAAGCACATGTAAGTGTTAGTGGTATTTTCAGGGAATGACGGACATTTGGGCAGGGTACTCAGGTCATTCCCCTACTCTTTCGCAACCGTCATGGAATCTGTAACATCCACTTGAGCTGCCAGGAATCCTGGCAAAGGGACCTCGGTTAAGCGTCTGTTCTGAAAGGGGCACCTCATGAATGTAGCACCTCTGTCATGCTGCAGTACACTGTCAGTACTGGCACAGACCCAAGTGTGACATGTAGGCACTGAAGCCACAGCCCTATGATCTCCCGGCCTCAAAGGCGAGCCTAGCCGTATTGACCACTGACAGCAACAATTGCTTTACCTTCTCAAGAGACATACTTGACAAGTTCACTATATCACTAGAAATGTACTGTATTCATTGAATTAAATACATTGGTCCATGCATTATTTTGCACAGTAGAGCTTAGAAAGTAGTACCATTGTATTATTAACTGTCATGATATGTCTTTATCTGGTCCAGTTGCCTAGTTCAGTTACTTATTTATAGCAATGGAAATTCACTGGCTGAATGGACGCAATGTACAATATACCTAGTCAAGATATTGTTACCAATACAGGAATCACGTATATTGCTGAAATAGGCAACTTGCTATGTCACATAGATGAAGGCACAAAATGATGAAGTCACAAAGCGATTTACATATCTAGCATAGCATGAATAGCCAAGGTTACTCTTTAGTTGCAAGAAATGTGCATAATGACTGTGAAGTTTTGTTCTCTGCTTGCTAAGATACTAACTTTGTTGTATCAGAAATACAAGGGAACAAAACAAGCAGCCCACCAAACTCATGACAATATGTATTAGTCAGGCTAGATGGCCATCATGCCTGTTTAATTGCACATAGCTGTGTGCAATCAGTCTCTAGCCTGCTGTGCTTGCCAAATGCTGAGACTGGCATTCTGCACATGCAATGAAAAGCAAGGGGCAGCACAGGGCACCATCAACATATCTAGCAGACAGGATCAATGACCCTGCGCTCGTTAATTGCAGGCAGATGTAAACAGCTATTACGTGCTCTCACCACGTTAATCACTGCCTGCCGCTCCCACTATGTGGAATCACTCCCTGCCTACACACACAACACTGCATACCTACACCCATATCACAGTATCACAATGTGAAAAGGTGTTTGTATACCTTTCTTTTCACATTTTCGTTACTGCACAACAACCTCTACTTGGCGCAAATCATTGTACTGGCAGCCTCCACTTCCAGCAGTCTGCATATGAGTGTTCTCTGGCTCAAAGCACAGGAGGCCTTCATATTGCACATGCATCACCACAGTGACAAAATGGGCACTGGCCAAGGCACAACATAATCAAACTGTTTGTCTCGGGAGCGAGCACCACACTTGCCAAGCCAAAGCATGCAGTAGCTATTTTTGCAAAACCACACCTGTCACCAACCCTACCATGGCGCCTCTGAACAGGCGGGGGAGAGGAGCACGCACTCATCTAGTTCTGCTGGAAATGTCACCCACGACAAACCATAGTGAAATGATCTACAGTGAACAACCCTACATGATCCCTCTGAAGCAGGGGCGCCACGCACCCATGTAGCTCTACTCAAAATGTCCTACATGATGCCTGTGCGGGGGCAGGGAGGCACACGTTGTACTTCTGCTGAAAATGTTGTCCCAGCAACTCATAGTAAAACAATGTGTACCCAACAACTCTGCATGATGTCTGGTGATGGGGAGGGTCGCCAAGCACCCCTCTAGTTCTGCTCAAAATGTCCCACATGATGCCTGCGGGGGAGGGCACGCACCAGAATACTTCTGTTCAAAATGTCACACGAACAAACCATGGGACGATGCACACCCAACAACCCTGCATGATGCCTGTTAAGGGGGGCTGGGGGCACCACGCACCACATAGCTCTGCTGAAAATGTTGCCGCCACAAACCATACCAAAATGAAATACAGTGAACTGCAGGCATGAAAGTCATCTAGATGCTGTCTCTGAAAGCGCCCACTATGTCTCTCTCATTAGAGGACTCACAGCAAGGCATGTATTGTGTCATCACAACACCCACTATGCAATAGATCTGAATGAAGGCAAGAAAGAAATGTGCATTAGGCATGAGAACAACAGAATGGGACAATGAGCGGACAGCACCTAGCGTAAATATACTAACTATACAAGCACCGTAGAACACTGTACCCTTAATATGCTGCATTTAAGTGAAAGCCTCTGCAGCCAAAGTACTGCCATCCACAGCTCGTCCATCTATTGGCAGCACGGGACATGCCCGCTCAAGCAAGCACTACATTAGGCAGAGCGCATACGAACCTCCAAGAGTTGCACTCTCGCAAGATGTTTCTTGCTCATGCATGCAAGCAAACATAAAAATGAAGGAAACATGCTTCAGTAACTATAGCATCACCTCAGTAGTGCAAGTAGGAAAAATATATTAATAGAACACACAGGCTGGACGAGAAGAGAGGACCAAGAGTACTCCCATGTTTGCATACCACTTGACACAGAACACAGCACCTTCACAAACAGCATCTAAACCTGGTACACATTAGAATGAAACAGACTACTTTATTAGGACATCGAAATGCTGCCACTTTTGTTAATAAAGTATGATTTTGTATGCTGTGCATATTGCTGCATGTGCGTGGGTGTGTGTGTGTGATTTTGTTTATAAGGACAAGCCTTCTAATTAAGTGCAATATACTATACGGTACTGTATTGGCACACATGGTCACTTATGCATAGCTACTTCGTCGACTGATTACAGTGGTCATATTTGGGACAGGCAATACATAGACATCAGTAGCTGTTCTGTCATCTCTCAGTAGTGAAAACATTACAGACTAGAGGTATGCAACAAAGAATGCTGTGTTTGGTAATGAAAACAGAGGTAACTGTACAGTAACGAATCGTTTCCTGTCTAAGGTATAAAGGCTTAGAGTTCTAAGTACTCCACAGTTTGCAATGGCCCCTCTCCCAATTCTGCAAAGCTGAGACATGTAGCTAATGCTGCACATATGGGGCAGGGACCTACCTACACACACACACACACACTTAATAAGCATAATCAGCTACAGTATATTGTTATACCAGATGCATTCCTGCAATGGCATACATATATGCAGGTTAGGAAGTCAAACATGAATTTCTCAGTCACTACTTTATATTATTCCTTTGTTTGGCATGTAAGGGGAGTCTGAGTTCTTGAACTTTCAAAATGCAGCTACTTACAGGGTTTTAGCTTCTGTTCTTGTCTTCCTCCTTGTGTGTCTGTTGGGGGTGGTGTATGATCATACAGAAAAGGGGTACTCATGACCAGCAGTAGGCATGTTCTTGTCATTTCATTGCTAATTCCATTAACAAACTATTCATAGGTTACACAGAGCATCCTAGAGTACTGGAACCTTTCCATGTTCTCAATTGAACAGTAAGCAGTATTGTAGCATCTTTGACATACAAGAAAAGCAGAGATCTCAAGGTCAAATATGATTTGTGCTGACTTCATCCAGCCAAGTCTCACAACTGGAAGAATCAAAGTTATGTAGAGACAGCCATTACTCAGATCAGCACTTACTACATGAACTAAATAGCTGTTGCGCATTATTAATTAATTGAAAGGCTTTGCCTGTAGTTGGTGACCAAGCAGCCAGCCACTCCACTTCCTGAGCTATATAAGCAGTTCCTCTCAGCCTCACTGTGAAGCATTTTGTCTTTGCAGCTGAAGGCTCTGCTGGTTGTTCCTGAGCTGAATTAGGACCTTCCTGGTTGGAGCCCCCTCCCTTGCTTGTCTCTGCAGGGCTTCTGTGTTTCTTTTCCTGCTTTGGTTTGTATTTTGCCTTCAGTTGTATATGCTTCCTTCCTTTTGGGGAGCTTTCTCACGCTCCTAGCATACTGCTATTCAGAGCTCATAATGCTAGCTTTCAGTTACTCAACTATAGCTGGTCCATATGGCATATTTTATTGCTCTCACTTGACTCAGATTACTTGAACCCAGCTATACAGCTTACTTGTGCTTGTTCTACTTACCTCATTGCTGCAGTCTCATTGCACTGCCTGTTTGACAATCTTAAGAGCATTATGCCTACTTGCTTCCTGCTGCTGCATTGTTTTACACCATTCCTATTGTACCTTGTTTACTCTGAGGTTAGCTGAAGCTCCTGCTGAGCTATTAAATTAACTTTATACTGTATCTGCATGTGGTTCTCGACCTTTCCTTCGCTTCCTTGTTTGTCCCTCGGCGGGGACTTGGAGGTGTTTGGGGGTCATGGCCTATGTGGTTAATTAATTATGTTCTACATACTGTCTTAGCTGCGAAAATCCTCAGAGTTTGTCACCTTGATTTGGCTATTCATGTCTGGCTGGCTTGCCCTAACTCAGTGCTGTTTCCTTGCTATACAGTTGTTATGCAGGTCCACCTATCACTACTACTGCTTACTGACCTATCAGGTCCACTTGCTTATGCAACCATTGCTCCTTGCTTACGCAAACCATTGCCTCATGCCTAGTGCCATCCCCTTGGCTTTGGCCTGGGATTCTACTGCTCTCAATCTGCATTTGATCTTGCGGTCTCAGCACTCAATGCTCATTACAATCTCGGCGCGCTGTGTTCATTCTGCTCACCAGCTTTACAGCTCTCAATCAATTCTGGGGCATGCCAGCCATTCTAATCTGGTGCAGGTTCCTGCAGCTGACAGTCTCGCTCTGTATTTAGTCCGCATCATCGGCGTGTCCAACTTGAGGCGGGATCCATCTCACCTGACCCACAGCTGGGAATGTCCTCGCCCTGGGCTTGGCTCAGCTGCCAGCTATGTGACAGCAGCTCCTGGTGTGAATTTAAGACTAGCGGTGAAGGGTGGTTACAACGATCTCTTTTTGCTCTAGTGTTCCCCTATAACGGTTGACCATTGACTTTAGTGGTTTCCCTAGCAAGGCACCTTCACTGCATTCTCCCCATGACTGCTTCTGGTTCACCTGGTTTGATTTAGGGTGGGTAGGCCAGGTGAGTGCCTCAGCAGTTGTTGCTGTTCCCCTGTGCCTTGGATGCTCGTATTGTTGCAGAGTTTTCTCACAACCTTCCACCACTTACCTGCTAGTGGGTTTCAGTGAGACCTTCCTCCAAATTGGAATATTTTCCACCTCCTTTAATTGGGTTTTCATATTGCAGCTGCAGAGCCATCACTAAATACATTTTCCCAAGCCTGGAGGAAGGCGACTAGGCCTTGGATCCCCAGAGATTTCCTCCTCATAGGGTTTTTGTCTCTCCTCCATTGCCTCATGTTGCCTCCTTTTGGGGATGATACTATATTTCTTTTGGGGATTCCTAAGGTTCCTTTAGCCATGGGAACCATCCTGTGGCACCTCTGGGGCAGAACCCTCTCAAGGGTTCCTTGCTTCCGTACCCCTACAGGGTGGTATTCCTCTGGAATAGAGAGTGGGCAGCCACAGACAAAACTAATGCAGTTACATAAGCATGACACTATACGGCTGCGGCCAGGTCAGTGAATTGAAAGGCTTTGCCTGTGGTTTGGTGACCAAGCAGCCAGTCCCTCCACTTCCTGAGCTATATAAGCAGTTCCTCTCAGCCTCACTGTGAAACATTTTGTCTTTGCCCCACCATCCTTCCCTCCTCCTCCAGCAGCAGTGCTCTCTCCTTAGGGGATTCCTAAGGTACCTTTAGCCATAGGAACCATCCCGTGGCACCTCTGAGGCAGACCTCTCTGAGGGTTCCTTGCTTTCATACCCCTACAGGGTGGTAATTCCTCTGGAATAGAGTGCGAGATGGTAACAACCAAAACTAACACAGTTACATAAGCATAACACAATACTGGCTGCATAGGTCAGTGAATGCAAACACAAACAAATGGCGTGAAGTAGCAGGACATTTGTAATGTAAATATATAATACACACACATACTCACAAATAGATGTATACAGTTCACAGATATTGACATATACACATTACAAGACAAGGAGGGAAAAATCAAAGCACTTATACCAGCATATGCATTAACATATATGGAAAGCATATAGATTCCCTATAGATTATTCTTTGGTTTGGCAGGGGAGGAAGGGCCGCAGGGGTGGGGGTTGGACTGATGTTGTTGACTGTAAACTCACAAGTTTTTAGCATCTGTTTCTGCCTTTGTTCTAGTTTGTGTGTCTGTTGTGGGAGGGGTTATTATACAGAGAAGGGGACTACAGTGCAAATGACACAGATAAGAAATCAGATTGAGACTCTACTTGGCTGTATATCACTGCTTTATAGGATGAAGTGGAATGCAGCAGAGAGGGTTATATATCACTAATTTAGTAATTATCTGCAGTCCCATGGTACAACAGGGGAAACACCTTGTCTGTACGCAGAGACATGTCAATTCTTTAAATATGTTATAGTTGGTGAACATTTGCACTTCTTTAGAACATGTAAGACATTGTATTGTTAACAGTTGCATGCATACAGGATTGTGCTATACAATGTGGACACCTATCTCTGTGTGACATGTCTGTAACTATTGTTCTATGTTCTGTTTTGCTGGAACTGGGTTTGATTCTGTCCCTCACATGAACCCCTAAGGGGCTGGATGGTTATTCACAGTACCTTCAGTACACAAACACCACTATGTATTAATAACTCTATGTGACAATATATTTCTATAGAGGAGAAGCAATGCATCATTATATGATTTCTAAATAAATTCCTAAAATTACTTAATGCAGATTTTATTGTGAAGAAAACACTTTTCATGTACCACATATTCAGTATGTATTTTTTTTAATTACAGAAACTACGGTCTTCATAATGATACATCGTTGCATGTGTATAGGACTGTGTTACTACACAGAAATGTAATAATACATAATGCTGTATTTCTCAGTTCTCCTGCTTAATGTCTTGAAGGCAGAGTTCAGTATTCAGTATGTAGATTTTTTAATTACAGAAACTACAGGTATTCTTTAGTGAAAATCTATTTTAATGGTAGAGCACAGAAGCCATTTAGTCTTTGAAGTAATTCACGAATGAAAAGACTGTCACTCCATGTAACCATGTAAAGCACTTGATTTCACAGTATTCCTTTGGAAGAACTCCATGGACTGCCTGCAGTTCCATTAAGATATGCCTCCACCCTCCTCCCTTCCTTTCTGAGTTACATGATAGGTATGCTATGTATTTTATGGGTTAAGTTCTAATGGAAAATTGGTCCAAATGGTGTTAACGAGTGGAGCAGATGGGTTCTTGTCCTCAAATGTCTCTGTACTGCTCCTGTATTCTTTCATTCAGGCACCTCCAAGTTTTATACACATACAATGTCCCACAGAAGCAGCAGAGAGCGTGAATTATGCACAGTGTATTGAATGTTAGGAACTGAAAATATGAACTTCTTTCAGTCCTACCTTTGCAGGGTTAATGGACTTGCTTTCATTAAGGAAGTTGTCACATCTAATGCAGTATTAAACAGTTTGTAGGTTACTATGGAGCCAACTACTGTATAGCTTTTCATTGTTAAAACTGAGTGCGACCTGTTACCTTTGTAAGGTTTTCACCTTGCAAAACTTAATTATTGGTCCCACATCAGACAGTTGCCTGAGGTCTTCATTTATTTCCAACAGATGCTCACCCTGCTAAATAATGGTTGTGAGACCCATGGTAAGTCAACCATAGGTGTAGGGAAAGAACACTTCTACTCCCTCCACTAAGTTCTTGTACTTCATTATATCTACTCTGTCCACAATCGGTATTCTGGCAAGAACATGCTATTATAGCTAGTATGTACATCTTCTGTTCCACAATGTTTGGAAAACCTCGTGTTCTGCTATATTAAAACCTGCAAAATTAGAACAATTACGTTTGGATGTAATCAATGGGTCAAACAGCAAAGTCTCCGTGGTACACTTGGGATGTATACTTCAGGCAGGAAGGATGCTATTCTGTGTGGTAGCTTTGTGGAAACATTTTGTATAAACTACAGGCCCAGTGTTTTGAATGAGAGAGTACTCTTTGTAGTACATAAAACTGGGTGTCACACATGAAAAATATGTGTACAAATCAGATGTAATGGCAAAAGATAATGGTCACAAGGTAATGCAAGGTAGATTTTCATAATATAGCATTGAGTACTGTAATGCCTGCCTTCTGACACATAAATGGCATTAGATGTGTCTGTGGAAAAGTATTTTATTTATGTTTAACATATAGGACATTCTGATTGTGTGAGATGGGTCACATCAGGACATACATGATTATGGGGGCTTCATTTGACAGCAAACAGTACTTGTGGATCTACATTGCATACTTTGACTCTAACTGGTTGCAGCAATTGCATAGAGTGACAGCTTTTTACATGGTTAAATTAAAGTGAACAATGCTTGCCTTCTGGTGGTGTAGTATCACTTTAGAAGAGTAGTACAGAAGGTTTGCACATTTTGTAATTCATTTCAAGTAGGCAATAAAACAGAATCAAATAGTTAATATATGAAACATCATAGGATTGTTTTAGAGGCTCACAGTGAAAGGTACATTGCAAGACATCCTGCATACGTTTCAGCAGTGCACAGTTTCTCACAGCATTCAGCAGATCAGGCCCTCTGCTCCCACAGTGTCAACCTCCGAGCATAACAGTGTGAACAGGTAACAGACAGGGTAACCCTCCTGTCTGCTTTTGTGTCTGAATCACCTTTAGTCTCAAGATCTGGGAGGATTCAAACTGTGAACCTTATGCTAAGCGTACCTAATGTACAAGCTCAGATACATACCCTCTTGGGGATTGCAGTACAATCTTTCACCAGGGGCACCAAGCCAGGCTTCCAAAATGAACCCCTTAAACTCTGTAAGAGACCTTAGGTATATTCTTACCTTTTCCTAGTTTAATAACACCATCAAGCTCTTCAGAACAGCTGTCAGACTTAAAATCTATGTGTCACATGCAAAAAAGAACTGGCTGAGACGGGGCAGTCTTTCAAAGAAAAGGTATTTTACTAAAAGATGATAAAAATATAAAAGAAACAGAACAATATATCAAAGAGCTCACAATCACATAAAAGAACAAGGGAAGAGTACAAAACAAAACTCCTACCGTAATACATTTAGACCTTTGCTGTCTAAGGTATTACCTCTGAAAATGCTTAAGTTAAATCAGAGAACTCTGAGTCCCAAAATAATATGAAATTCATTTCAGACACAAATATCAGTTTAAACTGTGCCTCCACACCCCTTCTATGAGTCACCTAGCTCCTCCTTTTATAATAAAAAATACAAACATGATGTCCTATCAGGAGGTATGTTAAATAATGTCACATCAGAAGGAAAAACATTTCCTAAATATGACTCCTTAATTAAACATTTTCTCTTTGATCTTGGTTGGTTCTTGTTTCCAAGGCAGATCAAAGGTTTTTCAACTTTTAACACTATGTTGGTATCAATGTTCTTCCTATAGGAATCATAAAACTTTACGAGCCCTATATCCTGGCAGCTGGATCAGTTCTAATTAAGAAAAAACACAGGATACCTTTAATCAGGTCTCTCTGGTCTTACATATCCTGTAGCTTCACTGAAACCTGGAGGGGCACCCATGGAAGCATAGGTTGTCTTATGTGAGACAATCACATACTATATTTTTATATTACAAATATCATACAACAATCATAACCAGCTGGCCAAGCATCACAATCCTCCCCACCTAGATTGAATTTGGGGCTCAATCCCTGCATGGGATGAGCTCCTAAGTCAGTTCACTTCTCATACAGATCCGACAGGCCATCTGCATTCTGATTGTTGCTCCAGCCCTATGTAAGATCATCATGTCATACCCCTGAAAGGCAAGACTCCATCTTAATAGTCTACCATTAGTTTTTCCCAGTTGTGTCAGCCAAACCAGGGGTTGTGGTCAGTTTGTACCTCAAAATGCTGCCCATATAGAGTATGACTCTAACTTCTTTAGGGCCCACACTTTGTGAACACTCCTTTTCCACAGTAGAGTAAGCTTGCTCCTGGGAAGTAACTTGTTACTCAGGTACACTACAGGGTGATCTTTCTCTTGGTTGGATGTCTGACTCCAGTACTGCCCCAATACCCACATCTGAGGAATCAGTCTGGACTATAAAGGGTCTGCTATAGTCAGAACTTATCAATACAGGAGCACTGCACAGTGCCTCCTTCAGTCTGGTAAAGGCTTTTCACAGGCTGGTTCCCAGGTAATTTTCTTGGGCATCTTTTCTTTCCCAGGTCAGATAGAGCAGCCAGGGCACTGTAACTGGGTACAAATTTCCTATAGTACCCTGCTGTCCCTAGAAAACTCCTGACCTGATTCTGCATTTCTGGTCTGGGGCCATGCCTGATCACCTCTATTTTTACTTGGTTGGGATGGAGCTGTCCCCAGCCTACAACATGCCCGAGGAATGCCACTTCAGCCATGGCCACCTGGCACTTCTCAGGTTTGACAGTGAGCTCGGCCCTCTGTATCCTGCCCAGCACTTCCCTAAGATGGGACAGGTGTTCCTCCCAGCTGGCACTAAAGATGACAATGTCATCCAGATATGCCATGGCGTACTCCTCAGCACCATTTAACACCTGGTTCACTAACCTTTGAAAGTGGCGGGGCATTCTTCATTCTGAAAGGCATTACTTTAAATTCAAATAAGCCTATTGGAGTGATGAAGGCTGACCTCTCCCTAGCTCTGTCAGTTAATTCTACCTGCCAATACCCCTTTGTCAGGTCAATAGTCATGAAGTATGTCGCCTCCCAACTTGTCCAGGAGTTCATCTGTCCAGGGCATCGGTGGGCATCTGACTTTGTGACTGCATTCAGTCCATGACAGTCCACACAGAAACGAATAGAGCCATCTGGCTTGGGCACAAGAACTACAGGTGAGGCCCAGGGTCTGTGGGATCTCTGTATTACCCATAATCCAGCATTTCCTCCACCTCCCTCCTAATGTCCTTTGGACAGCCTCTGTCACCCGATATGCTGTCCAACATAGACGTCTGTGTCCCTGTCTCCTCATTGTGCGACGCTAAAGGGGTTGGTCCAGGTTTGGCACTAAACAGTGGGGCAAAGTCTGCTAAAACCTCCCTTACTTCCTGGATCTTGTCCAGGGCCAGCTGGGGAGACAATCTAACTACCTCCACAGAGGACTCCCGCTTTTTTTCCAGGAAGTCCAGAAGGGGTGTCCTTAATCCATCCTCCCCAGGACTACATACTGTAAACAGCATGTTAGCCCTATGAGCATATGGCTTCATCATGTTGACATGGTACATTCTTTCTGTATGTCTTCTATCTGGTAACTTTATGATATAGTTCATGTCTTTACCTTTCTAACTACTTTGTATGTCCTACCCACTCAGCCTGCAGCTTGTCCTTCCAGACTGGAATAAGGACCATGACTTCCTGACCACCATGTATGAGTGAGCTCTGGCTCTGGTCATACCACACTTTTGTTTCTGTTGGGTAGCTGCCAGGTTGCTCTGGGCTGTCCCCATAAGCTCCTTCACCCTTTCCCAAACCTAAGGATGTAATCCACTATGGGAGTGCCCTGGGTGGCATGCTTGCCTTCCCAGTCCTCCTGGATCAAGTCTAGGGCCCATGTACCGCGTCCATATAAGACCTCAAAGTGGGAAAATCCTGTTGACTCTTGGGGCACCTCCTGTATGCAAACAACAGGTGGGAAAGGTATTTCTCCCAGTCTCTCCCATGCCATTCAGCAAACGCTTGAAGCATTGACTTCAGGCTCATTAAAAATCTTTTCACAAGCCCATTGGCTTGGGATGATAAGGTGTTGTGCACTCTGCACCACCCCAACACTTCTCCCACAAACATTTCATCAGGTCCAACATGAAGGAACCCTCTCAATCAGTGATAACCTCCTGCAGAAACCCAACATGGGAGAAAATACCAAGTAAGGCATCTGCCACTTTGTCTGTCCTCGGTGAGGATAGGGAGGCTGCTCTGGATACCGGGTGGCATAATCCACCACAGTCAGGATGAACCTCTTCCCAGAGGAGCTGGGGTATTTAAAGGCCCCACAATATCCATTCCCACCCTCTGGAATGTTCTCCACTATGGGCAATGGAATTAGAGTGGCTTGGGTTTTCTTACCAGCCTTCCTTATTTCTTGGCACCTGTGACAAGACATGCAATACTCCTTCATCTGCTGGGTGAAGTTGGGCCAATAGAAATTCTAGACCAACTGCTGCATAGTCGCATGATTCCCCAGATGACCAGACAAGTGAATATCATGCCAATCTTGAGCAACTGCTCATGGTACCCCTGGGGAATGACAAGCTGCCTGCCTATCACCCCTCCCTCCATCTTTACATCCTGAGTATACATCAGTCCATTTTCCCAATAAACTTTATGTTTTCCGTCACCCCTGTGCTCCGTCAGAATCTGCCCAGCCCTCAGCTTCTCTAGACTAGGGTCACTTTTTCGAGCAGCTGCAAACTCTTACACATTCCTGGCATGGGGCAGGTCCTCTCGGTCTCTAAACTAGGGTCCCTAGCACTGAATTAGGCATTCAGTATCACTGTCACCCTAACCCTCTGACAATGGCTCACGCCCTTCTTTGGAGTAACCCTCCATCGCTGTGTGGTTGACTGCTACTGGGGCAATTTCTACCCCTTTCATTAGTCTGCATATCAGGAGACACAGGCTGAGGAACCAGCCTCCCAGTGGTTTCCACAGTTGCTTCTATGGGGTCCAGGGAACTACAATTTTCCTTTCCTGCTTAGCTACAGGTAACTGCACACACCATCCCTGTTTGAGATTGTTGCCAAGGATGACGTCAGCTGCTAAAGTTTTGGCTACAGCCACCTGTTGCACAGTTCCCCTGTTTCACCCCAGTCTAGGAGAACACTAGTGAGTTGCAATGGTCTCCTCACCAGTGAACCCTTGTACAGTTATACATTTATTGGGTATAAGCTGACCAGGCTCTACCAGATCCCTTTACCAGCGCAGGGATGCCCCTGTGTCCCTTAACCCTTGTGTCTGTACACCATTCACTATGACTGGGTGCATGTGTTCCTCATGTTCACATGCTTCCAGGGGCACACAAACAGCCCATTTCTTTCTTAGCCCTATTTTGCGTATTGCTCATCCTTTGGGACACTGTCTAGCAATATGCCCAGTTTCTTTGCAAACCCAACATTCATTTCTTTTCTCAGAAACCTGGGCTAACTGGTTTCGTTGGAGGCAGTGAGGGTTTTAGCTGCCCTGATGGTGCGCATTCCCTTTCTGTGCTGCCACGCCTGCTCCATTAGCTCTAAGAGCAGGTCTGCTCTTGGCATAGTGATCTGAGAGTTCAGCAGCCTCTTGCACTGTTTTGGAATTTCAGTCCTCCAGCCAGGTTTTCAGCTCTGCTGGCCATGCCCCAAAAACTGCTCTAACGATATGCAGTTTCAATTTATCTCTGAGTTTGCTTCAATTCCTTCCCACCGTTTTAAAACTGGATATTGTTTCGTGGCTAGCTCCTCGTAGCTTATGTCAGGGCTTCTTTCTGAGCTTACAGAATTTAGCTCTGTATGCTTCTGAGTTAAATCAAACTTTTAAAAAGTGCAGCTTTAAGTTTGCTATAATCATTACTGTCCTCATTGTCCATTTGACCCAATGCATCCCGAGCTTTCCGTAAGTAGCGGGATAGCTGGAAGCTCCAGGACCCTCTAGGAATTTGTGCCTGAATACAGACTTTTTCAAAGGAATTTGGAATTTAATTTGTAACCCAGTTCTGTAGTTCAAATTAAACCCAAGCCACTTATCTGTTCTGCTGCTGGTGGTTGGAGTCGTAACTTCTAGTTCATGTCACCTCTGGCGCTTACACTCTTCATGGTCTGCCTCTCGCTGTTCACAGTCCGCTTTTCACCATTCTTGCTCCTTCTCCTCCTCTGCGGCTCACTGTTCTCACTCTCTCCTCCTCTGTGGCTCACTGTTCTCACTCCCTCTTCTCCTCTGCAGCTCCTGCTATCGCTTCTCTTCTCTTCTCTGAACCTCCAGCTCCATTCTGTGCAACTCAATCTGAAGCCTGATTGCTTCTGGCTCCAGAATGCTGGTGACCTTCCCTGCTGCAGTGGCCCTTGGCCTGCACTGGCCCTGCTGTTCTCCTCACCGGATCTGAACACTGCACTGGCCATTGGCCCCTCCAAGCCAAGGTTTGGTTTTTTACAGTCACAGTCTGTGACTCAATGCTCTGGGCATCTGCTGCCATCAGGGCATCCATGAGGTTCTGCTTGGTGACTCTCCCTCGTGCAGGACTCTCTCTCCTTGCACAACTGCTTCAGGTAGTCTGCAGTGTGCTCACTGTATCTGAAGCCATCTTCTTCCCTAACTATGGCTACTCTAGTTGCACTTTGAAAAAAAAACAAGTAGGAACTTGACAGGAAGCAAAATGATATAGTTCTGTTTCTATTTTTTAAATCACTGCCTTATTTTACAAGTGACCTGTACAGTACTAAGCTGACACACTGAACTGTTAAAGCTTATGTTGCCAATATCTTCCCACTGCTGTCAACCAAATCTGTCACAAATACACTCAGCAGGTCAGGCCCTCTGCTCCCACAATGCCAAACTCCGAGTGCAATAGAGTGAACAGGTAACAGACTGGATCACCCTCCTGTCTGCTTTTGGGTCCAAATCACCTTTAGTCTCAAGTTCTGGGGGATCCTAACTGTGAACCTTATGCTAGTGTACCCAATGTACAGGCTCAGAAACATACCCTCTTCAGGGATTGTGATACAATCTTTCATGGGGCACCAAGCCAGGCTTCCAAAATGAACCTTTAAAACTCTGTAAGAGACCTTAGGTATATTCTTACCTTTTCCCAGTTTAGTAATACCATCAAGCCCTTCAGAACAGCTGTCAGACTTAAAAATCTGTACTTCACATGCAAAAAAATAAACCTGGCAGGCACCCAGGCAGTCTTTCAAAGAAAAGGTATTTTACTAAAAGATGATAAAAATATGAAAAAGGAAACACAGAACAATATATCAAAGAGCTCACAATCTGGAAGTGCTTAAGTTAAATCAGAGACTCGAGTCCCAAAATAATATGACATTTATTTTATACACAAGTATCAGTTTAAACTGTGTCTCCAAACCCTTCTATAGTCATCTAGCTCCTCCTTTTATAATTAAAAAAAAAATACAAACATGATGTCCTATCAGGAGGTATGTTAAATAATGTCACATCAGAAGGAAAAGCACTTCCTAAATATGACTCCTTAATTTGGCTATTTTCTCTAAAACCTAAATATCAGGGTAATACTGACTACCTAAGCCATTCCCTTTTATATGCCACTTGAGGGCAAACTCCAAACCTCTCTCATTGAGACCTGGATCCCCTATGTCATCTCTCTCTCTCTCTCGTGATATTGAACCTAACCCAGGCCCTCCTGATGGCATCGCCTCCCAAGAACCCATCTTATTGGTTCACAGAAAAAGGGCTTAGGCTTGCACATATGAACATTAGAAGTCTGTCAGCTAATTTTGCACAGCTTGAAGCCTGGATTGATCACAACTCCCTGATGTCTTAGGTCTAACTGAGACTTATGCTCTTTATTGCACTCTTGCATGCTTGTCCACATATCAATGCATTGAAGCATGCTACTGTTAGCTAGCTTGTGTTTGGTAAATAAAGTCCATTGAATCTGAGCTTCTAGTCTCCACCATCATCATGTGCATAACAGTTCTGGTTGTGCTTTTCTCATTGATATCTCTTTCATTGTTGACTTGAAATTTTAGAGGAGGAAAGGATTGGGAAGTTGTGTATTGGAGAAAATCCCAAAATGAAGGGTTGGAGACAAGATCAGATTCAAAGTTTCATTTTGTGCATCAGCCTATCAGAGGAAACCTGTATAATCCTATAGTGATGACTTCAGAGTGCTGTAAAAGGTGCTCCTATAATCACCTTTACCAGGTGTGTAAACTTCCATTACTTTGCACTTGCTGAATTGAACTTCAGTTGTCATAATTTGGACAACATTTCCAATTTTTCAGGTCTCTTTCTTTTCCTAATTCCCTTTTCAGTGTTCACTCTGCCACAGATCTTATTGCCATCAGCAAAGAGACTCACTTTATTGTGGATACACTCTCCAATATCACAAATGAAGACACTAAGAGTATCAGTCCCAGAAAGTGGGAAGAATGCAAAGTGGCGCAACCATTTGCCCATAGGGCACAAGCGGTGCCTGGTCTATAGAGCAGTTCCTTATGAGTAAGTGGTAAAGAACAGAGCAGAAGATTGTTCCTAGAAGTAGATGGGAGGAGGGACACTAGGGCAGGCTGCAGGTATTGTACTGGGCTAAAGTTTGCCAGTTGGCTTCATGTGATAATTCAGTAGAGTGTTATGTAAGTCTCATACATATGAAAGTGTATGTTGCAGATTTCAACAGTCTTCTGACCTTCTAGCAGTTCTGCAGGGATCAATAAATCATAGAAACATATTGCTTTAGGCCAGTTTACTGCTTGTTATGTACTCAAGAACAGCTAATATCACAACCTTTATCCATAATCTTTTGCAATAAATAAACCTCAGAAGTGTCTCCCCAACAAACCACTGTCATTTGCTCAGACTCACTGCATTTTCAAGGCTTTTGGCCTTGAAAAACACACCTAGTCTGTGCAAGATGTTGGTGATGGTTTGTATGGGTGATTTCATGGTTTATCTGTTACAAACAAAACATTTTAACCCTTCCAAAGTTTTGGATTTGTTTAGTGTCGGTCCATACAGCGTGACTTTTGCCTTCATCCTGTACTGAGTTTCACTCTAGCTCCGGACGGAATATTCCTGCAGCCACCTTTCTATTCAGATCTTTAACCAGTACAGTTTACTTTTAGCAGAAACTTTATTTAGGCAGTGGTGTAAGTGGTAGACAAGAAGAACAGGAACTCACGCACTGGCAATTATGAAATGCAGAATTAAGATCCTCAATCTAAAGGATAACGGTGTCAGGACACAACTATCTAATTTGGCACTAGGAGATTTAGTAAGAGATATTGAAGTATTTCTAGGAAAATAACATTGCTGTACAAGTCAAATGTTGTTATGGAAACCCTGATTGCAGATCACAGGCCCAGAAACTGTCATTATGTTGCTAGTTTAAGAATTTCAGTTTCAGTGTAAGTGGGAAGAAGTACAGGAACTCAGTTCCTGCTGCAAAAAGGTAGAGGAACGGAGTTCCTGCGTTCCTGTTCACTTTCATCACTGTATTTAGGATTTGAAGACATAATCCCCTGCTTGTGACATTACAGTCTGTTGCTGTGGGAATGACTGTGATGCCACAAGCAAAGGATTATGATGTCAACTCCTGAATACATTCTTAAAGTAGATGAACTATAATGGGAAAAGCACTTGTGTTCATGTAACTGCTTTAGTAATGTAATAAATGCCATGGCAAAGCATGCCTTGGCAGTGCACATGACACTGCCACTACCTCTGGAAAACTGAGGTGGCCTGGTTTAATTGGGTTTGGGGTGAGTGCAGGACAGACACCAAATGACTGAACCATAGGAACCTCAGCTATTGTTGGGCTCAGTAAGGAAACCACAATTTTTTCTACCACACTGGTAGTCAATAATCAGCCCAAGCTTAACAGAATAACATACTGTAACTTTATTAACAACAGCAACCTACAAGAAGAGGTTAGCACCAACGTCCAGCTTTATCATTGGCTCTCGTAAAAGGTGGGTTCTAGGTGGGTCAGTCTACCCTCTTCCTGCCTGGTACCAGGATTTAGGTCAGAACCCTATGGGTGCTTCCTTAAATTGCAGTCCCTGGGTCAACAGTTGTAGAATCAGGGCAGGCCTGTATATGTTGCTGCAGGTTGACTTGCAATAGTGCACTTTTACAAAGAGTAATATACTCAATTAACCCCCCACAACAGGCCATGATATTGTGAAAATATCAGAAAATCCTCAAAGTGAGGTATTTGTAATCTGACCTGACGGCAAACATACAAAACACTCTGAACAGCTGTAGATGATTCTTGAAACACAGGCTGCTCTCTGGCATACTCACAGTTTCTGTAAACAGATGTCTCCTCCTGTCGCAGCAGGCCTCTGGATCTCTACTCTCTCAAGGTGATGATGATGATGAAGGCAGGCTTCTTCTCTCCATGCCATGCTGAACTGATCACTTTTGGCACCGTTTCCTCCAACCTTCTTCCACTCTCTCTAGACTGCTGAGGCACCTGACTAACCTACACCTGTCCACTATCCTGTTATCAGGGAGTGTGCTATTGAGCACTTTCCAAAAGAGCAACTCAATAATGGTGCCTGCTCACAGGGCTACTGGACAGGAGTGCGAATATAGTGACAGGATGTCACTATGTACACATGCATGGGGGGAGCTGGCATTGCGATAGGCGGAAGGGAGGAGGTGTGGTGTAGTGTGGCGGTGGGCTGCAGAGTCGGCCATCCGGTGGTGGTGGGTTGGTGGCAGACTAAGGTTGGGAGGTGCGGGTTTGAATCTATGCGAGCTGAATTTTTTGTGCCAGTTGGTTTCTCTGTTTTGTATTTCAACCAATCGTCATGCACCCCAGGTTGAGAATCCTTTAGTGGGGGAGTGCGGGGCACAACCCCACATAAACAAAAATAATCTATATTTTTGGTGCCCTTTTGCTATGTCATGAGTGTACATCGCCAAGATTGATTGTCAGCGATGTATATTTGCCCTAATGGCTTATCGCTATTCTGTGATCGCCATTATCACATAGAACCCACATGTCCAAACCCTTAGGTTGATGGCAGTCTGATACCATGCTGTAGTGCCTGCTATGGTACCTATTTATTTATTTGATTTTCAGAGCTACACCTTTGAGCAGCAAGTGCTCTTTTCCAAAGGTTCCATGTCATCTGCTGTTGGATCAGCAGCCTTCTGTCTCTTGCTCCACACAGGATTTTCAGCATCATGTACATGCCAGCTTGCATGCAGTTTCTGTTCTCTTCCTTGCTGGAACTCAGCAGCTTTTCTCACAACTCAATTCACACTTTGGAGGCCTAGGATGGCACAGCTCATGCCCTCCCAGCACAGCAGATCTTCCCAGAAAATGGGCCAGCAGTACAGCTGAGAGGTTAGAGGAGTGATAAGCTATGAATGAACTTAATACATCCAACAGACCTGGGTTTGATTCTCACAACTTCCACTTGTATGCTGTGTGACACTGAGCAAGACATTTAACATCCCCAGTGCTTCTGGGTAATCCCTGAAAACAGGCCTTGTGCCTAGTGGGCCTCACCTGCTTACCAAAGAAAAACAACTTCTGTTTATTGTTTATTTGAAACATATTTTAGCAAGTGAGAAACAGAGTTGAAAAAGGGCTAGTTAATAATATATGGACAAACAGAGTCTATAAATGCAAAGAGGTTACACAATAAAATAAGGCTGTACAGTAGGGAAATATGCAGGAACCAAGCAGCAAAGCAAAGTCATTAATCAATGTCCCAGATTTATGAGAATCTAAGGATGTAAAATACTTTCTCCCCATGTCATGTTGCCCTCTGTGTCTTAAGAGGTCAATCTAGTTCTTTTAGAAACAGATCAGTGTTGCCTGCTTTAATGGCCCTCCCTTGTAACTTGTGCCACATGCTTATTACCATGTGCCTGAAGGTCTGTCTAAATTCATTATTCACCCATAATTCCTTAACTTTTAGATATGTCTCTTACGTTTCTGAATTCTTCACATATCTGGCTCATCTGGAGTACTTTATATACTCTGTAATCAAAACAAACCCCACTGACTTGGGTGGCCTAAGCCTCCACTTTTCCAGTGAGCACGTCTGATTCCTCAACCTCTCTCTCTTTATCATTTAAATCCTTGAAGTATAATGCTTATGTCAAAGCTATCTGTTGAAGAATTATTCTCTACTCATTATTAAAATCTCATGAGCCTCAATGAACCTTTGACATTTAATTGCAGTAGAAACATAATCCCTCAAAGCAATGTGAACCATACCGTTATTTGATAAGTATCCCACAAAATTACTGAGTGAAGAATACATTTAGTGGAATAAGCACCCTTTTAAAGGAACCAAGTATGATGGAAAGCTTAGCGCAACTTAAAAATGAAAATGACTCAATAGCTGGGCCTACAAGAGATGCCACTGTTAGCTCCGACTCCATAAAAAGTATCTAGGGTCCTAGTTATAGTGTGAGTTTGACAAATTTTACTCATCCCTAAGTACATTTCAAAGTAATGGAAAAATCACTGTGAAAAGCAATCATGTGCATCAAGGTATTCTTTAGCATCTGGGAAAATGTTTTAAAATATTATGTAAAGTCATACTGTAATTCAGTTTACATTTCTTTAAATTTTCTGTTATTCACCCTTCCTTATTTATTACTAGGGGATATTTACATAATAAAATGGACTTTTGTCCATTAGACTTCATTTGTTTCTCCTGTTTTCTCATGGGTGTAATCATAATCCTCTATTTTTGACATCACTGCCTATTGGTGTGGAAATTATTATGATGTGACTCAGTGAATTATGATGAGAGAGAAGAGAAAAAATGAGACAAAGAAAGAGAGAGCAAGAGACAGTGGAGAAAAAGAAGGAAAGGAAAAGCAGCATTAGCAGATGAAATCTGAAACACAAAGATTCCCATTTTTGTTGTTAATCTCTTTATTTCCTCTGATGTGCTTCCTGTTCAGTTCTGGTCTCTCATTTCTGCCCCTCAATAATGCCAATGATCCTTCATACTCAACTAACCCAGTGACTCCAGGTGACTGTGGTTTATCCCCATAGCTGGGATCTGATTTCTTTTCAGAGCAGCCATCTTCTAGCCAGAGGGAAAGAAAGGCATTTGGGAAGCTCCAGCCTGATGAGGGTGGGCATTTTAATATGTCAGTTAGCATTGGAGGCGACTGGCTGGCCCCATCACCCTGCAGCATCAGAAAGGATTTTAACCCATTTTAGAGCCCTATCACCACCCCAAACTGAGCATGCATGCATGCACACGATTGCTGTTGGGGAGGGTGCCAAGCTGCACAGTCAACTACACTTCTAATGATACTTCTGCTGTAACACCCTAGATTTCTAGATTTTCAGCCTTACTAACCCACCTCCTCTGGAAGAGATCTTCTGTGTGGGTGCTCTGAGCCCTCTCTGTGAGCCTCTGCTCCTGATGTCCTGGGTAGTGCTATGCGAATGCAAAATTCCACCAGTGGAATTATTGCAGAATAGCCATTCCGCCAATGAAATTTCTGTCAGAAATACAGTGGTCTTGGCCGGCCTGGTGGTGCTGAGGGTAGAGGTGCTGGGCAGCACCACGCTCCATGACATTGACCTGTGTTCGGGAATGAGCATGGGCTGCAGGGGTTGGCAGGAGGAGAAGGACTGAGCATCTGTAGGACAGCTCTCCTTCTCCAGGAGAGGGGACTCTGGCAGTCAGAGCTTACCTGACCCCTTGCAGCGGCTGGGGCAGGCACACTGATGCCACAACATGAGGGATGGGGGCGACACAGATGTGACTGTGCCACTCACTGGAGCATGCGTGGCTCTATCATAGGCGTTACTGCAAGCTCCGACCCTGTGGAGAGTAAATCCAGGAAAAATATCTCCAAGTGAATGACTGGGGAGCATACAGACCCCACACCCGGCCAGCCACGGCGCAATACTGGATCTGGTCTCGGTGGAGGGCCCTCCGCCACCCACCTGGGAGTGTAAACTCTGGGAGCATATGTGCAGGTTGGTGGTTGCTGGGGTGACAGGGGCTGGGGCTCCCCTGATTGCGAGGGCAGCAGGAGCAAGGAGCATAAATAATAATAATAAAAAAGGAAATAAAGTGGTTCTTTCCATGGAATTCCCACCTGTTTGAAATCGGCAGAACCTTAGTCCTCAGACTAACATTATCCCACGGATAATCATTCCATGAGCATTAGATGCAATTTGCGTGGAATCAAGTGGGTGAATTTAAATGAAAATGCACCCACTTGGTTCCTAATAGTGAGACACATCCATTGATGTGTCCATAACAATTCCTGATTGACATTTTTTTTAAATAAACTGGATTTTCTCATTGGGTTCCATGGAATATTATTACATGGTTCATCACATTCGCCACACATTTTGATGATGATGTTTGACTGCACCAGAATACTATTCCATGGATCTGAACCTGTTTCAATCTATGGAGCGCACACACAGTGACATCTGCAGCATTGCTTTCTGCCTGTCTGCCCCATATCACATGATTTCTCTGTGTGTAAACTAAGAGAGTCAGGAGACAGAGGAGAGATAGAGAGACAAAGAGATATAGTCTGAGAAGAGAGAGAGAGAAATATATCCAAATATGGTAAGTGACAAAAGTGCCATCAACACCACCTCTCTACTGCCACTAGGCCCAGGTCACTGTCATCCCCTTTTCACCAGAGGAAACAAGTACCTTTGTTGCTAAGATGACTAAAATTTTGATCACCTATTTGGGAGAAGTAGCTTCACTACCCTCACAGGGAAGATATGGGCTGAAATTGTTTGCAAAGTCAGTGAGGATGGCAAGCATCCAGAATGCACCATAAAACAATTAAAACACTGATGGGATGGTCTTCAGAGCTGGGATGTCCACATTCTACAGAGTTTGGGTGGTGCGGTGACCCTGGCAGACGGCCAAAAATGCCAATGTTGGACTGTTGGTGAGAGTTACTGTATTTTAATTTACTACTGTTAAACTTGAAACACTGTTGCAAATGTAACTCACCCCTCCCCACTGTCTGGGGTATGGTGTTATAGTCCCTGGGAGAGGGGTGCTCACAGTAGCAAAAATCTTCCTAGGTAGCCTATGTTTACCCCAGGCCATGGATGGAACCGGGATGCCTGCTAACTCCTGCGGTGCTGGGCTAGAAGGGAGGGAGAAACCATGGTTAACTGCAGACACAGTCCAAATAAACAAGACAGCTCTTGTACTGCAGAAACAAATGGGATCCCTTTTAATAACTTGCTCAAAACATCCAACAATTCGTTCCATGGAGCAATTACAAATCAAATGGTGGGGAGCATTACACTGTTGCAGGACTGTGGTGGTCAGACTAGCAGCATAATCCCTGGACCAAGGATGTCACATAATGTTGGAGTCCATTTAATCAGAGTCCATTATGGGTGTTATCCAGACTACCCCAAATAACATTGCTTGCAGCCAATTCTTCCTGAAACAAGAAAATCAGCACATGATTCACAGTTTAAACAGTTCTGCCTCCTCTTACTCTGCCTGGCCATGAATGCTCAAATCGGGGCCATTGCCACTTTGTCCAAATGGGACTCTTTTATTATGCTGGGCTGTCCGGCCCACTACACAGCTCGGGGCCAACTGCTCCCTCGACTCTCGGTTTTACGGCCTGGCTATGGTGGAACACATCTGGGCCATAGCTGCACTGCCCAACTGTCCCTTCTTCTCCACAGGTCCGACCTGGTACCTCCTTGCCACCTTCAAACATAACTACAGGCTGGCTGATACTACCCAGTGCTGGCTCCTATATACTCTGGGACCTATTCTCCTCCCTGCTAGCACGGTGCTATCCTCCAGTCTTCCAGTGAGGCACATTGATGTTTTGTGGCATGGGATCTGGGTCGATTCCTGGGGTTCCACAACCAGGGACCTTTCCAGACAGCCACCCCGTGTCACTCCTAGCCTTTTAAGCTATCAGAGCCCAAAGGAAAACTGCCCTGATGCTTAGTGAGAAATCAGCCCTGCTTGATGCCTATCGACAGCTCTCTCTCACTGACCTGTGACCTCACACATCTGCCCATGCAGTACCTTACATCCCACAAGTTCTCCCCTCCCAAAGTACAGTGATGGACAGTTCCAAAGGCTGCAAATCTATTAACCCATTCTGGGGCAGGACCAAGAAGTCCCAAACAATTATTTTAAACTGTGCATCCCAGTGCAACCAAAATGGTGCCATAACCCCACAGGGGTTACACAACAGTAATACACAACAGGGTTGGTAGTATAGGCTATACTTTACCCCCTGCCCAGGCATTTTATCACTGCCTGCCCACACTCGAGTGTATTACTGGGCTTAGAAAATGTGAACTTTCAAGACAATGAGGCTTGACTGTTGTTTTAAGTTCTGTCTTTCTTTTGTTATATGAAAACTACATTGAAATAATAATTTCACTTTGCTGATCTAATTATACCTCTCTTTTGACTTTTAGCTGTTAATAAACCAGAAGTGGAGGAAGACAAGCTCCACCTGCCAGTATGCCCCCTCCAAAACCAGGGAACAGTGGTGATGGACTTCAAGAGGGACCATCTGGAGAACCTGCACCAGGTATGAGATAAATAATGTTTTGTAGCATATAGTCAGGGCTTGTTCTGTTAAGCAATAATAGTGTGAGGAGTTATGTTGTTTTTAGTAGTAGATTTTCAGATCACAGTGCTGCTGATCCCTGATTCTCTAGGGAGGTGTTGTCTGCTTTTGCTGATAGTTAATAATTTGTTTACCCTGTTGTGTTCAGCCTGTTCCTCCACATGACCTAGGCAAGAGCTTTTAGTCCCATTTTTCCTGGTACCCAAGCACATGGGCGATCTCCACCCTATCCTGGATCTGAGACCTCAACTGGTTCATCCAGTACAAAAGATTTAGAATGGTCACTTTGTAAACAGTCCTGCCACTCTTAAACCACAGGGACTGGCTCTGCACCCTAGACAAAAAAAATATACATACCTTCACAACCAGATACATGCAGCCCATCAACAGTACCTCTGGTTCCACCTTCTGGGCTACCATTACCAATTCTGCACCCTGCCCTTTGGGCTGTCCTCCACCCCAAGGGTCTTCACGAAGTGCCTGGTGGTGTGCTGCAGCCCTTCATCGACACAAACACTACATGTTCCTGTACTTGGATGACTGTCTCATAAAGCCTTCTCTCGGGAAGGATTGCTCTGCTCCCTCGCCTGCAGCCTGGAACTTTTCCAGGCCCTTGGCATCACAATAAATGTCACCAAGTCCCACAGGGAGCCCTCTCAACACCTCCAATACATCATGGCAATCTTAGATACAGTGCAAGGCAGAGTCTTTCTGCCACAGGACATGAGTCAGAAGCTCAACTCTCTCACCTGGCAGTGCCTTGCAGCTCAGCAGATTACCACCCACCAATTCATGCGCCTTCTTATTCACATGGTGGCAGCCATTTCCACCATGCCATACACCTGCTTACAAATGCTCCCAGTCCAGTGGGCCTTTGCCACCAATGCCACCAAAGACAGGGGACTTCAACAACTCTGTTAGAGTAACCACCACCCTCAGGCAAGCTCTCACCCTAGTGGTTGGATCCCACACACCTCCAAGTTGCAGCGCCTTTCATTCACCCGCCCTTCAAACTCTTATGACAGATGCCTCCAACCTGGGTTGGGGCACCAGGGCCGATGGGGTCCACAGTCCACATCCCTCCACATCAACCTTCTGGAGATGGTGACCATCCATCTGGCTCTTTAAGCATTACTTTCCTTTCTTGCCCCGGACCGCTACTGACCCAATCAGACAACATTTGCGTGGTATTCTACATCAACAAGTGAGGGCAGCATGAAATCACAAGCTGTGTGCCAGGAAGACATGAAAGTTTGGAATCAGGCTCTGGTTCTCCACCTCCATCTGTTGGCAGTCCATATTCAGAGCCAAAACATCACTGCGGATCACCTGAGCTGTCACCTTCAGGGCCACAAGTGGACATTTGTGGCGGACATCCTCCTCAAGCTGTTTCAGCTGTGGGGCACTCAGAAATTGATCTCTATGCCTCTGGACAATCACAGACTCCCTCAATACTGTGCGTCATCCTGACTCACTCAGCAACTATCTGGGTACCCAGTCCTCTCATGGCATGGGCACTTATTACATTCTTTCCCATCTGCCCCCTCACACAGTGAGTACTACTCAAGCTCCAGCTGGAGCAGGCCTGCATGATTCTTATCACCCTGCTTTGGCTGCGACAGATATAGTTCCCCTTCCTCCGGCAACTGTCAGTCACAGACCCCTATCCCTTCCTCTCTGACCTGAACTGCTCATGCAGCACTCACGGGAACCCTTTTTCACCCCAATCTCAGGGCCTTTCATCTCAATGCTTGGCTCCTGAGGATGTCTTTATATCCTGTCACAATGTCTCTGTCTCTGTGGTTGCAATTCTGCTTGCCTCCAGAAAAGTGTTTACCAGAACAACATATACTGCCAAATGGAAACATTGTGCTGTATAGGCTGCCAACAAGGGCTTGGACCCTTACATTTTCCACTGACTACCATTTTGGACTACCTTTCCACACTCTCCATTCAGGGTTTAGCTATTCTTCTGTCAAAGTCGATATAGCTGCTATCTTGGCCTTCCATGAACCTATTGTGGACGGCAGGTCACCACATGGACCTGGCTGGATGTTTCTCAAGGGTATCCGCATCTCACACCCAATTTGGAACCCAGTTCCACACTGGGACTGCTGCTACCTCTGACATGTGCTGTCTGGCCTGGAAGGCCCTGTTCCTGGTTGCTATTACATTGACCAGGTGCATTTGGAACTTCAGGTCCTCATGTGCCATGAGTCTTACCTTGTCTTTCATAAAGACAGGGTCTCGCTCTGCACCAATCCCAAGTTGCTTCCAAAAGTGGTTTCAGACTTCACTCTTGACCAATCCATTAACGCCTGTCCTCTACCTGGCTCATGTGAACTCAGGAGAATTCCTTCTCCACATTCTGGATGTCCATCAGATCCTCGTTACCTCACTCGCACTAGTCTTCTTGCAAATCACAGCAACTATCCATTGCTTTCCTCCTGGTAGGAGGGACACCCTGTCACAAAGCAGACCTTATCCAACTGACTGGCCCACTGTATCACCTACTGCTGCAGTAAATACAACAAACCTTTCCCAGGTGCTGTGCATGCCCACTCCACCAGGGCTGTCTCTACCTCTGCTGCCTGCTTCAGGGGCATCTCAGTCACCGATATCTGTGATGCTGCCACTTGTTCTACCATCCTTACATTTACTAGACACTATAGTCTTGACATGGCTTCCAGGCTGCTGTGCCTCCTTTGGCTGCACCATCCTCCAGGGCCTCCTATCTTAACCTCCCTTTCTGCTTGACTGCTTGGGAATCATCCCAATGTGTGACCTTCTGCAAGAGATTCTCTCAAAGAAGATAGTACAGTTTGTACCTACCGTGCGGTAGATCTTGAGTATCTCTTGCAAAGAGTCAAATCCTCCCTCCTTCTCTGGGACAGCCACCTTCTGTTTCTCCACTTATTGTTCTACTGGGCACTACCTCAGGCCTCCTTGGTTCCCTTTGGTGTCCTGCTCTGCGAGCTGATCGCTGGCCAGAAACTGAGGCTGCTAGGGGCCGCCCACCTATTATACATATGATACATATGCACAGACTGACATCATCGTGGGCAGCCTCAGTCAGCACTGCTAGTAAAGCTACTGTGACAAGAGCCCTCTGGTGGATACCCAAGTGTATGACCTGCTGCAAGAGATCCTCTTGAAGATCTGCTGTTATGATAAGTACAGTCTGTTCTTTTTGGATGGAATTTTCCACTTTGGAACTGCCTGACTCATAAGATGATGAAAACCAGCATTTTCAGCAAGGAGTAAGACAACATATCAACTGCTAGCATTTGGGCCAAAGGGCATTAAGTTCAAGGAGCAACAGGGTGGTTATGGTGATGTTTACTGTTTTGGACAGTGCCTGCTTTATTTTAGGTTACACTAGTGCCTGGGGTGCAGATAGGGAACATGGTGTGACACATAACTGGGACAGAACATTGCTACCTGGGTTTGGGCTCTTATTTTCCCTTTGAAAATAGCCAGCAATCAAAGTAACCATCTTGAATATCTACTGGCAGGGGTGCTGGTGTCTGGAAGCAATGGGTTGTTATTAATGTTACTGCTGCTGTTATCTATGTCCATCACTATGCCCTCATCCTCCCTTCCCTATGACCAAAAACAGGTCACCTCAATCCCAGTTTAGAATCCATTTCATGTTGCTGCCACTTAATTGCTTGGTTTCATATAACTATGCTGACCCGTAGTCCCAAGGTGTGCCGCTGCTTTGCTATGGTTCATTGAACTTTGCAGATTTGGCAAACTGCAAAGTTCTCATCTGTGGGATGTGTAACAAAGACATCCCACACTAAAAGAGCTGCTTTGTGCTACTGACTGAGGCTTCTTAACACTGCCATTGCCCCATGGTGCGGGGCAGGATTGCCTGCACCCCTGCTATCATGTCCATGTACCTGTACCTCTACCTCCCATATCATATTCCCTTGCTGTTGCTTCTAAACATGGCCCTGCTGAACATTATCTGTGTCTTTTCTCTCTTATGTGCCTTTATCATACTTTGTGTCACCCTTTGGTGCATTGGCCTTCTCCCTCCACACATTCTAGTCTCCTTTTTCTTTTATAGGACAAAATCCTGAAAGCCTCTCCCTGGCTCCCAGTCTAAATCAAGGACTGGATCATCAAGATCTGAACAAAAATCACTGCTCCTAATATTGATATCCTGGTCCTGCAAAGAACTTCTTTGTCCTCCTTATTTATGTCCTCCACTCCATCATCTGCCTCCTCTGTGCCTCCTCCTCCCCCATCTACACCTAACACCTCCCACAGGAGAATGGTTCACTACGCTTTTTCATTTCTAAATTGTGGTTTGGTACCCTCCCTCCTATCTCTCCTCCCACCTCTCCCAAGCTGCCACCTCAAATTACTCCCTTCATCACAGAGACCCTCGAGCCTTCTCTACCCTCACCCCACTCTGTTTCTGGGCAATCTGCTTTCTCATTCTGTTTCCCTTCTGTCTGGAATAAGCTACTCCCTGTTCTCCATCAATCTTCCTCCCTCTTCTCATTCAAAATGCTCCTCAGATTCCTACCCCACCAGCCTTGCTCTCAGTGTCCCCAGTCCTTACCACCTTAATGTTTCTGATACTTCTGCTTGTTTTACCTGTATAAGGCCAAGTTAGCATGCGTCACTGTGTTTTGCTTCCAGGGTATTCACGTAATCCATAGTTTGAATTTTGTTGTCCCACTTTGCACTGTGTAATTGCTTGTGCTTTATAATCTTATTGCTGTTGTTTTATCAGTTGCACTGTTTTGGATCTTTACTTTTGCTGTCTTGTTAGTCTATTACTTCGCTGATTCTTGTTATTTTCTCCACATGTATCCTTGTCCTGGGTAACTCCTGGAAATGGGCCTTTGCTCAATGGTGCTTTTCTCAGTCATCAACTTTAAATAAATAAATAAACACCTGCAAATCATCTTGTAAAATGATTTCAGCCTGTGACTGACTGTCAGCCTCTACAGTATCCTAACTCTGAGAATCATCTCCTGTGACTGGAACATCCGAAGCATTGCTGTTACATCACTTGCGATTTTCTTACAATGCAACCATGGTGCACAGTCACATTACTGCCACTACCAGTTACATTAGATGGCACAACAGTTCCTTCAGTTTTACTGTAGCTGCAGCCAGCATGTGCACAACAGATGGCTGTGAAACACACATGTCAGATGCTGCTGTTGCTGCTGCTCTGCTACTGCACGCAGGTGCAGCTCTTCCATTGACCTCCCTGATGGAACTGACTTGAGCAATACCATGCCCTGAGCATACTTCTTCATAGTGATATTACTATCACTCAAGGTCAGAATTTCAAACAGAAACTATTTCCTTTCTTCTTTACTGGAGAGAAAGGCTTTCTAGAATAATGCCTTTTATTTTTAAAGCAGCAGAACACATATAAATAACTCAAATGTCAAAAGATGTGGTGGCACACCAGCAGTAAAATCTGAGAAATTATTTGAGTATATAATTATACTAAAAAAAAAAGCATGAGTTTGTTTTATGCCAGTCAGCAGCCATACCATCTGACTAAAATAAATCTCACTTACTCTCTGAGTCTGCAGCTAGTGTGTTGAGCACAGGCTGAGTTCTTCTCCCAGTGACTGGAAGGAAAAACATAGCTGCAACAAACTAATAGAAAACACACACATAAATTGAAAACCAAACAAACAATACAAACACCACCAACATCACCATAATATTTACTATAAGCCTGTAGTAAAAGTACTCGCTAAAGCAACTTTTCAGAGATTTTAAAAGCACGGTTTCTGTTCTGTCAACACCAGAGCAGATCTTCTCTCTCAAACACCTATTAGGGTCTGCACTGAGCTGAAGGAGTCACCTGGTCACATTGGGCCCAATCACAGAGGGTGGACACAGGCTTGCATTGAGCCTGCATTCACCCAGTGCTGCATCGACTGCTTTGGCGCACTGTGCACCAAATCACGAAGGTCATGCGCCTTGCGACACTTTATCCTAGTTACAGCGGCTTGCACCAGACATGTGGCGCAACCCCATATTACGGGCAGCAGTGGTAGACCAGAAAAAGGTGGTCTAACACTGAGCCATGGATGCACCAGCTGTGAATCCTGTCCTACCGCTGGAAGCTCCACAAGCCCCATGCCCCTGAGTTTGGCGCACAGGGCTTGCCGATCCAGAACTTTTGTGAATAGGGCCCATTGAATATGGACTACAGCACCATGTGGTCATTTCTGAATACTTGCGAGTATCCATGGAATTCTTTTCTGCATTTAGACATTTCCGCAAGAAATAGTACTGCGGATACGATGCACTTTTTAGCGATTTAAGTGTATATAGCAGAACATAAGTTAATACAAAGAGGACACAATTCATGATCAGGTTACTCATACTCAGGCATAAAACATTGAAATGAGTGGATTTTTCATTTGATAATTCTATTACATGTTATCTTGGTAAGATTATTGCGGAAAATTTTCCATGGAAAATATAGAGATCCACGGAAATTTGTTCTCGCGAAATGGCCTGAAGAAGCAATTCTGTGGTGGAATTTCACCATTCCACGAAATTTTGCAGAATAAATGTGGAATGGCACAAATTTCATTCTGCCAGCATTTTAAAATTCCACATCTCTAGTCCTGGGCTCAGAGCATGAACCTGGGTCACAGTGCATTACAGCAGTTTCAGAATGAAGCCACTACAATCACTTGATAATGTGTTTGTTGTTTGTTTCCTATTTAAGCAATAAGACATGATGGAGTGTACATTGTGCTGACACCAAGCACGCCTAGGGGCATAGAGGCACAGCACCACAGCCAGAGTGCCTTCAGCCCCTGGAAGTGTGTTGTGCCAGTACAACGCCACCTCAAAGTGCCTTACTGTGTTTATAAATGGGTAAATTGAGGAAATTAAAAAAAATTGTTGACAGTAACTAGTAGCAAGTAGTCCCTCCCCAGCTGACAAGTATCTGTCTATACACATCATCAAAAGATGGAATATTTTGTTTATCTTGGAATGCAGGCTTTCAAATGTCTGCAGAATTCTACTATACTGTCTGAATACTCACCTCTCCCCACACAAGCAAACCCAACAGAAGGCCTCAGGAAACAAACAAAGTTGGCAGAAAATGATCATAAGTTCATCCAGTCTGTGCAGGTTTATCACACTCTACCTCATGACCTATTATCTAGAAAGGGTTTTGCCTTGTTCTCTGCTCTCTTACTCCCTGCATTACTGCTATCACCTGAGTAACTAATAAGCCCATTACTCTGTCACAGCCATACATGAGCCCATTAATGGATTTACACCTCCACCTCCACCAAATGGTTTAGCGAAGCCATTCCACAGCTCAACTACTATTTTGTTTAGTAAAACTTTCTCTCCTCCTCTTCAATCCCCTCAACCAGCTTACCTTCATGTCCCCTTGGTTTTGACCTACCATTCTTGCTAATATAGTTCCTTGAAGTTTACCTTGTTTATTCCTTTCGAGTCTCTGTCATGTCATGCCACCTCCTCTCTTCTGGCCTCCAGCGAGTACCTGTTCAGTGCCCTGAGCCAATCCTCATAGCATCTGCCCTGCTGTCCCTAAATCCTTTTGTTTACTCCTGGAAAGCCTTGGAAGAATCGCGGTTCTGATGGCATCAGGTGAGCTCTCGCTGGCCCTTGAAAATCTGGGGAGATGGTGTAAATCTCAGGCAGGGCTGTACCCATATCTGCAGCAGATCTCCAAGGTGAACAGCCTCTGGCATGTTAGAACAATGTAGGTAAGGGAGTTAGCAAGTATTTTTTCACACAGAGTGTTGTGAATGCATGGAACAGCCTTCCTGAGGAGGTTGTGGAGTCTGGAACAGTGGGAGAATTCAAGAATGCATGGGACAGACATAAGACAATTCTAGTGGGGGTAGGAGGAAGTAAGCTGTTGATTAAATAGAATCTGCAGCTTATCCATCAGGTAGGAAATGGGCAGACTAGGTGGGCCAAGCAGTCCTTATCTGTCATCAAATTCTATGTTTCTATGTTTCTATCCTGCATCATATCCTGCCTGTCTCTGTCTTTCTACAAGTAAGGACTTCAGAACAGTGCACATTATTCCAGATTGAGTCTCACCACTGATCTATAGAGGGTAGTAGTACCTCTTTCCTCCTGCATTAAAAATATCTTCAATACACACCAGTATCTGTCTGCTGTGCTGTAGGCTTTGTTACATTGATTAGTTTGTTTTATGGTGTTGCTTATAATAACCCCAGGTCCCTTTCCTCTGAAGAAGTGACCAGTTTAACCCTCCTATCCAGTATTCCTTCCTGTGATTCTTATTTCCTATGTGCATTACCTTGCACCTTTTGGCAATTGAATTTCCACCTCTGTAACCTTTGCAGGTCCCTCTGCACCTCCCTTACCCGCCTCATTTTCTACCCTGCCACAGAGCTTAGCGTCATCAGCAAAGAATCACATCTTGTCCTGCATCATTCTCCTGTCACTGATGAACATATTGAGAAGGACAGGTCCCACAATGAGTTGTACAGTGCCTCATTCATGGTATCCCTTTTCACCTTACCATAGCCACTTTAAGAACCTCTCAACACCATTGAATCTTTGCGATGTTGTCAGCTGCACATGAAATGTCTGGAATAAATGGACAGTGTGCTCATCGGCATTGAGGCCCTGCCTTTCTGCCAAGTTAAACAGCTTATCTGTAGTGCCCTCTGATGTCCTGCCTGATGGTCACACTCTGTAGGTCGTTATTATTGTCATTATTGTCATGTCTAAAGGTCACACTGATCCTCAAATTCCTCTCTAAGCAAATCCATAGCAAATAATGAGTATGATCCCTTCCACTTCTTCAGGCAGCCCAATCAGTCTAATATTTGTTGCTCTGCATTTGATTCTCTCATAGCTCAGGTCAGTTGTTATGCTGTGCACCTTTAACCTAGCCCTCTGCAACACTCCAACATTTGCCCATGTAGTGTTTAGATCATTGACATCATCTTTTATTAAGTCCACGAAGCTTGACAAGGTAAGTCAACTGGCCATACAATAAGATTTATCAAGGCCATCATCAATGTTAGTATAAGTTTCCTTTTATGGTCAAGTGACTTCAGTGTTTTTCCATCCATCTCCGTCAGTAGGTCTGGCTGAGATGATCTGGTGCTAGACCCATAGATGTTGTCTTTCCATGCTCTTGGCAGCCATCCCAGCAGCATTACCCTTACTGGGTTTCACCACCATACAAAAAGGAGTTCTGCTTGTCACCATTGTCTTTGCAGGTAACAAATATAGTTATAAAGTTGAATTCAGCAGTTTTATAGTTTGATAATGATGGAGCTACAAATCCTGTGTCTGCATTGCTCAGACTTCACAGGGCCCCAAACCCCACTAGCCTTCTTAATGTTGAGGTTAAGGAGTTCTTGAAGCACCTCCTTCACATCAAAATCTCAAAACCAGAATAGACAGTCAGCAGAAATTTCATAGCCATCATCTACTAAATTATTAAGGTTCCACATAAAACAGTGCTAACAAAATTGCGACTGTAAAATTAGTAAGTATGTATTGGCGACATAAACCAGTGACCTCAAAATGTAGTGACTACATTTACAGGCCTATATAATAATCGTGCTCACATACTTGCCAATGCTTTTGTCCAAATAACAAATCGGTCTGGGCCTCAGTCTGTGCTTAAGTCTGTGCTTCAGTCTTGGCTTCACTACCCATTCTGTTTTCCTTTAGTTTAGTCTGGGCTTCTGTCTGTGCTTCAGTACCACATTGGTTCTCCTTTACCCTGGTCTTCTGTCTGGGCATCAGTACCAAATTGTTTCTCCTTTAGTCTTGGTTTCAGTCTGAACCATTTGAGGCACAGGCCGATGGCTCTGACACAGGCATTGGGGCAGTGCTAACCCAGCACTCCATTACACCTGACATTACATGGCTAATTCAGCTAATTATTTTTTTATTATTCCAATAAATGCTAATTTAGTGAATTAGGCACATTTGGCTTTTTTTCTCTCAATCTTGTAGTCCCTATTTTGACATGCCACACTGAATTCAAAAGGTTAGTCAGACATCGCTCTCTCTGCACCTCACATCTGGAACAGGAAGTTATATACGAGTCCACGAGTAGGTCTTCATATGCCAGTCCTTCGGCTGATCCATGTTGCCTTCAAGTACAATCTCAGCCACACAGCAGGATCTGTCAGATCTCCACTACCAGTTGCTGTTATGTGAGTCGCTGTTAGTGTAGTCGCCCAAATGACTCTTACAATGTGGTATAGTTGTTATTTTTTGTACTGTGTTGTATTTTAGCACTGCTAATGTGACAGTCACTATTCTGTGTTCGCTATTTTTGAGTCGCGATTTTGAAGTCACTATTTTAATGGGTAACCAATTATTAATGGTTTGGTGCATTATGAAAGCAATTTCCAGCTGCTGAAACAAGTCATTAAAGGCATTACTAATTCTACTCACCTCATTGGTCATGGCATTCTTGACTTCAAAAGATATGGCCATTTCCTAATTCCATTGCCAAGTAGGTCCTTAAAATGTTCCCAAAATTTCCTGGTTGGAGTTCACTATCAGCTTCAAATTTCTTTTAAAGAACTGATTCTTCACCTTTTCTGCTTCTTCAACATTTTCTTTTCTCTTCTCCTTTCTTTCTTCTTTAACATATTTATTTCTCATGGTTCTAAACTCATTAAATGCTGTAATATTACTTGTTGCATTTGCCTGCCCCATTATAGGGTGCAGGAGCACTCCTATCATTAGGGTCACTGGTGACTTCTGTATTAAACCTGTTTATTATCTTCTGAAGCATGAAAGATTTAGTACTGCAGAGAGGAGATTGGCATGTTCACCATGCACTTTAAGGCATAAGATGGCTGTTTATGGGTATTACACTGGTACAGATACTAATTAAATTATACAGACTAATACCAAAATTCAGAAGAAGTGCAAAAAGATTTAATTTTTAACGATCATACCATTTCCATGTTGATATTAAAAAGTATATTAATAAGCTTGTTACAGAAAAAGTATATTGTTAACTTTTTATTTTATTAAAAAGGCTCTGTGCTGATGTACATATATATTGATATAGCTAGAAAACTATTTGTTTCTATATTGATAAAATGACTACTGTTACATGATATCGATAAAACAACAACAGAGCTCCTTGATGGCCATGCACCAAGCTTTCATTAAAAGATTATGTTTCTAGCCCAACAGTTCCAGAGTTAGACTTTTAAAAAATATGTTCTTTAAAATGTGATAACTTTGGAACCATTAGGATAGAGACGTAATTTCTTAAGTGAATGCTTGAGTCAACTAAATAGAGCTATCATGAAAATATCACTGCAGGAACCATACATGCCTGACAATTAGCATTTTCTTGTCTAGTGCACCTATCTGGATAACAAAACTAACTAAATAAACATATATTGATGTAAATAAAGGTGTCAGATTGATATAAAAAACATAAAATGGTTAATTTCATTTTTAAAGTCCAGTTATTTTTAACATATTACTGTAGATTGACATGTATATGCATGTAGCAACACAGGAGAACTGAACTGTTAGGGCACATACATGTGAATTGGATTCCAAGCTTTTGTAAAAAAAAATATTGTTATGATTATTAGTTCAAATGTCACAGCTTGCAAAATATAGTTTTAAGTATTATAAAATATCACTTAACATTATTTTTGGAAATGGTCAGAAGGTACTAGTGGTTGTTTCAAGAATAAGCATTTTTATGGTTTATTTACTGTTTGCAGAAAGACAAGTTTACAGATCTGAATTAAACTTTCAAAGGGTTATCTGTGGCAGAGTCTACAATTCCTGAAGTTTCATATAAATCAGTCAGTATTTCAAAGTTACTTAAGTGTAAAAATGATTTTTGTTTCATTTTCTGTGAAATTTTGTGCTGAATTTATGCTGTCTTGTACAGAAAAAATGGATGAATTTTAAACATTGACATTTTGTGTGGTGGTGTATATTGGGTAGGAAGGATTTTCAAGGGTTTGAGTTTGTGTGTTCTTTCTTTTTTATTATTAGTAACTTTGAAAAAAGTGTGGATTTGCTCTTTGTGATCAGTTTAAGCATTTGGACTAAGAATTAATGTACCACATGTGCAGACGAGTTTCTGTGTTTGTTAATGAGTTGAAATATGGCATAAGGTGTTGATTTTTGCTCTTGTGTATAGAAACAAAGCGGATGATTTTTAAATTCTGTAATTTTGTGGGTAACCCATGATATGGGTGAGTCAAATTGAGCAATTCAATTTGACGACTCAATCTGACTGCCTGAAAGAGCGAGTGTGAGAAGGTAGCAAGGTGCGGTGAAAGTGACTGTGAGGGTACCATAACAGCAATAGGTAAAGCAGAGGAAACATGTTATGGAGGTATAGCAAATGGGTATATCAAGGGTTGTTTGGCCAGGAGTTCCCAGCTGCCCATTTGGTTTAGTGTTAGTGGTGACTGCTGCTGGTGTGGGAGGACCCAGGTTCTGAGTTAGGCGGGTGGTAATTCTGTTTTGTTTTGATGTTTAGGGACTTATTTTATTGTGTGTTTTGTGTTCCTGACCTCCCAAATTTGTGTCCTACACTCCCAAACCTCCTTAATGTGAACCCCCCAAATTTTCTCCTTTACCCCAATGTCCGTTCCCTCAAAATTGATTATAAAAATAATAGGGTGTGCTGGGGCAGAGCCTCCCACATAAAAATGTTAGTGTATTTTGCCCCATAGAGACTGTTTTGGAGTATTGCTGTTATTGGATTCGATTGTCGTGCACATCACCATTATTGAATTCGCAATGTGCAGTCACTGATTTATAGATCGCTATTTTGCAATTGCTGTTATCACATGGTACCATTTTGTGTGATAATATAATTTTGGGTGGAAGAATTTCCTAGAGAGTGAGGGTTTCAGTTGCTTTGTTCGTATTATTTGTGAGTCTGAAAATGTTGTTTTGACATTTGCAATTATGATCATGAAGCAGTTGGGATGAGTTAAGATACCACAGCGCAGAAGAGTTTTTCTGTAAATGAGTTAGAAAGTGTCACAAGCTATGGATTTTTAATGAACATTCATATGAACATACGAAATGCTAGCAGAAACAGGCCTCATGGTCTATTGAGTCTGCTTATGTGTGCAGCCAGCCCCTCAATTTGCAGCTGCCCCACCCTCCCTTCCTCACAACAACCCCCTCATTCTGTGCCACCTTCTTAAAACAGCTACCTTTCTACAGGATACCACTTCCTCAGGAAGAGTATTCTACTTGTCTACCACCCTTTCCATGAAAAAGTGTCTCCTGATTTCCCTCCTGAATCCCCCCTCCAATCTCAGCCGATGTCTCGTGTCCCTCCCCTTTTGATCTGGAAAATCTTTTCTGTATTAGTCTTGTTTATTCCTTTAAGTATTTAAAGGTTTTGATCATATCCCATCCCTCCTCTCCACCAGGGTATACATGTTCAGCTCACCCATCCTCTCCTTATAGGATTTTCCTTCCATTCCCTGGATCATCTTCATTGCCCTATGCTGCACCCTCTCCAGCAATCTGATGTTCTTCTTAAGGAATGGACGCCTGTACTGTACGCAGTAATCCAGGTGCAGCCTGACCAGTGACCTGTACAAGGGAAGGATCACTTCCTGCTCCTGGAGGAGATTCCCCTCACTATGCACCCCAGCATCTTGTTTGCTTTTTCAGTCGCCTCCTGCACTAAGATGAGTGGTTCATGCTCCCCGTAATAAGCACCCCAGATCCTTTTCTTCCACAATGCATTCCAATTCTACTCCTCCTAGCTGATATTTTCTTCCCTGGTTCCTAGCTCAAGTGCAGGATCTTGCACTTCCTGGCATTGAATTCCATCTGCCATGTTTCTGACCACTCCTGTAGTTTGGTCAGTTCCTCCTGCAGTCCCTTCCACCCTTCATGTCATCTACCACCGCTCCATCTTGGTATTGTCTGTGAACAGACTGATCTTACTCCAGACCCCATGTGAGATATTGGCTATGAATATCCCAAAAGCACTGGTCCCAGTACTGAACCCTGAAGAACCCCTCTAAACGTCCCTCAGTGATGAGAGTTCCTCACCACCACTACTCTTTGCTGCATACCCTCAGCCAGTTGGTGATCCAATTGACCATTTTTGTTCCTACCCTATGTATTCCACCTTCCCCCAACCTCCCATGTGGTACAGAATCAAAGGCCTTGCTGAAGTCCAAATACAAGACATCCACTGCATGGCCCTTGTCCAGCTCCCTGGTCACCCAGTCGTAGAACCCAACTAGGTTTGTCTGGCAGGATCACCCAAGATGAACCCATGTTGATGACTGTCTTGAAGGCCATTGTCTTCCAAAGGTCACCAGCCACTCCTTTAGGATTGTCTCCATGAGCTCATGATTGAAGTGAGGCTGACTGGTCTGTAGTTGCCTGGTTCATTCTTCAGGCCACTTTTATGAATGGGCACCATATGGGCCATCCTCCAGTCTTGTGGCGTGCATTCCGTGCCCAGTGTTGTACTGAACATGTCTGCCAGTGGTCCACCAGGATCTCTGCTAACTCCCTAAGCACCCTAGGGTGAATGCAATCTGGTCCCAGTACCTTGTCCACCCTCAGCACCTTTAGTCCTTCCAGAACCCTGTCCTCTGTAATCCTGATATCAGTCTACCTCCTCCCCCACCCTCCTCCTATCCCATGAGGTATCTTCCCCCCTTTTTCCTCCTGAACACAGAGCAAAAGTAATCATTCAGTGCCTCTGCCTGGTCCCCCTTTCCCACCCACCTACATCCTTCTTAACCCTCACAATCTGGTCTTTGTTTCTCCTTCTCTCACCAGTGTATCTGAAGAAGTATTTTGCTTGTCCTTAATTCCCTGTGCCAGTCTCAGCTCCCTGGATGCCTTGGCCACCCTGATTAGCGTGGTAATCTCCCTGGACTTGCTCGTGCACTTGTCTTTGTCCCGTGCCCTCCCAAATTCTTGAGTCTCTGGAATGCTTTTCTCTTGGCCCTCACCCTTTCATGACTAGAGATGCAGCAAAGTTAGATACGCCAGTGAAGTTGGGGTGAAGTCACCCATGCTGCATCATCAAATGTTACGTGAAGTCCCATGGAATCACATACACTTCACCTTATGGTGACTTTGTCATATTGTGACTTCACGTTATACTCACTTTGCATTCACCTTGCATTGTTTTCTGTGGAATGCAAAGTGAGTGATATGAAACAGCCCACAGATCACATGTGTTACAGGCTGTAGGCCACATGGCTCAGGCAGGAAGTTAATCAGGCAAAAGAGTGAAAGACTTTCACTATCTCCTTACCTAGTGTGGGAGAAAGAGGTTTTGTGACAGAGGACAGAGAAATATATTGCTTGAATCTGCTAACCATTTGACTTTTTTGTTAATTAGCTTTGTTTTTGTATTTTGATTGCCTCTTGTGTTGAGTTGTGTACCTTTTCTCAGTACAGTAGTTAATTGTTACGTGTGTGTGTGTGTGTGTGTGTGTGTGTGTGTGAGAGAGAGAGGGAGAGAGTAAATGAAGAGAGGCACCTTTGGAGGATGGAGAGGAGGGTGTGTGGGAGTATAGATGCGTGGTGGCACCTACATCTGAACAGGAGTGCATTATATCATGCAAGTAGTCCCTCCTGATGCAGGAAGTAGTGGTGCCAGGGAGCACCCCACCAGTGGCACCACCAACTACTAGTGCACCCCACCACCACCTGCCATGGCCCTGGCTCAGCAGCAGCAGGAAGTGATAGAGAGCTGCAGCAGTCTCATGAGCAGCTGCAGGTTGCCCCCCAACTGTGCAGCAGCAAATAACACATGGGGCCCCTCCGCCTGTGCCTGGTCCTTCCCCACCTCTGTTGTGTGGGCTTTTCAGTCCAGTACCTGGTGTTGAAGACCTGAGCGTTGTGAAGTGTAATATCTGTGGTGTGGTTGTGCATTGTGGTGCCAAGGGAAGTCATCTGGGAACAGGTGGGCAGTGCACCACATTGCAAACCACCACTGTGCAAGTGGGAGGCCAAAGTTGCTGAACAGGGATGGACTGCACCTTCTGTCCCTGCTGGGCAACAGGTGGCAGCGGCCTCCACCTGCACGTGGGTTAGGTGAGATTGGGCCAGGGAGCAAATGGCTACTCCAGAACCTGCAGGGATGCTGGCAACCCTGCAATAATGGCTGCCACACACACCGATTTGGGCCTGATGTGGAGTGAGGTGGACCACCTGAGCAACAGGGTGTCGAACATTGAGCAGCGGTTGGAGCGCATTGAGGGTAATCAACTCCAAATTAGGCATGCTCCAAATGCTGGTTCTCACACCATAACGTGAAGCATTAGTTTTGATTGTTTATGCATCCACCACCCTCTCCATGACAACATACTTCCTGATGTTGCCCCTGATCTGTCCCCTTCTATCTTCAGATTTTGCCCCTTGTTCTTGCAGGTCTCTTTTTCTGAAAGATACTACCCTCTTGGACATTGTTGATTCCTTTATGTACTTTAAAGTTTCTATCATGCCTACCTTCCTATCCTTAAGGGTATACATATTAATCTCCTTTAGTCTGTCTTTTCATATGGGTTCTGGTGTAGCCTCTGCACCATTTTAGATGCCCTCCTTTGGACCACCTCCATCCTGTGTAATTCTCAATTATTTCCTGAGATGCACTGCTTTGTCGTGCACCCACTCTGCATAAGTGTGCCCCAAGGAAATGGCTGCTGTCACAGTGTCCTGAAAATGCCAGACTCCAGATGAAGATAAATAACATGATAAAATGTTCAGAAACTTCTCAATTATTTCCTGAGATGCGCTGCTTTATGCATGCATCCACATTGCATAAATCTGCCCCCAGAAATGGGTGCTGTCACAGTGTCCCAAAATAGCAGACTCAGATAAAGAGAAATAGCATGATGAAATATTCAGAAAATTCTCAATTATTTCCTGAGACACACTGCTTTATGCATGTACCCTCCCACAACAACTATGGCACCTGCTGCTGCTCATTCATTTCTGACATCACAAAAGGGGCTGGGGTACATTCCTGGGAGTGTGTCAGGCATGGCTGTTTTTATGGGGTGCACATGCGTACTATAACTTTGTAACTGGAGGAAGCATATTGAATTTTAATACCCTCAACAGTGGAGCAGGTCGGCTATTATATATGTGTGAGGGGGCTGGGTACCTGACAGTGGTACCTGCTCTTTAAGTGGAATGAAAAAGATATACCAAGGGAAGGTAAAATGGAATGATTGTGATGGGGCATTATTTGTGCAAATCTGAATTATGGAATAAGATTAAGACAAGAACACTGATTTTATTTTATGAAAACAAAAATGTACCATTAATAAAATGTGACAGCCTTTCAAACTGTTAACTTAAATACCAGCAACATCCACCTCATCCTCATCGAACAGGAAGCTGCCCTCGCAGTCATCAAGGTCAGAATTCTGCCCACTGAGAATTCTTTGTCCATGACTGCATCGTTAACCTCAATGGTTGGCGTTTGATGCTGCCACCAGGATGGTCTGCTTCTCCCACATCATCAGCACAACCATCATCGTGACGGGTATGGACACAGATGTGGTAGTTCGAGGTAGTATATGACCTTCATTCATTTTTTATGAATGTCAGCATGCTGACATTTGTTGGCAAGAGGTTGGTACGACGGTCATGAACTATTGCCCCGTGAGAACTGAATCCCTCTCCACTCTTACGCTGGCGGGTGGGCTGGTCAGGTACTTCAGTGTCACTGAAGTCAGCTCTGGCCATTCACTCACCTTTCCACTCCAGTACAACAGTGGCTTGTCAATTACTGACAGATGCCTTTTTCAGCAAAATATGAGTCAACCATTCTCTGTGCTGCACGCAGTCCTGTTGTTGACTCACCTGTTCACGATTCATCAATGTCACAGATTCCAACTTGGGACAAGGCACCCCAAAGTGAGTTAATGGCAACCAGTTTTGCTGACATCCCACCTGGACCTGTAGCTGCTTTTACTGGATGTGTCTAGTAGTCCACAGTGACCTTCAGCTCTGTTATGCTGTGGCTTGCTGAACTTTGCAGGTGACTTCTGTGCCTCATGAACCAATCACATCAGTTGTCCACTGAGATTTTAACCTTTCAGGCCCTCCCTCCAGTAAGGATACAATTCCATGTTTGTATCGTGGGACCAGCATTGTTGCTATTCCAAATTCAGCACTTTGCAGAATACTTGTGATGTGGCAATTGCTGTCCAATACTGTCAGCATGTGTTAAGTAACACACTGCTTGATCACTCTCTGGACACATCAAGGCTACTCTGCAGATTCAACAAAGTCTGCCTTAGCACCCACAGCTGTGGAATGGCTTGGCTTATGGAGGCAGTGTCGCCACGCACTGCCTGTGTGGCATGTTCAAAGGGCCTCAAAATTGATATCACTGAGTACACGAGGTGCCTCTGTTCTGTTGTCATAGCATCGAGGCCCTGGAAGTGTCCCAGCTAGTGTGCATTACTAGGTATTCTAATATGGCTTTGTACTGTTCATACAATCTCTCTGCCATATAGAGTCGAGTTCCAGCGTGACAACTTCCAGCTTGAGGCGGTGCTGAGGGAGGCTGTTTGAATCTGCAGCTGCTGAAGTTGGTCATGGGCTTTTCCAGAGCGTGAAAGTGTGCACACATGTGGCGTGCAACTGTCATCATTTCTTAATGTCAAAGTGCTGCAGAAACTCCTGGACCATGAGATTTAAACAGTGGGCCATGCATGGAACTCAAACAAAGCCACCATTGATGATACCTTTTACCATGTTTTAGTCATTGTTATTGGCTATAAAGCCAGCTTTCAGGGACAGGGATTCAGTCACTCATTGGTGTCAGTCAGTAGCAAGTCAAGCATGTGTTCACCAGTGTGGGAACTGGCCACACTGTGCATTATAGCGTTGCATGCTGTTGAATTCAGGAAGGCTGCTACCATGACAGACTGCCTTACTACACTGATTTCCAATACTGCTAGCACAGACAACCCCGGTACCTGCACCCAATGTGCAGTAATACACAAATATGAACTGCCTGCCATTTGGCCACTTGTCCACATGTTGATACCTAAGTGGATAAATGGTAAGGAGGAATGCAGAAGGGCATGTCTTACAGACTCTGTCACAGTCTGGTATAACTCCGGGACAGCACGGGTGGAAAAGTATGTCCTGGATGGGACTTTCCATTTGAGACAGCGTGCTACAAAATGCCAGCATTTGGAATTCTCCACAAAGGAGAAGGGCAGCAGGTCAATTGACAGTATTTCTGCTAGAGCAGCATTCAGTTCACATGACACCCCATGATTGGGTGGGTATTTCATGTTCAGGCAAAAGACTCTGCAATGTGGGCTGAGTTGTTACCCATTTGCATGTGGTGTGCCAAATAGCTGTACTCTGTGGACGCCATGGGTGGGGTGCTTTGTTGTGTGATGAAGAGGGGTGAACAGGTGACACTGAAAAGTCCACAAACAATGTTATTTTACCTGTTTTAAGCACAGGGGTCGATGTTGGACTACAAATACTGCTGCATAGACCACCACCACTGCTACTACTCTGACCACCACTTGTCAACAATTCAAAATCATCATCCTTCACATGCCTGTAGTAATCCTCAGCTGTTGTTTCACCACTACTACAGACATGGCTACTAGTTGGGCTACTTACAGTCATGGAAGGATAACATGCTTGATAAGGTGGATGAGGGTGAATGCCCCACTATGGCATTAGCTCCCTCTGGTGCTGAGTCCACAGTGCCATGTGCCAGTTCTTCAAATGTGTATGCTGGCCCCAAGGGCCTAGATGACTACCCTTTTACCACGTCTGACATGCACTTGGCAAAACTGGCAGATTGCCACTGCTATTGCTTGAATCTTGTACAAAAATATCACAGATGAGGGATTTTGATCCCCTACTTTTAGTTTCACAGGGCCCTGATGCTGCAGATTGGACTCCAGTTTTTAGACAATGATATAGAGGGTGAACTACTATATGATTTCTGTTGCCGGCCACACTTGGGCTCTACCTGCCTATCACTATCTATGATGACTACTACTGGATCATCATCATCAAAACACAAATCCAGGCACTCACCACCACAAAAGAACTTGGCCCAGATGGGAAACATTTTAAAAGGATTTATTGAATTGCCTGACGCGATTCTGGTCCCACTGGACCCTTTATCAAAGGCTAAATGAGGCAGAAAAACACACACATATATATAACCCTAGAATAGATCACATGACAAATTACATCAATTAAAAACACAAATAAAATGTGTCTAACAATGAAGCAGTACTACATTCCTCCATGGAATTCAATATATCTAACATGCAGAACACTAATTACTTCAAACATTCAATGAATAAAACAGCAGTATTAGTTTAACAATTATACAACATTAGAAAACTACATTCCTCCATGGAATTCAATATATCTAACAGGCAGAACACTAATTACTTCAAACATTCAATGAATAAAAACAGCAGTACTAGTTTAACAATTATACATCATTAGAAAACTACATTTTCCATGGAATTCAATATATCTAACAGGCAGAACACTAACTACTTCAAACATTCAATGAATAAAAATAAACAGCAGTACTAGTTTAACAATTATACATCATTAGAAAACACATCAAATCAAACATGTCTAATAATGATATCATTAGTACCTAAAGTCCACATGCGAGGAAAGGAACATAGAAGTGTGTGGGGGATTTACAAAAGGGGAAGAAAAACAGCTTCACTTTCTCAATAGATTAACATCTTTCTTCTAAAAAGGCTTTAGATCAAAATTACTATTTAAACCTGGACTAATAGTTGCTTTTAGTTGCAAAATCAAAAAGCTTCTCTTTTAAGAATCAAATTTTATAATTACCCCTAGGTTTCCGAGATACTTTATCAATAGCCATATACTTAAAAAATGTTTACACTTATTGTTTTACATGCTAAAATATGTGCTGCATGGCATAAAGTAAATCTTCTCTTAATATAGCCCAATTGGTGCTCACCAACTCTAATCTTGAAACCTCTTCGGTTTCCCATTAAAAGGCATTACCAGCAGGTTGTCAGATAAATCACACCACTGTGGTTACAAGATGTAAATTGTCTAATTGTAAATTCCTTGTATTGTTAATGGTTGAAAAAGTTTTACCATTATTCACAACATCACAGTAAATGCAATTATTACATTTAAAGCAACCAAAGTTGTATTAGCCACGTATTTGTGTATCTACAAAATGGCTATGTACAAGACTATCTTTTAGACTAGCTGCCTTTCTAAAGTAATTCTTGGTGACTGTTCTGCTATATTCTCAAGATTTTTCAATTAATAGACCCTCCAGTGTTTACTTATAACCTCAGAAAAAACTTTGCATGTGACGAATAAGTTGTAACAACATTAAACCGTGTATCATGTGTATTATTCACACTTGATGGCCGTAATAATGTATTTCTGTCTGTATTCATTGCCTTTTCTCTTGCTTGTGAAGTATTTGTACTACTATAACCCCTCTCCTTAAACCTTGCTTCCATTACATCTGCATTCATAACAAAACTATTATCTGTACTGCAATTTCTTTTAACTCTTAAAAATTCACCTTTAGGGATATTTTTAATCGTATGGACTGGATGACAACTAGAAGCCATCAAAACAGTATTACCATCTACATTTTTCAAAAATCTCTGTTTCAAAACTACCATTTGCCGTTTCATTATAGAAATATCCAAATATGGAAGTCGATCATTAGCTATATTAAAATAAAACACAGATGGTCATTTGTAGAATGTAAAAATCTAATAAATTCTTGAAATTCAGATTGAGTTCCTTTCCATAACAAAATTATATCATCTATAAAACACTTTCATAAAACAATTTTATTGAAATGGATTAATTGCTGAATAAATAAATTCTCTTTCCACAGTCCAACGTATAGATTAGCTACTGAAGGTGCACAAGTTGCTCCCATGGCTGTCCCTTTAATTTGCTTGTAAACAGACTGATTAAACAAAAATACATTGACAGTTAAAACATATTCCATCAATTTTAAAAGAAAATCTATAGGTGGTCCGTTGTAACTTGGGTCACTATTTAGAAAAATTGCCATAGCATCTAAAGCACCATTATAGGAACATTAGAATATAAGATTCTATATCCAAAGAGATTAACAAAATGTCACTCTCCACATGTAAAGTGCTCAAAGATTTAAAACATCCCTAGTGTCTTTTAAATAAAAGAGGGCAATTTTTCCACATACATTCATAAGAAAGAATCCAAATAACGAGAGAGAGGCTCAGTCAGGACCCCACCCACTAATAATCGGATGTCCAGGAGGGTCTATCAAAGTTTTATGTACTTTAGGTAACAAATAAAACGTAGCCATAGTAGGATGGTCTTTAGTTAAAAATCCATGACATGCTTAGTAATATGTCCTTCCATATATACATTATTTATTCTTCCATCGATAATACTTTTAAATTCCATGTTGGATTATAATCTAATTTAATGTAAAAATTATTGTCCCCAAGTTGTCTCTGAGCTTCTCTCAAATAATCTTTTTATCCATAATGACTACAGATCCACCCTTATCTGCCTGCTTGATAACAATAGAAGATTCTTGTTGTAAAACTTTTATAGCATTTCTTTCATCTACAGTTAAATTATCAAATCCATTATGGGGCAAATTGTCAAACAAATTATTCAAATCTCGCTCTACTAGCTGGCGAAAATGTTATGACTGAACATGAAGGGGAACAAAAGGTGGAGTTTGGTCGACGGTATCTAAAGGCAAATCTAACATGGAATTCTGATTATCACCATAAAAGCACGTAATTCAGCTTTCTGCATAACAGACTAACATCAATCAACGTCAGTATCTTATCAATTGGTGTAGTAGGAACAAAATTTAAACCTTTACAGAGTAAAGTTCTTTCAGATTCAGATAAATTATAGCTCGAAAGGTTAATAACTTTCATATCTGATACAGTAGTCTCTCCAACAGAAGAATTGGGGCTTACCTCCTCCTCCCCTCTGGAATGGTCTCCGATTCGGATACCTCTGTCTGTATCCTTGGTAATAAATGCTGTCTCCTCCCCGTCTCCCCCTTCGTGTTCTCTTTCTCTTCCATCTTCTCTCTGAAAAGTTAATCTTGGACTCCGATGCCTGGAAGTTCTGTTGATTGGGGGTAATGTTCCAAAATAGGAGGAGGAGGGCCCGATGTTGTGGAAAAACCTTGTTGTCCCAGAGTATGCTGGTGTTCTATTTTCCTCTAAAAAGGACCACGATTATCAGAAATATTTTCTTCACTTTCAGCTTCGCTAATATCCGTACTGAAATCAAAGGACACAGCCTTTTAAAATTCCTTTGTGTTTATTGTCTCTCAACTTCCATGTATACACTCAACCTGTTTCATAGTCTCCTTGTCCCTTATAAACTTGGTTTGTTTAATTCTTTTAAATCAACATCCAGTTTATGTATTGTATTTTAACTTGCTGTTTAAACTGTTCAACTCATCCATTTCATTCTGACACAGTTGTAGAACCTCTGCTTCATATTGCTTTAGGTCTTCTTTTATACCACAGTCTTGTTCCTTTAAAAAGTTATAATTAAACCAATAAGTTTAAAACTAGCTTCGATAAAATGTTTTCCCATTCTTGCATGAATTTGCTGTTATCTTGACCATATGCAGGTTTAAGGTCTAGCGTAAGCCTCTTGGAATCGTTTTACCTGTATGTAGCTTCCATGTTCGTTTTTTGTCCAGTAGATCCTCTGACGTTGTAAAGTTAATTTCTCAAGTTTCCTGTAGGTTTCCTTCAAAGACAAAGCTTGAGGATTAATTGAAACTGAGTCCACTTCATTCAGAAGGAAAGGATTTGTAACACCCACTGTTAGCAGTAGATCATCCATAAAGCTAACAGTTTGATTTATCTCCTGTGTCCTTGTTTCAAAATTAAGTTCAGAGTTGCTTCCAATGACATGGCTAAAATGTTACAGGTAAACGTAAAGAGACCAGAGTGGTTTTAAACAAACTGCTTGCTTATAACCTGTGTGATTAAAGCTCAAAATCAAATACAAAAACCACAAAGGAGCTCGCACTAGGACGGGTGCCATGAAAACTAAAAGTCAAAAACACAAATCCAGGCACTCACCACCACAAAAGAACTTGGCCCAGAAAGGAAACATTTTAAAAGGATTTATTGAATTGCCTGACGCGTTTCTGGTCCCACTGGACCCTTTATCAAAGGCTAAATGAGGCAGAAAAAACACACATATATAGTCCTAGAATAGATCACATGACAAATTACATCAATTAAAAACACAAATAAAATGTGTCTAATAATGAAGCAGTACTAGATTCCTCCATGGAATTCTATATATCTAACAGGCAGAACACTAATTACTTCAAACATTCAATGAATAAAAACAGCAGTATTGTTTTATGGAAGCGTTTTATAGATGATATAATTTTGTTATGGAAAGGAACTCAATCTGAATTTCAAGAATTTATTAGATTTTTCCATTCTACAAATGACCATCTGCGTTTATTTTTAATATAGCTAATGATTGACTTCCATATTTGGATATTTCTATAATGAAAATGGCAAATGGTAGTTCTGAAACAGAGATTTTTGAAAAAATGTAGATGGTAATACTGTTTTGATGGCTTCTAGTTGTCATCCAGTCCAACGATTAAAAATATCCCTAAAGGTGAATTTTTAAGAGTTAAAAGAAATTGCAGTACAGATAATAGTTTTGTTATGAATGCAGATGTAATGGAAGCAAGGTTTAAGGAGAGGGGTTATAGTAGTACAAATACTTCACAAGCAAGAGAAAAGGCAATGAATACAGACAGAAATACATTATTACGGCCATCAAGTGTGAATAATACACATGATACACGGTTTAATGTTGTTACAACTTATTCATTACATGCAAAGTTTTTTCTGAGGTTATAAGTAAACACTGGAGGGTCTATTAATTGAAAAAATCTTGAGAATATAGCAGAACAGTCACCAAGAATTACATTTAGAAAGGCAGCTAGTCTAAAAGATAGTCTTGTACATAGCCATTTTGTAGATACACAAATACGTGGCTAATACAACCCTTTGGTTGCTTTAAATGTAATAATTGCATTTACTGTGATGTTGTGAATAATGGTAAAACTTTTCAACCATTAACAATACAAGGGAATTTACAATTAGACAATTTACATCTTGTAACACGGTGGTGTGATTTATCTGGCAACCTGCTCGTGTAATGCCTTTATGTGGGAAAACTGAAAGGAGTTTCAAGATTAGAGTTGGTGAGCACCAACAGGCTATATTAAGAGAAGATTTACTTTATGCCATGGCAGCACATATTTTAGCATGTAAAACGATAAGTGTAAACATTTTTTAAGTATATGGCTATTGATAAAGTATCTGAAACCTGGGGGGTAATTATAGAAATTTGATTCTTAAAGAGAAGCTTTTGGATTTTGCAATTAAAAGCAACTATTAGTCCAGGTTTAAATGGTAATTTTGATCTAAAGCCTTTTTAGAAGAAAGACGTTAGTCTATTGAGAAAGTGAAGCTGTTTTTCTTCCCCTTTTTGTAAACCCCACTTCTATGTTCCTTTCCTTGCATGTGTACTTTAGGTACTAATGATATCATTATTAGACATATTTGATTTGATGTGTTTTCTAATGATGTATAATTATTAAACTAGTACTGCTGTTTATTTTTATTCATTGAATGTTTGTAGTAATTAGTGTTCTGCCTGTTAGATATATTGAATTCCATGGAGGAATGTAGTTTTCTAATGATGTATAATCGTTAAACTAGTACTGCTGTTTTTATTCATTGAATGTTTGAAGTAATTAGTGTTCTGCCTGTTAGATATATTGAATTCCATGGAGGAATGTAGTTTTCTAATGTTGTATAATTGTTAAACTAATACTGCTGTTTTATTCATTGAATGTTTGAAGTAATTAGTGTTCTGCCTGTTAGATATATAGAATTCCATGGAGGAATGTAGTACTGCTTCATTGTTAGACACATTTTATTTGTGTTTTTAATTGATGTAATTTGTCATGTGATCTATTCTAGGGTTATATATGTGTGTGTTTTTTTCTGCCTCATTTAGCTTGATAAAGGGTCCAGTGGGACCAGAATCGCGTCCAGGCAATTCAATAAATCCTTTTAAAATGTTTCCCTTCTGGGCCAAGTTCTTTGTGGTGGTGAGTGCCTGGATTTGTGTTTTTGACTTTCAGTTTTCCATGGCACCATGTCCTAGTGCGAGTTCCTTTGTGGTTTTTGGATCATCATCATCAACAGAAACTGCCACATCACAGCTTTGATGAGGAGGTGATTTAACACTGACAGACGGAGACTGTTTACACACAGTCATCTTTAATGTCTTTTCTCTAGTTCCCAACTGGGTCACTAAAATTATCATCATATTCCTCATCCACATCCACAATGTCAGCTTGGATGCTATCCTGTGGAGAACATGTACCGACCACAGCATCATTATGATCATACAATATTTTTTCTCTAACATTTGAAGGGTTGAATGGCACAGGCATGACCTCATCAACAGCACTGGAAGCATGAGATTGCAATGACTCTTCATCAGCATCAGAATCATGTTCAACCAATGTGGGGACAGGGAGGGACATCAGGAGTGTAACATCTACTACGCTCTGACTCACAGTCATGGCTTTAGACTCTACAATATTTGGGAATGGTTAACTTGCTGTCATGGGTTGAACTTGGGCAATACTCATGCCATCAACAATTTCACTACCACCAGTGGGGACAACAGCATTTCCAACCATGATTGAAGCTACTGATTGCACTGTGCAAAACACAGTCAGAGAAATCCTTTACTGGCATCAACTATGCACTTCTGCTGCATACTACTACCACTCCCATGGCCACTCTTGCCACTGGTAGCAGTGCCATGGCTAGAAGCATCTTTGCATGCACGTCTCTTTGCAGGCATTTTTGGGATTACACAGAAAATTCACAACAAAATGAGATTTTGGAAATTTGGGGTGGGTGGGAAGCAAAAACAACAGTGTCTTACAGATGCTGATTGGGCAGTAAACAGATGCAAACACACAGACACAGATTGCACACTGTAAAGAGATGCAGTCACACAGGCACAAAACACCTTAACCAGTGTTCACACAAATCAAAAACTGGAAAAATAAATGAGACCTTTTGACATTTGAGGGGGGGCACTGCAGTAGCAGTTCACTATCTAGATAGAAGAAAGCAGTAAAATACTGCAAACGGATAACCGATTCTGAGTGCGGTGATTACTGTGTGGCACACCAAATGTGTCTGACTTGATGGCACGACCCACTCACACAGACTACAGGTAATGCACAGCAAATTTAATAGTGCGGTACTCTATATAACCAAATCTTTAAACAGAATGAAAATATGCACTGCACTACAACAAACAGAAAATAATTATCAAAATGACTTCAACTATTACTGTGAGTACATAAACACACAGCCCACTGGTCTTCGAGTAGCCTCCATGAACATATGCAGCCTGCTGAAGAAATTTGACTTCCTACAGTGCTAGGCCTTGGCTCACCAACCAGACATCATAGCCCTGGTTGAAACCTGGCTGTCCAAATCAACTCCTGACTCATTTGTCTCCCTCCCAGGCTATACCTTATACCGGGAGGACCAAGATGAAACAACGGGGAGGCTGTGCAATCTACACCAGGGACACAATACCTGGACACGCACTCCCACCCCTGCCCTCATAATAGGGGCCCAGGCCCCACCCTCAGACTCACCCCAGACCCCTCTAGGAGCCCTCTCTATCTCACCACAGCCCATTCCCCAAAGAACCAGCACCCAGCCCTGATATCTTTAACGGACTACCTGGCCACCCTCCACCATAAGGCAGAACAAATCCTAGTGGGGACCTTAATGTAAATTGGCTCAGCACCTCCTCATCCACCACCAGAGACTCATTTGCCGCCCAAGATCTGACACAACTCATCACCCAGCCCACGAGACTTAACCCTAAGAGTGGTACCAGCACCCTGCTGGATATTATATACTCAACTCGACCCCATAAAATCCAAAACATCCAGGTCCTCCCAGACTCCTGAGTGACCACTCCCTATCCTATTCCACTGGTAGCCCCCAATCCCAAACCCAAAGCCCAGACCACCCTCCGCAGCGCCTCCGCCCTGGTGGGCTGAAGAAACTTAAGGCACTCCTCATCCAGATAGACTGGTCCCCATTCAGCAGGCAACCAACATTGATACTGCCCTCACCTTTTCACTCACACCTCAACATGGCTTGTGATCTCTTTGCACTTTAACCAAAACCCGTCAAAAACAGAACGCACCCTGGGTTAGCCCGCCCTCCTACAATTACTTAGAAACTGGATAACCTCTGGCACCTGCCACTGAAACAGGTCGCCTGTCTGATAGGCAAGCATACAATGCAGCCGAAATAAATACTCATGGGCCATCAGGAAAGCCAAGGCAGACCATTACCAGGCCTCCCCTACCTCCTCCTGGGGCTCAGCCCGGACCTTCTGGGATAATATTACAACTCAATGGTAAAGCTTGCTCCCCTGCCCCATCCCAGCTCACTAGAAATGGCACAACCTCCACCGAGCCTGCCACCATAGCTAACTGGTTCAACACCACTTTCACTGACCTTAGCTCAGTCCTCCCTAGTGATTTCTTTGACCCTCCCCCAGCCAAACTCCCCTGTCCTCCAGCACCCCAGCTTCCTCCTCGAAGATTTCCACCCGGAAGCCAGACCCATCTAATCAAAGCTCTCAATGGCAACAATCCTGGCAGTGACTCACTGGACCCCAGCATCCTCAGGCTGGTGCTAGATGAAGTCCTTGCACCTCTCAAGCCTAATTAACCAGTCACTTTGCCTGGGACAATTCTCCACAGCTTGGAAAACAGCCATTATCACACCTATTCATAAAGGAGCGACAGGTCATCGGCCAACAACTACCGCCAATCTCCATCCTCCCTCCCTCTAAAGCCCTGAGAAAGTGGTGGCCATTCAAATCACTGATTATCTGGCTAAGCATAACATCTTATGCCCAGAGCAACATGGCTTCCATACGGTCACAGTACCAGCACTGCCCTTATTGAATTCTCCAACTTCCTACACTCCTCCTGGATACCAGCTCCTAGCTGGTGCAGTGTTCATTGACCTCTCAAAGGCTTTCGACACTGTCTCCCATCCACTGCTGCTGAATGCACTCTGCCTCACTGGTCTCTCGGCTGGCCCCTGGCATGGTGTGCTAGCCATCTTGACACTCGATCCCAGTGTGTCAAGATTAATAACACACTCCTCCGATACCGTCCCAATCTCTCTGGGGTCCCCAAGGCCCATCCTGGGCCCCTTCTCTTCTCGCTGTATCTGAACACCCTGCCCAGTGCATGCTCTGGCAAATTCTGCTGTATGCAGATGACGCTGTCCTTTGCCACCCACCGTAATCCCATCTCCCCACAGGACTCCTCACAGCAGTCTTTCAACAGTGCCGAGGCTTGGTTTAAGGAGTGCAGACTCGTCATCAATCTTAACAAAACCAAAACTATGCTCTTTTCACACCCCCAAAACAAAGCTAGCAACCACCCACTCTATATCCTTCCAAGCACCAACCAACCACTGGAACAAGTCTGCTCCTACAAATACCTTGGGGTTACCTTCGATTCAGCCCTCACATTTCACAACCACATTGACGCCTAACATCTGCCACCAACACACGGTTGGCATCCTATTCCACCATAAAACCTGCCTTCCCCAAATGCTCTCCGCTAGCTGTTACATCGTCCGTTCTGTCCCTTGTAGACTATGGTCTACCAGTATCTGATGCTGCCGACACCACTGCACTCAACAAAATTCACCTAACCCTGAATAAAGCGTGCAGATTGATTACTGGTGCCCCCAGGCTCACACACACCTGTCAGCTATATGTCGATGCTAACCTGCTTACCCTGGATGAATGGCTCCGATACCAGACCTGTCTCCTCACCAAAAACCCTACTGGGCTCTCCCCTGGGGTAAAGGCATCCATCCACCAGAGCCCTCCCACCATTGCAACACGGTCTTCCTACAAGACCACTAAAGGTCCCCAGAACAAGAACCAGCCGTGGCCAGAGGTCCTTCAGCTATAGAGCCCCAACCTGGTTTAACTCTCCCTGCCACCATCACCAATGCCATCACCATCTCACATTCAAACCGCACTTCAGAACCACATCTTCAGCACTCAGAACTGCTCCTGTCTCTGAACATAGCCTCCACTCTTTTTTCTCTTGACAATGCCCCCGGGCAGCTCTCCACCCAACCATCCCTCCACCACTTCCCTGTACACCATGCCTAGGTTTAACCTGGCCAGTGCCAGCTGTTTCAATGTTTACCTACCAGAATGCTCACTTGATACTGACTTGTGTAATACCTGTTATCAATTACATGTACCCTGTACCCAATTGTATTTGTCTGACCACAATGTGACGTGGCACCTCTGGTGAATGCCTATTGATTTTTGCAAATCTTTGCTATGTAACCGAAACATTAATGTATGTCTTTATGTGACAAAGTACCTTTGGAAACGAGCCTCTGGCTCAAAGGTTGTAAACTGATTCTTAAAATAAATTAAAAAAAAAAAAAATACTGACACACACTAGTACATAACAGAAAGACTGCCTTTCTCATGTGAATCTCACTCACCACAGATATGCCCTCCCAAGCACACTTCAACAGTGTTTGTCAGTACACAGGCTGAATGTTCTAAATTAACATTCAAAATGCACACAAAACAATCAACACTCGATGATGTAAGCACAGGAGGGTTTCCTACAGTCGATGTACTAAATTTGGACCAAAATAATTGGATCAAAGTGATTTTTAAAGCTTTTTCGATAGTCTGATTCTCAGAGCTCTGAAGCAAACTGTCTCCAGCTTTCCACTACACACACTAGGCAGAACTGAGGCTGTGCAAGACAATATAGAGCCCATGTGATCTGCCATCCCATGAATCAATGCAAAATCCACCTCACATAGCAATAAACAGGCAAAGCAAATCAAAGTTCATTCAAATCAGTGGCACTTTGTGTTAAAGTTAAGGGAAGGCAGTAAACCAAGGCGAAGTAGCCAAAGTCCCTTGAACCAATGAACTTCATGTTCCTTATTTTGTGGCAGAGTTATTTGCTTCTGTTGCATAGCACTACCCGGATTAAGGAGCAATACGCAAAGTGCTCTGCATAGCAAAGCGGGAGCACTTCGACTACGTCTATCCATGACCTCACAAGTCAGGCAGCTTGGCTTCTTTGCTCTACCTTTCTTGCTCCGTGTTCTGGTACAAGTCTCAGCAGTCTCTGCTAGTCCGTCTTTAATAATAACCCATTTTGGTCAGCATCCATGCATGCCTTAATTCCCACCAGATGCCCAACAAAATTTCCTCCATCCTTTTAAAGTCTGCCCCTTAAACCTTTCACCCTGGTATCTGTACCTCCTGTTCTCTGCCCATATTAAGTGTGTACCACACTGAGTGGTGGCTACTCCAGTCAGGAGTCCTTCACTCCCAGATCCCTTCAGCCTCCCTGTTTGTTAGTACCAGGCCCAGAGTCCTTCCCACCCTAGTTAGCTCACAGACCAATTGCACCAGGAAGCTGTCCTGAAATGCCTTTAGTAATTCCTGCTCCTTTGCACTCGTGGTGGTTGGGGTGTTCCAGTCCACCCCAGGGAGGTTGAAGTCCCCCACCACTACTGTGTCCCCCTTCCTACAGACCCTTCTAATCTGCTCAGCCAACTCTATCCAGTTCATCACTCTGAGCTGGTGGCCTGTACACCACCTCCACCCTCAGTGTCTCTTCTTTAGAGTCTTGAAACTGCATCCATAGGGCCTCTGTCCTGCCCTCCTCCCCTCCTCCCTCATACACCTTATCCCTTCCCTTATGTAGATTGTCACCCCCTTCCCCTTAGCCCTGTCCTTCCTGAATATCCTGTACCCTAGGATCATCATATCCCAGCCCTGGTTTTGGGTGGTCCATGTTTCGATGATGACCACTATTCAGCCCTCCCTACTGCCAAGAGAGCCTGTAGCTCGGCTGATTTGTTATAAGCTTCTTGCATTCAGTGAGACCACCCTCCAACCTGTGCCTTCCCCATTCCTGGTTTTTCCTTCTCCTAACCCTCCTTGTGGCCTACCTAAAATTCCTCTCCAATAGCTTGGGAATAAGCATGCTCAGCTCCTTTGTGGGATCCCCACCTACCAGCTGTCTTCAAGCCACCCCCACCTAGTTTACATCTACCCTTGATGTTATGTACCCCTCAAACCTCTGCTTTAATACCCCTTCCCTGCTCAAGTGCAGCCTATCACCTGCATATAGATCCTTATTGTCCCAGGTTCTGCCCAGTCCCCCACTATCCCATAGCCCTTGGTCAGACACCACTCCTCCAACCAAGTGTTGAACTCCCCAATCCTCCCTTTTCTTCCTGTACTCACACAGGGTACTGGGAACACCTCTGAGAGGCCACTGATTCCCACTTCCTCATCAGCCCTCCCTAGTTCCTTAAACCTCCTCCGTACTACCTCCACAGTCTCCCCCTAGATCATTGGTGCCCTACGCACCACTTCATGTGGTTTCTTCCTGCTCCTTCTTGCACACTTAAGAACTGCCTGCCCTGCCCTGTCTGCCATTAGCCCTGGTATGGCCTCCACCCATATCGACTATACTTTTCCCCTTGTCGCCCCATTTGATTCCATTTAGTATGGAATCACCACCTCTAGCACCCCTCCTCGATCCCTATCCCGCCCCTACCCTTTCCCAAGGTACCCATTACTAGAGCCTGCCACATCACTAATTCTTCCTTCCCCTTTGCCGCTTCTGACCTGTCCCCCCTTCACTACTCCTCTCCCTATCCTCCACATTCCTCCCTGTTTTCTGGGTCCCTTCTCTGCTCTTCCCTGCCATCCTTCCCAGTAACAGTGCTTCTCTCCCCTTTCCCTTGCCCTCCTCCTGACCAACTCCTATTCCTTGAGGATTCCCCTGCCCTTCCCCCTTCTGTCCCTTCCTTGAGATTGTACCCCTCCTCCACCAGTGTCACCAGCACAGCAAACCTATTTCCTGCCCTTCCGACCAGGCTGTGCTTTTGCTTCTTCCCATCCCTGACTCTGGCCCTCTCTCTACTGTTAGAGCCCCTGTTTGTTCTGCCCTGCATTCCCTCCCCACCTCTCCTTGAGCCACTGTACCTCCCATGAAGTGTCCTCATCTTATTCCCAGGGTGAGACATTACTGCCTCATGTCCCTCCCTCATCCTCTCCAACTCCCTACCAAGCCACAACACTTCTTCCTCCAGACTCCTCAACCTGTTATAGATTGGACACCCTCCTATCTTGTTTTTCACTCTTGTGAGAAAAAAAAGTTATTTTTAAATGGGGCTGAAGCCCAGGTTCAGTGTGGGATGGGCTCTCCACATTCCAAATGAAAGACAGCCTCTCTCAGCAGCTTTTGCTTAGCATGTTTTGAAATGGAAGCACTCTGGGTTTCTCGTGGCTTGTGCGACTGAGCCTCCTTGGGTTCCCTGCTCCTTTGCTGCTTTCTTCTCTCCATCTCTTGCCTTCAGTTTGTTCCCTGTTATTCCCTGCAATGTCTTCCCAATTTTCTCATTCTGTTCCTTGCCCCCCCACTTCCTCGCTCCACTGTGCTCTCCTGTTCCCATTTGTTTCTGTTGTGCTCCCCTGCTCCTGTTCTCCATGGTTTGTTGTTCTCATGCTGTCCCCCTCCTTCCCTGCTCCTGTCTTTTGTTTGTCATCCATCCTTCCTCAGCTCATTTTATGCTCCATTTCTTGTTGTCTGCCTCTGTCTGTTTTGGTTTTTTTTGGGTGTTCAGTTTCTCATTCCTCTTGGATCCACTGCTCTTTCTCTGTACCAGTGCTTCCCGTGTTGTCCGCTCTGCTTGGCCTTCTGCTTCCTTCTACCCACTGAACACATACAGCAACTGCATGTGCTCTGGACTCTCATAACTCCAAGATGCTGCTCACAGTGAACACTATACCTGTCTGAGTCCTCAGACACATAGTTGTTTTCAAAGTTGTTTTCTATATTAGTCATTCGCACCCATTGAATTGTAAACAGAAGCAATTGTTACAATCCCACCTTCGATGCTATGGCATAGATGCTCAATTCCAGCTTGTTCAAACTACTACCTTGTTTTCTCCAAGTTGCATCTCTCAAATCATGTGGTTCACATAGTCTTGACTCATTTGGTACTACTTTGCAATGTGATTTAATAGTATGTTGGTCCAAATGCTTTTCTGCTGCACATTTGACAACTCAGGCATAAACCAGAATCTATTGCATTGTGCTAATTTCCTCTTCTTGCACAGTTTAAAGCTATACACACCGCATTTTGTCCTCCTACATCTTGTATGTTGTATGCCTTTAGTTTGTCCTGTTTTGCTTCTTGTTCTGCGGTATATGTTTTTGTCCTCCTCCTGCTGTTAACAAGCCTCCTTCCTTGCTACTATCTCCTTCTTCCTACTCATTATTTCTGCTTTGATCCTATTTTTACCACACAACAACCAGCTGTACAGCTGTCCTTTCCTTGATCAGCCCATATCAGCAGTCCAGCTATCTGCATTCCTAATGCATATCTGTTGACGATCTGTGTGAAGGTAGGCTTGCCCTTTGCCCTGTTTGCTGGAGATGGGAGTCTGTTTCATCCACTTGCATTCTCTACCAACAGTCCAGCTGTTTCCATCCCTAACACTACCATATGAGGGTATCGAGTGAAGGTAGAGCTAACCTGTCTGCTGAGGATGGGGTCTGTTTCATCCACCTACATTCTCTTCAACAGTCTGACAGCCTCCATCCTAACTCTACCATGTGATGTATTGAGTGAAGGTGGGCTCACCCTGTCTGCCAGGGATCGGAGTCTTTTCATTCCATTACTATCCACTTCTATTTCTGCTTCATTCTTGGTTCCATAGGTCCTATAGAATGAGATCTGAGTTCACCATCTCCACTTGGAAGTGGGAAGCCTCTAGCTGCTCTCAAAGCCTCTCCCATATCAGGGCCTTTCATTCTTTTCAGTTCCTGGACCTCATTGCTTGGGGTTGCTTCTTGGGATCTCAGCCACCACATCAGCATGTACTGGCATCAAGACATCTTCTGCATCTACCGATAACATGCCTCAACCACCAAAGAGGTACTGCTATGTCTCCCAGGATTTCTTCCTCAGTTCTCCCAGCCCATTGGCAGGTTTTCAAATTGAACTTCTCCATTATGGATTGAACTGTTCCCCACCCTGTGGCTGGACCTCACGTCTCTGGGGTTTATAGCGCCGGCTTCTGCCCGTATCCAGGACTCTGATGCCTTATCCAAGCTTCTCAGCCCCATCCTATTTAGGATCCTAGTCCCAGTCAACTTCTTCATCAACTGGACTCTTCATCACTGTCTGAACTTCAGGACTTCATAGCTCTTCTTGTCTCTTCAGTTTTCAATATGCTCTCCTGTACTGTATATCTGCAGTTGTAGCTCATTTCCCAGCTCAGCCTGCTCCAGCCTCCAACAACATCAGCTCATTCTGCTGTCTCATCCATCAGCAGTGCTCCAGACATTCCTACTCCTCTGGGTACTCATCCAAGAGTCCATCCACCTCAGAGCCATCACCGCTCATTGCCTTGAACATCAGATTCATCTCCTGCAGCATCATTTCTGCAATATTTCTCTCTATAGCTCCTGTACTCTCAAAGACTTTGACCGTGTTAATCTTCATCCTAGTTTTCAGCCTATACAATGACAAGTATCTGTTTTGCATTCCTTCTAACCATGGGGCCTGGGCCTCCACTCAACATGCAGCATCTTCCTTTGGATTTCTCATGGACCCTGTCTGCACCTCAGTGCACCTGTCATCTATCTTCCATTGCCGTACATTTCAGTTTGCTGTGCGGAACCTGCTGTAGTTCCATCTGCTGTTTGGAATGATCTTTAATGGGGATTCAGATGCTTTGGCTCTGGCTCCTGGCTCTCCACTGCCACCATTACAAAGGCCATCTTGAAGGACCGTTCTTGTCTTGCAGTAATGCTCTTCTGTTCAGCTCGGCTGCATCCCAGGGCTTAGTGATGCTCACTGCCATGTTTTTCTGGGCATTACCTAGGCTTGTTGCTGTCCAGCAGTTACTCATCTGTTCAATTTCTCTCTGGACTGATCTGCCTGATTCTCCTCCCTTGGCTGGTATTATTGCTCCTGTCCAGCAATTATAAGAATGATCAGTTCCACTGTCCGAAGAAACTTAGGTCCAGTGATATCCCTTGAATTTCTTGGCATCTTATTGGATTCAGACCATATGGAAGCTTATTATCTCCCAATAAACTCCACAGGATCCAAGCTTTAGTGGAGTCCTCTTCAAAGTGATCCTCGTGCATGAAATATCAACTTATTTGCTTTCTGGGATACTTCAACTTCACAATGATAACAGTTCCTCAAGGTCGGTCCTTCATTCCTACCTGTTGACACTGGCATCTTCTGTTTCTGAATTGTATAATAATTTCTAAAGCTTGGCTCCTGCAAATCAGATCTAGCTATATGGCTCCATTTTACCTTCCTGGAATGGCTGTCTAATGTTCTTCAAATACCCTTCTTCCATCCTGCATCTCAGACTATACACCAGAGCATCTCCAGCACATGGCTATCCTGCTGTCTTTGAGCAGTCCTGGATCATTGTTCCTGGCCTCTGAACATTCGATACCTGTGAATTCATCTACATCTGCTTTTCAGGATATACTCAGTCATGTCAGTCACTTTTCTTGAGGTCATCACTGGTCCTTTCAGCGAATATTCATTTTCCTGATAGTCATCCTACAGCGAATATCATGAACAACGTGAGGCCTTTATCCTATTTCACCATGCCATTCATGCAGAAACTGACTTGGTTATCTCTTGTACACTGCAATGGTTCCATTCCAAACTATGCAACTGACACAGCTGATGCATTATTCTGTTTCTGATGTCAGACATTCATACGCCTCTGTCCTTCAGCAGATTCAGTCATGATGCCTCCTTTTCATTTATCGACCTCATAATGTGTTAGAATGTAGTCACCTGCAAATCAGTGTCTCATGGGACCACTCTAGCTCCCACCACCGAACTACTTATACTACAGCATAAAAATATTCCTCATTCTGCACATTGCTGTCCTCCCTGAATATTTCTTCTCATGTAGAACATATACTAACATTTCTAACTTTGCCATTAAACCTGAAACTATCATATGGAACAATTAAGTTATACCTATCAGGCATCTAGTCAATTTTCTTAACATCCTACTTTATCCTCACATTCACTGTTTTTCAATCCCTCAGTTACACTACTTCTACTGGGTATCCAAACAGCTCACATGCTTAACCTCCTCATTGTTGCCCTATAGATGGCCCTATAATAGAAACATAGAGGATTTACTGAACTCAGATCCAGTCGATTCTACCTCAAACATCATGATCATTATATCTTTCCGCTACCTTCTTCAAAGACTGTCAGATTACATAAAAGGGTTTATGATCTATTATTCATCCTGTAAGTACTAGAGTGCTCACCTAGACAAACTCATGCTCTTCCTCATGCTCAGATCCAGCAAGCCCTCTGTTTACCTCCAATAGGCAATTGCCTATCACCACAGACAGTTTCTGGAACATGTTTAACTTTTCTTCAATGGCTTGGGCTTATTCCATATTCATTATCAGGACATTCATCCAGATTCGAGCAGCTTCTTCAGCCTCAGAAATAATATTCGGTACACATCATTAAAAGACTCAGAAGACTGACTTCATCAGACTTCAAATCTACATCTAAACCAGAATCCCAAATCAGTACAAGTATTTAGGATCATCTCCTTTAGTTTACACAGAGGATGGGCAGGTCTATAACCTTGGGTCCTCAGAGGTTTCCTCCACAGAGTTGTTTTCCTCTAATGCATGCTACTGATCACAATATCTGTGAGTTGGAGGAGGTAATCTTTTGGGTCTTCTATTCCCTACATGCTACCGGCTTATCTACCAAGGGTGGGAATAGAGAAAGGCAAAAGTTTTACAGTATACTCAAGCACTACTCTAGTCAACACACATTGAAATGGGAGGGCTGAAGCCTGAGGTTCAATGTGCAGGAATAACTCCTCCAACATTCCAAATAAAAGACAGCCTCTTCCAGCAGCTCTTGCTTAGTGTTTTAAAACACCCACCATCCTCCCTTCCTCCTCCTCCTCAGCACTCTTCTCACCCTTGGTGCTGGGCCTTCCATTCCTACATGCTACCCAGCTTATCTACCAAGGGTGGGCATAGAGAAAGACCAAAGTTTTGCAGTATACACAAGCACTACTCTATTCACTAAACATTGAAATGTTGAAATTTTTGTGGTGGTACAGTATGGGAGGAAGAATTTCCTAGATGGTTTTGAAGTTTGCCAGCTATTTCATTTGTATTATATTTTGTTGTTTGTGATCTGGAAGGCGTCAAACTGATAATTAAGGTAATGCATGCCCAGAAGAGTTCTAGTGTGAATGGATTGCTACATGGCGAGAACTAGCATTTTGTGCTTTTGTATAGAGTGAAAAGAATTTTTGTATGTTGAAAGTTTGTGTGGTGATATAGTTTGGGAGGAAGGATTTCCTGGCAGTGTAAAGTTTGTCAGTTATTTTGTTTGCATTATATGTGAGCATTTAAAGTGTAATTTTATTATTTGTGATTACAATTGAGAAGTGTTTGAGCTGAGAGTAAAAGTAATTCTTCATAGAATAGTTCGTGTAAATAGATTGATGTATGTTGAGAGTTACCAATTTTGCTTTTGTGTAGAGTGAAACCATTTGATTCTTGCACATTGAAAGTTTCTGTGGTAATAACGTTTGGGGAGGAAGGATTGAGGTTTGTGAGATGTTTCATTTTTTATTGGCAAGATTTAAATAAGTGTTTGTTTGTTATCTGGGATTGAGATGTGGAAAGTGTCAGGCTGAGAATTAAGGTAACCCACCCTCAGGACAGTTCCAGTGTGAATGGATTGTTATATGGCAAGAGCTAGTGAATTTTGCTCTTGTATAGAGCAAAACTATTTGCTTCTTATATGTTGAAAGTTTGTGCGGTGATATAATTTGTAGAGGAAGGATTTCCTTGGAGTGAGGTTTGTGAGTTGTTTCATTTGTATTATTGGCAATGTTTAAAAAGTGTTGGTTTGCCATTTGTGATAGTGATTGGGAAAGTGTTGGGCTGAGAGTTACGGCAACATCTTTGCAGAAGAGTTCCAGTATGAATGGATTGCTGTATGGCAAGAGGTTGCTTTTCCTCTTGTGTAGAATGAAAATGTTTGATTGTGTATGTTGAAATTTTGCGTGGTGGCACAGTTTGGGAAGGAAGGATTTCCTAGGGTGTAAGGCTTGGCAGTTGTTTCATTTGTATTACTAGTGACTTTGAAATAGTCATTTTGCTTTTGTGACTGTAATTGGAAGTAGTCAGGATGAGAGTTATAATGAATTACATGCACAGAACAGTTTTTTGTTTGTCAGTATGTTAGAATATGGCATGAGTGACTGATTTTACTTTGTGTAAAGAAAAAAATAGAAGATTTTAATTGTTGAAATTTTGTGTGGTGGAATAATTTGGGGAGTAAGGATTTCCAAGGAGGTTGTGAGGGTTGCCTGTTGTTCCTTTTGTAATACTTGTGAGTTTGACAAGTGTCAATATTCCAGATGTGGACTGGAACATCCAGCAGCAGCATCATCTAGGAGCAGATTTATCCTGGACTCCCTTCAGGGTGTCTTCCTCAAGCAACTGGTCATGGAACCTACTCAGCAGAAGGCAATACTGGACCTTGTGCTCACAAACAGGGACAGTGTGATGGGGGTAACAGTGGGAAGCACCTGGGGAACAGTGACTATCAGTCATTGTGGTTTGAAATCACAGAAGGAGCAGAATCAAACCACACAAACACACGTATCCTGGATTTTAGGGGACAGACTTTGGGAAAATGGGGAGATGCTTGAAAAGAGGCATTAAAGGGAATGGGGCAGGAATCAAGGGTTGAAGAACAGTGGGCAGTATTTAAAATGGGGATTACAAGAACAACAGAATTATGTATTAAGCAGGTTAGCAAGGGAAAAAGGAAGAGGAGGCCATTATGGTTTTCCAAGGAGGTATCGGAGAAAGTGAAAGCTAAAAAAGATTGTATTCAGGCAATACAAAAGACACAGGCAGAAGGGGATAGGGAGAAGTACCAGGAGAAGCAAAGGGAGACAGGGAGGTCAGTAAGGGAAGCCAAAGCTTAGACAGAAGAGCACATTGCAAAATCAGTGGGTAGAGGGACAAAACCTTTTACAGGTACAAAAGTGAAAAAGAAAGGCAAAGGGAGGGATAGTGAGACTGAAAAGGGAGGGTGGGGGCCTCGTGGAGGATGACAACAGTAAAGCTGACATATTGAACAGGTATTTCTGCTCAGTCTTTACTGAGGAAGAGGAGGGTAATGGATCTGAAGGGAGTACATTGGGTGGGAATGGTGCAGAAAGGACACAAGTCCTTTACACGAAAGGGTCCTGAAGGAACTGAAGTAATAATAGTTGATAAAGCAATGGGGCCAGATGGGGTGCACCCCAGGGTCCTCAAAGAACTAAGAGAGGTGGTGGCTGAACCTCTGGCTATCCTGTTTAGCCAATCACTGGAAACAGGAGGTACCCAAAGACTGGAGGACAGCAGATGTAGTCCCTTATACAAAGTGGGAACAAAGAGGAAGCGGGGAACTATGGACCAGTCAGCCTCACCTCAGTAGTGGGAAGATCATGGAAGCACTACTGAAGGAGAGATTGGTGGAACATCTGGTTGTCAATGGACTACAGGACCCAAGGCAGCATGGTTTCACGGGGAGGTCATGTCAGACCAACCTCATTGAATTTTTGACTGGGTGACTAGGGAGGTGGATCAGGGAGTGCAGTGGACATGGCCTATCTGGACTTCAGCAAGGCTGACACTGTGCCACATAGAAGACTATTACACAAACTGGGAATATGGGTGTGGGCAGGACAGTAGTGTGGTGGGTAGGTAACTGGCTGGGTGACAGGACACAGAGGGTGGTGGTAAATGGCTGTCACTCCACAGAGGAAGAGTGACCAGTGGGTACCACAGGGATCAGTGCTGGGACCAGTCCTATTCAGCATCTTCATCAGTGACATTCGCAGGACCTAGAAGGCAAAATTTCCTGTTTACTGATGACACATAGCTCTGTAACAGAGTAGACACACCAGAGGGTATAGACAGAATGAGAAGGGACCTGCAGAAACTTGAAGAATGGTCAGGGGTTTGGCAGTGAAATTCAATGCAAAGAAGTGCAAGATAATGCATATGGGGCACAAAACCTGGCACAATATATTAGTTGGGGGTAAGGATATAGCATGCACCAAGCAGGAAGGGATCTTGGGGTTTATCATCTCTGATGACCTCAGGTGAGGAAACAGTGTGACAAGGCAACAGGTAAAGCAAATGGGATGCTGGGATGCATAGGCAGGGCATCACTAGCAGGAAAAGGGAGGTATGATTCCACTATACAAGACAATTAGTGAGGCCCCACCTGGAGTACAGTGTACAGTTCTGGGAGACCTTACTTATGTAAGGACACAGACAGGGTAGAGAAGGTTCAGAGGAGGGCAACAAAGACGGTACATGGATTGCATCACAGGTCCTCTGAGGACAGGTTGAAGGAACTGAATATGTACTCCCTGGAGGAGAGGAGGAGAGAGGGGATATGATAGAGACATACAAGTATCTTACAGGGAGGAACAGGGTGCAGAAATACACTAGTTTTGAACGAAAAAGATGTTCCAGGAATAGAGGGTATGGGATGAAGTTGGAGGGAGGGACGATTCAGAGAAATGTGAGGAAGAATTTCTTCACAGAACGGGTGAGTGGACAAGTGTAACACCTGCTAGAGGAAGTGGTGGGGCTGAAACAATCACGGTATTTAAGAATGCATGGGATAGACATAAAGGAATTCTGAGGTGAGGGTTAAGGAGCAACAGACTCTAGGAAACAGTAAACTTACAAGCTCAAATGGGCAGACCAGGTGGGCTGCAGGCCTGTCTGCTGACACTGTCTATGTATCTATGTAATTTTGTAGTTTGCGATTGTGACCGGAAGTGGTCAGGCTGAGAGTCGCAATGTACCGCATGTAAATATTTTTTCTTTGTTTGTGAATGAGTTGAAATATGGCATGAGCTGTCAATTTTGCTGTTGTGTAGAGAAAAATAGAGTTTTTTGTTGAAATTTAGTGTTGTGGTCAATTTGGGAAGGGAATGATTTCCTGGGGGCGGGGTGACATTTGCCAGTTGTTTAATTTGTGTTATTTGTGAGTCTGAAAAGTGTAATGTTGCCATTTTGATTGTGATTGTAAAGCAGTCATTGTGACATTTAACATACCTCATCTGCAGAAGAGTTTTGCTGTTTTAATTGAGTTGGAATATGGCATGAGGTACCAATTATTGCTGTCATGTAGAGATAAAATGGATGATTTTTACCTGTTGAGATTTGGTATGGTGGTATAATTTTGATAGGAAGGATTTCTTAGGAGGTGTGAGGTTTGTCATTTGTTTCATTTGTTTTATTTTGTGAGTTTAAATCGTCATCTTGGCATTTGAGATTCTGATTGGTAAACAGTCGGATCGAGAGTTAAGATAATGTATGCACAGAAATGTTTCAGTGTGAATGCATTATTTTGCGTGGTAGTGTAGTTTGGGAAGGAAGGATCTCTGACTGGATGTGTGGTTTGTGAATTGTTTAATTTTTATTATGTGATAGTTTGGAAATTATTTTTTGTTTGTGATAGGCAAGTGTCGGGCTGGTGTTTTATGTGTTGTGTTCAGACATAATTGAAGGAGTCATGAGATTTACCAAGAGTGTCAAGACTGAGCAAGAGTATCAAGGTTTACTGATAGCTACAAATAGTCTTAAGATTCACTGAGAGTCTTGATGTTTACCCATGGCTAACTAAAGTTATAAGATTCATCAAGAGTCATAAGCTTTAAAGAGAATCCCAAGATTTAAAGAGAGGTTTGAGAATTGTGCTTGAGTGGTTTGGGTCAGTCAGGTTTCTGCTTCTGAGGTATAGTTTCTGTGTTTGTGAATGACATGGTGCATGTTGAGGGCTAATGACTTGTGCCTTCCTGCAGAGAAAAGAGGATGATTTCTATATGTAGAAATTTGGGTAGTGATGTAGTTTAGGAAAGGAGGATTTCCTGGGGTGGGGGGTGGGTGAGGGTTGTGAGTTGTTTCATTTTTGTTATCTGCAAGATTAAAAAGTGTGGTTTGCTGTTTGTGATTGTAGTTGGAAAGGTGGTGGACTAAGAGTTGTTTTGAAGAAAGTGTTGTTTTGTCTTTGTGTCTTTGTGACTGTGATTGGTAAGCTGTAGGGCTGAGGTTAATGTTGCACATGCGCATTAGAGTTTATGCATGAATACATTGGTATATGATGAGAGCTAGTGACATTTTGTCTCATGTAGAGTTTAAATGGAAGGTTTCATAATGTTGAAATTTTGTGTGAGGTGTAGTTTGGGGAGGAAGAATTTCCTGGGGTAGGGGTTGTTAAGTTTATGAATTGTTTAGTTTTCTTATTAACTGCGAAATGAAAAAAGGTGTCATTTTGTGATTTGCAATTGTGATCAGGAAGCTTTTGGGTGGAGAGTTAACATAGTGCATGTGCAGAATATTTTTCCAGTTTTTAATGAGTATGTTTATGGCAAGAGCTACAAAGATGTTTTGTTGTGTTGCAGAGAAAAATCATATGACTGTAAAATGGTTGAATTTGTTGTGTTTTCCTAGCAGGTGTGAGGTTTCTGAGTTATTTCATTTGTATTATGTGTAACTTTGGGAAAATGTGTTTTTGTTTTGTGATGGGTATATGTCTGGGGTTGAGAGACTTAAGAGGAGGTGGAACATATATTTAGTGGCTCAGAGACACAGTATCTGACCAGTTAGTTCAGTGTCTTGTGTCCCTTCACTGACTGTTACCCCAATGTCTGAAGTACTTTTGCAAGGGTAAGAAGAGGGAGGTCTTGGCAGGGATAAGGAGGAATCTAACGGCTGTCAGAGGAAATGTAGGAGCCTGGAGGTAAGGGCTGGGAGGTAGTACTGAAGTTAGTGGCAGTTCACCAATACTTTGCTGTCCCAAGAATGAAAACATCAGCTGGTCAAAAATAATGTTTTATCATTTACCAATCTTTTTTTAATTCATTCTTGACTATGTTTGATGGTCTTGGAGTTTCCAAGCATGGTTTAGACAGGTTTTGAGAAAGTATCTGTTCTTAGAAAGTGAATGCAAATGTTCAGTAAACTAGCTTCTTAGTATGTTTATGGGTAAATCTATTAATTTTTATATCTGTAATTATCATGTATCTGTATGCTTTTTATGTTACTCTGGTCGCCATGAAAACAAGTCTTTGGCCCATGGATTTACCAGATTAAATAAGCAAAACAAACAAACAAACAGATAAATGTGATTGTATATAATGTTAGTTATAAAGTATTAAATGCAGTAATGGGCATTGAAGTTCTGTGGAGACTGGCTGCTAAGCTTTGTTTCAATTTTTGCAGCTGTGTTTTTTTTTTTGTTGTTGTTAATGTAGTACTGTATGCATTGCATATGATTCTATGTATGGTACAACAGGCAATGTTTAATGCTATATGTTTGTTGTTTAGGTTAGTTGTGGCATACATTATGTTGTGGTTAGGTGGGTCAGTTATATTAGGATTTGACCTTATTGCTTCTTAGTGGTAAACTGACTTTGAGGTTTATTTCTTTATTGTGTGTGTTGTCATGTATGTTGTGGGAAGGTGGGTTAGTTATTTTTAATATTAATCTGTGTTGTTTTGTGTTATAGTGAATGTCAGGTTTAAATAGTTTATTGTTAAGTGTCCTTATCATAAATGTTGTGGGTAGATGGTTGAGGTATGGGTAGGTATGGTATTTTTGATTTGTTTGTTGCTAATTAAGAGGTGTTCTGTAATAGGTTACGTATATGACATTTAAATTACATGCCGTGCAGGTACAGTTGTTTTGATGTGATTTTTGGCAGAAATTTTAGGGAATAGTTATGTCTAGTGATGCATATTATGACTGGGTTTAACAGTATGTTTGAGGTAATGGTTTGACTATGTAAATGACATGGTATGTATAGTATACTTTTGACAAGTAGTAGTTGCTATGAAAGAGAAGAAACAAATACTTTAGTAATGTTGCTTCTGCCAAGGTGTTCCTTATTATGTTAACAACTGCAATCATTCCCCTAGAAAGAGCTGCCCTGAGATTTACAATTTTATGGTAATTCTGCAATTTTAGAATGACATTCAAACTATGCTGTGTGGTTATGCTCACCATGCCTTTCAATGTCATATTTATTTCTATAGCTTGGGTGAGCTGTGATCACTAAAACTAGCTAAATTACTAACAAATTATTTCTAAATTTTGGTAAAACAATTTGAAAAATGTTTAAAACAAGGCAACAAATGTATCTAGTTTGCAAAAGGTATTTATGTTAGACCACTGAGCAACAATTGTAAAGGCACCGTAACAAGTAATGCTCAAGCAAATACAAAATAACTGATTTTTGTGTGAACTTTTACCAGATTATTGAAGGGGAGGCAGAGATTTGGGATTGCAAAACTGTGAGGGACCCTTGGAAGAAACAACATTACTACAGTGAGTAATTTTTCTTCCAACCCAGCAATCCCTCACTTATGTTTAACAACTGCAGACTCCATAGCAGTACCTTGGGAGGATTTGGTAAAGAATCTATTTAGGGAAAAGATTCTGTAAGACAGCAGTGCCAAAGCTGGTATCTCTTCTGGACTGCATGTCCAGACAATAGTGCTTTATAAAAGTGTGTGCTGTTTCCAGCAGCTGCTTTACAAATGTCTTGCAAGGGAAACCCATTGATGCTGCCATAGATGCAGAGGTGCTTCTTGTAGAGTGTGATCTAAGGCTTTAATGTGGCAGTGACCAGTTTTAGCATATCAGAACAGTATGCAAGAAACTATCCAGAGAGAAATGGTTCTCTTGGATGCTTGTTTGCCTCTACACACTTCACCATAACTGTCAAACGGCTGGGCACTAGTGGACATGACATCCTTTGTGTGGTCTGAGTAGTAACTAAGAGCCCTTTTACATCCAGGCAGTGGAGAGTTTGCTCCCTGAGCTGGACTTTTCTGCAAAGAAAACAGGAAGGGCAACTGACTGATTCAGATGGAGATCAGACATCACTTGTGGGAGGAAGATCTTGTTTGTTCTGAGAACTACCTTGTCTCTATGGAACATTATGTAGTTAGGATCTGTGTAGAGGGCTTATATTGTAGCTCATTTACTTTTCTAACAGATGTCATAACCACTAGGAAGATTTTTTTCAGCTAACATACTTTAGTGCAGCTGTGGCCAGAGGCTTGAAGGAAGCCTCTATAAGCTGGGCAATGCACACATTTAGGTCTCAAGGGTGGTACATGTGATTTAGGCCTTAGAAAATAATTTTGAAAATTGGTTGTGAGGCCACTGACCTGTCTTTACCAACTGATGTGTAAACTGACACTGCTGTCAAGTGCAGCTTCAGGGTTAGCCCAATGACTTGAGGTAGGCTAGGTAATACAGGACTATAGACAGACTTGCCTGTATGGGATTAATTTGTCTAGGAGCACACCAGAGAGAAATGTTTTTCCACTTAGACATATTGTTTTTTTCTTGTTGCTGGTTTCTAGAAACCTTCAACTCTTTCACTACTTCTGAAAGATGTAGGCCAGAAAACTCTAGCTCTTTAAGAATCATGCTCTAAGGCATAGAGTTCTCAGATCTTTAAATGTTATCCTGACCTGAGATAGTGTCAATAGATTGCATCTCAGTGGCAGATTGATAGGATGCTTATTGGAGAGGGATAAGGGCATGGATTATCAGGTCTACAACCCAGTCTGGTGCTATGAGAATCATTGTTGTTGACTCCTTTTCAGTTTTATGTGAGCTCTCAGTAAGAGTGGGAATAGAGAGTAGGAAAGAGGAATTTTCCATACCAGTTGATGACTAGAGCATCCTCTGTGACTGAACCGCCACTGGGTGTCTGCATCAAAAACAGTGGAGCTGGCTGTTCTCCAAGGAAGCAAACAAATCTATTTCTGGTGTACCACACCATTTCAGTACTGATGTCAATACCTGCAGATTCACAGTCCACTCATGGTTCCCTGCCTGATCCTGTTTTATTTTTAACTTGTTAGTTTATTGAGAGTAAAAAGTTTTACAAGGTCATGTTTTATACAGACATATGCCATTTTCTATTGTTCAACATCTGCATATGACAATACATGGATATTGAAATCCTTAGTTCTTTTCATTAGTTTATCGTTCCTTATTACAGCTTTGGAGACTCCAAAGGAAGTCCCAACTTCAGAGTTCCCCCATCCTACAGTATATAAAAGAGGCATAAGCAGGATTCCAACATAAGAATTCAATACACAGAGTAAATGACCTTGTTCTTTAAAAGATTCACATCTTTTCAGGATACTCTCTATTTTGTTGTATAAAACATTATATAAAATCAATAAAGTCTATCTCTCAAATTAAATTGTGTGGTTCCTTGAATAACCCAGACAGCATGTTGCTAATAAAACATCTCATTGTATCATCATAACATATTTTCCTATAACTAATCAGGTTAATTGTTGGTCTAATACCAAGATACCCTCTATATTTTCTATATGTTCAAGTTCAAGTTTATTGTGGAAAAAAACTCCATTACATAGCTCATTCACAAGAGGTCCTGGTATACATGTACAACAAAGCTAACAGAAAACATACAGTAAAGGCGTGTGAAATATGTGTGAAAAATGGATACTGGTGGAAGTATATCTTTTGATCTGAAACCTCAGTTTCACAGTAACAGCTTCTATTTACATAATGGGTGGGATATTCAAGGTGTTGCACATGGTGCAACATTGTTTGCACCATGTGCAACCCACTGATGCACCCTAGTGTGATATTCAAGAGGATTTTACACTGCACAAATCGATGTGCCAGAGATGCACCAGTAATGTATGCAGCACAAGTGCGAGGGCATGCCCATGCATAGCAGCATCCCAGTATTCAGCCCAGGATGTGTGGTGCATATGCGAGCACAACACTTGCACCACACAGGGGCACAAAGATCCACCCTTAAAAAATAGGAGGTAAGCCGGAGGACACCTACAGGTGGGCTTCCATATTGCCATGCGCACACGGCAGCCACCTGCTGTGGGTGACCAACTGACCTCCTGGAACACAATCTGGGCGTCGTGTGCCCCCTCACCTGATCCAGGCAGATAGTAAATCATCCTGGTGGTCCAGTAGACCTGCTTCCCTGCCCGATTGCGGGCTTTATAAATAAATAAATTCCCTGGTGGTCCCAGTGGACCTGCCCCCAACCCGATCGTGAGCTTAAGTGAAAGAAAAGTAGTCCCTGGTGGTCCAGTGGACTGTCCCCAGCAATCATGGGCTTAAGTGAATTAAAATAATCCCTGGTGGTCAGTGGACCCAATCCCCATCGATCACGGGCTTTGGTACAATAAATGTCCTGGTGGTCCAGTGGACCTGAACCCCAACCTGATTGTGGGCTTCAGAAAATGTAGCATCCTTGGTGGTCCAGCGGTGCCCCTCACCCCACCACTCACTCAGACCCGTCACCCACTCCCCAATCAGCGGTGGGTGGTGGCTCCCACCCACAAGCTGCCCATCCACCCACTGACTGACTGCATACAATGCGGCTGTCGTCCATTGGACCACTGCATGGGCCAATGGGCATATGAACCATACTGTACTACACAGTCCGGAATGTGAATGGTTTCATTTACATTTCAGGACTGTGTAGTACAAGACGATCTGCACACCATTGCCCCATGCAGTGGTCCAATGGGCGTACAGCTGTACTGTGCTGTCTCAGTCGGCGGGTGCCAGGCACTTATGGTGGGGAGCTGCCACCCACTGCTGACTGGGTGGAGAGGGGTATGGTCTGAGGCAGGTGGAGGAGGGTACCAATGGACCACCAGGGCATTACATTTTCTAAAGCCTATGATCGGGTTGGTTCAGTCCACTGGACCACCAGGACATATATTGCACTAAAACCCATGATAGGGCTGGGGATCAGGTCCACTGGACCACCAGGGACGATATTGTACTAAAGCCCATGACTGGCTAGGGATCGGGTCCACTGACTACCAGGGACATTTATTGTTCTAAAGCCCACGATCAGGTTAGGATTGGGTCCACTGGACCACCAGGGATCATTTTAATTTACTTAAAACCATGATTGGCTGGAGATCCGGTCCACTGGACCACCAGGGATTATTTTAATTTGCTTAAGCCCGAAACAGGCATTGGGACACATTGCCCACCAAGGGCAGAGGCGTCGGTTCCCGATGGCTGCAGTCTGGCAGGCGCCAGGCACAAGTCACAGGGGATCAGTGCACCTGCAAGCAAATAGGACCATAATGACTTGCAAATGGCCCCATTTGTGCCATTCATTTATAATGGCCTCATTTGCATGCTCACATCTGAATATCGCTCTTGCTGTGCCTAGTGCAGCTGCACTTGTGCTGGCGTAGCCTCCTGCTCCTCCTGCCACTTGCACTGGTGTGCTGCCACTGCACTGTCTGTCTGGGCACCTCAGTGCCATATTCAATGGTGCTGAGCCATGGCGCGCACACCGTTATATATCGCCTGGTCCATGTCCTGGCGCAGCCCAGTTGTGCTGCACCCATGCTTGCACCTCTGCCTAGCGCATTCTGAATATCCCACCAATGTGTTTAACATTTGCTATCCATTGTGTTAATGTTGGGTTTTTGGGGTTAACCAATTCTGCATTATCACTTTGTTAGCTGCTACTGTTAGGATTAGGAATAAGTACTGTTGACCCTTTGTCTTACTTTCTTGCGGTGTGCAGCCAAGAACCAAATGTATAAAGGTAAGGTCCTGTGACAACCCTAATACATTCTTGACAGTGTCCCTTATTTGGAGCCAATATATCTGGATTTGTAGTGTGAGCCAATTGACCCACAGTTCCTCCAGCATTCGTCAGTAGAATTTTCCATAATGCTGCAGACTGTGGGGAATAAAAGCGTGCTGAGACTTTCCGTCTAAACTCCCGAAGACCAGTGAGTTTGTGGTTTTAAGGGTGTTAGACTAAATTTAACCAGTCTTACTCTGGAATATCCTGCCCCAGTTCTATCTCCCATTTGTCTTGGATATTTTGAATGGCTAACTCTAATAGAGCTTCTTGTAAGAATTTATAGAACTGAGATATCAAATGTTTCATATCATAAGACTGAGATTTGTCCTTTATTAACATTAAGCCCTCTTCAATTTGAGAGGTCAGGGTGGTGACCCCTACTGAGGTTTGAATATAATGCCTACACTGGAGGTATTTATTAAAATCCTTGTAAGGAAGGTTGTATTCCTGCTGTAAAGATTTGTAATCTTTAATGATCTCCTGACATGAATTGAGACAAGGATATAAGCCCTGCTTGGCCCATCCCTCAAAACAAGCATCTCCCTGTGTCATTGGGAAGTCTGGGTGATATTATAATGGAATGTAGGGCCACACAATCAGACTTTCCACCGCTGTTCTAATCTGTTACCATGTAGTCAAGGTGTGCTTGGTCCATCTGTTTTAATAGTTTGTAAAGTCTCAGACAAAATCAGCCAAGGCAGCACTCTCAGTGGAATTTTTGGGTGGGTATTTTCCTTGAGAGCACACCAGTGTACCTGCTGTGTGAAAGCCAGCATCTTTATCAGGGAGTTAATGAGCTGTCCAATAATATTTTTGGAAGTCAGGAAGACTCCAGCCTCCCTTTCCCTTAAACTCTTGTAACACTAGCCCTCGAATTCAAGGTTTTGGCCTGCCCAAATAAAGTGGGTGTGTTTCTGTTGTAGTTTCTTCAGGTCTGGTTTAGGGATTGATACTGGAACTGCTGAAAAGAAGAACAGTAGCCTTGGTAATACGTTAATTTTATCATCTCTAACCTGTTAGATAGGGACAATAGAAGGACCTGCCATCTCTTCAGGCCAGTGAAAATTTGTTTGGTTAGTGTTCCATAATTATAGAAGTATAATTTTGAAAGATTCTTTGGTATCCAAATACCCAAATATCTGACTTTTCTTTCACCCATTTAAAAGGCATTTGAGTTTTAAATTCTGGGCTAAGTTTTCCTTTTATCATAAGGGCTTCATATTTATCCATATTTATTTTGAACCCTGAAACTGATCCAGATCTACTAAGTAATTTTAACAAGTTAGGAATTATAAGGACAGGATTATCCACATACAACAATGTATCAACAGCATACACTGATAATTTACACCAGTGATTTCCCAACTTTATTCCTGTATATCTTTAGATTCCATTGCAATAATTAATGGTTCTGGCTCAAAGCAAACAGCAGTGAAGAAGGAGGCAGCCTGTCTGATGTCAAGACAAATTACTGTCTATCTTCAATCTTCCATTGTTGGGTAAGGTTGTTGAGAAGATTGTGGCGCTTCAACAGGAGTACCTTGGGGCCTTTGATCTATGAGCCTCTCAGTCTGGGTTTGGGCAAGGCATAGCACAGAAACTGCATTAGTTTAGGTGCACAATGACCTTCTCAGGGCAAGAGATCTAGGGAGGGATAATTCTCATTCTCCTTGATCTCTCCTCAGCCTTTGACACAGTGGACCGGACCATTGTGTGTTACTTGACTGCCTGAGGAATTTTGTGGACTTGCCAGCATAGTCATCTGCTGGTTTGAGTCCTTCTCTCACAAACAGGAAGCAAAAGGGTAGTGATGGGGAATTTCTCCTTCTCCCTAGCCTCCTGTATTGTGGATACCTCAGGTTCGGTCTTGTCACCAATGTTGTTTGTGTACATGCTGCTCAGGAAGGCTCATTAGAAATACGGTTGGCTTTCATTGCTATGCTGATGACATCAAGTTGTATTTTCCTTTGCACCAGGGACATCCAATGCAGTGGACATACTTAACAACTGCCTTGCCACCAATCAATGTCTGAATAGCCTCCATCTGGTTATGACTGAACCCCGATAAACGGAGGTACTGGTAGTGAGTCGAACAAAGGGCATGATAAGATGGCCTCAGGTGCAGAGACAGGACTTGTCCTGGGTTCTGTGCCTTTTAGGCTTCCTTTAGGGTGCATAACCTTGGCATTATCCTAGGCAGAGGACTGACACTTGAGGCTCAGCTATTGGTTGTGGTCCGTACCAGTTTTACCATCTGAAGAACATCTTTATTTATTAATTTAGTTTTGTTGACTGGGTAAGTGCACTAGACAAATCCTGCCTATTTTCAGGCATGACCCGGGGAGGAATACAGATGAATGCCAACTGACCTTGAACCAGATTAAGCTGTTGGTGGTATTTTTAGTGAATGAGGAAATTTGGCCAGGACACTGGCAATTCCCTACTCTTTCACGATAAGTGCCACGGGATCCTTTTAACATCCACCTGAACTACCACCAATCCAGGCAGATTATCCTAGACATCACAGGATTAAGCCCTAGGTCTGCCCTGGAACTCCCTACCTTAGTGCATGCCTTTGTAATGTCAAAGCTTGATTACTGTACTGTGCTCAGGGTCTCAGGAGGTCTAGTATTGTCATATCACCCTGGTGCTCATGAACTGCACTGGCTACCAGTCAGGTGGATGATCCTCTTCAAGGTGGGCTTGCTCACCTTTAAAGCCACGGCCTGGGCCCTGGTTACATGGTGAGCCTTCTCACACCTGCTACCTCAGTTCGCTCCTCCATTTCCTCCTCGAGGGCCTCCTCATGATTTCCAGGATGAGGCTAAACACTGCCGGTGACAGAGCCTTTAGTGTCACGAACCCGTCTGTGGAATCCTCCTCCATCTGTGAGGAGGTCCCCTCGTGGAGGTATTGAAGACGCACCTCAAGGCCTTCCTGTTTGCGCAGCTTTTCCTGATCCTGTTTGTAAATCTCGCCCTGTTCTGATGTGTTTTATTGCCTGTCCCTGACTTTTCATCTCTTCATTTATTTACTGAATTTTTATTTATTATTCTTGTACTTTTTATGGTTGTTGCTATTTATTGATTTTTTTTCTGTACGGCATTCAGAGCATCTGGGATTGGGCATCTTTTAAAATAAAATTTGCCTTACCTGTGCCTTGCCTTGTCTAGTCCCCCTTTCTATCCTGGCCGTTGTGGAAAATGGTACCATTCACTCTTATTTTGGCTGTGGGGTTAGTATAACATAGGAATACCCATTGTAAAAATGTAGTACCCATTCAATTTTGTCATTACTGCATTTAAATAATCCCAGTTCAAATGAGCAAATGCTTTTCAGCATCTAAAAAAGAGCTAATTGGGCTGATGTGGGAGGGAGCTATAGGTAAGGACATTTAATAATTTGAGTATGTTATCTGCTAGGTGCCTGTTTGGTATAAAGACTGTTTGTTCAGGATGTGTTAGATATTCCATGTATTTTGTAGTCTGATTGGCCCCTAGTCATGAATGGGAGGTAATAAGCACTGGAGGTGCATTACCCACCTGCAGTTCTGTACCTGTGGACAGGTGTGTACGGCCAGTATTCACTATTGGCAGTCCCTTTTCTGCTGTCCCTGCCCCCCACCATGCAGATGCATGGAGGACATTTCTGCAGACTGGGCATGCAACCAATCGTATGCCCAGCTCTGTTCCATGAATGGATCCCTTGCACTCATGGGGCACAGAAGACAGTACTTGAGTGCGATGTGCACCACCAGCCTGGGGCAGTAGGGTGCCCGGTCAGCTACCCCAGCCCTCCTTGATAATCCATGGGCTAGAGCGGCATGTGGTGAGGATTTGCAGTGGCCCCATGACAGTGCTGCTACTGGTGGGGGCATTCTGAGGGCAAATATCCCATATGGCTGGGTGTTGCCCAGAGAAAGGTGCATCCCGCACCCAGTACTCCGCACCATTGTGAATGGCATGGGTGTGGGCACACCACAACATCCCTGCCTGACCACAGTGCATTGCTGTCTGTGCAGCCAGGGATTGAGCTGGGGCTGTGTGCCCTGATTACACCCGGCACACACATGATGCAGAGTGACTTCACGTACACAACAAGGACACATAGCCACTCTGCACAATAGTGCATAGGGCTCATTGATAGTATTTTGGATAAAATCTTCAGATCTTGATTTAATAATGATATTGGCCTGTATGCCTCACATCTGTCCCTGGGTTTCTCTGGCTTGGGAGGACACTAATAGTTGCTGCTTTCAGGGTTTCTGTTAGACACTCATTAAATACTTTGTTAGGATAGGGGCCAAGACATTTGCTAAATGTTTTACAAAATTAAGAACTCAAACCATCTGGGCCTGGTGTCTTGCCATTGGAAGAAACTGAATTGTTTATTTAGTTTCTTGTATTGTAACTGACATCCAGCACTTTTCTAGCTTTGTCAGACAATTTAGGCAGTGGTAGTTACCGCGGGAATGTCTGAGTACTTGTTTATATATCTAAGATCCTTTTATCCTCTTGGTATACATTACATACAGTAACTGTTGTTAAAATTGATGAAATTGCTGAGCTATATCTGAAGGTTTGGTCCAGGGATGCACAGGGTTTGTTCTGTTAACTATGTATGGGACTGTTCTATCCACTTGGGCCTTTCATGAATGAATTGGCAAAAGCTTTGCTGCTCAACTGCCTGCACCATGATATTTTGGCCTAGAAATCTAAGTTGTCCCACTGCATTTTGAATATCTAGTTTTGAAGTTCATCTTTCGCTGTTACTAAAGCTTTTAAAATTGATTATTTTGTAGTATGCTTTTAATGTTCTTTTCTAGCTCCTCTATCTTGGCTAATAATCTGTTTCAGGTCAACTGTGATATTTTTTCCTGGCAGAGGCAAAACCAATTAATTCTCCCCTGCTACTGGTTTTAAGGCCTCCCAGGTGGATAGCAGAGGACATTGTTGTTTATATTAATCTCATAGATCGCCTTCAATGATTTAGAACGTTTTTGGTGAAGTTTTTGTTATTTAAAAGTGAGGTGTTTAGCCTCCACACAGCTTGTTTGGCCACCGTTGGCATATGCCAGGTGACTGAGATCAGGGCATGGGCTGATAGAGTTATATTATGTATCTTAGAGCAACAACACAATGTGCCTGCGTTTTTGAACTGGAAAGAAATCAATTCTAGAATATGTATTTTTAGCTACCGGTAAAAGTAAAATCTTTTTCTCCTTTGTGCTGCTGTCTCCATATGTCACACAGTTCCATTTCTTCCACAGTGGAGGTCAGAAGTTTCAAGGCTTGACTACTATAACCTTTTGAATGGGAGGATTTATCCATCCTAGGGTATAGGACTGTATTAAAGCCCCTCAATAATTATTTGGCCTTGTGTTAAGATGGATATTTTGTGAAGAATTTCTTTCTAAAAGGACCGCATGGGTATTGGGCACATAAATGTTAATGAGGTGAATTGTTTCTTTGTGCAGAGTGCCTGTTACCCATAAAAATGCCCTTCACATCCCTCCTCCAATGTAGTAATAAGAAGTGGACATCCTCTCCTGTACAAGATTGCAACTCCTTCATTCCTGTCACTAGGGGAGGTTGAAGTTTCTACTCTACCTACCCATGCTCATCTTAATTTCATATGTTCTTGCATTGGCAAGTGGGTTTCTGCAGAGTGCAATTGCACAGTTCAACTTATTTAATTCCATAATAATCTAGTTCATTTTATCAGCGAATATACCCTTTTACAATACATTGTATGATATTATCTTGAATTCCCATTTTTCTGCTGTGATTGGCATGGATTATAACCTCTCTTACATCTTATGGCTGACCAGGCTCAGTATCCCACTTCACACATGGATACCTGAGTTTGGAACCAGAAACCCTATTACATATCTTCTGTGACAGATAATGGAACAGAAAATCGTAAATCCAGTTATAAATACTGGAGTGTCTAAACAATTACTGGTAAACCTCGAATTAGAACAATTAACAAACCCAGTAACAGTTTACCAATAACTTTAGAATGGTATACTACTGTGTAGCAATGCAGTATAAGGACGGAATATTGATACCCAATTTAAAATTTTCTAGGTGAGTTTTAACGACTCTGTGAAACACCACCGATGTAAAGTTAGAGAAACAAAGTGCCTTTGTGGAGCAGTGTATGATACCAGAGCCTTTTGGTTATCAAGAAAGCTGGGAAAACCACAAAATTAGTAAGGTCGCGGTACACTGGTAATTCTGGACCATAATAGATGGACGGTGGTATAGGTCTATTCCCGCCATCACCCCTCCTCAGAATATTCCACAGACATTTCTGCCCTGCCTTATTTTCCTCCTCCTCCATTTGAGACTGGTTAAGAAGCTGAATTTACCCTTATCTCAAAAACAGCCTCTGGGGTTTTGGAGGGATGGATGAAGCCCTCCCCAGACAAAAATATGTGGGTAAAGAGTCCCACTCATTTACTTTAATAACTGTCACTCAATAACACTGTTTTCCCATGGATCTCAAATATCCTTTTAGTGGGATCATATAACACTTCATACCCTTAAGATGTTTCACCCTTCTTATAATGCCAGTACTCTAGGTTTAAAGTTTGCTCATGGTCTGTGTAGTCCAGATTATTGGATCATCGTTATGTTCTTTGAGTGTTATAATATTGGTTTTAAAGGCTCCAGATTAGTGACCAAGTTTTGTCTCAAGATTCCCCAGACCCTTATGTTTGTAGCATCAATAAGAAAAGAACCAAGGGTGAAATAGTTCCAAAGCGCTCCACAAATGGGAAGCATGTAGTCGTCAACACTGACGGTAATCTAATCACTCTGTCCCTCTCCTTCTGTTGTAGTAGCCATAGCTTATCCTAATATACTTATTTAATCAGTGGACAAAGTACATCGGTCAGAAGATCATGTTGTTTCCATCACTAGCGGGATTCCCACATGAAAATACTTCCAACCTAAAGTTGTAATCCAACTACTCTGCTTAAAAGTCAAAGTCACCTGGATACTAAAGTGTACTCTAACATTGCAGCTGCAGAGCTCCTGAAGCTTCCATTTTCTTCATCAGTTTGGTGATTTCTGGGGCCATTCACTGCAGGAGAAACCACAGAGGAGATCTCTTGCATCACCTTGAAATTGTTCCCTGGAACCAGCCAATAATTTGTGCTGCATTATATCAACATATGAAACTGCCAGCAGAAAAAGGCCATTCAGTATATAGGTATACTAGATTTTGCAGCTAGCACCCTAATCTGCAGCTGCCCTCCCACTCTACCCCCTCCCATTACCCTCTAGTTCCTGGTTCAGTAGGGTTAGCTTCTGTTCCACCAGAAATGGAGCTGCTTCAGCCAGTGTGTTGAAGAATTTAGGGCTGCCTTCCAGGTATATCTTCAGCTTAGCAGGGAAATTCAGCTGAGTTCTGAGATTTTTTTCTCTTTCAATTCCCAAATCACTTGTAGCCTCCTCGCTTGCAGTTCAGGAGAGAAATAATGATCAAAATAAATGTTCTGACCTGTGAACTTTAGGTCCTTATGTCTCCATGCTTCAAGCAGAATGTATTCTTTGGATTGGTAGTGAAGTATACATATAATCCATAGCTAGGTCTGACTTTGGGATCAGTCGGGCAAGGGCCTGAAGCGATGCATCCTTTCGATGTCTAGATGCAGATCGAAGGCAGAGATAGTGTTGTTTTAGTAATTGTATAATAATGTCTGCCAAAGTGGGACAACCCTCCTCAGCTCCTTCCTGCACTCCTTGTATAGAGAAATTATTTCATCTTGCTGGTTTTCGGCATCTTCTATCCTGGCATGTACCTGTCTGTCCCTTTGCAGTAGGTAAACTATTTTATTATTACTCTCTTGCACTTCAGCTACTTCTGAGATTTTCCTTTCATTAGAGTTGACTTTGTTATTTATGGTCTTAATGTCCATTCGCAGGTCAGCAATTGATGTTTCAATTTTATTGACTGACTTGAGGATTTTCTGCAGTGCTTTCTCCATTTTATTAGAAGAATCATCATCCTCTAACTCTGGGTCCCAAGAAGATTCAGACAGTGGTGACCCCATACAGTGAAAGCCGCAAATCCCTTGAGGTTCGCGTCAATTGACAGCTGTTTCATGGCACCACTCTATGCAGATTTTATGCTCCCTTTTGAGTGAGGAGGCTTCCCAGACATGTACAAAGCTCATATCTACCAATCAGTGTGGGGTACCATTGTTCTAGGAGGAGGATTGCATTAGATAGCTGGATCAATGTTGGGAGCAGCAAGGGTCAGCCAGCCACCATTACTGTGGCATCACTGGAAGTCCTGTCTGATCCTGTTTGTGGAATCTGCCAGTACATTGTCTTTCCCTGGCAGATATACTGTTGGTAGTTGTACCTCCATGGAGTAGACTACATTCCAGATCTTCATGGCTTCTGCGTACAGTTTTGATGATCTTGTTCTCCCTTTTGGTTTATGTAATACATTGTTGTGGTGTTGCATGTTCTGATTTGGACAGTCTTCCCCAGATTGGGGAGGAAAATGCTTGCATTGTATGTAGATGTTAGCTAAATGCAATCAATGCTTTATGTTTTATCTTCCTGGTACACAGGCATTAACAAGCGAGGACTGCAATACATGTATTCAATATGAATGAACCTTATACAAACTAAACAGTGCTGTGAATGAGTTCAAACATCTGAGCGTTTGTTTTAAATTAGAGGAAGATTGTGATTTACAGGCCACAAATATAGTCCTACCCACATGGCTATCTACACTTCCCAAACCTAAAGCTAATCATGTAATTTATAAAGACACATCTGGCCCAAGTACCCTGACTCCTTACCATCCTCCAGTCACTGCTAGAAAATTAAATAGGAGGAAAATCTATGTGATAATGATGTAAATGTTCAAACAAATATTACGACAAATAAAAACATAAACAAACAGAATCAAAAACGTGATCATTGGAGTTTAGTAGAAAGGGTAAAGGAATAAAAAGGGACAATGAGCACTTACCCCACAAGGCATACCATTACATAATAGATTTGGGAGCTTAACAGAGGACACTTCACAACAAGTTACTCATGAATCAAGTTTAACTGAAATGGTGGTCATTGGAGACTCAATGGTTAGGAGGCGTTACACTAAAATATGTCAAGGTAATAAAGAACATCACATGGTATTATGTTATTCTGGTGCCAAAGTAAAAGATATTCAAAAGGAAATACCAAATGTAATTAAAAACACCAGTACCACAAAACATACGGAAGATAGTCACAATCCATGTAGGAACAAATGACGTAGGCTACAACCATGAAAACAATATCCATGTAGACCTTCTGGAAATAGCCAGATATTTACCAAACTTGGGAGTAGAGGCACTTGTTTCAGGAATCCTACCTGTACCATGAGCTGTTAATGAGAAAAATAAAATTATTTGTAGAATAAACACACGTCTGGAGAATTGGTGTGAGAAAGAAGGTATTTGTTTCATTAACACCTGGAACAAATTTATAGACACAGACATTTGTATGGAAAGGATGGTTTGCATTTAAATAGGAATGAAACAAATGTCCTGGGTATACTGATTAAAAAAGAAATGGAAATAGTTAATTTAAACTAACCAAGAGGAAGCTGTAAAACCATATTAAATAGTAATAGTACAGTAGAAGCCTCTTAAAGGGGACACCTCCATGGATGCCCTATCAACCCTTTAGCGGCTGTCCCATGTATCAGAAGCAGACTTTTTTTCCATCATAACTAGAAAAGACTTTGCTCATGAGACAGACACACATATTACAGTAACAAGCAAAACAGAGAAAACAAAACATCAAGAAGTACTGGATACCAATACTTTTTATAATTACAGCTCCTTTTGTAAAAGTGTGTTTGGTTTGGTTCTTGATTTAATCTTTATATAACTGACAAAAGCAACACAAAGAACTTTAATTAAAATTACTTATCTTCCTTAGCAACTTTTGAGAGAGAGGAGTTGGGCAGCTGTAAAGCCTCAATAACTTTAATTTTCTCACTTAGTGAGAGTATGACTCTTTGTTGTTGCTGATAGATGCCATCCTGCAAACCAAACACATTCCAGAGAGCTAAACAGACTCCAGAGAGATGCCAAGCAGGTGGGAATGTGAAACATCTTAAATGCAGGGCATTAATGAGGCAGATTACATTTTCAACACCTTTTCCTACACCTGTGACTAGATAATCATCCTAATTAAGTGACATGACCATCCCAATAAAACAGAAGCTGGTCCCATTGAATAACATTACCCAACAATCGGTGCCCAGGGATCGTCCCAATTAGTGGATGTCCCTTTAACCATGTCCCCTATAAGTGGCTTCGACTGTACAGCTAGGGAGAAAATAGGTAAAAGGTAGTACATTTAAGTCCTGTAGTAATGCAGAAAGTCTTAGAAATAAAGTCCATGAATTTCAAACATTACTCTATACTGAAAAAATTGGTATTGCATTTATCACAGAAACATGGTTTGATAATAATGATAACTGGGGTATCAAATACCAGGATATAGTACTATTAATAAGGATAGAGATAACAGAAAAGCAGGTGTAATAGCGATTTACTGCAGTAGTAATGTACAGTATGTAAACATCTCAAATAATGATAAAACTACTAACAGAATATAAAATAGTATGGATTGAAATACTGAACAATATTCATAACAAACATATTCTGGATTTATGTTACATATCTCCTAACATAGTGATGCTTCTATTAATTTAATTATGGAAGAAATTAATACAGCATTAAGTTTAGGAACAGTAGTATTGGTAGGAGATTTTAACTATCTGGACATAGATTAGAAAATAAATACTGTTGTCAGTAGACAGAGTAGGAAATTTCTCTAATTCTATATGGAAAACAACAACCCAACATATCGCTACTCCCATAAGACTGACTAATATTCTAGATCTAGTAATCACATGTGAGGAAGCTGTTATTTCTTAGTGTATCATTGAGGCACCAGTGGGAAATAGCGATCACTCTACAGTATTTTCACACTTGAAAATAATCTCTCAGTTACTATGGGCTGTACAGAGATTTTCCTTTATAAAACAGCTAATAAAGTGGGCATTAATAATGATTTGTGCAACATTGATTAGAACAAGGAAATGGACCAACGATCAATTAACAAAAAGTGAGAATATATTAAAACAACAATACAGACTGTCATGAAAAACATGTAAAATGTATAAATAAATATAAACACAAGGGTCATAAACCAAGTGGTTAAATAAAGGCATCTTAAAACTAATAAAAAAAGAATGCAGCTTATAGCCTATAGTGTTTTAAGTTTAAAACATTACAGCGTAAATGTAAAAACAAAATAAATAAGGCAAATAAAATGCTGAGCTACATATGGCAAAAACAGCATCAAAGTCAAATGGTAAACAATTCTTCAGTTATATAAATTCATTGAAGAAGAGAAATGAAGAATTGAGTACAATTCAAATGAATTAGAATATATAACGAACACGCCCTGTATTGCAAATATATATTCAATGATTATTTCTGCTCAGTTTATACAGAATAAGAATCAAATATCATGAAATTTAGAAGTAATATACTGGAAGGGAGCTATATCATTACTAAAAAGAGACAGAACAAAAATAAATAATCTGAAATAACATAGTGCACCTGGTTTAGATGATATGACTTCATCAATCTTAAAATTAATGAAATCCACATTTGGACACCGTTAAAAGTACTGTATGAGAAATCATTAAATTTAGGCTTAGTATCCATTGATTGGAAAACATCGAAAGTTACACCAGTTTTTAACAGAGGAAGTAATAGACCAATCAGTCTAACTTTGGTACCATGCAAAATCTTGAAAAAAATACTGAAAACTCTATAATAAATCAGCTATGTGAAGACCATTTATTTGACAAAAACCAACATGGTTTTAGAAAGGACAATCATGTTCAACAAATCTGATATGTTTTATGATAATGTAAGTAGATTATTGGACAATGGTACACAAGTGGATGTTATTTTATTTGACTTTAGCAAGGCATTTGATAGAGTTCTACACTGGGCAATCCATCAGAAATTAAATAAATACAGTATTGATAAACATATTAATAGGTGGATAGTAAATTGGCTAAGGATAGGTCACAAATAGTTTCAATCCAGGGGCATTTATCTGCTGAAGGCCCACTCACTAGGGAGTCCCACAAGAGTCAGTGCTTGGGCTGATAATTTTCAGATTTTCATTGCTGATCTAGAGGAAAACATCAGCAATGTCATAATAAAATATGTGGATGACACCATAATCTGCAGTCCATGCTGTACAGAGGAACAAAAATCTTATTACAAATAAATTGATGTAATAATTGAATGGACAAAAAATGGGGAATGAAACTGAACAGGGACAAATGCTACATTATACACATGGGTAAATAAAATCAGAAAAAAACAATACACAATAAATGGTATACCACTTGCCCAAAGGACATGTGAGTAAGATCTGGGATTTTGATCGATAATGGATTCATATTTAAGGAACAATGTAGCTCAGTCATTAGTAAAGCCAACAGAATTATAATGGCAATAAAAAATATCAAAAGTAGACACTCAAGTACTCATACCATTATATTTATCATATGTTACACTGATTCTGGACTATGGAAGCCAAATTTTGAGCCCTATTTTAAAACGTACATTGATAAATTAGAAAAAGTGCAAAAAGGTATACAAATTCAATTAAATCACTAAAACATTTTCATATAATGAAAGGCTAAATATACTGAGACTACATAGCTTAGAAATCAGAAGGCACAGAGGAGACATGCATCTCTATTATGATATCTTAAATAATCCATACTTGATGGTAGAGTTAGATATATAGTATAAAATTATCAAATCAACACCAGAGGTCATCCTTACAAATTAAAATCAACAGGTATAAAACAAATAAAAGGAAACACTTTTACACTGTAAGAGCACCAAATTTATGGAATAAACTCCTTTAACTGTAATATCTAGCACAAGTAAAGTATAATTCAAAACAAATTTGGATACATACATAGCTTTAAAAGGGAATATGTAGTACTACTCCGTATCTTAAAGGAGCTACTTATGGCTATCACCTTTTTGCTCCTCTCCTACCTAGTAATACCTAGTGATACAATGCTGTGAGCTCCAGAAGGCTGAAATGCTACTGAGTCTCCTGTGTGCTCTAGGTGCTACTTACAGTGAGATCCTCCAGGTGGGCAACTCACCATAGGAGGGTGGCATCTATTGTGAGGATAGTTGTGGGAATGTTGGAGCAAAGTAATTCCTTCTCTGAGGTTGCCTTCCTCCTTCCACCACTTCAGTGCCCTTAGCAACGTTTTCTAACTGGCACCAACTTTGACAGTGGGCCCCACCTCTGAGACCAGTGGTTTCTTGGGTGAAACTGAATGTTTCTCATTTAGAACCTGGCACACTTGTACCACTGCAGTGGATGAGGTCATGTATCCCAGTAACTGTAGGAAATCCCTTGCAGGTCATGGCTGACCTGTCCTGAAGGATTCTGCAGTTTAAATCAGATTTACTACACTTGCTTTGGGAAGGAAGCCCTTCCCTTGCAGGGTATCTAGATCTGCACCAGTAAAATCCAGAACTTGAGTTAGTTCTGTCTGTGATTTTGAAGGTTTATGAGGAAGCCCCAAATCCCCAATGTGCTCTGTGTCAGCTTTAAGAGGACCTTGCTTCTTCTTGTGCTTTTCAGAGACCAGCCAGTTATTCAGGTAGGGAAAAACTACCAGTCTTGCCTTCTCAAATGTTTTGCCACCACATCTAGGAACTTTGTGTAAACTCTTGGCACTGAGGTTAGGCTGAAGGAGGAGCTGTGAACCAGTATTGGCAGTTCCCTCCTCTGAACATGAGGTACTTTCTGTGACTGGGTCTGATTGGTATATGAAAGTAAGCATCTTTCAGATCCAGTGACCCAACCAATTTTTCCATTTGCAGAGATGGTATCGTTGAGCCCAGTGTTACCATCTTGAACTTTCTTTTTTCAAATGTTTGTTTAAATATCTCAAATCTAAAATGGGCCACTGCTTCCATTGTTCTTGTGGGTTAGGAGGTAGCTGAAGTAAAAACTCTTGCCTCATTATGTGGTGGGTACTTTCTCCACTGCTTTTGCTTGCAGTAGCATCTTTACTTCCAGCTCAAACCAGATTTTCCCTGTTGGAGTGTGGAGTTGAAAAGCTTTGGGTTCTACAGTCTAGGAATTTTGGAACTGCAGAAGCAAACCTTGGCCCACTAATTCCAGAACCCACTTGTCTGTGGTGATCCTTGACCATTCCTGAAAATAGTGGGCCAGCCTCCTGCCCCCCACTGGCAATGAATGGGCAATTTGAACAAGTTGTTTTTCTGCTGGGGTTTAGGAGGGCTGGCATTACAGCTGCATACCTAGTACCCTTCTGCTCTGCCCCAATAGTAACCCCTCTCTGGTGGAAACTCATATGGTACATAAGCTTGAGGGTAACATCCCTATTCCTACCTTCTATAAGGCATGTAGGAAATGGAAGCCTTTTCTTTCTCAGTATCACTATTGTAGAAAGCTTTGTACTCATCTACCTTTTCATGAAAGCCTCTATTTTGTCACCAAATAAGGAATTTCCTTCCAAGGAAAATCTATACCCTTAGTTTGTGTGTCCTGAGATAGATTGGTAGTTCTAAGCAAGGCAAACCTTTTAAGGCCACTGCATGAGCCATTACCCTTGAGACAGTATCATTTGTGGCATCTGCTGTATGGAACTGGTATTTTTAGCAGCCATGTCTTGGGCTAAATAACCAGTTATTTTTAATTCATTGTCAATAAGGAGTTCCTTAATGCCTTCTTGTACTGAGCTGTGTAAGCCAAGTAAGCTGCCTGCATGAAGAGTAAGGAAACTGATGTGTAGCTTTTTGGCCAAACTATCCAGTTCTCTGACTCATTTCAGGAGGCTAGGATGGGAGGGTACTTTGGCCTTGTTACATGAGGCAGTCTGGACCACCCTTTCATGATCAGGATGGGAGTACAGGTACTCAGAACCCTGCCTATCCAACACATATATTTTCTCAGGTTTCTTGTCAATGTCAGCAGCTGAGGTGAGTGCTGATATGACTTTATCTGTGGCTTTTTGAGAGATTTATGATGCAACCTCTTTCTGGGTGCTAGTCACATCATATCCATGAAATCTATTTCCCTTCATCCTCCTCAGTCTCATTGAAGCGATTGCTGAGGGTGTTTATTGTGTCTCACAAAGGTGTACTGAGAGGTATAGTCTCTCAAAGCCTAGAAGGAGAGCCAAATTCTTGCTTGGAGAACAATCTGGTTCCAGGGTTTTCCTTCCTCCTAATTTCATAGTGCATTTCAACCTCCTCCTTCACTGGCATTGGGAATGGAACTGGAGCTGGGGACATATTAATAAGGTTTCCATAGCTTGGAAGGCCTGAACAAATTGCTGTGATATTGTTATATCCTCTACTGAAGGCGTTTCTTTTAAGTCAACTGGTAGCTCTTTTCTTTTCAGGAGGAGGGATAGAGACATGTTTTTGTTTTTCTTAGACAGCAGACACCCTGATTTCTGTACAGTATTATCTTTTGCAGTTTTATCTTTCTTTTTGTCCCTTTGACAGGGACTGCTACTTGTTCTGAGGGGCAGGTCCTTATCTGAGACTTTTGGTGTGCACAGGCAGACTGAGAAGCCATAAAATCTTCTCTTTTCTAGATGTTTTCTTTTGTGTTTTAGGGCAAAACTTTTACAGTGTTCACAATTCATCCAAATTCTGGCAAGAGCCGATAGGGCTGCAGGCAAGGACTTTGGTGTAAAAATATTGAAAATTACCAAAGTTATGAGCCTTCATTGGCAAAAGCGTAACATAGGCTTCTAAATTTGTTGTTTTGTAATATTAGTTCACCAAATGTTCAACGTAGCCTTGTTATGACCCTACCTCATAAACAAGGGCAGAGCAAATGTTCAAATCCTGGCCCAAAGGTGATTTCACATAGGTACTGTGAAATCAACATTGAGGATGCAAATAAACAATTTGGGCAGGAGCTGAAAAATGATAGCTGTCACATTCATGAGGTGCTATAAAGAAATTACAATTTCAAAATCTGGGTTAAAATACTGAATATCACCAAACTTACGAGCCTGCATTTGCAAAATTCAGCATAGCTTGATAAGTTTTATTTCTAAATATTTTCACACCAGATTGAGAGCATAGCCTTCTTATGACCCCACCTCATGAACAATGACTGAAAGGTGATTTCATGCGGACCACAAAATCACCTTTTGTGAAGTAAAAAACATTAGGATTTGAAAATGACAGGTGTCACATTCATGAGGTGCTGTAAAGCTATGACTATGTTGTACATTTGGGGTACAAATATTGAACATTATCAAAGCTATGAGCCTGCATTCACAAAATTCAACATAGGCTCATAATTTTATTGTTTTTATTTTACACAAATTTTCAACATAGCCTTTTATTATCCCACCTCATGAAAAAGGGCAGAGAAAATTTCAACTCTTGCCTGAAAGGTGATTTTATGCAGGGACAGTGAAATCACCTTTTGGGATGAAAAAACACATTTTGTCCAGGCTTTGAAAAATGACAGCTGTCACACTCATGAGATGCTGTAAAGATATGGCTATATTGTGAATTTGGGGAAAATATTGAACATTACAGAAGTTATGAGCCTGTATTTGCAAAATTCAATACAGGCTCATAACTTTGTTGTTTTTAATATTTTTACGCTATATTTTCAACACATCGTTCTTATGACCCCACCTCATGAACAAGGGAAGATCACATTTTCAACTCCTGCCTGAAAGGTGATTTTGAACAGGACTACAAAATCACCTTTTGGGACAGGTCTATCTAATGAATGTTCAACTGTTCATAAGGTAGTGTCCCAAAGAAGGCAAGTTGAAAATTGTGGGCAAACATATGCAAAATGATGAAGTTATGCCACTAAGTTCAAAACCCCATTGGAATACATAGAAACTACATAACTGTTTCTTCAATTCACAGTCCAGCTTTGAAGAGTGAAGATGTGTCTGCATTCAGAGAGGATTATGGTTTTGGACTCCTGATCAGTAAGTAAGGGCTTGGGGTGGGGGTGGGTGCTGAGTGGTGGGTCAAGTGGGTGGATCTAGTGGCCACAAAAATACATCAATGAAAGTTTTTTACTGAGTCTTATTTAAAAAAGAAACCTGAGGATTGCGGATCACAACACTTGGGGATTGGCCACCCCAATTTTCACTCTTCTGTTTCTGGGGTGGGGTGGGATAGTGTTGTGGCCACTGAGGGAGGGAGGTTGGGTGGGGGAATATGGGGGAAAAAGAAGTCTTGATTGGGACACTGTTGGATTAGGCACCCCCAGTGTAACTGTTATCTTTTGGGGATCAGGACACTGGGGATTGTTCCTCTTATGTTTCTGGGAGTGTGTGGGATGGTGGGTGCTGAAAGGAGGGTCAGATATGGTGGGTATACATCATTTAAAAATTGGTGAGTGTGACACTGGGGAGTGGGCACCACCAGTGTCACTGTTATGTTTTGGTGGGATGGAGTGGTGGGTGCTGAGACAGAGGGTCATGTAGGGATATGCATAATTTAAAAAATCACACAGCGGTCATGGTGAAGCACAGCTCACTCCATCGTGACCAAGATGGCTGCTGTACTACAATGTGCATATGCTAGTGCTAGTGAATGTGCAGTAGAGTGTGGGACAGGGGTGTTCTGTGTTCCACCGTAAAAGCATTTGTTTTTTTTTCTTTAAAATTAGGAATATGACCCCATCCGACCCTCCCTCTCAGCACCCACCCCCCCCTCCAGAAACATAACAGTGACACTGGGTGTGCCCAGTCTCCTGTGTCCTGATCAGAATGGCCTGATTTATTTTCCAAGTAAAAAATAGTGCAGTGTGACTGGAGTGCTTCACACACATGGAGGTGACTGTGATGACATTTCAACATGTGCGGTCACAAAGAATGCAAGGAATGCGGAGTCCTTTTTGAAAGCAATAGTTCTGCAGGGCTCCATCCACTGCAGCCCTTAAAATCATGCTCTGGACCCAGGCACCTTAGAAAAGCTCTTGGCAGTCTACTTTTGCCAGAAACTGAAAGCTAATACAGTGCAACCTAGCTCAGGATATTGGAAAAGTGTGCACTTAAGTGGGCTGTGCATTTATCTGACAAATAGCTTTTCCAGGCATCGGAGAAATTTTAGAAATGTTTTATTTATTCTTGTTACAAGTACTGTACATGGCATACATCCTAAATATTGTGGGAACACACATGCCCTCACATGCAAGTAGTGTAGTGTATTGTGTACTGTAATCAACAGCAATCAGTGTAATCAACATTTACTACTTTATTATTAAATATTGTAAAAAGTAAGCTTGTCCTAGCATTACAGCTGACATTATGGCTGAAAATTCGGCTGAGTTTACTTACAGAAATTAGACATTTTCTTTTGTTTTCTATTCTTTAATGCTAACTGTTGAACATACTTGGAAAGATCAGTTAAGGCTTGGTGGAACCCTCAGCCTTCAACTGGAATTGCCAATAGGTCTCCTGGCACAAAATCAAATTACTGAGGTCCCCCATCTCCTATTTTAACATGCTCCAGGCCAAAAATGAAAAGAAGTGTCTTGTTCCATTGTATTTTATATTAACGAGCCTTAACGGAGCTTTCCAATTGGCCCCTTCTTGAAAAGGAATAGATAATCAGTAACTATTTAGTATTATTTTATGGATTATCAGACATGGTGGAGGAAAAGACTGGCCTTTTTCAGTAGTTCTAGTTAGTTTATATATAGCCATGTTGGCATTTAGATAAGGGTATTCATACCTGTACTTTTTAAGACACATATATATAGATATATGTGTATTTTGATATATAGATATTTTTTCAGTTAGATTTTTATTTTATTATAGAGACAGGGCATATATCACAGTGCATACATAAGCGTTACATTTCAGTCAGATTTTACATTACTGTATCATAGTAAAGTATTCACAGTGCATTTACAATACATTAGAAGGGAGTGGACTAAATCACGGTCCTGACCTGGGACTGGGTTGTTACTTACAAGGTGGGGTACTGGGGAGGGCCCGTTCCCCATACCTGTTATCACCAGAAGGGTGGGAAGAAGTAAGGCTGGGATTAAGCAAAGTGGCTTTAACATATCTTTACCCAAAGGGTTTTACGAGATGTGGGGGTACATGCTGAAGGTACTGCATAAATGGGTCCCATTTATCCAAGAAGGCACACAGGGTTGCTGTAGCCAAGTGGATCAACCTGGAGAAACTGGCCAAATTAGCCATGGCTACTAACCAAGCTGTGAGAGAGGGTACATCTCTAGTCCTCCATCTACAAAGCAAACCGTTTAGCTTCCACTGAGGCTTGTATAAGCTATGTCAAGTGGGAGCTAGATGATCTGAATTCAGTGGGCGGAGCTCCACAATCCAAAAACTAGGGAGGTAGGAACCTTTGTCCCAATACATTGGAACAACATGTAAGTATTTCTGACCAGAAAGGACGGATGGGGTCACAATTCCACAATATATGGAGTAAGTCTGCTCCAGTCGCATTACAACTCCAGCACCTATCATTTGTAAGTAAATTCATTTTCTTTAGTACTATTGGAATGTGGTACCAGAGGTGTCTATCTTATTTTGGATAAAGAAGCTTCTAGGATCCCCACAGGCTTTTTTGCTATTAACAGCCCTTTGCCAGGCATCTTCACTGAAGGAAAGGTTTAACATATGCTGCCACCTAATTTTGGCAGGTAGGGATGGGTCTGTTAAGGCACCCCTCATATACCTATAAATACGGTCTGCCAGGCCTTTCTGAGATTGTAGCCAGCCATCTAAAGGCAATTTGTTTTGTTTGGCTTTGCATTGCCTTGGCACATCATGCACACCGCATCCTTTTTTCAACCATGTTGAATAAACATGTCTCATTTGAAGATATCTCCAAAATCATTAGTACCCAAATTAAACTTCTCTTTCAGACAGGTAAACCTATCTATGGTATGGCCATCCTCCATTAGTATATCTTGTAGGGTGTTGACCTGCTTCCCCTTCCAGCACTCCCAGTAAAGGGTTTATGATCAATGGTCCAACCGGTTGTTCCATAGGAGGAGGTGTTTCCCAGATTCGAACAGGATTTACTTATGGCCCCACTTGATACCAAGCCTTGTGAGCTGCTTTTATTGTGAGCCAAAATGAAAATTAGAGGGAGGGCTTACCCAAATATCCAACCAGATGGGTCCCTTGCATGGCCATCCTCTCTATTGCTTCCCATGCTGGTAAGTCAGAGTTATTTCTCCGAAGCAGTCTGCATATGGCTGCGGCTGAAAATGCATATCGTAGTGTTGAAAGTGTGGGAGCACCATCCACCCTTGCTTCATGGAGCACGAGTTTGGCTCTACTATACCACGGGGTTTTGTTTTCCACGTGAAAGCCCATATTATACTATCCAGTAATTGAAACCATTTCTTGGGGATCTCAATTGGAAGGTGGGATAGTATGTCAAACACCCTTGGCACAATCATCATTTTAATTGCCGCCACTTTCCTGGGGAGAGAGGTTTAACTGTTTCCACTTTTGAGTTTCTGCCTTGAGACTATCAATTAGTGGAGAGAGGTTAGTCTCCAGAAGGAAGATACATTGGCATTTACCCTAATACCTAGATACTTAATACCCACCTTGGCCCTAACCGAACCCACCGCTGAGATATCTTCAGAAGAAAGCTGCTTATTCAGGGGAGGACTTCTGTTTTACCCTGATTAATCCAAAGACCTGAGATGCTAGCAAAGGATTGCAGTAGCTCCACAGTATGTTCGGCACTGAAATGAAATCATCAGTTAAAATTAGACAATCATCAGCATATAACAGTGCCTGATATGACTCAGAGCCTATCCATATACCTTAATATTTGGATGTTCCTCAGAGCACTAGCCAGGGCTTCTATGACCAGCACAAACAACATCGGGAGAGGGAACATCCCTGGGTGGTACCCCATGTAATTCGAATAGTTCAGAGTGTGTTATTAGTTAGCAGTCTAGCCATAGGAGACGTCCACAGTGTTTTGACCCAACCCTAAACATATCCCCAAAGTTGTAGTGCTGCAGCATCCTGTGGAGAAAATCCCACTCTACTGAATTGAAGGCTTTCTCAAAATCTACTGAAATAGCAGCTGATGGAGTGGGGCCATCCCTGCCTTCTGTACAAGGAAGATTAAGGATCTAATGTGATCTGAACTGGTGTGGCCCTTCACAAAGCCCACTTGGGAAGTATGAATCAAACAGGGAAGGATTTTCTCCACTCTAGCTGCTAGTACCTTAGCTAGAATTTTGGTGTCTGTGTTAATCAATGAAATGGGCCTATAGCTTGTAGGTAGGGTGTGATCTTTACCTTCTTTAGGAAGGACCGTGATAATTGCCTCCTGAGGGTGGCTGGAAGAATCTCCTGATCCCAAGATTATTGTAACATATCCCTTAGTGGATGAGATACTATCTCTGGTATTACCTTATAAAAATCAATAGAGAACTCATCTCCCCTGGACTATTTTTGGGGCCATCTTATTAATTGCCTCCCTTATTTCTTGTATCTTCATGAGCTCTCTAGATGGTCTCTCTGGGTGTCTGTGAGTTCAGGAAGTCATGTATCTGCCATGAACCCCTCAAATTTGGACTCGTCCCAGGTAGTATGGGAGCTGTACAAGGTTTTGTAGAAAGATAGCATGATTTGGTTAATTATGTTTTACTCCCTTATTGTCCCTATGTTGGGCTATGTGCCTCTCAGCTTGTTGTTTTTTAGCCGGAAGGCTGGGAGTTTCCAGCTTTTTCTCTCCTCTGCCCAGTATTTGTTTTTTAATCTTAGAATTTGTAATTCCGCTTTTCTAGACGCAAGCATATTCAATTTCATTCAGTAGGGCCAGGAGGTTGTGCAACAGATCAGGGTTCTGTAATTTAGTAGGGTCCTTCTTGTACAGGCCTTCTTTCTCTCCCAATACACCCTTTCTAGTTACCTAGCCTCATTTTTCTCTCTCTGCTTCCTACAGTAGGCAGCATAGCTGATAATCACGACTGTCCTCGTGGCTTTAAAGCCTCCCAGATGGCTGCTGCAGTTGCAGACCCACATGGATTGTCAGAAAGAAGGTTTTAACCCCCTTTAAGCCACTCTTTGAAGTCTGTCTCCTGCAACAATAAAGGGTCTAACCTCCAGCTGACTGACCTAGTGAAAGGAGCAAAAGGACCCAAGGCTAATCTTAAAGGGCATGGTCTGAAATGTATAGAAGGGAAATTGTAATATCAAGTACTTTATTTTTAATGTTCAGAGAGATAAACCAATAGTCTAATCTACTAGCAACTTGTTTAGCCTCAGAGAAATAGGTATAGTCCCTTTTGACGGGTGGGCAACTCTCCATCTGTCTTGCAGCTTGTGCAGGCATATCAAATCTTTTAAAGCCCTAGTAGATCGAGGGGTGGTGCATCTGGCTTGAGTTGGATCTATCCAGGAGGGAATCCATAGTTAAATTAAAATCCCCACCAGGAGAATGTCATCCTCCTGCCGACAACTCCAGTAGATCTTGTGAAAGTTTATGAAAGAAATCAGGGTAGTCCTCATTAGTGGCATAAATGTTAGCTAAAAGTATGTTCCTGTGGGATGCCAACTTTGGCTAATACCCATCTCCTCCTTTGTCATCCCTTTGTTCTTGCATTGACCATTTTAAGTTTTTATGACACAGTGTGGCTACCCCCCTTTAGTTTTGTTAGCCACACTATGAACCTCCCATCCCACCTATTCCCTTTTAGTTTTGTGCTTCCATATGATTTAGCTTAGTTTCCTGTAAGAAGGCTATCTGAGTACTCAGGGATTTAAGTCTGGCAAGTACTTTCATATGTTTAATGGGTGAGTTCAGGCACCTCACATTCCATGAGGTAGCCGTTAACATATCTTTACTGCCATGAGTTATAACAGTCAGAAAGCCAGAGGACCCCACCTAATTACCAGGAAACCAAGAAGTCTGTGTGGAAGCTTTTCCTTCTAATCAACCCTAATCCCTTCCCATGTCTGCCCTTTATATTTCTGCACTCCCCACATACACTGTGAATTAATTTGCTTAATACCCTACTAGTCCCTATAACAGCTTTTGTTTTACCTTTCCATACCACTCTCCCAGTACCGAACCTTTGCCTAAAAGGCTCTCCTTGTAAGATCTGACCATAGTGTGTGGATATGGTCCATGATCTAGAGAACCCTCCTGAGCACGGGTCTGATAATTTACCAGGAACCGCTAATTTTGCAATCATCCTGTAGTGTGACCACCTCTGCTACTTGACCCCAAATAGGGCCCTGTGATCCCCTCTAAACTCACTGTGTAGGCAGTACCAGGATATAAAGCAGCAAAGCATGGAACATAAAATTGACACACTTATGCCATGCTTTAATAAACAACAAAATCCAGATCAGTTCCCCTTATAACCACTAGAGGGGAAGCACTCTCTTTAATTGAGTGAACCCAGTACGTGCTGTGCAAAACAAAAGAAATAATAAAAAGCTTTGCACTAACTCTCACCAGCAGTTAGAAAACACCTAACTTGGTTCACCAAATCATCATGACCCATATTAGGCCTTAGGCCATCCAGCATAGGAAGCAGGCGAGACCCAAATACTGCCTCCACGCCATACCCAGCCAAACAGAAAAAACCCTACTCGGGTGGCAGCCAAACATGGGGACCAATCCCCTGTATGTTAACTGGTGAGAGGGAAGGATGGGGAGAATAACTCAACCCCTCCATAGCCCTTCAAAGCCCAGTGAGCTGGGCAGGAAAATAAGGTTGGAACCCCTCAGTCATCTTGGCCGCTGTTGCTCGGTCAGCAGTTCCCCTCGCATTCGACCCAATCTGTGCACTGTGGGGCCCAGTCCTTAAGCTGACTCTGGTCTGTGAGATCTTCTGTGGATGGACAGTCTGACTTCTTTGTTAAGTCCAGAGCATGCGGTACAAGATCCCCAGAGGTTCATATCTGTTGGACAACTTAATAGGCGTAGTTGCAATCTCTGTTGGCTCTTAGATCTGTTCTTCCTGGCCGATGACTTTTACTAGGTGTATCCCTCCCAGGCTTCCTCAATCAACCGTATTGGGCTCTCTGCCAGGCCCCTCTGGCTCTGTATCCTTCAGCTCAGAACTGGTTGCTATCTCCATGGAATTTAGGAGTTCTCCCTGTGCGGTCACGTAGTTGCTTGGAGATTGTGGGATTTGGTCATGCCCCTGCTCGGTACTTGTATGGTTTTCAAAAGTGTTCCACTTCCAGGGTTGCTAAATGTATGAAAGACCCTGTTGTATTGGATTCTTAGCTGTGTTAGATATCTGAGCGGTGGGAATACCCATCATGTAAAGTTGCTGTTTCACTTCTGCATATGCTCTTCTTCGCCTTGCGAGTTCCTGGGAGAAATCTTGGTAAAGCTGGATGGTGCAACCCTGCCACATTAGGGACTTTAGTTCTTGCTAGGCAGAGATATCTCTCCTTCACCGGTACCGTAAAATCTGCATAATATTGGACAAGGGCACTCTCCAGGTTTGGGTTTGGGAGCAAGTGTGGTGAGCTTGCTCAGTCACTGGTGGGGCCTCGAGCTCCAGCTCTAGCATCACTGGCAATGCATCCTCCAAAAGGATATCATGTCCCTGCCCTCCATTCCTTCAGGAATTCTCACTATTCTGATGTTCCATCTCCGAGCTCTATTTTCCAAGTCATCCACTTTGGAGAGTAAGTCCTGAATCTGGCCATGATGTTCCCTCAGGTGTCCGTCGTGTTGTAAAATTTGTTCAGATTGCTGCTTTATAACTTTTTGGAGCCCTCCACCCAAAGAGTTAATACTTGCAGCTCCTCATTTATTTGTGTTGATGCTTGTTTAGCTCCACAGTATCTTGTAAAACTTTGCTTAACATCACCATCATATTTGCAATGTCCTTGGCCAAGCTTTTGGAAGTGGTGGAGGCCATTTCTCACCCTGCAGACTCAGGGTTATTGCCTGTTTACCATGCATCTGACTGGGAGCTCCAAAACTCGGTGGCGCTTTGAATCTTGGCCTATATAGTACGTTAGATGTAGCTAGCCCCAGGTTATTAATTGCAGCATTGAAATGTAGTCTGCCACTGATTCCAACAAAGAAATGTCTTAATTGAAAGATCTGGTAATCTGACAATGAGAGCTTGCTCTTAGAAGCGCTTATATCCCGACTGGATGTCACGGAAGGGCTGCTAGGGGTTCACATGGTAACTCCAGCAAGAATTAGCATGCCACCATGTTGGCTGCCAGGCTCTGCCCCCCACATATAGATATTTAATTAAGGCTACATACCATTGCATCATTATTGAAGTGATATATTTAAATTGCAGGGAATATTTTATATAATGATGTTAGTATATTTGGTATCCACCATGAACACAGTGTTTATATGAGATTTATACAGGTTACTTATATTAGGATCTTGTATTTTAGAAAGTAGGTCTGTTACCCCTTTAAATGTTATAACTTACATGACGTGCATGTTTGGTAGCTGTACAAAGGAAAGCATGTGGAATTGTGGTGTCTTGAAAAAGTGTCAGTGTGATGTGAAATGTGCATTGACGTTTCTTATGTGAGGGTGCTTGTTTTGCAGTTTAATGAAGGATTTTTATCTACCTGGTTATTTGTGACCAGTATTTTAGACTGACGGTAGCCAAGAGTTCCTCTTGTTGTGGATTATGGTTAATGTGTAAGTTATTTTTAAGTTATAAAGTGATTTAGCAGTGGTTGAAATTAGGGTTTTGTGGCATTTTTTTATATTTTTTCTCCTGGATTTTAAGGATAGAGGTATATGGTGTAGACTTTGGAAGACAGTTTTAGATTAGGTTGACATGGTATGTTTTATTGGATCTGGTCAAAATCCACTAAGCGTTAAGAGTACAGTTAAACACAGCACAGACAAAACAGCATCAGGAAATACAGCATCTGGAAAGTGAAGAAAACTAAGTGCACATCCCACCATATTACTAGATGTTATGATCTATGTGGGGACTACTCCATGCACCATACATGAGGGGCTTTTCCCACTCCCTAAAATATATATATATATATATATATATATATATATATATATATATATATTCAACTTGGGGAACTCAGGGTAGGGGAGAACATTAGGATGGGTTGAATTTTTCATTTTGCATGACAGTTGTTGGGGGACAAACAAGGGACAGGGACAACATTAAAACCATCCCAAGAGAAAAACAAACAAAAAATGCAGATTACAGCAACCTACATATATTTATTTATTTATTTATTTGAATTTTGGTAACTGGGTAAGTCCAGTGAGACATTTACAATCACTTTTCCAGGGTTGACCTGGGAAGGAACAGCAATAGAAAGACAATACAATAGCAACTTTAAGAGATTCAAGGACAATAGCAAAACTTGAGAACTGAAGGCAACTTGGAGTCATGTGGAACATGACAATTCAATCTGGATTACAGTATAGCAAATATGCAGAGAGCCTCTATGTAAGAACAGTCATGTAAATCAGACAAGTACACAGGGTAGAAACACATTTAGAAAAGAGTGCAAAGCCTAATAAAATGGCAATAGATATATACAATATAGGTAAAAATAAATGAATACATTAGGTATATACATATTATACATAGGGACGATGCCTACCAGAGAATTACAATAGATGTATACATGGAAATGAAATAAGTAGAATGGAGAAATACAATCAGCTTTATTCACATGATACCATGGTTTCAAAATCAAGAACCAAAACGATTCAGAGGGATAGCCTGGAAAAACATGACAGGAGGGTAGAGGGGAAGAGGACATGGGGATAGAGTAAAGATGAGGAGAATGTGGAATGGATGAGTCAGTGGAAACAGGTGCAGTGAGTGGAGGAGGAAAGGAAGGCAAGTAAAGTGGTTTGGAACTTGGGTAGAGGGTACAGGAAAGGGCAGGAGGGGCAGGAGTTCCAGTCGGTTACTGCTGCAAGGGAGAAGGACTTATGAGTGACTGCATACCTTGGATTAGGCCATTAGAGAAGGGCTGAGTAGCTGAGCGGAGGCACTTGTCGCTTTCCTAATGTAAATAATCTCCTGAGGCAGGGAGGGGTAAAGTTGTGAACAAGGTTATACACAAAACTCAAGGTCGATTACGGGAGCCATCCCAGGAGAGAGAGGACATCGCACTGGTGATGGTGGTTATTGACCCCAAGAGCAAACCTTCCCACTCTATGGTAGGCCTGAGCAAGCAGTGACATGTTAGAGGCATTGGTAGACAGTAGTAAGGGCACACTGTAAGTAAGAAGGAAGAAGAGAGGAGGCAATCTTAACACAAGAGGAAGAAGTGAGGAAGGGCAGATACCGTAAAAGAGTCCCAAATTCTGGTTCAGTGTTTTGACCAGGGTGGAGACATGGGCATTGAGGGGTAATGTGGTATCTGGGTGATGCCCAGATACTTAAAGGTGGGGACAGACTCAAGAGTGTCACCATTATGGGAGATGATATGGAGAGGTGAGAGGGGCAAAGAGAAGAGAGGATGGGAGAAAGAGCTTACATTGCTCTGCCCTCTCAGCACCTGTAACTCCAACCACTGAGCCATGAGAGCATTGCAGCTCAGCACCTGACAGCCATGGACTAAGAGAGGTTAGCATGAGTAAACACAGCTACAGCACTGTAATGTCTTGCACTGTTGTTTCACCATAGCAGTTTTGACTCACGCTTTTTTATCTACGGTGTTTAACTGTGCTGTTATTGCTGCGTGCTCTTGACCAGCTACCTGTCTTATTGTGTACTGTAGAAAGAAAATGACTTGAAATGTGGTAATGGGCTAAGTAAGGATGTTTTGGTATGCTGTTTTGCTGGTATGTAATGATGGTAAGTGTAACAGAGACGATGAATGTGTTTAATAATGATTTATTATAGGCTTTTTGAGTTGAGAATTTCGGTAGTATCTTGACATGGAAAAGAAGTTAGTTGAGTTAATAATTTAAAACATGTTTGGTAGTGTTTGTATTATTTATGTTATATTGATAATTACTGTTCAAGTATTATGAAGGTTGGAAGTGATTTAGCCTGGAGGGTGCCACTACACTATGGAAAATGTGATCAGGAGATTGTTTTGTGTAACAGTGATCAGGGCTGGGGGGCCACTACACTATGGAAAAGGTGATTATTGTTTTATAATGGTAATCAGGGCTGGGAAGAGGCCATTAAACTTTGATAAAGGGATTGGGATATTCATGTATTTATATCACTGCTCAGGGCTTGAGGGGCACTACATAATGGTAAAGGGAATTGGGATAGTCTCTATGTTTAAGGGTTGGGTGGCCACTACACTATGGAAAAGGGGATCAGGATATACTTTTATTTATACCACTGTTCAGGGCAGGGGATGGCAAACACTACACTGTGGTAAAGGGATCAGGATATTCATTTATTTATATCACTCCTCAGGACTGAGAACGTGGCCACTATACTATGGAAGAGGGATCTGGATGCACTTTTGTTTATATCACTGCCTGGGGCTGGGGTAGAGGACACTACAGTACAGAAAGGGGATAGAGATATTCTTCTATTTTCACACTGATTGGGGCTGGGCAGGGGACCATGTACCCGGCCCTAGACTGTCGTGGGAAACCACCTGACCCCACACAAAGTTGAGTAGGGTTTCAAAAGCGTAACTATGCACCACAGTGCAGCCAGCCATAGTTATACGGTGGGGTTGAATATGAGAATGCGGCATATGCATGAGGGATCCTCATTTGCATAGGCATATCACAATATTGTGCGCTGTGGCACAGTCAGGGTGCAGGGTGCATTGGTGGCCTTTGGCTATGGCTACACCCCAATGGCCCATGCAAGTCCGGAGGTATGCAGCAGATCTATGGATGTGCCGCATCTCTTCTGAATACGGGCCTAATGTGTTTAAATATGGGGAACTATGGTTTAGGTTTGGTGGTGTGCTGAGATGTTTTAAAACATTGAGTACATCTGTTAAGAGGGAAGATTATGGTAGTGGTGGTGGTGGTATTAATTTTGGTTATTTTTCTAATTGTGTTGTGATATAGTGATTTTTGTATGTGATGCAGAAGTAGAGTTGCTTGGATGCATGAATTGTACTAATATTGGATGAAATGTTATGTGATTGTTTAGGGATGGGTTTCATGAACCAGATCTGTGGTGAATTGAAAATGTGGTACATAGCATAATGTGACTGATTTAGAAGATTATTAATTGCCTTATGTTGCTTTTAATATAGTGTCGGAATTACTGTTTTATTGTTGTATTTTCAATATATTTTTATGTTTAGTGGAATTAATTTTTTATGTGGAGTGTGGTGATTATATATTTTAATAACATTCTAATTGTTGTGAGTATTGTTCTGTCTAATGTATTTATATGTGTAGCGGTTGTGAGAAGATGTATTCTGCAGTAGGAATTTGGGACAGTTGTAAATATTTAACCATTGTTGATAATGGTTTGTATTTCTGTTAGATGGCTAATTATAGGTGTTATGTGCATATAATTACTGGTGAGCACATTTACTGACTGGACTAAGACAACTTTCAAATGCTGTAATAACTGAGTTCCATTCCATAACAACTGACTGGTTATTATGTCATGGGCATCAACCAGTCAAAATGAAAGTGAAAGCTGCTGCCACCTCAGGCCCACTGAAATGGAATGCCACAGAAAGGACAGCTGTGGTTACTATTTACTACACAGCACTAAATCAACCAGAAATTATATACAATAAGGTTTGGGGTGTTGCATTATTTCTCTTTTTACACCCTTGGTGTGTAACCATCACAAACCACTCATGCTTCACATTTGCACTCATGGTTTGTAAAAAAAAAAAGACTCAGATGTACAACACCCCATCCATTATTCTTTATGTAATATATAGATACTTAAAATAGTACTACTGAAAATTATCTAAACAAATCCCATAATACAACAGTGCAGATGGCATAATACTATAGTTGAAGTCCTGTAATATTATTGTTCAGAGCCCGTAATACCATTGTTCTGAGCTCTGGACAATAGTATATGTCTAGCAACACAGCAGCAAGACCAGCAAATTCCTTGTGCTAGCGGGAGCATGCTTTTGCTGCAACTGTCACCTACAGTAAGAGCCGACTCACTGTTGATGAGAACCACACAAAACTCTTCTCAATAACTCTCTCAAAACCACACTGCAAACTGTTATTCCCCAGACCTCAGCCAGTCACAGGACCCCATCAAGAAGTAACCCTCTCACACATTAATATGAGTGCCTGCTCACAATACTCCACAACAAGAGCCAACATCTTCAGAACCCACTGCACATTCTTTAGGGACATCTCTATCAATATAACCAGTCTCCACCTCTAGTACAAAAGCATATTTATGTCATTTACTCTGATTCTAATATGAAGTAAATGCTAACTCCTAACAAGAACAGCTACTGTTCCCAGTTAGTTACATATTAGTTTTAAATGTTCCAGTTTATATTTGTTTTGGACTTCTTCTTGCCACAATCATTGGCACACCTCTAATTTATACCACAGTCTGCATAACCTTAAACAGAGATAAGTCTTTGAAAAATTCTCCGATCCATATAATACAAAAAATAACAGATAGTGGACTGTGATTACATGGCTATAATACCATCTTGAGTTTCTGGGGACATGCTGGAACCTTTTGATGACACTATAGCCTTGTAATATACAGTCCCTTATCTATTTTCTATTTATTGTTATATCATAATAGCATTGGAATGTTGTGACGTATCGTCATTAGATGGTTTTATGGATTTTTATAGGGCGATATATTTGTACTGTTGCTAATCTGTTGTGGTACTCTGGGAAAATTTGAAGTTTAGTTATGGCACTACAGTAAAACTTTGCCATTAAGGAAGGAAGAGTGTTACTGTTACTGTTACTGTTACTTTGCCATTAAGGAAGGAAGAGTGTTACTGTCTTGCAATTATGTTACAGTGGTCATAAAAATATAAATATTTGAATGAGTATATAATATAGAATAAGTGGTGAGGAACTATTTGTTACTTGGGTATACAAGTATTTAGAGGTTGCTTTGACATGAAGAGGTGTAGCACTAGGTTGTGCATTAGAGAAAGAGTGATGTGCTTCTGGGAGTTTCAGTTCTAATTTGTTGTGGTAAGCCAGGAAATTTTAAGTTTAGTTATGCCATTTCACTAAAAATTTGCCATTAAGCAAGGAGAATGTTACTGTCTTGCAATTATGTTACAGTGGTCATAAAATATAAATATTTGAATGAGTATAGAATAAGTGGTAGGGAACTATTTGTTACTTGAGTATAATAGTACTTAAAGGTTGCTTTGACATGAAGAGGAGTATAGATGTAGCACCAGGTTGTGCATTAGAGAAAGAGTAATGTGCTTCTGGGAGTTTCAGGTTTCCAGTAGCATTGGTGGTACATCTGGTAGCACAATCTGAACAGTATTCTCAGTGGCTTGGGTTCAAATTCTGCCTAAGGTACTTATTTCTTTCTCTCTTCTGTTTGATTTGGTGGGATAAAATCTAACCTGCATGGCAGGAACATTGATGGAGTTTAACATGATAACTACAGCCTGCTAAAGCAGGGACTTTTTTAACTTCATTGACAGCCATGAAAGACCCATACTAGTCAAGATGGAAAAGTAGAGTACTAGATGAACTAGTCCAGGTCAATATACACTATGCCCCAGACAAATAAAACAATTCTAAAATCAACTGTGTTCAAAGTATTGAACGCTTTTAATAAATCTATAAAATGGCACCAAACTTATCCAGTGCTACCTGTATGTCATCACACAAATTTATGAGAGCAGACTGAGTGCAGTGAAGTGCTCAAAAACAGAGTTTGTAGGATAAAATAAATTATAGTTATTAAGTAGTTTCAAATACTGGTTGGATGGCAGTTTTTTAAAGATTTTGTGATACAACAGGTAATAAAGAAATGTCTGCACTGTAATTGTGAATGTCAGTTTTTGACCTGATTTGAAAACTGTGACTACATTGACCAGATTCCATGCACTGAGAAACATCACTTTTTCATTTATTTTTCTGGCTCGCTGGCCAGAGTGGAGATGTATCCCATATCTGTCCAATGACCCACTAACCACCCACCACTCCAGCACTTCTGCAGCTCCTCAGTCTGGGAGGTCCACAACTTTCTCCTCATGGAGGGCTCCCCACAAGGAGATACCAAGTTCACCCGAGACCCAGGCTGAGACTTGTGCTGGAGTCATGCTGGTGGTGAGTGGAGGATGGAGTCCTGGGTGTCATGCTTTTAGCTTGCCAGAGGATTTTCTTATTAGAGTTTCCGTGGGGGCATGGCCATGCAATGACAGCAAGCGTGTGGCTGTGCATACATCTATGCATGGCGTGCCAATGTCTGCTGTTGCCTCCCTTCACATGTGATCCCAGACTGATGTTCTTCCAGCCTCTGCTGGGGTCACCATATTGTCGAGTATCACAATTTCCTCCCAGGAAGAGGAGAGCAGTCTCATGGACATTCATCCCCTGGCCGACACGCTAATGACTTGAGCTTATTGCTGAACTCAGGTCATCGGCACCATAAGTTGTACCATTATGGTTGCACCAGAGAACCAGTGGAAAATATCAGTTTTAATAGGCATATTAAACAGATTAATGGATAAGCAATAATAGGGCCAGCATACTGAAGTAGATTGGGACTAATTTTGTATAGGCCATTTGATTTGCTGAAGCTACAATTGAGCAGGTCTATCATTTCCTCAGATGTTGACAAAGACTGAAAACCAAAGCTACATTCTTTCAGTCCTTTCCATGTGGGAGCAGAGCATATTTTCCCTGTTACCATGTAACTGAATGGTATAGTAATCCAGCTCCCAGAGGTCAGTTTCTTATGGGTCCCACCCATGAATGGGTTACTGGTCAGGTTTCTATGAGTTGCCCAGGCTCTGAGGGTAAGAAAGGGGGTCCCTAGCAGTAGTAAGGCAGAACAATGAACAGAGTACACCAATTAATAAGCCACTGCCTAAACAATAAGGTACAGTCTGTGTAATAACTGCTTTCTTGGCCACATATACATATCTGGACTTACTTGGAACACACATTTACTGATCAAGATATTTACACAGGGCAGTTTACTGCAGGCATCCTTAGGTTATAGGAGCCTCCTATCTATTCACAACCCTTACACATAATAAATTACATCTTCCCCGTACTATTAACAACCAGTCCTGCTGTTCTCAATGAAACTGGCACACGGGATCAGCATTGCAGCTGGGTAGGGGCAAATAGCTACCAATCCAAGGGGTTATCCAACTTTACAGAAAAACTCTTACCAAGATTCACATAACCTATCCTCAGCTCCAGTGCACTGGGGTGCACACTTTCTGTGACCTCATTTGGGTGTAGACACATACCTAATGGGCCATATTGAACACACATGGGTGGCCTCAAATCCTGTAGCAGAGCATCAACAGGACAGACAGAGGACTTTGCCTTGACTCCCCATAACTCCACTTATATGGCCCAAGGCTTCTTCTCCTCCACCTAGTAGACTGGAGTGGGCTTGAGAGAACCCTGGGCAACTTCTTGAGGGAGGACCCCACTACTCCATATTTCCTCTTGTCCAAGACTGTGGGCCTCTCTTTCTTTCCTCCTTCTCAAGATTCTGGGGCATCATAGATTCTCAGTTCTCTCATTTTCAGGCTCCCTACTTTTCATGTCTCAGTTGTCAACACTGGCTACTCTCTGAATCTTTACAGGAGTCAGGCAGGGTATCTTTCTTGCTGCTCTACCCTAGAATGCTTCTCCCCTCCTTCTATGAGGGGACTGCTTTTCTGTCTGCTGAGTTCTCTCCCTCCGGCTATTTCCTGAACTCCACTGAGATGAGACTTGGTTCCCTCTCAGGCACACCTCTCACTACTCAAAGTAGGTGCCCCTCCATTTACAAGGAGAGGGGCAAGTAATAGCCAAACTCTTCTGATCACTTGCCAAATACATGTGCAATTACTCAGCAGCTAGAGTTTTTACAGGAATCAAGCAAACATATTGCAAATTTAAGAATATTAACCATTGTGGTATTGTGGGTCACCCTAGAGAAGGGGATGAAGCCTCTATTTACACTTGCATGATCTATAGACCTCCAGCACAGTGGGAGAAGCTAGATAAATTACTGGTGCAAACCACTGGAAAGATGGCAGAAAAGGAGGAGATGATCCTGGAGGAGACTTCAATCTGCCAGATGTAGATTGGCAGCTCCCTGCTGCAGCTTCAGCTAGAAGCAGGGACATCCTGGACTCCCTGCAGGGATGTTCCTCAGTCAACTACTCAGTTAACCCACTCATTATGGAACAATACTAGACCTGGTACTCACTAACAAGGTGAGGGTTGCAGATGTCAAGGTGGGACACCATTTGAGGAACAATGATTACTGTACTGTATGGTTCAATATAATGTAAGTATGGCTGTGGAACTGAACCACACAAGGGCAAAGGTCTTGCACTTCAGTAGGGCAGACTTTAAAGAGACGGCCAATGCCTCAGTTATGACCTGGTGAGGGGTGACCTGGGTGTGGTGGAGGAACAGTGGGTGAAGCTAAAAGGGTCATAGGGACGGCAACAAACCTCTGCATCATGCAACTGAGCAACAGCAAGAGGAAAAAGTGACTACTGTGGTTCTCAAAGAGGTGCCAGAAAAGGTAAAAGGCTAAAGGGTAGCATTCAGTAGGCATAAGAAGACACAGAGGAGAATGATAGGAAGGTGTAGTAGGGTAAATAGAGGGAAGGGAGAGAGAGTAATAAGGTGTGCAAAGGTACAAACTGAAGAGAGACTAGCCCAGGCGGTGACAAAGGGGACAAGATATTTTTAGTTATGTAAGTGAAAGGAGGAAGACTGGGGTGGGATCGTAACACAGAAACATAGAAACATAGACTTTGACGGCAGATAAGGACTGCTTGGCCCATCTAGTCTTCCCATTTCCTACCTACAGGATAGGCCACAGATCCTAGTTAACCAACAGCCTATTTCTTCCTACCCCACAAGAATTGCCTTATGTCTGTCCATGCATTCTTGAATTCTCTCACAGTTTTAGACCCAACAACCTCCTCAGGAAGGCTGTTCCATGCATCCACTACCCGCTCTGTGAAATAATAATTCCTCACATTGCCCTGAACCGCCCCCCATCTTTAAATTATGTCCCCTTGTTCTTGCATGTCTCTTTTTCTGAAAGATGCTACCCTCTTGGACTTTGTAGATTCCACTGAGGTACTTAAAAGTTTCATCATGTCCCCCCTCCTTCTTTCCTCAAGGGTATACATATTAAGCTCCTTTAGTCTCTCCTCATACGGCTTCTCTTGCAGACCCTACACCATTTTAGTAGCCCTCCTCTAGACTGCCTCTATCCTGTCTATGTCCTTGCGGAGATGGGGTCTCCAGAACTGGATGCAGTACTCGATGGGGTCTCACCAACTGCCTGTAAAGAGGATAACAACTTCCTGTTTTCTGCTGCTGATGCCTCCCCTATGCATCCCAGTATACCCCAGCCCTCCCTACTGCCTTCTCATTGCTTGCTAACCTTAAGGTCATCTGATATGATTACCCCAGGTCCCTTTCCTTTTGTTGTTGTTACTACCTCCCCCAATTGTGTATTCTTCCCTGGTTCTTGTTTCCCAGGTGTATTCTTTCACTTTTTGCATTGAATCTAGCTGCCATACTTCTGACCATTCCTCCAACCTTGCCAAGTCCCTTCTCATCCTTTCCACGCCTCCTTGTGTATCAACCCTGTTGCAGATCTTTGTGTCATCTGCAAAGAGGCATACTTTTCCTTCCAGTCCCTCTGCAATGTCACTTATGAAGACATTATAAAGGACTGGACCCAATACCAAACCCAGCTGTACTCCACTAGTAACCCTATTTCTTCAGAGTGGACTCCATTTAAAATTACCTTCTGTGTCCTGTTGTCCAGCCAATGTTTTACCGAGGCTACCACCCTGGGTAAAAGATTAAAAAGGGAAGGGGGACTGTGGGGGGGACCAGGAAAGGCAGACATCCTGAACAAATACTTTTCTTCAGTGTTCACAGAGGAAGGAGAAAGGAGGGGCCACAAAAAAGTAACAGTAGTTCTGAAGGGAGGAGGTGGACACTAGTCCATTTTCAGAGGAGAGTGTCCTGAAGGGACTCACTAATCTGAAAGTGGACAAATAATGGGCCAGATGGGGTGCATCCAAGGGTATTGAGGAAGCTCAGGGAGGTACTGGCTGCACCTCTGACAGTTCTATTTAACTGCTTATTGGAAACAGGAGTGGTTCCAGAGGACTAGAGATGGGCAGATGTAATTCCACTTCACAAAAGTGGTAGCAGGAAACAGGCTGGCAATTATAGGCCAGTCAGCTTGCCTGCAGTGGTGAGAATGTTAGTGAAGACACTGCTGGAACATAGAAACATAGACCATGATGGCAGAGAAAAGATCAGAGGTCCATCCAATCTGCTCATATTCCGTATAACCCTGGAACTTTCCCTGGAAGCTATTATTTCTCCAGGTACTAACACTCCCTATCCTAGCCCCATTCTCCTCCCTGCTCTTGTCACCCCGGCAACTACTATTCCTTTCATTCTAGCTCATGCTTGCTTGTATCTTCTGACTTTGTTTGAACACACCACCTCAACTACGGACTGTTCCAAGGTTCTACCACCCTTTCCATAAAGAAGTACTTCTCATGTCCTGAACCTCCGTCCTGTTCATGTCTACTCATGACCATGTGACCGGGAGTTGGTATTAATGGTAAATAATTCCTTGAAGTTTAACTTGTTAATTTCTTTAAGGAACTTGAAGGTCTCTAGCATATCTCCCTTCTCCTTCTGGTTTCCAGTGAGTACATATTTAGTGCCTTGAGGTGCTCCTCATAGAATCTTCCCTGCTGGCCCTAATCATTTTTATTAATCTGTGCTGCACTGTTTCCAACCCATCCCTATCCTTTCTGAGTTGAGGGTTCCAGAACTGGATGCAGTACTCCAGGTGAGGCTTCACCAGGGATCTGTATTGGGAAGTATCACCTAATTATTTCTGCTATCAATATACCCCTTCCAAAACATCCCAGCATCCTGTTAGCCTTGCTATAGGCCTTGTTGCACTGACTCATTTGTTTAAGGGAGTTACTGATGATAACTCCTAGATCCCATTCCTATTCTGTAGTGCTAAGTCTCACCCACCCATGCAGTACTTTCTTGGAGTTCCTTTTCCTAGGTGCATTCCCTGCACTTTTGGTGTTGAATTTTCACTGCCAGATCTTTGACCACCACTCAAGTTTTTGTAGGTCCCTCTGCATGTCCCTTATTCCCTCATCACTATCCACCTTCTCCATTGTTTTGTGTCATCTGCAAAGAGACATAGTCTGCCCTGGATTCCCTCACCAATGTCACTAATGAATATGTTGAGAGGACCAGACCCAGAACCGATCCCTGTGGAACCCGCTCATAACTTCCCTCTCCTCTGATTTAAACTCATTCACTCTCACCCTCCTGCGGCCTCCCTTCTAGCCAACCACTCACCTAGTTTGATATGGTTTTAGCTGCACCCAGGTCTTCCATCACTCTGAGCAACCTTTGTGTGGTATCAAATCAAAAGCCTTGCTGAAGTCAAAGTACAGCATGGCCCTTGTCTACTTCCTTGGTCATCCAGCCAAAGAAAAAAATCAGGCTAGTCAGATAAGACCTTCCGCCATGAAACCGTGTTGTTTGCTACCCTGGAGTCATTGCTGTCTGGGTAATCCATAAGGTCCTCTTTGATTACTAAGTCCATCAGCTTCCCGTGATGAAGGTCAGACTGACAGGCCTGTAGTTCTCTGCTTGCTCCTATCCCTCCCCCACCTTATTAAGTGATACATCATCTGCCATTCTCCAATCCATTGGAACTTCCCTGGACTAAGTGAGCTGTTGAACTGCCCAGCCAGTGGTTGATCCAGGTCTGATGCTAATTCCTAAGTATCCTTGGATGCAGCCCATCTGGTCCTGGGGCCTTATCTATTTAAAGGGCTGCCAGCACTTTCAGGACCCTCTCACTAGTAAATATTGGCTGCCTCATTTCTGGGACTCCCTTACCGGCTGCTTTGATGCTGCTTTCTGGCATGGATCCGCAGTCCTTCTTAATGAATACTGAGTAAAGTAGTCACTTAGGATGGTGGCCTTTGCTCATTCTTCTCTATCACCCTCCCCTCAACTAGTCTTTGATGCTCCCATTTTTCCTTTTTTCACTGATATTTTGAAAAACTATTTTTCTCCATTCTTGTCCCCTCCATGTCTGCTTTTGCCTCCCTGATGTCCCTCTTTGGTACTTTGGCATTTTTGGACAAAAGAAGGCGGTTGCCCATCATGATTGTCCTCCATATACATGGATCATTAACGGGTCCCTAACCAAACATCCATTTATCTAATTTGTTTTGAATGTTAAGATGTTGGGTGAGTCAACCAAATCCTGTAGTAGTTATTCCAAATTCTTGGTGTTCTAATGGTAAAGTAGTTAATTATTTTATTACTCTTTGCTCTCATGATTTCTAACTGTTTATTATGAAGTCTGGCTGCAGTTTTCTGGTGGAAAATTTAATACCACATATCGGCATCTGTTCCTGGTTTCCAAGTATTTTAAATAATTGTAGTAAGTCACCTCTGAGTCTTCTTTGGGACAAGGTATGAAGTCCTGTTTTAGTAAGTCTAGTGCTATAATCCAAGTTTGTTAAATGTGGGATGAGCTTAGTGGCTTTGGCGCTGAATATTTTCAATCCTGTTGATATCTGAACTCAGATAAGGGCTCCAAAGGGAGAGCCATTGTCAAGAGTGGCCTAATATGGGATCTGTAAAGGGCAAAAGACATTGTTCTGATCTAGATACAAATATTTTGGTAATTCTATGAAGTATGGCATTTGTTTGGTTTGCTATCTTGGCGCAGTGGGTAGATGAAGATAATTTGTCATTGACTAATATTCCTAGATCTTTTCTGTTTTGAGTTCTGATGATAATATTATTCAGATAATAGGTTTGAGCCAGATTGTTTCTTCCCAGGTGTAATATTGCACATTTGGATATGTTAAAATACATCTCATTAGTGCGTGCCATTGTTCTACTAGTGATAGATCAGCTTGTAGACCATATTCGTTATTGCATTTTATGGCCTTTCCCCAAGTTTTATGTCAACTGCAAATTTGACCATTATATTACTGGTAGATATATACATGTCACATATAAATAGATTAAACAGAGTAGGCCCGAGCACTGAGCCCTGGGGCACTCCACTAGTCACCCTTCTCATGCCAGACATTGCATCATTTACCCTGACTCTCTGAGTTCTGTCATTCAGCCACTGGTTTATCAATGAGACCAGTAGGAATGAAAACCCCATTCTGCTAAGTTTGTTAATCAGTATCGAGTGGGAAACTTTGTCAACTGCCTTACTGTAGTCTAACAGAATAATATCCATAGGTATATTGCAATCTAAGTTGTAATTAATGTATTCATAGAAAGAAATCAAATTTGTGGTACGTGAAAACCTGGTTTGAACCCATGTTGGTACATATCTTTAATATTTAAAGTTGACATTTCATTTTCTAGTTTTTGTTTAATAATTTTTTCTGTTAGTTTACATGGTGTTGATGTTAAGCTGATAGGGCAATACTTTTCGTTTTTGAATGAGAACCTTTTGAAAATAGGTGTGACTATGGCAGAGTGCCAGTCCTTGGGTACCACTGATTCAGATAGAGATTTGGTGTAAATTATTTTAGAGGTAGGAGGATAGTCTTCTTTGCTTTCATTAAAATCTTGAGGTAACACCATCTGGACCTGGGCTGGTGTGTTTTTAAAGTGTTTAGTGCAGTCAGGGTGTCTTGCTCAGTGATCATATTTGTTTCTATCTGATGATACTACAGTAAATGAGGGGCTGATTTTTGTGCATAAACAGATGAAAAATAGTTGTTTAATTCTGTTGACGTTTCTATGTCCAAGGTTATTGTTTGTGTATTAACAATTAGTGGCCCAATTGAGTTATTACAACCCTTTTTTTCATTTTAAGTAGTATATAAAGCCTTGTGACAATCTTTCGTATGAGCAATTTTGAATTCTAGGTTATGTTTAGCTGTGATTATCTGTTTTTTACATTTTGACTGTCTCCTATAGGTTGCCAATGTTATGTTAACTTGAGATGATGATGCTTTTTTAAGTTTAGAGAAGAGCTTTTTTTTTTCAAGCAATTAGTGATTTAATATTTTATTGAACCATTTTGGAATTTTTCCTTTACTGTTATATTTATATTTCTCAGGTATGTATTGTTTTTCAAGTTGAGATATTTTGTTTTTAGAGATCCCATGCTTTATTTGTATTTAAGGGAGAAAGGCCTGTTCAGTTTATTTCTTCTAATACATGATTAATGCAGTTAAAATTGGCCTTATGGTATTGTTTTACTTTGATTTTGTTTGTTTTGGGTTGAAGAGAAAATTGCATAGAAAGGGATATGGACATATGATCACTGTTTCCGAAGGCAAAATCTTAATATCAGATATTGGGGTTTCTAGATGTGTTATAACAAGGTCAAGAATGCTTTTCCTCTGTTGGGTTCCCTTGCAATTTGTTTAAGACCTAGATTTATTATTACTGAAAGAAATTGTTCATCATGATGGTTTGTTCCAGAGAGGGTGTACCAGTTTATACTTGGTAAATTAAAGTCCCCAGTATTAATACAGTGTCCTTATGTGCTAATTGATGTATTTCTTCTTCTAACTGCCTGCTAGCATTTAAGTCGGATGATGGTGGTCTATAACAACAACCTAGAAGTAGTTTATGGGAACTAGTGGGTTGGATATAGGCCCAAACACTTTCTGATTGTGAATTAGTTTCTTTCCGTAAGAGTGAATATCATTTCTTATATAAAGGCTGACCCCTCCTCCTTTTTATATTCTCTCTATGTTTATAGTAATGTCTGTAACCTCCCTATTTTTCTGTAGATAATACTCCCATCCTGCCTTCCCTGCTTTTCTATGAATTTATAGAAGGCTTTTTTGGCCCTAATCACTTCCTGACCATAGCTGAGAATCATAGTGCTCTCTTAAACCTGTTTTTAGATAATGTTCTTATGCTTGCCTTTGAAGCCTCGAGGATGGCTCCTTTATTGCCCCTATCTCCTCCACACCCCTTGTGTCCGCCAACCCTACTAACTTATCCTGACCAGTTCCTTCAACCTATTGAAATATGCCCTTCTAAAGACAAGGACTTTGGTTCTTGATTGTGGGTAGTTGGTTCAGAGGGCCAATTAAAACCACACAGAGTTGTGATCACTGTTTCCTAGTGGCTTCCCTACTCCCACAGCACCCACCTTCTTTGAGATGGTGAGCACCACATCAAGGATTGAATTTGCTTGGTTGGTTCCTTAACAAGCTGCACCAGTAGATAGTCTTGAAGGCAACCAATAATGTCTGACTCCTGGTACCCTTGGCCAGCAGGACCTCCCAATCAATGTCAGGCAAGTTCAGGTCATCCAACACTACTTCTTCCCTTTGCTGCCCGGTTTTAAGTTCTTCATCAAGTTCTTTGTCTTTTCCTCCTCTTACCCTTGAGGCCTATGGATCACCACTAACTGCACTTTCTGAAGGGAAGGATTATGAAATATCTTGAATCCATTGGGTTGCAAGACCCAAGGCAGCATGGATTCACAGGGGATGTCATGTGGAATAGATCTGATAGATTTGTTTGACTGGGTGACCAAGGAATTAGATCAGGTAGAGCAGTGGACATGGTCTGCCTAGATTTCAGTAAGACTTCCAACACTGTTCCACATTGGAGGCTAGTAAGCAAACTAGGTAGCTTACGAGTGTGTCCAAAGGTAGTTAAACTGGGATAGACATTGATTAGGGATAGGCGACAGAGGGTGGTGGTAAATGGAGTTCACTAAGAGGCAGGGAGGGTGACCAGCAGTGTGTCTCAGGGATCTGTGCTGGGACCAGTCCTCTTTAATGTCTTTGTAAGTGACATTGCAGAGGAGCTGGAAGGAATGGTCTGCCTCTTTGCAGATGACAACAAAATCTGCAGTAGGGTTGACACTCCGGGGAGGGGTGTTGAAAAGGATGAGCAGAGACCTGAGAAGACTGGAGGAGTGATCAAAGGTATGACAACTGGGTTTCAATGCAAAAGTGCAAGTAATGCACTCTGAGCACAGAAACCTAAAGGCAGAGTACACAATGCTACCAATTGCCAATGTGGCTGCAAAATAACGGTATTGTGGGGTAGAGAAATTTGTAAACTAGCAATTTTGCACTAACTGCAGAGCCACCTAACTGCACTTTCTAATTGTTGTTGCACACACACATTGACAAATACACATACACTTATATGCAAATTTATTCCAGTCTAACATAGCAGTACACTGTCTACACACATTTTACAGATTAAAATAAGACATTGAGGGACTGTTTTCTTCTTTTCAGGCTCTGATGGACATCGGAGGGTGGGGTTGCCACTAGACACATCATTTAAATCAGCAATTACATGCTTAAGGCTGAAACTGATCTAGATATGTGGGGAATGTAGGCTAGCAATTTTGCACCTAACTGCAGAGGCACCTAACTGCACTTTCTAATTGCTGTGATACACACACACTGACTAATACATATACACATATATACATATATATTCCAGTTTAACATAGCAGTACATTGTCTACACACATTTTTACAGATCAAAAAGACATTGAGGCTCTGAGGGAAGTAAGAGCATTGCCACACACACACACACACACACACTGCCTTATTTATTTATGCATCTAACCTACATTTTGCTGTATTTATGATAAACCCTGTATTTTGCATTAACTCATTGTACTAATCTATGGCATGACTGAATAACTAAGGTAGAGTACCAGAGAGTTGTGGTGGATGTGGCATATTTGGACTTTGTTTGGGACAATCCAGATAGACTAGAGGAAAGATATGCCTCTTAGTAAATGATACAAAGCTATGCAACAGAGTGGACATGCCAGGGGTTGAAAGCATGAGGAAGACCTTAACAAACTGGAGAAATGGTCTGAAGAATGGCAGCTGGGTTCCAGTGCAAGAAGTGCAGGATCAGTGCAGATGTGATAATAAAATATGTTTTGTAGACTGTGTCTTGATGGTAATATGAAAGAAATACATAGCAGAGTTGCAGTTAGATGGTATTAATGGGAGAGAAAACCATATAGATCAGATATTAAGTTTTCAAGACAACACAAAGTTATAGACAGAACATGTTTAAATAGTGCAAAGTTGAATATTCACAAATAAAACTGACAAATGAACACATAGTTACAGACAGAAACATATTTATACAGTGCCAGCATTGAAAATGCAATTGCAGCATGTCTTTCAGTTTCTCTAGTCTTTAAAGTCAGATTTCAGCATTGGATATGTTATGATCTTATATATATCTGCATAGCATTCCTTTTGTGGCTTTTGACTTTAACACTGTTACATCTTATCTGTAGTGCTGTGCTTCAAGCTAATTATTTCTCTAAAACGGTGGCACTAATGTATCAAATAAAACTGTTCTTTTTAGGAGGCCTGCTATGAAATCACCTATTTGTGCTTCTCATTGCAACTCTGGCAAAGGAAAAGTTCAAAGAGAGGATATATCAGTCTGAATTACAGTTGAAAGACTGATTAAGTTGACATGTTTATGAGCTATGAAACTTTCTTGCTAGAAATTCTACTCACACTGAACAAAATAGTGCTTTCAATACTGCCGAGCTCAAATGAACATGGCAGACTTCTTACTTCAATTAGCACAGTGATTCAACAAACCTCTTATTTTACCTAGTTTGTTGGGTATCTAGAGAGCTCCTTTATCTACTATCATAGCAAGATGTCTGCAGGGCTACACCCACTGCAGCCATAAAATGGGAGGAGTGGTACTGATGATCACCAAGTAGGAAACAGACCTGGGAATGATCATATCAGATAATCTAAGGTGGCCAGGCAGTGCGATAAGGCAGCAGGGAGGGCTAGTGGGATACTGAGGTGCCTAGAGCAGGGTATCACTAGCAGAAAGATGGAGGTGGTATTGCCTCTCTATAGATCACTAGTAACACCCCACCTAGAGTACTGTGTCCAGTTCTGGGGTCCACATATCTGAGAATACATTTTTATTTTATTTATTTATTTTATTCTTTGGTAACTGGTAAGGCCCAGTAGGCATAGGTACCTGTTTTCAGGGTTGACCTGGGGCAATGGGAGGTTAAGTGACTTGTTCAGAGTCACACAGTATGCAAGTGGAGGTTGTGGGAATTAAACCCAGGTCTGTCTGCTGCATGTACAAGCTCATTCATAGCTTGTTACTCTAGCCTCTAGGCTAAACTGCCAGCACATTGAGACATTGACAGAAAGGAAGTGGTCCAGGGAGGGCAACTAAAATGGTGCAGGGTCTGCATCAGAAACTGTATGAGGAGAGACCAAAGGACCTAAATATGTACACCCTGGAATAAAGGAGAGAGCAGAAATATGATAGAGACCTTTGAAGATCTCACAGGGTAAACAAGATATAGAAAAGGAAGTATTTTTCAGAAAAAGAGGTACTCAAGTACAAAGGAGCATAATAAGAAGCTGGGGTAGAGAGATTCAGGAGAGACGTGAGGAAGTACTTCTTCACAGGAAGAGTGGTGGATTCCTGGAACAGTCTTTCAGCTGAGGTAGTGGGGAAAAACAGTGTTGGGGTTCAAGCATGCATGGGATAGGCACAAGGAAATCTTAAGGAAAGGAAGGGGGTGAATGGGCTGGGGATCAAGTAGGATCTGTAATGATACCTCAGGCAGGGTAAAATGGGCAGACTAGGTTGGCCAAGAGGTCCTTATCTGATGATAAATTCTGGGTTTCTTTGTTTCAGTTAGGAGCCAAGCTCAAAACAATCAGGTGGGTGAGATCCTGGTTACAGTATGTACAGAAGCCAGCACTGAATCGGTAAATCCAAGTTAGGTTGCAAAACATTGAATACATAGATTTAACTCTCCTTTATTTTAATTTGGGCTTCTATACCGACATTAACAAACAAAATTAACAACCATTATTATTATTATAAGTACCAGGAATATTTCTGGGCTCTTGAATTATTGAGCCTTCAACATTAAATGAAGTTCATGATTAATAGGGCCGTTTACTTTCTGACTACAGTAGTTTAGTAGTTTGCATTAGACTCATTTTACTTAGCTGTAGGCTATCATCTTTTGCTACTACAAATCCTAGAATCCCTGCAGATGACATCAGAGCAGTAGGCAACAGTGAAAAGGTTCAATAGTCTGCAGTGAATGCTAGAGTTTATATAAGCTCTGAGCTTTTGTTTGCTGGTCCCACTGTCCTCTCTGATCCAAGTAGTCACATAGGATTGTACATAGCCCCAGAGAAATGCATAACCTGAAAACACCTGATTAAAGATTCTAAAAACTCTAACATGGAATGCAGGCTCTTGAATCTCCCACTGAGCCTACTACTCTGATTTCAGTTGCAGAGAGATTCTGGGGTTTGTAGTAACAGAAGATGTCAGCCTAGAAGAAAACAAAATTAGTCTGATGCAATCTGCTATACTACACTAAACAGTAAGAAAACCAAAATGTTTTTACACACAAAGTGCACATTGAACAAGCACCACACCTGAGTGTGGGGTCCTTTATTTGACAGTTCCCTTTAACCAATTGTCAGAATTTTCTATGCAAGCAATAATACCTGACAGGGTTGGCAGTACTGCACTAAAGCCAGACTGTCCAGGGACATAAAGAGGCCTGATGCTGCAGGCAGAGGGCCTTATAGGCTCTGGAAGGTCCAGTATAGCACAATACCACCCACCTTGAAGGGCATTATTGAGCTCAGAAAATGGGCAACTGTATCATATATATTTTATATATATATATGTTTATTAAAAATAAGTTTTATGTTAATTTGTTTTGTTAAGATGTCAAATAGTTCCTCTGCCTGCATTGGAAACCTGCCTTTTCATTGGGCTGGGGTCTTTTGCATTATTAGGGTCACTGTAGTTGCGTGTGTTGGAAATGGCTGTCATTGCCCCATTACAGACTCACAGGGCTTAAAAATATTTTCCTTGTACTTGTGAGCAATGGGACTGAGATGGGACTGAGGTACTGTGCTGTTTTATTTATTTATTATTCCACATTATAGTGGGAGAATAAGGAGCCACTGGCTTGGTGAAGAAGTTACTCAGTTGTGCAAGAGAGTGCTATCTCCAGTAGCACAACCACATGTGATAGCTGTATTTTCTTCATTTTCCATGCTGCAGATGGACATTTGTCTACAGTATGGAAAATGAAAAAATCTTACTCTTACACACAATAGCGCTAATGCAGATAGTGTTTCTCTCTCTCTCTCTCTCTCTCTCTCTTTCTCTCTCGCATCATTTACGGTTTCAGATGGGAAGCAATCTGATTGCCATTTTTCTTTTCTAATTTTCTGTATGTGTGCCTACTATTTTTTATTTGTTTAACTAAATTACAGACGGGGGTTGGTCGGCTGCAAACTCGCTACCTAAGTGAGAAAAAAATGATGGCAGATCAATATTCAAAATTTGAACTGGTCACTTTATTTGAGTTATGAGATTGGTTGGCAATGGCACTTGTTGTAACCTGGGTTCTGTTGTCTGATACCTGCCCTGCTTGCCAAAGGTATCACCCTGTCAGAAGCCTAGGGATTTCTAAGCCCATTTTCTAAAGCTAGATGATTGGGAGTAAGATAAAGATGATTTGAAATATTCTCCTTTGATGTGTTTGATTTGTTTCTTTTAAAATACCGCTTGTATTAACTTTTCAATGTCTACACATCCATTCTGGTAGTCAATAGCAATAATATACAAAGGCACAAGTAGTCACAAGTTAGTCATTCTAGTAATGTGCACTGAATAGGCAAGAAGATGAAAGAACTATAGCCTCCACTTCCTAAGTTCCAGTGTGGGAGGGAGAGGGTTCAGATGTAAAGCTGTAAATCATGTCTCCATTCGGTTACAAGGAATGGTATTGAATATCAAAAGTGACTGTACAGTAGGTGGGTGGGAAGACATAGAGGAGGACAAGCCTCAATACCCTGGTGGGAGGCAACGACCTGGTTCAACAGGGAATACAACAGTACCTGGTAGCCATCCTCTCTTGGAAGGACATTTTAGACAGAAATAGCTTTTGGCCTTAGAGTCAATCAGATGAAACAGGGAAAAGGAGGCTTAAATAAACACAGCAAAATCATAGGACAGATTCCCTATCCTTAGTTATTATTTATAGAACCCACAAATTTCATCTGGAGGAACATAGTTCATCTGGATCATTTAGCGCATGGGTTATTTTTACATTCTGTAGTGCACTAGGCCAAGTGTCAGAATTTGAGTAGTAGCTATACTCTTGTGATTGTGAGTTTTCTTTGATGCAGTTAAGGGATACCACCAAGCATCAAGAGAGAGTCTAGCATATCTCAGGGCAGCTGTAACAGTAGGAACAGCTCTGTAGTAAGAGAACAGGTTTACCATGGCATTCCTCCAACTCTTCCTGTAAGGCATTAAAGAAGCAGGGCACAAAACTGGGCATGCCCATAACCTGCATATGCTGCACTGTGATTTACCACAAGTCCTCCAGCAAGTGACATCTCACGTAGCATGATAGTGTGCCATTATAACAGGGGTTTGAAAATAATGTATGAGATGTTTCCAAGCATACTCATGCCATTGATGGGATGAGGTGATTTTTGATGTAATCTGGCATGTCCAGTACCACTGAGTGGTGGTAACAGGGATGCCCAGTTCCTCCTGCCATGTCTGGACTGTATATTCTGTGGTGTTTCCTACTACATCAATTAAAGCTTTATAGAAAAGGAAGATCATATGGTGTGTACACCCAGTTTGCATCATGGTAATAAAAGAAGTGATGATGGCAGGGTGAGAGCTAGGATTATGTATTCCTATAGGAGAGCATCATGGTAATGTTGGACCTGTAAAAATCTGTAAAAATCTACATGTCATAAACCAAACTCCTTTGGGCATCCGTAAATGTTTTAAAGGTAGCCCCAGTAAGTAATTGATAAAAGTACTGAACAGAGAAGAGCTCCTATCTGTGGAAAGCATGGCCTAATAAGGCTGGGTAAAATAATTCTTTTTTTTTTTAATTTAAAGATTATTGAAGTATTTTCCATATTTTCTTACACAGGTATAGCAGATATACAGGTACATATTACAAAATACATAGGTCAGCAGTATATCATGAATCTGCTCCACACTCCCCGGATAAAATAATTCTAGTAGTGGAATAGGGCATAGTAGGCTGAGAATGGCACTAAATGGGGTGTGCAATGAATTCCCTGCCACTTCAAGACCTGAAATTTAAGCCAAGTTGAAAACTGCATAAGGATTGCGGCTGTATATCTGTCTAGTACATTGCTCTAATAAACTCTGCATCAGTACTACTGTAGATGGGCCAGGCGGTCCGTATCTGCTGACAAATTCTATGTATCCATGTATTAGGAATATCACTGTTTCTAACTGCTTCCAGAGGGTACACAGAGATTTCAGATGGCAAAGTGACATGCAGTGGCAATGACAGACCCAGAATAATGTTTTAGATTTGGTAGGGCTTATGCCCCTCCCTTTGGGCAAAAACAGAGTTTGGAGTTTGATTTGGGGACACTGACCTGCCCACATGAATCTTGTAATGTCTTTGTTCCATTATCAGAATATGTCAATGGTAATTTAAGTGGGGGTATTCTGGCATAGGTAAAGCACATAGGCAGTACTACCATTCTGACCACCTCAATCCTTCTAGAAAGATTCAAATGTAACAAATTTCATGTGGCCAAATCTTGTGATAGTTGTGAAGGAAGGGCAAGAATTATTACAGTAGGCCATTGCAGAGGTTCTGGAAAGGACAGACCTCTAAATATTTTAATTTCTCTAGTTTCCAATGGAATTGAAATCATTGCCTGGTCTCCGGAGGTGAGGATTCCATTTTGTATGGAATTGAGCCAATACCTGGAAACCATCCCAAAACTGTTTAGGATCTGAAATACTGCAGGAAGTGAGTGCTAGGGATCATCCAGATAAGAAGCATGTCATCTGCATATAAGGCAGTCCTGAGGTCCTCACATGCTAATGGTATCCCTTGACATGTGGAGATTCATGAATGGCCTGGGACAGAGGCTTGATATGAAGGGCAAACAAAAGTGGTGAAAGGGGACAGCCCTGTTGCTTTCCTCTAGAGAAGTATTTGGAATGGTGGCCTGAGACCTTAACACAGGCCTGTGGGACCTCGTAGATGATCTGTATTAACTAAATGAAGCGGTCTGGAAGCCAAGACTCTCAAGAGCAGCATAAAGAAAGGGCCTGAAACCAATCGATGCCATCTCAGCATCTAGGCTGAGAATGACTTAGGGGTCTGTCTGCTGTGCATTTCATGTAAAAGATGTAGGTGCATCTAATATTATCATAAGTAGTTTGGGAACAGACAAATCCAATTTGGTCCAGGCCTATCAGGGTAGGGAGAATCGAGGCTATTCTATGCACCATGATGGACATAAAGTATTTATAATTGGTATTCAAAACTGATATTGTTAGTTTTCAGAAGTAATGAAATGGTGGCACGCACTAACTGGGTGGGGGATGTCCTCCCTCAGTACCTCATTAAATGTCTAAAGAAGTGGGGTGAGTATGTAATCCTGAGTTGTTTTGTTAAATTCTGCTCCATACCTGTTGGGGCCTGGGGCTTTGTGAGTTTTCAGGTGGCCAATGGCACTCTTCACCTCCATTGGCTGAATTGGCAGGTCAGTTGAGTCTGCTAATCTTCTGTGAGGGTAGGTAGAGTTTAGTGAATTAAGAAAGTTAGATACTGTGAGTTCTGGGATATATAAGTTCTGATAATAGGAAATAAACACCTGGGTGATCTCAAGTGTTTTGGTAAGGTTCAGTGAAGGGTGGAGAGCTGCCGATATTGAGAGTTTGATTTGTTTCAAAGTATTATTTCTTAGTTGTTTGTAATGATTCCAATTGCCTTTTCCTTAGAAACTTTTTCCTGCTTTGTTACATAATATTTGCAATTTATGTAATAGAAAGTACAAAGGATTATTGTCTACCTTTACCATTTTATTTTTACACATAACCTCACCCCCAGTTTGGGGCTTACTTGTCACTGTTCTCTCTCTCCACCCCTGTCACTCCATGGGCCTTCACTCTGGTCCCTAGGATTGGCAAAGTGGGGAATGGCAGGGCAGCAGAGGAAACTCAAAGCCCATGTGGGTGCTGAAAAGGCTCCACTCATCATGTCCATGACTAAAGCCACCCAGTAGTGCCCACAATTTTGGCCCCAGGACAGCTTTGTGGATTGAGACCAGGTGTGGGAGTGCCATTGGCACACTGAGCTGAATCTCCAACCCTTGAAACAGCAACTGGTTGAGGAAGGAGGAATGTGAGTCCATAAGTGTCAGCTACCCAATTTGAGTCACAGCTCCATTTTCAATACCAGGTAGGGTTACTATATTAAGGAGGATCACCAACTCCAGGAATACAGCGGAACTGGGACCAAAGATAAAACATGCCTCAGGTGAAAACAAAGTTACCAGTCCAGAACAGGCAGTGGTCCAGGAACCTGGGGAAAAGACGTAGTGCACATGCACACAATTTGGGAGCAACCCTCACTGCTCTAAGACCACCTTATAGCCTCCAGTTTTAAAATGGGCTAAGTGACCATTTAGTCAAGTACCTCCCTGGCTTTGGGTCTGGCAGCAGGGCAAGAGCCAGCTAAAGCAGCCTCTAAGAACTTACAAGAAATTATGAAATGGGTATTCAGAATCCTGAATCCTGATTGGTCGAAACCGTTTCAGTCAGGCTGTTTTCCAGCACAACTGCCCAGTTGAAAGTACTCCAGACCAACAGACTGTCCACTCACATTTTGAATGCTCCACCTCAACTGACCATCATGCTGTGCCCACCTCAGCGATCATCCAGCCACCCACAACAAATAGTAGGTCACGCCTCTTTAAAAAAAGTGTCCAGTTGCCCCCGATGTGTGGCACAAGCAGCCAGGAACTTTCCCTTTCTAAGTGAGCCTTTAAAAAAATACATTTCTTTGACTGACCTCGCTATCATCCTGTACTCCATCATGGATCCTCATCAACAGCAATGTATAAAATGGCCGTCAATCCCATACCCAATGCGGTTCTTATTCAGATGCCCCAGCAGCCATTATAAATGCCAAACTGCTGCCCAGCAAGGCTCTTCTTCACTCACCCTGTTGGGACTGGGGATCTGAATCTGCTGAAGAAGATGATTATGTCTCTTCTTAAAGGCCCATCACTGTCCCTATTAAAACAAAAGTAAAAAAAAAACTGCAGATTACTTGCAGGTTTGCTGCCACCTTCTGAACAAACAGTACAATTGTAATCAAGACTAGGATTACTTTTCCATGATGGAATTTAGTTTACATTTTTCCTTTTTACTAATTTAAATTAAAAAGCAAAATCTTAAAATAAAATCTTATTTCCTATTACTTATGGACACATTTCATAATCACAATAAGGCACTCCAGGGGTGCACTGTGGTGGGATAATGGCCCTTCTCAGGTGATGGAAGCACTCGGCTTTGCCTTGTGCTTCAAACCACCTGAGGTGGCTATTATCCCACCACAATCACATTCTTTCATGCCTTATAGCTTAAATGGCAGGACATTAAGAAAGACTGTCCACCAATGTAAACATACTTAGCAACATCCACGTAGCCACTCAGCCCTCAGAGTGCACCAAAACTTCTGGGAGGATGGAGGTCGGCACTAGATTTGCCATGAATGTTAGCCAGTCAGGAGCCTGCACTGGATGTCAGCCTGTATGCAAGCACAGCATAATTGGGTCAACATTCTAAAGATTGTGCACCCAGGAACAGAGCTGACAATCAGGCATCGAGTTTCAAATCATATAAAAAGGGCTATTCAAGGGATCAAAGCCAGTTCAGCCAGACTGTCAGAGCGAGACTGTTTATTGGAGCATGGGCTGGTGTGCCACTATCAGTCCAGGCACTGCAAGCCTGGCAGTCCAGAAGAGTCTGGGATCCCAGTAAGAGTTATTTTGTAGGAAGAAACAGCAGTTGAACCAAAACTACAGAATGAAGGAAAGTTGGGAGCTGGGGTTTCTTTCTCCAACATTAACTGTCTCCTTTGGGGACTAGCTCCTGCAGTGTCTACAGCCTGAGAAGGCCACTGCTTTGTTCAGGTTCTGGACCTACAAGCACCCACATAATTAGAGCCTTGGGAGAGAGAGAGAGAGAGAGAGGGAGAGGAGAGGGAGAGGAGGAGGGAGAGAGATGAGAGAGAGAGAGAGAGAGGGAGAGAGAGAGAGAGAGAGAGAGAGGGAGAGGGAGAGAGAGGAGAGGGAGGGAGAGGAGAGAGAGAGAGGGAGAGAGGGAGAGAGAGAGAGAGGAGAGAGAGAGAGAGAGAGGAGAGAGAGAGGGAGGAGGAGAGAGAGAGGGAGAGAGAGAGAGGAGAGAGAGAGGGAGAGGAGAGAGAGAGAGAGAGATGGAGAGAGAGGAGAGAGAGGGAGAGAGAGAGAGAGAGAGAGAGGAGAGAGAGAGGGAGAGAGAGGGAGAGAGAGGAGAGAGAGAGAGAGAGGGAGAGAGAGAGGGAGAGAGAGAGAGAGAGGGAGAGAGAGAGAGGAGAGGGAGGGAGAGAGGGAGGAGGAGAGAGAGAGAGAGAGAGAACACCCACAAAATTAGAGCCTGTGAGGGTGAGAGGGAGAAAGAGAGAGAGAGAGAGATGAGATACTGCTAGCGATCCTGGGAAGCCTGCATCCCAACAGGAACAACTACATCAATCTGCCTGTTCCAGCAAGTGACACCAAAGTATTGTTTGAGCCATCAAACTGTGAGCAAACACTGGGGTTTGGCCATGAACTGGAGAGAAAGTGTACTTACCAGGGATTGATGGAGAAGTCTTGGGTGACTTGCCAGTATGACAGGCACAGGCAGAAGATCTGAAGAGCCCACCCAGCCACACTCTGTGTATAACAAATAGGATCACATTTGAAACAGTTACAGTTCTTTGTTCTGCAACAATTTAAAGCACACTGCCTAGCTTCCACCCTGCTAGCAGCATCTGCATCCCCAGAGTGGTATGCCACTACAACCCCAAAAATTTAAAGAGCTCTCACGATAACATAGGAGGAGAAATTAAGATGGGTGCACCCACATTAGAGGTTTGGGGACTGCCAGTGGGTGGCAGAGTCTGTGGAGCAAATTGTTGGAAACTTATGTCAATGCATAGTACAAGTATTTTACTTCACAGAGTTTAAGTATTCCTGCTGCCCTATTGCTCCTGCTTACATTTCTGTTCTCTTGCTCTTTCTGGATCCTCCATTTTAAATAAATGATTTGATCAATTATGTTTCTTGTTTGGGGTTTGTTATTGCTTGGCTGTACCACTTGTTTAAGGGGTTGGACTATGTGAGCAGACTATGTACTGTTTGCTGGGGGAAGTAATCAATCACCTTGTGCATCAGCATCAAATACTGCATAATGCCACTCCAGGTGGAAGCACTGGGCAATGTTAGGCTCGTGTACCCAGTGTAACAGTACTTCAGGGAACCCAGGATGGCCCATTTGGGAGGTTGTGAGAAGTAAACGCTAAGGGCCCTGGGTATCCTGCTTACATACATGAGTGTGCTTATTGCAAACAAGAAAATTCATGCAAACAGAAGTCCAATAAGCTTCCTAAGTAGATATTAGTTCTATGCAATCTCAAGATACACTGTCTAAATCAAACATAACATTAAATAATCTTTTTTTTATAAAATAGCAGTTTGGAATTGTAACTGGCTCCCTGACCCGGGTACTACAGGCACTACCTACAAAGTAGTGAAACAGTCAGCTTTTATTTGTGTCTGGGCACTGCAGGCTCTTAGGGCGGTCACTAGGGATGCTTATAACTTCAGGAGGAAACACAGCACAGCAATGCCATTGTCCACACAGAGGCAGTGGAGCCAAGCATAAAATTAATTTATTAACTCCTCATACACAAACTATTATCCCCATAGGGAGCACTAAACAATTACATCCACATACACCCTTGATTCTCCAGTAGCTTTTTGTTGTTTTATTTAAACATTTTATTACATATCCGGAAAACACATCATGAACTCCATAGACAGGTTCTAGTACCAATAAAATATGCCAAAACACATACAAAGAAATGTCTCTCTATACTTTTCTGTGTGGAATGCTTCACTCCAGAGGCACACACCTGTAGGGGCCCTGATCTAGAACACCTAACTACAAGTGCTGGTACCCTTCCGCCATTACATACAGTACTGCAGATAATTTATTTATTTATTTTAAAAGTTTCACCAGGAAAGACATACTGAGCTGAGTACAGCTCATTTTCAGAAAGTATTCTGGAAAAAAAGTGGAAGAGAACAAAGTGGTGTACAAAAACAATTGACAAGCAATACAAGTACATAGTTTGAACATAGTCTAACAGGCAGTATAGATTGGTCCAATACTGATTAGTCAAGCTAAGCGTGGAAATGCAGTGTGTGCAAGACAACATGAGCATAAAGTGCAGTTATGCGATTTACCCTTAGCAGGAGGTGGAACTATAATTAGGAGAGGGAGAAACAAGGAAGGGGAGGAGAAAGATGTAAGCAAATAAAAAGAGTGAAACTGTATAAGAGGTGGGAAGGTGGAGGAGAGTAAGACCAGGTAGGGGAGATGGGTAGGGAGTAGAATGGGTAGGGAAAAACAGAGGAGATAAAGAGGGGTTCCACTGCAGTTACAGGAGGGAGAGGAAGTTAAGTAAAGAGAGGCTAGAGAGTGAAAGGAGGAGATAGAACAGATGGGTAGGGAGGGAGTTCCAGAGTTTAGGGAAGCGGAAGGAGGCAGCCTGGCGGCTGAAGTAGACCTGGGGGAAGAGTGAGAGTGCAAAACTTAGAGCTGCAAAGGGTGTAAGAGGTAGAGGTGGGCTGAGAAAGGAGAGGTGAGATAAGAAGGGAGAGATCCAAGCCAGTACTTGGCTATAAAGGAGGAGCAGTGGCAAAGCTCCTGGCTTCAAGGAGGCGAAAGGAAGGGTGTAGAAAGCAGTGGTGGGTCGTGGCAGACAGTTCATAGCAAAACAACAGAAGCAATGAAAAGGGGTGTCCAGTCTGGAAAGGGTGGATCTGGGAACAACGCTGAAGACTATGTCACCATAGTCAAATATGGGAGGATCACTTTCTGAACAGAGGCTCTGTGGGCTGGGCAGTGGATGCAACCATGGTTACAGCACAGTGCACCTAATTTGGGGTGCAATTTTTTGTATGGCATCCACATGTTCGAAAGTCTAGGTGCCTGTCAGCCAGATAAGCACAGAATAAGAGGGGGCCTTGTGCTATTATTCTTACAGCTACGCACTGTCTAGTGCTCAATAAAGTCACTAGTAATACTTCCTGGGGCCAAAAGTTAATGGGTAACTCTCCACTAGGCGCTACTTAAACCACATACACACCAAAGGGCAGATACGAATGGAGAAAGAAATGCCAATTTCTAAAGTGTTTAATGCTGTATCAGGTTTTCAGGCTTGCAATACTTGAATACTTCAGTTTGTTATTCAGATCTAAGGAGTTCGTTTATCTGCTCACAGCATTAAAACACAGTTTGTGATTTCCACAAATGCAAAAATTGCAGATCCACGACCACAGCTTCACTGTGTACAGCTTTGTCAAGGGTGACTTGGAAAGCACCTGATGGCCTTAAATACTCATCTGTTATTTTATAAGTACATCACATGAGTCATACCATTCATTTTATCATAATAGCTGCTATAAACATACTCTAACCAGAGCTGATAGGGCTGTGACGAGCTGCAAGTGACCAAGTTACACATGTGTGTAGAAATTATTAGCTTCGAGGTGCAAATTGGCCATTTTTTGGAGGTGTTGCAGATTTTCAATATGGCCATTTTGGGACCCTCCTCATGAAGAGTGCCAGTGTCATTTTGTTCACTTGTCCCGAAGGTGATTTCATAGAGTGAATGGCCATTACTGTGCCACAGGTGTGAAACACATTTTGAGCAGGATGTTAAAATGACAGTTATACTGTTAAAAAGGAGGTATGCAAAATGGCAAGTTTAAAATATTAAACATTGGCAAAAGTTAGGAGCATGCATAAAAACTGTACAGTGCATGCTCATAACACAATCATTTAAGTTTTCATCAGATTTGCAACATGGGCTTTTGGGACCCCACCTCATAAACAGTGGCACTGTCATTTTGTGAATCAGTCCCAAGGTGATTCTGCACAGCAACCATGAAATCACCTTTGGGACTGAGTAACTAAATGACAGTGACAGATTTCATGAGGTGGGGTGTTAAGAACCCATGTTGAAAATTTCAGGCCAAAAATTTTAAAAATGGCTGATTTATTAACACAAGTTGAAACCTCATTGAAGGCCATTATAGCACGCTTACCTTCGATTCTTCAGTTTGCAGTGATTCGGCTTTGAAGAGTGGAGGCGTGTCCAGGTCAGAGAAGTTGACAGTGCCGACCTCGGAGGTAAGTATGGGATAAGGGGGCGTAAGGAGGTGGGTACTGAGTGGGATGGTGGGGATGTGGAGGGGACTAGCGACAACAAGGGACCATTTTCTTTTTACAGATAAAAAACACATTGGGGACAGTTTTCTTTATTTACAGGAAATAAACAAAAACAAAACATACATTTGGGCACACTGGTGGACTCCCAGTGTGCTACATGAATGGGGGTGGGTACATGATGTAGACATGGGAATTGGGCACCCGATGTCAGCATGAGAAGAAAAAAAATACATTTAGGCACAGGGGTGGGCTCCCAGTGTGCCACATGAGTGAGGGTACACATAATGCTGACACGGGACGGGCACCCAATATCAGCACGGTGGGGAGTGAATACCATTTGGGCACACTGGGGTGGGCTCCTGTGTGCCACATGAGTTTAAGGTGCTACATAATGCTGACATGGGGATTGGGGACCCCAATGTTGGTGTGGAGATGGGAATGGAGGAATGGGGTGGACAGCAGCAGTGGGAGGGTGCGAGACTATTTTCTTTGTTGCTGGTACTGGTGGCTATGATGCAACTGCACATGCACGCAGCATTCGCGCTAGTTGCACATGCATAGTTCATGCCCAGGAATGCAGAAATAACACCTTAAATAGAGTGCTATTATTCGGTAGCAGATGATTGTGTGAAGAGTTTCAAGCTCTGTAAGAAGCTACAATCGATTCTCAAATGCCTGTAGGCTCTGGCCCACAGCCTTAAAATGTGCAAAGATTATTATAAGTGCAAATTTGAAAAACATGCTTATTACATTAATTAAAACTTAGCAGAGCACACTTTATACTGGGATTTGAATAAAAAGGATTTGAAGTTTATTTATTAAGAAAACAATTTCAAAACCTTAACAGGACACTTCCAGCCTTTTTTACATCATATTATTTTTAGGTAAAACTCACATTTTATGAGTGCATACTTTCTCTAAAATTCATTGATGTTGCTGGTTGTTTTAATTGTCTCCTTGCTTATTAGAACCAAAATGCATGGTAATGTTAAAATTGCCCAGGTTTGTTTTGCTTCAAATCATTGAACTACTGTTAGTGCACACTTCCTGAACATTAGAAACAACTCAAACAACCACTCATGATACAACAGTCTCCTCTACTCCTGCTGCATAATGATTGGCTAGATGGTGTTGGGTGTGTTCCTCAGTCCAGGAAAATGGAGTGGAAGCTGGTCAAGAAATGTAAACAAACATGTTTTGGTGTGGTAACACCAGTATGGTGGGCAGTCTGTTTTACATTTTAAAAGAAAAAGTATCTGAATCAAACTACCACCTGCATCAACAGTCTGTATAGAATGTGAACAATCATAAAATGTGTTTTTAAAGTTGGGACACTTTGTGGCCTAAGAGGGTTGACAGTGTCCTTTAAATCCTAAATGATTTCTATAATTTAGAAAAATCCAGTACAAAATAAAAGACTTTGACAAATTTTTAATGCCGTAGATCATTTTAAATTAGAGTACAAAACTTTTATTAGAAAATGCTAATTATGACCACACTGAAGCCTTTACAAATGTACATCTACACAAATAGTATTCATCAATCATATTTTTCTATACAAATGTCAGTGCTACCAGTGGAGGTTTAAAATAATATATAGGGGATATGCAATAAGCTGATTTAAAGTATGCAGTTTATCTTCATGTGTGAGGGCAGGACCATAACTCATGAGTAGCAAAGCCACGAGTCAGTTATGAATTTCCTACCGCTGCATATTTTTAGTTAAACCATTGTATATTTGGCTTATAAAACATCAGTTAATTAGTCATAACTTTTACATTTTCTGTTTGTATGACAATTTAAGAGTTTCTCATTGATATCAATTGCTGGCTTCAGTGCTGCACATGACTTTTGTAATGCCACCAGCATTATGAAAGCTGCTGTCTGATTGTTCAATATGTATTGTGACATACCCAACTTTGCTAGATATATAGAATAGTGGATGGGTGAACATCCACAACAAGGCTATGTTTCCATCGAGGGAGCTGATGACATCACAGAGACCTTGAGAGCGAAGCTCGAGGTCTCGCTGATGTCATAATCTGCCCGAGATGGAGACGCAGACTTAGTTGTGGATGTTCATCCACCCACTGTTTTATATAGTATATGTTTTTTTTTTGTTTTACATAGTTTTTCTTATTACTTACTGTGGGCTGCTACTGTTCCATTCCATCTGGTGCTCCTGCTCACCCGCCTCGCTTATGCTCTGTCCGACATGTTAGTTTCTCCTTTGTACATCGCTTAGTTTTAAAATCAGGGGAGAAAAAAAGAAACAGTGTGTTCAGAAAGGGAGCCGTGTATGGCCTCCATGTCCCGACTTCAAAGTTGGTGGCTCCACTGCCTGGCACTCGCTAAATCGTGCCGCCATGTTTGTTTGGCTCAGACATGGTTCTCTAGAAAAACAGTCAGGTGGCAGGTCAAGGGTAAAAGCTGTTGTACTATCGATGTGACGTCAGAACAATAGTACAACAACTTTTTGACCTTTGAACTGTACTACAACAAGATTTCAGCAGTTGCTGAAATCCATGCACAGTTGGCAGTACCCATATACTATAATGTCTTACTATATTGGGTCAAGATAATACTTTTATCTTGTATCTTGTTATTTATTAGCACACAAACGTTGTATAAATTGACATCTAGAAATAAAAAAAGAATCAAATCTCCATTTAAGCCAAAAGGAATCAATGAGTTGTGATTATAAATCTGTTTGGCTCTTTTTGTTTCAGTGTCGGGACCAGGGAGAATGCTGGCCATGACAGTTAGGAAAGTTAAATAAGTTCCATGAGATCTCTTACTTCCACCTGGACAGTGACCAGAGATGGGCACAAGGGAACTCAGTTTAACATCTCCTCTGTAGGATGGTACTTCAACAGTGCAATACCCCTAATACTAAACTAAGGTATCAGTTATGGGTATTATCCCAAGCACCTGGTGTGAGGCTACAAACCACAGCCATCTGATCTTTTGGCCCCAGAGGTGAGTGTGCTACCTACTGACATTGATTTATTAGTGGCTGGATATAAAAAGATTTATTTTGCACAGCACATTTACATGATATATGTTTGCCATGACTAAACACATGTCCCTGTCTGAATACCCCTTGTGGTCATTGTCCCAGGTTCATTCTGGTAGGGAATTTAAGGACATTTTGTTGTTGCTGCATTTTATTTTACTTTCACCCTAAAACACAAAATAATAGTATAATTGGGAAAAAGTACACCTCAAATGAATAATGCAGAGTACATTTTATATTTCAGTTAAATGATAAAGAACCTCAGCTCAAAAGCACAGAGGGGGGTTACCTGAAAAAGGCAATGGCAACAAAGCAGGTTTCAAAGAAATACAAGATCACACATGCCCCATTATTTAGGTATGTGTTATCTTTTATTTCTTATATATCCACTGATTAGTAAGAGTGATGTTGCTACTACACTGTAATACCATGTATTACTGCTGTTATTATACTTTGTACCTATTTTAATGTTGTGTATCATTTTGTATTACTGTGCACAAATGCTATAACTTTTTACTTTGTCCCTTGGCCCTTCCCTGGGTTGCACCAGGAAACGAGCCTAGGCTCAGAGTCCCTTTCCCAGTTACCAACTTTTAAATAAAATGAATAAAGAAATATGTTTTGCTTACAAATTACACTCTCATCAAATAAACAACATACACAGAGGGTAGCTATTATGCTACTTAAGGTATTATATGCTATGTTGCAAATTACCCTGCTATTCTGACCAGAATTCATGTGTTCCAGAACGTACTGCTTCACTGATTCAGCCTATGGTTTGCAATGCAGGCTGTACTGTGGTGATTTCTTTCTGACATATTGACATATGTACCTGTCTGTACATAGATTGTACAGTAGGTTTGATCTGATTTATACTGTAAAGTGCATTGGTGCTTTCTGAAGAAACTATCAACATGTTATGTTGCCTACTTCTTATCAGAACAAGATTAACAGATGGGATTATTGATTGCTACTGTGTGTATTTTGTATTACCAATACCTTATGCAAGGAACAACATTCAGTGCAAAATGAACATTAATCATTGTGTGACTGACATGTAGGAACAAACATTGCATTCAAAACATGTTGTTACTAACTTAGGATAAGATAACTTTTTCTATGTATTGCAACAACTTTCTTAAGTGGAATACTGACAGTGTGGTATGAATGTCATCTGCACATTATCTTCACAACTGATTACTGGTTTTGCCTTTTAATCAGAAAGGGGCCACACACATTACTGTGTGTTAAAGGCACATTAATCACTGTCAGAACTGAAAATAAGAAACAACATTGTGTGACAAAGGCACATTCATTTAATTAACAGGAAATATTTTTATATATAATGTAGGAAATCAACTGGTTGTCCAACTGACCATGTCTTGCATGATACTGATGTGTATGTTGTGTTCACGGGACATAGCTGCCCAGCCTTCTTAACTAATGAGGGTCTTACAGAGTTTATACAAACAATATTAAACATGACATAATGACACACTAGCCTGCAGTGCTGGCTGTGTGTTATACATACTGGTCTCTGTTATACTGTGTACTCACAAGGCTCTGTGGAAAGAATGGAAAATATGTATACCTTGGTGGCTTCTGCCCTATGTCACAGTGAGTTGTTGTCCTGTGAATATTATTGTCTATGGTTGTGGTAGTAAAACTGATCAGCACCATGATTAGTAAAATGTTTCAGGTCAAAGACAGCCAGCATGTCTTGTTTTCTGGCGGTGGAGATCTGCAAACTGGAGTCACTACCTGTCGTTGTTGCTATCCATCCAACCCATTGAGCAGCTCTGCAGTTGTATTGCTTGCTATGTTTGGATCTATGGCTGACACTGAACTAGTAGGGAATGGCCTTCCACTATATTGGTTAGTGGTTTCTCTCACAGTTGTGTTTAAAGTCTGTTGTGTAGCTGCCATTTTGTGGTATTTGATGAAACACATGTGGAGTTTGAATTCTGACCATAGGATGATAGTAAGTTGCTCCATTTCTTGTGTTCACTGGTTAATGCAGACCAATAATTTTTAAACTGTTCTCGCATCGAGTGTCCTGTGATGGGCAAAATCTCACATGAGGCTAAGCTGGCTTCTGAGAGTATTTGTACTACAGTACTCGGATACAGTGGTTTGTGTTTCATTGACTCAGTCCCGCTTCCACTGAAATCCTAACCATTAAGTCTCCTAGATAATTTACTCCCATTGGTTGTTGTGTATGCCAGTGCTGATCTTAAGGCCGGACAACTCGTTCAGGGTGCAGGTATAATGCTTTGACATTTGGGGACATTGATATAATTCTTGTACAGCTGTACAGGACATGTGAGATTTCTAGGATCAGCGAACAAAAGTCGCATTGACTTTCTTTGTTTGTCTCGTGAACATCACTATGATTTTTGTAGGTGGGTTGTATGTCAGAGTTAAATACTATTTCCTGGAACTGTTTCTTTTGATTGTAAATGAGTCCTGTTACAACTCTCGCACACCTTCATGACCATGTCATCGAGGCCCAATGGAGCTCAAACCAGACATGTCTGACTAGGCCCTGCAGGTGTGTCTGGTGACATTGCTGGAGATGTGTGCAGGTTTTTAAATCATTCTCAGAAATAGGTGGTGATGAACAGAGCGAGCTTGACTTTCTTTTCTTATTTGTTTTAGGACAGCTATAAGATATTATTAGCACTTCTGAATGCAGGGTCGGCACAGATAAGCGATACACTGGTTGTTTTCAGTGTTATTAAAACTGATTTAAGACAGCTGGCAAACAGGAGACTACAAACAGCATAAAGGTTTCGCTCAAAAGCTTGCACTGATGCATAAAATCTCTCAGCAGGCTACTGAATACAACAGTCACTTTATAATGTATATTTATCTGCTTGGCTGTTGATCAATCTTGAAGTACATTCATTGTCAAGAATCTGGCGCTTTTGAGTGTTACGCTCATCTTTAGCAGTTTCCAGCAAGTTTAGGTCTTTTGTTGAAGTGCTGTGTTTGCGTCTGGTGAGCATGCTTGGCGTTGTAGTGTGAGCTGAATCATATATCTTTGTGTGCCATCTGGACTGGTTTTTCCTCTTTAGCGCAGTAGTTCCGCTTCTGATGCGCTGCTTGTACTTTAACCATGTTTGCTTGAGATATTGATAGAGCTGTGCTGCTTTCTGGTGTACATTCATAGCTTTTTGTTGTATCCTTTTCTCTGTTTTCTGTATGGAATTAACTGTACTATCTGGTGCAGTACACAGCAGGCTGTTTATAGATTTGCTGAGTCTTTGAATTACTATCTGTTATATTCTTTAGTGTGACTGGGTGATTGCACTATACACATTTGTAGACTGCATGTTCTTGCAGTTAGTAGACTGTGTTACACAAACGTGGGCTATATGTGGGTCACTGATTGCTGTTTCATGATGCGGTGTTAGATTAGGTGATCATTCTTTCTCTTTGTGAATGCTTTTAGTGCTCTCACTAAAGATTTCTGCTGCTGGCAATGATTTTGAACTTTTGTTTTCGATACTACTGCTGTGTTACTCACAGTTATCTGTTGTCTGACCTGCACATGGAGTGGTAGGAATATTGCCTACTAAGCTACTAGATGCAGTACATGTCAATGTTTGTCATAAACTGTTTTGCAAGACTTCATCTTTACTGTGTGATGCCATGGTTAGACACATAGACACAGTGTGTACCACTGTGGAGGATACCGCTTGCCTGTTTCAACACTCAACACGACTGCATTGTGGGGGTATATATGTTGATCATGCAGTTGTTGAATAGTGCTGTGCAGCACTTGACTTCTGCTGCGGGAGTACCATGCCAGAAATTCAACCTGTTTACTCTGGCGGCAGCCTACATGCTGCAGAACTGAATATATTAGATGAGAGTGAGGTACTTTCTTTCACGGAGGTGTAGTGACTGACAGTAGCTTTATGGGCTTTTGTCTTCTGTGTCTTATCCTAATAAAATCTTAAAACTGACCTTTAAAACAAACTTGATTACCTCTTATTGAAAAACAAAAACACAAACTATTACGTGTGACTGACAGAAGCTTTTATGGGCTTTTGCCTTTGTCTTATCTTTTCTAGTGAAATCTAAAACTAGCATGCAGCTTTGTGTTGATGCTGTATAGTACTTGAGCTCCCTTCAAGCCTGCTTTTCTTTGCTGTGCAGTACACTGTATCTCTCTTGTAATACTCTTTTGTGCCTACTGAGTATATGACTTGTATGCATCTTCTGCTGCTGTATGGTCTTTTTGGAGACATACTCTCTTAGTGAGATTGTCCACAATGCAGATCTCAGCTGTGCTAAATGCTGTCTTACTTCTAGTAGGACTGCTTTGTGTCTGTGTCACTTGCAGCCTTCTACAGTTACAGATTTAATTGCTGTGCTTATCACCATGGTTTTCTGAGACACAAACTGTCTATTTAATGTCTCTTTGGTAGACACATTTTGTGAACTTGAGTCATATTGCAGTTGTTGCCTTATAATGATACCTTTAGTAGCCCTATCACTGGACCCCACAACAGGATTTTTGCTCAGTGGTCTTAGTGAGAGATCACTGAGAAATCACTTGCCCAGTGTACACATCTGTTGCATAACATGTGACACTGTCTTCTACTGTGTTTTCAGTAGGTGCCTTACGTACAGGTGGATTTGCATTTAGCAGCAACTCTGTACAGCTGCAGAATCTTTGTTGCTGATTTTGCCTTCTGTACTGCATGCTATGGCAGGAGTTGTGGAGCTCTTTGCAGTAAATCATCTGTGTTATGCTACTTTTCAGAAATGAGAAAATCCTGTTCCAGTGTTGTGCAATGATGGACATTAGTGCCACCCTCTTGAGACAGCTGTGGTTTACATATACTAGTCTCTCTATCCTGAGATGTTGCTACATATGTAGTTACTGTTGTGCCTTAGTCACTTGTGTGCCCAATGCTGATGCACTTCTGCTGTCTCTTGCAAACTGACCATTCTGACGTTTGAGTATTGCGTTGATAATTGTGATCCTCGGGTATCAGGGTTGCAGTCTTTGTGTGTTGCAGCAGTTGACTTCTGACTCACACACTGGAATGCATCAGATATACTTGTCTGTTTCTCTGCTGATCTTTTGTCATCTACTACTCTTGAGGTACAAGATACCACTCCAGCTACATGATGGTTTGTCTCCCAACAACTCGTTGGTGCATGTTTGTTGGACTGTGTAGCAAGGGTATGTCCCTGGGACAAGCATTGTAGTGGGAGGGTATTCTGCTATTTACATTTTTAAGCTCTCGAAGAACAGCTTCTCCATCAGGAAAGCTTTGTTCAGCCAGTCATTGACAGTCAGGGTGCCAAATAAAGAAAAAGTTACATCCATTACACCCTTAAAGGTACAGTGAAATCCGAGATGCTGAAAGAGAAAACCTATTGTATACTTCAAACACGAGCACTCATGATATGAAGATCACTCCACAGTGTGGAAGTAAATTGGTGGCACAGTGACTAATAACATCATGCACTGAAAGCATGCATTAAACATAACAAATAGTGCATGATGAGGTTGTACACAATGAGGGGCTATATCAATGGGATTTACACAACAAGGGTAGTGCTCTCTATTGTGTTTGCATTCAGGATCTCAGCTATCGGTTGGTGGTAAAGCAACAGTTTGCAGTTTTGCCACATCTGTACTTGCATATTTGCGGGAAAGACTTATGTTTTCTGACTGTAGCCACTTGACTATGTCATTACCTGCAGACAAGACATACTGAAATTGTAGCCCTACGAAATTGCAGCCCTGTTGCTGTGCACATATTGGGGAGAATTCATATAGTACCTAGACAGCAATACGTCTGAATACTACTACCACCTCCACCCACTCACCAGGTGTTTGACTGCTACATCAGCAGATTTGGCACTATCCAGCACTGCTCTTGTCATTTCTGGATGAAGACTTGCTTTTGTTCCTATGTGTCTGCCGACAGGACACTGGCTGCAGAAGCCAGAATTTCATGAAAGCAGTGCTGCTGCAAGACAATGGGAGGGCTTGGCCTGAGGTTCAATGTGAGAAAGCTCCTCCCACAACCTCTATTTAAGCCCTCCACTAATGCACCTCCCTTGCTTAGGTAGTATTTTTGTCTGTGCTCCCTCGTTGCTCGTATGCTGTGCTGCATTGTGGTGCTGCTGCTCTCATTTCTGCTTCCCTTTGTTCTCTGTCCTGTCTGATTTCTTTTTTTTTATTCTTTTCCTGGCAGGTCCTCTGTCAGCGTTCTGCCCTCATCGCAGCCCCAGGCTTCCATCAACTGTTAATTGCCAGCTTGTCTCCTGCTCACCCCAGCTTTCCCCTGGAGGGTGGGGCGCACACTGGTTCCCCTAATTCCAGTGTCACGGGACCAGTATCTAGTTGGGAGTACTGCTGGTGATGATGGCTAATTGAAGCCTGGTGTGGGCTTCATTTAGACAAAGGACCCACCCCTCCCTTTTCAGTTTTCCTCCGGGAGGAGGGACGTGCAATGATGTCCAGTGTCCACCCTGCCTCCAGTACATGTGGCTGTGTGACTCCCAGCCACCGGCAGGGGTCTGTCTAGCACAGGGCACTTTTCCACCCCTCCCCTGGAGAAGAAGAGCAGTCTATGGGACACTCTATCCTTCTCCCCTCAGCTGGCCCTCCAGCAACCTGGGTCCATTCCCAAACCGCGGTCGCTTCGTCGCAGAGTGGAAATCCAACCACTGCGCCAATGGGCCAGCCTCTGCCCTGTCCAATTTCTTGTTCTTCCTTTTCTCTTCCCTCCTTCCCATGTGGTTTGTCCCTGCCTGTGTGTCCTGCCTTTTCCCCACGGCCAATGACCACCTACTTTTCTTGCTCCTTACCTCCCAGGTCGTCCTGGGGTTCTTTGTGTTGTTGGTTCTTTTTGTGGTTTATATCTTTCCCTCCGATGCTGCCGATGCCTCCTGCTTGGCCTGCATCCCAGCCACCAGTGCTCATGGGCATTTCCACTCTTCTCTTAGCCCATAGTGTGTGCTTTCACTTCCCGTCCTTCTCACTCTAATTCTGTTGCTTCCATATTCCTCTCATTGCTCCATGCAGCCTCCAGCTTTGCCTGGCTCTCCAGTTCCAGTCCCTTAGCCTTCTCCCTACGATGAATAAAGGACTCTACACCCTACTCAGTATGTACATCCTCTTTGTTCCTGTATCACTGCACTTGTTCTTCTCAGCATCCAAACCATCTTTGTCCCAGGGCAAAAGGCTCCTCAGCATGCCTCTCACACCTCACCAGCATACGACATCATGGGACAACTCTGCTTGGCTCAGCTCACCGACCTGCACATATTAGACCACACGAGTCATTGCAAACCGATAGTTTACATTCTGAGGCTTCTCCATAAGCTATGCAGCTAGCTAGCATATTCCAGGATTAAGCCCCCACACATCGATCTTAGATGATTTTATTCATTCAACTTCTTGGATTGCACCTTTAGTACAAGCTCGTTATATATATATAGGTTCCACGTCAGGAAACAAACAGCTGGGTGGATGTTAACTTTCTGTCCTGCAGCTTTCAGACACTGTTAGTTCTTAGCCATTGTCTCTCTCTGCTCTACATATGTCTGGACTTGTTTTCCTTCTCCATGCTTTCTACATTGCCTGTACTCTCCTCAGCCATGGTGGGGAGGGGGCTTGCCATCTTCCTACAGCATATAGACAAAGGGTGGGGGAGAGATGGAAAACATGAGGGGGTTAAAGCTCATTTGTAAATCACTTTTAGTGTGCTTCAGCTCTCCCATGCTTCACTCGGTCCCTCTTCAGGTGGCTCCTGTTCCATATCAGTCGATCACTGGTGATTTTCCTTCAAACTGAAAGCAAATCATATCCAGTCCAGTCCTAAGCTTATATCACTTACTGCCCCTACTTCTTTACTCATACATCTCCATTCCATGAATAATCCTGCTTTTGTACTGCCTCATTCAGCATTGTTCCTTCCTCCTACTTACGCCGTAAGGCTCTTCCCTCATCATCTTTCTACCTGGTGTTACCATCTTACTACTCTTCATATATCTCCATGTCAGCTACTCCTTTATCATTCCATTCCTGTTACACATCCTAGTTCTACTGTCTCTGCAGCAGCATTTGCGCTTCAGCCAGCTTATACCAGTAATATTCGAACTCCATCCCAACTCATGCCTTCTGATGTGCCGAGCGAAGGTGGCTTCCCCTGTCTACTGAGGATGGCAGTCTGTCACATTCACTACCTTCTACTACCTATCAACCTGGCACCCTCTGTCCCTGACATTCCTGGACAGCATTGAGTGAAGGTCAGCCCACCCCGACTTTCAGGATGGGAGCCAAGTCTACATTCTACTGCATCATGCCCAGCCTTATCTACCTCATGCCCTTTGCCACGTCCCTCCAGGAATAGAATTTCTCCACGCCATGTGCCCTCTTCATCTTCGCATGGTAGCTGCCTCAAATCAAGAGCATTGTGCTTCAGCTGTCATGATGGATGCCTGACTCTACATTCCACTGCTTCACCAGTATGCATTCTTAGCCTGCTACCCGATACTGCTTTCCTTCAGGAACCTGTCTTTTCCCAACTTGACTTCTCCATATTTCCTGGTCTGTAGTCTTAATACATGGTCCTGCCTTGAAAACTTACATGGCTCGGTGCCTGTCTCTGCTAACACTGTTTCCACCCTCTGCTTCCCATACATGATGCAGGTTGCTGCTTCCCTGTGGGAATGGGGCATTATACCTCATTTGCCTTCCACCTTTTCCTCCAGGCCTCTTCTGTTGGTCTTCATGGTCTGATTGCTTGGTTTGGTTGCCTGCTTCTGTGATTCCACTCATTCCATGCCATCTCTGGCTCACACCTGGATGCCACTCCTGTCTGGAGAGATTTTATCCTCTCAGTTGTCTCCATCTACCTCTGCTGAGTGGTGTCAGTTACTAGTTATCTCTCCTCAATTACCGGACTGGCAGCTCATTTCGCAACTGACCATTTCAACTTAGGAAGCTCTCTCATCGACCACACCGCCTGCTGCTCCCTGCTGAGCCTTGAACCATTTACCGAATTTGCCTCCACCATCATGCATTTTCTGGCATGTTGTGTCCTGGTCTTCTCACATCATCTCCTAGCTTAGGAGCTTCTGTCTGCTCCTTGAAGTTCATCCTCCGCTTTTCTACCTCATGCCCAACTTCAGCTTCTCTCTCTGATGCAGGACCTTTGCTCCAAATGTCCTCCATCCTCTCCAGCCTCCATCCTGCACTCTCCGTGGACCTTCATTTCTAACCCCTTTGGCCCCATTTCCTCCTGATATGGATTTGGCCAGCTTGTTCAGTCCCTCTCTCAATCCAAGTGGACTTCTTCACTGCAGGTCCTCCAGCTGGCTGCTATACAAGCTCATTTTCTTCTGCAGTATTGGGAACCTTGTCTTGCATCATTCTGCACCTCCATCCTTTCTCTAGTCACTTGCAGCCTTCATCAGATGTAGGATTCCTGTATCTCAACTCAGTTGCTCTTGGTGCTTGGCTTGGCTCCTTGGCCTTCCATGGATCATCCTCTAATGCCTCCTTCAGCCTTCCTGCATTTGCTGCTGTTCGCTGAAGAGCCAGCCTGATCCTGTACCTTCCTGCTCTGGATGTCATCCAACTTCACCTAGCCCATCACCGTCCCTGGATTATTCCTTCAGTTCATCAGGATTCACTCCGGACTTCCTTCCCATTTGAATGGCTGCTCTTTTCATCTGTGTCTCCCAGGCTCCTGGGCTTCATACCGTTTTCTGTGGCTCTTTGGGCCTCGACTCCATCTCTCTGACCAGTATGCCTACCCAGTCATCTGTTCTCCATATGATACATCTCATACTTCCACTCTGGCCATTCTAACATTAGCCCTTACACTACTCACTGATCACTGTTCATTACCCTGAGAAATACCACTGCTTGTAAACATCCCTTGGCTAACATGCCTCATAGACATTTACGCCATCATAGTTTTTCCACTACCCAGTTAGCTCCTCATGATCATTCATGGAATCCCAGTCACCTGGACAATAGGAAGACCTTCTCTATCTCTATTGGCTATACCCTCTGATTCCTGTCCATTCATTCACCATGACTTCCTGTCTGCCTTGTCTCACTGACTATCCTCATACATGGAAAGGACTTAAATCCTTCTGCTATTATCTGACTTCATAATCAGTATTGCTTCTACGGATACCAGGAATCACAAGTTAACCCATCCAGCTATGGACATCATCCATTTTACCTTCTGCAGCCTCTTCCTCCAACACCAGCTCTATTGACCAAGTTAATCAACTCCTACTTCTCAACAGACATTGCTTGTTTTAAGATTTTCTCAAATGCCTTCCAGAATATTCTTCGTGGATCTCCACCACCTAGTTGATTACTAATTCCACGCCATCCAAACCATTGATTGCGCCTCCGACATTACCTTTTCTTATACAATTATCTGCATCTTTTCATTTAGTACCTTCTGATGAGTTAACTGCTTTTCCAGTGGACTATGCAACCTCTTCTTCATGAATTACCTTCTTTAATCTCTGCAGTACAGTCTATCACTGAGAAATGGCTTTCCTGAATTCTGTCTAGAAATCCATAACAGTCAAAGCAAATTCACTAACTCAGTCTTGCCTCACAACCGGTCTTAATCAGCCATAGCACCAGGATCCTATGGCATCCTACACTAATCGACCTCATGACTTCACTACCAATTCAGCCTATAGACTCTTCCTCATATCCGCTTCAAGCATCTCTCTCTAGTATTTTGGCATCGATTACCTGTACTCTTAACCATACATTTGCCAACACAGTGCATCTCCCGGATAATCACACCTCAAACTACCCACACTTTACTTTAAGAAGAGTACCAGTAGAATATCTACATGTAAAGTTCTGAACTGCATGACAAAAGAAGACATCCATTACTTATACCCAACTTCCTATCATTCCCTATATACATTAGGTTACCATCTGGACGGCTTCCGCAAATCTTCTGCTATTCGTTACTAATCACTTATGGCATTTGTCTGCTACACGAGGTCCCTGCACCCTAATTGGTACCCTCAGAGGTACAATCAGACAGCTAGTGCTTAAGCATATGTTATACTAACATATAGGGCTAAGGGCATCTATCGTGATAAGAGTAGATGTCAGGTATGTACGCATATTGTTGTAATACACTTTACTTGCTAATACATATATTCTCCTATGCATTATCTGTGTATTTCTTACTTGTAAGATGCCAAGGCACCTGTGTCTTTGGCATAATTATATATATATAAGTCAGCATTACCACCTTTGGTGATTTATATCACTTCACTGAGTTATGTAAGACTCTGTATAAGAACTCTTTTGTTTCACAAACTGATGACTACTATAAAATTGTATAATGTTATCTTGGACCATGGAGCCTCCTCTAATTTAGCCAATAGGGTTCATCTCTGTAACTAGAAATGTTTCTATCTTACAGTAACCATAGTAATTATCATAGGTATATAATGTGATACATTAGTCTTGTACCTCAGAGATCCCAAGAGACACAAAGAAACCTCGAGGTTTAGGAATGCTTAGCACTGGCTCCCAGTTGGTATTGGTAAGAACTGCTTAGGGCAACTGTGATTTTCCTTTGGTAGTAATAAACATGTTTATTACTCTTCTGCAATGTGTCTGTGATTACTTGCATTTCCAATATTGCCAAGAACCTGAACATGAGGTTTAGACCTCCTGACAGTCCCATCAGTCACTCAAAACTCTCCTCTCCTCATTTCCACCCCACAATGCTTACTAAGCGATCTATCACTCACTAATAACTTTTCTACCTCCAGACTACCTTGAACAACAAACTTTACATGAATTGGACCATTCACCCAGGACTTTACAAATCATCGCAAGTCCCAACATTTACTGTCTGGTCATATATACATCAAATTATGCTCTCCTGACTCATTACTACAATCCCTTTGGACATGCATCTTTCATCACCTTGGAAATATGGACTACATTAACCCTTTTTCAACTGGATCTTCTATATCTAGCATTCCACCACCCTTCAGAAAAGAAGTACCCTTCATCCTCAGGATCATCATTCAGTCTGCATCATTCATGAATCGAGAATGAACCATTATCTCCAGGACACTCAAAGACTCTCTTCTACTCATGGAAGCTTCCTTAGTGACTTCTCACTCATTACTGAATTCCTTGCCTCTAGACCGTACCTTTACAGTGAAACCTTTCACAAGTTGGACCATTCACCAATGATTTCTTGTACCATAGCATTCCACCATTCTCTATCTAGTAACTTATCGATCAAGTCATGTTCCTGCTGCATGTTACACCCTTGCAATCCTTTGGGACAAACATCATTCATCTTGAAAACTTGGACTTCATTTGTGCTTCTTCACCTGGATCTACTTCACACTTTGATTCTAATTCTCTTTCAGAAAAGACCTACTTTCCAACCTCAAGATCATCACTCAATCTGCATCATCCATGGATCAAGGATGGATCACCATCTCTCCAAAAGCTCACTGCCCTCAAATTATCTATGGTTACTAGAACCCATGTCCTTCTCCTCTTAGTATTCCCAGAGAATAGGTAGACCATTGGCCATGGGTCCTCTGAGGTTTTCTACACCTGGGGTTTTCCTTTCCTGAGTGACATGGAGTCATACTCTCCATGAGATGGAGGAGGGTATCTTTTGGGGCCTTCTATTCCTACAAATTACTACCTACATACCTACTACTCAAGTATGAGAATAGATTAAAGCCACAAAAAGTACTACAAGTTACACAAGTACTATTTATACCCCATTACTATTCCGAAACACTGAATGGGAGGCATGGCCCGATTTTCAATGTGGAAATAGTTCCTCCACAACCTCTATTTAAGCCATCCACTAATGCACCTTCCTTGCTTAGTGAGTGTTTTTGTCCCCTGCCATCTCCTCCTCCTCCTCCTTCTTCGGTGCTCTTCTCACCCTTGTTCATGGGTCTTCTGTTCCCTACAGATTACTACCTACATACCTACTACTCAAGGGTGGAAATAGAGTAAAGCCACGAAAAGTACTACAAGTTACACAAGCACTATATATACCCCACTGCTATTCCACAAACATTGAATCTTTTATTGATATGGAGAACACCGGTTGCATTTTCATTACCTCTTCTTATATGCCAGCAGCTATCGTATATTTCTAAATCCAACTGCAATGGCAATTTCTATGGCAGTTACCAGCACAGATGACTGTACAGTATCAAGAATGTAGTCTGCTGCATTGCTGCACATTTTAGCTTAGCTGCTAACAAATAAGAATGGGCTATCATGATAGAGGTTCTCCGTTGCTTATCTGGACAGGAGACAGTCTGTGCAGAAATAGCAAATTATAGCACCTGTTTGATTGGTCAGTAGTGACAGAGCTTAGAGTGGCTAGGTGTAACAAACAGTATTTTTAGTTCTGCAATGCCTATGGACACTGTTGTAAAGCCTGGAGTTTGAAGACCTGGCCACTAACAAATGGGGCGGGGTGTTTAGGACTGTAATGCTGTTTCCAACAGCCATCATTCTATACTGCTTGAGTGTATATAGTACTCTTGTCTACTTTGTTATAGCAGCTGAATATAAACTCTTTTTATTCTCACTGTGATTCTGTGAAAGGTGAGCCTCTCACCTGTCAGCTATGTGATGGCAGAACTATCTAAAGCATTTCTGATACAACAATTACTCTACCACTGATCTACCTAGACCTTTTCAGTACATGCTCCACAGAACAAAACAATTAGCTGTGTTATGTCTTGAAGTTACAAGAAACAATTAGTTGTGTTGTCTCAGAACTTATAATTGACTTTCCTCACTAAGATAAAAAAAGGCCTGCTGCTAAAAATGAACTGAACAGATTCTGTAGATCCCTCCACTGTGGTGTTAAAAATTAGATCAGGTATCAAAACCATGAATTAACTTAGGAATTTAATCCATGGACAGGTGACAGCTTTCTTCCAATCAGATCTCCTACTTTAGGTAACCAATGTTATATTGTGATTTAAGACCAGGATGACTGTACAGGAAACAGATTTCATGCATGGTCACTTGATATATTTTGACCAATGAGACCTCTTTATTTTGGATGCCCATTTTATAATATACATATATATATATATATATAGTTTGAAAATTCGTTAATGCATCAATTAGGGTTGAAGTGACAAAAGATGGAATGAGACCCATCCTCCACACACCAACAGGCATGGGGTCATTAGGCTCAACTCTCACTCCATTCCATGTGTGAACAGGCTGTCATGGTACAGTATAGGATAATGGGGTGAGAGTTAGACTAATGACCCCATGGCACACCCCGATGCCTGCTAGTGTGGAGGATGGGATGGTAGGGTGGGGGAGTTAGGGGCTCAACCCCAACCCTCATTTCCATACTTTGTTGTTTCAACCCTAACTGATGCATTAACAAAGTTTTTGCAATTTATTTCCTCACTTTTGAAATAGTATAATAGCATCTTTATTTTACCGCGGAAGGACCCCTGCGCCTCATCCCTCCATGCAGATAGTACAACAGTATCCATGCATCACAGTGGAAGCTTAATAGGGTTCAGTGCAGGTCCTGTGGACCCTGCATTCCTATCCCTCCACAGATGCACATATGCATCTGGCTGTGGAAACACGTGGAGTATCTGGCCACTGTGCTTCCACACATTAAGTTATGAGCAAGCATAGTGAAATTGCAACAAATAGTCATAACTGTGTCATCTTAAATAATTTTCACCCAAGATGTTCACCATAACCTTCTCATCACCTCACCACATGTACCCAGTACAGAAAACTTTCACAGACTCTGTTGAAATGTAATTCTACCAACTATAATGCTATTTTGTACCCCAGATGTGGAAAAATGTTATTGGTAGAATTTAAAAATCACAGCTGTACTATTCATGAGGTGGCATGAAAATTGGTAATGTTGAAAATCTGGATTGAAAACATGAAAATGGGAGAAGTTATAAGCATGTGTAGAAACTGCATAACACACACTGTAATATGTTTATATTTTTTCAACTAATTTTCAAAATGGGCTTTGTTAAGCCAACCCAAAAGGTGATTTTGCACAGTGACCATGCCATTCTGTGCCACAGGTGTGAAAACACATTTCAGGCAGGTGTGAAAATGACAGCTATACTGTTCATAAGGGATGTGGAAAAATGGTAATGTTGAAAATCTGGAGTGAAAATATTAAAATTGGCAGAGTTACAAGCATGCGTATAAACTGCAAAATGCATGTTTAGATGCAGTCATTTTTGAATATTTTCACCAATTTGCAACATGGGCTTTTTGGGACCACATCATGAACAGTGGCACTATTATTTCATTAATTGGTTCCAAAGGTAATTCCACACTGTGACTGTAAAATCACCTTTTGGGACAGAGAAACAAAATGACAGTGCCAGGGTTCATGAGGTGGGGGTCACAAGAACCCAATGCTGAAAATTTGAGGCCAAAATTCTAAAAATGACTGAGATATCAACTTAAGTTGAAACCCCCACTGACTGAAATTATACGGCACTTACCTTTGATTCTTCAGTATGCAGTTCAGCTTTGAAGAATGCAGACATGTCCGGTCCAGAGAAGATCACTGATCCTGACTTCTGGAGGCACGCTTGGGGTGGGCAAGGGAGGTAGGTGCTCAGAGGGAAGGTGGGGATGGGGGAGGGGACTGGGAGACAGTGATTGACCGTTTTCTTTTTGCAGGTTTTAAAAAAAATTAAAGATGTCAGGGGATAGTTGTGTTTATTACAGGGACTATGCATTGTTTGGGGACACGAGTAGGCTGCCCAGTGTCCCAATGTAGAGGGAGGTTTACAATAACTGAGGACACTGGGAGTAGACTCCCAGTGTCCCACACTTGTGGTGCGGGGTGCTAGTGCCGACATGGGGATTAGGCACCCAATGTTGGCAAAAACTTCAATTGAGTTAAAAATATTTTGGGCACTGGGAGTGGGTTCTCAGTATCCCACACTGACGGTGGTGGAGGGGGCTGGTGCTGACACTGGGATTGGGCACCCCATGTCGGCCAAAGTCCCGCTCCTGAGCCAATCCCAGTTCGTGAGTCATCAAAATCCTTGTTTGTGAGCTAATTCCTGTTAATGAGGTAAAGTCAAGTGACTCTCCACTCATGAACAGGGATTTTGACTTCTCGTGAAAAGGGATCAGCTTGCAAACAGGGATTTCAACAGCTCACAAACAGGGATTGGCTTGGAAACAGGGATTTTAAAATTAAAATAAAAAATGTTTTTATGTAAGTAAAAGAAACCAAAGGTATGGGCACATAGAGGACTCTACCCCTAACCAAAACCCTGCTTTGGTTTCTCCATAAAACATCCCTTGGGCAAGTTTTACATTTCGGTTGTCTACCCTTGCTAAGTGAGAAAACAAGATGGCGGCTCGCAAAGAGGATTTTTTCCAAGAGGGATTTATAAATCCCTCTTGTAAACTGACAAAACTTGATCATAAGCTCAAATCCCTTTCACAAAACATACATATATTCTAAACACTGAACTGAGCATGCTTAGAACCCAAACATTCAAAACTGAATAACTTTGGAACGGATTAATATTTTTTCACCAAATCAATGCTGGATTATTCTTTCAGGCAACATCTTTCTACTCTGAAGATTTCAGATCAAAACCAAACCATGCAACCACAGTGCGATGGGCAAAATCAGCAAAGATGGGCAAAAAATAAAACACACACTTTTTCACTATGAATGGTGCAAAACTGCTCATCCGATCAAAACGAAACTTGAAATGTTTGGAGACCTACCCATGGAACAGCACATACCGCATTTCATGCAACTCCATTGAATGGTTGTGAAGTTAAAATGCAAAAGTTGGGATTTAACATTAAACTGTTTACTCAACCTAATTTTAGGGGCATGACCACGCCCTATAATCAGGGACACTGGTTTACCAGGATTGAGAAAGGGCATATTACATTTTGCACATTGTTAAAATGGTATTGTCACCGATGTCTGCTAAGCCAAAATCCAGTTTTACGGTGTTTGGTTTTGTGTACTTTATTTAACAATTTTAACTCTGCTAACATGCAGTTTAGCAATTTTGACCTAAACTGTTACACATCCTTCCATCCTTGTACCAATTTAAAGTTATTTTAGGTACAAGATGTGATGGCAGCAGCAACACTACAGCCCCTGGTCCCTAAGGTGTGATGGAAGCAGCACTACGGTCCCCATCCCTCTGGTGTGACAGAAGCAGCAGCACTATGGCCTTCATCCCTTAGGTGTGATGGCAGCAGTACTATGGTCATCATTCCTCATGTGTGATGGCAGTATCAGCACTATGGCCCCCATCCCTCAGGTGGGATGGCAGCAGGCCTACATTCCCCATCCACCAGTGGTGATGGCAAGTACTACCGCCCCCACCCCTTTGGTGTGATGGCAGTAGCAACAATGCAGTATACATCCTCTGGGGTGATGAGTAGTGACAGCAATATGATCCCCTTTCTACACTCACACCCCACATGCACAGTTACAAATGACTTGATCACTTTGCTTGTTAGAACTCAGACATGAATTAATCTGAACCATCACCACTAAGGTGGACTACCTTGTCTTTTTCCTATCTATAATTTAACTGCCTGAATTGGATATCTGCCTGTGACACTGCTGACCAGGGTTAGGGAACAGACTTGGGTGTTGGAGGGCCAGCTGGTGGGTGAAGGCTTGAGTGTCCAACACCACTCCCTTGTCCTGAGAGGAGGGTGGGTTCATGGCTCAGCATTTGCTGGCCCCTGGTGGAGGCCAGAGGCATGACAACACATCAGTCCTCACTGTGGGAGGAGGTGATGAATGTCGGCTTGTGCCTTGACATCATGTAGCCTGTCAAGCTCCCAAGAAAATGGGAAAACACCCACTGGCCAACCGAAGGATGGCTGCTGGTCCTACCATACACCAGAAGCCCCAGACATGCCCAGGATACACAGGAAGCTCTTTGGGCAATTCTCCTCCCTGGTAACCTCCCACAGGGGTAGGGGCCCACTCAATGAAGGGGTTAGTTTGGGTTACCTTGTAGCATAGCAGTAAGAGTCAGTGGATAGTGGTCGGAACTCAGCAGCTGTGGTAGAGGGCATTGGCAGGCCTGAAGGAGTGGATGGACAGGGGTAGGAGGAGCAAAAAAAAATCTGCTTGAATTTACTTTGAAATAAAGTGTTTTCACCATACAAATTCCACAAATGATTAGTGGAGGACTTTCAATGGATTCATGCATCTCCCAGACATGTGGATGCTTTTTTTTTACTTGGTGTCCATTAAAGGGTGTCTCCCAGTTTTCACGTCTTTGTTCATATGTGAATTGTGCACTACTCTGCCCACCAGCATCATACAGCCCCTGGGGTCTTACCTTCTGTATGTCATTGACTGTGCTTTCAAAATCCACTGGCTAAACATATAGTACTCTTAAATACTTAACATTTGCTTTTTGTTGAAGCAGTCTATCAGAAAACATTTTGTTGTCACACAGTCAGAACCAACAGGTGGAAGAAAAGGTGCAATGATCCAATTCACCTAAATGGGGTGCTAACTGTGAAGTCTTTTCATAAGTAGTAAGGCAGTTTCTTCTTTGTGAACATACTTTCATTCAGACTAGTTTTCATTCAAACAACTGAGGATTTTGGATAGCCCTACTGATTATATACTTGAATAAGTTAGTTGATAACAGTGATCCTGCTTTTAGCAATCTACAACCTAGATGTTTATATGTAAAGAATACAATAAAAACCTGACTAAAATCTAAAACAAGCTTATAAAATGTATCTGAATATTTATCTTTACCTATACAAAATCATTGCAGCCCAAGTAAAAATCAAGTAAATTATATGGAACCCTGACTAGTATTCTATGATGTAGTAAACATATATTGGTATTTTTTTTATATTCTTTGTAAAGCAGGTAAGGGCCACTAGGCAGAACTGTCTGTTTTAAGGAGTGACCTAGAAGCACTTGGGAGGTTAAGTGACTTGCTTGGATGCAAGTGGAGGTTGTGGTACTCAAACCCTAGTCTGCTGGATGTACCCAGTTCAATCACCATTTGTTACTCTAACCACTAAACATGGGTGATTAAACTGAATGGCTGATTACACAAAGCAGTGCAGGTGATTTCCTTACTGTTTCTATATGCAGCAAAGCAGAAAGAATGCAAAGCACAGCAGCATTCATTTTAAGATGCTGAAATCGAGTCGCCCACTGGCGCTGCAGTAGCATTATTGCTTGCATGCCAGTGACCCAGGGTCAGAAGCAAACTTGGGTTGCTGGAGGTCTGGCCAGGGGAGTAGGATCGAGCACCTGGGGAACTGCTCTCCTCCTCCGGGAGGGTGGGCTGCAGGTCCTGCTTTTACCACCACCAATGTGACCACGGGTGGTGGTACAATGGTGCTGCAGAGTGATCAGGAGGGGAGGATGCTAGCCAGGATCAGGAGCAGTGACATGTCTCTATGTGACCTCACTCCTTGGATCTCTAGTGCTGGTGCCCCTCAGGGACAGAGACCAGAAAACCAGGAACAATCACCCCACATTGGCCACTGGCAGAAGGGACCCAGGTGCCCCAGACTTCATAACCAGGCTCCATGAGGGACCCACTGGCTGCCCGACACACACTAAGGGAGTGTGGAGGGGTGACCTAGGATCCCTCCCTTCCCACCTGGGGTGTACAACCCAGGCAGAATAGGGCAGGCCCACGGAGCTCCTGAGCATTGCCTGGGGGTGAATCTAGGGATACCGATGCTGTGAGAAGGGGACATAGAAGGAGAAAATAAAAATTTAGAAAGATACTGAAATCTTAGAGATTCTGTGCAGTGAAATGCAATTTCTGTGAGGCACCGGTATAAGAATTCAAAATTCGCAAACCAAGCAGGATTCTGTGATTGTTACCGGTGTTACCGGAAAATGGAAAACCAGGGTCCCTGCCTATAATATATGTATTATATTGGCAATGGTCATGCCATTATGGTTAGGGTGAAAGTGCACTTCTATTTTAAAGTTCAAACTTTGAGGATTATAATGTAGGAGCCATTTAATGGATTTCCATCAGTGGGGCATACATAATCTCTAGGGGTAGGTCCCTTGACCATGCAAATTTGATGGGAATCCATTGAGTGGCATCTGAGATATAAAGTGTTTAAAATGGAAAATTGTCATTCTGTATCTCAGAAACGGCTTTAGGTACTGGTCTAACATTCTCAGGGTAAAAGCCTTTGCCCCACAGATGGGCCTTTTGAAGGTTTGGTGAACAAAATATTAATCTGTTTAAAAGTTATTAAAGTTTTAATTTTCTATTATTTCCTATGGGAAAAACAAGTGTTCTGCATGAAAATGGAAGGTCCCATTTTCAAAATGAAACCTGAAAATTTGAAGCTTAATAACTTTGGAATCGTTGAATGGATATTAATGAAATCTGGCATGCCTAGTGGTCATGGATAGGTCCCTTAACTTGCCAAATAACGTGCAAATCTGTTTAGCAGTTTTTGAGATACAAAGTGTTGAAACAACAGAACATTTTGTGTTTTGCTCATATTTTCTCAATCTGTATCTCAGAAACAGCTTTAGGTTCTGGACTGAAATTTCACAGTGGAAAGCTTTTGCCACCAGATGTACCTTTTGAAGGTTTGGTGAAAAATATTAATCCATTCAAAAGTTATTAAACCTTTAATTTCCCATTATTTCCTATGGTGAAAGTTGAGTGTTAAGCAATAAAATAGGCATATGAGAAAATGAAGTACTGTTTGTGAAAATGGAAAGGGTAATTTTGATAGTGTTGAAGGTAAGTGCGTATAATGGTAGTCAAGGATTTTCAACTTAGGTTAATATCTTAGCCACTTTAGAAATTTTGGCCGACACTGTTATTTCATTAATCGGTCCTGAAAGATGATTTCACGGTTGCTGCATGGAATCACTTTTTGGGACTAATTAATAAAATGAAAGTGCCACTGTTCATGAGATGGGCTCTCAAAAGCCTATGCTGCAAATTTGGTGAAAAATCCAAAATGACCGCTTTTATTTAGCGTATGCTAGCAGTTTCCACGCATGCTCAGAACTTCATGAATTTGTAATATTTTCTACCCAGATTTTCAAGATTGGCATTTTTCCACACCTCCTTATGAATATTACAGCTGTCATTTTGCATATCCTGGCTGAAATGTGTTTTGCACTTTGGCAGAATAGCACGGTCACTGTGGGAAATCCATTTTAGGGTCAGATTAAGAAAATGACAGTGACAATGTTCATGAGCAGAGGTCCTAAAATGCCTATGTTGAAAATTTGTGATGAAAGTCCATAAAATTACTGTGTTACAAGCATGTGTTGTGCAGTTTCTATGCAGCCTTGTAATTTTTCATATTTTCACCCAGATTTACAATGTTGCCACTTTTTACACCTCCTCATTAACAATACTGTTGCCATTTTCACATCCTACCTAAAATGTGTTTTCGTACATGTGGCACCAAATGGCACAGTCACTGTGCAAAAATCGCCTTTGGCTAACAAACTGATAGTGTCGATCTTCATGAGGTGGGGTCACAAAAGCCCATCTTCAAAATTTGGACTGAAAATACCAACAAACGCCTATGTCATAAGGATGTCCAACTGTAACACCCACGCTGTAGAGGCTGACAGGCATCGGGGTGTGACTTGGGATCATTGGCTGCAATACTCACGCCATTCCACCCCACCCTGCAGCCAGTGACAGGCATCGATGTGTGTCTTGGAGTGTTCAGCCCCAAAGTTCACCCATTCTCCATACTGCACCCATCTCAGTGTATTTCCTTATGGAATGGGGTAAGCATAAGGCCCAAAGACCCCTAAAGCACACCACAACACTTGTCAGTGTCTACAGGGTAGGGGGGTAAATGGCATGAGCATTATAGCTGATGACCCAAAGGCACACCCCAATGCCTGTCAGTCTCTGCAGGGTAATGGTGGGTTGGTGTCAGTTCAATACTTCACTGACATTCCTATTATGCATCTCTAACTCCTGTACCACCAATGCAAATGCCAGTGAGACAACATTCAGCATTGACAAATGCTTGTTAACATTACTATTTTTCCACACCACCTCATGAATAATATAGTTGTAATTTTTCAAATCCTGCCAAAAAGTGTTCTGCACCTGTGACGCAAACGGCATTGCAGTTAGCGTGAATTACATTTCAATGGGGATTTGAAAGTTTTCTGTACTGGGTACATGTGGTGAGGTGATAAGAAGGTTATATTGAACATCTGTGGTGAAAATTATTTAAGATGGCACAGTTATGACTATTTGTTGAAATTTCTCTATGCCTACTTGTAACTTAATGTGTGGAATCACAGGGCCAGAGACTCCTGTGTTTTCCACAGCTACATACATAGGTGCATTTGTGGAGGGATTGGAATGCAGGGTCTGGAGGACCCTCTACTTCCACTGTGACTTATGAATACTTTAGTAGTATCTGGATGGAGGGATGGGAGTGCATTATCTGAAAGACCCTGTGCTCCAGTCATGACATATGGGCACTGTTGTACTATCTGGATAGAGGAATGGGAGCACAGGGTCCCGCGACATATGGACACTGTTGTACTATCTGGTTGGAGGGGTATCCGAAGTACCCTGTGCTCCCACAGTAAAATGAAGATGCAGTTATACTACCTGAAAAGAAGGAAGTTCATTGCAAAAACTGTTACTGCATTAACAAAGTTTTTTTGCAATGAATGCATTACTAATATATATACATACATATATTTTTTTGACACTGTGCCACATAGAAAACTATTGCACAAACTGGGGAATATGGGTGTGGGCAGGACAGTAGTGTGGGTAGGTAACTGGCTGGGCAGCAGGACACAGAGGGAGGTGGTAAATGGCTGTCACTCCACAGAGGGAAGAGTGACCAGTGGGGTACCACAGGGATCAGTGCTGGGACCGGTACTATTCAATATCTTCATCAGTGACATTGCGCAGGACCTAGAAGGCAGAATTTCACTGTTCGCTGATGACACAAAGCTCTGTAACAGAGTAGACACACCAGAGGGTGTAGACAGAATGAGAAGGGACCTGCAGAAACTTGAAGAATGGTCAGGGTTTGGCAGTTGAAATTCAATGCAAGGAAGTGCAAGATAATGCATTTGGGGGCAAAAAACCCTGCACAATATATCATTTGGGGGTGAGGATATAGCATGCACCAAGCAGGAAAGGATCTTGGAGTTATCATCTCTGATGACCTCAAGGCAGGGAAACAGTGTGACAAGGCAGCAGGTAAAGCAAATAGGATGCTGGGATGCATAGGCAGGGGCATCACCAGCAGGAAAAGGAGGTCATAATTCCACTATACAAGACACTAGTGAGGCCGCACCTGGAGTACACTGTGCAGTTCTGGAGACCTTACCTACATAAGGACATAGACAGGGTAGAGAAGGTTCAGAGGAGGGGCAACAAAGATGGTGCATGGATTGCATCACAAGTCCTATGAGGACAGGTTGAAGGCACTGAACATGTACTCCTGGAGGAGAGGAGGGAGAGAGGGGATATGATAGAGACATACAAGTATCTTACAGGGAGGAACAGGGTGCAGGAATGCACTATTTTTAAGCGAAAAAGATGTTCCAGGACTAGAGGGCATGGGATGAAGTTGGAGGGAGGACGATTCAGAGGAAACGTGAGGAAGAATTTCTTCACAGAATGGGTGGTGGACAAGTGGAACACCCTGCCAGAGGAAGTGGTGGGGGCTGAAACAATCACGGGATTTAAGAATGCATGGATAGACATAAAGGAATTCTGGAGGTCAGGGGTAAGAGGCAACAGACTTCCTGGAAAACATAAACTGAACTTACAAACTTAAATGGCAGACTGGGTGGGCTATAGGCCCTTATCTGCCGACACTGTCTATGTATCTATGTATGTATCTATATATATATATTTATATATATATATATATATATATATATATATATATATACACGTTGCAAAAAGCTATGTTATTGCATAGATTAGGGTTGTAAAACACAAAGTGTACAAAGATGGGAAATGAAAAGACATTAGAGATTTGGGTCTCTGGGTATTGGTGAATCAGTGGTGGTGGTGGGGTCTTACTTGGGGTTGTCAACCCTAATGCCCACCCCAGCCCATAACCTCCTGTCCAGAGCACAAGCTACAGCTCCAACCAAGTGCATCATAGTGACATAGTATGGCTAACATAATCTGTCAGAGTTTTCATGCAGGGCTACAGGCCCTGCATGAAGACATCACATTTGATCTCATCTGATCCAGGGTAGGGGTAGTGCCACAGTGGGTGGGGGTTCAATGGGAAGGAGTTGGGGTAGGGAAATGGTGACAGACTATGAGAGACCTTTTTTCCCAGATTAAGCAAACAAAAAGACATCACAGGAGTTGTTTTTTTCCAGGTACACTTAACATTATTTTGGAACACTGGGAGTAGGCTCCCCAGATTCCCATACTGCTGGTGGGTAGAGTAAATGCCGACATGGGGATTGGGCCTCAAATGTTGGCAATGTTAATTAAATCAACAGGGACTGCATATGTGGGGACGCATCTGACACCAGGTGGGGCATGGACAGCCATGAAAAATAATAAAATAAAACTTCAACAACTAAATACATTTAGACTAATAAATACACTGACACCAGGGATTACCCCGTCCACCCATTGCAGATAATAGTGACATTAAAGCAGAGCCAGGATGGCTATGAGTGGTGACAGTAGTAGGATTATACCATATGACTCAGCTGTCGATGTTAAAGACAGCTGTGTCATATAGTGCAAACTACTGCTTTCACAAAATCAGTTATGAATAGAACGCCATTTTGTGAACTGTGCACGCCAGAAATGGAACATTTTATTTAATATTTAAAAATACTTAAGTCAGGCACATACAAACCACACATGCACACATCTTGGACCAACCTCTATCAAACTTGAGAGTTTAAAGTTTCAGAGTCTCATATTTAAGTTATCGGTGAAAAAAGTCTTAAAATCTTCAAAATTTGATTTTTGTGTTTTTTGCACCTCTGCAATGTTACCTCCCTAAACCAATTCACATGAAATTTATCCAATCAGGAGACCGTAGCACAGAGGTTGTGTTTTCCAAATTTCATGTTAATCAGTCGAACAGGGCAACGTCATTATTAAGGTGCAAAGATTTGGGTTTAACATAGAAGTGCTTATGCAACCCTAATATACAGGTACGACCACGCCTGGAATTATAGCTGCACATTAGTGCAGCTAGAAGAAGTTGCCAGGCCACTTCTATGTTAAACCACAAATTTTCACTTCAATAACTTTGGCACCATATGATGGATTTGCCTGACATTTTGCATGCACAGTGGGGCATCATAGAGCTCAGGATCTGGCAAGTTGCGTTACAGTCGGATGAGCAGTTACTGAGCTGCAGAGAGTCAGGTCCTATAACTCGTCTTACTTGAGGAAGTTCACTTGTTCTTCCCATAATATAGCCTTTTCAAGCTTTCCCACCATTTATGTCAGGCTGATTTATCTATAATTCCCTGGCTTGTCCTTTCTTCCACTCTTGTGTAGTGGCACTTTCTGCTGTCCTCCAGTCCCTAGGGACTACCCCTGTGTCCAGCAAGAAGTTGAATATGTCTGCAGTTGGTCCTGAAATCACCTCCACTAACCCCTTACACCAAGGCATTAGGGCTGTCTGAGTTGGGACCCTCTAGTCAACAGTGACCATAACAGTATATTTTGAGATTTCCACTGGGCTGAAAAATCGAAATCCCAAACAAGGTATTGAGCTTTAGAGGAGCAAACTTTGAAAGGTTAAGGTATATATTTAGGAATAAACTGGTAAACATCATTGAAAGTTCTGAAGTCAAAGACATCTGGGGCATAAAGAACTCAGTCCAGGAGGGAACAAAACTCCATTAGAACAGTGACAAAAGGGAGGCTTTCACAAGTTCAAAAGATCCAAGGATAGATGAATGGGATGATTGCATCATAAAGAAAAGGAAGGATAAGGAAACAAAGAGGGTGTTGAGAGATGCAAAGGCAAAGACTAAACTTAGGATCCCAGAGGGACTAAAGATGGGGAAAACACTTCTTTCATTATATTCAGGAAAAAATAAGGAAAGGGGTGGAATTTCAAAACTGCTGGAAGGGAATGGAGTGGTGGAGGACAATATTCAGAAGGCAAATGTTCTAAGCAACTTCTTTGCTCAGTATTTACAAGACAGAATACTGGTCCAATTCCAGAAAGTGGTATAAGAGTTTCAAGTAGAAGAATACAGGTAATGGGAAATTTGTCACTTATCACAGATAGGATCAGGGATGATCTGGCAGCCCTCAAACCAGAGAAAGCACAGGGACCAGATGGATTGCATCTGAGGGTACTAAAAGAGTTAGCAGAAGAGTTAGCCAGTCCCCTGGCAACCTATTCAACAGATCACTAGGTAAGGACGTGGTTCTGAGGGATTGAGGATGCTGCTTCACAAGGGGCGGAGCAGGAGGAGGTAGGGAATTACAGACCAGTTAGCGCACTTCTGTAGTGGGAAAACTGATGGAAACCTTGATTAAAAACATAGAAACATAGAATTTGACAGCAGATAAGGACCACTTGGCCCACCTAGTCTGCCCATTTTCCCTACTTGTTTCATTTACAGCAGATCCTAAATGATCTACGGCTTACTCTCTTTTCCTAACGCTAAAATTCCTTTATGTCTGTCCCATGCATTTTGAATTCTACTACTGTTTTTGCCCTTACAACCACTGCCAGGAGGCTGTTCCATGGATCCACCACCTTTCCATGAAAAATGCTTTCTCACGTTAACCCTAAGTCTCACCCTTCTATCTCCATATCATAGCCTCTTGTTCTTGAACATCTTTTTAAAGATGCTACCCTCTTGTACCTTATTTTAGCCTTGAGGTATTTGAAAGTCTCTATCATATTCCCTTTCTCTCCTCTCCTCCAGGCAATACCTATTGAGATCCTCCAGTCTCCCTTCATGTCTCTTTGGTGCAGCTCCTGCACCATTTTTGTTACCTTTCTTTGAACCACTTCCTCTGTCTATGTCCTTTCAGAGATGCAGCCTCCAGAACTGGACACAATACTCAGATAAGGTTTCACCAATGTTCTATACAGTGGCATTGCCATCTCCTTTCTTATGCTGGAGATACCTCTCACTATGCACCCCAGCATTCCATTGACTCTTCTAACAGCCTTCTCACATTGTTTGGTAGCCTTTGGGCCATCAGATATGATTACTCCCAGGTCTCTTTCCTGTTTGGTGGCTGTATAAGAGGGACCTCTGTGTTTTGAAATCTATCCTTTATGTTTTGGACCATGCAAATCCTTTATGCATATTTAGTGCTACAAATGTGTTTCTCCATGACACTTGCAACTCACTTACTTTCCTTTGTCATTTTGTATTGAGCATATACACTATGCTATGCTCAGCACTCTTGTGCTGAGTAGGGTCTTGGAAGCATGCACCATACCTCACATTTTGTCACTGAAATGAGGGACGTGGACACTCAAAATGAGGGACAATGAGGACACTAACCCATATGATGATCAAGACACATCATGAAACATGGAGATACAGTACCTCAAAACACAGTGGAAACCATTGCATTAGCACCTGAGAATAAATTTCTATCATGAAGCAGTGGTGCCATTTAGATACGGCAGCTGCAGTTCCCCTCACCCGTATTTGTGCCTAGGTTGTTCTTATTGTGTGGCAATTATGGCATTCAATTTGATTAATCTTTTGTAAAATAACTGCCTACTTGGCCTGTGTGTGCTCATGCTGCAGGTACTCTCCAGACCTGACTGTGTCCCAGACAGCGCCAACTCTCCACCTATTAGCAGCAGCACAATCACATGAGATGTGGATGAGCTCCAGCCAAGAAGGAGCATATGAGTTGTCAAGTGTGAACTGTCTTTCTCACCACAGAGTAGACAGACTGCATACTACAGCTTGGAGGAGTTGGTGAGCACTAAACCTCAATAACAGTGTTGTGGCAGCATATTTTTGTTGGTCTACTCTTAGTGAGTCTCTGTCTCCCTGGTGGCTGAAGGGACGGAGGTTGAGCCAGAAGCTAGATTAAGACTAGGCTACCAACTTACCCTACTAAGCTTGCCATGCAAAAAAATAAGACCCCCACGGCAGCAAGCCAGGCTTAGCAGCAGTGGAGACAGCAGTGTGGGTGGCCTTCATAGGCCTTGATCAGTGCAGTTCGGCAACAGCCACAGCAGCAACCAAGCAAGAAGCAAGCAACCCAGGTTGGGTGGGTTCGGCTGGTAAGGTGACTTGTTCGTGGATCATGTTGAGTTCCTGTGATGGTCGGTTCTAGAATCCAGCTTCTGGCAGAAGGATAGAGGGAGCAGACTGAAAACTGGGCTGATGAAGCACTGTGCCAGGCTTCAGGTTCTGGCCACATGGCCGGGTAAGTAAAAGTAAATAATTTTTTACAAACACCTGCTGAGGAAATTGGAGGACACAGGGTCCACAAACAGCATAGTCAGATGGGTGGTCATCTGGTTACAGATAGGAGACAAAGGGTGGTGGTAAATGGAGTGAGGTTAACTGTGGGTTACTAGTGGGGTTTGACAGAGATATGTGTTGGGCCCTGTTCTCTTTAACATATTTATCAGGGGACATCGGCAATGGTATCAGGGCAAGTTAGACTTGTTTTCACATGACACCAAGCTTGAGGGTGGGTGGACACTCTTGAAGGGTTTGGTACATACAGAAAGACTTCCATGAACTGGAAAGGTGGTCTAAACTATGGCACCTCAATTTCAGTGCAAAACATGCAATCAGGCTGGCCCGCTGGTGCAGTGGTTGGATTTCTGTCTGCGATGCCGGCGATCTGGGTTCAGAAGCAGACTCGGGTCACTGGAGGGCTGGCGGGGGGAAGGAAGGGAGCATCCACTGACAGCTCACCTTCTCTGGGGTAGGATGGGGATGCAGTTTGGCATCCACTTACCCTTAGCAGAGGCTTAGGTTATAGCACGACGTCTGACCCACGATGTCTGCGGAGCAACAGACATCTGGCGCTTGCCGTGATGTCATTGGCATGTTGTTCCTTGGGAGAATATGGGAAAATGGTGCCAGGGCCAATTGGGAGACGGCCTCCCTAGATCTCCAGCTCTGTGCTCCAGGATCTCCATCTACCGTCTCAGCAGTATCCAGGGTCATGAAGTATGGCCAAAAAGACTCATCCCTCATGTAAGTAAGGGACCCCTGATGAAGGGATACATCGGGATACCTGGGTAGGCTTCAAATGTAGGGCAGTGGGGTTGGGAGACTGCCAGGCTGGGATGATCCTCTGAGGGGCCCAAGGAGTGATCGTCTCGTGCAGGGGAGAAAGAACAAATAATGCAAAGAAAAAAAATGCAAAGTGATGCATCTCAACAAAGGGAACCCTGGGACAGAATATTGGTTCAATGGGGTTAAACTGAGCTCCTTGCTGAAAGAGAGGGACCTGGGAGTCATTATTACTGACTACCTGAAACAGATGGGCCAATGTAACAAGGCATACAACAGAGCAGACAAAATGCTGCAGTGTATAGGCAGTGGGAGTGATAGCAGGATGAGGAAGTAGGTAACCTGTGATAATGGCAACCATGACTGAGAGAGAGATTAAGGACCATGACTTCAATGGAGGGAAGCAAGAGGATGAAATGAAGTGTAACACAAATGTCTGGGCTTAATATTCTTGTTAAGAGTCAGACTTCAGAAAGGGAGTGCTTACATGCTGGCAGCCATGATCAACAGCTCCTATGGGGTGAGGAGGCAAGGTCATTTGAGCTGGTGAACCCAGCAATAGCTGAAGAATAAAGGACTGTAATCAATCAGTGACATCCAGAGAGATTGTAGAATGAATCACTGAAGAGTCAGAAGTGAATAAGGTATCAGGTGTGGGTGAGGTCCTTTGCCTAAGGCTCTCAGGCAGTACTAAAGAAAGAGTTAGTCTGGAAGATAAAACTTGTGGAAATGTGGAAAAAGAAATTTTCCATGAAGACCTCAGTCTTCAAAACTGGGGTTTAGAATTTGCCTAGAGGATAAAAGCTATCTTGATCCAAGGTAGAAGGAGATGGTTATACAGTATATGAGGATAATCTGACCATCTAGAGGGGGAGTAAAGAGACACGCTGTATTGTACTGTTGATGATGTGCTCCAGTGAGAGGGGGTGCTCATGTGCACTAAGCCCCATACAATGAAAACAGTCCTTGTTGCTCAGAAAAGTCCCAAAAATTAGTCTTCACTGGTAGTCAGTAACTGAGTATACAGCACAGAGAAAACACTGTAGAACTAGCTCCTACAAGGGCAGTCACAAGAGCTGAAAACAGTTCTAGAAGGTCAATTCTGTGTGCAGAGTGGAAGTGCATATTGCACAACTCTCAGAGCAAACACCTAGAAGCCCTAACAGGGGTGGACATGAGTACATGGGATGGAAGCATGTAACGAGGGCAGGGATGGAGGGGAGAACTGCAGGTGATTTCCAGTAACAGCTTGAGCTGTTGGCTGAAAAGGTACAGGCCAAACCACTATTTGAGACTTCAACATGCAACCCACATTGAGGTATGGTGGTGTTACATTGATACATAGACAGTGTCGGCAGATAAGGCCTATGGCCCACCCAGTCTGCCGTATTGAGCTTGTAAGTTTACTTTGTTTTCCTAGAAGTCTGTCGCCCCTTAACCCTGACCTCCAGAATTCCTTTATGTCAATCCCATGCATTCTTAAACTTGATTGTTTCAGCTCCAACCACTTCCTCTGGCAGGGTGTTCCACTTGTCCACCACCCGTTCTGTGAAGAAATTCTTCCTCACGTTTCCTCTGAATCATCCTCCCTGCAACTTCATCCGTGCCCTCTAGTCCTGGAACATCTTTTTTCTTAAAATAGTGTCTTCCTGCACCCTGTTCCTCCCTGTAAGATACTTGTATGTCTCTATCACATTCCCTCTCTCCTCCTCTCTCCAGGAGTACATATTCAATTCCTTCAACCTGTCCTCCCACAAGACTTGTGATGCAATCCATGTACCATCTTTGTTGCCCTCCTCTGAACCTTCTCTACCCTATGTCCTTATGTAAGTAAGGTCTCCAGAACTGTACACTGTACTCCAGGTGGGGCCTCACTAGTGTCTTGTATAATGGAATTATACCTCCCTGCTGGTGATGCCCTGCCTATGCATCCCAGCATCCTATTTGCTTTACCTGCTGCCTTGTCACACTGTTTCCTCTACCTTCAGGTCATCAGAGATGATAACCCCAGATCCCTTTCCTGCTTGGTGCATGCTATATCCTCACCCCCAATGATATATTGTGCCAGGGTTTTTGTGCCCCATATGCATTATCTTGCACTTCTTTGCATTGAATTTCAACTGCCAAACCCTGACCTTTATTTAAGTTTCTGCAGGTCCCTTCTCATTCTTGTCTACCCTCTGGTGTGTCTACTCTGTTACAGAGCTTTGTGTCATCAGCAAACAGGGACATTCTGCCTTCTAGGTCCTGCACAATGTCACTGATGAAGATGTTGAATAAGACCGGTCCCAGCACTGATCCCTGTGGTACCCACTGGCCACTCTTCCCTCTGTGGAGTGCCAGTCATTTACCACCACCCTCTGTGTCCTGCCGCCCAGCCAGTTACCTACCCACTGCACTACTGTCCTGCCCACACCAATATTCCCCAGTTTGTGTAATAGTCTTCTATGTGGCACAGTAGTAAAGGCCTTGCTGAAGTCCAGATAGGCCATGTCCACTGCTCTCCCTGATCCACCTCCCTAGACACCCAGTCAAAAATTCAACTAGGTTGGTCTGACATGACCTCCCTGGTGAAACCATGCTGCCTTGTGTCTTGTAGTCCATTGACAACCAGATGTTCCACCGATCTCTCCTTCAGTAGTGCTTCCATGATCTTCACCACTACCAAGGTGAGGTTGACTGGTCTGTAGTTCCTGCTTCCTCTTTTTCCCACTTTTGTATAAGGGGACTACATCTGCTGTCCTCCAGTCTTTGGTACCTCCTGTTTCCAGTGATTTGCTAAACAGGATTGCAGAGGTTCAGCCACCACCTCTCTTAGTTCTTTAGGACCCTGGGAGAACCCTTCTGGCCCCATTGCTTATCAACTCTTATTACTTCCAGTTCCTTCAGGACCCTTTCTCATGTAAAGGGACTTGTGTCCATTTCTGCACCATTCCCACCCCTTGTACTCCCTTCAGACCCATTACCCTCCTCTTCCTCAGTAAAGACAGCAGAAATACCTGTTCAATATGTCAGCTTTACTGTTGTCATCCTCCACGCAGCCCCATCCTCCCCTTCAGTCTCACTATCCCTCCCTTTGCCTTTCTTTTTCACTTATGTACCTGTAAAAGGTTTTGTCCCCTCTACCCACTGATTTTGCAATGTGCTCTTCTGTCTGAGCTTTGGCTTCCCTTACTGACCTCCCTGCCTCCCTTTGCTTCTCCTGGTACTTCTCCCTATCCCTTTCTGCCTGTTTCTTTTGTATTGCCTGAATGCAGTCTTTTGGCTTTCACTTACTCTGCTACCTCCTTGAAAACCATAATAGCCTCCTTTTCCTGTTTCCTTGCTAACCTGCTTAATGCATAATTCTGTTGTTCTTGTAATCCCCATTTTAAATACTGCCCACTGTTCCTCAACCCTGATTCCTGCCCCTTCCCCTTAATGCCTCTTTCAAGCATCTTCCATTTTCCAAAGTCCCTAAAATCCAGGATACGTGTTTTTGTGTGGTTTGGTTCTGCTCTTTCTGTGATTTCAAACCACAATGACTGGTGGTCACTGTTCTCAGGTGCTCCCTCACTGTTACCCCCATCACACTGTCCCTGTTTGTCAGCACAAGGTCCAGTATTGCCTTCTGCCGAGTTGGTTCCATGACCAGTTGCTTGAGGAAGGCACCCTGAAGGGAGTCCAGGATAAATCTGCTCCTATTTGATGCTGCTGCTGGGATGCTCCAGTCCACGTCTGGAATATTGAGTCTCCAACCAGCACAACCTCACCCTTGTCTGCTATCCTTTGGATGGCTAGCATCAACTCCCTATCTGTTTCTTCCTCCTGGGCTGGTGGTCTATAGACCACACCTGTGCAGATGGCTGGCCCCATTTTCCTTTCCAGCTTAGCCTACAGTATTTCTCCCCATTTTGTTCCTCCTGGATCTCTGTGGCCCTTATTTCATTTTTCACATAGTGCCACTCCTCCTCCCTTCCTATCTGCAATATCTCTTCTGAATATGTTGTTGCCAGGTATGGCCATCTCCCAGTCATGGTTATCATTACACCAGGTTTCTATGATGGCTACAATGTCCAGGTCTGACTGCACCATGACAGCTCCAGCTCTCCATCTTGTTGCTAAGGCTCCTGGCATTTGCACATGGCTTTCCATAATTTGACCTCCTAGACTGCTTAGCTGTTCTACTCCAGCCCCTTTCCTGGTTGTCCTTATCCCTGGTTCTCCTTGCTGTCTGCCCTCCTCTTCTGTTAAATGTTGCCCTTTCGCCTATCCTCCCTCGGGCACTTATCTCCATCGCTTGCACACTGCTTCGTAGAGATATCCATTCCTCCAGTTCATTGGTTCCACTGCTAGCTGTGGGGTGGGAAATTGGTACCTCCTTGCTGGCCTGCCACCCCTCCTTGGCTAGTTTAAATGCTTGTCAATGTAGCATTTAAACTTATCATTGAGTGCTTGATTCCCTCCAGGATGGGTGCAGGCCAAGCTTGAACAAGCCTCCATCCTCCAGGTGGGTCCCCAGTCGCCAATGAATCCAAACCCTTCCTCACAGCACCGGCTCTTCAACCATAAGTTAAAGTTCCTGTGCATGCACCCCTATGTTCTCCCATGCCTCTTGCAGGTAGTACTTTCAGAAGGTGACAGAAGTAGCTACTTGCCTGAGACCCCCTCCAATTTCCTAAACTCTTCCTGAACTTCCTTTGGCTCCCCATTTGCCAGGTCATTAGTACCTAGGTGGATAATGACATTCAGCTCACCCTCCCATCTTGCCTTCCCAGCAATCCCCAGGATCTTCCTTCCATCCCTCCATGCTGTGGCACCTGGTAGGCACCTCACCTCCCTGTCCTCCCCTCCTGTGTTCTTAGCTGAATCCCTCTTATGATGGAGTCCCCACCAGGATTCCCTTCCTCCTCCTCCTCTTGGGTCCACTGTTCTCTCCACTGAGGTCACCTCAATGGCTAACCTCCACATCCTTTCCTTCTACTTCTCTGGGTACCTCTGTTTGGTTGTCCCCATTTGTCAGTCTGGCATATGAGTTCTTGAGTGGAATAGGATCTGGGATGTGCCTCTGCCTGACCACCTAATCCTCCTTGAGCCCACTGTTATCCAAGTGCTCCTTGTTTTGATATCCTTTGCGGCAGTGGCATTGGACTGGGTGGTCTCTGGACAGGGGTGATGGTACTCCTGACCCAGTTTACTTCTGCTCTGAGTCTGGCTACCTCATTCTGCAGTCCAGAGAGATGCATGCAGATAAGGTAGCACCTCAGCATCCAGAAGGGTTGCCTGAATATGGCTGCCCACAGCCACTGCATTGCACCACTCCCCACATTATACTCACACTTATACTGCTATTCAGTACTTGTATGTTACTGAAGCTATAGAAAACATAGAAACATAGAATTTGACAGCAGATAAGGACCGCTTGGCCCACCCAGTCTGCCCATTTCCCTACCTACTGGATAAGCTGAAGATCCTAGTTAACCAGCAGCCTACTTCTTCCTACCCCACCCTCAGAACTGCCTTATGACTATCCCATGCATGCTTGAATTCCACCACTGATTTTGACTCACAACCTCCTCCGGAAGGCGCTCCATGCATCCACAACCCCTCTCTGTAAAAATATACTTAAATTACCTCTGAGCCCCTCCCTCTATCTTCAAATTGTGCCCTCTTGTTCTTGCACACCTCTTTTTGAAAGATGCTACCCTGTTGGACTTTGTTGATTCCCTTGAGGTAGCTTGAAAGTTCTATCATGTCCCCTCTTCCTCCTTTCCTCAAGGCTATACATATTAATCTCCTTAAGTCTCTCTTCATATGTCTTCCGTTGCAGACCCTGCACCATTTTAGTTGCCTCTCCTCTGGACAGCTTCCATCCTGTCTATGTCTTTGCGGAGATTGGGTCTCCAGAACTGCACACAGTACTCCAGATGGGGTCTCACCAGCTGTCTGTACAGGAGGATAATAACTTCCTGTTTTCACTGGTGATGCCTCTCCCATGCATCCCAGTATCCCCCAGCCCTCCTTGCTGCCCTCTCACATTGCTTCACAATCTTAGGTCATCTGATATGACTACCCCCAGGTCCCTTTCCATTTTTGTTGTTTTAGCATCTCACCCCCATTGTGTACTCTTCCCCTGGGTTTTGTTTCTCAGGTGTATTACCTTGCACTTCTTAGCATTGAATCTAAGCTGCCATACATTTGACCATTCCTCTAACCTGCCAAGTCCTTCTCATCCTTTCCACTCCACCCTGTGCATCAACTCTGTTGCAGATCTTAGTGTCATCTGCAAAGAGACATACTTTTCCTTCCAGTCCTTCTGCAATGTCGCTTATAAAGACATAGAAGAGGACCGGTCCTAATACTGAACCCTGATGCACCCCACTAGTAACCCTCCTTTCTTCTGAGTGGACTCATTTACTATTACTGTCTGTGTCCTATTCTCCAGCCAATTCTTTACCCAGGCTGTCATCTTGGGACCCACTCCCAGGCTGGCTAACCTGTATATTAATCTTTTGTGTGGGACTGTGTCAAATGACTTGCTAAAGTCTAGGTAGGCCATGTCCACAGCCCTCCCTGATCTACTACTTTGGTCACCCAGTCAAAGAAATCTATCAGATTCGTCTGGCATGACCTTCCTGCTGTGAATCCATGCTGCCTAGGGTCCTGTGCCCTCTGGCCTCTAGATACTGACAATTCTTTCCTTTAGAAGTGATTCCATCATTTTCCTATCACTGAGGTTAAACTAACAGGTCTATAGTTTCCTGCTTCTGCCTTGCTCCCACTTTTGTGAAGGGGAATCACATCTGCCCTCCTCCAGTCCTCAGGTACCACCCATCCTCCCATGATTTGTTAAAAGGGTAGTCAGTGGTGTCACTAGTTCTACCCTTAGTTCTTTTAGAATTCTGGGATGAATCTCATTAGGCCCCATTGCTTTGTCCACCTTCAGTTTTAAGAGTTCTTTCAGAACCCTTTCTTCTGTAAATGGGCCGTATCAACTTCTGTATCCAGAGTGTTACTACTGTTTGTTTTATGTACCTCCTCTCTTCTTTGTAAATACTGAGCAAAATATTTGTTTAGTATCTCTGCGTTCACAGTCTCCTCTGTCCACCATCCCTCCCTTTATTAAGCCTCACTATCCCTCCCTTGATCTTCCTTCGCTCCTGATGTACCTATGAAAGGTTTTATCCCCTTCTTAACTGAGTTGGCTATCTTTTCCTCGGTTTGGGCCTTGCTGTTCTGACTGACTTCCCAGCCTCCTTTGCTTTAACTGATACAGTTCTCTGTCCCGCTCCTTCTGCTATTCCTTGTACTTCCTGAATGCTTTCTTTTCTCTTGAACCTTCACTGCCACTTCCTTTGAGAACCATAGTGGTTTCTTACATCGTCTTGTTTTGTTTATTTGCTTCACACAAAGGCTCGTTACCTCTGTGCTGGCAGTTTTATTATTCCCCATTGTTCTTCCACCCTCCTTCCTGCCCATTTGCTAGTGCATTCCTTAGGCACTCACCTATTTTGGCAAAAGTCAGCCTCCTAAAGTCCAATACTTTTGTCTTTGTATGGCTTGACTCTATTGCTGTGTTTATTGTGAACCATACTGTTGATGGTCGCTAGTTCCCAGATGGCTACCCACTTCTACATCTGTAATCCTCTCTCCATCTCCATTTGAGAGAATCAAGTCTAATATTGCTCCTCTCGGTGGGCTCCAGTACTAGTTGTCTAAGGCATGCCCCTGTAGGGCATCTAGAATAACTGCACTCTTCGAGTGGCAGCTGCAACTGCACTCCAGTTAACATCTGGCATATTCAGATCATCCATCAGCAATATCTCCCTTTTCTGCCATTCTAAGTATACTTTCTATCATTTCCCTGTCCATTTCCTCCCCTGAGAAGGGGGTCTGTATACAACCCCTTTAAGGACAGGTGCCATTGCCTGTCTCCAAATTCTACCTACAGTGCTTTCTCTCCTCCCTGATTTACCCTTTGTTCTGTTGCTTTTATTCCTTCCCTTATGTAAAGAACTACTCCTCCTCTTTTACCCTCCCTGTCCCTCCTGTAGACAGTGTATCCTGGTATGTTTATGTCCCAGTCTGGTTTTGTGTGTACCATGTTTCTGTGGCTGCCACGATATCCAGATGTTCCTCCTCCATCAAGGCCACTAATTCATGAAGCTTGTTACCCAGACTACGGGCATTAGTACTCATTGCTCTCCATTTTTGATGGCTTTACCTTCTGTTGCAGCATCCCCACTGACCGTTCTACCTCAGTATTTTCTCATTTAGTACCCTGTTTTGTAAGGAGAGGCTGGGATTTTCCTGGTGCTTGTCAGTGCCTCCCTTTGACTAGTTTAAAAGCTTGCCAGTGAAGCATTTAAACCGATTGCTCAAAAGACTTGTTCCTTCCTGGACAGATGCAGACCATCCTGCCAGTATAGGCTGGTGTCCCTCCAGGTGGAACCCCAGTCCCAATGAAGCCAAACCCTGTGCTCCGCACCATTTTTTAACCATTCATTAAACTGCATGGTGCCTATTGCCCTCGCCTCCCCATGCTTTTGACAGGCAGCCTCTGAGAAGGATACTGTGTCTGCTACTGTCTTAGGTCCCTCCCCAACTCTGCAATGTCCTCCTTCACTGCTCTAATCTCATGATGAGCCAAGTCATTTGTCCCTAGGTGGACAATTAGGTGGGAAGCTCTCCTACTTCCTTTTATTAATTTACTGTTCTAAAAATCCTGCCACTGCTCCTCAGATACTTTTCTTTAAAAAAGAAAAAATAAATAAAAATGAGTCAAAACACTTGCCGTGCTAGGGTGGGGCTTCTTCCTCCTTATGCCCTCCTACTCCACAACCCCTACTATATCCTATGCTTAGCTCCTATCAATCAGATTTAACCGGCACATAATTAAGAGTTGGGGGCAGAGGAGGAAGGGGTGAATATTGCAATTAAAGACAGCAAAGATATACACCACTACTACAAGCACAACAGACTAGGTTTTAAATTTTCAACAGCCCAAAACAATTCTAAGTAAAGACAGCAAAGAAATTACATTGTCGCTAAAAGCCCACAGTCTATGTTTAAAACAAAATAACAATGTACAATTACTGTAAAGTACTGAAATTAATCTGTTTCCTTCCCTTCTGGCTTCTGGCTTCTTCTGTTGACAGGGAAGGAGGAGCTAAGTACAGAGGAAAGAGGACTCTATTGTCTGGGGATGGATGGGGTTGTGTGCTTCCTATCCCAAGGAGACATCAGTGCACTGCTGCCCTGGTGTGACAGCTGACAGGATAATACTGCTGTTAGGCTTGGAAGCTGACTAGGGATGCAGAAGGGAGGTCATATTTAATAGTACACCTAGGAATAAATGACTTGGCTTTGGAAGACATAGGAACAGTCAGGGTGAGATTTGGGTGTTAAGTAGAAAGTTCAGGGATGAAGCAGCTGTAGTATGGTAACCTTCTCAGAAATTCTAACTATGCCATGTGAAGAAGAGAGTAGATAGTTTAAAAAACAACAATAAAAACCCACCATTTTAACATGTGGCTAAAGGAATTGTACAGGATGGAAGGCTTTCAGTTCCTCAGTAACTGGAGACTTTGTTTGAGGATAAGAGATTGCTTTAAAGGGGTGGCATGCATCCCAATGATAGAGCTAGAGTACAGGAGAAAATACTAGAAGAATTTGTAGATAAGCATTTACACTAGGAAAGGGGAGAGCAGTATTAGTAGAAGGACATTACATGATTCATCTACAGACTCATAAGGCCCCAAGGGTCCTCCTCAACACTAACAATAACAGACATAGAGGATAGGAAGCAATAATTTAAGCGGAACATAAAAGTATGGAACTAAAAGACAAGGGTATTGAAAGGATGAATTGGAAAATGCCAGAAGGATTAATGAGGTGACAACACAGGAGACAGACAAGAGTAAGGAGGTTGGAAAAGGAGGATGTGCCATGGAGAAACTAGGGAGGAGAAGCATAAGAGACTAGAAATTGTTTTGTTCTAACACTTTGAGTATAGAAAAAAGATGGATGAGTTGAAGACCCTAGCAGCCTCACATAGTTTGAACATCCTGCCCTCACTGAAACCTGACTATGTAGCATTATTGCTGAAAATGTTGATGACAGTCTAATGTTCTGTTCGGAAGGAACAGGGAAGGAACTGGGGTGGGGGAAGTTGCTGTATATAGAATGTCAAGGATTCAACCAAGGTGACTAAGGATGGAATAATAGGAGGACAGAGGGTGTTGAGGCACCATGGGTACAGCTGTTGGACAATGAATAAAGAAGCCTGAGAATACAAGTTGTCTGTAGGCTTCCAGCCTGGGCAGCTTATAGGAGAACTATACTGAACCTAGGAGTCATTTTCCCTTCCAGAAGCTGATTTTTAAATACTTCCTAAACATTCAGTTACTATTCCATCGCTACAGACTTTCATTATCCTAGTTAGTATTTCTGATCTACACAAAGGTAATAACTACCATTTTAGAACTATATGTTGTAATGTATGTCCTTGCTCAGCTCTTCTATTGTTGGCACAATGCATCCATGTTTTACTATAGATCACTAAGGTGGAAAGGGACATAAACTACATCATGCAGTTCTAAAATGTCACTAACACTAGAGTGCAAATCAGAATCACCTGCAAGGTTATTAATTGGCCCATATAGGTAGAACAAGAACAGAACTGGAACCAGTATTAAACAAAAGAGATTCTTCTGAGAAAAATGACTTCCAGGTTCAACACAGTTCTCCTTTAAAGGACGTGTCTGTGTGAGGAAATAAGGAAGGTAGCTGGGTCAGGTAACATTGTCATCATGAGTGACTTTAATTTTCCAGATGTAAATTGGAACATCCCAGCAGCAGGTAGTGACAAAAGGCAAGAGTTTGTTAAGATCATGCAGGATGGCTTCCCCAACCAATGGGTTCAGGAGGCCACCAGGGAGAGCCATCTTGATCTTGCACTGTCCAACCAGGACATTATAAGAAACATAATGATGGAGGAGCCACTGGGGACAAGTAACCACAGTAACCAGACTCATCAGTGCTGTTCTCAGATTTCAAAAGGGCTAGCTTCAAAGGAATGAAGTGGTTTCCAAAGTGGAAAAGTTATGGGCAGTTTAAAACAGAGACATTATGGGCAGCCATGGAATGCATAAGATGCAACAGAAAGGGTGAAACAACACAGGAGGCCAGTCTGGTTCAATGGTCAATTTAGGGAGGCTGTCTGAAAAGGACTAATGAATTCAGGAAATATATGAGGGAATAAACAGAGGGAAGCAGGAAGAGTATGTAGACCAGCTCAAAATTACCAAGAAACTGATCAGGAAAATCAAGGTGGACACTGGGCTGAGGATGGTGGAGGGAGTCAAAGACAATGACAAAACCATTTTTTCTACATAAGAGAGAGGAAAAGACCAAGCTAGGATGACGGGGTGGGATTGAGGGTACAGTGGAGTATGACCATGAGATAGAAAACATTTTGACTGAATTTTTCAGCTTGGTCTTTACAGTGGAAGCAATGGATCCATTACTAGGCATCAGTGCAAGTCCTGGAAAACAAACTGTGTTTGAATCAAGAGTTCATTGGGAGCACAGCCACATGTGTAATGTAGTTTTTCTTTTTTCCAATAGGCAGAAACATTTGTTTTGTCTCATGTAGGGTTGCCTTAACTCTTGTTACAGCTCACATTATATCCACACTGCTGTCAACATACTGTAGGTTAAGGCAACTGTGTTTGTCTAAAACCATGCTCAAACCTACCCCCGGGTTTGAGTGTTAGAACACAATTGTAGCACAGTTTTAGCTTTACTACAAGTGTACATAATCTTTTTAAACCATTTTAACAGGGATTAAATGGTAAAGCCCTAGTGTGTACAGGGCCATAGATTTCAGGATACAAGAAAACATGCTTTTTAGAAGGGAAGGTCATGCCAATTGAATTTGACAATTTTTTCAATTCAGTGACACAGGCTTTGGAAAGAGGTCAGGTGGTTGTTGTCCTTTATCTGAACTTCAGAAAGGCTGTCAACTTAGTACACTGGAAGTTGGTTAACAAGGTGGGGACTTCTGGTAGGAGGAAAAACTGTCAAGGTGAATAGGAAGCTGGTTTGAATGGAGAACTCAGTGGATGATCCTAACTGGCAAATGTTCAAAAGTCAAGATGTCCATTAGTGTGGTGCCCAGATTCTGTCCTATGACCTATGCTTTTCAAAGTGTACATATCCAACATAGGGAAGAGATGAAAAGCAAGGTGTATCTGTTTGTAAGCAACACAAAATATGTGGGAGACCTGAGAGTACAGAGGGATAAGGGATATGATCAGGGATTTGGGGAGACTAGAAAGTTGGTGGAACATATGGTAACTTAAGTTTAATGCCAAAACATTCAAGGTCATGCACATTGAAAGGCAGAATCCTATGACTGAGTACTCTATAAAATGAGGTAGGGTGGCACAGAGAACAGAAGCACAAGGTTATCATTAGTGATAGGCTGCAGTCAAATGTTACTGCAACAAGGCATATAAGAAGGCCACAAAATGCTGGGTTGCATGGTGATGGGCATCCATGGGTGAAGGGTGAGGTGATCCTGCCTCTGTCCAGATGCCTAGTAAGGCTGCAGTTGAAATGCTGTATCCAGTTCTGGTCTCCAAATCTTACAGAAGACAGAAAAAGGCTGGAATCAGTCCAGCGAAGGGCAAAAAGATGATCAGCACATGTCATGAAAGATTACAGATCTTGAATATGTATTTCCTGTAGATCAGGATGGAGAGGTGACAAGACAGAAATATGCAAGTTTCTGCATGGGGTTAATGGAGTGGACATGACAAAACTGTTTAAAGTGAAAGGGCCACAGCCATTGGGGGCATGACTACAAGTTGGGGTGGGGTGTCATTTCAAAAGGATGTGAGGAGGTTTTTCTTTGTGGAGAAGTTGGTGAAGGGATGAAGTGACTTACCCAGCAAGGCTGCAAACATTGGCACTGTAGTAGGATTCAAGGTGGGGTAAGATAGGTTCAAGGGGGTGTTTGTGCTTCAGCAAAACCTGAGCTAGAGTAGCCAGCTAATGTCTGGGTCTTAATATAGGTATCTGGACAGACAAGATGTGCCATGGGACATTTTCTTTTGTCCTCAACATTCTACGCTTCTGTGTTTCTGGACAGTAAAATGCCATCTACCTGTGTAATGTGCAAGGGGAGTGAGAGCAGGAGCCCCAGAAGCAATGCTGCAGCACCTGCACCTCAAGAGGGAGCAGTCTGGACTTGGAATAAAGTAGAAAAAGAAATAGTGTGAGAAGACCCAATAACCCTTCTACTTAACTGGAGCCCTGCATTAGGGATTTGTTTAGATGAAGTCAGATTGTTTTGCAATAGCATGTTGCATATTAGTGTCCTCACGGTCCCATCTGGATCTGAAAGAGCCCTTGCTGGCACCCTGCCATTGGTTGAGGGTCCCATAGTACCTGACTAATTGGGTTAGCTACACAAACATCTTGTGTTCATGCAAACATCCTCAGTAATAAAGAATAAGGTGAGCTGAATACAAATTATTAATTAAATATTAGTTGAAATCCTCTGAATGTCATGTTTTAAAACATTTTCCTGAATACTGGAAAATTATGTTAAAGAAAATGCAATCTTTTCTCCTTCCTTGTTTATTTCTGCAGTTCCAATTGTTTGCACAAGTTGTCTTTACTTTTCTTTAGAAAATATGTAAGATAACTGCTGGTCTCTGATTGGCTGACAGTATTCTGTACCCATACAGTATGTTTATTAGGCAACACGCTTGGTAAAAGTAAAACAAAAGAGCCACTCTGTGGTTTACACTTCCTACTCACTCAATTACCTGCCACTTAGCAGTACTATACTGCAGTCCCTCTGCTCCTGCCTATTTCTTCTGCTCTGACAGGCATTGCTCACACTGTGCAATAACACAACAGCCCAATAACCCATTTCCTAAGTGCAATAAGACCCTTCAGGAGTGGGGTGTTGTGTGTTACCCAGAACAGCAGACAAACAGATGTACTTCATGTTCCCTGAAGGTGCTGCTGGCACTTTTTATAGAAAATGACAAAAGATGGTGCACACAAACATGTCAAGTATTGCCAAATGCTTCATTTATTAAATTAGTGCAGGGTGACTATCCAGGACAACAGGTAAGAATGTTGCTATATATTGACAGAATGGCTTTCAGGAATACAATGACCCTTTGCCTCGCAGTGGGCTAGGCCCCTGAGTGGGTTAGTGTCACCCAACACCCCACACAATGTCAAGTCTTATCGCTTATGTAGTGGTATTACAACACTTTGTTACTAGGTGCAGTGGCTAAATTCTTGGTCACTGCATGGACCTGATCATGCATGCTATTTATTGTTTATTTAACAGAATTTCTTTACTTTGTTTATTTCATAGTCTGCACATATGTACAGTACGAGGTATCAGCACTTTTTCATTAGTTTTTGTGATACTGAATAATTTTGCCATTTGTTTTGATTTTGTTTTTCTCCTCTGTAACCACTACTCACTGGGTGACACCAGGAAAGCAGCTTTAGCTTAGCCTGCCTTGTCAATCACCACTTTTGGAATAAATAAAACAAATTAACCCTCAGGCTACCAACAGAATAAGAATGTATAGGAATTCAGGACTGATATAGATGTTCATGGCACAGTAAGGATTAATATACTTTGTTATATGACTATGGGTACAGTAAAGTGTATTTCTTACTGTTTCTCAGCTGTCTGTCATGCTGATTGGGTGACAGAACTGTGAATCAAAGCAGAGTAGTTCTGTTTGACCAACCAGCACAACAGACACTTGTGAAACAGTAAGAAACACACTGTACTGTACCATAATCATATTATATGGCAGTGGATTGCCATAAAATGGTTATGGGTTCGGCCAAAATAGTTTTTCATAGAGATTTTATTTATTTATTTATTTTAGTGTTTTGCTTTTGGTACTCTCCCACAGTGTAGAAATAGTTTGGCTATGAATGAGAATGTTGGAATGCTCAGTGCAAGGAGATGGCTATATACGAAATAAGATGTACAGCCATTATCTTCACTGATTGGCCAGAAATGTTCCATTGCCATATAATAGTTGGCAAAACCTGTGATCATATAAAATTTTAGCAATGATGAATTTCTGAAAAACAAACATCGATGTTCCCATTGTTGTGAAGAATAGGATAGATAGGAATTAATTTTATTAAGCACCTTCTGTAAAACCAGAGTGCTATTCAATCAGTGACTGAGCATACAGTACATTAAACCCATAGACAGATAGATAGATAGGTAAGTAGATAGATAGATAGATAGATAGATAGATAGATAGATAGATAGATAGATAGATAGATAGATGAATGAATGAATGAATGAATGAACAGGTTAACACTAAATGCAATCTTATCATCCTGAATGAGTAATAGAATAAAAGCTTCAAATAAACTGAAATAATAAGTTCATATTACAGGGCCAGAGGAGGTGGAACTATTTTATTTTCAGTTTATTTTGTTCCTAAAAAGAACTGTGATTTTCAAATGTTTAGAAGTTCCTGCTGTCTTGCCACGTCCACCATGAAAGCAATAAAATTCTTGGTGTGGTGCTGTGCTGTGCTGTGCACTATCAGAAACATGAACTACTGTAGCACCATCCTTCCTAATACATCCACATTATGAATCTGGTGTGTACAGTCTAAAGGAGTGACAGCCAAAGATATTATTAGAAATTGGTGTTGGTGATCATATTTAATGACTTGAGGAATTACCTAAGCATCGAGTAATAAAAATTGTTGCACAAATATCTGAGTAAGCTAAAGATACACTGACAAATATAAGGATGTCAGAAATGCATTTTGCTAAAAACTATATGATGAAATGTTTTGCAGACTAACACATACTGCTATGTTAATTATGGATGATTGAAGTAGAACAGCTGGAGAAAAGATGGATTTTAGGGAGCGATTGTAAATCTTGGCAGGCTGGAGATGCTGTTAGTTGGAGATTTCAATCTACCCAATGTGAATGGAAACTACCAGATGCAGCATCCCAAATAGCACAGCCTTCCTAGACTTGCTTCAGGAAGCTTTTCCCAGGCAGCTTGTAGAAGAACCTACTCGGGATGGGACAGTGTTGGACTTGGTACTCATCAACATGGACAGCAATGTAGATGGCATGGTTGGAAGTCCCCTAGGTACCAGTGATCACTGTTTGGTGTAGTTCTATGTAAACAGAGGAGCTGAGGTGGTCCACATGAAGATGAGGGTCATGAATTTCAGAAGTGCTGACTTCAAAGAAATGGGAGAATGCCTCAGAAAATGCCTTGGGGAGGGATATGGCCAGGAGGAAGGAGGCAAGTAGAAGAGAATAAAGTAGGGATCATTAGGTATGTGAAAGAGGTTAGAAAATGCAGGAAGAAAAGAGATCATTATGGTTCTCCAAAGAGGTGGCAAAGGCAGTGAATGAAAAAAGGATAGCTTTCAAAAGGTACAAAGAAATTCAAAGGGAAGAGGACAAGGAAATGTACCAGGCCAGGTAGAAGGAAGCAGGAAAGTTGGTTAGAAGAGCTAAGGCACAAACGGAGGAAAGGAGCGCAAGAGAAGTGAGGAAGGGGATGAAACTTTCCAATATGTTAGCAAGAAAGTCTTTCTACAGATGACACCAAGATATGCAATAGGGAGGACACCCAGAAGGGAGCAGAAACAGTGCACAGGGATCTAGGAATCTAGAGGAGTGGTCGAAGGTATGGCAATTGTGGCTCAATGCCAAGAGTGCAAAATCATGCACCTAGAACACAGGAACCCCAGTGCTGAGTATAGGATTGGGGGGAGTTGTTGGCAGTCACTAGCAGGAAAGGGATCTCGGGGTTATTTTTCAGAGGACATAAAGGTGACACTAAAGTGTGACAGAACCATGGGCAGGGCTTGTGGGATGGTGTGGTACATAGGAAGGATTATCACCAGCAGGAGGAGGCAGGTTGTGCTGCCACTGTACTGCTCTCTGGTACACACCCGCATGGAATACTGTTTCCAGTTCTGGAGACCTTACATAAAAAGGACATAGACAGGTGGTCCAGAGAGGGGCAACCAAGATGGTGCAGGGGTTGCAAGGGAAGCTTTATGATGAGAGACTGAGAGATCTCAACATGTACATTCTGCAGGACCAAAGAGAAAGGAGTAAAATGATTGAGACCTTCAAGTACCTCACAGGGTGAAGAGAGGTAGGAGAGACCCTGTTCTAAGAGAGGGTGTGCTCCAGGACTAGGGACATATGATGAAACTGAAAGGGAAGAAATTTCAAGAAGGATGGGGAAATACTTCTTCACAGAAAGGGTGGTAGAAGCATGGAATCAATAGCCAATTGAAGTTGAGGTGGCTAGAATGGTAGAAGGTTTCAGGCACGCATGGGATATTCACAGGGCATATTACAGAAACAGGGAGTGGGAAGGGTCCCTGGAGACCACTTAGGCCCTGTACACATTACCAAAGTGTGCTGTGGTTCATTTTAAAAACGTTTTGTAATTCACTAGAGCAGCCTGTTCACATCTCTTCAACCGTGTTTTAACATGCTTATTCCTAAGCTGACTTGGTCTGCATCAGTGATCGGAAACAGACTTAAACCTGGTTCACCATGACCTGCTTTTATTTTTATTATTAGCACGGACAGAGAACATGCTAGAGACGCCCATCTGCATTAGCAGGTAACACGATTTCTCCATGTGAACCGTTCTTGAAAACAATTTTAAGACTAGGTTGCTTCAGGGTTTTAGCACGGTTTTGTAACAGGGTAAGCAACTGTGTTTTAATGTGGATGGGAGCCATGTTTGTAATAGTTAAACATTTTAACCACCTTAAAACATTTTAACTATTTTAATGTGTACAGGGCCTCAGTGTCTGTGGAGGTACAATAGGCAGGAACCCTTGGGCAGACTGAATGAGTCTAGTGGTCCTTATCAGCCAACAGTTTTCTAGTTTCTATGTTTCTAAATTGGTTACATTAATCCCACAGTAATGTATGGCCAGAATGGACTCTAAGGCTAGGCCTATCATGTCTCGCCCTTGCTTCATAAGCAGGGATGAATTAGTATGCTGTGCAACCATGTATTAATTTAACAGTGTTTAGGTCAAATCTTCTATATAACACAAACCATCAAGGATAAAACAGCCATTATCCACTACCAAGAGAACTATTTCATGTGTTAATTAGCTCCGCCACTGTTGAGTTCTTTATTTGCTCCATACTGTTAGCAGCTATCTCACTTGTGCTTTAGGAGAAAAGGGGATGTATAGTGTCGAGGAAAATTTAGGATTTCAAAGGAACATACAATGTATCCGTATTTGCAGTTGTTATCTTCATGAACACAGAAATATGCATTTTGACTATCAGGTTAAGCCATAAAATGTCCTGGGGCTACTCAGCCATGTTGTGAAAGTGCATAGGCACTTCCGCACCAGTGCAATGAAAGTCAGTTTGATGCATAGTCACACTACAGAATACTAGTCATGTGGAAGTGCTGTGCACACACTTTCATACCTCCTAGTGCAGCAAGGCATCTATGGCATACATATGCACAATTCATGCATGGTGATTCTGACCCACAACTCTAGAAAGATGCCTGTTCCTGCCAGTCTCTGGTCCAGAAAGTACTCCACCATAGAGACAGCAGTAATGATGGCACACCCCATTAACAAAAATGTGTTACAACACAAATTGTCACAAGCACACCACATAAATGGCAGGCACAACCACAGTACTGTACAGACGTGAAGTAACAAGCACTATCACACATGCGTGAACATGCAACACACCCACAGGAGGTACTTTTGTAAACCACAGCACAGAAGGGCAGATGGCTCAGGGCAATGTGAGGAAGTATTTTTTCACAGAGAGGGTGGCGGATGCATCGAATGGCCTTCCTGAAGAGGTTGTGGTCAAAACAGTGAGGGAATTCAAGAATGCATGGGATGGACATAAGGCAATTCTAGTGGGGAGGGAGGAAGTAGGCTGTTGGTTAACTAGGATCTGCAGCTTATCGAATAGGTAAGGAAATGGGCAGACTGGGTGGGTCAAGTGGTCCTTATCTGCCATCAAAGTCTATGTTTCTACACAACCTCCCATTCATACTAAACAGGACATGCACACAGAACAGCAGTGATAAACCAATAGGCATGTCTCAGAGGGTGGTCACTGGAATTTATTCCTCTGATGCCCTCCCCTGTCCTGTGGGGTGCTCAAGGGCTCCATATTGGTGTCCATGTTGTTCGCAGTGTATATGTTGCCATTGGGAGATATCATCAGGTGATACTGCTTGAGTTTTCGCTGCTATGCAGATGATACTCAGCTGTATATGTCCTTTGTGTCCGACAGATTGATGCGATCTGTGCTAAATAGTTGCCTCTCTGAGATCAAAGACTGGATGAGCTCGAGTTGGTTGAGATTAAATAAGACTGAGGTGTTGGTTGTGGATCCAGGTCACCCGGGGCAGGTTTTGGGGCTAGGCACATGTCGGGCCTGTGGCTTGACGGTGTTCAGCTCATTACCTCAGATCGGTGCATAACCTGGGCATTATTTTGTATGGACGGCTTGACCCTGAAGTCTCAGGTGTCAGCTATGGTTAAATCCTCATTTTACTATCTGAGGAATATCACCCGGTGAAATACCTGTTTCACCAGGTGACCTTCCAACATTTGTCCACGCCTTCATCACCACCTGTCTTGACTACTGCAATGCCTTCTACCTAGGGCTGTCTGGGGTTGACATCCGCTGCTTGCAGCTGGTTTAGAATGCTGCAGCCAGGCTGTTGACTGGTACTTCTAGGACCAGTCACATTACGCTCTGTGCTTCGTGAACTGCACTGGCTTCCAGTTCAGTGGAGGATCACCTATAAGGTAGACTTGCTTACCTTTAAAGTCCTACACGAACAGGGACTCAACTACCTGAAAGATCTCCTGACTCCCTGATCCCCAATCACCCTCTCCAATCCACTGACGAGGGATTGCTAGAGATTCTCGGGTTCATCTTAAAACATCTGGAGCTCATGCTTTCTCATTTGCAGCACCAACCCTGTGGAATTCTCTACCTCGTTGGTTAAGAGAATGCCTGACTGTTAGTTTTAAATCCATGTTAAAAACATATTTATTTTTTTGGCCTTCCTGTTTAAGAGTTTAACTATTAAATTACTTGACTGTTTTAAATAAGTTATAAATGTTATTTGTTTCATTGTGGTTTTATTATGTAAAGAGCCTTGATTTGAAAGGCGCTATATAAATAAAGTATTGATTGATTTGATTGATTGAACCAAAATAGTATAAAAATGTATTTTATTTGTAGGCAAAACACAAAGAGCACCTTGCATCAAACCTTGAGGAGTTTCCACCTCAGACACTGGCTTGCAAACCATGGACCCTAGTATGCTAAATCGGCTATGTGCCAGGCTTGTGTCAAGGACAGGGATGCAAGGGCAGTAGGGGTTTGTATAAGATTCAAGCTGCAACATTCTTGTACTCAGGAATCTGGAAGCCAGATGGATCCGCTTAGGCGTAGACCAGCCAAATGCTGGTCTAACAGCCCTACACCACTCCAGCAGGCAGTGCTGGGCGGAGCACAGGCTTTTCTGGTGCCTGGACTAGTGAGCATCTATGGGATGCACAAAGCAGTGAACCGGAGATGTGCGGCCAGGTACAGACTGCACCATACAGAGGTTGGCATCCTGTTTCCTGATGTGTGCACTGACTGCCAACAGGACCTGCACGAGGTAATAGCCCATCAGCATCTCTGTGGATGTCCTGGATCACAGCACTGTACCCTCCCCATCTTCCGCCTGTCCCACTCTGACATGGCAGCCTGTGTCAACTACCAGGGACTCAAGCTTGCCATTGAGCTGTACAGCAGGCATGCTTCAGGATTGGTGGTCCATGCCCCCATGCAGCACCCTCTGCCAAACTCCCCCCATGCACCAGTCATGTAGTGCACGGGAGTGGTTGCCACAAACTGTGGGTGTTTGGCACTGAGATCCCTCCCATATGGGAATCAGGCACAGGGTCCCTGGTGCACTAGTGATCAATGCATGCTGCTGTTTGGTGCAGCTTGAGCTGATCTGAGGGCGGTTTGAGAATCATGCCATTGGTCTCATGGATGTTTGTGAAAGTAAGCAGTATACAGTACACCACACCAACAAATGGCCCACATGGCTTTCTTGGTAAACCTATGTGTACTGCCCATAGGGGTGTCATTGTATCAAGGTTTCATGGTATACTGCAGTATCAGAAGTTAAGGTATTAAAACCATGGCCAGTTTATGATACTGTGATGACCATATTTCATGACATACTGTAGTTTTGGGTCTTTCAACAAATAGAAACATATTTTGCCTTTTTAAATATTTTTTATTGCAAAATTCAATACATGTTGTCAACATCATACAAACCAAAGTCAGTCAACAGACAGATTACAAGCCAGACTGCACAAAACTATTGCATAAAGCACCACATGATCAGTGCTGGAGTTTGTAGAATCCAACTATGCAGAAAACATAAAATAGTAACTAAAAACTGAATAACTGAGTAACTAGCAGGAGAACTGAGATACTGTACTATTTGCAAAGCAGCCTTGACCCATAACAATGGCAAATGGTGTAACATTCCCCAAAACAGGGGTTGTGCCTCCCCATTTGCAAACCCTGCTATTGAGCCTTCATGGGCCCCTTCCCACCTACTTATTAAAGCTCAATCCCCCACTCTAGATGTCAGTCCCTTACTCCAGGTCATGCACCTCAGTGTCCACCCATCCCAGCCAAAGTACCTCCCACCTGGCCCGGTGATTTATGAAGGCAGGAAGCCTCAACTGTGCCAAAATTGCCACCTTTTCCATACTCACAATCTGGTGCACAATTCCTTCACAGTCCAAAATACTAACGGGGAGGGGCACCTGAAACCACTTACAAGTAATGGCTTTTGAAGCAGCCACTGCCAAGATATTTCAGAGCTATTCCACTCATTCCCCCACAGTGTCCGGGGTGTAAGTCCCAATAACAAATTGCCCATTATGAATGGTCCCGTAAGATCAAGTGCTTGTCTGCTCACATCCATGGCACTGTGAGAAAACACCTGAAGCATTGAACAGTGCCAAAATACCTGGGAATGGGAAGCTGCATTCTCCCACAGCTTCTCCAAAAGGCTGCTGTAACCCTTTATACCAGTTACTCTGTATCATAGGTGTACTAAAAAACAAATTTGCATCTTCCATGCAAATTCATGTCAGCATGGAAAGGAGGTTGCTCAATACACTCCCTCACAGTCCCCTTTTGTCAGCATTATTCTTAAACTCCCACTCCCAGTTGTCTCTAAACAAGCCCACAGAAATCTTCCTGCACTGAATCAAAAATCTGTAAATGGTGGAAAAAGCCCCTTTGTCTGAGGCATGGTTACCAGCTGCTGCAGAATGCCTAAACTATCCTTCAGTTAGTCAGGCAAAGTACCTGGCCCACAGTCTGATATTTACAAAATCCCATTATTGGAAGTAGTGAAAAAGAACCTATGATTCCACTGAAAAGCCAAAAGGCAGTCATCAAATGGTTTTACTGTGCCCATATCCTAGAGCTGCCACATGGCCCCAAATCCTGTCTTCGCCTGCCTTCTGTACCAAGGATCTATTGTATTGTAAAGGACTGATCCCATGCCAACCATCTAAATCTCCAAAAATCTTCAAAAGTAACTTAACCCTTGCAGTGTCATGGACTGATGCATCAGTACAGAATTCAAATATGTTCTAATTCATTGGCAGCCCAAGGTATAATAGCCCTGCCATCTTCAAATTCCAATCCCATGCATTAAAATAGTAGCCATCCCCACTAGCAGAGGAGTTCCCAACAGTTGCCTTAGCCTTTGATCAAAATGAAGTTCAGTCATGGGGATCTCCAATTTGGCCAACTTGATATCTTTCCAAAGTCAGGAATGATCCAGATTCCCCAGAGCAAAGCATGTTAGAGCTGCACTGATTTCCAGTAGTCCTCAAGGCTGAGCAAAGCCCACCCCACGCGTTTCCCCAAATGCATCTCTGGCCATGAATCCAAGGTCTCTACCCAAATGTTCAGTCTCTTCATCAGTGATCTTCCTGAAGCATGTAGCTCAACTAAACTCCCCTATATACAGATGATGCTGTCATCACATTGACAAATAGCAACCTAGCCACTATCCAGCTTAACCTACAAACTGACTTCTCAACTGTCCAAGACTGATTTGCCACCAATCTCCTGGTCCTAAATGCAAAAAAGAAAAAATCATAAATAGATCCTTGCTCTTTCTCCACTCAAAATAAATTCCCTACTCTCACTTTGCTAGACAGTACCTCAGCCAAGAAAATCCCTACTGAGCAGGTGTGCTCCTTCAAATACCTGGGGTTAACCATAGATTCTGGTCTAACCTATGCTGTGCATGTGGATGCATTAATTAAGACAGCCAACTCCAGACTCAGTCTGTTTTACAGTTACAGGAATACCTTCCTCCTTGAAGTAAAGCAGCTACTACTTAAATGCTTCATCCTTAGTCTCCTTGACTATGGCCTTGTGGTCTATGGTACCACCTCTGACAGAGTGCTGGCCAGGGTCAGAGGCTTGCTGAACAGAGCCTGCAGGTATGTATTCAACTTGAGGCAAGATTCTCACACTTGCACACTATATAGCAATGTAGGCTGGAGGAATGTTGACTCGATTACGATATAGTACCCTTGTAACAGGCAAAAAGCCTTGCTGGGATTGTTTTCCCTGGGGTCCAGGCCATGCTGAGCCTAATGGATAACAGTAACCCTATGAGAGGTGTAGAATATAAATCCTTGGTGCTCTCACATAGGAAAACTTCACTAAATCAGGCTTATTTCTCCTTCAGATTCCCAAAATTATGGCATTCCCTCACCCTATCCCTTAAAGTCACTGACTCCTAACCATCTTATAGGTCCCGTCTCCTATCTTCGCTCATTCCCCAATCCATGTGCCTACTATTGCTGATCACCTGATCCCCACTACTTCCACTGGCCCCTTGGCTGCTGAACCCTTCACGTTTAGGCTCTGTTTCTACCGATAGTTATGTGCATATTTAATAAATTCCACTATCCATCTACAACTGACTTGATGATTGCTGCTTGTTTTATAAATGGTGATTACAGCTCATCTAATGTACCTACCTAATTTCCTTTGTATTGTGAACCATATACTTCTTTTGCAATTATGTTGAATCTCTTTTTTAAAGCTTACTCTGTTTCACATGATCCAAGACCTTTTGAAAATAGGTTCAGCCTAAATAGTCTTGTGTAACAAATAAAAAGTGAAAAAAAAATAAAAAACATACTGTTTCTGCCATTCCTTAAACCTAGTCCCTGATATGGAGACAGGAAGACACTGGAACTGGTACAAATACATGGGAGAGCACTCATCTTAAATACCATAATCCTCAAATAAAAAGAAGCTGAGAGTACAGACCACCTTTAAAATTTGGCTGCAAAGTAACAAGCAAGGAAGAACAATTGTCCTGAATCAGAGCCTTTGAAGTGAGTCCCAGCATCACCCTCAAGTACTTTATTTTTGCACTGGCAGATGTTTTTTTTAAATAAGTGCCCTTCTGTGAAAACTCTTCCTGACAAGAGTTTGAGGAGCCATTGTTTTGTACAAAATGACTACTTCCATAATACTCAGTATTTACAATAACCATGATCTTACATGCCATGGTTATCATGCCATCAAGGTTTGATAGTGTGACATAACTAACCTGCCCTTCAGTGCTTGCTCTGGTTACCATGATGTGTCACACCCTGGGATTACCCACATGCACCCTGGTCCTCCAGCCAGCTGTGTGATTGGAAGACCTGTCCAACTAGTACCAGCCCTCCAGTGGCAGCTTCTCCTTTCAATTGTCGACCTGGCAGCTCCCCATTCTCCTCAGGCTTCTTGATCATCCAAGGTAGTCCAGTCTTCCAAGGCCCTGGTCCACTGAGAGGTTATAAGGTGGGCATCAGTACACATGACACAGTCATAGTCATAGCACTGGTAGACAAACAATCCAGTGGTGAACTGCATTGTCACCCAGAAGGAGCCCCATCCTCATCTCTATACCCCTTACCACTGGGGCAGGGGTAGCCAACCTGTAGCTAGGGAGCCATGCTGCTCTCGAAGCAGTTTGATGTGGCTCTCAAGCAGTTTGTCAATTATGTGTCAAGTACACATCACAGTCTTTAAATTTGAGAAAAGTCAAAGTACAGGAGCTGCAAAGTGCCTAAGCACTCAACAAGCTTTACTAAGCCTGCAAACAAATCTAAAGCCAAAGAAGCTCTGAATAATTATTTCAAATTACAGCTATTTTATTAAAATGCTGTAGCTTAATAAAATATGATTATTAACTATTTACTATGACTATGTTATAATTTTAACTCCTAAATAGGGTTGAATTTGGGTATGGTACGGGCCGCACGTTGTTGTGGCTCACATCTTACTCAGAAATTTAAATGGGGCTCACAACCCCTAAAAGGTTGGACACCCTGCACTAGGGTAAGGGTGACGGGAGGTAGGTCTCATAGAAACAGGCCCGGGCTTGAGTCTCACCCTCTTGGTCTTTACTATGTTTGGTAATGGTGTGAGGGGTGAATGGTGCACATGACCTAAACAGCACAGGGACACAGCCAGGGACTCCAACCCCACATGCTGGATGCCCATTAGTTAAGACCAGGATATAAAGTCACATGAGGCAGGAATTGCTGACAGATAGGAGAATAAGCATCAGTTTTAAACTAGAGATATATTATATGGGTGCGCAGTGTCACTATAGTTAGGGTTGAGTAGGCTGTTTAATGTTAAACCCCAATTTTTGCACCATTAAGTGATTTAATTGGTTTATTGAATTTCAAACTGACTTCACCTTATTTTGTAGCTTAAGTCAACGAAAGTCATTCCGCCCCATTTTCAATATTTTATTCATTGACTGTATGTAGATATAAGGGATCATACTTTGCCCCAACAAGGTGAGCCAGCTGATTCCTTTACTCTCGATTGATGAACATGCCCCAGCTCTGTGATGTCCAGCAAAGGAGAGTGTGGTGGCACACCCGTTGAAATGAATGGGGCTCGACTTTGTGCCCTATTGAATACCTTATAATATGGAAATGAATAGAAGCCACCGCTCAACTAACAAGGCTATATACAGATAGTGAACAAAATATTGAAAATGGGGCAGAATGACTTTCTCTGACATAACCTATAAAATAAGGTAAGTGAGATACTTTGGCAAAGTTTGTCAAATAGCCCAAAATTTGGAATGCTTTGTCTGGCTGGCACAGTCTCAAGACATGGAAAGTTTAGTTATGGTATCTTGTTCAGTTTTGGAGACATTGAACCCCAAAAATTCAAAAAGGGGTGTTTGACTTCCTTTAAAATGTTTTTTTTTCTGCACAACCTAGACAGTGCAGAGTTTTTTAATGAAACTTTTAGGGTAGAAGTGGCCTGTGCTGAGCTAGCACCTTTTGAAGGTTTCATGAAAAAATGTTATATAGATCCAGATTTGAAAAAAAAAACACCATTCACAAGTACTTATTTTCATGATTTACTTGTCGAGAGAGAGAGAGAGAAAAATATTTTGGCAGCAACTGTCTCTTCACTGTTCTTTTTTAAAACTTAGAAACATTGAAAATACATAAAAATTGTGTATTTTCAAAAAACAAACACCTGAGCCCTAGGGAAATAGGACCTGTTTAGCTTGATTCTGATTGTTTTTGTAAAATGTCCTGGAAATAACATTTCTGGGCACCCAAAATTCCAGGTGCCCAGCTTAGTGAGAGAACAGCAGGACTTTCTTGAAATATGAAGCTACAGTTGAAGTTTTGCTGCTGGCTTCAGTTACAGCAGTGAACTGACGATCCCCTGTCTCTCTCTTTTTGTCTGTCTTTATCTATCTATCTATCTATCTATCTATCTATCTATCTATCTATCTATCTATCTACCGACCTGGTTGAGGGGGATCACCAGCAGAAAGGAGGTGGTTATGCCACTGTACAAATTGCTGGTGAGACTTCATCTGAGTACTGGTCCAGTTCTGCAGAACACATCTGCAGAAGGACTTAGACTGACTGGAGGCAGTCCAAAGGAGGGTTAAAGATGGTGCATGGCATGCATACAAAACCTTATGAAGAAAGGCTGGAGGAACTCGATACATATTCCTGGAAGAGAGGAGAGAGAGAGAGGGACATGATAGAGACTTTCAAGTACCTCAGAGGTATAAACAAGGTACAAGAGGGCAACATCTTTCAAAGAGAAGATGTATGAGAACAAGGGGTCATGAAATGAAGTTGATGGTGGGGTTCAGGGCAACATGAGAAAGTACTTTTTCACTGAAAGAGTAGTGGATGCTTGGAACACCCTTCCAAAGGAGGTGAAGGGGCAAAACAGTTAGTAAATTTAAGAGTTCATGGGATATACACAAGTGTACCCTAGAGACAGGAAAAAGAGTGAGTGGCAGATCAACTAGGATCTGTGGTTCAAATTGGTAGACAACTGGGCAGACTGGGTGGGCCACACAGTCCTTATCTACTGTCAACTTCTATGTTACCTACTTATAACAGAGGTGAGAAAGAAGTGAATGCCTCAGCTGGCGGCCTGGGTTCAAGTCCCAGCTGAGGCACTTACTTTTCTCACCTCTGTTTGTATATGTTCCATAAATATACACACCACACTCCTGTGTGATTCTTACAAGTAAATGTTTGTGTTGCCATTGGGTTGTGCATTTGAGAGTAATTGTGCTCGGGAGAGCCCAGGTTCCAGTTGTCTCAGTGGCGCAGCTGGTTAGCACAATTGGAACGGTATTCTGGCGCCTGGGTTCAAGTCCCAGCTGAAGAACTTACTTTCTTACCTCTGTTTGTATGTGTTCCATAAATATGCACTCCACACTCCTGTGTGATTATTATATGATACCTACCTACCAATCTGGCTATTGAAAAGGGTGGACTAAGGTGCCCACCACAGGACTGCTTTTTCTCCCCTCACTTCCAGGCCACCTGCCCCCTTTCCCATGTTTAATTTACAGCTTTTATAAGTGGGCTAGGGTGCCCACCCCAATACCATTTCTCTTCAGCCCCTCCCATCCCCCATGGGTTGCATGCCCCATTCCTATTATACACATGTCAGCACCAGGGTGCCCACCCTCAGTGCCACCAAACAGTAGTTGATTTTGTTTTCTTCTCAAATCTGTAAGAAAGAAAATGGTTCCTCACTGATTTGATCCCCACACACCCCACATACCCTACCTCCCACTTAGCACCTACCGCCACCCCTGCACTCACCTGAACATTGGGAGCCATTCACCAACATTCTCAGTATGAGAACAGCGGGTCTTTCTTGAAATGTGAAGTTGCAGTTGGAGTCCTGTTGCTGGATTCAGTTACAGCAGTGAGCTGTGATCCCCTGATCTCTCTCTCTCTCTCTTTCCTATCTATCTATCTATCTATCTATCTATCTATCTATCTATCTATCTATCATAGGAGCAGATCAGGGTGCCCATTCTTGGTACTGTTTTTTTTCCCCCAAGTCACTGCCCACTTTCCATGTTTAATTTACAGTTTTTGTAAGTGGACTGGGGTGCCCACCCTCAGTACTGCTTTCTTCCCTCCCCACAGCCACCATTCTCATTATGCACATGGTGGTACCAGGGTGCCCACTCCCAGTGCTGCCAAACAGTAGCCTGACACTGGGGTACTCACTCCCCAGTGGCAATTTTTCTGAAATAAAGAAAACCATCCTCGTTGATTTTTTTAAACCTGTAAAAAGAAAACTGTCCCTCACCGATATTCCCACACACCTCCCTGCCCATCCAACCCTGACCTCCCATGCAGCACCCACCACCCCACACTCTTCCACACATCCTCACCCATCTGAACATGTGCCATGATGTAGATCCACTCTCTGATGGAAGGCACGTCTTGCTGCTGGAACAGGCAACTGCGATATGAGAAAATAAAGTTAATAAGGTAAGTCCAGTTTAATGTATTTTGGAGTTAATATTTTTATTGCACAAACAGAACCAAGACATATTTAGAGGGTAAACCCCACAGCAATACATAGATGTGTACATATAGAATGACATGGCAAAATGTACTAAATACCAAAGTGTGGTTTACAAATATTGGTCTATGCATAGGAACCAAGGCCAGGATACTGATGTAGCATTAAGAAAGTGATGCACAGTACTCTGAGTACTAGCCCACTAACTCCTATAACAGTAAGTGTCGAAGCTGTAAACTAATACAAAGTTCTTTTACCTAAACCTGTACCCTAACTCTAACCTACAACCTAAACCAAAACAAAGAAGAACTAGTCTGTTGTACTCCAGCTTACAGTAACATCATCATCCAAATAGTTCAATTAATATACTTCTTATGAGGGGAGTCTGTTATGCTCAAGGGGTTGCCTCCATTCTTCTGGTTATTGCAGAATTTGCATTGCAAAAAATGGTCCCAGCACTTAACATACTGGCTTAAGTTTTCACTAGCAAAGTTGGAGAGCTTCTCAAAGGTCACCATCGGCCCACTGCCTGAAGCTATTCAGCATTGGTCGGGACCCTTGTTGTTCTCCATTTACAAGCAGAAGCCTTTTAGCTGCTACTTCCCACAGCTGTGACACATTGCACCTTTGAGAGTATTTCAAGGTGCCATCTACTGGCATGCAGCAGCCCAGCAAAAGGAGAGGGGCATTTCACTTGTATCTCTGGGTCCACTATTTCTTCACAGATCAGCAAGACCTCTTACCAGAAAGACTGAAAATGAGGTCACTTCTGCAGGGTGAGTATTAGGTGTGCTGATGGTTGTCACATCTCCTACAGATGTCATGGTACATTAGACCTAACTTTTAAGGACCTTGGGCTTGTACCATCTGGAGTAAGGTTTTATTTGCTAAGAGCTGGCTCTTGCTGTCCCTGTAGGCTTTATGTAACCTATCCCAACAGAGGGCCTATTGGGACTCTGTCACTGTGACCCCCAACTCTGACTAGCATTGTACTCTATTTATTTATTTTATTTATTCAATTTTGATAATGGGTAGACCCACTGAGCCCTGAAGGTCCTTTTTCAGGGTCGACCAGGAATTAGTTGCACAAAGTAAGAACATTTTGCATTCTGGCCTTAGAAGTCTGGTTTTGATCTGGTTGGGCACCCTGAAGGTATTGGTAAATGTGATTGTAACTTCCTATGGTGACCCTTCCCACTGCAGTACAGGTGGTGAGATCTGGGCTTCAGAGCTGCAGTGCCACATCTCTTATTTGGAGACATCTCCAGAAATCTTTCTTGGGGATATGAAAGTAGGTTATCAGGGAGGAGATGGAGTCCACTATTATGGTGCCTGGCATATATAGATCTTTGACTTACTTATGTTGTGAGCCTCCCATGCTTTCCAGTAGATGAAGTACACTCTAATTTGGATTTTGGTGTTCCCCAGAGAGGTGTGAGGGAGATTAGAGTGGAGCTTGCTGAAATAGCTTTGTGGAGTTTATCCCAATATGTAGTGAAGATTCCAATGGTGGTGGGGGGCTTGACCGTTTGTCCTTTGAGTGTAGGGATACTAAGGGGCTCTGTCTTTCTTGAATGCAGACTCTATGCTTATCCAGAGGGTTCTTTGGAATAAGAGCTGAGAACCCTTGACAATTTGAGTGGACACAAAGGCCATGTGGTACCCTTGAAACCAAAGAAAGCACCAGCCTCCCTACTCCAGTGACTCCTGAGCTTAGTCCTACTGTATCTTGGGGCTTTCATTCCAACAAGAAATGGCCAAACAGAGTGTCTGTCTTGTGGAACAATGTAGGAGGGTTCTGAAAGGGTAGGTGGGATAATAGGTGCAGAAATCTTAGCACTATGATTAGTCTGACAGCTTCTATTTTTCCTGCTAAGGAAAGATGCATGACTCCACAGTGCTCAAATTCAAGTTGAGCTGAGGATGGCAGAGAATCAAGGTTTAGAGGCAGCATCTTGGATAGCTTGTAGTGTACAGTAATCTGAATCCAAGTTAAATTATACCTTCCGATGCCCACTTCAGCCCTGTCCTTGAGAACATGATGTCAACACAGAGTTTAGTGGTAGAATTTCAGTTTTGGATTGATTAACCTTGAGGCCCAAAACTGAGGTGAATGCATGAATTTCATTGGCTGCAGTAGTGAACCAAGCTGTACTTATTGGTACATGGATGGCTGCTTCACTGAACTTTTGATTTTCCACTGCTGCAGCTGAGTTTAGTGCTCTCGTGGCCTGAAGACTTCCTATTACTGGAATATTTGCACTAAGCGCTGATCCCTATTTAATTTCTTTGAGTCTGTTGTTGGGAACCTGATTTCCAGATAGCATTAAGTGCTGATTTAATTAATTTCATTGAGTCTGCTGTCTGGAATCCTGATTTATCAGACAGCTTTAAATGCTGATCTATATGTAATTTTCATAGAGTGTTGTGTTAGGAAACTAATTTACTAGACAGCTTTAAATGCTAATTTATATCAAATTTTCTTAGTCTGTTGTTAGGAAAATGATTTAATAGGCAGCTTTAAATGCTGATGCATATCTCATTTTCTTAGAGTCTCTTGTTAGGAAACTGATTTGCTAGCCTGAAGTTTAGCTGGAAAGAATTTGTTTTGTACACATTTTTACTGCTACAGCTTGTTACTGCATCTGCCCCTGTATTTGCCATTTACCTCTTCCTACATCCACACTTCTTCCTTAACTCTGACCCACTACACTTGCTACTGCTTGTTAAAGTATCTGTACTGAGCATTTCCTACTGTTCTCAACCTGCAAACTTTACTTGATTTCGCCTACTATTCCTCCTAATCCTGCTCTACTCCCACCTTCTCTTTCCTATCTGCAGCCTACATACCTCTCACCCTGTGACCTGCCTTTTGCTTCCCTGGCAGTCATAAGTTGAGTTCTTGACTGCTTTGAGCCCCCTCCAATCTTAGCGCTTAGCCCCTCCTTGTTGAATTCTCTTCCTCTCAGCCTCTCTCTTAGGTGCTGCTCTCCAGACCCCTCTACTGAATCTCTTCCCACCCACAGTTTTGTACCTCTTTTGCCCTTGACTTTGTTTTCCACCAACCCTCTGACTGCATTTGGCTGCTTTCGCTATCTCTGCTGGACCCCTCCTTCTCAAACCCCTCCTCTGATTTTGTCTGCTTTGTCCATCTGATTTATTTTAACCTTTCTCTAACCCTTCTCTCTCTCCAGACGCAGCCTGGGTGGTCCCCCTTGGCATAGCGGTCCTGGCTGAGTCCTGAGCTGGCCTCTTCTTCCTGCAACTGCCTACCTGCCAGACCCAAGCTAGCACCCAGGTACAACTGATGAATCGGCTCAAAGCCATGAATTTCATTGGCTGCAGTACTGTAGCAAGTTGCACTTATTTGTGCATGGCTGCTTCACTGAACTTTGCTTTTCCACTGCCGCAGCTGAGTTTGGTGCTTTCGTGGCTCTGAAGATTTCTTATTACTGGAAAATTGTCCCACCCACCGTCCCTGGCCATGACCTCTGTTAAATGCTCTTGCACAGGTCTGAGCCTCTGCCCCTGCCTCCTACTGGTGCATTTGCCAGCTTCAGCACTCTCCTAGTGCTACTGTACACACCTCCAGCTGCAGCCCAACTGCACAGCTATTTGCTTAATGCCTGGAGTACTGTTAAGTTATTGAGGTGCAGTTTATTTACATCTGTCTCCTCAAAACTCTTATCATGTTTTGACTAGCTTCTCTGTCCCCTTGGGGCACCATACTGTTTCTGCTGCCTACCCTGTTAGGAGTCACTCTGCAGTCCTGGCCACACCTGCCTCCCTGTCAACCTCAAAGGACACATTTAATGCTTATGGAACCATAACCTCCTACATTAACTGTACCTCTGAAACCACAAACCCTTTGGGAGGTCACCAATCCCAGCCTGGACCCTGACTCACCCTAGCAACCAAGCTGGCAATCCCCCTGGCATTCGTTTCTGGACTCTCCTTCCAGTTGGACGTCCACATGCCCATCTCAACCTGCAGTAGGAAGTGAATCCTCTCGAATAAACAATTCAAGAACTATATCAGAAGAGTAATTCTGTTATTACTGTTGCTCACAGGAAATATACACCCCAACCGTGGTCCAGTCCCAAATCCCAAGCACTCCTCTTAAAAACTCACAAGTGCTTACACTGCCATCCATAAATATCTGCAGCCTTCTCTCTAAACTGGACAGCCTGCAGGTGTGGGTCACCAACATATTTCTGACATCATTTCTGTTGTCAAAACATGGTTCTCACCAAAGACACCTAACACAGCTGTACTCTTACCGGCTACAACATCTTCTGAAAGACCATCTGTCTAAGAGGAGGGGTTGCTGAATTTATATATAGGACACCTTGCAGGTCTCATAGTTCCTCTACCTAGCAATGATGACCTCAATCAATTGCTTGCTGTCAAAGTGCTTCTTGGAGTCCATAACAAAGCACTTACTGTGCTTTTGGTTTACATTCCTCCAAAGTGTACTGTATCAGGATTAGACTCCTTATTGCATGGAATTAGCAGCATGAGCCTGAACTCAGAAATAATAATGCTAAGTGACTTTAACAATAACTGGCTCTCCCCGACGCCACCACCTATAAGGATGCTCTATCAGCCATCCACTTTGAGCAGCTGGTAGAGGCCCCTACAAGGGTGAACTATCGAACTGGAGCCAGTACCCTGCTGGACTGGGTACTATCTAACCCACCTGAGCATATCTCGGATACCTTGGTCCTCCCTGGCAGTCTAAGTGACCACTTGTCTATCAAATGCTGTTGGCCAGTTACATTTTGCAAACCCCACCAGAACTATTACAAATCGAGTCCTTATCAGTGGACACCTGGAACAACTGAAAGCTGACCTCTGGCATCATGACTGGTCAGAACATTTCACAGTAAAGATGTTGATACAGCACTTGATCTCTTGATTAACCAATTCAATATAGTCTGTGACAAGCATGCTCCCTGAAAAAATGTAAAATCAAAGGAAACTGTAACCCATGGATTACCCCTGATCTTACTGAGCTCATGAAATTAAGGGACCATCTCTGGCACAAGGCTTGGGACTCAGGTACACAATCTAACATCCAATGCTACAAGAAAGCAAGAAATGAATGCACTAGAGCAATTCATTCTGCTAAGAGCCAATATTACAAGGATGTCCTTTCCAATGCGTGAATAATTGCAGGTCCTTCAGGAATACCATTAAGGGTATTACTGGGAAGGATCCTAAATCAGCTCCCAACATGCTTATTGTAGATGGCACCCCTCCCTGGACCCCAGTATCATTGCCAACACTGTTAACCTAGCTTTCACTGACCTTAGCAATATTCTACCCCCTGACTACTTCACTAACACCACCTCAAGGGGTGTCCCTGGGAATCCTGGTTCTACTCTATGGGCACATACTGTTCTACTTCAGGACAGTCTCAGAGAGTGAAGCTAGACATTATTTCAAGAAGGTACTTAGACAGTCAAGACACTGTGGGGATTCACTTGATCTCAAGTTCATCACCTTACACTGGAGGAAATCCTAACACCTATCACCAGGATTTTCAACCTTTTGTTAGCCTAGCTCAATTCCCACAAAGATGGAAATTGGCAATGGTGACCCCTGTGCATAAGAGTGGGGACAGGGCACTACATGGGAACTATCACCACATTTCTATTCTCCCCGCTCTTGAAAGCCCTAGGCTGTATTGTGGCTGGACCCAGATTGTCGAGTATCTGAAAAGTACCAATTACAATGTGTCTAACAACACAGCTTTAGGCTTGGGCATAGTACCATCATGGCAGTCTTGGAATTCCCTGGATATATCCCATAACTCCTTTGACCAAGGTCTTCTAGTTGGTGCAACATTCATTGACTAACCAAGGCCTTTAATACTGTGAATCATGCCTCATAATTGACCAACTGTCCAGCATCGGACTGTCCATACGACATGATTAAATGGTTCTCTAGCTACCTTGGCAGCCATTCCCAACAAGTAAAAATAGGTGATATCCACTCAGATAGGTGCCCAGTCCAATCTGGTGTACCTCAAGTTTCTATTCTGGGGCTACTCTTATTTAGTATTTTCTTAACAAGCTCCCCAATTCCTGCCATGGATATATCCTTCTACATGCCCATGGCGCTGTGATCTTTACTAGTAATGCCACTCCAAAATCTTTTCAAGATCAGCTATAACTACAGGTAGGTTTTGCAACTGCTGAGAAATGGTTCCTTGACCACAAGTTCATAACGAACTACAAGACGAAGACCATGTTATTTTCCAGCCATCAAAGCAAACAAGAATATTAACCACAGTCCAGTTAAAGTTAATCAATTACACATGTTTTTGTGCCTGTGTAAGTAACCAACTTTAACTTGTAGAGCAAGTTGGCTCAGTAATAAATATTCTGAATGTGCACAATTTATTGCTATTGTATATAGTTTTCTCTGAGTGCGGTTAATAATTTTCTTGTGAAGTTTGGGACTGGCCTCCTATAACTGCACCCACCAACTAACAGCAGGATGCTGGGGTGTTTTTGAATTTCATCAAAGCAAACATAAGGCCTTCCCCTCACCATCACTAACAATGCAAGCTCCTCCTTGGAACAAGTACGGCACTTTAACTATCTGGGAATAACCATTGACACCTCATTGACCTACTCAAAGCATATAGACAATATTACTAAGGCAATTAATATGCGCATTGGGATGCTTCACAGGCATAAACACAATTTAACCACGGATGCTCTAAGCCTGGCTATATACAGCTCTGTCATCTCCCTGCTGACTATGGCCTCGTTATCTTTGGATCAGCCACAGACACGGCCCTCTGCCACATCAAAATGGCCTTAAACAAGACATGCTGTCTCCTTACTGGCGCTGGGTGTCTGGCTCACACATGCAACCTTTCGCTTAGGCTAATTGGCTGCAATTCAGTAGCAGACTTAGATACCAGACATGCCTGACTGCTACAAAAGTGAGCCTAGGAATGATGCCCCTGGAGTCCTGGGCCTTCTCTCCTTCCTTGACTCACGTAGTACCAGAAGCTCTGGCACCCAGATTTTCCATAACCCTCGGTGCCGCAACTCCTTGGACAATGAGCCTTGCCTACAGAGCCCCTTTCTAGTTCAACTCCCTGCCAGCTGAAATATCCAATGCAGCTACACTGGGCTCTTTTAAGCATTTGCTCAGGCAACATCTGGTTCCTTGGCCACCTGTGATTGCTTCCATTATGTCCCTTTTCCATAACCCTCAAGTTCCTTAATCCAGACCCTCTTAGACTAAGCCAGAGATTTCTTTCCTGTACAGCACTTACTTGCACTCCTCACCAATGCCCTTCCCACCTTCCCTCCACCCTAGCCTTTCCTTCCCCTGCCCCTTTTTCCTCTCCTCTCAATTCATCTTACCCTTCTTTTCTCCTCCTCCTCCTCCTTCCCCATCTGGCCTGTCACTCCCTCTATCCTTTTCATGACCCAAGGGCTCTTTCCCACCTCACCTCTGATCGTTCCCCTCCCAGTCCTGTAGGGCTCCCCACCTCCTTGCCTTTGATTACTCCCTGCTCCCTAGCTCCTCCTCCCCATCCTCATCCTCCTCCTTCTCCTTCATCTTACCGATCACCCTCTCTCTCTCATCCCAGACCCCTAGGGCTCTTCCTTGCCTCCTCCCTTGATTACTTCCCTCCTACACCCCCATCTGTCTCCCTCTTACCCACCTGTATTTGCCCCAGCCACTACCTCCTCCTCCAACAGGCTTCCGCTATCCCTTGACTGAAGTTGTGTTGTAACCAAGTGACATGGGCAGATCTTGTTCATTGCCCATCTAATTGTTCATGTCCTCCTTTACTTCTTGCTATAGTCCCTGTCCTTAATTATGTCATCTATTCCTAGGTTAACTGTGCCCTCTTTGTATTCGCCTCCCTGCTTTGTAATACTTATAGTGGACTGCCAGTACTCATTTGAAATATAACCTGACACTTGTATTATTTGTTGTTATGTTTATCTTCTGATGTGGAACGATGTAAAGAGAATTTGCTCAAAGGTATTTATCTAAGATTTCAATAAATAAATAAATAAAAGTAGGGTAGCACTTTCAGAACAGATTTTTCCATGTCCAACAATGTAATGAGTGAGTCATCTGCATACATAACATTTTATTTATTCCTCCCATCTGATTCTGATTTAATGAATGGATATATTGTTCCTTATGGCTTTTGCCAGTGGCTTGGCTGCCATCACAAAGAGCGGGGGATATGTGCACCCATGTCTGGTGCCCTTATGAAGAGGAAGAAATTGTTATTTTATATGATTCATCAAAACAGAGGCAATAGGGAGGAGTATAGAAGGCTGATCCACTTTCTAAATGTAGGCCCCATATCCAATTTGGCAAGTGTCTCTTGCAGATATACCCATTTGATGGAATCAAAGGCCTTTTAAGTTTACCACCAAGGGGATGAAGTGGCCTTTAATCTGTGTATCTATGACATAAAGGATCAAGATGATCTGAACTGAGCCAGCCTTTATGAAGCCTACTTGGGAGGAGGTGAATCAGACGGGCAGAACTGCTTCCATAGAAACAGAAACATAAATGTTGATGGCAGATAGGGCCTCCAGGCCCACCCAGTCTGTTCTATTCACCCATCTATTGTGACACAGCAGGCCCTAAACAGCCTACAGTCCCCTTAGTTTTCAAGATCCCTTTGTGACTATCCCATGTGTTCTTGAATCCTGTAACAGTTTTGCCCCTACCACTTCCACTGTTAGACTGTTCCATTTTGACCATCCCTCTCTCCTGAGAAGTTCTTCCTCACAGTACTCTGAATCCCCCTACAGCTTCATATTGTGCCCTTGTCCTTGAGCATCTTTTTCTTTGGAAGGTGGTGCTCTCTTGTACATTGTTCTTCCCTGTGAGGTATTTGAATGTTTCAATCATGTCTCCTTTCCTCCTGTCCTACAGGGAGTACATATTTAACTCCCTCAGCCTTTCCTCATATGGTTTATATGCAGGCCTCTAAAATGAGTCTCTGACTGAAACAGTTTGTATTATTTGCTTCAAGGGCTCATCCGGGATTTGAACCTGGGACCTCTTGCACCCAAAGGAGAATCATACCCATAGACCAATGAGCCTCATATCCTAGACCAATGAGCCAGTCAATTGGCTGTGATCTTTGCCTGTATTTTAGCATCTGCATTTATAAGAGATATCGGTCAGTAGCTGGTTGGCAGGGTGGTGTTCTTGATCTTTTGGGAGGATTATAATCTTAGCTTCCTCAAAGATGGGGGCATGATACCTGTATACATGTGGCCATAAATACTCATTGCAGGTATGGGGTGATGCCCTCACTTATGGCCTGATATAGAGCAACAAGGAACCCATCTGCCTCAGGTGCACTATTAAATGCATTGGATCTGTTTTGACAGTGATAACCTAGCTGCTCTCTATACTCAATGTAAAGCTTATCTCCTCTCCAAAACATATTGAGAGCAAACAACATCATGTTTTTCACCTATACTCCACCAAACCTACTGTGCATTGTCCTAAAGGCATCAAGACTTACATCACGGCAGCGGAGGCTCGAAAGCATTACAGAGAAAAGGAGTATTGAAATCTTCGCACTCTGGAAATCACCTAAACCAGCTGACTCCTTGCATCAAAATTGCATGTCAATCCTGGCATACAGTGGAGGTCAAACAACAAGTGACAGAGACGCTTCAAAAACTAAGCAACATCTCTCCAGTTCACAGCAAGCCACCAATCCTGGGGACATCTGCACTTGAAATGAGCCTTATAGTTCAGCTTGTGACTCTGGCTGAGCTGCAGCCACTTGAGGGGTAAGTTGGGCCATGCACGGTGAGGATAATTTGTATTTACTTACTCAGTGGACAGTGCCCTCTTTCAATTAATGAGGAACTCCCTGTCATGCTCTGGGGACTTCCTCTTCGCCACTATCAGGCATGCATGTTTTAATTATGGCTGTCTTTCCCAGATTGATCCTTACTAGAATCTATAGCTCCCTTACAGCCTGTCTTCCTCCCTCCCTTCTCAAACTTCCAGCTGCAGTACCTTATATTACAACTTAGTGTGAGCCTAGTACTGTACATCAGGACTGCAGGATGGGAGCCGGCCAGAGGGATGGTACATGCTACCTGACCCTCATGAGGCACGCATGCAACTGCCATCCTGATAGTGCCACGATGGGTTACCCATACCTCTCAACCTCCTGCCTCATAAATCAGGGACAAGGCTTACAAAAATCAGGGACAAAGGATCAAAATCTGGGACACATCTTCAAATTGGTGATATCTACTCAGGAACCTGGTAGAATAAGGGGCTTAGTGTAAAATGCATTTCTAAGGAAAAACAAATCTGTAACTTTAATGTTTGACATTATTTGCGCTTACAGCCCCTACTGTTTGGTCATGGAAACACAATTTTACGAGGGACAGAGTAAAATTCTGAGGTAAAATCAGGGACGCCTCTGAAAATCAGGGACAGTTGAGAGGTATGGGGATACCACAGCTATGTCTGGCAAAGACTGGCTCCAAACTAAATGAAAGTAAAGCTTTACAGATAATGGCACTTCAGTAATAAAGTGTAGCAGCTAATGAGACAGCACTTGACAGATGGCTGTCCAGTGCTATCACAGCTAATTCTCCTGGGCTCCGTTAATTGAGTGTAAACCCCTCCAGTATCTGGGGTATCCAGGTGGTAAAGGTGGAGGGGGGGCACAATACAACCTAAGCAAACACTGCCCAAGGAAAATAGCAAATACTCTTACCTGGGTTCTTCTGATGGCAGTGGGTCGGTGTCTCTAGATGAGGAGCAGGACCACTTCCAAGTCTAAAGATGAGCTGCAGTGGGCAAGGGTGGTTAGCAGACACACAGTTGCACAGTTCAAATTGATTAAATTCAATGTCCACTTGAAATCAAAATGCAAGAAACCCATTTAATGAACATGAAAGGTAATGAACCATTCCACGGAGCATGGGGGTAGCAGATACGGTAGGGGTTTTACAGGCTAACTCCTGATTTTTGTTCCTTCTGCAACAACTTCTTTTGACAACAGACTGAATTATTGCATGCAAACATTCCTTAAGCTGAAAAGGCTACATTCCTGGCAGCAGCAATATTGTGGGCCTAACCAGGCCACACTTAGAGATAGCTAGTACTTAGCAGCCAGCACTTCCATTTCATATTCCTTCATTTCTTCTGAACTTTACTCAGGCACTTGCTTATGTTTCCTTCTCCAGTTCTCAAAGCTGGGCATACACCAGGAATATGACACCATGAGATATTTCTACTGTCTCAATCCGTTTCTAAACTTGGCCTTTCCTTAACTTTTCTCCACCGGGGGTTACCTTACAATACATGAAGCATTTCTTTCACTTCAAGGTTTACATAGTCAAAAATGTTTTCTTAAGCAAGATCCAAACCAATCAATACCTTTGGAAATCTAATCACTGATGTCACATGCCTAGAATGGCTTCCCAGGAAATTCTGCATCCTGATCTGAAATCAACAGCACCTCCGCTCATGCATCGATTCCAGTTTCTGCACTGCCGTCAATCAGGAAATTGTTGCTTGTGCTACATGGAGCACCCGGACAGTCTGCCACTCCACTGGGGTCCCAATTAACCATTCCCACATGGACCTTTCAGTGACTCCACATGCTGCCCAACCCAAGAGTCCCCACACTGCAGCAGCCACTGGCCGGGGAAAGGAGTAAAGCTGCCACCACTACGCCCACAGCAGTCCAGGCTGCCACCTCTGAACTGTGCCCCAGGTCCATTTGCACACCAGACTGGCTCACAAGACATACACTGACTCCACGAGCTGCACTCACCCACAGGTAAGACTACTTTAATTAAAAGGACCCCACTGGTGCTTACCTCACTAAGGTGCTGAAGTTCACTTCATGGCCTCCCATCTACCTGCTCCTCAGGCTCTGGTGCCCATACTGCACTGACAGGCCCTGAACTTTCTGCTCCAATGGCTCTCCTTTGGATTTTACTCTCCACTGGCCTGAACTGCTGCACTTCTCATGGCGGTTCTTCACAGGACAGTGCCAGGGGTGGCAATTGGCCCACCCGGTCTGCCATGGGCCTCTGGCCGGACTACGGGACAGCCCCGACTCTTCTTTTCCTGGGTCTCTCATGTTTTCCTGACACCAAAAACCTCTCTCTCTATATATATATGCCCCAGAGATGGGGCCTCCTGCTGTCAGCAAACAGGCCCTACATCCCAGATCTAGTGACACCAAGATGTCTCTTTCTACCTAGCTACTAGTAAGCTCCCAGGGGGTACTTATATGAGTGCTGCATATTGTAGCTACCTTGCAGTGTTGGTTCTGGAAGGAGACAATTACATAGGAATGTTGGGCAGTATGTGGTAAGAATGATGCTGGAGGGCCCCAGATGGATTGGGGCCCCCTTTTCTTTCTTTTTCTTTTTCCTTGATCATTCTGGATTTCAGAGGCATGCTGCCGGCATCAACATGGACATCCTTCCTGACTCCTCCTCCTTACCGTATAGCAGAGACACTGTTGAGGCCTTTCTGCTAGGTGGACAGATTATCCCAGCCACAGGGACTCTCCTGTGTGCATAGAGCCCTTAGTGAGGCTTCTGCCTTCAAAGCCCACCACTGCCATATCTGTTCGGATGTCTTATTGGCATTATGCTCTGTTGCAATGTTATATTGTCCAGTTCAATGTTTTGAGTGTAACTGTTTTTGCTTACCCAGTGCAATTATGATCACATCTTGATGGGGTGAGGTGGGGGCAGTGGTACCAGAGCAGATTTGTAGTCCTATAATCATAGGTTGCAATTGGGAATGACAGGTATTTGTATTTACTCAATGCAAATGGGTTGAATTACCTGGTGAGGTGGTCCCAGATTTTCGCAGCATTAAGAAAGAGCATCCAGACCTCATTTTCCTACAGGAAAAACACCTAGATGCCTAGTAACATGCAAAGCTCAAAAACTGTGGTTTTGAGCAGGTATATAACTCTGAACACACTAAGGGCAAAAATGTGTGTGTGTGTGGGGTATCTTGATCCCTAATTACATTCAATTTCAGGAATGAAAAGTTATTAAAGAGAAAGTAGAAGTAGGAGGCTGGTACTAGCCCAAGGGCTCTTGCAGAATGTGGAAATCACATTAGCTTCCATCTACATCCAACTGGAGACAAAATCATAGGAGAGCAAAAGTTATTAGATTTAGCCTGCTGAATACTTCAAGGATGCTATTGATGGCTGGAAACTTCAACATGCTCCACTCTAACACTTGGGGTACCCATGCCCCCTAGACAGCCAACAGCTCATAAACAGTGTGCAGCTATTCTTAAGGATCTTCAGTGGTCCAACATATGGTGAGAGTTACATCAATAATGACAAAACTACACCCATTATTTGATGGTACACGGTGTTCACTAGGATTGATTACAGTTATAGACAACAGAAATATCTGCACAGAGTGACAAAGTGTGAATTAAAGTGACAAAGTGTGAATTGGTAGATATCCTGTTATCTGATCATGCTCTGTTTTGGATACACCTCTGCCGTTCATAATTCAGGCCCAAAACACAATGGAGATGGAGACTGAATACGTACTACCTATAGTTGGAGGAGTTCTGCATCTTTTAGTGGAACACATTCCTGAGAGTCTGGAGCTTAATTGGGGTGGGAACTGCAGGTTCATACAGATAAAGGCAGATGCAAAGAAAGCACTATAAAAAAAGCGCAAGAAAACAGCGACCGACAACAAAGCGACAGTGAACAACGCCAAAAGCAGCAAATGCTGCCAGCCATATATAGCAAAACACAAGTGGCTTCAAACCATAATGTTGCGGGGCAGAACCCCCACACCCTTGTAACATATATGAGCAGCACTTTGGTCCACTATATTTTGGACAACTGCAAAACAGTGGACACACTGTAAAATCCAGGACTGCAAAACTGCACACACTGTAAAATCCACAGCACTCCTGTGACTTACACCCTCATTCCCATGACCATTTTCAGGTGCCCTTTGATAGTATACGGAACCACACACATGCAATCCTCTGGGGCAACTTAAAATGATTCTCTGGGGACATATCATTGCATATACATCCACAAAACACTGCAAAAGGCAGCAGTGGATGAATGACCTCCAGGAATCATATAATTTCCTGCAGGCAGCCCATGAATAGTGGGACAGATCAATCAAAATCAAATGGGCAAAATAAAGAAGGCAATAGAGGCAATCTACCCCCATGAAACTGAGATAGCAGTCCTGTACTTGAGACATAAGTACTATGAAGTGGGCCCTCAGGCTACCAGAATGTTAGGCATCAAATAAGGAAACAGAAGACCAGGACTACAGTTGCTAACCAGTGGCACCCCTCACAGATCAGACCCTGCAGGAGACCCCTCAGATAGCTGAAGCCTTTCAATCTTTTATACTACCCTATATACCTCTGATGGTCTACACAACCCACAGGAAATAGAAAATGTTCTTAGCTCCTTGTTTCTCTAGACTATTACTCAGGAGCAGGCAGAGCCCTTACTGCCCGAATCCATTTTGGGGATATAGAAAAAGTGGTACATTTAGTCAAAAATCAAATGGCTGGGCTGACCTGGTGATGTAGAGGGTTGAGGCACTATGCCTTACCTCATGCTGTGCCGGTGGACCCAGGTTTGGGAACGACCTCAGATCATCAATGTGCCGGCATTGGGAGGGAGGGTGGCATGGGATCAAGCAGCTGAATGGCAGCTGTCCTCTCCAGGGAGATCATCTCCCCACAGATCCGCTGCCACGGGGTGGGGTTGGGTGGCAGTGTAGATGGGAGGGGCCACAAGATGGGAGGTCTTGGAACATGGTATGCATATGCCTCCACCTCGTGCACTCATACCGAGAATAGGAAAGGGCACAAAAGTGGAAAAACTCTACAAAATGTTAATTACAAAAAAAAATCAAAAGGCCTCCTGCACTAACTGCTGCATTGCAGAACTCTGAAAATCCCAGCATGAGTTTCTATTATCCTCCCCTATTAAGGGCATGCAATGAGGTACTCCAGGGAGGGAGATTCCAAGCATATGGCAGTATGCCTCAATTCAGTTATTCTCAAACTGTGAAAGAACCCCACAGACTGTGCAGTCTGTCACAAATGCAGTTCAGGCCCTCTGCTCCCACATTGCCAAATGTTGAAGTGCAATATGTGAACAGGAGACAAACAGGGTAACTCTCCTGTCTGTTTTGGGTCCAAATCCCCTACTAACCTTGTGTCCTGAGGTAAAATATGAACCCTTTTTCACTAGCAACCCAGTTAACAGGATCAGATATCGCACCCTCTTAGGGAAATGCAGTGCAATACTTCACCAGTGGGCACCCAGCCTGGTTCATAGTCATACCCTGCTGACTCAATTTGAGACCTAGGTAGTTTCTTAACTTAGCAAGACAGTAAACACTTAAGCCCTAAACAGTTGTCAGAATTATCCAATACTGTTTCAGCATTCACATGCAAAAGAAAAGAATCAAGCAGCATTAAGGAAACCAAACTGTTTACTAGAATTAAAAAAGTAGTAAATACATACAAAACATAGAACATAAAACATAAATACTTACAGTAAAAATAAATTGCAAATTACATAACCGAAATGCCTGGTATTTAAGTTTCTGGTTGGTATTACCTATTTGTGACAGAAGTGCCTTTTTTCAGAACATAGTTTGTGTGTTCTCTTAGAAATCCAGAGATAGATGTGTCCACCCTTTCAGCCAGAGGATAATAAGCCAAAAATGCCCTTCCCATCCTGTGAGGTCACAGCTCATGAGGTCACTGTTAGTCATGTAATTAATTTTGTAACCTAACCAAGTAAATCCAAAGAGGTGTAATTTTACTGCTTGCTGAAATCTGCAGAGATAACAATATTAATTTAGCAGTCTTTTCCTACTGAGACCATTCCCTTTTGTTCAGAAACTTCCTGGGCTCCAAAGTAATTGAAGTTTTACAAGCTAACTGAAATCAGTTAAAATGGCCTTTTCTCAGAGGTCATAAAATGCATACTCGTCCCTGTAGTTCTAAGGAAAGGGATAGTTTGATGTGTGATTACCTGGCCTTTGAAGGAAGCTCTTAATTAGAGTTTCCACTGAGTCAGGTTTACAACAGCCAGATATTTTTAGCAAGCTAGGGCTTTGGGGTCAAAGGTCAGGTCCCTTTAAAAGCTACTAGCTGCCATTTCCTAAGCAGACATTCAAATAAACATATATTTATATCACAAATATGATACAATATAATGACAAGTAGATAGGCAGAGCATCATAGTCCTCCATCCTTTACTGAATTTGGGGAATATATTCTAGGCATGGAATGAGTTCCTAAAGTCAGTTCATTGCTCAAACTCAAGCGTTAGCCCATCTCGTTTTCATTTGCTGCCCCTTCCTGATGGTGAGACAGTCATGTCATAACCCTGCAAGGCAAGGCTCCACCTTAACAGCTTGCCAATTGTTTTCCCATTTGTTCCAGCGAATCAGGGGTTGTGATCTGTTTGTACCTCAAAATGCCACCCGAATAGGTATGGCTCTAACTTCTTTAGTGCCCACAACATGGCAAAGCATTCTTTCTCCACTGTAGAATAAGCTTGCTCCTGGGAAGTAACTTCTTACTGAGGTATGCTATTGGGTGATCTTTCCCTTGGTTGGACATTTGACTAAGCACTGCCCCAATACCCACATCTAAGGCATCAGTCTGAACTACAAAGGGTTTACTATAGTCTGGACTGGCTAATACAGGAGCACTGCACAGTGCCACCTTTATCCATGTAAAGGCTTGCTCATAGGCTGGTTCCCAATTAATCCTTTTTGGCATCCTTTTCTTTAACAGGCCAGATGGGGAGCAACCAGGGCACTGTGGTTTGGTACAAATTTTCTATAGTACCCTACGGTCCCTAGAATACTCGAACCTGCTTCTGTGTTTCAGGTCTGGGCCATGCCTTGATTGCCTCAAGTTTTGCTTGATTAGGATGGAGCTGTCCCTTCCTACTATGTGCCTAGGTATGCCACCTCAGTCATGGCCACCTGGCACTTTTCAGCTTCTACAGTGAGCCCAGCCCTCTCTATCCTGCCCAGCACTTCCCTAGGTGGGACAGGTGTCTCCCAGCTGGAAATGGAAGATGGCAATGTCATCCAGGTATGCCATAGTGTACTCCTCAGCACCATTTGACACCTGGTTCACTGACCTCTGGAAGGTGCCAGGGCGTTCTTCATTCTGAAAGGCATTACTTTAAACTCAAATGACCCTATCATAGTGATGAAGGCTGACCTGTCCCTAGCTCTGGCAGTTAACTCTACCTGCCAATACCCTTTCATCAGGTAGTGGTAGGTTTGTTGCCCTCCCAACTTATCCAGGAGTTCATCCATCCATGGCATTGGGTGGGCATCTGACTTTGTCACTGCATTGAGTCCACGATAGTCCACACAAAATGAGTAGAGTCATCTGGCTTGGGAACAAGGACTACGGGTGAGGGCCAGGGGCTGTGGGATTTCTGGATTACCCCTAAATCCAGCATTTCTCCACCACCCTCTAATGTCCTTTGGATGGCTTCTGACACGGATATGCTGTTCACTGTATGGGCGCTTGTGTCCTGTCTCCATATCGTGCATCACTAAGGGGTTAGTCCAGGCTTGGTGCTAAACAATGGGGCAAAGTCTGCTAAAACCTCCCTTACTTCCTGGATCTAGTCTGGGGTCAACTGGGGTAACATTTTAATTGCCTCCACAGAGGACTCCCGCTAGCTTTCTTCCAGCAAGTCCAGAAGGGGGTCTTTTCTTCCATCCCTCCCCAGGACTACACACTACAAAGATCATGTCAGCCCTATTTGCATATGGCTTCATCATGTTGACATGGTACAGTCTTTGGGTATGTCTCCTGTCAGGCAGTTCTATAATGTAATTTATGTAATTCACCTGTCTGACTACCTTCTGAGTCCTTCCCACTTGGCCTGTAGGTTATCTTTCTGGAACAGGATTAGGACCGTGACCTCCTGACCCACAGTGTATGAGTGAGCTCTGGCTCTGTGGTCATACCATACCTTTTGTTTTGTTGGGCGCTGCCAGGTTGCTCTGGGCTGTTCCCCTAAGCTCCTTCAGGTTTCCCTAAACTTAGGACATAATCCACTATAGGAGTTCCCTGGGTGGTGTGCTTGCCTTCCCAGTGCTCCTGGATCAAGTCTAGGGGCCCATGTACCCTGCGTCCATATAAGAGCTTGAAGGGGAAAACCCTGTCGACTCTTGGGGCACCTTCCTGTATGCATACAATAGGTGGGGAAGGTATTTCTCCAAGTCCCTCCATGCTGTTCCACAAACACTTGGAGCATTGATTTAAGGGTACCATTGAATCTTTTCATAAGCCCATTGGCTTGCAGGTGATAAGGTGTTGTGCATCTCTGCACCACCCCACTCCTCCATAAACATTTCATCAGGTCCAACATGTAGGAACCCTTTCAATTGGTGTTAATCTCCTCTGGAAACACAAAATGGGAGAAAATCTCTAGCAAAGACATCTGCCACTTTGTCCTCAGTGAGGATAGGGCAGCAACCTCTTGGTACCGGGTGGCATAATCAACCACGGCTAGGATAAACCTCTTCCCAGAGGAGCTGGGGGTATTCAAGGGCACCACAATATCCATTCCTACCATCTGGAATGGCTTCTCTGCTATGGGCAAGGGAACTAGGGCAGCTTGAGTTTTCCTCCCCACCTTCCTTATTCCATGACACCAGTGACAAGATCTACAATATTCCTTCACCTGCTGGGTGAAGTTGGGTCAATAAATTCTGGGCCAATCGCTGCATAGTGCGTGCAATTCCTAGATGATCAGACATGGGAATATCATAAGCAATCTTGAACAATCGCTCATGGTAACTCGGGAATGACAAGCTGCCTGCCCATCACCTCTCCCTCTGTCTTTATATCCTGCATATGCATCAGTCCATTTTCCCAGTAAACCTTATATTTCCATGACCTCCCAATGCTGTGTCAGAGTTTGCCCAAGCCTTCAACTTCCTAAATTAGGGTCACATTTCTGAGCAGCTGCAAGATCCTTACACATTCCCAAGGCATGGGACAGGTCCCTCCAGTTTCTAAACTAGAATCCCTAGCTCTAGCGTCAGGGCATTCAGTGTCACTGCCATCCCTAACCCTCTGACTACTGGCTACACCTCCTTCCTCAGGGTAACCTTCCATAGCAGTTCTGTTAACTGCTACCTCAGAATTTCTACCCCCATTTCATTATTATCCATATCAGGAGACACAGACTGAGGACTAGCCTCCCAGTGTTTTCCACAGGGGCTTCTATGGGGTGCAGGGAACCACAATTTATCTTTGCTGTGGCTGGGAAACTCACACACCATCCCCTTTTGGAGATTGTTCCCGATAATTACATTTAAGGCAAGATTCTCTGCTACTGCAACTTTTGTACAGTTTCTCCTGTCTCACCCCAGTCCAGGAGAACACTAGCAAGTGGCAGCATTTTCTTCTCCCCAGTGAATTCCCATACAACCACAAACTGATTGGGTATAAGCTGTTCAGGCTCTACCAAATCCCCTTTTACCAAAGTCAGGACTTCCCTGTCCCTTAATCCATGGATCTGTACCCCATTCACCATAACTGGGTGTATGTGTTCCCTCACGTTTACTGGCATGCTTTCAGGGACACACAAACAACCCACTTCTTTCCTAGCACCACTTTGTGCACTGTCTGCCCTTTGGACACTGCCTGGCAAGGTGCCCTGGTTGTCTGCAAACCCAACATTCATTTCTTTTATCAGGCAAATCTTTTCTTTGTAACCTGGGGCTGCCTGTTTTTGGTGGAGGCAGAGGGGTTTTAGCTGTTCTGAAGGCGTGCTTTTCCATTTCTGTGCTACCACCCATCCCATTCCCTCTCTGAGCAGGTCTGCTCCTGGCATAGTGGTTCAAGAGTTCGGCAGCCTCCTGCACTGATTTTGGATCTTGGTCCTCTAGCCAAGTTTTCAGCTCTGCTGGGCACACCCAAAAAACTGTTCTAACAGTACAACATTTTCAATTTTTTCTGCAGAGTCTGCTTCAATCCCTTCCCACTAATGTTTTGAAAACTAACGTTGCTTAGTGGCTAGCTCCTTGTAGCTCATGTCAGGGCTTCTCCTGAGCGTATGGAATTGAACTGTGTATGCCTCTGCTGTTAAATCATATTTTTTAACAAAGCAGCTTTTAGTTTGTCATAATCATTACTGTCCTGATTGTCCATTTGATCCAATGCAACACAAGCTTTCCCAGTAAGTAATGGGGATAGCTGGATGCTCCAGGACTGTCTGAGAAATTTTGCCTGAATACATACTTTTCAAAGGAATTAAAATATGCATCCATATCTTCCCCTCTTTAAATTCATCTATCAATTTAGAATTTAATGTGTAACCCAGTCATGGAGTTCCAAGCTCACCCAAGCCACTTACCTGCACTGGCGCTGGTCTTTGGAGCTGTAGCTTCTCCAGTTCAAATTTCCTCTGGTTCTCATGCTCTTCTCACTCTGCCTCTCTTCACCATTGGTTTTCTTTATCCTCGGCCTCTCTTTGAAGCTACTCTCACTTCTCCTCCTTTCCATCTCCATCTCCATCTTTCTCTGTTCAAGCTCCCTTCGCTGCTGGGCTTCAAGCCTTTTCTGTTCAAACTCCAGCTCCATTCTCTGCAATTTTATCTACAGCCTGATCCTTCTGGCTCCAGAATGCTGGTGACCTTCCCGTGCTGCTGTGGCTTTTGGCTTGCACTGGTCGCTGTCCTTCTCCCTGGCACTGGACACTGCGCTGTACCCTAGCCCCTCCACGCCCAAGGTTTGGTCCTTTCCAGTCACCATCAGTGACTCGAGGTCTTGGGCATCGGCTGCCACAAAAGCCACCACAAGATGCTTTTGGCTTGCCCTCATGCTGGACTCTTCTCTTGGCACAACTGTCTCAGGGAGTCTGTAAGTGTACCGCTGTAGTTGAGCCATCTTCTTCACTAAGCTATGGCTATACTAACTTATACCCGACAAAATAAAACAGGTAGGAACTTAGACTGTAAGCACAATTATATAGTTCTTTACCTTTTAAATCACTGCCTTATTTTGCATGTGAGCTGTTACAGTTATCAATCTGACACACTGGACTGTTAATACTTGTGTTACCAAATACTTTTAAAATCCTTTTCTGCCAATCAGATCTGTCACAAATGCACTCCGTAGGTCAGGCACTCTGCTCCAACAGTGCCAAACCTCAAAGTGCAATATGTGAACAGGAGACAAACAGGGTAACCCTCCTGTCTGTTTTAGGTCTGAATCAACTACTAGCCTTGAGTCCTGAGGTAAAATATGAACCCTTCTTTCGCCAAGTACAACTAGTTAACAAGATCTGATATCACACCCTCTTTGGGGAAATGTAGTGCAATAGTTTGCCCAGTGGGCACCCAGCCTGGTTCACAGTTATACCCTGCTGACCCAATTTGAGACCTATGTAGTTTCAACTTAGTAAGACATTAACACACTTAAGCCTTAAGAGTTGTCAGAATTATCCAATACTGTTTCAGCATTCACATGCAAAGAAAAGACTCAAAGCAAGATTAAGGAAACCAAACTGTTTACTAGAATTAAAAAATAGTAAATACATATAAAACATAGAACATATATCATAAGTACTTACAGTAAAAATAAACTGCAAATTACAGAAGTGAAATGCCTGGTACTTAAATTTCTAGTTCTAACTCAGTTTCTAGTTGGTATTATCTATTTGTGACAGAAGTGCCTTTTTTTCAGAACACAGTTTGTGTGTTCTCTTAGAAGTCCAGAGATAGATGTGTCCCTCCTTTCAGCTAGAGTGATGATAAGCCAAAAATATCCTTCTTATCCTGTGAGGTCACAGCTCATGAGGTCACTGTCAGTCCTTAATTAATTTTGTAATCTAACAAGTAAATCCAAAAGGATGTCATTTTACTGCTTGCTGGAAATCTGCAGAGATAGCGATATTAATTTAGCAGTCTTTTCCTGCTCAGAGCATTCCCTTTTGTTCAGAAACTTCCTGGACTCCAAAGTAATTGAAGTTTTACAAGCTAACAGCAATCAGTTAAAATTGCCTTTTCCTCAGAGGTCATAAAATGCATACTTTGTCCCTGTAATTCAAAGTAGAGGGATAGTTTACAATGTGTGATAACCTGGCCTTTGAAGGAAGTTCTTAATTAGAGTTTCCACTGAGTCAGTTTTACAACAGTCAGTTGTTTTTAGCAAGCTAGGGCTTTTGGGGTCAAAAGGTCAGGTCCCTTTAAAAGCTACTAGCTGCCATTTCCTAAGCAGACATTCAAATAAACATGTATTTTTATCACAAATATGATACACTATAATGACAAGTAGATAGGCAGAGTGTCACACAGTCTACAGACAGATTTCAGTCCTGAATGTGGACTATAAGTTCCTTCTGGCAATAGTGGTGCATCGACTAGATTAGATACTCCCAGTTTTAATACACCCAGACCAGACCAGATTTGTCCATAGTAGGCAAATGGGGAATAACATCTGATGAATGTTGCACAACCTACATCTCATGCACACCCATCAGTTACCATTTTACTGCTTAGTCTAGATTTAAAAGACTTTCGATAGGGTGTCATGGCCCCATCTTTTGCTACTTTATCCTGGATGTTTTTTTTTGAGGGACCTTGTTTCTCTCCAGAGAATTTATGCTTCCCTGCAGACCTTTATTAAGACAAATGGTCACACCTCCCCACATTCACCATGGGTCAAGGAACTCACCAGGGATGCCCACTTTCCCCATTACTATTCACCCTCTACACTGAACTCCTTGCCCAGGCTATTTGGGAAAGTCAACTCTATAAAGGCATACAAATTGTGGACAAGGAGCATCATGTCACACTATATGCAGATGTTATACTTCTTTGTATGGAGGACCTTGAGATCTTGGTCCCTAAAGTTTTCCATGTCCTGGCCTGCATAACCACCATATTGCCATACAAGCTGAACACTAACAAAACAGAAGCACTTCCATATCACTATGCCCTTAGCCCAGAGTTGAGAAGGCAGTATCAAGTTTACTGGGACCTTAGAGAAATTAAATATTTAGGAATTAAGCTTCCCGGTAGATTTGAACAGCTATAAGAGATAAATTATGGACCCATATCTAATCAGTTAATGGCAGATCTACAAAGATGGCATACTTTTCCTTTAACCTTCATACATAAAATATATTTGGTCTGTATGGTGGTATTATCCCAGTTTTGCATGCCTTCTATAATATTCTCTTACCAATTCCTTTGCAGAACTAGAAGAAATGGCAGATTTCCATCTTGGATATATCTGCGGAGGACACCGACATGAGTTTGGCTCTGCACTTTAATGCTCTCCTAGAGCAAGGAGGCCTGGGTCTTCTGACTACATCTCTACTACATAGCAGCACAACTCCGCATCCTATTTCAGTGGCATACCCATGGTCCAGGTCCCCAATGGTTAGAAATGAAAATAATTATTGCCCTTCCCAGTCATGATAAGGTACATGTTTGGAGAGCAATACAGAACAGTCTGAGGAGCCTATGAATCCCTGGATTACACAAATTAAAGAGGTGTGGTTAAAGGTGGTGACAGATATGGGACTGAAGTATTAGATTCCATGGGTGTGCCAGTTGCATTCCTCTCTGATTGTGCCCTGGCATGAATAGATACCACTTTTGAAATTGGTAGAGAAAGAATATAATTTATTTAAGTCAGCTCTGCACAAACAAAGATATACAATCTTTTGTGGAGTTGCAGCAACAGTTCAGCCTTGATCACATTGTCTTCTTCTGTTATTTCCAGGTGTGCTATGACCATGCCACCTTGTCTATTGCAGCACAGGACCCAGGGGAGCAAGTGGCCCATATTAGAGCATTAGTATTGCACACTAAACTATAGATCACCACACATCTCATTTCCACCATATACAAAGCCCTACAAGACGCATGCAGGTGTAACACCATGTATGTTGCCCTGTGATGGGAAGAGGATTTGGGCATTAAGACTGAGACAGCAGATTGTGAAAAGGGAAGTTATGAGATGGGGAGGGTTACATCCTCGCATGTTTGACAGGAATATGCATGGAAACAAAGGCACAAACCGGTAGCATTCAGCAGAAAATAATAAAACTTACAAGTTATTCATCATATCCAACCTTTATTAGAGACCATTGCACTAAGCCCCAGTGCTTCACCTCACACATGTGGCTTCATCAAGCGGCACCTCATGATGAAGCCTCCCATTCATGAGGTGAAGCGCTGAGACTAAGTGCTGTCCTCTCTAATAAAAGTTGAATATGATATGAATACGTGGTAAGTGTAACCATCTTTGGGGTGTGAGCATGAGGTAGTGTACTGGGTTTACACAACTTAAAGTTTTATGGGTGCTGTGCCCTGATCCTTTAAAAGGTTAACTTGACTGTCTCTAGGGATTACCTGCGATTGGAGGGAATGCCCTGGAGGGCATGCCTTTCAAGCCAGTATGGGAGCGCACTGGGGAGAGAGAGTAGGGGTGGAGGAAAGAGGAACAGGGGTGATTGCCTGCTCCAGAGTGCCATCTTCTGGTGCCCATGGGGTAAGAAGCCTTAACTGCCCAAATTAGATGTGGTGGCAGCCATAGAGTAGTGGTAGTAGTAAAAATCTTTATTTTATACAGGATAAGCTGGAATGAAACATCTTTAGGATAAAAGTCCTATATTATAGATGGTCCTGTTTTGGTTACATGTATTGAAAAACAAGTCATACAAAATATAAAATCAGATCAACATATGCAACATACTGTACGTAGCTCACTTATTCTAGTCATTCCACATACATCGCACCCTCAATTCATACTTTAACTCCGTCATAAAAGATTTGACATTGTCCTGAGCAACAATAGACAGTTTGTTAATAGAATTCCATACTTGAGACGTAATAGCTGGAAAACAGATGTTGCTATATTTATCAATCTTAGCGGATTAAACCCTCATAAAAGTGTCTGGCGTCGATTGTGTTGATGTTGAGTTTTCCATCTTCTCATACAGTAGGTGGGCTTTTGTATATGAAGTACTTTATGAATCAGCTTTGCCCATTGCAACTTTCTTTTATACAAAGGTACTAGCCATCCTAGTTCCTAAAATAAAGTGCAGTGATGTATATTAAAATCCTTATACAAAATATATCTTGCAAGCCTATTATGCATATAATCAACTGTAGTCAAACACTTCTTGTTAGCAAAGCCATATGTATGGCTTCCATAATCTAAAACTGGCAACAAAAGTTGATTTACAACAAGGGACCTCATTTGCTTGTTCAAACAAAACTTTGAATGCCTGAAAGCACTTAACCTCTTATTTCTTTGGTTATAGTATCATTTATATGATAACTAAAGTCTAAATGTTCATCAGACCAGGCACCTAAATATCTATATACTTTATCTTGAGTTATTTGTTCACTTTTGTTTGTTTTATTTTAATATCAAATACAATATCAGTCTCCTCATCCCTTTCTTCCTAAACACCATAGATTAGATTGTTTTGTTGTTCAATACCAAACTGGATTCTGCAATCCATGAACATAATGCAGAAAAATGTGTTTGAAGATTCCTCTCCATTAAGTCTAGGTTTCTTCCTTAGACACTAAGATGGTGTCATCGGCATGAAGCCTAACTTTAGAAAGTTTGCTACTTCCACTAATTTATTTAAGTAAATTAAGAATAAAGTGGGTCATAAATTGAACCTTGTGGTACACCCTCCTGACAAAAGTGCTGTCTGAGATGTCCATCCACAAGGACTTGTTGAGTACAATCTTGTAAATAGGACCTGAACCACTCACTAACATCTATAGGCAAACCTGTCTCCAGTAGCCTATCACACAACAGGCCGTGGTCAAAATGTCAAAGGCCTTTGAGAGATTCATGAACACTGCACCCACTGTTATACCCCCAACTGGGATGCTATCAGGTCCACCAAGTTGGTGAGTGCAGTGGCCGTGGAATGACCCTTCCTGAAACCCGACTGGTACACAGACAGCAAGAGCAGGAAGTACCATTCTAGATACTCCCCAAGCTGCCACTGCACCAGCCATTCCAGGACCTTCAACACTGTTGACAATAAAACAAGAAAGAGGCCTGTAGTTTGTGGACTCAGACAGTAAGGCCCCTTTATGGATTGGAATGATTTTGCATTTTTCCAAAACTTTGGAAAGATTTCTTCGGTAAGGCTCCAGTTAAACAACTTTGTCAAAACTGGTGCAATTACACTCACTGAGTCCTTTAAAATCTATTCTCAATGCCATCGATACCATTTGATTTTCAGGGATTTAATTTCTTAATTTCATCCTTCACTTGTTTACATGAAACACATTTAAACCTAAACTTAGGAATGTGTTGAGGTAGGGAACTATTATCATTGGAAGTTTTCTATATACAGGAGTTGGAATCTGAATGTCTGGGAGGCCACAAAATACTCATTTAGAACATTTGTTGACTGGATTAGGGTCTGGTATAATCCATTTTAACCATTTCATTTTGGGCTTCCGGGTAACTGGGGTTTCAAAGGAGTTAATCAAGGACCAGTAATGTCTTGAATCTGAAGCTTCTTTTTTTTTTTGCAGTAATAGCTTTGCTTGGCATTTCTAATTTTCATCTTCAGGGCATTCCTTGCAGATTTATATTTTCCCAATCCAATAGGTCAAGGGTTTTACCTGCTTTCTTCCGTCATCTAGATTTTACTCAAATCTGTTTTTTTGGTCATTTCTGTGATCCACGGTACAGGATTTTTCCTTTGGCTCTTGTCTTCAAATGGAGATTTTGTCACATACTTCTCTATACCAGTTTGTAAATTTCTGTGTTGCCAAATCTAAGGATGGAATCAGGAACATTCTATCCCATTTACCTCGGATAGTTTTGTTAAAGAATTAACTTTATTATAACCTTTAAATTATCTCTGTTTTATTTTTAGGGGCATTGCATTGAGTATTCGAGTTTTATAATCAAAACTTTGAGATCACAGATTAGAGAACAATGGTCTTCCAGAATAGGTTGATTTACCGACATCAGCAAGGGTTTTATTTTTGTAGAAATAAAAACCAAGTCCAAGATATTTTCAGGACTTTCTAGATGTGTTTTTCTAGTTGATTGAGTGACCAGTTGGGTCACTGCCAAAAGTCTGAAACATTGCTTCAAAGAGCTCCCCTACTTTTGCCCCAAAGTGCATTAAAATCGCCTGATAGAATTAATTCCATTCCCAGTGTTATCTCCTGTATTTTTAGGGCAAGCTTTTCATAATCACTTATTTTAGTTTTAGGTGGGGCATAGATTACACCAATTACTACATTTAGATTTATGATTTTAATCAATACACAGTCGATCGGACCAATGACCCCAGAATATATTACATCAGTCTGCCCCAGTTCCCACTTAACCAATAGCAACACTCTCCTCCATATTTACCTACTCTGTCCAGTCTATGGCTCAAAAACCCTCAATTTCTAGTTCCTTGGTATCAACCTGAGAGTTTAGCCACGTTTCTATAAGTGAAACCAGGTTTGGAGACTCAGTGATAATCCAGGTCCTGAGTAAATCATTTTTCGTTTTATGCTTCTGGCATTGTCACAGATCAACTTTATTCTACTAACATGTCCAGGACCTGGATTTTTTCAGTGTCTTCACCAAGATTAATATAATGGCTAAACAGTTTGTGTGTTTTAGGGGTGAATATGCTGAAAGGGGTCCACCATTTGATCCATTTAACTGAAAACAAATTTTCCCAAATTAATTTCTTCTCTTGCAAGAGGTTTGTTGCAGTAGATGCCAAGGGCTAGCCTCCCACATTTAAGGACCTCAGTTTCTTTGGCAAAGACAGTCAAGATTTTGTATTACGTTGAAACTAGTCCATTTTATATAAAATGCTAACACTATACAAACATAAAAAACAGTCTCTGTAAGAACTTCATATTCATTAATATGGGCAACTAGCCTAAAACTATCAAAACATTATCAGCTATATCCTGTATGGGTTAAATTACTCTATTTAAAGTAAATAAATTTCAAATATTACCTCAGGACTGTGAGACCTCTGATGAGCAAAACCCAAACCTTTTTGCTAATATTAATCTAATAAGGATTCTTACTCATCGAGCTCCAGCCCAGAGTGCATAAAACATCCTATGTCAAGTTATTTTCTCTCTACCGGTGGCAAGCCACTCATGCTCATGCCTCAGACTGGCACAAGCAATTTAAAGCCTTGGTCTCACCCCTGCTGGTGTACAATTGGCTGTACAACTCGCCACCAGGCCCCTTTCTCACAGTATTGCAGCACCAACCTGGACACAAAGCCACTAGATACAGTCAATTTCCCCATTTCTTAAGCAGTTTATGAATGGAACTGGCCTCAGTTCTTTCTGGGAAGATGTTTCAGACAGGAGTCCAGGAATCTTCTCAGAAGCAGAGCAATGGCTGACCTCTAGATGCTGCTGGTCAGTGTTCTGCTGAGTGATGTTTCCTCTACTTTCCTCAGGCTGGCACACAAGCAATTTCAAAGCCTTGGCCGCACCCCTGCTGGTGTCTAATTGGCTACACGGCTCACTGCTGGGCCCTATTTCACAATATTGCAGCACTAACCTGGACACAAAACTACTAGATATAGTCAATTCCGCAGTTCTTGAGCAGCTTATGAATGGAAGTGGCCTCAGTTCTTTCTAGGGAAGATGTTTCAGACAGGAGCCTCCAGGAATCTTCTCAGAAGCAGAGTGATGGCTGACTTCTAGATGCTGCTGGTCAGCAGTCTACTGGCGATGTTTCCTCTGAGAGAAACCTCAGAGCAGGGGAAAACACCCGTGCGTTTGGAGCCAGAAATGACTGGCCATGAGCTGGCTAGAACATGAGTCAGATGGAGTGAGATTTACAGCCAATGAGAAGGGGACTTCATGTTCAAGGTGTGAATTTACCACCTGTGTCTAGAGCCTCCTGGAACTTGAGTTCATGCCTAGAGTGAAGCCGTGGCAGAATAAGATGAGTAATGGGGCCCATAGGGAATATGTATAGCCCTGGTGCAGTGACCTTAGGAGCATGAAGCTATGGGAACAAGTGGAGCTGAGGAGTTCTTTGCGACATGCGCCCACAGGTCTAGCGGCTGTTGCCCAGGAGTACAGTTCAGGAGTTAGTCATCAGGAAGGGACATGCTGGCCCAGAGATTAGAGGTCAGTAGTCAGTGGCCCAGATTGCAGGACTAGTGAGAGGAGGCCTGAGTAAGGGAGTCCTCAAAGTAAAATGAATGTCTGCCTTTAATGAGACCCCAATGTGTATTATGTGGGACTAGGGGGCTGCCAGCAAGACGCTCCTCAGAAGATGGACATTGCAGATGGACTTTTGGACTTTATATGGACATTAATCTGAAGGACCCTGTGGTCTTTAGCCCTATTTTTTTCCCAGTGGAATTATTATTTAAGCTCCATGGAGTCATCAATTTCAATATCCATTCTTTGTTTTACTTCTGGTTCTGCAGTCAATTTGTTGCCTTTTGTGCATTGCTTTTAACAAGTTTTCTTCACAGCCCTGTCCCCATGGAGGGATCCAGCACCCAGTTCTCAAAACTCAAAACATCATCCATGTGTTTCTGCTGTAGTCCTCCTCCCCATGGACAGTTATCTTCATACCCTTAGACACCGATAGGGGTGGGCTGCGTAAGTTTTATTATTTTTCTGCTAAGTGCTACCAGTTTGTGCTTTTGGTTCACTTAACGGGTTGGTTGGCACCCTTTCTATTCATTAGTGCATGGCTCTGCATCCTGGATATGTATGGAAACACCTTATAAGATTCTTTAGAACACCAGCTATTACTGCCAAATGTGTACAGAGATGGGAATTCAGAGTGCTGGTGAGTGTTAGCTCACTCTGGCAACCCAATAGATATCATGTGGTTGTGCCTAGTACAAGCTACTTCCATCAAACACTGGAATGTGCCATTATTGATGTTTTGCATGTCCCGTAGAGCTTACATCACAAATGTACCTATTTCATTTATATCCTTGAGCTTGAAAGACAGACATATTAAATATCTCATTGGAATCATGCTCTTCACAGCTAAGAAGTGTATCACAAGGAAATGGTTGACCTCTCAACATGTCATATTAGACTAATGGAGAACAGTTAATGGTACAGTATCTATATAAAATGGAAGAAATCACATTTAGAGTAAATGAAAAAACAGAGGTCTTCACTTCTAGACAGACTTCCTGAGTACTATATGTGATGCAGCATGATCCCACATTTGTCTCCTAACAGCTATACATGAAATTACGAACCTACCATATTTCTTGATCTTTTGTGTATCTTCACCATTCATCACATTTGGGTATGTGGCGGAGGTCACGACCCCCAGGAGCTCTTTTTTGGGGAGGATGGACACAGTCAGCGCATTGACGGCGCCACCCTCGAGGCCAATGACTCGTGGTGCCATGGGTTGGCCATCAGTTGTTACTGACCCTGCCCTCCTGCAAGTTCTGAGTCACCGTAGAGTAAGAAAGGGATGGGGGGGACAAGGAAGTCCTAGGGACAGACAAAGGAAAGATATATGAATTACAAGGAGAAATAAATGACGGAGAGGACAGGTAGAGATGAAAAAAACTAAAGAGGATTGGGAAGGCCCCAATCTCTGGAATCAGAAAAAGGAAAGGGAAGGAGGGAGGAAACAAGAAGTGGAAGGGGAGAGGACATACCCCGGACTGGCGATCTGGTCCCTAAACTGAGTTTGACAACTGCCTTGGGTATCAACAAGGCTATGTTGCCAGAATTCAAGGCACAGAATTGCTAGCAACGTACTCAGAAGAAGCATTTAAAGGCTGCCTACAGGACAGAAGGGAAAAGGAATCCAGGGTTGCCCTCCCTTGAAACCAGAAAAATTGGAATAGGGAGAAAATCAAGTCTCTAATTAAAAATGAAGAATTAGTCCCTAAGGACAAGGATGGAGGTAGATAGAGGGAGAGAGAGAGAGAGAGAAAGAGAGAGGGCAGCATCAACATCCCCCCCAAGGGGTGAGACAAAGGCACTGAGGAGGGCAGCCCTTTCACCTGACCCACCCCTGCCAGAAGGTGGAAGAAAAATCTCTGTGTTCCCAAGGTCACCCCCTCCCTGACCAGCGGAAATGAAGGGGAGGAAAGGGGGCACACAGAGGGAAGGGAGACCAGAGACTGAGGCCCCAGGGGATGGAGGTGGGATTTGTGATGAATGATGAAGATACACGAAAGATCAAGAATTACGGTAGGTACATAATTTTCATAGCTTATCTGTGTCAATCTTCACCAGTCATCACATTTGTGAGTACCGAGCCCTCCGAATGGGGCCCGAAACCCTAAAGGACTAAGTCCTTAGCTCCCAGTGGGGAGACACTGAGAGGGAGAACTTTATGGGCCTGGCAAGGACCGAGACTGGGAGAGGACAGGGACCCCAAGGAGGGGGCAGGAGTTTGCCCCAACAGACGCCACCTCACCCTACGGGAGAAAAGATGGGTTCTCCAGTAGGAGGAGAAGTCACCCTACACTGGGCCATGGGTGACAACGGAAAGACGCAGCCATGCCATCCGCCTAAAGCAGATCGCTGTCTCTCACGACCCTGGAAGCTACCTCATTGGTGTCATAAGATGCCCTCACTTGGTGCCTTGCTAGCTCCAGGTCATGTGCAGAGAGTGCAATGGCTTCTCTGGTTACCTCCAAATCAGGCAAGCAATCTAGGCGCTGACCCTAGCCTGGACCACAAGAACCTATCATAGGAAGCATAGTGGGCCTGATGAGCAGAAATCAACAACAACAACGTGCTGAGTGGAAGGTCCTCCTCCCCAGAAGTCAAAATCCACAGAGTCTTGATCTGTGGGGCCAGTCACTGTGGAGGTGTGAAGCCCATCGGGAGTGTCCAGTTGTGTCAGCCCTGACTGAGGTGGGGCATATGACCGGGAGACTGCAGGGGCACAATACCTCTGGCTCAGGTCACTAGGGGCTGGGACTCAAGAAAGGGTTGTTGCCAGAAAAGCAATGATGCCTCCTGAAAAGAACAGGCCAGGCAGGCATCACAAGGGTAGCCATACTGAAATTGCCTAAAAGGCATCGTCAAATGCTCCAGATTGTGCTGAGAGGTGGGTGGGGTGATCACGGGTCCTCCAACATCTTCATGAGGAAAAGCTGATACTGGCGAGATCAGCAGTAGGGGAGATGTGGACAGAAGGCTCTTATCCTCCAGAAGAGGAGGATGATGAAGTGGAAGACCTTGGAGATCGGGGCTGGCTGCTTGGGGAGGGTAGAACACCCACTTATCCAAGGCCCTGAGATAAGTAGGGAAGTGAGCAGCCACACCCTGAATTGTTCCCAGGAGAGAGGTCCCATAGGACCAGGAATGCCTGGGAGAGCTGGAGATGGTGACAGAGGCATGGGGCCAGATCCACAACAGAAGAAGAACGTCCTCTGTCTGGGCAAGAGGCCTACTGGAGTCTCCAATGGAGGAGGAGTTCTGGGGAGCCAACAGCCGACAGCTGATCAACTATACTGGAACTGCCTAGACCGTGCCCTGAAGCATCCCCCCCCATGAGGTGACCGACTGTGGAGCCCAAAAAGGGTGGTCCCTTCCCTCCAAAGATAAAGGCACCTCAAGGAGACTGAGAAGCAAGGGCAGGGGTCCATGCTGCGACTCCTCCCCAAACCGGAGGTGGGTCCCAGAGAAGGGCTGCCCCTCGAACCCTGGCCCTCGACCCCTCAGACTCAAAGAGAGCCCTCCACCATGAGAACACCAGTCAAGGAGCTGGCAACCCTGGTCAGTCCCTCATGAGACTATCCAGGAGCAGCACACTCTTCCGTTGGTACCCTGGTCAGCCCTAAAGTTGGGTGATCCAGGCACACCACAGGAGGGTGTCCCAACTGAGGGCAGAAAACCTCCAAGTGCAGGCAGCAGGGCAACAGTGGCCTGGACCACCACCTGCAGGTCAGAACCTCTGACCCTAGACTCGGGCTACTGCCCACTCCTCAGAGGGAGGCAGGGTCCAGGCACAAAGTGGCTACTGAGGTGTCTACGGGTTCTTCCAACTCTGAGGAGTCAGACAGTGAGTCCAAACCAGACCCAGAGTTCACCTCTGAAGAAGTGGAGACTGAGGTCCGGTGTCAGACCACCCACGGATGCCTGCTCTTGTCCGAACTGACGGAGATGCCAATCTGGGTATCAACACCACAGTCGGCCCATGCTCCATGGCACCATGAATGATGCCCAAGGAAGAGACAGCACTGAGAACAGGAGCAGAACCAGAGTCAGCACTGGGGTCAGGAACGCCATGGTGCCATCAGTGCCCACAGTGCCACAAACGGCACTGAGGCACAAAATGGCACTGATGGATGACATCGAGGATGGTGCTGGCCCAGGCTCTCGAGCCTGAGGACACAACACTGGGGAGCCTTCACCTCCAAGGGTGATGCTGAAGCGGTGCCTCTCACGACCCCCGGGAGCCGGACTGCCTCCTGCACCATGGAAGAGGCTTCACCACAGCGAGGCTACTAGAAGGAAGCCCTCCTCTGTGGTTTGTATAGAACCAGAAGGGACCTGGAGGAAAGGCTGAGAGACCACGGCTTGGCCTAATGAGTGTGCACCTTTCCCCAAAGTTGGAGGAACTCGTCTAACTTTCCTCGCGTTGCTCAGGACACAACAATCTGTAGAAAACAGGCATTGCACGAATCCATGTCGTGAAGTGGGCCAAGACATGTTAAACAATGATCATGCTGGTCGGTAACTGAGTATTTGTGGCCGCATGGGCACTGACATATGGAGGCCGCCCACATTCTGTAATTTTTTGACTCCCAAACCAGACATGATCTACAGCAAATAAAAGCATAAACAGACTCGACGTCACTGTAACAAATTAAAAGAACAGTCTTACCGATCAGCGGCATCAAGTAAGAGACAAAATGGAACCGACAGGAAGATAGGCATCGACCGCAAAAACTAGGCCAAAGTGCATAGTTCTTGCTGAAGAAGCTCCTCATAAGGTGCGACCTCTATGGTGGGAGATGAAGAACTGGTGGGAGGGTGGGGTCGATGACACCTAACAGCAACCCAGCGCCATGTAGTGCGCCGCCTCAGGGCAGCATTCCCAGGCGCCAACTCCTACCATCCAAAAAAAAAAGCCCCGCGATGGTTGTGACCTCCGCCACATACCAAAATGTCATGAATGGCGAAGATTGACACAGATAAGATTAACCATTTACATTATCTCAGGCAAGCTTGAGTTGCTGTCCTGTGATGTTAGCTTTGGTGTAGCTGCTCCAGTGGCAGGCGGCTGCAGTATGTGAAGGTGAAGTGCGGCATCGCAGTGAAAGTGCTTGGGTGAAGTCTTCTTTGGTGCTGTCACATCTCTCCTACTGGACCTCACTCAAATGTGCTACCTAACAGGATTTTCAGGTTATTTTGTGAAAAATATGCTGAGCAGAAAATCAGCACTATCCACCATAAAACTGAACCACCAGTTGTTCATGGTTTAAACCAAAGTAGTTTATTAGGGCAAATCAGAAGTGCTCACTTTAAATGTGCATAAGCACAAACCAGGGAAAAGGCAGGGTCCCACAAAACTTGAAAGTCTGGGGGTCCTGCCTTCCCAGTTTGTGCTTATACAATTGGTGGTCCAGTTTTGTGGTAGGTAGTGCTGGATTTTCTGCTCAGCATTATTGTGGTTCCTTTGCACACCTGGCCTGTGGGGAGGCTTTTGCAAGTTCTCCTATTTTAGAAGATATGTTGTGGGAATAAGGTTTGCAGTTTTAAAAGTGGCAACACCCCACGCTGTACAGGAGGCAAGATTCTACTTATTAGCTTCACATAGAATAATAATTCCTGTACACTAGGTAGGCTATCGCCTCTCCATGTCTAAGTACAGTATATGCATGTATGCACATAAAGTTCTTAATAAAAAAAATTTACAAAAAATGATTCTCTTGAGAAGTGGCAGAAGGTGGTGAAGGAAAAAGGGTGGCATTCAACAGGTGTAAGGAAATGCAGGGGAGGAAGACAAAGAGGTGTACCAAGAAAAACAGAGGGAAGCAGGAAAAGCAGTGAGGGGAACAAAGGTACAGATAAAGGAAAGGATAGCTAAGTGTGCAGCTAAAGTCTTTCTTCAGGTACATACAATAAGAGAGAAGAGGAAAGCAAGGGAGGGATGGGGGCAGAACGGCATGTGGGAGCTGTGAAAGAGGACCAAGAACAAGTGGACATCGTGAACAGGTACTTCTGCTTAGTCTTCACATGGGGAGGGTGGGTCACCAAGGATCAGCAGGAATAAAGTGGGGGAGGGTTGGATGCAAGTCCATTTTCAGAGAAAGAGTCCTGAAGGACTTGCAGATCTGAAAGTGAATGAGGCTATGGGAGCAGACAGGATACACTCAGGGGCACCCAAAGGAACTCGGGGGAGGTGCTAGTTGCTCCACACAGATGGCATTATTCAGTAGCTCTCTGGAAACAGGCATGGTTCTGGAGGACTGGAGGTCAGCAGACATGGTCCCTCTACATATGTGTGGCAACAGAGAGAAGCTAGCAACGATAGGTTGGTCAGTCTCACCTCAGTGATGGGAAATAATGGAAACCCTGTTAAGGAAAAGATTGATTGATTATTTTTAATCCAGTGAGCTGCAATACCACAGGCAGCATGGACTGACAGGAGGGACTGTGCCAGACAAATTGGATTGATTTCTTTGACTGGGTGACCAGGGAAATAGAACAGGGAAAGCAGTGGATGTGGCCTATCTGGACTTTAGAAAAGCCTTCAACACTGTGCTGCAATGGAAACAAATAAAGAGATTGAGCAGCTTTAGGGTAAGATCCAAAGTGGAAAATTGGATTAGAAACTGGTTAACAGATAGGAGACAGAAGGTGGTGATTAGCTGCACTCACTTTAATGATAGGAGAGTGACCGAGGGGGGGCACAAGGCTCAGTGCTGAACTGGTCCTCTTCAATGTCTTTAAAAGCGCCATTGCAAAGGGAAGGTATGCCTTTTGCAGATGTCACCAAAATATGTAATAGTGTGGGCACTCAGGAGGGATGGAGAAAATGTGAAGTGATGTTGAGAAACTCCAGGAGTGGTCAAAAGCATGGCAGTTGGGGTTTGATGCCAAAAGTGCAAAATCATCCACCTAGGGCATAGGAACCCAGAACTGAGCATAGTATAGGATAGGGAGGTACTGACGGTCATTAAGCAGGAAAGGGACCTTGGGGTTATTATATCTGATGACCTGAAAGTGGTGGCAGGTGTGGCAAAGCAGTGAATAGGGCCAGTGGGATGCAGGGATGCATATAACTCCAGCAGGAAGAGGAAGATGGTGTTGCCACTATATTACTCACTGGTAAGACCCCACCTGGAGTATTGTGTCCGGTTCAGTGCCTCAGAAAGGACATTACATACTCTGATGCTAAATCCTTTTCATCCCAAAATGGTGCGGGATGAAAAGGATTTAGGTAACAGAGTATGTAATGACCTAATTTTAAAACACAATGTAGTCAGGCTGTTAAAAAGCAGGCAGCATACCCAGTGTATACTTAGGCATATTAAAAGTAGGGACAGAGAGGTCCTTATTCCCTCTACAATACCCTGGTGCACCCACATTTGGAATATTGCACCCAGTTTTGGGCCTCTGGTATTAAAGGGGACATTAGAGCGCTGGAAAAAATCCAGAGGACAGTTACTAGAAATATAAAGGATGTTAAAGGCCTAAATTATGAACAGGGACTTCAACACTTGGATATGTTCTCATTAGAATACCGTAGATTAGGGAGATATGTGCCTGATATATCGGAATCTTAATGACACACATATGAGGCACCAGCTAGGTTTGGTATTAAGGGCTCAACCTCACAACACTCAAGCCCATTCTTTCCAATTATATAAGGGCAGATATGTTTTAAAGAAGAGAAAACATGGTTTAATAGCAGGCGACAGAGATTTGGAATATACTACCATGCCCAGTTGTAAATAGTAAGACCATGGCTGAATTTAAAAAAATCTCGACACCTTTTAATTAATAAGGGCATTAGGGGATACTCTTAATTATAAGCGAGTAAAATGGATTCCATCTTCTTAATGCTCTGTACAACCTATGAAACCTATGAAACAGAGCAGAGGCAGTCAGAGGAGGGCAATTAAAATGGTGCAGGGGTTGTACCAAATGCCCTATGAGGAGGACTGAGGATCTCAACATGTTCACTCTGAAAATGAAAGAAAGTGAGAGGACATGAAAAAAGACCTGAAAGTACCTCACAAGGGTAAACAGTACAGGAGGGAGTCTCTTTAAATGAAAAAGTGCACCAGGAACAGAGGGCATGTGATGAAGCTGGGGGGCAGTTTAAAAGGGACACGAGGAAGTACTTCACTGAAAGTCTTGTAGACACTATATGTATGGCAGCTCAGATTCAGTGCAAAAAAGTGCAAGGTAATGCACCTGGGAAACCAAAACCCAGAGGAAGAGTACAATGGGGTGAGACACTAACAACAACAAAATAGAAAGGGACCTGGGAGCAATTGTATCAGATGGCCTAAATGTGAGCATGCAATGTGAGAAAGCAGTAAGATGCCTGGGGGATACTGAGGATGCATAGGGAGGCATCAACAGTAGAAAACAGGAAGTTGTTATCCCTCTGTACAGATAATAGGTGAGACCCCATCTGAGTACTAGTGCAGTCTGAATACCCCATCTCTGCAAAGACATAGACAGGATGGAGGCTGTTAAGAGGAGGCAACCAAAATGGTGCAGGGTCTACACCAGAAGACATATGAAGAGAGACTAAAACAGCTTAATATGTATACTCCCGAGGAAAGGAGGAGAGGGGGTCATGATAGAAACTTTCAAATACTTCAAGGAATTAACAAAGTCCAAGAGAGTGGCATCTTTCAGAAAAGAGATGTGTAATAACAAGGGCACAATCTGAAGATAGAGGGGACGCTCAGAGGTAAAGTTAGAAAGTATTTTTTCATGGAGAGGGTTGTGGATGCATGGAACAGCCTTCCTGAGGAGGTTGTGGAGTCAAGAACAGTGGGGAATTCAAGAATGCATAGGACAGACAAAGCAATTCTAGTGGGGGTTAGGAGAAAGTAAGCTGTTGGTTAACTAGAATCTGCAGCTTATCCATCAGGTAGGGAAATGGGCAGACTAGGTGGGCCAAGCGGTCTTTATCTGTCGTCAAATTTTATGTTTCTGTGTAGACACCTGGAAAAGACTGCCAGTGGATGTGATGGAGGCACAAACAGTAGGGGACTTTCAAGCATGTGTGGGATAGACATGGGGAATATTAGTAAATTGGCAGGGGAAGAAGGAGGGTCACCAGAGACCAGTTAGGGTCTGCAGAGACAGACTAGACAGGGATGATTTGGGTGGGCCAAACAGTCCTTTTCATTGGACAATTGTTCTTTGTTTCTATGATGCAAGTGTTGCAAGCAGATGCAGAATACTTACTATGTGCTGTGTACACAATATACACCCATACTGGCATTACAAGTAATGTGCTATCAGCTGTATCCACAAAAAGCATGTGTGCTGGTTTCCTCATGATTGTACCTTTAGCTGAAATGGAATTGGAGTTAGAAGAGGAGATATACTGGTGAAGGTGTCCACATGTGCACAAGACTAGGCTGGATTGTGGCATGATAACAGAATGAAGTGCATTCGACGGTTCCAGTCTGACTGTGGGACCATAGACAAGCTCCGTACCTCTCCTAGGCCAAAGTCTGCAAACCAAGACCAGATAAAGCCATGCCCTTGATGTGCATGCAGCAGTGCTAACTGCTATGGTATATATGGCACAGAATCATTCCAGAGCATCATGGGAGATGCCACTGGGGTAATGGCCATCCTTCCCCCACTGGCCAGCTGGGTCTCGTGGGTGAAACAGTATTTGTTACAACACCAGGAGGTTTCACCATTTGTGTCTGATCCCACTGATGGTGTGAGGGGTATTATCAGTCACATTGACAGTTAGCACTATGCTCTCTCACCTGGTGGTGGGACAACCTGCTCTTCAGTTCCTTGGACCCATATAGGACCTGTTTTGGCTGCGTACCCCGTAACAATTATCACAGTATCCTCCACCATAAAGTTAGGAATCCTTGGCTGTCAGAGCAGTAGATGGCCATGGCCAGCCCCTACCCCCACCATGTGCTGAATGCACAGTTTTGATCCTCTAGTAAGGCACAATGCCTTGCTCACTTGTGTGGGCATTACTGTGCTATTTTAGATGACTTTCCATGTTAGGTCCCCACAGGATGTTCCGTCTCCTTGCACGTGGAGTCATGGGCTTAACAAACATTCCATTCGATACAGCACATTCTTACTTTGTTTCATTCTGTATTACCCAATGTGCATGTCAGGCCATTTCCATACCATTAAGACAGTAATGTTGCTGTTACTATACTGGCGTAGCTACACACACCAATAATGTGACTTTTCTACAACAGTATCCCAGTTCCTTTTATTATTCTATGTCACTGTATGGATTCAGAGCTGTGGCTACATGCTGCTGAGTTCTAAATCTCAGCAATGACTTAAGAACAACTCACAGTTCCTGGTTTCATGAAGAAAACTGTAGGGAATGTTGTCCATAAAAGAAAAGAACAAAAAGCATGGTGTTTTGCTTCAACTTGTTTTAGGTACAGTTTAATAGGAATCATTTGGTGGTATGAATATCATTTCTGAAAACAGGAACTTTACAAACGGCTATATACTTACACACTGTCCTCTGTAAGTTGTCAAACTAAATATGTTTAAATTAGAACAAGCATTTGTCAATGCCGAGCGTTAAGCTTGCAGGTATTTGCAGTGGTGTTTGGCATGTATGGTGCTTTACCCTAATGCCTTGTGCGATGCTGGTATTTGCACAATAAATTTTCAGCATGACCTTTTGTTACCCACATTGTGCGCTACATAGGCAGAAACACGTTTTGGGCATGATGTGAAAATGACAGCTGTACTGCTCATAGGAAGTGTGGTAAAATGGCAATGTTGAAAATCTGGGTGAAATACTGAAAATTCACAAACCCTACGAGCATCTTAGGAACTGTGCAATGCATGCTCGTAAAACAGTTATTTTCAGGAATTTGTTCACCAAATTTTCAACATAGCCATTTTAAGATCTCTGCTCATGAACAGCGACACTGTGATTTTCTTAATGTGTCCCATACACTGAGTTCACACAGCAACTGTGCCATTGATGCGCTACACGGACAGAAACACGTTTGGGCAAGATGTGAAAATGACAGCTGCACTGCTCATAAGGAGGTGTGGTAAAATGGCAATGTTGAAAATGTGAGTGAAAATATTGAAAATTCACAAACTTACGAGCGTGCATAGGAACTGCTCAATGAACACTCTGTAAAACAGTCATTTTAGGAATTTTGTCACCAAATTTTCAACACAGCCATTTTAAGACCTCTGCTCATGAACAGTGTCACTGTGATTGTCTTACTGCATGCCATACATTGATTTTGCACACCGACTGCGCCATTGTGCACTACATGGGTGGAAACATGTTTTGGGCAGGATGTGAAAATGACAGCTGTACTGCTCATAAGGAGGTGTGGTAAAATGGCAATGTTGAAAATCTGGAGTGAAAATATTGAAAATTAGTGAACTTCTGAGCCTGCATAGGAACTGCTGCATGCTCGTAAAACAGTCATTTTAGGAATTCTTTCACCAAATTTTCAACACAGTCATTTTAAGACCTCTGCTCATGAACAGTGTCACTGTGATTTTCTTAATGTGTCCCATACATTGAGTTCGCACATGGACTGCGCCATTAGGCTACATGAGCAGAAACATGTTTTGGGCAGGATGTGAAAATGACAACTGTACTGCTCATGAGGAGGTGTGGTAAAATGGCAATGTTGAAAATCTCGAGTGAAAATATTGAAAATTCACAAACTTACGAGCGTGCGTAGGAACTCATTAACACAGACTAAGTAAAACAGTCATTTTAGGAATTTTTTCACCAAATTTTCAACACAACCACTTTAAGACCTCTGCTCATGAACAGTGTCACTGTGATTTTCTTAATGTGTCCCATACATTGAGTTCACACGGACTGCGCCATTGTATGCGCTACATGAGCGGAAACATATTTTAGGCAGGATGTGAAAATGACAGCTGTACTGCTCATGAGGAGGTGTGGTAAAATGGCAATATTGAAAATCTCGAGTGAAAATATTGAAAATTCGTAAACTTACAGTGTGCGTAGGAACTGCATACGCATGACTCGTAAAACAGTCATTTAGGAATTTTTCATCAAATTTTCAACACAGCCATTTTAAGACCTCTGCTCATGATCAGTGTCACTGTGATTTTCTTAATGTGTCCCATACATTGAGTTCACACACGACTCGCCATTAGTGCTACATGAGCAGAAACGTTTAGGTGAGATGTGAAAAATGACAGCTGTACTACTCATAAGAAGGTGTGGTAAAATGGCAATGTTGAAAATCTGGGTGGAAATATTGAAAATTCGCAAACCCTCTGACGTCGCGTAGGAACTGCACAATGCAAGCTCGTGAAACAGTCATTTTGGAATTTTGCAAATTTTCAACATGGGTTTTGGGACCCCTTCTCATGATGATGTCCCTGTCATGGCATTATTCAGGCCCAAAGGTGATTTTGCGCAGTGACTGTGCAGTGACTATGAAATCACCCTTCGAGCCTGAATAACGCCATGACAGTGAGATCATTCAAAGAAAGGGGTCCCAAAACCTATATTGAAATTTGGTGCAAAATTCCAAAATGCCTGAGATATGCACAAAGTTGAAACCCCCTATCTAGCCCATTATACAGCTTACCGGCATTTCCTCAGTTCATGGTCGGCTTTGAAGAGTGCAGACATGTTCCCGGTCCACAAGATTGTCACGCCAAGCTCTGGAGGTAAGTATGGGGTGGGGTGTGTGGGGAGGCTGGGTGCACAGTGGGTGGTGTGCGGTTGTGGGAGGGGGACTGGGAGACTACGTGGGACTTTTTTCTTTACAGGTTTTAAAAAAAGGACTACTGTGCATTGGGACATTGCCATGCTGGGGTGGGCTCCCAGCGTGGCAGAAAGATAACTGGGGGGCCGAGGCTGCTGAGGGGATTGGGCACCCCCGCCCGGCCAAACTCTGAGCGAGGCGAGCCGAGGATTGGGCACCCGTTGGCAAAAAAAATAGGGCGTTGCCACACTGGGGTGGGCTCCCAGCATGGCAGAAGGATGGCTTGAGGGGCCGTCGAGCCGACAGGAGTTGGACACCCCATCGGCAAACAATGTTTGCCATGCTGGGTGGGCTCCCAGTGTGGCACCAAAGCTTTGGGGGCGGCGTGGCGGGGTGGAGCACATGGCGAGGGGAGCAGCATGACACGGTGCTCGGTATGACAGCAGTGGTTTCTTTGAAGCAGAAGACCACTGCTGTCATACAAACTCCCGCACCATTGGTGCAGGACCGCCACACTGCTCAACGGAGCACTGGATTGCAAGGGAGAGGCACACCTCCAAAGTGTGCTACTGTCCCAAAACGTTCCTTGTGCATGCGGCATAGCGAAGTAAAAAGAAAACAAGCAGAAAAGAGAGACAATATATTGTAAAACACCAAATGTTCACTGTTAAATAAATGTCACTATATTCGCTGAGCTCATCAGACTTCTAAATTAATGAAACCACAATGATTGTCCAGTGTCATACTTTATTAACAGCAACATTACATTCTGCATGCTTCATTTTTATGTTGGTCATTCTTAAAGGAGAAGTCTCCCACAGTTTCACATCAATATTTTCCCAACTCATAATGTATAACTGTTGTGTGCCTCCTCCAGTTGCTAGCAGTCCTATTCTTGTCCAAATCTAGATTATAAATAAAAATATACAGCCTCCAGAAGTTATCAATGTGTTGTCCTCCATTTTACCATCAATGTGGCTGGAGGATAATATCATCAGAGCTACAGATAATGATGCTGCACTAAATGCAGTTCCACCAATAAACCAAACCCGATGTTTGGTTCCCCACTTAGATGTGGAGGAATCCTTTAAGTGTTGTGCACATCCTGAAGTGCAGGTCTAATAGGAACTAGGACCATGTGAGTGTGATGCAGCACTGATTTGATGTACTGTATATACGGTATTCATATACGGAAGTGCCTGTATGTGTTATGTTAGTTTCTGTTAGCAAAAACAGTTTACCCAATAAATGGCTCTGGGTACAACAAGAGTTTTAAGTAATATTATACAGCTGTCGTATTATGTTCTATGTGTGTTAGCATTCTCTGTTTTAATTGACACCAGCAGTGAGAAACAATCTTGCAAATATGCCCTTTCCCTTTGTAACTAGGCAGTCAGTGATTGGATGGCTGCTGTAAGGCAATAAAAGAGTTCAGCTATAACAAGGAATAGGTTACCAGGAATGCATCAGCTGCAGCATATGGAAGAAGGGCAATCTAAAGGTTACAACACAGGCACAGGAACTGGGAGACTCTGGTTCAAATCCTACTAGAGTCCCTTACTCTCTAACCCTTAACAAGTTCTCCTAACCTCCTTGGGAACTGTGATGGCACCTCAGGTCCATGACTTTAAATGTGCTCCCATTCCCATTATAAATCATTAGCAGTGATGTGAGAACTAGGGTTACCACCTTTTAAGGAGCCCAAAGTGGGACATTTCTACTGAAACAGGATTTTTGCAGGACAATATGTCATCTCGACCAATGCAACAGACATGTTTTCTCTAAGTAATCAGAATTAAGACTAAGTGTTGTAGTTTTTAGTTGTTTCTTGTGTTTCTATTATTTTAAGGTATTTTAATTAAGGTATTATAGTCTTTTGCAACATTTAGAGGAAAATCAGAAAATATTTTTTCTACTATAATGTCAGGACATTTAGTATTTTTCATGTTTTCTGCAGGACACAGCTGCCCAAATCAGGACTGTCCTGCAAAAATAGGGACAGGTGGTAACCCTAGTGAGAACTACAGCACTTCACTTTGAAGGTACTAAGGATAAGCAGCCCCCTTGTAATGCCAGCATTTGAAGTAGGATGTCCCTCACAAATCAGATGCTACACTTCAGCTGTTGTAGGTAAAGAAACTAATCAGTCTCAGTGTTTGTAGTGCTCTGTATTTGCTTAGCTCATTCAACCTATGTCATGTGCATTCTGTGTCTTAGTTTTCTAGTCAGAAACTCAGATTTAAGGAGCATTTGAAATGTAAAACAATACATTTATAAAAAGTAAGTGATCTAGATCTCCAGTTTCAGGCTGCTGAAAGGTGTGTGTGTGTGTGTGTGTATCATTTGTGCAGTCTTGTGTGATCCTGGGAAACTTCCCAGGCCTACCTCATAAATTAATCTTCTCAAGGGTGTTCACCTGGTTCAATACAGATTGACTGATTGACTGCTTGAGACTGATTGATTCACAGATTGATTGACTGATTCAGTCTACTGCTCTCCACAATATGTTGCAACTGTCTCATAGAGCGAAATGAGCAGTAGAAATAAACATATTTTGTTTCCTGTGAATGAAATACTATTAGATGTATTATTTGCTCTACACACAGTATTAAAGCTACAAGTACTACTCCTTGTGTGAGTTACATGACAGAATTGTCTTAAGCCATTTCAAACTTAAACTAAAATCAGCATAGACAGCATTGACACCCTTATGCTTTCTTCTGCACTGTTGCTGCAGTGACACCAAGGAATGGGAGGAGCTGTATTACAAGTGACTCATTTGCATGTAAATGGAGGCTTGCTGCTACTTTACTACCTTGTGTCAGAGCCTCAGACTCTAGATATGTGTTACAACAGAAGAAATGACTGATCTCTTGTTGACCTATGTGCAGTACTTGATGTAATGTATAATAAATACATCAGGCATATCCAAATCATAAATATACAGGAGTCTTCTCCTTTAAATCCACCTTAACATTGGCAGCATATTGTCCAAGCTCCAAATGAAGCTCCAAACTGTAGTGGCAGTACTCAGTCCATCTTCTTTTTGGGGGGGTGAAGCGCTCTGTGACATTCCTGAACGACTGTGTCTGCTGTCTCCATCAAAACACCGGCATAGTCATTTAGGGCTGCCGGTGTGAGATCATCTGTCAGTGAAAGCTCTTGCTTGACTCCTTTCCCTTCTGCAACCACTGGACAAGAGACATGCTGAAACAGCGCAGTACAACAGCAATGGCAAAACAAAGGGAAGTAAAGGTGCAGCTGGGAGTGTAGTAAGTACTGCTCACACATACTTTGAATTAAGAGGTTGTAGCAGCAGTGTGCAATTGTCTATAATCACAGTGTGAAATAGCTGAACAGCAAAGTGTCAGGTAGAGACGGAATTACAGTGATTGCTGTGACTAACTGTTAATTCTCTCTCCTGACACCTATCCAATGGCTACACCTTATTTTGTACTCTTTTTAACAGTGCTGGCTCTTGCATGTACCGTATAACCTGCAGTCTGTGCAAGAAAATATTTTGTAGCATGAACAAATGCTCGAAGGGCAGACCACTAAATAAAGTGAATGCACTCATTTCTGTTCTACAGTTTTTCTTTGTTTTTTCTCTAATGAAATCACTGTAAATCCTGAAAAACTGTGACTACAAGAGATGTGGCTCACAGATTTTACTGGTGGATGGCACTTTTTGTCATCATCCAAAGCTCCATTAGTGCAAATACTAACTGCTGGTTTGCAAACTCAGTGGCCCTAGTCTTAACCCCATTTACTAGTACTAAATGGTCACAGTGCTTGCAGTGTGGCTGTGACTGCAATGTGCTATGCACAATGTATGGTGCGGTAGCATGAAATATACAGTATCACATCTATCTGGAATTATGCTATGCTGCCACTCCTGTGAGCTCCTAACCATTGTAAAAGCTTGTGTAAACCCTGTCTGTACCCACTAACATATGGCTTATTGAAACCCTGATATTGTTGTAAGGAGGACCCTCCACCCATACTAAGCAGGACTTTTATGTATAGCGCAAAAGGGTGGCTGCACAAAGGTGATAATTTGCTCTGATTTTCTATGATCACCTGGTCATGAGTGCCCAAAGGTAAGGGAAGAGTGAGTGGGAGGGAGGAAAACAGCATGACACATTATCATGGGACTGGTGCATGTCATGCTGCTTTACTGTGTGAGTCAATAATCAGCATGACAGTAGATGCAGCTAACTCCATTTAAACCAACATCTGGACATCTAATAAAATTGTGACTTAGCAGGGGCACTCCTTCACCCTGCAGCTAAGTGGGGTGTCTGTTTAGAGTGCAGAAAGGTAGTGATGTAAGGTGGCTTCTGTTTGCCACCCAGTATCTCTTGCAATTATGAAATAGTTCCCATTCTCTGCTACCTGTTTCCTGGACAAAACTCTGTGTATGTGTGTGTTGAGGGAGCTATCTGTTCTAGCAAGGAAAAGTTGCAAGGAGAGCTCTCTCAGACATCGTGAAACTAAATCTATTTGGCTACCTCTTACCAAAAAAGTTATTTATTATTCATCAATAAGTTAAACTATGACAGTATTTGAACATTATTGCGTTTTGAAAGACATTCTCTGGGTTTCTGTGTGTCATGTCACAGTCACTCTAGAATTTTGCTGAAACCGATCTCCTGCTGGATTCATGTGATTTTGGCACAGGACAAAATACATGAAGCTGTATTCATTTTCAAGGTCAAAACTTATATTTCTTTCAGTAATAAATTCCTTTGACTCAGCAATTATTCCATGCTATACACACAGCTACTGTAACTGCAGTTTTCAAGATCAACTAGAGCACGCAGCATTCTGTTCCCACAGTCACAGGTTAATGAGTCCGGCACAACCAAATGTATTCTCAGAAGAGAGAAGTAATCATTAGGCATTCGGACTTAGATTAACCCTTGCCATTCCTTTTGCTGTTAGATTATTTTTAAATTTCTACGAATATTCACAAAAGACTGGGACACTTATGAAACTACATCACTACACAATTGTTCTGTTGTAGTCATAATAACAGCATTACATTTTGCAGATAATTCAAGTTTAAAAATGGTGCAATGATTTGCATTTAAATCATGAAGCAAATAAAAATATACTATTGCATAAAATACTTTTGACTATTCCATTTGAGCTACTTCTCTATAGATCTTTGATGAGGCCACACCTGGAATACTGTGCCCAGTTCTGAAGTACTCACCTCAGAAAAGAGAAGGACAAGCTGGTGATGGTGCAGGGAATAGTGACAAAGATTATTCAGGGCAAACAGGGCAGGTCTTATGAAGAAAACCTCAAGGCACTCAACAGGTACTCACTGGAGACCAGTCAGAGAGAGGAGATATGATAAGCTCCTGAAAGAAATAAACAAGGTGAACTGTAGGAGTTTTTAGCATGAGCAATAGTTTGAGGTCACGGGGTACAAGTGAAACTGACAGGAAGGAGCTTTAAGAGCGATGTGAGAAAGTATTACTTTATAGAAAGTGTGGTAGAACTGTGGAATAGTCTACCAGCCGAGGTGTTAGGCATCAAAACCATTAATTGTTTCAAACACGGTTGGGACAGAGGAAAGGTACAGACAGTGGTTACTCAGGATGAAAATAATAGGGAGGGAATAGCGAGGTGGCTAGGGAGGGCTAGAACCCTGTATGTACAATAGGTTCGAGTTACAATGGAAACCATGGACAGACTGGATGGATTATCGGTCTTTTGTGCCATCATTGTTCTATATTTCTAGGAGTTTTACAAATAATCCAGAGTTGGGGAACATACTGTAAGACTAAAGGGAAGACTAATAACTAGGTGAATTTGGAACTGATTCTCAGAGAGGACACAGAGAATGGTACTGAATGGTAAATTATTGAATGTCAGGAAGGTCCCAAGTGGAGTGCCACAAGGGTCTTCCCTAGTGCCAGTACTCTTTAAAATGCATATTAGTGACATCAGAGTATGGTTACAGGGCAAAGTAAGTCTGTCTGTACTGGACAACACAAAACTCTACAGGTAGATGGACAACGAAGGTGTATTAGCAGCATGACAAAGGATGTAGAGAAGCTGGAACAGTGATAAAAAGATGACAATTCAAATTCAATGTCAAAAACTGTAAAGTGACACACATTGGGGAACAAAATCTGTCGGCAGAATATTGCATCAATGAGGTCAAGGTAGAGCACTCAAAGGAAGAAAGAGACCTGGGCTTGTACAGGAGATGAAATCGAACAGGATGCTCTGATGCAGCAGGCAGGGCTTCATTAGTCACAGCAAGGAGCTTGTATTTCTGCTGTATAGGTCATTGGTTCAACCATACCTGGAGTATTGTGTGCAGTTCTGGAACCTGCATCTGAGGCAGGAGAGGGAGGCTAGAAATTATCCAGAAGATAGCTCAGAAATGATCTGCGGGCAGCAGGATAAGACCTATGAGGAAAGATTAACTAATCTTAACATGTACTCTCACTGAACGACAAGAGGTAAATGAGGACATGATAAAACATACAGATACATGCAGGGACTTAATAGAGTGGACTCCACAGAGCAATTCAAGTCAAGGAATAGCTTAACTTCCAGTGGGCATATCCTCGGACTGAAATATCCTTAGCAGTGTCAGTGGCTCAGTAGGTAGCACACTCACCTCTGAGGCCAGGAGATCAGGGGCTGTGGGTTCAGTTCCTACATCTGGCAATTGGGTTAATATCCCAATACTGACACTGTAGTGTAGCATGAGAGGGTGCTGCACTTCGAAGTGCGGCTGGATGAGATGTTAAACCGAGGTCCCATCTGCCTGGATTGGTGGTAGTTCAGGAGGATGTTAAAGATCCCATGGCACTTATTGAAAAGAGTAGGGGTAACTTTTATTAAATATTCACATATACATCAAACTCAAGAAATACATAACTTCATATCAATAAATCCTTGAATTGCTGATAATACACTAAGAAGAAAAAAAAAAAGAAAAAATAATAACAAAAAACTAAACATTAACTCATACAAACCAACTTTTCACATTAAACAAAAAGGAAAAACAATAGTCTAAAACTTGTAAATGCTTGTTTCTTATGCATACTATTTTGTTATTATTTTTGATTATATATTTTTTTTATTTTTTCTCTCTCTATTTTAATTTTTACTTGTATTTAATAAAGTGAAAATCCCTTCCACCAAAGTTTGACTTTCCTGCATCATATATTTGACATTCCTCCGTATAAACCCTATGCAAAACATTGGATACATAAATTCTAAAACCTTCAAATGATGGTCTCTTTTGGTATAACACCATTGCACCCTAGTTTGCCATAAGCAAAACCGAAACTAGCCAAAAGACTCTTAATGTATTTTTCTCAAAACCACTCAAATAATGAGGAAAATACCAATCACAAGGAGATCATAATCCATTTTGCTAACCATGGGAGATTCCATACCTGTGCTAGGAACCTCCATAACTTGGAGGAAAGAACAATGTAAAAATAATGCTCCATCGTCTCCTCCACATTAACACAGTCTGGGTAAGGACAAATTCTTTCTTCGATTGCCTTGTGTTTGGCTGTACCTCTTACATTTAGTCTCCATACATAGTTAACCATAAATTTTCCCACATATAAGAGGCAGCCTACTATTATTGAGCTGCTCCAACACATTACTTTGTTCCCACTTGGGCAATTTTTAAAGTTTGGCTCTTATCTGAACATATTGTACCATAATTGCCTTGTACAACCCCTTTGCTGTATATCTCAAAATCATATCTTTGAGATTTTCCATCTAAACAACTTCTGTGCCACTGGCTTAAAATAATCCGAGTCCTAAATCTTGCAGACCATTTCGAGTCAAGGCTTCCACATACAGGTATGCTTGCAACCGGTTCTGGAATACTATACTGTCTATTTCAGTAGAACCCCCTAAACATTTCTTTAAAGAAAAGGCACAGAATAGTGAAAAACAAAATACTACCGGGTCAACCATCCCTAACCCCCTTGTTTTCTGTTCAGGTATGTGCATCCTCTCTTAATTGATTCAATCTGCTTCCCCATAACATCTGGAAGCATATGCTATATAATTTTGTTTCTAGCTGTACTGGTAATGGAAAAATAACTGCGACATACTGCAGCCTAGGCAAAATAATTGTTTTATTATCTGAATCCTCTTTATTTTAGAAAATTTAAACCTTTTCCAAATCAAAACTTTCTGTAGAATTGTATCTAAAACACCTGACCAAACCTCCACTGGGCAATTTTGATTCTTAAATTCTACGCTAATATTTTTAAAGGTTTTTAGAAAATTCAACCAAATTCACAGAAAACAATTCTCTTTGATAATTACCCAACAACAGCCCTTTTGATTTATGCATATTCAGTCTGGCATTAGATACTTCCACATAAAATTTAAACACTTTAAGGAATTTAGAAAATTCCATATGGTTAGAAAAAATAGACAAATATCATCCAAAAGATTGTATAAGACCAGGTTCAAATCCCTGGCACCTGAAGTCCTAACCATAAGGGTGGAGCATAAATCGCTCTTATTAAGGGTTCTAAAGAAAAGTTGTACAGAAGCGGGCTTAATGGACATCCCTGCCGCACTCCACATTTCATAATAAAACCTTCTCCTAAAGTACCTTTCAAAACTGGATAAACTGTAGCATTATTGTATAACCCTTATGAGCTGTATGATACTCACGGAATACCAAACCACTTAAGAGATGAAAATAAAACTCATGATCAACTCTGTCAAATGCTTTCTCAAGATCTACCGATACAATTACCCCGAATGGCCCCTTCCCAGCCTGCTCAATTATATCTCTAATTAGACTTAATATTGAATGGATTCTTCTATTTGGAACCCCACTATGTTGCACCGGTAAAACAACCTCTCTACCACCCCCTTCAGTCTGTTATTAATTATGGTAGTCAAAATTTTATAATCTGAATTTAAAAGAGTTAGAGGCCTCCAGTTCCTAAAGCTTCCCTATCTCCAGATTTAAAGATATATGTCTGACGCCCTTCTGTAAAAGAATGTAACATCACCCCGGATGTGAGGAAAAATTAAATACTAACCAGAGACATTCTACTAATTCAGATGAAAACACTTTATAAACTCATTGGATAACCCATCTATACCAGGGACACATTCTGTTTTAGTGATTTAATAACTCCCAAAATTTCAAATTTTGAAATGGGTTGCCCTAATTTCTTCAGACCATCATTATCCCTATTATCTTTTAAACTAGGTCCTAAAACTGATTAATCAGGAGAGACGATGGAGCAACCTTTGGTTCCAGACCCTAAAATGTTCTTTAATAATTGTTCCTAGTTCAATGATAGAAGAAACCTTAGTATTTCCCTGGACTAAAAATTAGATGTCTCCTTCTTCCTTAACTGCTTTACATAGTTCAAGGGATCTCAAAAACAGATTTTTAAATGATTCTGAATCAAGGCTTGCAATGATTTTGCTCTATCATACTGTCTTTCCCTCATTAAACTTTTAATCTCCGTTATCTGCTCCGAAAATTACCTCTAGAAGAATTGCACATGACAGAATATATTGAAGCTGTTTCCTGAGTTTAAGATAATCAAAAATTTTCGTTCCTTTTCCTAACCCCATAATGTTTAAACCATCCAATACAGTCTTCTTTAGTTTCCTGCCACCAAACCCCAAGATCTTGATACAAAAGCCACTGACAACCTGGCATCCAAAATACCATAGGATGGAATTTGAAACTACCCTCTCTTGAAGGATTGATGTATTCAATTTCCATATAGATTTATGCCTAAGAAACCCTTGCTGTGTCCCCACCTTAATAAGTATCAGAGCATGGTCAGAGAATTCCATGGGAATAACCTGTGGACTATGGAATTGGATTCTCTTGGATATAAACAAATAATCAATCATAAAACTCTTCCCTTTTGTAAAGAAAGTGCCTAAACAGCCCTCCCTGACTATCCATACAATTTACCAAGTCTGCCGTTCTAACAATCTTCTGAAGACATACCGAATCACAATAGATTTTCTTCCCATTCTCCAAACTACCTTTACCCTGTTCGCTTTTATATTACAATTAAAATCCCTCCCACAGAATTGGAATAGTTGTTACTAGAAATGGTCGTATGTCGAAAAACACGCCACCCTTCCAGCTTTTGATTGAGGGCTATAAATATTAATTAACCTGATCTTTTCTTCAACCAAAACCATCTAGAATTAATACTCTCCCAGGACAAACTTCTATCAACTTAAGTAACGTAAAATTAAAGGAGTTAAAAGAATTCTATCCCATCCGCTCTTTCTTCACCAAAGGACCAATACGAGGGTCCCCACGGCCAATCCTTAGTGAATACATCGACTTGAAATCTAGAAAACATCCACGTCTCCTGTAAAAACAAATAGATATATGCAAATCAGCTAGTACCTGAAATACTGCACGCCTTTTCAGATGTTTTAACAAACTATGGGTATTAAAGGAAGCCCATGTAATATCCATTATAGTATACTGAGTCAGACTGGCCTACCTGTACTATTCTCATTTCTTCCTCCTTTCTTTTTTTTTCCCTTATAATCATCCCTTTGCACTCTCTCTCCTCTTGAACCGATATTTGGGAATCAGTATCCCCATATCCATCTCTGAATCTCCCCAGGACAGTTCTTCAAACGGTTTTTGATTCAATACCTTCTACCTCCACCGGTACCATATTCTTCACTGCCCTACTAGACCTTCGTAATAATGGAGGGGCTAGTGGGGTTTAAGTTTGCTCCTGACCCATTCCACTCTTTTCCTCTAAATCATCAGAATAACAAACCGCTGGAGAAGCTTCAGCTCTCCTCTCCGGCTTCCTTCTTTAGAACCGTTTTGCCCACTGTCTGAACTTTCTCTTGCTGTGTACCCCTATACTGGTGAGTTAACACCTCTTCCACCCCAATGGATACCTCCTGCCGAGACACTCCAGCCTCTTGTGCTTGTTGAATCAAAAGGTCTGACACTCCCACATGCTTGCTTATTCTGGGCCATGAGGACAGTCTTTAAAGGCATGATTCATCTCTTCACACAAATCGCATTTCAAAGAGTTCGTACAGAAGACAGTAACATGACCCACTTCTCCACAATTATCACACTTTGGTTGGTCACAAACATTAGATAAATGAGATTTAGATCCGCATTTATAGCAGGCCCTGGGCTGCCGCTATAAAAGCAAACCCCTGTTTCTTCCTAACATAAATGAATTGGAATATGTTCCACCCTGTTGCTGTTTGTTTAAGTTTCACCTAAATTTCCCCCCCTGTCCAAAACAATTCTGAATCCAAAATGGGATCGGTTCACTTAATATTTCACATTTTGTGCCAACCAAAATTTAATATCCTCCACCTGAACACCCTCATTCCTGAACATCACTGTCACAAATTTTATCAAAGGTTTAGACAAAGGAATTACGAAAAGAGGTGTCCATAAAGGGAAAACTTCACCTGGTTATACCTTTCCCAAAAAGTCAAGCAAAGCAGGTGTCTGAAACTAATGTCATAATTGTCCTCACCGAAATGTTGATAAATGCAAATACGTCCCTAGGAGAAAACTTCAAAGACTCTTTAATTAATGTTCTGCCAACATAATATCTGTTTGGTCTATCCTTTAAACCACCTTTATACCGAATCCTTACAGCATTCCTCCTAGGTGCTGCTTCCTTTGCACTGTGAAAATAGACTGGATAAAGGGGTTTTTCTGGCTTTTCCCACTAATTTTCAACTGTTCAATGTTATTCACCTTAACACTCTCTTCCATACCTGGCGGTACATAATTATTCTCCCTCCCTACTACAGAGCACAGTTCTCTCTTGCTACTTTCATGAAAATTAGCAGCGTCAGAGGTAGAAACTCTGTCCCCCTCCCACCCCTGGCTGCCATTCCGGTGAAGCAGACTGCAGTCCCAAGCATTATCCCATGAAGAATCAGGCGTCCATACCCCATGATCCTGCTGCTTCCAGCCAGCAGCCGATAAACAGCTTGGGGTGACCAAACTATCATGCTCCCCACAACCCCCAAACTACCAGCAGCTCCTTTTGTCCAGTACCCAAGTCATTCCTTTGAAAAGCCTTAAAGGCTGCACTGTCAGAAGAAAAAAATCAGACACTCCTTCTTGCTGCCCATGCTTGATTTGATAGGTCACATTATCTTTTTAGAAGCAGCCACAACCTTAGGATTGAACACAAATCCTGCATCTTTCAAAATCTGAATCGTAGGAAAGTTGTTGTTTAAGGTCGCATTACTTACAGGTCGCGAGGTGTAGAAAGCGGATCCTTTACCTCTCGCTCCTGCCCTCAGTTCAGTTCTCTCCGCCTTATTCCTCATTCGCTCCTCGACTCTCTTCTCCTTCCTCGACCTCCGTTTCCGATTTGCCTTCTGCTTTCACCAGGTTTCTTCTCGCCAAGACCGCCAGTGTAGGCACCACTCCACCGACCTCTCCCGCCCTCACTTCCGTGTTGCGGCTTCTCCTGCCGGTTTTAAAGGCACCGCCACCTCTGCACTGCTCTCCAACGATAAGGGGTCCTCCGCTCTTCCAGCCTTAAAGGAACCCGCTCCTCCAAACAATTCCTCGCCTCCTCCATTCTCTGTGCGAAACAGGCTCCATCCTGCCCTCAGGAACACTCTTCTTGGCCAAACAGCCCGTTCGTCAGCCACCAACTCCGCGCTTACGGCGCTCTCTCTCCACGTCTTGCTCAGACTGAGCCATGTTGCACTCAGTGTCCGCGCAACCCATATTCTCCCCTCTGGCCACTGAAACAGCACAGAGTAGGAATTTCCTCAGTGTCCTAATTTATCTTTATGTAATTCTGTTTTCTCTGCAGTGTGGAAAAATTCTGTTGTATCAATATTTAAGGCTGGTGATACAACAAGAGTCCCAAATTATCGTCCCATCTCTTTACTGGCTCCTCTCTCTAAGGTTTTAGAGAGAAATATGTTTAATCAAATGACTGAATACCTACAAAATATAATGTTCTTATGCCTGTTCAACATGGTTTTAGGCCTAGTCTTAGTGCCACCACAGCCTTGGTGGGAGTTCAAGGCACAGTCCAGATGGCCATGGATAGAGGGCCAATATACTGAGCTGTCTTCGTGGACTTCATCAAGGCCTTTGACTTAGTAGATCATGGCCTTTTATTAACTTCTTTGTATGGACATGGCCTGTCCAGTGATGTGGCTGGGTGGATTAGGAATTATTGAGTCAACAATCACAGGTAACAAGATTGATGGTCATTTTCTTAACCTGCTTTAATCTCACTGGATATACCACAAGGTTCAGTTTTGGGTCTCCTTTGTTTAATCTTTTTTAAACACTGTTCGTTAACTTGCACTAATTTTCAGATTTTACTTTATGCTGATGACACGGTGATCTTCATGAGCAGATTAAATATGAATATTGTCCATAAAAACCTGAGAGGTAATTTTCAAGCAGCCCATAATTGGTTTATTACTGATAGACTTGTTCTAAATGAAAAAAAAATAAGTCCATGGCACTCCTGAATTCAAGAAACAGAACAAGGGAGGACATTGTGTTATCACTACAAACTGTGCAGGGAGATAATATCGAACAAGTTCACAATTTAAATATTTGGGACTTCTGATTAATGAAGGTTTGATGTTTGAACCATACATCTTTAACATGATTAAAGTTACTCACCAAAGATTAGGGGCTTTATATAGACTTAATTCATTTTAGTACCATCAACTGGAAGAATACTGGCCCAGAACTTCCTTATTCCTATTATTGATTATGGCTTACTGATTTATTATGCTGCCAGGGAGGGATTATTAAATAAAGTCAAAATTCTTTTGAATCAAATTTCCAGATTTTCCACACAACTTGATTGTCTTTTATTAAGGCAGACACATTTTCTGCTTTTAGACCTATGTCTTAAACTTCAATTGGGATTAGTGGCAAGAAAATCATACAAAGTAGGGTACCAGATGTCTTAACACTATATTTATATTTATTTTTATATTTATATTTAGTTTTGTAGACCGGTAAGTGCACTAGACAAATCCTGCCTATTTTCAGGCATGACCCGGAGGGGATACAGATGAATGCCAACTGACCTTGAACCAGATTAAGCTGTTGGTGGTATTTTTAGTGAATGAGGAAATTTGGCCAGGACACGGGAAATTCCTACTCTTTTCAATAAGTGACATGGGATCTTTAACATCCACCTGAACTACCACCAATCCTGGCAGATGGGACCTCAGTTTAATGTCTCATCCGAAGACAGCACCTCAGAAGTGCAGCACCCCCTCATGCTGCACTACAGTGTCAGTACTGGGATATTAATCCAAGTGTCAAATGTGGAACTGAACCCACAGCCCTCTGATTTCCCAGCCTCAGATGTGAGTGTGCTACCTACTGAGCCACTGAGCTGTTTTTACAGAGTCTGCTGATAAAATATACTTTGCAATTCCTAGGATGAAGTCTTCTATGGGACAAAATTACTTCTGTGTGTCTTCCTTACTATTTTAATTCTATGCTAACTATTCTAGATGGACTGAATGGATCTTTGACACTTTTAGGAAGAAACTTAAAGCTTTTCTTATGTTAGAAAATGAAAGTAAACGTTGCACCTGAAATGTATGTTGTAAAGGTTTATTATTAATTCTAGGTGAATTTATGTCTATTGCATTATTGTATAGTTTTACATGTATAACTGTTCGACCATGAAAACGGGTCTGTGGCCCATGGACTTACCAGTATAAATAAATAAATAAAACAAACAAACAAAAACAAACAAACCTCACACATCCCATCACCAGTTCTTGCTCCAGCCCCACAGGATTCAGTCATTTATTACAGTACCGCAGTACTGTATCACCCTTCCATTTTTAAATTATTCAGCAATCTTAATAAAATGCAAATACTGAAAGGCAATGAAGCTGTTGATAATTACTATTAACTAGGTTAATTCATTGTCACTATCCCATCAACTGTATCCACGTGCAGTGTCATAATTTTGAAATGCATGGCTAAGTTTTCTAAAAAAAAATTCCTTTGCTTAACAGATATCATCCTTAGGATAACTTTTGCTTATCTGGGACTTTGATTTATGTATTTAATGCAGATACAGTAATAATGATTTATGTATTTAATGCAGATACAGTAATACAGTTAAGAGTGGTGATAAAGTGGGAAAGGTATCCCACAAAATGTCAACTTTCCTTGTGGAGGATTTCACAATAAATAAAGAAATTTGCCTTATATCAATAGTTGAACTCTTGGTTTCCCATTGGTCAAACCTAAATGCAACATCTTCAAGGTGGTAATAAGGAGAAATATAGAGATGGTTGGGGGGGAGAGAAAGAGCACAACACACTCCTGCAAATGGTAGTGATGCTGTATACTGTCTGTATGGATAAACACAACCGCCTCCCAAAAATATGGTGCACTTACCAACAGTACTCAGCAGGTGCATTTAATAGACTCCTGAAGAAGTAAAGACCATATGAAATGTGTGGGGAACGTGCTTCCAGGCTGATAAGTTCAAGGCAGAATGGACAAAATGGCATCAAAGTATGACTTATCCTTGGCAGTGGGTAGGTCATGACACACAGTGGGGACTGTGCATGGCCATGCCATCCAGCCAGAAAGCTGCTACTAACAGTTTCTAGGAGCCTGGGTACATATTCTACTGTCCTGCCAGTGTCCAGTACCTGCACGTCACACAGTCCTGCTAGGATGGCCATTTGTCATAGTTCTGTTGGACTCTTTGTGGGTTGGCTTCCCGACATGCCAGACAATGTGGCAAGTTCTGTATAGCAGGAAACAGCCTGTCACTGTCAGGCCATAGCATGCTCCAGCTGGGTGCCAGTCAAGATCATTCATGTGTTTTGGGTAGTGAATATGTACCACCCTCATCTTCCATCATCCTCTAGGTGTCTCTCTACTACTACATGGCCATCAGTGTCTGCTACTATTGAAGTCTACCTGGACGTGTCTTGTGCTGCAGCTGGGTGTGTGAGTAACCCTCACTGTCCACATGTGGCAGCTTCTGTCAAACCCCTCCCACGCACTATGTATTGGGTGCATGAAAGTGGTTGTGGCATCTATGCAGACATTGACACATAGGACCTCTCCTGTACCAAAATCTGGTGCAAGGTTGCACAATGAACCAGCCTTTGATGCAAGCTGCCATTTGCCTCCAGCTTGCATCGATCTTAAAACCTATTTGAAGGTTGAGCACATAGTCTCTGTTGTTCTTTACCATCCATGTATTTGACAAGCTTCACCCTAGGTTCGGTGGAGCAGTGGATGACTTGCTATGTCTTCAATCTCCAAGTGGCACTTGAACTATGCATGCTGAAGCATCCATTGGATTCTTGGATTCTTTTACTGCCATGCAGCTGCTCATCTCCCTCCTGTCCTGCCTGTACGTTTCCTGCAGCAGCTTGCTGTGTGTGTTGCATCCATGCAGTTTGCTTTTCCTCTGCTGCTCCTGTTGTCTTCCTGTTTGTGATCTGGCTCCTCCTGCTGTTTTTCCATTGTTGTTTTTCCTGCTGTGCTTCTGACTTCTGTTCCCAGTCCCCTTCAGTTTCAGTCCCCTTTGGTTCTCCTTCTGTCTCATTGGATGTTGTCTGGATGCTTATTGTCTACATTCTGTGCTTTTTAGGAATTTTATTTCTTCCATGCAATTGTTTTCCCTTATACTGGTTGCTTCTACTGATGATAACCTGAGAAAATATTTGAACTAAAACGGAATTGTTTCCAAGATTAGAACTTAAAAGGTATTTACAAGAGACTGTGGAATTATTTTAACATCTCAACTAATTTTCATCCAAACCACTCAATACAGAAATGCTAGTAAACCTCAGACTAGTACTACACAAAAGCCAAACATGCATTAGCTACTAATATTGTTATTAAATTATTCTATACTGCACAATTTCAGTATTGGCAAACACACATCTTAATGTACTGAATGTTTTAATGACATTTATAAACAAATACTGAAAGCAACTACACTACCCACTACGATAATGACTAACCTAGTAAGCATATACAAAATTTAGCCTTCTAAATGAGGCTCATGGATAGTATCTATGCTACTCCATCATAGTTTCTGTGGAAAAAAACTAGTATTCAGACAAATATACCTTTACTGCCCTGGTTAAATTTCCAAACAGTTGCACTCTTATCTCGATCCTAAATAACAGAAGTTTAAACAGACACAGGCACAACTAAGGGCCTACAGAATAATAAATACTCCAGATTCAAATGATAATCGTTACCAAAAAAAGATAATGGTTTGAGACAGGTACTAATAAAATGCTGCGCACATGTGTACAGTGAGTATTTCTGCCAACACCCTTGCTCTGACAGGGCATCGATGATCAAAAACATTGCTGAATTACTTCAGGTAAGTGCAAGCATTTGTCATCAGAGATGCACAGTTCAAGGAGAAGTGTACAGTAGGCAGTCTCAATCAGCAAAGGCAGTCATTCATTCTTTTATTAATTCCCTCATTCTATGTGGTAGTTGTATATTAGTGGTGTTGGCAAGCAGTGGGAGCAGCATGGGAAGTTTGGTGGTAACCACAGCAGCTCTGGTGTAAGGATGAGGAAAGTGGGCCTTTGGCAGTTTCAGTTTGGTTTTGAGCTGGGGCCCATAAGTTCGGTTAGGCTTCAGGAATGTCGCCGAACTACTTTGGCTCCCAGATCAGTAACTGTGTGTAAAGCAGACTACAAAAGGAAGGGGTAAAAAACCTTGAGGTCAGCAATGAATATCAATTACTATTAAACCTGAGACTGAAATTATAACCTGTGATTTTCCAAAACCCGATCACATGACAAGAAATAGTAGGTACTGTTGTATCCTAAAGTCCCTGACAATGGGCAATAGTCCTAGCAATGGGAAATAGTTCAATAAACTTTTGCCTGCTACACTCGTGCAAGTACACTATCCTCTGTAAAACAAACAAAACATAGCATTGCTTCTCAATGCTGAGCCTTCCTCCTTCCATTTCTTTTTGAAACATTGTCCATGGTAGTCTAGAGGCCCACACCCTCTGCCGATCTCATGATCATCACTTCAAACCCACACTCCTTCCAGACACTGAGACAGCAAATGTGGTTTCCTTCCACTCACCTCTGCTGCTGGCTGCCTTCTCACATAGGTGCAATGACATGTTATCAAGTGACTTTTCACTGAATAAAGCCATTTAGATGATGCAAGTGTTTGCACTTGCATGAGATAGTAGGCCATTAACAGAGGTGAGTGGAAAATAATCATTGCTTCTGTCTCATGGTTGGGAGAAAAGAGGTGAAGTGATGATTACAATGGGTGAGGGGTCACTGGACTACCAGATACATTTTTCTTAAAAAGTGAGACAAGAGGGGTGACCACCAGTATTTGGGTATTTATTTTACAAACCTGTAGTGTGCATGTGCTGTTATGTATGTACGGGAGGAGTGGTATTAGTAGTGTAATATAAATACTCTTGGAGTGTAGGGTAAATAATAATATAATAATACAGATTTTGTGTCTTGGAGTCTGCAAAAACATTTGTAAACAAGCAAGTTCTGCCTACTTCAAAAATTTCTTGCCACGTGCCATTTATGTAATCTAAACACTTTTGGATAGGGTAAATAATAATAATACAGATTCTTGTGTCTTGAGTCTGCAAAAAAATTTGTAAACAAGCAAGGAGTACTAATAAAGTTTATTATACTACTTACACCAAGCATGTGACAAAGAAGATCACAAGGAGATGGGTTTCTCACCACTAGTCTGAAGAATATGCATAATCTCCAGGATTGTAGATTTTAGGTTCTCTAAGGTCTTGTCTCTCTCCTGCTCTTCTAGAGCACTACAGTGGGTTGGAGACAACTATATACTACAGATAACAGCATAGCAACAGAGATTACCTCATAGTTACAGATACACTAACATACCAACATACTAAAATGCCAGCAGAATAGGCCTATCAGTCTTTCGTGTCTGCTCGTTTGGTCAGCCCCCACCCTGGGAGCTGACCTTGCTGCCCCTCATTCTCTCTGGCTTCTCACTTCCCAGTCCCAGATATTCCCACTGCACAGGACTTTGCATCCAGAACCCTTCCCTGTAGCTGTCCCACCCCTCTTGAACCCCTCCACCATCTCTGCCTCCACTAGCCCCTGGGCAGTGCATTCCATGGTTCGACCACCCTCTCAGTGAAGTAGCACCTTCTCCTTTCTCTCCTGAATCCCCCCCAGCTTCCACCCATGCCCTCTAGTTGACCCCCCTTCATTCAGAGCACCTTGACTGCTTCTCCATTATTTAACCCTTTCATGTACTTGAAGACCTCTATCATGTCCCCGGTCCCTTCTCTCTTCCAATGTGTACATATTTAGCTCTTTGAGCCTCTCCCAATAGGTTCTGTCCCCCAAGCCCCAGATCATTTTGGTTGCCCTCCTCTGGACCCTCTCCAGGAGTTCAATGTCCCTCTTTCAGTGTGGCCTTACAAACTACATCAGTACTCACGGTGCAGCCTCACCAAGCAGTTATACAGGGAGTATCACTTCCTCCTTCTGGAGGTGATCCCTAGCTATGTATCCCAGCATCCTGTTTGCCTTGGCCACTACCCTCCTACAAGTCTCAGAGTTGTTCATCTTGACATCCACCACCTCCTCCAGGTCCCTCTCAGCCATTAAGACTTGTAGCATTCCCTCCCCAGGGTGTACTCTTGGCCCAGGTTTGGCTCCCAGATGCAGTACCTTGCATTTCTGCATTAAACCTCAGCTTCCACTTTCTAGACCACATTCCAGAGGCTCCAGGTCCCTGTGAGGCCACCCCTCCTCCCCTCCCCCACCACCCCAGTTTTGAGTCATCCTCAAAGAGACTCATCTCACTCCTGATATCCTTCCTATGTCACGGACATAGGTATTGAACAGGAGGGAGCCAAGGACCGATCCCTGAGGGACTCTAATTAATGACCCTCTGAGGATGAGACCATCTCTCAACCATGACCCTCTGGGTCCAGTCCTGGAGCCAATTGCTATCCATCTGATCATCTGTTCTCTCACCCCTATTTCTCCAGCTTATTCAACAGGCACCTATGATGAACAGAGTCAAACACCTTACTGAAGTCAAGATAAAGGACATCCACCGGTCTCCCCAGGTCCAAGGCTCGTCACCCAGTCATTGAACTCCACAAGGCTTGTTTGACTATGATTTCCTGGGATGAATCCATGATGCTGTTCATCATCCAGGCACTTGACTTTTCCAGGTCCCCCAGCCTCTCCTTGACAATGCTCTCCATCACCTTTGCCCACCACCGATGTCAGGCTGACAGGCCTGTAGTTCCCTACCACCTCCTTGATCCTCCCTTGTGGATAGGCACTATATGTGCTACCTTCCAGTCCTGGGGCACCCCCTGTCCTCAGAGAGATGCTGAAAAGCTCCACCAGGGGTTCTGTCAGGACATCTGCCAGTTCCTTCAGCACTCTGGGATGTAATTTATCTGGCCCATTGCTTTCTCCATCTTAAGAGACCTGAGGGCTTCCTCTCCTCTCTGCCATGATTTCCACCTCTGCTACCTCATCCCCCTGCCTTGCCTTCCCCCCTCACCTGCCAGTGATGGCCCATCCTCTCCTCTCCTCAGACCCAACGATCAGCAGGGGTCCTGCACCCAGTTTCACCATTCCTCCCATGTAATGCAGCCCCCCCATTTTTCTTGGTGGCTTCAGGTAAGTGCCTCATTTAGTACCTCAGCCTGCTCCCCGGATCTTGTGCCAATCCCTCCCTGTTTTAATCCTGCTAATCTGCCCTTTCACCCTTCATTTTTCCCAATTTATCTATAAGAACCCTTATTCACTCTCTTAGTTTCCCTGGCCTGGTTCTGCTCCTTCCTTGCCTTAGCCACCCTCACCACCCTAGTGGCCCATTCTGTCATCAGCTCATACTCCCCTCTATCCCTTTCACTCCTTGAGCACTTGAAATGCCTATAAGCTGCCTTCTTTCCCTCACCACCACCTGAACCTCCCTGGTCCACCAGCAGGGTTTACAGGCCATACCATATTTTCATCCTATTCTTGTGCAGGTGCTGGTAGCATCCTGCACCCTCCTGATGATTTCTCATCTATTGTCAGCATCCATGTCTGGCCCAATCCCATTCAAATGCCTCTTAAGGATCCTTCCCATTTCCATGAAATCTGCTTCCACGGTCGTTTACCTCCATCTTTGTGCAGCCTTCTACCCCTCCTAGGTCCAGGCAAGAATCAGACTGTGGCATGGTCACTCCCTCGCCAATGGGTCTCCTTGCACTCCAAGCCTCAATCTGTCACTGTCTGCCAGGACCACATCCAGTATCTGCACCTCTCTGGTCAGTTTCTCCACCTGCTGAGTTAGGAACGCATCCTGAAAGACATCCAACAATCTGTGCCCTGGCCACTGAGGATGTCACTAGTCTCTCAGTCCATTTCTGCCATGTTTAAGTCCCCAACACCACCACTCTTCCACTGCCCACTTGCAGTGTCTCCCAACATCTGCCACCAGACTCTCCTCCAGCTCCTTCACCAGTGCAGGGGTCTATACACCACTCTATTTTTACTGTCTTGCCCCCATTTTGTTATCAAGGTGACCCAAATTGCCTCCACAGTTCCCTCCACCCCTGCACTCCTCCTATGCCAATGCAGTTTTTGACTATTATTGATACCCCTCCTCCCTTCCCTCCCCTGTCCTTTCTGAACATGGTGTAACCCTCCAGGTTCGGTCCCAGTCATGCCCTGTGGTGGCCCAGGTCTCAGTGACCACTGCCACATCCACCTCTCCTCAGTTAGCATCACCTGGAGCTCAGGCATTTTGTTGCCCAAGCTCCTGGCATTTAGCAGGACTACCTTCCACCCTTTCCGTGATACTTCTATTTTCCCTGCTCCAAGTTCCATGGGAGTTCCGCCTTCCTCCGGTCCAGCTCCTTACTAGTCGGCCTTTTTCCGCATTCCTCCAGCTCCCCCAGAGGTGGAGACTAAGTCCCCTCTTTCTTGAACCCCCCTCGACAGCCTTCTCTCACATCCCTCCTCTTCACAAGTTTAAACCCACCTTTCACCAATGAACCTCTCTATTTTCAACTTAAGGATTTCCTCCCCTCCAAATTGAGATGGAGCCTATTCTAGCATATCAGCCCTTATCCTCCCAGGTCCCCAATCTCCCATCAACCCATGCCCTCTGCCCCACACCACTCCCTGAGCCACTGGCTTATCTCGCTAATCTTCCTCTTGTGTTCCCCCACTAGCCTTGGCACCAGCAGATTTCCGAGAAGGAAATTGCACATCCTATGTCATGACAGACCCTGGCAAGCTCCCTGAACCTTGCTGTATCTCTAGCTCACTATTTCCCTCAATGCCATTGGTACCCAGGTGGACCAGTACATCCAGAGAACCTCTAATCCTTTGTTAACTAATATACCTCATGCTTGGCCCTGTGCACCATTAGTCCAGGGAAGCATTTGTTTCTAACCGGGAGCTTCCTCCTGCTCATCCCATTTGATATCCCTGATCATGGAATCACCCAACAGGATCACTCTGACCACCACTTTTTCCTCCATTCACCCCTCCATGTCCCTCATGCTTTCTACACGCCCCTCCCAGCTGGCTCCTTGCTTCTCCCCATCTGGGTGCCCCTGCTGCCCCTCCTTATTTACACTGGCCACCCCCTCCCCTGATCCTATGCCTCTCCTCCTCCTGAGTATCCTTTTGTACCCGCCATCTCCCCATTGCTACTCTCTCGTGACTGGTCCTTCCCTCATCTGCTAAACTTTGCCTGGCTCTCCTCCCTTCCTTCCCATCTTCGTTCACCAGCCTCCTTGCCTGCCATGCTCCCCCTGGCATAAACCCTCAGCTGCTTTTATTGTATCCTCCTTGTACTTGGTCCCTCTCCTTGCCCTTTCCTCCCAACTGGTCCTTCTCCTTGTGCTTTCCTCTCTCTACCCTCCTCCTCCTGCTGTGATCCACTGCTCCCCATCTTCCCACATTCCAAGTTCCCCCGTTCTTCCTGCTATCAGGCCCCGCTTCCTGCCCTTCATTCCCTTTCCATCTCCAACCACCCCTGTTTGGCTACCTCATCCTCAGCAGAAGAAGAAGAAGAGAATTAAGCAGTTACTGAGCTTAGGGTCTGGTCCACTTCTCCCCTTGCTTCCTTCTGTCCTGCCCAAGCCATCTGCCTACTTCCCTGAGAATGTCCTCCTTTGGCCCCCTCTATGAGGGTCCCCAGATACCTGTCTGCTTCCATAGTAGTCTCCTTTTTGGCCCCCTGTCCAGGAGTCCCTATGTGACCCCAGAGTACTCACTGGCACTTTCTCATGCCCTGCCTCAGTGCTTGCAGCAACTGTGGAAGAACCCTGCCTATTCCCCAACCATACCTCCTCCTCCTCCAGCTGTCTCCTAATCCCTCAACCTCCTCCCTAAGCTGTGCGCAGCTGGTGGCACTGCTGGGCAATCACTGAACTTCCAAACCCAGTCTGGCGTATCATGGCAGCAACCCCACACCCTTTGCACCCCCTACCCTCCCAAAGATGCTGGCCCTAATGACGTGTGGTCCCATCCCCCTCAAGTAGGTTTCCTTTGGTGAACTACCAGTTTCCCCACTAGTCCAAGATACACCCTACCCACTAATCAGGTCACCCACTAATCCTACATACAGTGCTACAGTAAACAAGGTACCCGATTACTAGGTGCAGTACTACACAGTAAACATAGGGGAAGTGTACAACTCTAAGCTCCTCTGCCTCAGCCCCTTAAACCCAGCCCCCAGTGGCTAGAACTACATGAGCTACACCTGAAGCCTTTTCCTCCAATTGCAGGAGTACGTGTTCCCCATAAATCAACCTAGCTCTGGGGAGGGAGGGGTGGGGGAGGGCATGACTAGGTCCCTACACCCGAATCTCACGAGGTGTATCAGTCCTGTGACTGCCCCTCACTGCACCTCCCAGTACTACCAGCTAAGAAAATCTTTTCAAGTCTACTTCTCACAGCATCCAGCTAGAAGCTTCTTTCCCCATTCACTTCTAACTGAAGACTGGCTGAGTTAATGGTCCCACCTTACTTTCAAACAGCACTAATCCCTCTGTAATATGATGCCTGCACTTACAGGCCAGACAGCAGCTTTTAAACACACACACACACACACACACACACACACCAAATAGTCTGCTAGAAACAAACAGAAAATCAGCTAAGAAAATCTTTCAAATCCACTTAGTCTCACATCCTCCTGCTTTTAAACACCTACAAAACACCAAATTGTCTGCTGGAAACACACACAGAAAACCAGTTAAGACAAATCTTTCAAATCTCACGTCCTCACAGCATCCAGCTGAAGCTTCTTTCCCCATTCACCTCTAACTGAAGACTATATGAGATCACGAGAAGCAATATGTATTGGTCTTAAGTCATTCTCCAATGGAGAATGACTTAGGAAGATGGAATTACTAATGAGTATCATATGAGACAGAATATGCTTCCATTAGCATTATAGCTTAGACAAAAGAAATGCAGACTGGTTCAAACTACATGCAGCATTTCTTGCTTACATACAGTATAAAACACAGAGACATAACAAATGATTTTCTCTGTGTCAGCTTGTTTAGACAAAGAGAAACTGATGATGGTACCCTGTTACACGTGGTATATCTTCCTGAGTATACACACACTACATAACATTATATGAGAATATAAGTATACACAATCACTTGATGATCCCTCAGAGTCATCATATCAGTAACTAGGTAGATTATATGTGGAATATCTATGACAGACAAACTAATCTAGATAAATGTATTATAGTGAGGTATAATGAATTATGCATGACAATAGTAGCATATCTTTAGCAGCAAAGTACATTCCTAGCACTCATGTGTATATGATATGTGCTCATATCTATATATAAGTGCAAAATAGCAGTATCACAGTATATAGACCAGGAATACAGTTTGAGGTGTATGTGAGATGTATGTGACTATAGGGGCATAACCCAGGCATAACAATTGCTCCAGGTAATTATCATTTTTTTTTTAAATAGACTGCAACCACATAATCCCTTAGAACAAGGGTTGAACTTATAAGTGCAAAACCACAAAGGTAAGAATAAACTCACATGTACTCCTATGGGGGGGGCAGAATATAACTTAACAAAGTTTAATAAAACAGATATTGACCGGAGTTGTTCAGAATATAGTGGTGAAATCTTGACTCTCTAGATGAATTATTGACTTCCTAAAGTCATATTGCTCTCAGCTTCAGCTTTAGGTAATATAACTATTGTCAGTCAATAGTTCTCTCTTGGGGTCACAATTTTCCACTAAATCCCTCACCTACAGTCAGTGTTTGTCATGACATAGGTCACACCCTTTTCCTATTGTCAGTCAATAGCTCATCTCTTAGGGTCACAATTTTCAACTAAATCCCTCACCTACAGTCAGTGTTTGCATGACATAGGTCACGCCTTCTTCCTAATCCTTTGCTTCTTTGGCACTCTCTTCTTGTCTATGCCTCCTAGTAAAACTTATTTGGAGCAATCTGCATTCTTCTCCCACCTCCCCTCCTTTGGAACAGCCTGCCACTAGTCCTCTGCACCTCCTCTTCCTCTCTCACCTTTATTATTCTCCAACTACACCTACAACTGGTTCCCTGCTGTTCTGTTCTCCCTTTTCCCATTTCCCATGGTTCCCTTTCTTCCAGCTGGTGCCCCCTTCCTGTGTTACTGCATTCTGTTTTATTGAACTTTTCTGCACATTTTGTTCCTTTACAAATATTGCAGTGCTCACCTGTTGTCAGGTCTTTGTAATTAGCGCTACCCTATTTTTTTAAGTATCTGTACCCACCTCGCCAGTTCATACTATTCATGTAGCATTTCATTTAATTTTTACTGCAACAAGAATGCTGTAGTCATCTGTCATGTATTGTTTGGTGCATTGTATCTGATCCCATGCCTACTGTACTCATCCTCTGTTAACCCCCACCCCGCTTATCTGAAAATGTGCTCTGGCTTAGTGTGCCTTTCCCAGGCAAAAATCTGCCAATAAATAAATACATAACGTAATTCAAAGTGACTTATATCAGTATTTATTAATTAATCATTAAACATAAACATAGATAAAGACAGGTTGGAGATGATCCGCATAGGGTAACAGAATGATTCAGGGCCTAACAGGGCAGATCCTATGAGGATTGATTGAAGGCTCTGAACGTGTACATTGTTTACTCAAAGTTTAGTTCCAGCATTGTTAAGAGCTCAATGGCTTATGTACTACCAAATGTTCCCCCTCTTTAAGGAGTATAAAAGCCCATGGTCTATATAAATCTACATTGAAATGTCATTTGCTCAGTATCACAGGCTGTAAATATTCTGTATACTGTATATTGCTTTGCCTGGCATGTTCTAATATTTCATGATAATATATTGTTTCCATTTGAATATCTTCAACATGGTAATACTATCATTTTATGTATAACATTTTTGTGTTTTATTCTTACTTGTTTTTAATGTTTAGATATAATTTTGTTTACATACGCTTATGGTTTGCATACAGTATTTTGCTTTTAACATCTTGCCCAGGTAATACCTGTAAAAGGGCCATTTGTCTTAATGTGCCTATCTGATAACAAATTTTAAATAAACAAATAAATAAAATGTACTTGCTGCAGACTAGAAGGGAGAGGGGCGATACGAATGATAGAGATGTTCAGAAATAGAAGAACAGACTATGATGTAATATTCAACAGGAATGGAAATCAAAAACACAGGGTCATGAGTGAGAGTTGGTGGGACAATAGACTTATTTTCCAGAAAGAGCGTTGAGTCTTGGAGCAGCCACTGGCAGTAGAACTGGGTAGAAGAACCATTAATGGTTTAAGTTAAGACATGAACCTAGAAAAGGCTTAATAGTTACTCAGAGGGATAGCAGCAAGGCATGGGGCAAGAGGGTGCCAGTGAAAAATCTCGAATGGACAATAGGTCCCATGGTGTGATAGGGTATAACAGGGTAGACTAGATGGACTAATGGTCTTTTCAGCTGACATTTTCTATGTTTCTAAAAGAACTTCAGAGCAGGAAGGTTCAATAAGATTGAAGTCTTGCTTGTAAGAACATCCTGATTACATGAAACATAAGTACATTGTAATAGCTGGGTAATGTTTCTCCACAGAAAAAGCTGTTTATAATTCATCATTATAACTCATGAGTTATAATGGTGAACACGCTCCAGTTTTCCTTATGGAATATGAAAGTAACAACACGTGCATGCTCTCACTGCATGGCTGCACAACACTCAAAGTTCTTTCCTCAAAATGTTTTTGGTGAAAACCTCAGGACAGCACACCTTCAGGATTACCTTCACAAAATTTAAATAATAATGTAGCTGACCTATGCAAAGAAAACCTTAATCCTTCTTTTTCTCTCTCTCTCTCGTGCCATAGAAACCCAGAATCTGTGTACCTGCCTCATTAGAACTTTGCCATGGATGCCAGTATTTGGAGCTGAACCTACTGTAGTAATGACATTTTTCACACTTTTGACTTCAGTTTAGAGAAATTTTCAAAAATAGTTACCATACATAAGCAACATCTTTCTGTGGTAAAAAAAGGATATTAAAGAAACTACACTTCACAGTATTGTACTGTTTTTCAAACAATTTATTTTTTCTTTTTTGCAGTGCTGGCATGCTGGCTCCAGCCCTCCCATGGAGGACCTCTCATCTCTCCGGCCCTGGCATGGAGGCAGCTGGGCCGTCATGGAGCCTGCCAGCTCTGTTTTCCTATATTATTGTTTCCATTAGGCCCACGCATGCTCAATGGGCAGGCAAGTGGCGCTCTGCCTCCATGGAGGCAGCCTTGTGCCCCTAAACATGGGCCTCTCCCCATTCTGGGTAGCAGACACTATCTGTGATGACACCTAGCCATCGCTGGGTGTCAGGTAACAGCATGCTGTACTAACCCTCTCCCATGGGGAAGGAAAGCTGTCTACAGATGCCTCAATCCTTCCCACCCCTGCTGACCCCCGAGTAACCCTAGTCTATTTCCGAACTCAGGTCACCGGCATGATGTGTGGCATCCAGGACCTCAACCCTGAGCACAGCTGGGCTGGCTTCAAACAATTTATTTCAATAGAACTGGTTGTCAAAAAATAGTCCTAATTATTACATAAAACAACACATGGGAAGGAGTGTAAACTTGAATTTTATGCACACTCTTGCTGTGGGATGCTTGAAGCATTATACACTTTAGGTGTGCATAAAATTATTTTATACAGTAAACTTCTCCCATGTATTATTCTAAATATAATAAATACACAAAATAGATTAAATATAAATCTTACTCAAAACAGTTACAAATATTACTGAATATGTTTTTATCAATATTTAAAATGCCTTGTGCAAGTGAGAAGACATAAGTCTCACATAATCCACATAATTTTCAAAAGAGGTACATGCAGCTGCAGTTGTGTGAACAGAGGCAGGCCACTTGAGTCAAAGTCTGTACTGCCCAATTGATTTGAAAGGCACTAAGTTTTAAATGATTTTCAGTGCAAGCTACACTCAACATTAGTTTTGAAAACTTGAACAACCTCAATTTATGTCAGGAAGGGGCCAAGATTTTCCAGCACTCCCTTCAGTCATATTGGTGTTTGTTCAGATTTAAAACAAAAAGTATCTGTTTTAGTTTCTAACATCCTTAATGGTCAGTGGGTGCTGGATGAGTAGACTTGCTTCATCCTCCACATGAACATTCTTCCCCTGAAATGGCAAATTTGTGAGCACAAACTACTATATATGTAAATCCTTTAAATATTGAAGCTCCATATTCAGAAGTTATGCAATTCAGTATGCAAAATTGATTGTGTGTGCTGAGACTGTATAGCAATTATGAAGTACATATTCAAATAGTGCTGTATGAAATATGCAAGCACAAAATATTTGAATTCTGTAGTCTCGCCATGCTAACACACACACACACAGCGTAACCACCATATCTCAATAGTGCAGCACAAAGAAATATGAATATAGTACCACAAATACCTCAAATTACAAAAACAGCATAGTAATGAGGAAAACACACATGCACAGTGATGCAAAAGGCCAACATGGTGTGTGCATTGGATATGCAGAGAGGCAACACACCATAAGGCAATGACCAACACAAGTGAATAAAAGTACAAAAATACATGTGTGAACTCAGCATCTATGCAATTGCTGTCTTACGACCTCACGTAAATGAACATTAATGGCAACATTTATTTATTTTAAATTTTCACCAGGAGAAACATACTGAGTTGTTAACAACTCATTGCAAGATATGTCCTGGGAGTGCAGGGTAAGGGAGATAGTTGAAGAGGAGAAAATAATTACCCGCATTGCAAAAATAGAAGTCATATACAGCAATACGGTATATCAAAGAGCATAATCACAAACATTATAAGGCTAATCAGTGCAACAGGTACATGTAGTGGATAAAATTGAGTTTTGATAGGTAGAACCATTTGTGTAGAAGTTAGGCAGCAGTGTATGTGTCCCACACACCACGGTATCAAGCAAAGCCATGGTACAGCAGTGATGCAGCTCTATACAGTACTGTTTCTTGAAGGCACACAGCACTGCTGTGGTGACAATGCTGCAGAGCTGTATTGTGATAGCAACAAGTAGAGATGCTTAAGTCCTCCCACAGCAGGATTTAACAGCAGTAGCACCCTGGCATCCCATTGTATCATGTGGACAGGCTTGTATGTAACTTTATATTATCCCTGATTTTTAACCCACCAGGCAGAGCAAAATCAATGTTCTGTGGTGTTATTATTACCACATTTAACAGAGATAAATGGTGGTTCCTATAGGAACAAAACAGAATATATGTTAACAACACATACTCAGCAGTGTATGAGCCCATACACAGCCACGTTATTCTCTTATCAAGTGGTTTCCATGATGAATCAGACCTCAAGAGGGTCCCTGTGGTCATAGAAACCACGAGGTAATAGAATACAGGTTAGTATTTGAGCTCCCATACACTTTGCTTTATAGTGTATGGTGCCCAAAATAGCAGCCCACTTAATTTTGTGCCCTTTCTCATCAACATGGCCCCAGGAACTGGCTCTTGTATTCTGTTAGAGTGCCATCCAGCTTGTGCATGCAGCTGGTAAACCACCCTTGTCCTATGAACAGTGCTGATGAGGGTGGTTGCATTATGATGTCCTCAGTAACGCAGAACAAAAGTCATTCTGTGTTAGTGAGGACGTTACTACTGAAGCAGAATGACTTTATGTGGTGCATGGCTTTCCATACAGAACCGCATTCCACAATACACTATATAGTTATTACATTCTGCTGGTCCACTATTTACAAAGACACTTTTTGTTTACAAAAAAAAATTCTAAAACGAGCAAAACTTTTTGTGTTCTGTAAAAAATAGACGAAACTTTTGCCTAGAACACTAGTAACCCACCACAGTATGAGAAAGATACTGTTCTATTACTATTTTTAAATTGTTACAAACTTCTAAAGAGCTACTGACACCTCAAAGAAAACTTAAAAACCCTTAATAAATAGAAACCTGGGCAAAAGAAACAAAATGGCCAGATATTCAAAACTTTGCCCAGGGCTAAATTAGCACTGCCCAGCTGGCAAACTTAGCCGGAGCACAGAGCAAGCTATATTGAAATGGAATAGCCCAGTGCTAAGCCTGCTGAATATTGCAGTCTAAGGAAGCCAGGCAAACTGGTCTGGGGAGTGCAGGGCAAAAATAGCCTGGGAATAAGACAGCACTGAATAAAGCAACCAGGAAGTGCAACCCACAACAACAACACAGTGCACAGCAGCGTGAGGGCAGGTACAGATGAACTACATGGCCAATGTGTGCCAGCAAATGCATGGACTGAGTACAGCTGCAGGAAGCAGCAGATGTGAAGAGAACAGTGATCAAAACTGTATATTATTCCCCGTACCATTGGTGCGGCGCTAGCACATTAGTGCGGCATTAGTGTGAGCTAAGCAGTTAGCCGGGGCAAAACACGTTTGCCTGGAGCTAAAATGTGCCATATTCAAAAGTGCCATGCAAATGAGCCTACTTAGGTAGTCTCTGGGCAAACAACTAGATTAGTATCTCATTATACCCTGATTTGCATGCAGTTTGCCTAGCATTACTGCAGGGTCCCACAGAGCCACCTGTAGGTCAGTCTGGAAGTACAGGGGCTGACCAGGTCCAACCGCAGCTCCACCTGTAGGTCAGTCTGGCAGTCCACAATGATAGCTGCAGGCTACATGTAAACAGTACAGCACAGCATAGCATACTGTACCCCAGGGGACAAGACAGCATAGCACATGTGGTGGTGGTGCTGCATGCAACTGTCACACTGTGGGCATGCTAGTGCACAGCAGACACTACAGTAGCAAGGGGCCAGTACTGTGAGGGACACAGCACTGCCTATGGTGTGTAGGGCAGTGATGATGACTGCACTGTACAGTGACAGCCCAACCTGCAGGTGTTTACTGACAGTGGACATTACTGTTACACTGTTGTGTGACCCACAGATGCTGTACCTGTGGCATGGGATGCTCACAGTGACATGTACATTTCTGGCTTTGTGTGCTGTGGCAGTTGTACAGCTGTGAGGTATGTGGCGGGGGGGCATATATTATCCGAAAGGCACACTAGTGTTGGGGTATTCCCAAAACTGGCCCATGTGCACTGCATGATGTGTCCCAGCCTTGTGGCCACACCTGGTCTGTGGCACAGCCTCGCCACCCATACCCTCCCTCAACATCCTCCATGTCCACAGTGCTGCATGTGTGTGCTGGCATCTGTTTGTGTCCACAGATGTGTGGTCCGCAGGTGTGCTGTATGGCCACACTGCCATGCTGTCCACTGGCAGCAGGGTCACCACTTACTGCCTGGCATGGCTGGGACTGGTGGCAGATGATGGCATCATTGTGATGCCATCGGTTAGCAGCATCTTCCTCTATACTTGGCTTTATCTATGTGTCATATTTATCTGTTAGGGTCATGCAAAACCAGCTAAACCGATGCAAACACCGCGCAAAGCCAAAGTGTCATGCAAGCTGATTGCCCAGGGTTAAGACAAGCTTTTCCTGGCGGTAATTTGCACCGTGCTAAATGTCGTGCTAAGTGGCATAAAACCACTTAGCATGGCTAGTCGCTGAATATAGCATTGCGCCGGTATTCATGTCAGTTTGCCCTTGCATACATTATAATCTTGCCCGGGCGCTAATGCAGTTTGCCCAGCTATTTGGCCTTTTGAATATAGCAGACCCTACATCCGCTAAACCTAGCAAAAACAGTTTTGCCCGGCGCAAAGTTTTGAATATCTGGCCCAATGTCACTAAACTTAAATAAATAGAATAATAGATAGAACGTTGTGGTATTGCAGGCAGTAATACTGCTCGAGAGGTTTTGGGGACATGGAACCTTGAGAAGCTGAAGCTTGAGAGGTCCTAAAGTCCCTAAAACCTCGAGATGGTACACGTTTCCTTGTAAAACATTTATCTTTCTGTTATTTTTTGCAATATATGGAACCATTGATAATACTACAGTTGGTAGATGACCTTTGAACTGCAGTATTATCAGCAAAAACTATAGTATTATCACTTTCAGGATAGTATTATTGAGAGTAGTGATCTATTACTGGGAAAATTTTGTAAAACTTAATATAGTATTATTGAGGCATATCCATAAATTACAAATGTGTTATCCTTCACATGGGAAAAGTAACCCATTTTATAACTAAAAATTAGAAAACCAAGCAATTATCTGCAGTAACAAAGGAGAGACCCAGGGATAATCATTAACAACTCCTTCTCCTCTAGTGGGCATTGAAAACAAATTGCCCAAACATCACATATGATCATGAACTGTCAAGCACACATTTATTAGCAAAAGTGAACACTGCATCATTTCCTTGTACAGACCCTACATCAGGCCCCATCTAGACGTTTGTTCCCCTTTTTGAACACCTGTCTTTTTTTTTATGTCTTATTTTCTGCCCTTTTTCCTGCAGCTCCCATCTGACTGCCCCTCCCAGCCCCATCACCTGGAATAACCAGGGCTTTACTTATACTCAGCCCAAGAGCAGTGCCGTAAGTAGTCAGTCACCATCCTGCCACTGGCAATATTTTCTGTCCTCCGTTTCACCCAAGGGCCGGGGTAGGTACGAATGTGTATGGAGGCACACATTAGTTCCATGGCTCAGTAACAGCCCTTTTCCTCCCACCCCATTGGCTACACACCTGGCTCCTCTCTGGCTCGTGTTGTCCCCAGCCTCCACCAGGTGGCAGCCATCAGCTGAGAGGAGCTGTCCCACCTCCCTGGAGAGGAGAGTGTGCTTGTGCGGCAGCTCCATCCAGCTCCGCCCTCCCACCGTTGCCCACCTCGGCGGCCGGGCTCATTCCCAAACCCAGGGGCACCAGCATGATGTGAGTAAGGCATCAGTGACTTAGCCCTCAGCACCACTGGGCTAGCCTGGAACCCCTATCTTAGAAGAGATATCAACCCTTATAGAGCAAGTCCAGCACTGGGTCATTACAGAGTTAATTACCAACATAAGGCACCTCCCATATAACAATAGACTGTTAAAAACAGGTTTGGTAACTCTTGAAGAAAGAAGTAGGAGACCTTCTACATCTTTATAGGATACTAAAAAACCTGATTCTTACATCTCAGTATGGAGCTAGAGTTTGCCATGTGCAGTGCAACCCCTACGAATGTTTAAATACATCCTAAAATAAGGGGAAAAACAGAACATAAAATACACCCTTAAATATATATTTAAATTCTCACATGCAGTATCAGAAACAACAGATTACGATAAATAACTATAAATATATATATATATATATATATACAATTGTATCATGATGTAAGGAAGTCCATAGATAGTCATCCAAAGAACATTATTTCTTCCTCTGTTTATGTATACAAGGCAGCAACTCAATCGGTCATTAAGACCTGGCAAATACATGACCACTAATGTAAAATCCAGAAGGATTCCCTGTATAGCAATTTGTTATCAAAGGTTCCCCGAGGGCCCAACTTCACTCATTCAATTGCTGAAAACTTAAAATGATCCAGCCCTGTTCCTTATTTTTCATGATGTGGACAGCCAATGCATTCTTTTCATCCATCTTCCTGATGGATCCCAAATGTTCTCCATGTGAATTTTCATTGTGCGTGTGGTCTTACCTATATAAAAAGCTTCACATTCACATGTGGCCAGATACACCACATTCTCACTATTGCAATTAAAAAATTCAGTCATTTTAAACACTTTGCTATTACATGTGATGAGAGACTATTTATCTGTTTTCATAATATTGGGACAGAATTTACATTTACAACAGGTGAAATTGCCCTGAGGGGGTGGTAATCAATATTTGTATCCAGAACTGTGTATATGGGGCTATCGTGATAACTATGGAACAATTTATCCTCAGATTGGGGCCCTACAATTCATCTTCCTCATTTGTAATGTTGTTATATCTGAAGGTCTGGTTCATTTTCAAGTATATGCAATTTGTGTAAATGATTTGATACTTTAATAGACCAACATAGATGTAACAACAAGAACAAAGTGCTTCTTGTTGTTACATCTATGTTGGTCCATTAAAAGTATCAAATCATTTGCTTCTGGATCTATTCTTGCAAGGACCAATACGACAACTACTAAATCTAGATTTCACATTTGTGTAAAGTATTTCTTGTGTTTTATGAGCCTGACTGCTGTACTTTGTCACAAAATTAGCCCTCACTGTATCATCCATTGATTAAGTGTTCTGAAAGGCTATCTCTACTGGGGTATTTAAGGCCTCCAGATAAGTCTTTCCACTGGCCCAGTGTTATACCCCTGGCTATAAATCTGGCAAACATCTCTGATCCATTTATGACAAAATCCACATATTTTGAACAATTCTATGTGCTCTCTCAACATATAGGGCCTTGGGAATATTATCCACCATATGAGTGGATGGCAGCTTGAAGCTAATAAAAGTGAGTTCCTGTCTGTTTCTTTACAAAATAGATTAGCTCCTAAAGTGCCATCTTTTTTCTTTGATATCGTAAGGTCCGATGTCAAATCACATTGCACTGTGAATTTTAAATTTGTTGCTCTGCTCCAAATATTTTATAAACTCTCTTAATTCTGCCTCAGTGCCCTTCCACACCAAAAATATCATCAATAAACTGATGCCAGATATCTATCCTACTGTAATAAGGATTCTTCTGAACATCATAGACTGTTATTGTCTCCCAAAGTCCCAAATAGAGATTGGTATAGTTAGGAGCAAATGTTGCTCCCATTGCCATTTCCTTAGGCAGCAAATGCATATCACTTTAGAACAGAAAGCAATTCTTTTTGAGAATGTGCTCAGTACAGAAAAGTAGAAATTGTTTTCTGTGTTCATCCATGTTTTCATGAGACTCCAGCCAATACTCCAAAGCTTGAATGCCTCCTTCATGTGGAATATTCATATTGAGTGAATTAATGTCCATAGACACCAAATACCATCCTGATTCTACCTGCATGTCTTCTAAAATATCTAGCATTTGTGTTGTATCCCTGATGTAGGCATATGGGTTGGAGACATACCCCTTTATATGGGCATCCACATAACGTGAAAGTGGTTTGGCTAGGCGCCCAGAGTGGGCCAGACCAGAGGAGGGCTACAAAGATGATAGCTGGTCAGCAATGTAAGACATATGAAGAGAGGTTGAGGGCACTGAATATGTTACTCCCTGGAAGGCAGGAGAGAAGAGAGAACATAATTGGGACCTTCAAGTACTTGAAAGGGATAAATAAGGTTGATAAGGAGAGTTTCATTAAGTTGACTGGCAACCATAACAGCGAGGCGCAGACTCAAGCTGGAGGGTGGAGGTTTAGAAGGAGGTCAGGAAGTACTTCTTCACAGAGAGGGTGGTGGACACTTGGACTGCACTGTCGAAGTAGTAATCTCATTAAAGACAGTGGGCAGCTTTAAGAGAGGCTAGGACAGGCACAGAGGGAGAGTAAGGGTCATGGGTAGGGAGGATGGGAGGGTGGGAAGGAGGGCATGGACATTAGCTCCAGCTATGGACTCTACAATATGAGCAGACTTGATAGACCAAATGGCCTTCTTCTGCTGGCTTCTTCATATGTTCATATGTTCCAGTGTTTGTATGATATGAAAGAGGAAACCTGCATTGAATGAGAAAGTTCTTCTTTCGTATGGCCACTGTGTTGTTTCCAGTTTGCCCAAAATTCTAATTTGGAAACCTCCCAAAATGATATTCTGGGAGGAACCAACACATGTAGCTTGCCTATTGTGACCCCTAGGTACATTCTGCAGTTTACTTTTCAGAAATTGCACTTAAAATGTGTGTTATTTAACATTTTAAATTCTTTGTTTGTAGCAGCACCATATGAAGTAGGATCTTAATTCATATGATGAGATACAAACTAGGATCCTACTTCATGAGTCTAAGATGTAGGATCTTAGTTTGTGTCTCATCATAACAAACTAGATCCTACTGTGCATGTCTCTAATACAAACAAAGAATTTAAAATGTGATATCTCAGCCTTATTTTGATATTTTTCACTAAAATTTCAATATAGTATTTTAGATCCTCACCTCATGAACAACGTCACTATCATTATTACCCAGTCCCAAAAGTGATTTTGTGGTCACTGTGTGGAATCACCTTTCGGGACTGATTAATGAAATGACAATCTCAGTGTTCATGAGGGAGGTCCCAAAACCCATGTTGAAAATTTGGTGCAAAAAGTCCCCAAATATCTGTGTGACAAGCGTGTTCTTTACACAGTTTCTATGCACACTCTTAACTTCACCAGTTTTTAATATTTTCTCCAGATTTTCAACATTGTCATTTTTCCACCTCCTCATGAGCAGTACAGCTGTCATTTCACATCCTGCCTGAAATGTGTTTTGCACCTTTGTTCAGAATGGCTCGTTGTTGTGTAAAATCAACTTTCGGATGGATGAACAAAATCACAGTGCCGTGTTCATGAGGGATTTCCCAAAAGCTCATGTTGAAAATGTGGTTAAAAAAATCATGAAAATGGCCACATTATGAGCGTGCATTGTGCAGTTTCTATTCGCGTTCATAACTTTTCCAATTTTTCATATTTTCCTCCTGATTTTCAACATTACCTTTTTCCGCACCTCCTCATGAACAGTAACAGTTGTTATCTTTTTTGAATCCTGCCCAAACATGATTTTACACTTATGGCTAAGAATTACACATTCACTGTGCAAACTCAACTTTCAGGACAGATTAACAAAATGACAGTGACATTGTTCATAAGGTGGGTCCCCAAAATGCCATGTTGAAAATTAGGTGAAAAAATCCTACAAATGCCTGAGTTACGTGAGGCCCATTGAATTGTGGCATCCGTACTGCCTTTCAGCACTGTGATCTCAAAACAATTCAACATACGGATTTTTCACTCTATACAGCTAAGTCCACCTGTGGACTAAGTACCCGTGGAGGTTTCAAAGTCATGATTACAAATGCAGTGGATTTTTTCCATGGTTGCTATGGGTATTGAGATATTGCCAAATTAGTTTTACAAGGGTTACTTTTCATGACTATAGGCTTTGGTATGGGAGTTCAGGGTCCAGAGGACCCACACTCCCTTATGCATATCATTATGCAACAATAGATAGTGTGAGGGGAGCACAGGATCTGGAGGCCTGTGCTCCACAGCCACATACCAGTTACACTACACTTTTCAAAGAAGTGAAATTATTGCAAAACTATATTAATGCATCAGTTATGGTTTTAATCAAGCATAAAAGCTGATTCATCATTAGGGTTACCAACCTACCACCCTTCACCTCCACTCACCTTCCACACACCAACAGGCGTCAGGCGTGGTGCCTTGAGTCAGTTGAGCCTAACTCTCATCCCATTTTCCTGTACTATACCATTTCATCTTGTTTACACATAGAATGGGGTGAGAGTTAGGGCTGATGACTCCAAGGTACACCCCGATGCCTATTGGTGTGGAGGTAGGGGTGGGGTGGTAAGGTTGGTAACCCTAACATTGAATTTCCCAGCTTTTTACACTTTAATAAAAACCCTAACTGATGCATTAACATAGTTTTTTCAATGGATATATATATATATATATATTGCATATATAGGATATGACATGGCCTGACTGAAGATATCCACGAGTGAGATATCATGATGTCATTGGCCTTGCATGAAGATAAATATGATATCTTCAGTCAGGCCATGTCATGTTCTGTTTATACTATGTATGCTTTGGGCCCCTACATACATAACCCCAAATGGCCCCTTGATACAATCCTCACATAGAAGTAATGGCTATTCCATCTCAATTGTGCATATCTGTTGTGACACAACAGATGGCATATGTTATTTAAAAAAATATGTGTGGTTGATCTGCCACTTTAAAATAAAAAAATAGTGTGCTCTGGATTGTGGGTAACCTCACCATGGCTACCCCAACACAACTCTTCATACCCCCAATCCAACAGATTACATATATTAAATGTTAAAAAAGTCTGATCTTGGCACTGTAAAGGTATTTAATAAACCTTATCTGGTTGATCCTGCCTGTGTCTTAAAAGAAATACTTAAAAAAAATATCTTCTTGATCCTGTGACTCATTTAAATACTTCTTCCTGGAATGTAGCATTGACTGAGCAGCTATCCCCAGAAGTGTAGCATGACCAACTGCTATAAATATCAAAATGTGAGGCACTGTCAGATTTTTAGAATGAGGAGCCATCATTGCCACATTTAGAAAAATGTTTCTTTTTTATTTTAGTGGTATTTTCTCAAAAGAAGCTGCAGACAGTACTGAGGGAGAGCGAGTGAGTTGGCAGTTTAGACACCACAAACGTGCAGCGTACGCTGCCATAGCAACACATGCTTCGCTTTCGCCTGGTGGTCTGAAGCTGCCGTCACCGATCTCCTCTCAGTACTGTTGGCAGTTTCTTTTGAGAAAATGATGCTAAAATAAAAATAAATTTTTTTCTAAATGTGGCAGTGATGACCCCTCATTCTAAAATCAGACAGTGCTTACATTTTATATTTATAGCGGTCGGCCACGGTATACTTCTGGGGATAGCTACTCAGTCACTCTACATTACAGGAAGAAGTAGATAAACAGAAGTCGAGGATCAACCGATTTGTTTTTAAATATTTACGTGTGTGAAAATATGAGCTGATTTGATGCATGGGGGTCCTGCCTGTAAAGAAAAGGCCATGTGGGGAGGGGTGCCACTTGTATGACGAGGAACATGAAGATATCAGTGATATCTTCACATGTGAAGATATCATTGATATCTCCATGACCTGGCTGAGATACTATATTTTATCCTGGCATTTATACCAAAACATACATGTATATGTGTGTATATATATATATATATATATATATATGTGTGTGTGAGTGTGTGTGTATATATATATATATATATATATATATATATATATATATTTATTTACTGGGAGAAAATAAATATCCAAATCCAAAGTTCTGATTGTATAAAATACATCATATGACCATGCCTATATTGGAGATCGCAACAAATCTGCACTTTTACCCTCCAAAACAATTTTGCTATTTTATAAGATAGGTAACCCACTCTACAGTGTGTGGATGTGCTCTGATATACACATGCCTTGGGTGGTTGACACACACCAAGGCGGCATATATCAGAGAGTGACTGCACATCTAAGAATGGGTTATCTATTACATAGTGTAATCCCGTTTATCTGAACCACTCTGGTAACATGTTTGTAGTCTGAATAAATGGGAGTTCTTAAATTGGGATTGACTATTATGGGACTTTGATGTGGACACAAGTGTATTTGCTATCAGTGGAAAATCTTTCTAAATACAGTACTTGATTCTTTGGAATTGGTTTTGTTTGTTTTTTGTTTTGTTTGATTTTCTGTGCTAGTGCAGGTTGGAGTAGGGTACTGGGGTGGGTGGTGAATGTGTGCTGTTAGGTGCTTATTTATTTTTTTTTGTGCTTGTGCTCACATGTGCTATTAGTGCTTTTTCTACTGTAGTTGTGGTTACAATTTATTTATTAACCTTGATAAAGAACTGTGTCATTGTGGTTTGTTGTAGGCTCTGTACTCATTTATTTGCAGCTTTGATCTTAGCCCTTTCAACAGAATCAGTTGTACTGGATCGCAGTCAAGTTGATTTTCGAGCCACAGCAAGCATGTATCAAAACTAGCCACTGCCTCTAAATTTGTAGGAATGGGTACAGCTTCTGAGCCATTGTCTGATTCAGTGACATCTTCGTCACTCCTGTCATCACTGGTCTCGGTGCTGCCGTACTGCCTCACTGATGGCATCATTTGTCAGATGCTCATGATCTTCCTCAGAACTGTTGCAGAGTACCCAGTTTTCAAGGTCTTCTTTTGACAAGCAAACTTTCAGCTTGTCAATGATGTCCTTGGCCATGGCTGTGATCTCTGGATCCTTGTGCTGGCCTAATGCTGCAGTCTCAGTATTCACCTCATTTTCAGCCACAAGTTCATCAATTACCAGTATACCTGATTCCTCCATGACTTTGCAATGGTTTCTGGTTTCACTTTATCCATGCCTCTCCCTCATGTAAATCACATCATTAAGGGTTATGGATTTAACAATTTCCTGGAGACTTATTTCCTGATTTGCATCTGATGGTGCAGCCTGCATTAAAGGTTTTCGTATACAGATGTTTGAAAGTTTCAAGAATGACCTGATCACATGGCTGGATCATAGATTTTGTGTTGGGAGGTAAATACAGACATCTAATGCTGCCATCCTGAGTTTCAACAATGGGCAACCAGGATGGGCTGGCAAATTGTTGACTAGAAGAATAGCATTCAGTGGCAGATTATGTGTTAAAGGTTACTTTTACTGATGGGACAAAATGATCCTTGTACCAATTCACAAACATTGTGGCATTCATCCATGCATTCTTCTGAATGGCATAAATCATTAGAAATGCAGACATGTTTACACGCCTGAAGCACCTGGGTTCACAAGATTTTCTGACCATAAAAGGGGCAGGTTATGGACCCACTAGCTGCTCACACAAGCTAGCACAGTAACCTGATCCTTCTGTTTCTTGAACACAGGGCATCTTCTTCTCCACTGTGTGCTAAAGGTTTGTCTGGAAGGCACCTCCAATACAACCTAATCTCGTTGGTATTATACATTTGATGTGCAGTGACTCAGCTAATGAGATCAGTGAGTTGTTGCATGAAGTGAGTTACTCCTTCATCGGCAGCACTTAGTCATTTGCAACACAACCTCAGTTGTCTAATACTGTGGTGTTTTGAAGCAATCAAGCCACCCATCACTGGCTACAAAGCTGCATCTGTCCCTACCAAGCCTGTCATGAAGCTGGACTGCTTTTCTTTTAAGAAGGACCAGAGATAGGCATACCCTTTTCCTCTCCTGAGAGAACTATGGGTATATAGCCACATCTCGCTCATCATCCTTGCAGGCTCTCATGGTTTTCTCTTCTCCAGGCCAAATGTCCCTCCAGTGACATGGCAGACTGTCATAATTTTCATACTCAGCTGCAAGCGAGCTGCATTTTCCACATTCTCTATCCAGTGCACTTATGCATTGTGCCACTCATTACACAGAACACAGAGAAAGAAAGAAAGAAAGAAAGAAAGAAAGAAAGAAAGAAAGAAAGAAAGAAAGAAAGAAGGAGAGTAGAATTTTCAGTGTAAGTGCTGTAGCACTTATGCAACATCTGATGCAAGACTACCAATAGGAGCACAGATCCTAATTGTAGAGCAGTGAGTACTGTAACTTGTTAATAGGGGTTCCAGTATGAAAAAGACAGAGGCAGAGTTAGAAATACAACAGAATACAACAGAATTTAAAGTGTAAAGACTGTGAGGTCAGTCGAAAGTTGCAATACAATGCACTGTTTGCATTGTCCTTATACGGAACTGCTAACCACAAACACAGCTAAAAAGGCAAAATAAAGGGTGACATTGTTGTCGGTTCTGTTAAGAGGAGTTCCAGTTAACAGGGTTCAGTTAAACAGGACTGTACTCTCTCTCTCTCTCTCTATCTATATATATATATATATATATATTTTCATGGCCAAAAACTCAGTTTAATGCAGCAGTTAGGGTTGTTCCATAGCGACAAAGTGAGAAATTTGGTGTTAGGGTTGAAAACCCTAACTGACATTCCCACCCCACCACCACCACACACACACATATACTGTACATGCAAGCAGGGGAAGAATAAGGCAACACAACTAATCACACACATCCAGCAGGCGATGTATAGCTGTGTTACTGTAAGAAGTGGAGAAATCCAGCTTCAGATATGATACATTATTTACAAAGTTGTTCTTCGAGGTTAGTTCTACATAAAAGTGAAGCAAGGTGGCAGTAAGAATATGGTGTACCTCTCTTCATTTTCAACATATGGGTGGTGAAAGGCATCTTGGGTGCCACAATGTTAGTCTATGGAAAATTGCTCAATTTTGGATCAGTGTAACTTTGTAATCCTCAAGTATTTTAGCACAATAGCAGGAAAAAGCACATCTGTGGGACCAGGTCTTGCCAGCCTTCAAATGTCAGCCCAGAGAATCCAACCATTTGCTTGCAGGATGATGGCAAAGATGCAGTAATTAGGAGCAAGCTTACAAAATACTTTCACAAAGATGAAAGTGTCATAGCACGATATGTGTGTAGCAGTGCATGGAATGTCCGGGATGACAGTTAGCAGTGATCACCCCATGCCACAGCCTGATAGGAGCATGGATGTGAGGTTTAGTGGTTTAGATAGTTGTATGTTATTCCTGTTACCTGCTGCTGTGTGTGACTGGTTGTGTTGTCTTGGTCCTTTCCTACTTGCATGTATGTGTGTGTGTGGTGGTGGGAGTGGGATTGCGAGTTAGGGTTTTCAACCCTAACACTGAATTTCCTCGCTTTTGTCGCTGTGGAACAACCCTAACTGATACATTAAATGGAGTTTTTGCCATGGATTGCCCTTCTTTTTGAGACTGTACACTATAAATAGTGAAGTAACGGTAACGTAAATGCAAGCACAAGCGGTAATGCACATGTTGGCATAGCGTTAACAGTAGTGCAAACGGTAATAGAAATGCAAGCAGCGTTAATGAAAACAGAAACACAAACGCAAGCGCTGTATGCAAATAAAAATCATAACACTCACATTCATAGTAACACAATTGAAACTAAACTCTGATGGTAACACCAATGACGACACCAAAGGAAACACAAATGCAAACGGAAAGGCAAAAAGAAGCGCATACGCAAATGCAAATGGTAATGCACATGGTGACGCAAAAGGATACACAAACAAAACACTAATGGAAACACTAATGTTAACAGTAACATAACGCAAAGGGTAACGCACATGGTGGCTTACACGAGAACGCTAATGCAAACGGGTTATGGAAACGCAAGTAGAAACACTAACTGTAATAGTAACAGAAATGCACACCCTTTTTTCCTGAAAGCTGCATTGAGAAACACAGCGAATATAAAGGATGTATGCATAATAATGGCCTCGAGCAGAAAATGAACACTTGGAATACTAAATTGCTTATATCTCAGGAACCGTATGACATAGGAAAAAATGTAAATCTCATATTATTTATGACTTTCCTGGCTAGTTTTGTACTTATACCCTAGTTGGGGGCTAAACTTTTCCAACGAAAAAGTCTGTATCTTGCAACGCTTTTAGATAAGGACCCTGAAAGGTGTGTGGACGCCGTAATGTTAGCCTATTGAAAAATCATCAAATTTGAGTGCTGTAACTTTGTAACCCTCTAATATTTTGTCAGCAAACCACCAAAAGGTACAACTGTATGATCTTGGCTTTCTTCCCTCCCAATTACAGACCAAAAGACCAAACCATTCTTTTGCAGTAGGGTGTGAATTTCCTATTCTTTTTGGGCATAGTATGCAAAGTAGTTGTCGTGATTTGCGACATTTGTACAAAAAAAATCACGACAGTGTTGAATGTGCATACTACTTTGTGACACTACTGTTTATAAAAATTTTAAAACATATTTCCGGGTGTTTAACCCCCCAAAAAAAAAAACATGGCTAGCATCCTCAGGGCTCGACTAGGTGAACACAAAAAGAATTGTGTCCTAGAGGGTCCCAAATTTAAATGCCATGCTTTTCTGTGATCACCAACTGAAAACGAGATGGCAGATTTGGGGTCATTGCGATACCTAAAAACTGCATTTGCGACACTGTTGAACTTTTGTTAACTTTTTCTATTGACTATAAGGGAAAGTTGTATTTTGAATAACTTTTGAAACGTTTAATATTTTTTCAAGAAATCTTTGAAAGACACATCAGGGACCTTGGCTGCATCTTCCCTGAAGTTTTCAGACCAGTCACACAGACCGAAGCGACCTGTAGGTGTGAGCAAAGAATGTGCAAAATACATAATTACCACATTCTTCAGCGCTATGTAGCTCTGCAACCATATATTCGACCATTAAAAACTTGGGCAGATCCAGAGATCTATGGTACCACTCTGTGCATGCCAAATGTCAGGCAAATCCATCATATGGTGGCAAAGTTATTAAGCTGCCAAATTTCACACTTTAACCTTAAAAGGTGTACTCAACCCTAACTATGGTGGCACTCCTTGCCACTATAATATATATATATATATATATATATATATATATATAGATGTAGATATATCTATATATATAGATATATAGAATATGGTCTACTAGTGCACACCGGGATAAAAGTTTTTGTGCACTTAAACGAGTTGTGCATTTAATTAGAAAATCACTTCCAAGCACATTTCATGTTTCTGTAATGCATTTTCTGAAATACTTTTGCTCAATTTAAAATGACATTAATGCACAGTCCTATCGTGCAGCAGTACTTGAAAATCAGCAATCTTCTGCTTTGTGTGTTTCAGAGTAGGATTCAAAATTAAACAGAAGACTAAAGTCAGTCTTTTCTTTTGACAAAACCAATATTCTTATTGTGGCCATGTTAAACAGCACTATGGCTGTAGTTACTGTACCAGCTCCTCCTCCTCCTCCTGGCTTCTCTCATCCTTGCCATCCTGTTCATCATCCTGTGAGTCCCCACGAGTAATCCCACATATTTTCTGTGGCAAAGTGTCATCCATCTCTGTGTAGTTAATAAACTCCTGCAATGGCATGCCAGCCAGTAGATGGGAATCATCAATGTATGGCTAGTGTCTGCTTCTGGGTCCAGTGCTTGCTTGCTTGATGTCAGTGATGATGTGAACCCAGCTTCATTATATGGTACAGTACTGTGACCAATTAAGATATTAAGTGAACTGTTTAGGTGGCACATGTACTGTACAAAATGTGCATAAAGCTGGGTAGGACTAAAATCAATAAGAAAAGTTAAAAAATGTGCATTTAACCAAAATATGCACTTACATGTAGTGCACTTAAAAGGTAAACTTAACATTGGATGAATAGGAAAAAAATTAGGATATAGAAAAAATGTGCATTTAAGCAGGATGTCACTTATTCGATGTGCACTTAAGTGGGCTCCACTGTATGTGTGTGTGTGTGTGTGTGTATATATATATATGCTCAGTGGAAAATGCAAATTGCAGATACCCCAGTAGAGCAAAGCATAATGGAAGCATATGCAAATGCGCATGAAATAATTTGGAACCAGCTCAACTTTAGGCAGAATTCTATGGTGCCAGCAGAAGGCCTCATAATGCAATCAGCAAAGACTGAGAACAGCAGACACAGACACGGGTTTTGTCATCATTTGGACCCTCAGTGTGCCATATTTGTATCTCAGCCCAGGAGAGGGAGCTATCCACCCTTAAGGTGATCTTATATGTTTGGGTCATGGGGAGCCCAAAGTAGAGAGATATGAGTACTTTAAAAGAACCACAGAGCAAATGCACTGAGGCATGAGTTACCCCATAGGATATTGGCCATATAGCCAACTTTTAAAGTAAACACAAATTGCACATACCCCAATAATGCAAAGAATCATGGAAGAATAAGCAAATGCCCATGAAATAATCTGGACTGGCTCAACTTGAAGCAGAACTGCATGGTGCCAGAAGGCCTCACAACACAATCAGAATTACACAGTTGAGTTCACTTAAGTGCACATCAAATACGTGCATATCCCACTTAAATGCACATTTTTACTATATCGCAATTTTTTCGTATTCCTCCAACATTAAGTTTACCTCTTATTATATATATATATATATATATATATATATATATATGGATAAGAAGGGCACCTGTGGATAATCAAGTTATTTGTTTAGTTGCCTGTGACTTCATGTAACCTTATGAGTGGCAAAGTCATTAGTGAGGGTTACAAGTGGTCACAGGCAACTGTACAAATAACTTGAGTATCCCACATGTCATCCCCCATATTTGATTTGTGCAACAGACTTAGGACCTTGGCCCAGATATTCAAAAGAGTAGAGCCATGCACAATAGGGTTGTGCCTGCAAGTCCGAATTGCACCATTCTGCGATATTCAGCAGGAGGCAGTTATACCTGCAAATCATGCTGAGCAACAGCTAATGATAATGAAGGCATGCACAACCAAACGGGAGGAACCATACATAAATGGTGCAGTGTGATATTCAAAGACTTGAGCAATGTGCAATAGTGGAGCAAGCGGAAGTTGCGCCATAGTGGAAATGAGCCAAAATAAAAAGTAGCAAGGAAGAGGCACAAGAACGCTACAGGGGCCACATGAGGCAGAGGCAGAGGCAGAGGCAGAGGCAGACAGACAGGGCAGGAGGCACAAACAGGGCAGGCCAGGGAAAGATCACAGTGAACAGCCAGGCACAGGGAAGGTGTGGGAGCCACACAGCACAGAGGCCAGCACAGGCAGGTGTACCTGGTGCAAGGGAGGTAGCAGCCAGGACAGTGGGGAGAATACAGTAACAGCTGTCAGGGGTGAACGCAAGCCAGGGACATGGCCAGTGCCACCTTCCACATGGAGGCTGTAATGAGGGGATGAGAAGGTGGGCAGCAGGGGCATGGCCATGGAAGGGCCGTCGGTATATGCCCCAACAGGCAGTACTGGAGCCCACACCAGCTTTAAGCTGTACACAGATACTGAGATTGTGGGCCGGTACTGCCTGAACAGGGCAATTTGAGGTGGCTGTGTGAGCTGTGCAGTGATGTGATGCAGGCACCCACACGATGGAGCCACGCCCTGTCAGTGGAGACCAAGGTAACAGCCTGCATGTTCTTGCTCACCGGGTACCTTCCAGAGACCAACTGGGACACCACAGGCATAACCCAGTTGGCCACGCCCGCCACCTCACCCAATTCCCCTCAACGACTGGCTGCCACATGCTGAGGAGTACATACATTTCCCCAGCACAGCGTCGGAGTGCACAGCAAACATACAGGAGTTCCACAGGGTAGCATGTATGCTTGGCATGCTAGGGGCAATAGACTGCACCCATGTGGCCATCTGCACACCACCTGGCCCCAAGGGGCCACATACATAAATCGCAAGGGCTATGCCAGCATCAACTACCAGGTGGTGTGTGATGCAGGGGAGCATCATCAATGTCTGTGCCACACACCTGGGGAGCACATTATTCTTTCATCTGGCACCAGTCGGCACTGTGCACAGATTCGAGAGTGGGGACATCCCACTGGCCACCTAGTGGGTGAGTATGCAAACCACATAGACAATCATAGGCCTGGGTAGGCATGGCCAGAGGTGGCATGGGTAGTGGCCTACATGACCTGGGGCAGGGTGATGCTGATCACCAAACTAACTCCACCCTCTACACACAGGTGACAGTGGATACCCACTCCATCCCTGGCTGCTCACACCCCACCGCAGCCTGATACCCAATCGCAGCAACACTACAATGAGGCACACACCACCACATGTAATGTCATTGAGCGGGTGTTCGGGATGCTGAAGGCACATTTCTGTTGCCTGGACACCTCTGGTGGTGCCCTACAGTACAGCCCCTAAAGGACTGTGGGATATTCCTGGCCTGTTGCATCCTGCACAACATGGCCAACAAATGTGGGATAGCCGTACAGGTCAAGAGGGGACAGCGATGGGGATGATGGGGACACCAGTGGACGATGGTGATGGGCAGCCTCCTTGGCTGACAGGACCCCTGACTGCTCCGGCTGGCACAGCTGCACGGGACACCATCATGGAGGAACACTTGCCAACCCAGGTAAGTCATGGGGCTATGCGCAACCACCAGTGGCCAAGGCACAACCCACAAACACGCAGGGACCCACACTGGGGTGCATGCCATCAAGGAAGTGCAAGGCACAGAGGCACACACACACAGCCAGGGATGGGTGAGGATTAACATGCACCATGCGAAGGACACACACATGCACACACATAATGCAACAAACGCAACGCAGAGCAGAAGGCACACTGACCCAGAATGCACACCCTAGCAACAGAGATGTCCACAGGCCACCATGCCCACTTCCTGCCCATGTGCATGTGTCAGATGCTGAGCACCATTGCACATTGGTGTACAGCACAATGCAGGCATCATCATGCTCATGCAACTGTTGACAGCAGCCAGGAGGGTGTGCAGGTGGACTGTGTGTCGCATGCAGGCCAGGTACCCACCGTGCACTGCCCACTGACACACACAATGCACACAGGGCATCACCAGACAGTAGCCACGCTGGGAGACAGGTCACTCCAGTGGCACAGTGCCACGGCCACCACGGATGCATGGGCAGCTCCACCAAGACCCGCCAGCATTGGCAGACTGACCACTGGCCTCATGGGGTTCACCGATGGTCCCCAGAGGTCCACTGCATGAACATGACCGTGCCCACGCAGGGGTCTGCAGACACCAAACATGCCCGCACCAGGAGTGCTCGGGATGCCCACAGATGAACCTGGCATCGACAGGGTGGGAGTCACAAGACGCCAGGAACAGGGGTGGATAGTGCACTGCATGGTGTCTGTGAAGCATGGGCACCTGACTGTGTGCCCATTGTGGCCATGACAGCAATGAACACCTGTGCATGCCTGTCAATGGCAGCAGTCACATCCTCCCGCAAATGGTCCATCCGTGCCGGGATCTGTTTGGTGTCCCTGCTGCAATGCTCCTCTGCCCACCCAGAGCCACATGCAGTGCATCCATGGACATCGAACTGCATCTTTCTGCTGGACTGATGCTCGCAGTAGGCAGGTGCTCATCCAAGATGTCATCAGCCTCCTTGGCATCCTGTCCCTCAAGGTGTGCAAGTCCCTGATGTTCAGCACCCCTTGAGGGTGGGTGCTGCACACTAGGACCAGGTCTGGGCATGTCCACAGGCAGTGCACAGATGCCACTGCTGAACCCTGTACCCCAAGCCCAGTGGGTGACTGTTGATGCTGCCCCTCTGGCTTCTGCACCCAGGGCTCAGTGGTGCTGCCACAGTGGCCACAACAGTCCCATTGTCCTGAACAGACACCAGTGCTGCCCCACTGGTGCTGACAGGCACAGCCTGGGACTGTGCAGACACGAGGCCTCCATGGCAGCACCAGCCACAGCCATGGGCTAAATTGCCCTGCTGTGTGTCCATCCTGTGGCACACACGTGTCACTGTCCATGACGGTCATGTCATCATCACTGGTTCCGGACTCTGCCCCGCCACAGCTACAATGTGCTGGCATCTGTGGATGCCAGCATGCTGGACGGTAGGGCTTCCTCCACACCTGTCACACCGACATCAGTGTGGACAGCCAGGCGGTCCCACTGTCGCAATGATCCATTATAGCCTGTGGAGGTGGATGGTCCCACCTCCGACTCCATCCCACTGTCCACAGTGGACAGACCACCACCACTGACCCATGCAGACACTCAGGATCTGTAAGGGAAAGCAAAGTCGCATTACTGCATGTGACCTACCCTGCCCCCCCATAGACAGACCATGACTTACCATGCAGTGATGGGCCACCATCCGCCTGGAAGCCACCTCCGAACACCCTCAATGGCACTGCTGCATGCTTCCAGTAAGCCTCTCCTCCGCTGGGGTGAGCTGTACCACCTCCGCTGTCCCCACCTGTTGCAGCATGTGCTGCCCTGATGGCAGCCACCTTCTCCTTACCCTCCTCCTGTCTGTGCCCATCTTCTTCTTACACTGGAATGGAGCGCTAGTGGCTGCCATGCAGGTTCATGGCATGCCACCTCCTCCCATACAGCAGCACAGGCCTGAGGGTGCCCCGTCATCCACTGAGCAGTGGCTCCTGATCCAGGTAGGCCTCGAACAGGACTTCGGTTTCGGTCTTTGTAAAATTCTGCCTCCTCCTCCTCTCACCATTGTGTTCCTCCTCCAACAACGTGCTCAGTCATCATGTAGCCTATAAGAATGGCAGTTATTACCTGTCCACATTACACCTCCCAAACAGCATGCAACTCACCAATTAACTGCAGTAACCGACTATGGCCACTGCAGCACATTGTCACACCTTTATAGCGCAATTCATGCAAATGAGGAGTGGAGCAACTTTAATTAGATGCAAATTGCAGTGCTGAGCCTTTGAATGGCTGATTAGATTATTTGCATATGACGGCTGAATATCGCGCTGTTGCGCTTTAAGCAATGTGTTAAACATGCTGAGCCAATGATGCAGTTCTGTGGCATGCATAGTACACCTCACTGCGCATGCCGGGTTGCTGACACAGGCATCTGCTATGCTGATGATGTGCTGTGCATGATAGAAATGCAGGGCATGGCCACCATTGTGCCAGTGGTGCTATAGCGATGGTCACTACATGGCGCTGTGGCACTGGGCCTTCATAGGCACAATGGCCCTACTGCCCAGTGGTCTGCTATGGTGCTGGCACACAGGCAGCCAATCATGCTACATGCATTGTCATCCAATGGCGCTGTGCGTGGCCTTGCGCCAGAGACCCTGACCTGTGCCTGACCTTTGCCCCTTGGTGCCTGCGCCAGGCATAGGTGCACTCTCTATTGTGCTGTTCGGTAACAGCATGATAGAGAATGGCAGTGCTGTTCCACGCAGCATCTGCACATGGGGAGCCGCACTGCAGAGCGCTATATTGCCTACTATAGTTGCTGGAATGGCACGAGACAAGCTGCTTAATGGACGGCTATTGAGCTGGCCAATCTGGTGGCCATAGTTGAGCCACACCATGGAGAGGCCCCTGGACAGGGGCCAGGACCCAGGTGTGGCAGGAGGTAGCCACTGCCCTGGATGAGGCCACAGGATGGGGGCGTTTGGCTGAGTAGTTCAGGCACTGCTGTGGTGACCCGCGCAGGAGGGGTCCGGAGCTACTGGCCCGACTGCGGCAAGTGCCAGGAAGGGCACAGTGCCACGGCCAGGTAGGGCTTCTGTCAACACACTCTTATCATCCATATGAGTCACAGTGTTGTATATGTCCAGCACATGGGGAGGGACCATATGGGGTTGGCTGTTGCGGTGTTCACAGGGTGTGGGTGGTGGGTCTGGCTGGGTGGGGGCACATACCTTGGGGTAGGGGGACCTTGCTTTGGGAATGTACTGATGTTCTTCTCTCATTTTTCCCCACAGGCCCAGACGAAATCTGCAGGGTGAGGGCAGAGCGGCAGAGGGTGAGGACAACCGTCAGGCGGGCTGCGACCATCAACGCCCACCTGACCGCCCGATGAGGTGGAGTGTTGCATGCTGTGTGACAGGATGGGCAGCAGGGCATGGCCACCATCCATCGACATCACTGCCATGCACGCCACTTGTTCCAGTCAACACTGTCCAGTGGCAATGCATGCCTGGGTGTGCATCACTGGTGGTCCATAAGTGCACCAGGTGCATGGCTGTGCCACTGTCTTTGCACCACATAACCATGTCACTAAACGGCCATGGTGGTGCTGTAGCGTGACTTGGCCAGTGTGTGTCTGCAGCGTTCTGCATGGCTGTATGCGCCTGGGTGGGCAGGTCCTGTGGACGGATCACTGCGGTGGTCACACACCATCACAGTGGTATGTCCCATGGCCGTATGCCATGCACAGTGGGTGGGCTGATGGGGTTGTGCATTCACACCTATTGACTGTGCTCCCTTGTCCTAGGTATGCGACATCTCTGGGAAATAAGGGACACCTTAAAGGAGCTCTTTCAACTGGCCCGTGAGTCCGTGGTGATCCTGAGGAGGCTCGACGCTACAGGGTGCTGTGGTGCCACAGAGGCAGGAGGTCCCAGAGCCAGGAACGGTGGATATGAAGATGGTCCTTGGTCCCTGACTTCCCCTACCCTTGTACACACCTCTCACACCTCTCCTATCCCATCCCATTTGTCCACCCTTCCCTGCCCACCCACCTTGTTTGTGTCCCCACCCCAAGCTTGTATATAGTTTTTATTATTGTATATAGTTCAGTTTCATATTTACAATACATTTGAATTTCATATGAATACCGTGGTGGTCTCTGATTTGCAGCAGGATATAGGTGCTCAGCTGCAGTGGTGTGCATGGCATCAGGGTGGTGCAGTCATGGGCATGTGTGTGTGTCTGTGTGGAGGTGACTATGGTGTAGGGGTAGATATCAGTCAGTGTCTGTGTTGTGTGTGTTGTTCCCTGTGCACTGGATGACTGTGTGCAGTGGTCCATGGCACGTGCTCTGTGTCCATGGTGCACCCATCGGCCATCCATGGCCTGTGCAGCCGACACATGCCTGTCTGTGACCTGCACAGTCTGCTGGCATGTCAGTGGTGGGTATCTCAGGGCAGACACTGTACCTGTCACTTTGCTGGGTTGCCCATGTCACTGGTGTGGTGCATGCCTGGCTCAGGTGGCACTATGGATGACACGGTCATTGTCCCACCTCCATGCTGTGGCTTGTGTGTGTTGCAGGGATGTGCCCCACTGTCTGTAGCTTGTGCTCCAGGTGACTACTGTTGGTGTATGGGTCCATGGTGCCTGGCAGGGTGGCTGGCACTCCAGTGCCATGGTGGACTGTGGGTTGTGTGTACACAACTTACTGGGCCCACAATGGGGCTTGGTTGCCCCACCACTGCATCCCTGTGTTGTTGTGCCCTTAGGTATGGGTGGGTGTCTGTTCATACCCTGTGGCATCCGCGTGGTGCATGCTTCCACGCACCACTGTGGGTGTCTGTGCTGGCTGTTGTGGCCAGTGGTGGGTCCGGTGTATCACTGGAATACTGTGCAGGGCACTGTACCACTGGTGGTGGTGTCAAGGACATGACCGTCCCATATGGGGTACCTCTTGTGCCAACACATGGTCGGTCTCTCAGCAGTACCTCGAGGACTGTGCATGGTGGCACTATGTCTGCCGTTGTTGCATTGCCATTTGCTGCAACCTGCTGATGGGTGCTCATGGTGGGCTGGCTTGCATGGTTCTGTGGTGCACAGGGTTGCATTGACACAGTGGTGGTCACTGCTCATGGGGGGTGTCTGGGGTCAAGGTGCAGGGTGTGCTGTGCACTGGGGGATGTGTGGCACAGGGTGGCCTGCGCTCCTTGTGTGCCAGTCACAGCTTGCCAGTAAGTGTGATGGGGCACCATGGCCAGGCTGTGGGTTGGTTGCTTGTCTCCATGGACCACTGGTTATTCCAGCCTCCCCATTGTGCTGTGATTGGGGTGTGGGGGGACGATGTCTGTTCTGCTGTGTGTTCCTGGGCCCATCTGTGGCATGGGTGGTTGGCCTCACCTCCCTGATTGTGTAGTTACATTGCTCTGCAGGTGGGGGCTCCTGGTTGCACTATGGCACATCTGGACTGCTCAGCTGAACATTCCTTGTTGCACTATGGCGCATCACATCTGCTCAGCTTCCTCCCTAGTTGTGCTATGTTGCAGGTGGTGCGATATTCAGTCATTGGCTGTAGGCACAATTTGGCCTGCTCCTTTTTGAATATCACATCTCTTGCGCATGGGTGCAATAGACTTGCACTTGCTCCTGCTATTACGCACTTTTGGGCACAGTTTGAATATCTGGGCCCTTGTGTTTTTCAGGTGTGAAGTATTTCTTTTTTATGTTGTAAAAGGGATTTTTGAGGAATTTGTTACTTGTTGCTCTTGTTTAAGCTTAGTCACTTTGATGGTTGCCATGTATTCAACGCTTTTGATGTCTCATTAATGTCGCATCATTTATGATTGGTTGAGTGGGGTGAGTTTGAAAAGTTGAGGGAAGATGGCAGATTGAGTTAGCGAGAGCTGCTGCCTGTGTATGTTGAGTGGAAAAGGGAGTTCAGTCCGTATTCTTTAAACTGTAAAGAGTGGATAAGGAGGACTTGTATTCTTTTTTTTTCTTTGCTGTTCTGGAGTTTGTGATGAGTGGTGTTCTGGTGAGATGGCAATGGTGCTAGTGGAGCTATCAGAACCAGGACCTACGGGACATGTGAATGAAGAAAAAATGTTTCAACTGATTAGTAAGTTGTTTTAACCCCTACAAATGGGGTTCTCGAAAAGTCTTCCTTGAGCTTGCCTAAATGCTCACTGCCAGGCTGGTGTTCTGTGTTTTGCAGTTTAAATGTATTTCCAGAGAGTGCCTGTATAGCCTCTGTGTACTGTCCCTTTAAGAGCTGCCTGGATTGCAGTCATAATTAATCTGAGAGGAGCTCTGCTAGAAGATGTACTTGTTTGCTGATCACTTGTTAGAGTAGTAATAATACTATAGTTTGTTCTAACCTGCCTTCTTTGCAGCATGGACAATTCTATTTGTTTCCATCATCTTGGTCCTGGACTGTCAGAATGGGCCAATCAGTACTGTTGGGACTCTAAAATGGAGCCTGTCTACAGGGGCTTGTGGGGCCAAACCATTTGTTACTCCTGATTTCCTCACTGTACACTTTGCACCGGTCACACCTGGAACTAAGCCTCGCCTCAGTGTGCTTTTACCTGTCATCACAATTTTAATAAAAACAATAAACTTGTAGGAATTGTAGTTTTGCATTTTCGTGCCTAAATAAACCTGGAGGGAGCCCTTTTGTGACTGACAGACAGATCAGCCAACCGAACCTTTGGATCTTGGGGAAATTCCCAAGCTGCTTGCAGCTAGTTTCAGTTCTGAGTTGGGAAGTGAAGGGATAGTAGTTTGAATGATTCAAGTAGAAGCCCCAGCGTAGATTCACATGGGAGAACTGTGGAAAGGCCTGAGTTTTGTCCTGCATGCCTGCCTGCTGTCCCTGAGAGGAACTTGTGCCTTTTCAGACTGAATCCGAACCTGGAGAGTGAAGTAAGCCACTGAATTGTGACCAGGCTTCTACCTGAAGAAGACTGAAGATTTGCTGAATGTGATCAGCCTGTCTGGACTTTCAGCCACCTCTGAACTTCTGGATTGTGCAGAGACTCTGTAATTGCAACCGAGAGCCTTTGCCTGCTGCAGTGGAATTTCCATATATATGAATGTTGTGTGCTTAAAGTGGGTTGTGACTTGGTTCCCCACTGTGGTTTGAATTGTGTTTTGCTTGCTGGAAGCTGCATTAGAATTTCCTTACGTGTAAATGTGCTGTGGGTTACTAGTGGGTCTCGATTTGGTTCCCCACTGTGGTATGAACTGTATTCTGTTTGCTGGAAGCTGCATCCAGCTCATGGACTGAATCCAAAATTGTCTTCAGTGGGTCTGGGCTTTGCCACACTGGCCCAGCCCGACTACTCTCTGCACAGAGAAAGCCATCGATGAGATACCTGCCTGGGGATCAGCCCCTGCTCAACACTTGAAGAGGAACGATGCCTCGGTGATTCGTGTGGGCCCCACCTCTCCAGGGACTCCAGCTCAACAACCTGCAGTCTCAATTTCATCCTGCCTGTATCCAGTATTGGGTATCATGAGTAAACATCAGAGTAGCTCCCTGTAACAACAGCTAAATCTAAAGTGTTGTCATCTGAATGTCTGGTTGCTTTTTCTTTCATGAACTGAGCCCTCCAGCTCTGGATTACAAATAGTGTGTGTTGTGCATGTTGCTTTCTTCCATCACAGGGCCCCAACCAGCTGCAACGTTCCTGGCTAGCCCATCGCCTCCCTACCTGGGTACCCAGAGGTGACTGTGTGGGGACTTTAAGTGCATGCATAACTGTTTGATTAATATAGCCTTTAAGCCAATTAACCTGATTACGCCCTTCCTTGTTCAAGTCCCTGAATAAATCAGATCTGACTTTTTGCTGCATTTAACCTGACTGTGTTTCCAGTTTGTGCCTAGAGTACTGTACTGTTGCTATTTACTGTGCATAACCTTGTTTTACAGGGGTCCCCAGGGTTGAGCTAGAGGAACCAGCCCTGGTGGTGGTGCAAACAGTGTGGGTACTGGTATGGTGTACAAGGGGTACTGCGAAAGTGATTATCGTATATTGCTCAGGCCACTAGAAGGAAAAGAGGGGTTACAGTGTAGTTTGACCACTACCAACCCTGACCTCCAGGTGGAGGCACCCGCTTCAGAACTCAGGCTCCTTAACCTGCTACTAGCCACTCAGGCAGGGGTAGTAGCACTTGAGATAGCCACCAAGGGGTTACATGTTGATTATTTTTGGAGGCAGTAAAAGCGGCAGAAAGCATTTGTGTACTGATGTTCTGTGGTGTGGCTAGGTTTCAGCAACAAGGAGAACGAGCAAGTATAGGAGTGCAGTTAGAGGCCTGTTAAGAGAGATGTTGGGAAAGTAAAATAATGCCGGTGGATGGACAACTTAGCATTGGGGGTGACGAGTTACAATGTGGATACATGAGGGATGATGTGATCACTGTGGGAATAACTTGTCCACACAGTGACTCAGATAAACAGAGTTATGTGCCAATTTTATCCTGTTACATAAATATCTATCTATCTATCTATCTATATATATATATCTATATATCTATATATATATCTATATATCTATATATATATATATATATATATAGAATGAATGTTCGACTGAAGATATCATATTTATCTTCACGAGGCAGTGATATCATGATATCTCACGAGAAGGAAGCCACTAGTGAGATATTTGATGTCACTGGCCCCGAGGAAGATAAACATGATATCTTCAGTCGGGCCATGTCATATTCGGTTTATACAACGTATGCTTTGCCCCTGCCCCCAACACAACTCACTACGTGGTTCCTCTCAATGCAATGGGTGACATAAAGGTGATGGCCTTAGCAATACAACCCCTTTACAGAACGCTGCCAAAACAGCAGATGTCATTTATTGCTTAAGAAATATTTGGTGAATTCTGCTATTTATGGTTAGTTTTAAGAAGCATTATCTGGTTTATCATGCCATGCCCCCACACACACAGGGCTCCACATGCTTCCCCAACATAATAGATTATATAGGGTTTTAAATATCTGGTTGATCCTGTCAGTTTAAAGTTAGTAAAATATCTGGTTGATCCTGCTATTATTTTGGGAAAAAGTGACATTTACATGGTTATCTGGTTGATCCTGCCACTCTGAGTACTTTCACTTTCCCTTGCGCTTCATTTTACTGTTGAAAAGCCGCTGGCTTGGTCACTGCTGCACTCTGTGTGCAGTTTGAAGTTTTTACAACCAACTACAGAAAAATTACAGGAAATTCTAACTTACTGAACTCGGGCACATTCTAAAAAACATTTACCAATGTACAAATCGTCACTGTCTATAGCGCTCGGTCATGCTACAATTCTAGGAAAGTGAAAGTACTCAGAGTGGCAGGATCAACCAGATAAGTTTCGATATGACGATAGGAACGTGGAGATAACATATGACGTATAGGAACATGAAGATAACAATGTTATCTTCATGGCCCATGTGAGATATCATGTTTTATACTCTCATTTATCTGACAACATACGTTGTATAAATATATCTACACACACACACACACACACACACACGCACATATATATATATATATATATTTATACAGTAGATATACATTTATGCACACACAATATATTATGGTATCACGGTAGTGCTACCAGATTAGGGTTAAGGAGCCATTTACGTGTTAAACCCAAAATTTTACACCTTAATAACTTTGTAACCATTCAACAGATTTGTCTGAAATTTGGAATACAGAATCAAGACCCATACACCTTGGGAACTGCCAAGTTTCGTATTGATTGGATATACAGTTGCAGAGTTATTAAGCATGATTCTGCGTGCATTTACGCTTTTCTGAATTCTACAGTCGCTTTACAGGTCGCAAGGTTTGCGTGATTGGCCTAAAATCTCAGGAACATGTGCCAGGGTCCCCGATGTGCCTTTAGAAGATTTCATGAAAAATAGTAAATGGTTCCAAAGTTATTCAAAAACAATTTCCCATGATAAGTTAAAGGAAAAGTTAACAAAAGTTCAACAGTATCGCAAATGCACTTTTTACTGTCGCAAATGGCCCTCTTACTTTCACAAATCCACCATCTTGTTTTCAGTTAGTGATCAGAAAAATGCTTGCCATTTAAATTTGGGGTCATCTAGCAACCTAATTCTCTTTGTATTCACCTAGTCAGAGCCTGAGGATGCTAGCCATGTCTTTATTTTGGGATAAAATACCCCAGAAATAAGTTTTTCAGATTTCTGGAAAAGTACTTTCGAAAGTAGTGTCGAATTGATGAAAGTGTCGCAAATCTTTGCAAAAGCTTTCGCAAATCACTTACACTGCTTTTGCAACACTATGCCCAATAATAATAACTTTTTTGGCAGCCACAAAAAGAACGGTTGGAGTTTGGGGCTGAAATTTGGAGGGAATGCAGCCGACGTGTCACAGATGTGCCTTTCAGTGTTTTGTTTAAAAATATTACATGGCAGCAAAGTTACAGTACTCTAAAGTTGACACTTTTCCCATAGGATAACATTACGGCATCCGACGCATTGCATCAATCCTGTGGCGCCCTGCTGCAATATAACGGCTCAATCTTGGGCGAAATTTGTGGGAAGACAGCCAACATCCATAGAAGTGCCTTTTAGTGGTTTGGTGAAAAATATTACAGGGGTGAAAGTTATTGCACTTTAAACTTCTGTTTTTCCTATAGGATAACATTATGGCATTCGCCGCTCTTTCAGGGCCCGTATCTTAGAAACGGTGCAAGATAAGGACTTTTGTCTGAAAAGTGCTTAGCCCCTAACAGAGGCTAAGTACAAAACTAGCCAGGAAAGTTGTACATCATATGACTTTTAAATTTTTTTCTATGTCGCACGGTTCTTGAGATATAAGAATTTAGTATTCCAATTCCTCATTTTCTGGTCCAAGACCCATTATTATGCATACATTTTTGTACTCACTGTCTTCTATGCAGCTTTTGGGAAAACCAGCCTGTGTGCTTGCATTACTGTTACCATTACCACTTCTGCTTGCGGTTCTGTACCCATTTCGCTTATCGCTTCCTGTCTCGCCACCATATGCGCACCCTTTATTGCTTTCATTTTCGCTTGCATTTATGTTATTTGTACCATTTGTGTTTACAGTACTGTTTCTCTTCTGTTTTGATTTGCATCACCATGCCCATTGCCATTTCCGTTTGCAGGCACCATGTTACTATGTGACAAGACATCACGTGGCGGACCGTTCCTGTCTATGCCACTGTGTCAGTTACCCTTTCTGTTCTCATTTGTGTTTGTGTTACCATGTGTGCCACTGTTAGCACTTGTGTTTGCATAGCTATTTCTGTCAGTATGTCACAAGACATCATGTGACAGTAACGTGGCTCCAAGCTCTTGACGCTGCATTACATTCACTATTTGTCATTATTATTCTCTAAAACAAGGTAAATAAAGGGTTCTAGCTTCCGGTGTTGCATTATGGGGAGCGGGTCCAAAGGTCCCGTGATTCCCGACACTGCATTATGTTCACTATTTATCATTATAATGCTCAAAAACAAGGGTAATTATGTGGTGGGAACAGGGCCTCGTCACTTCTGCCGCTGTATAATGTGGAGGCCTGTGAAACCCTTCAGGCTCCGCATTCCTGGGTACTGCATTATGTTCACAATTTATAATTATTAGTCTCAAAAACAAGGGTGATTACGTGGTGGGGCCCTGCACTTCTGTTGATGCATAATGTGGTGGAGTGCAGGGCCCCTGCCACTGCATTTACATTAACTATTTCTCATTATAATTTTCAAAAACAAGGGAAATTAGAAGCAAATAACTCTGTTTACTTCATTAGTTAGGGCTGTACCACAGTGGCAAAAGTGAGGAAATTCAATGTTAGGGTTGAAGTACCGCTTTGCACCCATCCAGGCCACTGTGCTGTATTATGTGTTGGGAGTGTGGTGTTGCGTCATTAGTACATTTTGTATTTTACAGTACTGTATATGTTAGATTTTTGTGTGTTGGAGTGTGGTTGGTAGGCCCCATTTTCCTGCTGCCCCGTTGTTGCATTATGTGCACTATTTGTCATTATTATTCTGAAAAAGAAGGGTAATTATGTGGTGGGAGTGGTACCACAGTGACAAACGTGAGGGAATTAAATGTTATGGTTCAACTCCGCTTTGCACTCCTCCAGCTCAGCCAGCCACATTACATGGTGGGAGTGGGGGCCGAAGGTCTTGCACTTATCAGTAGTATTTTTTATTTTACAGTACTGTATATTTTTGGTTTGGGTGTTGGAGTGCATGGTTGGTAGGGCCTGTGTTCCTGCTGCTGTTTCACATTCAGTATATTTCAGTACTGTTGATGTTAGTGTTTTGTGGTGGAGGAGCGTGATGGGTGAAGAGATCTGCACTAATGTCACTCTATTAGATTCAGTATTTTAAGATTTGTTTGTCTTTTTCTTTGATTTCTGCTACCATGTATATTTACATTTCTGTTTGGTGCCACTGTTTTAGTATGTGTGAAGACATCATGTGGCACATACTCCTCCTGAACAACAGTTGTACACAGAGAGACAGACACACATGTAAGTGGGGGGGTAGCCATGGTAACAGAAACAGTTATAGACTTGCTGTATGTTAAGTGAAGACACTGAGGCAAATATGGTGATGCAGATCAGTTTTACAACTTCCTGATTACAGGTAAAGTGTAGTTTGCATTGTTGTCACTTAAATGGCTTCAGTCAGGTAATGTCCTTTCAAACTGCAACACCAGGTACTGGATCCTAATTAGAGACCCACAGAAGAGCTGAGGGTATGGACATCAATGGTAGACAGCAGTCATTTCAGGGACACTCAAGTTAGGACACATAGTGTTTGCCCTCGCTGAGACAGATAATACCCCCTACCGAAAGTTTGAACTGCATCAAGAGTATTGATGCACAGCAAGAATCAGGCAAGCAACATCAATGGTACAGGTCTGTAATTGTTGATATACACAATTTAGCACAGTTAGGATTTCTATGGCTTCACACAGACAATTTAGACACACATACCAGTTAGTGATACTGTCTGTACATTCACAACTGCATGTACTTAGGTAGAATGGCATACAGATTTCTACACCAGGTACTGCAGTCTGGCTGTAGACTGACAGTAGACATAAGTGTGGAACATGGTAGTTAACTTACTTAGGAATTACAGGAGATCTGTAAGTCAATGTATGAACAGCTAGTCCACATATTGAACACTGAGTTGACAATACAGAATAGGAAAAAACGTGGTAAACAGTGTAACGGGGACTGCTTTTCCATAGCACTTGCTGCATCCTAAGTAAGCAGGCACAGGAAATGATAGGGAATGTACATCAGTTGTACAGCTCTCTGATTACAGGTATAGTCCAGTTAGTACAGCTGCCATTTAAATGTATTCAGGGAGGCAATTGTGTACAAATGTGACAGTAGGTAGTACATTGTCATTGGAGATGCAGATGACAATTCAGGGTAGGCACATTTCAGTGCACATACACAACACAGGTGACTAGTTGTACATCTATGCCACATGACTGATCACAGGGAAACTGTAGTTGCGTTTGTTAGGATTTGCATGGATTTAGGCATCTAGAGCTGCTATGCCTGTTGATATTTATACTGCATTATGACTGGTTATCTATAGGAACCATACAGGACTGGAGATCTATGGCACACCTCTGTAATTGTAGGGATAGTTAAGTTACCACAGTTGGGAGTTGCAGAAGCTTAGACAGGGAATTGAAGTAGACATAGCAGTGACTGCATCCTAAGTGTATAGTCACAGCTGCATACTGTTGGGTGCTGATGTGCAGCACCTTGGTACAGTAATTATTACATGATGACTGTATAGACACAGGAAAAGTAAGTACATTGCTGAGTTTTACACACTCTTAGGAATAATGGAAAGTGTGGCATGCAATATGCCACATCGTTGCTTATGTTGTGATACTGAGTGGACAGCATTGCAACCAAAGAAATTCATGGAGATATAGTTGCTGCACTATTTGTTGCAGTCAGTTTGCATGCTTAATGAAGACAACACTTATGTTTTAATTTTGTAATTCTATTTTAAGTAAAGACATGACACAGGTGGTTATGATTTTTAAAGATTTATTGGCAATTGTTAAACTGGAGAAAAGGCCAATCAAGACTGTTTTTTTTTACAAAATCAGTCTCACAATACAATCTTTGCATGTGTGTAATCATTGCTTGCCATATATGTAAATGTGTAACATTTATAGCAACTGGATTATATGAATTGGAGCAAGTATGTGATATTATAAGAAAGCATAGAAAAAGGTAGCATAAGAAGGTAATTTGTTCTATTTATTGTGATAGTTTTACATGGCACACATCTTGAGGTTAGGTGTTTGCTATCACTGCAGTGTTGGCACATCTTTTGCTGGTAGGGTTGTTATCTGCCTTCTATGCATTTACCTGCTTCTTTACTATGTGATCACTGTCTTGAATTAGGTGCGCTGTGTTTACAGTGATGTTTAATGCGTTTACTACTCTTTGTGTTAAGAAGTGCTTTCTGACATTCCTCCTGAACTTGTGATACTCAAGCTGAACCTGTGGCTCTTCATTATATTTACTAGTGAATGTGAAGATACTTTGGTTAAGAATATTAAGTATTTTTTAAAGTGGTTGTATGTCCTAATTATGTGTAGTCCATTACTTGTGTGCTATGCTAATAAAGGTATGTGTCAGTAGCTTCTAAACAGTGATTACACACATGATACAGAAGTGTTTAGTTGTTATTGTGTGACTGCTAATGTGGGTGTTCCTGGGGTGGGCAAAAACGTATGTTAAGTGTCAAAGTAATAGAATATAAAAATGTGACTTCAGTGACATTCGATTACTGACATTTAATGATATGTCACTGACTAGGCGCATGGAAAATTCCCACCCGACCCCTCAATAGAGAGCGATCATAAATATTGTCAGGAACAGGTATAAAGTGCGTTGTGATCAGTAACAGTGTCTGATTTACAATTGTCAACATTGTTAACATAGGTTAGAATTACTTATATGACAAGTACAAAAATTGAATATTCTTACAGGAACAAAAACATTTTTTCAATCGTTACATTGGCTTCTATGTTAACTATTAACTAGTATGTTAAAAGAATGTGTATGGTATGCTGTTTTTATTAAAGATATGGTTAATTTAACGTAAACAGTATAGTGCTGTATTGTATGTTAAACATTCATTTGTACTTTAGTCTTATACTAATACTTTTAGTTGAACTATGAAAGTTGTTAGTAACAATTGCAAAGTTAATAAGAATGTAAATATGTACAAGTAATTACAAAGTCATGGCAAAGTCAGTTAATAGGATGCAGTTGTTCGGTATTTACAGTTGCTTCATTAAATTTCTTGCATTATCAATAAAGGCTGTTATTCTACATATGTACAGTATCAGTATTAAAAATAAAGGTGGGATAGTTCTACACTGTTGCATTGTGAATGAATGATGTTGTCTACATGTCAAGAGTCAATAGACAAATGCAAGTTTTGATAGACAACTTGTGACACAGTACAATGTTTGGTGAATGGTACAAGTGTTGCTTAGTTATTTACGATGATAACTGAGAACTTTTCTTTACCTGCAGAGAGTAATAGTTTAAAACTGGTAGCAACTTCTTGTTATGTATAGGTATCATACAGTAACAATAAAAGATATGTACAGAAGAGGAGAGCAGTAAGGCCTCAGTTTTGAGATGTACAATCTTTGATAGACATGTAAGCATGGTTTCTCTAGTGACTGTGAATACTGTTGGCACCAATTGAAGCCACTACAACAATTTCCATGTTGTCACTAATCCACGAAGATCTTAGATGTCATAGTGCATGAAATGTATCTGCCAGAATAGCATTTTGTTGAAATGCTATGCTTTATTCAGAAGTCATACATTGGAAACAATTGTACCGAGCTAAAACTGCTTCTGTCACAAAGTAGTCATCTTAAAAATTCAACATGGTCTGTCCTATTCTTCTGAAATATGAAGGTCATCATAATTCTTCAATATTAGAAGATATGCATTTTTAAATGTTGTGGCAGTCTCTGTTTAAAACTGCTTGTAGAGTCATCACACTCTACTCATCCACTTCTGTACCTTAGTAAACAGGTGTAATGGCCAGAATGCATGGATTGGCCATGGTGCTAGATTATACTGTGAGTGTCAAACACTGATTGGTTGAAGACTGTTCTACCAGCTGTGTAATCTGTGATTGGAGTATCAGCTCTGAGCCCGTTGGAGTCAAACCTGTGCAAGATAAGCAACAGATATTGAGATGAACTCCTGAGATGTATAGACTGAGTGCATCTGGCTCCACACCTTTCACAGATGTGACCACATTCAGCATTGGTGAATAGCTGTCAAATTTGACACTTTTGGTTTGAGGGACAAAAGAGTAATCCACAGCATGTCTTCTGTGGTTTCATGCTGTGAATGACCATGAAACACATACATATTTGGTTACATATGATACTGTGAAGTAGTGCCATTGGGGTGCCGTCCTCATCCAGGTTGTTTATGATAGCCATCATAAACTCACTAGTGTCTTGCTGTATGTCAGTAGCAAATGTACTACATCCATCATATGTTCCTAACACCTGCCGTAGTGGGGTTAGTGAGTGTACATTGTTAGACTGGTCAGAAGTCATGTTGACAATCTGCTTCAAAGCGTTTGATAGTGTATCATCTTGTGAAGCAGATATTGCCCATACAAAGTGTGGCATGTGTAGGAAAACTTGCATGACTGAGTTAGCATAGCAGTTCACTCTAGTGCTGTTGTCAAAGACTGGTACAGCAGCTACACCAACTGATTTCTGATGTATTACTGGCTGTAAATGTTTACTTGAAGTTGTGACCTCTGTTGAACTCTTTGGAGTTGAATCACTTCTGGAAGCTTGGCTTTTGTTGACCCCTGTAGATGTGTCTGAATGATGTGAGACAGCCAGATATGTAGGCAGTGATATTAAAGACATTTGTGGCTGATGTAGAGTGCGTAACCTGTTGTACTCAAGAATACATCACTTGTCAGCTCATATTTTCTGAGGTGCTAGAGTTATTATATGCAATCCAGAAAGGCTGAGTATAAGTGAAAGTACCACGTAGCTCATGCCATCCTTGAAAATGTCTGTACCTATGTCCACCATTGCTGAATCCAAACTCAAGCCCTGAGATTTGTGAATGGATACAGCATATGCAACACATAACAGAAACTGTTTCCTGTTTACGAGATATCCTTAAATACCTGGAATTTAACACAGGTCTGTTCTATGTGTACAGGCTGTTCCATGCTGTCAAAGTGAACTACAAGTGTCTCAATATATGTCTTCTGGACATTGTAGACAAAGTCAGTGATGTTTCCATGGCACTGTTTACCATGCCTCGTTCAACATCTAGATTACATCGCAGCATGATATGTGCATTCTTACAAAGTGTGAGAACAGCTTCTAGGCCAGCTGTGCGTGAAACATCTGACTTGAGTTCACTGAGTCATTCAGTCATCTTAGCTACTAGGTTGCGTCTAAGAATGATGCCATCAACTTTGTCAACAGCATGCAGAGTTAGAATCTCTTGGTTTCTCTCTGCAGCATTAGATAGTTGAACTCAGTGCATTTCTTTAATCATGGCATAAGACACACTGTGTGTCCTGTAGATACACATCACTGAAGACATTACATGCTGTTTCTATGGATGCAGTATCTACTGTAATTCTCTGATCGTTTAACATAGCAACATGTTTTGGTGATAGAGAACCTGTCGAGCATCATCTAGAAGTGATTTGTAAGCCAGATCACCAGTTTGGCACATGTTCTCAGACAACTCAACATAGGTAAATAATTCCCATTTGTTATAGCCTGCAATGCAGCCGAGGATATTCTTAGCTTGTTTGGCAGTTAGAGTTGTAAATAAATGCTCTGCAGTGACTGGTGCAAGCTGGAAGAGGTCTCCTAACACAAGAATACTTTTGTCACCAAATGGCACTCCATCGTCAGTACCTAAGATCTCCTGTAGACGTAGATGAATACAGGCAAGCATGACATTGGAGACCATGCTGATTTCGTCAATGATGAGTAACTTCATCTTTGTGAATATGGAACGGAGCTGAGATGCAACCTCAAATGACAGTTTACGATACTCTCCAGTTCTCCCATGTTCCACTGGTAACATAAAGAGATGGTGTAATGTAACTCCACCAATGTTGTATGCAGCTAGTCCTGTGGAGCAGTAACAGCAACATTCATTGATGACCCTGTCAGGCTTCATATTTCAGCAGTGATGGCTTCAATAAGGAAACTCTTTCCTGTGCCAGCTAAACCATTAACAAAGATCAGTACTGGCTTATAGTCACAACACTCACATTGTTTTGTTTCATGTTGTAGGCCTGTAGGCCATGTCGGACAGCTTCAACTACTTGAGAGTGAACTGTATGCTGCTGCTGATCTAGTCTTTCTCTCAAGTCAGCTGGGTTGACAGTGGAGTCTGTGCCATGTTCCATGGCTGTCTCAATTTCTGACATTAACAGTTCTGGGGCATTTAAGGGCAGAGGTTCACCTGGAACAGCTTGTCCTTCTGGATCAAGGTTGTATTGTGAACTAACAGGAGTGTCTTCCTGAAGCTGCTTCTCTGCCTTCTCAAGCTGTTCTTTCTCAGCCTCTAGTCTCTGTATGTATGTCTCTGAGTATTCCATTTTGAAAGTCTCATAACTGAGATTGAATTCTTCCTCAAATGTATCACAGTTACCTTTAATTCAGACTCACTCTTCCAGGGTCTAAATAGGAATAGGAGAGCAAAGTAGTAGTGTTTTATGCTCTCCAATGTGCCTAGATGCAATTTACAGTGGTTTATGAGCCATGGCTTGTGTTTCTTTCAAGACAGCTATCTACTCCATTCACCTTTGTAAATCTGGCGTGTTGAGTCAGGTGATACATCTGCCTTGTAGTCATAACACTTAGCCACCTGATAGAGACACATATCATCCATGTTGTCATGTCTACGGGGTAGTATGTGTCTATCAAGTTATTCTTCAAGATATGTTTTGAAGAAGGTCTATTGGCAGCGAGCTCCTCAATTTCAGCATGAAGAATCAGTACACATTTGCATTTCTCTTTGTAGTTTACACTGAGGAACCGGACAGCGTTAGACTTCCCGTACAGATGTGTACCATTAAGCGGTCACTGTCTTCATAAGCTCCACATTCTGTGTGAAAGAGTCTTCAAGCCCAATGACCAGAGCTGAGATGTCAGGCTTCTGCTTGAACTTGCAATATCTTCCCAAAGATCTTGCAAGCTAGTCTACTCATGTTTGGTTATGTATGAAGTGATGTACCGCACCAGGGCCAGTGAGTTATCAGCCACAAACTGAACATCTATGTTTGCTTGCCACATTAGAAGAAGAGTTGGGTTGTAGTCATTTATGTACACCTCTTTCTCATCTCTGGGTAACTCGTATACCATCTTGGTTGATTTTGCCTTCAAGTGGTGTCGCATTGCTGAAAAAAGGTCATTTATGGCACCAGCCTGACAAACTCATCTAGAAATCCAAAGCGACATTGTGTGTACCAATTAGATTTGTTCTTTACTACTCGCCAGCAATATTTTGCACAAATATGTTACTGGAGCTTTTGAATCAACTTCCATAGTGTAGGACCATCATACTTGTCTGGAATGTGACAAGTGATATATTTCTTGATAAATGCTAGCACTTCTGCTGCTTTATGTTCACCAATATGTGGTGCATCCTTGATCCACAATAACATATGGATATGAGGGGCACCTCATGCTTGATATTCTGTCCTCCAAAAATAGTGCTCCACAAGACCAAGAGGTGGGTTGTCCTTTGACAAGATATGAAAATGTATTGTGACAGGCACAGGATCAAGTGAACACATTCTCCGACAGTCATTGATGAGATGCCGTCGACATCAGTATTTGCCCACTTCAACAGTTCAATGAGCTCGTCTCAGGCATATTCAGCACAACTAAGTGTGACAGACCATGTGGCTGCACCATACTCTTTCAGCATTGTCATCACTTCAGAGTGTCTCATGATACCAATATTCTTTGGTGCCTCAAGACTTGAAAGTATGAAAGAGAGATTCACTTGTACATTTTCATCTTTCTGCTTTAATATTTCTAGAAATTGAGCAGCTGTTATTCCATCTAGTGGACTTGTGAGACAAATAGTATGTGCTATAGATGCAGACAGAATGCTAAGTTCACTCTCCCAGAGGAAATGGGACAGGTACTGTATGTTACGTCTGAATTTGCCATCTTTGCTGAGCACACGGCTAGTGCAGTACTCAGCACCCTGTACACACACTTCTCTTTCATCGAGGTGTCCACCTGACCTTTTGGAAATAGGTCTGAAACAGCATGCTTCTAGTGTTGCCTCCAAAATGCTGACAGGCTCACCTTCCATCTGCTTCATTTGATAGAGATCAATGTTGTCTCCTACTGGATCTCTGCCATGTAGTGGTGAATTGTCTGTCCACTGACCTTCTCAATGATTGGTTTAGTTTTTTTCAATAGATCATGTTGTACAGAGAGACTGGCCATCTGATCTATGTCAAGGTCTGTATAAAAGGAATTGTTACTCTTTAAATAAGTAAAACAAGCTTTACCTTGTGCACATTGACAACATCTTGCCAGATGACCCTGGCCTTTGTTGGAACACCATTTACAAGAATCATCAAACTATTTTCTGTTGAGATTGCTTGAACATTTTCCTGTAGAGGAAGTGGTAGATACATCACAGAACCCTATAGAGATCTAACAAGCTCTTTCTGTGGAATGTTCCATGTCTTTGTTTTCAGACGAGAATGGTTTGGAATGGTTTCATTGTCTGAATTAGAATGTTCAAACATATTCAATGTTGAAATCTCACTTGGTGTAACATCTGCCCATATTATTCATCAGTGACCTTGTTGGCAAAATGTTAGACTTCGGTTTGGAGAATCAGTGTTTGCATAGCACAATGGTGTTTTCTAAGTGAAAGTCAGATTTCAGCAGCAAAATGCTGAGAGATGGAACCACATGTCATTGTATGGTGACAAGGTTTCTAGGTTGACTGTGACTGTTTGTTTTGTGTACCACAAACGGTGCATGACACACATACAGAGTCAAACTTTGAGACTTTGCCAGCTCAAACTTAGCAATTTCTTTGCCATACTGTCTCAGTATGTCAGTTTCTAAGACTGAAACAGATGTTTTGCAGAAGTGTTAAACTGAGAAATTGTTGTGTCTGGTACAGGTTACATGTTGCAGTTGTTTGAGAAATGTGATGGCACGCTGCATGTCACCTGACTGCAATAAGTCATTTAAACAAGTGTACTGATGTATAGCTCATCGTACTTCATATACTCTGTATACAAAGTTTCACATGCTTGTTTGATGCACTCCAAACATCCACATGTTGTGAAAAATACTATCAGAAACACCACTATCGAGACATGCTAGTGAGTGACCCATGAGTCCAGCATGTGGACGAATCTCACAATGGTCAATTGTGTTAAACAGTTTATATCTGTCTTTGCGATCTGTTATCACAAATAGGTTGACCAACTGTTCAACTTTTTCAAATGACGACTGCCTATGGTTGCAGGTATCATCACATGCCCTTGCCAGACAATGCCATTTATTGAAGACTGTGGTTGAATCACAGTCATCATCTGTATCCATTGCATTGTCATTACAGATACTGAGGACATTTACTAGTTTGCCATACTCATCAATGGTGAAGTTGTGTTCTTTTTCTGGGAATAATAAGATTCTTCCCAGAAATATGCCTCTGAGTGCTGTGTGTGCATCCACTGACCTGTGAAAACATCACAGAAGTTGTGGACAGTCAAAGAACGATACTGTTATAGCCTTTTTTAATGCCATACACAACTTTCCTGAATTGTTCAAGCACATGAGACATCTCACGCCACAAGTGCCGCAGTACAAACACTGCTCTGTTGGCAAAAGTACACACTTTGAGATGCAACTTCATCAAAGACAGATGACTCTTAGTCTTTTACGGGTATGTCTCATCACAGCAGCAATAAGTCTGTCGATCTTAGCTTTACTTGCTAGTGATCGGAAATACTTTTCTTTCTCAGTTGCAAATCACCAGGTGTGAATCTACAGCGTTGTTTAGGAGGTTTGTTGATGGTTGCAGTCACAATAGTTGTGTTTCATCTGAGAGATCTACACAACTTTTGTAGAGGTACCCATTTTTACTTGCTGTTGAAGCATTTGCTTTTGCTGTGCAGTGAGTTGCTGTAAGGCTCACTGTTGCAATAAAGGTCTGTCTATGTTCATTTTGTGATGTGACTTTTGTGTTTTGTTTATCGCCCTATACAACAGTGCAATACTATTATACCTGTCTCATTTCCTATACATCTATGCCTGTATTTAGTTGGCATGTTTTGGTATTTTGGTTCACAGTGGCAGTCAGCAATCTCACAGAAGTATCAGGCACCTGTATGGAAGTCAGAGAAAAGACAATGTTAATACAGTATATGCTTCTGTACAAAACATCTAATGCTGTGCATTGGCAGATCTGAGTTAAGTATCACATGAATTTAAAATGAAGTGTTTGAATCTTGTTATCACATAAGTTATTTACATAGGTACAGTTGTACTTCATTTCAGTCACATTGTGTTGTATATCATTATCACATAGAATCTACATTTTTATGATTTCTATGTGCAGTTATCAATAATTAGTATTATTAAGAAACATTTGTATAGCTTATGCTGGGACAGTTCTGTAACACAATTACTTTATTGGTAATTGCTCTGTGAATTACTGACACATTCATAAGTCAACTTTGTACACTTAGTTCAAGTTACTGCATTTTGAATATTTAAATGTAACATTTTCAGGTTGCATTTTACTACTACTATTTTGCTATTGCACAGCAGTCATTCTTCACATGGTTGCTGATCTGTTTTGTATGTAGTTACTGTTATGACTGCTACAGGTATTGTGTGATACCACTGTTCAGAGCAGAGAATGCTACTGACAGTCATACTGCTTATGAGCAGAGGTGTGAAAATGAGTCCATCAAAAATGGGTAATGATATTCTGTACTATGACTCTTTATGTGAGTGTGCATATGAGCTTCATGACACACATTTGGCAGTTGATGTTTTGCAGTATTGCAATGTAGCTTGGTTACATTGCATTTATGTCCTCAAATGACTTAGTTGGATATTGTGTGTCAATGCTGCATTTAACTGACTGTTTGTGTTGTTTATTGCCAAGTGACAGACTTTGCATTACTACAAATAAGTTGCACGTTGTTGTTGTCAGTGTAGATATTCACCTTTTTGTGGGTGTTTTTACAAAGCTACAATAGTATGCTTCTACAGTTTTGACAGTGCAATACAGTTTACCTCTGTTTAGTATTGAAAATTTGCCTATTTTTCCATAAAGCATCAAATTGTGGCAAAAAGGACAATTTGGGAAAAATACTGTCGAATGCGCGACAATGTCACAAATAGTACTGTCGTGCATTCGACAGTGTCAAAAGATTACTGATCGCGACAGTATGATTAAAAGTAATGTCAAAGTTCAAAAGTGTAGCAAAGTTACTTTGTGTATTCAAAGTATCGCAGTAGTTTGGTATGCTCGACACTGTCGCAAATTATTTTTGTGTGCTCGAAGTGTTGCAAATTTTACACTTGGGAGTTGCAAAGCATTCATTATCAAATCAGATCTGATTGTGTTTGACTGACAGCTGGTTTTACTAATGTAATGCAAGATTTGTCAGGCCAGCTGAGACAACCAATCAGAGATGGACAACACTGAAGAAGCAGTCAACAGCAGCCATCTTAGTGATAACTGAGAGACAGCATTTTCAAAACTGTAAGTACAGTATATATAATAAAGCATTTTTCTAGTATGATAAAAAGTGTTAACAACATGTAAATACTATTAATCTAAATGTTTTTTACTGCTGAATTTGATAATGTTACTTGTTATAATCTAAGATGATGTATTATTTAGATAAAACTGTTTAAAGTCAGATAGTATTTTAGTACTAACTCGTATAGATATAGCTGCAAATAGAGGGAGCTAGGAAGCTGCACGTGGACCCATAACAGAAGAGGGAACCAATGAGACATGTTTCTGCAGTTGTAATTATTTAAACTGCCTATGAAAAGGATGCATTTTCCCACTTCTCAATGTTTGCACATTTTAGCTGGAGCAGAAGTCTAGTAATAGTCAGTGCATGGTCTACATTGGTTAAAGAAGCTAGAGCACTAGCCAATGTTTTTTTTTTTTTGTGTGTTATTAATCAGCCTAGTGAAGGTGGTTTGAAATAAGGATGGAAAATATCAGTTTTAATTTCACTACTAACTAGCCACTGTGGGTGAACACTGACTTTTTGGTAGCTCTCTGTCCAGTTCTGAGTGTAAAACTGAGAATGGCAGAAAATTGCAAAAGGACTTTGTGGATAGTTGGAAGCAGTATTGTGAGATGAGCATCTCAGTATGCTGTTCATAATGATTTTTGGGAGGGACCTGCAGCTCCCAGATTGCTATGTGAAATGTTTTGGTAGGGGTGGAATGAGGTGGGAACATCTCATGCCAACCATGCACAGACTTTGAGAACTCAGCCTCATCCTGACATACTGCTGATACATCTCAGAGGCAATGATTTGGGCACCAAACGCTGGGTAGATTTAGTAACAGAAGCAAAACTAGACCTTGCTTCTATTATGAGTATGTTGCCTGCCTGTATAATCATGTTTTGGATATCACAGAGTGCAGGGTCTGGCAAGCAGAACATAGATACATAGACAGTTTCGGCAGATAAGGGCCTATGGCCCACCTAGTCTGCCCATTTGAGCTTGTAAGTTCAGTTTGTTTTCCTAGAAGTCTGTTTCCCTTACCCCTGCCCTCTAGAATTCCTTTATGTCTATCCCATGCATTCTTAAATCCGTGATTGTTTCAGCCCCACCACTTCCTCTGGCAGGGTGTTCCACTTGTCCACCACCCGTTCTGTGAAGAAATTCTTTCTCATGTTTCCTCTGAATCGTCTCCCTCCAACTTCATCCCATGCCCTATAGATACATAGACAACACCATATGTATCTGATTGACAGAGCTCGAAGAAAAGTCAACATACAAATATCTGCATTTCTACGCATGCATGGAATGTATACTATTCACCCTGAAATTAAGTATTCTTATGATTGGTTATACCTACCTGATGGTGTACACTTCTTGTATGCTGGCAATTGCTATTTCCTGGGAGACCTTTGAGATGCAATCCTCAAAGTCCTCTAAGAATGTCAGACTGCTTGAACAAATAACAACGTGCAAACAAAGGTTCTTTTCAGAACCAAGAAATGTTGGTCAAAAATAGAACAGGTGTAAACATCACCACACAGATGTAAAAGATGAGTTGGGATTATTCAGACCATTCCAGGGTGTGGAACAACACTGGACAAAGTGCAGCAGGGATGCAACAGGCTGTAGTCAGGACAATATTTAACAGTGATGTGACATGCTTAGCATTGTGAAAATATTTTGCAGTTACCTTGCATTGTAATGTTACTCTGGCAGTGCTCATCTGTAACTGGGTAGAGAGTAGCAGGGGAATAGAACACTGAAGTGCTGTGGTCGTAGATTTGAAGATTACACTGTTTAGTGTTATGCATGGATATTGATACAGAATGCATGCAAGGCGCCAACATACTTTTTTTATTTTATCATGCTGTCATTGGTATGTAGGTGGCCTGTTTATCAGTTAGTTGTTCCTGGCATTGTGAAACTCAGCACTTGTTGTGTAGTGATGCCCCTTGTAGGTTGGTGGTTATTTCTTTTAAAGTAACTGTTGTTTTTTCATCTTAACAAATTCTCCTGCCAGTACAGTGGAGTATAATGTTTCACCTTATGATGGCTCAAGTATTAACAGTTTATCCGTTGTGTCCCTGATCACTGTACTTGTTCAGCTAATTGGGAGGAGTGACTACTGCACTACAGCAGAACGGTTATTTTATACAGAAAACAGACAATTTGGTGACAGGGTTTGGGTGAACTGTTGTATGATGTAATATTTGACTTAGGAAACCCACAGTTGGTGAGGGAGGGTGATGCCAACATACAGTTGTGCTGGGGCTTGGGTACCATCCATATGTGTTTGCTGTCATGTTGTTCTGTACAATGATGCAGCTCCACTGAGTTGTCAGTAATGTTTATTTAGAGCGGCTGAACAGTGTACAGTACAAGTACCAATTTTTTTGCAGATGTTAGTGTTATCACGGCATCAATATCAGGATGTGTTAAGTGTGCACACAAGTGTGACTATGCAATAATACAACCTTTGTAGTAAACAGAATGCTCAAATGTTACTTGGTACAACAGTTGTTACTACTCATTGGATATATTATATTTTGAGAGTATTTTCTGTGTCTGTGTATGCATGTAAACATTTGTAGTAATGATAGCAAAATTAATAAGATACAGCTGTTAAGATTTAACCTGTAAAATTTAATAGAACAGAAAGTCACATATTTCACAGAACATGGCAGTAATATAGTATTATTTGTGGGGTTTTTGCAGAAAATGAGAATCTGGAGCCTGAGAGAGGTGTGCACGTTGCTTGAGGCAGTACAGGCACAGGGAGTGCATGCATTCTATGCATAGCACGAACGGAAGTTGGACAGTATGTGGAGATGCATACGCACTTATTTACATGTCATACTGAAAGTTCGTAACAAGACACCACTGTAATGCAAAAGGAAGTGGAAGCTGTTGCAGCAGCATTTTACCAACTGAAGCAGAGGGAGGAGATACCTGATCAAGACACGTGCTGGTACTACCTCAGCTATGAGCTTTGGGAGGCTGCTGGAAAGCCACAAGCTGGGGAGCGTACTACACACTGTAAGTAAAGTATCAATATTTTCATGATAATACTAGTTGTGTTGTGTTGTAGTGTACGCCACATTCTGCAAGCAGTATACCATCCAATGTAGTTGTGCCAATAATAGCATGTGTTTGGTGTTGTTGTGGTTCACTCACCCAGCAACTGCAATGTGAGATCCCTGTATCCACTTACTGAAATGATTTTCTTGGTGTTTTAGTGATGTGTACACCCACCCAGGCATGATTGCAAACTCTCACTAGTCACACAATGACAGGAAAATCTGCTGTTGTAGTGGTGCCTGCCCCTGCCCAGATCTGTGCTGCCCATCTTCCTGTAGACAAACAGCTCAGGACTCTTCTGACCACCATAGCTGTCTGATGAATGTGGTATGCATGACTGCACCGCAGTCCCTAGCCAGTTGTGATGATGAGAGGAGAACTGACCTGCTCGTCAGACCCGTTCTTACTTTGTGTATTGGAGGATGGACAGTGTACTTCAAGTTTGGGGTAGTAAAACACTAGGTATTGCTGTCATATTTGAGTGCTTTGAGTAATGGATTGTGGTTTGGGGCTGAGGGAGTACTAGTTCACCAGTAAAACATTACTTTCTCATGGCGACAGGTTTGAAATTGCAGCTGGGGGTGGGTGTTCTACTAGAACAGCAGGTATATTCTGATGTTAGTATGACAATGTAGGGTTAGGATCGTGCTTAGTGGGTGGGGGTACCAGTACAACTGGAAGGATATCCATTCATTAATGTGCCTACATGGGTTAGAAAGTATGATTGGGGTGGGACACAAGTACGAGAGGGTCAATCCTTACAGAAATGTGGGTATGAGGTTTGGGGATTGCACTTGGGGAGTGGGGAGTAGAGGCATTATACTACCAGAAAAAAAGAATGTAATATGGTAGAATGGGTAAACAGGAGTCATGCTGTGGAGTGGCAGGTACACTACACTGCTGGGGTGACTTGTTTGTATCAGGCAGACATATGGGTGTTTGGGTTGTATGCAGTCATACTTAGTAACTGTAACTGCTATTCAGGCTGGGCCTAATTAAGGCTTTAGATGTTAATGTGTCCATAACAGAATATGTGTTTCGTTGCCACAACAGTGGGGATTACTCTTACTCACCCATCTGATAATGTAGTGTAACAAGATGCTGCTGTGCCTGAAGGTGCTTCTTAACACTAATCTCCTTATCGTATCAGCATTCTGAGTCTACAATCCCTAAAGTTTGTCTGTTATTATCACTCTTTGCTCTGATCTTTTGAAGCCTTGTCCATTCTGTTGTTGTTCAGATTACATCCTTGTTCACTCAGTTTCTGGGAATCTCTATGTCTGATAGGTATTTGAACTATGGTGTTATTTTGACTGATGTCATTAAGTCTGTGTATGTTAATAGATAGTTATCATAGTTAAACATGTGGCTCCAGTGCAGAGTTATTAATAAGGTAAGATTTAATTACTTGTGTTGCAGGGGAGGCAACTTCTCATGTTAACTTGCATACACTATAAATGAGAATACCTGATGTACAGGTGACAACCATAGTGTCATTATCTGTAATGGTTGCTAGGGTAACTGTTACTGTCTTGGGCTGTGCTATCAAGGTTAAGTGACACTGGAGTAACCACTTGCCATGATTTTACAATGGTTATCAGCTGTATATCAGGTATTAGTGTATATCTCTTAAACTGTTGTTATATGGAAGTGAATACCGAATATAGAGTACTATTCAATTGAACAGCAATGGTTATCATATAACTTACACTGTTGAAATGATAACAATTTGAATAATGTAAATTATTTGTTTGATTGCAATATTCATAATAACACATGTGCCATTTAACATGTCTGTATCATGACTGGAAAATACTTGATAAAGGAACATGTTAAGTAACAGAAATATGTCAATTATTTATAGAAAGTGTTTCTAAATAACTGATGATTCAAATAATACAGTAACTAAATATCCTTTTATGTTAATTTAACAGATCGCCAGAGGCGCCCCGCCTGTTGCTGAGATAGTACCAGCATGGACAGAAGCTGTGAGGTTGTGGAGTCTGACTCAAAAGTGTCATTTTGTGGAGTCAGATGGTATGAATGCACCTGTTTTCATAATGTTGACTATCACCTATGAGTACTTCTTGGGTATGATATAAGTAAGCCTTTTGATAAGTGAGGAACAGAGAGTTAACAGGTTTTCCAGTGGCTATAATTAAGCAATAATTCCCAACAGGGTGTGTGTCGTGCTGGGATAATGTCATGCCTCAGGTGCTTGGGCAAGAGGCCGCAGGCCGAGCATGTCCAACAGCTGAGGCGTGATTATCCTAAATGACACACACCCTGGAGGGATTATTGCTATTATACAATGGCTTGTTGGTATACAGAATAAAAAATATAATTTTAAAGATGTTTGTGTGGAAGAAAAATTCTGTTTTTTTAAAGAAGATTCAACAATCAAGCTGATCATCAAGCACAGCATTAAGCAAAGTTCATCTACAGGTTCACAGTGAGGTTGAGACTAGACCGTGATGTTGTACTGATTAAGATCACGGGCCCAGCCCAAGACTGACCAATCAGAGACCAGGCAATGTATGATGAGTAATGTCAAACTGACAAAAGAATGCTGCAGCAGAAACAATTGTATATTGGCATTGAATAGGTCATAGGAAAGAACATTGTAGTGCTTGTGATAACTTAATTTACATTAATACTGTCACACACAGTAAAGTTAAAACACAAACAAAAAACAATGGCTGCTCCAACTGAGGTAAGGTGCTGTATTACACAGTGCTAGAGAGGAGCTGGTTCTCTGAATACAATCTGATTTCTGGCACTATTGTGTTGCTATGATACCCGCACACACACATGCTAATGCTAGGCTATGCATTGCTTTACAATCCCTGATTGGAAATGTTGCTGTACTGAGCCAATGTTGCCTCTGCTGCTGTAAATATATTCCTCTGGGACTATTGCACAGTCATCTTGCAAAATTCTGGTTTTCAATTACATACATATATAATATGGCTCATGCACTATACCCTTGACAGAAGAAACACATGTGGTTCATGGATTTATCTCAGTCCTAGTGGTGCAGTGGTTGTGCCCAGCACGATTGTGGGTAATATGCTGAGACTGTGCTGTGGTGCATAACGGTACTTGTCTAACTACCCAGACAGTCACAGTTGCTGCCCTACTTCACCTCCCTGTAATGTTGGTCAGCAGCTACCAACCTACCTCCAACCCATCTGGCTGAGCATAGTCTGACAACATAAAGTATCACTGTGTATACATTGGCACTCAGTGTGGTCAATAGGCATGTTGAATATAGTGTGGTAGACTATTCAAATGCGTTAATTAAACCACAGATTCACATATTAGGACTGTGTAGTATAGTACAGTGTGAACAGTCAGTGTTCATGTTGTGTAGAAATTGGAGTACAGCCACACTCAATGCTATCAGTTGTCGGCTGTGTACCTGTTTGCCAGGTGGTAAGCTGCTGTCTCCTGCTGACTGAGGTAGTGAGCAGGTTGTCATGACACAGTGGTAGGCAGGTCGACTATCAACCAGTGTACTGGTTTATTGTATTTGCTGTAATTGCCCTGCATGCAACCACTGGTCCAACAAGCATAATGATTTTTCAATTCATGTCAGAAAGAGGTTGTGATAAGGTTCCAGTGCACCTCTAGCTTTAAATATAGCATGGTAAGTCTGCATTTGGCCATGGGGTGGGCATCAGATGGACATCGCAGTTATATATATCATGAAAATACCATGCGTGAATGATAGGTTTTGGTTCACTGCATCAGTATGGATATTTCCACACAGCAACTGTGCGATTGGGTTAGTAGTTGGCAGTACAGTACTTGACTAACAGGATATTTTCTTATAGTAAGACTCTGATCAGGTGACGTGGTTGCCTGCAGTGGTCTACAAAGAATACTTTTTATGTTGTGAGGATGTAATTGCCTACGGGTGCACTGAGTTAAAGGCCATGCCAATCAGCATAAAGCGGTCACTGTGGCAGAGTAGGCAGTAGCAGCACTGCAGCCATGCAGGTGATCACACACAATTAACTGTTAATTGGCATGCTTGTATAATAACTGGCCCCATTGACACAGAAATGTTAACAGTTGTAATTTGCATACAATGTGTTAACATGTGGTGTCCATTGTTGAATATTTGGTTGATGTATGTAGTAAAACAGCACTGGTGCTGTGTTGTCGATGTACTATTGTCTGTCGACTTACAGTGGCACAGTGCCACTGTGCAACATGATGGAGGTGGTGAAAGTGCACATTTATTGTACTGACCATGTTGCAGCACTGCTGCATTTTGCTGTGGTAAACTTTGTTAAACACCCCAGTACTGTTAAAACAAGGATTGTACCACTTTGTGATGCAGTGCGAATATTGTAGCCTTTCTGTGTATTGCAGTTTTCATAGTACTGTTTTTATGATGCTCTATTCTTTGCTATTTAGAATTTTCACATATACTTGGATGATAGTAGTGCAGATCTGTATGTAATACAGTAAGAGTTTTGTTAAATATTGAAATATTTCAATTATGATAATTACATACAATTGTGATATTTTTTATAGTGCCTACTAAAAGTCTGGTGACACCAGTGGTGCAGGTGAAGGAGGAGGAGAGTGCTACTGTCGAGCGTAAGTATGAAATCAGAAGTATATAGTTGCTATGTTATAAGTACATTTTATTACAAGTTATTTCCTATTATATAATGGGCATAAAACTGAAGTATGACTTCTCTGATCTCATTGTCTGTCTGCCACAGCTCTGCCATTGTTAAAACTACAATCACCACATGACAAGAGGTGGTAAACAGCTGTATCTCTAAAACCCTTGTGACCACTGAAATTGTAAACAAAACTACCATTTTGAACACCGCTAAGCTGCTGTCCGCTACAGCTCAGTAAAAAATACAAACACACTTTAGTTTCATAATTGTACTGCTAGACAAACTGAGATGAAAGCCAGCCTCTTGACTGATAAGTGTGCATAAATCACTATGACACCCATCTTGGTTCACATGGGACAACATCTCCATCACTTTCATACACACCCATTTCACTAAATAAAAGACAGTGTTTGTTAAAGAAAAGCAAATGGGTACCTCATTCAGCATTAACAGACAGAACCCTACAAAGAGCAGAGTACCAAAATCTTGCACAAGACAATTACATCTGAAACGTGCTGTCCAATGCTGTGTTCGGCATCTCAACTGGCTGCTTGCTCACAAAGCATACCTTGAAAATACAGTGCAACTGAGAATAACGAAACAAAAGTACACTGCCTCAGTAGCAGGACAGTGTAGCAATTAGGAAGTATTTTCCCAGTGCAAGAAGTACCACACTAACATTGCATAAACATAGTGGAAATTAACATTGACTTACTACTTTCTATCTTACCCAAAAACAGGCTAGTGTATAATTCCAATGTGCCACTTGAGAATGTTGGTAGTGACAGGATTCCCCATGCGTGGTGTGTTTGGACACTTGGCTGTGCCTGCAAACAACACCAAAGTACATGGACGAATGATATCATCACCAATACCGTTTGGTGTAATATAGCTTAACTATATGGTTGCTGAATGCAGAATCATTATAACTGTTTTGAATACTGTTTATGGTAAATATAATTTTAGGTTAGTGACAAGTATCTATTCTGTGATGTGTACCACTAAGTTGTAACTCGGTATCGATTTTCCATTATCAAACTGTGAAAATGGATTGTCGATACTGAAAAGAAGTTATATTTTGAGAGATAGTCTGTACATAATTCTAAGTAGTACTTCTAACATTTACTGTTGCTTTATATTCCACTATGTTATGATGTGGCAATAAAAAGTCAATGTTTTTATTGTATTTATTGTTTACATATTGTGTAGTTTAAATATGTTTTAACGTAATGCGTTATTGGAAGACTTGGTGAAAGAACTGACAGGTCTGATGTTGAAATGCTTACCATTTGTTGTGAGATACTATGTTTTAACATCAGTAGAAGATGGTTCTTAAATATTTGTTGTAAACAGTGACAGTAGAACACTGTTTTTAACTCATTCCTATGTAACAGAAATTATTGTTATTAACATTGACTAATATGTACTACCTGATGTTACAGTGTCAGGGTGCAGAACAGACATGTACAAATAAGAACTAGTTAACAAAAACAGTACAAGTACATTGTAGTAGTTGCACAGACTTTACAGGATAAAGGAATTTAGTTTGCTCAATATCTTACTGTGATATAGATAGCAACCATTGAAGGAATCAAAATCTGATGCATAAGGTTATATATAATAGAAATATATTACATGTACAATTTCTAAACATTTACAGTACTAATTGACTAACGGTTCATCATATGTGACTGATATTATATATTCAGTAAGAACAGTAACTTTTAAGAATCACTACTTCAATGTATATTCCTAGTAGCACAGATGTATGTCTGCATATGATACATAAAAGGAAAAGATAATATCATAATTAGATGCAACAGAAGAAAAAAATATTTATAAGTATATATTAATGGGTATTTTATTTGTATCTTTACAGAAGAAGATCACGAGAGAGATGCACTGTACACTGCAGCTATGTCCACAGGCTCGAGCAGAAAATTGATATAATTAAGGAAGAAGGCTGCACTGCAGGAGGGGCAAGATAAATTGTTGTCCCTCTTTGCAGTGCAGCAGGCAACCATAAATTGATGCTCGAGCCTGTGGACACAGCAGCAGGTGTCAGTGTCTCGAGTAGCACTACTTCACCTGCACCACCAACAATAAGTCACACAGAAACAGACTAACCAGCCTCCACAGCTTCATGTGTGTCTCCCACCTCTGCTATGCTGCAACAGCTTCCACTTCTGCTGTGCCTCCACATATTATCCAACTTCGGACTGGGCTGCCTCGAGCAGCGCCACCTCTCTCCTGATGGACAGTGTGTTCTTTGTACATAGTTTTATACTTTTAACATAGAAACATAGACTTTGTGACAGAATAAGACCGCTTGGCCCATCTAGTCTGCCCATTTCCTACCACAGGATAGGCTGCAGATCCTAGTTAACCAACAGCCTATTTCTTCCTACCCCACAAGAATTGCCTTATGTCTGTCCCATGCATTCTTGAATTCTCTCACAGTTTTAGACCCATAACCTCCTCAGGAAGGCTGTTCCATGCATCCACTACTCTCTGTGAAATAATACTTCCTCACATTGCCCTGAACCGCCCTCCTTCTATCTTTAAATTGTGTCCCTTGTTCTAGCAAGTCTCTTTTCTGAAAGATGCTACCCTCTTGGACTTTGTTGATTCCACTGAGGTACTTAAGTTTCTATCATGTCCCCTCTCCCTTCTTTCCTTAAGGGTATAAATATTAAGGTCCTTTAGTCTCTGCTCATACAGCTTCTCTTGCAGACCCTGCACCATTTTAGTTGCCCTCCTCTGGACTACCTCTATCCTGTCTATGTCCTTGTGGAGATGGGGTCTCCAGAACTGGACACAGTACTCAGATGGGGTCTCAGCAACTGTCTGTACAGAGGAATAACAACTTCCTGTTTTCTGCTGCTGATGCCTCTCCCTATACATCCCAGTATACCCCCAGCCCTCCCTACTGCCTTCTCACATTGCTTGCTAACCTTAAGGTCATCTGATATGATTACCCCAGGTCCTTTTCCTTTTGTTATTGTTACTACCTCCCACCCATTGTGTATTCTTCCCATGGGTTCTTGTTTCCCAGGTGCATTATTTTGCACTTCTTTGCAATGAATCCTAGCTGCCATACTTCTGACCATTCCTCCAACCTTGCCAAGTCCCTTTTCATCCTTTCCATGCCTCCTTGTGTATCAACCCTGTTGCAGATATTTGTGTCATCTGCAAAAGGCATACTTTCTCCTTCCAGTCCCTCTGCAATGTCACTGATGAAGACATTAAAAGGACTGAACCCAATATTGAACCCTGTGGTACCCCACTAGTAACCCCTCTTTCTTCAGAGTGGACTCCATTTACAATTACCTTCTGTGTCCTGTTGTGCAGCCAATGTTTTACCAGGCTACCACCATGGGACCCACTCCCAGGCTGGTTAATTTGACTATTAATATTTTGAGTGGGACTGTGTCAATTGCCTTGCTAAAGTCTAGGTAGGCCATGTCCACAGCCCCTCCCTGGTCTACTACTTTGGTCACCCAGTCAAAGAAATCTATTAGATTCATCTGACATAACCTTCCGCTGTGAACCCATGCTGCCTTGGGTCCTGTGCTCCACTGGCCTCTAGGTACTCAACTATTCTTTCCTTCAGAGTGACTCCATCACTTTCCCTACCACAGAGATCAGACTGACAGGTCTGTAGTTTCCTGCCTCTGTCTTGGTCCCACTTTTGTGAAGGGGAATCACATCCACCTTCCTCCAGTCCTCGGTACCACACCATCCTCCCATGATTTATTAAAAGAGTAGCCAGTGGTTTCACTAGTTCCTCCCTTAATTCTTTTAGAATTCTGGGGTGAATTCCATCAGGACCCATTGCTTTGTCCACCTTCAGTTTTAGGAGTTCTTGCAGAACCCTTTCTTCTGTGAAAGGACTGGGATCAACCCTATCAAGAGTGCTTCTTTTAATTGGATTAGGCACTTCCCCACCTATTTTGTGGATACTGAGCAGGAATATAGGTTCAGTATCCCTGCTTTTTCTGTCCCCTCTGCCTTCCCACCGTTCATTCTATTCAGCCTCACTATCCTCCCTTTGTCTTTCTATCGCTGATGTACCTTTAAAGGTTTTATCCCCCTTACTGGAGTTGGCTATCTTTTCCTCAGTTTGGGCCTTTGCTATTCTGACTTCCCTCCTGCTTCCTTCTGCCTTAACTGGTACAGCTCTCTGTCCTGCTCCTTTGTGTTTCTTATACTTCCAGAATGCTATCTATTTCTTCCTGACTTTCCAGCCACCTCTTTTGAGAACCATAGTGGCTTTTTCTTTCATTTTGATTTGTTTATTTGCTTCACACAAAGGCTTGTTGCCTCTGTGATGGCAGTTTTGATGATTCCCCATTGTTGCTCCACACCTCCTTCTAGCCTGTTTGCTAGTGCTTTTCTGAGGCACTTTCCCATATTGCCAAAGTCAGCCCTCCTAAAGTCCAGTACCCTCACTTTTGTGTGGCTTGACTCTGTAGCTAAGTTTAACATGAACCACACTGTCCCGTTTGAGATCGAGGTCTAAGATTGCTCCCTCATGAATGGGTTCCAAACTAGCTGTCTAAGGCCTGCCACCTGTAGGTCATCAAGAATGGCCCTGCTCTTGGATGTGGCTACAGCAAATGTGCTCCAGTTAACATCTGGCATATTCAGGTCTCCCATCAACAGTATCTCCCCTTTCTCTGCCATTCTAAGAATGCCTTCTATTATATCCTTGTCCATCTCTCCCCTGACATGGGGGTCTGTACACAACCCTGTGCAGATTGTGGTGCCCTTTCCAGTCTCCAGGTGACCCACAGTGCCTCCTCTCCTCCCTCCCTGTTTACTCTTTTGTTCAGTTGCTTTTATCCCTTCCTTTACATGAGAGCTACTCCTCCCCTCTTCTCCCTGCCTGTCTCTCCTGTAGGTTATGTACCCTGGTATGTTAACATCCCAGTCATGGTTCTCTGTGTACCATGTTTCTGTGACTGCCACGATATCCAGGCATCCCTCTTCCATCAAGGCCACCAGCTCAGGGAGCTTTTTGCCCAGACTACTGGTATTGGTACTCATTACCCTCCATTTTCTGATGGCCTTACTCACTTTTGCCCCATCCCTGTCCTTCTTGCCTTTGTCACTTTCTCCATTTACCCTGCCCTTCTCCCTATCGACACCTCTATGTTGGTGTTTGCCGCACTACTACCATGATTATTTGGGGCTAGGATTTCCTGCTCCTTTCCAGTGCCTCCCTTGGCTAGTTTAAAAGCTTGCCAATGAAGCATTTAAACCTATGACCTAGGATCCTGGTTACCTCCGGACAGATGCAGCCCATCATGCCAGTATAGGCTAGCATCATTCCAGGTGGACCCCAGTCCCCAATGAAGCCAAATCCCTGAGCTCCACACCAGTTTTTCAACCACTGATTGAATCCATGATGCAGAACACCCTAGCCCTCCTATGCCATAGATGGGCAGCACCTCCAAGAAGGTTACTGTGCGTGCTACTTGACTAAGGCCCTCCCCAATTCCACAAACTCTTCCTGCACTTCTCTAATCCCTTTCTTAGCCAGATCACTTGTCCCTAGGTGGACAATGACATCCAGCTCCCTCCCTGTGCAGCTGCTCTGGCAATCCTGAGGATTCGATCCCTGTCCCTCAAGCCATGGCACCAGGCAGGCAGCTTACCTCCCTCTCCCTTCCTCCCCAGTTCTACCTTTCTAACAATGGAGTCCCCACCAGGAGTTTTTCCTTGCCCTGCAGGTCCCTGCCACCCTTCTGTGGGTCTCCTTTGTGGAGGTTCCCAGCATCCTCCTTGGTCTCCATTGTGGGTGCTTCCATAGAGGAACCACATTTTGCCAGAATGGCATAGGAATTGTGAGAGGTACAACTGGAGGAATGCACCTCTGTTCCACCACCCTCACCCTCCCTGAGCCCACTGTGGTCCAACCGCTCCTCTTTCTTGGCAACCTCTGAGGCAGCGGCAGTGACACTGGTGGTCCCTGGATGGAAGGAGGTCCCACAAATCCTGGCCAACTCAGCCTGGAGATGAGCAACCTCCTCCCTCAGCCCAGAGAGGTGCCTGCAGATGGGACAACACCGCATCCTCCAGAACATCTCCCGAAGACTGCTGCTCCACAGCCACTGCACTGCACCACTCAATCATTTCTTATTTCTGGTCCCTTAACTGTTTGCAATCCTTACTCTTTCCTCTGTTTTTTTCTCTCTCTCTCTCTCCTTACTTTCTGCCTGTGTTCCATTTAAGCTCCTGATTGTCCTGTTCTGAGACAAGAATATCCTGTATTTCTCAGTAGACCACTTACTTGCTCAGAGGCAGACCTCCAGCAGCTAGAGGGAGCCGGAGAGCTACTCTTGCCCTTCTAGGATGGTGGGTCTTTGGTGGTTCTGTGATCACTAACTTCCTGCTCCCAAACAGGAAGTTCCTGTTATCAGTCAAATCCTGTGCCTATAAAAATAGAACTAGCTTTGGGTGGGGGGTGGAGGGAGGGAGGGAAGGAGGGCAATATAGTCCCAGTAGAGAGTTCAGTCACACAGCAGTCCTTTCTCCTGGTGTCTTCTGCCAAGCTATTAGCAGAATCTTTCTAAGGCAGTCTTTAAATGTAGCTTCCTTCTAGCTAAGCCACTCTGCTCTACTTACTAGATCTTTCTACAAGTAATTTAAACCTCACAGCTATTAAGTGCTTTCAATCACCTGAGATTTACACCTAGATAACTGTTCAGATACTCATTCAGTTCAGTTAACCCAGACAAACACACACTTTTTTTGTTTGTTTGTTAGTTTTTTCACCCTAAATTAAAGGTCCAAGTACAAAAGTTCTCCTTCTTCTTTAGTCCCAGCAGAGAAGTCCAGTCATACAGCAGTCCTTTCTCCTGGTGTCTTCTGTGTCACCAGTGTCTACTGAATAATAATCTTGTTCCTTTTAAATGTTTTCAAAATGACTAATTTTTCAACATATTTATTTTTAATTTTTTTCTGTTAAAGTCACATTTTTGCATTTATTTTACTTTAATAAGCATTATTTATTTTTGTATGATATACAGATTTTATACTTTGTAGGACATGTGATATTTTATATTTTATAATAAAAGATAAATAATATTATATTTTCTTGAACAAAATGTTGCTTGTGTTTCATTTTTCCTTTATGGATAGCATCTGTCAAAAAAAATGTTTCATTACAAAGTCTTTTCTATACTGATTTTATTACAAGGGTGTAACTGGTAATATTCTCTAAAACAGTGTAGCGTTTTAACAGCCTTATGCTAATCTCTTATTTCAGATACTTGTAGAGCTTAGCAATATGCTGTTCAATATTTTCAGTGCTTTAGAACATATATATATATATAGTATTATTACAATGCAGGACAATGACAGATTATGATCATGGTGAGTTCAGCACTATGTGACTAGATTTCACACTTCGGCAGATGTTGTGGTACAATATACTGCTACAAGGTTATAAGGATAGTGTTAACATAATTGTGTAGAAACCATTATTGTCTAATTAACAAACAGTTATATTTGTTATGCAGTATAAGATTACAGACACAGCAGAGTTTAACATACTTAGATTGTGAAACACATACAATTTCTTATCACTTTCTTCAGAAAAATATGTTAACATGAATACAGTTATCTGAACAATATCTTTAAAGTCAAGTTACAGAGGTACAACATGAGAAAATATAGAGATCGGTAACTAAGTTTTACACAAACATGTTGCCATTTGCTGTGTTGTATGAAACACTAACAGTTACTGTTAAATCAAAGAATTTGAAAGAGCAGCAAAACATTTTTGTCTGTGGTATTACACTGCTAAGTAGATGAAAATGAAAACCTGTAGTAGAAATGCATCAGTAGATAGATCCCAACACAAAATACTATGTGTTCATAACACCATGCAAGTATTGATCTGTCTAACTTTTCATTACTGTGGGTGGAAATGTTTGTTCAGGTTTTTTACACTTACCTTTGATCTTTCATACATGAAATACTGTGGTTGTTTAACAGCATCCCAAAGGTGTGTACTTCCACTACAAATGCATAGTGTTAATAATTAACTGGTAGTGTGGGCTGTAGTATTTATGTATTACCACTCTATTTATACACCAGATTATGTGGTGGGATTGTGAGGGCAGAAGGGTAGGCAGTAGCAGCACTGCAGCCATGCAGGTGATCATGTGGTGATAGTGTATATCTTGAAGGACCCATCCCTGTACCACTACATGTATATGACAAATCAGATACTGTCAATCTATGGCTTGTAGGACGTATACTGCCAGAACAGTATACATACACCAAATGATATTATGAGACCTAGGAGCAAAAGGGTCCATGGTACCACATCTGCATTCAAACAGTGAATGATTTGTTGGGATTCTGTGACTGCAGTGCCACATCTGTATTTACTACTTATACTTACCATTCTCAAAAGAAGGAAATTCATAGCAAAAACTCCATTTAATGCATCAGTTAGGGTTGTTCCATAGTGACAAAGTGAGGAATTCGGTGTTAGGTTGAAAACCCTAACTCCGAATCACCCCCCAGCACCACACACACACACACACACACACAACACACACACACACACATATGCAAGTACGGAGGAGGACTAAGGCAACACGACCAATGACAGACAACCATCAGCAGGTGACAGAAAAACAAACAGTTGTCTAAATGTACTTCAAGACATCCCCACCCACCTGACCAGGTACTGCATGCTCAGTGGAGATCAACAGCAAAACTGAGGCCATGTACACCAAACATACACATCCCTGATTGCAGCTGCACACATGTACCACACTTAGTAGTTGCATGGCCTTACCTACCAATGCCCCACCACACCACAACTGGTACTGTTCCGTTAGTCAATATAAATGCTGAAGGTGCATGATCACAGTTGTACAAAGGTTTTAACACTAGTGAGTATACATTAATTAAGAGAACTACATAAAGTAACTACAAGACACAGCGATGCTCAAGATAAAAGTAGTGTTGCATTTAGTATATGATTTACATAGTAGTACATTTACTGCAACTGTTTACTCAAGATAGAGAGGCTGATGTAAACATATGGAAAAGCATTGCCTGTTCAACGCTGTGAAATCCGTATTGCTAGTATCAGATGCATTCTTACTGATGAAGGTGTACTGCTGATGTACATACATATACCTTTCAGTGTGTTTGAATACTAAAGATGCAGTAAGTATTCTTTGTAAGAAACAGTGTAATTGTGTGGATCAGGCCTAGCAACTTCTAAATATCATAGCACTATGGAGGCAACAATCACATAGCTGTATCAGAGGTGTCTATAGGATAGATTTTCCTGTATGCACTTACTGAGTATGTTGTACCTGATAAAGACAATGTCATTGCATCTGTGATGACTAACTTATTGAAACAGTAATACATTTACTATTGTTGCAATGAGTGATCTATGCCACTTATGGACACAGCCTAATTTTTTTAACAGTTGTTTCATACTCAGGTTGTATGCCTAGTGTTTGGGTTTGCCACAGTTCTGTCACTGATGCTATCAAAGTGATAACTATGTTAATTGTGCTACAACAGGAATCAAGTAGGTATAGTGTAGATATAAATAGAATGTCTTTTAGTATTGATTTAAGTCACAATGGGATAAGTGTACTAGGATGGCAGGGGTTATTCTGTATCACTGACTCTGTCAGTTATAATCACACTAAGGTTTCGATGACTGTAATGATCAAGTTACACTGTTCATCTTCATGAGTTCATATTCACAGCCATTCTCCAGTAACTAGACAGTGGATGGTGTAACTGGGTAGGACACTGTGTTGCAAAGCTCCTGCAGTGCCTAGCAGAGGAGAGTATCTACATGAAGGTAATTAAGCAATAAGGCATGACCAATGGTTATGTTAAATAGTCTGTTAATCACCCTCTGGGGTTTAATGTTGAATGAGGTGTAGCCGAGTGCCACATGTCGCTAGACAGTGATAAACTGACCATTAACATAGTACCTGGGAGTGGGTTTTGGTATCAAAATAATTTTTTTAAACAACATTAAACCATGTTCATCATATGGTTAGGCTCCACATGTATGTTAATAAAACTAAACATAAGGCTGTTAGAATGTTTGCAGCCAATCAGAAAGCTACATTTCTCAGACCCTTGTTATAATCAGAGATATTATACCTGTACAACTCTTTGGTTTTGCTCAACTCTATTGCTCAGGTGGCCCACCACATGTGGTGTGGTGTGGGGCATTGGTAGGTAAGGCCATGCAACTACTAAGTGTGGTACATTGTGTGTCAGCTGCAATCAGGGATGCGACGCTGGTGTGTACATGGCCTCAGTTTTGCTGTTGATCTCCACTGAGCATGCAGTACCTGGTCAGGTGGGTGGGGATGTTTTGTAGTACATTTAGACAATTGTTTGTTATTTCTGTCACCTGCTGCTGGTTGTCTGTCATTGGTCGTGTTGCCTTGGTCCTCCCCTGCTTGCATATGTGTGTGTGTGTCTGTGTGTGTGGTGCTGGGGGGTGGTCGAGTTAGGTTTTCAACCCTAACACGGAATTTCCTCACTTTTGTCGTTGTGGAACAACCCTAACTGATGCATTAAATGGAGTTTTTGCTATGAATATACTATATATATATATATATATATATATATACATACACAGGAGATATCTACACACACACACACACACACACACACACACACACATATTCTATCTATCTATCTATCTATCTATCTATCTATCTATCTATCTACCTATCATCTATCTATCTCTCTCTCTCTCTCTCTCTCTATCTATCTACCTCTATATATGTAGATATATAGATATATATACATATATATATATATATATATATATATATATACACACACACACACAATGGAGTCAGCCATGATGAAGCACAGTAACTTGCAGTAATAGGTCAACAAATCCAACATGACAAAAGGGCTTAATTGACATTTACTATAATGGCCCCTGCAGTAAACTGCAGCATTCTGTATTCTGTAATATTCTGCAGCATTTCTGCATTGCATCCTGACTGTCACATCTGTGTGTGTATACTATACACCTATACTATACGGTTGCACCACTATAGTTAGTGTTCAGCAGTCATTTACATACTAAAGTCAAAAGTTTGGGTGTTAATAACTTTGGACCCGTTCAATGGATTTGCCTGAAATATGGAACATGCTGTGGGGCATGGTAGATCTCTTGATCTACCAAATTGTGTTTGTTGATGTACAGTCTTTGCATGTAAAGCACTGAAAATGCAAAATTATCCAGTTTTGGAGACAGCTTTTGGGATTTTGGATGTGCCCTGCTTAGCCATCATGCAGTGTGCCACCCTGAAAGTCAACTCATTTGAAAGAGCTTTGGTTGCTGAACATGTCACTTTTGTTTGGTGAAAATATTACGGCATTCCAAAGTTATGCCACTTTTAAGTTCCCATTATAAGTCAATGGTAAAATTTATATGTACTGCATGTTTTGCGTAACAAAGAATGGTGTTTTGGCCATCTGGTCTCGCAGACGGTTCAAGAATTTGCAGCCTCACGGTTGAAGAATCTTTGTCCCCGAGGAATTTAAAACATTTTTGATCGCAAAGTCTGCCATCTTGTTTTAAGTTTTCGATCTGACAAACACAAATATCTCAGCTAAGGGTCATTTCTGAGGTAAAACTTGGATTGGTTTTACTCAGGGGACCGGATTTATCCGGCCATGCCTTTGGTTTTATCTAGCTTGGTCTAAAAGTAGAGTTATGAGGTTAAAAACGTTATTCGGCGGGCTTGCTAACGATCTTTGATCTCGAGCCTGCAAATTCTTTGATCGCGAGATTCTTCTATCACGATCGTGCACTGCGAGTCAGGGATGAGAAGGTCAGATTTTAAAATTGCTTTTTACAGCCTAGGGTGCCCTAGACAGTTAAATGAGGGCTGGGTTTTATCAGGGGCTTCGTTGTGCCCCATCTCAATGAACAAAAATAAGTTTGTATGTCCCTGGTAGTCTAGTGCCCCAATCATCATTATGTATATAATGCTTTCTCAATCCCTGATAGTCTAGTGGCCCTCCCAATGTGTCTTTTATTATAAAACTGTTTTGTTTTATGCCTGGTATTCTAATGCCCCCAATGTGTATTTCATTAATATTTCTTCTTAATATCTCTGGTAGTCTAGTGACCCCCGATCTGTATTGAAGTATTATTATTCTTGATGTCCCTGGTAGTCTAGCAGCCCCCATCATAAAATATATAATGAACTGTGATTTCCTGGTAGTCTAGTGGTCCCCCACACCCCCACCCAGCTGTGGCAGCTCACCCAGCACCCCCACCCTTCCCCAGCCGGCGACTGGCACAGCCCACCTCTCACCTCCATGGCCAGCCGCTGACTGTTTGTATTATGAGCACTACCCCATGAATGTGTTGGTGACTCCTCCTGTAGCTGTGTGAGCAGCCTGTGGCTGCCACACAGTCAGGGAGTGGCCACCCATGTGGCCATGGCGGTCATAGTTCTGCACAGTAGACTTGGTGAGTGTGCTGCACAGTCCAATCTCTTGCCTGTTGCCAGCTGTGTGCATGTCTGGTCATAGCCTGGTTCATGTGATGTGGCACACATGTGGCCTGGGTCACTTCCAGCATGTGTAAGGGCAGTTTGCTGGACCATGTGGCATGAGCGTGATGAGTGCATCACTGTGTTGAAATTGCCTGTGTGTTGGTGCTTACCTCTGATCCATGCCACAACCTGCTGTGCTGCTGTGTATATCTCCCTGGCTGCACTGTTGTGTGTCCTTCCAGGCATTCTGTGCTCTGCTGTGCACCCTGTAGTGGTACTGCTGTGTGTGCCTGTCTGTGATTGTCCACATGGGTATACTCCACATGCCACATGGGTGGTCGTGTCTGTATCTGTTGCTCCATGGGGGTGTGGGGTGTGTGTGTGCATGACTGCATGTCCACCTGTGTGGGCAGTGTGCGATCATGTGTCCCTGCATGCATCTCTGTGTGTCCATGTGTGTGTGTGTGTGTGACATCCCATGTGTAAACAGCAGAAGTATAGGAGAATGGGGTGAGAGTTAGGACCGATGACCCCAATGCGCACTCAATGCTGGTTGGAGGTTGGTTGGGGGTCCAAGAGGGTTTTCAACCCTAACAGCAAATTTCCTCACTTTTATCGCTGTGGAACAACCCTAATTAATGCATTAAATGGAGTTTTGCCTCTAATTTCCTTCTTTTTGAGAATGATAACGAGAAATAGTGAATGTAATGCGGCGGCGGGGCCTTGGGCCCATGATGTCTTGTGGCATAGTAACAGGAACAGCAATGCAAAAGAAGCACTAACAGTGGCGCACATGGTAACGCAAGTGCGAATGAGAACAGAAAGGGTAACGACACAGTGGCGTGACCGGAACAGTCTGCCACGTAATATGTCATCACATAGTAACATGGTGCCTGCAAACGGAAATGTCAATGGGCATGGTGATGCAAAGTGAAACAGAAAGAAAAACTACTGTAGACACAAATGGCAAAAAATAACAGAAACACAGCGCAAAGGAAAAGCATAAAGGATAACGCACATGTGTGGCGTAGGCGTCAATAAAATAAGAAAGTAAAAGCCGTCTGGAACATAGCGGAAGAACATGAAACAGTAATGTAAGTGCACAGACTGGTTTTCCCAAAACCTGCATAGAGAAAGACAGTGAGTTCAAAGAATGTATGCATAATAATGGGTATCGAGCAGAAATGAGGACTTGGAATACTAAATAGGTTATATCTCAGGAACCGTAAACGAGAAAAAAATTAAAAGTCATATGATTTACGACTGTTCTGGCTAGTTTTAAGTATTTTCCCAACTAAAAGTCCGTATCTCACACCGTTTCGAGATATGGGCCCTGAAAGGTGCGGCGAACACCGTAATGTTATCCTATGGGAAAAAGAGAAGTTCGAGCACCATAACTTTGCCTCCCTGTAATATTTTTCACCAAACCACTGAAAGGCACATCTGTGAGCTGTTGGTGGTCTTCCTCCAAATTTCAGGAAAAAAGACCAAACCGTTATTTTGTAGCAGGGTGCCAAAGGATTCCTGTAATGCATCGGTACCGTAATGTTATCCTATGGGAAAAATGTCAACTTTGGAGTGCTGTAACTTTGCTGCAGTGTAATGTTTTTCAATAGAACACTGAAAGGCACATCTGTAAAATGTCGACTCAGTTCCTCCAAATTTTGGCCCAAAACTCCCAACTGTTCTTTTGCAGCGGTGCCAAAGAATTGCTGTCATTTCTACAGACTAGAAAACTACTGTAGCTTTACTTTAAAATTTGTGACACTTCGTGAGACAGCGAAAGTAATTTGCAAAAAGTACTTTTTCCAGAAATTTGAAAAACATATTTCTGGGGTGTTTTACCCAAAATAAAGACATGATTAGCATCCTCAGGGTCCGTCTAGGTGATTACAAAAATAATTAGGTTGCTAGAGGGTCCCAAATTTAAATGCCAACCATTTTCTGATCACTAACTGAAAACAAAATGGCAGATTTGCGAAAGTAACAGGGCCATTTCGAAAGTAAAATGCATTTGCGACACTGTCGAACTTTTGTTAACTTTTCCATTGACTTATAATGGGAAATTGTTTTGAATAACTTTTGAACCGTTTAATATTTTTCACCAAATCTTTGAAAGGCACATCAAGGACCCCAGCCACACGTTCCTGAAGATTCTGAGCAGGTTGGCAACTGTGCGACCTGTAGGTAGCCGATCATAAATTCCAGAAAAAGCGTAAACACGCGCGCAGATCATGCTTAATAACTCCGCAGCCATATATCTGACCAGTACAAAACTTGGCAGATCCCAAGGCCTATAGTTCTTGATCACATATTACAAATTTCAGGCAATCCATCAAACAGTTGCAAAGTTATTAGTGCAAAGTTTGGGTTTAACATAGAAATGGCTCCTCAACCCTAACTATGGTAGCACTACGTGCTACCATAATATATATATATATATATATATATATTCGATATTAGGGTTGAAACCCCTTTGCACCTCCAGCCCACCCGTAACTGGAATCGGGGTGTGCCTTGGGGTCATCGCCCTAAGTGTCACCCCATCACATGTGGAAAGAAGCTGAGGAATAGGAGAATGGGGTGACAGTTAGGACCGATGACCCAAATGCACACCCTGATTCCAGTTGAGGGGTGGGCTGGAGGGGTGCAAAGGGATTTCAACCCTAACATTGAATTTCCTCGCTTTTGTCGCTGTGGAACAACCCTAACTGATGCATTAAATGGAGTTTTTGCCTCTAATTTGTCTTCTTTTGAGAATGATTATGAGAAATAGTGAATGTAATGCAGCGGCAGGAACACGGGTGTGATGTCTTGTCGCATTGTAACATTGTGCCCGCAAATGCAAATCAGAATGCGATGATGACGCAGTCAAACAGAAAGAGGAACAGTACTGTAGACAGAAATGTTAAAACAACTGAAACACAACTGCAAATGAAAACGAAAGGGTAATGCACATGGTGCCGTAAACATGAACGGTAAGTGAAACGTGTACGGAACCACAAGCAGAAACGGTAATGGTAAGAGTAATGTAAGCACAGGCTGGTTTTCCCCAAAAGCTGTATAGAGAAAGACAGTGAGTAGAAAGAATGTATGCGAAATAATGACTCTCGGAACACAAAAATCAGTAGTTGTATTAGTAAATTGCTTATATCTCAGTAACCGTACGACATAGAAAAAAATTTAAAAGTCATATGTATTATCACTTTCCTGGCTAGTTATATACATAACCCCATAAGGTGCTAAAATTTTTGACCAAAATTCCTGCATCTCGCACTGTTTTCAGATACAGGCCCTCAAAAGCGTAGCAAGTAACGCCGTAATGTTATCCTATGGAAAAAAACGAAGTTTGGACTGCCATAACTTTTGAACAGTTTAATATTTTTCATGAAATCTTCAAAAGGCACATCGGGGTCTACAGCTGCACGTTCTCTGAAGATTCGGGCGGCCGCAACAAACCGTCCGACCTGTAGGCACGACCGTAGAATTCCAGAAAAGCGTAAACTAATAACTCCACAGCTGTGTATCCAACTGGTACGAAACTTTGGCATATCCCAAGGCCTATGGTACTTGATTGTGTATTCCAATTTCAGCCAAATCAAATCAACGGTTGCAAAGTTATTAAGGTGCAAATTTTGGGTTTAACATGTAAATGGCTCCTCAACCTAACTATGGTAGCACTACGTGTACCATAATATATATATATATATATGCCAACAACCTTAGTGCGAAGCACTGAGGCTACCCCAAAGGCATTGACCAGGAAGCCAAGTTTTAAAGAAATACAAAATCACACATACCACCATAATGCAAAGCATCATGGATCTGTATATGCAAACCACCACAAAATATTATGCTGGTTAAACTTTAAGCAGAAATGCATGGTGCCAAAGGTCTCTCGCACAGACTACAAAGGGTGCCAACAGAACACTTTTATATGTGTATATCTATAGCTGTATCTATAGCTGTATCTATATCTATATATATATATATATATATATATTGCTGAATAGATGGTGGCACCATTCTTCATGCACCACTGACTGTAGCCTATATGGAATGTTAAAATCCAAAACACATAACCTCCACCATAACCATAAGAACAAACACATCAGAATTATCAGACTTAGCATAAAACATACAAGAAGAAAACCCATACTGAACTATCTAATTATATGATGGCACCATTTATTCAATGCTAAAGGACAAAAAATATTTTTAGAGCGCCAATGAAGACTGTTTATATGTAGAATTGTTGATGAAAAACTGGACATGTAAAATAAGCATAGTGTTAGCAATTACATGTACAGAGATGGCTACCATAATATTTAGTGCCAAATATTCAAAGTTTTGCGTGGTCCACAAACAGTTTGTGCGGGATAGTGCAGGATTAGCGTGGGTCTGCCATATTCAAAAGGCCAACTAGTGCAGGCAAACAGCAGTAGCGCCGGGCTAAGCATAATGATAAGCAAGGGCATAGTGAACATGAATAAATTCGCTATGAGATATTCAGTGACTAGCACCGTGCTAAGGTGTTTAAGCGCAACATAGCGCGACCCATAACGCACGGTACAATTTACCACCCAGGAAAAGCTGGTCTTAACCCTGGGCGAATAGCTTTTACTTACGCTTTGCGTGGTGCTATCTCAGCATTAAGCGTGGCTTGCGTGGTGCTAACATGTAGTATGACACTTAGAAACCGCCGGACATGGAGGACACATGCTGCTCACTGATGGCACCACCATGATGCCATCAGCTGCCACCAGTCCGAGCCAAGCACAGACAGTGAGGGGTGATCTGACCCACAGGGGACAGCATGGTAGTGTGGCCATATAGCACACCACCAGACTATACGTCTGTGGTGTGTAACAGATGTCAGCACACACATGCAGCACTAGGGTATGGTGGGCAGGGGGGTGTGGCACAGACCTCACCACAGCCCAGGTGTGACCACACGGCTGGGACATATTGCTCAACGCACATGGGCCAGCAGTGGGATTACGCCACCACCTGTGTGCCTGTCAGATCCTACATGCCCCCCAGCCACCTACCACAAAACTGTACAGATGCCACAGCACACACTGCCAGCCATGTACATGACACTGTGTGCATCCCATGCCACAGGTGCAGCATCTGTGGATCACACAACAGCGTGATAGTACTGTCCTCTGTCAGTAATTACCTGCAAGCTATGCCTGTCACTGTGTACAGTGCAGTGCTCATCACTGCGCTACATACCATAGGCAGTGTGTCCCTCACACTACCAGCCCTCCTGCTACTGTAGTGTCTGCTGTGCACTGTAGCATGACCTACAGTGTGAAAGTTGCATGCAGCACTACCACCACCTGTGCCTATGCTGTGTTGTCCCTGGGGTACGATATGCTATGCTGTACTGTTTACATGAAGCCTGCAGCTATCATCATGCACTGCCTGACTGACCTACAGGTGGAGCTGCAGTCGGACCTGGCCAGCCCCTGTACCTCCAGACTGACCTACAGGTGGAGCTGTGGGACCCTGCAGTAATGCTGTGCAAACTGCATGCAAATCAGGGCATGATGAGATGCTAATGTGGCTATTTGCCAGAGACTATCTGAGTAGACTTATTTGCATGTCACTTTTGAATATGGCAAAGTTTAGCGTGGGCTAACATGTTTGCACCAGGCAAAACATAGCTCTGTGCTAAAGCCACGTTAAAGTGTTAGCACAGCGTTATCAGTTCAGGGAATATTATACAGTTTTGATCACTGTTTTCATGTATGCTGCTGCCTGCAGCTGTACTGGAGTCCATGCATTTGCCAGAACACACATTGGCCACATAGTTCCTCTCTACCTACCCTCACGTCGCTGTGCACTGTGTTGTTGTTGTGGTTTGCACTTCCTGGTTGCTGTATTCAGTTCTGTCTTATTCCAGGGCTATGTTTGCCTGCACTCCCAGCCCAGTTTGCACTGCCTCATTCCTTGCTATATTCAGAAGCTGTTTGCCCTGGGCTATTCCATTTGAATATAGTTTGCTTTGTGCTCTAGGCTAAGTTTGCATGCCAGGCAGTGTTAACTTAACCCAGGGCAAAGCTTTGAATATCTGTCCCTTAGAGTCTAATTTCATGAAATGCACAAGTGCTATTTTTTCCATTCAGCCTGGTCAATCTTTTGCTCCTGCCTGGAAGATCCAAAAGTTCTCTCTGAATCTGGTTTAATCTGTTTTCATAGTCTCCTCCATGATGATGACTGTTGACGTTTCCCAGCCTTACCTTTTCCACTAATCTTCTTCTACCTCCACCTCCCCCACCTGTCTTGCTATACCTCTTGTATCCCTTCCCAGCTGGACACTGACCATCTGACTATCAACTATCCTTACCTTGTCTACAACAGCATCTCCCTCTGAGTGCACTCACCACTACTGTCTTGACCTTACAGTTATCTTACCTTTCTGTTAGGACTTTCCAGTTGGACAATGTCATCCTATTGGCTGCAAACTTATATATTACTGCCTGTAACCTTTACAATGGCTGCAAACTTATATATTACTGTCTGTAACCTTTACAATCAGCCTGACACTTTGTTAGCACCGATTGTTATTTGTGTATATTGTTTAACCATTCAGTCTACTATATCATGTCATTTCCACTCTTTTTTCCAATCCAAGATGTGGAGCCTTTGTAAAAGTGTTTCTGACTCAAAGGTATTAATTCCAAGAATTAAATAAATGAAAAAAAAAATAAATGGACCAAAATGTATGCTTAGTTGTATTTAGTTGGCTATTAATATGTCTTGCAATGGCATAAGTATGGTCATCAGTGTGAATGGCTCAGGCATGTTGTGCTATACAAAATGTCCACTCTTTTGTTCATCCAGTGTAGAATGTCTCACATTCAAATTGTGTCATACCCAAACTCATAGGTTTTGCATGTTCAGAAGTTTCAAATATGCCATTGTTTTCCTATTTTTTGATTCAGAACTAATCTTGTGTTCTTGACCACATTGCTCTGTATACTGTGCCCACACTTATGGGTGCCTTTTGGAGTCTCTCACAAAGCCAAGTTGTGTTTGTTTTTACAATAGAAAGGCTTAGCTAGTCAGTCTCCAATACTTCTTTCTCTCCTGTCTGTCAATTGTGGACCTTTGTCTGTGACCTGCTGTAATCTAGAGTCCAGTTTTCAGTTTTTCCTAATCACTCTATGCACTTACCAGCTTCTAGGTGAGTAACCCATTTCCTCCTCATTTTTCGGGCTGCAGTGGGCAGAGCCCTGCAAACCACTTGCTAGCAAAACAAGGACTCCACTCTGACCGAACAACATTTAGGAGCTGCTTCTCAGTCGCCTCCATGGTCTGCGAAGCACTTCACTGTTATATGCACTATTTTTCTTCTCACCACGATTGTGGAGCATCCAGAGCTCTCATGGTGCTCCTAGACCCTGATATCACTTACTTGGGGTCTGGAGACATAAGATGTCGCAAAACTATTTGTTTAAAGAACAGCAATGACCACTCTGGGATGGAATATGTATATATATATATATATAATAAGGAGCTGTCCATGCATATTCATGAAGTCTATTCATGAACAGCTCATTATTATGTATATATTCAATCCACGAGCAGTCATTGAAACTCTTTAAACAAATACTGCCATGGCTTTTGCACTGCAGCCTGCATGTCTCCGGTCTCCCAACTAAGGAACTCAGGGTCTGGGAACACTGGGGAGTCTCTAATACACTGCTATAGCAGTGAGCAAATGTATGTGTGGCAACGCACATGCACAGACTACCAGTCAGATATTTGGTGCAGCTGCAAACGCTTCTGCATCTGTGATGCTCCTTTGCTTCTGCCTGTGTCCTATTCTTTGGCTAGAACATTAATACAGTAGTTCTTAAAAATGCTAATTTTAATTTAACTTACATACAGTTTTCTCTATTCACAAGTAACTACTCTCATGTACACTCTTCAATCTTCAATCCACAGACTTGCTACAGAAGTCACGGAGATGAGGGGACTGAATGAGAGAGCAATTTAATTTATTTTCTTCAGAGGAGACACACAGCATATGGGGAGTTCAGTAAAACCTGAATCAATATGGAGAAGTAACTGATTTCAATAAAAAACTCTAGTGCCTATGTACAGTTCCTGTGATACTAACAACAATGGACTGTTGCTACAGGATTATGGAGGAATGTTCGTGACTGCTTCTTCTCTCCTCTCCCATTAAGATCACTGAAAGGGGATGTAGATGGAGGAACACCCCACAGCAGCATAACATAGCAGATTATTTTATTTTTAAAGTAACCCTGTGAAAAATAATAAATTGAGACTTCTGACCATCATGTGAGAGCCTATCCTTAAAAGTCTCTTTAGAGATATGCATTTCAGCACACCAAAATAAAACATCAGTTGTTCCTCTAGTAGTCCCCTGTTGTGACCTCAGCTGCAGCCCTCTCATCTCTGGCCAGAATTTGTTTCTTCCTGGTATCAGTAATCGCCCTCTCACACTTTAGGAAGCTGCCTCTCTGCCCCTGTGAATATTATGTTCAGTCTGTCACCTTGCTTACAGCTGACTTGTCAACTGTCTTGCTCTTTTATGAAACAATATATCTGAACTGCAGTTCTTGCGTGTGCTTAAAAATTGTCCCTTAGGCAAGTTTTGAGTGACACGTTTAGGGTGACAACTTTCTGCTCTTAGGAGAGTGTTCCTGTCACTTTCTTTTCTACAAGTCAGTGACGATTTCACCTTGTTCACTTTTGAAAATTTTATATCCAGATAGTTAAATTCATTCTTACTCCAATTTAATGCAAACTTTAGGTTGTGATTGCTGTTTTCAGGAATAACTTGAACTGTAGCTGATCATCTTCTGTCTTTCCCTAAGATGAAGCCTATGCATCTATGATATAATTCAGCCTTGTTGTACAACACGTTTTGTTACAGATTATATTTAACTTTCCTCTTTCCATTGCCAAGAAATACGTTTGTGAAACTGGGGCAAAAGTGGCACCCTTGAGGTTCCTTCTGACTTGCAAAAATACTCTTTGATGAACAGAAAGTAGTTTTGTGTCAACACTAGTTTGTACAGTGAGAATAAAAAATCAAAAACATCTAAAAAAAATCTAGTCTGCTCCAAATAATATTCGACTGCTGCTAACCCATCTTTGCATGGTGTGTTAGTGCAGAGTGCTGCTATGTCTAGTATTGCCATGACTGCATCACCACTAGTTTCCAAGTCATTTAATGTTCTTAACATAGATGTTGTGTCCTGTACACAAGCCCTTCGTCGCTTTGTGCCATCGCAATAAAGCTGTCCACAAACTGTGACAGAGGTTTTAATAGTAAACTAATGCCAGTCATTGTTATTTTGATTCCTGTTGTGAAATGACAACTCCATACATCTGCTAAGGTGCTCAACTGATATTATTTATTCAGCATATATATCTGTACATATCCATTTATCATCATTTCATTATTTCTAACATTTTATTTACAAATAATTTTCCTCATGAAATCCAATCCAAAATATATTTATATACATACATTTCCTTTCTTACTCATTACTATCCCATTCCATATATAACCCACCAAACAGGCCTTACCTTACTTCTTTTCCTTGGCTTGGGCATGCAACCCAGGCGTGGACGTAACCCAGCACCCTTTCTGCCTGACCAACCCAGTCTTTCCATTCTTTCCTCCTTTCTGGGCTGGGATGTCTACCCCGACCCTCCAGTTTTGGACCCCTTGGGTGACAAACAACCCCAAGCGGTACCAGACATGGCTGGATGTCAACCCAGCTCATGCTTACCATTCTACCACCCTGTACCCCTGTGCCCCATAAGTCTTCTTCTTGCACTTCTTCCCTCTCCCCTTCTTCTTTCTTCTTCCACTAGTCCATCTCCCAGCTCCACAACAGATGATGGGCTTCCCTCATTATGCTTCTTTTCTTCTACCACTCTCTACTGCCTCATCCAGCTGCAGATTAAACATAATAATGCCACTTGACAAATGTACCCCATTGTGTCTATAATAACTCGCACAGTCATAAGGAGGTATCATGAGAAATGTATATACCTCACCTCTGTCATAAATGCGCTATTCTCCTATTTAGCCTCTTCCTAGCCTTTTCAATCACCTTACTATCCAAAGCCTGCCTCTATACCTTTTGTTATAATCTCTGATCACTCTATCATCACCCATGGCCACCACATTCTCACCACCTCCATATCCCACTTTGTTTCTTGTAACAATTCCACCCATGGTCACTTCCCCAAGTCATTGCCCCCAAATGCAGTAACAACACATCCAGCCTGTGACATTTTTATTTTATTTCTTCCTTCCACCAGCAGTAACAGCTGCACCAATCTCATCCCCAGATCACTTTCCAAAACACTCTGACTTCCTCCGGTGCCATGTGCAGCTGTCTCCCACCAGGCATCATTGCAGCTTGTCTCCAAGGGTTTGTTTGAAATCATCTGGGACACTGGCATTATGTATGCATCTCCTACCCTTTGAAATTCTCTACCAAGTCAGATGCAGGTGCACAACTGTAGACTGATTTAAGCAGGCTTTAAAAACCTTTTTATGGTGACAGGCTTTTTAGAGGTGATGGAACTGTTGATATTATATAGAAACATAGAATTTGATGGCAGATAAGGACCGCTTGGCCCACCTAGTCTGCCCATTTTCCTACCTAACAGATAAGCTGCAGATCCAAGTTAACCAACAGCTTACTTCCTCCTACCCCCACTAGGACTGCCTAATGCCTGTCCCATGCATTCTTAAGTCCCCACTGTTCTTGACTCCACGACCTCCTCAGGGAGGCTGTTCCATGCATCCACAACCCTCTCAGTGAAAATACTTCCTCCCATTACCTCTAGGCTGTCCCCCCCTATCTTCAAATTGTGCCCCTTGTTGTCGCAATCTCTTTTCTGGAAGATGCTACCCTCTTGGACTTTGTTAATTCCTTGAGGTACTTGAAAGTTTCTATCATGTCCCTCTCTTCCCTTCTTTCCTCAAGGGTATACATATTAAGCTCCTTAGTCTTTCTTCAGTATGTCTTCTGGTGCAGACCCTGCACCATTTTGGTTGCCCTCCTCTGGACAGCCTCCACTCTGTCTATGTCTTTGAGGAGATGGGGTCTCCAGAACTGCACACAGTACTCCAGATGGGGTCTCACCAACTGTCTGTACAGAGGGATAACAACTTCCTGTTTTCTACTATTGATGCCTCTTCCTATGCATCCCAGTATCCCCCAGCCTTCCTTACTGCCTTCTCACATTGCTTGCCCACCTTTAGGTCATCTCATATAATTACCCTAGGTCCCTTTCTATTTTTACTGCTGTCAGTATCTCACCCCCATTGTATACCTTCCCTGGGTTTTGTTTCCCATGTGCATTACCTTGCACTTCTTTACACTGAATCTGAGCTGCCATACATGTGACCATTCCTCCAACCTTGCCAAGTCCCTTCTCATCCTTTCCACTCCATCTTGTGTATCAGCCCTGTTGCAGATCTTTGTGTCGTCTGCAAAGAGACATACTTTTCCTTCCAGTTCCTCTGCAATGTCACTTATAAAGACATTAAAAGGACCGGTCCCAGTACTGAACCCTGCGGTACCCCTCTAGTAACCCTCATTTCTTCACTGTGTACTCCATTTACTACTATCCTTTGAGTCCTGTTGTCTAGCCAGTTTTTTATCCAGGCTACCACCTTGGGACCCACTCCATGGCTGGCTATCTTGTGTATTAATCTTTTGTGTGGGACTGTATCAAATGCCTTGCTAAAATCTATGTAGGCCATGTCCACAGCCCCTCCCTGGTCTACTACTTTGGTCACCCAGTCAAAGAAATCTATTAGATTCGTCTGACCACGACCTTCCCATCGTGAATCCATGCTACCTTGGGTCCTGTGCCCCACTGGACTCTAGGTACTAACAATTCTTTCAGAAGTGATTCCATCATTTTCCCTACCACTGAGGTCAAACTAACTGGTCTGTAGTTTCCTTCCTCTGTCCTGCTCCCACTTTTGTGAAGAGGAACCACATCTGTCCTCCTTCAGTCCTCGGGTACCACCCCATCCTCCCATGATTTGTTAAAGAGAGTAGTCAGCGGTGTCACTAGTTCTACCCTTAGTTCTTTAGAATTCTTGGGTGAATCCCATCAGATCCCATTGCTTTGTCCACCTTCAATTTTATTAGTTCTTTCAGAACCCTTTGTACTGTAAATAGACTGGTACTGACCCCCGTCTTCAGAGTGTTTCTCTTGTTTGGTTTAGGTAACTCCCCTCCTCTTCCTTTGTGAATACTGAGCAGAAATGTTTGTTCAGTATCCCTGCTTTTCACTGTCACCCTCTACCCACATTTCCTCCCTTTATTAAGCTTCAGTATCCCTCCTTTGGTCTTTCTTTGCTCCCTAATGTACCTATAAAGGTCTTATCCCCCTACTTAACAGAATTGGCTATCCTTTCCACGGTTTGGGCCTTTGCTATTCGGACTGCCTTCCCAGCCTCTTTCTGCTTTAATATGATGCATTGTTGATGTCTGATTCATGATTTTAAGTTGGAAGGCATCTTGATATTGAAAGGCACCTAAAAATAAAGTTTATCATTATTATTGTTGTTTCTCCACCCAATATATGAACGAATGCCCCACAATCCAAATGGTCTTCCTGTATACTACATCTGGGGAAAACAGACAACATTATCACCACATGTTTCTGACATACTTTATATAGCAGTTCGACTGCCATCTTCCCACTTTCTTGATCTCTGCCACCGACCATCCTCGTGCTGCCATCTCTGAGCCTGTGTCAATCCTGAAAGAATGTGATGAAAAGCTCCGTTTCCTCTCTGAGGAAATCCATCCCCTTTTCAGTATCTTTGTCAGTTGATGACTGCTGTGACCAGGAAACTGTCACTGTACATGAATAAAACTGACCGTCATAGCCATTCGGATCACCTATACTCCTCCAATGTCTTTACCATGCATCTCCCCTGGCCTGTCCCTTATTCAACACCACCTTTGCCTCATGGCCCATCTGATCCATTTTAGTTTACACAGTAATACCACTATGCTCCCTTCTTCCACTGCATGTTCCCCACTGTAGCCCCCAGACATGTCCATCTTCTTCCTCGCTATCACCTCATTGACACCGATAGCACCTCACTACATTACCAAGAAAATCACTGTAAACAAGCAAGCCTTATACACTGGATTGCAGATACTCTTTAAGACTTTTAAAAGCCATTCTAACTACTCCCCATTAATGGCCTCTTAGTATCCATTGTTTTCCTTTACAACTTCTTCCATCCTTGAACATTCTTTTAATCACTGGGCTCTACTGGGCTTCCCACCCCCTGAAATTTGCACACAAACCTATTCCTGCTAGATGTATCCCTATGGATGAGTGTGCCATCCTCTCTTTCCAGTTTTACACCATAAACTTCATGACCTGACCTCAGTTACTGGCCCACTTATATGTAACCCAGAGTGCTGTCAAAACCCTTGGAATGCTTTCCATGCTCTTTCATATGCCTGCAATGTACTTGCAGACCAAGAGCTTATGAACAGCAACTGGGTTCTTTACATCTAATCTCCCACAGGTGGCAGGGGTGCAACTACAAGGGTGCAGGGGTGCAGTCGCACCAGGCCCATGAGGTTTGAGGGTCCCAAATCATAATTCTGATGTCTATTCAAAATCAGGGGCCCTATAACATACCATTGCACAAAGGCCCTCTGTGAATTTGCTACGCTACTGACAAGTGGGATGGAACCAATGTTCTTGGTATCCACCCTGGGACTATTAGTAATTGAACCTGTCTAACTGAAGACAGGAAAGGTTGTCAGCTACTGCATTTTAATGCCCTCAATGTGTCTTGCTTTGAATGACAGATTTAATCTCAAACTCTCCGATACTAACTGCCTGCTACCCTCATGACCATCTCCATGATTCCCCTGCCTATTCAACACCTCCACCACTGCTTGGTTGTCGCACCAGAAAAATATCTTTTGATTTCTCAGGCTCGTCCAGGTGGCAACCACCAGCAAAATTGGGAATATCTCCAAAAATGTGATGTCCCACAGCAGGTCCCTGTGTACTCACCCACTGGCCACCTCTGTGATATTCGCTTCCCTTTAAAATATGTGCCCATCACCAGTACCCCTGCTGCATACATATATAACTCCAAATCTGTGTTGAATAACCACTGCTCCTGTCAGAATGTGACTCCATTATAGTGCTGTGGAACTGCTTCCAAACCTCTAGATCTTGGGGTGCCCTTTTAGAAACATCCACCCATGTGATGTGGCAGCCTTGCCTTGCCCATGGACCTAGCCAGTCTGCAGATAAAAGCTCTCTCTGGTGCAACCACCCTCCATGCAAACTTTTTATGCCCCAATTGTTGCACCAACAACAATTGTACCCTCCATCTACCCTTCACGCATGTGATTAGCTCCTTAACCTGTCTACCTTGTGGGCTGGAAGCTTGAATACCCAGTGCTCTGAATCCACCTCAATCCCCAGGAATTCTAGATTTCGTGTGGGCCCGTTGGTCTTTTCTTCCGCTAAAGGTACCCCCAGTGTGATACACATCTTCTGGAAATCTCACAGCATCCCTGCTGTCCCATAAATCCTTTTCCTATCATCAAAAATCATCTTGCTAGTGGACAACTGTTTTGTGCCCATTTTGTCTCAAATATCCACTGAAGTCTGGTACTAAACATCTCAAAAGTGGTGCATGCAACTGAACATTACATTGGCATTGCCTTTAAAATAATACTCCTCCTTGAATTTGAACCCCAGAGATCCCAATACTCCACCCTTACTGGCAGCAACTGGAAGGTGACTTCTGGGTCAGTCTTTGCCAGCCACACCCATCCGCCACTCTGATCATCTCTACCACGTGATCCAGGGTGGTGTATGACACCACATTTTATTTATCTGAAATCATGTCATTAAACGATTCCCATTCTGGGTAGAATAAGTGGTGGATTGGCTGATATTCCCCAGGCTGTTTTTGGGTACTAACCTCAATGGTGACCCTTGAAGCTCAGGGAAAGCTCAGAGAAAGGGGTGCTTCAAATTGGCCCATGACTCCACCTGCTGGTACCTCCTTCTTTATCTTCCTCTGGACTACAGCCTCCTTCCCTTTCACTGACCCCAGGTTGCTGGCTGTCAAAGCCTTCCTTTCTTCTTTATAGTGTAGCTAAACCCTTCCAAAAGCCTTCCCTTGATACCGCCCTAGCCTCCTATCCGTATATCCATCCATCACCTCCATTAGAACCTCTCTGCCTTGATTAGAGTTTGAGTCATGATAAAACCCTCCTCATCTTGAGTTCTCCCTGTCCATTTATCTGCCCTTTGCTTGACCCAAATGACCTCTTCCACTGAACCCCTGCCACCCTTCCCCATCCTGCCATCTCTTGCCTCCCAGAATTCACCCAAGAAAACTGCCCCATGTACTGTTGTGGTTTGAAGCTGTCCCACATGGACTTTCCCTGGATACCAGATGCTGACCCCCCACACTTGGAGCAGATATGCCTGAACTTGCAAGTCATCCAACTACAGCTCGCCTTATTGTATCACCAACAGGTTTTGATCTGATCATCCATCAGCCCTTTGCTACCTCAAACCCCCATTGTTCCCTGTCATTGTTCTAAGCCACAAATAAACATCGTCAATTCCCAATGCAAATCCATATGCTCTGCCATCCATTGCCTGAACCTCTCATCGTACTGCAATCACCCATACCCCCTTTCATCTTATACACATCCGTTATGATCATTGAATACGTCAGCAGTGGTATGGCGCACTCTGGCTGCTTTTGCATCAGAATCACACTAAAATGCGTAAACCAGCTACCCATGCATCAACAGTCTTACCCTTGTAGTGTGTGTCTTCCACTGTCTTCCCTACCAATGCTAATGCCACTGCCATCCCAAACTTCCTTACTATCTCCCCTGCTTGTATTTCTTAGCTGTCTCCTTGTCCACTAATGCAAACATATCCACATACTCTCTTTTCCATATCTTTTCTTTTATCAATTCTGGCACAAAATCCCTAGAGTCATCCCTGGTATCACCCTTCTTCTGCCCCTCCATTCCTTCTCTCTACTCTTGTGCTGTCCCTCCTTTTCCTTCAGCTCCTGCTATGCCTTTTCCATCACCTCGAAACCTTGTTCCCTCTCTTTAATGACGTTTCTAAATACTCCTTCAAACTCCCATTGACCATCAAATCACCAGTGGGTCCTTACCCTTGGTTTCTTTGCTCCATCAGGTCCCTGGATTGTTTTGGCACTTTCCTCACCTGCCTTTCTTTCATCATCTTCTGGTGCCTTCTGCTTCCCATCCTTTTTGTCTTATCTTTGGCTTTCTTCACTTCATCCTGGAGAGCTTGCACCTGTCCCATGAGCTCCGCTGCCTGTTTTATAAACTTTCTCTGCCTGACTCCTCCTTGTTTGCATTTCTTCTTGGTGCTATACCTGCATCAACTCAAGCACAATATCATGGTATAACCTGTTTCCACCACAGCATCATACCAGACCTGCCTGTTTACTTTAGCCCCTGGTCTCACCCCTTTATTCCTGTTTTATATGTATATTTATTTATTTGATCTGAAGCTGCATGATTATCTTCCCAGATGAACTAACCTGCCTGCTGCAGGGTGTTTTCTCTGCTATGCTGATAAAACACAGAAGCTACTATACCACCCTGTCTCACTGGAACATCAGCATGTGCCTGTGAAAACTGGGAGCAGGTGAAGTGGCAACTTCCCTGAGCCAGATTAGGAATAATTTGCTCCCTTGTAAACTGCAGCTGCCTACCTTCCATATGGAGGGACAACAGAAGCTTGCTAGCTTCCTTATTGGGCATTATACCCTTATCCTGTGCAATTTTCCTTATTTCTTTCTGAATACATGACTGCCAAAATCTTTGTTTTACTGTCCTGCTTAATTTTTGGTCCCTGCAGTATGAATCCAGCAACCGCCTCTTGGATATGGCTGTATTATTCAAGTGTGCTCGCATCACTACCACGATATGTACTGGAAGTTCTTTTATATAAACGCCATTGAAATAATGTCTTCCTCCCTATGTTTCTTTGGATACTGCTACCACCGTAACACATCAAGTATCACCTCTGCCTTATTTCAATCTTTTATGTCTGACTATATCCATGCTGTATGCCCCACATCATGTCTCTATGGCCATTCTGCAATACTTCATGTATTCCATGTTTCCTGTGACCCACAGTAGTCTTCCTCTCCCCACCTCACAGCCACCATCTGTGGTCCATTCCCTGGCCATGTGACCAAGATAGTCACCATGCTCTCCTCTCCTTCCCCACCTCAAGATGGCAACTGCTCTTCTTCATTATTATTATTTTCTTTTGCTGCTCCTGCTTGCAGTTTTGCAAGCCACCTGACAGCAAATCAAAACCACTGTAAATCTTCTTCTGCCTGTAAGCCACCCTAGCTCTTTACTCACTCCAAAACAAAAGGGGTCATCTGCCCATCCTTCTTTATTGCCTCCAGAGATGTGGCCCACTGGCGATGTCAGGCGCTGACCTGCGAGGTTCAAATCGCAGGCTGGCACCTGTGACCCTCTGCTCATTGCTCTATTTCTGCCTCATTCACTGAATGCTGTCCACCCTTGAACTTCCTCTGCCTTGCCCAATCCCCGGTCCTGCCTGGAACCAACCACTGCACTTTTTACCACAGCACCCTCAGCCCTGGCCTTTATTAATTGAAGCACTCCCCCTTTCTCTCTTGTTCCTCTTTGTTTGAATGAGACTTAGATCCACAATACTCACTGCTAGCCTACGAAAGCTAATACTCCTTCACACAAATCCTTGTACTTTTTATTGAGGAAAGCAAAGCACAGATACAAAATACAGTCTTTTCCTTTCTAACCATTCATGCTTGAGAATGGAGACTGAGGCAAGGCAAGGCAACTTTATTTCTAAAGTGCCCAATCCCAGAGGCTCTGGGGAACCATACACAATTAAAATAAAATATAAACTACAGAAATAATACTGGTATAAAGAGCAATGTATTTAAAACAGCATTCTAAAACATAAATGTAAAATAGGTAATGCAATAGCTGATGGGAGGGTAGGGCAGATGGCTTAATCACCAAAAGCCTGCCAGAAAAGATGGGCCTTAAGCCTCTGCTTAAAACACCAATCGAGGGGCCTCCTGACTGCAGCTGGAATTGTGTTCCACAGGGTCTGCCCAGAGACACTAAATGTTCAGTCACCAGAGGTCTTAAGCCGGACCCTGGGAACATCCAGGAGTCCCTCGTAGTGGAGAGGAGAGAATGGGCAGATGTTGCAGGTGATAGGAGCTCAAATAGGTAGCCAGGGCCCAGCCCATATAGGGCCTTATAGGTGAGCAAGCCCACCTTGAAAGGACCCTCCACCTGACCAGCAGCCAGTGCAGAGCATGAAGGACTGGGTTCACATGGCATGACCGAGATAGTCCCGCCAGTAACCGGGGCCGCTGTGTTCTGCACCAACTGCAACCTGTGGAGGGTCTCCTGTGATCCCAAAGTAAAGAGCATTATAGCTGTTGAGTCTGGAGGTCACAAAAGCATATACTAGGGTTGGCAGATCTTCAGGTGGAATGAGGGGTTTGATCCTGGTGATGTTCTGTAAGTGGTAAAAACACTCTTCACAACAGTCAACACCTGATCTTTGAACATCAGTCTGCTGTCCAGGATCACACCTAGATTTCATACCCTCGAGGAAGCAACCAATGGAGCAGACCCTAAGAAAAGACCACTGTCCACCCAGGTAGCCCACATTATGCCCATAACCCAGTTCAACCACCAGCGCCTCTGGGTTGATTCACAGCCAGCTGGAAGCCATGCAATCACTGATTTTAGCCAGACAGGTGTTATGCACATCAGTTTTAGTTAAGAAATTCTATGATTTTAAAGGTACCACAAAATCAGGCAAACGGAGTCTGTTAACTAGAGCCATCCTGACTGCTCGAACGTTCCTCTTCTCTTTTTTTTTACAAACTCGTCCTATCTTATTTTTAACTGTTTTATACTATACAATTTATTTATTAGTGTTTTATGTATGTGTTGTAGTTTTTGATTAGTTTGTATCTATTTGTATGGCACCCAAAGCCTCTGATTGGGTGTCTCAAAAAATAAACCATGCCTTGCCTTCTGCCTTCTGACTAGGTGCTCTCTCTGCTGCATTTCTCACTCAAAGAAACCTCTTGTAACTGCATAACCATAGTGCTTGGTGAAAGTGTTGACTGAACTCCATATGGCTGCTGTGCAGCTCTCTGTAGCTAAAACATAATGTAAGCATGCTACTGAGGCAGCCATACCCCTGGTGGAGTGACCATGAACAACTTCTGGAAGGTACTTGCCATACATCCAGTAACAAAAATAATGCAGTTGGCCAATCATTTGGACAGACTTTGCTTAGAAACAGGTGCACCCTCTTTCCTGGGGCAAATGACAAAACAATTGAGAAGGCTTCTGAACCTCTTTAGTACTGTCGTATAATAACACAAAATTCTATGCACAACCAAAATGTGGAACAATGCTTCCCTGGATTGGTATACTCTGGATAATACACAGGAGATGGACTGATTGGTTCAAAGTAAACTCAGATAGCACCTTAGGGAGAAGCTGAGTATTAGTAAGTAAATACATTCTGTCTTTGTGTAAAACTAAATAAGGCTCCTTATGCATGATGGACAAAAGCTTAGAAATCCTCTGAGCAGAAGCCACAGCAACTAAAAATAACATTTTCCACGACAGAAAGAATAGCTCACAACTTGCAGTTGATTCAAAAGAAGATAGGGTGAGCATTTCCAATACAAAATTGAGACCTCAAGCCAGGATGGGATTACAGATTGGGGTTTCAAATGCAGAATATCTCTTAAGATGGTATGGGCCACATCTAGCTGAGCCACTGATTGCCCATCAACAGGTGCATGATATGCAGAGATGGCAGACAGATATACCTTGATGGAAGAGTACTTCAAGCATGAATCTGAAAGTGACAGCAGGTACTCCAGAATCTGATTTACTGGACAAGTGAAGGGATCCAGGCAGTCTGAAGCTGCCCAAATTACAGAGCTTTTCACTTCATGGAGTAAGTGGCTCTGGTGGAAGGCTTGTGAGCTGCCATGAAGACCTCTGCCAACTTGGGAGAAACATCAAATTGAGAAATGGCTATGTTCTCAAAGGCCACATATGAAGATGGAGTGACTTGTGGTCCAGATGGACCAGGGTGCCCTGTTTCTGGGAGAGCAAGCCTATGCATCATGACAGGGCACTAGGGGTTCCACTGCCAATTGCTGAAGCAGAAGTAACCAGATCTGGTGAGGCCAATATGGAGCAATGAGGACTATGATTTCCCTTCCATTTAAAACTTTGATAAAAACTCACTGAAGAAGAGGGAAGGGAGGAAAGGCATACAGAAGCCTACCATTCTAGGATGGGGCAATGTGTCTTTCCAGAAAACTCCAAGCCTGGGAGCGAGTGATCAAAAACATCAGTTTTGCTTTGAGTGAGGACACAAAAGGTCCAACTCTGGGTGACACCAGTGGTCAAACAGGTCTACCATGATGGAGGGTAGGAGGTCCCACTCATGATCCCAAGATTGAGAGCAGCTTAAGCTATCCACTAAGACATTTTGCATGCGGGAACGTGCACAGCTGAAAGATGAAGGCTATGATCCAGTGCTCAATAACAACCTTGCATCGCTTATCAACACAGAGGATAAGAGTGGGTCCCTCCTTGTTTGTAAGTGTAATGGACCATGCTGGTGTTGTCCATCTGTATTACCAGTGGGCCTGGGAATGGGTGGGTCTGGAAGGCCTGAAGGGCATATAGGACTGCCCGCATCTTTAGCATGGTTCCAAGTCAGAACAGTGACTGTGGAACGTCAAACTATCACAGTGGCCCTGAATCCACAGCTCAAACACTTTTGTAAGTCTTTTCTTGTGAGTGCTTTGCCCCCACACCCCCTTATCATAGATTCCAGCTCTGGGGCACATCTCAGGGATGGGGAGGAACCATGATCACACAAAAGTGTCGGTGCTGTAATTCTGTTGCCGTTGTGACAGTTCTTCAGTCACTCTTTTCACTGGGTACCCTTCAGCACATTTATGTGAAGACATTCCTCAGCTGCAGACCACACTCCTGAGTCTGGTGAGCCCCAGATAAGCCCCCCAATCCAGAGTTGGACAAGTCTGTGGTCAGGATTTGCTGAAAGGGGATAGGAAGGGCACCCCTGGAGGAGGTTGCTGGGTGCCAGCCACCTTAACAGGACCCTTTTATGGGGGCCAAGATGAAACCATTTGGTTGAGGTTAACTGTACACTGGTCCCACTGTACCCTGAGTGTCCACTGAGGGATTCTCATGAGGGACACTGACTATGGCAGCTGCCATATGACCCAGGAGACATAGGAACAAATGAGCATGACATGACGAGAGGGAGTACAACAGTCTGGCCAGCTCCAACAAGCAGGCTGCTCTGTCCTGGGGAAGGAAGCCCATGACCTGATCTGTGTCCAAGACATCCCCAATATACTGAAGGCACTGGAAGGGTGAGAGGAATGACCTGGCTAGGCTGATGGTCAGCCCATTGTCCTGAAAAAGGTGGTGGGTATGCTCCAGGGTCAACAGGAGGTGTTCCCGGAAGAGGCTGCTAGGAGCCGATTGTCCAGGTAGGCAACAACACAGTATCCCTGGCACTGGAGAGCAGCTGCTACCATTGCCAGGCACTTGGTAAAATTCTAGGGCTGAGTACAAACCAAATGGAAGAGCCTGGAATTGGAAGGCCCTGCAGCATGACCATTCTGAATTTCTTGTACTGAATGGATAGATTCAGTAAGCTGAGGTCCAGGATTGGCCTGAGGTCTCCCGCGCACTTGGGACCAGGAAGAAATGAGACTAGTACTCCTGTCCCTGCTGGAAAATGGTTACCAGCTCTATGGCCCACTTTCAAAAAAGGATGTGAATTTCCTCCCAGATCAGGGAGACATGATGTGGCAGGTAATGTGACTGAGACTGGGTTGTCTGGAGGCCATTTCAAGAACTCCAGTGAGTGACCATGTTTGATTAACTGAAGTACCCAGCTGTTTGAAGTGATCTCCTTCCACTTCAGCAGGAGGAGAGAGAGAAACAATCCCTACCACCACCTCCTGGCCCACCTAAGGGAGAGGGTTGAGCAGGGAGTCAGAAGGAGAGAGCAGATGCAGGGTGTGCCATTGGTCACCCCTCTGCAGATTTTGCTAGCGGAGGTGGATGGGGCAGGCAAGGCAAGTGCTGTAATCTTGCATTTCTCTGGGGTTCTAGATGGCTGTTGGACTTGGTGGGGATGCTGAAGATGAAAGGGCTGCTTCTGGCCAGGTTTGGGCTGGGTATGATAAAGGGAGTGGAATGATCTGATGGCCCTCCTGAGGCCTGAAGCTTAGTGAGGATGTCCTCCACATCGCTGCCAAACAGCAGTGAGTCCATGAAATGCTCATTCAGGATGGATTTCTGCATATCTTGTGTGAATCCCAAGAGCTGGAGCCAAGGATACCGGCTAAGGCAGACGCTGGTGGCTGCAGCCCTAGCCGATGTATCCACAGTATCGTAGGTGGTTCTGAGAAAGTGGTCACCAATGTAGGAGACTGCTTTGAGGTTGTCCTGTAATTCTTTCTTGGAAGTCCTCTGGGCAGGGAATGGATGACCTCCTGGACCTTGTCCCACAGGGACTTCTGATATTGCAGCATGTGGCCAAGGTAATTGAGGGCCCAGATGGTGAGAGTGGAGGAAGCAAACATCCATTTGGCAAAAGGATCCAAATGGTGGGACCCCAATCTGAGGTCAGGGAGCTAAGGTGTTTCATCCATTTGGAGCAGTCATGGCCAGCATTGATGAGCACTGAATATGCCTGAACTTGTTCCCCCAAACAGGACTGGTTTCTGGAGCATGATAAAGTTGGTCTGCCTTGTGAGGCATGGCCAGGAGAAGATGGGGCTGATGCCAGGCCACCATCATCAATTCATCATATGATCAATAAGTGAGGGAAACCACCAATGGTGGGCGTCAGGCTTACATAGGTAAATGGCCAACCACCTACATTCAGGGTCCTGCTCCTTGGAACTGAAGCTCATTGCAGCCTGGATGCAGAGCATGACCACCAAAAAGGAGGGGTAGTCTGGGGACTGAGGGTAAGGGTGACCCAGGGAGTCCCTGGCATAGGGAGAGGAAAACAAGGATAAGGCCTGTGGGAGTTGGGTGAGGGTAATGAGACCCTTGGACATAACAGGTGAGGGCCCTGCAGTGGAGCAGGTGATGTAGGGGCTGGCATTAGGGTGACCCTGCATGGGGTTGAGTGAGGAATGGGGCCAGCCAGAAGCCTAACTCCAGAGGGGTGTGGATCAATGAGGTGTCTGACCTTAGGGAAGCGGGAGACAGGAGGGTCACAAAGGTGCCCCTGCATCCGTCAAACCCACGTTGTTTATGAACATATGAACATAAGAAATTTTCCAGCAGATAAAGGCCTAGAGGTCTATCAAGTCTGCTCGAATGTGCAGCTAGCACCCTTATTCAGCAGCTGCCCTCCTTCCACCCTTCCCCTTCATTGACTCTCCCTTGTCCTGTCCCATCCCTTTTGAAGCAGTCCACTGTTCTACTGGATACCACTTCTACAGGTAAAGCATTCCACCCAGCCACCACCCTCTCTGTAAAAAGTGTCTCCTCATCTCCCTCCTTAACCTTCCTCCCTCCAGTCTCATATCATGGCCCCTGGTGTTCCTCCCCCCTTACTTTGAACAGCCCATCTGTACCTGTCTTATTTATTCCTTTCATGTACTTAGAGGTTTCAATCATGTCCCCATCCCTCCTCTCTCCAATGAGTAAATGTTCAAATCCCTCAGCCTCCTCTCGATGATAAGTGCCCCAGCCCCTGATCATCTGTGTTGCCCTCGCTGCACCCCTTCCAGTAACTTAATGTCCCTCTTCAGATACGGGCACCCAGTACTGCATGCAGTACTCCAGGTGCAGTCTAACTAATGACCTATACAGTGGCAGAATCACCTCCTCCCTCTTCCAGGATATACCCCTTGCAATACAACCCAGCAGTTTGTTGGCCTTTGCAGCTGTCTTCCTACATTGTGCTGAGTTGTTCATTGACCCTGTAATGAGCACCCCAGATCCTTCTCCTCCTCCTCTGTCTGGGCTATCTGCACTCCCCCAGCTGGTAACTCGTCCTTGGGTTCTTCATCCCAAAATGCATCTCCTTGCACTTTTGGCATTAAACCAGAGTTGCTAGGTGTCTGACCAGGTGTCAAGCTTTGCCAGGTCATCCTGCAACCCCTGCCATCCCCCTAGGTCATCCACCACTGCTCTACCTTGGTATCATCAGCAAACAGACTGACCTTGCTCTTGATGTCCAATGATATGTCTGCAGTGAATATCCCAAACAACACTGGTCCCAACATCGAGCCCTATAGAACACCGCCGTCACTATCCTTGGGTGTGACAGCTCCCACCCATCACCACCCTCTGTTGCCTTCCCTGATGCCAGTTCCTACTCATCTCACCAGCTTTCCACCTGCCCTGTGCCTACTAACTTACTTCCTAGCCATCCATGCAGTACTGAGTCGAATGCCTTACTGAAGTCCAGATAAAGGACATCCACTGCATGGCCCCTGTCCAGTTGCCTAGTTACCCAGTCATAGAACTCCACCAGGTTGGTTTGGCAGGATCTGCCCCATATGAAGCCATACTGTCTGCTGTCCTGTAGTCCTTTGGCCTCTAGGAGGGCCACCAGCCTTTCCTTCAGGATAGTCTCCATTAGCTTACCCACGATGGATGTGAGACTCACTGGTCTGTAGTTTCCTGGTTCATCCTTGGGGCCACTCTTGTGGAGGGTACCACATGAGCCATCCTCCAGTCCTGAGGTACACACCCCAAATGTAGTGAGGCATTAAATAGGTCTGCTAAAGGTCCTGCAAGGACCTCTGCAAGCTCCTTCAGTACCCTGGGGTGGATGCCATCTGGGCCTGGCACCTTATCCACCCTCAGTGCCTTCAAACCCTCCCGAACTCTGCCTCCATGATTTCCCCATCTGTTACCCCTCCCCTATTTCTGCCATTTCTCCCTCTTGGGTGTCACCCCCTCTTCTCTTTAGTAAATACTGAGCAGAAGTACTCATTTAGTGCTTCTGCCTTATTGCACCCTGCTTCCACCCAACCTCCCTCCTTCCTAATCCTTACTATGTGGTCCTTACAGCTACTTTTCTCCTGATGTACCTAAAGAAGTCCTTCTCCCCTTCTTAATGCCTTGTGCCAGACTGAGTTCCGTAGATGCCTTGGCTCCCCTTACTGCCCTTGTCACCTCCTTCAATTCTCAAGTACTCCTCCCTGTCCGCCCCTCCCTGTTTTCTTGTACTTCCTAAAGGCAGCTCTTTTTCTCCTTACCTTTTCCATGACCTCCTGCTCAACCAGCTCAGTTTCTTAGCTTAGCCTTCTTGTTCTGGGCCTTGCATAGGTAAATGGCCAACTACCCACATTCAGGGTCCTGCTCCTTGGACCTGAAGCCCATTGCAGCCTGATTGGAGGGACCACTGGCAGGCCACTCTGCTGTGTACTCAAGGAGATGATGAGCCTAAGCAGCAGGGGCCTAGCAGGCTAGAAAGATCCCTGGCCCAAAAGTCTCCACCCATAACTGAAATAGTGGTGGGAAGAGGAAACACCATTTGCTTTGAGGTGGTAGGGCTTCAGTGAGATGCAGGGCTGACTCCCCAGAGGAGGAGGACCTCTCTGAGATCAAACAAGAGTACAGTGACTGCAAATAGGAAGATGAAGACCTGAACCGGTGCTTCTCTTTGTCCCGGTGCTTGTGCTTCCTGCTAGAGTTTTCCCAGGGCTTGGGAGAGCTGAACCCAAGGGATGGCCTTGGAGACCAAAGGTTGGCCTGAATAGCAAGAGGTTGGGCCTGGGAAGCCAGAGGAGATAACGCCTGCAGTTCTTGATTCATTGAGGTGAACTTCAGCTTGAGTAAGTGCCCTTGAGGGTCCACTGATGGCGGTGCTGGGTGGTAGTGTTGAACCTCTGGCAGAACAACATGATGTCATGATCCAGGACTAGGCTGAAAAAGCAAGCTGAATGGCCCTCCTTGTTGGGAATTTGCTGGCCACAGGCACACTTGTTCCAATGCTCCAGTGTCTATGAGGATGTAGAAGACAGAAAAAGATAGAAAAAAACATCGAAAGATAGGAAAGAACAAAGGTGAAAACATAAAAAGGCACAAAATGGTGACTGAAGCAGCAATGGCTTCCTTGCATATCCAACATAACTTGGTTGCTGATGAGAAAGAATTGGGAGGACGTGGTGGCCACCCACCTATATAGGGTAGCTGACGTCAGAGAGTGACATCAGAGGAGGGCAGTCCTCTTGAGTAGATTGCTAGCTAGAAGTTTTTTCTTGTGGTCCTAGTGCCTGATGGCAGAATCCAATGTGTGATGGCCTGCTGCAAGAGATTCCCCAAGTAAGATCTTATGCTTAGTTGTATCTGGTTGGCTATTAATATGCCTTGCAAAGGAATATGTACATCCATCACTGTGAATGGCTCTGACATGTTTGGTTTCTCAAAATGTCTGCTCTCTTATTGTTTGTTTGATGTAAAACACCTCAGATTTGCACTGTGTTATTTATTGAATTTTGTTTATCAGGTAGGTCCACTGAGACTAGAAGTCTCTTTTCAGGAGTGAACTTGAGGGGGATACAGATAGCAACCAACTGAAATAGTGTTGTCAGAACTAGTTCATCAAAGATGTAAACCCTTCTCGAACCCTGGTGTTCAAGTTCTAACTTAGAACTCAAACACTAAAAGGTTCGCAAAGGGTTTGAATCTGTAAGTTTAACTAACATTAACTTACTTTGTTTTGAGCTCTGTGTCCCTCCCAAGTCCTGACTCCTGTCACGTCTTTTCCTTGCCCCAGCTTGTGTGTGTGAGGGGCACGTCCCAGGCAGCCCCAATGGGGGGTGTAGCAGTATTGCTTTAGTTCAGATGGGGCTGCCAGCATCCATGAGTTCTCTCAGTGCACTTATGCACTTGCGCCGAAGTCATCCTCACCATCTGACCATTTACTATGTGGTCAGGTGGGTGTTGATTAAGCCTCGCAAGCCACGGGATCATGGAGTGCTATTTAAGTGCAGATGCATGCGGTGGGGCAAAGGAAGATTGAGCATCCCTACTGATGCTCTCCTCCTCTGGGTGGGATACCAGGGTGCTTCTAGCACGTGATACCCCTGTAGCAGGTGGAAGCCTGGGCTTTCGGGCACCAGTGGCTCTGCTTCATGGAGTCGGGCCAGGGACACCGTTAAGCCCATGGCAGTCGGAGGCACCAGCACGTTGTCAGCCTGGATATGTCCACACGCAGGCGTCCCAGGGAATGGGAGAAAACAGGGAAAATGTAAAACCCTGGCCCTACATGCACAAATGAAACTGGGGATGGGATGTCTTGGGGATTGCCCTGGCAGATGGAGTAGGAGGAGGTACAAGGCTCCTCTGAAGCCATGGGAGCTGGGCAAAATATAAAAAATAAGTGCAGATGCATGGCTCTGAGTGCAACTCCATGATCCTGATTTCAGGAGGCAGCAGCAAATTACAGTAACTGCAGCATTCTTGCTCGATATGCCAGGGCCTGAGTTGGTGTGGCCTCGAACAGGACTGCAGCACTTGCTAGTTGCTGCTTCAGCTGAATTATTTTAAAAATTCCTCCATCTTCCAGATCCACCTTATTTTTCTGTGAAAAAGCAAATGTTGAAAAGTTCAAGGGAAGAGGAAGGGTGGTGGGTCCGAAACAAAGACTGAGAAAAGCGCCATGGATTAACAGTTGGGTGTGGAACTGGGGAGATTCAAGAGGTACTAACAAGGAATTGGGAATGATCAATATCAGTAGAAGGAGAGAATAAAAAATAGTGAGACAGAAAGAACCTTTGTGACTGTGAGCAAAAGAAACCGCAGTGCAACTTAAGCATTGCACACTCAGCAGCAAACATATACTGAGGGAAAAAGCCATAGTTCCACTCCCACAACAAACTTAAAAACTTAAAAATGCAAACAAATTTGCCAGAACAGAGTATTAGGACTGTGCTCATTGTGCTGTTCTAAGGGGAATCCTCCTCTTTACCCACAAAAACTCCTTAGTCCTTATACAACAGCACAAGGCACTAAGCCACTGATTGAAGGCATTTCATTTTTGGACACCAGTCCTCTGTGTGTGTGTGTGTGTGTGTGTGTGTGTGTGTGTCGTGTGTGTGAGACTTCTACTTGTGTGTGAGACTTCTACTTCTCCACTCCATGTACTCTCAATCCCTGCTGCTGTGTGCCCATTGACAGCACTGTACCCTACCAGATTGTGTTACAGAGAGAGACCAGTGGCCAGTTGTGTTTTGGTATTATCCTTACATGACAGAAACATAGAAATATAATTCACAGTTGGGAGGAGAGAGATAAATCTCATTACCTGTGTTCGTATGTGGCTCTATCTCTTATGGTCAGCCATTACCCTGCTGTTGTGTGCTCTTTGACTGCACTGTACCCTGTCCAGTGCGTGTTACAGGAGAAGCCCAGTGACTTGTGTGGTGGTACAATTCTGTGTAATGGCAATGAAAATTAATTTTTACTCTGATTGAGAAATATAATTCCTGACTGTAAACCTTGCTGGCCTGCTATGCGTATGCCTATGTCCAGCAGCCCAGTCATTCTGTAAGCCTTGAACCTGGGATCCTTTAGTTGCGCCATCATATTCTTCAATTACTTTTCAGTCCACTGCATCACAGTGTGATACAGCCAAACAAAATTTTGGAGTTGTAGACAACTATCACAGATTACATTGTTTTTTAGACAGGAATAGCGTGGGTGACTGTGCGCAGTATACTGGTACTATTATGGCTGACATCAAGATAGATGAAGCCTCTGCTGGTGGTGCAGCAGGTGTTGTTGGTGGTAGTGGTAATCCTGGTGCTAGCAAAAATAACCAAAATATCTCAAGTGATAAAAATTCAACAAACATCAAAAGAGCAACAACGAAGGCTGGTAAAGGAGAACTTTAAGAAAACTTGCTGCTGCTGGGGTTACATGGTGAGGCACCATAAGGTATGCTCTGTGACTAGCAGTAATAATGCAAGTGACAATGAGTCCCTGTCTGACTCAAACAGTGGCTCTTTGTCTCAGTCTGAGACTGTTGTGTCTGATGATGTATCATTAGTTCCTCAATGAAGTGAAATAACAAGTCTGCTGACAATGAATCAGGTAGTGCCCTTGCAAATATATCTTGCACTTTTGGCAGTGAAAAGGACGTATCCATTGAATCCACCACTTCTATGTCGGCCAACAATGAAAACCCATCAAAGTCCCCTGCCCACTCGTCTAGCAGTAGGGACTCGGCCATGTCCTGGGTTCTTTAGGACATGTAGAAAGACACAGTCTTTAGCCATCTTCCTAACACTTGAACAAAATCTGTCACATCTGAGGTGTGGAATTATTTCTCTGTTAGTAAAGTGATCCATGCAGAGCAATTTGTTTCCTGTGTAAACAGAGTATAAGCGTGGTAAAGTTGAATCATGCCTTGGCACTACAGCTGTTAAACGCCATCTGAAAGAACATTCAATTTTGCTTGATCATCCAAAATCCATGTCCTCCATCTTCCAGACCACACGTGAGAAGGGTCAGGAATCTGAAATGGATACTGAATTGTCTGAACTTAATGTGGACAGAACCACTGCCAGCCCTATGATCACCATTTCTACCAAAGTGCCAGCACCATTAGTACCAGCTGCATGTCCAGTGATGGCACTGAATATATCAGTCCAAGTCTAACATCCCAGCATCCATCTGCCCATCGAAGCACAGTGTATAATAAATCAGCAGGGACATGTTGTAAGCAGCTAACACTGTCTCAGGCATTTGAAAGGAAGAATACTTTTACTAAAAATCATCCAAAGACCCTTCATCTTAATCACAGAATTGGTGAACTATTAGCTAGAGCCTTTCTCCTATACTTTTGGTAGATCATGAGGATTTTAGGGAGCTAATGAAACTTACAGAGCCTCATTACGTTGTTCCTCATTGAAAGTACTTTTCTATGTTGAAATACCAAACATTTATCAGGCTTTAAAAGTGACAGTGATGCTTGCACTTAAAATGCAGAGGGTAGAGTTATTCATGTCACAACAGATATGTGGACCAGCAGTCAAAACAAGATTACATGTCCCTTACCGCTCATTGGGTCACATTTTCTTGTGCTTCTTCAAAAACAAAGACACCCCAAAAGATGGGCGCTGCTGCATATAAAGAAATTTGGGCAAAGTCATACTGCTGCAAACATCTTGCAGGAACTAAATGACCTTCTTGATGAATGGGTTTATTCTCATGGTCTAAAATGTGGCTTCATAGTAAGTGACAATGGAGCCAACATCTTGAAAGCAGTACAGGATGGAAGATTCTGCATGCTTCTTGCTTTGCACATTGCTTACATTTAATTATTATGGGTTTCTCAGCAATCAAACACAAGTGGATGGTATGATTGCTGTGTGCAAAAATTGTGACTCACTTTTCACATTCAACCAAGGCTATAAAGATATTGTCTGAACTACAAAATAAAGCACAAGCTGCCCCAGCAAAAGCTGATTCAAAATGTTTCCACTCATTGGAATTCAACGCTTTATATGCTGCAGCGCCTCTTGGAACAAAAGCAAGCTGTATATGAATATTGCTCCAATTACATTATTGGAGATGGCATTATACAGTCTGTGCTGCAGTGGAAATTAATGGAGACAGTGTGCTGTATCCCAGCTCCTCTTGAGACAGCTACAAGGGACATGTCTTCTGAAGGCACATCTGTGAGTCAGGTTATCCCACTCATAATGTTGATTTCACATCATCTTAGTGTTCTAAATCTACAGATAGACAAAGGCAGATCTGAAGCTCAAACAACATGTCAGCCGTATCATGGGAATCTCATAAAGAGAATGAGCGCGCTTCAAAACCAAGGACAGATTAGTTGCAATGATTAAATCAAAACCTACATCCTTGCAACTCTGTTAGATCCCAGATTAAAGGCTATACATCTTCTGAAAGCAGATGATATAGAGCAGCACAAATGTCTGCTGCTAGATAAGCTGCAGCACTCACAAGAGTCAAACACAGACACGCACAGTACCCTTAGGTTGTCATTACCACAACATGCAGGTTCATCATCACAAAGGATACAGAACTGGAAACGTCACCAAACGTTAACAGTAGTTGTTCCACAACTGTCACTTCTTCAACCCTTAGTAGCAAGCTAAATCTGTGGCAAAACGTTCCAAAATTGCTGCCATACCAGCCTATGCTAATTCTTCTTATGAGCATTCTCTGTCCATCATGGTAGAGAGTTACCTGCAAGAACTGCCTATTCCTATTGATGCATGATCTTTGACTACTGGAGATCAAAACATTGATTTGGACAGAGCTGTATGATGAAGCCTGTAAATACCTTGGTTGTCCTGCAACAAGTGTCTCTTCAGAATGCATGTTTAGCACAGCTGGCAATATTGTGACATACACCAGAAATAGGTTGCTGCCAGAAAATGTACACACGTTAACTTTTATTAAAGTTAATAAGTCAAGATTTTGTATCCCTACAAGAGTATACAAACTGATCCTGAAGTGAATGATGTTGTGGATGTTGATGGTGATGACAACTCATATGGTGGTAGTTGGTAATCCTGTGGGACAGAGTGTCTCTGGACAAAAGGAAACTTTTACAGACTGTGATGACTTGGGTTGTCTCTCTCCTTTCTCGATCTAATACCTTGGACTATATACCCTCAAAACTTTCACCATGTTATGGCAAACTGTTTTGTAGCTAGGGTCTAAAGTCAGCAAGTTTTTATATACAGGGCAATTTTAACATCCGTGGGAACAGGCCCAAATTTACATAAAAGGGACAGTCATGTCAGTCATTTCTCTATCATATTATTTATAGTTAAAATGCAAACATATATTTTGGATTTACCTTCTGTGACTTTGTGGTGCATCAGTATGGGCTGGGATGAGAGGCAGTCTATTGTTTAGTTTTAAAGAGGACAAAACATTGAGTACTAATTGGTAGCTGTTTATTATTTTTCAATTACAGAAATGTTAGCCATAAACCAGAATTATCCATATGTAACTTTATGGAATAAAAAGTGATGGGAAAACTGTATTTTGTATTGTTATGTTTCTGTGGGCAGCATTCTGGAGATGTACCTATGTCATGGTTGAGCACATATCATTCTGTAAGCATAGGTCTCATACCATAACAGCTCATGTTTAACATTCTGTTGTACACAAAGCATAGGTCTCATACCATAATAGCTCATGTTTAACATTCTGTTGTACACAAACCATGGCTTAATAGCAGCAACTCTCAAATTACGGTTCCATGAACAGAACTGTACAGAATGTTGTCCATAAGAAGAAAGCAATTGAATAGACAGTTTTTCACATAACTGTTATTTATTAAGGAACAGTCAACTATGGAACATTTGGAGGCAAGACTTTCATTTTCTTGAGTAAGCATGGGGTAGTTTAAGCATTTCAGAGGGAGGAGTGTAGAATGGGTGCTGGAGGGTGGGTAATGGCTAGAGGTTGGTTTTAACATGGATGCAAGAGGGAGAAAGATGGCATGGATGCTAGTGCATGGGTGAGGGTTGGGGGTTGGTTTTAACATGGATGCAGGAGGGAGGAACATGGCATAGTTGTTAGTGCATGGGTGAGGGTTGGGGAGTGGGTTTTAACATGGGTGTGGGAGGAAGAAGGTGGCATGAATGCTAGCTTTGAGTAAGCATGGGGTAGTTTAAACATTTGGGTGAGGAGGAGGTGGAATATGTGCTTGAGGGTGGGTGAGGGTTGAAGGTTGGTTTAACATGGGTGTAAGAGGGTGGCATGGGTGCTACTGCATAGATGAAGGTGGTGGAAGAAAAGTGGAATGGGTGCTGGGAGTGAAAGGGGCGTTGTTTTGGTCCTTTCATTTACAGAGTCATGATCAGTAGGGGATGGTGAGGAAAAAGATGATGACAGGCTAATGGTATGGGAGGCTGTACTGATTGCCCACTTTGGAACCTAATATATATATATATATATATATATATATATCACATAGTCTTATTAACAACATTCCAAACTGCTGCCACCTAGCACAAGTGTGCTGTCCTTTAAAAGAAGAAAGGAATCAGAAATAAAAGAAAATCTGCATCAGCAGTTTTACAGAATACGACCAATCATAAAGTGTTTTTGCTTTACAAGTAGTGATAATTTGATGCATAATGGGATTGACGGACACTGTCCCTTAAACATCACATGCCAACTGCTGCAGCTACATTAAATGTTCATTAAGTTAGTATGTGGAGAAGAACCACTTTTTATTTATGTGACTGAAATACAGATTTATTTACGTTTCAGCTGGAAAATTGATGCATTATCATAGAAAGTTGTATGTATTATTTCAATTCGCCAATAAGAATGTTGGTATATGTATGCATTATCTTAGAAAATTGTGTGCATTATTTGCCAACAACGACTAGCATTTTTTATTCAGATGTCTTGACTGACTACATTATGACATGATATGTTTTTAGCGGTTCCATGTGCTGTGGCTGCAGTACCTTGGCTTGACTTTGTTATAAAAGCTTTCTTTTAAACATAGCAACTTTTGATTTACTGATTTAAAACAGAAAGCAGCAAATAGCTGAGATTAGGTAATATCAGTTATTTTTCTCATAATTCATGATGATGAGTATATATAATTGAGTACATAAATGGCTAATGTGCCACTGTTTTCACTAAGAAACTATGATGCAGTTGCAACAGGAAAACTTTTAACATATGGGTGGGTGAGAGGGCCTGTTAGGTAAGTTGCTGGCTTTAACAGAGGAAGCCATAGATAAACCTAGCTGTATTCCTATCAATGTCACACATGATAATTTCTCTCCCCTTATATTCAACAGTTTTCCTGCACATGTATTTTATTACTATCTTCATCTCTGCAGCACAATTCAAAAATAGTGTTCAAGTTCTAAAAGGTCTAAACAAGATTAGAACCTAGAACTATAACCCAGAACTTTGGAGGTTCTGACTAACCTAAACTGAAAGTGCATGAATTAGCTGTTGGTAGTATCTATTTAGTGAATAGAAATTTGGCCTGACAGATACACCACCCATAGGTGTTGCGTTATGAAGTCTGAAATGCACCATTCTTTCCTGTTATTGAATTCAGAAGCAATTTTATGTTCTTGACCACATTACGCTGTATACAGTGGCCACACTTATGGGTGCCTTTTGGAGGTTCATCAAGCCAAACTGTGCTTGTTTCTCTATGTGACGAAGCTGCTAACTAGTGAGTCTCCAATACTCTTTCTCTCCTGTATGTAAGTTGTGGACCTTGTCCATGATCTGCTGTAATCTTGGTTCCGGTTTTAATATTTCCCAGTTTTCCTCAATTGCCCTATGAACTTCCCTGCTTCTGGATGAGTAGGTGGTTTTAAAGTTCATGCCCCTCACCCTTTTACCAAGACACCTTCTCTGGTATCTAAACTTTATGCATTTACTTGTACTTTTTACAATTTAAGCTCTGTAGCAATTCACTTATACTCTATAGCAATTCATGTATATAGCAATTCACTAAAGTCACTGTAGCATTTAAATCACATTGGCTAACAAATCCTTCTAATGCATTCACATATAATTCCCTTTCAGTCTCTGAACAGTCTTTTTAATTGCTGAATGGTAGTTCTTCATAACAAATTAGATCACAGATCCCAGTAAAGCAGATGAATGTCACTCTTGATGCAGTCCTGCAATAAAAGTAAATCACTGTACCACTTTCCTTGAATGAGCACTGAAATTTGATGGCAGAATCTGGACCAGCTGGAGGGTGAGTAATTGGTTTGTGGTAATGCTGATCCTTGCAAATGACTTTATATGTTGAAAACTGTTGATGTACTTGCTGGATGTAGGCTGAAACCATCTGGAAAAGGTATCTAATGAGGCAGGCAATAATCGGTGGGCTTTAAGCCCAAGGTTCATGGGAGGAGCAACTATGTCACTCCCCATTAGGCTTTATATGGTCACTCATCCTGGGCCTCCCCATGTTTATTTATTTTTTATCTAGTTGTTTAACCAGGAGTAGCACACTAAGCTGAAAGCTTTTTACAGGAGTGACCTGGGAGCACAGGAAGTTAAGTGACTTGCTCAGGGTCACACAGTATGCAAGTGGAAGCTGTGGGATTCAAACCCCAGTCTGGTCTGCTGGATGTCACCAGATTTACAGCTCAGAGCCTTAGCCACTGCACTATACTGCCTTCCCATTTGTTTCTCATTGCGGCCAGAGGTTCCACAGTCCACCTTCCTCATTCTGTTCTGTTTCTTTGGGCTTTTACCCATGTGTTCACGGTCGCCTCTGGCTGCTGGCTCACTCCTTGTCCTCCCTCCATTTCTTTGTTGCTCCATGGCATTGTTTTGTGACCCTGCCCTGCTTCTTCCTCCCACTACTCCTCTGTGGCAGTCCTTCTCCATTTCTCTTGTCGTCCCTCCCACCCCTTACCTTCCTCTCCTGCACCATGGTTGGCTCTTCCACTGGGCTTCTCTTTTCTGTTCTTTTTGTGGAAATCATGACCGTATTCCTGGAGTATCAGACAACAGTACTGAGTGATGCTTATTTTAGAACCGCATTGCTTACCGTGCTAAATCTTCCAGTTGTGCTAACTGCATGTTCTGCGCCCTCGGCTAGCTCTGTATGTATTGTCATCTCATGCTCCATTTGACTGTGCCCAGCAAGTGCTGCTCTCCAGATGCTGCTGCAGTCACTCAGCGCCTGCCATGGTGGCTCCATCATTACTCAATTGTTTGCAGCATGTGTCAGCATTCATTTAGCCATTTTCAGACCTAAGCCTGCATGGAATCCATTTTAGTCACCCATAACTGCTGCAAGCAAGAGGAGCAGATGAATCTGAGCAAAGAGATTATTTTCTGTTTATTTCTATTACTTTCTGCTCCTGTAGCCCCATTTTTGACAGCATAGTTCTGTCGTGCAGTCATTCAGTCAAATGATTATTCTGGCCTTTGAGATGCAGTGGTAGTATTTGTGATTGACCAAAAAAAAAAATGTTCTGGTAGTGCTGAGTTTCAAAATTTTACGCTCAGCAGCAACTAGTGATTAACTTATACTACAGTTTCTTGACCATCATCTACGGAGATCTCAGATTTTAAAATAAGGATGTGAGTATTGTAATCTTATTAACTGATTTCTCAAACTTATGTTCTGCATCAAACTATAGTAGAATAGTTGGGGCATTGCTTTTCATTTGATAATTATTTTGTATACCACACTAATCATATGTCTTTCTGTATTCAGGGACCTGGTTTCTAGTGATGCTACTATGCTAGTGACTTTACAGAATCTCAGCCAGATACTATTCCTTTGTTCTTGGAACCGCATACTCTGGCTGGTAGCTGGCACTAGCTGGAGTTCTCCATTTCAGTCTACCGTACTTCTGCTTGCCTTGTTTTTGTTTGGTGGTACTCGGACTTGGGCTCCGGTTCTCAGGTCTCTGCTGTTCACTGACTCTCCCCCTTATTCTACAACATTACAATGGCTACCTGAGGACTTGGCCCTTCTACTGCAGCATTTGATGGGTAGACCCCATTTTATTCTACCCTGCTGTTTTACCTACCTTCACTATTGTATTTCCTTATTCCTGTTAAACACCATTCCAGCCTTCTAGGCTTCATTTCCTATTCATTTCATACCTCTCCTTACCTGTTCCTGCCTTCAAGGCTTCCCTCCATCATTGTCCTTCATCCTTTCCTACTCGCTTACCATGCCAGCAATGCTCTCCTGCAGTTCGCACCATCTGACTTCTCCTGCTCCACCATCCACATCATTTGGCTGTCTCTGGCTGACTCTGTCTGACCTGCAATCAATATTTCTTTTGGGCATACCTATCATGAATCTTATGCCACCTCATCGACCCACGGCCCACTTGCTGCATGTATCAGGTTCATGACTCTGGTTATCATTCACTCATCCTTACCTCATGGCTCATCTATTTACATTGCTTACTTGTGCGCTTCCTATCATTGAATCCTGAGCCATACATCCACTCATGGCTATACATCACCATATCGCTCACCCGAGCATACCCTCTTGTTCCAGGCATGCCTTTTCTCGTATCAGCCATCAAGGATTCACTTCAATCATGGCTTCACTTCATCATGGCTTTCTTCCATCATCATACTTCCTCTCTCACTTCAAGCATCTAGTTCTGACAAAGGTCTAATCATTCACATCACATAATCAGTCATGCCTTTTGGCCTCGGAATCTACTTCCTCATATCAATCACTCAAGCATACCCTTATGCTACCTTATTTATTTGCTGCATTCCTGCGGCAGTCATCATCCTCAGTATTGATCATCCTCAGCATTCTCAAGACCACATCTGGATACCGTTCACTCATCTGACCTCACATGGATCTACTCCTTCACATTGACTACTTGTGCATACCCCTATCGGATCCATGCTGCTTCATGTTCCTTCTTTGATCATGCTTTCTCACCCATTGCCTTTGCTAAGGGCTGGCTGGCTGCTCTCCACCATCGTTCAGTTAATTTTCAAGTTCCTTCCTGTCTTCCTCTTCGATCTGTGCTTTCTTTTGGATTTTCCCCATCCCATCATCATCTTCCTCCTGTCATCATCTTTCCTACTCATATCCTCTTTAGTGAGATATTTCTTAAATCAAATGTTATCAGCCTGGAGGGAAGGTGACCTAGGCCTTGGATCCCCAGAGGTTTCCTCCTCAAAGGGCATTTTTCCTCTCCACCATGCCAATGGTCATAATATTAGTTAGGGTTAGTGCTTTCTTGGGTTAATTAGTTAGGTTCCGCTATTGGATGGAGGCAGATGGTGGCCTGGCTGTCCCCTCTCTCCTTAGGAAGTCAGCTCTAATCATCTTCTCAGAAATTATTCATTTCATCATCCTTGCCACTTGATGCTCAACACCGATTGAGTAATCTTTTTGGCTTCTTCCTAAGTTATCTTTAGCCAACAGAATAATTTCCATGCTACCTATGGGGAGAACCCTCCTCCAGGGTTCCTTGCTTCGTATCCTTACAGGGTGGTATATCCCATGGATAGAGAGGTGGAAAGCCACAATGTAAATCAAATCACTCCTCCCTAGGATTCGTTTCTTGTTGCTAACATCCATACCTCCTCTTCCTCCAGCAACTTGTTTCTGTTACCCATGGGCTTCTTTGTAAGCTACCATTAGCTGATGGAATCATTCTTGTGGCACCCATGGGGGACCCTCCTCTAGGTTCCTTGCATTGTTCCCCTACAGGGTGGTATATCCCACAGATAAAGAGGTGGAAAGCCACAACATAAATTAAATCACACAAGCATCATCTCATCCAGTTGCGTAAGCACAACTGAACTATACTTCTCTGTATTGCCCTATTAGCCCTAGCACTGGGATTCAGGCAATCCCTTATAGGCTAGGTATACTTAATGAGAGCTGGTCTTCCAGACCCTATCTGATAGTAAGCCTCTATAAGATGGACTCCTCCTTTCAGGTCTGTGTCCCTGCTCGATCTCCTGACTATGGACTGTGCAGCTCCTTTTATAACCACTGAACATTCTATAAAACTCAAATTTTGGTTACTCATGTGCAACAACCTTGTTCTAAACGCCGCACCAATCACCTGGAATTTTAGGTTGGAATTCTGCAGCAGGATTAGCTACAGTAGAATGCTCTAATCTGAATATCCAACCAACTGCACTGAAAATTCTGAGCCTGCTCTGCTTTGTTCACATGGATTAATTACTATGCACAGTTTATAAATTGAAATCAAAAGTTACCTAAATTAACTGTGAACAACAGCCAAACACCCTTTCTAAGTGCAGTTTAAAGAGGCCACTGCAAGGCAAATTAAGATTATGAATTACAATGAGAAAGTGAAAAGGTGAACCACTAGGAATTGAACCTCGGACCTCTAGCATTCCATGCTGTTAACTCTAGCAGCTGAGCTATGGTTAATATAGCCCAACAGGTGTCCAGACCTTCCTTCAATTACACATTCTCCTCTGGTGCTATTAATATATTTCAAAACTTAGATTTCGGAATATGAATCTAACCTTCTTAAAGAAATTTTCCAAGGTACTTATATTTATAGGAGGCCACATTATGTGACTGTAGATTACACTGCCCAGGTGATACAATTCATATTGTGCTACTTTATCCCATATATGATAAACTAAGGAAAAATGTCTGCCCAGTATTTCTCACTCTCGTGCAATTCCCCACAGAAACAACTGTATGAAATATTATTTGTTGCAAATATAGATCTTTTTTAAATGTGCATTTTTAACAGCTGTATGTAATGTAAAAAATATGTTAAATTACTTATATATATGTTGTTATATACATGCCTTTTATGATAGCTACCTTAAGTGTGAAACAACTTTTGTAAGTTGATCAATACATCTCTGCCATTCCTATAAGTGTACTAGGTTTGGTGAGGTTCTGTTGAGAATAGATGAGATAAAACATTCAGGGAAAAAGGTGTGCATGTTTCTGAAAAGGTGTACATGTTTCTGTTGTTTAAATGTTCTGTCTCACTTCCCTCAACCATTCTGACCAGGATATTCAAAGGTCCGGGTTAGGGCCCATTAACTATTTGCTTTTTGAGCAAGTTAGTGCCAGGAGCAAACTACAGGTATATTGCAACATGCTTAGATACTTTACAAGCACTAAAGGCATGTTCCAATAGAGGGGAAAGGTAAATTGTTAAACCAGGAAAGGCACACTAAGCTAAAACTTGTTTCAAGGTGCAAACTGGGAGCACAAGGAAGTTAAGTGACTTGTTCATGTCACACAGTATGTATGTGGAGGCTGATGGGATTCAAACCCAGGTCTCTAGGTTTATAGCTCAGTGCCCTTAAACACTATACAATACTGCCTCCTTATGGGGTCATTTGCATCCCATTACTCATTATAGGCCAGAAGCAAACAGAGTTTATGACTCCCACCATCATCTGTCATGGCTACCTGTATCGGTGGTCTAGTGTCCTCTCCCAGAACACTCAAGAAGTATAGCAATGTACAGTACATGACCTGGTGTCCAGTGGTCCTCCACCTCCAACACTCAGCTGTATTTGTTGTAAAATTCCTGGTGTCCAGCATTCCCACTGCCCCAAACACCTCATTATTAATGATTAAAAGTTTCCCTGGTGTCCAGTGGCCCCCATCCCCTGAACACTGCATTGATAATAAGTTATTCCTGGTGTCAAGTGACCTACCACCACTGCACACCCACCAATATGAAGTAAATGTGTCCCTAGTATCCAGTGGTCCCACCCACAGGTTCAGATCCCTCCTCCTGCCTGTTATCAGCAGTATCCCACTACCCCCCACCTACAGTAGGGGTGACTTCCACCACCAATACATGAGTGGCACAGACACTCGACTCACCTCCATGACCAGTCACCGACTGACAGTTCATGATCATGTGCCTACTGAAACAGCTGCTACAACAGCAGGTGTGCAGTCAAAACTGTCAGTTGGTGGCTGCCTGCAGAGATGAGTGGAGGGTCTGTGCTGGTTGCTGACTGGAATGGAGGCATCTCTATAGTAGGTGGGGATGATTGGGGAGGTGCTGGTAGTGGGGACAGGGTGGGTGGGTCGAATGACAGGATTCAAACCTGGGTAGTGGGGGACCACTGAACACCAGGAACAGTGTACTGCATATTGGCAGTGTGTTAGGGGCAGGAGGAACTACTGAACACTTGGGAAAATCTGAGTAATTCTCAGTGGGGTGTTCAGCAGCAGTGGGAACCACTGGACATCAGGGAATAACTTAATCATTACTGGTGGTGTGTTTGAGGGCGAGGGGACCACTGGACACCTTGAAACTCTCACTACATATCAGCTGAGTGGTTTGGGGGAGGGGTGGTGAATAGGGGTGCAAGTTGTATGACCTGGTTTGAGAAGGTGGTAATTAGCGCAGCACTAACTGCTAGTTACTACTTCTCCAAACCTACTAGCATGCTGGTGTACTTATATGCAAGGCATATAGGTATGTATCACAGCCAGTTGCAAATGGGTTAATGACTTGTTAACCATGCCATCCAATATAATATTTTGCAATACTTCCCTGCTTTGGGGCACTAAGTGGTGTTACCAAGACACTAACCCATTTTTGATTGCTAATAAGGTTTGAATATACTTGCCTATGTCTTTACACAGCTCTGCTTTTGTAACAAGATATTTCTGAGGGTAAACAACCATATAGTTTGGCTCATTAGACTGTGTACTAGCCCTCTGTTGCCTTATTTTTATTATCTATCTATCTATCTATTTAATTGTTCTCCTCAGTATTTGCCTTGTGGGTGTTTTACACTAGCTGCCTGCTGCTGCTCCTAAGATGGCATCTGTTTGCTACAGGAGCCTATCCACATTATGGTATGCTCTCTTATACTGTATCTCCAACCTACCCTCTTATTATTTTATTATTGCGGTCAGTCCCTAATACATATTCTTGGTGCTTTCTGCCTGCCAGCTAATTGATTATGCTTTGTGTAAAACAGCAGTATCTACCAATGAGATCAACCTCTCTCTCTGCAGGCTGCAGCCTATTTTGTGACCGTGGTAGCAGTTTGGGCTGCCTGAGTCAGTGTTGTAGTCTTGTAAACATCCAATCAAGCATGATAGCACTATATCTGTGCCTGCTCGACCCCTGTCTCCTTCACATCGGTGATTGGTACCACACAGTGCCTCTCTGCAACATAAGAAAAAGTAAGGTATCATACCAACAAAGCGACCAAAATTGGGTGCCTAGAAAAGAAACAACTCAATTACAGCACCTGTGTTCACGGCTGCCTAGCAGGGATGGCTGGATACTGGAGTGGGTGAAATAAAGGGTAAAATCAAGCCAAAAATAAAGCCACAGAGGGCTAGCACACAGTCTAATGAGCCAAACTAATTTGGGCTGGCAGTATAGCCTAGAGGTTAGAGGAATGAGGTGTGAATGAACTTGACACATCCAGCAGACCAGACCTGAGTTTGATTCTCACAACCTCAACTTGCATATTGTGTGACTCTGAGCAAGTCACCTCTGAAAACAGGCACTTGTGCCTAGTGGGCCTACCTGGTTACAAAGACTAAAATAAAAAATAAAAAGAAAGTAGAGTGACAGGAAATGCATATATCGTGTGTGCACATGCACAGGAGGGGAAGGCAGAGGGAAGGCATGGGAGGGGGTGTGGCAGGCAACTGCCAAGCTGGTCCCGCTTAGTGTGATGGGAGGGTGGTTGACTGGGAGGTGTAGGGTGTGGGTCTGGCATGGCACTGGTCCAGCGTGGCATGTTTTATTTTTCCACAGGTGGCTTTCCATTTTCTTAGTTTTCACCCTCGCTTTCTCCCCCCATGGGTTGAGAATCTATAAGTAGGGAGGTGTGGGGTCACAGCCCCATATTCAAAACTACATCTGTGGGTCTCAGGTGCCCTTTTTGTCCTCGTCGTGAGTGTGCATTGCCAAAATTCATTTTTGGCAGCGTAACTCACCCTGAAAATGATCACTATTTTTTGATTGCCCTTATGACATGGAACCAAAAGGAAGCTGCTCTATTAATAAATAACCTCTGGTGTTCATTTAAATATATAGGAATGAATAACGCGTAAAACCCTTGCTCCACTGATGTCATCTTCATTATATGCTCCTTGCGAATCTACTGTATTGTTAAAAAAATCAACATGCAGTGGTTATAAAGTTCCTGTTTGTTGTATAAATTTTAAAATCTTCAATAAAATCTTTCATGTTAAAAAAGAATAAATAACATTACTTTAGATGTAAGTATATATTTTACACTGCCAGGCTAGGCCTCCTAACTGACCAATGGATCAGCAGGGTGATTCACTAGGCAGAGTATTGGGCTACTAGCCTATGGCTACCTTATACTGTGGTTTACCTATAATGCTGTGACATCTTATACACCAACATCCCCAACAGTAATAGACACAATGCTGAGTGTCGGCATTGTACCGTCAGGGATATTGATGTGTTTTCTTTGGGAGCTGTGCTTTCCCCAAATGGGGGCACCACCCCACACCACGGTCTCTAAATATTCAACTCCAAGTCAGAGTTGTCTCGGGAGGGCAAAACACCAGGAGATGCATTGCTAGTGTCTGCAGGGGACCATCACAGCGACCCAGTGCTTTTCATCGATTTCTGTTTCTGTGATGGTCTTCGTGGTGGAGGTTTTGATGTCTGGTCTGAATACCCTTACTGCATATCATTTTATTACTGTAGAGATGGTGCCAAGAAAATCTGTAATTTATAACAGTCTATATGTATATGTATGTGGGGTTCAGGCAGTCACATCCCCTTACAGCTTGCTGTCTTGGTGAATTAATAATAACATTTTCATTCTTAATTCTGCTACAGTTTTGACCTCCTATGTGGCAAGATTTCACTGCTCTGCTGAATCTCAAACAGATGACCCACAGCTTTGAGGTGCAATTAATTACTTGTGAAACAGGAGTTCCACTACTGTTACAACATCTTTGACAGATTGCTTGACTCATCCATGACCTTTCCTGAAAAAATATTTCCTCATGTCTTTTTTTCACTTTATCTTTTATTGAAATTCGAGTATATAAGCACATCTAATACAATAGAAGACTATCCTAAATTAGGTATAAAACATCACTTAACAAAACACAGTATTTAGGGTAAACATATTGGAGAAGCTTTATATACATGTATTGATAATAAAACACAAACCTAGACAGGATGTAAGTGGAGAGCAGAAGGGTTACAATCAATAGGGTATTATAGGATCAGAAATAGCAACCATGTCTGAAATCGTGTTAGGGCAAGCGATGGCAAGGCATTCAGTAAATTGCAAAAGTGATAAATGTGGTAATATGAACAATGTTCAGTAATGGAGAGGTGAAGATAAGAGAAAAGTGCAAGGAAAGAAAGAAGAGAGAAAAAAGCAAGGAAGATGGGAGGGAGAGAGGAGAAAACAGGGAAGAAGTGAAAAAGAGGAGAAATCTGTGCACAGAAGTTTTGAAAAACCTAATCTGAGAGCAAAATAAGAAGGAAGGCTAAATATCCCTAAAATTAGGGTTTAGAAGAACTAGGTTCAATGTATTTAAAGTAATCCTGCTAACATCTGTCATATACAGTGAGTCAGTTAAAGTAACATGAGATAATCGGTCTGGGAGACATACAGAGAGACTTTGAAGAACTTCTGAAGAAGGCACCAGAGTTGATTTCCATTTCATAAGAATCAGACATTTGACCAGAAGAAAGTATGTTTAGCAATCTAAAATGTGCATGTGAGAGGAGAAGGCTAGGGGGATAAGGATGCCTAGAAAAATAGCTTGGGGTCAAAAGGTAGTTTTTGTCCTGTTACTCTGAGGCAAGTAAACAGACTTTATACCAGAAGCTTAATAATGGGAACACAAGACCACAAGATATGAAGTAGATCCCCATTGGCCAAATTGCAGCACCAGCAATTATTATTATTTAATAGGCCCATTTGTTAAAGCACAGAGGGAGGTTCTATACCAAAGATGGAGGATTTTAGTTTGTATTAAAGAACTACGGGCATCTTTAAAGGTGTTATATGCAATACACCAACAATTACTCCATTGTGCATCTGAAATATTACACTTAAGAAGAGTACTCCATTTGTTTTTTGGCCTGTATAGACTGATCAGCTAGATTATCAATCATGTCTTTGTAAATGGAGTTATTTAATTTTACTGATAAATTAGTCAGTGCGAGATGCATGGGTTTAGAAGAGTATGCCTATACACTAAACTAGAGAGAGAGTTATAAAGCTGCCGAATTTGTAAAAAACTTCCAGAAGTTCTGTTTAGGAAGTTTCCATGTGACCTGCAAGTCTGAGAATGATCTAAGAGTGAGTGAATTCGATCCAAGATATCTCTGAGAAAGAAAATGCCTTTGTTCCTCCATGTATGACAGAAAATTGGGTGATCTTCAAGAGTGAGTAGTGGGTTGCCCCATAAGGGCATAAAACCAGGGTGTTGGATTGGATTTCAGGAATTTGAGGTTAGTTTCAATAAAGAACAGAGGATGATATAGTCGGGTGAGGTTTTAGTTTAGAGGAAATGGGATTAAAAATGAAGGAAGTGGAACTCCTCCTAGGCACAATGCTGATTCCATTGCAACCCATAGTGGTGAGTGAGGGAGGGTTTCTGAAACCATTTAATGGTTTGGGCCATTCGGAAACCCAGAGGTGATCTTTGAACCAGGTTAGTCCTAATCTTCCTTTTCCAATATAATGAAGCTTGTTGCAGTTAAATCTTGATCGTTTCCCATCCCAGATAAAGTTACCTATTAATTTATCAATTTTAACAAAATAGGAGGATGGTAAGACTAAAAGAATATTGGCAAAGAGGTAAAGAATCTGGGAGAAATGGACATCTTAATGGCTGCAATTTTCCACATGAAAGAGAGATTAAGAAGCTTCATCTGTCCAGAATTATTTTGATATTATCAAATAAAGGGTTAAAGTTTATGTCCCATATCTTCCCTAAGTTACTAGAAATGTTAATTCCTAGATATGTTATACCCTGTGGTGACCAAGCGGAATCCATGAGGCATGCTCATAAAGGCTTTACAGTGGTCATAAAGGGCATAGTTTATGATTTGCTATAATTCAAAGCAAGGCCATAAATTTTAGTAAAATTATTAAGCAAATCAACCAACAGGGGCCCAGCCTCATTCAGGTTTTCGAGAAAGATTAGAGGTCATCCACATAGGTGAGAGAAACATATCTTGAATTGCTCACAGGTATGCCCATATATCAGAAGATTGATGTAAACAAGCAGTCAGGGTTCCATGGCCAAAATAAACAGGGAAGGTGACAAGGACAGCCTTGTATAGGTCCCTTCCTAAATGAAAGTAAGAGGAAAGGTGGAATTAGTAAGTACTTTAGGAAGTTCTCTAATAGCTTGATCCAGGAGCAAAATGTATGAGAAAGACCAAAATAAGATAAAACCTGATGAAGGTAGTCCCAGTTTAAGGAATCAGAGGCCTTTTCGAAATCAATAGCTATGGCTTCAGCTGGTGTCTTAAAGGATTTGGCTTTGTGAATTAAATTAAATATGGAGCGTAGGTGATCAGAACCAGATCTATGTTTAATAAAACCAGCTTGGAACAATGAGTTAGCTTGGGAATCAAGGATTCAAGTCGAGAAGTTAGTAGTTTAGCAAGTATCTTCCCATCCATGTTTAGTAAAGAGATGGGCCTGTAACTTGTGGGGTGAGTAGGGTCATTTTCTTTCTTAGGGATTAGTTTATGATTGCTTTGGTGCAAGGTGGGTGAAGCTTGCCAGTATTGGAAGCTTCTTGATAAACATTAAGAAGAAGGGGACATAAGGTGTCAGAAAATATTTTATAGAAATCAACAGGGAATCCGTCACCCCCAGGGATTTGCTGGATTTCAAGGAGGACAAAGCTTTCTGGATTTCCTGAAGCTAGAAGGGTTCATCTAAAGAATTTGTTTAAAGAGTAGAAAGATGAGGAAGATGTAATGATTTAAGGAACTTTTGAATTTGTAAAGTAGATGGAGGATTTGTGTTAGAGTATAGTTTTGATAAAAGATTTTCATAATATGATTTATAGAGGGGTTGTCGGAGTGAATTGAACCCTGTTCATCTTTTAGCTTAGAATGTGTCATTCCATTTGTTGTGCTTTGAGCTGGTAAGTGAGGAGATTCCCATTTGTATTGCTGTGTTCCCAAAACTTATATTTAAGTTTAAACAAGGCATCTTCAGTTTCTGAGAAATTAATTTGTTAATTTTAACTTTAAGTTGAAGAATTTCAGGATGAAGTTGAGAATCAGGACAGTACTTATTAGAAGAAAGTATAAATTCTCTTTGCCTTAAGAGATTTTTCAAACTCAGCCAGCTATTGTTCCCTTACTCTTTTCCTATGTGCAGCATAACTGATAATTTTCCCTCGACTCAGCAGCTTTAAGAGCTTCCCATACAGAGGACATAGAAGATTTGGTTGGGGTATTGTGAAAGAGAAAGTCCTGAATTTGTGCTTTGATCATGGGTAAGAAATTGAGATCCTTGAGAAGGAGAGGTCCAGCCACCAGTAAGAAGATTTAGGCGCTAATGGGCCCCACAATAGTTGCAATTTGACAGGGGAATGGTCCAAGATTATGATGGCAAAGATGGATGAATCAATAGTTTTTTCATTATAACAGGAGTGGCTAACCAGTAGTCAGTTCTACTGTATGTCATATGTAGAAAGGGTAAAAATAAATTCTTGATCATGGGGGAAGGAGGCACCATACATCAGCTAATCCAACATCTTGCATTAGTAATGAGAGGGCTTTAATACTTCTAGGCAGGCCTCTGTAGTGGGGTTACTTCTGTCAATGCTGGCTTCTAATGCTAAGTTAAGATCACCTCCAAGAATAACTGGTGTATTATCAGTGTTAAAGGATAGAATCCGTTGAGCTAAATTATGAAAAAACTCTGGGGAATCGGAGTTGGGTGCATAGACATTAACAAGCAGAAGAGGACCAGAGTTGGTATTCAGTTTGACCATCACCCATCTGCAGTCAGTATCGGATAAAAGTTTACAAGGGACTATTTGAGACTCTTATGAATAAGAGTAGCTACTCCTCTTTCTTTTGAGGTATAGGATGATTTGTAGATCTGACCAGCCCACTCTTTTTAAGTCTATGAACATCCTCTGCTAATAATTTTGTTTCTTGAAGGAAAGCAATTTTTGTTTTATGTTTTTGAGATGTGAAAGAATTGGCTTCCGCTTACAAGGAGAATTAAGTCCCTTCACATTCCAAGTGTATAAAAGTATGTCACTCATATTGTTAGTGTTAAAGAAAGGGAATAATTGCTGGAGTGTGAAGGGACAAATAAATAAGGCAGAGGATGATTAGAATACAATATAAAGATCTTACATATATGCAGAGAGTGGCAGGAACATTCAAGCCAAAAAGTGAGATGTATGACACATGAGAAGCACAGATATCTTATTAAAGTTAGAACAGAGATGGGGAAGAGAAAAGTCATTAACAACAGCAATGCTAGTAAGGTAAATAACAAAGAAAACATTTTATGGGTGCAATGAGATATGAGTCAGCCAACTGGCTAAGAGACTGTCTCACCACACTCTGGGGCATTGATGTAGGGAGGAGACTAGGGAGGACCGGTTATTAATATTGGTCCAAACCTAAGTCTGATCCCAGTAATACAATAAAGAAAGTAATTCCTGATAAGCTAAACAGAAAGGAATACTACCAAGAAAGGCAGGGGACTGTAATAACCTCATCTTAATTCTAAGCTAACAGGACAAGGTATAAGGATAAAGCTAAATGCCATAACTTATTTATAAACATTAGTAGTAATAGTACAAGATATATCAACTCAAAATAACAGTAAATTAAAGAGCCATATACAAGATGCAGTACAGCCTAAATGTAGAGCAAGGAATTCAGGGAGCCAGGTGGAATGCAAATGAATAAATATAAAAGGAAAAGTAGATCATTACCACATTAGAGGACTCTGAGAATACTTTGCAGTGCAACAGAATAAGTACATAATAAATACAATATTGAGGGAAAGAAGAAAGGGAGGTCAATTTAAGCCCTTACGCCCTGAGCCAAATGCAAATCAGGATTATGTGGAGAGGTATAGGCTTCAGTGATAACTGTAGACAGAAGAGATAATCATAGTAAAGATAAGCTCCAATTACTCGAAAATTGCCTAAATAGGTGTTATATGGGGTGACTAGGTCTAGAAGACTAGGCCCAGTGAGCCCCAAAACAGGAGGAACCACACAGCTGTGGATTTCTATAATATCTGTAGGCTTCAAGTAAAATAAGGAACATAAGGAAGATGTAGATTGACAATCCTTTGTAACAGTACACTAAACATAGCCCACCTCTCTGAGTGAAAACAGGAGGTAGTAAGAATAATGGAGGCGTAGGGAAGGAGATAGATTAAATGTAGTTGCCAATAATACTAGAACCTATCATCAGGAGAGGAAGGGGTAAATTGCCTTGTAATATATAATGATTCACATATGAAAAATAAAAGTCAATAATCAGGATGCATACCGATTAAAGATATGGCCTGAACAGCCAAAAGACTATAACCCTGATGCACTGCTAAACTGGAAAGTAAAGGCTAGACACAGACAGCCTGTTTAGTGAGGTAATGTATAAGAACTAACACTAAAATAATGGATTAGAAAAGCATTGCTGATATACCAGAGTTCCCTTGAAGACCTTTAAGCTGCTCGTTTAAACACTGCAACAAAAAGTAAATTGATCGGCGGTGATGGCCTTTGCTTTCTGCACCTGCAGCGAAAGCAACCAGGTAGCATAGACTGTAGAGCGGGTGGCTAGGCAGAAAAAGTGTAATTGGCTCTCCCTTTAAGTATCCTGGAAGCAAAACCTACAAGATATAACAACTGTGACCATATTACTGACCATATAAACTCATGACACCTTATATTTATTAGCAGGATAGTGACTATAGATGTTCTTGCCTTTGGTCTTTGCCTATGTTTCTTTTGGGTGGCTCTAAAGATTTGAGTGGGAACTTGCAACAACTTCTGCCCATGAAGTATTAGTGAATACATCCCTGAGGCACAGGGCCCAAATTAGAGGGATGTTTGTCTGAAATTTGCTGGGAAAGATCCTCCTGCGAGGAGTGCATGTCATCCTCTAAGAGAGCAAACTTATTGCTCAAGGAATAGAGGTTGATTTGAAGGAGAAGCTGCAGCTTGGGGTGTTTGGGGTGAAACCTTGCTAGAACAGCATGAAAGTCTTGAAGAATACTGCCCGACAGAGACTTCTCTAGCAGCCGTGTTGATTGCCTTGGGGTCAAATCAGTTGCGGCATTGCTGCTTGGGACTACGAGTTCTGCAACACTTTCCCACATTTCTGTACCTCGTTGTCCACCCTCCTGTGAATACCAAAGCTATGTTCGGGTTGCCAATTGCTGCTAAACCACCCAGGGTAAGAATGCAGAAGAGACTCAGATAGTTGGCTAAGGCATCAGGGGTTTCAAAATCCTTGAAGGAAGAGCCTGAGAAAAGCAAAAGCACTGCAGGGTAGCGTAGAGCAAATTTAATGCTTCTTTGGTGGAGGATTTGTTTAAGTGGATTGTGGCCTCCTTCTGATGGTTAAATCTTTTGAAAGTCTCTGTAGATGGAAATATTAAACTCTTGCCACTGAAGTTTCCCATTTCTCTGGCTTTTCAGTATTAATTCTGTGTGGGAATAGTTCAAGAAGCGAGCAATGATAGGCCTTGGTCTCTGGTCTGATGTTGGCCTGGAACCCAGAGTGCAGTGAGACGCTCAATGATTAACGTTAGGTCAGGAGGCAGTTTAAGCATTGCAGGCAGCACATGTAATAAGAGCACACTAGTGTCTCCTAATTCTACACCTTCAGGAAGCCAAAATCACAAATTGTTGTGACAATTACAATTTCAATATCATCAATTTTGGCTTGTAGAGTTTAATAGTTCAGTCTTGATTGCGGACAGTAGCCTGGAGGTTATGAATAGTAGTGGTGTTACAGCCCATTGCTTTCTCATTAAATGCAATTTTCTGGCTAAAAGTTTGAAGAGTGGTTGCATTCTGTTGGGTGGAGGTTTTTAGATCATTAATCTCAGCCATCAGTTTAGAAAACATTACTTCCACTCTAGCAAGTGAGCTTTGCTGTACTTGGAGATCTGCTTAATGCTGAAGGATGAGGCCTAGTATGCTGCAGTACAGTGCAGAATAATTGAATATAAGTAGATGATGGATCAAAAATGACTTACGAACTGTGTCAGGCAGTAAGATTACAGGATGGTTACAGTAGTTGGTACCAAAGAAAGGTCTGGTGAAGGCTGGATGAGGTTAGATTGCTGTATTTCCTGCAGAGATTCTGAACTATGCTGCCATCTTCTGCCTGGTCAGGCCACACCCCTCTCCTCATGTCTCTTTAGAATCAACCTCCTTTGATCTGCTGAGGTTGATTCCTTGTAATTATCTGCCATGTTACATACAAATAAATCTGTGGTGTCTATCTTAAGTCCTTCCATGTATATGTAAGTTTCTGTCATGCCCACCTCCCCATTCCTCCAGGGAATACATGTTTAAACTTTCCAGCTATGTCTTTCTCTGTTGGCAATGAATCATTTTGTAGCCTTTCATTGGATATTTTCAAGCCTTTGCCTATCTTTTCAGGTGAAGATTCCCAAACTAGTTAGACCTCCAGTTTCAGCCTAACCACTAACCTGTATATTGATAAGATCTTCTCAGTGCTCCCAGATCATAGGGATTCCATATTTTACAGAATTTATGGGTTGAAAACAGGATATGGGAAGGAAAACTGTGTTATTGATTCATACGGGGAACCACTGCCAATATTTAAAGCCCAGATGCAATAACTTTAGGAGACACTTATTCACATTACATGATGTGCCTCAGGCAGAATATGCACCTCAAAAGCCATCAATTACTTCCACAGCAAGGGAGTGCCTGTTTTCAAAGATAACAGATAAAGAGCCTGTCTGCACAGAGGTCTAGTTCAAATTTATGTGGACACCTGCTAAAACTTTAACTGTTCACAGTTCAGGAAAAAAAACAGCTCTGTATTAGAGTTGACATGCTTCAGTTCAGTTCAGTTCAATTTATTGAAGGGATAAATTCCATTGAGCAAGCCCATATGCATGGAGGACCCTTGTACAACAAACTCAACATGATACATAGCATGAACATAACTTGGATAAACATGAAACAATACATCATAAATCATAGAGGGTGGCAAAAGGAATGAAGAAAATAAAGAGTTACAATAATAGTAGTTACACATAGGGTAGAGGCAAATACCATGAATTCTTATGGGCAAACACAGTACAAATAAGCAATAAGGCACACAGGTGTGTGTAAATCATATTTACAGCACGGCCAGGGGCGTAGTAGTAAGCACAAGGCCAATGGCTGAGTGACTTCAGCTGCTTACCGTGCTGTAACATATGGTTTACACACACCCTAAGTGCATATTGCACTTATAAAATTGACTCCTTTTTTTACTTTTACTATTGGGAAAAGCATGTTCATATGTAGAAAAATAGATATACTTCATGAATTTGTGATAAAATAATCCTTCTTTCCACTGCAAGTGATGTCACTGATGATGTCATTGTAATATTACCAACTTTCTTCTTCCTGTTTTTTTTCTCTGTTGTTTCCCACATCCAAGATATGGAATGTTTACCATGGAATACATGGATTCAAAATTCTGCTCAGATCCACAGGCAGCATGTTTCTTTCCCAACACACTGTACACACAACCAACAAGGCCTTTGTTACAGCCAGAGACTCAGTTATCTCACTGTCAGAGCAAGAAGAGGAGTTCCCTGATAAGCAGTTAAAGAAGTAGTCCACCCAGAATTTGCAAAAACATATGTTATGCATACTGCTTTGATATGTATGTTAAGTCCTAGTATGTCCTCCCCTCTGTCTGCTATTAGGAGTGTTTCCTAAATTAGTCTGCTAGCTGTGTAGTAGTTTCATGATCCCTGGGATCTCCATTACAAATAGGTTTATTGGCTTTCTTTCTCCCTCTGATGCTCCCTGTCTCATGTGACACTGATGTAGCCATGCCCTTAGAACATGCACTGCTTTAAAATTAGTTCACAACAGCAGAGCTTTGTAACTGTTCTTATCCAGAGAGCATAAATGGAATCAGTTACAGTTTAGCAGATACCTGAGAGCAAGCTAACTGGGGTTTCTGTAAGAAAACAGCTGCTAAATAGCTCTAATTCATTATTCGTGTTTTGGTGTGTGTCAGGTCTAGCTAGCAGTAGTAAGTGTTTTCATTTTAAAATGTTATTTCATCAAACTACACACAACAATAAAATGTACAGACGTTGCCTCAGATCACCAATGCTATAATTAGTAAAGACTGTAGCTGTTTTCTTACAGAACACCTACTCAGCTCTCAAGTATTTGGTAAGCCATAAATGTAAGTACCATCATTCTGCTAGAAGGAACTGGGACTTACATGACTTTACTCTGTGACATCACTTTCATTTATTTATTTTTTTGTTTGATGTTTGTTACAAATGTGATGAGTCTTTGTAATAAAGTACAAAAATATGTATGTGTGAGTTGTTTAGTTTGGAGAATATGTATTTTATAATTTGAAAATGTGTGATACACTAAATGTGTAGTGCAGTGAACCATTGTAAATGGAATCAAATGGTAGCTGGAATAGTCACTGCCATCCTACTGCTTTCATGCCATACCATAGGCAGGAGAAAAGCTGACTTCAAAGTATTTTGCAGTCTCTAGGCTGCAGCTTCATACTATACACTTAATTTGTAAAAAAAAAAATAAAACATATGAAAATCTTGTCACAAAGCAAAATCAGCACTAACTGCTAATAGAATGCTGATACCTGCATTTACAGTTTGCAAATATTTGACATCTAACTGAATGGGATTCTGTAAGAAAACAGCTAGAGTCTTTATTAATTATAGCACTGATGATCTGGACAGTTTTATGTGCTTTTATGGTTGTGTATAGTTTGATAAAATTAAAAGTTAGAAAATTAAAACACTCCTGCTATCTGGACCTGATACACATAGAAAACAGAAGTAGTGAATTAAAGATATTTAGTAGCTGTTCTCTTACAGAACCCGTTAGCTTGCTCTCAGGTATCTGCTTAAACTGTAACTGATGCTATTTGTGCTCCTTGATATGAATAGTTACAAAGCTCTCTGCTGTTGTGAAGTGATTTAAACTGATTTTAAAGCAGTACACATGCTAAATCTAAGGGCATGGCTAAATCTGTCACGTGAGGACAGGGTGCATCATAGGAGAAAAGCCAATAAACCTATTTGTGCATGGAGATCCCGTAGGGGTCGAAACGTCCATACAGCTAGCAGGCTAATTTAGAAAAACTCATAATAGCAGACAGAGGAAGGAGACACTAGGACTTAACATACATATCAAAACGCCTGCATAACATATGTATTTTGTAAATACTGGGTGGACTACTTTAAAGATAGACGGGGGATTTTTGACTGTCAGCAAAGAAACAGTTGTAGTGAAACTATAAACAATACTTATTGTTTCTAATTTGTTTATGTATGTAATGAGAGGGTGATATCTGGAGACAACATTTAATTCATTTGTTTTATATTTTATTTAAGGTAGTTTTATTTTTAGGCCCAGTTGAAGTTTTTACAGGGTAAAGGCAGCAGCCATGTTTGGGGTGGAAGATCAGTTCTGGCTGTAGGGGCTAACTGAAATACCCATTGATCTGTGTTGCAGACTCTTCACTGCTGAGCAGTCCTTTTAACCATGTGTAAACCGTATTTTATACATAAATAAGAGCCAAACAGATTACATGATTTTACCCTGCCATTTTATAAGCACAGATAAGAAATAAGGACAGGTATAAGTGCATGTATTTACAACCTACCCAAAGTTAGAAAGGAAAGATATAGAGATGCCAGATGAGGGACATGGGGAGGATTGAGGACAAAGACAGAGTTCAATCTTAATTTAAAGGGTTCATTACACTTGACTAGCTTTTGAAGATCTCTGAAATAATTAAGATATTTTGACAAACTATCATGCATTTTGAAATGTAAACTTGTGATTTATTAATATAGTCAACTGTTCTCTTGATTTCGAGCACAATGTGTATAAATATCTGATACCTTATGTTCCCATATGGAGTTATAACAACCATTTGTCAATGCCGAATGTTGATTGCGTTGGTGTGTTGACCATGCTGACTGGCCCTCTGTCAGTTGCTCAGTCTATTTCGTCCGGTGCTGCAGGCTGCTGTTTTGTACTGAGCTCCTGCATGCATTGGCACCTTGTTCTGGCCACTAAGAGTTCTGCAGCTGTCCCGGCAGAAGTCCATTGAGGTGGGTCAGTCACCCTCTCTCAGTCGTGCATTCTGTTTCTCTTGGTGCTGCAGGCTGCCCTTTTTGTACTGGGCTTCTGCCTCTGTTGGGGCTTTTCTGCCCACAAAGAAATCTGCAGCAATCCCGACACAGGTCTGTTGAGCCTGCTGACTCCCCATCTCTCACTCACTCGTTCCATTTCTGCCAGCGCTGCAGGGTGGCCTTTGTACTGGGCTCCTGCCTGCGTTGGCACCTTTCTCTGCCAACAAAGAAATCTGCTAGCAGTCATGACAGAGCTCCGTTAAGGTTGTGCACTCCCCTGTGTCACTCACTCTTTCTGTCTGTCCTGGTGCTGTAGATTGCCCTTTTCTACTGGGCTCCTGCCTCTATTGGCACCTTTGTTTCCCACAAAGACATCTGCAGCAGTCCCAAAAGCTGTGTTTAGCTCGCTCACACAGTCCCCTTGTTCCTCACTCATTCATTTTCTGCCGGCACTGTAGGCTTCCCTTTTCATTGGACTTCTGCCTGTGTTACTGCTTTCTTCTGCCCACAAAGAAATTTGCAGCACTTACAATACAGCTCCATTGAGCTCACTCACTGCCCTTCTGTCACTCCACTCATTCTGGTTTCCCCCACCTGTGCAGGCTGCCCATTTGTACTGGGCCCCTGCATGCACTGGCACCTTGTCTGCCCACAAACAAATCAGCAGCTGTCCTGACAGAGCTCTGTTGAGGTCGCTCAGTCTCCCTGTCTCACATGCTCATTCTGTTTGTCCTGGCTCTGCAAGCGCCCCTTTATACGGGACTCCTGCCTGCATTGGCACCTTTTCAGTCCACAAAGAAATCCACAGCAGTCCTGACAGAGCTCCGTTGAGCTCACTCAGTCCCCTGTCTCAGTCGCTCATACTGTTTCTCCCACTGCTGCAGGCTGGCCTTTGTACTGGGCCCCTGCCATTGATGCCTTCTTCTGCCCACAAGGAAATCCACAGCAGTCCTGGAAACAGCTCCGGTGAATGTGGACTCCTCCTCCATCACTCGCTGTCTCGCTTCTGTTTCTCCCAGTGCTGCAGGCTGCCCTTTTGTACTGGGCTCTTATGTTGCACCCTTTCTCTGCCCACAAACAAATCCACAGCTGTCCTGACAGAGCTGTGTTGAGGTCACTCAGTCTCCTCTCTCACACACTCATTCTGTTTGTCCTGGCACTGCAAGTGGCCCTTTGTACAGGACTCCTGCCTGCATTGGCGCCTTTTCCTGCAGACAAAGAAACCGCAGCATTCCTGATGGAGATCCGTGAGCTCACTCCAGCCCCTGTGGTCTCTCTCTCGCTGCATTGCGTCCCAGCACTGCTGTAGGCTGGCCTTTGTGCTGGGCCCCTGCCTGCACTGATGCCTTTTCTGCCCACAAAGAAATCCACAGCAGTCCTGAAAGAGCTCCGTGAGTTCGCTCACTGCCCCTCCCTCCCTTGCTCTCTCGTTCTGTTTCTCCCAGTGCTGCAGGCTGCCCTTTTGTACTGGGCTCTTGCATTGGCCCTTTCTCTGCCCACAAACAAATCTGTAGCAGTCCCGACAGAGCTCAGTCAGTGCGGTCACTCTCCCTCTCACTCGTTCGATCTTAATGTGTCCTACACAGTGATTCCCACAGCGACTGTGCTATTCTGCAGCAGGGTGCAAAACACACTGTAGCCATGATGTGAAACATGGCAGCTGTACTGTTCATAAGAAGGTGTGGAAAATGCCATTGTTGAAAATGTGGGGTGAAACTATCACAATATTGCGAGTTACAAGGGTGTGTGGAAACAGGTCAACGCACGCCTTGTAACACAGTCATGTCATGGAGTTTCATCACCCGATTTTCAGCATAGGTATTTAGGCCCTCTGCTCATCAACAGTGCCACTGTCATTTTTGTTAATCTGTCGATCAGTGATTTCCCACAGTGACTGCGTTATTCTGTGCCAGAACTATGAAAACACATTTTGGTCAGGATGTGGAAAATGACTGCTGTGCTGCTCATAAGGAGGTGTGGAAAAAAGTCCACTGGTGAAAATGTGGTGTGACAATATGACAAATCTGCAAAGTTACAGGGTGCGTGGAAAGTATCAACACACTTGTAACACAATCTTGATAGGGTATTATCACCAAATTTTCAACACAGGCATTTTAGGACCTCTGCTCATGAACAGTATCACTTTCATTTTCTTAATCTGTCCCAGACAATGATGTCCCACAGCTGCCGCTCTATTCTGCGCCAGAAGTGCGAAAAACACATTTCAGTCAGAATGGAAAATGACAGCTTTACTGTTCATAAGTAGGTGGGGAAATGGCAATGTTGGCAATCTGGGTGAAATATTATAAATTTGCGAACTTACGAGCATGCGTGCAAACTGCGCAATGCTGCGCTCGTCCCACAGTCATTTTATGGAGTATCATTATCAAATTTTCAACATAGCCATTTCAGGACCTCTACTCATGAACAGTGTCACTGCCATTTTTTAATCTGTCCCAAACACTGATTTCTGCAGTGACCCGCTATTCTGTGCGGAAGTGAGAAAACAGAGTTCTGCCAGGATGTGAACAATGACAGCTGTACTGTTCAAAGGAGGTATGACAAAATGGCAATATTGCAAATATGGCATGAAAATATTGCAAATTCACGAAGTTATGAGTGCGTAACAACTGCTCACACACATAAAACCAGTCATTTTGGATTTTTCCACCAAATTTGCAACATAGGCTTTTGAGAGCCCACCTCATGAACACTGGCACTGTTGTTTCGTTAACTGGTCCGAAAGGTGATTCTGCACAGTGACCGCTAAATCACCTTCCGGCCCAATTAATGCCATGACAGTTCAAGAATTCATCAGGAGGGCACCAAAACCCCTTGTTGAAAATTGGTGAAATAATTCCCAAAATGCCGAGATATATAGTAAAGTTGAAAAACCCTATCTATTACATTATACAGCTTACGGCATTTCGTCAATTAGCGGTGGGCTTTGAAGAGTACAGGCGTGTTCCCAGTCCATCTAAGATCGTCGCGCCAAGCTCATTAGGTAAATATGGGGTGAGGTGGGGGTGTGGGGAGGCACAGCGTGCAGTGGGTGGAGTCTTGGTGGGAGGCAGGGCAAGCACCGAGGGACAGTTTTCTGCTTTCCAGGTACAAACAACAACAAAAAACGGATGTCGCAGGACCGTTTTGACTTTGCAAGGACTCTGGCACACTGGGATGGGCTCCCAGTGTGCCACCAGTAGTTACTCATTTGAGGGCAGCAGTAGCTGATGGGGATTAGGCACCTCGTCGGTGAAGGGTGGGGGGGCGGGGTGTCGTTATGCTGGCGGGGTTTGGGCACCCCATTGGCAGGAACAAAAAGGGGTGGGGTGACAGAATGCCAACAGTGAGTGGGCTCCGCCCGTCAACAACCAAACAAAAAGTAGGGCCACTACAGCTGGCGGGATTGGGCACCCGGTCGGCAGAAACAAAACCGGGGGCACACAATGCCGATGGGATTGGGGCCCCTGTCAGCAACTAAACATGGTGGGATGGTATATTGTTTGTGAACACGCGGCAAGCCACCGCCATGTTCACAAACAATCTCAGAGATTTATCCCGCCCTGCAATGACGGGTCGCCTCCTCATTGCAGCGATGACTGACGCTGCAATGATGAGGTGGTCCCTGATTGCAGCGGCTGTTTTTATTTAAAGTTGTGGCATGCTGGCTGAACTAGTGTCAGCAGCAGGGTGCCATGGCACTGGGGAATTAGGGCAAACCTTCTGCAGCTGTGGGGCATTACACACAACAGTGCTGCACTGCCACAGCCTGCTTCTGTACAAACCTGTCGCGAACATGTTTCTTGCACATGCAAGCAATCAACATAAAAAAAGTCAAAACAACTGAGAAAAAAAATTGTAGGGGACAATAGTTGAGATTTTCTTGTGTTTTGGGCCACCAACTCTAGCAAGTGGAACATAAATGTATAGTGTATGGTGGAATGCTGTTCCACATGGAAACCCATGTCTGGAACAGCATTGTTATTCTGCACTCGGTGTGTCAGGATGTTGTGGTGCTGCACTGAGTATGTCACTAGTGCAGAACAACAACATTGAACATTAACACGCATGTGCAATTGAGCATCTGTGGTGGCAAGGAAGTAAGTGGCATGGTGGAATTGCTGCCTAAGTAAGCCATTTTTTTATTGGAGACGGTTTGGGGATAAAGGAGTGCCGCCCATGGTGCCCTCACTATAAAGCATTGTGTGAGCAGCAAGCACAAACAAGGCAGTTGAACAATCTCGAGGTTTCCATCTTAGCGGACCTCTTGAGTGTCACTCTTGAGGTCTCCGGTTACCATGGAAACCACTTGATCATACAACTGCCTTGTTGTGTACGCTGCTCATTCACAATCCTCTGTATTGTTTGTGGTTGGAATGAGCAATCTATACATTAAGAAGGTCTGAACAGTAATATTTAAATTTACTGGTAATGTAATCTTGCATAATTTCTATAGATAAATCTGAGGTCTGAGAATATTGTAGCTGGGGGTATGTGTTAACTTGCTTTGTTCTTCCACAGCAGAGATATAAAGTGCCATTTTGAGAATGAAGAGATCATACCATTTAGGAGGAAAATTGTTGTTTATTACATTTATATTTTTGGAGGTTTCTGTATGTACATATTAACATACAAACATATGAACCTGCCTGCAGATAAAGACACTATGGTCTATCGAGTCTGCTCAAATGTGCATTTAGCAGCCCTTATACTGCAGCTGCTCCTCCTTTCCCACTCCAGTGACCCTCCCCTTAAACTGTCCCATCCTTTTTGAATCAGCCTACCATATTACAGGATACCATTTCCTCTGATAATGTGTTCCAACCTACCACCAGCATCTCCATGAATAAATGTCTCCTCATTTCCTCCTGAGCCTACCCTCCAATCTCAGATTGTGCCCTCAGGTGTCCCTCCCTTCCATAACTGGAAAAGCCCTCCCATATCCATCCTATTTATCCCCTTTATATATTTAAAGGTCTCAATCATGTCCTTCCTGTCCCTCCTCTCCCCAGGGAGTACATGTTCAACTCCTTCAGCCTATTGTCATAGGGCAAATCCTCTAACCAATGGATCATTTTGTTGCCCTGTGCTATATTGCCTCCAGTAACGTAAAGTCTTTCCTCAGGTATGGCCATAGAACCACAAAAGTGCTCCAGATGTGGTCTAACCAGTGACCTGTACAGTTGCAGGATCATCTGCCCCTCCTGGAGGGTATGTCTCTGCAATACAACCCAGCATTTTGTTAACTTTGGCAACTGCCTTTCTACACTGCACAGAGTTGTTCATTGCTCTTGTTATGATTCTTCCTAGAGCCTTCTCCTCTTCTGTCTTGGCCAGCTGAATACCCCCTATCTGGTAGCTCCTCCTTGGTTCTTTTGCTCCAAAATGTAGCACCTTGCATTTCTTAGCATTGAACCCCAGCTGCCAAGTGTTGGACCAGGCCTCCAATTCCACCAGATCATCCTGCAGCTGCTACCACCTCTCTAGGTCTTCCACTACTGCTCCCATCTTGGTGTGATCTGCAAATAGACTGATCTTGCTCTTGATGCCCATTGAAATGTCTTCTATGAAGATCCAAAATAACACCTGCCCCAGCACAGATCCCTGTGGCACCCTGCATGTCACTGCCCTGGGTAATAAAGTCCCCTCCCACTACCATCCTCTGCTGTCTCCTTTTTCAACAGTTCTACTACCCATCCCACCAACTTTGCCCTAACCCCCGTGCCCTCCTGCTTACTACATAGCCTCCCATGCAGCACTGAATGGAATGCCTTGTTGAAGTCCAGATACAGGACATCCACTGCATGGCCCTTGTCCAACTGCCTGGTTAAGATGGACATTAAAGATCCCATGGCATGTTTTCTTCCCACTTGTTGGGTATGTCTAAAAAGTTTTGGTGTGTTCACGAGTATTGCGACATAGCCCTGAACATGAATTACCAGTTGGAAACGCCGACTAAGGAGAGCTAACACAGCCCTGAATGAATCTAATTTGTTGTCTAATGTTCATTCAATAAATCAGGCAAAATCATTTGGTAATGGTGAGGCCCAGGCAACAGGTATGTTGAAAGCTTCTTTCATTTCTCTGGGAGCTATTGGGGCAGAAGATTTTGTTGACTTGCTCAGGAGGGAAGTGTACAAAACTTAAAAAGCTGTCTGAAGACAACATTAATGCTGTGGGCATTCAAATGGAGAATCATCTATTTGCAACAAGATTGTTTGGGGCTGTTGGTGAATGCAACATGCTGCTTTGAAATGAGACAGGTTGTTAGTGGGAGAAGGACAGGAAAGGAAACATTTCCTGTTAGAGGTCAACGATTGGTGGAAAAGGGAGGGAGGAGAAAGGAAGAGCTTGCTTGTAAAAATGGCACAATCATGGAAAATTTGTCCTCAGAGTATACGGGGAGCAACAAATGGACAAACAAGCTGTTAACACAGAGAATGTGACACTGTGGACCACTGGGGTAGAAAATATTAAAACTCCAGCCTCATTATTTCAACAATCTATTGTGACATATTTAAGCTCCCAGTGTGTCAAAAACTGCATACCCAAATTTGGAGATGGCCTCTTCAGTAAAAACAAGGCAATCAAAACAAACAGAGAAACATAATAAATGAGAGGGTGGGTTGTTAGATGAAAGAAAAAGGCAGGAGATAGATTTGGCTAGGTCTGACCCCACCCCCCCGAGACAAAAAACTCCTTTGGGAGCATCTGCTACAGTGAAAAGTACTTCATTATTAGAAGAATTAAGGTCTGGTTTGCCAATATTAATTTGGCATCAGCCTCTCTGGATAAAAATTTTCAGATATTGTGGAAAAATTAATGACGTTGTGTTAAGAATTAGATCAGGTTGAACAGAGGGTATCTAATATGAAGATTTATTTCCTAAGATTATGAAGAAAAAGTGTTTGGTTAAAATCAAATATGGAAAGTATATAGGAGTGAGTGAGAATGGGAATGGTTATTTGGGGATATTTCCTACCGGCTGTGTTAGGGGTAAAATAAAATGGAAAACAATCTTTTTTTGGTTATATAATGTTTCAGTTCTTTAGAATATTAACATGGAATGTGAAGGAGCCAGAGATAGGATTAAGCTCAAACAAATTGTTAATTATTTAAATAAAAAAAGTCGATTGTGTCTTGCTACAGGAGATGCATTTTGGGAAAAAGAATATGATGTACTTTTCTAATCTTTTTAAAGCAGTGGGTATTTCTACTTCATTTTCAGGTAATGCAAGAGGGGCTGCTATTTTTATTAAAGACATCTAAATCCTAAAAGTGAATGTTCTGGGGTGGATACAGAGGGTCATTGGTAAATGCAAAAATTACTGTAGGACAATTGGTGTTTTTTTTATCAATATATACGCCCAAAGGAGGAGAATCTGTCTTTTTCACAAATATTTTTTTGCAGGCTGCAACTTCAGATGTGCTAGTGATAATAGAGGGTGATTTTAATGCAGCGTTGACTCAGCTGGATAGGATATTTTCAGTCCCAGAACATAAAACAAGATTGATACAGCTTATAAATAATATATGCTACGGATCTGGTTTACTGGATCCTTTTCAGGCTTTGTATCAATATTTAAAGAAATGTTCCTTCTTTTCTAATGTTCATAATGGTTTGTCGAGATTGATTATTTTCTTATATCAGGGTCTCTCTTGCAGCCTGTAGTGATTGTTAGATATAATCCTATTCTGATCTCAGACCATGCTTCATATTATATTGAGCTAGATTTGTCAAAACATGTGCATGCAGGATCAAGGAGCTAGAGATTTAACAATGTGTTATTGCAGGCTCTTCAGTTTGGGGTTTATTTGATAAAAAGAAATGGGAGTCTTTTGCAGCAAAACCTCCCCAATAGCTGTTCTTGGGTCAGCATTTGGGAGGCCCTTAAAGTATATTTGAGAGGTTCTATTGTAAGTTATGAAAGTATGGTTTAAACTAAAAATTAGCAATACCTGGATCAATTAGAACAAGAACTGAACTGTATTCAGGAAAGTTATGCAGCATTAGAAGCTAAGGAAATTAAATAAAATGATATTTCTAAAAGAAAAATGGGAAAAGATTAGTCAGGAAAGGGAAGAGAAACAGATGTAAAGATCCAGGGAAAATATTTTTTTTGTGCAGGTACTCCATCTAAATTATTGGCATATCAATTAAAAATACAGGATAATCAGAATATAATTGATTTTCTTATATAGAGGGAAGGGGAAATCTTTGACACAAATCAGATTAATCTGGAATTTCAAAAATGTTATAAAGATTTATATAAAGAAGAAGACTTGATGGATAATTTTGAAATTGAAGAATATATAAAAGGATTGATTTGCCTCAGATAGTGGAGTCGGATAGGGTGGGCCTGAATATGGAAATATCAATGGCAGAGACTAATAATGTTATAATTAATATGTCAATTAATAAAACTCAGGACCAGACTGGTATTCTTTGAAATTTTACAAATATTTTATTATTGGATTTGTTTAGGAATTTTCAGACATATAAAGATTTCCATCAACTTTCAATCAAGCTTCTATTATTTTGTTATTGAAGAAGGATAAATCTCAGGATTATGCAGCTCTTATAGACCTATTTCATTATTGAACAATGAGTACAAGACTTTTGCTAACATTTTGGCAAATAGGTTGGCGTGTGTTCCAAAAGTTGTCCATCCAGACCAAAGTGGATTTGTGATTGGTAGGAGATTAAACCATAGTGTTAGATGGGCATTTAACTTATTAGATCAAGCATTGGATATAAGAGTGGCTGTTCTTTCCCTTGATGCCAAAAAGCTTTTGATAGGGTGCAGTGGAAATTATGTTTTCTTTATTAAAGAGTTTTGGCATCAAGGGAAAATTTTGGAATGGATAAAATTGATCTACCATGTTCCTTTGGCCTCAATTAAGACAAATCAGAATAGTTCATGTTATTTTGAGTTAGAATGGGGTACTAGGCGAGGTGTCTTTTGTCACCCCAGCTGTTTGCTCTATTTATAGAGCCATTGGCTGTGTCGGTGAGAAGGACCCTCAGGGTAGGGAGTGTGAGGTTGGAGAGAGGTCCACAAAATTCACTGTATCAGGATGATATTTTGTTGTTCTTGACTGACCAGCCAATGATTTTGATTATTTATTAGGAATATTTGCAAAGTATAGTAGATTTTATGGATATAAAATTAACTGGAGCAAGACAGAGGCAGTGGTGAATTTACATGAAAAAGAATGGTCTAGAAATCATTTGCTATATACTTATCATAAGCCATATATGAAATATCTGGGGTCATGTTTCTTCAGATATAAATATATTATATGAAAAAACTTTATAACGGTACTAAAAAAAATCAAACAAGATCTTGTAAGATGGCAAAATTTGCCATTAGTATTGATTAGCGGGTTAACATTGTTAAGATGGATATTCTTTCAAGAGTATTGTTCCTATTTCAGATGGTTCCTATTATTATTCCTAAAGTTGGTTTTTTGACACTTTAAATAGGGCAATTAATATTTTTTTCTAGAAACAAAAACACAAGAATTGCCTTTAAAAATTATTATTATCAAAAGTAAGAGTTAGCTCTGCCTAATTTTGAATATTATTATTTGGCAGCTCAGTTGGAGTGTTTGGGATATTGGGCCCTGATTAAGGAGGTGATACCAGCATGTTTTCAGATTGAGGCAGAGAAAGTCCCATTTTGAGTTTGGAACATAGCTTGGGGTTAACATAAACAAGACTAATTTTCTTTATATTCTAAGGTTCTTCATTCAACTGAAGCTACAAACTGGGCCTGGAATTTGGCTAGAGATTGGTGGGGGAAGTGATAAATTAATTTATAAGGCCTATTGTTAATAATTGTCATTTCCCCATCTATGGGTAAGGGATTAATACAAAGAATTGGGGAAAGGTTTGTATTCATTACATGATTTTTGTTTGAAGACAGATTCTCCTCTTTTGATTAGTTAAGAGATAGGTATGATTTATCTGAGGAGCATTTTGCATACCTTCAAGTAAGAATTTTATATACTGTATAAGAATACTCAAAATCATTAATGGTTGTCAAGGGGATTGGAGGTTTTTGATAATTTGTTTTCTTTAAAACACTTAATTGGTGAAATCTATTGGTATTTGAGAGAAAAAGGTAGATCGGCTTCTTTGGGTAAACTAAAGCAAAGTTGGGAAAAAGAAAGGGGCAATCTATTTCAGATATCAGGTGGGATTCTTTAACTAACTTAGAAGATCTTCCATTTAAGAATAATAGGTTAAAACAAATCATGTAAGTATATTGCATAGACTGTATTTGACACTGGCATGGTTAAATAAAGTAAGTCCAAATAATTCAGAATTGTGTACAAGGTGTGGGAGGTTAGAGTGAGATTGGATCATGTGCTGATATCCTGTCGCAAGTTGGAATCATTTGGCACAAAATATTTGGGTTATTAGGTAAATTTATTGGGTGGGATTTTCCATTTGATCTGGGAATTGCGCTGTTTGGACCAGGAGAGATGGGATAGATTTGGGGATGTAATGAAACTATGCTCTATGGGTTTGTTGTTGGCAAAAGCTATATTGATACATTGGAAAGATACATCTTAGCATCTTTTGTAGAGTGGGTTCAGGGAATGGTAAATTTATATAGAGTTGAGGAAATGCATTATAAAATGGAAAGTCAATTTGGTCTGTATCATAGGATCTGGCTCCCATTGATGAGTTTTAGATCAAACTTAATTTAAAGTAATATAGTTATTAAATAGGGACAAGGGCAGCAGGGAAGGTGTTTGATAAGGATGAGATGGGAGTCACAGAGCGTTAAGATGATGATTGTGATAACCATAACCATTTTTCTGAATCATTCACTTAAAATTAAAAGAAAAGAAAAAATAAGAAAAGAAAAAAAAAAAGAATCCGTGGCACTTCTCGAAAAGATTAGGAGATTTTTTTTTTTTAAATGATATTACACAATCCAAATAAGAAAAACAAAAACAAAACAATCTGGTACATACTGCATCATATGATCAGAGATAAGAAAACAAAAAGAAATAACATTAAACAATGGATAATTTTACTGTCCAACAAAGTAAAGGAAGGTAGTGCACAACTGAACAGTCGAAGTCATAAAACTGAAACTAAAGGAAATCTTCCTCCAAAACATAACACCCTTAAACCAAGTTCAGTATATTACTTCCCTAAAACTGCAAAAAAAAAATGTGCAATTCCTCCAAAGATTTCAAAAAGCAGCCAGTGGTAAGGAAGATTAGGGAATTTCCCCAGTATCCTGGCCAAATTTCCCCCATTCTGTAAAAATACCACCAGCAGCTGGTTACCATCTGTATCCCTCCTCGGGTCACCCCTGACAAAGGACTTCTAGTCTCAGTGGGCCTACCCAATCAACAAAATCCAATAAATAAATAAATTCCCCATTATGCCTTATGCATACCACATAAATCATTTCAAGGCCATCTTGATGTATAAGATTAATACCTTACAGCAAATCAGAGCTATTTTCCTGATAAAGGCTGCTGACATATTAAATAAAGAACAAAGTCATAAATAAGGAACCAGTGGCTAATGAAAAAATCTACAGGGATTTATACAGGTTTGATTCAACCTCTGAGGAAAATACAGGAAAATGAGGCCTTGTTACAGGAAATGGTTATTTGTATCTGGGAGCACTGTCTTCTCCATATTTCAACTAGTGAAGTCCCATGTACTACTGTAATTCACTCCAGTATGTTATTTGCCTTTCCTTGTGCTTTCATATGAAATAATGGTTTTATGTTCATTATTACCCCAGATCCATTTCTTCTATCAAAATTCCCACTATGATCACATTTATTCTGTATTCTGTTCATGGATTACCTGGCTCCATTATGCATCACCTTGCATTTTGACATGAAACTTTAACTGCAACATTCCTGACTACTTTTCTGGACTTTCCACATTTCCTTTGTGCTTTTATCCTTTCCTTGGTGCCTACATTTTCACATAGGACAACCTCAGGATTTTTAGTGGCTGAGACGTTGGCTGGCATGAATGAACTGTGCAGGTGGAGATTTCCCTCTCCTCTTGTCAAGGAGACTGATTTTGTTTTTACCAGAAAATCCAGTAAAATTCCACAATTTGGTATTTCTATACATTGGCAACAACAAACCATTTCATGGAATTTGCTATTTTTTTACCAGATCAGTGAATCTTCAGAACTGTATTTTTCTATAAATTGTTTCCTGTACTATTTTCATGTTGCTTTATTTAATTTGATGTACACTTAGCCTTCTTTCATTCTGAATATTTATACACATACCAGAAGGGTACAAGGATAGAATGCCGGTATATATTGATTTGGTGTTGCAGACACCAGTGACTATATTTTTTCCCATTTTCAAAATTGAATTTGTCCTTTATCAATCATGATAAACCAGTGTCCTTGTCTTTTGTGAGGAGGGCATTTCAGTAATGAAGGATCAGGAGTGTGGGCCAGAGGTGTGGCCTGAAGTTGCATAGGTACCAATCACTGGAAGATCGGTGGGGTGATCAGTACACAAGTGGAGGAGCAAACTGCCTGCATCTGGTATCTTTGTGCAAACAAGTTATATTTGCATTTTCAGGGTTACAATGAGTCCAGCCAGGCATAACATTTTGCTGCAGCTGTGCCAGAAAACAGATGCAAGCTGCTGTAAATTGTCAAATCGGTTGCAGATGGCATGGTGATCAAAAATATGGCACATGCAGAAAAACCTTATGGACCAGCACGCTTCTCTGCATGTGCACCAAAACAACTGTTTTTGAAAATTTGTCCTTTGAGGGCCTACCAGATCTACAATGCTGTTTGACAACATTTTGTTAACCAGCATCTCATCAACAAAATTATGTTGACTGCAAGTTGTGGTTGACATAATTTCCATTTGTCTCCTGGTCTGATTTTTACATTGGGGCTTTGCCTGAACCCCCATGTGGGGCTCTGTCCCCACACCCCTATATTATGGATTGTCAATTCCAGTTGGAGTTGACTCAGGGAGGAGTGCAGGACCGGGAGACAATGTGCTCCTGTTTCAGATACACCAGCACAGTGACCAGTCGGCAACCTGTCGATTTTGTCAATGGTTTGGTAGATCACTGTGTTGGTGTCACTGTCAGGGGCATACCATGCCAGCCATGATCTGATGTGGTTCAGGGAGGAAGTCCATGTGCCCAACTCCTTGTTAAGAAAACTCCCCATACCTGAAAGGAGTGAACTTTTCAACATTTGTGTGGTGCTATTTTCAGCATTTTGTGCACATGGGCGGCATTTTCCTTTTTAGTGGTGCTTCTGGTAATACCAGGTGTAGCATTTTCCATGGCTGTGCAAAAGATATGCACAAGATACCATAAATGGCAAAAAGGTTGCAAAAAGGCAACTTTTGAAAATTGAGTATGTGCAGAAAAAATTGCAATTGCACAAAGAAACCCTCCTTGGATAACATTTTTCAGCATGTACTCAGTTCTTTCATTTTGAAAACCTGGACCCTGGCTGCTTTTTCCTATCACTTGACCTGGTGAGAGCAAGCCTGCTTTTCTTAGTTTCTGGAGAATGAATTGATTCTTTTGTCACTATCTAGCTGCACAGTGTGGTTGCTTATTGCTGAGTTATGGTCAGATTTCCTATCAGTGGCATTTAGAGGCTCCACATTGAACCTTTATAAATTACTGGCCAGATTGCTTGCTACTGATAAGGACACAGCATTATTTGAATTGATGTCTATTTTATTATTTAAATTTGTGTATTTTTGGAGTGTATGGGATATGTATACATTAATTGGGAGTACATGTAGTGTAGGGTTTAGGTAATTACTGTATTTCAAACTAAGTGTGGATGTAGATTTGGGTGATTAGGGGTTTATCCATTTTTGTGTTTGGAGCAAGTGTGAAGGGGCTATTGTTTGGTTGTAAGGGTGGGTAATTATAGGTTGCAGTGGCTGGTATGGGAGGGTGATATGGGAGATTAGTAACTGAAAGTTAAATGGCATAAATTTGCAGCAGGTATGTGTCTTGGGCAACAGACCCTGGTTCACCTACTCTCCATCCATCTACCATGACCTGTGCCTGTTTCACTACCTCCCTGATGGACAGGCATATCGCTAATGCAAGGAGGTAGGGATTTTGTGGAGGCATATGAACTGGAGCTTGGGTTTGGAGAGGGCTGACAGGAGAGCGCCATTAGGATGGAAAAGACCAAAGACTCCCTGGGGCAAAATGGAATGCAGTGAGAGGCCAGATGTGTTTAGTTCCCCACCAAGGTATACACTGGGCTGAGTGGACAGGTAGCTGAGAGACTGGCCACATCTACTCATCCTCTTCGGTAGTATTATGCAATGCCAGACCTGCTGAGTAATGATTTAGGTTATGCATTGGAAGTAGCTACTCCAGCCAGATTCTCTTTGGTTCACTGCCTCTTGAAAGATAGGGGTGGGTGTGACCATCTGCTTTAGATCTGAACTTAACTTGATTATGCACCCTGTTGGAAATATGTCACCTAAGTGTGCGCCATGTGTGGTGGTCCCAGTGCAGGCTGCATGATTCTTCTCATGTGCCAGCTTCAGGGCATGGGAGAATTTCCTTCAGGAATTTTGGATCATTACTGACAGGGTGTTGGAGTCACCCAGATGGTTATTTATGAGTGACTTCAATGCCTGCATTGATGATGAACTCTTGCACTTTGGGTAAACTTTCCTCTGGGTGATAGAATCCTTGGGTCTCACACAACTAATTACTTCTGTGACTCATCAACATGGCCATGCCTCGACTTGATATTTTCCCTGAGGCTCAAGGTAGAGTCAAAAGATGGATCTGGTCGGTTGGTTGGATCATTGCACAATCAAGTTCTTCTTCAGCTCCCCTGTGGTCCTCCTCTAGTGGAAATGATCCAGTACTCACCTTTGAGAGGGTTTCAGCCTGTAACACTTCAGGTGGTACTGGACATCTCAGATATGATGGTGGCATGTGTGGGTTGGTTAGAGGAATAAGTGGAGGCCTAGAACAGAACTATCATGACAGTTTTAGAGCACATCATTCGTATCCATATATGACCTCTTTTCTCATGCAGTGGCTCACCAAGGTATGATGGTGAGCTATGGGAGATGAAGACAAGGGGATGGAGGTTGGAGCATTGTTGAAGGAGACACAAGATTGAGGAGGACAGATTGGCTTTCATTATCCACTATGGTGAATATCAAAGGGCAATCACCTGAAAGAAGGCAGATTTTCTGTCTAGGAGATTGCTGCTGGAAGGAATAGACCAGCTTAACTATTTTGGACTGTAGGTAGGTTTAATCCATCCAACCTGTTTTGAGTTGGAGAGAGTAGTTGTTGCTGCTACATGTGTGGAATTTACTCATTTGTTCAAACACTGGGTGTCCTCCATTCAAACTGGTATCTCCCTGAGTGGGCTGTAGCAACCCATCATGGTTGAGCTGGCACTCCACAGTGGGCACAGCTGTCATGGGAGAGTTTGATCAGTGATGATGGATGAGGTGAGTCAGGTGATTTCAGAGCTGTGGCCAACATGCTGTGAACTGGATCCAGGTCTGACATAGTTACTGGTGAGTTGTGTGGGATAACTGGGCCCGATGTTTGTTGTGTTTGTTGGTTTTTCTTGATAGAGGGACTCTTTCTAGCGCAATAAAAGATGCATTGGTAAGACCTCTCCTGAAAAAGTCATCTTTGCACTCTGACAGTCTAGCAAATAACCATTCAGTCTCTAATCTGCCCTTTTTGGGCAAAGTTATTAAAGGTGGTTGTGTTGCAGCTTGAACCATACCTCATAACCTTTGACATCTATAGGCCTCACAAGTCAGATTTTGGGGCCCCACTGAGAATGCACTGGTCAGATGCCTAATGACCTCCTCAGGGTGAGAGAGATGAGAGTTAATGGTCAGTTTCTGTTCCTTTCAATCTGTCCTTAGTTTTGACACTGTAGACCATGGGCTGTTGCTGGACTGGCTGCAGGAATATGTAGGCTCATTGGCCAGTCATATGCTGGTTTGTGTCATACCTCAGGGCAGGATACAGAGAGTTGTGTTGGGAGATTTCTCTTCACACCCTGTATCAATGCCCTGTGGTGTTCCCAGGGCTTTGTCCTTCTGCACAAGCTGCTGCAATGCAAATGCTGCTCCTGGATGAGATCATTAGATGGTATGGGCTGGATTTCACTGTTATGCAGATGATATCCAACAATACCTGTCTTTTGCACCCAGGATGTCGGGTGCTATCAACATGCTTGCTGAGATCCAGGACTGGATGCCAACAAGCTAGTTGAGGCTCAACCCCAACAAAGGAAATACTGGTGATCAAACTGTAGTAGGGAGAGAATGGCAGCTGCTGGTACTGAGACTGGGCTTGAGCTCAGTTTGTCTAGCCTTAGGGCTGCCAGTAAGGTGAGAAATCTGGGGTCATCTTGGACAAAGGACTGCCAGTTGAGGCTCAGGTGGTAGCAGTAATCTGGAGTGATTTTGCCATCTGTGGAACATCAGCCATATTAGATACCTTACCTTCCCTGGAGAAATTGTGACAGTGATGCATGCCTTTGTGACATATTGACTTGACTACTGTAACCCTCTATACCTCATGCTCAGTGGAGGTATGCTACAGCATCTGCAGATTTGCAGAATGCAGTTGCTAGATTGCTTAGCAGTCTTACTAGTTCAAGTTATGTCTCTCAGACACTGCAGTAACTGCATTGGCTGCTGGTAAGTGGTATATCACCTTTATAGTTGGTCTTTTAATGTACAAGACCCTACATGGGTCGGACTCTGGCTGTCTGCAAGATCTCCTGCATCCTTATATGCCCCCTGCTCTCTTTGCTCCACCAGGTTGGCTTTTTATCTGCAGAGAGGTCAGGCTAAAAACCTGGGTGACCGTGCCTTCAGCTAGCTGGCCTGGTCTTATGGAAGTCTCTTTTCCCGAGAGCCTCAGCAATGTTCCAAAGTGGAGGTCTTTAGGAGGTGTCTGAAAACCTATCTGTTTGAACAAGCTTCTGGGATTGACTCATCTCCCATTTTTGCCATCCCTGCTGAGTTTATGTGTTTTAACTACTCAATACATGAGTGGTGTATTATTTTATTTACATTGATAGTGTTATTATGATTTTGCATTATTTGTAAAGCACCCTGTGCCTCTGGGAAAGGGTGCCCACTGCTTATAAAAAAATCTACTACTACTACTGCACTATCATTTTCTGTCATCTAAAATAGACTCATCTTGCCATGCTACTCTACTCCTATCTCAATTATTAATACAATGAACAATACCTTACTAGATATTGTTCATTGTATTAATAAGTGAATAGTGAGATAACTTACTGCAATCTGTGTTCCAGTTGCTGGCTGCAACTGGAACACAGATTCCAGTATTCTGCCCTCTGCCTGTTCTATAAGCTCACCCACTATTTCACCCCCAGCCTATCTAACATTGTTGTATGAAAACCTACAAGCCATTCCCCCAATCTTCATCCCTCCCACTGTTAACTTGGCTGATGACTACCTAATTGTAGGCAGAAGATCCTTCACCCATGCTGTGCCTTGAGCCTGGAATTCCCTCTCCACTTATCCTCTTTTGTCCTACCCTCCCTAGTTTCAAACTTGCCTCCACAACTACTTATATGACTTAGGGACTTGCTTCTGCCCCCCTAACAAAAACATTGTATATTTTTGTACTTTCACCTGGTCATCTCAACAAGCATACCACAGTCTTACCTGGTCTACTTTAATGGGTAGCCTACACTGGCTATATGGTTAATTGTTTACATGATCTTGCTCTGTGAGAAATGTTTATCCTTCTTCAATTTGTACAATTGTACATGGATTGTTTTCACTTTGTATTCCTTCTCAATTCTATTGTCTCCTATTGTGCCTTTTATTAGGTACTGTGCCTATTACTATGCCATTATATTATGTATTGTGCCTTTTACTATGCCATTATATTATGTATTGTGCCTATTACTATGTATTATTTAATAGTGTTGAATTACATAAGCTGTATTCATTTATCCTCTGTACCTTCCTCCGTGTCACCCCTGAAAAGGGACTACATGGTCTCAGTGGGCTTACCGATTACCAAAATTAAAATAAATAAATAAAATAAATACTTGAGTGCTGACTAAAAGTCACATCACTCATAAAGTTCCTGACAGCTGAGAATTTGCCCTTTAGTACAAGTCTGTGGGTCATATTAAACAAGTTTCCAGTCCACATATCTAGTTTATTTCCAGGTTTAATGTTCCCTGTTATTTGGATTAGTCTTCTGTGGGGCACTGAATCAAAAGCTTTATTAATGTCAAGGGATAGGATGTCTGCTGTTGGGTTCCTATCTGCCATCTGCATCACTGTGCTGAAGAAGTCAATCAGATTCATTTTACACAACCTCTCTTTTGCAACCCGATGCTGATGTCTGTCTATGTGTCTAATTTCTTCCAGGAAGTCCATTATCTGCTGTTATGATTAAGACCAGCAACTTTCCACTGTTGACATAAACTCACATGCCTGTAGTTTCTGAGGTATGTCTATCCCACTCTTATGTTGGGAACCACATTTTCCAACCTCTAGTTCAAGGACATCTACCCATATGTTAGTGATTCTGTGATTCTGTAAATAGGTGTTCCAAAGCAGCTGCCGTTGACTGGCTTGTCTCCTTCAATACCTTTGGGTGCCTGTGCATATGAGGCTTGGTCAGATTCAATTCATGCAGGGCCTTAAAACCCATTTTTTGGTAACCATCCTATTTCCTACCCTTCTATTCTTGCTATGCATAAACTTGTTTTGCTTTTGGCAGTGACACTGTTCCTATACTTCCTATTGTGAACACAGAGCTGACATAGACTTTTAAAGAATTGACATTTTTATATCATCCTCTATGCTTACCCCATAATTTTGAATTGATGTTCTCCTTTGTACTTCTTTTCTATCATATCTACTGAATATCTTGTTGTTTTTCTGACTCTTTTCTGTGTCTTTACTTCTATGCTTAGTTTTGTCCTCCTTGTGGTATCTTTTACAAATAGCCAGTTTTTCTTTGCATATGACCCTCTTTATCTGGTTTGATTCCTCTTATATATATTGAATGCTTTTCTTTGTTCTTTACTGCTGTACTTACTTTTCTACTGAACTGAAGTGTTATTTTGTTTGTTTCTCAGACTTTTGACAAATTTCAGAGAAGCAGTTTGGGAGGCCATTTTTGTTTTGCCCTTATTCCCCACCCCTATTTGTCATATTAATTTTACTAGTCTACCTTTCTAAGTTTGGAACCATGCTACTTGATTTATTCTGCTCACTCAGACAGATTTCAGTTTAGATGCATGTACTAAACTGAATAATGTCTGCAACATTTGCAGTTGTTTAACCACTCTATTTTTTGTCTTTTCTTCATAGAGAATTCACTGAAGTATGATCGGGGTATCATTGTTTGAACATGTGCACTAGAGTCCTGTGGCTAGATTTTCAAAGATTTTTGTTATGTTTTTAGCACAATTAAGCAATAATCTAAGACAACTAGGATTTACCCACACCTGGTATATTTTGGTAATGAGGTCACAGGCTGAGTGACTTAGCCACACCAGAAGTGGTAAACCTAGCATAACCCATATCATGAAGTGGATTATTGTGATTATGCAACTGGTAGGAATTCAATGTTTAATAAAAATGTATATATATTTTAACTTTTTATATTGATGTCAGTGCAATATCCTTCCACTGTACCTTAAATAGTCCCAGTTTCTAGGAAGAATAGGTTTGAAGGCGATTTACTACATGCACCCCTCACCCCATCTGATAGACTTACTGGATGCTTGTTATTTGGTTTTAATTATTATTTTTGGGGGACAGAGAAAGAACACAGTACCAGTTGTAAGGGGCTGCTTTATATGAGTATGGACAGTGTGTCTGCTGCCAGCTGTGACAGCTCATATACAGTAGACAATGCAAGGAAAATGTTATTTGTATAGTGCTCTATCAAGGTAGAGATGCAGTGAATTTAAATTTGCTGGTGAAGTGACCCTAAAGTGGGCACTTCATGCTGTCACTCTGCTGCATGGAGTGGCCAATGCAAAGTCTCATTCACCTTGTAATTATTACTTTGCATTGTCATTCTGCCTTAATGCAGAGTAAGATAAAGTGACAACAATACTGGCAGCCCTTCACACACACACACAGTCAACAGAATTAATGTGTATCTAAAACTTTACTGTCTTGTGTCCAAAAAGCTCCCCAGTGCTGACTGAAGTGAAATGAGAGCACAAGAAATGCAAAGTCTCCCAGAATTAATGGCACACTCAGTCATGCATGCAGTGGTCACACACAGTCACCAGGATTAATATGCATCCCCAAAATGCTACTGCCTTGTGTTCAGAAAATTCACCAGTGCTGATGAAGTGAAATGAGAGTGTAACAAGAAATGCAAAGTTTCCAGAATTAATGGTGCACTCCATCATGCATGCAATGGTCACACACAGTCACCAGAATTAATGTGCATCCCAAAATGCTACTGTCTTGTGTCCATAAAAGCTCCCCAATGCTGACGAAGTGAAATGAGAGCACAAGAAATGCAAAGTCTCCCAGAATTAATGGCACACTCAGATGTCATGCATGCAGTAGTTACACACAGTCAACAGAATTAATGTGCATCCCAAAATGCTACTGTCATGTGTCCAGAGAATTCCTCAGTGCTGATGAAGTGAAATGAGAGAGTAATAAGAAATGCAAAGTCTCCCAGAATTAATGGCGACTCAGTCATGCATGCAGTGGTCACACACAGTCACCAGAATTAATATGCATCCCCAAATGCTACTGTCTTGTGTCCAGAAAATTCCCCAATGCTGATAAGTGAAATGAGAGTGTAACAAGAAATGCAAAGTCTCCCAGAATTAATGGTGCACTCAGTGATACACGTAGTTGTCACACACAGTCACCAGAATTAATTTATCCCCAAAATGCTACTATCTCGTGTCCAGAAAATTCAGTAGCTAACAAAATGAAATGAGAGGGTAAAAAATGCAAAGTCTCCCAGAATTAATGGTGTACTCCATCATGCGTAGCGGTCACACTCAGTCACCAGAATTAATGTGCATCCCCAAAATGCTACTGTCTTGTGTCCAGAAAATTCTCCAATGCTGACAAAGTGAAATGAGAGCTAAACAAAAATGCAAAGTCTCCCAGAATTAATGTTGCACTCAGTCAGGTGGGCAGTGGTCACACAGTCACCAGAATTCACTAGCAATCAAAGCCTTACTTGGGGCACATAACAAAGCCCTAACTTTCGTCTCTGTCTACGTTTCCCTAATGAACACAAAGGGGCTTCAAGGGTATCATGGACTTCTTCTGTGGCCTCGCCTCTAACTCTGAGACCATCTTACTAGGTGACTTCAAAGTCAACTGGCTTTCACCTGATGCAGGCACATACAGGGATGATATCTGCGCAGTCCACCTTACACAGCTTGTTTCCTCCCCACCAGGGTTAATTACAAAATGGGCACCAGTACCCTCCTAGACTGGATACTTTCAAGCAACCTAGAATGACTCACCAATGTGACAGTGCACCCAGATGCTATTAGTGACCACTCCCAGTCTTTTTGTTGCTGGACAAATTCCTCAAACCACCTCCCACTTCACCTTTAGTAGGGTACTAAAGGGGCATCTTGAGTCCCTGAAACATGATCTTGCCAACACCAACTGGTCACAAATTGACTGCTCTACAGACTTCAATACTGTCTTGGATTACTTTATCAAACAGTTCACGAAAATATGTGACTTGCATGCACCCCCAAAAAGGTCAAAGCATGGGGACTGTTAACCTATGGTTATCATCTGATCTCATAGGCAAATTGAAGAAGCGTGATCACCTATGGCACCTAGCCAGAGAATCGGGTAAACCCTCAGACATACTAGCCTACAAGCAAGCCAGAAATGCCTGCACTCGGGAAATACTCCAGGCTAATCAAATCACCACAAAGAGTTGCTTACTGCCTCCTGGGGTGATGGGAAAACTCTGGACCAACATGAAGGAAGTCCTAGGGAAGAACGTAAAGTCGGCACTGAACCTAATCAACATACAGGGTATCCCTACATAGGACCCTCTAACCTTAGCTAATGCCTTCAATGAAGCATTCTTGGACCTCTCTGGGACACTTCCCCAGACTTCTTTGTGGATCCACCAAGCTCCAACATCTCTACTACTGATGCTCACCCTCAGTCTGCCCCCTTTTACTTCAAGAAGCTTACTCCTCGCTAGTCAGAAAATACCTTCACAAAGTGCTTGGGAAATCACGACAATGTGCAGACACACTGGACCTCAAACTTGTTGTACTCACTATTGAAGAAGTTCTCCTCCCCATAACTAAGCTTCTGAACCTGTCACTCTGTAAATTATAATTCCCACAGCTGTGGAAACTGGCCATTGTAACTCCTGTGCACAAGAATGGTGACAGGAAGCTGCCAAACTACCGGCCCATCTCACTTTGCCACTGCTCTCCAAAGCACTTGAATGCATAGTGGTTGATCAGCTGTTTGAATACCTTGTAAAATATTCAGTCCAATGCCCAGAGCAGCATGGCTTCCATAAAGGACATAGTACCTCCACGACACTACTGGAATTCACTGGTTTTATTCACTGGTCTTTGGACCAAGGAACCCTAGCAGGGGCAGTATTCATTGACCTCTCAAAGGCCTTTGAAACTGTCCACCACTCCTCCTCCTAAACCAACTACCATCCATAGGCCTCTCTGCAAATCCAACTCTCTGGTTCAAAAGCTACCTAGGACAATGTACACAAAGAGTGAAAATTAACAATGACCTCTCCGACCATCTGTCTATAAGATCTGGTGTCCCCAAGGCTCCATATTGGGACCACTCCTTTTCAGCATCTTTCTCAACAATCTACCATGTCACTGTCCACAGCAGATTCTACTCTATGCAGATGATGCAGTAATCTTCACAAGCTGCCCAGACCCAGAGCAACTTGAGGGCAATCTGCAACATAGCTTCGATTGTTAGAAATGGTTCCCAAACCATAAACTAATCCTAAACAGTAAAAAAACAAAACCATGATGTTCTGCAGCACTCAGAACAAGTACAAGTCTCACAATCTCAACATCAGTACTGATCTGGAGCTCTTCTCAAGCACTCCCAGCACTTTAAATATCTTGGGGTCACACTTGACAGCAGTCTGGCCTATGACCAGCACAGCAGCAATGTTTCTAGGACTGTCAACCACAAAATCAGTCTTCTCCACAGGCACAAGCACTGTCTCACTTCAGACACCCTTAGACTAGCCATCAACAGCTCCATACTCTCTGTCATAGACTATGGCTTGGTCATCTATGGTGCTGCTCACCACACCGCCTCCTCCACAGTGTATCGGTTGCACTGAACAAAGCCTGTAGACTGCTCACAGGAGCCGAACATCTCACTGTACCTGTGACCTCTATGCTCAAACGGGCTGGCTCCAACTCAGTAGGGGGTTACACTACCAAACCTGTTTGCTGGCCAAAAAACTCTACTTGGTATTCTTCCCCATAACACAGCAACCCTACTTCAACTACACAGCAGCAACTTGTAATGGACAAGGAGTGCTGGCACTCACCTCTTCCATGTTCCTCGTCTTTGAACAATGCAGGGTCAATGCTCCTTTCCCTACAGAGCACCCCTCTGGTTTAATGCCCTCAGCCAGGAAATCTCCAACCAACCTGCTCTGAGCCCTTTCAAGAGACTGCTTTGCCAACATCTTTCCACATCCAGCACCTGTGACTGTTTCCAGTAGTCCCCTTGCCAGTAGTCTCTGCCCTGCCTCATAGCAGCTCCCTGCATTGGCATGATCCCATGCCACCTCTACCTCCCCCACACTCCCTCCCTCACCCTACTACCCTTCCACCTAGTGGCTCACTGCTCTGGCTTGGCCACCGTCACCTTCCAACCTCACCCACTCCCCACACCTCTTCCTTGACAAAGTCCATGACTGCTGCAACTCTCTTTTCTCACCTCACCACCCTCCCCACCTACTACCACATTACTCCCTCTACCTCCTTTTTCCTACCTCCAATTATTCTCTTTGCTAACTACTGCATATGCAAACCGAGGGTATCTTATCCTCTATTGTTATGACTTGTATGTACAAACCTGCTTGTTTAAACTACTGTAATTATTGTCCATGTTTTATACTCTCTGTTGTCTAACCCTTTGTAATACTGTCTTCCCTCCCACTGATGTGGAACCTTTGTAAATAAGCTCCCAGCTTAAAGGTGTTAATCGTAGTTATTAATAAATAAATAAAATTCATTTGCATCCCCAAATGCTACTGTCGGTCCAGAAAATTCCCAGTGATGACGATGTGAAATGAGAGTGTAACAAAAATACAAAGTCTTCCAGAATTTATGGTGTACTGCAAATGCACAGACAGATTAAGATTGTGCTGCACGCTGAAGAGATACAGATGCAAAGGCACAACAACACCTAACCAGTGCTCACAAGTCACAAATCCAAATCTAGAAAAAATACCTTTTGCGGTTTGGGGTAGTATGGCAGTAACAGTCCGCTGCCAGTAAAGATACCACAAAGCAGTATAAAAATTCATGCAGGTGTGGTGGATAGCAGGTTAACACTACACATTGCACACACACTCACACATACACTGCAAGTAATGCGAAGCAAATTGAAAACCTTTAGTAATATAACCAAATGTTTTAAACAAACTGAAATTATACACTGCTGCACCACAACAATCAGCAAAAAATTTCAAGAATTACTAACAAAATTACTATGTACATTAACACAGTTATAGAAGAAAAATATAACCAAACAGAAAACCTTTTTCTCCCAGTTAATCTACCTACACCACAGATATGCCCCTCCCCAAAGTACACTTCACAGTACACAGACTGACTGTCCTAAATTAACATTCAAAATCCACACACAAACAATAAAACTTGATGATATGAGCACAGGAGGGTTTCCTGCAATCAATGCACTAAATTGTGAGCAAAAGAATAGCTCAAAATGTCTTTTAACAGCTTTTAGAGGATTTGCATCACAGAGCTCTGAGAGGAAACTGTCTCCATCTTCCACTACACAAACACTACACAGAACTAAGGTTGTGCAGAATAATCTAGAGCCCATTTGACCTGCAATCCCAGGAAGCACTGCAAATTCACCTTTGGGCCCAAAAACAGGGCAAAGTGTGGTGAGTACATTGAATTCAATATACTTCACCTTAAAATTGAGTGGAGAAGTGGTTTGGGGAAGGTGGAATAATGCAAAGTCATTGTTTTCAATGGACTTCGCCTTCCCATTATGACACAAAGTACTCCACTTAGCATTGTGGGTACTTCACTGATTTCACGTTACTCCGTGAAATACTCTGTGAAGCAATTTTGGTCACTTGCCCACCACTAATCCAAGGGCTCAGAGTGCTTTACATAACAATGGTAAAAGAATAAAGCAACCCCATAATAAATAATTCAGATCAGATTGAAAGCTTTTCAAAAGATAAGTTTTAATAGAGGCTTTAAAGGCCTCCACTGAGCTGACAGCCTTAATATATAGAGGAAGAGAGTTCCAAAGGAGGAACCAGCCACCCCAAAGGCCCTATCTCCTGATCTTCTTAGATGAGAAAGTGTCAGTTGATCAGATTAATGAGTGACCTGTCTTTAATGACCCTGGTGCAATCATTCTGCAGCTTAGATGAGTTGTGAGAGGGCACAATCAGAGTACAATAACTGTTGATAGCCTCGATAAATTGTTTTATAATGTTTTCCCCTATACTGTGAGAGTTTGGGCTGTATGTGCAGTCAAGAATAACAGTTTTGCAAGTGGGCCAGGTCAGCAGAGTAGCAGTCATGTGAGCTGGCTGAGTGGAGCACAGCAGCAGTTCTTAAGTTTTGGTGAACAGTAAAAGTGTTACAAATATGAGCTATACATATAGGTATGCTTTAATACAATGCTGTTTGTTTTTGACTGGAGATAGATTTTGGAGGTGCGGTACATAATTATTGAGAAGGTTTATAGTTTTGTCAGTGTTAGGAGCACGCGGAAAGAAGATGGCACCATTTTTGTTTACATTTGGAGTGCCAAGAATAAGGATTTTATTTGGTTGTGGTTTCATGATTAGGTTAACTGATTTTTTATGTGTGGGTTATGCAGGACTTTATTCACACCTAAAGGCCAGTTAACCAGTCAGAAACCTAGATTTTGGGATGCCATTGTATAATTGTGACATTACTGTTAGATGACATCAAAGGTGGTGATTTGTTGTGCCACAACTGCTACACGTTGTGCTAAAAATATGTATGCATCAACATTTGGTGAATAAAATTGTATGAGAGGCCATCTAGCACCATACATTCCTGCTTAAGGCAGAACTGGTCTAAATTCCATGATGGTGATTTTCATATACTTCCCATGATGATTTGCTTTGTTGTAGCACATGTGTTTTATATTTCTTTGAAACCTGACTTTTTGCCAATGCCCTTCCCTATGAACCCTTGTCTTAGTGTTTTCATGTTGAGGTTCTTGTCTTTAGAAGGATTTCCTATTTCTGGCTCACCATGATCCAAATCTGTAGGAATATCATAAAGCTGGTTCCTCCATCCTTGGACTGAGATACAGATAGAGGTCCTGAAAAGGGCAAAACATGTGTCTGTGTCTTCTGTTTTCAGCATTTGTAGATGGTGGAGGCCATTTTGTACCACACACCCTGCTTAAAATGGAACCAGTCTAAATTTGTTCATGGTGATTTGCATATACTGTACATCCCATGATTCTTTGCATCATTGGGGTATTTGCAATTTTGTATTTCTTTCAATGTCCTTCCTGGTTGACCCTTGCTTCAATGCTTTAGGGTTGAGGTTCTTTGACATTTAGATGATATGTTAATATGATATAGCCGAATGCATTCCTGCAAAATGGAAACTGTACCAGGTTTAAGACTTATTATATCTTTGCTGTTCAGACAGAGGAAAAGTTTTATTGTAGTTTTGAGATAATTGTAGGTTAACTGAGTAGTTGCATAATTCAGGGGAACTCAGACATGGCTGGGACAGAACCAAGGGTTGGTAAAGACCACACCAGAAAAGGAGGGTGGTTGGAGAGTGAAGAGCCACTAGGCTCTCTTAGTCAATACTGGTTCAGTTCTGTTATGTTTATTATTAATCTGCCAAAGGCCATTATAATAGCATAAAACCAAACATAATGTATCGAATAATACATGGGTAGGTGTGCATAATGGAATTTTAGACACACCAGATGTGTTTGATGCTTCATAAACCATGAAAGTGAAGCTTGAGGGGTTTATGGTTCTATGTGACAAGGATGATTGCACAAAGGTGATCGCCGTCATGGCAAATGTACATCACTGAAAATCAATTTTGCTGATGCACACCCAGGCTCATGGCAAAGGGTGCCAGGAACTTACATTTTATGTTTATGCAGGGGTTGCACACCCCTACTAAAGGTTTCTCAACTCCAGGGGTGCAAATAAAAAATTGAGCTGGGCGCAAAAAAATATGCACTCCAGGACCTGAACTCGGCACCATCACAGCTGAAGCCTGCGACCCACCCACCATGCCATGGGGCAGCTCAGTAGCCCATCACCACAACACACCAGACAAATCCTACCTCCCTTCTGCCATGCTCAGTCCCCCAAGTGCATGTGTATATATATATATATATATATATATATATATATATATATATATATTATGGTAGCAATGAGCTACCATAATTAGGTTGAGGAGCCATTTCTATGTTGAACCCCAAAACTTTGCACCTTAATAACTTTGCAACCGTTTGATGGATTTGCCTGAAATTTGGAATTTATGATCAAGAATCATAGGCCTTGGGATCTGCCAAGTTTTGTGCTGGTCGGATATACAGCTATGGAGTTATTAAGGTGATCTGTGCGCTGCACGCTTTTCTGAATTCTGTGGTCGCTACTTACAGGTCGCATTTGTTTATGCGGATCGGCCCAAAATCTTCAGGAAATGTGCAGTCAGGGTCCCTGATGTGCCTTTCAAAGATTTCGTGAAAAAATATTAAACGGTTCAAAAGTTATTCAAAAACAGTTTCCATTATAAGTCAATGGAAAAGTTAACAGAAAGTTCAACACTTTGCAAATGCATTTTACTTTTCGCAAATGGGCCTGTTACTTTCAAAATTGGCCATTTTGTTTTCAGTTGGTGATCAGAAAAATGGTTGGCATTTAAATTTGGGACCCTCTAGCAACCTAATTTTTTTTGTATTCACCTAGTCGGGCCCTGAGGATGCTTGCCATGTCTTTATTTTGTGGTAAAACACCCCAGAAATATGTTTTTCAAATTTCTGGAAAAGTACTTTCATAAATTACTTTCATGCTCCACGAAAGTGTCGCAATTTTTACAAAAGCTTTCTAATCATGCATAGTAATTTTCTAGTCTGTGGAAAATGACAGCAATTTTGGCACTGCACTGCAAAATAACTGTTGGGAGTTTTGGGCTGAAATTTGAGGAACGCAGCCGACATCTCACAGATCTGCCTTTCAGTGTTGTATTGAAAAAATATTACATGGCAGCAAAGTTATGGCACTCCAAAGTTGACAGTTTTTCCCATAGGATAACATTACGGCGCCTGAAGCATTACAGGAATCCTTTGGCACCCTGCTGCAAAATAACGGTTTGGTCTTTTTCCTGAAATTTGAGGAAGACAGCCAACAGTACACAGACATGCCTTTCAGTAGTTTGTGAAAAATATCACATGGCAGCAAAGTTACGGCACTCCAAAATTGACGGTTTTTCCCATAGGATAACATTACGTGCCCGACACTTAACAGAAATCATTTGGAGCCCTGCTGAAAATAACGGTTTGGTCTTTTTCCTGAAATTTGAGGGAAGACAGCCAACAGCCCACAGATGTGCCTTTCAGTAGTTTGGTGAAAAACATTACAGGAGGCAAAGTTATGGCGCTCTGAACTTTTCTTTTTTTCCATGGGATAACATTATGGCGTTCACCCGCGCTTTCAGGGCCGTATCTCGAAGCGGTGCGAGATATGGACTTTTCGTCAGAAAACTTCTTAGCCCATAATGGGGCTAAGATTCAAATTAGCCAGGACAGTTGTAAATAATATGACTTTTAAATTTTTTTTTACGTTGTACGGTTCCTGAGATATAATGTATTTAGTATTCCAAGATCTCATTTTCTGCGCTTGATACTCATTATTTTGCATACATTATTTGTACTCACTGTCTTTCTCATTGCAGGTTTTGGGGAAAACCAGCCTGTGCGCTTACATTACTGTTACTGTTGCCCTTTCCGGCTTGTGGATCCGCACTCATTTCACTTACCATTGACTTCTGGGCGCCACCATGTGCGTTATCCTTTGGCGCTTTCATTTGGCGCTTGCATTTCTGTTATTTTTGCCATTTCTGTCTACAGTACTGTTTATCTTACTGTTTCACTTTACATCACCATGCCCATTGACATTTCTGTTTGCAGGCACCATGTTACTATGTGACAACACATCACGTGGCAGACCATTCCCGCTCACGCCACCATGTGTTACCCTTTCTGTTCTCATTACGTGTTGTGTTACCATGTGCGCCACTGTTAGGATTTCTGTTTTGCGTTGCTGTCCCTGTTAGTATGCCACAACACATCATGTGCGGGCCCCAGCGCTCCCGCCGCTGCTACATTCACTATTTCTCGTTATCATTCTCAAAGAATGGAAATTAGAGGCAAAAACTCAGTTTAATGCATTAGTTAGGGTTGTTCCACAGCGACAAAAGTGAGGAAATTCGCTGTTAGGTTGAAAACCCCCTTGGACCCCAGCCCACCCCAACCGGCATTGGGGTGCGCATTGGGATCGTGGGTCCTAACTCTCACCCCATTCTCCTATACTTCTGCTGCTTTACACATGTCATGGGGTGAGAGTTAGGGCTGACTATCCCAATGCGCACTCCAATGCCAGTTGAGGGGTGTGGGGGTCCAAGGGGATTTTCAACCCTAACAGCTAATTTCTCACTTTTGTCGCTCAGAACAACCCTAACTAATGCATTAAATGGAGTTTTGCCTATAATATATATATAATGACAGAATGTCACTATACCTGCAGTCACCTCCCCATCCAGTTGCCCTCTGATAAGGTGCCACTATTGAGTCACCCTTTTGGTGAGCACTCAATAGTGAACCCCCATATCACTGGATACCAGGGTTTATAATAGCATCACACACTGAGGTGTGTATAAAATGTAATGTTTTTGCACACTTACCTATGTGGTGTTTTATATAATTGTTGGGTAACATTTTCTCACTTGAATCTCACCTGGCTCATTCCAAGAAAAAAATGAACAGTGTGGACAATAGATTTTGCTGCTGTTTATACCACTAAACAGCACTGATGCTGCAGTTTAAAGTTCCCACATCACATGTTTAAGTATTTGCTGTTTGTAATCACTGCCCCATCTCTTTTTTGCCCCGTCTTTGTCTTACAAGACAAACTACAGCAGTAGCACTAGTTCAGCTGTGATCAGGTTGATTTATGGGCCTATGTGGTGTTGGAAACTGCAGGTAATAAAAATCATTGCTTGATGTCTGTCCCATGGCATAGGTGGGAGGAGTCAGTCCCTTTGATGGCAGTGCATGTTCACTGTTATAACCCTATGGGTTGCAATGGCAAATTATGACTGGTTGCCTTGTGGAAGAAAATGCTCCCCAGTTATTTTATACAAATACAAACTTTACACAAGAAAACATGATACATCACTGCCATATATACAAATAATGATACACATAAAGAAATCTAAAAAAAATCTGAACTGTAACATTAGTGATAATCTTCAAAATAATATAAGTACCATGGGAATCTGAGAGACATTAAATAATGCCTTAGAACAGGGCACCTAAATGATGTGCAGGTAACAGTTTGAGCCTGGTTACTACATATATGTTTTGCCAGAATAACCATCAAATTTCATTTACTTTACCATTCAAAACTACTTTTTTATTTTTTATTTTATTTATTTAAAATTTGATAACCGGAAAGGCACACTGAGTCGAGGCTTGTTTCGAGGTGAGACCCAGGTACAGTTTGTACAGAGAGTAATGATAGCTTGAAGAATACAGACAGTGTAGAACATTTTCGCTTGTACAGAGAGTAACAATGGATTAAAAAGCATATAGTATTGTAGACCATTTTACAGCAATAAAATACACTAGTTCAGTGGTAAGACAGCAAAACAATTGTGTGTGGAGAGGGAAAAAGGGGTGAGGTTAGCTAGGACTAGGTGGCTGGGGTAGGTAGGTGGGGACTGGGTGGTGCATCGGCTGTGTGGTGGGACCATTAGAGCATTTAGGGTAGTGTGGGGCAGGTTGGAGCTTGATGAGTCGAGTAAAGGCAGAACGAGAAGGGGCCAGGTGAAGGTTGGGGAGGTTGTTCCAAAGGAGGGAGGTGGTACAAGAAGGCAGCTTGGCTGGTAAGAGAGCAGGTGAGGGAAGTGGAAAGTGCCGGGGTCCCTGTGGTGGAGAGGGTAGTTTAGAGAGGAGGTTGGGGAGAGGTGGGAGGGAGGGACCCATACCAGTATTCAGCTAAAAAGGATGCACCGTGAATGGTATGCCTATGGGAGAGCGGACCCAGGAGAGGGAGCGTAGAGCCGACAGTGGTGAGTGAGTGGGGGCAAGGCAGTTGCTAAGTGGCAGAAGGAATTGAGAAGGATGTCAAGTTTGGAGAGAGAGGAGGATGGTGTCATGCCATAGACTATGTCAGCATAGTCAATGACTGGTAAGATTGATTTACTAACCAGCTCACACAGGATGGGGATAGGTAGGCTCGCTTGTGACGATAGAAAATAGCAAGTTTGGGCGGAGTTTGGTGCAGATCGCCTCGATGTGAGTGGAGAAATTTAGGTGGCTGTCCAGCCAAACTCCCAGATATTTGAAGGCTGAGACATGCTCCAGGGAGAGTCATCTCTGGTGGTGATAACTGGGGGCTGGAGGGAGGCCAGCTTCTGTCTGGAGTCAAAGACCATTGTGACAGTTTCTTTTGCATTTAAAGTGAGCAGATTTTCAAGGAACCAGGATTGGACTCTGTCAAAATCATTTTGTAGAGTGGGAGGACACTGTCATAGGAGGGGCCTGAGGCAAAGATGATACGCCATTCATGAGAGCCCAGTGGCCATTTGGGTCCATTCCAGCAATGGATGGTTCCGACACCGTATGGAGTCTATGGGAATGAATGAGGTTTTTAAGCCATAAAATGTGTCACTGAATACCCTGGAATGTTGTGTAATATGGTCGAAAATACATCATAACAACTCTCAACAAAGACATCACTAAATCATAATTTTCAGAGTAGACAATGAAGAAGAACAAAGCAGTTTAAGTAAAATATCATCTGGGAACAAAATGAGATTCTATGAGACAGAGGCAAGGCATCTTTTATAGCCATTAATAAAAGAATAGAACTAGATGGCATCATCTGGTAGGCACAGTGAACTAGAACAAATAGGAAATCACCATTCCTTGGTTTGCAGGGACCATTAACTTCTAACTTCAGAATGGTAGAGGTAACAATTGGATATGGGAATTCTTTCATATCAATCAGAAGGAGACCCAGAGTGCACAAATATACTGCTGGCTGCTATCATTTCACTGTCTAGAGTTTTATTTTTAACCACAACTGTAATTTGAAGATAATTATTTGAGCAATCTGTTCATTTGACCCATTGACGCCATTCTTTCCTATATCGACACCCAAGCAATTTGTACATAATGAACAAATGGTTTACATAATCAATCACTCAATCAATCAAACTTTATTTAACCAGGCTTTACACCTTTGAGCGAGCTCCTTTGCAAGATGGTCCTGGACAACACAATATGAAATGATAACAATAAAAGACAAGGGTATACAGATAAACAACAAATACATTTAGGAAATTACAGTCATTATTACATCTTAAGAATGTTACAGGAGTTACTAGTTACAGTCACAAGGACAAACATATTAATTCAATATAAACTCAACAGGTAGAGGCTAAGGAGTGAGAGTGGAGTGATGGTAGAGGGGAAGCACACAAAGTCTAGTGGCGAAGATGATGGTGGTAGAGGGAGGAAGGAACAGGAAGTGCTAAGTTGTCATGATAGGCCAAGTTTGGTAGTGGGTCAACAGTAGCCCTGTGCAACTATCTGATACATGTGCAAGTTTTCTTCATGACAGGTGTGAGAGGGGCGTGAAGATGGATATCCCCAGGACTGTCATAAGCTTAAGGGTCTTCTGCAGGGAGTTTCATAGGGATGGCAGAGCAAAGCTAATAGCTGCAGCGCTGTGTCATGTTTGAATCTTAGAGACACTGAACGTGACAAATGAGTATCATCTCAGATAGTAGGACCCCTTGTTTCATGTAAATAGGTTGGAGATTTAGGCAGGAAGATAATTTGTTATTACCCTGTGAAATCAAAAGATGCATTCCTCTTCCTCCAAGTAGAAAGAGAGGACCAGCCCAGCATCTCATAGAGCAAACAGTTACGGGTGTTTAAAGGAGCATTAGAAATTAATCTCAAGGCACGGAGGTATAAGGGCCAGATATTCAAAAGGGTTGCGCCATGCGCAACAGGAGTTCTTGCTGTCACGCAACTCAAAAATCTTGTCATTCTGCGATGTTCAGAAGGGGCCAGTTGCATACCAAAAACATGCTGAGCAACAGCGCAATGGAAATGAAGGCATGCGCAATCAGAGAGGCGGGTCCATGCATAAAGTGCGCAATGCGATATTCGAACACTAGCGCAATGCACAAGAGTGGCTCAGCCGGAAGTTGCGCAGTAGCGGAATTGAGCCAAAATAAAAGGCTCAAGAAGCGGCGCAAGAACCCAGCAGGCCGCAAACTGGGGGAGAGAGACAGAGAGAGAGAGAGAGAGAGAGAGAGACAGGAGCTGGAAGGGCAGAGAGGACAGTGGGTCCAGGAGGACAGAGAGGCCAGTGGGGGGTGCCCGGTGCAGTGGAAGCAGCAGTGGGGGCAGCGGGGGTAACACAGGAACAGCAGCCAGGGGCAGAAGCCAGGGAGATGGACAGTGCCAGCTTCCACATGGAAGCTGTAATGAGGGGTGGAGACACCATGCTGCAGGGGGACATGGCGGACGGGGCCCGTCGGTGGTATGCCCCGACAGGCGGTATCGTGCCCGCATCAGCTCGAGCTGTACACAGGCGTCGGGATTGTGGGCGGTGCCGCCTGAACAGGGCAATACTGAGCGGCTCTGCGAGCTGTGCAGTGATGTGATGCAGGCACCCTCACGACGGAGTCACCGCCTGTCCGTGGAGACCAAGGTGACAGCCTGCATGTGCCTGCTCACCACGGCACCTTCCAGAGGCCAACAGGGGACACCACAGGCATTACACAGTCAGCCACGTCACGCATCCTCACCCAATTCCTCAGCGCACTGCTGCCTCATGCTGCGGAGTACATCCATTTCCCCAGCACCGCCGCAGGCGCACAACAAACATGCAGGAGTTCCACAGGTAGCACGTATGCCTGGCATGCTAGGGGCCATAGACTGCACCCATGTGGCCATTCGCACGCCACCTGGCCCCGACGGCCAGGCATATCGAACCAAAGGGGTTTCCAGTGTCAACTGCCAGGTGGTGTGTGATGCCACTGGGCGCATTATCAATGTCTGTGCCACACAGCCTGGCGGAGCACATGATGCTTCATATGGCACCAGTCTGCACTGTGCCATCGATTCGAGAGGGAACATCCCCACGGGTCATCTAGTGGGTGAGTACACATGTCTGGAATGCAAACTCTGGGCAAGGGTGGAATAACACAGGTGCCATGGTAGTGGCACACAAGGATGTGGGCAATATGGACCTGACATGACACTGATCTCCACTATCTCCACACAGGTGACTGTGGATACCCACTCTGTCCCTGGCTGCTCACACCGCACCAGCACCCCATGACCCCAGCACAGCTATGCTTCAATGAGGCACATGCCGCAACACGTAACATCATAGAGTGGGTGTTTGGGATGCTCAAGGCACGCTTCGATGCCTGGACACCTCCGGGAGCCTACAGTACAGCCCCAAAGGCCTGTGGGATATTCCTGGCCTGTTGCATCCTGCACAACTTGCTGGCCAAAGACCATGGGATAGCCGTACAGGTCCAAGAGGGGACAGCGATGGGGACGCCAGTGGCGCCGGTGATGTTGGTGATGAGCAGCCCCCTAGATGGAGGGACCCCGACTGACCCGGCAGGCCCAGCTGCACGGGACACCATTGCAGAAGAGCACTACGCCCAACACAGGTAAGTCAAGGGGACATGTGCAGGCAACACTGTCCATGTGCAAACCACAGGCACACAGGGGAACACACCGTGTATGAAGGTCAGGGGAGTTGAAGGTTCCAGGCATACCAACACACCATCAGAGAGGGGTGAGCACTCATATGGACACACACACACACACACCAGGCAGTGTACATGGGCAGCAGCACAGCACTGCGGAAACGACATTGCCAACACACAGCACCACTGACCACCCCCACCACCTGGACTGTCCACGTACATGTGTCAGGACCTGGGCACCTTGCACCTTGGTGTACAGTGCAATGCAGGCATCATCATGCACACGCACCTGTGGACAGCAGTTGGGAGAGTGTGCAGGTGGTCCGTGTGTCAGCGTGGTGAGCAGAGCACCCAGCAGTGCACTTCCCACCATGACACACATTGCACACAGGGCAGCACCAGACAGGGCCTGCACTGGGAGACAGCTCAGTCAGGTAGCACTGTCCCACAGCCACCACGGATGCGTGGGGGCCCTGCCGTGGCCCAGCAGCACTAGCAGGCTGAGCAGGGCCACATCGGGTGGTGCTGGTGCACCACCAGGGGTCCCACTGCGCAACGCCGACCTTGCCCGCACAGGGTCTGCATCCTGCCAAACAAACTTGCACCAGGGGTGCTCGGAATCCCACAGCAGAACCCGGTGTTGACAGGCCTGGTGTCACCGCGATGCGGGAGCGGGGAGTGGAGAGTGCACTGTGGGGTGTGGGGTACAGGGCACCTGACAGTGTGGCCAATGCATCCGTGACAGAGACCACTGCCTGGGTCAGCCTGTCAATGGCAGCGGTCACATCTGTCTGCATAAGGACCAGCTCGGCTCGGTCCTGAGCACACTCCTGCTATGCCACTCCACGGACACAGACAGTGCCTCCACTGACCTTGCAACCCGCCCCTGCAGCTGTACCGAGTCCTGCAGCAGGCGGGTGTGCGTGTCCAATGGGTACTGTGCCCCAATGGCATCGTGACCCCCAGGGTGTGGATGGTCCTGGTGCACAGCACCCCTTGAGGGTGGGCGCTGTTCACCAGGACCAGGTATGGGCGGATCAAAGGGTGGTGGACATGTGCCACTGCTTGACACTGTACCCCCAGACCTGGTGTGCAACTGCTGCCGCGCCCTCCAACTGCTGAGCCCCAGGTCCACCTGTTTCACCTCCGTGCTGACAACAGTGCCAGACACCTGCACAGCCACTGGTGCTGCCCCACGGTGCTGACAGGCACAGCCTGGGACTGTGCCAGCATGCTGGTACACAGGTGTGAACCAGGAAGGCCGAGGGCACATGCTGGCCTGCCATGTGTCCGCCATGGGACACACACCTATCACTGCCCATTGCAGGCCTGCTATCATCAATGGTGCAGGTGCTGCCACTGCCATAGGCACAGCATGCTGACATACCTGCATGCCAGACTGCTGAGACACAGGCTGTGCACCTCCTGCACCCGTATCACTGACACTGGAGTTGTTGGCCCAGCGCGCATGCTGCTGCAGTGCCTGCAGGCTGGTGGCGGAGGTGGATGGTCCCTCCTCCACGTCCAGCAGGTCTGCATCACTGTCTGGACCCACCACCACCACCGTCTCCTGAAGCGAACAGGATCTGTAACAGAAAGAGAGTACATGTGAGTGCATGTGAACAACAGCCCCCAACAACACCACCATGTCATACCATGCAGTGATGGGCTTCCACCTGTCTGGAATCCTCCGCCTGGTATGCCCATATGGCTACTCGGCTGCATGGCTGCAACCAGTGTCTCCTCTGTAGGGGTTAGCTGCAACACCACTGGTGGGCCCTCACCAGTGCCAGCACGTGCTGCCCTGAAGGCTGCCACCTTCTCCTTCAGCCTCCTGCGGTCAGTCCCCATCTTCTTCTTGCATTCCCATGAGCGCTGGTGGCTTCCGTGCAGGTTGATGGCCCGAGCTACCCCTCCCATGCAGCTGCACATTTCTGAGGGTGCCCTCCGTCCACTCAATAGTGGCTCATCCTCCAGGTAGGCCTGGAAGAGGGCTCCGTCTCTGCCGTGGTGAAGTTGCCTCCTCCTATGCCCGCCCGTCCACACCCTCAGCTTGGCTCTGGTCAGTCATGGTAATCTGTATGGGTGGAAGTGGACACCTGTCACTGTGCAGTCGACAGCATTTCCCCATGAGCATAGCTGCCGGCCGGGCGGAAGCCCCACGTTCCTCTCCGCATGGCAGATACTGATAGAAAGGTGCCCTTTGTCCCTTTCTAATGCCCTTTTCATGCTCAGCCCTCAGCCTTTATCATCCTCCACCCATGAGCATTGTCCTGAGCATCACACAGCATGTAACTCACCTCTCACCTGCAGTAACCAAATCTGGCCAGCACAACCCACTGTCGCATTTTTATAGCGCAACACATGCAAATGAGGTGTGGCGCAACTTTAATGACATGCTAATCGCGCCACCGCGCCTTTGAATGGCTGATCGAATGATTTGCTATAGTCGGCTGAATATCGTGTATTTGCGCTGCGCAACACGGAAGATCCAGCTGAGCCAAAGGCGCAGGTTTGTGGCTGCATGCTACACCGCATTGCGCATGCCCAGACAGCTCACGACGCGCTATCATGCTGCAGACCTGCTGAGCACGATAGGCGATTCAGACCATGGCCACCATTGTGCCAGTGGTGCTACAGCACTGGGCACTATATGGCGCTGTGGCACTACCGCGCGATAGTCCACTGTGGCACTGGTGCACAGCTTGGCAGTCACAGGATGCCTATATGTCCGATGGCGCTGTGCGTAGCCTTGCGTCATTACCGTGACCTTGTATGTATGCCCTCTGACCCCTGGCGCTGTTGGCATGCCATGTGTCGTCCCCTATTGCGCTGTCTGGTGACAGCGCCATGTAATGTGCGCACTGTTCGAACAGCGCGATGGAGCCTGTGGTGGTCTATTGCACAACAACTCCGCGGGGTTACGGCGCAGCGGGCACCATATTGCCTGCTGTAAAGTTGGTGCCATGGCTAGGAGGAGGCGGTGTCCTGGAGCCAGATTGAAGTGGCCAACCTGGTGGCCCAGTTGAGCCACACTATGATGGCCTGTAGGTGAGGTGCCCCTCACCAGTGCCAGAGACTCAGCTGTGGCAGCAGTGGCCACTGACCTGGTGGAGGTCACTGGGCAGGGGCGGTCTGCTGAGCAGTGCGGCACCGGTACAGTGACCTCCGCTGAAGGAGCCAGAACTTTTGTCGCCTGCGGTCGCATGCCAGGCGGGACGTAGTGCCTAGGCCAGGTGAGTGTACCATCTATGCACCATATTCTCTGTAGGTGTGTGTGTGCTTGGGTGGCTGTGTATAGGTGGCGGCTCGGACACGGTTGGCTGTGTCAGTGTGTGCAGCTGTGCGATGGATGGTTATGGCTGTGTGGGCAGGCACTCTCACTGGGGCAGGGGCACTCTGCTTTTGAGTCACACTGATGTTTGTCTCAACATATGTCTCCCACAGGCCGGAATCTGAGGACACAGGGTGACGGTGATGTGGGCCGTGCCAGGGCCGGTGCCAGGGGTGTTGTGCCCCAGCAGCAGCAGCAGCAGCATCAGCAGCAGCAGCAGCAGAGCCAGCTGCTGGAGGAGTCAGTATCATTACTTCATGGATGCTATTGCATGCTGGGGGGCAAGACCACCAGCCATGCACAACACAAACCATGCAGGAAAGGGAGGTCATAATTCCACTATACAAGACACTGGTGAGGCCCCACCTGGAGTACAGTGTACAGTTCTGGAGACCATACCTACGTATGGACATGGACTGGGTAGAGAGGGTTCAGAGGAGGGCAACACGGATGGTGCATGGATTGCATCACAAGTCCTATGAAGACAGGTTGAAGGAACTGAACATGTACTCCCTGGAGGAGAGAGGAGGAGGGGGATATGATGGGGACATACAAGTATCTTACAGAGGGAACAGAGTGCAGGAAAACACTATTTTAAGCATAAAAGATGTTCCAGGACTAGAGGGCATGGGATGAAGTTGGAGGGGGACGATTCAGAGGAAACATGAGAATGAATTCTTCACAGAACGGGTGGTGGACAAGGGGAACACCCTGCCAGAGGAAGTGGTGGGGCTGACTTGGTCACGGGATTTAAGAATGCACGGATAGCCATAAAGGAATTCTGGAGGTCAGGGTAAGGTGCAACAGACTTATAGGAAAACAGAGTGAACTTACAAGGTCAAATGGCCAGACTGGGTGGCCCATAGGGCCTTATCTGCCGACACTGTCTATGTATCCAGGTATGTAGGCACGACATAGATGACATGCATCACTGTGCAGTATCACAGCACGCCTGTGTATGCGTCACTGGTGGTCCAGGCATGCACTGGGCACATAGCTGTGTAACTGGCATCGCATTCCACGCTGCCACATCACTTGCCAGCCTAGTTTGTACTGTGATTGACGTGGGCAGTGTGTGTGTGTGGTGCGCATAGCTGGTGCCGCCTGTTTGTGATGGCCATGTGCATGTTCACTGTGGGTGGGTGTATGCCATCACAGGTGTGGGACATTGGGCTATGTAAGCTTGCAGGTTGGGTGGTGTTCAGGGTTGTGGTCAGTCACAGCCATTGACTGTGTTCCCATTTTCCTAGGCTTCATTGTGCTCTGGAGGATCGAGCAGGCACTGCAGCAGCTCACCCAGGTCTCCGTGGACAACAGGACCATCCTCAGCAACATGCAGCGCCATGGGAGTGCGGAGGCAGCACAGCCATGAGGAAGCACCAGGCGGCAGAGGACCAGCCTCAAGGCCTTAGGCTGGATTCCCTTCCCACTTCACCCATCCCTCCTGCCCTGCCTTCCTCTCCAAGTTCTTCATCCCTACCCTTGCCCACCCCTACCTTGTACCCTCCCTCTTGTAAATAGTTATGTTGTTGTGGATTTTGTAATTACATTTTTCTAATACATTTATATTTTGATATGAATACTGTGTTGGTCTCTGATTTGCAGCTGGCTATGGTTGCTCAGTTGCAGTGGTGCATGCCATCTGGGCTGGTATGGTCCTGGTATGTGTGTGTGTGTGTGTGTGTGTGTGCATGTGTGTGCATGGGAGGTATCTCCAGCATGGCAGTGGCTTTCGGTTGGTCTTGCCATCTGCTGCCACCCACTGCTGGGTGCACAGGGTGTGTCTGGCTTGTAGGCTTCTGTGTTGCGACGGGCTGACGTGTGCTGGGAGGACTGATGGTTTCCTGCAGTGCCAGTCACTGCACATGGGTGGTATCTTGGGGTCACAGTGCAGGGTGTGCTGTGCATAGAGGGCTGATGTGCACTGTGGTTGTCAACCCCTGTGTGTGGCACTCTCACTGCCAGTGGTTGTGCTGGGGTGTCAGGGCTCTGCTATGCTTTGTTGGCTTGTCCCCATGGGCACGTGGATCATCCGTCCCACCCCAGTGATGCTGTGCTTGGGGTGTGCAGGTGTGGTGTGGGTTCTGCAGTGTATTCCTGTGCCCATGTGTGGCATGGCTGGCGGTGGGCCCCAGCCTGCCTCCCTGGATGTGCAGTTCCATTGCTCTGGGGGGCTGTGCTTGCGCTATGGCAGCTCTGGAATGCTCAGCTGAGCTTCCCTGGTTGCGCCGATAGCGCAACATTTTGGCTCAGCCCCTTCCTGGTTGCATGATGGCGCAGTATGTGCGATATTCAGATGTTGGTTGCTTGTGCAATTTGCTCTGCTCCATGTTTGAATATAGCACCTGTTGCATTTGCGCAACTGGTTTGTGCTTGCTTCCTGCTGTTGCGCTACTTTTGAGCGCAGTTTGAATATCTGGGCCAAGGTGTCTAGTTTACTTAGGGCTGATTTAGGGCAGTGGCTATAAAGGATGTCAGCATAATCTAAGAGAGGTAGGAAGGTAGTTTGGACTACTGTTCTCTTTGCCTCATAGGTATGAAGATGGCTAATATGGTAAAAGATGCCCAGGTGTTGTCTCAGCTTGTTAGCTAGTTTGTTCAGGTGTACCATAAAATTAAGCTACTGTCTAACCAAAACCCAGATATTTGAAGTTGTCAGCAATTTCAGTTGGTTCACCAAGTAAGATGCGTATCCTATGGTATTGTGTGATTACTGCAGGTGATTGAGTTTTGGGGAGATAACCATAGCTTTCATTTTTAGCATTAATGAGCAACTTCAGCTGCAATAGGTGTTTTGCAGGATGTCAAATTTGTGTTGTAACTCCTTAAAAGCTCGAGGATAGAGCAAGCAGTATATATCATCATGTCATCTGCAAACAGATGCATGTTTGCCTTGTGTATTTGAGAGTTTATACTATTGATATATATATATATATATATATATATATATATATATATATATACACACATATATAGATATACAGTATATATAAAGTATACATATACATATATATATACATATATATATATATATATATATATATATATATATATATAGATATATATCAATATATATATATATTGCAAAGAGTATGGGACCCAGAATAGAGCCTTGCTGCACTCCATGAGGTAGAATTTTAAGTAATGAAAATCCCTTGGGCATTAATTTGTTGCATTCTTCTAATAGGTAACAGTTGAACCATTTCAGGGTGGTACCATCAAGCCTAAGGTGGCTCCAAGGTGGACAGTAGCAGGCTATGATCAACAGTATCAAAGGCCTTGCTTATGTCTAAAAACAGAGTATAAATATACTTTTGCATCCAGTGTGTTTAGCCAATCACTAGAAATTTTGGCAAGAGTAGATACCATGCTGTGCTTTGGACTGAAGCCCGACTGTACAGGGTTTAATAGATCCATAGTTTCCAGGAATTCTCTTAGTTGATAGTTAGCTAGCTTCCCAGCATTTTGATAGGGTGGGAAGTAAGGAAATCAGCCCGTAATTGTTTAGGTCACATGTATTCCAGGACTTAAAATGGGGACAATTGTGCAATTTTCCAGATTACAGGAGGTCACCTAATGATAAGGAATGATTTAAAATGTGTAAAACAGGGGCAGTCAAGTGAAAATTACCTATTTTCAGAAATAAGTGCTTTAAGAGGTCTGCACCAACACTTTTCCTAAAGTTCAGTGCCAAAATAGATCCTCAACCTGCTTAAAGATTACTGGGCAGAAACTAAAGGAGGACTTCTGGTTCCTCAAGCGGGACAAAGGGCATACTCAATCTGGGACTGTGTAGCTAGCCTACTAGCAAGTGAGATGTCAAATGCTAGTCCTGCATGGCAAAGTGGTTATTAAGTTCCAAGATGTCAGCCTTGTCAATATATATGCATGCTCCAACAACTATCTTGGCTGGTGGAGGAGGGATGGTGAGGGTCCCTCAGCCTCCTTTAGGATCTTCCAAAATTTGGTGGAACTATTTTTTCTTCATGTGAAGTTTTGAAATAATGAGCTTCTCAGCTCTAATAAGTTTAGTGCAAGAATGTCTAGCAACATGGAAGTCTGAATCAGTTTTCGTTTTCCTGGCTTTTCCATGACCTGTCTCCACCCCTTAAAGTTGCTTTAGGAGGCATGAACCAGGGGATGCCCTTTTTCTTACCTTGATTTTGATAAGGGGGTATACTTATCAATCACACCCTGACAAGATTATGGAAGATGCTGTAAGCCTCGGTGACTGAAGGAACCAAGTAAAAGTCCTACCATCTAATTTTGCTTAGGTCTGATAAGAAGGCAGCCTGGCTAAAGTTTTTAGGCATCTTTGTACCTTAAAGGTGGAGGTTGAGATAAGCTTGGGAGTACACCTTATACAGGCTATAGCACTATGATGACTTGCATCGTTATGGAATACCCTACATGGGATATAGTGTAGGGTTTATTGACAAAATTAAATCCAGAAGTGAACTATGGTTTGGGTTTTTGCTATGGGGGTGATGTCAGGGGTCATTTGCGATAAGGCCATGCATATCACAAAACTCCTTGAGAGTTTTGGAGCAGTCATCTCTCCAATTGAAATTAAGATCCCCATAATAATGGATTCAGAGTTAACCTTCTCCAGTTGTTTGTAGTGGTGAGATAGAATTCTAATGCCACCAGACAGAGTTCTATAGCAGACAGTTATTGATATGACTTCCTCAGAGGAGAGAGTCACCTTCACTGTAAGGTTTTCAATTCCTTTGAAATAGAGGATGTGTTAGTAACTGTTACCACAAACTTATCCTTAATAAAGATAATGACCTCACCAACTCTAGATGGTCTATCTGACCTGAAAACATTATAACCAAGGATTTTGATGCTATAATTAGGTAGAGCTCCTAAGACACAGTTCTGAGATCACAAGTGTATCTAGAGATGAGTGAAAAGCCCAAGTCTGTAACGTAACCATCTTCCTTAGCAAACACAGACATTTAGGTGGAGGAAACTAATGCCCTTAAGTTGAGGTAGATCCGATGGGGCATCTAAGACTATACAGTAGGTGGACGAGGGTTTAGCTTAACATTCCCAGAGCACAATACTAGGAGAACTATCAATTTCCTGAGTCCAGTTATAAGCCTTTGATGATGCGTGTTTTATGTCATTTTGTATGTGGGTTTTTAGAATCATCTGCAGGGGCAGTGAAGTGCCTTAGAGGGACATTGTGTATAGGCTGTTCTAGCTGGCATTGATAACGATGCCTGCCATAATTCACTTGGCATAGTATGGTTAAAAAGCATAACAAGTGCTAGGGAATCTGTTCCTACAGTTTCTGATAAAGCCATATCTATAAAGAGAGCTATGTCAGACAGACCACAGTTAGAGAAAGTTATTAAGGTTTGTGGATGGGAGTAGGCAATAGGAGGAGGAGAAAGCATCCACAGAGGAAGAGGGGCTTGTAAATGCTATCATGACAATGGATACAGGGCTATACACTAAGAAAATGACGCACAAGTCCCAGAATCAGTCCATAAACTAAGAGCATAGATTAATTAACCAGGCTGGGCTTAGGGAGGCACATAAGATTATCATTTGTTTCCCAGGAGGAGGTTTGCCAGTCATGTAAGAAAAGGGGAACGTCTTCCTTTTCACATTGGTTTCTATTGCTAAGACTGGAAATATAATCATCAATAATTTTGTTAATAATCCAATTTATTCTGTGTCCTTGCTGTGATTATTGTTATGGGCATGTTTTTTCTATTTAAGAAAGCTTTTGCTGAACAAGGGACTTCCACGTAAATTTCCATGACTTCAAAATAAGATTTATATTCCCAAACTGCAAATGCAGCATCAAGATCATGAATAGCAATTGTTACTGTACTTGACCCAAATGGTTATAGCTCTTGTGTCTATGAATTAGCAAAATCAAGTTGTCACTAAATAAGTCCTCAAGTGGACTCAAAAGCAAAACTAGCCAATTTTCTAAGGATTCTGCAGTTTCATTCTCTAAACATGGTAGATCATGTATTAGCATAAAGATTCAAAATAAGTAAGAAAGATACTGAGAGGTCTAGATATGTAAACAATAGAAGAAGGAATGGGGCAATCTGATTATTTAGAAGGAAAGACCTTTGTCTGATAATTGTGGAAATATAGTTGGTGGATCAACATTTTATGATTTATTGACAATTTGATGTACAGTAGTTCCAAGGAACCTGCGGGATTTAAATGTATTTCCTCTTGTAAATTTATGGAATTTGTGGGAGCAGTTTCTTTACTGTGACCATCATTGGAATTTATTTTTCATTTTTCTTTTATTTACATTTCTTATTTTAAAATATGTTTTGCTATATATGTTATCGATTTCTTTATTTGATGTTATATTCATGAGCCTGAATATAGATACATTCTCCTGAATATTTGCTGCTGATTCTGTCACTACCACCTCATTCTGAACACCATGGGGAACAGTATGTCAAGAAGATGAATATGTACTATGTAAAGAGATTTCTAGGAGAATTGAATCTCCGTTATGTTTGTTGTATACCAATTCATGAATCGATCATTTATCATTGAATGATTTTTCAGTGATGAGATTTTTAAAGAATCAATTAAATTCCTTAGTACCCAAAGGAATTTCAAAATAAAATACTAGCCATATGGGATTCTTTGCAGCCTCTATTTGGTCTTGTGGCAGCACAGTGAAATATGGATTTGCCTTGGATGCAGATACATTAGACTTATTCGGTAAAGGTTATAGCAAGGACTGGTTCTTTTCGAATCAAAACATTAGTAAGATATTTGTAAATCTGGTTATACACTTACATTTGAATTGATAGGGCTTAATTTGGTGATATTTCTATCCTCCTGCATGAGGAGAGATTTCAAACCTGAAGTAAAAGGTATTACATGAAATATATCAGTTATCCATACTACTTCTTGACATAAAGGATCAGAAAAAATAAAAAAATTAAATAATTTAACTTAGAATAATTGGTTTCTAATCTATATCTGCAAACATAAAGCAAATCAAATAGGAGTTTAATATAAATGGAAATATGTACAAAAAACTGCTAGTTTTGCTCAGTTACTTAATTCTGTTTTTAATAGTCTGCTTCTTAGAATTTCATAGCAATAACTACAAGCGCCACCCGAGGTTTAAGAGTTTTGTAGGTTCTAATTTACTGCTTTTCCCTGCTCACAGACTGGCCAGCTTACAGCTCTACTGCTTTAAAATGTCTTCTGAGTGTTTTCTATTGCTTTTCTTTTAACGTATAGCACTTCTAACATATATTTGTATACGGTATAATGGGTAATATCACCCTTTACAATGAAATAATAAGGTCAGGAAAACATGCTAGTTTAGGTCTTTAATTTATAAAGTGCAATAAATTGATACCTTGATTTAAAAACTGCAACTACCTTACTGCCAAGCATGCTCACTCTCTGAAAGCTGGATGTGAAGTGAGAGAAAGAAACCTTTCCTTTATTTTGTAGGGTGACATGCCTACTTGGTTACAACAGTGCTCCTTATATGGAGAATACTAAAAGGTAGCTTGAGCTGTTGGGAAATGTAAAAATTCCTAGGAAAAAAAAACTCTATTAAAACTTTTAAAAAGTATTTGCAGCCACATATTCAAACAAAAGGAAACACCTTACCAACTCATACAAGCAAAACCTGAGAAACTCTAATTTAATGTTTTTAGATGTCTCAATTGTAATCTATAATAGTGAATGACAACACAATCTTAAAATCCACTAACTGTAACTAGTAACAGTTGCCGTTTTCCTTAAAAGGAATGTGTTAATGAGCAGATAGCAGGCAGATACTAAAACAACTAAGTCAAATAAGTCACAGAGTGCAGCCACTAAGGCACAAAAGTGTATTCGCTTTGTGTAACTAAAACCTGAAAATACAGGTGACACAGAGAACAGTATCTGCCTTAAACTAAGGCAGTCTTTAAGTACTACAAGATTACTGTGATTCAAAGAAAAAGTTTGATATAAAAATGTAAAATGAGTAACCCATAACTAAATAGCATAGGATTACAGTGAAACTTAGTATTGAAAATGAAAAGCATACCCATTTCAATTAATCTCCAAACTCTAAATCACCCCAGGCCCGACATTGGTTTAATGGAAATGAACAGACACAGTGGACCGAGGGTCTTTTTCTGCCAACAGAGTCTATGTTCTATGTTTCTATGTCTCATTTTCTCCTAACACTGATAAGGGTGTATTAGTTATGCCTTTAAAATTATTTCCAATAGATGAATTATTAATGGGGAGGAACTGTGTTCTAAACTTTACCCCATCCTTCTTTTGTTGCTCATTACTTCTCAGTCCTTTGCCTTTCATCCCACTTCTCCCTTCCATGTGATATGCCCTTTTCTCCCCTCCTCACCTACTGTTACCTGGCATCTATATTATGTTAGTGCAATGCAATGTCTACCTACATAATGTTAACACAATGCAATGACTATACCTCTGCCTTAGAGCTTAGTTTTGGCTTATTTATTTTAATGTGCTCATGTGTTCTCTGTATTATATACCTTGAAAAGGTAAAATCATGGCTACTTTAACCACTGGATGAGCCTTGATACCCTTAAACTAATGAAAATAGAGACCACCTCTGGCATATAGCTAGGATCACTGGCAAGCAGTCTGATATCCTGAACTACAAACGCATGCAGGAACAACTGTACCAGGACCATCTGATTAGCCAAAAACATACACTATAAAGATGCCCTAACCAAGAACTGGAATGACGGGCACAAATTCTGGGCTAATCTAAATGAGATCACCAGGTGAGAACCCAAAATAGCTTCTCACCATGCTCTGTGTTGATGGCCCCCATCCTTGACCCTAAATTCATCACCGGGCGCCTTTTAACAATGCTCTCACTTTCATCCCCCCATCCCTGCTGCACCCATGCAATCCCCATCACATCCCCATTTCACTTCAAGACAATTGCCTTCAGAGAAACCAGGAAATACCTGCACAAAGTGCTTGAGAAGGGTGATTCAGTGGGGATAACTTCCGACCTGAAACTAATCGCTCTCAGTCGAGAAGAAATCCTGTCCCCTCTCACCCATATCCTTAACCTCTCGCTCCATCTTGCAGTATTCCCCAAAATGGAAGCTGCAGTTGTCACCCTTGTGTACAAGAGTGGGATCATGCCATCCCCAGGAACTATAGACCCATCTCTATACTACCACCACTCGAAGGCCCTTGAATGAATCGTTGCTGACCAACTTGTCAATTATCTGGACAAGCATATGCTCCTATGCACAGAGCAACATGGCTTTAGGGCTGGGCATAGCACCACTACAGCCCTCCTGGAATACACAGGCTTCATCCACAAATCCTTTGATCTTGGCCAGCTCATCGGAGCTATCTATATTGACCTAACAAAGGTTTTGACATGGTCAACCATGCCTCCTAGTTGACCAACTCACTTCCATAGGCTTTGCCCTGAGGCAGCTGCATGGTTCTGCAGCTTCCTACACTGCCGCTCACAGCAAGTCAGGACAGATACCTTTCTCACTGACACCAAGCCTGTGTGCTCAGGCATTCCACAGGGTCAATATTGGGCCCTCCTTTAGCCTATTTCTGAATTGCCTTTTCCTAGCTAGTCAGTGCCGATCCTCCTCTACGTGGATGATGCAGTTATCTTTTCTAATAGGTCTGACCCCACTACTTGAGCAACAGCTACAACATGACTTCACCAGCATTGAGTCATAGTTAAAAATCATAAATTGATAATGAATTACAAAAACAAAACCATGTTGTTCACCAACCTTAAGAACAAGCACAAAAACTACACGCTATCAATATGTGATAGGGTGGTGTTCCTCTTGAACGTGTTCATCACTTCAAATATCTCGAATCAATCTTGACAGTTCACTCTCCTATGCCCTCTACATAGACATCACAGCTAAAGCAATCAACAAATGCTTAGAGCTACTTTATCACCATAGGCAGAGCCTGACCCTGAAGCCCTCAGCATAGCGGTCCACAGTTCAGTGGGTCCTCTAGTGACTACAGACCTCCGATATATGGCTCTTCCACGGAGACTGCCCTCTGACATATGAAAACTGCTGTTAACAATACCTGCAGGCTCACCTTAGGGGCACACTGACTAATCCACACATGTGATCTCTATGCAAAGGCTCACTGGCTAATGCTCTTTGTTGCTTAAAATATCAATCCTGCCTCCTGGCCAAAAATATCTGCCTTGGTCAGCTCCTGACTAGAGTCTAACAACTCCTAGTTCCCAGCACTAATGTCAGACCCAACCAAAATTTGGAACTGCAGTCCTTCCTGACTCCAAATGTCAGACATCTCAAGGACAAAGGTCCTTTGCTCATCGGGCATCGTTGTGGTTCAACTCCTCCATGAGAACATTATTAGCCTGGCCACCTGTGGACCTTCAAAAAGAACCTAAGGAACCATTTAATACAGGAATCTCAAGTGTCTGCCATCGCTAGCACCTAGCAAAGGCATCTCCTACCATTTGCCCTTCTGCCAAACAGATCACTCTCTCTCTCTCTCTCTCTCTCTCTCTCTGTCTTGGACACCTGCACTTGGGCTCAACCCCCCACCCCATCTTTCCAGCACTTCTATGTGCTAACCCCCTCATGTTGCTGAGAACTAACAGGCTCCCTGTTGGGCACAGTTATTTAGTCTGTTCCTGTATGTATCTGATTGTGTTTACTTATTCCAGTTTTAGTTATCACTGTATTTTTGGGTAGCCTGTGACGGGTGCCTGAATCAAGGTACCATCCAAAATGGTGATGCATTGTGACAAAAGTCCGAAAGGTGAGGGGCAGGAGGTTGAACAGAGGTGGTGGGGTGGGTGACCCTAGCTACAGGATGTCACTGTATGTACATGCATGGAGGGGCGAGCACAGCTAGCATGGCCTCGGGAGGGACAGAGGGGATGTAGGGGTGGCGCTGTGGTCAGCTGCTGAGCTGCACCATGGCATCAGGGGTTGGCCTCTGCTTGTGGTGCATGGGTATTTGGGTTCAGGTCTGTGTCCAAGCTACTGCATTTTGTTGCACTGGCCCCAAAACTTTGTGGTTTTGCTTTCACCCTCCGACATGCATCCCTCCCTGGAGTTGAGAATCCTTAAGTAGGGAGTACGGGGTGAAAGGTGTGGGGCAGCCCTCCCCACAGAAAGCAAATCTATTGAGTTTCCGCACTGTTCCTCTTGTGCACGAGGTTGTCAGGGTGAAGGAAATTGTTTTCCACCCTGACTTTTGTGATATTATGGGTCACCATTCGCACTCATCATTATCATCACATAGAAACATTTTTTCATTCCTTTGTTTAAAGTCAAATGCACCTAAATGTTCTTATTCTACTCCTATTGCCTTGTTTGTCTCAATCCTCTGTATTTATTTATTAAGTCTAGGATTACAAATACCTTGAACTTGGCTCTTTTACAAAGGTTCCATGTCAGAGAAATACAAATTATGGGGAACATCAAGACAGACATTACAACAGTGTGGACATTGCAAAGGGAGTATAGATTAATACAATTCAAGGGTAGCATTGTAACAAGGCAGCCAGTGGCATTTGTCAGAGAAAATAGACAACAGATAAGAAGTGCCAGAGTCATAAGGAAAGGGAAGGGGAGGAGGAATGTAGAAAGGGTGGGAGAAGGTGAAAAGTGCAGCACTGAGTATACCAAGATGTGAGGGTAGAATCCAATGAGGAGGGAGGGTAGGACCACTAGAGCAGGAAGGGAAGTGGAGAAACAAGGTTAAGTTGAGCAGTCACAGGAGCTGTTGTGTGAGAGAAAGTCCCGGAGCCTAGTTTTAAACATACCAATTGTTGGGGCAGAGGAGATGGTGGGGCTGAGGCCATTGAACCAGAGTGGTGCTCGATAAGCAAAAGAGTGTTGTCTCTGTGAAGTGTGACAGTGGGAGACTTTCAGTAGCTGTAGCGTGGCCTCCTAAGGCACCATTTGTTAATTCAGTGTTGTAACAGAGTTCAGACCCCAGAAGGTGCAAGGCCAAGGTAGATTTTTTTTCGGCCATGGAGCAGGCGAAACTTTATGCTGTTTGATAGTTGGAGCCAGCCGGTCTGAGTGTACAGGTCACATGTGTGGGTGAGATGGTGAGCACCAGTGATGAGCCAATATGCCTTATTTAAGGCAGTTGAGAAGCGTCTAAGGGTTGTGGAATGTGGCGAGCCATAAATGATGAGACCATAGTCTATTACAGAGATCGCAGAGCTCAGAACTGCAACCTTCAAAGCTTCTGGCATGAGGTGTGGTCTGTGTTTGTAGAAGAGACCAAGCTGTATATTAGCAGCTCTAGCTACGTTATCTATATGAAGTCCATAGGAGAGATTAGGGTCAAGTTGTATCCCTAAGTATTTGAAGGACCCCACCTGATCTAGAGTGTTCCCCTGGGTGGTGGAGATAGCCAAGTGGTGTAGCGTGTGTGGGTTATGAGAGCTGCAAAGAGCATAGATTTGGTTTTCTTGTCATTGAGGACCAGTTTATGATTAAGAAACCATGTCTCTACAGAACTGAAACCAAGTTGAAGGTTATGTTGAAGAGTTGCAGGATCTTTGTGAGGGAGAATATAACAGCATCAGTGGCATATAGTATGATCTGCTCAGAGCAGTGGTAAGGGAGGAGTTTAAGAAAAGGCTAAAAGAAGGGGCCCAGTATGGTCCCTGTGGGACACCGAGGAACAGGCAGGGTGTCAGAAAGAGCGCATGCATTTTTACTCTCTGTGACCTGTTTTCTAAGTAGCTTTTAAACCAGAGAGAAGAGTCAGGTGATAGCCCGGCATTCAGTAGTTGGTGAATTAGTAGTCCATGGTGTACTGTATCGAAGGCCTTGGAGAGGTTGATGAAAACGGCCTCTGTGAGAAGGCTGTTGTCAAGGGATTTGTGCAAAGCTCCAGTGAACTCAAGAAGGGCTGTGGTGGTGCTGTGACCCTTCCAGATGCCATGTTGTTGTGGATGAGGTATATTGTATTTATCCAAGTGGTTGGTAAGTTGATCAGCCACGATGCGCCGAGTGCCTTAGAGAGTGGGGCAGTATAGAGATAGGACAATAATTTGAGTGATTCGTCTTATCCCCACTTTTATGGATGGGTGTCACGGTGGCTGTTTTCCACAGGTCCGGAATTTTCTTCAGCTGAGAGAGAGGTTTAGGATTTTTGTTAATGGGTGAATTACCTCATCGAGTATAATCACCTACTTGTTCTAAATGTACTAACGTGGAACTCATGTAAAGAGTGCTGAGCTCAAATGGCTATCCTAGATCAGAAATAAATAAATAAAGAAATATAAATAAATAAATTACATGGTATACTTCCTTGCTGGATTGTGTACTGTATTGTGTTTCTGATGTTTGTATTTGTTTCAATTGCCTGTATTTTATTGTATGCTACTCCTGTTGCTTATCTTTACCCTCCCAAGTTGTTCCAGAAAATAGGCATGTCATATCTAGTGTACCTACCGGTTATCAAAAATAAATAAATAAATAAATGCCAGTTGTTGCATAGAAATAAAGATGTGTTTTATCCCACCTCATCAAAGGCATGAGAAAACTAGTGTTTTGGTTTAGTCCTGGACTTCTGAAACAGAATAACTGATTTAAAGGAGGGATGGTTTCCTGACCATCATTAGTCTATGGCAAGGTTCACATTTTCTGGCCAGATGACTACTGAAGGAGTTTAATTAGGGAATATCTCAATTTGTGTGTATTTTCTTTTGTAATTTAAAGTTTGAGCCTTTGCTTATGGATAAAAAGAATTCTGTCTGGTAAATAGTTGAAAAAATATGTTTTATAATCATTGCCAGCATACATGTCATACTCATCCACGGAAGTATTAGCAATATGGATGATTTGGCTTGAGACATGGAAATTGGAGACAGGAGGGAAAGGTGACTATAATATAATTAGAATTACCATCTGAAAGAACAGAGACAAACTGAAGGGAGGGACATACACAATGCTTTTGCACAAGGTGGCTTTCAAAAAAGTGAGGGAACTCTTAGCACAGATACCTTGGAAAAGGTAACCACATGGGCATAAATGCTTAGCAACAGTGGGACTCCTCAAAATCCATCTAGACAGCCTGAAGCAAGAATATATCTCATAAAAGAGAAAGTGCAATAGTAAGAGACTTAAACCTACATTATGTGGATTATAAAGGAGGTACTAAGCATACTTAGGAAAAGAAGAGTTTACAAGATGAAAAATTGCAAGAGAACAGCAGAAACAGATAGATCAACAGATACAGTCTGACAGTGAGCAAAGGTAGAATCAGGTGCAAAACACATTGCAGAAGAACACCTACACAATAGGGGTGAAGTGATATGCCGTTACAAAAATCTATGTATCAGAGCCACTGTATGAGAACAGATTGTGACATGTACCCGTGAAGATATCAAGCACAGTGTACATGTCATCAACGCTTATCACCATAATGTACATGTCATTCCCTCCATGCCACTAAACCTACAAAAGAAAAGTAAAAAAAGCCTGAGTCTATTATATAAAGCAGACAAGCAATGTCACGGTGTGTGATACTATACATATATATGTATCACAACTCGTGGACAGTGACCTTGAAACCCTCACTGTGGCTCCTCTATGCTCCACCACTTGTGGCTCTGCTATGCTCCACCACTCATGAGCTGAGCTCACTGTCCACTCATTGTGATATATATAGTATCACATGCCAGGACATCACATATCCCTTAATAGCACTTGAAGTCAAAGCCAATAACAAAAGTTCTTCAGATATATAAATGAGTAGAAAAATACTGACAGCTGTTGTACCACTGAAGCATCTGGAAAGTGGTGATCACTGGTAGGGAGGAAATGATGTATGAATGCTTAGATCAGTATTTCACATCAGTATTTACAGAAGAAGCAGATGGTGTAATATCCAATAGAGAAACATTTATAGGGGTGCAAAAGCATATGATATCGAACATCTCATGTGTACCAACTGACAGGGTTAAAAGAATTCTGAAGATGGTAAACATAAAAGTGGTATAGGGACTGATGGAATGCATCTGAAAATTATGGAAGAATGTGAGAGAGAGATAACCCCCTTTTTGTTTTGTATATTAGTTTTATTAGTGCTTAAATGGTTTCTGTAGGCATTCTGAAAGAGTCCGAAATGTATACTTCGTTTTTGTCTGCTGGTGTATGTCTGTCCATTGAGCTGGCCACCCACAATCTGTTGTTATGTTCGTTTTGTTGTTTAACCCCCTTGTGTACACTTCGGACTTCGCTTCAGTTTTTCCTGTAAGAATCCTAAGTAGAGACAACCACTGAAGCATAATAATAAATAAAAACAGAATTAATTTTGATAGATGTATTTTCTCACCATACAGGCATTTATTTAATCTGGTTAGAAACAAAGGCTTTAGATAGTATGGAGCTATGGAGCCCTGTAAGTTCCAGCTCGAATGCTTGCACTATCACAAAAAAGTTCCCGTAGTGTATTTTTGCCTGTAAATTCGTTTTTATGCATTTTAGAGAGAGGAAAGAACATAGCAGCACATCCTACTCTGCAGTGTGATTTCTGCAATGCTCTTAGGCAGTCGGGAGCTGATGAAATCGGACTGTTGTCCTAAATAAAAATAAATCTGCCTTTGTTGTTCGGTTTGCGGTCCGTCGAAAACTAGATGTGCAGCTTATAGTAGGTCAGTATAGGGTGCGAATTCATATTGCTGGCAGTACCTGTGGACTAAAATGTATCGCACATTAAATGAATTAGAGGACACAGAAGGGGTCTCATGCTTGAGAAGCGGTGACCGAACCTGTACCAATGTAGTAAGTACTGTTCTGTACAGCCTCCAAACACTGCACTATCACTTAAGGAACACCTAAGCTAAAATACGGATGTTTTTTAAAATCTTCCTCCAGAAATGATTTAAGTGAGGTTGATTTACCTCCTCTTCCCATTAAAAGGATATTGGAGCGAAAAGCACTCCTCCCATTTACGAGGCTTTTATTAATTTTTTTTTGTTAACAGAACCCTGCTGTGCCAGTGCTTCCTCCTTCCTTTTGCAGCGTATTTATGAGCCGGCCGGCCACAGTTTCCTTGTTTTTATCCCCTTCTAAGAGCAACTACCCTTCTGTGACCTTCTGAGAGAATTAAAATATTAAAACAATACATAAAATTGTTAAAACCAATTGATAAATTTTGAATATATTTCAAACATGTTAATGTATGTAAACTAAATTAAAAGCTTTAATTTTGAAAATATTTAATTGTAATAACATTGAAGGTGGAGCTCTTGAGGTCACATGTTTGAGGGGTGCTATTTAGGATGACTGCCTAGTAAGATCAAACAGTGTGAAGGAGGGTGTGAAGCTGACAACACCCTGTTCTGAGATAGTGAGTTCTAACTCAGAGATGTGAATTTTGGATTTTATATCTTGTTTTGTTATTTTGCCGTTTCTAGTCCACTATATGCAATAAATCTTTATTTTGGTTACTGCTAATCTTGTCTGAGTGCCTTACTATCCCACACCATCTCACAAAGAACTAGTCAAAAAACTAGTTATCCCACTGGCAATAATATTCAATGAATCTTTGAGAACTGTATATGCATTTGATGACTGGAGAGGACCGTAGTAGTAGTGATAGTACAAACTTTACTTTTATACAGGAAGACATGTCATTTAGGTTATGCAATCCAGTTTTCATGACAGCCCTGTATGCATCTAACTTACCTTGTTAATTATTGGAATAGGATGCCAATATTCAAGAAAAGCTCCAGAGCTCAGCCTGGGAACTACAGGTCAGTCAGTGTAGCATCAGTCCTTAGGAAAGATGTTTCAGGCAATCATAGGACACAGACTTGCTGAACAATTACAGAAACCTAAGTTGGACATGCTGACACAGTATGAACTCTGCAAGAGGAAATCATGTTAGACCAATCAAACTGGCTTTTTGATACTGCACCTGAGGAGCATTATGAGAGAAAACCTGTAGATGTTTTGTACCTGGACTTCAGCAAATCCTTCAGCACTGTGTCACACAGGAGATTAGTTCATAAAATAGAAAAGGTACAAGGTACAACAGGATGTGTGATGCAGTAGATTAGAAACTGGCTGCAGGGCAAGAAACAGAGAGCTATAACAATAAGTTATTCACATAAAACAGTTAACCAGTGGAGTGCAGCAAGAATCTCATCTGGGAGCAGCACTGTTCATGATATTTATTAGTGATCTAGAGATGGGCACCAGCAGATGGGTTGCTAAGTTCGATGATAACACCAAAATAGGAATGGTGGTTACATGTAAGAGGGTTTTATTTTCTAAACATTCCAGGTACTCTGATAACCATAAGAGGGTGTCTTATGCATCTAGTTCTAAAACTCTGAAATTCTAAGTTCTGTTGGCACAGTGCATTTCACACAAAGGGAATTCTGTAATATTCTGCAAAGTAAAACATTTTGTTTTTAAATACAAATTCTGTTTTTTAAACAAAGATCTTTTGCTTCACTTTGCATTTTTCTCACCGACAGAACTCAAGAATGTACTCTTAGAACCATAAAAGACACAGTAACTGTGCATATAAACATATATAAAAGAAAATGTAATTATTTATGGTGCCAGAGCAGGCTTTGATTGGCTTTTGCAGCAGGCAACAATCCCTTAGAAATGTCAGTTGAACTGGCTCCATGGGCGCTAGCGAAGGGGCTTTGCTTGCACGCTGGTAACCCGGTTCACTCCTGAGCTAAGGTGTCAGGGAGCGGAGACTGGCAGGAGGGAATCCAGAGCATCCATTGGATGCTTCCTCCCAGGGATGGGCAGGGCCTCAGCAGCTGGAGGTGGATTGGGCGACGTATAGGAGCGTGAAGCCTTGACATGCCCCGCACATCCCTCACCTCAGGTTGCAGTCCCACAGAGGCCCAATCCTGGTAGAGTGGGAGGGCCAGAGAATGGAAAATTTACCCTGATTTGCAGATGATGGCCACTGGCCCCATCTCCACAAACTCCAGATCACCTGGACCCCCCCACAGCACCTGAGTCACTTGTTGCACCACTGGTGCTTCTCCCTCAAAGGGGGACCTGTCTGATGAAGGGATACGTTGTGTTTCCTGTGGGGGCTGTCAATATGGGGGTGGTGAATGGTGACGGGGTGGAGTAGCATTGGTTTCACCCAGAGAGGTCTGAAGGAGTGGCCACTTGGGGGCGCTCAGGGAGGAGCAAAAAAAGAAATGCCCAGTATTGCTTAGATGCAACAGCATATGTTACATTTCTTTTTTTCTTCAAAGTAAGTTTCAAACTAACACAATTGGACTTATAATCACAATAATGACTCTTCAACCAGGAATTTCTATGGGATAGACACCCTTTCTGAGATTATTGATCCTTAGTTGTTATTTGGGCCATCCACATTCTCCAGCTGAGCATTGTTACTCCCTAGGAAATGCCTTGTTGTTTTGGGTATTGTTGCCTAAATGTCACCTAAACAACTCAACGAGATTACTGAAACTCAGCAGGAAAAAGACTGGGTGCAATGGAAACATAGAAGCATAGAATCTGACAGCAGAAAAGGACTAAGTAACTCATCTTGTCTGCCCAGATCTTCCCTACCTATTCTGCTTCGTCAACCACCCACTTCCCTGATCCTATATAATATGCCCCTATGTAGCACAGAAACATAGAAACATAGAATTTGATGATAAAGATCACACGGCCCACCAGTCTGCCCATTTTTCTTTCCTATACTATCATCGCAGACCTTACTTGATCTTCATCCCCCACCCCCTTGCTTCCCACTAAGATTCCTCTTGTGTCTATTCCATGCATGCTTGAAGCCCACTACTGTTATTGCCCCCACCATTTCCACTGGAAGACTGTTCCAGACATGCACCACTTTTCAGTGAAGAAGTACTTCTTCACATCTCTTGAATTCACCTCCTTCCAGCTTCATTGCATGTCCCCTTGTTCTCATGTATCTTTTCTCTGAAAAGTACCCCTCTTGTATCTTATTTATACTTGTGAAATATTTATAGGTCTCAGTAGTGATTAAGGCATGGGCAACAGTAGCTAGATTGTTAAATTCACTGATGACATCAAAATGGGAATGGCTGTCACATCCAAAAGGGTTTTATGAAATGCAGAGACAGACAAGCTTGTAAAATAGGAAAATAGATGTCTATTCTAGGCATGGATGAAGCTTTCCACTTTTCTAGCCTCCACCATTTCTGCTGGTGGTCCATTCCAGGCAGGCACTACCCTTTCAGTGAAGAAATGTCTCCTCACATCACTCTTAAATTTCCCCCCTCAGCTTCATTGCATGCCCCTGGTCCTGTTGCTTGTTCTCACTTGAAAGAGACTCCTCACCTGTCCCTTAGTCACCCCTTTCAACAGCTTGTAGTTCTCTATCATATCCCCTTTCTCTCTATCCTTTCTTCCAGGGTGTACATGTTGAGATTCCACAATCTCTTCTCATAGGGCTTCTCATGCAAACCATGCACCACTTTGTTGCCCTTCTCTGGATGCGCCTCTACTCTGTCTATGTCCTTTCTGAGGCCCCAAAATTGAACATAGTACTCTAGGTGTGACTTGACTAGTGAACAGTATAATGACAACACCATCTCCCTCCTCCTGCTGGTGATACTCCTCCCTAAGCAACCCAGCATTCCAGTAGCTTTACCACTACCTTGTCACGCTGCCCTGCCGCCTTGAGGTCCTGAGATATGATAATCCCAAGGTCTCTTTCCAGCCCAGTGACTTTTAGTATTCCCCACCAAAAAATAGTCAGCACTGGGGTTTCTATGTCCTATGTCCTAGGTGCATTATTTTGCCATTCCATGTTTTGACCATTCCTCAAGTTTCCCAATATTCCTGCACATTTTCTACCCTTTCCTGAGTTTTCACCCTATTTCAGATTCTGGTATTATCTGCAAAAGGCATACCTTCCCTCCTATCTCTTCTACAATGTCCCTATAAAAATATTGAGAGGACTTGTCCCAGTATCAACCAAGCCCTGTGGTACTCCACTTGTAACATTCCCTTTTTAGAATGGGTGCATTAACCACCAACGTCTGACTACTATCCTTTAACCAGTTTCTAATCCTTTGGCTGATCAGCAACAACTTTAAATAGGAGCAACAATATGGGGTTGAAGAAGATCAAGAGAGATACAGTAAGGCTACTTTACAGACCACTTTTCATACCTCGTCTTGAGCATAGTGCACAGTTCTGACCCTCATGTCTGAGGAGGATGTCGACATGAATCTATTTATTGATTTAAAAGTTTAACCAGGGAAGTACATACTGAGCGGAAAACAGCTAATTTCTGGATGTGTCCTCATGGAGAGGGAAGTGGAGATAGCTAACAATAAAAAAAATAACAAGGTAAAATATAATAATATAGATTTACAAGCAGAATCATAAATATTATGGGCAGAATAGTAAATGAAGATATCTAGAACATAACACACACTCTAATATATACAGAAAAGAAACACAGCAGAACAGTAAGAAGAGGACAAGACTAGAGAATGGAGAAAAGAGGAAGTGTCACAAACAGTTGCAGGTAGGCTGACAAAAGTCAGAAAGAAGAGACTTTCGGAGGAAGGAGAAGAAGCAGAATGAATAGGAAGGGAAGGGAGGACCAAAGTTTTAGAAAGTGGTAAGAAAAAGCAGATTTGTAGCAATACATTTTCTAGATGGAAAGCGAGAAAATGGAATGTATTGCTGCGGAGAGGGTGAGGGAAATAAGGGATTTGAGATAAGAAGGAAGAGTGCTGAACAAGAATTTTAATAAAAGGAGACACAATGGGAAGGCACCTAGCATCAAGAGGAGGAAAGAGCTGAGTAAAGACAGCAGTGGTAGTACGAGAGGGCAATCTAAAGCAAAGTGGCAGAAAAATGAAAAAGGGGCCAGTCTGGCAAGGGAGGGTTTAGGGAACTACTGTTGACTAAATCACCATAGTCAAAAATAGACGGATCATTTTTAGGACAGTTTCTTGGCAGGCAGGGAGCAATATACTTGCTTTATTCCTGTACAATGCACCAAGCTTAGGCCAAAGCTTTTGGTGAATTTCATCAATGTGCACAGAGAAATCAAGATGTTAGTCACGGCAGACACCAGGTACTTAAAGGAGGAGATATCTTCAATATTAACACTATCAAGGGTATTAAATAGTAGGGAGAAGTAAGTTTGTGGCAAGCCTCTGATGGGTACCAAAAGTCACTGAGACTGTTTGTTGGCATTAAGAGACAGTTGAGACAGTTGGTTATCCTTGAACCAGTGCATGAATTAGAAAAGGCAGAGGAGTGAGCAAGATGGCTGAAGATTTGGAAAACATGCACTATGAGGACAGATGGGCTGAACTGGAACTGTTCTCCATGAAAAAAGGAGATTCTGGCTGAAATGATTACTGCATACAAACATCTGAAAGGGATAACAAATTACAGCTCTTCCAGATTTGCAAGGATGAGAGGACAAGTGGCTGCTGATCAGATGTCTTTGAAGGAGGGAAATTCAAGGGAAACATCAGGAAGTAATACTTCACTGAACAAGTGGAGGGCATTTGGAGTAGACTTTCAGAACAAGAGGTGTCGTCAACACTGTTTCTACCTTCAAGTTTTAGAAACATAGAAACATAGAATTTGCGGCAGATAAGGACTGCTTCACCCACCTAGTCTGCCCATTTTCCTACCTAACAGATAAGCTGCAGATCTAGTTAACCAACAGCTTACTTCCTCCTACCCACACTAGGACTGCCTCATGTCTGTCCCATGCATTCTTGAATTCCCCACTGTTCTTGACTCCACGACCTCCTCAGGAGGCTGTTCCATGCATCCACAAACTCTCTGTGAAAAAATACTTCCTCACATTACCTTCGAGCCATCCCCTGTCTATCTTCAAATTGTGTCCCCTTGTTCTTGCACATCTGTTTTCTGAAATATCACCTCTTGGACTTTGTTGATTCCCTTGAGATACTTGAGTTTCTATCATGTCCCTCTCCCTTCATTCCTCAAGGGTATACATATTAAGCTCCTTTAGTCTTTCTTCGTTATGTCTTCTGGTGCATTTTGGTTTGCCCTCCTCTGGACAGCCTCCACTCTGTCTATGCTTTTGTGGAGATGAGGTCTCCAGAGCTGCACACAGTACTCAGATGGGGTCTCACGAGCTGCCTGTACAGAGGGATAACAACTTCCTGTTTTCTACTATTAATGCCTTTCCCTCTGCATCCCAGTATCTCCCCAGCCTTCCTTACTGCCTTCTCACATTGCTTGCCCACATTTAGGTTATCTGATATAAATACCCCCAGGTCTGTTTCCATTTTACTGTTGTCAGTATCTCACCCTCCATTGCACTCTTCCCTGGGTTTTGTTTCCCAGTGCATTACCTTACACTTCTTTGCATTGAATCTGAGCTGCCATACATTTGACCATTCCTCCAACCTTGTCAAGTCCCTCTCATCCTTTCCACTCCATCTGGTGTATCAGCCCTGTTGCAGATCTTTGTGTCATTTGCAAAGAGACATACTTTTCCTTCAGTTCCTCTGCAATGTCCTTATAAAGACATTACAAAGGACTGTTCCCAGTACTGAAAACCTTGCTGTACCCCGCTAGTAAGCCTTCTTTCTTCACTGTGGACTCCATTGACTACTACCCTTTGCATCCTGTTGTCTAGCCAATTTTTATCCAGGCTACCACACTGGGACCCACTCAAGGCTGGCTAACTTGTGTATTAATCTTTTGTGTGGGACTGTATCAAATGCTTTGCTAAAATCTAGGTAGACCATGTCCACAGCCCTCCCTGGTCTACTACTTTGGTCACCCAGTCAAAGAAATCTGTTAGATTCATCTGACATGATTTTCCATCGTGAATCCATGCTTCCTTGTGTCCTGTGCCCCACTGGCCTTTAGGTACTCAAAGATTCTTTCCTTCAGAAGTGATTCCATCATTTTCCTACCACTGATGTCAAACTAACTGGTCTGTAGTTTCCTGCCTCTGTCCTGCTCACACTTTTGTGAAGAGGAATCACATCCACCCCTCCAGTCCTCAGGTACCACCCCATCCTCCCATGATTTTTAAAGAGAGTAGTCAGTGGTGTCAATAGTTCTACCCTTAGTTCTTTTAGAATTCCTGGGTGAATCCCATCAGGCCCCATTACTTTGTCCAGCTTCAATTTTATTAGTTCTTCCAGAATCCTTTCTTCTGTAAATGAACTGGTATCGACCCCTGTCTTAGAGTGTTTCTCTTGTTTGGTTAGGTACCTCCACCTCCTCTTCCTCTGTGAATACTGAGCAGAAATATTCATTCAGTATCCATGCTTTTCACTGTCACCCTCTACCCACATTCCCTCCCCTTTATTAAGCCTCAGTATCCCCCTTTGGTCTTTCTTCACTCCCTAATGTACCTATAAAGGTCTTATCCCCTTCTTAACAGAGTTGGCTATCCTTTCCTCGGTTTGGGCCTTTGCTATTCTGACTACCTTCCCAGCCTCTTTCTGCTTTACCTGATAGAGTTCTCTGTCCTGCTCCTTCTGTGTTTCTTATATTTCCTGAATGTTATCCTTTTCTCCTTAACCTTCCCTGCCACCTCTTTGAGAACCATAGCATTTTTTCCTTCATTGTGTTTTGTTGATTTGCTTTACACAAAGGCATGTTGCCTCTGTGATGGCTGTTTTGATTACTCCCATTGTTCCTCCACCCCTCCTTTTACCTGTTTGCTAGTGCTTTTCTGAGGCCTCTCTCATTTTCCCAAAGCCAGCCCTCCTAAAGTCCAATACTCTTGCTTTTGTATGGCTGTGTTTATCGTGAACCACACTGTTTGGTGGTTGCTTGTTCCCAGATGGCTACCCACTTTTAATTCTGAGATTTTTTCTCTGTCCCCATTTGAGAGTACCAGGTCTAAGATTGCTCCCTCCTGAGTGGGGTTCCAATACTAGCTGTCTGAGGCATGCCACCTATATGGCATCATGAATGACCCTGCTTTGGATGTGCCTGCAGCAAAGGTGCTCCAGTTAACATCTGGCATATTCAGGTCCCCATCAACAATACCTCCCTTTTCTGCCATTCTAGTAAGCCTTCTATCATTTCCTTGTCCATTCCCTCCCTGAGATGGGGGTCTGTATACAACTCCCATGCGGATTGTAGTGCCATTTCCTGTCTCCAGGGTGACCCAGTGTGCCTCATCTGCTCCCTGTTTACTCTTTAGTTCTGTTGCTTTGATCCCTTCCTTTACATAGAGAGCTAATCCTCCTCCTTTTTACCCTCCCTGTCCCTCCTGTAGATTGTGTATCCTGGTAGTTGACATTCCAGTCATGGTTCTCTGTGTACCATGTTTCTGTGACTGCACAATATCCAGGCAACCCTCTTCCATCAAGGCCACTAGTTCAGGGAGCTTGTTACACAGACTATGGGCATTGGTACTCATAACCCTCCACTTTTTGGTGTCCTTACCCCTTTTAGCCCCATTTCTGTCCTTACTACCTTTGCTTTTTTACATTTACCTCTGTCCTGCTCCCTAATGACTTCTCTACCTTGGTGTTTACCTCACTAATTACTGTGTTTTGTGGGGGAGGGCTGGAATTTCCCTGCCTTTTCAGTGCCCCCCTTGGCTATTTTAATGCTCACAATGAAGCATTTAAACTTCTCACCTAGGATCCTGGTTCCCCCTGGACAGATGCAGACCATCTCACCAGTATGGGTCTGCATCCCTCCAGGTGGCTCCCCAGTCCTATTGAAGCCAAACCCTGAGCTCCATACCAGTTTTCAACCACTCATTGCATTCCCTGGTTAGGAGTACCCTAGCATCACCCCTTGCCATAGACAGGCAGCACCTCCAAAAGGTTACTGTATGCTACTTGTCTAAGACCCTCCACAACTCTACAAACTTCTCTTGCACTGCTCTGATTCCATTCCTAGCCAGGTCATTTGTCCCTAGGTGGACAATAACATCCAGCTTCCTCTTCATGCAGCTGCTCCCAAAATCCTGAGGATTACGCTTCCTGTCCCTCCAAGCCATAACGCCAGGCAGGCACCTTACCTCCCTCCCCTTCCTCCCCATTTCTACCTCCCTAATGATTCAGTCCCCCACCAGGAGTTGTTTCCTTCCTCTGTGGGGTCCCATGCTACCCTCCAGTGGGTCTTCTTTGTGACAGTTCCCAGCATCCTCCTTGGTCTCCACTGCAAGTGCCTCCATAGAGGAATCACTATCCACCAGCAGAGCAAATGAATTGTGAAGAGTACAGCTAGAGGGATGTAACTCTGTTCCACCACCCCCTCCCTCCCTGAGCCCACCCTGTTCCAGCCTTTCCTCTTTCTTGGCAACCTCTGAGGTAGTGGCATTGGCCCTGGTGGTCCCTGGGTGGGGTAGGAGGTTTCATGAATTCTAACCAGGCCAGCCTGGAGATGGGCAACCTCCTCCCTCAGACCAGAGAGTGCCAACAAATAGGGCAGCATCACAGCCTCCAGAATGTCTCCCAGAACACTGCCTCCCCACAGCCATTGCACTGTACCACTCCTATCATGTCTTATTTTGTGTCCCCCTCCTGTTTCTCTGTATGCTTCTCTCTCTCCTTACCAGCTCTCACCCTTCCTGTTCTGGGACAGCAACTTCTATATTCTTCAGTAGCCTCCTTTTCCTTGCTCAGTGTCAGACCACCAGCAGCTAGGGATGAGAGTGAGCTACTTTTCCTTTAGGGTTGACAAAGCCAATGTTTCTCTATGATCATTCCCTTCCTACTGCCAAACAGGAAGTTCCTGTTGACAGTCAAATCCAGTGGCTATAAAATGTAGAACTGGCTTACTGTGGGTGGGATGGAGGGCAATTAGTAAGAAAAGGCTAGTAACAGGAAGTTATAATTTGAGTCACCTGCTTTTATAGTGTCTAAGCCACACCCCCAATTAAGCTCTCTCTCTCTCTCCTCCTACTGGTTTAGCAAAGTAAGTTGATACAGTACCCTTCCCAGCACAGAACACACACAGACTTTCTTTATTTTAACCCCAAATAAGACCCCATTCTACTTCTAATAAGTATCTGTCTGCTTAATCTCAACAGACACTGACTCCTGCTGAGATATAAGTGTCAAATTAATAAGAAATGTAGCTTCTTTTAGTTAGCTGCTTTCTGCTCTACAAGCAAGGCTAGCAACAGGAAGTTGTAATTTGAGTCACCTGCTTTATAATGTCTAAGCCACACCCCAATTAACTCTCTCTCCTCCTACTGGTTTAGCAAAGTAAGTTGATACAGTACCCTTCCCAGCACAGAACACACACTGACTTCTTCTTTCTTTAATCCTAAATAAGACCCCATTCTACTTCTAATAAAGTATCTGTCTGCTTAATCTCAACAGACACTGACTGCTGCTGAGATATAAGTGTCAAATTAATAAGAAAATGTAGCTTCTTTTAGTTGGCTGCTTTCTACTCTACAACAAGGCCAGCAACAGGAAGTTGTAATTTGAGTCACCTGCTTTTTATAGTGTCTAAGCCACACCCCCACTTAAGCTTTCCTCTCCTACTACTGGTTTAGCAAAGTAAGTTGATACAGTACCCTTCCCAGCACATAGCACACACTGACTTTCTTTCTTTTTAACCTAAATAAGACCCCTTCTACTTTTAATAATGTATCTGTCTGCTTAATCTCGACAGACACTGACTCCTGCTGAGATATAAGTGTTAAATTAATAAGAAAATGTAGCTTCTTTTAGTTAGCTGCTTTGTGCTCTATAAGGAAAGCTAGCAAAAGTCATTGAGACTGTTTTGCTGGCATTAAGAGACAGTTGGTTATCCGTGAACCAGTGCATGAATTAGAAGAGGCAGAGGTGTGAGCAAGGTGGCTGAAGATTTGGAAAACATGCACTATGAGGACCAACAGGCTGAACTGGAACTGTTCTCCATGAAAAAGGAGATTCAGTGTGAAATGATTACTGCATACAAACATCTGAAAGGGATAACACTGCCACTCCAAGTACAGTTTTCTAGATTTGCAAGGATGAGAGGACAAGTGGCTACTGATCAGATGTCTTTGAAAAGAGGAAATTCAAGGAAACATCAGGAAGTAATACTTCACTGAATGAGTGGAGGGCACTTTTATTTTATTTATTTCGTTTTGCTTACGGGTAAGTGCACTAGCCATAATAATGACTATTTTCAGGCACGGCCTGGGAGGATACAGAACACTGAATGAAGAAAGACAGGCAGATACAGGTACAATAAATGTAATTTACAACAGTTTCCAAGCAGGTGTTTGCTAACAAGGAGTGGTACACATATACAGTGCTCAACAGAGATTTTTACAACAGTTTACAATCAGGTTGACATACAAAAATAAATAAAGATTAGCCTATCTGGAGCCATACAATAATTAAAATCTCCCACAGAGTACCTTGAGAGGAAAAGATACTACAGAAAGACCATTACCAGCACTAATAAGGGAACTGCACAGTTATCTTGGGGATAATAGAAGAGAAGTGCAAAGCATGTAGGGCGACAGATCAGAAGGAGGGATAAGGCTAGGAAGACAAGAGCTAGGAAGGTTTAAAACATGAACATTTGTGGGAAATTTCAAGATATGTCGTAACCCTTTTTAAAAGATGCATGGGATGTTGATTTGCCCAAGGTTAGAGGAAGGGAGTTCCAGTATTTGGGGCATGGTAGGTAAAGCACTAGCACCTTTTGTGGTGCAGTGTCTGGGGATGAGCATGGGAGCAAATTGAGGAGCGCAATCCATAGCAAGTAGTAGTGTTTTGAAAAAGGCCTGCCATGGATTTGGGTGATTGTAGACGGACCATATTGTCAATGATAGAGCCATAAGCATGTAGTCTTAATTCATTGGGAGGAAGCCAACCTAGGTCAGACTAGAGGAGACAGTGGTGTTTCAGTCGATGTGAGGAGGAGGCATAATGACAGATGTTGTTATAAGTAACATCCCATTTCCTAAGGGCTGATTTGCAAGCAGTGGTATATGTAGCAGCACCATAGGTAGCGATGGTAGGAGAATGCCATGGGCAATGGCAAGTCTTGCAGAGGGAGTGAGCATGTAGCTGGTAAGGTAGGCAATGCCAAGTTTGGCATGTACTAGTTTGCCAAGTTAGAGTGATGTGTAAGTAGAAATTTAATGATGGGTCAAGGGTAACGCCAGATATTTAAAAGAAGTTACTACCTCTGACTGCAGAGCCAATTGAGGTGATTTTAAATTTAGGATTGGCCTGACTGAGCTTCACATTTGATCCAAAGAGCATAGCTTGAGTTTTAGACTCATTTAAAACAAGTTTGTGGTTAAATAGCCACTTTTGTATTTGCTGGAAGTCAAGAGAGAGTCGTTTATTTATGTCATCAATGCTTTTTGCACTAGTATACAGCACAATGTCATCAGCATAAAGCAGGGAGGCTGTCCCATGGAGGTCAACGGAGATGTTATTTATGAAGAAAGTGAAAAGTAAGGGCTGAAGGATGGAGCCTTGTGGCACACCAATATTTATTGTGTTTTTTCCGAGAGGTCGAGTTGTATTTGACAATTTGAGACCTATCAGTTAGGTAGTTCCTGGACCATCTAACAACATTAGTAGAGAAAATAGAGATGGCAGGGTGGTCAAAAGGATGGAGTGATCAACTAGGTCAAATGCCTTGGTCATGTCAATGAATACTCCACCGGTGAGGAGACCTGAGTCCATGGTCATTTGGGCATCAGATGTGAATTTGGAGAGGCAGTATGGCACAGTGGGTTAAGGCTCTGAGCTGCAAATCTGGAGACCTGGGTTTGAATCCCACAGCCCCCTAGGGTGCATACTGTGTGACTCTGAGCAAGTCACTTAACTTCCTTTGTGCTCCCAGGTTGCACCTGCAAACAAGCTTTCAGCTTAGTGTGTCTCACATGGTAAAATAATTGGTAAAATAAAATAAATAAAACATTTGAGAAGGAAGTAGTGATGCTATGTCCTTTGCAAAAGCCATGCTGTGCATTGGAGAGTAGGTCATGCTTCAGCAGGAAGTCAATTGTCTGGGCAGCTACAAGCTTCTCAAGAATCTTATTTAGGACAGACAGGATGGCAATGGGCCTGTAGTATGAGGGATCTCTATGATCTACTTTTTAAAGACAGGAGTAATCCTAGCTGTTTTCCATATGTCAGGGATGTGTCCCTGGCATAGGGATAGCGTGAAAATCCTGGCTAGGGGGCAGCGATGAAAGGGGTTACAATCTTTAGGAGCCGGGCTCTAGATTGTCCGAGCCAGCTGCTGAGCTGTCCACGATACAGTTTAACAATCTTAGCACTTCACTTTTCGTGACTGATTTGAAAAAGAACTGAGGACCACTTGCAATAGTTTGGGTGGACACACTCGGTTGGGCAGTAAAGGAGGAGGTGTAGTTGGTTAGGTCTGTGAATTTATTTGAAAAATTCTGCAATGGTTCTAGGGTTATTACAATGTACCCCATAAGCGACATGTCAATAGGGGCAGATGCCAGATTAGAACCAAGGAAGAACTTAATATGTGACCAAAATATTTTGGGTCCCCATAGGAGTTTGTCAGTAGGTCATTGCAGTATGAGCTCTTGGCTTTTTAATGTCCTTTTGCATGCATTTTGTAGAGACCTGTAGTAGTTAAGGTCAGAGATAAGCCCTGACTTGTTATAGTTAAGTCAGCTTTTATCCCTTAGCTTAAGTTTAGCTAGTATGTCAGATTTCAACCACTGGGTGTGTCTGTTTTGTACACTACGGGTAACAAGTTTACAGTATTTATCCTAGATCACAAGGAACTGTTTCAAGAGCAAGTCCAGGGCAGTCTGTGCATCATCAGATAAGAGAATGGGAGACCAATCAGTCAAGGCAATGTTGTGCAGGAAAGATTGAGAGTCAAAATTTGCATAGTTATAGAAAGTAATGAGTGGAGGGCCTGTTTGGGTAGGTTTGCCTTTGTCCCATATACAGTACACTGGGAAGTGATCAGTGATGGCATCTGGCAGCACTCCAGAGGTGCTTACATTTTCAGGGTGATTTCATTACCAGTCTAGTAGCGTGCTGGAGCAAAGGACGCTTTCTGGTGTTCACCTATAAGCTGGTGCAGGTTAAAACTCTGCAACTTGGTCATTAATGTGGTTTGGTTTCTGCCCAGCCAATTTATATTTAGGTCCCCAAGTATGATGACCCCATTTCTTCTGACAAGGTAAGCGATTTGTTCCAGTAGCTCATCCAGCCCTACTAGCCCCTTTGTAGGGGATTGTAGACACATACAATGTGGAGTTTTTGGTACCAGAGTGAGCAGGGCATGCAGGGTCTCACAGTGTGGTACAGCAGTTGTATGAACCACAGAGACATCAAGGTGATCTTTAAAGTAGACAGCTGTTCCACACCTCTTTATGCACAGCCCTGTCAAGTCTCAGAAGGTTATAATGGGGAAGGCGGCATAGAGAGTCTGGTATGGAAGGTTTTAGCCACATCTCGGTTAGACAGATGATATCAGGCTTGAATATGGTTGTCCAAGATCCAAACTCAGCAAGATTGTGGGCAAGGCTCCTGATATTGTGATGTGCAATGATCAGGCCTTTGGTGTTGGCAATAACGCCAGGTAGAGCATTGGACAGTCCAGAATTCAACTAAACATCACCGGAGAGTAGGATAGCAAGCAGGATAAGGTACCAGAGCTTGTGGTGCAAGAATAAACCATGGGCACATAGGTGTAGATGGCATTCTTATGAATGTGGGCAGCTAAGTGGTTCCAGATCCTATTTAGCAGCACTGGGGAGGGGTCATAGCAGAGAGGGAGAAGGGTACCAGGAGATCAGAGTAGTAGTAATCCTGGTATGCGAGGGGGGAGTTATTTTACTGTGGAGTACCTCAGGCAGGGACAAGAGGAGTAGAGGTAGTGTGATCATAAGATACAGTAGCATCAGTGGAGTCATTTCTGGTAGTACTCTAGAGGGCTGTGACTAAGAGAAACACCATCCAGGAAAGTTGAGAGTCAGCCAGACAAAAAAGTGCAATTAGTAGGAGTCTGGCCAAAATTCACAAAGAGGTGTTGTGGCTAGAAAGTAGGGGTAAAGTCGAGAATTAGGTGAGATGGTTATCACTGCCTAGCACAGATAGTGACAGAGGGAGGACTTGTGAAGGAAACAAGCAGTTTGAGCAGCCTAGGTGATTTTGGTAGTAAGTGAGTGTGGCAGGCCAGCAACTGTAGTACAAAAGAAGCAGCTGGGGTTGCTTTCACCTCTGTGATGATCTCCGCTCAGGTTAGTTTGTAGAGAAGCGAATGAGAAGAGGTGGAGGGCCATGTGGGAGGAGCTACAGCCTATTTAATGGTGGCCTGGGAGGGGTTGGTGGGGTGGGACAAAACAAAACCTTGTATTCCAGTTATAGAAAATTAGGCTTGTCTCATGCTACAGTTGTAGAAAACAGCCCGATAACAGTCCCCAGACAAAGCACTGCTCTGTCAGCCCACAGAGCCGAAGGAAAAGGCACACCAATCAGCAGGGAAGTCCTCAGCCAGTGGACCAATAAAGAGACAGCTCAGGAGTAGCAGCACCAATCAGGAGAGAGCCCCAAGGGAGAAACGAAGTAGCGAGTAACAGCGGCAAGTACCTGTGTGGCGATCCGGGACTTGGAGTAGGCTTTCAGAACAAGAGGTGTACAACACTGTTTCTACCTTCAAGTTTTTTCAGGTCAGTACATTGAAGATAAGTGGGTTACAGGGTATTCCCACTGAGTTGGGGGACATGATGGACTGGTGGTCTTCTTCCCTAGGTTTTTACGTTTGTAACCTGATAGAACAGACTTTTGAAACAACATGCACTTGAAGTGAAAGAAGTTTAATCTGAGTCCAGTAGTATGAAGGAAATCCTGAGCACAGAGTCACTTAGAGATCAAGGGATAGACGTGGCTGGCAATAGTTGGAGAGAATCGGGTATATGGAGTAGTGGGTGAAGGGAAGATATGATGCATGCCGGTCAGATTTTTTCTCAAACAGGATAATGGTTCAGACTTTTTGGTAGTTAAAGGGTATTCAGCTCCTCAAATGATGCTCACAAAGACACATTGTCCCACTTGTTAATATTTATAATATATAAACAATATGAATCCAGCCAAAATGATCATTAAGAAAGTTCATCCTGTCAAAGTGCTGTGTACCTTAAAGTTGTAGACCCAGTTTATGTCTGTTGACTTAAATGTTGTATTCCTCACCCATATTGTTCAGCCAGTTAGTGTTATCACTTCAAACATAATCTCCAGATGGTTTGTTTATTTGCTTAATGAGTTAGCACATTGGAACATTGGTACCATTTACAGGTGTGACTCAGATAAAACACAATACAAGTCAGTACAAAATTACAGAATTAGGAACAACAGATTCCATGTCAAACAATGTAAAATATCAGTTAAAACAACCACATTCAAATAATCCAGTAAAGTGCAGTGATAACATATGTAAAAGGAAGCAGCAGTTGTTTCATTCCTGATGACAAGTGGGAGGTTATTCCAAATACTTGGTCCAGAAAGCAAAGGCCCTTTGGCCACTAGTAGTTCTCATAAGGGGTAACATCAAGGCTTTATTATCAACCCTTTGTCTAGTAGAAACCCAAATCAAAATACTGAAAATGTCTAAAAGACTTGTGGAAGCACCAGACGTAATGATTCTAAACAAAATTTAGTGTTAGATATTGAAAAGTTATATATACTGGTAACCAACCCATCTGTTTTAAAATTACACAGTGATGTGTAGTTCAAGGAAGCATTAAAGTGACTTTTCAGGAAGCTGTAATAGAGCAGAGTTTTAGCTACAACATTAGCTAAGGTGTTATCTGTTACTAGATGGTAACAGTTAAAAGTTCAAGGCCAAATTCCACCCAGTAAATCACGTATCTTTATCTGAGACTATTGAAAATGTGAACCTGACAGTCAGTCAGCTGAAACGTTTGTTCAGACTTTAAACAAAAAGTACACGCTGTCCTTTACAATTTTGTCCTGAAATAGGTTGCCATGCCTTTCTGATTTTTATTGCAGTGTTTTCGTCAGTTTAGATATTGTTTTAAATCTCATTTGGAGTCTGTAGTTTAATTAATACCCCACGGCATGTGATGTTTTCATTGTTCCATAAACTCAGAGTTGCCATGTTTTGTAACTGATGAGATAACTTTGAGACTGTATGGGAGGTTGCTTTATTGTATTGTATAAAGGAGGAAATAAAGGGACAAACTATTCAGATGTGTATACTGTACTGTGTTTGGTAGGATTTACTATGCCCTTCAGGGGCCTTGCATCTTGATTCTAATGTATGGTCATAAAAGGTGGTCTAACATTAATCCAGAATCCATGAGAAGTGCACACCAAAGATGACCCATGTCTCAATAAATGCTTCATGTATCATATATCCTATATATGACACATTCTCTTGCCAGAAATAGTGTCAACTGCCACAAATTGATCTGCACCTTTGAAAATAACATTCAATGGTTTGAATGCAAGTGGCATGATATAGGCTGCATCGGAAATCAGATGCTTCACCTTCCTCACGCTGTCTAAAATGCTGCCCACAGTCTTTGCTTCCTTTTGCTTTTCTTTTTGTTCTAGTAGTAACAACATTTGGTAAGCAGACATGTTTTTGAACAACTGTCAATAAAAACAAGTCCAGAAGGGACCACCAATAGTTGATCTAGAGTGCCAGTAGTCAACCCTCACCAGGCAGATGTTGGCTATTGTCACCTAATATCACTAAGATTATCACTAGTTGGCTATTGTCAACTAAGGTTATTTTCGATTTTCAAATAAATAAGAAAAAATAAAAAAATATAGGTGGGTGAAATGTCATAAACACAGAATGTAATGCTGTGTTTAAGATCTCTCAGTGAGGTCCAGTTTTAAAAGTTTTTTTTAACATAGGGCACCATATTGGTGTGGTAATACCAAATCTCTGGTACCATTTTCACTTGCTTTAGAAACATAGAAACATAGACTTTGAAGGCAGATAAGGACCGCTTGGCCCACCCAGTCTGCCCATTTTCCTACCTATTGGACAAGCTGCAGATTTTAGTTAACCAACAGCCTACTTCCTCCTACACCCCACTATAATTGCCGTATGTCTGCCCCATGAATGTTTGAATTCATCCACTGTTTTAGACCTCATAACCTCCCCAGGAAGGCAGTTCCATGTGTCCACCCTCTCTTCATGAAAAAAATTTCCTCACATTGCCCTGAGCCATCTCCCTCTATCTTTAAATTGTGCCCCTTGTTCTTGTACATCTTTTTTTCTGAAAGATGCTACCCTCCTAGGCTTTGTTGATTCCCTGAGGTACTTGAAAGTTTCTATCATGTCCCCGTCCCTCCTTTCATCAAGGGTATACATATTAAGCTCTCTAGTCTCTCTTCATATGGTTTCTGATGCAGATCCTGCACCATTTTAGTTGCCCTTCTCTGGACTGCTTCCATCCTGTCTATGTCATTGCGGAGGCGTGGTCTCCAAAGCTGCAAGCAGTATACTCCAGATGGGGTCTCACCAACTGTCTGTACAAAGGGATGACCACTTCCTTTTTCTACTTGTGATGCCTCTCCTATACATCCCAGTATCCCCAGGCTCTTCTTACCGACCGCTCACATTGCTTGCCACCTTTAGGTCATCTGATATGACTACCCCCATGTTTCTTTCCATTACTGCTGTTGTTAGTACCCCAGCCATTGTGTACTCTTCTGGGTTTTTGTTTCCCAGGTGCATTATTTGCACTTTCTTTGCATTGAATCTAGGTTGGCATATGCCTGACCATTCCTCCAACCTTGCCAAGTCACTTCTTATCCTTTCCACCCCTTTGTGTATCAACTCTGTTACAGATCTTTTCATCATCTGCAAAGAGGCATACATTTCTTTCCAGACCCTCTGCAATGTCACCTATAAAGACATTAAAGAGGACTGGACCAATACTGAACCCTGAGGTACTCCACTAGTAACCCCCTTTCTTGGAGTGAGTTCCATTTACTATTACCTTCTGTGTCCTGTTGTGCAGCCAGTTTGCTACCCAGGCTACCACCCTGGGACCCACTCCCAGGCTGGCTAACTTGACTATTAATATTTTGTGTGGGACTGTGTCGAATGTCTTACTAAAGTCTAGGTAGGCTATATCCACAGCCCCTTCCTGGTCTATTACTTTGGTCACCCAGTCAAAGAAATAAATTAGATTCGTCTGACATGACTTTCCTACTGTGAATCCATTCTGCCTTGGGTCCTGTGCCCTGTTGGCCTCTAGGTACTCAACAATTCTTTCTTTCAGAAGTGGTTCCATCATTTCTCTACCACTGAGGTTAAACTAACAGGTCTGTAGTTTCCTGCTTTTGTCTTGCTCCCACTTTTGAGAAGGGGATCACATCTGCCCTCCTCAGGCCTCATGTACCACCCCATTCCCCCATTATTTGTTAAAAGGGTGGACAGTGATTTCACTAGGTTCCCCTTAGTTCTTTAGGATTCTGGGTTGAATCCCGTCAGGCACCATTGCTTTGTCCACCTTGAGTTTTAGAAGTTCTTTCAGGACTCTTTCTTCTGTAAATGGACTGGTGTCAACCCTTCCTGCCCAGAGTGCTCCTATTGTTTGGTTTAGGCAACTCTCTCTTCTTCTTTGTGAATACTGAGCAAAAGTATTCATTCAGTATCTCTGCCATTTCACTGTCTCCTCTCCTTTATTAATCTACACTATCCCTCCTTATCCTTCCTATGCTCCCTAACGTACCTATAAAAGGTTTTATCCCCTTCTTAACTGAGTTGGCTATCTTTTCCTCGGTTTGGGACTTTGCTATTCTGAATTTCTTCACCACTTCTTTCTGCTTTAACTAATACAGTTCCTTGTTGTGCTTCTTCTGTGATTCCTTATACTTTTGAATGCTATATTTTTCTCCTAACCTTCCCTGCTGCCTCATTTGTTTATTTATTTATTTAAGAGTTTAACCAGGCAGGCATACTGAGCGGAGAAACCACTCGTTTCAGATGTGACCTGGGGAAATCAGGGAGGGGGCACAGGTGAAAGGCAGCAATACATATATGATCTATACATAGTAGTTCATGAGACATTATACAATAGGTAGCTAGGTCAGACATGCAAAACCTGTATATAACATATAACATACACAGTGAATTCCCATACATTGCACTGGGAATTTATATCACCTACAAGTTGACAGTTTTGAGAGAGGAACAAGCTAGAGTGTGAACCCGTACACCCAGTGCCAGTGCTTAAATTGTTATCTACCAGGTGGAGGAAGCCAATAGGATATGGGGACTTATGATTGTGTAGGCTGGGAGCAGAGCAGGCCATAAGGAAATGATCGAGGAGACGGATGTTGAGGTGGCTATGATTGGAGGAGTGGTGGATATCAGCAGGCAGGTCATTCCAGAGTTTTGGCAATTTGGTATTTGAACACCAACTGACCCATAGAGGTGCGCATAAGAGGATTTGAAAAACCTGGTATTCGAGTGTCGTAGTGAGTAGGCAGATAGGGGTTGAGATATTAAGGTAGCGCAGGTAAGGAGGAAGGGTTTGGGTCCAGAATTTAGCAGCAACTCTAGTGAGTGGATTTGTCTCAGCGGGCAGAGACTGAGGAAGGGCCAGGGAGCTGTATAGGTCAGCATGTGTGTCAGTTTGGGCATTCCAGTATGAAATGGCAGAAGGAATGAAACAGTGTATCAAGGCTGGCCAGGTTTGATGGTGAGGCGGCACCATAGACCACATCCCCGTAATCAAATATCGGGAGTATCATCTTTGTACAAGTTCACGCCTGACCGGTGGACATGCAGCCTTGTTATGATAAAGGGCCCCAGTTTAGGGATGCGTTCTGTGAAGAGATTCAACATGTATTGAGAAGTCTAGGTATTGTTGAGCCAGACGCCCAGATATCGGAATGAGGTGCATTACTCCAAGGGAGAAAGGTCCAGGGTTAGAATGAGGGCGATTGGCAAATTGGGGAGAGCCGTGGTTGTGAGCCGAAAGTTAGTGAGACTGTTTTTTATCATTTAGGAATAGCTGGTTTGTTCTGAGCCAGTGTTGTACAGCACTGAAATCCTGCTGTAGTTGGTCATGCACTGCTTCAGTGGAGGGGCCAGTGGTGTATAGCATGGTATCGTCTGTGTACATTTGAATGGATGAGTGGGAGCAGGCTAGCGGGAGGTCATTTAGGAATTCTGAGAAAGGATCGGGCCCAGGACTGATCCTTGTGTGACTCCGTTGAGATAGGGAGGGGTAGATATGTGGGGCCAATTTTCACTGCTTGGAGTCTGCCACACAAGTAAGCCTGAAACCAGTTAGTGGCATGGTCGGAGAGGCCGGCAGTGCTTAGTTTGTCTATTAGGAGTGTGTGGGAGATAGTATCAAAAGCTTTGGCAGATCAATGAAAATGGCCGAGGTGATGTGGCCTTTATCCATTTCTGAGAGAATATCATTTGTAATTCTTAGTAGTGAGGTGATGGTAGAGTGTGATTTATGGGACCCTGACTGGTATGGGGTGAAAAGGAGAATCGTCTAGGTATTGGGAAAGCTGAGCAAGGGCAAATTTGTTCTTGTACTTTGGCCAGAGTTGGGAGAAGGGAGATGGGCGGTAATTCCCGGTGGGGAGGGTCGCCCCTTTGGCAGGGGATGATGGTTGCCAGCTTCCAAGCGGTGGGGATTGTGGCCGTTGAGAAGGAGAGGTTAAGCAAGTCAGCTAACGGAGTGGCTATGGCGGGGCCGATAGCTGTAGTAGTCTGGCGCCCATGCCAGAGGGGCATTTGCCCTTGTTAGGCTTAAGTTGCTCAGTGCTTGTGAGACTTTGGCCAGGAGACAGGATGGAAGGAGAATGAGAGGGAGAGGCGGTGTTCTGAGATTTAGGTGAGGTAGTTGTCTTGGGTGGGATGGGGGAGAATATGAACCAGAGAAGCTGCGCTGCTGGTGAAGAAGGTGTTAAAGCCGTGGCTACTTCATGAGGGTCAGTGACGGCTGAGCTGAGGATAGACAGAGCCAGGGTTGGTGGTTGTACAGCAGTGGATAGAGGGATTTGATGGTTTTCCAGAAACTGGTTGGGTGGTTAAGATTTGCACTTAGTGCCGATGCGAAGTATTTCTGTTTGGCTAGTTGAATCGATTTAGTGCAGGAGTTACGGAGGATCAATCATTTTAGTAGGACTTGGTGGGAGCTAGTTGATTTGTGCCTTTTCCAGGCCAAGTCCCTGGGTGGCATTGGCTGAAGATATCAGCGGAGATCCAAGGTAGGTGGGAACCCCTAACTCTAGTGCTTCTTAGCAGTGCATGGTGGTCCCAGACCTCAAGGAAGCTAATTTTGAATTTTCTAGTGCGACGCCTATGGATGGGGCCTGTGGGATGAAGGACCAGTCCACCATAGCCAGGTCTGATAGGAGTGGTAGTAGAAATAGAGACTTGAAAGACCTGGCTAGAAGGGTCCTGGGGGGGTTAGGGGGTTTATGCACTTTTCTGACCTAATATACCATATTGTGATCACTTAGGGAGACGGGAGTAGGCCTGCTCCAATTGACCCTGTGGGTGTGTGGTCAGTGCCCAGTCCAGGAGGAAGTGGTTATGTGTTTTAGGTTTAGTCTGGGGGTTGGGAGATTTGTTGTGTGAGTTTCAGGGCATTTACTTTGGAGCGCAGTTTGGCACAGTCATTTGCCAACCAGTTGTAACTGAAGTCCCCTAAGACATAAAGCTCACCTGTTGTGGTGGAGGATTTTAATTTGGCCTGGTGGTCTAATATGGTAGGCATTGGGTGTTAGGGGTGCAGTAGGATCCTGCTATAAACACCGGGGCAGAGTATGGGAGTACCATTTTGACATAAGGACTCAATTTTGGCGGGTGTAGGGATGTGGACCGTGGTGAATTGGAACTTGGCAACAATGTACATGGCAAGGCCAAAGCCTTTCTTTCCCGCGGTCTGCCTAATTATGAGTATCCCAGAATGGAAACAGTAGAGTCTGGGTGGTGTGGTTTAAGCCATGTCTTGGACAGTATAAGGATGTCAGGATGAAGTGATAGGACTGATAGTTGCAATTCTGGGATTTTGTTAAGGATACTACAAATGTTTAGGTGCAGTATTTCCAGGCCCTTTGGGAGAGCCGGGGGTGGGTAGTTGGGCAGGGTGGGACCTGGGTTAGATTCTATATCCCAGCAAGTAAAAGAAGCAGCGCTTTAAGTCGTATGATCTTGTACCAAGTGGTGCTGGTTTTGCAATGGCACTCAAGTGAGCAAGGCACTGGCCTGTACAAGTCAGCCTTGAAGCAACACAGCACAGATAGTCCCAGGGCAAAGAGGAGGGAAAAGGGAGGCTCCAAGTACCCAATTAAGGGGGCCTGTAGGAGTTAGTTGTGGGAGTGTGGTAGAGCACGAGAGCTCAGGAGTTATTACAGTGTAGTGGAGATGTGACAATGGTTGCCTTAGAGGGTGAGAAGCTGGGAGGAGGAGGATATTGGAATGGCAAGAAAGTTCAGAGAGAGGGCCAGGAGCATCATTTCTCATCTGTGGCAGTCAGTCGGGCTGGCTGTAGCAGCCACTAGTGGAGACAGCAGATAACCTGCTAATGGAAAAGTGGGCTGATTGGTTACAACGCCTGCCTGATCACGTGTGTACCTGTATAAAGCTAGGATCCAACCAAGGGTGGTGGTGGGGTGATGGGGAACTGGCACGAAGTGCCAGCAGGGCCTAGACCACACACCAATTGTTCAGGCATGCTCATCAAGCACAGCACGTATCTCGTGCCTTCCTTCCTTTTGCGGCTGGGGGGTCTCAGCGATGGTTGATAAGATCTGGGGAGGGCAGGCTCACCTCACGACCCAAGCTGTCATTGCTGGGAGGGCAGCCATCTCCGTGCCCTCTCAGTCATCAGCTCTTCCTTCTTGTGGCTGGGGTCTCTGCGATGGTCGGTAAGATCCGTGGAGGGCAGGCTCACCCTCATGACCCAAGCTGTCCTTGCTGGGAGGGCAGGCATCTCCAGTCGGCTCTCGGTCACCAGCTTCCTTCCTCTTGCGGCTGGGGATCTTCACGATGGTCGTCGAGATCTGGGGAGGGCAGGCTCACCCTCACGACCCAAGCTGTCCTTGCTGGGAGGGCAGGCGTCTCTGGTGCCCTCTCGATCACTAGCTTCCTTCCTTCTTGTGGCTGGGGGTCTCCACAATGGTCAACGAGATCCGGGGGAGGCAGGCTCACCCTCACGACCCAAGCTATCCCTGCTGGGAGGGCAGGCGTCTCTGGTGCCCTCTCGGTTTGAGAACCATAGTGGCTTTTTTACTCTGCTTTGTTTTCTTTATTTGTTTCACATAAAGGCTTGTTGCCTCCATGATGGCAGTTTTCATTTTCTCCATTGTTCTTCCACCCTCCTTTCTGGCCATTTGCTACTGCATTCCTTAGGTATTCACCCATTTTGCTAAAGTCAGCCCTTCTAAAGTCCAGTTTTCTTGTTTTGGTATGGCTTGTCTCCATAATTGTGCTTATTGTGAACCACACTGTGCGGAGGTGCACTTATTCCCAGATGGCTACTCACTTCTAAATCTGTGATCCTCTCTCAATTCAAAAGCACCAGGTCTAATATTGCTCCTCCCTAATGGGTTTCAACACTAGCTGTCTAAGGCATGTCACCTGTAGGCATCGAGAATGACCTGTCTTGGCTGTGGCTGCAGAACATGTCGCCCAGTTAACATCTGGCATATTCAGGTCCCCAACAACAATATCTCCCTTTTCAGCCATTCTGAGAATGTCTTCTATCATTTTCTTATCCATTTCCTCTCCTGAGATGGGGGTCTGTATACAACCCCTGTGCGAATTGTGATGCTACTCCCTGTCTCTAAGGTGATCCACAGTGCCTCTTGCCCTCCCCTTTACTTTTTAGTTTTGTAGCTTTGATCCTTCCCTTATGTAGAGAGCTACCCCACCTTCTCTTTTACTCTCCTGTCCCTTCTGTAGATTGTGTACCCTGGTATGTTGACATTCCAGTCATGGTTCTCTGTGCACCACATTTCCAAGACTGCCACAATATCCAAGTGTTCCTTCTATCAGGGCTACTAGCTCAGGAGCTTGTTTCCCAGACTATGGGCATTGGTACTCATTGCCCTCCATTTAATGTTGGCATTATCCTTTTCCTCCTATCCCTGCCCTTATTGCCTTTGTTTATTTTCCATTTACCCCGTCCTGCCCTCTGTCAAGCTCTGTACCTCAGTGTTTACCTTACTACCTGCTTTGAGTTTGTTCACAGCACGAACTGTAAAAAGCAAACAACAAAAACACTGGTTACAGGGTCAAATTACATACTGCAGCCACTAGCAGACAATTCTTATAACTGGAAAATCCATTTCTCAGTTATAGGAATGTAATGCACCTGAAAATCCATTTTTCCACTGACCCATCTGAAATACGTTTTGCATTATTAACTTCTGAAATACAAACGATCAGGGCTAGTTAAAAGAAAATTTCCCTGGCACAATATAAAACCTAGCAGCAGTTTACCAGTGGGAGATTGCTAGTTTGGAACCTTGTGGTGTTGTGCTGTAGAGCTATTGTGCTAAGATAATGTTGTTTAAATATCTAGACCTAATTTTGAGGTATTAAGCAGAAAATTAAACTGTTTTGTTCATAGGGCTAGTGGGCTGGTTCATTTTGTTTCTACTGACAGTCAATGATAACAGTACCCATCAGCATTCTTACACAAATGGTCATATTTTTAAAATAAAAATATTTCTGCTGCTTTTTATGCAGTCACTTAGTCATTCTCCCATTGATGACAATGGGAATCATGAAATGGAGGTGGAGTCACTAGCTCAGCCTCCTGAATATGTTTCATGGGAAGCAATGACATAGACTTACATGGGATACCCATTTAATGGGACTTCCTCTGTCAACTTGCTTTCACTTGCTAATCCATTACATTGTTTTTCTCCCCAAAATACCATCGTTGAGGGAGGTAGGCAGCTCTGAGTTCATTATGTTACTTGCATGTGCAAGAAACATAGTGCCCGTCATCAAGTTTTCGGAGGTGTGGCACCCGTCTTCTAATGCAGTCAGTGTGTTTGCAGGTGCAGCCCCAGTTCCCAATCACTGCTGCAGCTGTCTATGACAGCAGTTGAAAAATGCAGTGGTCGTACAGTTGAAAGGGAGGCTCCGCTTTGGTAAGGCAGAGCTCCCCCTTCATACACACACACACACACGCCACGCATGCATACTGCGCGTGCTCTCCATGCCTTCCACCTCCCCCACATTGTATGAGACGACAGGGGGTGCCCAATCCCCTGTCAGCTCCACTACCCCCAAAGATCAGATGCCATGCTGGGTGCCCACCCAGCATGGCAAAATGTTTTATGACTGATGGGGTGCCAACTCTCGCTGGCTGCATGACCCCAAAGATCCGGCTGCCACGCTGGGAGCCCACCCCAGCATGGCAAACGCCCTCGAAGTCTTATTAAAACCCTATAAATAACAAAACTGTCCCTCAGCGCATCTCCCCTGGCCCTCCCATAACCTGCACCCACCCACTGCCCATCCTGCTTCCCCACACCCCTCACCCATACTTACCTCTGGACCTTGGCGCGATGATCTTTGGTGGACCAGGAACACGCCTGCACTCTTCAAAGCTGACCGCGAACTGAGGAAATGCTGATAAGCTGTATAATGGGATAGATAGGGTTTTTCAACTTTGCTGCATATCTCAGGCATTTTGGGAATTTTGACACCAAATTTTCAACATGGAGTTTTGGGACCCCACCTCATGAATTATCTCACTGTCATGGCATTAATCAGGCCCGAAGGGTGATTTTGCAGTCACTGCATGAAATCACCTTTCAGACCGATTAATGAAATGACAGTGCCAGTGTTCATAAGGTGGGCTCTCAAAAGCCTATGTTGCAAATTTGGTGAAAAATTCCTAAAAATGACTGTTTTATGAGCGCATGCTACGAGATCCTACGCACGATCGTAGTTCGCAAATTTTTAATATTTGCACTCGGATTTTCAACATTGCCATTTTACCGCACTTCCTTATGAGCAGTGGCAGCTGTCATTTTTCACATCTTGCCCAAAATGTGTTTCGCACATGTAGTGCACAATGCTTAGTCGGTGTGCACAGTCAATGTTTGGGACACATTAAGAAAATCACAGTGACACTGTTCATGAGCAGAAGTGTTAAAATGGCTATGCTAAAATTTGGTGAAAAGTTCCCAAAAATGACTGTTTTACAAGCATTTGTTGCACTGATCCCACGCTACACTGTAAGTTCATGAATTTTCAATATTTGCACTCCAGGTTTTCAACATTGCCAGTTTACCACACCTCCTTATGAGCAGTACAGCTGCCATTTTTCACATCTCACCCAAAACATGTTTCTACTGCCCATGTAGCACACGATGGTGCAGCAGTTTGTGTGAAATCAATGTATGGGACACATTAAGAAAATCACAGTGACACTGTTCATGAGCAGAGGTCTTAAAATGGCTATTTTGAAAATTCGGTGAAAAAATTCCTAAACATGACTGTCTTACGAGCATGCGTTGCACAGTTCCTACACAAGCTCGTAAGTTCAAAATTTTTAATATTTGCACTCCAGATTTTCAACATTGCCATTTTACCACACCTCCTTATGAGCAGTACAACTGTCATTTTCCACATGTCCTAAAATGTGTTTCCGTGCATGTAGTGCACAATGGCGCATTCAGTGTGTGCAATCAATGTTTGGGACAGATTCAGAAAATCACAGTGACACTATTCATGAGCAGAGGTCTTAAAATGGCTATGTTGAAAATTTGGAGAAAAATTCCCATCAGACGTTCTGCAATGTTACTAATGAAGACATTGAACAGGACTGGCCCCAGCACGATCCCTGCAGTACCCACTGGTCACCCCCTCCCTAGACTGCACCACATTTACCACCACTCTCTGCCTCCAATCTGTTAGCCAGTTTCTTCCAATTTACCACCCTTTCCCATGCCCAGCCTACCCAGCTAATCAGTTTTCTATGTGGGATGGTGTCAAAGGCTTTGCTGAAATCAAGGTAAGCGTTGTCCACTGCCCCACCCTGATTCACTTCCTTTGTCACGCAGTCAAACAAATCAACCAGATTTGTCTGACATGATGTCCCCACTGTGAATCCATGTTGTCTATGGTCCTGGGCTCCGATGGCTTCTAGATGCCCCACTATCCTTTCTTTAAGCAATGTCTCCATGATCTTCCCACTACTGAGGTGAGGGTGAGCGGCCTATTGTTCCCCGCCTCCTCCCTGCTGCTGGACTTCTGTAGAGGGACACATGTGCCCTCCTCAAGTTCACTCGTGTTGAATGACTCAGTGGACATGGCTGCCAGAGGTACTACTATCTCCTTTTGCAGTTCTCTTAATATCCTTGGCGTATGCCATCTGGTTCCATCGCTTGTCCACTTTCAATTTAGTGAGCTCCTTGCAGGACTCTTTTGCCTTTGAATGGACTATTGTCTACATCTTCACCCCTTGGCAACTGCTGTACTGTTGTGGCCCTTGCCCCTCTCGCTCTTCTGTGAATACTGAATGGAAAGACACAGTGGATGTCTTGGGAGGAAGGCATGGAACTATTGCTTCCAAATACCTAAACAGCACATACTAGCATGCAACATTCGGCATTGACAAATGCTTGTTTTGTGACACTCATTGTCAGCAGTGGGGAATGGTGAAAATGGCTCCTATCAGGAATGCAATTAAAATATTTTTATTTAAAAATGTAGTATTGGCATAAAATATTGCTGCTACTGTCTAACAGTAGCAATCACCAAAAAGCAGATCTTGCACTCCAGTTCTTCAGGACACCATCAGTCCCTCAGATTAATTTAATATGGTCAGAACTGGCATATTTATACATGCATGGGTAGTGTCTTTTAAGGAAGCCTAATTTCTCTCATCTTAGAGAAGCATGGTATGTGAGTGTTACCAAAGAAGAAGATATGTTGGGTTAGACATAGTAAACAACCAGTGAATCAGAAGTAGAAAATTCTGGTCTCAGGAGATTCACAGATACTATAACAAGTTATTTGTTCTTTTACAATAACAAGCATTTGTCAATGCCAAATGTTGTCTTGCTGGTTTTGGCATTGATAGTGCAGGAGTTAGACAGAACACATAATAGAAGTAGCATTGAAGTATAGAATAACATCAACCCCACCCCACCCTGCAGAGGTGACAGGCATTGGGGTGTGGGTTTGAGTCGCTAGCCATAACGCTCATGCTATTTCACCTTAACCTACTCCCTGCAGAGTCTGACAAGTGTCGCGATTGTGCCTTTGGGTCATCTGGCCTTATGCTTACCCCATTTTATAAGGAAGTATGTTGAGATGGGTGCAGCATAGAGAATGGGTTGAACTTTAGGGCAGAAGAGTCCAAGGCACAACTTGATGCCTGTTAGTGGCTGCAGGTGGAGGTGGAGGACCAATGGTATGAGAAGTACAGAAGACAATCCAAAGACACACCCCTGATGCTTGTTAGTCTGTACAGGTGAGATGTAATGGTTAGAAACCCTAACACCCTGGGCATGTGTTGGTAGTTGCACTCCAAATTTTAAAACATGGCCTTTTGTGACCCCACCTCATGAAAGCATTTGGGACCGCTGTTCATGAACAGTGCCCCAGTGATTTGTTAATCTGTCTTGAACGTTGATTTCCCACAGTGACAATGCCATTCTGCACCACATGAAAATGTCTGCTGCACCATTGATAAGGGGGTGAAGAGATGGCAATGTGGAAATCTGGGTAAATATTAAACATTCTCAAAGTTACGAGCATGTGTGAAAACTACATTGCACACTTGTAAAACAGTCATTTAGTGGAATTATTTCACCAAATTTTTAATATAGCCATTTTGGGATCTCTGCTCATGAACAGTGGCACTATGATTACCTTAATCTACCCAAGCATTGATTTCCCACAGCGACTGTGTGATTGTGCACCAGATGTGCTAAACTACATATTGGGCAGGATGTGACAAATGACAGCTGAGCTGTTCATAAGAAGGTGTGCAAAATGACAATTTTGAAAATCTGGAGTGAAAATATTATGCATTCTTGGACTTCTAACTGTGCATGGACACTGCTCAACACACACTTGTAACACACGCAGTAGTTATTTTATGGAATTTTTCACCAAATTTTCAACATAGGAATTGTGGGATCTCTGTTCATGAGCAGTGTTATTGTGATTTTCTTACTGTGTGTTCTAAGCATTGTTTTCTGCGACTGTGCCTCTTGGCGCTGGATGCTAAAATCAGTTTAGGTAGGATGTGGGAAATGAAAGCTGTACTGTTCATAAGGAGGTGTGAAAAATGGCAATGGTGAAAATCTGGAGTACAAATATTAAAAATTATCAGGTTATGACTGTGTGTGAAACTGCACAACGCACGCTTGTAAACAGTTATTTTGTGGACGTTTGTCCCCTAATTTTCAACATAGGCATTTTAGGACCTCTGCTCATGAAGAGAGTCACTGTTATTTTCCTAATCTGTCCCAAACACTGATTTCCCACAGTGACCATGCTATTCTGCACTGGAAGCGAAAACACATTCGCCAGGATGTGAGAAATGACGAGAGTGCGTGAACACTGTGCAACGCACGCTCATAAAACAGCCATTTAATGGACTTTCATCACCAAATTTTCAACATAGGCATTTTAGGACTTCTGTTCATGAACAGTATCACTGTGATTTTCTTACTCTGTCCGAACACTGATTTCCCCACAGCGACCACGCTATTCTGCACTGGAAGTGCGAAACACATTCGGCTAGGATATGAAAAATGACAGCTATACTGTTCATAAGCAAGCACTGTTTTTCATTTTTACCGGACGATCCGTAAAATTCCAGAATTAGGGATGCCTGAAGACCAGTAAAACAAAGATTTCACGGAATCTGGCATTTTATATCAGATCAATAAATCTACAAATCTCATTTTTCCTTTTAATTCCTTGTTGTACTATTTTCAATTTGCTTTATTTAATGCTCTGTATATTAAGCCTTCTTTAATTCTGATGATTTATGCACATACTAAAAAGATAGCAGAATCCCGTAAAATCTGGAAATTAGAGTAACAATCACGGTGCAATTCAGAACCTGAAGTCTTAAAAACAGAACTTCATTGTTTTAATCACCTAAATCAGTGGCCTTGTTCATAAGGAGGTGTAGAAAATGGCAATTTTGAAAATCTGGAGGAAAATATTACAGATTTGTGAGTTCTGATGTGCATGGAAATTGCAATAGTGCATACTCATAAAACAGTCATTTTAAATTGTTTTCCACCAAATTTACAACATAGGCTTTTGAGAGGCCACTTCATGAACAGTGGCACTATTGTTTCGTTATTTGGTCCCAAAAGGGTGATTCATGCAGTGACCACAAAATCACCTTTCGGGATTGAATAACACCATGACAATAACTGAATTCATGAGGAGGGGTCCAATAACCCGTGTTGAAAGTTTGGTGGCAAAATTCCCAAAATGACTGAGATATGCATCAAAGTTGAAAAAACCCTAGTTATGCCATTATACAGCTTACCAGCATTTCTTCAGTTTGTGGTCAGCTTTGAAGAGTGCAGACGTGTTCCTGGTCCACAGAAGATCATTGCACTGGGCCCGGAGGTAAGTATGGGGTGTTGGGGTGTGGGGAGGTGGGGCACAGAGTGGGGGAGCCTGGAGGGGCTGCAGACTGCAAAGGACTGTCTTCTACTTTACGGGAAAAAAACTTTGAGGGAAGGTTTTGTTTTACAGGTACATTTGACAGACTGAGGTGGGCTCCCAGCATGTCACCTGCATTTTTGGGGCGGGACTGGAGTCGATGAGGATTGGGCACCTTGTCAGCAAATAAAAAGAGTGTTGGGGGATGATGCCGGCGAGTTGGGCTCCCGTCGACAACAGACTGGGGAGGGGCATGATGATGCAACGAGGGATTGGGTACCCCAAGTTGACTTTTTTGGGACTGTGTGTGAAGCAGACTGCATAGCATACTGCTATGTCACACTGAAACTTACACCGGGAAAGGCATACTCCTGCAATAAGGTGGCCTCACTGCCGTGGCTAAAACCTTTCAAGGTGGTGGACACTTTTGCACTGCTGTCATAGACAGCATGCAATCTAATTTGTGCCATGGATCCTGAATCGTCATTAGAGCATGCCCTTCAGGTCATTATGCAATTCGGTCGCCTCTCCTATTACAGACTGAATTTGGGAAAATCGGAAATATTCCCATTGAATCCCTTCACACATAAAGCTAACTTTGCTAGATTTGGCATGAGGTGGTCCCCAAATCAATTAAATATCTGGGCATTCACCTTACCACTGACTCGATGCTCTTCAAGAAGCTCAATTTAGATGACCTTATGACTAACATACAATTGGACCTCCAAAGATGGTCCAAGCTACTCTCTCTTTGGGGAAGAGTCAACATCATTAAGATGAATGTCCTGCCTTGGATTTTCTATCCCCTTAACTTGCTGAGTCTCTGGCTGCCCCTCTCATACCTGCAGCGTATTCATTCCACTTTCTCTCAATTTATTTGGCAAACAAATCTCCAGATGCTCTTTCTCCAAGCTTTGTCTCCCTAAAGATAAAGGGGACTTCGCCTTCCAATTTAATTTATTATCACTGGGCAGCCCACCTTTCCAAACTGGGCAGATGGCTCCCAAATAGAGGCTGAAGGGCTCCCTCCGATCTGGCTCCAAGTTGAAAGACAGATACTCGAGATTCTAATCTTTGCTCCTCGACTGTTTTTTCCTTCCCAGTTCAGTAATCCCACTCACTATCAAACCCGACCATTCTCACCTCCCTTAAAACTCTCTCCCAATGCTTACAATATCTCAAAATCTCCCTAAAAAGACCTGGCACAACCCTTGGTTTTTAATCCTAATATTCGGTTAGGAGGCACTATGATCACTCCGGACTGGCTTCCTCCAATCCACGAAGCTTTGCTGAGGACCTATACTCATGAGAGATTCTCTCCTATCCTCCACAGATATTATGGCCAGATTTAAGTTTCTCCTAAGGAGTATCTTCAAGATACATCAGCTGAGACATCTTATTAATGGCAATTTTGGGACTGTGTTCCGCTGCTCACAGGTTGCCCCTTTCTCTCACAAGTCCAAGATCTAGCTCCAAACCCATGGAATCTCCACTATATATTCTTATTTGTTGGGTCATAAATCTCCGGACTCCTCTCTCCGGATCCAGTATATGGACCTCTCTCCTACCTGACCTCATTCCCAGTTGGCCAGATATATGGAAAGATCTACATAGATATCACACCCAGTATAGGTTTAGACTTATCCAATATCACATTTTAAACAACTATGTATTATACTCCGGTAAAATTAGCTCATTAGGACGCTTACTCTCTCCTCTCTGTACCAGATTTTCACAATCGGAAGGCAACTTACTTCACATCTTCTGGCACTGTGAAAAGTGACCCTTTGTGGCGCCTCCATCCAATCTAATTTAGACCCTCCTTGGGACTTGGTGGCCACTTCACTATAGAAATCTGCATTTTGGGTATATACTCCAAAGTTGAGAACCAGGAACGTAGATTCCATATGGCCCTTATCTCAATGGTGGTTAAACATCTGGTTCTCAAGCATTGGTTGGACCAACTAATCATAACATATGCAGAGTGGTTGAACGACATATCAGTCTGCTTCAATATGGAGAGACTAATAGCCAGTTCTCGTAACTGCATGGATTTATTTAATAAAAATGGAATAAGCTATACGCAATGTACTTACATTAGTGCCCAATTGGTTTTGTCCGGTTGCTTTCCCCCTATGCACTTCATCACCTGTTTTATGAGCCCAGGATATTATGTTAACTCTGTCTGTTTTGTCAATACACACTCTAGGGGTAGTTCAGGGTGGAGGGGTGACTTTAGGGTAGATAAGGGTGGAGGGTTGGAAGGCTGGGAGTTGGGGTTCAGTGGGGGTCTGGGGTTGTTTTTCTTTCTCCAAGTCATGTGTTACAATTGACAGTTTTGATTAAGGACTGTTGTTTGTGCTCCACCTTACAGTTTCTGATGTCATACTATATTTCGATGTAACACTAGAAAATCAATAAAGTTGAATTTCAAAAATAATTTTGCCATGGAGCCCAGCACCAAAAAGCAGTGCGCCATAGGCCACAACAGGACCACACTTCCAAAACCTGCTATTCCAGTTACTACAAAACGTTTCTTGTGCAGGTGCAAGACAACATAAACAGGGTAAAACAAGTAGAGTTCTAGATCCTCAGTATTGCCTGGACCCCAAACAACATTAAACAGAATCTGAATAAAAGGGAATTGTAGATTGAGGGACAAGAACTATTAGTGCCTGTATGACTTGAATTCTTAGTTTGATAAAGGCTGTCGCAAATTCTGCATTTCTCACTCCTCCCACCCTCCAAATGAAAATATACTTGACAATGCCCTGGCTGCACCTCTCCTTGAACCATCTCCTCTGATACACTACTCATCTTATCTCCTCCTCTAGCCTGTCTCACCCTTAACATTATGCACTTTTATTTATTTACTTGAGAATCTAACACTGTTATCAGTTACAGTTACTATTGTTAATGTCACTTGCTACTGTTCTCATTAACAAAATTGTATTTATTCTTTCATGTATTTATCAATGTATAATCTTAGATATACTGTTGTTAATGTCATTTTAGTTTGTAGTTATAGTCCTGTGCCTGTATGTTACCCTCCCCGACGTGAAACCTTTGTAAATGAGCGCCTGTGCTCAAAGGTGTTAATCTGAGATCAAATAAATAAATAAAAATTAGCTATTTATCACCTGAGAAGAAAGGATATTCTGCACCCTGTCATGTCTACTATGCTAAATATGTATGCATATACAAGAGATGTCTTGTAATGTATACTACATACAGAAGGAGGCAGGTACTGGAGACAAGAAAGGGAGTATATAAAGTAAAGAAAAACAGCAGCCTATGTAAACCCTGCAAACTGTGGATTCCATTTTTGTTTTAGATAATAACTCAAAATTTAGTCACCACAGCTGCTAGAATTGTGTTCACGCAATGACTACTCAGCAGCTCTTGCACCTACTATTAGTGCAGTCACATCTATCACAGGTTTGTTACATTTTGTTCACACTTGAGCCCTGTTTACACTGCTGACTTTGAAGTGCATCAACACGTGCACATGGGTGACACGCTTTAAAGCTGGCAGTGTCTACACTTCTGGAGCACCTTAACAGCACTGTGCATCGGGTTTCTGATATGACCCGGAGATGGGATGTGTACTGCAGTGAGTTACTTTAAAGTGCCTTATCTGTAGTATAGACACTCTGCAGTGCTCCACTCCTGATGAACATCTCCTCTCCTGGCATCCTGCTTGTGATTGCCACATCACCATGCGTGAGAGAGAGAGAGAGAGAGAGAGGAGGGGGTGGTGGAGGAAGAACCGCTGAGCAACCCTTGGCATTGCAACCGCAGTGCAGCACCAAAATTGTGGAGTGCTGCTGCGGTATAAACATGGCTTTGACTAGACACCACTGCCTTTTTTAGTGTTACATTCTGCCCCTACAAAATATTGATGCTGGCCCCAACTGTTGAAGTTTCCCCGTGAACATTTATCACTACAAAGTTGGTGCCTGCTCCATGCCTATGTCCATCACCACAACTGCTCTCAAGATGCACACATTATGGTCCCTCTGTACCATAGCCACAAAGCCCATTTTCTCTCTTGTCTTCCACTAGCATGCAAACAAATAACTGTCTCACAACAACGACAGTCAATAAACTAAGAATTATATAGCTGAAAACACCAGGGACTTCACAAAACTTGTACAAAAAGAAATGCCACAAACGTATTTGAAATGTCACTTTCGTTTTACAAAAGTAAGACACATACAGCTGCACATCTGTCTCCTTCAGCCCACACTGTAAAACTATGTAACTGGACATAGTAGCCATTAGCGACATTGTTTACCAATAACACACTTGGGAGACTTCAGTACCTGCCTTATGCTGTTCAGACGATACCAAGGGGTGCAAAAAGGAGGGTAGAGGGCCTCTTATGTCAATGAAAATATCAAAGCTACAGAAATTCAGAATACACATAAAGAGCCAGAAGAACTGTGGGTCACTCTAGAGGAGGAGAGCAGTGATATGATTGAAACATTCAAGCACCTTAGGGCATTAACAAGGTGAAAAAGTCTAACATGTTTATACCCTAGAGCAAAAGGAGAGAAAGTGATATGATCGAAACATTCAAACACCTTAAGGGCATTAAAAGGTGAAAGAGTCTAACATGTTTCATATAAGAAAATATCAGGACAAGAGAACACAGCATTAGATTAGAGGGAGGCCGATTAAGGGTAATGTGAGGAAGTTCTTTTCACAGAAAGGGTGGTGGATGCATGGAACGGTCTACCTCAGGAAGTGGTGTATATGAATACAATGCAGGGCTTCAAACAGGCATGGGATAGGCATAAAGGAGCAATACAGATGAGTATGAATAGATAGGCCATTGACAGAGCAAAGGTTGATGGCACATTCATAACGAGAAAAAGAAATGAGCAGACTGAATGGGCCTTATGGTCCTTATCTGCCATCAACTTCTATGTTTCTATGTTAGAGTAGAAGGAGCAGTCACATGAAAGAAAGAGAGAAAGAGTGGGTTGCTATAGCAACCAACATGTTGACCCTTAGATTCCCGCCTAGCAGAAGACCATCATGTGAGCTCATTGTTTGTGGAATAATTTTCCAGGTTCTTCGGAATTTAGTGCTGAACAGTGGAATTGTTTGAAGAGCTCCATAATTTTAATTATAACAATGGTCTGAGAAATGAAGCTTTGATTGGCAGTAAACATTCTAACAGCCTTCGGTTAATCTTTTATTAACGTACTAGCACAACTTACCCATATATTGAACAAGGTTTAACACTGTTTAAAAACATTTTTATTATAATAGCAATAAGGCACTCCCAGGGGCTATGTTGGTCAGTTAATCACCCTCTGGGGCATGTGGCACTCAGCAATGCCTCGTGCTGCATTATTCCCCAGAGGGTGATTACCAGACCATTAACACAACCCCCGATCATGCATATTGCTTAAAAACACAAAACTGCTATCACATTACTAGAGTCATAGCTTATTAAGAGGGCAGTCTCACTCAAAGAGAGAGGGGTCCTGAGCAAATAACCCATGACCTTCTAATTCCCACCTAAATTAATCACATAATGGTATTACTCATGGATTTCTACAGCAGGCAGTGAATTTTACTATGAACTGCAGGATGGTTTCACAGAAAAGATTTCCACAGTTCATCACTGAAATTCCACAAGTCACACAATTATTCTGCTGAACAAGCATAATTCACAGAACTGGGCAAATTTCACGCATGGCAAATATGTGCAAAATTCCACAAAAATCATGACATTTCACAAAACTTTCATAGTCACAGAATCCACAATTTCACCCAGTCCTAGTGTAAGTTCAAAGATGGCACTTAAGGGAGATACTGCAGGTGGGGTGACTGTAACCTCCCAGATATAGACTTGGATATCCCATCAGCTGGTCATCCAGGAGCAGGGTGATCCTCGAGTCCCTCCAGGAGCCTTCCGCAGCAACTGGTCAGGAGCCCACCGGGGATAACATACTGGACATGGTCCTCACCAATGGGAATTGGAGTGGAGGGGGGAGCCAGCCTAGGAGCAAGCAACCATAACACAGTGGGCTCTTAGGTTAGAGTGGGGTGTGAAATGAGTCAAACCATCACGGAAGTCTTAGACTTCAGGCTGGCAGATTTTCCAAAATGAGGGAGATTTATAGAATGAGATGGAGGGGTAGGAAAGGATGGGGATGGAGGACCTATGGAACAAGATCAAGGATGGGATATAAAACCACAGACAGCTGTATAAGGAAGGTGAGGAAGAGCAAGAGAAGGAAGAGGCTGCTTTAGTTCAACAAGGAAGTAAGCGGACAATATTGGAGAAAAAGGTGTTCAGGAAATATAAGGGACTCTAGGGAAGGAGGACAGGAAACTTACAGGGAGAAGCTGAGGGTGGCAGGGCAGAGTATTAGAAAAGCAAAAGCAGAAATGGAGGAGAAAATTGCATGGCAGGCCAAATGGAATGATAAAATATTTTGGGGGATATAAAGGGAGAAGAGGAAAGCAAGGCAGGGGTTGTAAGGTAAAGGAGAAGGAGGAGTAGCAGTTGAGGGAACTGAGAAGGCATAGGTGCTAAATAAGTACTTCAGCCTGTCTTCACAATAGAGAGAGAGGTATGGGACAGGTGTTAGAGGAGAAGGAAGGAAGGAAGGTAGACATAAGGGTGGGGCCCCAGCTCAATCAGTGAGGACAGGGTCAGGGAGGAATAGGGTGTTGAGGGTAGCTAAGGATATGGTTCTGGATGCCCTGCATCCCAGGGTGCTTGGGAGCTAAGGGAGGAACGGGTGGCACCACTAGCGAGGTTGTTCAACTTGTTTCTAGATACAAGGCAGGTGCCAGAGGACTGGAAGAGGGCACACATGGTGCCACTTCAAAAGTGGCAGCAGGAGGAGGTGGGCAATTATCGCCTGGTCAGCCTTACATTGGTGGTGGGTAAGGTGATAGAGGCAATATTGAAAGAGAGGTGGTTAGCTACCAGGAGGATAATGGGCTGCAGGATATCCATCAACATGGCTTCACATGGAGGAGGTATGTCAGATGAACCTGATCAAGTTCTTCAATGAGTGACAAGGGTGATTGATTGGGGAGCAGTGGACATGGCCTATCTGGACTTCAGGAAAGCCTTCAACACTGCCCACAGAAGATTTGGTAATAAACTGAGAGACTAGAGTTGGGACAGAAAAACAAGATGGGTGGAGAACTCTTTGATTGGTAGAAGCCGAGAGTGGTGGTAAATTGGGTGCATTCCGGGAGGTAGGGGTGATGTCACAGAGTACCTCAGGGATCGGAGCTGGGGCTCATCCTGATTAACATCTACTTCAGCAGCATAGTGGAGGGGCTGGATGGGAAGGTCAGCCTTTTGCAGATGATCGAAGATCTGCAATAGGGTGGATACCCCAGAGGAGTGGAGACTATGAGGTAGAATGTAAAGATGCTGCAAGTGTGGCCAGAAAAATGGCAGCTAAAATTCAATGCAAAGAATACACAGTAATGCCCATGGGGCAGAATAATCCACAGGCAATATACACACGGACACATGGGGGGCGGAGGAAATGAATGCAACTAAGCAGGAGAAGGATCTAGGAATCATAATCATAGACAACCTTAAAGTTGGGGTCCAATGCAGCAAGGTGATTGGCAAAGTGAATAGAATGATGGTGTGCATAGGAGAGGATAACTACCGGGGTGCTGATGCAACTCTACAAGTCCATGGTGAGGCCCCACCTGGAGTGCGGTTCAGTTCTGGAGACCTCACCTCACGCAAGGACATAGATGGCATGGAGAGAATGAGGAGAAGGGCCCTAAGATGGTGCATGGGTTAAGTGGAGAGCCATAAGAAGAGAGGTTGAGGTGCTGGATTTGTACCCAATGGAGATCCACAGGGAGAGGGGGACATGCTTGAAATGTTTAAGTATGTGAAGGGATTAATGAAGTGGGGGAGCTTATTCACAGGGAAGGTAGGTGCTAAAACTAGAGGGCACGGACTGAGGGAGGAGGGGTAGGTACAAGGGAACATGAGGGACATCACTTCATGGAGTGGGTGGTGGAGTCCTGGAACAGTCTGCCAGAAGACGTGGTAAGGGTTGGAACAATGTAGGGATTCAAAAGGATATGGGTCAAACACACGGGGGTGGAAGGGGGATCACTGGCGGGGAGCAAGCAAAGAGCGGAGAGGTGGCAGACTCGATGGGCCAGGATGGTCCTTTCTGCTGACAAAAATCTATGAATCTATGAATCTAGAAGAGGTGCTAACATGGCTCAGTTGGTAGCACACCTGTCTTTGGGTCAGAAGACCATGGTTTTAGTCTTACACCAGGACTGGGTTCATACTAGAAATGTTGATACCTAAGTGCAGTACTAAGGGAATGCTGTACTGTTAAGGTGTGCTGTCCTTTGGATAAAACATTAAACTGAGATCTCAGCTTTTCTAGAGGTTGTTGAGGTGGGTGTTAAGGAGCACCTTTCTTGCTCTTTTGAATTTCCTCAATACAAGTAAATGAGCCTTACCTGCTCCAAAGTTCAATGGCATATAATTAAAATTCTCCTGTGGCCATAATATGGAAGAAAGGATCCTATTTTGGCTCTCTGGAGCACAGCACCTGATCTGTTCCACTTCCTGATTCAAAGACGTACTCCCATGCTCTAGTGTATTGTGAAGTAATACTATGGAGACTTGTGGGCACACTCCATAGACTTGTATAGGGGCCAGTTTTAAGTTCTTTTATAACATTTTAGGGTGCAGCTTTTAACAAATAAGGCCACCACTCAACTAGCAAGGACCTTGTTACTTGAGCAGTGGCCTTGATATATAGAAATTGACACTCTAAAATGTTAAAAAATGACTTGGAAAGAGCCCCTCTATAAATCTGTGGGTGCACATCAATGGTGTCCATGGTATTACATCATAGAATGTCGCATGAGGGGCTTGTGTCCAAATTGGGACATGGAAGGAAGGCTCTCAGCCCACAGAGGTAATGTACATTCCCTACCTTCCTGAATTATGGCTCATTTATGCACCATTGAACTTTGGGGCATTAAAGCTCCTATTGTGCTCTTAACACTGAGCACCTGAAAAGGTGTTCTTTAAAGATCCCATGGCACTTCTCAGAAGAGTAGGGTAAGTTCTTTTGAAAAACAAATTATCAGCAAACAGAACACCGTAGCATACATTGTGCATTGAAATCATACTGAAGTATTTGCTAATATGCTAACATTTTAATTCAGAAGGAAAGAAAAGAAGAAAAAGAGAGAGGACAGCAAAGAAGGTAACAGAAAAAAAGGAAATTTGAGGTAATTAATATGTTCCATCTAGCCTCCATTGTTTGAAGAAAAGAACAGCATATTCATAAACATAGTGTCTTAGATAATCAAAGCAGATGCGGTACAAAGTGAAGATGCACGCACATCTCAGAAGATAGTCAGAACTGTGATATTCAAAAGGAGAGATGGGTAGCTCATTTCTGGATACACCATCATGTATCCATAATGTATGCAGCACATGTAGAGGGCATTCCCATGATTGTGCTACATCCTATATTCAGCCAAAATGTGGCACATCTGCAGTGCATCTCAGCTATGAGCTGCCCAAAGTTAGGCATGGAAAAAGCATGCCTAAATGCCAGCCATCCACAGGCAGGCCACAGAACGCAGGCAGACTGTCGGAATACAGCCCTTGGAGTGCAGCAGGATATGCTCCAGGCACCCACACATTGTAGCCATGCCAGGATGGATGAACCCTGAGCCACTGGCACCATCCAGGGAGCAACCCCCACACCACATCCCAGACATAGACACCCAGCAGCAGCATGCCAGTGCTGTCGGTGCCCCTGGAAACACCAGAGGTGTGGACTGCAACAATGCAGCAAATGTACCAGGGGCCATTGCCTGCACTCATGCGGCCTACAGGATGCAACCTAGTGGTGGCATGAACCAAGATGCCATCTGGGGCAATGTTGCCCAGGTAGTCCAGTGGATGGGTGGCAGCCTGGCATAATAGGTGCACACAAGTGGGACCCACCCACTAGTGTGCCAGGTCACCCTCTGCACCTGCCATTCCTTGAAGGCATTATCATGTTCAACCATATGGGAGGTGCTGCAGGTGATTGTACGCTTCATATGGAACTGATGTATCACATGCATGTGGTATGCCATTCAGACTGTCACCTTGTGCCTCAACCTGGTCCAGGTGGGCCCCTATGACCACTGTCTTGGTGGCCCTCTGTACGCCTGTCTGACCCTGTACTGGGCTATGGGGTGTAGCACTGTACCAGGCCAATGCAGTCCACCCTCACACACATTCAATCACACCTGCCTGCTAGGCTGCAGTTCCTCCTGTTCACCTTTGTGGTGTGGTGGGGCAGCCCTGCAAAGCTGTAACTGAGCATGCCTGGTGTATGCAAATGGCCAGAACACATTCCAGTAATGAGCTCTGGCATGTGTGAGATGGGCTTGGAATGTGCAATGAGGTCATTGCATATGCTAGCTGAATATTGCACTTTTGCGGACATAAGTAGCTCTGCATCCCGCATTTCCGATGCTCCACATAGGGCTAGTTCACCTGCTGCACTGTGCATCTCCACTGTGCTATCGGACATGTTCAGAATATTCAGCCAGACATGTGTGAGCATGTCTCATGGCGCATCTTCTGAATATCTCATTATTTTGGGCTGGCACATCTCAGCTGCGTGGTGCAGGCATTTGCACGTGTTTGTGTAGGGCACTTTTGAATATCTAGGCCAGAGTATTCACAGGTCCTGCTCAATCAGTTCAGTGAGTGACTGCAGTTGAGTTCTTTTTTGCTGGAAAAGAGTTTGCACCTCACTGGCCAAATAAAGAACTTAATACATGAAAAATAACCCGTACCGTACTCTTACGATATTAGTTTGATAATGTTAAAAAGATCCTGTAATTATGTGTATATATGTGACCTTAGATCATACTGGATCTTTCCAGCGAACTGCAAGTAGTCTTCAGAAATTCTTGAAATATTCCCAGTCACGGAACAGCATTCCAAAGTGTCAAAGTAGGCTATACAATTTTCCATACACAGAACCTTTCACCCAGGCTTTTATGTTTCAAGAGTTCCTTTATCCCAATTTTCCATGACTTGATAGCCATGTAACACCTCAGGTTCTTAGTGGAATTCAGGGTCATTCAGTTGTAAAAATGTTTTGAATAATGCTGAGGTGTTATGCTTCCAAAATCCACTTGGGCTGAGAAACATTGGATCTGTATGACATTATATAACTGCATTTATATTAAATTTAAAAATGTTCAGGCAGTAGCTTCCATTTTCTTATTTTTTCAATGACTGTATTCATATACATTTAGGAACCCCAGCGATTTCTTAAGCTTGTCAAACCTCTACGCAGTTGCACAAAGGGCATTACGCCAACAGCAATCCACTGATATCATTGGCTGGATTCACAAAGGCGTTACGTCAAAAAGCAATCCACTGATATCATTGGCTGGATTCACAAAGGGCGTTACGCCAAACAGCAATCCACTGATATCATTGGCTGGATTCACAAAGGGCATTATGCCAAACAGCAATCCACTGATATCATTGGCTGGATTCACAAAGGGCATTACGCCAAACAGCAATCCACTGATATCATTGACTGGATTCACAAAGGCGTTACGCCAAACAGCAATCCACTGATATCATTGGCTGGATTCACAAAGGGTGGCACAGGGGCCTGCATCAAGCCCTCGTCAACCTTGGTGGTCAACACAGCTGTGCTGAACACTTTGCCACACACAGTACCAGACTCAGGAAGATTGGGTGCATTTACGGCACCAATCCTGATTACAACAGCTTGTGGCAAATATTTGGCACAAACTCCACAAAAGGGTATCAAGATTGCTGAAAGCTAGACCAGAAAAAGTTGATCTAACTTGTGCCAATTGGCACATAAATTGAGAATTCTTATCACTGGCCAGGTGAATGCCGCAAGTCTTGTGCATCATATGTTCAGTGCACAGGGGTTTGTAGCATTCTAAGTCATTTGAGAATCCGGACCCATGGGTATGTAATACATTTCTTTTCATAAAACTGAGCCGACTACCCAAGACCATTTGAAAAAAGGCTATATATTTTTTGTATCCAAAGGCATGTGGGGCAGAAAAAGAGTACTCAACATAAGAAAATATAGGGAGTAAAAAGGTTTGTATAATAAGCACTTTCTTCCTTTTGGACTGCTGCCAAGATTTCCATGCAGAAACTTTATTTTCACACTCCTCTGTTTTTTCAGACCAATTGGTGTTGGCCATATCGTGATGTCCAAATGAATTCCCAGAATCTGAAAAGGTTTATGAAAAGTGGGAATATCTGCTATATCTGTTACCTGTAGTGGGCCTGGATTCCATGAAAATCCCCCACTTTTGCAATATCAATGCTAACTCCAGAAACCTTGGCGTATTTTGTTAAGACTTGTAAAGACTTTGTACCTGAGTCTGCACTGTCAACCCTAATGCATATATCATCTGCATAAGCAGTCACTTGTATTGGCTGAGATACACCTGGAACCTATAAACCCTCTATATCCTTGGTGCTGGGATAGAAACTCAAACTAGATCAAGTCCAAAAACGTACAATATTGACTTAGGGGGCAACTCTTGTCTACACCTCTTTTAATTTTAGTCTCATTTCCAGAATGATTATCCAGAGTAGGGATTATTTTCCATTATTATATAACATGACTATCCATGTGATGAGAAACTGCAGTATGCGTACTGATGCAATACTGTAAACAAATAATTGTGGCATGCTTTATGAGGCCTCTATTGAACAAGAAAATGCCTGCTGTACTGAAGGCCTTCTCTTGATCAATAGCAAGTATAGTCATCTAACCCATGCTCTCCTTGAGACATTATTTCGCTTGATAAAATTAGATTTCCATATATCTCTCTGTGATAGAGCAAGTTTTGTAATGGGAAAATAGAGTTCTACGGGTACAGACAGCCTTTTGCATAGACTTTTCATTAAAAATGTTAAGATAAGTGTTTTATAAACATGAGGACACCAATTGCATAAATTATGAACATCTTTCCTGAAAAGAAAATTTTGACTTATTTTAGATTACACCTAGCTAGAAACTGAGAAAAGAGACCAATTTAAGATTTATAAAGCTCAGTAGTGAAAGAGGAAATTGTTTAACCAGGAAAGGCACACCAAGCCAGAGCTTGTTTCCAGGTGCAACTTGGGAACACAAAGAAGTTAAGAGATTTGCTCATGGTCACACAGTATGCAAGTGGGGGCTGATGGGACTGAAACCCAGGTCTCAGGTTTGCATCTCAGTGCCCTTAATCACTACACTATGCTGCCTCCATCGATTCCAGTAGTGTTTTATTTTAAATGTGAAATGGCCCAGCAAACCTCTTCAGAAGGTTTAATCAAGTCATTTTAACTGCTTCAGACATTTTTGTACAATGCATGTGTGCATAATAACTGGTAAAGGCAAGGCAAGGCAAATTTTATTTTAAGGTGCCCAGTCCCGGAGGTTCTGGGTGCTGTACAATTAAAATACAAAATATGCAGTTAAAATTATTAGGATAAATATGAAACAAACCTAAATATATTAAATGTGATAAAGTAAAACAGCAGGTTGTAAGAGATGAGAACAGATGCCTGCAAGACAGATAGCATAATTTAGAACTTATAAATTAAAAATAAATAGGTCTTGAGGTAGGTTTGAATACCTCGACTGAAGGGCCTCCCTTACAACTGGAGGAAGCAAATTCCACAGGACAGGGCCAGGGACACTAAAAGCTCTGTTGCGGCAGTTCTTAACCTTGTCCTGTGAATCTGCTCCACCACAGTACCTCCATCCTATCAGGGTTCAGTCGCAGCCAGCTGGAGGCCATCCAGTCATTGGTCAGGGTGAGGCAGTTGTTTAGTACTTCCACTACGTTGGATGTCCCAGGGCAAAGGAAAGATATAGTTGGGTATCATCAGCATTGCAGTGAAAATCCGCACTGTACTTCCTAATGAGCTTACCCAGAGGCAGCATGTACACTAGCAAACAACATTGGTGACAGGACCAAACCCTGAGGCACCCTGCAAGACAAGAGGAGGAGGAGAATTCCCCATCACCACCCATTGCCTCCTATTTGTGAGGAAGGACTCAAACCAGCAGGTGACAGTGCCAGTGAGTCCACAATACTCTCTCATGTGGTTGAGTAACAAACAATGGTCCACTGTGTCAAATGCTGAGGAGAGATCAAAAAGAAAGATTGACCCCTCCCACACTCTCTTGCCCAGAGAAGGACACTGTGCACCCAAACTAATGCAATTTCCATGCTGTGCATAGACAAAACCCAGACTGGAATTGCTCATTGAGATCAAAGGTCACAAGATGTTCCTCAAGCTTTTGCACCCCAATCTTCTTGACAACCTTATCTTAAAAGGAAGGTTGGAGATAGGACAGTAATTTGCCTAGATGTCAGGGTCTAAAGATGGTTTCTTCAGAAGGTGTCTCACCAGTGCCTCTTTCAAGGAATGTGGAAACCCCCTCTGATAAAGAGCACTGGACAATTAAAGTGAACACCAGGCCAATAGAAACATAGAAACATAGACTTTGGCGACAGATAAGGACCACTTGGCCCATCTAGTCTGCCCATTTCCCTACCTACAGGATAGGCCGTAGATCCCAGTTAGCCAACAGCCTATTTCTTCCTACCCCCACAAGAATTGCCTTATGTCTGTCCCATGCATTCTTGAATTCTCCACAGTTTTAGACTCCACAACCTCCTCAGGAAGGCTGTTCCATGCATCCACTACCCTCTCTGTGAAATAATACTTCCTCCATTGCCCCTGAACTGCCCTCCCTCTATCTTTTAATTGTGTCCCCTTGTTCTTGAAGTCTCTTTTTCTGAAAGATGCTACCCTCTTGGACTTTGTTGATTCCACTGAGGTACTTAAAAGTTTCTATCATGTCCCCTCTCCCTTCTTTCCTCAAGGGTATACATATTAAGCTGCCTTAGTCTCTCCTCATACGGCTTTCTCCTGCAGACCCTGCACCATTTAGTTGCTCTCCTATGGACTACCTCTATCCTGTCTATGTCCTTGCGGAGATGGGGTCTCCAGAACTGGACACAGTACTCAGATGGGGTCTCACCAACTGTCTGTACAGAGGGATAACAACTTCCTGGTTTCTGCTGCTGATGCCTCTCCCTATACATCCCAATACCCCAGCCCTCCCTACTGCCTTCCACATTGCTTGCTAACCTTAAGGTCATCTGATATGATTACCCCCAGGTCCTTTCCTTTTGTTTGTTGTTACTACCTCCCCACCGTTTGTATTCTTCCCTGGGTTCTTGTTTCCCAGGTGCATTATTTTGCACTTCTTTGCATTGAATCCTAGCTGCCATACTTCTGACCATTCCTCCAACCTTGCCAAGTCCCTTTTCATCCTTTCCACGCCTTCTTGTGTATCAACCCTGTTGCAGATCTCTGTGTTATCTGCAAAAGGCATACTTTTCCTTCAGTCCCTCTGCAATGTCACTGATGAGAGACATTAAAAGGACTGGACCAATACTGAACCCTGCGGTACCCCACTAGTAACCTCTCTTTCTTCAGAGTGGACTCCATTTACAATTACCTTCTGTGTCCTGTTGTGCAACCAATGTTTTACTAGGCTACCACCCTGGGACCCTCCCAGGCTGGTTAATTTGACTATTAATATTTTGTGTGGACTGTGTCAAATGCCTTGCTAAAGTCTAGTTAGGCCATGTCCACAGCCCCTCCCTGGTCTACTACTGGTCACCCAGTCAAAATCTACTAGATTCGTTTTGACATGACCTTCCCACTGTGAATCCATGCTGCTTGGGTCCTGTACTCCACTGGCCTCTAGGTACTCAACTATTCTTCCTTCAAAGTGACTCCATCACTTTCCCTACCACAGAGGTCAGACTGACAGGTCTGTAGTTTCCTGCCTCTGTCTTGGTCCCCACTTTTGTGAAGGGGAATCACATCCGCCTTCCTCCAGTCCTCGGGTACCACACCATCCTCCCATGATTTATTAAAAGAGTAGCCAGTGGTTTTACTAGTTCCTCACTTAATTCTTTTAGAATTCTGGGGTGAATTCCATCAGGACCCATTGCTTTGTCACCTTCAGTTTTAGGAGTTCTTGCAGAACCCTTTCTTCTGTCGAAAGGACTGGGATCGACCCCCCTATCAAAGTGCTTCTGTTAATTGGATTAGGCACTTCCCCTCCTCTTTTGTGAATACTGAGCAGAAATATTCGTTCAGTATCCCTGCTTTTCACTGTCCCCCTCTGCCCACCCACCATTCATTCTATTCAGCCTCACTGCTCCCTCCCTTTGTCTTTCTCATCACTGATGTACCTATAAAGGTTTTATCCCCCTTCTTAACTGAGTTGGCTATCTTTTCCTCAGTTTGGGCCTTTGCTATTCTGACTTCCTCCTGCTTCCTTCTGCCTTAACTGGTACAGCTCTCTGTCCTGCTCCTTGTTTGTTTCCTTATACTTCTGGAATGCTATCTTTTTCTTCCTGGCGTTCCAGCCACCTCTATTGAGAACCATGGTGGCTTTTCTTTCATTTTGATTTGTTTATTTGCTTCACACAAAGGCTTGTTGCCTCTGTGATGGCAGTTTGATGATTCCCCATTGTTGCTCCACCTCCTTCTAGTCTGTTTGCTAGTGCTTTCTGAGGCACTCTCCCATCTTGCAAAGTCAGCTCTCCTAAAGTCCAGTACCCTCACTTTTGTATGGCTTGACTCTGTAGCTGAGTTTAATGTGAACCACACTGTTTGATGGTCACTTGTCCCCAGATGGCAACCCACTTCTAGATCTGAGATACTCTCACTGTCCCCGTTTGAGAGTATGAGGTCTAGATTGCTCCCTCACAGTGGGTTCTGAAACTAGCTGTCTAATTCCTGCCACCTGTAGGGCATCAAGAATGGCCCTGCTCTTGGATGTGGCTGCAGCAAATGTGCTCCAGTTAACATCTGGCATATTCAGGTCTCCATCAATAGTATCTCCCCTTTCTCTGCCATTCTAAGAATGCCTTCTATCATATCCTTGTCCATTCCCTCCCCTGACATGGGGTCTGTACACAACCCTGTGCGGATTGTGGTGCCCTTTCCAGTCTCCAAGGTGACCCACAGTGCCTCCTCTCCTCCTGTTTACTCTTTTGTTCAGTTGCTTTTATCCCTTCCTTTACAGAGTGCTACCCTCCCCTCTTCTCCCCTGCCTGTTCTCTCCTGTAGGTTATGTACCCTGGTATGTTAACATCCCAGCCATGGTTCTCTGTGTACCATGTTTCTGTGACTGCTACGATGTCCAGGCATCCCTCTTCCATCAAGGCCACCAGCTCAGGGAGCTTGTTGCCCAGACTACGGACATTGGTACTCATTACCCTCCATTTCCTGATGGCCTTACTCCCTTTGCCCCATCCCTGTCCTTCTTGCCTTTGTCACTTTCTCCATTTACCCCTGCCCTTCTCCCTATCGACACCTCTATGTTGGTGTTTGCCGCACTTACTACCAGATTATTTGGGAGGGCTAGGTTTCCTGCTCCTTTCCAGTGCCTCCCCCTTGGCTGGTTTAAAAGCTTGCCAGTGAAGCATTTAAACCCTATCACCTAGGATCCTGGTTCCCCTCCCGGACAGATGCAGCCCGTCATGCCAGTATAGGCTTGCATCACTAGGTGGACCCCAGTCCCCAATGAAGCCAAATCTCTGAGTGCCACACCAGGTTTTTCAACCACTGATTGAATCCCATGGTGCAGAACACCTAGCCTCTCCTATGTCATAGATGGGCAGCACCTCTGAGAAGGTTACCGTGCGTGCTACTTGACTAAGGCCCTCCCCAATTCCACAAACTCTTCCCTGCACTTCTCTAATCCCTTTCTTAGCCAGGTCAGGTGGACAATGACGTCCAGCTCCCTCCCCTGTGCAGCTGCTCCGCAATCCTGAGGATTCCTCCCTGTCCCTCAAGCCATGGCTCCAGGCAGGCACCTTACCTCGCTCTCCACTTCCTCCCCAGTTCTACCTTCCTAACAATGGGTCCCCCACCAGGAGTTGTTTCCTTCCCTGCAGGGTCCCTGCCACCCTCTTGTGGGTCTCCTTTGTGGAGGTTCCCAGCATCCTCCTTGTTCTCCACTGTGGGTGCCTCCATAGAGGAACCACACTTTGCCAGAATGGCATAGGAATTGTGGAGGTACAACTGGAGGGATGCACCTCCTGTTCCCACCCTTACCCTCCCTGAGCCCACTGGTCCAACGCGCCTCTTTCTTGACAACCTCTGAGGCAACGGCAGTGGCACTGGTGGTCCCTGGATGGAAGAGGAGGTCCCACAAATCCTGGTCAACTCAGCCTGGAGATGAGCAACCTCCTCCCTCAGCCCAGAGAGGTGCCTGCAGATGGGACAACACCGCATCCTCCAGAGCGTCTCCCGGAAGACTGCTGCTCCACAGCCACTGCACTACCACTCCAATCATGTCTTATTTCTAGATTGACACATCCCATTAAAAGAAACACGTTGGCACTGGGTCCAGTTCACAGTATGTGTGCTTAAGCTTAGAAGGAACATCAATGACCTCAGCCACCTCCACCAGTTTAAACTCACTCCAAACAGGCAGAGCACCCCTCTGATGTCCAAGGCAGTCTCTGTCAGCCATATTCTGGCTCCCGCAGAATTCCCTGTCTGATAGTGGACACTGCCTGTGCACATCCTAATTCAGGGCTTGAGTTCCAAACCACTTAAATAAATCGTTTCCCATTACATTCATTATGTCTTTTGTTTCAGTGACCAATTTCTCCTCTTCATATTCTTTACAACTTTCTTAGATGTTTCCTGCAGCAGTCTGCTCTTGAGTACCATATTTAGGCTCCATTAAAAGAAAAGTTGCCTTATCATGTTGTAGACACTGCATTTCTGTCTTTATGCAGTGCATTTGATCTGCTAGCTGGCGTGGTCCAGTCCTAGCTTGGGAAAGTAGGTGAGACAACTGATGTCTCAGATCTAAGTACCTATGATATTTCCAATTTTCTTTCTTCAGAAATGTGTATAAAAATACTTGTAGACCATGCTTAGTATCTCCCCACCAGGAGCTTAGTTCTTCCTAAATACATTACAGATTCCATGGCTTTGCAAGAGAGTTCTCAGAGCTGCTTTAGTACTAGTGTGACATAGCAATAAATTATTCATCCACCATAACCCGGTCGGAGGAGCTCCAAGCAGAATATGATCAGAATTCTCCACTGTAGTCTGGATTCCGATTTGAATATTAATATGGTGATGGTGGAACGTAGTTCAGCATGGATTTCCATGCCATGGAAAAAGTCATTCTGCTGCACTGGTTATGTCTGTACTGCAGCAGAATGACTTTCATTCTGCTGCACTGGAGACATCAGCAGACAACACTCCCAAGCCATTTGGCACCGAGCAAACAGAGAGACTCAGACTACCAGCTAACAGAGGGACGGCAGGATCAACCAGATGAGAGAAAATTAGTAGTACAGTGACACAGGATCAACCAGATACTTTTAAACACAACACCCACTCTTCACAATGAATGTCTCTCTCTAAGCAAAAGGAACTGCTGCCATTATTTAAAATTTCAAAACCCTACGCAGATCTGTAAGACAAGCAATTAAAATGTGCGAGTAAAGCATAGGGATGCCAGGTCCTAACAACCACGCAACACACCCTAGCATCCAGGGCTAATTCTCAGCAGGCAACATTGTGTTTTCTACTTAAGAAAAAATAAACATATATTTTTACTTGCTTTGGAAGACACCATACACTATATAGAACAGTGTATGGCTCACTATACACTGACAAGGCTCTTCTCAACATAGTATAGTTACTATGCCAACTGAGAGATGACTCAAGCTTCGCTCTCGAGGTCATCCGTTGACATAGTAACCATTTGGTTGAGAATAACCTTATTGTGTATAGTGAACCATACACTAGCTATATATTCTGAGATATAAATGGAAAATATTTTTCTTGTGTACAGTGAGTGCTGATAATATGTTAGCTCTTTGTTCTATGTACTGTTCTATATGTATCTTACAAACCAGTATCTGATACCATTTTTTCTGTAGTTAACCTTCTATCATCCCAAAACAATATAAAATTAAGGTCACCACTGAAAATTAGGCCCCTATTTGTATATACATATGGATAAATTAAATTAAAACATCTACCCTAACACATTAGTCTGCAGGCATAAACATTTATTGTTCTGAATTTGGAGTTTTCAAATTTCACATCAAGCATTAGCACCCTCTCAGGACTAATGTCAAACAAGTGTGATACCTTTATTCTGGTATTTTAAATTAAATGCTCACTCCATTGCACCTATCAGCACCAAAGGACCAAAAGGAAGAATGCCAACACCAAGATTTCCTTGCATTGTTTAGGCTTCTATGGAACCCAGCCTGGTTTCTTGCAAAATATAAACATCAAACAGTAAATCTTTCAAGAAAGATAAGTCAATAAATGTCTTTTGGTGCTCTCATGTTGTTGACATTTATGGTGGCAATATTCAGTTGCACTTCAGATGTCATGAATTAGGTGTGTGATGGGAGAGAAAAAAAAAGGAATCATTTTCCTTTTATTTTTCATCCCACCCCACCCCAGGCTGGGTTTTCCTTTTTGTTACTTTTGACTATAGGATTTTCTTCTTCAGTTTCAGAAGAGCCCATCATTGTAACCTAAAGGAGGAGGCTTCTGACTCCTCAGCACCATCAGAGTCCCACCAATCTTTTTGTTTCAGAAGAATTTCAAATTAATTTTTCAATAGATACTGCAGTCCCTTCCTGATCGTTCTGCAGGATTGTATGCCCACATTTTCAAAAGGAGATGCATGGGACAAATTAGAAGTGTGCTGCCCATCTCAAATAATGTGCCAAAGTGTGATATTCAAAAGGGAGAAGAGTTGCACCTCTCCTGATGCACCATTCCAGAGATAATGTATGCAGTGCAAATAAATGGGCTGTTCCGTGAATATGCTGTGCATCCCTGTATTTAGCCAATATGTGGCATATCTGCTGTGCATATTGGAAATGCACTGCCCAAAGTTAGGCATGGAAAAGGCATGCCTAAATCAAGCCAGACACCCACAGGCAGGCCACAGAACTGTAGGCAGATCATCCACAGACAGGACTTGAGGTGCACTAGAACATGCTCCAGGCACCCACAAACAGCAGTCATGCTAGGATGGACATACCCAGAGCTGCAGGTGCCATGTCACCACCATCAACATCCAGGGAGCAACTCCCACACCGCACCTTGGATGTAGACAACCAGCAGCCACTTGCCAGTGCTGTCAGGTGCCCCTGCACCCATCAGCAGAGTGGACAGCCACAATGCAGCAAATGTACCGAGGGACATGGCCTGCATCCATGCAGCCTGCAGGATGCTACATGGCTGTGGCATGCACCCAGGGTGCCATCTAGGGTAACGGTGCCCAGATAGCCTGGTGGATGGTTGGCAGCCTGGCACAGGCCAGGGACTGATCTGTGGCACACACCATGGTGATACACCATTGGTGCACATAAGTGGGACCCACCCACTCGGTACCTGGTCACCCTCTGCACACTGACATTCCTTGCAGTCATCACCATGTTCATCTCATACGGGAGAGTGTGGGGTGCTGCAGGTGACCGTACACTGCATATAGAGCTGGTGTATCACATGCATGTGATATACCAATCGAGACTGTATCACCCTGTGCCCTTCCCTGTTGCATGTCCTAGTGGGCCCTGTGTGGTCCCTGTCCAGGTGGGCACCCTGTACTCCAGTCCGACCCTGTACATGGCTATGGGTAATAGCACTGTACCATGTGGATTAGTGAATATCGATAGTGCGGGCACTCCTCCTGAATGCCCCAGTGCCGAGCTGTCCGCAGATGTGGGGATTGGGTGTGATGGGTCTGCACACCCCCTTCATGCATGCCACGCTGGTGGTGCAGTGGGGGCAGGGTGGCTATGCATCCCAGATATGTGCATGTAAGCACTCTGCCCCAATAGTGCATAGGGCCCATAGATTGCAATACATATCATTAGGACAGCACCGGCTCACGTGACCATATTGTAGGCAGGATGTACATTTAGTCTGGTCACAAGCACTACTTAGGTGATTTTGTTGGCCCGTATTTAAAGCATGTTTTTGGCTTCCCAAAATAAAGACAATGCCATCTCTCCTTTCCAAGGCAGAAACAGCTAGGAAGATGAGAAACCCTTTGTTTGTTTTAATTTTACGAACATTTCCAGCCTCCTGTCCATATTTGCTCAATGCCTATGGTTCTGTGGTTCTGGGGAGATTAGAATATGACATCTCTGTGCAAGCCAGTATCTGATATCAAAATAATAATTCCTCATTTTAACAAGGGTGATGACTGTCTTAAGAGCAGGTTTAGTGAGAGGAATTACCTGAAAGGCATCCAAAGTTCAGTATGTTTCAATTTATCATATTTTGTCCAAAAATATTCCAGGGTTACTGCTTTCTTAAAACTAATGTTTTCCCAATGTAAGCAGAGACATCCAATGAGCGTCTGTATACAATATGAGCTCTGACAGTTCATTTGGCTGCTGGCCATGGTGGTGTGAGGAGCGCTGTGCTGGTCACCAGATCGGGTTCGGGATGGAGGGTGCAGGATGGTAGGCACTGCCAGCCAGTGCTGGGGTGGGGTGGAGGAGACTAGACCAAGGGTGATCAGGAAGGAGTGTACATGTTGTCAGTCCTTCCTTATATACCAAAAATATATCATTTATGTACTGCATCACTGGTCATTGTGTTTCGTTGAGAAGGACTTGAGTGCTCAAGACTTGCTGAATTTTGTTCAGATCAGGCTGGCTGCTTGTTGTGGTGAGCACCAACCTTTTATTGCTGGTCACAGCTATTCTGTTGGACTTGGCCACCCGACCACTAGGACTGAATGTTATCAATGATCTCATATACGGCAATATCAGGCCGGGGAGAAGCGTTATGCACTGATCATTGAATTGATTTCATTATATATGACATTACAGGCATATCGGGGCTGGAGGGGAGAAACCTTATACACTGGTCATTGACTTGCTTTTATTATATAGTACATTACGGCACATCAGGGCTGGGGGCACAATTGTCTAATGGTGTTCCACCCTCCTTTTTTTTAACCAGGAATAGCACACTAAGCTGGAAGCTTTTTACAGGAGCGACCTGGGAGGCACAAGGAAGTTAAGTGACTTGCTCAGGGTCACACAGTATGCAAGTGGAAGCTGTGGTATTCAAACCCAGGTCTGGTCTGCTGGATGTCACCAGATTTGCAGCTCAGATCTTTAGACCACTGTGCCATACTGCCTCCTGGAAGATGTCTACCTACACTTTGAACAGCCATTGGCTGGTCTAACTGTACTTAGATCTTTGTCCTCTGGGAGGGTTTTCTGCATTCCAAATTAGGGATATGGCAGCCTGCATCTGCCACAAGCCTCCTAGCACCATGCTGTAGCCCATTTTGTGACACACAGCTTATGCAAGCCCCTTTGGCACATACAGCCACCTGCATTTGATGCAGACTGCCTTACTGAATTGCTCCTGACTACATCTTTGAATGCAAGGTGTCAGTTGCATCAGACATGTTTGATGTAAACACCTTGCATCCTTCTCAGGGCTTTGAAAATCTGGCCCCAGGTGTCTTATGCTTTGTCCCACATTATTACAACCAGCACTTCTCATTTTCCTACATTTTGAGTGTCTGTATCCAACATTCAGTGGTAAAAGGTTAAAAGATACACAGGGTTTGACTGCAGGTGGTGGGTTTACATCAATAATATAGTACTGCTGGTTTTAATAGGGACATATGTGGAATGAAGTGGCAATACAATATGTTTTGTTTGATTTTTAAATAAGGTTTCAATTGAACCAGTACATGCATTCCATCCTGGCTAAATTGTGTGTTGTTCATATTTAATTGATATGCACCAGTTTTGTACAGTATGTGGTTAATAGATAGAATTATAAAAGTATGCTTGTCTGTGTGTCCATCATTCTTGAGAAAGCATGTGACTTGTGCAAAACACTAAGTCATTGTCCACTATGGCTGCCATTTTAATGTGTTTATATAATAAAACATTTTAAGAATCTTAGAGCTTAGTAAGAGCTTCTTTTTTCTGTTTGTGAGCTAGGGTTGTCCTTTTGAGGGTTTTATCCCAGCCTCCCAAAGCTACTCCCACTCTCTACCCAATCTCCCAACTCTGTACTTTCATAGAAACATAGAAACATAGACCTTGATAACAGATAAGGACCACTTGGCCCACTCAGTCTGCCCACTTCCCTACCTACTGGATAAGCTGCAGATTCTAGTTAACCAACAGCCTACTTCCTACTATCCCCACTAGACTTGCTTTATGTTTGTCCCATGCATTCTGCAATTCCCCACTGTTTTTGATCCTACAACCTTCTCAGGAAGGCCATTCCATGCATCCACCACCCTCTCCATGAAAAATACATCCTCATTTTGCCCTTGAGCCATCCCCCTCTATCTTCAAATTCTGCCCCTTGTTCTTGCACATCTCTTTTTCTGAAAGATGCTACCCTCTTGGACTTGTTGATTCTCTTGAGGCAACTGAACGTTTCTGTCTTGTCCCCTCTCCCTCCTTTTCTCAAGGGTTATACATATTAAGCTTCTTTAGTCTCCGTTCGTATGGCTTCTGGTGCTGATTCTGCACCATTTTAGTTCCCTCCTCTGGACTTCCTGCATCCTGTCTATGTTGTTGTGGATATGTCCTTTTCCTGAACACCAAACCAGACTCTGAAGTGACAATCCATGGACCCATAGTTGTCATTGCTAATAGGTGTAGGGGTCCAAATCTTCCCAAAGGACCACATCTGTCAGTGCTGTCCATACACACCTACTCTACCCCACTCATCATCTTAAAAGTAAGACTTTGGTGCATAGATGGTATAAAAATAAACTTTAATAAAGTGTATAATTTGAAAGGTTAAACGGACATTCCCGGGTGAATAGATCCTTCTAAATAGAATCAGAGGTGGCAGAACTTCATGCCTGGGTACTGTTTCCTGGCTGATGAAAGGACAATGTTTGTTTGCTGTTACCCTGGGGCAAGCATGTTAAATGAATATGTTTGTGCATGGTATATATAAATAACAATGTCACTAAGTTTTCTATTCCCCAAGCCCCTAGGTTTGTCTGGCCCCACCTCCAAAGAAATCCTAGATATGTGCTTAGCCCATTTGATGCTGGTTGAACACTTACAGATGTGTAGATCTCTGGTTGGTTGTGAAGTGGAGGCTGAGCATGTCTTTCTCTGCCTGATTGTGTTCACTGCCCAATGGGTGGGGGTGAGGGTGTGGTGCATGATGATTGTGCTATTGTATGTGCAAGACTAGGGCTGATAGATTGAATTGTCTAGTTCAGGGTAGAGGAACTAAGAAAGAGGAAGTATTTTCTTCCTGTGTAAGTCCTTAAAATTCTCTGGTATAACTGTGGACTAGTGCAACCATCTATGGCTAGTGCAATTTTGAAATCAACCTGTTCTGCTGGTTAGTGCAAAAATAAATAAATTAAGGTCGACCGTGTATCAGCCTTATTTCAAACTTTGGTTGACATTCATGTGGAGCATAATCACATGCTGAATAACATACAACACTATTTAAAGAAAAACAACAACATTTTTATTATAATAGCAAAAGGCAGTTCCAGTGGTTATATTAATAGGTGATCATCATCCTCTATGGGCATGCGGCACTAGGTTATGTGTTGTGGAACATTATACTTCTAAAGGATAATTAACAGACAATTAAGATAAAGCCTGGTCATATACTATTGCTGAAATGTCAAAGGGATTGTTACCTGTGTTCGTAATAAAAACGATTTCTTTAATATTCACATTTTCCATAAGAATGTAGCTTAATTTACTCTGCATGGCTTTTACTTAAAAAAACGTTATACAAATGCCAACTTACTCTGTAAGCAAGGCAATAAGTTTTCATAGATTTTGTATTACTCTGAAACATGGCTTTACTGCTAATGCCCTTGTTGGGTAACCCTTGCCTCAGTGCTTGGTGCTGAGATTCTTTGTCTTTTGGATTGCTTTCCTAGTTTGGGCTTGCCATTATCCAGACCCATGAGACCAGAATAAGGCTGGTTCTCCTTTCTCTGGGATAAGATACAGATGAGGTACACTGATTAGTCTTGAGAAGAATGAAACACGTCTATGTTTTCTGCTCTTAGCCTTGCAGATTGTGTGATAGGTCATTGACATCATATACTTCTGCTTAAAGCAGAGCCTGTCTGAATTATTTCATTATGATTGATTTGAAAGTACTTCCCATGATGCTTTGAATTGCTGGAGTATGTGTGATTTTGTATGTCTTTGAAACCTGGCTTCAATGCCCTGGGTAATGCTTACCTCAATGCTTTTCTGCTGAGGTGCTTCTTTTAGAAGGGCTGCATAGAAAGCATGATGGCCACTGGGAAGTTGCTCTGTTTGTTTGCTTAAGGGTCTTTGAAGAAGTAAAAAATATTTACACCAATAAAACTTGAACCTTCATGTAGGATTTATATGTCTGAGAAGTGTAAAACCCTTCATCAACATCCTCAAAGAAAGTTTTGCTTCTCCTCATATCAGACTTCTCAAAAACAGTTCAGGCTTGCTACAGCCACAAGATGCCAGATTGGCTCCAGGAGGCAGCCAGCTCATCTGCCACTGTGTCCACCCACCGAGTACCATCAGCGTTTTGTTTACCTGATTTACCTGTAAATTCCATGAGTGAATGTTCTTTCATCTGCTGCCATCTCTACGCCTGAGGCCATAGCCGCTGCTGTAATAGGACCCATAGCTGAAAGAGAAATTAAGTCCGAACTGAAGTGCTTTTCTTTGATGTTTCAAAGCATACTATAGAATCTCTAGGAGAATCCACAGACAATGAGGTACAGTCATAAATTTGAGTACTTAAGTGCCAAAGTAGATTATCTACAGAATGACACAAAGATGAATAGGGAAAGTCTGGATAGTGTGGCATCACAAGTTGAACAAATCACAGAGGTCATCAGTGGGGTTTTGAACAGAATGAAACCAGTAGATGCAACTGCAAATAATGTTATTAAAGAGAACTGCAACATTTCTAGGAAACTTCAGAATCTGGAAAACCAAACTTAGTGCAAAACCTTATGTCTATTTGGGTTACCCATATGACTTTATAAAAAGCTTGTAACTGTTAGAGAGTTGGTTAATCAAGTATTTCTCCCTGTTTTCAAAATTCCTGGAGACAACCCCTTTTCTCACTAAAACCTTTAGGGTTCAAAAAGAAACCAAATATTTTACCTAATACAACATCAAAACAGCCTACATTAGAGGTGGAAAAGATCTAAAAGTCACTGTTATGGTTGTCCTTACATTTGAACCCAACAGGGATTTAATAATGAAATTGGCAAAGATGAGGGTCAGCTGACAACAATCATCATAAATTGGGTTTGAAATGGGAGACAACCAGGAGACAGGATGAACTAGAAATGTAAATCCTAATAGTAAATCCTAAATCCTAACAGTATTAAGAGTGAGAGCAGGCCTCAAATTAACAATAGCCAGGCAGATGAGACTGAGGAACAATTTGAGGGAATATGATCCAAAAGGAGGGAAATTGTAGTGCTGGTAGATTCCATCATTATATACACAGACAAATATATTTGCAAAGGAAAGAATGAAACAGCAAGGGTAATCTGCCTATCAGGAGTAAAGAGAAAGGAGATAATAAGTCAATGACTGTGTTACATGTGGGCATTAACACTATAGGGAGACACAGGCAATTGGACATACAGATTGACTGTGAGGAAGTTGTGAAGAGATTAAAGGAGAAAAGATGTACTGTTATTATATTAGAGATTCTTCCAATGCATAGGGATAAATGGGAAAATTACATGAGATCAAGAGGTTTCATTTTCAGGAAAACTGGGAAGACTTTATGAGTAACCTGGGAATGTATAGGAGAGACACATTACTTTGAATGGAGATGGGCAAGACTACTAGGAAGCAAAATAAATAAATCAGTTGAAATGAGTCCAAACTGACGGATGGAGAAATGGGGAGGGATAACTCCAGACAAGCAGAGAACCCAATAAGCAAGGGAAGTTTATAAAGAGGGGAACAATGGACCTGAAAGTAATGCTAGGAGCTTGGTTAGGAAAAGGATGACTCAGAATACAGGATGAGAAAAGAAGGTGTGCAAATATGCACAGTCACGGAGGCATGGATGAAAACGATGAATGGGATAGAAACATAGTGGGCTACAATCTGTATAATTGACATAGAAAGGTTAGAAATGGGGGTTGCAATATATGTAGCAGAAAAGATAATAGCAGAGATAGTGGAGCACAAGGAGAAATGTGAACTGGAGCAAATTTGGATAAGGATCTATCCAGAAAAGGAAAAGAAGATCTTGTTAGGCTTAATGTACAGACCACCCTCACAGAACAGTGAATTGAATGGAAATATGCTGGGCTCTTAAATAATCCAGACATCAAGGACAGGATTGTAGCTATGGGTGATTTTAATATGAAAATTATTAACTGGAGAACCAAAGAAGGAAGGACACCACTGGAATGGGAGTCTGTACAAATAGTAAATGGTTTAGGTATGGAACAATTTGTGGACTTGGGAACAAGAGAACAAATACATTCTAGATTTGGTATTGAGTGATGTAGGGGATCGGATAGACAGTTGTGGGATTGTGGAACCACTGAGTGGAAGTGATCACAAAATAGTTATGTTTAACATCCTGGAGATGAACTATAAAACAAGGGTAAAACCAAGATTAAATGTTTTAACAATGCAGATTTTAATAAAATGAGAACAGCACTGAAAATGGGATTGGGAGATGGGGTTTGAGGATAAATCTCTCATTGAAATGTGGAAAACTAGTACAGAAACAAAATGAATGAACTGTTAAGTACAGCCCAGAAAGGGCAAAATATAACACAAAAGGAAGAATACCCAGGTGGATGAATAGAGGGGTCAGGAAGATGATAATGAAGGAGGAAAAGCATATTGAAGGGCCTGTAAACGAAATGTGCAGTAATGTGGGAGGAATGCAAGAAAAGGCTAAAGAATGCAAAAAAAAAAGAAAGGCTAAAAGAGAGCAGAAGATACATTTGACAAGCAGGGTTAGGACAATTATGAATCCTTTTTGAATATGTAAATTATAAAAGAGGTGGCTCACAAAAGTAGGACCACTGGAGGATGATAATGGTAACATGGTGCTGGATGACAAACAAATGGCACAAGTTTTGAATAAGCATACAGTATTGAAACCAAGAAATAACAGGATAAATATGGAAGTGGGATAGTAGTAAGTACAGGAGAATACTAATCAAGGAAGGTAATATTAGTTGACAATTAAGAAGTATTAAATCTACATTAATAAGGCACCAGGACCACGTTATTTGCTTCCATATACTTACGGAACTGGCGACTAATTGGCTGCACCTGTGGCTAGAATATTTCAGGCCTCATTGACTCAGGAAAGATAATGCTGAGTTGGAGAAGGGCAATAGTTATCTGAAGTCATAAAAGGGGGGCAAAGGACAGTACAGTAATTCCAGACCGATGAGCGGACCTTGGTTCTGTGCAAGCAATTAGAAAGGATAGTGTAAGAGGAATTAGAAAAGTTGTAAATACAAGCATATTACAGGATGTAACCCAGCATAGCTTCAATAGGGTAGGTCATATCTGACCAATCTGCTGAGCTTTTATGATAAGGTCAGTAGGGCCCTGGACAGAGGATTGTCAGTGGATGTGATTTTCTTGGATTATAGGAAAGCCTTTGATACGGTAGCACACTCAGAACTGATAACTAAATTGGAGAGTATGAGGGTGGATGGAAGGCTGGTGGAATGGATACAGTCATGGTTAACTGAAAGAGTACAAAGGGTCTCCTTGAGGGTGAACTATTGGACTGGATAGAGCTGGCAAGTGGGGTGCCACAGAGATCGGTGCAGGGTCCATGCTTATTTAAGATGTATGCATCTTCAATGACTTGTGAGGACACAGTATGGTTATCTAAATTCACTGATGACTCCAAATTAGGGTCAATAGTAACAGAGATGAGAGAGAAAAAGAAACTTAATGAAGGAATTACACAGATTGAAGAATGCAGAAAAGTGCAAAGTTATGCACAGGAAGATCTAATAAAAAGCAAAATGTACACTCAAAGGAAAGGAGCTAGTAGAGACAAGGGATGAAAGGATCTGGGCATCATCATTACAGATGATTTCTCCTTTTGAAAGGCAGTATGGTGAAACATCAAAAAATGTTATAACATACTGGGTTGTATTTGAAGGCACATACAAAGCAGGGCTAGGAGGGTTCTGATGCTGCTGTATTTGTGCTGGTGAGGCCTCATTTGGAATACTGCAGCCAGTTTTGGGCAACATACACAAAGGAAGGGATAAGATGTTTGGATGGGGCTCAGAGAACAGCAACACTGAGAATAGCAGGACTGCAGGCATTGGGTTATGAAGGTAGACTGGATACATTGGGACTTCACGTGTTGGAATACAGGAGGATGAGGGAGATTTGTGCTTAGTATATTGTGCATTTGAGTATGATGACTTGTGGGACTGTGTAGGCCAGGTGATAAAAAGTGAGGAGTTTGCAACTAGATCTCACATCCTTGAACTGCATATGAAATTAACAACATAAAAGAGGGGAATGTGGTTCTACAGAGGGTTGTTACTGTATGGAATAGCCTCCTTCTGGAAATTGTTGGAAGCAGAAATATAGACAATTTAAGAGTAACCTGGATAAATACTGCATAGCAAATAATAGGAATGGCTACAGCTAAAGGGATGATGAGAGCAGCAAAAGGCAAATTGCCTATTCATGCTTAAAACAACCTATGATTGCTTGAGACATCCAGAATGCAGCTGCTTACCTCCTCATCTACTCTAAAAAGTATGACAGTAACTCGGTGAGAAACCGCCTGACTTCCTTTCTCCTTTACTGAGTCTTTGACATCACAGGGATAACTTTAAAAACTACTGTACCAAAAGTACACATGTATCTTACATGCAACATGCTTATCTTCCTCCTCACTTGATTACATATGAAATATCTGTGAAAACAAGACTCTTTGTCACTTGATCTTCATCTGTTTTGGCTACTTGTCTAAAATGACATCATAAACCTCTTCTATGATATCACAGCTGGTTGCTGCAGAAATTATTGAAGAGAGAGTTATGATACTGTCACATTCAGAAAGACAGAAGCCATGGAAGGCATAGTAAAAGTCACAAAAGTCACAGAACCACTGGGTTCCATATTCAAATACTTTGCTCAAGCAAATCAACTTTGTACTATGCAAAATTAGCTTTGTGTACAGGATGTTCCAAAGCAAAAGCACTCATGAAGAAATTACAGTTCAACAAGTAAAGCAAAGCAGTGCAAATTTATTTTGGCAAGTAATGCCTTTGACCCAAACACCCTCACGCCTCCAGCACTTCAACCCAACAGGGCCTTCCTCAGAGGGTGGGTTTGTGTGCAGGATATGTGGGTAGAGCAGCTGTTCTATATGCAGATCCACAGTTACTATGGCACAAAGTAACTAACGCATGAGTGCTAATCTACTGCTACAGTGCAAGCTGTAATGATTACCTTATTCCCAGATCCAGCCTCACACCTCTGACCCCTACCAGCAGAGTTCTTAACATCCTGAAGGGGAATCAGGGCTTGGCTACCCCCACCCGTTTTAATTCTTGCCTCACTCCTTTTCCTTCCTCCTGCCCTTTATTTTGCCCCCTTGCACTTATTATTTACCCCTTCTCTCCTACAGCACTTAAGTGCTACCTTGAGCCTGCTCTTGGTACATTATTGCACTATAAATTATTTTGTCACATTATTTAGTATGTTATACCGTACTATATTCTATGTTCCCCTATTGTTGTATAATTTTATAAATTGCAATTGTCTGTACTGCACCTTCATAATTGTAATTGTTCATTCACCAATTGATTGTATAATCTCTGTTTACTTAACCCTATGTAACACCCCCACCGGTCGCTCTGTGAAATGAGCAGCTTGTTGTTCAGTGTGCCCTCCTGGTGAAACATTTCAGTAAATAATACTGAGAGGCAGAGGCATGTACACAGCATGCACTGGCATAGTGGAGAATGCTTGAATGTGTACCAGCACCCTATAACAGCCAGTTATGCTGCAGTGGTAAACCAAGAAGATTGTCAAACACTTGAATAGTACTCACAGCTGAATTGCTGATGGAGGTGGATTATTTAAGTTTGAACTCTGCATGACCAATGGATTTCAATATTATGCCACACTTATGCATCAGACCTTAAACAAACTAATTATACCTTACATGCAGGCCTCCGTATGCTGAAAATCCTCAGTTATACCTATATTTGCCCCGGTCAACAACATCCATTGAGTGTGCTGAGAGCTGTTTAGCCACGGACAGGAATAAGATGGTTGTGAGTTGACTGAAACTTAATTCAGGAAAAATGTAGTTATTGCTCCTAGGTTTGGTTTATCTTAGGTCTTTGGGTGGGGATAGCCTCAACCTGTATACTACTGATCGAGTCAGGCTTGTTGGCTAAGTAAGCTGATTGCAGTTTGGGAGTAATTTTTGATAGTGGCTGACAATGGAATCCCAAGTGTCTGCCACTGTTAGGTGTGGCTTTTGCCATCTAAGGGTTATCTCCAGGTTGTCCTTACCTTGTCCTAAGAGTTTGAAAATGCTTGTTAATGCTTTTGTCAACTTATGCCTTGACTACCATCAGACTCGAGTCTGCCTGCTACTCTGATCCGATGCTTTCAGCTTTACAAAATGCAGCAGCCCACATTTTCACATCCACTAGAAGTGCAGAGCACATTATGCCTGTGCTCCAGGCCTTTCATTGGTTGCCTGTAAGGTGGCGGATAGAGTTTAAGGTTATTTTACTGGTATATAAGGCCCTAAATGGATTGAGCATGCTTTACCTTACCAATCTCCTTGCCACCCACTGAATTTTTATAATTCCCAAGTCTAGGTGAAAATCTGTGGGTGATAGATCACCATTTTGCTGCTTCTGTAGACTGTTTTAAAACAACCTGATAACTCCCTTTTAGCCAAGTTTTTTAAATAGTATTTAACTTCGTTGGCTTTGGCTTATGATAAGACTGTTGAAAAGCCATTTTGATTTTTCCCTTTTTCAATGTCTAATTGTAATATGAATTTGATTTGTATTATTTTGATGTGTGGAAATAATGTTTTATGTTATTTCATGTAATGTGACTTAAACACATGGAAAGGCACTCAATGAATAAAGTCTACCTATCAATCTGTCTTCTTCCTGTCTCTGTCTCTGTCTCTCTCTATACATCCATCTATCTATCTATCTATCTATCTATCTATCTATCTATCTATCTATCTTATGCCTGGTAGTGTCGAAATTCAGTGTGCTTTTGCAAGTCTCTTTTGACAGTTATTACTGGTACAGCTTTGCATTTTGTTTTGCCTGCCTGTTCCACAATTTTCATTGTTATTATGATGATCCTTATTAGTACTTAATTTTTACAGTTAAAAGAGTGTTTGCAGTTTTCACTTTTACTGCTACTGTACTGATCAGCTCTATATAGGCTAGTGTAACCCCAGGGTGCTACCCTTAGGGCTACTACCACCGCCTGCCTCACTGTGACAGGGTGAGGGGCCCAGATTCATTGACAGGTGCCTCCACACAGAGGTCGGGGTCAAAACAGTCAAGACTGACTTGGTCACAGCCCTCTGGGTTACTGCAACCCCTTTGTCCCTCTAGTGGCTCACTCTGAAGTAATGACAGTACTTTTCCTGGTTCACTTACCCCAGGCTTGTATCTCTCCGCTCACCCGGGACCCCTGGAAAGTAAGGTACCGTTATTACACTTTCACTGTACAGTATATCCTCAGTAAAACACAATCCAGCCAGGGTATAAGTGCAAAACAAACACTCTGATTTATTTAAGGGGGAAATAACAAGGCCAGGGGAAATCAAGGTGATTGGCCTATCACTAACTTATCTACCTAGGGCTCTGTGTACAGGCTTAAACCTAGTAATTACTGTCCCTGGGTACCCAAGCCCTAATGGCTAGTCCCTCGTGGCAGCTGGTTGGGGCTTTGACACAAATGAACCTTACTGAACCCGAACAGATCAGAGTGAGCAGGAGGCTCGCTTAGTGCAGGCAGCAGTACACTGAAATGATTTTGTTTGTCTTGCCACTTGTCTGAAAGATTACCAGGGAGCTCCCTGACCCAGTACTCACACCTCCAGCAGATAACTACTCCTTCACCACTTGCAGGGCTGAGTCTGAGCCTGAAACCTCCTCACACATTTATATGGCAAACAACAGAGGGGTACCATACCAGGCAGCTGCTCCAAGACTCACACAGACTCACAGCAGATTCAGGTGCTACAACGGCAGCTTCAACTTTCCAATGGACCCAGCACGATTCAGTAGATTCTCCAGTCCTCCGCAGGTTGAGCCTGGTAGGTAGCTGTGCTGTTACACAGTCTCCTTTGACCGCCTGCTGACAGATTTAGTCCGATAGCACTGGCAATAAGCGGTCGCCTCAGGCCATTACACGCTTCCTGCGTGAGCACTCAATGGCACAGAAGCTCAGAGCTCCTTTCTCCTTCTCAGTCACAATGCATCTGCCCCCTTACAGCCTGGGGCACTCCTTTTCAGTTCGGCATACTCGATTCCATTGGTTAGCAACACCTGCCAGTCATTTACTTGCTGTCAGTGGTGTGAAAAGCACCATAGCTCATAATGCCTTTCCCAAATTACAAGCAGTGTCTCTATTGGTCAGAGACGGATTCATGCAGAGTCCTGAGGTACTGATTGGTCCAATTTGGCAGTTCTGGACCAAAATGGAGGAGACAGTCGGAACAGTCTTCACTGCAAAGAAGGCAGGTTAGAACAAACAAATTATCATTAGTACTCTCGCTATTATTAATAACCAGTCGCATTTTTCAGAGAGCTTTCTCTGCACCCTAGCGATGGCAGAATGGAGCAACTTACTCAGCAGCCCAGGCAGGACTTGGGCATAAAACCACACAGCGCCCCTCATCTCAACTAATTGGGACTGTAACAGGCACTCTTAAAGAGACAGTATACAGAGGCTCTAAAAGCGCTAACTGGCTACAACATTTAAAACGGTTTAAACACTGAACACCAGCCAGGCATAGAGCATTTAAACAAGCTCCAGGGAAGCTTTTAGGAACCCCCATTTGTGAGGGGTTACACCAGATATAGTATGCCGAATATAACTTTAAATCTGAATCTTCCACTTACATGTATATTGGAAAGGAATTAGAACAGTCTGGAGGTAGGGGCTAGGTGACTTGCATTATTATGCCATTGTGTTATGTAACGGTATCTGTTGACAAGATTGTTATCTAAACTGCATTTTACTACAAATAATTGTAATGCAGAGATAGGTTGTGTCACAGTTTAACTGAGTTGGCCAGGACTAGGGTTTGGATTTGGGTTTGCAGTAAGAGGAAGGAGGTAGCTGCTAGAACTGTACTACTCTACTGCCGGGACCTTCAATTAGGGTACAAAACAAACAAACAAAAAAAAAAAAACAAGAGTTAGTGTGCTTGCCTGAATGGGGGAGGTAACTGTTATCTGTGCAGTTAGCTGGGCAAAGAGGAGAGCTGTACATTAGGATGTGTGGTTTAGGCAGCAGAAAGCCTGGTGTCTGCATTTAAAACTTCCTTAGTTAGCTTTTGGCAGAGAGCAGCAAGAGGAAGGAAGCAGCTGCTAGAACTTTACTACTCTACTACTGAACTATACAGCCCTCCCCACCCTTAGCCAGTTCCGCTTTTATAGGTACTGGATTTGACTGATAACAGGAACTTACTGTTTGGGAGCAGGAAGGGAGTGATCACAGTGGCACATAAGAATCACCATGCTAGAAGGAAAGAATAGCTTTCCTTCATGTCCTAGCTGCTGGAGGTCTGATTCTAAGCAGGTAAGAAGGAGACTACTGAGGAATAAAGGAACTTCATGTCCCAGAACAGGAAGGGCAGGAACTGTAAGGGCATGGTGGTAGTAGGAAAGTAGGGAAAAACAAACAAAAAGTAAACAGAGAGAGGAAAGAGTAAGCATACAAAGCAACAGTCAAGGGGCCACAAATAAGGCATTATGGGAGTGGTACAGTGCAGTGGCTGTGGGCGGCAGTCTTCGGAACAAGTTCTGGAAGATGCAATGTTGTCCCATCTGCAGGCACCTCTCTGGGCTGAGGTGGAGGTTGCTTGTCTCCAGGCTAAGTTGGCCAGAATGGGGACCTACTCTCCCACCCAGAGATCACCAGAGCCACCATGACTGCCTCAGATGTTGCCAAGAAAGAGGTAGTTGGACCATGGTGGGCTCAGGGAGGGTGAGGGGAGGAACAGAGGTGCAACCTCCAGTTGTACCACTCTATAATTCATATGCCATCCTGGCAGAGTGTGGTTCATCTTTGGAGGCACCCACAGTTGTAACCAAGGAGGATGTTGGGAACCTCCACAAAGGAGACCCACAGGAGGGTGGCATGGGACCCCATAGGGAAGGAAAATAACTTCTGGTGGGGACCCATTTTATTAGGGTGTAGAACTGGGGAGGGAGGGAGAGGGAGGTAAGGTGCCTGCCTGGTGCCATGGCTTGGAGGGACAGGGAGTGAATCCTCAGGACTCAGGGAGCAGCTGCACAGGAGAGGAGCTGGACATCATTGTCCATCTAGGGACAAATGACCTGGCTGGGAATGGGATCATAGCAGTGCAGGAGAGTTTGTGGAGTTGGGGAGGGGTCTTAGATAAGTAGCATGCATGGTAACCTTCTCAGAGGTACTGCCTGTCAATGGCATAGGTGAAGCTAGGGTGCTCCACACCATGGGATTCAATGAATGGTTGAAAAACTGGTGCAGAGCTCAGGGTTTTTGCTTTATTGGGACTGGGGATCCACCTGGAGGGATACAGGCCTACACTGGTGCAATGGTCTGCATCTGTCCAGGAGGGAACCAGAATCCTAGGTGATTGGTTTAAATGCTTCATTGGCAACATTTAAATTAACCAAGGGGAGGTACTGAAAAGGAGCCAGAAAATCCCAACCCCCATCAAACAGGGTAATTAGTGAGATTAACACCAAGATAGAAAGTAGACTGGGAGAAGGGCAGGGGTAAATGGAGAAAAGGCAAAGGCAGTAAGCACAGGGATGGGGCAAAAAGGGGTAAAGTCATAAAATGAAGGGCAATGTGTACCAATGCCTGTAGTCTGGGTAACAAGCTCCTGAATTAGTTGCCTTTATGGAAGAGGGACACCTGAATATTGAGTCACAGAAACATGGTACACAGAGAACCATGACTGGGATGTCAACATACCAGGGTACACAATATACAGGAAGGAAAGGAGGGCAAAGAGGAGGTGGAGGAGCTCTCTACCTAAGGGAAGGGATCAAAGCAATGGGACAAAATGGTAAACAGGAGGTGAGGAGGCCCTGTGGGTCACCCTGGAGACAGGAAATGGCACCACAATCTGCACAGGGTTGTATCAGACAGAGAACTATACCAATTAAAGCAGAAGGAAGTGGGAAGGCAGTCAGAATAGCGAAGGCCCAATCCAAGGAAAAGAAAGCCAACTCAGATAGATGGGGATACAATCTTTTATAGGTACATTAGGGAGTGAAGAAAGACCAAGGGAGGGATAGTGAGGCTTACTAAAGGGAGGGTGAGTGGGCAGAGGGTGCCAGTGAAAAGCAGGGATACTGAACGAATGCTTCTGCTCAGTATTCACAAAGGGGACGGTGGAAGTACAGCTGCAGGGTGTTTTAGTATATCTCTTGTGTCCCTGGTGATGTGGTTTCTATTATACCACCTGTGTCTCTAATGCACAAAATTTCCAATATATCTCCTGTGTTTCTTGAGCACATGCTTTCCAATATACCTCCTGTGCCCTTAGTTCATGAAGTTTCCAATATACCTCCTGTGTCTCTGTGCACAGTTTCTATTATACCTCCTGTGTCTCTGATGTACATAGTTTCCAATATACCTCCTGTGCCTCTGGTGCACACATTTTTTAATTATTTATTTATTATACTTTTTGTCCCCAACCCCAACCACCTGGAACCTCAGCCCAGTGATGAACCTCGCTTCCACCTGATGCCACGACCCTCTGATACCCCTGGCTTGCCCTCCAGGGTGGAGTTGTGCACCGACTACCCAAAAGTGCTGCAATGATGGAACTAGGTCGGAAGGCGGCTTGGAGCTAATCAAAACCAAGGTGGACTTCATCAAGGGCTGCCAGCAGTGAGAATTTTGTCTTGTGTTTTTCCTTGGGATTAGAATGTGCAATGCGTCCTGCGTCCGCCCACCTCCTGACACACTTTGGCGCAGTTGCTGAGGTACCCCAGCCTCCATCAGGGGTCTCTCAAGCACCAGACATTCTCCCCACCCTCTCCCTGAAGAAGGAGAGCAGTCCTAGGGATGCTCCATCCTTCTTCCACTAGCTGGCCCTCTGATGACCCAGGTCTGTTCCCGAACCAGGACCGCCCGACACTCTGAGCGGAAATCCAACCGCTGCACCGATGGGCCAGCTTGTGCAGTTTTCAATATACCTCAGGTGTCTCTGGCTTACATGATTTTCAATATATCTCCTTTGTGTCTGGTGCATGCAGTTTACAATATAGGTACCTCCTGTTTCTCTAGTGCATACAGTTTCCAATATATCTCCTGTGTCTCTGGGCACATGCTTTCCAATATATCTCCTGTGCCCCTGGTTCATGCAGTTTCCAACTATCTCTTGTGTCTCTGGTGCACATGCTTTCCAATATATCTCCTGTGCTCTTGGATCATGCAGTTTCCAATATACTCAATCAATCAATCAAATCTTTATTTTTGCAGGTGAAACACCATTGAGAAAATCTAATTTAAAAGGTGGACCTGGGAGGTTCAAAGTAAATACAGTGGAATAACATAATAGGGTAGCTTGACAATACATATTTACATGTGAACATTTACTTATTTACATATGAGCATATTTACATAAGAGCAGATTAGTATACAATGAGTCACTGTGAGGAGAAAACAGAGTACTTTAGAGCTGCAGATATATGGTACCATACCTCTCAAGTGTCCTCTTTACGAGGGACATCCTTCATTTTGCCCCTTAAAATTGCGCTGTCCTCATCCATCCCTCATGGAAAAGGTGCTGCCCACACAAAGAATGTACTGTAAATTCAGACTTTAAAGCAGAAACTCTAAATATTATAAAATACTAAATCCAAAATAAACTTTGTACAAGTAAACACTATGGTTTTCACAGTGTTCTGAGCTTGTATCTCAATGTTTGAGGATGTGTCCTCATTCTGAGGTCTTTGTCCTCACTGTTCTTCATTTTGAGTGTCCAAAATGTCCTTGTCCCTCATTTCAGTGACAACAGGTTGAGAGGTATGTATGGTACTTTAGAGCCTCACACCAATAGCAATATACACATATATATATATATATATATATATATATGGGATATTACATGGCCCGACTAGAAGATATCATATTTATCTTCAAGAAGGCCAATGAATTCATGATATCTCACAAGTGGCAAAACCACGGTGAGATATCTTGATGTCATTGGCCTCTCGTGAAGATAAATATGATATCTTCAGGCAGGCCATGTCATGTTCTGTTTATACAACATATGTTTTGCCCCACAGACACACAGACCCTCCCCCACCCCACTGTGAACACATAGAACAACCTACTGTAGAGCTGTCTTAAACATGCTGCAGTACTTTATACATGTTTTGATCCCCCAAGACATATCTTGCATGTCCCTACCACAACATATAGCATATACCACTTTAAAGATTATCTGGTTGATCCTTCTATTTACAGGCTGTTTTAGGAAGAAGTACTTGCCCTGTTTGTGTTGTAATATAGGGTGACCATAAGTGGTTGTGCTGGAAGAGATGTAAAATAAGGTACCCTCTGTGAAAAAAGTTTGAAACTGTTTTTTAGCTAGAGTTATCTGAGCAGACATGCTGCAAGCCGCCATTCCCGCCCTAAGTAAAGTCGCTGCAATCACTGCACTGTAAGTTGCATTTTTATTGTAGAAAACTGCAGCAAAATGAGTTCTGCTCGCTGTCGCTGTTACTTTTTCCTGTTTGAGGTTTGTCATTCTAGGTTTCAACATTTTCTGGGGGTTAAAATGGACCATGGAGCGTAGAAGGAGCATAGTGAAGTGCTCCTCCGTCTGAGTCGGCAGCGTGTTTTACTGCAAGCCAAAGACATAATTAATGATAAAAGACAGTTTAGTTCTGGTTTTCAGGAGAGGATGGCTGATTTAAAAATCTGAGAACATATAGTTTAGGGTTAGTGAGAGCAGCTGGTGACTGCAGATTAAGCCAGGAAAGTGAAAGTTGTCTTTTAGATTTGCTGTGATGTATAAGAACATGGATATATCACCATGACGTATAGGAACATGAAGATATCATTGATATCTCCACTGTCCAACTAAGATAGTACTATTTATCTGGCAGAATATCCCAAAACATGTGTTGTATAAATACATATCTCTCTCTCTCTCTCTCTCTCTCTATATATATATATATATATTACTGTATATATATATATATATATATATATACAGTACATATGTATGTATATATATCTATAGCTATAGCTATAGATATAGATATAGATATATACACACAATTGAGAAATACCACATACATTTATGGTTCAGCAGATAGTTTTAAAACTAGTAAGTGCTTCAGGGTCACAAAGCAGTGCAGTCAGAGGTTAAAGCACAGTGGGAGCGGTAAGGTGGAACAGCGGAGAGAACAGTAACTTAAAGTGTAGTACTTATACTGTACCTCCTGTGTCTCTGGTTCATGCAGTTTACAATATACTACCTGTGTCTCTGGTGCATGCAGTTTACAATACATCTCCTGTGTCTCTGGTGCATGCAGTTTACAATATACCTCCTGTGTCTTTGGTGCATGCAGTTTACAATATACCTCCTGTCTCCTGGTCATGCAGTTTCCAATATACCTCCTGTGTCTCTGGTGTACACAATTTCCAATCTACCTCCTACATTTCTGGTGCATGTGGTTTTAATTTTTCCCTTCTGTATCTTTGCATGCAGTGTACAGTATACCTCTTGTATCTCTGGTGCATGCTGTTTCCATTATATCTGCTGGGTCTCTGGTGCACGATTTCCAATATACTTCTTGTGTCTCTGGTGCATATGGGGCCAGATTCCAAAAGGCATTACGCTACGCAAAGCGAGTTACACCTAATTGGATGGTGCAACTTATGACATATACAAGGCATGACACCAGCTGATATTCCAAAGGTGCCTAGTGCCATGCCGAATGCGGCTGTGCCTGGCATAGGGTTACACCACCCACTATGCCTGCAACCTGCAGCGGCATGGTGCAAGGGTGGGTTATGGCAGCAACTTTGCCCTATTCCAAATGGGTGGATGCTGTAACCCATGAATGCCATTCCAAGAGCTGCATTAGCACAGCAGAGTTAGACCAGCAGGAAATGGTCTAAGGGGCATCTGTATATGCCAGTCAATGGATGCCCACGCTGTGCTGCTCCCCGACACAGCCATGAACCCCACCCCTCTGAATGACAGGAACCCTTGGGGTCCATAACTCATGGTTTCCCTGAACACCAGTGCCACCTGGCTGGCCCCAGTGACCCCTGGTGTGTGGCGGTGTTCAAGGATGGGGGCTCTGGGGACAGTTGTATGCATGCTGCAACTTGTGGCATGCAGGTTTGATGTGCCATGTGTTTGGCACTAACCTGTGGCTGCCGTAAGTCATGGGCGTAAGTGCCAGGGACTCTGTCTGTTCTGTAATATGGCACAGGGTCCTGGTGTAGCGCCCGCATGGCACAACTTATGAGTTGAGCCCACGCCTCCTGGGTCGGGTCCCATGGTTTCCAATATATTTCCTCTGTCTCTGGAGCACATGTTTTCCAGTATACCTCCTGTGCCCCTGGTTCATGAAGTGTCAATATACTGTACATCCTATGTCTCTGGTTCATGCAGTTTACAATATACTGCCTGTGTCGCTGGTGCAAAGTTTACAATATACCTCCTGTGTCTCTGGTGCATGCAATTTAAAGTATACCTCCTGTATCTCTGGTGCATGCAGTTTACAATATACCTCCTGTGTCTCTAGTATATGTAAGTTTCCAATATACCTACTGTGTCTCGCACATGCAGTTTTCAACATACCTCCTGTGTCTCTGGAGCTTCCAATATACCTTCTGTATCTCTGGTGCACACAATTTCCAATATACCTCATGTGTCTCTGGTGCATACGGTTTACAATATACCTGCTGTGTCTCTGCTGCACACAGTTTACAATATATCTCCTGTGTCTCTGGTGCATGAAGTTTCCAATATACCTACTGTGTCTCTGGCACATGTAGTTTTCAATATGCCTCCTGTGTCTCTGGCACATGCAGTTTCCTATGACTTCTGTGTCTCTGGTGCACACAATTTCCAATATACCTTCTGTGTCTCTGGTGCATGCAGTTTGCAATATACCTTCTGTGTCTCTGGTGCACAAATTTTCAATACATCTTCTGGTCTCTGGTGCACACAGTTCACAATGTAATTCCTGTGTCTTCTGGTACATGCAGTTTCCGATATACCTCCTGTGTCTCTGAAACATGCAGTTTACAATATACCTCCTGTGTCATTTGTGTACACAATTTCCAATATACCTCCTGGGTCTCTGATGCATGTGGCTTGCAATATACCTCCTATGTCTCTGGAGCTTGCAGTGTACAATATATTTCCTCGTCTTTGGTGTACATGATTTCTAATATATCTCCTGTGTCTCTGGAGCATTCTTTCCAACATAGCTCCTGTGTCCCTGGTTCATGCAGGTTCCAATATAACTTCTATTTTTCTGGTGTGCATAGTTTCCAATATACATCCTATGTCTCTGGTGAACATGATTTCCAATATACTACCTGTGTTTCTAGAGCACATGCTTTCCAATAAAGCTGCTGCCCTGGTACATGCAGTTTCTGATATACCTCCTGTGTCTCTGTGTACATGATTTCCAATATACCTCTTGTGTCTCTGGTGGATGTGGTTTCCAATATACCTCCTGCTCTGGTGCCAAAGTTTACAATATATCACCTGTGACTGGTGCATGTAGTTTCCAATATACCTCCTTTGTCTCTGGTGCATGTGGTTTACAAGATACCTCCTATGTCTCTGATGCACATGATTTCCAATATACCTCCTGTATCTCTGGTGGATGTGATTTCCAATATATCTCCTGTGTCTCTGTTGCATGTAGTTTCCAATATACCTCCTGTGTCTCTGATGCATGCAGTTTCCAATATAACTCCTGTGTCTGTGGTGTACATGATTTCCAATATACCTCCTGTGTCTCTGGTGGATGTGGTTTGCAATATACCTCCTTTGTCTCTGGTGCATGTGGTTTACAAGATACCGCCTGTGTCTTTTGTGCATGCAATGTACAAATACCTCCTGTGTCTCTGGTGCACGTGGTTTTACAAGATACCTCCTGTGTCTCTTGTGCACATAATTTCAATATTCCTCCTGTATCTCTGGTGGATGTGGTTTCCAATATATCTGCTGTGTCTCTGGTACATGTGGTTTACAAGATACCTCCTGTGTATCTTGTGCATGCAGTGTATAATATACCTCCTGTGTCTCTGGTGCATGCAGTTTCCAGTATATCCCTGTGTCTGTGGTGTACATGATTTTCAATATATCTCCTGTATCTCTGGTGGATGTGGTTTCCAGTATATCTCCTGTGTCTGTGGTACATATGGTTTACGATATCTCCTGTGTATCTTGTGCATGCAGTGTACAATATACCTCCTGTGTCTCTGGTGCATGCAGTTTCCAATATACCTCCTGTGTCTATGGTGTATGATTTCCAATATACCTCCTGTGTCTCTGGTGGATGTGGTTTCCAATATGCCTCCTGCTCTGGTGCACAAAGTTTACAATATATCGCCTGTGTCCTGGTGCATACAGTTTCAATATACCTCCTGAGTTTCTGTTGCATGCAATTTCGAATATGCCTCCAGTGTCTCTGGTACACGTGGTTTAAAAGATACATCCTGTGCGTCTGGAGCATGTGGTTTCAATACACCTCCTATGTCTCTGATGCACACAATTTCCAATATACCTTCTGTATCTCTGGTGGATGAGGTTTCCAATATATCTCCTTTGTTTCTGGTGCATGTAGTTTCAAAGATACCTTCTGTATCTCTTGTGCATGCAATGTACAATATACCTCTTGTGTCTCTGGGGCATGCAGTTTCCAATATACCTCCTGTGTCTCTGACACATGCAATTTCAATATAGCTCCTGTGTCTCTGGTACATGCAGTTTCCAAGACACCTGCTGTATCCTGACACATGCAATTTCCAATATAACTCCTGTGTCTTTGGTGCACACAATTTCAATATGCCTCCTGTGTCTCTGGTGGATGTGGTTTCCAATATACCTCTTGCTCTGGTGCACAAAGGTTACAATATATCACCTGTGTCTCTTCATGCAGTTTCCAGTATACCTCCTGTGTCTCTGTTGCACACATTTCCAATATACCTCCTGTGTCTCTGGTGCATGTGGTTTACAAGATACTTCCTGTGTCTCTGGCACATGATTTCCAATATACCTCCTGTATCTCTGGTGGATGTGGTTTCCAATATATCTCCTGTGTCTCTGGTTCATGTGGTTTACAATATACCTCCTTTGACACTGGTGCACGCAGTGTACAATATACCTCCTGTGTCTCTGGTGAGTGCAGTTTCCAATATATCTTATATGTCTTTTGTGTACATGATTTCTAATATATCACTTGTTTCTCTGGAGCACATTCTTTCCAACATACCTCCTGTGCCCCTGGTTCATGCAGTTTCCAATATACTGTATCTTCTATTTTTCTGGTGTACATAGTTTCCAATATACCTCCTATGTCTCAGGTGAAAATGATTTCCAATATACACGCCTGTTGTTTTGGAGCACATGCTTTCCAATAAACCTGCTGTGCCCCTGGTTCATGCAGTTTCCAGTATACTGCCTGTGTCTCTGGAGCACATGATTTCCAATATACCTCTTCAGTCTCTGGTGGATGTGGTTTCTAATATACCTCCTGTGTCTCTGGCACATGCAGTTTCTAATATATCTCTTGTGTCTCTGTTGCACACAATTCCCAATATACCTTCTGTGTCTCTGGTGCATGTGGCTTACAAGATACCTCTTGTGTCTCTTGTGCAAGTGGCTTCCAATATACCTCCTGTGTTTCTGATGTACACAGTTTCAGTATACCTCCTGTGTCTCTCTTGCACAATTCCCAATATATCTCCTGTGTCTCTGTTGCATGTGGCTTACAAGACACCTCCTGTGTCTCTTGTGCAAGTGATTTCCAATATACCTCCTGTATCTCTGGCACATGCAGTTTCCAATACACCTCCTGTGTCTCTGGTGCACAGAGTTTCCAATATTCCTCCTGTGTGTCTGGCATGTGGTTTCCAATATACCTCCTGTAACTCTGGCACATGCAGTTTCTAATACATCTCCTGTGTCTCTGATGCACATATTTTCCAATATAACTCCTGTGTCTCTGGTACATGTTGTTTCCAATATACCTCCTGTGTCTCTGGAGCACATGCTTTAAATACCTCCTGTGTTTCTGATGCACACAATTTCAAGTACACCTCCTGTGTCTCTCTTGCACACAATTCCCAATATACCTCCTGTGTTTCTGTTGCATGTAGCTTACAAGATACCTCATGTGTCTCTTGTGCAAGTGGTTTTAATATACCTCCTGTATCTCTGGCACATGCAGTTTCCAGTACATCTCCTGTGTCTCTGGTGACAGAGTTTCCAATAGTCCTTTTGTGTGTCTGGTAAATGTGGCTTCCAGTATACCTCCTGTGTCTCTGGAGCTCATGCTTTCAAATATACCTCCTGTGTTTCTAATGCACTTGATTTCCAAGATACCTCCTGTGTCTCTGGTGCATGTGATTTCAGTATACCTCATTTATCTCTGGAGCACATGCTTTCCAATATACCTTCTGTGCCCTGCTCATGCAGTTTCAATACATGTCCTGTGTCTCTGGTGCACACAGTTTCTATTATATCTCCTGTGCCTCTGGTGTACACAGTTCCCAATATACCACCTGTGTCTGTGGTGCATGCAGTTGCCAAGTTTCCTTCTGTGTCTTTGGAGAACATACATCTTCATCGAGGATATCTATTTCATCAGGCCATACCTATGGAACATATAGCCACCAGGCACTAGGACCACACAGAAACTTTTGCAAGCAGTCTACCAGTGGCTGCGCTACAATGACATCAGACATTGGCTGCCATAAATGTAGGTGGCCCCATCCCTCCTCAATTCTTTTCCCACCGTTGACCATACTCATTCGACTGTTTACAGAAATGCTGCTGTGATTGCGCTTTACTTTATTTTTCTCTCCATAGTAAAATAATCAATTTAATAAGTGATTTTCGATGGCATGCCTCTTGTCAAAGGAACTGTCAAAGCTGTTCTGATATTGTGAATGTGGTGGGAAGATTTACACCTGTGATCCTCAGCCTGGACCACAACATGCAAGTCTGCCCAGTTTGTAAGGTTTTAACACTGTCACCTGGTGACATCGAAAAGGGGCCTTAGAGAAGCACCTTTAAAATAGAAGGTAGCCCACATGGAGGAGGAGCTCCAGCAAAAGAGTTCTGCTGCATCGTCGGCTCACTCCTCTGGGTTCAGGTCATCCAAATACTGGGAGAAGTCATCCTGAATCCATAAGAAGAAGAAGAAGAAGAAGAAGAAGAAGAAGAAGAAGAAGAAGAAGAAGAAGAAGAAGGAGGAGAAAGACAGTACCTCCTCAGTGTGCTCCAGGTCACCTCTAGGCACAGCAGGTACAACCTCTACAGCGTCATTGACTGCTCTGATGATGATGCCATTTGCTGCCCTGTCCCAGGGTGTGGGTGTAAAAGATAGACACTGTTTAAATTCATATAAGGTATAACATGCTTGCTTCATAATTTATTTCAACAAAGATCAAAAACAGAAAACCTAAGGAAATAAAAATAAATAAAGAAAATAAATCATTATATTGCATTTGTCAGGATGCAACAGTCAGGATCATATAACATCGCTGGAAAAATTTTTCTCATCTGTGCTTGAGATTGTTTCAAGGACATGAAGATTGCATGTCCTCCCTCTCAAGGCTCTAAAAGACTGAAAAATCAAAGCTGTTTGATATTAACTATGGGCAGACTGAAAGAAACAAGGCTGTTTGCAATTGGTTCCGGCAGACTGAAAAAACAAGGATGCCTATATCAGATACCATTATGAATGTAAAATAAAACAAATACATTCTCAATAAAAGATGAAGGAAAAACATCCATTTTCTTATTTAACAGCCTGAAAAAATATTTTTATATTTTCCTCCATCCTTTTCCTATCAAGGAAACATTTCATTTATACTGAATCTGGCTTTCTCAGACACCAAGCCACTGTGTAGTACTATATATAACATTTTCAATGTACTTTACCCAATCAAACATATTTTAAACTATATGTGTTGCATAACAACAGTGCAGCAAAAATGGCTCATATTTTAAATGTGCAAATATTTAACAACATGTATCTGTTTTTTATTAGCAAATTAAACTATGCTAGCTAGCTATTACATTGTTTGGTTACTTTGAGGCATGCAAGATGAATTTTAGAGGGACTTGAAAAGGAAACATATGGTAAAGAAGAAAAGGAGGGAGGTTCTGTAGGTGGCCATTCTGACAGAACAGGGAGAGAATGGTACAGTTTAGAATAGTTAGAATGCAGTGGCAACAGGCTTTAGAAGAAGAAATTAGAATAGAGTCCCTCTAATTTCAAAGTAGGATGACCAGCCCTGCCACACCTCCTGACTGCTGATCTAAATTCCAGATCAGGGCATGGCATGGGTGCTACCATGCCTAGTACAACATGGGGGCCTTTCCTCCTCTGTGGACCTCAACTGCTGCTCCATGAGTCACATGGGCATCGACATCCAGGCAGTGTTATCCTCCCCCTGGACATGCTTTGACACCTATTGCCTCTTCCTTCTGTACCAGGAGGCCCATTGATGGGGCCTATAACTCAATCCCCAAAATGCCACACTAAGGCTGTGCCTCAGCACCTCCATGAGTGCTGACAATCTCATCAGTGTGCTCTCTCTCTTACAGGTTGACCAGGCTGACAAAATCTCATGATGCAGGATGAGAGGAGGAACCTGAGAACTATGGGGAAAGTCCTTATGAAAGAGGCACAAGTTTGTTTCCACCATATTGCAGTGACAAGAAAGCCGTGACCATCATTAGGAGCCAGCACAATGCCAACAGCGAACATCATGCCTAGCAATTGTGCTGCATGACCCTGTCTTGCCCAATGCCTTGGGGCACATTCTGGCTATTTGTAGGGCTGCACCCCTGCACTCTCACTGCATGGAGCTTACTTTAATATAATCACTTCCAGGTTGGAGGTGTGTGGGGCAAGGGATGCAACACTTGGATGGCACCTTCCCTGCTGAGCGCCACAAAATCCAGTTCACCAGGATGACAGGCGAACTTGTTGTGGTGCCCTAATTATGGAGCTCTAGTTGCATTTCCTGCATAATGGTATATGCAGTACAGTACAAGTCATTAAACTGTTCTTCCAATGAGTTGTTTTAGCATTTCTGACTAAATTGCATAACTGTTGCTTGATCCAGTACAAAGCCCTTCCCAAACTGTTTCTTAAGAGTTAAAACTTACTTTTACATTGCATTGTGACTGGACTGCTGATGCAATCCAAATGATTTGAAAAACATTTTCAAACATTAATTTTGAGATGGTTAAGCATTGCGAAACAATGCACTATGAGTTGCCAGTGCATTGCCAACTGTAAAAAACAATGCTAAACCAACTAATTGGTGGAACAGTTTAATGTGACTTGTAATGTAGTTCCACTGTCTCCACTTGCAGTAAGGATTCAGTGGTCTACACCGACAGTTCCTTCAAGATGACCCCACTTTCATTACCATGATGCAGCAGTTACAAGATGCCATAGGTTTTGATTTGGAGGAACAGAATACCACCAAGAATATATACCTGATGCTCCCTATTTGTCCCTTATTGTGATAACCCCTCCTCCCTAGAGGATGCCACCTTTGCAGCCTAGCATAGGCTGAATGTCGCTCCTTCCATAGCAAGAAAGGCAGACAAAATATATATTGCTCCTTCAAGGAAACCCTTCTTTGCTAGCCAGCCTGAGGCAAACTCTGTAGTCATCAATGCTGCCCATGAGGAGAAGGCACAAATCACCTCAGCTCCTTCCTCCTAATAAAGAGTCCAGGAGGCTGCATGTGCTAGGTAAGAGAACTTTGTGTCAGCCTCCTGGGCCTTAGAATTGCTAACTATCAGGCCCACATGGTTAAGTACCAGAATACACTCTGGAGAAAGTCCAAAGCAGTTGCACAAGCCTTGCCAGAAGGTACACCCAAACATGAGTATCTTAAAGCTCTCACAGCTGGGGCTTATATAGGAAAGTACCTGCTTCATATAGCCTGTGATGTGTCTGATGCTTTGGCCAGGACTGTTGCCTCAGGAGTATTCCTAAGGAGGTACTCCTCGCATGGGGTGACAGGGTTTGTGAATGATATGTAACAGTCCATTTTCATTGTCACTTTTAGTGGATACAAATTATTTGGCTTAGATGTCCAGGATATTCTCTCTAATCTTAAGGCTTCAGGTAGGATTGAGAAATAAGTACACACTCTCTACCATACCCAACTAAGGGGTCGACAAAGGATACCTTTTAGTCTAGCTGGTGCTAAGAACCACCCTGCCACCAGACAACAAGCTAAGGGCAAGACAGCAGGTCTTTGCCCACCCCAGGAACCACTTCACATGTACACTCAGCCCTTAGAGGGAGCTGTTACAACCGGCTCTGCATGACTCCTTGAACACCCCTTAACCACCACACTATCTCCAAAGGTTGTAGTTGCGTGTTGTCTTCCCTCCACCTAAATCAGTGGCAGAAAGTGAAATCAGATACCTGGGTCCTGGAAATCATAGCACAAGGTCATTCTCTGGAACTTCTGGACACACTTTCAGGTTATTCACTGTTGCCAACACACTATCTTCCAGACCACCTCCTCTGCTCCTGGAAAAGTGTGGTCTTTGCTTCAGAAGAGGGCTATAGAGCTGGCCCAGTGGTGCTGTGGGTTGAGGTGCTGGACACCACACCTCGCGCCACACTGGTGACCCATGTTCAGGAATGAGGACTGGCCACTGGGGATGGCAGTGGTGGAAGGTTAGAGCATGCCAAGAACTGCTCTTCTTCTCTGGGAGGGGGATCCCAGCATTCGGTGAGCACTTTCCCCTGGTGGAGGTTGGAGGGCAGGTCGCTGATGCTGAAGACATGGGAGGGGATGCAGTAGACACCTGGAGGAGGCGCAGGTGAGGCATAGCACTGCCACTGTTGGCATCATTGCACACTACATCCCCTGAGGGAAGGAAATGGGAAACCAAGGAGTCCTCTGCCAGAAGGATGATGATTGTTACCCCACAGCACCACCCAGGAAGATGCCTCCTGAAAATTGGATCTGATCTGGTGGGTTGAGGGTCTCCCACCCCTGCCATGAAGGTTAAGTCATGGGGGTTGAAAGGGAGGGGTCTGATACCCTGTGCTCAGCGTGGGGAGGGACATCAGAGGGGACCAGCAGAGGCTCCAGGGAGAAAAGAACCAACAAAAAAAAAAAAAGGAAGAGGGCTATAGAACCTGTGCCCTTAGAACAAAGAAACACAGGGTATGATAGCGTTCAAAATGCTATACAAATGCTCTGTCAAGGAGTCTTGTAGCTGCTTCCCTGACTAGTGCCGTGTCACCATGCATAAATATCACTGAGTCCCTGGTTAATGCAATCCACCATACCATCTTACCTCCTCCTCCTTTATCGGTATCAAAATGTTCATCAGATGCACCATCCTAGAGTCTATAAATGATCCCCTGATCATATCCACTTGTCCCTTGCTTTCAGAAGTGTATCACTCAGGTCACTTTCCTCTTCAATTACTTTGTTTTGCCTTCCCTTCCCTCACTGTGAATGCTACAAGTCTAACTCCAAATTAGCCCTCTCTGTTCTTATCCTCTGTTCATATCTCTAAAAGATTTCATCAAATTCCATGTTATTGTATATGCTGCTCTAGGTGCCTACCTGTGTTACTCCACCATCACATTGCCCATTGTCTATTCCACATTTGTACCCAATTCTCTGTATACTGATGTGAACACTAATTTACTGTATTTTCACATGTATTATGTGTAAAATTTAATCTGTGTACTGATCATGAATATGTACTGTATATATTGTATATTTAACTTCTTAATCTGTGTACTGAATATGTATATTGTCCAAGTCCATTGTGTGTAAAATTTAATCTGAGTATTGATCATGAACATGTATATACTGTATATTTAATTTCTTACTTTGTGTACTGAATATGTATATTGTGCAGGTCCACTTTGAAAATGAACTCGTTCTCAACAGTGATTCACTTAGTTAAATAAAATTTTGATTTTTCTCTTGTGGTACTTCCTAGTTCCCAAATGGACAGGAGACCTGTGGTTTAGTCTGGATTTCAGGGACCTAACATTTTTATAGAGTACAAAAGTTCAGAATGGTAACCCCACAGGTCCTGCTCCTGTTACTGGAGATTGGATCTGTTCCTTTGATATAAAGGATGCCTACCTTCATATCAATTCACATATCTCACAATATAATTGCCATGTTCTTTTTGCCTAGGACTGTGCTTTAGTCATGGAAGTCATGGAAACCACAGAGTTCTCATTTTTATGTAAAAAATTACAAAAATCACAGGGGCTTTATTGGTGTGATCACAAAACAGGATAACTCCATTCAGCTGTACTGAGTATACAAATCACACATGCCCCCACAATGCAAAGCATCATGGGCTGCATATGCAAATCACCACAGATTGTTATGCTGGTCCAACTTTGAGCAGCAATTGCATGGTGCCGAAAGGCCCTCCACACAGTTTGCAAAGGGTGCTAACAGAAGACATAGACACGTGTTTCAGTCTCTACTAGGACTCAGGACTGAGTATGCTCCCAGCACTGTGCCCTACTGCTGTGAGTGCTACTGTGCCAAATGTAAACAAAATAGACTAAACCTTGTTTAAAAGTCTTAAACACATACCATAACTCAATTCTGTTAAAGGGCAGGGCTGGCCTATTGGTGCAGTGGTAGCACTACCTTTCAGGACACCGATGCCTGGGTTCGAGAACAAGCCTGGGTCATCGGGTGGCTAGTGGGGGGAATTGAGTGCCCCAGGATGCTCTCTTTCAGGAGGTTGGGTTGTGGTCCTCACTGCAGTACTGCCACCTGGGTGGCCATAGATGACAGTGCAGTCAAGGGTACCATGGGAGGGAGGGATGCTGGCTGGGAGTTTGGTGTGCACACATGCTTAGGACCTTTGGCACACCCTAAGTCAGAGGGATGGGAAAACATAGGAAGAATGGCCCACTACCTGAAATACAGCATTCCTTGGAGGACAAAGAGAACTGGCCCTGAACCCTACAGCTCATTGACTGATGAGGATGATGCAGTTGGAGGGATACATCCCTCTACCCTGTCCAGGGGCACAGCTAAGGTAGCCTGGAGATAAGGCAGCTGATAGAGGGACAGGGTCCAGCACAGCCAGGCACCTTGAGATTCCAGAGGAACTTTGGGTAGTGCCGTGCAGGGGACATAAATACAGAACAAAAAATTCTCTTAAAGGAGCAACGATTGTGTGTGTGTGTGTGTGTGTGTGTGTGATGTGGAGCCATTGTATTCATTTAAATGAATTATTGTGGATTTATGATTGTATGCATTGTCATCATTTGTGTTGTCCTCTATTAATTAAGTGTGCCAGAAATGTACTTACACTTGCTGTCTCAGTAATAGATGAAGTACATGACATCGTCAGGAGATAAACTGTAAACAGAGAAAATATATATGTACTTGTACTAATCCAGTGTGTAGATGAACAATGTTCAGGCATAAATTTAAGCTGCTGATATAGCTCAATGTTTTGGTATGGAAAGCAATATGCTGGCCACAGAGGACATTTGAATGTCTTCTTCTGTTATCGTGCCTCTGTCACATTTATTTCATTGTCTAGATATTCTAAAGCAGCTTTGCACCCTTTGTATAAGTACCCACTCTAACAAGGGATGGTGGTTATGAGGGGCATCTGTCCTAAGAGCATCCCAACTTACAAAGGCCTGAAAGGGTCAAATAAGACAGTTCAGATATGACTGCTAGCTTTCCCATCAAGCAATTTGCAGGAATAGTAATCTAAAGAATTCAGTTTGTCAATTTTGATATGCCTCATTAAGCAGCATCCAGTCTGTTTTAATATGAGGTCATCGGAAACTTTAAATACAGTATGTGTAGTTTTATTCTGACTGGTGGCATTTACTAGCAACTGTGCTTAATAAAATTAAAGATGTAATGCACCTTTGAGTTCTGGCAGTGTGCATTATGTACTGTTATAAAATAGGTAAGCAATGCCCTGTCCCCTTATTGACAGACACAGTTCCATTTATATGTATTTATGTCAACCCAGACAATGGTAAACAAAATCAAGATGCAAAACTTGCCTTTACCCGAAGTATACTTGTGCCATTTAGAAATTTCCTTTTAAGTCTGCAGCCATTTTGTTCTTGTGGAGGAGTAAAAGCACAGACAAACTACTGTACAAAACTAACAAGCACTGATTAACAATCCAGATACATTCTGTAGAGGCCTGTATTTTTAGAGTTGTGATGGATGCAGCAGCAGGTTGCGTCACTTTTGCATGACAGATCACAGATGCATCTGCATTAGAAGGTTGAGCTACCATAAGAATGTGTTTGCACCACAATCTGCTGTACCAGCGCTCGTGTCGAGATTAGTGAATCAAAAGTGACACAAGTATGCTGCAGCCCCAAATATGCCTCAGTTATAATGGAATGAGATGTCAGTTTAGATGCAGCTCTGAAAATATAGCTCAAGTGTGTGCATATCTGCATAAGGCAAATCTGGGCATTTTGACACAACTGCATCATTTCTGAGTACTTTTGAAAATACCACCCTGTCTTTACAAAACGCATCCTGCTGCACAAAATATTTTCTTTCCTTAGTTTAGTATTCTGTCTGCCATTCTTGTTTTTCAAATGTCATATCCCCCAACCCTGCCCACTTGCTTCCTCACTAAGTTAATATGGACCCACAATGTGTATTTTTCTTCACCTGTTTGCTCAAATCCCCTACAACTCCCCAGAATGTTTCTTTTATTGATGTTTGTTTAATTCTTCTCATTTGTGTACTGAAAAGTCATTTGTTTTCTTAGAGTAACCCTTATTGGTCATCATCCCAATTACTTTTTGGTGCTACTGCTTCGGTGGTACTCCCAAGCTAATATTATTAAGGTATATGACTGTTCTGGTAGTTGAAGTCCAAGATGGGAATCCATGGACCTGATTCAAATAGAGAGAGAGAAAAAGTTTTTTTAAACAAGTCACAATCTTGTAACAGTTAAAATAAATGTCACAATGAGAAATGTATGAGGTACTCAAATAAAGGGTTTTGAGCCAATGGGTGGATTGGGAAACATTATTATAAATTATAATTATTATAAATTATTGTAAAATTGAACTGGGGGAACAAATATTGTACATGTATTGCCTACTGCTGACAGATCCTATATGTGGTGCCCACTGCTGACAGATCCTATATGTGGTGCCTGTTGCTGACAGATCTTATATGTGGTTCCCATTGCTGACAGATCCTATATGTGGTGCCCACTGTGACAGATCCTATATGTGGTGCCCACTGCTGACAGATCTTATATGTGGTTCCAACTGATGACAGATCCTATATGTGGTGCCCACTGCTTACATTTCTATATGTGGTGCCCACTGCTGACAGATCCTATATGTGGTGCCCACTGCTAACAGATCCTATTTGTGGTACCTGTTGCTGACAGATCTTATACGCGGTGCCACTGCTGACAGATCCTATATGTGGTGCCCACTGCTGAAGATCCTATATGTGGTGCCCACTGCTGACAGATCTTATATCGGTGCCCACTGCTGACAGACCCTATATGTTTTGCCCACTGCTGAAAGATCTTATATGCTGTGCCCACTGCTGACAGACCTATATGTGGTGCCCACTGCTGAAAGATCTTTATATGCTGTGCCCATCTGCTTTGCTTTCGGATTTATGTTGCATCACACCCCTCGGGTGTATAAAATCCTCGTTATGACTAGCTACCCATTCATTATTCTCTATTTAATTATTTGCTGGAATCAAAGGTCTCTGTTTGTGATATCATACTTATTACTACATAAACTATTATGTCAAAATATAGGGTTATGCCTTTAGCAAGTGACTATGCACCAGAAGCAAATGAATTTAGGGGAAAGATCCTGTTTCCATGCAAATGAACCTATTAATGACTAAAAAGGACAGCTATATGTAGATTATATAGTGTATAAAACAAAAGCTTAATTGAGTATAATATTATTCTTTCATTATATTTTTCAAAGTAATAAACTCACTTGGAACTATCTCTTGACTGCATAAAATAAGAGAAGAAACTGAAATTTCAGGCACCTGATACAAATATTACCAGGCATTGGAAGTATTTAGTAATGAGTACAATACTTGAGTTTCGCTCAGCAAAAGTTCTTGATTATTATGTATTCTACACTAGATGCTGTCAGATATGAAACAGCATAACTATAGTATATTTCTATAAACTCAAGCATAGTGTAATCTGAATTACCTTGATGGATGCACTTCCAAAATGGTTTATCAAATCAAATCAGTTCTGATGATGAGATTTCAATAAGTACTTCAAATGGTGGGTCCTCAAGGAAATGGATACTTTTCATATAAATTAAGAAGTCTATGTGGTGCAGAACTTATTATAATTTCTGTGTGGCTCATTTTACTAACCTTTGGGATGTTGAAAGAAATTTTCCCTTTTATTTTCTCTCTCTCCTTCTGACTAGATGCATATTGCATCAATTGCAAGTCAAAAGCTTGGAAGGTATAATTGAAGTCTTTTGGTATCATCTCCAGCATACTGTACTTTCTGGAGTATAGTTGAAAATAAAAAGTTAAGTGCATCCTGATTGCTCATTACTTTACCTTCCACACTGTCCTTTGGTTTAAGTCATGAAAATGATCATTCAAACAAGCGGCATAAAACATAGGTTGGTCCGTGAACAAGATCCCAATCACGTCAAACCAGTGGTTCTCAAGCCTCTATCCTGGCGGCCTGAAAGTGTGTCCACAAGGACTTACTGGTGGACACATTCCTTATTTTGGTCACCCCAAACCCCAGTTAAACCCCAAACTTGATGTAACAAGTTTCTTCTCACACAGTATACTGTACATTTAATCAAGTCCCTGATGTATTCTCACTTGAAATATCTCTACAAAGTTTATTAAAGGTAAGAATGTGTTTATTCCAATACCTTGTAATTGCTGCTCTGAAGAACTCTGTGGCTGCAGAAGATTCCGCTGGGGCACATATGTCCACGGTGACCTCAATATAAAGCAGCAATATTATTTGTTAGTCAGTCAAAATGCTATCATGTAGTTTTAAAGTAATAATGTATTTCTGACATTCTTAGATTTATCGTCTGTGTAGTTTTAGTTCCCTCAGATATTTTTAAAACAATTTTTATGACTAGTTTTGTAACTGATGACTCAACTCCATAAACATGACTGCCAGTAGCAATGTTTACAAATCCCTTCTGTTTAGGCTATGTTTTGACTGTACACATTAGAGTTATACAGTGGATACATCTGACTGTTGCATGTGGGTCTCCTTTTGTTTAAATCAGTACTTTGTCTCCTTATCTGCTGACTTACCCCCATCTGGACCAGTCCCCTCAGCCCTATCACTCAGCTTCCCTGGGACTTACCACATGCTCCATCCATCCTCTGCCACAGGACCTGGAGATGTCCAGATAACAGTGTGGAGCCTGCGGGGAACCAGGCCTTCATCCAGCCATTATTGGGAGGGGCCTTCATTTGTCCTCTGACCACAGCACATGCAATGATGCACTGTGGGAGCTCTGTCTCTGTGCAGATGCCCCATGTTATATGGCTGGGAATCCTTCCCTTGCATCCTGCTGCACTGCAACCTAGATTCTCCAGGTGGCAGCCCCAGCAGGACATGCATCCCCAAGGGAGGAAAGCTTTCCTTGGGATGCTGCATCCTCATTCTGCTTACTATCATTTCAGCAGCCTGTGTCTGTTCCACAACCTGGGTCACCAACATGGCAGGTAGTGACATGTCCGTGCCTCAGCTCTCCCTGCCACTGGGATGGCAACATATGTATTTTTTACATAGCTTTCCTACTCAATGCCATGCACCCAATCCTTGGGCCTGGGGTAGCTTCTCCTGGGAAACTTGCAGCCCCATCTATCGCTACCACATTCAGTAACATCCAGTGGGGTCCATTCCAAGAGGGACCCAAGAATTAGAAACACCTCCAACCATCCTCCTGATAGAACCATCATTTTCTCTCTTTTTGCTGGTTACTCCCCACCTCCTGGTGGTGATGCACCTACCAACTTTGGCTTCACTCATGTTTATTCCTGAACGAGGGTCAGAAAGATGGTTGTAAAATCCACTGCCACTGGGCCATCAGGTAGCCACCTAGCTCACATTTCATTTTTCATCATGCTTTTTGGTCCACCAAGTTGACTGTTTATGTTGGGTCCTATTGAGTACTGTCAGGGACCCTCAGTCTGTCAGCTGCTTCTCCCACCATCACAGCCAGTGGAGATCTACACAGAGCAGGTCCTGGTGCAGTAAGGCACCAGAACTCAACAGCAACCCTCCTGACTTAGGCACACTGCCAAGTGGCAGACACCTCCATTTGGCTCGACACAGTGACCTGAGTCCACTCCCAAACCCAGTCCACTTTCAGGACAGCACAAGGCAGTATTGTGGGCAATGGGGGCCTAACTCACATTTCTTTTTCCCTCTGTGTTTATCCTCCTATCACACAGTAACCCTCATTCTTCAGGATCTCAATGTGGACCTGCCTCAGAACCTTCTCAGATCATCCTCATATGGAGCCCCCTCTTTAGACCCTAGATGCCTAGATTACCCTTGGCAGGGTGGAGGACCCCAGATCTCCCCTGACCATGATTTGAGTGTGCAGCTTGCTGTGCCTTACTGGAGCCTCCAAGTGCTGTCCCCAGGATCCGTCTACTGGCGCTACTGTGCGATCTCCTTTTTCTTTTTCTCCCCACCCCTAGACACCAGCTTGCAATGGGGTTCAAGGAGCCAGAAGATGCACTGAGATGTGCCTCCTGCTCCTGCCCCTGCTGGCATCAGATGTTATTCCTGCTACTCCTTTTACACACATTTCCATCCAAGCTCCCTCGGTGGTGGCATTGTGGTGGAGCTTGCAGGTCCCCAAGAAGGGGAGCAGCTGTTGGGTGCTTCATCCTTCTCCACTTTTGCCAACCCTGATGACCCATACTGTTCCCAAACACGGGTCACGGAGTGGAGCGAGGTAAGGCATCCAGTACCTCAGCCCTCAGTGCCACCAGGCCGGCCCTAGTTAACATTTCTGATGGTTAACAGTACAGCACCATACCAAGAGTTTTAATTGTCTTCATGATGGGCATGGCAAGAGAGGAAAAGAAACTTTTAAAAACTTGAAATCCACATAACTCAGTTTAGAATAAAATAAAATGAAAAAAAATTGGTAACAGGATGACTGGTTGTTGCACTGATCTGCTACAGTGAATTGTGCTTTCATTGCAGTCAGATTAAAACAAACAAAGGCACTGAGTCAGCCCTGAAGTGCCTTACATAAACAAATGGGGCTGGATTTATGAAGTGTGACACAGGACTTGCATCCATCCCTGTGACATGACACTTTGGTTTTGGCAGTGTGCCAACCCCCATCGCTCTGCTGCACCTGAATTTGCAATCTCGAGGCGCAGTTGTGACAGTTTTCATGAGTTATGGAGGCTACCCATATCTGGTGCACACTCCATAACTCAGGCTCGGGGAATGCCACAAGTTTGACCAGGAAAAGTTGGCCTAACTTGTGGCAATTGCCCCATGGGATGAAATTATGGAAAATCCCATTAGATCACTGCAAGCCCCATATGCAGTATCATCAGTGCACTGAGGCTTGCGTCAGTCTAAGAGTTTGAAGATCCAGCCCATGGGACATCCTCAGATAAACAGTTTGTGCTGGAGTGTATGAATGACGGAATGTACCAGCCCAATAATAAATACAGGATACTTCCTTGCCCCCAAGAAGAAGTATGAAGTAAAACATGACCAGGTATGTGATTATGGGTCAATAATCAGATACCTCTCGGTACCTAAACACATGAGAGAGAAGTGTGATTGCTCACCATAGTCTAGTTCAATAATCTACTTCCATCCACTTCTTAAAACTAGACATAAATCAGAAGTCTTTAAATTTTTGGTTTCTTCTCTAAATCCCAAGCTAGACAGGGTTGAATTTTTACAGTGTATGGTGAAAATTAAGCTTTAGAAAATAAAATAGAATTGCTGATTAGTGTTTGCTGAGAGACAAAAGAGAGAAAAAGATGAGAGACAGGAGCGGCCCCAACACAGCGTACGCACACACACACACACACACATATACACACACACGCGTGTGTTTGTGTGTGTGTGTGGCTGTACATTCACAACAGTTTTCTAAGTCTATTGCTACATGCTCAAGAAAAATGTAAAACATTTTCTGAGAATTTAGTCAGACTTTACTATTAGTCAGTGAGACTTGCCAGATCCGCATTGCTGCATTGACTTATGTGACTTGATTTCATAGTAAATATAATTTGAATTTAGTATCAGAAATCCTCCTATGAAGAACCAGGCTTGTGTCCCTCCATGGTCACTTACTGTAAACAAGTGCAAGTGCACTGTATCTGGTAGGATGGGACTAGTCGGCTGACTCTCACTGCTTCAGTCTGCTGTTTTTCTGTCTTGTGTGTGCACAGTTGCGTACTTAAAACATTTTTGTGCCGTCCGTGGTCACTGGCAATAGTGGAAGTGTTCTAGGCCAAACCTAAGCACCAGTCATTTCATTCAGCAGCTCAGCACATCACAGCTCATAGGTGAAAAGATGGCATTGGATCTATAACCCTTTTCACTTATAGAAGACACTGACTTTCGCAGACATCTGCAGCACCGCAGCAATGGTACCGGTCCCATCACATTCCACGTTTACACACTGGTGCCAAATATATATATATATATATATATATATATATACTGCACGGTAGTGCAGGTATAGTTAGGGATGGTGGACCACTTCTATGTTAAACTCCAAAGTCTGCACTTTAATAACTTTGCAATTGTTTGTCCGATTTGCCTGAAATGTTGCATGCTCGGTGTCCAGCCACAGATCTCTGGATCTGGAACATTTCATTCAGTTGGATGTATAGTTGTGGAACTGTTGAGTGTCAAAATGTGAAAAATCCTTAACTTTTGTGCATTTCTTTGTCACGCTACAGACGAACTGTGCATCTGTCTAGCTTCAAATGTGCATTTGTATGGGTGGCCTGGATCAAGGATGTACCTTTTTACAATTTGGTGAAAAATATAAATCATTCAAAATATGCAAGTTTTTCATGTCCCATTTTAGCCTGTGGGAAATGTATATGTGTATTGCAAAAACTTTGCAAACACTTTTTGTTGTCGTGTTCGGAAGTTTGTTTTGTGTTGCTGCCATCTTGTTTTCAGTTAGCACGATACAAAAAATTTTGTAAATTGAAAAGTAATGCCCTTTGTTGAACACCAACAGTTGTGTTTACCTAATAGAGCCCTTAGGAACATGACCCTGGCATTAGTTTTCTGCAGGTAGTCTGGTAATATGTTTTCAAAATGTTTCTGCCATTTTGCTGTTCTGTTGCTTCAGCAAAATTTTTTGTTTTGCAGCAATGACCTTGATAAAAAAAAGTACCTCTGCAAAATTTTTTTTGTGCGTGAAAGCATTTCATTATAAGGTATTGTGATGTTGTGAAAAATTTTGTTTTCGTGAAAACAATGCTCAAAACATTATTCAAGGAGTTATTTTCTTTGTCACTTCATTGTGCCAAGGTGGATTGTGCTTTGGGCTGAAATTTGCAGGGTGGCAAGCCCTGGTCCCCACAGATATGCCTTGTGGTGGTTTAGCCCCAAAACATGCAAATGGGCCCATAGTTACAGCATTCCAAAGTTGAGAAATTTCCCATAGGATAACATTGCGCACCTGGGGTGCCTTTTGAACCTTACCTCAAAACTATTAGAAAATTGATTTTTGCTACCCACAGCTTAGTCCACCTTTAGGAGGATGTTTCAAAGTCATGGATTACACCTGCAGTGGAATATTTTTCATAGTTGCTACAGTTACTGAGATATTGCCAAATAAGTTTTACAAGGGTTCCTTTTTCAGTACTATGGGGCTGCTGCATGGCTCTGTATTTATATGAAGTGGGAGCACAGGGCCCAGAGGGCCCACCTCCCACATATGCATATCATTAGGAAAAAAGGGGCAGTGTCAGGGGAGCACAGGGCCTGGAGGCCCACACCTCCCACAGACACATTCCAGTTACCAGTTACATTCACTTTCTCAAAAAGAGGGCAATTCTTTGCAACCCTACCACCCACCCCACCCCACCCTCCACAGACCAACAGGCTACCAACAGGCAATGGGGTCATTTTACTGTCATGGAGGGTGTGGCATGGGTGACCTGCACTGGAGGATCCCCCTCATGCTGTGGGATCGCTTCTATCACTTGTGCGAAGTTGAGGTGCCGGCTCACTCAACCATGCACCGTGGGCCTCCTCAGCATGCTCAACAGTTCAGGAACTTTGCTCTGCAATTGAATGCTACAAACAATTTGAAGATAGCTGACCCTGTCGCTGCAGGTGTTTTGACCGAGACCAAGAAGTGTTGTGCCTGAAAGTGAAATTGTCTGCCCCCACCCACCCTGTTATCTCCTCCGTTAAATACTTAGTAAGCCCCTCCCTCACTGACCGTAGAATCTTATTAGCTGGAAGGGTGTGGAAAAGGAAAAATATATAACCCTTTTATTCTTTGACTTTGTTCTTAAGACATTTTGAACTCACTGATCTGTTAGGGTGTTTTGCATAGGGTTACTTATCTCTTCCTGGGCCTGTATGAAATTACAGTGGGCTGCATACTTTCTCCTTCTCGCTGTATATTGCTTTCTGACTCTTCGTTCCCTAAGGATGCACACTGTATATTGCCTTATGTATTTTGCCTTTTCCTGCCCACTTTCCTAAGGATGATGCGTAGAGTGATTGCTGGACTATCAATAGAAAATAGCATTCTCTGGGTCCTGTCAAGCATATCCCTATCTGCCTGTAAATTTCTGGGCAGAGTGTTCTGGCAATTATTTCTGAGTCTCTGACTGCCTGTCTAAGTCTAATACACTTCACCCACACTTATCTTTTCCTATCATCTGTACTTGCACACTGTGCACACTGACTAGTCTTCCCAAGGCCATCCCTTTGGTCCTTTATTGTCACCTTGTTGAGGTGTCACTGGCAAGTGCTTAGTTCCACCTCAGAATGGAGTCTCCCAAGCCTACCAGGGATGGTGTCATGCCTTCCTCACCTAGTGCTGCCCTCCTCCTCCGGTCTCCTCTCTGGCCTTTTCTCTCTCCCTAATGGTCACTGACCATTCTCCAGTTGGGGGAACAACTGGGGCATATCTGTTCCTATGCGGTGTTTGACTCCACCTTCTCTAACCTCCTAGCACTTGATAGGCTGCCCCTGCCTTGCCTGATGCCTTGATCTCAGATGCCTACTGTGTCCCTCCTTGGTGAGGATACATCCTGCCTGTAAGCCCATGACCAGAGGTACCACCTCCTGATGACATCTTCTCTGGATCTTCCTGGTGATACTGGCCCTGGCTGGTGACATTGCACTCAATCCTGGTCCTACCTATCAGGCCTCCTCAACCCTGCAGAATGGACATTGGGCAAGGGTTAAATTTGTTCACCTTAATATTCGCAGTCTGTTGCCCAACCTGGATGAACTTGCCACCTGGGCTACAAACTAAAGCCTGACATTCTTGGTATTACAGAGACCTGGCTAAACCCTCAATCCCTGACTCAGCCTGTGTGCTTCCTGGCTTTGAGCTCATTAGACAAGATCGGCCGGTAACAAGCCTGGTGGAGGCATTCTAATATACTTCAAGAGTAATCTTAAAGAGTCTCTGGTGGCACATCAGCAGACCTCTCTGTCCTCATGTGAGTTTCTGCATGTTATGCTGCTACTTGGGAATACAAAGAAGCTGCATGTTGTATGTACATACAATCCCCAGGGTGGTTTATCTGGCCTTGCTCACCTCCTGGACACCGTTGGCCCTAATGTTGGAGACAACGAACTACTAATCCTAGGAGATGTGAACCTGAACTGGGCTAGAGGCAATTCTAAGCAATTTGAGCCTCTACTTGCAAGTCTAGCCCTAACACAGCTTATCCAGGAGTCCACTAGATGGTCGACTAATGGTATCACTAACTCTACTACTAGACTGGATTCTGTCAAATCATCCTGAGAGGATCAGCTCTGCCAGAACTCTGTCTGACTCCATCTCAGATCACACCCTGGTGTTCTGTATATGGAAAATCCTCCCCAAAATTCCCCACAAAATCATTCATGTTAGAGATTTCTCTAGGTTTGATCTGGGGGCACTCAGTAGGATCTGAGGCTCACTGACTGGTCTGGGGTGTTTAGTGCCCCTGACCTTCTACTGTTGCCATTAAGTTTCTCAAAACCTGGTGCCCTGCAGGACAAGCGTGCCCCTTATTAGCAGAGGGTAAGGGGTCTGACAAAATGGTTGCATGGAGCTCTTAGCCCTTATGTGGCTAGAGACAAGTGCTGGGCTAACTTCAAAAGCACACTAGATCAGTCCATCTTAAACAACATAGATAGCTCAGAAATGAGTGCAAAAAGCCATCAGGGTGGCAAAGAGTGAATTTTGTAAATCTGCTCTACTTAGTTCTGCTAAGGACCCACAAAGGTTCTGGAGGAACATAAAAACCTTGTCAGTGGCTCCTCAAGTTCTAGGGTATCTGACATAATCATTGGTGGTGCCACTTGCAATAATTCATTCACAATTGCAAATGCTTTTAATTCTCACTTTTCTAACCTCCGTCAGCTAATTCCCTTTTCCTACCGGGTGAGAGTACCAGTGGCCCCTTGGCTCCCGCCTGCAGGAGGTTCACCCTCACATTCATTATTTTATCTCAGGGCTGTGTCTGTCACAGAGATGCAGAGACTTCTCTCTGGTCTCTCCCTGCACTCCAGTGCTGGCCTTGGTAATCTGGAGCACAAACTTCTGAAGCTAGGAGCCCACCACATTACCTCCCAGTGGTGCATATCTGTAACCTGTCCCTTGCCATTGGAGGTATTTCTGACATTTGAAGGTGGCTAAGATTGTCCCTGTACCAAGCAGGGTAATCCCAAAGTCCTGAATAACTATCGCCAATCGCCATCCTATCAGCTATTAGCAACTCCTTGAGAAAGTTGTGGCTGAACAACTCACAGAGTACATTCAGGCCCATGAGTTGCTGTCCCCTGCACAGCATGGCTTTTGAAAAGGTATAGCATGTCTACGGCCCTAGTCTATGTCTCATCTAGCATCAGGGCTGCCATGGACCAGGGAAAACTCTCTGAGCTTTATTCATTGACCTATGAAAGGCCTTTGACCCTGTGCACCATGCATTACTTTGCACTCAGATGTGGTCCCTTGGCTGTCCCTCCTGCCCTGAAATGGCTTACAAGCTACCTTCAGGAAAAGTACAGCTGATCAAATTCAACAAGGTCCTCTCTGATCCTACTCTGGTGACCTCTGGTGTCCCTCAGGCCTCTGTCTTGGGCTCCTTATCTTCTCTGTATTTGTTAACAATCTCCCAGCCACTGTTACCATCTGTAGTTACACCTATATGCGGATGATCTGGTCATCCTGGCACACTTCTGGGACATTGAGACTCACAACCTTCAGCTGACTGAGGACTTTAAAATATTCAGTCCTGGTAACCTCACACAAGCTGGTTCTCAACCTGAAAAACTCAGGCCATGCTGTTTGGGTCATTGGCCATGATCAAAGCCTCCCCACCCCTCTGTGCATCAGTGGTGCAGATGGTGCCCTCCTAACCACAACTTCCATCAAATACCTTGGGTGACACTTGACCCCAACCGAACCTAGGGAGTCACAACCTAAATGTCTGCAGAACTGTAAACTGTAAACTGGGTCTTGCCTACAGGGCTAAGAAAATCTGACATCTGCTGCTCATCTGGCACTTGCCAGAGGTATGCTGCCCTTCACTAAGCTATGACCTTCTCCAATTTGCCCGCACCTCAAGGTTCTCCTTACTCTGTGGCACACGACCTACAATAATATCTGTCGCTTTGCTCTGGCTGCCCCCACCTCACCCACCACTGTAAGTTATACGAACAACTTAGCTGGCTTTCCCAGCAAATCATTTGAACTTTGGGCTGGGCTGCTTGGGGTAAAGTGATCAGAACTGGCACCTCTCTGGGGCTGGCACAGCTTCTTCTTACCTGCTGACCCTCCTCCTACTCCCTCAGGTCTCAGGGTCTTGGGGTGCTCAAAGTCCCTTTACCTGAACCCTCATGGGGATAGGGACTTCTACTAAGTGCTCCTAGGCTCTGGAACTCCCTTCCTGACCATGTTCTCTCCAACCCCTCTCACCAGTACATTCAGAATTCCCGGTGGGAGCATCTGAAGTTGACCTCTGCGTCAGTGTCCCAAGCCTCCTTAACTCAATGGTCTCTGCATTGGACTCACACTTGGTTACATGTGATTTGCTTGATTTCATACTCAGGAACTAATCTGTTTCTGTGGCTCTGCTAATGTTCTCACTTACACTGTGATTACTGTCCCTGCCACTGAATGACCTAGACTATTTATTTTTGTATATATGTAAATTATCTATTACTGCTTACAGTAGACTATCTAGGTTAACCTGTTTCTCTTGATTCATTGTACTCAGCTCTACTCATTGTTATGTACTCTGCTTGTATCTGTATCCTTGTTGTACTCTCCCGGTTATTCCTGAAAACAGGCATATAACTTTTCTAGTGTACCTACCTGGTCAACAAAAGCTAAATAAATAAATAAAAAATAAATTGGGCCTAACTCTCACTTCATTCCATGTAAGAAAACTGATATGGTGCAGTATAGGAGAATGGGATGAGAGTTAGGCACAGTGCCTCAAGACACACCCCATCACCTGTTGGTCTATGGAGGGTGGGGGTTGGTGGTAGAGGGTGGTGTTAGGGTCCCCAACACTAACATCTAATTTCCCTACCTTTTAATTTCAACCCTATCTGATGCATTAACAAAGTTTTGTAATGAATTTCCACACTTTTGAGAAAGTGTAATCTTACTCTTTATATGGTTTTGGGAGCCTTGTCCTCCCCTGAACCAGTTTTTGAAACGCATCCCATTTAGCCATAAAGGGCTGTGCCTGTAATTGTAGAGATGCAGTGCAGGCCTAGACACATTCCAAGTAACCCCTGTGCTGCAAATGGTGCAATATCTTAGTAACCATAGCAACCTTGAAACAATTCTACTGCCTGCCGTAATCATGGACTGGAAACCTCTCACATGCTGTGCTTAGTAAGAAATCTGTATCTTGAATAAGTTTTGAGATATAGGCACTGAAAGACTTTACGCTTGCACAATGTTATTCTATGGGAAATGTCTCAATCTTGAATGGCATAACTGTGAAACCGATGAAAATTTTTACATCAAATGAGCACAAGTCACATCTGTGAGACACCCCTATATATCCTGCAAATTTCAAGCCAAAGTCCTAACCATTTCTTTGCAGTGAACCGCAAAGAAACAGCAACCTTTAAAAGTCCCTTTTAGTGAGCTGTCAAAATCCCTGTTCACGAGCCAAACCTTTTCGTGAGGTGTCAAAATCACTGTTCATGAGAAATCCTTGTTCATGAGGTAGGGCCATCTGGTCATTCCTTCACAGACAGGGATTTTGTCAGCTCATGAAAGGATTTGACAGCCAGCAAAAAGGGATTTTAAATGAATCCTTTTTGTAAGCTGTCAAATCCCTTTTCATGAACTGATCCTTTCATGAGGTACTACATCCTTCATGAGCCAACCTTTTACAGATAGGGCCATCTGGTCATTGTCTCACAAAAAGGGATTTTGACAGCTCACAAAACGGATCAGAAGTGAGTCAGAAAAGGATTTTAAATTTAAAATGAGCATTTTAGATTAAAGTAAAGTAAACTAAAGGCATAGATTTGTAGCAGACATCCACCTGAACAAAACCCATGCTTTGTTTACTTCAGAGCACATCCATAGATAAAGTTATAACATTTTGTTTTTGAGGAAAATGAAAACAAGATGGGGCTCTAAAGGGGAATTTTTTCTGATGAAGAGGGATCTTAGAACTCCTCTTTGTAAGCTGTCAAAACTCTTTGTGAGCCCTAAACCGTTTCTATACTGTACATCTAGCCTAAAGACTGAACTGAGCATGCTCAGAAACTGAAATTTCAGATTGAATAATTTTTCAATGGATTAATATTTTCTCACCATGCCAATACCATTTGAGCCTTATGGAAACCTCTTTCTACCCTGAAAGTTTCAGCTAAAATTCCAACGGTGTGCATGCGGCAGGATCTTGAAAAATTACCCTGCCACTTGCACAAAAAGGTGAAAATGCATTTTGGCACTTTATTGCATGAAACCACAAATCCAATCGAAACACAAATTGGTAAATCAAGAGATGCACCATCCAAGACCATGAAGGATAACTTTAGTGCAATTCAGAATGGTTAAAGTTATTAACGTGCAGATTTGCTTTTAATATTAAATCGCTTACTCAACCTTAACTATAGTGTCGCTACCATGCCACTATATTATAGGGGCAGAATTGTACACCTATAGTTAGGGTTGGTAGCCTGTTTAATGTTGAACTTCAAACTGTGCACTTTAATAACTTTGCAAACCATTGAACGGATTTGCACACTATTTGGCATGCGCTGTCACATCTCCTGGTTCTCTTGATGAGTCAAGTTTCTTTCGTCAGATTTATGAATTCTGAGATGTGGATAGTGCTAAAACCTTAAAATTCATCTTTTATTTGCTGTTTTTCCCATCTTCTTGTGTCCAGATGGTGTGGAATTTTGGTGTGATCTTTTATGGTACAATCTGCTTGGGTAACAGAACGGCCACTCTTAGTTTGGTAAAAATATTAATCTGTTGCAAAGTTGTGACATTTTAAATTCCCATTGTTTCAATGAGAAATCTCCTGTCAATTTTATAGGAATAAAGTTCAACTAAGAATTGACCTTACGAAGGGAATCATTCTCACAAGATCAATTCCTTTTTCGTAAGAATAAAATCCTTTTCGTGAAGGAAAAACTTTTCTTTTGCTAGTTGCCATCTTGTTTTTCCTGCAAACTAAAAAGCATGAAAATGCATAAAATGTTGCCATTTTACAAATCAGATGTCAGAACCTAGCTAAAAGGGCCTTGTTTAGCTATATTCTTGAGTTTGTTTTAATCAATTAGGGCAGAATTACTTTTTCTGGGCACTCAAAATCCCACATACCCATTTGATAATATGCAATCTGTCTGTTTGCTTATTTGTCTGTCTTTCAGACAGCTGGATGAGCACTTGCATTGCTAAAGCATGAAATATCAGTAGTTTGTATTCTGCTTCATTATTTTCGTTTCCAAAATCTAAATAAATGAAACTCTACAGAGAGTAAATCTGAATGCTGACAATAAATAGACAAAACATATTGTTCTGTAGATTCAGGAGAATATGTTTACATGTGATGTACAAATCTGAAAGAAAAAGCACTATTTATAAATGGCTAGAGAAAATCCTGCTTTCTGATTGGTTATTTCTGTGCATGAAATCTGTTCCATACACAGGTAATAACAAGTACCTGAAAGCAGGACCACATTGTGAATAAAAATAAATCAGTGTGTTGTTTAGAATGATCTTTCACCAGTCCCCCACAGAGTTGATCATCCATCACAAGCATGGCTGCTACCTTTACATGGTAAAAAGTCTTCACCTGAGCCCTAAAAATAAAACTACCTTAATTAAAATATAAAACATATTATATAAATGTTGTTTCCCTTATCACACCCTCCTTACACACATAAACAAATTAGAAACATTAAGTATTGTTTATAGTTTTCATTACAACTGTTTCTTTGTTGACAATGAGAAATAGCCTTTCTGTCTTTACCTGCACATCAGGGAAATCTCTTCTGCTTGCCCCGACAGTGAGATAACTCAGTCTCTGGCTGTAGAAAAGGCCTTTCATTTGTGTGAACAGTATGTAAGAAGAGCAACATTCTAACATTAGAACTGAGCAGAATTTGAATCCATATATTCCATGGTAAACATTTTATATCTTAATTTTGATGCCAGCAAAGGACAAACTTTGTTCAGCAGTAATAAAATTACATCATCAATTACACCATTTGCAGTGGTGGAAGGACTATTTTATCATAAATGCACGCAAGTAAGTCTGTGGTTTCTTACAATAAACATGCTTTTCCTACTGTAAAAGTAAGAAAAAGAGCCTATTTTATAAGCGCAATAAGATACTTGGGTGTGTATGGAGCAGATTTTACCACACTTCCAGGGGCTGAAGGCACTCAGCCTGTGGCCTTATGCTCACTATGCCCCTTGGTGTCCAGTAAAATCTGTTCCATGCACACCCCATCATGTCTTATTGCTTACTTAAAGCAAACTGAGAAACAATTATCCTCTAAAAATTATTCTTAGCAATTACAATAGACATAAACAAATTTAGAGGCTGTGATAAAAGACAATGGCTATTTTTTCATAATCTATGGAATGGTAACACATAAAAGGCAAAGTGTACAAATAAATGTGTAAATCTATCAACAGCACATTATCCACAGTGCAATTTTAATTTATTCTGATATTCTTCAGAAAGTTTTGCTTTTAAATTAATGGCTCAGGTCAAAATATATAGCCTATTCAGGTTCCCATATTGTTGATGGGGACCTGAATATGACAGATGTTAACTGGGGCACCTTTACTGCAGTCACATCTAAGAGCAGGGTCATTCTTGATGCCCTACAGGGGCATGCCTCAGACAGCTAGTGTTGAAACCCACTTGGGAGGGAACAATCTTAGAGCTGATACTTTCAAATGGGGATGGAGAGAATCTCAGACTTAGAAGTGGGTAACCATCCTGGAACAAGTGACCACCAAACAGTGTGGTTCACAATAAACACAGCTGTAGAGTTGCTTGCCACAAAAGCTAGGGTGTTGGACTTTAGGAGGGCTTATTTTGACAAAATGGGAGAGTGCCTCAGAAAAGCACTAGCAAACAAGCAAGAAGGAGGGTGGAAGAACAATGGGGAACATCAAATTGCTATGACAGAGGCAACAAGCCTTGTGTAAAGCAAATCAACAAAATAAAACAATACAAAGGAAAAACCACTATGGTTCTCAAAAGAGGTGGCAGGAAAGGTTAAGGAGAAAAGGATAGCATTCAGAAAATATAAAGAAGCACAGAAGGAGTAGGACACAGAACTATATCAGTTAAAGCAGAAGGAGGCAGGGAAAGCAGTCAGAATAGCAAAGGCCCAAACTGAGGAAAAGATAGCCAACTCTGTTAAGAAAAGGATAAAACCTTTTATAGGTATGTTAGAGAGTGAAGAAAGATCAAGAGAGGGATACTGAGGCTTAATAAAGGGAGGGAATGTGAGCAGAGGTGACAGTGAAAAGCAGGATACTGAATGAATACTTCTGCTCATTATTCACAAAGAGGAGGGAGGGAGGTACCTTAAATGAAGCAATAGAAACACTCTGGATAGGAGGGTCGATACCAATCCATTTACAGAAGAAAGAGTTCTGAAATAACTCTTAAAACTGAAGGTAGACAAAGCAATGGGGTCTGACGGGTTTCACCCAAGAATTCTAAAAGAACTAAGGGTAGAACTAGTGACACCACTGACTACCCTCTTTATTAAATCATGGAGGATGGGGTGGTACCTGAGGACTGAAGGAGGGTGGATGTGATTCCACTTCACAAAAGTGGGAGCAAGGCAGAGGCAGGAAACTGCAGACCTGTTAGATTGACCTCAGTGGTAGGAAAAATGATGGAATCATTTCTGAAATTAAGAATGGTTGAGTACCTATGGGCCAGTAGGGCACGGGACCTAATGCAGCATGGATTCACAATAGGAAGGTGGTGTCAGGTGAATCTAATAGATTTCTTTGACTGGGTGACCAAAGTAGTAGACCAGGGAGGGGCTGTGGACATGGCCTACCTAGACTTTAGCAAGGCATTTGACACAGTCCAACACAAAAGATTAATATACAAATTAGCTAGCCTTGGAGTGGGTACCAAGGTGGTAGCCTGATAAAAATTGGCTAGACAACAGGACGCAAAGGGTAGTAGTAAATGGAGTACACAGTGAAGAAAAGAGGGTTACTAGCTGGGTACCACAGGGTTCAGTACTGGGACCGTCCTTTTAAAGTCTTTATAAGTGACATTGCAGAGGAACTGAAGGAAAGCGCCTCTTGCAGATGACACAAAGATCTGCAACAGGGTCGATACAGAAGGTAGGTGGAAAGGATGAGAAGGACTTGGCAAGGTTGGAGGAATGGTTAAATGCATGGCAGCTTAGATTCAAAGAAAAAGTGAAGTAATGCACCTGGGAAACAAAACCCAGGGAAGAGTACACAATGGGGAGGGGGTGAGATACTAACAACAACAAAATTGGAAAGGGACCTGGGGTAGTCACATCAGATGACCTAAAGGTGGGAAAGCAATGTGAGAAGGCAATAAGGAGAGCTGGATGGATACTGGATACATAGGGAGAGGCATCACCAGTAGAAAACAGGAAGTTGTTATCCCTCTGTACAGACAGTTGGTGAGACCCCACCTGAAGTACTGTATGCAGTTTGGAGACACCATCTCTGCAAGGACATAGACAGGATGGAGGCTGTCTAGAAGATGAGCTCAGGTAGTGTCAAGCCTGACTATAGATGTCTTTAAGGTTAGATTAGATTTATATATGGGAGACAAAATATGCATCCCTCCCATAATAAGGTGGTGAGTTCTTCAAAGGCATTCAGTCTATTGAACTCATACTGCACTCTATGAATCTATGAAGAAGGGCATCAAAATGGTGCAGGGTCTGCACCAGAAGACATATGAAGAGAGATTACAGGAGCTTAATATGTATACCCCTGAGGAAAGGAGGGAGAGAGGACACGATGGAAACTTTCAAATACCTCAAGGAATCAACAAAGTCCAAGAGGGTAACATCTTTTAGAAAAGAGATGTTTTATTTATTTTATTTATTGAATCTAGGATTACAAGTACCTTTGAGCCAAAGCTCTTTTACAAAGGTTCCACGTCAGTTGAGGTTTACACAGGACAATTGGATAACAGGCAGAACAGTGGGTTTAAAGACACTTACACATGCAGTTCTGTACATTCAACACAGTGGTATAAAATTCCAGGTGGAGGTCTGGCTAACAGTGTTAACATGGCATGGAAGAGTACACACTAGTGAGGTGCTGCTAGATGCATTCGTCAGAATACAATTAAAGTGCCAATGGGGTAGGGAAGGTGGGTAAGGGTGGTGGGGGAGGGTGGGTGGATGAGTGAAGGAGTTGAGGGAGAGAGGTTTAAGTGCTAGGTGGAAAGAGCAGAAAAGTAGAAGGCAGAAGAATTAGAAAGGACAGTCACAGGAGCTAGATGTAGACAGGATATGATGGAGGTTGATTTGAACGGTCCTAGCTTAGGCATGGAGATGTCAATACTGAGACCATTGACCAGCTGGGAGCTCTGTGGGCAAACGATCTTTGCCCTGCGTGGTGCAGTAATGCATATGCAGTAGCTGGGATTCAGAGCCCTGGTGATGCGTGGATTCCATGTTGTGCAGAGGAGGGCTTGGACACCTAAAAGTAAGCCTAGTGTTATTTTCTTTGCCATTAGGCAAGTTTGGTTCTTGATACGGTTTGAAAGTTGAAGCCACCCAGTTTGTATGTAGTGGTCACACGGTGGTGAGATGATGGGAACCAGTGATGAGTCGGCAAGCTTTGTTTAGTGTAATGGATATGCACCTAAGGGAGTGGCAGAGGCAGAGCCACAAATGGTCATGCCATAGTCGATTATTGAGACTACTGAGCTCTGTACTGCAATCCTTAAGGCATCTGATGTAAGGCATTGCCTATGCCTATAGAGTAGGCAAATCTGTGTGTTGGCAGCTTTGGCGATGTTATCAATGTCCCTAGTATATGATAGATTACAGTCAATGGTAACTCCAAGATATTTAAAGGATTGAACCTGCTCCAGGGTTGCACCAAGGCAATTTGTGATTGTGATGGGATTGAGCCTGTGTTTATTCTGCAGGCTGCAGAAAAGCACAGCCTTGTTTTTTATAGTTGAGTACCAATTTATGCTTACTAAACCCCTGCTCCAATAGAGGTGAAGGCAAGCTGCAGATTATTTTGAAGGAGTCCTGGGTCCTTATAACTAGAGAGGATAATGGTGTCATCAGCATAAAGGAGGATTTGTTTAGGACAAGATTGTGAAGATTATTCGAAAGAGGCTAAAAGAAGTGGTCAAGAATGGAACATTGAGGAACTCCTGAGCATATGGGTCTTGCATTGGAGAGAATATCAGCTATTTTCACTCTTTGGGATCGGTTCTCCAGGTAGCTCTTGAACCATGTGGTGGACTGGGGTGACAGCCCAGCAGAACGAAGCTGTATGATTAATAGTTGATGGTGGACAGTGTCAAAAGCCTTGGTCAGGTCTATGAAGACTGAGCCAGTTAGAAGACTGTTGTCCAAAGAGTTGTGAATAGCACAAATGAATTCAAGGAAGGCAGATGTAGTACTGTTCCCTTTACGAAAACCGTGTTGTTTGGGTATAGGATGTTGTGTTTGTCCAGGTATTCCGTAAACTGGTCAGATACAATTTGTTCAATGGCCTTAGAGAGGGGTGGTAGTATGGATAGAGGCCAGTAGTTCACATAGAGGGCCTTGTCCCCACTTTGTGGACCAGGGTTACGGTGGCTGTTTTCCGCCTGTCAAGGAACTGGTTGAGGGTGAGGTAGAGGTTGATGATTTTTGTTAATGGTAGCAGCACTTCATCTAGGGTGAGGGACAGAAGTTTGAGGTCGAGTGAATCCTCACTTGTTCTGGATTTGGCAATTGCTTTAGAGATGTATTTACAGACCTCATGTGCCCTCGCTGCTTTAAAGTAGAATGGGGGCAGTTTGAGGAAGTGGTGCGAGGCAAGGGAGAGAGTAAGTAGGTGGTCATCATCGAAGAAGTCTGGAGGGAGAACACTACTGAGGTGGAGAACATAGTATTGAAGGTATTTGCAATCATGGTAGGGTTAAGAGTTATGACACCATCAATGTCCAGCATAGAAGGTGAGGTTTTGTCTGCTTCCTAGTAACTTCTTTAGAGTGTCTCAGAAGGTTTTCCTTTCCCAGGTGTTAGTGACAGCATCTCTATAGTATATGTTTTTCTTCTGGTGGATTGATTTAGTGCAGTCTTTTTCGAGCACATTTGTAATTCTGAATGTTGGCTTGATTGCCTGTGGCCCATGCCAGAAGCCAGAAGAGGTCCCTTGCTTTCAGTTCTGCTAATAGGTCAACGGAGAGCCAAGGATTACAGAGGCCTTTGACTTTACGCTTTTGAAGGGAGCATGGGAGTCACAGGCAGCACTGAAGGAGTTGATGAAAAATACAAGGCCGAGTTGACATCTGAAGCATTGAATATAGGAGACCAGTCTCTGTCAGAGGTGGGATTTCCGGTGTTTCAACTGACCATGTGAAAGGATTCTGCTATTGATTAATTTTGGGGGCTTGAATAATTTATTTGACCATTCACAGATAACTGGGAATGGTCGCTAGCATATCCAGAAGGACGGAAACATCTGTGATGTGGGAGGGATGGCTGGACAGTATTCAGTCTAGGATAGTGCTTGTGCTAGTTTTATAATTGTGTTGTGGGCAGACCACCAGCTGTGCCAGGTTGGCTGCTGAGATGGCATGAACAAGGGGCACAATTTGAAGATAGAGGGAGGACAGCTCAGAGGTAATGTGAGGAAGTATTTTTCATGAAGAGGGTTGTGGATACATGGAACAGCCTTCCTGAGGAGGTTGTGGAGTCAAAAACAGTGGGGAATTCAAGAATGCATGGGACAGACATAAGGCAATTCCAGTGAGGGGTACAAAGGAGTAGGTTGTTGGTTAACTAGGATCTGCAGCTTATCTATTAGATGGTGAAATGGGCAGACTGGGTGGGCCAAGTGGTCCTTATCTGCTGTCAAATTCTATGTTTCTACGCTCTATGTTACAGCCGCCAGATGCAAACGTTAAAATTACTGGAACCTTAGTTGTTTCTAAAACTAAAACCTTTCTTTGAAAAAAAATGGATGATGCTGATGATAATGTTGTACAGTTGTGTTTTGCATTAAATACCCCAGCAAACATTAATGCGGGTTTGGTTTCGTGAGATTAAGTTTAAATGAATAATAAATGCCCTCAAAATAATCAAATTACAAACAGAAATGATTCAACAGAGGTCAGTCCTCAACATTTTAAAAGAGTAGGCAATGCAGGCATTTCAAACAGTGAAGTTAGACCCATCCAACTTCACTTGAATATTCTACAAAACACCTTGGCAAGTGAGCAAGAATGCTATGCTACAGCAGTTTATTTTAAATGAAAGCTGTATAAAAATCAAACAGTTTCTGTGAGTTTCTTCTACCTCTTGAATGAGAGGGCTGTTGTGAGGTCATTGAGTAGTCCTAAATGCTTTTCTCCATTGGTTAAAGTGAACTGTTTTTAAGGGCATCTTTTAGTGATAGCCAGTGGTTGCAGTTGAGACAACCTATACTTTCCTTGTAACCCCTATGAACCCTAACACAAGGTTCTCTGGGGTTTGATCATATACAATGTGCCAGGTGGGGGAGTTTTGTAACTCATTTGAATCTGTGGGGATTAGACTTTGCAGCCCTATGATGCTTGTGGAATGAGGCCACTGCTTTATTTCTTGACAAACCATGAATAAAGATGTGTATGCACATTGAGGAAAAAGGGGATGTGTAATGGATTGTACTGTGATAGGTAAACAAAATAAATAAATAAATAATAGAATAAAGTATGGGGTGGTGTGTGTAATGAAAATTTTACACACCCAAGTGTACAAAATATCAATGTTAAAATGTGGAGTGAAAATATAAAAATTGGCAATGTTAGGAGCGTAGAAACTTAATGCACGCCATAACGCAGTCATTTTTTGAATTTTTTCACCAAATTTGCAACCTAGTTTTTGGGACCCCATCTCATGAACAGTGGCACTGTAATTTCATGAGCTGGTCCCAAAAGGTGATTCCACACAGTGACCACAAAATCACCTTTCAGGACCGAGTAACAAATGATAGTGACAGTTTTCACAAGGTGGGTCCCAAGAACCCCATGTTGAAAATCTGGGGCAAAAATAAAAAAAGGCTGAGATATGAGCATAAGTTCAACATCCCATTGAATGGCTGCATATCATGCTTACCTTTAATTCTTCAGTTCACATTTGGGCTTTGCCGATGTGTCCCAGTCCAGAGAAGATGACAGCCGACCTCCAGAGGTAAGTATGGGGTAAGGGGTGTGGGGAGGTGGGTGCTCAGTGAGAGGGGAGGGTACTGCAGCGATGAGGAGGGACCATTTTCAGTTTCACAGGGTAAAAAATCACAACGAGGGATTGTTTTCTAATTTAAAGCAAATGCAGAAAACATTTTGGCACACTGGGGTGGGCCTCAGTGTTCCAAATGAATGCTGACGTGGGGATTGGGCACCCTGATGTCAGGCATAACGTGGGCAGAGGGTACCAGGAAAAACGGGCGAGGGACCGCTTTCTAATTTACAGGAAAAAAATTCGCGACACTGGGGTGGGCTCCCAATGTACGACATTAGATGTCGTGCATGATGTGGGAGGGGGCACAAAACAGTGAATGGTGTCTGCCATTCGCAACATGGCAGCATCATAGAATTGCACATGCACACATGTCATGTGCATGAGCAGTTCACGATCGAAAACGGAAGTAACAGCCATTATAGTGTGACTGTTATTCCATAGGCCAATTGTGGTAAAGGGCTTTAAGCTCCACTGGGCTTTTGGAAGGATACTTCAAATGTCCAACAGAAGCTGTGTAGAGATTGCCTGTTTTCTGAGCTACAGAGCTCTTGCAAAACAGCTGTAGGTTCTGCCCACAGCCCTAAAATGGGAAAATCCACTGATTATTAAATAGTATTTAAGGATCAAGTGACATCCCAAACTTTTAAACACATAACATCTATACACTATTCTGTTTAGCATTTTCTGTATTTATCTGCCTTCTTTATTTATTATGAAATAAGTTTGCTTAAAATATGATCATTGTTCTAGAGATTTCAGTACTGTTGCCTCACATACGATTACAAAACAGTTTGTGAACCACAGTTGGTTGGCATGGAAATGTTTCTGATGTCATCAGCCAGATTGCGCTGAATTTTTTCAGGTGTGTTCTACATTACCTTCCTGGCATTGTTTTAGTGCAATTGCACAAACTGTGAAAAAGACCACATAGAAGGTGGTCACACTCTGTGCTTTAAGAGCGGCAATTTGTAAAAATGTCAAGTGTCAAAATAATGATCACAGAGATCAGGTATATTAACAAGCATTTGTTAATGACGACTGTTGTTGTGCTGGCATTGGCAGTGGTGGAGCTGGAAACGAATAGCTCTGTGATTTTGTTAATGTGTCCCAAAAGGTGATTTTGGTACAGCAGCATGCCATTGTGTGCCACAGCTATGAAACGCATTTTGGGTAGGCTGTGAAAATGGCAGCTGGACTGTTGATAAGGAGGTGTGCACAAATGCCAGTGGTGAAATGTGGCATGAAAATATTGCAGATTGACAAAGTTACAAGGGTGCATGGAAACTGTGCAATGCACGCTGCAACACAGTCATTGTATGGACTTTCGCACCAAATTTTCAACATAGGCATTTTAGGACATCTGCTCATAAATAGTGTCACTGGCATTTCCTCAAACTGTCCTGAAAACTGATTTTGCACAGTGACCATGCAATTCTGGTGCTGGACATGCAAAACACATTTCAGCCAGCTGTACTGTTCATAAGGAGGTATGGAAAAATGCCAATGATGAACAGCTGGAGTGAAACTATTACAAATTACAAAGTGACGAGCATGCATGCAAACTGTGCAATGCACGTCATAAAACACTCATTTTATTGACTTTTCGTCCCCAAATTTTCAACATAGGCATTTTAGGACATCTGTTAATGAACAGTGTCACTGCCATTTTCATAATGTGTCTCAAACACAAGCTTTCCACAGTGACCGCTGTTGTGCGCCGGAACTGCGAAAACAGATTTTGGTCAGGATGTGAAAATTACAGCTGTACTGTTCATTAGGAGGTGTAGAACAATGGCACTGCTGAAAATCTGGAGTGAAATACAAGTTTGTGAACTTATGAGCTTAGTGTAAACTGCGCAACGCACGCCATAACACAGTCATTTTATGGAATATTGTCACCAAATTTTCAACACAGGCATTTTAGGACCTCTGCTCATGAACAGTGTCACTTTCATTTTTGTAATGTGTCCTAACAGTGATTTCACATAGCGACTGTGCTATCCTGCACCGGAAGCGAAAACACATTTCGCCAGGATGTGAAAATGACAGCTGAACGGTTCACAAGATGGTGTGGTAAAATGCCAATGTTGAGAATGTGGCGAAAATATTGTGAATTCTCTAACTTATGAGTGTGTATAGCAACTGTGCAATGCATGGTAAACAGTCATTTTTGATTTTCCCCACCAGATTTGCAACATAGGCTTTTGAGAGCTCTTCATGAACAGTGGCACTGTCATTTTGTTACTAGGCCCTGAAAGATGATTTTGCACAGTGACTGTGAAATCACCTTTGGGACTGAATAATGCCATGACAGTGCTAGAATTCATGAGGAGGGTCCCAAAACCCAGTGTTGAAAATTTAGACTAAAATTCCCAAAAATGCCTGAGATATGCAGCAAAGTTGAAAAATCCTTATTTATTCCATTATACAGCTTACCGCATTTCCTCAGTTCAGGTCGGCTTTGAAGAGTGCAGATGTGTTCCAGGTCCACCAAGATCATCACACCAGACTCCAGAGGTAAGTATGAGGTGAGGGGGTGGGGAGGCAGGGTGACAGAGGTGGGTGCGGGTGGGGGCAGGGAGACTACGAGGGACCGTTGCTTTTACAGGTGAAAAGAAAAAAAAAATTGTGGGACAGTTTTTTTGTTTATGAGATTTGATGCTGGGTGGGCTCCCAGCATGCCACCTAAATGTTTTGGGGAGTCTGTAGCTGGTGGGGATTGGGCACCCTGCTGGCACACAACATGGGGGTGTTATGTCGATAGGGATTGGGCACCCTGCTGGCACACAAAGAAAGTGGGGGGCCTAGCTGAGGGGATTGGGCACCCCTCAGCAATTAACAATGAGGGGGTTCTTATGCCAATGGGGAGTGGGTTCCTCCATCAGCACACAGAGAAAGCAGGGAGCCAAGCTAAGGACTGGGCACCTCCCTCGACATTTAACAATGGGGGGGAGGGTGATTTATGCCAATGGGGTGGGCTCCCCAGTGGCACATACAGAAGGGGTGGGAGTAAACCGACAGGGAGGGTGGGCACCCCTGGAAGTGGGCAGTTTGGTGGCCACTGTGTCGCCATGTGTACATAATGTCAGCGAGCACGTTCCAGGGAAGGTCCACTGCATCTGATGAGCTTTGCTCGGATTGCAGCTGACCTTTTCTAGATGTGCTCACCACATTATGTATGTATGGTGTGGCGCTGGCATGCAGGCTGATTGGGGAATGAGGGACGCACCTACTGGTGTGTGCCTTGCATTCGCCAACAGAGACCGTGGCTCTCCAAAGCTGCACTATTGCAAGATGTTGGCTGCATAAGCACACCAACATAAAAACTAGAGAGAGATCATCAGGTGACCACTCCAGACATTTGCAGAATAGCTCCATAAAGATTATATAGGCCACACGATATTGCAACATGAAAACCCTGTTTTTATCAGATGAATATATTCTAGTTTTTAAACTATATAAGATCTTTATTACATATGTATCCTTTTAAGGCAAGTGCCTCAGAATAAGAACAATGTTGCAAATGTGTCAAAATGTTTGAAGGTAGCCTTCAAATGTTGTGGTGCATTAATTGTTGGTGCAAACACAACTCGAAGTTAGGAACTGGGCCTGTGTGTAGACTTGAGAATCCAACCTGACTTCAGGAGACAAGCAGCTGGACAAAGGTAGTCAACAGGATAAAGATTCTGTTTCCATACAAAGTTCCTTATAAAGAGAATATGTGGAGAATAAAACAGAAAACATAGGAAACAACATTGTACATAATTTCTAGAGTTTTCCTAAAGGTATCACAGGTTCCAAGGATAAGTCTCAGATAACTCAGAAAGCCACGAGTAGGTTACAGGTGGCCATCAGTGAGATGAATAGGAATAACACAAGATCATGCTTTAGATGGTTTAATCATGCGTCTCTGGTGTAGTTGTAAGGCTGTGGCAAAACTGAGGGTTTTCAAATGCCTGAGAAGTATACTTACCATAGCACAGCACCACAAACAGAGTGTGTTATTCTACTATTCTTAAAAAGCCCTGACAGGGTTGGGACAACTTTGAAAAAAATGAAATATTTAGACACATTTCAGCTTATATTTATTTATGTAGTTCTTATTAAGAACATTTGCATAAAGACAGGATCGCAGCCATATTACTGTGGTTGCATCTCCACACCATCAAATTCTGTTCATGACATCATAATCTGTTGCTGTGGAGATAATTATGATGTCACAAACAGGGATTTTGATGTTAGGTGTAGGCAAGCAGCAAGAACAGATGAGGTTTAGGGATATGGGTCTTGTTTCCATGTGACTGTCATCAGCAACAAAGACAAAAGAGGGAAAATTACAGACTATTACAGAAAAATAGGAAATAAACTATATATGTATATTATAGTGACTCTGGACCTCAGCTGTTATGACTTAACCACCAGGTATCTACAAGATGCTGAAATCCTTTCTCCTACAAATTCTCTTTATGCTGCTCCTGCTCTCAGGAAATGTTCACCCCAACCCAGGACCACCTGGGCAGCCAGCAGTGGCACCAAGCAGGACAGGGACACTCACCATGGCATCCATCAACCCCTGCAGCATCCTCAACAAACTTGATTCCTCCAAACATGGATCCTACAGCACAACCCTGATGTCCTCTCAGTTGTGGAAACATGGCTAAACCCTAAAATCCCTGATACCTCAGTCTCTATCCCTGGCTACTGCATTTTCAGGCAAGACAGGATTGCTAAACGGGTGGGGCTGCACCATCTATCTTAAGGATACCCTTATGGGCTACATCATCCCATCCCTAACTCCTCTCAGGTCCTCACAATCAAAATCCTCCTTGGTGCACATAACCAGGAACTCACTGTCATCTCAGTTTACCTACCCCCAAGAGACCAGGCTGCTGGCTTCCATAGCATCATGGAATATCTAAGGGTCCAGCAACATAATTCTGAAACTATAATCATGGATGATTTTAACATTAACTGGTCTCTGCTGAGGCCGCTACCTATAAGGATGCAGCCGCTGTGCATCACCTCACTCAACTGGTCAATGCCCACACTAGGTGTAACTATAGGACAGGCTCCTTACGCTCTAGACTGGATTCTATCTAACTACCCTGAACGCATCTCCAATGTTTCTGTACTCCCAGATATGATAAGTGACCACTCGCTTGTCATCTGCTCCTGGTCAAACAAATACCACAAGCCCCCAAGCTTATCTATGCTAGGTTATCAAACAAGGGCACCTCCAGCTGTTAAAATCCCATCTAACCAGGCTGAACTGGGCAGTGCTTGACTCCCTCAGTGACACCAAACAAAGCTCTGGACCTATTTATCAAACATTTCAACGAAGCCTGTGACATCTATGCACCAGTGAAAAGATGAAGGTCAAAGGACAGACCAACCCCTGGGTTACTACTGACCTTTAACTCTGCTCAAGCACAGAGACCACCTCTGGCATTGTGCTTGTGCAACTCACACAATTAAACATACAATTATGCAAAGCAGCCAGAAATGATTGCACTCAAAAATACGGAATGCTAAACCCAGTTATTACAAAGAGGCTCTGGCCAACTCTTGGGGCCAGGGAAACAAATTCTGAACAGCATGAAAGAACTCACAGGCAAGGATCCTAAAGCACCACCCACTATGCTCAACCTTCATGGGACTCCTACACTCAACCTAGGTACCATCACCAGCACTTTTAATAATGCATTTACAAACCTGGACAGTGTCCTTCCACCAAATTTTTCGACGACCTCCTCCAGCTCCTCCCAAGTTACCCCCAACTAGACCGCATAACCCCAAAGTTTTTTTTAAGGAGGTCCCACCACAAGTAGCTAGAAAATACATTCAAAAGGCCATCGGCAAACAAGGGTACAGTGGTGACTCTTTGACCTGAAACTGTTGGCACAAGTCCTCGATGAAATCTTAGAACCACTTACAAAGATCTTCAATCTCTCATTTAGACTGGGTCATTTCCCTCTCTCTGGAAGAAAGTCACTGTCACACGGTTCACAAAGCGGAGATAGGATGCTGCACACCATTACCGACCTATATCACTCCTCCACCACTATCTAAAGCGCTGGAGCGAATAGTGTCAGACCAACTAGTTGAATTCCTGGATAAATACAATGTACAGTGCCCAGAGCAGCACGGCTTCAGAAAAGGCACAGCACCACCACTGCACTACTGGAATTTTCATCCTTCATCCATGCCACGCTTGACAAAGGGAATTGTGGAGGGCAGTATTTATAGACCTTACCAAGGCATTCGACACAGTTAACCACCCCTACTGCTCAAGCAACTGTCCTCCATTGGGATCTTCAGCGATGCCCTTCCATGGTTCACCAGCTACCTTGTTAATCGGCTCCAACGTGTAAGGATTGCAGGGATCTCTTCGGATGAGAAACCGATCTGCTCTGGAGTCCCCAGGGTCTATTCTGGGCCCACTACTCTTCTCCGCCTTCATCAACAATCTCCCCAGTGCCTGCCACCAAAAAATATTACTATATGCAGATGATGCAGTCTTGTTTCCAGCCACCATGACATTACAGTCCTTGAATCCCAGCTGCAGCTTGACTTCAAGTGCATCAAGACTGGTTCAATTCTCATAAACATGTCCTGAACCACAGCAAGACTAAAGCCATGTCCTTCTCTAACCGACTGAGCAGGCACAACTATCTGTCCCTCACCATCAAGAACCACGCTTAGGAACCCACTCGAACTTGTCAAGGAGTTCAAGTACCTTGGTATTACCCTGAATAGCACCCTCTCTACACTTGGCATATTGACACTGTTGCCAAGACCGCCAATATACGGATTGGACTACTACACAAACACAAGCACTGTATGCCTGCAGATGCCCTTAAACTAGCCATCTACAGCTCTGTCACCGCTATCATTAACTACGGCCTTGCCATCTATGGCTCTGCCTCAACAAGTGCCCTCCACAGGATCTCAGTTTCTCTCAACAAAGCCTGTAGACTACTAATGGTGCGGCCCGACAAACTCACACCTGTGACCTCTATGCACAGGCCAGCTGGCTACCCCTATGCAGCAGAATACAATACCAGACCTGCTTACTTACCAAAAAGATTCTCCTCGGTCTCATGCCACCTGGTGTTAGCTCACTCCTTACTACCTACAGTGGCACTCAACAAACATGTGGTGCCCAATCTCTAACCTTTCAGGTTCCAAGATGTCTTACCTCCATGGGTCAGCGGTCCTTTATCTATAGAGCTGCTTAATGGTTCAATTCCCTCAATAAAGAAGCACTTTCCTCTACTACACTTGGACCCTTCAAAAGGAATCTCAAACTTTACCTCACCTCTGCCACTCAATGTGACTGCTTCTGAACAGAGATCTCTCTGAACACCTACCAGCTCACTCATGTCTCACAGCCCACCCTTTCCCAGTCTCATTCCCTCTGGCATCGGGCCTTCCTTGTGACTCCTTTCCTGCTTTGCATCTCCACTGGTACAAGACATTTTCCATCACCATCTGACCGTGGCCCATTAGCCTGTCAACTTCCTCTCCCGGTCGCACAACTGCAATTCTAACTGCCTATGGTGTCCTCTGTCTCTTATTGTTACCGCAGCCAGCTACCTACTCAAGCTGTTCATTATATGAATATAATCTCAAAGTATGTTATAACTGAGTATCTTTATTGTTTCTTTTAGTTGTTTTGGTTGTTTATTGTGCATTCTTTTACTACCTCTGTGTGTATGTTGACCTCATCCTTTGACATGGAACTTTGTAAATGAGCAGTTTCTGCTCAAAGGTATTTGTAATCCGAGAATTTAATAAATAAAATAAAAACTATAGTTAGGTTGAGGACCCATTTACATTTTAAACCCAAAATTTTGCACCTTAATAACTTTGCAACCATTTGACAGATTTGCCTGAAATCTGGAATACTTGATCAAGACCCATACACCGTGGGATCTGCCAAGTTTCGCATCGTCACATATACGGCTGTGGAGTTATTAAGTTTGATCTAAAGCATTTATGCTTTTCTGGAATTTTACTGTCGTCTCACAGGTCACACGGTTTACACGATCGTCTGAAATCTTCAGGGAACGTAGGCCAGGGTCCCCTAATGTGCCTTTTGAATTTTCATGAAAAATATTAAACGGTTCAAAAGTTATTCAAAACAAGTTCCCATTATAAGTCAATGGGGAAAGTTAACAAAAGTTCAACAGTGTCACAAATGCAGTTTTTACTTTTGCAAGTGGCTCCTTTTACTGTCTCTAAATCTGCCATTTTGTTTTCAGTTAGAAATCAGGAAAATGCTTGACATTTAAAATTGGGACCTCTAGCAACCTAATTATTTTTGTATTCACCTAGTCGGACCCTAAGGATGCTAGCTATGTCTTTATTTTGGGGTAAACGCCCAGAAATATGTTTTTAAAATTTCTAGAAAAAGTATCATGAAAGTACTGTTGCACTTGCAACACTGTTGAATGAATTTATAAAGCTTTGCAAACTTGACAGTACTTTTCTAGGCTGTGGAAACTGACAGCAATTCCTTGGCACCCTGCTGCAAAAGAATGGTTTGGTGTTTTGGGCTGAAATTTGAGGAACACAGCCGACATCTCACAAATGTGCCTTTCAGTGTTTCATTGAAACAATATTACATGGCGGCAAAGTTACGCACTCCAAAGTTGACTCTTTTTCCCATAAGATAACATTACGGCGTCCGATACATTACAGGAATCATTTGGCACCCTGCTGCAAAATAATGGTTTGGTCTTTCGGCTGAAATTTGGAGAGAATACAGCCAGCATCACACATATGTGCCTTTTGTGGTTTGGTGAAAAATATTACAGGGGCCCAAAGTTATGGCACTCTGAACTTCTTTTTCCCATAGGATAACATTACGGCATTCACTGCGCTTTCAGGCCTGTATCTCGGAACGGTGCGAGATACAGACTTTTCGTTAGAAAATGCTTAGCTGTCTACTGGGGGCTAAGTATAAACTAGCCAGGAAAGTCATAAATCATAAGACTTTTAATTTATTTTTTCTACTTCAGACGGTTCCTGAGATATAATCAATTTAGTACTCCAACTCCTCATTTTCTGCTCCGAGAACCATTATTATGCATACATTCTTTGTACTCACTGTCTTCCTTTATGCAGCTTTCAGAGAAAACCAGCCTGGGTGCTTACATTACTGTTAAGGTTAACGCTTCTATGTTCCATTCCCATTTCACTTACTGCTCACGCCTATGCCACCATGTGCATTACCCTTTATGCTTTCATTTGCGCTTGCTTTTGTGTTGTTTTAACATTTCTGTCTACACTACTGTTTCTCTTTCTGTTTTGCTTTGCATCACCATCGCGACATTATTTGTGTTTGCAGGCACAATGTTACTATGTGACAAGACATCATTGGGCAGGAACGCGAGGCCTGCCGCATTACTCTCACTATTTCTCGTTATCATTCTCAAAAGAAAGGGAAAGTAGAGGCAAAATACTCCATTTAATGCATTAGTTAGGGTTGTTCCACACTGCAAAAGTGAGGAAATTCAGTATTAGGTTGAAGCCCCCTTGGCCCCCGCCTTACTATCCTCAATCGCATCAGGGTGCGTATAGGTTGTCGGTCCCAACTCTCACCCCATTCTCCTACACCTCTGCTTCTTTACACATGTGATGGGGTGAGAGTTATGGCCGAGAACTCGAATGCGCACCCCAATGCTGGTTGGGGGTGTGGCAGGTGGCCAAGGGGCCTTTCAACCCTAACACTGAATTTCCTTGCTTTTATTGGTGGAACAACCCTAACTAATGCATTAAACAGAGTTTTTTCCTCTAATATTATATATAAAGTGTATACTGAATTGTATGTAAAACTTAAATAATCCAAAGTGTTTCTTAATTTTGGCAGGGTCTCTTCAAACAACTGCACATTTAATAAATGCAATCAGTATAATAGTTATATAATTCTCCCATAACACCCTTTAAAATGTATTATGTTTGCATCTGTGGTGTAGCATGGCATTGCAGTTGTGCAGAATTATGTTTTGGCTAGGGTTCAAACATTTTCTGTACTGGGTACATGATGGGGTAATAAGATGGCTATGATCAGTGTCAGTGGCTCGTAGGTAGCACACTCGCCTCTGAGGCTGGCAGATCAGAGGGCTGTGAGTTCAGTTCTCACATCTGGAACTTGGGTTAATATCCCAGTACTGACACTGTAGTGCAGCATGAGAGGGTGCTGCACTTTTGAGGTGCTGTCTTTCAGATGAGACGTTAAACCGCGGTCCCATCTGCCTGGATTGGTGGTAGTTCAGGTAGATGTTAAAGATCCCATGGCACTTATCAGAAAGAGTAGGGAAATTTTTATTAAAGAACAAAAACGAAATACAAGCAATAGAAATACAAAAAAAAAAACAAAGTAACAAAGCATTTCAAGAAGACAATAAAGTAGAAAACAAAATATAAGTCTAGGAATATATAAACAATATAACAATCATACAAAAACAATAACACACCAGTGGAATTAACCCACCCACCCAACATGGCACCATAAATGACTACCTACAGCAGACCCCAGTGTATGATACTCATACTCATATAAAGCATCTAAATCATTCTGAATACAGAAAAAAAACATCTTGCATCAGAACAGTTTTAGCTTGGAGACTGCGTAAACATCTAGCATGCCATATGGCCCATTTGAGGCAAGCCAATATTACAAAGGCTGTGCCTTGCCATTCAGCAGGAATTTGTCCCAAAATTAAAATATCATACGTCATAAACTGAAACAGAGGTTCACCCCACAGAACAGCCAAGGCAGACCAGAAACCCTGTATCTGAAAACAATCAAAATACAAATGATGCACAGTTTCTAGACATCCTGTACAAGACGAGTCAGAGCAATATCTGTCACCTAACTGCTTATGCTTTTGATTATTTCGTACATTAAGCTTCTGATGTCCACAAAGCCAAACAACATCTTGCATTTTTTTTGGGATTCTAGGTTCAATCATGCTGGCCAACAACAAGTCAGTATTTACTGAGGTAGGGACCAGAAATAAAGGATCTTCAAAAACAAGATTCCGTTATATGTGTATAAAATACTTTTTTCTTATGTAACAGGAACCAAAGAAGTTCAATTTTCCATAATCTAATATATTTTAAAGTGATTTGAACATATTCCGCAGCAATTTTTCTGACCGGTGCCATTTACCCCTACCCCAGGTCAGTAAGAAATTCAGTGCCCCATAAACTCATACATAACGGTCCCATACCATCAGTATCCAGTAACATCAGACGTATGGTACTATAAAAAATTTCCAAAAACTAAAGGCTGTATCATATGAAGACCCCTGACTTCCAAGCTCTGTATGTATGTGCCCGCTTAACAGGATTTAAGCGACTTCCATAGAAAGGAAAAAAAGACCCATAATCTTAGCATGCACACTAAAAGGAAGGGAAATATATGCTAGACATATAAAAAATCAGAAGAATATATGAACGTAGAAGAAACGCTCTTTCTTCCTAGTCATTTTCCAGGATTGCCACTTAGCCACTTTTGCTGAGCAATATCGAAGACCATATCCCAATTACATTGGGAGGCCGTAGAAGTGCCATAATAGATACCCAATAATTTCACATTACCCTGTACTATCGGGACATCAAAGGAATCTGAAATTAAAGCAGAACCTAAAGCCAATATCCTGCTTTTCAAATAATTAATCTGTATACCAGTAACAGACTGTAATTCCTGAAAGACTTGAAGAACCTGCATACTAGACTTTAAATCAGCCACAGTAAATATACAATCATCAGCATATGCTGAAACTTTGTGAAATACACCACCTGTTACCAAAGAAATAGGCACCATCTGAGAGTCAGCATTTATATACCGTAAAGTAGGATCAAGTCCAAAACAAATAACAGAGGACTTAAGGGACACCCTGTGCACTCCAACATTAAGACAAATGGGGACACCATATATCCATTCACCAAGGAGTAATCAATGACCCAGAATACAGAACAACTAATATAGCAATAAAGTGTGTAGGTATATCATAATACTTTAAAACTGCCCAAATATACTCATGACTAATAGCATCAAATGCAGATTGTTGATCAAGAGATAAAAGATAACCAGACAAGGACTGGGACATACCTAGTTCAATCAATTCATGTAAATAAGTTAAATTATGAATAATATTTCAACCAGGAACAGCACATGACTGTGTTGCAATAAGTAGGTGACCTGACACTTTAGCAAGTCTATTAGTCAGGATCATGGCTAAAATCTTGTAGTCAGAGGTCAAAAGACTAATGGATCTCCAGTTCGATAACTGCTGTGAATCCCTTTATGTTTATAATGAAAACCATAATACCATTACACATACTAGGAGTTAACTTTTGTTCCAACCAAATCGACTGAAAAGAACATGTAACCAAGGTATCACAGTAGCAGAAAAACTTTATAAAATTCATTAGGAATACCATCTATGCCTGGAGTAGTCTGAGTAGATAATTTAGTAATAGCAAAGGAAATTTCCTCTGTAGTGACAGGAGACACCAAAGTTTCTTGATCCACAATTGAAAGAGAAGGAATATCTAAATTATGAAAAAGACACTAGGTGTAGCTGGGGTACTTCCTGAAATTTAGAAGTAACGAAGGCTTGTACTACACCACAAATACCTCTCACATCATGTACTTGATTACCATCACCATCCAGTAAGACAGACATGCCAAATCGTTCTTGGAGTGTGAAAAAGCATATGGATTGACTTGCTGTTTGGAATCAGAGACCAAATACTTTTGCTGGGAAAACTCTTATCTTCCCTGGACTTTAAAAAGCACACATTTTCAATTTAATATCTTGAAGTTTGGATAAAGAAGAATCATCCGAAACTGACACCTGACCCAGAAGCTTAATGTATTGGGCTCTATACCCCAAATAGTCCAAATATTGACTTCTAGCTTGACGCTTAGAAACCTGTATAAATAATAATTTTAAGTCTAACTTAACATTTTCCCACCATTCAAGTGGACTATCATAAAGAAAACAAAGATCAGCATGTGCAACAAATAAGTCATGGACCTGGCCTACAGTAATAGCATCATATAACAGGTTCACATTTAGTTTCCAATAAGCACGGCCATAGGAAGTTGTTGGTACAGGCCCAGTCGTAGTAACACTACCAAATGATCCGATGTTTCAGGGAAGAAGAGCAACCTCAGAACAAGTAATTCTACGAGATAAAAACAAAATCTATGCGGGTAGATAGACTTCCCTTAAAAATGTGTGTGACGGGATGATATGTAATATATCATGAACATCAACCAGATTGTGACATGTAGCACCTCTAAAAGAGTGTTAGTATCACAAAAACTTTCTTGGTCTTTCTACCCCAATCCCGGGACCCAAGCCACAATTAAAATCACCACCCCACAAGACCAGTTTGGACGTATGGAGATACGGGAAATTTTATGAAACAAAGCTGTCCTGTCTGCCTTTTGTTGAGGTGCATAGACATTAATCAAGCAATAAGCACAATTTGAATAGACAAAATCCACCAACAGAGCCCATTCAGGAGAGATATCAAATACTTTTAATATCTTAACTTCAAGATCTGCAAATAAAATACCCACCCGTCACAAACATCCTCACCCATGGACCATAAAGAAATACCCCATCTCCAATCTTTTTCAGCTGCTTTAAGTTGTAACAAAGAATGCAACCTAATGTCTTGTAGTAATAAAATATAACCCCGACATTCCGTAAACTAGCAAAAGTTACTTGCTTTTATGAGAGTTTTTAATGCTATTAACATTAATAGTCAGGAAAGTCACTCCATTAACCATAGAAATGATATTTAACGAGATGGAAAAGACAGGAAAAAAGTAAACAATTTATGTCACCTAAGACACATCATTTCCTTTTTCCATTTTTAGGCTTTAGTTTATCACAGACACCAATGTCTAAACTTGTGTCTGCATGGGAAGAGGTCACTGAAGAAATGTCCGATGCTAAACCATCAACTTCCTCTTCATGATCCTGTAATGGCGTATAGGTGTTTTGCAAAGGAAGGGGTCAGAATCAATAGTAGAATCTACTGAAACCTTATGGGCCTTAGAACGAGTTATTCTATGAAAGGAGGCCTCCTGCTGTATTTCTGGAGGAGGCATACTTGTAAGGGCCATGGAAGTAGAAGGGCTTGAAGAAGAGGCCTGAGCCACATCACTCTATACAAGAATCTTCTTCTGGTAACTCAGTAGAAATCACAGGAGTATCGAGAACCAAAGCCGATTCTACTTCCATCACAGGAAGAACTTTAGTAGAAGGAACCAAATTAGAGGTAGAAGGGATTTCTAAAGGAACCAAAGATTTTGGAGGGGGAGCAAAGGAGAAGGCTGGGGATGGGTAAGCAAGGCCTGAAATTTCTGACTCTCCTTCTGAGCTGTTGCTACATAGACGTCTTGCTCAGCCCTAATAGCTGGATCCACACAATTGTGGAAGCCCAAGAACAGAGCCTAAATGTATGACCCACTTCATCGCAGAGATTACACCTAGGAGAATTCCTGCAATGTGCACCAATATGTCCTAGATCACCCCATAGGCCACACTTTTGTCGATCACAAACATTACTAAGATGACCCAAGGTCCCACATTTATAACAGGCCCGAGGCTGATCTGGGTAGAAAACTACCCTCTGTCCTCCCCAGAAAAAAACAATTTGGTAAATGCTGGGTTAAGCTATTTTCCATCCTTATATCTACCAAAACTTCCATCCCCGTCCATAAACATTCATCATCCAGGATAGGTTCCGTTGTCCTTTCACTATACAATGTTGTTGTAACCAATATGTAATGTCAGCAACATTTACACCTTCATTTCGAAACATTACTGTAATTTTCTTAGTTACAGGTTTAGTCAAAGGTATGGCTATAAAGGAACTCCATAATGGAGTATGTTTAAGGAGCTGAAACTGTTTCCAAAATCGATCCAACCCAGAAGGGTTTTAAAACTAATGTCAAAGACAGAATCTCCAGACATATGAATTAGAGCATAAATCCATAGGTGTAGAATTTCATACCCCTTCAAAAGGTCTCGACCAACAAATTGTCTATTAGGAACTTCAGACACAGGACCCTTAACTTCAGGCGACTGCATTACGCCGTGCTGCTGGTTCAGAGGAAAGTCTAAAGTAGCAGTAAAAGTTTCTCTTTAATGCCTGTATGCCATACAGAAGGTACAGCAACTGTCGCAGGTACAGGCTCCGCTAGGACTGCCGCAGGACCTTCTGAGGACACATCTTGAACAGTAGACTATAAAGACTCATGGGGGTTCAATGAAGAAGATTCTCCTTCTAAACATTTTATTTCATCCAAAAGAGATGTAGAAAGAGGCACAGCAGTGGATGGGATATGTGCTGCAGGAGAACCTTGACCCAAAGGGATGAGGCAGAAGATATATCTGCCTGCTCAGAATCCACACTAATTTTAACAGGGAAGAAGGTACTAGGTTTGGATCCCACCCTGCACCATCGGGACCTGACCCATCCTGCCGCTTCAAAGCCTGAGAAACCCATGCTTCTGGAGCTATAACAGCATCATTAGAAAGGGTTTTATCCGGAGAAGCCAGAGAGGAAGAAGCAGACTGCCGACAATCAGCAGAGAAGTCAAAGGCAGGCGTGAAACAGCACACTGCTGTGCAGAGTCAGGGTCAGACATAGAGGAATCCAATATAAGAGGCTGAGAGGAAATAGAAACATCTGCAGACTGGGAGCAGAAAACAGAACTAGGATACTTTCAAAGCGCTACTGTGTAACCGACTCTCATCAGAATACTGGAACCAATAGTACTTACAGAGCTCTCTGAAAGAGCTTGAAGGGAAAAATCCTCAGCAGAATCCACCAGCTGAACCTTAGCACAGGTTTCAGCCACATCAACCTGCATGCCATCGTTGCAATGAGGAAGGAGCACCACTTCCTCTTCCTGTGCATCACCAGTAGCGCCCGTGGATTCTAAATCCCGCAATAAGTGGTTCCGCATTTCCAGGTACCGACTTTCTTCCAAGGCCAACTGCCTGTGAATGTCGTCCGTGCAGAATCATTCACTGAAGCCAACATATCATCAGAAACCAAGGTAAAAGATGCAGCAACACAAACCTGATCCATCGGAATGAAAGTACTCCTGTACAGGTACACCCAAAGACATTTCGATCACTAGGGAAAGGAAGGCCGAGGAGGTGATCAGCACCTCAGCCTTCCACACGCCTGCACTCCTCAACGCCCTAGAAAACTCTGCAGCAGTTTGCACAGCATCACAGCAGCCACCTCAATGGAGTAGGGAATTTCCCAGTGTCCTGGCCAAATTTCCTCATTTGCTAAAAATACCACCAACAGCTTAATCTGGTTCACGGTCAGTTGGCATTCATCTGTATCTCCTCCCTGGGTCACGATGAAAATAGGCATGATTTGTCTAGTGTACTTACTTGGTCAACAAAAACTAAATAAATAAACAAATAAATGATGACAATGTGGTCACTGTTGTCCTATAAATGGAAGCTCAGGGCCCTGAGGTCCTGTGCTTCCACAGCTACTTATAAATATGCATCTACAGAGGGATGGGAGCATAGGGTTAAGGATACTATTATACTAGCTCAAAAGTAAGGGAATAAGTTGCAAAAACTTGCTAATGCTCTAGTTAGGGTCAAAGGAAGAAAGTTAGGAAATGAGGCTTTAGGAGTTTCACTAACACCCCACCTCCCAAACCAGGCAGGAGAGGAGGTGGGTGTATCTGAGCTTTCAAGCCTAATGCTCACCCTAGTCCATCTGTAAATAAGGTCAGATGTGAGACCTTATGAGAATGGGGTGAGCATTAGGCTTGAAAGCCTGGCGTACCCCTAGATGGGGACGCATTTAAGACGCGTGGTTCACTTGACCAGGGTGGGGTCTTGAACCTCCCTGGTTCATGGGTTATCAGCTTGCTTCGGATGGTCCAGACCATGGCCTGATTCCCTCGCCGTCTCCTCTTCCCGGTGATTCAGTTAGAAACTGCCTTATCGCCAAGGGTTCCTTTTTTTCTCTCCTGTCCAGCAGGCAACCCTTGGGCAACATCTGATGCCTCTTATGAAAGAGACATGCAGATCCTGGTGCAGGGCGGTGGCTCTAACTGGGGTTCTGAGCGGACTACCCCTTCACTATACCCAATATGGAATAACCTCCTTATCAGGGTGGATCACAAGCTGATTCTTTGGAAACTCTGGGCCTCTAAGCGGATCTTCTCCTTCCAAACACTCACACGCTAATGTCTTTGAACAGCTCAGGGACAAATATGGCCTGCCATCCCAAGATTTCCAGGAAATTTCTTCAATTAAGGAGTGCCTTAACTCCTCTTCTCAAGTCTGCATCACCCCAGTCCAAATGGAGCTGCCTAGATAACCTTCACCAACCTAACGGTGGCAAGGGCCTTGTAGGCTCCTGTATAGAACTCTTAGAGATACCCAGCCGGATGCCTCTTCTCTAGCAAAATCGTATGGGATTGAGACCTCCCACACCCTATATCCCCACAGCAATGGCCAGAATGTCTCAGGGTGGCCCATACAGTTTATAAGGACCCAAAGCCAGCTACTTCAACTTAAAATTCTCCTTAGATGGTAATGGACCCCAGATCCTTTTCAGTTGTCAGCTAATCTCACAAGACAGATGTTGGAGATGTCACCTCCCTGCCCACTTTCTTCACATACTCTGGACTTGCCCAACAATACATACTTTCTGGATGCAAGTCCTGAAGGACTGTTCGCCATAGTAGGCACAAACATTTTCCTTCATCACTACCCCTGTTACTGGGGATGCCTCCTATTGAATACACTTTCCTATTATAGCAAAGTGTGGGTCCTTGTTGCAGTTATGGAAGCAAAAAGAGCTCTCCTGTTGAAATGAGGCACTCTTCACCTCCTACAATCTTGCACTGGTGGGTGGCTATGGCCAGACAGGCCATTTTTGAGAGACTCACGGCAGTAGCTAAGGGTAAACTGGCTATCTACCATCTTAAATGGGATGCATATCTACACTCTCATATCGGCATGGTAGCACCCCCATTGAAAAATCCCCTGTTACCTAAATATAGACTGTGACAACAGAAGGGTTCCCCTCTCCAAGGCAGTTCATACTTTTTTCCCTGCCACTGTGGTCTGTGTCTTTACTCACCCCCATCTTTCTTTTACTCCTCAGATGCTCTTTGGCCTGGTTGTTATCTCTCTGCCCGACTCCACCTGTAAAAGTCTTATCTGGCCCATTCTAACTGGCTTTTTTCCATATTACCCCAAATGTGTGTCTATGGCTGCTTACAGTATGATATAGTCTGATAATGCATGTTATAGGTGTTTTGGAATCCATTTTGACTCTCAGATATGCTAAGATAAGTTACTTCTTTCTCAAGTCATGTCTCCTGTCAACTGATGCTATATCTGATACCTGGCCTATGTATGCCCGAAACTGGAACTGTTGATGTTGATATGGATAGTATTGCTTTGTGTATCCTACCAATGTTGTGCAAAGGTTGAAAAATCAATAAAATTTTGCATGATAAAAAGAAAAGCTCAAGGTACACCCCAACCTGCTCTCCTGCCTGGTTTGGGAGGGTGGGTGTTAGGAAACCTTGATGCCTCATTTCTCAACTTTTGTTGCTTTGACCTAACTGGAGCATTAATGAAGCTTTTGCAACATGCACACACACACACACACATATATATATATATATATATATATATATATAAATGGGTAGGGCGTTTTTGTGTCCTGATTGGCTGAGAGGAATTGCTAGCCATGTCCTTATCAGGTCATATTGTGCCAACTGGCACTTCTTCAGCCATTCAGGACTCAGCACAAGAGAGACCATGGTGCCAACATTGTTGAACTGTGTGGCTAGCTGGAGCACCCCACCGAAGACAATGTCTCTTACTCCAGTCAAGTTTTAGACTGCACAGCACAATCACTGCTGCTGGGTTCACTGGGAAAATATATTTGTTAGGCCTTGCGCTGATTTAAAAAGTAAAAGTCTGACCTTTGCTATTTCTGTAGAGAAAGCCTCCCGATCCAGTGAACATCGCTGTTGCCTAGACGTGGCTTTCAAATCATAACCAAAACCTGCTCCTCCATCCAATCTTTCAGCGATAGATGAACCGCAGTTTACTGTTATTGCCACAAAACTCAATAGGCTGTTTTTCTAATTTCTGAGACTGATGCGTTTGAGGACCGTGAAGCTGGAAACTGCTCCCTACAGCGCCCACTAAGGGACACGCTCTTCCCATTCAAGCTGGTTATTCAGTGTTCAGTATGTGAAATATTAGCAGAATTAATGACAGGCTGAAAAACTAAAAACTAAAAGGACACCAAAACAAATACTTTGTGTGTGGGGGTAGGAGGAACACTATCAGAGACGCAGCTGACAGTGACACATACGCTAAGACACCCTGAAAGAAATATAAATAAATAACTAAATAAATGCGCTCACCATTTGTTTCTTTGTGGTGTGGGGGCAGAGACAGACACATACCTCCCTGAAATGTTTAAAGGGGAGCTCAGACAGACACCACTGCACTGTAGTGGCACATGACATCTCCATTCTATTGTATTCAGAGCCCCAGAGCCTGGGATTGGGCACCTAAAAAATAAGATGTGTCTTTGCCTTTGCCTATTACAGAACCATAGAAATGTCATGACTATTTATTTTTGGATTTCTTTGAATTTAGTATTTCTTGGAATATATTTTTAATGTTTTGTTAAATTTTAAATTAATTATTTACAGTTTATTGGGGATCCATTTTATAAAAGGAATAAGACGCTCTGAGGTTTGGTTTATGGGCTGATAGCACTTCCCAGGTGCTAAAGGCACTCGTGCAAGCACCTCATGGCTCATTATGCACCTGGGGTGTGCTCTTAGCCCATAGACCACACCTACACACACACACAGTACAAGTCACATTAAACTATTCCACTAATAAGTTGGTTAAGCTTTGTTTTTGCTGTTGGCAATGGATTGGCAACTTATATTGCATTGTTTTTCAGTCCTTAACCAGCTCAACGGCAATGCTTGTAAATGGTTTTGCAGCTCAGTTGGATTGTGTCTGCAGTCTAGTCACAATTTAATGCAAAGCTACATTTTAACTTTTAAGAAACAGTTTGTGCAGGGCTTTGTACTGGATCCAGCAACACTTATGCAACTCAATCAGAAATGCTAAACAACTCATTGGAGGAACAGTTTAATGTGACTTGTACTCTATATATAATCTATAAATATATGAGGGAGTGAGAATAGCAATTGCTACACTACTCTCGGAGGCTGTGGGTAGAGTTTTCCACTGCACCTGAGGCATCTGGACAAGTACAAGCTCCATGTATACATATCTCTTCTTGGCGACACTAGTGTGTGAAAACCCTATGTTTTCTGATTTCTCTTTCTCTCTCTCTCTCTCTCTCTCTGCATCACTTGCTCTCCTTCATTCCTCTACAATCTGGCAGTTGCTACAGGTCTGCTCTTCTAAATGTGGGGCTAGCTGAGAAACACCACACATCACAGAACATTCTGTTATCCATTCAAGACATGCTGCAGTCACGGACAAATGGTACCAATCTATATGTTGTCTTTTTCATTATGGATAATTGGACAAATATGATAAAAGCAGTTGCTGATGGAATTTTATTCTATTTCTGGCTCCAGTGAACCAGGTCATCTCTTGGGAGTACCCATGCAACTTTAGCCTCTACTCTTGACTTGAAACCACCCTCCCCAGGAGACACATTGCTGAGCACCCCCACCCTGAACCCACAACTCATTCAACCCCCCGGACCACCCCTGGGGAAGGCCTGCCTCACCTACCTGGCAGCCTTCTGCAATTAGAGAAATGGTCCTGAGCTGGGTCGAGGAGCTCGGGAGAGCCGGTGGAGGGCTGATCCAGTGATGGGATGTGAGCATCAGTTCCTGGGCTCTGTTGCCTCCTGGCCCTCTGGGGATTTTCCATGTTGTTTCTGCCTCTTAGCACAAATGTGTAATGATGTCTGCACACCTACATGCTGACGCCTGCTGCAGCTCCATCCCTTGAATCAGGATCATTCCTGCAGGGTCCTCAATCCCATCAGGACCACTGGGGAAAGAAGGCATGCACCAGAACCCACCACAGGGAGGGAAGAGCAGTCCTCCAGATTATCAATCTCCTCCCTCCCTGCCAATCCTGATGACCTGAGTTTGCTCCCAACCCAGGTTACCATTGAGGTGCGAGTTGTGACATCCAGTGCATCAACAATCAGCCCCACCGGCCAGCCACTGATGGAAATCTTGTCAGTATTCATTGCTTTGCCCACACCTTGAATCTAATGGTCTCATCTATGCAGTGTCACAGTGCTGAGGCTAGCAAATCTGTTTCCACAGCATACTCAATCTGTGCTCATTTTCTTCATTCTATAAAGGCGACTAACCAACTAAGACAAGTAGAAGAATGCCTTGTTCTTGTTTTAACATTGCCTGACATGGGATGCCGGTACCAGATAGAAGTCATCGTAGCTGATGCTGTCTAGACTGAGAGCATGCACTTCATGTCATGGCAATGGAGTGCAACACTGGGGAGTCCTAGGCCACCATGAGTAGTCACTGGTTTATGCCATGGTGAGAGTACATGGGCCATTTGAGAGGTGCACCTATGATCTAAGTGTATCTACTGGCACTCTGAATCAAGTGATCCCAGCAGTGCAGATACTGAAAGCATCCATGGAGAGATATGTAGACAAAACCGAGAAATTCCAGATGGGGCAGTTGTGTTTTGAGCAGCTGCAAGCTGAACTGGATGCAAAGTTTGCAAAAGTGCTGGATAGTCATGGCTACATTTTTGTAACCATGCTGTATCCCTGGTTCCAATGTGAGATCTTTCACATGGCTATGGATATCCATAGAGTGATTTACTTTGACAACAACTGTGTGATGAGCTGACAGGTTGCATGCAGGGACTGGTAACACTGGCAGCTGGCGAGAAGGTCATGAGAAAAAGGGAATTCCATCTGGCAGGTCTTGTTCCACTATTGAGATGAGGATGAAATACCTGTTACTGACAGTAGCACTGATGGTAGTAAGTGTGCACTGCCCAGCATGTCCTGACATTAAGAGCAATGGAAGAGGACACAATCGCAGCCTTTCTCTGTGGAAAATATCTTGAAGGGCTATTTTGTGGAGTCTTTTGAGCCATTTCAGGTTGATCCATTAGGCTACTGTTTCCAGAAGATGCATTCATCCCCTTACTTGGTGCAAATGGCTATGAAATACATCAGTTGCCCTCCCCTATGAGTGTACTTATCCAAAAGGATGTTCAGCACACCTGGTGATGTTGAGACTCATCATTCAACACTAGACCCTGAACATGTCCAACAGCTCATTTTCATTGCTTAACTTACCATTACTTGAGTTCAAATATGAATTAATCCTATAAAATAGAATTGTAAGCTCTCAAGTCTGTTTTTGCTGACTTTTTCTTCTTAAAGTTAACCTGTGTATTTTTCCCTTCTGATTCCTTCCTGCAGTTTATTGCATGAACTGCTTCTTGTTGTTTTAAGGTGTGTTAGTTTATCATGTATCTTGGGAACAGCCAGAACACTAAACAATAGCACAGCTATAATAGCATCAAGGTAAATCAAGACTCAGTGAGTGCTAACAACGTATTTCTCATGTTGACATCATAGCAATGAGGTTGGGAAACTGGATGCACTGCACAGTACACCACTCACCTTGTCATAAAGTCTACAAAACAAAATTCCAAAATTCTTTTTGCTTCCTGGTTCTCACATTGCCCCAACATTTTGCAGATACATCTTGGGACTGTTTTTGCTGCTTTCATCTTTTGTTATCCCTTTCTTGCTTACAGTTATTTATCTAATAAATAATCAAAAGCTGCCTGCTTTTAAAATCCTTTCACTTCATTTTCTTTTTCCTCACATTCACTTTGCTCAGCTGCCAACACCCAGCACCAGCTTACCTTATGGCAGCGTGGCAGTCCCAAAGGGGACACTGTATGTGCCTTCACTTCCTAGAGATATCCATGGGTTGCTCAGTCCTTTCTACTGGCTGGACCCTGAGTGACCAATGTCATTTTGGAAACTCAGTTTATCAGAGTAGTTAGCAGTATTGATGGCACTGTAGCATTATGGAGCGGCCTCGTTTATTTAATTTTAAGAAACCAAAACATTGTTTTGCCTTTTAATTTTCCTTTCTGTTGTCCACCAGGGATATACCCTGTAACCAGATAGTGCTGTATCCTAAAACAGACAAGGATATACCCTGCCCTGTAATCAGAAAGAGAATGGGATATACCCTGGCAGGCTGTATGAGCCATTATTGAGACAGCAGGAAGGGTTTTTTTTTTCAGACAGGGACCCATTATATTACATGGTACCTGTCCAGCTCTGTTTCCTGAACCTGGTCCATAGGGGCAGTTACATAACCAAAACATTTTGACTACACCATGTTGGGCTTCTAGTGGGTTGGGTATTCCCTCAAGGAGATCAACATGGTGTGTTAGAAAATGTTTTCTGAGGCCTTCCTTTGGCCCACCTTGAAAATGAAATGAGAAGATGTAAAAAGGGAACCATAAAAGCAGGCAGCCTTGTTTTATTTGTGTGATGATTTATTTATTTATTGAAAACTACAGAGATTACCTTCGAGCAAAAGTGCTCATTTACAAAGGTTCCACATCAAATACATAGTTACAAAAACATTATAAATACAATAAGCGGTTCCTGTGGAAATGAAGTTGAGTCTGGCTCCAATCACTTAAGACAGAACAATTACATTCAGTTTTGAAAAATTATACAGATTCTTGCATAAAAGGTCACAGGTTATGTAGAGTGAGAAACCAAATAAAGTTTTTTTTTAACTCTATTTATTCACCCCTTACTCACTAGCCTCTCTCCAATGTGGTCTCTCAGTCAGCTGGCTCTGCCTGTCCACCCAAGTGCAGATCATCCATATTCTGGCTGAGGGAGCCCCTCTCCTTGTGCAGCCTGCCCTAACCCCTCAGTCTGAGTCTTCCGAGGAAGGATTGTCATTCTCCTACTAGTGCTCTATCTATAGTACTGGAGGGCAACTGTCACAGGAGGAGGAACTGGAGCAGACATCGTGACACCCGATGTAGGACATGGGGCCTGTTACCACTGGACCTGCCTTTGCCTACTAATGGAAGGGGTTTTCCTTGTTTAATCTTCCCCAAACATGGGATGTGCAATGTCATCCGGCCCTCTACATGAGCACTCCTGCACATGTCCGGAAGACGGATGTCCAACATTCCCTTTTCAGCATGGTACCTGCTGCAGGCCAGTAGTGCACCCGCTCCACCAGGTGCCTCTATCTGCGAGGGACATTTCCACCCTCCCTCCCTCCCAGGAGAGAAGAGCAGTCCCATGGATGCTCCATCCTCTCCTTCCTGGCTGACCCCCAATGTCCCAAGCTCATTCCTGAATCCGGGTTGCTGGCGTGGCGTGAGGTGTAGTGTCTGGCGCCAAGAACCCTCAGTGGCACTGGCCCAGCCTCAAATAAAACTGTTTAATGGCTACAGTTGCAGTGGACTGCAAGGGCAGACTGCAAAGATCTCTTAAACTGATTAATCTTGGGGAGATTCAGCAGAGTATCAGGCAGTTTTTGTTACCCAGTTAGTGGCCATGACAGCAAATGACCGCTTTCCAGAATTAATTAAAGGTCAGTTGTAGAACATTCACAAACTTCAGGATCAGACAATAAGTGGGCAGCAATAAAAAAGGGCAGCACTAAACGCAGCCCTGAGTGCATAAATATTGTCAGCAGAACATAAAAGCACAGGAAACCAACATTTCAGAGAAAAAGAAATAACAGACAACGAGAGGATGAAGAAAGATGGAGAGAGTGTAAGGAGAACAAGAGGAAAGTGAACATATTGAATGAGAACTTTACTGTTATGTTTATAGGGAAGCTACAATGCCCCTTCTGGACAGATGATACAGTTTGGAGATACAGGTAGTCAAAAGTTGTATTTATTTATTGAAAACTTTTGAAATTACCTTTGAGTACAAGTGCTCATTTTCAAAGGTTCCTTGTCAACACATGGAGCCCAATTCACATCTCCCTAGAATGACGCGAGGTGCCTGCTTCAAACATAATGAGGCATGTGGCATCTTGCACCAAAAGATGCCCAAGGAGCTATTAAGAAAACAGCCTACATCAAATGCAGGCTACATGCACCAAAGGGGCTTGTGCCAGCCTTGCTCCACAAATGGGTTGCGACATGGTGCTAGGGGTCTTGCAGTAGATGCAGGCTGCCATATTCCCAATTTGGCATTCACAAAACCCTCCCAAGGGGCGGAAGTCTAAGTACCATTAGACCAGCCAGGATTGGTCTAATGGTACATAGACTATGTGTCTTTAGGGTAGGTTTTGATAATTAGTGGCAATTGCCATTCCCCCAGCCCTGATCCCAGTATTTAAATATAATAAAAATCTCTGGTGGTCTAGCAGACCCCAGTCAGCCCCTATGCCTGTTAGTAATTATTAAAAAACCCTGATGGTTTAGCGGACCCTCATCAGCCTCAATCCCTGTTAGTAATTATTATTAAAAACAAACTCAATCAGCTCCATCCCTGTTAGGAACTATTAAAAACAAACCCTTGTGTCCCCAAGCCCAGATTCCTGTAATTAAACAGTCCTGGAGATATAGTGGCCCCTACCCCCCACCCCAGCAGGCAGTGTCCCAACACCCCCTCCTCAACCCAAAACAGAGCAGGCAACCAGCAGAACCCTTCTCCACACCACTGCGTCTGGCTGCTGATTGAGCTGTCAATAAGGAACACGTACCTATGTGCTTCTTATTGACAGCTCTGTCATCAACTGGATGTGGTGGTGTGAGGAGGGTTGTGCTAGTCACCAGCTCTGTTTTGGATTGGGGAGCAGGTTGGTGGTTCACTGGAGCTCCCAGGGTGGGGGGGCACCAGATTACCAGGGCTGTTTAATTATGCATAACTGGGGATCAAAGCTTGGGTGGGGATCACTAGACCACCAGGGTTTGTTTTTTAGTCAATTCCTAACAGGGATTGTGGCTTATTGGGGTCCACTAGACCACCAGAGTTTGTTTTTATAAATTTTAACAGGATCAGGGCTGATCGGGGTCCACTACATCACTCAGGATTTTTTGTTTCTTATTTCTTAACTGAATCGGGCTGAGGGAGGGCAAGAGCCACCAGGGACTGCTTTTCAAGGTGCTATTGCTGCATGGCTGCCCCATGGCTTGCTGCACACATTCAAGATGTGCCATCTGTTTGGTGCAGTGCCAGGGTTAGTGCAAGCCATGGGACTTTGCGCCTGGGCCCTACCCAATAGTGAATTGGGCACAGGGTCCCTGGTGCACTGGCGCGTTGGGGCAGCTTGCACCAACCTTTGTGAATTGATCCCATGGTCCTAAAAATAATTTTTACAAGTACAATAAGCAGTACCAGAGGAAATGCTGTTGAGTCAGGCTCAAACACTTCAGACACAACAATTACACACAGTTTTGAAAAGAAATCCATGCAGATTGTTTTATAAAAGTCATAGGATATATACAGAGAGAAACCAAATAAAACAGTTTAATGGTTACCATTTGCATTGGACTGTAAGGGCAGATCACAAGGATTCCCAATTAATTATTGTCACATTATAGTATCGCTCCGTGACTGTTCAGTCGGCGCAGCCATGGAGGTGTGAGGTGGGCTGTGCTGGTTGATGGCTCTTCTCCATGATCAGGGGCAGTGTGGGTTGGTTGGCACTGCCTGCTGGGGTGGGGGCACTATGCCACCAGGGCTGGGGTAATATTGATTACTATCTTGGGGGTTGGGGACAGCAGCAGAGGTAATGTGTTTTACAATTATGTCTGGTACCATCGGGCTGTCGGAGGACGGCAGGCATGACATAACTTTATTATCATTACCAGCACCATTGGGCTATGGGGAGGGTGGCAGGGGTAATATTTCTGTATTATCATTACTGGCACCACTGGTGTATGGCAGATGTGATATGATTTGACAGTTAATTCTGGCACCATCGGGTTCATGGAGGGTGGCAGGGGTAATATTCTTTATTATCATTACCCGGCATCAGGAGTGGGAAGGAGGTAATATTACCTGAGGTTCAGTAGTAACAACAAATGTGGACAAAATAGTTAATGACAATATATCAGTGACTGCAAGGAGAGACACGTGAGTTTACACTACTATGGGGCGTGGGAAGCGGCAGTGCTTTGTTGTATGCATGCCGTGTTCTTTTGGGGGCAAACAACTATGATATAGATATGCACAGTGACTGGAAATCAGATTATGTAACACAATTCAACTTTCTTCTGCAGCTATAGAGTCCTTACAGACAAAATAGAAAACATTGCCTTGCCAGCAGATGAGACGGCGCATTGCTCACTCTTGAAGACTCCATATGTGACGTCAACGCATCTTGCAATACAGAGACTCAGCTAAACCTCCATGGGGATGCACATTGGACAGGCCACAGCAAAATGGACAAAATGAAGAAAATAGAAGTAGGAACTTTGCAAAATAAATGTTAGAACTTTATTGTCCACTCAAAACTATACAACAAAGCAAAGTAAATCAAGTTATGTCACCGCTCTTTAAAGAAAAGGCCTGCAGTGCTGAGCTAGAGCTATCTTTCAAAGGGAATTTCAACTAATAGTTAATGTCGGCTCAAAGACTGATGTGATTAATCACATCATGTAAAATCTGGGGAGCATCACCTATATTGTCTTCCACTCTGTTAAACCCTCAAACTATTTTACTGTAGCCTTAATGGAAAACTATTTCAGTGAGCGCTTGAGCAGGTGATGTGGAAAGCATACACAAAAAACGCTCAAGCAGTTCCAGCAGGAGTGGCAGATGTCATTCAGGGAGTCCTTGAGGAGACCGGAAGTTCCTTTAATTTGCATATTAATACCACCACTGAGACCACTGTTACAGGTATAAGAGTGGTCTCATATACATACTTAGGGTATGTGACCCACAAACCAAAGATGAGCAGTTCTGATACCCTAAGAATATAGGTGAGACCAATCTTACAACTGTAAGAGTGCACAACTGTAAGAGTGTACAACTGTAAGAGTGGTCTCAGTGGCAGTACTATTAATATATTATTGATCAAGCTTGATCAATTTATGATTGTTTTAAAATCCTTACACTAATGTGCCTTTTTCCAGGGCAGCTGTACATAAGACACTCTTCACAGAATTTGGCGTCTCATGTGCAGAAGAAAGACACACTCAATCGATCAGAGTGCTCCCTTGATCTATAATGTTTTATTTTTGAAGCAGTTTGAACATTGGGTCTCAACAGATATGTGTTAATTGCTATTATTGATAATCCTTCATCTTTATAATTATTTTGTTTGGGTAGTATACTCTGAATGTAACAGATTTCACAACCTCAGATTACTATAGCTATTTTATTTTCTTACGTAGAAACATAGAAGCATAGAAGTTGCCATCAGATAAGGACCTTTTGGCCCACCTAGTCTGCCCTAAATTCACTACTTACTGTATCACTACAAACTCTACTCAATCTCTGGTCTAACCTTTCCTAGCCCTATTACTATGGTCCCCTTGTGTCTTCCCATGCATGCTTGAATTCTGCTACCATTTTAGTAACCACCACCTCTGCTGGGTGGCCATTCCAGGCATCCACCACCTTTTTCGATCTCCTCACTTCTCTGAGGTCCCCTCCAGCTTCATGTCATGACTCCTTGTCCTCGATCATCTCCTTCTATGTAAAATATTACCCTCCTGTATCTTGCTGCTGACTGTCACTGCTCCCAGTAAGTAACTCTAAAGCACCCTAATGCCCATGTCTCCATTCCACTTCCCTGCCCTCCTGTTATCTCCTCCCTCGTCTCTGTAGTTGTCTATAACCCTCCTTCCTCATTACCGCTAATCCTGAAACTGATGTGAGAATCTGACTATATGAACCTGCACAACTTTACCAATGACTGTACTAAACTGGTCTCATGTCATATTTATAATACTACATATGTTCTCCTGCACCATGTAACGTGGCTCCTGTATCTCATGTTATTTCTATTGCTATGTATGGCTCACCTTTCACACTATGTGTGTCTGGCCATTGCCTTCCCCTGCCTTCATTGTGTTATTCGTTATTTGTTTTCTTTTTCCATACCACCTCATGCCTGAGGTGTGAATTTACAGTATAAATTGAATTTCCCTGTATGTGCTGCTGTGTTTCTGTATTGCTTGCCACCCTGTGGCTGGTCGTGATTGAAAACAGTCCTCTGGATCAGTGCACTTACCCAGTAAACAAAGACATAAATAAATAAAGAAATAAAGAAATACCTTTAAGGTATTTGGATGTTTTATCATGCCACCCCCGCCCCAATCTCCTTTCTTCCAGAGTTATACATTTCATTTTCTTTATTTTAGAGAATCTTTGAGCTAAAACAGCCCTTTTCAAAGATGTCTATGTCAAAATACAACCAGACAATATAACAATACCACAATGTAAAACACTATTTACAATCACATGTAGTCTTGCTTAAGAACCTCTGCAATAGATTAGTTTAAAAACATTTACAGTGCTTAAACAACAAATCTCAGATGGAAGCAAATTACAGATCTTTACTGCTCTCATTGAAAAATACCTTTGTCCCAGGTTGGTTCTATTTAATGGTACTTGAAGTTTCTCACTTGCCATGTTCCTTGTGGAATATCTATTAGAAACATAATTAAAACACTTTTAACTCCAACAGGAGTACAGTCCAAAATAACCTTTTACACATAATTGCATGATTATAATCAATTCTAGAAAATGTTAGTAACCAATTAAGAGTAGTATATGAACAGCATCTATGACTATCTCTTTTACTGTTAAGAACAAATCTATAAGCATTGTTTATAGCAACATTAATTCTCTCAAGAGCTGTATTACTGGCTGCTGAATATACTGTACCACTAGCGCATAATCAACAATTGAAAAATCAGACATTTAATTCCTTGAGTCTTTCCTTGTAGGGCTTTTGATGTAGGCTATGCACCATTCTGGTTGCCCTCTCTGTACTGACTCCACCCGATCTATGTCTTTCTGAAATGGGTCATCCAGTACTGGACACAATACTCTGTGTGGTGCCTCACCATTGATCTATACAGGGGTAGCACTACCTCCCCTTTCAACTGCTGATACCCTCCCTATGCACCCAAGCATTCTGCAAGCTTTTCCCACTGCCTTATCACATTGCTTTTGCTACTTTAGGTCATCAGATATGATGACCTACAGAGGTCCTTTTCTGTTTTGTGGCTGCTAATACATCCCACCCAATTGGTATGTTGCCCTTGGTTTTTGTGTTCTATGTGCATAATTATGCACTTTTTGTATTGCAGCCCAGCTGGCAAACCCTGACCAGTCTTCCAGCTTTTAGATTGTCGCTCATTTTTTCCACCACCCCAGTATGTCCATTCTGTTGCAGATTTTGTGTCATCCATGAACAGGCATACTTTCCTTCAGCCCCTGCAATGTCATTTATAAACACATTGAAGAGGACCAAGCCCAGTATTGATACGTGGCATCCCATTAGTTGCCATGCCTTCTTCAGAGTGAACCCCATTTACCACCACCCTCTGACTCCTGCTTTTTACCAACTTTGTACCCATTTTACTACTTTTGGACCTACTCATGCTGCCCAGCTTGTTTGCCAGTCTTCTGTGTCATGGGCCTTACTGAAATACAGGTAGCCCACATCCACCAGCCTGCCCTGATTCACTTCCCTGGTCACCCAGCCAAAGAACTCAATCAGGTTTGTTTGGCAAGATCCCCCCGTGAACTCATGCTGCGTCGGATCCTGTAATCCATTGGTCACAAGGTATACCCAATCCTTTCCTTCAGTAGTGTTTTTATGACTTTGCCCACCACTGAAGTCAGGCTGACAGGTCTGTAGTTTCCTGCCTCCTCCCTATTCCCACGTTTGTTAAGTGGGACCACATCTGCCCTCCTCCAGCCCCTCAGAACTTCTCCCATATCTAGTGATAGGTTTAACAGGGCTGTCAGAGGTGCAGTCAACTCCTCCTTAAGCTCCTTCAGTATCCTAGGGTGTATCAGTCCAGCCCTACTGCCTTGTCCAATTTCATTTTGCTAGTTTCTTGAGGACTCCATCCTCTGTAAAAGGACTAGTGTCCACCTACCTTCCTTTAATGCCCTTCCACCTATCTGTGGCCTGTCACCTACCCCTTCCTTTGAAAATACTGAACAAAGTACTTGTTCAATATCTCTGCTTTTTCTGGTCTTCCTCCACACAAGTTCCTCCTTCTCCTCTTAGCCTTCTATCCCTTCCTTGTGCTTCATCTTTTCACTTATATACCTAAAGAATGTCTTATACCTCTTTTTTACTGACTTGGCAATGACCTCCTCTGTGCCTTCGTGCTTTAACTGCTTCCCTCCTTTGTGTCTCCTGATAACGTTCCCTATCCTCTTCCTTCTGTATTGACTAGTACCTTATAAATGCCAGCTTCTTTTCCTTTACTTTCTCTGCTACCTGCTTAGAGAACCATAGTGATCTCTTTTTTCTCTTGCTTTTTTAACCTGCCTGACACAGAGGTGTGTTGCTTTTCAATGCTTTCCTTTATTTTTCCCACTGTTCCTCTACTCCACTAAGTTTCCCAATCCATGCTAGAGCATCCCTGAGGCATTCTCCCATTTTCTTGAAATTGGCCTTCCTGAAGTCCAGGACCATCATTTTAGCATGGTTTGATTCTGGTCCAGTTCTTACATTGAACCACACCATACGATGATCACTGGGCCCAGGTGGCTACACACTGCGACAGCAACACTGTCCCGTTTGACAGTACTGGGTCCTGTATTAACCCACCATCACCACAAGTGGGTTTCTTAACTAGTTGCCTGAGGAACCCCTGCATTGAGTCTAGGATGTCCTTACTTTTAACTGTTGCAGCAGCTGGGAGGCTCAACCCACATTCAGTAGATTGAAGTCCCCCACCAGCAGTATCTCCCCCTTGTTTGCCATCCTTTGGATATCTTTCATCATATCCTTATCCACTTCCCTCCTTGTGCTGGAGGTCTGTAGATCACCCTGTATGAATAGTGGCCCTCTCCAGGGTGACCTACAGTACCTCTACTTCTCCCTGTTCCCATGAATTTCATAGTTTTATGTTTTGTCTCACATATTGAGCCACTGTCTCCTTTTACCCATATGAGTTCAAACTATTATTACCACCCAGTTTGAAACAACTGTTGGTAATATATGATGCAACTGATGATATTTAATGTTGAAATGTTTAAACAAAAATATCTTAATTGAGGGTAGTTAATCTGTTTTTAGTTGTTACAGCTGTTGTTGGGTATTTTAGCCCTCCTTCTATCTGTTTCAAACTACTGTCATTATACCAGTTTTTTCTTAGAACAATGTTCAAACTTGCTATATACTGGTTGGGGTAATACTGATGTGCTGGTGAACATTTGACCAATGTTTCTGGCAAAAGGGAAATAATAATCTGGGTACTCAGTCATGGGATTGGTCATTATTTAGATTTGGACCACATATCCATTTTACAGCTGCAGGGAAAATTATCTATGGATTTACATTAATCCCAATATGCTCACTGCTATAATTAGAGGTGACCTTATTACATTAGCAGTTCTTACACATTATTGTACCAAGTTGGTTGGGAAGTTTTGGGACTTCTTAGCTGCAGGTTAAATAACCATCATAGTCTACATACAGAAACCCCAGACAAATAGACTTAAAATTCTCTAAACAACAATGTGTATTGTTCTCTTCTATGTGGGAATATTCAGCCTAACCCTGATCTCCCAGGAGATACCAGCATTGTAGCTGGCATTCTAACTTGAAAGGAATTTAATATAGTTCACTTGAACACCAGAGTGTCTCACTGAAGTTTGATCAGATTGTAGACTGGATCAGGTACTGCAAACCAAATCTAATAACTATATAATTACTGAGAGACCCAGAGATCAACCTGAAATCGGGGTCTCTGTTCTCAGTGGTACTGAAACTATTGATTACCCAAACAGCCTGGCTGACATCTGTTTGGGTAATTGGGAGTTCATTTAATTGAGACCACAACTGAAACCAATGGGAAACACTGGAAACGTATATAGTTAGAATGCTGTGTGTGTTTATCTTTTGCTTGTAAACTTTTGTTAGTGTTACAGTGTTACAGTAGCACTACTGAAAGAGATAACAGTGGCATATTTGAAAAAATTTCTAACCAAGCAAAACATTGTTCAAAGAATGCCATAGCCTTCATATGGGTAAGGATCTGCTCAAGCTCATCCTCACTTGAAGAGATGTTTTCACGTCTTCCGTTTCAGTTACATTGCTCTTCATGGAGGCAATGATGTCATCATCAGTCATGTTCTCATGACCCACCTCCTCACCATCAGAGTTGACCCATTTGCTGAGCTCACTTGGACTGATCTGTATTGACAGCTTGTCAAACAGGGTGGACAGTTCCGTGTCTATGTCAGGCTTGTTAGTAAACTCAGCAGTCTCAGCTGTCCCCGTCCATGATAGTTTCTGTTTCCAATCCCAGTTCCTCATCTGCTGGTTCAACACACAGTTTTGTCCCTGATCATGCCCATGCTTTTCTTATAGTTTCAGGATCGATGTTATCCCATGCCTCACCACTCATATACAGTAGATAATTTCCTTAAAATTTATAGATTAAACAGTCTCCTGTAATGACAGCTGCTCATCACTGTCTGCCAGCACAGTTTGTAATGACTTTTATGACAGTTACATTTGTAAATTTTCAAAATGTCCTAGTCACATGGTTGCAGTTTAGATGTTGTATTAGGTGGCAGAAAACAAATTTGATGTAACAATCCTTGTTTTGACATTGGGAATCTTAGGGGAGCTGGTTAATTGTCTAACAGCAGGACTACCTTCAGTGGGACTGCTTTGGAGCATAGGTAGTGTTTTACAGCAGGCAAAATTCAACTTTAAACCAGGCAGTAAAGATCGTAAGATCATCCAAGCATTTTGAGGACTGGTGTATGGACTGACAGATTCTTAGGTTAACATGATGAAGACATTGAGGCTGTCATGATTTACCCACCAACAGTAACCTGAGCTTATGATCCCTTGTAGCATTTATACAACCTAAGATTGTCATGCAGTCTTTTATTTCTTAAAGCCTGGTGCATCTTTCTTGGCACCATGGGCTAAGGCCTTGTCAGGCAGGCATCTCCAGTGCAAGCCAGTCTCATCGGCATTGTACACTTGATCTAGACACAGTGCCTCCATGATCGGTGTCCTGCTCAACTGCTCAATGAAGGAGACACACCAACCTCCTGTGCACTGCGTCTCTCACCGCAAGACAGAGTTGTCTTATGCTGTGCCATTTTTAAAATGGTCCAGCCATCCATCACTCACTGAAAATTCACCTGGATTACTCATGTGGGAATGTAGCATCAGGGTCTTTTCCTTCAATAAAGGTCCTGACATCAGTGTGCATTTTCTCTTCCTGACAGAACCAGAGGTAAAATTGCATTATCCCATTCATCATCAGCACAAACTCACATGTCCTTGTGACTGTCCAGACTTGTTGAGGACTCATTGTCATGGCAAACTGGCATCTTTTTGGCTTGCTGCCTTTATGTCAGAATCAATCAATCAATCAATCAATCAATATCTTTATTTAGCCTGGCAGACCACCATTGAGCAGGGTCATTTACAGGATGGACCTGGTAGTTTAAACAACAAGTCACAATACAAGAATTTGAAGTAGGCATAGCAACATAAGCAGCCTATGTACAGTCATTACAAGTGAGAAAGGCATGGCTTGGCATGGTGGTGTACAATAATTTACAAATAGCAATGTAAGACTTGACACTGAGAACAGAACAAGCAGCATAATTTACAGGCATGGTACCAAAGGCAGTTAGCATACCGCTATGTGTGAGTTCTATGCAAGGCAGGTCTCTGATAAACAGTAGAGTACAATATTATTTTGGATGAGGTCAAGACCAGCAAAGCATTACGTGGCCTAGAGAAGACTATAAAGCAAGGGCACTGAGATCACAGGATGCACCAAGGATAGTGGAGGGAGGAGAGGTAAGGAGGGGTGGAGGGTGCAATTGTAATACCTACAGGATTGACATAGCTGCATTAGTCGGCGTGGTAGGTCTAAGGGTAAGGGGAGGGTATGGGAGAGAAAAGGTACCATTAGTGGGGTTTGACAGACAGGTGGGAAGGAGAGTCAGAGATTCAGTGCCAGAAGCAGTTGGAAGACTCCATAAATGATCATTGGATAAGATTTTGAAGGCAGCTAATGCTACAGGTGAAACGAGCTGTATTCCAGAGGACTGGTAAGGCATGACTAATTGCCACCCTGATCAAAGCACGTCCTAAATCTGGTTATGTAAAGGCAATATGAGTCTGGCTTCTCAGCAGATAGCTGGCAGGAATGCAAGAAGGTAGGCAATCCTTAATATATTAAGGTAGCTTGCTAGAGATGACCCTATAGATCCAGAGCACGGTGTTCTTTTGCTGTCTAAGACTAAGTGAGCCCCAGCCTACAATGTTGTAGAGGGTACAGTGGTGTGTTGAGCAGGGGCACTGGTAATGAACCTGAGTGCCTGGTGGTACAGAGTGTCTATTTGGCAAGAGCCACACTAGAGCAGTGCCCATACAAAAGGTCTGCATAGTCACTGAGAGGCAAGAATGTTGTTTGTACCAACCTGGTTCTCCCTCCTGCGCTAATAGATGCCTGATTCTGAAGAAAATCCCAAGCCTCTGTTTAAGCTTTGTGGAGAGTTCCTCGATATGGACTTTGAAGGAAATATTGGAGTCAATCCACACCCCAGATATTTGAAAGAATCTACGTAGTCCAGCGATTCACCAAGCAAGGTGTGGATTTGAGGGGCAGTCCCCACCATGATAGAGTAGGGGGAGTTTACTACAGGGAGAAGTTCATGGCCTTTGTTTTCTTAACATTTAACAGAAGTTTAGAGTAAAGGAGATTGTTCTGTAAGCAGTTAAATTCTATTTGGAGGTCACTACCACGAGCTCCAGAATAGGGCTAGCTACATACAACACAGTGTCATCTGCAAAGAGGTGTATGTCAGCTGACTTGACTCCAGCATCTAGTTCATTTATGTAAATGGCAAACAAAAAAGGACCCAAGATGGACCCTTGTGGTACTCTCTATAGAGTGTTTTAGGGGTAGAGACCCCCAGCCTTGATCTGTTGGTGTCGATCAGAGAGGTAGTTAGAAAACCACTCTAGGGCCATGTCACTGATGCCAATATTCTGTAGAGCAACCAGGATCAAGGAGTGTTCTACCATGTCGAAGGCTTTGCTAAGGTTGAGAAACCGAGTGCACACATAACTTCTGGCATCCAAGGCTCCCAACCAGTCATTCATGACCTTAGTAAGCGTTGATGTGGTACTATGGTGGGGTCGGAAGCCAGACTGAGCAGGGTTTAGAAGGTCCGAGTCATTGATGTGCTGTCTAAGCTGGGTATTAACCACTTTTTCCAGAAGCTTAGAGAGGGTAGGGAGTAAGGAGATGGGGTGGTAGTTATTAAGATTGCTAGTGCTGCCAGATTTAAATAGTGTAATAATGTGGGCAGTTTTCCAGATGGTCGGGAGTGAGCCCTGGGTAAGGGACATGTTGAAGAGATGGGTTATTGTGGGTGACAGAATGCGTAGCCAAGTTTGAAGAAGAAGAGCTCTAACAGGTCTGCCCCAGCACTTTTCTACAATCCAGATAGAGCAGAAGGTCCTCAACTTCCTTTACTGTAACAGGGGAAGAAGAATGTCATGACGAGGGGTAGGCGAGGTTGGGGCAGGGCTTGGGCAAGTTGAGCTAGGAGTAAATAGTTGTGTACATAGGCTAGAAGGCGGAGGAGTCATCAAAGCTAGGCCTCATGTGGCAAAGTGATTATTAAAGAGTTCAAGGATTTCTTGCTTGTCACTAACAACCAAGTTGCCTGAAGAGATTTTGGCAGGAATGGACTAGCAGAACTGTGTCCTTGGATTTCTTTAAGGTTTTCCAGAATTTTGTTACTCTATTAGAGGAAGAGTTAAATTCAGACCGATAGTAACTAGATTTTGCATCCCTAACCGTTCTCGTGCAGTGGTTTCCGACAGTTCTGAAAGCTGACCAATCGTTAGACTGTTTGGTCTTCCTAGCCTTCTTCCAAAGCGAGTCTCTGTGGAGCAGCTCTTCTTTCAAGCTCAGTCTTTCAAGTTTCTGTCGACCTGCCAACACCATATTCTTTACCAAGATCCATAGCTCTTTCACCACCTCCAGGAGATTGAGAATGCAAATCTTCTGTGCTATTGAAGCACAATTCTCTTTCACTTGCCACTGACGACTGCTCAGATTCAGCTCACAGACACAGACTCTTTCACACTGCAGTTTAGTAAGGACAGAACAGAACAGAACAGGTAACAAACTGAATCACACACACCAGCACAGTAATTACAGTACTGTACTTGGTACCAGTTAATACCGGATCACAGACCAGCACAGTAATTACAGTACTGTAATTGGTACCAATTGTAGTAGCAACTGTGCTAGCAGAAAACTGTTAGTAGAAACCCCTGATGACAATGGGCAACCTCTGTGTTCGTTAGATAGGGATTTTCGGTTCTCTATGATTTGGTTAATCAGTAGTCTCACTGCACATGTTTGTTACATAGCAAACATGTATTACAGAGTCTCTGCATGAGCCGCTCAGCTGTGTTTTGAAAGCACGTGGCACTGAAGCTGTTATGCAGTCAAAATCCTGTCATAGATAGCCAAGTGAGCCACAGTTCTGTTGTGCACACCAGTTCATCTTTGAAAAATAAAAAATAAAAATATTTTTCTTTTCCCACAGTTTAGTGATGCTGCAGAAGCCACACTGGTTACCATGGATTTACTTGTTCTTCTAACTGCTATTGATATACTCATGTTTGTAATGTTAAACCAAGACTTTTACAACCAATTTCATGATCTGTCTCACAGTAAAGATTAGTTTTAATATTTGTGATACGTTTTAATAGACATGTTTTCTGGTTGCATTTGTTTAATTGCCAGCATGTTACCTGGCTTAACTGTAAGGAAAAACTTTCTTTTATTCAAACCACACATCAGCTGTTGTCTCCATTTCTGGGTGATAAGAAGCTCTCACAGTAAATGATATAAAACAATATTTGGGGTCAATGTGTCACATTATTTTTTACACCGTCAGTGTGTGCAACATGTACTTTGATAAGCCACTCAAATTTTGCTCTTTGTTGTTTACAGTATTTAATACCACACAATTTGGGGGTCAAAGAAATATATCACACTAACCACTATACAGTGGCGTGAAAAAGATTTGCCCCTTCCTGATTTTCTCTATTATTGCATATTTGTCACATGGATGTTTTCAGGTCTTTAGACAAAATATAATATTAGATAAGGAACCTGAGTGAACAAATAACACTTTTTTTTTTACTTATTTCATTTATTTAATGAAAAAGTTAACCAACACCAACTGGCACTTTGTGAAAAAGTAATTGCCCCTAGTTAAATCAACCCAATTAAAGGGATAATTAGAGTCAGCTGATTGAACACAGCCAGGCTTGATTACAGCCAGCCCTGCTCAATATAAACCTCACTTATTTTGGCCCTTACCATCAGAGTCACTTGCCAGCACAAAGATTCAACAAGCACATTATGCCATGATCAAAGGAAGTTCCTGAAAGATCAGAAAAATTTGTTGCCCTCTATCAGTCTGGAAAGGGTTACAAAGCTATTTCTAAGGCTCTGGGACTCCATCGAACCACAGTGAGAGCCATAATCTCCAAATGGAGAACACTTGGAACAGTAGTGAACCTTCCCAGGAGTGGCGGCCAAAATTACTCCAAGGGCGCAGTGTAAAATCATCCAAGAAGTCTCAAAGGATCCTAAAACAACATCCAAAGAACTGCAGGCTTCTCTTGCCTCAGCTAAGGTCAGTGTTCATGACTCCACAATCAGAAAGAGACTGGGCAAAATGGCTTCATGTGAGAGTAGCAAGGAAACCACTGCTAACCAAAAGAACATAAATGCTCGTCTCATTTGCCAAAAGCACCTGGATGATCCATAAGCCTTTTGGAAAAATGTTCTATGGACAGATGAGTCCAAAGTGGAACTTTTGGACAACATGGATCCCATAATGTCTCCGTAGAAGCAAACACAGCATTCCACAGTAAGAACACCATACCAACAGTCAAACATGGTGGTGGTAGGTGATGGTGTGGGATGTTTGCTGCCTAAGGACCTGGATGACTTGCCATAATTAAAGAAACCATGAATTCTGCTCTGTACCAGAAAATTCTTAAGGAGAATGTCCAGTCATCCTTCCGTCAGCTGAAGCTGAAGCGTAGTGTGGTCATGCAGCAAGACAATGATCCAAAACACAAAAGCAAGTCCACATCAGAATGGCTAAAAAGAAGTAAAATTAAAGTTTTGAGTGGCCTAGTCAAAGTCCAGACTTAAACCCAATAGATGCTGTGGCAGGACCTGAAATGAGCAGTTCATGCTCGAAAACCTACCAAATGTTACTGAATTAAAGCAGTTCTATGAGGAAGAGTGGGTTAAAATTCCTCCACAGCTATGTGAAAGACTGATATTGAATTATAGGAAGTGTTTGGTTGCAGTCATTGCAGCTAAATGTGGCATAACCAGTTATTAGTGTAAGGGGCAATTACTTTTCACACAGTGCCAGTTGGTGTTGGTTAACTTTTTCATTAAATAATGAAATTAAAAACAAAAACAAGTGTTATTTGTTCACTCAGGTTCCCTTTATCTAATATTACATTTCTCTAAAGACCTGAAAACATCCAGTATGACAAATATGCAATAATAGAGAAAATCAGGAAGGGGCAAATACTTTTTCACGCCACTGTACATTATACTATATATCAGATTCCTCACTAAATCTGAAAGTAATGGATCCTGCCATCAGTCTAGCAGGCTATCAGTCTTAGTGCAAAGATAAAAACAAAAAGGTGGGGTCTCTTAATGTATGGGAAATTGGACCTCTCAGCTGTGGTTCATGTCATAACAGTGATACATGAATAGAGATTGCCGTTACGGAGAGGTACATCACTGAAAATGAATTTTGTCAATGCACACTTGCAGCACAGACAAAAACAATGCACAAGATCTATGGGTCTTATTTTTAATTCATTGGGCTGTGCCTCCTGCACCCCTGCATTTATGGATTCTCATTCCGGGGTGTAATTTCAGGGGGTGAAACTTAAACAAAATTGAAAGCCACCTGCAGTGCAAAAGTTAAAATTAAACCTGTGCCATGCCGATTCAAACCCTGCACCCTGCACCTCTCAGTTGTCCACCCTCCTCACCACACCAGCGGACCAGCTTGGCAGCTGCCCACCACACCTGCACATACCATCCCTCCCTGCTCTCCCCTGTGCATGTGCAAGACATGCGTATACCCGCATTTCCTGTCACAGTATTTCTCCCACTCAGTAACTAGTCACTCCCTTGCTAGGTAGCCATGAACACAGGCACCGTAATTGAGTCACTGTTTTTGTAGGAGCCCAGTTACAGTCACCTTGCTCACTGGATACCCTCAACTACAGAGTTCAAATTTAATCTGAAGGCTGTAGGCCTTGAGTTATTGGCTCTAGACATTAAATTGCCTCAGTCCCAGACCATTTTCTTGTGGGGCTCTACTGCAGGATGTACTTTACAGTTATAAATCCAGCCACAGAATAATAGTACTGGGGACTTCAATGTTAACTGTGACTCAGTGTGCACACAGCCTAACAGCTAAGTAAATTTGGACCTAACCCAACTTACAGTATAAAGGAGCCTGCCCAAATAAATTCTAAAGATTTAGCATTTTCTACATTTTTGGACTTGAGTTTTACAAATTGACCAGATACCTATTAACTTAGTGGTGTGCTGCCATATTCATTTAGTGACCATCAAGTAACCTTTGTTTAAGGGCTTTGGATCAATGTTTGTGCTCTTGAAAGTTTCTGCTCACAGGGTTTTCAATGATTTTGACTACGTTGCTTTCATGTTGGACTTGGAAGCTACCATTTGGGATAGACATAACATTTCCAACTTCTGACAATGCCTGTAACTTTTTACCAGGAATTTTAACAGTTTGTAATAAGCGATATGTTATCCAGTGAACATGGTGACCACAACTGAGCACCTTCAAAAGGGCAACTCAATCACAATGCCTGTGTTCTGGGCTTCCTGGCAGGGTAGTGACCGGATACAGGGGTAGGAGAGTACACCGACAAGATGTCACTATATACACATGCGGGGTTGGGAGAGAGACCACGCTACGATGGGTGGAAGGGGAGGAGGGTATGTGGGTGTAGTACAGCAGTCAGCTACTGCTGGCAGTATGGTGTGGTGGGTAGGCTGCAGGCTAGTGTTGGGAGGGTACTGGGTTCGGTTCTGGGTGTGATAGTTTTTGCATCTGGTCTTTTTATTTTTTTTATTTTGTTTTCCATCCCCGACATGCACCCCCTGGAGTTGAGAATCCTTAGTAGGAAGGTGCAGGGGTGCAGTCCCGTATAACATAGAAAACCAGTAGCCAGTTTTCTAGTCGCTGTGAGTGTACTCGTAATTCATTTTCAGTGATATACACTCACCCAAGTGGCTATTGCTATTCCACTGTCACCATTATGACATAGAACCAGCACACACAGGTAAGACAGGAATTAATAAAATTCAGTAATGCTCCTATATTTTGTACTTATCTAAAGAAAAATGACATAATTTATGGAAGAGACCAAAAAAAAAACAAATAGATTTGGTCGGTTATTTATAGGCAGGCTAGAAATCTCTATACTCAGAAAATTAAGAAGGCCAAACAGGCATAATATAGTAATGAATTTAGCAGCTTACAGAAAGCATAACCCAAAGACTTTTGAATAGCTATGAACAAATTACAGAATCATGGCAGTCCAGAATTGCCAAACTTTCTTACAACTGGTGAACAACAAATTCCACATGGGTAATAAGGTGACTAAAGAGCTCAATGCTTTATTTTATCTGTAACTCCTGACCATGGCTGCCAGGTATAATTGTGCCTGTAACTAATTATTGTATTGTACTGCACTGTATTGCACAAATGTTTTGCTATGTACCAAGCCTTTTTGCCCAAATGTTTTTGTTATGTACCGGCCTTGGCCTCCTGGTTGCATCTGGAATCGAGCTTTGTTGCTCAGTATGCCTTCCTGGTGAATCTTGTAAATAAATAAAAAAAATAAATAACATTTTACAGATGGGTTCTGTGGCATTGAGCTCAACTTCATTGCTAACAACCCATGATATAAATTGCATGGACCATCCTGTGACCATATCAAAGCATTTTAAATTTTCTGAGATTACAGTATGGTAGAGGAAGTTTTGGAAGCACTTAATAAACATAACCCCAATAAGGCTGGTGGATTACGCAACATGTCCTGTAAACTATTGAAATAAGGACTCCAGTGATAGCTCCTTACCATCATTTACAATCTTCCCTAGAAACTGGGAATTTCCCAAGGCATGGAAAAGCACCCAAATCATACCCATTTTAAACTGGGTTCTAAGTATGACTTAGGGAATTACAGATCAATTTCTTACTTCCCATAATTTCAAAAGTACTTGAAACAATTAGTTTTGCCACAACTAAAATACATGTGTACGCTAACAACATCTTAAATAGTTATCAATCAGGTTTTATATCAAACACATAGTTTCCACTTCTTCACTGGTTACAGTGGTGGTAGCATCCAGAATGCCTGGGACAAGAAGTTAATAGAAGCTATTTTTATTAGTCTTTCCAAAGCTCTCAATGGTATACTCTTGCAGGTTAGAGCCTGTGGAAATGTCCTCTGCAGCACTAAAATGGTTTGGCGATTATCAAAAGAGTGACCATAAATAATTTTAGTTCCAGGCTAGCATCAACTGCATTAGGTGTACCAGGGTCAATATCGGGCCTGTTCCAAAAGTTAAGTACAATCCATATGCAGGTGATACCAATATTTATGCTCCAGAAAGTTCAGTAATAGAAATCTAAAGTGAACTCCAGCTAGCCTTTGATCACCTTCAGCAACATTTTGAGAATCAGTGGCTAGTGTTAAACATTACAAAAACAAACAAAAACAGTATTATTTGATACAGTATCACACATAGTGACCAACAACAATTTACAGTAGCTTTACAGCAGCACGGGTGAAGATCTTGCCGACAAACACCGTGACAGTCAAAAACTTCTCACCCAAAATGTCAAAACTGAAAATAGCGCCAGCAAAACAAGTGCTATCTTCTGCAAAGTCTGCACAAAACACACACTGTAATTTCACGAGGGCAATGCCACAGCCCCTGTTATGGTGAGCTGTGCCCCTGCACCTCCCAGTTAAAATTAAGTAACTGGGGATGAAACCGGACAGGGTGAAACCTCAGAGGAGACAACACCAAAAAAAAAAATGGTCCCAGGACGAGAATCAGGCCCTGGTCTTTACTGTTCCACCTCTCCACTGCCTGTGACTCTATCCACTGAGCCACAGCAGCTACTCAGCCAGCACATTCCCACCCAGAGGTTTTCACTTCTTCCCTAGCAATATAGCTACAGGATAGCAGTCATTTATTTTTGCTATATTGTCCCTGTAGCTATTTTGCTTTTAGCTTTTTGACCATGCTGTTTTCCTGTGCAGTTTTTCCTCAACATACCTGGTACCCTTTATAACAGGTACAAACATATACTGTTTGGAGGTGTGACTTGTTGAAAATGTAAGTGGATACTGATATAGACAACTTGATAAAGGATTTTGTGTTGTAAACTGTGGGTGTTGTATCAAGTAAGATCATTCTTACCTTTGGAATCCTGTAGATATACTGTAAATGCCATGATTATCCCAGTGTTGGATTATGGAGATATATTATGTGGTGGGGCAGTAGGGAGAGATTGAAAAGCTGGAAGTGATTTATAATAGACTTGTCCACACTATCCTCGAGCCCTCCCCAGAAAGCATTAGTGCTTATTGCATTCTGAGTTGGGGTGGTTGGGACTACAGTACATCAATGCAGGCACCTACATGTTCTTGTATAAGTGCTATAAAAACCTACTCCCACATTATAGCATACATCATTTTCCCTTCAGGCAAATGAGAGTGGGTTTAAGGCTGACAAAAGAGTGGAATATTAAATGCACTCTATAAGGACATGCATGAGGAGGTCCCTTTTATTATCAAGGTCTCTGTATATGGAACTCAGTTCCATATGCATTAAGACACCTTGATGGCCCACTAGTCTTAGGAAAACTTCAAAGCTGGTTTATAGATTCTGCAACAACCTTGTTGCCAGCTTCTGACATGGGTTAACTGTAACCATTAATGACAAGGATATGGGTATCCACAAATTTATTGTGTATAATGCCATATAACATCATGGCTTTCTTCTTTCTTGACCCTTAGTTATAGTTGTGAATCAGAATATTCTATTAAACTTATATTAGTTCAATGTTTGGGTGACTAGAGTATGGGGTTAATAGTTACTTTGTAACTGTAGTTTACTTTTGACTTTTCTCTATTCCGCCTATGGCAGGTAAACTGGGTAGTGAGTAGGGAATAGAAAGCCCAAAACCAACAGTGAGTAGAGTGCCAGAGATGGAGAAGGAAGGGTGGATGGTAGATGTTTCACAATGTGCCAAGTGGAGAATTGCCATGGGAAGCTGGCCTTTGTAGGGGATGTAGGAGGAGCTATTATCCCACATTGAACCTTGGGCTATAGCCCTCCTATTCAGTCTTTGGGTGAATAGATTATGGGGTTAGTAGTGCTTACATAACTGTAGTTTACTTTTGCCTTTCTCTAGTCCTGCTCTTGGTAGGTAAGCTGGGCAGTAAGTAGGAATAGAAAGCTCAAAAGAATTACCAATGAATGTTCAAAGAGTATGATTACCTCCTCCAACTCACAGAGAGCATGACCAGTAGCATACAGGAGAGGGAAAACCCCAGGTGGAGGAAATTTGAGGACCCATGGCTACTGACTCACCCGCCTCCGGGCAGACTCAGAGGAGATGAACCTAGGTTCTAGCAACCATAAGCTAATTTTGGAGTAAGGTGAACTGCTTGAGAGATGACAGTCCATCTTCGATCCATGAATGATGCATTCTGGAAGGACAGTTCTGAGGTTGAAGAGGTAGGTCTATTCTGAAGGAGCATCTGAATCCTGAGAGTGGAGTAGGTCAAGTCAAAAAGGCAATGTAGTCCAGGTTTCCAAGGTGATGATGGATGTTGTCCAACGGTATTACAGGGACTAATGAGTAGGAAGAGCATGATGTGATAGATTTGCTACCAGACTTTGCATGGTAGGAATTTGATGGGTTATGAAGCCATGAGGTAAACAAAATCTAACTTTGTAGAAGGTTTGACATTCAAGTTAGAGTCAGGAGGTAAGAAGTTAAGTGGTGAGTGATAAGTTGCAATGTAGGCATCGATAAAGCAGATGAAGGAGTCAGACAGAATCTTGTGTGCCTTGTAGGAGTAGTGACATAAATGATTTTAGACCAATGAAGGAAGATTGGTATATGCAGTAGAGATGATACCCCATACCCAAGGGCATCACCTCTTCTGGTGGGCAAGTAGCCTGACACCCTCAGAAACCTGTCCAACTCGAGGGTGTTATGCAATGCCAGATCTCGTTAAGAATAAGACCGCAATTATTGCCGATCTTATTGAAAACAACTGATCTGGCTTGCATCACCGAGACCTGGCTGGATGAAAATACGGGCCCCACATTGGAGGCTGCAATTCTGACTGGGTTCTCGGTGATACACTGCCTGAGACTGGACTGCAGTGGGAGGAGGGTGAAAGTCTGTTTCAAGACTGAGTTGGGCCTTTCGAGTACCAGTTGAGGAGGCCAAATCTTTTGAATGTACTGTGGTAGCAGGTGTAGACCGTAGGATAGATCTCGCCTCACTGCCACCCAGGGACAAGTGGCAATTCCTACAGGAAGTAGCAGATTTGTCATCAACATGGCATTTGAGTCACCCAGACTGATGGTCCTTGGCAACTTTAATGCCTGGGTTGAAGATGAACTCTAATTTGGACAGTACTTCCTCCAGCTGATGACATTGCTGGGCTTCACACAGATTGTTAAACTTTGCTACTCATATACATGGTCAGTCTCTTTGATTTGGTCTTCCTCCTGGGATTGAAGCCCAATTTAGGGGTGGAATCTGTTGTTTGGTCCGATCACTACACCATGAGGTTCAACTTTTATGCCCCCCACGTAGGCCTGCCCCTTAGAGATGGTCAGTTACCATCCTTACGGGATGTGAGCCCTGAAGGCCTAGCAGCAGTGAATGATCTCTGAGTTTTCTGCAGCCAGCCTCGAGTCCAGAGGTTTTGGTCTTGGCCTATAACAAGGCCATCTCTACAGCTCTGGACTCGCCTCCCATCTGTGTTCATCCTCTCCTCCTTAGCCCTCAGGCTCCTTGGTTTGATGGGTCCTAGAGTTAGCTGCAGTGACTAGGACAAAGGTTAGAGCAGTGCTGGTGGAAATCTGCCCTGGAGGACGACCACCTTAGATTGGTAGAGCATTATCGGACCTACCAATCAGCGATCTCCCATAAGAAGGCAGAATTCCTGTCCGGGGAGATTGCTGCCACTCACAATTGACCAGCTCAGCTTTTCTGAACTGTGGACAGGCTGTGCAAGCCAGCCTGTTTGCAGTTCTGAAGAGCTTTTTCGAAATGGAGTGTGACGAGTTTGCTTGATTCTTTGCAATAAGGTGTCAGACATCAGGTCGGAGATCCTCTGACTCTGCCTGTGGGGGTGCTGTTGATTGGTGCTTGGTCGCCCACCTTGTGCTTCCTGGTATACCTTTGACCTGCCGGAGTTCGTGGATGTCATGCATTGCCCAGAGTATGCACCCTACATGCTGTAGTTTGGATCCAGGCCCAACTTCCTGATTATGGGTTGTTGTGATATTATTGGTCCAGTCCTAGTTCAGATAGTCCGTGCTCCTTGGTTCAGGCGAGTTCCCCAGCTCCCTGAAGGAGGCGGTGGTAACACCTATCCTGAAGAAGGCTTCTTGGACCCGGACTCTCTAGCCAACTGCGAGACCTATCTCAAACCTTCCCTTTATAGGAAAGATTATTGAGAAAGCAGTGGTGATGCAGCTGGAGGACCCATTGACCATCCATAACATCTACGAACCTCTCCAGTCCAGTTTTTGAAAGAGGCATAGTACTGAGACTGTGCTGGTTTGGGTGCTCAATGATCTCCTGATGGCGTGAGATTGGAGAAGCCATTCTATCTTGGTGCTCCTTGATCTCTTCAGCCTTTGACACTGTGGACCACGGGTGCTGCTTAAGGATTTGAGATCCATTTGTGGCCTGACGATATGGTCCCTCAAATGGTTTACATCTTTCCTCACTGGCAGAATGCAGAGAGTGGTGTCCAGAATTTTTCTTCAGACCAACTCTTTCTGTCATGTGGGTGCCTCAGGCTCAGTGCCATCCCCATGCTGTTTGCAGTGTATATGCTGCCCTCGGAGATGCTGTAAGATGGTATGAGCTGAGGGTTCACTGCTATGCTGATGATACCCAGCTCTACCTGTCTTTATACCTGACCAGGATAGTGCTTTCTCAATATTTAACAACTGCCTCGCTGAAATCCAGGAGTGGATGAGTTTGAGCTGGTTAAAGTTGAACGTGGGAAAGACCAAGGTGATGGTTGTGGACCTTGGCCACCGTGACAGAGGGCAAGTGTGGGTCAGCCCTCGGCCTTTTTCTGGGGTGCCTTGATCCTTTCCTCTGAACAGGTGTGAGACCTGGGGTGGTGCTTGATGACAGGCTGACTTTATGATCTCAAGTGTCGGCGGTTGTCAAGTCTTCCTTTACTATCTTAGGAACATCGCCAGGATCAAACACCTTGTTCCATCTGGGGACCTGCCTACACTGGTCCATGCCTTTGTGACCTCGTGCCTCGATTACTGCAACTCCCTATACCTAGGGATACCTGGGTTGATATCCGCTGCCTGCATCTAGTGCAGAATGCTGCAGCATGTTTGCTGACAGGGTCATCCCGCACTTTCCTATTACGCCTGTACTGCGTGTGCTGCACTGGCTGCCGATTCGTGGTGGATCACCTTTAAAGTCAGCTTGCTGACTTACAAAGCCCTACATGGACTTGGCCCTGACTACTTGAAAGAGCTTCTCGTATCATACTGCCCTGACGACAGCTCCGTTCGGCTGATGAGGGTTGCTGGAGATTCTGAGGTGTCTCTAGAATTTTCTGGGGCCCATGCATTTAGCTATGTGGCCCCTTCCTCTGGAATTCTCTACCCTGTCAGCTTCGGAAGTGTGCAACTGTGTGGAGGGGTTCAAACAGGAGTTGAAGACATTTTCATGGTGCCAGGCCTTTTATGGTATTGTATTGTGGGATCTGTCAGACTGTATTTATTATTTTTCATTATCTGTGCTGATTTTACTATTGCTGTTTGATTTTATTGTGAAGTGCCTTGATACATTGAAAGGCGCTAAACAAAATAAAGCATATTATTATATTAACTGAATGTATATGGAATAATTGGAAATTCAGTATAAGGAATTTGAGAGTTGATTTGAGTATTGATGTCGTAATGATACTTGTATAAGCTCTTGCTGGTCCACCGTGGAAAAGTAGATATGGGTATTTCTGTGGTGTAATTGCACATGACATGCACTGAGGTGGCCATGACTGTTTTGCCTTACAGGTAATCCAATATCTAATTGCTAAGGGAAGCCCGCAGTGGGTATACTGAAGAGTCTATTGACAGATGTGGCAATGGGAAGTCGAGAACAGTGTAGAATGCTAGGGGTGCCTAGCACTGTAGTTGAATATAGATCTGTTGAGAGGCAAGACTGGGATAGTGAAACAGCCAGAGTGGTTGCGGATGTTCAGATTGAGACTAAATGGAAGGCTGCTCTCAGTGAAAGTCTGCACTAGAGGGAGTATGGGAGGTGAATCATGATGGATGAGCTAGAAGGACCGCTGGATGGGCAGATAACCTGATTGATGATAATATGATGAAGGAATGTAGATGACTGTATGAAGTATGGTGACATCCAGGAGTTACAAATATGGTGGTTTGGATAGAATGCCTTTAGTAAGGCAGCTAGGCACCAGAGATCAAATGATGGGAGTTCTGGGAAAGTATCTGTGAAGATCTTAGAACATCCAATGGCTATTGAGAAAGTAGGAGTCGAGTAACGTGATTCAGTGCTTGTAGGAGAAGCTATGGAAAGGTAAAACGGATGATGTCAGTATTACTAAGAGGTTATCCTTAACAGCGATGATGATTACAGAGTCATTGCATGACAGGAGGAAGTAGATCACTTTTCCATGTAAAAGATACCCCATGAGATGTGGTAGATAGGGAAGCCATAGTGATTGAATTGACAAGATGCATAGGGAGTATCCAGTAGAGTCAGGTAAGGGATGAGATCTTTCATAGTACAGTCAAATGGGATTCCAGAACTGATCCTGGGGAGATGATTGGGAAGTATAGATAACTCTATGGTGATGTAAGAGTCTATGAATCATGTTGTCCAAGGATGTTTGTTAGAAGTAGTTTTCCTCAGGTAGAAATGAACAAGTGCTCCAGTTGAGTAGTGTATGGGAACTGTTAGAATGGCTAGGGGTAGAGTATGAGATAGATGAATGGTAGGAGTAGTAGACCGGTAGGAATACTGGCTGGAGATAGGCATTAACTGCCCAAAAAGAGACACAGCAAACAGGAAGGAGCCCTGAGCCACCAGAGCAGTAAGAACAAGGCAGCTGTCCAAGGATGAAGGGAAAGTCCAGAGCGGACGCCCACGGACTGGAGGAAGGAGTCCAAGGAGAAGACAGCATAGGCCAAGTGTACTGACTTCAACAGGTGCAAACAGGAACAGAACCGGGTCAGCGCTACAGCAAACTGAATCAGAACAGAGAAAACTGCTGCAGGTCATGAGTTGGATCCATGGAAGATAAATAAGCAAATCCAGGTGCCGAGAGCCACAGTGTTGAGAAACTAGAGTGCCATGTCTGGAGATGATGGCAAACAACAAGTGCAGGGGACAGAAGGCACTGCAGCAATGAAGCACAAGGATCCCACTCCGAAGGAGAAAGAGAACTCACATGGTTGTTGGGGAGGGTTGATTAGCAACAAGGAAGTCCAGGAGGCAGTTGAATTGACTGGAGGCAGACAGAATAAGATGGCAGTTTCCAAATCAAGAGCATGAGGAGGTCAAGGTGGGGATGAATACGATGAGTCAATGGAAGTGCAGGATGTAGACTGGTGAGGAAGTATGTGGAAGGCAAATAGAGTACAGGGGTCCTATTCCCAAAGGGAAGCGCAACTGAGAATTAGGTGGAGAATTTATAAGGTGAAACAGTTAAATGCAGAAATAGGCTCCCATCTCTGGTATTCAAGGTGAGAAGACAGTCAGTCAATGCCACCAGGCAAAGGTAGGATGTTGAATTCAAATGGGTACAGTGGTCCAATTCTGAAGGGAAGTGGCAACTGGGTATTCAAGTAGAGAATATACATGGTTAAAACAGTGGAATGCAGACACAGGATGCTATTCCAGGTAGGTGGTGCGAGATGACCTCCATTTGATGCTGCCAGGCAAAGGTAGGTTGTTGACATCAATGGTACAGCACTCTCATTCCTGAAGGAAGCAGCAACTGGATATTCAAGTAGAGGATGTACAAGGTTAAAATGGTGGAATGCTGACACAGGATTCCATCTCTGGCAGTCGGTGCAAGATGACCGTCAGTCGATGCCGCCAGGCAGAGGTAGGATGTTGAATGCAATGGAGTAGAGTGGTCCTGTTCCTGAAGGAAGCAGCAACCGGGTATCAGGTAGAGAAAAAGTGTGAACGAGCTTGGTACATCCAGTAAACCAGACCTGAGTTTGATTCTCACAACCTCCACTTGCATACTGTGTGACTCTGAGCAAGTCACTTAACCACCCAGTGCTCCCAGGTCACCCCTGAAAACAGGCACTTGTGCCTAGTGGGCCTTACCTGGTTACCAAAGACTAAAATAAAATAAAGTTGAAACAGCTGAATGTAGACTTAGGCTCCCATCTCTGGTAGTCGAGGCGAGATGACCTTGACTCGAGGTCACTTAGGCATAGGTAGACTATTGAAGGTGGTTTACCCATATGTGCGACATTCACCTTGCTGATATCCCTGACAGCTGCAATGCTTAGTGTCAGCATTGCACTGTCGGGGATGTCCAGTGTTTGTATTGGGGCCCCCAACCCCGTGGTCTCTAAATACACAGCTCTGAGTTGGAGTTGTATTGGGAGGTGGAGCAACACCGGAGATGAACCACCAGTGTCTGCAGGGACCAGCACAGTGATCCGACAATTTCAGGTGAAATCTGTCACTGTGCTGGTCTTCGAGGTGGTGGTTTTACTCTCTGCTCAGTACACCATTGAAGGCACATGGGTTAAAGAGATCCTGTTCCCAAAGAAAAGCAGCAATTGATATCAGGTAGAGAATGCATACATATGACATGGTAGATTGCAGACATGGCTCCCATCCCTGGTAGTCAGGGTGAGCTAACCTTCACTCGATGCTGCCAGGCAGAGTTAGGGATGGAGAAATATCAGGTTTGTAAGTAGTAGGTAGTAGTGAGTAACAGAATCCATCCCGTAGACAGGACAAGCCTATCTTTGCTCAGTACCTCAGAAGGTGTGAGTTAGAGACTTAGTCAGGATAAACTGCTGGTATGGGCTGAGAAGGAAGGCAGCAGGCTGCATAGTCTTAGGTAGGTAAAACAGTGAGGCAGTAGAAATGGGATGGAAGCAAGTCAGAGTAGGAGAACATGAGGAGAAGTCATCAGGAATGCCAGTACAGGGAGTTTAGAGGAATCCAGGAAGGAGGATACTGTAGTGATGAAATGCAACAAATGATGGAAAGCCATGAGGAGAGCCAATAATGTGGGCCTAGGGGTGCTGCAAGGAGCATGGTAAAGGAAGCAGGTATGAATGTTGCAGTTAACTTGCTGTTGAAGATAAGGAGCACCAGAGGTAAATAAGGAAACATAAATATTGAAACTGAGCAGAGTAAAGGTGCCAGAAGCACTATGGTATGGGTGCAATTGCCAGATTAGGGAGAGGTAGCATGGGTCTGGATGGTAGAAGGGCAGAAATGGAGATGGAATGCTGTGTGTGGAGGAAAGGCCCAAAAGGAAATCAAGGGAGCAAGGGACAAGGTCAGGAACAGAGGATGGGGTGGGCACCACAGCATCAGGGAAGGGGGACAGGAAGAGAGAGTAGGGGTAGACAAGGAGAGCCATGGGAGAGGGAGGGAGGCAGGACAGGGAAGGTGTGCCACAGGTAGGTGTGCGTGCTGGAAGAAGGAAGGACCAGCCAGGACAGAAAGGGGTTACCAGGACAGAAAGGGGTTACCATGTGGTTCTGGAAATGGAGCCAGACAAGGCATATTGTAGCATGTCAGTGGCAGCTCCTACTACTGGGATGTTAGGGAAGCCAAAAGGCATGAATGAATGTGGCAAAGGAAGGTATGTGTCTGCACACACAGGGTCCAAGTTCCAAAAGCCCAAACTGGGAAAGCGTGGAAAGTAAGCAACACATCACAAGTAGAACAATGTTTGTAGGATATGCAATCAGGAGCCCCAGCACAAGACACGGGTTCGAACAGGAGATTAATCCAGAGAAGTGCTCCAGAAAACCATGGAACCAGTCATGGAGCCAAGCAACTAGAGAACATAGGAAGCTGTGATGATTACAGCGGAAAACAAATAATGCAGATCGTGCCTGGAGGACCTCCACAGAAGGCAAAGGAGAAAACATTATGAAGGGCAGGAAGACAGGCAAATAGACCAGCAGGGTAGCAGGTGTCCGGGAGTGCAGAAGCTACACAACTGCAGTGCTAAGATACCACAACAGCAAGGATAGGAAGAACAGTAGACTGAGAACCTGGTAGCAGCAAAATCCCAGGGCAGAGAGAGGCAACAGTGTAGAAAGCCACATAGTGGACGCAGACTAACTCAATGCAGGTGAGGGATACAGTCGGCAACAGCGGTGTAACACAAAGATGGGATGCCATAGGAGAAGCAGACAGCAGGTGGCAGTGATGACAGCACACCCAAAAGAGGAGGCAGGGATGAAGCAGCATCTCTGAATGATTGAACAACCCAAGGGAGTCGGAGATGAGGGACAGGAGCTGCAAACGAGGTACGGTGTGGGAGGAGGGAAAACAGAGGCAAAGGGAAAATGGATAACAGACAGGAGGGGAGAGAGGGGGGAAACATAATGCAAGATACACAGGAAGCAACATACAGTACAGTAGCAAAGTGCAGGTGGTCTGCCGGATGCTTCACAGCTGTAACCACAGTAAGTTCAGGAGACCAAAGAGCAGAGAGGGAGGAGGCTCCACCCACGAACTACACAGAAGCCCAGGTGCCAATGTTGTTTCACAACCCGCTAAGCAGAAAATTGCCATGGGAGACTGGCCTTTGGAGATGTGGGAGGAGCTATTCCCTCACATTGAACCTCAGGCTATTGCCCTCCCAATGTGGGTAGTTGTAGTTTATTCAGCAATATTAGCTGGTACAATTTTTATTTTTATTTTTTTCATTTTTTTTGTTTGTCTAGAATTGCTAATGTTACCTATTATTCAAGGTTGGAGGAATGTTTGTAGTTGTATATTGGGATATTGTTACAATACAAGGATCATATTTGCTGTCTATTATTTGACATTACATTTTTAATACCCAGAAACAGTAAATGTATTTTATTGTATTAATATATAATTAATAAGTAACTTACAGTATTTGGACCCATTGGCTATGAGCTCTGGCTCAGTTAGGCTATTCTTGTTCATATGTCCTGTGAATAAAACCTATCATTACTTGTATAGAAACAACACTGATGTGTTCTAGGATGTGCATTTAAAATAAAACCCCAGGCCTAATTATAAAGAATACAAATTTTGCAAATGTTATTTGTTCTTGATATATAAATAGGAAGTCCATTGTTCAGGAGAGGTAGACTCACTCAAACTCTGCACTGCCAACTTCGAGGTTCAAATGTTAGACAAGTACTGTTACAATACAACAATCCCACCTTTGTTCACAAACTTAACCACATTTTAATATTGCATGTATAAGATAATATGCTATCAATTGTTGCTCCTAGATAACAAAGAGAATAAACTATTTTGATCAGTAAATTGTCCAAGGTTGCAAATTTGATTATGGGGTCCAAATCTTTCAGATTCCTTGCACTTGAAAAAGGAAAACATAGTCTGGGTCTTCTCATAAAGGGACACTGCCAACCCCTTAAGTCTTGAAGTGTCTCTAGTTTCTTTTTTCATATAGGTTACTCTTCCTTCGGGGCACCAAGCAGGTTCCGCTCAGGTCCTCTCTCGAGAGGACCGTTCTGCCTGGCTCAGGGGCATCATACTACCTGCCCTGGTGCTTCTTTTCCATTTTCTCCCTTTATTCTGAGACCCCAGTGCACGGATGTGCACGCACATAGAGATGCACATGTGTTCTGAGGCTCCAGTGATGGCCTCTTCCTCCTACCTGGCCTAATGCGGGTTCCCCCACTGGGCTTGGCACTGCCTCAAGCCTCCACCTGATAGCAGCCAAGAGCTGAGGAAACCCACATCCCTCCCTGTGAGAGGAGAACTGCCTGTCAGCAGCCTCGATTTAACTCTTCACTCCCCGGCTGACTCCCAGCGATCCATGCTCATTCCTAAGCATGAAAAGAGGTAAGGCACCAGTGCCTCAGCCTCCTCGCCACTGGGCTGGCTTAAAGTGTCTCTAGTTTTAAAAACATATATTACAATTGGTCAATTTATGTAGAGAGTGTTGATTTATCTGGTAGTTGGATTTGAATTCTTTTTCTTTTTAAAAGTGAAAACAGACTGCCCACCATACTGATGTTACCACACAAAACATGTTTGTTTACAGCCCTTGATCAACTCCTGCTGCATCTTTCCTAGATTTGGGAATACCCCAATATAGTCTAATCACCATGATGCAGTGGAAGAGAGGAGACTATTGCATCATAAGTTGCTTCACTGTTGAGGGTGTTCTTGGAAGGCTACAGCCTGTAGTTCAAGGGCAGTGCAACTGGTCACACCCATTTAGCCCATTTAAGGGCTGCTTTCCACTCAACACACAAGCATTTTCTTCTTGCAGCGAAGGCTCTGTCAGCCTGTTTTCTCTCCTGAGGTCTGCTGGGATTTCTCCAACCCCGTGTTTTCTTGGACTTTGCTTGGTTTGTGCTGGACTTCTGTTTTCTTCTCTCCTGCTTTTGGTTTGTATTGCTGGCCTCCGCTGCTCCATGCTTCCATGTGTGCTGCTTTCTTCCTGCTCCTGTCGTTGTGTTTACCTCATTTGTTTCTTTTGGGCTTTCTAGTTTCTAGTGCCCTGTGTATTTATTGCTAATTGTGTTTCAGGTTACACACTGTGTTTCCTTGCCTCAAGCTATCCTGTGCCTGTACCTCCAGGCTCCATTTCTCACCTGATAATGCAGGCATCTGTCTACTGCATGATTCTCTGTATACTTAGCTTAACCTGCTTTTCTGCCTAATAGTCCTCAGTTCCTGCAATTGTTATTGTCTGTTTCAGCTCACACTACAGTCTGCTGCCTTGCTCCATTTAATTGATTACACCTGGTTCATGGTTCTGCTGCCTAGCTAATAACTACTCCATGTTTACTGCCTTACAAATACCTAACTCTGCCTTAAAGGCATTTAAGGTATCATGCTTCTCATTCAATTCACTGTTCATACTGAAACCATAGCAATTATCTCCATCACTCTGTCTCATTTCCTGCCTGATCCAGAAGTGTCCTGCCCTACTGCATTACTCCTTACATCTATGTTTGTGTTATTTAGGCTCATTTATTGCTGCTCCCACCTTTACCAGACCTTACTATACCAAACCATCAGCAGTTTGTTTCTGATGATAACCTAATCCTGCTTTCATGGCTGGCACATATTTAGCTTATTTCATTAGTGGCTTGGCGTCATGGTGTCATGCTTGTGGCTTCATTGTTTTTCCTATGGTGGTGGACTGATAAGCAGGACCACTGGAAAATTGCAGAAAATTTTACCCAAAATGCGGGATTTTCTTGCAAAATTATGGGGTTCACTATACATCCCAAGTGCCCCTAATAAATATTTTATTGTTTGCTGCAGCATGTATTGATCACATAAATTGTTAGGTAAACGCATTGCCTCTTGTAAATGCTTTTAATATGAAGAAAGATGTGTGTTTTGAAATGCACTGTAAACTAATCATTATGTAACATATCTTCTAAAAATCAAGACATCTAAGTCATGCAGTGCTAATTAGATTTTATTCAGTAATTTACAGTTAATCTGTACTGAATACATCCTGAAACAATATATTTTGCCAGTTTCTAGATGTTAAATAATGAAGCCTGTTTAAACTACTTGCTTTGGTGCAAGAACAAAATAAACATTAGCAGGGTGCCTAATAAAGGTCTAGTAAGAAAATATTTATTTTGTTAAAATAATTACTGTTCCTAATCAGCACTGTAAGTACATTTTTAAAATCACATGATTAAAGCATCAAATCATACCAATAGCTTTTCATTACATCATACAATAGTTTTCAATACATTATACTTTTGTTCTACTTGGTTTGCAGTGATTTTACTTGGGTTGCAATTACTTTATCTATTTGAAGGTAACTGTTTAACTATGTAACCTGTTCAGCATGTTTTCAGAAATGTTTCCTTTTGTAGGTTTTGTATGTGAGTATGCAGTTGCAGCAGACTGACATGCAAGAAATCACTGTCACCAACCCCTCAGAAGCACATTCAACTTTATAATTAGCAAGGCCATCCAAACTCTTGATACATTTGAATCAAAATCCTTTCAGATTGAAAGTATACAAGGAAAATCTACCTACCATTCAAAAACAAGCATTGTGGTTAAGACTTCATTTAGGTGAATGGGGCACTTTGTACCTCTTCTCACACCTATTGTTTCAGTCTCTGTGTCAGCAAAAGTTCTCTGATAGTCTGCTTTGACACAGATTTTAAGTGTTCAAGTCTACGTATGCATGACCAGAGGATTCTGAAACCAAAGCAGGAAGTGAATCACATGAAAGCAGTCACATTTGACCCTTCTCACCTCATACTGTACTGTTTTGTCACATCCAAGTCTGTGTACTAAATTGTTAGTATATCTGAGTAGATTTCCTTGAGAATTTAAATATTTTATACAATTTCAGTCAAAAATTCCATAAATGTAAGAAATTGCAAGAAATTGTGGATTTTGTGCAGAGAAGGTTGAGATTGATGGAAAAATTGCACCCTGCATTTTCCAGTGGCCCTGCTGATAAGTCACAGTGGTCATTGCTGCCCCAGGCAGAGGAGCAGCTTCCTATTTGGCATGTATCGTAGAAGTCCCTGGTTTGCCTGTCCTCCTTCTGTTGCTCTGCATAGCCTTCATGGCATTACGCAACCAGCGATTCCAGGAAACTTTCTACCTAAGGATTTTTGCCTCTACTCAGCCTTCTACCATCCCATCCCTAACATTATGCACCTGGTTTACTCAGTCATCTCATCCTTCCTGTCCCTTGCACTACCAGCAGTGCTCATCCCTTCCAAGTCTGGAAGCATATCATGTTTACTTTCTTTGAACCACATATTCTACCATACTGGCTTTGCAGCCTCCTCCTACCTAATTGGCTTCACAGCCTTCTCCTCCAACCGTTGGCCCTGGGCTTCGCCTGGCCTCGTTGTTCTCTTACTCATAGTATATGATTCAATTCACTCCCAATTTGGCTTCCTAATGAACTTATCTGGCATGTATTCCTGTGGTTGACAAATGCTATTTGCCTTACCTAGACCCACAGGAGGGTCCATATTGCTCAGCCTGACCTACGACAGATCTCTCCACAGTGGCTCTCATACAGTCAAGACCCACATGATTGTCCACAGTGCTCAGTCTGACCATGTCTGCTATCATCCATCCCAACCCATGTGCAGGTCCCACACTCATTACAACTCACTCCTCCACATTTTGGAGACATGCTAACCATATTCATTAGTTTCAGGATCAGGGCTAGCCCTGTGGCTGATGGTCTCTCTCTCTGCACCCCAAAGTCTGCACCTTGAGCATGTGAAGCTTGGGGCGGGGTCCTTCTCTCCTGGCCCATAGTTGGGATGGTCCTCACTCCAGGTGGACCTTCAGTCATTAATCATACTGACGGCACCTCTCAATGTACCTTTTAAGACTTCAGTGGTGGAGGGGTGGGCTGTCATGGGAAGGGCCCTTTAGCTGCCTGAGCAGGTTCAGAGGCAGTCTTTCATGCTGTTCTACCTACAACCACCTCTGGTTCACCTGGTTTGTTCATAGATCAGTAGGCCAGCTGAGCATCTCGGTGGTCATTACTTCTCATCCTGCCTTGTCGACTCTTGTTGCAAAGTGCACTCGCAACCTCCACGGCATTCCCATTAGAAGGATAGAGTGAGAGTGTTCCCTGAAATTGCAGTTCCTTGGATTAATCTACTAAATTGCAGTAGCAGCACTGCCACTAACCAAACCTATCCCAAAGCCTGGAGGGAAGGTGACCTAGGCCTTGGTTCCCTAGAGGTTTCCTCCTCAAAGGGGTTTCTTAGCTCTCCTCTCCTCTCCTCTCCTCTGTGCCAATGGTCATAATACTAGATAGATGTATTTTAGTCACTAGGTCAGCTATGTAGGTTTCCCACTTAGGTAGGTTTCCATTGTTGGATGGAGTCAGGTGGATGTCCTGTAATCGTCCTGTCTCCTCCTTTAGCTGTTCTTTTCTCTCTCTCTCTCTCTCTCTCTCTCTCCCTTAGGAGCCAAGCCTCCATGCCTTACAGTAAGACCTGGGGTGGTAACTAATGAGCTTGGGAGTCACATGACCTGCTGCTACTTCCATGTCTAGCAGTAAAAAAGGAGTGCTCTGTGTGAGTCTAGTTTACTTTCCCTGTCCAAATGCTGTGTGACACTCTAGTAGTGTGAGACAGATTTGGCAGGTTGCGACTCGAATGGGAAAGTTGCCTAGTTAATGATTTTATATTTGTTCCAGAAGTACTACTGAAGTGAGACCACAGGAAGTTAGTTGGGAATTACAGTCCTGAAGGATATGCCAGGACTGCAGTACTTCCTTCAGCCAGAGAAGCGATTTTAGCACTTTGTATTGCTGAATTTACCACCAGCCTTGAGCACTTTTCAGTGCTTGTTGTCTAGCAGGGTAGATATTTTGGGGAATAGGTTTGTTTCTCAGAAGCTCTGTGGTGGTAATTAATGAGCTAGGAGTCGTGTGACCCACTGCTACTTCTGGGTCTAGCAGTACAAAAGAAGCAATCCGTGCAAGTCTAGCTCACTCTCCTGTCCAAATGCTGTGTGACACTCTAGTAGTGTGAGACAGACTTGGCAGGTTGCAGATTCAAATGGGGAACTTGCCTTTTAACGATTTTATATTTGTTCCTGAATTACTATTGAAGTAAGACCACATGAAGTTAGTTAGGAGTTGTAGTTCTGAAGGATATACCAGGACTACGGTACTTCCTTCAGCCAGAGAAGCAATTTTAGCACTTTGTATTGTTGGATTTTACCACCAGCCTTGAGCACTTTTCAATGCTTGTTGCCTAGCATGACAGATATTTGGGAGAATAGGTTTATTTCTCAGAAGCTCTGGAGTGGTAACTAATGAGCTAGGGAGTCATGAGACCCATTATTACTTCTGGGTCTAGCAGTACAAAAGGAGCATGGGCAGAGCGTGTATGTGACATGCGCAAAGACAAGCACAGCTCATACTAAGGTTCATACTAAGGTTCAAGAAAGAGCTAGTAGGCCGAGACCCATAATGCTGTTATGCTAGGCCAAAGAGTAGTATGATAAGTCATATCCTGACATAGTTAGCATGTTGAGACAATGTTTAAAAATCTCTTTAGTATTACTTGTTACTACATCGGATGGAAGTTTATTCCAAGGTCCAATAGTTCTCACAGAAAAGAAAAACTTACGATTATTATGTTTAAAAGATTTACCAGTTAACTGGAGGAAATTACCTCTAGTATTACGTATTGATGACTTAAAAGAAAATTCTAACCAGCCATGATATAAGGATCATGAACAATATCATATAGGAGAAGAAGGTCGCCTCTAAGGTGTCTGATGGTAAATGGCTTAGTTTTAATGTATCTAACCTAGAATCATAAAAGAGGATTCAAGACCAGATATTTTTTAGTATATTTTCGCTGAACCCTTTCAAGAGAATAACTATCTGATTTTTAAAAGGACACCATAACTGTGATGCATATTCAAGATGAGGACGGACATAGGACCTAAACAGGGTAACAACACCTCCTGGTCTCGAGATCTAATATTGCGAAATAGACCAAATAACTTTATTAGATGTACTAATTACTGAATGTAAATGTTTAGAATATGTTAAATCATCTGAAATAGTTATACCCAAACCCTTCTCATCAGTAGTGGCACTAATGTTAAACCATCCAAAATGTATTGGAAGTTTAAGTTATTGGATCCCAAGTGCATTACTTTACATTTTGTAGTGTTTCATTTCATGCCCCATTTATTAATCCAAGTGGAAACAATGTCAAGATCATGCTGAATACAAGTTATTTGATCTAGATTAGAACATGGTCCTCGATTTTCACATCATCTCATGATTTTATTGTAAAGGAAAGACAGGAATTAGTTAAGTCAGATATGAAGGCCTGAAAAGACAGGGGCCAAGAACTGAACCCTGTGGAACACCACTTAGAACTTTACCAGAATTAGAAATAGCCCCATTAATCATCACACTTTGAGTTCTATTACAAAGCCAATTATAAATCCATGCAATTATATAACTATTAATACTAAGACCTGTGAGTTTTTGGATTAGAGCCAATGAGGCATAGTGTCAAAAGCTTTACTGAAATCAATAAAGACAATGTTACACGCTATCTGGTTATCCAGACAGGAGCTAAAGTGTTCATAACAGCTTCTACCCTTCTTGAAGTCGTGTTGTTGTAAATCAGATGCATCAATAACAGAGGCAATAGATGTTTAGATCCTTCTTATGTACAGTATAGGAACCACAATAGCCTCTTTCCATTCACTAGGAATATAATTATACCTTAGGAAAAGATCAAACAAAGTTAGTGGAAAGGCAATATGGTCGGGCACTAAATAAAGTAAATGCCCTGCAATATTGTCTGGGCCTGAACAAAATTTACCTTTTAGTGTGTGTAATTTTTAAGAATAGACTCCACTGAGAATGTAATAAAAGGATCTGATGGTGTAATCATAGGCTGAGGTAAATGAACTTCTGATACAGAGAAAACTTTGCAAAATTCAGTATTAAATGCCTCGCCATGGCTTTAGGCTCCTAAATAAGTATGTTATCTGAGGTGAGAGGTCCCACCATACTTGGACTCTTCCTGAGGGAATTTATATAAGAGTAGAATTGTTTAGAATTTGACTTACTAGCTGTTGTTGCCAATTTCAGTTCCCATCTAGATTTAGCCCTTCGGATAACTAATTTACACTTCCTACTTGATTTTGGATAGGACTCCATTAGATGTTGTCCTATTTTTGAGGTAGTTGTGATATTTTTATTTTTAATATTAATTAACCATTTGATGTTTTTATTCATCCATCTAGGAATCTGTTTACCATTAGAATTCTTAATTTTAGAGGAATATAAGTGTCACAAAGAGTAGTAATAAGTGACTTGAAAAGAACCCAACTCTGATATGAGGACTGATGACCTAAAGAGGATAACCAGTCAATATTGTCAAGGTATTGATTGATGCTGTAAAGATCAACTTTATCATACAGGTATACAATTGAAGAATTAGTATTAAAAACTGTATGACTCTGTAAGTTAAATAAAATTGAATTGTGATCACTGCTGTCAATTGGAGGTGAGATATCACATCCCTAACATCTAATACAGCACTACTCAGGACAAGATCTAATATATTATTACTACTGGTAGCAGAAGTAATCCATTGTTTTAAGTCCAATTCCAAACAAGTGGACAGAAATTTATTACTGATACAGCTAGAGGCCAGAAAAGACTGCCAATTTATATCAGGAAGATCAAAGTCCCCTGTAATTATAACATTACTCATTTGAGTAGCTCTTTCAAATTCATAGAAAATGGCGTCCATGATTAAACTAGATGAATTAGGGGAAGATAGCATGTCCCGTATAATAAAATCCTGTTTTGATAGAAAAGTTTAACCAAAGACTCTCAGTTGGGAGATTATGAGTTTTATAGAACTAGAAATATTAACTGAGTAATTTTATTATTAATAAATGGTGCAACACCTCTACCCTTCCTATTATTATGATTCAAATAATAAGAGATATAACCAGGAGATGCTTGTTCCAATGGGATTTATTATCACCCCATGTTTCACAAACTGTAATAATGTCAAATCCTTATTTGAAACTACAGTTTGTAATTCATCAAATTTCTGTGTAAACTTCTCGCATTAAAACTAAGAAACTGTAATTATTTACTAGATAGTTTGTGTGAATGAGATGAAGAGGAGTGAACCGTTGACCCCCATTATTTAGTTTAAATTCTTATTAATTATAGATAGGAATTGTTGGCTCAGCAATGCATTCCCTTGTCTGTTAAGATGCAGGCCATCAGGACAATAAAGCTCTGGTCTTTCAGAGAACTCCTCCCAATGGGTGATACAATGAATATTCTGTCGCAAACACCATTGCCTAAGCCAATTATTAATAATTTTAATTTTATGATTAAGAAACAAGGAGTAACGTGGTATGGGTAGAATCTCTGAAAAATAATATCACACCCAAGTTCAATCATTTTATTAGTCATAGAAACATAGGCTAATTTGATATTCTGAACAGAGTCCTTGTAAATGTTATTTGCTCCAACATGAATAATACACAGTGGATTGAAGTCTTGAGAAGCAATAATATTATCAACCATATATGTTAGATCTGAAATCATTGCACCACTGAAACTAGAACATGTTCTATTATGTTTGTCAGGCTCATATATGACCCTATCCAAATGTTTGACTAATGAATCACCCAGTACAAAGGTTTGTCTGATATGTGTATCACCAATATTAGGAACACACAAAGAAGATGCATCTTCACCAGTAGGAATAGTGTCTTGAATTGATGTAAAATCAATCAAGGGAATATCAGCCATGAAAATAGGCAGTGGAGTTAAAGAATTAGGCATGTCAGCCTCATATTGGGGAATGTTTATAGAAATTAATCCTTCACTTGGGGCCTCAATAGGGGTACAATTAGTATCGACAGAAACAGTGGACAGAGGGTCAAAGCTATTATGTAAAGGAATATTGAAATACTCAGCCTTTCTCCTTCCCTTTAGTAGCTTTTGATCCTTGCACATTATACCAAGCAGTGTCTTCTATACTGTTCACCTGACAGTACTCATCCTTTCTAGCTCTTTTTTGAGACCTCAGATAGATGAATCACTAGGCTACTCGCATTAGTGAGACTGTTATCACTAAGTATGTTTTTCAGAGGGTTGCTGTTAGCAGAGGTAGAGGGTCTCAATTAAAGGTGTATATGTTGCATCTGAAACTTTTGAGATATTATAGGTTCAGAATCCTTTCTTGATTCAAGTGCCAGTAACCTTTGTAATATAAGCTGTTTTGACATTGTCACACTATGTTATCAGTGCATTTAGAGCATTGAAAGGGAGATTGTTAGAAGTAATAGCTGAAAAGCTAAACATATAACAAGACGTGCATTGTATACCAGTTTCCCTTTAGTGGTAGTAACAAACACTTTAATATTACTAAATAGGTTCAAGGAGGATGCCATTTCACGAGATGATAGTAGGCCAAAAGAAACCACTAACAAATCTGTATGTGATAAGCTTAGTGATAATACTCATGAGTATAATGGATGATAAGATCTGACTTAAATAATCCTCCTAACACCACCTAACATGCTTAATAAGAGCTGAGCGATGCGTGTCTTAGCGCACATCTTTGCGCTGGAGGCGCATGCGCCTGCTCCCTTGCTCACACCCTGCTTGCACGGGAGTGTTTTAAATAGGCAGGGAGTGACCTGGAAGCACCCAAATAAGGTCACATAGCCTTCCAAAAATAAAGTGTTTAAATGTCTGTTAAACTCAACGAAAACCACTCATTCGTGGAGCTGGCAGAGTTATTCAAGTAAGGGCTGTCCCAAAACATAAAATACAGTGTCCCTGGTTGAGCAGCAGCTCTCCGGTGTGTGCAGGAGAACTACAGTCACTCTTCCTGCTTCCTGACTACATTGAGGGCAACAAACATGCACTAATGTGGTGCAAACACAAAGTTACACAAAACACATGTTAAATAAAAGTATTTCATTTAGGTTTAAAATAGCCTGCAGATAGAAGCTCGCACAGCTCAGGCAGCAATTTTTAAAAATCTGCGTGTGTCTTGTGTGTCCGCGTGGATGGCAGGACAAGGCCAGACCTTTTGTCAGGGTAAATATTAACATTACTTAACTTTCAAACCTGTACTGCTATTCAAAACTCTTTCTAGAATGGAATCAAACATTGTAGAGCAAGATTCTAGTGCTCTTGGGATAAAATGTTCTGAATGTGGCATGTTTACAACAATGTCTGATACCAGTTTTGAAATGTATATTTGTAAAGGATGTGTAGATCTACAAAGGCAAAGGATATGCAAGCAATACGACATGAGGGGTGTGCATTAGACATGTCTAACGCACGGTCAGGGGCGTAATAAGGCATGAGGCTGCAGGCGAGTGCATTTAGCCCATGACCGCGCAAGGGAAATGTCTAATGCACACCCTGGAGTGTCTTATTGTGCTTTTATAAAATGGGAACCTGTATTTGTCATAACTGTGACAATCAAAATTCAGAGGTTTAATATAAAATAAAGTTACATGTTGTGTGAATTTTAGATAAAATAGTACTTCCGCCTGTAATGCTGCATTTGCATAGTATAGTTTCTAAACAACAAGCATTAAAAAAACACTGAAAATGTTCAAAAATGTACTGGCAATTATGGGGTTACTGCAGAATCACATTTGTAAATCATAAGCCCTTGGTGAATAACCAAGCAAGCAGCTGACAGACTCTAGGAAACTGTGGCTCTGCAGACAGGAGAAAACATCAATTCCTGGTATTGAACATGAAACAGGAGGATTCATGTTCTACTGCTTGTGTTTAACAGAGAAACAATCTCTGGTTATGAGGTACAGTCGTCTGGCAGACATGATTTGTGTAATTGGGATCGGAGGAAAGAAATGGTGTAGCGAGTGGCAGGAAGGCATGCTGGCAAAGAATGAGCAGCAGGTCGGTGAGCGGATGGGGCGGGCTGGTGGGAGAAATCCATGAGCACAGTGATTTTAAATGTTGAGGAGAACCGAAGGAAGTTAGTATATTCAGCGGCTGAGAAATTATTGTGTAGGATTCAGAGCGCTACTTACTGTTTTCTGCTCGGTGTCAGAAATGTGAGGTCCCTGTTGAAATTGAAGGGGTTGTGGAGATCTGAAGAGATGAAGGGGCACAGACGAGTCAACGGACATCCAGAGTCCCGCCACTAGTGGGAGGGCGGGGACATGCCATCGCTAACTTTGCTGAGATGTATGTAATATAAGAGAAAGGAAAGTTAAAAAATGGAGTTTAACAACTTTCACACTAAAAGAAGTGTGCCAGAGAGCAATTGAGGTTTTTTCTTATTAGGACCGCAAGAGAAACTCGCTGAATGGGAGGTGAGCAGTGAGCTAGTGTGTGGTGGGCAGCAGCTGTGAGCATTTGATCGAGAAGCGGGAGGTGCTAAATTAAATCTGATCACTAATGTGGGTGAAAATATAAAACATTGTTGGCCATAAGTGTGTTCTGCTGGAAAACAGAGCACTGTGGAAGTATTTTGACAATTTTGTGGGATTTACTCAGTTTAAAAAGCAAAGAAAATGACGGTTGTTAAGATTCTTAACATTTGTTAACATTCTAAATGCTCATTTATATGTGATTTTGGGCTGCTTTCAGATTGTCTGCACTTGTTTTAGCTGTGCATTAGACGGATCTAATGCACAGGTACTAGCCAATCAGCATGCTGATTTTTCTTTCCCATTTTTAGTATAGTAATGAAAGATAAAGAGATCAATGACCTCCAAATAAAGTTAGAAGAATTCAGAACCTCTATTAATAAATCAATTGCCAGTGGAGGTACAAGCATAAAGAGGCAAAACCAGTGGGTGACGATGATGAAGAAAACTCATCAGATTGGACAACAGTCCTGGATGTGACATGACAAAAGAAGCTTAGGCGCAGGGCTCTCACTCCCATTCTCGACTGCAGTAACCGTTACTTACTTTTAATAGGACTTATGGACAGTATAGAGAATCAAACACAGGAGTTAATGGAATTGACAAATTCCACCAACAGTTGAACCCCCTAACCAAATAACCAGTTCCAACATGATGCCATATTGAATGTTACTATGCCAGATACTTCAGCCCTGCCAATCCAATACAAAACCAGATTGAATCTCTGTTAGACACCCTCAGACCCATTTAGCTGACCTCACTTTAGTACCACTAATATTCAATCAGGCAATCAACTATTGGAAGCAATGCAGAGACAGACACAGATTAATACACCAAGCCCCCTATCTGAGTGAAGCTACTGGTCATATCAGAAAGCATCAACTACTGTAGAGAAGCGCCAGAGCAGGTGTTTATTCTGGGAGACTCAATGGTAAAATTTACTGACAGATATTCAGCAAAGGGCAATGAACAGAACACAACCACCTGCTCATATAGTGGTGCAAAAATCAGAGATATTACACAAATGTTACCAGCCATGTTGAATTATGTTCAGTCACCAAAAAGGTACTTATTCATGCTGGGACAAATAATTTGGGGTCCTGCTCTGTAACTGATGCCATAGAGAAACTAAGCAGATGTAGAAACTATCAAAAAAGAAAACAACAGTTATCTTCTCCAAGTTCTGCCATATCTAGGGCTAGCCTGGGAGAGCCACTAGGATTAGGCGTTACAACAATTAGCTATGTAAATGGTGTATACTTAACAACTTAAATGCATCACCAGCTTCTAGGAATTTATAGATGGTTCAGATTTATATAGTTACAATGGGTTACATTTGAATAAAAAAGGCACTAGGAAGCTAGGAAATATGTTTCATGCTTTAATTAATGGAGCTCCTCCAAAAACTAACAACTTTGGGGTACAGGGATATTTCAACAGTGACTACACCAAAAGGGAATAAACATCATAAGAAAACAAGAGACCCAAGGATGGGATTACAGTTCTACTGGCAAATGCCAGAGTCTAAATGGTATTAAAAGGCTGACTTGGAACATCTTACGATAGATAAACACATTGATTTAGCTGCCATAACCAGACCTGGTGGTCAAAAAATGACACTGCAAGTACCACAATTAAAGGCTACAATCGAGGTTTGTGAAAGAGAGCATACAATGTGATCAATACACCAGTTATACCCAAACACAACAAACAAGTGACTGTCTATGGGAAGAACTAACTCAAGAAGGAGTAAAAACTCATGGTGGATGTAATATATAGACCACTGGACACTGATGTCACTAATAATCTATCTTTAGTTAATACTATAGATAACATTATACCAAATAAAGACATTCTACTACTAGAGATTTTAATACCCTGGTATATACTGGACAACCGGTTATCCGCAAATGGTAGGAACAGACATTACTAAATCTATGCTTAGACAACGGGTTGTTCCAGATGGTAGACAAACCCACTAGACAAAACAATGTGCTAGACTTGGTCCTTACAGATACTGTAGACTGTGTTAGAGACCTAGCTGTACAGGAACCATTAATCTTTAGTGACCACAATACAATTATATTTAAGCAATACTAAACCCATCATACTATTGGAAGAACAGTGTCTAAAACTACACTAAAGCAGATTTCAGCAAAATTAGACATATGCTTAGTGACTGGAAATGGGAGACCATCAACAACACTACTGAGAGCCTATGGCGAGAAGATCAAAAATAAACTTTTAGTACTAGAGGATGAACTCATTCCAGATAAATTTACCTATAACAAAAAGGAAACGTACCAGTGTGGTATACAAGTAAAGTCAAGAAGCAGCTTATCAAAAAAAGACAGGCTTACCGAGCAATGAAAAGGACAATAGCCAATACAATGTTCACAAACACAAAGAGCAATTAAATAAGACAAAAAAAATATCAGGAAGGAAAGAGACAGCTGGAGTTTAGACTCGCTCATTTAAGAGCTAATGGAAAGACATTTTATGCATATATTAATAATAAATCGACAACAGGTGGTGAGCCCATTCAGGTTGGTGACACCGAACATACTGACTCTGAAGCTATGGCTAGTGTTTAATCACTATTTCTGTTCTGTATACAACAAGCCGGTACTAATGGCAAATCAACTAACATCATTAAGAAGCTCCAATGTAGTCAAGTCAAGTCAAAATTTATTTCTTTTACGCTTTTCAAATGCCAAAGTGCAGATACATAAAAACGTAACATTAATATAAATAGAAATTAAAATAAACACAGATAAAGATTAGCACAGTTTAACTAATCAAGGCCAAAACAAACAGAAAACTCTTCAAAGCAGTTTTAAAAGATTCTGTGGGCGGGCACTCCCTGTGTTGGCAGATGGTGTGACTAGGTCTGAAATAGCAGATAAATTGGGCAAGATAGATACTTCTAAATCAGCAGGACCGGACAAACTACACCCTATGTTCCTCAAGGAAAGCAGGGATTGTTTGGTTGATCCCCTTACAGACTATTCAACCTGCCTTTAGCTACTGGAGAAGTCCCCAGTAATTGGAACAGGGCAGATGTGATCACAATTTACAAAAAATGGGAAAAATCAGACATGAGAACTATAGGCCTATAAGACTGACCTCAATACTGGGTAAGGTTTTCGAGTCACTATTGAGGACAGACTAGAAAAGATCTAGATATTAAAAATATAACTGATGAAGCACTACATGGATTTTAAAAATGATCTTGTTTAACCAATGTGCTGACTTTTACAACCAGGTAAGCAACCTGCTTGGAAACAACAAAGCAGTGGATGTAGTTTTGGACTACCAAAGGCATTTGACAAAGTGCCACATTCCTCACTCATCGAAAAATGATAACACATGGTATTGATAGACAAATCATTACATGGGTTAACAACTAGCTCAGGACAGGACACAAAGAGTCCGTATTAGAGGACATTTATCAAAGCCAGGACCGTGACCAGTGTTGCCCCACAGGGGTCAGTCCTGGGACCAGTGTTGTTTAATATTTTCATTTCTGATATGAATGAGAATCTTGTAAATAAGTGAATAAAATTTGCCGATGATTCTAAAATATGTGCTGAAGTTGTAGATGGTTTTCAATCCAGTACTCTTCAACAAGACCTATTAAAACTTCAACACTGGGCAAATAATAATGGTATGCATTTCAACACTAATAAGAGTGTTTTCTTGCACTTTAGTAATAGAAATGAACAATGTGTAAATACATAACGATTCTAATCTAAAACGGTAACTGAGGCAAGAGATTTTGGCATTTTAATTACAAACGATCTATTATTCAGCAGATGCTGTAATGAAATGGTCAATAAAACCAGCACAATAATCAATATTATCAGAAGAACCTTTGTATCTAGACATAGAGCTTGTATTTTGCCTCTGTCCAAAACACTTGTCTGGCTACATCTGGACTATTGCAGTCCCTTGTGGAATCCCTATCTTAGGAAGGACTGTAATGCTTTGGAAAGGTGCAACTGAGAACCACTAAGATGATTGCAGGCCTCAGCAATGGCACATATGAAGCCAGACTGGAGAAATTAAAACTCTTCCCCTTAGAACTGAGGCATACCAGGAGAGACAAGTTGCAAATGTTTAAAATAGTTAAAGACCAAAACCTAATGGAAAACCACTTATACACTTTGCAGTATGAAAATTTAACCTGAGAAGTCACAATCAACAGCTTAAGTTAACCTACCCTAATAAGAATTTAAGAAGGAATTTTTTCACTCAAAGAACAATCCTCACTTGGAATACTCTCCACTCAGAGATGGTGGGAGCAACTACTTTAACAATGTTCAAGGCAAGACTTGACAACTACTGTACCTCCTTAATATAAAGGGTCCTCAACACCCCATGTAATGGGAGACAGACACAATAGGCGTTACAGTCTTCTGTCTACCTTATCAACTGAGTATAGTACGAGTATAGTACCTCCAAGTGGGTCGCTATTCACCTGTCATTTCCTGCCTACTTTACTCAAACAATATGACCAACTGACCTATGCTACCAGCTGAACCCCATTACCAACCATCCTACGTGCAGGTCTTCATTGACCCATAATACCAACTGAACCCATGCTACCAACCAACCTACACAGTTCTTCAACTCTAAGTGTTCACCATCTTTTATGCTTTGCTCAGCACTCTTTTGGGGCTTCTTCCTAAGGTACCTTTAGCCAAGGAATCACTCTCACTACACCTCAAGGTGTGGACCCTCCTCTATGGTTCCTTGCCTTCGCATCCTCTACAGAGTGGTATGTCCCACAGATAGAGAGCAAACAGCCAAAGATAATCTATGTTACAAAGCATGAAACCAGTTGCACAGGCACATTGCATTGGAGAGCTACAGCCTGTAGCCAAAGGGTGGTGCTACACGGCACCCCCATCCAGCCCATTAAAGGGCTGCTCTCCCTCCTCCACACACAAGCATTTTTCCTTGCCCTCCATCCACCTGTCCTCCACCAGTTGCATTCCTCTCTCTCTCTCTTTGGCTTCTTCTTGGGTTCCTTTAGCCAAGGGAATCGCCTCCTCTGGTCACCTCAAGTGGTGGAACTCTCCTCTGGGGTTCCTTGCCTTTGTACCCCTACAGGGTGTATATCCTACTGACAGACAGGTGAACAGCCAAAGAGTGTCTGTGTTATACAAACATGAAACCAGTTGCACAGGCACATTGCACTAATGTTCAGGAAACATGCAATAAGAGTGGATCCAGAATTTGAAACAAACAAGGGTCTATATAATTACACCAATAGCATGCATTTTAGTTTTGTTAAGAAATGAAGCAAATAATACAGCCGGCAACAAGACTAACTTATTTTGAACAAACCAATTTTGCAGTATCATTAAGTCAATCTGTAATCATCACTGCAACCAGACCCGTGGTCATTCAGTATATGGCCTGACATATGCATGTGTAAATAATACCTATCTCATGCTGTGGATCACAATTCACAGTTGTCAAACAATGCAGACATGCAGGAACACCCAATATGGACTTGTTCTCATATGCTCGGTGCAGTTCCTTATGCATTTTTGCATGCAGAGAGCTACGCATTAAGGAGTGCCCCATTGCACCATAGCATTTCTTCACCCTTTGTGGATTTGGTCCCTTAGCCTATCTGTTTTGTTTGTTTATGGATGTCTGTCATTTATTACTTTTGTTGATGATTCCTCTAGTGTATAAAGAATATTTCTATATGTGATTTGTGTACTTTGTGTATGTAGATACATACTCTATATATCAGTTATCTATGTATGTTATAAAGGTAGTGGTAACTTATTTTATTTTCCAAACTGTGTTCCTTCTCCTAGAGCATAGTACCAAATCAAAGTAGTTCAAATACAGAAGCAGGGTCAAGAGTGCCTGAAATAAATAGGGGTTCTTATGTTTAGGGTTTGTGTTGTGTGGGCACATGCACAAGTGGTACAAGAAGAGAACAGCTCAGTGGTGAGTCTACCAGCTCAGTGGTGAGTCTACAGTAAAATGGTGAATGCAAAGGTGTACTGCCCAACCTGCTGGTAGGTAGCGAGATCCCCCCACCCCCATCTTAGGCGTCATATTCATTCTCACAGCAACACACTTTGATGTTATATTCAGAGCATTATGACTTCAGGAAAGGAACAGGTAACAAGGGACTGATGAACTCAACTGTAGAGGGTGAGGATCCTATTTCCATGCAATAACCTTAGTAATGAAGAAGAAGAAAGGAAATAGAACAAATATGAGATTTATGCACAATTATGTCAAAATAATATTTTTCAGAGGTTTCTCAGGAGTGATAATCTCTCTTTAAATGAAAAACAATTGGTTTCTGTGTGTCATGTTTGGTAGGAGAATTTGTGTCTTTGCTGGAGGGAGAGGGCTTTTGTCTCATATCTCCAACCTCTGTCTCTCTCTGCTCAAATGTTAATATTCAATCCTTACAGACAACAAACAACTGACACCTGCATGTACCTGATAACCATTCTTGGCCCTAAAACATTTTACTATACATTCTTCTAGTAGCTTAGTCTGCATCTCCACAGAACCCCAGTAAGATGATTATAGCACTAGGTGCAGGAATCAGCAATGGTGACAACAGTACTACCAGGGCAACCCAGATTTATTTCTGTTAATGTTATAACCAGTATGCAGTAGCTCCAAAGAGGTCCAACATCTCAATTTCATGTGGTGTATGTGTGAGTGTGTGTGTGTGTGGGGGGCAGAGCATTATCATATTACACCAAGCAAGCATTCACTTATTACTCTTGACCAAATCCCAAATCATGAAGTAAAACATGCACATGGTCTTGTAAAATAGTTTTAAAGAAAATGATACTCCCTAAAACAAGAACAGTGAAACTTTGATAAGTGTGTAGTTCTGATGAATGGAAAATATAATCTTTTCTGGGATTTATCTCTAATGAGCTATTCTTTAAAGACGCTTGTTTAAAAACAAAATAAATGAACAGAAACTGATGTATAGAAAATGTATATATCTGTATTATAGATCTAGTCTGTTAAAACTTTGGAAATCATTGTTTTCTATGGGAAGGTAGTTTGGGCTAATGGTTTGAGCTCAGAGGTGTGGACATGGAGACTCGGGTTTGAATCCCACAACTTCCACTCACTCCTGTGTGAGCAAGTTACTCAACCTCCTATACTTAATCTGTCTGTAGTATACACTGAATTATATTTACTGAATAAACTACAGAGAAGCTCTATAATTTCTGAGTGCTTACATCAGTATTGAATAATTAAAAGATGCATGTAAGAACTGAGCATTTATAAACCTGTAATTAGGCATGGGAGAACTGGTTCAGGTAAGTTCAGAACCTCCCAGAACCTATGCCAGTTTCAGTAGAAGAACCCTATAAGAACTTCTTTTCAGGTTCTGATAAGGTTCTGTTCATTTTAGAACATTGATTTTCAGACTTAATATACTCCAAGAGCAAGTTTTATCTAGTAAGAGGGCCAGTGGTGGTGCTAGAAAGTCCCAAAGGAGGCTGGACATAGTGTAGTACCACTCCAAGTTGATTTTAGATTCCTGTCACTTCACTAACAATAGATTAAAGGTAGACAATGATGGTTTACAAAGTTTTTGTACTCTGAAAATTCTGATAAGGCTCAGATAACTATCAGAACCTTTTAGAGATTATCAGAATCTTGTAGACCCTCAAAATATTTCATGGTTCTCCAATCCCTACCTGTAATTATTCAGTCCCTACATCACTCTTGGACAGGGGCCATACATTATAACAAATTAAGTACATACAAACCATACAAAACAAACTCTGCTCAGAGCCGATAGGACTACAGTTGATGAATTTGGGGTAAATTTGCAAAATGTAACATAGGCTCATCAATGATTTGGTTTGCAATATGGTTATACCAAATTTTCAACATAGCCTTGTTAGGACCCTGCCTTATGAAAATGGGCAGATAAAATGTTCAGCTCCTGGCTTAAAGGTATTTTTGCACAGGGACTGCAAAATCAACTTTTGGGGCTCAAAACACATTTTGGGCAGCAGTTGAAAAATGACAGCTGTCACAATCAGGAGGTGCTGTAAAGAAATGGCTATGTTGAAAATGTGGGGTAAAAATATTGAGTATTTTCAAACTTTGAAACATAGAAACATTGAAGTTGTTAGCATATGGGGACGTATGATCCATCAAGTCTGCCCTTGACTTCTGAGCCTGCATTCTCAAAATCAATATAGATTCATACCTTTTCTGTTTTTAATGTTTTTATACAAATTTCCAACATAGCTTGTTATGACCCCACCTCATGAACAAGGGCAGAGAACATTTTCAACTCCTGGTTTGAAAGGTGATTTTATGCAAGGACCACAAAATCACCTTTAGGATATAAAAACATACATATTGGCCAGGATTTGAAAAATGACAGCTATCACATTCATGAGGTGCTGTAAAGACATGGCTGCAGTTTGGTGTTAATGCTGATGTAAAAATATTGAAAATTATCAAAATTATGAGCCTGCATTCTCAGACTTCTCTGTGGGTTCATAACTTGGTTGTTTTTAAATATTTTTGCACCACATTTTCAACATAGCATTCTTATGACCCCACCTTATGAACAAGGGCAAAGAAATTTTTCAGCTAATGCCTGAAAGGTTATTTTGCACAGGGACCTAAAATCACCTTTTGGGATGTAAAAAAAAATCCCATTTTGGACAGGATTAGAAAATGACAGCTAGCACAGTCATGAGGTGCTGTAAAGATATGGCTATGTTGTAAGTTTGAGGTAAAAATATTGAAAAGTGCACGTTATGAGCATGCTTTCACAAAATTCAGCATAGGCTCATAACGTTGTTGTTTTTCAATATTTTTACACCAAATTTTCAACATAGCCTTCTTGTGACCCCACCTCATGAACAAGGGCAAGAAAATGTTCAGCTCCTGCCCAAAGGTTATTTCACACAGGGACCATGAAATCATGTTTCAGGACAGATATGCCAAATTACAGTGACATTATTCATAAGGTGGGGTCCCAAAGAAGGTATGTTGAACATTTGGGCAAACAATATGTAACAATGCCCACGTTATGGCACTACATTCAAAACCCCATTGTAATCAATTGAACTGCATACCTGTATCTTCAGTTCATGGTCCAGCTTTGAAGAGTGAAGATGTGTCTGAGGTCCAGAGAGGATTAAGACGTTGAACCCAATGGGTAAGTAAGGGCTTGGGGGTGCGGGTGGTGGATGCTGAGTGGGAGGGTTGGATGAGGGGTAAGGAACAGCCAAAAATACATCGATGGACCTTTTTATTCTTACAGGCAGAAAAAGAGAGAGAGACAAACAATCTAATTGCAACACTGGAGGATTGGGCACCCTCTGTGTCACAGTTATGTGGAGGAAGACATTGATGGACCGTTTTTATTCTGCAGGTGAAAAAAACAGGCTGATGATCCCTGTTCATGACACTGGGATATTGGGCACATCAATGTCAGAAAAGATAGATGATCACCAGTTGTGACACTGGGGACTGGGTACCCCAGTGCCACAGTTATATTTTGGGGGTGCTGACAGGGAGGGTTGGGTGAGTGGAATTTTATAATATAAAAATAAATAAAATAAATAAATAAATAAATATGAAGGGTGGGCATTGGTGACCACAGCCTACTTGCCATGATCCGACAATAGCCAGAAGCTACTGTGTGTGCACGACTGCCAATGCATGTGTAGAGTGTGGTGGCCATCTTGGACATGACAGAATATGCCATGTTCTGCTGTGACTATCAGCACTCTAAAATAGTGCAGTGGTGCAGCAATAAGGACAACATGGATGGACTGCTTCTTGGATGTGAAGGTGACTGTGACGCAAGTCCAACATGTTGTTCATTCGGATAGAATGTGGAGTCCTTTACTGAAAGCAAAAGGACTGCAGGCTCCACCACTGCAGTCTAATTAGGGGTAATGCTATTTCAGGGCTCTGGAGACACATAAACAACTCAATCTTAGATTTCATGGTTTATCAGTGTGTATAGGACCCTTAATAGCATTGTACACTACTATGTCGCGTTCAAATTTTAAATTGAGTTTAAAACCTGTTTATTTTATCAATGCTTTTCTGCACATTGTTACATTTTTATCATTAAATCTGTTTTATACTGTATTTTTATTGTACAGGCGCCTTGATAACCTGAAAGGCTTAACAAATACATTTTTTTACTTACTATGTTTGATTAGGTTCATTTATCTCTCTCCTCATTCCTCTGTTAATTAATAGCTGCGATGTATCTCTGTTTAAACCCCAGTGACTGCATGGTCCTGCATTTTACTTACTTAACTCAGTGTGTGCTTTCAAACTTTTTGTTTCTCACTTGCCTCCTCCTTTCCCTGGTACTGTAACCCTACTCACTGGATACCTCCCCTCATTTCTTCCTCCCTGTACATCCAGCCCCCTCTGCACCTCACTGCATAATCTAATTGATCCTTTTGTTCTCTCGCTAATCCTCTCCATCCTGAGCAGCAAATTCTCCCTGTCCTCAGCCTTCCTTTGCCTTTTGTCCCTCCCTCATATTAACAAAATCTCTCTTCTCCCTCCTAGCTTCCCACCCTCGCTCCGGGCTCATGCCCGATCAGAGCTTGCTTCCCAGATGCCGCCTGCATAAACACGAGACGCTTGCCCAGCCAGATTCAGTTGTGATTTTAAAACTTGGTGCCTTTTTCTGGCTGATCCTGTATCTTAGCACCACCAAGTAGCTGGAGCAGAAGTAAAGAAATTAATCCTTAGGGGCTATTCTTGGATTTCTCCTACCTTGGGGTCCAATGCACAGCTTGTCTGCTGGGCTGAGTGTACCACTGTAGTCACCTGCTCCATGGCCATTTTCTTTCTTGGCTCATTTTTTGGAAAGCTGGAAACTGGAGCACCCCTACCCAGGCTCTTTCTATTGTAAGAGCTGCAATTCCCAATGCTCAATGCATCTCCCACCCACCCCCACCTGCCCGCCCTATCTGGGCATTTACTTATATAGTGTTTTGTGACCAAGCATTTTACTTATAGAGTCTTGTGACAAATGCAGAAAAAGACTAAGTCCTCATTTTCTATTAGCTCATTATACCTTTCAGCTACTGTAGGGCACCCTCAAGTTGTCTCCCTTTTCTCTTGACCACACTGACTATTTCAAATTGCTCTATAGTGGAGAAAGTTTAAAATCTCTGATCTCAAAGCTGACTTTAACATCTACAGAGAACAGCGATCGAAGTGCAAAGCACAAATTAGACATGTAAAAGCCAATACTGTAAGGGCCTTCTGATAGATGCGGCTGGTGACCCAAAGAAATTTTGGTCCTCATATCAAAACCTTCCTCAGTTCTAAACAAACTCACCACAATAGTGACATGATACTGAAAGGAGTTCACTGTAATGACTCATGCACAATTGCCAACACATTCAATACTCACTTCTCTGACCTCTCTGGATATACCACTGCTCTCTCTCCTGATAACTTACTTTCTGGATCCCCCACCTGGGAGAGCACGAAAATGATGCCTTCATTCTACTTTAAAGCTATCTCAAATTCTATATCAGACAGTACTGCTGTTGGGTCTGACTGCCTTGAACCAAAACTCCTAAAGCTAGCAGCCCTGTTCATTGCAGGTCCGCTATCCAGAATACTCAATTTGTCCCTGTTCAATGAGTGGTGCCCGATATATGGAAATTAGCCAGAGTCACACAAGTTTTTAAAAAGGTGACAAAAATGATATAGCTAACTATAGGCCAATAGCTATACTGTCAGTGTTAAAGTCCTCAAAAGCTCATCACTACACAGATCTCTGAACATCTCTCCCAGTATAACCTCCTGGACACAAACCAGCATGGTTTCAGAAAAGGTCATAGTACTCAAACTGCTTTATTACAGCTAACAAATGATGTTCTTTAGGCCATGGATCAGGGTCTTCAAACTGTACAGTATTTATCGATCTGACAAAGCTTTTGATCTTAACTACCTCTCCTGCTTGCAAATCACCATCCTCATCAATAATCTGATTGTCTTATTGAGATAACATATTCAGCCTTTGCCTCATATTTTATCCATTCAAAATCTGATTGTTACATCACATAGTGATGGCACTATCATATAAATACAAAATCACACATCATAACACTATTATCACTAAAATAGAAGAGAAATAAAGATATCAGTATCCTTATCAGAATAACTTGTTTATAGCTGGGCTCCCCATTTCATGTTTCAAGCAACACAGGTCTAGTTAGAGTAATTGGTAATATGTATTCCAACTGTTTGGCCACATAATGAAAGTGCTATGTAAACCCCAGGCCACTTTTTAACTAGTTAGCACCCCCCATTTCAATCTGGAACACTGTTACCCACATACTGGCATGCCATTTGACTTTATGAAAGGTTGATACCACCCTTGACATTAGGATGTATACCTGGTTCATTTTCTAGAGGAAGAGAGGGGTGGGGTACAACGAACTGGGAGACTATGACATCCTTGGTGGCCAGGGAACAGAGGTTGTTGGATGTCTTTCAAGACGCTGCCTAACTCAGCAGGTGGGGAACCGACCAGGGAGGCATGGGTACTGGATGTGGTCCTGGCAGACAGTGACCAGATTGGGGCCTGGAGGTAAGGGACCCATTGGCAGGGAGTGACTAAGCCATGGTCTGGTTCTGCCAGGACCTAGGAGGGTAGAAGACTGCACTGCGATGGACGTAACTGACTTCAGGGGGCAGATTTTAAGAAATGGGAAGAATCCTATGAAGCATTTGGATGTGATTGGGTCAGACATGGACGCTGATAGTAGGTGGGAAATCATTAGGAGAGGGGTGCAGGATGCTACCAGCACCTGTGCAAGAGTAAGACGAAATGCAGTAGGGTCCAAAAACCCTGCTGGTGGACCAGGGAGGTACTGGAGGTGGTGCTAGGAAAGAAGGCAGCCTATAGGCAATTCAAGTGCTCAAGGAGTGAAAGGGATTGAGGGGAGTACGAGCTGATGGCTAGAAGGGCCACTAGGGTAGTGAGGGCAGCTAAGGGAAGGAAGGAGCAGAACCTGGCTAGGGAAATTAGGAGGAGGAACAAGGGGTTATTTAGATACATTGGGGAAAAAACGAAGGGTGAAGGGCAGATTACAGGATTAAAACAGGGAGAGATGGGCACAAGACCCAGGGAGCAGGCTGAGGTACTAAATGAGTACTTCCTCAGTTTTGCCAAGGAAATGGGGATGCTGCATCATGCATGGGAGGAGACAGTGATACTGAGGAGGGGGACCCTACTGATCGGGCGGTCTGGGGAGAGGGAGGCATTACTGGCAGGAGGGGAAGGCTAAACAGGGAGAAGAGGTAGTGGAAGTGGAAATCACAGCAGAGAGAGAGTGAGGAAAGCCCTCAGGTCCCTTAAGATGAAGAAAGCACCAAGGCCAGATAAATTGCATCCCAGAGTGCTGAGGGAACTTGCAGATGTCATGGCAAAACCCTGGAGGAGCTTTTCACCATCTGAGGACAGGGTGGGTGCCCCAGGACCGGAAGGTGGTGCATATAGTGCCTATCCACAAGGGGGATCAAGGGAGGTGGCACAGAACTACGGACTGTCAGCCTGACATTGGTGGTGGGTAAAGTAATGGAGGGCATTGACAAGGAGAGGCTGAGGAGGGACCTGGAAAAGTCAGGTGCCTTGACGATAGACAGCATGGATTCATGCTGGGAAATCATGTCAGACAAACCTTGTGGAGTTCTATGACTGGGTGACGAATGCCTTGGCCCTGGGTAGACCAGTGGATGTCCACTTTCTAGAGTTCAAGCAAGGCATTTGACTCTGTTCCTCATGGAGGCCTGTTAGATAAGCTGGGAGAAATGGGTGGGGAACCAGATGATCAGATGGATAGGCAATTGGCTCCAGGACCGGACCCAGAGGGTCGTAGTTGGTGGGATAGTCCCATCCCCAGGAGGGTCATTAGTGGGTCTCACAGGGATCAGTCCTTGGGCCCTCCTGTTCAACGCCAATGTCTCTAACATAAGGACAGGTATCAGGAGTGAGATGAGTCTTTATGGATGACTCAAAACTGAGGGCGGTGGTGGATGGGGAGGAGGGAGGGTGGCCTACAGGGGACCTGGAGGCTCTGGAAAGATGGTCTAGAAAGTGGAAGCTGAGGTTCAATGCTGGAAAATGCAAGGTACTGCACCTGGGGGCCAGAAACCTGGGCCAAGTGTACACCTTTGGGGGGAATGCTACAAGTCTCGATTTCTGAGAGGGACCTGGGTGGTGGTGGATGTCAGGATGAACAACTTGGAGACTTGAAGGAGGGCAGCAGCCAAGGCCAACAGGATGCTGGGATGCATCACTAGGGGATCACCTCCAGAAAGAAGGAAGTGATACTCCCTCTGTATAACTGCTTGGTGAGGCCGCGACGTCAGTACTGATTGCAGTTTTGAGGCCACACTTAAAGAGGGACATTAAACTCCTTAAAGACATTAAAGAGGGTCCAGAGGAGGGCAACCAAAATGATTTGGGGCTTGGGGGACAGGAACTATGAGGAGAGGCTTGAAGAGCTAATTATGTACCCATTGGAAGAGAGAAGGGACTGGGGAGATGATAGAGGTCTTCAGGTACATGAAGGGTTTAAATAGGGGTGAGCAGTCAGGGTGCTTTGAAGGAAGAAGGAGAGGACCACTAGAGGGCATGGGTGGAAGCTAGAGGGGAAGATTCAGGGCAGAAAGGAGGAGTGCTACTTCACTGAGAGGTGGTGGAGCCATGGAATGTGCTGCCTAGGGGCTGGTGGAGGCAGAGACAGTGGAGGGTTCAAGAGATGGTGGGACATGTACAGGAAGGATTCTGGAAGCAAAATCCAATGCAGCGAGAATATCTGGAACTGGGATGGGAGAAGCCATAGAAGGTGAGGGGGCAGCAAGATCAGCTCCCAGGGTGGGGGCTGACCAAGCGAAAGCAGATGCGAAAGACCGTTAGGCCTATTCTGCTGGCATTTTAGTATGTTAGTACAAGAACAAAACCACATGAATCTTGAGTAAAAATCACAACCCAGGTCCTTGGTGGAGGCTGCTGGACATATACTAGAGCTAATCTGCTGAGTGGGCCCCAGTAAATCCAACAACCAGAAGCAATAATCAGAATGTCCAGAACAGTAACTAGGATTGTGCAGTATGGCATTATTCAAAAGATGGAAATTTAAAGCAGAAGTGGACCCCAATGGTTGATCTAGGCAAGATGGGTACATTTCACAAACTTTCCCTGCATGCAGTACAGTTCATGAACATGCAAAGAACATCTTCCCATTTCCCCATGGTGCATTTAGTGGACACCGGCCACGCACCAGCATTTTCCTCCCATGAGTGCAATTATGTGAAAATCAGCCACACACTCAGAACTCTTCTTTGAACACAGCTGCAATTATGTGAATCTCAGCCACACACCTAAACCTGCAGCACTGGCCCTTGCTCAGGTAAAACGGATGCGCTTTATGAACCAGAAAGCCCTGCCATGTAAGCACTTAGATGGTGTTCTTCCCGCCCTTGAAACCTCCATTTCTCAATCAAATGCTAGAGGTTCCACTCTTTAAATCCGTCACTTACTTGGGTGACCAAAGGATAAACTGCACTCTCCTAGGTGAACAGTTTAACAGAACATTCACTCTCCTGGGTGAACTAGGGGCACTGACAGGTGAGATCCAGTCTTATTTATGGCACACACACACCAGACTATGATTCCCGAAAAGTATGTGGAGATCTTGTCTCCTAGAACAATACTCACAACTGGTTGTCCCATCCACTGGGCATGGAACAACAGAAGAAAAGGCATTCTCCTTGGTAGCAGATCAAACAGTCTCTCAAATTTCCTTTCCAAGACAGCTGAAACACACACAGAACCTTCAGGGATTGCCCTTGAGTCCACTGAGAACAAGCAATTCCTTCCACTTCACTGGGAGTAGAAATCAGGAAATCCTGCTGTAGCACTGGTCTCCACCACTTCACTGGAAGCTGGAAATGACACTCCACTAGGGTGAGAAATACTGGGTCCTCAACTCTAAGCTCAACTGGCAGTAGTTCTGCCACACTCACCTTCTCACTGAACAACTGACTGACACTAACTGAACATTCTAAGCTCCCAGAGCAGCTGTCCACACAGTGTGGCTTATGCTGCTGCGAGAGTTCTGAATGGCCAAATCATTCTTCTTTCAGGTTAGCTGAGTAAACAATGATGTCATTATGTAAGAAGCTCGAGATGAGCTCCCTACCAGCTGCCTGCTACCTTCCTAACACTAATACTGATAGGATTCTGGTAACCCCAGGAGACTGGGTGGTTACAGCTATATAGAGAATAATGCATAAGTGACTGTGTTTTATGGATTCTTTACAGATCTGATGTGTGTACGACCCATAAACTTTGAGAGCAAAGCCTGAGAAGTTTACGAGGTCATCACACACAAAGGGTGTAAAATCCATAGACACAGAGTTACCTGTGTTTTTTCTTTATAATTACTGGTGCAGGGAGTTTACAGCATCACAACATTCATAGCACCTTACCCTGAACAGTCAGCATGGCAGTTTCCATTTCAAACATACCAGAAGATCAAAGTATTTTTAATCATGTCTCCAGCTTCTGCCTTGATCACAGTAAACAATGCTGCCTACTAGCATCCTGCAAACATTCAGTTTGAACTTTTGTTTACCTTTTTCTCTTCATAAACAAATCAAAACTGCAGCCTCTCTCCTTTGCTGTATCTGCTGGAACTTCGCAACAAATGCCCCAACCCCCACAACTTTAGCTAAGCTCACTAACAAGAAAACAAAACAATGCAGTGCTGATAAACAGTCTCACACTCTGACTGTCTCTGCTCTGTCTCACTGTAACTGCTGCACTTCCCAGCACTTAGACTCGATCCTTCACAAAACAGTTCTTTAATTTATTTAAAACACAGTGCTTTATAACTGGAGACAAAGGTTGTGAACAGTCAGAATGCTGCAAGAGTAGATTGTGGACTGACAGGGTGTGACCATTCACTGTTCTGAGACCTTAGAGTACTGCTCAGTACAGGACTGAAACATAAGATTAGTATGCTGTAATAACTGGGAACCCAGTTATTACAGCATTTGAAATAATAATAATAATAATAATAATAATAATAATAATAATAATAATAATAATAATTCTTTATTTATATGGCGCCTTTCTGGAAACCGAGGCACCTAAGAAACAATTAAACAAATAAGCCATAAATTCATACATTATAAATACCATAAAATGTAGATGATACAGTTAAAAAAAGTTTAAATCATTCACTGTATGCTTGATTCTACAGATAAGTTTTGAGAGCCCGCTTAAATCCCTCTACGGTTGCGCACTCCTGTAACTGATGGGGTAGAGAATTCCAAGGGTAGGGGCTACATGCATAAATGCCTGGGCCCCAGAAGATTTTAAACAGACCCTTGGAATCTCTAGCAACCTCTTGTCAGCCGAGCGGAGCAATCGCCCAGGGCAGTAAGGGACCAGAAGGTCTTTCAAGTAGTCCAGGCCCTATCCATGGGGCTTTATAAGTCAGAAGTCTGACTTTAAAGGTGATCTGTCACTGTACCAGCAGCCAGTTCAGTTCGTACAACACCAGGAAATGTGACAGGACCAAGGGTTCTCATCAATAACTGGACCGCTGCGCTCTGCACCAGCCATGGGTAGTAGATATCCACCCCAGGTAGCCCTAGGTAAAGGGAATTACAATAATCCAGGTGTGAGGACACAAAGGAGTGGACCAACATGGAGAGATTACCAGATGGAACAAGATTCTTAACCCTAGAGATATTCCTCAGATGGTAGAAAGAGGATTTGATGTCCGCCGACACTTGTGAATGCAGTGTCAGCCATTCGTCAAAGATTACCCCAGGTTTTGCACCTGTTCAGAAGTTGGGAGTGATAGGTCTCAAGGAAAAGTCCCGAAGGTGAACCTACTCCCGCCTCCCTATCTGGCACCCTGGGTCCACAATCAGCACCTCAGTCTTTTCCGGAGTTCAACCTCAACCTGCTCGAATTCATCCAATCCTGGATTTCAACAAAGCAGTTGTTAAATTCTGAGAGAGCTCTATCGTAGTCAGGTGTGAAAAAAAGGTAGAACTGGGTATCATCAGCATAATAGTGAAACCTCAGCCCATACCTTCTTACAATGTCTCCGAGGGTAGCATGTACTCTGCGAACAACTTGGGGATAACTCTGATCCCTGGGGACCCTACATGACAGGAACTGGGTCAGAGGAATGAACCCCTGACACCACCCTCTGAGTTCTTCCAGTGAGGAAAGATGTAAACCACCTGAGAACTGTACCTGACAGGCCACAGATAAACCTCAGGGGACCAAGTAGAACCCCATGGTCCACAGTGTCAAATACTGATGAGATCAAGAAGAACCAAGATTGAGCATTTATTCTGATCTCTTGCCATCAGGAGATCATTGAGCACCCAAACCAGTGCCGTCTCAGTACTGTGCCTCTTTCGAAAACTGGATTGGAGAGGTTCATAGATGTCATGGATGGTCAAATGGTTCTCCAGTTGTAGGGCCACTACTTTCTCAATCACCTTCCCTGTAAAGGAAGGTTGGAGAATGATCTGTAGTTCGCATGGCAATCTGGGTCCAAAGAAGCTTTCTTCAGGAGGGTGTCACCACCACTGTCTTCAGTGAGCTAGGAAACTCACCTGTTTCCAAGGAGCACCAGACTATCCATGCTAGGGCCAAACCAATGATGTCACTACAACGATAATCAGGGTAGTTGGTCCTGGGTCCAACTACAACACATAGGGCACATACCCTGGATAATCCGTATCACATCCATGAACTCCGGCTGGTTGAAGGTACTCCAGGAAAATTGAGGGGCAGCGACCAAGGTCAATCCAAGGCAATGCCCATAGAGTGTGCTGATTGGATGTGAATCCATGTATTAAAGGGAGTCAACAGTAATTCTAGTATAAATGATATCAGGTGTTAAATCCAGAGTGTTTGGGTTGCATTCATTATGTATAAATTAGCTACAGATTTCTCTAAAAATAAGAGGGTTTATGAATCCTCAAGTCAAAAGATGAAGGAAAACACAGACATGTAGATGTTGATGACAGATAAGGACTGCTTGGCCCACCTAGTCTGTCCATTTGTTCCTGCCTATACTGTCACCACAGACCCCACTCAGTCTCAGGCTCACACCCATGCTTCCCAGCAAACATTCCTTTATGCTTCTCCCATGCATGCTTGAAACCCATCACTGTTTTATCCCCACTACCTCTATTGGAAGACTGTTTCAGGCATCCACCACTTTTTCAGTGAAGATGTACATCTTCACATCTCTCCAATTTACCCTCTTCCAGCTTCATTGCATGTCCTCTTGTTCTTGTGCACCTCCCTTCTGAAAAATACTCCCTCCTGTACCTTGTTCAACCAGTGAGGTATTTATAGGTCTGTATCATGTCCCCTCTCTCCATCCTCTCCTCCAGGGTGTACATATTGAGATATCTCAGTATCTCCTTACAGGGCTTCTGATGCAGCCCCTGCACCTTTTAGTTGCCTCTTCTGGACAGCCTCCATCCTGTCTATGTCCTTTCTGAGATGTGGTCTCCAGAGCTGGACACAGTGCTCCTGGTGAGGTCTCACCAATGATTGATACAGTGGCAACACCACCTCCCTCCTTCTGCTGGTGATACTCCTCCCTAGGCATCCCAGCATCACACTGACTCTACCCACTGCTCTGTTGCACTGCCTCACCACCTTGAGGTAATCGGGTATGATTACTCCAAGGTCTCTTTCCTGTCAGGTGCCTGTTAATACAACTTCCTCCATTCTATACTCCACATCTGGGGTTCTGTGCCCTAGCTGCATGATTTTGCAGTGTTTCTCACTGAAATCCATCTGTTATACTAATAACCACTTCTCAAGCTTTCTCAGGTCTCTGCACAACAAACAACAAATACATTGCAGATTATTCTATTGTTTGAATTTTTAGAAAACTGTGTTTAAAGACTAGCTTTCAAAGTTAATCTCTCTTCATCGAGTCAGTGGACAAAGAGCTGAATTCAGTACCAGGTGTACAGGTCAGTTGTTGATTCAAATCACATGCAGGGCCTGTTTTAATATCAAAGTGCTACAGAGTGAATTAAGAGCAATGAAAGCTGGATAGGAAGTCAGCACTTTCCTCCAATGGAATATCTTTCAGGAACGAGATGCTAGTGCCACTGCTTGTGTAAACAACCATTAAAGTATATGTGGTAGATTTCACTTAGGGAGTGTTACGTGGATGAAGCGGTTTGAGGCTGTGAAGAAAAGTATATACAAATATTTTATATTTTGGGGTTTAAGCCTAATTTACCACTGGTAGTATGTCAGAATCAGCATCTTTATTTTGTCCTTTTCCTCTGGTATCAAACATTTTGACCTTTGCATTTTTTGTTCAAAGAACATCATGACCAAATGGTTTTAATGATCTATTTTAATATTTTAATGTCTAATGTTCTGGAGTGTTTCATCCTCAAGAATCAGTGAATATAATGGCCAATATTTTCAATGGGATCTGCTCAAGATGCATCCACCTCTATTTGCAAAGCAGAAATGCGTCCAAACCTGCAAGTTTACCTTTTACATAGCCTAACAGTGTCCAAACTTTGCATCCAAAAACAGACACAAGTGTTTTCAAGCTGGACATAACTCAAAATTGCATTAGTTTTATGTCATACATCATGACTTTTGTCACACATGGATGTAACCTCTGAAAACAGCAGCAGGGTTGTTTGATGCAATCAAGTGAATGCTAATGCAGTTTCAGCAAGCATTTCTGTCCAACCTTTTGCCCCCACCCACATTCCCATGTTCATAGTTTTTGCTTTTGGGTTGCATGCTGCCACCAGATATTATTTTTGTTTGTTTGCTATAATAGTCCTTCCCTGGGTGCACTGAATGTAATCTAGACATTCCTGTCAATGGTGCTGGATTTGTATAAGCGTGTAATTAAAATTATTTTCATGGTTACGAAGTAAGCATTAATGCCTAATGAAGGAGACTTCTACTGGGAATTAATGCATGGTTGGGGGGTTGTGGCACAAGGCCTTGGCCGAGTGCCTACAACCACCCAACCATTCATTAAATCCCCAGTAGAAGCTGACTGGAGGGGCATTACGCTTTTGTAACTTGGGAATATCTGCATTGTTGTTGTTTCCATTTTTCCAGTTCTGTTCGCTGGAACTGTTTGGCTTTTGTTGGCGCAGTGAGATCCGCGAGTGTCAGTGGCTCAGTAGGTAGCACACTCGCCTCTGAGGCGGGAGATCAGAGAGCTGTAGGTTCAGTTCCCACATCTGGCACTTGGTTAATATCCCAGTACTGACACTGTAGTGCAGCATGAGAGGGTGCTGCACTTCTGAGGTGCTGTCTTCGGATGAGACGTTAAACCGAGGTCCCATCTACCTGGATTGGTGGTAGTTCAGGTGGATGTTAAAGATCCCATGGCACTTATCAAAAAGAGTAGGGATTTCCTGGTGTCCTGGCCAAATTTCCTCATTCAGTAAAAAAATACCACCAACAGCTTAATCTGGTTCAATATCAGTTGGCATTCATCTGTATCCCTCCCCGGTCGTGCCTGAAAATAGGCAGGATTTGTCTAGTGCACTTACCCAGTCAACAAAAGCTAAATTAATAAATAAATAAATCCTGTGTCTTTGCTGTGATGTGTACTCTGTGGTCTACTGCTTTGTGGGCTATACTGTGTTTGCTGCTGTGACAGCTAGTGTTGCTATAGCCTGACCTGGTGACCCCATGATTAATAGCTGGAGCGGGTATTACCAGTGATTAATCCCCACTACAACTTTGATCATGTGCTGCAGTTTGTCCAATCATGTTAACGTATTTGCCGTTTATGTTGTTTGCCATGTTACAAGTAAGGTTTGTGACCTTTTCCTTGCATGAAAAATTCATACAAGAAAAATTCTTTGCTTCATGCAAAAACATTACTTGCCAGCATCCTGAGATGCAAGATAAAAATATATGTGGGGTTACTGTACTACAGTAATGGTTTTACATCCTGATGTGGGTCTACAACCTACTACCTTTTGGCTCTAGCAGCAAGCATGCAACCTACTGAGCCACTGACACCAAGGGCCCAATTTTACAAGGTTGACACAGGCCCTGTGTCAACCGCAGTGTTTGATGCAGCTGTGCCAAAGCCCTAAGATGCAACGCGAACCTAACTTTACAAGAGAGACTATTATCTGCCAAAGACTAATGTAATAGCTGGAAGTTTTAAATTTTATGCTAATGGCACTAACTGGGCAAAACTACTGCATAGTGCCACAGTGACATAGTCTGAGAGATCTAGTGAGTGAACCAGGAGTGCCTACCTTATTAGGTACATAGTCAAAGCACTCACCACTTTACTTCTAAGGCAGCCAGAGAGAAAGAGGTAGGAGGCATCTCACCAGAAAGCAAACCAGCACACAAATGGTTCCTTGATGGCTGGTTTATTAAACAAATACTGAAGACATCACTGAGAACTTTAAATACGCTCCATAGTGGAGTTAGGAGGCAATCCAATCAGGCAATGATATTCTAACTACATGTTCCTCAGCAGACAAAGCAGTAACTTCTTTCAATGCAGAACATTTTTCATGTTGTAAGAAACTGTCTTCCTTCTATAAATTGGGAACAAATCAAGATGAATAATTGAGTTACTAGTTTTGCAAAACATCATCAGTCCAGAGCATTGAAACCATTTATTGGGACCACGTCTAGATGAACCATTGAGTGACTAGTTTTTGCAAAGCATTATAAGTCAAGAGCATTACAACCATTTACTGAATTCTTTGTATAGTGAAATGCCATTCTGGAATATGGCACTTAAAATAACCAGTACTTTTGAAGTAACTTGATACATTTTGCAACATTTGTAATATTTAAAATGAGTGAAACCGAATGTCTTGGGCCTTCTGAGGACAGTACTCACTAGTATAAAACCAATGCACCAAGTGTTCCTGTTGTGTCAAACACAGGTCACCATTTTTGTTTTACCTCACAGCCAAACTATGGGATGATCTGCTTTTACATTAAGATATATTAATTGTCCACAAGTATTTAAAATAAAAAGAAAACTGAAGGCATTGCTGTTTATGAATTCCTCATGTAAGTGCATTATGAATTGAGGTAATTTCCATTCAAGTATATCCATCTGTGAAATGTATGCTTTTCATGAGCCATGCCTGTACAACATATGTATTTGTGTGCAGTGTTTATGGCTGCCTGGCCAGAGCCATGGTGACATATTGCTATTACATAATAGAAGAAGGGCTTTGGCACCACTTGACCAGATACCTAGACTATTTCTTTGCACAGTGGATTTGAAGACATGTAGTCCTTTCATTCACCACAGTGCTGTTCCTTTCTCTCTCACCCTCACTTCCACTGTGGCTCTATTATTTTGCTCTGCACTCACTTTTGAAACACAAAACTCTCATAAACAGTGGAATGTTGGCAGTTAAAACTCACAATGCTACAGGTTTGCTAGTTTTATTACAACCTTATGTAGAGCCCAGCAGTGTGTTGCTAAGTAACACACTGAACAGTTGACTTCCATAAAGAGTGGACAGCTGTTTTTCCTTCAGTGGCACTCTGTTCTCTCCCCTCTCCAGTAACAGAGCTGCTCAGCAACACTCTGTCCCATGTTCCACTCTCTTTCATGTTCAGCATTCAGGTCTCAGTGCTTCAGCTGGATTAAGTATTACAGGTCTGTGTCTTTAAAATCTGATTCCTGCCACAATACCACACACTTGTCTTCTTGTCTTTCTTTCTCTCAGAAATGATTGGCACTGATATTGCTACTGATTCTTCTAAAAGTAAAAAACTGTGCAGCCTGCATGTAGTAGTTGGTTTACACACACACACACACACACTCTGTACTGGGCAGCTCAAATCAGATAGCAGCCTCCAAAGACAGCTCCCACATCAGGGTTTTGCCAAACTATTTTCCTGCAGTGACACATATCAGGCCTCCCTGATGTAACTTGAGGTACTAGCCTGCTGTTTCCTCCCTAGGTTATGCCTCCTGATAGAAAAAATAGTCTTATTTCATGTCAATAGGTCACACAATTAGCTAATCTGTCTGACTGGTTTGCAGTCACAGACAGATTACATTTGTGACAATTTACATGAGATGCTGCCTTTAACTTTGTTGACCCTCCTCCCACACACCAGATGTGTGAATGAGCTACTGGAAATCTCCCCTGTCTCTCCTCTGAGGTAATACTTATAATGCACTACCCACACCCACATCTTAAAAGTCACATAAAGTGAAAAAAATGAGTCAAAGCAATACATTTATGAATTTATACATTTCATTACCTTTGTTCCAAGCCAATCAAATCTTGTTCATGATCTCATCTCACACTTTTCATGATAGCTTTATACTGGGGTCAGAAACATTACCTCAGTGAGAGAGAGAGAGAGAGAGAGAGAGAGAGGAGGGAGGGAGGAGAGAGAGAGAGAGAGAGATGTGTGTGTGTATATGTGCGGCATGTGGGGATTTGAAAGATAGCATCTCATGTAAATATCTGTAAATGTACTCTGTCTGCGATTGCATAACGGTCAGATAGATCAGCTATTTGTGTGACCTATTGACATGAAATGACACTGTTTTTCTATCAGGAGGCGTAATCAAGGAGACAATGTCAGGGTAGTACAACTCGAGCTACATCAGGAGGCCTGATATATGTCACTGCAGGAAAATACTTTATAATAGAAACCTGATGTGGGAGCTGACATTGGAAGTTGCCAGTGTATGTATATATACAGAGATGGCTTTGGGGTTTAAACATCATTTCATCAGATAGAATTACAAATGTAAGCACTGACACATCTATCTAAACAGCTGAAGGAACTGGAAGTAATAAGAGTTGACAAAGCAATGGGGCCAGATGGGGTGCACCCAGGGTCCTTAAAGAACTAAGAGAGGTGGTGGCTGAACCTCTGGCTATCCTGTTTAGCCAATCACGGAAACAGGGAGGTACCAAAGACTGGAGGACAGCAGATGTAGTCCCCTTATACAAAAGCTGGAACAAAGAGGAAGCAGGGACTACAGACCAGTCAGCCTCACCTCGGTAGTGGGAAAGATCATGGAAGCACTTCTGAAGGAGAGATTGCTGGAACATCTGGTTGTCAATGGACTACAGGACCCAAGGCAGCACGGTTTCACCAGGGGAGGTCACGTCAGACCAATCTCATTGTATTTTTGACTGGGTGACTAGGGAGGTGGATCAGGGAGGGCAGTGGACATGGCATATCTGGACTTCAGCAAGGCCTTTGACACTGTGCCACATAGAAGACTATTACACAAACTGGGAATATGGGTGTGGGCAGGACAGTAGTGTGGTGGGTAGGTAACTGGCTGGGTGGCAGGACACAGAGGGTGGTGGTAAATGGCTGTCACTCCACAGAGAAGAGTGACCAGTGGGGTACCACAGGGATCAGTGCTGGGACTGGTCCTATTCAACATCTGCATCAGTGACATTGCGCAGGATCTAGAAGGCAGAATTTCACTGTTCGCTGATGACACAAAGCTCTGTAACAGAGTAGACACACCAGAGGGTGTAGACAGAATGAGAAGGGACCTGCAGAAACTTGAAGAATGGTCAAGGGTTTGGCAGTTGAAATTCAATGCAAAGAAGTGCAAGATAATGCATATGGGGCACAAAAACCCTGGCACAATATATCATTTGGGGGTGAGGATATAGCATGCACCAAGCAGGAAAGGGATCTTGGGGTTGTCATCTCTGATGACCTCAAGGTAGGAAACAGTGTGACAAGGCATCGGGTAAAGCAAATAGGATGCTGGGATGTATAGGCAGGGGCATCACCAGCAGGAAAAGGGAGGTCATAATTCTGCTATACAAGACACTAGTGAGGCCCCACCTGGAGTACAGTGTACAGTTCTGGAGACCATACCTCACGTGAGGACATAGACAGGGTAGAGAAGGTTCAGAGGAGGGCAACAAAGATGGTGCATGGATTGCATCACAAGTCCTATGAAGACAGGTTGAAGGAACTGAACATGTACTCCCTGGAGAGAGGAGAGGAGAGGGATATGATAGAGACATACAAGTATCTTACAGGGAGAAACAGAGTGCAGCAAAACACTATTTTTAAGTGAAAAAGATGTTCCAGGACTAGAGGGCATGGGATGAAGTTGGAGGGAGGACGATTCAGAGGAAACATGAGAAAGAATTTCTTCACAGAGCGGTGGTGGACAAGTGGAACACCCTGCCAGAGGAAGTGGTGGGGACTGAAACAATCACGGGATTTAAGAATGCATGGGATAGACATAAAGGAATTCTAGAGGTCAGTGGTAAGGGAAACAGACTTCTAGGAAAACAAACTGAACTTACAAGCTCAAATGGGCAGACTGGGTGGGCCATAGGCCTTTATCTGCCGACACTGTCTATGTATCTATGTATGTATCTATGTATCTATGAATTTCTATGGCATGGAGTCAAGAAAGATATTGGAAGACTTTTGGGAGTCCTAGGAGATCTCACAATCTAATACATTTCATTTGAAGTAAGAATCTAGTTAGGATATAAGGCACAGCTATCACATTGCTAGATATCTTTGGAATACAGAAAGTGAATCACTGTTAGATTTCACAGTATAGTGAAGCTGTAATCTCTGATAAAGTATAGTAAGCCATCACAAGCTGTCAGTTAGGTTGCTTTATAGCTTTGCTTTATCCTGATTCAAATAAAGCTTAGAAGAACAACATTTTCAAGTCATGTTACAATATACTGCACAATAAGTGTTCTCTGAGTTATGTACTGTGCATACAGTGTGTTGTAATAACTATTTTCTAAGTTATGAACTGTGCATACAGTGTGTTGAGCTGTCAGTGACTAACGTGTTACTCTCTATTATACAGTATGTGCTTTCAGGGAGAGAATCTGGGACTGATACTGGCATTCAAAGTTGTGGAGAGTGGTTACCAGGTCATACCAAGGTATCACCCTGTAATCCTTGAAGACTTTGGAATCACCTGAAAGGTGATTCCAACAGTGACCCAAAATCACCTTTCTGGATTGAATAATGTCATGACAGTGATTGAATTAATAAGAAGGGGTCCCAAGAACCCCATGTTGAAAATGAGGTGCCAAAAGTAAAAAATGGCCGAGATAGCCACCTAAGTTGAAAAAATCCCATTTATGCCATTATACAGCTTATTGGCATTTCCTCAGTTCATGGTCGGCTTTGAATAGTGCAGATGTGTTCACGGTCCACCAAAGATCGTTAGCTGGGTTCTGGAGGTAAGTATGGGGTAAGAGGGGTGTGTGGGAGGCCAGGTGCAGAGAGGGTGGGTGCAAGTTGGTGGAGGGGCAAGGGACTCACCAAGGGACCGTTTTTTTTCACAGGAATTTTTAAAATAAAAATATGTCGTAGGACACTTTTGGTAAACTGAGGTGGGCTCCCAGCTTGCCACCTCTGTGTTTGTTGGGGGGATGGAGCTGTTGGGGATTGGGCACCCCATTGGCAATACATTGTGCGTGGTGGGGGAGGAATGAGCATGCTGGGGTGGGCTCTCAGTGTGCCAATTGGTTGTTTATTTGGGGGCTACAGCTGATGGGGTTGGGTACCCCATCGGCCACACAGTGTACTGGGGAGGCATGAGCAGAGTGGGATTGGGCACCCTTTGCCACACAATGTGGGGCCAGGGAGGACAATAATGAGGGAGGGAGGACATTAGCACAGGGAGGAAGTGGGGGGATTTGTTTGAAGTAAAGACCAGCACAGCCGAACTGCTGTCATACAGCTCGCATGTATTGGTCTGGTAGGATCATACCTGTTACAATGAGCACTGCATTCGTGAAGAGGGTCACACACCTCCAAAAGTCATACTTTTTCAAGACGTTCCTTGTGCATGTACACAAGTGAACACAAAAAGAAGGGGTTCTAGATTTAAATTGAAGAGAAGGGGAGATAGGAGGCAACCTTGCTTGTGTGCCACATTTTAATTTAATTAGGTCCAATATTAACCCATTAATGTTAAGTCTAGCTGAAGGAAAGAGTACAAGATTTTAACCCACTTATGAATTTCTTAGAAAAGCCAAACTTCAGGAGAGTAAGAAATAGGAAATTATGGTGGACTCTGTCAAAAGCCTTCTCTACATCTAACAACACTAAAGACATAGGGATTTGGAGTTGTCAGACACAGAGAAAGTGTGGAAAGATTTCTATTATGGCCAGAAGCTTGCCTATGGGCAATGAACCCTACCTGCACTTTTGGTATTAAAGGATGCCAAATTGTTTTAATATAAATTGCAATTTTAAAAAGTTCTCCAGTGTTCTGTTTTATTAACTTTTAGAATAATATAAAAATCCATATACAATACTCCAAGGTGAGGGTCTAGTGTGCCACTTGCACTTTCCGTGGTGGAAGATTTTGTGTCAGGGCCTTGTGCCATACTAGACTCCTGGGTGTTGAGGTATCATAGCACAGACTGCACAATGCTGTGTCTTGTTGCTTACTTAGACTAATGAGTTCTGTAGCTGTGATTCCATATTACTATTCCCATCCCAGAACTAGTCTAAACAAATATTTAAACTATATATTTGGCTTCAGTTGATCATGTTTTACAGTCATTATACAGTGTGCAGTACTGGGGAGGTCCAGTGTCAGTATACATGTAATCCCTATTGTGTGGCCCGTGGTCTTTTCTTTTGGGGGCTCAGGCTTATGTATAGTCCACTCTCAGGTGTACACACTGATGATGCTGGTGCAAGACTACTGAACTCATCCAAGGGTGTCCAGTGTAATGGGCAATTTTCTGTGGGTCAGAAGAAGCATCAGTGTGGGAGGTTGCAAAGGTCACCTGTGCAGCGGTATGCCACAAATTGTAACAAACACATGTGCTTGCTTCAATAACTCAGGCCCAAGAAACTGAAACAACAAGCAACACTCTAAACCACTGTATGTGAAAAATACTCACATAGTACGCAGATAAGTAGCCAACACCAAAATGTTAATTCTGAAGAAAGAACCACGAACCTGAAGACAGAACAATGTCACTGAGCCCAGGTGCTTTGTGTTGTAGACATGACACTTCATCAAGGGGTGTGACAAAGCATCACAACTGCTTCTTGTTTCAGTTTCCAGTTGAATGCCCACTAAACCCACCAGAGCATAATGGCAGTCATTCTGGTAGGTCATAGTAGCCATTCCCAGGTTTTATGTGGATATTCAAAAGTTTGGGGAATATTGCTACTGGAAGTCCTGTTGGTGATATTTGGTACACTAGAATCATTCTGGGTTTGTCTGCATTCCAGTTCTGGCGTGATCCTGATCAATACCATATGTTGGTACATTACTAGTGTGATATCCATAGTGGACATGTTCATGTAGCCTTTGCAGACCATTCCGTCTTCATATTTGATAAGGTCAGGGGCATTCCATTGGAGTGTTTGTGTTCCCACAGAGCTAGCCACTACTCACTCTGCACTAGTGGTGGGCAAGTGGCCAAAATTCGCTCTACTAAGTGATTCACGGAGTAATGCGAACTCCATGGAGTAATCCGTAATGCGTAGGGAGTATTTCATATCATAATGAGGAATCTGAAGTCCATTGAAACCAATGACTTTGCATTATTCGCCTTCCCCAAACCACTTCTCCACCAATTTTAAGGCGAAGTACATTGAAATCAATGTACTTTGCATCACTTAGCCTTGTAATTGAGCTCCAAGGCAAATTCTGCAGTGATTCATGGGATAGCAGGTCACATGGGCTCTAGATTGTTCTGCACAGCCTCAGTTCTGGGTAGTGTGTGTGTGTAGTGGTAACTGGAGACAGTTTGCTCTCAGAGTTCTGCAATTCAAAACCTCTAAAAGCTGTCAAAATACATTTTAAGTAATTTTGTTTGCTTAAAATTTAGTTCATCGATTGTAGAAACCCTTCTGTGCTCATATCATCAAGTGTTTATTGTTTGTGTGTGGATTTTGAATCTTAATTTAGAACATTCAGTCTGTGTTCTGTGAAGTGTGCTTTGGTGGAGGTGCGTATCTGTGGTGTAGGTAGATTAACTGGGAGAAAAGGCAGTCTTTCTGTCTTTCTATATATTTCTTGTATAACTGTGTTAATGTACACAAAGTAGTATTTTCAGTAATTCTTGACATTTTTGGCAGATTGTTGTGGTGCAGCAGTGTACAATTTCAGTTTGTTTAAAACATTTGGTTATATTACTAAAGATTTTCAATTTGCTACGCATTACTTGTAGTGTGTGTGTGATGCGTGCCATTAAATCAGACACCTTTTTCTGTGCCACAGAGTAATTACAGCAGTGTGAACCTGCTGTCCACCGCATTCCATGCATTTTTTGTACTGCTTTGTGATGTCTTTGCTGGTAGTGGACTGTTACTGCGTACTACCCCCAAATGGTAAAAGGTACTCTTTTCCAGATTTTGATTTGTGACTTGTGAGCACTGGTTAGATGTTTTGTGCCTTTGCATCCGCATCTCTCGAGTGTGCAGCGCAATCTTAATCTGTCTGTGCATTTGCATCTCCTTAGGGCCCAATCTCCATCTGTAACTTAAGTTACAGTTGTTTGTTAGCTTCCCTTCAGAGTACTGGTGTGGTGCATATCTCTGCGTGAACATTGTACTCATTGATGTGCATTTTAAGTCAGGGCGATTATCACAAGTCACTCATGATACAAATCACATTCTTCATCTTCATGGTCATGATTCATGAATCACAAAACTACTTTTTGTAGCGAGTTCCACGTAAGCCTGTTTAGTAGTATCTCGGACTCGGCTTCAAGTCACCATTGTACTTGTTGATATGAGTTTTCAAACCAGGCAGTTTTGTGTGGTACAGGTCAGGAAGTACAGCCATAAGTATTTAGTGCTCTGTGCAGTTTATTATCATTTGTCATGTCACGCAAGACACTCATCACGAGACAAATCACGTTCTTCACAAATCACAGCAGTTAATTTTTTTCAGTTCTGATAACATGCTGAAGACCTGTAATGATAATCAAAACATTGACAAATCTTTTTAACTTTTTAAATAATGCCCTGCCCCCCAAAGAATACTTACCTTCACAGGCTTGACAGTATTCCAATGCCAAAATTCCTCATTAAGCCAATAAATGCACACCCCAAGTTTGTCTATATGACCTGTGATACCAAAAATAGGCAATGATTACATGTATATATAGATAAAAATGTGTGTATATATATATATATATATATATATATATATATATATATATATATATATATATATATATATATATGTAATAGATAACCCACTCTTAGGTGTGCAGTCACGATCTGATATACGCATGCCTTGGTGTGCGTCAACCACCAAGGTGTGCATATATCAGAGCATGACCACACATCCAGAGTGGGTTATCTATCTTATAAAATGGAAAATAGTTTTTAGGGGGTAAAAGTGCAGGTGTAGTGGCGCTCTGATGTACATATGGTCATGTGATGCTGATGGTCTAATAAAAGAACAGCAATTTCCTACCCATTTTATATATACTATATATATATATATATATATATATAAATATATTTATATAATAGGGTGGCTGATAAACATAGCAGATAAAAACATGTATTCTCATAAGAGTGAGATAAATGCTGCTGACGTGAGGAACTGTGGGAGATATTTACATTTATACACATAGTTCCTATGTCAGCAACGGATATTCTCACAGTAGCTATGTCACTAAGAGTAAGAGGTGCAGGCAGCACTGTTTCCTGGCAACTAAAGAAATTACATTCACCTGTTACAATAATGAAAGCCTTAGAAAAGCACAACGAGTTTTTCTGTGCTGTGGATTGCACAGCTGCTATTAATTAAACACAATAGTACTAGTAAACCAATAAATCAGAGTAGTAAAACAGTACACAATACTCATTGACACACAAAATCTATGCAGATTACAACACAGTACAATGAATTGAAAGCCATGGAAAAGTATCCAAAACCGCTATATTACAGTGCGATACTGAGCGTTCACGGCAAAATCGGAACAAAAAGCAGACCCTGTAAATGAGCAAGAAAAAAATATTTATGAGCAGCTTGCAATTCGAGCTGGATACAGAGCTGCTAAGCAGATGTCCTCAGACTCTGAATTGGAGTAGAAACTGTTATCTGACAGGCAGCACATGAAAATTCTCTGAATTCCAGAGATGTAAACACTCCATTCACAAAGTGAAAATAAAGTCTCACAAGCATCACATATAAATAAATAAAATATGAAAACACATCCTTAAAGTAAATAAAGTTCTTTCCAGCACTGTAACCACATACCAACATGCTGCACACGGAAATGTTCTTCTAAATAAAGACACACCCAGTCACAAACACAACCCAATCAAACTGCAAATCCTGCTGTCAATCAGAAGCGGCAACCAATCATTGCACAGAAACAGCAATCAATAATCTGCATTTCTACTCCAATTCACACATATCAACCAATAAAAACTCAGCACACACAATGACTGCCAATCACACAACACAGACAGCATCCATTCATAAAAACGCTCACTATACAGTACCAAAACAGCCTCATTACAATGGAGCACCACTTATACATAAAATAACACCCTTTTCATCACTTAAACATGCAATTCAGCAACAAGTAACACAGTTACCCTATTGTATAAATCGAACACATGATGGGCATGGGTGGGACATGTAAATATTGTCATTCCTGCCTCATGAGTCATGGATATCTCACTCTGCAGGAGTGACATTATTTCATATCCCACTCATGCCCATCATGTATCCCATATATATATATATATATATATATTATGGATATGAACATTTAAAGTCAACTTAGGTTCTGTGGAAAACCATGATGGTGCCAGGTACATTAACTTACCAGGGTAGTATTAGTGTACACAAAGAAGGCATCCATCCTTTGGGAATCAGTGCAGCAGGCACTGGGCAGCAACATTATCACATCATTATGGATGGTTAACTCAATAGTCGGGTCATCCTTCTAGCACATCATTTGTCAAGACACTATGCATCAGCCCAGTCAGGTCAAAAGCATTACATGAAATTCCAGAAGCAGCAACAGTGGACATACCGTAGTCCTTATTGGAGTGTGTGAGGTAAGGTAAGGTAAAATTGATTTCTTAGCGCCTTTCAAATTATCAAGGCACTGTACAATAAAATGCAATATTAACAAGAAGAATAATAATAAAACTTAGAAACAGACAGAAAGCTTGATAAAACAAACAAGTTTTAAGTTCAGATTTAAAACTCGTGGCGGTGGGCATTTTCTTTACCGACCAGGTAGAGAATTCCACAGGGTGGGTGTAGCATAAGAAAGCACGTGCTCCAGATGTTTTAAATGAACCTGAAATCTCTAGCAATCCCTCATTGATGGATTGGAGTGAGCAGTGGGGTCAGTAAGGAATAAGGAGCTCTTGCAGATATGGGGTCCTTTCTCATGTAGGGCTTTATAGGTCAGCAAACCCGACCTTAAAGGTGATCCGCCTCTGTACCGGCAGCCAATGCAGTTCGCGTAGCACAGGTGTAATATGACTAGTCCTAGATGACCAGTCAAAAGTCTGGCTGCGCATTCTGCACCAGCTGCAAGCAGCGGATATCAACCCCTAGAAGCCCTAGGTAGAGGCATTACAGTAATCAAGGCGGGTGGTTATGAAGGCATGGACCAGTGTAGGAAGGTCAGTTGGGAAACCAGGTGTTTCACCCAGGCGATATTCCTTAGATGGTAAAGGATGACTTAATGACAGTGAACACCTGAGATTTCAGGGTCAAACCACTGTCAAAAATAACACCCAGGTTACACCAGTCTGGGTGTAAGGAGCTGGACACCATCAAGCCATAAACCCGAAGGATGCCAAGCTCCAAGACCCGCCTCGGATGACCGGGTCCACAACCAGCACCTCAGTCTTGTCTGGATTTAACCTCAGCCAGCTAGTGCTCATCCAATTCTTGAGCTCAGTTAGACAGTTGTTAAGCACAGAGACTGCATCATCCTGTCCGGGCATAAGGACATATACAGTTGGGTATGATCTGTATAACAGTGAAAACCCAAACTGTATTGCCTAATGATATCTCCCAATGGCAGCATGTACACTGAAAACACCATGGGTGCTAATATGGAGCCCTCGACACCCCACAGGACAGGGGAGGCATCAGAGAATAAATTCCAGTGACAGCCTGCTGTGATCCACCCATGAGGAAGGATCAAAACCAACTTAGGACTGTAGCAGACAGTCCACAGAAATACAGGTGCTCCAGAAGCAGGCCATGGTCTACAGTGTCAAATGCTGCTGAGAGATCGAGAAGGACTAAGATAGTATGAGCCTTTTGATCTCTCGTAATTAGGAGATCATTTAACACCCAAACAAGGGCAGTCTCAGTGCTATGTCTCTTCCTAAACCCAGATTGGAGAGCATCAAAGACATTGTGGGTTGTAAAATGGTCATCCAGCTGCAACGCAACCACCTTCTCAATAACCTTACCTACAAAGGGTAGATTAGAGACAGGTCTGTAGTTTGATAGACAGTCTAGATCCAAGGAGGGTTTTTATGGAGTGGTTGAATTGATGCCTCCTTGAGGGAATCAGGGAAACCCCTTTTCCAAGGAACACCAGACAATTTCAGCAAGGATCAGGCAGATGACATCTCACGCAATGTACCAATAACAGCGTAGGGCCCAGATCCAAACTACGGCTGGTTGGTTGCAAGGTCTGGACAATCCTCACAATGTCCAAAATTTTCAGCCGGCTGAAGTCAGACCAGGCAGAATGGGTGCACGCAACCTTCCGCAATCTCAGCAATCCCTCATAGAGGAGTTGGGCCAATCTCTGACCTGATGCTGGCAACCTTATCTGCAAAAATCAAGCAAACTTATCACACTTTATTTGTGAAAAACCTCTTCCAGAATGAAGACAGACTGGATTGCACAGTCTATCCACAGTTCAAAAGAGCTGACCTTGTTGATTCCATGCAGCAGCAATCTCCCTGGACAGGAATTCTGCCTTCTCAAGGATGATTGCTAATTGATAGACCTTACATTGTTCCATCAATCTAAACCTGTCAGCATCAAGGCCAGATTTCCGTAAGCTCTCTCTAGCCTTTGACCTACCCTCCTCATCTCCTTCAAGGACCCATCAAACCAAGGGTTCCCTGGGTGCAGAGTGAGTGGTCAAACATGAACAGGAACTTCTGAGTCCAGAGCATCTCCACCGCCTTATTATATGCCAGTACAAGACCATCTGGACTCATGCATTCACTCTATAAATCCAATAGGTCCAGCACTGCTAATAGGCCTTCTGGGGTAATCCCCTTAAAGGGCGGTGGTACTGAGCATCTCGTAGGGCAGGCCTACTTGGGGGTGCCATGAAACTGAACCTTATGGTGTGATGGTCTGACCAACTGACTGGTTCCACCCCAGATCTGTGATCTCCATTCCCAGGAGGAACACAAGATCCAAGAGTGACCCCAATATGGGTAGCAGAGGTAACCACCTGTGTAAGGCCCAGCATGGTCATAAGCTGGAGGAGATTATTTCCAAATGCGACTGAGTGTGGCATGAATCAATGGAGACTTTTCTTTCCATTTTATGCTCTCATTTCTCTTCGTCTGAAGTTGGGAATTTTCTGGACAAAAGACAGTAGCATTTTGGGGATGCACTTTAATTCTGGTCACCGTGGTGACCACTGTGTGCATGACTGAGTGCACCATTAATTCTGGGAGACTTTACATTTCTTGTATGCTCTCATTTCACTTTGTCAGCACTGAAATTTTCTGGACAAAAACAGTAGCATTTTGGGGATGCACACTAATTCTGGTGACTGTGTGTGTGTGGTGCCAATATTGTTGTCACTTCACCTTACTTCATGTTAAGGTGGAATGACAACAAAGTAATAATTACAAGGAGAAGTGAGCCTTTCATATCGGGCATGCCACATAGCGGAATGACAATGCGAAGTGTCCACTTTGCAGGCACTTCGCTGGCAAATTTAAATTTGCTGCATCTCTGCTGTGCAGCTCTTTGCACACCCATGCATCTGTCAGTCCAACATGCTGCTGCTTTGAACTGCACAGGACGTACATAGTACATAACTCCATCCCAATTTATGTGACCTTTTCACGTATCTCAGAATCACGGTGGATCAGACCCTATGTGATTGTTGTGGTAATTGTTTAATCAAATGACTTTGACAACATCAATCCTTTAGTTCTACTGAATAACTCTGTGATTTTGACTTAAGTCCTCCATCCACTGCTTCACTGCACAGTTGTTTAAATGATGGAAACAATGTATACAGTTTATGTACACCAGGTTCCTGTAAATAAATATGTTGTTTTCCAGATGGGTACCCAAAGATTAAACAGTTTATTTTCACTGGGATACATCATTGCATTTATTTTCTACTTGGGTATGTCATAAGCAACTTCACCAGTCAATCAGCTTGATTGACATCCCACATAAGCCAGTCATCTGCTTAATATTTTAAACATAACAGCCAATTATTCATGTAATTTCAAATGAACAAGCACTTGTCAATGCTACACATTTTTGCTTGCATGCTGTTATGTGGTTACAAGTTAGAACAATAGTATCTTGAGGCTAAAGGCAGACCTTTCTTATCCTTAGTAGCCATTGTCTTGTGGACATAGGGTTCCACTGGGCTAAGGGATATCGGTATCCATTTTCAGAACCAGCCTTGTGTGCTGCACTGCTGGGTATGCTGCATGGCAACTAGTGCATAGCCAGCTCCAGAGCAATATTCAGACAATTAGTACAATCTGGTGGAATGTTGGTGCAGTACATAGTGACTATGCATTGTGCTGTTATAGCCCCTAACTGAATATGGCCCTCAGATGCCCAGTGGGATAGAGTCAGGGCTTCTGTAGGCCAAATTCAGCACTAGCAAGCTAATGAGCCTATTGGTCATGTGATGCTATGGGCCATTTACATGGTCATTGTGGGCTTATTAGCATGCATGTCAGGCCCCACGAGCACCCATTCTATAGCCAGAGCTGTGCCCAGGACTTTAAGTACCCCTTGCAAAACATTTTGTGGGGCCCTTCCTCATGACCAAAAATCCAAGCTGGCAGTATAGCCTAGAGGTTAGAGAAACAAGCTGTGACTAAGCTTGGTACATCCAACAGACCTGGGTTTGATTCCCACAACCTCCATTACATACTTTGTGACTCTGATCAAGTCACTTAACCACCTAGTGCTCCTAAGTCACCACTGAAAACAGGCCTTTGCACATATGGGGCCTTATCCAGTTACCAATGAATTAAAAAACAAAACATCTGCACAATATTCAATATTTTATAAATAGGCTAATTGGTATTACATCACACAATCTACAATAAAAGCAAAGCAAACAACAAACAGGTGCATTAAATACAATCACTTTTAAAACCATATAATATAAAATACACATCTAAATACAGTAAAAAGGTAAACATCCGAGATGGCTAAACCAAAGACTTAAAAAGCTATTAAGTTAAAAAACAAAATGTATAAACAAATGAAACAAAATAAAATTAGTCAATACACATATCATGAACAACAAAAGAAAGTAAATAAAGCTATAAAGTTGGCAAAGGCCACATTTGAAAAAAAAACTAGCTATAAACAGCACTGAAAATTACAAAAGTTTTATTCTTATCTCAACAATAAAAAGGAAATAAACAAAATATAGGATCCTTTAGGGAGGAAATGGGAAATTCTAAATGAAAAGGATATGGCAAATGTATGGAATAAATATTTTGGTTCAGTATTCAATCACAACGCTAAACAAACTAGGGGAAATAAATACATAAATTCAAAAAAAAAATGCTAATAGACATAAAGGGTGTAACAACTAGACTGAAGAAAATAAATACAAACAAATCCCGGTACCGGATGATATCCACCAAGAGTAATCTCTGAGATTGCATCAGACTTAGCTATATCTGTGACATATGTTTTCAAAACTCCTTGGATAGTGGGGGTGGTTTCTAAATGGAGGAGGCCCATGTTGTACCTATATATAAAAAAGGAAAGAAGGATTCACCAGAAAATTATAGACCAGTGAGCCTGACATCAGTTCTGGAAAGATACTAGAGGGACTAATCAAAGAACATATTCTCCAAAACAAGCAGAAAATCAAAATTTTGACCTTAACCAACATGGCTTCACCAAGGCAAGATCTTGCCAAACAAATCTCCTCAAATTCTATGAAAAAGTAAGCAAGGCCTTCGATGAGGAAACTCTGTGGACGTGGTACAATTAGATTTTTCTAAAGCTTTTGATGAGCTTCCACATCCTGAGTTAGTTGAGTCACTTTAGGAACATAACATCCAAAACAAGATTGTCCCAGTTCCCCCTTTTCCTCACAAAAGACAGAGACCATTGTTTGTTGTTGTGCTCAGATTGGCATTAATTTATTTATATTCATAATTCCATATACCATTTTTCATTTCTTTATTATCACATTTTCAGAAATTTCATTTATTTACATCCATATATCACTCTCTGATTATCCTTCCCCCAGGTGAAAACCTGGGTGCCTTCTTCTTCTCCTTTTCCATTAGGTAGCGTGAAAACTGAGACCGCTTTCTCCTTCATCTTCTTCCTCTTCTTGTGTTATTCCTTTTCTTCCCCTCCCTCCCCCTTTTTCCCCACTAGCCAGTCTCCAGCTTGCTGTATGGCTGGCTTCCCCATACTTAGGGTATCATTCTCTCTTACCTCAGGAAGATCCTTTTTATTCTTTCCTTCTTAATTTTTTTATTTCACATTTTTGCATCTTTCCTCCATGCTTCTATAAAGCCCATTGTTTCTGTATTGAACATGTCTATGGCTAGATCCGACAGGTGCACACCATCTGACCTGTAGAAGTCTTCTACCCATTCTTCTACCCCTGCAGTATCACCTGTCCTCCCATCTGCCTTACCAACATCCCAACCCTTCTATTCATCTTTCTCCTGGCCCTCTCCACTGCTCTGTGGCTGTGCTCCTGCCTCCACACCCTCTTTGGTATCATATCTGACCAAGTGAAGCACACCTGAGCCACCACTGTCGTGTCCTCTAAATCCTTTTTATCTGTAAGTATGTGTCTACCCATGGCCTGCCTGCAGGTCGTTGCCCCTAGATGTATAGATCTGGACTGGGGCACCGTCCTAGTTCCTTCAAGGTGGGAAGTAGCTGTGCCCATCCCATGCCCTTATGCCATGCCAGACCAACTTGCACTGTTTCACATCTTGGTACAGCTGCTTTCCCCCGCCTTCTTCTCTGCTCTTTTCCAGCCCAATAAATATAGGAATGGCCGCAGATCCAGACTTCCGTGATCCTCCCTCTACCTATGGGGTTCAAGCAAAATTAATTATTTACATGTTCTTAGTGTCATCACCGTATTATCCCCCATTTTTGCCCTCCCTCCACCTTTTCCATTTCTTGCCCCCCTCAGATCTGCAGTTCAAACCAGGAGCACCACCTTCAATTTTTACTTCGGTGCTCTAATGTATCTCTTATAACTGGCCGACCGCCAGCATCCCTTTTCCAATATATCATTCACTGTCTCTCCCACTGCTGCCCACTGTGAGGCAGCCCCAATCCGCAAGAATGGGATGAATAATTAGCCAGGTCTTCCCCATGAATTGCATGCCATTTTTGAGCAATGCTGTGACTTGGTAGCGGTGACCCTTTCCCATCACCATGTACAAATAATTTCCCGTCCTGTTCCCATGCTCTGCGGTGAAAGCCCACAGAGCCTGTACTGGGCATATTGCAATCTCTACTTGCCCTTTCAGTGTCACTATGCAACCTTGTCCTCTTTGATCCATTTTTGTCCTCCTAATCTTGATCCATATCTCTGTCACCCCCAGCTCATATCTTCCCATTCTAACCCCCTTCCTTGTCTTCTCTCCCATGGCCTACCACTGGCTCACTCTGGCACCTGTAGAACATTACCACATAAATTGTGTGAAATAGCTGGGCCTTGGCCTTGATCTGCATATTGCCGGAGCACGTCTTTCAGCTTTATTAGCACTGCTCCCCTGTAGGCCTTCTATTATCTGCTAGCCCCTGTTTCAACCTGCTCCATCCTTGCATCATTCTTCTGATGAGTAATGATTTTGTCAGGTCCTTCCACCCTTTTAGACTGCAAATAACACTAATCCTGCCAAACAGACTCCCACTGTGGTGTGGGCTGTACCTTTTGCCTCTGCTCCATGGTGAACATTCCCAACCATTCCTCTGTGGAGGGCTACTTACCTCCATCTGGTGCTCTGCCCTGAATGTTTGAAACACTCACCAGGCCCTATCATAGGCCCTCAGAGTCTAAGGAGCCCAAGAGCTATGAAACAACAGTTCTGCTCCTTCTTGCCAATGTCCAAGATGTTTGTTGGTATGGGTGTTTTAGTTCTTCCGTGCCGTGCCAGCCTCCAAAAATGGGTCCAGCTGCAGGCGGAAAGGCTGTCAGCCAGGGTATTGTGGACCCTTTATGTGTTTTGCTCTGAATGACATGTTCAGCTGCAAAGCCCTTAAAACTAAGTCGTAATACCTGCATGACTGTGTCTGACCTGGCTCCACTGTTGTTCAGAACATCCACCACTGCTCTATTGTCACACCAAAATTTCACTTTCTAATCCCGTAATTCCTCCCTCCAGACCAAGGTACATGCCCATATGGGTATGATCTCCAGTAATGTTATATCTTTCACTTTCCCATCCCTCACCCAACTGGCAGGCCAGGATTCTACGAACCATCTACTCCTCAGGTAGCCCCCTCCTGCCTAGCCCCCAGCAGCGTCTGTGTAGAGGTCGAGGTCTGTGGTACAGCCATCCTCTTGCCAGAAAGAGCACCCGTTATACTCCCTAAGTAATTCTTCCCAGATTTTAAAATCCTCCCTAACACCTTGCATCAGGTCCACCCAGTGATGTGGTCTGGTGACCCCTGCTGTAGCCCTAGCTAACATCTTTGTGAATGCCCTTCCTGGTCTGATGGCCCTGCATTTCAAAGTTCAGGTGCCCCAGTACCTGCTGCACCAGCTTTAATTGTACCCGATCTCTGCTGGTGTGTACTTGGATTAGCTCCTTCAATTTACTTATTTTTTGTCCGTGGTCTAAATACTTTGTTCGGGGCATCTATCTCAATCCCAGAAACTCCAATAACCCTGCTGGGCCCCTCTGTTTTTTCTGATGCCAGTGGGACCCCTAGCTCTCAGCACAATTCCTGAAACTTATTCAGCATCCTCTGTGTCTCTTTTCCTCTACCAATGAAAAGAAAATCATCCAGATAATGGATGACTATCTTATAACCATTTTCTTCCTGGAATATCCACTGCAAACAGGTGCTGAACACCTCAAATGTACATGCTATGGAACAGCCCATTGGCATTGCTTTGTCAAAATAATACTGTCCCCACTTTTAAAACCCAATAGATCCCAGTCTTCTCTCCTAACTGGAAGCAGTCTGAAAGCGGACTCAATGTCCATTTTTGCCATCCATGAATCCTCTGTGGCCCGGATTATCCGGACTGCATCCTCTAGTGTCGCATATATCACCTTACTATGCTCTTCACTAATGAAATCGTTCACCGAATCCCTTCTGGATAGGACAGGTGGTGGATCACCCTGTACTCCCCTCTTGTTTCTTGGGTAGTAAACCCAATGGTGAAATCCACATGTTCAGCAATGGGGGTTAAATGGGCCCTATACCCTACCTGCTGCCTTTTCTTTCTCTATCTTCTGTCTTAGCATCTCTTACTTTCCTTTACTGACCCCAGGTTCCCGCCTCCCTCACTTGCCTGGGTCCCCACACTGCAGTGAAAACCCTGTGTTAAAACCCTTATAATCATATCCCGCATGCTCATGTCTGGATATCTGTCCAGGCAAGCTGTCCATGCCTTCAAGTTGATGGGGTTCTGGCCATCCTAAACTGTTCTTGTCGTGCCCCCGCCACTCCTCCCGTCCCTCCCTCCCATTTTCCTGACCTTTCTTCTCTCAGTGGTTCTGACCCCTCTACTCGCGTTCCTCCTACCCCGCCCTCCCTGTTTCATGTTTGCCCTTTAGAACCCTGGCCATCTTGAAAAAACTGTTGACTTGACCCTTGACCCCAGACCCTTGTGCCCCTTGGGCCCATGTCATTCTACATTGTTTATTTGGTGCCCTTCCCAAGATTTTGAACATGCATGCTGAAAACAACATTGAGGCCATGAGCAAAAGGCCCAGTTGTAAGCCCAACAACATCTCTGGGCGTAAACCCTTTTTGCCCCACTCACCTTCGGGTGTGGACTGATCTGTTATGTAATCCATCCACAAATCTATCTGCTTGGTGTCCCATCTCCGTCCCCAAATGTTGCCATTCTCTGCCGAAAAATTCATCATAGTATAACCACCCCACCCGCCCTTTGCTTTTGCCCTCTGTATTATCAAAGAATAAGTAATTGCCGGATGCCTAGCTCCAGCCTTTTTCCAGGATGATGGCTGAGAAAGTGCCAAAACCTAGGAACCACCCATCCCAAGTCTTCCTTTTTGTGTGCTTGTCATCCTCTTTTTCCTAAAAGCACTATAGCCACTGCCATTTCACTCTTACCTATGCCCTCAGCTTCCTCATACTTGGCTGCCACCTCCCGGCTCACCAAAGTGAATATATCACATATTCCCCTTTCCATATTTTTCCTTTGTGGCCAGGGGCACATGCTATCTATCCTCATCCCAGGTGAACCTATCTCCCTTATACCTTTTCCTTCTCTCTCGCTCCCCTTTCATTTTTCCGGCACCTCTTTCTCCATCCTAATCTCTGCCAGGGCCGATTCCATCTGCCCTAAACCTCCTGTCCCCAGTGCTGCCACAATTTGTCCTATATATTCTTTTATACTGTCACCCACTGCATTGGATGTGTTAAGTATAACCTTGTCGGCTGTGCTGCCTGGAGTCTTCCAAGGGCCCCTCATTTCTCCCTGCAGTTGAGGAGGAAGGTGAGCTACTAGGGGTTGGTGGGAACACCACGTTCTGGGAATTGTGTCTGGGTTCAGCCAGGAGATCCCACCTTGATTGGGGGTTACCGGCGTCACTGGGTCAATAGGCTGCAGAGGTACTGGATCAGCCACCTTGGCAGGCCCCACTACCACCGTGGTGGTACCCTAGTGGGACTACATGGCCCTTGGCTGGTCATTTCCTCTGCCACCTTTTCCCGGCCCACTTTTCTCTTCTCCCCAGGTCTCCCTGGTTCCTCCCCTCCACCAGTTCCCACATTCTGTTGGCCTTTTCTGCCAATTCAATTATAGCCCTGTAAGCATCTTCCTTTGATGGCCTGCTCTTCTTTGGTGCCATGTCCTTCTTTTCCTTGCTCTGTAGAAACAACTACAGGAAGAGAAAAACAGTATTATTGTTATATATATATATATATATATATATATATATATATACCTGTTTGTAATGCCTTCTCTGTCCCTCACACCACACCCCGCATAAACCAGCTAGGCCTCCAGTAAAAGCCCCATCCTGCTTGATAGGTCGCCAGGTCCCTTGGCTGCTCTCTGTCGTGTCCATTGTGAGAGACCCGATGCTCGCAGACCAATCCCCCTTGGCCTCTTCATCAGCCTCATTAGGCCTTCTGGCATGTGTGCCACTGTGCCCCAGTTTCATGCCAGCCAGTCTCCCTTGCCCTCTCCTGTCCCTCCCACTGCTCTTCCATTTGTATCCCCCCACCTTTGTGCCCATTGCATGGCTTCCCCCATTGTGAATTTCGCCATGTGGTCATGACTTGCTTCTGCTCCCCTTGCTACAGGACCCCCTTGCTGGTCCCTGTCTCTCCACCAAATCATTCCCCCTTTGCATCCCTCAAGTGCCTCCCCTCTTTTTTTTGAGCCTCTAGCAGCATCCTGCTGCTGTCCCCAGAAATGCTGCACCGTGCTAGCCTCCCCAGGAGCTTCCTCCCTATGACTGATGCAATTTTCAGCCTCCCAGCCTTTAAAATTAAATGTCAGCTCTTTACACTAGGTTTAAACCCAGCAACTTTGCTTTCAGAGACAATCACACTTCCTCTACACCCAGCAGACCATTTTTTGTGCTGGGCTAGCCAGGGCACCATGCAGTCAGCACTCCAACCATAGGTGAGTCGCGCCACGTGGTCTGAAAATTGGTCACCTTCCCCATTATTCAGGCCTCTGCCAGCCTCTGTTCTCTACAGCACCCATCCAACAAAAAGGGAGGGCCAAAACACAGCAGCAGCCCCACCAAAAAGAGGGCATGGCTTCCCTGCGACCACCTCACGGCATGTGGCGTCACCCTGAGGTCCCAGGTCACTCTCTCTCCTTCTGCCCCAGGGCTTCTCCCAGGCCCACTACTCCCCCAGTATGTCTCAAAACAGCCACCAAAGCCTGACAACAGCACCGAGCACAGGAAAATGCTTTATCCACAACCCCAGCGGCGTGTGACATCATGCCACGCGGTCTCATATAGTGCTTGCTTTCCCCTGCCTCAGGGCCTTTCTCCAGGCCTACTATCCTTACCAGGCAAACTGAACTGGCCACAAACAGCCCCAAGAGCACCAAAACCAAGGAAAGTGCTATTCAGAACCTCCACATGGCGTGTGACATCCGCCATGCGGTCCATGCATCAGGGCCTCTTACAGGCCTCCTATTCTTACCAGGCAAACAAAACAGCCACACACAACCACAAGAGCACCAGAACAAATGAAAGGGTTTTTACAACCCCCACACGGCATGTGATGTCACGCCCGTGGTCCTGGATCGCTCTCTCTCCCTGCATTAAGGCCTCTTCCAGGCCTACTATTCCTACCAGGCCACAACAAAAGGCCCCAAACTGCCACAAAACACTGAAAAGCCAAGGAAAGGCTTTGTTACCAACCCCCCCGGTGTGTGGCGTCCGCCATGTGGTCCTGGATACGCTTTCTCTCCCCGCCTCAGGGGCTTCTCCAGGCCTACAAACTCTTATCAGCCTGCAAAATCAGGCCACCAACATTGCAAAAGCATAGAAACAAAGCAAAGGCTTTTCAACAAGACCCTCCCATAGCGTGTGCATCGGCATGCCACGTGGTCTCGTCCTCTCTTCTTATCTACAATCTGACTCCCATCGCTATTCAGAACCCCCATTTTGCTCCATTATATACTGTAACATATTTAGTCTTAATACTATATATATTATCTCTCCCCTTCTCTCTCTTTTTTAAAAAAAAACCACTTCACATCTCATTCTGCAAATCAATTGTTTGTTTCCTTACCTCTCTCTTCTGGTGAACAAATCTCAAAGGAATTTGCCAATCTGACATGCTGCAGTTGATGTAGATCAAAACTCCAGCAAAAGTGGCTGAGGCCCCTTGTGCTGTCCCTTATGTACCTCCCTTCACCCTCCCTTCCTGTTACCTGCCCATTGTTCAGGCCCTTAGCCCCTCCCTTCCTTCCCCTTGCCTCCTGAGTACAACCATTCTATGAAGGAGGGAAGGGGTGCACAGGACAACCTGGTCTGCCCCTTAAAGGCAAACCCCATTATCAACTGGATTAGATCATGGTTGGATAAAAGTAGGCAGAGGATCATGGTAAATGGAGTATTATCAGATTAGATATCAGTGTCAAGCAGGGTGCCCCAGGGATCAGTACTGGGTCCATGTTTGTTCAACTTGTACATATCCACCTATAGTGTAAGAAAGACAATATCTGGGTTGCCAAATTTGCTGATGACTGCTGAGTGGGTAGTATTATAAAATCAAATCAAGATCAAAATGAGCTGTAAAATTTCCTAAATTACATTGAACAATGGACCGAAAAGTATAAACTTACATTAAATAGGGAAAAGTGTATAGTTTTCAAATGGGCATAAAGAATCCAGAGTTCAAGTATAGTATAAGAAAGGAACCATTGAAAACATGCGAGCAGAAAGAAATTTGGTGTGTTTATTAAATGATCTCACCTTTGGTACACATTGTGAGAAGATGGTAAATAAAGCAAATAAGACACTAAACTGTATTTTAAGGCATACCAAGTGAGTAGAGATAGAGGTCCCCATGCGCTTCTACGGGTCTTTTAAAAAGAACAAACTTGAGTATTGTTCTCAAGTTTGGGCTCAGAGTAAAGGGAGGGAGACTGAGAGAGTGGAGAAGGTGCAGAAAAGAGCAACTAGAGCAATAAAAGATTGGAACAGATAACATATGAGGAAAGGATGAGGAATTAAATCTTTATTCACTCATAGACGCTTGGAGAGGTGATATGATCTTGGTATACAAAGCATTCCAGGAACATACTGTAAGCTTAGGAAGATACGGGCTCATAGTGAAACAAAAATATATAGCACTAGAACACATAATTTACAGGTAGACCAGCAAAGATGGAACTACTAAAACGTAAATACTGGTTTATTTATTTAAGCATTTAACCAGGAAGGCATGCTGAGTAGGCTACTGCTCGATTCCAGATGCATCCTGGGGAAGGGGTCACATACACAGTTGAATAACAAGCATAATACAATTGTGATTCATAATAGGTTTAGCCAGAGGGTAGTTCTGCATTGGAATGCACTTCTAAAAGTAGTTATAGAGAGTTCTTCATTAGAAATATTAAAAGATAGATTGGACACTTACAGTCAAAATAAAATATATGAGTTTTAATCTACTAACATCCTACTAAAACAGGGTATACAGCAAGCAAAATGGGGAAAGTCCAAATGTTGCTTTGTATTGACTATGATACTATGATGATACTATGAACCAGAACTGTATTTTCAAAATTAATACGTCTTGCTTTTAAGGGACAAACATTTTAAACATATCTGAGAAGTACACCTCACATGCCAGATAATTTTTATTGACACACCCAAGGGCTGACAGTCAGCTCCTGACTCATTGTTGACCTCAGATAGGTTTAATTAGCTTGAGCTACTAAAGCTTCTTTCCACAGATGTAAAAGAGACAGGCTGAGTCAAAAGTAGCTTCAGTGCTTAGTCAATGCCTGGAAAGCTTGATTCTGTGATGTTTGGCACACGTGTTGTACAATATCATAAGGATCACTTTCCACATTGGCTGGAAGTACTGTAGCGAGAGTCACAGTATCAGTTTTCAAGTCATACACATCAACATCCCCATTAAGCTGGAAAACATTTACAGTGAAGTACTAGGTTAGGTAGCTGACTTGCTTATCTGATGTCTAGCAAAATAAAACATAGATTTCATGCAGTTCCCCAGTGTTGTGAAGTGTTTATTGATGTTGGTTGCCACAACATCTAAAACTACATTAAAAGAAATTAACACTTGTTTGTTAGACTGATCAGTCAGAGGCTCATCTCTTGTGACCTCTCCTGGCATTGTCTTTTCCTGATACACCACACACACAGTTCTAGGGAATCTTACTTCAAATGTCCACTGGCTGAGTCAAGTCCTTTGCTTCCTACATCTTCTTTTCAAATCCACAGACGAGATTATCATTGATGTGAACATTCAGCACTTCAGAAGAAAAATTGCATTTGATATATCCTTCTCAGGACCTTGGCTTGCAGTAACTTTCTTATTCAGTTTATTTATGTGAGAATATCAACCCTAACTGCAAGATAAAAAAATAAACAAAATTTATGTTATCCAACAATAACTTGCATTCACTGCTTGAGACAAAGTCTAAATCTGGCCATTCATGCTGTACATGTAAGTACTGACATTATATCACCAAGACTACTGTACAATATATAGACTTGACAGCATTCATCTGAGCCTCCCATTGTGTGTCATGCAAAGACTTTAAAGTGAGTCCTTCACATGCTGGCAGAGCAAGTTCCATCATTTGGTGCTGGCAGCAAACAGATAGAGCCCTGGTCAAGTTCAAAGAATTTATTTGCTTCCTTGTTTCAAAGGGATATGAATGCCTCAGTGGGCCCACCCAAACAACAATAAATTAACAAAACTGAAATAAATTTGTTTCTGCAACAATGAAGTTCAGATTATGGTTGCAACAAGGTATCCATATGGTCTTTGGTATTACAGTACAAGTGTGTTTTGTACATACCTGCACCTCTGGATGCTGCCCTGCCATGTTAGAACCATTGTCGCATCCTTGGCCTCTACAATCTTCCAATTTTAGTCCATGAAACTGCAAGATTCCCAATAATTACTCAGTAAGGACCTCACCATTTGTGCAGTATACCTTTGAATAACCAATTAAATGTTCTTTAATAGAGATTCCACTTAGATCTGTATTTACATACCTCAAAAGGGTTGATAACTGTTCATTCTGTGAATTGCCAGGAGTGCAGTCAAGAATGACAATATAATATTTGGCAGACTTACATGTGTCAGTGATTTGTTTTAGTACACCTTCAGAAGCTAGATGAATGAATTAATTGTGTATTTTGTTGCTGAGATAATGAACAATTGTCCCATTTTCCACTCAGGATAAGTGATCTGCAAGTAGTGGCTCAGCTTTTGCAAGTAACTCCAGAGTCCCAAGAAACTGCCATGATCTGAAGACCCTTAGGAAGTAGTAGACTCACAGAAAGCCAGATTTGTTTCTGCAAGAAAGAGAACACTATATATAGGTCTTGCAAGGACTTCACATCATCATTTTGATTCTTTTCCAATTCTTGCTGGAGCTTGCTGTTTATTAGTTTTCTTCCTTTAGTCTTTATTCAAGTCCATCCATATTAGAAGATTCTTTCTGTAATGCATAGAGGCTTCAAGGTTTTTTAAATTCTTCAAAAGACTTTGCCAGTCTGAAAACCCAGTTCAAATTTGATTTCGTGACCATTCCCAAACAGTGCAGAGTAAAACAGTACACTACATCTTCTGTGGGTGAGCAGATTATATACATCTTGTTAATACTCTCCATTTGAAGCTTCTGTTGATAAAAGCCCACAATGAATTTTCTTCCATTCATCTTGGGAAAGTCCTTTCCTATTCTCTGGGAGTGATTTGAACAGGGCCCTTTTTCATAACTAAAACACACAGATTATCTCCTGTGTTCTTAGGCCATGTTCCAGGGTCAGAATGGTTAACATCATGTAGTCCTAAAACATGATCATGTAAATCTGGTGAGTGTTCCAATTTTGTAAGGACTTGCTCATCCATTAAATCCCTAGATGTCTGTCTGTTCCTTTGACCTCTGCCATACAGGATGTCAGACTTTGAACATTTTCTATATTCACTGTACCAAGCAGGTTTGGGCCAGGTCAGATCAGCAGGGCTGATGCTTGGTTCTGGATTGTGACTAATGAGTACAGTGCTGTTGGAGCAATCGACAACTGAAGTGACATAAAGTATAAATCCGATGTTTTGGTCTTCTTCAGTAAACTTGTATTCTTCTGTTTCTCCCACAGATTGCACTTCCTTTGTTTGGGCACCATTCAAGTGTTGATAGGCCATCTTTACTGTTCTCTCTGAATATGATATGCTGTTGTAATAATTTCCAGTTCAAGACCAATGTATGGATGAGGTGGTAAAGTTAGATTCAATGGTCACTACTTTGAAAAACAAAATTAAAATTCTTAGTAAAAATAACAATTGCAAGAAACCACATCCTTGTGCAATGATGGGTCCTTTTTCCTTAGAAATCAATTTTTCGCAAATTCATGACCAGGTAGAGATGTGCAAAAAGGTGCAGTTACTAGATCCAAGTAAAAAAAATGTAAATTGTAGCTCTATACTTTGTTATACTGTTGTATATTATAAGGATTCCCTTAATGATTGTTAGAATATTTTCAAGGGCTCAATGGGTGCAGTTTAACTTGCCAGACAAACTCATTTCATTATAGCAAACTCAGATTACAAGGTTCACATCAGACAGTCAGTGAAGGTAACAGAAACATAGAAACATAGAAATTGATGGCAGATAAGGACCGCTTGGCCACCCAGTCTGCCCATTTCCCTACCTAATGGATAAGCTACAGATCCCAGTTAACAAACAGCCTACTTCTTTCTACCCCCACCCCTAGAATTGGCTTATGACTGTCCCATGCATTCTTGAATTCCACCACTGTTTTTGACTCCACAATCTCCTCAGGAAGGCTGTTCCATGCATCCACAACCCTCTCCATGAAAAATACTTCCACATTACCTCTGAGCCATCCCACCTCTATCTTCAAATTGTGCCCTCTTATCCTTGCACACCTCTTTTCTGAAAGATGCTACCCTCTTGGACATTGTTGATTCCCTTGAGGTACTTGAAAGTTTCTGTCATGTCCCCCCTCCTCCTTTCCTCCGAGGCTATACTTATTAAGCTCCTTAAGTCTCTCTTCATATGTCTTCTGGTGCAGATCCTGCACCATTTTAGATGCCCTTCTCTGGACTGCGTGCCTCCTGTCTATGTCTTTGAGGAGACTGGGTCTCCAGAACTGCACACAGTACTCCAGATGGAGTCTCACCAGCTTTCTCTACAGAGGGATAACGACTTCCTATTTTCTACTGGTGATGCCTCTCCTGTGCATCCCAGTATCCCCCAGCCTGCCTTGCTGCCCTCTCACATTGCTTGCCCACCTTCAGGTCATCTTTCCATTTTGTTGTTGTTAGTATCTCACCCCATTGTGTACTCTTCCCTTGGGTTTTTGTTTTCCAGGTGAATTACTTTGCACTTCTTAGCATTGAATCTAAGCTACCATACATTTGACCATTCCTCCAACCTTGCCAAGTCCCTTCTCATCCTTTCCACCCTACCTTGTGTATCAACTCTGTTGCAGATCTTTGTGTCATGTGCAAAGAGCAGAGGCAACAAATGACACAATTAAACCACACTCAGTCAAGAAATAAAAACTATGATGGTATGCAAGTGCAAAGTTAAACTTTAATTCCATATAGCAATGACAGTGCAAAAGTACCCCAGTGCTTCAGGTTGTAATGTGACCCTCTTCTGGGGCCATGGTTACCACATTTACAGAGGGTTTAAAGACCCAGTACATCATAACATCAGAAACATTTAATATCGCAGTAGTCAATCAGGCATAAATGCTGGCATGCTTAGTGTTAATATGTATACTGTACATATATATATATATATAGAGAGAGAGAGAGAGAGAAGCGAGAGAGACCTAAAAATAAATCAAGCACAGCAAAAACAGTTTATGAGCTGAATGACAAAACAGTGCTCTAGGCTTTTCAGTTATTTGTTTGTTTCTTAATAACCTTCTAGGATGGCACTTGGAAAGTTTTACTTGAGGCCTTGCATCATCATTTAATGTCTGGAACCAAATGTCTGTATTATTTTTTTCTCTTTTATTTTCTTCTTTATTTAAATGTACTTGCATAGTGCTACCGCACATTCTGATTGTAAACAGCGCAGACCCACACAAGATGTTTAGTTTGTGGATGTTTGCTTGCCGAGCAGGATTCTCAGACATTTCATTTTCCAGGGGTCTCTTGTTGAGTTTATTAGGAAAACGTTTCTGATACCCATTAGTGAAAACTTCATTAAAAAGAAAAGTCTAGTTCTGTTCAGCTTGAAAAGGATCTTGGAAATCTAAACATGAATGGAAATTCACTGAAGAAGAGGCCAATTAAGCAAAACAAATATCCCCAAATAGTAAACTTCTTGTAACCCATTACTGTAGATTGGTGATAAACTCATTCTGGTTAATTTCCAAGATGTATTGTGATACTATGCAGAGTAAAACCAGTTAGGATCTTGTCCTGTGGTACCAACTGAAGCATTTAGACTTGTGTCCATGTTATTGTTCTCTCTTTTCATTCTATATAGAGTAACTCTCTTGTTATTGTTCATTCGTTCCATCTATGTAACTGTCCTTGTTCTTTCTTTGTGTTCTGTATAACATTTCTTTTCTGCCCCTCCATCTCAAGCCTCTCCTTCAGTTTCTTCCTCTTATCTGTTGATCTCTGACACCGCACAGCTGGGAGTCCCTCCTGCTACAGTCACAGTCTCATGCACCTCCACCGGCCACTGTTGTGTCGTGACAATGGAAACCAGATTGGAAGCAAAGGGCCTGAAAAATGCAGAACTGGATGAATCCTCTGGCCAGGATCCACAGCATGAGGCTTTAGGTATGTCACTTTTGCAATACTGATGGAAATAGACTGGAGAAGATGATGAGAGGTGACTAGACCAACCCACCACCCACCTTTGCGGACAAGCACAATTTCTATAACAAGCTCCCCACCTGGAATGAATGTTCCCACCCTTCACCCACCTTCCAGGACCATCACAATTTATTTCAACTATCTCCCCACTCAGCACAGACCTTCCCACTCCCCACCCATCTTCCCTAAAAGCACAATTTTTTAACAAGCCCTCCACTCTGCACAGACTTCCCCACCATTCAGCCACCTTTCTAGACCACCACAATTTATTTTAATACCTTCTACTTGCTACAGACCTTGTCTTTCTCCACCTATCTTCCAAAGAAGCACATTTTGTTATCAAACCCCACACACTTGGCATGGAGCTTCACCCTCCACCCACCTTCTCAAACAAGCACATTAAAAAAAACACCATTCTGAACAGTCTTTCCACTCTTCAAATACCTACTTAGATCTGCAAAATTTATTGTAACAAGCACCCCACTTGACACGGATCTTCTCACCCTTCACCACCTTCCTAGACCTGCAGAAGTTCTTGTAACAAGCCACATGGTTGGTAAAAATCATGGTGGCTGCAGGTGAGGTTGGGAGCCGAGTTGCAGCATTCTACCTGTCTGTGAAAAGAAAAATCCCTCTGGACACCCTGCAATGGGATAGAGTTAAAGAAGAGCCAAGTGTTTTTATATACAGAACAAACTGTATGTAGTTTACTTAAAATACTTGTTTTCTGTGCTTAAATAAAACCAAATGCCTCACCACAGTCTTTCCACATGGAATTCCCTTTGGTCATTCACTATACTGTATCAGTAGTACAATGGCTTCAGTATTACCAACCTGAACAAAATGCTTTAAACACAGGACAGGAAAGTATTCTTAACTCACACTTAGCACTATTAACTGCAAACCTGATTTACAAATGCTGCAGTGTTTCTAATTTGATGTCTACAAGAACAAGGGAACCTAAACCACATGCAGCTAAAAGACTATCCCCATATTTTATATCTACTAAAACAACTCCAAGTAGAAAAGATATAAATATTGAAATGTCTTCAAAATACCTTTGAAACTGGTAATGGATACAGCGACATTATCTGAGCCACACGTGAAGGAGCAGAATCTGAGCCTCATGTGAAGGAGCAGCATCTGAGCCATACATGAAGGAGCAGAATGACTACCGTCAATCAAAGATCCTAATACTAACTCTCTCTAAAGGGCGGACACCAATACTGAGCCCTATTTACTCACCAGTATTGTGGAGTAGTTTGAAAATATTTGCAAGGATTATTCAAACACTAGAGTTTACTGAGACATGGAGGAAAAGAGATGGTGGGAGAACAAACCCTACAATGTCCAAAGAAACGCAGTGCTTTTTAATAAAATCATTTTATTAGAGATTAACAAGGCAATCAAAAGCATTACAATCATAAATGCCTAGCTGTGGGACACCCTTGGATATACATCACTAATCAACAGAATACAGTAGAACAACAGAACAGTTCATAGAACATAGAAGTATTGTAAAACATATGTATTAACACGTTTACTAATTCAACCTAAGATACATACTGTATATACCTCTCAGATATAATTCCTACTTATCAGACTCAAAGTATATGTACATATAAGCAATTTAAGAGTTATTCTAACAAATTTAAGGTACTGCAGTGTAAAGTAAACATATATATTACATTTAACTGCATTACCCCTACACCCTCAAATAAAGCTGACTAGAAAACTAAAGCATTGCAAAAATTCATCTCTATATGAATCAGTTGTAGGATTTTGACAGTTGCCTCTGGGCTGCACCATTAAAAGGAACAGGTTAGGTATGGTTAGCATGCAACTTTTAATTAATTCATGATATGAAGTAAGTACCTAGTGTTGGGCTCAAATTCTTCATTATTTCCCTAGGCCAAGAAGTATATAGCAGCTTGCAGAGTCAGCCTGAGGGAATAACATGGGGTGGGGGTAAACACATACAAGTTGGAAGGGAAAAGGGTAGGCAGTGTGTGGCATGCTGTATGTCCTATCTGAGTTAATCGGACCAGCTGTCCCATGACCCCTTCAAATCTATGCAAAGTCCTCCAACTGTGAATTGTATCTGTACATATGACGCTTGGGGTGCTACACCTGCCTCCTTTTTCTTAAGACTGGGTGATATCACTTGGCTTCACTTCATTAACGCTTGTCTCTTGGCCTTCATTGCCATTGTATAGAGCAGGGGTTGAATGTAGGCTTGTCCCCTTAGGGAGGATAAATTTTCTAAAACCCAGATCAGGGGAGAGTGTGGTATAGGCACACTCCAGGTGTTCTACCAGATAGCAGACCCTTTCCCAAAACTGAGTCAGGTTAGGGCAGGACCAAATGATGTGGCTAATGTCATCCAGCCCATTTTGGCATCTACAACAACTGTTCTGTGATGGAGACCCATCTTCACAAGTTTTCTTTTGGTATTCTATACTATCATCCTAGAAGATTTTTTTTGTATAAGTTGATATCTGAAGTCAAAGAACCCCTAGTGTACCATTGTCCAGCATCTCCCCATGTGTCTTTGGAAATTTCTGTATGGAGATATTCCTCCCACCTTTGCCTGTTAGAGTCCAGTTCTTGGAGGTGAAACTGTTGAAAGTTTTATATACCAGATGCCCACGTTGCATGGCCTTCCCCTCCATTTATCAATCATATGATCCATTTCAGATGGGCTATAGGGAGTATGTGTCCCCCACCATATTTTTAGGGCATGCTTCAATTGAAGGTAGTGCCAGGGGTCTTGCTGTTGGAAAGCAAAGTTATTTTGGAGTTGACAAAAGATTTTTGCATTGTATGTGAGAGCATAGCAAGTGTTCCACAGTCAGTCTCCCCTTCTACTTCCAGTGTTTGCAGTTTATCCCCTTCCACCATATTTTTAGCTGTGTGTTGTTCTAGATATTTTGTCAAAGACCAAAAATGGGATTCTACACCCAGCCTTACATCTATAACATCTGTAAGCCTTCATGGAGTCCATTGTATATTTAAAGGGCAGAGGGTAGGGATGCTCCCGCTCCTGTCTTCCAGGAGATATGCTGCTAGATGTTTGTGTCATGCCATGGTTCTCCCATATGCAGCCACCAAGCTCCTGGCTGGCTGGTTGGACAGGACAAGCCATTGTGTTGATGACTGAACTCCCTTTGCCATGTAATAAGCCCATGGCCATGGGACATTCCAGCCACCATGCCTGACTGGAGCTGTCAGACTTGCCCTGCCAGACCTGGGTTTTCCCAGCTCATAGGAAAGCTGAGAAGAGTTGATTCAGTTTTTGCCAACATCATTGCAGCATATGCAGGGGCATGTTGAAAATACAACAATTTACCCTTGACAGGGTCATCCTTTTAATGAACACTTTTTCCTTGAAAGGATACGTTCAGTGCTTTCCACCTGTACATTTCCAGAGTGTAGTCATCAAGGGTTGGAGGTTAGATGAGATTCATGTCTCTGGTGTGGCTGTTATTTGCATACCAAGATACTTTAGGATCTCAGGGGTCCATGAGAGTTTAAGACCCTTATGTCCACCATTTGTACCATACAGCCCTCTAGTGGAAGGACCGTGTTTTTGTCTAATTAACTGAAGCTGAGAATGCCCCAGACTCTGAGATGAAGTGCAAAGCTATGGACAGAGAGGGCTGGATGTCTGTTATAGTTAGAAGCAGGTCATCTACATACAACAGGGTCTTGCAGGTTACCTCTCCCACTTGTATACCCTCTATCTACTGACTCTGGTGGGTAGCCTCTGCTGAAGGGGCTGATGGCTATAACAGAGAAAGAGGGACAGTGGGCTGCCTTGTCTAGTGCACCTGTAGAGTGGGAAGTGTAGTAGGATGATATAATTGGTCAGTGTTGTTGCTTTCAGGGCCGCAAGAAGGTTGGTCCCACCCAAAGAGGCTCATAGCCTCAAACAGGTATTCCCATTCCACAGAATCAAAGCTTTGGTGGCATCAATGGAAGCGATTGCTGCTGCTTCCAGGCTTTCCCCATCTCAGTTGAAAACGTAGCCAGAGTTCTCAAGTTTGTCTGCTCCCTTGTCTACCCTTCTCATGAATCCAGTCTGAGCTAGATGGATGACATGAGGGAGGGCCTTTCTAGCCTTTGGGTCAGTAGTTTTGCCAATATTTTGGCATCCACATTTATAAGGGATATTGGTCTAGAGTTTTCACACTGGCGTTGTCTTTGTTTGGTTTGGGTAGCACCATAATAGTTGTTTCCTACATGGCAGTGGGAAGTAAACCTTCCTCCACCACCTGCATGTAAACCTGATGCAACTGTGGGACCAGTACCTTTGCAAAGTTCTGACAGAATTTTGCATGAAGGCTATCTGGCCCTAGTGCCTTTCCTTTTGCCAAGAATGTATTTTTTTTCAATTGTTTAACCAGGTGAGACACACTAAGCTGAAAACATGTTTATAGGTGCAACCTGGGAGCACAGGGAAGTTAAGTGACTTGCTCAGGGTCACCCAGTATGCAAGTGGGGCTGTGGGATTCAAACCCAGGTCTCCAGATTTGCAGCTCAGAGCCTTAAACCACTGTGCTATATTGCCTCACTAATGGCCTCCTGTATCTCCCCTCTAACACAAGAGTTTTCAAATTCATGATCAATTGTTCTGGGATGGATAGCAGATGTAATTTGGCAGTATCAGTGGCTCAGCAGGTAGCACACTCGCCCTCTGAGGCCGGGAGATCAGAAGGCTGTGGGTTCTAGCCCACACCAGGCACCTGTATTAATATTCCAATACTGACACTGCAGTGCAGCATGTGGGGGTGCTGCACTCCTGAGGTGCCGTCTTTCAGATGAGACATTAAACCAAGGTCCCATCTGCCTGTTCTGGTGGTAGTTCAGGTAGATGTTAAAGATCCCATAGGCACGTCCTCGAAAAGAGCAGGGAAGTTCCTCGGTGTCCTGGCCAAATTCCTCCCCATTCACTAAAAATACCACCAACAGCTTAATCTGGCTCAAAGACAGTTGCCATTCATCTGTATCCCTCCCTGGGTCAAGCCTGAAAATAGGCAGCATTTGTCTAGTGCACTTACCCGGTCAACAAAAGCTAAATAAATACATTTGCTCAACAAAGAACATGTTTCCTGCCTTTGTGGAAGAGATCTGGATGTACAAAGACCCTCACAGAAGGACTTAAACACCCTATTCATTTGGAGTAAGTCTGTCATCATTTTACTGGCTTGGTCTGTGAGGTGTAAAATGCAGGCATCATTTCCCTCTTCCTCAGGTGATATGCTAAATGTTTTGAGGCCTGACCTCCCCATTCCAGTAATGCTGTTTGGTGTGAAAGCACGGCTCTTTCTCCTGCTGATGCAGGATGGTACTGAGTTTATATTTAAGCTGTATTCCTATTTTTTCAAGCTGAGCGGAGAGCTGGAGTGTTATAAAGCTTCTGTTTTGCATACCTCAATTGAGTTGGGAGTTGCTCTAACTCCAGTCTTCTGAAAGTATTCAACCCTCTTCCATTGGGGCTCTGTCAACCAGAGGGTCCCTTACCATGTTAAAATCCTCCAGCTTTGATGGCTCACGTGAGGGATGCCATGTTGGATATCTTTTGATCAACAGTGTGAAAAGGTTGGCTCTTCATTGTTTGGGGCATACATGTTGACCAAAGAATATCCCTAGTCTGTACCTTGTCCTGCACCATTGCCTACCAGCAGTCCTTGTCAACTTCCTTTTCTAGGACCTGAAAGATGCTGCCCTCTTAATCAAAATAGAAAGCCCCTCTTCATAGATGAAAAACAACCTGAGATCTCCTCACCCACCCTCTCCATAATTTAGTTGCCTCGGCCTTTAGCCAATGCATCTCCTGTAGAATGCCACATCACACCTCATGGTTGTATGGACAGCTGAGATTTTCTTACTTTTTTATTGGATGATTTGCCCTTAAACGTTCTAAGATATAAATGTTAATTTCGGAATGGAGTACTACAGTTACTCAATCTTAGGACTAATAAAACAAATAAAAAAAAAGCAGATTAGTCTTACCTGACCTCCATACTGCGGTTTCCTGGTACAGCCTGGCGTGCCTCTTGTAGGAATAGTGGAGGAATAGCATAGAGAGGGGTGAGAGGATACATACAGGCATATTCAAGAGAGAGACTGTGGGGAAGATAATAATGTGTGAGAAGTAATTATGGCTAAGTCTAGAGTGTCAAGTCATCCTTTTGACATCACAACCTCTACCAAATAAGATCTATTGTACATCTGAAAGCACAGATTTTGTTGATTTCCTAATGGAGGAGGTATTCTAATAATGACTGAACTTGTAACAACCATTATAAACCTTGACCTCTCAGTTAGTCTTGAGGGTTTCTTATGTTGGAGGGTGACTCATTTCCAGTCTCAGGGGTCTCTGGATATCTAGTGCTAAGAAAGTCTAGTGTCAGCTGCAAGCCTTAACCCACCCACTGGTTCCCAACCCTACAAATGGACAATCCCATCCCTCTAAATCTTCCCTAATGCAGGATCGAAGATGTTCCTCCAAGTTTCTTTCCCAGTTCCTCATCTTCTCCATTATATTGACAGATATCTTCTGACATCAGGGAAGAGTCCATGCTTCCCAGTAGGGAGAAGGAAGAAGCATTTGTGGCAATGCACCCATATTTGCAGTTATCATGGTGAGACTGCTCAGTCCCTGTATGATTGCTCCACCAGCTCGAGTCTGTAGCATCTGTTGTAGGCAGTAAATGCCAAATTGATAAATCTGGGGGAGGGAGCTCCAACCCTGTCCATGGCACAGACACATCATGGCTAGCTTAGTATATGCATCAACCACATTCTTGAGCAGTGTGTGCAATATTGGGGGCATTGTTCTCGTGTGCCCAGTTAGGTCTACCCAAACGTCCCTGGTCATTGCAGGTTGTGGATATACCAACCATAGTGCACCCGTTGTTCTTTTATGGCAGTCACAGAGTACTAATTCAGGGTAAGCCACATCATTTAGAGTCCACTCTAGGTTCACCACCATGACTATATGTGTGTCCATACATAATTCAGCAGGTGAGCCCCCCAGCATGCTACTTTTTAGGTATGGTGGAGTCTTCTCACCTGTAGGACCTACCATGGAGCAGTAGCCACCCCTCCACTCTCCCATCCTTCTACAGAAGAGGGGCCACCTCTTCTCCCATGCCCCCACCCAAAGCTAGAGGAATACCCTGAATGCTGAGAGCCCTATGTTCTGAGGCATCCTCACTCATTTGCAACTCAGCTGTGGATGCCCACATTCTGATTCCTATTCCCATGTCAAATCACTCACAAACCTTTATCTGAACATGATGGTCGGATGGTACAGGTATGCCATGCTTGCAACTACATCCTCCCAGGCTCAGTATTGTGTATTCTTGGTCCAGGTCATGTTAGACAACTTCTGCACAGTACCATGGGTTAGTCCATGGCACACAGGTGAGAGGGCCTCTGCAGCACATCTGCCTCTTGAGTATGCAAGGTATTGAGTGGAGTTTCCCAACATTTTCTAAAGAGACTACTGTATGTGATGCTACAGTTCCTCCTCGACAGACCATTTTCTATCCTTCCCTTTTCCACCACAGTGTCAGTACACATTTAATCCCAATTCTGTCATAAAAGGGAATACATAAATTTAGACAGTCTATGGCTGACAGGACAACAGTGCTGAACATCCTTCTTGTTAGTAGTCTATTCATGATCAGTCACTACTATAATGGTAAGAGGGACCAGGGGACCATGAAAAGTGAGGCATCCTGAACAAATACTTTTGCTCAGAGTTCACAGAGGAAGGAGAAGGGAGGGCCACAAAAACTAAGGGAAGGGCCTCAAAAGTAATAAAATCTTTGGAGGGAGGAAAGCAGACACTAGTCCTTTTTGGAGTTGAGAGTCCTGAAGGGACTTGCTAATCTGAAGGTGGACAATGCAATGGGTCCAGATGGGGTGCATGCAAGGTATAAGAGAACTCAGAGACATACTGAGGCACCTCTGACAGTTCTATTTAACAGTTAACTGAAACAGGAGTTGTTCCAGAGGACTGGAGCAGGGCAGATGAAGTCCCACTGCACAAGAGTGGTAGCAGGGAGGAGGCTGGCAATTATAGGCCAGTCAGCCTGACACTGGTAGTGAGAAAGTTATTGGAATCACTGCTGAAAGAAGGATTTGTAATATCTTGAATACAGTGGGTTACACAGACACAAGGCAGCATGGTTTCTCAGGGGAATTGATATCAAATGAATCTAATAGATTTCTTTGACTGGATGACCAAGGAACTAGATCAGAGTGGAATGGTGGGACGTGACCTACTTAGATTTCAGTAAGGTGTTCAACACCGTTCCACATGGGAGACTAGTAAGCAAGTTGGGTAGCTTAGGAGTGGGTCCAAAGGTGATAAACTGAATAAGAATTTGATTATGGGATAGGCAACTGCGGGTGGTGGTAAAGGAGTTCACCCAAGGAAGGGAGGGTGACCAGCGGGTGCCACAGGGATCAGTGCTGCCACCAGTTCTCTTTAATGTCTTTATGGTGACATTGCAGAGGGCTGGAAGGAAGGTCTCCCTCTTTGCAGATGATGCTAAGATCTGCAGTAGGGTGGACACTAGAAGTGTGGTCAAGGGTATGACAGATGGGTTTTCAGTATAAAAGTGCTAAATAGTGCACTTAGGACACAGAATTCCAGGGCAGAGTACAACATGGGTGGAGTGGTATTGATGACCACCAATCAGGAAAGAGCCCTGCAGGAGTAATCATATTGGATGACCTAAATGTAACCAGACAGTGGGACAAGGCAGTAGGGAGGACAAGTGGGATGCTGGGATTCATTGGAAGGGGTATCACTGGCAGAAAGAGGAGGTTGTGTTGCCTCTGTATGATCACTGGTAAGACCCCACCTACAGTATTGTGTCCAATTGTGGAGACCACATCTCCTGAAGGACATAGAGGTGTGGAGATGGTCTAGAGGAGGGTAACTAAAATGGTGCAGAGTCTGCATCAAAAGCCCTATCTGGAAAGACTAAAGGACCTCAATATGTACATACTGGAACAGAGATGGGAGAGGGAGATATAATAGAGATCTTTAAATACCTCACAGGGTAAACATTGTACAGGAGGAGTATTTTCAGAAGAAAAGGTGTTCAAGAACAAGGGGACATGCTATGATGTTGGAGGATTGTAGATTCAGGAGAGATGTGAGGAAGTACTTATTCACAGAAAGAGTGGTGGATTCCTGGAACAGCCTTCCAGTGGAGGTGGGAGACAAAAACAATGGTGGGGTTCAAGATTGCATGGGATAAGTGCAGAGGAATCATAGTGGAAAGAAGGGGAGGAGAAAGAGCTGTATATTGGGCACAGTCTGATGTAATAGTGTTGATAGGGAGGAACTGGCAGACTGGATTGGCCAGACAGTCCTTATCTGCTGTCAAATTCTATATTTCCTTGATACAACTGATTGCATGATTGAGAGGGAGCCCTGTGGCAGATCCCCTTGAGTGTGGAACATCAGCAGCAGCAGTCGTCTTGCACTGTCAGCCCCCTCAGAGTGCCAGGATTAAAAAGCCCCCAGTCTTCCACGGGCAGGAAGGTTCAACTACCTCATTGTCCATCCCATGTCAGAGGACAGAGATGCATAGTGCTCATTCAGAGCTCTGGATGTGATCAGAACAAGGGATGGCACTCCCATCTGTTAGCCCAAGCAGTTGCCAGCAACTCTGAAATAGCTATGAACCCACTTCCCCATGTACCTCATCCTATCTAGGGGACAAGTGATCTGGAATACAACCAGTCTGGGGATTTCAGCCATCAGATCCCTCAGACAGGTCATTGAAGAAACACAAAACCTTCCCTTGTCCAGCCATCATTGTACAAAAATTCCACCTACCTTGCCCAGCTGTTGACAGCTGTATCACATACACCATATCTTCAGCACCCATTTCAGACACTTTGTCACCTCATTGGGCAGCCTGGTAGGTAGGAAAAATGAGGGAAGCAGACAGAACACAGAAAGAACTCAACAATAAAACAGTTATAACAGTTCAAGCAAGTCCCACATTAACATTAAATCCTCATGTCTCTTATAGATCAATGTCATGCTAGGCTATCTGTGTACTCTTCCAGGCTCTTCATCCCTCCACTATGTTTACCCAGCTCAGCCTGAAGGAACAGTTTTCTCAGAAGGTGTCACATATGTCCATATCCAACAAGTCCTCTCCTTCAGGGGCATTCACAGGATTTACTTTTAGATTTCGGAGTTGGCTTCTTCAGCATTTTACTAGGGGCTCCTGTTCTGATGATAGTGGGCTGGATTCTGGGTCACATACATTGAGCCTCTGCTCTTTCAGTGTCATTGCAGATCACTTATTACACTCCATGAGGACCTGTCTCTTGCCTGTGCAAATCGCCATTTCAGGTTGACTGACAGAGTTCTCATGTTGTTGATACTGCTTTTGCTGGTTAACATCTCAGTTTCAGTCAGTGACTTTTGCTTCTGGTCATGGTGCAGACTCTCCTTCATAGAACTAGTAGAAAGATTAGGAAGGGGATAAGTTGGTGCTGGTGTCTATTTCCTCTTTGAGGTTGCCCGACCAAGCTTTTAGCATATAGAGCCACCTCCTGGGGTGTATTAAAGAGAATTATTTGTCCTCATGTTGCAGATGGAGTGTGGCTGGGTACTTCAGTGCAAAGGTAATTTTTTCTGGCTAACTCTTTCTTGATCAGACCATATTCCTTATGACAATCTGCCAGTTTCTTTGGAAAATCCTAAAATGTGTGCCTTGTGCCCATTCAATTCAGTGTCCCTTGTCTTGCAAGTTTTAAGATCGCTCCTTGGTTGGATGCTGTGGGGATGCTACTCTGCCCAGACAAGGTCCCAATGTCCTGTAGGCTCATTCAGTTTCTAATGGATAGTCAAATAATAGCCCAGCATTTTCAGGAGTGCCAGCTGAAGGAAAGTACACATGTATTTATCTTCCATCCACTCCAGAATGTCCATAATCCTAATGTTTCTGTGGATGCAGTGTTCCAGGTTGTTGACCTTTGCAGTAAGTAATGGATTTGGTGTTGTAAATATTGGATTCTATACTCCTGGATCGAGGCTTTTGTGTCCATATGTGAGGTGAACAACTCCCCATCAGCTACCTGGATCTCCATCACCTCCATGGATCTGTCACATTTTTCCTGATGTGAGGAACTTCTTGTATGAGAGTCCTGAGCATCCCTTGATTTCTCCCATGTCCTTGCCATTTTGCTGAGATGGACTCTGCTCCACCATTTCCCATGCTTGTCTGTGATAGCTGAAGGTCAGGAATGAACAACGCTATTAGTCGAGCAATAGTGTGAGCACTCATCCCTGTTGGTGGCTATTCAAAAAGCACAAACACACCCGAAAAGTGTATAGTTTTTACTCCCATAAAGGCATGCAAGGCAGTACAATATCAGGAAATTGTATGTTTCACCGACAACTCAGGCTTTATCAAAGATAATGGGACATTCTTTCCAGTGTGTTTAAATACATTCACAGCCTTTGTAGTTTAATATGACACCCAATCAAAACAAAGTGTTGATGAAGAAAGCAGCCTATCAGAGACATTGTTCACTTAACATCAGTGCAAGGTGAATCAAATTAAATAAAATAAGTACAACAGTGACATATAAAATAAATCATTTAAGCTCTTATAGCTTTAAGGTTCATTCCACACTACTAAGCTTCTTTAAACTTAATCTTTCTCTCTCAGTCAGAGACCTCTGTAAAAGACATCAAAGAGAATGTGAAATGAGTTTTTCAAATCCATAAGATGTATCCATACATATACCATCCACATACCTATCCAATCCAGGTAGAAGGGGTGGTGGTGGTAGGGGTTTTTTATCAAAGGGAACATATTACATATTGTTAGCATGCTCCCTTGTTATTTCAAAAACATTTCAGGAATCATACAGGTTCGTCTGTCACCAAAAGTTATCACAGAGCTAATAAAGTAAACTCATTTTCTCTTTTGAGTAAAAGGTTTTATTTCAGACTTGTCATTCAGACTCTGCCTCTTGGCGGCTCCCAATTTATAGATCCAGAGCAGTTCCTTTTCATTTTGATTGTCTTATTATGTTTGCATTACTGTATTGTTACTGATGCTATGTTTCGTTTGTAAAAGCACCCAGAGCCTCTGGGCTTGAGCCGCTTAAATAAAATTTGCCTTGCTATTTAACATGGATTCAAGATCCCCACCTCTGATGCTTTTAGGGACATGCTCAGGCCAATAGCTGACACCTTACGTCCTTCCTTGTTACCACGGTTTTTCACATGCATGGCCAAAGCAGAGTCACAATTCTCATTTTGATTGCTAGGATGTGTTCATTCAATCTGTGGCATAACTTTCTTTTGGTGTGACCAACATACGTTTTTTTTACATGTACAAGAAAGTTTGTATACCACCCCTCGATGTTACAGTTAATATTACCCTAATTTTATCACTTCTACCATTTCTGGGGTTAACAAACGTTTCAGCCTTCTGCGTGAAATAATAGGTACTGCAGAAGCCACAGGGTTTTGAACCCCATTTGGTTTCCATGGTAGTAGTACTGCTTTTGGGGTGGCAACTGTGGACCAGAGAGTCTCTCAGACTGGGGCCCTCCTGTAAGAAATCCTACATGGTTTGTTAAACAAGGAGGTAAGGGATGAGTAGTCCTCTCAATATTTGTAAATTATTTTTACAATATTGATGAGTTCTTTGGACCCATCCCCAGGCGTGGTAACAAGGTAATTTCCCACCATGGTCCCGTGGCCTTCTCTCTGTCTGTAACAGGTTTGTAGAAACAGAAAAATTATAGCAGAAGGAGACCAAGGGTCCATCTAGTCTCCATGAGTTCCGACACTAACTCAGATCCCAGGACCTAGCCCCTTTTCTGCTTTATTCCCCACCTGCTAGCATGGATTGAGTTGAAATTGTTATGGGTAATCTAAGATCCCGATCATTCATTTTATAGGTGGATTCTGATGAATCATTAACGAGAGTTGAAGTGTTCACAAACTAGGCAGCCGTCTCTTACGTGGCTTGTGCATGCACCCAGAAGGATTGCTTTTATTATTTCAAGTGTAAAACAAAGTACAAAACAGACTCAATGTTGGGGAGGAGGGTATCATACAAGACAGGAGATAAGGGACAATTAAAATAGAATAAAAGCATACAGTAGGTCAGATCTTTTCACTACCAACATGCACTATCACTTAAAGCATGGGATACTTACATACAAATACTTTTTATCATATCCTGGCTCAGCTATCTCTGCATCTTACTTTGGGAAATAATATATGCTTATTTACTGTAATTATAGTGATAAAGCTGCCAATGAAAATAAAATATATTTCTTAACAAAAAATGAAGGGTTCAATGGAATTCCATTTTTGAAGTTCCTTATTTTTATCCACACTGCAATCCCCCACCCAGTCCACAGATGGGCATAAATGCAGAAGATCTGAAGGTTTGAGGTTCAAGCCCCACCAGGAACTTGAGATAAATCCTAATACTGGCTGTAGTGTAGCATGAGGGGCAATGCACTCCTAATGTGCCATCTTTTGGATGAAACATTAAACCAAGGTCGCCTCTGCTTGTTCTAGTGGTTGTTGAGGTGGACATTACAGGTCCTATGGCACTTCTCAAAAATATAAAGGAATTTCTTTAGTGTCATGGCTAAATTTCCATATGCACTAAAATACCAACATAGGCAGAATAGCCTAGCCCTCCTATCCTGGTCAACAAAAGTAAATAAATAAATACAGGCTGTACAGTATTTACAGCTTGCTTTGCTCAGTGTTACCCTCCACCCTCAAACTTTCCACGGTGCACTGATTGAAGTGGGGTGATACACAAACAGAATATGCAGCATGGAGGGCATGAGTAACTTAGGCACAGGACCTTTTAGTAGTACAAAGTATTTAGTGACAGTCTCACAGAATGTTCATTTATGAATGATTTTTTGGTATGGCACCTTTCTCCTCAACCCTCACAAATCAAACATATAAAACAAGGCTAATTAAAATACCCCCTCAATAAATAATACAATCTCAAAGATGTCCGTTACAGGTCTCTGAGCTATAAAATTTTTATAATTGTTTTATGTAGGCTAGCCAACTGAGATGCAACATCATTTTTGCCAATTAATTACTTCCGCATTTACACATCTGAGTCACAATAACATAGCATAGCATGTATAATAACTAATGGCAAAGTAATAAATTGAGCATTTCAAATAAAGGTTCCTGAGGGTTGTCATGGCAACTGAGAGTGCCCTAACTACTTTTCTCCCTCTTCAACTCCTGACTTACATAAGTAAGTAATCATCTGTTAAATGCTTTAAATTGTGTCCCTGTAGTACATCAATACATACGCTGCTATTTTTGCACTGTTCCAGGATGCTTTTTCCTTTTCTTGTAACTGATTATTATTAGATATCATAACAAGCATTCAGTTTACATTTCAGAATACTGACTACTAAGTATTACTTAACCCATCATCAGTGCAGTCATTCAGTTCCAATATTGTAAAAACAAATATATTCTGAAAGGATATACTATATGCTAGATATTAGCAGGGATAATGGCAAAGGTTCAGTTGTATGATATAGCTGGATGAGAATATGAATTTGATGCTTTTCATCTGATTGATGGTGCCCTTTCTTTAACTTGCGATGTGCCAGGTCAGGAATAGTACGTGACTCATTTTGTCTGCAGAATTTTCAGTGAACAACTCTACATGACTGTTCATAGAAATACTGAGTACCGTAATGTCTTGAGAAATGTGGAGTCCTGTATAGTCTATTTAATGCAATTTAAAATCCTTATTTAATTGATTTGTTAGATATTAACATGAAATTAAATGACATCAGGTCAGCCTGACAGCTACTGTACTTTGGAGTTGTTCTAATCATTTTAACTAGCCAAAGAAACCATTGTCATTTTGTACTTTCTAGTCTAGTTAAGATTTTTTAATTTTTTTCTGGTGTGATTTCTAGCACCTTTTCTAGCTTACAACTGAATAATAAAATCATTATACAGTAGGTGAAGGATTCAGTTAACTGATCACAATACAACATGTGAAAGATCCAATTAACTGATCACAATGCAACAATTAGATCTGACAGATGTGCTGCTCAGATTTCTCTATGCTATAGCATTTCACTCTAAAACAACCTAATCAGTCTATTATCGTGACCTACTATATGTTCATTGCCTCTTTAAAAATCCTAAATGTAGTCATGCAAGAGAACCAAGAGATGAAACATACTGCCAGTTGACACAGAAACTCTTCCCACACTGTGAAAAGCCATGTCCATCCACAATAGTACAACACTTTTGTCTTAATGACAAACATCAAGAAGAAAAGAGACTGTTGTCAGCTACATGATTGCTTTACAACTTCAAGCCAACGGTGAGCTCCTAGATGAAGCCATTCAAAAGATTACTTCTGGCCAGCCACCCCCGGCACAGCAGTAGCATTACTGCACGTGGCACTAACAATGCACATTTGGGAACAAGCATGGTATGTCAGTGGGTCGACTGGGGAGGTAGGATGAGCAGCCCACAAACACCTCTCTTCTTTGAGGATGAGGTTGTGGCTCCCCAGCATATCAGCGACCCAGTGAAGGCTGGGTGTGCAACAACTAGGGGCCAGTCTGGAGGGTGGGAGGTGATGGTGGACATCTGTGGGTCAGGTGCAGGAGCGCCTGACCTGCACTGAGTCATTGCATGTCCACGCCTCTAAGGAAAACTCATGAGAAAACCCTGGGCTGGCTGCACTGTGAAGCCCCAGACCTCCACCTGAATGACACCCCAGGCATCAACCTCGGCTGCAGTCTAAGGAGCAAACTACGGGTCTGGGGTGATGCCAGGTGCAAGGTCTGGTCATTGAGAGGGATACATCCCTGAGCCAAGTCAAGGTAATAAAGTTAACAAAAAATTACTTTCAAGAAACATTGATCACTTCAGCATAGGGCACAGATGGTTTAGAACAAATAAGGACTTTCATTCATCTAGTCTGCTTTGTTTTCTATTAACTTATACCAGTCTCCTCTTCTACATACCCTTTGAAATCCTGCTTTCCCCTAACTACTCCTATTAATCTATACCATTTGATGTTAAAGTCATATTAAGAGCCAGAATTCAGTACATTCCAGAGTAGGTGGGGCTGGCTACAACTGAACTGACTGCTAAAATTACATTATAAGTCAAATTAATTATTCACGAGGCAAACACATACTTTGATTGGCTGCTGTACCAGGCATTAAACCCTTAGACATGCCTGATACAGCTCACAGTGACACATGCCTTTGTTAACTTAATATAAAAAGCCATTTTATGTTTGCTTGCGCACATGAAAAAGAAACATTATATGACAGCTTAGGAAGAAGCAGGATTTTGGAGGTGCGGCACTGTGGCCAGTGGCCACACTGCATTTTGAAGCCTGGCCGTGTTACTTCAATGAGGTGGCATGCTGCTGCTGACACTAGTTCAGTAAGCGTACCACTAAGTTTAAATGAATTCACCACTGCAATGAAGGCGACCTGTCTGGTGCAACATTTCAAGTTACATGGCGGCAGCTGTCACTGTCTGCCTCAGAGTCCCCATAAAAGCTGACGGGGTACCAAATCCCCTGTCGGCATGCCCTCTCCCCAGATCATTTGGCCGATGGGAGAGCCCACTCCCCATTGGCATAATATCCCCATACATTTTGTTTGCCGAGGGTGTCCAATCCCTCGGCATCATATCTCCCAAACACAGATCCTTGTTTCTTTGCTGATGTGGGCCCAATCCCCATCGGCTCCAGTCTCCCAAAACATACAGGTGGCATGCTGGGAGCCCACTCCAATGTACCAACTCTACCTGCAAAAGAAAACCTTCCCATGATGATTTTAATTTTTTTAACCTGAAAAGTTAAGCTGTCCTCCGTTGTGTCTGGTGGCCTCTCCCCAACCCCACCCACCCTCTATGCACCCCCATCCATACGTACCTCTGGAGCCTGCGCGATGATCTTAGTGGACTGGGAACCGTCCTGCACTCTTCAAAAGCCGACCGTGAACTGAAGAAATGCCGGTAAGCTGTATAATGGCATAAATTGGTTTTTCAACTCAGGTGGATATCTCAGACATTTTGTGAATTTTGGAACCAAATTTTCAACATGGGGTTCTGGGACCCCACCTCATGAATTCAGTCACTGTCATGTTGTTATTCGGTCTTGAAAGGTGATTTTGCAGTCACTGCATGGAATCACCTTTTGGGACAGAGTAATGAAATGACAGTGTTACTGTTCTGAGGTGGGCTCCCAAAGCCTGTGTTGCACTTTGGTGAAAAATTCCAAAATAACTGTGTTACGAGCGGTGTTGCACAGTTTCTATGCATCGCCATAACTCTGAGAATTTTTAATATTTTCACTCCAGATTTTCGGCATTGCCATTTTTCATACCTCCTCACGAACAGTACAGCTGTCATTTTCACATCCAGCTCAAAATGTGGTTTTGTACATGTGGTACACAATAGCATGGTTGCTGTGGGAAATCAGCATTCGGGCAGATTAACAAAATCATAGTGACACTGTTCATGAGTGGAGGTCCCAAAATACCTATGTTAAAAATTTGGTGAGAACATTTCACAAAATGACTGTATTATGAGTATGTGTTGTGCAGTTTCACATGCTTGTAACTTTGAGACTTTTTAATATTTTCACTCCAGATTTTCAACATTGTCATTTTATCACACCTCCTTATGAACAGGACAGCTGTCATTTTTGACATCCTGCCCAAACTGTGTTTTGCACAACTGGTGCAGAATGGGGCGTCACTGTAGCAAATCAACATTTGAGACAGATTAACAAAATCACAATGTCACTGTTCATGAGCAGAGGTACCCACTGCTTTCATGAGGTGGAGTCACAAAAAGACCATAATGAAAATCTGTAGTGCAAATACTAACAAATGTCTGGGGCGTTACTAGTTTCTAACCATAACATCCCACCCTGTACAGACTGACAGGCATCTGTTGGGTGTGCATTTGGATTGCCTACTGTAATGTTCATGCCATTCCACCCCCATCCTGCAGCCACAGACAGGCATCGAGGTGTGCCTTGGACTCTTTGGCCTCAGAGTTCACCCATTTCTCTATACTGCACCCATTTCAATGTATTCCTTATGGAATGGGGTGACTGTAAATCTGAACACCCCAAGGCACACCTCAACACTTGTTGGTGTCTGCAGGATAGCGTGAGGTGAAATGGCATACCCCAATGCTTATCCATCTCTGCAGGGTGGAGGTGGGGTTGGCATCAAGTTCACTACTTCACTGCCATTCTACTCTGCATCTGTGTAACTCCTGCACTTCCAATAATCATATCAGCAAGCAAACATTCGTCATTGAAAAATGCTTGTTCTCTATTACTGACTGCAACTAGATTTATAGCCAAAATACTGACAGACTGTCATTTCCTGAAATTAATGACCAGTTGGAGGGATTGGCCCTCCACTGCACCTTGGTCCACCCTTGCTCCTATTGCTTAACTATAAGGATGTGTCTCCAGTTATATGGTACCAAGATTTTCTCTCCAATGTTACTGTACATACATAGCACTAAATAACTAAGTGACATAGTTCTCTTGCAAATAGTATTTTGTTTAGGATGATTCATTTACAGTAAGTACTGCTGGGTGAAATCTGTGGATTCTGCTTCCACAAAATCTGAAGCTAAACAATAATCCCCAGTATTGTATGGGTTCAGAAGGATGAGACAGCAGCAGTATAAGAACCCTGTAGTGTCAGACAAGATGGACACCATTTTCAGAGTGAGAAAGAGGGAGCCAGCGATGATTATTAAGTTAGTGAACCTAAAAGGCACCCTCCCAGGCTCCAGAAAAGCCATCTCTCAGTACATTGAATCCTCCACCAGTCCCATTCAAGAAAGTTAAAAGCTGCAGGTAAAGGGTCATGACTATAAGGTTCTTTTATTGGCATATAAAGCACTGAATGGAGTGGGACCCCAATATCACAGTGTGTTCCTGGCCCCTAAACCCCTACCAGAGTGGTCATGAGGTGGGTGTTTTAAGGGTGTCACCCTCCAAACTAAAGACTGCCGGTGAGCAGGCCTTTGGTGTGGCTGCCACCATGCTATAGAATACATTGCCTATGGACATTGGTACTATATCATCCCTCTATGCATTTAAAGCTTGACTTAAGGGGTGGAGCTTGCCATTCAAGATGGAAACTGTGTAATTGAGCTACTGCAGTACCAGCTTCACCCATCTCAACACATCCGACAACTCAGCACCTACTATCCAGGATTTACTCAGTGGATTTAAATCACATGGACTGAGCTGTTCATTGTGACACCTGAATTGTACAGACTGGACTCAGGATTGTCATTTAATCCTAGCAACAAGATCTGGCCTCATTGCAACTGACTGGTCTGCAAGACAATCCTAAGCCACCAGGGTCTAGTTGGCATCCACCTTACAACTACTGGGATAGCAAACCTTAGGGACTTACAACCTGCTATCCCCAGTCTATGAAAAGATAACTGGGCAACATAACTTCCTTGCTAAACAAGGTCCTCCTGGACACTGCTGCTCTTACTTGAACCACCACAAGTAATAAAGCAGATATAATGAAATTGCCTAACGGGGTAACTGACAAGAAGTACATGTCAAAAGGCAGGGGAGATCCTACATGACCATCACTGTCAGATAAGAGATCACCACAACCAACTTCAATTTCTGCTGGCAAAGGTAGACAGCCTGGAGAACTGGGGGATGAGAAAGAACATTAGGATCATGAAGCTTACTAGAGTGGGCTGAAGGCAATGACATACTAGCCTTTTACAATATCCCTCCAGTAAAGCTGAAACTGATCAACACCCCAGAGTGGAGAGGGCCCATAGATCTCTAGTGCCCAGACCACAACCAGGTGAATGACCATGTCCAAGCCTGTGTAAGTTTTCCCAGTACCCAGTCAAAGAAACTTTCTTGAGAGTGGCTAGTGACCTGAAAAGCCTACATTGGGAAGGAGAACAGGTCCAAATCTACCATGATTACTCCTAAGATCTTTCCCACAGGAAGCACGATATACAGCCCGGTGAAGCAAGCTCTCAACAAGCTGAATATCTCTGCTTCACTGAGGTATCCAGTGCAGCTGAGGATCTCCTATAGGGCAATCAGATCACCTTTAACACACCTGATGAAGTCAAGATGTTCCTAGCTGATATCACTGGTGAGCAAGCGCCTCCCACCTGCTGCTACTCATGCCTCATGGTGAGACCCAACATCTAATGGACACGTCAGGCAGCAAGAAACTCAGGAAGGAGCACCAGGTCCCAACATCTACAGCTGAAACTGCACCTGGATGGCAGACTCCAAGAGGGAAGACAAAAGAAAAAATGCCATTAAGCAGACCAAAGCCTCGTTGACCCCAACAGCCAAAGCCCAGAGAACCAGGTCATGAGGCAAAGGAAGTTGCATTTATCCAAAGGCAGTGGCTCCTCAAGTTATTTGACTCCAGTCAAAACATCAAATTACTCTGAGCCACTGGCGAACTTCTCCTATGGCCCTCACTCTTTCTCAAAAGAGCCTAATCACAGGACCACTGGGAAATAGCAGAATCTTTTAGCAGATTTTGCGGGAATTTGTGGGACTGTTTCTCCTCAAATTTTGCAGGGATTTTATGGGACTTTGTATGTATTTTGTGGGGATTTTGCAGGCTACTGGACACATTTTCCTTTGTAAGGTACAAGTATGGGGTTGTCGATTTCAATTTCTTTGTGATGCATATCAAATTCAGCCATCAAAAGGTATAAGTTTTTGTAAAAACAAACAAAAAAAACACACAGACACACACAAAAGGTATAAGTTTTTATAAAACACCCACGACTGATCAAAAACAATATACATCATAATAGTAGCATCATTGTCAAAGCAGTACCACCACCACCACCTCTAATAATTCAAACAATAAACATTATTACTATTCTACAGTAAAAGTATAGTACAACCACCACACCAGATCATCAAGAAAGGATTTTACGTCATAGAATGAGCAGCAATGGTTATCCAACTAAGATCTTTAAAATTTCTTATTGTACTTCAACATAAGAAGTAGTCTAGTGTTGTCATCTGTCAAACTTCAACAATTGTCTTTTAAAAGGTCTGTGTACAGCGAAAAGTCCATTCAATGCCTGCTGTGCTTACAGGAAGCCAGATATACCTTCTTGCCACAGCAGCAAGATGTGGAAGTGTATCCTTTGTACTTCCCACCACTCAGCAATATTAAAATCGTCACTGGGTACTGACTGGGCAAAAGTTTTGTACCCATGCTATTCAAAGTTTGAAACACCAGCCAGAGATGGCCATCTCAGAGTCTTGGAGGGCTGAGGAGCTGTGTGTTTACATCCTGCCACACTGGCAACCTGTTTGTGAACAAGATCGGGTCGGCGGGAGGGAGAGGATCGAGTGTCCAACTGGCTGCTCTCCTCTCCTGAGTGGGGATGGGAATCTGCTGTCTAGCTCTTAGAGGCCAGGTGGTAGTGTTGAACTCTAGCAGCAAGGAAGGGGATGAAGGAACAAGGCACCTGTGCACTGGTGTGGGGTGGGGGTGGGGTTCCATGGTGCCAGAGAGAGATGAGATGGACTTGGGAGGCAGGGACAGAGCAGATACCAGTCACCCAATGGAAAAACAGACTATGTAAAAATAAAATAACTGCAAACATCTGTGCTACTAGTACTTACTTTGTATGTTTTCTTTGCAGCTCCTTTTCTTTCTAGATGTTTCTCACGACTTCATGTGCATGTCAACTGTATGCTTCTGCACGACGTCAGTGTGTGGGTGCAAGCACGACAAACAGCAATCCTCCATCCTCGAAAGTTCCTTCAGATATAACTTAACCCGATCATGGGCACGCGCAAGATAAGAGACATGACGGTCCTGGGCCTCTTCACGAGAAAGATGGAAGTGCTTTGGTAGTGTGTAGACATGGTGTAGTTTAACTAAACAAAACTAAACAAAAAAATTAAGACTTGAATGAGAACATCAGTGCATAGAGGAGGAGAACTTTCCTTGGGATGCTTGATCCTCCTATATCACACCACCAGTTTGCATCCCACAATGTTCTAAGCTGGGAAGATTGGTTTCAAAACCTCAGCTCCTGGAGCTGTCTTGTTGTGGCGCTGAGCTTGCCCATAGACTTGCTAGTATCCATGGAACAAAAAGACTCCAGAAATTCAGTTTCCTTGCTACCTTTCAATTTCTTTTAATTTGGGCACTATATAGAACACAGGAGCAAGGCATTGTGCCACTTCAGCTCAATCCACCCTCCACTCCATCTTGGAGGAACCACAGCAGTGATCAAGGACACACCACAGGAGCGAAGGATGGACCCAGGCGACTGCCATACATGATGGAAAAAAATTGTTCTGTGCCACTCTGGTCGCCCGCCCCACCCTGCTCTCTCACCAGAGGCCAGAACAATTTTTTTGCCATGTGTGCCAGTCCACCAGGCCCACCTCTACTCCATCAATGAGAAACCACAGTAGCGAGGCTTGGACACTGCAGGGGTGAGGGATGGACTCCAGGCAGCAGCCATACATGATGGAAAAAAAATTGTTCTGTGCCACTCTGGTCACCAGCCCCACCCTGCTCTCACCAGAGGCCAGAACAATTTTTTTCCATGTGTACCAGTCCGCCAGGCCCACCCTCTGCTCTCATCTCTGAGGAACCACAGCAGTGATCAAGGACACACCATGGGAGTGAAGGATGGACCCAGGAGACTGCCATACATGATGGAAAAAAATTTCTGTGCCATTCTGGTCGCCCACCCCACCCTGCTCCCTCACCAGAGGCCAGAACAATTTTTTTTCCCTCCATGTGTGCCAGTCCGCCAGGCCCACCCTCCACTCCCATCTCCGAGGAACCACAACAGCCAGTCATGGACACACCACGAGAGCGAGGGACGGACCCAGGCAACTACCATACATGATGGAAAGAAATTGTTCTGTGCCATTCTGGTTGCCTGCCCCACCCTGCTCCCTCACCAGAGGCCAGAACCATTTTTTTCCCTCCATGTGTGCCAGTCCACAGGCCCACCCCTCCACTCCCATCTTTGAGGAACCACAGCAGTGATCAAGGACACACCACGGGAGTGAAGTGGTCGGACCCAGTGACTGCCAAACATGATGGAAAAATTGTTCTGTGCCATTCTGGTCACCCACACCACCCTGCTCCTCACCAGAGGCTGGAACAACTTTTCTCCATGTGTGCCAGTCCACCAGGCCCACCGTCACTCCTATCTCTGAGGAACCACAGCAGCGAGTTATGGACACACAACGGGAGTGAGGGATGGACCTAGGTGACTGCCAAACATGATGGAAAACAATTGTTCTGTGCCATTCTAGTCGCCCACCCCAACCTGCTCCCTCACCAGAGGCCAGAACAATTTTAGAACATGCCTTAAGGCCATCCCTGCTTCCCTCCCTCCAAGGGAAACAAAATTGTTTAGAGCAGCTGCCCCTTGTGGACCCTCCTGGTCTCCCACCTTCCTTTGAGGAGGACACAGTTTTTTTGTTAGAACTCCCCCAAATCAGGGCCCTCCCCAGCTCCTCTCTGGGGGCAAACATGCTGTGCTAGGGGACCCTCCTGTCTCCCACCCTCTGAGGGGCACAACTTTAAGCAAAAAAAATCTTACCTGGTAGTGTAGTTCAGCTACAGCAGCAGTCTCCATGAATGGTCACCAAAATTAGGGACTCCGACAGGCTGGCAGCACAGAAAGCAAGTAGGCAGTGGGGTTGCCCACTAGCTCCAATGATAGAGCTCTTTAAGGAAGTTAAAGTCTAGCTCAGCTGTCAGCAGCAGGTTCTCCAGAATGTGTCTGTACTCTCTGCTGTGTTCTTCCCTCTGCTCCACGTCCTCTTCTTTTCCTACATGTTCTTCTGTGCACAGCTAAAGTGCTATTCTGGTCTCTACTTCTCGCAGCTCTCGACTGGAATGCAGGTCCTCTCGTTGTCTCACTTGCTCTTTTGTTCTTCCTCTCCTCCCTCCCTCACATGTACTTTTAACAAGGTTGGCAGACCTGAGGGGGCCAAGAACACAAAAGCGTCAATTTCAAACAAATACCGACCGCGCATTGGCTCCTAGCTTCAGTGACGACTTCACAATGATATCAATGGGCACGTACCACGTCGGAAAACCAAGGCTCTCCTTTCTTTGGGCAAGGAGCAGGATATGGGGCAAATCGTCAGGAGGGATGCTGCAGTGGAACACCAGGACTCAGGATGCATGCTGGAAGCTGCAGCAGAGGAAGCTGCAGCACAGAAAGGCTTCATTCATTCACAATCAGGTACAGCCTAGCAGTGGGGACTCTGCTTGGAGTGCAGGCGGGCGAGTATTGTGATTTTGATTTCTTGGTAGGCAGACTTTGCGATTGTGGAGTGTGGGCACGATTTTGTTTTAAAACTGGGGAGAAAATATTGCATATTTTGCAGGAAGCATCATTTTTGTGGGGGACGGGAAAATCGTGTTTCCGCCATATGATCGTGACCACGATTTTCCAGCCGCCCAGCTAATCTCCAATGAGGTCATCCTCCCTTCACCTGAAGAAGTGGCCGGGGACTTGGCCCCAACTTACCATGACTGGATGACTGACTTAGTGAGCCCTTGGTCAGACTATGAAGCAGCTACTGTTGGAGACCCTCACCACCGGATGAGGCCTGGGACTAGCTCCTAGAGCTCAAGTAAGGGGATGTGGCTGTCTCCGCAAAGGCTCTCTCTTTTAGTAAAGGTTATTTTAATATTGCTTTCCTAGGGTTCACAGTAGCATGGGTGCATAGCCTAATTTAGAGGTCAAGGAGCATCAGGGTGACATGTAGTTTCTCTCCTGCCTTCGCTGATAGCCGCAATGCCTGCTTCAAAGACTATGGCACACCGAGCTTTTACCAGTGCAGCCATGGACTTTACAATTACAGTTTGATAAGGGCTATGTTTTACAGCCAGTTGTTACTGTTTTATGTAGTAATCTATACTGCTCTTACTTGTGCTCTCCAAATGAGAGTTTAGTGCTCAGGGTGCACTCGGTGATGTGAACTCAGACAGTTGCGAGGAGGAATATCACCACACAGCTGTAAAGGATTAATCATAAGATTAGCTTGGTAGCAGTAATTCTAAACACTAATGTTAGTTTATTCAGCCTGGGACCCCTTCTCAGATCACAGGAGATGAGATATAGGACATAAAGGTGAAAATTAGAGACCCCCTCCAGTACTGCCACACAGCCTGCTGCCTTCTATTAATAAGGAGTTCACTAGCACCAGGATAGCTCCCATTTATAAAGCGCATACATTGGAAATGGCATTGATGTGGGCACTTCGACACGGATGTGTGCAAAACACTTACACCCTGAGACATAAGTTTGATGTCCCTGAAAGAGACAAGGAATAGAAATTAGCTCCTTTCACCTATTTTTCTTTTGCCTAAATGATAGTGCTATCCAATTTTTCTGGGACAGAACAGACATCAGTCATAGCTTGTGGGGTGGTTCCTTACTTGACTTTAAAGGTCCCTGGCTGTGTATAACGCCCCTACGGGAGTGAGTGCTGCTAGGGCCATGCCCTTGGCCCAGACAAGACCCTGAAAGATCCTAGCATTTAGCAACCCCAGTAAAGGGGTAGTTGGGCTTGCAGGAGCTACAGAATTCCCCCAGCTAGCCTATATGTGTTGGTGTGGCCTACCCTTGGGTGTGTGCTGGAGCTCTCAGCCTGGTGGTGTCTGAGTACACATATCCTACTCTGGTGCTCTTTTAACAGCACATATGGCATATCATAATTAGAGAGATCTGGGCTGGTTCTGCTGGCTGTGATACAGGCTTTGTTCCTCTATACATGGAGGCCCTTCGCTAGGGCTCAGGATGGACCCACTGCAAGGGCCACAACTCAGAGAGTATAGTGGGGTGAATAGGCCCAAAGTCAAAAGGTGGCTGGTCCCCCTGTGGTTCAGACCTACCCTCCTCAGAAGTAAAAGTTTGTTTGTCAAGAAGGCAATCGTCCCAACCCCTAGAGGTGTAGCATTTGACCATTGGGAGGGCTACCACCCCCTCCCTGATCAGCGATGGCCTATACTTTCCACAGATTGGAATTTCTGCAAGTAAAATTGCACCAGATCTCTTATTTAGACCCAGTCCTTCACTTTCCATGGCTACAGAGACAATGTACACTGCATTTCCAGGAAGGCACTCCTTTGGCTATTTGTGGCCAAACTCTGTGAGGCAAGTGCTGTGGTATGGTGTGTCATGCCTTCATGGACTTCTCTGCAGTGTTAACAGTTGTAAATAAAATAAAAGGGTGATTTCATGGATCACCTGTGAACCTGCACTGCAGATAGTGACAGAATAAGGACACACAAATTGTTCCAGTAGTGCTTGGAGCAATGGGACTAATCAAAAGAACTTTCAGGCACATTTAAATATGCTACCAATACTTGTGACATCTTATGAACTTCAAAAGGAAGCCATTTTTGGGGATGTTGTGTGTGCTGAGAAGAGCACTCTCAGCTAACATCAAAGATTAATACAGTACTAATTTCTAGAGTTTTGAATATGCCCTGGCTAAAGAATGGAGTCCATTCTTGCCACGGTATTAGAAATCCCTAAACATTTGGAGACACTAACCCGAGAGAGACCAGATAGTGACAGACACTCATTCAAGAGAAAAGATTTCTAAGATAATTAAGCAATGAGACATGACAGGGTGTGTGTTATTGTGAAATACTGATCGCTCCTGGGTAGGTTGAAGCACGAGGTGAATGCAAGTGCTTCCAACAGCCCAGGAGTGACATTATTACACAATAACACACATCCCTGGAGTGCTTATTGCTATTATACAATGACTCATTATTTTTATTTAAAAAGGAAAAAAAAAAAGTTTTTCCTCAGTATTTGTGAGTGGAGGTTCATGTTTTAAAAAAGTTCACTATATATTTTAGCCACTAGGTGGAGCTGCTCAGTAAATGATGCTGGTTTCTCCAATACTAATCTTGAAGCCTGCAAGCTTGCTGCAGTGAAGTGATGGTTTACAGCATTCTCAGCTACCTCCCTCTCCCCAGAGCGTTTCAATGACTGCTGACATGGCCTTTAAGTTTTATTCCTGCTCCTTTCTTTTGATTGACGTTATTGTTGGGGGAGTTGTGGTTTGTGATCAGATCGCAGACTGTGCAGGACATTTTATCTGGGACATGAGGAGGAGTTGAAAAGACTTCCCTAAGATGGCTGAACAGTTATTGTGCGGTGAGTACAATGGCAGCTTTTTTCCCCGAAATTGGGTGGTATCACTTAGGTGCACGCCATCGGCAGTTACACTTTCGTGGTTCAGTGAAGCCATTTCCTTTGGGGAAAACAGCATAAATTCAATTTGTCACACTACCAGTTGTGGTGTGGCTACTTTTCCCCAGCTGTTGGTGTTTTGAGGGTGGTAAACAGAATCAGGAGTGAGGAAGGGACAAAATGTTCTATCGGGCAGCTGATAGAGTAGTGTGGTATTCGTGATTCTTGTGGGGAGGGAGGGATTGTTTCCTGTTCTCGGTCACCTGTGTGCCTGTACTTAATCCAGTGATGTTGCTGTTCAATAACATCACTGTCACAGGCACACATTGACCAATCAGGAAACAAGAAATTCTCCTGCTATTGTATAATGGGAGATAACTGTTTCAATAAATGAGCTAATATTATTGTAGCACTCAAGATAGTAGTATTCACAGTATCCATATGCTGGCACATAAAATAGAGACAACCTGACCACGGCTAACCTTAATAATATAACAACTCACTTCTTGGAATGTGAGGGGTCTCAACTCCCCACTGAAATGGAAAATTGTCCTCTTCCGCCTTAAGAAGTTGGGTACCCAGGTTACTTTTTCAGAGACTAAATTAAGCTCAAGAAGCTGCTAAACTGGATTGAGACTTGATTGGTAAAGATGCTCATAGTGTAGCATTGTCCAGCAAGAGGGTGTCTCCATTCTGCTGCATAAGAAGCTACAATGGCAACCTTTGGAGGTACATACAGGAGGTAAGGCAGGTGGATTATAATGAAGGTCTCCACCACCACGGGCCCATTGGGACTGGTTAATATTTATGGCCCTAGCAAAGACTCCCAGAATGTTTCCATGCCATCTCCCAAAATATTATGGACGTCTCCTTTGGCAACTCAGAGATACTGATGGGAGTGGATTTCAAACTGGTATTGGGCCACCTATAGGACAGATCCAATGCCAGACTGGAACCTCAACAGAGATCTCTCCAGGCCCTCAACGAACTTACCCCTTACACCAGCTGTCAGATGTGTGGCAGGTACTATACCCCTCACACAAAGACTACACCTTCTTTTCTGCCCTACAAGCTATGGCCAGCAGGTTAGTTTCTGTTCACATCCCCTACTTGACCGCTGCTACCACAGGGGTTAATATCTCCCTACATACATCTTGAACCATACTCTTGTGACCTTTACATCCCTCCCATCTCTACAAACCTCCAAGTCACTTATGTGGTGACTGGATCCCCTTCTCAAGCAAGACAGAGAGTTTGCCCCATGGCTGCAAAAGGAGACTGAAGGCTTCTTAAGACTACTTCCTACTGGCTCTGTCTCTGCTGCCAACATATGGAAGCCTATAAGGCCACCATAAGAGGCAAAATAATTAGTTTTGCCTCCTATAGGCATAAACAGAGAAAGAAGCAAAAACAGCTTGAATCTGACCTCAGTGTGTTAGAGGCTAAATATTAGTTAAGATCCTCCTGTCTGTAGTCACCCTCGTAATAGCGGAACTCAAGCCCTCAGACTAAAGCTTAATAATTTGGCCACCAGAAAGGCTGAATTATATATACACGAGTGCAACAATGGTACTAGGCAGATGGGGAGAAAAGCAAGTAAGCTGTTGGCCTATAGGTTAAAACAAAGACAGGTGGAGAGATATATACATAAGCTGAAAGATGGTTCAGTAAAGCTAACCCCAATCCCAAAGCCATTAATGGAATTAATGGCCAGCTTCTATAAATTCTTGTATTTGTCACCGTGAAGTGAGATAAGACCAGCTATATCAAATTCACTGAATCTCTACCTCTCCCCAAACAGACCAACCTTCAGAAAGAAGCTCTCGGCGGAATATCACAGAGGAGGAAATTGCCATAGCAGTATCTAGTGTGGCCCCACATAAGGCCCCTGGAGGAATGGTTTCCCAGTGGACTTTTACAAACTGGTCTTGCCACTGATAACTACCCCAATGGCCGATAAGCTGCAGGAGGCCCATGCACAAAAAATGCTCTCCTCCACCTTGTCAGAGGCCATTATAATGGTTCTGCCCAAAGATGGCAAAGACCATAACCTCCCTGCTAGCTATAGGCCCATCTCACTTATCAATACAGATGCTAAGGTCCTGGCTAAAGTCTTAGCCTCCAGCTCAAAAGTTCCCTGCTGGATTTGGCACATCCCTCCCAAGTTAGGTTTATCAGGGGTAGAATCAGCTCTTACATATTAGAGCTTTTGTATCCTTAATGCAGGCAGCGGCAGCCCTCCCTACCCTGGCAGCTGCAATCACTTTAGACTTTGAGAAAGCCTTAGACTTGGTGGGTGGGAGTAACTACACACAGTGTTAGAGGGGTTTTAACATAGGTCCCTACTTTGCCTCCTGGATTAAAACATTATATGCTGGCCCCTATGGTGAAGGTGCTCACTAATGGGAACTTATCACATTTACAGAGAGGGACTAGGCAAGGGTGCCCTTGTCCTCCCTACTGTTCGTCTTGGCAATAGAACCACTAGCCCGCAGCCCTGAGAGCCCATTCTGGCATACAAGGAATCCAAATTTGGGATAAACAATATACCACCAAACTATAAACTGGTGACTGCCTGATATTGACTTGAGACTTACCCTCAGGCTTCCAAACATCCTTTCAACATTAAAAACTTGGGAAACTCTCGGGTCTGAAGATCAATGTTTCCAAAGTTAAGCTAGATATTCTCACCTCCCCAACCAGGCTGGGTGACTTGGGTTTGCACAGGTGCACTCTAATATTAAGTATTTGGGGATTAGACGTTCCCCAAAGTTACACTCCCTGAGTGGATATCAATTTTATAGCTGCTCCTAGACACCCTCTGGAAGGACACGGCTAGGTAGGAGCACCTGTATTTGTCCTTAGTGGAAAAATAACTGTGATCAAGATGATGTTGGCCCCTAAGGTGTATTACTTGCTATTCCACATTCCTATAGTACTGCCTGACAATTGGGCCAAGAAATTAAACAGTTTAATCAGTAAATTCCTGTGGGAGCCTCCAGGCAAAAGGTATAGTAAGGCAAAGTGTGGGCCCAGAAGCTTAGAGGGGGATGGAACCTGCAGGACTTCAACCCACTCCATAGCTTTCATAGTGGCAAAATCCTTGAATGGGTTAAGTCTCTTGCACTTCCCGCCCCTCTGGCCTTTCACGACAATAAAAAGAAATCTACTGATGGGGTTCCCCTCCGTTGGCATTCCTGGCCCACCCTTTTCCAAACAGGTGCATCACTGACTCACTCTCTATAACTCCCTCCTGGCCTGGCAAAAACTAGGGCTCTAGACCAAGCATTGTCTTAATCTGGGCAGGTACACCCCTTTGACTTAATCCTAATCTCTGTATTGACCATAAACCTGTTAGTTGGCTAAACTGGCAGTCTAAGCAGATAGAATACTTGGGTGACCTTGTAACCTCCATGGACTAATTTCAAGGGCTAAGAACCAGATATGGCCTACTGCAAACAGATTTTTGGAGGTACCTTCAAATTAGAAACCTCTTCACCACCTAGGCTAAACTAAAATCAGGCATACTTGATTTGATGCTATTTCTGAACCAGTATTTACTGTATTTGTGTTTTGTTGTACTTTATGAACCAGTATTTATTGTATTTGTGTTTTATTGTATTTTATGAACCCAGTATTTATTGTATTTGTGTTTTGTTGTACTTTATGAACCAGTATTTATTGTATTTGTGTTTTGTTGTATTTTATGAACCCAGTATTTATTGTATGTGAATTGTATTTTATAGACCCAGTATTTATTGTATTTGTGTTTTACTGTATAGTTTTATTTAAAGTTTGTTGTTAAAGGTGCCTTGGTTTTAGAAAGTGTGGTAAAATTAAAAGTATTACTATTATTATTATTAAATGTTCCTGTGTTGTGTGTCTCAAACACAAGAAAGGTGTATGCATCTTGTTACCTATTGAGCCCTGGATTATGCATCAAAAGGCTGGGCAGGCACCATCCAAAGGTCTATGAGGGACTGTGCTCTAACCCTCCCTCCCAGCCAAGGCTAAGTGGTAAAAAAGCTGGGTTCCACTATTACAGAACAGCAATGGCAAATAGGGGCAGCTGAGAATACTGCACACCAAGCCTGCTGCGACGAGAGAAGTCTACTCATCCAGAACAAAATAATGCACCTCTGGTAACACATACCTGCTCAGCTAAAGTGATGGGCTCACTCCCAGCTGATACCTGCTGGAGGTGAGGTGCCCTCTGGTGGACTTGCTCCATATCCTTTGGAATGCTTCCTTAATTCCATTATGGTCCTCACTGATCAGCCATTGCTCCAAAATCCTAGGGATACCTATCCCTCAAACCCAGAATTCTGGATTTTTGGGCCTTTCACTTCAAATCTAGGCCTTGTCAAACCCCAGATGCTCTGGCTCATACAGACCTCTGTGGAAGTGAAAAGGCTATACCTAAAGTGATGGAGGATGACAGCAGTCACTAGTTATGGCATGGTATAAGGCGATAGAGGAGCTGCTAACCTAACCAGGATGTCCTGTTATAAATCTGGTAGTATTCTTAAATATGAAACAGTCTGAGCTCCCTTACTCTCTTTTCATCAACTCACTTAGTGCAGGGAAGCACACTAGGAATACAAGAAAGATCAGCTTGACCCCCTGAACTTCCATGAAGATATAGTGGGATAAGTTGTTTATGACTGTTTACTGTTTCTCTATCTTGAGTACTAATCTGTGGACAGCCATTTGCTCCCCCATCTTGACACACTAGGTGAAGAAATCTAACCTCATCTGCAGATCCTACTAACCCCTGTTAGTCAAGTGTTCTCAAGCTCCAGTGTGCACAGGCCCAAGAAAGATGGGTAAGTCACCCTACTGTGTTTTTATCAATATCCTGTGATTTATATCACACATCTCTAATGACATGTTCATTGCAACTATTTTTGCTCAGTCGATTTGGTACTGCTGTTGGAATACATTGAATAATTGTGGTGATGTTGTAAACCACTCCATTCTATCTTTTGTTTACGGTTCCAGTACTGGTAATAACTCTGAAATCACTCAATAAAAGACTAGCTGTAAAAAAAAAAAAAAAACTTGACAAGTAGAATTTGCTTGCTTATGCTTTTCAGTAACTGTGTAATTATGTTGCTTCAGCCTCTTTCAGATTTTGTCAATGTCTATATCTCATGTGCAGTATGTCGTCATGTGTGGGTTTGTTGTATTGTGTCAGTTTTGTACCATTGTTAAAAACACTTTGTTTTGGAAGGGTGCTTTACAAATAAACTAGATCTGCTACTGCTACTAGAGATGTTGTGAAGTTTAAATCAACCGGCAAATTTAAAGGCACAAATCAGCCTTTTGGATAATTTTGTGAGTTTTTATGAGGAGCTTTAAGCGGAGGTTCAATGGGCAGAGCAACAACGTCACTCCCCATCGGCCTTAAAAAGACCACTCATCCTGGGCCCTTCCAGGATCCGTTTTTCGTTGTGCCAGGGCGCTGCTCTCCTCCTCCTATCTGGTGTTCTGCTGTTTTTCCCTCATATCTGCAGCTGCCTCTGGCTGCCCATTTGTTTATCTCCATTCTTTCACTCCTTTTCCATGCCTCCTATCTCTTCTGCGGCTGCTGTGGCTTCCTTTATGTTGGCCCTTCTCTGCTCGGTGCCTTGGGCAGTCCTCTCCCTCTGCTTGCATACTTCCCACCTGGCCCCCCCTGTTTTCTTCTCCCTGCCGCTCGCTTCCCTTTATTCCTCTCACATTTTTTCCCTCTTCTCTCTCGCTTTTTTACCATTGTATACCCCATGGCTGGCGGCTTTGTCTGCTGCCCGGTGCTCACCTCTGCATCTTCCAGGCATGGCTCATTCCTGGTGTCCTTTCTCGGTCACCCTTTGGGGTGCTCCATCCTCTCCCTGAGCCCTCTCTTCTCTGGTCCTCCAGTCACTCACTCTTGCTGTGTTTCCGGCTCCACTTCCGGGAGTGCTGACTGCCACCTGCCGCCACCTGCTGTTGCCGCTGCCTGGTTTCTGCCCTGCTTGACTGAGCCGGAGTCTACTCGTTCTGTCCCTCAGAAGTGCATTCAAATTGTTCCTGCCACTTGCTTGGTCATCCCCTTTCCTCATCGTCGCTTTTAGACCATGTTTACCCAATTCTACCATGCTTCTGGGGTGATTTAGCTGGGCTCCTGCTTCCTCTTACTGTCTTATCTGAGGTCCGCTGTTTAGAGCTCCTCCTTCATTTGGCTCATCCACTTTCTCCTCTCATATTTGGGCTTCGCCTCCCATCTCGCTTTCGTCAGTGGCTTCCTGTGCCTGTTTCTGGCGGGGGCTGCCTCCTCGTTCTGCTGTGAGGTTGAGTCTTTTCGATGCACTTTTCTGCCTGTAGCTGTGCTATGCATTCCTTATTCTCCTTTTTAGCTTGGTTGTACCACGGTCATGTAACTTTGGCTCCAGTACATTCCTGTACTTTTTCATTCTGGTTTGCTGGATCTCTACATTGAATGCCGACTAAAATAATAACAAAACAAAACAAAAAAGATAAAAACTGTGTCTGTGCTCTCCTGATTCTCCTATGCACCTTGGTACCTTTTTACCTCGGTTTGTGCCTCTGATCTGCTTCTCGCCTGGCCACATCCTGTGCATTTCTTTGGGGTTTCTATCCACCACATGCTGCAGTTCGCTCACTCGGTCTGCCACGGCTGACCAATCAGTATACCTCAGCAGACTCCATCTGGCCTGCACTCGATATTCCTCTATTTCCATCGCTCAATCTATGTGCCTTGGCTGACCAATCAGCTTGCCTCGGCTGACTCCATCTGGCTACCGTACTCTTGTTCCACCTCATCCAGCTTGACCTACTGCAGTTCTCATCCTGTACGGCTGGGTCCTATGCTTCCCATTACCCTCCCTACTGTCCTTTGTCCTTTCATACCTGCTTCAGTACCAGCCTCCAAGGCTTCATCCATCATTCATCGCACCTCCTCCGCTTCCTACAATTGTACCTTCCTTGTCCTAGTGCCTTTTCTGGTACCAGACATCTTGGCTTCACTACACTCTTAGTGTCACTCCTCATTATTCATAGTCCACTTTGCTCCTCGATTGCTCAACCTGAGTTGCTCTGGTTCCAGTCATGCCTTCTTGACCTCGGAGTCTACCTCCTTTGAGGACCCTACTTCCTTCTACTTCCTTTGTACAAGTTAATTTTCATGATCTGCACCTGTCCTTGCTACCTCGACTGGTCTTGCTCTCCTTGGATCCTATACCCCTCGACACCCCTCTAGTTCGCCCGCCACCCTCTGGTTCGGACTTGCCTTCTTGGCTTAAGAGTATGCCTCCTTCGAGGAGCTTCATTGCTTGCATCCTTCTATTGAATCCTGTGTTACCTCATTGACCTTAACATCAGGGTCTAATTTCCATCGTGTCCTGCATTCGATATTTCTTTTGAGCATACCTATTATGGCTCCTATGCCGCCATCTCCATGCTACTTCAAATCGATTCAATATCCAGTCAAGGACATGCTGGTCCTCGATACCTTACCTCGATCTGCTCATCTATTTCAACTGCTCGATCATGTATGCCTCGGCTGTCTCCATCTGGTCTGCAATTGATATTTCTTTGGGCTACCTCCCATTAGGTCTCATGCTACTTAATCTACCTACTGTGCTCCTGCAGCAATAATCATCATCTGTATTCATATTCCTTAGTCACCTCGATTCAGCTATATCTCCGCTCCAGGCCATGCCTTCTTGTCTGTCACCCTTTGATATGGGCCAGCTGGCTCCTCTTCACCATCTTTCAAGTTCAGTTTCAAGTTTTTACAGTCTCCTTTTCTCCGATCTGTGCTTGTTGAACGCTGCACTCCTGGAGCAATCATCATTATCATTGAATTCATTCCTTTATTCCCATCTTCTAATTCTCCACCGCCATCCAGGATTCACTCCACTCATGGCCTGCTAGATATTTCTTTTGGGCATGCCCATCATGACTCCTACGCCTCCTTATTTACCTGTAACCATCCTGCTGCATGTATCAGGTTCCTGACTCCTGTCATCCTTCACCTCCTTACCTCAAGCTTTGTTTATTTACCTTGCTTACTTGAGCATTCCTATCATTGAATCCTTTGCTACCTCATTGACTCGGACCTCAGGGTCTACCTGTTTGCAGCACATAATCAAGCATATCCTATCGGCTTCAGCATCTACTTACTCACATCGCTCAATCAAGCATTCCTCTCCTGGACCTTGGACCCTGAGGTTCTGACATCATTTCCTCAGAGTGCAAGGTGCATATCACTGTCAATTTCTCTAGCACACTGCACTGACAATATAAGCATACACATTGTATATATATATATTTCTATATAACAAACCAATCACACATGCAGACACACACATACACACACACACACACACACACACACACACACACACACACACACAGACACACATAAAAACAAACAAACAAAAAAAGTAGATAAACATGGGGAGTAGTGCAATGTAATGGCTGTGGGGCAGCAGTCTTCGGGAGTCTATCTGGAGGCTGAGATGCTGCCCATTTTCAGACAACTCTCTGCCCTGAGGGAGGAAGTTGCCAATCTTCAGGCCACACTGACAGTAGGGAGGGAACCTCCCCATCCAGGGAGCACCACAGCCACCACCACTACCTCAGAGGTTGCGAAGAAAGCACAGCAGTTGGACCACAGTGGGCCAGGAGGGTGAGGAAGGTGGAACAGAAGCACACCCAGTCAATTGTTCCACTCCACAATCCATACACCATTCTGGGGAGCATAGCTCCCTATGGATGCACCCTTAGAGAAGACTGATGACAACTGTCACAAGGAAGGCCCACAGAAAGGAGGCAGAGGACACCACAGGAAAAGGAAGAAGCCCTGGTGGGGGACTCAATTATTAGGGGATAGAACTGGGGAGCAGGGAAAACTGAAGTAAGGTGCCTGCCTGGTGCCATGGCTTGAGGGACAGGAAGCGATCCTCAGGATCACGAGAACAGCTGCAAGGGAGTTCGAGCTGGATGTCATTGTCCACCTAGGGACAAATGACTTGCCTATCATGAGATCAGAGCAGTGCAGGAGGACATTGTAGAGTTGGGGAGGGCCTAAGACAAGTAGCACACACAGTATCCTTCTCAGAGGTGCTGCCTGTCAATGGCATGGGGAGGCGAGGTAATTAGCACCATGCAGTTTAATGAATGGTTGAAAAAATGGTGTGGAGCACAGGGTTTGGCTTTATTGGGGACTGGGTTCCACCTGAGGACACCAGCCTATACTGGCAGGATGGTCTGCATCTGTCCAGGAAGGGAACAAGTCTTTTGAGCAATCGGTTTAAATGCTTCAGTGGCAAGCTTTTATACTAGTCAAGGAGGAGGCACTGATAAGCAGCAGGAAAATCCCAGCCTCCCTACAAAAACAGGGTACTAAATGAAAAAAAAGACTGAGGTAGAAAGGTCATTGGGGATGCTGCAACAGAAGGTAAAGCCATCAAAAATGGAGAGCAATGAGCACCAATACCGTAGTCTGGGTAACAAGCTTCCTGAATTAGTGGCCTTGATGGAGGAGGAACATCTGGATATCGTGGCAGTCACAGAAACATGGTACACACAAAACTATGACTGCAACATACTAGGATACACTATCTACAGGAGGGACAGGAGGGTAAAGAGGAGGAGGAGTAGTCTTACACAAGAGAAGGAATAAAAGCAACAGAACAAAAGGGTAAACAGGGAGGAGGAGAAGAAGCACTGTGGGTAAATTTGGAGACAGGTACGGCACCACAATCCGCATAGGATTAGATACAGACTTCTCTCAGGGGAGGAAACGGACAAGGAAATGATAGAAAGTATACTTAGAATGGCAGAAAAAGGGGAGATATTGCTGATGGGTGATCTGAATATGCCAGATGTTAACTGGAGTGCAGTTGCAGCAGCCACTTTGAAGAGTGGGGTTATTCTAGATGCCCTACAGGGGCATGCCTTAGACAACTAGTATTGGAGCCCACTCGAGAGGGAGCAATCTTAGACCTGGTTCTCTCAAATGGAGATGGAGAGGGGATCACAGATGTAGAAGTGGAGCCATCTGAGACTAGCGACCATGAATGAGTATGGTTCAATAAACACAGCAATGAGAGTCAAGCCATACAAAGGCAAAAGTACTGAACTTTAGGAGGGCTGACTTTGCAAAATGGGTGAGTGCCTAAGGAATGCACTAGCAAATGGTCAGGAAGGAGGGGTGGAAGAACAATGGGGAATAATAAAACTGCCATCACAGAGGTTACGAGCCTTTGTGTGAAGCAAATAAACAAAACAAAATGATGTAAGAAACCACTATGGTTCTCAAAGAAGTAGCAGTGAAGGTTCAAGAGAAAAGAAAGCATTCAGGAAGTACAAGGAATCGTAGAAGGAGCAGGAAAGAGAACTGTATCAGTTAAAGCAAAAGGAGGCTGGGAAGGCAGTCAGAACAGCAAAGGCCCAAACCGAGGAAAAGATAGCCAACTCAGTTAAGAAGGGAATAAACCTTTATAGGTACAGCAGGGAGTGAAGGAAGACCAAGGGAGGGATAGTGAGGCTTAATAAAGGGAGGGAGGTGGGCAGAGGGAGGCTGTGAAAAGGCATAGATACTAAACAAATATTTTGCTCAGTATTTACAAATGAAGAGGGGAGGTACCTAAAACAAACAGTAGAAACACTCTGGATGCAGAAGTTGATACCAGCCCATTTACAGAAGAAAGGGTTCTGAAAGAACTCTTAAACCTGAAGGTGGACAAAGTAATGATTCATCCCAGAATTCTAAAAGAACTAAGGGTAGAACTAGTGATACCACTGACTACCCTTTTAAACAAATCATGGGAGGATGGGGTGGTACCCGAGGACTGGAGGAGGGCAGATGTGATTCCCTTCACAAAAGTGGGAGCAAGGCAGAAGCAGGAAACTACAGACCTGTTAGTTTAACCTCAGTGATAGGGAAAATGATGGAATCACTTCTGAAGGAAAGAATTGTCGAGTATCTAGAGGCCAGAGGGGCACAGAACCCTAGGCAGCATGGATTCACAGCAGGAAGGTCATGCCAGACGAATCTGATAGATTTCTTTGACTGGGTGACCAAAGTAGTAGATCTGGGGAGGCTGTGGACATGGCCTACCTAGACTTAGCAAGGCATTTGACACAGTCCCACACAAAAGATTAATATACAAGTAGCCAGCCTTGAGTGGGTCCCAAGATGACAGCCTGGGTAAAGAATTGGCTGGAGAATAGGACACAGAGAGTAATAGTAAATGGAGTCCACTCAGAAGAAAGGGGGTTACTAGTGCGTACCACAAGGTTCAGTATTAGGACCGGTCCTCTTCAATGTCTTTATAGTTTATATTGCAAAGGGACTGAAGAAAAGTATGTCTCTTTGCAGATGACAAAAGATCTGCAACAGAGTTGATGCACAAGGTGGGTGGAAAGGATGAGAAGGGACTTGGCAAGGTTAGAGGAATGGTCAAATGTATGGCAGCTTAGATTTAATGCTAAGAAGTGTAAGGTAATGCACCTGGGAAACAAGAACCCAGGGAAGAGTACACAATGGGGAGTGAGATACTAACAACAACAAAAATGGAAAGGGACCTGGGGTAGTCATATCAGATGACCTAAAGGTGGGCAAGCAATGTGAGAGAGCAGCAAGGAGGGTTGGGGATACTGGGATGCATAGGGAGAGGCATCACCAGTAGAAAACAGGAAGTTATTATCCTCTGTACAGACAGCTGGTGAGACCCCATCTGGAGTACTGTGTGCAGTTCTGAGACCCAATCTCTGCAAAGACATAGACAGGATGGAAGCTGTCCAGAGGAGGTACTAAAATGGTGCAGGTTCTGCACCAGAAAACATATGAAGAGAGGCGAAAGGAGCTTAATATGTATAGCCTCGAGGAAAGGAGGGAGAGGGGGACATGATAGAAACATTCAAGTACCTCAAGGGAATCAACAAAGTCCAAGAGGGTGGCATCTTTCAAAAAGAGGTGTGCAAGAACAAGAGGGCACAATTTGAAGATAGAGGGGAGACGTCTGAAGTAATTTAAGAAGTATTTTTTCACAGAGAGGGTTGTGGATGCATGGAACGGCCTTCTGGAGGAGGTTGTGGAGTCAAAACAGTGGTGGAATTCAAGCATGCATGGGACAGTCATAAGGCCATTCTAGGGGTGGGGTAGGAAGAAGTAGGCTGCTGGTTAACTAGGATCTGCAGCTTATCCAGTAGGTAGGGAAATGGGCAGACTGGGTGGGCCAAGCGGTCCTTATCTGCCATCAAATTCTATGTTTCTATGTTATGCTACCTCCATCGACCTGCCGCTCTCCTGCGAGCTCATCGCCATCAGTCTTCATTGCTGCCTCATGTTCCTTCTTCGATCTGTGCCTTCTTTAGGGTTTTCCCATCCCATCATCATCTTCCCTACTCATATCCTTCTCTTTAATGAATCCTCTCTTTACCAACATACGCTCTCCGATCAAATGTCCACAAATCAAACGTCACAGCCTGGGGGAAGGCGACTCCAGGCCTTGATCCCAGAGGTTTCCTCCTCAAAGTGGGGTTTTCTCTCCTCCCTGCCAATGGTCATAATGTTAGTTAGAGTTAGTGCTTTAGGTTACTTAGTTAGGTTCTGCTGTTGGATGGAGGTGGATGGTGGCCCTCAGTTTTCCCTCTCTCATTAGGATGTCCGCCCTATCATCGCCCCAGAATTCATTCATTCATCATCCTTGCCTCTTTGATGCTCGACACCTTTGTGTATTCTTTGGGGCTTCTTCCTGACCCACCTTTAGCTGATGCAATCATTCCTGCAGCACCTGTAAGGAGGAACCTCTCTTAGGGTTCCTTGTGTTGTACCCCTACAGGTGGTATATCCCATGGATAGAGAGGCGGAAAGCCACAAAGCAAATCAAGTTACACAAGCATCATCTCATCTCATCTAGTTGTGTAAGCACATTGAATGGGAGGGTTTAAGCCTCGAGGTTCAATGGGTGGAGCAACAATGTTATCCCCATTGGCCTTTAAAGGCCACTCATCCTGGGCCCTTTTCAGGCTTCATTTTCTCATCGCCCACCATCCACGCCTCCTTCTCCAGCAGCTCATCTCTTACCCGTGGGCTTCTTCCTAACCTACCTTTGCAGATGTAATCACCCTGTGGCACCTGTAGAGAGGAACCTCCTTTAGGTCCCTTGTGTCGTACCTCTACAGGGTGGTATATCCCATGGATAGAGAGATGGAAAGCCACAAGCAAACCAGTTACACAAGCATCATCTTATCTCATCTAGTTGCATAAGCACATTGAACCTCAAGTTCAAAATTGCTTTTGTGCACCTTTGCATTGCTATTTCATTAACTCCATCTTTGTGGGTACCAAAGGTGAAATTTTGTGAAATGAGGCTTCGAGTAAACAACTTGTCTCAACATCACATGGAAGAGTTTCTGCAGGTCACATGGTACATCTCTATACAATGACTGTGAAATACTTTCAGTTTTTCAATACTAGCCAGAGAGAGAGAGAGAGAGAGAGAAGAGAAGGAGACTGACACCAGATTCATTGCTTTAAAAGCTAGTTTCCAGCAATTTCTTTACTGTTTTTCAGTCTTGTATATTACTTTAGTTAGGGAACACTCTTGTAATAGTTCATATTTAATTGAATTTTTACTTCTTTGGTAGTTTTATTTTCCTCTTTTCTTGAATATTTTCTGTTTTCTCATCTCTAATTTTCTTTTGATGACGGAGGAGCGAGATGAGTTCACACCCATGGCGGTGCCATACAGCTGCATCTGCCAGGCTTTTTGGGGGCCAGCCACATAACACCTCAGCATCCCCTTTCTTTTGAGGTGCTCCCAACTCAGCAGCAGCAATGAGTGCAACAGCAGCAGCTTTCCCACCGAGTCTCCAATAGGACATCTACAACAGGTGGAGAGTAACAGACCCTTGACCAGCAGTATCAGAAAACAACTATGGAGGAACAGCAGCCCCAATTCCCTGAGGGTGAGGGGCCAGAACTCCCTGTACCCATTTCTCATCATGGTACCACCATGGCACCAGCTCCCTCTAGCAAAGAACCCTCTTCATCATCCTCAGGATCCTCTGTTCCACTACAACCAGCAGCTCACTGTTGCAAGAGCCACCAACAACAGAGATCTTCCCAGGTGTGGAATTTTTAAGTTAATTAAAGTGACTACAGCATTGTCACTTGCAAGCTCTGCAAGGTCAGGTTCAACCAGAGCAAGGAAAGTTCCCATTTGAGTACTGGTGGGCAGTGAACCCACCTGAAAATATGGCACCAGGAGCAGTGGAGTTGTGGCACAGAAATGTCATGAGTGGTGGTGGCCCTCTGTGCTGGCAGATGTGTCACGTACTGGGCATTGTCAATATTCAGGGCACATGGATAGGCAGTCTGCAAGGCCAGTAGATGGTTCTGCATCCTCTGTGGTACCAACAGCAGAACCAGCAGCACCCACACGCTGCCAGCCAGGAGAACAGCTGAGGCTTGCCTGAGGCCTTAAGGAGGAAATGGGGACCTCTAACACACAGTCAGCTCAATGGAAGAGGTGATGCAATGGATACTCTCAAATCAGAAAAAGTTCCTTGAAGCCATGGCCAAGCTGCACCATGGTGGAGCTGATGTTGGTGGCAGTGGTGGGCAGTGAGTTTGTGAAACATGCTGGCAATCAGTTTCTATCTAACTTTAACTTCTTTTATCCTGTTTCCGGTCTTTTCTTTAAACTTTCTTACTCATTTGTTTAAAAAAATATAAACAGTTAAAAATTTGAATCTATCTTTACTTTTGACTCCACTGTTTCTCCTCTTTATTTCTGTAATGTTTCACTACTGTCTTGAAAACAAACAAACAAAAAATTCTATTTCTATCTATATTTTTCTATGTAAGCAATACCCAACAGGGTGGGTGATACTGGGGAATAGGGACTTCCCAGGGGCGTAATGAGGCCCGACACTGCAGGTGGAGGGCCTATAGCCCCTGGATGGTCTGCATTCCAATGCCACCCACCCTGGAGGTTAACATTGTGCTTAGAAAATTGGCCACATGTCATTTTTTATAGGATTACAAAAACTAAAGAAAGTCTCTGAAAATATTCTTCCTTTTTGGTATAGTAGTCCCTATACAGCTGGCAATAGTTCCTCTGCTAGTTGTTACTAGGAGAAGCTGTTATGTTTGATTGCAATGATGACTCCTTGTTCACTGCCTGCCCTGCTTAATTTTTTTCACTTTTTCTTCTTGTTTGTTTACATTCTCCCGGTCCTCGCTGCCTACCCTGAGGACCTGGACTGAATCAGACTGTTTTCTGATTTTTTTTACAGCCCCAGTGCCTGCTGTTGGAATTTGAAGTCACATTTTTTTTTCATTTTCTCATCCTCGCTGCCTGCTCTGAGGATTGAGACTAAGTGATTATTTTTATTTTATGGTTCTCGGCAGTCTTCGCTGCCTGCCCTGAGGACTGGGAGAGTGAAGAGACTGCATTGTGAGTCTCCCAGAGTGGTGCCATGCAGCTGCTGAACTGAAGGAGCCTCAAAGAGACTGACATATTAGAGAGCCGTGTTTCAAGTTAAACCGCATTGGCCATCTTAATTACTTGTCAGCAGGAGCAATCGGGAGGAAGAAGATAGGATGGCAGCAGAGTGGTACCTCTACTGTGGCAAACTGATTTGGGGTTTTGAACAAATGGTGAGTTTTGCAAGTGGGAGAAGGCAGAGCCAGAGAGGAAAATGGAGAGCCGAGGGAGAAATGCTTTGTGTGAGGGCAAGCTGAATCAGTGGGCAGCTGAAGGAGGGGGAGCAGGTGGGCAAATGATGTTCATGAAAAGAACTTACTTTATTTTATAAAAAGGTTTCTGTTCTTTCTGCTATTTTTTTGTTTGTTGCTTTTGGGGAAAACAGTGCGCCAAATGGGGATTTATCAACAGAGCTACTGTACTATTTTAGCTGCTGTGAGGAATCTCGTGCTCATGTTTTGAAAATAGCAGGTAGTTCTGTGAAGATGATTGGTCTGATGGCTTATGTTCTGTTTGTATTTATGGCAAAGTCTTTATTCTGCAAAAAGTATGGCAGACTTGAGGGAACAGGGGATACTTCTCTTGCTGGGGGGCAGCTACTGCTGCCTTGCTCGGTCATCTGTTACAGTGACACGCAGCATAATTTCTTTTGGGAGTGGGTGGCAGGTTGGAGAAGGACAGACCACGGTCGCTTTAGAAGAGTGTAATAAAGTAAAAAATTACTTGGAAATGACCCGGCTGAGGTTGTGAATGGTCAGGCAGGCAGCTGATATCGGGCTAGTATCTCGCTAAGCTGAGAGAAAAATTGTATGATTTAAAATTGAACTGGGTATTTTCAGCCAATGAGAAAGCAGGGTTGGCACTGGGATATCTGAGTGAGTGAAGCGGACTTGGTCTGGTACTTTTATTTCCTGGTATCTATTCCCCTGGCAGGGGTATGAGCCAATCAGATGCCAGGAAATAAAAAGCCCATGTTCTAATTTGACACTCTTCTATGTCCTAGCTTTCCTTTCTCTCTATTTCTGTCTATGTCTTGAATTTTCTCAACTACCATAATAAATGTGTCCGGCTGCTAAAAGATGCTAGTAGTGCCACATGGTAATGCACTGTGTGTCACTGCTCCAAATACTGTTGTAACACACTGTGTTACTTAAACGTACTTTATGTTACTTGTGCCTTAATCACACTAATTAATTCTGTTCTACTAGAATTTTTCTCAAGTACTCAGATAAATACACTTTAATGGAAACTGTGCAAAGAGTATATATATGTGAAAATTCTGTACTCCCAAGATTTTTGGCAAGTCACAGAATAAATACTGTATGTCAGGCTGTTACATGCTGATGTGATGTTTTTTGTCATGACACCCTGAAATGAGATGTGCTAGCAAACTATAGACTGCTGCTGCCACTGTGTGAGTCTGCCCCCCACTTAACACATTTTGTAAAGCATGTTAGTACATTAAAGCACAATACATGAAATTCTTAATTCCTGCATTGTCCAACAGCAGGATACACCTTGTCACCCAGAAATTGCAGTCTAAAAATTCTCATGGCTGGAAATATTCTCATGGTGCCCTGAAATGGAATGGACTCCCAGAATTTAATTGCTTCTGCTGCTGTGATTTTCCCCACACAGCACATCTTAGCTCAAAAACATTTTGGTTGCCAGCTTGTGTTAATGGAAGCATAGTAGGCAGAAATTCTCAGTCCCTTGCATTTTTCCATAGCAGGATACACCTTGGTGCCCAGAAATTACAGTCTAATAAATTTTCATGGTTGGAAATATCCTCATAACACCCTGAAATGAGTCTGACTCCTCAATTTATATATGCTGCTAATGCTAGCTGGTGCTGGGCGTGCCAGTCTCCAACCACAGCAACTGTTATGATGCACTTTAGTGCCAGAAAATCACGGTAGTCCCATGACTGGAATTTTTCTTATGACATCTGAAAATGAGGTGGCCTCCCCAATTTATATATGCTGCTGCAGCTAGCTGGTGCTGGTGCTGAGCTCTGTGAGTTTACAACCACAGCAACTGTTGTGTGATAAACTTTAGTGTCCAGAAAATCACAATAAATTCATATGGCTGTAATTTTTCTTATGAAGCCCTGAAATGAGATGGGAACTCAGAACTAACATGCTGCCACTGCTGCACTTTGTGAATTTAGTCTGGAAACAACTGAATGAACAAAATGATACGGTTGCTTCGTGTCCCAGATCTGGATGATGAACTTTGACTTAAGTATTGCTTTGCAGTGACCTACCAGCTAAAGTAAGTATTTTTTTTTGGGGTGGGGTGTGGAGTGGAAGGGCAATGTAAACCATTGTGTTTCTCACCATCTTTGTTAATGTTTTCTCTTTTAGGCATTATCACTGGGGTGATGAAATCCTGTTGCTGCATTCAGTAGGTCCTGTCTGGATCTAGTTTTTAATTTAGTAATGTTGCCAGCTAAAAAGGTAAGTATTCTTTGTCTTTTTAACTGATTTTTAAAATACTTACATGTTATTCATCTCATATCTGCCACTCTAGACTCTAACAGTCTTCTGTTGCCGTTCTTTTTTCAGTTATTTTCAGTAATTTTTCAAGCAAGAGGCAGCAGCACTGACCACATCAACAATCTAATGGAGAAGATGGTGATGGTTTGCTTGCAGGAAAAGTAGCTGTTTGAATGGAAATACATCACATACTGTATGTTGGGAACAGTATCACAACTTCAGGAAAATAAAATGAAAGGAAACAAAATTTAATCATAAAAAAGATTCGCCTGCTGGGTGGTGCTGAGGGTTGAGGCAATAGATGCCACACCTTGCGCCATGCTGGTGACCTGCATTCAGGAACCAGCACAGGCCACTGGGGGTGGCAGGGGAGGATATGGATTAGGCATTTGATGGACCACTCTCCATCTCCTGGGAGAAATTGGGATCATCAGTCGATTACCACCCAGCTGAGCCCTGGCGGGGCTGGGGCTCAGCGTTATGCCACAAAACACTAGTGGGTGGGAACAAGCAGACGTTGTGGGGCTGCGATGGTGCGTGCAAGCCCGCCAAGGTAAGTATTGCATGCCTGGCTCCCGCAGGAGAAAAACAGAAAAGAGGAAAAGCCCTGGTGGCTGATCTTTGTGGCTTGATGGCCATCCCTGTCGGCTTTGTTCCTTAGGCAACGCCCCAAAACTGGATCCTTGTTGACGGGTGGGGTCCCTCGCTGCCCCACCATGGGGGTAAGCCATGGAGGTTACAGGGTGAGGGTCTGAAGGAATGGAGGCATTGGATGGTGGCGGATGAGAGCTGACCAGGGCCATGGTGGGGGAGAAAATCAGAAGCAAAAAAAAAAGATTCAACCGATGAGGAGAAAGTGATGGACAGAACATCTTTCTTCATGCCTCAGTCATCCTTATCAAGGAATAGACTGGGAATTCTTCCTCCATCTGTACTTCATCTACCTCAGTATTAGGCAATTTGCCAATGCCAACAACCTCAGGCTCTTCTGGTTCATTTTCAGCACCACTGCCACCAGCATATGGTGGAAATGCAGACATGATTGTGTTGTATGGAATGTGCCCCGATTCATTGTAGTAAATTTCAGCATGCCAACACTTCAGGTGATAAATTGTACACCTGTCATATACAATTGCACCCATAGAACTGAATACACTCCACACTGACACACAAGGGTAGACAGCTCAGATATTTGATGGCTACTGAGGTCAGAGGGCTAGTCAGTAACCTTGCTACCCTCTGTACTGCAAGGGCTCTTCATGATGGCACGGTGTCTTGTGTCTGCTATATACGCATCCACAATGCATTGTGCTATACACGATCCTGCTGTCTCATTATCAGCCTCATCCTCCACCTTTTCCTCAACATCTTCAATACCCACTGATGCAAAACATCCCAAAGTGGATTTGTTGGATTTGACCTTGTAACTTGTATGTTTAAACAGCTCTCTTACAATGTGAGGTGGTAGCAACACCCGGTCGCTGATCACTTTAAGGCTGTGCCTCATGTAGGTGTGACTTTAGCATCTTGCCCCATGTACATGTCTTATGAGCTGATCCACAAAATTTTGAATCTGATCATGTCCACACTCAGATATTGATGACAGGCCCTGTTTATAGCGTGGGTCCAGCATGGTGGCATTACCAAAATTTGCAGACTGCAGAATGCCAGAAATACAGGTATTGCAGTCCAAGACATGGAGCATGTTATCCATTAAGGCTTACCTTCCTGTGTTACCACCTTCCTCCTGAACCTGCTGTACATTCAACAGCATCTGCCTCAGCAAACAATGAAGTGGGATGGCTTGATTGATACAGGCAATGTGCCCACTCACCGCCAGGGTTGCTTGTTTGAATGGCCTTAGAATCATTATCAGGCCATCCATTAGTCACCACTGATCTGTTGTCAGTGATATGAATACTCCAGCACTACCATCGTAATTTGTGTGCAACAGCAAATATTTAGATGTGGCTCTTGTATTGCTTGTACAAGTGCTTGATTGTGTACAGTGTAGAGTTCCATGTGGTGATGACTTCCAGTTCTTGAGGTGCTGATGCAATTTGTTCTGGATTTGCAGGTGCCTTCATTGGTTACAGGCCTTTCCAGAATGGGCAAAGTGGGCACAGATGTGATGGGCCACAGTTAACTTGGACTTAGTATCAGGATATGATAGAAACTCCTGCTCAATGAGATTAATACAGTGTGTCCGCATGGCACCTTGAGCCCCTCCCCATCACTGATGCAGTTCACTACATTCAAGCCATTATTGCTCACAATGAAACCCATTATCAGTGCATGGGGGTGCATCCACTCATCATTCTTGGTCAGTATCAAGTCTAGCATTTTCTGAACCATGAGTGATCCATATATACTCTTCCTACTCAGCATGGCATGCTGGCGAATCACCGGAGTCCACATATCCATACTAAGATGTATGTGGGGATGCTGAATGCAGGAGGGCATGTATTATCCTGTTTGATGCAGTCCCTGAAGTTCAGGAATGGCACAGGTGAAGAAACTGGTTTGTGATGGAATCTGCCATTTGAGACAGGCACGTGCAACCACCTTCTTAATCTGACATTCTCCACAAGAGAGAATGGCAGTAGGTTAATTGTCAGCATTTCAGCAGTTGCTGCTTTCAGTTCCCGTGCAATAGTATGATTCAGTGGGTATTTTATATTACACTCAAACATGCTATGCAGTGTAGTCTGCACTTTCAGGGTGATGGGCTATGAAACAGCAGGACTTTTGTTGTGGCATGACTGACGGGGTAGCATTTGACTCGAATTCATGGATACTGCTTGAATGAAAGCAGTGATCTGGGGTGTTTTCTGGACTGTGGTTGATGTGCTTTGGTGCCTCTGGCTGATGGAACTCAACCCACTGCTGCTATTATGGCCACTACTCAGCAATCTCACAGACTCCTTCTCAGCTCTGTAGTAGTCCACTTCAGTCAACCCTGCATCCACCAGGACTGTTTCCCTAACAGTTGAGGATGTCTTGCCAAACAAAGACAATAAGGAGAGGGCCCCTTCACCAGTTTCCTTTGGCACAGAGTCACACATAACAGGTGCCTGGACTTGAGGTTTGTGTGTTAGCACTAGTGCCTTGGTGGCACCTCTTTTCCATGACTAACTCATGCTTGACATACCTGACAGATAGGCACTGTTTTGTCAGCTGGGTCCAGTAAGTAAAATTCTAACTATAGATTTTGTAACCCTTGATTTAACATGGTGGCAGTACTGGGACAGTGGGGTCTATGTGATAATGGCAAATGCCTAAAGGCGATCATCAAGAGTCGCCAGTCAGAGTGCCAAACACATTTTCGGCACTTGACAACCCTGGCGCACCACCACAAGGGGTGCCAGGACATATTTTCACTACTTTCTGTGGGTGGGTTGCCCCTCAATCCCCACACCCCTACTTAAGGATTCTCAACCCCAGGGGATGCACATCGGTGGGGAGTAGTAAAAAAGAGTTTGGGCCGGTGCAATAAAATTGCACCAGCACCCGGACCTGGTACCTCAGCCACCCCAGCCATTAACCAATACCTGACACCACGACGCAGCTCGACCGGCAACTTGAGCGCCAGTCCCACAGCTCTCCACCCCTCCCAGCCCATGCTCGCTATGCTCACTCCCACCCCCACGCGGTAATGATAGTACCATCCTGTCGCTTCAGTTCACCCACCACCTCATCCGGTCGCCCTACTCACGTCACTGTGAGTGGACGGGCTGGGAAGGTGTCAGAATGACGACGCCCTTCCTCATGCGCCCACTCACGGGTTACCGGGATGGTGGAGGTGGCAGGGTGTTTTGGGGATGATGACTGCTTCGGTAGTGTGTGACCTGTGCAGTGTCATTGGATTAACAGTCCCAACAGGAACGATCAGTCAGAAGATTTTGGGGGAGGCTTTGTAATTCCATAATTGTAGGATGTGCACAGCACCACAGGTTCATTAGCATGACCTTCTTTCTTTTAGTTTCCCACTGGGGATCCAAATAATCATCCCCATCCCCACCCAGGCAGACAACCTCCTCCTGAGAGCTGTCCCCTACACTATGGAAACGGGAACGTGTCATTCTTAACTTATTTTAGTGATCAGGGCTGGGAGGGGGTCCCTACACCAGGAAACGGGGGAACATGTTATTCTTTATGTCAGTGATCAGGGCTGGGAAGGGGGTCCCTACAGTATGGTAAAGCGTAATGTGTTATTCTTTATTTAAGAGATAGGGGCTGGGTAGTGGAGATCCCTACTATGAAAAACAGAGAATGTGTTATTCTTATTTATGTCAGTGATCAGGGCTGGGGAGGTGGATCCCTCACAAGGGAAACAGGGAACTTGTTATTCTTTATTTATTGCAGTGATTGGGGCTGGGAAGGAAGTCCTTACACTATGGAAATGGAGAACATGTTATTCTTTATTTATTTCAGTGATCAGGGCTTGGGAGGGGGTCCCTGCACTATGGAAGTGGGATTGGGTTTATTTTTATTTATTACAGTGACTGTGGATGGGTGGGGCACTAGACTACCGGGGCTGATGGTTGAGGTATTTGGTATAAAAACAGTGATCATGACTCATGGGGGGCTGTATACCCAGCCCTAGACTATATTACAGGGCACCAGCCTGCCCAGTGCATAGTTAGGGTATGGTTTTGAATAACGCATCTTTGTGCTGGCGCAGTCGGCTGTCTTCACTAGGGGATATTGAATATTGATGTGCGTATATGTGAGAGATCCCTCATTTGATAGGCACATCATAATATTATGTGCAGAGGCACAGTCAGGGTTGCACAGCACATCGGTGGCTTTTGACTATGGCCTTGCCCTTGATGGCTGGCAGTAACTCCGGGAGATGCACGTGGCATCCAGGGATGTGCCACACATCTTGTCTGAATATGTGGGCTGTGGTCTTTTCTACCATAACTGTATATGTTTCTATGTTCAGAGTGTTATGCCGATTCTCATAGTATCTGCCCTGCTAGCCCTGAATCATTTTGATTACCTTATGCTGTACCACCTCTAGCCCATCTTTATCTCTTTTAGATTGAGACTCAGAACTGGGCATAGTATTCCAGATGTCGCCTCACCAGTTATCTATAAGAGAAGTAGTACCACCTCTTCCCTCAGGCTGGTGATTCCTTTCCAATACAATTCAGCATTTTGGTTGCCTTTCTTCATGCCTTGTTACACTGGCAGGATTGTTTTAGGAGTCACTTTGTGATATCTCCCAGGTCTCTTTCCTCAGAGGTAGTGCCCATTTAAATCCTTCCTATCTGATATTCCATTCTGGAGTTCTTGTTCTCTATGTGCATCTCTTTGAATGTCTTGGCTTTGAAATTCAACTGCCAAACTTTGGACCCCTCTCAACATCTGCAGGTGCCATCTTCTAACCCCTTCCTGATTGTCTACCTTGCCACAGATCTTAATGTCATCTGTAAAGAGACTCATCGTGCACTGTATTCCTTCTCATATGTCACAGATGAACATATTGAAAAGACCGCCCCAGGACTGAACCCTGTGTCACCCATTGGTGACCTTCTCCTCTGACTTGACCCATTTACCACCACCCTCTGCTGTTCCTCTGAGTCAGTTTCACATCCATGGGCAGATCCTTTGATGCACCCAGATCCTCTAATTGTTTCTGCAACCTTCTGTGTGGCACAGTGTTGAATGTCTTCCTGAAGTCGGGGTAGAGTAAATTCATTGCTTGTCCTTTATCCACTGCCCTAGTTACCTAGTCAAAGAACACTATCATGTTAATCTGACAAGACCTCCCTGCCACAAATCCATGCTGGTTACTATCCTGGAGCCAATTTTTCTCCAGGTAGTCCACTAGGTCTTCTATAACTAGTGTCTCCATTAGTTTACTTCTGTTATGTGTTAAGACCAATGGGTCTTCAGTTTTACAGTTGCCCTTGTCTCATCCCTTGTGGTGTAGAACTATGTCCACTACCCTCCAGTCTTTCAGAACCACCCACTGCAGTGAACTATTGACCAGCCCTGCAGGGGTTCATCTAGCTCTGATGCCAGCCCTGAGCACTTTATATAACTACAGATGGCATCAAAACATAATATACACTTCTTGGGGAAGGGGTGGTGTGCTGGCAAGGAACAAGGAGAGCATCATGGCCATTTTAGGGTATGTAGGATTTCTTTAATTTTAGAGACATTAGCAGCGTACACACACACACACACCTAGACTCTTTGTACATGATTGGAAACACTGCCTGTTCAAAATCCTGGCAGTAAAAGAAATAAAAACCTTGTGGTTACACAGTGATAGCCAATGCTATTAGTAGCTACTGTATATCTGGCCATGTGGAATGTTTCCATTTTGCTGATTTTGCTTTCTATGCATTGGGTAACATAGAGCTAATGGGTATGATATAGCCTCTTGGGACACCATAACTTATGATATAACTGCCTACCACTGTATACCCACACAAGTATGTGATGGGAAATATCCTAAAAAGTCAAACCTCAGTCCTCAGTGGAGTCAGAGTCAGGTTCCTTTCATTTCAGTTCAGTCCTCTTGACATCTGTAGTCACATACCTGACCTCATTGAGAATGTAAACCTTGCCTTTGTACCTCACCAGGAGCTTGACAGGTGGCATAAGGGTTGTTCAAATGTTTTGATCTGTAGACCAGAACCATACCCTGTCAAAGGCCTTGTGGTGCTGCTGGAGTCATGTCGAGTTGGGGCATCTCCTTATTTCCATATTCATGAGTGAAGTGTCATTGCTTAGATGTAAAGCACCAGGCTTTAGGCTGATAATTTTGTGATAGGCTATCAAATGTTAATTGTTGTGGTATTCATTGTTGTATAACTAGTTTTGTTTATTTTTGTGTCCTTAGTGTCACACGGTTACGTGCTTCATGAGTCCTCTTGATTTTCAGCAGGCACCAGCATTCTCTTGAGGACACATATTGCTCTGTGTGTGTGTGTGTGTGTATAGTCATAGCTATGTGTGTTGCTGTGTGTGTGTGTGTGTGTGGGGGTAATCATAACTTATCTGTGTGGTTGTGGAGGTCACCCTCCTTTCTGTTTCAATGCACCCATTCTGGTGTTATAAGTGTCCAACACTGTATCTGTATCTGTGACTTTAGGCTAGCACAAATAGCAGGAAAAGATTATTCAGCTGCATCTTCCTGCCAGTAGTCACCAAGATGTATCCAGTGCCGCATGATGTCTAAATGACTGGTCTTCTTGGCTTAAAGAAGTTATTGTTAGCCCATTGTTTTATTACCTTGCTCATATCTGTGGTGGATTTGGAGCTCCAGATGTCAGCTGCAGTTTAGTATCAATTCTGAACAATAAGTTGATGAAAAGTTGTTTGTATTCTTTTTTTTTTGGTTGAGCCTGCAGAAGCTCATTCAAAACATGTCTTTCAGCACTGGCTACTGGCTCCGCCTTCTTGCTGTTTTTAACCATCCAAAATAAGCCAGGACATCACATTCATTACCACAAAAGTCACTACTACCAGCATAAGGCAGCAAATGAATAGGCAACCAAACATTAAATTGGGCTAAGCAGCTTCAAAAATATCACTGGAACCACAATGTGACCTGACAGTTAAATGCTGCTGTTGCACAGATGCTGATGTAACCCCTAGGTGGTGCTATCCCAAGGTTACTACTCCTGCCTGCTTGGCTAGTAGCAGGTTAAGGGCCTGTAATGAAACGGTGCCTCCACCCAAAGATCAGGGTTGTTAGTGGGCAAGCTAACTCTGCACAGCCCTCTGGGACACTGTAACCACCCTCTTCCTTCTAGTGGCCTGAACAATCTACAATAATTACTTCACAATGACCCTTATTCACCAGGCAATTACCCACACTGTTTGCACTTACCACCAGGGCTGGTTCCTCTAGCTTCACCCTGGGGACCCCTGTAAAACAAGGTTAAGCACAGCAACTAGCAACAGTAAAATACTTTTTGCACAAACTGGAACCACAGTCAGATTAAATGCAAACAAAGTTAAATCTGATTTATTCAGGGACTTGAACAAGGGAGGAGCGAATCAGGTTGATTTGCTTAAAAGCTATATTAATCAGACAGTTATGCATGCAGTTCAGATTTTCTACACAGTCACACACTTTGGGTACCCAGGTAGGAAACCGTGGGCTAGCCAGGAACATTGCAGCTGGTTGGGACCCTGTGATGGAAGAAAGCAACATGCACAACACACACTATTTGTAATCCGGAGCTGGAGGGATCAGTTCATGAAAGAAAAGGCAACAAGACAATCAGATGACAACAGTTTTAGATTCAACTCTTGTTGCAGGAAGCTATCCTGATGTTTACTCATGATACCCAATACTGGACACAGGCAGGATGAAATCGAGACTGCAGGCTGTTGAGCTGGAGTGCCGGAGAAGCAGGGCCCACATGAATCACTGAGGTGTCATTCCTGTTCAAGGTGTTGAGCAGGGGCTGATCCCCAGGCTGGTCTCCTGTCGATAACTTTGTTCATGGCTAGGTATTCTGGCTGGGCCAGTGCAGCAGGGCCCAGGCAAATGGAAATGGATATGAATTAGTCTGTGGAGCTGGATACAGCCTCCAGCAAGCAAAACACAGTTCAGACACACAGTGGGGAACCAAATCATGACCCACTATAAGCACACAGCACATTCACATGTAAGGAAATTCCACTGTACCAGGCAAATGGCTCTCTGGTCGCAAATACAGAGCTCTGCACAATCCGGGAGTTCAGAGGTAGCTGGAAGTCCGGACAGGCCGATCACATTCAGCAAATCTTCAGTCTTCTTCAGGTTAAAGCCTGGTCACAATTCAGTGACTTAATTCACTCTCCAAAGTCGGATTCAGTCCAAAAAGTACCAGTTCCCTCTCAGGAACAGCAAGCAGGCATGCAGGCCAAACTCAGGCCTTTCCACAGTTCTCCTGTGTGAATCCACTATGGATTGCTGCTCGAACTATCTTGAGCTGTTACTTCTTCACTTTCCAACTCAGATCTAACTATGACTGCAATCCAGGCAGCTCTAAAGAGACAGTACACAGAGGCTATACAGGCACTCTCTGGCAATACATTTAAACTGCTAAAACGCAGAACACCAGCCTGGCAGTGAGCATTTAGGCAAGCTCAAAGAAGGCTTTTTGGAACCCCCATTTGTAGGGGGTTACACCTCCCTGCCTGGAGAAAACTAGGCATCTGCATCAAGTCTGTACCATCATGCATCAGTTAACATAAACTTATTACTTTACTTTACATATTCACTACACTTCATGATACTATATCCAGTATAAGTAGAGCATTTTGGGGTTGATTTCCTGCCCAGTACACCACCCCACCAACTGGTGTATAGCCATTTCTACTGGGGTAGCCATTAATCTTTAACAATAGCTCATAATTTTTGGCCACTAGAAGGCACAAAATCCCAATGGTGAGCCTCCAAGATGTAACCCTAGGTGGCGCTATCCCAAGGCCCAAGGGCTACTACCCCTGCCTGCTTGGCTAGTACCAGGTTAAGGGGCCTGGGTAACTAACGGGTGCCTCCACCCAGAGGTCAGGGTTGTTAGTGGGCAAGCTAACCTGGCACAGCCCTCCAGGACACTGTAACTCCCTCTTTCTCTTCTAGTGGCCTGAACAATCTCACAATAATTACTTTACAATGACCCTTATTCACCAGGCAATTACCCACACTTTTTGCACTTACCACCAGGGCTGATTCCTCTAGCTTCACCCTGGGGACCCCTGTAAACAAGGTTAAGAACAGCAAATAGCAACAGTACAATACTTTTGGCACAAACTGGAACCACAGTCAGGTTAAATACAAACAAAGTTAAATCTGATTTATTCAGGGGACCTGAACAAGGGAGGGTGTAATCAGGTTGATTACCTTTCTTAAAAGCTATATTAATCAGACAGTTATGCAGGTAGTTCAGAGTCCCTTCACAGTCACACACTCTGGGTACCCAGGTAGAAAACGGTGGGCTAGCCTGAATGTTGCAGCTGGTTGGGGTCCTGTGATGGAAGAAAGCAACATGCACAACACACACTATTTGTAATCCAGAGCTGGAGGGCTCAGTTCGTGAAAGAAAAGGCAACAAGACAATCAGATGACAGCACTTTTAGATTTAGCTGTTGTTGCAGGAAGCTACCCTGATGTTTACTCACGATACCCAATACTGGACAAAGGCAGGAAGAAATCGTGACTGCAGTCTGTTGAGCTGTTGTGCCTGGAGAAACAGGGCCCACACAAATCACTGAGGCATCATTCCTGTTCAAGGCGTTGAGCAGGAGCTGATCCCAGGCCGGTCTTGTCAATGACTTTCTTCATGAGCAGGTATTCTGGCTGGGCCAGTGTAGCAGGGCCCAGGCAAATGGAAATGGATACGGATTCAGTCTGTGGAGCTGGATACAGCCTCCAGCAAACAAAACACAGTTCAGACACACAGTGGGAACCAAATCACGACCCACTATAAGCACACAGCACATTCACATGTAAGGAAATTCCACTGAACCAGGCAAATGGCCTCCAGTAGCAATTAGAGTCTCTGCACAATTCGGGAGTTCAGAGATAGCTGGAAGTCCTGACAGGCCGATCGCATTCAGCAAATCTTCAGTCTTCTTCAGGTTAAAGCCTGGTCACAATTCAATGGCTTAATTTGTTCTCCAAATTCTGATTCAGTCAGAAAAAGCACCAGTTCCTCCCAGGAACAGCAGGCAGGCATGCAGGCCAAACTCTGGCCTTTCCACAGTTCTCCCATGCCAATCCACTATGAATTGCTGCTCAAACTATCTCAAGCTGTTACTTCTTCACTTCCCAACTCAGATCTAACTATGACTGCAATCCATTCAGCTCTTAAAGAGACAGTACACAGAGGCTATACAGGCACTCTCTGGCAATACATTTAAGCTGCTAAAACGCAGGACATCAGCCTGGCAGTGAGCATTTAGGCAAGCTCAAGGAAGACTTTTCGGGAACCCCATTTGTAGGGGGTTACACCAACCATGGATCTATTGTTCTGCATTTATATGGAAAATCCTGCAGAAAGCTATAAACAAGTACAAAGTCCCCATAAGGACTTATTGTTCCAAGAAAGGAGTGCCCAAACTGTACCTTGACTTCTGCTGCAGCAGAGTTTATTCCAAGTTGTGGCTCTGTCTCCTCCCAGTTATACCAGTGACTTATTTACAGAAGGGTCTCCTCCATGTTACAGTACTGTCTCCTATCAGTATCCCTCTATAGTAGGAAAAGATAATCCACTCAATCAGAAAAGAATATGATTTTGACATTAAGAAGTCAATGTTCCAATCTTGCTTTAAAGTGCCAACACGTCACCAGGCATACCTGGCTTCCTCAAGGCAGCAGTGTCTGATTAATCTCTTCCCTCACTTATGATTGTTCATTCACCATAAGTCAGGGAGAGCATGAGAGGTGGAGCAGTACACACTGCTCAAGAAAAGTTTGAAAAATAGTAAAGCTACAAAAGATGTCAGAAATATAGATGAAACAAATCAGTAATGAAGTGAAGGACGTATTCAGGATAGGTCAATGAGATACTGCTGCCTTGAGCAAGCCAATGCATCCAGAGAAACATTGCCACTTTAAAGCAGGTCTGAAAAATTGACTTCTGAATAAAACTATAACAAGTATGTACTTTTCTGCTTGAATAGGTCATCTTTTCCTGCTGTAGAGATTCTAATAGGACACTAGTAGGAACTGGACACCTCATGCTTTCATTTTACTTTATAGGTCAAGGCAGCCAAGATAGCAGTATCCTACAGCACTGTCTCCTACCAGTCATACCAGTGTTCTTATTAGTAATACCCGTATCTTCTCCCAGTTAGGCAGGTGTCTCCTTCCAGTTACTCCAGAGTCTTGTCCCAAGTTATGCAAGTGTCCCAGTTACAAAAGCCTCATTCCAGTTATGGCAGTGTCTTCTCCCAGTTCTACCGGTGTCTCTTCCCAGTTATACAAGTGTCTCCTCCAGTTATAGTAGTGTCTCCCCACTTATGCCAGTTTCTCCTCCAAGTAACACTTTTCTCCCCAGTTACAATAGTGTCTCCTCTCAATTATGCCAGAGTATTCCCAGTTATGGCAGTATCTTATCTGAGTTATGGTTATACCTCCATAGTTATGTCTCCTCCCAGTTGTACAAGTATTTGTGATTTGTTAGTATATTTTTCCAGTTACAGCAATGTTTCAGTTATTCCAGTGTCTCCTACTAGTTAAACCAGTGTCTCCTCCAAGTTATGCCATTCTCTTATCCCAATTATGCACGTGTCTCACCAGATAAGTTAGTCTACTCCACAGTATGTCACTGTCTCCCCAATTATGGCAGTAATTCCTCCCAATTATACCAGTGTCCCTTCCAGTTATGTCAGTATCATCCCAGTTATAACAGCATCTCCTCTCAGTTATACCAGTTTCTAAGTTGTGCCTGTCTCCTCCAAGTAATGCCAGTGTCTAGTTGTCTCCTCATAGTTATACTAGTGTCTCTTCCCAGTTTTACAAGGGTATCCTCTAGGTAATCTCAGTCGCCTCCCAGTTATATCAGTGTTTCTTACAGTTGCACCAGTATTTAGTTACATCAGTGTTTCTTTACTGTTAAACCAGTATGTCCTCCCAATTATTCAATTGTCTCCTCCCAGTTATTCCAGTGTCTCCTCCCAGTTATTCCAGGGTTTCCTCCCACTTATACCAGTGTCTTCTCCCAGTTATATCAGTGTCTCTCTGCTCCTAGTTAAATTATATCTCTTCTTGTAGTTACAATAGTGCCTACTTCCTGTTTCACTGGAGTCTTCAAGTTACTGCAATGCCCCTGACAGTGTTACCTCCCATTCCCAGTTACACCAGTGTTCTGTTGATATGATGTCAAAGTGGGTCCAGTGGGGTGATCAGATATTTTGCCATGCAGTTCCTGGCAGAGACTACCCTGTGGAGAGGATCTGGTATTGTCTGTCACAAAATCTGGAGCATAATAAGCTCCTGGGCATACTAGACATCTTGCACATAGAAGCAGTGCATGTTGGAGAGCCAGTGGTTGCTGTTGAGGGCTGTAATGTGGCCACTTTGATGGCACTGAACTCCATAGCACTCATCTGTGTCCAGCCACTGGCATCCCACTGTAGCTCACCATGGTATAGCAATGAGATCCAGCAGATAAAAGCAACAGGGTGAATGTTGGAATATTCTTGAGAGGTCCCACTCTGTGGATAACAGGATGTCTCTAAGGTCTCATTATAGATACTATCAGAGGGAAGTAACCCTGTGAAAGTCAGACATCCTATCACGAGTTATTACCTCAGTTAGGAATCAGATGACTTAGCCTGCCACACTGTGGGAGGCTGACTCTAGCCAGGTTGCCTGTGATGGGTGGGGTTGTCTCAAGAAAAGGTTGACAAGGACAGCCAAATCCTCTTGGATAGAGTGCCCTCCATTAGGGTATATACTTCCAGGTGGCCTGTCAGTGGCAAGCAGTGATATGGTGGAGAGCAGTGTGGCATTCCATGGGATTGGAAGGAGTGTCAGCCAGTTTCTGTAAATGAAGTCCTCAAGATGGTCTTGATTTTGCACTTCACTTGCAGTGAGTCCGTCGCGGGACCGAAATGGTTGTTAGTGGGCTGTCACAAGGCCCTAAGTCTAATTTTGCATGCATCATTCAGTGTTATCTCTCAGAGGTTGCTTGTCAATGCCCTTAAAAGGCTGTGGAAAGACCCCTGATCAGGCCAAAACATCTTGAACCATGACTCTAATGGTGCAGGGCTTGTTCATATAACAGAGGCAGCTAGCATCCTCACATAAATGAAAACCCACAAGTTAAAACACTCAAGTGACACACATGCACAAAACCAGCATCTAAGAATAAAATAGAAGGTGTTTACTTTATTGCATGAGCCAACCTAATTGCAGTGGCACACTTTCCTTTGACACCAGCACCCATATGTAGTGAACAGACAGTGAAATATTCAAAAGAAATTCAACATAACATTCAACTAAATATCAGTGTTTACAATTTGCCTCAGTGCAGTAAGGAGCAACCACTCAATAACCCGTGCTTTGTCTGAATAGAAACTTCATCAGATGGCATCACACTGCATGTGACCTAGCTTCTGCAATAAAAGTAAGCACCTTCTGCATTATTTTCAGCTACTGGTTTTCTGTATGTGTGTCCCTTGAGTGCTATAACTTGTGGGTCACTATCTTTAAACAGCATACCCCTGGTGGCTTTGGATAGGGTGATGAATCTAAGTCACTGTGTACTCCGATCTAATATTTGTTGTGTCTGCCATGGTCCACAGAGGATTTCTACAATTAAGAAATCTCTCCTGGATTAAACCCTATCTAGGGCCAGAGGAGCTGGCTACCAGGTACCGGGTCATAATCGCACACGTTAACTGCACGCATAAGAAGACCGCATTGTGGGTGGCGATATGGGATTAGAGCGACAGGGGAATATCAGCGATGCAATACTATCATTATCCCTGTCACTCACCATGGAGGAGGAAGTGGATGTAGCTACTGCTGGTCCGGTGCTCAGTTGAGCCGCTCCCATGGTGGAGTGGCTAGAGCACCTGATCCTCCAGTGCATGGGTTGAGAGGATTGTGGTTTGATTCCCTGCTAGGAATCTCTTACTTCATATTTTTCTTTCCCAGTGTCAACACCCCTCGGAGATGGTTATAATAGTTATGAGGAGTGTGAGGCTAAGCCCCGCAAAACAAAAGAAAACCTTCTGGGTGTTGCTGCACACTGTTTGTTGCCACACTGTTGTGATGTGTGCGGTTTCATCTGCGACATTATGACCATGTGCCTTGCTACCCTACTAGCCTGGTACATATATTTGTAACCTAAAAATGGACTATAATACACTCTTTATCTAGTGCTATCAGGGAAGTTGGTGCATTGCCTTCATTTGGTGCAGAATGCTCCTCTGAGGATGATCTCTGGATCATACTTGGGCCATATAGACACCTTTGCTGTGGCAGATGCACTGGATTCCCATTAGGTGACACAATGGGCCCCATTCTTAAATTGACCATAGATTGCCACACAGTGTGGTGATCCAGGGCTGCGAAACCTGGGAGCACCAGGGACCCTTTGCCAGATTCTCAATTGGGTAGGTTCCCAGTGACAATTTCCTGCAGCTTACACAGCAACCCCCTAGCAGTGCACCGAGCAGAGGGTGCAACTGGACGAGTGCCACAAGCCATGGGCAGCTGTGCAGCACTGTCCTCAGACATTCCCTGGTGGACTAGCAGACTCCCTCCCTGAAGACCCATTAATTATATAGCTTGCTTATGTTCCTGGTGGTCTAGTGCACCCCGATCCTGGAGTGCCCACATAAATACAGTTGGTACTAGAAACCCCTCCCTGTTGGACTAATGGACCCCCCTCCCCAATCTCTGATGTTCCCCATGCTGTAGTACAGTATGAATCTCCCCAATGATCTAGCGGCACCCCCAGCCCCGATCCCTGTTATGCCATAGCTTGTTAATGATTGGTCTTATAGTGGCTGGCTCCCAGCCCCCCACCTCAGTAGGCAGTGTCCCCCACCAGCTCCCCCCATCCCATATTGGGCCAGCGACTGGCACAGCTCACCACTGCCACAACAGGTGGCGGCTGCCTGAGCTCTGAAGGATACAGTATACAGCACGTGCTCCTTCAGAGCCCAGTCAGCAGCTAACAGTGGTTGTGAGAAGTGGACTGTGCCAGTCACTGGCCCAATATGGGGATGGGGAGCAGAGTAGGAGACACTGCCTACCAGGGTGGGGGTAGGGGGCCATCCACTATACCACCAACCATTACAAGATATGGCATAATGTGGGATTGGGCCTGGGGATGCTGCTAGATCACTGGGAGATTTATACAGTACAACGGCATGGGGACATGTATGGATCAGGAGGGGGTCCGCCAGTCTCACCTGAGAGGGTTTCCAGTGCTATTCTTTATTTATGGGAGTACTTGGGATTGAGGGTCCACTAAACCTCCAGGGCATAATGTTTTGGGACATGGGGGTCTGGCACATTGTTGCTACTGGTAAACTCTCGGTGAATACTTTCTTAACTACCCTTAGACCAGCTGTGGCTTGTCTAGTGGTATCAGAAATTAGCCCACTGGGGAGTTTTGTGAATCCTATTTTGTGAGTTTTGGTAGCCTGCACTGCCACAAGCCCCTGGCACCATGCCACAGCCCAATGTGTGGTGCAAGGGTAGTGCAAGCCCTGTTTAGTGCAGGCTGCCTGGGTAGATGCAGGCTGCCTTTGTGGTGCTCCCAGGGCATTGTTTGGTGCAAGGGCACTGCGCCCGATTATTGGGATGCAAGCCCCATGCCTCCAGCCAGGGAGCTTGGAGAATTAGGCCCATGATCTTCAAGGTCTTGCTGTTACCTTACAAAGCCCTATACAGTTTGGGGTTTGACTGCCCTAAAGACTTCTTAGTCTGGTATGATCCTTATTGACTGCTCTGCCCACCAAGTTTATCTTCCTGGTCGTCCCTAGGGCTAGTCTGGAGCTTTCTGGGAGAGGGCCTTGTGGTGTTGGTCCAGTTTTATGGAATTCCTTTATTTGTCAAACGAGAGTTCAACCTTGGTGAAGAGTTTTAAAATGGGCCAGAAAACACATCAATTTGCATTAGCCTATAATCTTGTAGTGTAGAAAGGACACATGCCAACTGCTTAAAAAATGTTATTATTTTATATTAATTTATGTAGTATTTTATCTAGTTCTTTATTATGATATGTATTATATTTTATTAAGTGCTCTGAGCCATTTGACTGGGTTGCTATATAAAATAAAATATCTTACCTTACTTACCTGACACATTGAAAACAGAAACGATTAGTCACTTCTGTGGAAATAAATGCCAAAGTTTAAAGGAAACTACACCAAAACTTGAAAATATATGCTGTGCAGAGTGTTTTAATGTGTATGTGAAGTTCTAGTATTCCTTCCCTCTGACTGGTAGTTTCTCCTAAATTAGCCTGCTAGCTTTAGGGTAGTTTATGACCCCTGGAGATCTCCATATCAAATAGCTTTATTGCATTTCTTTGTACTACAATGCACCTTGTTTCATGTGATGGTGATGTAGCAGAGCCCATAAATCCAGCAGAAAGCATTGCATTACAATCAGTTCACAACAATAGAGATGGTTATATTTTAAAACCTGTAAAATTCAGCTTGGTGACCACCCTCATCCTAAAGGTTTTACTGTCCTAAAAACTTTGCTGCTGGTAATTTTTGTGCAGCTTGTAAAGCTTCAAGATATTTAGTTTGTCTGGCATGTGTGTGCTGAATGTTGGGTCTCTCTCTTATATCACAGTCACATGAGACAAGATGCATTGTGGGAACAAGAAATACAATTACGCTATCAGGTATGAAGATCCTCAGGGTGGTAAAACTAGTATAATGCTAGCAGGCTAATTTGGGAAAACTCCTAATACCAGTCAGAGGGAAGGAAACACTAGAACTTACATACAAATTAAAACACTCTGCACAACATATATTTTTTCAAGTTTTGGGTGTAGTTTTCTTTAAATAAATCCACAATATATGCCCAAATCCTGACATTTAAGATGAAATCTCACAACATTTCTTTGTTTCATTGATTTTATTGATACAAAAATGCAATATTTGCAGAAACTTTACTGCCAGAATCTAAATTTCACGTAGGATGTTTGTTGTGTACCAATTTCTTTTGTCAGCTAATTTAATTTGTTTATTATGTACATCTCACATGCATATCTCATATGTAAATTCATTATACTGATAACAGGAATAGTGGCAGCTCCCAAAACATGCGAGCACATGGCATATATACCAAGGCACATTTTTGTGACTCACAAGCCGGGCACCAGCTCACTGGCTCCAAAGAAGAAGCAGGTGCAGACAGTCTTCGGAAACACAGTTACTTTATTCAATAAAGGTTAAAATCCACATTTGCAACGGCACACAGACTGATCCACCCCACCATAAGCACCTGTATTTTCAGAAGACTGAAACAGCTTCTTCTTTGGAACAAGGAGATGGTACCAGCTCGGAGTAGTAAATTGTATCATACTGTATACTGTATGTCTATACTACTGAACTTCTTTTGCTTTTATCATTCACCAACTGTATTCCTTTCCTCATCTCACCTGAAAATGAGCCTTGGCTCAGTGTCCTTCTCCCTGTTAACAAATTCCAAATAAATAATAAGCACAGTGGCTGCCAGGTAACCATTCTCCTTGTGACCTCTCCCCAAATCATAGAGACTGCATGGAACAGTTTGCTTGTATTAAACATTTTGTTGTAAATACAGTACACCTCAGTAGTGATAATACAGTAACACATTGTAAGTGTTCTATTTTTGGAGGGCTTTAAGCCTGAGATTCGATGGGTGGTGCAGCAATGTCACTCCCCCATCGGGCTTAAAGGTCACTCATCCTGGGCCTCCAGGATTCATTTTTCATTGCAGCTGAAGGCAACATCAGCTGCTCCTTTCTCCTGCTCCCATTTCTCCTCATTTCCTCATTCTGCTTCTGCCCCTCCCGTCTCTTGCTCTATGCCTCCCCAACTCTTCATCCATTTTCCTTGTTCCATGTCTCCCCCAGCCCCACCTGCTCTTTCTGGTTCCCTTCCATTTCCTAGCTCCTTTGAACTCCAGTTTGTTTTGCTTCCTCCTGTTGTAGTCCCTGCTTGTCCCTTATTCAGCCTGTCCCATCCCGAGCCCCATTGCCATGGATTTTTTTTCAGCTCACCTTTTTGTGCTGCATCTGCTTTCCTTCCATCCGCCTACTGTCTGGGGTCATCCTGTTGCTTGCCCCTGCTCCAACTCTCTGCTTGCCTCCTTTGTACCACTCACTCATGTTCAGTTTTCTGGCTGGTCTTCTGGAGCCACTTGCATGCTTCACTTTCTCTGGCACTGTCTCTTGCCATTGCATACTGTGCACTGCCTGAAAATTCATTTGTTCCTCTGCTCGGCAGTTTATATCCCCTCGCTCTGGGCTGGATTTTTCCCAGTCTTGGTATGGGGCTTGTGGTAGCACTTTGCCATCGCTGTGTCCCTGCAGGTATGTTCAATTGTTTGTGTGTGTTTCCATGTTTTTGCTCATTTGCCATGCTTTGCTCTCTTTCTGGCTACCATCTAGCTGCATCATCACACAGCTGAGGGCATGCATCATTCTTGGTATCTGCGTCATTTCTCTGCACCGATAGGCTATTTTGGGGGTCAGGCTATTTTGGGGTCTACTTGTTATGCTGCCTGTAGTGCTGTTGCATCATGTTCGTGACTCATTCTAGGCATAATATTTTTTTTCTCTCAGACTTTACCTGTCTTCTAGGAGTGCCTGTTACTGGATGCTGTTGGCCCCTTTAGGCCTTAGTGCCCCTCAGTTGCATACCACATTTTGATCAGTCTCATACCATCGTCTCTGGTGTTCTCCTCTTCAGTATCCCCATACCTCTATGGCTTCTGCTGTTGGGATCTGACTCTCGGCCTTCTCCTATCTCCTGGTTCGCTGGCCTCAGCCAGCTTGCTGTCTGTGTTTTCTTTTTTGGGGTTCCTGCCCTACCACTACTCAAGCATACTCTCGTTGGATCATATGCTACCTCATCCTCACCCGCCATTTCTACCTTGGCATTCATCTCCTTTCAGAGCACTCATTTCGTCATGCTTCAGGGTGCATTCATTAATTCTCCCTTTCCTCTGCTTTCTTGACTGGCACTGATGTTGCCCTCCACTACCCTGACCTGTTCCTGTTGGCTGGTCTTCTTCCGACCACATCTGGATATCCTCGCCTTATCTGACCTTCATATGGGTCTGTTCCTTCGCATCAATCCTACTAGCATCTACGGCCTTTCTGCCTCTCAGGTCCATGATGCCTCTCCCTTGACCTCCTCTATTTCAATTTCGCCTCCATCATTATTCCTCGGCTGATCCATATGCCTCGGCTGCCTCCATCTGACCTGCAATCAATATTTCTTTTAGGCATACCTATCATTTCTCATATGCCACCTCATTGACCCACACGGCCTCCTGCTACCTGTATCAAGTTCAAGACTCTGGTCCTCATTCACCACTTATTGTCTACGCACCAGCCATCCAGGATTCACTCAATCATGGCTTCGTTCCATCATTATCCATCGTCCATTTTGCTTCTATTGTCCGCTCGATCTGAACATAACCTTGAGTATAATTCATACCCTCTGGTTCCAGGCATGCCTTCTTGGCCTCAGAGTATACTTCATCACATAGCTCAGTCGCAGCACTCATCATCATTAGCCTTCTTCATCCTCAGTCTTCTCTCGGAGCACATCTGGATATCCCTTGCTCATCTGACCTATGCATGGATCAACTCCTTCCCATCGACTACTCGAGCATACCCATCTAGGGTCCCTGCTGTCTCATGTTCCTCCTTCAATCTGTGCTTTCTTTTGGGGTTTTCCCTATCCAGTAATTTTCCTACTCTATCCTTCTCTTTAATGAATCATTCTCTTTACCAACATCGTCCTCAAATCAAACATTGTTAGCCTGGAGGGAAGGCAACCTAGGCCCTGGATCCCTAAAGGTTTCCTCCTTAAAGGATTTTTTTCCTCTCCTCCGTGACAATGGTCATAATATTAGTTAGTTAGTGCTTTCTTTGGTTAGTTAGTTAGGTTCCACTGTTGGATGGAGGCAGATAGTAGCCTGGGCTATCCTCTCTCCTAGGAAGTCACTCCTTATCATCTTCTCAGAATTCATTCATCATCCTTGTCTCTTTGACGCTCGACATCTTTGAGCATTCTTTTGGGCTTCTTCTAACTACCTTTAACTGACATATTCATTCCTGTGGCACCTGTAGGGGTTCCTCCTCTAGGGTTCCTTGTGTGCATTCCCTACAGTGTGGTATATCCCACCGATAGAGAGGCAGAAAGCCACAAATTAAATCAAGTTACATAAGCATCTCATATCTCGTCTGGTTGCATAAAGCATTGAATGGGAGGGCTTTAAGCCCAAGGTTCAATGGGCAGAGCAACAACATCACTCCCCCATCGGGCTTAAAAGATCACTCATCCTGGGCCCTCCAGGAGTCATTTTTATTGCCCACCATCCACCCTCCCCTCCAGCGCTTGTTTCTCTTCCCCATGGGCTTTCTCCTAACCTACCTCTAGCCAACACAAGCATTCCCACAGCACCTGTAAGGGGGAACCCTCCTTTAGGGTTCTTGCATTGTACCCCTACAGGGTGGTATATCCCATGGACAGAGAGGCAGATGCCACAAAGTAAATCAAGTTGCACAAGCATCTCATATCTCATCCAGTTGCGTAAGCACATCAAACTATTTCTAGTTCTTAAAATAAAAAAACTCCTATTTCATTAACAGACAGGTAGAACTCTTTAAACTCATATTTGTTTGCAACTTTATACAGACAGAAACATCATCTATGAATCAATACCAGGCCTGGGTTTTCTAAAACAAATTGGGTGGGATATTCAGGATTGCGCTGGCACAACCCTGTTGCACCAGCCGTAACCCACTGATATGCCCGGCATGATATTCAAAGAGGATGCGCACCAGTAAAGTATGTCACGCAAGTGCGGGGCATGCCCATGCATATGCAGCACATCTCAATATTCAGCCCGGGATGTGGGATGCATATGCAGGTTATCAAACCCACCTTGCACCACACAGGGGGTGCAAAGATCTGCCCTGAAAAGCAGGAGCAAGTCCTGGCCACCCAGGGTGCAATACGGCAGCTGACAGCTTTGGGTGGCCACCTGACCACCCCAGACACAGTTTGGGAGTCGTGGCCTGCCCCGGATGCAGGCATATTGAGCAATATCTTGGTGGTCCAGTGGACCTACCCTTAAGCCCCAATCGGCTGCGATCAGGTCCACTGATCACCAGGGATTAGTTTATTTTACTTAAGCCTGTGATCAGGCTGGGGAGCAGGTCCACTGGACCATCAGGGACTTTAGTTGTAACTGAGGCCGCAATCAGAAGTTGAGCACTTTCCCACCGAGGAGCAGGGGCGCAGTTCCCTTTGGCTGCAGCCTGGCAGCATGCCACGCTAGTTGTTGGGGATCCAAGACACCTGCATGCAAACAATAGAATGACATGCAATGGTCCCATTTGTGCTGTGCATTCATAATGGCCTCATTTGCATGTTTACATCTGAATATCGCTCTTGCTGCACTCTAGCACAGCTGCACTTGCAGCCCCTGCTCCTCTCCTGCCACTTGTGCTGGCGCGGTACCACTGCACCGAGTAGCAGTCTTGGAGCTCCCAGTGCCATATTCAGTGGTGCTGAGCCATGGTGCAGCACCATTGAATATTACCTGGTCTCATGCTCTGGCACAGCCCAGCTGTGCCCATGCTCGGCACATTTCTGAATATCCCACCCATTGTTATCTTCAGGGTTAAAATTAATTTCTTGTCTTACTCTTCTACTGTCGATTGTCATGTAACTTCTATGAGATGTTTAATAGATAAGTTTACATATGTATATATATATATATATATATATATATTATTTATTTAATAACTTTGTAAACCAAGGATGATAGATTATTTAGAGTATAAATTAAATTAATTCCAGTACCTGTTTTTTTAATTCAGTTTGTTCACTAGGAGGTGGGCTGAGTTAAAACTCATTTTAGCCTTGCCTGATAATGTAAATAAGTAAGTATTTTTTATTTTCAGAGTGCCCCATCCCAGACGGTCTGGGCCTAAACAGTATATAATATGTTATACAAGCATGAGACAATGAATTATAACCAGGGCCCTTAGTTCTTTGCAACACTTCAGCCCTGATTTCTGTGGCAGCTCCTAGGCATCTGCAGCAGCATTTTGTCATGCTGGCAGAATGAATTATTCATTTCTGCAGCAGAATGCAGTCCTGCCATTGGCTTAAATATAATGTCATATCATAGATGACCTTACATGCTAAGCATAGAGAAGGGTCATCAGGACAAACAGGAGAGGAAGGAGCAAAGCACTATGTAAAGTGATATATTTCAATGACCTCCCTCCAAGAGTAATGAAGTTCTGCAGGATATTCTGCAGTAGTGGCCCATAGAAATACAGGCCTTGATTACAGCTAACAATATACAAAATTGTCCCTGAACCCTCCCCAGGAATGAAGAATGCCACAACTTTGTTACTTTTGCTTGCACATTGGCAGTATTTATTTTGGCACAAAGATATTAACATTGTCACTTGTCATCTTTCAATCTGTACACAATAAACAATTCAATCCACAAATTATTCTTGGTTCCAGCCTCTTCCTACCTCTGGTTGCTTGTTCATCTTGCATTTTCAGGGTCCGGACACTGTGAATCCGGCCCCCTCCTCCATCACCAGAACCAGGCTGGTCCTACCCGGGTCTTCACCCTGCAGGCCCAGACACATCTGAATCCGTTGCCTAGACCTATCCCCCTCTGCCTTAACACCATGTCTGGGTTCTTTGTCCCCAGCCCATGTTGCTTACCCTCCCTCTTTCCTGCCCCTCTTTTTCCATTCCTCTTTTCCCTCTTCCACTGCCCTACCTCCAGCTTGCGTTGGATGGTGGGGCTCCTGGCTGGGGGCTAGTATCTCAGGCCTTTCTTGCTAACTCCCCACCAGCTCCCCAATAGGTCTCAAGAACAGACACATGCTGAATTCAGACAAATGCACCCCATCAGATCTGTAAACTGCAGCATGGTCAAAGGAAATGTCTTTATGTTGTAGGTGCAGCCCCATTTCAATTACAGCCCTTGCTACCCTCCCTATTTAGCTTCCTCACCTTTCAATCAATGTGACATTTTTGACCCTCTCCACACCCTCTGTGGGTGGTATGTCAGACCAGCCAATAGGCATCCTGGGCCACCACCCTTAATCATCTCCAAATCCCCAGTATGTTCTGTCCCAGCACTCACCATGGAATACCTCCTAAGTCATTACCCCCAGGTGTATGAAGATGCAATCTGGCCTGCCCCACTGGACCCTTAGTTAGTCCAACAGTGGTAGCAGCTGGGCCCACCTCATGTCCCTAATGCCTTTCCATAGCACCTTGGTATGCTCTGTGTTGTAGCGTAATCCTTTCCCCTTGGATGCGGAGATCGCAACCTCTCTGCCCAATAGATGAAGGACCTTCCTCTTGGAACCTGCCATGGGAACAAGAGAAACAGTGTCTGTTGCTGTTATCAACACCTGACATACCTCTTGTAGCAATTGGACTTCCAGCACCCAACCCTCTGGAGCCCTCCACTGCCACCCCCTTTCTGCTGCTTCCAAGGCTACCCCAATCCAAAAGGAGTGAGGGGTAAACTCTCCTGGGTCCTTACTCACAAATGCAAGGGCCTTCCTGAGCACTGCCCCACCTGAATCCAGTGACCAGGGATCCATCCCGTGGCAGAACTAAACCCCCTGCTACCCCCAGATGCCTCATATGCCTCCAGTGCAGCCACTGCACAGGTGGCAGACTTCAGGTGCCATACCAGTGACACCGTGGTCTCTCTCCCTTGGTCAGTTTTTGACTTGACCAAACTAATGACCACTTTATCTTGCCCCCATACCAGGCTCTTATGTTGTAACACCTGTTCACCCATTGCCTTCCATGGGGCCACCACCTCCCCACCCGGAAGGCCCCTGCTGCCATGACAGCAAAATGGTCCTGAAGAGGGTTGTCTCGTTGGCCAAAGAGTACACCTATCATATTGCCTCTAATACCCTGCCAGCAGCTGACCCTAATGGGGCATATTCAATCTCTCCTTGTCCTGCCTCCTCTGCCATCCTATGACCATCCTCTTTATTGCCCTGCTGACCATGACATCCTGCCATACCCTGGTCCTGGCATACCCAACTGATGCTCACCAAGTGTACCACCACTGTGGCATGGGCCAGACCTTCTTCCCACTTCTCCACTATGAACCTTCTACCTGTTCAACCCAGGCCGGTTCGACCCTGTCCCACCTGTACTTTCCACTAAATTCTGAAATCTCTCCCACCCCTTCGTAGGCCCTTAAAGTGTTATCCGACCAGGAACCATGGTACAGAGCCCTGGATATGTCCTCCAGCCTCCCACAACTGGTCCGGGATCCTGGTCCTGTGTGTCACTGCTCATGCATCAGCTCCCAAACCTTCTGAGCTGTAAACGGAAAGACTGTCAGCCACCTTATTCTTAACTCCTTTAACATGCTGGGCATTGAAAGACAAATTCAGCTGCAACCCCAGCAATACCATGCACCTAAGTATCCTGCCCACCATCTCAATCTTCCCACCTTGTCTATTAATGATCTCCACCACCCTTTATTTTCGCACCAGAAAAGGATGCACTTACCCCTCATCCTGGTGTCCCATACTTCCAACTCTGCCCAGATTGGAAACATCTCCAGGAATGTGATGTCCTTCAGCAGACTGCCTGCCCTCCAATGCTCTGGCCATGCCTCTGACATCCACTCACCTTGGAAATATGCCCCATCCCCAGGGTGCTCAAGCATCCATAAACAACTCCAGATCGGTACTCCATTCCCACTCATCTTGCCAAAATGTTATTCCATTATAGCTGTCCAATAATTCCTCCCATACTTTAAAATCTTCCCACACTCCTTTTGACATGTCCACCCAGTGGTTCGGCCATTTAGCCCTTTCTGTGGCCCTGTCCAGTCTCCTCATAAAAGCCCTACTCAGCTAATTGCCTACAGGCAAAATTAAGGTACCAAGCCTGAAACATCCCACCTCCTCGTGTCCACCTCTATGTCTAGGAATTCCAGCATATGTGCAGGGCCCTCGGTCTTGCCTTGTGCCAATGGTATCCCTATGCACTGGCACACCCCTTGAAGTCCATTAACATCTTCTGTGCCTCCCCATGTCTCCCAATGAGGAGGAAGTCATCCAGGTAACGCACTACCCTCCTGTGTCCATACTTCGGCCCCGAATACCCACTGTACCCAGGTGCTGAATGCCTCGAAAGTGGAACAAGCCACTGAGCATCCCATTGGCATGGCCTTGTCGAAGTAGAGCCTCCCTGGAATTGAAAACTCAAGAGGTCCCAATCCACTGGACTGACGGGCAGTAGGCGAAATGCCAACTCAATGGCCATCTTTGCCAACCATGCCCCATCGACTGCCCCGATCAATACTATGGCTTGCCCAGGAGGCATATGATACTGTCCGGAGGTGTTCTGGTATATCCTTATTCACTGACAAGCCTTCCAGGTATGACAAATGGTGAATCAAGTGGAATTCCTTCTGCCTTCTTCGCACTATGCCCAAAGTGGATAGCCAGTGGCACATGGAGGGCCTCCAATGGTCCCTCCACCTGACCTGCCCCAATTTCTTTTGAAATCTTAGCCCACACCACCCTTCTTTTTCCCTCACTGACCCGAGGTTTTTGGCCTCATCCTGCCCTCTCCCCTTGAAGACCCAGTGGAAACCTGTCTGAAGCCTCCCTAAGCAGTGCCACTGCCCCTTTATTCGGTATTCAGCAGTCCACTCTTCCACCACTGCTATGCATAGCCCCATTATCCTGTACCCTGTTCCTTCCTAATTCCAGCCATAGGAGGTGTTATGTTTCCTCTGTGGTGTCCCCCTTTCCCCTGCTCTGCTCTCCCCCAGGTCCCCTGAAAAGGGCTGCTCATTGTATTGGCCCCTTTGTCCCCCTTTTCTCCACCATGCTTGCAGTTGGGGACTGGGTGTGACCCCTGCATTTTGAACATGCATGCCTGAACTTGCAATTATTCCAGGTGCAGGTGGCTTTGTTAAACCGCAACAGGTTTTACTCCCAAGGCTGGGGGCTCCTCTTCACCTGTTCACCCCCAATCCCACACCCATCTCCCAAAAGGGTCCTCAGCCACAGCTCAGAATGGGTGCAATCCCACCTCAGATCACCCTTTGATGCCATTCTCTTTGGAATGCTTCATCATATTTTAGCCACCCATACCCCAACTTTGCTTTGTACACGCTCCCTGATGGTGGAAATGTACATCAATAGTGGAACAACTTGGTCTGGCTGCTTCTCCAGTAACAGCACCCTGTAAATGATAAACCCCTACAATTCTCTATAGTTTTCCTTTGTACTTGGTCTTCTCGGCCTTGTGACCTACGACCGCCAAAGCCACCACCATCTCCGACTTCTCCATCAATTCCTTTGCTCATATTTTGTTGCCGTGTCCTTCTTCACCAGTCCAAAATGTACTCTCCTTTCCAAATCTTTACTCTGATTGATACCTGGACGTGGTCCCTAGTGAGCAACCCGGGTCCTTCTGTTTGTTAGCCTGTTACTGGCCCCCTTTACCCACCCTTTTCTTTCTCACAGCCAGCACAGCCCATTCCATTTTTCAATCCCTGCATCCCCCATGTCACCCAACTGTCCTTCCAAATACTCTTTCAACCTATTTTTGTCAGATATACTTCGCCATTCTTATCCCGTTTGAGCTCTCCCCATCCGGTTCAGTGTCGGCAGTGGTGCAGGGATGGGCGGGTGGCAATACTTCGGGCCTCTTCCCATTTTCCTCTTTTGGGCACTCCTCTCACTCATTCCACTTTTCTGAGCCTCCTCCTCAGCTTCCTCTGCTTTGCTGCCACCACCAGCTCCAACATCTGCCCCATCAGCTTTGCAGCCTCTTGCATCATCCTTTCACTGGACATCGGATTGCGCTTGGGTACCATCACTGCTCCTGGTCTCTGCTGCATAAAATGAGAAATAAGTGCCCACCCTGCAAAGCATCCTGCCTGGAACCTGCCATAGTCTCCCAAGCACCATCCCTACCATTGAATAGCTACACCAAAAAGGTCTCCACCATAGGGTGTACCACCCCAGGTTCAAAACCCCAGGTCCTTCTATGCTAGAGGCATACTTGCTTCCACAAGCCTAACCATGCCACTGGCTTGGCCGCTTTTCTTCCTTTCTTCTGCCTCCTTCCCCATCCCCCATGCCCTTTACAGTAGCTTTCTTCTGCCCCCATCCAACTGGGTTCAAGAGGCAGAGCCCACCGAGCTTCCCCGGGTCCCAAGGACTGCCAAGGCCATAGTAATCCTGCTCACGTGCCCATGTAGTGCACCTTCCTCCTGGCGCCCTTGGCCTTCCTTCCTTGCTACCAGGACCCGACCCCTTGCATCTGCAGTATTGTGGATCAAGGCTTGTCTCTCATTTCAGAGCAGGCCCGCCTCATGAGAAATCTGCCAGTAGTGATTCGCCAACCGCTGAGCCGCATTCCCAACCTCCCTTGTCTCCACCCGTAATGCAGTAACCCACTACTCTCCGTGCACCACCCTCTCCTTGCTGCCACATGGGCACTCCTCTGATCCACCCCATAATAACCACCAGACCGACAAAGGGGCCCACCTCCCCATGTGGCCTATCATTTCCTACTGCCACAAATAACTGAATACTTGACTGCCAACAAAGTGCCCGCAGAAGCAGTCCAGAAATGCAGTGCCCCAAAGTGCAACAAAACCCCTAGTGAAAATGTTCATCCCCCACTAAAATAATCCACAACTGGGTATCAAACCTCAGACCCTTTCCACTAACATCTAATGCATGTCCAACCAAGCCACTTGCTTTACCTTAAAAGTTCACAGAGAAAGCGCCACTAAAATAGCCCCTTCCTCCTGATTAAAAGTTATCATACCACTGTTAATTTGTCCAGCAAATGTTCAGCACCCCTTTGTTTGTCCCCCTACCATGCACCTCCATGCTCACCTACCCAGTAGGCCTCAAGGCCTGCACTCTGACAAATGCCTCTTGTCCTTGGGCCACCCCACCGTCCCAAGTCCGTGGGCCTACCTGCCCACCAGTAGTTCTCCTTCCCATACCGAGGCAGTAGGCCGCTCTCAAATCCCCGTGTGCTTCTCTACTGCCCACCAAAGCGGACACCTCCAGCTGCAAGTGGACCACTGCCACCTTCCCAGAAGCCTCCCACAATTGCAATGGATCTCACAGCCCCCACGGTCATCCTCAATTATCGGAACCAGCCAGGATGCTCCTAGCTCCTCTCTATCCATTTTCTGGGCCATTTCTGTCACCTCCCAGCAATGGGACCCACCAGACCGCAGCAGCTACTGACCCCACCATGTGCACCATGCCAGAAAGTGGGCTTCTAAGCCTGCCTGCGACTCAGCAGACCACCGACCCAAACCCAGATTCCAAATCTCCTTGTAAACCTCTAAGCCAGCATTTGTCAACCGCTATAGATGCACCAAGCATCTTTTTATTTATTTTTCAAAAAACAAGGCATCCTATGACCTGCCATGCTCAGGGGAAGAACCTCCGAGCCTACCATAGCCTAGCCATGGTTCTCGCCACAGCCCTCTTGCTTCCATCACCCTCGCTGACTCGACACTAAAAGCTGGCCGGAACACCGCAACGCCAGGGCCTGAGCTTCTGCCCAGCTCGCCCACCAGGCTCACCAATTCCTAAGCCCTTCTCAACAAAACCAACTATTAGACCATGCATTTCACATCTCAAACCTTTCCCATGATAATGGCTGCCTTTTCTTCGTGTTTCCATCCTGTCTAATTATCACAACGAAAACAACTTCACCATCACAAAGCCATTAATCCTTTCTTTCTGCATCTAAAATGGCTGCCTTTACTTCGTGGTTTCCAGCCTGGGCCCCTTCTAATGATCACAACTAAACACAAATTCACCATAGCAAACCATTAATCATTTCTTCTGTGTCTAAAACCTTTCCTGAAATTAGTCACTTACTTCTGGGCCCCAACCTGCCTAATTATCTCCACAATAATTTAAAGCCAGCTAAACCACATTGGACTGCGTGGCCTGCAAGACCTAGCTGCCCATGTACCTACCTAATATCACCACCGATGTGCTGAGCTCCAAGTTCAATGAAATTTCCTAACAAAAGAGGTCATTCTGAGGTTGCCCTGGCCTGATATAGCTCTTCAGGACCCCTGCTCAGGACCCTCTGGCTCTGCTCCCGCCAATCCCTGGGGCTCTGGCCTTGCCTTGTCATATGACCCTCCGCCTGGCCTTGTGAGGTCACCACTAAGCCCTTCCCTTCCCTTTCCCCTATCCTTTCCTCCCCTCAACCCCTCTTGTTCCTTCCTGGCAGGGGTCATCAGACAACTTGGCCTGCCTTTTAGTGGCAAGCTTCATTATGGCATGAATGCAATGCAGGACAGAAAACAATGCACTTATGTTGGGGTCCAGATACAGTGAGGGTACAATGACATTTTGACTGGACAAGTAGGTTTTCTTGGGTTTTAGATTTAGAACATACAGAAGAATCAAGGTTTACATTTGATGGTAAATGGTATAATGAATACGGTCCTATGTCTAAAAGGACATTGAAAAGATTCTCTTACTTATACGCATGGTACTTACATTGAAAGCATGGGTCCCTTTATTCAAATGCCTAGCACATGGCTTGCAGAGTAGTAGCACCACGCTAAGTGGATAGTGCCAGGCAGAATGGCTGTTACTATATTCAAAGCACTTAGCCCATTGCTAAATGGTTAGTGCAGTCATGTTAGATACACCACCGCACCCATGCAAATGAGTTAAACCTATGTTAACTGGGTTTGGAAGCACTGAAAGGCTGCTTTGGAAATGCTATTTAACACTTTCAAACCCTACTTTTAACAACAGACACAGTAGTGTGTGACCCCTCCCCCAGCACAGCACTGGTACCTGATGAAAACAAAATATAAAGCAAGACATTACCTTCTGTTCACCAGCATCCATTAATAATCCTTGGGATCTAGTGGTAAGCTCATTCCTCACCTGATTCCCATTGGCATATTGGAATAATATCTGGTGTCCAGTGGTACTCTCTTCTCACCCATTCCTGTTGACATGTTAGAATAATACCTGGGGTCCAGTGAAATCCTTCCCTTACCAGATACCCATTGGAATGTTAGAATAATACCTGAAGTGCAGTGGTCCACCTCACCTGATCCCTATTGGCATGTTAGAATAATACCTGAAATCCAGTGATGTAGTATCCCCACCTGATCCCCACTGGCATGCTAAAATAATACCTGGCATCCTGTGGTGCCCTCTCTCCCTTGATCCATGTTGGCATGTTGGAATAACACCTAGTGTTCAGTGTGGTATCATCCTCCTTCACCTGATCCTTGTTGGTGTGTTAAAAATCTCCCTGGTGTCCAGTGGTTCCTCCTCCTCCTCCCAGCAGCCTCTTGTCCCTCCTCCCCATGCCACCCCCACCAGATGGCATTTAGTGGTTACCCTCCACTCACTTCTCTGGCAGGCTGCTGTCTCCCATAAACATGTCCTGTATTGATGCCTAAAGCTTTTTATCAATAGAGGGGTGGTGGCTAAAAACTAACTGAGTCTGTTTAAAGCCGTATCAGCGTGAGTGAAGACATGGTTCATTTTCACCAGATTTATTCCTGTCACTCATAACTTTGGCAAAGGTCAAGCTTTTTCACCAAACTTGGATGAAAGCTCCTGATCCTCCTCTCAAGACCATATTGGTGGTGAGATACTTACTCCCACTCAAAATGTGTTTAGCACTCTCCAACTGAGCACCCATACATGCAACACCTATTCCTATGCTGGTAGTTTATGACTCTTTGCCTCCTGTCCTGCAACCAGTTTTGAACCCATTTCAGTCCCCCACAGTTATACCTAGGTTCTTTGGTTTAAAACTAACATTTGTGTGGAATTACAGTATATCAAATGATTTGCTGAAGTCCAGATAAACAATATCCACAGGATTCCTTACACCATACTTCTCGGGAAATGTTTGAAAAGGAGATGTGGTTTGTTTGGCATGATTTCTACTACATTAATATATTCAATATTCATACTGGGGCATAACATCTAAGCTGTTGTTGTGTAAGGTGTTCAATTTTGTTTCTTACATTGCTTCAGCAGCTTCCAGCATTGATGGGAAGCTCAATGCCTATAGTTCCTTTGTTCTGTCCTGGAACCTTTTATAAATAATGGTCTCAGTATTCAGACACATACATAGTTCTGACAGGCTTATTGAATATATAGTACCTACCAGCAGCATGAGTTGTTCCTTTACAAGCTCATTCAGAATTTTTGTATGCATCCCATCAAGCCCTATTGCCTTATTTACAGTTACCATTGTTATTTTTCTGATATGGTGAGCTTGAAGATAAACACCCTAACAGACCTTGTTCTTTTAAATTTTCTCAGTCATATTTACCAGTCATACTGAGTTAATGATACAGTCTATCAGCACTCATTGAAAAAATCAGAAGACAGTTAAGTTCTTACCCAACTTCATTCATACTGGAAAAAGCACTAATTTCACAGTGCCAGCATAAGAGTCCATTCCTGTACAATGTTTAAAATCAGCAAAATCTTTGTAGTTGCTCAATTGCCTACATCATTAAACTTACTGAACGTTAAGTTTCCCATCATATTTAGTAACCATGTATAGCCCTGCATCAATGGGTGCTAGCAACAGGGAGACACTTTGTGGGTGTGCTTGTGCACCTACTCATGTCACAGCTGATGTTTTGGTAAAACTCTGCCTTCTCAGAGCTCTGATTTGAAAAAGAAACATGTGCAAGAATGGATACTAATGTTGTCACTGTGTTACTGGTGATCTTCTGACTTTTTAAGTGAGTGCTGCTAGATTATATTATTAACTCAGTAGGTTTGTTGAATAGGATTGATAAAGTTATAGTCGCTACTATTTTACACCATTTAGTGCACTAAGAAGCAATGACAGAGCCTCTTTAAGCATAGCTACATTAAACATTTAATTGCGGTAAATCTTGTTTTATCAATCTTTGCATGTTTTCTAGACTCTCTAGTATCCAATGGAAGAACTGTTAACCAAAACAAGTCTTGCAAATGCTTAAAGTATTGCAATTTTATTCTCTGTGGTGACAAATTATTTTTAGAAAGAAGAAAGATTATCAGACTTCACACTGTTTTTTCTTAATTCCAAAACTGTCACTGGATTATTCAGACCTGCTGGGCAATTACTGCACCATGCTAGGGACAGTAACACTGTCAAAAAGCTAAGACATCATCACAGAATCCAGCCTGCTTCAACATTCCACTGAGACACTCTGGACCTACAGTTTTATGGACAAAGATATCCAACTGTTTAAAGTGTTAATTTTCTTGAAACCATAAAAAGTTCCATCCTACCATAAGGAGACTAAAGCAACAGTCACAGCTCTTGACCTTAGTGCTGTGCATAATGTCTTCCTTCAACAAACTCATTTGGGATCACTTCAGTTTTATGTTCTCATTTGAAAGATAACTCACAGGCTTTCATTTTTACAAACAATACAGTAACTTAAACAGTCTATGAGAACTATCTGGATAACACAACAATTCCATTACTCAATTTATGCCTAAAAAGCAGTAAGCCTACCATAATGAAAGCATGCCTAATCAGAAATTCTGGAAGAATATTTCCCTACAAAGGAAATCTCTTAGAAGGGACCAGTGACAATATTGGAAGTAACAGAAAAATAATTTATGGTTGGTCTGCCAGAATGTCTTCCTCTCTTGTTCCACAGTGCCCCCAGGTTATTCATAACTACTGGATATATTTACACATTCAATATTTATGATGGTCACAGCATTGTCAGATCCAGCTTTCACTGACCTCTGATTAATTTTGTTTCTGAAGCGAACCAACACCAAATAGGTAACTCTCATTCTGGAACATTCATCTGGTGGCTCTTTCCCTCCAGAGAGTACACACCCTGCACTGGAATCTGTTGTAATACCACACCCCAGCTCATCAGGCTAGCATCAGTTATCAGATTCCTCCCCAGTGGTGGAGATAGAGGTGAGTTTTTTAGAAATGTTTTCATTTCCTCCCATTATTCTTGTGACCTGCATACAGAGCAGGGTTAAAGGACACTTTCAACCTTTTTGCATCGTATTATTTCTAGGTAAAACCCACATTATATGATTGCTTACCTTCTGTAAAAGTAATTGATGTTGCTGGTTGTTTTACAGTATCTGCCTCTTTGCCTGTTAGAACTGAAGTGCATGGGAATGTATAATAATTACTGGTGACCACATTTATTATCCTGTTTATGGATACTGTCAAACGCCATAATAACCTGAAATCAAGTTATTACAGTATTTGCTTTAAAAGTCAGGTCAGTAGAAAGTCTTGTGCCACCTTGTTGGCTCCTATTCTGTGAGTGGGCAGGCTACACAGTTGGTTAAACATTGTGGCTCCATTCACGGTAACCGACAAATCACCACAGCGATGGACACTTTCCTTTCCTGTAATTGAGTAAGTTATTTAACATTTTTGTTAGAAGCTATCTGGTTGATCCTGCCTCTCAAATCAGTGAAATATATCTGGTTGATGCTGCTGTGTATTGGACACAGGAAACCGTAAGTCCAACACAGTGTGATCTCCACTGAAACTGTGCCTCCTAAATTCCAAACTGCAACTGAACTGCAGTTCAATAGGTTTTTAAAGAAAGGAAAAATACTGTCTGTGCTGCCCATCTGTGTGTGTGTGTGTGTGTGTGTATGTGTATGTGTATGTATGTAGGAGAGAGACTCTGAGGACAAGACACAGGAGGAGCAGTAGGCTATTGCAGGAAACTGTCCAGGGGACTAACTCCTTGCACCAGCAATTACAAAAAATAAAGGAAAGGCAAGTGTGTTTAAGGTTTTTACACACCCTTGATGTGTGATGACATCATAAAACTCTAGAGCTTCGCTCTTGAAGGTTTATGGGTTATCACACACCTTGTTGTGCAAAACAAATCCATTACACATTCTTGCTTATCCATTATTCTTGATGTTATACCCAGCCTTGTTTTGCTTCAAATCACTGAACTAATTTACTGCATAATTCTGTAACATTAGAAACATCCTCAAAGAGTACAGTCACTCATTATATAATAGTCTGCTCTACTCCTACTGCATAATGAGTGGCTAGATTGTGTTGGGGGTATTCCTGAGTCCAGGAAAGATGCAGTGGAGTTGGTAAAGAAATGTAAACAAACATGTTTTGGTGTAGTAACACTAGTAGCAGGGCACTCTGTTTTTCACTTTTAAAAGGAAAAAGGAGTCTGAATCAAACTACAACTACCAGCTACAGTACATCAGCAGTATCTATAGAATGTGAACAGTCATAAAATGTGTTTTTAAACTAGGGACACTTTGAGGCCTAAGGGGTTGTCAGTGTCCTTTTAATGCTGGGGACTGGTACAGCTCCATGACTGGGGTCAAGTGAAATAGGAAATTGACCTGAAGTGGTCTCATATGAAGACTGACTTAGGAGACAATTTCTAGGTGGTTGTCAACAGGCCCAGATATCTGCAGGCATCTCTGGCCTGATGCACTTTTCTGGATTCTTTATTTATTTGAAATTACTCCAACTTGGATAGTCCCATGAGATGAAGTGTCTCATTTTCATGGGGGTCTTGGTGGAGAATAGCATAAGTCAGACAGGTTAACATAGTCCAGCAGAAATAGCATGCAGGCTAAAATATTTGGTGATGGTGGAGATTATCGGACCAGTGCTACTTTCATAGCATAAACCTTTCATGAATATAGCATGTGGTTGGGATTGCTGTCAGTGTTGGTTTTGTTAGTTTTTTGAGTTGGGGGCTGCCCACACTCCTTGTTTTTAAAGGGGTTTGCTAGGTGAAGCCCCCAACTCAAATAAACTACTAAAAATTAGCCCAAAGACTGATTTGAGAAAGTAGCGTGAACGTGACCTGTACGCTAACAGTGTAGGTCTGTCGGTGGTCCAATAATCTCCACTATCACCAAACATACAAGGCAAAACAAACAAAATGTAAAGGTATGTACATCCAGACAGTAATCAAAACAAGCCACCTATGCAGGGTCACAGCAAATAAAGAGCAAGTACATTGTTATGCAGCATGATCATAGTTGGAGAGAGGGTAAAGTATACTAGACCAAAACAAATGGGGGTTCAAAGGTGGCAGGAAATACCTGACATGAACACTTGCAAGCTAGAAGCATCCCTCAGCTAGAGAGGGCATGTGTTCTAGGTGTCTGGTGCTGAACATTTAAAGGTCTATCAACCAATATTCTGCTTCATCTGGGAATTAAGAAGGTACAGTAAGTGCTGCTGTTGAGCGAGTGGATTCTAATAATAGTTTAGTATTTGTATAGCACCCTTCCTAGACTCAGCGTTTTAATTATAAAAGAGCAAAATGAAATGACATGCAGTATAGTCAAACAGAGAAATAGCAAACTAAGCTCCAGCAAAGGCCAGGGTGGGTGGGGAAAATAAACTCTAAAGAATCATATACTCTAAACTGGACCAAGTACAGAATGACAATTAAACCCAGAAAGCTAGACTGCAGAAGTTAACATGCTGTATCATGTGACTTAATGAGCTTGACTAAACAGAAACACATGGACTTTCAACTTAAAAATATTATGTTAATTAATTATATATTCTGAATTGATGAATCTCAGTTATGAGATTCTCCATGCTACCGAGAAAACACCACGTGAGCTAAATCTGTTTAAAAATCCACTCCTAAATGTTCTGGGGTCCAAAAGGATCACTGTTAACTCTTGTCTTGTCTCCTTACCTGCCATGAGCCATCAGAGCCTGCAGTATCCTCTGGATTGATTGTGAGCTAGATATCTTGATGGAGCTCTGATCAAGAGATGGTCCTGATACTGTAGGGGTGCACATGATGACCAACCCTCTGGAGAAGGGCCACTATCACCACTAGGACATTTGTGAAAACTATTGATGCTGAGGCTAGTCTAAACTGGGAGCCTGGTATGAGAAATTTGGATTCTGAGTCAGCCATGTATGGGTTTTGTCTGTGGTTTGATGGGGCAGCGGTGACACATGTCACTGCCCCATCTAGTGGTACTTAAACCAAGCATGTCAAAGCATTCTTTGGATGCTCATTTCATTGCAGCAGTCATGCAACTGCCAGTTTGCTTGCCTACCCTGCCTGTTCTCATATCTCCTGCATTTCTAGTTCCCTCTAGCCTGTTGTCAGCCCATCTTGCTCTGTCCATAACTATTGCTATTGGGCATTCTGCTTGCTGCACTTGCTGCACTTGCTGCACTTCCTGCTTTTCCATCACCACATGTAGCTGACACTTTTACTGTAGTGCCTTCCATTTCTGTGTTGCTTTCCATCTTCACTTGTTCTCCACTGTGGCCCACTGGCTGATGCTGCTGCTTGTTTTGCTCACCCTGTTGGTTATGTGATGCCACAGGCCTTCTGAATGTCTCATCAGGTTAGTCTCACAGTCTGCTTTACATCTGGGTTTGCTCAAGTCCTGGCCTGGACCTTTCTCCTTTACTGGGGCTGCCTTCCTTTGGCTTGTGCTACCTTGCTGTTATCAGCTTTTGTGCTGTGGATACTGCCTTCTGGTGGTTGTCTGTGTGCTGGAGATTCTGCTGACCCTCTGCTGTTGTCCTTCCCTTGTTGTTGCATCCCACTTAATAGACAGAAAGAAAATATATGATTGATAGATAGATAGATAGATAGATAGATAGATAGATAGATAGATAGACACACAGATAGACAGACAGACAGACAGACAGAGATTTATTTTTATAGAGGAACAAATCAATAGGGAACAAGCCCTATTTTCAACAAGTGCCCTGTACAGTTAAAAACATTTAACATTAAAGTGTTATTTATTTATTTTAAATACATACTGAGCTGATGGCAGCTTGTTTCCAGTTATGTCCCACGGGAGCTGGGAGAGGGAGCTAGCTGAACAAAAATACTAAAAATACAAGTAATCAAATACAGTGGCATAGTATTACAGCCAAAATTATAAATATTAGATGAACATTAGTAAATGAGTGCATTTAGGAAATATAACATATTCTTATAAATATGGCAGGGGTAAAAACTAAGGAACAACATGAACGGGCAGGTGTAGAGAGGGAAGTAAGAAGACTGTCATAGACAGTTGCAGGTAGGATAAGAAAAGTCACAGAGAAGACACTTAAGGGAGGAAGGAGAAGAGGAGATCGAATAGAAAGGGAAGGGAGGACCAAAGTTTAAGAAAGTTGTAGGAAAAGCAGATGGACCAACAGTAGATTTTCGATAATTAGGATTAACTATAATTCATACAATGCAAATACAAATACAAAATGACACAACAAATATACATTGTTGAGTAAAATGAATAATTCATGATAAAATTATAAAAGTATCATGAGTAGCAGTCACAAGTTTTGCCCAGAGTTTTCCATAGAGCAGACTGGAATTCATTAAGAGAATTCTTAGCCTTTATATCATTGGGCAATAAATTCCAAGATTTAGCAACACACATCTGTAATGTCATTTCCTCAGATTTATTATGCACATGTGTAAAGGCAAATCCAGTCATTTACTCTCAATTGATATTGTCTCTTTCTGGGGATTTGGTTATTACTAAATGTCTTCAGGGGATGGGCAACTTGATTTTAGTAACTTGAAGTGCCACACTGCCAATTATACTTTCATTTGTCCTCTGGCGTTAACCAATTTAATGCTGAATAGATATTACAGTGATGTGTACCAAGTTTAACTGAGTTGGCAAATCATGCTAATCTATTGCACATGCTGTTGATTTTTTTCAATACTGTTTTAGTCAAATTTCTACATAACAGGCTACCAATTTATAAAACTGGAATTAGTAGTCGTTTAACCAGATTCACTCTAGACTCCTTTGACAGCTATGAGGACACCCTGCATAAGCACCAAGGTTTTGGTTTGTCTTTTCAATCAATAAATTTACATGTTCAGCAAATTCCAATTTATTATCGACATTAACAAATAAGTATCTATAATTGTTCACTTTTGTTACTTTTGCCCATTTTAAACTTTATTTGCAAGTTTTGATTTGGTGAGTCGTTCATCCCCTGGGAAAAATGAATATACTGTGTTTTTTTCCCATTTAACAAAGCCCCAACACAGTGAACCATGTTTCCATTGTCTGGAGATTAGTCTGAGTTTATTATCCAGCTCAGTCTGTCTGCAGGTGGATGCCACCAAACAGTCTCATCCTCATACAGTTGGACGTCACTGCTACCAGGACACTTGGCAGGTTACTGACATAAATGTAAAAGAGAAGTGGGCCCAAAATTGAACCTTGTGCTTTGCCTCTTTATTATTTCTTTGCCATCCTCTTGCTGCCCTGGTCTGCCTTTTCCTATGTTGATGTTCCTCTTTTTCCTCTGCCATCTACTTTCTGCTGTCTTTCATACACTTCAGTTCCCTTCCACTGGCTCTCTAGTTCCTGGACTGCTTCACCCTCATGACTCTCCCATCTGCTGTCCCTCTTTCCATCTCATCCTGAATCACATCAACCCCGCTGGCCACACCAGCACTCTTGGCTAACTACCCTAGCTACCACTGCTGTAGCCATGCTGCATGATCTGCCTTTGTGTTTTTGGCCCTTTCTGCTAGATTAGTCTTGTTTGAATTTGCTGTGTTTTTTTCTGCATTTGGAGCCAATTGGGCTCTCAGTGACACTTTTATGTTTTTGGCAGCTGGATTTGAGAACAGCAGGTGGACATTTTATATCTAACTCTCTGTGTGCCTGCTTGGGACTGTGACATCCTTCAGTCAAGAGGCAGCTGGTGGTGAGAGGAGGAGTTGAAAACAACTGTTCGAGTGGCTTTTAAATACTGCTCTGATTTGAGCGTTAGACAGCTGTTCATCTTGTTTGGGTTTACAGTGGTGTTTCAGCAGTTGGATCCAATTGAGCTCTCAGTGACACTTTGATAATTTTGGCAGCCAGGTTCTGGAACAGCTGGTGGATGTTTTGTATCTGATTTTATGTGTCTGCTTGAAACTATGACATCCTTCAATCAGGAGGCAGCCAGTGGTTAGGGGCGGAGTTGGAATCAGCTAATCAGGGCTTACAAATTCAGCTGTCTTTAGTGGTTCTCCACTGCAGTCTGATCTCTTAAGGGCTGTACCATAAGGACATCATGGCATCTGCCAGGAATCAATAGTGAGGCAGTCATTTGACCATCCATGCTGCTCCCTTTGGCTCAGTTTGTCTCTCTTATATTGGTTGTTTTCTCTGCGTAAATGTAAGTGTAATTGTTAGATCTGTATTATATTATCTTCTTTATTGTAATGCAGCACTTGTGAACTTACACTTGTTAGTTGTTAGTGCTTTTTTGTGTAAAAAAATTTTATTAGGACACACTTCATCCATAAATAACAACAAGGTGAACTGTTTGATTACAAATAACAAGTCAAGAAATGGGGAGAATTCAATAATCACCATACTATAGTTTCTTTAAAAAATAGTTATATCCTGATAACCTGAGAGCCTTATTTCAAGTTGATTCATTAAAGTCATCTTTGACCAGTCCTCACACTTTTTATTGTATAATTTCCAAACTAAATCATAATCAATGAAATAGTCATTATTGTCATGGCACTTAAAAAAGTTGTTTCCACTGTATTATTGGAAATCTGGAATGAATCCTATAGACTTCAGTATTTTAAGATAAGCCTTTTAATAGCTATTGCATTAGATTTAGAATAAGTCTAACATTTTTATTAACCCTAATAGAGCTGTACATTTCAATAGCAAATTAAAACTAGAGTCCCAGTTGTCCGCTTGAAAACCAAATTTTCTTAGAAGTGCGAAGACTTGTCCCACCATCCTTTACTCCATTACATTGCCAGAACATATGTATATAATCAGTATCCAATTATTTACATGACCAGCATTGCCTTGAGTCACTTAATTTCATTTTGTATAGCCTGGATGGTGTATAATAAGCTCTAAAAATAATTTTGTACTGAATTGACTTGTCTCTTGTTAGCTTATAACTATAAATTTGGGCTAATGTCATAAGCCATTGTTGTTCTGATATAATGGAGTCTGCCCTTTAGGGGCAGACCAAGTGTCCTGGTGCACCCCTCCTTTACCTGAAGATGGTGTGCTCAGAGGGAGGGGGAAGGGAAGGGAGGGACAGGTGAAGTCATGACAATAGGCAGGAAACAGGAAGGCTAAAGGAGGTACATAAGGGGCATCACAGTGGTGGTTCAGCCACTTTTGCTGAAGTTTAGACCTAACTGAAACTACAGCAAGTCAGATTGGCATCGACTGAAAGAGAGGTTTGTGCACTTGGATAAATCAGGTAAGAAACAAACAGCTACAATTAACCTGGGATGTAAAAAAAGTATGTGTAATATATATAAATGTTGATTTGGGGGATGCTGTTGTAATGAACCTGCATGTGGATGCCTCAGTGTGTGTGAAAGGCAGAAAACATAAGAGCAGGAAGAGAAGCTTGGTAGAAGAGCTCATTGACAAAGTTTCAAGGCTAGTGAGGTATTTATGGGAGTTTTCATGCACAGAACTGAATAGGGAGCAGCATGTGTGGTGAGGTTGGCCAATTGGGCCTAGTGAACAGACTGGGGAAGAAAGCGGTTTGGAGGAGAGAACAAGTGACCTTTTGAAAGGGAGAGAGCAGCATGCGATGGTTTTGGCTGGCGGTGGCCTAGTGAATGGATATTGGAAGAATGCTGGGAGGGCAAGCAATGGGAAAAGAGAGAAAGGGCAAAGAAGGCTTAGGTAGCTAGGAGAAGCTGTCTGGCATGTGGTTTTAGAGCAACTCTCTGAAAATAGCGTGAGCCTGATAGGAAGAGACTGTGTACAAGTACAGTGAAGGAAGGGAGAAGCCCTCATCCTTGGTCTGGTGCTGTGCTGGGCAGCCATTGAGCATGTGGACAGAGTGTTTATGTTGGGCCTGAGAAAAAGGGCTAGCAGGGGTCAACAGAGATGACTGCGTGTGACGCCACATGCTGTCTCCAGGGATTTGGAAGTGAAAAGGCAGCTTTATTTGGGGTATATCTCTGAGGACAATCTGGATCTGGGCCAGGCAGATTTGTCTTTGAACAGGGCAAGTCATATGATTTGGAAGGCTGTGGAAAAACCTAGCGGGGGTGACAAGAAGGCGTCACACGTCATTTTTACCAAGATTCAGGCACATAGGCCATGCAGATGTAACCTGGCTGGCATGGGGTCAGACAGAGATGATCATGCATGACATCACACATCCCGGGTAGACCAAGAGAGATGATCCGGGAAGCAATGGGCCTACTAATCACACAAAACAAAAGGACACTGCACCTCATTTTTCGAGGGGGGAGACTCTAGGAAAGGTATTTCACTGGAAGAACTAGAAGGAAAGAAATTAGAGGCCTGGTCAGATGGGCTGGGGCCTGAAAAGACTTGACCATGAGGCATGACATCACACGCCCTGGGGAGCACGTAGCAAAGAGGGCACCCTGAGAAAGGGCATTCAAGGAACAGGGCGGGTCATGAAGGGAGGAAGAAAGGGAAACAGGGCCACCGTGCAAAGGGTGCAGCTGCAGCAGATCGATGATAACCCCAGATGGCAGCAGCATGAAGGGATTGTAGGCACCGAGGCTGGGCCGAGAGCCACGCAGAGAAAAATTGGGAGCAAAGGTGAGCCTCTGGCGAGGTGTGGGGCTGGATGAACCAGACAGGGTGGGTTGATGCCATTTGCCACCATTAGGTGTGACAGGTCACAGGCTGGGATGAACAAGAAGCAAAGGAAAGGAGATACAAGCAGTGAAGGGACCAAATGGGTGGGGGGGCCTATCTATACAAGGCCTAGTTTTGCAGACGATTAATTAAGATTTTGTTTTCTTTGTTTTGGTCAATTGTTTACAGCTTACAGGTGAACATGAGGAATGGCACCAAAAAAGAACACGCTCATCTAAGGAGACGCCTACAAGGCCATTGTGGAGCTAGCAGAGAAGGCCAACAGAATGTGGCAGATGGTGGAAGAGGGAGCCAGGAGATCCAGGGAGAAGTGGAAAGTGGGAAAGGGAAAAGGGGCAGTGGAAAACGGCTGGCAGGGAGGCCACGCAGCCCTACAGGGCACAGCCACCACTGGTGGTACCTCCCCGAGCAGCTAGCCCAGTACCGGCCGCAGCCCTATGTCCCAGTCCTGTCAGTACCTCCCCAAGACCAGGCAGAAACCCAGACTAGATCCCTGAGTACAATGGTTCTTCCGCAGTCAATAGTACAACCAGCCATTCCACCACAGAGGGACATGCCAGGGCAGCCGAGGACAGCAGGCTGCAAGGAGTGGACAAGATCACAGGTAACATATCTGTGGCGGTAGGAGAAAGCATAAAAGAATACATAGGTCAAATTATTTCAGTACTCATGACAGGGGTTGGGTCAGATGGAGTCATCATTGGCTGAGATTAGGTCGGATACAGCATCGACAATGGAGAGGGACAAAGGGTTGGAGAATGCAGGAAAGAGAACAAGGTGATAGGAACCCCAGGAATGAGAATAGGGAATGCACGTACTGCTGGCCACAAAGGAGAAAATATGGAAGGGGATTATGTGGATATTTTTGCTAGTGAGCTTGCAAGTGGCAGCAAAATACAAGGAAACGAGAGCATTGGGAAGAGTGAAATGGCAGTGGCAGTGGTTTTGTTAGGCAAGAAACAGGAGGACAGATTTACTAAAGGAAAGACTTGGGACAGGTGTTTTGTAGGTTTTGCCTTGACTCAGCTATAGTACTGGAAAAGAAACCTGATTTGGGCATTCCACTTATCACTTATTCCTGATAATAAGATAGGCAAAGGTGAAAGGTGGAGTGGGGTGGATATTCTATGATGAATTCTTCCAGCGAAGGATGGCGACTTATGGAGATGTAAGACGGGTTACAAAACATTTAGATCTGTGAACAGACTATGTAACCGACCAATCCACGCTAGAAGAGGAAATGGAAAAGAGGTTAGGGCACCAGAGGTGTTGGGGTTACAATAGGGCATTTTGCTCTTGGCCCCAATGCTGTTTTCAGCATGCCTGTTCAAATGTGGGGAACACACCCAGTGAGTAGATGCAGAATGACATGGGCACAAGGGACCCAAGGGACAGGGGGGCAAGGAACAGGCCAGCAGTTTTTTTAGGAAGGGCAGGGATATAGGGGCAGTCATGGAATATAGGGGGAGAGGCAGAGGCACAGAGCAGGGGAGCCAAATTATTAACTACAAGGAACGAGAAAGGCGGGGGGTAGTAGAAATGAAGGAAAGAGGGCAGGAGATCAGTTCAAGAAGCAAGAATGCCCATCAAGATAGAAGTGTGGGAAAAATGGCTAGAATAATACCAGATAGGAGGTGGCAGAGTCAATTAAGAAAGGGTTTAAGACCAGTTTCCCATTACAGTGTGAAGGCCCGAGGCGCAGAGAGGCAAACAATTTGAGTTCAGTTAAAGGGAAGGAGAACATTTTAAGACAAAAATAGAGAAGGAAAAGGCAGAAGGTAGAGTAGAAGGGCCATACGCTACCCCTCTGTTACAGAATATGAGAATTTCTCCATTGGGTCTGGTCCCCAAAAGGCAGCAGGAGAATACAGGGTGATTTACCACCTGTCATTTCCATAGGGGACTTGGCTTAATGATTTTAAGCTAATAACATAGTAAAGTGACCTATGCCACATTAGAAGAGGCTGTGCAGAGCATCTGGCGACTACTGATGCTTGGATGGTTAAATGAATATAGAGTCCACTTTCAGATTGCTTCCAGTTAGGGAAGATTGGGACTTATTGGGCTTTAAGATTGGGGATCAGTACTATTTTGACAAAGCAATGCCCATGGAGTGCTCCTGCTTGTATGCTATATTTGAAGCATTCAGCACCTGCCTTACAGTGGATATTTCAGGAGAAAACTGGACACAAGGCTGCCATACACTACCTGGATGATTTCCTTTTAATAGGTAGTGGGAGAGAGACAGAAAGAATGTTGGCCAGTTTCAAGATTTGTGTAGAGAGTTAGGGGTTCACTGGCACCGAAAAACAGAAGGGCCCAGTAAGGTTTTAGAATTCTTAAGCATTGAAATAGATGCCCTGGGGAGGTCTTAAAGGAGTTGATTCGAGTTCACACAAGTAGGAGTGCAACTAAAGCAGGTGAACAGGTCTTGGGACATCTGAACTTTCGTGCAGAGCAATTGGACTGGAGAGGGCTTTCACAAAAGATTAGCAAGGGCCACAGTGGGAGTAAACAGACCACACCACTGGGTAGACATGACAAAGGAGTTAAAGAAGACTTCAGGTGTGGAGGGGTTCCTCTGCACCTATAATGGCTGTCTTTTGGCAAGAGGACTGGGTGTATAACATGGATCTTGAACTCTACACAGATGCGGCAGGGGTTTAGGTATGGGGGGCTATTTGAAGTGAAGATGGTTCAGAACCATGACCTTCAAATTTGGTGAAGGACAGAAAAGTAAGATTGCACACTGTTGGAGAATATGCCCATATGGGCCTGCACCCTGGTGTGGGAGATGAGCTGCAGAATCAGAAGGTTACATTTTGGTGTGATAACAAGGCAGTGGTAGAAGTTTTAAACAACAGGGGAGCCAGGTCAGAAATGGTCATGCGGTTTTCATACAACTGGTATTAAGGGCCTTGCAATTGAACATGTCATTCAGGGCCAACACATAGAAGGGGAAACATATCCTAGCTGACAGCCTTTCTGTCTGCAGCTGGACCGCTTCTGGATGCTGGCACCAACAGCAGAGGATCAGAAAACGCCCATACCAATGAACATCTTGGACATTGGCAAGATGGAGTAAAACTGCTGTTTTGCAGCTCATGGCCCCTACAGACTTTGAGGGCCTATGAAGGGCTTGATGGTGTTTCAAACATTCAGGGTAACATACCACATGGAGGTAAGTAGGCCACTTATGGAGGAACAGTTAGGGAAGTTCACAGTAGATTAATGGCAGAGAGGAACGGCTCACACCACAATGGGGGTATATCTAGAAGGGATTAGTTTAGTCTGCAGCCTAAAGAAATGGAAGGACCCAATGAAGTCAGTGCTGATTAGGAGAATGATGCAGGGATGGGGTAGATTGAAGCAGAGAGCCAATGGATAGTAGACGCATCAATAGGGGAGCAGTGGCTTGCAAAGCTAAAGGGGTACTCACCGCACTCTGCTAGATCAAAGGATGCGGATCGCTATTTCACATGATTTATCTGGTAATGTTTGCAGGGGCCAGGAGAGTGAGGAGGCTGTGGGCATGGCAGAAAGATGAAGGGGGTTGAAATGGGAAGATATAACCTGGGGGATAAAGGAGATACAAATCATAATTAAGAAGTCAAAACAGATCAAAGGGGAAAGGGTTGTACTGTAACCTTGAAGGCTCAGGTAGACGGCACAGTGTGCCCAGTGAAGACTTTTTGGGCTTACGCCACAGAGCATGGGTGTAGGACAGGGAGATTGTTTGTACATGGAGACGGAAAAGGTCACAAGCTATCAAATCATGGCCATGCTCAAGAAAGGCTTGTATTTCCTGGGCAAGGATCTAGGCAATTTCGCCTCACCCTTTCGAATAGGACTGCTCACAGTGGGCAGCAGGGGAAATGGTGACTAAAATGTTGGAGAAGGGCAATGGCGGTCTGCCAGTTACAAGAGGTAAATTCAAGCACTGCAATATGGAGACTAACATATCACCTGTGTTTTGTTTTCAGATACAGAACCACATGGGGGGCATAGAGTTGGGTGATACGTAAGGAGCTGAGACCATGTTTAAGATATATATTTTGCTTAAATTCTATAGGAAGAGGGAGGATCACAGAAGTATGGATCTGTGGTGACTCCTACATTTATTTGGCAGAAAAGAGAGCTGAGAAAAGGCTGGGGAAAACTGCTGTACCAGGATGTGAGAAAATGTAGGTTGGTTTGCGTGGCATCCGAGGGATGAGATGGGCACAGCTGCTTCCTACCCTGAAAGAGATTTAAGAGCGGTGACCATTCCAGATTTAATCATTTTACACCTAGGGGTAACGACATTGGGGGAAAGCCATGGGTGGACACACATGGTGAAAAGGACTTAGAGAAAATACAGCAATGGTGGCCAGGATAAGCCTTGCCTGGTCAGACATGATCCCAAGAAGGGTATGGAGAAAGGAACACAGTCACAGAGCTTTAGATAGGGCCTGGAGGAAGATGAATAGAAGGGTGGGAATACTGATAAGAAAAATGGGGAGCACATAATATTGCTGGGTGTGGAGCAGTGGATAGAGGAATTCTACAGGTCAGATGGAGTGCTCCTGTCAGACTTAGCTATAGATATGTTTAATACAGAAATGATGGGTGTTATAGAAGAAAGGAGGAGACAGACAGAAAATAGAACATAAAAAGGAGAAAGAAGAGAGAGGTACCTAAGCGGGGAGAGATAATACCCTAAATGGGGGGGTAGCATCCAACACAAGCTGGAGACTGGCTAATGAGGAAGAAAGGGGGAGGAGGGAGAGGGAAGGAAAAATGAATATGATGAAAAGAAGAAGAAGAAGCTGAAGGAGAAAAAGCGGTCTCAGTTCTCACTGTTACCTACCAGGAAAAGAGAAGAAGAAGGCAGCCAGGTTTTCACCTGGGGAGAGAGAAGAGGAAGAAAAGAGGGATGATCAGAGATTGATATATGGATGCAATAAATCCAATTGGGAAAGAGACAATAATAAATGATGATGAGATTGTAAATGGAATTATAATATATAATAAATTAATTGCCAATCTGGGCACAACATACAATGTTTTTGTCTTTGTGGGGAAAAGGGGAATCCAGGACAATGGAGTTTGCCCTTAAGGGGTAGACCAAGTTGTCCCAGGAACCCTCCCTTACCTTAAGATGGTGTGCCCAGAGAGTAGGGGGGAAGGGAAGGGAGGGACAGGTGAAGTCATGACAATAGGCAGGCAACAGGAAGGGAGGGACTAAAGGAGGTACGTAAGGGCAGCACAGTGGTGGTTCAGCCACTTTGCTGAAGTTTTGATCCCTCCCACCCACCCAAAAACTATAGACCATGAGGGGAAAAGTCAAGGGGACTGTATGGTCTGTCAGAGTTGGATGACAGAGTTTGTTCGGTTGGACATTTAATGGTTCTGCCAAAGGTGGATGGCAGAGATATGGGAAAAAGGAGGGGATGGGGAAGGAAAAAAGGAATATCATGAAAGAAGAAGCTGAAGGGAAAAAGTGGTCTCAGTTCTCACCATTACCTACCAGGAAAGAGAAGAAGAAGACACCCAGGTTTTCACCTGGGGAGTGAAAGAGGAAGAAAGAGGGATGATCAGAGATTGATATATGGATGCAATAAATTCAATTGGGAAAGATACAATAATAAATGATGATGAGATTGTAAATAGAATTATGATATATAATAAATTATTTGCCAATCTGGGCACAACAACATACAATGGTTTTGTCTTTGTGGGGAAAGGGGGAATCCGGACAACCTGTTTTGTCTCTTTCTCCTTTGTAATATTATATTTTGTGTATCTTAAATGCATTTGGATACAATGTGGAACTTATCCTTGGGTATAGTTTAGCACCTTTTCAATGGAATTGAAAATATGTTTAAGTTCCTGTTCTATAAGGTAGTTATTGGGTGCTCATTCCCATCTTTGATAATCTTTTTATATATAGAATGAATTTGATTGAAAAATAAAAAGTCAGAGTCCTGTAGTTGAAATTTGTTTTTGAAAGAATCCCAAAATACTTTATTCCATGGAATACAAGTCTTCCCATTTCCTAATACCTTTTGACTCCATTGTATGTTGTATACCTTCTTACCTTGTAAAGTATATTTAGGGTTCATCCAGATGTTATTTAATGGGAATTAGTGACTGCCCAGTTAGAGCTTTTAAGAACTTTTGTAGAATCCAGCACAGATTCTTGATAATATTGCTCTTAGATTTTTCCCTACTGAAGGTGAAAAAGTAGATTTTAATATTTATTTGTTCTTTAAAATGTGTTTGTATAATCTGGTTTTCCATTGTAAAATCTATGTTCGTAAATGCCACTTACTTTTAATTTAGTAGTGAAAGAATTGTAGCATATTTGAATATCTAGGCATGGTAAACAGCCCTTTTCCTTAGGTAAACATAATTTGGCCCATGAGATGTGAGGCATCTTGTTATTCCATATAAAATTGCTAAAGAGCTTATTGCTTTTTAAACCATTGAACTGGTATCAGATATACTATATATTGTAATTTGAATGAGAGGGTGGGACTAGCTGCCATTTTATTAATTGTATTTTCCCAATATTGATAAATACAGTTTACTTCAGTTTTGAAGTTGAGCTTTAATACACTATATAGGGAATCAAAGTCTTATAGTACCAATCATGAGATTTATTTGAAATAATAATTCCTAAATAAGTCATCCCATTGGATTGTACTTTAGCTTTTATTATATTTTGAAAGTTATCTGATTGTGGGATATTAAAAATATCATTTCTGACTTAGTTTTGCTTATTTTACAACCAGATATCCAGGAGAATCTATTAATTAAAGTCATAAGTTCTATCAAGCTTTGCACTGGATTCTGTACCAAAATTAACAAATCACCTGTATATGTGTTATATTTTATTTCTAAGGAGGTTATTTTAATACAGAAATACAATGATTGGCCTGTATTTCTTTTAATCGTAGTTCTATACCTATTATAAATAAGGATGGAGATAATGGGCAGCCTTGTCTGAACCCCTGAGACAAATTAAATAATTTAGAAAGGTGACCATTCATTTTCAATTGGGCATGAGGTTTTTATAGATTATCTGTATATATCCTATAAATAATGGAGGGAAATTAAAAATTCCCATCGCCTGGAATAAGTAAGTCCATTCCATCATATCAAGGCTTTGGTAGCGTCCAAAGTCAGTAGCAAAACTTGAGTGCCTGAGTCCAAAGTTCTGTTATGAACTGTACTGTAATTTAATAAGGCCAGATTGAATGTCCATCTGGAACAAATACAGACTGATTTATGTGAATAATGGAACCCAAAATGGGTAAAAGCTTATTATTCATAATTTTGTGTAAATCTGTAGTCTGTATTTAACATTCTATTGGTCTACAGTTTTCTTTTTTGATAAATCTTTGCCTTGTTTAGGTATTAGAAAAATAAATCCCTGATTAAAAGAATCTGGAAGACTGTTTTGTATTTGGATTTTATTAAAAGAAGTTTTAACCAAGGATGTATTATTGTAGCAAAGGTAACATAAAATTCCAAAGTAAAACCATCTGGACCTGGACATTTGCCTTTTTCATAGTATTAAGTACCTCTATTATTTCTGTATCAGATATTGGTGCTATCAAACATCCCCATTCTTCTTCTTCCCACTTTCCATTTGACAATATTTTCCATAATGGCCCATTTCTGCTACAGTGAGATTACACTCCAGTCTGTATAGGTTTGTGAAATAATCATAACATTATTTTTCTATCTCTTCCTGGGACCGACGCTTGTTGCCATCTGATTTTGTAATTAAGGTAATATTTGACTTAGTTTGACTTTCTTGAATTCTTTTAGCTAGTGTCTGGACAATTTATGCACTGCACTGTTTCCAAGTTGTATACTTTTTAGCCCATAGGAATTTGGTTTAATATATTTCAGTTCAGTCAATAAACTTTCTCAACTCAGCCAACCTTTTGTCTTATCCAAATTCTTCTTAACTTCTGATTCTAAAGCTTTGAATTTATCCTGCACCTCCTTTGGTTTTGTATTCTGGTTTTGTTTTCCATGAGGCTACTAAAATAAGGCTGCCATGAATTTTGGCTTTCAAAGCATCCCAGCTTTGTATAATATTAAGGCTATTTATATCAACCCAGGACCTTAACATTTGTCAAAAACCCAAAAACTAAAGGATGCACAGTATAAACTTGATGACTTCGAAAACAGGGCTCACCATAAGAACATCCGTATATTTGGAATTCAACATGAATAGGAAAAGAATCATCTTTAAAAGACATTGCTATTGTCATATTAAGCAGCATACTGAGAGACACTGCAGAAATTCCAGTCACAGACAGAATCCACGGCTGGGCCCTGCATGAGGGAATTCAGGTCCAAGACCAGCAATTTTAAAATGTCTGACTTCAGAAGGCAAGGATCTGATTTTGAATGCTTATTTCAAAAGGGGAAATACCATTCAAGGGACAACAGATATCTTTGAGGAACGTCTTTTCAAAAGAATTATGGTCTCGCAGAAGAATTTTTAACAAGCTATAGCAACATCTCTGGAAGAAAGGAGATAAAGTATATGTTATTTACCCAGCAAAGCTTAAGGTCCTTCTGAACCACCAAGTTCTTATATATGACACACTTATAGAAGTGGTTCAAGACCTAAAATAAGACTTCAGAGTATTTCTCTGATTATAAAAATGGATATAAGTACTAGTTATTGTGGCAGGCATACTGGTTGACATGGATGCTGGGGGAAGGGGCTCTTTTTTTCATACTTTTTTCTAAGTGGTGGAGACATTCACCACACATAGGTCTTTGATGGAAACTGGGAAGGGGTAATATAGGGTTGAAAAGGCACATTTCTGGTCTTACGGTTTGGACACAAGTTTTTGAAAAGTGTAAGTTTATGCACTGTGAATGAATTATTAAGCACATAAGGTGCTCCTAGGAATGGGGAGACAGACAAGGCTAATGACCAACCAAGATGATACCTTTTACAAAAATAGCAACATTGAATATTAATGGGTTTAATTCTCCCATTAAAAGATGTCGTATACTGGCTAGGATCAAGAAAATAATACTGGATGTAATATTATTTCAGGAGGTATTCCTTAACCAGAAAGAATTAGACAGGTTAAAAAAATGGTCTGGAGAAATTTATTATTCACTGGGTTCAAGGAAAAAGAGTGCTGGTGTACTGACACTGATAGCAGAACATTCCAAGGGTATAGTGGTAGAATCTACATCAGATCTACAGGGACGATAGTGCCTGTCAATGTAAAATTTGAAGGTGAAATGATGACATTCTGCTCGGTTTATGCACCATTCACAGGTTTTAATAATTTTTGGCTGAAATTAATAAAGTTATTCATGATTTAAATTCCTTCAATATTATAGTGGGAGGTGATTTAAACTGTATGGCTAAAGATCCATGGGATAAATCATCCCCTCCCTCCTGGAACAGATATAAAGTTAAGTAATTAACTGCTTTCTTAGACTCAGTCAATTTAGTAGACATGTGGAGGGAACTTAATCCAGATACCAGAGATTACACTTTTTTCAGCAAGACATAAAGGGCAGGATTCACGAACTGGTGGGAGCTAAGTCCCATTCTGCAACCCCAGTGGCAGACTGAAATCACCTGCAGTGGAGAGAACTTACAGTGGAGGAACCACTGTCAGGAGTGAGCACCACTCAGTATGGCTCACATTGGATATGGGCAAGGAAGGAGTGGAATCTGGCACAATAGTGCTGGACTTCAGGAGGGCCAACTTTGAGAGGATGGGGAAGTGGTAAAGGGTACCTGGCCAGAATTCAATCTAGTATGGACACTAACCAGAGGTGGGAGCTCATAAAACTGGGGATAGTGGAGGCAACCAAAACCTTCTGCAAAGCCCAGAGCAAGAAGGCTAGGGTTAAGAAACCGATCTGGTTAAGCAAGGAGGTCATGGAAAGGTAAGGAGGAAAAGAAGCTGCCTTTAGGAAGTACAAGAAAACAGGGAGGGGGAGGACAGGGAGGAGTACTTGACAGAATCGAAGGAGGTGACAAGGGCAATAAGGGAGCCAAAGCATCTATGGAACTCAGGCTGGCACAAAGCATTAAGAAGGGGAAGGACTTCTTTAGTACATCAGGGAGAAAAGGAGTTGTAAGGACCACGTAGTAAGGATTAGGAAGGAGGGGGTTGGTGGAAGCAGGGTGCAATAAGGCGGAAGCACTAAATGAGTACTTCTGCTCAGTATTTACTAAAGAGAAGAGGGGGTGACACCCAAGGTGGGAGAAATGGCAGAAGCAGGGTGGGAAGTGGTGACAGATGGGAAATCATGGAGAGCAGAGTTTGAGAGGGTTTGAAGGCACTGAGGGTGGATAAGGTGCCAGGCCCAGATGGCATCCACCCCAGGGTACCTGAAGGAGCTGCAGAGGTCCTTGCAGGACCTTTGGCAGACCTATTTAATGCCTCACTACATTCAGGGTGTGTATCTCAGGACTGGAGGATGGCTCATGTGGTGCCCCTCCATAAGAGTGGCCCAAGGATGAACCGGGAAACTACAGACCAGTGAGCCTCACATCCATTGTGGGTAGCTAATGGAGACTATCTTGAAGGAGAGGCTGGTGGCCTCCTAGAGGCCAAAGGACTACAGGACAGCAGACAGCATGGCGTCATATGTGGCAGATCCTGCCAAACCAACCTGGCTGAGTTCTATGACTGGGTAACTAGGCAACTGGACAGGGGCCATGCAGTGGATGTCCTGTATCTGGACTTCAGTAAGGCATTCGACCCAGTGCCACATGGAAGGCTGGGAAGGAAGTTAGTAGGCACAGGGGTGGGTGCAAAGCTGGTGAGATGGGTAGGAAACTGGCTGCAGGGAAGGCAACAGAGGGTGGTGGTGGGTGGGAAGCTCTCACACCCAAGGGCAGTGTCGAGTGGTGTTCCACAGGGCTCGTGTCGGGACCAGTGTTGTTTGGGATATTCATTGCAGACACATCATGGGACATCAAGAGCAAGATCAGTCTGTTTGCTGATGATATCAAGATAGGTGCGGTGGTGGATGACCTAGGGGTGGCAGGGGTTGAAGGATTATCTGGCAAAGCTTGACACCTGATCAGACACCTGGCAACTGGGTTTAATGCCAAAAGTGCAAGGTGCTGCATTTTGGGATGAAGAACCCAAGGAGGAGTTACCAGCAAGGGGTGCAGCTAGCCCAGACAGAGGAGGAGAAGGATCTGGGTGTGCTCATTACAGGGTCAATGAACAACTTGGCACAATGTAGGAAGGCAGCTGCAAAGACCAACAAAATGCTGGGTTGTGTTGCAAGGGGTATATCCTCGAGGAGGGAGGGTGATTCTGCCACTGTATAGGTCATTGGTTAGACCACTGCTGAGTACTGCGTGCAGTACTGGCGTCCATGATCTGAAGAGGGACATTAAGTTACTGGAGGGTGCAGCGCAGAGTGACAAAGATGATCAAGGGGCTGGGGACTTATCATACGAGAGGAGGTTGAAGGAGTTGAACATGTACTCACTGGAGGAGAGGAGAGACAGGGGTGACATGATTGAAACCTTTAAATACATGAAAGGAATAAACAAGATGGGTACAGAGGGGCTGTTCAAAGTAAGGGAGGAGGCCATCAGGGCCATGATATGAGACTGGAGCGAGGAAGGTTCAGGAGGAGATGAGAGACACTTTTTACAGAGAGGGTGGTGGCTGGGTGGAATGAGTTACCTGCTGAAGTGGTATGCAGTGAACAGTGGACTGCTTCAAGCGAGGATGAGACAGGACAAGGGGAGGGTTAATGAAGGGGAAGGGTGGAAGGGAGGGGCAGCTGCAGGATAGGGTGCTAGCTGCACATTTGAGCAGATTTGATGAGACCTCTAGGCCTTTATCTGCTGGCAAATTTCTTATGTTCGTACATGTAATTCACAGTCACAGCAGTTGCAGAGGGTGTTACAGCTGCTCCCACCAGCTGTAGCAGCTTCCACAGCTCCAGCGCCTCCCTAGCAACACCACCCACAAGCAATCTGTGTTGTGGAGCCGGTCGCAATCCGACTCCACCTATGTGAATATCCACTGCTGCGGGACCCTGAGGTTTCTACAATTGGCCACCCTTTGGTGCCGATGTTTAGCTGCAGTTGCAGGACTTTCAGGAGTTTGTGAATTTTGCCCAAAATGTATTCAGGTCTTGATTATATTTTATTTCTAAAGAATTACTGGTGTCTTGCTTAGCAATGGGGCAAATAGGCATCCTATGCTTCTATCAGACCATAATAGGGTTTCAATTGATATAGGTTTTGAAGGTCTTGTGTGGAAATCTAATATGTGGAGATTAAATAACTATTTGCTGATGCATCTTTCTACTCAAAAACATATAGGGAAGGCCATTACAGATTTTTCTCAGAAAATAACATAAATAGCTTAGTATTTTACATAGATAGTTGTTAGTGCTAAACCTGGTCATGCATGAAAATAGTCATTTTCTGGCTATGGCACCTACCGATAAACAAAAACTAAATACAATAAATCTGCTTGTATTCAGTTGTATTAGTTAGTTTAGCTTTGTAATTTTTTTCAAGTTTTAGTCATCCTATTTTCATCATATTATGTTACCTTGCAGGTAATCTAATAGGTTTACACTGTTTTAGCTTTTGTCCTTTTTTCCACAGTTAGTGTTACTTATTTTAACCTCTAGGTTAAGTCCCCCACATTTGTGTTTAATTTGTTCCAGGCCCACTAAATTTATTTTTTCCTGGTCATATTATTTGTTTTCTTTCATCTTCTTCTTTACCCCATGGAGTAACTTGTTTTCCCTCCGCTCCTTCCAAATTTCATTTTGTTCACTGCAACTGTGTTTCTTACTTTGTTGTATTCTTTCCAATATGCTGCTTCTAGCTCTCTGTCTTCCCTTCCTCTTTCCATTTACTCTCTCCTCCTTCCATCTTCCATAACCTCCCTCTGCTCACTTACCTCTTTTCCTCATCTCTCCCACCATCCCATCTCCCTCCTTGTCTCATTCTTCCAGGCATCCTGGATGCAGTTTCTTTAATTTCATTGGCTTCACCTTGAAACTATTAAATTATTTTTTCAGTCCTACCTTGCTATTTGTTATTCTTCCTTCTCACCTTCTCCTCCTCTTCACATAAGCATTTCATAGGCTTTCTTAAGTTTATTTCTCTTTGTTACTTTTAGTTGCAGGTGACATTGAGCTTAATCCTGGCCCCTCCTTTCTTCCCTCCTACTGAAGGTTTGAGAGTGGCCCATGTTAGCGCTCATAGCCTTCTCCCTAAAATTGATTTACTCCAACCACTTATGATTAATCTTATACCTGATGTATTGGTGATCTCAGAATCCTGGCATTCCTCTAGGTCCCTGACTCCTCTTTTGCCAGTCCAGGTTCATAATTATTCATCAGGATTGAGCAAAGAGGGGTGGTGGTGTGGCCATCTACCTCTCCTCAAGCATTCAATTTGAGCTTGTGCTCTCTACCTCGCTTCCCTCTGCCTATGAGATGCTACTTTTCAAACTCTCCCTCCCCTTCTCTACACCTATATTTATTGCTGGTGTCTACTGCTGCCAAAGGTATAGCCCCACCTTCACAACTGAGTTGCTTACCTCCATTTTCTCCCATGCTTCTTTTGGTAAGTTGCTCATATTAGGGATTTTAATGTAAATTGGTTTCCCCATCTCTTCACAAATGTTACCTTACCATGAAGTCCCTTCTTTTAACACAGCTGATTTCTAACCCTATTGGCTTTAATTTAAAATCTCAAAATCATTCCCTACTAGACTAGGTCCTCTCTTGCCATATCCATCAAATTGTGGATGATATCATCTTCCCAGATTACCTCAACGCCCATCATATGGTATATGTGTGTGTAAAATTAATTGTCTCAAAGTGCCCTCAAATTAATTCAGATTTGGTCATTCCATTCTCTATATCTGTCCCACATTCATGCTAACCTGTCAGTAGTGACTGGTCCTATTTCTAGAAGAAGAAGAAGAAGAAGAATCAGTATTTATATAGCACTTTTCATACACAGTGTATCCCAAAGTGCTTTACAAGCAATGATATACTTGTTGTGAAGTCACTGGATGTGTAGTGGTGGCCATATCATGCATCAGCACCCAAACACAGCCTGGTAACATGGATAATACCCTCAAGTTTTACCTCTAAATGTATGTTTGTCTGGGATCTTCATGCTCATCATGAGCCAGAGTCTAAGGATCCCACCTCCCATGGATTTTAGCTGAGTTACTGGCTTCATACTTTTGACCTTCCATGGAGGACCTATAAATCCTCTGTCTTCATTTCTCACCTTATTCATTACTGGTTCCTTTGCAATGCTTGTACTCAAGTACTAGACTTGTGAAGTCTGAGTACTTTGATACACACTTCAGAACAACCATAATCACCCTCTAAGTTCTGGAAGGTTATTCATTCTCTTTCTCCCCTCTGACTCAGTCCCCTATACCTGTTCTTAATACTGGGTGACACCTCCTATTGCTAATCCTGCTGCAGTTGCCTCTTCTGTTAATTCCTTTTTACCTCCTGCACTCAAACACTGCTCTCCTTATCCTCCTCTCCTCTCTCATGTCTTCTTCCCCTCGCTTATCCCTCAAGCTCTACCTATATCCCCTCCTATAGTACCTTTTTTCTTTCTCATGCATTACCCCTGCTGTTGCTCTTAAGGTTTTTTATCTTTAAATCCTCACAAGGAGGGTAGGAGACTTGATTATCTTGACCCTAGACTCCTATTTCTCTCTGCTCATGCCATATCCCTCCCTATTATACTTAATCTCTTTTTCCCTGTCCTGGGTCACAAATTCTTTAAAGTTAGCTACTGCCATTCCTCTTCCCAAAGGGGTGAACTCTTCCCTAGTAACTTCTGACCCTTGTCTGTCCATCCCACACTGGCTAAGCTCTCAGAAAACATTGTTCTATTTCAACTCTCCTCTTTTCAGGACTCAGCCTCCTTTTCACTTATTTCCTCTCTGGTTTTAGAAAATCCCATTCCACGTCTACCTCTTTCCTTAGACTCACAGATGCTATCCTCTCTGGGATAGATCAGGGCTTTGTTACCTCTGCCGTTTTTGCCAACTTAGTTAAAACTTTCAACACTGTTGCCCATTCCATTCTCTTGGACAAGTTTAAGGCAGCTGGACTCTCTGTATCTTCTGTTAAGTGGTTCTGCTTCTACACTGAGGGCAGGTTTCAAGCTGTCCAGATTGAGACTCCCTTTCCCTCCTCTCCCTCTAAGGGTATCCAGTGAACATGACGACCATGATTGAGTGCTTATAAAAGGGTGACTTAATCATGGTGCCTGTGTTCTGGGCTACCTGGCAGGGTAGTGACCCGATATGGGGTAGGTGGGATTTCACTATATACACGCATGGGTGGGAGGGATCTCACTGCGTGACAGGTGAAAGGGAGGGAGGGTATGTGGGGTGTATTGTGGAGGTCAGCTGCTGAGCTGGCCATGTGGCATGGTTTGAAGGTGGTGAGCTGGGGTTGGGAGGGTGCTAGGTTTGGTTCTGGGCGCAATTGCTGCGTCAGGTCAGGGGTATTTTCTTTTTTAAAGTTTTGCACCCCGAACATCGCCCTATGGAGTTGAGAATCCTAGGTAAAGGGGGTGCTGGGGCAAAGGGGAGTTGCAGGGGTGCAGCCCCCTACATAACATAGAAAACTGGTCAACAGTTTCTAGTCGCTGTGAGTATACATCACTGTAATTCATTTTCGGTGATGTACACTGTCCCAAACTGTGATCACCCTTCTGCGATTGCCATTTTCACATAGAACCCCTCTAAGCTGTGTCTCCCAATGGTATGTCTTGGGTCCAATTCTTTTATCCATTTTTCTAAATGACCTCCCAAGGCCTTTTCTTCTGTGTCTATATTAGATTTTAACATATCCAGAACTGGTTCCATAATAATGGCAGTTATCCTTTAATGTAAAAAAAACAAAAAAAAAACAGTCTCCATGGCTTTTGGAACTCGGCATAGACTTGCCAGAGTCCTTCCCTTCCTTGTTTTCACACCCTTGATGGTACAACTATTGAAGATGTTTCCTCCTTCAAGTACCTTGGGGTCTGACTTGATTTCTATTTAGATTTTCTGTTCATGTGGATGCTTGACATAAAAGCTCCAATCAAGCTTGGGGCACTATACAGAAATAAGAGAAGCATTCCATTTTCTGCATGCAGAGAAATCCTCACTAAGATGATTCTACCTATTTTTGGCTATGGAGACACAGTTTATGGTGGTGCTCCAAAATCCACTTTATCTAGACTGGATCTTGTCTTTCAACCTTCTGTGACTTTGCCCTTGATAAACCCTTGTATATACCTCATTGTACCCTACATTCTTCCCTCTCCCACCCTTCACCTGATGCCAGGCACTTCACCCACTGTGTTTCCTTTATCTCAAAGTTTTGGTTTGGATCTCTCCCATCATGTCCTGCCTCTCCTCTCCTTCCCCTTCAACCTCTTACTCTCTTGGTGATGTTCACTCTTGCTCTTTCTCTCCCTCGTGTGAAACATTCTGCCGCTCGAGCTGACATCTTGTTCTATCACCCTAAACTGCGGGTTCTCTTCTCCTTTCCATTTGGCTTGCTCCCTTATGTCCTTCTCTTAAAATCTCCTCCATGAATTCTCTTCTCACTCCTGTAGTTGTTTCTGATGTTGTTTTAACCCCTTTTACCTGATGTTCTTCGATATTCCCTTTTCATTGCATCAATTAATTCCTATGCTCAATATTTTGATATGTTAATTTATATGTATTTGGTCTTTTGTCAGTTCTAAATATTTGCTGTATGTCAATTGTTGTATGGCAGTTTTATTCTAATGCATTATTGTCTTGCTTTTGACATGCTTAATTCCATTCTCTGTATATTTACTCAGGATTTTGTACCTGTTCTTTCCTCCTCTCTCTCCTCTCCAATCTGGAAATGAGCTGTTATCAGCTCAGTATATCTTTCCTGGTAAAACATTTGAAGTAAATAAATACATAAATAAATTAGGCCCTCAGCCTGCTGCTGTGCATTTATTACTATGTCCATCAGTCTGCCCAGATAGTCATGCAAGCCCTCTCCTTGATTCTCTCCTTCATGCTATGAAACCCTAGCTGGTTATGCCCTCTCTCATGCTACAGCACCTACCTGGGTTTTATCTTCCTCATCATGCAACCTACCCTATTTTACCCTCACTTGCATCCTACCCTATCTACAACATCATACCCTACTTCTGCTGTTACCACTTAATGGCTCAGCTACCTTGGGTCTTGTCCCTCAAGGGCTTGGCTCCAGCATTGTTCCATCAGGTTTTGACCCTCAATGGATTGCTTCCAACTTTTCTCATATGAGTCTTGTTCTCAAAGGAGAGTAATCTGGGCAGTAAAGCCTAACGCAACTGTTAGTACACACACTGTAGAAACACAAACAATGTCAGCAGAAAGATCACTGGTTCATCCAAACCTTCTCCTTGGGGTTCTTTAGTAATTATGCAATTCCTTTGGCATTAGGATTTGCCCCTAGCCCCTCCCAAGAGGTGGAGTCCTTCTATGTAGGGATTCATTTAGTTTTACTGCCACCTCTGCAACACCTTCTGGAGGGTGAAAATCTTCAAGACAGAGGAAAGACCTATAATTCTTTTATCTAAGTAGCAGTAGGTCTTTTCCCAGTTATAATTAATAGCACTTAGCCTGGAGGATGGTGACTTCTGCCTTGGTTCCCCAGAGGTTTCCTTTAAAGGAATTGTCTCTCTTTGCTGAAGGTCATAATAATATTAATATTTGGGATTAATTTTCTGCAGGAGTTGGTGCTGGATGGTGGTATTCTTGACAATGATGTTCCTACCAGCATTGATCAACATACCTGCATCTCTTTACCAATGGTATGTATCTTCTCTCCTTATGGGAAGTAGGTGTTTGTGTTCATTCTATTCATTTGTTCTGTTATCCTTCTTCCTTAAGGCATCTTTGATCTAAGGGGACATCATCCTTCAGTATCCAAAGGATGTAACCCTCCTCAAGAGTGTTCTATGTCTTCATGGCACCTTGAAAGAGTGTCAACCTGTATCAGGGACACAGAGAGAGCATAAGCTAAATTTACAATCAGTGTAGCACAAGCATTCAAACATACTATGCTACAACTCTACTAACCTCTAAACTACTCCAGTACAATGTATGAAGTGTCTGCCATCCAAACTGATCTCAGTACCTACCATTCTGTTTACCAATCACACCCACTCCTATACATTATTCCAATCCTATTAGACTACCAATCATTTCCTGTTGTTGCCTAAGCATTCCCACTTTAGCAGCCCCATAGTTCATTAATAAATGGCTCTGCATGTGATTCAATATGGCAGCCAATGATGCACACCCTTCCCCATCATGCAGTACATATGCCATACATGCCCAATCATCCTTTGTATGTTTGTTTCAGTTATACCACCATCCATCCATCTGCTCCAGTGACTTATTTCTCTTCCTATGGAATTTCCCAGCCTTCTTCCCCAAGTTACCTTTTGTCTAAGATGACCTCCCTTTGTAGGATCTCTAGAGATGGAAACCTCCTCAAAATAGGATGGTAGTCCCTGTAGCAGGGATAGGGAGAGCATAAGTAAAATCTACAATCTATGTTGCACAAGTATTCAAACATATTACCCTACAGCAACTACAGATCTTCTCAATACTCCAGTACAATGTGATCAGTACCTGCCATCCTCCAATACTTCAATACCTTCAGTGCCTTTTATTTACCAAGTAGTGTCACTCATACCAAACATTCCAATCCAGTTAGCCTACCAATCATTCTCTGGTAGTTGCCTAAGCATTCCTACGAAGAAGCCCAATGGTCCACTGAACCTCCAGTGTTATTTATTTTAAACCGATGACCAGGAGAGGTACTCTGAGCTGAGGCTCTGCTTCCATGTCTAAGTCAGGTGGAATGGGATTATAGTCAGGAGGAACAAGTACAATGAAACAGTGCAACAATAAAGCAATACATAAATACAGTGACTAAAGAGGTGTAAATGTGCAGGGCAAAATACATTGTACAAAGAGTACTGAGGAACACAAATACTGCTGTGCATCAGATAAGTCAGTGGAGGACTGGAAATCCTGGCTGAACTACAGTAACAACTGAACTGTGAGATTCCATCTTGAATTGGACTGGTTTATATGCTTATTCAGAATTTTGATATCTAGAATTGGGTGGAAGTCTCATGACTTTGAGGACCATAAAATAAATTTAGTGCACTCTCAACCTTCTTTGAGGTAGTAGACACAGTGCCGGCACTGTCACATCTGCAGTGATGCCAGCCAGGATGCAATACAGTAATGCCACAGTATATCACAAAATGCTGCTGCAGGGAACAGTTTAATTCAATGGCAGTTAAGCTCTTTTACTACAGTATTTAATAACATGTCATTTACGACAAGTTACTGCATTGCATTGTGGCTGGCTCCATTGTATGCTGAGCAGATGAGCTAGGGTCTGATCCACTGCTTCATGCTTTCCATGTTTATACTGGAAACTGAAGAACAGTGTGGAGAACCCTATAACATAATCTTGCAAAATGATCTATTGTATTTAGGTGTTTGATGTGGTCTGGGTTTATCTGGCATAAAACCTTTGGAGAAGACCACCCAGGGCTTGTGGACATAGATGGACCTAGAAACTTTCATGCAAAGTAACTGCCTTTGTGACATGGACATCTGAAGCATTTGAGAGAAAAATCCTCTGCCCTGTTCAGACTTGAAACTGGTAAAATAGTCTCTGTTACACTGATTTCCATATCATTGAAAGGAACAAAACTACAGAATGGAGGATTTTGTCCCAAGCCCAGTTTTTAGAGTTATTGTTTGATGGTCGTCAACTCTTTATTCCTGGTAATGAACCTACGCCTTTGCACTATCCTCTATGGTAGAAGTTTAGGTATTACGTGCTCTGGTCTTGGCAACTAGTTCTTCTTTACTCTTGGTCAGACAATTTGGAGTATGTGCAGGGGTTTAGATTTTATCGGTTTACCTAGACCTTTGCACAATCCTCCAAGGTGGCAGTTCGGGGTTACGTGCCTTGGTCCTGGTAGCTAGTTTCTTTTTTCTTGGCCAGACATTTCAGAATTTGTGTAATATATAAACATGCTTTTTTATCATTTTGAATTTATTCTCATGGATGGGACATCTAGCCCAGTAAATGCTATTGCTCAGAACAACAGTTATACATGGTCTAATTGCATCTTATATAGCCAAGGGCATTTACTAACTGGATTTGACCCCAAGACTGTTTTTTCTCATACCCCATTTATTTTCTGGCATCATAGTTACAGTATATTGTTCTGTTAACAAATCATTTTTAAGTGAGAGATCATCCCTGTGTAACTCTACAATTTTTTTTCAGCTTCCGGGATTTCACTAAGCATTCAAAGTACAGTAGTTACCTATAATACTGATCATTATTCAGCTATTTTAAGAGACAGTTGATAATACTGCTACTATTATTGTCCGGTTCAATACATCTAAACCTAGGTTTCCTTCTGATTCCTCTTCTGTTGGAATTTCCCTAGGCATTCCTTTAATTTTGTCCATTTAATGTGCAGTGCCTTTTGGCTTAGTTGGACAAATATTCTGCCTGGTCTATTCAACATCATTTTGATGTAATTACACTATCAAAGACATGGCTGTCAGTGGAAATTCCAAATTCTGAGATACATCTGAGGGCTACAACATCTATCAATGTGATAGAGCTGGACATAAAGGGTGAGGTTGCTTGTTTTATGTAAAAAATCACTTGTCAGTGACACAAGATGTGGTTTCTGACACACCCTCCTGTAAACTGATACCTTTGAGACTGAAACTGGGACAAATTACATTTCTGTCCCTTATAGTTATGTATGTTCAGTCTGGCAAACAGGAGGAGGGACTAGACTCTAATTCAGGCCCATAGAAGGTCCATCCTTTATAATCATGAGCTGGTCATTCTTGGAGATATGAAGAAGTCAGGTAAAGATGCAGCAAAGTATAGGGACAGGTTAACTGATTTTAGACTTAAACAGATAATGGAGGTACCTACTAGAGTCCATTGCAGGATGGGTTATTCTTCTGTGCAGGACTGGGTTCTTGTTTCTGATACAGTACTACAAAAATTATACAAGCAATAGTCTTATCAGATTGTATTAGTGATCACAGTCCTGCATATTGCTGCTGCACTGCAAAAAGGAGAACAGTACCTCCAGTTTATATTTAGTCCTGTAATATCAAAAATTGGACTTGGTTAAATTTAGGGAGGCTTTGGGCCAGATATTCAAAACTGTACTCCGGGCTAAATTAGCAATGCCCGCAGGCAAACTTAGCCAGAGCAAAACGCAAGCTATATTCAAAAGGATGAGCCGGAGCAAATCCAGTTGAATATAGCAAGCAATGGATGCCGGGCAAACAGGGCCAGGAATGCAGGGCAAACATAGCCCAGGAATAAGACAGCACTGAATATAGCAACAGGGAAGTGCACACTGCCACTATAGCTCATTAGACCCTGATGAAAGCCAGTGTTGCAGGTGGAGAAATTGTGTGTGATTGTACAGAGATGGCTCACATCTACTGCAAACAACAATGTAAGCCACACACTGCAGAAGGTTTGCCCAGGATAACCTGATTGAACAGTGCTAACACATTAGCTCGGGCAAACTGATTAGCCTGGCAACGGGAGCTATATTCAAAACTCCCAAGCAAATGAGCCTACTTAGGTAATCTGTGGGCAAACAGGTACATTTGCATCTCATTAACTGCTGCTTAGCATACATTACCATGCGGTTTGCCGTTCTACTGCATGGCTTACTACAGTGCCACCCATTGTTCAGAATGGAAGTATAGGCTGGACGCTGCAGGCCAAACCATGCCCACAGCATCCCCTGTTGGTCGGAATGGAAGTACAGGCTGGATGCTGCAGGAAATGGTTGCTGACAGGCACAAGCAGTGGATACATGCTTCCACTGATGCTAGTTTCAAGAAACTTCACCGTGAACATTTGCGTGCTACTAGCCCCTGTATGTGCTTTCATCCACCGTGAGTCCACCCTACTTCCCGCTCTCTATGTCTCCAGGCAACTACCCCTCTGACTCCTTGCTCCTTCTCTCTCTCTTTAGCTTCCTGAAATCCTCTCTATCGGCTCTCACACTTTTCCTCTGCCTTACCTCCACTCTCCTCTCACCCGCCCTGTTTTTCTTCTGTCCCTAATGACTACTGACCACATGATGGCACTTATTGTATTTTATAGTTGCTTAAAATGTCAGTTTTTTCTCATATGTTTTGCACTTCCTACTTCTCTTTTGACTGTCAATACTGTACTGTTTGTAATCGTACTAAGAATGTGTAGTAGATTATTTCCCCATACAAATAACTGATTGTATGTTATTCCTCCTCCTCACTATGTTACATATCTCATGTGCTGCGTCACATGTCTACTAATGTATTTCCACTGTATCCTCCGGGTCATGCCTGAAAATAGGCATTTTATGCCTAGTGCACTCACCCAGTTACTAAAAGCAAATAAATAAATAACACGCTTGACCCCTGCAGCACTGCAAGCAGCCCAGAACAGTAGATAGGGACATGTCCATCACCATATAGACATGGATCCATAGCCATGTATATATATATATATATATATATATATATATATATATATATATATATAGTATCTCTCTCTCTCTCTCTCTATATATATATATATATATATCTATATATATATATATGTATAGATAGATATATACAGATATATATATATATATATATGTATAAACATATATAAGTACAGCCTGAGTCCAAACGTGCACTGGGAGAGCCCCATCCCCCACAACAGTGGCACCCCACAGCAGTCATAGGTGCAATAACACTGGTGTGTGCCACAACTGCATGGAACAGGCATGAGGCAAGGGGGGATGTAGGCATAGTCATACTAGGATCTGCAATGGCACAATATTGTTGGGGACTGGGAAGGCTGGGTGGGCCAAGACAGTGCATCTGAGCCATCAAGGCTCTGTTCCTATAGGTGCACACACCCTGGTAGTCTAGTGCCCCCCATCATGATTTCTGACCCAGTGGCTGCTCAAATGACTGTATTCCCTGGCAGTCTAGTGGTCCCCCAACTCCCAGCATGTCTTCTGACCCTGTGCCCTGTGAGAATATCTTAATAATATTAATAATATAAGGAGGCAGTATAGCACAGTGGTTTAAGGCTCTGAGCTGCAAATCTGGAGACCTGGGTTTGAATCCCTCAGCCCCCACTTGCATACTGTGTGACCCTGAGCAAGTCATTTAACTTCCTTGTGCTCCCAGGTCGCACCTGTAAACAAGCTTACAGCTTAGTGTGTCTCTCTGGTTAAAAGCAAAAACACTTGCATAAAACACTTGTAATATCCCTGGTAGTCTAATGGTTCCCCCACGCCCCAACAGGTTTCGACCCCGTTCCTCACAGAATCTCTTTATTTCCCTGGTAATCTAGTGGTCCCCCATGTTTCCGACCTCTGTTCCCTGCAGAATCTCTTATTTCCCTGGTAGTCAAGTGGTTTCCCCACCCAGCAGTGCCGCCCCGCACATCCCACCCATCTGCCAGGATTGGAGCCAATGCCAGCTCAGCCCTCCTCACACCACCATGGTCATCCACCAACTGAGGGGAAAGAGCTGTACTGCATTCATTACAGTACAGCTATTCATTCCTCAGTCAGCGCGGCCGTGGTGGTATGAGGAGGGCTGAGCCGTTGCAGGCTCCATTCCTGGCAGATGGGTGGGGTGTGGGTGGCTGCGGTGTGGGCAACCACTCGACTACCAGGGAAATAAAGAGATTCTGTGGGGAATGGGGTTTGAACTGTGCTGGGGGTGGGAGGTACCACTAGACTGCCGGGAAATAAAGTGATGCTGCAGGAATGGGGTTGGGAAACATGCTGGGGGGGGGGAACCAATAGACTACCAGGAAATAAAGATATTATGATGGGGAATGGGTCAGATACATGCTGGGTGGGGGAACCACTAGACTACTGTGAAGTAAAGTCTTGTTGCAGGAATGGGGGTTTGTAAACATACTGGGGGTGGGGAGACCAATAAACTACTGGGGAAAGAAAGATATTGCAACTGGGAACAGGGTTGGGATATATGCTGGGGGTGGGAAACCATTAGACTGCCCAGGGATGATGATATTCTATGGGTAACGAGGGTCGGGATCATGCTGGGGGTGGGGGACCACTAGAATACCAGGGATTAGTGTTGCTGTTACTGGACATGGGGTCGGGATTCATGATGGGTTTGGGGCACTGCCACTATTAGCACTGCATTAAAAGCAGCTTTTTCTCTGAGGTAACTAGCACCATGCTACAGGTCACACTAATGTTTGTAGCGTGGCGCTATGCTTTTGAATATGCTGGTGCACTGGCATTCCGCTCCCCTCCCTCTGTCCCTCCTGCATAAATTATGGTCAGCGGCGGTAGTTAACACCTAGTGCCGGTGCTAACTGTACCTTTCAATATTGCAGCCAGGCGAGTGTCGGTGCTAGTCCAGCACAATGGCTTTACACCGGTGCTGAGCTTTGAATATCTGGGCCTTTGTTTCTATTTGACTGGTCCTTCTTGGATAATTTTTAACTGCTGGTAATGCATTGCAGGATTTCAGCATCCAATTTAATACTATCTGTGATTCCTTTGCCCCTGAGAAGGCTAAGAATTGGAACAGTAGACAGGAGTGGGTCACACCAGAGTTACTTGAACAACTGAGAGTTAGGGATAAGTGGTAATATATAGCAAGACAAGGAATATACAGTAAGTCACCCTTTAGCTTATAAGGAAGCCCACAGCAAGTGTAAATCTCTGATTAGAAGCTTAAAACATAATTTTTTATTGAAAACAGAAGCTGTTTAAAGGGAAGAATGTCTTGGATACATGGAACTTAATAAATGACTTACTGTACTTGGTCGAAAATAAAACACCTCTCCACAGACATTAAAGACACCACCAGGAGTAATACATGAGCCATCAACTATTGCTGTAGACTTCAATAAATATTTATCAGATTTATCAGACTATTTACCATTTTCCAACTCTAACAATTTGCCTGATAGCTATGATACAATGATCTTCGCCATGCTTATCCAAACTTTTATTTTGGGGTTCTCACCCCAGTGAAGTCGTTTTCATCTATCTAACCTTAGTCCTCACCCTACAGTGGGTAATGATGGGGTGAACTTCAGGCTTGTGAGGATCACCACTGATATTATTTGTTTCCCACTCACTAAAATATTTAATTTGTCACTTTGCCTTGGCCAGTTTCCCTACATTTAGAAACAGTCAACTCTTGTTCCTATATTTAAAGCATGCACATGGCCAATGTACAAAATTACAGTCCAGTATCTCTGTTGGCTCCTTTATCTAAGGTTCTTGAATGGATAGTTTTCAATCAAATGATTGATTATTTACTTAAGTATGACATACTGACTTCAGCATAACATGGATTCCGCCAGATCACAGCATTTTGACGCCTTGGTCAGGTTCACACAGGCAGTCCATCAGGCCTTAGATATTTTTCTTTTTTTTACTGTGGCTGCCTTTGTGGACCTGGACCAAGGCCTTCGACTTGGTAAAGCACAATCTGCTCGTGTCTGCCCTTTACAAACTGGGTCTGTCTCTGAGGTTGTTGGTTAGTTTAAGAGCTACATTTCTGGTCACTAAATCAACAAAACTTAAGGGTAGCATTTCACCCATCTGTAATTGCATTTGGTGCTCCTCAGGGTTCTGTTTTGAGTCCCATTTTATTTAGTTTATTTTTGAATGCACTACCCTCAGTTTATTGTAATACTCAGATTTTCTTTATGCTGATGATGCTGTGATCCTCATGAGTAGTCCCAATTTTTGAATGTACAAAATGATTTGGCTTGTGATTTTGTTGCCATTCAGAAATGGTTTTGTTTTAATAAATTGGTACTGAATGAGAAAGAAACAAAATCCATGTTTCTTTATAACCAAAAGAAAAGTTGGTTGATGATCCAACTCTCTCACTGTGCACATTAAGGGCGATGACATTGAACAAGTTAGACCTTCAAATATTTAGAATTTCTATTGATGAATCCTTAATGAATGAACGGCATTAATACCATGATTAAAGTAACCCATCAAAGATTGGGTTCGCTACAGACTTAACTCGTTATTTATTCCATCCACTAGGTTGTTGCTGTCTCAGAGCTTCTTTTGCCTCTGATAGATTATGGACTATTGTTCTATTATTCAGTGGGTTTGGAGTTGCTGAATAAGGTTAAGACATCACTGAATCAGATTGCTAGATTCGCTTCACACCTACCATGTCTTACCCACCATTGTAACCTACATGAGCATTTGGGTAGACTGCAGCTTGATCAGGAAAGTATCCCTGGGCATGGTACCAAGTTCTTTTCATGTAATCTTTAAAAACTGTATTTTCACAGTTCAAGTTAAATCATCCCAATGTACTTGGTTTACAGTTTCTATGGTGAAACCTCTACTGGTCAGAGATCATTGTTATATACATTGCCAGTGGTTTACAATGTTTTACTGTCATGTATAACCAGTGTTTTCAATATTTTACATACCTTCAGAATAGCCTTATAAAATGTCCTCTCTAGTAATAGACATGAATGTTTAACTGTTAACTAATTTTATCTCTGTATACATTTTCTTGTCAACTGTTCTGTGTCTTATCTAATTTGTTAATATATACTTTTGTTATTTGCTCTGTTCGCCCATATACTGTAAATGAGTCTTTGGCCCTGGACTTTTCAGATTTTAAATAAACAAGACAAACAAAACAAACAAAACCTTATTTATTTGTCCTTACAATGGCTCTTTGTTCCTGACAGTGAACCTTATTTCTCTTTGTTCCTGGCAGTGAACCTTATTTTCTTTTGTCCTTTCCAATTTCATTTAACTTAGGACCAAACAACATACAGTATCTGCTACAGAAAGAATGTCATGAAGGTGCATCTTAGAGGTTTAATCTGCTGACCAATGCCTCAGCCACACAGTCACATGGCTGCAACAACTGCTGCTGAATGTCTTGCAAAGAGCTGCAGCAAGACAACTATGGAATCTTTTATAAAAGAAATGGCCATTTGCATTAATGGAACTAAATTATGTACTTGGAATTCTCTGGTTTGGTGTCCACTGAGGTGGTAGTCCACTCACGTAAGGCTCATGCTATCTAGCCAATGCTAATTACAGCCTTAATGTGAAACACAAAAGTAGTGTGAGCAGGTTTTGGTGGCAGCCAGTGATATGATGCAAAATATTCTGATATATACAACAAGAGTGGGGGTAAAATGGCATTAAAATATATAGCTCAGCTAGTAACATCAGTAACAGAAACATACCCCCAAAATATTGCTATGAATGTTGTCACAGTAGATATTTTTAAGGTTACTGTCATCACAGTGGAATACTAAATCAATCAGAGAGCAGCTTTTACGATGCTGATGACATCACAATGCCTAGAGCAGCACTGAAGCAAGCTGTTAAAATCAAAGAAAACCAGCAAAATCTTGAAGTAAACTGTAGAGTTAAAAGCTAGAACTGTAAACTACTGTTGTATATATCAAATATACAATAGCCAGACTTAAAATAGACAATTTATCATCACTCATGAGTGTGCAGTACATTTATAACTGACTTATGGCTCTGCACTCGTGAGTTATGCTCCTGCCCCATAAATTGAATGTTAAATTGCATATTTTTATTTATTTTTTTTATTTTATTGAAATCTAGGATTACAAATACCTTTGAGCAGGAACTGCTCATTTACAAAGGTTCCATTTGAATCAGCCTATTGCATATCCCCTATATATCACAATATATCACAGAAAATTTCAATTGGATTTCAGTGATATTTCCCAATATATCCAGGTATACAATATAGTGAATCTCGTCACCAGCTACCACTGTACAGTACATGCTGGGCCATCCTATTGTCATTGACATCTGTTAAATAATCTGCCCTTCCATGATTGATTGCTATTGAATTGATCACTATTAGAAGTCCAGCATCTGTAACTGTGGAGCTCCCATTCCTTGTGGAATGATCTCTGAAAAGAACTGTGTTTGCTGTGTTGTTTGATAATTGCTTTTTTTTTTGGCCCATCGACTGGCCACCATTTGTTCATCCTACCACCGACCCCATCTCCTGGGACTTACCTTACCACCACAGTAGTGCACTCTGGCTTACTCCACAGATGGGGCCATCAAGGAGTATCTTCCTGAGCAGAGACTGGCTCAAGATCTGGGGAAAGCCCTTGGTTATCTGCATGGGATCTGGTGGAGGGTGGACATCCTCCTGCATGGATGAGGAATTTTTGTAGATGCTGGTCCACCAGGGAGGTGTGGCATACACTGATACTGGGACATGAAGCATCAGACATCTGGCACACAACCCAGAACTCTTCTGTTCCAGCCATCAGACCACTAATCTCCATGAGGGGTCAGTCAAAGGGAGTTCCCCCTCGCTGAAGGAGGAAAGCAGTCCATGGGACACTTGATCCTCCTTCTCCTGGTTGGCCTTCTGACACCTTGGGCTCACTTCCAAACCCAGGATGGCAGCGTTGCAAGCAGAAACTTTACTGCTGTACCAGCAGACCAGCTTGATAACTGCTTCTTATCAAATTAACCCATTCTTTCTGGATGATTTACCAAAAGGGATAAAACTCAGGAAAACATTTTGAGCATTTCTTGATGTGACGAATGTCTAGTTCACCTGCAGTAAAAGCGTTAAGTTGGGTTGTCAATAGAAACATTGAATTTAATGGCAGATAAGGACCTCTTGGCCCACCTAGTCTGCTCATTTTCCTACCTAGTGTATGCATGAAAACCTACATGTCTCTTTGATTAGAAAGGAAGTGTACCGTCTGTTAAGTAAGGATGGTACTGAGGTAACTATTGGCCCTTTAATCATTCCTCTACCTCTTTTTCTGACTTGGAACATAAAGATTCAGCAGAACTATGAGGTTCTGTGGGATTATCTGTGCCTTAGAAGCATTTCAAATTATTTGGGTAAGGAGGGTTTTTTGTCCAGAGAAATCTGGGGTATATTGCAAGTTGGGAAAAGAATATTTCTTGCCCAAGTTTAATGAATTACACTAGGCTAGTACATGTGTATGTGCCTGTGTAAACCATCCCCATGGAAAGGGTCATTTGTGCTTTGGGTATTTTACCTGGCTGACTCTAAGGAACATCTCACTGAGACAGCTTAATATTTGGTACAATTTATCATATTTATTGTTGGACTTATTATTATATTCTGTATGAAAGCAAGAAAGAAATGGTACTGCTAGAGGGGACTAAAATTTCACAGTATGATAAAGGTAATAAAAGGAAAGAAAATTAAGCTGGATGCCACACAGTTACTAATTAAAGACCTAGTGTACTGCCTGGAAACTGCCTGCAATTAACTGTAACTTCCAGATGTTGTCACTTATCAGCCTATCACTTCTTATATCTAAGTATTTTTATTTTCTGCTTGCTATTTAGAAGATTTTCCACTTGGCAATACGGGGTGATGTGTGGAGCAGCACTTTGTCTGGAGGGGAAAAACCAGTCTCTGTTCTTCCTCTACATCAACACTGAGACCACACTGACTATGATATCACTAGTAACCAGCAAGAACCATTTCTCACTGCCAGGTTTCACTTTCACATGAAGCAGCAGAGATTGACTCTCCCTGGTTACTAGTGATGTCAATTTCCTGCATTTTGACTGGTAGCTTGTGAAAGTCACTGCTCAGGCTGTAAGGATTATGGTGCCTCAAGGTGTTTTGTCTCATTTCTGATGATGTAGTGGGAGGAACAGAACTGACTTTTTTCCTCCAGAGTGTTGCTCCACACATGTCCCCAGTACTGCCAGGTGGAAAATGTTTTAATTAGCAAACAGAAAATAAAAAATACTTCAGATATTGGAAGTCATAGCTGACATATCTGACAATTACTGTTAATTCCAAACAGTACAATAGCTCTTTAAATAATGAGTAATAACATGAAAATTCACAAAAGTTAAAAAGATTTTTATTAAAATTAAAAAGTCATGACATTCTATGTATTGATACTAAAATAGTGTAAATAAGGTTGATAAAACATAGTATCAACACTATGTATTTGCCACTTTGTGGCTGTGTCACAACTAAAAACATGTATTGATCATTTACTGAAAAGCAAGTTCAAATAGTATTGATAAAAATAGAATAGTGTAAGCATATAAACGCAGTATTAACTGAGCTAACTCTTTAACAGTTGGACTGCAAGCTTTATTAAATTATGTTTCTGGCCTCTGAGCAGAGAGAGAGAGAGAGAGAGAGAGAAGAGAGAGAGAGAGAGAGACTAAAGCTTCCTTAAATCAAGGAGGTAATTTAATAGACTACACCAAATTGAATTATTACTTTTTGGACCTGGGTAAGTAACTCTGTTTTGAGTTTCTGTTTTTGGGGTTGACTTTTCTTAGTTTAACTTTTATTTGCCAGGAGAAACTGTAGCTGGGAGATATTTGCAGTCATTTGTGACTAGACCTGTTACTTAACCTCTGTGAAATAAGTGTCTGAAAGAAGGAAGGCACTCCCGAGGTGGAGGTCAGAGTTGTAGTTGATTGTTTTTGGAGGGCACAGTTTCTCACCCACCCTAGTGCATACCTTCCTTTATCACAGGGTTCACTTCTCAAACCACGAACAGCATACATCTGTTCATATCCTTAAAGGCACAGCACACTGAATAGGGGTGGAGACACTCACAAGCTTGCACACACTAAACAAGAACAAAAACAAAATAAAAGCATCTGTAACAGGGAGGGACACAGACAATCTGGGAGTGGTGCAATGAACTGGCTGTGGAGCAGCAGTCTTCCAGGAGACATTCTGGAGACTGCTTGCTCTCTATTTGCAGGCACCTCTCTGGTCTGAGGGAGGAGGTTGTCTATCTCCATGCTGATCTGGCAATGATTTGAAAACCCCTCCCAGTGATCACCCAGGCTACTGCCACTACCTCAGAGGCTGCCAAGAAAGAGGAGTGGCTGGACCACAGTGGGCCCAGGAGGGTGAGGGTGTGAAACAAAGGTACATCCTCCAGTTGTGCCTCTCCACACCATTCACCACTCTGGCAGAGCATGGTTCCTCATGGAGGCACCCACAGTGGAGACCAAGGAAGATGCTGGGAACCTCCACAATGGAGACCCACAGGAGGATGGCACAGGACCCCACAGGGGAAGGAAACAACTCCTGGTGGGGGCCTCAGTTGTTAGGGGGTAGAAATGGGGAGGGAGGGTAAGGGGGGTAAGGAACCTGCCGGCACCATGGCTTGGAGGAACAGGAAACAAATTCTCAGGGTCATGGAGCAGCTGCAGGAGTGAGTTGGATGTCATTATCCACCTAGGAACAAATGACCTGACTGAAAATGGGATCAGAGAAGTGCAACAGGAGTTTGTGGAGTTGGGAAGGAGCCTTAGACAAGTAGCACACATGATAACTTTCTCAGAAGCACTACCTGTCTGTGGCATGGATGAGGCTAGGGTACTCCACACTATGAGATTCAATGACTGGTTGAAAACCTGGTGCAGAACTCAGAGATTTGGCTTCATTGGGGACTGGAGCTCCACCTGGAGGGATGCAGGCCATACTGGTGCGATGGGTTTGCATCTATCCAGGAGGGAACCAGGATCCAGGTGATAGGTTTAAATGCTTCAACGGCAAGCATTTAAACTAGTCAAGGGGAGGCACTGAAAGGAGAAGGGGAAATCCTAGCCCCCAAAAAATCATGCTAGTAAGTGAGGTAAACACCAAGATAGAGCAGTCGACAGGGAGAAGGGAGAGGTAAATGGAGAAAAAGACAAAGGCAGTAAGAACAGGGTGGGGCAAAAAGAAATAAAGCTATAAGAAAATGGAGGGTAATGAGTACCATGCCCATAGTCTAGGTAAAAGCTCCCGAAATGGTGGCCATGATGGAAGAGGGATGCCTGGATATCATGGCAGTCACAGAAACACAGTACACAGAGAACCATGACTGGGATGTCAACATACCAGGGTACAATCTACAGGAGGGACAGGGAGGGAAGAAGAAGAGGAGGAGGAGGAGGAGGAGTAGCTCTCTATGTAAGGGAAGGGATCAAAGCAACAGAACTAAAGGATAAACAGGAGAAGAGGACACACTGTGGGTCACTTTGAGACTAGAAATGGCACCACAATCCACACAGGGAGTGCATACAGCCCCCATCTCAGAGGGAGGAAATAGACAAGGAAATGATAGAAGGCATCTTTAGAATGGCAGAGAAAGGGAGGTATTGCTGATGGGGACCTAAATATGCCAGATGTTAACTGGAGCACCTTTGCTACAGCCACATCCAAGAGCAGGGCTATTCTCCATGCCCTACAGGGGGCATGTCTCAGACAGCTAGTTTTGGAACCCACTCAGGAGGGAGCAATCTCATATAGATACATAGACAGTGTCAGCAGGTAGGGCCCATGGCCCACCCAGTCTGTCTATTTGAGCTTGTAAGTTAACTTTATGTTTTCCTAGAAGTCTGTTGCCCTTAACCCTGACCTTCAGAATTCTTTAGACTTTGTACTTTCAAATGGGGACAGAGAAAGGATCTCTGATCTTGAAGTGGTAGCCATCTGGGAATAAGCAACCACCAAACAGTGTGGTTCACAATAAACTTAGCTGTAGAGTCAAGCCACAAAAGTGAAGGTACTGGACTTCAGGAGGGCTGATTTTGTCAAATGGGAGCGTGCCTCAAAAGCACTAGCAAACAGGTAAGAAGGTGGGTGGAGAAACAATGGGGAAACATCAAAGTTGCTATCACAGAGGCAACAAACCTCTGAGTGAAGCAAATAAACAAATCAAATGAAAGAAAAACCACTATGGTTCTCAAAAGAAGTGGTGGAGGAGGTTAGGGAGAAAAGATAGCATTCAGGAAGTATACTGAAACACAGAAAGAGCAGGACAGAGAACTGTACCAGTTAAAGCAGAAGGAAGTCGGGAAGGCAGTCAGAATAACAAATGCCCAAACTGAGGAAAAGATAGCCAACTCCGGTTAAGAAGGGGATAAAACCTTTTATAAGTACATTAGGAGCAAAGACTAAGGCAAGGATACCGAGGCTGAATAAAGAGGAAGGTGGTTGGGCAGAGAGTGACAGTAAAAAAGCAGGGATACTGAATGAATACTTCTGCTCAGTATTCACAATGGAAGAGCAGGGGAGATACCTAATCCAGTCAATAGAAGCACTCTGGATGGGGGTTGATATTAGTCCTTTCACAGAAGAAAGGGTTTGAAAGAACTCTTAAAACTGAAGGTGGATAAAACAATGGGCCCTGTTGGGGAGTCACCCCAGAATTCTAAAAGTACTAAGGAAGAACTAGTAGCACCACTGACTACCCTTTTAATAAATCTTGGGAGGATGGTGTAGTATCTGAGGGCTGGAGAGGAGGACAGATGTGATTCCTTCACAAAAGTGGGAGTAAGACAGATGCAGGAAACCACAGACCTGTCAGTTTGACCTCAGTGTTAGGGAAAATAATGGAATCCTTCTGAAGGAAAGAATTGTTGAGTACCTAGAGGCCAGTGGGGCACAGGACCCAAGGCAGCATGGATTCACAGTGTGAAGGTCATGTCAGACAAATCTAATTGATTTCTTTGACTGGGTGATCAAAGTAGTAGACCAGGGAGGGGCTGTGGACATGGCCTACCTAGACTTTAGCAAGGCATTTGACACAGTCCCACACAAAAGATTAATTAACAAATTAGCTAGCCTGGGAGTGGGTCAAATAGTGGTAGCCTAAGTAAAACACTGGCTGGACAACAGGACACACAGGGTAATAGTAAATGGAGTCCACAGTGAAGAAAGGGGGTTACTAGTTGGGTACCACAGGGTTCAGTACTGGGGTCAGTCATTTTAATGTCTTTATAAGTGACATTGCAGAGGGACTGGAAGGAAAGTAGTGTCTTTGCAGATGACACAAAGATCTGCAACAGGGCTGATTTGCAAGGTGGAGTGGAAAGGATGAAAAGAGTCTTGGCAAGGTTGGAGGAATGGTCAAATGTATGGCAGGTTAGATTCAATGCATAGAAGTTCTGAGTAATGCGCCTGGGAAACAAAACCCAGGGAAGAATTGAAAATTGGGGAGATACTGACAACAACAAAAATGGAAAGGAACTGGCGGTGGTCATATCAGATGACCCAAAGGTGGGCCAGCAATGTGAGAAGGTAGTAAGGAGGGCTGGGGGAAATACTGGGATGCATAGGAGAGGCATCACCAGTAGAAAACCAGAAGTTGTTGGCCCTCTGTACAAACAGTTGGTAAGACCACATCTGGAGTACTGTGTACAGTTATTGAGACCCCATCTCCAGAAAGACATAGACAGGGTGGAGGCTGTCCAGAGGAGGCAACCATAATGGTGCAGGGTCTGCACCAGAAGACATTGAAGAAAGACTAAATGAGCTTAAGATATATAGCCTCGAGGAAAGGGGGCATTATAGAAACTGTCAAATACCTCAACGGAATCAACAAAGTCCAAGAGGGTAGCATCTTTCAGAAAAGAGATGCAAGAACAAGGGGCACAATTTGAAGATAGAGGGGGATAGCTCAAAGGTAATGGAGGAAGTTTTCTTCACAGAGAGGGTTAGTTGCATGGAACAGCCTTTCTGATGGGGTCATAGAGTCAGAAACAGTGGGGAATTCAAAATGCATGGGACAGACATAAGAAAATTCTAGTGGGGGTAGGAGGAAGTAGGCTGTTGGTTAACTAGGATCTGCAGCTTATCCGTTAGGTAGGGAAATGGGCAGACTAGCTGGGCCAAGCGGTCTTTATCTGCCATCTGATTCTTTGTTTCTCTGTTTCTATGTAACAGTTCTGAAGTTAGATCTTTCAAAAGAGAATTTCTTTAAAACAGAATAACACTGGAACTATTTGGGATAGAAACTTAATTACTTTTATTATGAAAATTTGGAGTCAGTTTAGTTCATATATTGATAAGATATTAGTGCAGTGACCACATATCAATATAAAACAAAAAGGTTAATATTAATATAAAAACCTAAGATGGTTCACTAAATAATGAATGTCCTGTAATTTTAAATGACATAGCAAAATGGATAGAAATGTAGCAACACATGAAACCTGTATCTTAAAGATTTATACATGATAATCAGACTTTAAGCTTTCAATTTAAAAAATATTTAAGTTTCTATGATTAATAGTTCAAACGTTACTGCTTTCAAAATATCATTTCAAGCAATATTAAATATCATAAATGATTGTTTTGGACATGGTTGGAAGGTAGCAGTGGTTGTCCTATGAATAAACACATTCTTTTCTAGTTCTTATATATGTATGTTTTTGTGATTTGTAGTCTTATGTATCTCTGCATTCAGCTCCTTTCTACAGATTGTTGTCAATTTCAATTATTGTTTGCCAAACTGAAACATCCTAAATCATGCCTAAAATAGACAATTTGTCTTGTATACTTATCTGGTTAACAACAACAAAAAAGATACACAAACTAAATAAATAAATAAATAATGAATAAATTGAGGGATCGTAACTTCCTGCTGCCATTGCAAAGTAAGAAACTAGATGTACCTTATCCCAGGACATGATCTTGCTGGTACAGGGAGCCAAGAAACTAGTGCAGAAACATGGAGATTGTCCATTTTAAATTTCTTACTGAAAGAGAAGGGACTGCAGGATGTCATAATGTCAAAAAAATGCAGAAAAGTACATTATGTGATCTACTGTAGTTATTTTGCATCTGACTGGCCCAGCTTCTAAATTTTGCACACTTTGCAACTTGCAGCAAAATTATTTTGTAAGTTTCAATTTTGTGCTAATTGATTTTCTATAGTTACAGTGCACTTTTCCTTGTACACTGTACATTTGTTCTGCAGTCGTATTAGTTTCAAGAAAAAATGTGAAAAAGGAGAATGGGGAAAAATTGAAAAAAACCTAAAAATCCTTTTTGCCTCAGATGCTAGCCAGGCTTCAGTAACACTATAAATGCTCACAAACCAATGTGAGCACCTAAAACAACCTAATCTTAGAAATATACTAAGTACCCACTTCTGAGAGGGAGACTATCATGATGAAGAGAAATACAACAAGCATTTGTCAATGCCGAATGTTTGCTTGCTGGCATTGGCAGTGGTAGTGTAGAAGTTACAGAGCATGTATATGAATGGCAGTGAAGTATTGAACTGAAGCCAACCCCACCACCACCCTGCAGAGAGTGACAGGCATTGGGGTGCGCTTGGGTTGTCAGGCATAACGCCACGCCATTTCACCACACCCACCCTGCAGACACTGACAAGTGTCATGGTGTTCCTTGGGTCTTTGGTTCTTTATGCACACCCCATTTCATTAGGAAATATGGTGAGATGGGTTCGATATAGGAGAATGGGTGAAGTTTGGGGTCAAGAGTCCAAGGCATACCTTGATGCCTCTCACTGACTGCAGAGTGTGGAATGGTATGAGCATCACAGGCAAGAATCCCAAGTCACACCCCTGATGCCTGTCATTCTCTACAGGGTTGGGCATTATAGTTGGAAACCCTAATACCTCAGGCATTCGTTGGTATTTTCAACTTCAAATTTTCGACATGTTTTTTTGTGACCTCCACCTCATGAACAGGGGAATATCAGTTTGTTAGCCGAAAGCTGCTTATGCACATTGACTATGGCATTTAGCACCACAGGTGCAAAACATTCCAAACAGGATGTAAAAATGACAGCTGTATTATTCATGGGAGGTGTAAAAATGGCAATGTTGCAAGTCTGTAGAAAAATATTTAAAAAATGGTGAAGTCACTGAAGCATATAGAAACTGTGCAATGCACACCTGAATATAATTAGGTTGGAGATTTTTTACAGATTGTCAACTCAGGCATTTTGATGCCTCCGATCATGAACAGTGTCACTGTGATTTTCTTTATCTGTGCCGAACAATGATTTCCCACAGCGACCACGCATCTCTCGCGCTGAAAGTGTGGAAACACACTTCAGTCATGTTGTGAAAATGACAGCTGTACTGTTCATAAGGAAGTGTGGAAAATGGCACTGGTGAAAATCTGACTGCAAATATTACAAAGTCATGAACTAGCGAGGGTGCATGGAAACTGGGCAATGCTCACTTGTAACACAGTCATTTTATGGATTTATAATAACTGGTCAGCAATTTCTCTCAATGTACTGACCAGGTTGATGTTTTCCATAACAACCGGCTGGTTGTTATGACATTCATGAGCCATGCCAATCAAACTATGCTGCTTCCTCATTGGCCAACATTCTGTATGTGGGCAGGGCCAAACAGTTTCACAAACTGTTGGAGAAAAATTGCTGGCCTGTTAGTATACAAAATAAAAGATGGGAGGGTTGATATGAGACTTATCGCACACTTCGATGTGGATGCTTTGATAAACCCCTCTGGCTTCGCCTCGGGATTTATGTAGCATCCCACAACTCAGGTGTGCTTTAAATTTCATATCAAACCCTTCCCCATCCATTATTCTCTTTGTCACCAAATTTCAACATAGCCATTTTAAGACCTCTGCTCATGAACAGTGTAACTGTGATTTTCTTAAACTGTTCTAAACATTGCTTTCGACACCAACAGCACCATTGTGCGCTACATGTGCTAAAACGTATTTTGGGTGACATATGAAAAATTGCAGCTGTACTGTCCGTAGGAAGTGTAATAAAATGGCAATGTTGAAAATCTGGAGTGAAAATATTAAATTGCAAACTTACGAAGCATGCATAGAACTGTGCAACGACGCCGAATACAGTCATTTTTAGAAATTTTTCACCAAATTTTCAACATAGCCATTTTAGACCTCTGCTCATGAACAGTGTCACTGTGATTTTCTTAATTTGTCCCAGACATTGATTTCGCACACCAACTGTGCCACTGTACGCTACATGGGCGGAAACATGTTTTGGGTGAGATGTGAAAAATGACAGCTGTACTGCTCATAAGAAGGTGTGGTAAAATGGCAATGTTGAAAATCTGGAGTGTAAAATATTGAAAATTCATGAACTTACGAGTGTGTGAACTCGCGCAACGACGCCAGAAACAGTCATTGTTAGGAATTTTTCATCAAATTTTCAACATAGCCATTTTAAGACCTCTGCTCATAAACAGTGTCACTGTGGTTTTCTTAATTTGTCCTGTACATTGGTTTCGCATCACCGACTGCACCATTGTGCGCCACATGGGCGAAACACGCTTTGGGTGAGATGTGAAAATGACAGCTGTACTACTCATAAGAAGGTGTGGTAAAATACAATGTTGAAAATCTGGAGTGAAAATATAAAAATTTGCGAAATTACAAGCGTGCATAGGAACTGGGCAACGCATGCTCGTAGAACAGTCGTTTTTGAAATTTTCCACCAAATTTTCAAAATAGGCTTCTTGAGAGCCCCACCTTATGAACACTAGCAGTGTCATTTCATTAATTGGTCCCGAAAGGTGATTTTGTGTAGTGACTGCGAAATCACCCTTCAGGCCTGAATAACATCATGACAGTGACATCATTCATGAGAAGGGTCCCAAAACCCCATGTTGAAAATTTGCGAAAAATTCCAAAAATGCCTGAGATATGCAACAAAGCTGAAAACCCCTTATCTAGCCCATTATACAGCTACCGGCATTTCCTCAGTTCATGGTTGGCTTTGAAGAGTGCAGACGTGTTCCTGGTCCACCAAGATCGCCGCGCGAGGTAATGGAGGGCATGGGGTGAGGGAGGTGGGGAGGCAGGGTGCGCATTGGGTGGGTGCGGGTTGTGGAGGGGGGCCAGAGACTACGGGACTGTTTTTTCTTTACAGGTGTTCTTTTGTTTCCAATGACGACGCGAGGACATTTGCCACGCTGGGGTGGGCTTCCAGCATGGCACAAGGACGGTTGGGGGTGTTCAGCCGACGGGATTGGGCACCCCTGGCTGCCAAAGCATCGACACACACTGGGGTGGCTGCCAGCCTGGCACCCAGTACTGGGGTGAGGACAGTGGAGCTGATGGGATTGGGCACTTCCATCAGCTATATATATGAGTTGCCATGCTTGGGTGGGCACCCAGCGTGGCATTTGAAAGGCTTTGGGGGTGGGGGAGTCCAGCACAGCCGACGGGATTGGGCACCCTGCTGGCTATACAGTGTAAGTGCAGCTATGGGGCACGACGCCTGTGTGTGCATGTGTGTGGGGAGCTGCGCATGAGCAAGCGATATCTTATCGCTGCTCACTGAAGCATAGCTCCCCTTTGAACTGCATGCCACTGCATTTTGAGCTTGTCATAGACAGCTCCAGCATGCATTGCTTACAGGGCTGTGCCTGCCAACACACTGACTGAATTGGAAGAGGGGTGACACACCTCTGAAATCTTGGATGATGGCACTATGTTTCTGTGCACTATGCATGCAAGCAAACATAACAAACATAATAAATGTATCTTAATTTTTGAAGACCGTGTTTTTTTTTTTTTGTGTGCATATGTGATGTATGAATGAGGGATCCTCACTGTAGATTAAGGGAGGATGTGAAATGGTGCAGGTACATGGGGGGTGTACAAAGTGGTAGACAGTAAGCCCTACCAGAGCTTCAGGCTGATGTAGCACAGCTGGACTAAGGAAAGGAGGATGTGAAATGATACAGGTACATGGGGTGAACAAAGTGGTAGACAGTAAGCCCTACCTGAGCTTCAGGCTGATGTTGCACAGCTGGAATAAGGCACAAGCACCCACGGCATATTCTTATAGTCCCTGCTTTATATGTCTGTTTATGTTCTTACAGCGTTGATTGCCTAACTGAGCCAAGATGTAAAACAGATACTAAAATGTCAGGTTTATTTCAGGTGACCATGTTCTTATAGTCCCCGCTTATATGTCCGCTTATGTTCTTACAGCATTGATTGCCTAACTGAGCCAAGATGTAAAACAGATACTAAAATGTCAGGTTTATTTCAGGTGACCAGGATCATAGTGAGAGGGGCAAGTGAAACAATGTCCTGAGAATGTGCTTAAACTTATTAACCATTGCTGTGCCATGGAGTGATACACCGTCCAGAATCCCTATACATTCAAATTTGTTTGCAGCCTAAAGGTGCTTAGGTGGATTGGCATTTACATTACTCAGCGGCAAATCTTTTTTCATACTATCATCAGTTAAGATATAACCACTAACTGATGACAGACACTTAGGGCATGAAACTGTGCTACCAACAAAGTTGCATTTGCAAAGACCTGAATATTTATCTGTTGGTAATGAAATGAAAACTGTCAGCTGATAACATTCAGCCACTGTCCATTGCACAGAATAGACATCTCACTGATAGATCTGGAGCAAAGGGACATGCACTTGCCAATAACACCACTGCAGCTCCAGACACTGAAGAAAGAAGTTCATGCATTTTCATGGCTGTTTACTTTTTGGCATTTTAAAACAGTTACTTAGCATCTGCACTAAGATGTTACACGTCGCTGAACTGAATTGTGACACTAGAATCCCTGCATCAACATTTGTCAGCAAAAGTGAATTGAAAAATCAATAGCTGTATAAAATGGTAAGTGACATGAGTCAATAACAACATATCTGCACGTAATACTTGGCTTAAAATTTGAGCACCACCATATTCCGCACCACAGCGTCAAAAAGGGATGCCATTTATAATTCAGCTAATGTCAAGCAGTTTTCGAGCATAAAAAGAATTACAGTATCAGTATGGTGGCAGAAACGGATCAGGAAATTATGAAATAATGCAACAGCACCCCATCGGCCATATGTTGTGTGGGTGGAGGGAGGCATGAGCACCAGGGTGGGCTGTTGGGCAGCTTCAGATTCGGCCGGAGGAAAGGGTGGATTCAATTGTGAGCTACGTTGAATTTCTGTTTCTTTTCTATACCTAGTTTTCGCTTATTTTGTTAGGGGCATGTCCAACCCTAAGATGTTTAGGGTCACAAGGTGATGTGACTTCATTGAGCATCTGATTTGAGAAAGAGCTGTGTGATTCTATCTAAATGCCAGCTCACGGCAATTCAGAGAAAAATATTTTGAAGCTGCATTACCAGACTAAGTGTGCAGTTTAGTGAATTACACACAGGGGTGTGTTATATGACAGCACTAAAAGGTGCATTAGAGTGCTTCAGTCATGAAACCTCCCCATTGGCTGCTGCTGAAATGCATAGCAGTATGTTCTCCTTTGTGCATTCTGGCTGTTCTTTGCTTCAACTGCAGGTAGTACAGTACACTCAAGTTCGTTTGCATAGGTTTTAGCAGTGAGGAGTTCACATTGACAGAGTCTAGTAAGAGAAAACGCTTGGAATTACACATACAACGAAGTCTGAGTGTTCACATCAAATGCTGAGGTATTTTTTCTGGAGGATTAGAACCCATGGAGTTCATGAAGGTGTGCTTTGGAGAGCTGGCGTGTGTAAGGACTGTTAGGCACTCACACATTTTGGTGGTCCTGCTGTGGCAGGGAACAGTTTATTAAAGTAATGATGTGTGGCTTGTCTCTAAGCTAGACAAGACTACACCATCCTATCAGGTAACCAACACAGTTGATCTGTGTGTGTGGTGGGGAGCTGCTCACTGAAGCATAGCTCCTCTTTCAACTGTATGCCACTGCATTTTCAACTGCTGTCATAGACAGCTCCAGCAGTGATTGGAGAACTGTGACCATGCCTGCAAACACACTGACTGAATTGGAAGATGCTGACACACCTCTGAAAAACTCAGATGATGGCACTATGTTTCTTGCACATGCGGCAAGCAAACATAAAAACAACCAAATGTTTCTCAGATACCACATTAGAAGGCAGACTTAGCTAACACTTCTATTATTATGACAGGCAGACTGTCAGAACACCCAGACCTCCACAGGAGCTGGGATTAAAGCAGCAGGAAATCAATTAATTGTCGAAAAGGCACAATCTGAATTTAAAAATTCTGTTTAGTTTGGACAAAAATATTGTTCTCTTGGTAGCCACTAAACATAAAAAGAAATGAAAGTTGTTAAGCACAGATCAAGATAAAGAGCACCAACAATTAATTGTCCCTTTAGCTGGCACAGTTCAGCTGGCTGGTAAGTACTGGCAGAATGTTGATGCGGATAGGGTTCCATGATGATGTCACACAGTCTTGATTCTTAGCACGAGCTACTTTGTAGCTACAGGTTTCATGTGTTGCTTGGGTTGGGGCTGGAGGTTGCTCAAGTTGTTGCTGCAGCAGCAGGGGCCAGTTGCCCATGTTCCCCAGGCTGGGGTATGCTAGATGAATTAATCTATTGGCCTAATCACAGGACTAGCAGACTAGTCCTGTAAAGAAATGCTTGCTCTTACATTTTTTCAGTTTTAATAGCTCAGAGAGCCTTTCTTCCTGTCAGGTCCTTCATTTTAAGGTCTTGCAAATTTAAATTTTGTGAAGTGCTCAGTCAGGAGCTCTTGCTATAGTCGTTCAATACGTAGTGGGCATTTGGAATCTTGAAAATATTTCTAAGTATGTCTGCAAATGTGTTTTAGGGTCTAGTTCTCGTTTCAGTGAAACTCTCCAGGACTTTGTTACTGTTAATGGCACTTCTAGGCTGTTTTAAGGCATATAGCACAGCTAAGTGCTGCATAGCCCACTGAAGATATATCATTATCACAGTGAACACCTTGCCAAGTCTGTTTAATTTTATACTCTACTTTTCAAACTTTCACTATTTATTAAACTAGGGCAGCACTCACTCAGCTAGATGGGAAAGTGACTGTAACACCCAGGTTGATTTATAATTTATTCAGCCATTGATATTTAGCATTGCTCCTGTTTGCAGGTGATAGAACCATATGATACTTCCAGTAGCTGAACATTGTATGTATCCACTGCTTTTTTAACTATCCACAATGGAAGGAAGTGGGTGGGGTGCCTGAAACATGCTGTGGACTATCTCATACCACATAAAACTGTATGTGAACTTTAAAAATAATCCTTGGTGGAAGGCCACAATCCCCTTAGGGATGGCTCTCTTTACAACCTTTGGCAGATTTTCAAAATTATTTCAGATTTTTTTTATTCTAAGAGGACTATGTATTGTGATAAATCTGTATGTTCTCTTACCCTTGTGTTTCCTTCTTGTAATAACTTTGAGCCATCACTATTTTTAACTTTCAGGAACTGAAGAAAGCAAAGAGCTACTGACTTATGAGAGTCTGGCAAATGCCATGTTTGCTCTTATGAAATACAAGCTCCAAACTGCACTCTGTCTGGTATTGTTTGTCTGTTAATGTTTCTAAATGTGTCCTTTTCTGTGTTGTGTCTCTGTTAGGGCTATTGAACTTGTGATTCTATGAAGGTGCTTCAAATCCGTATCCAAGGAGAGTTTAGTTGAACTACTAAAGGATTACTAAATAGTTTTCAGAGAGAGTTGCTCATTTTTATGCAGTTTGTTTAATTTTTCATTTGCTTCTTTTCCCACTGAAATGTCAGCTATGAACACTCATGTGACAAGCATGCAACAGGAATGCATGACACGCTGGAGCTGATCATCTTTTCACTTTGTGCCATCTTGGCTGACTGGCTTCTTCTAGAACCTCTAGGTCACACTCTTGCTGTGGGAGCAGACCTTCCGTGAGAAGCAGCACATCCTATGGGATGCTCAAACCTCCTTCCACTGGCACTCCAATGACCCAGACTCATTTCTGAACCTGGATCACTAACATCATAAACAACAACCCTGCCACCATTCCAACGACCAGCCTAGGCTGTTTATTTTGTTTAAAATAAAGAAGAGGAGGACATGACAGACCATGGGTAATTTCTGACCTTCAGTTACTGTTGCTCCCTGTGTGCCTAAACAACTGCAGAACACTGTTTTCAGGATTGTTTTTGCTACAGTACAGTTCCTCACTTGCTTTCAGTATCCACACGTATGGATTTTAGATTTAACAGGAATACTTCAGTCTGTGGGTGCAGATCTATTTAAAGGATGTTTCAAGAGATTCTAACAGTCATTGATTTGCTACCTAATGTAATACTAGAAAGAGTTTTGCCAACGTTGATGCTGTAACACATTAAGGGCTTTAGTTAAAAGAGCTTTTAAGAGGCTGTAGCTGCATGACTGTTTAACTGTAATCTAAATTCTGTTTTTATGGATTTCTTTGTATCTTTGAAATCAATCTCATAAGGGTTATTTTATTAAACAGACTTTTCTGAGCTTTGGAAACTTCTGGGATAACTTAAGAAAAAGTCACATCTATAGGTGATCTTAATTAAGGTTTACCCATGTCGCAGCAACAGTCAGCATGGAGACATCCCCTGCACAACAACAGTGTAGTGCCAACTATTGGCATTGCAGTGCTAGGGTGCCTCAGTGCATCCATGCCGGGGCTGTGCCCCAGAACCCACACCCCAATCTCTAGGTTCTCCAAGTTGGAGTTGAACTGGATGGGGGCAAACACCAGTGAGGCAGTCCCAATCGCAAACAGACCACCACGACAACAGGTGGATTTTGCCCGATTCCTGTCGCTGTGGTGGTCTTCAATCTGGGAATTGCTGTAGCAATGGGATACCTTTAAGGAAATAGCCTCTAAGTAGCCAAGAAGAAAATGTGGGCCTGTTCAATGAAGCTAAATGAGAAATGGGACACAGATCCTTTGTAGAGTGTGAAGGGTTATCAGCTTGCTTTGTTGCATTAGAAGGATGCAAACAGCTGATTACTTTTATTGACTCACAAAAGATTAGTAAATATCATTTTTGTTCTTCTGAAATGCATTGTTCCAAACTATAATTGGTCTGTTATTGTTTGTCTATTGCTGTTCTAAAAATTTTTCTTTTTATGCTGACTCCAGTAAGGGACTTTGAACTTGCTGACCAGTAAAAGCACAGCAATTCTGTGTCCAAGGAGGGTATAACTGTACTGCTAAAGGATTGCTTACATAGCTGTAAGGCAAGGCTGCTTGCTTTGTTTCAAATTTGGTGTGCCTAACTAGCTGGAGAGAACTGTTTTCAGGATTGGTTTTGCTACAGTCCATTACATGCAGACAGTATCCCCATAAGGGTTTTAGATTAATTATTGAGTCTGTCACTGCATAACTATTTAAGGGTTATTTCATGTATGAGGACAGTAACTGGATTTCTATTAATGCAACCCTATTAGGAGTATATTTGATAGAAACATTTTTGCTGGTATAACCCTATAAGGACTATTCTGTAAAAGAGCTTTACAGAGGGATGTACAGTAGCAGCACCTATTTTAATTGCAATCTAAATTCTGACAGATACTAAAGTACATTATTGCAATTAGTCCCATATGGATTATTTATTTAACAGATTTCTTTTTAGCTTTGGGAAACTTTGTGATGAATCGTAATAGAAAGTCACATTTGTAGGTGCTCTTAATTAGAGATAGCCTATAAGTAGGCAACATTTAGCAAAAGGAACTGGAGAATTACCAGAGTCCTCTTATACTACAGTACAGTTCCTACTATGGTCTGTGCAGCAGAAGAAAACTTAGTTGCACATCATAATTGCCTTACCTTCTCAGTGGTAGCATTCCATAATTTTTCACTCCCTCAAAACTTATCAAGTCTACTTTTAAAATGCTCTTTGAAACATACAGCACAGAACACCTGTCAGCTGAAGAGGGCCTTGTGGTCTATTCAGTGTGCCCTGTGTGGTTGTACATGCATCTTTGATTTTTTCAACCAAATTTTGTGGTAGTTCATTTCAGACCCTATAACTGGTACAGCTGTGCCAAGCAATATTTTCTCTCATTTCTGAAAATACGCTGACAAAGTTGTATTATATCCCAGCATTGCTGGTACCCACATTTGAGTCTTTAGTTATGTTTTTCCTTTAAAGACAGGGCCAATGTTAAATCATAAAGGAGTAGCATGTCTCCTTAACCTTCTGTCTCTAGGCTTCTTAGGCCCAATTTCAGCACCCTATCTTCATATGATGTATTACTCATTCCCCAAACCAGCTCTTCTTCAGATCCTCTCCAGTTTTTTCACATCTCTCCTGCCATATGATGCCTGGAACTACATGTAGAAATCCAGGTGAGGTCTGATGTATGATCTGTACAAAGCACCAACTTGCTTTCTATTTCTGCTTCATATTTATAAGGTTACCATAGATGCTGCACATATTTAGAGGTCCTGGTAGTAGCCTGGTCACATTGAATAGATGGTTTCAGGTCATTTGCTAACAACATGCTCAGATCCCTTTCATGATTGCCCTCTCTTCATTGGCATCCATTCATAAAATATGGAGTACTTTTATTCCTGTATCTCTATACATTACGTTCTAATGCCATGTTTATCAACCCTTTAAAATAACTTGTCAGTGTCTCTTTGGATTGAGCTCTGTAGTTCCTCAGTCACTACTACCTCCCAGTTTAGTATTATCAGTGTGTTTCTAAAACCAGTTTATTTTTATTTTTCTTTTTTGCCATATCTTTTCTGGTGTTGCCGGCTTGTCTCCAGAGGGAGCCCCCAGCCCGTGCCCCCGGTGTCCACCATCTGACACTGGCCAGGCTCCAGGGATTATCCCCTAGTGGGGCGGGTTGGGTTCCCCAACCCCACCGGAGACCGAATTCAAGGGGCCAGCACCATGGCAGACTGGGAGAAGAGTCTGTGAGGTGCCCTCCACCATTCTGATTTGGCAACTTAGTTTTCTGTATTTTCTCCCAGGAGTTGAGGCATGCAATGACACCTGCAGAGAGGAGCGCACGCATGTGCACGCACTCCCTCCAAGCCCACCCCAACTCCATCCCTTACTACAGCATGGTGCCCTGTCCCCCAGCCTCTGCTAGGGAGCAGACAGGCACTGACTACTGAGAACCCCTCCCCAGAGAAGGAGAGCAGTCTGTTGGACACTCAATCCTTCTCTGCCCTCCTGACCCCTGGTGGCCCATGCTCATTCCTGAATATGGGTCACCTGCGTGAGCGAGTAAGACATCCAGCACCTCAGCACCACTGGGCTGGCTGAAACCAATTTGTATCATTATCTCCAAAGTCTTTTATAAATATGGCAAAATACTCTGCATAATAAGACCCTTGTGCACTTGCTCTTCCTTCTTTATAGCTGGAAAACTGTTTATATATATACCCTCTGAGTTCAGCTGCTCAACCATTCAGTTATCAAGTTTTTTTTTTTTTTTTAGTTTTTCTTTTCTATTACTAGGATTACAAATATCTTTGAACCAAGGGTTCTTTTACAAAGGTTTCATGTCAGCAATAGGTGCAAGCAAAACAGTGGTAAGATACAATACAAGGTCAGGAGGCTAACATAGAAGCAAGCAGTGGTAACATACAATACAGGTCAGGAGGTTAACTTAGTAGCAAAGACAGTACATGTGTATAGACTAGAACAGTAGCAAACAGTCAGTGGCAAATAACAATGCACTATTAAGAATACAGGTGTATATATAGCAAGACACAGATACAAATGAAAATCATCCTGGGGTGACATAAGTGGAGCAAGGGTGGGGGATAAGAGGGGAAATTTGGGAAAAGGGGGTAGGCAGTCAAGGATTTGACATTGTTGTAAGTGCAAGAACAAAAGATAAGTGCTAGGTAGTCTGAGGGTAGAGCAACAAGAGATAGGGTGATAGGGAGGGAAGACAGGAGGAGCAGAACAGGAGAGGGGTGGAATGGTAGGTGGGAGGTGAGAGGGAGGTAGGAATGGTTGGTAGGGGAATGGTAAGAGATGGGAGTAGCAGGGCATGGAGGCGGAGAGAGTGGGGAGGTGCAAGGGAGGAGAGAGAGGAGGAGAGGTGAAACAAAAGCGCCAAGCCTAGGCAGAGCAGTCACAACTGCTGAGGTCAGGAGGTGCTGGTGGAGTTCACGCTTGAATGGGCCAAGCTTGTTTTCAGCTGCAATTTCAGGGAAAGGTTGTTTAGCAGCAAGGGGCCCCAGTGTGAAAGCATGTTGAGCCTGGTTGGTACGGCATAATGGAACAATAAACGTTGGTTTGAGGAACTCAGCATAAGTTTTATCATTTGCCACCTCAATTGTGCTTTCTGAGTCATGCTGTATCTGCAAATAGACATTTACTTGTCTAGTGTACTTACCTGGTTAACAAAAATAAACAAATGAATAAATAATGTTGTTGTCTGTCTTCATATTAGTTCATTTGTATGCATTTCCATCACGTGATACCTAGTCCAATGTGATTCTTAAATCTAAGTAGATAACATCTACTGGTTTATTATCATCTAATTTTGTTGTTCACACACTCATAAAGAAGTTTTACGTTTGTAACACTGAATTGTGCCTTCATGAATTTGATGTATTTGCTCGAAACCGTAAGTTCCTCATTTATTATGGATTCTAGCAATTTATCCAGGCTAAAGTTAAATGAGTAGGGTGATAATTTGTAGTTAGCAAATTATCCCTATGAGAACTACTATTCAAGTTTTCCAGTCACTAGGTACAAAACTCTCTTATAAGGACTGGTTAAAAATATGGGAACTGGGCCTGTGAGTTCCATTGCTATTGCTTTAAAGTATTTTGGTGTGAGGCCATCATGACCTTCTGATTTGTGAAACCCAAAGCCTGGATGCCTACTTTTCACAAGCAGCTGGGTCAGAGGATGCAGCCAGGGCCTATGATGCCTGCTGACTCCAGAGATGCTGATCTACCAACTACACAGATTTTAGCCATGCATCAGATACTTCAAGAAACTGTTTTTTGGGGGATCCAACTTTAGTTCATCGATTGTAGGAAACCCTCCTGTGCTGATATCAACGAGTGTTTTGTTTTGTGTGGATTTTAGTGTTAATTTACAACATTGAGTGCGTGCTGAAAGACAGTGAAAGTGTGCTTTGAGGGAGGGGCATGTCTGTGGTGTAGGTAGATTTAAGTTGGAGAAATAGTGATTTCTTTATATTTTGGTTATATTTTTATTACATAACTGATCATGTAATGTACACACAGTAATATTGTCAGTAATAGTAGAAATTTTCTTGCTGTTTGTTGTGTGGATGTGGTGCAGTGGTTCATAAGTTCAGGCTGTTTACATTAAAAATTTAGAATACGTAAGTGGCATAGTACTGAACTTTTGCATTTGCTCGCATTCCTCATTCAGCACTGTACTCAAACTGTTCTGTGTGTGAGTGTGTGTGCAGTGTTGCATGCATAAAATAATACACCTTTCATTGTGCCACAGACTAGTGTAATTGCAGGCACAGTAGTGTGAACCTGCTATCCACTGCAGATGCCTGTTTTTGTACTGCGATTGTGGAATCTGTTCTTAGTTTTGCTGCTTGTGGTGCCATAAAATCTGTAGTCTGCATTCAGTGCTCCTCCACCCCCCACGTTCAAAAAGTATTTTTATCAGATTGGATTGTTTTTGTGACCTCATCAGCACCACTGGTTACTGACTGAAGTTGTTTTAATTCCATGACAGTCAGAGTAGTCTCTTATCTGTTGCTGAAGCCACAGTTGTTTATTTGTCTCACATCCAACGTCCCTCAATCAGAAAGTGAACATATCAAAATCTGAATTTGGTTATAATATTGTGGTTGATCCCCAAAATGCCTGCAAAGAGACATGCAAGCAAAGCTGTTTCTCGCCATGGCAATGTTGGCAGTAAGGTGGTCTATGGGTATGGTAGTAGTGTGCAGGCCTGAAGTGCATTGCTGATGTGAGTAAAGGTATTTCTCCTGCAATGTTTTTATAGCCCAATCAGTAGCTTCACTCATAGTTGGAGGAGATGATATTTTCTGAGCGGTGGTGTTATTGTTACTGGTGTTAGTGGTGGTGGAGGTAGTATTAGTATTGTTGCAGCAAGTTCATATTACGACCAGTGTGCCGTATCCAAAAATATTGAGTGTGAAGCAGTGCAAGTGAGTGGCAGCGAGATGATGTCATACTTCCAGTAACATCACAGTAACTGAACAGGAGGATTCTGATAATCATGTCAACGATAGCAAACAATGTGATATTCCGTCCCACGTGGCATTAACATCATCCATTTTACATGCAGTGATTCACAGTGTGGTGAAAAAATATCAGGTGATGGTGGTGTAGATGCTGATGATGAATGTGATGATGATGATGATGATGTTGCTGTTGTTGCAACATGCAGTCCACATGCTAGCATCCAAGCAGAAGATGTGGATGTGTGATGTTGATGAATATGATGATGATGTAATTGACCCCAGTTGGGAACCGGAGAAAATAAATTCAAAGTGGCTGTGTCTGAGTCTGTTTGCAGGAATCCCGTAAAACTTGTGATCTACCAGTTTCAGGTGATGATGACGACCCAGCAATCAATATGATAGGTAGTCGTGGTGGTCAGTTGCAGTCCAGGTGTGCTGACTGAAACATCAGGTCCCCCTCCACTTCAGTACTTAAAATAATGGACTTAAATAAGCAACATCATGGACATGTTAAAAGCAGAGCATCACAATCCCTTGTTTGGAATTTTTTGTTCAAGATGCAAATAATGATTCAGTTGCAATCTGCCAGGTTTGCCATGTGCTTGTGAGTCGCGGTAAAATGGGTAGCCATCTGGGCACAGGGAGGACAGCATACGTATCTTAAGAATAGGCACTTGGCACTGTGGACCCAGCACAAGCTGGCAGCTAATACCACAGTGGGGCATTCACCCTCATCACCGCAACCGTAGCCAGCATGTTTTCCCTTCCATGACTGTTAAGCCCAGTAGGAAATTAAATGTGTGCAGTAGTGCAGTAATAAGAGCAGAGGATTACTACAGGCATGATGAGGTGGACAACCATAATGACTTTGAAATGTTGTCCAGTGCTGGTGAGAGTAGCAGTTTTGTGGTGGTGGTGGTGGTGGTGAATGTAGTATGTCTAGTGCAAGTGGTACATCAACCCTGGCTGGCAAATCTGGCAAAATAACAGCATTTCTGGGTTTGTCATCATCACCTGTGCAACCATCTTCATCAAATGTCCACACTCCACCCTTCCAATGCCATTCATCACAGACCACAACCATTTGTGATCAACAAACCCATGTAAAATGTTTAAGTCAGCCCATTACAGAGTGTTTTGTACATAAGCGAAATACCCCGAATCATACAGTGTCACGTGAACTCAATGCTGCTGTGGCGGAAATGCTGGCAATTGATCTTTTGCCCTTCTCTTTTGTGGAGAATTCTGGGTTCTGGTGGTTTGCTGCACGTGCCTGTCCAAAATGGAAAGTCCCATCCAGGACATACTTTTCGACCATGCTGTCCCGAGTTGTTCTGCACTGTGTCCAACTCAGTAAGACATGCCCGTCAACATTCCTCCTCTCCATTCATCTATTTAAGTATGGATATGTGGACAAGTGGCAAAACAACGAGGAGATCATATTTATGTATAACTGCACACTGGGCACAGGTGCGGGGTTGTTGTGATGTTGGTAGTGTGAATAATGAATGTAGTAAGGTGGATTGTCACAGTAGCAATCTTCCAGGAATCCGGCAGCATGCAACAATTGCTATGTGCAATGTGACCTGTTCACACACTGGTGAGAACATGTTGGACGTGGTACTGACTGAAATTGACAGATGGCTAAACCCTCTGTCACTGAGAGCTGGGTTCATTGCAAGTGACAATGGGTTAAATGTGGTGAAATGCATCACGAATGGTGTTTTTTTGGTGTTCCATGCATGGCTCACTATTTAAATCTTGTGCAGGAGTTTCTACAGCACCCTGATGTAAAGAAATGCTGACCGTTGCACGACGTATCAGCTCTCACTTTTCAAGATCTGAAAAGGCCCATGACCAACTGCAGCAGTTGCAGATACAAAACAGCCTGCCTCAGCACCGCTGTAGCTGGAAGTTTTCACCTGATGGAACTCCACTTTATACGTGGCAGAGGGTGTATGAACAATACAAAGCCATCTCAGAATATCTTGTTATGCACATTAGCCTTGACAGTTCCGGGACCTCCATGTCTATGACGACTGAACAGTGGTGCCTCATGGACTCTGTAGTAACAATTTTGCGGCCTTTTGAACATGCCACACAGGCTGTGAGTGGCAAGTCTGCCTCCATTAGCCAATCAATTCCACTGCTGCAGATGCTGAAGCAGACATTGGTGAATGTACAGCACAGCCTTGATGTTGCTGGAAGCGTGGTAGCAGTATGTTGCTGCAACACATGCTGACAGTATTTGACCAGAATCATCACATTGTGAGCATTCAGCGCAGTGACAACTTTGCCATAGCAACAATGCTGGACCCACGATACAAACATGGAATTGAATCAGTACTGGAGGAGGCCTGAATAGCTTAAAAATAGCAGTGGTGAACTGGTGCACTTGGTTCATGGGGCAAGAAGTCACGTGCCAAGGCCAGCAAACCTCAGCAGCATAATCCGGCTGAAGGTGTACCTGGAGGACCATCAAGCATATCCTGCAAGGGGAAGGGGACTGCAATTCCAGGTGGTCTGTCATCCAAAGTGGCTAGCATCAACCCACTTTGGGAGGCTTTGTCCCAAGTGGGTATTTGTGAAATAAATGATTCGGGAGAACAGGATGATGCATCAACAACTGGACTTAGTGCAGCACAGAGAATGGTTGAGTCATATTTGTCTGAAAACAGGCATCTGACAATAACTGAATATCCTCTTTTGTACTGGAGTGGAAAGGTCAGTGAATGGCCAGAGCTGACTGCAGTGGCACTGAAGTACCTCACATGTCCACCCTCCTGTGTAAGTGTTGAGAGGGTATTCAGCTCAGCAGGTGCAATAGTCAGGAATTGTCGGACAAACCTGTCTCCTGCAAATGTTAGTTTGCTAATATTCATTAAAATGAATGAGAGGCACATACCAGCACAGACTGCAGCGCGGTATTCATACCCGGCCTAGTAATGGTGGTCTTGCTGATGTGGAAATGGAGCATCCTGGTGGCACTGGCAGTGGCTGCCAGAAACGGCCCATCACTGATGTAGATGATGACATAATGGAGAAAGAATTTCCCAGTGGTCAGACTTCAGACATCGATGTCTGTAAGGGCAGCTTTCTTTATGAGGATGATGATGTGGTTAATGTTGGCAGGTTTTAACCAGTTTTAAAAGGCGGTGTGTCCCCGGACCACCACCACTGGACTGATGTTAGCCACTGCCATCATGAGTCTGTCTTCCCTCTGGACCACCATTGGGACTGATGTTAGCCACTGCCACCATGAGTCTGTCTGCCCCGGACCACCACCACTGGGACTGATGTTAGCCACTGCCACCACTGAGCCTGAGTCTGTCCGGATCATCACATCCATCAGCCACAGACACAAAGCTTCTTAATATTTAAACCATAAAGTGAGTATGTGTACTCCTGTTTGTTATGCTGCTTCACTTTCTTTAGTTGTATGTTTTGTTTTCTGTAGCTTTCAGAGCCATGATGATAAAATACATACAGTACACTTCTTTGTTTCTTTTACAGGGTAACAAAAAGGCTCCATCGCTAAAATCATTGGGAATGGTACTGTAGCTGTACCGTATAGAGAGGAAGCAATGTAATATCCATGTGAAATCCATTCTGGTAAGTATGAAGATTTTATTTCATCCATTTCATTGTTTTGGAAAGACTGCAGCAAATATTGCACACAGGTTGTGTTAGTTGGCAAGATATTGATTTGAAATGTAGCTTGACTTTAGATTGATATTTGAGAACCAGGGAGGGACACATAACAACTAAGTTGTAAGTAGTCATTCATTTCTTTTTAGGACACTTCCAGATGCTTTGTTGTTCTGTCAAAGTGGCCTTATCCAAAAAGTTCTTCAACATCAGGCACACCCTCCCGAGCTTGGGCACACATGCAACATGCAGGCGTCATTTCATTACATGACCATGACCATCCTAACAACCAGACTCAGAAGGATGCTGATGAAATCTGTGAAGAAGTAACAAAATAAGAAACCATTAGAGACAAACCTGCAAATATGATTCCCCACCCCAAAAAACTTACCTTCATGTGCTTGAGAGTTATCCGTTCTCAATTTCAAGCAAAAATTCTCATTGAGCACTGGAATATGGTGCCAACAGTTTCTGTGTGACCTGTGATGCAGAACAATACCATGAGTACATGTCCATGTCAACCCTCCTCCTCACCTACAAAACACAAAACCATCTATCTATCTATCTATCTATCTATCTATCTATCTACTCACCAAGGCTACTATTAGTGTAGAGCCAAAGGGCACCCTTCAATCCAGTTGAGATGATCACATTGCATTTGCTCGATTAGTCTACATAGAACACGATGAACCAACAACACGATGCTCACAGTCTTCATTTTATACTGGGATATGCTGAAACACTCTCATTTCACTGTGTTACCATTTGTCAATTTTCTGCACACAAAGAGGATGCATTTTGGCCTGCAGAAAAAATATGAGAACTCTGTGCCACCACTGCGTGCATGACCGAGTGAGCCATTAATTCTGCGAGACTTTGTATGTGCTGAAGCACTCTCATTTCACTGTGTTACCACTTTTCAATTTTCTGCACACAAGGAGGATGCATTTTGGGCTGACAGAAAATATCTGGGACTCTCTGCCACTTTTGTGCACATGACTGAGTCGCCATTAATTCTGGGGACTTTGTATGTGCTGAAACACTCTCATTTCACTGAGTTACCACTTGTCAATTTTCTGCACACATGGAGGATGCATTTTGGGCCTGCAGAAAAATCTGGGACTCTGTGCCACCACTGCACGCATGACTGAGTGCACTATTAATTCTAGGGGACTTTGTATGTGCTGAAACACTCTTATTTCACTGTGTTACCACTTGTCAATTTTCTGCACATAAGACAGATGTATTTTGGGCATGCAGAAAAATATGGGGACTCTGCGTGACCACTGCGCATGACTGAGTGTGCCATTAATTCACAGGGACTTTGTATGTGCTGTAATGCCCACATTTCAATTTGTTACCACTTGTCAGTTTTCTGTACACAAGACAAGTGCCTTTTGTGGTTGCAGAAAATGAGGCACCAAAACAGAGCACACACATACAGACACTTAACAGAAGGAAGAGGGCCCAGAATACAAAGTGTCACGTCAAGGAAGACAACAAAAAGGGCATAATTACATACAAGGTCAGGAATGGTGGAGGAATACATTTTATGACACAGCAAGGAAGGTGTGAGGAGGGCACATGCTGTGAGGAAACTAAACTAATGTGGGATCCCAGGGTGATCCAGCAGCAGTTCCAGCATGGACATAATTTGGAGCTAATGTTCCTCTATTTGATCCGGCTGCTGCTCCACAGCACTCATCCTCTTGCTGTTCTCCTCAACAGCACCTGGAGAACTGCCAAGTCAGCCTGTTTTACATGCAGTTCTCTGGGTCCACACGTTCTACAGGCTGACCTGCTGGTGGTGGTGGTGTGGGTGGGGTGCTGGTGGAGCAACAGGTGCTGCTGTGGCCCTCCTTTTCTTAGGGATGCAGCTGTGCACAGCTGCACCCTCTGCCATGGAATGACCAGCAGGTGCAGACATGGTTCGTTCTGTGGCAGCCTGCCCTCCAGCTAGTGGTGATTAAGTATATGGGTGCACTGGTCCCCAGTCCCCAGTTGACTCCCAGGGGCCACGGCACCTCCACCTCACACAGGTGACACTTGACCACACTGCTGTCCCCCCACACAGTCAAAAACTGCCAAACAATGGAGGTGTGGGGAGGACCAGGCACAGGCAGGGAGGCCAGATGGACTGATATCCGGCTGGTCACACTGCTGAACATGGATGGGAACCACACCTGGGCCTGGGGAGCAGGCACATCCTGCTCCATAGGACCTTGTGCTGGACTTGGTTGTGGTGGTGGTAGTGGTGGTTGAACTGCCTCAGAGTAAGAGGCGGTAGTGGTCCTGCTTCTGGGGGTTGGACATGCACAAGTTTAGAGCGGTCCAACAGGTATGGGTGCCCATGCCCCATGCATGCGTATCGTCTGACGTGTACTACCACGCTCTTCCAGAGCTGCCTCGCCTAGACATTTGCTCACCCTGCTTCATCTTCCTACTGTGCTTCTCAGTTCGAGAAATCAACTCACACTGTCACACAAGCACAACACTCACACAGTCACACTAGACACAGACAAATAACTAAATTATAGAGGTAAGAAAAATAAAATTTTACAGAAAGAACAAATTAAGTAAAAAGAGTACAGAAAAGACAAAAATGTAGCTTTTAAAAAAGTTGTTGGGCTACAATCAAAGTTTAACTCTCCTCCTCATTCTGATCTCAAAGTATCAGTACTTCAACACACTCCTCTCTCTCTACACCCTCTCTCTCAGTCTGCACAGGAGAAAGTGAAACTGTATGCTTGAATGACTCACTTCCTTCCTGCCTGGCTAAAGGCATGTGACTTACAGTACTGTAGCCGTGTTATGAGTGGGGGGCTGCCAAATCTGAAACACCAAGTGGATCACTTAGAATCATAATGAGGCAGCAGTCCATTAAAAACAATAACGTCCACCTTACTTTGTGTTGCCATTCTGCCTTACGAAGTGAAGGTAATGACAAGCGGAGTGAGCACTTTGGTATTGCCCACTCCACATAGTGGAGTGGGCATGTGAAGTGCCCACTTCACGTCACTCCACTGGCGGAATTTAAATTTTCTGCATCTCTACTGATCAATATTCTTGGTGCCAAGGGTGCACATATGATGACTGGTGTGGCCCTTCTCACACCTCCTCAGCTGGCTGCCATATATCCAGGCAGACAGTGTGCATCTTATTTATAGGACAGACTGACATGCCCTGTTCTATAAGTAAGAGGCATGCTCAGCTTACTAGCCACCTTATGTGCACCTGCACCACTGAGGTTCTGGTAAGATGACTGGGAAGATAAGTGTCTTTGTGCCACATTGGGGGAGCACATGATACCAAGGATTATGGACCTGCAACTGGCAGTACTGTGGATTGGTACCTGGGGATTTCTGGATGCCCTTGAGTGTTGTAAGCTTTACTGGGGTCTAGCAATTGGCAAGAGAGGGACCACTAGCACCAGGGAGTATTTTTTGTAACTACAGGCTGATGATTGGGGTGCTATGGAACACAGGGGGTTGGTGTGCTCCCAGTGGCCAATCAGCTAGTTTGCTGCATTACCTCTGGTAGCCACCAGAGTTGCATGGAATAAAAGGGTTTTTGTTCAATGGTATTTGCACTGTGCAAAGGACCGCACTAACCCCTTTGTGTGTACAAATCTGCTGAATATTGGTTTGGGTCTATATTCCTGTCCCCACCCCACCCCATTTGAATACCCCAACTATTGTAGTTTATGAGGCGCTAACCTTGTTTGGTGGTGCAGCTGGCCCTTTTGAATATTGGGCTCAGTGCAAAACCCAGTTTGTGCAGGCAAACACCGGTTTGTGCCTCACGAAACCTTTGAATATATAGCCCTAGAAGTCAATTTGATAATACTTATAAAAATGACTTAATCATTCTAGAACAATCACACATTCTAATTAATAACTGTAGAGTGTGTCAACACAATTTAGTAAAGTCACAGTGCTGAAGATGTGGACATATCACCTTAAGACTGTTTTGTTAGGACAGTATAAACAAATTATGTTGATGTAATTAAGCGGCATACAGACATATTGTTGCCGTCATTAATGTAGAGGCAAAATTGCCATGGACAAAATGTCCCCTTGTCTAAATATAGCCGGGCAAAATCATATAGATGGCTCCGATCAAAAAAGACCATAACCCAACTCACCTGACTTGCTCCCATTTGCCTGACTCGAAACACACATTTGTCATTAATAGAGCTAATTTAATCTTGGCGCTTCTGCAACAATTAGAGTACAAATAAACATGTCGATCCCAAGAAAATCTCGAGATAAACGGTCCAGTACCTGTAAGGAACCAAAATGTAATAATGTAGTCTGACTGTAACACGGATGCCTTTCTATCTCATCCGCCAAGCAGTTAGGGGCACATCAATTGCTTCAGACTCACCTGACTTGCTCCTATTTGCGATGTGAATGCCTTTCTATTTCATGTAATTACAAATAAAGAAAATTGCTTTATGTTCAACAAAAATATATATAATAGGGGTGTAGTTGTACCCCTATATTTAGGTTCTGGCCACTTCTATGTTAAACTCAACATTTAGCACGTTAATAACTTTGGACCCGTTCAACAGATTTGCATGATATTGTGGTATGCATGGTGGGGCATGGTAGTTCTCTTGATGTGCCAAATTTCGTTTCGGTCAGACTTACGGTTTTGTGCACTAAAATGCTGAAAAATGCACTTTTGTCAGTTTTGTGGGCTGTTTTCTGATTTTGTCTGTGGCTGCATAGCCGTTGTGTGCTGTGCCACTCTCCAACTTGGCATGTTGAAAGAGCTTGGGTCAAGGAACATGCCACTTTTTATCATGTAAAACTTTATTGATTTTCCAAACTTAGCACAACATTGATAGGATACGATTACAGTGCCATCTATATCAACATTAACAGTTCCAGTTTCAGTCAGACATTTACTCTCCATTGGACTATACATCATGTATCAATATACCTGACTTGGGAAAGAAATAGCTTATCTTAATACATCTGGAATTGCATAATGAATTCCAAACCATCTATACCTTACATTATCTGTCTACATCAAACTGTAAGCAGCTACAGATGCACCTTTAGAATAATAAGTAAAGAGCAGCTAGTTAGAATGGGCTAGACGAAACTGTTACAGGTGAAGTCGGCCAATGAAATAGCAGCCAGGTCAAAAGATATCCAGGGAGTAACAAGAGAGGTGAGAGATAATCAGGAAACACATATCAACAGTGGTGGAAAATGAAAACATGAGCTACCTTGGAGAGGGAGACCCTATCTATTATCATAACCCATATTTAGCCAACAGGGGATTTTGCAATGGGGGCGCAACCATGCAGATGTGAGAATGCAAATATGCATCCCATTTAAGATGGTAACCAGCCAGTTTACCCTTAGCTACTGCTGTGAGTCTCTCAAAGATGGCCAGTCTAGCTATAGCCATTTGCCACTGTGAAATTGTAGGGGTGAGGGTTCCTCCATTTCAACAAGAGAGCTCTTTTCACTTCCTTGACTGCAGCCGATATCCACGCTTATGCGTAATAAGAGAGTGTGGTCGAGGGGAGACATTCCCCAGCAACAGGGGTAGTGCTGCAGGAAGATTTGTGTGCCTGCTATGGCGGAGAAATCCTTCAGGACTTATGCCCAGAAAGTATGTATTGCTGGGCAAGACCAGAGTATGAAACAAGTGGGTCGGAGAAGATTGACATCTCCAACATTTATCTTGCAAAATAAGCTGACGGCTGAAAAGGACTGCAGGGGTCCTGTGCCGTCTAAGTAAAATCTTAAGTTAAAGTAACTGGCTCTTGGGTCTTCATAAGCTGTATGTGCCATCCTGAGACATTCTGACCACTGCTGGGAAGATATAGGATGTGGAAGGTCTCTGTCTCATGCCGCTTTATGAACATGCCACTTTTGTTTGGTGAGAAAATATTAATGCATTCAAAAGTTATTAAACTTTCAAGTTCCCATTATAAGTCTAAAGGAGAATGGGGTTTGTCCATCTGGTCCCTCTTCATGATCAAAGAATTTGCAGACTCATGATCAAAGAATCTTTGATCGTGAAGAATTCTTTGATCGTGAGGGCCGCCATCTTGTTTTCATTTGCGGTTGGAAAAAAACAAATATCTCAGTTTAGGGGTGACTTCTGAAGTAAAACTATGTTGGGTTTTGCTCAGGCGTCTTCCTCTATTGAGCCATGCCTGTGGTGTCTTGTAAACGTGTCCAAAATAGAGTTTTAAAGTTTTAATTCTTTGATCATGGCTCGCTAACAATCTTTGATCACCAGCTTCAATTCTTTGATTGCAAGATTTGTGACGCGATCTTTGATTGTGAGGGCACGACTAGATGACCAGATTAAAAATCTAATTTCTCAGCCCAGGGTGGCTTATAAAGTCAAACTAGGATGGGTTTTGTTCAGGGAGCTTTGTTCTATCGAGTCATGGCTGTGGTTTCATGTATTTCTGTGTAAAAATTGAGTTTTAACATTTTTTATTGTTTGATCATGAGCGCAAATTCATTGATCGTCAGATTCTTTGACTATGATCTTTAATCACGAGATGTGACTAGAGGCCAGATTAAAAATCAAATTGCTCCACCCAGGGTGACTTATAAAGTCAAACTAGGACTGGTTTTGCTTAGGGGCTTAGTTCTATCAAGTCATATGGTTTAATGTATTTCTCTGTAAAACTGAGTTTTATCATTTTTAATCTTTGATCATGAGCCTGCAAATTCTTTGGTTGGTAGACTGCAAATTCTTGGTCGCAGACTGCAAGTTCTTTAATCACAAGATTCTTTGATAGCGATCTTTGTTCACGTGGAAGGACTAGATGGCCAGATTTGGAGGACCAGATAGCCCAATTTTAACAACTTTTAAAATCAAATATTTCAGAAATGGTTTGGTCTTTCAACTTGAAATTTGGGTGTTGACAGGATGTCCTGTAGATGTGAATCGTGGTGTTTAGGTCTTGAAAACCATTTGTTGCAGAGATATTGCATGGCACAGTTGATGTTTGCAGACAGCATTTGCATTGTGGTAGTGGCTTGACATTTATAGGGTAGCTAGCTTTACTGCCATGGACATACTTTTCAGTCATTAGGTGTTTAAATTTTAAAAGGTATGAATTCTGCCATCGATGAATGAAAATCTCAAACTTTAAAATGTAATGTCTCGGAACGGGGTGGTCTTTTAATTTGAAATTTGGAGTGTGTTGAGGGATATGCTGTACATGTGAGTTATCATATTTAGGTGTTGGAAAATTAATTTGCTGCTGAGATATTGTGTGATACACTTTACATTTTGTGTATAGCGTTTTGCATTGTGGTAGTGGCTTCATATGTATAGGGTAGCTAGCCTTATTGCCACAGAGGTAATTTTCAGTGGTTAGGTGTCTGACATGTAAACAGGTGCAGAATTATGCCATCCGATGAATAAAACTTTGTTTTGTTTGAAGGTGGTGGGAGCGTAGCTCGCTTCCACCCATATGCACTCACTAATGCATATGATATTCAGTACTTGTACTGTTATATTAGACAGAAATTTTCAAGTCCCACCAACTTGCATGGCTTTCTACTTTTCTATGCTTTCTCACAAGGTAAGATTCTATGCAAAACTTCATTAATGCATCATTTAGGTTAAAACACAAACAGTCAGGAATGAGACCTTTAGGGTTGCCCTCCCCTCAGTATACCCCAACCTCCCGAGACTGACAGATGCCACTGTGTGTCATTGGGAGTGTGAGGCCCAATGTCATCACATTCTTCTTTACTGTGGCTTGTGAATATGATTACACATGGAATGGGGTGACATTTTAGGCCTCACAACCCAATGATACACCCTGGTGTCTATCAATCTTGGGAGGATGGGGGAGTACATGGGGGGGCAACTTAAAGGTCTCCTTTCCTGACTTTTTGTGTTTTAACCCTAAATGATGCATTAACAAAGTGTTTTGCATAGACTATATATATGTGTGTACATATATATATATATGTATGTATGTATATGTATGAATGTATGTATATGTAGGTGTGTGTGTGTATATATATATATATATATATATATTCATGGCAAAAAACTCTATTTAATGCATCAGTTAAGCTTGTTTCACAGTGACAAAATGAGAAATTTAGTGTTGGGGTTGAAGCCCCCCACTCCAGCCCTCCTCCACACGGCTTGTGGCTGTGCATTGGGCATTTGCTCCTAACTCTCACCCCATCATATGTGTAAGCAAGCTGAGGTATAGGAGAATGGGGTGAGAGTTAGGAAGATGACTCCAATGCACACCCCAATGCTAGTTGGGGCGGGCTGGGGTAGGGAGGCTTTCAACCTAACACTAAATGTCCTCACTTTTGTCAGCTAGAACAACTCAAACTGATGCATTAAACGGAGTTTTCTGCCATGAATTTTCCTTATTTCTGAGGATGAGGACTATAAATAGTGGCTAGAATGCAGTGGTGGGAGTGCGGACGCCCTTTAGACCCTCGCTCTCACCATGTGATGTCTTGTGACATAGTAACGGTAACTGCAATGCAAACCCAAGTGCTAACAGTTATGCACATGGGACGCAAATGGAAATGGTAATGCAAATGTTAGTAAACGCAAGCACAAAGTGACAGTAAAGTGAACAGTGATGCAAACGGAGACGCAAACATGCAAGGAAATGCAAGTGGTAACGCTGTGATATCATAGTACCACAGTACCGCTTATTGTAAATGCAAATGTTAACTGTTACAGCAACAATAACACCAAAGGGAACAGAAACGAAGGCAAATGCAAGTGCATACAGAAATGCAACGAAATGCACGATCATGGTATTGCAATTGCAAATGCAAATGGTAATGGTAACAGCAAAATAATGCAGGCACATACAGAAATGCAAACTGTAATGTGCACAGTCATGGTACTGCAATTGGAAATGCAAATGGTAACAGTAACAAAATAACACCAAAGTAAACAGAAATGTAAACACAATCGCAAGCGCCAGACAGAAACACAAACCATTACATGCATGGTCACGGTACAGAATTGCTAATGCAAATGGTAATAGGAACAGCAACAATAACACCAAAGGAAATAGAAACGGAAACACAAATGGAAGCGACAGAAGTGCAAACCATAACGCGATGTCACGGTGCCAATTGTAAATTAAATGCAAATCAAGGGTGGCTGCAAATGCAAATGTTAATGCGCATAGTGACTTAGAGCGAAACACAAACAGAAACAGTACTGTAGACACAAATGGTAACAGTAATGCAAACGCAAGTGAAAACAAAAAGCATAAAGGGTAACACACACGATTGGCATACATAGGAGCAGTAATGCAAAAGGGTATGGAACCGCAAGTGAAGCGGTAAGGGTAACAGTAATGGCGCACACTAGTTTTTCTCCAACTGCTGCATAGAGAAACACAGTGGCCCAGATATTCAAAGAAGCTGAGTCATGCGCGAATAGGTTGCACCTGGCGCAAGCATTTAAAATGCGCCATTCTGGTGATATTCAGCAGGAGGCAGTTGTGCCCCAAATCACGCTGAGCAACAGCACAATGATAATGAAGGCATGCGCAACTGAAAGGGAGGAACCATGCATAAATGCTGCAGTGCGATATTCAACAACTTCGCCATGTGCAATAGGGAGCAAGCGGAAGTTGCGCCATAGCAGAAATGAGCCAAAATAAAAGGGAGCAAGGAAAGGGCGAAGAACGCCTCAGGAAGCCACGATGAAGAGCAAAACACAGCAGGACATACTGGGCAGCAAGGACACACAGGGCCAGGCAGGAAAGGGCACCTGGAAGCAGCCACAGGGAAGGTGTGGGAGAAATTGCAGAAGGAGGTACACCACACAGCAGTGAGGCAAGCACAGGCAGGTGTTCCTGGTGCAGGGGTAGCAGTGAGGACAGCAGGAATACAGTAACAGCTGCCAGGGGGTGAACACAGCCAGAGACATGGCCAGTGCCACCTTCCAGATGGAGGCAGTTATGAGGGGTGAGAAGGCAGGCAGCAGGGGCGTGGCCGTGGAAGGGCCCATCAGTGGTATGCCCCCAACAGGCAGTACCGAGCCCGCACCAGCTTGAGCTGTACAGTGATACCGAGATTGTGGGCCAGTGCCACCTGAATCAGGCAATTCTGAGGCGCTCTGTGAGCCATGCAGTGATGTGATGCAGACACCCACATGACAGAGCCATGCCCTTTCAGTGGAGACCAAAGTGACAGCTTGCAAGTGCGTTGCTCACCATAAGTACCTTCCAGAGACCAACTGGGACACCATAGGCATAATCCAGTCGGCCACGCCACGCCACCTCACCCACCTCAGCGCACTGCTGCCACATGCTGTGGAGTACATCCATTTCCCAGCACACGTGGAGCGCACAGCAAACATACAGGAGTTCCACAGGGTATGCACGTATGCTTGGCATGCTAGGGCAATAGACTGCACCCATGTGGCCACCGCACACCACCTGGCCCGGGGGGCCACATACATCAATCGGAAGGCTCACGCAACATCAACTGCCACGGGTGTGCGTGCCAGGGGCGATAATCAATGTCTGTGCCATGCACCTGGGGAGCACATGATGCCTTCATCTGGCACCAGTTGGCACTGTGCCAGATTCAAGAGTGGGGATATCCCACTGGCCACCTAGTGGGTGAGTATGCAAACCACATGGACAATCATAGGGCCTGGGAGGCATGGTCAGAGGTGACATGGTATTGGCCTACATGGACTGGGGCAGGGTGATGCTGATCACCAAACTAACCTCCACCCTCTACACACGGTGACAGTGGATACCCACTCCGTCCCTGGCTGCTCACACCCTACTGGTGGCCTGGGACCCCATCACATAACTACAGTAGAGCACATGCCACCACATGTAATGTCATCGAGCCGGTGTTCGGGATGCTGAAGGCACATTTCCGTTGCCTGGACACCTCGGGCGGTGCCCTACAGTACAGCCTCTCAAAGGCCTGTGGGCTATTCTTGGCCTGTTGCATCCTGCACAGCATGGCCAACGAATGTGAGATAGCCATACAGGTCAAAGGGGGACAGCGATGGGGACGATGGGGATGCGGTGGCGATGGTGATGTGCAGCCCCAGGCAACGGGATCCCCGACTGATCCGCTGGCACAGCTGCACTGGGACACTATCATGGAGGAGCACTTCAGCCAACCCAGGTAAGTCATGGGGCCATGTGCAACCACCAGTGGCTAAGGCACAACCCACAAACATGCATGGACACACACCAGGGTGCATGCCATCAAGGGAAGTGGCAGGGCATGGAACCACACACACCACCAGGGATGGGTGAGGTCTAACATGCCACGTGGATGGACACACACACAACGCACTAAACTTGCACAAAGAGTAGGAGGCACACCGACCCAGAATGCCACCCCTAGGCACACACATGTCCACAGACCACCATGTCCACTGCCTTCTCAGGTGTGTGTCAGATGATGAGCACCATTGCACATTGGTGTACAGTGCAATGCAGGCATCATCATGCACTGGCAACTGCGGACAGCAGCTGGGAGGGTGTGCAGATGGACTATGCGTGCATGTGCAGGGCTGGGTACCCACCCATGCACTGCCCGTTGAAAGACACAATGCACACAGGGCAGCACCAGACAGTAGCTGCATTGGAAGACAGGTCAGTCATGTGTCACAGTACCCGCCACCACGGATGCATGGGTGGCCCGCCAAGACCCGCCAGCACTGACAGACTGACCACTGCCCCATGGGGTGGCACCGATGGGCCCCAGGGTTCCACTGCATGAACGCACAACCATGATCATACAGGGTCCGCAGCACACCAACATGCCTGTGCCAGGCGTGCCTCGGATGTCCAGATTGAACCCGGTGTCGACAGGGAGGGTGTCGCATGATGCCAGGAACGGGGGTGGAAAGTGCACTGCGTGGTGTCCGCCAATGCATGGGCACATGACTGGTGACCATTGTGGCCATGACAGCAGTGAATGCCTGTGCATGCCTCTCAATGGCAGCAGTCACATCATCCCGCAACCGTCCATCCCTGCCAGGATCAGAGAGGTGTCTCTGCTGTGATGCTCCTCTGCCTGCTCCAGAGCCACCGCAGTGCATCCACCGAGCATCGCAAGCCATCTGCTGCTGGACTGATGCTTGATGTGGTGGCGGGTGTGCTCGTCCAGAGGTCATCTGCCTCCTCAGCATCCTGTCTCTCAGGGTGTGCGGCGGCCCGATGCTCAGCACCCCTTGTGGGTGGGCGCTGTGCACCAGAACCAGGTCTGGGCATGTCCCAGGTGGTGCATGAGCGCCGCCGCTGGACCCTGTACCCCAAGTCCATTAGCCGACTGCTGATGCTGCCCTCTGGCTGCCACTCCCAGGGCTCAGTGGTGCCACCGCAGTGGCCGCAACAGTCCACTGTCCTGAACAAACACCAGTGCTGACCCACTGGTGCTGACAGGCACAGGCTGGGACTGTGCTGACACTCAGCCTCCACGGCAGCACCACCCACAGCCATGGCCGCATGTTACCTGATGTGGCCATTCTGTGCACACATGTGTCACTGCCCATGCCATTAGTGACATCATCATCGGTGATGGACTCGGCACCGGCCGAGTCACAGCATGCTGGCATCCGTGGACACTGTCATGCTGGGACATGGGCAGGCTTCCTCCGCACCTGTTACAACAACATCAGTGTGAACAGCCAGGTGGGCCCACTGTCGCACTGAACCACGTGATACTTGTGGAGGGATGGGCCTCTTCCATCTCCAGCTGACTGTCCTCAGTGGACAGGCCCACCACCGCTGACCCATGCAGATGCTCAGGATCTGTAAGGAAAACAAAGTTACGTTACTGCATGTGACCTCACCCTGCCCCACCATAGACAGACCATGACTTACCATGCAGTGATGGGCCACCACCCATCTGGAAGCCACCACCCAGAACACCCTCAATGGCAAATGCTGCATGCTTCCAGCAATCCTCTCCTGTGGGGTCAGGTGTACCACCTCCGGCTGTCCCCCACCTGTCGCAGCTTTGTGCTGCCCTGATGGCAAGCCACCTTCTCCTTTATCCTCCTCCTGTCTGTGCCCATCTTCTTCTTGCACTCCTGCATGGAGTGCTGGTGGTTGCCATGCAGGTTCACAGCACGTGCCACCTCCTCCCATGAGCAGCATGGGCTTGAGGTGTCTCCTGCCGTTCGCTGAGAAGTGGCTCCTGATCCAGGTAAGCCTCAAACAGGGCTTCGGTCTCAGCCTTGGTAAAATTAGGCCTCCTCCTCCCACCACTATGTTCCTCATCTCCAACAACTTGCTCAGTCATTTTAGCCTGTAAGGATGGCAGTTGTTACCTGTGACTGTGCAGTCCCATGCATGTCCCAAAATCCACAGTCCACACTCCCAAACAGCATGCAACTCACCAATAGACTGCAGTAACTAACTATGGCTAGTACAGCCCAATGTCGCACTTTTATAGCGCAACCCATGCAAATGGGGTGAGGCGCACTTCAAGTGGATGCAATTGCAGTGCTGCGCCATTACATGGCTGATTAGCTGTTTGCATGTCGACGACTGAATATCACGCTGTTGCACTTTGTGCAATTGTGTTGAATATGCTGAACCAAGGGTGCAGTTCTGTGAAATGCATAGTACACACCTCACTGCACATGCCGGGTTGCTGGCGCTGCTGATGTGCTGCGTGGGAAGCAATGCAGGGCACGGCCACCATTGTGCCAGTGGCACTACAGCCGATATTCACCTGCATGGCGCTGTGGCACTGGGCCATCATAGCGCACTGGGCTACAGCGCGGTAGGCCACTACTGGAGGTAGCACACTGGCAGCCAATCGCGCTACATGCATTGGGTTCCAATGGCTATTGTGTCCATCGCCTAGAGACCCTTGACCCTGTGCCCGACCTTTGCCCCTAGGTGCCATCGTCCAGACATGGGTGCACCACTATCACGCTGTTCGTGACAGCCGATAGGGAAATGGCAGCGCTGTACAGTGCAGCATCTGCATGTGGGGAGCCGTGCTGCAGACCACCATATTTGCAGACCGAGTTGAGAGAATGGCGCACAGGAGGGCTGTTCAATGGACACAGGTGGAACTGGCCAACCTAGTGGCTATAGTGGAGCCACACCATGGACCACTGTTTGGGAGGCACCCTGGACAGGTCCAGAAGCTAGGTGTGGGAGGAGGTGGTCACTGCACTGGAGGAGGCCACTGGAGGGGAGAACAGCTGAGCAGTGCCGCCACAGGTATGGGGACCTGCGGTGGAGGGAGCCGGCTGCTATCCCACCCGGGGATGTGCCAGGAGGGGCGCATGTGCCACAGCCAGGTAGGTGTTATGTCAACACACTTTTATCTTCCATATGGGTATCATGGTTGTATGTTTCCAGCACATGGGGAGGTACTGTACGGTGTTGGCTGTGGTGGTGTTATCAGGGTGTGGGGTGGGTGGGTCTGGCTGGGTGGGAGGGCACACCTGGGGGCAGGGGGCTTTGCTACGGGATTGTACCAATGTTCCTCTCCTCCATGTTTGCACCACAGGCCCAGAGAGGGCGCCCGGCGCCGTGAGCTGCGCGCAATGAAGAGGAGAGGGAGACCAGGCAGGCCGAGGGTCCACAGCGCCCAAGGGACCAGCCTGATGATGGTGAGTGCCATACCTCCATGATTACTATTGCATGCTGTGTAACAGGGTGGGCAGCGGGCATGGCCACCATCCACTGACACCACTGCCTTGCACGCAACTTGTTACAGTCAGCACTGTCCAGTGGCAATGCATGTCTGGGAGTGCGTCGATGGTGGTCCATCCGTGCACCAGGTACATGGCTGTGCCACTGCCTTTGCACCACATAGCCATGTCACTAAGCGGCCATGGTGGTGCTGTGCATGACTTGGCCGGTGGTGTGCAGCATTCCACATGGCTGTATGCACCTGGGTGGGCAGGTCATGTGGACGTGATCAATGTGGGTGGTCACACACCATCACAGAGGTATGTCCCACAGCCGTATGCCATGCACAGTGGGTGGGCTGTATGGGGCTGTGCATTCCACACCATTGACTGTGCTCCTTGTCCTAGGTGTCCACCAGCTCAACGACATCCGGGAGGCACTGTGGGAGATCCTGTATGTGGCGGGGTGTCCCTGGATATCCTTCACCAGATAGATGAGACTGGGGTCCTCAGGGTCACAGGCAGCGGAGAAGCCAGAGCGGGGAGGCGGGCTCCCGTTACAAGTCCCTCTGCCCTGATATCCCTACTGCCCTGGACCCACCCTCACACCTCCTTTCCTGTCCCATTTGTCCACCCTCGCCCTTACCCACCCCCACCTTGTTTGTGGCCCTCCCCCCACCGTGTATATATTATTGTACATAGTTACCTTTTATATGTTGTTTTAATGCAATATTTTGATATGAATATTGTGGTGGTCTCTGATTTGCAGTGGGCTATAGGTGCTCAGCTGCAGTGGTGTGCATGGCATCAGGGTGGTGCAGTCATGGGTATGTGTGTGTGTCCATGTGGAGGTGACTATGGTGTGGGGTAGGTATCAGTCAGTGTCTGTGGTGTGTGTGTTGTTCCCTGTGCACTGGATGACTGTGTGCAGTGGTCCATGGTGCATGCTCTGTGTCCATGGTGCACCTGTCAGACCGTCCATGGCCTGTGCAGCTGACACCCATGCATGTCTGTGACCTGCACGGTCTGCTGGCATGTCAGTGGTGGCTGTCCATGCAGGGCAGCCACTGTACCCGTCACAATGCTGAGTTGCCTCCTGTCACTGGTGTGGTGCATGTCTGCCTCAGTTGACACTGTGGCCTCCACAGTTGTTGACCCACCTCCATGCTATGGCTTGTGTGTTGCAGGGGATGTGCACCACTGTCTGTGACTTGTCTCAGGAAAATGCTGGTGGTGTACAGGTCCACAGTGCCTCGCAGGGGTGACTGGCACTTCTGTGACATGGAGGACTGTGGGTTGTGTGTACACAGTTTACATGGGCCCACGCTGGGGTCTTGGTGTGCCCTTCTGCGTCCCTGTGTTGTTGTGCCCTTGGGTATGGGTAGGTGTCTGTCCATGCACTGTGTGGTATCCGGTGTGGTGCATGCTTCCACACACCACTGGGTGTCTGCACTGGCTGTTGTGGCCAGTGCTGGGTTGAGGTGTGTCATTGGGAGTGTGCAGGGTGCTGTACCACTGGTGGTGGGGTCCTGGGCATGCCCTGTCCCGTGTGGGGTACCTCATGTGCCAATGCATGGTTGGTCTCTCAGCAGTACCTCTGGGGGCTGTGCATGGTGGCACTGTGTATGTGCCGTCGCTCGCTCGTGTGCTGCCACCCGCTGATGGGTGCTTGTGGTGGGCTGCCTTGCATGGTTCTGTGGTGCACAGGGTTGCATTGTCATAGTGGGGGTGGTGACATGCATGGGGTTTCCTGCAGTGGTGGATGCTGCTCCTGGGCAGGGTGTCTAGGGGTCACGGTGCAGGGTGTGCTCTGCATTGGGGATGGTGTGGCACGGGGTGGTCAGCCCTCCTTGTGCGCAGCTGCCAGCTGCGGGTGTGATGGGGCACCATGGCCCGCTGTGGGTTGGTTGCTGGTATCCATGGGCCGGTGGTTATTCCAGCCCTCCCCAGTTGTGCAGTGCATGGGGTGTGGGGACGATGTCTGTTCTGCTGTGTGTTCCTCTGCCCATCTGTGGCATGGATGGTAGGCTCCTACCTCCCTGGTTGTGCAGTTGCATTGCCACCCTGCTGCTGGGGGCATCCCTGGTTGCCTATGGCACCTCTGGACTGCTCAGCTGCATCCCTTGTTGCGCTATAGGCGCATCTGATCTGCTCAGCTTCCCTCCCTAGTTGCGCTACTGGCGCTGGGTGGTGCGATATTCAGTCGTCGGCTGTAGGCGCAGTTTGGCCTGCTCAGTTTTTGAATATTGCGCCTCTGTGCATGGGTGCAATGGACTTGCACTTGCTCCTGCTATTGCGCACTTTTGGGTGCAGTTTGAATATCTGGGCCCATGAGTACAAAGAATGTATGCATAATAATGGGACTCTGAGCAGAAAATGAGGAGTTGGAATACTAAATTGCTTATATCTCAAGAACCATACGACATAGACAAAGAATTTAAATTTCGTATGAATTATGACTTTCCTGGCTAATTTTGTATGTAGCCTACTTTTGGGGCTAAGCATTTTTTTGACAAAAGTCCATATCTCACACTGTTTCTGAGATACGGGCCCCGAAAGGCGCAGCAGAAGCCGTAATGTTATCCCATGGGAAAAACATGACGCTCAGAGTATCGTAACTTGCCTAAAATATTTTTTCACCAAACCACCAAAAGGCACTTCTGTGGGATGCTGGGTTTCTTCCTCCATATTTCAGCCCAAAAGACCAAACCATTATTTGTCGGCATGGTGGCAAAGAGTTCTGTCATGCGGCGGATGCCGAATCTTAGTCTATCGGAAAAAGCATCAACTTCAGAGTGATGTGACATTGTATCCCTACAATATTTTGTCACCAAAAACACATTTGTGAGATGTGGACTTTATTCCCTCCAAATCTAAGCCCAAAAGACCAAACAGTTCTTTTGCAGCAGGGTGGCAAACAATTCCTGCCATTTTGCCATAGTGTTGAAAAGTAGATTCCTGATTTGCGACACCTTTCTCAAAAATTTGTGATCATGTCACAAGTGTGACACTACTTTGTGGCACTACTTTTCCCAAAAATTTGAAAAACATATTTCTGGGGTGTTTAACCCCCAAAATAAAGACATGACTAGCATCCTCAGGGCTAGACTAGGTAAACACAAAAATAATGATGTCCCTAGATGGTCCCAATTTTAAATGCAAAGCATTTCTGTGATCAGTAACTGAAAACAAAATGGTGGATTTGCGATACTACTAGGGCCATTTGTGACACTAAAAAGTGCATTTCGACACTGTCAAACTTTTGTTAACTTTTCCCATTGACTATAATGGGAAACTTATTTTGAATAACTTTTGAACTGTTCAATATTTGATCACAAAATCTTCAAAAGGCACATCAGAGACCCTGTCCACATGTTCCTGAAGTTTTGGACCAGTCTGTAAACCATGCGACCTGTAGGTGCGAGCAGTAACTGAAAACAAAATGGTGGATTTGCGATACTACTAGGGCCATTTGTGACACTAAAAGTGCATTTACGACACTGTCAAACTTTTGTTAACTTTTCCATTGACTATAATGGAAACTTATTTTGAATAACTTTTGAACTGTTCAATATTTGATCACAAAATCTTCAAAGGCACATCAGAGACCCTGTCCACATGTTCCCTGAAGTTTTGGACCTGTCGTGTAAACCATGTGACCTGTAGGTGCGAGCAAAGAATGCACAAAACTGTGTACTTGCATGCTGGAAGTTGCTTAATAACTCAACAGCCGTACATCAGACTGGTACAAATGTTGGCAGATCCCAAAATATATGGTTATGCCCTATGCCTGTGAAATTCCAGGCAAATCTGTTGAACGATGACAAAGTTATTAAGGTGCAAAGTTTCACCATTTAACCTTAAATGGGTTACTCAACCTAACTATGGTAGCACTACCATGCTACCATAATATATATATATATATATATATATATATATATATATATATATATATATATATATACATATGTAATATATGGATCATCAAAATAATAGTACTAAAAGCGATTCAAAAATCCTTGTAATTCATACCACAGAACACTCCGCCCCAATAATACCACACTTCACTGCCAATATTACTATCATTGCAAGAAACGATAGTATTATCACCAAAATGCTACAGTGCATGTGCAACTCTGCCTGGCAACAAACCCAGCTACCATGGAGCCACATCCCTTCCTGCATTCCCATAGTGACAGCTTCCATCCCCATTGGTAGCTTTTCTGTGAGACCAGGCTGAAGAAACTACAAAACATGGCAGCGGTTTCCTCTCGCTTAGTGAGAGAAATTCTGAACTTCATTTTCTTTATTTTGAAACAAACAGTTTCATGGACTATCTGGCTGACCCTACATTTGCAGAATGATGGAAAAAGTAAAGATAGGACTGCTTAATAAATAGAAGCAAACATGTTTTGAAATGAGTGAGACAGAGTCTTTAGTGCTACCTGCGGCTGAGAAACAGCTTGTCTTTAGTGTGGCATGCGGCCATCCTGTTTCATGCAATGCACATAAAAAGTTATGTTTTCACAATTCCATCCATATATTACAAAAATAACAGGTAAATGACTCGTATTACAAGGCAGTCCAGACCATCTCGAAGTTTGGGGACTTTGGGAACCTCTTGAGCTTCGACCTCGAGGTTCCAAGTCCCCAAACCTCTCGATGGTCTAACTGCCTTGTAATACATAGTCATCTATCTATTATTTTATTTATATATATTAGAGGCAAAAACTCTGTTTAATGCATCAGTTAGGGTTGTCCACAGTGACAAAAATGAGGAAATTCAATGTTGGGGTTGAAACCCACCTTGCACCCCTCAGCACCCCACAACCAGCATCGGGTGCGAGTTGAGATCATCGGCCTAACTTTCATCCCATCATATGTGGAAAGAAGCTGAGGAATAGGACAATGGGGTGGGAGTTGGACCGGCGACCCCAACGTGCACCCCAATGTTGGTTGGGGATGGGCTGAGGTGCAAAGGGGTTTCAACCCTAACATTGAATTTCCTCACTTTGTCACTGTGGAACAACCCTAACTGATGCATAAACTGAGTTTTTTGCCTCTAATTTCCTTCTTTAAGAATGATAATGAGAAATACACAGATGTCATATTTATATATTTATTGCTTTTGTTTACTGGGAAGTCACACTAGACCGCAGTGCCTATTTTCAGGTGCGACCCAGGAGAGTTACAGACTTGAATTTACAGGTACAGTGACGAATACAACTTTACATACAGTGAGATATCAGGATAGTAGAAGAATGACAGCCAGTAAAAACAGATGAGTCGGGGGCTACCGATTACTCGGGAGAGTTAAGAGCTACAGCATATATAAACAGCGAGTGAGTGAGTCAAATTTACATGCAATGGAGAGCAGATGTTACCAGTTATGGTAATCCATTTAGTCATTGCTTGACCAGTTGTCAGGAGAGTAAGTGCAGTGGGCCTGAGATCGAGAGGCTCCCCATGCAGCGTGTGTGGGGGGGGGCTCCGAGGTGCATGGACAGGTGGAAGGGCCCTTCAGGAAGTTCCAAAATGAAGTTTTAAATCCAGGATGGGAGGGTAGACCGTGTGAGGGCTGGGAATGAATTCCATAATTTGGGCATAGTTGGCGAAGGCCGATCACCCATAAGGTGCGTGTCCTAGGAACCGGGTGACTGAGTGCCGCCCTTGACCTAATGTGGTAGGTAGTGGTATCAGGGTTGAGGGGAAGGGCAAGGGCAGGAGTGGCTGATCTAACAATGTTGTCAATGAAGTTCCCTACTACGAGATGCGGTGCTTCTCTGGAGGAGCCACCAAGCAGTGTAGAGGTCACAACGGTGTGTCAGGGAGGGACAGAAAGCACAAAGTGGAAAATGCTGTTGTAGGCTATATCCCATTTTGAGAGGCTGGATTTTGGCACAGGGGCAAAGGTCACCAGCCCGTAGCAGAGGGAGGGGAGGAGAACACCCCTGGCTAGAGTAATCCGAGCAGCTGGGGTGAAGCAGTTTTGGCTCTGTAGGTGAGACTGAGTTTAGCATTAGTGGCCTTGCAGATGTTTGGTGTGTAGGGAGAGGTCAGCTGGGGGTCCAGAGTGGCGCCAAGGTACTTGACAGTGGAAACCATCTGCAGGGGCAAGCCGTTGGCCCCATGAATTAGAAGGGGCAGGGCAGGATTTTGTCCTGCTCAGGCAGCCAAAGAGCATAGCCTGAGTTTTCTTAAGGTTGGTGGTGAGCTGTGTACAGCCAGCCAGGATTGGATCTGCTTAAAGTCAGAGTTTAGCTGGGAATTGATGGTGCCAATGTCACGTGCACTATCTAGGATGACAAGGCTGTCAGCATACAGGGTGGTTAGCCCATGGGTGGAGACGGATGGTAGTTCGTTGATGAAAAGGGAGAAGAGTGTCAGACTGAGGACGGACCCTTGGGGACCCGCGATTAGACAGTGGTGAGGTGGGAGAGGTCCAGTTAAAGTTGGTGTATTGCTTCCTACCAGAAAGGTAATTGAGGAACCAGGCATGGGCAGGGTTTGAGAGTCCAAGGGGAGAAGAGTGGAGCTGAGGAGGAGTGATCTACCCTGTCGAAGGCCTTGAGAGATCCACTGAAGATCATGCCTGTGAGGTTGCCCAGGTGGGTAGCTGTTCTGATCTGTGAGGTGACTACAGTGAGGGTGGTGGCATGCTGTGCCCTTTCTAAACTCATGCTGGGCTGGAGAGGAGGTTGTGTTCAGTAGGTACTCGGTTAACTGAGAGGCCACAACTTTCTCTAGAGTTTAGGCGGCCGACAGAATAGCAATAGGTCGGTAGTTCAAGGGGTCTTTGGGGTTTCCATGTTTAAGAACAGGGTAACCTTGGCTACTTTCAGATATCTGGGATGACACCAGCGGTTAGAGAGGAGTTGAAGATATGCGTTATAGGCCAGGCTAGGAGGTGGGCACCTAGCCTGAGCAGTTTCAGCTCCAGGTTGTTGTGCCCTGCACCAGTATGAGGGAGAGGCTGGCAAGCAGTCTCAGGGTCTCTGTGGTGGATACTTGTTGTGGGAAGAAGGATGGTCGGGTCTCAGGTCTGGGTTGAGAGGTGCTGGGGAGTGGGGTTCAAGCGGTTGAGCATTTGGGGATGTGGGGGCATCGGGGAAGAGAGTAGAGGGGGCTGTTCAGAGAACATTGCATTGAAGGTATTAGAGATAGTGTGTGGGCTATTGCAACTAACCCCATCAATGAGCAAGTCCATGACTTGCACTCTAGCAGAGCCTACCGCTCTTCTAATGTTCTGCCAAAAGCTCCTTGGTTTGCTGGCTGAGGAGAGTAGGGCGTTCAACAGAACTCACTTTGGCTGCCCTGATGGCTTTTTACAGGAGTTTCTGAGGCGCCAATAGGCAGTGAGATCATCGATGCTGTGGGAGACTTTGTAGGTTTCCCAGCATTTGTCCCTGAGTTTCATTAGGAGAATAGGCCCCATGAAGCCATTTTGTAATGGTGCCGCACTCTCCTTCAAGCGAGAGGGGCATGTTTGTTCTGTACTGGGATGTATTTGGTTAAGAATGCATCCAGTGCTTGATCCGGGTCCAAGGAGGAGGAGGTAACCCGGACCAGTCGACTGATCTAAGGTCAGTGAGGAAGTCAGGCAAGTAGAATTTTGAGTAGTCCCTCATTTGTATCACTTTACTGGGTATTCTTGCCTGAGAAATGCCCCAGGTGCAAAGGTGGGTGAGTGGTCTGAGATGGCATCAGGTAGGTTGCCGAGGATGTGATCCTGTCAGGTCTATTGGTCAGGACCCAGTCAATCAGTGGTCCTTTGTCCCCTGGGGAGGGCCTTGTTGGTTCGGTGATAATCTGGTTCAGGGCGAGGCCTGAGAGCAGTGGCTCATATGATTTAGAGTTAGAACCCAACCAGTCAAGGTTGAAGTCTCTATAATAAGGACTTCACTTGTATCCACTCTCCGCTAATGTTGTGTAGGAGTGAGGAGAGCCCAGGTAGACCGACTCTGGGGGTTGTAGCAGCAGATCAGGTGGATTTTCTTAGTGAGCCCAAGTAGGAGAACGCGTGCAGGAACTCACATGATGGGGAAGAAGGGTGGTCTATGGCAGACACATTGAGGTGCGCCTATAGTAAAGTAGCACCCCACCACCTTGTTTTTCCCCCACTATCACTTCTGATATAGCTGTACCCTGGTAGGGAACACATAGTATCAGAGTGTGTGGTTATAGCCATGTTTCTGTGATACCCAATATGTCCGGTTATAGTGGGCAACCCAGGCAACTAGCTCAGCAAGGTTGTGTAGGAGGCTGCGGACATTTAAATGGACAATTTTAGCCCCTTAGAGGATAGCCATGGGGAGGAGTTGAAGGAGGGTAGGAGGCCATCCTGTTTGGGAATGGTAGTTCCACCCTGGTGGACCGGGGTGGAGGGGACAGCCATGACAGCAGCGAGCTTAGTGACAGTGGAGGGTCAGGCAGCACTGGGGGGAATATGGGGTGGCTGTAGTACAATGAGCATGATCAGGACTGAACACAAACCTGCAGCAGTATAAGACCTTTTTTTGTTTTTTAAGCAGCAGTGTGTACTTAGGTAGGAGCTTGAGATTGTTAGGTCTGCCCCTAGTGGTAGGACAGTATAACTTGCAGATGGAAAACTGGGCTGATTTAAGGAGAGCCGACCAAGGGTGGTGGTGGGGCGGTGGGGAGCTGAACGCCATGGCGTTCGGGAGCTAGCCATCTGCGCTGACAGAAACAATGCGAGTGGCAAGAGGGCTTTTTCCAATGCACTGTCCAGTTGCAAGAATCCTCCACATTTGAAAAGGGTGCCAAAGCACTTTGCAGCACACAGGGCAGCAGAGAGGAAAGCTGCCATCCCAGCAAAATGGTAAGCTGTCCAGAAATTACCTTGTGGCTTTTGCTGGCTGGGACTCCTTCGTGGGCTGGGGGAGGGCCATGGAGTGCCCTCATGACCTCCGCTCCTTGGGGTGTCTGGTTCGGTGGCTCGGTGTCTGGAGAGAGCAGGACAGCCTTCAGGGGTTGGGGAGGGCCGTGGAGCACCCCGCGACCTCCGATCCTTGGGGGTTAAGCTCTTGTTACAGTAACACTGTGCCCATAACGAAATGGTAATGCGATGGTGATGCAAAGCAAAACAGAAAAAGAAACAGTACTGTAGACAAATGGAAAATAATGCAAACGCAAGTGCAAATGAAAACACAAAGGGTAATGCACATGGTATGACAGGAACGGTAAGGAAATGGTACAGAATCGCAAGCGGAAGTGGTAAGGGTAACAGTAATGTAAACGCACAGGCTGGTTTTCCCAAAAGCTGCATAGAGAAAGACAGTGAGTACAAAGAATGTATGCATAATAATGGTTCTCGGAGCAGAAAATGAGGAGTTGGAATACTAAATTGCTTATATCTCAGGAACCGTACAACGTAGAAAAAAAATTAAAAGTCATATGATTTGTGACTTTCCTGACTAGTTTTATACTTGATGAAAAGTCTGTATCTCACACCATTTCTGAGCTACGGCTCTGAAAGACAAATGCAGCAATGTTATCCTATGGGAAAAAAGAGATGTTCAGAGTGCCATAACTTTGCTGCCCTGTAATATTTTTTTCACCAAACCACCAAATGCATATTTGTGATGTTGGTTTCTTCCTCCAAATGTCAGTGTAAAGACCAAACCGTTATTTTGCAGCAGGGTGGCAAAGAATTCCTGTCATGCAGCGGACGCCGCAATGTTACTCTATGGGAAAAAGTGTCAAATTTGAGTACCGCAACTTTGCATCCATGCACTATTTTGTCACCAAACCACCAAAACACATGTCTATGAGATGTTGGCTGCCTTCCTTCCTTCAAAGTTCATCCCAAAAGACCAAACCGTTCATTTGCAGCAGGGTAGCAAAGAAGTGATGTCATTAGTAGGCTATAGTCTGAAAAGTACTTTGTGAGTGCGACACTATTTTTGCAACACTACTTTTTCCAAAACTTGAAAAACATATTTCTAGGGTGTTTAACTTCAAAATAAAGACATGTCTAGCATCCTCAGAATCTGACTAGGTAAAACACAAAATAATTGTGTTGCTAGAGGGTCACAAATTTAAATGCCAAGCATTTTCTGAACACCAACTGAAAATAAAATGGTGGATTTGTGAAAGTAAAAGGGCCATTTGTGAAAGTAAACAGCATATGCAACACTTTCTAACTTTTTCGTTTTCCCATTGACTTATAATGGGAACATGTTTTTGAATAACTTTTGAACCATTTAATATTTTTTACAAAATCTTCTAAAGGCACATCAGGGACCCTGGCCATGTTCCTTGAAGTTTTAGGACTGGTCACACAAACTGTCAAACCTATAGGTGCGAGCAAAGAATTCACCAGAAAGCATAAATCGTGTAAAGATCATGCTTAATAACTCTGCAGCTGTATATCTGACCGGTATGAAAGTTGGCATATCCCAAGATGTATGGTTCTTGATCATGCTTTCCAAATTTCAGGTAAATCTGTTGAACAATGGCAAAGTTATTAAGGTGCAAAGTTTGACCCTTTAACCTTGAAAGGACTACTCAACCTTGACTATGGTAGCACTACTGTGCTACCATAATATATATATATTTTTATAAATGGGTGAACAATTTCAACCATCCTGATTTGCTAATTGTCAGTCTTATCTGTGTCCTTATACAGCCATATCATGCCAACCTGCACTACATACCAGCTAATAGCCCTGCCACACCTAGAAATCAGTGAGCCTGCACTGCAAAACCACAGAAATGAGCAACTACCCCATGTAAGGAGCTGTTCTCAGTTTCAGTAACGTTTGTTTATGCAGTCGCTCATTGCAGGAAATGGGGATGTCATCTCACACTTGTCGGACCTAGTAAAGAAAGAAATGTTATGCTTTTGGCATAATACACTGTCCCCTCAGGACTTGGCTTTCTTTGTAAAGTCCTGAACCCCAGAGTGGAGAACTCACTGGCAGTTCTATGGAAAAGACTGTTTTAACAGTTGGGTAAATCTCAAGGCACAGCAGAGTCAGGAAAGTGAAAGTTATCACTTTCCCTGACTCGCACCTCCCACACTGTAAACATTCAGAAGGGAAGAACTCTCCCTTATTCAGAATAGGATCCCTTACAGTGTAAAGAGAAAATACAGCTGAATAAATAATAGGAAGCCATTGCTGGTTCTAAAATAAATGCTGCAGAATAAAATCTTTTCCAATGGCATGAAATTATTATCTTTGCAACAAAATAAACGAGGCTGCGAAGTCGTAACAGGGACATGCTCGCTTCTAGTCATGCAGCTCATTATTATAAAAATAAAAAGAGTGAAACAGATAAAACTTAAAAAAAAAAACCATAAGATTTACATGCCAAATTCTCTGTTGATGCGGTCCTATTTAGAGGAAACAACTGGCTGGCACCATGAGGGCAGCATGAATGTGAAATTGCAGAAGTGCTTGTACTGGGTAGACTTATGACTGGCACACAGAATTAATTTGACACTAAGAGATAGCCAGTGAGTGAAAAAAATACCTTTATAAAAAATATAACTTTAAAGCTCGTTATCAAGAGGAATTTGTGTTTATCTCCTTGTAAAGAGCGCCATTACAGCACAATGATAGGGACTACTTTTTCTATTATTAAAATAATCATAGTTTTAATTATTTTATATACACGTCTTATGTGTTTTTTCTGTAATTAATTTCTTTACTGTAGGACCCATTTTATAAGTGCAATAAGACACTCCGAGGTGTAGGTTGGCCTGATAAAGACACTTCCCAGGTGCTAAAGGCATAGCGCAAGCACCTCATGCCTCATAATGTATCTGGGGCATGCTCTTATCAGGCGATAACCCACACCTCATCGTGTCTTATTGCTGGCATATATATATATATATATATATATATACACACACACACACACATTTTGTCTTTTAATCGTCTTACTGGAACCAGACTTAACCAGCCACCATTTCTGTGGTTGAAGCCAGCCCCCAAATCCGACATATCTCTGTCAGGAACACATTGCTATCCTAGGAAGGAGCAGAAGCTGAATTAATTTTCTGACAGCCCCAATAGTGACATTTTGGATATTCAAAGTTCAGTGCCAAATGCCATCACACCAGAAACAGCATAACTCATGCTACTGCCATCGTTGCACTGAACACTGTAGATAGAAACTTTATCATCGTCACCAGATCTTTGTAGGCATATGGTCCTGTAACAGCAGTAACAAAGACATCCAGTGGACAAAATAAACTAAATTTCCTTATTTTTTCTTTAGAGATCCAGAACTATAGAACTCCAAATGTAGATAAGACTCCTTTTCTCATTCCTAAGTGAAGGTCTCCTGCTGCTTCCCCAAAGATGCTTTTTCCTACCCCAGACTCTCTATTCCTTACATCCTGTGCTCAACTGAAGCATTCTTATTTATTTTTAATTAATTAATTTATGCCGCCTCATTTTTGGTAACTGCATATGAAATCAAGGTTGATTGCTCAGCATGGCAGGTAGGGCTGAGTCGGGTGAGCAAAGTAAAGTAAGTTACAAGTTGGATCAAAGGAGTCTGAACAAATAGGACCTAGTCTGGTGAGTTTGAAGTAATCAATGTGCCACTATTTTGTGCCCATAACAGACTAAAGGACACTTTATGTGGCTTTTATGCACCTCTCTACTAATAGCTATTTGTCCGGCAATTATTGTTCCCAGTGACTATATGCCTGCCACAATTTTGCTTTATCTATATTTTTCCTGCAGGCTTTTTGTCCCCACAACATGTTAACTGAGCCAATTTCACTGTGATGTTTTGTCCGGGGACTTAACGTCCATTTACAAATTAAACTATGTTGATATAACGTGTAGTCAATAGTATAGCATGTTGCTGACAATGTGCTCTTGATGAAGTTCCATGACATTCTTAGACAGAACACATGCAGACCAGCAGTCTGAATTTTAAATCGACAATTCTATACCTGTAACATTATGGGTATGAAAAGAGGACACCTTTACAGTTGTAGTCCCCATTAGAAACAGTATTGTATTGCTGATTCATTATTTACACTAAATAAGGTATCATATTTCAAATGAAATGGTTTGTTGTTGTTAACTATGTTTTGCAACTATTTATTTTAATTTTTTACATTATTAATATGTGTCAGTGTCACTGTTTTATAATTGAAAATATGACATAATCATTTTCTTGCATTTTGTAAGTTTGAAATGGAGTCTCAGAATTATTTTAATTTCATGTTGTAAAGAATTTTCATTAGTTATGGTATATAAATTGTTGTAAAGTTTTCTTTCATGGAATTTAAATTTTCTCTGTGTTTATCAATAACTTTTTTACTAATTGTTGATGTTGATAAAGACATTTTGGATTATGCAGAAAATCATTTTTGGTTGATAGTGTGCTGCATGGTAATGTATTGTTGTAGGATGGTAAGAAGTTTGTACATAACTATGTCAATATCAATACAATGATGGAAAACTTGCAATGGGTTAGTGTTGACTCAATATGGATACAGTGATATTAATTGACAATTGTATATGGAATGATGATTGGCTTGTGTAATGTCACTATTATTTGATGACTTTGATCAACTAAGTGTGGGTAGATTGAATTATAGTGATGGTTTCTATAATGTTACAGTAGTATGCTGGCAACAGTGACATTGACACTCACGGCAGTTGTGTACGAAACCTGAAAACATTGTTGAAACTACATGTTGATATAGCTTGGTTAAGCCAACATTGATGCTCATGGCATTTGTGTATTGAGACCTGAGAACATTTTGAAACTTTTGTTTCTTGACAGTTAAGAACACTGATGAAATTACATGTAACATGTCGATGTGGCTCAGTTCAAAGCGATATTGACACTCACAGCATTTATGTATTGAGACCTGAGAACATTGTCAAAACTAGTATTTATTATGTTGATGTAGCTTAGTTTAGGTAACATTGCTTCTCATTGTATTTATGTATTGAAACCAGAGAACATTGTCAAAACTAATGTTTACTGACAAAGAAAATTGACAAAATTATTTATAACATATAGGTATAGTTTAGTTTAGATAACATTGATGCTTATAGTATTTGTCTACTGAGACCTGAGTACACTTGTTGAGTGTTTCCTGATAGTTAAGAACATTGTAGAATGCATCATAGAATCCTTAGAAATGCGATGGCAGAAAAGGACCCTTCTGGCCCACCTAGTCTTCCCAACCCTCCCCTTTCACATACCCTACTCCCCCACCTGCCCCCACACTCCCTCAATATTCAGTCCCATATGCCTTTCCCATGCCCTCTAAATTCCTCCACTGTATCATCCCCACCACTTCATTAGTTCCAGGGCTCCACCACCTCTCTGTGAAGAAGCACCCTCACATTGCCCCTGAACTTATTTCCTTGCAACCTGAGGCTGTGGCCTTTGGTTCTGGCTCCTTCTTCCTCCTCAGTAGATCCCTTCACCTACTTTATTGAGCCCCTTTACATATTTAAAGGTTTCAATCATGTCCCCTTTCCTCCTTGTTTCCAGCGTGTACAGATTCAGCTCCATATGCCTCTACTTGTATGTCTTCCCCTGCATGCTCTGCACCATCTTCGTTGCTCTTCTCTGAACCCTCTCCAATGCATCTATATTCTTGCAGAGGTGTGCCTCTAAACTGAACCCCATACTGTAACTGCAGCAAAACCATGGCTTTGTAGAGGGGCATTATAACCTCTCTCCTTCTGCTAGTAATGCCCTGCCAATGCATGCCAGCATTCCACTGGCCCTTCCACTGCCCTACTACATTGAAACCTACCTTAAGATTTGAGGAGACTATGATCCCCAGATCCCTCTCCTGTTCAAAATCTTTGATCCTCCCAGCGTGTACCTCTCTTTCGAGTTTTTCTCCCTAGGTGCATCACAGCACACTTCTTAGCATTAAATCTCAGCTGCCAGAACATGGTATTTGTAACATGTCTATGTAGCTTAATTCAGGTGACAAATGGCATGTACAGCATTTGTGTATTGAGACCCAAGACTATTGTCAAACCACGGTTTATTGACAGTTAAGAACATTAATGAAATTATTATTTATTCTGTTGATGTAGCTTAGTTTAGGCAAAATTGACTCTCATGACATTTATGTATTGAGACCTGAGAAAATCTGTTGAAACTAGTTTTTACTGACAATTAAGAATATTGGTGAAATATTTATCATGGTGATGTGAGTTAGTTTAGTCAATACCAAGCTGATGGCATTTGTGTGTGGTAAACCTTACAAACATTGTCATATATACTGTAATATGTTGATGTAACAAGTAGCTTATTTACACACCCTGAATTGTGACTTTTATCCATAGAGGTATAAAATGTCGACACTTTCTAATGCAGTTTCATATTCATACAATCAGTTACATTATTAGATATTAACAGATTTGTTATGTTGCAAGTACTGTAAACTTGATGAAAATGCCATTGCTATAGCCAGAACAGTCGGTATACTGTGTGTTGTCAAGAACATGTTAAAACAACAATATTATTACAGAAAACACAAATTGCACATACCCCAATAATGCAAAGCATCATGGGAAGCATATACAAATGCCATGAATTAATTTAGACTGGTTCAAACTTTAAGCACAAATGCATGGTGCCAAATGCCTCTCAATACATTCAGCAAAGGCTGAGAACAGCAGACACATACACATGTTTTGTCATCATTTGGACTCATCAGAGTGCCATATCTGTATCTCAGCCCTAGGAGAGGGAGTCAGCCACCCTACAGGGGATTTTATTTGGTTGGATCATGGGCAGCCTAAAGTAGAAAGAGAAAAGAACTACAAAAGAACACTAGAGCGAATACACTGGGGCATGGGTTATCCAGGGTATATTGTCCACCCTGTTTAGCAGTACCCCACCACCCACACACCCCATCCCAACCTGAGTCAGTGATTGGCACACTCTCCTCACCCAGCCATAGCCAGCCACCAACTGATTTATTCTAGAGAGTGTGCAGTAAATTGTATGCACTCATTGGTTGTCACCAACCCCAATAACCCCATACCCTGCAGTTGGTTATTGAGCTTATAACATGGGGTTATTACAGTGGGAAAAAATAAAGTTAAGTCAGATAAAATTATAAAAGTCAGATAAAATGTGAAAACCTTTTAAAATTTTATTAAGTGTCCTTCCCAACAATCAAATGGGCAGACTGGGTAGGCATAGGCACTTATCTGCCGATGGTGTCTATGTATCTATGTAACACAAAATAGTCCCACTGTTTGAAGACCCATCATATATACTGCAGAGGGTCTGTGTGTGTGCAGATGACAGGGACACTCTCCAGAGAACAAAACAAGTCACAGTTATAGGCATAACATCACATATCCCTGTGTGCAGTCCACTTAGCAAACATACCTTGCTCTCTGCAGTGCATGCAACACATACCTCACTGTGAATTCTGGCACACAGACAGCTGACTTAATGCATGGTGTGGTAACAGTGAGAGTCTATCAGGGCGTATGGGATGCTTTGCTCTGACTTGCCAACATTTACCAACAGCAACTTTCACTACAGAGTTATGAACTGGCAACAGTACATGCTGGGTCATTTGTCAGTTTTACACATAAGTGACCCACAACCTTAACTACATGTTAACGAATGGCACACCCTTGTTCGAACATTGCCCAGGAGTGCAGTAATGGTCACTTGCACAGATTAAGTAGCTGCTAGGTTGCTTTTAAAGATTAACAAATGGAAACATAAACTGAGCATAATACAAGTGTGTGCTCCTTGTTTGAACAAATCTGCTCAGTTACTTTCACACATTAAAGAACAGCAACATTTGAACAGGAACATTGCATGAGCAAAATACAATTGTGTGATTAAGGAATGGCAACATCGACTGGAGCGGGTTGCAAACAAGAGCCATAAATGAGAATGGGAATGGGGAGGAATGCTACAGGAGGGAATGGAAGGGAAACAAGAGCCATCAAGGGACACGGTGCCAACAAATGATGCTGAACAGAATGGAAAGGAAAGAACAGTACAGACCTACCCTAGAGATCATGCATGCCATATTTACATTGCAAATCCGTTGAATGGTTTCAAAGTTATTAAAGTTCAAAAATAAACTGACTTTAACATAGAGTGGCCTCAATCCTAACTATAACCCTCTACTATAGTGTTGGTACCAGTATAATTTGGGTTGCGTACACACTTCTGTAAATCTGACTATGTTTTCTATATTAAGGCAGATTATTTAACCTTAATTACTTTGGCAACCATTCAATGGATTTATATGAAATGTTGCATGCATGATGTCTTGCGGTAGGTCTCATGCTGTGACAAATGTTATGTGAATCCGTTGTGGTTTCTGAGATACAGAGTGTCAAAAATCCCTAAATGTACATGTTTTTGCTTTTCCCTGTCCACCTGTATCTCAGAAGCTGTTTTTGGTTGTTTGTCTGAAATTTTCAGGATAGAAAGCCTGTGCCTCAAAGATGTGCTTTTGAAGGTTAGGTGAACAAATATTAATCCGTTCCAAAGTTACTAAATTTTAAAGTTTCCATTATCTCCTATGGGAAAAGTCAGATGTTCATCACGAAAATAGTTTTGCTTTCAGGAGCTTCTGTATTGTTGCACAGACCCTAACATATTTTTGCAGAGGGCTCCTGTGTCCACAATCTTGCTTTTCAGTTAGCAAGATAAATAAATAAAAAAAGTACAGAAAATAAATACATTTAAAAAAACATCAGAACCTAGTGTAGCTACATTCTGATTTTTCAAGAAGCATCTTTTCTGAGCACCCAAAATCCTGGGTGCTGAGCATAGTGAGAGGACAGCTTCTCCTGTGTTCTCTGTATGAGAACAGCAGGATCTTCTTGATTTCTGCAGCTGCAGCTGAAACTTGTGCTGCTGGCTGCAGTTTCATCTGTGAGCCACTGTTTCCCTGGTGTTTAGTGGCATCCCCACCAACTGATCTCTGCCCCTATCCCTGGTGTCTAGTGGTACCCTCCTCTATATCTTTCCTTGGTGTCTAGTGGCACAACCACCCTCTGATCCCCATTGTTTTTATTTATTTATTAATTTATTTATATAATCTGACACTGGGATGTCCAACCCCAGTGTTAGATGCCCCCACAGTCCTTTGTGTTTATTTGCTGACATCAGGGTACCCAATCCTGTGTCAGCACTAGACCCCTCCCAGCAGAGTGGGACACTGGGAGCCCACCCTGTGTCCCAAAATATTTATTTTGTTTTACCTGTGAAGAAGAAAACCATCCCTTGACATCTTTTTACCTTAAAAAGAAAATGGTCCTTGTCATCCCCTCCCACTGAGCACCCACCACCTCACACTCTCCCCTTACTATATACTTACCTCCAGAGGTTGTAGGCTGTCATCTTCTGTGGACAGAGACATGTCTGTACTTTTCAAAGGTGAACCACAAACTGAGGAATCAAGGTAAGTGCCATATAATGTATTTCATTGGCATTTTGAACTTATGTTCATAATTTTGCCATTTTAGGTATTTTATTTTCAACATGGGCTTTTTGGGAGCCAACTTCATGAACACTGGCACTGTCATTTCATTAACTGGGCATGACAGGTGATTCCTCAGTTGCTGCATTAAATCACCTTTTGGGACCAACTAATGAGCGTCACCACTACTGTTCATGAGGTGGAGTCCTAAAATGCCATGTTGAAAATCTGGTGAAAAAATGCCTAAAAATGACCATGTTATGAGCTTCATTGAAATGTTTCTACTCAAGTACATAACTTCAGTAATTTTCAATATTTTGATTCCAAATTTTCAACACAGCCATTTTTTCACACCACCTCATGAACAGTAGAGCTGTTATTTTTCACATCGTGTCCAAAACATGGTTTCACACCTGTGGGTGAAATGGCATTTGACACAGATTTTAACATGTTTACATACAGGGTTTATGACATGGAGTCATAAGAAGACTTTGTTCAAAATTTGGGATCAAAATATGAAAAATTCAAAGTTATGACCATTCATTGCAATTTCGCTATGCCTGTTTGTAACTTCAGAAATTTTAAATAGTTTGACTCCAGATTAACATAGCCATCTTATTACTGACCTGATGTATGTCACAGCTGTCATTTTCAAGTCCTGCCCAAAATATGTTTTGCACCTGTGGCACTGAATGGCTTATAGTGACTCAGAATTATATTTTGGTGTGGATTTGAAAATTTGCTGACAACATGAGGTGACATAATAAGATGGCTATGCTGACAATTTGCTCACTGTTGTCCTATAATGGAATGGCAGGGACCAGAAGGCCCTGTGCTTCCACAGATACATACATATATTCATCTGTAGAGGGATGAGAGTGCAGGGCCCAGAGGGCCCTGTGCTCCCACAGAAAAATAAGGATATGATTATACTATAAGTAAGGAAATTCATTGTAAAACTTCATAAATGCATCTGTTAGGGTTGTTACTAAAGCAACAAAAGCAGGAAATGTGGCGTTAGGGTTTCCAACCAAACACCCACCCACCCAGATAATGACAGGCATCAGGGGTGTGCCTTGGGGTTGTCAGCCCTAACACTCACCTCATTCTCCTGTACTGTACCCATTTCAGCTTATTTACTTATGGAATGTAGTATACTGGCGTTGAGTGCAAACTTCTATGTTAAATCAAAATTTGCAAATCTTGATAACTTTGGCATTGTGCAACAGATTTGCATGAAATGTGACATACATAGTGTCTAGGGGCAGGTCTTTTAATTTGCTAAATTTCGTGTGAATCTGTCTTGTGATTTCTGTGATATAAAGCATAAAAAACTAAATTTACCAATCTTTTGATGTTTTGTTTGGCAGGCATAGCTCACAAATGTGTTTATTGTTTTGCTCTGACATTATCAGGGTAGAAAGCCTTTGGGTTACAGATGTGCCATTTGAAGGTTTGGTGAATCAATGTTACTCTGTTCAAAAGTTATAACATTTTTATTCTTCCCATTATTTCCTATGAGAAAATTTAAGAGTTCTGCACAAAAATTCTTTTGTTGTCACAAACAGGTATGTTGTTTTCTCAGGGAGGGTCAGATAGTGTCACAGGGAGGGTGGTGTATTTTGCAAAGCTGTGTTTTGTTAGCAGGAAAGCTGTCTTGTTTTTGATAGAGGTGTGTTGTTTTGGCAGACAGTGTGACGTACTGTCACAGGAGCCTAGTTCATTTCGCAGAACACTTTTTGTCTGCCATTTTGTTCTTTTGTTAGCAGGACACATAAGCTAAAGAATTAGTTATAGAAATGTATATGCCTGAAAAGAAAAACATGAGATTTGGGGTAAATGGGGCTTGTTTTGGTGTATTCTGTTTTATTCTTCCTATTTCGGCAGAAATAGATTTTTGTGATACTTGGCATTCCTGGTGTGGAGGTTTAGGAGAGACCATTTAGCGAAATGTGTGCATGAGAAGTGCAGCATATTCTCATGTTTTTTTGTGAGTATTTCATGCAAAAGTATGTTGAGTGGTCCAGGATTTTGTCTCATTTGTATCTGCAAAAACAGAATCGTTTGCTGTCATATTTTATTTTGTTTACCAGGACAGAATAGAAAAAGAGAGCCATTGGCTTGAAACATGGTATTCATCCACAGTAATAATGGTGTTCTTTCTTTACTTATGCATGATGTGGCTGGCATAATTGGAAGTGCAGGATATCTGTGTGAGAATTTGGTATGTGCAAAATACACATAAGGTATTTAGGCACATAACACAGTTGGATTATTAGGAAGCATATTGTGCCGGCTCCTCTGCAGGTGTTGTGCAGTTCCCTCCAAGCAGTGTGGGATACTAATGAGCCCCTCCCAGTGTTCCCACTCATGTCTTCTCCCTCCTTATAATAATCTGAGAGACTGGGAACCCACACCCAGTCTCCCAGTCCTGTCTCCCCCTCCTTCTGTTTAACTGCAGTCCCCCTTCAGCAGTGTGGGACACTGGGAAGCCCACTCCCAGTGTTCCCACTCATCTCTCTCCCTGTAATAGTCTGGGAGCCTGGGAGCCCACACTCAGCTCAGTCACCCCATTTCTGTACCCCATCCCTCCTGTAACAATGCAGTCCCGTCCAAGCAGTGTGGGACACTGGGGAGCCCACTCCAGTGTTTCCACTCATGTCCCCCCTATAATAGTCTGGGAACCCCACACCCAGTGTCCCCAGTCCTGTCCCCCCATCCATTCTGTATCACTGCAGTCCCCCTTCACAGCCCACTCTCAGTGTTCCCACTCATGTCTCTCTCCCTGTAATAGTCTGGGAGACTGGGAGCCCACACTCAGCTCAGTCTCCCCATTCCTGTATCCCATCCCTCCTGTAACAATGCAGTCCCGTCAAGCAGGTGGGACACTGGGGAGCCCACTCCCCAGTGTTTCCACTCATGTCCCCTATAATAGTCTGGGAGACTGGGAACCACACACCCAGTCTCCCCAGTCCTGTCCCCATCCCTCCTGTAACAATGTGGGAGATAATATGGTATCTGCGAAAATAGGCATAGGCTATTTTGCACATACCACGGTGTGGAAACAAGACACCTGTTCTCTGTCATCTTTTGTTTTGTTGAATGGGACAGAAAAAATATGGAGATAGTGGGTTCAAACCCAAGAATTCCTGGGTTTGAGGGTCAGTACCTAATGCTGTGCACCACGGGGAAGTACAGTAGCAATGGTGTTTTTGTTTACTTATGCATGATGTGGTTGGTGTGATGGGAACTGTGGGTGACTTGCAAAATGTGGTATGTGTGGAAATACACATGGCATATTTTTACACATAACATAGTGTTGGAAGCATCTTGCAGCCAGCCCCCATGCATTGTCTTGTACAGTGCTCTTCCAAGCAGTGGGGGAAACTGGGGAGCCCACTCCCAGTGTTCCCAATCATGCCTGCCTTCCATCTGGGAGACTGGGGAGTTCACACCCAGTCTCCCCAGTCCTGTCCTCCCATTCTTCCTGTAATAGTGTGGGAGATAATATGGTATCTGTGAAAACCGGCATAGGGTATTTTTGCACATACCAGTTTGGAAACAAGACAATTGTTCTCTATCATCTTTAATTTTGTTTAACGGGCAAAGAAAAAAACATATGGAGATAGTGGGATTGAACCCAGGAACTCCTGGCTTTGTGGTTCAGTACCCAACGCTGTACCACTGAGCAGCACAATAGCAATGGTGTTTTTAATTTACTTATGTATATGGAATGGTTGGTGTGGCTGGTGTGATAGGAACTGTAGGATGACTGTGTGAAAATGGTATATGCGAAAAACACATTGCATATTTTGCACATAACACACTAGAGTACTTTTGAAGCATCTTGCAGCTGGCCCTGTGCAGTGTCTTGTACAGTGCTCCTCCAAGCAATATGGGACACTGGGAACCCCTCCCAGTGTTCCCAGTCATGTCTCCCCACATAATTGTCTGGAAGACTGGGGCCCACCCAGTCTCCCCAGTCTTGTCCGCCATCCATCCTGTAACAGTGTAGTCCCCTCTGAGCAGTGTGGGACACTGGGAGCACACTCCCAGTGTTCCACTCATGTCTTCCCCATGTAATAGTCTGGGAAACTGGGAGCCATATCCAGTCTCTCCAGTCCTGTCCTCCTGTGTCTCCTGTAACAGTGTGGAGATGATATGGAATCTGCAAAAATAAGCATAGGCTGTTTTCACACATACCACAGTTTGGAAACAAGACACCTGTTCTCTGTCATCTTTTATTTTGTTTAATGGGACAAAACACACTATGGAGACAGTGAATTTGAACCCAGGAACTTCTGGCTTTATGGTTCAGTACCTAATTCTGTGTGCCACCGGCAAAGCACAATAGCATTTGTGTTTTCTTTTACTTACGTATGATGTGGTTGGTATGATGGGAACTGTAGGGTGAGTGTGGAAAAATATGGTATGTGCAACACTGGAGAATTAGAAGCAACTGTGGATGGCCCCAGTGCAATTCTTACATAGTGCTCTTCAAACAGTGTGGGACACAGGAACCCATTCCCAGTGTGTCCACTTATATCACCTTCTGTCCTATAATAGTGTGGCAGACTGGGAGTGCATATCAAGACTCTCCAGCCATGTTCCACCTTCTGTATTGCAACACTGTGGAAGACAATATGGAATGTGCAAAATTAGGCATAGACTATTCTCACACATAACAGAGTTTGTGACATTTACGATGATCTTGTGGCGTCCCCTGCAGTCTCTTGCCCAGTTGCTTTCCCAGAAATGTGGAACACTTGGAAGCTCACTGCCATTGTTCCTAGTCATGGTCCCCCACCCCAGCTTTTCAGTGTAACTGCATGGGATAGTAGAGCATACTCCCAGTGTCCTGAGACATAATGTCTCTATCCCTGTTGCCTACTGACAGACCTGCCTCTTTATGCCATCTGCAATGTAGGGATTTCACCATTTTATTATATTTTTGTTCCAAAGTAGGAAACCGTCCTACTTTGTCTATCATTTTGTTTGAACTGAAAAGAAAAATGGTCCATTGTTGTCCTCATTGCCCATTCCCTATCCTGAGTTTTCCATTGTGGAGCAACGGTTGAGCCCCTCTTTTTATTTACCCTACTCCCTTGTTGTGTGGGCAGTGGGGAACCCACTGTTAATGTGCTGAAAGAGTGGTGTGGAAACATGTCTGAGCAATATGAGTGAGGTCTGTTAATAATAAAATATTAACATTGAATATACTGTGATAGTTACTAAAGGGTAGAGTTGAACTCTGTACCATTGGGTTAAAAATGTACCTTGTTTGTTAGTGGGGTTAGTTAACTGCACCACCAACAGATTACTGTTGTATGTGGTTTTTTCTGTCCTATATAGAGGTGATTTTTTTTTGAGGAAAAAACAGAGAAAATATTTTATCGTTGCAATGTTTTTCTTACCTGGTTTGAAGTTTACTTTTTTGGTTGGGTGTCAATTGCTAGCAATGCATTTGCATTGTCTATTAATTGAAGTAAATGTGTCACAGATAAGATGTCAACAAAAGAGATTTATTTAAGGATACATATCCATAGTTGTAAAACATTTTATTTATTTATATTTTTGGTTCCACCTACTGCCGTTACCTCATCTCGGTCATGGACCCTTCGGCTGCCACTCCACACATTAGCTGCAACTCCCTGACACCCCCTTGCTTCCCCATGGTGGGATTGTGGCATCTGAACCTCTAAAGGTGCCGCAATAAATGGGCTAGGTTGGGGAGTCAGCCTGGGAGCTGATAGCAGCCGGCGCAAGCGTCATCAAGGCAGGTAGGTGGCAATTTTCTCCCATGATTTTTGCGAGGTTAGGGATGTGCAATGATGACCAGCATTTGCCCCACCCCTGAACACATTGTGTCAGTGTAAGCAGTACACCCAGCCTCCGCTAGGTGTCTGTATAATGCCAACACACTCCCACCATCCCCCTGGAGAAGGAGAGCAGTCCTCAGACACTTGATCCTTCTTCCCTGGCCAGCCCTCCGACATCCCAGGTCTGTTCCTGAACCCGGTCATTGGCATCGCAAGTCAGCACCCTAATCCTGTGACAATGGGTTAGCAGTTGTAAAACATATAGAATGAAATAGAAGCACAGTGTTCCACATCTATTAACATAAATGTTGACCTTTTTGCAGGCTGAGAAAAATAAGACAACAACCAACAGATTTTCATTTTTTAACTGTGCACAGGGTTTAGTTTCACATGTACAAAATGACATACATGAATCAACGTTGATATCTTTCCTGTGCATTTAAAAAAATATACAACATTAAATTTTGACTTTTACTAAGTCAGAAGAGAATAAAAAAGATAATGTCATTATCACTGAAATATGTTAATTGTTATTAGTAAGAATATTTTTACGGCCTGTTTTTGGTTGAAACAAACAATTTACAAGTGAGGAAGAACAATTACTGGGTGCAAAACATATTAGGTTAATTAGGTTCGGGTGAGAATGGGATGTTGCTTGCCTAATAATTGACTTAATGTGGAGTAATGTGTCCACTATTTCATGAAGCATGGATTGACTCTGCCACCCAGGGCTACCCGTGTTGTTCTCCTTGGCCTGGATGTGCAGCTGTTTGACAACATCTGATAACTCTTGAGTGACAGAATCAAATCCCTGCATCATTGCTGTCATAGCTTCATCCAGTTTTTCAATAACAGCTGATGCTGGATCTGAAACTAGGAAGAAAAACAGAGAGAAAGAAGAAATGTTATTAGTTTTTGAGGTGTAGAATTTCTTTATTGGTGATTGGTGATGGTATGTGAAGACGTTCATTAGTTACTGTGTGGAATACTTACTACTGAATGACACTGGCAGTTGTTATTTCTTTATTGGTGATTGGTGATGGTATGTGTGAAGATGTTCATTAGTTACTGTGTGGAATACTTACTACTGAATGACACTGGCAGTTGTTATTTCTTTATTGGTGATGGTATGTGTGAAGACATTCATTAGTTACTGTGTGGAATACTTACCACTGAATGACACTGGCAGGTGTTAATTTTTTCTTCTGCAGGTTGTTGTGGCTCAGTGGCACCATCTTGCTGGGTAGGAAAGAGAGGGAGAGAGAAAGAGAGAGAGAAAGAAGAATTGTTATTGGTATTTTGAGGTGTTGAACTTGTTTTTGGTTATTGGTCATGGTATGTGTGAAGATGTTCATTAGTTACTGTGTTGAAGGATGGCACTTGCAGTTGCTCATCTTTTTCTTCTGCAGATGGTTGTGGCTCACTGCCATTGGCTTGTTAGGTGTCTTCTGTGTTTCCATCCACTGTTTCTTGTGCTGCTGGTGGCGGCGAGGATGGTTGTTCTGCATTCTCCTGCTGGTGTGGTTGTTCTGTACTGTGTTGCTGGTCTTGGTCTTCTATGTTGCTTTCTTCTGCAATGTATATGTTTATATTGTTGTATGAAATATTCTAGTATGCAGATATATTTCTGCGCTTGGGGTGTCAAACAGGTGAGGCACACTGATGAGTCCTGGTAGGACGAAACACGTGTCTGTGTCTTCTGTTGGCACCCTTTGCAAACTGTGTGAGAGGCCTTTTGGCACCATGCATTTCTGCTTAAAGTTGAACTAGCATAATATTCTGTGGTGATTTGTATATGCAGCCCATGATGTTTATTAGGGGAGCATGTTTGATTTTGTATTTCTTTGAAACTTGGCTTCCTGCCAATGACCTTGGGGTAACCATTGCCTCAGTGCTTGTGTGTGCTGAGGTTCTTTGTTTTTAAGCTTGATATATTTCTGTGACAATTATTAACTTTACTGACCTGAAGGGCCTTTTCTTCTTGACCGCTTTTCTGTTCTTTTGTTTCTGTCTCACTTTCATCTGATGAAACTATCTCATCTTCTTCTAAATGTACTCTGTTGTGTGTGTGGTATTCCTTTATATGTTCTAAGAAAGAAATGGTGAATCACATGGTGGATTTGGTAATGTATTGTGTGTTTCGTAGCAATGTCTTATTATGTTACTATTGTGCATTTTCCCACTTACTGCCACAGTAGCAGTCTCCTAATTTAGATTTCCTGCTATCTTCCACAGATTTTCAATCAATGTGTACCAGGTTTGGTGGCATTGTGGTATGCTTTTGGAAGCTTGCAGCTTATAGAACTTTTGTCAGATCAATTTCCATTTGCACTTGCAGGATTTGGCATCTTTGCACAAGCTGTGGTTTGCATGTATGTGTGCACAAACAGCCTGCCACATCTCATTGAGTGGCTGGGTTGTGGCCCTCATGATAATATGATGGTCACTCAGTATTTCGAGAGCCTGCACTAGATATTTAATTTCGAGTCCTGCCAGCGCTTAACTTCTATTTGGAAATATAATGGGGAAAAAGGTGTAGTAAGTGCAGACTATATTATAAGAATATGCAATTAAGATATGCTGGTGTAAGAAAGGAGGTGATATTCAAATATTTTAACTGGGGAGCATTTTCTCCCATATAGAAACCCGTTATAATTTTGTCATCATAACTAGCTGGTTATAATGGTGAATCGTGTTGGGTTTCCCTTCTGCCATGCGCACAGTCATAGCTTTTCCTTCATCTATATGGGTGCCATTCATCAGTGCTGCAGTGAACACTGCCACTCCAAGTTGCTGATACATTTAAACAAATATGTGGCTAGAAAACAGTTTTGAAAGGAGGCTGCTTTAACTAACACAACCCCCAAAAGCAAACATATCATTTTCTCTGTCAGCTGCTGTGCAACACTCTGAAACTCAGCTGGTCTGGGGCTCTGTGGTGATGTCTCTTTAATTTATATAGCTGCTGTGGCAGAAAACGATCCCCGCAATTACATAAAATACAGGATGGGTAGATGATCAAAACTCATAATTTACACAACCCTCAGTGTGGGATGCCTTAATAAACTTCTAGAACTTTGCTCTTGGGGTTTATATGGCATCCCACACCTTGAGGGTGTAAAATCCTTGTTATAACTACCTACCCATCCATTACTGTCTATATTAAAATGTGTTGGATGTGTCATGTAATGTGATTTGTGTATTTGTATGCATGTTAGTTCTCTTTTGACCAATAGGGTGGCTCTGAAAAGAACCATTGTGTATTTATGGGAGCAACTGCTGTTGATGAGGAAGGTAGTACACAAGACAGTCTGAATCCCATGCCAGAGGTCCCCAGGAAAATGTGATTGCCAGCATCTGAGAAATGTACACCGTCTTTAGGAAGAGACAATCCTTGAAGTATTTAATTTGGGGTTGACGCATGGTGTTCATAACCAGATTGTGAAGGAAACCAGATAATTGAATGTTGACTTTTTTGTATCTGTCAAGCAGAAACTGTGTTTCTTTGCTCTCCAGATCACCCACTCTGTAATATCCAAAAGAATTTTACCAGCCAGTAACATTCATGCCAGCAGTGCTAAGTCTGATTTAACTTCTGTAACTAAGTCTATCCACCTTTTGTCTGCCAAATCATTCCCTCTGAGATGGATTGCCAATTTGCCTGGCATGGGGTATCTGCTTAAATGTTTGTGCATGGTTGGCATGAGTTGGTGACACCTCATGCTTCCACTGTCAAACCAGTAAACAGTGCAGCTTGGAAGACACAAATCATTACCAAAATAACTTGATCTTGCAAACTGCCTACCTCTACTCACATGGGAACTGCTAATGACCCAGACTATTCTTGTGGTGTGTGTTGCCATACTCAAATCTTTAGCAGAAAGTGTAAATGCCACTAATCTCTGTAGCAAGTCTTCTTCCATGAGCAGCCAGCTAGAAGTGACTTGCTGAGACTCAGATTCCTTGTGTTGTTAGAGTACAATTATTCAGCTGTGTTGAAACTGGTATTTGAATGGCAAATGGTGATGTCAATGTGCATGTCATGGTGTGCATTTATGACTAGTGTGTACTGTGGCATTTCTGATTGGTGTGTTTTGTTAAATATTTATGTTAAATTGGGAGGAAAAGTATTGATTTCAATTGGTTGGCAACAAATCAGGCCACAATGTTTTGTCTATCTGTTGACTGTTTGTTGTTATGTCTGGAAGTCTCTGAGGAATCTTCCTTCTTTGGCTTCTGACTTTGTTGATGAAAAGTCATGATTTCTGTGCTAAATGTACTAGTTTGTGGAGTTATTATTTAATTGTACTCTTTATTGGTGAAAGTGGAGTATAGGTGTGATTGCTATATCTTTGTGACATGTAAAGTATTAGTGGGTAATAGAATTAGTGTTACTGTTATCAAAGAGCAGCACAAAATATGAGAGGTTTATGTGAATGATTGTATTCTGTAATTCGTTATAACAGTTTTAAGCATGTAGGTGGTGACCTTGGTGAAACATTACTGCTACTGAGGTATTAGCTGTGGTTCCCATTCACAAAAATACATTTCTTATTATAAGGGTTTACATAGGATACAGTGTGTGTATTATGGAAAACTATTTTGCATTTGAAGAATAGAAATGAGGGAATGTATTTCAGATTTAGGGTGCAAAGAAAAAATAAAATGGTGTGATAAACAATAAAGATATCTCAGGCCAATTTTCTGGTTTTTTTTTTTTGTAGGTGTGCTGTAATAATTGTTAAGTAATGTTATGGAGACTGCTACTGTTATGTTAATTTTTGTCCTGAAAAATGCAAAGGATTGTCAGCAAACATGTAGTACTGTACAATATATAACTGCTTGCAAATGCATAGACAACTGTTTGATGTTTTAACTATTGAAAAAAAAAGAGCAATGAGGAGAACCACTTTGCTTTTCACATGCTTAATGTGAATGTCTGTGGAGAAAGATGTATGAATGTATGGATGTGAAATACAAATATACTGTAGAAAAAGCATATGTAAGTGTAACCCCTTGTTACCCGGGTTACTAGAATCCCAGTAAGACCTAGTGGTAGGCAGGGAAGGCAGCTTGTGAAACTTCAGTTAAATGGGTTTCCACACTCTCACTCTGTTCTCAGTCTCAGCTGAGACTGAGGGATGACATCACCAATAGAACTTTCACAGCTGCATAAGCCACATTGGAATCTGCAGCAAAGGGAGTTAGATAGAATGTTGGGAGTTTTCAGTGAGAGTCAGCAGTTTGGCTTGAGAGAGTGAAGTTTGTACTCAAGTGGTGGAGACCGCTGTTTTGGTCTCAGTGCCCCTCCTCCAGGGGTGTAAAGATTCCCAGCAGATTCCTGGGGCAATCCCTTAATCCTGCTAGTGGAGGAAAAGCTGCCTGTTTAGTCCAGGATTTATTTTGAAGATGGAAGATTTGTGAGTCGCCTGTGGGGCACCTGCAACTTAAGGGTGAGTGTCTGCTCTGGCTAAAAGGGCATATGTTTCTTCACCCTGGGACTTGTGTGAAAATCTAGGGATTGAACTACATATTGGGAAGCCTAGAGAAATGGGCCAAGCAAGTAAAAGTAGTGTCAAATCCCAGAGTTTTGTGAGATGCAAATAATATGTAGAGAAGATGTGACAGACGCCTACCCTTAATCTACATTTAGAAGTTCAGCGAAGGAATTGTTCAGTTTTCCAGAGAAATGGCCAGGTGTGGGCTGTTGGAGCTGGAGGTGGGTGGCCCCATCTTTAGTGACCAGGTCCACCTCTACTGATTTCTTTTGTGGTTTCTACTTTGCCTCAGGCACTTGGCCAGTGATGGGGAAGTACCCAGATGTGGGTTTGTAAGGAAAATTCTCTCTAAGAGTCACAGACTCTAGTGTGGTGTGGGGAGCCACGACAGGATAATTGGTTCATTCGTCCAATGGACTGTGGATCAAGTGGCTACGGGGGAGCCGGGCCAGTGGGGAACCCAAGTGTACAAGTCGGGCTGTGTACCCAAGGCTGCGTGCAAGTCCGGCTGTGTGCCTGGTGGGTTCAGAGCCTGAGGGCTGGAAATGGTGATAAAGTGTTCTGTAGTCTCTAATCTGCATTACCAGGAAATATAGCCCTGTGGGGTCCGTCTATGCTTTGTTTGTTCAGCTAGTATGTAAATAAAAGCCACACTGAAGAATCCCATTCCTGGTTCTGGACATTACAGTTATTGCTTCCTTTGTTCGATTTACTTGGGTGCCCCTGTGCAGAGTAGCCAAACCTAGGTCCCCTGTGCTGAGTAACCTCATCCTCCTGAACCCAGTCCCCACCAGGTACTGCTGTCAGCTTCAACAGCATGCCACCTGTCATTTTGGCAAAAGGCAGGGGTGAGGGTTACAAAAATGGAGGCACCGCTTTGGATTTTGTTCTGGGAAGGAAGGTGCTTGGGCAAGGGGCTAGCATTTTGGCTGTCTGGCAGTGGGTAGCCCAAAAGCTGAAGCAGTTTCCTAGTGTGTTGTTGTGTGCTGTGGATCTTGTGCTGCTGTTTAAAATGTCAACTGTTTACCAAGGAGCAGTAAGCCAAAGAGTGTGCCCTTGTCCTGCATCAAATTGTTTACAGTGTTTTGCCTGCTTTAAAATAAACTGTTGTGAAGAAAGTGTGGAAGACTAGGGGTAGCAACAGGAAAATTGTGCCCTGGGCGTTGGAAATGCTTTTAAATGAAAAGAGAGACTTGCAAGTGTAAATGGCTATGTTAAATGGCTGAAATGGGCTCCCACCATGGAGTCAGTTGGTACAGAAAAAAGTTGCATTCTGCAGTTTAAATTTGCCTGCTCGACGACCGTGAGGAGAAGAGCCCTCGCGAGGAAGAAGAGGCTCATTTGCAAGGCGCCGTGTGGTTGGTCAGGCTGCAATCAGTCCCACCCTCAGCCAGCTCTACAGAGACTGTCTCAGCATCTCGAGAGGGAGTGTGAGTGGAGTGCATGTACTGGCAGTGGAGGAGCGCTGGAGTGTTAAAATCATTGTAAACAGTTTAAAATAGACTTTATAGTTTAAAATCGGGCTCAACCCGCTAATCGATCATCTGAATTGCAAGTTTGATGGTTGAAAAGACGATCGGTAGGACTGCCCAACCTGCTTCTGTTTGAGGCCTCCAAGAACTGGCTGCAGCCTGTTTTCCCCATCGCAGCAAATTGCTACTGATAACAGTAAGTAACAACAACAACAAAAAAAAATGCTCAAACAGTGATTTTCAGCCCTATGCCATACAAATGTGTGTGCAGCAGTGTAGACGCTTGCAAGTAACGACTGTGTAAAGTCCTGCCAGCAACTGCAAGTCTGTTAAGCCATTGACTGTGTGCATAGTAATGAATTTAGCCTCAGTTTAAAGTTTGCAGCCAGAGAGAGACTGTGGGTTGTAGCTAAGTGCAGCACTAGAAATACAGGCAATCCTGTGCTAAAACCTGAAGCTTTAAGGGACTGTGAATAAAATGAATGTTACCAGCATGTAAAAAGTCCATGGAAAATCCTATAAATGTGTTTAAAGCAAGAACAGAGCAAGTTGTGCAGTTTGAGCAAAAGTTATCAGTAGTTTGTGTAAATCAAAAGCAGTGGCTTGACCCAGATTCTGAATGTTGATGCACAGGAGCTGCCGCTGCCATTACAGGGTGGGGTAGTAAAGTAAACACAGCAGCAGAGGAGCCATTTGACAGCTAAAGAGTGTGTTCAATAAAGTGGACTTTCATTTACAGTGAACTTTTGTTTATTTTTCTGCAGTTATGGCCTCAGGACCAGCTCGTTACCTGGATCATGCCCGGGTTGCAGTCACAGCAGCAGTAAATAGACTGAGGGATATTGAAAGTGATGCTATGGAGGGCAACTGCCTCCTCATGTGGCGATTCCTAATTTTCCAGTGCATGTATGCCAAATATGTTTGAGAGCTGGAAGGGACGCTTCATGATTCCTCACTGTGCTGGATGCCTAGAAAATATGGCTTGTATAAAGCGCCTCAAATTCGTTTGGCTCCTACATGGACAAAAATTCAGGAATCTGCAGTTGGCAGCACACAGCACCAGGTGGAGCCTGTGGAGGAAGGCCCCTCAGGGAGTGTGGCACAAAGCTAGAGGGTGCAGAGTTAGAACAGAACCAGAAGCTGAAGTTTTGGGTGCTGGATCCCAGAAGGAAAGTTCGGATAAAGCATCAATCGACTCCTGGGGCCTAGCCCAAGTCTCTTAGGTGAAAATGAGATGTGGGAGGCCTTTGAGTGGGAGGTGTCAACCTCCGCATCTAGTGATGAGTGGATAGTCTCAGGAGTGAGAACAACTGCTCACTCCTGGGCTCAGATCCTCAGTGAAGAGGAAGATGAGGGGAACCTATGTGGCCTTGTGAAAAGGAACGGGTACACAGCCTCAAGATCTTGCCTCGGAGGAATGTATGGAAGAAAGTGGTGATGCCACTGCCCTGGCTTTACAGGAGGAAGAAGTCAGGGATCCGTTTCTACTTTCTTTAAGGATGCGGCTGCAGAACCAGGACTGGTCACCCCAAGCCAGGCCAGCAGTCTCAGATTGACCAAAGCAAGAAAAGAGAGACTGGTTCATAGGAAGGCAAATGAGATCTATGGTATGACTTTTCCTACCTTTCCTCAGAAAGTCTGGGAGGAGATTGAGAACTGCAGGAAATCCTGGCTCTGGGATGAAGCCATGAAAAGTGGGCATCCCGGGCCAACAAGGATGTAAAGAATAGACTGTTCCACGAAAAGTATACCCAGTGGAAGAGAGGCAGGACACTGTTTATAGACAGAGTGAGAATAGTGGACGGAGAGGGACATGAAATCTCCCACTGTGTGAATTATGTGCACCCAGATGGGGTAATAATTCAAGCTCCTGACCCCGGTACTATTGGCCTCAGTGCAAGGACCTCTCAGCTAATGTGCCCGTGCAAAATGGAGAGCCGAGCAGTGGTAGTCAATACTGCCACACCAGACTGTGAAATGCCTTTATTGATTCGTCAATATGGACATCCAGGACTGGTGCCCACATTCATCAGTCTACAGTGTACTGGCCTCTCCAGCATCCATCAACTGGCCCACCAGATGACTTCAGATCTAGAGAGGACACCAGCCCAGCTGTATCTTGTTCATCGCCTGGTAATCGGATGATGTCGGACCAGCTGTTTTCTTTTGTTCCTGTTCTAAGGTTCCATCTCCAGAGATTACATCAGCCCAGCTGTTCCCAGATGTGCCCTCCTGTGGTTCCGGAAGATGTCCACCCAACTGTATAGGAAGAAATGCTGCCAGGGAGAGTCTTCGCCAGAGGTGCAGGTTGGTGCCAATTTCAGACTGCAAGTGGCTGGTAAGTCAGAACTTTTCATCTTTATGACATTGCAGTACACACCCTACACTAACAGACTTCAAAATGTGTGAACTGTCCTCAAAGACCTCCCTTCGGGACTTTGGCCTGTTAGAACTGTCGTCACCGGGCTCCGGCCCGAGAGACTCTTTATTGGACTAGCTTCGGGCATTCCGGTCACTAGTTGAGACTTTTAGGGCACTCCATCCCCAAATGTGTATTTTAAATAATGTCATTGATTTCTAATGTAAATACTGTTTTTTACCTTTTTCTAAAAAATCTTTTGGGATTCTTTAGTGTTTCGATGGTAGGGGTTTAGGCAGACTGTGTATGCAGATTAGAGTGTGTGTTGTCTTTCTTTTCTTACAGGTGTTCCTGGGAAGACAGAAGAGAAGACAAGAAGAGAGGAGGAGCTCATCGGAGTTCCTCATCAGTGTTTTAGTGTGTTTAGAAATTTAAAGTACTGTGGTGTTATGGTTGTTATTGCTGTATTAACCCTTTCCTTCCACAGGTGTGGTTGTGGGGTAGGGAGGAGGCAGTAATGTGGTATTTTAATGGTGTGTGGTTGCAGGTTGCCCAAGGTCAGGGAGGTCCCCAGGTTGTTTTGTTTTTGGGGTATTAGGTTAAAGGCGGATAGATTTTTCCTTGAGGGTTAGGGGATAGACAGGCTGTGGTCCTGAGTGGCCATTGGGACCGCAGTGCTGATCTATCAGAGCTATGCTCTGGATAGTTCTACAGAGCCACTGGGTGTCCATAGTAAGTGGATAGTGTAGAGGCTGATATGTCAGCTACAGGCCTCTAGGCCCTTAGTGTTGCCTGCCTGTGCTGGCACATGGTAGGAGGGGCCTGATCATCCCCCTCCATGAGTAGCACATAGGGTGGGATGGCCTAAGGTCGGGTAAATAATGACTCGCGGACAGTCATTTTCCTGGTCAGGCGCAGTGTAACCCCTTGTTACCCGGGTTACTAGAATCCCAGTAAGACCTAGTGGTAGGCAGGGAAGGCAGCTTGTGAAACTCCAGTTAAATGGGTTCACTCTCTCACTCTGTTCTCAGTCTCAGCTGAGACTGAGGGATGAAATCACCAATAGAACTTTCACAGCTGCATAAGCCACATTGGAATCTGCAGCAAAGGGAGTTAGATAGAACGTTGGGAGTTTTCAGTGAGAGTCAGCAGTTTGGCTTGAGAGAGTGAAGTTTGTACTCAAGTGGTGGAGACCTCTGTTTTCGGTCTCAGTGCCCCTCCCTCCGGGGATGTAAAGATTCCCAGCAGATTCCTGGGGCAATCCCTTAATCCTGCTAGTGGAGGAAAAGCTGCCTGTTTAGTCCAGGATTTATTTTGGAAGATGGAAGATTTGTGAGTCACTGTGGGGCACCTGCAACTTAAGGGTGAGTGTCTGTTCTGGCTAAAAGGGCATATGCTTTCTTCACTCTGGGACTTGTGTAAAAATCTAGGGATTGAACTACATATTGGGAAGCCTAGAGAAATGGGAAACAAGTAAAAAGTAGTGTCAAATCCCAGAGTTTTGTGAGATGCAAATAATACGAGAGGAGATGTGACAGACGTCTACCCTTAATCTACATTTAAAAGTTCAGCAAAGGAATTGTTCAGTTTTTCCAGAGAAATGGCGGGTATGGGCTGTTGGAGCTGGAGGTGGGTGGCCCCCATCTTTAGTGACCAGGTCCACCTCTACAGATTTCTTCTGTGGTTTCTACTTTGCCTCAGGCACTTGGCCAGTGATGGGGAAGTACCCAGACATGGGGCTGTAAGGAAAATTCTCTCTAAGAGTCGCAGACTCTAGTGTGTGTGGGAGCCACGACAGGATAATTGGTCTATTCGTCCAATGGACTGGGATCAAGTGGCCGGGCGGGGAGCTGGGCCAGTGGGGAAAACCAAGTGTGTACAAGTCGGGCTGTATACCCAAAGTTGCGTGCAAGTCAGGGCTGTGTGTCTGGTGGGTTCAGAGCCTGAGGGCTGGAAATGGTGATAAAGTGTTCTGTAGTCTCTAATCTGCATTACCAGGAAATGTAGCCCTGTGGGGTCCGTCTATGCTTTGTTTGTTCAGCTAGTATGTGAATAAAAGCCACACTGAAGAATCCCATTCCTGGTTCTGGACATTACAGTTATTGCTTCCCTGCGGTCAAGTTTACTTGGGTGCCTGTGCAGAAGTAGCCAAACCTAGGTCTCCCTGTGCCGAAATGCCTCATCCTCCCGAACCCAGTCCCACCAGGTACTGCTGTCAGCTTCAACAGCATGCCACCTGTCGTTTTGGCAAAAAGGCAGGGGTGAGGGGTTACATAAGTGTTACATTTTACTAATTAATGTTTAAAGTATCAGTGTGGGCAGACAGATCAAAAGGTCTGCCTCAGGGTTGACTAATTGCAGTAGGTCAGTGTTGTGGTGAAATCCATTTGTGAATAAGTTACAAATTGATAGGACATGCATGTTCAAAATAGACTTAATGATGTGGCTGTAAAAGTTCAGTGGTCCAAATTTCCAGACAATGGAAAGAAGTATTTGAAACAGCTGTATATATCCTTGTGAAAATGAAGCCATGATTCAAGGGCTGTGCATGAGCGAGTTCATAATGCCTATGCCTGATATGTTGGGTTCATTTGTTTAGAAGGCAAACTGAATGGTTGGCTTTGCTACTTTTACAGTATGTATAGCTTCTGCCACTGTAAGTTCAAGGCTGTATCAGAAAGTATGTCTGCTAGACATGAGCCCTCAAAATATATAAATTGTTCATGAACATGTTGTTCTGTGCCTCTGGGGTACAGCAGTGTTTGGAGGCATGGTGTGGATCTTTCTTTCGGTCCAGGCATGTTAGCATTTTTAACAGAAATCTGATATAGCAACCATTGCACTCTTTCCATAGTATCCATATGTTTCCGTCCTTTCATGTCTTGGCAGACAGGTTTAAAGCAACCAACCGTAAGGTCTTTGGAAGGTTAACAGTTTCACTGTATTGATATTGTCTTAGCTTTATTTAAGTGAAAAAGAACAATTACTGTTGGTTTCAGACATGGTTATTTGCAAAAATGAAGTATTTTAGAAGCGGTACTTTATTTACAGAAAGCATGTCTTTGGTATGAGTTTTGTTTCAAGTATCTCCTTGGATTATGTGGCTTCAAGTTTGTAAAATGGCAGTGTTGTGATTGGGTACTCTGCTGCATCACAGCATATGTCCTGCCCACTGATTGTAAATGCACCAAAGGGATGTGCTAAAGTATAAAACTATATTTGCAAACACAAAAGTTAAGTGTTGAAAATATTTGTATTTGTGAAAATATTCATTTCTAAAACTGATTGGAGAGTTTCATGGGAGTAACAAATACCAATGTGCAAAGAAAGGATATATTTCTGTATATGGTTTACTACTGCATTTCAAATGGCTGTGATGCTGCGGTTTTTAAAAGTGTGGTGTGCATAGGTTGTCAATCACTTCTAATTTTTATGACTGTAATTGTTTTTTTTTTTTTAAGTAAGCATGGTAGTATGCACCTTTAGAAGCATGCATGTGAAGGCATGGATGTTTAGTAAATGAAATAACGATATTTGTGAAAGTTTGATTATTTGCACAAGTTATTTTTGTGAAAGTATGATTATTTTCACAAATTATGTTTGTGTAAGGACAAACATTTTGCAAATTATGTTTGCGAAAGAACTGTTATTTTCACAAATACCATTACTTTTACAAATGGTGGAAGATTGTGTGCGAATATAGCTTTTTGTCTGTGTTTTTTTATTTTTGGTTTTCAAATGATTATATTTGAATTCAGCAGAATTGTACCTTAATGTTATTTAATAATTTGTTGCAATTTTTATTTGTTTTGATGTGTCTGTACCAATGATGTAAGTTTATGTAAGAAATAACCTTCTAACTACACTCTTCTATTTTTCTTTCTGTTTTGTACTTATTTTCTGCTACTGTGTATAAAAACAGGATGCCTTCTAGACATAGAGTTTGGAATCTGTGCAAGAAGGCTGACTATAGGAAGAGCTGTGAGGTGCACAAAGATGTAGAGATATTCCAGTGGGCAGCAAAACTGGTCATCAGGTATCCAGACTGTCCAATGAAAGGAAGGTGGTTGTAAAGAAACATACACATCCACAAAGGTGAGCCATGTGGCTTTGCCTGTAACAAGAGGGAATGTGTGTGTTAATGGTGTACAGTCTGGTAGGAGGAGTTCTGAGGCAACTGTGGCACATAAATGAAAGGCTAGAAAAGAAAAGAAGTACTACTATTGTCAATACAGCTGTTGCTAAAGTAAGATATTTCCATACACTAGTTCACAAAGTTAAGAGTGAGCAGATTATTTGTGTCATCATGAGACGATTAGCCAAGAAAAAAAAAGCAAGCTAGTATTGATGAAACTGTGACTTTGTGTTTGGCAGTTTGTTAGCATGGCACTAAATGTTAGAATTCGACGTGGGAGACAAATGATGTCTCAACATGACTCTTTCAAAGTGTTGTCTATGCAATTAAAATGAAATTGCAGGAAGTTGAACATCTTTATAGAGACAACTAATATGAAGGGTTCAATGGACACTGGTTACACACAGAGCACTCTGAAGCTTACTTTTGGGAAGAGGCATGCAACTCACTGTTAAGAGAAAAAGTTGTTTCAATGGATGCAGTGGAAAAGCTTGTAATGCTTTGCTGTTACAAGTTGCTGCCAGTGCAGATACTTTAGAGGATGATGCTGATGCTCCAGTTAAGGGTCAGAGGCGAAGGTGTGCTCAGTGGTCCTGTAATCAGATGTGTAACATCTGACAAACATCTTTAATGGGGTCAAAAACTTCATCAATGACTTTGTGATCATGAAGAGTTGTAAATGGCATGCATTGTTTGAGAGGATTGATCACTGTGATATAGTTCCACATAGTGGACTCATCGGACATTCTCTAGTGTGTTTACAGACTGGTATGTGTGACAGTGTTCTTCATCATATGTGCATGATCGCTGTGCATAATACAGCTATGCCTTCATTTGTTGCCAATGTGTACCATGTTAGACATGCAGTGAAGGTCTTAGCTGAGTTAAGCAGTTATTGGAAGAAGGTGATATGGAAGGTGCCTCTGTACTCATTAAAAATGTACAGAGACAAACAGCTTTGCATTCTGTCTTCAATGTTTGTACAGAATCTGTGCAACTGTGTACTACTGTTCATGAGTCTGAACTGACTAGAAAGTTTGGAAACAATATTGCAAAGTTTGAGTTGACCAAAAGAAACATTTGAATATACTTGTGTGTCATGTCAACGTCTGTTTTATAAAGAGAAAAATTGTTCAGCTTGATCTGGAGAAGGTCAAGATGTTGAATGATATGTGGTGTTGTTTGGTGGCTTCTTTGGTACTACAATCAGACTTTGACATGCCTACAACAATAGTCTTGTGTGTCTACTGCTGTAGTAAGATTAAGGCAAATGCATTACCATCAAGGTCCATACTGAATAACAAGGAACCGAACAGAACACCTTCAGAGATTGCACAGCTTAATTTATTTGAGCAGATTCTGACTGAAACAGTGAAACCATTTCAGAAAACTTTGCATCTTAACACTAAGATGAAGAACATGCCACAAAAAAGCTTGTCAAATCTCTAAAGGGTACAGTTATGTACCTTCTGCTTCCTCTGCAGGAAAATGCTGACACCATTTCATGTGATAGTAGTCTTGTTATCTTAGTGAATGGTGTTCCAACAAAGTCTAATGTGATTTGGCAGGATGTTGTAAAATGTTGAGCGTTTGAAGGAAGCTTTGGGATATCTAAAGCATAACAATCCTTTCTATGAAGATCCAACATTGACCAATTTCTAACACATTCCCAGTACAATGTTCTTGAAACAAGGCAGGGAATGATAGAAAAGTGATGATGACTAGTAAACGAAGTATATATGAGCAGTACACTATTCATCCTCTTCATGGGAGAGAACCAGCCACTGATAACCTGACTTGTATCAGATGAAGCAAGTTGAAGGAAGTGCTATCAGTATCTGGGAAAGTACTTTGGAAGCATGTTGCTTTCCATATATTTTCTCACTTGTCACAGGAGGACATCTAGATGAATGTGAGGTACAAGCCCCTGATGCTGAATATCGGGCTTCAAGAGTACTGCATTCAGATGGTAAATTCAGGATGAACATTCAATACTTGTTCCAACTGTTGTGGGAGAGTGAGCTAAGTATATTGTCTGCATCTATTGCTCACATTTTATGGCTCACATCTCTCAAGGCATAACAGCTGCAGAGTTTTTGCAGAAGTTGAAAGAAAAGATGAAGCTCTGCAAGTTAACCTGAGTTCCATTTTTCTAGCATGAGAGGAATGAAAGAGTTCTGGTATTGCAGGCTTTCTGAAGTGTTTTGCATGTTTTGAGGGTTTGGACCAGCTACATGGTTTGTAACTCCCAGTTGTGCTGAATATTGTGGGATGAATGGATAAATTGTTGAAGTGGGCTAATGCCGATGTTGATGGTATTTCTTCTATGATGCTTAGGAGATGTGTTCCCATGACCCTGTGACTGTTTCATGATATTTCTAGCACCATTTGCATGAGTTGTTGACATTTTTTGTCAAAACAAATCCTCCTCTTGGGCTAGTTGAACATCATGTCTGGATATTGGAATATCAGGTACGTGGTGGGATGCACCACACATTGGTGACAGTTCAGATGCAGAGGTGTTGAAGTTCATCTTGCAGTATGTCACTTGTCAGATGCCAGACAAGTATGACAGCCCAACATTGTGGAAGCTGGTGTGTACGTTTCAGCATCACTTGTGGCAAGTACTGTCACAAAGCTGTGAAAAGTGGGATGCAGTGGTACAGCTGTTGTCAGTTTGGCTTCTGTTTGTGTGAAGAGGGTCTCATGAATGATGTGTTCTTCATCCATGTGACATCAGCTCAGAGCTAAATTGACAAAGAAGGTATATGAGCTATGCAGGAAGATGACTGAGGTCTATATCCATGATATCCATTCTTCTGTTGATGTGGCAGCAAATGTGGATGTTCAGTTTGTGGCTAACAATTCTATGGCACTTGTTCGATATGTAAAATCATACATCACCAAACATGAGCAAACTTGCTTGCAGCAGTTTGAGAGGAACTGTCAAATGCAAACAGATCTTTGACATCTCATCTGTGGTCTTTGGTATTGAAGACATTGACACATAGAGAGTGGTGCGTGTGAGGAGAGTGATAGGCTGATTGGTACATGTCTCTATGGTAAGTCTGATGCAATACAGTTCCTCAATGTGAACTACAAGCACAACCAAAAGCACGTCCTTCAGTCAGTGGAACAGATTGTGGCATTGGCATCCATTGTGCATACTTCAACGTGTGTCATGAAGGACAACCTAATAGACATGTACTACCTCAGTGGCACGGTGCCATGGGAGACATGTGCTTATATGAGGTTGCCAAATGTTATGATTATGCTCCTTGTGTTTGCATAAACCTTAAGAAATGTACTTTTCAGGTGCAGGGCTTGGAAGGTAGCCTGGTTAAGAGACAGAAACCATGGCTGATTGACCACTGCAAGTTTAGTCCTACTAATGATGAGAAAAGGAGCTTTATTACTTTGCTGTACTTTTCCTTTTTAAACCATGGAGAGATGAAAGCTCTCTTAAAGGTGAGTGCAGTACTTACTGCTCAAGGAACAGTTCAATATGAGCTATGAGACATTCAAGAGTGATGTATGTGATGGTTACATCTGTCATCTCCAGCTGGAGAAGGACCAGATTGAAAAGGCTAAGAGCAGCTAGAGAAGGATACTCCATCAAGTTCTCAGGAAAATGTAGATCCTGAGGGTGAAGGAGTTCTGGGTGATGCACTTCTCTTGAATGATCCTGTTGTGTTGATGTCTGAGGTTCAAAGTGCAATGGAACATGGTTTTCATTGTCGTGGTTGATCCATCAGATATGGTAGCACAGTTGAACTCAACAAAAAGTGATGTACACTGCAGTGACTGATGCTGTGAAGCATGGTATTCTTCATGAACAGAAGCTATGTTCTTGCTGTGAGCATTAAACACTTTTGATGTTCGTTAGTGGTTCAGCTGGTACTTGGAAAAGTTTCCTGACTGAAACTATCACAGCAGATATTAGAAACTTACTGATGACACAATCCTCTGTTGTAGTGACAGGTCCCACTGGACGTGCTGCATATAACATTGGTGGTGTCACTCTTTATAGACTGTTTATGTTGCCAGTTGAGCATGGTAGCAGTGGAGAATACAAAAATTGACATATGTAGCATGATCTTGAATGTGATGTTTGCTTGCATTCATTCGATTGCATTAAATTATAGGCACAGGTGATGAAATTCCTTTTGGCGATAAGAATGTTTTCCTCTTTGGAGGCCTGCTACAGCTTGCCCTTGTGAATGGTTAACATGTGCTTACTAAGTTATCTGCTCAACAAGCCAAAAGACAATTGAATGCATTGGTGGTATCAACTTGTGAGAGTTATCCACCTATGTGGAATTGTCTGAAAACATGAGACAGAGTGGTGATGCTGCTTATAAGGCCTTACTTGATGAGGCTCAAATTTGTAGTTTGTCAGTATCAAATGTTTCTCTTTTGAGAAGTCGTATCATCACTGCAGCTGGACATTCAATGATTGCTGCTTGTGTTATGTTTACAAAAATCTATTGTACTACTCCACATTATTTGTATAATGCCTCGCTTAAGAAATGTGTTGAGTTCCATGCTATCATGTTACAGAAAGAAGGCGATGAACTTGTTACTCTTCATTCCATGGACTCTATTGATGGCATTTGCTTAAGTCATCAGATGGTTCAGAAAGTGACTGAGCATATAGGTGAACTTACATCTGATGTGTCACGTACAGCTGGCTTGGAAGCTCCATTGCAAGTTTGTAAAATGCATGTATCATGCTGCGAAGAAATCTTGATATTGAACATGGTCTGGTAAATGGTGCCATGTGAAACATTGTTAGCTTTCAGTATAATGTGGAGAAAACATTTGTGAAAGCACTTCTTGTCAAGTTTGACAGTGTGGAAGTTGCACAGCTGACTCAGAGATGTAGTGTCAAGTTTCAGTTGATGAAAACATGTATGTAACTAGGAAACAGTTTACTGTGTGTGTTAAGTATCCTGTGTCCATACACAAAAGGCAAGGTTTGAGTCTGGATGCAGCTATGATTGATGTAGGTGATGCAGTCTTTAAGGATGGCATGAGTTATGTTGTGCTATCATGTGTAAGGAGTCTTGCAGTACTGCACACTGTAAGTTTTGCAACTGATAAGTTGCATGCTGATTACAGATGTGTAATTGAATACAATCAGTTGTGGACACGGTTTCAGCCTCAACTGCCTCTGATTCCTGTGACAGCATACTCTGAAAGATGTCACATATCTGTGAAGGCACAAGTTGTGGGAGAGGAAACACAGTGAGAGAGAAGAGTGCACTGGTGTCTCAAGTAATAAGCTGTGCACAGGAAGTGATGTGACTAAATCTCCACCAGCTAAGAGAGTTCAAGTGTTGAACATTGTGCCAAAGTTTGATAACAGTGTTGGTATCAACTGTTATGCTAACTCAGCAATACAGGTATTCTTGCATATGCTACACTTTGTACAGAAGGTATGAACATCTCAAAATAGTGTATTGGGTACAGCACTCAGTGACATTGTGGGGAGGTTGAAAAACATGACAATAGTCATTTGTTTGACTCCTTTATGTGTTGCAGTTGGGAGTTATCAAGGCCTTGGGACATCTGCACAGAATCTGCAGCAGGATGTAACAGTTTATGATGGTCATCATTAATACTCTGGAGGAGGACAGTGTTCCAGTTTATCAGTCCTTTCTTGTATGTTATATCTGTACATACATTTGTGGGTCCTGTGGCCATTCTCAAAGAGAAACCACAGATGATATGTTCTGGACTTCTTTGTATGTCCCACGTGCCATGTCTGTTAAGTTGCTTTTCAGCTATGCAGAATGTGGTCAGTTGTGTAGTAATCATGGTGGGCATTGCACTCAGTCAATACAATTGAGGAATTTGTCGCAGTGCCTTACAATAGCACTGCAGTGATTTGACTTAAGTGGTGTAGAGTAGTTACACCTATCACAAACTACTTTGCAGGTAGGGTTGTGTTTGGGCACCATGTGTATGACACACATGCTGTCATTTTCCACCATGGAGTATCTGTACATTCTGGCCATTATGTCACTTGGCTGATATATAGCACTGGTTGGGTGGAGTGTAACGACTCTGTGTGCACCATCAGACAAAGGCTGCCTAGGAACCTAAAGGATGCCTATATTTAGTCCTGAAGAATTATAATGAATTACAGGACTCAGAGCATTAGTTTTGCTACATGTTGCAATGCAATACTGATATAGAGTAGTACCATAGGGTTTGGAGGACCCTGTGCTGCAATATACTATTAAAATTAGGTTTTGTTTGGTGTATAGAGTTGGTGTGAGGTGTATGTACTACATGCCAAATATGTCTGTACAGATGTGGGAGCACAGGGTCCTCCTCAAAATGTAATAGTGATATTTACTTGGCAGAGTAGGCTCTGGTAGATCCTGTGGTTGTACACAGTAATAAGGTTATGTTTAGTTTGTAATATAGGATCGTGTGTACTGCATGCACCGTCGTGACACTTTTCTACAGAGATGTGGAGGACAGGGTCTGAAGGACTCTGTACTTCAATATCATGCAGTACTGATGTCAACATGAGAGGACTCTGCAATGCAATATGGTAGGAGATTTAGGTTTGCTTTAGTATGTACAGCCTATGCCAATGGCAAGCACTGTATCCCAGAAATTCTTTGTAGGATGTGGGAGCATGGGGTATAAAGAATTCTGTGCCTGATATCAAGTAATAGTGTTGTTTAGCTGACATCACAGGATCTGTAGGACCCTACACTCTTATACAGTGGTAAAATCAGATTTGTTTTGCACTATAGGCTTAGTGCTGACTGCATGCACCGTTCAGCAAATTTCTCTGCAGAGATGTTGGAGCATAGGGTCCAAAAGACCTGTGCTTCTATGTCATGTAATACTAATGTTTAACTGGCAGCGCAGGGTCCACTGGATGTTGAACTTCTACTTAGTATCAAAATTAACTTTGTTTTGCAGTACAGGGTCTGTTTCTACTGCATACATTGCACCAAAACTTTTCTGTAGACATGTAAGAGCACAGGGTTCAAAGGACCCAGTATTCCCATATCATGGTATAGTGATGTTTAGGTGCCAGTGCAAGATCTGTAGCAGCCTGCACTGCTTCATACTTCCATAACTAGGTTTGTTTTAAGAATAGTGTCTGTGGCATCTTGTCCAGTTACAATAAGGTGAAAGTATGTGTCTGTGCCAGTGTACACTTTACAGCAGTTTGCAGGTATGTAGCACAGGAAAAGATATAGCTGACTAGGAGTAGATGTTTTACAGTAATCTCTGGGTGTATATTACTTAAAAAATGTCATGTACTGTAGTCCAACTGCATGGGGAAAGTTATGTTTGGGTTGGTTACAATGGTGTAGAGCATATGGTAGTGCAAAACATAAAAAGTTATGTTTGTATATGAGTGTATGTTTTAGAGGAGCCATAAGTTGCACTGCATTTTAAACATATGTATACAAGTCAGAACAGTGTGTCATGTAATACATGGTTTCATATGTAACAAAACTAAAGGAAAAACCATCACGTAGTGCACCACTCTGCAGATGGTGCGTGATCACTACATGGTTGAATTACATTGGTGTTGAAAATATGGACTAAAAGCAAAAGCACTTTTACAGTGCAAAACAAATATGCCTTCCAGGAGTGCAGGGTCCTACTGAGTCTGCAGTTCATAAGTTTAACAAAAAAATATGTTTCTATTTGGTAATATAATGATCTGTTGCATGTGATTTTAAGCCATATATAGCTTTTGTAAGGATGGTGGCACAGGGCACAGATTATGGTATGGTGTCATGCATGTGAATATAAAACAGTGGAAGCACAGGAATAGAGGAAGTCACAGTCACAGACAATAAGAAAAGTATGATACAGTTATGAAGCAAGGTACAGTGGATTTTGTCTTGCCACCGCTACAGACAAGATTTGTCTATGCATTTCTATATATCATAACAGAAACACATATCTACATACAGTATCTCTATGGTGAAGTTCAGGATGCAGTGCATGCAGTGGTCCACGGCAATGGTTGCACAACATGTGGTGTACCTCCCAAGACACTGGGATGACAGCAGATCTTGTACAGTTGGTGAACCATAATGATGGATGTCTTTGTGGTATGTTCAGAGAGTAGTATGTTGTTTCTCTCACCTGATGATTGTTGTTTCCAATTGGTTGTGTTGCCTTGCCTTTTCCCTGCTTGCATATGTGTGTGTGTGTGTGTGTGTGTGTGTGTGTGTGTGTGTGTGTGTGTGTTGGGAGGAGGTGGAGTTAGGGTTGGAAACCCTAACAGCATTCCCTACTTTTGTTGCTTTGTGGCAATCCTAGCTGATGCACTAGCAAAGTTTTTTGCAATGAATATATATATATGTGAAGCATACCAGGATGAAGCCCAACTCTGAAGAATTCTGTGGTAGAGTTACTGTAGTGAACAATGCAGTTTCAATGGCATTTAATCACTTTTGTCATGAAGGAAACCTGTGTCACTGCACTTTATCCTAGCGGCTTCACTATATATATATCAGATGTGGTCACACCTCTATAGATAGAGTTGAACTGGGATTTCTATGTTAAAATCAAAATTTTGCACTTTAATTTATTTGCAACCAATAAATGGATTTGCATGTGCAGTCTTGTGTGAGAGTTCTCTGAATGTAACAAGTTTGTTCTGGTTGGAAGTGCGGTTTCCAAGCTATGGATAGTGAAGGGTCCACAACACATTCCCCATCCCACCACCCCGCCAAAGCCCAGAGCAGCCCCATCTCTCCTGCAGTGCCCATAAAATCAGCTCCACTAGAGCTGCCTGACTCTGAATGAATGAGGGTGTGCTTGCTCAAACACACCCTCATTCATTCAGTCAGAGAGTTTGTTGCAAGTCACTGAGGCTGCCAGCCATGGAGGTGAGTGAAGGACACTGCCAGTGGCCCCTTGGGTGGTCAGGGCAGGCTGGGCAAAATGGGGGCTGGGCGAGTGGTGGACTGGTTTATTGTGGTGGAGGGCACCACCTGAAGTGTTGAGGAGGGGGTTCCACTAGACACCTAGGATGATTTTGCAACAGTTATTTAAAGTTGAGAGTGGGACTTGAGACTGGAGTGGGACTCACTGGACTGGATGGAGCAAGCAAAGTGGGGGCACTATACATTTTGGGGCCAGTGATCGGCAGTGTGGAGGTTCCACTACTCACCAGTGTGTATATGTGTGTGTGTATATATATATATATATATATATATACTGTATATATATATATATATATATATATAAATATTTTTTTACACTGGGACTGAGTGGGTCACTAGACCCCAAGGGATTTCTATTGAGGAGGGATTGATGAGGTGTGGCTTTGTGCAAAGTGTGGAATTTTGCATGACCTTTGATTCAGGCTATGCAAAATGGTGAATTTTGCAATTGTACTAGGTGCATTAGCACAAATTGCCCACCACTAGCCTTGATCAGTGGAAACCTCCTCACAGAGCCACCAGCAATGAGAAAATTGGGAGCCTAGTACTTGGCCATTCTAACAGGAGTGAGAATAACCTAGAGCAGCATTTCCAAGAGAATTCCGTAAGTAGGAAGAAGGTGAAGCTTTGTAACTAGGCAAAGCCAAGGAGAGCCACCTCCCAAGTGTAAGGTTCCCATAATTCCTGATCCCAAGTAGTAAAGAGTAATTTAGCCACTGCTGACTTAAAGGATTGGATAGCTGAATAAAAACCGCGATCAACTGTTTCTCCACATTGTGAGGCAATAATTATTCTTATCAGCAGTGAAGTAGATGAGGAAGGTAGACATGCAGAATAGGATAGTACATTCAGATGGGACCCAAGGTGCAAATATTTGTAAAGAGTAAGGCATGAGAGTCCATATAAAGATTGAAGTTGTGCATAAGAGAGACATCCCCAAGCATCAAAAAGCTGGTGATTAAATTCAAGACCTAATTTAGCCCAGTTCCTAAGAAAGATATTGGATTTACTAAGAGGATTAGCAGCATCCCAGGCGTAGCCATTACAAAAAGATGTTCAGCTGAAGGAAAGAGTTTGCATGTAGTAGTAGCCATAGACATGGTCAGATATTTGTGAATTTCCTAAATAGTTTCTCTCTGCTGTTCCTACTATGGAAATGCACAAAAGCAGGAGATTTCTCTAGAAATATCACAGAAATTTCAGGCAATATCTGACCACGTCTTTTGCTGTGACTGTAGGTGTGCCATACTTTAATTACCATCACTGTATATGAATAAAACAGTGAAGCTGAAATCTGAAAGTGGGAGCCACATAAGCCAGTGTGAAAGACTGTAAAGATCATTCAAAGGCAAATTCAATGTTTTCCAATAGGCCTTATAATTCAGGTTTGTCCAATAACAAGGGCTCCTCATCTGGGCTGTTTTATTATAACATTCTAAATTCAGAAGCCCTACCCCTCCTTGAGGAGGAGACAGGTATAAAAGTGTGCTTTACATAAGGCCTCTTATTATTTTTATTTATTTATGACTTTGGCAACCGGGTAGGTGCGCTGATCCCAGGGACCATTTTCAGGCATGACCTAGGCCACATACTGTGGCACAAGAGATAATGTAACAAACAACAAAGCATGGAACAGTTGACAAAAAACTAACAAAAAAAAAGCAGAACAAGAAAAAGGCTACAATAGTGTATGGGAATAGTAAATAGAACAGCAACAAAAATACAGGATTCCATAAACCATACATCAGTTAGGCATTACAATAAGTAAGGATATGCATAAACGTACAGTACAGTTCTATCAGTAGCAGTTACAATAGGAGACAAACAAGGAGTCTAAATATAAACAGAAAGAGGAATAAGGCATAGCAAAGTGTAGGAGCAGCGAGAAGAAGGGTGGGAAGGAGGGGTGGCTGCCAGGATTTACAAACATAGGTACTAAAGTTCAAGTGCACAAGCAGGCCAGCTTAATTCCCATGTGACCTAATATACATACACATTCCTGGTCGGGTGCAGTTGGGAAAGTGAGTGAACTATCCATTAGTGAACTACCCATTATTAGACCAAATAAACTGAAGGATAGAGCTCTGCCAATTGTGGAGATGTGCATGAGAAGGGAAACCAGGAGTGTACAAAGCATAAACAATATTTTAGGCAGGACTATCATCCAAACCAGTTCAACCAGCTGTAAAAAGATAATGGCAAAGTTTACCAAGAGTCGAAATCTTTTTGTTGAGTGGGTAAGAGGTTCAGAATTGAGAAGATCCACATGCTCAGGTGACTTTGTTTGTCCAACCCCAAGATATTTAATATAGTTCTTGTTCCAATGGATGGGAGAAGCTACCTAATTTTGGGTGGGAGAATAATGAAAGCTATTATCTCCAGTTTTAGTTTATTCAAGCAGCAATCAGACAAATACTGAAATTCATCCAACAGACTGAAGAGTTCATGGAGTGAAGTGGTTCGGTTAGTTAAAGTTAACAAAATATCATCTGCAAACAATGTTACCCTATAATCCCTGCCTCCAATCAGAATATACTCGATTGAAAAGCCAAATATGAGAAGCTAAAGGTTCAACATATGGGGCAAATAAAAAGGTGAAAGGCAGCATCCCTGATGGGTGCCTCGTTCCAAAGGAAAAGAGGATAAAAGAGAGCCATTTACCTTAACATAAACAGTTGAATTAGTATAAATCCACTGAAGCATATTAATGAAAAGGAAAGAAACCAAACTTCTATGAGGTCAACCAAAGAAAGGGCCATGAGACATGATCAAGGCCTTCTCCACATCCAGGCTGGCCAGAACCAAGGGGATAGACTGCCTATGAACTTGATCCAAAAGCAAGAAAGTACAATGAACATTATGAAAGACTTGCCTCTTGAGTACAAAACCCACCTGATCCTAGTCAACCAAGAAGGAGAAGGCCCTCAAGTCTGGCTGCATAGATTGACATAGAAACTTGTAATCTGTATTACATGGAGATGGGGTGATAAGAATCAGGTTGAAGACGGCCTTTACCCAGTTTTAGTAGAAAACAGTTTGACCTCTATTTTTCAACCCCATTCCAAATTTGTTCACTATCTAGAATGGGGTTGGCCAATCCAGAATTTCACATCTCTGTGTAAGCCAGAATAAATGCCTTTGATATTAACACTTTCATTTTAAACATGATAGTAATGACTTTACAGCTGGTTTGGTGAGAGGATTGCCAAAAAGGCAACCATAATGGGGTATTTTCAGTTTATAGTATTGTGACCAGAATCTGTCCAAATTACTAACACTCTTACAGCTGATATCAAAATTGGCTTTGCCCACATGAATTAATGCAAATATTTTGGCAGAAAAGAATCTTAAAGACCCTTTCAATAAAGTTTTGGCAATGTAGAGTCTGTCGGCAGTTCTTCCAAGCCACCTTTGTACAAGAGACAAACAACATTCTTTATAGGGACTAGCTTCCCTGAGTTGTGGAACAAATCTGCAAGTGTAAACATAGGTGCAAGCCAGGCTTTCCATTCTGGATTGTCCAAGAGAGAGAGAGGTACCTGGGCCCAAGGATAAAGTTTCATCCAGCAAGGGTGCACCCTGAGGCAAAACGTTATTCACATTATTCTGATGTTCATTGTGCACTACCACAGTAGAAGGCTGCAATATATCAGGACATGGGAGTTCTGTAGAAATATTAGGTTTGTCTGGTAAGCTGGCTTTAGTATAACAATCTAAGGTGGGATCTGATGGGTCTGGAATCCAGAGTCCATCCATAGTAGTAACCACCCTGCCCCTGCTAATGCACATTCAGGGGACCACTTTGCAGCTGGGAAAGCAGCACTGTTATTTTGCTAGTCTTCCTATTTTAACATGTTCAGAAAAGAGAATACTTTTCAGGGTTTTCTGTAGATGATAAAACATGCAGGGAATGTCAGACTGTACCTTAGATGCTGTATCCATATCTGAAGGTCATGAATAATACTGCTGAATGCCTGGGCCCAGTCTCCTCTATTGAGCGGCAACTGGAAACTGTCTCTGGGGAGTCTGCATGGCTCTAGGCACTCAGAAGATGTTTTGACTTCACTGCCAGCTGGCGGCAGCTGCACTCTGTCGAAGCGGACTCGCCCTGCCTGTGCACACATTAATCATTTTTTCAGTATGAGTCATTTCAGCTGGGCTTACCTCACCTCCTCCAGCTGATTGTCAGACCTTGACTGCATGTCTGACAATGTCCTTTTGAACTCCATGTAGCAAGCGTGGGGTTTGACAGCAACTTCATAATCCTTTTTTTCTTTACTGATCACATCTCTGCAACAATCTGAGTTGGCGTTTCCCACAGAATTCTCCAGTACCTCCATGAGACAATCAGGTTCAACAGAAGTTGCACTTGGAACATGATTTAGTTCTTCCTTAGCAGCAGGAATTTCAAGATCCATTTCTACTTCCCCAAACTCCTGAACAATCATAGCATTTCGACAGCCTCTAGGCTGGTCAGGTCAGGAGAGGAGGCCATCTCCCTTGTCACATTAGCTCTTCCTCCTCCTCCTCTGTCCAGCTCCAAGCTGGGCTCCTCTATTCTGCTCCCAGGAAGACAGGCCTCCTGCTGGCAGAGTAGGGGAATTTCCCTGCTACCTGGCCAAATTTTCCCCATTCACTAAAATAACACCAACAGCTAAGTCATGCTCTTGAGGTGAGAGATGAGTATTTTGAAAAATATCAAAACAGTCCTTTGCTGATGGCAATAGTGGAGAAGTCTGTATCTTTTCACAGGGCTAGTGATACCATTAACATTATATGACACTAGCCTTAAATTGGAAAAACAGACCAACAAACTGCAGTTGAAAAACTATCTGAGAATGAATTCTAATTGGGAGAAGGAAGAGCTACCATCATGAAGGATCAGTTCCAAAGCCCCCAAAAGATATAAAGCCTTAGGTGAAACCATGAAGGCAATTATAAAAAAATGCTGAGATATTGAGTGGTAGGCCAAGTAACCAAAGATTGACAAACATAAAAATAAGCAGAAGGGCCAGGCAAGGATGACATCAAAATACATGTAAAACCCATTGCAGATGAAAGGGCTCTGCTTACTAGGTAAATATCTTCCAGCTATAAAATGAAAATAAAAAGCTTATTTCTTCATAAAACATTTAATGAGAAATCCAGTCCTTGAAAATAAAACAGTGATAATCAATACACAAAACAGTAAGTAACAAATATATAGACTCAAAAACATTGCAGTACTATGACACTAATTATATTAAACACAATATTAATAAATCAATACTGCCAACCAGGCAGATTTCAACAATTTCAAACAGGAAGAATAATCTGATTTTAAATCCAAAAACTACAAAATAAACTTCAAAAGACTAAAGGTTGAACCAATAGTGGAATCCAAAGATATGGCCTATAATGTCCTGACCAAATCTGAATTCACTATCATAAATGAAAAAAAGAGCATAAAGTCGTGCAAAAAAGATAAAGAAAACCCAATAACCCTAACACTAGAACAAAATACTGAGGTTTACCCATCAATTAAAAAAAAACAAGATAGGGTTTGCAGCAGAGTAACTAATGGCTTCTAAGGTAGGGAGCCAAACAAAATAAATGTGGCTCCTAGGTAGTGCAAACACCATAGGTAGCACTATTGGGGACTATATGATGAAAAAATTACCCCAAGATTCAGAAAGGACTGAAAACCATTGCAGGAAAGAACTGCTCAAGTCAATCACCCAGAACGAGCATGGCCATTGTATTAAAACTGAAGAAAGCACAATTATTAAGAAGTGCATAATAAAAAAAATTGCAATGTCTATCAAATGTGCTCTACCATTCCATGTAGGAAAAAGAAAAGAAAAAGAAACTCCTCACACTGATAAATCTAAAAGAAGTAAGAAGCCAGTAATAACTCAGAATACAAAATAACAGGAACCCATTGTAAATCCAGAAAAATATTACCAAAATCAGGCAGAAAATTACCTTCACTGCTATACTCCCCTGCCAGTGCCCACCCCAGAGTAAATGTGCACATTAAGACTCCAGAGGAACAATCACCAAAATAAATCCCATTAGTGATGGACTCTGGGACCTAGTACAGAGAGAAGCATCTTTAAATCAGAGCTGCATCTTCAGCAATTGCTAGGAAATTGGCCCATTCAAGCTAAAGGAATAAAGGAGACAAGCGGCTCCCAACCCTGATGCAAGCAGCCAAAAGAAAAAAAAAGATGCTCCACCAAAAAAAACAAAACAACATGATCCCTAAGAAGCCTCCTAGAACTAAATTAGTTGCCACCAGGGAGAGGTATCACTACACCAGTCGAGGCAGGGGCAGAACTCTAATCAAAATCAATCAAAACCAAGTCAGAAGAGATATATAGTCCCCTTATATTCCCAGCTGAACAAGATCCAACAACCAGCTGCACCTGCCACAGCTTTGGAGGGCAATCCAAATTGGCACCCAGGCAAAACTTTGCTATCCCATACTGTGCCCCTGATGCCCGCAGCTATCCTCAGGGAAAGAAAAACTAAGTACAAAAAAAAAGAAGAAAAACAGGAAGTATCATAGCAGTCCCAGTCCTTCATTCAAATATTGCCAACAAAAAAAAAAAAAGCTCAGAAAATAAATACTCACCTGGGCCACAAAAGGAGATAAAGTTTACCTCTACACAGTGTGGAGTGAGTTCCAACAATGATGTACCAAATACAAGGTGTTCCATAAGGTTCAGGAGAAGAAGCTCCTTTCAATCCACCAGCTTCCACTGAAGAAGGAAAAGGGGAAAACAAGAGGGATAAATTTGAAACGGCCAGTTAAGAAGGAAAACTCTACACACAAAGAAAGAAAGAAAGAAGGAAAAGCAAATAGTAGGAAGAGGCTCAACTAAAAAGAAAAGAAAGAAAAAAAGAAAGGCAGAGAAGAAAACACAGCCAGGACCCCAAAATAAAATAACGAGTCAAATAGAACTAAAAAGAAAATAAATAAGAGGTGGGCCAAAAGGAAAATATAAAAGGAGAAAGTAGCAGGGAAAAGGAGATAACTACAGACTATAATGACAAGAGCCATATGAGGTTTACTTTGGTCTACAGTATCGCCAGATAGTAGCTAGTAATGATTCTTTAGAAGTCCACAGCTAGAAAAAATATTGACAGTCATGGTCCACCAGAACTGGCCAACAGATCAGCTCAAGAAGTCAACAGGAATATCCAACAGCAAGTCCCAAATAAGCATGTTGAATCCTCTCTTCAAATGCTGGCAGCATAATCACAGTTTCCTGACAGGTTGCTTCAGTGTGCCTCTTCTTACTTGACGGAGATGCCCTGGACTACTTGTCTTTTGGAGAGATCTCTTATCCCTAGTGTCCCTGGTATCAATGGAGCTATCAGGTATCAAAAGTTGCCTTGTTTCCAATTCTCACAGAGCATCAGCAGGTTCATCAAATACTTTAGAGCCATCCTGGAAATGAATGTGAATCCGTGCTGGGTACAGGGTAGAAAACGTTATGTTATTGCTCCAGAGGCTTTAATGATAGGCACATAAGCCACTGCTTAGTCTGCATGGCCAGGAGTAATCATTTGAAAATACACCCTAGAACCTTGGAGCTTACAGGGCTATTCTGCCAGGCTCGGTGTAGAAGCTCTTGCTTAGTAGCAAAATTGTAAGGTCGAAATACAATAGATACATGTCTCTGATCTGAGGAAAAGGGCTTTGGATCCAGGGCCCTACAAGCTCATTCTATTGGAAGGGGGTGAGATCTTGAATATCCAGGATGGAAGCTAAAAAGTCTTTCAAAATGTAACCATACCACCCAACCCTTCAACCCCTCTGGAACCCCGTATAACCTGATATTGTTCATCCGTGAGCGATATTCTAAATCTTCACATCGCTTGGAGAGGTTTGACAATCCTGTAGAACTCTGCCTAAGATTCTTTCAGCCTGGTTCATCCTAGAATCTGTTTCAGTCGCATGTGTGGTGACCTAAGTTTGCAAGGACTTAACTGAGGAGCATAACTTGTCCAGTCCAGTTCTGGTTTCTAGCTGAAACTCTTTATCTCTTGAAGAATGACCAGTATAGCAGGGTCAGTGGCCAGAGATATAATGGAGCCAGTGTCCACCATAATGGTCTGAGAACACCAGAGTTTTAATGCAGGAGGTGAAATCTAAGCAGCACCAGAAGGTAGGCTATTATTGCACACCAGAACCGATTGCCCAAACTAACAGAGAACACCTTGTTGCAAAATCAATAAAATAAACCACAGTAACTCTGTCTGGTGAGGCAAAATCAAATGGCTCACTACAGAGCTGTAGAGTTAAGCATCCATTCCCCATTTGGGCAGAACTGGAAGTCCGATGTTTTCTGTTAATTCAATGATTTTCTACCCAGTTTGCTTAACAGGTCACATTTTGAGCATTTTCTGTACATGGAATGTCTTCCTTGAGTTCCTCAAGGAAACAAAATATTGGACAACCCAGGCAATCAACTCCTTTCTACTATCCTGCAAACAAAATTACCACAATATTGGTCACTTTAAATGGACTGACAACTTTATATTTATTTAAGCCTATCCAGCAAACTAGTCTGGCAGCAATAATTCTATCCCTCTGCCTCACCTGCTGCTAATTTCAAGGCAGACTCTGCCTTAGGCTCATAGCTTCAGCTGAGCTTAGTTCAGTTGTTCAGATCCACCATTAAAAATGCCCTTGCACTAGTTCAGTTCCTTCAAAGAGTAGAAGTGCCCTGTTTTCATAATTGTGTTTTTTTGAGATTCAGTGGCCTAAAATGGTCAGAATATGCATTTACTTATGCTGGGGTGCCTTACACAGTTTGTAGTCCAGTCTAATAATCATTGAAAACCCCTTTTATAGCTTGCAGAAATTAAAATAAAAAGCAAACAATGTACAGGTCCCCAGAGAAACCAATTCCTGGCAACTTTTACCCCAACAGTAAGGTTCTACCATTTGGAGTGTTGTGAATTTAAAATTTATGTGCAAATTAGGGCAGATTCGTCTGCAAAGAACTACACATAGCATTTGCGTAGTGCACACTATGTAATTTGCAGCAATTGTGCAAATTTCTACTACTTGAATTGTTAAATTTGCAATTTGTGGTGAATGTTTGATGCACAGAGGAAAAAATTTATTTAGTAAGATTTGCTACAAGATGAGTAGTGTGTGAGTGAGTGAGTGTGTGTGTGTGTGTGTGTGTGTGTGGCAATTTGTCTAGCAAAATTCACACCATTATGCAAATTGCACTACAAGAATTTCCACACTGTGCTACACCCTACTTGAACTGCAGAGTTTTTCACTTCGCCACAGCTATCCACAACACAGTGTTCTTCACAGACCTGATAGATAAGAGACCAAATTTTACATTCACTTGCATGCATCGCGAGAGCGTCTTGCACCAATCGACTTTTGGAGGTATGTGACCATCCTCCCGAATCTAGTGCTAAGTGTAGCAGGTGCAATTCTACCGACCAATACATGCTGAGCTGTGTATGACAGCAGTTCAGCTGTGTTGATCTTCACTTCAAAGAAAGGTCTGCTGCAATCAGCGGAGGTAGCGTGTATGCAGTTAGCGACACATCAGCCGAACTGCTGTCATGCACAGCTCAGCATTAAAAACTGTCCTGCTTCCTCCTCTGCTAATACCTCTCCTCTCTTGTTAGTGTGCTCCTGCCCCGACATTGTGTGGCCTAAAAATGGTCTGAATATGACTTTACAGTACTGCTGCTAGGCAGTCTTGCACAGCCTGTAGTCCTGCCTTACAGAGATAAACACCTGGTCACATATTTGGGACTGTCTAGCATAGTATGCCCTGCAAGCCCATACTGTACCTGTCATTCGGCCGGGTGACTGATGGCCAGGGGGTAGGTGGGCAAGGGTTCTCTGTGGGTGGGAGGGTGGGGGTGCCACTGGATCACCAGGGAATTACTCTGTGAGTCTTACTGTGATCATGGCAATAGGTGAGGGGGGTAGGAGGACCACTAGACTACCAGGGATTATACATACGGCACTGTATCGTGATCGGGGCTAGGGGTGGTGGGTACCACTAGACTACCAGGGATTTTGTATGGTATTAACCAGCGATTGCAGCAATGGGAGGGAGGGGTGGTGCCATTAGACTACCAGAGATTTTACTACAGTCATGCACAGGCGATCTGGGACACAGGAGGGAGGGGGGTACCACTGGACTACTGGGGGTAATCCTAGAGCTTTTACCACGATCGTGGCTACAGGGCAGGGGATGCCCTGGGAACCTCACTGCCCGTCATGCTGTGCAGGGCACTAAGCACAAGTCGCTAGGTTGCTCCACAGATGCAAATGGGGCCATAATGACATGCAAATGGCCCCATTTTCACCTTGCATATATAATGCCTCATTTTCCCCAGCCGAATATCATGGGTGATGCTTCAGCTAACTGCACTTGTGCTGGCGATTTCGTGTTCTCGATCTGTGACTTGCGCTGGTGTGATGTATGTAGCGCTACTTTGCCATATTCAACAGTGTTGTACCATAGCACATCACCATTGAATATCACCTGATCCTCTGGCCCTGACGCAGCCCAGTTGCGCTGCCCAGGTTTGCGCTAATGCCCACTGCAGTCTAAATATGTGAGCCACAGTCTTTAGCTAGAAGGATGGACTTAACTGAGGGAGTGACTATAATTTAGCTCTAGTTCTACTGTGAGTGAATTTTGGACATGCATGGTGGGAAATTGGCTTGATGTTGGCCTGGCTACTTACAAAATGATCCACTTATGAAGTGATAAGGCCAAGAAACACACATAAGTGGCTATAAGTGGACAAGGACACCATAAGGTAGAAATCGTTTTGGAAGATTTTGCCTCTTAGTCTTATTGATTTAGGCCCAAGCTACTAGAATGGAACAGCTCAAGTCAGCTAGCAGTCATCTGAAATGTTATTATTATCATAAATCTATTTTCATGGTATAGAAATGGTATTACAATTAACTGAATTGGAGCTTAGAAAGCTCTATAAGTTAAGAAAGAGGTGATGATCAAACTGAAAAGTCTTAGTAGGTAAGCAATTGCAGGATCTGTCAATATTGCTTCTATGAATTAAACAGCTAGTGTACTGCCTAAAACTAATACTAGTTTTTAAAAGCAGTCAGCCATTACGTTTTATATCTGAGGTGCTTTTTTTTTCCTTTGTTTAATTAGGAGACTGTTTACCTAGTGTTAATAGGTGTGGTATGTGGGACAGCATTCTGCCTGGCAGCTGACAAATCTAACTCTATTCCCCAACTACATCACCAGCATTGTGACCTCACAGACTGTGACATCACTGCTGCATAGGAACAGCCAATCAATAGCTGTCAGGTCAGTCCCGTGTCATGTTACTGTCAGTGAGATCACAATGCTGATGATGTAGTGGGTGGGGAGGGAAAAGGATAAAGATAGATATGTCAGCTGCAAAGCTATGAGCTGTTCCACACATTCAGCCCAACATCATCACATAGCAGACTTTCTAGTGATTAAAAGGGGATCCATGACGGAGCCTGACAAACATTTTGTTGAATGCCCCATCAGAGACACCGGCAGGTCAACCACATTCTACAGACAGCTGCCGTCTGCACTGTAATTCCTTGTTTTCTTAGTGGGCTTCACCCCCAAACCCTGTGTGCCTTAGTGAGTAAAACAGCAGTGAATGAGTTTTTGCCAGAACTGCACACTTAAATCTGATTCATGGATTTGATTTCACTTTGGCATTTTAAAGACCTAAATTGGACCAAGGAAAGTGTACCTAAAGGAAACAATTGAACCATGTTAGCATGTACCATAGTTAGGTAGTCTTCTTAAGATTACTGCCGTAGAGTTAGATGGGTCAGAGGCCTGTACTTCACTTGTATGAGCACAGAAGGGTGCTTGGTGAAGAGGACTGTGTACTGGTATAATGAATAATACCTGCATTATATAAACAGTAAATATGTTTGCAGGCTAAAAGCAATATCAGAACTAAAGTGCAAATTGAAATGAGCATTTCTGAATCAGGTCTGTATAAGCTGTTAGGTCACACTGTCCAGAGTTTTCAATACAAAATGATATACCATTGTATTATGAAGCAGGTGGTTTTAATTGGGTTTATTTTTGAATATTAATAAGGTACGCCCTGAAGAAGCTATAAATTCTGTTGAAACTTTGGCACAGGACGCTGTTAAATGAGAAAATAACATAATGTGTGACTAGCAGGAAACTATTGTTTGAAGACTTATTTCTGAGTTTAAAATGAGTTCTACTAAAATATTCTAATCTACCACAGAAGTCTTCAGAGACTTGATGGACAAGGCAAACTACTGTGGGAGTTGTCAGATGTTCAGATTCAGAAACAGTACATGGGAGAATGGAATCAGTATTTCACCTTTAACAAGTACAGGATTTCACTTATAACAAGTGCAAGAAAAATGATCTAATCAACAAAGTTGCTGAGCTGGAAAATAATTATTGAGCACTAGAGCATATGTGTACAATTCTGGAGCTCACTAAAGTATAGATACAAAACACAGTAAGGTGAAACACACACATGGATCCAGAGAAAAACTGAAAGTCCAAATTGCTTTTGAAAAATTTATTAGACTTATCAAAGATGACAAAAGCATGAACACAAGCATCTTCAGTTTTGTGTTCACTCACCTCACCTCCTTGATGAACCTATTAAATTTTGCAAAAGCAATTTGAAGTTTCAGTTCTTTCTCTGGAGCCACATGGGTGGTCTCGCCTTATTGTATGTGAGCTGAAACAGAGAAACATTGAAAGATAGGTAACAACAGCAGAAAAGACCAAAGGCCAATCCAGTCTGCCCAAGTTCCTGTTTTGCTGTGGGACCTATTAATCCTGTAGGATGCTGACTCCTATCCTCTCTCCATTCTCCTCCCCATATCTGATGCCCCAAGCAACCACAATACCTTCATTCTGGTCTAAGCAGTGCTCAGAACCACTAAATGTTTTGCCACACACCACCATGGCCAGTAACCTGTTCCACAACTCCATCACCCTTTCTGTAAAATAATACTTCTTTATGTCCCTCCTGAACCTCTCTCTTGTTAGCTTCCATTTGTGACCATGTGACTGCGAGTCAGTATTCAATTTAAATAGTTCACTGCAGTTCACCCTGTTAATTCCTTTGAGAATGTGAAGGTCTCTGTCATATCTCTTCTCTCCTTCTGGTTTCCAGCAAGTACATGTTCAGTGCCTCATGGCACTCATTAGACCTGTCCTGCTGGCCCTGGATCATTTTTACTATCGAGCAGTGCATTGTCTTCAGCCTATCCCTATCCTTCCTGAAGTGAGGACTCCAGAACTGGATGCAGTTCTCCAGGTGTGACCTCATCAAGGATCTATGCAGGAGGAGGAGTATTATGTCTCTTTTGCTGCTATCAATAGCCTGCCTAATACAGCCAAGCACCCTGCTTGCTTTGCTATATGGCTTGTTGCACTGACTTGATTGCTTTAGGGAGTCACTTATGATAACTCCAAGGTCTCGTTCTTTAGTCATTGTACTAAGTTTCACCTCTGCCACCCAGTACCACATCCTAGGGTTCCTGTTCCTCAGGTGCATCACCTTGCACTTTTAGTGTTGAATTTCAGCTGCCAAACCCCTGACCACCTCTCCAGTTTTGCAAGTCCCTCTGAAATTACTTTATTCCCTCAGCACTATCCACACTCTCACAGAGCTTAGTGTCATCTGCAAAGTGACACAACCTGCCTTGGACCCCTCACCAATGTCACTGATGAATATGTTAAAGAGAACTGGCCCCAGGACATATCATCCCTGTGGAACACTGCTCTTGAGCTTCTCCCTTGTGACCTAACCCTGTTGACCAATACTCTGCTGTCTCCCTTTAACCAGTTTCCTACCCTGTTTGCTATGACATTAGCCACCTGCAGAGCCTTTGATTTCTTAGCAAACATATGTGGGCACTGAGTTGCAGGGTTTGCTAAAATAAAAGTAGAGTAAATCTACAGTGTGCCCTTATCCATCCCCTCATCACCCAATCAAAGAAAACTATCAGGTTAGTCTGCTATGAATCCTTGTTGTTTATCATCCTGGAGACCATTACTGTCCAAGTAGTCCACAAGGTCTTCTTTGATCAGTGACTTGATCAAATTCTCTACAATAGAGGTAAAACTGACAGGCCTGTAGTTTCCTGCTTGTTTCTTTTCCCAAAATTATAGAGCGGAACTACATCCACCACCCTCCAGTCCTTCAGGACTACCCATGTTCTTAGAGAGCTGTTGAATACACCTACTAGGGATCAGACAGTACCACTGCCAGTTCCCTGAGTATCCTCAGATGCAACCCATTTGGCCCCTGGGGCCTTATCACCTTAAAGGCTGTCAGCCCTTTCAGTACCCTTTGCTAGTGAATGTTGATTACCTCAACTGTGGTACCTCCTTGGCGGCTGCTTTGATGCCAAATCACTGACAAGATCCCACTGTCCTCCCTAGTGAAAGCAGGAGAACAAACTGATGATAATTACAAAGTAAGATGAGGAAGAAAGCAGACTTAGTAATGGAGCATCTGAAAGAGATTGTGTCAGTGTGGAGAGCCAGAGGCCAAAAGTGAAGCTGCAATGAGTAGCACCATAACAGGGAAGTGACAAACTAGGGGGCAGCTTGGGAGTGCACTAAATAATTTAGCATACCTTCAGTCTATGGTACAAGTGATGAAAAGCACAATACATTCTCACTAACCTCCACCCATCAAAGTTTCCTTACTGTAAGCAAGGATTAGGAGGTGTTGAAGAGGTGTAAATGTGAACTGTGGTTATTTGTCATGGAATTGGCTTCCTACTCTGACCACTGTAACATGCACAAATTCAAAGTTACATTTTTCTATTTAGTTTAACAAAAAATCTATTGACCACGTAAAGCACAAATATCTGACCAGCAAAACACTAAGAAGCATAATAATGTTTTGCTCCTGTCTTTTATTTTTACACTGAGCACAGCTCCTCAGTTTGTCACCTGAATGCAACTATGGCTTGGACTTACTAATTACTGTATAATACTTGAAGGGTAACACATGATTTATTGGCAGTGTTAATGTTAACCAGGAAATGAAAATAAAAATAAAGTAACTGATACATTTAACTTATGAGATTGCAAATACCTAATAAAAATGAAAGCAAATGCGATTAGCACATCATGGTTCAGTATGTAGCTTCAACATTTGAGTAGCATATTTCTGATGCTGTGTAAAAGCAGCCATTCAGATCAGTAACTAAGTTAAACAAGGTAAAGCTGCTTGTGACCCTAATTCAGTTACATTTGACAAAAGATTTAAGTCATGTAAGACAGTCAGAAGGATGAAAGAAATCAGAGTGTAGTTGTTCTGAGCCATGCCGCAGCAATCACAGTTGCATGGCTTTGCAGAATACTTTCACATTTTAGGTCAAGAAGTCATTCTTGTAACTTTGATGCACCGTACAGCAAAAGATATAAAATGACATATAGGCACTAAGAAATATATTAATATTTTTCACAGTAGTCCAAGATATCAATAGTTATCTGGGCATTTATCCTAAAACATATGTTGTATAAAATATATATATCTATATTATTATAGTATTAGAAACACCTCTATAGTTATGGTTGAGCAGGTGTTTAATGTTTAACCCATAAGTTTGCACCTTAATAGCTTCACCCCATTCAACTAAATTACATGCAGTTTTGCATGTGTGTCGGGGAAGTTCTCTTGATTTGGTAACGTTCTTGCCAGGTGGATATCTGGATTATGAGATCAAGATAGTATAAAAGTGGAAAAGCAGGGTTTTTGCTGTTTTTTTTGCTCTCACCTACAGCCAAGACAGTTTGGGATTTTGTTCTGAAATTTTCAGGGTAAGAGGAGATTGCACTAGAATGGTGCATTTTGTTGTTTTGGCAAAAACATATTAATCCACTCCTGAGTTATAAAATGTAAAATTTCAGTTCTGATCACGCTCAGTAGGGTCTTTTGGATTGATGTTTAATACAAAGAATTTCAAGCTCATAAAAGAAAAATTTTGTTTTGTGAGCCAAAGTTTTTCTTTCATGAGAAAAATGCTGTTGTCATATGGTGGCCATCTGGTTTTTGTTTTTTTTTTTTTTTTCAGAAAAGAAATTTGAAAACTAAATACAATGATACTGAAAAGAAACAGACATGTGAATCTAGTTAAATTGGACCAGATTAACTAGATTCTGGACTTAGGTTTTCAAAAAGGATCCCAAACTATGGTTTTGGGGCACCCAAAAATCCTTAGCAAGGCTTGTTTTGTGAGTCAATTTTCTTGTTTCATGAGGCTCACAAAAGAAGAATACAACCTCATGAAAAAAGGTCAGGTCGCAAAATAAGTTGGTATTCCCATTCTTGCTTTGTGAGCAGGCCTGTTGTTTCAAGAGTCATGAAGCAACTCACAAAAGAAGGTCAGCTCACAAAACAAGATGTGGACTTAGGTTTTTTCAGTTTTGTTTTGTGAGCAGGATTGTTTTATCAGTCACAAAAACAACTCACGAAATGAAGGTAGGCTCATGAAACAAGATCTGAAACTTAGATTTTTTCAATCTTGTTTCATGAATTAACCTTCTTATTTTGTGAGTCGTTTCATCATTCACAAAAAAGGTTGGCTCATGAAATAAGATTGGAAAAGAAAATGAATTCTCACTTCTCATATTGTGAGCCAGCCTTCTTTCATGAGTTGTTCCATGATTCACAAAACAACAGACCAGCTCGTGAAACAATATTGAAAAAAACTAAGTTCACAATCTTGCTTTGTAGCCAGCTTTCTTCTTTCATGAGTTGTTTCATGTCTCATGAAAGATGAAGGTCCTCTCAGGAAATAACACCTCAAAAATCTGTATCCACCATCTTATTTCATGAGCCAAAATCTCTGCTCTCTGCTGCATTCCTAGTTTGTACTGATAGTATTTCTCCATTTTATTGTTGCACTCCAATGTGTTTTAATAGTGCTTTCTCCTTTCAAGTGTATAATTGCTGTTTTAACTGCATGTATGACAAATGCTCTTAGGTGTAAATGCATTGATATTTGTTTTTTTCCTGTAACATTACCACTCTGTATTTACAGTCCCATGTCGATGTATTATATCTGACTTATACCGTCTGGTCATGACTGAAAATAAGCATTTCTACATCTAGTGCACCCACCCAGTTATAAAAAGAAAATAAAATAAAGAAATAATAATGAAAATCTTGTTTTGTGAACCTCACAAAACAAGAATGCTGGTTCATGAAACAGAAATATGGGATCATGAAAGAAGAATGTGTTTATATTGAAAGTATTAACAGTTTTGCTCATATTTCTGCAGTCTTGAAAGATTTCAAAGTCCAATGTTTAACATGTGCTTTTATGACTCACCTAATGAATCATTGTAGAAACATACCTGAAACATGACTGATGGGCCAGCCCAGTGGTACTAAGAGTTGAGGCACTTGATGCCACACCTGGCACCATGCCAGCAACCCTGGCTCAGGAATAGGCCTGGTTCATCTGGTGTCAGCTGGGGGCGAGGGTGAGACTGGACTGAGGGACTGTGAGGTAGCTCTCTCTCTCAGAGAAGGGACATTGTTGTCTAACTGTGTGACTGCCACTGGGTGGAGGCCCAGGGCAGTGTCAGATAGATGAAGAGTGGCATATAGGGAGGGTGTTGTAGGGAATGCAGCGCGTGCATGCCACCACGGTGTATGTGCATCCACAACAGGACAGGGAGAAAAGGAACTGGCAGGCTCCACGATGGTCCCAGCTGTGATCCTGGTGATTGGGATGCAGGTTGGGAACAGATGCAAGCCCCAAGGGAGGTCAGAGCCTTGCCTGCCAGCAGCAAAAACAGAGATAAAATCTATATTAAAAAAAACATGATTGATAAGGTCATTTAATTGTTGTTCTGCACAATCATGTTTTCTACATATTTGATTCACAAAAATATTATCAGTTGGGGACGCTATTTCCAGAGTGAATGAAGACGATGCTTTGATTCATTTCCTTCTTAAAAGTTTATTTAATGAGGCCATACACTCAATGTTTTGCATATTGAACATGCTTCATCAGGAGAGTGCCTTCAATCTTTTACAATGATGGGCTCAAACAAACCACTGTTGTGTCATATTGTTTTATTTTTCTATTTATCTGGAAAATACCATCAATACACTGTATAAACATGATCTACTTGTAGTTATATGCTCCAACACATTCGGCTGCATATTCTCAGTCCTACACCTTCAGGCTCTAGTTCTTACATATTTGGCAAATGTGTCATAACTGTTTCATGAGGTATGGTCATAAAAGGCTACTTTGAGATTTTGGTTACAAATGATGACATGCATCAAAGTTAGAACATAACTACACTGTCTATTTGTAGGTATGTGGTACTGTATGGGACAGATGGTCTGTGCTTTCACATGCACATGTACTGTGTCATGGAGATACTCACACATCTGGATGTGTACCTGCACAGAACTCACAGAACTCCAGCATTCCAGACCAGATGGCACATGTGTTGCACAGATCACAGGGCTGTTCATGTGCATATTGAGGTACATTGACTCTGTGATATGGTTTCATGTCATAACAGCGATCGCATAAAATCGATCGCCGTTGACGGAGAGTGTACATCGCCGAAAATTAATTTTGTCAATGTACACTCGTGGCCAGGAGAAATGGCGCCCCAAGACCCACGGGGTTATTTTTTCAATGTGGGTTGTGCCCCCGCACAACCCTACTTAAGGGTTCTCAACTGGGGGTGCATGTTGGTGTGTGTGTAAAACTTTAAAGTGGAATGCAGCCTGCCGGCAAAAAAAGTGCTCGCCGGACCCTAACCCTGCACCCTCCACCTCCCAACCAACCAACTCTCACCACGCTAGTGGATCAGCTCCAGCAGCTGCCCACCACACCCCTCTCACATACCATCCCTCCCTGCCTCTTTTTCCTGTTCGTGTGCATGCCTACACCCCATCGCTGTATGTAGCCCACCCAAGTATCTGTTCACCCCCTGCCAGGTAGCCCTGAATACAGGTGTTGTAACTGAGTTGCCATTTTCTAGGTGCCCAATTGTAGCTTTGTTCATGGGTTACCCAGTGGGTACATGTGCATCTGTGACAAAACACTAATTCTGCAGCTCAGTAGAAGGCAATGTGTATTTTCATGCGGTGACAGAGGCACAGAGGCTGTCATATGGCGTATGCCCTTAATAGCTATTCTGTGTCCATCTGTACTCCCACAGAATCACAGCATGTGTAGGGTGCTGCACTTCTGAAGGTATGTGTTACAGCAACTTGATGAATGCAAGGATATTCATTCTATGTGTGTATCTGTGCCTAAACGTACCTACAACTTCATGGATGGCCTAGAGGGCAATGCATGTGTGGATGTGTACTGAGAGAAGCACTGGGCCTGGAGAAGCTTGTGCTTCTACAACCACATGGAACCAGCATTTACCATGTAATATTTTCTACAAATAGAGACACGATAGAATAATGAATGGGGTAGTGTGTTTAATGAGATTTTAACATACCCAAGGTGTTGATGCTACATAATCCCAAGAGCTAAGCTTAGGGGTTTGTTTTAGCATCCTACGCTGAGGGGGTGTGTAAAATCTCAAGTTACACACCACCCCATGTTTTATTTGTTATACCTGCTGATGATCATTTTTTCACCACAGCAGCTATCTAATATAAAATAAATATATATAAACTATATAAAATAAAAACATCCTCACTGTGCAGTCTGATTGGGTTTCATCACATTTTCATGCAATCGGAAAGCGACTGGTAAAGAGAAAGGTTTCCTTATTTTTTTTAATTTACTTATTAAACTTTGTGAATTCAATAAATCTATCAATCAATCAATCAGATTTTTATTTATCCAGGCGATTACCACCCAATGTTTTATTTTATATAACTGCTGATGATCATTTTTTCACCACAGCAACTATATAATATAAACTATATAAAATAAAACATCCTCACCGTGGTCTGGTTGGGTTTCAACACATTTTCATGCAATCGGAAAGCGACTGGTAAAGAGAAAGGTTTCCTTACTTTTTTATTTATTTATTAATCTTTGTGAATTCAATCAATCAATCAATAAAATTCTTTATTTATCCGCGATCACCATTGAGCAAGCTCATTTACAAGGTGGACCTGCATTGTACAAGTCGAGTGGCAGTGCATTTATATACAGGCAAATAAACAGTAAATAAAATGTACAACAGTACAGTCAGGCCTGCAGCAGACAAGACAAGTAAGAGTACATATATATTCAGGTAACAGACAGTCGGTAAGGGTATAACAATAAAGTGGCAGGTAAGTAAAAATTGGTACTAGATTTTACAAAACAAAAATGGTTTAGTATTCCTGTAAAGATAAAGCATTTTTCCTGTGAGGAAATAGCTGCCTTGGATGTTATCAGTAAATGGAGATACATAGTCAAGGTAAAGAAAAAACAAATGCATAAGGAGGAGACATGTGTCAGGTGGTAGTGGGAAGACAGTGGAGGTAGGGGGTACTGGGAGAATACTAGAAGTGAAGGGATGGAGACTGAGGGTAAGCAAGGATTGGTTTGTGAGGAAGGGAGGATTCCAGGGCAATGAATTAATAGGTGACTCAGGGATGGAATTTGCAAGGTGCAAGGAATGAGGTTGGGAAGGGCTGAGAGGGCGGAAGAGGGTAGTGTAACTAAGCTAGGATCGCTTGAAGCAATTACAGGCTTCTGTGATGTATTTTGTATATAAGGTCTTAAACACTATAAGACAAACAGGAGTCCTCAGTTTCAGCGATTTCTGGAGCGCATTCCAGAGCGCCGCAGTGTAAAACCTATGGCAGCTCTCCCAAAGCATGTAATGGCTTTAGGCACTTTCAGAGATATCAGAGAGTGGCTTCTAGAGCGTAGGTTCCAGATGCTTTGAGAGGCAGACATTCAACAATGTACTGCAGGAGTTTTTCAGTAATAGCTCTGTGTGTCCAGAGAACCACATTTTATTACGTCTATACTGTAGGGATGTCCAACCTACAGCCACATATAAGGAGCAGTGATGGGTGGAAAGGGAAACCAGTGATGAATCGCAGGGCTCTGTGGTAAGTGTGTCCAATTTACTGAGGTATGAATCAGCGCATTAGCTGTATATAAGGTCAGCGTAGTAAATTAGTGAGAGGAATGTAGACTGAACTAGTTGTCTCTGGCCTCTGTAGTTAATAGGAGGTTTATCCTGAAAAAGAGACCTAGTCTCTGCCTCAATTTTTAACAAGTCCTCCAGGTGACCTGCAAAGGAGAGTTTGTAGTCAAGCCAGACCCTAGGTATTTGAATTTTAGCATGAATTCCAGGTATTCTCCTAAGAGGGTGGAGATGGGAGGGAGAGTACCAGTGCTAACAGAGTAGGCTACATGATTGATAGGTGAAAATAGCATCGCTTTTGTCTTTTGGCGTTATAGCAGTTTTTTTACTGAGGACTGGTATTGAAGAATGTTGAATTCAGCTTGCAGGTCACTACAGGCAGTTTCAGGTGTAGTATGGCTCAGGTAGATCACTGTGTCATCTGCTAACAGATCAATTTTCACCTCTTTGATGCCTGTGTTGCTATGCTATTGATGTAGATAGCAAATAGAAGTGGCCTCAAGATGGATCCTGTGGGACACCTCCTTTAACAGATTTGGGGAAGTCATTTTGGCCTTGCCCTGTTGCTGCCTGTCTGAGAGGCAGTCGTGAAACCAGCGCAAGGAGGTAGGATCTAGACCAATAGCTTTTAAGGAGGAAAGGAGAAGGCTGTGGTTGACTGTAACGAAGGCCTTGCTTAGGTCTAGAAAATGGTACAGACAAATTTTCTGTCCTCTAGCTCATGCTGCCAGTCATTTGTCACCTTAGCTAGGGCCGTGATCGTACTATGTTCGGATCTGAAGCCAGATTGCATAGGGTTTAGCAAATTGGTATCCTGTATGAAAGATTTCAGCTGTGCATTTACGATTTTTCCAGGAGTTTTGATAAGACTGGGAGAAGGGAGATGGACCTGTAATTATTTAGATCACAGTGTTCCCAAGATTTGAACAGCGGTATTACATGAGCGGCCTTCCACAATTTGGGGAGGGTCCCTTGAGAAAGGAACAGTTTAAATAGGTGTGTAATAGGTGCCAAGACATGATAGACAATCTTTAGGTAGAATGGATCAAAAGTGTCAGCACCAGCATTTTTTTGGAGTCGAGCTGGAGAAGTAGTTCCTCAACCTCTTTAGTGAAGTAAGGGAGAAGGAAAAGACTGCATCTGTGGGACTAGATTCTGCAGAGTGCGTGGTAAGCTGGGAGCTTAGTTTGCATGCAGATGAGTTATCAAAAGCTAGCCATGCAGTATCAAAGTGATTGTTGAAGGCTTGTAGCATCTCTTTTATTGCTGAAGGTTGCATTGTCAGAGATAATTTTTGAAGGGACAGTGTTTCCTGTGGTGTTGCCAGAGAATTTTTTTATCGTGGACCAAAATTTGGTGGGGCAGTTGGAGGACGAGTCGAGTTTGGAGTGGTAGAAGTTGGCCTTAGTATCCCGAATCAGCTTTGTACAGAGGTTTCTGGTTGTTCTGAAAAGGCACCAGTCTTTGGCTTTGTGGGATTTGTGTACTAGCTTCCAAAGCTTGTCTCTTTTTGTAATGTTGTCTTGATTTCTGTTGTAAACTAATGGCACTTTCTAGCCTTTATGCAGATTTTGACTAGAGGTGCATGGGTGTTAAGAGCGCTGAGTACGATTTCATGGAACAAGGCATATGCGTTTCTACTGATTTGGCTAGGTAAAAGGCTTGCCAAAGCAGTGAGGCTTTCAGATCATTGATATATGCAAGTGGGTCAAAGTTCCGTATGATCTTTTGGTCGAGAACTTTTCTGAGGAAGTTGGTTTAGGACTGCCTTTATGCCAGCAATAAAACAATGGTTGCTAAGGTCAGCAGAAAAGATCCCAGCATGTGAGAAGAAATGAGGTTTGCTTACTAGAAGTGCATCTAAGAGTGTACTTTTTGTAGGGTTTTTCTTATTAATGTGAGTTAGTTCATTAATAAGTAAAGTGAACCCATGAGAGTCGCAGAAAGTTTTAAGTGGAAGTGATGCATTGGACAGCCAGTCATAGTTAAGGTTACCTAGTATAATTGTTTCCATGGTCTTGGTACTCATAGTAGATGAGAGATGGGACAGGAGCTGTGACCTCGAAGATGGGGGTCTATAACATCCTATGATATGGACAGCCATTGATGTAGATGTTTCAGTCTTTAGGGACAGACATTCAAAGGCATTGGCAATTGATGTTGTGTCAAGGGTGGTAGCCGTAAACTTGTCCTTAACATAGATGGCCACACCACCACCTGGTTAGTCTATTGGCTCTGAATAACAGGTAGTTAGGGATATTGATCTCCTTGTCTGGTGTGGATGGATGAAGCCAGGTTTCAGATATGACAAGCACATCCAGCTCAGTGTGAATAGCCCAAGCTTGTACTGAGGTGAGTTCTTTTAAGAGGCTGCACACATTAACATGCATGAAGCTGATACCTTTATGTTTCATGACTGGACTGTGAGGAAATTGCTTGTATAGGACCTGGGTCAAGTTTAACATTGCCTGAGCATAGCAAAAGGAGGAGTACAACTTTCCTCAGGGTGGTGAGTGGTAACTTGGAAGAGCTAGGCCTTCTTCGCTAGAGGAGGAGTCGGCGTAGGATGTGGGGACCTAATATTTGTCCTGTTTGGTGCTAAGGATACATATACTAAGACCCTTGCTGTATGACTCCAATCAATGTAAGTACTGGGCAGAGTAGGTAACATTCCTTGGGTAGGTAACAAGATGCGGGTGATTCTCAAACAGCGACTCAACTGAAAGTGGATACGAAAACTTGGAGGCATAGCACAAGTTATAGAGGGACTCCATGAGTAGGCATTCTTGTGGTAAGGGATACAAGTCCTCTTGGGGTACAGTACACCTGACGATACCCTAATAAGGGTAGGGTGCATAGGGTGATAAGAAGATAGAGCCAGAGACCAAATCCCATGGTTAAGTTCTGGAGGTCAGAAGAGAACAGGTGTTTGGACAAAGGTTGGGCGGGTAGCACCACCTGGAAGCGGCTGCTCAATAATTAGGTGTCTGTAGGCATCCTATTGAGACGGAGAGAGTCGAATGAGGGAAAGCCAATGGCAAGGGAGGGCAGGCTGAGAAGGTCTATAAGATAACGGTCAAGGGGAAGGGCGAGCGGCATAAAATTTGTGGCTTTGTCGCACCTCTCTGGGGCTTGAGTCTGAGCAAGTGGCCTCTGGTGGTGGCTTCTGGAGCGCTGCCCAGATCGCTTCTGGGCTGAAGTGCCTCCATTACTTTTGTTTGTTTGTTTTGATTAAATAAACTTACTGGCGAGGGCAGCATCCAGCATGGAGGACTGGCGAGAGGGAAGGAAGAACTGCTGCTGGGGCATGTGCACAAGGAAACTGGGTGCATGTTCACCATTACAACCTGCGGGTTATAACAGGGATTCTAAATAGACTAATAGATAGATTACAGTGAATTACAAGATTTAATTCATCGAGAGGTTCTGGGGACATAGATAACCTCAAGAGCGAAGCTCGAGATGTTTCTATGTCCCCAGAACCTGAGATGGAATTTCAGCTGAGTATTTCACTATAACCTATTTTTATTTTTGTAATATATAGATGAGAGAACCGGTGAAATCTTTCTTGGTGAAGCTTCGAGCAGGCTGACATGTTCAACAAGGAATCAGTAAGTTATGCATTTTTTTCTGGAGAGCTGAACTGGAAAGTGCAGGAAATGATTCCTTTTAACGTAAGAGGAAAATGTAGTTACACTTCAACAAAACATGTAACTGTTACTCATTTTTCTTTTTAAAAAAGAAAAGTAAGGTATTGTTCAGTTACCGTGGAGCTTTTGAATCCTTCTTGCTGACTCTTGGAAAAGCTGTACTCGTGGTGAGCACGAGGCATCAGGCTGCACTTGCACATTTGTTTCGGAGTAATAATACCATCATTAAAATGAAACAATGGTATTACTGGGAGTGAAGTGTGGTATTATTGAGAAGATGGTGTGTATTACAAGATTTTTTGCATCGTTTTATGCTATTATTTTAACAATCCATATATTACAAACCCAGTTTCCTTAGCTAAAAAGAAACCCCAGTTATTATAAAACAGTAATGTTAAATACAAAATGTTTTATGTAATAAATGCCTTAAAGTGCAAAATACAGAATATTGTAAATAAATTAAAATACTTTCTCAAGAAAAAGATTGCTTTATGAATTGAAAATAAAATACATATATATATATATATATTTATAAAAACGCTGTTAATGCATCAGTTAGGGTTGTTCCATAGTGACAAAAGTGAGGAAATTTGGTGTTAGGGCTGAAAGTCCTTGTACCCCCAGCCTGCCACCCAACTGGCATCGGTGTACATTGGGGTCATCCACCCCAATCTCACCCCATCACATGTGTAAACAAGCTGAGGTATAGGAGAATGGAGTGAGAGGACTGATGACCCCAATGCACACCCCAATGCCGGTTGGGGATGGGCTGTAGGGGTGCAATGGGAGCTTTCAACCCTAACACCGAATTTCCTCGCTTGTTGTTGCAACAACCTAACTGATGCATTAAACATAGATTTGCCATGGATTCCTTCTTTTTGAGAATTAGGGACTATAAATAGTGAAAGGAATGCAGTGGTGGGGTGTGGGCCGTCAGGCCTACCGATCCCACCGTGATCTTAATGACATAGTAACAGTAAGTGTGCAAATGCAAGTGCTAACGGTTATGTACATGGTGACGCAAACGTAAATGGTAAAGCAAACGTTATAGAAACGCAGCACAAAGAGACACCAAAGCGAACAGTGATGCAAATGGAGACGCAAGTGCGTAGGGAAACACAACTGGTAATGCGCATGGTCATGGTACCACTATTGTAAATGCTAATGTTAACTGTTACAGCAACAATAACGCCAAAGACAACAGAAACGTAAATGCAACCAAGACACAGAAACGCAAAGCGTAATGCACATGGTCACGGTACTGCAATTGCAAATGCAAATGGTAAAGGTAACAGCAAAAATAACACCAAAGGAAACTGAAATAGAATGGCAAATGCAAGCGCAGATGAAACGCAAAACCACACACGACAGTCATGGTACCGCAATTATAAACACAAATGGTAACGATAACAGCAACAATAACGCCAAAGGAAACAGAAATGGAAACGCAATTGTGTATGGAAATGCAAACCATAACACACATGGGCACGGAACGCAGTTGGAAATACAAATGGTAACGGTAACAACAACGATGATGCAAAACAAAAGACAAATGCAAATGGAAGGGTGGCCACAAACACAAATGGTAATGGGCACGGTGACGCAAAGCAAAACGCAACAGAAACAGTACTAGACACAAATGGTAAGAGTAATGTAAAACATAAGCACAAACAGAACGTTAAAGGATAACGCAGATATGGTGGCATACGTGGAAAGCTAACACAAATGGGAACGAAAACACAAGTGGAAATGCTACATGTAACAGTAACTGAGTGCACACCTGGTTTTCCCCAACAGCTGTATAAAGAAACACAGTGACTAAAAGAATGTATGCATAATAATGGGCCTGGGACCAGAAAATGAGCTCTTAGAATACTAAATTGCTTATATCTCAGGAACCGTATGACGTAGAAAAAATTTAAATTTCATATGATTCATGACTTTCCTGGCTAGGTTTTCACTGCACTTAGCCCCTAAGGGCCTAAGTATTTTCAGGCAAAAAGTCTGTATATCCTACCGTTTCGAGATACGGGCCCTAAAGGTGAGGCGGACTCCACAATGTTAGTCTATGGGAAAAGTGTCAACTTCAGAGTACCATAACTTTATATCCCTGTAGTATTTTTCACCAAACCAAAATGTGCAGATCTGTGAGATTTTGGCTTTCTTCTCTCAAATTTCAGCCCAAAAGACAAAACCGTTCTTTGCAGCAGGGTAGCAAACAATTCCTGTCATTTGGCCATAGTGTTGCAAAAGTAGTGTCATGATTTCGAGACTTTCACAAAAAAGCATGAAGTGTCAAGGTGCGACACTGCTGGTACTCACTCTAATTTCAAAAAACATATTTCTGGGGTGTTTAACCCCAAATAAAGAACATGCCTAGCATTCTCGGGCTTGACTAGGTACACACAAAAAGAATTGTGTCGCTAGATGGTTCCAATTTTAAATGCCAAGCATTTCTGTGATCAGTAGCTGAAAAAAATGGCTGACTCACGACACTACAGGGGTCATTTGTACACTAAAAGCTGCTTTTCGACACCGTCAAACTTTTTATTAACTTTTCCCATTGACTATAATGGGAAACTTGTTTTTGAATAACTTTTGAACCGTTAAATATTTTTCATGAAATCTTCAAAAGGCACATCAGGGACCCCGCCACACATTACCTGAAGTTGTTGGACTGGTCACACAAACCGTCAACCTGTAGGCATGAGCAAAAGAATGCACAAAAACCATAAATGTGCTCAGAATGTAAACAATAACTCCGCGGCCGTTTATCCGATTGGTATGAAACAGGCATATCCCAAGATCTATGGATATGCTCCATGCCTGCCAAATTTCAGGCAAATCCATTGAATGGTGGCAATGTTATTAAGGTGCAAATTTTCATGATTTAACCTTAAATAGGGTACATTACCATAATATATATGAGGGATATGTAGGTTGACTGCATGATAACTCACTTATCTGCTGCAGTTGCTAGTGCTCTTAATAACTTTACGTGTCGGCGCACGAGTGATGGTTATGAGAGGTCACTGGCAACTGTATTACATAAATGAGTTATCATACAGTCAGCCCCGCATATTCCATTTATGCAACAGGCTTTTGGGGGAGGGTTATATCCATTTTCATGAAAACTGAGATGTTCACCATTAGCTGGCTTGCATGGCTTCGCGTGACTTTGCGCTACTTGCACGATTTGCACAATTTGTGCAATGCAATAGATAGGACTTTGTGTGACTTTACACGTAGTCACTGGTGGATAAATACATTTATCTACAAAGTTACTCAGATAAATGAATTTATTACACTCCATTTATGTCCACCCTGTTGCATAAATATATATATACGTATATATATATATATATATATATATATATATATATACACAGCATGACAAAGGAATTATTGAAATTGCATTGCTTGCTGCAGTAACTCTACTGCAGAACTCTGCAGTGCTGTGCTTCATCCTGGTGGGCTTTACTATGTATATATATATTATATATATATATAAAATAGTGGCAGGTGCCACTATAGTTAGGTTGAGTACCCCATTTAAGGTAAAAGTGTGAAATTTTGCAGCTTAATAACTTTGCTACTGTATGATGGATTTGCCTGAAATTTGGCATGCATAGAGCAGTACCATAGGTATCTGGATCTGCCAAGTTTTGTAATGGTCGGATATACAGCTGCGGAGCTATGAAGTGCAATAGAAAGTCATATTTACTTTTTGTGCATTTTTGTTCGCACCTACAGGTCGCACAGTTTGTACGACTGGTCCAAAACCTTCAGGGAACATGCAGCCAGGGTCCTCGATGTGACTTTCGAAGATTTTGTGAAAAAATATTAAACGGCTCAAAGGTTTTTCAAAACAAGTTTCCCATTATAGTCAATGGGAAAAGTTAACAACTATTCGACAGTGCCACAAATGCAGTTTTTAATGTTGCAAATAACCCCCAGTTACTGGTCACAGAAATGCTTGGCTTTTACATTTGGAACCCTCTGGGGACACAATTCTTTTTGTGTTCACCTAGTCAAGCCCTGAGGATGCTAGCCATGTCTTTTTGTGGGGTTAAACACCCCAGAAATATGTTTTAAATTTTTGTAAACTGTAGTGTCGCAAAGTAGTGTTGCACTTGTGACACTTTTGTTTATTTGCAAAGGGTCGCAAATCATGACACTACTTTGTGATGCTATGGCCTAAATAACAGGAATTCTTTGCCACCCTGCTGCAAAAGAACGGTTTGGTCTTTTAGGCTGAAAGTTGGAGGAAGAAAGCCAATATCCCACAGATGTGCCTTTTGGTGGTTTAGTGACAAAATATTACAGGGCTGCAAAGATATGGCACTCTGAAATTGATTATTTTTCTCATAGGCTAACATTACGGCATCCGCCTGAGTCTTGGAAACGCTTCAAGATATGGAATTTTCATTGGAAAATGCTTAGCCCCCAATAGTAGACTAAGTGCAAAACTAGCCAGGAAAGGCATAAATAATATGAAATTTTAATTTTTTCTATGTCTTACTGTTCCTGAGATATAAGCAATTTAGTATTCAAGTGTTCATTTTCTGCTTGAGGGCCATTATTATGCATACATTCTTTGTATTCACTGTGTTTCTGAATGCACTTTTTGGGGACAAAAAGTAGAGTGCATTGTGTTACTGTTACAGTCAACGTTTCGCTTAGCGTTTCCATGATCATTGCCTTAGTGTTTCTGTTTCTGCATTCGCTGTATGCGTTACCCTTGCGTTTGCACTGCGTTTGCATTACTGTTACTGTTTGCATTTCCATTACTTGTTTTGTTTGTGTTTGTATCTCCTTTTGCATCACCGTTTGCATTTGCGTTTGTGTTTCCTTTGGCATCATCGTTGCTGTTACCATAAGCGTTTGCATTTCTAATTGCGTTACCATGACTGTGCGCATAACAATTTGCGTTTGCTTATGTGCTTGTTTCCACTTCCATTTCTGTTACCGTACCATTTGGCATTGTCCTTACTGTTACCATGACCATTTCTGTTTCACTTGTATTTACCGTTACCGAGGGGTCCCACGCTTCTTTACCACATTCCATTCAATATTTCTACTGCACAGTCTCAAAAGAAGGAAATTCATGGCAAAAACTCTGTTTAATGCATCAGTTAGGTTGTTCCACAGCAACAAAAGCAAGTAAATTTGATGTTAGGGTTGCCACCCTTCCACCCCACAACCACCCTGCACCCACACAGGCATCTGAGCATGTGTTGGGGAGTCGTCGGTCCTAACTCTCACCCCATTCTCCTATACTGCACTGCCTCAGCTTGTTTACACATGGAATAGTGTGAGAGTTGGGGCAGACTCAAGCACACCCGATGCCTGTTGGTGGGGCGGGTGGGCGGCGTAAGGTGGCAACCTAACATCAAATTTCCTTGTTTTGTCACTGTGGAACAACCCAACTGATGCACTAAACTGAGGTTTTGCCATGAATATATATATGTATATATATATATATATATATTGTATATATGTATATATAAAAGACAAAAGAACCTTAGTGCGCAAGCACTGAGGCAAGGTTACCCAAAGAGCATTGGCCTGGAAGCCATTATTTCAAGGAAATACAAAATCACGCATACCCCATAATGCAAAGCATCATGGGCTGTATATACAAATCACCACAAAATATTATGCTGGTTCAACTTTAAGCAAAAATGCATGGTGCCAAAAGGCCTCTCACATGGTCTGCAAAGGGTGCCAGTAGAAGACACAGACATGTGTTGTGTTCTACCAGGACTCATCAGTGTTTCTCATCTGTATGACACCCCAGTGGAATGAACCAGCTACCTAAGTTGGTCTATCTGGATTGGGTTGTGGTGAGCCCAATAAAACAAAAAAACAAGTTAAAATACAAAGAACCTTAGCCTGCAAGCACTGAGGCAAGGGTTACCCCAAATGGCATTGGCTAGGAAGCCAAATTTAAAAAAATTCACAAAATTACACATACCTAGTAAGGCGAAACATCATGGGCTGTATGCAAATCACCATAAAATATTATGCTGGTTCAACTTTAAGCAAAAATGAATGGTGCTGAAAGGTCTCTCACACAGTCTGCAAAGGTCACAGGCTTTCAATACAGAGGTACACCACCACCAGCTTAGCTGCAAAAGATTTAGATCTGATTTATTAGGAGGATGTGAACATGGGAGGGCAGTAATCTATAGGTTGATTCTAGATCTGATTGATTCAGGTTATAAGGCATGCACTCAAGGTCCCTGTAATGCAGTCACACACACTCTGGGTACCCAGTTGGAACTACAGGCCAGCCTGAAGCGTTGCCTGGGGTAGGCTGGCATTGCAGCTGGTCATGGCCCTTTGGAAGGAAGAAAACACAACATGCACTTTAACCCTTAATTTGTAATCTGGAGCCAGATGGCTCAGTCCAAAAGATTAGCAACAATTATTAAATAAGTTGACACACTTTGATTCGAGCTTTGTTGCAGGGAGCTACCCTGGTGTTTACTCATGCTACCCAGTACAGGATGCAGGATGGATGAAATGAAGCCCTCCTGATGAAGAGCTGGATGGCCAGGAAAAGCAGGACCCACACAAAGAATTGTGGTGTCATTCCTGTCTGTTGGGGTTGCACAGGGGCCAAATCCCTGGCTGGTCTCTTGTCAGTTGTCTCTGCAGTGTGAGGTTGTCTGAGCCAGGTTGGCAAGGCTCAGACGGGTGAGAGGTGGATACAGTCCGTTTATGTGCTGGATGCAGCTTCCAGCAAGCATGATGCATTAGGCATGGTGGGGAACCAAATCACGACCGCACTCCACAATCAGCGCACTTATAGTTAGGGTAGGAATTACCACAGATTTGGATGACAGTCCAGTTGCAGTTTACAGTGTCTCTGTGCAAACCGTATGCTCAGCGGTCATTTTGGAAGTCCTGATAGGCCAATAGTATAAAGCAAGTCTTGGCTCCTCTTCAGGTGAAATGTAGTCACAATTCAGCGATTCTGTCACAATACTCTTTGGACCAGTCTGAAATATTAAGGCTAAAGTTCCCTCACTAGGGAAGATGGTAGCAGTAGGCCAGACACAACCTTCCCACCAATTTCCCTGTGCACTCGCAGGAGCAGCTGCCTGAATCTCTCGAGCTGTTCACTCCGTCAACTCCAATGCTACTCTGACCCCTGAGACTGGCAGCATGGGACTTGCCCATGATCCAAAAGGTTCGATTCACGGATCCACCTATTTGTCACAGCTAGAGCTTCCCTCTCGATCCATTTAGGTGCTAAACTGTAAAAACTATTTCTACAGAATTTTACTCTCACAAGGCCCCTGAAGTAGGCTCCATTTTAGGCCTCCCAAAGGTGCTGATTGGTGCAGATAGGCAGTGCAGAACCAAGATGGTTGCACCTAGCAAAAATTTCCTTGCTGCAAGAAAAGCAGATTAGACAAACTACAATATAATTTCCATTCAGTACAGATGATCAGCAAACAATCAAAGAGTCCCATAGGGTTCCCTCTGCACATTTTTGATGGCAGAATGAAGCACCTGTACTGCAGCCTGAGTGGGACTCAAGCCTAGAAACACTCGGTCTCCACCCAGATTAATTATAAACTGCAAAATAAGCAGCTCTTAAAGAGGCAAGTATGGAAGCCAACTGGGCACTCACATGCAAACACTTTTAACCTGCTAAGATACAGAACACCACCCTGGCACTGGGCATTTAGGCTACCCAAGGAAGACTTTTGGGAACCCCATTTGAAGGGGGTTACACCCATGTCTGCCTGGAAAAAATTGGCATCTGTGTCAAGTCTATGCCACTACGAGAATTAGATAATCACCTTACCATTAAGAATATGCTACTTGTAAAAATTATACATGCTATGACCATGGTCTTACGTGAAGAAAATAAATCTGATGCATCAGTTAAACATAGCCTATTACTTTACCATTTCTTACTAAAGGATAATACATGCAGACAATTACATACATCTGTTATTTCAGCAGCAACTTGCACACATATGTTCCATCATTTCAATGGCAATTGTACTTATGATTCAGTTACTATACTGTACTTATTCATATAATAGTTTCCTGTACTTTAAACTATGCAGTGGGGACCCCATCCTATCAGCTAACTTAGGCCATACTGGAATAGGGGACACCATGGTCTGAGGAAAAACAATAATCTAGAATTAGCAGACAAACCCAATTTAGGCAGTGAGCTCCTTGTGATATAAACCCCTTCTACGGACAACAATTAGGGGCAAATTCACCGGTCTCCCAGGAGTCATAACTAAGATGTACCACCAGCTTGACAGACTACCCGACTTCCTTGAGGAATAGGTATAGAAGTTGGGGTTAACTTTGGCGCTACCATCCTTTTGTGCCATGATGGGCTCTCCTCCACTGGAGGAAGTGTCCAGAGGATGTTTTAGAACTTTCATCTCCATAACACTAGGCTTGTCATCACTGTCCAGCAAAGGCTCAGATTGTTCATCTGAAAGGAGCCCAGAAACAATGGTATTCAGGGGCACTGAATTAGAACAGTCAATACTTTCATGAGCTTGACACAATCTGGTATGTCACGGTGGGGGTCCACCTTGTTCAACTCCTCATTGGGCAGTTCAAACAACTCTGCTAAACACAAAGACTCTGTCATTTCAGACACACTACTGGGCATTTCACTTTCAGGGGTTCTGGTTCTAAAGAAACTGGCGCCTGGGACAGTTCATGAAGCACAGCCTCCTCCCGTAATTATACATGGGGTTCCCTTGGAACAACTGACTCAGTTCATAAGAGGAGTAGGGGCCTCATCTTCATCACTGTCAAATTCGGAGGGACCATTGCTGTCACGAGGGACTTGTTGCGGGAGAACTCAGTCTCTGGAATAGCTGGGGATAGTTGGCTTTGCCTCTTCGAGCAGCCACCCTGGTTTCCGGCCCAGAAGAGGCAGGGGCAGCTGGCTCAGCATCAATAATTACTTGCCCAATGGGGAGCAGAAGGTTCCGGTGCATGGTTTTCACAGCCTGGGGATCATTCTCTGGATGCACTTAGTATTCGGGCAATTCATCCAACTTACTGACCACCAAGTGAGGAAGATGATGTCACCTGTCAGCAATCTTGTGTTTCCCATGCATTGTGCAATAACACTCCATCACCTGGTCATAACTCCTGAGCCTTAATGTGCAGACCATACCTCTCCTTGTTGGCTAAATTTCATTTTGCAGCCATTATCTGGGCCAGTTGATATGCTTGATTTAGTTGGTCTCTCAACTTCTGCACATACTGTAGATAATTCTCTGCTCAGACCCCATCCGGCGAGATTCCAAAACAGACATCTACTGGTAACCGGGCTTCTCTTCTGAACATGAGGCGATAAGGAGAGAATCCAGTAGCATCACTCCTTGTTCAATTGTAAGCATGCACTAGGGTACTGACATGCAGACTCCATCTATGTTTGTCTTTGGGGTGGAGAATGCCCAACATATTCTAGAGTGTTCGATTGAACTGTTCAGGCTGTGGGTCCCCTGAGGGTGATAGGGCATGGTTCTGGATTTTGCACACCCCATAGGGAAAGCACTTCTTTGATGAGTCTACTTTCAAAATCCCTCCCTTGATCAGAGTGTATGCATTGTGGGGCACCATAATTCACAAAGAACTTCTCTACCAACACCTTAGTCACTGTGGAAGCCTTCTGATCCTTTTTGGAAATGCTTGTGCATAACAGGTAAAATGATTAGTCGCTACTAGCACATCGTTGATGTTCTTTTGATCTGGCTCTAAGCATAAAAAGTCTATACACTAACTCCATGGGAGCGCTGGTAGATACATTGACTAGGGAGTGGCCTTCTGAAGCAGAGTTTTCATTGAGGCAGCAACTACAGGATTTGCTATGGTTTCTACATCCGCCCCATTTTTGGCCAATAGAAATGAGACTGTACCAAGTTGAGAGTCCAGTCAATACTGAGATGCCCCATATGGTTGTGAAGGGACCTCAGTACCAATTTCTAAAAGGCCTTTGGCAGTACTGACTGTTGCTTGTCTACCTTACCACGATGATTTATTGTCTCTCTGTGTAACCCTAGGGGGCTACAATTAGGGCTACTACCCTGCCTGCCTCCACTGAGACAGGGTGAGGGCCCAGATCCGTTGTCAGGTGCCTCCACCCAGAGGTTGGGGTTAAAACAGTCGAGACTGCCTCAGGTAACAGCCCTCTGGGTTTGCAACCCCTTTTGTCCCACTAGTGGCTCACTGTGTACCAACAATTCTTGTCAACAGTACACTTACCCCCGGGTAGTATCTCAGCTCACTCCTTGGGACCCCTGTAAAGTAAGGTACAATTATGTCACAGTTACTTTGCAGCAGTTCACCAGGGATGCACAAACCAGCCAAGATATAGTTGCAACACGATAATCTGATTTATTAAAGGGGAGATAACAAGGAAGAGGGAAAAAAATCGGGTTAATTAGCTTGTACTAATATTAACTACCTAGGGCTCTGTGCACAGGCCTAACCCTTGGATTTACTGTCCTGGGTACCCAAGCCCTAACGCTAGTCCAAGCGTGGCAGCTGGTTGGGGCCCTTAACACAGATAAGCGTTACAGTCCTGAGCAGGTCAGAATAGGAGGAAAGTTTAATTAGGCAGTCAGCAGTATAATAATGCACTGGAAACCACTGTGTACACACTCTGCAGGGAGCTACCCTGTATCAGTACTCACAACCCCAGCAAATAACGATTCCTTCAACGCTGCCAGGACAGAGCCTGAACTTCACCAGCCTTCTCACACATTTTATGGCCACAACAGAGGGTACCATACCAGGCAGCTGCCTTCACACCATCTAGAGTTGCAGAAGAACTCAAACAGCAAATGGCAGTTTCAACATTACAGGCGGACGGCGTGACTCAGCAATTCTCTCCAGTCCTCTCAGGATGAGCCTGGTAGGTAGCTGGGCTGGCACCAGCCTCCTCTGACCACACACGGCGGTTTAGTCCGACTTGCTTGGAAAGACAAAACGGCCGCCTAGCCCTTCACGCACTTCCAGCGAACACTCCACCAGCGCAGAGAGCACACAGCTCCTTTCCTCTCTTCAGTCAAGCGAATCTGGACCCAGGAGTAAGGGGCTCTTCCTTCAGTTCGAGACTACCCACTTCTTTGGCTGGCTAAACATGCCAGTCATTTCCTCCTGCCCTCAGTGGTGCAGAAAAGCGCCATAGCCCATAATGCCCTTCCCAAAATACAAACAGTCCCTCTATTGGTCAACCCGACTCTGTAGGGTCCTGAGATACTGATTGGCCCAATTCAGCAGTTCTGAGCAAAATGGAGAGACAATCAAACAGTCCTTACTGCAAAGGAAGGCAGGTTAGAACAACTATATTATCATTATTATTTTATGTTATGTCAAGCAAACAATCACATCCTCCAGCAGAGCCCCTCTGCACCACTAGCGATGGCAGACAGGGAGCTTTTTTTTTTTAGCGTCCCAGGCGGGACTCGGGCATACAACCACACAGCCCCCAATCCAGTTAATTACGACTGCAACAGGTAGCCATAAAGAGACAACTTACGGAGGCTTTAAAAGCGCTCACTGCCTACCCATTTAGGCGGCTTTATGCGATCACCAATCAGGCATGGAGCAGGAAAGCGAGCTCAGAAAACTGTCAGAACCCCCATTTGCAAGGGGTTACATCTGTATAACAACTGGTCTCGCAATCTTAGTCGAGGCCTTCTTTAAAGTAGCAATGCCATTCTTAAATCAGTGAAATGCAGTCTTGACACATCTTTCTCTGCATGGAGGCGTTAAGTGCAGACTGGATCATAGTGTTTTGGGACTCAGCCCATTGGATGCTGTCATTGTCAAATTGTGGCAAAGCACTGATGTCTAGGGCAGAGAAGAGGCAGTAAGCCACTGGCAGGCAAGTGTCAGAGGGCCCCAAACAGTCTACTAAACAAACTACTGTTTCGGCAGATGGCTGCTCATCTTTGTCGAACTTTTGGCATATCACTTTTATAGCAGGCTTGGACAGCCTCACCCATTTGTCAGGGAGGGGTGGCCATCTAGAGAAAGCATCAGCATCAGTATGGTTAAGTCAGGACGGTACTCTACTGCGTAGTCATACGTAGACAGAGCAGAAAGCCACCGGTGCCCCATGGCATCCAACTTCATGAAGTCTGTACATAAGTCAAGAAACTGTTGTGTGTCTTCACCAATATTTTTGCCACATAGAGGTATTCATGAAATTGATCAATGATGGCCCACTTGAGGGCAAGAAATTCCAGCTTGCGGACTGGGTAATTTTTTCTCAGATGGAGTCAAGCTTCGGCTGGCAAAAGCTACTGGCCTCAGTCCCTCTTCATTGTTCTGGTACAATACAGCCCCCAGTCCCTTCAGTCTAACATCAGTATGGAGGATGTATGGCTTGGTGGGGTCAGCATAAGCAAGTACAGGGGCATGAGTGAGCTGATGAATAATCTCATAGAAGGCTGTTTCACACTTGGGTCCACTGGGCTCCAAACACCTCCCCGTCCTGAAATACACCTTCTTGTCATCTCTGATGGAACCTTTTGTATCGGTGGTTAGTAGACGGATACCCTGGGTAAGATTGAGGAGGGGTGGATTACCTGGAGTAGTCTTTGATAAAGCATGATATACCCACAGAAACCCAGAAACCATTGGACTTCTTTGAGATTGATTGGCTGAGGCCAGGTAGTCAATGATTCTACCTTATTCGGATCGGTCTGTATTCCATCGGCCGAACTATGTGCCCACATATTTGACTAAGGTCTGGAAGAATTGGCACTTATCAATGTACAGTTTCAAACTGAACTCCTCCAATCGATCAAGGACTTTGAACAGCCTGTTTTCATGTTTCTCTAATGTCTTCAAACACAATGACATCACCCAAATCATGCAACACTCCAACAGATTTGTGTCTCCCACTGCTTGCTCCATCAGCTGCTGGAAAGTGGCAGGTGCCCAAAATCCCTGAGGCATCCTCAAAATTCATAAAACCCAAAGGCAGATGAAGGCAGTCTTCTCTCATGGTCCTCTGGGACCATCATAATCTGATAATATCCACTCTGCAAGTCGAGTATGGAGAACCATTGACTCCCATTCAAGCAATCCAGGGCATCCTGTATTCAGGGCATAGTGTATTGGTCAGGCACAGTGATGGGAAGGACAACCAGACCCGGATATACACTAGGTAGGGGTATGACTTCTCTCTCAATCCCCACACATGTAAGCCTTCCAAGGGTTGTAATGGCACATCAGGCAAGTGTTTGGTATTCCAGTCCTCAAACATAATAGTTACTCTGTAGCCACTGTCAAGAACCACCCTAGCAGAAACGCCTTTCGCCATCACAGTAGTCTCCATGGACCAGAACCCACTACCTCAGACCAGTCTGGTGAGGGGAGGTGGTGGTCTGTCTCACAGCCATTTTGTAGAATATGACTTCTTGGGTGGCCCAGCTCAAGTTCTGGCAGTACCCACCTGATCAGTGCCAATAACTGAGAGGTAATCTTCCTCAGATTCTTGGGAATATTACAATTAGGTTGAGTATGCCTATCCTCTCCACAGTGATAGCAGAAAATTGGTTTCTTAAAGTCTCCAGGGAGAGAACCCAGGTCCAGGCCTTACTTGACTTTGAATGCTCTCTCGAGCTCGAGACTCCCCTGTCTACTCTCTGAGCCCTCCATGAGTCGGTCACTTGAGTAGCACAAACCAGGTCCCCTACTAGTGCTCTCAACTCGTGTACCTCTTCCATTAGGCTACTCTCAATCCAAGTGCAGGAGGAAATGGCATGGACCCCCACTCCCCAGTAGGGACCTCCGTCTTAGGATCCGAAGGTGGCAGGGAAGAGTGGCAGCCTTGGTCCCCTCGTGCATTTGCTGGTTAGTTCTCATGGCTTTCAGTTCTTGCATTAACTCTCTCATCTGTTGTAGTGCAGATTCATCCTGCAGTTCACTGTCGCTCTCAAGAGTCTGACCAGTGCAGGCATTCCCAGCATAGGGCTCCACCCTTCTTCACCATTCTCTGCTTCTGGATCTCTTCCATGAGGTAGCAGTACTCTGGGGATTAGCCTCCGGTCATGCAGTTTCAGCTTTATAGCATCACACTGGAATACCTGGCAGACTTCAGAATATGCTCTAATCGAACATGGTTTAGCTGTGGCAGATACACCCTTTTCTATGGGCCTGCTGCAGAGCCCATTCAATCGAGTAATGATCACTGAAAACTTTCATTCTTCCACTGCATAGCAGATTTAAACTTCCACATTAGGTCCTCTCCTGACTCCATGCTGCCAAACACCCCTCCAAAGCAGAAAGATATTCAGCCACAGTGGCTTCAGGACTGGTGGACCAAAGGAACTGGATAGCTTTCAGTGCAGGGCCCTCAGACTCTCCATGAGCCTCTTTCTTTTTCCCCACAGAGCACTGTCACTCCTGGACCAAGGGGTAGCATAGTCCATCCATGTCTCTAGATCATCCTCCCCACAGGCACTGGGACCATGCCTGCGAAGATTCTAAGCCTACAATAGGAATCTAAGTGCACCGAGGGTATCATTATTGGTGAGGCTGCCACCGGGGACACTATAGGGGTGGCCGGGGAGGCTAATGGGAACTGTACAGGGGATGTGTCTTCAGATAGATCTAACATCTTCACCAACTCTTTAATGGATTACCCTTCAGTAGGTAGCAGCCTGAGCAACTTATCGTCAAACCCCTCAACCCAGGGAGAAACCATCGGGCAGATAGGTTGCTATGCAAATGAATGACCCACCACCCCTTCTGGGAACCCTCAGGAAAAGGATAAGAGGTATCCTCTTGAGGTCAATAGGGAGGCTACAGGACAAGAGGGCCACCATAGTTTGATCAAACAAATCCAAGTCCCTCCCTTTCACTTCAGCCTTCCCAAACATTTTACCTTTTCAACAGTCTCAACAATAGTGGCATTAGGTGTCCCCAAAGGGATATCCATCAAAAGATGGCCTGCTGAAGGTCCACCTCCTCGGCTTCACTCCACCCCATCATACAGTGTACCACCAACATGTGGGGCGATCTTAATCTTAGGCATGACCAGTGATTCCATTTTCACATTAACTCTAAGCAAGGGCTGCAATAACTCTCCTTGACCATAGGGGCATACTTCAGCGGTGCCTCAAGATGTAACCCCTAGGTGGCGCTATCCCAAGGGACACTACCCCTGCCTGCACTGTGGTCTGCAGATTGAGGGGCCTGGGCTCTCTGAATGGGTGCCTCCACCCGGAGGACAGGGTTGTTGGCCATGTGACTGCCTGTGGGTACAGCCCTCTGGGACACTGATACCTTCCTCTGGCTCCCATAGTGATCTGACTATGCTCAGCTGCCCCACACCAATACACTTTGCAATATACTGTGAATTTCCCCGATAACCACTTACCACCAAGGCTGGATTTGCTGGAATGCCCTGGAGACCCCCTGTCAAACAAGGCCTGTAACAGTAAACCGCAATATCACAGAGCTTTCAGCACAGAGGTACACTACCACCAGCTTAGATGCAAAAGATTTAGATCTGATTTATTAGGAGGACCTGAACAAGAGAGGGCAGTAATCTATAGGTTGATTCTAGATCTGATTGATTCAGGTTATAAGGCATGCACTCAAAGGTCCCTGTAATACAGTAACACACACTCTGAGGCCCGATTCTTGAATGGGGCTGCGTTGCAAAGCTGCAGTAAACAGCAGCTTGCACCAAAGCCCATGTGCCAATGACCTTGCACCAGATTCTGGTACAGGAGAGGGTCTTAGTGCTTCAGACCCAACGTTTACCTTTTAGACCATGCGGCAACCGCATGGTGCATGGGAGGATTCACTGCAAGCCCTTGGACCGTCAGCTGCACGGTCCTTCCAATTAGGGACTGGCAGCGGAGGTGTGCAGAGGGCTGTGCCAGTCCTTTGCTCCCTCTGGGGATGGGGGACACTACCTGCATGGGGAGCACAGGCACCAGTGTGAGGGTTGGTGGCATTTGTCCTGGTACTAACTGGGAAATGGGATCTGGGGGTACTACCAACATGCAGAGGGGCACATTGAGGATCAGGTGGGCGCCTGCCCTGGATGCCCTATGGGGCACAACCTGGATGGGGGTCCACTATGTGGCACTTGTGGGGCACGGTGGGGTTGGGGAGATGGGACACGCTGCTCTACCCATAGGATAGCTCACCCATGGAGGCGATGTCTAAGTCCTCTTTTGCCAGCCCTGGTTGGTCTAAGGGGACTTAGACTTTCTTCCACTGGGTGCTGCCTGTGAATAGCAAGCTGCAGCTTGCATCAGTGCAGTCCACCTAGTGCCATGTCGCAGGGCACTGCAGGGTGCAGGAAGGCACAAGCCCTGTTAGGGGCAGGCAGCCTGTGGTCGACGCGGCAACCTTTATGGATGTGTGAGGCAGCCCTGAGCAGCAAGGCACCTTGCACTATATCTGTTTGGTGCAAGCACCTTGTGTCCAGATGCAGGGCTTTAGAATCAGGCCCCAGGTATCCAGTTGGAACTACAGGCTAGCCTGAAGCATTACCTGGGGCAGGTCGGCGTGCAGTTGGTCGTGGCCCTTTGGAAGGAAGAAAACACAACATGCACTTTAACCCTTAATTTGTAATCTGGAGCCTGATGGCTCAGTCTGAAAAGATTAGCAACAATTACTAAATCAGTTGACACACTTTGATTCAAGTTTTGTTTCAGGGAGCTACCTTGGTGTTTACTCATGCTACCAGTACAGGATACAGGATGGATGAAATGGAGCCCTCCTGATGAAGAGCTGGATGGCCAGGAAAAGCAGGGCCACACGAGCACCGTGATGTTGTTCCTGTCTGTTGGTGTTGAACAGGGAGCTGAATCCCTACGGATCTTTTGTTAGTTGTTTCTCTGCGCCATGAGCGATTGTCTGGGCCAGCTTGGCAAGCCCAGACAGGTGAGAAACGGATACAGTCGATTACATGCTAGATACAGCTTCCAGCAAGTGTGACATATTAGCAAGGTAGAGAACCAAATTGCGCCACACTCCACAATCAGCACACTTATAGTAAGGGTAGGGAATTACCACAGATTCAGATGACAGTCCCGTTGCAATTTACAGTGTCTCTGTGCAAACCGTATGCTCTGCGGTCGTTTTGGAAGTCCTGACAGGCCGATTATGTACGCAAGTCTTTGGTCCCCTTCAGACGAAATGTAGTCAAAATTCAGTGATTCCATCGCAATACTCTTTGAACCAGTCTGAACTATTGAGGCTAAGGTTCCTCACTAGGAAAGATGGTAGCAGGTAGGCCAGACACAACCTTCCACTGTCTTCCTCTGCACTCATGAAGCAGCTCCATGAATCTCTCGGGCTGTTTTCTCCTTCAAATCCAACTCTACTCCGACCCTCTGTGGCTATCAGCACGAGACTTTCCCGATCCAGAAGATTCGATTAACGGATCCACCTGTCTGTCACAGCTAGAGCTCCCCCTCTTGGTCCATTTAGGTGCCAAACTGTTAAATCTACTCTTCCTACAGAATTTTACTCCACAAGGCCCCTGGACAGGCTCCATTTAGGCCTCCCAAAGGTGCTGATTGGTGCAGATAGGCAATGCAGAACCAAGATGGTGACACATTACAAAAATGTCCTTGCTGCAAAGAAAAGCAGATTAAACAAACTACAATATCATTTCCATTCAGTACAGATGATCAGCAAACAATCAAAGAGTACCATAGGGCTCCTCTGTACATTTGTTAACAGCAGAATGAAGTGTCTGTACTGCAGCCAGACTCGAGCCTAGAAACACTTAGTCTCCACCCACATTAAATATAAACCACAAAATAGGCAGCTCTTAAAGAGACAGGCACAGAGGCCAACTGGGCACTCACATGCAAACACTTTTAAACCTGCTAAGACACAGAACACCATCCTGGCAGTGGGCATTTAGGCTCACCAAAGGAAGACTTTTAGGAACCCCCATTTGTAGGGGATTACACATGTTTGTGGGTGAAAGCATTTTCCAGCCCCAACAGGGGTTCATGAAGGACTTTATCTCTTCCCACAGTAGTCTGATCTTAGGACAATCCCAGACCATGTGCCTAAGGGCCCTGTCCTGTTTGCATCTGGTGCATGTGTCGCTACTGAGTTTGCCCATTTTGAAGAACCTGACCAGAGTGTAGTAGAGGTTGTTAGTTATTTTGTATTGAATCAGCCTCAGGCCATCAAATTTGAGGAATTTGTGCACTCCCTTCCATACTTGGGGCTGGTTGTGGGGTGTTCAGTTCATTGAACTCTGAGCACCGTGTGCTCTAACTGTATTGTTGGAGGGGCATTGATAGATACTAGTTTCTTGTATAGTTGGGAGATGGCATGTCTCTGAGAAACTAGACCGTGTAGTTCATCCTAGATTGCAAATCAGGTTGTGTCCTGGGATTTGGGTCCTAAGGCTGCAGACACCTGCAGCATGTGCTGGAGCTGAAGGTAGGGAAATGTGGGGACTTTGGCATGTCCTGTTGTTTGCTGGAACTTGAGTAAGGGCATAAGCAAGTTCCCTTTAATCAGGGAGCCGACTGAGCTGAGGTCCAAGTTTCCTAGCCACTGCACTGGAGTGCCTTGTTTTGTATTCTGAAGTTTGGATTCCTGGTGAGTGGTTGTGTTGAGGCTAGTCTGGGGCACGTGCTGAGGAGGTTATGAAGCTGTTTGCTGACCAGATGGGCCGTACTGATTGGGGTGTTTTTCAAGAAGATCGGAGGATAGAGTGGGGTATCGAGGTGAAAGCCTGCATACTAAGTCCGACTCTTTTACATAGAGTGCATTTCCATGCATTTCTGCACTGGGGACATATTCTGCCCAGACTTGATGGATCCCATTTTTCCTTCACCATAGAAGTGGTGGCATGGGCTAAGTAGCATTGCTTAAAATTGGGCAGCTGTAGGCCGCCTGTGCTGTGGAGGTGGTAAGTCCATGGTAGGCTCTCGCGGTGGCCTACCTTCCAGAGGAAGTTGGACAGGGTAATTTTTAATTTTACAAACCAGTTGTTGATGAGTATGCATGGCTCTATGTCATAAGGGCGATCGCCAAAGTGATCATCATTATGGTGAGTGTATATCACCAAAGTTCAATTTCGCGATGTACACCCCGGCAACTGAGAAACGGCACAAGAACAGTAATATTTACTTTTCTTCAGGGGCTGCCCCCACACCTCTCATGGGGGGTTCACCCCTTGGACCCCCTTACTATTAGATTATCAACCCTGGGTGGTACAGCAGTGAAAAAATTACCTTCTCATGCCGGGTGCAACAAAACATGCCTGCGCCTGGACCCGAACCCTGCATCCCAGCCACCCCAGCCCAACATCCACCCACCATGCCATGGAGTCAGCTCGGTGACTGACTGTGGCACCACTCCTCACAAACTGTTCTGCTCCTTGCTCGGTGTGCTCAGCCCCCAGCATTCGTGTATGTGTCGCGACATCCCATCACCATTTTGAACCCTCCCCATCTGGTCGCCCTCCCTACTCCCTCGCTGTCTGTGCATGTGCCACAAGTGGGTCACCATTTCGATAGGCACCCACTTGACATACCCAGATCACAGGATACCATTATACATTCTGTCATAGTCATGGCATACAACAGCCTAGGGAGTAGTTCATCTTAATGATGTTTATGTGCCCAGAGAGTCAGGGGAGCAAGGCCCTGTGATTTAGGTCCTGTGTATCCATGTCCAGAGGAGGTGGGGTTTAGTGCAATCATAGTATTTTTGGATTGGGAGATGTATGCCAGATATTTCATACAGATGCGACCATGTGCCCTCCATTGCATCATTTGTGGTCTGAATGTGTCGGTTGAGGGGCATGTCATACGCCTTGTCAAGGTGAATACTTTTTTCTGTCATTTAAAATTTTATTGGGTTTGTGTTTTCCATTACAACCAGGACCACAGCATCATCTGATGCAGTTACAGATGTGAGCTATTGATATAGCAACTTACACAAGATGGCCTCAAAAGGCCTTTAAATGTCTATCAAAACAAAACAGTACATTACTCATTAACCACCAACTAGCAGCTGTGCAACCTCGACTGAACCATCAGTAAAGGACCTGAAAGGTTTAGATGCCAACGAGTAAGCATCAGGGCATGACATAACTTACGTCCATCTGCTCTCCATAGACATCCTCCAGGGAACCAGCACTATGCTAGGAAGGAAGCCAGAAAGTCAAGAGATAGGAAATAAGAAATGGGGGTGAGGCTATCATTTCCCAAGTGTGGGGGCTTAACCTATAGGTGGGTTCCCAGGTGGTGTGTGTGGGAGCAGAGGTTAATCCTGTAACCAGCTACCTGCTCAAATTCTTGTAGGATGGTGATGGCAGGGGAATGGAGTGTGTCGGGTTATCCAGATGTGGCAGAATGTCATCTGCATAGGTGGAGATTTTATATTCTCCTTCTCCCTCTGATCCCCTTGATATGTTGTTCCTCCAAGATTCTCCTTTTGAGGGGTTTGAGATATAAATTGAATAGGAAGGGTGAGAGGGGCAGCCTGCCTAGTGCCTTTACATAGCTCGAAGGGGCTAAGAGGGAACTGTAACAGAAAATTATGGCTGTGGGACTGGAGTATAATAGTTTTATCCAATCTATGAGGGAGGAGGAGGTTGAATTCCTTAAGGCTGCAAACAGAAAGGGCCATGTGACTCTATTGAAGGCCTTTTCTGTGCCAGGGACAAGAGCAGCTGGGCTGTTGGAGTCTTTCACTACTACAAGGATATGTGCAAGCTTCCTTGTCTGGTCTGGCGGCAATCGTCCTTGCACGAAGCCCACCTGTTGGGGTCATATCAAAGGCCCCCAAACTGTATTAAGTCTGGATGCCAGGCTCTTGGTCAGGATTTTAATGTCTGTATTAAGGAGGAGATTGGCTATAGCTGTCCATAAGAGTTGGGTCTTTATGGTGTTTTCGGATCAGTGTGATAAGTGCTTCCTGTAGGGAGGTGTCCAGGTGGGAGGTATTGTACACTTTGTTGAAGAGAAGGGCCAGGGGTCCCTCAAGACTTGGTGCCAGGGCTTTGTAAAAGTTAGTGGAGAATTCCTCTGAGCCAGGGGTCCTGTCCAAGATCAGGAGATGATGGCCTCCTGACCACCTCTATGGATATGGGAGCAACCAGTCTGTCGTGTTGGGATGGTCAAGCTTGAGTAGGTTTTTTTTTGTAAGAATTGACTAATAGAGGTTGGGGTGCTGATGCATCTCTTGAGTATGGGTCTATGTAGAACTCCTGGAGGCTGAGGCTATGTCTGTGGGGTGGGACAACATAATCCCTGTTTTAGGGTGGACTCAATGTATAGCTCTTTTGGTTTCCTATTGCTTAAGTCGGAGGACTAGTAATTTCCCACTTTTCCCCATTGGTCTACATAGTTTTAGCTCAAAAGATGGCAAATTGAGCTTGTGCCTTAGGAATTCCCATATTTTGCCCTAGCTGGGTTCAACTGTAGGTGGATGGGGCCCTGACCCCTCCTGACACCCTCCTCTCAAGGTCTCGGATAGTGTGCAGCAATGACGCGCTCTGCCTTCCTTTCCTTTCCTGGTGGAGGCCAGGCATATTAGCTTCCCCACAGGATGCACTTGGAAGTGCCCATAGGTGCTTGTTAAGTTGGACCGAGTTGGTGTTGAGGTCAAAGTAGGACTGGACACTATCCTTGATTTTGGTAAGTCATGTTGGGTCCTTGAGTAAATTGTTGTTGATCCTCCAGATTTTATCCCTATGTGTTTGGCTTGGGGAAGGAAAGCTAGGGTGACAGGTGAGTGGTCTGGGATGATCCTTGGCCTGATTTTGCAGCTAGAGGTAGAGTTGAGTATTGTTTGGTTTATTAGAAAAAGTCTAGTCTAGAGTCGTTGTTGTGGGCTGGTGACAGAATGTATAGTCTCTAGTGGATGGGTACAATATTCTTCAGACCTTCCCCAGGGCTAATAGAATCCTGCTGTCCCTAAGCACTCTCTGGGGTGGGGTGAGAGGCTGGTTGTTTTAGGTTTGGACTTGTCTGCAGTGTTATCTGGAAGCATGTTCCAGTCCCGTCCAGAATGATGGGAAGGATGGGCATTGCTGATAAAATGGATAGACATTTCATGAAGAACTGTGTGCCACTCACATGAGGACCATAGACTGATGCCAGTATAATCTCCAGCTGTCCAAGTAACCCACTGATAATTATGTATCTTCCAGCTGGATCTAAATGTTGTTCACTGACCTGAAAATGGAGTCGTCTGTGAATCAGGATTGCTACTCCTGCTCTTCTGTTACTTGTTCCTGCTGCAAAACCTCCCTACCAACTCCTCTCCAGAGTAGTGCCTGGAAGGTAATAGTGTGGGTCTCCTGCAGGAAGGCAATGTGTGCTCCTGAGATTTGAGGTGTCTGAGTTTTTATAGTGTTTTTGTTTGGTTTGGGACCCTTTGATATTCAGGATGTGCTTATGTAGGGGTTAGTCATCTCTTTTACTGTGAGTTGGTTGTAGATGTGATTGGGGACATGGATGACTCCAGTGAGTCAATTTATGACTTGCTGGTACAGCTGTCCTGGGTTTGAGAAGGCCACATCTCGCTAGATTGGTCCCCAGCAAGCAGAAATTGTATCTTGTTATTACATTCCAGTGCATTTCTCTGGTATAAGACATACATAAAACAAGTCTAACAAAACATACTATATCTACCAAAACTAAATCTAACAACAATGTACAGTCTGTTAACAACCTGTATGAGGACAAGAGGGCTTGAGAGGAGCCCATCTCAGCCTACTGTCTGAGCCATTGTGAGCTCGGAGTCTGGGTGAGGTGAGAACCCAGTTCCAAGGTCCATGAGGGTCTCTCAAGAACTCCATGCACCTCTGTCCACAGTATCGTGTTTCTTTCATAGGTTAGTTCTTTCATCTTTAAATTGATTGTCCTGCAGGTTGCAGCTGTGCTCCTACATATTGAGCCACTTATACTAGAGGGTAATGGCGTGCGGGTGTGGGGGTGGTCCTCAGGGTTAGGTGCTCCACGTGTCAATCCTGGCCCCTGCATTGTTAGTGCAGCAGCTGAGGGTGGACCAGGGGCCCCTCTCCTGGATTTTCTTAAATGCCTTGTTGCAGTTCTGGTTACCATCGTCTGGGGTTCAGGCTTCTGCTGACCAGCTCAGGTGAACAAGGTGTTCAGATCCGTCAGGTGCAGGTATGGGTCAGAGCCCACCTTGAGTGGTTGGAGGTGGGGTCTGGGTGCTCCACAGTGTTGGAGGGGTGCTGGAGAGCATGGAGTGTAGCCCACTCTTATACCCCTCCTCTCCTCTCCTTGTATCCTGGGTGCCTCCCTGTTGGATATGTCAATATGTCTCCACCATCAGGACTGCTACCATGGTGTGGTATGGTATGTTATGGAGGGTCTCCGATTATAGGATGGTGAGAGGATAGCCCTGTATGGGGCCATCATTTGCCTGATTCTATCTTTTGGTCAGGATCTGTACTGGCTACACAGGTTCTTGTTCTTTGTGTAATGCTTGTTTATGCCTGCAGGTAATAGTGTTGCTATATGCTTGTGGAGACTCTCCACTTTTCTCCATGGGGGCTCTGCCAAGTTGCCATGGTTACCAACAGTGAGCAGTCTGGTGCTTGGGGCATTGTGCTGATGGGCCCACTTATCCCAGCTGTGGGGTGATCAGGGTTTATTATGTGGTGGTTAAGTGGCCTATCTCAAGCCCAGCCACACCTTATGCCATCTCCCCCAGTCAGCACAGGCTACTTTCCTTTTGCCACCTTTCTGGATATGGATGGACATTGTGGGCTGTGGGCTGGAAGCATTCACCACACCAGAAAAACACCCCAAGTGTGATACAAAATACAATAGAAACATCTGCCAGCTCACCACCACAGGGACCCCTGCCGCCGTTGGCCTCCTGATGCATGTGAAGGGTTATGGAGGCAGAGAGACAACCAGCAGCAACAGTGGATGCGGGGGTGAGCAATTGACAGTAATTCCCACTGAACGTTGTCAGTTTCGTCTGTTGTCAAAACCTGTACTTTCAGCTGCCACAGGTCCTTTTTGCACTGAGTTAACAACATCAGTCCGAGGCAGGGGTCCTGCAACCTGTGGAGAGTACACAGTTAGTTTTAGGCTTAATTCAAGACTAGAGTCTACATATCCTGACCTTGTTACTAAGATCTTAGTTCAGTGTCATTTTCTGATTTTTCTGGGAAGTAGAAGCTCTCTGCTGTGGAGTCTCCCCATACATTGCAATACAGGATAAAACAGCATCAATAAGGTGGGTACAACACACAAATGGAAGAAATTACTGATAAGAAAAGACAGTCTATTCCACCTTGATATAGGCCGGGAGAGACCCTTCAGTCCGCTGGCTCTGTAGAGGCCCCATCACATCAGTTTGCATCTGCTGCTGTGCGATGAGTATTTAAAAGGTTAGCACTCTGGTTCTGGTTTAGTGGGAGTCAGGAGTTATGTTCTTCTCGGCGGGAAGCTTCAGGGTTGATTTGCTGATGGCTTTGGTTGAAATAATCGTCAGGCCGATAGTGGGTTGGCCAGTCATCCGTATGATCTTTGTTTGCTGGGGTCTCATTTTAGACCAGGATTCTCAAAGCTGTGGGCTAGCATGTAGATAAAGTGATGTTGTTGTACGAGAGGTCCTCTGGGGAGAGAATGCTGATGCTCATCTTCACCAAGCTGTTGGTGAGTAGGGTCTTGCTTGATTTGTGGCTGTCCGGCAGACAAAAAGCTGAGTTTGGTGGTGAGAATGCTGGGGGTTTGGGAGAAGAAGAGCCATAAAGCCATAAAGGTTCATGACCATCCGCCATTTATTTGTTAGGTTAAGAAAAAAGGGGAGCTGCACAATGCCCCTATACCGTGCTGTGTCCCCGCTTATCCTTGGGGCAAAAGGATCACCTCCTCCCTCAGCCAAAGATCAAAGTCCTACCTTTGTCATTGGTTTGATGTGGTGGTTGGCATTTCAGGCAAGGCTAGTTTGAGTTGTTTGAGTCTTCTCCGCTTAAGTAACCAGTTCTCCTGGGTTCCAGATGTGGGAAGTGTCTGGGCATCAGGGATTGTGTCTGGGTATGATTGCTGGGATTGCAATGATGCCGGTCTCTTACTTCCTGTGTACTGACCCTTTTTGCTGTTGTGCAGGTGGCAGAAAAATTTGGGGTGCAGCCATGTTAGCTCCTTAGGGGTGATGTCCATGTTTTGTAATTCCTTGTTCCCAAAGGGGTGGTGACTACCAGGTTGGCAGGCAGCATTCTGTAGGGAATGCTTGCTCGGTAGAGGAGCTTTCTTCACTTCTTGGTAAGCTTTCTGCCTATCCTGACCGCTGGTGTCACATCACAGATGTGTGTGGTGTCCGTTCAATGTAGAGCACTTTTTTCTTTGCCTGAGTTTGTATATGTGCCTTGTCATGCAGGTTCTGGCAGTGGGCGATGAAAACTCTCGGCTTCTCTCCATGTTGTGCTGGGTATCTGAGCAATTTGTGCATGTAGTGTAGTTGAATAGCTGTTCTGGGTACCGGGGTCCAGCTATGGGCTATATCCTGTAAAACGTTTTGTATAAATGTGATTAAGTTGGAGCCTTCTGATCATTCTGGTACCCCGACAATGACCAGGTTATTCCTCCAGAGTTTGCTTTCTTGGTCCTCAATTCTATCCTCAACTTTGAAAGCTTTTTACGTGTGTCCACCAGTTCCTTACTCTCTTTGAGCTGGTGGTCATCTGCCGACCTAACCCATGTCTCTCCATCTTATACTCTCCTGGATAGGTTTCCATTGCCAGCTTAAATGTCTTAAAGTCTGTGGCTAGGTCATTCATGGATCCATTTTTTCCATCATCAGCTCAACTGCAGGGATGGCGGATGATGTGTCAAGAAAGGACCCTTGTTTCGCTCTGCTTGCTGGGCTGTCCACTTGATTGAGAGGACGGTTGTACACATACTTCCATCTGTTGTTGTTCCGGAGGATTCATGGTTTGTTTTACCCCAATTTCATTTCTTTTAATTTTCCCAAAATGAAATTTGGGTTCCTCATTTCAAAGTTTTGTTTAAAATAGTTGAAAAGCCACATTTTAAGTGATGTCCATGAAGCTCAGAGGATTGCTGCTGTTCAAGTCTAGCACATCACGTGACTCATTTGTAGTTACTTATGCCACACAAAACAAGCATTTTTCAATGCGAATGTTGTCTCACTGGCATTGGCATTGGTGGTGCCAGAGTTAGAGATGCATAATAGGAATGGCAGTGAAGTATTGAAGTGGCGTAACTTCACCCCACCCTGTAGAGACTAACAGGCATTGGGGTGTGCCTTTGGGGTCATTAGCTATAACACTCATGCCATTGTACCTCACCGATACCTGGTAGACATTGACAAGTGTCGTGGTGTGCTTTAGGGGTCTTTGGACATTATACTTACCCCATTCCATAAGGAAATGCACTGAAGTGGGTGCAGTATAGGAGAATGGGTGAACTTTGGGCTAAACAGTGCAAGGCACACCACGATGCCTGTCACTGGCTGCAGGGTGGGGGTGGGGTGGAATGGCATGAGCATTAGAGCCAATGATCCCAAGTCACACCCTGATGCCTGTCAGTCTCTACAGGGTGGCAGTACAGTTGAAAACCCTAACACCATAGGCATGTGTTGGTATTTTCACTCCAAATTTTCAACATGAGCTTTTGTGAGCCCATCTCATGAAAAGTGGTACAATCAGTTTGTTAGCTTAAAGGTGGTTTTGCACAGCAGCTATGCCATTTGGTGACAGAGGGATGAAAACACATTTTGGGCAGGATGTGGAAATTGACAACTGTATTGTTCATGAGGTGTAAAAATGGCAACTTTGAAAATCTGGAGTGAAAATATGAAACATTGGTGAAGTCATGAGCATGCATAGAAACTGCAGCACACGTCTGTAACCCAATTATTTTGGAGAGTTTGTTAGCCACATTTTTAACATAGGCATTTTGGGACCTCCTTGTGAACAGTGGCACTGTGATTTTGTTAATCTGTCCTAAAGGTGATTTCCCACAGCAACCACACCATTGTGCACCACAGGTCGGAAACACATTTTGGTCAGGATGTGAAAATTACAGCTGTACTGTTCATAAGGAGTGTGAAAAATATGCCAGTGGTGAAAATCTGGCATGGAAATATTACAAATTTGCAAAGTTACAAGGTGTGTGGAAACTCGCAACACACGCTTATAACACAGTCATTTTATGGACTTTCGGCACCAAATTTTCAACATAGGCATTTTAGGTCCTCTGCTCATGAACAGTGTCACTCCTCAAACTATCCTGAAAACTGATTTTGCACAGTGACCACACTATTCTATGCTGGATGGGCAAAACACATTTTGGCCAGGATATGTAAAATGACAGCTGTACCGTTCATAAGGAGGTGTGGAAAGTGCCAATTGTGAAAATCTGGAGTGAAAATATTACAAATTCACAGAGTTACAAGCATGCATGGAAATGCGCGATGCACACCGTAAAACAACAATTTTTTTATTTTTCCACTAATTTGCAACATAGGCTTTTGACTGCCCCCCTCATGAAGAGTGGCACTGTTGTTTTGTTAATCAGCCCCAAAAGGTGATTCTGCACAGTGACCGTGAAATCACCTGTCAGGACTGAATAACACCATGACAGTGCTTGAATTCATTAGGAGGGTCCAAAAACCTATGTTGAAAATTTAGTGTCAACTATTAAAAATGCCCGAGATATGCACAAAAGTTGAAAAACTCTATTTATGCCATTATACAGATTACTGGCATTTCTTCAGTTCGTGGTCAGCTTTAAAAGAGTGCAGAGCGTGTTCATGGACCACCAAGATTGTCGCACTAGACTCCGGTGGTAAGTATGGGGTGAGGGAGGTGTGGGTAGGCAGGGTCCACAGAAGCTGGGTGTGGGTTGTGGGAGGGGCAAGGAGACTTGAGGGACCATTTTATTTTTACAGGTAAAAAAAAAATAAAATAAATCTTGTGTCTTTTTTACAGGGTATTTGGCACACTGGGGTGGGCTCCCAGTGTGCCACCCAAGTGTTTTTGTAGCCGATGGTGGATTGGGCACCACTGTCAGCACATACAGAAGGGGAGTAGGGAACACAAGCTGAGGGGTTTGGGCACCCCCCAGCACTGAACAAATAGGGGAACATCATGTCGATGGGGGTGGGCTCCCTCATTGGCAGATTGAACTGAAAAGGGGACTGAAGCCGGTGGGATTGTGCCCCTGTCGGCAAAGAAGGACATTTGTTTGGGGTGCATGATGCCGAGGGGGATTGGGAACCCCTTGGCACACAAGCAGAAATGGGGGGAAATTATGCCAATGGGAGTGGGCTCCCGTCAGCATTGTGACAGGTGGCGGCAGCGGCAGTCACTGCAGCCATGTTGCCTGCAAGTCGGAGGCATGTTAGGTCACGCTGCATGAGAGCTTCACTCTCATTGCAACGGACCTTTCTCAGATCTGGTGGCGCATTAGATATACAGGGTGTCTCCACCTGCTGCTGGCTGATTGGGGAATGAGGGACGCACCTACTGATGCATGCCCTGCATTTACATAACAGTGGCAATGCCTCCAAATCTGCTACTACCACAGTATGTTCAGTGACATCGTGAGCCAACATAAAAGAAGCTGGAAAACTTTAAAGGCTATTTTACACCTTTGAGTTTATTAATCATGTAATGGAATGCTTTCATAGCTATTTAATATTAGAATGCAATACATGTGAGATTCCATGAATGTATGATTTACCTTGTTTAACAGCAACCAGTTGGTTGTAGCAAACTGGCAGAGCTATGGAAGGAAAAATAGGAAAAGAGAAACATTTAGCAAATATGTGCATCTTATACATTATTTCTTAATCACATTATCACCTGTTTTTAAGTAAGGATGTGTGACGATCATTGACATTCATTTTCTATTGTATGAGAGCATCCTGATTGTTTTCTGTCACATGTGATAGCGTAATGAATATTTGCAGCATGTATAGTCAAATGGCAATATAAATGTATTCTTCTTTCCTGGCACAATGAAGTAAGAACTGTTTTAGAAGAAGTTGTTGTACTGTGCTACTGTTGTCAGTACTGCAGGACAAGTATATTTTATCTGTGGTTATGCAAGTACACATCTCCGTATACTGTATATATAGAATCATTTATAGTCAATCATTGGGAACAAGACTTTGTTTGAAACAAGGGCTGGCAATGATGACATACTGAGCTGCATACTGATGGTACATAGTTTACTATTGTTATGACAGAAGTGATGGTTGACCATACCTTATTCTGTATAGTGTATGGATAAGCATCATAGAGGAAAAACTCCACTGTTTTGTTTCACTGTCAATAATCACAACAGTTATTCATTGTGCACCGTGTTCTTACATTACCTCCACTTCAGTGGACTTTCTTTGATACTGCTGATCCCTCCCCATCAGCAGCACAGCTAGATTGATTCAGATATGCTAGTTCCAGCTTAGAATGTAAGGTGGATCATACTGTTTGTTATTCTCCATAGTGTATGAGAAGCATCACAGACCAATGCACCACTTTTTTTATTCACTGTTAATTATCACAAAATCATGCATTTTATAAAATATGTTACTTTCCTCCATTTCCATAGATGTTCTTACTCCCCCTTCATCGACAGCTCACTTGGATTTAGACATGTTACTTCAAATTTTGTTATTGTAGTGTCACTGGCCCATGATTGCAGGAGGAATAGTTCTTGTCTTGAAGTACTTATAGTACATCAGTACTGTGGTGCAACTCATATTTTAGATATACTGTATGCATGTACATACACAATGAGTCTTACCCATACGTCGTGTCATAATACGCTACCACATCTGGATTGTTGGCTGATATTGAACCCTCCCACCACAAATAAAAGAAGAAAAAAAGATAAAAAGTACAAAACCTAAAACAACTGAGAAAAAGTACATATAAAGCTTTACAGCAATTATTGTAAATTTACTTTTCCATGCACAACACAGTCATCATGCAGCAGTGCTGTATGTAATGGATGGACCAGGCAGGAGATCATCCTGTTGGAGTTCAGGCTCATATGAGACATCAGCACCAATTGACCACTTTCCTATCCACTGGATAGAACAGCAGATTATTTTTGACCTCCTCTCCGGCTCACTGTGTGACACCACTTGTGTCTTCATTGTCTGTGTTGTCATCTGCAACACACAAATACATAGAGTTTAGCAACATGCTTTTATAATGTTATCATCGTCTTGGCTATTAACTAGAGTTTCTATAACATTGCATAGTATACCATCTTGTTCTCCTGACTAGTGCAACAGTAGATTACCTCTATCATTTCATTTATAAAATATTCCTGTAGATTTAGAAATAGTAAACAAGCTATAGTATAATACATCCTGACATCATTGCTAGCAGTCACAACTGGTGACTTCTAAGCTTTGCAGGTACTGTTACAGTCATAACAGGGTGTCTCTATAAACATAGTTGTGAAAATCAAATTGAACATTCAGTCTTCATACTGTATTTCCCATGTACAAGGTGTTGTATTACTTTACACAAAGTATAAGATTTATTTTAAATTCAATTGCCATTTTCCTGAAACAACAATCATCAATATGATTTATAATCTGTATAAACATGTATAGTTAATGCATATCATATGGTTATCAGGTTTTGTGAAGTCCTTTGTCTAGTAGCACTGCTTTCTTTCCTTTACTGTTTGGTTACACTTAGAATGCTACAATGCGGTTTCATAAGCTTAACAAACACAGGCAGTTTACATATAAACATATCACGGTTGCAAGTAATGGTATGAGGTGTGATTCTGTAATTGTACTATACAGTCTTATTCAGTGATGATTACATTGTCCTTCAGAACACTTGAATCATCCTCCACCAGTTCCTCTGGGATTGGCTCCAGCCGTACTCTTCCCCTAGGTGTGGCAGGGAGGCCAGTATGAACTGCAGTGACACAGAAGACATAAAGAGAAATTATCGGTAAGTGTAATATTATGCTACATATTCGTATATCTTGTATTGGCAACAAGCAGCATGGTAATTCCATATGCGTTAAATAGGGATTACTGGACTGAACACAAATATATTGTCTAACACTGGTCATTAGTGGAGCTTCACAATGCAGCATTATGGATGCAGATCAATTCATACTGAACTGTGCTATCATTTTTTCTGCTAACAGATCAACATTGTACTGCATATAGATGTATTTCTGTTATGCTGCAATAAGATATTTTATCATTCTGTGACATATGTCACATAGCACTTCTTTACCTTGCTATCAGGATCCAATATGTTTTCATGTGAACTGCTATGTATACAAGTAGCTGAAAACATTCAAATTGTGAGTTGACATACGAGCAAGTGTCACTTCTATGCGATACCTTGCTCCCCACTCCCCTCCTGTGATGTGATATTATAACCACCCCACGTCACACAGTGAGCTTCACTACAAGGAAAGAAACTGTATGGTGATCACAGTCTTTACAATGTATGACTGTATTTTGTAAAAGTATTTACTTCCATGATGCCTGTCACTGAATTCTGGCTTCCTGCTTCTTCCCATGTTGCTTCAGTATGTTGGAACCAGTCCTTGTTCTTCTTCTAGACTTTTCCAGCTTTCTTCAGCTTGTGAAAATGTTACAGCAGTTTCTATTTGTGATAGCAGGAGTTTAGGTCTTTGGTGTACCCATTCCCCTGCAGGTAACTGGTCACCTTCCCCACATTTTACAAGTTTAACAATGAAGCTTATGCACTCTCTTGATCTGGTTATGATTCCTACAGATTTATCTGTGGTTGACTGTGATTGGTTAAATGGCAGAAAACATAATTTTTAGAGGAACACATTCATAAATGATTGGATAATATTTCACCTGAAAGCTTGTTATGGTACCTGATTGGCCACAGGACCATACATTGTGGCACATCAGAGTTAGAAACATAGAAACAGAGAAACATAGAAAACATAGAAACATAGAAACAGAATATGAGTTTTTCCTCCTTTATTGCCTGGCATTCTAGGTGGTATGACTGTGATGTAAACTGAAGCATTTTACTATGATACTTCATGAACTGTCTTAACATTGTACAGAATTATGAAGTATTGCTGCAATAATTATGATCTTGTCCTAATATTAGGCATCAGTCAGCAGAGTGTAGCAAAACCAGTGAGCTATGTGATGAACATTCAAGCTGCATTTCTTTATTTATAATTAATATGATCTTATTGACATACTGTAGTTCTATGGGTTTCTGGTGATTCTGCCATTTAAACAACTTTATTTCATCTATTTTCTAAGGGTATCATTTTTAACAGTTCTTCAATGTTTTAAAAATTATTTTTGTGACTCAGCATTCTTGTTTCATGAGCGATCTTGTTTCGTGATCTTGCTTTGAACATATGAACATGCAAAATGCCAGCAGATTAGGCCTTGAGGTCAATTGAGTCTGCTCAAGATGCATCTCAACTTAAGTTGCTCATGAAAGAGCAATTGAGAGTCATAAAACAAGAAAATAATTGCATGCATTCATAGATTAGGCATTTATAATTAAGCAAATTGCAAGTCAAATATGTGACCAGCAGTTCTGACATTCAAATATTCCATGACCTAGTATAAGATGTGCTAGGATCAACCTTTATTTCTTCAGAAATATAACTTTAAACAGTTTAAAATGTTAAAATAACAGAGCAGTACTTAAACTGGATTTTAGTGTCTTCTGTGGTTTTCAGCAAGATGGCCAACTTCCTGTGTCTTGTTGACCTCAGAAATGTGTTCATATTGGTCCATAGATGTCATTTCTTGCCTTTATACAGATCTTATTAGATGAGCCAAAATTCCTATTTTGTGAGCAACTCATGAAAGAAAATTTGTTGACTGATGAAAAGGAAATCAGCTCACAAAATAATTCTATTTTCCTATTGAAATGATGCAAAATGACTTAAAACAACAAAATGCATGTCCATGCACATTGCTCTCATGTTTATGATGAAAAAATTCTATAGGCCCAGATATTCAAAGGGTTGCTTATGCGCAATAGGATTGCTTCGTACAAGTGCTAACTTGCGTCATTCTGCAATATTCAGCAGGAGGCAGTTGCGCCATTCGGAAAACAGGCTGAGCAACAGCACAATGCAAATGAATGCATGCTGAACTGGAGGGAGGAACCATGCATAAACTGCACAGCCGATATTCAGTCGGGCTGTACAGGAGAGCTGTCAGGTGCAACCCCAACCTACGTCTGCACCACTTTGAGCAAAAAAAAAGGATCAAGTTCAGGGCCACCCACAGGTGAGCTGCTGCATTGCAGGGAGCAACACAGCAGCTGCCTCCTGTGGCTGGCCCCACTCCTGTGCCTCCCTGCAGCCCGATGCATGGGCAAAACAGTGTGAATCCCCCACCACCCCCATTGGCCCGATTGTGGGCATGGTTTAATTCCCTCCCACCAGCCCAATCGTGGGTAGCAATGTGCTCCCCTGAATGTATCCCTGTTGGTCCAGTGGACCATACATCCCGATCGTGGGATGGTAATAAGTAACACCCCAGCGTATCCTGGTGGTCCAGTGGACCGTACATCCCGATCATGGGATGGTATTGAAAACCCACCAAACACATCCCTGGTGTCTAGTGTCCCCACCCCACCCACCCACAAAGCCCCACCACCCCGCTCTCCCCGGCAGCTGGCGGGCAGCATCCACCCGTAGCCGCCCGCTGCCTACCCGACTGACTGCCGGTGGGGCTGCATGCCCATTGGTGCAGTGCAAGAGCCAATGGCTGTACAGCCCATACCATACAAAAGACAGTCCAGTTTTGTGAATGAATCACAAAACTGGACTGTCTTATCTGTTATGGGCTGCATGCCCATTAGCTCTTGCACTACACCAATAGGCGTGCAGCAATGGGCAGTCAGTCGATAGTGATGGGGCGGCTGGTGGTGGATGCTGCCCGCCAGCTGCCAGGGGAAGGGGGTGGTGGGGCTTCATGGGTGGGTGGGGTGGGGACACTGAACACCAGGGATGTGTTCGGGGGTTTCCTAATACCATCCCGTGATCGGGATGTACGGTCCACTGGACCACTAGGGATATGTTCAGGGGTGTTTACTTATTACCATCCTGTGATTGGGATGATGCGGTCACTGGACCCCCAGGGATACGTCGGGGAGCCACATTGCTGCCCGCGATCGGGCTGGTGGGGGAATTAACTATGCCCGCGACCGGGCCAGTGCAGGTGGTGGTGGGGATTCTACACTGTTTTGCCCATGATCGGGCTGCAGGTGGCATCGGTCCCCAATGGCTGCTGCCTGGCAGGGGCGCCAGGTGCAAGTCCTCGGGATCGGCGCACCTGCATGCCTAATGGCATGCAAATGGGGCCATAATCAGATGCAAATGGCACCCCTGTGCCTTGCATGAATTATGGTCCCATTTGCATGTCACCTTTGAATATCAGGATTTTGCGCATGGCACAATGGTACTTGCGCCACCACAAGTTGTATGCTGCACTCTGACAACTTGCGGTGGCGCAAATTCTACTATGCCATGCACGATAACTATGGCGGGTGATATTCAAAGAGTTGCTCAAGGCGCAACTCCTTTGAATATCACTCTGACACACCCCCTGCACAACTATTTTTGTGCAGCGCAAGGGACTGCACCACAAAATAGCGCAGTTTGAATATCCACCCCATTATGTGTATTAGTGCACTGTATGTAACATTGTTGAATGCATCTGTTTCATTGAAGTGTAATGAAACAGTTTTTCTATGTTCTTAAAGGTACAGTATGTACTGACCCTCCAAAATTAGAAAACACTTTAGTGATTTCTTTTTTTCTTTTCTCAAATACTGAACTGGATTAGAATTCTGTTGCAGCACTTTTATAACAAGAAAATGCTTACAAGACAACATGCTCACACTTGAAAAGATGAAAAGTTACTTTTCTAGACATGACCTGCCTTGCAAAGCTGATGGTGCAGCATTAAGTAGTATATCCTAGGCAAAAGTGATGCCTATGACTTTCCACAAGTAGAAAACAAAGAAAATGGCAGATGTGGCTACAAAGTCCATATTTTACACACAAAAGCACAATCTAATAAGAAAAGTCATATAGTAAAATAGAAGAGAAACCTTTGTAGTAGCAACCAGCAAATGAAAAACAAGAAAAATCTGAAAATATCTCTGTAGTTAGCATCCATTATAGCACAGTGAACTATTTTAAGATGTTGTCTGCAAAAGCAAAAACTGAATACCTGCAATTCTGAGATGTAAGGGTAAGAAAATGAAAAGAAAAATTTTGCAATTAAGTCTCAAGAGTTAAACAATTTGTACACATGGCTGAAAATTTCCAATCACGTTTGTGGTCACAGATGATGGCTCAAATAGATGAATTAAAGAAAAAGTTTTCAGAATTAAAATGAAGTTACAAGAGTTCCCAGATCTAAATGGAGAAATTTCTGCCTCATCTTTAATGGGTGTTAGCTACACAGTGAGCAGAGAGGCATATTTTGGGGAGGAAATGTACCAGGTACCATCCACACAGCAAGAAAGTAGCTGTCTGTGTGGATGAAACTGGGAAAACATAGTGAACAGCATGATTTATGTAACATGGATGAGGAGAATGACTCTTCAGCAGAACAAAATAAGATAAAGTGGGTCTGATTCTTAAACATTGGAATTGATGCAAAGGTGCTTGCATCAAGAAGAATGGATACAAGCACCTTGCATAAAATGTTAATGAAACCTAATTCTCGAGCACAGGCTGTGTTGAAGTTGGGTGCCCCTGCACTGGACAGGCTCAGCACCAGACATCGGGTGCACCATGGTGCAGGGGTGTGCACCGAATATTGTCAGCCACATCTTCTTATGTGCGATTCTGTAAGGTAGTCAATGTCTGCAGTGCCAGCCCAGAGTTTACCTGCTCTGAGTTGGTCTAACAGCCCATATGCCAAAAGGATCCTACCCTCCAGACACCCAGAGAGCAATGGCAGCTGTGGTAGCACCCCACCATACAGGAACACTGACTGTGGGTTGGTTTTACAAAGAACCTGCTGGGATGGTGTGTCAGGCACCACAGCAGTGCCGCCGCTGGTTGTACCAGGTGGATTCTAGGGGTTAAGCCACATATTCTAGTTGCAAGCAACAGCACCACTGCACTCTATGGCATGCAGTTTTACAGAGGTGCTGGTTTACAAACTAGAATGAAAGCTCTGATGGGGAAGGTACTCAGTGGCATATTACCACCATGAAGAAGGCAGGAATGGAGTAGTAAGGGGGCTAGTGAGCACCAGGGCACAGGTAACATTGCTAGCATGATATGGATTGCTGGACAATCTGATGGTACTATACAACTACAAACACAGCACAGCACAAATGGGTATCATGGGGAGGTTTACGAGGTTGGAGAACATTACTAGTAGCACCATGTTACCAGGGTGTTGTTTTGGCACAGACCTGTCAGTGGCTTCAACTTACTGTGTTAGTAGTCGACAAAGCATGTTTCCTCCAGGTAACATCTGGATTAAACTAAATGTTACAAGGGGTAGCGTCACTCACCCAACCCCAATTTGCAATGCAACAATGCAATGGTGGCAGTATAGGGCACCTGTATGTTTGTTTGTTTAAAAGTTTATTTTTATACAGGTTAGTTTGTTGGAGAATTAAATCCCATTTACAATACATTTCTGTAAAGCATAATTACATCAACAGGACAAAACAATAAATAAATACACACAATACAAAATCACATTAAACCTAAAACAACTACAACAAACATTTAAATAGTCATGTAATTCAAGTTTAAACATGTGCAAATCAGAAATCTCAGTTATATGGAAAGATAATTCATTCCAAGTCTTTGCTAAACTATTCTGGAGAACCATATCCCCATCCAATTTATGATTCGAATTGTGGGCAGTTTTCTAGTTGTTTTTCTTAACCTATCTAAATATGTTGAGTTAGAATTCAAACATATTAAATGATTTAAAGAATGTGTTTTAGAATGAATTAAACCATGACATATCACTGACCATGGATACTTTCTCCGAGCTATCAGATGTAACCAATCAAGTTCCTGATAAACTAAACATCGATGAACTTGGAATTTATTTTTTGGATGTAATTCCCCACCTGTAGTAAGTCTGGTCTAATTTATTTAAAAAATAATTTTTGATAGGAATGCATGTATAATGGGAATCCATAATCAAGTACAGGCAACAACAATTGTTTTACCAATTTGGTCTTAATTTCTTTAGTTAAACACCTGACACCCTTCTTAGAGCTCCCAGTCTTTGGTTCACTTTTTTATCTGTGACAAAATATGTTCAGAAAAGAAAAATGATATCAACAAGAACCCCAAATATTTGTAAGTATATACTTTCTGAACCATAGCCCGTCCAAAAACTTAATCTGAAAATCAGTAAGATCTTTTTTATATGTGATCCCACAGAAATAATCATACTTTGCATCTTCCAGTACTCATTAAGAGACCTGAGTCTCTTATCCATATCTCGATATTGGAGAAATCTGTTTGGAGCTGCTGTCTCAGGTCTCCGGGATCATCTGCAGATGCAACCAGTGCTATGTCATCTGCATAAAGTCTGACATCAGTACTAGTTACATGATTTACAAGACTATTTATATAGATGTTAAATAACACAGGGCCCAAAACAGAGCCCTAGGTACCTCATTGTAGATCCAGGAGCTCTGAGACAGCAGCACCACAGACCACCCTTTGCTTACGGTTCAATAAGTAAGATCTAAACCATTGCAGGTCTCCTGTTGCATCCCAATATTCTGCAATCTATGCAAAGGATGTCATAGTAAGCTAAATCAAAGGCTTTACTTAGGTCCACAAATACTGCCCCAGTATACCTGCCCTGGTTCAGTGATGTTGCCACCGAATTACCAAAGTCAAGTAGGGCAGTATTTGTGGACCTACCTTCTAAATCCATGCTGAAAATTAGTTAATAACCCCATTTGGTCAAGGTAATGTCCAAGCTGGTTATTTATCAGCTGTTCCAGTACCTTTGACAAAATTGAGAGCAAAGTAATAGGTCTGTAGTTGGAGGGCTGTAAGGTCACCACCCTTATGAATGGGAATGATTTTACCTATTTTCAATGGTCAGGAACAAGAGAAGAATGTATACTCAATTATAAAATATGTAATTATAGGGCTATAATATCAAAGCCTAATTTCAAAATCTGGGATCAATACCATCTGTACCTGCTTGCTTTGATATTTTCAAGTTCTTTACTTCTTTAGCTACATCCTGTACCTTAATAATTATTAGTATAAATCCCTTATTATTTACCATGGAAGTAACAGAATGTGTATGTTTAGGATCAACAGTCCCAAGTTACGGAATCTCAAATCTGGTAAGTCTTTAAAATAATGATTTAACAAATCAGCTACCTTTAAAGGATTATCTATCAAATTTTCTCCCACTGTTAAATTAATAGAAGTTCAAGTTTTACTGGGCTTTTAAATCAGAGATAGCTGTCACTCAGCATTGGACTCAGATGCTGGCATTGCTGCAGGACTGTCCTGCAGCTTGTGACATTCTCTTCCATGCACTATACTTTTGACACACTGGAGGCTTTTGCCACAAGCTGCAGGAGTTTGATGCCAGGACCCCCATTTGAGAACTGGGTGCAGGGTTCCTGGTACACCAATGATCAATGCAAGCTGTTGTTTGACACAGCTTGTGCTGATCTAAGTGGTGCTTTGAGAATTGAGCACAGTGTCTCACATGGACACATGATGAAACATGTAACATTAGGCAAAGGTATTTTGATGAGACAAAGGACTGCATCAATCTTTTCATCATCACAATTCAAGAACAGACTTAATGAGTTATTACTTTCTTGGAACAAGATTACTTTATTATGGTTGACTGATAGAGACTTACATGGCTATGCCTTTTGCTTTTACCTCCTACCTTAGTGAACCTTAGAGAACAAAGACTAATGAAAATACAAAGTTTTATGAAACATAGACAAATTCCCAATTAGATCTTACAGTGGTTTTATGGGGCACTTTCTGGCATGTCTGCACATAGGCGCTTGACAGTATATTCCATCACATGTGCATGATCACTGTGCATAATACAGAGTTTGCAGATTTGTGTCAAAAATGTATTGGATTGAGCTGGCCCAGTGGCACTGACAGTGAGGCTCTGGACACCACACCTCACACCACGCTGGTAACCCAGAATTCAAATGTGAGCCCAGGCTGTCAGGGGTCTGCTGGGGAGGGATAGGATTGAGCATCAGAGGACTGCTCTCCTATACTGGGAGGGGTCTGGGGTGCCACCACTCTGTAGCAACCCCTAGTAATGACTGGGGGCACTACTAGAGTGGTGCCAGCAAGGGGCAGAGTGTGCAGACATCGGCATGTAGTGCCTGACATCATTGCACACTTGCACTCTGAGGATACAAGAACAAAGGAAGATAGCAGAGGGGCAATCTCTGCAGCTGATGGCCATGCCCTTCACCCCTGGACCTGAGAGAGGCACCTAACCAGGGTACATGAGCCATATGGCCAGCCCTGAGTGTGTGGGTTCATGTGGCCTGTACATGGTTGGGTATGGGGTGTGGGGTGTCGGTGGCCAGAGATCATGGGGTCAGCTCTGCCAAGGCAGAATAAATAAGAGTAAAAAAATAATCTATTGCATAAGGGTGCTGTCACTATATTTGCATGTCTAGATCCTTTATTGACAGAAGATGACATGGACGGTACTGTAGCTTTTATTCATCGGCTTCAAAAACAGAATGCATCTTCTAATGAATTCTCAAGGCGAGGATACAGAATGAACACCTGTCATTTCAGCACTATAAATTCTACCCTACTCAATTCAGCTTTCGTAATTCAGCCCCATGGCAATTCAGCTTGAGTCAATTCATCTCCTATGTCAATTCAGCACGAGTCAATTCAGCCCGAGTCAGTTCAGTTCCATTTCAGTTCAACTCCTAGGTCAAATCAGTCCCAGTCAATTCAGCCCAAGTCAATTCAGCCCCAATGTCAATTCAGCCCCACATCAATTCAGCCCTATGTCAATTCAGCCCTTTGTCAGTACAGCCCTATGTCAATTCAGCCCTTATGTAAGGTGCAGTACCGACCATAACCATGCACCTGATGCTGCTGGCAATGCTGTCAGATGTGTTATTGACAAAATAAAGTCCACTGTGGTCACAACATATGAGACTACACATACCATCATTCCTTCGCCACTCAGGGACTTTCAAATGCAGTTCTAGCATGGCTGTCTGAGGAGCAGAGGATGAAAAGGACAGTACAGAGAGACAGAGAAGAAATATTCAGTGCACCACGTAATCTAGTGAGTCTGCATGAGCTGGAAATCCCTACTATAAACTGTGTGACAAGTGCAGGTGATTCCTGCCTCTTGGTTGGCAGTGGACCAGGAAATGGCAGAATCCTGTTATTTAACATCAGTGCCAGTCTATGCTTGCTTAGCATGTCACCCCACTGGCATGCTGACAGCACCTTCAAGGTTTCCCAACCACTCTTCAAAAAGTTGTATATCATTCATGGGGTTCATCACAACAAAGAGCTTCCTGCTATATATGCCCTGCTGCCAAATAAGACCAAGCAAATATACCTGTGATTGTTGTAAGAGCTGAAGAAGCTGCAACCGGACCTTAGCTCACAATCAATAATGACAGACTTTGAGACTGGTGCTGTATTAGCATTTCAAGACACTTTTCTAGAGACAATGCATGGCTGCTTTTTTTCATTTCAGCCAAAGTATCTGCGGCAGGTACAGGACTGTGGACTTCAATAACAATATGGAACTAATCCACAGTTATCACTGAATGTGAGAATATTGGCTGCACTGGCATTCGAGCCTGTACATAATGTAATGAAAGTGTCTGAGGCTTTAACGGACAGTGCATATTACAGTGAGCATGAGGATTTGCTACATCCTAGGACTGACTAGTTTGAAGATGTTTGTTGGGAGGATGGACAGAAGACAAAGGGACAACAGCCCAGATTTCTTCACAGCCAGTGGAACTGCAATGCTGCAACTAACCAAGGCATCCGAGGACAAACAATGCCATTGAAGGATGGCACAACAGTTTCTTGAGTCTCCTAAGTGCCAGTTACCCACCAACATGGAAACTTATTGTTGCTATGAAAAAGAACAGAGCCACACAGGGACTATTATGGAGCAGTACATTGCTGACCTCCCACCACAAGAACCTAAGAAAGTGTACAAGAACTCTCCTGAAAGAAGTCAGTGTATTGTTGCAAAATACCATGCAGGGAAAATAGTGGAGTCCCGGAGAGGACATGCACACAATTTTGTTTTTTAACCTAATGGATGTTTACAATTTTCTCAATATGTTTTAATGCTCCTCTTTAGCCTTTCCTTCTTTTTTAGAGGACATTTGTCTGTTGGGAAAGTATTCCACCCTTCCCACCATTAAGCAAAAACCCAAATGGCAGTAATATCTTTAGTCACTGTCTATTCTAGTATTCACATCTGGAGCTGTTGGAATGTGCACATGAGGGTCAGAGTGGGTTAGTTGGGATGGTTTTAGGTGCTGTGTGGGTTAGAAGGTTATATTTAAGCTTATTTGTGTTCTGTTCTTCTGTTTTCTGTCTGATGTATGTGATTGGTGTTTGCTGCATGTATTGAATGTGCAAATTAACATTTTCAATAAAGTGTACTTAATTGCAAAAAATATGTTTTAAAGCTTTCAATAAAGCTTAAATATGTTTAAGCATGTTGTTAGTTATGTTTATTCTAGTGCAGAACCAAAAGAGCTGAATTTATATAAGGGCTGAATTGACATGGGGCTGATTTGGCATGGGGCTAAATTGATGTGGGGCTGAATTGACATTGGAGCTGAATTGGCGTAGGAGCTGAATTTACGTGGGCTGAATTGACATAGAGCTGAATTTACATGGAGCATAATTGACACAGGCTGAACTGACTGGGGCTTAATTCACATAGGAATTGGCTTGGGCTGAATTACCATGGGACTGAATTCACTGGGCTAAACTGACTTGGGCTGAATTGACTGGACACCTACAGAACACGGACAGGGGATGGATTCATAAAGCTTTTGGAAGGTGCAAAATCTTCCCAAATCCACAAAACTGCCATAGCTACAGAAAAAGGGAAGGTTGCTCTAAGTGCTATTCACGAAAACCTCCACAGCTGCAGAAAAAAACACTATAGACTGTGAAACAAGTGCAGCTGCAGAAGTCCCTGAGGAAAAAAGGGTGAGATCAGTAAGGCACAGTTCCTACAAGGCTATTCTCAGCCAGTTTTTTCTGCAGTTGTGGAAAAATTACACACAGTGGAATGAGGTGTAACTCTCCTCATCAAACTGGAGTAGTGCCCCAACAATTGAAATCAATTAAGGTGGAGATGATCCACAGGTAATAGTATCTCAGATAGTATGGCAGTGGCTGATATTACAGCAATAAAGCACACATTGCCATGATACAGTATGGCAACAGGCAGCAATCACCAGACCAAGTGCAGCCCATGGCAGGCCCACAGGCAGTAGAAGCTTGACCAGCCTGCAGTGAGTGCCACCCCTCAGGCAACAGGATCACCCCAGGGAGGGACAACCAGCAATGAATGTCAGCCACTGTAGTGGCATGCTATCGTATCTGTGGTGTTGCAGTGGTCTCAGTTGAGGACTGGTTGCAGGTATCTTTTGGGTGCTGTCAGCCTCATACAATAGCAGCAATGTTAATGTCTGCTGCTTCAGCTATATGGATTTACTATTGTTGTGCCTCCTAAACCATTTCCACATCTGCGGATCTGCAGCTGTGGATTTGCAGCATACCAGGGATTCCCACACCTGCTGGAATTCCACAGCTGTGGGACTTTTGAGGATTTCCCTCAACCGTGGGATTTTCTTTAAGAATGTGGTGCAACTGCATTTCCACAGTGCTGCAAGCCTTTTCCTGCAGCTGAGGATTTTGCTGTTCTTTGGGAATCCTGCCCATGATTCTCAAAGAACAGCAAAATCCGCACCTTGGGACAAAGGCTTGCAGCACTCTGGAAATGCAGTGTACGATACATTCTTTTCCTCAGGGACTTCCACAGCTGTACTTTTTTCCATGGTCTGTAGTGTTTTTCCACAGTTGCAGAGGTTTTGTGAATAGCACTTAGAGCAATCTCCCTTTTTCCCGTAGCTACAGCAGTTTGGGGTAATTTGGTAGGTTTTGCATCATCAGAAATCTTTGTGAATCCAGCCCTAGATGTCTACCTGTGTTACAGTAACAGAAACTAGTTAAAGACAAATTTGAGAACCAGATAGCCACTTCTGAGCTGGCAAAGAAAAAAAGTAATTTTAATGTGTGACTTGCAACCACCAATTTTAAAGTTTTCAAACTGTTAATGAAGATCTTCCAAAATTTAAAACTGGAATGCAATGTGGGATGTTTGGTTGCATACTTGCTATTGAAGAGTGAATTTGTGCTATATGAAACAGTGCACATGTGCTTGTACTATTTCAGAAAGATAAAACCAGATGTGCAGCCTCAAAGATCTGTTTTAAACAACATGGAGGCAATTATGATACCCACAGGATTGCTTGCTTGAACTTGTTTGAGCATGTTCTGATCAAACAATGAAACAGTTCCAAACAGTTCTGAGGTTGACACAAAGCTTAAAAGCATGCCAAAGAAAGAAAGAACTCATAAAGTAACTGAAAGGATCCATCATGTACCTGCCATTCTCACTCCAAGAAAATGTTGGTGCCATTATTCAGGATAACAGCATTGTGATTTTGGTGAATGGTGTTCCAACAAATTCATAAACAATCTGGCAGCATGTTGTGAATGCAGAGAGAGTTAAAAAGGCACTACATCTTAAAATGCATTCTACAAGGATTTAAATGTTGACCACCTAAGTAGTAATGACACTCAGTTTGGAATTGCAGACACCAAGAATGCAATGATTGAGAAGATCTCAATGACTACAAATGAAAATGTGTATGAAGGTATATACTTCATCCTCTCCATGGAAAGGATCTGGTCAGTGACAACATTGACGTGTGTCAGATGAAACAGGGTTGAAGGCAGTCATGTCAGTGACTTGGAGAGTATATCAGGAGTAAAATGCTTTCCTGATCTTTTACCACATGGTACTGGTGGTTGCTTGGATGAGGTGAAGTACATGTTCCTGGAACTGAGTACCAACTGTCTAGAATGCTGAATTCTGATGGCAAGTTCAAACAAACATTCAGTATTTGTTCACTGCCCATGGGAGAGTGAGTTAAACATACTGTCTACATCTATTGCACATACTCTGTGGATGACCACATGACTGCATGGTCTCACAGCAGCAGAATTGTTGCAAAGTTGAAAAACAAGGATGAGAAACTGGAAGTTAACCTGATCTCCATCCTATTAAGTATGTAGGAACCAAAGAATAATGGTACCAAAGACACTCAGAAGTCATGTGCATGTTATGACAGTATGGTGCAGCCACTTGGCTTGTTACTTTAAGCTGTGTTGAATGCAGCTAGGAAGAAATAGCAGAACTACTGAAGTGGGAAAATACCGATGTTGATGGCATATCACCAGTGCCTGTCAGTGAGGCGTGCTCTCTAGACCTAGTGTCTGTGTCACAAATGTTTCATCAGCAATTTAGTACCATGCTCAGGTTTATTCTGTCAAAGACAAATCCACCTCTTGTTATTGTAGAACATAACTTCTGAAGAGTGGAATACTAAGCATGTGGTGCTCATCATATCCACATGCTGCTGTGGGCAAAAGATGCACCCACATTGATAACAGTCAAGACTGTGAAATCCTCAAGTTTATCATGCAGTACATTACTTGTCAACCTCCTGACAAGTAAAACAGTCCAACCTTATGAAAAGTGGTTGAAAAGTTTCAGCACACACATTTTTGCAAGTACTGTCATTGAAAGGTGAAAAATCATGACAACTGGTACACAAGGTGTTGGCTTGTATTGCTGAGATGCGTCTATAAAAATGGCCAGATAAAAGAATTTTTTCTGCTATGTGATATAATCTGAAAGCAAAATCTACAAACTGAATGTATGAACTGCCTAGGAAAGAAACTTAAGCATTTATAAATGCCTATAGTCCAGTTCTGTTGATGTGCCAAGTGACTATAGATGAGCATAGACAATTCCATGGCCCTGGTATGGTATGTGACATTATACATTACCAAAAACAAGCAAACATGCTTGCAAGATCTATGGGTGGATCTTTCCAATAGCAGCAGACCTATCAGTTCACAGCTGTGGTCTCTAGGGTTGAAATCTCTGCCATACCATGAATGTTGACACTATGACACAAGTGACCATTTGATCAGAACATGCCACTATAGAAAATCCAAAGCAATATGGTACTTGAATGTCAACTACAAAGAAAACAGATGGCTTGTCTTAAAGTCTCACCATCAGATTGAAGACCTTCCTGCAAACAAGCCATCTTTAACAAACATTTTGAAAACAATTTGATTGACACTTGCTACCCACAGCAACACAATGCCATGAGTCTCTTTGAAGTCATCCAATTGTATGACTATAGACCTGTAGTTGAATCTAACTCAGCAAAGGTGCCTACCATGTTACATGCATGCAAGGCAAGGAAGTCTGGTCAAAACATACAAGCCTTGGTTGATTGATCATTGCAAACTGACTCTTAAATTTGCAGAGATAAGGGAGCATTAAAATTCTTTGGTGCTTTTTCTGTTCAAGCCATGGAGGCATGAAAACACACTGAAAGGTAAATCTGACACATATGAGGATAATTCAATTTGATCTATGAGACATTCAAAACTGCAAATTCAATTGTGTACATAACAAATTTGAATTAGAGAAGGAACAGTTAGAAAAAGCTAGAGAACAACTGGAAGAAGACACTCCAGTGAATTCTCAGGACAAGTGTGATTCAGAGGGAGAAGGTGCGCTGGGAGTGCCTCTCCCCATGAATGATCCCTCTGTACTGTTAGCAGAGGCTGAAACAGCCATAGAACAGGCATGCCACTCTGATAGTGGCATTTATGTTTGTTTGTTTGTTTATTTATTTATTTATTTATGTCTTTGGTAACCAGGTCTGTTATTGGACAGCTATTAAATCAGAAGCAGCAAGTTATATATACTGTTATAACATATGCTGTTAAATATAATATCCGCATCATAACAAAGACTGCTGTTGTGAGAAACACAAACCACTATATATAATTATCAGTGGTTCATCTGAGACAGGTAAAAGTTTCCTTACTGAAGCAAATAATGCAAATATAAGGAAACACACTGGAGTAACAATGTCTACCATTGTCACAACTCCGACTGAATAGCAGCATATAATGTAGGTGGAGTGATTCTACACCATATTTTATGCTGTCTGCTAAATATGGCAAAACTGGTGAGTACCTCAAGTTGTCTTTTGAAGTAGCAAGTGAGCGGTATAGTATGTTTGACAAATGGAGTGCTTGATTATTGATGAGATCAGTGTGGTGTCCAATGTTAAACTTGCCTTCATCCACCTACATCTAAAGGACATTGTTGACACAGATGGTGATGTTGCCTTAAGAGGCTATAACATTGTTGTTTTGGTGACTTACTTCAACTGGCACCTGTGAATGGAAACTTATACAGTATTTTCTAGGTTTACTGTTGATGAAACTAGAAGAACTACTGGGTGCATTAGTGGAATAAATTTGCTGTAGTTATTAGCCTACATTATATTTAGCTGTTTCAGAATATGTGGCAGAGTAGACTGTACAAGGCGGTACCTGATGAGACTCAGATTGGAAACTTGTCACTTTACAATGCCTCTATACTGACCACATGCATGATAGGCAAACACAACAGTTCCATGTCTGAAGTGTGTAATGTATTTACTCAACTGTACTGTGATGGAACACAAATTGTGTGTTTCATGCTGAGGCTTAAACCGTTTGCACAATTTAATCAGATTATGCTGGACAGAGGGCAATGACTGATTATCACATTGTCATCATTTGGTGAGGTTGATGGTGTCTGTCTAAGCCAAAAATTATCTTAAGATGACTGCCTGTCTAAAAGAGTTGAATGTAGACATGTTGAGAATGGCTGGTCTACAGGCAGCTCTGACAGTCTATAAAATGAATGCATGATGTTACATCAGAATCTTGATGTGGACCTGGAATTGGTCAATGGTACAATGGGGCACATAGTTGATTTTCAATATAATGTTCAGGAATATTAGTTGAAATGATTGTGGTAAATTTGACAACATTGATTACCCACAGAGCATCGGCAGATGCTAGGTAAAATTCAATTTGTGAAAGACATTTACATTACACAAAGCAGTTTCCACAATGTAGTATACAGTATATGTAATGTTAATTCACAACTTTATGGTTTGATTTTAGATGCTGCAATGATTGACTTAGACAATGGTGTATTCAAAGATGGCATGCGATATGCTGCTTTGCATGTGTCAGAACTTTGGCAAGATTGTACATTATCAATGTTGCACATAATAAAATTTACACTGAAATAACCTTCATCATTGAGCTCAATCATTTGCATACTTTGTACCAACTGAACCTGTCTTTGATTCCACTGGCAAGTGATGAAGTCATGCGTGATGTGTCTTGTGAGATACCACAGAAACTGAAGAGGAAGAAGTGTACTTTACATGATTCCTCCATTTTAATATGTGATAACCAGTCAACTGTGCCTGATCATACCAGATTACCTCCACTGAAAAGAAAAAAGATGGTGTATCTGCAATGGTGTCATTTGACAACAGTACTGGAGTGATTGCTATGCCAGTTCTGTGATGCAGGTATTCCTGCATATGGTAGAATTTATTCCAGAATAACTGCTTCCAAATTGATTGTTTTGTCTGATTCATTGAAGCAAATTGTAATTGTGTCAGTCAACAGCAAAGTACAGCCATTGACACCACTATATCAAGCTCTGGCAGCTTATGATCACCATATGCCTTTCACTGACAATGTTTAGCAAGATGTAACAGAGTTTAAGATGATGAGCATGATCTTATTAGAGGATGAAGAATTTCCAGTTAGGGGTATTTTGCAGTAGAATATGTCTGCAGATACATTTGTCTGTCCTGTGAAAATGTTGTCAGAGAACTGACTGATGACATACTGTGGATTTCTCTTTATATCCCACATGAGACAGCTGTGAAATTAAAACAGTTGTTTAGCAGTGCTACTTCTAGCTGGGAGTGCAGACGGTGCAACAAGAACAGTACCCAATCACCGAGAATGACCCATTCTGCAAACTCCCTCATGCCTACATTACAAGGATTTGACTCATAAGGAGTCAACGTTATGACACCAATAACTGACTTTATTGCAGGCAGGGTCATGTTTGGACATACACATTTTGACACACACAAATAAAGCAGTTTGCTGAAGCTGCAGAAGAATAGTTTCCAACAATATGCCTCTCAAGTAACTAGGGTACAATACGTAGCAATAACACATGATGAGGTGTGGGTTGCGTGCTGATAAGAGACGCGCCTGAGGGGGTGTACTTAGCCACGGTACGCTTTGCATGGCCGGTGCCTTATGCTGGGTGTGCTCTTATCAACCATGTAACCCACCCTCGGAGTGTGTTATTGCACTTATAAAATGGGCAACAGTAAAGTGAATAAACATTTGTAGTTTTTAAAGTTTTTATTGATATTTTAAAAAATAATAGAAGAACATATTGTAGGGAAAAAAATAGTCCCTTTTGCTATTGTGTTATTGCCATTAGGATAGTTACATTGCCATTGGATAGTAAGACTGAAGGTTTTAGCATGGATTTTAAATATTTTAACAGTTTTATTTGGGTTTAATTAGGGAACAAACAGGAAAGATTTGGGTTTTAATTAAGGAATCAAACAGGAAACTGGCAGAGCTCACTGTATTGCCATTAGGATAGTAACATTGAAGGTTTGACATGGATTTTAAATATTTTTACAGTTTTATTTGGGTTTCAATTAAGGGAACAAGAGGAATGATTTGGGTTTAATTTAGGAATTAAGCAGGAAACTGGCAGAGCTCACTATTCTACATCACGAAACCTTCTCACTCAGACCGCGAACTGGCATGAGTGCTACAATACGACTGATCGTAACTCTATTGCTGTTTAAATCGAGCCGAATAAACTGTCCCACAGCACACTCAAAAGCAAAGCACAGAGGAATAAACCAAAGTCATCAATCGAAGAATAAAACTTCCTACAAGTAAACGATGTACCTTGCTCCAGGTCCAACATTGCTGCGATCACCGGCTAGTTAATTGTGTGGAATCTGCTCATTGAGGTGGTGGTGCTTCCTGTTACGTCGTGCTGCGTTTACTTCAATAAGGTGATGAACTCTGCGTTATGTATCACGAGTTTCACGTTAAATGCTGAAGTTTTGGGAGTTGTATTGAATTGCTGTATTACGCTTGTTGGTGGGAAGGTTTCTTGTGGGTTTGATTCTCGTCAGGAGCGGAAGTTGCTATGTTTCCGGTGATGGCAGCAATGTTGGAGCTGGAGCAAGGTGCATCGTTTTCTTTTAGGAAGTTTTGTTTTCCATGGATGACTTGGGTTTATTGCTGTGTGGTTTGCTTTTTGAGGGTGATGTGGACTATTTATTCGCTTCCGTTTTAAAGAGGAATACAGTTGCGATGTGGTTTTGTAGCACCGTTTCAGTTCGTGGTCTGAGGCGAGAAGGTGTCACGCTGTGGCATCAGTGAGCTCTGCCAGTCAGCATTCTTGTTTTCAGTTGGCAGAGCTCACTGATTTTTGCTGATCATGAGGCATGTTGCTGGGTGGTAGTGCCGGTTGGCTACAATATCATCTGATAAGGACACGGCTCAGATGATGTTGTAACCAATCAGTCTTTGGGATTGAAGCCCATTTTATAAATGTACACAGCACACATATGTCAGTGACATTGTTTTGTTTTTCCATTTCATCACTGAAGGACTCAAGAATCATTATTTTTTAATTGTTTTTCTATATGTAATGGCTGGATAGTTGCTAATATAATAGTCATTTTATGGCTCGTGCACCTACCGGTTAACAAAAACTAAATAAATACTATCAGTTCAAGTGATCTCTTATTAGGGTGCTGCACTGTGTACATAATCAATAATTATGACTTATTCTGTCACCTGTAGGTCTTTGCTTTCCCCAAAATGCAGACAACATCTATACACATCCAGACCTCACTTTGTCATGTAAAACAGCACAAGACATTACATTGCTGAAACTATGCCACTCATGTATGGCATGCCATCTCCTACTAAAGAACAACTCAGATCTCTAAATATGTCATTTCTGCTGAAAACCTATTGATCTGTAAATGTGCGCATTACCTTATGTTGAAGTATTTATAAAGAAATGTAATGCAGTTTGTGTATGTTTGCATGACTATATATAGTTCTTGCAGTCGACAACACACATTTATATAGAAAAACAAAAATGTATCAGTGATTTAATACCATCTATCTAATTAAACTTGACTTGATATTCAAAATGTTTCGAGTTTTAAAGAAATATCTTACAAAGAAAAATTGATTAACTTGTAAATGCTTTGCTTAGTATGCTGGTTGCATTGTTACTGATTTTCCACAGGACTGCCTTTATTAAGCAGTCAGTGAGAATTTTCAATTACACCTTTGTAAATACTTGTAAATAGTTATGTATTTCTTACTACATATATAGTAACCAGTCATGTATGTTGTACATGTATTAAATTACTTACTTTTCTTATTGAAGGTTTTTTAGTACTTGGCTTTTTACCCTCTCTAGGAACACGGAACACTGTAATAATTTGGCACTAATTCAATTGCCATTTTTCCCTAAAATACCTTTAAAAGCTTCTCTACTGTGTTGTGTGTATTTCTTCATAAATTGTAAGACGTGTTCATTACATGTGTTGCAAATAGTACATTAAGAAATGTCATTGGTTACTAACGTATTCAGTGAACAGTACATACACATCACATTTACAATTTGTTTAACAAAAAGGTGACTTCTCAGTTTATTTATTTATTTATTACAGTCTCAAATTTGAAATACCTTTGAGTCAGAGAATCATTTACAAAGGTTCCACATCCAAAAGAAATCACAACAATTTGCTAAATACAACAATGTAACAAAACATGACATGAATATAACAAAAAAAAATCAGAGCTGTCATTATATCAGACTTTTTAAACAGTTTAAAACACTTACTCTGTTTTACAAACATGAAAATGGAAAACAATGTTGCACACAAGGACAATTGAAACACCTAATAACTCACAACATTGGTGAAGACACCTATTAACCATGTCATGTAGAAAGAAACAGAAGGAAAAGATAGACATTCAGGGCTGGCTATTCAAAGGGGTTGCACCTGGCACAACTGAGTTGCACCAGCACAACCTGCAATGTGCCCTGGTGCGATATTCAAAGGGGTACTTAGAGCAGCACAAGTCCAGATGTACTGGGATGCATTGCTAATGTCGCAGTGCATCTGAAGGGGTGGCCCATGCATATAGCACATCCCGATATTCAACCTGGGATGTGTGGCCATCTGCTGGCACAACCCCAGATGTATCATGTACTTGGGCACAAGGTTGAGCCAGGAAAATCTGGCTCAAATGCTGGACACCCACAGGTGGGCTGCTGTATTGCAGGGTACAACACAGCAGCCACCAGCCATGGGTGCCACCACCCACAAGAACACTGTCCACAAGCACCCACACCATCCCTGGTAGTCCAGTGTACCCGCTCCTGCCCCATAACTGTGATCATGATAAAAATAATAAGATATAATCCCTGGTAGTCTAGTGGTACCCTCTTCGCTCCCCTGTAGCTCCAATGACAGGAAATGTGAATACATATATGCCCTGGTAGTCTAGTGGTATCCCCTCCAACTCCCGACCCTTTGATTGCCAACTTGTTCAGTAAGGAAAATCATTGGTGGCCCAGTGGATCCCCCTCCCCACCTGATGCCCCAATCACCAGTGTATGCATATTCTATTTATCCTTAGTGGTCCAGTAGTAACCCCTATCCCCCCACCACAGGACCTAGCCCACCCAGCTCCCTCATCATTGGTGGGCAGCTGCAGCACACCCACATACTGCCTGGCACCTGCCAAATGACAGCTTACAATGAGTGTAGCCTATTGGTCCACAATGTGGACCAATAGGCTTACAGGTTGTCATGTACTAGTACAGGCCTCCTATATGTGAAAGGACTTATGTGCCCATGGAAATCACAACTTAAAACTTAATTTCCTGGGAATACAAACAATTTAGGTGTCTCAGAATGTGTCTGAACTGAAAACTCAGTTCCGTGTGCACAGAATATTGTGACCCAAAAACTCAATTTCCCATGCACATGTAAAATTTGGGTGTCTCAAATGTGACCAACCCTCAAAATCCATTTACCATGCACAATAGAAATGGTTACCCACAAACTCAATTTCCCATTCACACTGAACATGTGGATGCTACCTGAAAATTCAGTTTCCTGTGAACACAGAAAATTTGAGTATAACCCCAAAACTCCAATGTGTATGGGAAATTGTGACCTGAAAACTCAAATCCCATATATATGGAAAATGAGGGTGTCTCGGAATGTGTCTGAACACTAAACTCCATTTCCTGTGCACACAGGAAACTGAGACCTAAAACTCTATTTCTTGTGTGCACAGAAAATTTGGTGTGACCAAAACCTAAGTTTCCATGCACACAGAAAATGTGGGCGTCTCCGAATGTGTCTGACCCCAAAACTCCATTTCCTGTGTGCATGATAAATTGAAACAAGAGAAAACTGAATTCCCCACACATGGAAAAATTGGGTGTGATCCAAACTTCAAGTTTCCATGAGCTCAAAAATGTGGATGTCTCAGAATGTGTCTAAACCCAAAACTCCATTTCCTGATTACATGGGAAACTGTCACCTGAAAACTCCTTTTCCAGTGTGCATGGGAATTTGTGACCCAAAATGTAATGTCACGTGTGCACAGAAAGTGTTGGTGTTTCAGAATTTGTCTGAACCTAAAATTCCATTCCTGATCGCATGAGAAATTGTAACTTAAATACTCAGTTTCCTGTGCACATGGAAAATGCAGGTATCTCAGAATGTGTCAGAAATAAAACTCAGTTTCCTGTGTGCATGGAATATTGCAACCTCAAAACTCAATTCCCCACCTGCATGTAAAATTTGTGTCTCCAGAATGTGACTGACTCCAAAACTCCATGTCCCAGGCACATGGAAATAGTGACCAAAACTCAATTTCCCATGTGCATGGAAAAACTAAGTGCTACCTGAAAACTGAATTTCCTGTGCACACAGAAAATGTGGGCATGTCCCAAAAGCTCAATTTACTGTGCATGGGATCTTCCGGTGTCTCAGAATTTGTCTGACCCCAAAACTCCATTTCACGGTGCCCATGGGAAATTTCAACCCCAAAACTCAATTTCATGTGCACATGAAATTTTAGGTATCTCAGAATGTGTCTGACCTAAAAACTCAATTCCTGTGTGTATGGAATATTGCAACCTGAAAACTGAATTTCCCATCCACACATAAAATTTGGGTGTATCAGAATGTGACCAATACCAAAACTCCATTTACCATGCACATGGGAAATTGTGACCCAAAAACTCAATTTCCATTCACATTGAACATTTGGGTGTTACCTGAAAACTCAATTTCCATTGCACATGAAAAATGTGTGTATGACTCAAAAACTCAGTTTCCTGTGTGCACAGAAAATGTGGGTGTTTCAGAATGTGTCTGATGTCAAAACTCCATTTTTCATGTGCATGGAAAATTGAGACTAAAAAACTCAATTTCTTGTGCACATGGAAAATTTGGGTGTGGTCCAAAAGTCAATTTCTATGAGCACAGAAGCTGTGAGTGTCTCAGAATGTGTTGGATGCCAAAACTAAATTTCCTATGCATGGGAAATTGTGACCTGAAAACTCCTTTTCCAATGTGCACAGGAAATTGTGACCCAAAACTTAACGTCACATGCACAGAAAATTTTGATGTCTCAGAATCTGTCTGACTCTAAAATGTTATTTCCTGTTAACATGGTAAATTATTACCTGAAAACTCAATTTTCTGTGCACATAGAACATGTAGGTGTCTCAGAATGTGTCCAGCTCCAAAACTCGAGTTCCTGTGAGCACGGTATTGCAACCCAAAACTCAGTTTCCCTGCTCACATAAAATTTGGGTGTCTCAGAATGTGATCAACCCCAAAACTCCATGTACCGAGCACATGAGAAATTATGACCCAAAAATCTATTTCCAGTGTGAATGGAAAATTTAGGTGCTACCTGAAAACTGAATTTACGTGCACACAGAAAATCTGTGTACAACCCAAAACTCAATGTCCTGTGTGCATGCAGCATTTGGATATTTCAGAATGTTTCTGACCCCAAAACTCCATTTCCTGTGTGCATGGAAAAGTGTGACCTAGTGGAAAATTTGGGTGTGGCCCAGAATCTCAATGGGGCCCGATTCTCAAAAGCTTACACTGGCTTAACTTGACTTGTATCAAAATAAATGGCATAGTAGCAAGTCACACCAGCAGTTGTGACATGGTAATCTGCAAAGCAGCCTGTGACATGTCGCAGGCTGTTTGCACCAAAGTGGAGAAATGCCACCAGTTATGTCCTAAACCTCCTGCAACATAGTGCTCGGAGGTTTCACGGCAGCAGTTGTGCCCTATTCTGAAGGGCAGCAACAAAGTCCTCAAGGTTGCTATTCTCAAACAACCGCCAAAAGGACATCCACCAAAGCACACAGTTACACCATCTTTTAGCTGGTGTAAGTATATCTCACGCCCTCTGGGGTTGTGTAGCTCTGCCACCAGGCCAGCTCCCAAGATATGTGCCCCCCATACCCTGATCTACAATTTGTTAGTGGGAAAGCACTGCAGGCTAATCATGTCCCCCATGCCCCATCTCCATGGACACATAAATGCCCAGAAGGGCAAGGAGACACCTCCATGCCCCACTCCACAAATACATATTGCCTCCACTAGGATAGATCGTCCCCCATACCCCAATACTAAAGAAAGTGCCAGCAAGAACTCATGCTCACTACAGATCCTCCAAAATGCACAAAAAGACCCCGCAGGGCTAAGGTCATGCCCCATCTCAATCCCCAATAGTAATGCAATAAAACACAGACACCATTCTCCTGGTAGTGTCGTGGCACCCTACCAGCAGTGCCAGTCCACCCCAACCCATCGATCCTTATTCAGTCTGTGACTGGCACAGTCACCTCTCACCACCATGGCCAGCACTGACGGGCTCCATATGAGCAGGTACTACTGTTAATAGTACACACTTAATGAATGAACTGCCATTCATTCTACCATTCATTCATTGAGTGTACTGTTTGACAGTAGTATGTGCTCACATTGAGCTCAGTCAGTGGCTGGCCGTGGATGGTGAGAGGTGGGCTGTGCCAGTCACTGACTGGAGGCAGATCAGGGGTGCAGGGTGGACTGGCACTGTTTGATGGGGGGTGACTAGATTACCAGGAGAATGGTATCTACGTTTCTAGCATTACCATTGGGGATCAGTGATGAGGGCATGACCTAGCCCTGAGGGGCTTTTGTGCATTATGGGGACTGGGGGCATGTGCAAGACCAGCAGGGCTCTTTCTTCAGTATTGGGGTTTCAGAAAAAATTTTATCAACTAGGCTGTCTAGACTGTAGATAAGAGCAAAAAAAAATAAAACATGTAATAAGTATTGGAAAAAACAACACACTTCATTAAAACTTGACATTCTGTATCTCAGAAACTGCACAAGATGTCACCATGAAACTTCCACATCTAGATATATATTGTACTGTATCTATGAGCACAGCATCACCAACACTCCTTCAATTAACAAACAATACTGAAGTAGCTATGGGCAAAGGTATGCTCATGGGGCTGTGTTTATTGACCTATCTAAGGCCTCTGATTTGGCAGACCATCAATTACAGTCTCAGAGCATCTTCCCAAAGGTAGTTTCCAAGTTTGACAGCTACTATACCTCAGGGATCAAAAGCAATGTGTCAATTCAGTAAGGCTGAGTCTGACCACACTACCATTTACATTATATTGGCTTTCCTGTTTTGTAATATAAATTGTTATTGAGAGAAAGATGTTTTCCACATAGCAGAGGACAGGTAAGCAAAAGGCAGTATATACAGAAAGTTGTCAGTGGCTCAGCAGGTTGCACACTTACCTCTATGGCTGGAAAATTGGAAGGCTGTGGGTCCACCACAAACCTGTCTTAAATCCAATACTGACACTGTAGTGCAGCATTAGGGGTTGCTGAACTCCCGAGGTGTTCTCTTTCAGATGAGCAGTTAAAACCAAGGTTCCATCTGCCTGTTGTGGTGGTTGTTCAGGTACACATTAAAGATCCCATGGCACTTCTTGAAAAGATTAGAGGAAGTTCCCAGTGTCTAGCCAAATTTCCACCATTCACTAAAAATACACAAACAGCTTAATCTGTTTCACTGTCAGCTGATTTCCATCAGTATGCCCCCTTCCCCAGGACAAGGCTGAAACTGAGCAGAATTGTCTAGTCCTCCTTTCCGGGCAACAAAAACTAAACAATAAAAAATAATTTACAGACCAATAGATTCAATAATGCTTAAACATTAGCTCATTACATTTTAGTAGTTCCTCCTCCAGAGGTCTGAAAAGCAAAACAGCTCCACAGCTTGAGTGTGCCTGGTCAAAATAGGAGCCCAGAACAACAATTACTTGCACCACTCATCTGTACTGAAAAGTAACTTTATCCACAAATGTGCAAATACATACCACACGGTAGCTCAGGGCATCGAAAAGTAGAAACCTCTACTGGATTAGCAAAGTTACTGTATCATCAGGAGGATGAGATAAGCCAGTCACAATGGCATTTGAAAAGCTGCAGTTAAAATGACAGTGTATTAAAACATAAGTACTAAATATAAGCCACTATCATATGGCTAAAAACAGCATAAGACATCACAAGCACTTAACATAAACTTTAATAAATATTCAGTCTTAGCATTAACAATACCAATAACATTAGATATTAAAATTCAATATTCAATGAAGAGTGGGTGATAAACCATGGGATATAACGCTAAAATTTGACTTCTCAATTAGCAAATGTATTTCTCCAGTGGACAAGGGATGTAATCCATTACTCCTCTGCACCCTAGAGATAAAAGCTCAAATATAAATCAAGTTTGTAATGATTTAATTATTTGTGGTCCCCTAACTATTGAAATATACATTTATATAGCATCAATATCACAATTACTTCCTATTCTTAATTGAGGAACATATCTATCAGATCATTAAGGCCTGTTTCTTTTAGAGCCCCAAAGTGTAAACCCAAAGGACTCTCTCTGCAGGGTATTTGGTCGAAGTCCCCCAGGTCACAGTTTAACCGTCTTCACCTCACAAAACTTAAGCGTATGATTAATACCTGACAGCATATTAATAATGCGATGGGCTGCTAATGCATTTGTAATGTTTCCACATGAGATGCTCCTCAAATGTTCACCTGTCCAAAGTTTGCCTTGCCTATGTAAAGACTTCACATTCACAGGTGGCCATATACACTACATTATCAGTGACACAACTTAAAAAGACCTGGATTCAAATACCTTAGTTGCATTTACATAAGGAAAGCATTACACTTCAAAACTGAACAGCAAAATATACAGTGAACACATATAAAAAACCATGAGGCCTAGATGGTAGCCAGCTGTCTTTGGGTTTTATGGGCCTGAATTTTTGTAGGCTATGCACCAGTCTATCACATAGGTTAGACACTGTTTTATAAACCATCCTTGGGGAGGGCAGTAGCCTCTCTCAACAAAGGTCTGTTCTTAAGATGTTCCAGTTATTTCTTATAATATTCTTAATAGCCCCATGACTGCTTGTTATATGTACTTAAAAAGTGCATTCTGTTTGGTCCATTTTCCTTTACCCTAGTTACAAGAAGCTCTTCCTTATTTCCTCAAAAGCCTGTTGGAGTGCTTTGTTGACTGACTCCTTACTGTAGCCTATCTCAAAAATATCTGACACATGTTTAAACCATTAGCAATGAAATTAATATCTTCATTACAATTCCTCTAACCTTCAGCAGTTGGACCTTGGGGAATGTTATCAACTAAATGGTGCGGGTGGCAGCTTGAAGCATGTACAGTAAGAGTGAGTTAAGGTAAGTGGTTTTACAAAATAAATTTGTGTGAATAGTACCATCAGATTTCTTGGTTAACATTAGATCCAAAAGGAACCTGTCCACTATCACATTGAACTGAGAATTTCAAATTGCAATTACTCTTTTCTAAGTATTCAATAAGCTCACTGAGTTTGTCCTTTGAGCTATGCCACACCATAAAGATGTTTTCAATAAAATGATGCCAGAGGTCAATCTTATGGTAAAAGGACTGACCTGGTCAACATAGACAACTGCTGTCTCCCAATGGCCCAAACAGAGATTTGTATAATTGGGTAAAATATTGCACCATAGCTGTTCCTTTGATCTGGAGATAGTGCATGCCCCAAAATAGAAAATAATTTTTGTTAGAACAAGTTCAGAGCAGTCCATTAGAAACTGCTTTCTACCAATATCAGGTGTTTTATTCATATCAAGCCAGCATACCAATTCTGTTAACATATCATTTTATGGGGTATGTTAGTTTAAAGAGACACAATATCCACAGATACCAGTAACCCATCAAATTCAAGTTGGAGATCCCCAAGGATGCCCAATATATCTGTAGTGTTTCTCACATACAATTTTGCACATGGCGCTTAATATGTGCATCAACAAAAGCGAGATAAAGACTCAGTTAGAGATCCAGTACCTGCTACAATTGGGTTCCCTAGGGGATTCTCAAAATCTTTATATACTGTATCTTAGGCAGTATGTACATAACTAGCTCATACTGGATGAAACACCATCAGAAAGTTCTGTTCACTCTGTGTGATGATACCATCCTAAAAGGCCTCATTAAGAAACCTACAGTATTTAACTGATTTTTAAAGTTATCAGTAGCATCTCCTGCAATTTCTGATAGAAGAAAATATTTTGGCACTGAGCGTTCCACTTCCTGAATATATTTTGTTGTGGATGTTACCACAACTGCTCCCCCTTGTCCACTGGCTTGATCACTATTTCTGAGTTTTCCTCCAAGTTTTCAATGCTGCAGATTCTTTTGCTGTAATAGTAACACAATGAGGCCTCTGATGCTGTTGTTGCAGTTCCTCAAATCTGCATTCACATGCCATTCAAAGACATGTACTGTGTCATTATATGGTGGATTAAATGTAGAGGGTGGTTGGAAAACCATACCTTTGTCCTGCCCCTCCATGGTAATTTGTGAAATTTGTTCCTCAGGTGAAAGTGGAGTAGCATCTCCCTTACATATATTTCTTTTTCAAAGAACCCCTTCAAATTCAAGTTTCTTGTGAACCTATGTAGGTCCACATACAGGTCAAAGGTTGAATGTCTGAGGAACAACAAAAGATAAGCCTTTTGTAGCACTGATTGTGCTTCAGTTGAAGGAGGGTCTGAAATGTTGCCCACAATACATTCAGTGTTCCAGTTTACTTCCCTCTCCTGGAGCGTTGCCTAATACTAGTGTTTCTGGTGTTTCTTCACCCCCTCTTCTGGTATGTTTCTTGTGTCTTTCTACCTCTGTCTATATTGTTATCCTACTATTCCTTCTTGGTCAGATCTTTGAATTGCACCACCCTCTCGCCGCATCTCAGTGGCTGTTTTGAGTTTTCCTCTTCTAAAAAACTCCTCTGTTGTGTCTGAGTTGCTAGTAGATATGTAGTATGAGGTGGACACTCCCAGATTTTCAATACAGAATCGATACTTGGGATTGAGGTGATTTTTCCTGGTTCTGGCTCTGACTACAGCCATAGTGTCTGCAGTTATTATTTCCTATCGCCAGGTAAAAATACTGTCATTAAGATAGTCAAGCGATCCTTTTCAAACTTTTAAATTTTCTTTGTTTGATCTTATTGTCCTCTTTTGAACTGTAACCTTTAACTTATTTTCCAGTACTATAAATTCGGAGGTCTTCAAATTTCAAAACACCCTCCTCTTTGATCCTTATATGACTTATAATCTCAGGTTGTTATTTTAGGTAACCCTTTATTATTTCTTTCATCAATGCATCAGTATCCAGCTGTAATGCTCGTTTCAGTCACTGGTAAATTCATCACAGTCAGGTCCACATTGGCACAGCTGGTAGTGCAACCAAATGATATTCAGGCAGCCTGGGTTCAAATGCAGCTGAGGCACTTATTTCTCTCTCCTGTTTGTATGTGTTCCATAATGTACTGCACTCTTGTGACAGTCAAAAGTCTCCTGTATCACTTCACCAGCCTCCTACCCATAATCCCTAATGTTCAGGCAATCCCCAAATATATGATGTTGGTAAACTTTTATCCCACACCCTCTCCAGCAAGAGCCTGCAGCTATACCTATATAATGTGAATGTACTGCAAGTGTTCTAAAGTACCATGTACCGCACTTCCAGGAAAACTTCCTCAAATAAGGGCCACTGTGATTTTATATGCTGATAGGGTAGATTTTAGCCAAGTTGCAGTGAAATGATTAGCCTGGGTTCAGCATTCCATTTCCTAACAATCACATCTCGGCATCTGGTAATGATCTTAACAGTCTCTATATAGGTCACCTATTAAATGGCAGTGGAGATCCCCTTTGATGTCTTATAATCAATGTATGTAAGTCATCCATTTTTAGTGAGTTGTGTAACTGTTGGACTTAAGAGTCCCAATATGGTTAGGTACCTGTAACTATCTAAAATAATTGGTTTGGGGCAACTGGTATTGCTGTTGTGATCTGACAAAGTTTACAACCCCAAACTGTACAAGAACTGAAGAAAGTAGACAAGCCCGTTTGAGAAAACATTTTTTTGTTCAGGGGACAACTAGAATCCATTGCTGAAGCTCTAGTTCATGTTAACAGTTTTGTACACCCACTTTTGGTAAGATTTTGCCAGATTTGTAGGAATATTGTCATTTATGTAAGACCTGTGACAGGGAAGGTATTCTTTAAAGTTAGCATAAAGATTTTATCAATGTTGTAGGGGTCATTCAGAGCAGATTCAATCAATTTTCAATGTGCTTGGAATTTGTTTTGTGACCCAGGAAATAAGCCTCAGTTAGGCAGCCTGCACATACAACAGAACTGGTGATTGCTACCCTTTCCCTCAGCAAATGTAGGAGAGAAAAACAAACCCATGGATAGTGTTTGCCTCATGTGAATCTGGAGATAAGGGCATTCCTGGATGGAAAGTATACCTTCTCAGGATCTAAGAAAAGTTTGTAAAAATACAACACTCGTGGGAGAATATTTTGGTGACTGTATGACTTCTACTGGTTAGGGAAGCTTAAGTGGAACTGTAATCACTTATGCAACTCTTCAGTGATCTTTTGAGTAAGAAGCTCATAGTTAAGTTCTAGATGTATAGAGTTTTGGGGACTATGACCAACAATGACCTTTTAATTCTGGAGAGGGCAAAATTACTATATAAGTCAAGACCTCTGTTTTTGAAGAATTCAATTTAAATCCTGTCAGAGTTTCATATTCTTTCTAAATGCTCCAAGAGTCTAGATAGGAGTCCTCTGGAGAGGTCAGAGTCAACAAATATCATCAGCAAAAGCACGATTTTATGATGTCTACTTCCCAATGATATTCCCTATATACTGTAGCTAGATCTTGGTGAACAGATAGGGCTAGAGGCCTTTATATAATGCTAATAAAAGGGTGATGAGGAAACCTTGCCATGTATTACGGGTTTAGGAAAGGGAGCAGAAAGAGATCTGTTTATAAGCACATAAACCTCGGGTTTGTTATAAATATTACAGAAGACCTATGATACTTCTAGGAAATCCAAATGCCTGTAGGGCTGCTCAAAAAGCCATGAGATGATATCAAGGTCTTCTCTGCATCAAGGCTGACAAGAACCAGGAGGATCTCCCTCTGAGATCATAATCCAGAACATGCAGTGTTCTGCGAACGATATTATGTGTCTGCCTGTGTTTGACAAAGCCCATCTGATCCATGTCCAGCAGTAACAGGAGAAGGATTTTAACTCTGGTTGCCCATATAGACATAAAGGCGTTTATAGTCAAAATTCAAAACCAAGATGGGATGGTATGACTGTTGAAAACAAGGATCTTTCTGAGGTGTCTGGATCACAGAGATGGAAGCATAATTCCATGAAGATGGGGACTATCTCCATTTTGTACTGAAGCATAAACCTGCATCAGCTGAGACAACAAGAGGTCCTCCATTTTTTTAAATTCCATAGAGATGCCTTCTGGGCTGGGCATTTTCCCATGTTAAAGTTCCTGACTGCAAAGTTAATTTCCTCTGCTGTAATGGGGTGCTCTAATCCACCTATATGATCATGGTCATTTTGGGTATAGGGAGAATAGTGAGGTAGTCCTGGATATTTTACAGGGAGGCTGAGTCTTTCATTGTATTGAGGTCAAGATAATATTCATGACCTGAAGGATATTATCTGTATGGTAGCATGACTGGGAGGTATGGTGGTGCCTCAGGTGGCAGGCCAGATTATGGGCACTTCTTGGTCCACAGTCATAGAATCGATGTCTAAGATAAAAAAACTGCATGTTCGACTTTTAAATCCAAAATTTTTGAATCTACAATGTGTGCTGTTGCTTTGCCTCTAACGTCCCTCCACCCACCACTGCTCCCTCTACTCATCCTTTCCATCCCCCTCTACCCCTCTTTCACCAGTACCACTGCACCACCTTCATTGCCAAATACTAGTTTGCCTCCTTCCCTCCTACCTGTGTTCTCTCCTCTTCCCTTTCCCCCCTCCTCTACACTCCACAGAACCCTACACCTCCTTCCTACCTAACCCCTGCTCTCTGGCTAAACTTGCCATCTTGGATATGATCCTCATAAACTCTGAAGAAATTAGACCTGTGAGGGTGGAAGCACCATGGGCAAATAGCGATCACAATACAGTCTGGTTTGAAATAACAATGGGTGCTACTAAAACCACCTCAAGCACAGAGGTGTTGTGCTTTCAGAAGGCTGATTTTGGTAGATTGAGGCAGACAGTGAGGACAAGTTAATAAACATCAGAGACAAGTCAGACATGGAGGAAATATGGAAATATATTCAGGATACCATTCTAGAGGCAACAAGACTCTGCATCAGGACTACAACAAAGAAAAATAGGTTTTGGAGACCACTGTGGTTCTCCCTCTAGTAAGAGAGGCAATCAGGACCAAACAGAATGCATACAAATGGTTCAGGCAACATAAAGGGGACAAGGAGTGGGAGGATTATGCTCAGAAAAGTAAGGAGGCCAGGAAAATAGTGAGGAGGCCAAGGCAACAAAAGAGCTGCAAATTGCTTGTGAAGTCAAATCAGGGAGGAAACCTTTTTCCACTATATCAGTGAAAAAAAGGAAGAAAGGGAGAACTGTAAGGTTGAAAGTGGGGCAAGAGGCTCTGGAGGACAGCGGACAAAAGCAGAGGCCCTAAATGAATACTTTGCTCAGCATTCATGAGGAGAATCAGGGCCCAATGTCAGAAAGTGGTATCAGAGCCGAGACCAGAGGGTTCAGAGAATGTGCACCCAAGAGTTCACTACAGACATGGTCAGAGGGCCTTTCAGACATCAGACCTGACAAGGCCTCTGGCCCTGATGGTTTACACCTAGAGTGCTCAGGGAGCTTGCAGAAGAGCTGGCAGCACCACTCGTACACCTATTCAACAGGTCACTGGAGTCAGGGTAGTTCCAGGTGACTGGAGGGTGGCTGACATGGTGCCACTGCACAAGAGTGGTGACAGGTAAGAAACAGGTAACTGTAGGCCAGTCAGCCTCACATCAGTAGTGGGTAAACTAATGAAGGCCCTTATCAAGCAAGATCTAGTGGAATACCTCAATGTAAATCACCTACAGAAGTACAAACAATGTGGGTTTGTGATAGGCAGGCCATGTCAAATGAACCTTACTACATTCTTTGATGAAGTGACCAAGGAGTTGGACAGAGGTCATGCAGTGGACTTGCTTTACTGCCTTCAATAAGGCATTTGATACAGTCCCACATAGATGCCTCTTAAAAATGCTGGAAGACCTTGGGGTAGCAGAACAGATATTAATGTGGGTATGGAGTTGGCTGAGGGACAGAAAACAAAGGGTGATGGTAAATGGGGTGAAAATTAATGAGAGGCAGGTCACTTGTGGGGTGCCTCAGGGGTCGGATTCTGGGGCGGTCCTTTTCAATGTATTCATTAGTGACATCAGCAAGGGCATAAATGGCAACATCACCCTGTTTGCAGATGTCACGAAACTCAGTGGAAGAGTGAATAGTACAGAGGAGTCAGACAATGGAAGCAGTATAGTGCAGTGGTTTAAGGCTCTGAGTTGCAAACCTGGAGACCTGGGTTTGAATCCCACAGCCTCCACTTGCATACTGTGTAACCCTGAGCAAGTCACTTAACTTTCTTGTGCTCCCAGGTCACACCTGTAAACAAGCTTTCAGCTTAGTGTATCTCTCCTGATAAAAAAAAAAAAAAAAAAAGGCAACCCATGGAAGACCTTAAGAAGTTAGAAAGGTGGTTAAAATACGGTAATTAAATTTCAATGCTAAAAAGTGTAAGGTGATGCACCTAGGTAGGGCCAACCCCAAGGAAGAATTCTGGCTAAATGGGTCCAGCTGAGCTCCTCTGTTAAGAAACGTGATCTGGGAGTCATCATTAGGGATAACCTCAAGCAGCAAAGTCAGTGCAATAAGGCTTACAGCAGGGCTAGCAGGGTGTTAGGAAGCATTTCCCAATAGTAACTGCTCACCCTTACTCATTCACAAACTATAAATGAGATTTTAAATGAGGGGTGCTACTGTGTATGGCATACATCAACAAAAACAAGTCAGAGCACACCCTGACAACACCCCACCAATGTAACAATAAACATATATTTTTCAAACTGGATTGGCAACATACTATTTTGATTTCAATAGGAGTGGGGATCTCTTAGTATTCACCTCAGGGCCTTGCCATTTTTGTTGGGAAGCAGAACACAAAGAGTTGTGTCTGTTTTTTTTTATTCAGGCCCAACTGCTTTGTCTTGTAGGGTGCCTCTGGGCTCTGTGCTGTCACCCATGCTGTTCGCATTGTATATGCTACCCCTCGGAGACATTGTAAGAAGGTATGGGCTGAGGTTTCACTGTTATGCAGATGATACCCAGCTCTACCACTCTTTTGCACCTGACCAGGATGGAGCTCTTTCAGTCTTTAACAACTGTCTGAAAGAAATCCAGGAGTTGATGGATTCTAGCTGGCTGAAGTTGAACTCGGAAAAGACTGAGGTACTGGTTGTGGACCGGGTCACCAGATAGGGAGTCGGTGTTGGTGCACCCTCCAGAATTGTTCTTGGTGGTGCTCTCTCCTGACCTCAGAACTGGTGCATAACCTGGGGTAGTTTTTGATGATGGACTGACCCTACATTCGCAGGGTGTCAGCTGTCATCAAAACTTCCTTTATCGTCTTAGGAATATCACCAGGGTTAGGCATCTGGTTCCATCTGACGACCTTCCTACCTTGGTCCACGCTTTTGTGTCCTTGCACTTGGATTACTGCAATTCCCTTTATCTAGGGCTTTCTGGGTTGAAATCCATCACCTGCAGCTGGTGCAGAATGCAGCAGCCCGGCTTTAGCAGGTTCTACTTGATCCTGCCATATTACCCGGTGCTGTGCAAACTGCACTGGCTGCCAATGATGGCAGATCACCTTTAAAGCTGGCTTACTGATGTTTAAAGCCCTACATGGACAGGGCCCAGATTATCTGAAAGAGCTTCTGGTTCCTTACTGCCCTGGTCGATCACTCCAGCTCGCCAATGAGGGGTTGTTAGAGATTCCAAGGGTGAATTTGAAGTGATCTGGTTCAAGAGCTTTTGCCTATGCAGCTCTCATCCTTTGGAATTCTCTACACATTCAGTTATGGAGTGCACAGCTGTGGAGGAATTTAAGAAGGGCTTAAAAAGCTTTCTGTGGCAAAAGCTTCTTTGGATAATGAAGTATTTTTACTGATTGTTTATGATTTTCAGTTGTATAGTCTCATAATCAGATTTTATATTAATTGTTTTTAAATTGTTAGGTGCCTTTGCAATTGAAAGGTGCCATGTAAATAAAATTATTATTATTATTAAGCATTGGCAGGGGGACACACAGCAGGGACAGGGAGGTGATACTACCACTTTACTGGTCATTAGTGAGGCCTCATCTGGAGTACTGTGTACAATTCTGGGCCTCACCTAAGAAGGGCATTGATAGATTGAAGTGGTCTAGAGAAGGACAACAGAAATGATACATGGCCTTCAGAAAAATCACCTATGAAGAAGAGGTTGGGGCTCTGAAATTGTACTTGCTAGAGACTAGGAGGAGATGGGGGATATGATTGAGACCTTCAAGTTCCTGAAAGATATCAACAAGGTCCCAAAAGTGCAGCTTTTACCAGGAATGTCAATTCTACTACAAGAGGCACAGTGGAAATTGAAGGGTGGCGTGTACAAGAGGGACATCAGAAAGTATTACTTCTCAGAGGGTGGTGGAACTTTGGATAGATTACCTCTTAAGGTGGTGGCTCCAAAGTCAGTATCAAGCTTTAAACATGGGTGGAACAAGGATTGGGATCAAGCACATGGCATTGGCAAGGGCTAGATGGGTGTCTAGGAGGACAGAACACCAGTGCACAATAGGTCCCGGATACCTCGCTTGGCAGACTCAATGGACCACAGGTCCCCTTCTGCCATCATCTTCTATGTTTCTATGTGTACCAGCTTCCCTCCCCATGGACCTGCTCTTCTATTCTCTTGCCTTCTCCCCTCTCCTCTAGCTAAAATACCTACTGGGCTCTCTCCTCCCCCTCCCTACTCCTGTCACGCCCTAATTCCTCATTTCCTTTCTCACTGTAGCTTTCTTACCCCTGACCTAAGCCTCCTACTATTGAGTCCCCCATTCCCTTACCCTACCCAGCTTCTTAATTCTGCAAACCTCACCCAACCTTATCCCACATGGCTTTGTACCAACAATGTTTAGTTATGCCTCTCAGTATGTATCCCTTGTAATCTGCTTCTCTGCGTTGTTTGCCAGTGGAATGCTGCACTTGTTTTTGCCATTATTGCTCATCTGATGTTTGTATTTTGTCTGTATACTAATCCCTCCTTCCACTGGGTTGCACCTGGAAATGAACCGCAGCTCAGTGTGCCTTTTCCATTTATCAAACTTTTAAATAGATAAAAAAATGCCAGATTATGGACTCATCTCCTGCATACAAAACCATTTGGAGGGTACTGAAAGTCTCCCTAGTTCCAAAATGTCAACATGTATGTTAGCATGATACAGCACCGTGCCCAGTTCCTCCAAGACAGCAAGGTTGTGGGATGCACCTACATTTTATGAAACAAAGTGGTATTAATAGCTACTGAATTGATATTGATACAACTACCTGTAATGGCCTGCTAAAAGCTCTGAAGTGGTTTGTACTGTACTGAGTGTTTTTAAATAAAGAAGACCTACAGAAACATGGTAGGAGTAAAGCATTTAAAACTACAGTGAGAAACCAGTTTTGTGTGAGTGCACTGCATTGGAACTGCCACTGTGCAGATTGTTGAATTTACTAGTACATATACCATGCTCCGTTTGAGACTAATGCATGTCTTAAAGAAATATAATTTCACATTTTCCCGTCTGAGCATTTGTAAGATCCTGAAGCATTTTATGGGGCTGTGGATTCCATTGACATAATAAGAGAAATTATTGTAAGTAATATGTAAGCTTTATTTATAAAGTGCCATTCAAATACCAAGCGCTGTACAATACAGCAATAAAACCACACAATTAAATAGATAAATAAATAGACATAGATATAAAATAACATTACATCAAATAAAAGTTACAAATCATCAAAATCTAAAAGAGTCAACTAAAACTATCAGAAAATGCTTGCTGAAAAGACAGGTCTTTAATTCAGTTTTAAAACTTTCGATGGTCAGGCATTGTATTAAATTTACAAGATCCTGAAGCTCTTTATGTGGCTGTCGATTCTGTTGACATAATAAGATAAAACAGTTATTGTATTAAATTTGCAAGATCATGAATCACATTTTGGGGCTGTGGATTTTGACATAATAAGATAAAACAGTTATTGTATTAGTCATTACAAAGTATTTGAAAAGTATCTATTATTTGACTAGCTACCCAGTTAACATTAAGGTACTGTACTCCATCCCATGTATAAAATACTATTGTATCCAACCCCAGAAGATGACTAATTTACTCAGAGAAGTTTGATCAAAATCCCAATATGAGGCCAGTTCACATTTGGCCTGTGGTTGAATTAAGAGTACTTGAAAAACAACAGTGAAAAATAACAGCTGGACACCAGCTGGGCAGCCTTGAAAACAGTAAGAAAACTAGAAAAATAGATAGTTTCCAAGGAAGGAGTGAGAATACCTTTCACACTCCTGTGTGACACCTGTTGATGGACTGGTATCGCAAGGGGTAATGCAGAGCATGCCTTGGCCCCAGCACTGGTCGAGTCATGTAAGTATGCAAAGTACCACAATGTCAATGCACCCCCCAATGCATAGTAATGGAATGATCACTTCACCCTCACCACATTTTAAAGGCGTAGTTTGAAGGCTAGAGGCATGGTGGTCACCCTACTGAAACTGAAATTGATTAGCCCTTAGTCTGAAGATTGTAAAGTTGACTGGTCTGCAGAAGGTGCCCCATCCCATTCCACCAATTGGAGGCTGGATGAGAAAAAAGGAATACATATAACTTAATGTCTCATGGTTATGAAACTTGGTAGCTGATTAGTCTGGATAGCACCTCCAGCCCCTCTCTCAACTCGGCCTCTCTGACTCTCTCCTTACTCCCCTTCAGTCTCCCTCAGAAGAGATGCTCAAGAATCACATTACTACAGGATGGATGTAAGCTGTGGCTCTTCAGTGTACTGTAGCTGGGTCATCATGTGGTCAGGGACAAACTGTATCAGTGTTTCCAAGCCACTCCACAGGTGATCCAGACAGTCATCCAGTTTAGTAATCTGCAAGAGCAGCACAATTATGAGTGGACCACTGCTAGAACCCCATGGTGAGGTGGTGAAGGTGGGGCACATGGAGAAGAACAGGGCTGCCCACAGTGATAAGCTCCATGCCTCCATACTACAGTCCCTCCACCCACATCTCCCCATGGATTAGTTGCTCTGGAAGATGGAACAGCAGGCCATCCCCTAAGTTCTGTTTCAAATAGTCAGCCACGGTGCACTGTTAAGAATGTCAAGGAAGACAGCTTTTACTGGGGTGAATGAAGCACCCATGGGACTAACCCGTGCCAGCACTAGACACACTGGTGGTAGACCAATCCCTTCAAGGTTGTAAGGGAGGTAAAATAGCCTAAGATACCACCAGTCCCACAGTCCCAATTCTCCTGCCTTCCAGTGGACATAACGGGTCAACACTACACCTGAAAACCCCATTCACTTCATAAACAAGAATAGAAATTACTCTGCCATCCAGGATTAAAACATGTTACTCAGTGTAGCATATAATATCATTGAGTTTCATTCACAGTCTAATTTGCAGAATGGGAAAACTGTTGCAGCAGGTCCCTAATTTATTACAGGCCTTTGGAATTTGCATCCTTTGCTGCCTAAGCTGTTGCACACCATGGGGTTGAGAGTGAAAGAGCATTTCCCTTTTCCAGGGCGCAGGCACTCTTTGTTGTTGTTGCTGCCATCTGGGGTCATTATGCTTTCTCCGTGGGAGTGGGGTAGGATGCCTCAGTGTTCCATATCTAGTCAAGCCTTCTCTGCTGTATGATATAAAACAGTCCCATCTGTATAGTGCTTCAAAGAACAAAAAACAGGACACACAAAGCTTACCATGCAGCAGTGATTGAAAGTTATTTAATCAAAAATATGAAAGAAATACCAACGGGTACTAGCAGCCTGTCCCCAGTGCTCTGAGGCATTCTGCCTCTTTGTAGGGGGAGTTGCTTCAACACCAAGTAACTCTTTTATGTTCATGCATAATAATTTCTGTATTAGCATAATGGATCCACCCTAATGGCTATCAACAGTGATTCATTTAATCAGCTTTGAATATCATAACAGGCTTCTTGAGTGCATCTGCCTTTTCCTATTCAGACATCACACTCTAAGTATCTACATATTAAATATTAAAACATACTGTATAACAAATACTACATTTTGACTAAACTTCTTGTTGCAATACAGAAAAGGATTCTTTTTTTAATAGGGAACTAACTGTCAATTAATAACCAGATCTGGAGCATTACAAGTTCTCAGCACTAATGGCCATAATGATTTTCTACAGAGCAGCGTTGAGTGAGTTTTAATAACCACTAACTCATATAGTCCAGTACACAGTCCAAAGTCCCAAATTTGGTCATCTGAGCCAAACTCATGGCTCCTTAGTCCATCAATAAAGTTTTCCTGTGGTGGTGTTTGGGAGGTGGGGGCCCATATTCCTTTAGATTATTGTTTGATGTTGCAGTCCATCATGTTGTGCTTGCAAGAGATCAGTTCAAGGTCTATAAAATAAAAACACAATAAGGAAATCATGATCACATAATTCCCAGTTTATATACTAAGGGTTATAAAACCAAAGTCCAGATCCCCAGTACTATCACTGTTCCTATCAAAGTCTACTGGGGAGAAAAGTGGTTGATTCAGGGTGAAAGGAAAGGGGAGAACATGATCATCTGGTAACCAGATTAAACAACTACTGTATAGGAACACTGTATAATCTATATTCCCATTTAAGCCATTCAACTGTCAAACATTTAGGGTGAATATCTAACGTGCCACCTTTTGCAGCAGTAGCACAGTTTTGTCTCCCCTCTGTGCCTTGATAATACATGTTCTAAAATGCAAAATGTTACCAAATCTGCCCTGCTATCATGTTTTTCTAAAAATGTCATGCCACAGGTGTTTCATGGTTTCCTGCATGAATATCCCTTAGGTGTTCAATAATTCTCTCCCTTACATGTGTTATTGTTCTCCCAGCATGTATTTGGGGCAGGGACACACTAGGACATAAATGACAAAAGTGCTGTAACATGATATGAATTTTCTGATACTTATATTGATTTCCAGTTCTGTGACCTTGAATGATTTCTGGCTACAGAACTTGCCTTTCTCAAAGATTTATCTAGTACAGTAGGTGAATATCCTCTCTCCCTAAGCCTCAAATACATTTCTCCAGAACATGCCCTGAAACCCTCCTATCTTGAACAATTCCAGCACAGTCTTAGAGCTGTCCTGTACCCACTAGCTCATATAGTCCAGTGCAGAGGCCAATGGTAGAAATTTCTGGAGTGATATGAGAAACCTAACAGGGGCCCAATGAAAGCCCACCAGCCTTGTTAGAGTTTGGTTGGGTAGTCATCCAGGACCACAAAGAAATGGCAGATATCTTTAACAATGCTTCTACTGACCTCAGTAGTGTCCTACCACCTGACTTTTTTGCGCACAGTCCCATGAGAGGCCCCAAAAGTGATGCGCATTAGCCCCTTTCCATTTCAATACCATAACCAAGGCAGAAGCCAAACAGTACTCCAGCGAGTGCTAAGTAAACCCAGCCTCAGCTATGACACCCTAAATCACAAACTCATCAACCTTACTCTTGACAAAGTGCTTCCCAGTTCACTAAAATCTTCAACCTGTCACTAAGACTCTCCCAATTCCCTCAGAGATAGAAGGCTGCAGTTGTGACACCCATCAACAAGAGTGGAGATAGAGCCCTACACAGTATTTCTCACCCCATATCAATACTACCTCCTCTCCAAAGCTCTGTAGTGCAGAATAGCCAACCAGTTAACTGACTACTTCAACAAATATCATATCCAGTGTCCACAACAACATGGGTTCAGAAAGTCGCACAACACCACCATGGCCCTCCTGGAATACACTGGCTTCATTCACTGTGCATTCAACTGTGGTGAGACGGTGGGTGCAGCCTACATTGACCTCACCAAAGCATTCAGTACTGTAAATCACTCATTACTACTAGAACAACTTGCTGCAGATGGACTCTCAGATTCAAACACCCTGGAGAAAAAACTACAGATAGATTGTTCAGTGGTTGAAACTTGGTTATAGAGCATAAACTCCTTTAAATCAAAGATCATGTTGTTCTCAAATCCCCATAATAAACTCAAATCCCATCACCTAGCCATTCAAAATAATATAGGCACTGTACTGGAAATAGTTCAAACGTTCAAATATCTAGGGTCACTCGACAGCTCCCTATCATTCATCACCATGTTGACTACATTGTGAGAGCAGTCAATGCTAGGATAGGCCTGCTGCACTGACACAAGCACTGACTGACTCCTGAGGCACTCCGTCGGCGGTCAACAGTAGCATTATCCTATCATAGACTATGGTCTAGTTATCTACAGTGCCACATCAGAAACTGCACTTAACATAGAAACATAGAAACATAGACTTTGACGGCAGATAAGGACCGCTAGGCCCATCTAGTCTGCCCATTTACCTACCTACAGGATAGCCGCAGATTCTAGTTAACCAACAGCCTATTTCTTCCTACACCCCACAAGAATTGCCTTATGTCTGTCCCATGCATTCTTGAATTCTCCACAGCTTTAGACCCCACAACCTCCTAAGGAGGCTGTTCCAGCCATCCACTACCCTCTCTGTGAAATAATACTTCCTTACATTGCCCCTGAACCGCCCTCCTTCTATCTTTAAATTGTGTCCCCTTCTTCTTGCAAGTCTCTTTTTCTGAAAGATGCTACCCTCTTGGACGTTGTTGATTCCACTGAGGTACTTAAAAGTTTCTTTCATGTCCCTCCTCTCCCTTCTTTCCTCAAGGGTATACATATTAAGCTCCTTTAGTCTCTCCTCTTCGGCTTCTCTTGCAGACCCTGCACCATTTAGTGCCCTCCTCTGGACTACCTCTATCCTGTCTATGTCCTTGCGGAGATGGGGTCTCCAGAACTGGACACAGTACTCCAGATGGGGTCTCACCAACTGTCTGTACAGAGGGATAACAACTTCCTGTTTTTCTGCTGATGCCTCTCCTATACATCCCAGTATACCCCAACCCTCCCTACTGCCTTCTCACATTGCTTGCTAACCTTAAGGTCATCTGATATGATTACCCCAGGTCCCTTTCCTTTTTTGTTGTTGTCACTACCTCTCCACCCATTGTGTATTCTTCCCCTGGGTTCTTGTTTCCCAGGTGCATTATTTGCACTTCTTTGCATTGAATCCTATCTGCCATACTTCTGACCATTCCTCCAACCTTGCCAAGTCCCTTTTCATCCATTCCACGCCTCCTTGTGTATCAACCCTGTTGCAGATCTTTGTGTCATCTGCAAAGGCATACTTTCCTTCCAGTCCCTCTGCAATGTCACTGATGAAGACATTAAAAGGACTGGACCAAATACTGAACCCTCACGGTACCCACTAGTAACCGCCCTTTCTTCAGAGTGGACTCCATTTACAATTACCTTCTGTGTCCTGTTGTGCAGCCAATGTTTTACCCAGGCTACCACCCTGGGACCCACTCCCAGGCTGGTTAATTTGACTATTAATCTTTTGTGTGGGACTGTGTCATATGCCTTGCTAAAGTCTAGGTAGGCCATGTCCACAGCCCCTCCCTGGCCTACTACTTTGGTCATCCAGTCAAAGAAATCTATTAGATTCGTTTGACATGACCTTCCGCTGTGAACCCATGCTGCCTTGGGTCCTGTGCTCCACTGGCCTCTAGATACTCAACTATTCTTTCCTTCAGAGTGACTCCATCACTTTCCCTACCACAGAGGTCAGACTGACAGGTCTGTAGTTTCCTGCCTCTGTCTTGGTTCTACTTTGTGAAGGGAATCACATCCGCCTTCCTCCAGTCCTCAGGTACCACACCATCCTCCCATGATTTATTAAAAAGAGTAGCAGGGTTAAAACTGTGCTAAACAAAGCCTGAAGATTAGTTACAGGTGTGCACTGACTCACACACACCAGCGACCTGTATGCCCAGTCAAACTGGCTACACCTCAATGGGAGGGTAAAATACCAGTCCGTCTATTGGTCAAGAAAACTGCTCTTGGCCTAACCTCCCAGCCCTCCTGAACTTACTCACCCCAACATCAAACCCCATAGGACTAGGGGCATGACTAGTCACTCATACCAAGTCCCTTTCTCGCACAACAAAGGGTCAGCGGACCATTGAGTACTGTGCCTTCTACTGGTTAAATGGACTACCTGGTGATATCATTGCTGAACCTAAGATCAGGCCTTTTAAATGTAAATTTTGGGCACACATCATAGCCATTAGTGGTTGTGATTGCAGTCTATAGCCTTGTCCTCCTTTAGCCAAATCCAGCTCCATTAGCTCCATTTGCCCCCACCACTCCTACCCCTCCTGACCCCTACCCCCCATGCTCCTGTTCCCTACCTCCCTCCTTTCCTATCCCAACCAAGGCCTCTGGCTGCTCTTAGCCTAGTCCTTATACAAACTTCTAACCTTTTGAAACTTTTAGTCATACCGTAATCCTATTTCCTACCATAGATACGTTTGTCTCAACTTGACCCCTACAAGCCTCCCATGCTTCTCCTACTCCATACCTCCCTTTTCCTATCCTTGACAAGACCTCTGGCTGCTCTTAGCCTTGTCCCCTTATACTAACGTCTAACCATTGGTAACATTTAGTCATACTGTTATATTATTCCTTCCTTAGAAATGTTTGTCTCAACCTGATTGTACCATTTATAGCTCTATGCTTATACCATTTTGTACCACACTGTACCCTGTTTTTCACTGTATTCTTATTGTATCTTATAGCATGTTATTTAATCAACATGAAACCTTTGTAAATGAGCTCCCAGCTCAAAGGTATTGTTAATCTGAGATATAAATAAATAAAAATGAAGGGATACATGTAGATGATATTGACAGGGATGGATGGGCACTTTGAGCATGTATTTTTCATAAGCGTCATTTAGACATGAAATGTGCGTCTGTGGTTTTGGAGTGGTGTTTGTTTCCTTGCTTTTAAATTTTGTAATGTAAAGCTTTTATATGACCTAAGCTTGCAGGTCTTTTTCGTTGATTACTGGGTAGCTGTACTGTTTTTTGCTTCATGTTGCATATACTGTAGGCGTAAAGTAATTGTTTTCATTGGAGAATTTATTGCACACTTTGTTGACCTGTTCCCAAATTCCCGTAAATCATGTTCTCGTGCTTGAGAGAAGTGTAAAAAATTAGAACTGAACGACCTGATCTGAAGTTCTGAGGCAGAGTCAAGGTTGGAGCTGTGAAGTATATTACACCTGTTTTGTATAGCATGTGGACCAACAAGGCGTACCCAAGTTTACACAACTCCAGATTCCTTTTGGGTACTGCAGTCTGGTCTAGAGCTTGTGAAATTCCTTCCTCCCAGGGTTGAAAGTCTTGTCAGGGCTCTTGCTGTTCAGCATCCAAGCATCACTATAAATGCTGCAGGACAAAATTAACGTTTGTCAGAAATGTAAGCATGTATGCTGTTCTGGATTCTGTTTTATTATTTTATTTATCTATTTATTCAGATCTCAGATTATAACACCTTTGAGCTATAAACTCCTTTACATAGGTTCTACGTCAGTAAGGTAAAACAAGTTACAAATGAAGAAGAGAATTCAATAACATGAGTACCAAAAATTGTACATTGTATGCCAGAGAGATCAAATAAAAGTTATTTCATTCAGTCAGGACAACAGTACAGCTAACACTAAGATAAGCCCACAAGGCCTTGTCAAGGAAGGTTCTGGTAAGAGGATGGAGCAGTGGAGGGGTAAGGGGAAAGAAGTGAGGAAAAAAGGGGAGGGAAGCTGTAGCTCTCTTACAGACAACTCTGACCTTTGCCTTCATCCTGGCTGACCTCTGTTTAAAAAAAACATGCACTACGCCTGTGTAAAGGATTTGGTATACACATTTGTTAAACCAGGCATGTCATAAAAGTGAAGGAATCCTCCTGCTAGTGGTAAGTAAACAGTTCTATGGCCAGCTTGACAATACTAAGAAGCCTAGCACAAGTTGTGCCACAGTTTGTCCCATGAACCTCCTTCCCTCCCATTCACCCCTGACAAATACACATCCTCCCAATGCCAGAGCTGCAATATACTTAGCTTTACGTAGTGTACTGGTATGTGACTCTGTTACTAAGCAAAACATCTTGGCCTTGGGAGTAATTAATAAAACAGACCTAAAAAGACCCAAGAAAAGAGTAGACCAGGTCATTGTTGCAATAAATCTGATCCTTCATGCACATTTATGAGGTAAAACGTATTCTTTTCCAACAATCAGCAATATCAGATGACTGTAATGGTCAGCAGCCAAACGCTGACCTCTCATGTTCACTCGGTTGATCCAGAGGAAACTAAAAATATACATTCAAACAAAGAATGGATAGATACAAGGTATAGATACACAACATTCAATGCACTGAGTAACTGGATAATTGAAAACAGGCTTCTGTTTTTGATGCATGGGCAGTGTCTGACCAGTGTCAGTGGCTCAGCAGGTGAAACACTTGCCTCTGGGGCTGGACAACAGAAGGTTCTAGGTTCTAGAACTACACTAGATACTTAGGGTAATACCCATAACTGACACTGTAGTGCAGTATGGGGTACTAGACTGCTGAGGTGCCATCCTTTGAATGAGATGTTAAACTCAGTTCCCCTTCTGCCCACCTTTGGTCACTGTCCAGGTGACAATGAAAGACCCATGACACTGGTTGATGAAGAGCAGAGGAGTTTCCTCGATGCCACGGTCAACACTTCCTCATCAATAAAACAGGTCCATGTAACCCACCTCCCAGCATGCACCTGGAACCAAACTATCACATCTTAGTGTGCATTTCCTGGTAAAAAAATTACAAATAAATGAATAGAAAACAGTGCAGGATGACTGCATCACTATTATATATTCAAGCAAGCCATCAAACTTAGACTTGGAAAGTACTCTGCAGAAAAAGTGGTAACAGGGTATTCCCACAAAGCTGGTGAGAGGAGGAACTTGATTGATCAGTGGTCTACATTCCAGTCCTAAATATGCATGCAGGTATTATATGTATGTATGTATGTACAGTATGTAGGTATTATGTATGTACTGTATGCATGTATGTATGTACGTATGTATGTATGTACACACGCAAATATTGTTTGCACTGTATACATGCATGTAGATGTATGTAAATAATGTATTTATGCAAGTATTGTATGTATTTATGTACTATATACATGTACACTATGTAGGTATGATATATGTATTATGTAAATACCATATGCATGCATGTACTGTATATCTGTATGCAGTTATGTATGTTAGCACTGTATGTGTGCATATAAGTATTGTATTGTATGTATTCAGGAATGTAAGCAAGTACAGTGTGAATGTATGTATGTATGTATGTGAGTACTGCATATAGAAAATACTGGATGGGCAACTATGCACAATCAGTGTGTTGTGCCACTCAGGGTTCTCATTCCCTCTGACCTCAAGAGCAAATCTCTGGGGTCTGTGGGAATCAGAACCCTGAAGTGGCAGAACACACTGGTTGTGCATGAAGCTGCTCATCCTGTATTTTTATAGTGTATAGTATTATGTGAAATGTGCTTGCAGCAGTTCTTTCACTTTGAGAATGAAACTGATTATGCAGTCTCTAGAGGTTTCAGAATGCTGTTGTACCACAGAAGGATACAATCACATTCCATGATCTTTGAATTGTGGTGCAACAACATTTTGAAATGGATGGAGTTCTATAAGGAACAATGTTCTACTATACTGTACACTATAAATGGATTTAAGCACTGTATGTAAGCATGAAAGTACTGTACTTATACACTAAGTACTGTAAGTGTATATGTATGGGAGTACTGTATGCAAGTATAAATGTACTGCATGTAAAGCTGTGGGCCAGTGGTGTGTTGCCTTTTCACACAATCAGCAGATTGCATAACAGGCAACACGGCAAAGAAATTATAAGAACAAACGAGCAGCAAAAGGTCATTTTGTTCTTTCATTGCACTGTGTCACCAGTGCTGTGATCTTCCATGGCAGCCATGTTTGTTAAAGTAACATGCTGCTGGCCACAACTGTATGTATGTGAGTACTGTACATATGTAAGTATTCTATGCATGTAAGCATAGCATGCGTGTATGTGGACCATGCCTGAAAAGGTCCTTGGACCAGTGCACCAACCCTCTTGACAAATGAATGAATAAATAAATAAACAAATACTGTGAGTTTGTTTGTATGTATGAGTACTGCATGAATTCATGTCAATAGATTCCAGGGTATAGGGTGAAAATAGGATCCAGGGTACAGTGATAGATCAGACTAGATGGGCCTACTTGTCCTTTTCTGCTGAAAAATTCTCTGTTTCTATGTATGTAAGTATGGTATGTATGTAATGTGAGTACTATATACATTATATGTATGAACAGCATGCATGCATGTATATAGGTGTGCATGTATATACTGGAAGTATGGATGTGAGCACTGTATGCATGTACTGTATATATGTAAGTATGAGTAAGTAAGTAAGTACTGTAAGTAAAGTTTATTTGTTCAGCACCCCATCCAGGAGACTGAGCACTGTACAAGTAGGTAGGAAACATACAACAATCAATAAACATGAAGACAAATAATCAAATAAAACAAGTTAAAATCCAGCTTAAATAAAATGTTATAGTTGTTACAGTTTAACTACAGACATTCAAAAATGCTTTTCTTTTGCAGTTATTTGTTTTATTAAGTTTGCAACAGACAAGCATATAAAATAGTACATAGCTATGCAGTCAGATTAAAAGGAAACAGCATACGTGGTATAGTGTGACAGGGTAATCACACATGTTGCACTTCCATACAGATATCAAGAAACAAAAATGAGATTTACAGGTACTCTATGTTTGTCAACTTTAAGCAACACAACCAATGGCAAGGCCCTAGGGAAGAAGGCATTCTGGGTACTTTTACTAAAATACAGCAGCTAACAGTTTGAGGGGCAGTGAAACTCTTAGACTTTGTCTTCCGCTAAGAAGATAACAATACTAGTAGACCAAACCTTTTATCACTCAGAGAGGGTCATGGTGGGAGTAAGAGGTCTTTGAACCTGCTGTTAAGTGAGGAAGAGAGGAAACAAGTGTAAATTGGAAGTATAGGGCCACTATTTTATGAAAATTCTTCATTTTATACAGAAAACAAGTGGGATATTTTCAAGTTGGAGGATAGTGTAACCAGTGCTTTTTCCCATTCTTGAAAGGATGGTATATTCTTGGTTCTCAAACCTCCAAAGCAGGAGTCGTTTAGCTTCAATGGAGACTAGCAAGAGCCACGTTCTCTGGGAGGCTGTAAACTTCGACAAGGAGTCTGGGATCCCAAGCAGGACCAGTCCGGGGACAGGGGATTTGGACCTGGAGAATTTTGGAGCAGTGTTCCAAAATCTTTATCCATTATTTCTAGACTGGGGTACAAGACCACAGTATATGTAGCAGGTTTGCTACTTGTGCCTTACACCTCCAACAGTTATCATGAAACAAAAGGGCCATTGTTTTAAGATGATCTGTGATCTGGTACTAATAGTGGTACTGTGCTGAGCTGTGTCAGTTGAAGACTAAGGACAGTAGGTTAGAGCATGCCTGGAGGAGGACAAGGTGGTGCTGAGGCTCCATTATTTAGCGTATCAGTGGGCAATCGATCTTAAGATGATTGAGTTTTGCCTCGGTTGATTGCTTGGCAAGAAATCGCCCAGCTGCTCTGTTCTTCACTGTCGACAGTTGGCTAAATCCCTCCTGTCTGCAGTCTATGACAAAATTTTCCACAGAAAAGTGTGAGCAGTTTGGGTGTTTCTTTGCAGACAAGTTGTGCTCTATTAGGGTGTGTATTACTTCCTCTGGTCCAGCTTTTGCTGGAGGTGATTAACCTGCTTGTAAAGATCGTTTGCCAAGTTGGAGTGAGTTTTGGCTGGTTTTGGCAGTTGAGGTCCTCCATGTGCTTACCAGCATGTGTCCCACTAGCTGTGCCCTGGACCCAGGGCCAGCGTGGCTTGTCATCAGCTGCTTGGATTTCCTGGGCTCAGTGTTCATGGAGACTGTGAATTGGTTCTTAAGTGAGGTGTCTTTCCTATGGCCTTGAAAGAGTCTGTGGTAAGATCCCTCCTTAAAAAGTAAATTTTAGACCAGATGTTCTCTTGAACTATAGTTCTATCTCTAATCTTCCCTTGCTAGGGGAGGCTATTGAGAAGGTGACAGTTGACCAGCTGGTTGAGCGTTTGGAGAGTTTGTCCATCTATGAACCTCTCCAATTGGGTTTTTGGCTCTGGCACAGCACTGAGAAACTTTGGTCAGGCTGGCACATGATCTCTTCATGGCGAGGGCTGAGGGCACTCTGCCATCTTGGTGATCTCGGACATATACTCAGCATTTGACACAGTGGCTCATGTGGTACTATCTGATCATCTTCAGAACTATGTGGTGCTACCAGCACAGTTTTGTGCCAGTTTAGTTCATATTTAACTGAAAGATTGCAGCGCATAGTCCTTGGGAATTTTTCTTTGGACTTTTCACACTGCCTTGTGGTGTACCGCTGGGCTCCATTTTGGCCCACCTGTTGTTCTCTGTGTACATGCTCCTGCTGTGAGGGATCATTAGGTGGTACAATCTGGTGTTTCACTGCTACATGGATGATATCCAGTTGTACCTGTCTTTTTCCCCAGGTGACCTTTCTGCCTCAGGTATGCTGAACCAGTGTTTGGCTGAGTAAAATGATTGAATGTCTGCTAACTGGCTATGTCTCAACCCCAGCAAGATGGAGGTTATGGTGATCATGCTGGGTCATGGCGGTGTCTCCGCTGATGGGAGGCTGCTCTCGTAGTTGATGGGTGGCCCTTGTCGGTGGTCAGTGCGGTTAAGGATCTTGGCATTTTCTTGAAGACAGACTTACCCTTACACAACAGGTGTCATCAGTCATTAGATATGAGTTTTCCATCTCTGCAATATAGTCAGGATCTGTCCGTTCCTAACACCTGCTGACCCGGTACAGCCATCCATGCCTTTGACACCAGCAGATTTGATTACTGCAACAACCTGTACCTAAGGCTGTCTGGAGGATTGATGCATCAACTGCAGATAGTGTAGAATGCTGCAGCCAGGATGTTGACAGGTACCTCAATGAAGGATCATGCCACTCCTGTTCTGTGTGCTCTGCACTGGCTGCCTGTGAGTTCGAGCATCACTTTTAAGATATGCTTTTTAACTTACAAGGCCCTACGTGGTTCAGGACCTGACTATCTTAAAGAGCTCCTGGTTCTATATTGCTCTATCTGCCTCCTATGATCCACGAGGCTGGTTTGCTCATTGTACCCTCCTCACACCTTAACAGACATGGTGATAGAGCATTTGGTATAGCTGCACCATTGTTGTGGAACTCTCTTCCATCCTACTGTACGTTCATGCAGCCAGCACAGTTGAGGCCTTTAAAGTCGCTTTAAAAACATACTATTTGATAAAGCCTTCAGTTTTATTTGAAAATATTTGATTTTATTCTTGGGGTGTTTTTATTCTTACTTGATTATTTTTCTATGCATTGTACGCTATCTGAGCCCCTGGATAGGGTGCTATATAAATAACATTTGCGTGCCTTGCCTAATCATATTTTGAATAAGCATGCTACGTTGGATATACAGGCATGATGGATGAACCTCCAGGAGTGGGTCCAAGCCTCATCAGGGATGGTGGTCTGCAACACCCTTGCCAGTTTTGCTTGGGCTGAAGTGAGGATCCAGTGTGGCATCCCTTAAGGATCTGTAAATGGAACCTGCTAGGCCAGATTTTGCTTTGAGCCAAATCTACATAGGCATTCGGTAACCACATACTTGGGTGCTTAACACAGGTGCAACAGCCACATTTGCCTCTCCTGTTGGGTGTATAAGCTTCTTAGCTGTAAGTATCTCCAGAAATTAGATTTAGGGAACTTGCATCTTTGCTGCAAGGCTTGAAAGGAATCAGTCATGCTATTGTTGAGGGTGGACACATCACCCATCAAATGTATCTTTCCAGGTGGACCAATTAATTGGACTGAGGCCTACACTGCAGAGGATTGTTCTATAAGGGGTGAAGGATCCTTCCCTATGCAGTGTTTGGTTATCCCTCACCTTACCCAAGGTCTCATGTGCTGTGGTCATTGTGTACCATTCGTGAAAAATATTTGGCAAGGCATGGCCCAAGTGAGCAGATGGGTGTACTCCCCAGCAATTCTGTTTCAATATCCATCCAAACCAGCAACTGAGCCCCAGGTGTCTGAACAGCATTCATGTTTTGGCTATAAAGAAGGCATAGTGGTAATTTAAAAATGAGGTAGCCCCCAGCCTCCTCTTGACCAATGAGCTTGCAATTTAGCCCTGCTATATCGGTTGGGGTGATCTTTCCCATACAAAGCTTCCAACAAGGCTATCTATTTTTGAAACCAGGTGTTTCTAATGTGGATGGAAGGTGAGCTAGCATAAAAGATCTGTGGGGCTGCAATTATTTTTATTGCAATGACTTTCCTGCAAAGGATGATATCAGGTACCTCCATCTCATCAGTTCATTCATTACGTAGTTTAGCTAACAAGGGCTGGCGATTGGCTGCAACCAAACATGAGACAACTGGGGTAATGTGGACTCCTAGATATCTGATACTGTTGGGTGCAACCTGGAAGCTCGACACCAAATCAGGCTATGTGTTAAAATTAAGAGATAGAGTCTCAGATTTGGATATGTTGATTCGTAGCCCCAAGAGGGCTGTAAAGGAGTTTGGAGGCTAATTGTGGCTGGGAGGGCCTGAGTAACATCCTCACCAAAAACCAAGTAGTCATCTGTGTACAGTTTAGTTCAGAATTCCCTGGGTCCAGTTCTGATCCCTTTTGCTTCAGGGTATTGATGAATTGTAGCAGCGAGGGCTCCATGGCTATTACAAACAAAAAGGGGGATAAGGGACATCCTAGATGAGTCCATCTAAAAATGAGAAATGAGTTTGAGAGTGTTGTTAGTAAGGATATGTGCATTGGGACTATTGCAAAGTGTCTGGACCAAGTTTGTAAAAGTAAGGGCAGAAGTTAAAATTCTAAGGACAGCTAACAGGTAGTCCCACCCACTGAGTTGAATGCTTTAAGTTGATAGCAATGCGCCGAGGGTGGAAAACCTGTGCCACCTGAAGTAGAGTGACCAGGCCCTTAAGTAGTTCGACTATACTCTTTCTTTGATAAAGCATACCTGGGAAGGGTGAATACGTCTGGAAGGATGGTCTCTAGGAGGCCAAGTATTTTAGCAATGATTTTACATCGGAATTGATTAGGGAATATGGTAAACAGTTGAAGGTTGGGAGGGACCCTTGCCCTCTTTAGGCAAAACTGTAATGACTGCTTCCTTTAAGGTTTTGGGGAGATGAATTGTCATGGAGTCCTGCATCATTTGTAGCATTGGTTTAGTCACTTCTTCTCGGATCATTTGATAAAAATCTATGGAGGCAGTCACCTCTGGGCCTTATGAGGGACCATCATTTTGATGGCCTTGGATACTTCTGCAGCATTAACATGGGTCTCCAGGGATTTCTTCTGGGCCTGCAACATTTTGGGAAGGGATAGGTGTTGTGTGAAGTTTTAAAATCCTGTTCATTTAGTTTGGATTGAGATTGGTATATGGTTTAATAGATGATTTTCATGATTTCGTAATGGCTTTCAGGAAGGCCTGCAGTTGGCCAGCACTGTCATTAAGATGGGCTATAAATCTTTTCTGCCTGTTGTTTGTGGAGATGGAAGGATAATAATCTTCCTGCTTTCTCTCCCTGCGCCCAATTTTGTTTGGGGTCTGGTGATCTGCAATTCTACCGCCCTTGTAGCTAATAAATTCAATTGGATCTGGAGAAGTTATCTCTGCTATTGCATTTTTTTAAGTTCTGGGGATTTCTTTTATAAGTGTTCTCCTTAACATTAAGGAGAGATTTTAGTATATGAAATTCCTTATCCCGGCTCATATTCTATGGGTGGCATAGCTGATTATTTTTCTTCTTATTGTGACTTTGAAAGCTTCCCAAATCAGGGTTGGGGTAGAGGACCCTGAAGGGTTATGCTGAAAATACATTGTGGTTTCTTTTTAAACCATTTCTGAAACTCATTGTCCTGAATTAGCAGGGTGCTAACCTTCAAGGGGTCTAACCTTGCCAGGGCAGAATCCAGTATGGAGACCATGGTCACTGTGGCATGGTTAGAGATGCATATGGGTTCAATAGATATGGAAGACACTGCAGAAGTAATCCCAGGGGAGGTAAGCCATACATCCATTCTACTGGCTATTTGGTGCAGGTCAGAGAAATAAGTATAGTCTCTGTTGGATGGGCTCAGTAACCTCCAAGTGTCTGTCAGTTGGTGCAGTGAGACTAGGTTTTGTAGGTGCAGAGGGCCCAAGTATGGGGTTCCAGCTTGCAATTTGACCTCACAAGGCAGTAGTCCATCACCAGGTTGAAATCTCCCCACCCCAAATCATATACCAGTGAAACAATGATAAAATTACAGCGAAGACCATTATAGTGACAAATTCAAGACTGTCTCTGTAATGACCCACTGAACTCTGGCACCAGTTTTGCCGATGTTTTGCCTGCTTTCAAATCAATTCCACCTCAGAGTTAGTTATTAAAAATCAGGAGGGGCAGGACATGAGTCCCTGCATGGGAGGGTGCAGGGCTGAAGCCCCGTAAAAATGCAACAGTGATTTTCTGATGGGTGAAACTTTGACAGTTGAAGTTTGCCTGTCGCTGCAGGGATTTTGATAACAAAGTTGTTGAAGTGACTTGGTGAAACCCTATCCAAATCACATCTGGGTTGTCGAATGACATATCCAGGAAAGGCTGGGAAAATCTGTCAAAAATGACCAGTCATCCTGGTTTAGAGGTACAAATTACCCATGATAATAGGACCCTAGGGGATTTTAGTTTGTCAAGTATCCACCTACCATCTGAGTCACTTGCTTGTATTATGGTGCTCCATTTTATGTTTTTATGAAGAAAATGGACACTCCGTGTGTAGCAGTCCTGGAGGAAATGTGTTCTACCCACCCCACCGACTCTTTTTTAAGTTTTTGAGCTACTTTATTATCAAACTTTGTTTCCTGAAGAAGAGCCACTTGCATGTTCAGTTTCTTCAGGTGGGCCAGAATTTTCTTTACTTTATGGAGGAGTTGGAGCCCCCTTACATTCCGTGTAGTAAATGTAATAAGGGTTAGCCATGGCTTAGAGTATGTAAATACTTAAGGTTTATGTGCCGTTGGGTCCATAAATTGGGTGGATTATGGAAAGTAGGCCATGACTGCTACATCTGTTTTTGATTTGTGCCAAATAACACCAACAGGTAGTCATTCAATACCGTGGAACAATATTGTACAAGTGATAGATAATGTTACCCTGTTTATATATCTATATCTTGCAAACTTCTTTTTAAACTATATTCTTACAGAATAACAGTAGAAAAACATGTAATATAAGCTATTATTATAATCAAATAGCATATTTTACAACTTGTAAAGTCAAGTGGCTTGAAAAACAATGTAAGAGAACTAGACAATAACAAAGTGCAATTACCACACATATTAAGGGGTCATGCCCAGGATTTAACAAAACAGTAAGGACTAGGGCAGTACCTTAGGACCAGGAGGTTAGCTCTAAAACCTCCAGTGATCCAGGTTACCCTTCCTTGAGGGAGATATTGTCCTCAGTGTCTATGAGCCAATAAGCCACAAAGGGCTAACCAAGCAACAGAGGGACAAGTTATTACTCAAGGAATACAACACCTAGAGGGAGATTATGGGTGAAAAATCACTTGGCTAGGAACACACCTATAGCTGTGTCAGGACCAAAGAGTGCACCTAACAATGCTCTGACTTGTTTGAGTGCTGGTATACTAAATTAGTATGCAGCTAGATGGAAGATCAAAAGGTCAGGCAGCTGCCACCCAGGTAAGAGGAATATACACATGTTGCAAAATAGCAGCTGTTGTGAATGCTCTTTAGTGAGCTGTCAGCTCAGTGCATAGCATTGTGCCACAACAGTGGGGTACCATATTCAGGTAGCACCTTAGTGTGTGGTAAGGTGCGCTGAGGGCCTCCTGTGCTTCCGGACAAAGCACCTGTAATTGTGTGGGGTTGGCGAGCACATCATAAGGGGACTGAGGAGATAGAGCCAGTGTTTGAGCTGCAGTATAATTTGCATCCCAGTGATATTTTATGGGTTTGTATAGTGGTGCACCACGCTCCTTGGTGTCCCGGAAATGTAGATGTCCTAGTGCTGGAGGAAGTATAGGAATCTATCCAGTTCAGGGGTGTCACAAGGACAAGAGCTGCTACCTAAAGAAAAAATATAGGCACTAAACAGGCTTAGATACAGCAAGTACTAGACTTTACAACTATAAGGCATGCTAGGTAATGTGGTACAGTGCTGAAGCAGGCTGAAGTACAATTAAAAGGAGCACAGTCAGGGGCTGAGTGACACCACATTTAAAGCCTCATGGGAGACTGGTCCTTTTGAGGAGCTCACTCATGCTCAAAAGAACCTACGTCCACAGGAGCTCAAAGGAAACCCAGCCATAAGGGATTGCTATAGCATTCCAGCTAGCAGGGTAAGCAGGAACTTGTGCTGCAGAGCCGAGCTGGCTGAACAAGAACATGTCAGCCCTTAACTGATGGTAGCTATTAACAATTAGAGCCTTAACTTATTTTAACAATAATCTGGTACATTCAGGCACATTTTAAACCTAAGCCAATATTAATGCAAGACAAAGATAACAGAAAAAAAAGATTTAAAACTGAGTGAACTTGTTCCATAGTGACAGACTTGGGGATAGGAAGTCCAAGTTCCCGATCCTATTTATTGTGATAGATCAGGCAACTGCCTGGAAATTAACAAGGCTCACCTGACCATACCACTTTTGACAATTGAAGCAAACAACCAAGTCCTGCTCGGGCGATCATGGTGGGGCGAGGTCTGCTCCGTGCTGCTCTGCAATGGCGGGTCTGTGAGAATAAGAACAATGGCATCACCCTACTGCTCGAGATGCAATTGGCCCATTCAGTGCAGATTGGGGACCAGTCAGTTAAGGGATGCTGAGGCATGGCTGCCGAGGTACTGGACTGCTGATCATTCATAGACAAGGTAAGAGAAGTGGACGCCAGGTCTCTCAGTGGTTCGTGATCTGTTGGCAGTCTTAATAGGTGTGGTAAAGGGGACTCGCTGCTGGAATTGGACATCACATAGATTCTTTGGTGACTTCTGGATCAGGTCCTGGGTGAGAAGGCATTTGAGATGGCAGTGTTTCTGTTCTTTCTTCTTTGCCTACCCTGTTGACCTGTTGCCTTTGCTCTGCAGTGTTGGCTCCCTCATTAGGACTAGTTGCACGAGAAGGATTTGTAGTTGGTGGCTGAGACAAATCCATGGGCACGGCCTCTGAGCATCATTGTTTTGATGGAGGATGTGATGGTGCCATGTTATCAAAGCCAACCAATTGAAGGTAGTACACTGCTTCCTTGGCATTGGAAAGTGATAAAACTCCATTTATTTAAATTCTCAGCATAGCAGGATAATGCAAGGAGGTCAGAATATTGTTTGGGAAAATCTTTGTCTCACCCCAGCATGAGCCTTGCATCTCCATGAGATTTCCAGGAGAAGTCCTGGAATATTTTAACAGGGTGCCCTTCCCACCATAGTGGTCCTCTCTTCTGTGCCACCCTCAAGATTGCCTCCATAATCAGGTAGCATAGTAGCTTGCACAGGATGGGACAGTTTTTTTTGCCTGGCTTCAGTCTAGGAGCAAGAGACCGATGGGCCCTCTTGATGTCTGGTGGGGGCAGTTGGGGGCCTGCAGAATAGATGGGAGAACAGGAAGGCTGCCATGTCACAGCCCCTCTGTGCCCTCAAGGATGCCCACAATATGGATGTTGTTCCTGCTGGCCTTGGTCTCCAGGTCATCTACCTTTTCCATAAGATGTTGCAACTGTTTGTGGTGGCCCGGAGTGTTCCATGGTGGTGCTCTGTGATGTCTTGATGAGGTTTGTTCAGTAGCGGAGACCGGCAATGCCAAAGTTGCCAAGTCTTTATTGGTCTGCCACATAGTTGCCTTTAGCTTGGTCGTGTCCCACAGAATTTAAGTAAGCATAAACATAATGTTAGCCAAATGTGGACTACTGTCCTTTTGAAAGTGCCTGTGAAAGTTGTAGGCAGTGACAGGGAACTTTGCCGCCTAGATGGAAATCGTCAGGTGTACTAGTTAATGTAGTCACCTCTGGTGCTGAAGAATGGTCCTGAGTAACTTCAGTTTCGTGGTTTAAGTCTTTTAGCAGTTCTTGTAATTCTGATATAATCCAAATGTCTTAAGTGACAGCTTCTTGATACTATTCGTTGTACATTGATTTTCCAGATATGGATGTCAGATGGCAATGAATCCCCCTCAGTGGGTCTGTCTCACCAAATTAGGCTGCAACCATGCTTGATGGCTAACTCTGCCCCCATAAAGCAATTTTTCTAAAGATGCTCCTTCAGGCCCTGCATGAAGATATCCACCAATGATACCAATCCCTCAAAGATTTTGGTAGTGAGTCCCATAATTCCAGGCCCGCCACCTCAAATGAACGATCTCCGGAGGACTTGAGGCAGGCCTTGGGAGCCACTAGGATCCCGTCAGTAGAGGAGCAAAGTGAGCACACAGGATGGGCAGGAGTCAGGAGATCATTCAGGTAACCAAGATCCGATCCATGTAGGGCCTTATAGGTGAGCAGGCCCACCTTGAGGTGATTCTCCATCTACTGGCAACCAGTGCAGCTCATGCAAAACTAGGGTCACATGACAGGACCTCAGAAGGCCCATGAGTAACCTGGCTGCTGCATTCTTCAACAGTTGCAATCACTGTAGAATCCCTCCAGTGACCCTGAGATACAGAGAGTCACAGTAGTCGAGTCAGATGTCACAAAAGCATGTACTAGTTGAGGGCAGGGACATCAGGCTTTTTTCAGAGACCTCAAGCCCCACTGAAAACACTATGTCTAAGGCATGACTGTGGCTGTAAGTCACAGAAGCAGCAGCTTGTGCAAGGCCCAGTGAAGGCATCGACTGGAGGAAGTAATAACTGAACTGCAAATGTTCGTGGCTCGATCCATGCATTGAAGTCACCCAGAATCAGCAATCTGGGTGACTGCAACACCTTCTCAGTGATGAAGTCCACAACTTTAGTGGCGTTGTTATGGCAAGGCTTCAAGTCAGCCATGACAACAGTGGGCAGAAAGGGGACGTGACTCCATACTGGTAAGAAGTCAGTTATATGGCCACTAGTAATGTGTTGGGTTAACAACAATGGTGAAACTGTCTGTCCACCAATCAGCCTTTAGGGTTTTTAATATCCATTTTATAATGTCAGGTGATCCACGCCCTCCTCCTGGGAGCTTTACCTCACCTTCTGATGCACCCATCCACACCCCATGTGTCCCACTGTCGGATCCTGGGTCTCCTCCCACATGGACCTTGCTCTCCCAAGGTGGCAGTCCAACATGCTGGTACCACAACACTAGGCTGGCCCATTAAAATGCTTCTTTTCTAAAAAAACAAACAAAATAAAACATCATGAACATTATTTTTGATGTAGAGTTACTTTAAAGTATATGTATTCTAATGAATCCTTTTTGTTTACAATGGACTGGGAAGTTTAAAGAAAATTGTGGGCCCACTGAATTATTGCATCCTAATAATAGTAGTCAATTTACTCTGTTACATGTTGTAAATCAATATTTAAATTAAAGAAAATGCAGTTGTCATCTTTATTAATGGACCAATTTCACTGTAACTGTGTGTAATGTTTCCTGATTGTATCTTGTGTCACTTTTATGATATTTTTGTATGCTGGACGCATTTTTAAATGAGTAATTTACTCAGTGTGCCTTCCAGGGTAAACAATAGCAGAACTGAAAATGAAATGAAATTTCCATAGCAAGACTGGTTCTGCTAATTTAATGTGTCAGTTAGGCAAAAATTTAAGCTAGGTGTTGATTGTTCTTTTTGCCCAGGGAAGTTTTAAACATCACCCCAACTGTACTAATCTGAAACATAGTATTACCAGCTTGGAATAAAAAACTGAGAGTTTCTTTCCTTACTTTATGAACTTTCAACACTGTTCCACTAGCACTGGTCTGTACAGTAGGGTCTGAGTTGCTGTTTTTGTTTTGTGTGTGTACAGTATGTGTGTGTGTGTGGGGGATATTGCCCTATCACTGCCATTCACTCAACTCCTTTTGAAGCGGTTGATCAGTTCCAAAGGTTGATTATTTTGTTTTATCCCTGTGTTTTAACGGCATTTAGCCATCTCCAAAATTAGCAGCTTTGCCAAATCATAAAATGTGCTCTTTCTTCTACAAGGGCAATCAGTGTGCTTATAAATTGGGTTGAAGTTCCTCAAGTAGTCATCCAGCTTATGGGGCATCTTCTATAAACTAAATTACAGGCTTGCATGGTTAAGTGCCAGACCCTGGGACTGAGCCTTACATACTTTGTCTTGGCCCAGCAGATGTCACTCTGCATCTAGTTAAAGATTCTGTATACAGTAGCATACATTACTTCCCCTTTTTATGTTTGCTGGTCAAAGACTAGCAAACATATTGTGATTGGTCCAAGCTTCAAGAGGGCTTTTAGGGGCTTAACAGTCCACCACCACACAGCTTTGAAATCCTAGTCCCCACACAAATTCTACCCACTGACTGCATTGGTGCTGCTTTCAAACTTTTCAGTACTTGGCCAATCAGAATGATTGAAAGTATAAGTTGGAAGTAGGTTTTTCTTATACAGCTTGTGCTGCCTACCAGGCAACGTTTTCTGTGCTTTTTGTACCACTTATGTCGTGGTGTTTACTCACTTGTTTCTTTCCATATTGGGAATGTCAGAGATGTGTAGAAAGGAAGGCCTCTCTCAGACCCACGCACTGTGTTATCAGCATTAGTAACAGTTTATCAGAGGAAGAAAGCTAAGCACCACTGCAAAACCACTCACCAAATGGCACCACACCGGATACATGTGCAGTATCCTTTATTGTGATATTTGTCAGTGAAGAGTGCAGCAAAACAAAACAGGCAGGTCCTCAATATTGAAATTAAGAATACTGCACATTTGTCTAGGTGCGGTGCCATTTTGTGAGTGTTTTTCCACTGGTGCTCAGCTTTCTTCCTCTGTTGAACTGCAGAGATGTTGAGTAACAGCCATTACTTGTTCCTGTCTGCGGCTGCCATGTCAGCTATGCTGTTCTGTCTCCTGTTCTCCCATACCAGCAGCTCTGGTTCTATGATATTGCTGCTCAATGGCATTTTTGAACTCTTACACCCGCGGCCTCGGCGGAGTGAGATGAGAGCACTTTTGTTTCTTTTTCTGCCCCGAGAAGCAGAGCAAGGCAGTTCAAAGTCTTCTTCCTTAGCCACAACCCTGACACCTAAAGCAAATTGTGGAGGCATCTGGTAAAGGGCAACTAAGTCTGAGCCAGCACTCCCTCACCACACTGCAATATCAGGGTGCAGAACCCACAGTGCAAGCAACCAGCATAGCCCCTCACCACAGCCTGTGACACCAGGGTGCCAAACACCTGGTGCCACCAAACAACACCCATCCCACAACATGACACCAGGATGCCTGACTTCTAGTAGTACCAAACAACACTCCCTCCATCAGACTTTGTGACACCCAAGTGCCCAACCCTCAGTGCTGCTAAAGAAGACACTGATGCTGTGGGACCAATGTAGTTTCTCGTTTTATAGCAAAAGCAAAACAAAGGAAAAAAGTTTTACTTTTGTATAATATAATCAGTTTATAGCTTTTTTTAACACCTTCAAGTAATCAATGTTTCATGGTAGTACCACTTTTTCTGGGAAAGGTGGTACAGTAGTAAACTGATTTCAAGTAAGCTAATTCATCCTGAGAAAGTGTCTCAGTGAATGCAGCATTGTCTGTTGCTATAGCTTACAAGCCACACCCCTTTCTGGGATGTGTTCATAGCTGGTATGCAAAACTGCATTTAACAATTATTGGTTCAGACATATGCTTGAGGCTGCATCCTGCGTCCCACATGCTGAGTTTTTTGTTAACTTGAAAAAAACACCCACCAATGTCTTCTAGTCTCTTATACCTCTATCCCAACCTGACCCCACTGCCAGCATGCAAAACCCCACACACCCAGTCCCTCACATACCTTACTAGGGTTCCAAGAAATAATCCTCAAGGAACTGCTGATGATGCTCTCCCTACCACGCTGACACCAAGCTGACTAAAAACCAGGTAAGCCCAGTTAACACCTTTTTTCAGTTAATCTTTTTATTGGCTATTTTCAAGTTTTACAGATGAACAGCAGAAATAAACACAGTAATTGTAGATAGAGCATTTCACTATGAATTTACTTTACAGCAAGTATTGTAGATTAGATGAACATCTGGAGGTACAAAACTAGTTAGGGGAGCACTAGAGTCATTCTGTTGCTACAAGAGGAGTATACAGTTTTGCTGTCTAAAGCTAATACATTCATTTGTGGTAACTTGTACACTGATGATGTCTAGTGGGGATCCTTACTTAGTGCAGAAACAAAAATGTCAGATCAGGTGGTATTTTCTAGTAGAGGTTTGGAACACAGAAGGGAGTTCTTTTTGTTCAGAAGTACAATCTGAGGCCTATATCTTGGAGTTTAGTAAGGTTTTAGTAGGTCTTTACTCTGCACTAATCTGGGGACCTGCTTCTGACCACTACATGTGATTCAAATGGGGTCCACCTTTCCCTGTAGATGTTGATGGTCCCAGCAGCAAAATGAGACATTTTAGAAAAGTTTGCCAGTTTCTCCATGGCCATAACCCATTCTTGAAATGTGGGATTTCTGGAGACTGCCCACATCTGAGTAGGACCCTCTTAATCTCCTCAGAAACTTGTAGTAGCCATAATCTGGACAGGTAGGGCACCTCCATTACTTCTGGGGAGAGATCCAGTAGGCAAATCTCAGGGATATTAGGCAGCTGCCTGTAATATTGGAACAGCACAAAAAACCCATCCTATACAGAATGAATTGGGAGGCACTGCCATAGGACATGTAGGAGGTCAATCCTCTGTGTCTGGCACCTCCAGCATTTATCGAATGGGAGCAACCTTATGGCTTTCAGTTGGGGGTGGTACCACAGATGTTGAATTTTATTCTGTATCAGAAGGCTACAAGAGTCAGACAGAGCCTTTTTGTTGATGATTAACATGTGGTCCTTTCCTATCAGATATGAGTGTGCGAGAAACTCCTGCCGTTTGACCCTGGCCCTATTGGATGGGTCTGCTGCTACCGCTTGTAGCATCTTGTATATGATTCCTGCTAGTCCCTTCTTCTTTTGAGACCAGTTTACTAGGGGCAGTGGGGACATTGATTGCTTCCCTTCTGGATACATGTATGACATTTGCAGGATTCTTGGAGACTGCTGCAGCAGGCATGTCTTATTTGCAGATATTTCCAAAATCCTGTTGTGGCAGGAGGTACCTTTCTTTGAGTGGAGTGAAAGAATCAATGCCTTGTCCATCCTCCATAAGGATGTCTTTAACCCTAAGTATTTTTCTTTCCCTCCACCTGACTAGTTAATAAGTTTTTGCTCTATCATCGAGCTGGGGTTGTTCTACAGATAAACCAGGGTGCCTGGGTTATGGCAGGAGTTAGTTATCTGTCCTACCTTTTGCCATGATTTGAGTGCATCCTGTATTACTTTCCAGTATCTTAGTTTACTGGGTAACAAGCCCTGTAGAAATGGTGAAACATCTGTTCCTTCCAGTAAAACCTTGCTCTATGTCACACCATGCTGGTCTGTTGTACCCTAGATGTTGAAACACACAGCATGTTCTAGTTACAGAGAAGGCCAAGGCATAGAGTTGGAAGTTAGGGATCCCCATCTCCCTTTGCTCCAGGGTGCTGTCAGCTTTGATCTGCAACAGTATAATGAGGAATTGTGTTGCCCACAGGAAGTTACCTTGTAATGATGGTGGAGCTGCATCTTGCACCCTGCTTACTTGGTTGAAATAAAAGGCATAACCTCATCAAAAGCAGATCCAGCTGGTTGTTTTGTGAGTCCCTGTGTTGTGAGTTGTTTGCTTTTTGTTTCTTCTGTTGCCTACTTACCACAGTGCAGCACATTCACTGTTAGCAGCCCTGCCTGTCCAGACTATGTTGAAAATATGGGTTCAAAATGTAAACAGACTAAAATGTTATGAGTAAACACTGGACATTTCCAACAACTCTTCATACAGTATCTCTGTTATTTTCTGAGATTTTGACCCCAAAGTCAACCTTTGTAGCCATTTATTAGGGACTTCTAGATGCAGGTGAGACATCAGATAAAGGTTCTTGGTACTATCATTAGCTTTACAGCCATTATTTTCCCTTGCGTAGATAGGTTGAGATGTTTCTGTCATCTCTGGACTTCTGTTCAGAGCTGAGCTAGCAGGTGAGAGAGATTCCTATTTATAAGGGTCTGAATTTTAGAGGAGATCAGAACTCCCAAATACTTTATGTGGTCTTTTACCCAGGCCAGCCCGTGCCTGCAATCATGATCGGCAGGGCATGGGAGTTTAGTAAAAGCACTTAGTTTTCCCAATATTGATGCAGAGGCCAGAAATATTAGCAAAGGAGCCCAGGAGATTCATTATATGGGAGTGCTTTTGCAGGTCCTGAGTGAGGATTAAGCAATCATCCACATATAGGAGTGTATGAGTCGTGATACCTCCACCTTCAGGTCCTGTGCTTCAGGGTGTGCTCAAAGTGCACATGCCAATGCATCATTCACCGAGATAAAAGCATGAGAGAGAGAGCACCCTGTCTGATCCCCTGTGGAGGTAAACAGGTCAGAGAGGGACTGATTATTGAGGATTCAAGCAGTGGGGTTATTGTATAGTGCCTTGACCCAGCCTCTAAAGTAGGGGCTGAAACTGAGATGTTGCAGGGTAGCATGCAAGAACTCCCACTCCACTGAGTCAAAGCTTTCTCACAATATACTGTGATTGCTGCAGCAGGAGTGGGAGTTAGTGCTGCACCCTGCATCAGTGTAACTAGAGCTTCCAAATGATCTGTACTTACTCATCCCTATACAAAACCTACCTACAAGGGGTTAATCAGGCATGGAAGCACCTCCTCCAGTCTGGTGGCCAGCACTTCAGCCAAAATTTTGGTATCAGCATTGATCAGGAGATGGGCCTGTAACTGGCAGGAAATTAGTTTTTCCTTCTTTTGGTAGCATTGTGATCCAGTTAACATCTTTTAATGAGTTTTGTGCTTTTACTCATAACTTTGTTTTCAACATTTCCTAAATTTTCAACCTAGCCATAAACAAGACAAGTATTATTTTTCAAACCTCTCTGAGACATGTTTACAGCTCCCCCCAAAATCACCTTTCAGATGGGATTAAAACAAATGTAAAATGTCTTGATCACAAGGTGGGTAAACAAGACTATGCTGAAAATTTGGGGTCAAAATATTAGAAAACAACAAAGTTGTGAATATCTCAACATTCACTCATGACATTGCTATTTTTGAGATTTTGACCCCAAATTTTCAAGATAACCTGTTTTTACCTTTGCCCTTGAACATGACATGCCATTTTTCAAATTTCACATTTTACAGTTTTGCTACCAAATGATGTTTGGGGTAGGATTTCATAAACACTACCTATTATGTTCATAAGGTGGGGTAAGAAGACTATGTTAAAAATTTGGGGTCAAAATCTCAGAAAACAACAGAGATATGAAGATTTGTTGGAAATGTTCAATGTTTACTCATAACATTTTAATCTGTTTACATTTGAACCCATATTTTCAACATAGTCTGGATAGGAAAGGCTGCTAACAGCGAGCGTGTTGCACTGTGGTAAGTAGGCACCACAAGAAACAAAAAAGCAAACAACTCACACCACAGGGACTCACAAAACAACCAGCTGGATCTGCTTTTGGTGAGATTATGCCTTTATTTCAGACAAGTAAGCAGGGTGCAAGATGTAACTCGACCATCATTATAATCATGGGTTACAGACTGCAAAAGTGCAGCTAACAAGTGCAAACAAAGTGATAATTAAATCTAATTTTCTAACAGTGGAATTTCATTGTGGACTGTATTTCTATATAGTGCACTGCATGATGCTCTATTGGTAAGATAACAAAGGCAAATGCAGTTATTAGTTCAATAACCATTTCATTCACATAGAATACACTTACAGGAATGCTATAGATAAAACCTGTTGTTTATAAATTTGCTGATATTTATTCCTTTGCGATTTCATGGTTAAAGATGCATTTGCAAAGGGTCTACAAGGCTTTAATCCAGTAGTTGTAGGCATGGTTTATCATCCACCAACAGGACAGAAAAGATGTTGGATCATGTAAGAAATATGTTGGATCAAGTCAGGTCCAAACACCCTCTGCTGGTATTGTCCTTACTGGTGATTTTAATAGATTACCTGTGGTTTCCTTCAAATCTTCTCATAACCTAACTAAAACTGTGATGAAGCCCACTAGGAACACACGGTAGACCTTCTCTTACTAATATGGCTTAGTTTTGTCAGGAACCTGTTCTCATCTTAGTAGCTTGCCAGATCTCTATGTGGTTGTGTGTGAGCTACTGAGAGCAGATTGTTAGATAAAACATGCAGTGCAAAAAGTCCAAAGAGTTTACATCTAAAGAAGTACTGATATAGAAGAGATCAGCAGTTCAGTGATTCTCAGGAATATATTTCATTGAGGTCTATGAATGATCCAGCCCTCATCCCTATGTGCACAGCAGCACTGTGTCTGTGTGGATACAGGCAGTATACCTGTTGCATGTGGCAGTGCAACATATGCAAATGCAGGCCACAGGAATGGGCAATGTACATAAGTGCCAGGGTAACCAATGCACATGTGAGGGGCATGAACACAACATGCAGATGCATGATGTATGGCACTTCCATAACAAGTACAACAGACCTTGTGCTACATTACACCTTGGGTAACCCTGCCATAACCCCCATACACAAGGTATTGCACCACCAGTGACACCATAGGTGGTGGAATGGTCTGAAATGTGATAGGACCAAGAAGTGAGAGGTAGCGTCTCCCTCCTCCATTGATCTGGGTCGCTAACAGTACATCCTTAGTTATTTTGTTGTTAAATCTGTAAAAACACCTCCACCAACTAACAGAAGCTCCTGAGCAAAGTTTCTTGATCGCCTCTTGAAAGTCTGACCTGGCCCTTCTGTCATTGTAAAGTGTGTTGACTATATCATAACTCAGTTGGCGATAAACCCAGCCCACCCCAACAACATTATTCAGTCCTTCACCATCCACAATTCTGCAGATAACCTGCAAGCCACACTATAACAGTCGTGAGAATGCCTGTTTCTCAAGTAACTAATGTTGGAGATTAACTGGTTGGAGGTCCAGGAGAGTAGTGTGGGATCTTGACACATGGGATGTCAAAATTCTAATAAAAGTTAAAATGGTAGCATGTTAGTCATATTAGAACTCAACGGTATCAAGATAAGAGGGTAGAGTGATTGCCTATACCCAACATTGTCCATAGTCTGAGATTAACTGTGAATGTGCCTGATACAGTCAAACCGGTTAAAATCCATAGACTCAGGATATCAGCCAATTATGCATTTAAGTGGGTTATTCAGTATATGCGACCTTGTGCAATCTTGTGTACTGTAATACTGTTTGCTGTGCTCGGTGATACAGATTTGTAACACAGTACATTATGAATATGTATGGTGTGTTGGGGATGAAGGAATTTGTGCATACAGTACTGGTGCTTGTGCTTTTCTGTGATCATCTGCTAAATGGGCTCGGTTTACAAATGCTATTAGTGCCTTATACTGTACTGTATTTTTACTTATCAATTGCTGAGTCCTTAGCTTTACTTTTCTGTGAGCAAACAGAAATGGTCAGTCAGCTTACATTCCTTGGTGGCCTGCTATAGATGTTTTCAAGCTCATAGAAAGATTTGTAGTCATCTTCACTACAAGCATTTTTCTCAATGTAGTGGTGGACCTGCATCAGATAATGAATTACTTCTTTACATGTGGATGCAGGAAGTTCAGTCTTTTCATATTTGTCCTCCTCTTCCTCATCCTCTCCATCTGCATTAGGCTCAGTGGAATCCTCAGAAAATCAGAATTTTAAAAACAGTTTATATCATCTGCTGTTTAACATCTGACCATGCCTGACTCAACAGGTGTATTGCATCCAGAATCATAAACTTTCTGGAAAGGTCAGTTACAGAAACTGCACTTCCTCATCAAATGCTGTGATTACAACAGACAGAATTCTCTTTGGTAAAGGCATTTAAGGTTCCTGATCATTCCTGATCTATCAGCTTGATCAGGGAGGAGGTGCTGGGGGTAAAAGATTAACCTACATGCAACAGTTCAATTTGTGGGTGTGCTGTGTAGTTATCCACAAAGAGCACTGTATATTTCTTTCACCATCCAATGCTCTGCCAAAGCTGTGTCAGCATCCTTTTTATCACCATGGGCTTTCTTAAAGACTATGTTATGCTGTATTTTAAAATGGCACAACCACTCATTGCATGGTTCAAAATCAGGCTTCCCATAGCACATGCCAGTTTCCTTGCCTCTTTCTTGTATATGCAGTCCAGAAAGTGGCATGTCTAATCCACGGGCATACTCAAACCACCTAAGCAGAGCATCTTTGACTGCACTATCCTTACCCAACCTGTTGCGTTTTCTTTCTGTGTTTCTGTTGGTGTTGCTCAAGTAGTATCTGTTCTTGTTTTCACTATCTGGCAAATCTGGCTCTGTGAAATGCATAGCTTACAGGTAGCCTCAGTTTTTGAGGTGCCAGGACTTTCAAGCAGATTGAGCACCTTCACTTTTCTGCCAAAGACTGCTCCTTCAAGGAAGACAAGGAAACTGGCATGTGCTATGGGAAAGCCTGATTTTACACATAATAATGAAAATGTTCTTTTAGATGGGGATAATTCTAGGGGCTATATGTAGGTATGTATGTATGTATGTATGTATGTTTATCTTTTTAACCATTGTAAAGACTTTTATAAGTCGAACAATAAATATTTACTCACTCATTCTAAGGCCCTATTAGTGTTTGGCATGACTGATAGGCCCAAAAGAAGAAAAGGGCCCACAGGTTATAAGAATTGCGCCCTTGTAGATTCCGTAAAGGCAGACTTCTGCAAGTTTGTTTAAGCAAGCCTGAGGTCAGGTCACAATTTTCAAAAGTGTATTTGTTGAAAGTTTTGCCCAAAATACAAAACAAAAGGGCTTTAAAAAAGAGTGTATGGCTTCTCAATCTTCCTCTATGTCACCAAAGCAAAATAAAGGGTCAGAAGGAGCCCTAATGATGGTGGAAAGCATGCCTTAGAGGGCCCTTCCTCTCAGGCAGCAGCCCCTGTCAAAATGGGCAAACAAAAAGATAAATCTCCTCAGCCAACAAAAGTCATGGTGAAGATGGTGACAATAGCAGGGTGTCTGACAGGGGAACCCTGATTCCAGTCATTGCAAAAATACAGATAAAAGAGCCTCTGAGCAGGTACTGGAACCAGTGCCTATCAAGAACAAGCATGTGTCAATGCAGGATGTTCGCCACTGGTATAGAAGCCCTGGGTAGTAGATGCATATTGATGCACTGTGTGGTTATGTATTACCAAAGACAGGAGCCTGTGTTTGTAAATTTGAATGCAGGCTCATAAATTTGTTATGTTTTAATATCTTTGTCTCAAATTGTCAACATTGACTTGTTATGACCCCACCTCATAGAAAGTGCAGAGAACATTTTCAACTTCTGTCTGAAAGGTGATTTCACACAGGGACTACTAAATCACCTTTCGAGACACAAAATCATATTTTGGGCAGGATTTGAAAAATGACAGCTGTCACATTCATGAGGTGCTATAAATAAATAGCTGTGTTGTAACTTTGGGGGAAAAATATTGAAATTACCAAAGTTATGAGCCTGCATTTGCAAAATTAAATGTAGTCTCATAATTTTGTTGTTTTGTATTATTTTTTGCACCAAATGTTCAACATAGCCCCGCCTCATGAACAAGGGCAGAGAGAATTTTATATTCCTGTCCAATAGGTGATTTTATGAGGGACCAAGAAATCACCTTCTGGAACAAATTTGCCTAATGTCTCTGCAATTGTTCATGAGGTGGGGTACCAAAAAAGGCATGTTGGAAATTTGGGGCAGAAATGTGCAAAATGGCCAAGTTATGCCACTAAGTTCAAACCCCATTGAAATACACTGAACTGCATACCTGTTTCTTCAGGTTGCTGTCTGGCTTTGAAGAGTGAAGATTTGTCTGCAGTCCACAGAAGATTATGGCATTGGACCCCTGGTGGGTAAGTAAGGGCTTGAGGGGTGTTGGGTGATGGGTGCTGAGTGGAATTGACAAGTCGGTTGACAATAATGGCTGCATCACAGGGTTTCTTAAATAAACAAAAAACAGCCCAAAGGATTTGTTTATTAATGATCATGACACTGAGGGATTAGGTACCCCAGTGTCACAGTTATGTTTGTGGGGGTGCTGAGAGGGAGGGTCAGGTGGGCTGAATTACAAAAACAAAATAAAAAGAATATGACCGACAAAGATGGGACCATGCATTGGGAGCAACGCTGTAGTGGATGGTGTGAGTTTCACTTGAGAGGTGGTGGCACTGGAGATTGGGAACTCCCAGTGTTACATTTGAGGGGATGCTGAGAGGAGGGTCGGGATTGGTGAATAGTCACAGGGCCAACAAAAACAAACAGAAAAATATGGTAGCTGAAGGAGTACATGACTGTGCATTGGGAGCATGTGCTAGTGGACTGTGGGGGTTTCACATTACGTATTGTTGACACTGGGGATTGGGCAACCCCAGTGTTAGTTTTATGTTTGTGGGGTGGTGCTGAGAGGGATGGTAGGGTGTGGGGAATAGTCATGGGCCTCTAGTAACAGACATCGATGGACGGTTTCCTCTTACAGCTGGCAGACATTCCAAGCATTCCAGGTTGACCATGACAGATCAACTTTGCTTGTTAACTGGTGTAGATCAAAAGGAAGAACTAATCCATGATTGGGTCAGCTGTTTTTCAAATTCATGCTTCCATTTAGCAAACCAAACTCCATCATGATCAGTCTTGATGATAGGTGTGCCACTAACTTGCTCCTAAAATGCTGCTCTGCATTAGATGAACAGTGTCACACCCATCAAAAGGCACTATTATAGCAAAACATTTGCTGCACGCACATGCACATGGTAAATATAAAAAGCAAAGAAAACATTCCTGCCACTCTCATGCAAAGAAATAGGAAGAAGCAGTAGAACAGAGACAAATGCCATCAAGAGAGGACAAGTCAAAGATATGACAGTTTTTCCAGGACTTTTGGGCTATGGGAAATGTATACCATGTGCCTACTCTCCTCCACAGGTTCTGTTTCCAGAACATTTTCACACAGTAAAGCATACACTGAGAAGTATGCTTTCTAAAGCAGTGTGAGAGCTTATGCCTTACTAATAGCATCTTTAGTAAATAGTGAGACAATAGTGAGAATATCACTATTTTCAGATGACAATATCACTATTTTCAGATGACAAAACAATTTATTGGTATTCAATTACATGCAGTAGCATGTGATAACATATAAACACAACAGCAATTAGAGAACAACAGGCACAGCAATTCCATAGCCCCTACGTGGCAAAACCAAGAACATGAAACAAGATACATTTTAGAGGTTTGCAAATGTTAGAGAGGTGGTTAGAGGTTTGGCAGTTGAAATTCAATGCCAAAAGTGCAAGGTAATGCACATAGGGAACAAGAACTAGAGGAGAGAGTATTGAATGGGGGCATAAAACTGTGCATGGCTTCTTAGGAAAGAGACCTAGGGGCTCACCATCAGTGACTCCTAAAACAATCAAATCAGTGTAACAAGGCCTACAGTAAGGCAAACAGGAGGCTGGGATGTACAGGAAGGAATACTGACAGTAGGAGGAAGGAGGCATTACTATCTTTCTATGTATCATGGGTGAGGCCCCACCTGGAGTTCTGTGCCCAGTTCTGGAGTCCTCACCTAAAGAAAGACAAGGACAGGCTGGAGACAATGCAATGTAGGGTGACCAAAATGATTCAGGGCCAGCAGGGCAGAGCTTATGAGGATTGGCTCAAGACACTGAACATGTACTTGTTGGAGGTCAGATGAGAAAGGGAGATATGATACAGAACTTCAAATTCCTGAAAGGAATGAACAAGGAAAATGTCAAGGTACTGTTTATCACAAGTAGTGGATCAAGAAAATGGGGGCATGAGTGGAAACTGACAGGGTGGAGATTCAAGAGGGAAGTAAGAAGGCTTTATTTAATTGAAAGGGTGGTGGAGCCATGGAACAATCAGCCAGTTGATGTGGTGGGTGCAAAACTATCAATGCTTTCAAACATGGCTGGGACACAGTGGAGGGCTTACTGATTGCTTGGTAGGTTGGGACCATGGGGTTGGATAGTGTGAGTTACAACCCTGTATAGACAATGGGTCCTGGATTTGTAGGGTTTATGGGCAGACTGGATTGTATAGTGGTCTTTTCCTGCCAACATTGTCTATGTTTCTATGCTTCTATGTAATTACAGAACAAGTACAACTGGCAAATTAATACATCAAAGTGCAGATAAGAAAGACCGAAACCACCATGAGAAGCTCAGACATGATACGCCACGGCATTTCAAGCACACTGCTTTTCAGTTGGAAGGTTCCAGAACATCAGCCTGTATTGAAGGGAAGTTTATTATTATGAAGAGTAGAGAGAAGGATGAGTCAATGGAACCTGATGACTCTCCTGAACAGGATTTCGGTTCCCTCCTAGAATTACTGAGAACTATAGCTGTTACTCTTCTTTCATTAAACAAATGGTTGATGCCCTCAACATCCCCTCTCATGAAACACAGGTGGATAAAGAAGAAGTGGACTTCATGGACGTATGGGAATAGCCTCTACAAGGAGGCTAATCGTCCCCATACATTAGTTACTTAAGAAAGCCACTTCAAAATTATGCCAAATTTAGCTGCTGGCATGGATAAGAAAACTGATAAAAATAACATGTGGACAGACAGAGGGTAGAATACCTGTATGCCCATTCTGACCATGAAGAAGTGGTACATATGGCTGCCTGTGAGAAGGCAAAGGTGTCTCTCTGTGCAAACCCCGTGAAAAGGATATGAGAAAAATGAATACCATCGCCAATAAAAAGTGTACAAACAGCTTTCCTGCTTTTAAGACTGGCAGCATTTTTTGGTCTACACAACCAGTACCAGAAAGCATTGTGTGATGTGATGCTTGCACTGAGTGACAAAGTGGATGGTGAGGTGGCACAGGACCTGGCAGCAACTCCAAAGTCCATCCTGAATGCCACAAAATACCAGTTCCACGTGGCTGTAGATACCAAAGAATCAGCATAGAAACATAGAAACATAGAATTTGATGGCAGATAAGGACTGCTTGGCCCACCCAGTCTGCCCATTTCCCTACCTAATGGATAAGCTGCAGATCCTAGTTAACCAGCAGCCTACTTCTTTCTACCCGCACCCCTAGAATTGCCTTATGGCTGTCCCATGCATGCTTGAATTCAGTCACTGTTTTTGACTCCACAGCCGCTCCATGCATCCACAACCCTCTTTGTGAAAAATACTTACTTACATTACCTCTGAGCCCCCTCTATCTTCAAATTGTGCCCCTTGTTGTTGCACACCTCTTTTTTGAAAGATGCTACCTCTTGGACTTTGTTGATTCCCTTGAGGTACTTGAACGTTTCTATCATGTCCCCCCTCCTCCTTTCCTCGAGGCTATACATATTAAGCTCCTTTAGTCTCTCTTCATATGTCTTCCGGTGCAGATCTTGCACCATTTTAGTTGCCCTCCTCTGGACAACTTCCATCTTGTCTATGTCCTTGCGGAGATTGGGTCTCCAGAACTGCACACAGTACTCAGATGGGGTCTCACCAGCTGTCTGTACAGAGGATAACAACTTCCTGTTTTCTACTGGTGATGCCTCCCTATGCATCCCAGTACCCCCAGCCCTCCTTACTGCCCTCTCACATTGCTTGCCCACCTTTAAGTCATCTGATATGACTACCCCCAGGTCCCTTTCCATTTTGTTGTTGTTAGTATCTCACCCCCATTGTGTACTCTTCCCTGGGTTTTTGTTTCCCAGGTGCATTACCTTGCACTTCTTAGCATTAAATCTAAGCTGCCATACATTTGACCATTCCTCTAACCTTGCCAAGTCCCTTCTCATCCTTTCCACCCCACCTTGAGCATCATCTCTGTTGCAGATCTTTGTGTCATCTGCAAAGAGACATACTTTTCCTTCCAGTCCCTCTGCAATGTCGCTACAAAGACATTGAAGAGGACCATCCTAATACTGAACCTCAAGGCACCCCACTAGTAACCCCTTTCTTCAGAGTGGACTCCTTTACTATTACCCTCTGTGTCCTATTCTCCAGCCAATTCTTTACCCAGGCTATCATCTTGGGACCCACTCCCAGGCTGGCTAACTTGTATATTAATCTTTTGTGTGGGACTGAGTCAAATGCCTTCTAAAGTCTAGGTAGGCCATGTCCACAGCCCCTCCCTGATCTACTACTGTCACCCAGTCAAAGAAATCTATTAGATTCATCTGGCATGACCTTCTTTGCTGTGAATCCATGCTGCTCTCATGTCCTGTGCCCTCTGGCCTCTAGGTACTGACAATTCTTTCCTTCAGAAGTGATTCCATCATTTTCCTATCATTGAGGTTAAACTAACTGGTCTGTAGTTTCCTGCTTCTGCCCTGCTCCACTTTGTGAAAGGGAATCACATCGCCCTCCTCCAGTCCTCAGGTACCACCCCATCCTCCCATGATTTGTTAAAGAGGGTAGTCAGTGGTGTCACTAGTCCACCCTTAGTTCTTTTAGAATTCTGGATGAATCCCATCAGGCCCCATTGCTTTGTCCACCTTCAGTTTTAAGAGTTCTTTCAGAACCCTTTCTTCTGTAAATGGGCTGGTATCTACTTTTGTATCCAGAGTGTTTCTATTGTTTGTTTGTACCTCGCCCTCTTGGTTTGTAAATACTGAGCAAAACATTTGTTTGCATCTCTGCCTTTCACAGTCACCCTCTGACCACCCCTCCTTATTAAGCCTCATTATCCCTCCCTAGTCTTCCTTCGCCCCTGATGTACCTAAAAGGTTTTATCCACCTGCTTAACTGAGTTGGCTATCTTTTCCTCAGTTCGGCCTTTGCTGTTCTTACTGCCTTCCCAGCTTCCTTTTGCTTTATCTGATACAATTCTCTGTCCTGCTCCTTCTGTGATTGCTTGTACTTTCTGAATGCTTTCTTTTCTCTTGAACCTTCACTGCCACCTCCTTTGAGAACCATAGTGGTTTCTTATATCGTTTTGTTTTGTTTATTTGCTTCACACAAAGGCTTGTTACCTCTGTGATGGCAGTTTTATTATTCCCCTCCTTCCTGCCCATTTGCTACTGCATTCCTTAGGCACTCACCCATTTTGGCAAAGTTAGCCCTCCTGAAGTCCAGTATTTTTGCCTTTGTATGGCTTGACTCTATTGCTGTGTTTATTGTGAACCATATTGTTCGGTGGTCGCTCGTTCCCAGATGGCTATCCACTTCTACATCTGTGATCCTCTCCATCTCCATTTGAGAGGACCAGGTCTAAGATTGTCCTCTTGAGTGGGTTCCAATACTAGTTGTCTAAGGCATGCCTCCTGTATGGCATCTAGAATAACCCCACTCTTAGAAGTGGCTGCTGCAACTGCACTCCAGTTAACATCTGGCATATTCAGATCACCCATCAGCAATATCTCCCTTTATCTGCCATTCTAAGTATACTTTCTATCATTTCCTTTTCCATTTCCTCCCCTGAGAGGGGGGTCTGTGTACAACACCTGTGCGGAGTGTGGTGCCATTGCCTGCCTCCAAATTGACCCACAGTGCTTTTCTCCTCCCTGTTTACCCTTTTGTTCTGTTGCTTTGATTCCTTCTCTATGAAGAGAACTACCTCCTACTGTTTTACCCTCCCTGTCCCTCCTGTAGATAGTGTATCTTGGATGTTTACGTCCCAGTCATGGTTCTGTGTGTACCATGTTTCTGTGACTGCCACGATATCCAGATGTTCCTCCTCCATCAAGGCCACTAGTTCAGGAAGCTTGTTACCCAGACTATGGGCACTGGTACTCATTGCTCTCCATTTTTGATGACTTTACCTTCGGTAGCAGCATCCCCACTGACCTTTCTACCTTGGTCTTTTCTCATTTAGTACCCTGTTTTGTAGGGGAGGCTGGGATGTTCCTGCTGCTTATCAGTGCCTCCCTTGACTAGTTTAAAAGCTTGCCAATGAAGCATTTAAACCGATTGCCCAAAAGACTTGTTCCTTCCTGGACAGATGCAGACCATCCTGCCAGTATAGGCTGGTGTCCTCCAGGTGGAACCCCAGTCCCAATGAAGCCAAACCCTTGTGCTCCACACCATTTTTTCAACCATTCGTTAAACTGCATGGTGCAAAGTACCCTCTCCTCACCCATGCCACTGACAGGCAGCACCCTGAGAAGGATACTGTGTGTGCTACTTGTCTTAAGCCCCTCCCCAACTCTACAAAGTCCTTCTGCACTGCTCTAATCACATGATGAGCCAAGTCATTTGTCCCTAGGTGGACAATGACATCCAGCTCAGACTCCCGCAACTGTTCTAGTGATCCTAAGGATGCGCTTGTCCCTCCTCCAAGTCATGGCACCAGGCAGGCACCTTGCTTCAGTTTTCCCTGCTCCCCCAGTTCTATCCCCACAATTGAGTCCCCCACCAGGAGCTGCCTCTCCCTGTGGTGCCCTCTGCCTCCTTCCTGAGGGCCTCCCATGTGACAGTTATCTGCACCCTCCTTAGTCTCCTCTGCGGGTGCATCCATGGGGAACTATGCTCCCCAGAATGGTGTATGGATTGTGGAGTAGAACAACTGACTGGGTGTGCCTCTGTTTCACCACCTCTCACCCTCTCTGAGCCCACTGTGGTCCAACTGCTGTGCTTTCTTCGCAACCTCTGAGGTAGTGGTGGTGGCTCTGGTGCTTCCTTGGATGGGGAGGTTCCTTTGCTACTGTCCAGTGCGGCCTGAAGATGGGCAACTTCCTCCCTCAGGGCAGATAGTTGTCTGCAAACAGGGCAGCATCTCAGCCTCCAGAAAGACTCCCGGAAGACTCTTGGCACATGCAGTGTCACTGAAAGATTTGCCTGGCTAAGGGCCACTGTTCTCACCCAGGACACCCAGTCAAAAGCCAATGACTTCCTTTAAGGGACTTCTCCTTTAAGGGAAATTCTTTATTTGGTGACAGAACAGAGGTATATACTATGTAAACTGGTGGGTACTAAAATACCCAACCACCAAGACAACCCGCAGGTACCGTAGAAAATATCGGGAAAAAAATGAATGAATAGTCAGGTCAGGTAGTCACTACCTGACCCATTTTACTACCCATTAGCCAACCCTAAGCATAACAAAATCATGTAAAGACTGTTTTTGGGGACTATTACACTGTCTGTTAGGGGCCCCTATCCGTTTTACCCATGGAGGCATTGCTGGGGCAGGTATGAGAGGCACAGGCTGTCTTAGTGAGCCTGTTGCTGTTTCCAAAACTTATACCCATGGTGGGCATTGCTGAGGCATGTACAAGAGGCATAGCTGCTGTGTTAGCCTGCTGCTGTTTCCAGAAATTATACCCATAGCAGTCATTGACCACATATTTTCCTAGCAAGACCTAACAGTTTTCAACATTTCTGTTTTCATTTAAGAAACCATGGATGAGAAGATTTAAACAATGTGCAAAACAACGTAAGTGTTGGCAGTTGCCATCTGTAACAGCCTCGACTATGTTGGTACCATTATCTGATACTATGAACCCTGGAGATAAGTAATACAGAGTAAGCCATTTCTGAATGGATTTTGCAGCTCCTGCAAAATATTCACAGCAGTGTGGTTTTCTTCAGAAGTGGTGACACATAATACAGCCTGCTTCCTACTACTTATGGTAGAGTGGAATTATTACTTTCTGACTGAAAACTTGCCCAATGAGCTGTAACAGTCATGTAGTCCATAGTTTGGATGCTTACATATATCTATGGTTATGTGAACTTTCTTCACCTCAGAGAGTGTCAACTGTTTAGTGACCACACTACACACCAAGTCATAAAACTGTGGAACAGTCTTTTTGAGAGATATGTTTGACTGGAATGATGTACCATGGTCCAGTCTGGTTCATGAACTTGGGAAACCTTTCTGGGTAACAAAAGCAAAGGGAGCTGACAACTGGCCAACAGCTCTGCAATGGCTCTGTTTAACAGCTGGTATGTTGGGTGCTTGTAGGTAAATTTTGATGTCCTTGCAGCACTTTCCTTTAATGTTAGTTTTCGTAGAGTGACGTAAATATTTTTAATTTGGGGTATTGTACTTTTCATTTTCATACCTTTTTCAGGTAGAGTACTACTGTGGGATTTAGCAGTACTTGATGGTGTCAGAAGAAAACAATCTATGTTTGTCTGGGACGACTGCAAGGACACATCAAGTAATTCAATATCACTTACTGCAGCCAGTTCATTGTCACTATGGTCACTGTCACTACCCTCCACCACCACCCATACCAACCAAACTGTTCCTTGCCCTGCCCCCTCAATTTGGTGTTTTGCCTTTGCATGTCGATCATTACTGATGTTCCACAATGTCCCACTTTCCCACCATGACTAGAGATGCAGAGAGGCTTACTACTAATGCGATGTTCAGGCGAAGTTAGCAACTTCAAATCTGCAGAAAAGTATACAAAATTTTAATAAAGGTCGAATTCTCTTTACTTACTTTCGCATTGCTAGTTTGGCCTTAACTTCAGGTTGCATTTCAGGAAGATGAAGTTTGTGAAAACAGCCCACAGACCACATGTCTGATAGTCTGCTGGTCACATGGTGTATGCTGTCTAATGCTCTGAAGGTTGCTACCACCACAGTCTGACTTATTACACTGCTATCTAATCCCGCCATCACAGACAACCCCTGGTACCTGCGCAATGTGCAGTAATACACAGATAGAAACTGCCCACCATTTTGCCACTTGTCCACATATCCATGCTTAAATTAATGTAAGGTAATGAGGAATGTTGAAGGGCATGTCTTAAGACTCTTTCATAGTCTGATATAACTTCAGAACGGCACAAGTGGGAGAAGTAGGGCCTGGATGGGATTTTCCATTTGGGACAGCACCACAAAGCACTGGAATCCAGCATTTTCCCACAAAAGGAGAAGGGCAAAATGTCAATTGCCAGCATTTCGCTATGGCAGCATTCAATTCATGTGCAACTGTATGATTTGGTGGGTATTTCATGTGACGTGAAAAAGACTATGCAACGGTGCTGCATTGTTACCCATTTTGCATGTGGCATGCCAAATGGCCTGCTCTGCGAACTGCCATGGTGGGTGCTTGATGTGTGATGGGGTGTACAGGTGAAAAGCTAACAAATGAGGTTATTTTACCTGTTTTAAGCACAGGGGCTGAGGTACTAGAATTACTACATGGACCACCACAGCTGATGTGACCACTACTTGACAATTCGAAATCCTCCTCCTCCTCATGCCTGTAGTAATCCTCTGGTGTTATTTCACCACTTCTACAGACATGGCTAGTTTGGCTACTAACAGTCAAGGAAGGAGATGCCATGCTCACTAAGGTAGATGAAGGTGAACGACCCACCACGGCATTAGCCCCCTCTGGTGCTGAGTCCACAGTGCCATGTGCCTGCTCTTCAGATGTGTATGTTGGCCCCCTGGTGCCAAGATGGCCACCCTTTACCATGCTTCACATGCACTTGGCAAAGCTATCAGATTGCCACTGTTTCACTTTCATCTTGTATGAAAATCCCAAACTAGGGATTTTGATGCCCTACTTCATATGTCACTGATGCTGCATTTTGGACTCCAGTTTGTGTGGCACTGAAATGGTAGTGTACTGCATGATTTATGTTGCTTGGGCACACTTGAACTCTGCCTGAACATCACAGTCTACTACTATTACTGGGTCATCATCATCAACCTCAACAGACACAGTTACAGCAGAACTTTGAGGAGCAGGTGATTTAATAACAGACTGTTTACACACAGCCACCTTCAGTTTCTTTTTCTCCGGTTCCCAACTGGGGTCACTAGCATCATCATCATAATCATCATCTGCATCTACAAATTCAGTTTGATGCTGTCCTGTGGTGAACATGTTCCAACCACAGATGCACTATGATCATCCACAATTGTTTTGTCAACATTTGAGTATTTGGACTGCCCAGGCGAACTGCAACATTGGTAGAAACATGAGATTGTGAGTCATCTTCATGATCAGAATCATGTTCACCTAATGTGGGGATGGGGAGGTGACATCAGCTACACTCTGAATCATGTCTTCAGACTCACAATATTTTGGCACCCAGATAAGTTTGTATGGGTTGAACTTGGAGCGATACTCATGCCGGGCCCATCACTAACTTCACTACCACCACCAGCAGCAGAAACAACAGCATCTTCAACCATCATTGAAGCGACTGATTACGCTGTGAAAACAGTCGGAGAAACCTCATACTTGCATTAACTATTCCTCTCTGCCACTTACCATAACCATGGCCAGTCTTGGCACCGGCAGGAGTGCCACAGCCAGAAACATCTTTGCATGCATGTCTCTTCATGGGCATTTTTGGGAATTACTTAAACAACAACAAATTTAGATTTAGGCACTTTGGGGAGGATGGGAAGCCCAAAACAACAAGTGTGACTTACAGATGGAGACTGGGCTTTAAAGAGAAGCAGCAGCACAGACAGATGGAGGTTAAGACTAAAGAGATGCAGCCGCATGGCACAACACCTTAACCAGTGGTCAGCAATCCAAATCTGGAAAAATGACAGCTTCTTTGCAGGGGGTGGGGAGGTACAGCAGTGCCTAGATAGAAGCAATAAAAATAACACAGACAGGCTAAGAAATTAAGAGTACTGTGATTACGGTGCCACAATAAAATGTGTTTGACTTGATGGAACCTGCATACACACTAAAGGTAATGGGCAGAAAATTTAACAATTCAGTACACTACAGCCCAGTCTTTTAAACAGACTAAAAAATGCAAAGCACCACAGCAGACAGCAACAAATGATCCAAACTTACTAGAAGTATTACTGTGTGTACATGAACACACAAATACTAAAACAGTGCACAACAACAGTTGGAAAGATTGCCTTTCTCATTGTGAATCTCCCTTCACCACAGATCCGCTTCAGCCCAAGCACACTTCTAGAGTGACAGACTGAATATATTAAATTAACATTCAATATTCACACAAAATCAGTAAATGCTGGATGACACAAACACACATGGGTTTCCTACAATCGATGTACTAAATTTTGACACAAACTTTGTCGCAAAAATGCTTTTTAAAGGTTTTTCAATGGTTGATTCTCAGAGCTCTGAGAGCAAACTGTCTCCAGATTTCCACTACACACACACTACGCTGAACTGAGGCTATGCAAGACAATCTAGAGTCCATGTGACCTGCCATCCCATGAATCACCGCACAATTCACCTTCAAGAGTAATCAAAAAGGTAATTTAATGCAAAGTCCATTGAAATCAATGGAACTTCGAGTTAAAATTAAAGGCAAATTTATTTGCTTCACGCTGCAGAGTATTTTGTGAAATTCGAGTTATATGCAAAATACTCAGCATAGAAAATTTAGGAACTTTGCCCACCACTAACCACTTACTAACACTCTTTTGTACATATTGCATACAGCTCGAGAGTTGTCTGCAGGATCGATATAAAATAAATTCCACACTAAATATTTACCCTTTGTGCTTTCTACTGCAGTGCCTGGTACTATTCTTGCACAGTCAAGGGACCTGAAGGAAACCCTATATTGCCATTTCCTTGTTCACATGCATTTTTCCCATTCATGGTCATCTTCTTAGCATATGATTTTTTTTCTGCACTTGCCTCTCATGCCTTACAGTGGCATCCTCTCCAACTCCCCATCAAAACTAGTACCTACCTCATTGTCACAAGATTCAGAAGAACTGAAAGTGCTGTCATTATCAGGTGAGGCATAACTTGGGCTATCCCATTCCCAGTCCCCACTTTGACCAACATTTTTATTAGCATTCACTGCCTTAACATCTGAGGATACAGTATATTTGAGGAGGCTGCCTCCCCTCTTTGTATGCTGCTTTAGCAGTTGGACATCTCCTGGCACATGTGGAAAAATGTTCAGTACTTCTATGAGTAATCTGGTCAGTCCTTTCCAAAACTCTACTATCATTTAATTGATATGCTTTTGGTTCAGGAGGATATTTAGTGCCAGTCCTGGTGAAGTTATTGTTATTATTATAGCTATGTTCTTCATTAGTGCTAGGATTCATATTGTCCACATCATTTCAGTTGCACATTCACCCGCACTCTGCTCCTTTTCATTAGACTTAGTCTGGGAAATATGAGACATAGTAGACACAGCCATTGCTTTTGCTATGCCGCAGAGATGTCCCACACAGTGCAGCTATGACAGAACTCAGGGCACCTAACAGGCTGACAGACAGTGTAATACAGCCTAAATAGCTTTTGCTATACTGCAGAGAGACACAGAGTAGCTATGTCACAGACAGGGCTTGGGGCACCTGACAGTCCCTGTGCAATACAGCCTAAATGGCTTTCACTATACTGTGGAGAGACCAGAGTTGCTATGTCACAGACAAGGCTTGGGGCACCTAACAGACAGCATGTAATACAGCCTAAATGGCTTTCACTGTACTGCAGAGATACACAGATTAACTATGCTCACAGACAGGGCTCAGGGCACCTAACAACAGACAGTGTGTGTTTGTAATACAACCTAAATGGCTTTCACTATACTGCAGAGACACACAGAGTTGCTATGTCATAGACATGGCTCGGGACACCTAACAGACAGTGTGTAATACAGCCCAAATGGCTTTCACTACAGCAGAGACACACAGAGTAGCTGTGTCACATAGAGGGCTCAGGGCACCTAACAGACAGTGTTTAATACAGCCTAGATGACTTTCACTATATTACAGAGAGTCAGTTCCATGACATAATAGCAAACGTGAAATGACAATCGCTATTATGGTGAGTGTATATCGCTGAAAACCAAATTGGTGATATACACTTGCCAGCGACAAGACATCCGCAAAAATAAGTGGTTTGCACCCTGTGCTCCCATAGGGGGTTTTGCCCCGCAACCCCGATTTTAGATTCTTAACCCAGGGGGTGTATGTTGAGAGGGCACAGTCCACATTTAAAAAATTAAGTCCTGCAGCAGCAGGCAGCGGCAAACTTCATACTCTATGGGTCCCCAGCTCAACCCAGTACCTGCTGCCCTGAGCCAGCCTCCCTCACCACCACACCACATAACTGGCTTGGCTACAGCAGGCACACTACATGGGAATAACTGTCTTCCTATCCCTCCTCTTCCCTTGCTATCTTCCCTTTCCAGTCACCTCCCCTACCCTCATGGTTGCAGTGCATCGCTACCCATGCAGGTCACCCATATTAATGACACTGAATACGAGTTGCTGTTTTGACAGTCACCCATATTCAGTCACTATTATCACAGGATACCCAGAGAGACACAGCATTACTATGTCCCAGACAAGGCTCAGGGCACCTAACAACAGACAGTGTGTATACAGCCTAAATGGCTTTCACTATACTGCAGAGACACACAGAGCAGCTACAAGTATATGTCACAGACAGGGCACAGGGCACCTAACAGACAGTGTAAATATTTACAGCTGAAATGGCTTTCACTATACTGCAGAGAGACCACAGAGTAGCTATGTCACAGACAGGGCTCAGGGCATCTAACAGAGAGTGTTTAATACAGCCTAAATGGCTTTCACCATGCTGCAGAGAGACACAGAATAGCTATGTCACAGACAAGGCTTGGGTCACCCAATAGACACTGTGTAATGCAGTCCAAATGGCTTTCACTATACTGCAGAGACACACAGAGTAGTTATGTCACAGACAGGGTTTGGGGCCTAATCTAATACAGTGTGTATTACGTCTAAATGGCTTTCACTATGCAGAGACAAGACACACAAAGTAGCTATGTCACAGACAGGGTACCTAACAGACAATGTATAATATATAGACTAAATGGTTTCACAGCTGCTGCCAGCAACGAGTGCCTTCCCTCCTGTCTCCTTCTTCTTCCGAGTCCCTAACATCACATTGGATACCCTGATTATTCCACATTCAGTCCCCAACCCTTGCTCCTTTGTGCATAAACTTTGAGCGTGCTGTTTGTTTTTAAAAGTTTTAAGTTTTTTTTTTTTTCACCACAGCTGCAGAGCAGGCACCGACTCCTCCCTCCCTCTCCCAAGAAACGCTCCTTCTATCTGAGCTTACACAGCAGACACAGATACAGAGAGACACCAGCACTGACCACTTGGATTGTCAGGCTGGTGTCATGTACTCCTTTCTGCTGTCTGGACCCCACAAGCTGTCTGTTATTTATTTAATTATTTAAAGGTTTTACCAGGAAGCCATGCTGAGCAGACTACTGCTCAATTCCAGATGCTCCTAGGGTAGGGAGAGGGGTGCAGAGAAAATACATAATCCATCTCATTGCAAGAATAAACATACAAGATAACAGATGCATATACAGGGTGGTATGCCGACAGTAGGTTGACACATGACTGTAAAGACCAGCACAGTGACAGATTTTGGCAGGAATCGTAGGGTCTCTGTGCTGGTCTCTGCAGACACCAGCGTTGAATCTCCCAGTGTTGCATCCCTCCCGCGTATGTTTAGAGATGGGGGTTGTGGGGTGACTGCGACATCCCTCGACAGTACAATGCCAACACTGCATTATGTCTGTTGCTGTCGGGATGTTGATGTTGGGATGTAGCCCGCTATAGTAAAACCATACAGGGTAGTGTATAACAGTAGGCATTTGTACAAGATCATTGACTGATCAAACACATATGATAATCAAACACATTGCAAAATAAATAGGTGGTTGTATATGGCACATGACAGAAGAATAATTAGGTTTCTGTTACTGTGACAAGATAAACGACTGGAGAGTGAAATTAGGGCAATACATGGTAGGGTTAGGCCCTAATTTGGGTAGTTCTGGACACCTAGTAATGAGCTCCCATGGGGCATGTGCAGCTGGGGTACAAGTGTATTTTTGAGAGGGAGTTAAGGTGCCGACTGGGAAAGGCGTGTCAATATACAAGGGTGAGTCCAGGTTTAGGCATGCAATGGCAAAAGCTGCCTGGCCTGCCGTGGTTGACATGAGTGGAATGGCCAGTAGACGAGAGTCGATGTTCCTCAATGACTAGCCCTGGGAGGTATGGGCCAAAAGGACTGAGGTGAGATATGGAGGGAAGGACTGCATCTAGTATTTGGCTGTGAGACAGGCACTATGGGAGAGACGCCGGTCCTGCAATGAGGGAGGTCTAAGTTGCGGTACAGGACACAGTGATGAGTGTTAGGAGGACAGTCAAGAGCAAAGCAACAGAAGGAATGGAGGAGGGGTCTAGTCTAGCTAGGAGGACTTGGGAGGCGGCACTGTAGACTACGTCCCTTAGTTGAATATGGGAGAATCATCCTCTGCACAACTGCATGTCGAGACATCAGTGGGATGCTTCCATGATTCCGATACAAGGCACCTAACTTTGGGTGAAGCTTTTTGTGATGGCATCAATGTGTGCAGAGAAGTTCAGGTGCTGGTCAAGCCAGACCCTGTGATATCTGCAGGAGGTGCAAGTCTCAAGAGTAGTCCCATCCAGGGTTTGGAAGGAGTGGGGAAGGTGGCCTTGAAAGTCTCTGCCTCATGCCAAAGGTCATGGAGATGGTTTTCTTGGCATTAAGAAACACAGAAACATAGAATTTGATGGCAGATAGGGACCGCTTAGCCCAACTAGTCTGTCCATTTCCTTACCTGATGGATAAGCTGCAGATTCTAGTTAATCAACAGCTTACTTCCTCCTACCCCCACTAGATTTGCCTTAAGCCTGTCCCATGCATTCTTTAATTCTCCCACTCTTTCTGACTCCACAACCTCCTCAGGAAGGCTGTTCCATGCATCCACAACCCTCTCTGTGAAAAAATACTTTCTAACATTACCTCTGAGCTGTCCCCCATCTTCAAATTGTGCCCCTTGTTCTTGCACATCTCTTCTTCTGAAAGATACTACCCTCTTGTATCTTGTTAATTCCCTTGAGATACTTGAAAGTTTCTATCATGTCCCCTCTCCTCCTTTCCTCAAGGGTATACATATTAAGTTGCTTTAGTCTCTCCTCGTATGTCTTCTGGTGCAGATCCTGCACCATTTGTTGCTCTCCTCTAAACTGCCTCCACTCTGTCTATGTCTTTGTGGAGATGGGGTCTCCAGAATTTCATGAAGTACTCAGATGGGGTCTCACTAACTATCAGAGAGGCATAACAACTTCCTGTTTTCTACCGTTGATGCCTCTCCCTATGCAGCCCAGTATCCCCAAGCTCTCCTTATTGCCTTCTCACATTGCTTGCCCACCTTTAGCTCATCTGATATAATTACTCCTAGGTCTCTTTCGATTTTTGTTGTTGTTATTAACTCACCCCCATTGTGTACTCTTCCCTCGGTTTTTGTTTCCTGATGCATTACCTTGCACTTCTTTGCATTGTATCTGAGCTGCTACATATTTGATCATTCCTCCAACCTTGCCAAGTCTTTTTCATTCTTTCCACCCCACCTTGTGTGTCAACCCTGTTGAAGATCTTTGTGTCATCTGCAAAGAGACATGCCATTCCTTCCAGGTGCTCTCCAATGTCACTTATAAAGACATTAAAGAGGACCGGTCCCAGTACCCAACCCTGCAGTACTCGCTAGTTACCTTCCTTTCTTCACTGTGGACTCGCTTACTATTACCCTTGTGTCCTTTTGTACAGCCAGTTTTTATCCAGGCTATCACCTTGGGACCCACTCAAGGCTGGCTAACTTGTATATTAATCTTTGTGTGAGACTGTGTCAAATGCCTTGCTAAAATCTAGGTAGACCATATCCACAGCCCCTCCTGGTCTACTACTTTGGTCACCCAGTCAAAGAAATCTATTAGGTTCGTCTGACATGGCCTTTCTGCTGTGAAACCATGCTGCCTTGGGTCCTGTGCCCCACTGGTCTCTAGGTACTCAACAATTCTTTCCTTCAGAAGTGATTCCATCATTTTCCCTACCACTGAAGTCAAACTCACTGGTCTGTAGTTTCCTGCCTCTGCCCTGCTCCCAATTTTGTGAAGTGGAATCACATTTGCCATCCTCCAGTTCTCAGGTACCACCCCATCCTCCCATGATTTGTTAAAGAGAGTAGTCAGTGGTGTTATTAGTTCTACCCTTAGTTCTTTTAGAATTTTGGGTGAATCCCATCAGGCCCCATTGCTTTGTCCACCCTCAGTTTCAAGAGTTCTTTAAAATGTTTTCTTCTGTGAATGGACTGGTATCGACCCCCTATTCAGAGTTTCTCTCTTGTTTGGTTTAGGTACCTCCCTCCTCTTTCGTTGTGAATACTGAGCAGAAATATTTGTTCAATATCCCTACCTTTTCACTGTCACCCTTGGCCCACATTCCTCCCTTTATTAAGTCTCTGTATCCCACCCTTGGTCTTTCTTCACTCCTAATGTACCTATAAAAGGTTTTATCCCCTTCTTAACAGAGTTGGCTATCTTTTCCTCAGTTTGTGCCTTTGCTATTCTGACTGCCTTCCTGCCTCTATCTGCTTTTAACTGATAAAGTTCTCTGGCCTTCTCCTTCTGTGTTTCCTATATTTCCTGAATGCTGTCCTTTTCTCCTTAACTGTCCCTGCCACCTCTTTTGAGAACCATAGTGTTTTTTTCCTTCATTTTGTTTTGTTGATTTGCTTGACACAAAGGTTTGTTGTTTTACATGGCTGTTTTGATTATTCCCCATTGTTCCTCCACCTCCTTCTTGCCCGTTTGTTAGTGCTTTTCTGAGGCACTCTCATTTTCTAAAGTCAGCCTTCCTAAAGTTCAATACTCTAGATTCAACATGGCTAGACTCTATGGCTGTGTTTATTGTGAACCACACTGTTTGGTGGTCGCTTGTTCCCAGATGGCTACCCACTTCTATTTCTGAGATCCTTTCTTCCCCATTTGAGAGTACCATGTCTAAGATTGCTCTCTCCCAAGTGGGTTCCAGCACTAAGCTGTCTAAGGCATCCCCCTGTAGGGCATCAAAATTACCCTGCTCTTGGATGTGCCTGCAGCAAAGGTACTCAGTTAACATCTGGCATATTCAGGTCCCCCATCAACAATATCTCCCTTTTTCTGCCATTTTAAGGATGCCTTCTATCATTTTCTTGTCCATTTCCTCCCTAGATGGGAGTCTGTACCCAACCCCCATGCGGATTGCGGTGACATTTCCTGTCTCCGGGTGACCCATAGTGACTCATCAACTTCCTGTTTATTCTTTAGTTCTGTTCCTTTAATCCTTCCCTTATATAGAGAGCTACTCCTCCTCCTCCTCTCTTTTACCCACCCTGTCCCTCCTGTAGACTGTGTGTCCTGGTATGTTGACATCCCAGTAATGGTTCTCTGTGTACCATGTTTCAGAGACTGCCACAATATCCAGGCATCCCTCTTCCATCAAGGCCACTAGTTCAGGAGCTTGTTGCACAGACTACAGGCATTGGTACTCATCACCTTCCATTTTATTTTTATGGCCTTACCCCTTTTAGCCCCATCCCTGTCCTTACTGCCTTTTCTGCATTTATCCCTGTCCTGCTCCTCACTGACTCTCTACCTTGGTGTTTACCTCTCTAACTACTGTGTTTTGTGGGGGAGGCTGGGATTTCCTTCTACTTTTCAGTGCCTCCCCTTGGCTAGTGTAAATGCTTGCCAATGAAGCATTTAAACCTGTCACCTAGGATCCTGGTTCCCCGGACAGATGCAGACCATCATGCCAGTATAAGCTACATCCCTCCAGTTGCCTCCCCAGTCCCCAATGAAGCCAAAATCCTGAGCTCCACACCAGTTTTTCAACCATTCATTGAACCCCATGGTGCAGAATACCCTAGCATCATCCTTGCCATAGACAGGCAGCACCTCAGAGAAGGTTACCAGACACGCTACTTGTCTAAGGCCCCTCCACAACTCCACAAACTCCTCTTGCACTGCTCTGATCCCATTCACAGCCAGGTCATTTGTCCCTAGGTGGACAATGACATCCAGCTCCCTCCCTCGTGCAGCTGCTCCCACGATCCTGAGGATTCGCTTCCTGTCCCTCTGAGCCGTGGCTCCAGGCAGGCACCTTACCTCCCTATCCCCTTCCTCCCCACTTCTACCCCCTATTGATCGAGTCCCCACCAGGAGTTGTTTCTTTCCCTGTGGGGTCTCGTGCCACCCTCCTGTGGGTCTCCTTTGTGGAGGTTCCTAGCATCCTCCTTGGTCTCCACTGCAGGTGCCTCCATAGAGGAACCACTCTTGCCAAGAACAGCATATGAATTGTGGAGCAGTACAACTGGAGGGATGCACCTCTGTTCCAACATCCTCTCCCTCCTTGAGCCCACCTTAGTCCAACCTCTCCTCTTTCTTGGCAACCTCTGAGCTAACAGTGGCGGCCCTGGTCATCCCTGGGTAGGGAAGAGGTTTCACAAATCTAGCCAGGTCAGCCTGGAGACAGGCAACCTCCTCCCTCAGACCAGAGGTGCCTGCAAACAGAGCAGCATTGCAGCCTCCAGACTGTCTCCCAGAACACTGCTACCCCACAGCCATTGCATTGCACCACTCCCATCTTGACTTATTTGTGCCCCTCTCCTGTTGCTTTGTATGCTTACTGTCTTCTCCCTCTATGTATTTTACACTTACTTTCCTACTGCCTATGTGCCTCACAACTCTTGCCCTTCCTGTTCTGGGACAGGAACTTTCTGTAGTCTTCAGTAGTCTCCTTCTTCCGTGCTTGGATTCAGACCTCCAGCAGCCGGGGAAGAGTTATTTTTAGGTTCCTTCAAGGTTGATGAAACTAATGTGTCTTAGTGATCTTTCCTTCCTACTGCCAAACAGGAAGTTCCTTGTTGTCAGGCAAATCCAGTGGCTATAAAATAGAACTGGCTTTGGGTGGGAGAGTGGAGGAGGGAAGGAGGCAATTAGTAAAAATCTGTAGTTCTAGACTGCTATTTCTTGCTCTGAAACCAAAGTTCTCTTCTGTCAAAAACAGCAGGAAGTTGTAATTGGAGACAGCTGCTTTTGTACTCCTAAGCTGCTAAGCCACACCCCAATTAGATTCACCTCTGCTCTGATTCAGTAAATTAAGCTGATTCAGCCCCTTCCTCAGAGAAACACAGTGACTTTCTTTTTTTTTTACTTAAATGAGACCCACTTCTAATAAAGTATATGTTTGTGTAATCCAAAGAGGTACTGACTCCTGCTGAGATAGAAGTGATTTATCATAAAAAATCGGTAGCTCTAGACTGCTATTTCTGCTCTGAAACCAAAGTTCTCTTCTGTCAAAAACAGCAACAGAGAAAGAGCTAATTGGAGTGAAACCAATGCTAAACTGCATTGAAGTCTTGCTGGAGTCTGGTTGCTACATCGGAGGATGAGGGGCGGATGTGTACAGTACTGTATCATCAGCATACATGTGAATGAATGTGTGTGGGCAGACAGAGGGCAGGTCATTGAGGAAGATGGAGAACAGGAGCAGGCCAAGGACTGAGCCTTGCGGAACACCAGAGGTAACTGGAAGGAAGCAGAGGTGGCATTGCCAATTCTGATGGGTAGGAATTAAACCAACTGGTGGCTATGCTTGAGAGCCCTGCTTGAGAGAGCTTGGCAGAAGAAGTGAGTGGGAGATGTGTCAAAAGCTTTAGCCAGGTCAACAAAAATGGCTGAGGTATTATGGCCCCTATCCATACCAGTGAGGATTGAATCAGTGAGGCTTAGAAGCAAGGTGGTGGTGGTGAGGGACTTCCTAAATCCAGACTGGTAAGGGTGAAAAGAGGAATCAAGATAGAGGAGAGTTGTGATAGGACAAGGTGTTCCTGGATTTTTGGCCAAGATAGGTAGGAGGGAAATCAGACAGTAATTACAGGAGCAGATGGGTCACTGTCTTTGGGAAGAGGGATGACTGTAGCGTGTCTCACTCTGTGGGATTGTGGCTAGGGAGAATAAGAGGTTGTAGAGTGAAGCCAGAGGGATGGTGATGGCAGGAGCTGACAAGTATAACAATTTGGAGTCCAGGCCAGTTGGGCATTTGCCTTTGATGGGATTTAGGGCAAGCAGGGCTTTGTAGACTTCAGCAGGGAGGTTAGATGGAAGCTGAATGGGGTGCAAGCTAGGGGAGTATTTTGGTGGTGAGGGAGTTTGGGTGGCTGGATTGAGTAAGTAGAGATGGGGTGGAGAGGATTGTGTGGGTCAGGATTGAGGAGGCCAAAAGTGACAAGGTGCATTTAGTAAGAAGGAATTGAAATGGAGGTCACTTTGAAGGAGTCTGTGATCGTGGAGCTGCCTGCATTTAGAGCAGGGGTGGGGAGTTGAGAGGGAGGGGCGAAAGAGATTTAACCACCTTCCAAAACTTAGATGGCTGGCTTAAGTTGGACTTGAAGGAGTCACTGAAGTATTTTGCCTTTGCTCCCCAAGATCTGTCTAGTACAGGCATTAAGTGAGGGTCTGGTATCTATATTAGTTACTGGAGGGCCGGAGACCTTTGCTGCCGCCTGGATTATGACCCTATCATCCCACATACACCTCACATACACCTCATACTGTATTCCTGGTCTGTTATACTGTGATACTGCTATTTTGAACTAACATATAGATATAGGCACCCATCATATATGCATGAGTGCTAGGAATGTGCTTTGCTGCTAATATATGCTAATGTTTATCATGCATGATTCATTATACCTCACCATAATACATTTATCTAGATTATGTTTGTCTTTCATATATATTCCATATAAAATCTACCTAATCACTGATAAGATGACTCTGAGGGATCATTAGTGATTATTGTATACTATATTCTCATATAATTATATGTAGTGTGTTTTACACTCAAACAGATATGCCTCATGTAATAGAGCCCTGTCAGCAATTCTCTTTGTCTCTTTAGAGAAATCCTTTTATGTCTTCTATTATACATAAGCAAGAAATGCCATGTTAATAGAGCCCAGTAAACATTTCTTTGTCCAAGCTATAATGTTAATGCAAGCATATTCTGTCTCATATGATACTATTAGTAATTTGTCTCCTAAGTCATCATCCAATGGAGAATGACTTAGGACCAATACATATTGTTTCTCATACCTGTAACTTTGAGGTAGTCTCTGTTGCTATGTTGTTACCTGTAGTATTTAGGCTTGTAACTTAGTTTTACTCGCAGAGAGAATGAGAGTGAGGAGAGAGACCGAGATCTTGGACAACCTGAGATCCTACAATCCTGCAGATTATGTACATCCTTCAGGATAGTGGTGAGAAACCCATCTCCCTTGTGATTTTTTTTGTCATGCTTGGCATAAGTAGTATAATAAACTTTATTAGTACTCATTGCTTGTTTACGAATGTTTCTTGGCATACTCTGAACACACAATAATCTGTATTATTATTTACTCTACTATCTGAGATTGTTTATGTAACACCTTGAAAGCCTTCAAGGCTGCATCCCTGCCTTTGAGGAGTGTCATAATGTCTGTAGTAATCCATGGCAGCTGGGTACCCCTCACCTGTGCATGTTTGAGAGGGGCATGTGAGTTCCAGACAGTGGTGAACCTGGCCTTGAAAACTCCCAGGTGGAATTGATGGAACTAGCTATGGGATGTACCACCAGTCAATGCTAGACAAGTCGTGACAGGAGAGATGCAAGGTCAAAGGATGGTTCTGGGTGGGGTGGGGATGCTTTAGAACGATGAATTTTCCGAATTGAGTAGATCATATTATGGTCGCTTAGGGAGTCCAGTAGCAGTCCTGAGGCAATTATACAATGAGGGTGCGAAGAAAGGGACCAGTCCAAGAGAGAGTGGTTAGATGATTTGTGGTTGAGGTGAGTGGGCTTGGTGATAAGTTGGGTTAGGTTTAAGCTGCCACCTGGTTCCACAGCCTGGAGCTGCTTCTTGAGAGCCAATTTTGATTGAAATCACCAAGAATGTGTAACTCGCCCCAGAGGCCAGTGTTGTAAGGGTGCTCAGGTGTTCCAAGATGTAGGGCATGGCTGAATTAGGAGAACAGTAGGATCCCACAATAAATAGGGGCAGAAGTGGGTGAGGGAGAGTTTGATTAGTATGGCATCAATGTTTTGCATGGGTCTGGGCAGCGGGACCAGGGTAAACTGAAGTGAGGAGTTGATATACATGGCGATGCCACCACCTCTTTTGGTGCCAGGACGGTTTTGGCAAATCATAGAGTAGCCTGGAATTGTGAATTCAGCATCCTGATTGTATGGTTTCAGCCATGTTTCAGAAATGGTCAGTGTGTCTGGTCTTGAGAGAGAACAGTTGGTTGCAACAGGCTGATTTTGTTTGCAATGCTGCGGATATTTAGGTGCACGTGTTTAAGGCCTCGGGGCAGTGAGAGGTGGGGGCAAGATTTGGATGGGGGGTGGGGCTTGGGCTGGGGTTGAATTTGATGTTCTTGGATAGCAGGAGCAGCAGGGTTATCAGGAACCTGCTTTTTGGCAAGGCCTATATGAGCTTGCAACATGAATACTGTGACTGTACAGGGCCACAGAGGAGGCTTGGGCATGTACTTTTAGGGTGTCTAAACCGGCATGGAAAGATGGCGGGAGGACAGAAGGACCAGCCCAGCAAATATAATTGCAAGGGAACAGGGAATGAGTGTACAGTTGCGGTAGGGGAGAGGGGGTGCTAAGGTGAGTAGTTATGGCAGTCAAGGCTGCTCCTCCGGGAAGGAGGAGGGAGGTAACGAAGCTAGAGAAGTGAGAATAAAATTGCTGCTAGCCCTGCAATCCACATTTTGGCCTTTGACTAGTAGGTGGGGATTATAGCAGTTTGCTGTCTCTTGTGATGGATCCTGATAACTAGCAAACTGTGAAGTGGACTGATAGTTTTTTTCGTCTTTTCATAATCATCCCACCACTTTAAAGGACACAGATGAGCAAGGGTGGTGGTGGGTCGGTGGGGAGCCAACGTGGAATGTCAGTGGGGCCTAAAATGGAGTTTGAAACTCTTGTCCCTTTTGCTCCTCAAAGCAGTGCTGCAAACCTGCTCCTTTATTTCTTTGAGTGGCTTGCAGCTTTGGGGAGGGCTGAGTCCCACCTGGCCCTCGCAACCATGTCGAGCTGTGGAGAGCAGAGGAAAAATACTGTGTTATGCCTGATTACGATTTCAGAAAGTCCCAGGACCCACAGTCTGCCTGTAATGCTGGTTTAAAATTTAAATTACCCACTACCCGACCCATTACAGTGTCAATGGTACCCGACCTGAAGTACACTGTTATGTCAGGTAGGGTAGTAATTACCCAAGCACTCCTACCCTTCCAAACAAAATGCCAATACCTGACTTATCTGGCCCAGCTACCCGACGGGTAGCCCATCCCTGAATAAAACAAGCATTTGTGGATGCTGAATGTTTGCTGCTTGCATTTCTTGTTGTAACGAGTCTTGCTTGTGCACATTATTACTTTATATTTACCAAGACAGACCAGATGAGATGTAGTATCCTATTTTTGTGGTGTCCCACTTTACACATTTTTAGACTGTATTTACCCAGAATAGGCCAGTTGAGAGGCAATATCTAATTTTCTGTTGGCTCCCGTGATTTTGACCCCAAATTTCCAACAGTCTTTTATGACCTGATGTTATGATCAAAGGAGTGGAATTTTTTAAATCTCATCTGAAAGGTGATTTTTGCAGAGTGATTGTGAAAACAAGTTTTGCAAGGAATTTGAAAAAGACACCTGCCATGTTCAGAGATGGGTAACGCAAGGGATATGCTGAACACTGGGGACCAAAATCTGCAAAATAAAGTTATGAGTAAACACTGAAACAAGTCAACATTTCATTTTTTTTTTTTTTTTGCTAACTATTTTTCTCACTGGCACCAGAGCATCTCTCCAGAGTACTCTCATGACGGTGTCTCTGCTCCCAGCCTGAAACCTCCTGCATGGTCCCCCGCCTGACACCACAGTTTGTCCAGCCCCTGGATCACCCTCCAGGAGGGGCCCACCGCCCTCCGTGCTGGTCTTTCTGAAATTAGAGGGACTTACTGCTAGGCTGAGGATGTGGTCGGGAGAACCACTGGAGCAGGTCTGACAATGGGATGTGGGCACATCTTTAGGGCCCACTTTGCCTCTGCTGGCTGCCAGGGTTTTTCATTGTGTTGCTCCCCAGAGTGCGGACATGCTATGATGTCAGCACACCTAGCGTGCAGATGTCCACCGCCACTCTGTCCCTGACATTTCATCTGATCTCGCTACCTGCAGGGTCACCTGGTCACCACCAGGTGCAACTATGGAGTGAAGGCATACCCTGTACCCACCCTGAGAAGGGAAAGCTGTCCTCCGGATGCTCGATTCCTCCTCCTTGCTGACCCCTGATGACCTGAGTCCATTCCCGATCCTGAGTTGCTGGTGTGGCGTGAGGTGTGGCGTCCAGTACTTCAACCCTCAGTGCCACTGGGCCGCAGCATTTCTTCATTACATAGTTGTTTTTTCACATTTTGACCCCAGTTTTCAACATAGCCTTATTATGACCACTCCTAAACATGACTGGTGTCATTTATAAAAAAGTGGCTGAAACATCTTTGGCCAGGATTTGAAAATGGCAGCTGTCACATTTATAATGTGGTGTGAAAAAATGGCTATGTTGAAAATTTGGGTTCAGAATATTGAGAATTACTAACTTTAGGAGTGTGTGCTGAAAATGTCAACATACACTCATAACTTTGTAGCTTTTTAATATTTTTACCCCAGGTTTTCAAACATAGCATTCCTTATGATCCTACCTCATGAACAAAAGTGGAGAAAATGTTCAAATCCTGCCAGGAAGTCATCCTGGGATCTCTGTTGCTGTTTAAAATCTACACTAAAACTTGGAAACTCATCTTTGACTGGTGTCAGTCTTTGTGTCCCTAGACCGAGCAGCTGAGTCCCCTTGGTACTGCTCAGATTTCAATGCACCTGTCCAAAACTGCCAGGGACTGGGGAACCAGAATCTGTTGAATCCAGGGGCTGAATCCATTGAGCAGACAGATGGATGAGCAGAGAGTGGACCACTGAGAAAATTACTCCTGGAAAGAATGATCTGGGGATTACAGATGGTCAGGGCTGAGGTTAGTCATGGAGGACAGTTCTTGGGCCAGTTCTTCTACCCTTTCTCCAGCCAAGTCCTCATTAATCTGTAGTTTTATCCTGCCAGGTTCTCCTGAATTCTGAATCTTCTGATTACCATGGGTCTCCCAGATGGGTCTACAACACAGTGTACAAGTCCTTGCTCTGGTCCCACGCTGCTGCACTATACTGAGTGTCAAGGGTGGATAGGTGTCAGATATCTGCTACTACTTATGTAAAATCTGGACATAGATGGTTGCTGCAAAGGTTGGCACCAACTCTAGCCATCAAGCCAATAGGCAGGCAAACATAGCAGTGTCTGAAAACTTGTGGAGGGTGGCAGTCACAATGATTGGCACCCGGATTGGCGATCCAGCACCTATTGAAACCCCTGTGAAAACCCCAGGAGCTCCCAGCTTGTCATCATGCCTCACCCTAATGAGGCTCCTCCCCAAGCATACTCTCTGTAGTAGAAATGAAGATTTGAGGCGCTTGCAAATAACCCTAACTTAAAATCACTGAGGAATTTCATCCGTGATCTGCACTGGGAAACAACCTTTTCCTTTTTTGCAGACGTGGATGCATACCTGAATACGTCACAGTGCCACCTCCAGAGGTAAAACATACTATACAGTTTTCATAATGACTACATTATTTACCCTGATAGAGTCTTAGATGAAATATGCTCTAGTGTTACTGACATCTTTCACAGCGTGTTCAAAGATCAATTATTCTGTCTAAATTGCAATATTTTACACATATCCAGTGTCAACGAATTTACACTTAACTTTAAATGATAGTTATGTCGACTGTTCCCCACTGTGGTGTTTCCTTCTAATAAGCCAGTCTAATTAGTACTCATTATGTTATCAATCTGTTGCCTAGAGTGGAAGGAGGATATCCACAACAACAAGAGGACAATGATACAGTATGTGCAGTTGTAATGGGTGAGGGAAACCGCTGATGCCGACCACTCTCAAAATGGCCTCGGTCAGATCAGGAACTGGTGCACACCAGCTACAACTTGAAGGGAAAACACATGTAATCTTACGCCAACCACCCAGAGGTGGATTTTTGGTGTGACACCCGGCCAGTAGGTGTCAGAGGAAATTTGGGAAGAGGCCCAAGTTCAATTGCTACTACTGAGAACACAAGGAAGGCGTGAAGTGACTCAATGCAAAAGAACAATGTAAAAGTTTATTAAACATTACTAGACAATAACATTACACTAAATATTTAAGATCTAAGCTCTAAAACTCTATGAGGACTTAGAACATTAATAAATTATAGTGTACCCTACTACAAATAATATCACTAAATCTTTACACTACCTCCTATACGGTGAATCAGTCATGAATACCCTCAGCTAGCCACCCTTGCATGTGTACCAGGGAAAGAAAGGACGCAAGATGGGGAACCAGCTGTCAAGGGCAGGGGAAAACATGAACAGAACACAGGCCAGGACTATTCTGAGGCAGTGTGGGTCATGGCACACAGGTCTCCATAGACCAGCCAGAAAATGACAACACTCCAGGAAAAAGTCTGCCAATTCCACCCAGCCACAGCCCCTCGTGGACTTCGGGACACAAGGTCACCCAGCCACAGCAGCTACGTGGACTGCCCGGACACGAGAACAGACAAGGACATGGGAAATAAAGGAGGCAACAGACAGAGACAGACAGCTGGTTGGGGAAAACAGGGTCGGCACCTGGGATCACATGCAGACAGAAGTTGGTGGCACAATAAACATTTCTATTACTTAACCTGGTGTCAGTGTATTTATTCCTAGCAAAAAGCTACTTAGTTGGCATGTTACAAAATCAAACAGTTTGTCATTCGATTAAATAAAATCACAGTGACACTGCCACTTAGTGACCATCTCTGGCTGGCAGGCATTAATTCAAATTTGTTCATGTAAACAGTAATTTAATGACAGTTCTGTGGCTCAATGGAGCCCTGCACCTATGCTCTGCCCTTTAAAATCAGCATGAGCCACTTCAAATTCCATCTGGAGGCATTTACAAAAGTTACCATTGATTTGTATAGTTCCTGACCCCTTTTTAGACTTAAGGGACTGTTGTTGCCCTTTTAACTCTAGTGCATCTTTGATTGTCTCTTTAAATATCTCGGCCTTGCTGGGGCCTTCTTGTCAATCTCCATGGCCTGCCCCACCCTTGCTCCGCCTTCCCAGTCATCTGAACCAGGAGCCCTTCCTTAGAACTCCGCCTGAGGGCAGTCCTTGCTGGGGCCTTGCCCCATCCCCATTTCTATGGCTCTCACGGAGCCTTCTTGGACCCAACCCCATGGGCGGTCCTTCCCTCTGGGGCCTTGCCCAGCCCATCAGCTTCTGTGGTTGGTGCCCTGGAAGTGCCCTGGTAATTTATTTAATTTAATAAAAACAATGTACATTTTCTTTTTTCTGGTGGCCAGCACCTGAACCTGGTGCTACAAGCACTCTCACCCCAAGCACCCGCATTCCTTCTAGGTCCGACATCTGCTACTGGTGCTGGAGGGCTTAGACCACCTCCCCACAGGCCTCCTTGAAGGTGGCACTGGAGGGGACGGCTACCTCTGCTGCTGCCTCTCCTCCCAATGAACCTCCCACTGCTGCTGCTGATGTAGGGGCTGGCCTGGGCCTGCCACCCCTCTGACAGACCTCCAGGGACTGCTGGGCTGCTTTTGGAAGGGTCGGCTTACCTTTACTCCACCACCCCTCCAGGAGAATCTCTGACTGATGCTACTGCTACGGAGGGGTCTGAACTGCTTGCCTTCCCTACGGGACATCCACTGCTGGTCTGAGGACTGGAGCTGGAGGGGTCGCGCCTGCTGTTGCCACCACCCTCCTGGAACACTTCCCACTTCTGGGCTGCTGGATGGAGGGACAGCCTGGATCTGCTGCCCTTCCTGACGGGACTTCCGTAGATGCCACGGGACTGGAGGGAATGACATAATGCTGCTACCGCTGCCCCTCAACAACACTTGCACACCGAAACGGCACTGGGACCCAATGGACTACTGCCATAACAGAAGAAGAGGGAGTAATCGCTGTTGGACCGGCGGGACATCAGGAGGGTCCTCAGGATAGCAGATGAGTCCCTCCCTTTGCTGAGCCCCAACCAGCCTAGTGCTCCCTCACACTTGCTGCTGCTCTTTTCTGCTCCACCAATGGACTGAACAGCTATTGCCATTCAAATGGGCTGAGGATTCCAGTCAGAATCCTCTCGAGCCCTATCCTGCCTCCCAGCGCCTGCGACTACGGCCTGGGACGGGGCGCTCATGGAGGTGTAACGGGGGTTCTAGCATGGAGCTGCAGGCAGGGAAAATGAGCAGAAAATATATATTTTTTTAAATGGAGACCAGCTGGGGCTCTACGCTTGGGGAGGGACCTACCCAACCCAGAGGCACTTAACCAAGGACACAAAATGGGGCACCTCCCTAACCTGGGCACCTTTAATCCCTAGCCAGCCCTAAGAGCACCTGGATGCCCATTTTGGAGGCACCAGGACTCTGGGGCACTACAAATTGCCCCCACAAAAATATACATGTCCCCATGGATAGCTTAACTTAACCTAAACATGCTCTATACTGTATACTATACCATTGTTTTGCATTCCTTCCTGAGTCACTTCATGCTTTCGACTCCTCAGAGCACTCGCTCTACATCCTGCCAACAACACCATGTGTGTAATGGGTGAGGGAAATCTCTGATGCCGACTGCTCTCAAAATGGCCTGGTTGGGTCAGGGCACAGTTGCACACCAGCTACAACTTGGAAGGGAAAACAAATGTAATCTGACTACACCAACCACCCAGAGGTGGATTTTTTGACACCCAGCCAGCGGATGTCAGAGGAAATTTTGGGGAAGGGGGCCCAAGTTCAATTGCCACTACTGGAAACACAAGGAGAGGCATGAAGCTGACTCGCATGCAAAGGACAATGTAAAAGTTTATTAAACATAACTAGACAATAACTTTACACTAAATATTTAAGCTCTAAGCTCTAAAACTCTAAAGGACTTAGAACATTACTAAATTATACTGTACCCTTCTACAAATAATATCACTAAATTTTTACACTACCTCCTATATGGTGAATCAGTCGTGAATACCCTCAGCCAACCACCCTTGCATGTCTACCTGGGAAAGGAAGGAAAGAAGCAAGATGGGGAACCAGCTGTCCAGGGCAGGGGAAAATGTATAACAGAACACAGACCAGGTCTATTCTGAGGCAATGAGGGTCATCGGCACACAGGTCTCTATAGACCACCAGAAAATGACAACCCTCCAGGAAAAAGTCTGCCAACTCCACCCAGCCACAGCCCTTATGTGGACTGCCGGGATACAAGGTCACCCAGCCACAGTCCCTACGTGGACTGCCAGGACACGAGAGCAGACAAGGACATGGGAAATAAAGGAGGCAACAGACAGTGATAGACAACTACTGGGGAAAACAGTGTCAGGCACCTGGGATCACATGCAGGCAGAAAGGCGCCAGCACAATAAACATTTCCATTACTAAACCTGGTATCAGTGTATTTATTTCTAGCAAAAGCATTATTTAGTTGCCCTGTTACAAAATCAAACAGTTTGTCATTCGATTAAATAAAATCACAGTGACACTGTCACTTAGTGGCCATCTTTGGCTGGCAGGCATTAATCTGAATTTGTTCATGCAAACAGTAATTTAATTACAGTTCCATGGTTCAATGAAGCCCTGCTGCTGCCCTTTAAAATCAGCACAAGCCACTTCAAATTCCATCTGGTGGCATTTACAAAAGTTACCATTCATTCGTATAGTTCCTGCCCCTTTTAGACTTCAGGGCCTGTCGTTGCCCCTTTAACTCTGGTGAGTCTGTTATTGCCTCTTTAAATCTCTCGGCCTTGCTGGGGCCTTCTTGTCAATCTCTCTGGCCTGCCCCACCCTTGCTCCGCCTTCCCAGTCACTGAACCAGGAGCCCTTCCTTAGAATTCCACCTCGAGGGTGGTCCTTGCTGGGGCCTTGCTCCGCCCCCACATTTCCCTGGCTCTATAGAGCCTTCTTTACCCACCCCATGGGCTGTCCTCCTCTGGGACCTTGCCTGGCCCATCAGCTGCTGTGGCTGATGCCTGGAAGCACACAGAGTTTATTTATTTTATTTAAAAAAAAAAAAGTACCTTTCAGCTTTCCCAGCAACCAGCACCTGAACCCGTAATGCTGCCACTCACCCTGCCACCTGAATTCCTTCTAGGGGCTGGGGACTTCTGCTGCTGGTGCTGGGAGGGCCTGGACTCACCTCCTTCCACAGACCTCCCTGAAGCTGGTACTGGAGGGAGGGCCTACCTTTGCTGCCCGCCTCCTCCCAATAAATCTCCTACTGCTGCTGCTGGTCTGGACCTGCTGCCCCTCCTGACAGACCTCCAGGGACTGCTGGGATACGTTTGAGGGGTCAGCCTACCTCTGCTGCCATTGCCTCTCCTGGAGAATCTCTGACTGATGCTGCTGCCATGGAGGAGCCAGCCTGGACCTGCCGCCCCTCCAATAGGACATCCACTGCTGGGCTGAGGACTGGAGCTGGAGGTGTTAGCCTTCTGCTGTTGCCACCCCCAGAACACCTCCCACTTCTGGGCTGCTGGTTGAGGGACAGCCTGGACCTGCTGCCCTCCCGACGGACCTCCATGGATGACACAGGACTGGAGGGGACGGCATAATGCTGCTGCCACCGCCCTCCCAATGACACTTGTCACTGATGTAGCATCAGGACCTGACGGACTACTGCCACCACAGAAGAAGGAGCGATCACTGTTGGACAGGCCAGGACATCGGGAGGGACCCCAGGACATCAGGTGAGTTCCTCCCTTTGCCAAGCCCCAGCTCACCTAGCGCTCCCTCACACTTACTGCTGCTCTTTCTGCTCCACCAACAGGCTGAACAGCTATAGCCATTTAGTGGGCTGGGGGATTCGGTTGAATCCTCCAAGCTCATCCTGCCTGCTAGCCCTCACGATCAGGCCCACGATGGCAGGTGCCCAGTCGAGGTAATAACTGAGGGGCGGGTTCTGGCATGGAGCTGCAGGCAGGGAAAGCAAGCAGAAAATACATTTTTTAACAGAGTCCAGCTGGGGCTCCACATTTGGGGGTACTCACCCAACCCTGGGGCACAAATGGGGCACCTCCCATAACCTGGCACCTCTAACCCCTAGCCAGCCACAAGAACACCTGGATGCCTTTTTGGAGGGCACCAGGACACTGGGGCACTACACAGTGAATAACATACTGTACAAACTTTGTCCTGGTAGGATGAAACACGTGTTCTGCTTTCTGTTGGCACCCTTTGCAGGCTTTGTGAGAGGCCTTTCGGCACCATGCATTTCTGCTTAATGTTGAACTAGCATAATATTTTGTAGTGATTTGCATATACAGCCCATGATGCTTGCATTACGGGTATGTGTGATTTTGTATTTCTTATACAAACTTTGACTATTAATAGAATTTTGTCAGAAAATCTCAGTTATCATAGCATGTTTCCCCAAACAGCCGTTTAAAAATCACTTAATGTTGTGACATTGTTAATAAACACTAACATAAGAACAGCCTACATACTGTATATACTAAAAGGCCTCAATGCATTAACAAAAAACTCTAACATACACTGCAAGCTATTAAATCTTCCACTGCTGTAGCTCTGCACTTGATGTAAGCTGCAAGGGTTTTGGGATTTCTTAGAATCAGCCTGATACAATCTACTTTACTGCAATAAACAGTATGTAAAACAATGTTTTGCACACAAAGTGCAAATTGGAACAAGTCCCATGCCTTACTTACTACTTTACTGTGACACTCAACCACCAGTGCTCATTCTGCTGCTGCTCGTGGTGGGCTTCTGATTTTGAACAGTAGAGCCCTGTCCCTTGCAGCACTGCCATTGTTGTTGATTGGCTGGGAGCACATGACTACACAGGCAGGCTTTGGCTTGGTGATGGAAGACTCAATCAATTTATTTTAAGTCTCTCTGCCTGGGGGCTTACCATCCAAAGGCTGGGTGGCCTATTTGAGTATGACCAACCTCCTAACCTGGTCAAGGTTAGTAGAGTTGCCATTTTTTTACTTCACCTTTAATTGTTGGTGAAGTGCCAAGCTTTGTGCTACATGTAGCTCTGGTGAATTACATAACAATTCACAGCAGAAAGTAGTTTTAAAAATAGTTTTCCTTCCCCACCCTTTTAATGTCCCTATCACTGCCTCCTCCCACCCAGTCCTGCCCAGATGCAATTAAAATACCTGCCTTCCCCACTAACTGGCCAGAAGCACTCACATTACCCTTCAATCCTGTCTTAAATTCTCAAAATAACCCTCCCTGCCCACTTGCATCCCATTCCTAATGTCCACCCAACTCCTGCCACAAAATCTATGGTAGCCCCACTCCCATACCCACTTGATCAGCACCCAATACACCCTCCAACCCTCATGCAACCCAAAGTAAAGGCTAAAATTGGATTGTGACATAAAGCATACTCATTTGAGGAGGAGGGAAGTGCCTGGCACAGACCCTCTTTTGCCAGATTTTCTGGCCACTGTCTGAATAAATGGGAGCATGCTCTAGTTTGTCACCTGATTACTATGACAGCAAGCTCCTATTCATACAGTACCTGGCCCAGATGGTGACAGGAGAGTCTGTGCTGGTTTCTGTACCTCACCTCCACTGGCAAGTTTTTTTTTTTTTTCATAAACCATCTGTATTATTTACTTTGGGTGGCATGGGTGGGTAAAGGGTGAATTGCAGAGCAGGTGGGTGTGGGAGAGGGCTACCCAAGATTTTGTGACAGTGGCTGGTGGATGGGGTTAAGACTTTGGATGCAAGTGAGTAGGGGAAGGGTTATTTTGAGAATTTGACCAGGAAGTAGGGGGGTCTTTTCACTGCAACTAGGGCAGAATGTGTGTGAAGAGGCTGGAAGGGATATTCAAGATGGTGGGAGGAAGGAACTTATTAGATTTGGAATATAAGATGCAGCAAACACCCTGGGAAAAGGCGTAGGATGAAGTACCTTCTTCATATAGCACTTTCTAGGCTGTATAAAGTAGTGGCTCGTTATCTAGTGCTACACATACTGAAAGTATGTCACGTCACATACAAATAGTCATGGTTTGACTGGAGTCCCACCCTGAACTCACTCACCAGTTGGTAATTTCTGGAGCATCATCCTTAGGGCTTGGGGTCAGCATAAATTTCTGGCTAAGGAGACAATACCCCATTCTCCAACCATACATGAATATGGAAGCACTTTATTGATGATGTTATTGTTATATGGACTGTAAATAGGGAACAATTAACAGATTTTAAAACATATTTAAATTCATGTACAAATCATCTTATGCTCACTATGAACTCTAGTCATGTGAACACTAGTCAGACAGAGATTCCTTATTTGGATCTTGTTATCTACAAAGAAAACAATAGCTTGGCCACAAAACTTTTCAGGAAACCAATGGATAAAAATTCCATATTAAGGACAGACAGCTTTCATCCGAAGAGACTAATTGAATCAATACTATAGGGACAGCTAGTGAGGGCTAAGAGAAATTGCAGTAACAACTCAGAGTTTGAGAGTGTCTCCAGGGACATGATCAATAGGTTTGTAGACAGAGGCTACAGTGCAACAGTTTTAGAAGAAGCATCTAGAAAAATCAATAATAGGGGCAGGAACAGTCTGTTGAAGGAAACATAAATACATAGATACATAGACAGTGTTGGCAGATAAGGGCCTATGGCCCACCCAGTCTGCCCATTTAAGTTTGTAAGTTCAGTTTATGTTTTCCAGGAAGTCTGTTGCCCTTACCCTGACCTCCAGAATTCCTTTATGTCTATCCCATGCATTCTTAAATCCTGTGATTGTTTCAGCCCCACCACTTCCTCTGGCAGGGTGTTCCACTTGTCCACCACCCGTTCTGTGAAGAAATTCTTCCTCATGTTTCCTCTGAATCGTCCTCCCTCCAACTTCATCCCATGCCCTCTAGTCCTGGAACATCTTTTTCGCTTAAAATAGTGCATTCCTGCACCCTGTTCCTCCCTGTAAGATACTTGTATGTCTCTATCATATCTCCTCTCTCCCTCCTCTCCTCCAGGGAGTACATGTTCAGTGCCTTCAACCTGTCCTCATAGGACTTGTGATGCAATCCATGCACCATCTTTGTTGCCCTCCTCTGAACCTTCTCTACCCTGTCTATGTCCTTATGTAGGTAAGGTCTCCAGAACTGCACAGTGTACTCCAGGTGCGGCCTCACTAGTGTCTTGTATAGTGGAATTATGACCTCCCTTTTCCTGCTGGTGATGCCCCTGCCTATGCATCCCAGCATCCTATTTGCTTTACCTGCTGCCTTGTCACACTGTTTCCTGCCTTGAGGTCATCAGAGATGATAACTCCAAGATCCCTTTCCTGCTTGGTGCATGCTATATCCTCACCCCCAACTAATATATTGTGCCAGGGTTTTTGTGCCCCATATGCATTATCTTGCACTTCCTTGCATTGAATTTCAATTTAAATGCTGGAGAGAATGAGAAAACAAAAGGAAAAATCATACTATCAACTACATATAATGATGTTTTTTCAACTTTAAGAGAATTATTAACAAACATTGGGATGTACATAAGGTTGCATTCATGGGAGCACAAGTTTTGGAACAGAAACCCATGGTAGTGGCCAAGAAAAACAGAACAATTGGAAACAGGCTAGTTAACACTGAGCATAAAATACTGGAAAAAAGTTCAACTCATTCATGTCAGCACTGGATTTAAAATGAAGTTCTAGTGTGGACACTGTGTACACTGCAATAATACAGTACCTATAAAATGAAAAACTAAGGAACACAGCAAGGGCGAGGATATGGGCATTGAACAATTTATTAACTGTCAGACTGTTGGAGTAGTGTATCTGTTAAAGTGTCCATGTGATAAAATATATATTGAAAACTGAAAGGATACTGAAAACTCGTACAGGGGAACATAAAAGTGACATATGCAGAGATCCTACAACCCCAATAGCAAGACACTTCATTGAGCACAGGCATCAACTACCATACTTAAGATTCTTTGGGGTGGAAAAAGTTTAACCAGATCCTAAGGTGGGACTATAGGACTTAACTACTTTTGAGGAAGCACTTTACATAGATTTGAGGCCACAAATCCCAGGTTTGGCTTCAATGATTGCATTGACTGGTAGCCTATTATATAAAGATAGTCCTATTCAGGTACTCTTACCCCCTTTCATATATAAACCTTCTTCTCTCCTTTTTATTTTCCCATCAACATGACTTCACATTTCCTTTTCTAACAGTAGCATTCTTCCTACCAGGTCATAATGTCTCACTCTTAATAGTGTATGACATTATGGCTAACCCAGTACAGCGCTGCAGTAGGAGGAAATGGTGCAATACCACGATACTGCTGCACGCGACATTGCACCATTCCTACTTTCCAAGGCAGAGGATAAGATCTCTGCTGGGAGTGGGTTCTGATGACCAGCTGCTATGGCTCAAATGAACTGAGACATAGCAAAAGGGAACCCAGGCAGTGCTTCTGGGACTGGGTTTGATTCCTGGTCCCAGAAATTTTATTATTTTAATCTTTGTGCGCTCCAACCTGAACCTCCCAAAGTCTATATTGGGGCAGTTTGATGGGTGCAGCCCCTCATATGGGTGTGTGGGGCAGAGCCCCCACAGAAAAGAAAGATATGCTGCATGGCAAGAATCGCACTGTATCGGCAGCTTGATTGTGCGGCATAGTGTTGTGCATGATATTGACCCCTGCTGCAATTCCTTTAATCTGCCCCTTTGGACTATACAGTACATCTATTTTCTATATTCTGCACCTTCCACTGAGTACTCCCTAATTTAGGAAAAACCTGATCTTTCTGACCTCCCGATTGGGATCCACGGGTTGGATTCTTATTGCCAGCACTGAGATTTTTTGAATAACAAACTGGGTTAATAAACTGAAGAACACATTTAAATATCAAAATCTCTTTGAAACCTTTAAACATGTAAATTTTAGAAATGTACAGGGATGCATAGTAGGGTTTAGAATGCTGTGCTGCCTTAGTAGGTCAGGCACCCAGGGTAACAAGCGCAGCTCACATGACATTACTTTGGTCATGTGACTAGTGCATTGCCAAGCCCGCACCCCCAGATAAAGAACTGTTTAGCAGGAGCTGCACTCTACATTGAAAGAGAGAGCTAGAGGTCACGCACCACCCCAACATAATTTAATATGTTCACAAACTTGTTTGAATAATTTAAAAGAATTTTAAAACTGCAATATAGCTAAATAGACTGAAAGGGTTCTTTGTTTAAAACCATACTTTATTTTTTGTTTAGATAAAAAGATGAAAACGGACAAACTTTGCAGGTAGAAAAGAATGCATTTTTCTTTGTGCAACCTATGCTCATAAAATGAAAAATAAGATACTGAGTTAAAACATATAGTGAAATGATGAAGCTAAGCAACATGTTGAAGCTGATAGTTTGAGATGCAGGATAAGTGTTTTATTCTTATCATAGAAATGAATATTTTCACAGAGACCTGATTAATTTGTAGATTTTGGACTGCATGAAAGAAATATGTGATTACCTGTTTTCCTGTTCAGTAGAGGATATATAATAACTTGTAAACAAACAAAGCAAATGAAGTATTTAAAATATTTATGTTTTATAGAATAATCCTACGAGAAAAGCAATAGAGACGTCATTACTTATACATGTTCAAGGAATGAAATACATGTAAGCCCACTTTGCTAATATATATATAACATGTACAAAAATTCAGGAGCTCTAAGGAATGGAGCAAACACATAGAACAGAAATGATGAATTAATTATATACATTATTTTGGTAGATTACAGAAAGTTAGACACGATTACACTTCTCCTGGTGAAAGCAATCTTGTTACTTGGATTTACAGATATAATTTCATCTAATTTATCATTAAAACTTATAATATGGTTAACACTATGCATTTTAAGATTTCTGTATAGATTATTTGATTCAAAATACAGTGTTTCACAGAGGAAGGATGTTTATCCAAAGCGTATGAATCAACACTGCATTACATGATTTGATACTGATATATATATATATTTAAAACCTTTCTGACCTATTAAACTAACTAATACTTTATCTTCTGGATGAGGGCCCATTTTGTATCAGTCTGATTTCTTGTCTATTTGCTCTAGATTGGTTATGGGGCTACTCCCGAATAATATTTTCTGCTTTTTGCCAAGGTTGACTGTACTGGATACACTCCAAGATTTTGATTCTGTACAACACAAGAGATTAGTCAAGAAGCTGGTGGATCTGGGGTGGAGAAAATTGACTGATTGGGAAGCTAGCCTGCCTTAAAGGAAGGACCCAGGGCATAGGGGTGGTGGGTGGGATATCCCAAGTGCAGGGCATGTCACCAGAAGGGTCTCACAGGGCTCCGTGCTTGATACACTGCTTTTATTGTCTTCATCAATGACATTGGAGGGCATAAGTTTGCTTATTCATGGATGACACCAAGCTCGGTTGGAGGTTGGACACAGTGTAGGGATATGGGACCTAAGGGAAGATCTGGCAAGGCTGGCAAGGCCTCGAGAGGTGGTCTTAAATTTGGCAACTTGGCTTCAGTGCAATGGGATGAAAGGTTATGCACATTGGAGCTAAGAAGATGAAGATGGAGCACAGCCCGGGATCCTGGTAACTAAATCTGAAGAGGAAAAAGACCTGAGGGTGTTGATCACTAGCGAGTGAAGCATTTCATGCAATGCAGGAAAGCAGCAGCCATAAAATAAAATGTTGGGCTGCATTGCTAGAGGGATCAGCAGTAGGCTGGAAGAGTAATACTGCCATTGTACAGGTCACTGGTGCAGCTACACCTGGAGTACAGAGTGCAGTACTGGCATCTATACTTTAGGAATGACATAAACTTGATGGGGACAATAGAAAGGAGGCACAAAATAATGAAAATAATTAAGGGCCTGTATGGTAGCACATAAGTGAGAGACTGGCATCCTGAACCTAAATTCCTTGGATGAGAGGAAGTTGAGTGGCGACATGGTTGAGATCTTCAGGTGTAAGAAGGGAACAAAAACATGAGGAGTCACTGTTTTAAGTTAGAGGGAGGGAGGTTTAGAAGGGAGAACAGAAGGCATTTCTTCATGGAGAAGGTATTGGCATGTTGGAATGCATTTCCTGAGGAAGTGGTAATGCTTAAAACAGTGGGTGGCTTCAAAAGAGGCTGGGACAGTGTAAAGGGAAGATTCAGGGTCAAGAAAGGAGTAGACAGAATGGCGAGGAAATTGGTTTGGTGGGCAGAGTCCTTAGTGGTGCTGGGGACCCTGCAATATGAGCAGATTCGATAGATCAAAAGGCCTTATTCTTCTGGGATAATGAAGAAATATGGAGCTTTAATATTTTCCATCTGAATCAATATCATGGTTCCTGGATTACCTATCTGGGTATATGTTTCTAAGGCCAGTGGGATAACCTCATCACCAAACAGGATAAATCTTTTATGTCACGTGGATCAATTCCTGGTCCTTTGCTTTTCTTCCTAGTTGTTAATTAATCTCCATCTAGCTGCATCATTTTCTACACCAAAATTCACCTATATGTTGATAGCACAGTTCTATATGCTTCAGCTGGCTCCTTCAACTACATTTGTGATGCCCTGTATCCAACGTTTGTCAGGATCCAAACCTGTATTAAGTTTCATTGTACTACCACTTAACAGCACTAAAATAAAAAGTATGCGGTTTACTACACAGACACATCTACATACAACCATCAGTATGGACTGAGAGGAGGTGAAAGATGGTTGCTAACTGTTTAATTGCTGTCTGTGTGCAGAGTTGTGAGAGGCTTTAATGCAGTGATCATAATATGAAGGCAAAATTCTTGCTGAGAAAGTTTTGTGATGACAATGTTAAACACAGTAGATATTTTATTTCATATATCGATATTTTAAGGAAGTGTGGTTTCTGGCTGGCTACTTTTGACCATCACTAGAGGCCACAAACAAATGTACCTGGGCCATACGGCTAGCAAGACCACTTATTACAAACATGCCCTCACCACCACCTGGGGCTCAGGGCAAAACATCTGGCACAATATAAAGAGATGTGCGGAAAACCATTTCCCGGCACCCTCACAGATTCTAGTGGATGGTACCCAACCCAGGACCCCACTGCCATATCCAATGCTCTTAATATCACCTTCTCAGACCTCAGTCACATCCTCCCACTTAACTTCTTTGACCCAATTCCCAATGCCCCCTAGACACCTCTGCTGCCAGCACCCCTCCCTTCCGCAAGAATCAATCAGGTAATGAGGCTAAATGCTACCTCACCAAAGCCTTGATGAATGCACGCTATAGCAGTGACTCTATTGACCTCAAAATACTCAGACTAACCCTGGATGAAACCCTCCCACATCTAACAAAAATTCTTAACTGGTAACTCATGTACCTTTTCCCACATCATGGAAAAAGCTATAATACCCCTATACTGAAAAGTGGGATCCTACCTCCAGCAGCAATTACCGACCCATCTAGTCCCCCAAAGGCTCCAGAAAAATTGTATGCACCAGCTCTCCAACTACTTAACCAATTCTGCTCTACCACTTAGACAACACAGGTTCCAGAAGAGGCACAGCACCACCACAGCCCTCCTGGAATTTACTTCATATATTCAGAAGCCTGGAACAGGGGGTCCATAGCAGGAGCAATATCACGACTTGACCAAAGCCTTCATACCGTCAGTCACACACTTCTGCTCCACGCCCTTCCCTCCCTACATTTCCCCTGAGGCCACATCCTGGTTCAAGGACTATCTCTCTGACTGAACACAACAGGTTAAAATCAACACCACCCTTTTGTCTGAAAGACCAGTCCAACAGGTGTCCCCAAGGGTCAATTCTTGGCCCATTGCTCTTCACCCTCTTCCTGAACTCCTTTCCTCAATCTTGCAAGGGAAGGTCTTGCTGTATCGGACGATGCAGTACTGCTCTGGAAACACCCCATCCCAACTCCCTTCAATCAGTCCTTCAAAGGTTTTTAGTGAAATTGAATCCTGGGTTTCTGAGCACCGCTAGTACTCAACTACAACAAGATGAAATCAATGATCTTTGCCCACCTCCAAAGCCCACTCAGCAGTGCCGCTACTCATTTCAAACTCCCAGGGCCTCCCTCTTGAACAGGTCTCTAGTTTCAAATACCTGGGTATCACTCTGGATACCTCCCTCACCTACACACACACATCCAACACCTCTCATCCACTGTAAACACCAGACTGGGGATCCTATACAGACATAAGCATTGCCTACCCTCTCAGGACCTACATCTTGCTGTAAATTCCTCTGTCTTATCTTTGGTCAACTATGGCATTACGATTTTGGTTCTGCTGACCAAACAACCCTACAGCATCAACATTGCTCTCAATAAAGCCTGCAGACTGGTCACTGGGAGTGATAGAGACAACCACACATGTGAGCTCTACAAAAGTGCTAACTGGCTCACCTTTGAAGATAGGCTTAAGTACCACACCACCCTCCAAGCAAAAAAATTTTATGAATCTAGCACCCAAAGGTACCCACCCCTCATCCAGACTATCCCCACAGAAGGGCCCCAAGACTCACCACTGGCACCTCTCTCCTAGTCCCCCACTGTAGGACCGCCCTAGGCCAAAGGTCCTTCCGATACTGGGCTCCCCTTTGGCTAAACAGCATACCAGCCTCTATCTCCCTAGCCTCTAGTCTTGGCCAATTTAAATCTGGCCTCAGGGACCACCTACTTGTATCAGCTACCTGCGACTGCAACCATTAAGGTGGACACTGTGCCTTACTCCTGACAACTTCCCAGGCCTCACAATCACTATGAATATAAAATCTGACTCGGGTTCTATTTAGGACACTCCAAATCTGTAAACTACCTTTGGTCACAGCTAAGACAAAACCACTCTAAGATCCATGACGCAATGTATATACTATACCTATGTATAATATCAGTAAATGTTATGTTTGTTTCTCTGTACTGACGTGGAGCTTTTGAAAGGAGTTCACGACTCAAACGATTGTAATTCGATTCTCTTCAATAAAATAAAAATAAAAATTCTATGCAGTCCTACTGCAGTTATCATTTGAAGGAGTACAGAGTATCTCCTGCAGTCTCACAGTTTTATGGCTGCAGGGAAGAGCACTGCAAGCCATCTTGCTATCACTTAGGAAAAAAGGCACTTCTGACCAGACTCCCACCAAAGCACAATTTTGAAGTTGGAGTATGATCTTTCCACTATCTGAAATTGCTCCTGGGGGAGGGGTTCCATTCCTACATGTAACATACTCATGCCAGCTCAAATTACAATCAGTGGATACACTCAGTGTAAACAGCACTGCTCTCTGCTGTTTCTTTTTCATGGGTCACGCAATGTTGTGGATGAAAGAGCGGCAAACAATGCCATAAACAAAAGCACAAATCTAAATAGGGATGGTGAAAACACTGACCAAACAAGGTATGTGTAAACCCCATTGAAACAGATGAGACTCTTTCTTTTTGTAGCTGGCTTTCACCCCCACCCTTGGACTTTAAAAACCAAATCTGGGGGATTGTGGACTTTGGATATGGGACAAAACTCAGAGGGGAAAATCTATTTTATTTTAAATGGTTGCAATACTAGGAGAGACCTGGGAGGAACCAAACCACTATCCCAGGTCTCACTTGCTGTTGGGTCCTGTGCCTTAACTACTCCACCATGGGAGTGGCTCTACCACACTCTGCAGCACAGCATCTTTCATCCCTCATCTACTTCCGTCAGTGACAGGGGTAGCTGTAGTTCTCATCTGCTGTTATACCCCTGTCGCTACCAAGGTTTCACGCTTTGTACTATGCAGTTTTTGTAGTGCTCTTTCTGTTATGCTATATTGACCTGGTACCCTTTTCATTTAATCTTAAAGGAAAACAAAATCCTCTTTTACATATTTTATCTAAACAATCCTTGTTGGTTGAACTGAATTTGTAATGAGACTGCATTACTCTAGCAGAGATTCAAATTACACTTCTCTCTTCCCATCCCACCCAATTGTGTGTATATATGGCCATGTACAAGTATTTTCTGTTGTCTGTTGGGTTTGTTAACCCTTTCAGGACTGATGTAAGGCTGAAGGATAAACAGCTTCACCATTCCCTCCTCTTTCCCTCTCTTTACACATTTTTATCTAAACAATGCCCTGTTGGTCAAAATTGAGTTTGTAATGATACTGCATTCTCTCTCTCTCTCTCTCTCCCCAACTGTGTGTGTGTACAATGATTAACTGCTGCCTGTAGGGTTTGTTAACCCTTTCAGGCCCTGATCTAAGTCTTAATGATAAAAAAGAACTCTACCATTTTTCCTTCCTTCTTTCTCTCTCTCTCTCTCTCTCTCTCTCTCTCTCTCTCTCTGTCTGTCTCTCTCTCTCTTTCTCTCTAGGAGCCAGACATATACAGGAAATGCTGAAAACTGAAACTGACCAAACCTAATAACTTACTTGACTTTTTGTCAACTTTAATTATTTCCCAGCCTTTATGAATAAAGTTTACTATGTGCACTGAATGGAGGCTGATGGCTTGGATATAAAACAAATGTAGTTCTGAAATCACTGACTGTAACCTACAGAATATGCAACACTCATCACTGCTGGACTTGATGGAGTGCATAGTACTACCGTATATGGTACAGGTATCTAATTTGTTTTGTTTTTATTTTCAAATGATCCTCAAGCTCGCATCTCCTTACCCTCCCCCAACAACCACCACATACATTTATATCTAAACTTGCTATGTAAATCAACAGCTCTAAAGCAAAACTGTAACAGCTGTGTGCCTTATCCATTTGAATCATATAACCTGTCATACATAGAAATGTAGCTCTCCTCCCCATGTCCAGGGTATGGATGGAATATGGCTATGGGGAGGGGTTTCCACAGCAGCAGAAACACTTCCAGTGGCCACATTATCCAGGCCCAGATGTTACACAAGGGATCCCTTTTCTCACTGGTGCTGGATGAAAACAACAGGTTAATGCATATTAAACAGTTCCTCTCAATAACAGAATGTCTACTTGGAACCTGAAGAAACAAAGGGATCCCAATTCATTAAACATATTCACACATAGCACCAGGGAGGGTCAGTTAATTCATGGGGAACACATTCAGCTTTCAAGTGGCTGGTATGGCCATAATAGCAGTTTTACCTGGACCGTAGAGGTTGCACAGTCTTTAGGGCAGCATTAACTCAGGACTGCTATGGTCACAGAAGTTTGAAGGCAGCACAAGTCCCAAAACAGTTCACAGTGCCTAACAGCCAATAATTCTTCACTGGCTCCCCAAACCTCAATGATTCCCATATCTCTCTACCCCAACCTCGAACATGCAATCCTCATGGCTTGGGATTTGCAGGTTCCCCATCATGACCCCTGCATCTTTTCCCAGAACTGGCAGAGACTGTCCCAAATTGAGAAGGGGGACATGTCCCATGGAGCTCCAAGGCAACTAGGTCTCTGGACACTACACTGCCTGCTGCATTCTTGTCCACTGGATCACTACACACATCGTGTGGGCTGCTAAGGCACTCTGCAACTTGTGGCTGCTGGCTTTCCTCTCAACTTTAGCTGCCCGCCAAGATGCCCTGTTGCTTGTGGCTACTGGCTTCCACTTCTTCCCTCTGTGTCCCCCAAGTGCCACCAGCTGGGGCCAGAGGAAGTCGCCCGCCCAACACCAACTCTCTCTCACTCCTTGCCACTCACTCCTCCAATGGGAACTCACCCTCCTGCCTAAACTACTAGGCATTATCCCTCACACACCAGTGGTGACCTCCCAACAGGCAGGAGGCTCCACCTAAGTGCCGAGAAGAATTAACCCATTTCCCTACTTGGCTGAATTAGGGCCACAAAAACCCTGAGATGGGTGAATAGACTAGTAATTTCTGGGGTTGCAGAAACATGGAAACTGATGGCAGATAATGACCACTGGGCCCATCTAGTCTGCCCATTTTAATTATGATCACTTTTGCTGCAGATCCAACTTGATCTACAGCACTGTCTCTTCCACCTCCTTCCCTCTCTCCTAGGATTCCTTTGTATCTGCCCCAAGCATTTTTGAAACCCACTGCTGGTTTCACCCCACTGCCTCCCATGGAAGGCTGCTCCAAGAATCCACCACCCTTTCTGTGAAGAAGTAGTTCTCCCACATCTCTCATGAATCTACCTCCTTCCAGCTTCATATCATGACCCCTTGTTCTGCAGCACCTTTTCTCTGAAACATATCTCCTCCTGTACCTTATTAAACCCCAAGAGGTATTTAAAGGTCTCTATAATATCCACACTCTCCTCCTCTCCTCCAGAGTGTACATATTGAATTCTTTCAGTCTCTCTCCTTATAGGGCTTCTGATGTAGACCTTGCACCATTTGGCAGCCTTACCTCTTTTTGTGCTTTCTCCTTTTTCCAATTGTTTCCTTCCACAGCTTTCTCCTTTGACTGCTCCTTTCCCCCTTCTTCCTTTGTTAACCTCCTGCTTCTTTAAATAACTAGCATCCTGGTGGGACTCTTTCTCCATGGGATCTCCTACTCTCTATCTCAACTTGTGGTTGCCCACTTTCTGTATCCCCTATTTTTTCTATCACCTTCTTCTTGGCTGCTTCATCAATTAAAGTCACTGGAATCATCCACTGAGGACTGTGATTGCCTCCTGGATGAAAGGAGGCCATCGCCTCAGTATAGGTTCTTATCCTTCCAGGTTGATCCCAGTTCCCAGTGTAGCAATACCTCTCCTCTCCTCTCCACACCATTCCTTCTACCATTACTTGAGGGTCTTGGTGTGAGCTCCTACCTTCCCCATGTAGTACAAAATGCACTTGTCACTTGCATTTTAAACACTTAGGAAACACAGGATCAACCAGATAAATGATCTAGCTTTACCAAAATGAAATTTACACGTGCACCTGACTACAGCACATCATCTTTATGTTTAAGCCCATGAAACACCTTATCAAGTTAATGCATTAGAGGCATAGTGGTTCTGACCAGAGTTTATTTCCTGTAGTCACACTTCTTGGAGCCTGCTGTTGTTGATTATTTGTCCAATATTGGATAAAGTTTCAGACTGATAGGAGCCTAAAATAATCCAGCTATCAGATATTTTCAATTTTCCCAAAGATAGTTTTAAAGAATGAGTAACAGTTGTTTGTGAAAGCCAAGGTGATGATCTAATTAAATGAATTTCTGTCATATCATCTTGCTTGATAAATGTCCTGAAGCTTTTGGTAAACAAATGGTGATTTGGCTATTTCTTTTGTATGAAAACTGATCTCCAGTGAAAATTAAATATGTTTCCATAGACATTAATAAGTTGAAACTGACAAGTAATCCTCCAAAAGCAAGGTCATGGGGAGATAAAATATAGTGTCAAGTCTGTGGATTGACTCTGACAAATCAGTCTAGGTCAAAAGTTCAGTGTAATATTTAACAAAGAAATAATTCATTTTTGGACCAAGACATCTGTAACATAGGTGATGGCACAGTTGGTACTGACTTGCTCAGAAAGACAACTGCTCATAACATCCACCTGTTTATAAACAGCTGTCACCACCATGTGATAAAACATCCCAAGGGGCAATTCCAGAGAACAAAAAGGAACTGTAATTTAGAGATCATGTACTATAAATTTGTTGAAAACTGGTAACTGGGAAAGGCACACTGAACCTAGGCTCATTTCAGGTGCAATCCAGAGGAGGTCTACAGGAGACAAATACATTCGTGAACAAGTGTAGTAATACTGACAAAACAGTGTATTGGAAAAATGAATGATCAAAAGTCAAAATAAACAGAAGGCAAGCATAGACAAACTATTCAGTAACAATACACCAAAGAAATAAAAAGACAGAATTTAGAAGGCGATTATTACAAGGGAGTTACAGTTCAGACACTCAGTATGAGGCTAGAGAAGTTCTGAATAAAGTTACAAGATAAGAATTACTAGAGTACAACAGGCCAACAAAACAAAATGATCATTTAAAATTAGTCACACATTCCAGTCCATAACCATGTACAATTAAGCAAATTTTCAACAAACATTGGAATACATTATATATTGCACATGTGTTCAACACTAGGTAAGTATAAACATAAATTGCCCAGAATGCTCTATAGAAGACCCACATGTCAAAGACCATCTTGTCTACAGCCTTGTTTGCAGTCTAGCCTGTGCAATTAGCAGGATATCATATATGTGGCCATTGCAAATATTGTCAAGAAGTGGGTAATGTAAAACAAACTCCCCAAACTGAAGGGTGGAAAAAATCAACATTAGACAGTTTATTACATATGGCACCACAGGTGTTGTTTTTGGTTACCTGTACCTATGATTTAGTCTTTGTTGGCAAAACATTTGGAAAGTTTTCTGAGTATGTTCTTGCAAAACATCAAGCAACTGAAGCACAAGCAGCTCACCTGAGTAGCTGAGGAAGCCAAATCTCCAGCCTGATAACTTCGAGGCAGCTCTCTCCTCCCCAAGCTAGGCACTCGGACAATCAAGCAACTGAAGCACAAGCAGCTCACCTGAGTAGCTGAGGAAGCCAAATCTCCAGCCTGATAACTTTCGAGGCAGCTCCCCCAGGCTAGGCACTCGGGACAATCAAGCAACTGAAGCACAAGCAGCTCACCTGAGTAGCTGAGGAAGCCAAATCTCCAGCCTGATAACTTTCGAGGTAAAGAGGCCTCTTCTCTTCATCTGGATGCCTGCAGAGGGTGCTACCTGATGAACACTTATATTTTATGAACTTTGTTCCTGTTCACCACTGGGTGGGCTTGTTATTTGATTCTCTTTGTGCTACTAATTGCTGAAGTGTAAAGCTAGGGACTCACTGGCTTTTCTAGAGTTGCCTTGTGATTTCATCTTAAAGCCAGATATACCAAGCAGCTAATATAGAACAGACTTGTTTAATATGGTGGTATTGAGCTAATTGTGCTTGTTACTGAAGGCATTAGGTTAGCTGGGTCCTAGTGTGACCTCATTTTGAATAGCCCTGTTTGCTTAGAGTGGAGCTCCTTTGTGTAGTCACAACATATTCTCCCACTGCAGTAATGAGAGGCTTTGTTTTCTCCACAACATAGGCAGCTCCCCCAGCTAGGCACTCGGGACAATCAAGCAACTGAAGCACAAGCAGCTCACCTGAGTAGCTGAGGAAGCCAAATCTCCAGCCTGATAACTTTCGAGGTAAAGAGAGCTCTTCTTCTTCATCTGGACGCCTGCAGAGGGTGCTGTCAATTTAAGGATCCACCCGTGACATCACATCCAGTGATATCACGTCCTGTTGCCCAGAACCTATCTCCCACTTTCCCATTTGCAGGTTATACCTGCTGGCAACTAGAAGGACCTATGCTCCCTCACTACTTCCTACTCCTACCTGTACAGCACTACTTCCCTGGGATCTTGCTCACCACAATGTATTGGCCCTGCCTCACGCTCTGCCTGTGCCTATCCCCTCAGCAGTGCACTACTCACTACCCATCTGCTAGTCCACACTGTGCCCTGGCACCCCTCCCTACCCTTGCTCCTGAACCTCCTCTCCTGCCCCTTGGGACCTCTGTGTGTCCCAGTCCCCCTGCCCTCCCCAGCTTCTCTTCACCTCAGGCACATCTGGTGTCTTCTTATTCTTGCTTTCCTCCTGCTTACCTCCCTGCCCACCCCTGCTCTCTTAGCCTCCCTCCCTCCCTCTCATGTCAATCGTAGGAAAACCTCTCACCATCTCCCAGCCAGGTGTTAGTCATGCTACTACTCCTGTCAGGGAACATTCATCCAAACCCTGGCCCGGTTCCCAGGAGCTCCCAACTCGCACCACAGGCTATGCATGGTCTCCATGAATATCTGTAGCCTCCTAAAAAGTTTGACTCACTACAATGCCTGGTCACATCAATTAACCCTGATGTCATCACCTGGTTGAGACTTGGCTGTCAAATCCTCCCCTGACTCCCTAGTCTCCCTTTCTGGTTTCACCCTTTTCCGGTCCGACCGTGTTGGGAGACGGGCGGCGGCTGCGCTATTTATGTCAAGGAATCTCTCCTGTACTATCCCTGCCCACTCCATCCTTGACTCCAGGGCCCAGGCGCTGCGCTGAAACTAACCCTGACCCTTTAAAGGAACCCCTTTATCTGACTACTGCATACATGCCCCTAGGGACCAAACGCAGGCCATTGCCTCTTACAGAATACCTTACCTCTATACCTCCTTCCGCTGATCAAATTCTGGTGGGTGACTTAAATGTCAACTGGCTCAGCCTCCTCCTCCTCTACCCGAGACTCCTTTTCTGCAATAGACCTAACGCAACTAGTTACCCACCCTACCAGGACTAACCCCAAGAGAGGCTCCAGTACCCTGCTTGATGTGGTACTCACCAACCGCCTCTAATCGGATCCCCAATGTACAAGTCCTCCCAGACTCTCTCAGTGATCACTCCCCATTCTATTCCACTGGTCAACTTCAGTCCCCAAACCCAGCACAGTCCACATGCGCGCGGTCCTAATACCTGGTGGACTGATAAAACTTAAAGAACTTCTGTCCCAAATTGACTGGTCTCCTATACAGGCAACTCTGACATCGACACAGCTCTCTCCTTCTTTACCCAAACTTTTAATAATGCCTGTGATATCTTTGCCCCAGTGTTGACCCGCCGTTCTAAAAGGAAGAATGCCCCTGGGTTACCCCAGCTTTGATCCACCAGCTCAAACATAGGGACAACCTATGGCACCGTGCCATTGAGACTGGCCGCCCAATGACAGGTGGTTATATGCTGCCGCCAAACAAGTGCACTCGGCCATCAGAAAGGCCAAGTCTGAGCACTATCAGTCCTCACTCACTGCCTCATGGGAAACCCAGAACCTTCTGGGATAACATTAAACAGTTAAATGGAGTGCACACTCCACCCACCCAGATCAACATTAATGGTGTGATCTCCTCAGACCCAGCCCTCATAGCCAACCACCTCAACACCTCATTCACTGACCTTAGCCCTATCCTCCCTACAAATTTTTTGATCTTCCTCCCCAGCACCTGCGTAAATCTTTCTCACCCTTATTTTCTCCTCCGCGTGTTTCTGCCCAAGAACTTAGGCCCGCACCTTGTCACTGCCCTCAAGAGTAATAGTACAGGCAGTGACACCCTGAATCCGTGTATCCTACGGCTGGTCTTAAACACAGTCCTTACCCGATCACATGCCTCATCAACCACTCTCTTTGCCTGGGAAGGTTCCAACTGCCTGGAAAGTCGCCACTGTCACCCCTATCTTTAAAGGTGGTGATAGGACTGTGGCTGGAAACTATCGACCGATCTCTATTCTCTCTCCTCTCTCCAAGGCCTTGGAAAAGTGGTGGCCTCTCAAATCTCTGACTACCTCTCCACCTACAATGTCCTTTGTCCTGAGCAGCATGGCTTCCAAGCGGTCACAGTACCAACACAGCCCTCCTAGAGTTCTCCAACTTTCTCCACTCCTCCTTAGACACTGGTTCTCTGGCTGGTGCTGTCTTCATTGACCTCTCGAAAGCTTTCGACACTGTCTCCCACCCCTCCTTCTTGATGCCCTTAGTCTCTCTGGTTTTGCTGCTGGGCTATCTCCTGGTGCACCAGTTATCTGTCTGACCGCTCACAGCGTGTAAAATTAATGGGACCTACTCAGACATCTGTCCCATCTTTTCTGGGTTCCCAGGGCTCCATTCTGGGCCCCTTACTATTCTCCCTTTACCTTAACACCCTTCCACGCCTTGCTCGGGGAACATTCTATTGTATGCTGATGATGCAGTCATCTTTGCCTCAAGTCGTAACCCTACTGCCCTCCAGGACTCGCTGCAGAAGTCCTTCACTGAAGCCGAGGGCTGGTTCAAGGAACTTAGATTGGTGATAAATCTTAAAAAACAAAAACCATGTTCTTCCTCATCCCCAAAACAAGTCCTGCAACTTCAAACTCCTCATTCACTCTGGGTCCTCATTCCCACTCGAACAAGTTTGCTCCTATAAATACCTAGGGATCCATTTTGACCCCTCCTCCTTCCATGGACACATCGCTGCCCTAGCCACTGCCACTAATATCCGATTGGGCATCTTACATCGGTATAAACACTGCCTCCCCGGAGCTCTTAGAGCTAAGTCACCTCCTCTATCCTGTCCCTAGTGGACTATGGACTGCCGGTGTATGGTGCTGCTGATCAGACTGCACTCCATAAAATTCGCACTACCTGAATAAGGCCTGCAGGTTAATTACTGGAGCACCTAGGATGACACACACCTGTCTACTGTATGCTAAAGCGCTGGTACTTGATCTCGACGAGTGCCTCAAATATCTTACCTGTACCCTTACAAAAGACCCTCCTTGGGCTTTCCCCACCAGGATTGACCACCACCATACGCTGCTCTGTCCCACTAGCTCATACTCGGACCTCTGGGAAAACCTCTCTTGTTATCCCTAGAGCTAGAACCTCTCACGGCCAAAGAGCCTTCAGCTTTAGGGCCCCTCCTGGTTCAACACACTGCCCCCTCCATCTCTGAAGCTCCAACTATATCGTGCTTCAAAACTTCCTTACGTAACCACCTTATTAACACCCAAAGCTGTAACTGCCACTAGTCAAGCCGTACTCAATACTTATGACAAAGCTTATTACTAAGCTGCTAAGGCGACCATATAACTCTGGTATTGTTTGCATCCATCCTACCTGTACCAGCTTGTTTGTATCTATGTCTTAATTTTACTGTTATACTTATGTGTTGTACTGCTATACTGTGTATTTTGGTTTGTCTTACTGTGACAAGGTACTTTGTAAATGAGCCTATGGCTCAAAGGTTTTCCAAACTGCTGTTTAAATAAATAAATAAATAAATAAAACACATTAATGAGGGTAGGGCTCCAGACAGACATAAATTGTAACTTATCATGCTTAAGAAGGACAAGGTGGGAACCTGAGAGGCTTTGGATTGATACAGTGGTAGCCAAAGATATGTCCAATATATCTAGCTATATATAGATATTTCACAGGAAATCCCCATTTATTTTAATAGAATTTCCTGTGGTATATCTGGATATATCAAAAGATTTACTGTGGCATACCTCTGGCCACAGCAATCAGTTAGGGCTGGTCCCCTTCCTTGTGTCCTAATGATTGTTTACTGATAACTATTTTGATACTGCAGGTGAAGAAATATATGCCTATTATGCTAGTTTTTATACCTATTTGTCTTTGCAGAATTTGAAGGATTTATTTTTCCATGTGTTCACACATTGTTTTCTAAATATCATTGTGAAACTTTTCAATATAGAGGATAATGTATGACCACTGGGCACAAAACTGTGTTTGCTTAGAGATGTTGTCATGCCACTGTTTATGCTGGAAGGCCTCTTATTATCATGACAACCTCAAGAAGCAAACTCAGTATTGTCGTTCAAAGTAACCCAAACTTTGCCTTATGTAGTATATGGGCCACTTTGCAGGTTTCTGCTATTTTTAGCCACTCCCAACAACCGATTTCCCAGAACACTTACAGTCTACCCTTCCTGGATGTTCACATGATCGTTCACTCCCACCCAGACTACCCTTATCTGGAGTCAAAGAATCCTGCAAATTGTAGAATTTTGTAACTTTATTTTATGTTTCAAAACACACTAGTAGCATTAAATTTGATAGCAGATACAGAAAAAAAATGCGACTGAAGCTAGTGAAAGTTCACATCAACTGATGTGATTGGTGGTTTTAATGCCTGCTGGAAATGTTTGTTTGTTAACAGGAACAGTTTTTCAATGACAAATAACATGAAATTCCTACTTGCTCTGGAGGATGAATTGCAGATGGCTGCTGGTTTTGAAAATTTTGCTGAAGCCATCTCCAACTGCTTGTTCTTGTTAATAGCACTGACAGGCTGAAACTGACAAAACATGAGTGATCAAAGATTCTGTCAGTCTGCTTTGGGATGCTGAACAGCTACATTTTTGGAAGTTTCTGTATTGTATAACAGTTTCGGTAATCTCTGTGTTTTGTAACAGTTTCAGCTAATTGAGTTTAAATTGCTGGGAGCTGAGGTTCTTTTCCTCAGTCTGCTTTGGGGTGGTGAGCAGCTAGAGGGTGGGGCTGGGCTGATTGTCTCATGAGCGGAGCACTGGTGTAAGCCACCCACCCTCCCACACCCCACCCACCCCTGAGCTCATCTACCTATATAGGGTGGGCACATAGGTATCATGCCTTCCTGTCACTAAACAGGAAGTACTAAACTTTATAGACTGATTGCTTTTAAGACTAAAGGACAAATTGAGGTCACCAAATGATGGAGGGTAGCTTAGGCAGGGGCAGGCAAGTCTTGGGTATGGTCTCCTGGGCTAAAAGGGCAAGAAGCAGCCTTGGAAGGGTGGTAGGGTGCAATGGATGTGGGATGGCCATAATTGTTGGCTATAGCATGGAAGCTGGGGGCTGCATGGTATGTAGTCAGCTGGTGCAGCTAAGGAGGGAGTTGGGGTTGGTTGAGATGGACACTGAGCAGGTTATGGGACAGGGATATGGGGAGGACTGGTGAGGATCCATGGGGGTAAGATGGGTAAGGAGTAGTACAGGAACACGGGGAGCTGGGGGCTGGAAACAAGAATAGCAATGGACAGGGAGGAAAGACAGGGACTGGAAAAGAACAACAGGGTACACAAGCAGGGATGGAGAAGTAAAGGGGGCATGGGGGAGGCATGGGACCAAGGAAAGGTGGCAAGGACATAAGGAGCCAGGGGAATGGCAAATGTTAAGGTACAAGGTACAAGGTCTGCACAGAAAGAAAAGGGAGAAAGCAAGGAGGGGAGCCCCAGTCAGTGGGATGTGGAAGTGGGTATAGAGCAGGAAACAGATTTGCACTCCTAGAGACACATGTAGAAGAGGACAGGCAGGAGAGAGTGGAGAGGAGGCCTTAAGAGAAAAAGGAGAGGCAAAACAAAGGAATGTTCTGGAGCAAGTGAAAGGGGAACACCCCTTTGGTAAGGCACCAAGAGGAATGCAAACATAAGAAGAAAGATGAGGGGTGACCATACCCTGGTGAGGCCAAGCCCATGGGAGGGAAGGCAGCAAGCCCGGTACTTGAGGGGCCAATCAAAGCAGGGAAGGAGGAGGTCACCAGCTCACTGAGGGAATCAGTCAAGCACAAACAACAGAAGGACAAAGGGAGGGAACAGTGCTCGAGAAAGATGGGGCAGTGATGAGTGAAACAGGAGATGATGCTGGCTGGGGGATATGGTGGGAGTAGCACAGGAGGAACAGGACTCAGGGGATGTGATAGACAAGGGAAATGAAAAAAGAATGTAAAAGAAATGCCAGGAGCTAGAAGTAGGATAAAAGAGCAAATTAACAAACAGAGGGGGATGAAGGCAGGGTCCTACTCATTGGGGACTCAATAATAAAGGGAGTAAGATGGAGGCAGGGTAGACAGGAGCAGGGCAGTTTGGGTGGTGTGCCTACCAGGTATGATGGCACTAGAGGTGGGCACAATATACCCTCATGGGGCAAACAGCAGGATGGGAAAAGACACCTAGTGTTCCACCTGGGCACCAATGATCTGGAGGGCAATAGCCTATTGAGGTGCAGGAGATTCAGGGAGCTTGCAGGTACTGTAGCAGTCTGGGGTTTCAGTCTTTGACTTTTTCAGAGGTGTTGCCAGTGCCAAAAGTGAGTACTGCATAGAAGCAGAGGATTAAGAAATTTAATCACTGGCTATTGGGATGGTTCAGGCAGATGGGATATGGGATATGGGTTAATAGGAACTGGAGTTCAATGTGGGAGGACATGAACCTGCTTGCCCCAGACAGACTGCACCTAAACAGGGAGGAGCAGTAGTGCTGAAAGTAAATTAGGAGAGTTCATAGAGAGACATGTACTTAAATTAGATTTGGGGTTAGAAATGATCCACACCAAAAGTCAGGAGAGACAGGGTGCTCACCAGCCTCCTTCCAGGATAGGAATAGTATGTTAGACAAAAGCTTGGCAAAGGAAGGTGAGAAGGGGGTGGAATTTGAAAGGATTAACAGCTAATGCCAGGAACTTGGGGAACAACATTTTTGACTTGGAGGCCATCATGGGGACAAAGAACTGGACATAGTAGCGATGAGCAAGACTTGGCAGACAGAACATCATGCCTGGGAGATGAGTATCCGGGGCTACAGACTGTTTAGAAGGGACAGGGTGGGAAGGAAGGGAGGAGTCACTTTATACATCAAGGACAACATAAGAGTAACTGAGGAGCGGGAGGAAGACAGGAGACAGAGCTCCTGTGGGTAACACTGGACAGAAGGACTGGGGAATGATTGCGGCTGGGGTGGTATACAGCCTCCTACACAGGGGAGGAAGGGGATAGACAGCTGATACAGGCAGTCTTGTGGATGGCCCACAAAGGAACTGCTCTGGTGGGAGATCTGAAGCTCCCAGATGTGGACTGGGACATCCCGGATGCAGTGCTGGCTAGGAGCAGGGCAATACTAGAGGCTCTGCAGGTGTATTCTTACAGCAGCTGGTTAGGGAACCTACAAGTGGAAACAACCTGCTGGATGTGATCCTGACAAATGGGAGAGTGTGGTGGAGGTAGAGGTGGGAGAAGGACTGGGCAACAGTGATCACACGATGGTAAGGTTCAGGGTAAGGTCAGGGAGAGAGGTCAACCAGACCAGCACAACACAACAGTTATGGACTTCAGAAGCACAGACTTTAACAGGATGAGAAGAATAGTGAGGGAAGAAATGGAGGGAATGGAGAATACAGGAGAAGTGGAGGAGTTATGGGAACTACTAAATGAGGAGTACTGAAAGCCTCAGAAATGTGCATAAAGAAGGTAAGGAAGAACAGAAAAAGAGGAGATCACTTTGGTTTACAAGGAGGTGGCGGAGCGGTCAGGGGCAGGAGAAAGGCTTTAGAAAATATAAGAGGACACAAAGGGAGGAGGACAGGAAGTCTTATAGAGAGATGAGGAAACTAGCAGGGCAGAAGATAAGGAGGGACAAAGCAGATACTGAGGACAGAATAGCTAAGCAGGCCAGAAGGGAGACATAACTTTTTTAGATATGTGAGGGAAAGAAGGAAGGCAAGGCAGTGGATTGCAAGGCAGAGGGAGAGGAGGGATAACACTGGAAGGGGACTGGGAAAAGCAGAGGAACTTAATAAGTACTTTTGCTCAATATTTATGGAGGAGGAAGAGGCAGGGACCTAGGCTCAGGGAAGGGGACGTGAGGACAAAAGGGTGGACCCGAGTCTGCTCAGCATAGAAAGAGTTAGGGAGGAACTAGGCAGGTTGAAGGTGGACAAGGAAATGGGCCAGATGGTTTGCACCTGAGAGTGATCCGGGAACTGAGGGAGGAGCTGGCTGCTCACTGGTGAGGTTATTCAACTTGTCTCTAGACTCAGGAGGGTGCTAGGGACAGGACAAGGCAGATGTGGTGCCATTGCACAAGGGGGTAGCAGGGAGATGTCACAGAACTATCACATAGTCAGTCTCACCTCAGCAGTGGGAAAGGTCATGGAGGCACTAATAAATGAGAGGTGGTGAACTACCTGGAATATATTGGATTGCAGGACAACAGGCAGCATAGCTTCATGAAAGGGGAGTCATGTCAGATGAACCTGATTGAGTTCTTCAATTGGGTGACACAGGTGGATGACGAGGAGGGCAGTGGATGTGCCTATCTGGACTTAGTGGGCCTTTGACACTGTCCCTCACAGAAGTTAGTAAGTAAGCTGGAAAGTATAGGGTGAGGGAAAATAACCAGGTGAGTGGATAACTGGTCAGCGGGCAGATGCTAGAGAGTGGTAGCAAATAGGTGTACTCCAGGATGGCGGGATGATGAGTGCGGTGCCCCAGGGTCAGTACTGGGTCCCTCCTTTTAATGTAACCCCTAGGTGGCACTATCCCATGGGCTACTACCCCACCTGCTTGGCCAGTAGCAGGTTAAGGGGCCTAGGTTCTGCAAAGGGTGCCTCCACCCAGAGGTCAGGGTTGGTAGTGGTCAACCAACCTGGGCACAGGCCTCCGGACACTGTAACCCCTCTTTCCTTCTAGTGGCCTGAGCAATATCGATAATCACTTTCACAGTACCCCTTGTACACCATACAAGTACCACACACTGTTTGCACATACCACCAGGGCTGGTTCCTCTGGTTCGACCCTGGGGACCCCTGTAAACAAGGTTATGTACAGCAAATAGCAACAGTACAGTACTTTTGGCACAAACTGGAACCAGTCAGGTTAAATGCAGAAAAAGTCAGATCTGATTTATTCAGGGGACTTGAACAAGGAAGGCGTAATCAAGGTTGATTGGCTTAAAGCTATATTAATCAAACAGTTATTATATGTTTAAGTCCCCACACAGTCACACCTCTGGGTATCCAGGTAGGGAGAAGATGGACTAGCCAGGAACATTGAAGCTGGTTGGGGCCCTGCGATGGAAGAAAACAACATGCACAACACACACTATTTGTAATCCGGAGCCAGAGGCTCAGTTCATGAAAGAAAAAGCAACCAGACAATCAGATTACAACACTTTAGATTTAGCTGTTGTTGCAGGGAGCTACCTTGATGTTTACTCACGATACCCAATACTGGACACAGGCAGGATGAAATTGAGACTGCAGGTTGTGAGCTGGAGTGCCGGAGAGTGGGGCCCACACGAATCACCAAAGTGTCGTTCCTGTTCAAGTGTTGAGCAGGGGCTGATCCACATGCGGGTCTCGCCGATGTCTTTCTCTGTGCAGGTGTAGTTGGGCTGGGCCAGTGTGCAAGGCCCAGGCCCAATGGAGATGATTTTGGATTCAGTCCATGGGGCCGGATGCAGCTTCCAGCAAGCAGAATACAGTTCAACCACAGTGGGGAACCAAATTTGTGACCCACTAGCAGAACATACAGCACATTTACACATAAAATTCCAGGCAGCTTCCAGCAAGCAGAATAACAATTCAAAACCACAGTGGGGAACCAAATCACGACCCACTATAAGCACACAACACATTCACATGTAAGGAAATTCCACTGTACCAGGCAAAAGACTCTCCAGTCACAGTTACAGAGTCTCTGCACAATCCGAGAGTGCAGAAGTGGCTGGAAGTCCTGACAGCCTGATCGCATTCAGCAAATCTTCGGCTTCTTCAGGTTAAAACCTGGTCACTGTCCAGTGGCTTAAATCATTGTAACAACTCGGATTCAGTCCAAATAAACTCTGTTTTCTCACCAGGGATAGCAGATAAACATGCATGCCAAACTCAGGCCTTTCCACAGTTCTTCCACACGAATCCATCGCTGGGGCTGCTGCTTGAATCATTCAAGCTGTCATCTCTTCACTTCCCAACTCAGAACTGAAACTAGCTGCAAGCAGCTTGGAATTTCCCAAGATCCAAAAGGTTTGGTTGGCTGATCTGTCTGTCAGTCACAACAAGGGCTCCCTGCCAGGTTATTTTAGGTGCCAAAATGCAAAACTACAATTTCTACAAGTTTTGACCCCGCCAAGCCCCTGTAGGCAGGCTACTTAGAATCCCAATAGTACTGATGGCCCATTCTGACAGTCCCGGCCAAGTTGGTGGAGATAAACAGGGCAGTCCTTGCTGCAAAGAAGGCAGGTTAGAACAAACTGCAATTATTACTACTCTAACAAATGATCAGCAAACAAGCACATCTTCTAACAGAGCTGCCTTTTAGATTAATTAAGACTGCAATCCAGGCAGCTCTTAAAGAGACAGTACACAGAGGCTATACAGACACTCTCTGCTAATACATTTAATCTACTAAAATGCAGAACACCAGCCTGGCAGTGAGCATTTAGGCAAGCTCAAGGAAGACTTTTGAGAACCCCCATTTGTAGGGGTGTTACACCTTCCTGCCTGGAGAAAACTTGGTGTTTGCATCAAGTCTGTACCATCACAATATCAAAAATGCGATATAACAGACATATATATCATTAGCTTGTTACATCACTATACATTTCAATATACTTCACATTACTACATCCATATTGACAATACTTATGCAGGTTTCATACAAGTAATACTGATTCATTTAAAACTTCTTGCACATTAAACAATGTAAGAGGGGCCCTTTCCTATCAGCTAACTTGGGGCTGGATGGGGCAGAGGAACCATGGAGAGAGGCAAGAACAAGTAACCTGGAGTTGGCTGTCAAGCTCAATTTTGGGCATTAAGCGGTGAAACAAAACCCTTTGTGAACCACATTGAGAGGTAAATCCACTGGCCTCCCAGGGAATCATGTAACCAAAGCGTAGCACTGGCTTGACAGCTCGGCCAGTCTTTCTGGCGGGAGTGGCCACAGTCTCTGCACTTTCAGCACTAAGTTTGGAGCTTTTGCCACTTGTGAGAGGTGCGCTTGCATGGATGGGAATGTCCAAACTTGGAGTACTGTCAGCTCCTTGCTCTGTAGGCTCTGTTTCCACAACACTTTGTTCATTATCTTCTGATGGAGGCCCAAGTTGCTCATTTTGAGGAGGATCTGGCACAGTTAGGCTTTACGGCACTGAAGGGGCTGCCAACACTCTCACATTGTTCTTCAAGTTCTGTGTGTCATCAGAGACTCAGACCATCAGCCCTTCTTGCGGCAATTTCACAGTTCCACAAACACAGAGAGTCCGCAACCTGAAACGTAATACTTTAGCACTTACTTCAGGGAGCATTGGCTCCAGGATGAAGCTAGGGGTTAGGCAGTCCAGAAGGCCCAGCTTATCCCCTACAATTAGTCATAGGGTTACCTTGAAACAGATGCCTCAATTCATAAGAGGGTAATAGGCATATCACACTCACTTTCGTCAGAGGTGGACTGACAGTCACTATCATTCTGGGTCTGGCTGTGGAAATCTTAAATCTGTAACTACTGGGGTAGGTTGACTCTGTCTCTTTTGCAGCAGCATGAGTCACCAGCCCAGGAAATCAATCTGATGGTTCAGCCTCAATTATGACTTGGCTGGCAGGTAGCAAGTGGTTACAGTGCATGGTCTTGACAGCTTTGCATTATTCTCTGAACACCTTGTACACCAGTAAATCATTCAACTTTCCAACTACTACAGGGAAGATGGTGCCACCTATCAGCAATTTTGTGTTTGCCATGCAGTCCCAAATTGTTTAACAACACACGGTCTCCAGGCCGAAGCTCTTTTGTCCTTTACTTTTTATCATGCCTCTTTTGTTAGCTAGATTTCTTTTGGCTGCCATTGTCTGGCCAGTTGATAGTCATGGTTCAATTGAGCTTTCAGTTTCTGTACATACTGTAGGTAATTTTCGGCTTGGCCCCATCTGGAGGAGGCCCTAAAACAGACATCAATGGGCAGTCAGGCTCCCTCGAACATGAGACAGTAGGGGAGAACTCAGTAGTGCAATTTTTGTGCAATTGTATGCGTGACCAAGGTGCTAATCTGCTAGCTTCACTTAGGCTTGTCTCTGGGATGGAGGCTGCCCAGCATGTCTAGAAGGGTGCAGTTAAACGTTCTGGTTGAGGGTCCCCTGTGGGTTAAAGGGTGGTTCTTGACTTCGCACTCCCCATAGAGAGCATTTCTTTGATTAGCCGACTTTCAAAATCTTTGCCTTGGTCAGAGGGATCAGCTAAAGGACACCATAGTGGACGAAGAAATTTTCCACTAGCACCTTGGCCACTGTAGAGGCTTCTTTGATCTTTAGTTGAAAGCTTGCACATACCATGTTAAATGATCCATAACCGCTAACACATTGCCAATATTCCGCTGATCAGGTTCTAAACACAAAAAGTCTATTCAGACCAGTTCCATGGGGTGCTGGTAGTAATATTGACAAGAGGGGCAGATCTCTGAGGCAGGGCTTTCCTGCAGGCAATGACTGCAGGTCTTTACATGGTGCTCAACATCAGCCCCATCTTGGGCCAGTAGAATCAAGATTGTACCAAGTTGAGAGCTCTGTCAATACCAAGGTGCCCCATGTGATTGTGGAGGCACCTCAGTACCAAATCTCTAAAGGCCATGGGCAGGACCAATTGCTGTCTGCTTACTTGACCGCCATGACCCAATGTCTCTCTGTACAACAACTGATTGAGTAGCTTCAACCTGGGGCCTTCTTTAAACAATAGAGCAGTTCGCAAGTCAGGGGAATGCAACTTGGACGATCTTTCCTCGCACGCAGGGCATGAAGTGCAGGCTGAATCATAGGATCTTGGGATTGAGCCCACTGAATGCTGTCATTGTCAAACTGAGATAGTGCACTAATATCTAGAGCAGAAAAGTGGCAATAGGCAGCTGGTATGCAGGTATCAGGAGGGCCCAAGCAATCTACTAAACAGTCCACTGTGTCCACAGACATCTTTTCATCTCTGTCAAATGTTTCACAAGGCTCAGATGTCAGATTCAGACAGTCTGACCCAATCACTCTTGAAACTGGCCTTCGTGACAAGGCCAGCATCAATATGGTTCAGTCCTGGCCTGTATTCAACAGCATAATCATAGGTTGATAAGGCTGGAAAGCCACCAGTGCCCAGTGGCATCTAACTTAGCTGAAGTCTGTACATAGGTTAACGGGTTATTGTTGGTCTTCACCAATATCTTTGCCCCATAGAGGTTCATGAACCTCATTGATGATGGCCCATTTTAGCTCAGGGAACTCCAGCTTGTGCACAAGGTAGTTTCGCTCTGACAGGGTCAAGCTCCTACTGGCAAAGGCCACTGGTCTCAAACCATCCTCATGGGCTTGATACAGCACAGCTCCTAGACCCCTGCAGACTGGCATCTGTATGCAGCACATAGGGCTTGGTGGGGTCAGCATAGGTGAGATGGGGGCATGTGTGAGCTGGTATGACTGTGAAAAGCTGCTTCACATTTGGGTGTGTCAGCGGGCCCAAAAAGTTAACCTGTGTGGAAGTACACTTTCTGGTTGTTTGATGGCTCCTTTTTATATTTATTGTTGGTAGGAGGGTAACCCTGGGTAAGATTCAAGAGTGGGCAAATCACCTTTGAATAGTCTTTATGAACCTGTGGTAGTAGCCACAGAATTCCAGGAAACATTGTAGTTCTTTCAAATTATGGGTCTGGGGCAAGTAGTCAGTGATTCAACCTTACCAGGATCAGTTTCTGTCCCTTCTGCAGATGCTATGTGCCCCACATACTTCACGGCTGCTGAAAAAATGGCACTTGTCAATGGACAGCTTGAGGTCAAAGTCTTCTAATCGGTCTAGGACTCTAAACAGTCAGGTCTCATGCTCCTCTAATGTGCGTCCAAACACAATGACATTGTCTAGGTACACTAGACATTCCAACAAGTTCATATCTTTCACCACATTCCATCAGTCACTGAAAGGTGGCTGGGGCACCTAAATCCCTGTGGCATTCTCAGAATTCATAGAACCTCAAAGGACAGATGAAGGCTGTTTGTTCACAGTCCTTTGGGCCATTGGATCTGGTAGTATCCGCTGAAGATCCAATACCGAAAGCCATTTGCTCCCAGTCAAACAATCCAGGGCATCTTGTATGCGGAGACGCGTGTATTGATCGGGATGGTCCGCTAGTTCAGGATTCGATAATCAACACACATCCTTACTGACCCATTCTTCTTACACACAACCACAATTGGAGAGACATATGGGTTCCTTGATTCTCGATCACACCAGCAGCGAGCATTTCCTGCAGGTGTCTCCTCACATCATCTATGTCTCTGGGGCAAGATGTTGGGATCTCTCTCTAAATGGCTGGTCATCATGCAGGCGTATGTGATGTTCTGCACCCTGGACACACCCACGTCCCATTCTTTTAATGAAAACACCTGGTCCCTCAAGCGAGTTTCTTGCTAATTCTAGCCTTCCATTCAGCTGGCAACGAGAAGTCACCAAAGTCAAATAAGTCCAGAGTGTACTGTAGCTAGGGTGTATCCTCTGTTCACCCGAATCTCCGATCTGACACATTCTGAATCTGGACCATCACTAATCGTGCATAGGCATGGGCAAGAGCAGGCAAGATGCTGGGCTTGACCAATAATCCCTCTGGCAGCTTTACATCTCCTGGTGCATCCAACATTAATATTTTGTTCTTTACGTTTCTCTTTAGGTGGATTTCTGCATGGATTGTGTACTGGGCGTTGGGGGCCAATACCATGGAGTCAGGTTCCTTTTCCACACTATCCCCACTGGCTCATCTGAGTCCACTTCATCAGGCCTCTGTTGCCAGTCATAAGTCCTTTTACTAAGGCTGGTATTCTTAGGGCCCATCCAGTCAGCTGCTCTTGTTTCTCATGGCAGAGTTGTGCTAGTCTCCCAAACATGTGGGTGTTTGTTCCAATTAACAGGGGAACCCCATCATACAGTCTGGTGGAGGGACACACTAGGGCCAGTGTCTCTACTTGCTCCTCTATGCCAGTGACAGTTGCAGGAAAAGACAACCAGAGGTGGGCATATCCTAGATATAGATAAGACTTGTTGCTCAGCCCCACACATGTAGGCCTTCCAGGGATTGTAAGGGCACATCAGATAAGTGTTTGTCATACCAGTCCTGAAAAACAATGGTCACTTGCAACCCACTGTCAAGCACAGCCTGAGTAGGAATACCATTCACATCCATGTTTAGTCTCCATTGAAGGGTCCACTATCTTGGACCAGTCTGGAGGGACAACAGCAGGAGCCTGGACAGATGGTTTATCTACAGAGGGGTTTGAGTTAGGATGGCGAAGCCTTTACTGTGGTCATTTTGTGCACCCTTAACCACTGACTCATTTTCTGAAGCTCTCCTTGAAGCTGGTTCACCACTTTCTCTAAGTCCTTCTGAGACTAGCATTCCCTCTTCATATGCATGCATCCTTGCTGCAACTGTGACAAATGACACACTCGGGGCATCCTTGGGAAAATATAGCAGGGGATGCAGGAGCATCGACGGGAGATTGTGATCTGACTTCATGGGGTAGTGTACCATGTCTCAAAAGTTCCTTTAGGGTGGCAGTCAGTTCCTTGAGCTCAGCCAAGAAGCCATAATAGTCACGTCCTGACAGGGGCCAGGGTCTCTGTCAGCAGGGATACCTCAGTGAACACACCCGGTTGTACTTTCTGGACTTCTTCACCAACTCTTCCCCACCGCTTAGCCCACAGTGGACACTTTTAGTGGTCTCCATTTCAGAAGGGCCTTCTGGTGCTATGATCACTTGGGCTGCACTCATTCTATAATTACAATCTCCTTCTTCACCTTCTACCTCTCAGAGTTCTTTTATCAAGTCACAGTAGTCAGGTGGGTTACCTTTCCTATCCTGGAGCTTAACTGTATGATCTGCAGTTTAGAAAGCTTGGCATGTTTGTGATATGTGCCCAATCTCTCAGTTCAAATCATAGCGGCTACCCCACCTTTCCAGTAAGCTTTCTGCAGAGCTATTTCTAGGCGAGTAACATATGCAGACAAACTTTCCCTTTCCATTGTTTGGTACCTTGGAATTTCCACATCAAAGTCTCCCCTGACTCAATGCTCCCAAAATTGCCTTCAAGTACAGATAGGTACTTCTGAGCAGATGCATCAGGGCTTGTAGACCTCAAAATTTAATGGCTTCAAGGCAGGACCCTCAAACTTTCTATGATTCTTTTTCACTTCTCAGCCTCTGCACACTGCCACTGGGTACCAAGAGGGCAACATAGTCAATCCAGGTCTCCCAGTCATCCTTCCCTGGGGTGGGGAGGTGCCCAAGAAGATTCTCAACCTTCAGTAGGAGTCGTGACTAAGTACAGATATAGGAGCCAGCACCAGCACAGGCACAGAAAGTGGGGCAGTAACAGGTGCTGGAGTGGGAGGGGGTGTTGGGAAAGAACACCTCCAGGTGGCAGGAACAGTTTCTTAAAGTCCTCTATGGTTTTCCCTTCCTCCAGCAACAACGTAGCAAATTTCTCTTCAAAAGTCTCAGATAATGGTGGGAGCTCATCCTCCCAGGGTCTTTACTGTCTTTTGTTATCACTATCTAGGTGGCTGGGACCCCTACTGAGGCAATAGTCTGTGGCACTTTAGAGCTGTCCATGAGGTCACTACACTCTACCAAGGCTATGAAATTCTGGGCTATCAAATCAGCCTGTTGACCCACCACCACAGGATTTTTAAACATTCAGCTTTGGTGAGTGCTCCGTCTACAGTGTCCTTACTGGTACCCAGAGGAATATCCAGTATAAGCAGAGCATTTTAGGGGTCGAGCTCCTGCTCAGTACACCACCCCACCAACTGGTGTACAGCCATTTCAACTGGGTAGCCATTAATCTTTAACAATAATTTGTAATTTTGGCCACTAGAAGGCACAAAATCCCAGCGATGAGCCTCCAAGATGTAACCCCTAGGTGGCGCTATCCCAGGGCTACTACCCTGCCCACTGGGGTAGTAGCAGGTTAAGGGGCCTAGGTTCTGCAATGGGTGCCTCCACCCAGGAGGTTAGGGTTGGTAGTGGTCAAACTAACCTGGGCACTGCCCTCCGGGACACTGCGTTTTCCCCTCTTTCCTCTAGTGGAAAGAGCAATATACTATAATCACTTTCACAGTACCCTTGTACACCATACAAGTACTCCACACTGTTTGCACTTACACTGGAGCTGGTTCCTCTGGCTTGAACCTGGAGACCCCTGTAAAACAAGGTTATGCACAGCAAATAGCAACAGTACAGTACTCTTGGCTCAAATTGGAACCACAGTCAGGTTAAATGCAGAAAAGTCAGATCTGATTTATTCAGGGACTTGAACAAGGAAGGGTATAATCAGGTTGATTGGCTTAAAGGCTATATTAATAAAACAGTTATGCATGCTTTAAGTCCCCACACAGTCACACCTCTGGGTACCCAGGTAGGGAGACGATGGACTAGCCAGGAACATTGCAGCTAGTTGGGGCCCTGTGATAGAAGAAAGGAACATGCACAACACACACTATTTGTAATCTGGAGCCAGAGGGCTCAGTGTGTAAAAAAAAGCAACCAGACAATCAGAAGACAATACTTAGATTTAGCTGTTGTTGCAGGGAGCTACCCTGATGTTTACTCATGATACCCAATACTGGATACAGGCAGGATGAAATTGAGACTCTAGGTTGTTGAGCTGGAGTGCCTGGAGAAGCAGGGCCCACACGAATCACCGAGGCATCATTTCTGTGCAAGTGTTGAGCAGGGACTGATCCCAGGCAGGTTTCTCATCAATGGCTTTCTCTGTGCAGCAGGTAGTTGGGCTGGGCCAGTGTGGCAAGGCCCAGACCCAATGGAGATGATTTTGGATTCAGTCTTGGGCTGGATGCAGCTTCCAGCAAGCAGAATACAGTTCAAGCCACAGTGGGGGAACCAAATCACACACACTAGCAGCACACAGCACATTTACAAGTAAGGAAATTTAATGCAGCTTCCAGCAAGCAGAACACAATTCAGACCACAGTGGGGAACCAAATCACGACCCACTATAAGCACACAACACATTCACATGTAAGGAAATTCCACTGTACCAGGCAAAAGGCCCTCCGTCAAAACTACAGAGTCTCTGCACAATCTGGGAGTTCAGAGGTGGCTAGAAGTCCTGACAGGCTGATCACATTCAGCAAATCTTCTGTCTTCTTCAGGTTAAAACCTAGTCACAGTCCAGTGGCTTAAATCGTCTTCACAACTCGATTCAGTCCAAATAAACTCTGTTTTCCCTCTCAGGAATAGCAGGCAGACATGCAGGCCAAACTCAAGCCTTTCCACAGTTCTCCCATGTGAATCCACGCTGGGGCTGCTGCTTGAATCATTCAAGCTGTTATCTCTTCACTTCCCAACTCAGAACTGAAACTAAAAGCAGCTTGGGAATTTCCCCAAGATCCAAAAGGTTTGGTTGGCTGATCTGTCTGTCAGTCACAACAAGGGCCCTCCAAGGGCTACATTTTAGAATTCCAACAGTACTGCTTGGCCCATTCTGACAGTCCCGGCTAAGTTGGTGGAGATAAACAGAACAGTCCTTGCTGCAAAGGAGGCAGGTTAGGACAAACTGCAATATTATTACTACTCTAACAAATGATCAGCTAACAAGCACATCTTCTAACAGGGCTCCCTTTTAGATTAATTAAGGCTGCAATCCAGGCAGCTTTAAAGAGATAGTACACAGAGGCTATATAGGCACTTCTGGCAGTACATTTAATTTACTAAAATGCAAAACACCAGCCTGGCAGTGAGCACTTAGGCAAGCTCAAGGAAGACTTTTCTGGAACCTCCATTTGTAGTGGGGTTACATTAATATTTACATCAGTGATATAATATAAGGGCTAAGGGAGGTTGTGCCTATTTGCTAATGATACGAAAATCTGTAATAGGTGGACACCGGGGTGGAGGACATGAGACAGGACCTGAAGATTCTTGAAGTATGGTCAGAGACTTGGCAACTGAAATTAAATTCCAAAAGTGTGCTGTGATGCACTTTGGGCATACAAACTCATGAGCAGGATACACCCTAGGAGGAGAGGTCATTAAAGTAACAGAGCAGGACAGGGATCTGGGGATTATAGTATCAAGCAAACTTAAGGTAGGTAACCAATGTAGCAGGGTGGTGGGAAGGCCAATGGAATGTTGGCATGCCTCAGCAAGGGTATTACTAGCAGAAGGAGGAGGTACTGATGCCCCTCTACAAAACCATGGTGAGGCCACACCTGATGCGTAGTCTAATTCTGGAGCACACACGGCGAAGGACATAGACGGATAGAGAGAGTTCAGAGAAGGGCAACCGGGTGGTGCAGGGTATGCAAGGGAAGTACAAGAAAGCAGAGGGTAAGGAATTGGATCTGTACACGTTGGAGGCTAGAAGGGAGAGAGGGACATGATTGAAACTTTAAGTATGTGAAGGGTATCAACAAAGTGAAGGAGGGTTGTTTACTTAAAAGGAAGGAGGGGCTATAACTAGAGGGCATAGGCTAGGACTACATGGAAGAAGACATAGACAATGTGAGGGGACGATTCTTCATAGAGAAGGTGATGGAGGCCTGGAACATACTACCAGAGGAGGTGGTGGGGGCTGAAATGGTGGAGGGATTCAAGAGGGTATAGGACAGACATATGGGGCTGAGTTGCAGGGGAAGGGTAGTGAGAGGAGGGATGAGTAAGTGGGCAAGGGCAGACTAGATGGGCTGATGGGGTTCATTTCTGCGTCAAGATTATATGATTCTATGAAAGTGGAGCATGTGGGCTTTTCATCGTAGTAACTTACCTAGGATGGTACAACAACATTTTGATGTCACTACTAGGGTACAACAGTACTGTGAATGTGTCTATTTTTCATACTTAACAATGCTTACCCATATACTATAATATACTATAATAATGTTATGTGATGATACAGGGTTGTTAGTAAACATATGGTGTTAGTGTGGCACTTTTGATTTTTCTACCAATAATTAGAAATTATAGTGCCACTGTTATTCTCAGTTTTAAAACTGTCTTATTATGTAAATAATGTTTTTAACATCATGCTGTACATTGTTACTTTATTTTCACTCTTGCAACTCCATTTGAAATTTGGCCCAGTCATTAACCTCAATACATAGAGAACAGTGAATGGGCAACTATGCACAACCAGTGTGTTGTACCACAGAAGGATTCTGATTTCCTCTGACCTCGAGAAAAGCTCAAGAGGTTTGTGGGGATCACAGTCTGAGCTGGCACAACACACTGCTTGAGCATAAGTTGCCCATCCACTATTTTTATAGTGTATGGTGCGCTAACAATAATGTGAAAAACTGCTTAATTTTTTTAAGTAGAAAAGTACATTTTCACTGCTGTGTCTTATTCCAGGTTTCAGATTGATTGCTAGGGTCAGTGGTGTGGTTGGTAGGGACCAGACATTCATATATCTATGGTGTTGGCTGCTGTTGGTTGTCAGTTTCATTTGGACAGGATTTCCAGAAAAATAAACATGGTGCTATACTCTCTCACTGACGAGAGGACTGTGTGTGAGAGGAATCGCTTTCATTTCTGTGAATTATTTTTAAATATCTGGTTGATCCTGCAGTTTTTGATGTATCTGGTTGATCCTGTTCAAGTTGTGGATTTCAGTGATCGTGCCACTGAATGTGTATCTGGTTGATCCTGGCGATTTGAAAGATAGCACATGGAACCTCCAGAGTTTTAAAATGTTGTACCACAGTAGGGTACAATCATGTTCCATGACCTTTGAACTGTGGTACAACAACATTTTGAAAGCCACCGATTTCCATATACAATAAGCCCTCACCATACACCATATTAGGCTTCTGGGCATTTATTGTGAAAATGTATTTTTCAAGAAGCACCATGAGGATCCACTCTTTATTGTTTTGTTTTCACTGCCTTTAAGTGATATTCAATAAAAACGACAACATTTCTTTAGATGTGGCAGCTATTACCATGATTTTCCGAAATTGCACAGCATATGTTTTGCTGCAGCCCATTCCAGGTTGAATAGACTGGTTGAAAAGCATCCCAACATGATCAGGCCAATTACTACAAGAGAGAGCTGCTCAGGCTAACAAGATGCACAAGTGCTAAGTGGAAGGAGTTTCAGGCAGGTAAGGGCTATGGGTTCAAAAATTGCGTAAAGGAAATATAAGTTGTAATACTGCTGTCAGTGCAATCCTGAAACGTTTTGTTCATACCTTGCGGCCATCTGCCACCCAAATGTAAACACACTAGACTGAAACACTTGGATTTCTACAGAACAGGACCTCATATTGTTAACTCTTTCTTTAATCCTAGCATTGCATTTAAACATCTTTTAACCCTTGCACATTTAGACCTTTCCATCCCTGTCCGTAATAAGCTAGAAATCTGCTGTATGTTGGCCTCAAATACTAATCAATTGTCCATAGAAAGCAGTCAACTGTTCACTAATGAACAGTGGAAGACCTAGTGAGTATGGGTTGTTTTCTAAGTTGTTCATGTGCCTTCAGAAATCTGATTAAATATTGCCATAAAAGTTGGATTGGTTCTTAAAATCCAGATACATCGCAAACACCTACACAAAAGATTGCAGTATGCAGTATTTATTTAAGAAGATAAGTTTTAATGGGAATAAACACACACCCTGATGCAAAATCAGAGCATCTCTAAACTTCAGAGCGTGATTATTTGGGTAGCAAATCAAATGATAATGCCTAGCCTCTGTTTTAGCGAATTCCATCTGATTTGAACTGTTCCACTGTCATATAGATTCATTTAAAACCTGAATGTAGATGGTACAGCACTGGTGCTATACTAAAGCATTAGACACCTGTTATAGGCAGCCAAAATGCAGCCTAAAAGACATCATGTCCTGGTAACTGACTACCTAGTGATGTCCATGTCCTGGTAACTGACTACCTGGTGAAGATCAATCCAGGTAACTTCCAAAGGTGACCAGGATATACCACAGGATCATTGTGGAGCTAAAGGAAAAATCGGTTGGCCATTGCAATAATTGTTTATGGGTCTGCCCAGACAGGTGTAGTGACAAAGGGCTGTATGGTCATCAATTTAGTTCTCATCTTCAGGAACAAGGCAAGATTAGGCCCTGGCAACTACAGATTTATGAGGCTGTCATCAGATCCTGGAATCTACTATTAAGGTCCGAATAATAAAGCATTCAGAGCTGAGGCCAAGGTTCTTGTCCCTCTCAGCATGGCTTTCTGAGGGCAGATAATGCCTAACTAACCTGATCCCTCTATGAGGGAGTGACCGGAGGTTGAGAGGGGCAGGACTATAGATGTAGTTTATCTGGACTTCAACAATGCCTTTGTCACTGTGGTGCATGACAAGCTTCTGGGCAAATGACACGGGTATGGTTTATAAGACATTCACATGTTGGATTGCTAACAAGCTTGGAGGCAGAAAGCAGAAGGTTGTAGTGGATGAGCACAACTAATGAAGATGGGTACTCAGTGGCATCCTTCAAGGATCAGTGCAGGGGCCACTGCTGTTCAATATCTTTACCAGTAATCTGAAAGCTAAAGTCTCTAGCAGGCTTTGTTAATTCACTGATGACACAAAGCTGAAAAGTTGGTGTACAGTATTCCTTTATAATAGGAACAAACCTTTGGAGGACTTGAACAAACTGCATGATCCCGACTCCTGGAGTCACAGATTTTATGCTGTTAAATGCAAGGTGATACACTTGGGGAGAAAAACATAGGTAGGATTGACGCACTGTGTGGATCCTGATGCAGAAGAGGAAGAAAAGGACCTGGAGGTAACAATAGACAAGAAGCTGAAGCAGATGGATTGGAGCCAGAGTGAGTGAGGGTGGTTGTGCTGTAGGCTGTGACACCAGGAGCAGCATTCTCCAGGGTGGGGCTGAGGAGCGACTGCTGTGCTGCCTAAGAAGGAGAGAGACGGAGAAGGCAACAGGGGAGGATGAGCAGTGGAAGCAGAGAACAGAAAGGGAAGTAATTATCCTCTGTTATTATCAGTGTTTCCTCCTTTGTTTTTCAATTCTGGGAAGGGTGATTACTTTGTCTGGCAGGGTAGTAGAAAAGGAGGCGCATAGTGCTGAGTGGTAGAGGTATTGCAGTGTCTCAAAAGGGTGCTTGTTTTCATCCAACAGGGTGAGATTGGATTACGGGGGTTGGATTGGGTAACTGCATAAAGTATTTAAGTTGTTAGCTTGTTCAGCTGAAGGAGGAGAGTGAGCTATTTTGTCCGACAGAGAGAGGGGTATACAGGGGCTTGACTGGGAGAACAGGGGAGGTGTTTGGAGCATGAGGACTGCAGTAAGAGGGGTGTAGTGAGTGATCAAGGGTGAGGTACAGCTCCACCACAAATCAGGCTGAAACAGGGAGGCAGCCATGTGGGAAGGATCAAGGGGCACTAGGTCGGAGGCTGATAGACTTCAGCGAGAGTCAGGGTGGCCCTAATCCCACCATCCTCCATCCTCCCCTCGGGATGCACCTGATATATGGGGTGTAAGGCCTTGGCCATTGGTGGCTGCTACATTACTAATGGAGTACTATTGGTGGATAGCACATCCAGGTGCAGTCACTGAAGTCCCAGCTCAGCAATCAGGGTGGTGAGTACCTAGGAGTGCATTAAGGAGTAAGAATCCCATAAATCAGAGGAGGAGCACTGCAGATTGGGGAGGCACACTGGTAGGAGGTGTTGAGAGATCATGAACCCTCGCTGGTATACAAGGGATAGAATAACATAGAAGTGGGACCACGTGATGGCAGCCTAAGAGGCAACAGCGCCTGCATAGCTTAGTTCCCACGCAGCAGATAAACTCATTCAATTTCATGTTAGACCAGAAGTACTTACCTTATAACTTGGTGGCCACCAGTCGGATACTTCACTTTGCTGGACGATTTATTCAGAATGGAGGTATACATGAGAAAGCTCTTCCATGGCACTCCCTCCTCCCACTCCTGAGAAGGATAAAGCCACTAAATGGGCCAAGCAACAGGCCCTGCCTCTCCTAAACTGCACCCACACAGGCTGCCCTATCTGAGGAGAAATTTTTGGAGACCATGCTATCCTTCAGGATGCCATCTCCACAATTTCGCAGACCTTCAACAAATTAAAACCTCTGTCGATCGTTGCAGATCAGAGTAGGTGACACAGAATCTAGGCTCACATCTGTAGAGTGAAAGCAAGGAAAGACGGAATTGGATATTATTACCACGGCAGAAGAATCAAGAAACTCGAGGATAAATTCGAAGACCTGGAAGGCGCAGTAGGCACAACAATTTACTTGTGATAAGAATTCCTGAAAAGAGGAGGTGTTTCTCCAATCATGTTCTTATAAAATTGTGTGAGAGGATCGCTGGGCCATCGCCAAATGGGGGACCTACACAATCAAGAGGGCCCATCATGCTCTACACCCACCGCCTCCACTGGGTTCCCTCCTAGGCTCCTAATCTTCAAACTGCTAAACGATTTAGACAAGCAGCACATTTTATCTAAGGTTCATGACTTGCAGGAGGTACAATGGGAAGGCCATCAGATTTGTATAACCAAGATCTTCTACACTCTGTCCAGCTCAAAGACAAGATCTGCACCCCACTGTTACCAAGTTGATTGCCACTGGGAAACCTTTTCGGGTTAAATATCCTGTGATGCTGCAAGTCAAGCATGAAGACAAGTGGTTAACCTTTGATACTCTGAACTTGCATCCCAGGAGCTCAAAGCTTTGTTTCCAGACTTATTCAAATGACTGGTCTATATTAAGCGCTGCCTAGTTTTATCTGATATGGTTCAATAAAACCCAATTTGTTTTTGAATCTTGACCTCAGGGTGAAGACCGACTTTAGGTATCTTGCCTGCCTGTGTCTGACTGGGAATTCGATCTTTACTAGCATGGGTCCACATGGAGCCTTGTACTGCAATGATATTCATTTAACTCTTGGTCTAATCATCATCTGTTCTTTGGGACTCTGGAAGGGCTCACGATATGTACTCATTAGAATTATGTTTATATTTTCCTGGGAACCCTGTTTCTTTCTAGCCGAATTAACAAGCTCCTCGGCAAAAACGTTGAGTGTGTTTTTTCTTTACTAACTTTTTTTCTAATGCACCCTCTGGATTGAACCTAATCAAGGTGATGGTAGGTCGATTTATAAAGGATTGTGTTTTCCACTTAACCATAGGAACTTTTATATAGGAAGAGGACATCTCTCCCAGGATTTTGTATTTCCTTTAATTTACTTTACTTGATTTTTAACATAACGGTTCACTGATGTTAATCTGGCTTTGAAAGACTGCAGGTCTATACTTGGCCACAGTATTATAGTGTGGCCACTTTACCATAGCCTGTGTTCATGTGTTTTGACTGTTGTACTTACAGCTTGTACTGTCTGCTGTGTGTGTCTGTGTGTGTGTGTGTGTGGGGGGTCAGGTTAGGCATGGCTAAGTTGTTCAACTTTGTGCTGTATTAACCATCACTGGATGGTGAGTATACAGTAGTACAGTTGCTTAGAACCGGGGTAGTGTAGAGATTTGATTTGCATGCTTATGGTATTATGTGTTAGTGACTGGGGTTGGGGAGGTTGTTTTCAGGAATGCTGCCAAGTGTATCTATGTACCTCATATCATGTTTACTATGGGGCCATTCTGGTGAAAGACGGTACCACTCAATTGTTATATTATGTACATTCCTAATGTAACTAGACCATTGTGGACCATACAATTTTGTGAGTTGGAACATTAAAGGGGCTCATGATAGGTGCAAACGACAAGTCATCCTGCTGCACCTGTCCCATCTGAAAATGGGGTTTGCTTTTCTCCAGGAAACCCACCTGAGGAGAGAAGACATACTTCTCTTACCAGAAATTGGGTTGGTCAAGTTTTTGGCTCTGGGATCTTTACCAGTTCTGGTGGTGTGGCAATATTAGTGGTGAAGGTCATTCCTTTTAAACTAATTAAGGAGGTCTGGGACTCCTATGGCCGATTTTTCCTTATACATGGCATATTAGAAGCCTACCCAGTATTAATAGGGTCAGTTTACGGGCAAAATACAGACTTCCCTCAGTTCTTTATTCACCTGCTAAGCCTGATATCCACAGAACATCCAAAACTAACCATACTGGGAGAGCGACTGGAACACTAACCCCTCAAACATACCTGGACAGGTCAGACTGGAGATGATGGGGCCTCTCTCCCGCTCAATGTGCCTCCAAGATCTTATAGATGGGGCAGCCCTTCTTGATTTCTGGCACATATTAAACCCGAAGGAAAAACAGTATTCCTTTTTCTCATCCCCACGGACGTCCTCAAGAATTGACTTCTTTTTGGTCAATTCTTTGCAATCCCGGAATCTTGGTTCAGTTATTCATGCTAGGGTCATAGCTGATCATTCTCCTGTTGGTATTACATATTTACTGGGTCAGGGTCTCAAACGAGACTCCATCTGGAAGATGAATACCCAACTTCTTCAGAACCCAGTTACATTAAATCACATCACTGAATTTATTACTAATTTTGTTGTGGCCAATGAAGGCTCTGTGGGGAAAATTGACATAATCTGGGCAGCACTTAAATGTACCCTGAGAGGTGAATGCATCTGGCTAGAATCAACCAAGTCACATCAGCGTAGAGCATGGATAGACCCCTTCCTCAACTCTATTCAAACTATGGAAAGGTCCTTAAGCAGGACCTCCACTGAACTAGAGTGGGCCAGGATGCATACCTTACAGCTCAGTACACAGATATGATGGCACAACAAGCCAAACTCTCCTCCGCCATACCAAACTTAAATATCTAGAAACCGGAGTGAAGGCGGTAAACTCCTTGCAATCAGAATCAAGCAAGCAGAAGCATCACATTTCATCCCAGGTATCTGTCCCACCCAAGACAGCCCCACTGTCACTGACCCAAGGAGATAATTGAAACTTTTCAATTATTCTACCAAAATTTATACTCCGCTGATCCACAGATTCAGCCATCAGTTGCTGAGATATACCGATACCTTGACTCGGTTGCATTTCTCCTGGTTTTCCCTATGCATGCGCCTTTTAGGATCCTATATTACTGTCCATGAAGTACAACAAGCCATTGAATCATTACCCCTAGACAAATCACCTGGCCCGATGGTATCCCTAATAATTTATATAAATCTTGCTGTCCCATTCTTGCCTCAATATTAGAGGACATTTATAATTATTGGTTTAAACATGGTCTTTCCGAGTCTGGATTCCTTGATACGATTATAACTCTTATCCCCAAACTGGGTAAGGACCCTTTGTATCCTGAGAGCTTCCGCCCTATATCCCTTCTCAACTTGGATATCAAAATCTTAGCTAAGATCCTGGCAAATAGACTTACCCCTGTTATGGGTACCCTTATTAGCACCGAGCAGGTAGGCTTCATGAAAGGGAGATCCTCAGGAGGCCATATGCGGAAACTGCAACACCTGATTTCAGCATCTGCAGACTCAGATATTCCGCAGCCCTTATCTCTCGATGCTGAAAAAGCATTTGACCGTGTTTCCTGGGACTTCTTTTCTACCCTTGCTCTCTTTGGCATGCCTGATGACTTTATTAAGTGGGTCCGCTTGTTATACTCCTCTCCATCTGCCCGAGTCTGGTGTAATAACATGCTCTCTACCCCTTTCCATTATGTCACAGTACCAGGCAGGGATGTCCACTTTCTCCACTTTTATTTAATTTTTACCTTGAACCCTTGATTCGTAAGCTTAACATTTCCAAAGATATCCAGGGTCTTAAACTGGGGAACTCGATATGTCCTTTATGCATATGCAGACGATTTACTACTACATATTGAAAACCCCCAAAGATCTATTCCTGCTCTTTTAGCTGAAATAGATGCCTTTTCTAAAATTTCATTTACAAATTAAACTACTCTAAGACTCAGGTTTTTCCATTAAATCATAGAACTACCAAGGCAGTACTGGCCGATTCTGGTCTATCCTGGGAATCTAAGTACATTACTTATCTGGGTATAAAGGTGTCAAGGGACTTGAACTCTATGCTGAATGAAAAGTTAACTGTGTTATTAAAGTTACTTAAGTCAGATATGGATGGGTGGGGAGCCCTACCCTAACCCTTTAGGCAAGGATTAGTACAATCAAAATGAATGTGCTTCCCTGAATACCGTACTCCCACGGGTATGTTGGGTCACTTTCTCCCTATAATCTGGTTCACCAGACTCAGAAACCCTTAACACTTTCATTTGGAGAGAAAAGGTTAGGTGGGCCTATTTTAAATTAATGGCCTGTAAAATCCAGGGAGCCCTGCTCCTTCTTTCTTCACATACTACTGTACCCACCACTTAAGTAAACTTGCTTACTGGACTGAGGAGCCAAAGCCTTCTAATATGCCGGATTATACTCCCTATGGTTGGACCTTGAGAGGAAATTGGCCTCCAAATATTTTTGCACCCTAGAGGCCTCCTCTATGCTGCCCCGGTCATGTACCTAAACCACTAAAAAACACTGATGGGGTGGTCTCTTCAAGCCCTTCACCAGATCCAAACTACTTTTTGTTGACTAGTCACCAAGCCTTAGATCAACCAGTGGTGGTAACCCTAATTTTAGAATAGACAACAAACCTATCCATTCCTCTTTTGGACCAAATTGAGATCTTTAAAGCTCTCAGACTTTTATCAAAATGGGAGTCTGACTCAGTTTTCACAATTTCAGGCATGTCATAGGGTCCCAGTATCCCACAACTTCAAGTTTTTACAGATAAGAGAGCCACTTCACATTTCTGAACTCTATTTCCAAAACAACATCCCCATATAGAACTGGCTCCACTTTTATTGATGGCTGTCAACCCACTCTGTTTCAGTTCTTTATAAACACCTCCAGTCCTTAGACCCCTTGTTGCCTTTGGGCATTGGTTACTATTGGACTCAGGAATTGGGATTCCCGACAATGCTGAAATTTGGAGAAAACTCTGCAGAATAACTACCGATTTGTTAAGCAGGACAGGCTTGATTAGTACAATACAATATCTTGCATAATTTGTACTATACCCGGTAAAACTCACAAGCTTGGAAGATTTCCTCACCAATCTGTTCTAGATTGGGGTAGCGGGGAACTTTGTATCATATGATATGGACCTGTTCAGTGGTGCAGGCCTTTTGGTCCTCCATTAAAATAAACTAGATCCACTACTAGGGTTAGATACTCTGTTTAACCCAGAACCCTGTCTTCTAAACTTATTCCCATGTGGTATCCCTAAAATTAGGAAAATACACCTAGCCTGCACGGCCTCTGTCGCCAAGCTTATTATTATGTGGCACTGGAAGAAATAACTTACCCCAGTTGTAGAATGGTATGGGAAATGCTTTTGGCATTGCAGCTCGAAAACATATAGCCTCTATGCGTGACAGGGTTACATTTTCCAGACGACTTGGGGCTCACCAGAAGCCTTGTTAACAGTATGGAACCCATAACTCTATCATGCCTAATTTCTTAGTGCTTGACCAGTTTATGTCACCCACTTTTTTAAGGTAGCACTGGCTTTGGATGGGAGGAGATGGGGTGGGAGGGAGGACTATATTTTATTTATTGTTTATCAGATTGTATAAACTGTCAGCTGCAATGCGGTCTAATCTCCTGGTTTTGTATCCTGTTTGCTGAAGTTGTAATAAAATACAATTAAATATGTTGAATTAAAAAAAGAACATAGAAGTGGGAATGCAGCAGTAGAGGAGGGATGCATTAGGGTGGGAACAGATATAATGGGGTGGAAGGTGGAACAGGAGGCAGCAAGGCATGAGAAGGGCACCATTGGTAGAATAGTGGGCTGCAATGGGTGTGGAGCAGCTATTGGGATGAACATATTATGGTGACTAAGAGGGTGTCCAATCTGTCATAGGCTAAACTGGCTAGAGGAAAGAGTGCAGTGGCTTGGTAGAGCTGAAGCGGTGTCGGTGGAGGCAATAAGGAAGGAAGCATGAGGGCTTCTCCCAGGGGTAACAGGTGGGCACATCAAGAGAAGGATGTTAGGTTGACAGAGGGACAGGAGGGAGTGCAGTTTCACATCTGATAGGGGGTCAAGCGATGAAGGCAGGGCAAGGGACAAGGGGAGAAGCCAACACAGGACAATCTGGGGTGTTGGGCAGTAGGTTTGCAGTGCTGGCATCAATGAGGAAGAGGGAGTTAGGGGCACCAGGGAAGGAGAGGAAGGGAAATGGAGGGCACAGGGATTAGGCAGTTGTAAGAGGTAGCAGGGACAGGCAGAGGGCACAGCTGAAAGGAAAGTGTTGGCAGCAGGGTGTGGGGGAGTGGGAAGTGCTGATGAGATCTGACAAAGGCACATAGCTAATAGGGGACATAGGGCCATGTGGGAGAGAGGGAAAGTTAATAACAGTTTGGGATCAAGGGGATGGGGAACACAGGTTGAGGGAGAGGGTGGAGGGTCAAAAGCGAAAGTGGAGTGACATAAAAGGGCAAGGAAGGGCAGACATTAGTAATGGAGAAAGGAGGTAAAGGGAGGGTGGAACTGGGGAGGGTGTGTGCTAATGTTGGGGGACTCCATGCTGAAAGGGATCAGAGGGGCAGTAAGAGGAAAACATAGTCTAATATGGGTGGCGGCTATTCCTGGGATTATGGCAGGCCGGGCAGAGCAGGCCATTCTCAGAAGTGCTGAGGGGGAAGAAACCACATGTTGTGTGGTGCAAGTAGGCATGAATGACCTGTCGGGGTGACAGTGGAGTTAGTAAAGGGAGATTTGAGGAACTGGGAAGCTGTGCGGAGAGGTGGGGAAGTCAGTGGCCTTCTCAGAGGTGATTCCAGTACTCTGTCTGAAATACTGCAAGGAAGGAAAGGCTAGGGAAGTTCAACACCTGGTTTTGGGAATGGTGTCAGACCAAGGGGTATGGGCTACTAGGGGTCTGAGGGCACAACCTAGGACAATAACAATCTGTATGCAGGGACAGGATGCACTTGAGTGGGAGGGAAGGAAGTATTGAAGCAGGGATGGAGGATACATAGCAACAAGGGTAGCTTTAAACTAGGAAAGGAGGTGGCAGTGTAAAGCTGGTAGGCAGGGTTTCCAAAGAGGAGAGCCAGATGAGTCTACCCCAAGCTATAGGGGAGGGCATCAGGGTAGAAGCAACAAGGAGTTCCACCAGGGTAGAGAGGGGATAGGAGCAGGGTGAAGGGTAGTGTCGCTAAACATGAGGGGAGCCTGGGAAACAAATTAGCTGAATTGCATGCCTCTTGGTTGTGGGGCAGGTGGCCATTATGCCATAACAGAAACTTAGGCCACCCATTACCAGGGCTGGGACATGATGATCCCTGGATACAGGCTGTTCAGGAAGGACAGGGCAAACAGGAAAGGTGGGGATGGCAATCTATGCAAGGAGGGAATAAGGTGCATAAGGGAAGAGGGAAAGGAAGGTGAGGACAGAGGCCGTGTGGATACAGTTTCAGGATCAAAGGGCAGGGTACTGAGGATGGAGGTGTGTATAGGGCACCAACTCAGGGGAGGAGCTGGAAAGAGATGGCAGATCAATTAGAAGGGTTTGTAGGAAGGAGACACAGTGGTGGTAGGGGACTTTAACCTACCTGGGGTGGACTGGAGCACACAAACCACCACATGTGCCAGGGACAGGTAATATTTGGGGCATTCAAGATAGCTTCATGATACAGCTAGTGCATGAGCCAACTAGACTGGGAAGAACTCTGGACCTTGAACGATCAAAGTGGAGGCGTAAGGGACCTGGAGGTGGAGAACCCTTTGCTGAGAGTGATCACCACTCAGTGTGGTTCAACCTCAGAATAGGGAAGCAAATTGGTGGTTCGGATACCAGGGTGATTAGCTTCAGGGGCAGACTTCAACAAGATGGGAAATCCTGATAAGACATCTGGAGGATCAATCCACCATGGATGCCAATCAAAAATGGAGTATTATTAGGGCTGGGCTGGCAGAGGCTACTGGGACATGTACTAGGGTACAGAGCAAGAAGGAAGGGAAAGAAGCCCAGTTGGCTGACCAAGGATTTAGTGGATGAGATGAGAGCCAAGACGACAGCTTTCCAAAGATTCAAGAGATCAGGGAAGAATACGACAAGGAGAAGTATAAAAAGAAGTCCAGGAGGTTACAAAACTAGTCAGAGCTGCCAAAGCAGCCAGAGAGCTGACACTGGCACAGGACATTAAAGAGAGAGAGAAGGACTTCTTTAGATACACTGGAGAAAGAAGGAAGAACAGGGACCAGATAGTGAGAATTAAGAGGACGAGGGGTAGAGAAGTGGGAGGAGCAGGCAGGCACTGAATAGTACTTCTGATCTGTATTCATGGTGGAGAGGGACAGATACCTCATGGGAGTGGTGGAGGGGGCAGAGGAGGGTGACAGATGGAGAAATTACAGAGGAAGAGTACTGGAGGGGCTGAGGATACTGCAGGTGGACAAGGCACCGGGACCCGGCAATTCACTCTAACCTAGGGTACTCAAGGAGTTGGCAGGGGCCGGGCAGGACCACTGGCTGACCTGTTCAATACCTCTCTGCACACAGGATGCATACCCCAGGACTGGAGATTGGCCCATGTGGTGCCCATTGACAAGGTGGATCAAAGGATGATCCAGGTAACTACAGACCAGTGAGACTCACATCAAGTGTGGGTAAGCTCATGGAGACAATCCTTAAAGAGAGACTGGTGACATTTTTGGAGGACAATGGTCTCCAGGACAGGCAACAACATGGGTTTGTCTCAGGCAGATCCTGCAGACAAACCTGATTGAATACTATAATTGGGTGACCAGATAGCTGGACAAGTGCCTTGCAGTGGATGTCCTGTGCTTGGACTTCTGCAAGGCCTTTGATTCTGTGCTGCATGGGAGGATAGGGAAGCTGGAAGATGTAGGGGTGGGTACAAGGATGGTCAAGTGGATCATGAACTGGCTGAAGGACAGCCAGCAAAGGGTGGTGGTAGGGGTAAACACTCATCGCCAAGGGCGGTAACAAGTGGGGTGCCACAGGTTTCAGTACTGGGACCAGTGCTGTTTGGGCTGCTCATAGCAGATATCTCACATGGGACCCAAGTAAGATCAGTCTGTTTGCAGGCGATATCAAGATAGGAGCTATGGTATATGACATTGAGAAGTGGAGGGGACTGCGGGGACCTGACCAAACTACAGGAGTGGTCAGAAACTTGGCAGTTGGGTTCAATGCTAAGAGTGCAGGTAATGCACTTTGGAGCTAAGAATCAGAGGAGGAGCTATCAGCTGGGGTTGGGTACCTGGGGTGATAATAATGGGGAATATGAACAACTCGTCTCAGTGCAGATAGGCAGCAGTGAAAGCCAAAGGATGCTGGGCTGTATAGCAAGAGGGATCTCCTCTAGACATAGTGAGGTGATCCTTCCCTTATACAGGTCACTGATCAGACCACACCTGAAGTACTGCATGCAGTATTGGCACCCATTTCTGAAGAGGGACATCAGACTGTTGGAGGGGTGCAGTGCAGAGCAACAAAGGTGATCCAGGGTTTGGAAGGAATTCATATAAAGAAAGGCTGAACATGTTTAACATAGTCACTGGAGGAGAGGAGACAGGAGATATGATCAAGGCCTTTAAATCCCTGAAGGGATAAACAAGGCTTATATAGGAGAGATATTCTGGATCAGAAGAGGAGGGATACTAGGGTCATCAATTGAGGTTAGAGGGGAATTCAGGAGGAAATCAGGAGACACTATTTCACAGGAAGGGTGGTGGACAAGTGGAACACTGTACCCAAGGAGGTGGTTTCCTGTGGGATGGTGGGTGGCTTCAAGAGGGTATGGGACAGAGTGGGGGGAGATCAATGAGGAGAGGAGGGAAGGTGGGGCAGCTGTATGCTGCAGGGCTAGCTGCACAATTAAGCAGACTCGCTAGACCATGTGTCCTGTTTCTGCTGGCAATTCAGTATGTTCGTATGGCAAGCTGAATGTGACCACTGTCAAGAAGGCTGGAAGGATGGCAAGGGTTTATCAAAACTGGGGTTAAGCAGTAGAGCAGAAAAAGTAATCCTGGCACTTTACAAGGCCCTGACCAGGCCAACATGAATTTCTGCATGTAGTTCTGGGCTTCTGAACATAAAACAGACATTGAGGCAGTTCGGGGTACAATGCAGGGCCACCAAAATGACCCGTGGTATGAAGGTACAAAAGCTGTAAGAAGATGCTGGAGGCCCTTGAGATGTCCATGCTGGTGAAAAGGAAGTTGAGGGGGCACTTGATCTCTGTCTTCTGTACACTCAGGGTATCAACAGAACCAAACAGAGATGTTTGATCTGGTGTGCTTCAAGCAGGGCACAGGCTATGCACTGATGCTCCAGAGGTAGTAAATTCAGTGGTACAATTCAGAGGCACTTCTCCACAGTGGTGGTAAACATGTGGGACAGTCTTCCAGTGGGGATGGTGGATATGGGGACAGTACTGGCCTTCAGGGTAATCCTGAACAAATTTCTGTTTACCAAAGTAATCACAGGGTACCCTGGGGATTAGATGTGTGGAGAAAATGTTCTTTATTAGTGCACATTTGACTGCTGACTTATTCATCTCTGCTTATGAAGCAGGGCTGAAGGACAAACTGATAGACCTAAAGTCCATTCAGACTTAAATTATTATTCTACTGTGTTACTACAGGCAGCATGCAGGCAAGTAGTGGCAGCACCAGAGAGTGCAGTAGTAGCAGTGACTCCAGGAGGAAGTTAGGAATGGTGACAAGACTGAGAAAAAAAAAAAAAACAGAAAGAAGAATTCTGCTAAGAGAATCTAGTAGAGCTAGAAGGTTGCGATGGTAAGTGGAGGAAAAAGAGACAAAAAATATAGAACAGGGAACAGAGAGAGGCTGGAAGCTAAGAAGAGGAAGTTACCAGAGGCCAGTCTTAGCATGCCAGAATTCAATTGATAATCAGCCTGTCAACAACTTGTCAGATGCAAGCCAATTAACACAGATGCCAGCTAGTAGTCTTTTCAGATTCCAACATGTCAGCAGTCTGACACCAAGCACCAGTTGCAAGCTAACCCAGTTAACAGCCAGAAGCCTACCAGTCACGGAAAGAAACAGTTATCCAGCTGCATACATGCCAGTCACCAGCAGTCTGTGATATGAGTGACATCTAGCCAACAGCCCTACAATATGTCAGCAAGAAAGTCAATCATTTTCACACCACCAACCAGCCTACATCTTGCCAGTTAGTCAGCGATGAAATTCAGAGTAGGAAAGTGCTCAAATTTAAACTTGGAACAAAAGAACAAAACAGGAAATACAGTTTAAAACAAAATAGCATCAATGAGTTTGTAAACATTTATTTATAATTATTTAATTATAAAACATTCAATTTATCAGGCAACTTTGGAATCAGGGAACTTTTCCTTGAAGAGAATCAAACAGTGGAGAAAAAGAAAACAGTTACCATCTTGTAGGGGACTGCAGCCTAGCACCCTAGCAGGAAAGGAAGTGTTCACACTAGAGATGGGGCATGGTATAAAGGAGCTAGTACATCATGTGCCCTACTGCATGAGCACCCCAGAACACGAGTGCCATAGAGCCTGAGTGCAGTGTTTGATTAGGGGCATCTGCATTGTGTTCACAGGTATGTCAGCAGTTCCACAGGGAACTATGCTCAGGGAGGGGAAGGTAGCCTATACTAGAGATGGGTGTTGTTTGTCCAGATGATACCCTATCTTGGTGAGGTGCATTGCATCCAGCAAGAGGGAGGAAAAAAGGGGCATTTGTGACTGAGGAGGAAGACAAGGGGATACTGTGACATGGGATTCAATTCTCTGTAGAGTGTTGTAACACCCTATCTAGAGTCAGGTAATACAACTATAAAGAAAATGGTCAGAGGAGTGCGGAGGAGATGTGATAAGTGCAAGTTCAGGTTAGCTGCATAAGTTAAGTGAGTGAGACAAGCACATTAGAGTAGAGTATTTCTAGTTAAGGGAGAGAACTTGTGGCTAACGTATACTGTTAACCTAAGGCTAAGATATACTGAGCTGCAGTAAGTAGGAATGGAAAAGAGACATGGGTAGGATTTTAATTAGTTGCAGGGACTGTGGGAGGACCATTCCTTGGACTATGCGCTGGAGGGTTGGTCACTTTCTGATATGTGGGAGGTTTCAGGAGTTTCATGCACAGCTGCAGGTAATGGGAGAAATACATGTGCTTGCAGACAGCTGAGTTGGATTCCAGACCTGCTCCACACAGAAAGGTGATTTTGCACAGTGACCAAGAAATCACCTTTCAGGACAGATGTCACTTGCATTGTTCATTAGGTGGTGTCCCAAAAAGGCATGTTGAAAATTTGTGAAAAAAATTGAAAAATGGTTAAGTTATACTACTAAGTTCAAAACCCATGGAAATACACTGAACTGCATACCTGATTTCCTCAGTTCATGGTCCAACTTTGAGAGTCAAGACATGTCCTGCGGTCCAGAGCGAATTATGCCCTTGGACTCCCAATGGGTAAATAAGGGCTTGGGGGAGACACGGTGATGGATGCTGTGTGGGAGGGTCAGGTGGGGGGACAGGAGTGGCACAAAAGACATTGATAGACAGTTTTATTTTACAGGGTTTTGAAAACAAAACAAAAGAAACCCTGAGGCTATGGATCATGACACTGGGATCGGGCACCCCAGTGCCATTCTTATAGTTCTGAGGGGTTGTGGGGTAGTGGTAACTGAGAGGGATGGTCGGTGGGGGAATATTAAAACAAAAATGCAGTGGAGTCCTAATGGCAACACTGTATTGGGCACCCCAGTGCCATTCTTATGTTTCTGAGGGGGTTGTGGGATAGTGGGCACTGAGAGTGATGGTCAGGTGGGGAATATTAAAACAAAAACACAGAGGAGTCCTAATGGCAACACTGTGGGATTGGGCATCTCCAGTGTAACTCCTATGTTTCTGGGGGGAGGTGGTAGGTTCTGAGAGGGAGGGTCAGGTGGGTGGGGTATGTATAATTTAGATAAAAAAAACATTGGTGGCATCCTGATCATGACACTGGGGACTGGGCACTCTAGTGTCACTCTTATGTTTCTGTGTGTGTGTGTGTGTGGGGGGTGGGGGTGTGTTGAGAAGGAGGGTCAGGTGGTGGGGATATCTATAATTTAAAAGGAAACAAAACAGCAGTCACAGCACACTCTGCTGTGTTCAAGATAGCCTCTGCAGTCTACTGAGGATGTGCTAATAATCATGCATGTGCACTAGACTGCAGTGGCCATTTTGAACATGGCAGAGTATGCCATGACCACCAATTTGTTTTCTTTTAAATTATAGATATCCTCCGACCTCCTCTCAACCACCACCCACCCACCCCAGAAACAAAGAGTGACACTGGTGGTGCCCAGTTTCCCAGTGTCACCATCAAGACACCACATAGTTTTACACAAATAGTGCAGAGTCCCTGGAGACAAGGAGTGTAGAGTTTCAGGGACACCACAGACACAGAGGCAACTGTGTTGTGTCCAACATGTTGTTCGGTTTGGAGGAATATGAGTCCTTTTTATAGTAAGGGATCTGCAAGGCTACCTTCACTGCAGCCCTTAAAATAAGGGTTCACACCACTGCTGTGGTAACTGCCGGACTGCTTTAGTTATATTACTGAAAAGTAAATTTCCTGTGTCACAAATTTAAAAATGCACAAAATCCAGGAACAAAAATAATAAGCATACAAATCCTATCAGCGATGGTGATTCACCTAGTTGGACAAAACTGATACTACAGGACATAGGTATTGTAAAGAAAAGATTGTGATTCTTGAAAAAGTGATTTCAGAAATATAAATGATTAAGCTGGAAGAAAATATATCTAAAATGAAAGCTAAATTTAAAATGGCCAATTAATCAAGAATGAAAAAGTAATCATTGTCAGACAGGTGAACAATCATGAAATTATTCTGAAACAAATATAGTACAAGAAAAGTTAGTTGGCTCTTAAATGTGGGCCAGGAGGAAAAATGTACCCCTACTAGGGGTTCCAGAGCAGTGGGACCAACATAGATCAGTACAGCAAACAGTAACTTAAATGTTCTCATCTCTTTTGAAAACTAATGTGGGCTCCTTAACATTTGAGCATGACCAGATGAACAGAGCTTTCGTTCACTCATTATGGAATGTAGTGAAATCAGGACAAGGTGAAACTAACCCATGAAGAGCTAGTTAAAATACTACAAAAACAGATAATGGTTAATCCATTGGCCTTGTTTTTAATCATTTCAGTAGCTTAAAGGAATGTGTACCCAGAACAAGTAATTTTATATAAATGACCCTTACCACCTGATCTAGCCCTAGGAGAGTAAAGGCTTGAGCCCTTAGTACTTCAACATACTTATTTTAACATTTTATAAATCTTCTAGCAGTCTGCCACCTTTGCTAATAGCTGTTGCATAATCAACATGCTTGTCCTTCCTGATGACATCCATGCCTCACCACCTGTGAAAGTATGAATGTATAGAAGCCCCAGACCCCATGGCTGATACTAGTGCACACAGTGTACATTGATAATGTCAAGTTGTCCTTGCTATACGGGAATCATAGGACTGCCTTTCTGGTCTGCCACCGGTCAATGCAGTCATTGTTAAAAGCATTTAGAAGCTTACTTCCTCTGAAGCCAGTAGCTTTAGCTAGCACCACCATGCATGACTACTCTCAGACTGCTCTACAGTGAGCATGCATGCTGCTCTCTATGCTGGCCTCACTCCAGATAATACAGCTAATAGGGTAAAATATAACTACTACCCACATCCAGCATATTATTGTAACAGACACCTACACAAAGTGGTAGAGTGATGTCCAGCTGTAAAACGAGCAGTGGATCAGTTGGTTTTAGGTTGGAAACTGAGTTCCATGAGCACGCACATCAGTCAAGAGTGCATGCACAGAGCCATGGTGTCTATTACAATATTATATCAGATTTGGGTAATGTTTATATTGTACCCCACTTAGCTGTATTATCTGGGTGAGGCCAGCACATAAAGAGTGGTATGCACACTCACCATAGAGCTGACTGAGAGCACAGTGGTATTGGCTAAAGCTACTGGTTTTAGGAGTAAACCTTCTAAATGCTTTTAACAATGACTGAACTGACTGGTGGCTGACCTAACCAGGTAGCCCCTGTGATTCCTTGTATGTTTTGGGACAACTAACATTATAGATGCACACTGTGAGCACTAGTATCAGCCATGTGATCCTGGGCCTTCTATGCATTCATGATCTCACAAGTGGTCGAGCACTGGTGTCATCAGCAAGGATGAGCCTGGCAATTATGCAACAGCTATAGGCAAGATGGCGGTCTTACTTTGGGGTGCCAGAGGAATTATAAATGCTAAAAGTAAGTATGTTGAAGTACTAAGGCTCAGATCATTACTCATCTAGGGCTACATTGGGTGGTAAGGGTCTTGTGAAATAAATTGCTTGTTCTGGGTACACATTCTCTTTAATGCTATCCAAAACAGAACACAAATTACAAATATGTGTGTATTGGCAACAATGGACGTAAAACAAAAATAAAGACAAAATGGAATACCCTCATGTCATGGCAATTTAATAAGAGAAAGAGGATGGCATCATTCAGAGAAGCTATGATCCATGAATGAAATAAATATCATGTTTTCAACAATAAGGACATCTCTGATACTTCTTAGAATGAATCATATGTCATCTTACCCCCCTCCTGCAAATTTGATCATGCATTTAAGGCATTATGGCCATTGACAGCTAACAGGGGATATTTTATGGGCAGACTAGGTGGGCCAAGAGTAGTGGTGTGCAAAGTGAGCTAAATTGCCCACAGAGTAATGGAATCTGTAAAAGTGCTCCACAATGCGAAACAGGTACTTCGCATTATAAGGGGAATGCAAAGTCCATTGAAAACGCTGACTTTTGTTACTCCACCTTCCCAAACCACTTCTCCACCAATTATAAGGTGAAGTAATACTGAAATCAATGTACTTCACATCACTTTGCCTTGTTATTGAGTTCCAAAGTGAATTTGCAGTGCTTCATGGGATTGCAGGTCACGGGCTCTAGATTGTTCTGCACAGCCTCAGTTCTATGTAGTGTGTGTAGTGGAAGATGGAGACAGTTTCTTCTCAGAGCTCTGCCATTCAAATCTTCTAAAAGCTGTTAAAAAGCCTTTTGAGTAATTTTTTTGCTCAAAATGTAGTACCTCGATTTTAGGAAACCCCCTGTGCTCATACCATTGAGAGTTTATTGTTTGTATGTGGATTTGTAATGTTAATTTAGAACAGTCAGTCCATGTACTATGAAGTGTGCTTTGGGGAGGGGCATATCTGTGGTGTAGATAGATTAACTGGGAGAAAAAGGCAGTCTTTCTGTTTTGGTTATAGTCTTCTTGTATAACTGTATTAATGTACACACAGTAATATTGTCAGTAATTTTGACATTTTTTGCTGATTGTTGTGGTGCAGCAGTGTATAATTTCAGTTTGTCTAAAACATTTGGTTGTATTACTAAAGGTTTTCAATGTGCTACGCATTACTTGTAGTGTGTATGTGAGTGTGAGTGCGATGCACGTGCCATTAAATCAGATTCCATTTATTGTGCCACAGAGTCATTGCAGCAGTGTGAACCTGCTATCCACTGCACCTGCATGAATTTTGTTGTACTGTACTGCTTGTGGTATCTTTACTGGTAGTAGTGGACTGTTACTGCCATACCACCCCCATGGCAAAGGTATTCTTTTCCAAATTTGGATTTCTGATGGTGAGCACTGGTTAGGGTGTTGTTGTTGTGCCTTTGTGTCTGCATCTCTTTAGTGCGCAGTGCAATTTTAATCTTTCTGTGCATTTGCATCTCTTTAGGGCCCAATCTTCATCTGTTACTTAAGTCACAGTAGTTTCTTTAGCTTCCTTCAGAATACTGGTGTGGTGCACACAATTCACGATCATGTCATGAATCACAAAATTAATGTTTTGTAGTATCTCTCCAGGCTTCACCCTGTACCCATTGATATGAGTTTTCAAGCTTTGTGAACAGCCAGGTTATCAGGAGAAGTGCAGCCATAGGCATTCGTGTTCCCCAATACACTAAATCAACTCCAAGTCCGAGAAAAATAAATTCATATTTCACAGTCACAAATGCAGTCACGATTCCCGATCACATCACAAATCACAAAATACATTTTTTACTAGTTACTTGCATCATGTAAACCTGTTCTGTAGTATCTCTCCAGACCTCACCACTGTACTCATTGACATGAGTTTTCAAATTGGGGAGTTTTGTGATACAGGTCATTGTCATCGGGAACTACAGCTGTAGGCATTCCAGTACAGCATGTGAGTTACAGTACAGTAAACCATGTGATGTGTAGGGGCCGTGGGCTGCCAATATTGTTGTCACTCCTCCTTACTTCAGGTTAAGGCAGAATGACAACGAGAAGTCTAATCACAATAACAAGGCAGAAGTGTGCATTTCATTCTGGCCACTCTGCATAGTGGCGTGACAATGCAAAGTGCCCACTTCATGGGCACTTCACCAGTGGAATTTTAATTCACTTCATCTCTAAGATGGGAGACTTTGCATGTCTTGTTACACTCCCATCTCACTTCATCAGCAGTGGGGCATTTTCTGGACACAAGACAGTAGCATTTTGAGATTAACATTAATTCTGGTGACTTTGTCTGACAACTTCCCTGATGACTGAGTGTGCCATTAATTCTGGGAGACTTTGCATTTCTTGTTGCTCTCTCATTTCACTTCATCAGCACTGGGGAATTTCTGGAGATAAGACGACAGTAGCATTTTAGGGATGCGCATTAATTCTAGTGACTTCTGTGTAGGGCTGCCAACATGGTTGTCACTCTGCCTTACCTCACCTCAAGGTGGAATGACAATGCTAAGTAATAATAACAAGGCTAAGTGGGCATTTTCATGCTGGTCACCCACTAAGCAGAGTGACAATGTGAAGTGCCCACTTTATGCTCACTTCACTGGTGAAATTTAAATTCGATGCATCTCTAGCCAAGAGGTACTTATCCTCCAACAAAATCTATGAATCTATGAACAAAATACTGTAATCAAGTTAATACCTGAAGAGCACAATGGGTGTATTAATTTATAAGTTCAGATTTTGTACATAAATATTTTATAAATAAGGCATACAATTCTAATGCAGGAAAACCACTTTATTAGTTATGATAAAAGTTAAAATTCAGCGCTTTAAGATATGAATGCATTCTTTATTAGAAAAGTACATAACGAAATCATATTGCTTTGGTAAAAGTCTTAACTTAATTTGTTTGCAAGAGCACTGTCAAACAAGTCTGATACCAAATGAACTAGTGGATAAAATCATCAAGACTGGTTAAATAAAGTGATTGATTGATTGAAGACTGAACTATAATGCCCAATAGGCCATATCTCTGCAGTAGCACATGGTTATATAAACAGTGTAGGACTGTACAGCCATCTCTTAAATCTATCTACGAAAGAGGCTTTCCATGTCTTGATGGTCCAAATCAAAGAGTAAAATATCCTATCAATTAATTAGAGTGGGACCAGCCACAAAGCAACACAGTAATCTGCATTAAATGACACATCACAAAATATTGTATGAAATAGAAAAAGAAAATGCAGATGTTAATTGGGTGCATACACAGAATTTAAATACTAAGTACAACGGTGAAACACAGATATCTAAGAGCTATCCAGAAACAAAGAACAGATACACCTTACGAGAACCTGATACTGAGAAGATCCCAAGGGCATTTACAAAATGTTCACAAAGATGTTAAAGGTCAGGCTGATATAAAGCAGGACACAAAAGTACATGACAGGGATGGAAATTAGATAAAGTCCGAAGAGATTCTGGAAATAGCAAAAACTGAACACTTAAACTTTGACCCTATAGCAGAAATCAATGACTTCTGTCTTAGAAGAGAATAAAGATATTTTGATTATAGGTGACTCCATTACTAGAGGCATTGATACACTGGTGTGCCATGGTAGAAAATGCACACTACTGTGAGCTCATTACCAAGGGTAAAAATAGTGGATATAGGATATCTCCTAAATGGACTAATGGAGGGACTCCAGACACCACTAGTTATAATCAATGTAGGTACAAACGATGTGGGAAGTTGCAATATAGAAACCATTATACAAGAGTACCAACATATAGTAAATAAAATTAAAGAATAGTAGGATATTATTATATCAGGTTTGCTCCCAACTCATGGAAATATGTTTTAAAACCCAAAATAGAGAAGTTAAATACATGATTGCATGCCTTTTGTGAATACAATAACATAGGATTCCTGGACAATTTAGTAACCTTTAGGAATCATGTACTGTTTAAAAGTGATGCTTACACTTAAATAAAGCTGGGACTCGCATATTGAGCAAGAAAATGAATGACATCATATCCTTCCATTAAAACTGGAAAAGGGGAAGGAAAACTTATAACCTAGTACCTAAAACTGTAGATCTACAGGAAGGCTAGAAAGGGATATTAATAAATGCATGCAGTTTAGTTAATAAGTCTGAGGAATTACAATATTTACTGCATAACAAAAATATACAAATTGCACTCATTACTGAAACCTGGTGGACAAAAGAGGACCAATGGGATAAAATATAGATGGCTACAATTTATTCTATTTACCAAGAGAAACAAGAAGAGGAGGGGGTATTGCGTTTTGTATCACTGAGTCATACAATGCGAAGAAATAAAGAGACAAAAAGATGAGCTGGAGATGGTATGGCTAAAAATCATACCAAAAGAAGCACCACAACTTAAAGTGGGACTATTGTACAGATCACCTTCAATTACTCCCGAGAAAGATTTGGAAATACTAAACATTATCAGAATTTAGATCCAGCAGAAAGAATTATCTTAATTGGTGATTTCAATCTACCAGATATTGACTGGAATAAACAAGAAGGCAAGTCCAAAACAAGTATACAGTACCTAGATGCAGTAAACCAGATAGGACTTGAGCAATTGGTAACAGGAAAAACCAGGGCACAAAATATCCTGGATCTGATCTTTACAAATCTGGGGTCAATAGTAAATGATGTACAGATTACCACTCCATTAGGCAATAGTGACCATCAGATAGTCTTTTTTCAAGTTAAAGAAAAGGTAAAGAAATAAGGAGGGTAAGACTTCAGTCCTAAACTTTAACAAGGCGGATTTTACTACCATGAGGAAGCTGTGGCATCTTGGAACTGGGAAAAGGAATTTGAAAGACATTCTATAGATGATATGTGGGAGCTATTTGTAAAAGTTGAGATCAACAATAGAAATAGGTATACCTAAATACATAAAATATGCACATACAAGGAGTATTCCAAAATGGTTATCACCCAAAATAAAGAAATGAATAAAAAAGAATAAATTGTATACAAATACTAAAAATCATAACAATATATAAGCCTTAATAAAATATAGAAATTTAGTTAAGACAGTTAAATGGGAAATTAAAAGGGCCAAAAGGAATATGAATACAAACTTGCAAAACAGGTTAAAGGTAACTATAAGATATTTTATTCATATATAAATAATAAACAAAAAGTAGCAACACCATAGGACCTTTTAAAATGTACAGGGGATATATTAAATAATAAAGAAACTGCAGAAACTCAAAACAAATACTTTTGCTCAGTCTTTAATCCAGCTACTCCATATAAGAAAGAAGACAAATTCAATTCTATACCTGGGCGTGTACAGATTACAGTGAAAAGTGTACTTGATAAATTAAAACAATAAATAGAAATAAATCACAAGAGCCCTGATGAAATCCATCCAAGGGTATTGTATGAATTAACAGAACAATTAGCTTCACCACTGACTTACATTTTACAAACTTCTATAGATATCGGACATGTCCTGCAAGGTTGGAGGGAGGCATTAGTGATACCCATATTCAAAAAGGATCAAGAACTGACTTACAGAATTATAGACCAGTCAGCCTAACGTTGGATATGGGAAAATCATGGAGTCAATATTAAAAGACTATATAATGGATTTTTAGATACTAGAAAATTGCAGGATCCAGTACAACATGGTTTTAGGAAAATAGATCTTGCCAGACAAACTTGTTAGTATTCTATGAGGAAGTGGGAAAAGCACTGGATGATGGAAATAGTGTGGATGTTGCCTTCCTGGACTTTTCCAAGACTTTGATAAACTCCCACATCAGGAATTAATAAACACACTTAAAGAATATAATTTTGACAATAATACAGTAAACTGGATTGATGCATGGCTGAGGAGAGAGACAGAGAGTGGTAATCCAAAGAGATACATCTAGCTGGGCGGCAGTGACTAGCGGAGTTCCCCAAGGCTCAGTTTTGGGCCCTTGTCTTTTAATATCTATATAACATCATTAAATGTACAAAATAAAGATATATGGGTAATGAAATTAGCAGATGATTGCAGAATTGGACCCATAGTAAATAATAAAAAAAAAAACACAAATGATCTGCAGGATGCATGCAATACTACAAAATTGGACAAAAGAAAATAAATTAGAATTAAATATAAATAAATGTACTGTTATGCATTTGGGAAAGAGAAATAACAACTCATCTTATAAAATAGATACCACTGAACTAAGAAAACAACAGAGGAAAGGGACCTAGGGGTTATAATTACTTCAGATATAAAATTTAGCTCTCATTGCAATAAAACAGTAAAGAAAAATAACCAGATATTAAATTGCATATTGAGGCATATTACCAGCAGAGATAGGCGAAGTGAATTTCACCCCTATAGTGCCCTGGTAAGATCCAACCTAGAGTATTGTGCTCCGTTATGGGCTCCATATAAAAGGGATGTCCACAGCTTGGAGGTATCCAGAGAGGGCTACTAGATCTATCAATCTAGGGTTGATCCCCAAAAATCAAAATATGAACCCCAGGGGACATCCTTTCTAATTAACAATACAAAAATGGCATACTCTCCTAAGAAAACATTGGTTTAGCCAGAGAGTGGCTTCTGTCTGGAACTCATTGCCAGCAAAGTGGTAGCCAGTACAAATATGGATATCTTTAAATATAGATTAGACGAGTATCTTCTTGGTAAATAAAAGATAACATAGAGTAATGTTCAATATATAAATTAATGGCAAGCTCTATGGTTGCAAGTCTTACTAGTTTGAAATTACCTATGAACCTATGAAAAGGCTCAATTGTCATTGAATTACACTTACATGCAGCATGTTGGATATACTGCAGCATTGCTGTGTTAAATCTGGCTGGTGTAACTGAATTTATAAATTAAATAGCGAAATCAGAGATGCCCAAAAGTCTTTATTAGAATAGTTTGTAATGCAATTGTATTGTTTTATTATGCCATCATTTTAAATGATTAACTAGAGCAGCCGATCAACAGAACAAACAACTATTGGACTATCAAGTGAAAAATGATTTTGGAACTCGTTCTTAATACCTAAAAGACTCCATCTTTACAGTAGCTTATGGCCATATCTGTGGCTGAGGGTTGTTCAGCCACCTGTAAAGTTATTTGGAAGTTGCTCTGTGTCTGGATACTGATAACTAATGATTGACTCTAATCATCATCACTATGTATATTATACATGTCATAACTATGAAATACCAATAAATATAATTCAAATAAATAATATGCTTCCCGTTTAACCCTAGCCATCACATTTACTAAGTGTCAGTGTGGTAGCCTAATGCTGACCCTGGTACTAGAGAAAGTAATCATGGTTTATTCTGCACTGCTGCTTATATTGCTGCCTAAAATAAATTGAATGAGTAAGAAACCATAGTCACTGCCACTTCTTCTGTTGTTAATGCCACTGAGAATCATTTTATTGCTTACTAGAATCCCCTCCCACTCAACAACAAAATCTTTCAGATTAAAGACCCAGATAAACTGTTCAAAGGGCAAGTTTAAGAAACTTAGGTCAAAAAATAAAAGTTCTGAATTTTTTTTTCCTCAAGATTTTGGATTAAGGATTGAGCTATAGTGAGATAGGTCTAACTCCCTGAATCCTCTCTCCACAGCACTGCACATGTTTGATCAAGTGAGGGCATGTGCTCAGTTAAACAACCAGGTATCATGGGGAAACAGTGCTAGGCACTCTCCCACACTAAAACTGGTATTTGTTGAAATTTAGCTATTTTGTTAAGAAAAATGGTGCACTTCAAAAAGTTCAAAGTTTAAAAGTGGATCTTATAAAAAATGTAGTTTCAGCAGTTTGCACAAAACTGCTTGTTGTTTGAAAACATTGTCTGAAGATCATGTGACCAGTCTGGCAGAAATGTCACCAGCTTACAGAAAAAGATGAAATTGAATATTTTGTAGTTGATTAATGTACAGTACTATTTCAAGACTGCTGATTAAAACAGCATTATGTATGAAAATGCGTATTTTCAAATATACGAACATATGAAATTTGCCAGCAGATAAAGGCCTAGAGGTCTATCAAGTCTGCTCAATGTGCAGCTAGCACCCTTATCTGCAGCTGCCCCTCCCTTCCACCCTTCCCTTCATTAACCCCTCCCTTGTCCTGTCCCATCCTCGCTTGAAGCAGTCCACTGTTCTACTGCATACCACTTCAGCAGGTAACATTCCACCCAGCCACCACCCTCTCTGTAAAAGTCTCCTCATCTCCCTCCTGAACCTTCCTCGCTCCAGTCTCATATCATGGCCCTGGTGTCCTCCCTCCCTTACTTTGAACAGCCCCTCTGTACCTGTCTTGTTTATTCCTTTCATGTATTTAAAGGTTTCAATCATGTCACCCCTGTCTCTTCTCCTCCAGTGAGTACATGTTCAACTCCTTCAACCTCCTCTCATATGATAAGTCCCCCAGCCCCTTGATCATCTTTGTCACTCTGCGCTGCACCCCTCCAGTAACTTAATGTCCCTCTTCAGATACAGATGCCAGTACTGCACGCAGTACTCCAGGTGTGGTGTAACTAATGACCTATACAGTGGCAGAATCACCTCCTCCTCCTCGAGGATATATCCCTGTAATACAACCCAGCATTTTGTTGACCTTGCAGCTGCCTTCCTCACATTGTGCCAAGTTGTTCATTGACCCTGTAATGAGCACACTCAGATCCTTCTCCTTCTCCTCCTCTGTCTGGGCTAGCTGCACTCCCCTAGCTGGTAACTCCTCCTTGGGTTCTTCATCCCAAAATGCAGCACCTTGCACTTTTGGCATTAAAGCCCAGTTGCCAGGTGTCTGACCAGGTTTCAAGCTTTGCCAGATCATTCTGCAATCCCTGCCATCCCCTAGGTCATCCACCACTCGCCTACCTTGGTATCATCAGCAAACAGACTGATCTTGCTCTTGATGTCCCATGATATGTCTGCAATGAATATCCCAAACAACACTGGTCCCAACACCGAGCCCTGTGGAACACCGCTTGTCACTGCCTTGGGTGTGAGGCTCCCCACCCACCACCACCCTCTGTTGCCTTCCCTGCAGCCAGTTTCCTACCCATCTCACCAGTTTTGCACCCGCCCCTGTGCCTACTAACTTCCTTCCCAGCCCTCCATGTGGCACTAAGTTGAATGCCTTACTGAAGTCCAGATACAGGACATCCACTGCATGACCCCTGTCCAGTTGCCTATTACCAGTCATAGAACTCGACCAGTTGGTTTGGCAGGATCTGCCACGTATGAAGCCATGCTGTCTGCTGTCCTGTAGTCCTTTGGCCTCTAGGAGGGCCACCAGCCTCTCCTTCAGGATAGTCTCCATTAGCTTACCCATGATGGATGTGAGGCTCACTGGTCTGTAGTTTCCTGGTTCATCCTTGGGGCCACTCTTGTGGAGGGGCACCACATGAGCTTATCCTCTCCAGTCTGAGGTACACACCCTGAATGGTAGTGAGGCATTGCATAGGTCTGCCAAGGTCCTGCAAGGACTCTGCCGCTCCTTCAGTACCCTGGGTGGATGCAATGGGCCTGGCGCCTTGTCCACCCTCAGTGCCTTCAAACCCTCTCGAACTCTGCTCCATGACTTCCCTATCTGTCACCACTTCCCACCCTGCTTCTGCCATTTCTCCCACCTTGGGTGTCACCCCCTCTTCTCTTTAGTAAATACTGAGCAAAAGTACTCATTTACTGCTTCTCCTGCTCGCACCCTGCTTCCACCCAACCCTCCTTCCTAATCCTTACTATGTGGTCCTTTACAGCTCCTTTTCTACCTGATATACTTAAAGAAGTCCTTCTCCCCTTCTTAATGCCTTTGCCAGCCTGAGTTCCATAGATGCTTTGGCTCTCTTACTGCCCTTGTCACCTTCTTCGATTCTGTCAAGTACTCCTCCCTGTCCTCCCCTCCTGTTTTCTTGTACTTCCTAAAGGCAGCTCTTTTCCTCCTTACCATTTCCATGACCTCCTTGCTCAACCAGATTGGTTTCTTAGCCCTAGCCTTCTTGCTCTGGGCTTTGCAGCAGGTTTGGTTGCCTCCACTATCCCCAGCTTTATGAGCTCCCACCTGTGGTTAGTGTCCATACTAGATTGAATTCTGGCCAGGTACCCTTTTACCACTTCCCCATCCTCCCAAAGTTGGCCCTTCTGAAGTCCAGCACTATTGTGCCAGATTCCTCCTTCCTTGCCTGTATCCAATGTGAGCCATACTGAGTGGTGGTCACTCCCTGACAGCGGTTCCTCCACTGTAGGTTCTCTCACAAAGTCCCCATTTGCAAGCACAAGGTCAAGGTATTCCCTAACCTGGTTGGTTCACTGACCATTTGCAGCAGGAAGCTGTCCTGGAAGGCATCCAGCAGTGCCTGCTCCCTTCTGTTTCTGGTTGTTGGGGTGCTCCAGTCCACTCCTGGCATGTTGAAGTCCCCACAATCACCACACTACCTTTCTCACAGGTCCTCCTGATCTGTCCAGCTAGTTCCCTGTCTAACTCCTCCGTCTGAGATGGTGGCCTGTACACCACTCCCATTCTAGGAATCTATTCTTGGAATCCTGGATTTGCATCCAAAGTGACTCCGTACTACCCTCGTCCCTTCCTCCCTTACAAACTTCAGTCCTTCCTTCACATATAGTGCCACCCCTCCTTTCCCAATCACCCTGTCCCTACGAAATAACCTGTACCCTGGTAAAGACAGGTCCCAGTCGTTGTATTGGTGGCCCATGTTTCCGTGATGGCTGCAATGTCTCACGTCTCCCTCTGCCATGAGAACCTGTAACTCTGCAGTTTTCCTCCCAAGGCTCCTAGCATTACAGGTAACCACCTTCCACCCTTTCCCCCCCCATCCTGCCTCCTTTCCTAGCATCACCAACAGTACTTGCCATTTGTCCTTTGTCACTGTTATGGGGATAAGCTCATATGGTTTCCCAACCTGTGGTCTCTGCATATCTCTTCCTCAACTGCCACCCCCCACTCTAGTTTAAATTCCCAACTTCCTCTATGTACTCATCCATCCTCTTTTCAACACTTTCTTTCCTCCTCACTCAAGTGTAGTCTGTCCTTGGCATGAGACTACTGTCCTCCCAGATCCCTCCCACCCCCAACAGCCCATGCCTTTAGCACAACACAGGTTCTTAGCCATCGTTAAATTCCTCTATTCTCAGCTTTCTTGTTGTCTTGCCTTGGCACCTGAAGTATCTCTGAAAAGTTACTGATCTTCCTGCCCCCTCACATAATTGTGCTAGTTCCTCAAACCTCCTCTGACTGTATCTACTGTCTTGTCAGCCAGGTCGTTTGTCCCAAGATGTATAATTAAATGAGGCTTGTCCCTACCCTTCTAGCATATTTCAGAACAGACTGTCCCACCCTTTCCGCTGTCATTCTGGCATGCGCCTCACCCAAATGTGACTATGCCTCTCCCCTTGCTACCCCATCTAACTCCTCTTAGTATTGAGTCCCCAGCACTAAGATTCCACCCTCTTACTCCCTGCTTGCTTCCATTCATCTCCCTCTCATTTCCAGCTCCTCTTCTTCCTCCTCCTGCATTATTTCCCCTTTTACCCCTTTGCAATTCTCCCAGCAGAACTTCCCCGCTCAGTTTGGTCCAGGCATTTATCAATTACTCCTCTAATTTCATCATTTCCTCCTCCACCTTCTTCCTCTCTAGCAGTGCACAACTATTTTCTGAAGGCCCTTCACAAATGCCGCTCCCTCTCTCTGCATAGTAACCTGTTCTCTCCTTTCCACTCCATGACTTTTGCCACTTCTTCGCCTCCCCTCACAAGTCCCTATCTCCTCCTTCCATTTGTCTTTGTCTCCTGACCTGGTTTCCCGGCAATTGTTCTTCTCTGGCCTGGGCCCTTTGTCTCTGCTTCCCTTCTTCTGACCTCTCCTCACCACTGTTGGCTTAAATGAAAATATGCAATTTAAATCGACTATAATTATATGGGAAATTGCAAAAAATTTGCAAAATTGATCAAAATAGAAGTTCAGTGTTAAAAAATAAATTCTCGAGAGTTATGTTTAACATTCAAGCATGGCAATTATAATCTCAAACATATCAGTCACCTGATAATTAAATACACCTCGCCGTGATAGAAATTAAAAATGGGGACTGAACGTCACACCACTCTAAAATGCAAATCACATGGAGCAGAAAAGCATCTAAATCAATAGCTAGTCTTCATATTTTTAAGATAAGGAAATGAATGGATGTCTGAAAATAATATAGTCGGTGACAGGCAGGACCATGATGAAATGACCTGGTCATTCAATCTTGAGAATTACCTCACCATAAAACACAGAGGCTGAAGTTTCAAAGCGGGTGCTGCAGGCATCAAGTTCTATGGCTGCTGCTTGCCTTCAGCTGGAGAAACCCACACAGAACAAGGGGAAGAGGACAGAAAGCTCAGAGGCAAAGGCGGAAGATGGCGCTGTGGCTCCACAGCTGCCACATGGTTGCTATGTCCAACACTTCAGTTCTTCTATGGCCACTCTGCTGGTCCTTTGCAGCTGCTGCTTGCCTGAAATTCACCAGCTTCACCCTCTTGCCAGCAGCTCATGTAGGCCTCTACACAGCCCATCTAATCACATCATTATACTGAACCCAGGCAATCTCGAGTGGCTGCTGAACTCCACCCAGGCTTGGCTGGTGCAGTTTATGCCTCCTGGTTACAGGTTAAAAAAAAAGGACAGAGATGCTGGTCGGTACAGGGAGACTGGACACCCCAGTGTCACTGTTATGTTTGGGGGTGCTGAGAGGGAGAATCTGTGGGGAAAAGAAAGTTTAAACAAACAAACAAACAAAAAAATATATATGTATATATATGTGTGTGACCATGCATTAGCATTACCTGGGGGGGGGTGGTGATGGCGGACATCCGTGACTGCCAAAAGTTTTCCAGGTCAAGTAGTGCAAGCAGAGCAGGCCATGGTTCACAGCTCACAGTCAACATTTGTCACCTCATGAGGTTCTTTGTTCACAAGCTGCTTTTTACTAGTCCTCACAAGAGGGCTGCAGGCCACACAGACCTAAAAATTCAGATAGATTGCTACTTGGAGAGGAAGGACAGGCACCAGAAATAAAATCTCACAAATATTGGTAGCTGTGCTTGGGGGGGAGGCAGCACATTCACCACAGCAGTCAGAAAGAAAAACACTAGGAAACACAATGGTACCCTCTACAGCCAATGCCAGCAGTAAAGGGACTACTTTACATAACATTTTTAATGATTTTTATTAAATTAGTTTACAAGTATTTTGAATTCATTTCTTAAGCTTTTTATGTAAATTCTGCCCAAACCCTTTTTCTAAGCACAATAATACCCTCCCGTGTGGATGGTATTGGGCTTTACCAGACCTTCCAGGAGCTATAAGGCCCTCCACCTGCACTGTTACATAGAAACATAGAAACATAGACTTTGATGGCAGATAAGGACCGCTAGGCCCATCTAGTCTGCCCATTTCCTTACCTACAGGATGGGCATGATCCTAGTTAACCAACAGCCTATATCTTCCTGCCCCCACAAGAATTGCCTTATGTCTGTCCATGCATTCTTGAATTCTCCACAGATTTTAGACCCCAAACTTCCTCAGGAAGGCTGTTCCATGCATCCACTACCCTCTCTGTGAAATAATACTTCCTCACATTGCCCCTGAACCGCCTCCTTCTATCTTTAAATTGTGTTCCCTTGTTCTTGCAAGTCTCTTTTTCTGAAAGATGCTACCCTCTTGGACTTTGTTGATTCCTTGAGGTACTTGAAAGTTTCTATCATGTCCCCCTCTCCCTTCTTTCCTCAAGGGTATACATATTAAGCTCCTTTAGTCTCTCCTCATACGGCTTCTCTTGCAGACCCTGCACCATTTTAGTTGCCCTCCTCTGGACTGCCTCTATCCTGTCTATGTCCTTGCGAGATGGGGTCTCAGAACTGGACACAGTATTCCAGATGGGGTCTCACCAACTGTCTGTACAGAGGGATAACAACTTCCTGTTTTCTGCTGCTGATGCCTCTCCCTATACATCCCAGTATACCCCGGCCCTCCCTACTGCCTTCTCACATTGCTTGCTAACCTTACGGTCATCTGATATGATTACTCCCAGGTCCCTTTCCTGTTTTGTTGTTGTTACTACCTCCCACCCATTGTGTATTCTTCCCTGGGTTCTTGTTTCCCAGGTGCATTATTTTGCACTTTTGCATTGAATCCTAGCTGCCATCGTCTGACCATTCCTCCAACCTTGCCAAGTCCCTTTTCATCCTTTCCACGCTTCCTTGTGTATCAACCCTGTTGCAGATCTTTGTGTCATTTGCAAAAGGCATACTTTTCCTTCCAGTCCCTCTGCAATGTCACTGATGAAGACATTAAAAGGACTGGACCCAATACTGAACCCTGCGGCACCCCACTAGTAACCGCCCTTTCTTCAGAGTGGACTCCATTTACAATTACCTTCTGTGTCCTGTTGTCCAGCCAATGTTTTATCCAGGCTACCACCCTGGGACCCACTCCCAGGCTGGTTAATTTGACTAATAATCTTTTGTGTGGGACTGTGTCAAATGCCTTGCTAAAGTCTAGGTAGGCCATGTCCACAGCCCTCCCTGGTCTACTACTTTGGTCACCCAGTCAAAGAAATCTATTAGATCGTCTGACATGACCTTCCCACTGTGAACCCATGCTGCCTTGGATCCTGTGCTCCACTGACCTCTAGGTACTCAACTATTCTTTCCTTCAGAAGTGACTCCATCACTTTCCCTACCACAGAGGTCAGACTGACAGGTCTGTAGTTTCCTGCCTCTGTCTTGGTCCCACTTTGTGAAGGGGAATCACATCCCTTCCTCCAGTCCTCGGGTACCACACCATCCTCCCATGATTTATTAAAAGATAGCAAGTGGTTTCACTAGTTCCTTCCTTAATTCTTTTAGAATTCTGGGTGAATTCCATCAGGACCCATTGCTTTGTCCACCTTCAGTTTTAGGAGTTCTTGCAGAACCCTTTCTTCTATGAAAGGACTGGGATCGACCCCCTATCAAAGTGCTTCTGTTAATTGGATTAGGCACTTCCCCTCCTCTTTTGTGAATACTGAGCAGAAATATTCGTTCAGTATTCCTGCTTTTCACTGTCACCCTCTGCCCACCCACTGTTCATTCTATTCAGCCTCACTATTCCTCCCTTTGTCTTTCTCATTCGCTGATGTACCTATAAAGGTTTTATCCCCTTCTTAACTGAGTTGGCTATCTTTTCCTCAGTTTGGGCCTTTGCTATTCTGACTTCCCTCCTGCTTCTTTCTGCCTTAACTAGTGCAAGCTATCTGTCCTGCTCCTTCTGTGTTTCCTTATACTTCCGAATGCTATCTTTTCTTCCTGACTTTCACAGCCACCTCTCTTGAGAACCATAGTGGCTTTTTCTTTCATTTTGATTTGTTTACTTGCTTCACACAAGGCTTGTTGCCTCTGTGATGGCAGTTTTGATAATTCCCATTGTTGCTCCACACCTCCTTCTAGCCTGTTTGCCAGTGCTTTTCTGAGGCACTCTCCCATCTTGCCAAAGTCAGCCCTCCTAAAGTCCAGTACCCTCACTTTTGTATGGCTTGACTCTGTTAGGCCCTCATGATACCCCTGGGTAATCTGGTATAGCCCAATACTACTGATCCTATAGGGTATTATTGCTTGCTGATACTGTAGTATGTTTATTGGGAATATTGTACTAGTAACCCTTCTTGTATTTTTAATCAATGTCCATGAAACTTGTTGAAATGTCAGGTTTCACCAATTTGCTGCAAGATCCTGGGTAATGAGTCACTATCTATGTTCAGAGGTTGTGTTTTTCTTTTTGTTTGAGGCTGTGCCTGTATTCCTCAATAATTTTAGCATGTCTTTCATCACGTTTGATGTCAAATGTGACATATTCTTTTAATTAAGTGTATTACGTGGCCTGGGAGTAGCATCAGTAACAGGAATAGCAGTAGGCCAAGTAGCAGGCAAGGAAAATATAACTGTGTACAGTAGGCACAGATGTTCTGTTTTAATTGTAGGAATTGTTTCTACATTGTGTACATCGAGAATTTTCTATGAGTTAGTAATGACATTTCCCACTGCAACAGAAATGCATTTTAAGAAAGTAAAATACTGTACTTGAAGAACAACTGTCTGGAACTGCTCCAAGTGCATGTTATCATGTTCTCAGTCAAGGTCAGTAACACTCTTTGTTAGCCAAGTATGTGTAGGGTGGGTGGGGAGGAGTTTCTGACAAGCATAAACATTTTAACTGTATGATTATTTCACCATATTTTGACCTTAGCATCTCCAGAATGTTTAAAGGATCTGTTAAAGTTACAGAACAGACCACAGGATCAACAAATCTTCTGGAAATAATGTATTACTCCATTCTGTTTAGTAAATCCAGTAAGGATCATTGGTCATTTTGAACCAAAGTATGGAATCCATAATTAGGGCACATAAGACATGCAAGGATTTCATAGACTACTAGAAATGGACTAAAAGTCATTTAATCAAGCGTCTGCCTATGATTATTATAAATGAACTTAGTTGTTTTACAAGTAATATTTTACTTTTTTGTATGTAGCTGTTACATGCATTTTTTTACTTTATATTTATCATTTTCCATATTAAGTAAATTTTATTGAAGGTTAATAAGCAAGGACAGTGAAAAAACATACATTAGAAAAAACATAGCTAGGAGATATCAAAGATATGCAAAAATCAGTAATCAGCAGATGTGACATGTAAGAGCTAGGCTTAACAAAATCAACTGTTGCTTACCCAGCTATGCATCTCTGCCATCCCTCATGCTCCATCCTTCCTAATCAAACCAATAAAACCCTCCTCCCAGATTCTGGAGATTAGTGATACAACTCCATATAGTAGAAAAAGGACAATTCATCTGTGTATAGAAACGGTACAACAGGGGAAATGCAAAAGCAATATAGTCAGTATACAGCCTACTACAATAAAACAAGAGAAAACACAAAAACAAGCAGCAAACTGGTGGCAGCAAAAAACAATTCAAACTCAAATATACTGCTTAAATGCAAAGGAGCATACGACACTTTCCCAGACGCTAGGTCTAAATCGTGACTCTTTCTCAAATAAGCATGGAACCATAACAACAGGTCAGCTTATCATGTAGCAGCAGATCATCACCTAGTGTTATAAAGTCAACAAGGTACAGTGGTTGTTATAGAAAAGTTTCCCAGTACAGAGGTATTTTCTGGCAACGTGGTAAAAATACTGCAGATTTACCACTACCGTGGTAAAATCAATTGAAAAACATTGTTTTTTACCACAGTAATTTTCCCATAGGTTGCTGGAAAATACCACAGTCACGGGAAACTTTTCTATAACAACCATTGTATTTAAGGGCTCCCATGTCTGGTTGAATCCCACTAATTTATCTGCTAAGTTAGCAATAATATTTTCTGTTTGCAAAGTGAATAACATCTCTCTATACCATTCAGTATAACTGGGAATAATCTGATCACACTAGTGTCTGAGGATGATCTTTTGGCACAAGCCAAAATGAATGCCATGTGGGGCTTTTGATTGCCCAATGAAGCTTCAGCGTAGCCTGCTAACAGACAGATTTCTGGTGTGAGTGCACACTCAAGTCCCAACAAAGGGTTCGGACGTTGTTAATGGTTTCCCAAAAGGTGTTACCTTTTTCGGGACCACAAAATGTGATATAATGTACCTGTTTCTTTCTGACATCTGGTGCATAAGTCCAAACCAAGTTCACCAATTTCACGATTTGATTGGCATAAAAACAGATTATGCAAAAGCTGAAATTGTAGAAAATGATATCTGTCCCACTTAATGTGTTTGTAAGTATACAAACATATGAAATTTGCCAACAGAAAAAGGCCATTTGGTCTATGGAGTCTTTTCGATTATGTCTCTAGCAGCCCCTATTCTGCAGTTGCCCCTCCCTCCTCACCCCTCCCTTTATCCTCCCTCTTTTCCTGTCCCAGCCTCTTTTGAAGCAGCCCACCATTTTACAGGCTACTACCTCCACTGGTAATCGTTCCACTCTGCCACCACCCTCTCAGTAAAATGTGTCTCCTCATTTCCCTCCTGAACCTTCCCTCTCCAATCTTATAACATGTCTTGAGTGTCCCTTCCCACGCCTTGCTCTGAATAGCCCCTTCATACCAGTCTTGTATATCCCTCTCATGTACTTAAATGTCTTGATCATATCCCTCTGTCCCTGCTGTCATCCAGTGAGTACATGTCCAACTCCTTTAAGCTTACTCTCATACAGTAAGTTCCCAGCCTATGGATCATTTTAGTTGCTCTGTGCTGCACGCTTCCAGTAATTTAATGTCCATTTTCAGGTATGGATGCCAGAACTGCATGCAATATTCGAGATGAGGTCTAACCAGTGATCTATAGAGCGGTAGAATCACCTCCTCCTCCTCAACGTTATTCCCTGCTGTGCAACCCAGCCTTTTGTTGGCCATTGCTTGTGCCTTCCTACACTGTGCTGAGTAGTTCATTGATCCCATGATGACCACCCCAGATCCTTATCCTCCTCAAGTCTGAACCAGCAGCACCCCTCAGTTGATAGCCTCTTCTTGGATTTTGTGCTCCAAAATGCAGTACCTTACATTTTCTGCCATTGAACCCTAGTTGTAAAGCATCCGACTAAGTCTCCAGCTTATTCAGTCTTCCTGAAGACCCGTCACCCCTGTGGTTATCCACCGTCACCCCATCTTGGTGTGTGTCGGCAAACAGGATGATCCTGCTCTTGATGCCCATTGAAATGTCTGCAATAAATACCCCAAATAACCCTGGTCCCAGCACTGTGCCCTGTAGAACCCCACATCACTGCACTTGGGGATGAGAGTTCCTTCCACCACCAACCTCTGCTGCCTTCCCTGCACCCATCCCACCATTTTAGGTCCTGCCCCTGTGCCTTCAAGTTTTATTCCAAATCTCCCATGTGGTACCAAATCAAATGCTTTGCTGAAGTTCAGGTACAGGACATCCACTGCATGGACCTTGTCCATCTGCCTAGTCACCCAGTCATAGTAATCTACCAGGCTGGTTTGGCTGGATCTGCCTGTGACTAAGCTATGCTGTTTGCTGTCCTGCAGCCCATTGTTCTCCAGCAGGGACACCAGCAGTTTCATGTGATAATAGTGAATACAGAATAGCAACGCGTCAAAATAGTGACTGCCAAAGCCAATAACAGCTACTACTACTTGTTCTTTCAACTATTGTTCTTGGCATGGTGACTTGATACATATGCGGGGCTATGCCCCCACTAACTAAAATATTCTAACACCATGCCGCTCATTGATTTTGGAGAGTTACATATTCAGAACACTGTAATTATGAGTTGCTATTATGTGTCATTCGATATTTTGCAGTCGCTATTCTGCAGTCGCTATCATCACGGGATACCACACCAGCTTCATAATTTCCGTTAGCTTCCCCACAATGGACGTGAGGCTCACTGGTCTATAGTTCCCTGGTTCATCTTTGGGGCCGCTCTTATGCAGGGGAACCATGTGAGACAACCTCAATCCTTGGGGGTACACATCCTAAATTCAGTGAGGTATTGAATAGGCTTGCCAAGGACCCTGCCAGGATCTTTACTAGCTCCTTCAGTATCCTGTGGTGAATGTCATGTGGCCCTGGCACCTTGTCCACCCTCAGCACCCTCAATCCTCTGCAGGACTCTAGCTTCCATGATCTCCCCATTTGTTAATCCCTCCCAGCCTTAACTGCCCCACCCCTGTGGGTAGTGTCCCCTCTCTCCTTCATAAATACCAAACAGAAGTAGTCATTAAGTGCTTCTGCCTTTTCTTCCCCATCTCTACCCATTCCTGTCCTTCTTAATCCTTACCATCTGTTCTTTACAGCTCCTTTTCTCTCTGATGTACCTGAAGAAGCTCTCATCCCCACATTTGTGCCTTGTGCCAGCCTGAGCTCTTTGGTGGCTTTGCTCTTCTTATTGCCCTTGTTACCTCCCTTGCCTCCTGCAGGTACTCCTCCCAATCTTCTCCTCCCCAATTTCTTGTATCTCCTAAAGGCCACCCTTTTCTCCTTACCTTTCCACAACCCCTGCACATCCAGCTTGGCTTTTTGCCCTGGCCTTTTACTCGAGTCCTGCTACAGGAATTAGTAGCCTCCAATATTCCCTTCTCTATGAGCTCCCATCTCTGGTCCATGCCCATACTAGGCTGGATCCGCTAGGTACCCGCTCACTACCTCCCCATCTTTGCAAAATCCACCGCCTGAAATCCAGCACATTTGTGTTGGATGCCACCCCTTTTGCCCATATGCAACCCGAACCATACTGAGTGATGATCACTCCCCACTAGTGGTTCATCCACCTTGATATCCCTCACAAATCTTAAGATTTTAAAATTTTATGTGCTGATTTTAAGTGGATTGTAGTTGTATAATTTTAATAAGTTTGCATTTGTATTGCCTGTATGTATGCTGTAAGGGTGCCTAAGCTATGGAAGGAGCCTTATATAAATATATATTTTTTATCATAGAATAATTTTATTGAGTTTTGAAACAACTTATGAACAACAAAGAAACATCCACAGTGACCATACTTAGAGTGGACAAAGCTGTAACATACATCAAACTAATTGTCACTGTTACATAAACAGAGCAAGAAAATCACCAAAATTGGCAATAAAGTGATTTTCACTCAGAAAACTGAAAGGGGAAAAGAGGGGAAAAGAGATACACCTATGAAAGAAATAGTGCTAAAGGTTCATATGAAAGGATTACAGTGGGGAGAGGGAAGAATCTTGCATAAGGGTGAATGCAGGTAGGCATCCCACTTGGCCATACATCTATCAAGCTGTCTCATGTGAGCATAACAGAGGCATTCAGACAGGGATAATTGGGCAAGGGCTGCATACCATGCCTTTCGAGAGGACAAGGCCACTTGACACCAATGCATGAACAGGAGATGTCTAGCTTCTAAAGAGCCAGTAACATCCAATCCTGATGAGGATCAGAAAGGGTGACTAGTGAAGAGGTGTCTCCCAGCAGAAGCTTCGGGTCTGCCAGAGATAGCACCAAGCCCGCCACCTTGGAGCAATTCATGGCTACCTAGGACCAGAATGGCTGGAGTGGAAGGCAGGACCATAAGATATGCAATAAATGGGCTTCAGGCTGCTGGCAGTGCCAGCAGTGAGAGTGCCCCAGGAGACCACTGGAAAACAGGACAGCGGGTATGGTACCAATGGAGTAAAATCTTGAGTTGAAGAAAATGACTTTTGGTCTCTCTATAGCGACAATGTGCATCTCATATGTAGAGTGATCATGCAAGCTTGGAGATGTCACACTAGAGGTCAGCCCCCATTTCAGCCTGCTGGCAGTGGACGGATCTCGTTGTGCCTCCCATCAGGTTCTATAAAAGTGGCCAATTAAATCCCAAAGCTTGGATGCTTGTGAATAGTTGCTAACCACCTATTTACTATCAACCCAGTACTGAGCTAAGAGACCCTGTACTGTGCTACGAGTTGAAGGAATCTCCAAAAATCAGTAGAGGAAGTTGAAACTTGGCTTGCAACTGCTCAAATGAGAGCAGAACATCTGAGTCCACAACACAGATATCCTGTATCCGAGCAATGCCATGCCCTACCCAGGAGCACCAATGTAATGACCGCCACCAACCATGAAGAGCTTATTATGCCAAGCGGGACATACCATAAGGGAGGGCCCAAGCCACATGGGGTGTGTGTAAAAGAGAGATGAGCTAGTGCCATGCCCTCTGGGACTCTATTATAGTTGGAGGAAGGGTACAGATGCCCAACCCCTGGATCGAGGAGTACACATAAAGGATGGCCACCAAACAGGCTAGCTTTCAGCTGCACCCAGGGCAAGTCACTGAACACACCCAATGCAAACCACTGAATGGCAGAGGCAGCCATGCAGGCTAAGTGGTACCCTTGAATCAAGGGACCCCAGCCCGCCGTGGGACCAGTGTGTCCGTATCTTGAGCTTGCCCCATCTCGGCTACTTACCATCCCAATGATAGCTGGCATAAGAAAGAAGACAAACAATTTGGGGAAAGTGAATAGGTAGGTTGTTAAGGAGATATATAACCCGTGGCAGGAGCAACATACGTATTGTAGCCACTCTACCTGGTGGGATAAGTGCAATTTGTGCCATCATTCCACCTCGGAGAACAGCTGGGCAATGAGAGGGAAAAGTTAGATGATTCCAACTCAGACCACCGATTAGGGATGTTGAGCCCTATATAAGAGAAACCTTGGTACGCCCAGGCCAACTCGGTGCCCTTGAGACAGTCCCTGGAACAAGTGGTGTTCAGTGGGGCTAAAATGATCTTTATCTGATTGACTCGCAGTCCCGACAGGGAAGCAAAATCTTGGAGGATGATAATGACTGGTGGAAGAGACTGCTGAGGGTGAGAGAGGTGAGCAGGAGATCATCGGAATATGCCATACCAGATAGAGGAGCCTGCAACTGGCCCCCCAGAGATAGAGACCGAGGCAATAAGGGGTGCGAATCAGGGGATCCAGGGCTGCAAGAAAGAAGAGGCGACAGAGGCAACCCTGCCGGGTTTCTCTTTGCAGGGGAAAAGGAGTTGAGATGGTGGTGTTAGTGAGAATCCGAGCTACTGGTGAGCCATATAGATTGGAGAACCCATTGGAGAAAGTATGAACCATAGCCATATAACTGGAGCACAGAGTGGAGATAGTTCCACTTAGCAAGTCAAAGGCCTTGTGAAGTCGATGGCTAGTGCTGTCATAGGTGTGGCTGACCAGGATGCCAAATCCATTTGAGGTTACAGGAGCCTGGTATTATCAACACCAGATTTGCTTTTCATAAAGCCCGTCTGTGCCAGATGGATAATAGATGGGAGAACATCCAACAGTCTGGTGGCCAGGATGTTGGCTAGTATCTTCGTGTCCAACTGACAGGGAAATGGTGAAAGTTTGCACAGTTAAGCGGGTCATTGGATTTCTTAGGTAGGTGGGTGATAAGGGCTTCTCACATTGTGGGAGGAAGAGGTCACTGCATATGCCTCCTGAAGGGCCAGAAGCAGGGGGCATGTAATATCTGTTCCCAGGGCATGGTAGAGTCCTACCAACATGCTGTCTGAGCTGGGAACTTTCCCGAAGTCATCTGAGACAAAGCCTGTCTTATTTCTAGCCTGGTAAGGGGTTTCCAATGAGTGGCTTGAGCAGGGTTAAGGTCGGTGGAGACAACCCTGACAAAACCTCGCGCAGATCCTGCTGCAAACCGGAAGGGTGACAGGGAGGAATGCAGCTTATAGGAGGCATAAAAACACACATGACACTATTAAGTTCTTGGGGTTAATGAACTATTCTCTCTGGATTATCCCAGAGAGCATGGATTCAGGAAGAGGCTTGCTATTTACAAGACAGAAAGCCAAGAGCTTGCCACTCTTCTCACCCCCCATCCCAGTATGCATGTTTGGCAACCAAGAGGAGCCATTCTGCCTTATGGTTAAGCATAGTGTTGATCTGGTATTTAAGCCCACAATCCACCTGAATAGAGAATCATCCCTGGAAGGGGTTGCAGAGATCGAAACAGCACCTCCAACCCGCAAGGTCAGCCTGCAGAGCGGCTAGGTCACCTTATGAACCTTGTTCTTGTAGCCAAGAATGCAATTATGTGACCACAAGGACAGTTTTAAAGGCTTCCCAGACAGTGCCTGGAGAAACCTCACCAGTGGCATTAATGGAGAAGTAGTCACGAGTGGCCTGAAAATCATGTGGCAGAACTTGGAGTTCTTAAGAAGGAAGGGTTACAACGTCACCTAGTACCAGGTGGTTGCTGTCCCACTGGAGTATAGGTGGTTAGGACCGAAGCATGGTCAGAGATAAGGATATTCCTGATTTTGTTCTCAGAGATCCCTGGGCCCTGCTACTTGGCCAGCCAAAATTAATGCAGCTATAAGTAGCATGGACATGGGAATAAAAAGCATAGTCCTGACCGGTAGGGTGATTACGACATCACATATCAGCGAGACCCCCTCCTGGAGGTCCTGCAAAGCTGCCGGACTTTAGGGTGAGCTTGGGAGAGCGGCCTAGATTTATCTAAAAGGTGTCCAGCACTAATATGAAATTGCCACGCACCAAAATGGGAACTTCGAGCCATCCGGGGCCAGAGAGGATACCACTTGACTAAGCGTAGGGAAAAAATCAGCATGGTCATCATTGGGGTGTAAATATTGGCAGTGATAACCTGTCCTACCAGGGAGGTTAGCCTGACCACCACCCATCTCCCTTGAGAATCCTTCTGGGAGTCATCTACCACCCAGAGCGAGGACCAATGCACCAAGATGGCCACTCTCCGAACCTTCAGTGAAGCAGAGCTGGCATGCACCATCCTTACCCAAGATTTCTTCAGCCAAGGCACTGACCTTCCCAGCAAATGCATTTTCTGGAGTAGGGCGATGTCCTATGAAGAGATCTAAGGTGCTGCAATACCTTGGTGTGCTAATGGGATGGTTCAGGCCCTAACATTCAGGAAACTAAAAGGGTCCTTGCTGGGTGAATTTCTCATGGAGGCCATATCTGAGGAAAAGATAAAATAGCACTTACTCAGACCGTCGACCAGATAAGGGACAGGGAATAGCAAGGAACAGGAGCTAGGGCATCAACTTCAACACTTACATCAGGACAAACTCTTAGCATCAGAAGAGATGAGGAGGACAGACTGCTGTATCGCTGACACAGGAAATGAGCTAGAGAGCAGGGAACAAAAGAACAAATATCAGTAAACCACAACCTTAAATAGGAAACAAAGGCAAAAACACAGTAACTGTAGAAAAGAGAACTGTAGATAAGTGTGTCCCTAAAGGGCTCAAGGCTGAGTGCGAAAGAGAATAACAAATGGGTGGTACTGTCAGCTATGCTGACCCTGGGATCCCAACACGGGAGATGAATGTAACCAACTGGGTACTGGTCTCCATGGTCAGGCACCGGGACATCGAGGGAGAGTGAGGAAGGGTCAGAGGAAAAAGATAAAAGGGGAGGGGGGAAGGGGGACAGGGACATGGAACTATCAGGAGAGGGGAAAGTGGAGGGTGTCCCTTCCTACCAAGTGAAACATAGGTAGCCTTGAGGATAACCAGAGAAAAGCAGGGGTGGGGGCATAAAGACCCACCAATCAAACAAGGTCACCAGCTAGGCCTGCTTTAACTGAGCACTCATCATTAACATCTAAACCATCCAAGCCTTATTGGGGACAGGGAAGATGGGAGGAGAATGCTCCCTGCAGGCTTGAGTACAAAGAAAGACACCTGGGACCAGGCATAATAGTGAAGACTGCCAACATAAGACATAATACCATGAGGGGGGCGTCGTTCGCCGAGGGTCTAATGCCCCAAGGTAGCCCCACAGCCCCAAGGATGAGGAGGCAGAGGCCCGCACACCACATAACAGAAACAGGTAGCAAACATCATGAACCCATAACAAGCAAAAAACAATGGCACGTTAACAGTCCAGTCCTCTGATGAACCGATTCAGTCATTTGACCATCGGCCTGCCCGGTAGGAGCCGGGGTAGAAGCAGAGTTTGTGGCCCTGAAAACAACAGCTGTGCATAGGAGATAAGACCAGGATACACAGGAGTGGAGGCATCCATTACTTCAACTAGAGAGGCATCAGGATAATTGGCCCAGTCCAGTGCAGCATCAGTCTCCATGTTTGGCAGATCTTGGAATTCAGGTTGGACTGGGGAGGGATCCTGCGATGGTCTTCCCTGGAAATTTTGGCCAGAGGAGCATTCAGCTGTGCTCTTGGGGCAAAGGAGTTCCACTACGTAATTGTTGCCTCTGTCGTTGAGCTGATCCTGAGGGACGGGTGGCAGAGAGGAAGCGCTGGAGAGAGAGAGGCTGTGAGGTCACCAGCAAAGGAGGTGGTGTTCGAGCAGGAGAGGTGGAAGAGACAGGGGACCAAGTTAGGTGCTGCACATCAAGCTGCTAAAGAGTCCTCTGGGAACTTCCTACCATCAAAATGGTTCCTCTAGTGGCAGAAGCTTTGTTAGGATCCCAGGGCCTTGTGGGAGATGTAGTTGCAAGAGGAAGATTAGACCAGAATTTACTCAGCCACCTCTTGATATCTCTGGGGTGATCAAGCAGTAACTCTCTGCCATCTTTTGACACCAGAAAACTGGTTAAGTCCACAAAATCAAACTGAAATCCATGCTGGTACCTGGTACAGCATTTTCTTCTAAGTTCAAATGCTCTTCTCCTGGCATTGGTTTCTTGGTAGAAGTCGATAGAGAGACAGGTGACCCCTGCCAGCAGACCCCCCCAAATCCCTAGCAGCTCTTAGGATTCCTCCTTCTGAGTATGGCACAAAAACTAAGCCACTATGGTCCGGGGGTTTGAGAGTTCTTGTCGCATCTCCCCACTATGTAGTGAGCCCTTTCAACACCCATGGGACCTCTCCACCGGTCACATAACATGACAGGGAAATTCTCATTCAGAAATCTCTCCATAGATTGACCTTCAGCCCCTCAGGAATCCCAATAATATGCAGGTTATTGCACCTGGCCCAATTTTCTTGGTCCTCCACTCTGTCCCATAATGTGGCCAGGTGCTCCTCTATGAGGTTGAATACGTGCATCAGTTTCAGTTGTTGCTGCTCACAGGTGTCTAGGTATTGTTTAGAGACATTAATTTTATCTTGTAGTTACCTAACATCACCACGGAGCCCAAGAGGGACGACTAATATCCTCCACTTGGACCAAAAGAGCTTCTAACATCTGAGTTATATATTGATGAGAATCACCCACTGAGGCTGGCTGAGGTGGTGGATGAGCACCCTGAGCCAGCGGAGGGATGCACTTTGGAAGCCATGCTCAGACTCTAAGGGCACACTAATAACCTGGGCTAAAATTGCTGTCACAAAGACCGTTGCTGTAGGCTGTTGCGTTAGTGAGCAGTCGTGAGGCCCACAGGATAAGCGTGAATAGGTTGGAGCCTATGTGGCCTAAAACACCAGAATGACTCGTGGACACCCAGCGCTGCAGAATTGGCAAATCACGTTGGAATCCACTAAATGAAGTTGCCGGTCAGTAGGAAGGGACTACCTGGACATTAACAGGCTACTAGGGGTTTTGATGTCTGAGGATGGTGGTGCCAGAGCATGGATATCAGCTGGGTTAGGAGAGCCAAGGAGATTAGGCAGCCAATGTTCTGATTGCCAGGTCATGCCCTCCCGTATAAATACAATTTTACAATTTGCTTACCTACTTACTTTACTTACAAATTCTCCATTTGTGAGCACTAGGCCTAAGGTGTCCCCCCGATTGGTTTGCTGGCCATCTGCGCCACTTTCCAGAAAGGCATCCAGTAGTACCTATCTGGCTTACTGCGGGTGGCTGGGGTTCCCCAGTCTACCCCTAGCAGGCTGAAGTCTCCCATAACTACCACACACCCTCCCTGCATGTCTTGTTTTTTCTGTGATTTCTTTTATACTCCCACCCGCACCCTGGTCAGTCTCTCCTTCAGGCCCCACATGGATCTTTCTCACCCAGCAGCCCCTGACCCCACCGTCCCACATCGCAGCCAGCCCAGGCATCCCTGATGTATCTCATCAGGAGGGTCCCTCCTTCGTAGATGAGCCTTAATGGCTGTTTCCAATGATCCTGGGTGCTGCTGAGGTGGTAGATGATGGTCTGGGAGCTCCACAGTGAGGGCCTGGGAGGCTGCCACCCAACCAGCCAGGGTGCCATTTTCCATGACTTTTCTCCTGGGGAGTGGCGTGTCAGAGATGGCAAGGCTAACACTGACATCCGCCACTCCCTTAGTCATTTGGGGCCTGATATCCTGCCATACTCCTGGCCTCTGCCAGAGGCCAGCAGGCACCAGGCTGCATCCCCACCTCCCCCGGAGAAGGCGAGCTGTCACCGAAGCTTCATCCTTCCCCCAGCTGACCCTTCAGTGACCCGAGTTCATTCTCGGCATCACAGATGGAAATCCAACCGCTGCACCGATGGGCTGGCTGTGCATGTCTTTTTAAACTGCCTCGCAAGTTCCTTGTCCAGCTCCTCTGACTAGGAGGGTGTCCTGTACACCACTCCCATCCTGAGAGTCCTATTCTTGGAATCCTGGATTGGCAGCCATAATGACTCTGTTTCACATGCACTTTAGTCCCTCCTCACATATAATGCCACTCTCCTCTCCTGTTTTCCCTATCCCTGTGGAACATTCTGTACCCTGGGACCACCAGGTCCCAGTCATGGTATTCAGTGGCCCATGTTTCCATGATTGATGCCATGTCAAACTCCCTTCCACCACAAGGGCCTGTGGATCATTCATTTTATCCCCAAGGCTCCTAGCATTCATGGTGACCACCTTCAATCCCTTTACCTTCCTTACCCATCCAACTGCCCTCCTCTTCCAGCATCTCTCTATCACTTCTACCTAGTACATCGCCCTTGTTCTAGGGGTAAGCCTGCTCTGCTTCTCATCTCATGGTCGCTGTATGCCTCCTCCACCTGCCACCCCCTTCCAAGTTTAAATGTCCAGCTGCCTCAAAATACTCCCAGCTTCTGTTTTAGCACCTTCTTGCCCTCTTCACTTAGGGTGAAGTCTATCCTAAGCGTATAGACTACTGTCCTCCCAGGTTTGTCTCCACCTCCCATTAACCCATACTCTTTAGTGTGACACCATTTGCCTAACCATTCATTAAATTCCTTGATCCTTTGTTTTATAGCCATGCTCACCTTGGACACTGGTAATACCTCAGAAAATGTTACTGATCTACCCTCCCCTCGCATAAAGTTCCCAGCTCTTCAAACCCTTTTAGACTACCTCTAATATGCCATCAGTCAGGTCGTTTGTACCCAGATGTAGAATTAAATGAGCTCTCCCTTCCCTTCTAACATATTTCAGGACTGATTGATCCACTTTTCAGCTGCCATCCATGGCATGGCCTCCACCCATATACCACTATGCCTTCCCCTTGCTACTCCTCCTTACCCCCTATATTGAATCCATCAGTATTGGTATTCCCCATATTTCCATCTGCCTACTTCCCGCCCTGTTCCTCTCCTGTCTGACTCTTCCTCCACCAGAACATAATTCCCTCATCTGCTGCTGTTGCCATTTTCCTCCCTGCCTCCTCCAGCACATATTTCCCATCCCTGCCATTGTTCCTCTCCTCCTGAGTCCTCCTACTGCATATGATTCCCCACCTGTCCCTGTTCCTCCTGCCCAACTCCTTCTCCTGCACAATTCCCCTGTCTGTTCCTGTTACCTTTCCCATCAGTCTTCCCCACTGCCACAGCTGCTATGCCCCTGACAACTTTTCCACCCTACTCTGCTCCCTCATATCCCTTCTCCATTCAACCATTCCTCCTGCTGTGTGCCTCTCCCTTCACCCCAGCCACCCCCCTTAGACGGCTACAGTCCCTGCACTTCCTTCTCTTTCCTCCCTTGCCCCTTCTGGGTATCCTGCACCCCATCCTCCTCCTCCACTAATGTTGCTAACACTGCAAACCAGTTACCTGCCCTCTCTGCATTGCTGTGCCTTGGTTCTTCCCTCCTGACTTGAGCCTTCCCTCCAGTGTTAGGCGCCCTTGTTTGTTATGCTCCCTCCCCTCCCATCCCTCGATCCAATGTACTGCCCATGTTGTGTCCTCATGATTCTCCATGGGGAGGCCCTCCTGACATAGGCCCTCTCTTCCCATCCCATCTTCTCAACCCCTCCCAAGCTACAGCACTTCTTCTGCAAGACTCCTCAGCCTGTGACAGAGTGGACACCTTCCTAGCTTCCACAATACGCATCCAAACCGCCACCCCACATCCATTGCAGACTACTATTCTACCCATTTTAAACAGTACCAGTTAGAAAATGCAGTTTTAACTAGCAACACAGGCCAAGAAAGTATAATCCTAACTTAGGTTACCTACCTGGTTATGTACTAGCCCAGACCTTAACTAAAATGTCATACCAACTGTACTTGCAATGAAAAATACCATACCACTGTACACACAAGAAGCCTAAAACAGTACCATCTATATCTTTTTACCCACTATAGATTGAGATGCTGTACCCTTTTACTCACCCCCCATAAAGAGTATTGTCCAAGAACAGTCTTACCATCAGCTTGTAGTCCAAGTAGTGATCAACTCCTTCCTAGTCTTACTGCAGTTTGTCCCTGATGAGATTCCTGCCAGTGACCAGCTACTTCTGGCTTGTTTTCTGCCCTGTGCACCAAGCCCTGATCCCTAGATGGTGGCACCTCCTCAATCCTACTTGGCCAGGTTGCTCTTCTCTATTTAATTGCTCCTCCTCCAACCAGGAACATTTAATAGAGGTCAGGCTGGGGTGGTGGGTGGCACAAAAAGCTTGCATCTTCTGCTGCTCCACTGGCGACCTCCCTTTCCTGGTTCTTGTTGGTGGATATGCCGCAGCTTGCTCCGTGGCTTCACAGATTCCCTCCGACTCTTCTTTCTCTCTGTAATGAGAGCAGCGGCTGGCAGTCCTTTTAAGGTCACCTGCTCTCTGTGAAATCAGCTCCCTTCTTCCATGTTGGCTCCCTAGGAGCCTACCTCAGCCCCTTTCTCCATGCAGGATTGGTGCTGGGTCCCCTTGCCCGATTGGCCCTTCCCAGACCCAGCTCAGCACAGCTCTTTTTACTCTCCTTCCTGATGCTCCAAGCAGACAGTGGGTCAGAGAAACTAGCCTGCTTCAGCAAAAAGTCCACTCCTTTTCTGCTCCACTGATCCCAGTTCCCATTGGCGGCTATGGTTGAGGCTTCTTCCCTGGCTCCACTGATTCCCCACTCTTCTTTCTCTCCTGGAAGCATCCTTCCACATGCGACACCAGTTGTGAGGGCCTAATAAGGAGGGAGTGTCTAATCCCAAGAGTAAAAAAATCAGGTTCTCTAGCCTGGAAGGCTTCGTGTAACTTTGCATAATAGTAGAAAATATTGTGAGATGTGGAAGCAGATGAAACTAAATCAAATGAAGTCACTGTATTCCTTATGCTAGATACTAGAACCAAAATGCTGGACTAACATATGAGATATTTGAAGATATTGGAAACAAGTCAAACAGGGCAACCAAATTTCTGTTGGGCCTCCAAAATGTTAGTATCCTACCATCCTGCACCAATTGATCCACCAAGTTCACTTCGGAAGGGCAAGACTCTTTTGTCCATGCTAGGCCTGCAATTTTAAGATTGGGGTTGACAAATAAAGGTTGCAAGATGTTCATTTGTGGATCCAGTCTAAACATAGAACATAGCTGCCTGTAAGCCTGTAAGGAGTTACTGACAGGAGTGTCTATGAGTGTCTTGGGGAGCTTTGTACGAGGGATGTACAACAAGGAGCAGAGGTTGAATTTCAATTTGAGAACATAATACATGCTCAATATCTAACCATTGTGGAAACAGAAACATAGAAACAGACTTTGGGCAGATAGGACCCTTGGTCCACCTAGTCTGCCATTTCCCTACCTACAGGATAAGCTGCAGATCCTAGTTAACCAACAGCTTATTTCTTACCTCGCACAAGAACTGCCTTATGTTTGTCCCATGTATTCTTGAATTCTCCCACAGTTTTAGACCCCACAACCTCCTCAGGAAGGCTGTTCCATGTGTCCACCACCTCTCTGTGAAAAAATACTTCCTCACATTGCCCCTGAACTGCCCCCCATCTTTACATTGTGTCCCCTTGTTCTTGCATATCTCTTTTCTGAAAGATGCTACCTCTTTGGACTTTATTGATTCTACTGAGGTACTTAAAAGTTTCTATCATGTCCCCCTCCCTCCTTTCCTCAAGGGTATACATATTAGGCTCTTAGTATCTCCTCATATAGCTTCTCTGCAGACCCTGCACCATTTTAGTTGCCCTCTTCTTAACTGCCTCTATCCTGTTTATGTCCTTGCGGAAATGGGGTCTCCAGAACTGGACACAGTACTCCAGATGGGATCTCACCAACTGTCTGTACAGAGGGATAACAACTTTCTGTTTTCTGCTGGTGATGCCTCCCCTATACATCCCAGCATACCCCCAGCCCTCCCTACTGCCTTCTCACATTGCTTGCTAACCATAAGGTCATCTGATATGATTACCACCAGGTCCCTTTCCATTTTGTTGTTGTTGCTACCTCCCCATCATTGTGTAATCTTCCTCTGGGTTTTGTTTCCAGGTGCATTATTTTGCACTTCTTTGCATTGAATCCAAGCTGCCATAGTTCTGACCATTCCTCCAACCTTGCCAAGTCCCTCCTCATCCTTTCTGTGCCTCCTTGTGTATCCAACCCTGTTGCAGATCTTTGTGTCATCTGCAAAGACATGCCACAGGAGAGACAGGGAGGGAGAAGAGGGGGAGGGTACTCTATGTAAAGGAAGGGATAAAAGCAACTGAACAAATGAGTCAACAGGGAGGGAGGAGGAACTGTGGGTCATCTTAGAGACTGAAATGGCACCACAATCCGCACAGGGGTTGTTTACAGACCCCATGTCAGGGGACAGAATGGACAAGGATATGATAGAAGGCAGTCTTAGGATAGTGAAATAAGACTACCTCAAACCTTCACCCCTACCCCATCCCCCTAAAGACATAGTAAAACTGAACATTAGTAACCCCAAACCAAAAGAGTATAGTAGAATAAAACCACCCCAGACCTTAACCCCCAGCAATAACCTCAAAAACCCATCCCCCTTCAACCAGGTGCATGAAGCTCCTGTTTGGTATGGCCTCCTGCTCCATATATCCCTCCCCCACCCTCCAGCCACTCTTTCTGTAGCTCTATAACCTACCCACATTAGTTAGAGTCTATCTATCAGTTCCATCATGTCCTGTTTGCTAAATAAAGCAGCAGAAATCTGAGGTGCCCAATAAACATTCCAAAAGATAGATGAACTCTGACCACCTCAGATTTTCACTAAACAAGAAATATCACAACATTTTCAGGAGTACCCATATTAGGCCAACCACAGTAAAAATACTAAACTGACACAAGACTTGCTTCTCTCCCTCTGGAGCACTCTAGGTGTTAACCAAAAGACTACCAATAGGATGAACCCAGTTGTTAGCAAGTAATCTGTGAGATATCAAAGTAACATGTATTATCATACAAACCAGTTCCTTAAGTAGAGAAATTGATAACCACATCAAAGCCATAAGGGAAATAGTTAACCATACAAAGCTCAGATAATGATGAAATACACAGCCTAACACTGCACCTGGGGAACAGAGAAGGACCACAGAAGCCCTAAGGTAATTCAACAGCCTCCTGGAAGAGCACCTTGTGTGGGTGTGCCCCACCCTACCACCCAGGGCATCCCTTAATTTATAGTCCCCTCCCTTCACATGACTAAGTGTTCACACTCCCCCACCACTAGGGGCTTGTGAGCCTTCCCTGTCTGATATCCTCTCTGTCTAACTCCTCCATATGTCCTTACCATCCCTCCTCCCCACCTGTTATTGCGCCCACCTGGCCACTAGAAGGCAGTATTTCACCCTCTTTAGTCTCTTTTTCCTGTGTTTCTCCACCCCTCTGTAGCCCTTACCAACCCTTTCCTGTGCTATTCTCCACTCTTCTCCCGTCCCTGGCTACTTTCTCTCACCTTCCACCCTGGTTTCTAACCATGTACCCTCTGCATTGTAGGCTAGCACCCTACCCTGCTCTATCCAGGCTGCCCTAAAAGCCTGTGTCTGCTGCACACCCTTGTATCTTCTCCACCCCACTCGCACACCATGGCCCCCTCCCTGCCTCACACCCCTCCCCCCTCCTCTTTACCTCTCTCCATCCTTCCCCTAAGCCACACACCTAACTTCCCTCCCCATCAATCAACTCATCCCCACTCTACCCTCTTCCTTTTCCACCCTGCACCCCCACTCCATATCCCACCTCCCCTCCTTGGTCCCACCTGGCTACTTCCCATCCTTGCCACCCTTATTCTTCATGCCCTACAGTCCCTACCTATCCCTTCCGGCCAGCCAAAACCACGACTACCTCATCTGCCTGCAGAAAAGCCCTTTGCTGGCTGCTCCTCAGAACTCAGTTTAACATGGGATGGGGTAGAGTTAGGATCGAAGACCTAAAGTACACCCGATGCCTGTTGGTGGGGGCGGGGTGGGTGTGGGTGTAAGGATGGGAACCCTAACATCGAATTTCCTCACTTTTGTCACTGTGGAACAACCCAAACTGATGCATTAAACAGAGTTTTTTGCCATGAATGTATATATATATGTATATATATATATATATGGATATATGTGTGTGTGTATATATATATATATATATATATATATATATATATATATATATATATATATATATATATATATATATACACACATATTAATTGCAAAACCTCAGTTAAAGATCAATTAGGGTTGATGTCACAATGACAAAATAAAATTTCAATGTTAAGTTATCTCCCCCCACCCTTCAGGAACCAGCAAACTTCGAAGTGTGCCATGGGGTCACCAGGCCCAACTCTCATCCTAGTCCATGTGTAAACAAGCTGACAATCTACAGTATGGCAGAATGGGGTGAGAGTTAGTTCTGATGACCTCATGGCATGCCCCAATGCCTGTTGGTGCTGTAGGAGTGGGTGGGGTAGTAGGGTGGTAACCCTAGCATTGAATTTCCAAACTTTTGTTGCTGTGTCTTCAACCCTAACTGATGCTTTAATGGAGTTTTTGCAATGAATTTCCCTTCTTTTGAGAAAGTGTAATGTAAGTGGTTAGTGGTATGTGTTTGTAGGAGTGAGCCCTCCGGTCCCTGTGCTCCCTTCATGTTGCCCATTTTTGCACAATGTATGCATGTGGGAGCATGGGCCCTCCAGGCCCTGTGCCCCCACTTACAACAAATGCAGAGCCATACAGCAGCCCAATAATACTGAAAAGGAACCATTGTAACACTTATTGGGCAATATTTCAGGAAACCATACCAACTATTGAAAACATTCCACTGTAGTGATAATCATGACTTCAAACTTCCATGTGTGCTTAGTCCACCTAAAAGAGGATAAGCTGTGAGTGCAAAAATTCATAACTTGAATCCTTTTCAAGATACAGGTGCCAAAGGCACTGTGGGCACCGTGATATAATCCTATGGGATATTTCTCAGCTTTGAATGCAGTAACTATGGGCCTGTTGAATGTTTTGGTGCCAAACCATCAAAAGGTACATCTGTGGGACCAGGGCTTGCCATCCTGCAAATTTCATTCCAAAAGCACAATCCATCTTGGCACAATGAAGTGACAAAAAATAACACATTGGACAATGTTATAAGCATTGTTTTCATGAAAATGAAATGTTTTCATGACACCCTATACCTTATAATGAAATGGTTTTGCGTGAAAAAAAATGTTGCTGAGGTACTTTTTTATCATGGTCATTGCCGCGAAAACAAAAAATATTGTCGCAGGAAACAAAATGGCAAAATGGTGGAAAAGTTTGAAAACATATTTCCAGACCACCTTCAGAAAACTAATGCCAGGGTCATGTTCCTAAGTGCCCGATTAGGTAAACACACCGCTCATCCAGGATTTAAAACTGACACCCGTCACATTTATGAAGTGGTGAAAAAATGTGTATGTTGAAAGTTTAGAGTCAAGATATTGAAAATTAGAAAATGTATTAGTTAACATTGAAATACTGCAACGTTTGGTCATAACCTGACATTTTACCATATTTGTACACTAAATTTTCAGCTTAGTCTTCTTATTACCCCAACTCATGAACCCTGTAGGTGAACATTTTCAAATTTCTGCCGACATCTGATTCCACATCACCAAAACATCATTCCGTGCCACAGGTGTGAACACATTTTGGCCAAGATTAAAAATGACAGCTATCATGTTTGTGAGGTGGTGGGAAAAATGTCTATGTTAAAAATTTGGGGTTAAAACATTTAAAGAGCTACTGGCATCTCAAAGAAAACTTTAGAAAACATAATAATTAAATACAATTATTCATGCATTCCATTTGTATTTTATATATTTCTCCTTCAATTATTTATTTCTTAGGAAATTTGCATGAACATATAATCTTTTATCCCTTAGAGTACCTTTAGAGTCCATCTGCCTCTATAGCTTACTCCTACTTCAAGTCATAATCTTTGTTGTGACATCACAATCTGTTGCCATGGGAGTAACTGTGATATCACAAGCAGTGCTCTATAATTTCAGGTAGTGAGGAGCGTCAGAAACAGAAAACTCTTCAGGAGCAAATATCCTGCTTCCAAACAGATGACCTCAGTAATTAATAATGTGGAGGATGAATACAGCACTAATGGGAAATACAAGCAGGTCTGTGTCTAAATATTACGTTTTGTTAAAATTCTCCCGAATGTGTCACCAGCTCTTTAAAATTATCAAAGTTATAAGCGGAGAAAAATTTCAATGTATCTTTGTAACTTTGTTATTTTACAAATTTAACCCAAATGTTCAAAGTAGATTTTGACCCCACCTCATGAAGAATGGTAGGAAAAATGTTCAAATCCTGTCCAAAAGATGATTTTACCAAGCAACCATAAAATCACTTTTTGGCATAATCTGCATAATTTTACTGCCATTGATCATGATGTGGGGTCCCAGAAAGCTATGTTGAAAATTTGGGGTGAAAATATACCAAAATGACAAAGTTATGCCTCAGTGCTCAAAACCCATTGAAATACATTGAACCACATTTGCCTTAGTGTCTCATACAGTTGCTAATCCCAGCAGCAAGACATGTTATTGCTCAAAGAGTGGGTATACACTGTGGGACCTGTTCAGGTGAGTGAGGTGTGTAGGAGTATAATGGTGGAGTGGGGTGGTGACTGCTGAGTGGAAGATTAGGTGGCAGAGGTCAGATAAGCAAGAGTGTTTTCTTTATTATTTATGGCTCACATTTTGAAAATTAATACAGGATGGTGATCAGAGGAGTGCCACTTGACAGCAGGAAGCATTAAAGAAATACAGGGACAGCAAATGGAGGGTTTGGGGTGTGCCACTAGATACCAGGAAAACATTAGAAATATGGGGATGACAATTAAAGGGTGGTAGGTGCCACTAGACATGGAAACAGAGACATATAGGGACAGCCATTGGGGGTGGGGTGCCACTAGACACCAGGAACATTACAGAAACACAGGGATTGTAATCAAGGGTGGGGTAGTGTCACAAGACATCAGGAAACATTAGAGAAATAGGGGATAGCAATTGGAGGGTGAGGAGGTGCCACTATACACCAGGAGAACATTACAAAACTATTGGAACAGCCATCAGAGGGTGTGGTGCCACTAGACACCAGGGAAGCTTTACATTTATAATGGGAATGGTGATTGTAGGTACCACCTAGCTCCCAACATGGAAGTGAACTGGAAGTGAGTGCTGAGCAGGAAAATGGTGCACCAGGTGGGGGTGGGAACAGCACCGTGGTCAATGGTCAATGAAGAGGACTGCAAGTGCTTCAACTCCACTGTGGAAGGACATAGTATGGTATCCATTCACATGCTTCCAGAGTCCCCTCTCTACTCCGTAATAACAATACGTTGCATAGGTGGTCAGCTATTAGCAGACCTAAAGGGTGTACCTGGCCTGGTTGCAGTTGTGTGCAGCAATCTACTCATTGGGTTTAATGCTGGACCCTCTACCAGTTTGGGTACTCAGCATTCTTCAGAAGACACAGGGATAAAACCCACTGACTTAAAGTGATAAAGGGCCAGTGGACTTGTAGGCCAGGGCAAACTCACAGTAAAATTAAAAGTGAGGCTGTGCGATTTCTGGCTGACATCCACTCTTGTGCCCCTGCTCACCAAAAATCGTAAATGCTTTTAAAGGGGCTAAATAATACAGAAGATAATAAATAACAGGAAACAGGTAAACTTGTTAATTATGGGCTGCACAGATGCTAGGCAGGCAAACTGATGTGATATGTGCACCCTCCTAGCCAAACCAGAATGCACTACATAAGGGTGCCATGTGATGACAACATGAGCATATTGGTGATGACCACAACAGCTACTGCACATTGTTTAAAAGCAAAACAACAATGTGCAGAATAGCACCTACAGAAATGGCTATTCTGGGTAGCATTCACCGAAAGTACAATATATCACTACTTTTAACTTTTTGTGTGAGAGCTATGCCAGCTGCACCCCTTTGTAGGGGCTTGCCCCTGCATATCCCTAACTTTAATTGACCAACTCTGGGGGCTTGATAATGGGGAGAGTGGCAAGGTCAGGAGGGGGCCACATTGGGGGACAGGCAGTGAAAGGAGGAGAACATTGAGGGGAACCTACAGGTGTGGGGGAGTCAGTACAGTGGGGGTTACAGAACTCAGAAATACATTCACAAAAAAAAAAACTAAGTGCAAATACTCAAAAGTAAAATTTCTGTTACACCACCAGTCCTGAAAATGGTTAGCCTAGCTGAGTAGCGGTGACGCTTCCCACCACACCAGATGGCCAGCTTGACACCAGACCTCTTACTAAACCTACACTTACTCTCCCAACTCACTGAACAACAAAGAAGAAAAAGAAGTTCAAATTATAATGTGCTTTAATAGCTCTCTAATTAAAAGCACATCCAAATTCCTATCGCTATTTTGCTGTCGCCCATATTGAGTTGCTCAAAATGACTTGCTGTATTTATGGGATACCCTATATACAGTAAGTACAGGTGATGGTGTTGATCTTACACATGACCTAAAATTAGCTGGTTGGTTTGCCTGGAGCCCATGGATTTACCAAATGAAGTGATGGAGTACATGTGTTCTTTAAAAAAATAGGGGGTCCCCAAACATGTTGTCAATATTAAAAGCTCAGAGATCATCTTGCTTCTCAACTGTCCCTATTTCCGAGGGACATCCCTCATTTCATCTCTTAGGTTGTCCTGTCCCCTTCTGCCCCTCATTAAAAATGTACTGCCTGCACAGAGAGGTGCTGTTAAACCTAACTTTAAGTGTGGAATCATAATATTTTCAGATGCTACGTTGCAAATATACTCAGCTTAAGTGAACACAGTGGTTTCAAGAAGATTCTGAGCTCTTATATCCGTGATTAGTGACTGCGTCCTAAACTGTGAGGTCGGTATCTCGGTGGCCCTCATTTTGGCAGTAACATGTCCCTCATTTCAGTAAGAAAAGGTTGAGAGGCATAGTGACCAGAAAAGTGTTGGGGCCTCGTGGGTGGGGATGGGGATGTGCTAGGAGCATAATTGTTAAGGTAATATGTGATTGCCAAGCCATAGCTGGATGCTGGGGTGTGAAGTACGAGTGCATGAACACCCCAGCTGAGACAGAGGATGGGGCTTGAAGGAAAGAATACAACAAAGCCTCCTATGAAAAGTGTTGGTAAGATGGGTAAAAGTATATGGTGGATACTTTCACCCTCTCACTCTCAACAATGAAAGAATAAATATACATACATAACCAGCCCTATGGGTACACCAGCATTGGCTATGTCAGGCGGCCTCCCAACATGATGTGGAGAGATGATGAAAATGTGTGTGTGGAGGGGGTGGATCTCAGCAGAACTCCATAATTGGGGAGTGACAGTGTCTGTTACTTCAGTCTATGGCATCTATGCTGGTAGGTAACATGGACCCCTTCCTCCTATGGTGATCCCCAGGGGCCATCTATGATACACCAGGGTGACATTAACACCTCCTTTTTCTCATACTATGATCCCCATGAGAACAATTATGAGGCATGTGGGTGACATCAAAAGCGGAGTTGGAATGTCTCAAGGGTCACAGGCACCAGCAAAACCTGCCCCAGTTAATAAACTGATAGAGGAGGTAAACCACCTCTAAGTAATCCCCATACTAAGCCCACATGTCTGGATGGACAGGCACAGCCAGCACACCAGATGGTAGCCAAGGAGGCAATACTGCCAGCATGCCCTGCCCAACCATCTAAGCCCTTGGTAACAGAAGGGGTGTGGATCAGAGGAACACCAACCTGTTAATCAGAACTCCCCATAGCTGGCAACATCTGTAGAAATAGAAAAGAGAGGCATCTTTGCCACTCTTTCACCTACTTAGTAGCAACAATTGCTACAAGGGCCACAGGGATGCTGTGGATTATCTCTCAGGAATATCCATCTATCCCTATTTAGGAGATCACATTATCTCCTAACTTGAAGTACATCTTACCTCTGTTGCTCCAGACCTCCTCACATGGTACTATAAATTGGGAGGCTGGAACACATGACTGCAAAGGTTTTGTATAGTGTTCAAATCACCCTGTTGGCATATGTTAAAAGCCTTGGGATAGGCTATGTGTTTTATAAAAATGGTTCAAGTTACCAGTATTGTTACTCCCAGGTATTCTCTAGATATTTAAAGGATCTCTCTGAATCTTCTATCTTCGTCTTCCTTTGTTACATAAGCTGTTATTTTCCTATCAGGATGCAGCGGTGGGGTAACCCCTGTTACAGATAAATACTTTAAACACAACCATAATGGATAACAACTCACACATTATCTCCTAGAATGTTAATGGCATTCACAGTCCTATTACACGTATTAGACTGTTGCAGCAACTAAAACAAGATAAGCCAGATGGTTCTCCTTCAGGAAACTCATCTATCTCAAATGAAGCATGATAAAGACAAATGGATACTCTCAAACTTCACACAGCTCAGGCCATAGGAGGGGTAGCTGTGGTGATACCACAGAGTATCCTTTCTGCCTGCAAGAGCAATATTCAGACCTGGAAGGATGTTTTGTAATTGCAGTGGAAAGCTCCATTTAACCCAAGTCACATTAGTGTTTACCTCCCCAGGGGCAGATAAGTCGGTGGCCCAATGTTTCTTCAACAAACTAATGCCCCTCATACAGGGCTAATTGATCATGGGAGGGACCTTAACACCATGCTCTCTACCACATTAAACACTACAGGCCTCCGGTACATAGAAATACACAATGTCAAAAATACCTAAGTACTACACTACCCCACCTAGGATTCATAGACATATGGAGACACTTCTTCCAACAGCCCCAGCATTCACTAGCAGATCCTCGAGAACAGGAACTTAGGCCAGGCTAGGCTATATAATCACAACAGCTGAGCACTTTGACACTGTACAGGATGTCATCCATGGCCCCATACTGCTATTGGATCATGCTCCAGTGTAGATGAAACTTAACTTGAGAAACCCAATACAAGGGCCCAGTGGAGACTAAGCCTAGCATTGCAGAAGGATCCTGAATTCATCCAGTTAGTACAGGATAAACTCCTCAAATCATAACAGATAATTCCAACTCCTGGTCTCCCAGCGATTTTGTGGGACATCGTTAAGACAGTGCTAAGGGAGAATTTATAGCATATTCCTCAAGGGAGAAAGGAGCAGGAGGGAAACTGCAGAAAATGCAGCTCAAACTAGCAACACTGAAGTCCTTCCATATGCAGGAGACGACTCTCTTCCCAGCAAGTAAACTAAGCTAAAGAGATATACAAAATACTAGACACTAAAGTAGAGCAGTCTTTATTCTGCCTCAAGCACCACTACTTTGAGAGAGGCCCAGGGGCAAGAAATCTGGTAAGAGCACTGCATACACAGAAGGTGAGTGCTTGCATCACACAAATGAGCAATGCAGATGGAATGCTGAAATTCAGTCATCAGCTGTTAAAGCTATTTTAGCCAAATTCTACAGGAAACTACGGCAGATGTGGCAACATCAGCATAGGATATAAAAAGCTATTTAAACACTCCACCTCCCAACGCTAGATGAGATTAGTGCTGAAGGACTAGTGGCCCCTATCACATGAGGGGAACTACAAGGAGTGATCCAGGGCTCAAAACTGGGAAAGCCCCAGGGCTAGATGGCTATCCAGCAGCACTTTTCCAAAAATCTATCACTACTCTCCTGCTCCTCCTCCCGTCTTTCATGCTGTCCAGACCAGTGATCCACCCCACCCACATGGCACTGCTCAGTAGTATCAGCCTCCCAATCACCAAACAAGGATCCAAAATATGCCTCTTGTACAGGCCTATCTCACTACTGAATTATGATTATAAAATATATATGACTATCATGGCAAGAAGGCTAGATAATATTTTACCCAGTCTAATTGATCAAGACCAGGTGGCCTTTGTGCAGAACCGCAGGCACATCACAGTGTGAGAAGGACCTTCTTATTACTGGAACATGCCAATGCCAGAGCAGTCCCACTGGCCTTGTTAAGCCCAGATGCTGAGAAGGCCTTCGACAGGGTGGTCTGGCCATTTCTATGGACCACTCTGTCAGAATTTCGATGCCCAGAGAATTTGTAAGTGCCCTGCAAAACATATACAAGGAATCTCAAGGGTATGTAAAGCTAAACAGATCCCTGTCAGACCCTTCCTCTTAGAGCAGGGGACAAGTCAAGGATGCCCTCTGCCCCCTCTCCTGTTTACTCTGTACTTAGAACCCCTGACCACACGACTGGCAAATGCCACAAGTCTTGAGGATCCCTGTTGGAGACAAGGAATATAAAATATCTCTGTGGATGACGTGCTTCTTACAGTTACCACCCAGAGGAGTCAATACCACACTCTGGAAGATCTTTGATGAATTTGGAGGTACAGTATGTCAGGATACAAACTGACTGCTCTAAAACAAAAGTTATCATGTATAACTATACACCTCCATATGGCTCAGAAGCATGTATTTATTTAGGTGGAATAAACTCTGATTCAGATACCCGAGTATTAAAATTACTAGGATCTGGAACATTTGGACATTCTAAACTATGAGCCCTAACTATACAAACTGCAAAGATATCTCCAGGTGGACACACCACCCTGCGTTTTTCCAAAGAATCGAGACAATACGTCACAATATATTGGAACATATATTGTCTTATCTACAAACCTTGCACATAATGCCAGAGGGCAATACTTTTCGAGTATGGGACAGAGCAATCTCCTTATTCATTTGGCACATAAACCCCCAAGGATCAAATATACAGTCCTCCACTATCTAGACAAAGGAGGCCTCAATCTGCCAAATCTCTCAAAGTATGCCTTAGCTGCATTTTTATGCACTACTTGCATCTGGGTGGCCCCATCACAAAACCCATATTGGAAGCAGATCGAGTTCACACTAAATGACCTACACAACTATGATTCATATCTATTAGGCAACCCTCCGTGTGTATCACAGTAACAGATTTTCATAAATATACAGCAACAGTACTGATCCAATGACTGCAGTTACTCAAGAAATACACAAACCCTGAACACCGCTTCCTTCCTAGAGCCCTACTATATGATGCAGATTATGGACCCAACCAGATGGATGGGACACCAAGAATATGGGCCAGGATGGGTCCTCGTTTCATCTTCCAACTAATGGATGAACATGGAACACTCCCATTTGCAACCTTGCAAAGGGAATTCCACCTGCAGAACACAGACCATTTTTGATATCTCCAAGTAGAGCTTGGAGATCAGTTAAAAGTACCCTGCATCAGTATTTCTAGCCTTCCTTACTTATCTGCCTCTTGATCTCTCTATAAAAGGAACTTCACTGAGCATCTAATTGGATGTACTTACAAAGCAATCCAAGAGAAGGCAGTAGAAACCACAGTAAGCACCCCACAGAGATGGAATAGGAGCTGGATGCCACCCACACAATGGAGGAGTGTAATCAATTTGCCATTCCTGTATACTGTCTCTCACATCCTCAACATACTGGAGAGAATTCTCCTGAAATGCCAATATAAATTTTTTAGAATGCCAGAAATGGTGGCTAAGTGCAGAAGAGAGGGAGTATGCTGGAGAAATTGTGGGCAGTGTAAGGCAGATGCAATCGTATCTTTGGGCTTGCCCTGATATACAGTCCTTCTGGCAAACAGTTATCCTAGAAATAGAGGCAACATATGACTGCCAAGGGCACTCACATCCTCACTAGTGTTACTAGCTATTCCCCAAGAGGGAGAAGACTGAACATTTCCACCTTATGCCTAATTCTCATCTCTGAGCTGGTGTTCAAAAAAGCCACCACACAGCTATGGCACACAACAAGACAGCCACAGGAGAAACATGGAGATCCATTATGGTAGAGATATACAATATGGAGTGTCTTGACATATAATTACAGGGACAAGCACCCCAGCTTAAAACATTTTGGAGAAGTGAGTCTTATATCAATTGGAAAACATTGCATATATTTATATATTATGATGTGACATGGTGTTTTGTACTTAAACAGTAATGTTTCCAATCATGCCCACAGTGAAGACTATTTTGAGTCAAAGCACCAGGGTGGTTGGCAGCAACTAGGCTGAGATAGCCAATGATTGTTTTGAACTGTGGAGTTATCTGTCATTTTGTTCTGTGCTGTTGCTGATAATTTAGTGTTCTGATCATCCAGTCTTTCTTATAAATCTACTTGATCAACATACTGTGTTCTGGCTATGGTACAAAGACCAACCTGTAACAATTAATTCTTCCATAGGGGCAATGTGTGATTAGTGTCGGGCACCTTGGTCAGCTTAGTGAAAGTCTTCAGAATTTACGAGAACTTTGGACTAGGTGGGAGAGTTTGTACCCTGGGGTACAAGGCATATAGAAGCAGAATGGTGGGGGGACTCTTCCCAGAAGTGTCATTTCCATCCAGGTCAATTGTGGAGATGAGGACATGACAGGGAACCAATTCAGGTCTACACCAATAAATAAGCTATGTGGTATCCCCAGAACCAGGGTACACGCCCATCTCAGGGTACATCAGGAAAGGGACCTGGGGTAGTCATATCAGATGACCTAAAGGTGGGCAAGCAACAGAACTCTGCTGTATCTTGGTGGGGAGGGTTGCCTTCCCAAGGAATCACCTATCAGTCTGTCTATCTTGGAGAACCAGATGGGGAGATTATCAGTGGGATATGAGACAGGAAGCAAAATAATTTTTGGGGCGTCACCATCTTAAGAGCTGCTATCTTCCCAGCTAAGGGAAAGGTTTAGGTGGCGCTACCTGTCGATTCTACCCTCAGGTTGGCTAGAAGGGGTTGAGGTTCTCTGAGGCCTATTGAAGGATATCTACATGACTCTGAATCCCCAGATAAGTTATCCACTGTAGAGACCATGTCATTCCCAGGGATATGAATGAGGTGCTAGGATATGCCCGATAAGGTGGTAGAACGTAATGTTTTCCAGGATTTGGCTTTAGCACCAATATCTGCAAAAAGTGACAGGTGGAAAGAAGAGATGAGAAATTGCCTTGGGGCAGCATCTACCAGGACCAAGAAATAATCTGTGCACAGCAGAGTATTTTGTACCACCCCTCCTATGGTCAGTCCTCTGGTATTCAGATTCTATTATATGGCAATGGTTAGGGGCTTGGTAGCCATTATGAACAGGAGCAGGAATAGGGAGCAGCCCTTCTCAGTACCTTTCTGGAGGAATGAAAGGAAATATAATGTGGAGTTTATTAGCACTTTGGCATTTGGGGCTTGATAAAGGGTGCATATCTAGGAGAGGAAGGGGTTCCTATAAACATGTGGAAAAAGACTCTGTGGAGGTAGCCACTCTACTGAATTGAAGGCTTTCTTGAAGTCAATCATTATGATTGTGGATGGAGGGGCTGTCCCATGCTAGGCCAACAGGGTTTCCAGGGTGCGGATGTGGTCTGAACTGAGCCTTCCTTTCCTAAGCCCACTTTGATGGATGAATTAGGCTTGGAGAGGACTCTAGACAGTCAGAGCTTTTGCAGATACTTTGTTGTTGGCATTAATAAGTGAGATGGGCCTATAATGTGCCATGTTAGTGGGGTCCTTACCTTTCTTTGGTAAGATGGTGATAACCACCTCCCTGAACATTGGGGCAGGATGGATGTCCTCTGTGCTAGCAGGAAACTTTTTGTATGGTGGGGCAAGCCTACTCAGCAAGGAGCTGGAGGAAATCTTTAGGCAGACAACGCCTCATGAGCCAGTGCCCTCGCTTCTTTTTAGGGAGATGAACCAGGCACCACTGCCCCCACTATTTTCTTTGTAGTTTATGGGCCTCTGCAGATATTAGTTTTGCTTCCTGTAGAAAAGCAATTGCTGTGTGCTGCTTCTGCAGGAAAGTCAGGATTTTCTTTCTCTTAATAGTGAATTTGAACTTCTGACATTCTAACATATGCACTTCACGTGTGCCATAATACAGGGAGAAATGAACCTAGGTAGTAAATGACTGATGCAATTATCATCTAAACAAACCATGCAATCTCAGGACATCCTTGAATTATACCATTCAGTGAAGTCCCAACATACCCTACCACTTTCCCAGTAGACCAGTTCCCTAGTTTTAGTGCTGTAGGACAACCAAAAATCCAACAAAACTGGGAACCAACCCCATCGCCAATGTGTGGAAGGGTGTAACTGCTCTCTCTGGGAGCCTGTAGAAATCTGGGAGGCGCTAGAACTGGAGTAACATAAGTCAATAGCAAGAACCAGACATAACATTCTGGATACTAAAGGAATCTTGAGAAGAATTAACTGTGTGAGGCAGCCTAGAGCTGGGGAGTAGTGACATCCCAAAGTTCTCCACTGAAATGCTGGTTTTATAGTCAGAGGTATAAGAAGCAGTTAATTGACAGGTTTGTGACCAATTAGCTTCCTCTGCCAAAACATGAACATGTAGAACCATGGCTGCCCCACCCATTCCTTCAGGCTGTGGATCTAAGAGGAGGGAGGGAGACAGGGCCATATAGTAGGAGGCACAAGAGGGAGTAGCAAACCTAAAGTGGAGGAGCAGATCCAGGATTCTCGACTAAGTCCAGACATGAGAGCAGACTTGCCATTCATAAAGGGGCTGAGAGGGAGGATGAGGGTAGGGAAGGGACAGTGTGGAGGGGGTGAGACATGTGTCATACAGACTTGTCAGGAACAACTAAGGCTAAGTGGGGGGCTTCTCCAGCTTGGGCATATACAGGCCTTAGAGGTCTATGAGTTATTGCACACATCATGTGGGCTACCACTGTTGGCTTCCAGTTCAGTCATATAGGGGCTGCTGTCCCTAGGTTTGTCATCTGGGGCTGGGTTTCATTCCCCTGCACCCCATAGCCACCTGATGTAAGTCAGACCCAGTGAGAGAGGAGTAGACAGGAAGTGAGTCTCCCATAATATGGCAGTTATATTTAACAGTCCAGATTTGAAGCATGCCAGAGATAAAGCCTATGCCGTATGCCAGATCATTTATCAGTGATTCCTCCCATCCCTCCCCAGGCTGTCTACAGTTAGTACATTCTGTGGTGAGAGGAAGCCAACTGGGACCTTATTTCAGGAATGTCTGAGGGGCAGTGTGAGGACTACCCTCACCCATCTGTAGTCTGAGAGGTTCTCCTCGAATTCCTCCCAAGAAAGACAAGAAGGTTAGTTATACCAAGAGGGGAGCACCTGCCTCCATGGGTGTCATTCATCAGAGTGTGTCACCATGTCTGATAACTAAAAGCTTGGACCTCCCATACGCTTCCTGAACCTATGGAATACCATGTCTTAGAAATACCATTCTCAATTCCTGGAGTTAAACAATCAACTTAGTGCCCCCCACACTATTATAATAGAAACAACTGTGAAATGGAGCACAAGTGACTTGAATGTGTGAGATTAAACCAGAGGAGGAGAGTAAACGTAACAGCCCTGTCAGCTATAGGAGTAAATCCTTGCCTGTGTCTGGGCTGAGGTCAGACTTGCACAATCTTCCCCATACTCTGTGCCACCAGAAAGACTGCCCAATAGGCAGGGAAGCATCTGACATTTGTACAGAGAGCAAACCATATACAACCGGATATTTCTGTTATCATGGTCCTAAAATTGAGCCGTGATGCTGGAAATATGCTTGATTCAAAATAAGAAATACTTTCTCGAGTTCAGCTCTCTGTCTACTATCAGAAACTCTGTTTAGCAGAAGTTGGGTAAATGGTCAGTGCATGAGCCTTCCAGTGCTTCAGTGTAATTTACAAATGTAAATGCACTTTGGTATTGAGTGCAAAAAATAGTAGTAGACTGACAGTTTCACTTTTCAATAAAATTAATAAAAGCAAATATTATTTTGGGAATACATTGCCACCATAAACACAAGACAGACTATTGCAGGCAGTGCAGGCACACTTGAGAATACCTGCAAAAACATAGTAAGGGGCTGACAGTGTTCCTTTAAACTATCTGTGCTGCCCTTCATTTGGCACTGCCATGACCTCAGAAAAGGTTACCATTTCTGCAACTTTCTTTAGCTTACTGCCTAAGAATCAGAAGTATCCTTGACCCTATCTATTAGGCTTGGGCTACCCATCGGGTAGCTGAATTGGGTAGCTTGGGTACTGGTGATTTTTGGATGCATAGGGTAGATCAGGTAATTTATTACCCTACCTGACATAACAGTGTAATTCAACATAGGTTAGTTTTTTTCTTTTGCAATTAACTTTATTTTATTGGCATATCAACAATAACATAAACTAAATCAAAATAATTAAGCAAAGAAAGGACAACTTTATCAGTACATAGAATAATGTATCTGGAACTAATATAGCATCATATACAAAATACAACCAAAGCAATTACACACCCACCCACTCCCACTGTCTGTGTGGCCTAAAAATCCATCCATGTAGTAAGCACCTGTTAAAAGTTACAATGTTCAACTGTAGTATAACTTAACCTCAGAAAGAGGAAGGAACAATTATGTAGGTACTGAAACCTTCAAAAATTAAATTAAAGCTGCCCAACAGGCCTGGAACTTGTGCCACCTGGGATTGATAGGGCAACTGTCACCCATGTTGTATGCACATACAAATTCCTGTAGCTACTCAGAGTAGATTGGTGTCCAATCTCCTCCAGTGCTTCAGTAGAACTAATTTAGTAGCCAAAGTGATTAAGGCCAGGTAGGTCTTGTGCTGGACATTGAGATAGCTGAATAGTTGCTGACAAGACATACCACTATAGAAAAGCAGGAGAAATTCACCAAAAAGGATGGAGAGCCCTCTTTACTGTGGCCCAAAGGGCACTTGCTCTGGACATTCTCAAATTTTATGAAAAATAGTTCTCTTTTGGGCTTCACAAAATTGCAGGAGGGAGAAGCCAACTTGCCCATCTTGTGAAGTCTAGTGGGGAAATAATACAGATTGTGCATAATGTTAAATTGAGCTAATCTGAGTCTGTCTTGTTTTACAAAGCAAAGCATACCACTCTAAATCCACTTCCAGTGTGACACTGTGTAGCTTAATTGTAAGGCCTGACTCCAACAGAAAGCTTCAGGATTGATCAAGTTCCAGACCTGTGTTCCAAATTCTCTATACAATCTAGAAATGGCTCTGTCATTAGACGATACAATAGCCTAGTTTTAAATAGTGTGTTTGCTTTATTCACCAAGGAGATTGACCTAAATACACCTTCACGCAATGGCGTAATTGCAGGAACTTAAAATAGGATATGAATGGGCATGATACTCTTGCCTGAAATTCCACAAACGTAATAAATTTGTCATTGCAAATAAAATTGTCCAGGGTGGCAACCTGTCGTTTTCCACTGGAGAGTACTACTGGAGAACCTGAAATGGAGAAATTTGAATTTCCATATAAGGGTTGACTTAAGTCTTTAAAAAGAAATTTTAATAGTCTGCACAATTGGTCATAAGCTTTAATTGACCACCCTATTGGTACATTTTTACCTCATTTGAGATACTGGAAAGGCGAATAATAATGAGGAAAGCACAACATGGAACCTATCAGCTAAGTTTCTTTCTATAAGCAGCCATACTGGAGTGAAAGAGCCATCAGTGATTGGGGAGCATCACCGAAAGTACTTGGCTCTATGCATAGAAAGATAGTAATAAAGAAATCAGGCACCTGGAGGCCTCCCAACTGCCAGAGTCTACAGAGTTTAAAATATGCTCTCCGAGGTGGTTTATGAAGCCATAAAAATGTGAACCAGATGGAATGTAATCAACTGAACCAGCCTTTAGAAATAATGGCATTTAGGGTATTCAAAGACTACATTACACAGCATTACATTTATTTTTATGGTTGTGGAGGAGCCTACAGCCATCTTGCTGTCTGTAGCTTGAAAATGGAGTATCGTGGAGCACATTTTTCAGACTTTTCAATGTATCCTTCCACATCTATAAATCACTATGTCAGCCAAAATAAAATACTCCCTTCTTTCTGTTTAGAATGTTAGAGACATAACTCTAAGCTGCTTATCAGATGGCCATTAGGAAACTGAAACAGCTTGTTAAATATTGGTTGCCTATTAAACTGGAGATTTGTTGACCCCTCAAAATGCAACAACTTGCACCTTTAAATACCTAGCATTTACATTTTTTACTAACTTCAGTTGGTATGTGTAATCTTTCAAGAAAGATTCATACCTAATAAATGTCTCCCTTTCCAGCAAATGTACAATGATTTACAGTGCTTTTTAACCTTTTAAGACACTATCTGATAAGCACTATCTCACAGATATGCCAGACCTTCAGTGAATTACCCAGACTAAATATATTGATTTCCTGACAGCAAGGGCTATGCCTGCTTTCCAAACATAACAGATAAAGGCCTGCCTAGTACTGGAGGCGGTGTGTGTGTGTGTGTGTGTAAAAGATTCAGCGTGTGTGTGCACATGCACATGTGTGTGTGTCTGTTGGAGAAACAGTCAAACTCCTACCAAGGAGACCTCAACTAATTAATTAACTGCTGACAAACCAGAAGAGTGAGAAATTACATGTATAATTAACTGATTCCTTATGTTCCATATAGAGTTATACAAAAGTTAATCAAAACAACTGAGAAAGAAATTTGTAAAAACAGTTGAGTTTTTCTGCATTTTGGGCTCCAACTCTAGGCTGTGAAACATAAATGTATTGTTTGTGGTCAAAATGAGCAATCTAAAGAGTAAGAAGTTCTGAACAGTAATATTTGAATTTGCAGTATTAGTAATGTAATTGTGCATAATTTCTATAAATAAACTTCAGGTCTAACAATATAGCCAGGGCATGTGTTAACTTGCTTTGTTCTCTCACAGCATGTAGTAGTAGTAATAGTAGTAGCAGCAGTAGTAGTAGTAAAAATGTTATTCTGAAAATTTAGAAAAGGATAGCCTAATTGAGGGAGGCTCATTTCAATGTGGTCCTAATATACAAAACAAATAATTACACAGAATATGTACATAAATACAAGCATAGCAAATACAATATACAACCTGTATCAAAAGAAACAATATATGACAGACATGTATATGTTGCTCAATTAATTACAACAGACTTTAGGCATTTCAGCACTTTTACAAGCCAAGATCTTATCTGATGCCAACAAGATGATGGAGATATTGACTTGATACATAATGTGCTATTTTTGAGAATGAAGTGATCATTCCATTTATTAGGTGGAAAATTATTGTTTAGATACATAGATGCCGTACATAGACACTGTCAGCAGATAAGGCCTATGGCCCACACAGTCTACCTATTTGAGCTTGTAAGTTCCATTTGTGTTTTTCTATATTATTATTTTATATTTTGGAGGTTTCATGTAGGCTTGATATTATTCTTGAAATGGCAGAGATATTCCTAGGAACTTGCAAGATACTGATATATAACAATACCATTTGTAAAGGTCCTGGTCAAACAATTGGAAACAGAAGACTGGTTTTTTTGTCATTTTATAACATGATGTACTGAGTGTGTATTTACTAAGTTGCCAGATAGGGGCCTTGAAGAAATATAATTACATTTACTTAACTCATTCAAGATTCCATCAGGTGGTCAGAAAACGTTTATGAGAATTTGTCTGAAAACTAACAAATGTATGATGCAAAAATACCATCTGTGAATATGTATATGGGGAATGTCTCCAATTTATTTGCAATAAATTTTACAGGCATTTCTAGTATCTTTTGAAAGACTGACCACTTGTGATTACTAATTTTGAGTATAGTTCATGAACTAATGAGTGTAATATTTGTTATTTCATATAGTCCCCATTATGCCTTATGCATTCCATGTAAATCCAAATCATTCCAAGGCCATTTTGACATATAACATTAATACAGAACAGCAAATCACAGCTTGTTTCCATATAAAAGGCTGCTGATAAAATAAATAAAGAACAAACTCAAAAATAAGGAACCAGTGGCTTATGGAAAATCTACAGAGATTTGATTCTGCATCTGTGGGGAAAATACAGGAAAAATGAAGGATTGTTACAGAGAAATGGTTATTTGGATCTGGGAGCACTGAATATATCTTATCCTATATTTTGTATTCTCTGTAGCGCAGGGAGATGCTGCATCTCTTTGTCACAGTGATGTTCATGTACACATTTCTGCACTGTGTTTACTCAGGCTGTCCCAGATTAGATGCAATATCTTGTTTTCAGTGAGGTCATGATGTTACCATTTTTATAATGTATTTATTCAGGTACCTACCCAGGACCTCTGTATTCAAAGGAGATGTGCAGTGCATCCACTCAGAAAAGGGATGATGCCGAGCAACTCCAATAATGCACCACAGCATGATATTCAAACATGTGGGATGCACTGGTTGCAAATGAATGGACAGGTGCACACTAATGGTATACCTTGCAAGTCAAGGAGGCATTCCCATGCATATGCTGCACTGTGGCATAGTCAGTGAGAATGCACCTCTCACAGTCCAGAGCACTGTGGCCCACAATTAGGCAATGAATAGCTGGCCTAACCAGCCAGCCATCCACAGGTGGGTTATGAAGTTCACTCAGGCAACCCTGGTGTACTAGAGGTACCCCTTTCCATCCTCAGTCAATCCAACTCCATCCCCAAATAGCTCCATAGTGTGGGGCCCCACCAGATATGATTGCACCAGAGGAAACAATGGTCCATATCCATAGCATAGAGGAACCCCACCCACCACCCCAGTACACAGACACCCTTGCTCTACCCCGCACTCTAACCTGTTGTAGAGACTGGCACTGCCCTCCACACCCTGATACAGCCAGCCACCAACTGCTTTGGACCTAGGCTGGGGACCTGCACTCCAGAATGACCCAAGTGGCTGTACCATGAATTGGAGCACTGCACAAGCTGTGAACCCACCAGTGTATGCAGCCATGTGTACGTCCCTGACAATTGCAAACTGTAAGAGGTCATTGACATACCTCCAATGCATGCCTTGTCAGTGCTGTATCATTCTGCTGTCTTATGCCACTACATGTCCACACTTTCCCCCATTCCCCTGTGTAACATGCCACCCTTTGGACTGATGAGGTATCCCGGTACCATGGGTGCAGTATCCTGCAATGCCATTTGCAGTGTATGCTCCAGGCTATGGATAGTTCATCCACGGTTCCCCAATTGTACAAATGAATGGAGGTCAACTGTAATATTCCTGTTCTGGGACCTGTGTGAGTAGGTACAGCATCTGCAGTCACCTGCACTGAGAAGTGCAATAGCACCAGGATGATGGATCCACATCTGAGTGCCTGAGGTATATGGCCACTGGGCATTATCACCCATGCACAGCTCATGCCTATGTGTGATGCATTCCAGAATCCTACTGCCAGTGCTCCACCACCCACCGATACAGTGGTACAATCCCAGTCATTGCAATGGGATGGGTTGCGGGGCAGGGAGAGGGTGTCTGTGCACCGTTGAGGGGGCAGGGCCACTACTCTATGGACATGGATTGCAGGTATATTCTGTGTGATCAGGATGGGAGCAGGGTCTCTACAGTATGGAACTGATAGAACCTAGACTCTGGTATGATCAGAGCTGGTGGAATGGGTGGGAGGTGCTACTTTACCACTAGAGACATCAGAAAGTGTCCCACATGGGAGCTATTGGAGTTGGGGCTTGGGGAAGAATGCTGCTCTGGTACATACATCCCCATGCCAACATTCAAATGGGCCAGTAATGAGCATGCATAAGGCCCCTTTGCACCCTGCATGTTCAATTAGCTCATTTGCATTCCTGGGCTGAATATTACCCATGGGGCTGCAGCACATACGGTATGTGCCACACTCCCCTGGAGGTATTCAGTTGTGGAGTGCCCTGGATGCACCTGTCTTAGCAGCCATCTGCACTGTAACTCCTGTCTAGGGTCACATTTCAATAGGCACAATGACGCCCACCAGGATGAAGTGCAGTGTCACAGGTTTACTGCATGACAAAGGCATTAACTCCAATTAAAATTGCATTGTTTGCTGCAGTAACTCTACTGCAGAATTTTGCAGTGCTGCGCTTGATCCTGGTGGGCTTCACTGTTTGCACACCCTATGCCGGTGGGGCATTCTCTTTGAATATTGTATCAGTGCCAACCGCGCACCTCTTTGCACAATGCATCTTTCTGCTCGTGCATTGATCCACCACTAATATGTCTCCCCAGATGTAAAATGTTGTTTTCAGTGCATTCTGATTTTACACAATGCAGCATAATATTGTGTAGATGTAGAGTCCCACTGAAAATAAGATGCTGTTTCTTTTGTGAACTATCCAGGCTAAATATATAATAATCAACAGGCATATTCTAGGAAACACATTGTAAAATGTGTAAAAGAAAGACCACATTGAAACTGCCTCTCCACAGATCTGCATTGTGCAAATTCATTAGGAATAATGGGTAAAGCATCCCAAAAGCTCTAATCAGCCATATCGGCTCTGACCAGAGTTTGTTAATATGGATGCTCTGCCCCATAAGGATAGTGATAATTGTTCCCAGTGCTTAAGATCCATTTCAATTGATTGTAGTATAGGATCTAAATATCAGGCCTCTAACTGGTGTAAGTTCCTGGATATCTTAATTCCCAGTTAAGATATTGCATTAGGTTTCCACTTTAGTCCCATGTCCTCAATCTCATTCTTAAATGAATGGCACGACAGTGGATAAGCAACTGTTTTGGTCAAATTTAGTTTATGACCAGAGAACAAGCCAAACTGTGTAAGGAGCTGTATTACGACAGGCAAAGAGGTAAGCCAGCTGGGAATGTGAAGGAGTATATCATCTGCAAGGTGGACAATTTAAATTTGTGGCTGCCAATTGTCAGCCCTTAATTTCTTGAGAGAGACTGATCCAATGGGTAAGGGTTCAATATAAAGATTAAATAAATACAGGATAGAGGAAGCCCTGGCAGGTTCCCTTGTCAATAGGAAAACTTGCAACAATATATTATTACACAGAATACACACTGTTGGCTTAGTGTACAAGACCTGTATTCTGCGATAAATTCATCAGGAAGTCCATATTTAGGTAATAGGGCAACTAGGTATGACCAGCTGACTTGGTCGAAGCTTTCTGTGCATCCAGAGAAACCAGCAACGAGTTGGTACCGGACTACCTGGATGCAGAAATAATATAGAATCATTTCTGAAAGTGGTCACTTGACATTCACCCTGCCACAAAGCCTGCTTGTTCAGGGCCCAAAAGGGAGGTCCATACTCGCCAAATGAGTAGCTAAAAGTTTTGCATATATCTTCATATCAACATTTATTAATGATATCGGCCAATAGTTTTCAATCTTTGCAGGGTCCCTCCCTGGTTTGGGTAGAAGAACAATTTTAGTGTCTAACAAAGTAAAATCCTTGGGAGAGGAACCTCTAAGGAAATTAAAAGTATGAGCTAGAACTGGGGTGAGTTCTTCAGAAAATGTTTTGTAAAACAGTGGTGAAAACTCATCAGGGCCAGGGCCTTTGTCAGAGGGAAGGATGTGATAGTTTTCTTGACCTCTTGCTCAGTAATAGGGAATGAAACTGAACTGCAGACAGTTAGGGAAGATTCGCTGATCCAAAAATTCTCTTGAATAACATCCAGAGATGTATCGAAGGAGAGGCAGTATATAAATTTAAGTAATACTTCCAAAATAAATTAGTCATATTGTTCAGATTGCTTGTAGGTTTACCTGTTGCAGGATTGGATAGGAAGGACACCCAGCGGAAGTTGCCTGTTGCTTTAATTTAAGAGCCAGCAACTTCCTTCTTTATTCCCTTGGCCAATGTAAGTGGCTTTCATAGCTGCCAAAGCCTTATCTACCTCTGCTAACATAGAGATGCAGCGAATTTAAATTCTGCCAGTCAAGTGCCTGCAAGTAGGCACTCACATTGTCACTTGCTATGTGGAGTGACTCATATGAAAGGCGATTTCACCTTGTAATTATTACTTTGCATTGTCATTCTGCCTTAATGTGAAGTAAGGTGAAGTGACAACAATATTGGCGGCCCCTACATACAGTCACCAGAATTAATGTGCATTCCCAAAGTGCTACTGTATTTTGTCCAGAAAACTCCCAGTGCTGATGAAGTGAAATGAGAGCACAACAAGAAATGCAAAGTCTCCCAGAATTAACGGCAAACTCAGTCATGCATGCAGTGGTCACACACAGTCACCAGAATTAAGGTGCATCCCAAAATGCTACTGTCTTGTGTCCAGAAGATTCCCAGTGCTGACTAAATGATACTGTCTTGTGTCCAGAAAATTCCCAGTGCTGATGAAGTGAAACGAGAGTGTAACAAGAAATGCAAAGTCTCCAGAATTAATGGCACACCAGTCATGTTCACAGTACTCACACACAATCACCAGAATTAATGTACATCCCCAAAATGCTACTGTCTTGTGTCAAGAAAATACCCAGTACTGATGAAATGCTACTGTTTGTGTCCAGAAAATTCTCTGGTGCTGACGAGTGAAATGAGAGTGTAACAAGAAATGCAAAGTCTCCCAGAATTAATGGTGCACTGCAAACGCACAGACAGATTAAGATTGCACTGTGCACTCAAGAGATGCATATGAAAAGGCACAACACCACCTAACCAGTGCTCAAAACAAGTCACAAATCCAAATCTGGACAGGAATACCTTTTGCCTTGGGGAATAGTGCACGGCAGTAACAATCCACTACCAGTAAAGATACCACAAAGCAGTACAAAAATTCATGCAGGTGCGGTGGATAGCAGGTTCACACTACTGCAGTTACTCTGTGGCACAATAAAACATGTCTGATTTGATGGCACGCATCACACACACACTCACACTCACACACACACACTAAGTAACGCTGAGCAAACTGAAAACCTTTAGTAATATAACCAAATGTTTTAAACAAATTATACACTGCTGCACCACAACAATCTGCAAAAATGTCAAGAATTACTGAAAATATTACTGTGTGTACTTTAACACAGTTGTATAAGAAAATATAACCAAAGCAGAAAGAGTGCCTTTTTCTCCCAGTTAATCTACCTACACCCCAAATACGCCTCCCAAAGCACACTTCACAGTACACAGACTGACTGTTCTAAATTAATATTCAAAATCTACACAAAACAATAAGTACTCAAATGATATGAGCACAGAAGGGTTTCCTACAATTGATGTACTAAATTTTGAGCAAAAAAAAAAACTCAAAAGGCATTTTTAACAGCTTTAGAGGTTCTGAATCGCAGAGCTCTGAAAGCAAACTGTCTCCAGCTACCACTACACACACACTACCCAGGCCAGAACTGAGGCTGTGTAGAATAATCTAGATCCCATGTGACCTGCAATCCCATGAATCACTGCAGAATTTCATTTGGAGCTCAATTACAAGGTGAAGTGAGGAGCAGTACATTGATTTTGATGTACTTTGCCTTTAAATTGGTGGAGGAGTTGTTTGGGGAAGGCGGAATAATGCAAAGTCATTTGTTTCAATGAACTTCATGTTCCTCATTATGACATGATGTACCAGCGAATCATTATGGAATGAGTTAGCCACTGTGCCCACCACTAGTCTAACATAAACACTGAATATTTATCCCTAGGGTGAGCTAGCTCTGTACAAATATTGTCAGAGGATTCGTGCAAAATATACTTTTCCAAATGGCAGATTCTAGACAGCCAAGCATCTGCTTGGGCCTGCATCTTCTTCTTGCACACTGAAGTTAGTCTTATTAACTCCCCCACCAAGTCACCTTGAGGGATCCCCAAATCATATCAGTTGCAAAGGCCCATCAAGATTCTCACTGATGAAGCGGGTGTAAATAACACAGATTTTGGCAGTATTTGGGTTCTTCAAAAGTAAATTATTCAATGACAAGGTTCAGGTGTGGGTTTGTATATGGGGGATCCAGGATGGTAAAACTGGGGAATGTTCAGATAGAACCCAGGACAAAAATAAAGCAATTGAGTAAGTAGGGAGTAATGATTGACTAATAAATATTCTAATCTAGAATACACTTTATGTGGGTCAAATAAAAGTATAGTCCTGTTTGTGGGATGCAGAAATCTCCAGGTATTTAGACCTAAGGAGTCTATAAGTTCCATGAGTACACACTAGGCTGGAGAAAAACAGCCCATCTCCTGTATGTCCTGTCCAGGTCATTGGCAAAGACTAGATTCCAATCTCCTCCCAAAATTAGGGAGATGGGAAAGTGGTGCCAGCATAGTTAGTAGAGTAGTAAAGAAGGAGGATGAATCATGTTGGGACCATAGATAGCACCTGAGTACCAGTTCAAAATGCCCAAGGGTACCAAGTAAAACACATATACTTTCTGTATCCTCACAATATTTAAGGTGTGAATGGCAAGGATTTAACTAGTAGAATGGTAACCCTCTTTCCGAGGACTGTTGCCTGAGCAATATGCATGTGCCACCCAAAGCTTACATAAATTTGTGGTATGAGATTCCAAAAGATGAGTCTCTTGGAGAAAAACTATGTGCAGACTACTAGCATTCAAATGTCTAAGGACAGTATGTTTTTTCCTGCAATCCTTTCCTCCTTAATATTCCAGGAAACAGTGTTAACAAAATTAGCCATTAATCATAAAAAGTAAAGAAAATTACTATGCTAACACAGACAGAAAGATTGTCTTGTTGTATTACTAGCCACACACAGACAGCCCTCCCCATCCCCATGTCCCCAAAAGGAAAAAAAGTACATCATATATAATTCACTTATAGCTCCCAAAAAGGAAAAAAAAAGTATAGTACCCAATAATTCAAGAAAATAATCTCACCCAGGACAAAACCTGCTCCAGTCCAAAAGGCCTACAGGGAAAAAAACAGGGTCCTCCCTCCTAATCTGGCATTGTGTCATTAAAGCAATTGGGCCATATTATCCCTCCCTACTTTATGTAAACAGAAAAATACAATGTCTAGTAAACTAATCTCTAATGGACAAAAACAGAGACTGTCCAAAATACGTATCTAAGAAAAGACCAAGGACTTTCCTGCTGGAAACAGGCATAAAAGGACAGCATGTGGGGTTCTTCATGAGTTCACAGCAGACTTAGGAGCCCATCACACTGTGCTGACAACCTGATTGGTCAATGGTGTCTGTGATCCATCTGCTGTGAGACCATTGCACAGATAGCAGCCAGACTCTGGAGGGAGCGGAAGGAATTGGGCACTTGTTCTGCAAACTGCTGCTAAATATCGGTGAAAACTTATAAAAATAATAAAAAGTAAAAACCTTCACGAAAGAGCAAAGGTAGTGGAGTCAGGACTGGGGATTGAAAGGATCTCAGGAAGGGGGATTGGAGGATCATTCTCTCAGTCGAGGAGGTGGATGGTGGTTCAGTGTTAAGGAGAGAAGGAGCAAGAAGGAGGACAAAAAAAACACAAGGCTCTGGCAGCTGGTTTGTGTCTCTGCAGCATAGTGAAAGCCATTTATGCTGTATTGCACTGTCTGTTAGGTACCGTGCACTGTCATTTTTACTGTGACATAGTCTCTCTGCAGCATAGTGAAAGCTATTTAGGCTGTATTACAATGTTTTTAGGTGCCCCAGGCCCTGTCATTTATTACTGTGACATATATAGCTACACTGTGTGTCTCTCTGCAGCATAGTGAAAGCCATTTAGGCTGTATTACCTTGTCTGTTAGGTGCCCAGAGGCATGTCATTTATATAACTGTGATATAGCTACACTGTGTGTCTCTGCATCATAGTGAAAAGCATTTAAGCTGACTGCATTACAGTGTTTGTTGGGTGTACCAAGCACTGTCATTTACTACTGTCACATAGCTACAGTGTGTATCTCTGCAGCATAGTGAACACCATCTAGCATGATTTACACTCTCTGTTAGGTGCCCTGAGTCCTGTCATTTATATTGCTGCAACATAGCTCTACCGTGTGTCTCTCTGTAGCATAGTAAAAGCCATTTAGGCTGTACTACACTGTCTGTTATGTGCCTTGAGCCCTGTCATTTATTACTGTGACATATACAGTATAGCTACACTGTGTGTCTCTCTGTAGCATAGTGAAAGCCATTTAGGCTGTATTACACTGTCACTTAGGTGCCCTGAGCCCCTGTCATGTGTTACTGTGACATACGGTGTAGCCTGCCAGGATGAAGGGCAGTGTCATAGGTTTGCTGCATTACAAAAGGATTACCTCCCATTGAAATTGCATTTCCTGTTGCAGTAACTCTACTGCAGAATTCTGCAGTGCTGCAATTCATCCTGGTGGACTTCACTGTAGCTACACTATGTGTCTCTGCAGCATAGTGAAGGCCATTTTGGCTGTATTACACTATCTATTAGGTGCCCCAAGTCCTGTCATGTATTACTGTGACATACCTACACTGTTAGAAGGAGTAATGGAGGAGGCAACATAAAACAGAACCGAGCCCCAGACTTAGGGAACAAACTAAAAACTGAAAAAGCCAGGCATCACTGTATGCGAAAAAAACCCTATATGATAGGTATAATTAAAATCGTATTTCTTACACAGAAAATAAACGATAGAAAAACAGCAGCAATCAGTTACTCCTGCAACAAATAAACTACCATCATTTCATGTAATACGCTCACTTTTTTCAAGGTATGGCTACAGGTAGGAATCTACCTATTATAAGGTACCTGCTTAAAGGAACATACCTCTCATTTTACATACCTGTAGTGATGTAAAAAGCAACAATCTCCACCATATCCCATACTTAAAACTTGATCTCAAAATAATTTATATTTTTAAGTGCAAAATGCTATCTAATATATACATACTAATATAAACAAGCATTTGTCAATGCCGGTTCACGATTGGTAAACGTATTAGTATTGTTCTGGTGGGGCAGGGCTGCAGGTCCCTGCAGGCTTATTTACATGCAGTTGAGTAGCATCACTTCGTAAACAATACAAGGTTCTTATTTATTCCCCAGAAAACTTTCTATTGTCTGTGCTCCCTGTGACCTCAACCCTCCACACTAAGTGCTGACTCCTCATTGCAGTCCCACTAGGCAGCCCTGAGGATCGGGCATCATGACTTGAAAGGAGGATGTCTTGCCTATGGCCCCCTTTCTCAGTGCTGAATGGTGGAATTAAACAAAGGGACAGGAGAGGGAGTCTGTGGGACTATAGGCAAGGGACTGGAAGGTAGGGGACAAGGAAAAGGAAAATCCCATGTTGGGAGAAAGTCACTATTTTGTTATTGTGTCAATAACTTTGGGGTACAACACTGGCAAGGCAGGAGGAGGGTCATACTGCAAATATAGGAATAAAAGCCCCTTCTGGGCTTGTGGGCTGGGGTATCAGGCAATGGGGGAGGGCACAGCCAAAATGAGAAAAAAACACTGGCTTCTTGAGCAGACCTCCCAGAGCTCGAGGCCTAGACAAAAGTCCTGGTTGTCCCCATGATGGTGAAAGCAGAGTAAGGAGGCAGCAGCAAGAGCAGAAAAGGCTGGACCAGTGAGGAAGGGACCAGTGGAGGATGTTAGCCAGGTTGATCAGGATGCAAACAGCTGTTTGCTGGGCAGTGACCTGCAGATGAAAAGAAAATGCTGCCACATGATTGGTGTGGCTTTTTCTTTCAAGTGCAGACCATCTCAGACAAAACATGGTCATAATCAGCCTGGTTGATGATTGGTGTAGCACAGTCGAGCCCTTGCAGAGAACTCTGCATTGGACAGACAATGTCACCCACTCAAAAGCAACTCATTTCAAGAAGTTCACTGTGAGTGCATGCATGGTGATTAAAAACACTCATAAGTCTCAACTACATGCTGATTTAGCCTTCAGACCAGTACAGCAACAATCATAAATATCAGTTTTAGGATACTTAGCTTAATGTAAAATAACTGCCTTGAAACCAAATGGATCTACTCCAAAAATCCATGATGGGTAAGATTTCTGCTGGTACCAGAATTAATAACAGTAAATAGTGTTAGAAGGCACTACTGTACACGAAAACAACTGCAAATGTGGCCTGGACCACAAACACCAGAATATAACTTTTTTTGTGACGGTTGTTTGGATCCAGTAAATTAAATATTATTATAATAATGAATAACATATGCTGGAAAAACAGTATTTTAAAGAATCATGCTCCATTATATGATGGAAAGTAAAGTGCTTTATTTCTTCATTAATGTTTAACAGTGTGCAAGAAATAAATAATGAGATTGGGGCAAGAGAGTTCCACACTTCAGCAGTTCTGTGCTGACTGGGTTATTGCTTACAGGAGGGGTGAGGCAGTGCAGTGTAGTAGTTAGAACACAGAGAAGTGAACCTGAAGAGCATTTTTTCCATCCTACTACCTTCATTCATTCACTGTCGGTGAGACCTTAAAGAGCTAGTGTATCAAGCATTTCTAACCACTTGGAGCTTATTGGAGGGTTTACCTATAGCGCTGTGACAGCTAACTTCCCAACATCCTCGACAGTGACAGACACAATGCTGAGTGTTGGCATTGTATTGTCAGGGATGTCGGTTTGTTTTCATTAGGGGACTGTGCCCACTGGACGCCCATGTGGGAGGCCCTCACCCACACCGCTGGTTCTAATTAAACAACTCCGAGTCTGAGTTGTCTTGGGAGGGGTAAAGCACTGGGAGATGCAGGACCATCACAGCAACTCAATGCTTTTTGTCAAATTCTGTCACTATGATGGTCTTCGCTGTGGTAGTGTCGATGTGCGGTCAGCATACCTTACTGGAGTACTGAGTTACTTCCATTGTCAGTGTTATTTAATTTTTGTTTGTTGATATTTTAGTTCTAACACACAAGTCAACTACCAAGTTACAAGTATTTATCTTGGCTCTAGCAAGTACAGTTGGTCTCTAGTGCTAACCTGTAGACAGGAAGTGATGTAGTGGGGAAAGCTGCCTGGTATTTTAATCCCAGTACACAGCATAGAAGTTCTATGGCCAGGAACTAAATGTCTATCTCATCCTTCTCCTCCTCCCAACAGTCAGGTCAATCATAACCCACCCCTTCCTCCTCACACTGGGTCACATCTCCTCCTACACATTTAACTCATCCCTCTAAGGCATCAAGTGAAAGCTGGTTGTGGTTTTGCAGCATCTTTTATGTGAGCACAGCACTGTTCACTAATCTCGGTGATGTTTTAGTGCTAACTAGCCCAAAATCCTAAATGTGTAATGGGACATTCTCTTCCCAGAGTGGTGGTGATTTCTTAAGAACACCGGCAGCAGTGGGTTTGAAAAGACAAGCAGCTTTCTTGACAGAATGATCTGCAAGCAGTGTCAGCTTTCTCTCTCTCTCTCTCTCCCTTTCTCCCCTCACTGGAGTGGCATAGATAGGAAATTGAGATGGGGATTTGTGTATTGACTTTGAGAGACAAACTGCTTTCTTGACCATGGTTCCAGACTGCAGTAGTGGAGATCTAAATCAGAGAATGCAAGAGATTACAATTTGAGACATGTAGGATATCCTCCTAGAAAACATTAACCATGCATAAGTTAATTGATGTTGTGCAAGTTTATTTGAAACCTCACCATGTTTCAAATAATCTTGCACAGCACTTCATCATTAGCTGTAACTGAGTTATGGTTTTTCCATTCTGGTGTGCCTGCTTTTGTTAATGTAGATCCCCACTGCTGATGTCTGGCACTGTGGTCAAGAAAGCAGACCATCTCAACCCCTCTACACAAATCCAGTCTGCAGTTTCTATAGGTGGTACCCTTGTTTACTGCGCAGTGGCTTTGTTGTGAACCACTCGGCAGCTAGCTACTGCTGTCAGGATCAGGGACCACACACTGCCATGGAAGCTGCTTTAAACTCTCAAATCACAAATTCCACCAAGAGCAATGCTGGCTACAATCTCTGGCCACATGCACAGTTAACTACCTCAGGGACACACCCAGCAAAGCCATATGCTGTAGCTGCTGTGTTTTGTTTGGAGTCAGAACTATGGGCAGACAGCCAGGAGAAGAAAACGAGGAAGGGAGGTTACGCGGGCATGTGAGATCAGGAGCTAACTTGAGAAAACCTCTTTCCTTTCAATAGGAAACAAAATAAAATCTGAACACCCACACAACAGAAAAAGCCAGACAGGCTTTGCTTTGCACAGAAAAGGCCATCCAAGTAGCTAATAACATGATCTGGACCTGGATCTTTCCTCCCAGGACCTTACTTGCTTTCTTAGGTGATACAGCTCCACAAGCCAGCGATGTACAAAACTATTACAATATTTAACAAGTATTTGTCAAAGCCGAATGTTTGCTTGCTGGTATTGGCATTGGTAGTGCAGGAGTTAGAGAGATGCATAACAGTAATGGCAGTGAAGTACTGAATTAATGCCAATCCCCAACCCCACTCTGCAGAGAGTGACAGGAGTTGGAGGTGTGCCTTTGGGTCATTGGCCATAACATTCACACTATTCCACCTCACCCCACCCTGCAGACACTGACAGGTGTTGCAGTGTGCCTTGGTTCTTCAGCCCTTATGCTCACCCCATTCCATAGGGAAATAAGCTGTGATGGGTGCAGTATAGGAGAGTGGGGTGAATGTTGAGTCCAATGACCCCAAGACACACCTCAGTGTGTGTTAGTGGCTGTAAGTGAAGGTGGGGTGGAATGGGGTGAGCATTATGCGACAACCCCAAGACTCACCCCGACACCTGTCAGTCTGTACAGGGTGGGTATTATGGTTTGAAACCCTAATGCCCCAGGTGTTTGTTGATATTTTTGCTCAAATTTTCAACATGGGCTTTTCTGGGACCCCACCTCATGAACAGTGGCAGTATCATTTGCTACTCAATCCCAAAAGGTGATTTCACAGCAAGTGTGCCATTCAGCGCCACAGGTGTGAAAACACATTTTGGGCAGGATGTGAAAATGACAGCTATACTGTTCATGAGGAGGTGTGAAGAAATGGCAATGCTGAAAAACGGAGGAAAATATAAAAGTGATGAAGTTACTAGTGTGCGAAACTGTGCAACGATGTTTGTGACACAGTCATTTTGGAATGTTTTCACCAAATTTTCAACACGGCCTTTTGGGATCTCCTTCTTGAACAGTCGCACTGGTATTTCATTAATCTATCCTGAAAGTTGATTTCAGACAGCAACCGCACCATTCTACACCACAGGTGCAAAACACATTTTGGGAAGGATGCAAAAATGACAGCTGTACTGTTCATAAAGGGTGTGACAAAATGACAATGTTGGAAATTTGGAGTGAAAATATTAAAATTGATGACGTTACAAGTGAAACTGCGCAATAGACACTCATAACACAGTAATTTTTTGAGTTTCTCACCAAATTTGCAACAAGGGCTTTTGGTACTCCATCTCATGAACAGGGCACTGTTATTTCATTAATTTGACCCAAAGGTGATTCTGCAGTGACTGTGAAATGACCTTTGGGACAGAGAAAGGAAATGAAATGACAGTGACAGTGTTCATGAGGTAGTCCCAAGAACCACATGTTGAAAATTTGGGACCAAAACTATAAAAGTGGCTGAAGTATCAACCTAAGTTGAAACCCATAGCCTTGACAATGCCAGTTGGACTGTTCCCCACCTTTTTTTCTCACCCTGTCCCCCTCCACACTTCCACATAGGTATTTCCTGGATGACCAGGTTGTGACTTCCACTATTGTTATACTTTATACAATTGCTGTTTACTGCCTGCAACTTTATTCCATAAACCACTGTTATATTGTGTTCTTTTGTTATCTGTATTGCACCTGTATGTTACCACTGTTGTATCTCACACTGTAACCATGTCTACCCTCCCTGCAATGAAGTGTTTTGTAAATGAGTCCCTGACTCAAAGGTTGTAAATCTGACTTTCAAAATAATAATAAATACCCCCAATTGACTGCCATTATAGGGCTTATCATCAGAGTGTATTCAGTTCCGGTTGGTCTTTAAAGAGTGCTGACTATTCTCGGTCCACAGAAGATTGCTGTTCTAGATGTCCGGAGGTAAACATGGGTGAGACGGGTGTAGTGATATGGAGTGTGCAGAGGGAAGGTGAGGTTGGGGAGTAGGATGGTGGGAATGACGAGGACCATTTTCTTTTTTTTCAGGTTTAAAAAAAGATCTTGTAGGACTGTTTTCTTTTTACAGGGAAATTAATAAAACAGATTTCACACACTGGATGGGATCCCAGTGTGCCACAGTACTGGCAGGGGATTACTGCCAACCCAGGGACTGGGCACCCGAGGTCGGCTGAAAGCATGTGGCATGGGAGGATGGCACATCTGGCACCATGAGTGGGCATCCCAGTGTCAGAAGCATCAAAGGTAGTTTTTGGCACACTGGGGTGGGCCCCAGTGTGCCACATTAATGGGGGAGGGGATACATGCTGAAATGGGGATTCAGCACCCCAATGTCTACTTGCTCTTTAAGCCTGTTGTTCAGCCTCCTATGTCTGTCATGGTGGGCTGCAGTTGCAGCCAGCCACATTAGTGCGATTGCACTTAAGTGAAAATGCCTTTGAGCACTGTAAACTCACAGCCTGTATGGAGCTTAGACCGTGGCCTACTCTGCATGCGTGGGAGATGAGGAGCAAAGGAGTCAGCGGGAAGTGGAGGAGGCAGGAGGAAAGTGCCTCCTCCCACCTTCCAGAATCGCTGTTCGTTGGCACTATTTCATTCATTCATAAAATTTTATTCATAAGAATATTATGAACAGGATAGATGCAATAATGTTCCACTGAGCAAAAGCTAATTTCCAAGGAGATCCCAATGTGCAATTTTATAAACAGTTTCAAGATACAAAAATGTATAAAATGTAACCCCATCTCAAGTACAAAAGATAAATGACATACAATATCAACAGGTACAAAGGATACATATTCATAAATAATACAAAGAGCTATGGCAACATGTCTAACATTAAAGTGCATTACAGCAATGATATGGTTGCATCGATTTTCAAAAAACTATTTTTGATGAAATATGATTTGATAGCCTGGTTTACCAATCTGAAATGAATTGGGATACAATTCCATAGCATTGTCCCCCTACAGTAAAAAGATGATACACCTATTTTTAGTTACAGTGTGGAACGCTATACTCCAGACCTAGGGCAGATCTCAAGTTTTCTGAGCTTCTTAATTTAAAAGTTTTTCAGAATATATCCTAGCAACTTTCCTTGTTGTACCTTACATATGGTTAAAGTATGCCAATCTCTCCTATCAGTAAGCCTTACCCAGTTTAATGATCTGTACCTGTGACAGTGATGGTTCGCTTTGGGGTATTAAGTATGAGATGAGCCATTTTGTTATACATTATACCTAATTTAATCAGACCCATCTTAGGGGCCCCAGCATAGATAATATCCCCATAATCCAGTACTGGCAAAAGCATCATGTTTACTACCCTTAGCCTTGTCTTCTGTGACATAAAGGCCTGGATATTCAAAAGGGTTGCGATGTGCAAGTCCAAAATTGCGCCATTTTGCGATATTCAGAAGGAGGCAGTTGCGCACTAAAACATGCTGAGCAACAGCGAAATGAAATGAAGGCATGCGCAACTCAAGGGGTGGATCCATGCATAAAGAGAGCGCAATGCGATATTCAAAGACTTGCGATACGCGCAATAGCGCACAGCCAGAAATTGGCAAGACTAGCGGAAATGAGCCAAAATAAAAGGCTCAAGGAAGTGGCGCAAGAACGCTAACAAGGCTGCCAAGTGGGGAGAGAGAGAGAGAGAGACAGACAGACAGACAGACAACAGACAGGCTAGGGCAGGCAAGGAAAGCATGGGCCATAGGCTGTAGAGGCCAGCGGGGTGCCCAGTGCAGTGGAAGTAGCAGTGAGGACAGCGGGGTAACACTGCAACAGCAGCCAGGGGTCAGAAGCCAGGGAGATGGACAGTGCCAGCTTCACATGGAAGCTGTAATGAGGGTGAGAATGCATGCTTCAGGGGACGTGGCCGTGGAAGGGCCTGTCGCGGTATGCCTCAACTGGCAGTACTGCGTCTGCATCAGCTTTGAGCTGTACACAGATGTAGAGATCGTGGGCGGTACCGCCTGAACAGGGCAATACTGAGACGGCTCTGTGAGCTGTGCAGTGATGTGATACAGGCACCCTCACGACGAGTCACGCCTGTCGGTGGAGACCAAGGTGACAGCCTGCATGTGCCTGCTCGCCATGGGCACCTTCCAGAGGCCGACAGGGACACCACAGGCATCACACAGTCGGCCATGTCACGCGCCCTCACCCACCTCAGCGCACTGCTGCCACATGCTGCGGAGTACATCCATTTCCCCAGCACCGTGGCAGAGCATACAGCAAACATGCAGGAGTTCCACAGGGTAGCACATATGCCTGGAGAACTATAGACTGCACCCATGTGGCCATTCGCATGCCACCTGGCCCCGATGGGCTCACAGAATAGGAACAGAAAGGGATTCTCCAGTGTCAACTGCCAGGTGGTGTGATGCCACTGGGCGATAATCAATGTCTGTGCACACACCCTGGTGGAGCACATGATGCCTTCATATGGTATCAGTCCACATTGTGCCATCGATTCGAGAGTGGGACATCCCACAGGACATCTAGTGGGTGAGTACACATGTATGGAATGCAAACTCGGGCAAGGGTGGGAATGCCACAGGTGCCATGGTAGTGATACACAGGGATATGGGCAATATGGACCTGAACATGAGACTGATCTCCACTATCTCCACACAGGTGACAGCGGATACCCACTCCGTCCCTGGCTGCTCACACTGCACGGCGCCCCATGACCCTATCGCAGCAACGCTATGATGAGGCACATGTTTCCACATGCAACATCATAGAGCGGGTGTTTGGGATGCTCAAGGCATGCTTCGATGCCTAGACACCTCCGGGCGGGTGCCTCACAGTACAGCCCCCAAAAGGCCTGTGGGATATTCCTGGCCTGTTGCATCCTGCACAACATGGCCAAAGACTATGGGATAGCCGTACAGGTTGAAGAGGGGACAGCGATGGGGACGCCTGTAGCGCCGTGTTGATGGTGATGAGCAGCCCCCAGGACAGCGGGACCCCCAACTGATCCGGCAGGCCCAGCTGCACCGGACACCATCACAGAGGAGCACTATGCAGAACACAGGTAAGTCAAGGGACATGTGAACTAACACTGTCCATGCGCAAACCACAGGCACACAAGGTAACACACCAGGTGCATGACGGCCAGGGAGTGAAGGGTCCAGGCATACAAACACACCATCAGGGAGGTGAGCACTCATATGGACACACACACCAGGCACAGAGTGTACATGGGCACATGCACAGCACAACAGAACGACATTGCTAACACACACAGCACCACCGACCACCCCCACCACCTGTACTCGTCCATACGCGTGTGTCAGATGCTGGGCACACTTGCACCTTGGTGTACAGTACAATGCAGGCATCATCATGCACACGCACCTGTGGACAGCAGTTGGGAGGGTGCAGGTGGTCCGTGTGTTGGCGTGGTGGAGCAGAGCACCCAGCAGTGCACTGCCCACCATGACACACATTGCACACATGGCAGCACCAGACAGGGCCCGCACTGGGAGACAGCTCAGTCATGTAGCACTGTCCCACGGCCACCACGGATGCGTGGGTGGCCCCACCGTGACCCAACAACACTGGCAGGCTGAGCAGGGGCCACATGGGGTGGCACCTGTTGCACCACCAGGGGTCCCACTGCGCCAACGCCGACCTTTCCCGCACAGGGTCTGCAGCATGCCGAATAAACCTGCACCAGGGTGCTCGGATGGCCACAGCAAAACCTGGCGTCGACAGGCCTGGTGTTGCATGATGCCGGAACGGGAGTGGAGAGGAACTGTGTGGGTGTGCGGACAGGGCACCTGACTGTGTGCCCAATGTGTCCACGACAGAGACCACTGCCTGGGTCAGCCTGTCAATGGCGGGCGGTCACATCCGTCTCACATACGCACCAGCTCTGCATGGTCCAGAGCACACTCCTGCTGTGCCGCTCCACAGCCACAGACAGTGCCTCCACGGACATTGCAACCCACCTCTGCAGCTGTACTGATTCCTGCAGCAGGCGGTGTGCTCATCCAATGGGTACTGTGCCCCATCGGCATCCTGTCCTCAGGTGTGGAAGGTCCTGATGCACAACACCCCTTGAGGGTGGGCGCTTGTCTCGCCAGGACCAGGAATGGTGGATAAAGGGCGGCAGACATGTGCCACCGCTGACACTGTACCCCCAGACCTGGTGGGTGACTGCTGCTGCTGCCCGCCAACTGCTGTGCCCCAGGGTCCACTGCTCCACCGCTGTGCTAGCAACAGTGCCAGACACCTGCACAGCCACCGGTGCTGCCCCACCGTGCTGATAGTCACAGCCTGGGACTGTGCCAGCATGCTGGTACACAAGTTGGAACCAGAAAGGCCCAGGAGCACGCGGCGGCCTGCTGTGTGTCCGCTAGGACACACACCTATCACTGCCCATTGCAGTCCTTGCATCATCAATGGTGCAGGTACATGCTACAGCCATAGTCACAGCTTGCTGGCATGCTTGCATGCCAGACTGCTGAGACACAGGCTGTGCACCCCCACACCCGAATCACTGACACCAGAGCTGGCGCCCAGCGCAGCATGCTGCTGCAGTGCCTGCTGGCTGGTGATAGAGGTGGATGGACCTCCTCCATGTCCAGCAGGTCATCATCACTGCCTGGACCCACCACCACCGTCTCCTGAAGATGAACAGGATCTGTAACAGAAAGAGAGTACATGTGAGTGCATATGAACAACCTTCCCCCAACCTCCCCCAACACCACCACCATGTCATACCGCAGTGATGGGCTTCCACCTGTCTGGAATCCACCTCCTGGTACACCCTCAGTAGCGCCTGCTGCATTGATGCAACCAGTGTCTCCTCAGCTGGGGTCAGCTCCAACACCACTGACGGCCCCCACCAGTGCCAGCACGTGCCCCTGAAGGCTGCCACCTTCTCCTTCAACCTCCTGCGGTCTGTCCTCATCTTCTTCTTGCATTCCTGCACGGAGCGCTGGCTTTCGTGCAGGTTCATGGCCCGAGCTACCCCTCCCATGCAGCCCAGCGGGACTGAGGGGTGCCCTTCCGTCCACTCAGTACTGGCTCCTCATCCAGGTAGGCCTGGAAGAGGGCCTCTGTCTCTGCTGGGTAAAGTTGGGCCTCCTATGCCCACCGCCTCACCCTCACCTTGGCTCTGCTCGGTCATGGCGATCTGTATGGGGGCAAGTGGACACCTGTCACTGTGCAGTCTACAGCATTTTCCATGACCATTGTCCAGAACATCACACAGCATGCAACTCACCTCTCACCTGCAGTAACCGAATCTGGCCAGCGCAGCCCAATGTCGACATTTATAGCGCAATGCATGCAAATTAGAGTGGGCAACTATATGACATTCAAATCGCGCCTACCGCGCCTTTGAATGGCTAATTAGATGATTTGGCGTGTCGGGCTGAATATCGCGAATTTGCACTTTGGCGCAATACGGTTGAGTCGGCTGAGCCAATGGTGCAGATCTGTGACTGTGTGGTACACTGCATTGCGCATGCCCAGATAGCTTACGCAGGCGCCCGCCGCTGGCTGCTGATGTGCTGTGCACGATCGGCAACCAGGCCATGGCTACCATCGCGCCAGTGGCACTACAGCACTGGGCACTATATAGGCGCTGTGGCACTACTGCGCAACAGTCCACTGTGGCACTGGTATGCAGCTGGTTGGTCGCAGGGATGCGATATGTCAGATGGCGCTGTGCGTGGCCCGCGTCATTGCCCATGACCTTGTGTCTGACCTTTGCCCCTGGACCTGTTCGGGCTGCCATGTGTATAGTTTTATTCGCGCTGTCTGGTGACAGCGCTATGTGAAGTGACGGTGCGTGTTTGAACAGCTCGATTGGAACCTGTGGTGGTCTATTGCGCAACATCTCCACGTGGGTTACGGCGCAGCGGGTGCCATATTGCCTGCTGTAAAGTTGGTACCATGGCTGCACAGAAGAGCAGTTCAGTGGAGCCCAGTCAAACTGGCCAACTTGGTGGTCTCTAGTGGAGCCCCACTATGGGGCACTTTATGGTGAGGCGCCTCACCATTGCCAGGATGCAGGTGGCAGCAAGGGCCACTGACCTGGTGGGGTCACTGACGGTGCCGTCAGCTGAGCAGTGCCGGCACCGGCACGGTGACCTCCGCCAGAGGGATCCGAGCTTGATCGGCTGCGGTCACGCGCCAGGGCGGGCATGGTGCCTAGGCCAGGTGGGTGTACCCATCTATGCACCTGTATTCTCTAGTGGTGTGAGTGTTTTGGTGGCTGTGCATAGGTGATGGCTCTGCCATGGTTGGCTGTGTCAGTGTGCAGGTGTGAGATGCATGGGTCTGGCTGTGTGGGCAGGCACTCTCACTGGGGCAGGGGGCAGTCTGCTTTGGAGTCACACTGATGTTTGTCTCAACATATGTCTCTCACAGGCCTGGATGTGAGGATGCAGGCACGGGGTGAGGAGGGCCGTGCCAGGCCCCGGTGCTGGTGGGTGTTGCACCCCAGCAGCAGCAGCAGCATCAGCGCCAGACCCAGCTGCTTGAGGAGTGTGAGAATTACTTCATGGATGCTATTGCATGCTGGGGGGCAAGACCACCAGCCATGCACAACACAACCATGCAGGAAGGGGAGGTCATAATTCCACTATACAAGACATTAGTGAGGCCCCACCTGGAGTACAGTGTGTACAGTTCTGGAGACCATACCTACGTAAGGACATAGACTGGGTAGAGAAAGTTCGAGGAGGGCAACAAAGATGGTGCATGGATTGCATCACAAGTCCGATGAAGACAGGTTGAAGGAACTGAACATGTACCCTGGAGGAGAGGAGGGAGTGAGGGATATTATAGAGACATACAAGTATCTTGCAGGGAGGAACAGGGTACAGGAAACACTATTTTTAAGCGAAAAAGATGTTCCAGGACTAGAGGGCATGGGATGAAGTTGGAGGGAGGATGATTCAGAGGAAACATGAGGAAGAATTTCTTCACAGAACGGTGGTGGACAAGTGGAACACCCTGCCAGAGGAAGTGGTGGGGCTGAAACAATCATGGGATTTCAGAATGCACGGATAGACATAAAGAATTCTGGAGGTCAGGGTAGGTGCAACAGACTTATAGGAAAACAAAGTGAACTTACAAGCTCAAATGGCCAGACTGGGTGGGCTATAGGCCTTTATCTGCCGACACTGTCTATGTAGTATCTATGTATGTATGCATGACACAGGTGACATGCATCACCGTCCAGTATCACAGCATGTCTGTGTATGTCACTGGTGGTCCATGCATGCACTGGGCACATAGCTTGTGTAACTGGCATCGCACCACGTTGCCACGCCACTTGACAGCCTTGTTTGTGCTGTGATGGACATGGGCAGTGTGTGTGTAGTGGTGCACATAGCTGGTGCTGCCTGTTTGTGATGGCTATGCAAGTTCACTGTGGGTGGGTGTGCCATCACAGGTGCGGACATTGGGCTATATGGCTTGCAGGTTGGGTGGTGTTCTAGGTTGTGGTCAGTCACAGCCATTGACTGTGTTCCCATTTTCCAGGCCTTGAAGTTCTCTTTGAGGATAGATTGAGACATTCGGGGCCTGACACAGGTGTCCCTTGAAAACCAGGCCATCCTGGCGTCCCATTAGGCGACATGGTCTGCAGAGGAGGCGCTCAGAGGAGAGCGGAACCAGGCACAGGATAACCAGCCAGCTGGGCCTTAGGACACAAAACCCTTCCCACTTCTCCCATCCCTACCACCCTGCCTTCCTCTCCAAGTTGTTCATCCCTACCCCTTGAACACCCCTACCTTGTACCTATCCTCCCTTGTAAACAGTTGTTGTTTATTGTTTTGTTATTTACTATTTGAAATTTTAAAAATACATTTATATTTTGATATGAATACTGTGTTGTTCCCTGATTTGTAGCTGGCTATGGGTGCTCAGTTGCAGTGGTGTATATGCCATCTGGGGTGGTATGGTCCTGGGTATGTGTGTGTGTGTGTGTGTGTGTGCATGTGTGTGCATGGGGAGGTATCTCCGCATGGCAGTGACTTTCTGTTGGTCTTGCATCTGCTGCCACCCACTGCTGGGTGCACAGGATGTGTCTGGCTTGTATGCTTCTGTGCTATACGGGGTTGACGTGGTGCTGGGGGATGTATGGTTTCCTGCAGTGCCAGTCACTGCACATGGGTGGTGTCCTGGGGTCACGGTGCAGGGTGTGCTGTGCGTACGGGGGCTGATGTGCACTGTGGTTGTCAACCCCCTGTGTGTGGCACTCTCAGCCTGCCAGTGGTTGTGCTGGGGTGTCATGGCTCTGCTGTGTTGTTGGCTTGTCCCATGGGCCAGTAGATCATCCGTCACACCCCAGTGATGCTGTGCTTGGGGTGTGCAGGTGTCTTGTTGGTTCTGCAGTGTGTTCCTGTGCCCATGTGTGGCATGTGGCGGTGGGCCCCAGCCTGCCTCCCTGGATATGCAGTTCCATTGCTCTGGGGAGCTCTGCTTGCGCTATGGCACCTCTGGACTGCTCAGCTGGGCTGCCCTGGTTGAGCTATAGCGCAACACTTCTGCTCAGCTTCTCCTTCCTGGTTGCGCTATGGGCAGTTAGTGCGATATGCAGGCGTTGGCTGCTTGGCGCAATTTGTTCTGCTCCATGTTTGAATATCGCACCTGTTGTGCATATGCGCAATTGGTTTGTGCTTGCTCCTGCTGATGCGCACATTTTGGGAGCAGTTTGAATATCCGGCCAAAGTGTTTTTATCCTATAGCTACACCAGCTTCTTTCCTAGATTGTGAATCAGAGTTTCTAGGTGAGGTGCCCAACTAAGTTTTGCATCCATAGTAATGCCCAAGTACTTATATTTATTTACTTGTTGAATTTGTGTGCCCTGTAAGGTCTAGATAACCAAGGGGTCCTTATACAGTCAGTCCTGGAGAACAACACTGGCTGTGCCTTGTTGCTATTTAAACGCAATCAGTGTTCCCCATAAACTCTGCAGGCTGCACAAGGCTTCCTGTAGGCTATCTTGTATATTAAATACTTATTTTCCTGCTGTATAAATAACTGTATCATCAGCACAAGTATGGTACTTTATTGCAGGATCATTAAACAATAAATCATTTATATACATATTGAAGAGCAGGGGCCCAACACTGATCCATATGGGACCCCTGTTCCAATCTGTGCTGGCAAAGATCTAAAGGCCTCTACCTCTACCACCTGCTTTCTGCCAGTCAAATATTTTTAAACCATTGCAATTCCCTTCCCTTACTCCCATTTCATGAAGTCTGGACAGGAGAAAGCCATGGTGCAAAGTATCAAAAGCTTTCAATAGGTCTACAAACAAGGCTCCCACAGGGCATTCTCCTCTCCAGACTCCGATGTACATCCCCCACTACATTCAACAAGGCTATATTAGTATTGTGAATCATCCAAAAACCTGATTCATAGGTGTTCGTTAAATTGTTTGACTCAAAAGCCCTGGCATTGTGAAGCAACTAGACTCTCAAGTATTTTGAAACTATCAGCAAAAGAGAGATAGAGCAGTAATTATTGATATCATATTTTATGACTCCTTTGAAGATTGGTATCACCCTGGATACTGTAACTTCCATCCCTCAGGAAACTCTCCTGTTGCCAAAGAGAGATTAAATATGCAGGTTAATGGGGATGCAATGCAGGGGCTGCATACTTGAGCATTCTAGTCTGTATATTATCTAATCCTGTAGCCTTTTTATATCCAATTTCAAGAGGGTGTCCATCACCTCCTGTACTTTTATATTAGTAAACTTAAATTAAGATTGACCAGTAAAGATATATTGATTCTGTTTGTCCTACTTATGATAATTAATGGTAAAATCTGTCTGAAACACATTTGTACCTGTTTCAGAAAAACATTTATTAAAAGTGTTTACCACAATGTTATTTAAAGGCACCAGATGACCTTTGAATTCTATCCTTTTATTTGTTCAATTTTAGCATTGCCCGTAAGATCAACCCCTTTTTTCCAAAAAAGCCTAGGATTTTGATTAATTTGACAATCCAATGCAGATCTAAAAGAGTCATTTTGATTGTTTAATCTGGTTTGCATATTTATTTCTGGCCTGTCTGTATAAAGCCAGTTCCCATTTGTACCTGTTAATTTAGCTTCACGCCATTTTCTGTCTCTATCTATTTTAATTTCTGAAGTGTGGCATTATACAGACCTTGAGTTATTAGCTCTCACCTTCCTTTTACTACATGTACTGGAACATGATAGTTACAAATACTCAGGAACCCTTCCTGAAAATATAATCATGCATTCAAGCTGTAGGAATCAGTTCCAGTCTGTTCCATACTACATTCTCTAAATCAAGCATAAATTCAACATAATGTAACTTTTAAAATGTCTCCATGTTACTGCCTGGGCTTGTTTATTTAAGCAATAAGCCACGTAGTGGGTGATCGAGGATTTACCACGGCTGAGTCGTTTCCCACAGGCGCAGCGAGTGAGTAACTCGGCAGCCATGGTAATCCCTCGATCACCCACACCTCGAGTGGCTTATTATGATTATACCAAGTACTGCTTTTTATTATTTTAAAAATGCAGTACTTGGTATAATGGTTAAATAAGCCAGGCAGTTTTTGTTTTCCTTTCATTTTAGTGATGCAGGAGCTGCTGTTTTACAGTCTCCGCTTAGCAGGGAAACAAGATAGCAGTCGGAGTTCCACAATTTCACTATCGGATTGCTTTTTTTCCAAGATGCGGCTGGCTGGCACCTTTTGCGGTGATTATCAGAGGATTTACAATGGAGGTAAGGTGCCAGCCTGCCATTTTCATTGGTCGGTGTCCGAGGTCCATGGTATAATAGTCTAAATGCCTTCTCAGAACAAAGGTAAGCTGATAGTCCAAGAAAGCATCCGCAAAATGCCACTCTGAGAATATGCTGATGGACGAGTAGTAAACATAAGATCTAATAAAGTTGAATTCTGAATGTTTTCCGATTTGTCCTAGTTGGTTCCTCCAGTAATTGGTTGAGTTGCAGATTTTCCTGAAAGTCAGTCAAACCACTGGTAAGATCTATCTGGATTCAATTAACATTGAAGTTGCCAAATGAATAGCTCATGTGTAGATTTGTAATTTCCATAAATTCTTGTAAACTTTGAAAAATACTATTTTCCACTTTAGTGGGGTTGTATAATCCTGTTATTAATATTGGTTTAATAAATGTAATTTACCTCAATGAAGACAGCCTCTAACCACTTTTCAGTGAAACACACTTAATTTCTAATATTTCCAAGTCACTGTTAACATATATGATTCCCCTTCCTTTTGTTCCTATCCTTTCTAAAATATTAATACTTTTAAATTTGAAGAGATTCCTCTGAAATTATTTTATGTAACCAGGTTTCTGTCATAATTACAACATCTGGGCTTTACTGACCAATTCAATCCTTAATTATATCCCATTTATTCCACATACTACGAGCATTAAAATGAACAATGCTGAAATCAGACCTTTTCAAAATTTTAGCATTCTTCTGTTCAATTGGTCCTGGGTTGGGGTGAACATCTTCAGTCATCACTATTGAAAGAATTAGTGCATCATTAAATAAATCCATTCACCACTTCCTTCTATGTTTACTATTGTAAATTTATTTATGCCCTACAGGGCTTAAGGTGTCATCACAGGTGCAAGGAGCTGGAATGGGAAGGTATCGGTGGCGTGGCAAGGGAGGACGGAGGTGTCAGCCAGTCTGATCAGGACACAAACAGCTGTTTGCTGGGTGGTGACCTGAAGATAAAAGGAAAATCCACCACATGATTGGTGTGGCTTTTTCTTTCAAGTGCAGATCACTTCAGGCAAAACAGCATCACGATCAGCCTGGCTGATGATTGTGTGATACTGTCGAGCCCTTGCAGAGCACTCTGCACTGGACAGACAGTGTCACACCCCTAAAAAGTCACTGATCGCAAGAAGTTTGATGTGCATGCGTGAACCTAAAACATGTATAAGACATTGAAAATCATTAGCGGTATTAAAAATACATACATAACCTCAGGAAAAACATTAGGAGAAACATTACATAGCCATGTTCCTACATATGTTTTGACATTTTCAACATATTTTAACATTTTTTAAAATGGCACTAAACTAAAAGCTTCATTGAGGCCTTTTTCCCCATTTGCTCATAACATACACTGCCACTTACATTCGCACTGCAGCAGCTTGTTGTACGGATCCCCGGCGACTTAATTTCACAGTCTAATCCCTGAAAAGTAAAGGAATGTCCTTGTCCCATTTTCAAGAAATGCATAGCAAGTACATTTATACTGTTCCTATTACCATGACCGTAATTGTTCAGAAATCCTCAACTTAAAAGGTCTCTTAGTTTTACCAATGTAAAAATCTTTACAGTTGCATGGAACTGCATAAACAAGATTTGACGTACTGCAACTGATAAATTCTCTGTTTTTGAAACATTGTCCTGTTATAGGATGGTTAAAGGCAATACCTGTTTGCAGATTCTTACAGAAAGAACAGTTACTATATATGTATATATATATATATATATATATATATATATATATATATATCGGCTCTGCAGGTAATGGGTTCTGTACAGAAATATCCATAAGCTTGTGCATACTGTTTGCAACATAGCTTGAAATATTTCTTCTAATCTATACACCATGTGTGGAGGATTCTGGACAACATTTTGAAGCTTTGGTTTGGTTGCTAAAATATGCCAATTCATTTTCAAAATATGGCAAATAGCATAACTTTGGGGCATGTAATCTGTAATAAAATTCAAACCATGGTTAATTTCCATCTCTTATTATTATTATTAACCAACAATCCTCCCTGCCCATTTCACTCACAGTCTCATAAGCTTTTCAACACAATCTGGAGAATAACCCTATTGTAAAAATGATTATTAATTGGGTCATTCCTCCAAGTATTTTACTGATCACTAGTATTTCTTTTGATCCTCATAAATTGGTCCATAGGAATGTTCCACATTAGATGCTTTGGGCAGCAACTATCATTCAAAAGCAGAGCATTTCTGTCTGTACTTTTCTAAATAGACTGGTCTTTAACCTCCCTTTGTCATCCTTTTCTACCATCAAATCCAAAAAATGAATTTTATTCTGGTTGCTTAACATAGTGACTTTTAAATGTTCATTTGTTCATTCCAAATGTTTAACAAATTCTGTTAGTTAAGAAAGGGCCCCTCCCAAATGAAAAACACATCATTAATAAATGGTGGCATGTTACAATATGTTGTAAACAAGCATTTGTCAATGCCGAATGTTGTCTTGCTGCCATTGGAAGTGCAGGAGTTAGAGATGCAGCATAGGAGTGGCAGTCAAGTATTGAACTGATGCTAACCCAACCCACCCTGCAGAGGGTGAGAGGCATTAGGTGTCCCTGTGGGTGTTTGTTAGTGCAGTCTGCGGAAACATTCTGGGCAGGATGTGAAAATGACAGCTGCACAGTTCATAAGGAGGTGTAATAAAATGCCAGTGCTGAAAATGTGGCATACAAATATCACGGAATTTGCAGAGTTGCAAGGGTGCATGGAAAATATGCAAAACACGCTTGCAGCGCTACCAGTTATAGGTGTTGCACGCAAATTTTCAACATAGGCATTTTAGCACCTCTGCTCATGTACAGTGTCACTGTCATTTCCTCAAAGTGTCCCAAGAAGTGATTTTGCACAGTGACCACGCTATTCTCGCGCCGGAATGCGGAAACACATTTTGGGCAGGATATGTGGAAGTGGCGGCTGTACTGTTCATCAAGAGGTGTATAAAATGGCAATGGTGAAAATCCAGAGTGAAAATATCACAAATGCATGACGGTATGAGCATGCATGCAATCTGCCAACGCACGCTCTTAACACAGTCATTTTATGGAGTATCAGCTCCAAATTTTCAACATAGGCATTCTAGGAGCTCTGCTCATGAACTGTGTCACTGACATTTTCATAATCTGGCCCAAACACTGATTTCCACGGCGACTCGCAACTGTGCGCTGAAGTGTGAAAACACATTTCAGCAGGATGTGGAAAATGACAGCTGTACTGCTCACAAGGAGGTGCACAAAAATGCCAATGCTGAAATACGGCTCTAAAATATTGTAGTACTGCGAGAATTCACGAGCCTGCGTAGCAACTTCACGCCAACACACACTAAATAAAACAGGCTATTTGTTGGATTTTTCCATCAAATTTGGAACATAGGCTTTTTGAGAGGCACCTCATGAACACTGGCACTGTCATTTCATTAATGGGTCCCGAAGGTGATTTTGTGCAGTGACTGCGAAATCACCTTTTGAGGCAGATTAACGCCATGACAGTGACAGAATACGCAGGGCCCCAAAACCCCATGTTGAAAATTTGGTGCCAAAATTCCAAGAAATGCCTGAGATATGTTGCAAAGTTGAAAAACCCTATTCATTGCGTTATATAGCTTACTGGCATTTCTCAGTTCATGGTCGGCTTTGAAGAGTGCAGGCGTGTTCCGGGTCCACGGAAGATTGTCGCGCTGGAGTCAGTGGTAAGTATGGGGTGAGGAGGGTGAGGGAGGCAGGTGCGCAGTGGGTGGAGTGCGGGTGAGAGAGGGGCATCTAGACTACGAGGACGGTTTTCGTTTGCAGGTGAAAAAAAAAAGAGAAAACCGTCGCGGGACAGTTTCGCATTACAGTGCATTTGACATGCTGGGGTGGGCTCCCAGTGTGCCACCTAAGTATTTTTTGGAGGGTGTCAGTAGCCGACAGGATTGGGCACCCTCGTCATACACAACAGGGGTAATGCCAGCTGATTAGGCACCAGCTGGCAAACAAAGAGGCGGGCATGAGTCGGGGGATTGGGCACCCCTCGGCATTCAACAGTTGAGGGGTGATGCTGACGGGTGGGCTCCCTGTGGAGGAGCAAAAAGTGGGGGAGCACGAGCTGGTGGGATTGGGCACCCCTCGGCACCCACATTTGCGGGGGATGCCGGACGGGAAGTGGGCTCCCTGTTGGAACACACAAACACGAGGGGTTACCAACAGGGGATTGGGCACCCAGATGTCAGGAAGCATGAGGCGGCTTGCCCACTTGCAGACCATGGTCATAATGGCAGCCGAGCATGGCGAAGCAAAGGACCGCTGTGGCGACGAGCTTTGCTCGGATTGCAGCGGACCTTGCTTTGATGTTGCTCACCCCATTATGAATGCATGGTGTGGCGGTGGCATGCAGGCTGATTGGGGAATGAGGACCAACCTACTGATGTGTGCCCTGCATTCACCCAGCGTAGCCAGCCCAAGACCATACTAGCGCAAGATGTTGCTGCATGCATGCCAAGAAGTCAACATAAAAGGATTCAGTTGTTCACCAGTACAAACTGCCTTTCCACTGAGCTAAATAAATGTTAGTGTAATTGGGGCAAATGTTGCCCTATCACCATTCCTTTTACTTGTAAATAAAACTCTTTATTAAAAATAACAGTATTAAAACATAATACCTTTTCAGTAAGTGTTAGCAAAATTCAATAAACACCTATCACCTGATTTCTCATATAAAGTCTCCCTTAGTGCTTCTAATCTTCCTATATGGGAATGTTAGTATACAATGAATTCATGTCTAACATAACTAAATGACAACTTTCAACCACTTGGAGATCACAGATGGCTTGTAAGAAATGTATAGTGTTGCATATATGGACAGATCATTATGGAACCAACATCTTAATATGCTCATTCACAAAGTGGGCTAGGGGCTCAGTCAAGCGAGTTAATGTTAGCCACAGTTGGCATGCTGCAGCGAAGAGTGCATTTCTCTGAAGCAGAGGAAAGCCATTTAGGCTGATGGTATTACTATTTGTTAGGTGCCCTGAGTCCTGTAATTTATTACTGTCACATAGATGCAAACATATGAATATATGAATTTGCCAGCAAATAAAAGGCCTTATGGTCTATCGAGTCTGCTTGAGTGTGCAGCCAGCAACCCTTACACTACAGCTGTTCCTTCCCTCCCTGACCCTCCCTCTTACCCTATCCCTTACCCTTTGAAGCAGTTCATTGTTCTACAGTACACCACTTCTGCAGTCAACGCATTCCACCACTCTCTCCTTAAAAAGTGTCTTTTCATTTCCTCCTGAACCTTCCCCTCCAATCTGAGATTGTGACCTCGAGTACCCCTATTCCCCTTAACTTGAATAGTCCTCCAAGCCTGTCTTGTTTATTCCCTATATGTATGTTCAGGTTTCAATCATATTTCCTCTGTCTCTCTTATTCTCCAATGAGTACATGTTCAACTCCATCAGCCTGCTTACGCGTATGTCCTCTAGTCCCTGGATCTTATTTGTTGCCCTGTGCTGCCCTCCAGTAACTTAATGTCCCTCTTCATGTATGGGCACCAGTACTTCATGAAGTACTCAGGTGTGTACTAACCAGTGACCCATACAATGGCAGGATCACCTCCCTCTCCTTGAAGATATACCTTGGCAATATAACCCAGCATTTTGTTGTCCTTTGCAGCTGTCTTCCTGCATTGGCTGAGTTGTTCCATGAGCCTGTTATAGATACCCCCAGATCCTGCTCCACCTCTGTCATGGCTAGCTGACCCCCTCCCCAGCTGGTAGCTCCTTCTTGTTTTTTTTTTGGCCCCAAATGTAACACCTTGCACTTTTGGCATTGAACCACAATTGCCTGGTGTCTGACCAGGTCTCCAAATTTGACAGATTATCCTGCAACCCATGCCACCCTCCTGGGTCATTTACTACTGCTCCCATCCAGGTGTCATCTGCAAACAAACAGACTGATCTTGCTCTTGATGCCCATTGAGATGTCTGATATGAACAACCCAAACAACACCAGTCCCAGCACTGAGCCCTGTGGTACTCTGCTTGTTACTGCCTGCAGAGATGAGGCTCCCTCCCACCACCACCCTCTGCAGTCTTCCCAGTAATCACTTTACTACCCATTCCACTACTTTTGCCCCTGCACCTGAACCTGCCAGCTTACTACCCAGCCTCCAAGGTGGCACCTAGTCAAATGCCTTACTGAAGTCCAGAAACAGGACAACCACTGCATGGCCCTTGTTCAACTGTCTAGTTACCCAGTCATAGTAATCCATCAAGTTGGTCTGACAGGATCTATCTGTGACAAACCCATGCTGCTTAACGTCCTGCAGCCCATTGGTCTCCAGAAGGGACACCAGCCTCTCTTCTCAGGATTGTCTCCATCAGTTTTCCCATAATGGATGTGAGGCTTACTGGCCTGTAGTTTCCCAGTTCATCTTTGGGACCACTGTTATGGAGGGGTACCACATGAGCCATCCTCCAGTCCTGAGGTACACTTCCTGAGATCAGGGGCATTGAACAGGTCTGCCAAGGGCCCCACTAGGATTTCTGCCAGCTCTCTCTCAGGACCCTGGGGTGATGCCATCTGGCCCTGGGGCCTTGTCCACCCTCAATGCCCTCAGGCCCTCCAGTACCCTGCCCTCTGTGATTCCCCATCTGCCACTTCCTCCCCTTAGGCTGACCTTCCACCCCTCTTGGTAGCACCCTCCTTTCTCCTTAGTGACAGAGCAGAAGTATCTATTAAGCACTCTGCCTGCTCTGCCTCTTGTTTCACCCCATCCTCTTAATCTCTCCCTAATGTACTGGACGAATTTCTTCTCCCCTACTTGATGCCTTGTGCCAGCCTGAGCTCCTTAGATGCCTTTGACTGCCCTTACTGCCTTCACCACCTCCTTCAATTCCTTCCAGGTAACTCTCTGCTCCTCCTCTCTCCCTGCTTTTTTGACCTCCAAAGGCAGCTTGTTTATTTCTTACTTTCTGCATGACCTCCTTGCTCAATCAACTGGGTTTTCTGGCCCAAATCCTCTTACTCTGGACCAGGAGCATCACCAGAGGTGTAAAGTTGGGGGCTGATGCCCCACAGTCAAAATCCTAAGAAACTAGGGGGTTCTGGGGCATGCCTCCCTCTGGAAAATTTTGAAAATGTTACCTTCAAATGGTGGCTTTCCTGCATTTTAATGGTGAAAAATATGTTTGAAAAGCCTGGTTATCATAACATCTATTTAATGGTACATGTGGAAAATGTGGTTACTGGATCACCAAGGATAACTAAAAGAGAGACATTGCTTCCCAGCAGATCTGCTGGGAAGATTACAATCCCAAGAGCAAATAAGAGAAGAGTCAGACACCATTATCCCAGCAGATCTGCTGCAGAATGTTCAGGACCCAGACCAAATAAAGAGTGAAGCCAGACACCATTATCCCAGCAGATCTGCTGGGAAGGTTATCAGACCCCTGAGTAAGGAAGAGACCAGCCAGTCACCATTATCCCAGCAGATCTGCTGAGAAGGTTACATGACCCTGAGCAAGCAAGAGACCAGCCAGACACCATTATCCCGCAGATCTGCTGGGAAGGTAACAGGCTCCGTTTATCAGACAGAACTGAACCTAACACACACCACCAGGGCTGGAAAGTATGTAAAGTACAAGTGAGAAAATTAAAATAAATAAATAAATAAATAAATGGCTGATGATTAGCTTAGTTCATAGCCTGTCCTAAGTCACCCTATATAAAAACAAAACAAAAAACAGGGTTATAGCCTAGACAGTACTCTGTATCAAGCTGTCTCATGTCTCTTACCTGAGCTTGCTTTCCTTGCTTGTCACAAGCACTAACACACAACACAAACCCCTGTTAGGCAATTTAGGTTTAGAAAAGGCCATTATTTATTTTTCCTAAGCTGTAGGTGTTTGTTTGGTGAAGGTCAGACTCAGAAGTTGAGAACATTAAAGTGTAAACCCACAACATGACCCCTACCCTGAAGGCATTTATTAATTCTTGAGCTAACTTAATCTCAGCTGCTGTAGCTATGAACAGGCTACAGAGAGAGAGAGAGGAGAGCCTTTGATTTCAGAATGAACAGGGTACATACACTGCACACACAAGTATTAACAAGCATTTGTCAATGCCGAACGTTCGCTTGCAGGTATTTGCAGTGGTGTTTGGCATGTAATTGCTTTACCCTAATGCCCTGTGCAATTGCTGGTATTTGCACAATAAATTGTCAAGCATGACCTTTTTGTTACCCGTTGTCGCTACATAGGGGCGGAAACACGTTTTGGGCAGGATGTGAAAAATGACAGCTGTACTGCTCATAAGGAGGTGTGGTAAAAATGCCAATGTTGAAAATCTGGGTGGAAATATTGAAAATTCGCCAAACTCTGACGATGCGTGGGGACTATGCACAACGCTGCAGCTCAGTAAAACAGTCATTTTAGGAATTTTTCACAAAATTTTCAGCACAGCCATTTAAGGCCTCTGCTCATGATCAGTGTCACTGTGTGATTTCTTACTTTGTCCCATACATTAGTTTCACGCTTTCGACTTCATCATTATGCACTACATGGGCGGAAAGATGTTTTGGGCAGGATGTGAAAAATGACCACTCTACTGCTCATGAGGAGGTGTGGTAAAATGGCAATGTTGAAAATCTGGGTGCAAATATTGAAAATTCATAAGCGTCACAGTGCGTGGGAACTGCAAGCCACGGTCCTAAAACAGTCATTTTTAGAATTTTTTCACCAAATTTTCAACATAACCATTTTAAGACCTCTGCTCATGAACAGTGTCACTGTGATTTTCTTAATGTGTTCCATATATTGATTTACTTGTACACCGCGCCCATTGTGTGCTACATGGGCGGAAACGTGTTTTGGGTGAGATGTGAAAATGACAGCTGTACAACTCATAAGAAGGTGTGATAAAATGGCAATATTGAAAATCTGGGTGAAAATATTGAAAATTCACGAACTTCTGAGCCTCGTAGGAACTGCACTGTATGCGCTCATAAAACAGTCATTTTTGGAATTTTTGCACCAAATTTTAACATGGGGTTTTGGGACCTTCTCATGAATAATGTCACTGTCATGGTGTTATTTGAGGCCAAAGGGTGATTTCACACAGTGACTGCACAGTGCTGTGAAATCACCCTTTGGGCCCGACCTAACACCATGACAGTGACATCATTCATGAGGAAGGTCCTAAAACCCCATGTTGAAAAATTTGGTGCAAAATTCCAAAAATGACTGAGATATGCACAAAGTTGAAACCTCCCATCTAGCCCATTATACAGCTTACGGCATTTCCTCAGTTAAGTGGTTGCCTTTGAAGAGTGCAGGCGTGTTCCCGGTCCACGAATCGTTGTGCAGTCCGGACAAGTAAGTATAGGATGAGGGGGGTGTGGGGAGGCTAGTGCGCAGTGGGTGGGTGCGGGTTGTGGGAGGGGGCTGGGACGTCAAGGACCGCTTTTGTTTTACATTTGTAACAAAAACGATGACATGGGATGTTTGCCACTCTTGGGTGGGCTCTAGCATGGCAGAAAGATGGCTGGGGGCTGAGGCTGGCGGGATTGGGAACCCCGTCGGCAAACTACGGGGGGCTGAGGAGCCAACGATTGCGCTCCTCTGATCTCATATTTCTCCTCCAGCAGCCAGCCAATGACAAGAATGCCAACCCACTGTCTGACTCAGTCACACGTTTGTTTTCTCTGTGAATATAAGCGAGGTCCCATCCTACAGAGAAAAACAAAAGTGCACTCATCATGTGTGGCGCTGAGAAATGCCGCATTTTAAATAAAATCATAGCTTCTTATTTTGCAACAGAGTGAAGCCGTGATTCAGTGCTCTGAATGGGAAAATGATTGAGGGGCTTCAGCAATCAGCATGGTGACGCCACTGCTCTGGACCCTGATGCAGGTTTTGGGTGCCTCCTCAATCCCCAGTTTTATGAGCTCCACTTCGATTCATATCCATATTAGTTGTGATTCTGGCAGATACCCTTTAACTACCTCCCCATTCTCCCAAAGTTGGCCCTCCTTAAGTCTGACACTCCTGTACCTGTTTCTACTCCTTCCTTATCCATTTTCAACATGAACCACACTGAGTGGTGGTCGCTCTCTTCCAGCGGTTTTTCCACCCCAGCTCCCTCACAAACTCCCCATTTGCCAGCATGAGGTCTAGGCTGTAAAATTGAGTTAAAACTTATTTATTTAGCTTAGCTTTCCTAGTCATGGATGATCTGTTTTAATGTTCTTGTTTTAGTTTTATTTTTAAGTACAGCACCTTGGTTTTGAAAGGCACTCTAAAAATAAAGTTGATTTGATTTGATTTTGATTTGATTCCATAACCTGGTTACAGCTGATACATTACATTGTGTAACTCTGCTGCATATTGAGAGCCATTTAGACTGTATTACGCTGTCTGTTAGATGCTCTGAGCCCTGTCATTTACTGCTGTGACATAGCTACACTGTGTGTCTCTGCAGCATAGTGTTACATTGCCTGTTAGGTGCCCTGAGCACTGTCATTTATATAACTGTGACATTGTCACAGTGTTCTCTGCAGCATAGTTAAAGCCATTTAGGGTTGACAGTATTGCACTGTTTGTTAAATGCTCTGAGCCCTGTCATTTATTACTGTCAAGTAGCTACACTATATGTCTCTGTAGCATATTGAAAGGCTTTAAGGCTGTATTACACTGTCTGTTAGGTGCCCTGAGCCCTGTATTTATTACTGGGACATAGCTACACTGTGTGTCTCTCTGCATAGGAAAGCAATTTAGGCTGGCTGTATTACACTGTCTGTTATATGCCCTTAGCCCTGTCATTTATATTACTGTGACATAACTACACTGTGTGCCTCTGAATCATAGTGAAAGCCATTTAGGCTGTATTAGACTGTTTGTTATGTGCTCCTAGCCCAGTCATGTGTTACTGTGACCTAGCTACACTGTGTTTCTTTGCAGCATAGTGAAAGGCATTTAGGGTGTATTACACTGTTTGTTAGGTGCCCCAAGCCTGTCATTTATTACTGTCTATGACATAGTTAGCTACATTGTTTGTCTCTGCCTTTCATGGCTGTGTCTACTATGTCTCATATTTCCCAGTCTAGATCTACTAAAATGAATCACAGTGCTGCTTCATGTGCAACTGCTAATGATGTGGACAATATGAATTATACCACTAACAAAGAACATAGCAACAATAATATCACCAGTTGTGGCTCTAAATATCCTCCTGAACCAAAAAGCATGTTAGCAATGAAATGATAGTAGAGTTTCAGAAAGAACTGACTGGAGTTATTCATAGAGGTACTGAATGTTTTGCCACATGTGCCAGGATACTTCCAGCTGCTGAAGCAGCATGTGCAAGGAGGCATCCTCCTCCAATAAAGCTCAGATGCTGAGGAAGATAATGCTAATACAGATGGTGGCGATAGTGGGGACTGGGAATGTCCCACATGATGATGATGCCACTTTCAGTTTTTGTTGCAATGTGGTCTGTAGTTTTGGTGAGGAGGTGGAAGAGGATGCCATTGTAGGCATGAGAGGCAACTGCAGAAAAAAAATCATATACTAAATGTAAGACTAAGATGAGCATGAATGAGAACAATTCATCTCAATGAGGAAAATGGCAGTGTAGAGTTTCCTTCAGGTCCCTTGACTGTACAATAAATTGTGCCAAGCACCATGGTACAAAGCACAAAAGGTAAATCTTTAGCGTGGAATTTATTTTGTATTGATTCTGTAGACAACTCTAGAGTTGTATGTAGTCTGTGCAAAGAGTGTCAGTTATGATGGCAAAGTGGCGAATTTTGGAAACTCAGTAATGATATGATATGAAAAGGTAAAACTCCCAATTGAGTGGTGCAGGGCAAGGCGTGTGGTTGGTGGTGGTGACCATAGTGACAATGAACTGGAAGCAAGAACTGACATTGAATCACTTGATGTACCCTTGCAGTCTTCCCAGACATAGATTGTTTTCTTCTGACATCATCAAGTACTGCAAAATCCCAAAGTAGTACTCCTCATGAAAAGGCATGAAAATACATTCCCTCAAAATTTAAAATAGCTTGTCATTCCTCATCAACTAACATTAAAAGAAAGTGTTGTTAGGACATAAAATTTACCTGCAAGCATCAACATGTCAGCTGTTAAACAGATAAATTGCAGAGCTCTTCACCAATTAGTCAACTCCATATTTTCTTTTTGTTGCCCAGATAGGTTTCCTCAAGTTCATGAACAGGATTGAATCATGGTACACTGTTCTCTGTTAAACATATTTCTCAAAGATAGGCTGTTCCACAGTTGTATGACTTTTGTGTACTGCAGTCATTAAGCAGTTGAAACTCTCTGAGGTGAAGCAGGTTCACATAACCACAGATATATGGACCAGCAACTAAATAATTGACTACATGACTGTTACAGTTCATTGGGCAAGTTTTCAGTCAGAGTAATAAGTCCTGCTCTACAGTAGGCAGTAGGAAGCAGGCTGTATTATGTGTCACTACTTTTGAGGAAAACCACACTGCTGTGAATATTTTGCAGGAGCTGGAACAACAACTGCAGAAATGGCTTACTCCATGTTCCTTATCTCCAGGGCTCATAGAGGTCAGATAATGGTGCCAACATGGTCAAAACTGTTCGAGATAGCAGCAACCAACACATACCTTGTTTTGCACATTGTTTAAATCCTACTAAGGTTCATACTAAGGTTTAAGGAGCAGAGGGCAGTGGGCCCATGAGAATTCTATCCATCATCTGTCATACCTCACACTATTTCCTTGAGAATTTATCAATTTTTTTAATTGAGTCTTATTTCTACTAATGATAATCTCTAAGGGCAGTTTATTCCAGGGAGCAAGCACTCTTTGTGTAAAGAAAGGCTTCCTTTATTTATTTTAAACCTTTTGTTTGGAGTTGCAGTGGTGGCCCTCAGGTCTTCATATTATTACTTTTAAATTCAAGATTTAGTTCATGTAATAAATAGGGATCCTGTATTATGTTATAACACATCAAAAGGTCCCCGAATCCTTCTAGTCCCAAGGTCATCAAATTCAAACTCTCAAGGCACTACTCATATGGTTTATTTTGAGATCATAAATTATTTTTGCAGCCCATCTCTGCACCCTCTCAAGACTTCCAATTCCACCTATGGATATAGGGCTCACACAGGGCTGCCATAATCCAACAATAGACTAACATATGCTGTATACAGAGGCATAACCACCTCCCTACCTCTACTCCTAAAATTTCTTTTTATTGCCCATAGAACTTTGTTTGCCTTAGCAATTTGTTTTTATAATAGAGTTGTATGTTAATTTATCATTTATTGTTATACTCAGATCTTTTCCTCCTGTGATATCCTTAGTTTTGTCCATTTAGGTAATACTCCTTCATTGTATTATGTCTTTCCAAATGAATAACACAACATTTATCTGTATTGAAGCTCATCCCTCTAAGGGTGGCCCACATTTGGATGTTATCCAGATCCTGCGCAAAGAGTCAATATTATCATTTTGGATACTATCCCTGCTAGTTTGGTGTCATCTGCATATTTTTCCTTAGCCAGTTTTCATCCTCCCTGCCCATACCAGACATGAATACCTTAGACAATAGTGAGCCCAGCATCAACACTTGTGGCACGACACTTGTCACAGGCACTGAGCTGGAGAAAGCCATTTATACATACCCTCTAAGTCCTATTCATCAGCAAGCCTCCACCCACCCCTTCTTATCCATAGTTTCTCAAATGGAAATAGAAATGTTGAAAATCTGTTAGGTCTTGCTAGAAAATATACAGGCATTTCAGCCACTCTGTGAAAGCACAAAAATCCATGAGGGTCTGCAGAGGCCAAATAACTACCACTGCATACAGTACATTAAAACAGGAAGTTCCAACCAACTGGAATTCAACATTTTACATATTGGAAAGGCTTATTGAACCCCCAAAATCTGTAAATCACTACATCATGCAAAATTAAATAGGTAAAGTAGACACCATGCTCTGTTCCAGCAACTAGATTCTACTTGAATATTTGGTCACCTTATTGGAGCCATTTGAAGCTGTCACACATGATGTTAGTTGACAGTGCAACTCTGAGTCAAATCTTCCTTAAATAGATTTCTTCACATTTTCTTTGATGATATAAAGACTTTCAGTCAAAAAAGACACCACCACAGTTATGCTGGCAGATTACTTAAGTCTCAGACTGTTGACTGATCAGAGAATAAATGCCATGTTTAAGAATGACATAAGGGTTGGCCATGTTGCTAGATCCTCACCTTAAGAGTAACATTGAAGTCATCCTTCCTGCTGGGAAAGACATGGGTGGGATTCACAAAGCCTGTGAATTCCCGCGGCTGCAGGTAAACCACTGCACAAGTGGGTTGCGACTTGTGGAGCCACAGGTTACCATGAGCGGCTGGTATTCACAAAGCTGGAGCTGGATTATGACCAGCTCCATGGGTTATGACTACTTGTGGGTGGTGAAGCCAGGGAGATGGCCGCAGCTGCGGGAATGTGCTACGGCTGGTGGGAGCAGCAGTAACACCCTCCACAACTGCTGTGGCTGTGAATCGCGACTGCCACAGCTGCTGGACGATAAAGTCCGCAATAGCAGTTGCAGAGTGGGAATCTAGGATTTGGCAGCTTTAGAATCCTGCCCATTGAGTATTGGAAAGATCTTCTACTAACCAAATGTGACATTGCCCCACCAATACCATTAACTGATGTATAGCAGTCAAACCTTGTTGAACCATCAGAGTCGCCTCTGGTGCAGAGAATAGCACATCTATCAGTTCTTCACAATCACCAGTCTCATCAGCACAAGAAAGGACATCTACAACTACTTCTCAGGCATCCTATGTTCAGGGTCAGAAGGTGAATCACTTCTGAGTCACCTACAACAACATGGTATCCTGTAAAGAAAGTGCTGCAGGTTCATCTGCCAGACTGGTAACCGTCTCATGCAACACAATGATCCTGGAGTATTTGCAGACCATACTGTGATTGGTCTCAAGGAACATCCTTACTCTATTGGAAACAAAACAGAAATGTATGTCAGATACAGCACATCTTGTATTAATGTAACTCAGTTGTCCACCTTCAAGGCTATAATCAGAATGCACATTTAGCGCAGCTGGAGAACAGTCACTAACCAAAGAACACTGCTAAGTGCTTTAAATGTGGAATGGCTTACATTTCAGAAACCATCTAATTTCAATTTCACCCTCACAGATAATGATGACACTGTCACTGAAATGTTGCGTGAATTTAAATACCTTGGTACAGTAGTCCCAAGTGCAAAACACAAACAAAAATGTAAGCAATGCAATAAGCAATGCAACAACCAAAAAAATAAAATGCAAACAAAAAGAAGCAAAGCAACAAAACCAAATGTAAAGTGTGATGTCATAAAATAATAGCAATACAAAAAAATATAAAGTACAACCAAAATAAATGACAAATGCAAACCAAAATAGTCATAAGCATCTAAAAATTATTAATTTTAAAAATATATTAGCACAGGTAAAAAGTGGATGCAAACAAAAAGTACAAGCAAACAAAAAGTAGAACAAGGCTATATAATGATTGCACACAAAGGCCCAGATATTCAGAAATCGCCAAATCAGATGTGCCATGGCAAATCTGGTGCCATATTCAAACTGCACCACCACAAATGAGGTAGCACAAGCTGGCTGAATATGGCAAAAGATGCCTGCATGGCACAATCAGGATAAGCTGGTGCAACCATGGGCGTGGAGCAAACCTGTGCACAAACACAGGGCAGTGCAAATGCAAGATGCCCAGGAACACAGTACAGGAAGCACAGCGTCCAATGGTCTGGGTCCCCACCAGCAGGGCACACCAGTGCACACACTGACACAGAGCAGGAGGGAACAATGGGCATCACGGGATGGAGCACAGCCACCAACAGAGAAGCCATGCACAGCACCAACTAGAGCTGGTCCATGGGTGTGTGACAGGGCATGCACCAGAACAGCACCCAGAACACAATGGTGGACTGGCCAGCAGGGACAGGTGGGGACAATGGCCAATACGAGTCGCCAATGGTGCCCCACAGGCCACCAGCCAGCTGGCCATTGCCAATGCCACACCTTAGTGGGTGACCCCCCATGGCCTGGGCCCAAACACACGCATGCCACTCACCCCACAGGCAGCACCAACACCAGGCAGTGAATGAGCCAGGACCCAGACAGGTGGCCAGAACACATGGGACTGGGAGCATAACAGTGGACACAGATGGCCACACCCCAGTGGGCCAACAAGTCCAACAGGACAACAAGGCCAGTGCACTACCCCCATGCCCCAAACACCCGCCCAGCTCTGACCACAGCCCCATGGTGACTCTGAAAACACACAACACAACCTCCACACCAGGGAGACAGCCTCCACCACAACATGAAACACCACTGGACACAGCAGGGAACCACAATGAACACACCCTCCCCCATGCCAACACCATGGACCAACACCTGACCCAGCAGCATGGCTCCACAGCCAACTGCAAAGCAGGAACGGACCCAGGCATGTAAGGAATAAATGCTTTATAATATGAAAATAGCAGAGTAACACAGTAACAGGGGCAGGGACAGGGAGGGAAAAAGTAGGATGGGGTCAGGAAATAGGGGCTGTACAGGATGCTGGAGGACTCCAGGGAACAGGGATAGCACAGGAAAGGGGCTATATACAGAGACAGATTAATGCTTGTCCATGCCTGTCTGGATCTCGCACCACTGCTCCCTCCTCATGGCTGTGGTGACACGCTGGACGGATTGCACCATGCAGAGAATTCACCAGAACACAGCCAGAATCTTCTCTGGGTCCTCACCCCCACTCCTGGGCCCATCCTTGTTGCTACAGACCTCACACCCAGGGATGGGAAAAGACAGGCAATCAGTGCAAGGCCCCAGGACCCCTGCCCACCCACAGTGTGCATTTGACAGCAGGGGCACACACCCCTGGAGAGACCAGAAAGGACCCTCGCATGGAGAACAATACCAGCCATCCACATGGCACACCACGGTGGTGCACAGAGGCGGGCGATGTAGTGCAGTGGCCACAGGACCGCAATGTGTGGGTCACATGGCACACAAGCAACATCAGCACCACAGCACATATGGTGGAAGCCATGTGCACACCACCACCAACAGCCAGCACACAGTGGCCAAGAGATGTCATGCAGTGGCACACAATGGACAGTGTGACACATACAGCTGTCTAGGCACATGGCAGAGGCGACCACGGCCATGCCCTATCCCCATGACTATCCCTCTGTGACATGGAGAAGGAATGTAACAATGCTTACCTGCCCTGAGCTGTGCAGCTGATGTCACCTGCTGCCCAGTAGGCCGCACTGCCCTTGCCACTGCCGCCACCACCTTGGCCCATCTGCAGTCCTCTGGCCTGTGGGGGAATGGAAAGTGGACATTAGTACACAGTCATGCACATGGAGCCCCCACCACCACATAGCCTGCCGTGCATTGGGTATGTCCCTGTCAGTCCTGAGGCCCACACGCACAGCTACTACCTGTGCAGCAGCCAAGCCTGATGCACGGTACCCCCATGCCAACAACATACCCTGCTGTGGGCCATGTCATGCAGCCATGGCAACACCATAGTACAGTGCCTTGGCATAACAGCAACATGAACACACCTACCTGGCTGTGGCACGTAACCTCGCAGAATCGCGGGCCTGCATACATCACAGATGGTCCGGTGCCCTCTGCTGCAGGTCCCCATATCAGTGCCTGCACTGCTCTGTCATGTGCCCAACACCTGTCCTCCACTCCAGGGCCTCAATGACATGGTGCCACATCTCCCTCCTGGCCTGCTGGAGTGGCACCTGGCCATACAGCTTCCCCTCAAGGGCTGCACTACAGCCACCAGGTTGATTAGCTCAACTTCAGTCCAGTTCACTGCCCTCCTGCACTGGCCCTGCGCCATGATCAGCTGTCAAGTTCAACAGGAAAATGGCTGTGGAATGGCGCACATGTCTGCCACATGTGCAGGATGCGTGACTGGATACACAAGGCGCAATTGAACAGCACATGGATGCACAGACACTGCACTGCGCGGTCATGGGCATCGCGAACCATGCAGGGGCCTAAGCGGGGTCATGGGGTCACCACATAACCCGTGGGTCAGAGAGTCATCACCCACATGCAGTGTGCAGGTGCACATTAGTGGCAGTGTTCAAATGTGCGATGGCATACCAGCGCCATATGCTCCATGACATGGCATCGCGCGGTGCGCGCAAACTTCAAAAGCAGTGTGGCCATTGCTGCACACATGCGCATTGTGGGCACATGCACCGTGCATGTGCAGCTATTGTGCCATGGAGATGGTCGGCGCAACCCCATTGCGCATGTTGCAATTTTGCGATATTGACATGCGCCGCAAAACTCGTCATGAGCCAATGCATAGCACAGTGGGGAGCATTAACATACCATTACAATTGTGCATAGGCTAATTTGCATGCCTTACACCTGAAAAGTGCCAGAGAGAACAGTACAGGCCACAGACTGGTACTGCAACCATTCAGGTAAGTGACCGCAACATGACTGAACCACGGCTCAGTCAAACACTGCAACAGAGTGCTGAATTGCAATGTGCTGCCACTGACTTACTCTGCTGTTTATGTCCACAGGTGGCAGAATGTCAGGAAATGAGAGAGAGGAAAGTCAGGGCCTGCAAGCAAGCACAGACCCAACTTCAGCCGCTGAGAGCAATGCCCTCTTTAAGGCCTATATGGACCAGGAAGGCCTTCTCAGCAGTGCCATGGGCACGACGCAGGAACGGGCTGTGGGCTGGGAGGAGATGGCCCAATATGTCAACACCCACGGACACCACCAGCACACCCACAGGAGTGCAAGAAGAAGGTTGGCATGTAGGTGTATCAAGGATAAGGTTGCAGCCATATGGGTGTCCTACAGGGCGATCAGTGGTGGACTGGCAACTGTGCCTTCACTGATGGCCATGGAGGAGCTTGTGGCATCCACCATCAGCCACACAACAGTGGAGGGTGTGCCTGCTGGTGGGTTCCAGTCGGGTGGCAGCCTCTCATTGCATGGTGAATATGACCAGCCACCAGGTGTGTCTGGCATGGGCGTGACATGGAGGTGTGTCTGAGGCCATGCCCACTGCCACAAGCGTGTGTGGATGCGGACACACATTGCTGCAAGGTGGCATGTGGCAATGGTGGAGTGGGAGTGGGGTCATTGAAATGCAGCTCCACTAACCCTCTGTTTTCTTTGCAGCACCAGCATGCCTCCATGCGAAGACAGGGTGGAGGTGGCTGCAGACATGGATGCCGACCCTCAACCTCGAAGGGCATCCAGAGCCAGGACAGACCATGTCTTGTCATTGGTGGGCATGCAGCCGTGCTTGACATGGGGTCTGATGACCCTCTGGCTGGGTTCCTGCATGATGACAGCCTGGAGGTACTGTATGCAGAGACTCAGCTTGGGGTGTTGTCCGACATCAATGATGACCTTAATCTCATACTGGACAGCATAGTGGTGGTGGTGCCTGACACATCCCTTCCGCACACAGGCACTGGCAGGTCCATCACTGTGCCCGCGCTCCACAGCCACCCCCAACCCTGCCGGTGTAGCTGTGTGTGGTGCCACAGCTGTGTCCAGTGTGGGTGGCGGTGGTGCTGTGGGTGTGGCAGGGGTGCGGGGCACTGCCCAGCAGACAGTCGGGCAGTGTCAGCAGGAGGGAGGTGACAATGGGTGGCGTGGCCATGGTGCTCACCTCTGGTGTGCCAGACAGCACTGTGCCCCTGTATATGGCCCACTGTGCAGCGTCCACCTGAGTGGGAGGCTGTGCAGCAGTGTGCTGTGACAGCCCCCAGCTCGATGGGTGGACCAGGAGGCCCAGGATGCTGAGAGGCTGATGGAGCACACCCAGTTACTGTGGGCATCCGTGGACAACCAGGCGTTGCTCGCCACTGAGGTGCATGTACTGCGGGCAGAGGTGTGCCAGATGGCCAAGCATCAGGACAGGGGTGAAGCGAGGCTTATGAACAGGCTCACCCAGATGCAGGAGGCCATGACTGCAGCATTGGACCACACTACCGGTGCCATTGTGGCATCAATGGACTGCATAGCTGGTACCATTGCAGCTGGGCTTCAGTGGCAGCCACTGGGCATGGCCATGAGCAGAGGACCCCTCCACAGTGCATTGTCCATTCCACAGTCCTAGCATCTGATGATATCAGCATGGCGGATGCTGGGATCAGATGTCAACATCCCAGACACCCTGGGGCAGGCCTTTTGGCCACCTCAACACCCCTGCATGGACTCGGTCGCGGTCCCACACATCAACCCCTGGGGCATCTGACACTCCCCCATGGCTGATGCACAGCAGGTGTCGGCCGTCGGCCCTAGCTCAGCCACCCACATGACTGTGGTGGTCTGGGACTGTGTGGTTGGAGTGGCGGTCTGCTGCCCTGACCTGCTGTCCACTGCTGTTACCACATGACACGTGGTGGTGATGGTGCGGCATGCATGTGGTGGCACACATGTGTGTTGTGCTGCATGTCCCCATGTGCGGATCATACTACTGGGACTTGTGGCATGGATGTGATGAGGGCAGCTCAGCACTGGTCATGCCTGTGCATTGGTGCCAAGCCTCTGATCCATGCCATGTCCCTCACCATGTGTGTGGGTGGTAGTGTGTGTGTGTGTGTGTGTGTGCACATGCCATTGCTGTATGTGTCTGTGTGTGAGCTCGAGGTGCCAGTTGTACTCCCCGTCCCTACATGCATACCACTGTGCACATATCTTCCACTGTGTTGTGTGCTGGGCTGTGTGGGCCTTGTCTGTGTGTCGGTGCACTCACCTGCATTGTCTGTAATGCTCCTTGTGATGTTGTCATGGTGCTGCCATGCCTCCTGCTCCATTCACGCATCCCTCCTAACAAGGGGTGCCTGCCCACCACCCTCCGGCCTTCACCACCATTTGTCCTCACTACTGTCACACTCCTCAGCCTCGACTACTATTCCACAGTCAATGGCCATGTTGGCAGGATGCAGCAGGCCAGGAATATGCCACAGGCTTTTGATGGGCTGTATTGTAAGGCACCCCCTGACCTGTCTAGAAAAACAGAATCACATCTTTAGCATTCCAAGATGCACTTGATGATACTACACATGTTGGCATGTGCCTCGTTGTGTCTCTCCTCCACGGGGACGATGGTCGCCGGAGGGTAAGCAGCCACGGCCTTAGGAGTATGCACTGTCACATGTGTGGAGGGAGACATGGCTATCCCTGTGCTGCACTGTGCAGCCACCCCTTCCTCTCAGCCGCCATGCACACCTCAGCACCCATCCTAACCTCCCTTCCACACTCCCAAAGGCTGTGGCCCTTGGCCACAGGCGCATGTCCTAGTCACCAAAGAGGTGGCCTGTGGGGATGTCTCCCCACTCAAACCTTTGGCACAGCACAGAACTGTGCCATATGAAGGCATCATGTGCACTCCTGGGGTGTGTGGCACAGACATTGATGATGCACCCCATGGCATTGCACACCACCTTGCAGTTGATGGATGGGTATCCTTTTGATTTATGTACCACTGGGTCCTCTGGGCCAGGTGGTGTGTGGATGCCAATGTGGTTGCAGTCTATTGCCCCAATCACACCTGGCATGCATGCCACCTGGTGGAACTCCTGCATGTTTGTTGTACGCCTCTGCCTGTGTGCTTGGGAAATGTATGTACTCTGCAGCATGTGGCAACAGAGTGTTGAGGAATTGGTGAGGAGGTGGGATTTGGCCAACTGGTGATGCCTGTGGTATCACCCGTTGGTCTTTGGAAGGTGTCCATGGCAAGCATGCACATCACAGCAGTCACCTTAGTCTCCACTGAAATGGCATGACTATGTCTGGTGGGTGCCTGCATCTCGTCACTGCACAGCTCAAATAGCTGCCTCAGAACTGCCCTGTTCAGACAGTACTGGCCAACTATTTCTGTGTCACTGAAGTTCTCAAATGTGATCCTGGCATGGTACCATCTGTGTCAGTCTTACCACTTCCGGCTCTTCGTTGGCCACGCTGCTGTTCCTCCTGCTGTCTCACATCCCTCACTACTCGTCCATTAGTAATGGGCCACTGTCCATCCCTCAGTCACTGGGTGTCTCCAGGGTGCCTCTCACACTTTGTCAGTCCATGCATCTGTCTGTGTCTCTGTCTCTCCCTCTCTGTCTGTCTGTCTCTCTCTCCTCTCTCTTTCTTTCTCTCACACACATACACACTCTCTCACCCCTCTCTCTTGTGCACACTGTTGTGCTTCTGCTGCTGCATGTTGAAGCCTATATTTATTGACTCAAGTCTGCCTGGTGCAACTTGGGGTTTGCTCCAGACTGCGCTTGTGTTTCACGGCCGAATATGCTATTGGGCGCTCACTTATTCATAGGAACACCCCCTGCACTTGCACTGAAGGCATTATGGTTGCGACTGGCACAATGGAATTTGTGCTGTGCCATGACTCCCTTATGAATACCGCTTGTTGGCGATTTTTGACTTATGCTTGGTGCAACTCTAGTTGCGCTGATATGCAAGTGCTCGAATATCTCAGCCAAAATGTATAGCAAAACTAAAAATAAGAATGCAAACAAAAGGTAAATCACATATAAATTGCACAGCACAACTAAAACTGACTGCAAACAAGTATAGCACAACTAAATAATGAAATAAATGGTAGTTTGCAACAAAACATTATTGCAAACAGGAAAGGGTAGTGCAGGTAAAATATGATTGCAAAGAAATGAAATGGGAAAATATATCTACTGCAAAAGGTTTAAATAAACAGCAAAAAGATGGACAGTACAATCAAAACATGAAAACAATCCAACAATGTAAACTGCAAATGAAAAGCAGTAGAACAACACAATTGTAGACATACACACAAAAAAGCACTTGATGCAAAGAAAAGTGACAAGCTAAAAATTACTAATGGAAGTTGATTACAAAACAGAAATTATTTAATCTTATGCAACCACAAAGGAAGAGGGAAGGAGACATTTTTCTAGTTTATTCCTTCCCTGATCTCTGTTTTGTAAGGTTAAGTCCAGCCTTCTGTTTTACAGACCCTTTTATGTTTGCTTGTCACACGCGTAAGAAACATAGTGCCACCATATGAATTTTCATAGGTGTGCCACTTTGCTTCAATGCCCTGCTCCTTCTTGCAGGTGCGGCCTCACTGCACCAATAAATGTCCGAGCTGTCTATGACAGCAGTTCAGATGCAGTGGCATACAGTTCAAAGCAAAGACCACTACAATCAGCCGTGGTAAAGTGTAGGCAATTTGCATACTGCCGTCGGCTAGGCAATTTACATACTGCCGTTAAGGTATGCAAAGTGTCTACACGTCAACACTGTATCTGAACAGCTGTCATAGACAGCTCCATTTTTTCTTATCCCCCAACAAACACCCAAGTAGCATGCTGGGAGCCCACCCCAGTGTGCTCATGAGCTCCCCCACGATGTATGGCCAACAGGGGTGTCCCTGTTGGTTCCACTGCCCCATAAACAGACTCCAGGTGTCATGCTGGGAGCCCACCCCAGCATGGCAAAAGTCTGCAATGGCTGATGGGGTGCCCAACCCCACTGGCTCCACTTCCCCCAAACAACTTTCCAGCTGCCACACTGGGAGCCCACCCCAGTGGTAAAAGTCCCATGTCGCTCTTTTAAAAAAGAAAAGACACCTGTAAGAAAAACGGTCCTCATTGACTGTCTTACCCCTCCCCCAACCTGTGCCCACCCTCTAGCATCCACCTCCTCACACACACCCGGCCCCCCTGCCTCAGAACAGCGTGAAGATCTTGGTGGACCTGGAACACGCCTGCACTCTTCAAATTCAACCACAAACTGAAGAAATGCCAGTAAGCTGTATAATGACATAAACGTTTTCTTCAACCTTGGTGCATATCTAAGCCATTTTGGGAATTTTTCACTAAATTTTCATTATGGGTTCTTGGGACCCATTTCATGAACTCAGTCACTGTCATTTTGTTATTCGGTCCAGAAAGGTGATTTCATGGTCACTACGGAACCACTTTTCAGGACTTATTAACAAAATGACAGTGTCACAGTTCATGAGGTAGGCCCCAAAAACCCACGCTGAAAATTTGGAAAAATTCCAAAATTATTGTTTTACGAGCTTGCATTGCGTAGTTCCAACGCATGTTCATAACTTTGAGAATTTTTATATTGTCACTCCAGATTTTCAACACTGCCATTTTACCACACCTCCTTATGAACAGTACACTGCCATTATTTACATCTTACCCAAAATGTGTTTTGCACATGTAGTGCACATTGGCGTGGTTGGTGTGTGAAATTAAAGTTCAGAACACATTAAGAAAATCAAAGTGACACTGTTCATGAGCAGAGGTGTTAAAATGGCTATGTTGAAAATTTGGTGACAAAAATCCGTAAAATGACTCTATTACGAGCATGTACTGTGTAGTTTCCACGCACCCTCGTAAGTGCACAAATTTGTAATATTTTCAGTCCAGATTTTCAACATTGGCATTTTTCCACACCTCCTTATGAACAGTACAGCTTTCACTTTTCACACCTGGCTGAAATGTGTCGCACTCGTGCAGAATAGCTCAGTCGCTGTGGGAAATTAGTGTTCGGGACAGATTAAGAAAATCACAGTGACACTGTTCATGAGCGGAGGTCCCAAAATGCCTATGTAGAAAATCTGCTGTAAAAACTCCCCAGACTATTTACATTATGGGTGTACATTGTGCAGTTTCTACGCATGCTCGTGACTTCACCAGTTGTTGCATATTTTCACTCCAGATTTTCAACAATGCCATTTTACACCTCTCATGAACAGTACACCTGTCACTTTTCACATCCTGTTAGAAATGTGTTTCGCACCTGTGGTGCTAAATAGGCGCAGTCGCTGTGCAAAATTACCGTTGCCTAGTGAGCTGATAGTGCCACTGTTCATGCAATGGGGTCACAAAAGGCCCATGTGGAAAACTTGGAGTAAAATATCAGAAACGCCCAGGATGTTAGGGTTTTTGACCATAACACCCTGCCCTGTAAGGACTGACAGGCGTCAGGGGTGTGACTTCGGACTGTCGACAGTAATGCTCATGCCATTCCATCCCCACCCCACCTCCACCCTGCAGCCAGTGATAGGCATCGAGTGTGCCTTGGATCCTTTGTCCCCAGAGTTCACCCTATTCTCCTCATACTGCCCCATTTCAGCATATTTCTCATGGAATGAGGTAGATATAAGCTCAAACACCTAAGGCACACCTCGACACTTGTCAGTGTCTGAATGGTAGGGTGAGGTGAAATGTCATGACCGTCATGGGCGATGACCCAAAGGTACATCTCAATGCCTGTCCACCTCTGCAGGGGTGAGGGTGGAGTTGGTGTCAAGTCAGTTCTTCAATACCATTCTATACTGCATCTGTTTAACTCCTACACTTCCACCACTAATGTCAGCAAGCAAATATTTGGCATTGACAAATGCTTGTCTTTTCAATGGTCCTGCAATTGGGAGGAGTGCTACACAAACAGCATAATAAATCACAAGAAAAAAGTAGAAACTAAACTGATACTGTTTGTGTATACTTTAGACACTTTTACTATGGGGTGGGTAATACATGCTGGAAGGTGCGAACCTGCCCGTGGTGGTCCGCACCTGTGATCAGGTGTACACTGGCATTATTCACCACTGGCACCACCTGTCTGTGGCCCAGCACCCCAGTGCACAGGACTCCGCAGGCAGTTAGGGGTGGAGTCGTGGACCCAGCCAGGTATCCATTGGATGCCTTGACCGAGACCCACAGTGGATCCCATATGCAGTGGGGCATGCATTGGCAGTGCACCCTGCAGATGTCTGAGGGCGGCAGCTGTGGTGTTGTGTGTAGGTCAATGCTGCCAGCCCTCTGATGGCACTGGAGAGGTAGACAGAGATGGGGTGGGGATGGCAGTTGGCGGTGGGGAGGGACTGTACCCCAACATTAGTGGGGGTGGGCAGGCAGTGGCATTCACAGGGCTGGGGGACAGCATCCATGTCCTGTGGCTCTATGTGGGGGTGTCCTGGGAGGGGGAACTGATGTGTGCTGGGGTGGGTGGGAGGAACTGGCTGGCCATATGAAGTGGCCCCAGAGTGTGGGTGGGCTACTCACCCTGTTGCCAGGTGACTCCCACTGTGTTTGCGGGTGTGTAGGGGCTTACAGCAGGGTTCTCCATGGCATAACCTTTGCCCCATGCATCTTTGTGGCCAGCACCATGTGCCCTGGTGCATGGCGTGTAGTGCTGAAATGCCCCTTGCCCACTGCTGGTGCATTACACTTCACATGGCCAGGGATTGGGAACATAGGTGCTGCATGCCCCTTTGGTGCATGCCACTCGGGAGGGCATAGGGTGAAGATTGGCTGCATGCCCCAGGTATGCGCAAGCCACACTACTCCAATAGTGCATAGGACCCTTTGTGATTGCTAGCAAACACAGTAGGACAGGGAACTGAGTGCCACTGGCAACATGAACTGGCAGCCTGTATAATATCACATAAAGCTTTTCACAAATTGTGGTTTTCACAGCTGCCAAGTGAGACAAAATACTGTAACTCATACATTAAAATGACATTCATTAATGGTCCATTTGTTCAGGCTTCTTACACCCAAGGAACTCATGCTGCATACTGATGGAAAGCTGACACTCGCCAGGAGACATAGGGTCTGTAAATGTGCAATATTTTATTACAAAAAGAAGGGTGATTAATGGCAGTAAGTTGAAACTTATTAAACTAACAAATAAGAAAACTTATTAAACTAAAACATAAGAATAAAAAATATTTCCAGTATATGCATCTTTGTGGTGGTAATTGGGGAGGTTGCTTAGACCTGAGGAAAGTAAACAGAAACTTACACAACAGAAAGAAATTAAGAAAATAAATTATTAAAAATGTGCAGTCGCAGCATCTCCTGGTTTTGCCTATCCTAGATTGTGCCATCTTGTTTTGGTCCTGTTCTAAGCCGCAGTGTTAGGAATGTATTTAAATGCTATGTTGTTGGCCATAGGATTGTACAATTGAAGTGTTCTGAACTTCTGTGCTGGCAATTTGGTTTGAAAGCAAGCCTGGGATCCAGCATTGGTGCAGCCATGACTGGGAAATGGTCCTGAGGAAGTTGGAGCCAGTTTGGAAAGGGAGCTTTCTGAGCACCAGCTCAACAGTGACCACCTAGCTGCCAGCAGGGGAACCTGCTTCCTCACTGAGGATGAGGTCTACCATGCAACTGCACATTTAAATAACTTACTTTCTTAATTTCTTTGTGTTCTGTAAATATCTTTTGTTTGTAGATGTCTAAGCCACCTCCCTCACTACCACCACAAAGATGCATATACTGTAATTGTTTTTATTATTTATATTTTTGAGTTTAATGAGTTTCAACTTAGTAGAGAAGATCTTACCAGTGTAGCCGTAACCTCAAAAGATTTCATTAAAAAGTGATAATTAGTTTCTGTTCTGGGAGGGAAAATAGCCAGTATTATGCTTACGCTAAAGACTACAAACTAAATACTAGACACAAATCCACTCAACCTGATCAAATTTTATTGATGTTCACTGTTTTATTATGATCATTAATTTTATTATCCAGTATACATATTAGTCTATGTTTCGGGTCCATTACCCTTCCTCAGGAAACTGGTTTCTATAATAAAATATATAAAAAACATCTTTAACATTTTAAAGTATAATTATATCAATGTATTAAATCTCATCTATATTAATATAAGTAATAAAGAACTACACTTGAACCACATTGTTATATTTTATTTATTTTATTTTATTTATTTGTATTTCGGATGACACCTTTGAGCCGAGGGCTCTTTTACAAAGGATCCACATCAAGACAATAAGGACAATAAGGTACAAAACATAACATGATCATTACAATGGAACTTACAAAAAAAAAGACAAATAAGGTTACAATAATAGCAGCCAAAGGCATTGTCAAGGAATTGTGTTGCGAGTTAATTATACAGTACAAGTCATAGGCAGCTTAGTGAAGCTTTGTTAGGAGTGGGTTAGTGGAAAGAGAAAGAAAAGTGGTGGTGAGGGGGTATGGGGGAGAGAGAGAGAGAGAGGGAGGCAGGGAGAAATGGGAGGCATTGTGTTGGGTATGTGGTAGATGGGAAACAGCAAGGGAGGAGAAGGGGGATGAAAGGAGACAGATTCATCCTGTGCCCAGTAATGGGGGTAGGAGAGGAGGAGGAGGAGGAGCTGAGGCAGTGAGGAGGGATGTGAGGGTAGCATGCCTGGAGGGGATTATAGAAAGCAATCACAGAAGGCACTAGCCACGCGGTGTTGACACAGTTTACACTTAAAAGCACCAATCGTGGCAATGTTGGAGATTTCTGTAGGTAGCAAGTTGAACCAGGTGGAGCTCTGACGAGATAAGAGCAGCTGAGCTTGAGAGTCCGACAATGGGTATTGTAAGGTTAGACTATCGATCTTCTAGTTAGTAGCGGATACACTGCAGGAGTCAATATTGATTGGACTCCAGGGGCATAAGGCCCAGTGATGTCTTCTTAGCTAGGATGCAGGTCTGGTACTTTAGCCTGCTGGATAGCTGGAGCCAGTTAGCCTGCTCGTAAATGTCACACATGTGAGAAAGGTGGGCAGCTAAAATAAGAGTCTACATGCCTTATTAAGGGCTACAGCTATCGCCAGAGTGCAGTATCAGTAGCAGATCCACAGATAACGAGCCCGTAGTCAATAGCTGAGATAACAGAGCTCTGGATAGTGAGGTTCAAGGCTTCAGCCTTTAGGCAATGTTTATGCTTGTATAGTAGCCCTATACGGGAGTTCACAGTTTTAGAGATTTTGTCAATGTGCCTGGTATACGAGAGGGAGCAGTCAAGGGTCAGGACCAGATATTTAAACATATCCACCTGCTCAAGAGTGACACCTTCCACATATGTATATATATATATATATATATATATAACCACGTATAAACTAAAATATCACCTTTATCAGTTTTTGTTGAACTTTTTCTTTTTTATGTTCTCATGTTTGACTCCCTCCACTGTGAAGCTACTACAAAGAGACAGAAAATAATACTAGGCCAGTTTCAAAGGGTATTAGTCTCTCTCATGTCACTAGTAATAATTAAATATAACATGCTAAACTTTTCTAAACTGTTTCACATCACACTTTGTTTCCATGTCACATTTGTAGGCAAAGTTTCATATTGCATCTGTAACAAATTCATATCAAACAAAGAATTATTTAACATACTGTATCTCCAAGCTGTTCATTTTAGGCGCTATTAATCTGCATTTAACTTTGCAGATAATCTTGTAAAGTGTCTTTTCTCCAGTACCATTGAACTTAGACCTTGAATTCAAACAGCATTCGACCTAGATGGCCCTTCACATCTATCTATACTTTTACCGCATATGTACCGCTAATGAACCCGTTCACTTTTTCTGCATTTAACTGAGCAACTACTTATAGTCAATGCTTATCATTTACATGCTTTTCTAAGTCCTATAACCATGTGAATCCTAAGTTTTCTTTCTGCTTACAAGCTCTGTTCACAGTTGCATCTTCGAGGGAGTAAAGGGCACGAGGATTAAAGGTTCCAGTTTTAAACTAATTACTCCTCCCCAAATCTGGTACTGATGAATGACATCCTAGATAGGCTTAATTGGCCTGCTTATGTGCCAGACCGCTCTCTGGAGCACCATTGTACTGTAATACTTGGTGTCGAGGGTACCAGCTTACTTTTAAACATTATGACTGGTCATAAGTGAATCCTTCACGAATATTTAGAAAGAACTAATTTTACATCGATGTAGACCCAAATATAATTAGGAGTACAATCATTACTAAAATGAATTCATAGCAAGAACATTTTAAAGCTTCTACTCCAAACAAATATAGAAGGTCGTAAAGCTTTTATTAAGCTTATGTCATTACTTTACAATGTAAATATCCCAACTCAGTTAAACAGTTATAAAGTCCCTATATATTAAGGGAGACTACAATCTCTAGATTTCATATTTACTTACAAAACTGAAGTGCTATTGTGAAAAACTTTAAACCTATGTAAACTTCTTAAAGGATTGGTTGTCATTCTATGGTTTCGTTAAATCCAAATTTTGGGTTATTAGTTTGAAAATAATCAATAAGTTTAGCTTCTCTAAACAATAATCTATTATTAGAATCACCCCTCTGTTGTTTTATGTACCTTTTCTATTCCCAAAAACATAATGTAGGATTTGGTGTCCGCTTTCAACAAATGTCTCGCTATTGGAAGTCAGATCTTTAGTTCTTTTTTTAATTTAAAGTTTATTGATACATTTTCCACAATAAAGGGCAGCAATCGGTAAAATGACAGAGACTCCTTGATACATTGTAGAAAGGGTACTGCCCACTAACCTCCCATACTGCAGTAACCCAACCCTATACCCGTGGATGCCGAGCACCTAGTCAAAAGCCATACAAAAACATTAACCCTAGAATAGGTTTAGCCTGGAACCAGAGTGATTAGTGAGTGGAGGGATCCCAAATTCTAGTATAAAATGCCAGTCTATTGTGAAGACTGGCTATCACTTTTCTGTACTCAAGTTGGATAGTACTTCTCTTACCCATTCCTGGAGAGAGAGGAGGACCTGTCTTTCAGTGATGAAGAATTATTTTCTTAGCCGATAGGGCAACCATGGAAATATGAAATTTAGCACCTTAACTCTGATAGAAGACAGATCTCCTAACAAGCAAATCTCAGGAGTAAAGTATTCATGGAGGCCCAGCAGGGTCTAAGGAAGCTTGGATTGAAACCCAAAAGGCAACATTTTTGGACAGGACCAAAGCATATGAAAAGTGTGCCTCTTCCTGTGCACATTTATTGCACATGTTTGAGTTTAGGTAGCCCCACCTGTGCAGTTTGGCCGGGGTATAGTATAGGTTGTGCAAAATGTGGTATTGCATGAGGTGCAGTCTATCTTGAGGAATGAATTTATGACATGACTTCCAGAGAGTGCCAATCCAACTGAAGATGAGGAAAAATTACTCTAAAGTCTTGACTGTCCGAATGGACCCCAAACTTTTGAAAATAAAACCTGGTATAATTTAGAGATTGCACCAGGAGATCCAGAAAGTGGGGATACTTGGACATCAGAGAAAAGATATTCTGGGAAGGGGGAATACTGCCCAGGGTAATTACAAGTAAATGTTTCAATTGCAGGGCTTTAAAGTAGGAAGAAGCCGGGATGGAAAATTTTCTAACCATCTCTTCCACTGATAACCAATGCCCTCACCATCAGTAAAGGCCAGGAGCTGCACCTCTCCCAGTTGAGGCAACCAATGATGGGAAATCTGAGTCTCATTAATTGTAAATGATGGAGAGTTCAAGATAGACTGGGCCAGGTCCAGGTGGGGGAATACTGCAAAAAGGAACACATCTGAGGTAGACCTTTAGAGAGGTCCTTATCATGGGACACTATTCAGTCACACTTACTTGGGATAGCCTGAGGAAAAATAATGCAAGAGGGTCCAAGTTTATGCCCTTAATTGCATCCAATTCTATTTTGAGCCAAATCGGTTGCACTTCTTCTGGGCGGAGATACCCATCTCGAGTATTTTGCAAGGTGACTAGCCCAGTAATATATAGCCAGATGGGGAATTTGCAAACCCCCCAAGTTTGGGGCAGCCAACTTATGATAACAAACGGGATACCTATCAGCCCAGATAAATCTAGTGAAGACACCATGTGTCTTTTAAACCAGAGTAAAGGAATAAAAGTGTTGAGAAGGGACAATGGGTAAAAGATCCTAGGAAATATGTTCATCTTAATTATGTTGATCCAGCCCATAGAGAAATAGGAAGTTTAGACCACCTCTCAAGGTCATGAGTAATCACCTGCAATAGGGAATCCAGATTCTCCTTGAACCATACTAGGGTTACGGAAAGTTTAATACCCAGATATTTAAATGACCTAGAGGTCCAGCATAAACCAAAGGACTGATATCGCTTTTGAAAACTTTGTAGTTTAATGGGAAAATAGAGACTTACTGGCATTCAATTTGTAATTGGACAGACTGCTAAACCTTGCTACTTCCCTTAGCAAGGCTGGACGGAGGATACCGGGTGAGACAGATGTATTAATAAGTCATCCGCATATGCAGTGACTTTGATTTTGCCAGCCTGATTCTCACACCTTGTATAGAAACATTATTGAGAATATTTTGAATAAGCGGTTCCAGATATAAGTTAAATAATAGAGGAGAAAGGGCACCCTGCCTGTGCCTGAGTGGAGCGAAAGGGGTGGGAGAAGGCCCCATTTGCAGAAATTCTTGCCGTGGGATTTTTATAAAGGGCGGATCCAGGAGATAAACAGAGGGAAAGTGGAAGGCCTCAGAGTGCGGAACAAGAAATTCCAGTTCCTACGGTCAAATGCCTTCTCGGCATCCAGGAAACCAAGCCTGTGGAAACTCTGCATCCCGGTAGCCGAGAAAACGGTGCGACAAAGTGCGTAAGTGATTGGAGGATGAGTGCCCTTTCATAAATTCTACCTGATTTGTACCTATTAACCCAGGAAGAACTACTGCCAGCCTATTAGCCAGAATTTTAGAAAGGATTTTAATATCCTGATTTAAAAGCGAGATAGGCCTGTAGCTTTGAACCATTTCGAGATCTTTGTCAGGTTTAGAGCAGGACGATCAGGGCCTTGTAGAGGTGCGGATCTGTCTCCACCCCAGATAGGATTTGCTGAAATAAACGACCAAGTATTGGTAAGAGGAGGTCTCAAAAGACCTTGTAAAATAGAGAGGAAAATCCATCGGACCTGGGACCTTGACAGCTGGTAGTTCACTAATAACCTTGGCAATTTCCTCCTGGGAAATAGGGACAACCAGAGCATCTCTACACCGATCAGAGAGAGGGTAAATGGAATCCTTTAAGTAATGTTCTATGTCTTCAGGGCAAGGGGTGCTCCATATCACTATACAATTTTGTATAATAAGAGGCAAATTCTTGAGCTATCTCCATGGAGACACCTTAAAAGACCCATCTGCCATTGACCTGATAGGAAGGATAAATCTCATTGATTCCTGTTGTTTAATACGCAATGCCAGTAAACGTCCCCTCTTTTCCCCTGATCGGTATAGCTAGCCCTGGTATGAATAATAGCTAGTTCTGCTTTGTCTCGAAATAGCTCAAGTATTTATCCTTTAGCTCCAAGAGTTTTGTGTATCCTCATCTAGAGGATTGGCGAAGACCAACTTCCAGGGATCTAATCTGGGTTAATAAGTTTATTTTCTCCTGCACTCTTTTCCTACCAACCGCCATACTAATAAGTATCCCTCTTATGAAGGCTTTGAAGGCCCCCGCAAGATATCAGGCTTTGCACTATCTAATGGATTTAGTGAAAAAAAGATTTTATTTGTTCCTTATGAGTTTGCAGAATTTAACATCCTTGAGGAGTTGGTAATTGAGTTTCCATCTGGTTTCCCTATTAGGTAAATTAAGCAGTACCAAGTTGCATATTACTAATGAGTGATCGGAAGTGGACCAGGTTGAATCGAGGAGGTCTTAACCCTGGGCAGCAGGCACTGAGATATGAGTAAGTAATCAATGTGGGACTGTGAGCCATGTGCCATAGTCCTAAAGGTAAACTCCTTAGAGTCCGAGTGTAGAACAAGCCAGGCACATGAGAACCCACATTGGTCTAATAAATCCTTGAATGCCTTCTGCCCGGGGTAGCCCTCCTGGAGTACTGCCAAATCTATCTGAATTAGGAGTCGAGAACTTGATTGAAGTCTCCCTAAAATAATCCTAATGGGAAGCATTGGAAGAATGATAGATATAAGCCTCATAAAGAACTCTGGATGCGTCCAGATTGGGGCCGTAGATACTGCCCAATAAATTGGAACAGACCAGAGGGTACCTTTAACAAGGATAAACCTTCCTCAGTATCTTTAATAACCTGTGTAGAAACAAACGGAATACCCCTGTTAATCATGAGCATGACCCAAGAACTATTTGTGGTGCCCTGGCACTGTAAATCAATCCCACCTGCTGCCTCCTTAACTGCAAAGCTTCTGCCTCTAGCAAATGGGTTTCTTGTAAATAGGTTATCTGTGAACTGAATAAGCTTAGATATTTGAGAACCTGATATTGCTTATGTCTCTTTCTGATCTCCTTAACATTCCAAGTTGCAAATGTTATCTCATTAGCCATCTAGAAAAAGTAGTTGGGCTAGAACAATTACACTCAGCACACGGGATGTATATCCCTGCAAACATACCCCAGGATTACTGCAGTAACACCCACCCCTCCTCCCTAGCCCCCAAAGGTAGAACCCACCCATCGTCTCTATCCCCCACCCTCCAACCACAGCCCAAATCCCATCCACACTCCCCAACCAACTGTCACAAGCAACGTCAGTACAGTACTGGTGCTATTCTCTACTCCCACCCCTAATAATGATCCCTGATATTTAACACTGTTACACACAGATATCAGTATATGAAACCAAACACTGTTAGTTATACCCCCAACAAGAGAATGGTCCTGGGCTTTCACCTCGATCCCGCCAGAACGTAAGCTTAAGGGAACTTGTTTTAAAGGGACCACCGAGACCCATGCACCACCCAAGTGTTCATGGTAACCAAGACAGAATCGAGAGGAAACAGAAACCCTGCTTGCCACCCAAGGTGACCCATAAAACCAAAGCCATACCAGAAACCCCTGGAGGATATAACTACAGCACATATTGAGGCGGAATAGAGAAAGGAAAATGTGATCACTCCACCGGAGGAAGGCATAACATATGCCTCTACCCACAACAACCGCCATCCAATGCACAGGCCTCCCGCAAGTTAAGAGTACTGCACACGAATCGAGTGGTAAGGCACTGTAAAATCCTCCTCGAGTTGTGCTGCCTTGCGAATCCCTATGAATAAAACACCCTCTAGTGACTGATTTCTTGTCCTAGCTAAATGAGAGTCAGGAATGAAGAAAGCTCAGGACCATTCTAATACCAATCCAGAGAGAAAAATGAAAAACTGATTCACAACCAATCTAACTGCACTCTTTCTGCCCCAACAAATAAAGCTGCCAAGACTTGGCATTTAATTCCCCATAAGAAGGCCCCAAACCCCAAGTGTCCACTGCTTCAGACCAGCATGGGCCCTTTGTGAAACAGAAAAGAAAAATCGGGACGACCGCTATGATCACCCCAGTCCAAATCAGCAGATGCAATTTGCCCAGGTCTGCACGCTTGAAAAATTCCCCAAGAGGAAAAATAAAAGTCCAAGCTCTCAACTCCTGTATCACTCCATACTGCAACACAGCCACTCAAGAGTCCTTGAAAAGATCTGGCAACGTGGACTTAAGACTCGTCAGAGCCTCTTCAGGGTCTTCGTAGCTTTTCAGGATCCGTTAACTGAGATCTGCAGCCTGGCCGGTAACCCATCCTGAACTTCAGGCCTGTCGCGATTAACTTGGAAACAATAGATTGGAGCAGCTTTGCATTTGAGCAAACCGAGGCGGGCAAATCTTGTGAAATTCTCAGCTTTGTATTTTCCCAGCGAACCTCTTGCAGTGCTCGTACTTTCTGCAGAAAGTGTTGTCTCTCAAATAATTCAAAAACGGCAAACAATGGGGTGGGGCTCCTCCAGGGAAGGTTTGAGCCGTAAAGCCCTGTGAGCTCACTCAATGATATAGCCGGGGCTGAATGGAGATGGGCCAGCCACTCATTGAACCAGCTTCTGAACAAATGCCACAGTATGTTGGCCTTCTCTCCCTCCAGTAACCCGAGGATCCAGCGTTATTTCTCCGGCTCCGACCCTCTAGATCCTCAAGCTTAGATTAAAGCTAGATAATTTCTGGCGCATCGAGACCAGGTCAGGGTGGAGATTTTGAAATGTTTTCTCTATGGAAATAATTTGGGCTGTATTATCAGACACAGATAGCGAGAGTTCGTCCAGCTTTCTGGAAGAGATTTCAAATCCATTGCCATATCCTTCATTTCCTCTTGAAAGGGTTTAAATTCCTCAAGGAACCTAGAAAGTGTTAAGGGCTCCTGTTCACCAATTTGGCTCTGAGGATCAGGCCCAGGCCCACAAGGCCCTGGATTTCTTAGAGGCCTTCTCAGGAGTTGCTGGGGGGTATGCTTCTGCGGGGCTTTCTTCATATAAGCCTCCATCCTTGAAATTTGCCCAGTCCAGAGTGCCACAGCTATTAAACAGCGTTGAAGCTCAAAAATAAGCGAAGATAATAGGTTAGGATGTCAAATTGAAATGAATTAACAAATCGGGAGGCAGGAGCTCTTGAGGAGCTTCTACTCAGCACTCTGCATCACGTGATCTCAGATCTTTATTTCTAATGTACCTCTTGTGTTCTCCTATTCTTTGTTTTAAAGTCTTTCATTTTGCCAGTGTACGAAGGTCACAGGGGCATTTAATGCCATATATAACCCCTTCTGTCTGGCAATTTATAAAATCCTTTATTTTAAAATCTTCATTTTACTATTATTTCTTATTGTCTTAATTTTATAAGTGTTGTAGCAGTGTATGCATCTGCCAGAACTAAAATTTCCTCTCAAGTCCTTATTTGTGAACAAAACCTGTAGTTTTTTTCTTTTCTTTCCGGGACTTTTGTTCAGTATGTACCAACCTGTCTGACAAAGATCTTACTTTTTTCCTGCAACTTAGGGGCCTCCTGAAATGCATTCTTTCCATATTAGTAGATTCCAAAACATGCCAGTGTTTATTAATAGCACTTTTAATCAACCCAAAATGTCACTATATCTAAGAGATAAAACATTTTTTTTATTTTGAAACTCAATACGTTCTTTGTCTTTCTTATCCATTAGTAATTCATTTCTATCCTGTTTCATTGCCTTTGATTTGGCTTTTTCTAAAGTTTTTCTACAATAGCCCCTTGCTACAAATCATTCTGCCATTCCTTCTGTGTATTTCACCACGTCTAAATCTTCTGAAGCGATTCCTTTTAATTCTTAGAAATTGACTATAAGGAATCGACTCTACAAATTTCTTGGTTGGAAGCTGACAGCTCTTAAAACTGTATTTCTATCTGTGGTTTTTCTATACAACTTTGTGTATAGATAATCCTCATTTTATAGATCAATAAATCTAAACACGAGATCTCATTTACATCATAAAATAGTGTAAATTTGATATAGTCTGTTCTTTTTTCAAAAACTATGGAAATTTCTCAAATCTAATTCAGTACCTTCCCATAAGATGAATATATGATCAATAAAATGAAACCACTTAACAATCTTACTAACAAATGGATTGTTTGAATATACAAAACTCTCCTCATACCAATTCATAAGCAAGTTAGTGTATGAAGGGGCCATACTTGACCCCATTGCTCTCCCCTTGATCTGAGCATAGTATGAATCTTCAGACTTTAAATAGTTTTGGGTAAGTACCAAATTAGCTAACTGTAAGAGAAATTCATTTGGAGGTTTATCATCAGTCCTATATTCTTCTAATGACAGTCTTAAAGCTTCACAGCCTTCTTTGTGTGGGATTGATGTATATAAATCCTTAACATCTAATGTGACCAGTATAAAGGTTTTCCATTTAGATTCCATCTTGATTCACCTTTTTAATCATATTTATCATCTGTGTACCATCCTTAACATAAGATTCTGTTTTCTCCACCAAATCCTTAATGTGAAAGTCCACAAACACCGATAATGCCAGAAACAGTTGATCTCCCTAGAGGATGGAGGGGGTCCTTGTGTATTTTAGGAGAGTATAGAATATTGGAGAAGAGGAAATTTTTATTTAGTACATTCTGTTTCCAATCATTTATCCATTTCCTATCTGAGGCTCTTTGTAATACTTCCTTAATTAAACTGCCAATATTTTCTGTAGGGTCTCCTAACAGTTTTAAATAATTTTCTTTATTTTCTAGCAGTTTGTTACACTTATCTGTATATACCTCATAATCCTCTATTACAATTCCGCCTCCCTTGTTCACTTTCTTAATGATAATTTTGGATCATTCTCCAAATTTTTCAAGGCTCCATATTCCATTGAAGTTAAATTAAAGCATGTTCTTCTATCTTTATTTTTCTCCAAACTAATACATTTTCAATGTCTTTACTCACTAAACAGATACATGTTTCAATCTCATGTGGGATCGGGCCTGGAGGTAGATATTGAGATTTAACCTGTAATTTATGACTTAAAGTCATTTTTTGAACTGTTCTCTTTCATTTACAGGTTCCATATGGCTATTGTCAAAAAATATCTAAGTCTCAGTTTCTAAAGAACCTATTAAGGTCAATTGTATTTCAAATTCACTGACCCTTTCATGAGGGCAAATGTTAGACCTTTATTTAACAGTGCTAATTCTTCCACTGTAAGTTCTCTTTTCAATAAATTAAATACTGCTATTTCATCTGTGATCTTGTCATTACCTGTGATTGTGTTTCTTGTGTTTTCTCTCCTTTTTCCGTCTTGTCCTGTATCAATGTGGTTTTCCTAAACCTGAAATTGCCCTCATCTGGGTCTGAAGCTAGTGTTATATATTTCTTTGTAAACTGATAACCCGTGTCGATCTCCCCCATTGTCTTCTCCCCTCACCCTGTATCCCTTTCTTCCTAAAAACGTTCTCCCTACCCCTCTCACTTGTTCTATATCTGTATCACTACTTGATATGTACATATTACCTTCTGAATCTGGGTTATATGTATATTGCATCCTAGTTTTGTTCCTTTATTAGTTTCAACTTACTGCCATTTATCACCTTTCCTTTTGTTTTGTAATAGAATAGTGCACATTCACAGACCAATATCTCCCAACCTGTGCTAGCTAGCATCTAATGCTATACACCATTGGAAAGCTGAGTTTCAGCTGTCCATCAGTATGCCACATGAGTTACATGGTTTTGTATCATGGCAATTAATTCAACTACAAATAACAGTAACTGACTAGAAGAAACACAACATGTGACTTTCAAACACCGGATTAATTCCTAGTAATGCACACTACTGTAGTACTGCTGAACTCCTGAAGTGTACCTGAAGCACATAATACCACCGACTACTGCAGTACTGTCTAAATCCACATCAATTACGTCATCACACAGTATATAAATATCACACTCTGCTTTTCCACCGTCTCACCTGGTTGAACTCGGAGCTATTGTACGTTTCACTGTCTCTCCTAGAAAATGAATTCAATGGAGGAATTTACTCTACACTGCATCTGCATCTGCCTTGCCCGATCGCAGCATGGACCTGTCATTTCAATTATAACTCACTGACCAGTCAAGAATGAAGAAAGAGAATAGAAGGTTCCCTAAAGTCCTGTTTCCAGACAAAAGTAGTGGTGAATATTAACCATTTTGTCCATGCCGCTAATGTTTGATCAAAAATGTTAAAGTTATGAAAAGCTAGATACACATGTTTAGTGCACAAAATAGTTAAAACAGTTTCTGTTTGCATAAATCAATCATGTTTCAAAGGGAAATGGCAAAATTAATATGCCATAAAGGAAATGCTATCCCATAATGCATAGCAAAGTATAAAACACACATTTGTTTAATGAAAAACAAAGTGTTTAGTGCACATATTTCAGTTTGAAATATCTTCTATACAATTAAGACAATTGTCTAAAAGTAGAGCACATTGTGATACTGTAACAGAAGTACACACCACCATATAAATAAATGTGGTTTACATCAAAATGTGTATTTCTTCTCTTTATGAATTAACCATTTTGTCCGTGCTGCTAATGTTTGATTAAAATGTTGCAAGTTATGAAAAGCTAGATGTACATGTTTAGTGGAGAATATAGTTAAAAACAGTTTCTGTTTGCATAAATCAATCGTGTTTCAAAGGAAACAGCAAAAATGAATATGCCATAAAAGGAAATGCTATCCCGTAATGCATAGCAGCATAAAACACACATTTGTTTAATAAAAACAAAGTGTTCAGTGCACATATTTTGCAGTTTGAAATATTTTACTATACAATTAAGACAGTTGTCTAAACATAAAGCACATTGTGATACTGAAAGTAAAAGCAGTTCAGGCTGCACCAGGGCCATTGTGCAAGGCCAAAATTGAAGTAATTGCAAAGGGTTGGTTTATGCCAGCCAGGCCAGGCGTCAACACCCGCACCACCTGGGCAAATGCCGGGGCCCTAACACCAGAGTGAGGCCCACTCCAGGAGAGCAAAAGGTTTACTTTAAGTTTTAATAGCTTCACGCTGGCTGGCAGCATGATTTAATGACAGTTCTGGCTGTGCTCACTACTACACTGCTGCTGCTGCTGCGGTGCTGCCAAGAGCCAAGTGGTGGAAAAGAATTTGAAAACTGCAGTCTGCAGATGTAGACCTTTGGAATGGAATGGATATGGATTAATGATCATCTCTAAACTGCCTGGAAGCCCTGTGCTACTTGTTGTTCACTGAATGGCAGAGGCCCCGATCCAGAGCATTCCATTCTGTGGAGTGGGTGGGTGTGATTGTGGAGATATGTAGCAGCAGTGCAGGCCAATAGCTGGGAAAAGAGAGGAAGAGGGGTGGGTCTGACTCTGAGCAACCCAGTTAGCCATCTTAACTGCTGGTGATGTCACACCATGATTGGACGCTGTCATTGTGATGCTGATTGTGAAGGAGAAGGTGCTGCAGTGGACGGCAACTGCAAGCAAGGCACAAAGGCGGGACAATTCAAATTGTCTAGGAGTCAGTGGGAGTCAGACTGTAGAGGCTTAAAGTGATCGGTTCAGACACGGTTCTTCCACAGATAGTCCGGCATTGTCCGGCCCACTTCAGGCCTGGTCAAGCTCTCTGGCACAGCAGGCACAAGAGTCTCAATGACAGACAGCAGTGGAGCAATCGCAGATGACTTCACTGTGGATAATAAAGCAGCGCTTCTTACCGACTACCGAGTTCCTTAGTTACCAACACATCAACCAGGTAGGACAACAGGAAAGGGTAGAAGAGTAGGAGGTAGCCCTGATGCTGGCCCTGGTAAGAGCCCGGGCCCCGGAAGGAGGGGAGGCTTAGGCTGCGGCCCGTTGTAGTGTGCACCTGCAATTAAATTATCTGCTGCTGACTGCTGTCTCTACAATTCTGCCAAACTGGGGGTGCAGCAGGAGTCCGTCCAGGATAGACATGGTCCGGACTTTACACTGAGTTAGTTTAGGTGTGGTATGTGTTTTTTTAATTTCTTTTAAAATAGACAGGTTTGATCTTAGGGAGGCCTTCTTGAGGTTGATTGCACTGTACAGTCTGACTCTGACTGCGAGTGCCGGCGAGTTGCTTGACCTGCTGGGGTGGTGTCAATTTTTGTCAACTCAGGAATGAATAAGTTAACTGAACACTTAAACTGTGCTGTTGTGTGGACTGTGTGGAGGAGAGGGTTGGATTGGCGATGATGGCAAGATGGCTGGTGGTGGTGTTTTTTTAATTTTTTAACAGGCAGATGGGTCTGATTCTGAGGGGTGGGGGCCTGCTAGATGTCCATTGCCTGGGGCCCACAAAAACCTGATGCCAGCACTAGCTACTTACCGGAAACTCACAGGTAGATGCTGAAAAATGATGCTCGGAGATCTGTTTCTTAGAAGGTGCTTAATTTTATTTTTGTGCACTCAATATGAAAATAGATTGTTCCACTCTGGCATGACCCCTGCTCTATCCAACAGAATCCAAGTCTACGTAACATGCCCTGCGTAATCATAGGATGACAAGACATTGTTACAATGCCTTGAATAAAGTGACATTTAAAGTAACAGTGTGATTAAAAACAGTATGTAACATAATAATGCCTTTAAGTTATATGTTTTAACAGTTGCACTAAGCACCTTGCTGTTTTTTAATCACACTGTCACTTTAAATGTCACTTATTTAAGGGTATTGTAACAATACCTTGTCATCCTATGATAAAGTGCCAGGGTGCGTGAAATGCATTAGGAGACTCGGAGTCTGGTGAACAGAAGAGGGGTCATGCTGGAGTGAGTAATCTTTTTTTCATACTGTACTAGTGCACAAAATAATTAAGCACCTTCTAAGAAACATCGTCCGAGCATCATTTTCAGCATCTGCCTATGAGAGGTTCCAGTAAGTAGCTAATGCTGGCATAAACTATCATTTTGCACATTGTGATACTGTAACAAAAGTACACACCACCATATAAATAAATATGGTTTACATCAAAATGTGTCTGTCTTCTCTTTCTGAGAACATCTCTTTCTATTATAATATAGACAAAAGTGATAGTTTCTTGTGTAGGTACTAATTTGACAATGCTTGTCATTTTACAAGCACATTAAGCCACTCAAAGAAGGCTTCCACTATGGAATTAATGCATGGTTGGGTGGTTGGAGCACTCAGCATTCAGCATCATGCACCAACCCCCAACATGAAAGGATAATGTATGGTCCTCTATCGGTAACGGTCAGTTAACTGTCGAGGTTGCCAGGCGATCGTAAACCCGAGATAAGCTCAAGAGGTTTACGTAGCCATGGCAACCTCGAGACGGTTAATATTGACCGAAGCCGAAGAGGGACCATACATTATTTTTATAGTGTATGGCCCCACATAAAAGGCTGCTTACTTTTGCTAACTAGTCACCACCGCGCCGCTCAGTCCTTCCTAACCGCTGCTGTTCATCCATGGTTCCCCACTGGAAAAAAAGCGCACATGCTCAGACCAATGGCTGTTGTTAACCTATCAATGTGACATAGCATCGATATGTTAACAACATGTCTACGTCACATCGATAGGTTAACAACCTTAGGAAATGATGATTTCTAAGGTTAACAGAGTTCTACCATACATTATCATGCATTAATGCCCTAGTAGAAGCCTCCTTTCAAGTGGCTTAATACTTACATAAGGAACATAAGAAAATGGACCGTTAATGGACATCATTTTTAACATGCGAAGTTACAGTATTTGCTTTTCTCACTTGATAGGTGTGAGAAACCACAATCTGTTAAAAGATTCATGTGATATTATATGGGCTGCCAGTGCCACTCAGTTCCCTGTCCTATTGTGTTAAGCAGCAATCACAAAGTATTCACAAACAGTATCAGTTTAGTTTCTACTAATACTATCACAGGATCATTTCAAGAAAGAAGGGGCTGCATAACAAAGGCTGGACTCAGCCTTACAAAACAGAGAGGTGCAAATGAACTAGAAAAATGCTTCCTTCCTCTGCCTTTGTGGTTGCATAAAATTAGATAATTTCCGTTTTGTAACTAACTTCTGTTAGCCACTTTTTTGTTTGTCACTTTTCTTAGTCAACTGCTTTTTGCATGCATATCTACCATCTTTGTTGTTCTGCTGCTTTCTGTTGGCAGTTAGCATTTTGGATTATTTTAATTTTTGATTGTACCTTCCATATTTTGTTGTTTAGTAAAACTTTTCCCAGTTGATATATGTTTTCATTTAATTTCTTTGCAATCATATTTTACTTCACTATCCCTTTCCTGTTTGCATTTATGTTTCTACCATTTGGTTTTCTTTCATTATTTAGTTGTGCTATACTTGTTTGCATTTAGTTTTAGTTGTGTTGTGCAATTTTTATGTGCTTTACTTTTTGTTAGCATTATTATTTTTAGTTTTGGTACACATTTCATGTGCAGTCATTATATAGCCATGCTCTACTTTTTGGTTGTGCTATATTTTTTAGCTGCGTTCATTTTTAACTGTGCCAATATGTATTTCTTTAATTATTTATTTTAGATGCACATGACTATTTTGGTTTGCATTTATTTTGTATCTGTCATTTATTTTGGTTGCATTTACATTTGTTTTGTGTTGTTGCTATATTTTTATGACATCACACTTTACATTTGGTTTTGTTGCTTTACTTTTTTGGTTGCATTTCATTTTCTTGATTGTTGCATTGCTTATTTTTATTTACGTTTTTCACTTCAGGGCACCACACCTTGGGCTTATGCTTGATGAGCACCTCTCTGTCGGCCCACAGATAACTAAACTAATAAATAAAATTCACCTGAGACTGGGACTCCTTTACTGGACCAGGCAACTCCTCCTCCCAGAAACTAGAAGCAGGTTAGTTACTAGCTTGCTATTACCTCTCCTTGACTACGGTTCCATCATCTACTTGCCACAAAGTAATTCCATCATGTTAAAGAAATTTAAAACCACCTACAATACCATTATTAGATTTGTTACAGAATTTCCCTGTCATACTCACAGCTGTGTCCGTTATGAATCAATACATTGGTTCTCCCTTGAGGACAGGTTCACTTGGGAGGTCACCATGTTTCTCTACAAAATCCTCCATAACCACCTTCCCCCGTGTCTCCTCACTGTTCATAAAGTCTTGCCCCACTCAGCTCACTAGGAGCACACTGCCCCTTCCCATTCTTGGTCCCTTGCTGCAACACCTCTTTGGGGCAGAGATCGCTTACCTACAGGGGTCCCAAGCTCTTCAACACCCTTCCTCCTAACCTTGCTTCGCTCCTCTCTCAGCACTTTCAAAGTCAAGCTTAAGAAGCAACTGCTCAAGAAACCCGCCTGAAACTGTCCTTCATAGTATTCCTCAGTTTTACCTCTGCCATGATTAACCTAATTGACCCCTGCAAATTGACTTACTTTCTCTCCTAGTTTTCTATCAATCCCTGGTCACCTGACTCTTTTCCTGACTCCTGTCCCCACTAGCACTTTCTGGGTTATCCTCCTCACTTCCCGCATAAGGCTCACCTTAGTACTGTACATATGTTTAGTCTTGCTGTAATTATGTGGTTTACTGTATATAATCCAGTTTGACATTTCACTCACTTGTATGATATTGTGTTTGTTCATTGTATATGTTTCTGCCTGTGCTTGTACTAATTGCCCTGCCTTGCAAATTTGTCTACAACTGTATAGTTTTATTTCCATGTGTTTGTTACAATTTGTATATATCCTCTATATATTACAATTTGTACAATTGGACACTTATGTAAATGGGCATTTTGCCCCATGCATTCTCAGTATAAAATAAAATGAAATGAAATGAAATGAATGCTGACAATTTTCCAATTGTCCCAAACATTGAATTATGTGATTCTGACCCCGGACATGAACAACAGCCTGCAAACAGTGATACTGAATATGATGACTAGGTTGCATACTGAAACAAATAGAACCATCACCACTGCCACCATACAAGCCACATGTGCCACACTACTCTTAGTTTTCTTTTGACAGTCATCAGTTCTATATTATGTAGCTTTGATGCCCACTGTTAGAGATGCTGTGAATTTAAAATCCGACCGGTGAAGTTATTATTACTTGTTGTCATTCCACCTTAAACGCAAAGTAAGGTGGAGTGACAACAATATTAACAGCATCCCACCCACACAGTCACCAGAATGAATGTGCATCCCCAAGGTGCTACTGTCTTGTGTCCAGAAAACTCCCCAGTGCTGATGAAGTGAAATGAGAGTGTAACAAGAGATGCAAAGTCTCCTAGAATTAATGGTGCACTCAGTCATGCGAGCAGTGGTCAGGTCATTCACAGAGTCACCAGAATTAATGTGCATCCTCAAAATGCTACTGTCTTGTGTCCAGAAAATTCCCCAGTGCTGACGAAGTGAAATGAGAGTGTAACAAGAATGCAGTCTCCCAGAATTAATGGTGCACTGCAAACGCACAGACAGGTTAAGATTATGCTGACAAGTCACAAATCCAGATCTGGAAAGGAATACATTTTGCCAGTTGGTGGATTAGTGCATGGCAGTAACAATCCTCTGCCAGTAAAGATACCACAAAGCAGTATAAAACATTCATGCAGGTGCAGTGGATAGCAGGTTCACACTGCTGCAATGACTCTGTAACACAATAAGAGGTGTCTGATTTAATGGCACACAACGCACACACACTCACACGAACACTCAAGTAATGCGTAGCAAACTGAAAACCTTTAGTAATATAGCTAAATGTTTTAAACAGACAAATTGTGCACTGCTGCACCACAACAATCAGCAAAAAAAGTCATGAATTACTGAAAATATTACTGTGTGTACATTAACACAGTTATACAAGAAAAATATAACCAAAACAGAAAGACTGCCTTTTCTCCCAGTTAATCTACCTACACCACAAATAGGCCCCTCCCCAAAGCACACTTCACAGTACACAGACTGACTGATCTAAATTAACATTCAAAATCCACACACATCAATAAACACTCGATGATATAAGCACAGAAGGGTTTCCTACAATCAATGTACTAAATTATGAGCAAACAATATTACTCAAAAGGCATGTTAAACAGCTTTTAGAGGTTATGAATTGCAGAGCTCTGAGAGCAAACTGTCTCCAGCTACCACTGCACACACACACACTACCAAGGCCAGAACTGAGGCTGTGCTGAAAACCTAGAGCCCATGTGACCTTCAACCCCATGAATAACTGCAGAATTTCATTTGGAGCTCAATTACAGGTGAAGTGAGGTGAATTACATTGATTTCAATGTACTTCACCTTAAAATTGTGGAGAAGTGGTTTGGGAAGCGGAATAACGCAAAGTCATTGGTTTCAGTTGACTTTGTGTTCCTCTTTATGAAATGAAGTACTCTGCTTCACATTGTGGAGTTCTCTGCAGATTCCATGTTACTCAGTGAATCATTTCACAGAGCAAATTGGGGCCACTTTGCCCACCACTACTTACAGTACTGTAACTCACATGCTGTACGGAAGGAACACGTAATGCCTATGGCTGTACTTCCCCAATGAGCTGTAGCACAAAACTCCCTGACTTAAAACACTTATTAATGAGTACAATGGTGGAGTGGTGAAGCCTGGAGGATACTACAAAACATGCTTACAATACATCCAAGTAACTAATACAAAAATTAATGTTGTGATTCGTGACATCATCGTGAATAGTGATTTGTGACTGCATTTGTGACCGTGATGATGAAGAACATGATTTGTATCACAGTGGCTCGTGCGATGGTCCCTGACTTAAAAGCATATTAATGAGTACAATGTTCATGCAGAATTATGCACCACACCTGTCTAGTACTGTGAAGAGAAGCCAAAGAAACAACTGTGACTTAAGTTATAGATGGAGACTGGGCCCTAAAGAGATGCAAATGCACAGACAGATTAAGATTGCGCTGTGCACTGAAGAGATGCAGACACAAAGGCACAACACCTAACCAGTGCTCACCATCAGAATTCAAATCTGGAAAAGAATACCTTTGCGGTTGGGGCAGGCAGCTGTGAGGGCAGTGTACAGCACTGTTGCAGTAACAGTCACTAGTACTAGTAAAGATACCACAAAGAAGTACAAAATCACACAGCTGCAGTGGATAGCAGGTTCACATTGCTGAAATTATTATGTGGCACAAAAAAGGTGTCTGATTTGATGATACGCATCACACATATACTCACACACACACACTAATGTGTAGCAAATTGAAAACTTCAGTAATATAACCACATATTTTAAACAAACTAAAATAATGCACTGCTGCACCATAACAATCAAAAAAATGGCAAGAATTATTGAAAATATTACTGTGTGTACATTAACACAGTTATTCAAGAAAATATCACCAAAACAGAAAGCACTGTCTTTTTCTCCAAGTTAATCTACCTACACCACAGATACGCCCCTCCCCAAAGCACACTTCCACTGTCTCTCAGTACACAGACTGAATGTTGTACATTTACATTCAAAATCCATACATAAACAATAAACGCTCAATGATATGAACACAGGAGGGTTTCTACAATCGATGAACTAAGGTTTAAGCAAAAGAAATGTCTCAAAAGGGTTTTTAACCGCTTTTAGAAGGTTTGAATCACTGAGCTCTCAGAGCAGATTGTCTCCTATAGCTTCCCTCACACACTACCACAAATTGAGGCTGTGCAGAACAATCTAGAGCACATGTGTCCTGAAATCACATGAATCCTGCAAAATTTGCCTTTGGAGCTTAAAAACAAGGCAAAGTGAGTAGTACGTTGTTTTCAATGCACTTCACCTTTAAATTGGTGGAATAGTGGTTTGGGAAGGTGGAGTAATCTTGAAGTCATTGTTTTCAATGGACTTCGCGTTACCATTATAACCACGAAGTACTCCGTTTCACATTGTGGAGCACTCCTCGAATTCACCTTCATTCAGTGAATCACTTTACGGAGCTAATTGAGGCCACTTAGTCCATCTCTACTCACCTTAGGTATAATTTTTTTGGAAACAGTAGCTGGCTCACCTCACAGTAGCTGCATGTTTCATACCTACCCTCAGCAATGTCTGCCATAGGTATCATTTTTGGAAACAGCAGCAGGCTCACTAAGAGCTGCTGTGCCTCTTGTACCTGCCTCAGCAATGCCTGCCATGGGTATAATTTTGGAAACAGCAGCAGGATCACTCACTACAACTGCACCTGTAATGCCTGCCTCAGCAATACCTGCCATAGGTATGATTTTGGACACAGCAGCATGCTTGCTAAGAGCAGTTGTGCCTCTCATGCTTACCTGAGCAATGCCGCCATGGCTGTAATGTTTGGAGCAGCAGCATGCTTGCTAAGAGCAGCTGTGCCTCTCATACCTGCCTCAGCAATGGGTTCCACATGAGACAAATGATTCCAATAACAGCAATCACAGCATTAGTGAGAGCACATTGCCAAAAACAACAAGGGTGATGTGCAATACAGCAAGACCATAAACAGCGATGGTCTGCAACACACTCCTCAGCCGCAATACATTTACACACTTATTTTATACGGAGGCCATCCACTGCACCCCTGTATTATTATAATCAACTCTGAGGGGCCTGACACTGGAGTACAGAGAAATCTTCAGGAGAGGGCTATTCAGGGGCAACTTGTGAATGAGGGACCAACAGGAGGGCGGGAGAACACAGTGCAACATAAAAAAAATTAAGTACAAACACTAAAACAAACAAAAAAAAAACAGAGCTTCTACCCAGGATCAAACTCTGTCCCTCCCACACCAGAAGCATACACTGCCTCCACTAGACCAAATGGCCAACTGTAACTGCCAGGCCAAACTACCTCCTATAATCTCTTTCATCCCAGATCCCTCCTACTGTCATTCTCCTTCTCTCACCATTACCATCCTCATACCCTTGCTGTTCCAACTATCACTGTACATCCCCACTCATTCTTTTCACAGGCACTCAAATTGAGTCGCTCAAATTAAGTCTCTCAATTTGAGTTGCCTATATCTTTGGATACCCAGCAATGCCCCCATGGTATAACAGCTTGGGTCACCTAACAAACAGTACAATAGTAAAAAATAAAACAATCACATGATTTTGTTATGGTCAGGGTGGGGTGATTGGGTAGTAGAATGGGTTGGATAGTAACTACCAGACCTGATCCACCTACTCAGTTTTTGTCTGGATATTTTAGGGTACTTTAGAGGTACCTGTGGGTAGTCTTGAAGGTCGGGTATTTTAGTACCCACCCACTGCTTAGTGAATTTTAAACCTATCTCTAACCTTCCCTTTCTGGGAAAGGCTATGGAAAAGATGGTGACACTATAGCTCGGGGTATGCCTGATGATCTTTAACATTTATGAGGCTCTCAGTCTGGATTTTGGTAGAGACTTAGTATGGAGACTGCGCTGGTCAGGTTCATAATGATCTCCTCAAGGAAAGAAATTATAATTGAGGGAATGGTCAGTTCTTGTTCTACTCAAACTCTCCTCAGCATTTGACCCCTGGCCCATTGGTTGTTGTGGATCTCCTTAGGGAGTACTGTGGACTCACCTGTGCTGTCATCAGTTGGTTTGAGTCCTTCCTTAGAAACAATATGCAGCGAGTGGTGATGGGGAATTTCTCCTCACTTCCAAAGCCCCTGTTCTGTGGTGTATGCCAGGGCTCAATCCTGCCACCAGTGCTGTTCACAGTGTGCATGCTGCCCTGGGCATTACAGAATGGGTTTACACTGTTATGCAGATGACAGCCAGCTGTATCTGTCATTTGCACACTGGACTCCAGACATGGTTGAGATACTTAATTTGTACCTGGCTGGGATCCAGGACTGGATATTTTCCAGCTGTCAATGACTCAACCCAGATAAGACGGAGGTATTAGTGATTGAGCATGGTCACTGGCAGGGGCAGGGACTACAGGGAGATGACTGGCCTGGTGTTTGTTCTCTCCATGCTTGTAGACTATGCCAAGGTGAAGAATCTGGGAGTCATTTTTGGGTGAAAGACTGACCCTTGAGGCTCAAATGTCATTCAGAGTCTGGAGTGGCTTTTACCATCTCAGGAACATCACCTGGATTAAACCCTTGATTCCAGAGGATGACTTGCCATCACTGGTACATTCTTTCATAACTTCCAGACTCAAATACTGTAAAGCCCTATATCTCAGGGTTAGTGGAGGATGCCTACAGCTGGTGCAGACAGCAGCAGCCATGTTGCTGATCAACCTTCTGAGGTCCTGTCACACAACCCCAGCCCTGGATAACCTGCACTAGCTGCTGTTGAGTGGCAAATCACCTTCAAGGTCAGTTTTCTGACCTATAAATCCCTATAGGACTGGGCCAGGTTATCTCCATGACCTCCTATCTTCCTACCATACCCTTGCCCTCTCTGTTCCTCCAAGGTGGGCCCCTAGTGGTTCCCAGGGCTGAGTTAAAGTCATCAGGTTATTGTGCTTTTTGAAGTTTCGGCCCAGCCCTGTGGAACTCGCTCCCTAAGGTGCTTGAATGAGGCTCCTCTGTGGAAGCCTTTAAGAAGGGCCTAAAGACATACTTGTTTAGGGAAGAATTTGGGACCAGTTAATTGCCTTCTTCACAGGCTGCTATTTTATCTGCTGTCTTATTTTATCTTATTTATGTTATTAATTTATTTTAGATTCATTTAGCTGGCCTTGTGATATTCAACTATAGTTGTATTTACTGTATGCATTATGTATGTTCCATTGAGATAAAGTGCTCTGAGCCCCAGGGATGGGCACTAAACAAATTGATTTACTACCTCTTTCTTTCTTTCTTTCTTTCTTTCTTTCTTTCTTTCTTTCTTTCTTTCTTTCTTTCTTTCTTTCTTTCTTTCTTTCTTTCTTTCTTTCCTGCAACACAAAGTGATTAAAGCAAAATACTGATAAAGTCTGCAACTACAGTTTATGACTTTCTTCAGTTGGACTGTCTGTATGAAGAAGAAATCATAATCTCAGCAGGAACATCAGGAGGTCTACCAGCCATTTAGAAAATGGGCTTTTTATTTCCTGGCATCTGATTGGCTAGTACCCTTGCCAGGGGTACATTAACTTTCAATAGATGCCCAGGAAACAAAAAGTACCAGTCTACAGTGCCCCTTCACCCATTATGTGTCCTAGTGCCCACCCAGCTTCCTAATTGGCTGCAACACCTCATTTCAATTTTAAAATGCAGCCATTTTGTTCCTCGCTAGCGAGAGAGACCCCACCACCATCAGTCCTTAGCCCAGACATAGTATACCCAGTACTATATAATGTGAGAAAAAGAACAACAGTACACACAAAACAACTGAAAGCAATGTTTTTTCGGTTCTCTCTCGCTATCCCATTAGGTGATGACAGAGCGTTGTTCTCTGTAGGTGAAGGAGCGACTGATTACGGGTGCCAGTTTATCGTACACTTGTTCCTGACAACAATATGGTAATTTTCCTCACTTAGTGTGCTAGTTCACAGCCAACCCCAGTTTAATCGTAGCAAAATACTGTAAGTCCCAAACACCAGTTAACAAAAAAAATTCCCTCACCCAACTGCTGTTCCTCTCATGTTCCTAATAACCGGAAGCCTACTAAAGAGAGTAGAGGAATGGAACTTTCAGCAGCAACACTGTGAATCACAACACTTAAAACAAAATCGTTACCTCTTTTATTTTTGTACTATTCCACTCCGGTTTATCCATAATGGCTCAGTTCGGATGATACAGCTGATTGATGTCCCCACCAATGCAGTTGTCACCCCTCTCAAAAAGAAAAGAAAAGAAAAAGCAAAAGATACCGACTGCTGTCACTTTGTTAATTATCTCCCGACCAGAAAGGCAGCATGCTGGAACCCACAGATGACATCCCGCTCTCCTGCAATGCCACAGGTATCAACTGGAGTTCCTCCAGTCCCAAACAGTGGTAGCCACTAGCCAGAGATAAAAGACCATTTTTTTAAGTTGCAGCTTTTACTTAAATAACTGAAATGACCAAGATAAACTAACTGTATGTCAGATTTAAGCCCTTGCTCTGGCCTCCACCCAGTCTTACCACACAAGTGAAGACAGTTTTTTCTTAAAATCTCTTCTCTTGGCTAAAAAGAAGGGACAGATCAGGATAACAAAATTGCAGGGTCAGCAAGGTCATGCACCTAACAGCGCATCTTCTTTTCTAACTGAAAAGAAATGCAGGTTCCTCGTGGGGGATGAATAACTAGAACAGAATGGCTCTGTGGGGTGTGGGGTACAACAAACAGAACAGCACTAAAACAGAGGAACTTCTTTACTGCAAAAATGTTTTTTTATTTCTCTTCATTTTAAAACTCAGTTCCTCTGCTATTTGTACTACTCAATTGAAATTTGCACAGATACCCATTTTCTAAGCGCAATAATACCCTCCAGGGTGGTGGTATGGGCAATACCAGACCGTCCGGGCTATAAGGCCCTCCGCCTGCAGCGCCAGGCCTCATTACGCCCCTAGGTGGTCCGGGTATTGACCATCACCGTCACCCTGGCGGGTATTATTGCTTGGCTTGGAGGCTAATCTAGTGATTGCCAGGTAACCACTTCATAATTACTTCAGCATACTAGTTGGTCTTTTAAAGGAGAGTTGAATATTAAGAACTGCCATAAGTTGATACTCAACAGCAGTACTGAATAGAGTTGAGCTGCTTCTAAATATTACAAAGGGTCTGAAGTAAGGCATTTGTAACTGTGATAATTTAGATTTCCTCCATAAAGAGTGTGGGCAAAACTGATTTGGTACAAAGAACTTTAAACTCATTACACAGGACCAGTCAACAGCAAGTAAGATGAATTATTAAAGTGTAGAGCTCCACCAAGTGGCCACATCAGAAACTTCAAAGACTGATCCAAGCATAACATGTCCTAATTACATTTCTCTTTATAATTTCTTTCTTTTAATACAGATCTGTATAAGGTTATAATCACCAAACCTACTACTTTTACATTGGTTGTTAAAGTGAGCAAACACTCTGGGAAACTAAAAGTCTCATAAGTGAAAGCTCTCTCAGGCTCTTTAGTTTTAACTTTAGTGTTACTTTACTAACCATGTTGAACTGTTGTTCTTTTTTTTCTTTGCATTTTCTTTTTATCCCCTCACACGATACCCCACAGCTCCCTCTGACCCCAAGGCTGACTGCTGGTTTTGTCCCTACCTTAATCTAAGGTACCATCCTCCACATAGCTGCCACTTGCACTCTGTGGGACAATTCAAAGATATACATCTGATCTACAAGTTTCATCAGGAGACATCTCAGGTAAGGCAGAGGGAACTCAGCAGTGCTGAGGGTCCTTTGTCACCTGGCACAGGGCTTGAACCTTTCTGGTTTCCTCCCTCACCCGAGGAGCTGTGTGTGCAGGACATATGCACACAGAGCATAGCATCATCTGCAGTCAACACTGCACCTCCCACCTCTGGTCTAGTCACTCATTACTGTCCCCAGGTGGCAGTGTGGAAGTGGCAGATGGGACACTCCCACCCCAGGAAGAACAGCATCTTCTGAGTCACTCAATCCTCCATACCTGTCCCCACCCCGGCTGGCATTTGATGACTTGGCCTCATTCCGAACCCAGGCTGCAGGTGTTGTGAACAGTAGCACTACCTCTGTGCCAGTGGGCTGGCCAAATAATTATTTTAATAGGGGTCTTCACAGGTCACAAATTCATCATTATAACTGGACGGTATGCACCTCCGGCAGGACACCTCTTCAGTGACATCGTTGCCTGCCAACAACAGCACTAAGTCACTGTGGGGATGCGGGACCAGCAACACTCTCCCCATCTCACACTCCTCTGAACCAACTCTGACCTGGAGTTGGTATCTGTAAATCTTGGTGTGAGGCAGAGCCCCCATGTGGGAGTTAAGGGCGAAGCCCTGGGAAGAAAAACATAGTACCCTGCTGCACGCGGCCCCCTGCCAACTGCAATTCTCGGTCAATAGGGAGCCTGGCGCTGTGATGCCAGTCGACAGAGTTAGTTGTTGACTCAGCATTGTAGAGCCATAACTGTCAACAATTCCATTGAAGCAGTAATGACCTCAACTAAGCTGAATGCAATGGGACAGTTTTGATTCTGAAAGTCATAACAGCGGGCAAGTATAATGCTAATGCCGAGGATATTTTCAGAATGCCAGAGTGAGGTGGGAAGTACTCCTCATAAATATTCATACCACATCCACCAACGGTCAAGAAATTGTCTTGGCACATGTGAAATGATCATGTTCTCATATGCTAATCTGCGCAGGAACCTATTTCTGCTATTAGAGAAGAAACTGAAGTGGGTTTTAATAGTCAGAAAGTTGAACTTGAAAAGCACCCTGAGACAGAGATCCTCATATTAATAGTAATTCATTCCTCATACCTGTATTTGCTGTTTATCTTGTCCTGTCATAACTGTGTAAGGTACTTATATCTTTCTTTTAAAACCCTGTAGCCAATACAGTGCAGAAACATTTTACTAAGTTGGCATCTTTAACATAATACACAGGTGTATCTAACTTATGTACAGTAAATATAAGCCTCAACTATGGCCTTAAAGTAAAAATCTGTATATACCAAATATCCCTGCCTCAGCAATCCCACTTCCTGTTATTTTGTTATTTAAGACACCTTCTCATAGTAACTTGCTTTATTTGCAGCCATCTAATATTTCAGCTTCAAATTCTGTTAATTATTATTGCATTATTATGTGGTAGCTGTACCTCTAATATCCCAGCCTGGAAGCCAGGCCTCCTGAAAACAGGAGGACACCTTCACTTTGCTCTGCTTGGGAGTTCAGAGACCAAAGGCCTCTATACACTGTCGCTATGGCATTTATATACTGAACTACCAGACAAAGTTTGCAAAATCATTGTCTTTATAGAAATCTCAGTTTAATATGAATCTAAATATTGTAAAAGTCTTACAGAGCAACTTTTTAGCAGGCTACATTCTTATGATTTTTCAGATCAACAAGTTTCTAGCTGTCAGACACTGAGCTCTCCTTGTCCAGTGTTAAAATATGCCTTTCTTTGAAACTTGTACAGTATATCTCCTTTTAGTAATAACATTCCTTAACAAAAATCTTTTTACTTTTTGAAGAGTAGTTTTCATAAACAGTATAAACCTGATAAACAGTGGAGCCCTCAAGAATACTACATAGTGTCACAGATTCCTGCATGACAAACGGATTTACTGCAATTGAAATTGCACTGTTTCCTGCAGTAACTCTGCATACTTTTACAATATTCGTCATTGTATCCTGCTGGGCCACTGTAAATAAACTATTATAGTTTATAAAATAATAATTCTTATTCATTATTGCATGTTTAAATATTTTATTTATTTATTATTTATTAATTTATTTATTTAAAAGTTTAACCAGGAAATATATACAGAGCTTATAACAGCTCATGTCCAGATGTGTCCTTGGGGAGAGGGAGAGGAGATAACAATTAATATAATAATAAAAGTACAGAAGTCAAATACAAAGATACAGACAGACACATGGAACCATAAATACTGGAGGCAATTTAGTACTGAATACAATTAGAAAAATATAACAATAACTTATATGAGAAGAAGGAAAAGTAGTGAAACAGCATGAACAGAGCAAAACTAGAGAGGAAGACAAGAAGAGGACAAATAGTAGCAAGTAGAGAGGAAATACAAAAGGAGCGGGTCACGTGACAGGTACAGAAAAGGATAACAATGGACATAAAGAAGGGACTTTAGAGAGGAAGAAGAAGGGCAGAATGAGCAGAAAGGGAAAGAGAGGACCAAAGTCTAGGAAAACGGTAGAAAAGCAAATTGACCAACAGCAGATTTTCTAGAAGGAAAAATAGAGAGAAGAGAGAGAGACAGAGAGAGGAAGTGGTGTTGCAGAGAGGGTAGGAGGAAGCAGGAGGAGGTGATAGAAGGGATAAAAAGGTAAGAGGGAAGGGAGCTGAACCAGAATTTGGATAAAAACAGACACAATGGGAAAGGTGCCTGGCTTCAACAGAGGGGCGAGAAAGGGCTGAGTAAAGAGAACAGTGGTGAGTCTGAGGGGCAATCTAAAGCAAAATGACAGAAAAGAATGAAAAGGGGTCCAGTCTGGCAAGAGAGGATTTAGGGCCTACTGCAGATTAAGTCACCGTAGTCAAAGAAATATCCCACAAACAAGTTTATTAGTTCACTAAACATGTCCACAGTTCTACTTCTGGTGCTACGTTGTATGTAAACATATCCTCTGTACTTTTTAAACAACAGAAAGAAACATTTTTCCCATATTTGTTCTCATTGTTCAACAGAAAAGTCAGTTAAAAGCTAAATTTGTTTTGAAGGAAAGGAATGCAATCTTTTTGACTTTAAGCTCAGTATCATAAACCAAAATGATACATACAACAAGCTAGACTGAAGACAGTACATCCACTGGACCAAAATGGGACAAATAATGAGCTTGACTGAAGATAGTGCTTCCCCTATGGCCATATAAAAATTAAGTTTCTTTTACATAGCTGTTATTTTTAGGAACTCACTTTATTTTCTTTCAATGAGCCCCAAAGTTTTCTTGTTTCTTCTGTCATTACAAAATATAATATCTCTCCAGACAGAACATAAAAAGAATCTAAAAACCCCTTTTATTCAGAAAATTATAACTTAATATGTCAAACTGTAATTTATTTTTCTGATATAGGGCCTGCATACATTTCTTAGTTCTGAAGGTACAACAATCTACAGGTACCACACATATCCACTGGTACAAGATAATTGCTGATGACTATACTGAACATACAACTCGACTCAACTCATTTTATTTTTAAAAAGCACAAGTCACCATGTTCCAAGCACTTGTACAATAAATAAAACAATAAATAAGACAATAATTAAAATACAGTAGTTAATCAGACAAACAGACCAATAATTCATTCATAATTTGAAAAGGCAAGACTAAAAGATGTGCTTTTAATGTAGATTTAAACCTTTCCACAGTCAGGCACTCTCTTACCCAATGAGGTAGAGAATTTCACAGGGTCGGGGCCATGAACATAAATGACCTAGCACCCGAGGTCTTTAAACAGACCCTGAGAACCTCTAGCAATCCCTCGTCAGTGGAGCAGAGTGGGCGGAGGGAATGATAGGCGCAGAAGGTCTTGAAGGTAGCCCAGTCTCTGCCCATGTAGAGTTTTATCGGTCAGTATGTGACCTTGAAGGTGATATGCCACTGGATAGGCAGCCAGTGCAGGCTGTGGAACACAGGCATCATATGGTAAGATTGAAGTAAGCCAGTCAAGAGCCTGGCAGGCACATTCTGCACTAACTACAAGTGGGCAAATATCAACCCCTGGCAGCCCTCAGTATAAGGAGTTACAGTAGTCAAGGCAAGAGGTCACAAAGCCATGGACCAACATTGGAACATCATCAGGCAGGACCAGGTGCTTGATCCGGGTAATATTCCTCAGATGGTAAAATGAGGACTTGATGATGGAAGACACCTGAGACTTAAGTATCAATCCATCATCAAAAATAATGCCGATTTCACACCTAATCAGAGGTCACCTAGCTGACTGCCCCCAAGCCAAAAGCCCAATGGGCTGCTGCCAAGACTCCTCAGCCCGATGACCCGGGTTCTCAACTAACACCTCGTTCTTATCAGGGTTCAACCTCAACCAACTGGCATTCATCCAGTCCTGGATCTCGGACAGGCAGCTGTTAAACACCGAGATAGTATCATCCTGCGGTCACAAAGGACATGTAAAGCTGAGTGTCATCTGCATAACAGTGAAAACTCAGCCCACACCACCTAACAATGTCTCCCAATGGCAGGATATACACCATGAACAACATGGGTGAAAGCACAGAGCGCTGCAGTACCTCATACGGCATGGAGACTGGGACTGAGAAAAAATCCCAGACACCACTCTCTGAGACCTGCCAGACAGGAAAGAATGGAACATTCTGAGGACCACAACGGATAATCCACAGATGAACCACAGGTGCTCCAGTAGCACACTATGGTCCAATTGTCGAATGCCACAGAGAGATCAAGGAGGACCAAGATGGAATGAGTCATTTGATCTCTTGCAATCAGGAGATCATTAAGTACCGAACAAGGGCCCTCTGGTGCTATGCCCTTCTGAAATCCTGACTGGAGAGGATTGTAGATGTCATGGATGGTAATATGGACCTCTAGCTGCAGCACAACTGCCTTCTCAATAACCTTCCCACAAAGGGAGGTTAGAGACAGGTCTCTAGTTAGCCAGACAGTAAGGGTCAAGAGAAGATTTCTTAAGGAGTTGCATTACCACTGCCTCATTCAGGGTGTCTGGAAACACATCTGCCTTTAATGAGCACCAGACTATCTCCGCTAGGACTGGGATGATGACCTCAACACACCCAACTAGGAGGCGGTTTGGCCTGGGTCCAGACTACAGCAGATTGGCTGCAAACCCTGGACAATCTGCACAACATCCATGATTGCCAACGGTATAAGTTAGACCAGGAAACCAAGGGACAGCAACCTGTCACTGGCCACTGCTACTCCCAATGGAACAAGCAGCACAGATTTCAGTCCTGATGTCAGCAAACTTGTCTGCAAAGAATCGAGCAAACTCGTCACATTTCTCTTGTGACAACGCTCTCACGACCAAAGACAAGCTGGATTGCACAGCCTGTCAACAGTTTGGAAGAGTTGAGCTGGTTGATTCTGTGCCGTGGCAATCTTCATGGACAGGAACACTGCCTTCTTATGGGAGATGGCCAATTGATAATTCTTATAATGGCTCATCAATCTAAGCCTGTCAGCATCAAGGCCGGATTTCCGCCAGCACCATTTCAACCTTCATCCCACTCATCTTAACTCCCTCAAGATCCCATCAAACCAGAGGGACCGAGGGCAAAGAGGAGTGGATGAACATGGACAGGAGCAACAGAGTCCAGAGCCTCCTTCACAGCTATTTTATAGGCTTGCACCAGGGCCTCTGGATCCATGCTTATACTCTGAAAGCTCGATAGGTCCAGTACCACTGCCAGGCCATCTGGGATCAAACCACTCAAAGAACAGTACTGGACCATTTCCAAGGGAAGGACTATGGGGAGCCAGGAAATTGAACCTTATAGTGTGATGGTCTGACCATCCAACCGCTTTCTACCACCAGGTCAGAGATCTCCATCCCCAGCAGGAAGACCAAGTCCAAAGAGTGACTGTGAATATCGGTTGCAGAGGTAACAACCTGTGTGAAGCCCAATGAATTCATCAATTGGGAGAAGCCTTGACCAAATTGAGAGTTCGTTGTCGACCCAGGCATTGAAGTTCCCAGAATCAACCACCTGGGGACCTCCAACACTGTGTCGACAACAAAGTCTACAACTTCCAGTGGAATTGCTTCTCACCACCGGGTGGATGGTAGATGATCAGAATCCTGTGCCCCACACCTGCACCCATGATACACTCAAAGGACCTGGCCTCCCTACTGGAACCTCTGCAAGGAATAATTCCTTTTAAAACAAATGGCTACACTCCCACCCCTCCGATTTTTCCTCGGGTGATGTATCACTAAGAACCGGCTAGAACAGCTGAATCCAACACTGGGCCAGCATATCATCAACCAGGTCTCAGTGGTGCAAGCCAGGTCCAATGACCCAACAAGATCAGCAACCAATGCTGTCTTTTTTTTTAGCTATCACTTTCTGCACATACCTGGTGTGCTCCCTTTTCCTGGCACCCCTTTGGACTCTGGCCACCATCCAAATACCACTGCACTCAATCAGGGTCCTAGTTACCCACTTCCTGTGCTTACCTCCCTTGTAGTGAGGTGATGGGAGCCCCTACTCACCCACACTGTCTGGATTCAGAATCGGCAATGCCCTCTGACCCGGTGAACATTGGACAGCTATCAGCTGCCCGACCAGGATGTTTTCCCCTTTCTCCTGAGTTTCTCCCTGAGCTGAGGGTGTGCAATGATGCTGGTGGAGGGACCGCACACATGCCCACACGCACTCCCTCCTGTCATCTGCCCCAGCTCAACCATGAAGCACAGCACAGCGCCATGTTCCCCTCTCTGCTGGGGCAATAAGGCTATGACTGTGGTGGACTCCTGCTCCCCAGAGAGGAGAGCTGTCCGATGGATGCTCAATCTTTCTCCTCTCTGCCGACCCCAGCAACCTGTGCTCATTCCCAAACACTGGTTGCGGCATGGTGCAGAGTCAGGCGACCAGCGCCTCAGTCCTCAGCGCCACCTGGCCGATTGCTGTCTTGTTTTAATGGACCTGGTGCTGCATAACACTATCCAAGTAGGATGAGCCACAGCTGCATCACCTGCCCACGTAAAGAGGAACCCTTGGGTATGAGCACCAGACAGAGAACCCCTCTCAGGAACCCATTTCACCCCAGGGTGTCTTCTGGACCCCAGCCCCCAATCCGACCACCAGGCTCCACTCTCCTCTAGGTCCATCGCCCCGCCCATCTCTTTCGCACAATCCCTAATGCATGACACCACCCAAATACTACACTGGGCAAAGGGGTACAGTTAAAGGGATGGAAGCCGTGGAGCTCAGAGGGAGAGTAGCACCTGACCAGAAGCCCTTGCCAACACATGCCGATGGATCCTCCCAAAGCAACCAAACCACAAGCACATAACAAATTATCTAAACACAAAAAGTAAACCGACAAAACCTCACTCCCCCAAATAAACAGAAAAACCCTCTTAAAAATGTAATTTCCAGAGTCCTGAGTCATTAAGAATGAATTAGTTCTGGTATGAGGCTAAGCCAGCCCCAGTTTTACTTGATAACTTGGGCAAGGCGGCTCTCACCACCCACCAACTACTCACAAAGTTTTATCCAAAGGATTGCTAACCTCACACCCCAGCAATCACAAAATATCAGTCCAATGTTGATGAAATATGTAGTGCTTGGTGATACTTGAAGCAGATTTTGAGATTTTTGCTTTATTGAATATAATGTGGCTTTTCTCTATTACCACTCTTGGTAGATAAGCTAGGTAGCTGTAGGGAATATAAGCCCTACCCAAGTGGTATATAGAGTGCGGAGAAGAAGGAGGTTGATGGGGAGGATGGAGGGTGAGTTTCAGATTCTGAGCACAAAGTGCTGTGAGATTGGGTTTTTGAGTGAGAGGGATGAATGAAGAGGAGCCTATTTCACCACATTGAACCTGGGCTTAAAGCCTCCCATTCAGTGTTGGTGAAATATGTAGTGCTTGGTGATACTTCAGCAAATTTGTGAGATTTTCACTTTATTGAATATAATGTGCCTTTTCTCTATTAAAACTCTTGGTAGATGAGCTAGGTAGCTGTAAGGAAATTAAGGCAGTATAGCACAGAGGCCTAAGGCTCTGAGCTGCAAATCTGGACATTCAGCAGACCAGACCTGGGCTTGAATCCCACAGCTTCCACTTGCATACTGTGACCCTGAGCAAGACACTTAACCTCCTTGTGCTCCCAGGTCGCTCCTGAAAAAGCTTTCAGCATAGTGTGCTATACCTGGTTAAGCAACTAAATAAAGCCCAAAAGTTTACCTCCTCCAACTCCGGGAGTGTGATCAGGAGCACTCAGGAGAGAAAAACCCTTTGGGGAAAACCTCTGAGGACCCATGGCTACTGATCTGCTCGTCCTCTGAGCAAACTAAGAGGAGATAATTGAAAAAGCATTTTTAAGTTCAGAAGTTGGATTAAGGATGTATGTTTGAATCTCCTTCCACCTCCCAGCTTAGCTCTCCCGTCCCTAACCTGCCCGCTTGTATTGACCGCCAAGGTCACCCCATCCGTAACATCGCAGTAAGTCTATTTATAACAACTTTAATGACTGCAGTTGTTCTACCCTCATTGCCAATTTCTACACTTGTGCTGCACCTGTGGTGATTCTCACACCCGCTACAAAATGAAATGGGATGCATCAGAGAATCGCAACCCTGCAAAGGGTTAAATGGTGACAGATGGCTCCATAGAGATAAGCGTATAAGCTAAACAGGACCAGACTGAATACTTCATAGAAGAGGACAGTTGCGAGATCCAGGCGAAACTACGTTGCATCGAGTAACGCCAGGCTTCCACTACATGGCACAGCACAGACCCCTACCCCTTGAAACATGTCCTCAGTGGTGCACTACTCAAAATGGGAGGAAACTAGTCATCAGGGGCCGAATACAGGAGGTGACACTGGGCCAAGCAGTGGGGTGGGAGGTGTGGAAGCGTCAGCGTGTTGCGTGCAATCCAGAATGAGTGCAGCTCCCAGCTGCATGGGCCCCCATCTGAGGAGATGAAATCAGCTAAGAAGGTATGGGTTATCACTGCTTAATAGCAGCAGAAGGTAGAACCTGGAGAAGAAACCAGGCTAACAGCTAGCACTCCTAAACGAGAGCAAGGGATGCATAGTGGGGAATGAAGGAGAGGATAGGAAAGGCAGGCAGGATTTCCGAGCCCTTACTGGAGTTGTGGGATGACCACAGCAGGGAAGGGAGAAATGGATCAACAAGCGGGTCAGCGAGAGGCAACGCCTCCCGGCAGGCACTAAACTAACCTCTTGACAGAGTTAGGAGTGCAGTGTGTGAAGAGCCAGAAAATGGAGCAGCGATTGAGAATTTCCAAGGCATAAATCAAATTCAGCAAACATAGAAGTGAGATGTTGATGAGGGCTCAGGAAAACAGGATGAATGGTCGAGTTTCAGATTCTAAGCATGAAGTGCTGCAAGATTAGAGTTTTTGAGTGAGAGGATGATTGAAGAAGGAGCCTATTTAACCACATTGAACCCTGGGCTTAAAGCCTTCCCATGTTTATGCCAGTTAATAATAAAAGTCAGAGTCCTCTATGGTCTCCCAACGAGTGTTCATACTCCTTCATGATCTGCCCAACTGACCACTCACTCCATCAAGTTTAAAATCAAAAAGCAGCTTCCTCTTCACGGGAACAGTGCTCACTGAAGCAGCTATAGGATGGGCAGCCCCCACAAAGGCACCCAGAAGATACAGCTCTCCAACTCTTACCCTGGGGCCTCCTAGAGAAGCGAGGCAACATCACCCTCTGGTAGTGGACCTCATTGCCCCACCATTTAGCCACCCACCCCAGCAACCACCTCAGTGCCACACTGAACACCTAAACTTGCCAGCTGAAGCTCCACAGTTCCACAGCAGGATTCCAAAATTCCCACAAACCCGAGCCCAAGACCACATCCCAGTCAGCAGATTCACGAATTCAGGCCTTCCAAGGGATGGGGCCCCAGAAAGAACACATTTTTAAGATGCCCCACGAGGATGGACCATGGCACCCTGCTCTCCAGCAGGCACCCCAGTCGCCCCTCCTGTAGGAAACCCTGACCACTTCACTGCTCCCCAGAACCATGAGAAAAGGCCCAGCTAGGTCAGCAGCAGACAGTTCAGTCCACACAGCTCCGAGATTCCAAGGCCTCCACAGAGAATAATAACCAGATGAGTTGGACTGGACTCGCCACACACAATGGTACATAAGGGAATAGTCAGTGGAGTCCTTGCTGCACAATTAATCCTCTGTTTTAGTCCTTCAACTTTGGAATTACTCCACCAGAGTCTGACTGAAATTCAGGCCAATGCTTGCAGTTCTTCAGGAAGAGAGCTCTGCCAAAGTTCGCGAACCGGGTTGTGGGCAAAGGTGAAAAATTTAAAGTAAAATGGCCTAAAGATCACCTTCGGTTAGGAGATCAAAAATAACAGCTACAGCAAATTAAAGTGTAATGGTTTGCTAGCAAAATGCAATGCTAGCAATCTAGTGGCCAATTTGTTTTTTCGGAGAACTGCAGCACAAGTACGCCAAAATGAAGATGCCAAACAGCACAGCGAAGCCCCAAAAACCTGAAAAATATACTAAAATATCACTGCTCTAACACATTGAGATTATCCTAACTAAAACTAACTAAAACTGACTAAAATAATTAAAATAGTACAAGAGAAAGAAAAAAGCAACAAAATCGTTCTGCTACTTGGTGGCAGCTTCACTCAGACCCACACCGCCACCATGCCTCCTCAGTCATCACAGAGGCCTCACCTCACTCACCTTCCCCAGCAGCAGTGTGATCCTCTCTGGCATAATAGTCATTAAACTAGGGTGTCAGTAACTTTCATGATGTCATTAACTTTGAGCTAGCTGTAACAACTTTTTTAAGATTGTTCACTAAGTCAGTGCCCCAACACTTTATCATTCTACAAACATTCTGCAGTCACCACGTCTGTTTTATATTTCATCACTTCAGTTGCCAGTTGTCTAAAACATCTGAGCCATTCCCTTCTCCACTGCTCCCAGTTCCACCCACCTGCATGCAATCTACCTGTGTAGCACATGCAGCTCACAGCTGCAGACCAGATCTGTTGTTTTTTTTGTTCTCAACCAGTCACGTCATGCCACAGTTGTCTCTGGGTTGCTCAGAGTCTTAAGCAAATATTTAAAAATGCAAACAAGCATGTTTCCAACAGTGTGCTCCATCTTTGGACCCTATGGTTCCTGTTCATGTGCCATTTTATAACTTGTGCCTATGGGGACTCCCAAACGGTAACTAATCTGAGCAATTGTTAAGGAGTGTATTTATACTCACTATATGTCAACAGAATAACTTTGTTCATGAGGCTTGGCTCACACTGTGTGATGACATCCAGGTTTATTGAAACAAATATATTTGAATGTTTAACTGAAACATTTTTCCACCCAGTCATAGTTTTGACTTGACCATCCATGATGCCAATAAGCAAGAACATGCCCAACTGAAGTTACATCTTGCACTCTCTGGGACCAATGGACAGGATCATTGCCCTTTCCAGTCTTTTGAGACCTGACTTTCATCGACCAGCAGGTCCAGTGTAGCATTCAACCCTGTGAATTCCTGGGTCATGCATGGTATAGGTCCCTATGGAGACTAGCAAAAGCAGAAAGGCCACTCCTGGGCTACCCGTCCAGACTCATTCATAGCCAAAGGGTACCTGGCCTGCCCACAACCATGTCTCCCACCCCAAACTTAAACTCTAAGTACTTAGAACTAACTCATAACCTATAGTGCCTCTACATATGCCCTGGCATAGAGACCTCCATTCCAGCCACTTCTCCTCTAGTGGAGTTGTGTGTATGATGCACTGCTAGGCCAAATAGGGACAGAGTCAAAATTAATTCCTAGGGATGTCATGGCATGAAGGTTTCATGGTATTCCATGGTATTGAAAGTCAAAGTATTAATACTGAGGGTAGTGTCAAGTAATGTGATACCGTAACTGAAGATTACAGCATACTATGATTTTCAGGCCTTTCATCTAATTTTGTGGTGTGTTTTCTCCATGTGTGCCAATGCTCACCAGACACAACAGTGTAAGGAGACTTCTTTTGTGCAAATACTATTTTTTAATATTGTGGTATGGTAACATGGATGTATATGAATGGCTTATCATACCTTTTAAATTTCATACCATAATATCCCTACTAGCTGAATAACGCAAGTATCTATATCACATTTCCAATAACAACCTTCAGTACTAAAGCAATAACAATCAAAGTAGCTTTAAACCTAAAAACACAAAATCTACCCACCCCAAAAGATGTTTACCTGGACTTATGGTAATTTATTTTTCTGTTAATTCCAGAATTGTTATTGGGCTAGTAATAACTGTAGGGTCATTATATTATTCAGCTAGGAGGCTGACACACTCACAAAGACAATAAGATTATTCATTTTGTCACATTGCCATGCATTACAGGGATGCTTTTTATGCTCCTTCTCCAACCTGCCCCTCTCTGTCTGACCTACTAGCCCTGACACCCACCTTTATTAGGTGCTTACCCTTCCTCCATCCCCTGCTGCTTATACCCCATGGAAGGGCCTTCAGGGTTCCCCTAACCCTCCAGTGATCCCCAGTTGGAGATCTAGATCCAGTAGAGGTAGGTGGCACAGTCAGTAGTGTAGGGTCTGCAGGGGTAGATCCTTCCCTGTGATGGTTGGGATTTTTCTGCCACGTTTAGGTCCACATCACCAAGTAGCATGCATAGAATGTGAGGGAAGGAGTGCCTCAGATTCATGCAGAATGCTCTTGTTTGGACCACAAGCTTCCTAGCCCACCAGATTCAGCCTCTTAAGTACCAGAACATGCCACCTCTCCACCTAGCTGGCACATGCTGCCACCAGTGTCATGCTTCCTCCAGCCTGGCTGCCCAAGTCCACATTCACTCCCAAACTTGGGCCACTGACTTGGAAGTATAATCGATTCACTTTCCATGGGCCATTGGACAGCCAGAAACAATGTACTGGTAATTAAAAATTGTTCATCTTCCACCTTAATGTTGCCCAAAGAAAAGTAACAACCTTTAACAGCTACTACATGCTTCAGAGCAGATGATCTGATCAATTCTGCTTTCATCACTGTTACAGTGGTTCAATCCTGCATTTTCATTTGGATGTTAAGTTTGTTTCCCTGTTTTATAAAAAAACATTTTAATAAACATGTCTCTACAACAAGTGATATTATCTGGTAGCCCATTAATGTGCTGACAGATTATTGCCACCGTGATTTTGCCGATGGAATAATGTCACATGCTTCTTGCGACTTTGATTTTGGGCATCCTTCGATGTTGCCGATCTGGTCTTCCTCCTACTTGCAACGGTGTGACCTGGGGTTTGTCATAGAAAAATGGAGCATAGGCCCTGCTATGGAGGTTGCTTTACTGCCAGATGGCAGATAGTCAGAGTGCAGTGGCTGGTATCAACAGAATGCTGGTGCTGTACTTTATGCAGCAAGTTTGTTGTCACTGCGGCATTGGTGAACCATATTATCTGAAGGAGCAGCATCTTGTTTGGGACTAACTGAGGAAGGCGTTATGGTAAGATGGATAGGATTTCATTAGTTGAGGTTAGTTCACTTTTGACTGCTACTTGCAGCACATTCCACCTAACTGCTGCAATCACAGAATGCTGAATATCTATTCTATAATGCATTGTGAATGTATGCAGAGAGAACCATTTGCTGACTTTGCTAACTTCAAAACTGAGACCTTGGGTCTTCTTGCCCAGGATGCTGCCAGAGTCCTGGTCAAAGTGCTTCACCAATGATGATTCCTTTTTGGCTGTTAAACTGTTACACCTTTAATATGTATAATCTGACCCATCTGGTAAGGATTATCATTAGAGTGCTTTTGACCTCTCCTTGCTGAACTAATCCAAAACAAATGGATAATGTTAGTGACAAAAGGACAGGGTTCTCACAAGATAAACTGTTACTGCAGTATACTTTTTTCATCCTTGCTTTGTTGCTTTGAAGCAGGGCCTATGCTGGATGGACTTGGCATTCTTTCTGAGCTAACATTACTGTATTACTATATAAGTTTTAACTGACATGTGAATGTCCATGGAGGAACATTAAATCCCTCGTCAGTGGGCCCTCTCACTTCGGGTGTTGTGGACATGATTATTGATGGAGTCTCATGCAATAATCCCCACACTATAGCCGAACACCTCAATCTCCACTTCTCCAACCTTCGCCCTCACCCTCGCTTCTACAACCGATGGGGGTCGCCGCTTAATATCCCTCCGATGCAGAGTGAACATCCTCCTCGGAGAGTATTTAATCTTAAGGCCGTGTCTGTCTTTGATGTTCAGAACCGCTTGGCTGCCCTCTCCCAGCACTCCAGTGCAGGGCCTGACAACCTTGAGCCCAGGCTTCTCAAGCTGGGAGCAGCTTACATTGCCTTTGATTGCCCATATCTTTAACCTATCCCTTAGCTCAGGGATAATCCTGACATCTGGAAGGAGGCAGGATAGTCCCTGTTTTGAAGCAGGAAATCCCAAACTCCCTGACAACTATCGCCCTATTGCTATTCTCCCATCCCTTGGTAAACTCCTGGAAAAGGTTGTGGTGGAGCAACTCTAGAATGCGTGGATACCCATGAGCTGCTTTCTGGGGCCCAACATGGTTTCCAGAAGGGTCATAGTACCACTACTGCCCTGATTACTGTAACCTCTAGTATTAGATCCGCCATGGATCAGGGCAAACTGTCAGGTGCTATATTTATTGACTTGTCAAAAGCTTTTGACCTTGTCAACCATGACCTACTGGGGAGCAGCTCAGGGCTCTCGGGTTCTCTCTGCATGCCATGAGTTGGATGATGGGCTACCTAATGGGTGAAAGCAAGCGCACCTGCTGGACAAGGTCCTCTCAGAGCCTAGGGCTATGACCATGGAGTTCCCCAGGGATCAGTACTTGGACCTCTCCTATTCTCACTTTTTATTAATCAACTCCCACGGGTGACCTCTCGTTGCCAAGTCACGCTTTATGCAGATGACCTTGTGCTGGTGGCCCATGCTCATAATGCTGCTGACCTTAACCAGTGCCTATCTGAGACTTCAGCAGAGTCTCGGCCTGGATTACCAACCATAGACTGGTATTGAATCCTAACAAAACTCTGGCCATGCTCTTTGGTTCCACAGCCAAGTTAAAAGCCCCATCAGCTATGCTCAAAATAGCTTGTGATGGAGGCCCCTGTTGCCAACAGCAAGCTCAATTAAATATCCTGGGGTCACCCTCGACCCACAACTTGACATGGGAAGCCATATCCAAAACATCTGCAGAACCACCAGGTGTAAGCTTGCCTTGCCTACAGGGCCAAATACAACCTGACTCCGGGGCGAGGCTGACACTTGCAGGGTGCTTCTCCCCTCCCTTAGTTATGGATACCACCTATTTGCCAGGTCACCTCAAATCCATCTTAATCAGTGGAACACGGCATATAATGATATCTGTCGGTTTGCACTTGCTGCTCCCAAACTCACCCACCGATGTGAGCTCTATGACAAACTCAGCTGGCTCCCCACTGCAGATTCCTGATCCTTGGTGTGGAAACTTCACCAGGAAAATCTAACACTGCGGGCATACCGTCGGGACTGGCGATCTCCTCCCAAAACTGGACTCCATCCCCTACCAGCTCAGGTCACAGACCGCTGAGTTGCTTAAAGTTCCCCTACTCGGACCCTTATGGGGATCGTGACTTTGCCGCTTTTGTGCCTAGGCTCTGGAACTCCATTCAGGACTCTGTTACGCTCTGCCCCTTCCCATGGGACCTTTCGCTCCTCCCTGTGGTCCCACCTAAAACAAACGACAAGATGTGACTGCTCCTAGTCTCTGTAATGTAATACTCTGCAGTCCACTATTGTCCATGATGGTCTATGAAATATGTATTCAGTGATTCTAATGTCTATCTATGTCCTGTAATAATTTTTACTATGTGTGGCAGTATCTCTGCCCTTATACAAGCGTTGTTATAGCTGTTTTTACTGTATCATGCTGTTTCTCCAATGTTGCCATGTGTGTATACTGTATGTTTTGTGCTCTCCCAGGTCATTCCTGAAAATAGGCATACTACTTGTCTAGTGTACTTACCGGTAAACAAAGTTAAATAAATAAATAATCTCCAATCCAATTGCCTTCTCATTACATGGTTTTAGACAAAAGGTGGCAGGTTCGCCTTCTGGTTATTATGAGAAGCGATGGGAACCTTCGGAAGAAGAGGACTATTACAAAGAACAACCTTATTCTGAAATAAAATAAGGTATTGCTTTTACAGGAGGAATTGAAAGTTCACTCACTCTGCCCAGAACAAATGGCTATCAGAAAGCCTATTTTGATGATGAGCAATTCACAAGACACGTGGCTAATGGTTTAAAAGATGGTTCATAAAGTACTATGAGAACCAAATTAATATCCTCCTCCAGGCCCCAGATCTATAATTAGAGTGGCGTGTAGCATCAGATTACAGCCTAATTGAGTTACTCCCTTCCTGGTTGCAGTGTGCCCCTCCCTTTCTCTAATACAGTTATCTGAGTGCATGAGTGGGGCCTGCAAGTGGTGGTTATTGGGGAGTGGGGCTGCATCACTGATGATGAGCAGCAATTTGACCAATCAGTCTGCCTTGCCTCATAAATGACTTAGGCCACTCCAGCCCTCCCTCCTGTATCATGCTTCTTTTGAAAAGTCTGATGCTTGTGTTAAAATTTAAAGAAGAGCAACTGAGGTAGCCAGGAGTTTGTAGCTTATTTGGTGCCCAAAATCAAAGATCAGGGCTCAAAGCGAATGTATTTTGTAAATTTGGGGGCTGGGCTTAGGAGGTGGTATCTTCTAAAGACAGCATTAGTTCATTGCATATGACCAGGAGCCATCATTAAAACAACAAATATTGGAGAATGGGAGTGTGGGAAAGAACTAGGGTGGGGTGGGGTGGCTACAGGACTAGTCCTAGCCACCTGGGAGGCAAGATTTTTTCAGAGCATATTTTATTTATTTATTAGCTTTTGTTGACCAGGTAGGTACACTAGACAAATTACTTGCCTATTTTCAGGAATGACCGGGAGAGTACAATAAAGTGTATTTGACTAATGTCCATAATGTCCTATAAATGTCATGTTCAATTTACTGGAGATACAAAATCAAAGCATTATATTGTTATTCTCATACTGTAGGTCAAAGCCACTCCCAGAGGGCTGAGGACTTCTTTGCTATGACTACTGGTTTGTACCATGGATGAATATCTATGCAATTTTTCAGTCTGAGGAGGACTTCTGCAGGAAGGCTATGAGTATGAAGAGACCACCACACATCCACAGCTCCAATTTATCCCCTGCAGAGGCCTGGCCAACTGACCTCTGACCCTACCCATCCAACTGGGAAGAACATTCGCATAAACCACATACATTTTGCATGTGCATTCATATGGCATGGAAGGTGGCAGCATTACAGTAGGTAGTGGGCAACAAAAACACATGCATTCTCTGGAAAACCATCCTTTGCCCCTCCCCAGACCTTCCTGTGGTCTGGTTGCCCCATTACAGCATGCCTCAGCCATCCAAGCTGGGAAAATGGACTAGGGGTCCTAACAATTAAAATAATGAAAAAAAAGGTTCTTTAGGAACAGGATACAGCAGTCTTTGGGTGACTGGGTGGCCCCCATCTCAACTAAAAGTTACAGCATGGCTTAAGGGGAGGACAACTGCATTGTTTATATTAAATGATGTCTAAGGTTGTCCGCAACCTAATGGGTGCTACACCCTTGCCCATAATCTCCTCTTTCTAAGGATCTCAGATTTTTGCCCTTGATGTCTGGCAGGTACTGGAATCTAATGATGCTAGAAACAGTTCTCGTAGGTACATCACAGCCCTTTATTAAAATAGGAGCAGTAGTTGCATGATGATGGTACAGATGTACCAGTCCATTCAGACTGTTCAGGTAATTCTGATTTTCCTAAATCCACAACAAATTACTGTTTACAGTTCAGCATCAAAAGCACATTTCTTTTTCTATTAATCAGCAGAGGGACACTCACAACCCTGGCTCACAAGGGATCCAACAGGAATAATTCTGGCATTTGACACCCAATGATTTGGACCATAATCCTCATGGCTTGAGACTGCAGTATTCTCTCTTGCTCTTGCCTGTATCCCTCTCTTCAGCTCCGCTGGAGCCATTTCCACAAGGGACAAGGATCAAGCTCCTTGTTCCACGGGAACTCTGTCATGGAGTCCCAAAGGACCTATAACCCAAAATAGCTACTGGCTCCTACTCTATGCCCCTCTTAGCTCCCTGCTAAACATAACTTTTTATTACTCTGCTAAATTAGGAACTATATACAGAACCCCAGAGAGCTAGTAATGACCATCCCCCAGTAGAGGAGTGGGTGTTGCACACAACCATGTCTGAAAGGATTGCTGCCCTCAGCAATCAAGAGGGTTGGAACACCTTGCAACTACCCTTTTGTCTGTATGGTGGCATAATCATCCACAGGCTAAAGACATGTGTGATCTCTACCAAACAGAGTGAGAACTGCTGTTGCTCTTACTCAGCCCTGAAATGACCCTTCAAGTTCTACTCTCTCCCAGTGCCCAGTAGGACACTCCATTCTGAGCCAATTCTCCTCCAGTGACACATGAGGTTACTGATTCTGACCAACAAACTGTTGCATCCCAGTAATACCTACCACTTTTTCCTGAGGTGTAGGCCCTTCCACTCATACAGGCCCAAAGGCAGGTGCCAAAACCATGAAAGCAGACTAAACTCCAAAGTATCCACAGAATTGGATTCTACCTATATTAATGCTATAGCCAAACTCCATGGAGAACACACCCACAATATCCCCAAGAATACTCCCAATCTAACCCCAGGGGTCTCCAACACACCCAACCTGGCAAGAGCTATCTTGAGAACAGGGCAAAACATTTCAAACCTTTTGCCTTTAGTGATGTACCAGACTTTTTAGTATTTTGATGTCTAGAGGACACACTTGGAGAGGACTGCTCATTTGGGAGTTACATGCTAGAATGCTGAGGAGTAATGTTCGTAGCAGGAGTCAGTGAAGCGCATTTTATTTTATTAAGGTATGCCACGGTTGCCACACTATATTTTAATTTCACTGACCTTTCTAGTATGTCTTAGAACCCTGACGAGGTATTGAATTGCTCTGGTTTCAGCTTCAGCTTAGCGGGTCTTCAGGCCTCCTGTTCACCCTGTGGCCATAGGAGTTCTTACAATGGAGTAGCCTACTGTCAGTGGAGGAGTGCTTGGCGGAGTCTCATGGAGACTTAACAGCCTGTTTTCCAGTTGAGTGGAAAGAGCTTTGAGTCCTTGAATAATCTGATAGAGAGTTTGTCACTTGACACAACTTGATTTGTCCTTAAGCTCATATTGAGGAACTGTGTACTATTTGTGCACCATTTTCAACTGTTTAAAACTGTTTAAAACTAGCTATTAAAACTACAGTCATCAACTGTATCTTTTGCTATTGTACTATGTTAATATTGTGATATCTTAACCTGATATGAACTTTTATGACAGCTAGAAGGTGAATTGAAGGTGATTTGCTACAGATTCTGTCCTCTTTTTTTAGCTCTATTATTAGCTGCATTATTTGCTTTGACTGCTTTAGTCGTGGATTTTAGTTATAATCCGGCTTGAAAACACAGTTAGTGGGAATTGGTAAAAGCAATAAAACAAATAAAAGGGATTGCACTATTTTACTATTTTATATATTATTTTATATTTGATTGTACTTGGCTGCATTTAATTACTTTTGGAAAATACAAGGAAGCAGTGGTTCTATTGGTACAGGGTGGCACCTGACCTCTGAGCTAAAAGCGCATGTGCTAGTGCTTCTCAATCAGATGAGCCATTCCAGCTCAGATGATTCATGTAGAGTCACCATGAGTGAGGAGCTATTTGATCATGCACCGAAAGGTTTTTTGAGAGAGAATTTGATACCCAGCCAAAGTTTCTTTTTAAAGTTTTAAGTTTAAACCCAGATAACTTTATTACTGTGGATTTCATGATTTGCTGTGCATACTTTTTTTTGTGAAGTAATCGGTGCATAAGTTAACGGGTTTCAGCTTCATTTTTCTGCCTTTTGCCTACCAACTTTTGCCTCAAATCCATTCCGGGAAGGAGGTCTCGGGATTCGATGAGGAAAAAAAAATAAGAGATCTTTTCCCCTTATAGTAAATGTTGTACCAAAGGGTAGTTAAAGGTGTTAAAAGCATTGAAAATTAAATCTAAGGATTTAAGAAAAACTCAGTTAAAACAAAGTAAATAAAGTAATCAAAGCAAACTATCTGTAGCAGTTTAGAAACTAGGTTATCAGAATTTAGTGTTGCAAATTTGTTTGCAATTCACTATTTATTTATTAGACAATTATTAGACCATAGGGATATTTATATTTACTGTGTTCTTCCATATGCTAGTGTTCTTATTTTGTATTTGTATCTGCAGTGGAATGAATATGATGGATTATTTGAATTAATTTGAAATTTAATGAACCCAAGAGGTGGTGTAGAGAACTGAGACAAGGAAATTGGTCTGGACACAAGAGTGGTATTGGTTTATTGCTTGGTCATCCTTGATCATTTCTGGGATATCCACATTGAAATTTATTAACTGGTAACTCTTTTCTACTTGACCACTTGACCAAACAAGTGGGTTAATCCAAGGAGTTTAAAAGAACAGAGACTACAGACTATAAACTAGAATCTAAAAGAAAGTTCATTTTAAGGAAAAGGAATTGATTTGAATTGATTTGAATTGAAACTGAATTTATAGAGACAGAGACTGAAAAGATCTACTGGAAGATTAACCATCGGGACTTCCTTTTTTTTTGTTTGTTCGGTTCAGTTGTTGGGATTATTGTTGATTAACCAATGTTGATTAACTAGTTTATTTAATTATTATAATTATCATTTTATTTTTTCTTATTTTGTAATTGAAGTTGTAGTTGAGGAAGGATTATTGGATTTAGATTGTCTTTCTTTTTCTTTTATTATGTCACCATCCACCAGAAGTGGCACAATGCAAAGAAAAGAAGAACAAAGGAGATAACAACAGGAATTTAAGTTTAGTAATTATGATACCAAATTAAGAAGGAAACCTAATCTAAGATCATCACTAACTACGGAAGCAGAAAAAGAAACTAATGGTGAGGGAAAAGGACCTCTCTAATAGAAGGAAAATCTTTGAATAAAGGGGATAATAAGACTTCAACCCCTATTGGACGTATAGTAAAAGATAAGAGGATGAGTTTACCCTCTAATCAATTAAAAATATGCAAATTATTAGAAAAGAACAAAGAAAGATCAATTAAGACTTCTGATGATAAGATCAAAAAGAAATGAAATAGAAATTCCAGAATGTGATTTCAATAACCCTGAACTCAGTGCCCCTAAGAAAATAGATGTGTTTAATTTAGATATGCTTAATTGCATAAATAAAGAAGTCAACAATACAATTGAAGAAATAAAGGGGACAATAGGGACTGATAGGTTAACTGTAGAAAAATCAGTATCATCTCCATAGCAGAGCAATATGGACAAGATGAGGAAATTGATACTAAAAATTAAATGCAGAGGAGAGTAACTCGATATCTGATGATATTGAGAAAATTTACAAGCAAGCACAAAAATTAACTGATACATTGATGAATAATGAGAAATCAGGTGAAACTACTATGTGTATGAGTCCTGTAAGTTTCACTGATAAAGGGCATTAATTACAGATAATATAACTGAAGCGTTATGTATGGCATTGTGAGACACTTTTAGTGCAAATAAAATGATGTATGAGCAATTAGTGGCAATTAGAAAATATATTTCCTTTGTTAAAGGAATCTGTATAGAGAATAGTGTCTATATTAAACAGATAATTGGAAGTCAAATGATTAGAAACCCTGATATTAAGAACTGTGGAAAAGATTGGCAAATGGAGGGTTTTATAAGAAAATGTGTGATAGAAGAGGGGATAGTTTAGTAGACAATCAGAATTTGTTGAATTAACAGAATTTAAGTGACACAGAGGTTGAGTCTGAACTAATAATGCTCCCAGATGAAAGATGGAGGCAAGAAAGTATAGTAAGGGAGTTAAGAGAGGAAACACTTTGCTATGGGAAAAGGGTTATTACAAGAAGAAAGAGATAAAATAAATATGTGAGAAGAAGAAAGAAGGGATGGGTAAAATAATTATGGTAAATAAAGAGGAGAAAAGAAACAGATAATAGTAAAGAAAATAAAGATAGAGAAGTCAGTCCTAAAAATCCCTCATCAAAGAAGTGTGAATAAACAACAAGGAAAGAAATAGAGATGTAATGGGCAATGAATATAGGATAAAAGATGGAAAAAGAAATAAACACAGAGAAAGGAAAAATGAAAGTAAAAGATGATAAAAAAAAAATGAAGGACTCAACTTAAAAAAAGAAGGAAAATAAAATTTAAAAGAAAACAAGAATATTTGGGAGATAAGGAGGAAGGAACTGAAGAATTGAGTCACAAAAATTGATGTTGTCAAATAAACAAAAGAGAAAAAATAATTTAGGAAATGAAGGAAAATGAATGTAAATAAAAAGAATGAAAGGTCAAAGAAAATAGATTATGAGTTTGAAACAGAATTTAGACAATTTTAAAACAAAACCAGGAGGTCTGATTATGTACTACTTCTATTCAAAGTTTCATATTTACCAAATGAGACAAATGACATCTTGTCAACAATGACAAAGAAATTATTTGATTCCATAACTGGCTGCACACATGTATCAGAGTATCTGAGTGTTATCAGACCAATAGCAAATCTAGAGCTGATTTTACTGGTAACAGACCAATTTTTTTTCTTATTAAAGCCTTCTCAGATTAAAAAAAGGAAATTGAAGGGCTGGGCATGGAAGTAGGTGAAGCTGTAACACTGGAAGTTCTGTTACCAGAATATTACAAAAGTAGAGAGACGGAAAAAACAAAAAGAAATACTTGTGTCTATATTTGGCCTTAAACAAAAGGAGAGGGAAAATAAAAGCAATACTTGAGAAACTGAATTAGACACTCTAAGTTCATTACTGAATCAACATGTTTGCAGCCATGAAATTACTAATGTTACTAGATGGAAACATAATGGACAAATCATGGTATGGTTATGTAATGAAAATCTGAGGATTTATTAAAAACTAAACAAAGTGTATTGGATGAGATGGGATTTATATTTATGAGGAAGAGAGTGAAATGAAGAGTCCTAACACACTCTTAAAGCAGGGAACAGTACTGAATGGAATATATAATTGAAGTCTCAAATAAATATGACATTTTGTCCAATGTAGATCTGTGACACTTGATGTTGGATATTGATCAAGGGTCAACTGTGGAAGAAAATAAAATTGAGAATTTGAACACAGCACAAGATGATATAAAATTAATGAGAAATGAATCAGACTCAAATAGTATATTGCTATCATGGAACATCTCATGTTTAGGAGATAAATTAGGACATCCAGAATTGATAGAATACTTGAAGAAATTTAATATAATTTGTATTCAAGAGACTTGGACTACTGGGGCTACCTATGTAAATGGTTTTAAAGCTTACTGGAAGAGCACAATTAAAAAGAAAAATACGGAAGAAATATAGGAGGGCTGGCAATTTTATGTTAATTAGAAGACAAGATGCAAACAGAAGAAATCAAAGTGGAAAGTAACAACATTTTGATAGTTAAAATCATAAAGATAAATATAGGTGATCTGTTTAATAAATATTTATGCACAACCACAATCAAGTACATTTGGTGATAGAAACTGGATAATACAAATTGATTTTATAATAAAAAAAATTCAACAAGATTACCCTGAAGGAAAATAATGGTTTTAAGTGATATGAACACTAGATTGAGGAATTTGCCAGGAATAGACAAAGGTATTAAAGCCTATATCGATTCAGGAGAATTAACACAATTAAAGGGTAATAGAAACTTTTTGATAAAAGATTGGCACCAACAGTATCGAAATACATAACAAATTTATAAATAAGAACTTAACCCTGCTAAATGGTAGAATTATAGGTGACACTGAGGTAAATTTACATTTATGGAGGATGGATCCTCAGTGATAGATTATATCTGGTCCAATCATTGTATGATAGAATGATGTGTAAGACTGGATATACAACTTAGACCAGAAAGTCAACATCTTGCATTAGAATTTAAAATAAATTATACTGAAGGGAAAACAGAAGAATGTGTTTGGCTCCATTTAAAATTAAAATAAAAACTGTATTGGCTGGGCTGTCATACAAAGTAATAAATTCATACAACTTTTGGAAAGTCAGGAATTTTGTCTGAATTAAAAGAATTAGAAAAGAAATGGAGATTGATGATCTGATTCGATTTGGGGCTGTATTAGGATCTATCTCTTTACTAGTAAATAAAAGATTGACATTTATAAAAAGGAAGGGAATATGTGGTACAATAAAGACTGCAAAAGGCTAAACAGATATTAAATAATCAGCTTAAGAAGTTGAAAATGAATCCCTCCTTAAATAATAATAGAATGATGAATAAACTAAGGAAAGACTACTGAGACATCCTAAAAAGTAATAAACAAAAGTATATCCAGAGATTGTGGTCAGATTTGGAATTGGCAGTAAAGACTAAAGACAGTAAAACTTTCTGGAGATTAGTCAATAAAGGAATGAGTAAAATGGCTACGAACCAGAAAACCATATAGAGCCTGATACTTGGATAAAATATTTTAGTGACTATTCTTCTATGAAATATATATTTATATTCTTGAGACAAGTATAAAAATAAATGGATTGGACCCAGAGTGAAAATATCTGAAGAAGGAGTACATTGTGCAATAAATTCATTTAATAAACACAAAACACCTGGACCAGATGGAGTCCCTATAGAAGTAATTTGGAGGTTAAATCATTATGGATTCCAGTATTGTGTAGGTTATTTAATCAGATATGGGAGATTGGCAAGGTTCTGAACAGCTGGGGTTTAAGCATCATAATTCCTATTTTAAAAAAGGGAAAAAGAGAAACCAGAATGCTACAGACCAATAAGTCTGATTGATAGCACTGCTCAAATATTTACTAAAATTTTAAATAATAGAATTGTAATGTGGATAAAGGAAGGAAAGACACTGGATGAAGCCCAGGTAGGATTTAGAATGGGTTATGGTACAATAGACCAATGTTTTACTCTCTCTCTCTCATTTAGTGTATAAATACAGAATAATTAAAAACAAAAGCTGTATTACACCTTTATCGATTTGAAATCAGCCTTTGACAGGGTTAATAGGGGTTTGTTATGAGGAACGTTTAGAGCAGAAAGGATGGAAAAACCTATACTCAACATAATTAAAATATTGTATCAGAATAACTTCTCTTGTATTCGATATAATATAGGAGTGGAAATCAGTGATTGGTTTAAGACAAACATAGGAGTAAAACAAGGTTGCACCCTATCTCCAATTCTATTTAATGTATTCTTCACATGGTCCTCAATACATTATATGATCCAGAATTTCATATGCCTACAATAGGTGAGAAAAGATGTCCATATCTAGCATATGCTGATGATGTGGCACTACTATCTACAAATTATTTGGGTATGAAAAGATTATTAAAGAAATTCTATCAAGAATGTGTCCAGGCAGATCTAGAAATCAATTACATAAAAACAAAAGTAATGGTATTCAGAGAAACAATAGCAGACATAAATAAACAATAAATAATAATAATAGAAGTTGTTAAGGAATTTAATTATTTAGGTAGAACATTTTCTCAAGAAGGAACATAGCCAAAACATATACTAGAAATTCAAAATAAAATTACAAAATTGTGCCCTGTATTAACTCATTTTCTTACAAATATGGAGGTAAATTGGTAAAGGAAACTTAGGTGTAATAAATGCAAAGTTTAAAACCAGATTTTGTATGGTGCAGATATTTGGGTAATTACTCCAAATCAATGATTGAACCTTGTTTAAATAAATTTTACAAGAAATTGCTAGGCTTACCTCCAAGTGAACCATCTGCTTTAGTTAGAGCTGAATTGGGACAGGTACAATTAAAATGTCATATAATTCAAAGATTAATAATTTATTGGTTAAAAGTATATGGTATGGAATCTTTCGATACCCCAGATTATGTCTAGAGAAGGCAATTCTGTATTTGAATAGAAACTTGGTTTTCCAAATATGAGGACAGTCAAGGAATACATTAGACCCTTTGGTTTACTAACCTATATTTCAGATTCCATCAGATCTTGCAATGGTAATTTAAATTTTGAGATCAAAAATAGAATAAGAGTTGTCTTTATACAACAGGACTTAGAGAAATGTAAACAATATAAAATGTGTAATTGGTTAAAACTAACAAAAGGAACCATACAATGGAAAATTATTTATCCCTATTGACTAATCACAGTCAAAGGCTGATTTTAACATGTTTTAGATTTGAATGTTTTACCAGTCAGGTTTATATGAAAAGATGTGCAAAAATAAGAATGAAGTAGATAACCTATGTAAATGTGGTAATGGACAGGACGATTTGAAACATTTACTTATATTATGTCCCATGTATAATACCTACAGGAGAAATTCCTAGGTAATATTATTAGGAAATGGAATATGATCCAATACATTTAACATCCTGTCTTTTGAAAACAAATGAAGACATTTTAAAAGCTGTTGTTTCCTTTCTGAAAATAATTGAAAGTACCAAATTACATTTATGCTAAGCCTGATTTGATATTTATTGATAAATTGTTTTGTGTATTTTATATATGCTGTATGTATGTAATTTTAAATTGTAATGGCTTAAATATAAGCCGATCAATAAAATTGAACTGAATTGAATATAGCAATCTCAGAACAGCTTAAGAAAAATAAAAATACAAAACAAAAATAAACAAGTCCTGTGCTGTTATATAGTCCCTGATGGTCTACTGAATTGTAGCTGCACTTTTCTGATGGCTGATCAGAAAGCAGGGGTGGTAAGCTTTCTCATATGACACTTAAAAAGATACAAGGAAATTCCAACAAAGCAGACCAATGGCAAGCATATTAGTCCCATTCCCAACAGGAAATTAATGTTGTGACATCCCCACCAAGTGCTTGTTTAATTTTTTGAAAATGGGATTTAAAAATAAAGCATCTTGATTATTTGAAAGCCATGGTCCGGCATGCATTTATGTAAGCAAATGGACACAATGGGAGTGTGCATTGAACAGATATTACCACATGCCCAGGGGGCGAGTGAGGCACGTAGGTCACATACGAGTGCCTCTCAGCCCTGAAGTGCAGTGATATCAGTTCAATGCACACCTGGAGTATCTTATTGCACTTATAAAATGGATTTCCTTTCTAAAATGTCCTTCTGTACTTAAATAAGTATGTATACATATGTAAAACAGATCTTATTAGTTGACATTATGGTAAAATAACCACCTGGCATTTTTATCCCTTTTGGACGTTTGTCCTTTTGAGGCATCTTAGTTCTGGTTTGCTTCATTTACTTATTCATTAATATTTGTAGTTTTTCAGTCCTCCTCACAATTACTGGAACTTGTTAAATACAAACAAGCGAGCACCCCCGACTCCAACAGAAAAAAGATGGAGATAATTTCAGTGAGTGGAAGAGAGTTAGCACCTCTCAGACAGAATCAGGAGACCAAGTGCAAGGGCATGTAGGAACAAGGCACCAAGGAGCTATCAGTTGTCATCAATGGTGCTTCAGGGTTCTCTACAATCCTGCCTTACTGTGGTGACATTGCTGCAATGGTCATCTGCGACTTCAGTTAAATATTTCAATCTAAAGTGAAAATAGTGAAAGAGGAATGAACAGTCAGTAGGCATGGTGGGGAACAGATAGCAGTGAAGAGAAGAGGTCAGAGTGAATGAAAGTGGCAGCTGGGCCACAGAAACAAGGGGAGGAAACCTGTAATGAACCTACGAGGCCAACTGAAAAGCAAATTAAAATAAGAAATCAATAGCTGCCTTTCTGCAGCACTTATTCTTTTTTTTCTGGTCGATTCTTTTTTCTGGTTGAGCAGTTTGACTAAATTAGTGAATGGACCACATCAAGACTGCCAGTTGGTGTGTCAGAGATAATGGGAGCAGCGGGCAGTGAACAGATGTGAGCAGCAGGTGGGAGGCTGTTGGCAGAGTGCAGAAGCGGGATTGACTGAGCAGACAGAAAGGGAGAGTAACGGACAGAACACGATGTAGTCACAAGTAAACTGACAAAGCAGGGCTAATTAGTTATTTTTTAACACTTGTGTTTTTCAACTGAAAGGGTAAGAAGTGAAGAGCAAGCACCATAGTTTAGTCCATAGTTTCCTTGATCACAGCAAGTCTGGGATGACCCATGTTACAGAGAAAAGAAAATGGTAGCATTTCAAAAATGAGTGTTCTAGTGGCTTGTTGATATTTTACTTTTCAATGTGGTCCTGATTTGAGGTACTTGTTATTACCTGTGCATGGAACAGATTTCATGCAGAGGTAATAACCAATCAGAAAGCATTATCATTTTAGAATTTGCAATAGAGGTCCTTGAAAACAAGTGCAAACAAAATAAAAAAAGGAAAGTGCCTGATTTAAATGTGCCAGAGTCAGCTGTACATGCAGGGCTTCTCCTACATCTCCATTCTCCTTTAAGGCTCACTATGCCTCTGACTGCTTGCTCCCTCAAACCTCTGTACAAAACACACACAAGTGTAACCTCCAAGTCTGGGGGCTTACCATATCTTGCCTCCCACTGTCCCTGCTGCCTCACCACTGCCAGTCTCACATCCCATGTGCTTCTAAGTCTCTTTCTGGCCCCAGTAATGTGTTCCGAAGAGAGGGCCAGAACAGCAAAGTCACAAGACTACCGCACAGCTGCACCTCGAATGTGTGAGCTGGCAGTCTGTGCTGGTGTGATAACACACTTCCATTTTAAACCAGTCTTGTGGTGGAATGAAGGCTCCCTCCATGCTCAGATCCCCAGAATCTACTTATTGGTGTCTGGAGATATGGAAGGGCTGGTTGAAGACTCCCAAAATTATTTTTGAAACAGTGACAATAAGTGCAGTGTGACATAAATATTAATGGTGCATGTGAATATTAATGAGCTCCCTGCCTGCTGCCTTGGGAAAGTGTAAAACAGCAGTAGCCACATGTAAGGAAGACATTTTAAATCTTTGGCGTATTCCACTTGCAAAAGGAAAATAAAAGAAAAGATTTATAAATGTTAAAAAAGCTATGTATTTTTCTGGACCTGGTGGTGGGGGGGGTATGTAAAGGAGAATGGCTCTGTGGGGGAGGGGTGCAACAGAAGATGTAGCAGCACCATAACCAGGGACTACAGTACCAAAAAGTTGGTTTTGTAGTGTTTATATTTTTTTCAAAGTCATTTCATCTGTTATTTTCTTACTTTATTAAAATTTACTTGATGCCCATTTTCTAAGCACAATAATACCCTCCAGGGCGGGCAGTATTGGGCAATACCAGACCTTCCAGGCAAGGGTGTAGGTAGGCATACTCCAAGCACTCCATGGTGTCCAATTTTATTTAAGTGGGTAGCAAATAGGCTCTGAACTGCTTCCTTTCCATGAAAACTAACAAAGAAAATACTGAACCTTTCTGTAATTTTATTCATAGGAGTCAAAATTAAAAGGACTTGTCACTAATACTCTCTTTGCATCCCAAGGACAATACAACTTTATAGGCTCTGGGCTGGTATGTGGTGTCTTAAGGAACAATGCATGACATTTGTGTTTACCCATGCATGGCAACAACCATTGTCATGAGATACAAAAGTTGTATTTATTGTGCCAAATGAGGCAACAAACATGGTTCTGGTGTATATTTGTATATTGTTTGGCTATACCCTGGGGGCGAGGTAGCTCACCTAATGGGGGTAACAGTGAGTCCACTTGGTGTGCAGATCTGAAATCCCTAGGCTACACCCCTGCTTCCAGGGGCTATAAGGCCCTACACCTGTGCTGTCAGGCATCATTCGCCCTTGGTCTGTCTGGTATGTTGCTCAACACCCCTGTCAGATAGGGACACCATGTGGTGAATGTAGTGATGCTGATCGGTGAGAGACTAACTGGTCTCAAGCCCTGTTTTATCCACTGATACAGGTATAGTGCAGAGTCTCTCCACACTGTGATGAAATGTAGTGATGGTGAAAGGTGGGGACTGACTGCTCTGGTCCCCCTGTTTATCCACAGGGACAGGTACAGTACAATACAGACTTTCTCCACACCGATGAATGTAGCAGTGGTGAAAGGTGAGAGTTTGACAGCTCTGGAGCCCTCAGTTTATCCCAGGAACAGGTACAGTGCAGGCTCTCCATACTGTAATGAATGTAACAGTGACAAAAGTTGAGGCACTGACAGCTCTGGAGCCCCCAGTTCATATGAGGAACAGGTACAGTGCAAACTTTCTCTGCCCTGTAATGAATGCAGCAATATTGATAAATGAACAACTGGCAGCTCTGGAGACACCTGGGTATCCACTGATACATGTAGAGTGCAAGATGTCTCCATACTGTGATGTATTTAGTGTTGGTGAAAGGTGAGGGATTGACAATTCTGGAGCCTGAAGCCCTGTGATTATCCAAACAGGTACAAAGTGGACAGATACAGTGCAGGCTTCCCTACAATATAATGGATTTTACAATATAATGGATTTAGTGTTGGTGAAAGGTGAGGGACTGACATTACTAGAAACTGAAACCTTCAGTTGATCCACAGAGACAGAGACAGTGTGGGTAGAGACAGTGCAGGCTTTTCCTAACTGTGATGTGTTTTAGTGATGGTGAGATGTGAGGGACTGACAGCTCTGGAGATTGCAGACTCCTGTTCATCCACAGGGACAGGTACAGGGTAGGTGTTCTCCATACTGTGATGAATTTAGTTTTGGTGAAAGGCAAGGGTCAAACAGCACTAGAGAATGAAGTCATCTGTTTATCCAATGAGCCAGGCATGGCACAGGTAGGTTCAGTATGTATTTATTGCTGGTGAAAGGTAAGGGGCTTATAAGCGCTGGAGAATAAAGCCCTCTGTTTATCCATTGGAGCAGGTGCAGTATAAGCAGGTAGAATATGTGTTTGTTTGTATGTTATGAATGATTATACAAGTGGCAGTGGTGGGACTCAAATAAGAATTTCAGAGCACATGCAACTGTACTTTTGCTATTGCATCTGTGTTGTTTTAATAGTTTTATACATCCTGTTAGTATAAAAGGCTGTGCTTATTTGGATATCATACAATCTATATACCACCCTCCCACACACTTACAAACACACATGTTTGTGTCAGCCAGGAACTGTGGCACACAATCTTTCATCTGTGCTAGATATTTTCTTTCCTTTTCACTACTAAGAATAATATAATTTTGCAGCTGTGTCAGCTGTGGCTAGATTTTGTTAGCTAGAGCCATGACTTGGAGACCAGTACCACCCAAGTATGGTGAGACTAACCATCTTCATCGCTGACTTCTGAGATCCTTGTTCAGTAATGAGCAGTTTCATCTTTCTAAGATACAGACTCAGTCACCAAGCACTCATCCAGTCATTCAGTTAAGATAAACATCGACTTAGCACAGCTATAGCGTCCCCTCGATTCAGTGTGGAAGAGAGGCCCAACTGAGTATCATCAGTATAGTAGTGAAACCTCAAGTTATTTTTTTTTATCATAGAATAATTTTATTGTTTACATAAACAACATGTCCAGAAACAGAATAGCTTCTATCAACATAAAATTGAACATAATAAAATACTCACATCATTATTTGAAGCACAGTTACTTAAGTCTTATATCTTCCTAATAAAACAGCTTACAACAGCTAACATCCATGATACATCATAATTAGTCCACATCTCACACTCCTATTTAGGTCCTATGAGCCACCCCAACACTAAAATTCACATACGCTACATGGATCAAATATAGAACTGATTTTGAACATTAAGGGAGATATATGAGGGAGACTAGTCACCCTCCACCTCAGCTCAGCGCCACCAAAACCATCTCCTAAATCACACATAGAAATCTGCCTCTCCTTTAAATCAGCACCTAAACTAGACAGGACCTATATCATTGACTGAGGCCCAATAAAATGATCACCGTACTTGGGGAAGGGGAGCCTGACACAAAGCCGAGTTGAGATAGGCCTCCCATTTGGAAAGATAAGCAGGAAGCTGCCCTCTCGCAGCATAAGTTAACCTTTCAAAGGTAACTAGCCTCTGAGACAGCCGCATGCCATGCCCTCGACAGGTGAGGCGCAGGTTGCCACCATTGTCTTAGTATATAGCCGTTTGGCCTCCAACAGAACCACAAGGACCCAGCTCTGGTGTTGTGGACTCAAATGTGCTAACGGAGCCCGATCGCCTAACAGCAACATTGGTAAGACAGATCTATGGGTTGTCCCACCACCCTGAACAATCCATTGCTACCGCTGACCAAACGAAACCAGCACCTGGCACTTCCATAAAGATGCAAGATGTCAGCAGGGCTGTGCTCGCATCTCCAACAACTATCATGCGAAATAACCCCCACTTAGACAAGATGGCAGGTGTTCTGTACCAGCGAAGCAGGGATCTTAAGCTGAATTAATTGGCTTCTAGCATCTTTGTAAGTAGTCGCGCGCTGCCTGGAACAATGAGACCAGGCTTCCAAACCGATATGACTACCAATTTCTGTGCTCCATGCCAACCTGCACGACTTGTGTAATCTGATTGCGCCTCCCACCAAGTGCCATAGAACTTGCCTGCCAGCCCCGAAATGAGGATTTTAAATGTAATGAGGATAACCAGTGCCACTTCAGATCCTCTCTCTCGACCAATCAATGGCTTGCACTGCATCACGTAGTTGCAAGAACCTCCAGAAGTCCTGTACCTTTAATGTATAGCCAGCACACAGTTGCTCAAAGGACATTAAGGTATTGGAGTTCAGTAGATAGAGGTCTTGCACAATATGAATCCTTTCTCTTCCCGAGACCCATGACAGGGGTTGATTACCCACCCTAATAAGTGGGTTACGCCACAGTTCAATATATCTAAAAGGCACTCTAGCACTCTTCTTTACTGTCCCAGCCGACTTCATTAAGCGAAACCAAGCCCTCCTTGTAGCATCCATCACTGGGGTAAGTTTGTCCCGAGGTATAAATGCTGAGTTAACAGCAAGCTAAGAGGGACAGACTGACAAATCTGTCTCTCAGCTCAAGCCACGCGGTGAGTTGCGGAAGCTGGAACAAACCATTTAACTGCCTGGGCGGCAAGGAAGGACCAATGATATCCCTAAAGTAAAGAGTCCTAAGCTCCCCGCGACCAGTGTGCCCGTAATTTATTAACACCCCATCTAGGCTTCCGGCCTTCCCATAGATAATCCGATATTAATTTATCTAACATCTGAAACACTTTATTTGACAACACTATAGGTAGGTTATTTAACAAGTACGCTACCCTGGGCAACATAAGCATTGAAGCCGCTACTTTCCCAACAGGGACAGGTTCAGGTGTTTCCAATGCACCACCTCAATGGTCAGCTGGGTGATTACAGGTTAAAGTTCCTTGACTCTATATGCTCCCAGGTAAAAGGGATATATATCCCCAAATAATGCAACTTGTCAGGTACCCATGATAATTCTGTTCCCCGCAAACACTCTTTGGTGCACTCCCCATTCAAAGGGCAACACTAGTTTTCTTTTGGTTGATATACAACCCTGAGATGCTAGCAAACAAGCGCAGGGACTCCAACACAGAGGGAGGGACTCTTGGGGGTGAGAGAGGTCAGAAGCAGATCATCGAGGTACACCATAGTCAAATACTCCTGCCCCCCCACCATAATGCCTTGAGCCCTCTCATTGGCCGGAGCACTCATATAAGAGGGTCTAGGGCCACCAGAAAAAATAGTGGAGACAGTGGGCACCCTTGTCAGGTGCCCGCTGAAGGAAAAAGGCACAGAGATATCCTTATTGGTGAGTACCTTCGCCATGGGTTCATTATACAAAATGTGGACCCACTGTTTAAAATAAGCACCAAAACCATATAGGTCAAGCACTTCGTGTAAGTAGGGCCACTCCACCGAATCAAACGCTTTCAAAAATCCACTGCTATAGCCGCCATAGGGATAGAAGATCATAATGCTAGCCATTTCATATTGAGCAACAGACAAATATTATCTGCCACTGCCCTGCCTTTGGTAAAGCCAGCTTGAGGCGGTGAGCGATGAGGCAAGACCTCCATTACCCATTTAGCTAGTACCTTGGGTACAATCTTAGTATCCACAGAAATTAGTGAAATGGGCGATAATTAGCACAGTTTAGCGGATCATCCGATTTCTTTGGAATAAGGATGATCAGTGCCTCCCGAATCGGGTGGGAGGAACCAGTCGCATGCGATTCCTGCAAAGCAGCAAGTAAGGAGAGCAGATTTCAGGAGCTAACAGCTGGTATAATTCGGCTGTGATGCCATCAGGCCTAGAGCTTTCCCTTTGGCTAGCTGAGACAGAGCTTCACGAACTTCAGCCTCAGTAATAGGTGCATCCAAGGCATCCTTCATAGCATCCGATAAATGAGGAATAAGCACAGCTGAGCAAAAATCCTCAACTGACTTCTAATATCACCAACCTCCTGAGAAATACGGAATTGATACAGCCTCTGATAGTAATCGCCATACACTCATTAATCTGCCTAGAGCCTGTTACTATCTCCGCTGTTTCGTTCTAAAGACCTGGATACGGGAAGCAGCCTGTTGCTTCCTTAGCTGGAGTGCCAGTAGCTTCCCGCTCTTATCCCGCCCTCCCAATACGCATGCTTGACTCTAGTCATTTACCACTCAACCTGTTGGTAGAGCATAGTGTTGATCCAGTACTTTAAACCAACCACCCTCCGGAGTAAGGTTGTGTCCGGGTCATCAGCAGCAGATGCTCTAAACTGCACTTCCGTGATGGTAAGTTCGCCTGGAGCCTATTGAGCTCCGCCTTGCGCTCCTTATTCTTCTGAGCCACATAAGCTATAATGTGCCCTCTTAACACCACTTTAAAGGCCTCCCACACCATGCTTGCAGGCGTATCCCCGACTTATTATGGTGAAGTACCGGACAATCCTGGACCATACTCGAAAGGAGGGATCCTTAATTAGTGAAGGGCTGCATCGCCATCTCGTACCCCTCCCGAATGCCCCCTATCTGGAAGGTGCAGGAAACAGGAGCATGATCAGATATTACAATATCCTTGATCTCAGTTACCACAGCGTCTTGAGCTGCCCACCTGTTTGCAAGCCAGAAATCAATCGACTACTCGTTGCATGAACTGACGAGAAGGATGAATAATCCCTCCCCATAGGGTGGTCTCTTCACCAGACATCAGTCATACCCCATTCTTCCATCATTTCGCATAAGGCACCCAACATTCTAGAGTGGGCCTGTGGTGTGGGCTTAGATTTATCAAAAAACATCAGGTGCCAGGTTGAAGTCTCCCCTATCAAGAGTGGACAGTTTTGATGTCCCTCAGTGAAAGATTCCAATGCCTGATTAAGATCAAGGAGTTCTTCAGGGAGTCCATATTTGGGCCATAAAAGTTTGCTAACACCACATACCCCGGAGTGAGAGAACCCTAGCCCTATCCATCGACCTTGAGTATCCTTGATTGTTTTATCCAACGTCCATGGGCACGATTTCCTAATCAAAACGGCCACCCCTTTAGACTTATTCTGGGCTGAGCTGGCAATTACTGTCCTGACCCACCTTCTTTTAAGCCAGCCCACAGTCCTTGCAACCAGATGCATTTCCTGCAATAATACAATATTTGCGTGCAAAGAGTGGAGGCATCTAGAGAGCGACACTTCGCTTAGCTGGGTGATTGAGCCCTTTACATTCCATGATATGAGCTTGAGCTCCATATTGGAATGCCGCCACCAGCTGAGGTTTCCGTGAGGTAAAAAAAAAAAAAGAAAGATAAATAGTACTCACCTCAGGAGCCCCAAACAATGAACAAAGTGGTAATTCAGGATACCTGAGGGTAATAGGATATGTAGTAGGGTCAGATCCGGTAAGATATAGCGTGCAGGATGCAGCCCCAAAAGACCTAATATCTAAAGCAGAGAATCAGGTGTGATTAGACAACACTCACTAGAGTACTGAGATATTATAACACTCTAAGAACACCCACTAACTGTGAGTTAAGCAAATATAAAACTATATTGACTATGTAATCCCTCAAACTTCTAGTACAGTATAACAGCAATTATCAAGTAACACACTAACGAGTCTTGGTGTATGCACACTGAAGCTATACCCCAGCCAATCACTAGGGCAAGCTCCTGCCGTGCTGACCAAAGGCTCGAATAGGGGAAGGAAAGATCAAACCGTCCAATTACTGACAGGGTCAACCCCAGCTCCGCCTAGGTTAAACATTATTCCCAATGCCACCCTTGCCCCTTAGTAGGGTGGGGCATCTGGTCGGAAAAAAGAAGGCCAAGGGAGCGACGGAGGTTTCAAACAACTATCATTACCAACCAAGGGTATGAACAATCAGCCAAATCCTCCAAGTCCCACAAGGCTACCCCAATGCCTGCCCCCAAAAATTTAATAACAACCACAGTCCTTAAGTGTTTCCAGTACAGAAGAAGCGCCCATCCTCTGATAGGGATCCGTCACCTACTCCTGAAAACCCTTAGGAATCACTTCCACAGAAGACAGAGTTCCCAGTTTATGTATAAGGAGGAATTAGCTGCGGCTCTTCTGTTCCTGGCAGATTGTCAGACCATGACTCTGACTCAGCCGCTTCCATAATAGCCTCGTCGGGTATCTCCTCTGATTCAATTAGCACTGACTCCTCTTTAGTTAGCTTAGCTGGAGGTGCCATCTCTTGCCCCTCTTCAGATTCAACACCACTATGAGACCGGTGTCTAACATAGGCCATAGAGTTGTTATCCCACGGGGTTTCGCGAGGGCAACAACACTGAAACCACCGCCTGACCATGCCTTCTCCTAGAACTCTCCGTATCTGCATGCTGGGGTGAGGGGATTTGAGGGCCCAGTCCCTGAAGAGGTTACCAATTCCTTGCTGACTTCCCCTACAGACTTCCATTCTTGCTCAGATTCCTGCCCTCTTTATCAGGATGCCATAGCCTTTTGGGAGGAGGGTTTTTAAAATTCAAGCTGGCCAGTGCTTGGAGACCCAAGCTTCCACTTCCTGGGGGACTCAGCCACTATCTCCTTACCCTCCCTCAACACAGCCAGATAGGCCAGCCGTCGGAATCCATACTTGAAGCCATGTTGAGCCAGCATCTTTTGGCCGGCAAAGGCCTTCCTCCAAGCTGCCACCTCAGCAGAGAAATCTCTATAAAATGAAATTTTTGCCCCACGCCACATCACTTCCTCAAGGTCCCTTGTGGCACGCAACACTCGCTCCTTCAAGGAGTATCTTAATAAGTATGCCACTATGGGTCGGGGCCCGATGTCTTTAAGTGAGGACCTCCAGGAACCAGGTGCGCTGTTCAGCGTCCACGGGACCTTGCCACCTGTCTCCCAGCATCCTGGGATCTCTTCGTTTAGGAATCTCTCCATAATCCCCTCAACCCCTCTGGTATACCCAGAATCTGGATATTGTTCCTTTTACTACGATTGTCTTGATCTTCAGCCCTCTGCCATAAGGTAGCCAGCCTGCCCTCATGTTCTTGAAGTCGCTGAAGAAGTTTAGCCTGGGTTATCTCTAAGCTTTCAGTCCTTTGCTCCACCACATTAAATTTATCCTTTAATTCTTGCACCTCAGCTACATTCCCAGCAAGAGTAGTTGATAGGAGTTGACCCTGGAAAGCAAAGTCTCCAGCAAAGATGTTACGTGCTGGAGCGAGGATTGAACCTCGGCTCATGTGCAGGGGATTCTGAAGCCATTATGCACTGCCTTTACACAGCTGTCCCATCCAGCATGCCCTGCAAGAAAGATTACATCTGAGGCTGATCTTCTATGGATTTACTGCAAATCCCAAACACAAACACAGGGCACAATCGCCAACTAAATGCCTCCCACTACATAGAATCAGACGCGGCTCCAGCCAGGCTCCCTGCAGCGGTGTACTGAAAACTTGAGCACAGAGGATCTCACGGCCTACTCTTTATTGTACATGCCTTATCGTAGCATCCAATTACCATAATCGCGGTGCACCAAGTAATTCACCAAACCCGACTCTGCAATTGAAGGGAGGACAACGCGATACTCAGTCGCCGTATCCAACTCAGATGCCTACCAGCGATAAAAATATGCAAGCTGGGGCTCGGCGCTACAGCTCTAAGCGGCCATACTCTCCAATGTCCAAGCCATGCCCCCATGAAACCTCAAGTTATAATGCCTGACAGTCTCACCCAGTGGTAGCAGTACACCAAGACTAACACAGGGGACAGAACTGTGCCCCTGCGGTACACTGCAAGAAACAACAAAGCCGTGGAGGAAAAAGATCCCCAGTCTTATTTAAACTTAACTGCCAAATCTTCCATAGTACCTAAGGTGCTCAGTTAGTATAGTTAGTGCTCCTTAGGCACATGGGGCATAGATAGACAGTACCAGCCATTTGAGGCAGTTGGTCTCTGGGGGCTCCTGATTGGGGAGGTTCCACAGGCACCCAGCCCTGCTCCTAGGATCATGGGAACACCATGGGTGTACATGGTTATACCATCTTATACATGGTCAGCAACCATGGTCATTTATAGTATGTCTATGATTGTCACTGTGGCTGTCGATGGACAGCCAGTGGCTTTGAAAGACCTGGGGACAGACTACATATGACCATGCCATTGTGGTCCAGAGAATTATGCAAGCCAACCATGGTTGTCCATGGTTCTTAATTTCAGATATCACCCGTGTTATAAAAAGATTTCTACAGTGCTTAGGTAATTGCATTTTTACCAACAACCTTATTCTGTAATCAATACTAATTATTCATGCATACTGTTGAAATAGCTTTCATTTAGTTAACAAATGCTGCTGTCGTTCCTGTTTCTAATGGTGTCTTTCCACATTAATAACTGAAAGAATTGCCTACTGTAATTGCTAGTTATACCTCCATAAAAGAAACTCTTTCAAAATGTGATGATTCTGATATTGTTTTATGCTCAAGAAATTAATTTATTTGCGTAAATTTTTCTTCATAATTTGCAAAAACATTGTTCTGATTATTTCGTTTCAAGTGTTACAATCTGCATTCTGCTAGGCAAATAAATTATGCAAATTGTGTTGTTTTACCACTCTCTTGTGACTATGGACATGCCATGGTCAAACATGGATGAATCATGGTTGTTTGTAGTTGTCCATGGTTGTGCAGATCATTTGGAAGACATACAGTATTGGGAAAGGTCATATACAGTCCATGGAGATAATGCTTGAGGAACTCTATAGCAACTTTGACCAAAAACAGTAGCCAAATGGAACCAAAGAATTTATTGTCTGAGAGAGGAGCCAGCCCAGTGATGCAGCAGTAGCTCTGCCACCCTCCACACCAGTGATAAAGTTGGGAGGGATCTTGGGTTGCCTGGGGCCAGCAGTGGTGGAGAGGATGAAGTGTCCAGTGCACTGTTCTCTCCCTGGGTGGAAGGCTTGCCATTTCTGCTGAATGACTGCAACAGGTGGGGGCCTGCTGGCAGAGTGGGGCCCAAGGATGGCAAAAAGTGAGTGGGTGTTGCAGGACTCAACTAGCGTGCATGTGCCTCCACATGCACATTGACATGCGTGCCTCAGCAATGGGTTTTGGGGAGAAACTTCGAGAGAAAAATGTAGTGAGGCAGGTGTAAATGGTGCTCTGCACACTGAGCCCACGCCACCCACCACCAGGAAGAACCTGCTGGCCAAACTAGAAGTGGACATCAGGGGAGGATGGCCCTCCACCTCCTGATCCTAACATGGGGGCAATGCATGTCGGTACCAGACTTGTCTGGTAAGCCTGGAGAGGTGGTGGATGGTGGGGATCGGTAGGGCAGGACAGAAGAGAGCCCAAGCTGGCCTCCACCAGAAAGGATAAAGAGATTATGGAAAATAAAATGAGCAGAGGCTCCCATATTCAGAGCTGTCCGATAGCGCTGCACAGCCTGCAGCGTTGCACCACAAATAGTGCATGGCTGGCTCTGAGCTATATTCAGCCAGTTAGCTTGCATTAGCAGACAATGCTAACAGACTCAATACTGGGCCATATCAGCACAGTGCTAAATGAAACGTGGTAGTTCCAACACAGTACAGGCTGGATATGGCCCCCAGGAGATAGCGTGCCCAAACATGGATAGCTCCAGGTCATGTGGGCCATATTCAGCCTGAGCATGCAAAAGAGCCCATTGGGCATGCATGACATTACGTGAACATTTGCATATCCTTTATGGGTTCATTTCATGGGTGCAGCAGCTCTCTAGTACCGCTGCATGGTGGGAGCTGTAGGAAGTCCTGGTAATCTGGTGGATCCCTGCATCCCTGATCTCCCAAGGAGGGGTCCACTAGAATATCAGGGAGCTGAAATATATGTATAGATCAGGTGATTGGGAGATGGGGTCCACTAGACAACCAGGAGCTGCTATATACACATAGAATGTGCAATTGGGGATGTGGGTCCCCCTAGATACAAGGGCAGTTGGCTACAGTACAGCCGCCCTGGCTTTGAAGGGGTGGGGTTAGGTTTTAGTGCTGCATTAAGACCATTTTTTGAGTAGTGGCAACAACAGCACTGCACTGGGGGCTGTTTAGCGCTGCAAAACCTTTGAATATACTGCTGCACTGTTATTACATTAGGGAACCCTTATTCTGCATAGGTGCAATGGTATTGTTAGAGCAATCATTCTGCCAGGTTTGTGCAGCATTCTGGGGCCTCTGAATATAGCCTCACCCAGAGCACTGGCAATAACCCGGTTATTGCGGTGCTAACCTTTGAGTATGGGGGCCCATGATGTATTGATGAATGATAGATTTTAGGAACATAGCTGCAACCTGAATTTATTTTGAGTAACTGTCATTATGTTGAACTTCAAAAGAGACCGCTAATTAGCTGCAAATTACAGCTATGATGAAAGATGGCATAATTAGAGTTTTTTAATTGATCCTGTCAACCCTTTGGATAGATACCAATTAGCTGAAATAAGAAATGGCATCAGCTAAAAAGAGGCTAACTAGAATAGAAAATAACTCGAGACAGCTGCATCTTTTGATCTAATCTTAAAACTTGAGGTTGTGATCTCTAAAAGCTTTAAGGAAAGGTTTATGTACAGCAGGTGACATTGTTTGAAAGCTCATGAAAATTTTTCAAACAAAGCATTGGGATTACCTGTGCTGGAAGTACTCCAGAGATTTATATAATGAGTTCTGTTTAATATTAATACTACTTGCAGCCATTTGTAGAACACTGTGATCTCATTGAGAAATAAGCTGCGGATGACTCAATGTGTTTGCCCACCTCATGGCCCAGCAGCACCCTGTAGGCTACTTTAATGACTTCATGGGTTCAAAACAGATCCAGAGCACTGGGAATGGGTTATCCAGGGCTGGGGTAGCACTGCCCATGGCAACATATTCTAGCCTGGGGTAAGTGGCATTTCAACCTCCACTGCAGTAAGTATTGCAGTGGGCCAGAGAGCTTGCCACTCTTACAGGGGCATGCTGAGTGTGAAAGGCCTGAAGCTGGCTCTGTGGCATCAGTGTGGTGGATTGTGTAGTTTCATGTCATGTTCAAAGTCACCTATTCCATCCACTTTATTGCCCAACCATTTCCAAACTACATAGGGCACTTTATGTTCTGATGTCACTTCCATTTCACTGCTAATCATAACCAGAATATACTCAGCAAGTTTGTCAAGTTTCATGGCTAACAAGCTACTGAGGAAAGCTGCTGTCTCTTTAAGTTGAATCGAAGATAAACTAGCAGTGCACCTACAACATTTAGAGGTTAAGGTCTTGCCAAGATCAGTTTGACATTTATTTGACATCATGCTATTTTGTGCCATGTCAAATAAGTGTCAAGATATTAACTCTTTTGGAAAAGCTGTTAATGCCAACAGACTTTGTCAAAACAGTGATGGAAAAAGAAAAGCTTATTAGCCCCAGTGTACTTAATCAGTTTTCAATTAAATAAAAAAAAAAAAAAAGATTTTGCTGCACCCAGAGGCATTCAGGTCCACTACTGAAAATCATTAAAATGTACTGGACGCTGAGACTACCATGCCAGTTTTGTGAAGCAGGTCAATCTTTCATGTAGAACACAGGGATGGGGCAAGCATGCATTATTAGAGTTGCAGTAGGCAGGGACTGCTGAATTCATAGCCAGAACTGGTAGCAGCAGAAACTTTAAAGCTTTGCATGGGCAATGCCTGCAGGTGTCAGTGTGTGTAGTCTGTAGAAAGGCCTGCTGACAGAAGCAAGGACTAAACAGAGACCGAAAAACAATAACATTTAATCACTAAAGTAGTCATAATGTTTAGTAGACAAAATTATCATATAGTTTTTTAGCAACAGTATATGACTGAGGTAGATTCCTTATCAATGTATTTTTATTTCTCTGATGTTTTAAAACAGCTTGTAATACTAATTTCATAATTACTGACTCAAGTCATTAAAGGTGGCCACCACTAGCAATTTTAAAAGTCCCTTTCTTTCAGGTAATGTTTTCATGCTACATACTGGATTCATACTTTGGCTGTATTGGGATGTTACTAACACACATTTCTGGCGGTAAATAGCACAGCATCAAGCCAAGATGTTTAATTTATTCTTATAAAAGGGCAAATGGAATACTGTATTTTGATTGGCTGTTGCCATTCCAAGAACATATGTTTATATGCCAGCATGACCCTGTAAAGAGAAAGGTCCAGCCACGTGACCTGGAACTCAAACAAATCACATACATAATTCATGAGCCACTTATTTCTGATTTCCATTGCAGACATGGCTTCCACTTTTAGTCTTCCATACAAACCTTCAATTATGCCATAAAAAACTTCCTTAAGTTAAGAAAAGAAAAATCCAGTGTTCTTTCTACTCATGATCCTGTCCTAACACAATCATGCACCATTCAGTGCTTTCATTTTTGGTGTTTTTTGACTATGGAAAATCATCCTCCTACCCTAACCAGCCTGACCGAAAAATATCTGCTGCTAACCTTGTCCCAGATAACACTGAGGCTCAGTCTCCATAACAGGCCTGTGTATGTATGTGTGAACATATTCCAGTAGAATACTGAAGAATTTTGAATTCATGCATTCCATGTTAACATTCCATGTTTGTGCACGTGTGTGGGGGCAGTGAACATTCTACTAGAGGAATACTGCAGAATACTGAATTCTTAAATTTAAGCAATAAGACATGACAGGATGTGTTTTGTTGAATAATGGCACACTTAGATGTGTTGTAGGGCATGCAGCATTGCTGGGTGCCTTTAGCCACCTGAAGTGCCATTAGTGCCACAAACCACACTTGAAGTGACTTATTGCAATTATAAAATGGGTCAAGAATTTTGGTGGGTGGGGGAAGAAATGCACAGAAACAAAAAATAAAATTTGTATTACTTTTTTAAAAATGCCTATCTACCCCATCAAAATAGATCGAGTACATCCCAGCATTGACATGTCACTTCAGGTTCAAATATGCACAACAAAATACATTTATTTTAATTAGCCCTTAAACCCTCTATTTTCCCCAATCCACCCCATTTACCTGTTTCCTCACTTTCTTTCTTCTTCTTTCTACTTTTCCTTCCTTTTCCCTCACCTTGTTTTTTCTGTCTTTCCACATTCATGAGATTTTTCATTTTTATTTTATTTATTTATTGAGGTCTTGATTACACCAGTGAGCAGTTGCTCATTTATAGGTTCCACGTCAATTACATAGACAATACAGTACAGATGACAGGGTTATATATGGTACAGGTAAGTTACAGGATACAACAGCATTAAACAGCTTAGGCAGTATAGCAGCTAGCCAGAGTCAGAGGTTAACACCCTACTTGAAAGCTCTCAGAGGTGAGAAGAAGGAGGAGGGGTTGCAAACATGGGTGGAAGGAGTAAGGTAGTTGGTAGCATTTGAGGGGTAGGAAGTGGGACCAATGTCATGACTGAGGTTAGGTGTAACCTAAGTGCTGGGATTGGGGTCCCTAGACCCAATGAGTTGTTAAGCGAGTAAGTGCAGGTAGTAGGTTGATGCTCCAGGAGGGTGCTAATGGTAGCAGTCACATTTACTAGATTTTACTAGGTGCTGCCGGGGTTTGCATTTGAACAACCAATAGATGTGGCATTGATAACGTCAGGAGGTAAGGCATTGGTTCATAGTTGAGCATGATAATAAAAAGCACATTGTGCCAGGGCTGTGTGGCATCTGGGAACTTTGTAGGTCTGAGTGGAGGAGTTCCTTGTGGGTTAGGTGTTTGAGTGTGGAGTTAGGAAGTTCTGGATCCATGTGGGTAGTTGGTTGAAGCAGCATTCCTTGGTGATGAGGCAGGTCTGGTAGTTTATTCTGTCCTTCAGGTGGAGACAACCTGCCCAGGTGTAGAGCTCACAGGTGTGCATTAGTCTTTCTGCACCTGTGAGCAGTCGGCTCACCTTGTTTAGTGAGTGGTGATGTGGTTTAGGGCTGTGTCTGTCACTGACCCATAGACTGACAGGCGTAGTGGATGGGGAGACTATCGAGCTCTTGATGGCCAGGTTCAATACTTCATGTGTTAGGCAGTGTCTATGCCTGTATAGACTCCCACTTCTTACATTAATTGCCCTTGCAGTGTTGTTGATGTGTTGGCATATGAGTGTCAAGTCAAGTGTGATGCCCAGGTACATGAACAGCTGGACGTGTTCCAGTGGGTCCCCACTGGTGTTCCTGATTGCAAGATGGGAGACCTTATGCTTGCTCTGTCTGCTGGTTCCTGAACATCATAGTCTTAGTTTTTTTGTAGTTCATGACTAGACTTTCATCTGTAAACCATTTTTCAGTGGCTGAGAACCCTTTTGGAGAGCCACCAATAGTTGTTCGGGATTAGGGTTGCTGTTGAATATGACCACGTCATCTGCGTGTAGGAGCATTCCAATCGTTTTACCAGGGTAACACACTAAGCTGAGCTTGTTTACAGGTGCAACCTGGGAGCACAGGGAAGTTAAGTGGCTTGCTCAAGGTCACACAGTATGCAAGTGGGGGCTATAGGATTCAAACCCAGGTCTCCAGATTTGAAGCTCAGAGCCTTAAACCGCTGTGCTATAATGCCTCTCATTCAGCCGGGCATGTGGATGGCAGTTTGTTTAGGAATAAACTGAGCAGAAGGGGTCCCAGAATTGATTCTTGTGAGACCCCTGGTGGACTGGTCTGTTATCAGAGGTGATCTGCCCTATTTTGACCTTTTGTGAGCGATAGTGAAGGTAGCTGCTGAACCTGCATACTGATTCGAGGAGAGTCCCATAGCTGACAGTTGGTCCGTGATGCACCATATCAAATGCTTTTGCTAGGTCAATGAAAGTTGCCCCAACCAGGAGATCTTGATCAATTGAATGGTGAATGTGTCCAGTGAATTTGAGCAAGGCCCTGATAGTACTGTGACCTGATTGGAAGCCATGTTGCTCAGGACATAGAAGTTGGTATTGGTTCAGGTGTTCGACTAACTGGTCTGCCACTATCCACTCAAGGGCTTTGCAGAGAGGGGAGTATGGAGATAGGTCTGTAGTTGTTATGTAGGGTCCTGTCACCACCTTTGTGCTCTGGAGTTATAGTGGCTGATTTCCATCTCTGGGGAACTGTGAGAGGCAGAGGAAGTGGTTGATTAGTTTGGTGAGTGGGTCTAGGACTTCAACCAAGGCCAGCCTGATGAATTTTAGGTCCAGACTATCTATGCTATCTCTAGATTTACCCAGTGCCTTCTCCAGGTACTTTTTAGCTTCAGCTTGAGAGACTTTTTAAAGTAGAAGATCAGGCGGTTAAGTGATGGTTGTTTGGTCGTATTAGGATTAGTCAGCTGTGGGGGTTGAAGTAGTCTGCTGGTAGCACACTGCTTAGGTCCATGAATGTGATGTTAAGTGTGTTGGCAATGCACATGTGGTCCAAGGAGAGTATGCAGTTGATCAAGAGCATGGCTGGTGCAGATCTGGGGTCCTTGATGGTTATGTCATTGAGGTTATCCCAGAACGACTGCTGTCATTCAGGTGCTGAGAGGACTTCTTTGTAGTATTTGCTTTTGGTGAGTTGGACAGCTTTGGGGCACTCATTCCAAGCTTTTTATACCTCTGTATGTTAGTGGTCGTACAGTGCTCTAGCTATCTGCCATAAGTGATCTCTAACTTGTAGTCAGATCTGACCTGTGCCCCAATCAGTGCTCTAAACTGAAAGGCACCAGCTTCTCGGCCGCTGCTGACAGGACTCTACATCTCCTGCTGCCCTATGGAACTCGTCCCTGGACTAGCTCTCAAGATCTGACCCACGCCGAGTGGCGCTTTAAACTGAAAGGCAGCACCTCCTTGGCCACCACCGACAGGACTCTACATCTCCTGCCACCCCTGCAGAACTTGTCCCTGGACCAGCTCAAGATCTGACCCAGCGCCCTGGGCGGAACTTAAACTAAAAGTAGGCCTCCTTGGCTGCCACCGACAGGACTCTACATCTCCTGCGCCCAAGACTCGTCCTGGGCCAGCGCTCAAGGTACAGCCACTGTTTTCAATCTCACTACGGTGGTGCTCCGATTGGCTGCTGCTCATCACAACCAGCACCTGATTGGTTGGCGGGTCAGCACAGTTCACCCATTGGTGCGCCCTTTCTACCAGCTCTTGCTGTACTTGAGGAACTTGGAACTTTTTTATCCTACACCGAAGGGTTTTCTAAGATTGACTCTAAGCCTGCCTGCTAGTTCCTGTAATTTAAATGCATATTTTTCTCCTGACCAGTGTTTTAAGTAATAGCTTCTAACTAGAGCCTACTAGTGCCTAGACTGTGCTAAATTTTGTGCATGCCTGTTTTACTGCATAGCTTAGCTACGTAGCTGAAACCATTGAGACCCCAGTCTGTCTGCTTTACCTTTACCCTCCTTCTTGTATACCTCTGTCTGCCCACCTGCTGGTCCACTTAACCTCACTACTCTCTGTCTGTTCTCGGTACCCTATTACCAGTAAATTCCTCTCTTCTTCACTGCACCTCTATTAGAGTTACTCTTTTCTGCTCTGACTAGTGCCTAAAGATTTGCTTGAAATTAGATTTCACCCCTGCCCCCACTGCTCTAATCCTTCTTTCTACTACTATCTCCCTCCTCTTCTGTCTCGATGCAGCCCAACCCCTGCCCAGTTAATTTACAAATCTTTTGTCTCCAGCTTTCACCTCTACCCACCACTGACTGTCTGCCTCCACTCTCTCACCCTCCATTTCTAACACACTGTCTGTGTAGCCTTTACTTACCCTACCTCTCCTTGCTTCATTAGATCTGACCTGCGCCCCAAGTGGGGCTTTAAACTGAAAGGGGCACCTCCTCAGCTGCCACCAGGATTCTACATCTCTTGCTACCCCTGCAGAACTCATCCCGGACCAGCTCTCAAGGTATAGCCACTGATTTTCAATCTCTCTCTGGCGGTGCTCCAATTGGCTGCTGCTCATTGCAACCGGCACCTTATTGGTCGGCTGGTCAGCAAGGCTCACCTGATTGGTGTGCCCTTTCTACCAGCTCTTGCTATACTTGAGGAACTTAGAACTTTTTGTTCCTACACTGGAGGGTTTTAGTCGTCCTCCCTCCCCTCCCAGGCCTCCTTTAAATACACGCTTGTTCTCCTCCCTCACAGACTGCCCTCAACTTATTGGCTCCTTCAGACCCTGTTTCATGAAACATCTTTGAGTGCCTGGATTTAAAGTCAAATCTGCTTTTCCATTCTTTTTCCTTTTCACTGTCTATTATTGCCCTCCCACAAACATGCCCTTCCTGCCTTACAGCACTCCTGTGTGCTCAGGGCTTCTTACTGGCCCCATCTCTCACAACCCTATTACTCGGTTATACTATTGGGGCTAGCAATTTTCTTCTCCCTCACAAATATGATGCCCCCACTCTGTACCTCATCCTTTTGGTGCTCTCCGCTCTTGTCCTCTCTCATCTGTCCCCTACTCCCTTGCCTGCACCACAGAGACACTATGTCTTCATTCTCCCTCTTTTCAACAAGGCTACCTCCCTTTGCCCTCTCCTCTACCCTGGTCTCTCTCCCATTCGCTCCTCGCCTCTCTTGTCCAGATGCCTATGTACTATACTCTAATACTCATACTTAGCTTCAGGCCCCATTCAGCTATCAGTAAAAGCCACAACTCCCGACTATTATGCACCACTCTTGGTTCAAAGTGCCAAGTTACCTATATTATTATTGCCCTGCTACTCTTATCAGCTGGTGACATAACCCTAACCCTGGCCCAGCACAAACAGGAATGGTCCCTCAACCACATCCAGCTGCTACTCCTGTGTCTCGACTTACAACTCTCCCTCATGGTCTAAAATCCTACAAATCAATCAAGCAGTCTCCTCCCCAAGTGGACTTGCTCCAGTCCTTGGTAGCTCGCTCACCCGATATAATTATCATATCAGAATCATGGCTAAATAATAATCTTTGCAACTCATCTCTCACACTCCCTGTCTTTACAATATCGTGACAAGACCACCTAGGTAGAGGTGGAAGGTAGCAATCTACATCTCTTCGTCCATCAAATTTACCTCCATCTTTTCCAGCTCTGTACCGAAAGCATACTAGGCCCTGATGTTGCAAATCTCTCCCTTCTCCAAACCAATCTTACGTAGCAGGCACCTACTGCCGCCCTGGTCTACAGCCCAATATCGCTACTGACCTCATAGCTACCTCTCTTCAGCTGGCGAATTATATATCATGGGCGACTTCAACATAAATTGGTTGACCTCCACATCTAACAAAGTGCACAATGCTATACACGCACTCAACTTAACTCAACTTATTCTAGACCGACTAGCTAAACCACAAGACGGAAACCACTCCTCGTTGACTGGGCCCTTACCTCTCACACCCACAGGGTCATTAAATCCAGTACTTTAGCAGACACCTTCAGCGACCATTGTATGACCTTCTTGGTGCGTAGAGTACAAAAATCAAAGACCCCATAAAACACTGCAAATCTGATTGTACAAATCTCTGAACATTGTCCCTCTGCTGCATGATTTAATCTACACAAACTGGGCACCTATATCTGAAGCCAGCAACCTAGATGAAGCAGCAAACTACTTCAGAGACCGATTCCTTGAATTTTGGAATCAACATGCACCATTACGCTGTGTCTGAATCTGAGGTAATCACCTCCCCTGGATCTCTCCAGAGCTCATCGCTTCCAAAGAGCACATGACTTAGCCTGGAAGCTCCATAAAGGCACAAAACTTCTCAAAGACTATGAAACATACCGGCCCTCAGAAACAAATGCACGAAAGCCACTCGCGTGGCTAAGGCTGAATACTTCAGCTGTACTTTTAACGCCAACATAAATAACCCACCTAAATTCTGGAAAGTAATTCACTCATTTTTCTCCCCAGGCTCCTTCTCCCTCCCCTTCTTAAAATAAACAATACAGTTATCTCTGACCACTGTAGTGTAGCTGCAGCTGCTCAACTCGCACTTCACCTCATGCGCTTCTGCATCACTAGTCTCCCTTCCAACTAAAAGTCAGTCATCTACTGCCTCTACAAGCAGCCCTCCTACTTCACCTTACAATTTCTCATTCTCTAAAATCTGGCCACTAGATATGCTCACTGCTTTAGAAGCTCTCAAGCCGAACAAAGGTAGCTCCTGAGGGCTGGGTCCAAAACTACTAATCCTATCTGCTGCAGCCATTTCTCCCCTCTAACTTCCCTTCTCAACCACTCTTTTCAACTGGCCAAAATACCACAAGGTTGGAAACATGCAATCATTCTCCCACTTCAAAAGAGTGGCGATACCTCCTCCCTAGAGCTTCTACCTCACATCTCACTGCTCCAATGCTAGCCAAACTGCAAGAACATTTAGTCCTAGCCCAACTGTCCTCGCACTCTCCGGCATAATCTTTTCCCAATATCAATCTGGGTTCCACAAATACCACTCTACTTACCTCGCTGCTTGGATCATGGACTCGATCCTGATTGGGATGGATTGAGGATACATCACTACTGCCATCTTTATTGATCTTGCTAAAGCATTCGACACGGTTTCCCATTCCTCCTACTCTGTACCCTGTCATCTGCCGGTCTGTCTGAACACGCGTAAAATGGTTCGGTGCTTGCTTAAATGGCCGCACACATCGGTAAAAATCTCTAACTTTATCTCCCTCCTCTACCTATATGCACTGGTGTCTCCAGGGTCTATACTGGGTCCGATCCTTTCTCCATTTTTCTGAACGATCTTCCATCCATCTGTACTCGTCTTCCATACACATGTTTGCTGATGATATGGTTCTTTTCTCCTCCACGCCATCGTTCTTGGATGTTGCCTCCAAGCTCCAACAGGATTTCAATAATGTCCAGACTTGGTTTCAATCTCACCACTTCTTCCTAAATGCTAAGAAAACTGTGGCCATGACGTTCAGCACCAGACAGAGACTAGCAAGGCTACCATCCCTTCCTGCACTCACCACTGTTGATGGGACTACTATTGAGGCTACGGCATGTTTCAGGTATCCGGGCATCTGGCTGGATCAACATCTCACTTTCTCAGACCATATAGATGCCATAATGAAAAAACTTCAGCCTAAACTCGGTGCCTTATATAGAAACCGCTCCTGCCTCCGCTCCAGGCAAGGTGTGAACTGGTCCAAAGATGATTCTCCTGATTATCGACTACTGTGATGTCATCTATTGCTCCGCTCCTGCCACTTATTTAGCTAAATTGGATACCCTTTTCAACTCCTTCTGCCGTTCTGCCCTTGATGCACCTCCTCTAACCCATCACTGTCACCTTTACTGCGCCTTAGCTTTCCCATCTCTAGTAAATAGGCGCTGCATCACTGCGCTAAGCTAATCTCTAACTACTGGCCTCTCCCTCCTTATCTTACCCTCCCTTTCCTCTCCACCCACTTTCTCTCACCTCCTCAGATCCCATGACCACAGAACCCTATCAGTTCCCTGGAGATACACCAAGTAGCCAGTCCTCTTTTTCCTACCGTCTCCCAAGTTTGTGGAACTTTCTCCCTACACAAATCCGTTTTCCTCCTCACCTGGCTCACTAAATAAAGCACTACATAATTTCCTCTCTGTTAATTGTACCTGCCCCTAACCTTTCCCCACCCTTCTAGTCCTTCACCTGTCTACTGACCCTCTTGTCTAAGCATGACCTAACTCTAGCCTGCTAACCCACAGGTCTAACCATGAACTACTCGTAGCTCTTTTATATTCTCAGTCTTGCTCCTCATTTAATGTTTGTGCAGTCTGGTCTTGGATGTCAGTCTCCCCAGGAGACTGAGCATCTGCCAGGACTACTAGCCTAGTCTGCTCTTCTTCAATTCTCCCTACATAGAATCTTTACCTTAACATGCTGGCCTTAGTATTCTCCAGTCTCATAATACACCCCTCCTAGCTTCTGTTAATATGCTGTGTTAATTCCCAAGTTGTATTTGTCCCATACATTTTTACAAACTGCTACTGCTAAAGTGTCAATTTTGTCCTATCTGTATATTGCATCCAAATATACTTTAGGTGTAATTTGTATCCACTATATACTATTTGTTCATCTTTAAGGCTACACATATGTTGTAATCTAACTATTTTGTAAACTATGTCTTATATGTTATGTGTAAATTACTTGTATAATCTTCTGTGTTTTATAACTCCCAATCCCTCTCCCCAGGTCATACCATGAGACAAGCAACTTGTTGTTCAGTGTACCTACCTGGTGAAACTTTTCAATATATATATATTAGTTAAAACAGCAGCATTTACGTCTGACTTCAGGGCAACTCAGGGACATTTGGAGGTTGTTGAGCACACTTGCTCCCCTCTCCCCAGAAGCAGTTAGCAACTGGGGCTCAGCTGAAGGGAGGATTTGTCCTAGGCTGGTAGAGTCTGGATATTAGTAAAAACAGCAGCATTTGTGTCTGACTTTAGGCAACTCGGGGACATTTTGGAGGGTGTTGCACACTTGCTCCCTCCCCGAAGCAGTTAGCAACTGGGGCTCAGCTGAAGGGGGGATTTGTCCCAGGCTGGTGAGAGTCTGGATATTAGCTGATAGCAGCAGAGACTAGGGCTAGAGGGAAGGAGGATGCCAGGGGCAGCCGAGGACTTTGGCCAAAAAGAAAGGACATTACCTTGTTACTGCTATGTATATATATATATATATATATATATATATGTGTGTATATATATATATATATATATATATATATATATATTTATATATAGGGGAATGACATAGCCTGACTGAAGATATCATATTTATCTTCACGAGAGGCCAATGATATCATGATATCTCACGGTGGCGAAGCCACGGTGGGATATCTTGATGTCATTGGCCTGAGTAAGATAACATGATAATCTTCAGTCAGACCATGTCATATTCGGTTTATACAATGTATGTTGTGGGGCTGCACTCAACAAAAGCTTGAAATGTTCCCTTACTACAGTCCCTACATTGAGGTGATGGCTGTTTAAACACACATCTGCTGTATCTCTAGCAACACAACAGATGCCATATGTTATTTTAAAAATATATGTGGCTGACCCTGCCTCTTTAAATTGTAAAAAAACTTGTCTGGATTCTGGTTGACAGAGCCATGGCCACCCCAATATAATTGTCCATACCCCCTGCCCCAAAACAGCAGATGAAAAAATGTCTGATCTTGCCTCTTACGATATTTAATAATAGATATCTGGCTGATCCTGCCTGCATCATTAAACAAATGCCTGGGACACATACTTATTTAAAAATATCGCTATCTGGTTGATCCTGCGACTTTCTTTTGCACCTCCAACTGTCATGTAGTGTTGCAGGCGCTATGCCCTGAATGAAGCATGAGCAGTGCTAGGAAGATTCAGATGTGAGGCACTGTCAGACAGTTTTAATTATAGGCGCTTTTGCTGTAAAACATATAAATGTGCCATTTTCTTAATGCTTATAGTTTGTCAAAGCTGCGGCAGTGCTGAGGAGATGGTGGTGGCGGCTTCAAGCAGGGCAGGCGGGCATGCCTTGCTATAGCAGCAGGCGGCTGCAGCAGAGTGCTGGGCTGCCGACAGTCTGGCTCTTATATGTGTCGACAGCTCTGACAAGGCACAATGAAAATGGCACATTTCTCATGTTTTACAGCAAAGTGCCATAATCAAACTGTCTGACAGTGCCTCACATCTAAATCTTCAGAAGCGCGTGACACTACATTCAGGGAATAGCGCTCGGTAATGCTACATTGACAGTTGAGGTGGAAAAAGAAAGTCGCAGGATCAACCAGATATGTTTAAAGACATGATTATGATAAGCATACAAGCAGATGTGAGCAAGCATGGAGGGTCTTCCTTCTAAAGAAAGCTGCCGGGGAGGGTCCTATTCTTAAAAGAAAGCCACAGGATAGAAAGTGAAACACTTTCAGTTTCACAATGATGACAGTGATGGCGTATAGGAACGTGGAGATATCAATGATATCTTCACATGTGAAATATCATTGATATCTCCATGACCTGGCTGAAATACTACATTTTATCCTGACATTTATCCTAAACATACATTGTATAAATATATATATATATATATATATATATATATATATATACCTGCGATATACGTATATGTATATATATATATATATATATATACTACACACACATATGCATACACACATATTTTGTTTTTGTTCTTCTAGGTGTTGGGATTATTAGCTTTTTCCTTGGTATTCTGTTATAGTATTTTAAGGTGTGTTGGGACACTTTCTAGGATGCATAGAGGAACAGAGCGTGCTGCTCTAAGTTAACAGAGTTTAGGAGTTCTTGCTAGACTTGCCTTGCTTTCTTTATTGCTTTCTTTTATTGCAGGTACATGGCATACAGTAGTTGTAGAGTCAGATATTAATTAAAACAGCAGCATTTGTGTCTGACTTCAAGGCAACTCAGGGATTTTGGGAGGTTGTCGAGAAAAGTTGCTCCCATCCTCCCAGAAGCAGTTAGCAACTGAGGCACAACTGGGATACTGCTGCTTTCTCGGGGAACCATATGGAGCTCTAGTGCTCTGAGCACTGTTGGCTTATCCACCCCAAGGCTCACTTCCCTTTATTCCCATTATCCCAATATCATATCCTGTTACATCACAGGATAAAGTCATAACACATCAGGTAACTAGGAAGAATATACAGGACAAGACTGCTACACCAGATAGAAGATAATTGTTATAGAACAGCAATAGATACTATACAGTTATTATATTGTATCTTACTAGGTGAGATTAACGCAAATGTTGAAGTGTTTGGTACAGGGATTATTAACACAAATCGTTTGTACTGTTTTGTTAGCAGGGCATGTCTGGAAACCCTGTATTGATATGTTTGGCATGGTGATTTTAGGTTAGGATTTGCTGTACTACTGATGTGTAACCAAAGTTTAAAGGGCAGATTGTTTTGGTTGTGCTTAGGGATAGACTGCACTTATTAGTGGGGCAAGCTTTGTTGGTTGGCTAACTTTTACATGAGTTTAAGGTATTGGAGAGAAATCTAAAGGGAAACTCACCCAAATCAAAATCGGTGCAAATAACTGCCGTATGGTTTCCTAAATGGGTGGCCAACCCAAATGCAAACAAAATACAGAGAATGAGAGCAAAACCAAACCTCAGGCACTTTGAGATACGTAGTTCAATGGAACAAAAATACTACACAAAGAGTGTATCCTTGTGTGCAAATGCTCTACAATTTATTAAACAAAGTCTCCACAATAGTAAACAAATGAGCAGTTCAAACAAACTTCTGCAAGATACAAAAGGGTTTGTATCTTTGCACACAAGATACACTCTTGTGTAATATTTTGTCTCCATCGAACTACTGTATCTCGCAGTGCCTGAGGTTTAGTTGCACTCTCATTCTCTGTATTTTTAAGGTATTGGAGAGCTGGGGGAACCATGGGCAGAACTGGAAAAGGTGGATGGGAGGGGTCAAAGGGGTGGTATGGGCATCCTTTTACTGAAAATGAGGGGGCGGCTGGTGGGCAAAAAGTGAGACAGGAAGGGTGGTAGGCTGTAACAACTGTGGGCAGCAATCTTTCTAAAAGTGCGTGGAGAGTGGGAGGGTGTTTGGTGTGCAGGCAAATAAGGCAGCTTAGGAATGAGATCAGCTGCTTACAAATGGTGCTTATGAAGGAATGCAGGCTGCAATGGAGGACAACTCAGCATCTGGGAAGGAAGGCAGGTACCTGAGGGGAGGACAGATCAAAGAGATAGGGGAGGAGAGGAAAAAGGTAAAGAAATGGGAAGGAGACAGGGGTCCCAGTTCAGAGGACAAAGGGAGGGAAAGAGAGGAATGGAGGATGGGAGGGAAGGAGGAATCTAACAGCCACAGAGTCAGCAGCACTGGGATGGTGAGCAGAAGGAAGGAGGAAACAGGTGGTAGAAAGAGACATTGAAAAATCGGTTTGCAGTACTGGCAAGATTGGGGGATGTATTGGGGAGTGCTGGGCGGAGGAGCTGATGACAGACCAGGCAAGAGGGAATGGGAGGGGTGCCAAGGGTTGAAGGGATATGGTATGGGGGATAGGTCGAGTAAGAGGGGTTGTTGGAAAGGGGAAGGGAGGTATGAGAAGAAAGGGGTAGGGATGCATCAGGGGATGAGGCCGGTGGAGCCCAGTGGAAAGGAGGTAAACTCAGTGGAGAAAGGGAGAAGGAGGCAAAGCAGAGACAGGGGACATTACAACAGGAGTGGAGGAGGAACAGCTGCACTGGAGGAGGAGGATGATTGGAGAGGAAGGGTATGGGATAAAGGAAGGATAAGGCAAATAGAACATGAAAATGGGATGGGATCCTAGTGCAGTGAGATTCAATTCTGAAAGGGATCAGATGGGAAGCAAGGGGAGGCATAGTCATATATGGGTGGAGGACATGACAGGCATGACAGCGGAAAGGGTGGGTCAATCTGTTCTGAAGTATACTAGCAGGGGTAGGGAGAAACCTTACATAGTTCTGCATTTGGGGACGAATTACCTGGTGTGAAATATGGTAGATGTATCCAGAGGAGGTCTGAGAAACTGGGGCTGATTTGTGAGGAAGCAGGAAGATCAGTAACTTTCTTGGAGGTACCTCCAGTACCCAGAGCAAGCATAGCAAGGAAGCTGAGGATAGAGGGATTTAATACATGGCTAAGAGAATGGTGTCAGTCCAAAGGGTATGGGATGGTGAGAGGTGGGGAAGGACATTGGAGGCAGTGATCTCTACGCTAAGGACAGGCTACATTTAGGAGGGAAGGAGGGTATTGAAACAGAAACTGAGGGAATACTTAGCAAACAATGATAATTTAAATTAGAAGTGGGAGGTGGCAAGTTGGCAGGAATCAGGCAGGATCCACAGGTAGGAAGCTGAACAGAGCTTACCCCATACCAGCAGCAAGAGACTTGGGGGAGGTCAGGTGGGGATGCTAGAAAGGTAGAGCAAGTAGGGAGGGGAGGGAAGGAAGCAGGGTGGAGGGTGGTAACCTTGAATGCTAGGAGTCTAGGGAACAAAACAGCAGAGTTGCAGGCTCTCATGGCAGATGGGGAGGTGGACATGGTGGCCATCCCTGGGACCAGGCCATCCAGTACCATGATTGGGACCTGGAAGTACCAGGGTATAGGATAGTTTAGAGGGACAGGGAAAAAGGAAAAGGAGGGTGGTGGCGCTGTGGGTGAGGGAAGAACTGAAGTGTGTCAGGAAGGAAGGGAGGAGGACAGCATGGAGTCATTAAGGGTGCAGCTCAGGACTCCCAAAATAGGACCCTCAGGATGGGAGTGGTATACAGGCCACCCTCTCAGACTGAGGAGTTAAACGGGAACTAGCAGGACAGCTCAGAAGGACCTGTGGGAGGGGCAGCACAGTGATTGTGGTGGGCGTCAACCTGCCGGAAAGTGGTGGAGTACCTCAGCCACTATGAATAGGAGGGAGCAGGTACTTCTGGATGCCTTCAAGACAGCTTCCTGTTGCAGATGGTCAATGAGCCAACCAGGTTGGGAACACCATAGACCTCGTACTGGCAAATGGTGAGTTTGTGAGGAGCTGGGGTGGAGGAACCACTAAGAAGTGACTACCACTCAGTGTGGTTCACAATAAACATGGGAAAAGGGTGTTAGACTTCAGGGGACCAACTCGGGAGGATGTGGGATATAGTATAGGGGTATCTGGCCCGGATTCATCCAGACATGGACACTAACCAGAATTGGGAAGTCATTAAACTGGGAATTGGTGGCAACCATAGCATGTACAAGAGTCCAGAGTAAGAGGACTAGGACCAAGAAGCCTAGCTGGGTGAGCAGGGGTCATGGAAAAAGTATGGAAGAAAAGAGCCACCTTTAGAAAGTACAAAAAAGCAGGAGAGGGAGGACAGAGAGGAATACCTGAACTAGTCGGGGGAGGTGACAAGGGCAGTCAGGTTAGCCAAGGTGTCGAGGAACTCAGGCTAGCACTGAGGGCATCAAAGAGGAATAAGATTTCCTTAGGTACATGAGGGAGAAAAGAAGTTGTAAGGACCAAATAGTAAGGATAAAGAAGGATGGCGGTGGGTGGAAATAAGGGTAGAACAGGCAGAAGCATTAAATGAGTACTTCTGCTCAGTATTTACTAAAGAAAGGGCAGCTGTACCCAAGGGGTGGGAGGGTGGGCACGGGGGAGGCGACAGATGGGGAAATCCCAGTGGCAGAGTACTGGAGGCCTGAGGGCACTGAGGGTGGACAAGACAACAGGGCCAGATGGCATACACCAGAGAGTGCTGAAGGAGCTGGCAAGCGTCCTAGCAGAACCCTTGGCAGACATTATAATGCGCCCTGAACAAAGGGTGTACCTCAGGACTGGAGGATGGCGCATGTGGTACCCCTCCACAGAGGCGGCCCCAAGGTTGAGCCAAGGGAACTACAGTCCAGTAAGCCCCACATCCATCGTGGGAAAACTGATGGAGACAATCCTGAAGGAGAGGTTGGTTTCCCTCCTAGAAGCTAATGTTCAGGAGAGCTATGACTGGGAAAAAGGGAGGGGCAGCTATTTATGTTAAAAATACAATCAATTCTACAGAAATGCTGCAGGCACTAGGAGAAACGGAGAATCTATGGATCACAATAGGGTCCAGAGCGGAAACCCATTCGGGTAGGAATAATCTACAGACCGCCAAATCAGGAGGAAGCCAGGGATAGGAAATTCTAGAAACCAACCTCCAGATATCAGGCAAAGGGACATGGTGCTGGTGGGGATTTCAATCTGCTGGACATAGATTGGAATACTCACACAGTGGCATCACAGAAAACAGGAATTTCTAGTCACACTACGAGGAAGAAGGCCTAAGTCAACTAGTGACATCAACCACAAGGGGTAATGCAATTCTAGTCAGTATTCACAAATAGCGATAGGGTTATGGGTGTCAGTAAAGGAACCACCTGATACAGTGATCATAACACGGTATGGTGCAGGGTAAAAGGACTGTAGACTTCACACACCGAACTGAAGGTCCTTGACTTCAGGAGGCATACTTCACAAATGTGAAGGCCCACCTAAGAGACAACCTTAGTAACTCGACAGAAGGGAGCATTGAGAATATTGGACAAGGTTGAAGGATGCAATAACCATGGTCACATCACAGTGTGCCCATCAGGTTAGTAAGAACAAAGGAGGAAAAACCCACTATAGTTTAGGCTGTAGGGGAGCTGCTGGCAGTCACAAAGGAACAAAGGAAGGAAGAAAGAGACTTGGGCATCATCATCACCAATGAACTGCAATCATCCAAGCAGACCTCTAAAGCAGTAGATAAGGCTAGGGGGATGTTAGGGTGTATTAGTAGGGGTATCACAAGTCATAAGAGGAAGGTAATAATCCCTCTTTACAAGACACTGGTTAGGCCCATCTGAGTACTACACATGACTGTAGGCCACACCTTCACAAGGACATTAACCAAATTGAGGCAGTCCAGAAGGGCAGCTAAAATGGTGCAGGGACCGCATCAGAAGACATATGAGGACAGAGTTCAATATGTATACCCTACAGCAAAAAGGAGGAGAAGGCGATATGATCAAAACATTCAAAGCATTAAGGGCATTAACAAGGTGAAAGAGGCTAACATGTTTCAATATAAAAAATAGCAGGACAAGAGGACACAGCATGAGATTAGAGGAGGCTGATTAATGGGTAATGTGAGAGCTCTTTTCACAGAAAGAGTGGCTGATGCATGGAGCAGGCCTACCTCGGGAAGTGAGTGACTATGAACACAGTGCAGGGCTTCAAACAGGCATGGGATACGCATAAGGGAGCAATACAGATGAGTATGAATATATAGGCCACTGACCGAGAACTCTCTGATGGGGAGACACCACAAACTCTGACCCAGAAGCCACGCTCTCAAAGTAAATCCTCAAGCCACAAAAATAAAAAGGCTGCCAGCAAGGACCAGAAACTGGATAATATACTGACAGAGATCATGGATTTGAAATCGGACTTTTCCTCTTTTAAACAAAGACAAGAAACTATGCAAAAAATCACTGACACCTCCTCCAGGGTATTTGAACTTGAACAAACAATGCAAGAACAGTGTGAGACTGTGACCCACCCACACCACGCTAGAGCAGATCACCACCCTCTGTCACCTCACCATGGAGCAGCGGGAAGATGCTGAGAATCAGCATCGCCGATGCAATCAGAAAACCCTGGTCTATGGGTAAAGTGACTTATGGTAGAGTGGATCTTTATCGACAATGATTATGCACCTACAACAATGCACAGGAGAAGGGCCTATATCCCCAGTTCCACATCCTTCTCCAACAGCAGCTTAAATTTAGGACCCCTTACCCCAGTAGACTGTCAGTGCAATATCCATCGGGACAAGTGACATATGAATTGGCAGAGAAGGCCATGCAGGACTTTCCAAATAGGGACTTCCACTTCCACCTACAGTTTGTGGCTCCCGAGGACCCAGAGAGAGATCACACATAGCAGGCAGATCATTTAGGCCGTCAAAGCCAACAGGAGGCCCTCGCTGCTACCAAGCAATTACTGGCCCAATTTGCAAGTCAAGATAACTGAGGGACTTTCATCAGAACTCAGAGATGGTGTGGTAAGTGGCCGACTCTTGTTACCCTCCTCTCTCACTCAGGGTTAATCTTAGCTCAGGAGGGGCTCTTGGAGAACCAAGAGGATGGGGACAAAACTGGGATCCCTGAAGGAGGTTTGGGCTCATTTGGCCTGCAAATCCCTAGTGGCCGTGAGGCATATGAATGGAGCAATTGGTACCATGACTGGGGTTCTCCCTGGGGCTCGAATTGGGTGGGAGGCAACCTGAGACTGCAATACATTGAGCCCAATCTGAGCCGATTATGCTGGAATCTCCTAACTGATAGATTAGTCCTGACCCTGGATTATTATGAGGGCGGCAACAGAAAGAACCACCCTGGAGGGTTGATAACTCCTGAGCGAACTCAGGATACACACAGCTAGATGAGACATAAATCTCCCAGTGGAGTTCCTGAGGGTTTACACCCTGGGCTCCTAGGGGATAGGCAAATTGAATAAAAATAATAGGAGGACACCTGCAGCGCTGAAGAGAACATAATCTTTACTCATTTACTCATTTATTCATCCCCTCCTAAAACAGCAGGGTGATTAAATTAATCTGGACTGCTTATGGCTCTGAAACACTGAAATGACCAGGGGCCAGGACATAAGGAATGAGCTGTGTTCCATACCAGCAGGTCTGACTCCCCAGATTCATGGCTTGATGGGGCAGTAATGAGGCCTATGTTGGCCTATTACAGGTATAAAATTACTTCACACTCGACGACTATAAAAGAAAAGTCTCACGGGGCCCAGGAGGTCTTGCTCCATCCGACAGATACCATGCTGATTCAGTACCCCTTCCTCTTCAGGGGATCTGAGGGTTCTTTCCTCTCGCAGGGACACTGATCTCCCGTAGTGGTCTGTGGTTTCTCTGATGTGGGAGGGGGCAAGGTGGGGTTGGCAACTCACCAACCCAAAAGGCAATTTTAGATAATAGACACAGTCAAAATATTTTCTGCATTGCAGAGTGGAAATGCCCTGAAAAATGATATGAACCTCCTTAAACAATTCCTAACTAAGGAACTTAATGTTGAACTTCTGGTCTAGATAAACATCACTCCTGTTTTTGTTCCCCTTCTTATATTTTAGAGGCTAGAAATCTCTGAGGAGCTTGATCTTATTTAACCAGCATTAGCACAAAAAGCTCTATCACCCAGTAGGGGCACTTTAAACACACCTGGCTCTATTTGCTTAGACCTCCTCTTCTTCATAATAATAAAAGCAGGCCCAGTTGGAGGCGGGCAACAATTGACCTGGTGATATGAGGGCAATGCATCTTTTCTCTTTCCTTTCCCAATTCCACTCCCCACCCAGATATTTTGGATTGAATTTTAATTTTTCCCTCCCTTCCTAACCTATCCCTATCCCTACATTAGGGGCAAGAGTATCTGAGGCACCCATCCAAGATGGAGTATCGGGTACCCAATCAGGTGGGAGTATTCCCAGCTTTCTTCTCCTCATCAGATTGGGAGCTGGACTTGGAAGTCACATCACTCATACCACTGTATATAGTTCTAGCCATTTAAGCTTACTAAGACCCAGTTGGTCTAGCTTTCACACAACTCCTATACCAAAGGTTTCTTTGTTCCTAATTTTATTTTATTTAAAAAAGACAAAGACACAAAGTGATACAGAATGTTTATTTAAACAGCTTGGAGAATATTCTGTGGGAAAAGATACATACATTAAAAAGAGATAGAGGGTGGGGAATGCAGGAGGAGGCTCGCTTCAAAACCTAAACTACCAAAACCAAAATGGGATCCCTTTTAAAATAATTTCCCATAATGTACGGACTTAATGGGCCTATTAAAAGATATCGGACTCTTAAGGCTTTAAGGCAGATGAAACCAGATCTCCTGTTACTACAGAAACACACCTTGACATCACTGAACATCAAAAATTAATGCAGTTTTAATTTTCATAGGTGATAGAATCCTCTTATAGGAGAGTAAGAGACATAAACAGTTATCCTTGTCCTAAGTCCTCCCTTTATAATCAGAACATTATTCTGACCCAGAGGAAGAATAGCTCTGGCCATAGAGCACGATACAAAGCAGTGGGTTACCGTGTGCAGTGTATATATTCCCCCTCAGACAAATGCTTCATCGGTCCAGAGACTATTAGACCAGTTAATCACAAGACAACATGGAGTTCTGGTGTTGGGTGGGGACCTCAGTTGTCTCATGAGTCCTTTTCTAGACTCCTCAGCAGCTTGCCCATCAAAGCAAACCACAGGGCAAGAGCTCTCCGGCACCTATTTAAAGAAACCGGTCTTATTGATACCTGGTGCCAAATGAATCCCTCAAGAGAAAATTCACATATTACTCTTGACCCATGGCCACTACTAAACACTTGACTACCTATTCATTAGCCAAGAACATAAGATTTTAACCCACCTCGGTAGACATAAAGAATATTCATCTATCTGATCATGCCCCAGTAAAGCTAGAGCTTAATATAATACAGGAGAGAAAATCCACACAGTGGAGATTTAATCCATCTCTGCTAAGGGATCCTGACTTTAAAAATTACTACAGAATAAAATTCCAGAAATTATAAATCTCCCCATACTACTCCATAGATATTATTGGATACTATAAAGTAGTCCTACATGGATATATCATAGCTTATGCCACCCATAAAAAACAGTGGGACCTTAAACTATCTGATCTCCAACAGAGACTTGATCTTTACAAGAAATTCACATCGGAGGAGGCAAAAGTGTCTCAGATCAGTTAAACCAAATTAAGGAAGAAATTCAATCCTTATTGACTGTTAAAACAGAACAAAGCCCTCTTGTGGCTTCAGCCAGAAATATTACGAGGGAGGAGCCAGGGCCTCTCGAATATTAGCGTGTAGATTGCTTGAACAGACCCATCAGGTCATGATTAATAAAGAAGACCCCAAAACTAGCCAGCAAAAATATAATTCTCAACATATTCTAATGGTATTAAAGAATACTATCAAACATTATACTCTGACCCTTCACCTCCATCTAAACCACAACTTACCCAATTCCTAGACCAGATAAATCTCCCTACTCTCACTCAATCTCAAGCGAGACTATATAATATCCCCAATTAAGGTAATTGAACTACATGACACCATAAAAATCTAAAATGGAAAAAGTCTGGGTCTGGATGGCTTTGGAGCTGAATTTTACAAAGCAACAAGAGAACTAATTCAAAACCCACTATTAGAGGCCTTCCAGGCAAGTCATAACACTACAGTGACCCCACCCTCATGAGCGACGGCAACAATCTCAGCTATACTGAAACCTACTAAACCCCCTCATCTTTTGCATCCCTATCACCCTATTTCAGTCCTAAACCAAGACTACAGAATCTACTCTGGTATTCTAGCCTATAGGTTAGACAATCTTCTCCCACCATTATCCATCCCAATCAAGCCAGCTTTATAAAACTAGACAGATAATGGATAACATTAAGCACACTGTTTCTGATTAGCACTCTCTCTACACAAATCCCCCCACCCTCTTGTTATTAAGCCTAAGGAATTTGACCGTGTCTCATGCGACTTTTATTATCCACCTTGGACAAATTTAATTTCCCCAAGACTTCCTTGATACTATCAAGGAATCTATACCCTCCCTGAGCAGTAGTCACAATTAATGGTTCCCACTCAACACATTTCCCTTTGCAGCGGGGACCCGACAGGGTTGCCCTATCTATATTATTTGCCTATATAAGAACCTATTGCCCAGTTCCTAAGACAACAAGATGAACAGACAGGCTCCATTATACAAAACATTCACCACAAGGTGGTGTATTATACAGATGACCTGCTTCTATATATTACTAACCCTGAACCTTCACTAAATACTTTAACCAGGATACTACCACTTATTGAATGACTCTGAGGCTATAAAATTAATCAAGACAAGTCAGAAGTTCTAACAATAAATTACCCCTCCCCAATGTTATGCAGAAATTCCCCTGAAATGGAATAGACCATACTTAACATATCTAAGCATTAAGATCTCATCTATCCCTACCTCCTTATTAACCATAAATTATGAACTGGTCTTACAAGAGATACAGATGGACTTACTTAGATGGTCACAATTACCCATATCCTTACTACAGAGTACAATCAATACAGATGAATCTCTTACCTCAACACTTTCTATCATGCAAAATATTCCTTACCCCCACATCGAAAGAGCTACAAAAGTGGACAAAGCCATCACAAAATTCCTCTGGAACAACAAAAGACCTCAAATAGCACTGGCGTGGCTCTATCTCCCAAAGGGAGGGGGTCTGGCACTCTCAGACTTCAGTAGATAACTAACAGCTACAGATGATAGCACATGGCTAAATGGCTGCTTCCTATGAACCAATCTCAGTTTGGATGCAGCTAGAAAGGAATTTGACAGATATACAATTGAGCGGAGACCAATCTACCATCCTGTAACCCTGTGGAGGAGGACAGAATATCGATATTCACAGAGCTATTCTTAGCTACTAGAGACAGTTCCTGAGACTAAGGAATGTTGCCCATTAGCAAAATGGATTGCTCTCCCAACTAGGGATCTTAATTTCTTACCAGGTGTTCTAGACCATACTTTTCATTCTTGGCATGAAAGGATTAGCTCACTCTTTTCAGTTTTATCAGGATGGCGTTTTTAAAACATTTCAACAGTTGCAAGGGAATATCTATTGCCCCATCAAGATTTTTAGATATCTACAAATTAGGCATTATTTGATTTCAGTCCTAGGGCTCACTGTTTTAGAACAGCAAACATGTCCCTTACTCACCCTGCTACCCCAACTAATTACTCTAGAAACTCAGCAGCACCTTGTATCCCATTTCTATAAGGCATTACAGCAGACCTCTAATCAATACATCAAATTAACTTAGGGACAATGGAATTTGAATTAGGATAACCTTGAACCCATTGACTGGTGAGGCAATGAAGACTACAACATAAAACCACCAGCTCCTATACATGGCAGGAATATTCGTGGAAAATAGAACTCCCAGATCACTACAGATTTGTAGAAGGAGCTGATTCCTCTTCTCAAGAGGCTGTGGGATATCGAGCAACTCATACCCATATACTCTGGGCCTGCCCTATACTGTCTGAATTTTGGAGTGGGGTTAACCAACAATTAAAAGAACTTTCCCCTCTCTTGGGGACATTACTCCCCAAATTTCACTTCTACTTCACTACCCTAGGAACTTTTGAGACAAACATGCAGCGTATCTAACAAATATTTTACTATGAGCTTCCCAAAAAGTAATTACTAGATTATGGTTGATACCTAGCCCCCCATTTCAGTCTGGGAAAACCTTATATATGGCATATATAAAATGGAGAACATTGACAGCACACCTACAAAATACTACTACCACTTCTTGAAAGATGGTCAAGGTGGTTTCTTCATATATCCTCCTGCCACCTGGAATGTCTTCCTTAGGCAGAAAGTGACCTATTTGGATAGGACCAAATAAGGCCATATGAGGACATTGCTAAACAGGACAGCACTGCTTGAATGAATCCTGAGTCAAATGATGGAGGCAGTAGTTGCTGCCTCATTACCTGTTAGGAACTCTTAACAGGCTATCTACTGGGTAAAGCCACCTCCTGCACCTCATAACATTTGTTCTCATAAATTAAATCTTCAGAAAATTCCTGCATAATTTTTAACTGCTCCTTAACAATGTGAGCAGTACATTTAATTTAAATTATTGGTTAATAAATAATAGAGAATGATGCTTAGATATGTTTTCTCCTGTATACTGGCAAAATAAAATCTGTATTAGATCTGATAGATCTGATGTCTTTTAAAACCACAATAAAACGAAAGTTAAAAAGAAAAGAAATGCAAAGGCTCAAACAGAGGTTAGGATAGCTCAGGAAGTAAAAGGGTAATCAAACCTTCTACAGGTACATAAGTGAAAAAAGGAAGACCTAAGGGGGCATTGTTAGAATCACAAAAAAGGCGGGCAAACCACAGAGAAAGACAGGGAGATGGCAGAGGTACTCAATGAGTACTTCTGCTCAGTCTTCACACATGAAGCAGATGGTAACAGACCAACAATAGGCAGAGAGAAGTGTCCGATTGAAGGAATGGACACGGTCCCTTCACAGAGGAAAGGGTTCTGGAGGAAATAGAGAAGTTAAAGGTAGATAAAGTTATGGGGCCAGGTGGGATACACCCAAGAATACTGAAAAAACTAGGGAAGGAACAGGCAGCCCCTTTGCAGTGCTCTTCAATAAATCATTAAGGAGTGGGGAGGTGCTGGAGGGTTGGAAGAGTGCAACAGTAGTGCCACTCTACAAGAGTGGAAATGAGGAACAGCCAGGTAACTACGTCCTGGTTAGTCGTGGGAAAACTGATGAAGTCCCTGCTGAAGGAAAGAATCATAGCTTTTGGAGCAAACAGGTCAGCTCCACAAAAATCAACATGGTTTCACAGCAAGAAGGTCCTGCCAGACAAACCTGGTTGATTTTTTAATTAGTCCGCAAAACAGTGGATTAGGGTAGGGCAGTGGATGTGATTTACCTGGACTTCAAAAAGCTTTTGACTCTGTTCCACACAGGAGACTAGTCAAAAACTAGAGAACATGCAAATTGGGCCCGAGGTTGCAAACTGGGTCAGAAACTAGTTACATGGGAGAACTCAAGAGTATTAGTAAATGGCACTCTGTCTGTGGAGGGAGGGTGACTAGCAGGGTCCCTAGAGCTCAGTTCTGCAGCCGATCCTCTTCAACATATTCATCAGCGACATTGGGAATGAACTGGAGAAAGGTGTGCCTTTTGCAGATGACACTGAAATCGGCAACAGGGTAGACACAACAGAGGGACAGCAAAGCATGGAAGTTGATCTCCGAAAACTGGAGGAGTGGTCCAAGACCTGGCAATTGAAATTCAGTGCCAGAAAATGCAAGGTTATGCACCTGGGAAAGCGTAACCCAGGAAACTGTACTCAATGGGAGAGAGCAGCTGGTGGCTACCAGGCAGGAGCAAGACCTAGGGTGATCATATCAGATGACCTTAAGGTCAGTAGGCAATGTGAAAAGGCAGCACTAAAGGCTAGTGGTATCCTGGGATGCATAGGGAGGGGCATCATGAGCAGAAGGCATGAAGTAATCATGTCGCTGTATGGATCCCTGGTCAGGCCTCACCTGGAGTACTGTGTCCAATTCTGGAGGCCACACCTCAGGAATGACATAGGCTGGAGGCGATACAGAAAGAGCAACAAAGATGGTGCAGGGCTTGCATCAGAAACCATATGAGGCAAGACTGGATGACCTCAAATTATTCTCCTAGAACAACGCAGGAATCATGTGGACATAATAGAAACATTCAAATACCTTAAAGGCAAGAACAGGGTGCATGTGCAGAACCTCTTTCAGGTAAAGGACTACAGCAGGACTAGAGTGCACAAACTTCGACTTAAGGGAGGAAGGTCCAGAAGCAATATGAGGAAATTTTTCTTCACAGAGTGTGTTGTGGAACCATGGCATAACCTCCTGGAGGAGAGGTGGGAGCCAAGACAGTGGGGAATTCAAGTGGGCATGCAACAGACACAGTGGGATACACAAGCAGGCAGCTAACTAGGTGGGTAGGAAGCCAAGGGCAGACTTGATGGATCATACGGTCCCCATCTGCTGACAGCTTCTATGTTTCTATGTTTAATGGGCTGCAGGACAGCAGACAGCATAGGTTTGTTTCAGGCAGATTCTGTCAGACCAACCTGGTGTAGTACTATGATTGGGTAACCAGGCAATTAGACAGTGGATGTCCTGTACCTGGACTTCAGTAAGACATTCGATTCGGTAATATATGGGAGGCTAGTAAGTAGCTGGAAGGCACAGGGGTAGGGGCAAAGATGGTGGGATGGGTAGTGAACTGGCTGCAAGGGAGACAGTGGAGGTGGTGGTGGGAGGGCACTCTCATCTGCCAGAGTGGTGACAAGTGGGGTGCCACAGGGCTCTGTACTGGGGCCAGTGTTGTTTAGGATCTTCATGCTGAACATCTCAATAGGCATCAAAGCGCCAAAGATCAGTCTGTTTGCAGACGATACCAAGATGGGAGCAGTAGTGGATGGCTTAGAAGGGTGGCTGGGGCTGCAAGATGATCTGGCAAAATTGGAGGCTTGGACAGACATTCAGCAGCTGGGTTCAGTGTCAAGAAATACAAGGTGCTTCATTTTGGAGCAAAAATCCAAGGAGGAGCTATCAGCTGGGGGATTCAACTAGCCAAGATGGAAGAGGAGAAGGCTTTGGGGATGATCATAATGGGAGTTATGAACAACTCAGCACAGTGTAGAAAGGCAGCTGCAAAGGTCAACAGGATGCTGGGTTGTATTGCCAGAGCATATCCTCCAGGAGGGGAAAGTGATCCTGCTGCTATACAGGGCACTGGTTAGATACACCTTGAGTACTGCAAGCAGTTCTGGCAACTGTACCTGAAGAAGGACATTAGGTTACTGGAGGGGAGCAGCACAGGGCAACAAAAATGATCCAGGGATTAAGGAACTTACCCTATGAGAGCAGGCTGAGGAGCTGAACATGTATTTCCTGGAGGAGAGGGAGGGTGGGGGACATGACTGAAACCTTCAAGTACATGAAGGGAATATATAAGACAGGCATAGAGGGCTTTTCAAATTAAGGAGGGGGAGGGACTTTCGAGGCACGATCTGAGATTGGAAGGGGAAGGTTCAGGAAGGAAGTGAGGAGACACTTTTTATGAAGAGGGTGGTGTCTGGCAGAATGCATTGCTAGAGGAAGTGATATCCTGAAGAACAGTGGGCTGCTTCAAAGGGATGGGACAGGAGTAAGGGAAGGTCAGTGGAGTGGAGAGGGAGGGAGGGGCAGCTGCAGTATAAGGGCTGCTAGCTGCACAGTCATGCAGAACTTGGTAGATCATAAGGCCTTTATCTGATGGCAATTTTGTATGTTCGTATGCTTGTATGGCGAATGTTCACCCCAACAGTCACACAACAGAAGACTTCAAATGGAACCCATGGCTTTTGTTTTATCTGTAGCAGGTTAAATAACAGAGATCTGCTTAGTATAAGCAGATAAGGATAGGAGGATTTTTCATGGTCAGCAAAGAAACACCAGACATTTAAATTGTAAGTACTGTAGTACTTCACTTTTAAGTGTGTGTGTGTGTGTGTGTGTGTGTGTGTGTGTGTAAGAAGAAAATCATGAAAACAAGTAACATTGAATTATTATTTTCTAAATTTACAGCAGTTATATTTTTAGGGCCTACAGTGGGTGAAGGTTTTCAATGAGTAAAGGTGACTACCATGTTTGTGATGGCAATCAGGGATGTGTATAGTATTGATTTTAGTGTAAAGAGGCTGATGGATCTTTATCCAGTGCCGTTGTGCTGAGATAATATCATTGGTAAAGATGACAGTTAGCCAATCAGGTTTCATGATTACAATACATGGTAAATCATTTATTTATTTGTATTTATATAGTACTCTGACACTCCTGACCTTGGTACCAAGCCTGGTGCATGGTTAGTCTGGTACAGGGCTCCCTTTTGTGTCAAACTGCTCTTTTCAGAATACTAAAATCCACAAGTTGTGATACCAGGGCCCTTACGTCATTTCTGTTTGATGCAGGCCCTTGTGTCACAATCAGAGTTTCAAGAATTGAGCCCCATATATCAAAGAAGCATAATCATAAACATTGTAAGAATCAAACCTGCTACTGTGTAGAAATGTAGGTGATTGACAGGTAAAACATCTGTGGAAGGACTATTCAGCATTTTCTAAACAAGGACTATTTGACATTTTCTAAGCAATATTTTATTATGTTCATGCAATATATGGATGTCATGAAATCCACTCTAGGCCTAACTCCCTGGTGTACAAAATCACCTGTGCAAGTCAAACAACACCAGGAGCACAAGAGGAACAAACAGCCAGCCCCTAAAGTCCCATTTGAGTGGACCACCCAAGGCCAATGATCCTATGACTACTGAGAGCCCTACCTGATGAATACACTCTGTGATTAAATACTATCTGACTCTAAACTAGGCCCGTTTAAAGCAAAGCTTTGGGCCCTTCTTGTCTCAATCAGTAACTGTAACTGTGACTGTAATGCATAACTTTACTAACCTGACTCATATTGAGTACTAAAATCAGCACTTAGATGCACGCCAAGAACACCCACCCTCCTCCACCTTCTCTACAGGTAATTCCTCCCACATTCTCCCCTCTTCTGGTTGGTCTATTCACCCTCTAGGTCCTTTTCAACTGTCAACCCTCCATAAAATGCTATCATGTCTGCAAACTCGGCTTAGCCTAGAAACACACCACAGTCTCCCACCATCCTCTGGGACTTATCCTCCCCTTGTCCTGGACACCTTTCAACTCTCTTTCTAAAGCTATCGCCCATCACAGTCTCTCCCTTTCCTCTGTCCCCAGTTCTTATCAGGCATACCACGTGACCTGCTAATGTTCCCCACTGGCTCACTGCTTTGCTCCTACCCACAACCCCTACCCTTCCTCTGCTTGATACTAGCACAACCCTACCAGTAATTCATTTTATGCACTTATGACAAGAACTGTTATTAACAGTTGCTGTTATCCTTGCCTTGTAACTCTCTAACTGGCTTGCTCAATGTATCCTAATTGTACTTGATTTGTAATGAAATTCTTGTCTGTACCTGTTGTACTCAATGTCTTCTCTTCCCTGATGTGGAACCTCTGTAAACAAGCTCTTAGCTCAAAGGTATTGTAATCCAAGACTCAATAAATAAAAATAAAATAAAAAAATAAAATTTTTCCCATAGGAATTAGTGACATAAGAAAATCGTAACACTTCCTTTGACATCATAAAGTCATAATACTATTGTTCTGACAGCAGATCAGTGGTATTGTGAGATGGAATGTTTGGAGAGTTCCATATATTACACAAATTATAAAGGGTTTGAGAAATGGAGCTTTCTGATTTGCTGCAAATAGTCTAACAGCCTTATGTTAATCTTTTATTAACATACATGTAAGCTTAGCCATATATGTTGAGCAAGGTTTAACACTGTTTAAAAACAGTTTTTATTATAATAGCAATAAGACACTCCCAGGATTATGTTAATGGTCAGTTAATCACCCTCTAGGGGCATTGGAGGCAGTATAAGCGCAGTGGTCTAAGGCTCTGAGCTGCAAATTTGGTGACATCCAGCAGACCAGACCTGGGTTTGAATCCCACAGCTTCCACTTGCATACTGTGTGACCCTGAGCAAGTCCACTTAACCTCCATGTGCTCCCCAGGTCACTCCTGTAAAAAAAACTTTCAACTTAGTGTACTATACCTGGTTAAACAAACAACTAAATGTGGCACTCGGCTGCACCTCGTGCCACAGTACACCCCTAGAAGGTGATTAACAGACCATTAACATAACCCTTGGTCATGCCTTGTTGCTTAATTAACAGATAGGAAACTAACAGTAACTAGGCTTGTCATTCCATCTCAGAATTCTGGTGACATCAAAAACCACTAAGCATTGCTGTAGTGGTTTATGATGTTACCAAATATATGATAAAGTATAGAGAATAATGGATAGGCAAGTGTGTGTTAGGTTTCTTTTTACACCATTGGTGTGTGATATAAACCTCAAGAGCAAAAATCCATAACAACACACACTTGTCTATATTTTTTATATATGGTGCATGGACTTCTAGTGTAGACCATGGAGCTGAGGGTTAATGATTTGGAGAGTCCCTTAGTGAAGTGTGACCAGTGGTGTTCGCTCTTGTATTGCATATGCCAGAAAATGTATTAAAGAAGCGATGTGCAGTGTAAAAACATGCCGGTTGTATTGGTTGTTACTTAGTTTCCTGTAAAAGAAGCTGCCTAGTGTAGAGCAATAAGAGTGAGCGACTCGGTGGCTGTAGCAACACTCGCTAACGCTTCCGTTGAGTCTTCTGAAGCCGCTGAGTCACTTGCTCTCCGGCTCTAGACTCGGCGGCTTCTTTCACAGGAAACTGAGAAAAGTTATCTTAACCAATACACTAAATATTGCTCTTTATACATTTTGTGCATATTGTTTACAAGAGCAAACACAGTTCATCATGCTGCCATGGAGGAAAGTGAAAGTTGTTTGAGAGCGTCGTAATAACTGGATTTTGGATTATTACGGTGTCAAACACCATAATAACCAGAGTCTGAGTTATTATGGCATTTGACAGTACTGATAATCAGGTTGATAAATAGGGTCCCCAGTAATTATAGCCGTGCTACTGTTAATTTCAATCTGTTATTCTATTTGTCTCTTTTCTATTTTTTAAAGCTTGTCCAACCCTTTTTAAGTGCAAGAATACCCTTCTAGGTTTGTGGTATTGATGGATACTTGCACTTCCAGGGGCTGTAAGGCCATCTGCCTGTAGCATTGGGCCCCATCACACCCCTGGGCATGTGGGTGTACACCAATACCCACACCCTGTCTGGTCTTATTGCTAAAAATAGTGGGTGTGGCTAGGGAGCAGTTATGTTTACTGGGCTGCTAGTATAGCCTAGAGGTTAAATTAATGAGCTGTGAATGAGCTCAGTATATCCTGCAGACCTGGTTTTGATTCCCACAATCTCCACTTGCATCCTGTGTGACTCTGAGCAAGTCATTTAACCCTCATCCTCCCGGATCACCCCTGAAAACAGGCACTTGTGCAGTGGGGCTTACCGGGTACCAAGAAAAAAAAAAATCAAAGCTACGTATTTCAGTTAAGGAATGAAATATGATGGAAGTAACTGTGGATATATTACTGTTCTTGCGGAAATTACTTAACAAAAATATGATGATGTTTTCCTCCAAACAAATACTACTGGTCTCCATTATTTCTTAGCAATGATAAGCAAAACATCATTTGACTTAACTTGAATGATGCGGGTTTAGTGGCAACAGTGTGTTGTGCTTTCTTTCTTTCTTTCTTTCTTTCTTTCTTTCTTTCTTTCTTTCTTTCTTTCTTTCTTTCTTTCTTTCTTTCTTTCTTTCTTTCTTTCTTTCCAGCCAGCACCTAGAGTTGTAGACCCCAATCCTGGAACAGCTCCAATCCGTATTATTTACTTCTTGCCTTTGGGTGATGGGGAAGGTGGGTGATATAGGGCCGAGGGTGGAAGGGTGGGTCTATTAGCTAGGCTATACCTATGTATCTGGAATGTGACTGGGGAGGCGATGGCCAGGGTGAAGCTTACTAATGTTATTAATTAGTTAATTAATTTAACAAATGTGAATACAGTTTACCAGGATTGGGAGAGGGAGATATGGATGTACAAGGAGGAGGAAGTTTTACATAAAATGGTCATGGCTGGTAGTAGGGAGGGAGGTGGGAGAATATGGCTATGTGGCTCAGATGTGTTTTGATTTGACAGTTTTAATTTAAAAATTCAGCTCTATGCATGCATACACTTTGACATTGAAGAACTACTCATCATTTCACTAGCATAAGCTATTATACACAGTCTTCACCAGGTGAACAACTATGTCAAGTGCTGCTATGCATAGCATGAAATTAGAATACATCATGAAGAATTTACAAAGTGGAGTTTTCTGACATTGCACAACACTACTGGGTGGCAAGTTGCCTGCATGGTAACTGCATTATTTCCCACAGAATTCTGTAAATTTCTGCAGAATTTTGCAGGATCAGACATCTGATCCTGGTAGGCATCAGTGAAAGTGTAAACTTTTAAATCCCACCCAAATTGTGTTTTACACTGAAACACATTTATGTCCTTTTTTACTTTGTTTGTCGCTCCCTTAGTCAGCCTTAGCCCTCTGAGGCTCCCCATGCTGCCCAAACTCCATGACCAATGCCATCTCTTAGGGCTTACCTTACTCCTGGAGTGGTATCTTATGGTATTCCCTCTCCATGGTGGAGGTCCTCAGTCTGGTCCATGTCCCTCAGAAATGCTGCCATTAGGACTGCAGGAGTGGGCCTAGGCTGGTGAGTTAGAGGTGTGTCAGCAGCCAAGAGCTATCATGTTTGAATGGCTGCATTTTCTCATTTTCTCCGTTGTTGCCCTCGTCCCCAAATGAATGCAGTCTGAAACGAGGTGCTCACATAGAAGTGTGCATCCATTTAGCCAATCAGTGGTCACCTAACCCACTTCCTGCACTTTACCTGCACCACCACCCTTGGCCACATAGGTGGTGGTCGCATATTGATAGTGGGATGCTCAGTCCCCTCCTGGCCAAACCTTCCAATGATCTAGGCTCTTCCTGAATGCTGATCAGTGATGTTGCAAGTGGCAGCACTACTGCTGGTTTGGCAGACCAGCTCTAATTGGGACTTAAACATTGAAACTTACATGGTCATGATGTATGGTGGTAACCTGCAGATGAGTGAAATAGTTGTACAAATAAATGTGAAAGTTATGAGCACAAGAACATCGAGGAGCAGAAAAACACTAAGTCCATGCTCATGTGCAGTCTGCATTGTTCAACCATAGCTTTTGGTGACTTTCCATACCTCATGTATTAGATGGCAGTCAACTGAGGTGGAGGTAGGGCTGTGCCATTCAGTCACCCTGAGAGTCCGCTTTATCCATTTGTGTGATGAGTGGATTTGAGAGGAGGATGGGCCCTACCAGAGGGTGGGATGAGGGTTCAAACTGATATACAGTATTACTAGTGGGACAAGTAGGTGGGGTGGGGACATGAAATGTAACTTACTTTACATTGGCAAACTTAACTTTGCAGGGACTGGTGGAGAGGGGTAGGGTGCTAGAAAGTAGCAGCATAGGAGAAATAATTTTAAATGGTTGGGGTGATAGGAGTAGGCTAGACAATGTCAGAACATGGGTTGGGGGTTAACTAACTCCCCCTCTTATCTCATCCCCAGGGCCCTTGATCAGGTGAACAGCTCAGACTTCCTCTGGCAGATCGTCTGGATAAGCCAGCTGGCCACACTCTCGTCGCCCCACGCAAGAGCTCCTCACCTGGGTAAGCCTGCCTCGACATACTGGGACCTGATCTTAGAGCTCTGATTGGCGGTGCATTTTGTTGCTTTCACCCGATTGGCTGCTGCCTTCGGTTCACTCTGTGATTGGACCCTGCTCTTTTCTCTGTTTAACAGCTTTCCATGCCTACCATGACTTTATCTGTTACAGCTGGATAGTAGGAAAAGTGCCGAGGTTGACCTTATTGACCCTTTTTTTTCCTGAAGTCAGAACTTATGTCCTGGGCGGTGCCAATCACAAACCTCTTTAATCTATCGCTCTCACAGGAAATAGCCCTCCTATATGGAAAACGGCCCATGTGGTCCCTCTGTTCAAATCCAGAGATCCCAGTGATCTAAATAATTATAGGCCTATCTCCTATTTCCACCTTGTCTAAATTGTTGGAGAAACTAGAGAGTTCTCAGCTTAGAGCTATCTAAAAATTCAAACCTGCTTAATCCTTTACAATCAGGCTTCAGACCATGGCATAGCACCATCTCAGCATTAGCAAAGGTGACGAATGACTGGCAGCGTGAATTGGATGCAAAGAACTTCATTTGTGCAGTCTTCTTAGACCTAAGCAAGGCCTTCAACATGGTCAATCATGGCTTGCTTCTGTCTTCCTTCCAGAACATCGGACAGGACCCCCTTTTGCTGAAATGGTGATCTAAATTACCTCACTGGCCAATTCAGCGGACAAAAGTGGAAGGAGACTATCACGCTAAAACCACTTTTGAGAGGTGTACCGTCTATATTGGGTCCCCCTTTTGCAATTTACATCAACAGAATTGATGCTACTATCAAAGATGCCAATTTTCACCTCTTTGCTGACGATACTGTGCTTTACATCAGCAGACCTACCCATGGAGCAGCCTGTAGTGATCTACAGCAAGAATTCAATCAATTGCAGCTACGACTCCTAAATTAGAAACTGCTTCTAAATGCCAAAAAATGAAGACTCTGCTTTTTCACCCTTTGCTTATGCAATAAATCCATCAACAAATGGAATGTTTCCACAGATTACCACCTTGCTTGGTGAACCCTTGGAATTTGTAGACAAATTTAAATATCTAGGGGTCTGGATAGACCACAGGCTTTCATTTAACGATCATATTGAAGAGCTGTCGAAAAACTCTGACAGAGACTTGGTCTTTTTACAGGATTAAGCACTTCCTCACCAAGGATGAAGAAGAGATTGGTGCAAACCACCTTCCTTTCCTTGACTGACTACGCAGACTTTCAATAAAGTCAAGGTCCCACCACCGCACTTACTAAACTGGACATGCTCTACCATCGAGCCCTAAGGTTCATCACTGAACTCCCTATACTCAACACACCATTGCTCTCTATATACAGCTGTAGGTTGGTCTTCACTAAACTATAGATGGCAGAGAAATGCTGCCCTTTGGACATATAGTGCCATCATTCAGAAGTTACCTTCTTATATCTCAGATTGTCTACCATTGAGCATCATATCCAAGTATGGGATGAGAAGTGCCCAATATATTTCTTTGACTGTGCCCAAGGTTAGATCACGGTTTGGCCAGTCTGCCATAAACTGTATGCTACCATTACTGTGAAATAAGTTACAAAAACTCTAAAACTGTCCGCCCTAGCAGCTTAGCAGCATTCAAATCAAGTTACAATCGCTCATTCAAGGAATCCTGTAACTATTTCCACTAATACCTGCCTCTTCTCCAGTTATTGGTGTCCTCCTTGAGCCAGCCTCGTGTCTAGTATCAAAATCCTTCCGTTACTGTCCCTTACCATTCTGTCTTCTCTGATACCTTGCTCCAACACTTACTTCCAAGGGTACTGTGTCCTTAAGAGATGCTCAACCCTGCTGAAGAGACATCCACCCTCTTTTAAGTCTTCCATGCTGCCCTCTCTTATCTTGTCCTCCCCTAACCCTTCCTGCTCTTTCTCAGTGTACCACCCTAGCTTGTCATATTGGTCCTGGGGTGCTGAGTGTTGCCTCCTCGTAGGCAAACTCACCATTAAGTGACCCTCTCTACCCCCTATATGCAGACCTTGCATTATTAAATGACCTTTGCCTTCACTGTGGAGTCGTATGTTTTCTATTATGTTGCAGTTTTGCCCCCTGTGGTCCTATTTGGGGTCACCTCACTACAGTGAGCACTTCACTCCTATCCTCTCCCCCTCCCCACCTCTCCTACATCTGCATAATTATCCTTCTCCTCTCCCTGCCCTGCCACTCCACATTCACCTTACCCCAAATGCTTATATATATGTACCCATGCTTACCCATGCTCAGTGCCAGGTCTAATGTGTAACTTTTGTCTGTTACTGCTGAAATGCTTATATCTTAGTTTACTGTTTGATGTTTATGTTGCCATATACCAACAACTATCATGTATCCATCTATGATTACTGCTGTTCAGTCTCAGGGTTTATATGTAAATATTGCCTATGCTACTGATAAGCTCATATTTTTCTTTTCTTGGCTCATCTGTTGTTATGTTGCCATATACTTTCCTCTGTGACTGTTACTACAGTATATTACTAATTGTCCTGTCTCCAGCTCAACTCATGTTGACTGGTACTGCTAACTCTATGTCTTATAATAACTTATTGCTTAATGTCCAGGTTCATCTCGAAAATGAGCTTGCTCAATGATGCTCACCTGGTTAAATAAAGACTTTGATTGATTGTTCTTCCTGATAAGCTGCTTGTCTTTTCCTGCTGTCTTCCATCCCTGCATTATCCTATCAATTTTACTTCCTGAACTCTCCACTTTAATGCAGCCACCCCAATGGGTTATCTAAGCTGGCTAATCTTGCTGGCCTGCTCCTTCTTTGTTATTCGGACCAATTCATTGCTGCGTCAATACACTACCCACCATGTAACAGTAACCCTCCCACCATGCCACATCTTGCCAGAGTCCTCATATGCTCTCTTATAAATTCCCTGTCTTCCCAAGCCTGACACGCACTACTTGGACTTTGGCTTCACAAAACTCACGTGTATCTCAGGTCACATCTTCCTATATAAAGTATCATCCTGTGCCTCGTCTTGGGTCCATTTATCATACACTTCTCCTTCTGGTCCATGCTGGAGATGTTGAGCCTAATCCTGGACCCTCCTGTCTTACTCCTAATACTCTGCACCTGCCAAGGCTTAAAAGTAGTACATATGAATATCGCAGTCTTGGCCCCAAAATGGTGGCACTACAGATAACCCCTGATATTTTATGTATCTCCGAAGCTTGGCTCAAACTGGCTATTAAGCTGTAGGAGATGCGCTCCCTGGTTATAATTGCTTCAGAAAGGATAGGTTGGGCAAGAGGTGTGTGGTGTTCTGATATACTCGTGATCTGATCTGGACACAGTTGAACACAGTTGAACTCTCAGTTCTTGATACTGGCTCGACTCTTAGTTAGTTAGTTAGTTAGTTCGTTTTTTGTTGACGGGTAAGTGCACTAGGCAATCCTGCCTATTTTCAGGCATGACTTGGAGGTGATACAGATGAATGCCAACTGACCTTGAACCAGATTAAGCTGTTGGTGGTATTTTTTAGTGAATGAGGGAAATTTGGCCAGGACAATGGGAAATTCCCTACTCTTTTCAATAAGTGCCACGGGATCTTTAACATCCACCTGAACTACCGCCAATCTAGGCAGATGGGTCCTCGGTTTAACATCTCATCTGAAAGGCGTCACCTCAGAAGTGCAGCACCCCTCTCATGCTGCACTAGTGTATCGAGTACTGGGACATTAACCCAAGAGCCAGATGTGGGAACTGAACCCACAGCCCTCTGATCTCCCTGCCTCAGAGGCAAGTGTGCAACCTATTGAGCCACTTCCACTGACAGTCTTGTTGAATCCTATTTATTATTTATTTTCCCTAACTCTTGGAAATGTCATTGGATGTGCATACCTACCCCTTAACAAACCTTCTCAAGATCTCAACCCCTTTTAACCTCCTTGCCAACCTCCCCGCCATGACCTTATACTCTGTGGTGACTTTAACATTGACTGGCTTAACTCTGATGCAGACAAACTGTGTACATCTATTGCTGACTCCAATCTTGTACAACTCATTCCAGGATCCAACGCGTATCAACTCCAGATCCTGAAAACACACCCTGCTAGACTGGATGGTCACTAATTGCCCTCTGAAAATCAAAGCCATAGATGTCATCTCAGACTACTAAGTGACCATTTACCTGCATTCTGTATATGGAGGAATAACTGTCCCAACCCCCTCCCAAGATCTCTCTGGTATGGGACATGTCAAGATTCAATCTTGGCAGCTTCAACAACTCTGTCAATAACACAGATTGGCGCCCTATTAAAACCCTCCCTGATATAAATCAAGCACTGGATTTCCTAGTTTCCTCCCTCATTCAGATTATCAATAACCATGCCCCACTGAAAAAAATGTAAATCCAAAGGGTGTCAAAGCTCCTTCACTAAGGAAATCAGGTCACTTATGTCCCACTGTGACAAGGCTTGTCAGATCTACAAAAACGTGGACTGCCCTCTGACTGGCAAGTCTATAGGCAGCATAGAAACAAGTGCAAAATTCCTCCATGCAGCCAAACACCACCATTTCAAATCTCTACAAACTGAGCACCTTTCTAACCCTTAAGAATTTTGAAACAAGTTAATACCCTAATGGAAATCTGCTGATAAGCTGAAGTTCCAAGCTCTATCAGCACTAACGGCATCACCCTTGCTGACCCCTCATATATTGTATCCAGGTTTAATGATTTCTTTACTGATCTCCACAAAATACCTCACTCTTTGGTCACGCATCTCCTCCCTCTCCTGCCAATCCACCCTGAGCACCCTGGGCTCTGCCTGCTTTCACCTGAAACTGGCTTCCCTCAGAGAGGTCCAGAGACTTCTTGCTAACAAGTAGACATCTCTCCTGGCCATGACTCCTTTGAGCCTAAATTTCTTAAAATGGGTGGTCCGGCCCTTGCTTGCCCTGTATTTGACCTATTCAATCGCTCTTTCCTCACCAGCACTATTCCAGACAAATGGAAAGTGGCAGTAGTAGTTCCTGTGCATAAAGGGGATCAATACTATTGTTGAAAACTTTAGACCCATTTCCATACTCTGCCCTTGGCTAAATTTAAGATTGGATAATATATAACCACCTTCAGGGTACCTTGAACATCATAATCTCCTATACCCTGTCGGTATGGTTTCTGAAGGAATCACAGGACCCTTACTGCCTTGATAAAGTAACCATGGACATATTCAAGGTTCTGCCTCCGAGGCCATCTTTATCGACCTTACTAAAGCATTCAACAGTGAATCATGATCTCCTGCTCCATCAGCTTTCTGCCTTGGTCTGGACTCCAGTGCTCTAAATTGGGTTAGAAGTTATCTATTCTGCCGTTTCAAAGAGTCAAGTGGGCTGGCTCCATTTCTAATCTCAGACCCATAACTCATGGTGTCCTGCAGGGCTCCATCTTGGGTCCGATGTTACTCTCACTTTTCATCAATGACCTAACTTTTGTGGAGGAGCTTGGTACACCTCTATGCAGATGGCACAGTCATCTGCCGCTCTCCTGATATTAACAAAATTAATAGAGATCTTGCCTATGACTGCACTCTCTTTGAAGGTTGGTTTAAGCGTAATCATCTTGTTTTGAATATGAAAGCATAAAGCATGCTATTTTCCACCTACCCTCCTTGGTGCATATTCTCTCTTCTCTTAGCATTACCTCCCTCAATGGTGATACCCTTGAGTCTGTTCATTCCTTTAAATACTTGGGCATCTCTCTCCCATAAAGCACATGTCTCCAACATCACTAAATCTCTGAACCAGAAACTAGGACTTCTCTTTCATATCTGTCCCTTCCTCTCCTCTGCCTCCTACCTTAAGATTGCTTCTTCATCCCTACTTCCCGTCTGACCTGTGGTGCTACACTACTGCTCTCTACAGATTCCTTGACCCTGTCTCTCCTCTCCCAGGCTTACCATAGGGTGGGAAGGTTTGCCTGAGGGGTTAATGCCCGTTACCACCACTGCAACATCCTCTCCTTGCTAGGCTGGTTAGCTTTCGAATCTAAATTGAGGTACTCCTCCCTGAAATTTGTGTTTAAGCTTGTCCATAAATTCACTCCATCTTGCCTCAGTGAGATAATACACCTTAAACAAGCTCCCTGTACCCTCAGATCTGCCTCCCTCAACCAGTATAAAACCTAAACTGCATCTTGCCATTGCCCACAAGTCATTCTTCTTTACCTTTGTATCTGAATGGAATTCCTTACTCCTCCTGTCCTGTCTTGCTCCTCTCTTCCCAAGTTCCAAGTGACTCTATATACCTCTCTCTCTTTGCCTCTGTATCATGCTCTTGCTTCCATTAATACCTCTCATTTCCTAAATCCGCCCTTCTTCCTTCCTCTCTTTCCCCCCACCCTTTATCATGTAGCTTTAGGTCCCAGTTTGCAGGCTCAAGTTTGTCTTCAAAGCTGGATTAAGTCAGAAAATGTTTGAAATATTTGTCACAATACATGTAGTGTAAGGTTCCCAAGTTCACCAACTTTGCTGGTGAAGTTTTAATTCATTGGATCTTGCAGCAGGAAAGCATTTTTAGTATTCTCTATATGTTTGTGTAAATTAAGTTTAGAGTATTAAAAGCTACAGGCAGCTGGTGATTAGCTGCAGATGTTCCCTAGTGCTGATGTCTGCTTCCAACACAGGGCATGTTCCATACCAAGTAAGGTGCTGGAAAAGTGCAAAACATTTAGCTACACATTGCTCTGGAAAGCTGCAGTGCAAAGTTCCTTTTATTTATTTTTTCACATTTTTACCACAAAAGAGCTCCTTCACAGGTCCACCCTCTGGAAGCTCCTCATACCACCCTCCTCCGTCAGCCAGCTTTGTAACCTGGTACCTATATCCCAACATCCATTTCTTCCTGTCACTGTGGCAGCCAGCACTCTCTGCCCTCCCTTCCCCAAGCTCCAGCAAAGAAAAATCCTTCCCTTTTCTGACCCACTTGCAACACAGAATCCCAGCTTCTTTCCCCCAGCCACCATGGCAAAATTACACAGACACCCCTATGCACCCCCCGCATCCACCCCTCCTCACATGCCATCCAACAACAATGATATCAGCCAGAGGAAAAGATGGCAACTGGAACAGACTGTCCTCTCACCACCTCAGCCAACCATTGTCTGAATGAATAGTCATGCATGCACATAGTAATCAGCTAATTACTATGAGCACATGTCGCCTCCCATTCATTCATTCAAATGGCAGCCAGCAAAGATGGTGAGATGAGGTCTGTTCCAGTCTCTGTCCCTGTTGAGTGATATCCAAAGGCTGTGTGTGTGTGTGTGTGTGTGTGTATTTGGGATGGGTGAGAACTCACAGCAAGTACGACTGCTGACAGTGTTGGATCCTGTTTGAGATGACAATGGTAGTTTACTCACCTGGTAAAGATGATTACATGAGCATCACCTTACAGCATCCCCATCCATTACCATCTGGGTTATATCCATCTCATGACTACTGATGCACACATGTGACCAGGCGTTTCAAAATCTGATCTGCCTAGGTCCTCTTCGCACACACAGTGCTCTAGTTCAAGGTCTTCCAAAGCTATAAATTTCTAGAGAGTACTGTGGTAAAGAATGTTAAGTTGTGAAGGTTATATATTAGATATGTTAAACATGTTCAGGAGACTGATTAAGTTAGAATTATGAAAAAACTTTTATTCCTATTAAGCTACACACTAAGGCAACCCAGCCCATACGGCATGCTGGGTATGAATTAGGTATCTCAGTAGCTGTTTCATCATCTGATAATGCTCGGTGGGTACAGAGATGCTGTAAGGTGATGCTCATGCAATCACCTTTACCAGGTGAGTAAACTACCATTGCATATCGTATCACCTTATAGCATCCCTGTCCTTTACCATCTGGGTTGCAATAAGCAGTGAACAGTAATGGGTGGGATCAGATGACATAATGGCTAGGGTCCACCGTGGTTCAGAAGAACCTTTCTGTCAAATGTAGAATTTTCAGCATTTGACAAATCAAGTCTATAGTGCCTGGTAAAGGTATGCACCGATGACCAGGTAGCAGCTGCACAAATGTTCTATATTGAGGCTCTATTCAATTCCGTCCATGAAGTTGAAATTGCCCATGTAGAGTGGGCGGATATGTTATGTGGTGTTTGTAACCCTTGGATACGGTAGGCCTCGGATATTGTCTGCTTAATCCAATTAGACAAAGTGGATTGTGTTGCTGCTTGCCCTCGTCTGGGCCACTATAGAGTACAAATAGTCTGCCCGATAGTCTGAAGTCTCTTGTTCTGTCCAGGTACAGGTAATGACTCTCTTCATATCCCAGTGTCAGTTGGATTTTCTTGATTTGTATCAGGGAGTGAGTTCCACACAGGTAGTGCGATGGTCTGTGACATGTGGAATGGTGTCAAGACCTTTGGTATGAAGGATGGAGAGTTTGAAGTGTAATTCCATCACTATGTAGACCAAGAAGAGGGGCTTTCAGGAGAGTGCCCTGATCTCACTTATTCTTCTGGCTGAGCAGATAGTCACTCGAAACAGTGTCGTAAATGAAACCCACTTTAGATTGGTAGGGGACATTGGCTCAAAGGTGCTGTTGCTGTGGCTGCTTGAGGACTGTGTTAAGATCCACGAGGCTACCATAGGCTTATGTTTGGGCTGCATGTTAGATACTGCCTTTAGGAATCGAACAATGTCTGGATGTGTCCCTAGAGGAACAGTTATCTCTGGGTTCTGCTCCTGTCTTGATAGCTGCTGTTTGGACTCTTAGGGAGGATACTGATAAGCCTTTATTGACCCCTTTTGTAAGAATAGCAGCACCTGAGGGATTGTGATTGGTTTGGTAGACAGGTGATTGTCTGCTCTCCATCTCATAAATATCAACCATCGCCATTTGTAAGTGTTGTTGGTCAACGTCGCCTGGATTGGCGCATTGTGTCAACTACCTGGGGCTATAACCCTTATTCAGCAGTCTTTGCCTCTCAGAAGCCAGGCCGTGAGGTGTAATGACTTGAGGTTCAGGTGGATTATGGGACTCTGAGTCAGTAGATCTGCTCAGAGTGGAATTGTCCATGGGGCATCTATTGCCATTGAAATTAATGTTGAGAACCAGTGCCTCCTCGGCCAGTAGGGGGTCAGTATCATGACTGTGGTCCTTGTCTGTCTTATTTGGTTAGTGTCTGAGGGACTAGTGGTATTGGTGGGAACATGTACACCCAGTGGATCTGCCATGTTTGGGACAGTGCATCCATTCCTATTGCTCCGCTTCCTTCAATCTGGAGTAGAAGAGCGAAGTTGATCATTCCTTGATGTTGCCATTAGGTCTGTCTGAAATGGACCCCATCGCTTGTTCAGTTGGTGGAACATTTGAGGGTTTAGAAACCATTCCTGGGAGTGATTTCTTGTCTGCTGAGCCACTCCTCTTGGATGTTCAATTTGCTCAGTAGATGTCTAGCCATTATTGAGTGAAGGTGTGCTTGTGCCCAGTTTAGCACCTTCCAAGTTTCCTGAAGTAGTTGTATGTTTCGTACACCTTAATTGGCAATGTAGGCTACTGTTGCCCTGTTGTCTGACCTGATCAGCACTTTCTTTTACGGATTTTTTCTTTGAAGACATGCAATGCGTGATATACTTCTCCCATTTCCAAGATGTTTATGGAGAATTTGGACTCCATCTTTGATCATTTTCCTTGTGGTGGCATGTGATTGAGCGTAGCTCCTCAACTGAGTAAACTGGCATCTGTGTCTATAATTACTCCTGGTTCTGAGTCTGGTGGCATGCCCTTGACTATGTTCAGTCATTTGGTCCACCATAGTACCTATTTCTTGACTGCAGGGCTCAGAGCAACTGGTTTGGATCTGCCATTGTGTAATATTTGGCCTGTTCATATCACCAGGATCTGGAGAGTATGCATGTTCCATAGGGCCCATGGTACCAGACCTATGCAGGATGCAATAGATCCAAGAGTCTGCAGAATGGCTATTAGGTTTGGCTCTCTGGTGTTTGCCCATGCTTGTGCTTGCACTGTTACCTGTCTGTTCTCTTGGGGATGGTCTCATGATGGCCTCGTCATGTCTAAGAATACGTCCAAGTGCTCTATGGACCTGTGGGGACTGAGGCTGCTCTTGTCCCAGTTTATTATCCATCCATGTGATTGTAGTGCTTCCACCACTAGCTGTGTGTGACGCTGGGTGGTTTGTGGTGATCTGACTCTGATTAGACAGTTGTCTAAGTAAGGTGGCCACCAGGTCTATGGTGACCTTGGTGAAGACCCTGTGAGCTGAAGCCAGTCTGAATGGGAGAGTCCAGTGATGATAGTGGCAGCCCAGAACCTTGAACCTCAGGAATCTGTAGGGGATGGTCTGATGGGGATGTGGTAGGCATCTTTCATATTTATTGAGGTCAGGTAATCCCTGGTCATATGGAGCATATGGTCGACTTTAGGGTCTCCATTTTGAACTTTTTGTATTGTACAAATTGGTTGACAAATTTGAGGCTGAGTATGGGTCCCATATCTCCTGTCTTTCTTGGCACTGGGAAGAAGATTGAGTATATCCTTGGTCGACCTGATTTGGGGGTACTGTTTGCAAATGCCTTGTTGGCTAGGAGGTCTTGTATTGAGGACTTTATTGCCAGTATCTTTGCTGGTTGTCGAGAGACGCAGTGAGACCACTTGTCTGTTGGTGAATGGCTTCTGTGTGAATTCAATGTAGTAAACATGTGATAATTGTCTGTTGGACTTAAAATTATCATTGAATATTTCAAAAACTAAGAGTATGATGTTTGCTTCTAAATAAAAATTAGCAAAATTGGAATTTGAACATTTCCAGTAAAATGGAACTAATTTGGAGCAGGTGCTATGTTTTAGATATTTGGGAATGAATTTGGACTCCAGTTTGACATTTTCAAATCGTATATTGACTTTAACAAAATCAGTAAATCAAAAACTAGGGTTCTATTCAGATTACAGAATGTGTTAACCTTACAGTCTAGGAAACATATAGCTCAGAGTATACTGTTATCACAACTGAATTATAACAAATGTTTGTTTACAACTTTGTCTAAACATGTGTTAAATAATTTAACAATGACATTTCATAGTATCTGTAGATTTGTTTATAGATTGCCTTATAGTACACATCATTGTACTTTATATCAAGTCTCAGGTTTCTACCACCAAATTTAAGTTCCATATACTCTCTTTGTTGTAAAATGGAAACATGATTAGAGACAAAAATCTTCGCCGTTGCATTCTCTGATATCTGTAAGGAAGTTTAGAGAAATATGAGATAAAATTCTCTTACTTGTTTAAATGTGAAAATCACTAAAACTAAAATGGGTGCTCAAACCTTTTCAATCCAAGCATCAAAATATTGGAATGATCTACCAACTGAATTTAGAATTTTGAGTAGTCATAACTTATTCAAAAAGAAATTGAAGCATCATTTGTTGAGTAGCTTGCAATGTCACTGCTGTTTTTAATCATATTGTATTCCTTGACTAATATGTCATGTATTTGTATCTTTGTATTAAGTAAATATAAAAGTCATCTTTTTGTATAACATCTTGTGACTGTTTTACAGTCTTGGGCCTTAGCTCATATGTTTACCAGTTAACAAAAGAAATACATAAAATAAAAATATGACCTCAGTACCCATCTGTCTTGTGTGGTTCTGTTCCAGTCCATACAAACTGCATTAGTCTGGCTCCTATCGGTGGGTGGGAATCTGGTTTATTGCTGTCATTGTTTTCTGGTTGAGGGATTCCCTGAAGAGTCAGTTGGAATATGAGTTTCCTCTAGAAATGCTGTAACTGTATTTACCCTGCCTCTGTCCTGTGCTCTGCTATGGCTTCCATTGGAGAAATAAGCTGATTTGAAGGTATATGACTTGGTTTGGCAGTACTAGCTGGTCTGTCTCCTGTCCTGCCTCCTCTATATAAATCTGCCCTGAAAGGCTGTTAGGTATGTGTTCTTTGGTGACTTATCCTTGTCCAATCCTTTGCCATTACCTTTATTTTGACATATTTTCCAAGCCTTGCCAAATACTAGGTTTCCCTTAAATGGTAGCTTATTCAACATTGTTTTAGATTCAGAGTCTGCATTCTATATTTCAGCCATATGAGACACCTTGCTCTGTTGGTCAGGGTGGCCAGCCTTGTGGACATTTTCAACGCGTCTATAGAAGTATCAGCCATGTGTCTGGCTGCCTGAATGGCATACTCAGCCAGGTCTGCTTTTTGGACTTTGGGTCCAATGTGGAGGCCAGTTCCTCGAGCCCGCGTGATAAGGACCTGGAGGTGTAGATTGCTGCTGTGTTGGCTCAGCAAGCTAGGCCTGTCATTTCAAAGGATTATTTCATGAACCCTTTCATCTTTTTATCGGAGGGGTCCCTTAGTGGCGTGGTAGTATTCAATGGAAGTACTGACTTTTGCATAGGCCTGTGACTTGGTGGTCCACTGTGGCTGGTGCTCATCATAACTTGTTGACATCATCTTGGATAGGGTAAAATACGTCAAATGTTCTCTTCTTTGCTGTCCTTGCTGGGTCAGTGGACTCCCACTCTTTAGTTATTACTTCAGTGAGTGATTCACAGATGAGGAAGTATTCATCCCTCTTCTGCTTTGCCCATATGAGGGGTTCAGTTTGAACTGTTGCTTGGTTTCCTGGACCTCAAAGCCTATTGTCTCTTTGACAGCCCTCAGTAGTTCTGATAGTGCCTCAATGCATATTCATTTTTTTGTTCGGTGAGCTCTTCTTCATCTGGTTTGGGGTGGGCATCCTCATCCCTGACTCTCGTCTGAAGCAATGTCATGTGACCCTGTGTCATTTCCATTATCTGTGTCATCCAGTTGAGTGGGGATGTTCTGGTAATGGCTATGTTGCTGCCTGTGGTACCTTTAATCCATGTTTTATTTGTAGTGGCAAGCTTTTTTGGTGGTGGGTCTTTGCTTGCTTTGGACATTTCTTCCATGCATTCCAAGATTTTCAACATGACTACCTGCTGAGTTTTGAAAAACTCCTCAGCAGTAGAGGGAGCTCATTTGGAGAGGGTCGAGTGAATCTTCACCCTGGTTCATCTCCTCATCTGGCTCACTGATAATTTCTGAGCCCTCTTATTGTTTGGAGCATGCAGGGCAGTTGGTCCTGGCATTTCCTGTCAGCAGGATAATTTGGCATGCTCTGCATTTCTTCATCTTGGCCATGGTGAGGTCTGTGTTGGCAATAAGAGGGAGACAAGAGTGGAAGATGTGGGGTTTGTTTGAAGAATTTTTTAAATGTGCCCTTAACCATACAGGAGTCTGTCAGATGGGACTGTATATATCTATATATATATATATATATATATATATATATATTATGGTAGCACGGTAGTGCTACCATAGTTAGGGTTGAGGAGCCATTTACATGTTAAACCCAAAATTTTGCACCTTAATAACTTTGCAACCGTTTCACAGATTTGCATGAAATTGAGAATACCTGATTAAGACCCATATACCTTGGGATCTGCCAAGTTTTGTACCAGTCAGATACACGGCTGTGGGTTATTAAGCATGATCTGCTGCGTGTGTGTTCGCTTTTCTGGAATTCTAGTTTGCGCCTACAGGTCGCATGGTTTGTGTGACCAGCCCAAAATCTTCAGGAACGTGCGCCGGGTTCCCCAATGTGCCTTTTGAAGATTTCATGAAAAATATTAAACAGTTCAAAAGTCATTCAAAAACAAGTTCCCATTATAAATCAATGGAAAAGTTAACAAAAGTTCAACACTTTTGCAAATGCATTTTACTTGTCGAAATGGCCCTTTTACTGTCGCAAATCTGCCATTTTGTTTTAGTTAGTGATCAGAAAAATGCTTGGCATTTAAAATTGAGACCCGCTAGCAACCTAATTCTTTTTGTATTCATCTAGTCGGGCCCTGAGGATACTAGCCATGTCTTTATTTTGGGGTAAAACACCCCAGAAATATGTTTTCAGATTTATGGAAAAAGTACTTTACAAATAAGTAATGTCGCACTCACGAAGTGTCACAAATTTTTGGAAACTTATTGCAAATCACGACACTACTTTGCAACACTATGCCAAATAACAGTAATTCTTTGGCATCCTGCTGCAAAAGAACGGTTTGAAGTTGTGGGCTGAAATTTGGAGGAACACAGCCGACATCTAAAAGATGTGCCTTTCAGTGTTTTGTTGAAAAAATATTACACGGCAGCAAAGTTACGGTACTCCAAAGTTGATGCTTTTTCCCATAGGATAACATTATGGCATCGACGCATTGCAGCAATCGTTTGGCGCCCTGCTGCAAAATAAGGATTTGGTCTTTTGGGCTGAAATTTGCAGGAACACAGCCACCATCCCACAGATGTGCTTTTCAGTGGTTTGGTGAAAAAATATTACAGGGAGGCAAAGTTATGGCACTGCTAACTTCTGTTTTCCAATAGGATAACATTATGGCATTCGCCGTGCCTTTCAGGACCTGTATCTAAAGCGGTCGAGATACAGACTTTTCATCAAAAAATTCTAGCCAGGAAACTGATAATTCATATGACTTTTACATGTTTTTTCTATGTCGTCGTGTTACTGAGATATACTGTAAGCAATTTATTATTCCAAGTCCTCATTTTGTGTTCCGAGAGTCATTATTTTGCATACATTCTTTGTACTCACTGTCTTTCTGTATACAGCTTTTGGGAAAAACCAGCCTGTGCGCTTACATTACTGTTACCATTATCATTTCCTCTTGCGGTTCCGTACCCATTTCCTCACCGTTCACATTTACACAACCATGTGCGTACCTATGCGTTTTCATTTACGGTTGCGTTTGCGTTGTTTTTAACATTTCTGTCTACAGTACTGTTTCTCTTTCTGTTTCGCTTATGTCACCATGCACATTACGTATTTGCATTTCCGGGCACAATGTTACTATGTGACAAGACATCACGTAGGGGGCGCAGGGCCCTGCCACAATACATTCACTATTTCTCATTATCATTCTCAAAAGAAGGAAATTAGAGACAAAAACTCTATTTAATGCATCAGTTAGGGTTGTTCCACAGCGACAAAAGCAAGGAAATTGGTGTTAGGGTTGAAACCCTAACTCCAAGTCACCCCAGCACCACACACACAAGACACACACACACACACACAAATGAAAGTAAGGGGAGGACCAAGCAACACGACCAATGACAGACAACCAGTAGCAGGTGACAGAAATAACAAACAATTGTCTAAATGTACTACAAGACATCCCCACCCACCTGACCAGGTACTGCATGCTCAGTGAAGATCAACAGCAAAACTGAGGCCATGTACACCAAACGTACACATCCCTGATTGCAGCTGCACACAACGCATCACACTTAGTAGTTGCATGGCCTTAACTACCGATGCCCCACACCACACCACAACTGGTACTGTGCCGTTAGTCAATACAAATGCTGAAGGTGCATGATCACAGTTGAACAAAGGTTTTAACACTAGTGAGTATACATTAATTAAGAGAACTACATAAATTAACTACAAGACACAGCCATGCTCAAGATAAAAGTAGTGTTGCATTTAGTATGTGATTTACATAGTAGTACATTTACTGCAACTGTTTACTCAAGATAGAGAGGCTGATGTAAACGTATGGAAAAGCATTGCCTGTTCAACGCTGTGAAATTACGTACTGCCAGTATCAGATGCATTCTTACTGATGAAGGTGTACTGCTGATGTATACATATACCTTCAGTGTGTTTGAATACTAAAGATGCAGCAAGTATTCTTTGTAAGAAACAGTGTAATTGCGTGGATCAGGCCAGCGACTTCTAAATATCATAGTACTACTGAGCCAACAATGACGTAGCTGTATCGGAGATGTCTATAGGATAGATTTTCCTGTAGGCACTTACTGAGTATGTTGTACCTGATAAAGACAATATCATTGCATCTGTGATGACTAACTTATTGAAATAGTGATACATTTACTATTGTTGCAATGAGTGATCTATGCCACTTATGGACACAGCCTAATTTTTTTAACAGTTGTTTCATACTCAGGCTTTATGCCTAGTGTTTGGGTTGCCACAATTCTGTCACTAATGCTATCAAAGTGATAACTATATTAATTGTGCTACAACAGGAATCAAGTAGGTATAGTGTAGATATAAATAGAATGTCTTTTAGTATTGATTTAACTCACAATGGGATAAGTGTACTAGGATGGCAGGGGTTATTCTGTATCACTGACTCTGTCAGTTATAATCGCACTAAGGTTTTGATGACTGTAATAATCAAGTTACACTGTTCATCTTCATGAGTTCATAAGTTCATATTCGCAGCCATTCTCCAGTAAGTAGACAGTGGATGGTGTAACTGGGTGGGACACTGTGTTGCAAAGCTCCTGCAGTGCCTAGCAGAGGAGAGTATCTACACATGAAGGTAATTAAGCAATAAGGATGACCAACGGTTATGTTAAATGGTCTGTTAATCACCCTCTAGGGGTTTAATGTTGAATGAGGCATAGCCGAGTGCCACATGTCGCTAGACAGTGATAAACTGACCATTAACATAATACCTGGGAGTAGCTTATTGCTATCATAATAAAACTGTTTTTAAACAACATTAAACCATGTTCATCATATGGTTAGGCTCTACATGTATGTTAATAAAACTAAACATAAGGCTGTTAGAATGTTTACAGCCAATCAGAAAGCTGCATTTCTCAAACCCTTGTTATAATCAGAGATATTATACCTGTACAACTCCTTGGTTTTGCTCAACTCTATTGCTCAGGTGGCCCACCACATGTGGTGTGGTGTGGGGCATCAGTAGATAAGGCCATGCAACTACTAAGTGTGGTATGTTGTGTGCAGCTGCAATCAGGGATGTGTACGTTTGGTGTACATGGCCTCAGTTTTGCTGTTGATCTCCACTGAGCATGCAGTACCTGGTCAGGTGGGTGGGGATGTCTTGTAGTACATTTAGACAATTGTTTGTTATTTCTGTCACCTGCTGCTGGTTGTCTGTCATTGGTTGTGTTGCCTTGGTCCTCCCTGTACTTGCATATGTGTGTGTGTGTGCGGTTCTGGGGTGAATTCGGAGTTAGGGTTTTCAACCCTAACACCAAATGTCCTCACTTTTGTCACTGTGGAACCCTAACTGATGCAGTAAACAGAGTTTTTGCCTCTAACATTTATATATATCTTGAACAGCTCTGGTATCACTGACATTACCAAGAGTTAAGGTGGCGCTAGGTTATTATATACTGAGGCACTGTGCAGAGAATGTGCCATGTGAAAGCAGGTGTCAGAGCTGTGTGTTGGGGTGACAGCCCTGGGTGTTCTTTTTTTTATCGGATGTCACGTTTAAAGACCATTCTGTAGCATGTGCCATGGGAATGGCCCAGCTAAATGCTACTGTGCTTTAACATAAGTCATAGAGAATACCCCAGTGTTGGTAATGTTAAGTGTTACTGTGCCTTTAAATAAGTGGAGTCCATATGCTGAGCACTCTGTGCCTTTAACTGAGCTTAGCTTGCTGTGTTATCTGTGTCCATCTCAGGAACGTACTAGCCAGTTGTAAGATGGTGGCCATGACATCATGTGACGTCATGCACTTGTGTGGAGGAGCTGAGGCTTTTGCCATTCACAAAATGGCAGGCGCGATGTGAGAATGGCATCATCACACTCCCTGACGATGGAGGAACTGAAGGAGAAAGCGCAAGATGGATGAAGAGTAAGGTGGGGATCTTGAGGCATAATGGCAATTTGTCAGATGGAGAGGGAATAGTTTGCCACTGGCATTTGCAGTCAGAAGGGCCCCAAGTGAGAATACTGCCTCATCAGGTAATCAGAAAGCTGGAAGCATGAACTCATGAGTAGATGCACTGCACAGGAAGGTGGAAAATGTCATAGGGATGGGTCGCCTCTGAGTGTGAGCTGAAGCACTCATGGCAGGTCAGTACAGGCACAGTGACTTGTTTTTCTATTATGCAATTCCAGAACATCAGCAGGGTCTGCTCAAGGAGACCTGCCCACTCCTGGAGAACCTGAACCTCTCAGAAGGAGTTCAGTGTTCTTGTTTGATCTCAGGGCAAATAGGAGGCTCTGAAGATGAAATGGGATGGGTGCGGTGTTAGAGTGTCATTTTAAAAACCTCTTCAGATGGGATGGATAGGAGAAAAGTTGTTTGAACGTGAATATGTCCTAGCTGAGCCCTGATGGAGGAAGACGATTGCTGGCCCTAAAACTTGCATTAACTTGTGCACTGAAGTTATTAGGTTACACTGTTTACACCTAACGTGAAATCATCCTGGTAACATCTCATAAACAGCATATAAAAGGTGCTAGTGGCATTAAGCCATAATCTGTACTACTTTAGGGATGCAGAGTTGATGGGCAAACACTCTTAAAGTGGTACAGCGTGTACTACAATCCAGTAAAATTTATACATGGTATATAGCATTTTTTTAACTGAACAATGGCCCAATCAGCAGACACACTGCAAAGAACACTTAGGGAGGCTTCTTAGTGAATACATATACATAAATATAGTAAAATGCATCACAGAGTGGCCATTGCTAAGAGTAACCAATGCCCTGTTTAAGGAAGTGTAAAAGTTGTTTTGGTCAGCCCGGTGGTGCAGAGGGTTGAGGCACTGGGCCTTACCTCTCGTTATGCTGGTGACCTGGGTTTGGAATGATCTCAGGTCATCGGGGTGCCGGCATGGGGGAGGTGTAGCAGGATTGAACAAGCCAGTGGGCAGCTCTCTCTCCTCTCCTCTCCTGAAGGTGGTGAGGGTAGATTGGTGCTGCACATTAAGGAACTGGAGCACTGTGGCAAGAGGAGGACCTAGGCAGACCAAATTCAAAACATCTGGTCATGTTCATCAGTAGCCTATGAGATGGAAGTAACAGATGGTAATGGATGGGGATGCTGTCAGATGATACAATATGCAATAGATGTTTTTATGTTACCTTACTATGCAAAGTTGTATTGTATTACAGTAAATGACAATGGTAAAGCTACCTAAAACTGAGCTAAGGACAAGCCAAAACAGCCTTTGATGTTTGTAGCCAACTCATGTGTATTGATACAGTCAGTCTTTTAGAGGACTCTCTTTCCTCACTCTTGTGAGCATATGTGATCTGACTCACCTGTGGGATGATCTCCTGGTGCAAGAACATTTTACAACAAGGAGAAGAATCCTCATAGGAGGAGAGAACTGGAGTTGATAAGATCCCATCTATTTTAACAGCTGTTTTGCTAGAGGATGACAGTGGCTATATTCTCAAATCTGCCTGTGGGACAGTGTCACCTTTCATGATAATGTTTCCATTTATGCAGATGTTTGCTTGACAACCCAGGCAGCACCGCTGATTTTTGCTCATTTACAATAGGTTTGGGCCCTGGTATACTGTTCCATACCACTGTAAAGGAAAAATTATTTGGAATTATTAACAGTTCATTTATTTGTTACCAAAGCAGATTGGAGCATGGCTTAAAGACCACCATCAGTCCTCTTCAACATCTTCATTAATGACCTTGCAGATGGACTAGAGGTAAGGCTTATCTGTTTGCAGATGACACCAAGATCTACAACAGAGTAGATGATCCAGGCAGGGGTGGGCAGAATGAGAGAATCTGGATAAACTAGCAAAATGGTCAGAAGAGTGGCAACTGGGATTTAATGCAAAAAGTGCAAGATCATGCACATAGGGAAGAAACCCTGAAGCCACCTATAGGCTGGGAGGAGTTGCTAGCAGTTACAAAGGAAGAAAGAGACTTGGGCATCATCATCACTGATGACCTGAAATCATCCAAGCAGACCTCTAAAGCAGTAGGTAAGGCTGGGGGGGTGTTAGGGTGTATTAGTAGGGGTATCACATGTCGTAAGAGGGAGGTAATAATCCCTCTTTACAAGACACTAGTTAGGCCCATCTGGAATACTCGTGCAGTATTGGAGGCCACACCTTCACAAGGACATTAACCAAATTGAGGCAGTCCAGAGAAGGGCAATCAAAATGGTGCAGGGACTGCATCAGAACATTATGAGGACAGATTAACAGAGCTCAATATGTATACCCTTGAGCAAATGAGGAGAGAGGTGATATGATTGAGGCATTCAAACATCTTAAGGGCATTAACAAGGTGAAAGAGTCTAACATGTTTAAATATAAGAAAATAGCAGGACAAGAGGACACAGCATGAGATTAGAGGGGGCCGTTTAAGGGGAATGTGAAAATTATTTTTTTCTCAGAAAGATGGTGGATGCATGGAATGGCCTACCTCAAAGTGGTAGCTATGAATACAGTGCAGGGCTTCAAAGAGGCATGGGATAGGCATAAGAGCAATACAGAGTATGAATAGATAGGCCACTGACAGAGCAAAAGGCCGATGGCACATTTATAAGGTAGAAAAGAAATGGGCAGACTGGATGGGCCTAGGGTCCTTATCTGCTGTCAACTTCTATGTTTCTATCTTTCAAAGGCAGTCGTCTTCAAGTTCTGACTCTGGTCCAGATTCACCATAATCAATGATTCCTTTGCTGAAGCACTTTGACAAATTTCATCAAAAGCTGGTTGTCATTGTTTTTTTTGTGTCTACTGTATCTTTTGCAATTCTTGGATTTTCTTCTTGTTTTCATGTTGACTTTGCGTGCATGCCAGCCAACATATTGCAGTAGTTGCAGATTTGAAGTGCGGTTACTGTGGGTGAATGCAGGGCATGCATTAGTTGTGTGTCCCTCATTCCCAATAAAGAGCAACTGCAGGCGCTGACACCAACATCACATAAACTGCCCATAGATCAAAGAAAAGACCTGCTGCAATGAGAGCCAAGCACAAATCATGCAGCGTGCCCTCCTGGTGAAGCAGTTTAATAAATATGATGGCATTGACTGCCGCGCACAGAGCACTGACTTCAGGGTGCCCAATCCCCTGTCGGCATGCCCCAACCCACTTCATTTGCTGACAGTGGAGCCCTCCCCATCGGCATAATGCCCCTCCCTCCATTTCATGAGTGTGCTGAGTGCCCAATCCTGCTCAGCATCATACCCCCTACAGTCTTTCTTTGCTGATGGGGGCCAATTCCTGTCATGTTTAGTCACCCCTTCCCAGTTTAATTTATCAAGCAGGAGCCCACTCCCATCGGCATAATGTCCTCCCCTATTTGTTGTGTGCGAGGGGTGCCCAATCCCCATGGATCTTGCCCCCTTCACCTTGCTATGTGTGTCAACAGAGGTGCCCAATCCTCTGTCAGCTACAGCACCCCCCAAACACTCAGGTGGCATGCTGGGAGCCCACCCCAGTGTGCCAAATGCCTTTAAAAAAAAAAAAAAGTCCCACAATGTTTTTACTTAAACCTGTGAATCAGAAAACAGTCCCTCGCAGTCTGTCCTGCTCCCTCCCTCAAGCTGCACCCACCTTCTCATTACCCCACCTGCCCACACACCCCCTCACCCCATACTTACCTTTGGGCCAGCCCAATGATCTTTGGTGGACCAGGAACGTCTGCACTCTTCAATACAGCCCATGAACTAAAGAAATGCTGGTAAGCTGTATAATGGCATAAATAGGGTTTTTCAACTTTGGTACATATCTCGGTCATTTTGGGAATTTTGGCACAAAATTTTTCAGCATTAGAGTTATTGCAACCCCTTCTCAAAAATTCAGTCACTGTCATGGTGTTATTCGGTCCTGAAAGGTGATTTACTCAATCACTGCTTGGAATCACCTTTTGGGACCATTTAACAAAATGACAGTGCCACTGTTCATGAGGGGGCTCTCAAAAAGCCTATGTTGCAAATTTGGTGACAAAAACCAAAAATGGCTGTTTTATGAGCTTGTGTTGCACAGGTTCCACGCATGCTCATAACTTCATGAATTTGTAATATTTTCACTCCAGATTTTCAACACCCCTTTCCCTTTCACTTTTGTTTTACACTAGCTTTTAATTTACTTTTTGTTTAAGTTTCATTTATTTCTTCAATATCCTCGTGATTCCTTTTGGTACTGTATCGTCCTGCTTCCTTGGACTTATACCATCTAGTGAGACTTTGGAGCCTGCACTGACGTTTCACAATTTTAACTTACTATAGTTTTATTTTGGGATTTAAGTGTTTATATAGTTTGCTTCGAGTGGGGTGTATTTTTCTGTATTTGCATTTTAGCTGGTTGGGTATTGTTTTAATTTTATTACTGTAATTTTGAGGGTCCTTTTAGGTTGGCTGCTTGATTATTGTGTATTAGATATTGTTCTTGATTGTGAAATGTGTAAGATCCCCCATTGTGTGCAATTCATCTTCCACCTTCCACCCTCCACCCCTTTCTCCCCTCCTCTGTTGTGGTCAACTTACCAGCACTTCCATGCACTAGGTATTGTCGTAGCAGGGTGGGGGTGTGGACATTGGAAGACAAATGAGTGCACCGTTCACATTCAAGTGGTTAGACCTCGAAGGCGCCCTATCAAAATGGAGTCTGGAATGGGGTGCTCCTGTCTAGTCCCCATACCCAAGGCTCTGCCTTTTGTGGCAGGCAAGTAGCTGGAGTGCATGAAGCCCATCCAACTTGGCGGTGTTATGCAATGCCAGATCTGTTAAAAATAAGACTGCAATCATTGCAGATCTTGTTGGAACAACCAATCTGGCTTGCATCACCGAGACCTGGCTGGATGAAAACGCTGGCTTCATTTGGGTGCTGCAATTCGGCCGGTACTCGGTGATACACCTCTCAAGATTGGATTGTGGGGGGTTCTGTTTCAAGACTGAGTTGGACCTCATGAGTGTACCAGTTGAGGAAGCCGAATCATTTGAGTATACCGTGATGGCTGGTGTGGGTTGCAGGATAGCTCTCATCTACTGTCCACCTGGGGATGAGATGCGATTCCTGTAGGAAGTAGCAGATTTCATCACCAACATGACATTGTAGTCGCAGTTTGTACATCACTTCCTCCAGCTTATGACATCTCTGGGCCTTACACAGATTGTTACCTCTAGACCCATATACATGGTCACTCTCTAGATTTGGTTTTCCTCCTGGGGACCGAGGGCCTCCGACTTGGAGCTGGAACCGGTCGAGTTAGACCGATCACTACACAGTGAGGTTAAATTTTTGTGCCCTCCTTCAAAGGCCTGCCACTGTGGAGATGGTCAGTTACTGCCCTTTCGGGAAGTGAGCCCTGAAGCCCTAAGCGGTGGTGATTGATCTCTCGGAGTTTCCTGTGGCCAGCTTGAGTCAGAGATTTTAGTGGTTGCCTATAATAGGGCCATTTCTGTAGCTCTGGACTTGATTGCTCCCATCCGTGTTCATCATCTCCCCTTTAGCCCTTGGGCCCCGTGGTTTGATGGGTCCCTGAGGGAGTTCGCGAGTAGGAGTAGGTTAGAGCAGCAATGGCGGAAATCCAGCCTGTGACTACCACCTTAGATTGGTCGAGCATTATCAGATCTACCAATCAGCGATCTCTTGTAAGAAGGCAGAATTCCTGTCCAGGGAGATCGCTGCTGCTCAGAACCGACCAGCTAAACTCTTCGAAATGTCGACAGGCTGTGCAACCCCACCTGTCTGCAGCTCCAAAGACCATTTTGCAAGTAGAGTGTGATGAACTTGCTCCGGTTCTCTTGCGGATAAGGTGGCCAACATCAGGTCTGAAATTCTCTTGACCCGCTCTATGAGGTTACTGATGATCGGTGCTTGGTCACCTCACCTCGGACCTCCTGGAGTTCCTTTGCCTTGCCTGAACCTGTGGATGTCATGCAGATTGTCCAGGGTGTGAAACCTGCATGCTGTAGTTTGGATCCGTGCCCAACTTCCCTGATTATGGGTTGTTGGGATTTGATCGACCGGTCCTGTTGCAGATAGTCCAGTGCTCCTTGGAATCTGGTGAATTTCAAGCTCCCGGAAAAGGCGGTGGTAACACCCCTCTAAAAAGCTTCTTTGGACCCGGATCTTCCTGCCAACTACAGACCAATCTCAAACCTGCCCTTTATAGGGAAGGTGATTGAGAAAGTAGTTGTGATACAGCTGGATGACCACCTGACCATCCATAACATCTACAAACCTCTCTAGTCCAGTTTTGAAAGCGGCACAGTACTGAGATGGCACTGTTTTGGGTGCCCTATGATCTCCTGATGGCGAGAGATCGGAGAAGCCATTCTATCTTGGTGCTCATTGATCTCTCCTCAGCCTTTGACACTGTATACCATGGGGTGCTGCTTGGATGTCTGGGATCCATCTGTGGAGTGACAGATACAGTCCTCAGGTGGTTTACATCTTTCCTCACTGGCAGGAGTCAAAGAGTGGTGTCTGGGATTTTTCCTCAGACCCATTCTCCCTGCCTTGTGGGTTCCTCATGGTTCAGTGCTGTCCCCCATGTTGTTTGCAGTGTATATGCTGCCCCTCAGAGACATCGTTAAGATAGTATGGGCTGAGGTTTCACTGCTATACTGATGATACCCAGCACTACTTGTCTCTTGCCCCTACCAAGATAGAGCTGTCTCTGTACTTAATTCCTGCCTTGTTGAAATCCAGGACTGGATGAATTCATGCTGATTAAAGTTGAACTCCAGAAGGGCGGAGGTGATGCTAATGGACCCAAGTTGCTAGATAAAGGGGTAGTGGGCTGTTCAGCCCTCTGGAATTTTTCTTGGGGCTCTCAGATCCTAACCTCTGAAGGGGTGCAAAACCATGGGTAATGCTTGATGACGGCTGACTTTACGAGGCTCAGGTGTCATCCGTCATCAAGACTTCCTTTCATCATCTTAGGAATATCTCAGGATTAAGCACCTGGTTCCATCTGGGGACCTGCCTACTTTGGTCCATGCTTTTGTGATCTCACACCTAGATTATTGTAATTCCCTGTACCAAGGGCTGCCTGGGGTTGATATCCATATCTGCAGCTCGTGCAGAACTTTCTGACAGCATGATTATTGTGAGGCCTCCGATCCTCTCATATTACACCTGTCCTGCGCGATCTGCCTGGCTCCCAATTAGGTGGTAGATCACTTTTAAAGTCAGTTTACTGACTTATAAAAGCCCTATATGGACTGGCCTGACTACTTGAAAGAAGCTCCTTGTGCCTTGCATGCGTGCGGAGTTGCGTTCAGCTGACGAGTTGCTAGAGATTCCAAGGGTGTCTTTGAAATCTTCAGGGGCCCTAGCATTTATGCACATGGTCTCGATCCTCTTGAATTCTCTGCCCCATCAGCTGGGGTGCACGACTGTTGGGGGGTTAAAACAGGTGCTGAAAACCTATTTATGGTGCCATGCCTTCAATGGCACCGACTAAATTAGATCCTCTGACTATTTTACTGTCTGTTCATACTTTTATCATGAACTTTTATCTTTTTGTAAAGCGTCTTGATGGTTGAAAGGTGCTTGTGAGAAATAAAATGTATTATTATTATTTATTTATTATTATTATTCCCACCTCCTTATGAACAGTACAGCTGTCATTTTACATATCCTGGCTGAAATGTGTTTTGCACATCCGGCCTATGGTGTTAGGGTTTCTAACTGTTACACCCTACCCTGTGAGACCGACAGGCATCAGGGTGTGACTTGGGATCATCAGCTGTAATACCTGATTTAATGAAACAGGTATTGGTATGTTCTTTTTCATGAATTTCATGCCAGTCTTCAAACATGCCATGGAGAATATTTCTCTAAGTATATTTAATGAGTAGTGCAAAATCTAAGTTTGTTTCCCCAATAGTAAATCTTTTTTTTTTTGGTGGGGGCTGGTTGAGTCTCTTAGTCATAAGGACATGATACAGAAGGAGAACCAAAATAGTGCATGACCTGCATTAGAAGCCCTACAATGACAGTCTCAGGAATTAAATATGTACTCACTGGAGGTAAAAGAAGAGGAGACATGATAGAAACATTCAAATACCTCAAAGGTATTAATAAGGTACGGAGGTGGTATTGCACTGAAAGAGATGCTCAAGGATGAGGGGACATGATATGAAGCTGGAAGGGGAGACTTAGAGGGATATGAAGAAATATTTCTTCACAGAAGGGGTGGTGGACACCTGGAACAGCCTATCAGCAGAGGTGGTGGGTACCTACATGGTAACAGGTTTCAAACATGCATGGGATAGACACAGGAAACCTTAGTAACAGATCTTGGGGGGTAAGGCCAGAGATCATTTAGGGTCTACTGTAACACAATAGGCAGGGACGTTAGGACAGACTAGCTGGGCCAAGAGGGTCCTTTTCTGCTGACAGCTTCTATATTTCTATGTTTCCACAGGTATAGGATGTAACCTTTTATCCAGCACTTGCCAGTTATGTAATAGTCTACCCTGCTTGAGGTGCTTATTTTGAACATGTATTAGAAATAATTAAAATTTTCTTTTACAAAGGGAGTTTTCTCTGTGTTTACCTAATCGTCTGTTTAAGATGGATCCACACATAAATTCTTGGCATTCCTTGTATGGTGAGTGTATGGTTTGTAGTGCACAGTGTGTCAGTCTTAGAGAATGCCCAGACAAAACCATCTCAATCCCCAAATAATGCAGAAGACATCATCAATTAGATTTTTGGTGGAAAAGGCAGAAATTTACTCAACGTGATTTTAAAAATACATCAACATTACATCAAAACATTACTACAATACGAAACATAACACATACAATCATAATAACAATAGAGTATTCCACTGGGGCAGCAAATGCATTCGGTCACACATCCAACTTATCTTGCTAACAAACCAGCCCTAGGCCAAAGAAAACCCAGCAAATCCCCAACAGGTCAGCCATCCCCTGACGCAGCCTAGCTTGATGGAGAAGGACCTGCTATGCCACAGCCATGCAGTGCTGCCCTCATCGAGCCTCAACTTCCTGACTATAGCCCCCACTGTTCCCCACTCCATCCCATGTTGTGCTAATGTCTGGAGTGTGCCTCACCGCCTTTACTTCAATGAAATTGTGTCTTATTTTGTTCCATATCTTGAATCATCTGCCACTAGATCCATAACATAGTTATGCATCTCCCAGAATGCCAGGTAAATACTCTATATCCATTCCTCCATAATGTTTTGCAGGCTGTTGTTGAAAGTGACTGCCCCATCTTGGGCAGATGCTCCCTGTCTAAATCATAAAACCCGCATAAACAGGCAATATGTCCTGGTGACCCACTACTTGGATTCCGTGAGAAAGGAAGAAACAAGACACCTCTCGATTCATGTCCCTGTGAACCTTCCACAGCATTCTAGCAGCAGACCCTTAGCTCCATTTTTGCCGAGGTGCTATCCTGGACCAAGCCAACTTGGTGTTTGGCATGTGTCAGCTAATCCAACTCAGGTCGATCATGATACCCCGGATTATGTCAATGGAGGGCAAGCTACGCAGGTTGTTCCCCAGGTGTATGACTAAACCTTATGGTGGGGTACTGACCAACCCCAAGTTCAACAATGTTGGTATTAGGTATCCCCATTTCATGCCTCCAATTCCACACCAGTGAACTCTTGCTTTTTCATGGGTATGCCCAGCTGATTCCCTTGACCCTGATGAGCCACCCAATCTTGTGCTCACCTGACAAAGGAATGTCCAATTACGTAGAAGGTTTTGACTGCAAGAAATGCACTTGTAGAATAAATCACAAACATTATTATCTGGCAGTCCCTAAAGTGCCTTAAACTGCTACCTTTACTGTGCCCATAGGCCTCCATGCCTCCTTTGTAGGCCTTTGATTGCCATCTGCCTATGGCCTAAATCTGTGTTCCTGGACAACCTATCCTGGCAGCCTCCATGGCTGCACCTCTCTGAAAGAATGAGTGCTAAAGTACTTTGGGTTTCTGACCGTGGCCTAATCCTCTTTCTCAAAACTGCAGTGAATTGATACCTCATGACTGGTTTGCTGCTAACATGCAAGAAAAAAAGCCCTTTTTTTTCACTCTCTGATCCATGTAATACCTGATCATGGCCCAAGGGCGGAGACCATGCCCTTGTACCCTGTGTAGCATGATTAATTTGGGGAACCAAGCTGTGCTGCCTTCTACTGGAGCAATTATCCCCTGACTGTAACATTCTCCCATTGGATGTTGTGCCCTGCCAAGAGCATGGTGTTCTCCATCAGCTCAGACACCCTGAACACCCTGAAAATGCACAAACAAATAATCCCTTAAATAGTCTTACTTCATCATCCAACCAGCAAACTCATGGTAGAATGTTCAAAATTTCCCTCAATAACATGCTGTCTACTGGTTTCCTCTGGTCCTTCTTGGTCCACCGTATCCTCGCTCAACCTCCTTTCATCTTTCTTATAATAAATGATCAATCACATCTTGGAGACCATGCGTCTTGGCTAAAAGGCAATGCAGGACAGGTGGATGCATATGTATGTGGTTGCCCTGTGTTTGTCAGTCAGGTAATGTACAAATTGTGAATGAAACTGGGTTGCGGTAGCACCTCATACCCCTAATGTTGTCATCACCACAGAATTCCCAGAAAGTGTTCAGATGTGCCTAATACTTAAGCCATGCTCCTGGGTCCAAAGCGTGTTGAACCAATTTGGCTGTTCTAGGATCACTGCTTGTCACAGGAATGCTAGCACTTGTGCTAGGGTTTCCTCTGCTGCTGGTGCCACCTGCTGGAAGCACTCAAACTGTAAGCGAGGCAGTGCATCTGTGATTACATTCAATGCCCCAGGAACGTGTTTTGCTCCAAATGTAATACTGAGCTGCAAGCATCTGAACACAAATAGCCACAGCAGTCTCATAACCTCTTTCAGGTTAGAAGACTGAGTGGTTAAAATCTCCACTACCCACATATTGTCTGATTGGTAAAGTATTTTCCTGTCCTTTAACCTCCCCACCAAACACACACAAAGGGCTGCCAGGATGAGGAAAAATTCCAACAGAGTCACATTCTTTAAGAAATCTTCATCCGCCAGCTGTCATCTCAGGGCCTGTAAACCAGGAGCCCTGAAAATATGCCCCATACCATATCCCCTGCCACATGAGTAACCATCTGGTAGCCATGTTTAAATGCCATCCCAGATTACCATGTGGACACTCCATGAAATTCTGGAGGAAGTTATTCCAAACTGCCAGGTCCGCTCTTTTGTCTGCGGTCACCCTGATGTGATGGTGTGGTTATAGCACACCAGTGTTGCCCATGCCAAGCATTTATGAAAGGCCTCCCTGGCGCAACAGTCTTAAAAGCAAAATTCAAGTGGCCGATCAATGACTGTAGTGCTTTCAGAGTAACTTTCTTGGTATACAGTTTCTACTACCAACTGACCCAGTTGTGCCACCTTATCGGCTGGAAGCCTGGAACTGCTTCCACTGTGTCTAGTTCAATGCTGAGGTGAGTAAGCCTGGTTACTGGCCCTCATTCTTCTCATGTGCAGTGGCACCCTGAACCAAACCATGAGTTTCCTTACAGGATTTGAGTGTACCCTTGCATTCGGGTGTACCAGGGAACCCTATGAACAGGAAATAATCCAAATAGTGTGTTATCCTGTTGTTGCCACTGTGCTGTCTAGTGGCCCATTCTAAGAACTGGCTGACAGCCTCAAACACTGCACAGGTGACAGAGCAACCCATCAGCACTTACATGTCACAATAGAAGTTTCCTTCAAAAGAAAAACCTAAAAGATCGAAGTCCCATGGACTGACCAGTAGCAAATTAAAGGCAGACTTTATATTGCTTTTGCCAGGCAAGCCCTCTTGCCAGCTTGCTGAATGAGCTTGATCTCTATATTGACAGATGCTTAACAGACTGCGCTGTCTTCCATACTAATATAGTCATTCATAGGTGACACTATGGTATAAGAAAGGAGGCAATATAGCGCAGTGGTCTAAGGCTCTGAGCTGCAAATCTGGTGACATCCAGCAGACCAGACCTGGGGTTTGAATCCCACAGCTTCCACTTGCATACTGTGTGACCTGAGTAAGTCACTTAACTGTGTGCTCCCAGGTCGCTCCTGTAAAAAGCTTTCAGCTAGTGTGCTATTCCTGGTTAAACAACTAAAAAAAAAAAAAGAAAGGTGATATATCAACATGAACTCCCTAGATATTTCTTAGGAACCACTCCCAAAGGTGAAATCCTTAATGGATTCAGTGGAGGTTCTTGAAATGGTCCTGCCACCCTATCAGCTTCCACCTCTTTGCTAATCTTCATCGTCTCTACCTGTTTCAGTAAGCCCACTGATTTCAGATTGCATGCTGTAGTGGACACCTGAGGACCCTAGTAGGGAATGGAAACCTTTGAAGAACAAGTTCGAAAAAGTAGCATGCATCTTTGTGCAAGGAGTAGCAATCAAGCCAGGGGGTAATGTGATCAATTCTTTTGGGGACTGTGCCAATCTTTTTGGCAATTGGTCCCCTGCTTCTCTGACTGCTGACCATCTCCTCTCTTAAAGCTACCCCCCATTGGCAGGCATTAACTTACTGTTTTCCACCACAGTTATTGCACTCTAGCCTGAATTGCAATAATCTCAAAAACACTTCCCGTGTTGTATTGCCTGCAGGTACTACCCTTTTTGCCCCTACCCAAGGTGTTCTGGATACCATGTTTCCACTCACTGTGTAAGCTATGTGTGCTTGCTTGGCCTAGTCATATGTCTGCACCACAAATCATGGTCAATCTTGTCCCCACGCATGTCTGGGGATCTGGCTAGCTGCATTCAAAACAGCTTGTTGTATGTGTAACCACGCATTTCCCTCATAGTCCAAGTGCGTGGCTTTGATATGTCTCTTTATATCAGGAGCTGACCTATCTTCTGTGGGAACTTCCCACAGTAGGTGGATATGAAAATATTGAATGCTGCTCCCAGTTTTCAAGTGTGAGTGGCACCTTCAGCCTCTGTGTCTTCTCCTACTTCAACTTATCCTTATCCTCTGCATCTGGCAATTCTCTATGCAACAGCTCAAAAATTTACATGTACTCCCTTTCCAGTTTTTTTCTCTTATCGCAGGAGTCAAATGGGTGTCCATGGGGTCATTTACACCCAGGTATGCCCAATGTTCAATTGCAGGTTTTTAGTTGAGACCCGCTATTACCTGCTGGCTCCTGCACTGGACTTTGTGCTGGCTGGACTACAGCCGGTGGCTGCTACCCTACACAAATGGGTACTGGCACTGTCACTTGTATTCCTAGACCCCAAACCTGTCTAACCACTTGATCCACCTGTGCTTGACTAGCGCCACCTCTCATTATCTGCCCTCCCTCCCTGTATGCTGGAGGCAGCCCCAAAGGGCCTGCTGCAGGTCCACCTTGTGTCCCACCCTTTTCCTGAGGGTCTCTGATTCTCCCAGAGACTGATATAGGTAGTGGTGTGTGTGTGTCACTGCCACATTGTTTGCCACATTATCCCCACTCTCTCTGCCCCAAACTGTTGTCCTCCCAATGGTGCCTAAGGCCAAACCTGGAATGCTTGTGGTGGTGGGCATGCATCTGCACCACCAACTACCAGTGCGCTGGGCTGCCCCCACAAGCTGTACCCATTATGTACAAGGAAACCCAGGACTGGCATTGGCCACAACCTTGAGACATATTGTCCGCTGGACTGTGCCAGTGCCTGCCGTCACCTGTCCTTGTGCCTCAGCTTCACTTGCCCTTACCCTTAGATGTAGGAGCCTACCCTTATTTTGGCCATGCACCCTCTTGATTGTCTTGACAGAGAGGTGCCTCCCTGCTGCAGATGCACCTCCACCTCTTGCTATGTTCCCCAATGTGCCATCCTCTGAGATGTTCTCCCATGCTGTGGAGAGCCTATAACTTGGGTATCCTGGCCTGACCCCACTCTCCTGTTTGGGAACCTGTCACTGCCTGCCCCTCAACAAACTCACTATGCATTAATGTTGATACTGGTGCCATGTTGGGTCATTCTGGATCACCTGCCACTCTGATGTCCTCAGCTGGTCCACTTAACTGCTGCCTCTGAGTTCTGCATCGTCTGCCCACAATGGTGTGTCCTTTGGCTCTCCTGCTTCCTTACTGCCATGAGTTTCTTCTGGCCAGCCCAGGTTGCCATGGCCTTGATCATCCTTGTGGAAGGCTTCTCAATCACTTAAGCACTCGTGATGTGCTGGGCTCCCTCGCTGCAGCCCCAGCACCTCTTGCATCACTATCTGCAACCAGTTGGGGCTGCCCAGCTCCATCAACTGCTGTGGTGCCTCCTTAAATTCTGGAGTAGGTGGGTCATTCAAACCTGGGTTCAGTGAGGCCTGAGCCTCCCACACCCCACCATGCTTACCTACCCATGCTTGCGCTTCTGTTCCACTGTTACTTCAAAGTCCTAGAAAGCCTAGTGAGAGAAACAAAACTTTGAATTTCTAGTACAACAGGGTGCACAGGTCTGTGAGATGGCCTCACTGACCCACTGATCCACCTTTCCTTTATTTATTATTCTTATTCTTATTTATTTATTTATAAAAAAGTTATTTAGGGGGGTGCAAGCTTACCCCACCACCTTCCTGAGCTGTACTGCTCCTTGAACATGAAAAGATCCCATGCCTATGCCAGGACAGTCTTTAGGTGTGCTAGTCCCTGTTTTCTGTCTGTGTATTACTGTTGACCTCGTTCTTATCATCTCACAAGCACTATTCCTGAAAGCTTTTTTTCTGTCTGTGAGGCAAATAGCAGGCAAAACAGGGGATAAAGGAGATACACAGATGGGATGCTGTCCCTTTAAATATAGTGCCTAGCCATGCCTGTCGCCTGCCCCCCACCCCCAATTTGGACCCATGGCACGTTAACTCCCATCTGTTCTTTCATCCTCCAACACTGTTGGTGTTTATCTGCCCTTCATCCACCCATTCTGGTTGTACTCTTCCTAATTCATGCAACTCTGTCAGTCCGTTTTATAAATTTCTTTTTTTTATCTAACATGGTGGCTTCCATGCCTTGACAGTCCTCCCCAAGATGGCAGCCCATTCTCCCTCATCATGAATTTCTTTCGATCCCCCTCCCATGCTGTGCTAACTGGCCCTTGTGCAGTTCAAAAACCCTCTCCTTAGCCCACGTCGGGCAGCCTCTATGTCGTGCATGGACTGACAACAAATTAAATATCTAGCACAGTGATATCCCAAGATGGTTACCACTAAGCCACAACTCAAGGCCTAGTTGCATGCCTATGATGCACCACATGGCAGTCACATGCGTGACACCCCCAGTAGGTGAGCCTAACCCACTTGAAGCTGCATCTGGGAGTTCGCTATGGCAACAAACACTGCCCGCCATCCTGTAAGAAAACCACCCTCACAATGGAAGTTTGTTCACACTGTCCAGTCTGGAGTACCACCGCCTCTCAGCTGTAAAATAAAAAGCCCTATAAACAGAATATGGCCCCTCTGGCCCAGACCTAAGAGCACCTGACCGCCTGCCCGCCTGCTGGCCCCTGACCACAATGCCAAAGAGCAGACCAAAGAGAAAGTCAGCCTGGTACCAGTGTCTGCCAGAAGCACCCCAGGATCTGCTGATCGGAGCCCAGTGAGTCTACAAACAGGAGAGGATTCCAGCTGCTACCGCTGTGTGAATACCTAACTAATAATTTCTGATTCTAGAACTCTGAGCTGAGTGGCTGTGTTTGAGAAGAGCTTCCAAAGCTAAGTGCTTTTGATATAATTTTCAGTTTAAAAATTGTTTTGTTTTATGTAAATTTAGGTGATTGTGAAAGACAACCCTGTGGGCTCAGGAAGATATAAAATTTGTGCAGTAGATATTCGTTGAAGTCAGAAGGATCAACACATTTATTTAGTGTGATCTTTCTACTCTGATGTGGTTAATTTTAATACTATTTTAATACTATAGTTTAAACCCTTTCTGAATGTGCCTTTGGTGGTGTCTGATATTGAGAACCTAAGTGTCATTTGTGGGTATTCTGTCTGTTTTGGTAGATACTTTATTTTCTCTGTTAAACAACTGAGTATACCTATTGCCTAATACTTTATAGTACATTGTATCTTTGCTCAGTCTCTAATTTTTCTCTTCTTTCTCCAATGTTTTAGAACTGTTTAGTTATTGTGGCAGAGGTGTGGTACTGTGTTCTTTCTTGTAGTTCAAGGTGCTTTTGGAACTGCTGATTTCTATTGGTTTAAACAATTACATTTTTCTTTTCTATTTTAAAAAGCTACATCAACTTGGTATGTTGTCACCTGTTTGTTGTTGCTAAGTAGCAGATGTTTTGCATTGTGCTCTGATTCTGTGATAGAATCTGTATTAGTAGAAGGTAGATTATTGTGATTGTAGTTACCTTTTGATTGTAAGGATAAAGAGCTTAGATAGAAGTGTATGTATTTTCAAATATTATAGGGGAACAGTGGCAGGATTTTAGGACAGTAAATTAATAAAAAGGAACTAGGGAGACTTCAGTAGCAGACAAGTAGTGGAATTGCAGTATAATGTGGGAGTGGTGCAATGCAGTGGCTGTGGGAAGACATATTCAGGCAGACCTTCTGGACACTGAGGTGCTGCCCTATCTGCATGCATCTATCTGGACTGTGGGATGAGGTAGCCAGACTCAGAGCAGAAGTAAACTGGATCAGGAGTACCATCACCCCTATCCAGGGACCACCCAGTCCAATGCAACTGCCTCAAAGGATGCCGAGAACAAGGAGCACTTGGATGACAGTGGGCTCAGGGAGGTTAGAGCAGTCAGGCAGAGGCACATCCCAGATCCTATTCCATTCAAGAACTCATATGCCACACTGACAAACGAAGACAACCAAATACAGGTACCCAGAGAAGTGGAAGGAAAGGATGTGGAGGTTAGCCAAGGAGATGACCTCAGCGGGAAAGCAGTGGTCCCCAGAGGAGGAGGAGGAAGTGAATCCTGGTGGGGACTCCATCATAAGAGGATCCAGCTAGGAACACAGGAGGGGGAGGACAGGGAGGTGAGGTGCTCACCAGGTGCCACGGCATGGAGGGATGGAAGGAAGATCCTGGGGATCACTGGGAAGGCAAGACGGGAGGGTGAGCTGAATGTCATTATCCACCTAAGTACTAATGACCTGGCAAATGGGGAGCCAAGGAAGTTCAGGAAGAGTTTAGGAAACTGGGGAGGGGTCTCAAGCAAGTAGCTACTTCTGTCACTTTCTCAGAAGTACTACCTGTGAGAGACAAGGAGAGCATAGGAGTGCATGCACCAGAACTTTAACTCATGGTTGAAGAACTGGTGCTGTGAGGAAGGGTTTGGATTCATTGGTGACTGGGGACCCACCTGGAGGGATGGAGGTTTGTTCAAGCCTGATGGCCTGCATCCATCCTGGAGGGAATCAAGCACTCAATGATAAGTTTAAATGCAACATTGACAGGCATTTAAACTAGCAAAGGGGTGGCAGGCCAGCAAGGAGGGTACCTACTTGCTCACCCCCACAGCTAGCAGTGGAACCAGTGAACCAGAGGAGTGGCTATCTCTGCAAAGCAGTGTGCAAAAGATGGAGATTAGTGCCCAAGAGGTGGATAAGCAGAAAAGGGCAAAATTCAGCAGACGGGCAGACAGCAAGGAGAACCAGGGATAAATGACAACCAAGGAAGGGGCTGGAGTAGAACAGTGAGACAGTCTAGGAGGTCAAATCATGGAAAGCCATGTGTGCAAATGCCAGGAGCCTTAGCAACAAGATGGAAGATCTGGAGGCTGTCATGATGCAGTCAGACTGGACATTGTGGCCATCACTGAAACCTGGTGTAATGATAACCACGACTGGGAGATGGCCATACCTGGCTACAACATATTCAGAAGAGACAGAGCAGGCAGGAAGGGAGGAGGAGGTGGCACTCTATGTGAAAATACAGGGCCACAGAGATCCAGGAGGAACAAAATAGGGAGAGATACTGTGGGTTAAGCTGGAAAGGAAAATGGGGACAGCCATCAGCACAAGTGTGGTCTAGACCACCAGCCCAGGAGGAAGAAACAGATAGGGAGCTGATGCTAGCCATCAAAGGATGGCAGACAAAGTGAGGTAGTACTGGTTGGAGACTTCAATATTCCAGACGTGGACTGGAGCATCCAGCAGCAGCAGCATCAACTAGGAGCAGATTTATCCTGGACTCCCTTCAGGTGCCTTCCTCAAGCAACTGGTCATGGAACCAACTCAGCAGAAGGCAATACTGACCTTGTGCTCACAAACAGGGACAGTGTGATGGGGGTAACAGTGGGGGAGCACCTGGGAAACAGTGACCACCAGTCATTGTGGTTTGAAATCACAGAAAGAGCAGAACCAAACCACACAAAACACGTGATCCTGGATTTTAGGGGGCAGACTTTGGGAAAATGGGAGATACTTGAAAGAGGCATTAAGGGAATGGGACAGGAATCAGGGTTGAGGAACAGTGGGCAGTATTTAAAATGGGATTACAAGAACAACAGAATTATGTATTAAGCAGGTTAGCAAGAGGAAACGGAAGAGGAGACCATTATGGTTTTCCAAAGAGGTAGCAAAGAAAGTGAAAGCCAAAAAGATTGCATTCAGGCAATACAAAAGACATAGGCAGAAGGGGATAGGGAGAAGTACCAGGAGAAGCAAAGGAGGCAGGAGGTCAGTAGGGAAGCCAAAGCTCAGACAGAAGAACACATTGCAAAATCAGTGGGTAGAGGGACAAACCTTTACAGGTACATAAGTGAAAAAAGAAAGACAAAGGGAGGGATAGTGAGACTGAAGGGGAGGATGGGGCGCGTGGAGGATGACAACAGTAAAGCTGACATACTGAACAGGTATTTCTGCTCAGTCTTTACTGAGGAAGAGGAGGTAATGGGTCTGAAGGAGTACAAGGGTGAGAATGGTGCAGAAATGGACACAAGTCCCTTTACAGAAAGGGTCCTGAAGGAACTGGAAGTAATAAGAGTTGATAAAGCAATGGGGCCAGATGGGTGCACCCAGGGTCCTAAAGAACTAAGAGAGTGGTGGCTGAACCTCTGGCTATCCTGTTTAGCCGATCACTGGAAACAGGGAGGTACCCAAAGACTGGAGGACAGCAGATGTAGTCCCCTTATACAAAAGTGGGAACAAAGAGGAAGCAGGGAACTACAGACCAGTCAGCCTCACCTCGGTAGTGGGAAGATCATGGAAGCACTACTGAAGGAGAGATTGGTGGAACATCTGGTTGTCAATGGACTACAGGACCCAAGGCAGCATGGTTTCTCAGGGGAGGTCATGTCAGACCAACCTCATTGAATTTTTGACTGGGTGACTGAGAGGTGGATCAGGGAAGGGCAGTGGACATGGCCTATCTGGACTTCAGCAAGGCCTTTGACACTGTGCCACATAGAAGACTATTACACAAACTGGGGAATATGGGTGTGGGCAGGACAGTAGTGTGGTGGGTAGGTAACTGGCTGGGTGGCAGGACACAGAGGGTGGTGGTAAATGGCTGTCACTCCACAGAGGAAGAGTGACCAGTGGGGTACCACAGGGATCAGTGCTAGGACGGTCCTATTCAACATCTTCATCAGTGACATTGCCAGGACCTAGAAGGCAGAATTTCACTGTTCGCTGATGACACAAAGCTCTGTAACAGTAGACACACCAGAGGGTGTAGACAGAATGAGAAGAGACCTGCAGAAACTTGAAGAATGGTCAGGGTTTGGCAGTTGAAATTCAATGGAAAGAAGTGCAAGATAATGCATATAGGGCACAAAACCCTGGCACAATATATCAGTTGGGAGGTGAGGATATAGCATGCACCAAGCAAGAAAGGGATCTTGGGGTTATCATCTCTGATGATCTCAAGGTAGAAACAGTGTGACAAGGCAGCAGGTAAAGCAAATAGGATGCTGGGATGTATAGGCAGGGGCATTACCAGCAGGAAAAGGAGGTCATAATTCCGCTATACAAGACACTAGTGAGGCCCCACCTGGACTACAGTGTACAGTTCTGGAGACCATACCTACGTAAGGACATAGACAGGGTAGAGAAGGTTCAGTGGAGGGCAACAAAGATGGTGCATGGATTGCATCACAAGTCCTATGAAGACAGGTTGAAGGAAATGAACATGTACTCCTGGAGGAGAGGAGAGAGGGATATGATAGAGACATACAAGTATCTTACAGGGAGGAACAGTGTGCAGGAAAACACTATTTTAAATGAAAAAGATGTTCCAGGACTAGAGGGCATGGGATGAAGTTGGAGGGAGGACGATTCAGAGAAACATGAGAAAGAATTTCTTCACAGAGCGGGTGGTGGACAAGTGGAACACCCTGCCAGAGGAAGTGGTGGGGCTGAAACAATCAAGGATTTAAAATGCATGGGATAGACATAAAGAATTCTGGAGGTCAGGGTAAGGTGCAACAGACTTCTAGGAAAACAAACTGAACTTACCAGCTCAAATGGGCAGACTGGGTTGGCCATAGGCCCTTATCTGCCGACACTGTCTATGTATCTATGTATCTATGTGTCTAACAAAATGTATTTTTTTCACATTTTTGGGGAGCTTTGCCACAGTGTAGGAGATTTCTTGGGGCTCGAACTCGGAAGGATGTGCAGATTTAACATTAGTGCCACAGCTGAGCATTTGCTACTAAATGCCTCCGAGTGTCCTGGCTGACCATGGCCTGGGTGCATTTTGGAAGGTGCTTCTTCTCGTCCGACCACTGCAGTGTCCAAATACTGCCCGTTCCCTCAAATGCCTACCAAAAACATATTAATAAATTGGTGACCCTTTTGGGTGGAGAATTAAAGAGCCCTACCCTACAGTTTAGCAGTGCCAACAGAGTACTGCCCATCCCGAAGCCTTGGCCTAGCAGGCCTAATGAGCCCCTAGGCCTTACCTCAGTCCATTCTTACTGCTTGGATCTTGCAGTCTTGTTGGTCCCTGGGCTGTCCTGGCAGAAAGAGAAGATTTTCTACTGCCTCGACCCTAAGTAGCCTGGCCTTTGCCCCTCCCTGCCCCAGGCTATTCCTAGCCCATAACAGGTCAGGGCAAGGCCATTGGCCTACCCTTCCCAGTACTGTCCCTGAGAAGGTAGTGATCAGGATTGGCTCTTGATCACTGGGCAAGTGGCCTCCCAGTGATGACTGGGAGAAGCTAAATCTGAAAGGAGAAAGGGTTATTTTCAGAGAATGACTGCGGGTGAGCTGTGTGTTGTGTATAAAAGATATTTAGAAGACTTTATCAAGATGCAGGGGTCACCCCTGAAAAAGGGACCATTTGGGCCCAGTGGGCCTAACCGATTAACAAAATGAAATAAGTAAATGTATAAATAAATAAGATAAATAAAAGATAAGCTGGACGCACCCGTATGTGGCATGTGCAGGGTGCTTGGTAGGACTGTCACCTTGATATGATAAAGATGCTGAACCAATCTATGTGATAGAAAGAGCCAGCTATTTTCTGTCTGTTTGTATTGTGTGTTTTTATTAACCTACTTATTTTTATTATGGTATGATACCTTAAACATTAATGATATTTCTCTCACACTTTTGAATGTAAGAAAAATCTAATAAATAAAAAGTAAACAAAAAATAGGCATGATTTATAACTGCATATGGTAGCTAGAGGCCCATGGAAAAGTTATGGGGTTGTCACCTGCCCAATGATCCACAATAAGTGCACCACTAATCTAGAGTGGGTTATTAAACTGAACCCCAAGTGGCACATTCAGAAATACGCTTTGATTTCTCTTTCTGAGGAAGTCATTCTGCTGGTCCAGTCCAGGTTAAGGGTGGTGCCAGTGATTCACCTAAAGATACAAGGTTGGTGACAAATAGCTGGAAGAATTTAAACAATACACAGCAGAAGGAAACAAAGCACTCTGCTTCAACTCCCTCTTTGCTTAAAGGAAAGTTCTCCACATCTGATATTTTCCCTCCTTACTCATCTGTTTTACTACTAAGGCTCATCTTAGTGGCAGGTAACCTTTAAGGCTTATATAAATATCAGCTGTCTCCCTTTGTTTGCAAGAAGTCAATTCTGAATTCATCATCGTTGAGTTTCATTTTAGTATGATCTCATTCAACCACTTTTATAAGGACAGAGTCCATCCTCTTGTAATATAACCTTTCTGAAGAAACATCAGAAAGAAAAATCTCATAAATGGTAAACATGGTCTCTAAATGTTTGACTTTCTGTGCTCTATTCAGCAAAACTACCCTATATAGATCTGTGCAAACATACATAATATTATAAATCTTATATTCTGACCTTATAAATGTTGACTGTACTATTCATTCCTGCAGACCCTGACTTATGGTTCATCCTTTATTTCTCAGTTAGATTAACTTTCCTGTTTATTGTGAACTGCAGGATATAAGAAATCCTGAGGACAGATGGCCAATGGCCACCTAAAAATCACTTATGGGCACTGGTCCAATGGTGACAGTGGAGTTGTACTCCAGTGTGGGTGGCTTATGTTCACTGTGTAAACTGGTCCAATCCCTGTGCCAGAAGAGTTGGAGGAGCAAGCAGAAGCAGTGCTCTTAGACTTCAAGGGAGGGTGATTGAATACAATATGTACAGCTTGAGCACCTACTGTAGTGGGCTTGGGAATGTTGAGAGGGAGGCTTCTGTGGCAGTGCAGATGCATTTTCTGTGGTTCTGTGACACACATTAGCTGCCCCGTGATTCCTTAATCAATTAATGTTTATTGATAGAAATTGTTATTTCACTTTGAGTTAATAATATTAACCAATAACATGTGATTAATAATCATGGCAAAAATGTACACTATACAGTAAAATGTTTAATTTACTAAGTCTGTTCTTTAAACAGATCTAGGTGTTACTATACTCTACATTTTCTGGCATAGTTATTTTGTTAAAAACACATTAGTTCCCTTTTACTAAATGTTAATTTCACTGAGCTTCCCTATACCTAAAATGCACAATTGAATCTACATACTCATTTAACAGGTCTATGGTGTTGTCAAGTATTCAACTACGTTGACTCCGTGTACTGTAATAAGGTAAGAACTGAAATATTAATTAGGAATACAGGTTGATGAGTATCACAGTACCTGCTGTGGTCTGTCACTTTCTTAGGGAGTCAGAGCAGTGGTACAAATAACTTTATTTTACATACCTAATTGCCAGTGCCTTTAAGTGAGCTTGTGTAGCCAGAGTGGCACAGCTACCACTAGTGATGCCCCATATTTGTTAATAAACTTAGTATGTAGAGATGCAGCAACATTTTATTTTGCCAGAGAAATTCGGTGAAATCACACATTTTGCCGCATGAAATATTTTACAAAATTATGTACAGACTGTGAAATTATTCACAGGTGCAAAATGCAGAATTTCACCAGCAAAATGCAAAATTTCACCAATGAAATGCGGAATTTCTCCCTCGAGTGGCAATATTTCGCATTTCGCCAGTGAAAGTCTACATTTCGCCAGTGGAATTTTGCATTTCACACCTGTGAACTATTTCACGAAATGTGTGAATTTTTCAAAATATTTCACCCAGTGAAATTCTACAGTTTTGCACAACACTAGTGGTATGTCATAGTGCCAGCTGGTGGAAGGTGAAATCAGACAGCTCTCCTCCTTTGGGACAGGTAGGTCTTATACTCCTCAACATAGTCACCCCTATGAGAGGCTAGGTGGTGTTGCAATTGAGGCCAACAGCAAGGGATGGGGTGCTACCAGTATTAATTATAAGAAATATGTAAAGAAAAAGTATATCTAGAATGGAACAAGATTGATTTAGAAAGAATCGCCCAGACAAGATATTCTAAATAGTATGTAGAAAATCTGACTATGTTCAATTATAAATTTACCTGGAAGTATTACAGGACCCTTCTCTGCTCAAAGTATACATGAGAGCAAAGTTGGAACTGCTAGACAGTAATCTTTTAAAGGCAAGATATTGCAAACGCCAGTTGAACAAATTGTCACTGTCAGCAAGGAGGAACTGAAAATCTGACCCATATGATATGGGATTGTACATGGTATAACAATATAAGAAAATACTGGCTAAGTGCTTTTCTTGGCACATTTAGTCAATGTGATAAAAAGATTTGACTGTGATTTTGACAACAACAGAAGATGTATGGATCATTAAAAGAATGGCTATGTTTTTTACAATTATAACTAAGTTAGAAAACAGAAGATAATGTAATTGATCACTCAACTTTGAACAATTTTTGTGATGTACAACTATAATATTCCTATACTGAAACTATCGAAAGTTCTGAGTTTTATAAACTTAACTTAGGATGAGAACAAATAATGTACTGATGTCTTCCTGCACTTTTTATTGCCCTGAGAATAATTTCTGTAACTGAAATTTATAGAAAATGTAAATAATTTTTATTAAAATTATCTGATTTTTCTCTTCTTTTCTTTTTTTTTGCTTAGATTTTATAATATTTAATTTTACACAATTTGTAATGTATTGCTATTTTAAGTTCTATTTTTATATGGCTATAATACCTCAACAATAAACTTAACTGAACTGGGTGCTACCACGCTCATGAGCAGCAACTTCTCAAAGGCGTTGCATGTTCATCATTGCCAGGTTTGCAACCCTGAGGAGAAATGGCAAATGTTTCCAGACTGCTGAGGCTGGTGTCAGCACTGCCCACAATCCTGCTAACTACAGATGTGGCTCTCCACCCACCACTAGTTGGTCCTGTGTTATCAGTTCGTATGTGCAAGTCCATGAGAAAGTAAATGATGAAGCTGTAGGGTAGCAATGTTACAAAGTTTTACTTTGCTTAAAAAAGTTTGTAAGCAATTGTGAAGCCCCACCCCACCCACCGTGTCATACCTCAACATCCTCCTTCCACCAAACAGACCATTTAATAATGCTGCACCACCCTGCCACCCTTTGCATTGCACTCCACCCCGGATGAAGTTTGCTGCCAGTATAGCAGTGATTGTATTGTAATAACAGACTCACTGATTCCTTTTCCTTACCCACATGTCAAAAATGCTCCCACATCCAACCCCACCCCAGTCATGACAGACCATCTACCCACTCAATCCACTCTGACCCTCACCTCCCTTCCACGAGCACCTCAAAATCCATTTATGTGGACCTGTAAAGAAGAAAACTGTCCCTCAGTGAAGCATGTTTGTTCTGTTTGGTGTAAGTATCCAGAAGACAATTAAATGGTTATTTTTGGGGAAGAGGTGGGAGACTGTATTAGCCACAGCTAAGCAATTTAAATTATAAATTTTGGTGAAAATAAATAATGTGACCTACTGGGAGCTGACCAGTCTCCCAGAATACCATCCTGGTGCTTTAAGTTTTCAAATGAAAGTATCCATAATGACATGAATGAATGGTAACATGTTTTCCTATAGTAAAGTTTGACTGAGAGCCTCAGTCAATCAGCTTTACTATAGGCAAATACATACTATTCATTCATGTCATATCAGACTCTTACACTGAACAAAGTGGATGTCTACCGAGGGACAGTTTTCTTCTTATTACAGGTGCACTTAAACATATTTTTCTGGGGTGCTGGGGGAAGAGGTGGGGAACAAAGAGGTTGGGTTGGCAGACCAGCAGTCATAATTGGAGCTGGGTTCAGAGGATCAGGCGGGGGGTCATTTTTGCTGGTAAGTGGGAGGAAGGAAACCACCTGTAAGTCTATTATTACAGTACAAAGTCAATCACTACTATATTGGCAGCAAACTTCACCAGGAGGGGAGGGAGTGGGCTCAATGCAGAAGATGGCTGGGTAGAGCTAGCTATTATTAAATTGCTTAGTAGCGGGGGATGTTGAGGTACATTATAGCACAGTGGGTGGGGACTTCAGAATTGCTTATACTATGTCTGTTTTTAAGGAACTGCCACTTTGCATAGTTTTCATGAGTGAAGTACTTTGCTCAATGAAAGCTATGGTGTAGTGCCACTACACATGGTCTTTGCTAAGCAAAGTATGCACTTTGCTGTTTGAAGAACTATGTGAAATTGCACTTTGCAAATTCAGGAAACTTTGATAAATATTTCATGAAGGAAGGTTCCCAACTTGGGAGGTAGGCAGCTGGGATAGAAGGAGATAAAAAGCTTGATTAAAAACAAACAAAAAAAATAACTTGGTATCTGGTGGTGCTAATAGTAAAATGAATAAAACAGCAAACAGTTTATGTTGCAGCTGTGAGCATGGACAGATCTTGGTCTAACACAAATGTTTCACCATTATTTTTGTAGAAATGAAGCCCATGTCAATGTAATATCCTTAGCTGTGAATGTGGCCCCACATTACAGTAGATAAAAGCCATTTTCAGCAGGTCTTTTAAACAGAGCATGAATTATTCATTTCTGTGCAGAATGCAGCCCTGTTTATAGCTAAGCCCTGTTGATAGCTAGAATGTAATGTGATGTCATTGTTAACATCACATGCTTAGCATCCAGGAGGATTTGGGATACAAAGAAAGGAAGTGAACCAGGTGATATGCAAAAACTGTAAATGTTAATGACGTATCACCAAGAATAATGACTTCTGCAGCCCTGCACATATTTTGTGGTAGGTTACAAGTTCTGCAGAAAATTCCATGACCACAGAATCACAGAATTTTAGGGGTCTTGATTGGCAATAGTTCAGGTGGTGTCCTACATAAGATCAGTACCAATGCATGATGACCTTTCTTGATCTGCTCACTATCTACAGCCTAATTCTATCTTCTAAAGGTACATGACAAAACTAAAGCTGGCCCTATGTGGGGATATCAAACTGAACCCTGGTCCTCTCCCTAAATTCTATCATCAGTCTCCCTACTGACCTTGGCAGGGCTCAAACCAATGGACTAAAGCTGGTTCACATGAATGTCAATAGTCTGAGGCCAAAATGCAAGACCTAGAGAGCTGGGTTGCTATCTACAAACTGGGCATGATCACAAGTACAGAAACATAGCTCAAGCCTCAGGTACTATCACATGAGGTAGATCTGCTGGGTTTCAGTGCCTATAGACAGGACAGGAGTGGAAAAAGTGGGGTGGTGTCCTTATATATGTTATCTCTAAACTGAGTGTCACCCTGTTGACATCCCTCAATTGGGCTCCTCTGTGAACGAGTCTCTGTTTGTCAAACTGCTTCTGGGCAAGCACTAAGTCACTATATGTTTGAGGCATCTACATCCCCCCACCCCCAAGATACCACCTCCTTCTTTGAGTATCTCACTCAAGTTTTAGCAGAGCACTCACCTGGGGAAATGGTAATATTTGGTGACTTTAATCAAAACTGGACATCAAATCCAGGTAACAGGCTGCAAACCTTTCTCCTTGTTGCAGTCTCACACAGGTGATAACGGAGTTTATTAGGATCAACATCAAGTCTGGGAACTATACTCTGCTCAGATGGGCATTAATCTCTGACCCCATGAGAATACATGCAGCAGAAATCATCTCTGAAGCCCTCAGCGATTATTCACCTATATTCTGTATATGGTCAAATAAGAGCCTTAGACTACCCCTAGAACAGGGTTCTCAAATGGTGAGGCCAGCCTCCTGGGAGGCCCCAACCTGTTCAGGGAGGCTCAGGCAAGTCTGAAAAAGTACTGTATTTAAATTTTGAGTTTATGTATTTTGTGTGAAGAGATTAAGCAAACTGAAAGGGATAATAGTAGAGGAATTGTATGTATTTATTTATTAATAGGTGACAAGGAAGGTGAATGAGCCAAGGCTCAATTTAGGTGTACCCGGGAAGGGTAGGTAGTGAATACATTTCAAAAGCTAACTGCAAAACAATCAGGAAATACACAATGAACAGTAGCGCAAACAAATATGAACAATAAACTAATAATGAGTGGTGGTAATTGATCAATTTGTAGACTGATGACAGAATAGCCCAAATACAAGGGTTGAGCATAGAAGTGCTAAGAGCAATAGTAGGAAGGAGCAAAGTAATCCCAGAGAAGTTGCTTAGAAGCAGGGAAGGAAGGAGAGAGGCAAAGTATGTAGGAAGGTTATTTCATATAGAGGAAAACAGAGAAGTAGTCTGACCCATGAAGGTACTGCAACAAAGGGTAACAATGGTTCAAGAATGAAAACAGCTGAGCAAGTATGCTGGCCTGTGTGTGTTTGGGGGTTACAATAAGCTGAATAATAATATTTTATTTTATTTATTTGTTATTCAGATAACACCTTTGAGCACAGGAACTCTTTTTTAAACTTTTTATTTATAGATTTAAGGCAAATACATAATATTAATACTTCCTGTACAATGCAGTACATCATTAAGGATATGCAGATATATAATCCAGTGTAACAAGTGGTACAAGAGTAGGGGCACAGGAGCTCTTTGAAAGGTTCCACATCAGTATAAGACAAAGAACCGAATGTGAGCCAAGTACTCAAAGGGGTTTCAATTTATTCATGGTGTACTGCGCCAAGCACGGTATGTTATTTTTCTTGGGAGGCCCAAGATTATTTCAGTTTTGGGGAGGCTCATAATCTTTCCATGGATTTGGGAAGGCTTACTGTGACAAAGTCTAAGAACTGTTGCCCTAGAACAATCACAACAAGGACTTCACCAATGTCTCACAGGATTCTTCATTGCGGATCTCTCTAACATCAACTGGGGCCCTATCCAAGATCTCCATAGTCTGGAGGAAGGTCTTGATTACCTTGTAAATGTCTTCACATACACGGCCCACCTGCATGCCCTTACAGAAAAATTAGGGTGAAGGGTAAGTGCCATGAGTGGCTTAACAATAATCTCAAGAAGCTAATGGTCATTAGGGACAAGACCTGGGGATTTTCAAGAAAACAAACCTTTAAACTGACTAGGAAAATAAAGGAGCTAAGAAACAAATGCAAAAAGGAACCAAAGCGGCAAAAGTCAATACCTGTGGAGCCTCCAAAACAAGCACCTATGTGATCCCCAAAATTGGAGTCACCTAAACTCCTGTTTAAGGGCAACTCAAATTCCTCCAATCTTAAACAATGATCAAACCATTGATGAAACCTATGTGGTGGCGGAAACCTTTAAAAGCTTTTCACAAACCTGGACAAATACAAACCTGTCTCACCAAATTCATCAGACTCACCTCCCTGTGCACGATGCCCAGTCAACAAAGAATCATCATGCCCACAATTCTACCTTCGCTTGGTCAGGAAAACAAGGGTGTTAGCCCTACTGAAGCATCTAAAATGGACTCTTCCTCCTGGTTTGACTAACTCGAACCAAGGCTACTAAAAGCAGTGGCACCAACAATTGCTCTCCCAGTAACTATGCTAATAAGCAGGTTCCTAGAGAAGGGTCTGTTCCTTCTAAATGGAATGTGGCTGTGGTGGTCCCAATGCACAAAGGAGGAGCACAAATCAATATTGAAAACTACAGGCCCATCTCAATTCTATGTCCCCTGGCTAAAATACAGAAGAGGTTAGTATTTAACCAGCTGCTGGACTATCTTGAACAACATCACCTTCTTTCAGATCAACAACATGGCTTTAGAAAGTGTCATGGCACAGACACGGCACTTGTTAAATTACAAGCGATGTCCTGGTTGCAATGGACAAAGGGTTACTGACAGGGACTGATTCATATACTTAACCAAGGCACTCAATCTGGTAAACTACAGATTACTCCTTGGTAAGATGGAGATGTTAGGTCTGGATAAGCACTCACTGACTTGGTTTTCAAACTACCTAGCTGACAGATTGCAAAGATCAAATGGAAAGGAGTTCACTCCAGCTGCCTTGCGATCACTGTTGGAGTACCCCAGTGCTCCATATTAGGTCCCCTATTTTTCTTGCTGTGTATTGAAGATATTGGCCAACACTGTGGATGTGGGAAATTGCTGTCATATGCTGATGACACCATGTTTTACTGGAGTGATACAGACACCAGCTCAGTTACTACTAAACTCTCTAACAGCGTGAATGCACTTGAAAAATTGTTTGCCTCCAATATAGTGCTGTCTTATTTGGTCCAAGGTATTTGGGAGCAAACAGACACAATCTCCTCCCACTATTCATTATGGTGGGGGTCTCAGATTGTGTTGAGACAAGGTAAAAGTACCTTGGTGTCTACCTTGATCAAGATATGATGTACAAGTCACATACTGTATAGATCACATCACCAAGGCCATGCACCATAAGCTGGGCCTCCTCTACAGATTAGATAACTCGCTAGCTGCAGATTCGAATAGAGTGCCATTGCAAAGAGTACTTTGCTTCTTACACTGGTCTATGATGCCCCAGTACTGCAATTCCTGAGGAGACAGAAGCCCACAAACTAACATTCTTTACAATAAGATTAGTCACTTTGCATCAGGTTTGCTGCCCAGGAGACAGCACTGTGAGGTACTCTCTAAACTGAATTGGCCTATGCTGGAACACAGGCTCAACTACCCACTTATATGCCTCACCTTTAAACTCACTAAAGTCTATACCCTCCACCTAATGGGTCTACTGACCCCAAAGCCCCTGAGATGCACCCTCCACTCATCAAACTCCAATTTACTTGAAATACCCAGGGTATGGACTAACCTGGGGAAAGGTCTTTCACATACCCTGCCCCTTACCATTGGAACTCCCTCCTGATAACCTAACCAATGTTACTTCAATTGAAGGGTTTGAAGCAGGGCTCAAGGTTTCTACATTAGAACGCTGCCATTACAGCTGCTATCGCTGAGCATTCTTCCTACAACCGTCTTCCTATATATTCCCTGCACCCGATGTACGGTCTGTTACTTGAAGCTGAATGTATACTTATAACTATATGTAAGCCTATGAATGTTAGTATCCATTGTCTATATCTCTATGTATTGCTCTATATGTGAAACTGTTAATGTGTAACTAATGTTTGGTAACTAATTTTCCTGTGTACTGGTTTGCAATCTTATGCCTCCTTGATGTCCTTGCTTCTGTATTTGTATGATTTACTATGTCCTAACCTGCCAGTAAGCACTGTATGTAACTAATTCTGGGTCACCCCTGAAAAAGGGTCTTATGTCTCAGTAGGCTCATCCAGTTACCAAATGCCATAAATAAATTAATAAATAATTGAACCCACTAGTCTGCACGTTGTCTCTGCTATACTTCCACACTGAGAGCCAAACTTGAAGTTCTTGGTGATAATGACCCTAAGTTCCTCTCTTTGGATGTATTTTTTCTGAATGGCACTGTTGAAGTACCAAGTACCCTGTCTAGTAGGAGGGCATGCTAGAGAAGCCCTACTCTCACCTGGCTGTCATTCACTTCACAATTACCTTTTGCAGGCTCTCTGCCTTGCTTCTCTTACTGGTATAACTCTGAAATTAATTTGAGAAATGGGAGAATGAGCTCAGCATTGCCTGCCCAACCCTAGTTGGAGTGGCAACTAGACTAGTCAGGTGGAGGACAAAGAATTCAGTGCCTTTCAAAATAAATATCCTAGTTCTAGAGATAGATGGCAGAGGGAAGGGTAAGGCAGTGACCTGACTATTGGATGATGTGGGCAGTGCCGGGGTGGGGAGAGTACAAGTCTGTTGGGGGTGAGTACACTACTGAATTACGGGTGGGTGGGACAGCACTGTGGCAGGGTTTGGGACTGTGCTGCAGTGGCGGGGAGGAACAGTGATATGTTATGGTTGGTGGAACTATGCTATGATACAGATGGGGTAGTTCTGTGGTAGTAGTTAGGGGACAGTGCTCTGCTGGGTTGGGGGCCAGTGTTGGTGTGTAGAAGACAGTGTTGGTTGTGCAGTGCTGTGCTGTGCTGTGAAGGGGTTAGAAACAGTGGTGGGGGTAGGGGACAGTGCTGTGTTGGGTGGGGACAATCTGCAATGGAGTGGGGACAGTACTGTGAAAAGGTGGGAGACAGCATTTTGGGGGCAGTGCTGTGGTGACGGACAGGGCTGTGATGGAGGTAGGACAATATAATTGTCACACTTCCTGGCTCAGGGCCATACACAACACCTCTTCTTTCATCATACTATCATTGTAAAGATGAAACAAAATCACCTAAACTGGCACCTGCATTACTGTTGATACTTTCCTAAGGCTCTTCTGCCAGTTAATAGTTATCCTACTCTATTGGGCTAGTCTGTTGATCCAATTTATTTCTTATTTTCTATCAGCTGTCTCTTGTCTAAATTTACTGCAATATAAAAAATCCTTTATTTAGGATAGGTCATTCTCATTCTGTGCTCTCAAGTTCAGGAACATGCTCCCTTTAAAAGTATGGGAAATATCCGTTGTTGGAGCTTTTGAAGGCAGGGTTTCCCATATTATTATTAAGACTGCTGGGTTTGAGACCAGTAGTGCCATGTTGAGATCAGCTAGGAACCAGACACATAAAGAGGGAAAAGCTTTTGGCTCCCAGCTAGGTACAGATAGCATAGACCTTTCCACATTAAGGTACACTCTACCTCATTTGACCAAGATGCAGCCGTGGCATTGCAAACAAATGCAACTACATGTCCCTTGTCCCTGCCAGAGAAATGTGGAAGCAATGGTGGCCCTATCAACACATTGCAAGACAGAGGAAAACTGGAAATTGGGAATATGCATTATAAGGGTACAAGACAGAGGAAAAAGTGACAATAAAGGGACAGTGCATTATAAGGGTACAAGATAGGAAAACTGACAACATGGGACAATTAATTATAAGGGTGCAAGACAGAGGAAAACTGACACTATGGGTAAATGAATTATAAATGTGCAAAATAGGAAAACTGACAACATGGGATAATTATTTATAAGGGTGCAAGGCAGATGGAAAACTAACAACATGAGGAAAATGTATTATAAGGGTGCAAGATAGGAAAACTGACAACATGGGAAAACTAATTATAAGGGTGCAAGACAGAGGGAAAACTGATAAAATGGAGAACATTAATTATAAGGGTGCAAGACAGAAGGAAAACTGACAACACGGGAACATTAATTATAATGGTGCAAGACAGGGAAAACTGACAACATCGAGAAATTATGTATAAAGGTACAAGATAGGGAAATTGATAACATGAGAAAATTAATTATAAGGGTGCAAGAGAAAGAAAACTGACAATATGAGGAAAATCTTTATAATGGGTGTAAGATTAACAGAAAACTGATACCACTGGGAATATTAATTAAGGATGCAAGACAGAGGAAAACTGACAACACAGGAAAATTAGTTATAAGGGTGTAAGACAGAGGAAAACTGACAACATGAGGAAAATTAACTATAACAGTACAAGACAGAGGAAAACTGGCAGCATAGGGAAAATGAATTATAATGCTACAAGACAGAGTGAAACTGACAACATGAGGACATTTAATTGTTAGGGTACAAAACATAGGAAACTAACCACATGGGGAAAGTATCTATAAGGGTACAAGACAGAGGGAAACTGACAACATGGATAAATTAATTGAAAGGGTGCAAAACATAGGAAATGAACCACACATGGAACATTAATTATAAGGTGCAAGACACAAGGAAAACTGACAACACGGGGAAATTAATTATAAGGGTGTGGAAGCCAGAGGAAAACTGAAAGTATAGGGAAATTTAATTATAAGGGTACAAGACAGAGGAAACTGAAAACATAGGGAACATTAATTGTAAGGGTGCAAAACATAGGAAGCTAACCACATGGAGAAAATTAATAAAACGGGTTCAAGACAGAAGGAAAACTGAAGACATGGGAAAATTAATTGTAAGGCTGCAAAATAGAGGAAACTGACAACATGGGAAAATTAACTATAAGGGTGCAAGACAGATGGAAAACTGACAACATGGGGAAAGTTAATTGTATGGCTGGAAGACAGACAGAAAACTATCAACACAGGGCCCCTTGTACCTCGCTGTTGCCTATGTTCCTCCCATAATCAAATCCCAGCCATTCACTCGCTCACCAACTACCTCACCAGCCTGCCCCAGAACGCTTAGCAGATTCTGCTTGGGGACCTAAATATCAACTGGCTTACCAATGCGGGCTTCCTAACCAGGGACTCCTTCACTGCCCTGGATATGTCCCAGCTCATTACCCAACCTACCAGGCACAACCCCTCTAGTGGGACTAGTACATTCCTGGACATCATCATCACCAATTGCCACACAAGGTCCTGGACATTAATATCCTCCTAGACTCTCTCAGAAACCACTCTCCAGTCCTGTTCACATAGTCTGCTCACACCTTCAAACCCAAGCCTAGGACCACCTTCCATCAACATCTCCACCTTAGAGAACCTGAGGCACAGAGCTGTTGTGTCTGGCAAGAAGGCTGATAGACAAGCATACAATGCCGAAGCAATAAATGCACATGGGCTGTCCACATGGCCAAAGCTGCACATTATCGGACCTCACTCGTCACCTCCTGGGGACAGCCTGGAAAGTCTGGGACTACAAAGAGCTTAATGGCAAGTCCCAATCCCTCCCCTTCCTACTCACTATCAATGACATTGTCTCCTCCAACCCTCAAAAGTATCATGAACTGCCCAAACACCATATTCTCTGACCTCAGTGCAGTCCTTCCCAATGGTTTCTTTGACTCTACCCCACCCTCCCTCCTCCCAACCTCCATAGATCTCCTTTCTACCTGCTTACAATATCCCTGCATGAAGCCAGACTGTACTTAGCTAAAGCCCTCAGTGGCTTCAGCCCATACAATGACCAGCTGAATACTAGACTCCTTGGACTGGCTTGACATCAGTCCTTCTCCCACTCACTGATCTTCTTAATTGCTTACTATGCCTGGGCCAGTTTCCACTTGCTTGGAAAACAGCAGTCATCACACCCATACTCAAGGGTGGTGACTGCACCTCCCAAAGTAACTACAGACCAATCTCCGTACTCCCCTCTGTCAAAAGCATTGGAAAAATAGTGGTGGTGCAGCTCACCGAATACCTAGAGAAACATGACATAATGTGCAAAGAGCAGCATGGGTTCTGAGGCTGGGCATAGCACCACCACTGCCCTATTAGAGTTTCCCAACTTCCTCCACTCAGCCTTAGACAACAGTAGCCTTGCTGGAGCTGTGTACATCGACCTCTCAAGGCCTTTGACATGGTCTCCCATCCTCTCCTGCTTGACTCCCTCTACCAGCTAGGCCTCTCCTCTGGCCCCTAGCTTGGTTCACAGCTATCTGTCATCTAGGTCCCAGTGTGTTTAAATCCATAGCACACTGCCAAACACACTACCTGTTCACTCTGGAATCCCCACATCTCCATCCTGGGCCTCTCATTTTAGTCTTTACCTAAATGCACTTCCCAACAACTGTGAGGAAAGGTGCTGCTCTATACAGATGACGCGGTCATCCTGGCATCGCATCAAAACCCACCTGCCCTGCAAGCCACACTCCAGCACTCCTTCACCCAAATAGAGCAATGGTTCTCCGACCACAGGTTAATTATCAACCTAAAAAATCGAAAGCCATGCTCTTCGCCCACCATCAGAGCAAAGCCAGAAATGCCTCACTCCAGATTCTACCCAGTACACAACACCCCTGGAACAAGTAGCCTCATACAAATAGCTTGGCATCAAGTTTGACTCTGCTCTCACTTCCACTCCCACATCAACACCCTCTGCTCTGCTGTGAATTCTCAAATAGGTTTACTCTACTGGCACAAGGACTGCCCCCAATGCACTGGTTAGCCATCACCACTTCAGTCCTGTCCCAAGTAGACTATAGACTTCAATATATGCAGAACCAGACAAAACTGCCCTGAATAAAATCCATCTATCTATTAACAAGGCTTGCAGACTCCGACTGGTGCGGACAGGATTACCCATACTTGCACCTCTACTCCACCGCCAACTTGCTCAATGTCAAGGAGAGGATTCGCTATCAGATGGTGCTCTTAAATAGGAAAATAATCCTTGGTCTCTCCCTCCCCAGGGCTGACCTCCTCCCTCCAACGTGCATCCACTACCATCCCCACGCGCAGCACCTGTAAGACTACCTTTTGTTACCGAGAGTCAGGATGTCACTCGCCCAGAGATCTTTTTACTATAGGGCCCTATCCTGGTTCAGCTCCCTCCTGGACACCAGCAGAATAAACAATGTTGGAAGAAATGAATTATCTTGGTGCAAGATAAAGAGAAGGCAGATAACATGGAATGAAATAAATAATCACAGTGCAAAACAAAGTGAAAAAGACAAAATTGGGAGAAACTAATTATAGGGTGCAATATAAAGTGAAAATATGCAACAAGGAGGGAAATGAATGCATGAGGTGTAAGACAAAGTAAAATAGACAGCATGGGGAACTGAATGATCAGGATGCATGGCAGAGCCTCCAAAAAACATAAGGGAAATGACTGAACAGGGTGCAAAACAGAGTGAAAATAAACAACAAGAGGAATGAATTATTAGGTGTGCATGGCAGAGCCAAAAAGAAAAAAAAAACATGGGAAAATGAATGATCAGAGTGCAAGACGGGTGAAAATAAATAACATAATACTGCGCTCCTGTGCAAAATAAATCCTAACTCGTCCTCTGGGAACAACGGCTAGAACCCGGCTGCTGAGGACTGCAGCACGCCATCACCTACCCGTTACCCTACTTATCAACAGATCCTTCCAAGAAGGGATGGTCCCAGTAAATGGAAAGTTGCCACTATAGTCCCAGTCCACAAAAAGGAACTCGGGACAGGGTGGAGAACTACAGGCCCATCTCTCTTCTCTGCCTCCTTGGAAAAATTCAGGAAAGACTAGTCTATGATCAACTTCAAGACTACCTGGAACAACACCTACTCCTCTCAAAGTCCAGCATGGCTTTTGGAAAGGCCACGCACTGACACCGCCCTTATCAGGCTAACATCGGACATACTAAATGCCATGGACCAAGGCACCTCTACGGGTGCACTATTCATTGACCTATCCAAGGCCTTTGACTTGGTTAATCATAAGCTTCTCTAACTAAGCTTCATCGGCTTGGCATGGATCAGCTCTCACTCTCCTGGACCACGAGCTACCTGACTAATCGATCGTCAAAAGTCCGCTGGCAAGGAGTCCAATCAAACCCTAGGCTTGTGACCTCGGGTTCCCCAGGGCTCCATTCTGGGCCCCTACTATTCTCACTATTTTGAATGACCTTGAAGACAGTGCACCCTGCAATCTTATCCTCTATGCAGATGACACTGTAATCTACTTCAGTGACCCCAAACCTCGGTCATCTCAGCCAAACTCCAAACTAGCCTTGCAAAAGCTTGAAGCATGGTTTACTGCCAACCACCTAAAACTAAACGAAGATGAAACAAAAGCAGTCCTTCTTGGGACCCGCCGGCTGGGCTATGACTACAGTGGACTACTCCAACTCTCATCAGCCCAAGGAAAATGTGCTGAGGTCACTGACCAGTTTAGGTATCTTGGGGTTGTCCTTGACTAAGAGCTAACCTACAAACCCCATATAGATGCCTTAACAAAATCCATCCACTAGAGGCTGGGTCTCCTATACCGCCTGGAAACTCCCTCTCTGGGGAAGCCACGACAGGTCATTGCAAACTGCAACCTCCTTCCCTCATTGTTATATGGCTCCCCACTGCTTCTGTCCCTTAGAGTCTGAGCTAAACAAGCTCACCACCTTCTACCACGCATTGCTAGCTTGGGACCTACTCCTCCCCAAGGAGACATCACTGTGAGGCTCATAAAGACCTCCGCTGGCCGACACTAAGGCATAAATTATCCTACGCCTCTGCCTGCCTTGCCTCAAATTCTCCTCCATACGCCACCCACCGACCTTAGTGACCTGCTCACCCCTAAAGTCTCCATTCGAAACCTTCGGTCTATGAACATACCCTGCATCCAGACCAACCAAGGAAAGCGCTCCTTCCAGTATACTGCCCCACACTTCTGGAACTTGCTCCATGCTACCTTGCTGGACAAACCCTCCCTCTCCTCATTCAAAGCTGGTCTTAAAGCCTACCTTATTGAACTAAGCCTGTGTTGCTGCAACCGCTAGATAATGCACTCACCTTACCCCTTTATACTAGTTACTGACTAAAATCTCGCTCCCCTGGACTAGCTAACTTCTAATGCTAATATCACTGTATACCTGCAACAATGTAACAGTACTCTCCTATCCCTATCCAAATGTACCCCACTGACAATGTATGTACTCTGACACTGTCTTACTGTATGTACTCCGACACTGTCTTATTGTACCCCTGCCTCATGTACTGACTGTGTATGCATTTTGAAAATGTCTTACTATAACCTGATGTAAAGTGGTTGGTGTACTCAACCCCGGGTCGCCCCTGAAAAAGGGATCTCTGGTCTCAGTGGAAGCACCTGGTCAACAAAATCTAAATAAATAAATAAATATGATTCTGGGTAGACAAGATGCTGCAAAGATTAATTGTACTGATGGCTGCACCTGACCTATCTATCTATCTTTTATTATTCATAGCAGGCAAGGTTTAAGAAGCAGCATACATACCGAAGAATGTCCTGTGTAAGTGAAATAGCTATTAAGTAAAATGCTGCATGCTGATCTCTCTAGCATCACCACCTATTGGCAGGTGACATTGCTGAGAGGAAGAAAGAAATCTAACAAAGCCAACATCTGACAGCCCCTCATCTTCCCTGCCCTGAAAATAAAACAAGTAGAAACTGGCAGAAATTACTTTCTCTTTTCAACCCCTCTAGCCACAGCAGCATAAGTCTTTATCAGTTTGGAAAATACTAGGTAGGCGAATATTCAAAGGGTTGCACATGGCGCAACAGAGTTGCACGGGACAACTCTGCATTGCGCCCGGGGAGATATTGGAAAGGCTGCCTGGTGCAGTGCATATCCTGATGTGCCAGGGTGCAATGTAATTGTATGCAGTGCAGCTGCGGGAGGCGTGCCCATGCATATGCAGCACATCCCAATATTGGCCTGGGATGTGTGGCACATATGCTGGTGCAACCCTGCATTGCGCCACAAAGGGGGCTCAAAGTTGAGCCTGTGAAGAGTGGGAAAAACTCTTTAATGACTTCATTCACATATTTGGGACTGTCTAGTACAGTATGCCCTGCAAGCCCAGTGTCAAGCCCATTGGTCCACACTGGGGACCAATGGGCTTGCAACCATACTGTACCTGTCATTGAGCAGGTGGCCAGGCAGTATGCAGGTGGGTTGCAGCAGCCCACCAATGAAGGGGGCAGGGTGGGCAAGGGGTTTGGTGTGGGTGCCACTGGATCACCAGGGCATGTATTTATGGAGGATTACCACGATCATGGCAATGGGAGGTGGGATTCACTAGACCACCAGGAATGTCATTTTCCATATATTGGGGAATCGGGTGGGAGGGGGGACCATAGACCACCATGGATGGTGGTCATTTATTACATTTATAGGGGAATCAGGGACTCAGGGGGCACTAGACTACCAGGGCTTGTGTGTTATACAGTTACGTGATCGCTGCTACTGGGTGGGGGATGCCCAGGATACCCTGCATACATCATGCTGTGCAGGGCGCCAAGTGCAAGTTGCTGGGCTGTCCTGCACAAGGCAGCGAAATGGGGCCATAATGACATTCAAATGGCCCCATTTTGTGCCTACATATTTATGGCCTCATTTGCAAGCCCCCTGCTGAATATCGTGGGTGATGCACTTGCGCAACTGCACAGCTGCTGCATCCCGTGCTCTCTATCTGTGGCTTGCGCCAGTGCAGTGTCACTGTGCTATGTGCAGTATGTGCACTGACCTTGCCATATTAAATGGTGCTGTGCCATGGTTCATCACCACTGAATATCACCTTGCCTGGCACTGGTGCATCCAGTTCCACTGCGCCTGGGCTTGTGCCATGCCTGGTGCAGTCTGACTATTCGGCCTAGGTGTACAAACTGTTATCCTCAAGGGTCAATGGAAGGATTGGGAACAATCTGACCTTTAAGTACAGCCATTTTATAGTGCCACTCCATAAATCACCAGCCCTCTGATAGGGCAATTTTATTATATCTATGACCTCCAAAGCAAAAGGGTGGACCTTACAGCAATTTTCTACTGGTCATGAACCTTTATTGCCCTCATTTGACTTATGGTTTCTCACTGTATATACTGTAGTTACGGATTACGTTTGGTTTTGCTAATGTTTGTAGGATACTACAGGGGTGATTGTATGTTTACCGAAGTCTATACTATACAATTATATCACCAACAAACATCTTGCTCCATTAGCTCAAAAGTGGTTCCCTATGCCTTATTTTATAGCAGACAATAAGCGTGCTGGGTTTGGCAGCTTGCAGAAAGGATTATGTTTACAGTTAAATGAGTTAGCCATCCTGATACTTGTCACACTTGGAATGTCCAGGGTCTTAACACCCTGATTAAAAGAAAAAGTACTGTCTCACCTGAAGAGACTTAGGATGCACATATCCTTTCTGCAAGAGATCAAATTAACCCCAACTGACCATATGAAACTGGTTAGGGACTGGGAGGGACAATGATTTCATGCCTCAGCCTCCCACCAAAAGCAAGGGGTGAAATATTGCTTCACAAAACCTCTGGTGGGTCCCTACATACACCAAAAGCGATCCACAAGGTAGGTGAGTCATTATGCTGATGGATACCCAGATGGTCCAATTTCATTGGGCAATGTCTATACCCCCAACTAAGATAATTCTGCCTTCTTCCACACTGTTGCCCAAACAATTACACAAATTATAACATCCACCACCCCAATAACATTAAGAGGAGATTTCAATCTTACACTGGTACCCATGCTGGATAGGAGTTCCACAATAATGAACCTCACACTAGAGGAGCACAGGCCATCTCCCAATTGATACAAGACCTTGGCCTGGTGGATATTTAGAGAACTTTTCACCCCAGGGAATGAAACTATTCTTGTCGCTCTTCCATTCATGACTCTTACAGCCATTTAGACTTCTGGCTGGTCTCCCTCATATTGCCCAATCCTCCCTTGACTCCACAATTCTCCTGTGGTGATAGCTGACCATGCCTCAGTCCGACTACATTTTATGGGGACCCCACTCTTAACTTGCCATCTTAGATGCTGCACCTACTGCTGCTAAGGGACACTGACTTTATTCCCAGGACTTAGTGTGAGGTCAAATAATTTTGAGGATAACCCCTTATGAGATACTTCTGCTGGGAATACTTGGGAGGCATTCAAGACAACTATGAGGAGGTAAATTATGGGGTGCTTGGTAGCCCGACAGAATAAAGGAACAATACCTCCACAAGCTAGAGACAGTTCTGCATGCAGCAGAGATTCAGTTTAAGGCACTTCCTCACTCTTTTCCACACTTGCCCCTGGGATGCACTGTTATAGGTCTATGTATGGAAATCAATGCCTTACTCACTAGAAAGGCTGAGATTTCCATCCTACCCTGAAACACAAATATTGGAAGCGGATGACAAAGGAGGTAAGCGTTTAGCGTATCACCTCAAGAAAAACAATCTGAATAGTTGATTGCCAGCCTTAAGCGGGAAAATGGACAGGTCCACATTAAAGCACAAGAAATGAATAACATTAAAAATTATTCTATACTACCTTCTATACCTCTTCTAAACATCCAAACCCTAAAATTATACAGGATTTCCTTGACTCAGTAGACCTTCCCAGACTAACACCACAACAAGCCGTATTCTAGACTCCTCCTTGACTTTAACAGAAGTCTCTCTTGTACTGAGATCATTAAATGCTGGCAAAGCCCCTGGAGGTGTTGGCTTTCTGGCAGAGTTTTAGCAGTACATATTGACTACAGTCTCTTCTGGTACTGTGTTCAGTCTACCGAAGGCACTAACTTTGGGTGTCTCCCTAATCCCTAAAGAGGTGGTCATCACAGTACTCCTGAAAAGGGAAGGACCCTACAGGCCCATCTCATTAATCAATGTGGACAGTAAGGTATTCACCAAAATTTTAGCAAATAGACTCAACACCCTTCTCCCACAGCTTATACACCTCTCCCAAGTTAGGTTTGTACAAGGTCAGTATATCATGGACCACATCTGCTTCCTACTAAACCATATCCCTGCAGCAAAGATCTTACCTCCCCAGTGCTGCCATTGTAGTCAGTTGAGAAGGCATTTGATTCCCTTGAATGGAATATCTCCAAATGGTACTTGCATACTTGGGGTTCAGAGACCAGTTTCTGTCCTGGGTACATTCCATTTATAATACCCCAATGGCCACAGTTCTCACTAACTCCCTATTGTATGAACCATTTTGACTACAGAGAGTACACAACATGTTTGTCCCTATCCCCCATCTATTTGTATTGCCAGTGGAACTCCTTGATGTGGCCATCCAACAACATCGACAGATCTTGGGAATAACTATTAGTCAACAACAATATTGGTTCGACCAAGGAAATCTTGACTGCAAATCGCTTCACAGTCGTGGAGATGCTACAGGACACAGTTGCTGAAAAGCAGATACTGAACCAAACACTGAACCTTCCGAGGAGACAAGGCAGAACTGGAAAAATTGCAACCAAGGGATGCAAGGAAAACAGAAACAAAATAATTGAAAGAAACCACATGTGCAGGGGACTCTATGATTACAGGAGCTGAGTCTCACTTCAATAAATCTATTGTGAAGGTCTAATGCCTCCTGGTGCCTCGGCCAAGACAGACAATGAATGAATTGAGAGGATCATAGACCAAGCAAAGAGAAATCAATGTACTGCTCCATCTCTGCACCAATGACCTAGCAAACCAAATGGCAGAAGAGGCCAATCAAAACTTCAAAAAGCTGGGGAACAATTGGTGGCACAGTCATCCTCCTGACAGTCTTTGAGGTCCTGACAATGTGGGGAAAAAGGTGACTGCATGAACAAGATCAGCAAGAAGGAAATAGAGAATTCAACATTTGGTCAATGGTGTAAGGAAAAAAGGTTACCATGTCATAGGTGGCTGGGGGCTTCTGGGAGAAGACTCTTCAAGTTTGTGGTCTTCACTTAGTCAAGGAGCAAGTGTGCTGGGACAAAAGTTGAATGTCCACCTCAAACGTTTAAACTAGGTGAGGGGAGTATGGCACTAGAAACCTATCAGCAAAAGCATAGAAGATGAGAACTTAGCTGCCACTCCCCACAATCAAGATTTACTAGATCACATCACAAACTCATCATAGCAAGCAGAAAAAGGCTCTAAAGGACCAGAAAGGGACCAAGAAAGCAGAAAAACAGTAACAGACCAGAAGGTGAAGAAACACTTCAACTCCTGGTTCTTGGACTAGGGTGTGCCTTAATGCCAGAAGCCTAGGTAACAAGATAAGTGACCTTTAGTTATGGATGGCAGAGTCCTGTATGAACCTGCTGGCTGTCACAAAAACCTGGGCATCAGAAAACAATGGTTGGTATCTCTCGGATCTGGGTTATCGCTCTTTAGGAGGGATAGGAGGGAGCCAGAGGGGTAGCGCTTTCTGTTAAAGAGGGAATAGAGGCCACAGCATGCAATGTCTGCATTAAAGAAGGAATGGAATCTCTGTGGGTACACCTAGTTCAACCTTAGGGAAGAGGATACACATCTGGGTATATAGGCCTCCGAATCAAGCAGAGAACAGGTACAGGGAGTTCTTGGAAGAAATTAGAGGAGTATCACTGAAAAGCAAATTAGTGGTGGTAGGGGACCTAAAATGCCTGATGTTGACTGAGGCATCCCAAAGCTAGATCAACTAGGAATCATTCGTTGGTAGAAGCCTTACAGGATTACTTTCTTATGTAGTTAGTCACTGAGCTGACTAGGCAGGACACCATCTTAGATGTGGTTTTCACCAATTAGGAAACAGTCGGGGCAGTCAGGGTTGTGAAACTGCTGGCTAACAATAGCCACAACTCTGGTTCGAATTATCCCTGAGGAGGTCAAATCTCTGTCCAGGGCAGAAGTCCTAAATTTCATAGGGGCTAATTTTGATAAAATGAGGGATCTAGCCAGAGAAAACTAATTAAGATACACAAGCAGTTAAGTAGAAGAAATTTGGGAATCAATTAAACAAACCATTTTATATGCCACAAAAATATGCATAAAGATGGTGACAAAAGGAATAGACACAAATGCCCCATATGGTTCACTAGTCAAGTTAAAACAGCCATTAGGGCCAAGAAAGATGCCTTCCTCAACTTCAAAGGAAGCAGGGAAACAACATATGGGAAGATTATATACAGAAGAATAAGGAGGCTAAGTTGGCAGTGAAGCGAGCAAAGGTGACTGTGGAACTTAGATAGCAAAAGAAGTCAAAGAGGGAACAAGCAATTCTTCAGGAATTTAACAGAGAAGAGAAAGAAAGGAGGGCAGTTGGATTTAAAGATGGGGACAGGATCATGGAGAAGACAGACAGAAGGCCACCATTCTGAACAAATACTTCTTTTCAGTGTTCACCAAGGAACACAGTGGCCCAATGCCTGACAGTGGCATTACAGTGCATAGCAGGTGTGTCCCACAAATGGAAACACCAATTATTACCACAGGAAGGGTTGAGGAGGTGCTTGAGGTATAAAACAAGCCAACTGTCGTGGACCAGATGGAATACATCCAAGGATACTAAAGAGTTGGCAGGCGAGTTAGCGGACCCCTTGGTGCATCTGTTTAACAGTTTGCTTCAGATGGAGTCATGCCAAGGGCTGGAAGAGGGCTGATGTGGTGCCTCTACATAAGGGTGGAAGCATGAAGGAAGCAAGTAACTACAGACTGGTTAGCCTCACGTAAGTGTTAGGAAAATAAATGGAGATCTTGATTAAACAAGACCTAGTGGAATACTTGAGCAAGAATGGCCTTCAGGATAACAAACAACATGGTTTTATGGTGGGCAGGTCATGCCAAATGAACCTGATAACATTTTTGATTGGGTAACTAGGGAAATGGATAGAGCCATCCAGTGGACCTCCTCTATCTTGACTTCAGCAAGGCCTTTGATTGTGTGCTATATAACTGCCTGCTGAAGAAGCTAGATTTCAGCATAGCAAACTGCATTGTTAAGTGGGTGGTAAACTGGCTGGGGTCAGGTAGTAGAGAGTAGTTGCCAACAGGGAGAAGTAAGATATGAGAGAGGTGATGAGTGGGGTCCCTCAGTGGGGACCTGTTTAATTCTTCATCAGTGACATAGGAATAGGTATCCAGGGCAAAACTGCACTGTTTGCAGATGACACTAAGTAAGGTGGTAGGGTGGACAGTGAGGAAGCAGTTGGAAACCTACAGAAAGATCTGAAAAATTTGGAAAAATGGTCTAGTGTTTGGCAGCTGAAGTTCAATGCCAAGAAGTGTAAAGTGATGCATCCAGGCAAGAATAACCTGAGGACTGCCTATTGGCTCAATAGGGTCAAGTTCAGTGCCTCACAAGAGGAAAGGGATATAAGAGTTATCATATGTGACACCCTAAAACAAGCCAGCCAATGCAATGCAGTATATAGTAGGGCCAGCAAAATGTTGGAGTGTATAGGGAGAGGATTTGACAGTAAGCATCAGGAGGAGATACTGCCACTATACAGATCCTGGTGAGACCCCACCTGGAATACTGTGTCCAGTTGTGGAGCCTACACCTTAAAAAGGACAGGTACAAGATAGAAACCATAAAGAAGACAGCCAAAAATGATACAGGGGCTCAGGGGCTACCGTATGAAGGCATCTTGAGGCATTAAACATGTACTGCTGCGGAAACAAGGAGAGAAGGAATATGATAAAAACCTTCACGTACATGAGGAGATTTAATGCAGTGCCCTACTCTGAACCATTCACCAGGGCATCCAGCTCAAATACAAGGGCATGGATGGAAGCGGAAAGGTGGGAAATTCAAAGGGATTTTAGGAAAAACATTTTCTCAGAAAGGATAGTGGAGTCAAGAAATTCTGCCCCAAATGTAGTGGGAGCTAAGACCATGTCAGCCTTCAAACAGGGTAAGGATAAAGAGTATGCTTGAATTAAATCCATGGTTAAAAGCACTTACCTAGGTCCCAGGATCTGCTAAGGTCTCGGGTACTCACAGGCAGACTTAATGGACTTTGGGTCTTCTGCTATCACCTTTCTATGTTTCTAACACTCCACACTTACGTATGCAGATGACCTGCTGGTTCCTATTGCTGATACTACCACTCTCTCAAGCCTCTATTGGACACTCTAAATTTATTCACACAGTACTTAGGGTTAAAGTTAAATCAGACTAAACAGAAGTGTTCTCATTGAATTCGTTCTGCCAACCTCAACATGTACATGTAGCATTCTATGACCTAAAATTGGTCCCAAATGGAATTAAATACCTTAGAATGAAGGTAGCCCCCATCATTAAAAATTATGGGAACTGTCTGGCCTGGTGGCACTTGAAGGTTGAGGTGCTGGATGCCACACCTTGCACCATGCTGGCGACCTGAGTTTGGGAGCAAGCTCTGGCAGCCATGAGTCAGATGGGGAGAGGGTGTGGAGCTGGGTCGAGCAGCCACAAGGCAGCTATCCTCTCCAGGGAGGAAGTGAGGGTTCTCAGGCTATTGAATGCCACCTGGTGGAAGCTAGATGGTAGCACCCAACCACAGAGAACCCTGGCACTAGGCCAGGTAGTTGAAAGAGGCCATCATTGGAGCCATGGGTATATGGCTTCCATGACATGTCAAATGCATTCCAGGGTCCCAGGTAGTGGGTAGAAAATCAAGAAATACCATGTCTGCCCCATTGCCAAGTAGGTGCAGGAGGTGCAGGAGGCAATGGGGAGCAACAAGCTGTATGAAAAAAATTATGGGAACTGAATTTAGGACCACTATTATCTACCATAAACAAGGAGTTTGACCGCTGGAATCTACTCAACTGGCGTTGGCTGGCAAAACAGCAGCCATTAAGATGATTACTGCCTGCCAAATATTTTTCTCTATACCTCATTTACCAGTAGCAATCCCAGCTCACTGGTATACCAAACTAGATGTCATTGTAGGTAATTTTATATTGGATGGCAAGAAACCCTGGTACAGCAGAAATACATTCCAAGCTCACTGCAGGACGGAGAATGGGGTCTCCTATGGCTCGAAGGTTACAAGTGGGCCTTTCAAACAACAGACATTACAATGGTTTAAACCAAGAACAGACAGCCCTCCTCAGTGGCTTTGTTTGCATTTAGCTCAACTGCTAGTTTATTTTTCTTTCACAGCTGCTTCTCCATGAGCTAGCATTAAGTCTACAGAACATTTATTTTAATTCCATCCCATTTCTCAGACAGCTTAGTTATCATAAACCCCAAATTAAGTTCTGTGAGGACTTGAAACCACAAGCAATGTCCATTTTTTAAATATTCTACAAGAGAAAGGCATGCCACCCTACATGTATATATCCCTTTAGTGTTATTGTTCTAATTTGATTGGTTTTGTTTTACTACTTTTGTTGCTGACCATAGCTTATTCTGCTCTAATAAACTCAAAATCTGATCCTCTGTACTTAAGTGAAACAATAAAATGTACCCAGGATATTATTGAAATTAATTGAATGGGTTCATATTTAGATCTACAGTAATATATATTACAAATTAGCTCCATCATATAAGCAATAGGCTGCTATGAATGGGGAGGTGGAATGAGATACAGTAGCACAGGGTGAAAATTTAAATAGAGTGCACCTAATACAAGAGTAACAGCTTCTAATTTATTAGGACCACAGGATCTTGAGGGTTTATTGGAAAAATCAACTCGTAATATGTGGAGCAACTAAAGAAAAGATGATGCCCTCTTCAGAAAGAAGTCTGTAAACTTAGTCCAGTCAACTATAGCAGCTCTGTTACTCTGAAATTAAGCTCACCTGAAAATTTGCTTCTTTTATTCTTTGAAGATTCAAATTTTGCCACCAATAACTAATCCAGGCAATATTTCATTGCCATCCACCATTTCATCAAGCCCAGCAAATGGTATTCCAAGTTAAAAATAATATATAATTATTAAAGGGTACTACATGGTGCCTACATGATATTGAAATCAGAAAACAGTTCATTTCATCACCTCTGTGCCACCATCAAAAGATGTCCCCTAATAAACACTTTTATGTTAATCAACTCTTTGCAAATATTTATATACATTATACATTACTGTAATTTTTTCAAAAACTAGGATAGATAAATTGAAAGAGTCAGTCTGCTGGAGAACACACAATGGTCCCACATGTAATAATCCTATTATATATCTAGTCTATCCAACTGTATTGAGAAAACAAATGCTGTGTATACTAGATCTACTTTTCAGAATTGTTGGACACAGATGCAAATGTATGCTGCACCTACATCTGCATCTACCCACTTAACTCCAGGCAGCCCTTCTAATATTTTCATAAGTCGCCTCCATTTGTGACAAAACTTCACAATCTGCAGCAGTAAACAGATGCAACTCTAAATTGTGGCCAGGTTGGACTGCATTCATGTCTGTTTTTGACGCAAACTGTGGATGCTGTTAGACCATATAATAGATGGACTAGCAAGTTTGGATGCATTTCTGCTTAGAAAATAGGAAACACATGTTAGGTGGATCATTTTGAAAATCCTTCCTGCTACCTTTCATTCTTAGAGATCAACTGAACTTGAAAATACACAAAATGTCCCTCGGTGCTAGTAAATATCATTTATGCACATCCAGTAGTCTACAATGTCAAATAATGAACTTGCAATAGTTGAGTCTTACTCCAAAATGTAATGTGAATTGTTTGAATTATAACTCTATACTATTCACAGAATTTCCACTGATAAGAAATGTTTATGTGCCTGATATAACACATGTGCAGTAATGCTTTAAAAGCTATCTTTCTGTCAATTCTTTAGTTGTTTGTATAAGGTCCTATTTTAGTTCTTCCTGATGTAGTTATTTTATGTCCAAACATATATTAGTGTAGTTCATAGCTCATTGCTTGTGCTACATACTGTAATTGGATACAGAGGCCAGATCGATAAGTAGGACAATGCTCGTCAGCTATTTAGCAGTTTGAATTGATCAGTGCTTAGGTACTTTGAACATAGTCATACAGTCAGTGATTATAGTTCAAGTGAGCTGGATAGTCTTCTGCAAGGTGCTTAGATGCTGAGCTGATGAGTAACGTGTTATGTCTTGGTATTGGTTTGGCCTTACTCAGTATCCCACCATAAAAGAATGTTTAGTCCAGTAGTATGAGACCCCAAAAGAATAATAATGTCAAACGATTATCTCCTCCAACTAAGGAGAGTATGACCAGTTGCACGCAGAAGAGGAAAAACCCTTGGGGAAACCTCTGAGGACCCATGGCTACTGACCTGCCCGTCCTTCTGGGCATATTAAGGAGAATAATCCTAAATAACAATATTAAGCTAATTCGAGTTCCAAAGTTCAAGATCCTGCTCCAGTGAAGCAAAGCTGAATAAGTACAGAATATTCTGGTTGGTGAACGTAGCAGCATCCTTCTAGCAAATTCAAGTCCAAGAATCCATGTCCAGAGCAGAGTGGGGTAGACTGGAATCCATGGTCGATAATGATAATCGAAACGTTGAAGTTACATTAGTGAAATGTTCCAGCAGGTGAGGATGGCGTCTGCAAGGAGAACCAGTAACCAAAAGGCTAGGTGTCCATGTCCAGTGTAGGAGGAAATAGTTCATATTCCTCTTGGCAAGCTTTGCAATGAAGGCCTTGGTGATGAAGCATAAGAACTGGGCACATGCTGCATAGTCTGGAGAGGGCGGAGCAGTAGGAATCTCTTATCTGAAGTGGAAGTAGGTAAGTGAATTAGGTATAGATCTTAGCGAATATTGTAGACATAAGTTAAATGTACCTCCAGATCCTGATGGGGAAGTAGGTTGTAAAATAAGAAATCGTCTTCATGAACCTCTAGGTGCTGTAAGAGTGAAGTAGGTAATATGAGCAAGTAGTGTAAATGAGTGGACCTGTACATAGGTCAGTTATAGTAGTAAATAAGCTGCATGATGCAGACATAGTCTATGAGTATTATTGCATAGCTTATGTACGTATCACGGCGAGGGGTATGAAGAAATAGTAATAGCTCAGGAATCGAAGGCGTCATCTGGTGCTCCAAATAGTTGCACAGTGATGTAGAGATCCACATTTCAAAACTAGAATGGTACAGTAACTAGAATTGACTTGGTGAGAGTAGTCTGACGAGTCCTGAATAGTCGAGCTTGTGAGTCAAATGGAGATAACTGAAGAGGCAGAGTCAAATGAAGTAGCTTTGACACATGATCCAAGTAGCTTTAGAGCATAAACCCTGAGATTGAAAGTCTTCTGGATACGCTCAAACTAAGTGTCCTGGTAGGGTGTAGCAGTAGAAATTCATATGATTGAAGAAGCAAGGCAGAAGCATTCAAGAATGGTGACGTCAGCTAAACGAATCCTGGATGTGTATCCATAGTAGAAAGGACCTCCTAAGCTGGTAGACATGGTGGCATATCATTGTATAATAGGGTATGAACCTCCAGGCCTCAAAGCTGAGTGAGGCAGGTATAGAATAAGTAGTTGAACTCCCATGCCAGATGGGAGAAGCAGGTCATATAAGTGGCGAATATGGTGCAGTAATATAAGAGTAATGGACCTCTGGGCCCGTGGGAGTGCAGGTCTGATGAAATGCGATCGCGAACCTCCAGTCCGTGGGGGCGAGCAGGTTGCAGAGCAGTGATAGATAACAAAATGGTAATGTCTAACTGCATGCCATGCAGAAATAGTAGTGAAGTAGTAAGGAACAGATTGTAATGGTATTGTAAATGATAGCATATACTAACATAGAAACATAGATTTTGACGGCAGATAAGGACCGCTAGCCCACCCAGTCTGCCCATTTCTACTCTAATGGATAAGCTGCAGATCCTAGTTAACCAGCAGCCTACTTCTTCCTACCCCTACCCCTAGAATTGCCTTATGACTGTCCCATGCATGCTTGAATTCCACCGTTTTGACTCCACAACCTCCTCCGGAAGGTCATTCCATGCATCCACAACCCTCTCTGTGATAAAATACTTCCTTAAATTACCTCTGAGCCCCCCTTCTATCTTCAAATTGTGTCCCTTGTTCTTGCACACCTCTTTTTGAAAGATGCTACCCTCTTGGACTTTGTTGATTCCTTGAGATGCTTGAAAGTTTGATCATGTCCCCTCTCCCTCCTTTTCTCAAGGCTATACATATTCAGCTCCTTAAGTCTCTTCATATGTCTTCGGTGCAGACCCTGCACCATTTTAGTTGCCCTCCTCTGGACAGCCTCCATCCTGTCTATGTCCTTATGGAGATTGGGTCTCCAGAACTGAGTCAGTTTGGAGCGGAGTAGTAATGTAGTTTAAGGCAGTCTTATGGAAGCCGTATCCTGAATATCGAGTATGGGAAAGATTGCAGTGAAGAGACCTGGGCGGATGAGCTGACAACTTGACCAAAGGGAATAAGCATCCAGAAACCATAGTAGATCAATGTCTTGAGCATCAGTTAAACCAAAGAAGGCAGTATGGAATAGAGCTCAGCAGGAGTTCAAGCGGAGATGGTAGTAGCAACTCCGGAGGAGTTGATGTAGCATGGCTAGAAGCATCCAAGAATTGAGGCAAATATCTTGATGTACTCCAGAATAATCCAGTGGAAGGCAGAAGCAGTAGGAAGCATGATTTGGAGGTAGGTCCGAATGAATGAAGCAGCTCTGTAGGAAGCATCCATGGGAGCGAAACGGGCTGAGCCTGAGTTGGGAAGTGCGGCTAGAACATGTGTAGGTTAACTGATAGACTGTAGGAGGGACGTTGATCGTGAGGTCAGCTGGTGAATAAATAGAATAGTAGCAAAACCCAGGAAGGCTAGCACACAGCATGACCAAGCAAGGTCAGCTGGTAAGGTACATAAAGGTGGCAGCTAGCCCCACTAAGCTAGCATGCACAGCTGGACCACACGTAGGTGAGCCAATAAGTGAGTAGTAATAAAGTAAAATGCAGTGAAGCAACATAGTAAACATCCAGGAACATGAAGTAAACCTGAGACATAACAGAAAGTACATCAACAGTGGAGCACAAATGGATATCCTAGACAAATGGAGAGATGGAAGCAAGGTGAGAGCTGCAGCATCCAGAACTCGATTAGCATGGCTGAAGGTGAGACATCCTGGAATATATCTGAGTTTGACGGAGAAGCTCAGGTGATGGCCAGCCAGAAGGATCCAAGCAGGGCGCTGAAGGCAGTGATAGGCGCATAGCTGTAGTACATGACAGGGAACTGAGGGTTGAAAACAAGGCAGCAGCTAGGCCCGTAGTAGGGTAGGATGAGCGGCTGGATCACACGTGGGTCAGCCGAGGATGAAGTAGAGGCAGCAACTAGGCCTAATGAAGGCTAGCATGACTGCAAACCCACTGGGTAGGAAAGGGGCAGTAGTGCTTGCCAGGTTAGGAGCAAGTAGTCAGATACAATAGGTAATCAGGATGTAATATCATGGATGAGTTTCATCGGTGGTGCAAATGCCCAGTCACGTATTTTATATGGGTATAGTGATGCCACTTATGTAATTGAGGCGATAACAACTGCATATCCTTTCAGATGCAAATAAATCCCCAAACATGTGATGTGTACTGTTTCCTAAGGCACCAGGAATGTTTTTAGAATGAATGTCACTGAAATCTGCACAGTAGTTTAAGGTAGGTAGTTAGCAGCATCAGTACTCTGACAGGCAGTGAAGCACAAAATGAGCTGGGCATTAGGAGTTTAATGCCGGTGATGAAAAAAGGTGAATAAAGTGCAACAAGTGCTTCCATAAGGTCTCAAATAAAGGTGTAGTAGTAAATAGTGTAAAGCTTCCGACCTCCTTATGTGGAGAAGCGCTAAATGTACTATGCAGCAGGAGAAGGTACTATCTGATGGAAGTGGGTAGGCTTTGCAGTGAATACAGGCAGAATGCCTAATGGAGTAGGTAAAGTAAATGGCAGCAGCAGCCGTTGCAGCTTGCAGGAGATGTAAAGGTGCATGGTCTCTCTGTGGCGGAAAGATCCAGGAAGCAATCATCAGGTGGAGGACATGAGAATTCAGCGCAGCTAGGAGGTATTCTGCGGCAAGTGTCATGGTGCCAAATGAAAGCAATGTCTGTTAGCAGCAGCAATGGGATGTATGAAACCCACGCAAGGGTGGCGGTGGGACCAGAAGAAGCTCCAAGCTGTAACATCAGGAGGAGAGCGAGCGGCGATGGACTAGGCATGGAACCGGGCTGCTCAGGAAGGTGAGGAGACAGTGCAGTAAGTACACAAAGGAGGGCGTGGGCAAAGCAGCGTGCCACAGCAGGAAGAGGCAGGGTCAGAAACAAGCTACAAACCCCACCCCCAAAAGAAAAAGCACACACCAAAGGGCAGAAGGAGAAACAAGGGAGTGAGGCCGGAATCCCACAAAACAAAACGGAGGCTGGGGGAAGCAAACACAAGGAGAGCAGCCACTGACCCACAATGGCAGGTCAGCAAGTGCGACTCGCTCTAAGCAGAGTGGATGTAGCCTGCTCATTTAAGTAGGATGTGGGAAGGGCTCTTCCCCACATAACTACAGGCGATAGCCTTTCCATTAAACAATTTATTCATAAAGCTTTTAGTAGTTGTACTAATTTGATGAACATTTAAACTAACTGAAGGGGTGGCAGAAGAAATCAGTGAGGCAGAAACTGCCCCCCCACAGGCTGAAGTAGAGGGTAGGGGCAAACCTTGAGGAGTGGAATCCCCAGGACGTAAATTAATACAGGAAGCTGGATTTAAGAAATGAAGGAGGTGGGAGCAGGTACATTAAAAAGAACGGAAAAAAAAAAAAAAAAAGAGGGTAACAAGTGGAGTAGTAACAAAACTTGGAAAGCCATGTGTGCAGATGTTAGAAGTCTAGGAAATAAGATTACAGACCCAGAGGCTGGCCTGGTTATTGTGTCCATTATTGAGTCATGGTGCACTGAATAACAGGATTGGGACATAGCCATACCAGGCTATACTCTGTTCAGGATGGACAGGTGGGAAGGAGGGGATGTGGTACTTTATGTGAGGAAGACATTAAAGCAATAGAGATACAGAAAACACATGGGGAGCAGAGGTACTGTGGGTCATCCTACAGATAAGAAATGGAGCCTGTATTCACACTGATGTGATCTACAGACCTCCAGCACAGGGGAGGACTTAGATAAGGTACTGATGGAAGCCACTGGCAAGACAGCAGAAAAGGAGGAGGTGCTGTTGGTGGGGCACTTCAATCTGCTGGATGTAGATGGGAGACTCCCAGCTGCAGCTTCAGCTAGAAGCAGGGACATCTTGGACTTCCTTCAGGGGGCATTTCTCAGGCAACTAGTCAGTGAAGCCCCTTGTGATGCGGCATTACTGGACTTGGTACTCACCAACAGGGACAGTGTTGCAGACATCAAGGCGGGGGCCTCCTGGGGATCAGCAATCACCATACAGTGTGGTTCAATATAAGGACGGCTGCTGAACCAAACCACACAAAGGGAAGGGTCCTGGACTTCAGGAGGGCAGATTTTAAAAAGATGGGCAAATGCCTCAGAGATGACCTGGTGGGGGGTGAGCTGGGAGGGTGTAGGCACAATGGGGAACTAAAAAAAAACCACGGTAAAGGCAATAAACACTGCGTCAACGAAAGGCACAAACAAAAAGGAAAAAAAGAGACTGCTATGGTTCTCAAAGGGTGGCTGAAAAGGTAAAAAAGTGCAAAATAATAAACCTGGGGCACAGAAGTCTTGGGCAAAGTACAAAATGGGGTGTGTGGATTGTGACCACACATTGGAGGGAGTTAGATTCAGGAGAGGCGTGAGGAAGTACTTCTTCAAAGAAAGGGTGGTGGATTCCTGGAACAATCTTCCAGCATAGGTGGTGGGGGTTCAAGAATGTAGGATATGTATAAGGGAATGTTAGGGGAAGGAAAGGGGTGGGATGGGTAGGTGAATGGGCCAGAGTTCAAATAGGATCTGTGGTGAAATGATAGGTAGCGAAAATGGGCAGACTCGTGGATCAAAGCAATCCTTATCTGCCAGCAAATTCAATGTTTCTGTGTTACCATTATATACCAGGGATGTTATTTGACATGTAATAAGATATACTGACTTAACAATAGAAAGATAGGCAAACATAAATTATATAATCATTGTAAGTAGTACAGTACATATATCCTTCATAACAATAAGAAGTCCTGCTCTGGGTTTATAAATACAGATGGTACACAAGAGCAGTCTCTAGCAGCAAATCTTAAGAATACTGTGTCAACAAAACAGATCATGGAGCAGTCTTTAGTATTTATTTTCACTTCAATTCCTGTTTTCTCAATGCTTTACCATTTTACATGTCTATAGTGTAAATGGGGTTCTGTAAACAATCAAGTGACCTGTTCAGAAGAGGTTTTCCTTTTATGTTTGCTTGCACATGTGCAAGAAACTTTGCCACCATGCGAGTTTTGTAGGTGTGGCACCCACTCCAAAGTCCTGCTCCTTTTGCAGGCTCTGCTGCATGGCACCAATCAATGTCCGAGCTGTCTATGACAGCAGTTCAGATGCAGGTGCATACAGTTGAAAGCAAACCACCTACAATCAGCAGTGGTAATGTGTTGTAATTTGCCTACACCTTAGCACTGCATCTGAACTGCTGTTGTCACAGACTCCGTTACAGGATTCTGTTACTGGCAGAATCCACATCAGCTGTACTCAGCAACTGCTAGGGTTGCCACCTGTCAGGTTTTTACCTGGTGATCAGGTTTTCAGGGTCCCTGTCAAGTAATCCAGTTTTGTTCTGTGCTGGTCAGGTTTTGGACCATTTGAGTGCCCACATACTTTTCAAACAGATTTTGTAATCGCATTCATTGTTTCAGCTACATGACCAGGTTACAAACAGGTTCTGTTGTCAATACAGTCTTTTGTTTGTGAAAGCAGTCAGCCTGGGAGGTGTAAAGTGTGGCCATTAACACCATTAGCACTTACTTAACCTAATCTTTCCACTGCAGCAACCCCACCTTTATAACAACACAGCCAGTTGTCTTCCACTTTCATGGATTTTCAACTCTAACAGAATTTAGGCATTTTAATTGTTTAAAATTATTTTTTCCTCAAGAAAAAGTATATCTCTGCAAAGACATAGACAGGATGGAAGCTGTCAGAGGAGGGCAACTAAAATGGTGCAGGGTCTGCACTGGAGACATATGAAGAGAGTCTTAAGGAGCTTAATATGTATAGCCTCGAGGAAAGGAGGGAGAGGGGGGACATGTAAAACTTTCAAGTACCTCAAGGAATCAACAAAGTCCAAGGGCGCATCTTTCAAAAGAGGTGTGCAAGAACAAGGGCACAATTTGAAGATAGAAGAGGGGCTCAGAGGTAACTTAAGGAAGTATTTTTCAGAGAGGATTGTAGATGCATGGAGCGGCCTTCTGGAGGAGGTTGTGGAGTCCAAAACAGTGGTGGAATTCAAGCGTGCATGGGACAGTCATAAGGCAATTCTAGGGGGTGGGGTAGGAAAAAGCAGGCTGCTGGTTAACTAGGATCTGCAGCTTATCCATTAGGTAGGAAATGGGCAGACTGGTTGGGCCAAGTGGTCCTTATCTGCCATCAGATTCTATGTTTCTGTGTTTCTATGGTCACCACTTTGACTTTGAAATAGTACTGTGGACATGAAAGGAAACGGAGACAGAAAATTATATAAATTACACACTTCATAGGAAACAATTTCTTTATGTATGTATATACCATGTGTACTGTTGTATGCTATTTACAGTATTTCCCTTGTCTCCCCACATCATATGTGCAAAATAGATTTATTTGATCTTTGTATGTGTATCTGGTAAAACCAATGTTAATAAATAAATACATAAGACACATAAATAAATAAATAAATAAGAAGAACCTGGGAAAGTAATGTTTACAGGTACAGTATCTTAACAGTTTTGTTGAAGTACTGCTTTGAGTGTTGTCTTTTATTGATATAACAAATGGCTTTCTAGGAGGAGCAATACATGATGAGTCATGAAAGGGGTGGGGCTAGGGCGGATCTTAGGATCCGGGTTTGCCTTATCCAAAGGTGGCAACCCTAGCAACTACTTCAGCACTACATACTTCTTCCTTGGATTTGGCTGTACTACTTGTGGAGTTTCAGTCCGGGAACAAAAAATAGAGAGAACGAGAGAGAATAAAGTGCAGCTCAGAGTGTGGGTGGAGGTGGAGAGGGAGGCGACAATTATGACTAGTTTAGCACAACTATTTCTTTGGGCAGGCTTTTTTTTGTAGCGATTTACCCTGGGACACACGAATCCATCATTAATAACATGTTAATAACAGCCAGCTGTCTTGACACTTCCATGCAGATTTGCTTGACTAAACTTTTCGGGAGTCCTTTCTTTACACTTTCACCCCAGGCTGCAGAAGAAAGCCTCCCGAGGAGCCTGGGCGCTGCTTGATAAAACACTTTCATTCAATGAATAACTATCCGGGCGAAGGGAACATCCGAATCTGCATTAAGCACTGAGCAGAGGAGGTCCAGCCTACCTCTGGGGAAGAAGACCCCCATCAAATAAAATCATGTTTTTAAAGGTAACCCAGCCAGAGGATATGAAGAATTAAAACCTATCATTGGCATTTATGTCTAAGTAACTATGTGTAACTGAAGTTTGTTGTTTTAAAGGAAAATCTCTCCACCTGCTTTGTGGGAAGAGTTGGTACGTTCCAGGAATAGATGTCTGCATCCCTGACATGTGGGATGCTGAGAATGCATGAGTGAGTTGGAAATGCCCACGGAAAGTTGGAGAGAGAGAGAGAGAGAGAGAGAGAGAGAAAGTATGTATGCTGCTGCCTACAGACTTTTACACAGTTGCAGAAGTGGAGAGAAATGAATATGTTTAAAAGTGCTGGAAAAATAAACCTATTACACAGGTGAACTAGGTAAGTGGTGGAATCGTCTGGCTCACAGTTGTCACCTTGCTCTCGCCACTCCCCACCCTCGCTCTGAGAGCTCTGAGCTGTACTTTATTCTCTCTCTCTCCTCGTTTTTTTTTTTTTTGTTCCCAAGACTGAAACTCCACCTTACAGCCGAATCCAAGGTGAATGGGGTGGTGTGGTGCTAGTGCTGGCACTGGTCGTGGGCATGGATGATGCATGCTTTAGTTCAATTAGTTGTGTGGTGTAATTTTTAAACACAGTGGCGGGGACAACACACATACTGTATTATTTGTGAAATACTCTAGGGCATACAACTTGAGTACATCTGTGTATCTTGAGACAGTATCCTAGAATTTGGTACAGAAAAAAAAACAATGGGGGTGGATAAATCATGATGACCTTCGAAAGTTGTGTTGCACCATGTGTTACTTTAGCAGCTGTGCTACCATCAGCATGCTGTGAAAGGATTACACGGTTGCATACAATTGTTGACTGTCTTACTAAAAGCTGTGTTTGAGAGTAGTTTTCTTCAAGAAATAGATGATGTCACCGATTATTGTTATCCTTTAAAAAAGGTTTTGAAGCAGGATTAGGAAGTGGGAACTAATTAAGTTTGACTTAATTGTGTTGGCTGATGCAGTTGGACTGAAATGGCTTTTGTCAGCCTGAGAGATTAAAGCCGTCTACCCCACTTGAAGTCCAACTGGTTCCTTTTGTTTGCAACATGACATGAGTCTACCAACCAGTAAAGCTAATAAAGGAAAATAGCAAATAAATGATTTTAAACAAATCTGGATTTTCTTAAAATGCCTTGAAGACAAGCATCTTTGCTTTTATTAAAAAAAATTAAAAGACTACTGTCTCCTCTGCAACCAGATCTGATAGCATTTTAGTTGTGACATCAGCCCTGATAAAACAAAGGTAAATGTAAACATTAACACTGAGAGTTATGGGTTTAAATACAGTCACAATGAAAGGTGAAGCAAATTCAGGAGCAGAGGCAAAATAACACCCTTGTGCCACCTCTGAAAAAGCAAGCAAACTTTAAAATTTATTTTATTTTTTATTTGCTAAGGAAATTACCTTTGAGCACAGTAGCTGTTTTAAAAGCTTCCATGTTAGTGATGTATACAATTTGATACAGTACAGGCAATACATCAGCTAGCATAATAAGCAGAAACAAGTACAGAAAATGTAACATCACGGTATTTGGACTAAGTTGCTGGGGAGGATTTCCTCAGTGACTAAGCTGCAAATAAATGAGTCAGTCAGGTGTTAGCCAGCACAAATGGGGCTTGAAAACTGTGGCAGTAACATGCTAGCTAGGCGTAGGGGTCAGGAAATGGCATAGCATCAGTATCTCATCCCCAAGCCCCAGCCAAACAGCAGCACTGCTGGAGTCCCCAACCCCAGCCCCCATCCTGTTTCCTTCTAAGCCCTATGAACTCATGACATTGGTCATCCCTAGTAATCCTGTGCCCCTCCCCTCCCCCACTGTATCCCCACCTCGAGTTTGTCCCTGGTATTCGTGGGAACCCCAATCCCTTCTTAAACCTCCTCATTATTTTGTTAATGCCTAATACCTCCCCACCCAACTTTACTTCCCTCCACAAGCCTCTGTCCCAGGCTGGCTTTGTTGAGATATCTTGGCTAGAGAGCAGTTGTGGGGCCAGCAAGCTGCTGGCCGTAGCTCCATAGCTCATGGGTATACCGGTGCAGGAATTACCATGGATGCCCCTGCCCCTTAAACTCATGTTACCTGGATGGAATTTGGACTTTTACTTGTAGTATGTCACTATCTGCACTCAGAACTCTGAACATGAGCTGTTAACCTAACGGATCTGTGTCCATTGTTCTGAATCCATGCTGTGAGGTACTCACAATCTCAGCACTGTGGAGCTGGGCCTGGCATGACTACAATACTTCACTGCCATTCCTATACTATATCTGTCTAACAGGACATTATCCGTTCAGGTACAAAAGACATGTACAGCTGAGTATCATCTGCATAGCAGTGAAGACTCAGACCGTACTATCTAATAACATCTCCTAACAGGAGCATGTACACTGCAAACAACATGGGTGATAAAGTGGAGCCCTGTGGTACCCTGCAGGATAGGGGAGAGGGTCATAGGAATAAATCCTAGAAACCACTCTCTGCATCCCTACCCTTGAGGAAATATCGAAACCATTTGAGGACCGTACCGACAATCTTCAGATAAACTGCAGGCACTCCAAAAGTACACCATGATCTACAGAGTTGAATGCTGCAGAGAGATCAAGGAGGACCAAGATGGAATGAGACCTCAAATCTCTTGCTATTAGGAGATCATTTAGCACCAGAACAAGGGCCGCCTCAGTGCTATGCCTTTTCCTAAATCTGGACTGGAGAATATCATAGACATCGTGGATGGATAAATGACCATCCAGCTACAGTACAAAACCTCCTTCTCAATAACCTTGCCTACAAAGACAGGTTAGAGATGGGTCTGTAGTTGGTCAGACAGTCTGGGCTAAAGGAGGGCTTTTCAGGAGTGGTCATACAACCGCCTCCTTTAGGAGGTCAGCAAAGATCCACCTCTCCAATGATCTCCAGACTATCTCAGCCAGGACCGGGCTGATTTTATCATTGCACCCCACAAGGAGACACGTTGGGCCTGGGTCCAAACTACAGCTAGTCAGCCGCAGAGTCTGGATGATCCTCACTATGTCCATGATATCTGGCCAGTTGAAGTGAGACCAAGCAAATCGGGTGGTCATGACCTCCTGCTGACCTCCATAATACCATTAGAGGAGCCGTGCAGATCCCGAACCTGATGTTGGCAACCTTATTTGTGAAAAACTGAGCAAACTCATCACATCTTTCTTGTGAAAAGTCTTCTCTAGGCTGAAGTCAGACTGGATTGCACATCTGTCCACAGTCCAGAAGAGCTGTGCTGGTCAGTTTTGCATGACGGCAATTTTCTGGACAGGAATTCTGCTTTCTTATGGGAGACTGTCAATTGATAGACAGAATAATGGTGCATCAATCTAACCTATCGACCTCCAGGCCTGATTTCCACAGGGTCTCTCTGGCCTTGACCCACACTCCTCAGTTCCTTCAAGGTCCTATCAAACCATGGGGACTGTGGATGAAGAATGAGGGTCGAACACGAACAGAGACAATGGAATCAGGGCTTCTTGTCACTGCCCTTTATAGGCAAGTACCAGATTCCTTGGATCAATGCATTCTCTTGGTGAACACGATAGAGCCAGCACTACCATCAGGCCCTCTGGGGTCACTCCCTTAAAGGGTGGTACCTGGCCATCTCCATAGGGGCTGGCCTATTAGGGAGACTACGAAACATAGAAACATAGAATTTGACGGCAGATAAGGACCGCCAGCCGCCTAGTCTGCCCATTTTCACCTAACAGATAAGCTGCAGATCCTAGTTAACCAACAGCTTACTTCTTCCTACCCCCACTAGGACTGCCTTAGGTCTGTCCCATACATTCTTGAATTCTCCACTGTTCTTGACACCACAACCTCCTCAGGGAGGCTGTTCCATGCATCTACAACCCTCTCTGTGAAAAATACTTTCTCACATTACCTCTGAGCCATCCCTCTATCTTCAAATTGTGCCCCTTGTTCTTGCACATCTCTTTTTCTGAAAGATGCTACCCTCTTGGACTTGGTTGATTCCTTGAGGTACTTGAAAGTTTCTATCATGTCCCTCTCTCTCTTCTTTCCTCAGGGTATACATATTAAGCTCCTTTAGTCTTTCTTAGTATGTCTTCTGATGCAGACCCTGCACCATTTGGTTGACCTCCTCTGGACAGCCTCCACTCTGTCTATGTCTTTCTGGAGATGGGGTCTCCAGAACTTCACACAGTACTCCAGATGGGGTCTCACTAACTGTCTGTACAGAGGGATAACAACTTCCTGTTTTCTACTATTGATGCCTCTTCCTATGCATCCCAATATTCCCCAAGCCTTCCTTACTGCCTTTTCACATTGCTTGCCCACCTTTAGGTCATCTGATATAATACCCCCAGGTCCCTTTCCATTTTACTGTTGTCAGTATCTCATTCCCCATTGTGTAGGCTTCCCTGGGTTTTGTTTCCCATGTGCATTACCTTGCACTTCTTTGCATTGAATCTGAGTTGCCATACATTTGACCATTCCTCCAACCTTGCCAAGTCCCTTCTCATCCTTTCCACTCCATCTTGTGTATCAACCCTGTTGCAGATCTTTGTGTCGTCTGCAAAGAGACATACTTTTCCTTCAGTTCCTCTGCAATGTCACTTATAAAGACATTAAAAGGACCGGTCCCAGAAACTGAACTGAAACTGAACCTTATGGAGTGATGGTCAGACCAACCAACTGGTTCCACCACCAAGTCAGAGATTTCCATCACCAGGAGGAACACCAGGTCCAATGAATGACCACTAATGTGGGTTGTGGAGGAAACCACTTGTGTGAGGCCAACGATGTTATAAGTTGGAGGAAGTCACTACCAAAATGCGAAAGTTCATCATCGATCCAGGCATTGAAATCCTCCACAATTAACCATCTGGGAGACCCCAACATCACATTGACAATGAAGTCCATGACTTCTTGCAGAAATTCTTCCCATCACTGGTTGGACAGTAGATGAGCAGTATTCTACACCCCACCCACACTCATGATACATTCAAAGGATCTGGTGGATTCCACTGGTACCTCCACAAGGCCCAATTCTGATTGGAAAAAGATAGCTACACCCCACCCCTGTGATCCATCCTCAGGCGTGTATTACAGTACCTAGCTGGAACAGCCGAGGCCAAAATTAGGCCCATTTTCATCCAACCAGGTCTCAGTGATGCAACCCAGGTCTGATGTCCCAACAAGATCTTCTATCATGGCAGTCTTGTTCTTAATAGACTTGGCTTTGCATAACACCGCCTTGGTAGGATGAGTCACTGAGGAGACCAAACCATTTGTCTATAAAGCAGAGCCCATGGATATGGGAACAAGGCAGGAGAACCTCTGTCCCATTCTCATTTCACCCCAGGGTGTTTTCTTGTCCCAACTACCCAGTCCAACTCCTCCATTCTCTGAGCCCAGCTCCTCCCCTTCCTTCTCCTAACTATCCCCAAAGTACTACACCTCCTATATGCTTCCGCTGGTAACAGGGACAGTTAAAAGGTTGAATGTCCCTGAGCCTGGAGGAATAGTGCCTGACTGTCTTAACATTGTCCCACTATATCACAATCAGCAGAAGTACACAGTCACCACAAAAACAAAAATAATACACACCTCCAACTAATTCATCCACTCACTGACTCATACACACCCAACCCAGATAAACCCAATAAACAAATAATAAACCTCCTCCCAACCACCCAACCCTCACCCAAATAACACTACAGAAATAACAGTAAAAGCAGCAGCAGGTAAACATAAGACAGAGTTTGTAGTAGCATGGAAACATTCAAATCAAGAGATAGTCACTAAACTCTCAAAGGTCGATTTATGAGCCTGCAGAGCTCTCACCTCTGCAGGAAATGAACCAAAGCTCTATCAAGTTCAACCTCCCATGTTCAGGCTTGAAAAAGTCTAATGGGTTTAAATGTAATACAAGTACTATAGGCACTCTCACTGCCTAATATTAATTGTAGAGGAGTCCAAAAGAAAGAAAAGTCTGACTGGTTTATGAGTCCAGGGTTATCTCTTGGGAGAGTCTTGTTCTTGGTTGGCCAAAGAAGAGTCTTTCCACACTTCTGTAGTTGTAGTTTCTTCACAACCAGCAAAGAATAAGAAGAAATGCACCAGCTAAGGGCAGTATCCGAGAGGCAAAGCAAAGCAAAAGAGTAAAATACCAAAATGTAAACAACTTGCAGGTCTTATTAATGTTTGATAGGTGTAAGTTTCACCATATGAATTTCTGTTTTTCTCTCCTTGTTTATTTCTACAGACACTGTTGTTTACAGTGTTGTATCATACTATGCATTTGATTGTTCAGTAATACAGTGCAACTAGAAAGTGTGCAATTTATACTCTAGGATTGTACAGACAGAGGGACTCAATATCTTTCACAGGAGGATTATTACACCACAGGGAGGATAAGGACATTTCCTCAACCTAAAAAACTCCAGTTCGTTGGCAATCAATAGCTTCTCTCTCAGATAGAGGTGGGCTTGATCTCTTGAAATGTAAGGGGCTCAATTCATCGGTTAAAAGAAAAACATCTTAACACAGCTCAAACAATTGGGCCTCAGATAGCCTTCCTCCAGGAGACCAAGCTTGCCTCAGGAGAGGCATTAAAATTAAAACAAGGATGGGTGGGGGAGGTGCACAGCGCCGCACCATCACACAAACAGGGAGTCTCTGTACTGTGGCACAAAACCTCACCTGGAAGATCAGTAGGACTCAGAAAGACAAAAAGGAAAGGTGGGTGATGGTGGAAATGGCTACTCCTCAAGGCTTCTTGATTCTGCTCAACATTTATGCTCTGAATCGCAATGCCCTGGAGTTTTCCACCAGATCAACCAGATCCTCTCGGACTTCAATACCAACCAATGTCAAGTAATAATGGGGAATTTCAAACTCACCTTTGATCCTTCTATAGATAGGAGTGGAGGGCTGGAACCTTACAGACAGGCAGCTACAGCAGTATGAGGTCTAATGGAAGAAAATGCTCTCCTAGATGCATGGTGCACAAAACACCCAGGGGTAAGGTTTACACCTGTTTTTCTTCCTCCTAAGGGTCCTCAAGCAGAATCAATTTATGACTCACTCCCAGCATACTTTATCACAAGATTACAAGATACAGATCCACCAGATAGTGATCTCAGATCATGCCCCATTGAAATCAGGTTGGAGTAGAGTCTGGAGGTACCCCACATCCTCCTGGTGGCTCACTGTCTTATTATTGGAGGACCCTCAATTTCTGACTTGGGTCACCAGGGAATCCAGGGATTACTGGGATATCAATAAAACTGGAAATTTTCCAACTTTACCCTGTGGGAGGCATACAAGGCCTCCATAGGCAGTTGTATAATTGCCTTTGCCTCAGCTAGGATGAAGAGAAGAAAGATGGAACAATCCGAGCTTGAACTCTGCCTGTCTGAAATGGAAAACAAATACAAGAAATTGATGCACAGAAACCCACCGCAGACTCTGTTAGCACAATTTACCAGCACCAGAGTTAGCCTTAACCTCCACCTTACCAGACAGGCCGAGTTCAACCTCAGAACTGAACATTCTTATTGGGAAGGAGGAGAAGTCAGGTAGGCTCCTGGCGTACCGCCTTAAGCATAGGCAGGCTGTCAGAACTATCCAAAGTCTGGTGAACAGAGCAGGAGAAAAGTCACAGCTCAGAAAGATACTAATCTGGTCATGATGCAATTTTATGAATCCCTGTACTCTTCCCTAAACCCTCCTAGTCAAGATAGGATAGAGGACTTCTTGCAATCTCCCCATCCCCAGACTGGCCAGTCATTTGGCAGCTCAGCTAGAGGCCCAGCTTTCGGTGGAAGAGGTAGCCGCAGCCATCTGTAACATGAACCCCAAGAAATTGCTGGGAACGGAGGGACTGCCAATTGACTTTTATAAACTACCCGGATTACAGTTGGCTAAATATTTACTCTGTGCCTATTCAGACTCCTTAGGATGGGAGAGCTCCTGCCTTCCTCCAAGAGGCGGTGATCACTATCCTACCAAAGAAAGGCAAAATCCCTAAACCCGCCAGCTACCATCTGATATCCCTCATCAACGCAGATGCCAAGATCTTGGTGAAGGTCCTGGCATCCTGTTTGGAGTCCCTCCTGCCTGATCTGATACACTCGCCCAAGCAGGGTTCATTAAAGGTAGACTGGGATCTGACCCATAGAACTTTGGCCTCTGTAATGCACATAGCCCAGAAACTCTATACTCCTATGGTGGCACTTGCCATAGACTTTGAATAGGCCTTCGACAGTGTTGAGTGGACCTATCTGATGTGCACGTTAGAGACAATGGGAGTGGGGAACTAGTTTAGGAGTTGGGTCCAATTTCTTGACAAGTCCCCATGGCATCGGTCCTCACTAACAGGGCAATCTCTTTCCATTTCAACTACAAACGGTATGAGACAAGGCTGCCCCTGCTGTTTGTTTTGCAATTGAGCCCTTGGCCATAGCTATTAGGGAAGCTGCAGAGATACAGGGCATACAGGTGGGGAATAGCACACTTAAGACCTTCCTGTATGTGGATGATTTACTCATCACAGCAACGTACTCCTCCCAGACCTTACAGAAGACCCTACATATCCTAGATAGCTTCTAGGATTTTGGGCCTTAGAGTCATCCAGTCCAAGACAGAGGTCTGTCTCTGAACCAGACTTGTACCGCAAGCAGCCTCTGTTTGGGCCTACAGTGGTCCCCACATGGCATTAAATATATGGGGCTGGTTATCCACCGGATCTGGTAAAACAGATCAATGTCAATCTCAAGTCCCTGATAGACAACTGAGAGCTGACCTGGAATGCTGGAGAACACTCACTTTCCTTAACGGGAAGATTGACTCTATTAAATGGATGTTAGTCCCAAAACTTTTGTACTTACTTGCTCACACCCCTATGACCATTCCTCAGATATGGTTCCATAAAATAGACCATGTGATAGGAGGTTTTCTGTGGGAAGGATGACCCCATGATTCAGCAAACACAAACTGAGGCAGCACTGGAGTAGGAAACTGGGGCCTCCTTGGTTTCAGGGCTACCACATGGCGTTTTCTCTGGACAAACTACAAAATGGTTTTCTTGCAGGAAAAAATCCACAATGTGGGTAGGCCTAGAGGCCAGCCTGGTGGTATCCCTTCCTGGCTATGGCAATTTACACCTCAAAGCAGACAATGGGCTCTGCAAACCCCCAATCCTGATATCTCTGGCATACTTGCACAAGGTGCATAAAATTCTCAGTTCTATCCGACCCCACGGGCCTGTATGCCACTTTGGCACAACAAAGTGGTAAAGGTGGGAGGAAGTCCCATTCACTGGAAACTCTGGAAGGCCCAGGGGATTAACCAGGTGCAGGACCTTCTGATCCCAGGTACAACCATGGTGGACTTTTTCAGGCAATTAAAGAAAATTCCTACTGCCGCCAACCACTTCTGAAGGTATCTCCTATAGAGAGACGCCATCAAGCTACCAGTGACACACAAAAAATCTGCTGCACTGCAGCAGTCCACCCCAATCCTAACTGTCAGGAACCAGTTTGAAAAGCAAGGCGCCAATGGTATCTATCAGGCAATGAGGGCAATCAGGCTGACCCCACCTTATCAGCCAAATCACAATGGGAACAGGAGCTATGAGTTCAGATCTCTGAGTCACAGGGTCCCGTTGTTGGACCAGGATACACTAGGCCTGCAGGGATGGTAGATCATGTCTGATAATGCATAAAACCCTGTTGTGATGGTACTACACACTGCCAAACTTCACAAACAGGGTCTTACCCCAACTGACAAATGCTGGAGACGTGGCCTACATGGGCTCACCTCCAACATGTTTTATGGAGCTGTCCCTCAATATGGCCTTCCGGAACTCGGTCACAGATTTGATCCAATCGGTATTCCCCATCTCTCAGGCAGATGCCCCACTCCTTCTTCTAGGCTATATACTCTGGAGTCAACTCCCAGGCTGGATCCAGGAGTGCTCTGGATAACAGTAGTAGGAGTGGAAACAAAAGACTACTGCTTAGGAGATGGCAGTCGACTGGGAGTCCCACCATAGGGGAGTTGTTGAGCAATCTAGCACAGGTGGCCACATTTGAAAGATTATCCCACTTTGCTAATGGGACGATGGACAAGTATGGTCCAATCTGGTGCCCCTTCCTAGATTCCAGATTTTATCATAACATCTCACCCCTTAGCACACTCAACCAAGATCCCACTCCAGTACCTGGTTGGTGCATGACCTAGTGTCAAAGTGGGGATACAAGAGGTGGTTCTTTCACCCATGCCAAATCCTGAGAATGGCTGGGGGTGGATGTGGATATTGTGCCCAATGAGTCACCCAGTATGTGCCTTAGCCACTGTATGAATCCTGGCATCCCTCAACTACAAGGGCCAAGGAATATATTTGTAAAGTCCTTCTCCTCATTGTGGACCTCAATCCTGTAGACACTACTTTTTCTGTTCAATGTTGTAACAAGTTGCAAATGTCAGTCTCTCTATTCACCTATTTGTTAAATGCTATCAGTTTTTCCCTGATTAATGTGACCTTAACCCTTCTGTATACTTGTATTCTTGCACTGTTGTACCATTTGAAGGTTAATAAAAATTACAATATAAAATGTATATAAACAAGTTAGACTATATGATATCCAATATGAAATTATACTTAATTTATACTTTATTATTATATTAGAGTGTCTTCCCATAGTTTTAATTTTAAATATATTCTTCCATGGGGATGAATGCTAAAATGATCAAACTGTGTCAAACTACAGTATGTCAGCTACAACATAAAGAATATTGGATGGGCAACTATGCACACCAGTGTTTTCTGTCACAGAGGATTCTGATTCCCTCTGACCTCGAGAGCAAGCCTAGAGGTCTATGTGAATCAGAATCCCGAGGTAGCAAAACACACTGGTTGTGCAGAGAGTTGCTCATCCTGTATTTTATAGTGCATAGTACTGTGTGAAAATGTGTTTTTGTGAGTTCTTTTGCTTTCAAAATGAAACTGACTCATGCAGTCTGTAGAGGTTCTAGAATGTTGTTCTACCACAGTAGGGTAGAATAGCATTCCATGACATCGAACTGTGGTAGAACAGCATTTTGAAAGGGATGGAATTCTATACAGAACAACACTCCACTACACACTATTATTAAATAATTCTAGTAAGAGAGTCAAAGGCAGAGGCCAGAATCCAAGAACAACCTCTCTGTCCTCTGTAACCACTTAATCTCATCTAATTCTCTGTTACTGTTTTTGTTTAATTTGCACGTGAATTACAGAGAGTGTTAAGGATGTAAATAAGCCTGACTGCTAAAGCTATAAAAGTGTGAAGGTTTCTTTGATTATTTTCATCAGAACAGAATTTCTAACCTTCCTCAAAAACAAAACTGTGATTGTCAATGATGAATTAGTAATGAAAAGACAGCAAAGGCCACAATGGCTCACAGTTCACCCTGCCATAAAGTGAAGGGCTAGTGTGAGCAAGAGCCACTTTTATGGTGAGACCAATCCATATGACAATATGCTGCCTCTGAAGTGGCCAAATAATCTTCTGTCTTACAGTATATGGAAGACACCACAGCTAGCCAGTAAAATATCCTAAACATTGACGTCCTGGTACACATAGGGACTAATGATCACACCAGCTGGTCAGTTGTGGACACCAAGGAACACATGACCAGGCTGGGTGACAAACTATCATCCATTTCATCTGGCATCTCATTCTCTGAGATCTTGCCAGTCTGGGAGAGGGGACAGATGGACGGAAGGTCAGAGAAGGGGAGATAGGGAGCTAAATATGTGGCTCAAGGGCTGGTGCCAGGAAAACAGACACAGATTTGTAGGGAACTGGCAACAGTTCTGGGAGCGAAAGTTCTTTAAATTTGATGGACTGCATCCATCTAAGGAGGAGTCAGTGCATTGGAACAGAAGTTTGATGTCTTTGCAGAATATTTAAACTAGCAATGGGGAGAGGGGTCAGCACCCATACGTCGAACTGGAAGAACACCCTCTCCTCTCAGCTAGTGGTCAAACAGGGATTCAGCATGTTTGCAGTTCATGTGCATCACCAGGTAAGAAAAGGTCCGTCTCCCATACGACGACAGGGAAATGCCAAACCTCACCCAACAACTAACACTCGAAATCTGGCCAATGGAAAATCATGTACACAAATGCTCACAGCCTGGGAAATAAGATCCCAGACCTGCAGGCAATAATGTCAGAGGCTAAACTGGACATAGTAGCAATTAATGAGACGTGGTTTACCAGTAACCACACTTGGGAGACTTCAGTACCTGGCTATGTATTGCTCAGAAGAGACTGAGGTGCAAAAGGGGGGTAGGTGGCCTTGTTTGTCAATGAAAATATCAAAGCTACAGAAATTCAGAATACACATAAGGAGCCAGAAGAACTGTGGGTCACGCTGGAAACAGGAAATGGGACAAGCCATAAGAACTGGGGTTGTCTACAGGCCCCCAGACCAGGGGAGGACATAGACACATTACTGTTAGAAGATATACAAAACATGACAGCTAAAGGGAGGTTCTGATAATGGGAGACTTCAACATGCCGGATACAGATTGGTCCATACCAGCAGGAACATCTGCCAGAACTAGACACATGGTGGATTCCCTGCAGGGGAGGGCCTCAAACAACTGATACAACAACCCACAAGAGACAGGGCTATCCTAGATCAGTACTGACTAACAGGAAGGGATCACAGATCTCCAGGTAGAAGGTCACCTGAGGGCCAGTGACCATCACATGGTATGGTTCAATTTGGCTACTACATCTAAATCATCCATTCCAAGGAAAAGATATGGGACTTCAGAGGAGCTGACTTTGATAAGATGGCCAACAGAGTTAAGCTAGCCCTGACAAAAGAAACACAGGTGAGGGATATAGGCAAAGTGGGCAAGTATTAGGATGCAATACTTGAAGCAACATCCCATTGTGTTAGACAGAAAAGGAAGTGCAAAAGAAGAAGGAAACCACTTGGGTTCTCAAATACAGTAGCAGAAAAGGTCAGAGTCAAAAGGCTGGCCTTCAGGAAATATAGGGAACACAGCGGGATGAAGATAGGGAGGCATACCAAACTGCCTAAGGGAAGCAGGGAAGGCAGTAAGGCAGGCAAAGTCCCAAACTGAGGAAACACTAGCACGAACAGTAAAAGAAGGTGACAAGGCTTTCTATAGATACATTAGTGAAAGGAGAAAGTCCAGAGGGGTATTACAAGCTCAATGGAGAAAAGGGGCATGTGAGGGGAGGACTATGTAAAAGCATCTATCCTAAATAGATACCTTTGCTCAGTATTTACTGAAGAGAAGGTAGGGCAGGGCTCACAGCTCAGCACCATGGACACGGGGAGGAGGTGAGCACCACTCCTCTACAAAAGAAAGGGTCCTACAAGAGCTCGCCAAGCGCAGGGTGGATAAGGTAATGGGACCTGATGGCCAACATCCCAGGGTACTTAAGGAGCCAAGGGTGGAACTAGCAGAGCCATTAGCAGAACTGTTTAGTGAGTCTCTGAGCACATGAGAGGTCCCAGAAGACTGGAGAAGGGCTCATGTGATCCCGGCTCCACAAAAGTTGTAGCAGGGAGGAGGCAGGGAACTACAGACCGGTCAGTCTTACCTCAGTAGTGGGCAAGATTATGGAGCACTCCTTTAGGAAAGGATAGTGCAACACCTGGAATCCATAGGGCACAGGATCCAAGATAGCATGGGTTTACAAAGGAAGGTCCTGTCAAACTAATCTCATAAATGTCTTTGACTGGGTAACCAGAGTGGTGGACCAAGAGGGAGCAGTTGATGTTGCCTACCTTGACTTCAGCAAAGCTTTTGACACTGTTCCACTTAGAAGATTGATAAATAAGCTGGGTAGGCTGGTGGGTCAGAAGTTAGTCAACTGGGTGGCAAACTGGTTGACGGGCAGAAAACAAAGAGTGGTGGTAAATGGTATACAATCAGAAGAGATGCAAGTCACAAGTGGGGTACCTCAGGATCAGTCCTGGGGCCAGTTCTCTTCAATATCTTCATTAGTGACCTTGCAGATGGACCGGAGGGTAAGGCTTGTCTGTTTGCAGATGACACCAAGATCTGCAACAGAGTAGATGATCCAGATGGAGTGGGCAGAATGAGAAGAGATCTGGATAAACTAGCAAAATGGTCAGAAAAAGTGGCAACTGGATTTAATGCAAAGAAGTGCAAGATCATGCACATAGGGAAGAGAAACCCTGAAGCCACCTATAGGCTGGGAGGAGAGTTTCTGACAGTCACAAAGGAAGAAGAGACTTGGGCATCATCATCACTGATGACCTGAAATCATCCAAGCAGACCTTTAAAGCAGTAGATAAGGCTAGGGGATGTTAGGGTGTATAAGTAGGGGTATCACAAGTCGTAAGAGAGAGGTAATAATCCCTCTTTACAAAACACTGGTTAGGCTCCCCATCTGGAGAGTACTGCATGCAGTACTGGAGGCCACACCTTCACAAGGACATTAACTAAATTGAGGCAGTCCAAAGAAGGCAACCAAAATGGTCTAGGGACTGCATCAGAAGACATATGAGGACAGATTAACCAAGCTCAATATGTATACCCTTGAGCAAAGGAGGAGAGAGGTGATATGATCGAGACATTCAAACACCTTAAGGGCATTAACAAGGTGAAAGAGTCTAACATGTTTAAATATAAGAAAAATAGCAGGACAAGAGGACACAGCATGAGATTAGAGGGAGGCCAATTAAGAGGAATGTGAGGAAATACTTTTCACAGAAAGGGTGGTGGATGCATAGAACGGCCTACCTCAGGAAGTGGTGGCTATGAATATAGTGCAGGGCTTCAAACAGGCATGGGATAGGCACATGGGAGCAATACAGATGGGTATGAATAGATACTTACAGAGCAAAGGCCAATGGCACATTTATAAGGCAGAAAAAGAAATGGGCAGAGTGGATGGCCTAGCGTCCTTATCTGCTGTCAGCTTCTATGTTTCTATGTTACATGATCCAGGAGTTGAACAAGACAACACAGCAATATATGGCAAGAGGAATATATAAATGTAGATGGACTGGTAAGGTATACAGTACATAGGTGAGCTATGGTATACAGCAGGTCAGTGACAGTTGTAAGTGGTATTTATAGACGGAGGTACTCCTTGTGCCTTTCTTTGAAGGTGACATGGGATTAGTAGTTATAATGTTAGTTGGCAAATAGATACAGACTACTGGGGCCTTGAAACCAGAAAAGCAAGAAGCTTTTGCCCACAACCGTCCCGACATGAGGAAATCTTAGCAGAATAGTGTCAGTGGAATGAGGAGTTTGGATTATTGAGGTTGTGCCAATTATACAGCAAAATGGACCCAGTAACCATGTGGCATTGCCTTGTGGGCTAGAGATCCATTGTTGAGAATGTCTTTATTGCCCAGTGAAAGCCAGTTGATGGTGGGTTTGCTGGTCTGCCATAAGGTCAGACTGTACAGTGCGATTATTTAACACTGTCTTCTTATAGAGCTTAGTGGCAGGGACAAGGTTACAAACAATTGCTTGAGGGTGAGAGGCCAGGTACAGGATGGGTAGAGGACTCTAGGGTGGGGAGGGCAGGCTAGCACCTAGGGCACTGGGAGGAAAACACAGTTTGTGTGTTGCCAGAGCTTTGAATTGTACACCATCGAATGGAGGGAAGATTTATCTGTGGACACTGAAGGGTAATTGACGTGTTTAGAAGGTACAGGCATTAATGGCAGATGTAGGCACCACAGGGCACAGAGACAAGCCAGGTACTGAGTGGGCCGGTACCTTGAAGTGTTCCCACACTGTGATGAAATGGGTGCAGGTTAGAGGTGAAAGGACTGACAGTACTATAGTCTGAATCCTCCAGGTACAGAGTAGGCAGAAATATTAAAGGTTTCAAACAATGATAAAGTTAGTGCTGCTAGACAGTAAGAAACGGACATCTCATTAATCTGAAAATCTCTGTATATTCACAGAACAGGTACACTATAGTGAAGGTGGGCACAGTGCAGGATTCTTCACATGTGATGTATTTAGTGCTTGTGAGTGGTGATGGATTGACAGCACCAGAGACTGCAGCCCTTTTTATCTTCATGGCCAGGTACAGAGTGAAGGCTCCAAGAATTTCTGATTGATAATATGCACTGTGACTGTTCCTAATCATTTTGAATCATCTTGCATCAGTGTTCCAATGTCTGCATTTTGTATAACGTCCACAGTATATTTTATACAGTGTCTATATATTGTATACTACACATTCCATACTACTGGTTGCTTGTGAAAACAGGCTTTTAGTTCATCTTGCTCTCTAGTATAAAAAAATAAAATAAATACAACTTCAGTGTGTTTCTGCACACTAGCCAGCATGGACTGGTATTATATATAGAATAAAGTATGGGTTGGTGTGTGTAATGAGAACTGTACACACACCAAGGGGTTAGATGCTCGTAAACCCTGATAGCAAAGCTCAAGGGGTTTGTGCAAAGCATCTAACCCTGAGGGTGTGTGCAGACTTCGAGCTTACACACACTACAGCATATTTTATTTTATATAATTGTTGGCCCCCCTTTTTGGCCACAGCAATTACATAAAATAGCAGCAGTTCTGGTGCGGCCACACTCCAGTTCAGTTTTGTCCGGTCTGCAGATTTTTGTTCTTGGAGGTTTCACAGTTTTTTAAAACATATTTTTCTATCCCCTATCTGTAGAAAATAAACCTTTTTTTGTTTCAGCTGTAACTTACCACCATGTTTCTTTGGCAGTTGGGTTGTGAGTGAGAAGGAAGCAGCGAGCCAGGAAGAGAGAGACACTGCAATGGGTGTATGCACAGAGGAGGAGAACTGAGATGTATTTGCCATTATAAATGCTCCTTTATAATGGCAGATTATGCCATCGTCTCCCTATGGCAAAAGGGGAGATCCAGTTATTATATGGATGTTATTTCCATGCCAGGGCAATATGCACTATTTCCTGGACTAGTAAATTAATGTCAAAATAAATCCCTGAGGAGTTTTTTCACAAGAGTTGTGAACTTAATAAAATATAGCTGCTACACAGCTAGCTCATTTCTTATTACAGGGACCTGCACAGTATGCACACATGGCAAAACTTATTCTGAGGGTGTCTGAAAATACACAATAGTGATACAGTTTAGTTTCAAAATTATTTCAGTCACCTACCCGTACAATACATACACATTACCATCAATAGACCAGCCTTGTTGTCATAAGCTGACTTTTGTGATTTTCTTGAACACATTTGGAAGTTTACAGTCCAGATTTTTTTTTTCTGGTCAGGTGGTCAGTAGCATATTCCGCTTGTGACTGTTTCTCCTGTGTCATTATACTGTACACTGTTAGCTAGTGTCTTAATCTCATCTGATGCAAGGTCTTTTATTTCTGTCACTCGCAATTGATTTCTAATGTATAGTGCCAGCCTTCCTCCATTTTGCCAGCTATTTCCTTTTGATATGATGATGTGTAGTTGTCTATCTACATGCCCATAGGTCATATCCCACTGTGCCTTTGTTATTTCTATTGGGTCTAGTTCCTCCATGGTGATCAGTGTTTCTTGTTCACCATTTTGATATTTAGGCTGTGAGCATTAGTATATGTGTGCATGTTCTGTTTTTATTCCTTTTGTCATTTCAACCATTACAGCATTCGCCTTGTAAATCACTTTTTCTGCATTAGTATGTTCAGACACATTTTTCCATTAATTCCCAAATTTCCTTTTCCTTTTGGGTTTTTAGCTTCCTATATTGTCCCTGCTATCTCCTGGATCAGCTTAAAGTCTTCAGAATAATTGTGTTAATTCAGTTCCGAGGTATGGAATGCTCCTTTCTAGTTACAGTAGGTGGAGTCCATTCTTCCTAAAAAAAAAATATTCTCTTGCATCAAATCTTGTCCAGTTTCTAAGGAAGAAGAATCTTACTGTACCTCCTTATACCACCACCTGTTCCAAGCATTTATCCTCCGAGTCTCTTATATGTAAGAGATTATTTCAAGCCACATGGCTCCCAAATGAGGACACCAATTTGTCTTGTAAATATTTAGCAATAAACATTAGTCCAGGTATTGGGCAACAAAATTGATTATTACTATGGTTTATATTCCCCAGTGCAGTTGAAGAAGGGTTTCAAATATGTATTAATGGTGTAAATTGAGTGAATAAAATAATGAGAAATTATTCTTGGTGATTTTAATATAAAGTGCATTTTGAAAAAATAATTCTGTCTTTAAAATAAGTTATATGATTTGTTTCTTAGTCAGGTAGTTAGCTTTCCCACTCTGTTTAATTATAAATATTCTACAGAAACACTACTGGATTGGATACTGGTGACTAATCAGACCTGAGCTAGGAGTGTGGAAGTGCTCCCTGACCTGATTACAGTTCTATGTCATAATAGTGAAATCGAACGGCGATCACTATCTCTATTATGGTGAGTGTATATTGCTGAAAAGCAAATTGGTGATTTACACTTACCAGCGAATCAACACCCAGCAACCTAACGTGGTTTTGTGTGGGGGAAGGGCTTTGTCTCCGCACCCCCATAATTAGGATTTCTAACTCCAGGGGTGCATGTCAGGGAGATGACACAAATTCAGCTGCAAAAAATTAAGTCCAGAAGCTACAGGCAGCTGCAAAATTCAGACCCTCCATCCCCAGCCCCAAACCCAGTACCTGCTGTGCCAGATCCAGCCTCCCTCACCACCACACCACACCACATGGCTGGCTCAGTGTTAGCAGGCACAGTCCCTCCTGATAACCCTCTTCCCTATCCCTCCCTTCCCTTGCCAATCCCTTTTACAGACACCTTCCCTACCCTCGTGGTAGAAGTAGTCACTACCCTTGCGGGTAGTGTCCATCCTAATAGCACCAAATATGGAGTCACCACTTTAATTGTCACCCATATTTGGTCACTATTGTCACAGGATTCCTCTGGTTACTGACTATTGTCCAATTTATTGTGCATGGTCTGCTAGGAATAAAATGTTTGAACACAAATTTATGTTTTCTTGTTCAACTGAAGGTGATAAATAGCTGGAATTTAAAAGCTATTTGGTGCAAGTAGATTGGCAAATGATTGATTGCATACTAGACGTTAATCTGGAGTTTGACTTTTCCTGACAACATTTAGAAAAATAGAAATGTAGAAAATGACAGCAGAAAAAGACAATTGGTCCATCAAGTCTGACCATTAAACCCTAACAAACCTGGTCCTATTGTCCATAGAGGTTATACCCACTATCTACTGCCATGCTCTCCGCCCTACCAATACCACCCTGAGCAACCACTAAACCCTTCACTCTGCCCCAGCCATCTTTGAAACAATTAATAGTTTGGCACCACCACATCAGCTGACAGATTACTCCACAGCTACACACCCTTTCTGTAAAAAACTTTCTCACTTCCCTCTTGAACCCCCTGTCAGTTTCTACTTGTGCCCCATACTCTTGATCCACTAAGTATGCTAACTAGTTCTTCACAATTTACCTTGTTGATTTCTTTCAGAACTTGAAGGTCTCTATCATATCTCCCTCTCTCATCTGGCCTTCAGCAAGTACATGTTCAGTGCCTTGAGCCTATCCTCATAAGATGTGTCCTGCTGACCCGAATCATTATGGTCTCCCTATGTTGCACTGTCTTCACCCTGTCCTTATCTTTCTTTAGGTAAGGACTCAGAACTAGGCATAGTACTCTTGTTAAAACATGTAATTGATTTATTTATTAGCTTTTGGTAACTGGTAAGTACACTAGGCAAAAAACTGCCTATTTTCAGGCACAACCCAGAAGAGTACAACTTCAGAATACAGCAATGACAACAGTAAGGTACAGCAATGACAACAATTATGAACATAATGAAGATAACTGTCAGTACAACAATAAATCAGCAGTAGTTGTCACAGAAATTAATGCAAGACAAAGATAATAGTAAAAGATAACACTAGTTAGAGTATGATACAATTGTGGCATAATAAGCTGGTAACAGTCATATAGCCTAGCTAGGGGAGAAAACAAGAATAAAGAAACACTGGTAGACAATAGTTATAAGTTAGACATTCACAGCCAAGGCATGAACACCACTGATGACAACTCAGTATTTACGTTCAGTTGCAGTTCCTAAGAGCATAGAGATGAGAAAACAGCGAATGCTTAAATGCAAGGTGAGATGAGGAGTTCTTAACATGAAGGGGAGAGAGTTCCAAAACCTCGGTGCAAAATAGGAAAATGTTTGCTCACCCATTTTAGATGAGCATGAGCGAATGGAGAGCAGTGGGAAGGAGGAGGACCTAAGGGAGCAGGAGTGAGAGACCGGGTAAGCATGTCACCCAGAGTGGCAGGACAAGGGTTTCTGGTAAGGAGTCAACAAAACACCCAAGAGCATATGAAGAGAGGGCATTGGGAGACAGCCAGTTTAAGGCAGCATACAGTAGGCAGTGGTATGGCTTAGTGAGGAGCCGATAAGGTGAATCTGCAGATATTGTTATAAGAAGTGTCCCACTTACGAAGAACCCTGCGCTGGCATGAGAGGTACTGGGCGGCCATAAGAGTTGTGGAGTTAACGCCTCTTGCTACTGAGATCCTAGCAGCCAGGGTGAGGAGTGGCGATCTGACAGGGCCGCACTAATCTTAGCATTAACTGAGTGACATACTTCATTGACATGTACAGCAAAATCCAGTACTGGGTCAAGCGTTACCCAGGTATTTGAAGGTTAAGGCATTAGAGACAGCTGTACCATCACAGCAGTGGACCAGAAGCTTTGGGGACTCAGTGGACACTTTTGTGGACCCAAAAAGCATGGCATGGGTCTTAACTAGGTTTGGGATTTGATAGTTAGATGAAAACCATGATTGTAGGGACTGAAAGTCTAAAGAAAGATTTTGATTTATGTCCACAATAGACTTGGAGGCAGAGTAAAGCACTAGGTTGTCAGCATACATGAGTATTCTGCTGTGAGGAGAAGGAACAGGGATGTCATTAATGAAGACAGAAAAGAGTAGGGGACCAAGGATAGAACCCTGGGGAACACCAGAGGTAATAGGGACAGGGAGGAAAGAAACTTATAGAAAGAGACAGCCTGAGAACAATTTTCCAGGTAGCTACCAAACCAGGATCGGCTAGAGTTGGAGGCACCTACAGCCTGTAGCTTAGCCAGTAGTAGTGGGTGATGTACCATGTCAAACGCCTTAGAGAGGTTGATGAACACAGCTCCAGTGAGTAAGCCCCTGTCCATGTACATTTAACATTGCTTGTAAACTGGGTCAGAGCAGTGGTTGTGCTGTGCCCAGCCCTAAAGCCATGTTATACAGGGGATTGATGGTTAAAACTGAGAAGGTAGTCTGAGACCTGTCGATGGACTAGTTTCTCAAGCAGCTTACAGAGCATGGGAAGAAGTGAAATGGGGCAGTAGTTAGGGCAGGATTTGGTGTCCTCTTTCTTAAACACAGGTATAGTGCTGGCTGTTTTCCAGACAGGGGACTGAGGCAGAACAGACAGAGAGGTTGAACAGCCTGGTTATGGGTGCTGCAAGACAAGTGGCAAACTGTCTAAGGATCCCAGGATGAATGCCATCAGGACCTGTGCTACCACTAGCAGAAATAGTCTTCAGAAACTTAAGGACATCCTGGCACATGACAGGTGACAGCACAAGAAGAGGGGAGCAGTTTCAAGCAGCGATGTGACAGCCCAAGCAAAGGGGATGGGGTGGGGTGGGGAGGAAGTGTGGAAAGAGGAGTTGAAGGCATTAGCAATGGTGAAAGGGTGGTTACAGTGGTAACATTTATATACATATTCGTCAGGAACAGAGGCTTATTGTTCCCAAGAATTTCCTTAATTCGAGACCAGTAACTTTTAGGTTTGGAGGTGGAGGATTTGAGGAGTTTCCTGTAGTATATACTCTTGGCCTGGCGAATCTACTTTTACAGGTGTTCCGAAAGGCCCTGTAGGCATCGAAGTCGGATAGCAGGGAGGAGGACTTCCATGTTGACCAGACTTTATCCCTTCATTTCAGAAGTTGGAACAGGGAATGCTTGAGCCTTTGGTGACTTTCCCTTTTACCCTAGGTGTGGATAATGGAATGTGTTGGTTTTGCAGAGAGTAGGGCAGCATTGAAGTAGTCTGTTGCAATGTTAATATCATTGGTAATGTAGGGGAGATCAGTCAACCTGGTTTAGATCATGAAGAAAGCACTTGTATTAAGCATATAGGGTTGGAAAAGAGAAGACTTTGAGGGAAGGAGGGAAGGAAGGTGTCCCTTACTCAGTAAACTGGGCAATGATCACTTATGGAGTCAGGTAGAACTCCAGCAGAGAAGAACTCCTTCCTATTTGTTAGGATCCAATCTGAGATGGTGTTGCAGGCACCACGATGGGAGATCATTGTGGAGTCCTGTATGAGCTGAGTGAGATTGGCCTTGCTGGTCATGGAGGACAGCAGGGAGGATCTAGGCCCTGCCCAGTTTAGATTAAAGTCACCCAGGCAGATGATATAATTTTTCCAGTCACAGACAGCACGTGCTCCATAAATTCATCAAGATCTAGCCTGGACTTCCAGTTCCACTCCCAGAGTAATGGCAGCCTAGAGAAAGAACCTGTGCCTTCCCTGAGTTGAAAAACTTCACTCCGGCTGCAATTTTCCACACTTCAAATACAGATTGCATATTGAAGATTCAGTGGAGAGTGCAGAGTATTAAGAAGATTGATTTACGTAATGAAGGACAGCAGGATGGAGGAGGTAGCTGATGGATCTGAATTGGAGGCCTCAGTCATATCAGATAACCGCGACTCTGCAGATCTCAAAAGGGCCCAATTAAATCTATGGGAAGCAACCAAAAGCTAATGCAAAGAAGGCAAAACTAGACTTAATTTATCAAGAGATGCTTACTTTCCATGCAGAAATTAAAGAAATGTACAGTGAACTGCGTAGAGATGTGATACAATTGGAGCAGAGAGTGAGCGATCAAGAGAGAACTGCGGCGGCAACTGAGAACAGAGTAGACAGGCTGGATCAAGCGATACAGCAGCTGAAAGAGATGCAAGAGCAAATAATTGATCAGCAAGAAGATTTTGAGAATAGAGCATCGCAAAAACATCAGAATCTACTGCTTGCCAGAGGATTCGGAGGGGCTAACATTAAGGACTTTATAGAAGCTTTACTACACAGAGCCTTAGAATTGCCAAAAGATTTCAACTTACAACTAGAAAGAGTGCACCAGGCATTGGCATCGAAACCAACCTCTGCCAACTTGCCGCCAAGGTCAGTAATTTTTCGTTTCAACAGTTATGCAACAAAAGAGCATATTCTGCTTACAGCATGGCAGCCAGAAAGTTTTTTATGGCCCAACGCGCATATATCTTGATCATGATTATGCACCAAAAACTATTTGGTTGATGTGCTTATCTACCCTTGCTTCCAGTACTTAAAGCAGCAGGACATAAATTTACTGCCCCATACCCAGCTCAACTAATAGTACATCTGCCTTCTGAAAGAGAGAATTCTCCATGGCTCAAGAGGCAAAGAAACTTACTAAAATGGGCCAGAACTTTTATGACGTGGCCTGGGTGGCACAAATCTGAAAACGCCCAGCTGGCTGCCAGTCTAACTCGAATAGATGACAGGAAAACAGCAAGAATTGGGAACAGTTAACTCTGCCTTAGCAGTTTACCAGAGGGAGACAAAAAGTGACAATACTTGAACTTACAGGAAAAACTTGATTGATTAAGTGAGCAGAAGTGAAAGGGTTTTGAATATGTGTGCTGCGCCATCGGGAGGCCTGAAGTGTGCTTTCTATATTACTGAGCTGCTCCAAGCCTGGAATAGGCGGTTGCACTCTGAAAAGACACAACCTACATGAATCGTTGGTTAAGCAACAGCTAGTACTTTTAAATAACCTAATTACCTTTCTGTTTTGGATTGGAAGTTACAGATTTAACTAGTTGAGTTGTTGTTTGCTGGTTCTTTTCTTCCTCCTTTAACATTGGCTGCAAAAAGGGAAAAAATTTCAAAGCTCGGGGAATGGGAAAGGAGCAGTTTTGAGCTCTATGCTTTTGGTGGATAGCCCTAAATTTATTTTTGGAGTTATCTACTCCTCTCCTCAGTTGATTTTACCATAATTAAAAGGGAACAGTTTACTGCTTCCCGAAGACCCTGACAACAATTGTTAAGGATTCCGTTCACCTTCAGGAGAGTTCAGATACTCCAGGAGCAGTCTCTACTAGAAATCTGGAGATTTTCTTTTCTCCCCATATCTGGAAGTCCTAAGAATTTTACAGTATAGACTATTAATAATAGCCATACTGTTATGTAAATATGTTTATGATTCATTACTAATTACTATTGAGAGCTATTTACCCAGATCAGTGTTTACACCACTTACACCTGGATCTTAAGGTGGTCAATTATTATGTGTGAGAGAATAAGTTATAATATATGTTATATAGGACAGTAGGAATTTTCATTTAAATTACAAAGAATCGGACAGATGACAGGGCAATTATAACAAGGTAGGAAGTTTTCTTGTGGAAGTATTAGGACATCCAAAAGATTTTCTCAATACTTGCTGAGGTTGAGGGGGTGTCATGGAAGGAGAAATGGAAGTGATCAGGAAACTCTACCAAACGAAAACCTAAAATGGTATTAGAAACAACTAAGATATTGTCATTGAATATTAATGGCATTAACCATCCTATAAAAGGGCTAGGCTACAACAGTATTTGCGGAAGCAGAAAGTAGATAGTATCTATTTACAGGAGACACATTTGTCACAGGGGAACATGCTAAGCTTGCTGCAAGTGGCAGATACACCATTTTTCTTCTTCCTAGTAAGTCTGGAAAAGGCGTGGGTGGCAATTTTATTCCACTACTACTGCATTCACTAAGGGGAGGTATATTCAGATAATAATGGTCATTTTATAATAGTACAACGGCATTTGCATGAGACTGAAGTAACACTGGCAAGTGTGTATCTGCCACTGGGGGCATCTCCCTCATTGTTGAGACAGTCTTTTAACAGACTGCTGGAAAAGAAAAAGGGAAGTAATGTTGATAGGAGGCGATTTCAATATAATAATGTCCTCAAAGAAAGATTCCACTTCCTAAACAGCACAGGTTTACTCCCACTCAAAACTTTTAAAAACTCAGACACCTAAGATGGGGCTTACAGATATATGGTGCCATTTCTATCCTTCTTGGAGGGACACACGTTTGTCTCCCTAGATACCATACATCAGCTAGAATAGATTATTTTTACATCTACAGAACACATAGATAGGGTCCAGGATATATCTTTGGAAGCTCTCCTCCTAGATCATATACCTCTTTTAATCAAGGTAGGGTTAAACAAATCCCATAAAACAACCTTGTGGAGATTGAATCTTTCTCTTTGAAGGATCCAGTGTTTAAGGCTAAAATAGCAGATCATATCACACAAATCATCAAGGTGAATGCAGACCCATCTATATCAGCTACCTTACTTTGTGATACTCTGAAGGTGGTAATAAGAGGAAAGATTATCTTGTACTCCTCCAGACTAAATAAACAGAAAGAATCCAGATATAAATTATTACACGTTAAGTTGCAAGAATTACAGCAGATGAGAGACAGAGGGAACAAGTTGTACAGCTTGAGCTCAAACAAATTCAATCGAATTACAATCTATTTTAGACTATAAGACGCAAATGCCTTTATTGTATCTTAAAATACTCTACTATGAGGGGGCCCTAAAGGTGTCAGAAATTTTGCCAGGCGCACAGGAGGATTTAAGCAGACAGCCACTGTCACAAAGATTAGAGATCCCCTAGCAGGAGACATTCTTAACAAAACTTCTGCAGTTCTGAATGCATTCCAGCAATATTATGATTTATACTCTGATCCTACACCCCCTCCCGGAGGATATACAACATTTTTGTCTCCCCTTAATCTCCCACATTTGTCTGAGTCCCAGCAGGTTTCACTTCTGAGCCCTATCTCCACTATAGAGATTCAGAGGGCAGTTAAACATTCAAAACTTTAAAAGTTCTGATCCAGATGGCTTTGGAACCGAATGGTATGACATTTCTTCCAAACTTGCTCCAGCTGATGCAGTGGACTTTCTTTAGAGGTGCAGGATGAAGGTGTCCCTCCACCATCATGGTCCTATGTGGTTATATCAGCTATCTTGAAACCAGATAATGATCCACTAAATTTAGAGTCATACAGACCCATCTTGGTTTTAAACAATGATTACAAGTTGTACATGGTGATATGGGCGCACAGGTTGGAGACCATATTACCTACCCTGATACACCCAGATCGGGCAGGATTTCTCCGTATGCACCAGACTGCAGATAACGAGAAAGAGCAATTCATTTGCTGGATTGTATGGCTAATTCAGTTCTCCCTCAGCTTTAGTGAGTTAGATGCTTGTAAAGCTTTCGATAGGGTGTCCTGGAGATTCCTATGGGGAGCGCTAACATCATTTCGTTTCTAAAGGAGTTTGTGAAATGGCTGGAGCAGGTATATTCTGAACCAAGGGCATACATAAACTTAATGGTGGTATCTCACACCCCATCATGTTACAGCGAGGCACTAGACAGGGTGTCCCTTATCCCCTTGGTTATTCGCTATATATAATGAGCTTTTCGCTATGATGCTTAGAAACTCAGAGAGGTTTGAGGGCATTCAGGTAGGCAATCAATCTTGGAAATTAGCTTTATATACGGATGACATTCTACTGTCAGTAGCAGATCTAGAGTCCTCTATTCCAGCAATATGGGAGGTGCTTGAGCATCCACTCAGTTCTCGGATATAAAATAAATTCCTCCAGACAGAAGTTCTCCCTTCCACTTCTCCCCTCGCAAAACATTGAAAGGCACATTACCCTTACACTGGAACATTATCAAGATAAAATATCTAGGAATATATTTACCAGACCAGTTAATGCATCTGACTATGGTAAACTACGAACCCTCACACAAAAATAGAATCCGATATGCATCAGTGGTCCCAGCTTAATTTATCATTATATTCTAAAGTTGATCTTATTAGGATGAATATTCTTCCATGGTTGTTATACCTTTTCAGACCATACTGGTGATGCGGATAGAATGTTCTTTTCATTCTGGAATAAATCTTTGGACGAGATTTATCTGGGCTGGAAAAACCGAATTAAGTAGTCTACATTAATGCTTCCAAAAATAAGGAGGTTTGAATTTGCCTGATCTTCAGATGTACACATATTCTACTGTGATAGCTACAGTATTTAATTGGAATATTCCAACGTATGATATACCTTGGAAGAATCTGGAGTTTACCCTAATGGGGTAAAGGAGGGTTGTGACCTTCTACAATCCATATATGTCCCAGTTAACAAGAGACCTAGACATATTTATAGTACAAACTCTACCATAGAGACTTGAACAGACTCATCCACTTAAGAAAGCTGGCACCAGTGGGCACTTATTTTAATTTACTAAATTTAGGAATCCAACTTCCTTCTCGGAACAAGAATGTACTATAGCTCAATGGAGGCAAAAAGGTATAAAATTTATATTTCACATAGTAGACTCCAAAGGGGTCCTCTCATTTACTAAACTCCAAGAAATTTCAATCTTTCACAAGAGACTTTTCAATATACACAAGTTTAAAAGAAAGCATTGAACAAAGGGGACCAGCCTATAGTAGGCTTCCAGATCCCCTCTTCATTGCTTACCCTAGCTATGACCACAAGGAGAGGACAGCCTGGCCCCACTTTGTAGGGCTAATATGCAAGGGTATACAAGAACTATCTAAAAATTCGACTCAAGGAATTCTGACTGTATGGAATAAGGAACTCCAGTCCAGGCATCAAAGGAGGACTGGGAAAATTTACTAAATTCTTGAAGGGAATTTTAGGAGCCCCTACTGAGAATTTGCCTGAAATGTAGAAATAGTTTTTTACAATCGGCAAAGCTGGCTAAGTTCTTGTTGGGAAGCGCCAAGCTATTACTGGAGGGATTGTGAGAACTGTCTGCAGATCAGTTTCATGTTTTTGGGCCTGCCTGCAGTTAGCAGGTTATTGAAGAGATATTTTGAGGCATTATTTGATTTGGTGGATATGGAGCGTATTGATTCCTGAGTTAGTAATGCTCTCAGTTCCACCAGAGGATCTCCCAATATTCAGAGCGTCACTGTTAGTTACTTATATACTGGCAGCTAAAAAGCAATTACTAGAAATTGGGGAAAGAAGATGCCCCTAACATTCAGAGCTGGAGGGAATAATGGGAGAAATTTATATACAGTATTAGAGAGATTAATAGCCAAAAGTGCAGATAAGTGGTTCACCTTTGAGCTTAAATTGAGGAAATGGATTCTATATATTTCATCATTAGATCCTACTTTTGTACCTTAGAGTATGCTGATCCTGACGATGGTTTCTGTAAATGACATTGTATTCACTGTATGAACTGCCTTGTGACCTATTTAAGCTGTCCTGATGTCTTTTGCTAATGTATTGTCAAGCGCAGACTACTGTAATTTTATGGTGTCTTAATTTATACAATGTAAAAACTGTCCTATGTTTTGTGAATGAAAATATAATAAATATAAAGTATAAAAAAAAGACCTAGGTGGAGTTTCTGGGAGGTATATAAATGCAGAAAATATGGAGTTTATAACACTCCCAAGCAGTAGAAGGGAATGAAGAACCTCACAGTTAGCGACAGAGGGGATCATGTACTATAGTAACATTCAGATGGGCCTTGTAGTGTAATGCCAATGCCCACCTCTTTTGGCACTAGAGTGATCCACGAAGCAAATTATATCCTGGACGGAGCACAGGAGTTCGCAATGGAAGGTTTAAGCCAAGTTTCAGATAAGGCCAGTGTATCAGGGTTGTTTTCACACACCCAGGCCTCTAGTTCAGGAGGTCAGCCATCAGACTCCTGATGTTAAGGTGGGCAAAGGTGAAGCACGATGATTGGGACAAACATTTCAGAGGGTGAGACTGGGTGAGATTAGTAACAATGGTAAGACCTGGATTGGTCTCAACATCCCCTGCAAGGGTAAGGAATAGTGTGATTATCCATATTGAAGCAATGACATATGCCTGAGAGGCGCACCCAGGGGAGATAGAGAACTTCTGCTGGATAAAAACTAATTAATACTCCTAGGTGCTTGTAACTAAGCCCAGATGGAGGTGATGGATTAGGGTTATGGTCAGACAGTAGGTTGGAGAAGCAGAAGTTGTCAAGTGAGTAAACAGAGCTAGAAGAGGAAACTCAGCAGGACCAGTGAGAACTGATAGAAAAACAGCGAATACTAGAGACAATAGGGCGCTTATAGCCCTAGTATCCATGATTGGAGATGAGTATGAGTAAGGGTTCTTAGAGAGGAGTGAAAGGGCATGAGGAAGAAGAGGAAGAGTGAGGATTAAGTGAAAAAAGTATTGGATGAGCACTGAGGCAAAGAAAGAATACAAAGAGTCCTCAAGATAACAGGCGACCTCTAGTGGCTAATTAATATATCTGCAGATGAAAAATAAGGGAGATGGGGGAAAAATCACAACAGGTCTCACAAGAGAATATACTATAAAAGTAACATCAGCTAAGGGTGGGAAGGTATTGGGGCAGGCAGGAGCAGTCGAAAGTGACTGTGGGGTCTCCACTGTTGTAGTGATAGAAAATGCTGAACAGAATTTGGATTAAATATGACACCAAACAGAGCTAGTAGCTAGTACTGAGGACTTATAATCTTGCAGCATGGTGCAAGCAAGCCACTCTCACAGCTCATTTAGCCATACCTTGGAGCAATTTCAGGAGGTGGGTGAGGGCAGCTCCTACCTGGCCTCCCACCTCCATTGAACCCTCGGCAGATCTTCCGTAGCTGTGGAGACAGAAGATGAGGTATGAAATTTATGTACAAGCCTGGAATTGTAGAATCGTATCTGCATTATGAGACAAGGCATGAGCACAGTTTAGCTACAGGTTTCAAGTAACAAACTGAGACGGAGATTACGTGGATGAGGACGCCTCAGTAGCAGGTTTAGCTGTGCTCCCTTATACAATCAACAAACTGTTTTTATTTTACTACTGATTGTAAATTCATCTGATATAGAAGCATGTACACTCTGAGCAGAGACTACAGCAAATAATTAGCAGAGTGTACCAGGTGTAATGGGCCGAGTAAGAAGTTAGCCTTGCCCAGGCATACTCCCCATCGCGGAGAAGCAACCCTAAAAAATCTGGCCGCAATACACAGCCTCGGGCAAAGTCACAAGTTTAGCCCCGGATCCGAACTTGCTCACAGTTGAGAGATTCCTCGAAGAATTCAGACTGTTTGGGAAGAGGTCAAATCACTCACCTTAAAGTGAAATCCATGGCTGTTATTGAGGACATCTCTAAATGCACTGGAACAATGAGGTGAATCACATCCTTGAAATGGAAAGCCGACCGAGTTAACCCAGAATTTGCCCTTACCAGGCAGCTGGATAGCCAAATTAGAAGCAAAAGGTGGAGGATCTCAAGGACAGGAGTCGGTATAATAACGCCGTAATCATTGGTCTGCCTGAGAAGGAAGAGGGTGCAAATACAGTACTATTCATGCAAAATCTAATCTTGAAGTTGGCAGGTCCTTCTTCGGGCCAACTTACTGTATCGAGCAAACTCACAGATCTTTACAGCCGATGCCCCACCCAATGCACCTCCTCGTCCACTAACCTTTAAATTCCTAAACTTTCAAGAGTGTCAACACTTCTTATTAAAGATAAAGGAACTCCAAGAAGTGGAATGGGCAGAGAAAGATCCGTGGCACAAGATCTGCCAGCCACGGGTTCAGCAGCGATGCTCAGCATTTCACCCAGTAGTGTCTAAACTGATCCTAGCCGGGTGACGCTTAAAATGTTGTACCCAGCTCCCTTAAAATTTACCTGGGCAAAACAATAGAAATCTTAACATGACCCCACAGTGGAAGTAGCTCATCTGCAAACCACGCTCCCTGATCTTTCAAACCGCTGAAGCCTGCTCCGTGACACCACCGGATAGCAGTTCTAATCACCTACTAGGTGTGCAGTCTACCTCAAGCTCTGTCTCTATTTGCATTATGACCTACAGTATTATCAAGCGACATCAATTTCTGTTTGGGTCTGCAGCAAGAACTATACCGCATTTCGTTTCCCACAAAATCAAACCTGTTGAGTTCCTTCTGTTAGACACTGGAAAATGGGACATGAGCAGTTGGTTCGATGTACCTCCAACCAGCGTAGCACCACACAGTCCTGCTTCGGATCCTGGCCTATTTGGACTTGCCTGGAATTCTTGCACTTTCGATTCCGTATCTGCACTCACTTTCTTTTATCAGCCTGACAGTGGAGACCAGACCTGATGGAAGTTGGACTTTGTGTACTGTAATATGTAGATGCCTCTTAAATATTGGGCTACTGTACAGCATCTGATACAAGTCTCAATTATAGGCTCATTTGGTGTAGCAGGGTTTATATTGCATGGGTTTTTCTTTTTTTTCCCTTTTACTATTACTAGCTCACCCATGTGAAAGGGATGTACCCAGAGGCCAGTATGCTGTCTGTTTTACAAGGAACATCCCTTCATAGGCCGCCCTGCATCACCATTTTTCTTTTCTACTTTTCTGGTTATTGTGGCAAGTAACACCAGGTTTCAAAAGGTGGCTCCAATTTGTTTGGGAATTTTTTCCTTTTCTATTTTTTTTTTATTTTTTTTTCTTCATTTAATTTTGTAACAGAAGTTCAGAATTTATCCTGCAATACTAAGGATGGTCAGTAGAGGGTAACAATACCATTCCTTCTAACTGCCCTTTTTACTTTTTACTTTTTACAGTTACAGTTAATAGATAAGAGATGCTATTCAACAGTTTGTTGGAATTGTTTCTTTAATACTAAACAAATAACCAAAAAAAAAAAAAGGAGGAGGTGGCGAGGACAGTAGCTTGAAAGCCTTTTCATCAAAATCAAAAAGTCTTTTGTTGGAAACTGGGAGGTGATCCTGGTTCTCATAACATCTGGTGTTCAGTCTATTTGAAATCACCTCGTAGTTTAGGGAGGGATGGGAGATTTGTGCTGAATGTCATTATTTTATGTTGGTTAAGTGGGAGGTGGGACCAGCGTGTACTGATCATTACTGGACAGAGCGGGGGAGGGCAGAATTGGTAGGCATCACCTTGAATGGGTGTTGGTACCACTCCAGATTTATGTGCAGTCATTTCAGTCAAGCAAAACAGGTAATAATGAGTCATGGCTAATCAGCTAAAATTTGTATCTTGGAATGTGAGAGGGCCAGGAATAAAACAAAACACTAACAGATATTGAAGCACTTGACAGCTTGAAGGCAGACAAGATAGAACAAAGGCATAGCTATCCTTATCTCATGTCAGCTGGTCTTCACTTGCTTACAATCTTAAGTGACCCTGATTGTAGATATTTGGTGATTTGGGGAGGCATAGATAGAACTGAGTTAATAACGGGTGCTTTTATGGCCCAAATGTTGACTCTCCTGCTTTTTCATTGAAATCCTTCGGATCTTAACTCCTTTTCCAACCTCCCAATGTTCTTGGGAGGTGATTGACTTCAATTCACACCTGACTTGGACAAGACATCAGTAGGACCCTGGGGGTTGTCACCAGCTCAAAGGGCCATACGGGATCTTGTAGACCACCTGGGATTGTGTGACCCTGGAGAACCCTTAATCCATCCTCTAGGTGTTACATCTTTCATTCTTCAGTACACGGCTCCTCTTCCAGAATAGTCTACCTCTTAATATCTAAGAGCTCTCTCGCAGGTCTGGGAGTGTGGCATAGAAGCAAGAGTCATTTGTACTACTTTCTGGTGTTTGACTTCCTGGCTCCTCCCCATCAGAAAGATACCCTATGGAAGCTTAACAACCAGTTACTGAAAGATCCTGAATTGATTAAACAGATAACTTAGCAAATTGAACAGTTCACTAGAAAGAATCTAAATAGCACAGGAAGCTAGACATCGAATGGGGTGCACTGAAATGCTCTCTTAGGAAGTATTGATCAAGCTAGCTTCTGTCCAGAAAGTGGAAAAAGATGAGCAAATCTCCAACTTATTGTCACAAATTAGGCAGCTAGAAAGTGTTCTCCCTCGACTGGAGATGACACTACCAAAACTGCTCTATTAAACTCCAGAACTCTTACAACGAGTCATTGAGAGAAAAGGCAGAATATGCTATCCTCAAATCTCTGCTCGATATACATTGATCAAGGGAGAAAGCAGGTCATTTATTAGACTTATGGATAAAAACATCAAGAATCTGCCAGATTGGTGAAGGCCATAAAGTCTAATGTTGATAGTTCCATTAAAATCACCCTAGAGAAATATTACTGGAATTCGAGTTCTACTATAGGGATCTGTATAGCCCCAGCTTAGTCTCCCTTCTCTCCAGGAAATAGAGACATATCTTGCCTCTCTTCCCTTACCATTGTTGGAGAGAGCAGTGAAAACCTTTGACTTCCCCCATCACAGAGGAAGAGATTAGAGCAATAGTAAGAGAGCCCTCAGATAAGGCCCCTGGTCCAGATGGATTCTCCCTTAACTTCTATAAGAAGTTCCAGGATCATTTATCCCCTTGGTTATACAGGTTTTCAATTTTATATTGTCAGAGACCCCATCCGACCCTCACCTTCTAGATGCCCTGGTTGTAGTTCTCCACAAACCCAGCAAGCCTGAAAACAATGTCACGAGTTATAGACCCATTTCCCATATTAAAATGATGTTCAGATTATAGCCAAATTGTTAGCCACCAGACTGAGCCAGGTACTTCCGGTCCTCATAGGGTCTGAACAAGTTGGCTTTATGTTGGGCAGATCATCCCAGGATCATCTAAGAAAGCTTCCCACATCTTTTCTCGCATCCAAGGACTCTTTCCACCCAGTGGTCCTGGTGTCCCTGGATGCAGAAAAATCTTCTGACAGAGTGGACTGGATTTTATGTTCAGTGTTTTAGCTAAGTTTGGCATTCCGGATCAGTATATTAGATGGGTCAGATCTCTATATACAGGTCCATGTGCAAGAATATACTGTAATGGAGTGATGTCCCTTCTTTCCTATTAAAGTCCGGTACTCGACAAAGGTGTCCCCTGTCACCTCTCTTATTTAACCTATATTTGGTACCCTACTATGCAATCTCAAAACCAACCTAACATTCATGGGTGGAGATAGGTACCACATGTTAACAGTTTTGGCTTATGCAGATGATATATTATTGCACCTCACCCAACCCTCTATCTCTCTTCAGGCGGTACTGCAGACCCTCTTGGAGTATAGTGCAGTCTCAATTACAAAGTCAACACAGGTAAGACTCAGGTTTTCCCCTGAACTACAGGACACATAAGGCTTCACTTGGTACCATGATATTACAATGGTCTCAAGATAGTCTTAAGTACCTAGACATTTTCCTAGATAGGCATACCTCTCAAGTAAAGGCTCTTAACCTTGACTCCTGATCTCCAAGATAAAATTAGACTTATCCTGTTGGAGGGACATGCCCTATCTCTGGGGAGGATTAGTCTGGTCAAATGAACGTTTTGCCCAGTTTATTTTACTCTTGAATATGTTGAATTTATGGCTGCATCTCACATGGTTCAAGCAATTACATGGCATAATCTCCAATTTTCTATGGCGCAATAAATCTGCAAGGCGTGCCTACCATAAACTGGCTGCTCCCAAGGTGAAGGAGGGCTGCGACTCCCTCACTTTGGATTGTATTATGGGACAGTCATCTCAATAAATACCTTAAGTGGCTGCGACCAGTGGAGAACCTACCCACTTTTTCCTGTGTCCCTTCCTAGCTTATCATTGAAGAAGAATTCATTGATTCAAGTGGCATCTCTCATGAGGCCCTCCTTCATACCTGGTCTAGGAGCTCCCTAAAGTGTGAGAAACTCTTCAATGATCACTTATGAAGGTCCATTTTCAGTTATGTAAAGTCTTGAAATACAACCCAAGTTGTGATCCCTAACAACCAATCTTACAGAATCATAATTTTCTCATTGGGGTGTTCCTATACTGGAGGGTTGGCTCCCATCTCTAAAAGGGAATGTCTATGAGAGTTCTTATCTGGGATTCCTACCTCTCGGTCAGGGATATGATGCATAGATTCCCAGCAGGACCAGGGTCTTTTTAAGTATTATCAGATTCATCACTTATTGGTTTCTAAGCAGATCTTGTTGGGTAGTGATAGAGGAGTAAGTGAGATTTTCCATCTCTAAATTACTTTATCCCACAAGTCCCATTCAGCTTCCCTTATCTTTGCTTCTCTATATGATTTGGTGTATCCCCCAGAAACTAGGTCTTCCTCCTATTGGGTTGATGTGTTCCCTCAGAGGAGCTGAACTGGGAAAATATTTGGAGTTTTGCCATTCCTACATGGCCTGGGACAGACTGCATCTTATGCAATACTCAGTTCTTCAAAACATGTACTTAACTCCAGTGAAGTTGCACAAAATGGGGATACTCCCTAACTCAACCTGTATCACTGTAAGCAAGCTGAGGGTATCCTATATCACATCTTCTGGACATGCCCAACCATTGCGGTACTCTGGGAAACTATTAAACAGAAAGCAGACCCTCTCTTAGGCCTAGACAACTTGCTTACCCCCAAAATATGTTTATTAGGCGACTTCACTGGAGTTGAGATTAAGCAATGCCATTTTCATATGGCCGTGATAGCCCTTTTCTTTAAGGCTCTGGTGCTTTAACACTGGAAAGAGAACACTGACATTTCCTACATGGAGTGGCTCTGGGAATTGATTGCAAATTTACAGATAGAAAAATGACTGCAAGCTTAAGTAATTGTATGCACAGATATAAGGAAAGATGGACTCCTCTATACCCTATATAGTCTTTAAGGTTACTGTCCCATCAAGGTCTTTGTAAGGGTGATGCCTGGGAGGGAGGTGGCAAGGGATATTTGTGATTATTATTTTTAGTTTGTCTTTTCTTTTTGCTGTAGTACTGTATATTCTATTGTCCTGTGTATAGATTATTTGTAAAATTGAAAATCAATAAAGTTGAATTTCAAAAAAAAAAAAAAAGAAGCTAAATAGGATGGCAATGAGAAAATAAATTCCAAATAGAAGTCAAAAGCCAGTTGCCTCTTTCAAGGCACTAACGTATGTTTGCAGCTTTATGTCTTGTACAGCTTTGTTTCTTTTATATTGAAGTCTTTATCATTCTGTATGTATTTTTGAATTGTTGTGTTGGCTTTTTGGCATTTTTCTTATTTACTTTGGTCCTGAGCTGAACAGCTCTGAACCTCCCACGATGAAAGTAGATCTATCCAACGACAGTATGACAACACTTTTATTTCTTTATTTTGCTGTGTTTACATTCATATTCTACATCTAATAAAAAAGTTTTTGTAGATGACAGAACTTATATGGTTTGCAGCATAAAAATTTGATCACAGGTTGGGTTCAAAGAACTGACCATCGACACATTACATTTTGGGAAAATGAATCAAACGTTATGACAAAAAAAAAAGTAACAAACTGAGGCAAGAAGCAAGTTCCAGACTGAGCTAGTAAGATTTAAAATGTTTTTACATAAATTGCATTAGTTGTTAAGCTAACTCTACCAGTGAAGAAATTCTAAAGCAAACAGAAGCTGGCTTCACTACAAATTCTGGCACAGTTTTCCCAGACTGAGCTAGTAAGATTTAAAATGTTTTTACATAAATTGCATTACTTGCTAAGCTAACTCCACCAGTAAGGAAATTCTAAAAGTAAACAGAAGCTGGCTTCACTAGGAATTCTGGCACAGTTCAAACTTTCAGAAACAGAGTCTGACTCCACTTAAACATATAGGCTCAAGTCATGGATATGCTTCCAGAGTCAGACTTAAAAAGACACTGGTGCAGGTTAAGTACAATGCTTTAACAGACTCAGGTATTAAAATACTGGTGCAGGTTAAGAACAAGCTTTAACAAGGTCAGATATATAATACAGGCTGAATCATAACCAATACACTTTACAAGCAGTTTAAAAATGTAGACTTTAACAGAAGCACTAGAAGGTTCTCTTAAGGTACCATTTGAAAAGTCTTAAAATATGCTAAAGTTCATTGAAAAACATTGCATAAAACCTATTTCCACTGCTGCGGTGATAGAAAATGCTGAACAGAATTTGAATTAAAATGGAGCCAAACAGAGCTAGTAGCTAGTACTGAGGACTTATAATCTTGCAGTGTGGTGCAAACAAAGCCACTCTCCTGAGCTCATTCACCGTACCTTGAGCAATTTTGGGGGTGGGGAGGGAAGCTCCTACATGGCCATCTCAATCTCCATTGGAACCCTCAGCTTATACTATCCATAATAGACTAGATCTCTATTGTTTATTCTGCTGCCAACTGTTTTGTGTTAGAGAAAATGTTACTACTTTTCAATTGAGCTTGTAGATTTGCTCTGAATGCAAAGACTGAAATGCATAGATGTGATCTACTGTATGTTCTGCAACATAGATAGTACCATTTATCTTAGAGTACCCTTTCAATTGGAGCTATATTGCAAAATAATCATAATTGGACCTTATGATCTCAGGGGTCATAGTTTTTATAAACCTATTGAAAATAAATATGTGACTAGAACTATTATTAATAACACATTCTGACTACTCCTTAGAAAAGCAGCTATTGGCCAGCAATCATTTATGAGCAGAGCCATTAAGGCTTAGACGTTTTCCCACTGATTTATGCAATATTAGGAGTTTTAGTGTATTCAAAAATCATGTTATGTCATATTAACAGGACAAGCTTATTTGTAAATGTAACTAGTCCAAGAAAGCTAGCAATTATTTATGATTTATTGCTGTGTTATTTTGCTTGGTTTAGTGTATTATTGTGTACTGTGTATTTGTATTTGTATTATGCTGTCTTGACTTAAACACCATAGAAAAGGCCATTTTAGCTCAAAGGTTTTCCGAATACAATAAAATGAAATGAATTCTGTCTTTTTTCTTTCATCTTCATTATCTATAAGTAGTGTTTGAGAAGATGGCTTTTGTTTTTCTGTATTTAATCTTCTTTACAAATATCATGAAGTCTTTCAAGATTTGTCCTTCATTTTAGGGCTGCAGTGGGCAGAACCCTGCAGACCTCCTGTGATCAAAAAGGAAATTATTCCTACCAAAGAACATTTAGAAGTTGAATCAAAGTTGTCTCCGCATTCGTGAAGCACTTCGACTGTCAATACACTCTTTTCAAAGCACTATTTTTATCCCATTACCATTTTCTTGCAGTGATGGCGGGCGCATCAGGAGCCCCTGGTGATCCCGGACCCTGAGATCAGTAGAAGGGGTCACGAGGGCTGCAGTGGAGAAGCCCTTTATGTATTTAAGAGCCAATGAGAGGTATGAAACTACATTTATACATAGTAATGACCTGTTTATGAATATTTATGAACCATGCCTGCCTTCTGCTCATTGGCACTTATTGGCAGGGTTCATTAATACTCATGAGGGATCATTATATGAATAAATGCAGTTTCATACCACTCATTGGCATTCTTTAAATACATATTTCATAGCTTCTCCACCACGCCCCCCTTGTCTCTGAACACCCACAGCTGACCCTCCCTCTCAGACCCCTGCACAAACACAGCACTGAGACAGGGGTGCCCAATTCCCCCAGTGTCACTATCCTCTCTGTTGTTAACCCCTGAAACTGTTCTACCCACCCAACCCTTTCTCTCTGCACACACCACCTCACCTCACCCCGACAAACATAATACACTTACACTAGGGTGCTCAATTCCCCAGTGTCATGACCTGAAACAAAAAAACATTCTGTCATAGTCTGTTTTTCCTTTCTTTAAAAACCTTATAAAAGAAAACCATCCATTGATGTCTGTTACAGCTGTTACTGTCCCCCACTCAACCCTCCCACTCAGCACCTACCACTCCACCACCCCAAGCCCTTTCTTACCCTCCAGGGTTCCAGCATTGTAATCTTCTGTGGACCACAGACATGTCTTCACTCTTCAAAACTGGACCAAGACTGAGGAAACAGGTATGAGGTTCAAAGTATTTCAATGGGGTTTTGAACTTAATGGCATAACTTGCCCATTTTTGCATATTTTTTGCCCCAGCTTTTCAACATGTCTTCTTGGGACCTCACCTCATTAACATGCACTGACATTAGGCAAATCTGTCCTGAAAGGTGATTTTGTGCTCCCTGCACGAAATCACCTTTCTGGCAGGATTTGAAAATTTTCTCCAATTGTTCATGAGGTGGGGCCATAAGAAGGCTGTGTCTAACATTTGGGGCTGGACTATTCAAACTGCCATTCTGAGGCGCAAGCCCTCGCGCTGCGCAAATAGTTGTGCAGGGTGGGGTTGGGTGATATTCAAAGGAGTTGCGCTATTGAGCAACTCCTTTGAATATCACTCTCAGCCACAGCCACTGTGCATGGCGCAGTGGAACTTGCGCCACCGCAAGTTGTCAGAGTGGAGCATTCAACTTGTGGTGGCGCAAGTACCATTGCGCCATCGCAAAATCATGATATTACAGGTGACACATGCAAATGGGGCTACAATTATGCAAGGCACAGGGGGGCCATTTGCATGTGATTATGGTCCCATTTGCATGCCATTAGTGTGTAGGTGCGCCCATCCCGAGGACTTGCGCCTGGTGCCATGCCAGGCAGCAGCCGCCGAGGGACCGGCGCCCTGTAGCCGATCACGGGCATAGGTGCTCCCTCCCCCCACCAGCCCGATCGCGGGCAGTAAGTAAACTGAACCCCCCAACATCTCCTGGTGGCTGGTGTCCCCCACCCCACCCAGCAGAAGCCCCACCAGCCCGCTCCCCGGCAGCCAGCGGGCGGCAGCATCCCACCGCCTGCCGCCCGCCGCCCGCCAGCGGCTGCCCGGGTGGGGCTCAGCAGTGGTGCAGAAGCAAGAGCCACGAAGGTAGCCCATATTGCATAAGGCAGTTCAGGATTTGTGAATGAAACGAATCTTTGTTCACATATCTGGACTGCTCCTTGTATCGGTATGGGCTGCACGCCCCATTGGCCTTGCTCTGCACCAATGGGCGCAGTCTCCACCGGCAGTCAGTTGCGCGGGCGGCGGGCGCAGGTGGGTGGGATGCCGCCGGGAGCGGGGGGTGGGGTGGTGGGGTGGGTGTGGGGGGACACTAGCCACCAGGGAGATGTTCGGAGGGGTTCAGTTTACTTACCGCCCACTATCGGGCATTTCGTCCACTGATCACCAGGGAGATGTTCTGGGGTTCAGTTTACTTCTGCCCGCGATCGGGCATTTCGTCCACTGGACCACCAGGGATGTGAAAGGGGGATTTATTAAACATACCTTCGGTCCACTGGACCACCAGGGATGTGGAACGGGAGGAGGGTTGAGCCACATTGATGCCCGCGATCGGGCTGCGGGTGGAGCACAGGGACTGAGTTGAGGGCCAGCCACAGGTGGCAGCTGCTGTGTTGCGCCCTGCAATACAGCAGCTCACCTGTGGGTGGCCCTCGACTTAAGCCTTTTTTGGCTCAAAGTCCTGCAGGCGCAGGTTGGGGTTGCGCCTGCACAACTCTGCACAGCCCAGCTGAATATCGGGCTGTGCAGTTTATGCATGGTTCCTCCCCTCCAGTTCAGCATGCATTCATTTGCATTGCGCTGTCGCTCAGCATGTTTTCTGTGGCGCAACTGCCTCCTGCTGAATATCGTAGAATGGAGCAAGTTTGGACTTGCGCAGGCGCAACCTATTGCGCATGGCGCAACCCTTTTGAATATCTGGCCCTTGGTGTAAAATATATAAAAATAAACAAAGTTATGAGCCTATGTTGAATTTTGTGAACACAAGCTCGTAATTTTGGTAATTTGCAATATCTTTCCCCACATTTATAGTATAGCCATTTTCTTACAGCACCTCATTAATGTGATAGCTGTCATTTTGAAATCATGGCAAAATGTGTTTTACATTCGAAGGTGATGTCATGGTCACTGTCGAAATCAACTTTTGGGCAGGATTTCAAAATTTTCTGTGCCCTTGTTCATGAGGTGGGTCATAAGAAGGTTATGCTGAAAATCTGGAGTAAAATATTAAAAAATGAAGTAATGAGCCTACGTTGAATTTTGAAAATGCAGGCTCATAACTTTGATAATTTTCAATATTTTTACCCCAGATTTTCAACATAGCCATTTCTTTGCAGCACCTCATGAACATGATAGCTGTCATTAATCATGCTCAACTGCAGCCTCGTGTCTTCTGCCAGAACTTGTTGCTGTTGGTGTCACTTGTATCCACATGCATCACTATTTGCAGTTAGTCATTAAGGGTTTCCAAATGTTGGTATATTCTTTACTTGTACTTATTTCTGGTGGCTCTCTGACGCGGTTTGGCCAACCCTTTTTTCAACCGGCATCGTGCGACAGGAATCATGTCGACTACAAGTTATAGTCGTCTTGATTCCTGTTTGTCTTTCGGTTCTTTTTCTTTATCGGGGCTTTCCCTGCCTCCCAACTTTAGGATTCTTAACTCCAGTCAGGGTTACTTTGGGGTGGGCTGCAGGACCAGAGACAGTGAGCTCTGTCTCGGGCACACCAACACAGCGATCTGTCAGCAAAATGTCGATTTTGCCGACAGGATTGTAGTTCACTGTGTTGGTGTTGCCCTAAGGGACGCATACCATCTATGGCTCCCAGCACTGTAGACAACAAAACCCACTATTTTCTGTATATCTTCACCACACTTGTGCATCTTTAACCCTTATAATTAAGTCACCCATGATCACTGTGTCTTGCTTCATTTATTGATGTATGTTTTCATTGTCTTGTATGTTGTGTGTTTCTTCTTTTCTGCTTCATCAGTAGATCAAACCTTTTCCTGACAGGCAGTGGCAGGCATCCTCTGCTGTTCTTTATAGAAACATAGAATTGGTCAGAAGAAAAGGACCACTTGCCATACCAGTTGGCCCAGATGTTCCCTGCCGTACTGCCTTAGCAACCCTATCTGATCCCTAGTTACCTCCTGTCTCCTGAATCTTTTCTAATATACCCCAATGTTTATCCCATGCATGCTTTAAATCCCACACTGTTGTAGCCTGCACCACTTCCACTGGCAGTCTGCTCCAGGCATCAACCACCCTCTCAGTGAAGAAATATTTTGTCACATCTCTCTTGAACCTCCTCCCAGCTTCATTTCATACCCCTGGTACTGGTGCTAATTCTTATTTGAAAGAGAATCCCCACATGCACCCTGTTTACCTCATGAGCTACTTGTAGGTTCTCAGTCATGTCATCTCTTGTTTCTCTCTTCCACAATGTACATGTTGGGATCCCTCAGTCTCTTCCCATAGGGCTTCTTGTGCAAACCCTCACCATTTTAGTTGCCCTCCTCTGACTGCCTCCCCTGTCTATGTCCTTTCTGAGGTGTAGTCTCCAAAACTGGAAACAGTGCTCCAGGTGGTGTCACTACAGGGCATTACCACTTTTCTCCTCCTGTTGAAGATACCCCTCCCTATGCACCCCAGCATCTGACTAGCCACTGCCTTATCACACTGCCCTGCCACCTTGAGGTTATCATGTATGATAATCCAATGGTCTGTTTCCTGCCTTGTGACTGTTTATACCTCACAACTCTATAATCTGTCCTGGGGTCCTTAGGCCAAGTGCATGATTTTGCACTTTTGGCATTAAACCCCAACTACAGGTTTTGACCAGTTCTCTAGTTTCCCAAGATCCTTGCATATTTTTCACTCCCCCGCAAGTGTCCACCCTGCTGCAGGTTTTGGTGTAATCTGCAGAAAGTCATACCTTCCCTCCAGTTCTTCTGCAATGTCCCATATGATGACACCAATACCGTCCATGTGATACCCTGCTGGTCACTCTCCCATTCTTGTCCTTTAATCACATTAATTATAGGTTCCTTTGTTGCCTTCCTTTTCAACCTTGACTCCTGCCTCTACCCCTGTCCTCTGAAGCCCCACCATCAGAAGCCTTCTAAAGGGCCAGTTCATTATGATGAAGAGAAACTGCACTGAACAAACGAAATATGAGCCAACAGCTAGTGAACTAGAGGATAAACTCAGAGAGACAGTACCCAGCAAGTATGATTCAGTCTGCAAGAGATGCAGTAGATGCCATGGATAGAAGAGACTTAGTGAGGAAAGGGACCCTAGAGAGATTGAGACTGAGACGGAGAAGGTGAACTCTGTAACCACATACAGTGCCCAAGCAGGCCAGATCTCTGACATTGTTAAAAAGAACTGGCATTTGGTGGGTTTGAACCTGGGTTTAGCTAATATATCAAGGGAACCACCAAGAATTGTGCATAAAAGAACAAAAATGTGAAAGATTATGTGGTACATTCAGTTCAACCTTGAATCCAGGTAGAAAGGCCAAGGATGTGGTTACCAACTAGATCTGAGGGGTGTTTCAGTGTGGAACTGTAAGTACTGTGCCAATGTTAATAATACCAGAACATTTGTGAATCCTAAAACTGGTAAAAGCTGTCCAGTTAGAGACTTGATTACATGTATAACGGAAGGTGTGATTTACTTGGCCAACAGCTCTTGCAGTAGTTATTATATAGGTAAAACCAAGGTAAGACCACATGAAGGCCATTGCAAACCAAGACCTTAGTTATGCCCTTGCAGTCCGTCTAAGTGGTGTTAGAAATAAAGAGCGATATAACATCATGTTCACAGGCATCAAAAGTCTGTAAAACATCAAAGAGGGATGATTATGACAATATCCTTAAAAAAAGGAACAATATTGAATTTTTGCTACGGGGTCAGTGCAAAGACCTAGCCTGAATGACAAATGGGAATTGGGACCATATCTGTGAGGTAATAAAGTTGCTTTAGATAGAGTATGCTACGTATTAAAATCAACCCCAAACCCTAAAACAACCCCCCACACACACACACACCCTGCAACATTTTGCATTATAACTACAGTAATGGTTGTTCATCAGGTAAATTAGTGATACAATAGGCCTTTTAGTTCTTTTTTGAGATGAACATAGTGATCAAGTATCTGGTGGTGGTAGCCATACAACTAGATCATTATTCTCTGATATTATGTGATTTAAAAGTGTAATAATCTTTACTTGACTAATGGTTTTTAACAGCTGTCTTTATGTTTGTCGTTATAGGATTGTATCCATGAGGTGGCCTTGGCCTAACCTTGGATTGCACCAGCACTGCAGTGAGATTAAATGGACAGAAATTAAAGGACTGGTCACTGTACATGGAATGTCTGGTACTCTTATAAAATCCAGTTGCTCTCTACTCTACTTATAGAAAATGCAGTTATTCTGTTGGAATGCTTAAGGGAATCCTATATTACTTTTTAGTAACAAGGAATTGAATCAGTACCTCTGCAACAATAGTAGCAAGTATATCTTGCATATATAAATAGCAAGATGGTCCCATGCAGATTTGGATTCTTCTACAATTCTCTTGGCTATTTTCATAATTGTTGATATATATATATATATATATATATAGGTACACCATACACAATGGGGGTGAGAGCAATATGAGTGTGATAACTTCAGTTATTTCCACTGCAGTGAAATACCTTATGATGACATCACCAGAGTTAAAATAACTCATATATACCTACTCTGCTGATGTCACCACTCACTCACTCACTCATTCAAGCTAGCATTCTAAATGAAAGTGCTTCAAAAATCAGTTTCTGTGTCTCACTGAAGCCTGCAAATCACTCAGTAAGCATTGCAAAACACGTGCCTGTGTCCCATAGTTAGTAACACTCCAGCCCATTTCTGTACTAATCTCAGCTTCAAAACAACTTGAATTGAAATGAAACTAATTTACAGATCAGTTTATTTCTTACTGCAAGCTGCAACTCAACACAAATAGTATAGCAAAACACACTTACGTGTCCCAAAGTTTCCAACAATTCTAGCTCATTCCTGTGCTAATATCAGCTTCAAAACAACCTGAATTCAAATGAAACTCATTTACAAAGCAGTTCCTCTTTCTCACTGCAAGCTGCAACTAACAAAATTGTGTTTTGCTATGCTAATCACCTGTGTCCCACAGTGCTTCTAACAATCCCAGCCCATTCAGAAACACTCCCATACTCTCATACTACAGACAAACAGTGCTTTCAGTATACTGTAGCTTAGAGGTTAGAGTAATGAGCTGTGAACAAGCTTAGTACAGCCAGCAGACCAGACTTGGATTTGATTCTCACAACCTCCACTTGCATATTGTGTGACTCTGAACAAGTTACTTAACTGCCCTGTACTCCCACCTCATTCCTAAAATCCCTGGCTGCAAAAACTAAAACAAAAAGTACATAGAAACAGGAAAAACATGACACTTCATAAGCTCTTGCCCTATTGTATAAATAGCACCGTGATGGGCAGATCATGGGATATGGGAATTATTCTCCCTCCTGCAGAATGAGCTGTGCATTCTCACTTAAGCTTTTGGCACTCATGAGAATACAGAACTCACTCTGCAGGTGTTAGAATATTTCCCATATCCCACTCCTGCCCATCATGTATCCCTATATATGTACACACACTAACTTTGTTTTTTCTCTTTTAGATATTTTCTGAGGAAGACCTAAGGTCAAAATGTAGATTTTAACTCTATTTTCTATTTTCAGTGTGCATTTAATATAACTATATATATATATATATATATATATATATAGAGCAAAAAACTCCATATAATGCATTAGTTAGGATTGTTCCACACTGACAAAGTGAGAAATTATGTTGGTTGAAAGCCCCCTTGGCCCCCTACCCACACCCCCAAATGACATCTGGGTGTGCATTATGGTTGCTGGCCATAACTCTCACCCCATCACATGTGTAAAGAAGCAGAGGTATAGGAGAATGGGGTGAGAGTTAAGACCGACAACCCTAATGCACACCCCATTGCTGGTTGGGGGCAGGGGGGCCAAGGGGACTTTTAACCCTAACACCGAATTTCTCACTTTAGTTGGTGTTGAACAACCCTAACTAATGCATTAAATGGAGTTTTTGCCCTATTTTACTTTCTTTTGAGAATGATAATGAGAAATAGTGAGTGTAACGTAGAGCTGGGGTCTTTGGGCCCTGCACTCCTGCCACATGATATCTTGTCACATAGTAACATCGTGTCCAAACGCAATAGTAATGCACATGGTGATGCAAAGTGAAACAGAAAGAGAAATAGTAGTAGACAGAAATGTTAAAAACAACACAAAAGCAAGCGCAAATGAAAATGCAAAGGTAGTGCATATGGTAGGCGTGAAGCGTGAACAGTAAGTGAAAAGGGACGGAACCACAAACAAAAAATGGTAAGTAACAGTAATGTAAGCGCACAGGCTGGTTTTCCCCAAAAGCTGCATAAAGAAAGACAGTGAGTACAAAGAATGTATGCATAATAATGGTTCTCGGAGCAGAAAATTATGAGTTGGAATACTAAATTGCTTATATCTCAGGAACTGTATGACGAGAAAAAATGTTAAAGTCAAATGATTTATGACTTTCCTGGCTAGTTTTATGCTTAGCCCCTAATTGGCTAAGAATGTTTCTGATGAAAGTCCGTATCTCGCACTGTTTCCAAGATACGGGCCCTGAAAGGTGCAGTAAATGCCGTAATGTTATCCTATGGGAAAAAGAGAAGTTTAGAGTGCCATAACTTTGGCTCCCTGTAATATTTTTCACCAAACCACACAAATGCACATCTGTGGGATATTGGCTGTGTTCCTCAAATTTCAGCCTAAAAGACCAAACCGTTATTTTGCAGTAGGGCTCCAAATATTCCTGTAATGTGTCGGACGCCGTAATGTTATCCTATGGGAAAAAGTGTCAAATTTAGAATGCTGTAACTTTGCCACCATGTAATATTTTTTCAAGGAAACACTGAAAGGCACATCTGTGAGATGTCAGCTGCATCCCTCCAAATTTCAGGCCAAACACCAAACTGTTCTTTTGCAGAGGGTGCCAATGAATTGCTGTCATTTTCCCACAGCCTAGAAAGTACTGTCAAAGTTTGAAAGCTTTCATAAATTCATTCAACAGTGTCACAAGTGCAGCAGTACTTTGAAAGTACTTTCTCAGAAATTTGAAAAACATATTTCTGGGGTGTTTTACCCCAAAATAAAGACATGGCTAGCATCCTCAGGGTCTGACTAGGTGAATACAAAATAATTAGGTTGCTAGAGGGTCCCAATTTTAAATGTCAAGCATTTTTCTGATCACTAACTGAAAACAAAATGGTGGATTTGCAGACAGTAAAAGGGCCATTTGCAAAAGTAAAACTGCATTTGCGACACTGTCAAACTTTTAACTTTTCCATTGACTTATAATGGGATCTTGTTTTGAATAACTTTTGAACTGTTTAATATTTTTCATGAAGTCTTCAAAAGGCACATCGGGGACCCGCCGCATGTTTCTCTGAAGATTTCAGACTGGTCGCCTAAACCGAGCTACCTGTAGAGGCGACAGTAAAATTCCAGGAAAGTGTAAACACGCAGCAGATCACGCTCAACAACTCCGCAGCCAGATATGTGACCGGTATTTAAACTTGGCAGATCCCAAGGCATATGGATCTTGATAGAGTATTCCAAATTTCAGGCAAATCTGTTGAACGGTTGTAAAGTTATTAAGGTGCAAAATTTTGGGTTTAACATGTAAATGGCTCCTCAACCTTAACTATAGTGGCACTACCGTGCCACTATAATATATATATATATATACACACACACACAGTGCAAGTCACATTAAACTATTCCACCAATGAGTTAGTTTACCATTGTTTTTTACAGTTGGCAGAGCATTGACAACTCATATTGCATTGCTTTTCAATGTTTAACCAGCTTATGAGCAATGTTTGCATTGGCAGTCCAGTCACAATGCAATGCAAAACTGAGTTTTAAATCTAAAGAAACAGTTTGTGCAGGATTTTGCTGGATCCAGCAACACTTATGTAACTCAATCAGAAATACTAAAACAACTCATTGAAGGAACAGTTTAATGTGACTTGTACTGTATATATGGATATATATATATATATATATATATATATATATATATACATATGTATGTATATATACATAGGTGCCATTTCTTTTAAAGTGTGTATATGATTTATGGATGTTTGGTCTTTGTAACTATTTTCAGTTTGAGCAGTTTGCACTTTTTCACTCGATGTTGTATAATATCTGTTTTATGTATGTATCCCTTTAAGGCAGGGAAATATAAGGATGCTCCTTATTGGTGCTTGCATGCCTTTGAAAAATGCTTCTGGAGTGAAAGCGTGTCAGGTCGTGGACTTTCAGCACACTGCAGGGTGCAGACCTGAATGGAGGACTGGAGCTTTCCATGTTTGAATTTCCATTTTGATGCACGTTAATAAAATGAAGCACATTTTTGTAACATTATGGAAGTATGCCTCTTCTATGCATATTTGAACACTTGAACTGTATCTAAGTTTAAAGATAGTAACTGCAGAGTGGGTGCCAGTACCTTTTCTTTTGTTCACTCTTAGATACTCTTGCCTGCTTTTGCTACTTGATGGTTTCCCATCAATATTCATCTTTGTGCTGATGTCCTTTCCCATACTACTAGTAGTGGCACTCTCCTTCACCGGGCCAGGATTTCATTTCAGCTCATCTTCCAGAATAGCCACTCTGTTTAGAGGTTGTTCAATGATGATGCATATTCCACAGGTTCAGTCCACATGGCTGTTCAGTGTCTCTAAATGTGAACATCTAACAACTTGCAGAGTAGTTTGACTTCTGTATTGTAGATCTGGTTATAACTACAAATATCTGATAGATGCCTTTCCCAGAATGTTCTTGTGTTTGACAGATACATTAAATCACTAGTATGCCTTTAAAATTGCATCTTGCTTCTCAGGTGGCTCATTGAAAACAGTAAGTAGACAGCCTGCTCAGCCTCACACTCTGATTGGGCTGAATTTCCTCCTCCGAGCTGAAAGGCTCTGCTGCCCACTAGCTCCCTCCCACTTAGAGCCTTAAGCCCTGATCGTGCTGAATTTCCTGCTCTGAGCTGAAAGGCTCTGCCACCCACCAGCTCCTCTTCCACTTAGGAGCCTGAAGCCCTGATCAGGCTGAATTTCCTCCTTTGCCGTTGTCCCTTTTGTTCCTCTGAATTCCCTCCCTTCCTACTTGCTAATAATTTCTCTGTTTCTGTCCTTTTCTCCCCAGGAGCCTCAAGCCCTGATCTAACCGAATTCCTCCTCCAAACTGAAAGGCTCTGCTTCCCACTAGCTCCTCTCACCATGAAACGAGCTTCTGCTCAGTGTAACCTTTCTGGTGAAACTCTTCAATAAATAAATAAATAAATAAATGCAAGACTTTTGAATTTGGTGCCTACCTGGAAGCAGCTGAATTTCAAACTCTAACCTTTAATCTTAATACAGCTTGCTCCTTGTCACAGTGCTTTACTGTAGCTTTTGTAGAAGAATTTTAGCATAATGTTTCAGACTACTATTTACAGCCTGTGTTTTTATTTTGATTTTCAGCCAGTTTAGAGTTTTAAGCTCAGCTTTTGACTTAATTAATTTAAGCTGCCTCTGCTAATTCTAGCTCTCTGTTCTTCGCTCCCATAGCAGACCACAGTTATGCCCACTGTCCCAACCCCACTACACTCTGACTTCTTCCATTGCCTTTGTCTCCTTCTGTCCTCTGAATTCCTCCCTTTCCTACTTGCTAATAATTTCTCTGTTTCTGTCCTTTTCTCCCAGGAGCCTCAAGCCCTGATAGGGCTGAATTTCCTCCTCCGAGCTGAAAGACTCTGCCACCAGCTAGCTCCCTGCCCTCCCATTTAGGTAAATGCAACACTTTTGAATTTGGCGCCTACCTGGAAGGAGCTGTGAATTTCAAATTCCAACCTTTAATATTACTACAACCTGCTCCTTATAACACTGCTTTGCTGTAGCTTTTGTATAATTTTTTTTTCATCCTCTCACCCTGAACCCAGCCTCTATTAAATAGAATTGAGCTCCCCTTCTCCCACATTCAGCACTCCCACTGGCTGCTGCCTAAAGCAGCCTCCTTTCTAACAGGCTAATCCACTCCAATTCAACCTCAGAACCCTGCACTTTCTTCACCATCACAAATTGTTAGACACCTCAAAGCCTGCTAGTTACAATCACCTAAACCATAGTAGGGCTAACTTGCATCGTTGTGTACACAGACAGACCCATGACTCTTAAAGAAACCTTCTCCAGTATCTGCCTCTAATTTGACTGCACTGTGTTGCTCAGAGTAATTGGAAGTTTCCTGGATGAGAGTTCTCCCTTTGAGAGGCAATTTACACTGTCACAGTGATGGTTCAGAGTTTTTCTTGGACTGCAAGTGCTGCTGTCTTTACTCTTGGCTGCAAATCTGGCTGGACAGCAAACTACCGGGACCTCTCATCTCCTGGGACTCAAGTCTTGCCACAAGCGCTCTGCTGAAGGTGCAATTACTTCATTGACTGGAGCTACCCTAAGGTGGGTGCCTCTGATATATTCTGAATTCTTAAAAGAAGCATGCGACCAAGGCTACTCTGGACCTTACCTGCCACCACCTATATCCTCAAAAGCCTGCTGCCTGTCTTCAGCAGACCTGGGTTCAGAAAGGAACATGCATAATAGCCATCAGATTCACAAGAAAAGCCATACTATTACCTCTCTTGCTGCCTGGTAATGTGCACCCCAGTCCTGGACTGCTACATAACAAGTGTGCAGGTGGGTCTAAGAGCAGTGGCTTAAAAATTGCTGCCTTGAATATTTGCAGCCTACTTCCAAAATTTGCACAATTCCAGGCCTGGACAGCCTTGCATGGTCCCGACATAATATGTCTCACTGAGACCTGGCTATCTTGACAGATGAAGGAAAGTGAGATTGCTATGTCTGGTTATCAAACCTTCAAATGTGATAGGAAAGTCAAAATTGTAGGTGGATGCCTTATTTACATATGAGATACTCTACAAGGGTTCTTACTTCCAATAACTGGCAGTGCAGATTATCACAAGCTTCTTGTGATTATACTCCTGTTTGCACCCCATAACAAATCCTTGGTAGTTGCATCTGTCTATCTACCACCTTGGAAAGGCCAATGAAGGCTTAATCAAAGTCCTCAAAGCTATGGCTGGCATTAAAAGGAAGGTAAACTTCTTGTTACTGGGGACTTTAATATTAATTGGCTCAGTAAGAATTTGACCCTCAGAGGGACATTGTGACTAGTTTATATCTTTCGCAATTAGTTACAGAACCCACTAGGATGAACTACAAATTGGACAATAACACTCTGCTTGACTGGCTACTCTCAAGTTCCCCAATAGGAAATCTGAGGTCCCTGTGCTACCCGATACCCTGAGCAATCACTCACCGATCATGTGCAGGTGGTCTAATAAATTAAAAAAAATACAGATCATTGTAGAAAGCAAAGTCCTGAGGAAAGGGCAGCTTAGCTCTCTCGAGGAGGCACTATCCCAGATTGACTGGTCACCCATCGATGTGATGCAGAACCTGGAACTTGCATTAAAGTACCTTATAGACAATTTCAACTTGGTTTGTGACAAATACGCCCCTGTCAGGAAAAGGAAATCTCATGGCTATAGTAATGGGTGGATAACCACTGAGCTTGTTGATCTTATGAGGGATAGGGACAACCTCTGGTGTAGTGCCAGGACCATGGGGGATTAAAATGATTACCAGAACTACAGGGCATCTAGAAATAGGTGTACACATCACATCAGGCTCTCTAAAACTAATTTCTACAGTAACCAGCTGGAAAGAAACTGGGGTAATGTGAGGCGCTCAGGCAGGACTTAAAGGATCTCCTCAGAAAAGACTATAAAAAGCAACCAATGATGCTCAGTATCAACGGTGCGATCCCTTCACCATAGCTGAGTCATTCAGTAATGCCTTTACAGATCTAAGCTCTGTCCTCCAGGCTAATTACCTTAAGTCTACTGACGTGACTCTTGACAGCAAAAGAGTTGAGTGAACACCTAAACTTTTATTTCAAGCGAGTAACAGTTAAGAAGGCCATGGGATATGTTAAAAGCTACATGCATGTGCAATCTTTTTCAATTTAACATCTAAATCATGCTTGCAGCAAGCATATCACATTGGTAGTTTATGTGTGCAGCATGAAAACTTTTCATATAAATATTTCTGTAAGGGCAGGGTTCTTCCCTTGAGTCCCTCAGGAGGCCAATTATTTGGAGGTTTTCCACCATCCCCTACCCTCCAAGTCTTGTAATCTGGCAGAAAGCCATGCATTCTGTGCCTCTGCTGCTTCTAGCCTTCGCTCATGCTCCACAGAATACTCCACTGTTGCAGCTAAGGTTTCTCCGTTTTCTCTGCTCTTGCAGTGAGTAGAGATACTGTTTTGAGTTTCTGTTACAGTAAGATGAATAGCTTTTACCTATGAAGCTATCTTTTCATTCAGCAGGGCCTGACAAACAGGTTCTGGTGAGGGAGGTGGTGGTTGCTAGTTGCAGCATTCTTACGGTTAGAAGCTGACTCCGTGGAGAAGACTCATCAGTGTACTTTTTCCTTTTTGCAGCAGGTGCTTTTGCAAGGTAAGGATTTCTCCGTGACTCATGTTGATATTAGTCCACAATACACTGTCGAGTAATGTAGGTCTAATGTAAAAATAACAGCAAGGAGCAGAAAATGTGGAAAATGAGAGGAGCTAAGAGCTTAGGCTGCCATTACCATCAGGCATTCATGCAACCTCCTCACAGGTGCAATTTTTTCTTACCAACCAGTGCAACCCTCTATTCCACTGCCCATTCACCTGCTCAGACAGCTCTCTGCTCATCAAAGCCCATCATCTCCTTTTTTCATTTTTTCCTTACTGTTCTTTTTTTTACCTCCATGCTCAGTTGCCTCTGCTCACCTGGCTGCATGTCTGATAAATCCACACACCCGTTCTTACTCCAGGTCCAGGTACAGTGTGGCTTACCCACTTGGTTTCAGTGCTCTTCCCAAAGAAATCTTGCCCATACCGGAAGTTGTCCACTTGAAGCACATGCTCCATCAGCATCTTACAGCTAACAGTTCCAGTGACTGCTTCACCTAATACCTCCACCAGTTGTGTATTTCAACCTACCAGCTGTCCCTCACACCTTAGCATTACCTTCCCTTCCTTCCCTTATCCCCACTCCACATTTATCTTCTCATCTCCTGACAAGGCTGCTGGCTGCTTACCCCTCACCTCTCTATGCTATACCTCTTTCCTCTGCTTCAGCTCCCATTCTAAAGTTTTAGATAAGTATACAAATAATGTACTACTGCCATTTTTCAAACCAAGTTTTTGTCTTACCGTCTTTGTATGTTTGTCCACCCTCCCCACTGATGTGAAACCTTTGTAAATGAGTGCCTTGCACTCAAAGATATTGTAATCTGAGACTGAATAAATAAATAAAAATACCCCCTCTGGGTGGAGCAGCAAGACAGCACTGAGCGGCTCCTCCAGCCAGGATTTCAACACTTTGGCTGTTTTTATTATTACAAATTTAACAGGTTTTTCTGCCCTAAAACCTAGATTTCTGCCAGTAAAGCTCTGTAAGCTCTGTAAAGATTTAGGAGTTTGTCTAAATAATTCTAGCACCTCTTGATACATTTCTAAAATTGGGTGAGTCCGATCATGTGACTGTGATGGATAAGACTGATACAATGGATATTTTTATTTTTACTTTTTCGTGTTTGTAAAATGTTTGTGATAGTTTCAAAACCAGTCAAACAATAAACTAATACTATAGCTCTTGGTCCCTGAAGCAGATGGGAAGGACTGGAAAACAGGCAGCATTGTATTTCATGAACTCATTCCTGATCCTCCAAGTAGGCTGCAGTAACCAAGAAACATAGGCAGAGAATGGCTCAAAGCTGCAATGAGGGACAGTAGTTAAAAATAATTTACACTTTGTCCCAGTCCTTAGAGCAGGAAGTGAGGACTGGGAAACATGAGCTAGGAACATCCAGAAGCTGCAATGAGACACAATAGTTAAAAAGTAATTAAACTGCAAACAGTGGTTACACTTTCTCCTGTCCTCAGAGCAGGCAGTGAGGACCAGGAACAACAACAGAAAACATCCAGAAGCTGCAACAAGAGACATCCTGTTTAGTATAATAAAATAGACAAAGTCTATCCATTATTCCCTGTCTTTGGAGGAGGCAGCAAGGAAAGGAAACAGCAGGAGACTTAACAGTGAAATACATCACAGCTCTGCCTTGTGACCCATAGTGGAGGGTAGTGAAGAAACAATTTTACCATTAAGGCAATCTTTTTATTTTCTTGGTTTTAGTTTTATTTGTTCATTTTTTAAACTAATACCCATTTTATGCTGAGATAACTGCACTACAGGGGTAGCTGGCCTCTGCCAGCAGTGTCAGACCTGAGTACACCCCTGGGTGGGCAGTTACCTCAGCATAATGCCACTCTGTTTCATCTTATTGCTTGCTTGTCCTCACCTGATTTCTTTTTTTTTTTTTATTTCAAATTTTATTGAAGCTTAGTGAGACAGAAGTCATCAAACATATGGAGGCTAGGGCTGTGTAAACCTCTAAAAGTTCTACCTCATAACTTTATGGATAGCACCTGAAAACTTCTACCAAGTCCTACCTGATTCTATTAGGTAGAACTGGTAAAACTAGGTTCTACCTGATTAAAACCAAACAGTACAATGTATAGTATAACGTTCTACCTGGTTCTTAGAACCAGGTTCTTTGGTCTAAATCACACAGCCCATCATTAACTCATTCCCCAGCCTACTCCACCTCTTCCCTTGTTCCTCACCTTACCAGAATTAAGTCTTAAGAGGCATGTCACACTGAACTGTGTGCTGTGACAGCCTCTGCCCCTCTCCTCTGCATCCTGGGGTGTGGGTAGCTCAATTTCCAACCAGGGCACTCATGTCACTTTCTTCTGGATCCCAGAATGACTGCAGAACTATAAAAGAAAAAAATCCATTGACCCAATCTTCCAGTGCACACAGCTGTGTTTCCATCCTTCATTCACCCTGCCCTAATTGCCCAAACTAGGCTAGCTTAATGGTTCCTATTACTGTTAAGTGGGTGGAGTAGACACTTGCTATCCAGCACAAGACTGCTGTTTCCATATGCTGTGCTGTGTGTGTGAGACACAACCATGCAGTTTGGTGTTGGATTGTATCAGGTTGTCCTGCTGCAAAGGACACCCTGATACAGGTCCCATCCCAAACTACTTGTCTTCATTCATCAACAAGCATAGCACACAAAAATTGGGGTCTTGTGCTGGATGTTGCACTTCTCATACATCAGGATTCAGGCTACACTCCTGATGTAGACAGGTAGGAAGGGCAGAAAAAGCAGTGATGTGCCTACAAATTTCTAACTACCTTCAGCCATTGTCCACCCTCCCTTGGCCCTCATCCCTCACCCATGGCCTTAGACTGTATCCCTGGCCTTGGCCCCTCCCACCCTGCCAGCAGAAACCTGTATCATAGTCACAATATCAGAAGCAGCAATATAATTTTTCTAAACATAAAATACAAATGGTCCAGTGGCTGAGAGGGCTGAGACATTCATGCGTCACCTGCTGCCATACTAGCGAACCAGTGCAGGAACAAACCTGAGTTGTTTGGTGGTTGGCCAGAGGAAGGAGGACTGAGCATACCAATGGATGCTCTCTCCTTCTGGGGAGGGAGGGCAGACTGTTCTGCTGCAATACAGCCAGTTAGGTGACCATGGGTGGTGGTGTGGTTTCACGGCGGCAGTTCTGGAGGCGATGCTCCCTGATGGCAGATTGCAGCATGTCGTATAATGTGTGAATGTCACACCATTGCCTCTACAGAGTGTTCATAGGTTGGGAGCAACAGAACAAGGAAGAACACTGCCGGTGGTAAGATGATGCCCATGGTACTTCACAGCCCACATTTCCCTACAGGCACAAGGGACCACCAAACCGATCATGGCCATCCAGAGGGAGACTGGGGACCCCAGTGGCCATGCCAGGGGTGAATCAGTGGAGGAACTGGTGGCCCCTCAGGTAAGTCCTGGAGGTGGTGGGTAATGGGGTTGGGGAGCGTGAGGGCTAAAGGGTGCCTACCAGGCAAGGAGGGAGGGAAAACATAAAACACAAAGCAGTTTATAATAAAATGGTGACACCATATCAACTCAAGATAGAGCATTTGGGGCAAAAGACACACATTGGGGCCTATGCAAGAATGTGCGGAGTGGCTACACTCTGCATATCTGTGGAGTGTAGCTGCTCCACACCCATTGTGTCCCCATGCAGGATGCATGAGATAAGCATGCAGCCCCTACACCCCCTGATCCCCAACTGCGCAGACAACAATGCACCGGGGTGGGTGGGGGCATGCCATCACTACATGCCATGCACCAAGGCACATAGTGCTGCCAGCGGGGTGCAGAGGAAGGCACAGGTTATGGCAGGTGGGGCCCTGCCATAACACCAGTATGTGCCCCATGCACACAGCCCCTGCCCAGTCATGGTGGATCATCCTAATCCCCCACCATCGAAATCCCTGCACTGGAACCCTATGCCAGCAAACCTCAGCACACAAATGAACCCTGTCCCCGACCAAGTGCATACCCTCCACAGCTAATGGAGCACACATCAGAGTCCCAGAAATCATCTGGTCCCCTCCAAACACACAGGCACCCGCCATGGAACTGTGGTCCTCTCACACACATCTGTTCCCCAGCTCCATACATGCAGCCCCAAACACATTGCTGCCTCTGTCTGGTCTGGCACTATATGCCCACCCCTGGCAGAGCCCTGTCCCGGTGTCCACATGGCACAGCATCCCACCTGCTTCTGACCCATGTCCCACAGGAACTGTTTAACCTCCATCACATATTGCACAATGCATCCACTGCCCTGCAGTGCACGCCCGACCCCTGTACATCACGGTGACACTGCCCCCTTGCAGCCTGAACCCACCACTCCCCATCAGCTGTACCATCCTGTCAGTGCCACAGCTAAGAAGAGGTGAGCAGCACAGCCCTCCACACACCTCCTCAGCTGCCAGCCATCCAAATGCTGCTGGGAGCATACCCCTATAAATAGGCAGTGCGATCCCAGCATCAGTCAGGCGATGGTGGCCAAGTTGGTGTGTGGAGGGCTGTGCTACTGGTCATTCCTAGCCATGGCACTGACGGGATAGTATGGGGATGGGGCAGTGGTGTTGGTGCAGCAGGGAGATTTCCAACCACCACCATGGGGAGGGGCCTTTTGGTCTGGGAGGGTGGGTGGGAAGGGTGTGTGCTGTGGAGGTGGGGGTACACCACACTCAGGACATGATGGTTAGGTGGGGTTCTTTCCTGCACCAGGGCTGGGGCTGCAGTGTGTTGGGGAGTTACTGACAGGATCAGGGATGGGGCAGCACTGTGTTGTGGCAGGTGTTGCCTCTGGACATTTGGGATGGGGATGCAATATGTCGGGTGGTGGATCTCTAGCTGGGGCCACAGTGCCCATGGGGCTTGGGCAAGGGGACTGTGGCCAACATTGTTGTGAGGTCCGGGTGCCTGCATTTGCTATTCCTGCACTGGGACCCATGCATCACTGCACTGGTGATCTTCTCCTGGACCCAGGATGGGCATCTGATTGGATGTCCAACTGGGTCTGCTGCTCCACCCTGGCCACCCTGCATGGACCTGTGTGCTGGGGGATGGTACCGCACATAGGAAGTGGCCATTGGTAACTACCAGCTGGTGAGCACCTGTCTGCAGGTGTGGAACTATAGCAGTATGCATGCCTCCGGTGTGTATTTCCCACCAATTCATGCATAGGTTCCATTGCTTGTTAAGTACCCATTTGAAAATACAGGGATAGCCAGCCCAGGTGGCGCTGATGGTTGAGGCGCTGGATGCCACACCTTGCACCATACCGGTGACCATGTTCAGGAATAGGCACAGGCCACCAGGGCTCAGCAGGGGAGAGAAGGATTGAGCATCAGAGAAATGCTCTCCTTCTCCAGGGATGGGGGTTCCTGGTGCCGGCATCGGTTGCCCCGGCAGAGACTGGGGGACAGGGCATCCAACGGTAATGTGGGTGGAGCTGGGATGGATGCCTTTCACTGATGTCATTAAACATTCTCAGCTCCAGGGGACAGTACAGAAAAATTGCTGGGCCCCCATATGAGCCACCTCGGTGCCCAACCCTCCAGCCGACACAGTTCCGCTTTAGGGCCCCATTTGGGGTGGGACTTTCCTGGGTGAGGTGAGGGTCACTGAGGATAGGCAAGCCCATCCACGGGACTAGGAGCACTGGCGGCACAAAATGAATGAAAACAAAAATTAAAATACAGAGATAACCTAGTCATGTAATTGCAAGCCTCATCCATTTTAAACAACTCCCAGCCTGGGTGTGCATATGTGTGTGTGTGTGTGTGTGTGTTTGTGTATGAGAAGCAGGCGCTAGCCACCACAACCCACCACTAGTTGCCTAGGCTGCATCAGTAGGACCAGCACCCACACTCAACCTCAGTTCTGTCACCTGTAACTTACTGGTAGCGGTTGAGAGCTGGGAATGATGCTGCATGCTGCCTCTGGTAATGTTTTTCTGCTGCTGCCCAAATCCACTCTGGTTCTTTCTTTCACTTGTGCATAACTGACCATGATGACCCAATAATGTGAGTCTGACAGTAGGATGTCTGAGGGAGTTAAAACACCCGACCAGCTGCTGCACTTAGCCTTACTAGTTACGATGTGAAATGGCACTTTTGATATCAGACTGGCAGTGCTTTCTCCCTCTCAGGCCACATCCATTGACTGTTGGAAATTACACCAATGAGAAAGAGTGCTGTGTCAGAAGTGGGGAGTGTACTGGAGCAGGGAGGTAAGACTTTTGGTAGAATCTGTGTTAATATGATTTGCATATGTGAGGTCCTTGCATAAATCATGAGGTTAGGAAGACTGACCCTCCTTTAGACGGTGACTACTGTAAAAGAGTGTAGTATATCTGAGGATGGTGTCACCTCCATATAAATTGTGATATTAAATTGTTCTATAAACTAAAATAATAAGGTGCTGAAAACAGTGGGAGGGCCTGAAACAAAATATAGCAGACGTGGAGGATGTTCATCCTAATCACTTTTGACCCTGAAGAAAAAGGTCAATGTAACTGGTCACATTTAAATAAATCTTTCTTTACAGCTATTGTAAGCAATGAAAAGTGTGAGATTTGCAAGTCCTTGGGGATATAAATCCCAAGCTTTTTCTCGCACTCTGCCATTTCAAAAGTAACTCACATTTAAGAAGGAGGAAGGGAGTAATGAAAATAAAGATTTCAGTTTCATGCAGATTTAACCTGAACCTGACAGCCAGCCAAAATCCTGGAGAACAACCCATGCTGCTGGGATAGACATATTAGGGTTATGTAATGTAAGAAGGATATTGTCCTCATAAAGGGTGACCTTGTATACTGCATCACTAAGTGGGATTACTTCTACCTTCTGGTCTGCTCGTAAAGCTCTGGCTAGTGGTTAAATGTACAAATCAAAAGTAGTGGTGAGAGGGACAATCTGGATGGGTTTCTCTGTGACATGATAGTGGGGAAGAGAGCTAGCCACTGATTCAAATGTCAGCCTGAGGGTTAGAATATAGCAACTGAAGCCAGCCTAAAAAGATTCTGGAAGGTCAAGGCCAACAGGATGCCACAGATGCCAGGACACCCTGTCCAAAGCCTTTTTGGCATCTAAACTGAATAAAGCAGTGGGGATCTGCTGGCTCTATACATGTTCTACAAGGAGGAGAGTGCATTTAATGTTATCCATTGTTTGACATTTCCGATAAATCCCACTTTGTTAGGGTAAATCTGGATGGGAAGGATATGATCCAGTCTTGTGCACAGACAGCCATATACAATTTGTAATCTACAGTGGTAGCCATGATATGGTCAGATGTTTAAACAGATTCTGTCTGGTGTCCCATAGTGGTACTGCAGGCAAGCAAAAATTTCCAGAAATATCATAGACATTTCAGGAAATATCTGACCATGTCTATGGCTACCACTGTACATTTAAAATTGAGATAGGGCATTAAGAAGAAGGTGCTGATGGGTCTTTTCCTGGTAGCTGCATAAGACCATGAAGGGTGAGGGTGGTCACCAAAGGCTACCACCCTTTAAGCCTGTACGGTATGTGGAAGAAGATGGTCTGAAAAGGTCTTATACCATTCAATGAGAAACCCATGAGGACCGGGACATATTTGCATTTTTCTCAAGTTAAGCTGGTAGACTTTCCTCTAGGTGTATTGGGAAGTTACAGTTGCCGTTAGGCATATGTATGCCAGGGGTTTAATTTCTCTAAATATTCAGCTATAGCTTCAGGGTCCAAAGGGTGGGTCCCATATAGGGCTGTTGGTAATGGGCTTTAAAAATATTGCTAAGCTGGTTGGTTCAAGGTCCCAGAGGTCATGTCAAGCAACTGCAGGATGCAAGCCATATGGCAACAAGACAGAAGTCTATGGACTAGGTTGCAAGAGCACCTAGTCCCTCCCTCATAATGAGATTACTTTAAATAGACAAAGCCCAATGGACCTTGTTTTCCATTAGAGACTGAAGCTCACTCTTCAAGACCTTAATCCTATATTCTGTGTCCTTGTCACCCTGGGGTAAAAGTAATTGAAAGGTTTACAGCTGTTCCTTAAAGGAGTTATAGTTCTCCATCTTTTTTTAAGAGAAGAGTACGAGATAACCTCCCCACAGAACTGTCATTTATGTGTCCCAAAGTATTGAAGCAGTTATTGGTTGAGTTATGTTATCACTCACTATCGAAGGAATTCAGTAAGAGATAAAAGCATGGAACTGCTCATCTTTAAGCAGGGAGAGACTGAGACATCAGAAAGACATTTTCTTGTCTTTCCTCATGTCTAACTTCATAGAGAGAGAGAATGGTGGTCTGATAGCAATTGGGCCATAGACCATATCCTGAATGGTTGAAAAACAATCAAAGTTATAAAAAAATAATCAATTCAAGAGTAGCTTTGATGTCTGGGAGGAAAATATGTGTAAGCGTTCTGGGAGGTGAAAAGAAGATGCTAGATGTCAACTATTGTATCTCCAAATTGGAAAAGTTGGAGTGAAGATAATGCTGGAATAGGGAGATGTGATGTTTCTGCCAGGTGTAAAGTATCCAAGTCTAGAGACAGAACTAAATTTAAATCTCCACCCAGCATCAACTGACCTTGAAGCAAGTCCATCAATTTTCCTCAAAATATCTTCAAAACAAAAGTATTAGTATTTAGAAGAAAATATCACTAGCTAAGGTGACCTCCTGCTGAAATAACCATCTCTACAATATTCCATAATTGTCATGGGAATCACTATAAGCTCATTGAAAATCAAATGGGGTTGTAGAGGATATCATAATGGCCACCCCATGGTGTTTACCCTTAGGGTGAGAAGGAGCATGGATAGCATATCTCCACCCAATTTAACTTCAGATATTCTGAGGCAGTCAAGTGAGTTTCCTGTATAAAGCAGACAGAGAGGTGGTGTCTCAAACACTGAATGAATTGTATCCTCTTCACAGGGTTGTTAAATCCATTATTATTTTTAGAGAAGATCATCACTGGAGTCACTTAAATTGTGTTGAGGAGGTAAACACGAGTCATGGCTGCAGAACAAAGCAGGCCCGCAATATCCGGTATTCACAGGAGAGACCCCCCAGAGAAACCCACTGATCAGCCACCCACCCAATGAGACCTGTTGCAACAGGGCAGCTGTCCAAGAAGACCACACCCAGGGCCCCAGGAATGATGCATAAAAACACCATTTTTGTTTGAATAAAATCATACTAAAATATCAACTGACTGCTTCATTTTGTTGCTAACAGAAAAATAACACTTCAGTCCTAAGTCATAAGAAAAAGGGACTAGATAAAGAGGAAAACCGAGGATAACAACCACATGGATTTCATAGAATATGGCCCGGACTCCAAATGGGGAATCCTGGGAATTAAGTGGGGAATCCTGGTGATAAACTGGGGGACCTCCACCCAGGCCCTAAAAACAGGGAACTATAGTTATTTATTAAAAGTTTCACCAGGAAGGCACACTGAGCCAAGGCTCGTTTCCAGGTGCATCCTGGAGAAAAGGTTTGAGGGAAAACAGTTATAACTACATATACGACAGGTAGCAAGTAATACAATCATACTACAACAGATTAATATCTTTAGAACATACAGTTGGAGATGAGATACAGAGATGTAAATAGTTGTTACTAGCATATTGCACTGTAGAGATTACTTTTGCAGGAATAGCAACATAACCATTTGACAGCCCTTTGAGAGGGTGGATGTTACTGGAACAATTAAAGGAGGTAAGTAATGGGAGTGAGAGAGGAGCCATGATTAGAAGGGATAGTGGCTAAGAATTAGGAACAGGTGCAGATGTGGGAGGGGTTTCTGGAAGAGAGAGCAGAGGGAAGTGGAATGTCAGAGAGGCAGAGGGAAGAGTTTCAAAATTTGGGTAGGTGGTAGGAGAATACAGATTGGCCTTTGCAGTGGATCTACTCAAATTTTTATAGAGTGAGGTCATAATTATGGAGGTAGTGAATGAGGGGGGGGTAGGAGAGATAAGAAGGAGGAGAGATGGAAGGGAGGAACCAAACCAGTATTTCACTATGAAGGAAATACAGTGGAAGCATCTCCTATGCTCAAGAGAGAGAGGAGAGAGAGTTATAGAGGTCACGGTGACGTGAGGGGGGAGTAATATGCAAAATGGCAGAAGGAGTTGTAAAGGTGTCCAGTTTGGCTAAGGAGATTTTGGGAGCAGCACTGAAGACTACATCACTGTAATCCAAAACTAGGGGATCATTTTTGTACTACAGGCGGTGGACAGACAGAGGATGCAGCTGCAGTTTCAGAAGAGCATCAAACTTGGGGTGACTTTTTGCTTAATCCACATCCCTGTGTGCAGAAAAGTCAAGATGCTGGTCAAGCCAGACACCAAGATACTTAGCTGATGAAGTATCCTCCAATTTTTCTCCCACCAAGAATGTGGAAAGAGGCAGGTGGGAAGCAGAACAATCTCTGACTAGTGCCAAAGGTCATAGAGATAGTCTTTTGGCATTTAGGAATAACTGATGAGAAACTAACTAGTGTTGAACTCTGTCGAAGTCCAGCTGTAGATTGGTAGTAACACTAAAGGGATGGACCAGATGTGTACAGAACAGTGTCGACTTCATACATATGGATATTAATAGTGGAGCAGACAGAAGGAGGTCATTAAGAAAATGGAGAAGAGTATGGTGCTGAGAACAGAGCCCAGTGGGACTCCTGTCTGTATAGGGGTGGAAGGGATACAGAGTCCGTAATCCTAACTGATTGGGTTCTGCCAAACAGTTAGGATCTGAACCAATCAACAGTGGAGGAGAGAGCCCAGCTGAAGAGTTTGGTAAGAAGGATAGGGTGACAGACCGTGCCAATTGCCTTGCCAGGTCAATGAAAATGGTATAGGTGATGAGGCCACTGTCCATACTAGTGAGTATGGAGTTCAGTGAGTCTGAGGAGAAAGGTAGTGGTAGAGTGATTTTCCTAAAGCAGTACTGGAAAGGAGTGAAGAAGGAAGTGGAGTCAAGGTGTGAGGATAGTTGAGATAAGACAAGGTGTTCTTGAAGCTTAGATAGGATAGGAGGAGGGAGATTCACCGATAGTTGGCAGGAGAGGTGACACCCCTAGGGAGGGAGAGACTGTGGCATGTTTCCAGGCAGTGGGGACAGAGGACAGAGAAAGGAGAGGTTCAGGAGCGAAGTGTGAGGATTGGCAATGCAGAGACTTATTGTAAGAGGAGTCAAGACCATCAGGGAGGTGCCAGAAGAGGGTTTCAAAAAGAATGGCCCTGAGAGTGGTGGATGGGGGCACAGTGGAGAAGGAGAAGTAGGAGTGAGGGGAGAATTTCATAGGGTGGGTGATGAGGGGAAGATCTAAGAAGGTCAGCAGCACAAGAAATAAAGTAGGAGTTAAATTTAGAGGCAATCACTAGGGGTCTGATATTATGGTATCAGTGTCATGGAGAACTGGGACAGGGGTTTGGGTGGGTGGGGAGAAAGGGCTTGGACCACTTTCCAAAATTTGTACATGGTGGCTTCCATGGGAAGAGCGAGGTTAAGACCCTGGCCATTCTTCTCTGGAAGAAGGCTTCAATCATGTGAGCCTGTTTTGGAGCTGGAGGAGAATCCAAGGAAGAAAGGGGGCCTGGGCCTCCAATAGGACATCAGTGTCCCAAAAAAGAAAGAAAGAATTAGGGTGAAAAGGGAAATAAAGGCAAAAAGAAAGTAGCACCAGGGGTCCTCGTCACCCATTCCAGCCTGTCTTCCCCAGGATCATGAACCAATACCTGTGTACAAGCCTAGACTTGGGGTCAATGTCCCATGGCAGAAGTCCTATAGGAGAATAGGGACCCTCCTACACAAGGGTGCAAGCAGAATTCCTGATTCTGAAAGACACCTAAAAAGTTTACAAGTTCTGGCTGTATGGTATAATGCCCAGCAGTCCCCTTTTATGTTGGCCTTCATGTAGTGTGGCTGAAAGGTTGGAATACTCTGATCAAACATATTGCTGGATGCTGAAAGGCACTGCACCTATCTCCTACAGAATGTAAAGGAAGCCATAACAGAAGGAGAAAGCGATAACCTGAAATAAAGTATAGGGAGGGACCCTTAGTAAATTATAGGTACTGTAAATCATATTTAAACAGTTCTAGTATGGGTAATTAATTAATTATTGTATTTATTTATTTATTTGTTTGTTTGTCTTTGTTAACTGGGTTAGTGTACTAGCCATATGAATGACTATTTTCAGGCATGATCTGGGAGGTTACAAAGTAGTGGTACAGAATACAATACAAGAGCATTACAATACAGAATATAATACAAAGGTCAGTACAAATTAAACAATCAGTACAAATTAAACAATTACTAACTACAACATTTAATTAAATAATCTTTGAGTCCATGGCCATTTTATCCAGGATGTCTGTCAGACTGACCATTATAATATGTACAAAGCAATCCTGGAGTGGCGTGTAAAGAGCCTGGTAGTAAGCAAGGCTGTCCATTCTGGCTGAGCCTCAGACAAACCTATGAAAGTCATTCTATTTAAAGTTTGGTCATCTTCAGGTTAAATGTCCCAAATTAATCTCTTGTGCAGTAAAATGCTTCTGCTTCTAATTAACTTTGGCAATGCCATTCCATTATGTCTTTGAAAAGTTCAGTCCCAGTAGAAGTGTTCAGTCACCCACCCATGTTAACAAATCCTGCTGGCCATGAATGACTAAATTCAGAAAAAAATGAAATAAAATATGAAGAAAAGTACCTAGGTGTCCAATGTTTGTCAAGAAGGAGGAACCAGTCATCCCTCAGAGGGTCTGAATGCATATTGTTCTGTAGGCTGTCAAGATGCAGGAGCTGTAGAAAGGCAAATGGAGGGAGGAGGGAATACCCAAGCTTATACTACATTAAAGGAGAGTACTAAAGCAAAGAAGTGTAGGAGCAGAAGTTGGGGAAGGATAAGGCCACCCAAGAGCCCTCAAAAGGATATATCTTGGACCGCTTATAGCTGGGTAATATTCTTGTTAATTTCTGCATTAGCACTCGGTGAGAAGGACCTGCTCTATCAAGGCGCCCTGACTCGTGGAGGAGCCACCCTGCAGCAGTAAGGCTCATCAGCAGTCCCTGGTGCCAGAGTTGGAAAGGGCTGCATGAAGTGTCCCCAAGCATGGTAGAATGTAAATTATTGGCTATGAAGAGAGATTAATTAGCCCTGACCCTCCACAGCTCCCACCTACCACTATCATGTGGCAGTCCACCCCTTTCACAATACACCCACCTCTACAATGTTACAGTTGGGCTACCAAGAAATATGTCAGAAAGTTCAGGTTCATGGAGCAGCGTGGATCTGATGGAAAGGTTGGAGATGCGACATGATGGATGCCAAAGTCGCAGCATTCTGCTGACAACAGTGTCTCACACTTTGGCCAGATTGCCAGAGTTGGGGTTTTGCTGAAGTTACAGAGCTTGAGGAACCTTTGCCCAGTATGAGAATTCTTTTTTGTGAGCACGTCTGCGGTGCTTCCTCTGCCAACTGGAATTCCTTAAAGAGCTGGTGACACGCTCAGGACAACTTAAACAAAATCTAATATTTAAACACAGTCCAGCTTGTATTTCCCATTGGTGTTGTATTCCTCCTCCCCATTATTTATTGCTGAGGTCATCTGTATGAAAACAGGATCTTTGCTCCCAAAGAGTTTGTCTGTTCCTGCTGCTTTCTCTCTACCTGAAGTCATACAGCACAATTTGTGACATCACAGTTACTCCTATGGCAACAGATTGTGATGTCACAACAGAGGATTGTGACTTGAAGTAGAGAGTAACCTATAGTGGAAGATGGACTGTAAAGAAACTCTAAGGGATAAAGATCATATATTCATGCACATTTCTTAGTAATAAATAATGGGGATGGAGAAATATAAAATATAAATGGAATGCGAGGCAGATTTGTACCTAATTATTGTGCCCTCTGAAGTTTTCTTTGAGCGTCAGTAACTCTTTAAAGAACCAGTGAAACCAAAACAGGCAGACAGAAAATAATACAAATTTTAAGAAGTAGTTGTAACTTTTTATTACAAGTATTTTTCTTTTCCTTTTGCTCATCGGGCAGTTTGCTATGAGGTAATATTGTGCTGGATGTGTGGAACAGCTCTTAGCCTGGCAGCTGACATATCTAACTAGTTCTATTGCCCCCCACTTCATCATCAGCATTGTGAGATCACTGACAGTGACATCACAGGTGAATGACCTGGCAGTCACTAAGTGGCTGTTCCAAAGCAGCAGTGATGTCATGGTCACTGAGGTCACAGTGCTGGTGATGTGGTTGGGTGGGGAGTGATTAGGCATGTCAGCTGCCAGGCAGCAGTGCTGTTCGTTACATCACACCTACTAACATCAGGTAAGCAGTCTTCTAATTAATGAAAGGAAAATGGAAAAGTACCTCAAATATAAAACATAATGGTTAGCTTCTTTTAACATCTAATATTAGTTTTAGGCAGTACACTAGCTCTTTAAGTCCATCTTCAAATTGTAGCACCAAGCGTGCAGGGTAAGGTGTTCAAAATTTAATTTGTTTAGCATGCAGAACTTGTAAAATTGGTGCATATGCCAGCTGTTACATCATAGTGTCTGGGATATAATCATTATCAAAGTATTTATGGCTCTGACCATAACAAATCATTTTCTTACACCAGGCTAGCATGATCTTGCCTTCGTAGCATAGTTAAGAAACAACACTATAACTGATCTGGCTTGCACATCTGGAACAGTGGGTTTCAGCCCCAGAATGCAATGGGTGTTCTCTTTATTTATTGGGAACTCTGGACCATGATTCAGGGCTGCCTGAAACCAAAAAAGAGTCTAAGAATTCAAGTAAGTCTGTTCCTCTGAGTTTCCAAGAAGTCATAGTCTCATATTTTTACATCAGGTCCAATGTCTGCACCTTTCCGATGGTCCATAATGTAAGTTTGCAGCTCAAGGGCTTCCTTTACATAATTTTCTAGGTTGCCAATGTGTTTTTAGTGGGGTCATCTGGTGCTCTAGATTGTTGGTCTTTCGTTCCAAGCTTGCCACATTTTACAGAACTCCCGCATTGCCTCCTTGACATCGGCCCTGAAAGGAAGTATTTCCTGTTATACTGTCTCTAACGTTATGTTTTTTCTGGGAGTCCAAGTTGATTTTGCAATGTCACCAGGGTAGCCTGGGAGGCTTCAGAAGCTTGTGCCTGCTCAGAATCGGATTGCTCAGGGCAGGATCCCTCACCATCCTCTGGTCTGGGGGCCATTTTTCTCTTGTTAGGTTACATCGCCTTGCAGTGTTCCATCATTCACAAGATTTTAGCAGTTATGATGTATTTAGTCAAGCTGTAATGGGGAAAGATTGCTGAGGAGACAGAGCTCAGACTCTAGGTGGCCATTCCCTTGTTGACATCTCTGAAGTCCCTCACTTGAATTCTTAGTCCCTTGTTTGAGAGGTAACAGTAATTTCTTTGACTGCCAGCTGTGTCAGAAAGAAACAATTTTGACTTTAGGTGGGGACTAAGCAACCATAGTTGATGAACTCTAATGTGCACTGGCCACATTTTCATGCAACTGTCTACAGCAATAAAGAACAAGTTAAAGCAAATTATGGAAAATAAGTTGCATTCTGCCTTAATATCAAATATTCCTCTGTGCTGTACACAGGTGTCAAAGTTACTCTTAGTCTTTATGCTGCCTTGTTTGCATATAATCAGTCACTAAGAATACTACCAGTAACAAATTCATTGGTTTGTTAAGTGCTATGAGATACCTTGCATATGAAAAGTGCTGCATAAAATAAAATTTGGTTCAAGTGCCATTTTATTCACTCATTCACTCACCCTCACTCATGTAAGTTCATTCAGTTACTGATTCTCACTCACTCACTCATTCACTCACTCCACCACTCACTCACTCAGGGCCCTATGCACTAATGGGTCTGTTATACATGGATAGGCCACATAAAGCCAGCACACAACTACATGGCACAAAGACATGTAACACACCTTGACATGCACTAAGGTGTGGGAGGTGGCCACCAGGGCATGCAACAGCCATGTAATTGAACACACTAGAGTTACATTTAGAGACTGGTGAGCTGTACAGAGCCGGGAATGCCCTGTTTGATCCCACCATACATGTCCATGTGCAGGCGAGATACACCCACCACGCACAGCATGGAGCATGCTATGGTGTGGAACAGGTGGTATGGACACTGCACAGGCATCTATAGGACAGCAGCCTCATACATTAGGCAGCCTCCCACAGATATGAAGGTGCATGACTGTGGTCACATGTGCTTGAAATGTGGACACCACACCCTGATGTCCAAGACACGTAGCCATAGCAATACAACATCAGGACCAGCGATGGCCATGGAGCTGCTACCCTATACCCTGGAGAGGATTGGACATCTGTCTTATGAAGATGATGATGATAATTGCCTCTGGGGTGTCACCCAGCCTGCAAAGGTAGGTATGCATAGGGTACACGAATTGCCCAATTGGAGGGGCTGTACTGTGCCTGCCACTAATGCCTGTGTTAATTTCATTGCAGTCATTCCAGTGATGCCTGGCTGATATCCTTCTGTATCCAGGACCACAGGAGCCAAGCATGTCATGGGTGAGGCACCAGATGGCCATGACAGGGGACATGCTAGTGCCATACAGGCTTGAACTCATCAATGAGCACTATGTTGACAACTACAGAATAACATGGTTCATCCTGAAATCCACTACTATGAGTACAGCCTTGCCTGGTGCCAGGGACACCTACGGGGATAGATAAGGGCATGTAGGGGATGCATGAGGGAATCCGGATAATGCATAGGGCATGCTGGGGCATGTATGGGAGCAGGCTGCCTGGGTGGGGTGTGGGCTGTCAGGGTCATGTGTCAGTCATTTCATACTTACCTTTTCTCCTGCAGGCTACCCCAGTGCCATTCACTGTTATATGGCTAATAATGCAGCCTAGTGAAGTGGGTGACTGGCACCTACTATAGACCTTGGAGGTGAATATATGAAGAAATAAACAAAGCACAAGAAAAAATTTAAAACAGGTATCTGATGTGCAATGGGTGTTTCCCTTTATTCAGTGTGAACAGAAGTGCTGGTACAGAACACTAGCTGAGGCAGTTACATTCATACAAATAAAAAGGCAGAACAATCTTAATAGCAGCACATGAGAAAGGATATTCATAGGTACACAGACGTTTCCTCATGGAGTGCCATTCAACTCCCTCTCACTTCCTTACAGAGACGTCCTTATATCACTACCTGAGATGTCTTGTGCACGGGTGCTTAGTCAAAGGTACCCATTTGACATTTTTGTTACAGTGTGGTTTTACACATATTCAGCTTTAAGGTCTGCTTGGTTGATTTTATTTATTTTGATGACTGGATAAGTGTACTGGCACCAAGTGTCTTTTTCAGGCATGACCCATCTATAGTAGGTGCCAGTCACCACTTTCACTTGGTAGCATTTTCTGACATTACTTTGACAAGAGACTACTAGCACCAGGCTGCAGCTCCTACATTTCTGCTGTATCCAGCTATATGGCTGTAGAAAATCAGATGTTGTGGGCGTACACCAGAACTACCACAAAGCCACTAGAAGAGTACAAGAAGGCTGTGCAGGGTGACCATCATCTAAACATGGACTGCATAGCAGGAATGACCCAAAGCCCAGTCTGGGCCTTGGCGACATTGACTACCACATCCTGAAGCTCATCCGTGTACCTATCACCCTCCTCCTAACCAACATCCTCAACCACTCACTCTGCACTGAGGTGTGCCCAGTAAGTGGAAAGCACCACTATAAAACCACTACATGAATCCAGCTCCAGAAACAACATTTGTAACTACAGGCCCATCTCCCTCCTCATGCCCCTATCCAGAATTATCAGAAAAATCATCCTTGATCAAACCATGACCTTCCTAGATATACACACACACTTCACAGACTCACAACATGGATTCTGAACCAGTCAGAATACAGTGACTGCCTAGTAAGGCTTGCTCATTTCACTGAAAAGGCCAGTGACAAAGGTTTCTACACTGCTCAGTGTTTGTACTGTAGACTTAACAAAGGCCTTTGACCTTGTCAGTCATAAAATTCTCTTCCACACCTTATCTGGCTTAATTTTCTCTGCCAAAGTGATAAAATGGTTTGAAAATTATCTCAGTAATCAGATGCACAGGACTGCAATAGTAGGCCAATACTCCAGCGTTCATCACATCAAATATAGAGTTCCACAGGGTTCTATCCTAAGACCTCTCCTATTCTGTCTTGTAGTCAACCGCCTCCCAATATCTGTTCATCTACAGAGCTCATCCTCTACGCGGATGATGTGATCCTCTTTGCAAGGATAAGAACCCTCTTCCTTCAGAACAAACTGCAATACAATTTCGGTAAACTACAGTCTTGGTTCTCCTCCTGGGGCCTGGTCCTCAGCTCCAAGAAAACTTAGGTCATGGTATTCCCAGGCACTAGTAAGTCCCTAAATTTAGATTTTACTCTTACAGACAACTACGGCAACCCAGTCAATAGAGTCACCACCTTCAAATACCTGGGATTCACTTGGACTGTCACCTGAACTACTAGCTACACACTCATCAATTAATTTAAAACCACCAAATACTTTGCATCCTATATTGACTAAAACATTTCCTCATACCAGAAACTAGGGCCTTGCTTGCAGACAGTTTCCTGCTCCTATTTTAGACTATGGCTCCTCACATACTTAATCTCCATCTCTCAGACAAAATCTAGTTAGATTAAAGACGTATCACAGCATCATTCGATTCATCACAGTCCTCTCCCTTAGGGCTCACCACTGTGATCTGTACAAGGCTGCAAACTAGCTCCCCCTGGAGGATAGATTTGACAACAGAATTCTCACTTTTTCTTTAAAATCCAATTGGGCTCAATGACTAGCAGCATTTCCTCCCTCTTCAATAAGTATGTACTCACTAGGACCACAGGCACTCCAGAACCCACACCTTCATGATTCCTCACTGTCATACCACCAAGAGGCAACCTCCTCTACTACAAAAGTGCCAAACTTTTAACAACTTCTCCTGCCCTTGGTCCTGTGCAACACACTTACAACATTCAAAAACAGTTGAAATCCTACTTTTAGACAAGCTCCAATGTACCTGCCTAACCCATGCTCCCAGCTCCAATATCTTATTTTCAATTTCCTGCACATCTCACCTGGCATATTTTTGCTTTTCTCTTTAAGATTATTATATAGTTATGTTATCTTTACAGTGCCTTCCTTGTTATGCTCTGTCCCCTTTGTGTGACTGTTATTCCTGATGATGTAATGTTCACCAATATGTGTTATTGTACCAATTTTGTATTCACTGTCATTCTAGACTATGTGTTGTTTACCAATACATGTTACTGTACCAAATTTTGTCACTGGATGTGTGTGAAAATAGGCAATTCTGCCCAAATGCCTTTTAGTATAAACAATAAAATGAAATGAAATAACAGCTAGTGGCCATTGACATGCATGTAGAGGTGCCTATGGGTAGAAGGCACCCATCTGCTTGACCTGTGCAACATGCCATGGGATGTAGGCACTGGTAAAGCACATCCTCTAATGTCCATATAGGCTGTGTGGGATGGTCTATGTTGGACTCGGGAACATAGCTGTGTATGTTACATAGTACAGGTCTGCTGCCTGTTGTGATCAACAATGCTAGGGAAGAGTGCTGTGATGGGTACCGCCTGTGAATTAAACAGTGTGTTAAACTCCTGTTGCCAAGTCCCATGTCAGTCTTGGGGAAATGTAGGTAAATGACTTTATGGTTGCCCTTCAGGCCATGTAGTATCTGGTGTGTCCTTATCATGCTATGTGCTCACCTGCAACAGTATGCACCATTGTGCATACACATAACAGTCCCACTTACATGGCCACACCCTTCTGCCATGCACCACAGGCTCCTGCACAGTTGTGTATGTGTTGTGATGTGTGGTGCAGAGGGGTTGTCGATTAGAGGAAATGAAGATCCAGACACACCTTCCTCTTGAAGAAGAAAGCACCTGAAACTGGAACTCACATCAATTATTTCTTTATTAAAATAAAAGTCAGTGCAGGTGTTTCATCAGTGCAAAATGCAAACAGCAGTATTTAGAGGGTAATATAAATAAACAAAGGAAGTCCATCCAGACACCAGCTGGTGTCTTTGAGTGAGGTTATGTTTTGCACCTTGTGCATCCTCAGAATTGCATGACCAGGTGCAACAATCCTTTTATGCCCCTTCAGCTCTGGTGTTCATGGTTGTAATAGTAACCATGTAGATGGTCTGCTGTTTATCATTCAAGCTGTGCAACAGGTGCAATACATGTAAAGGTTCAAGAGCAGTATTACAAAGTTCATAGTACAGGCAGGGTAATCCACAGCGCTATCAATTTATTTCAAACTGCTCTGTCTCAGTTCATATGGTACCAATGTTTATGAACACATACCACATTAGTTAAAATACCACAACATTAAAAGCATCAATATTCACAGAATTAGAGAAAGAAAACAGATGGGAGGGAAGAATCAAGCAAGAAATAGAAAAGAGGAAAGAGATGAATCAGCAAGACCAGGATGGGAAAGACAGAGGGTTGGGGAGGGGAATGAAAAGGATGAACAATGAAAAGTAGAAAAGATAGAAACTGAGAAGAATAAATACCATAAATCTTTTATAATACAATTGCAGTTTCAGAGTTCCTTTATTTATTTATTTATTTTACTTATTTACCTTGTTCACGGTGAGTACATTTAGCCAACGGCCTTTTTTCAGGAATGTCCGGAGTCAAATAGTAACAGCTAAAGATGATAAAATTAATAACATATGAATACAACATACAGATAACAAGACATCATGGAATATACAGGGTAATACACAGTGCAAATAGCAGCAGACTTTGGTCATTTAAAACATTCACAGTCTAACTGTTTTAACAAATGAGACTAGCTGGAATTTAAAACGATATGACTTTTGCATTATAACATTTGAGTCTCAAATTATTCCAACATTTTGCAGCACTAGAGGAAAAGACACTTTCTCCCATAAATGTGAAAATCTTGTGGATTGATAGCAGAAATTTTGAAGCAGATCTTAGAACCCTGCCTTCCTTTCTTAAATCATGAAGTATATATAAAGGAGAAGCAGTTTCTGTTCTCAAGGTTTTTCAGCTACACAACACAAATTATACAAAGGTGGTAACCAGCCAGTCTGGGCATACAGCACACAATAATGTGTGCTGAATGGCATTCTTAAAGTGAAACAACAGATCACATTGGATGTGTTAGTTATCAAGGCTAAATCAGTACAAGATGGATTAGTGAATACAAAAGAATTACTGTATAAATTAATATGGGCATCAATACACCTTTAGCAATAGTACATCTAGCTTCTTGTGTTATGCAACTATTTAATTTAAATAGTGCCACAAGTTTTGATTTACTTGCCTACTGATGAACTTTATATGTGATGAAAAAGTTAAAGCCCAGAGTCCAGTAAACCCCCAGGTATCTAAACTCTGTAACCTGCTCCAATAAAATGCAGCTTGGATCAAAAATCTGTAAAGGTTGGCATTTTGTTTCTTTAGTTTAGATCCAAAAATCATGCTTTTTTAAATATTTAATGAAAGATGGTATTGCAACAGCCAAGAATTCAGTATTGCAAAATCCAAATTCAAGGCTGAATTAGTCTCATCAATAGAAAAGGCACTGGAATAGATAATAATGTCATCAGCATAAAGAATTGTTTTGGTATGAACTAAAGTAGAGGGAACAGAATCTATACACAGTGAAAACAATAGAGAACACAGGACTGAACCCTGGGGCACTTTTTCTTTCAGGACTAGGGTTCCAGATTTAAATCCACCAAAATACTCCTTAAGAGGTCAATCAGTCAGGTAACTTTAAAACCAAGTGCAAGGTGTCTGCCAACATGCTCCTCAGTCTCCTGAGCAACAAGGCGTGATCAACAATATCAAGGGCCTTGGACAGGTCCAGAAAACCACATCATTGAGCCTGCCAGAGTCCATGGCTAGACTGATGTGGTCAGTGAACTGGCCAAGGCCATGCCAGTAGTATGCAATTTATGAAATCCATGTTGCTCAAGAGAGCAAAGGCCATGGAACTGCAAATAATCAACTAATTGATCATTAATAAGTTTTCTGAGCAGCTTGCTTTAAGGTGACAATTTGGAAATTGGACAATATTTATCTAAATCAGTTAGAGAGCCTGATTTGGGAATTGGTTTATTTTATGCATCCTAAATACTGCTATTATTCAGATATTAAAACAATCATTTCAAGACTGCTTCAATCTCAAATTTGTCATTGCATCCAGGCCAGTGGAAGGGTCCAAACCTATGGATCCAATATTGTTCTTGGCAGTTTATGAGATTTTGTCCCACAGTCTTCACCATGTGGGTCTTTTTAACCTGTTCTAGTGCCACTACACATAAGTGGTATTGCATTTTGTCTCTTGCATCTTTAAAAAGCAAGCCCATTACATGTGTTTCACCTTCCTTCTGGACTGCTCTCAAGTACTCCCTATTCTTTCTTTGTGTATCCTTTTGTTGTGTCCTACATATTAGGCACCACTTTTCCACTGGAGCAGATACATGACACCCTCTGTGTCACAAGTTATGACATCATTGCTTTGTTTGCCATCCTCAGGATTCATAATCTTTTTCGTTTTCATGATAGACAAACATACTTTACATTTCCACAAAGGAAACAGCCACGTGGAGTTTTTAAAGTCAAATTATTTGTTTAAGTGATTGGTTACTATGTGTTACCCTGCCCTCAATACTGCTAGCTCTTCAGTATGTAGTTCTTAGTGGTCTGTTATGTAGGTCAGCAAGTGCTAGCACACTCTACACAGCATTACATTTCTTTTGACCATTTCTACCACTTGTTTTGCTCTCCTATCACACGTGGTCATGAAAGTCAGCTGGAATCGATTGGGCACTCTGTCTGCCTTCTAAAGGGCACCTTTCCAGGAGTCAGACTGGTCCCACCTGGATACCTGGAAATTTATAAGTGGGCCCCCTCAGTTGGGTAAATGGTTACCTTCTGAACTCTGAAAACTTTTGCATTTATCTTCTTTTCTAATTAAATGGGGTATCTGGGACACTGTTGGTAAATGTAAGATGCAAACACAGAGCTAGTATATCAGATTGAATTGGAATATTGATATGATGTGTCAACCTGCACCCTACCCTATTGATTTTCCAGGTGGGCCTTGTATCTTCTTTCCTGGTGGGCCCTCTGTACCCCAGTCTGACCATGCCCCTTTCCACATTGTTCACACCATGTTTTCCTTTTTATAGTTTGTTCATCATACCCTGTCTGAGAAAACCTCCTGTCCTGCATCTCATTTTGCAGTTCATTATTGTGCCTGCCTGCCTGTCTGTACAGTTATTTCTTATTCTATTGAACTGCCTTTTGGTATGTTGCTGATGGTGTTATGGGGTGGAAGTTATTAGCCAACAATATACTATATGTATTGGTTGGCTTCCAACCTCAATTAATTTTAATATCCCTTCTATACATTTTTAATTGCAATGCCCAACAATTCAATCTAATTCAAGTTGTAAATGAGCTTGAAATTCAAGTGGGGATTACTATTTCTCAGAAAGTTTTGAATTCATATAGTTCTTCCTGGGTCCCCTGCTACACCATTAGCACATTGTATATGAATCATTTTTGTTATCTGTTTTTTTTTTTTAAATGGTTGTTACTGGAACATGCCTCCAAATCCATGCTGTGTGATGTGTAATGTCTGTGAAGATATAGTACATAGGACACATAAAATGTAAGTTCACTAGGAGGCTGTCTCATTTTCTAAAACAACCCAGGCAAATTACAAAAATAAAAATGAAATGAAATAAAATAAAAAGTCTAACACACCACAAATTGAAACCCTTATAACAAAAAATACATTTTATGCAGCACAGAATGCAAGTTCAGTAGTGCACTCAGAGCTCATCTATCACAGTTACAGCAATGTTTCCACATGGAAATTAGCTTTTTCTGCATTAATGCTTCTTTTAAAAATGAGGTGTTAAAAAACTTGCTAAAGAAATACAGAAACAATGGTAGAAGATGAAACCAACTTTTGTTCACAAACAAGGTACTGCTAATTCGACCTGTTTAAAGAGCTAGTGTACTGCCTATAATTAATATTCATTTTAAAAGTAGTCAACCATTACCTTTTATATCTGAGATACCTTTCTGTCCCTTTTAATTAGAAGATTGTTTACCTGCTATTAGTAGGTGTGATGTGTGAGACAGCACACTGCCTGGCAGCTGACATACTGTATCTATCTCTGTTGCCTCTAATTACATCACCAGCATTGTGACCTCACTGACTGTGACATCACCGCTGCTTAGAACAGCCACTCAGTAGCTGCCACCTCATTTGCCTGTGATGATCACTGTCAGTGTATCAATGTTGATGATGTGTGGGTGGGGGCAGAGCTAGATATGTTAGTTGCCAGGCAAAAGCTGCTCCAGACATCTAGTACAATATTATCACATAGAAAAAGTTCTAATGAGCAAAAAGAAAAGAAAACAATCTTCAGAAAGGACAAGTTACAACTGATTACTTCTTAAAATCTGTATTATTTTCCTGTCTGTCTGTTTTGGAACCACTAATTCTTTAAGAAACATCTTTCTGAATTTCCCTTTACTAGATGATTTTATTATTAACATATTTTCTTGCTTCAGTTCTGATAATTTGATCTGCCACAGTCATGTATAATTATCTCATATTTGTTTAATCATCTTGTGAACCCCACGATGACATGCAGAACTTTATAAATAAAGATGAACTGAATTGAGTTTCTCTTCTCCTTTGGGACAATAGAGAATTGACAGTTGTCTGACACAGACTCCTAGCATGCCTTTGGATCATTTCCCTTTACGTATTTCAAAGTCTGCCTATAAACTCTCCTTTTCTTTATTGCATTCTGTTACTAATTGTAACCTCAGCCATTTCCTCTTCTACAGTGTATTTCTTAATTGATTTATACCCTTTACATACTAAATGATTTGCACCTGCTTAGTGCCTCATTAATTAATTGCCCATAGGATCTTGTAACATTTTTAATTTTAACTGTAGTAGTACACCCTCTACATAATAACTGTCTGCATTTCTTCATTGTACAGTCATCCTCTGCTCATAATTTGTGTTGCCTCTTTGCTTTGTTAATTTATTGGCATTCTTCTAGGAATAAGCTGTAAACCATTTTGGTACTGACTGTATTAAAATGGTGCTCTGCGCTATGCTGTGTAACATGATTTTTAATTAAATTGTTTTCTGTTGTATCTATACTTATTGCAAAAATTAAGTTAAAGCAGTAAGGGTTTGAAGTTTAGTGCCACAAAAAATAAGAAACATGAAATTAGATAAAAAAAAAATGACCCTGAGCCTTGGCGAACCTGACTGATGTTTCTCAGGGTTTGAATGATAATGTGATGTAACTTTGGCACCCTTTTCTCCAAACATTGCCATGTAAGTATTTTATGTGCCTGGAAACACAGTTCTGAAGTCAGGGTGCTGTCAACAATGTATCCATGATCATTTAAACTCCAAGAAGCAGCACTCTCAGATTCTCCAAGGTTCAAGTTTCTTTTACCCTAATGTTGCATTCCCTTACCCTTGTGACATTAAGGATCGACTCTAACAGATGTTTTAACATATAGTATTTCTTTTGCAAGAAATTTACTTTCTTTTGAAAAGAAGTTTAAAACAGAGCAACATGGTACTTTGTATTGACAATATTATCAACACTTTTATTTGCAAGTATTTGATGGAGTACAATGGCATCTCAACACCCAGATAATGCATATTAATTCTAATGTCCAGTGGCACCCTCATCCACACCCAACCCCATACCAAGTATCCTTGGCATCCAGTGGTACCTCCTCATCCAACCCCATACCAAGCATCCCTGGCATCCAGTGGTACCTCCCTCATCCAACCCCATACCAAGCTTCCCTGGCATCCAGTGGTACCTCCCTCACCCAGCCCCATACCAAGCATCCTTAGCATCCAGTGGTACCTCCTCATCCAACCCCATACCAAGCATCCCTGGCATCCTGTGGTACCTCCTCACCCAACCCCATACCAAGCATCCTTGGCATCCAGTGGTACCTCCCTCATCCAACCCCATACCAAGCATCCCTGGCATTCAGTGGCACTCCTCACCCAACCCCATACCAAGCATCCCTGGCATTCAGTGGTACCTCCTCATCCAACCCCATACCAAGCATCCCTGGCATCCAGTGGTACCTCCCCATCCAAGCATCCCTGGCATCCAGTGGTACCTCCCATCCAACCTCATACCAAACATCCCTGGCATCCAGTGGTACCTCCCTCACCCAACCCAATAGCAAGTATGCTTGGCATCCATTGGGAGCCCCTACATCCAGCCTTATGTCAAACATCTCTGGCATCAAGTAGAACCTCTCCCATCCAACCCAATAGCAAGTATCCTGACATCCACTGGCACCTCCCATCCAACCTAATAGCAAGTATCCCAACATCCACTGGCACCTCTCCCATCTAACCCAATAGCAAGTATCCTGACATCCACTGGCACCTCTCCCATCAAACCTACAGCAAGTATCCTAACATCCACTGGCACCTCTCCCATCTAACCCAATAGCAAGTATCCTGCCATCCTCTGGCACCTCTCTCATCAAACCCAATAGCAAGTATCCTGACATCCACTGGCATCTCTCTCCAATCCAACCCAATAGCAAGTATCCTGACATCCACTGGCACCCTCTCCCATACAATCCAGTAGCAAGTATCCTGACAACCACTGGCACCTCTCCCATCAAACCCAATAGCAAGTATCCTGACATCCACTGGCACCTCTCCCATACAACCTAATAGCAAGTATCCTGACATCCACTGGTGCCTCTCCCATCCAACCCAATAGCAAGTATCCTGACATCCACTGGCACTTCTCCCATCAAACCCAATAGCAAGTATCCTGACATCCACTGGCACCTCTCCCATCCAACCCAATAGCAAGTATCCTGACATCCACTGGTACTCTCCCATCCAACCCAATAGCAATTATCCTGACATCCACTGGCACCTCTCCCATCCAACCCAATAGCAAGTATCCTGACATCCACTGGCATCCTCACATCCAACCCGCTGGAAGGCATCCCTGGCATCCATTGACACCACTAATATTCAACCCCATGAACGCATACCTGGCAAACCAGTGGTACCTTTTCCCACATCCAACTCCATGTAAGCATTCCTGGTAGTTATGCAGCCAGACCAAATTATCAATGAACAGCGGGTTTAAAACCATTTTTGAGAAAGTAAATGCTTGATTAATGTATGCTTTGAACTGTCACATGACTTACTCTTCTCCTTTCTTTTAGCATTTATCATTGCATAACTATATGTTTTACTTATTACACTTTGTCTCTTCATTTTCTTTTAGGTGAGCCTTTCCTGTGTGCAAGATCCCAGGCCTTGTACGTTTGTGGATCCAGATTTGTTTACACGGGGTCCTTCACTTGATTTGCATTGCCTGGAATAAATCATACTGACAGGCTAAGGGTTCACCACTTTTCTAAATATTTTTCTGTTCTCCTCTAGTAATAAACTGAGTTAGTGCAGATTGCAGCTTCCTTAATTAATTTTCCATGTTTAGGTCTGACAAGAATCAGAATAAGGACATTTCTTTATTTTATATGATTAAGTTTATATTTGTTCTTTATGCTATTAACTATTAATGCTATTAACCATGTTGAAAGGCTCACTAGGTTACTAGGTTGGTAAGACATGAGGAGGCCAAGGCCCATCTGTCTCCCACAGCCATGTGGGTATACTAGCTTCCACTGTTCCCCAACCAAGGTGTTTGTCTGTTCTTTAAAGATATTGAAATTATTTGCTTCTACCACATATTGAGGGTGTAAATTACATAGTTTTGCTGCTCTTATAGTGTAGTACTTATCTTTTTTGTGTTATGACTCTATGGAATAAGACATTGTAGTTGACTCCTGAGGTTTGCTGTACACAAAGGCCCAGATATTAAAAAGGGTTGCGCCATGCGCAATAGGGTTGCTCAGAGCAAGTCCAAAATGTGCCATTCTGCGATATTCAGTGGGAGGCAGATGCACCCCCAAATCACACTAAGCAAGAGCGCAATGATAACGAATGCATGCGCAACTGAAGGGGAGGAACCATGCATAAATGGCGAAAAGGACATTCAACAACATGCACCATGCGCATTAGGGAGCAAGCGTAGTTGCACGACAGCGAAAATGAGCCAGAATAAAAAGGAACAAGGAGAGGTGCAAGAACGCTACAGGAAGGCACATGTGGCTGACCAATAGGCAGACAAACAGGGCAGGAGGAACACACAGGGCAGGACAGGGAAAGGGCACTGAACCCACAGGCACAGGGAAGGTGGAGAGCCACAGCCACAGCCAGTGCAGAAGGGGAAGTGCCACATAGTACTGAGGCCTCCACAGGAAGGTGTTCCTGTGCAGGGAAGTAGCAGCCAGGACAGTGGGGTAACACAGAAACAGCTGCCGGGGGTAACACAAGCCAGGGACATGGCCAGTGCTACCATCCAGATGGAGGCAGTTATGAGGGGGTGAGAAGGCAGGCAGCAGGAGGGCATGGCTGTGGAAGAGCCCGTCAGTGGTATGCCCCAACAGGCAGTACCGAGCCCACACCAGCTTCGAGCTGTACAGCGATACTGAGATCGTGGGCTGGTACTGCCTTAATCAGGCAATTCTGAGGCGGCTCTATGAGCTGTGCAGTGATGTGATGCAGGCACTCCACACGATGGAGCCATGCTCTGTCAGTGGAGACTAAAGTGACAGCTTGTATGTGCTTGCTCACCATGGGTACCTTCCAGAGACCAACAGGGGACACCACAGGCATAACTCATTCGGCCGCCATGCCACCTCACCCAATTCCTCAGTGCACTGCTACCACATACTGCAGAGTACATCCATTTCCCCAGCACACCTGCGGAATGCACAGCAAACATACAGGAGTTCCACAGGGTAGCACGTATGCTTGGCATGCTAGGGGCAATAGACTGCACCTATGTTGCCATCTGCACACACCTGGCCCTGAGGCTGCATATTAATCGGAAGGGCTATGCAAGCATCAACTGCCAGGTGGTGTGCGATGCCAGGGGCGATAATCAATGTCTGTGCCACGTACCCTGGGGAGCACATGATGCCTTCATCTGGCACCAGTTGGCACTGTGCGACAGATTCAAGAGTGGGGACATCCCCACTGGCCACTTAGTGGGTGAGTATGCAAACCACGCGGACAAACATAGAGCTTGGGAGGGGCATGGTCACAGATGACATGGGTAGTGGCCTCATGGCCCAAGACAGGGTGATGCTGATCACCAAACTAACCTCCAGCCTCTACACACAGGTGACAGTGGATACCCTCCGTCCCTGGCTGATCACACATATCGGTGGCCTGCGTCCCCATCGCAGCAACGCTACAATGAGGCACATGCCACCACATGCAATGTCATCGAGCGGGTGTTGGGATGCTGAAGCATTGTTTCTGTTGCCTGGACACCTCCGGCGGTGTTTCTACAGTACAGCCCCTCAAAGGCCTGTGGGTTATTCCCTGGACTGTTGCATCCTGCACAACATGGCCAATGCTTGTTGGATAGCCATACAGGTCGAAGAGGGGACAGCGATGGGGGACGATGGAGGACGCCGTGATGATGGTGATGGGCAGCCCCCTGGGTGACAGGACCCCAACTGCTCCGCTGGCATAGCTTCACCGGGACACCATCACAGAGGAGCACTTCAGCCAACCCAGGTAAGTCATGGGGCCATGTGCAACCACCAGTGGCAAAGGCACAACCCACAAACACACATGGACACACACCAGGGTGCATGCTGTCAAGGGAAGTGGCCGAGCATGGAACAGCACACACCGCCAGGGATGGGTGAGGTCTAACAAGTCACACAGTCATACACACACACACACACATACACACACACACCCTCACAAGACATGCACAAAGGGTAGGATGCACACCCACCCAGACCACAACCCCAGCCACACACACATCCACAGACCACCACGCCCACTGCCTGTCATTGTGCGTGGTTAGACGCTGGGCAGCATTGCACAGTGGCGTACAGCACATGCCACAGTGGACAGCAGCCAGGAGGTGTGCAGATGGAACGTGTGTGTGCGTGCAGGGCAGGTACCCACCCATGCATTGCCCACTGAATGACACAATGCACACAGAGCAGCATCAGACAGTAGCCATGCTGGGGACAGGTCAGTCATGCGCCACAGTGCCACGGCCACCATGGATGCATGGGCGGCCCTGCTGAGACCCACCAGCAGTGACAGGCTGACCACTGGCCTCATGGGGTGGCACCAACGGTCCCCAGGGGTTCCACTGCATGAACGTGACCGTGCTCTCATTGGGGTCTGCAGCACACGAACATGCCTGCGCCCAGGCGTGCTCGGGATGCCCACAGTTGAACCCGTGTCGACAAGGATGGTGTCACACAATGCCAGAAATGGGGGCTGGACACTGCACTGCATGGTGTCTGCGACATGGGCAATAACTGTGTGCCCATTGTGGCCATGACAGCTGTGAATGCCTGTGTCTGCCTGTCAATGGCAGCAGTCACATCTTCCCGCAACTGGTCCATCCCTGCCTGGAGCAGAGCGGTGTCTCTGTTGTGCTGCTCCTCTGCCTGGTGCAGAGCAGCACTCAGTGCATCCACCACCGCTACAGCCACATCTGATGATTGACTGATGCTTGCGGTATGCGGGTGTGCTCATCTAAGAGGTCATCTGCCTGATCAGCATGGTGTCCCTCAGGGTGTTCACGGCCTTGATGCTCATCACCCCTGAGGGTGGGCGCCACACCAGGGCCAGGCCTGGGCATGTCCACAGGTGGTGCACTGATGCTGCCCCTGACACTGTACCCCATGGCCATTGGCCGACTGCTGATGCTACCCTCCAGCTGCCACTCCAGGGCTCAATGGTGCCGCCGCAGTGGCTACAACAGTCCCACCATCCTGGACACACACCAGTGCTGCCCCACTGGTGCAGACAGGCACAGGCTGGGACTCTGATGACAAGCAGGCCTCCATGGTGGCATCACCCACAGCCATGGCCACGATGTCACCTGCTGTGTGGCTATCCTGTGGCACACACGTTTCACTGCCCATGACGTTAGCTCCATCATCATCATCGGTGACAGATCTGGCACCAGCCTGATTCACAGCATGCTGGCATCCATGGACGCTGGCACACTGGGACATGGTCAGGCCTCTGCCGCACCTGTTCCACCAACATCAGTCTGGATTTCCAGGTGGGCCCACCGTGCCTGACCCCTGTATTCCTGTGGAGGTGCATGGGCCTCATCCATCTCCATGTTACTGGCCTCAGTGGAGGAACCCACCACCGCTGACCCATGCAGACGCCAGGAGCTGTAGGGAAAAAAGTAGCATTACTGTATGTGACCTACCCTGTCCCCCAAATAGACAGACCATGATCTACCATGCAGTGACGGGCTACCACCCATCTGGAATCCACCACCGAACACCTCAATGGCACAACACTGCATGCTGCCAGCAACCCGCTCTTCCTGTGGGGTCAGGCGTGCACCCGGCCAGCCCCCACCAGTCGCAGACCATGCTGCCCTGATGGCAGTCACCTTCTTTAATCCTCCGCCTGTCCGTGCCCATCTTCTTTTGCACTCCTGCACGGAGCACTGGTGGCTGCCATACATGTTGACAGTACATGCTGCCTCCTCCCATGCAGCAGCACGGCCTGTGGTGTCTCCCTGGCGTCCACTGAGAAGTTGCTCCTGGTCAAGGTAGGCTTCAAACAGGGCATCTGTCTTGGCCTTTGTAAAGTTTGGCCTCATCTTCCTCCCACGACTTGTTCCTCTTCCTCCACCACACGATCGGTCATGATTCATCCTGTGAGAATGACAGATGTTACCTGTGATTGTGCAGTCCCATGCATGTCCCAAACACCACGGTCCACACTCCCAAACAGCATGCAACTCACTGCAATAGACTGCAGTAACTGACTATGGCCAGTGCAGCCCAATGTCACATTTTTATAGCGCAACCATGCAAATGAGGTGAGCGCATCTTTAAGTGGATGCAAATGCAGTGACTGTGCCACTGAATGGCTGATTAGATGATTTGCATATGCCAGCTGAATATCGCACTGTTGCGCTTTCGCAATTGTGTTGAATGTGCTGAGCCAAGGGGAGCAGTTCTGTGACATGCACAGTACACACTAACCGCGCATGCGGGTTGATGACACAGGTGCCTGCTGTGCTGCTGATGTGCTGTGTGTGGGAGGCAATGCAGGAGACGGCCACCTTTGTGCCAGTGGCACTACAGCGCTGTTCACATATATGGCACTGTGGCACTGGGGTGTTGTAGGTGCACTGAGGCAGCAGCAGCGCTGTAGGCCGCCTACAGGAGGTGGCACACAGGCACCCAATCGCACTACATGCATTGGGTTCCAATAGCGCTTGGCTGTCCATGCGCCAGAGACCCCTGATCCTGTGCCCACCTTTACCCCAGGCGGCATGTGTCAGGCATTGGTGCACTACTATCACGCTGTTCAGTGACAGCACGATAGGGAGTGGCAGCGCCACCACGCAGCATCTGCATGTGGCAGGACCATGCTGCAGAATGCTATTTTGATTAAACCAGACAGCAGAGATGGCGTGGATGCATGCAGTGGTTTGGAGCCAGGTTGAGCTCACCAACCTGGTGGTTATAGTTGAGCCCCATGCTGGGTCTTTGTTTGGAGAGGCACCCCTGGACAGGGCTAGGAGTGCAGTCTGGCAGGAGGTGGCCGACACCCTGGAGGAGGCCACTGTATGGGGCAAATGGTGAGCAGTGCTGCCACCATTATGGGGACCTGAGGTGCAGGGACCTGGACCTGCTTGCCCACCTGCGGGCACATGCCAGGAGGGCACGGTGCTACAGCCAGTTATGTGCAACATCCATACACTCTTATCGTCCATACGGGTATCACGGTTGCATGTGTCTGGCACATGGGGGGCCATCCGCTGTTGGTCATGGTGGTGGAATCGGGTGTGGGGTGAATGGGTATGGCTGTGTGGGATTGCACACATATGGGGCGGGGACTTTGCTACCAGATTGTACTGATGTTCGTCTCTCCATGTTTGCATCTTAGGGCCAGAAGAACACCGGCAGAATAGGGACTGGAGGTGCCACATGAAGGAGCAGCGGGACAGGAGGGTGATGGTGGTCCGTGGTGCATGGACCAGCCTGATAGTGAGTGCCTACATCCATGATTACTATTGCATGCTGTATAACTGGCGGGCAGTGGGCATGGCCACCATCCACTGACACCACTGCCATGCATGCAACTTGTTACAGTCAGCACTGTCCAGTGACACTGCATGTCTGGGAGTGTGTCAATGGTGGTCCATGCATGCACCAGGCACATGGCTGTGGCACTGCCTTCAAACCGCATAGCCAAGTCACTGTACAGCCATGGTGGTGCTGTGCAGGACATGGGCTGTGGGTGTGTGCAGTGGTCCACATGGCTGTGGCTGCCTGGGTGGGCAGGTCTTGTGGACACGGTCACTGTGGGTGGTCACACACCATCACAGGGGCTTGGCCATGGCTGTATGCCATGCACAATGGGTGGGCTGCAGGGGATAGATTGTCACACCTACTGACTCTGCTCCCTCATCCTAGGTGGACGGAACTCATACAAATCCAGCAGAGTCTACACAAGCTGCTCCAGGTGGCGAGGAGACCTTGCAGCTCCTTCAGAGAATACACCACTATGGGGTGAGAAGGAGATGGAGGAGACACATATCGGCGCCATGAATAGGAGGACCAGGGTGGCCGTTGATGTCCCCATGCCCCAACTAGCACCTTCCCCTTTGACCCACCCTCACACCCTTCTCTCTCTCTCATATGTTCACCCCTGCCCTTACTCACCCCACCTGTTATGTGGCCCTTCCCCTTGTAAATAATTGTATATAGTTTTTCTTTACATCGTTTAAATATATGCATTTTGTTATGACAACTGTGGTGGTCTCTGATTTGCAGCGGGCTACAGGTGCTCAGCTGCAGTGGTGTGCATGGCATCGGGAGGTGCATGCATGGGTGGGTGTGTGTGTGTGTGCAGAGGTGAACCACCTGTGATGTGGGCAGGGGATCAGTCACTGTCTGCCGTTTGTTTGTTGCACTCTGTGCACTGGATGCCTGTGTGCATTGGTCCATGGGGCCTGCACTGTGTGCATGGTACCACTGTCAGACCGTCCATGGCCTGTGCAGCTGACACCTTGCATGTCTGTGATATGCACAGTCTGCTGGCATGTCAGTGGTCGCTGTTCATGCTGGATAACAACTGTGCCTGGCACATTGCCAGGTTGCCTGCCATCACCAGTATGGTGTCGTCTGCCTCCAGTGGCACTGTGGCCTCCGCTGTTGTTGTCCCCGTTCAGTGCTGCAACTTGTGTGTGTTGCAGGATGTGCTCACTGTCTGTCACCTGTGCTCGGCGGCGTGCTGGTGGCATACAGCTTCATGATGCCTGCGCGGGGTGGCTGGCACACCTGTGCAATGTAGGGTGTTGACCGCGGTACACATCAGCCGTGCTACATGCCAGTGGCTTGTTGACCCGCTACTGTGTCCCTGTGTTGGTGTGCACTAGGTATGAGTGGGTGTTTGTCCATGCACTGTGTAGCATCCTGTGGTGCATGCCTCCATGCTATACTGTGCGTGTTTGTGCTGGCTGTTGTGGCCAGTGCTGGGATGGGATGTGTCCTTAAGAGGTGTGCAGGATGCTGTACCACTGGAGGTGGGGTCTGGGGCATGCCCTGTTGCATGTGGTGTACCTCGTGTGTCTGGCCGTGGTCATGTCTCTCAGCTGTACCTTGGGGGACATGCAGGACGGCACTGTGTATGCATATGTTGCATCACTGTCTGCTGTTGCCTGCTGCAGGGTGCTCATGGTGGTGCTGCCTTGCATGGCTCCATGGTGCACAGGTTGCATTGTCACAGTGGGGTTGGCATGCATGGGATGTCCTGCACTGCTGGCACTGCTCCTGGGCAGGGTGTATGGGGAACATGGTGCAGGTGTGCTCTGCATTGGTGGGATGGTGTGGTAAGGGTGGTCGACCCTCCTTGTGTGCCGGTCACAGCTTGCCAGGGGTGTGCTGGGGCACCATGGCCTGGCTGTGGGTTGGTTGCTGGTATCCATGGGCCAGTGGTTATTCCAGCTCTCCCCGGTTGTGCAGTGCATGGGGTGTGAGGGGCCAATGTCTGTTCTGCTGTGTGTTCCTCTGCCCATCTGTGGCATGGGTGGTGGGCCCCTGTATCCTGGTTGTCCTGTTGCATTGCTGCCCTGCTGCAGGGGCATCTCTGGTTGTGCTATAGCGCATCTGGACTGCTCCACTGAGCATCCCTTGTTGCGCTATGACGATCAGATATGCTCAGCTTCACATCCCTAATTGCGCTATGGTGCAGGTGTTGTGATATTCAGTCATCGGCTGTAGGCGCATCTTGGCCTGAGCAGTTTTTGAAAATCGTGCTTCTTGCGCATGGGTGCATGGACTTGCGCTGCTCCTGCTGTTGTGCACTTTTGGGTGAGTTTGAATATCTGGGCCACAGTATACTGTAGCCCACACTGAGATGATAGAATTGTTTTTTGTAACATTCTATATAGTTGCAGAAGGTCTCCCCTGCTCCTTCTCTCCTCCAATGTAATCAGGCCCATTTCTGACAACCTATCATTGTAGGGCAGAGAACTGAGATTAGGAATAAGTTTAATGACTCAGTGTTCAATGAGATTAATGTATTTTGTAGATAGAGATTCCAAAATGGTGAACAGAAGTGTAAATGGGTCCTAATGTAAATTCTGTACAATGGGATGATACAGTGTTTGCTTCTGGTGACAAATGCACATTTGATGCAGTTCACAATCATATTAATAGTTTGGGCAACTTGTTTGCGGTGATTACTGGAGGAGTGGAGTTGTTAATAATTATTCCCAGATCCCTTTCCTTTGTCACTGCTTTGAGTGCTTGGTTGTCCAGGGTCTAGATACAAAGAGGGTTGTTGTTACCCATGTAAAGGACAACACATTTATTTAAGTTTAAGGACATTTTATTGTCTTTTGCCCAGGTTTCTATTTCTTTAAAGTCGTTGACTTTTGACAGCTGATTTTCAACCGTGTCAAACTCCCCACCCAGTTTAATGTTATCAACGAATTTAGCCATGTGGTACTGAATGTTTTATTTATGTCACTGTCAAAGATGTTAAATAGGGTTGGTATGAGGACCAACCCTGTGGTACTTCACTGCTAACTTCTCCAACAGATGAAAGGTAACAGCCAACTTGAACATGCTGTTTTCTGTCGTCTAGCCAAATGCTGAACCATCTAACCAATAGAGAGCTTAACCCTATTTTTAGCAGTTTATTAATAAGCTCCTAATGTGGTACCTTATCAAACGCTTTACAAAAATCCAGAAGGATAATGTCCACTGGCTTTGTATTATCCAGGCTTATCCCAGTGTAGTTATAGATGGTAACCAGATTAGTGGTGCAGGAGTGACCACTGGTGAATCTGTGTTGGTGATAGTCTAAAAATCCCAATAGCTTCAGTTCTGACTCAGTTTTGTTTTGACTAGTTGCTCCATGGTCTTACTGAGTGGACGTAAGACTAATTGGTCTGTAGTTAGCAACATTTTCTTTTTTCTCTTACTCCCTTCATGTGCATAGGGACCACCACAGAGGTTTTCCAATCTCAGGGTACCTGGCCAGTTGAAATAGATTAATTAAATACTTTTGTGATGGGGATGTCAGATTAGCTGCTGCCTCTGTGATTATTCTTGGGCTGAGATTGTCTGGCTCCAGTGAAGAATTGACCCAGAGTTTTTATGCCTGCTAAGGTTTCTTCCTCAGTAAAGCGTATGCTAGTAGAGATGTTATTGTTGGGTGAGGTAATTTGCTTCTGGTTAAAGATTGATCAGAAGTAGTTATTAAACTCCTGATCAATTATTGCCTCCTCATTTATTTTTTTCTGCTTTTACGGCACTGGTTAACCATAAAGGAATTTTACCTTTGTTGTTGTGTTTTTTTATAAAGGAACAAATTTGGATTCTGCTGTCTGTATGTTTTTTTTAAGATTTTCCAACTGTCTTCAGTGGAAGCATCATGCATCTCAGTGTTCCAATCAATGAGTTTTAGATGTCTGTTGATATAACTAAAATTAGCATGATTATAATGCCCAATACTCTGTGGTTTGGCTGGTTTCTGGAAGGGCAGTTAATACTGCAGGTGATGGTGTTGTGATCATTCCTCACAGTGGGCAGTTAATACTGCAGGTGATGGTGTTGTGACATTCCCTCATAGTGGGCGTTAATACTGCAGGTGATGGTGTTGTGACATTCCTCATAGTGGGCAGTTAATACTGCAGGTGATGGTGTTGTGACATTCCCTCATAGTGGGCAGTTAATACTGCAGGTGATGGTGTTGTGACATTCCCTCATAGTGAGCAGTTAATACTGCAGGTGATGGTGTTGTGACATTCCTCATAGTGGGCAGTTAATACTGCAGGTGATGGTGTTGTGACATTCTCATAGTGGGCAGCTAGCACTCATTTTTGCACTAGGTGGTCATTATTAATTAATAGTAAGTCAAGAATGTTTTCTCCTGTAGTGGGGATGTTACTAGCTGAGTAACACCTACTGAAGACATTGCATCTATAAAGGCGCGCTCAGTGATATTTGTACCTGGGAGTAATTCTCAGTTGACCCCTGGAAATTAAAATTTCCAAGGACAACTGTTGCCCTGATTCAGCTATATCAGTAATCTCCTTTGTCAAGGCCTTATTATACCCATGGGATGAATTGGGAGGTCTGTAACAATTGCCCAGGATAATATTTTGCTTCTTTTTGTTTAAGGTAACTTGTACCCATATGCTTTCAACACTTTGATCTACGGTGTTAGGAGGGAACACTTGTTGGCATTCAATGCCATTCTTTATGTATATGCATACTCTTCCCCTCCCATTTGTTTATCCTGTTCTTGAAATAAAGTTTATATCCTCTGATTTCTAGATACCATGCACTTGTGTCATCCCACCACGTTTTGATCACTGCTATGATGTCCAGCCTGTCCCTGAGTATAGTAGCTTCTAGTTCTGAGATTTTAGCTGCATTCAAGCTCCATGCATTTAAAGCCAAGATTTTAAGTTTTTGCTCATTACTGATAGTAGTTACTTTGATAGGCCCCTTAGAGTGGAGCTTTCCCAAGACCCTCGTGGATACTAGTTTAAAGTGTTTTAAATGAATGCATTAATCTGTTCTCCCAACACTAGGTTCCCCTGTTTGCCAAGGTGCAGCCCATCCCAGCTAAAAGATTGTGTTTATTTTCAAAATCTTACCAGTGTGTAAGGCAAAAGTGATTTTTTTTGTAGTGTCCATTTTTGCAGCCATTTGTTAAATACTTTGGTTTTTGTTTCTTGTGGTATCCTGCCCTTGGCACTGGTAGCATTTGAAATACATATAAAACAGCCTTTTGATTCCAGTTTGCTACGTAGGTTTATAAAATCAGACTGCATACTTTCAATGGTTGAGCTGTTGATGTCGTTGGTGCCTACATGTAGTATAACAAGTGGGTTTGTACCAGAGTTATGTAAAATATCGTCCACCATCTTTGTGATATAATTGATTTTATTGCCCCTGAGGCTGCAGCTAGCTCCATTGGCTTTATCCAGTCCACATAGAGTTGTGTCAGTACACTTTGTCATAGAATCACCTAACACATAAGTTTGTCTAGGTAGAGATTCTGTAGGGTAGCCGTGGGGTGGGGTTGCATTGCTAGGATGATCTTTCTTAGTTAGATTGGCATTGGCAGGTTGGGGGAAGGAGTGGTGGATCAACTTTATCATGCTGGTTACTAGTTGTACCAGTTGAGGTGGAAGGAGTAGGAGTGTTCTGCATCTGATTGTTGATACTGGTACCATGGTCTATCTCCCTGTCAGTCAGACAGGAGGTAATGTTCAGCAGTGATAGAGGGTAGTCCTGTCCTTCCTCTGACTTTCTTGGTTGTTATGATTTCATTCATTTAGAAGAGAATAGTGATTGGTTAGTTTAATTTCAAAATTCATACCCCTTTATCTCTTTTTTTGTTTATGTTTAATACCAACTTCAGTCCATTGTGCCTTATCAGGTATTAGGTCTTCCTGGTCCTCGTCTCAATCCTTTTCTAGGTCCCTGGTTTGGATTCTCATGAGGAAGTGTTACCAGAGTGCAGGGACCAATCTTTAGGGTCATAGAGTTTTTACCAAATGTAAGGTGCCTAGACAGTGGAAGGGGTCCATATTTCATATTACTGAGTGCTAAAATCTTCTGTCTCATGTCTCATAGCTCCGTTTCAAAGCTAGTTAGCTTACTGCTAATTAGGGTAATCTTTTTCAAGCTAGTGTGTGTGAAGGCATTTCTCACAGATAAATGATTCATTATATAAAATCTTGTTGTTGAATTGATACTGTACATAGAGCAATGGCAGCATTTAATTCATGTGTCCCTTCCAAGGATTTGATAATGTGATCCATGCTGGAATGTGCTTGGTGGTGCAAGCTATAATTGAACCTCTGTGTTTGTTGATAACAAGAACATGGACAGTATTTAAAACTTTCTTTACATTTTTATGTGATAAGTACTATAGAAGTAAACAAACACTTAGGCACAGGTGTTAGAGAAAAGGGGTTCCATATGTCATAACAGCAAATTTCTTTGCCTGACTCACAAAACAGTGAGTACACCTGCCAAAAACAATTTGGCACATCACAATCAATGCTGAGCACCAAGTTGGTGCACATGTAAAATAATGTTTAATGTGGAGGCTATGCCCCCACACCCCATACTTATATAATCATCTCCGATAGGTGTACACTGGAGAAAATAAGTGGGACTGATGACTGCAATAAGTTTAAAAACAAAACACCTGCAAATCCCCCCAAAAACATAACTGTATGCAGTCCCGAACCTGGAACCACCAGCACTGCAGATGGTGTCCTTACCCACTATGCTAGGCAGCTATCTTGGTGGCATCTTGCTCCATGTCCCCATTTAGCCCATCCTCTTCCTCCCACCTTCCATCACTATTCCTCCCTTGCCATTTTTCCTGTCCTCCTTGCTGTTTACTACCCTAACTATCCATTCCTGATCGCTGATCCTGTAAGCAACCAAATTCAAGTGCTCATTTCTGAGTCGCTCCATTTGGTTTGCTATATTGATGTGCTACCAAGAAAAGTGTGTCTGGGGATATAGTTGTGTTGGTACTGTGTCAAGTCCAATGCTTAAGCAGTTACAGTAAAGGGGTACAATGCAAGGTGAAGCTGTAGTCTACTTACACAATTCTGGACCCTTTTCTCGCTTGGATCAGCCGGACATGCCAGACACATGCTCACATGCATGTCTCAGTACACGCCTTCATGTGTGGTGCTGCATGCTTGCCCCGCCCGCTGGAGTCGAGTAAACTTATACAGAGTGACCTGAAGAAGCTTCCAGAGGTCACAGCCAAACCCTCAGAGTGAAATCAATAAAAAGGTTTCAAAAGTAGGTTTCATGTAGTCTGCTGTGTCCTTAGAACAGATTAATACTGCCTGGCTATGCAGTCTCCCAAAAGTGCTTCATGCACAGAAGTTTTAGTATGTATGGGACTGCCTTGGACTACAACTCCGTCCACAGAGTGCAGTCAATCAGAAAATACAGGGACCCCTTCAGACTGAGTAGGATAACAGCTACAGAGTCAATAGTATATTTATAAAAACAGTTGGATTCAAAGGCAGGCTGTCTCCACTGTTACCAACTTCCTTGTCTGGCTCACATTACAGCCACGTGTAGCAATAAAACGCCCACATGCTGGGTTCAGTATTCGTATACAGAGTGACTCAAAAGTAGCTTCCAGAGGTCATAGCCAAACTCTCAGACTGAAATCAATAAAAGGTTTTAAAAGTGGGTTTTATGTAGCTTGTGAATGTAACAATGGTTATTGTACCACATGATTTATGGCTTTTTGATTTAAAGAGCACCTGTTCTGTACTAGACCCACCCCCCAGAGGAAGGCTCGTTTACAGTTGGAAGCGATGGGGTCTGCAATTTAGCAGCATTCTTCATTCTGAGAGCCATGATGTGTACCTTCAAATAAAGTGGTAAATTACAACTATTGTTTGGGGTGGGCTGCTCTTATTTGATAAGCACAGCCCCTTTTATTTGGGTGTCGGTGAGCTCTGTTTGGATCTTACTCATGTCAAACATCCCTGGCATCCAGTGGAACCCCTCACATCCAACCCAATGGCAAATGACCTGACATCCACTAGCACTCCTCTCATCCCCACAGGTGTCAGCGTGGCTCAGTTGATAGCACATCCACCTCTGGACCAGAAGGTCGTGGTTCTCGTCCCACACCAGGATTGGACTTGCACCTAAAAATCGCTAGCATCCGAAAGCAGAATTGTGGGGGTGCTTTACTGTTGGGGTGTGTCATCCTTTGGATGAGATGTTAAACTGAGGTCCCTTCTGCCCATCCAGGTGTTGTCCTGGTTGGTGTTCAGGTGGAAGTAAAAGAACCCAGGGCACTCTTCACAAAGAGCAGGGAACATTCCCAGTGTCCTGGCCAACATTCCCTTCCCATTAACCAGTTCATGTAATTATCCAGGCTGTGTGTGCTGATGATGTGCGATATGGCCACCACCACACATTCAGTCACTTCACTACCAGTCTAGCATTGCTTGTAAAGTGCTTTTGGATACTGTGTACGAAAAGCTCTATATAAATGCTGATTCTTCTTCTTCTTCATCCAACACACTGGTAATCATACCTGGCATCCATTGGCACCACCAATATTCAACCCCATGAACACATACCTGGCAGCCAGTGGTACCTTCTCCCATACCTAACCCCATGTAAGCTTTCATGGTACCCAGTGATACCCTCAGACATCCAACCCCATGTCGAGCATCCCTGACATCCAGTGACAACCCCATCCATCCCCATGGTAAGTATCCTTGGCATCCTACTGTACCTACATTCACAACCAACTCCTTGCCAAGCAACCCTGGCATCCAGTGGCATTCCCCACATCCATTCCCATGGTAATTATACTTGGCATTCAGCTGTACCCACTACATCCAACCCCATGCCAAGTATCCTTGGAAACCAGTGGCACCACCCCAAACACCAAACCTCAGGCCACACATATTTCTGGCATCCAGTACTTCCATCCAACCCCATGGCAAGTATCCCTGGTGTTGAGTAGTAACGTCTTCCCTTACTCTACCCCAAATCCATTCAGTCTTTCATTTACAGTGGTACCCCAGCCTTACCCTGCTCCCAAACCATTTACCCCTGGGATCAGTGGTGCCCCACCCTTGCCCCATTTAAAACAAGCATTTGTCAATGCCGAATGTTTACTTGTTGGTATTAGCATTGGAAATGCAGGAGTTAGAAAGATGCAGACTAGGAATGGCAGTGAAGCATTGAACTTCACACCAACCCCACCTCCATCCTGAAGAGATGGACCTCTGCTCATGAACAGTGTCACTGTGATTTCTGTAATGTGTACTGAACACTGATTTCCCACAGCGACCATGCTATTCTGTGCCAGAAGTGCAAAACACATTTTGGCCAGGATGTGAAAAATGACAGCTGTACTATTCATAAGGAGGTGTGGAAAATGGCTATGTTGAAAATCTGGAGTGAAAATATTGCAAATTTGCGAGTTATGAGTGTGCGTGAAACTGCGCAATGCACGCTTATAACACGCTCATTTTATGATCTTTCATCAAAAATTTTCAACATAGACATTTTAGGACTCTACTCATGAACAGTGTCACTGTGATTTTCTTAATGTGTCCCAAACACTGATTTCCACAGCGACCGCGCTTATTCTGGCCGGAAGTGCAAAACACATTTTGGTCAGGATGTGGAAAATAACAGCTATACTGTTCATAAGGATGTGCAGAAAATGGCAATGTTGAAATTCTGAATGAAAATATTGCAAATTAAGTTATGAGCATGCATGGAAACTGAGCAATGCGTGTCAGAATACATTCATTTTATGGACTTTTGTCACAAAATCTTCAACATAGGCATTTTAGGACCTCTGCTCATGAACAGTGTCACTGTGATTTTCTTAGTGTGTCCCAAACACTGATTTCCCACAGCAACTGCGCTTATTCTGTGCCAGAAGTGCGAAAATACATTTTGGCCAGGATGTGAAAACTGACAGCTGTACTGTTCATGAGGAGGTGCAGAAAATGGCAATGTTGAAAATCTGGAGTGAAATATTGCAAATTCATGAAGTTTTGAGCGTGTGTAGCAGCTGCGAACGCACGCCATAAAACAGTCATTTTTTTTTTTTCCACTAAATTTGCAACATAGACTTTTTGAGAGCCCACCTCATGTACACTGGCACTGTCAGGTTTGTTAATCAGTTCCAAAAGTGATCCCACGCAGTGACTGTGAAATCACGCTTCAGGACCAAATAACACCATGACAGTGGCTGAATTCATGAGGAGGGGTCCCAATAACCCCATGGTACCGAAATTCTCAAAATGTCTGAGATATGCACCAAAGTTGAAAAACCTCATTTATGCCATTACACAGCTTACCGGCATTTCCTCAGTTCGCGTCAGCTTTGAAAAGTGCAAATGTGTTCCCTGCTTCAAATGTATGCACTAACACAGACAGGCAAGGTCTTAACTGAATTTAGTGTGCTCTGCATTTTCTCTCAGATTTGATTTTTAAATGCAACTTTAGGCCAATGGGATTCAGTTCTGCATGTATGCACAAACACACTCATGCATAGTTTAAACTAAACCTCTGTTTTATGAGTTCTTTTAGAAGGGAGTTATCTGTTCTGTGAAATTTGACCTTGAATGCCTTTTCCTTGGTAGCAGTCAGCCTGTGTTCTCTATATGGTTTTAAATTTTTAGGTCAGTGGATTCTTTACAATCTTTTGTCTGTTCTTTTATGTATGATCTGGCCTTAATAGGATGTATTCTTCCAAAACAACTGGCATTAGCTTCTGATGAAGGACTGTATGTAGTCCGAAGCTTAAGCATCTGTTTTTTTGTAACATCTAGAGTATGTTGGTCTAATGAAAGATATCAAATCATCTTTTTTTCTGGATCTTTTGGGTACCTAGAGACAGAATCCTGGTGGGTATGGAGTCTTTGGTGGCACTGGCGTTGACTACCAGTGACAGCATAGTTTTTTTTTACATATGTCCATCGCCCAGGTTAGATACCTTGTTTTAAGATGGGGGCAGTGCAACAGGGTTCATCTTCCAGTGGTTGCATACCTCATAAGTTAATAGGGCCTCCAAGAGGGTCTCTCATGGTATAAAAGACACAGAGTATGAGGTTTGGGTGAGAGGACAGTGAAGCTGAGTGGTTTTGCTCGCCCAAACCTCACAAGAGGTGTCTCTAATCCCATAAGAGACATCTTTCCGAGGCACTATTAATTTATGACTCGACTTTAGCTCAAGTGATTTATGAAAGGTTTAGAGCCTTTTTAATATTACTTATGCCATCCCCATCAAGCGCCAAAGTGGAGCACTCTTCCCTAATGCTCCTGCAGGAGAGCACACAGCTAAAGAATAAGATGTACAGTAGCTTTCACACACTGACTGGCTGAAGTCACATTAGTAAGTTACATAATTTTCTTATGAGATGTATTATATACTTTTCTTGTGAGAGCTCCTCAACATCACTGTTTGACACCCAGCATTAGAATCAGGGTGTATTTTTCAACGGTATAAGGACTGAGATTCTGGTGTTCACATTTAAAAAGTACCAAGAGCAAACACTGGGATAAGCTCCGGTGCTGCTATTAATATTAAGAGGTCACCAGAGGTGGGTTCTGGTGGCAGCAACAGTCCCCAAACCAGGAAGTAGTGATGTGTTCACACAAACTTCCTGGTTTCACAGTGTGCTGCAAATGTAGCTTTTGATCCGAAACCATGGATTAGCGAGTGGCAAGTGAATTTGCCTTATTCAGCCTTGTACTGATTTTTAACTGCCCATATGCAAACGCTGTATATTCATTTGTTTATATCTTTTTGTATATTAGATTTTTCATTTTCAAAACCAAAAGAACCTCCTTGGGGCACAATCTAATGAAGGTGCACATTTCATGTTTCAAATCCCAGCTGCTTTTTTTAGTTACTGTTGATCAAAAATAGTCCTTTTCATATTTCTTCTGTTTTTGCCACTCTATAGCACAAAGGAATGGGTAGACATAATGGGCCAATGGCCTTTTCCTGAGTAGATTCTTTGTTTCTGTTTCTAATAAAACACGCAAGCAAGAGCATTGGATGTTGGGTGCAATTGGTGCTACCACACCTCACCTTTCCAGGACATAAATGCCTTTGAAGCTGCTATTTTGCAGCACCAGTTTCAGCAACTATTTTGAAACTGCTTCCTTTGTCAATGTCATTTAGAAGACAATCAGCCTCCTCCCCGTCTTGGAGTACTTCACTGTGTCAGGAAACAAAGTTAAGTTGCATTTTAACTTTGAAGTCTGCTGGATGGAGGAGAAATTATTGTCAGCATGTCACACCTTTTTCTTTCCTGAGCAGTGGTGATGCCGATATTGTTTTCCAGTCATCCTGTAGCAGTGATGCCGATATTGTTTTCCAGTCATCCTGTAGCAGTGGTGATGCGATATTGTTTTCCAGTCATCCTGTAGCAGTGGTGATGCCGATATTGTTTTCCAGTCATCCTGTAGCAGTGGTGATGCCGATATTGTTTTCCAGTCATCCTGTAGCAGTGGTGATGCCAATATTGTTTTCCAGTCATCCTGTAGCAGTGGTGATGCCGACATTGTTTTCCAGGCATCCTGTAGCAGTGGTGATGCCGACTATTGATTTCCAGGCATCCTGTAGCAGTGGTGATGCCGATATTGTTTTCCAGTCATCCTGTGCAGTGGTGATGCCGATATTGTTTTCCAGTCATCCTGTAGCAGTGGTGATGCTGACATTGTTTTCCAGTCATCCTGTTGCAGTGGTGCCTCCATGATGAGCACTGTCTGATTTCAAAGCAACTTTGTTGTTGTTAGCCATACAGTGATCAATCACATTGCTGACCCACCCTGCCACCAAACGAACCTCCCAGGAGGATAACTCAACGCCCCTGGTCCTACTTCATTGCTCGCTCGTGGTGGTGCTGTGTGTCACTGTCTATACCACATTTTGCTTTGACACTTGTGGCTTTCTTTCCCATTACTTGCCAATCATTACTGTGTGAAGACAAGTCAGTCAACTCAAGTAAGACATTGTATATTTCTTCTTTTGATGCTTTTTATCATCCCAGTGGATTCCAAATGGGGCTTTTATTTTATCCAGGAAATGCATTCAGAAAATAGGAAATCCTGTTTCCAACAGTAGGGCTGAGATGGGCTTTGGGCTTAAATAGATATTTATGCTGCATGCATCTTGAGGGCCAGACTGAACTTAAGTTTCATGTGACAATGAGGGGCCATGCCTAATCTCAGCTCAGGATAGCCTGACTTAGGTCAAGGGTGCAGTCAGGTAATCAACACTAGGGGCACACAGGATTGCCAAGACAAGTGTGCCAGAATACAAAACTAACCCATGCTAACAGACTCCATGGTGCCACCGCACAAAGGCTGAGGCTTATAATCAACAAAATAAACAGCATACTCAGTGAGCTACAAATGCCAATCCAGACACCAAGTTTATGTTTTACTTATGGACCCCACATCAATAGTTGCAACTGGGATGGAGCAAGCACAAGTAAGCATGGATTCTGAATGTTATTCTTGCCTGGAAGATATTTCTGAATGTGCAAGAAGATGGGGAGAATGGAGACTGTGGCAGCAGCAGCAAGGTACTGAAGGACTGAGAGTCTCATTTCTAACCCTGAAATTGATTTAAAATTAAAACTTGTATGCCTAGAATGGTTATTTAAAAGTAACTGAGCATTTGGTATAATATTTCCAGTTTGGAGAACTGTAAAATGAAATTGTGCGGGGGGTTTATGAACTGATAAGCAAAGCAACCATAAGTAGACACTTTGGGCCTGATTTAAAGATCCCTTAGATCACTGCAAAGTTCCAGTGATCTAGGGCTGCAGCACACTCCGGTGCATCAGGGACCATGCAGCCAGTTCCAGAACATTGGGGTTCCTGTGCCACTGCACCTGTCAAATACCACAACCACAGGCTAGCACTGAATGACAGGTATACCTGCATGTCCCGATGGATGGATCTGCCCACCCCAGTTCACTGGGTGCAGAGGACCACAATGCCCCAGGGGCCCTGGGGCAGACGTGGCACAAGTGATTACCATTTGGTGTTGAGGAGCCAGTATGTATATTGGGGGATGATTGGGCACCCATAGGGGGTGCCCTTGTCACTACTAGCTACCTAATGGTGTCTGCAATGCCAAATGACTGTCACCCTGCTGGGTGCCTGATCACACCCTCAGCATACACACTGGCACCTAACACCTTTGGGGTACACCCTGTCCCTACCAACTCCTGGACACCACATATGGGCCTCTAACAGCTCCCCACCTTGAGGGGGCATTGCCATGAAGGGTTTAGACCACCCCTGGTGGTCTAACATGACCCCTTCCTTCTGCCACTGTGGGTTTTTGGGAATAGGAAATCGGTGGTTGTTGCAGCCCCACCATGACGCGAGACCCTTTTGACCTGGCATATCCAGATGCAGGTAGCAAGGAGGGGTAGTGCCCCTTTGGCACAGTGGATTCTCTCACCAGTGCAGACCGTATACCAGAATAGGCAATAACGCAACAAATGATGCAAGGTGCAACTTACATCATTGCTGTTTGATGCAAGCACCTTGCATCCGCAGAACCCTTTCAGAATCAGGCTCCTTGGGTCAAAATATTGAAAATTATTGCAGTAGCAGTGTGCATTGAAAATTGCAAAAGTAGACTCAACTTTGTTATTTTCTCATATTTTTACCCCAAATTTTCAAAATAGCTTCTAATGACCCCATACAGCCTTCTTATGAGACCACCCTAGGAGCAAAGGAGATGAGCATTTTCAAATCCTGCCCTAGCAGGATTTTGTGCCACAAGTGTGAAAACACATTTTGGCCAGGATTTGAAAATGACAGTTCTCATATTTATGAGCTGCTGTGAAGAAATGGTGATGTTGAAAATTTGGGGTCAAAATATTGACCAAAGTTATGAGTCTGTGTTCACTATTTCAATGTAGGCTCACAACTTTGTTGTTTTTTAATACTTTTACACCAACTTTTCAACATAGCCTTCTTATGACCCCACCTAATGAACAAAGGTAGAGAAAATTGTCAGGTCCTGCCTGAAAGGTGATTTCACACAGTGACCACAAAATCACCCTTTGGGACAAATTTTCTAATTTCATTGCAATTGTTCATTAGGTGGGGACCCAAAAGGCAAGTTGAAAATTTGGAGCAAAAATATCCAAAATGGCCAAGTTATGTCACTAAGTTCAAAACCCATTGAAATACATTGAACCACATACCTAATTTCCAGTTTGTGGTCCGGGTTTGAAGAGTGAAGATGTGTCTGCAGTCCACAGAGGATTATGGTGTTGGCCCCTGGTGGAAAGTAAGGGCTTGGGTGTGGGGTGGGGTGGTGGTGCTGAGGAGAAATTTGGGTGGGGGACTAACTGCACAACAGACATCGATGGATGGTTTTTTTTTACATGATTAAAAAATGATGAGGGACTCTTTTCTTTATTTCAGATGGCAACAGCGACACTGGGGGATTGAGCAGCCACAGTATCAGCGTTACATTTGTGTGGGAGGTGCTGAGAGGGAAGGTCAGTGGGTGGACAGGTACAGGTGCAGCAGCAACAGATGAGGTGGCAACACTGGAGAATCAGGCACCCTCAGTGTCAGTGTTATGTATCACACCCTCAAAAGGCACACTATATAGCAAGATGTTCACTTGTGCATGCATACATGCACAGTGAACATAAAATGACTGCCATAAAATAATTTAAACTTCCACCTATTAATTCATTTTCCAGCAGAATTATGGTGACAAAGAGAAAGAATTAGTGGGCTCAGTGTCTAATCTCATAGCAATTTTCTTTTACGCATAAAACTCAAGCTAAATCAATGTACAGTACTTGATTGCCCAAAATGTGCAGGTGTGCAGGTTTACAGTCTGCAGTTCAGATGATGATGTGTGTAGTTTTGGGGCTTAGATCCTGCATTTCAGAATGTTAATATCCCTAACCTGCAATTCTTGGTAAGTGCATGCATGCTAGCTCTGGGTACCCCAGACTTTAGGTTATTGCAGGGTTTGCATCCCTTAAACTGACATAATCAACCCACGCTTATTAGCACTTGGAATGAGAAGATACATCTGAGGAAAATAATTCTATTTTAAGCAGATGCCCTTGGTAACAGACAGGGAAGATAAATACAGAAATATGTGAAATAAAAGCAAAATTGTGTGTAAATGTTGTGTAAGTTTTCCCAGAGATGTCATGAGCAGTTTAAACCCTGTTATTAATAATACCACATCTCCTGTGGAGATGCAATATTTCAGGTTCATAGACATTTAATTTGCAGAAATCATGACTTTCATGGCCATGTAAATTATGGAATACCTTATACATAATTGGAGGTTTGGGTTGCATTGTGCCTCATTGGCGTTCTGAATGGTTAATTACGTATGGTCTTGTCCCAAGTGTCTGACTCTCCTGGTATTTGTTAAATGTTAATTGATTTTCATTGTGATAAGACCCACCTAGTTTAGTAAGAAAAGATTTGCTGCTTCAAGACTGCTGTTAATATCTGTAAGTGAAATGTAGTAAGTACATAAACAAACAAAAGAAAAAAAAAACAGACAGCCAGAGAAGAGATATAAATAATACAAGAAAGGCTGACTTTCACAGAGTCCATTCTTTATATTTTGCTGTATGTCTACTTTAATATTATAACCTTACAAGTATATAAGGAAAGGCTATAACCACATGTGTATGTGTGTGTATCTCTATCTATATTTATATATATATTTATTGCAAAAACTTAATGCATTAGTTAAGGTTCTTACTAAAGCAAAAAGCAGAAATGTGGTGTTAGAGATTTCCAATCTAACACCCCATCCTACCCTGCAGACACTAACAGGCATAGGAGTATGCCTTGGGGTCATCGGCCCTAACTCTTATCCCATTCCATAAGTAAATAAGCTGAAATGGGCACAGTATAGGAGAATTGGATGTGCGTTAGGGTTGATGACCCTGCAGACCCCTGATGCCTGTTAGTGTCTGCATGGTGGGGGTGGGGTTAGGATTGGAAACTCTGACACCACATTTACCTGCTTTTGTCACTTTAGCAAGAACCTCTAACTGATGCATTGACAAAATGTTTGCAATTAATTTCTTACTTGTTCAGATAGTATAATCATATCCTTATTTGTATGTGGCAGGGCAGAGCCTTATGGCCCTGTTCTCCCATCCCTCCACAGATGCATATATGTATGTAGGTGTGGGCCCTGTGCTTCTGTTTATAGGACTACAGTGACGAAATTGCCACATAGCCATCTTATTACCCCACCTTATGTATCCCGGTACAGAACAATTGTTAAATCCACAGAAAACATAATTCTGCACAACTGCAATGACATTCTGCACCATAGGTGTGAAAATACATTTTGGTTAGGATTTGCAAATGACAGCTGTGAGATACGTGATGTGGGTTAATAAGAAGGCTATTTTGAAACACTGGTGGTGAATTCACTCATTTGGGCCCAAAAGGTGATTCTGCGAGTGACCACGAAATCACTTTCCAGGCCTGAATAACAAAATGATAGTTGCAGTGTTCATGAGGTGGTGTCCCAAAAGGCCATGTTGAAACTTTGCTGCAAAAGTCCCAAAATGCCAAAGTTATTGACATAAGTTAGAACGCCATTGAAAACATTCTACGGCACTTACCTTGATTCCTTAGTTTGTGGTTCAGCTTTGAAGAGTGCAGACATGTCCCAGTCCACAGAAGATGACAGTCGATGACCACTGGTGGTAAGTATAGGGCAAGGGGGTGTGGGGTGGTGGGTGCTCAGTGGGAGGGTTGGGATGGGGAGGTGGACTGCAGGGACAACGAGGGACTGTTTTATTTTTTCAGGAAAAAAAGATGTTGGGGAATGGTTTTCTTCATACAGGTGAAAAATTAAATAAATAATTCGGACACTGGTAGTGGGCTCCATAGTATCCCATACTGCTGAGGGTTGGGGCCCTGATGTTGAAAAGGACCATCATCCATCAGGGAACAGGGATTGGTGAGGAGGCCACTAGACCAGCAGGAAGTATTAGCAACATACTGTAGAACTATTTAATTTTAATGCTAAAATAATATCACTGTTTGCGGGTGCCAAGGTTGTGCCAAGTTACATTTGCAGCGTTAAAGAAGTGCTGTGATATATTTAATAAGTAATATTAATCATCAGCACACAAAAAAACACACACAAGTGAATTACAAATAAAGTAAGTCCATCATTCGACATCTGACATCAGATGTAGGCACGTCATCGGTCTGTCAGTCTTTAAGGGATCTGTACCTACATAGGAAGTACAAACGACAAAATCAGCAAGGGATCACAATGGATAAAAACTGGTATGCTGTGCAGTATGCTTTACATTACTTACTTGCCATTTACATAGACATTCACTCGAACTCAATCTTGTCATTCCCATTTGCTTTAGCTCTCCTGACACTTGGGACACCTATGAAAGTAAACAAGGCAGAAATCACATTGGGGACTGTATTGTATTTTGTTTGAATACAATACATGTGGTGTTTACAATGCTGTCTAGGCAGGTGTCATGAGCAGCTTGTATTCCAGCCTCCTGGAATCCCACACACAATCCTCCTGGTGTATGCACAAATCCAAGAAGGACTTTAAAATCCACTATGCATGTTGTTCTTTCAGTGTTGCTAAGCACAGATCAACTTTTATTTTATCAGCGGTGTACCCCAGTTCAATTTCTCTGTAATCAGAGCAGCATACCATTGGGTGAAACAGGATTTTAGGTTATCTTTAAATATTTTGTTGATAGAGAAATCAAGCAGCTGTAAGAGGTCAGTGCAAGAGGCGGGATGTAAATGGGAATTATTTCGACCTCTCTAGTTTTACAAATGCTGGGCATGTAGAGTGAGCTCTGTAGAAGTCTAGGATAAGGAAAGATCTCTGTTCATCTGGCAGGTCATTTGTTTTGATGGTAGAAGGGATGCATGGGATCAGAACACTGTCAATATACTGAATCATAGTGTTTTCGTTTGCCCAATGGTTTTCTGAATGGTTGATGTACTAGTCGGGGAAGTTAAAGTGTGGATGACAGTTACTGGTTTTCCCTTGATAAATCACCTGTGGTGGCAAGTGGTGTACAGCCAGAATGTAGCCCATTGCCACGGACACCTGCCATTTATCCCCGACCCATCACTTCTACTTGTTTTGCCTCGATCTCCTCCATAGTCCACTGTGAACAGGGGACTAGATGTACACCTATCTCCTCAATGTTAACTATGAGTTCTGCAGGTATGAGCTCCTGCATAGAGGCAGTACTAATTGTTTTAAGTAAATTGTTTTCAGGCTCCTGAAAGTCATCTGGTGTTTTCCTACCAGTTTGGGTGCTCTTACTGTTACAGAAACCCTACTGGTTCAAACACTGGCATGCCCATTACTGAAAGAAACTGAGGATGCCACCATTTTCTAAGAGCTGCTTTTGGGTTTTGTGCTTTAACAACACAGACGGCAATGGCAGCAACAACATGGGAATTCACCACGGTATCCTCAACTTGTCGTGGGTAGGTAAAATCCAATGATAGAGTCAGTATAAAGGTACAAATCGGGTAACATTTTTATTAAAACAAAACATAAAGAAAATAAGTACTGGAGAAAAATAAATTAACTTCAGGCTTACATCAGCACACTTCAAACTGTAAACAAAAGAATAAATCAACAAGAAATAAAATAACAGAAGGAGAAAGGCACAACTTTACTGCCAAAAAGCAAGGCAGGAAAATGCTCTGTGCTCTCCTTCAGACCAGAGATCAGATTGGGAGATCCACACAGGACCTCTCCTAACTACATCTGCTAGAACATTGCAAAACAGTTTCTTTTAAATGATGTAGCTCCTCCCTTGACTTGCAACTCCACCTCTTTATTAAACAAAATATGATATATCCCCTCTTTAAACGTTTTCTACCAAGGAGGATATAAGGACTACATAATACACATTGGCCGGATATTCAAACTGCGCCAGGCTGTGGCGCAAGCCTGGGCGCAGCTCAACTTTGTTGTGCAGGGGTGTAGCCTGGGCGATATTCAATGGAGATGTGCTATGGCACAGCAGATTTGAATATCGCATCCACCACCCCACTGTGCATGGCACAGTGGCACTGCGCCAGCACAAGTAGCCACAGTGGGCATGGAATGCCCTGGTGCAAGTGCCATTGCGCCATGCACAGCACCTGCGATATTCAAGCGGGGACATGCAAATGGGGCCATAATTTATACAAGGCACACAGGGGTCCATTTGCACTCATTTCAGCCCCATTTGCATGCCATTAGCATGCAGGTGCGCCGATCCCCGACGACTTGCACCTGGCACCCTGCCAAGCAGCAGCCATCGGGGACTGACGCCCTGCAACCCAATCGTGGCATTCCTGTAGTATAAAGAAAAAGCATCCAATATCTCAGGTGGTCCAGTGGACTGCACTGAGCCTGATTGCAGGCATCAGTATCTCACCAAATACCCCTACTATCCTGGTGGTCTAATGTACCCCCACCCCACCGCCCACTGAGCCCCATCGCCCTTCCCCCTCGTCAGCCGGCGGGGAGGCAGCACCCACCACCTGCCACCCGCCCGCCGACTGACAGCTCGGTAGGGCTGCATGCCCATTGGTTCACAGCATGAGCCAATAGGCGTGCAGCCCATACCGTACCTCAGTCAGATATGTGAATGAATTCATTCACATATCTGGACTAGTATAATCTGTTATGAGTATAGACTGCCGCCCATTGGCTCATGCTGTGAACCAATGGGCATGCAGCTACTGGCTTTATCGGTCGGGCGGCGTGGCAGGCAGGAGGGTGCTGCTGGCTGATGAGGGAGGGAGCGGTGGCTCAGTGGGCAGGTGGGTGGGGTACACTAGACCACCAGGTGCAGGGTAGGATGAGGTACTGACCACTTATCAGGCTCTGGTGCTGTCCACTGGAACACCAGGATATTGGACTTGGGGTTCGACACAGATGCCCACCATGGGGTATGAGGGGCACTGAAGTTGTGGCAGGACTGGTGGCCACCACAGGTGGCAGCTGCTGTGTTGCGCCCGCATGCGGCAGCTCACCTGTGGGTGGCCATCACTGTTCCTTTTTCCTGGCATAATTTTATGCAGGCGCAGTAGGGATTGCAATGCATGACCTGCACATCCCCTGGGCTGAATATCGGGCTGTGCAGGTTGTGCAGGCAGCCCCACCTGTGCCTGCATTCATTACTGATGTGCTCCGGCGCATCAGGATTTGTGTGCAGCACACTTTTCCCTTTTAAATATCATGCTGGGTGCATCAGTGGGTTGTGCATGGTGCAACACTGTTGCGCCATGCACAACCCTTTTGAATATCTGGGCCATTGAATATACCGCTATAGTGGAGCATAAACAAGCAAGGACTAGCTCATACATTTATAATTATACAAAATGGGCTACATTAAAGTCAAACTCCACCCCTTTTGACACTGGTGGACATCCATCACCCAGATAAAAGGAGCAGCCAGGTGCCACTGAATCCCTGTATGAGACTACACCCAGCAATGAGAGCACTTCTGATTAGAGAAGGGAGCTCACTTGGACACCACAATACAGCTGTAAGTATCTTGTTTCTTTATATTTTATTCAGCTGTTGCTACTGCCTACCCATGTACTCATAGCTGAAACATTAGTTTAACCTTATAATTACTTCTGCAGAGAACATTTCATTTTGTACTTTGCACTTTCATTTTACACTTTGTACTTTGCTAAATTGCTAACACTTGTGCCTGTGCACAGGTATTTCAGATACCTGGTGCTTGGACCTGCACATTTAAAACTATTTCAAGGGCCTCTCCCAGTCCTTTTATACTGTGCATAGAAGGATAAAAGAGCCACTTGCAAGTGGCAGGTTTTGTAGCACTTCACCATGAACATGTGAGAGGGAGCAGCTAAGCTTGCTGACCTCCGCATAGAACAGCACTGTTGCAGATGTCAGTTGTGCTGCTGACTAAACTGCCACTGGGATTCATAACGGGACAAAGCCAGAAGTTTTAAGATAAAAAATAGATTACAGGGGAGGACAAAAACAAGAGTGTAACAATAAGGAAGCTACAGTGGGTGGCCATTCCACCTTAGCAACAACAAGGAGGGCCACTAGACTAGGAATTAGACAGGAATTAGCAGAAATACACAGCAAGTAAGAAATGTTAGATGCTGTTGTGCAGCAGACTTAATAAGCAGCAAAATAGGAAAGAGGCAACATCCATGTTGAAACCCAAAAGTGGGGCACATTTGTGGGGGCTTCTTCTATCACACAGCTCTTAAACTTTTTATGATTTGTCTCAATTCAGTCTCAACATCTTGCATTAGCAATGTCAGACGTCCCTCTGCTTTGTTGGCAGTACAGAACTGAGTGACGCTGGGTCAGGTACAGATTTCAATTTAGCCAGGTAATCTGGTTTACATTTTTATTGTACTGATCTGATTGCTGTATTTTGACTGATAATGTCTGACAGCGTTCATAATGCCATGACTGGCCCTCATACTTGCCCAACTTGAATCATACCTTGGGCAAGTATGTCATATACTCTGTTCTCCAGCATTCTGTTGGGGTGTTGCATTTTCTCTTCACAGAATACACTATCAGCCATTTTAAAGGAAATACAAGCACAGTCGCTGAGAGACTCAGCAGTGATTTCCTCAAGCACTGAGCAATCACATTTTATTGGTCTGCCATGCTGTAGCCACTGTATCAAAGACATGGTTGAGGAAACAAAACAGCTACTGCAAGCTGCTGCAAAGCAAACACAGTACTTAACCTATGTATTGCTGAGTGGTCAGCCACTAGCAGCTGACATTGTGGGAGTTATTACAATTGAATGAACGTTTGCAAGCTTGCTAATTGCTAATTGTAAGTACAGGCACGATGCTGAATTGACATATGAACTGCAGGGAACTGTAGTGACCTCACTGGCATAGCTCAAGTCAGGTTTGTGCTTTAAAGCCTTGGGAGATCAGACCATGATCTTTAATTTGCATATGAATTAACAGTTCTACAGTATGTGTTGGGTTATCAGGCATTGGGAGGGGAGGGCCACTAGACTAGCAAGTAATAAAAACACTTAAATAGTAAAAAAGCTGGAATCAGGGGCTGAGGCATTTCATTCTGGGTTTACGTCAGTGGGCAGAAGATGTCACTGAGCAGGAGGAGCTTAAGAACCATATTTTATTTATTAATACAATTCTCATACCTTGGCCTCCTTCACTGGAAGTTTGTAAAACAGAGAAAAATACTTACATTAGGTAAACACCAACAAGTGTTTACATAATCAAAAGCTGGAGAATCAGATTCTGGGGTAATTTTCCTAAAAATGCACAGAAATGTTTTTTGTCTCAGCAGATGGACTTGTGCCACAAATTGTGAGTAGTCCCATGAAACACTGAGTCATTTGCTGCACTTTGTGACACAAAACCCCCTGTTTCATGGCATAACTTCCGAATTTGCTGCATGAATATGTCCGTGGACAAAAATAACATATTTCTGGGCATTTATGCAGCAAAATGAACCCAGAATTTGATTCCTGTACTACGATTAGGTAAACACAACTATTTGTGTTCACCAATTGCAGGTATTTTTAAATATTGAAATTTATTTTCCTTGCTAACTGAAAACAAGATGGTGGAATATTGGCAAAACTTTCCCCATTTGTGGCAAAACAAGTTTTGTCAAGGATGCCAGCTAATTTTTCCCATAGGAAAGAAGGGAAACTTTGAAATGTAATAACTTTTGGATGGATTAATATTTTCTCACCAAACCTTCAAAAGGCACATCTGTGACCCAAGCCCAACATACCCCAAAAGTTTCAGACCAAATGCCCAAGCCATACCTGAGAAATCATGTGACAAAGGATTTGCATAAAACATGATAATTTTCACATTTGTGACAATCCGTATCTCTGCACCCACACATCTAACCAGCACAAAACTTGCCACATCAAGGGATCATTGATCCCCATGGCACATGCAAACTTTCAAGTAACTCGGTTGAACAGTCACAAAGTTATTAAAGTACAAAATGTGGGGTTAAAATAAAGTTACTATTAAACCCTAACTATAGTGGCACAGTATATGAGGGCTAGGGTTGACACCCAACATCCCTCCACATCTTACAACTCCACTCCACCACCAGAGACCAACAGGTGAAGGGGTGTGCCTTGGGGTCATTGGCCCTAACTCTCACCCCATCCCATGTGGAACAAAGCTCACATGATACACTATAGGAGAATGGGGTGAAAGTAGGCCGAATACTCCAAGGCATACCACATCACCTGTTGGTCAGTGGTAGCTGGGAAGTGGGGTGGGTGGTGGGCATGGGGGTGTTAGAGTGTCAACCCTAATGCCTCATTTCCCTACTTTTGTTGCTGTAACCCTAACTGATGTATTAATGACGCTTTTGCAATTAATTTTATTACTTTTTGAGAAAGGGTAATGTAACTGGTAACTGGTAGGTTTTGGTGGAAGCATGTGCCCTCGGGCCCTGCACTCCCTTCAAGCTGCCCAATTTTGCATAATGATATACGCCTGTGGGAGCACGGGCCCTCTGAGTCCTGTGCTTCCACTTAGACATAGCTACAGAGCCATACAGCAGCCCTATAAGGCTAAAAATGAACCCTTATAACACTAATTTGCCAATATCTCAGTAACTGTAATAGCTATGAACAAAATTCCACTGCAGTTGTAATCCCATTTCAAAACATCCATGTGTGATTAGTTTAAGCTGCCTGGAGCAAAAATCCATATCTCGAATAATTTCTGAGATAGGGGCATTGAAAGGGCTCAGGGTGAGGCAATGTTATCCTATGGGAAATATCTCAACTTCATAATGGCATAGTTATGGAACCAATTACATTTTTGTACCTAAACAGCATAATTCACATCTCTGGGATATCCCCTTTATATCTTACAAATTTCAAGTCAACAGACCAAACTATTTATTTGCAGTGCACTGGGAAAAGTTTAAAATTCCTAGTTTGCAAGCTGTCAAAATCCCTTTTGCAAGCCAATCCCTTTCATGGTGACAAAACTCCTGTTCTCGAGATGGGCCATTTGGTCTGGAAATCACAATTAAGAATTTTGTCAGCTCAAAGGGGATTGGCTTTGCAAAATGGGATTTTGACAGCTCACAAGATTTTGACAGCTCACAAAAGAGGATTCAAAACCAATCCCCTTTCACAAGCTGTCAAAATCTCTTATGAGCTGACCCTTTCATGAACTGACAAAACTTTATTCGCAGTTTCAATACTTGTTCATGAGATAGGGACATCTGGTCTGGAAATCATGATCAAAGATTTTGACAGCTCATGAACAAGGATTGGCTCGCAATCAAGGATTTTGTCACCTCACAAACAAGGATTGGAAGCAAGTAACAAGCAAGGATTTTAAAAATAAAAACATCCATTCTTTCAGAGAAATGAAGTAAACCAAAGCCATGGGTTTGTAGAGGTGTAACCCTGAACAAAACACATGCTTCAATTGCCACACTACACATCTGTGGAGCAAGTTACAACATTTTGTTTGTGCGGAAAAATGAAAACAAGATGGCGGCTAGTAAAAGGGAATTTTCCTCATGAACGGTGATTTTATAAACCCTATTGCTAAGTGACAAAATCCTTGATTGAGAGCCTAATCCTTTTTGCAAAACATACATATATTTCAAAGACTGAACTGAGCATGCTCAAAACATAAAAATTCAAAACTAAATAACTTTGCAACAGATTAATATGTTTTCACCAAACCAATGCTGGATTGTTCTTTGGGGAAATCTTTTGTTCCTGAAAATTTCAGATGAAATTTCCTAACAGTGTGGCTGCAGCACAATGGGCTTAAATCAGCAAAATTGGTAAAAAGTGAAAATGTGTTTTTTGCGCTTCACTGCATGAAACCGCAATCTGACCAAAATGCAACTTGGCATGTAAAGAGATCTACCATCCAAACAGCACATTCTGAATTTCGTGCAAATCTGTTGAATGGTTGCAAAGTTCTCAATGTGCAAAATTTGGGGTTTAACATTGAACTTTACTCAGCCCTCACTATAGCGGCACGACTGTGCCCTAAAATAAATAAAGAAATATATGTATATATATATATATATATATATATATATATATATATATATATATATATATATATATATATATGTAATAGATAACCCACTCTAGGGTGTGCAGTCACGCTTGATATACGCATGCCTTGGTGTGCTTGCGATGCACAAGGCAGCAGGCCGAAGTGCATTCAGCCACCCAAGGCATGCGATATCAGAGCGCAACACAGATCCTAGAGTGGATTATCTATCTTATGAAATGGTCACACAGTTTTTAGGGGTGGGTGGAAAAGTAATCCTCTCTCTAGCTGCTGAATGATATGCTGGCAGTGGTCTGAGATAAGCTTGTGTTGAAAAATGTAAGATAAATTTTTTTTTTTTTGCATTTACTTCATTTCTATGAAAGAAGTTGATATTTGTAGGGAGAGGAAGGTGAGCATGATTGGGGAGCACTTTAGTGTAATTGATAAAATGTAGTTGGCAAATTATATGGTGGCAGAGGATTTAACTAACCCTGTCTGTGTTCAAAAAGTAAGATAACTTAGTTTTTAAAGTTTTCTGCTCTTAATTTCTGTGAAAAAGGTCAGTTTATAGGAGAGTAGAGCGATCGTGCAGCACTTTCACTTTTTATTGCCGAAATATAGTGACCGATAAGCGCATTGCAGAAAGTGACAGCCTGTTAAGAGTACAAAATTAGCCCCTCTGTGTTTAAAAACTATGAAAAGTCTGTCCCTCCTTTTAGCTTGCCTGAGGTTTTAGTAATAGAAGCTGCAGACTGTATCCAGAAGGGAGTGAGGAGAGACCGAGTGAGTCAGCAGCTTTAGGAAGCTAGACGGAAGGCAGAGATGTGTTGCTATGTTGCCATGCTGAGAAATCTATACTTTTTAGATTTGACGGGTTGCTACTAATGTAGTAATAACACAAGGTATACTTTACGCAGATATTTAAACTTTATGTAGCTATAAATCTAACAATAATAAATTGGCATAAAATCCCCACAGATTTAAGAGGTAGTGTGTGTTTGCAGCTATTTGATCTCAATAATGTGAACTCAGACATATTTTCAGCAACTGGCTCATTCTCATTTGCAACACCATTTAGCAGATAATCAGCTGTCTTCCTTCACCTTGGAGTGCTTCACTATGTCAGGAAACAATGTTAAGTTGCATTTTACTTTGAAGTCAGCTGGCCTTTATTTGCTGCTGTTAGCCATACAGAGATCAATCACATTCTTGACTCACCCTGCTGCCAAACCGAACCTCTTAGGAGGATGAGTCAACTGTCTCCTGGTCCTGCTTCAGTGCTAGTGGCAGTGCTGCTGCTGATGCTTGTCATTCAAAGAAAGCTCTGTGTCACTGTCTGTACCACACTTTGCTTTGGCTCTTGTGGCTTTCTTTGCCATTACTTGCCTGTCACTGCTGTGTGGAGACAAGTCACTCAACTCAGTAAGTCATTGTATATTTCTTCTCTTGATGTTTTTTGTCATCCTAGTGGATTCCAGAATGGAGCTTTTACTTTATCCAGGAAATGCATTCAGGAAAAAGGAAATTCAATTTCCAACAGTAGACCTGAGAAGGGCTTTCGACTTAAATAGATATTTATGCATCTTCAGGGCCAGACTGAACTTAAGTTCCATGTGACAATGAGGGGCCATGGCTAATCTCTGTTCAGGATAGCCTGATCAGGTCAAGGGTGCTGTTGGTAATCAACACTAGGCACACAGTACTGCCAAAACAAGCGTACTAGGATACAAAACTAATCCATGCTAACAGCCTCCTTGCTGCCACTGCTCAGAGGCTGAGGCTTATAATGAAGCAAAATAAACAGAATACTCAGTGAGCTACAAGTGCCAGTCCAGACACCAGAACTGTTCTACTTATGGACCCCACATCAATAGCTACAACTCTGATGGAGCAAGCACAAGTAACCATGGATCCTGAATGTTATTCTTGCATGGAAGATATTTCTGAATGTGCAAGAAGATGGGGAGAATGGAGATTGTGGCAACAACAGCAAGGTACTGAAGGACCGAGACTCCATTTCTAACTCTGAAACTGATTTAAAATTAAAATTCATATGCCTAGAATGGTTACTTAAAATGGAGCTGGACATCTGGTGCAATATTTCCAGTTTGGAGGACTGTAAATGAAATTGTGCTTAGGTGGAGGACTAAGCAAAGCAAACCTCAGTAGACACTTTGGGTCAAAACCACAGCTGTGAGAGTGCATTGAAAAATTGCAACATAGACTCATAACTTTGTTGTTTTCTCATATTTTTACCCCACATTTTAAAATAGCCTTCTAATGACCCCATAGTCTTCTTATGAGCCAACCCCATGAGCAAGGGCAGATAACATTTTCAAATCCTGCCCAAAAGGTAATTTTGTGCCACAACTATGAAAATATATTTTGGCCAGGATTTGAAAAATGGCAGCACTCACATTTATGAGGCGATGTGAAGAAATGGTGATGTTGAAAATTTTGAGTAAAAATACTGACAATTATCAAAGTGACATGCCTGCATTTACAAATTTCAGTGTAAGCTTATAACTTTGTTGTTTAATATTTTTACACCAAATGTTTAACATAGCCTTCTTATGAACCCACCTCATGAACAAAGGCAAAGAACATTTTCAGCTCCTGCTTGAAAGGTGATTTCGTGACAGTGACCACAAAATCACTCTTTGGAGCAGATTTGCTAATTTCACTGCAATTGTCCATGAGGTGAGTACCCAAAAGGCATGCTGAAAATCTGGGGAAAAATAATTAGAAATAGTCAAGTTATGCCATTAAGTTCAAAATCCCATTGAACACATTGAACCACATAACCTGATTTCCTCAGTTTGTGGTTTGGCTTTGAAGAGAGAAGACGTGGTTCAGGACCACAGAGGATTATGGCATTGGCCATCTGGTGGGGAAGTGAGGGCTTGGGGTGGGGTGGAGTGGTGGGTGCTGAGTGAGAGGGTTGGTTTGGGGACTAACTGCACAACAGACGTTGATGAACAGTTTTCTTTTTTCATGGTTAAAAAACAGTAAGGACTCTATTCTTTATTTCAGATGGTGACAGTGACACTGGGGACTAGGCACCCACAGTGTGAGTGTTACATTTGTGAGTGGGGGTTGATGCTGAGTGGGAGGACTGGTGGAGGGACAGTTACGAAGTGGCAGCAACAGATGAGGTGTCAAAGCTGGGGATGGGACACCCCAGTGTCAATGTTCTGTTTGTGGGGTGGTTGTGGGGTGGTGGTGCTGAGACTGAGGGTTGGGTCAGGAGACTTTTACAGGGGCGCCAGCAACAGATATCGATGGAGAGTTCTTTGTTATAGCTGGCATCTGCAAGAGCATGGGGCTCTGTCTGGATGTTTGAAATTCTTCAGCATGCTTATTATGACAGATCAGCTATGTTTTGCTGGGTGATGTAGATCAAAGAAAAGAGCAGACTCATGATCAGGCTAGCTTTTCTTTTCAAATACCCAGCAAGCCAAAACTGTGTTATTATCAGCCTGGCTGATGACTGGTGGCACTGATGTGCACCTACAGACCACTCTGCACTGGACTGATGGTATCACACCCATCAAAGGCACTCTCATTGCAAGATGTTTGTGCATGAATGCACAGCGAACATAAAAAGACTGACATACTGTAAAAAGAATTTAAACTTCTGCCTATTTCTTTAGTCTCCAGGAGAACCATGATGACAAAGAGAAATGAATTAGTGGGCTCAGTGTCTAAACTCACAGTCATTTTCTTTTTATGTATAAAAATAAATCAATGTACAGTATTTGATTGCCGAAATGTACAGGTGTGCAGGTTCACAGTCTGCAGTTCAGACGGTTTTGAGTGTAGTTTTTCTGGGGGTTTCCCCATTTCTGAATGTTAACATCCCCAACCTGCAATTATTGAGTAAGTGTGTGCATGCTGCAGCTCTGGGTACCCCAGACTTTAGGTTCTTGCAGGGTTTGCATTCCTTAAACTAACCTAATCTGCCCTCGTTTATTAGGACTTGGAAGGAGTAGATATGTCTGAGGGAAAATAATTCTATTTTTAAGCAGATGCCCTTGGTAACAGAGAGGGAAGATAAATACAGAAATATGTGAAATACAAGCAAAATTGTGTAAATATTGTACGTTTTCCAAAGATGTCAGAAGCAGTTTAAACCCTGTTATGTTACTATACCACAATCCCTGTGGGAGAAACAATATGTCAGGTTCATAGACATTTAATTCACAGAAATCATAACTTTAATGCCCATGTAAATTATGGAGTACCTTATACATAATTGGAGGTGTGGATTACATTGTGCCTCGTTGACATTCCTGCTGCGATGTACGGATGACTTTAATTTTATCTGAATGGTTAATTACGTATGGTCTTGTCCCAAGTGTCTGACTCTCCTGGTATTTGTTAAATGTTAATTGATTTTCATTGTGATAAGGCTCACCTAGTTTAGTTAGTAAAAATTTGATACTCCAAGACTGCTGTTACTATCTGTAAGTGAAATGTTATATGACGTAAACAAACAAAGAAAAAAATCAGACAGCCAGAGAAGAAAACAAATATTACATGGAAGGCTGGCTTTCACAAACTCCATTATATATATTTTCTGTCCATCTACTGTAATATTATTACCTTAAAAGTATATAAGAAGGCTCTTACCACATATTTCTGTGTATATCTATATCTATCTACAGTATATCTTTGTCTCTATCTATCTATCTATCTATCTATCTATCTATCTATCTATCTATCTATCTATCTTACTGTATCTATCTATCAATCTGTCTGTCTATCTATCTATCTGTCTATCTATCTTATACTAATGCGGTAGCACCAGTATAGTTAGGGTTGACCAGGCAGTTAATGTTAAATCTCAAATTTTGTACTTACATAACTCTGCAACCAATCAACAGATTTGCATCAAATTTGGCATGCTTTGCCCTTGAGGATAGATCACTTGATGTGCTAATTTTGCATGCATCCCTTTTATGCTTTTGAGATACAGAGTGGTATAAAATGTGAAATGTACATGGTGTGTGGGATTTTCTTTCAACAGCACTTTTCTCAGAAACAGCTTTTGGTTGTGGTCTGTAATTTAGAGGGTTAAAAGCCTTTGCCTCACAGATGTGTCTTTTGAAGGTTTGGTAGAAAAATATGAATTTGTTCAAACGTTATTACATTTTTCATTTCCTGTTATTTCCTAAGGGAAAAAATAGATGTCCTTGCAAAAACATTTTTGTTTTGTGGACAGGCATTTTGTTTTCAGGGCTGGGTCACATAGTGTCACAGGGAAGGTGGTATATTTTTGCAGAGTTCCATTTTCCACCCTCCCATGTCCATTCATTGTTTTAGAAAATTAGATGTCCCCCACCCCCAGTCAGTTGTATTTATTTTTTACATTGGGGTGCCTAATCCCCTGTCGGTAGTACAAGACCCCCTCCCCAGTAGTGTGGGACACTGGGGATCCCACTCCCAGTGTCCCCAGTCAGGTTCCCCATCCTCAGCAGTGCCCCAGCACTTTGTATTTATTTGTTGACATCAGAGTTCCCAATCCACGTGTTGGTAATACAAGACCCCTCCCCAGTAGTGTGGGACACTGGGGAGCCCATTCTAGTGTCCCCAGTCAAGTTCCCAGTCCTCAGCAGTGTGGGTCACTGGGAGTCCACTCCCAGTGTCCCCAGTCATGTTTTTCCCCCACCACTGTGAGACACTGAGGAGCCCACTCCCAGAATTGCTAACCTTGCCTATTTTTATCCTGTAATGAAGAAAACCTTCCCTGGATGTCTTTTTTTTTTTTACCCTGAAAAGAGAAAATGGTCCCTCATCATCCCGCTGTCACCCTCTCCCATCCCGACCTTACACTGAGCACCCACCGCACCACACATTCCCTTCCCTATACCTACCACTGGAGGCAGGCTGCTATCATCTTTTTGTGGACTGGTACACATCTGCACTCTTTGAAGCGAACTGCAGACTGAAATGAAGGTACAGTAAGTGCCGTATAATGTATCTCAATTACATTTTCAACTTATGTTGATATCACCAAATTTTCAGCATGGTTTTTGGGACCCCACCTCATGAACACTGTGACTGTCATTTTGTTGCTCGGGCTGGAAGTTGATTTTGTGGTCGCTGTATGAAATCATCTTTTGGGACTGATTAATGAAATGACAGTGTCAGTGTTCCTGAGGTAGGGTTCTAAAAGCCCATGTTGAAAATTCCTAAAATGGCCACGTTACATGCAGTCATTTGAAATTTTTTATGCATGTGTGTAATTTGGGCAGTTTTTTATATTTTCACTCCAAATTTTTAACATGGCCATTCTGCCCACCACCTCATTAATAGTACAGCTATCATTTCTCGTATCCTGCCTGAAACATGTTTTCACACCTGTGGCATGGAATGGTGTTTTTCCGTAGGTTCCAACATTTTCACCTACTGGGATCATGAGGTGGGGTCATAGAAGACTATGTTCAAAATTGTGGGTCAAATTATGAAAAATGTCAAAGTTATGACTATTCCTTGCAAGTTCAGTATGCCCGCTCATTACTGTGAAACTTTTAAATATTTTGACACCATGTTTCAACATAGCCATCTTATTACCAGACCTCATGTATGTCACAGCTGTCATTTTTCAAATCCTGACCAAAATATGTGTTTTAACTTGTGGCATGCAATGGCATTGTAGTTATGCAGAATTATGTTTTGGTGGGAATTTTAAAATTTTGTCTACTGGCTACATGTGTTAGGGAAATAAGATGGCTTTGCCGATAATTTGGTGATACATCTATGGAGGATGGGTGCAGGGTCCACAGGACCCTGCACTCCCACAGTAGAAGAAGAAAATCACAGTGCATGGGAGTGCAGGGCCCACCACTTTCACATAAAGACATTCTTCACAGGCTAAACCAGATACAAGTAAACTATCTGAAAAGTAAGGAAATTCATAATCAAAAACTTTGTTACTGCATCAGTTAGGATTCATATTAAAATGACAAAGTATGGAAATTTGGTGTTAGGGTTCAAACCCTAACACCATACTCCACCTAGCTACCACCACCCCATGCCCATCCTCCACAGACCTACAGGCGTTGGGATGTGCCTTGGGATCATCAACCTACTGCTCACCCCATTCTCATATATGTACCATATCGGCTTCCTTACACATGGAATGGGGTGGCATTAAGGCTCGACTCAGGCACACTCTGATGCCAGTTGGTCTATGGAGGAGAAATTGAAGCTGACAGGGTTGGGTGAGGTGAAAACAGAGTGTTGGGGTTTGAACCCTAACACCAAATCTCCATACTTATGTTGCTTAATATGAACCCTAACTGCTTGCACTGACAACGTTTTGCAATGAATATACTGTATATATATATATATATATATATATATATATATATATATATATATATAAATATATATTGCAAAAATTACTTATTGTATTGGTTAGGGTTGAAGTGACAAAAGTAGAGAATGTGGTGTTGGGTTTCCAACCCTATCTCCTGATTCCCCACTTTACACAAACCCAAAGGTGGGGGATGTCTTTAGGGCGGAACCCCAATGCTCACCCCATTCTCCTATGCTGTAGCCATGTCACCTAATTTGTAATGGAATATGGTGAGTGTCAGGGTTCATGGCCCCTAAGACATCCCCTCTCCTGGACTGTGGGTCTGTGCAGGGTGGGAATGGGGTGTTAGGGTTGGAAACCCTATGCCACATTTCCTACTTTGTTTCTTTAACCTAGCTGATGCATTATTGAAGTTTTACAATTTATTTCCTTACTTTTGAAATAGTATAATTGTAGCCTTATTTTCTGCACTCCATTCCTCCATGGAAGTATATATGTATCTAGCTGTGGAACCACAGAGACCTCTGGCCCCTGCACTTCCAGTTATAGCACAACAGTGACCAAATTGTCATCATAATCATGTTATTACCCCACCTCATTTTCCTGGTGCAGAAACTTTTCAGTCCCTAGCAACACATAACTCTGAGCAAGTGGAATGCCAATCCACAGTGCAGGTGCAAAACACATTTTGAACAGGATTTAAACAAGCATTTGTCAATGCGAATGTTTGCTTGCTGGCATTGGCATTGGTAGTGTAGAAGTTACAGAGCTGCATAATAGGAATGGCAGCGTATTGAGCTGAAGCCAACCCACCACCACCCTGCAGAGAGTGACAGGCATTGGGGTGTGCCTTTGGGTTGTCAGGCATAACGACCATGCCATTTCAGCACACCCTACCCTTCAGACACTGACAAGTGTCACATTGTGCTATGGGGTCTTTGCTCCTTATGCACACCCCATTCCATTATGAAATATGGTGAGATGGGTGTGGTATGGGAGAATGGGGTGAAGTTTGGGCCGAACTCGAGCCACACCTTGATGCCTCTCACTGGCTGCAGGGTTGTGGGTGGGAATGGAATAGTATGAGCCACGATAGGCAAGAATCCCAGTTATACCCCTGATGTCTGTCATTCTCTACAGGGTGAGTGTTATGGTCGGAAACCCTAACGCCTCAGGCATTCGTTGGTATTTTCTCCAAATTTTCAACATGATTTTTTGTGACCCCACCTCATGAACAGTGGCAATATCAGTTTGTTAGCTGAAAACTGCTTTTGCACAGCGACTATGGCATTTGGCAGCACAGGTGCAAAAACACATTCTGAACAGGATGTGAAAAATGATAGCGGCACCGTTCATGGGAAGTGTAAAATGGCAATGTTGAAAATCTGCTGTGAAAATCTTAAAAACTGGTGAAGTCACCAGCATGCTTAGAAACTGTGCAACACACACCCATAATGTAACAAGTTTGGGATTTTTACAGCAGATTGCTAACACAGGCATTTTGGGACTTCCAATCATGAACAGTGTCACTGTAATTTTCTTTATCTGTCCCGAACAATGATTTCCCACAGCGACCACGCATTTCTGTGCTGAAAGTGTGAAAACACATTTCGGCCATGTTTTGAAAATGACAGCTGTACTGTTCATAAGGAGGTGTGGAAAATGCCACTGGTGAAAATCTGGACTGAAAATATTACAAATTCATGAACTTACGAGGTGCGTGGAAACTGTGCAATGCTCACTCATAACACAGTCATTTTATGGAGTTTGTCACCAAATTTTCAACATAGCCATTTTAAGACCTCTGCTCATGAACAGTATCACTGTGATTTTCTTAATGTGTCCTGTACATTAATTTTTCACACAGACTGCGCCATTGGGCGCTACATGGCAGAAACACATTTTGGGTGAGATGTGAAAAATGACAGCTATACTGCTCTATAAGGAGGTGTGGCAAATGGCAATGTTGAAAATCTGGAGTGAAAATATTGAAAATTCGCAAACTTACGAGCATGCGTGGGAACTGCGCAACACACGCTCATAAAACAGTCATTTTAAGAATTTTTCATCAAATTTTCAACATAGCCATTTTAAGATCTCTGCTCATGGACAATATCACTGTGATTTTCTTAATTTGTCCCGTACAATGATTTCGCACACCGACTGCGCCATTGTGTGCTACATGGGCAGAAACACATTTGGGAGGGATGTGAAAATGACATCTGTACTGCACACAAGAAGGTGTGGTAAAATGGCAATGTTGAAAATCTGGGTGAAAATATTGAAAATACACGAACTTATGAGCGTGCATAGGAACTGCACAACACACGCCAGTAAACAGTTTGTTTTTAGAGTCTTTCACCAAATTTTCAAAATAGGCTTTTGAGAGCCCATCTTATGAACAGTGACAGTGTCATTTCATTAATCTATCCCGAAGGTGATTTCATGCAGTGGCTGCGAAATCATCCTTGAGCCCATAACGCCATGACAGTGACATCATTCATGAGAAGGGGTCCCAAAACCCCATGTTGAAAATTTGGCAAAATTCCAAAAATGCCCGAGATATCCAACAAAGTTAAAAACCCTATCTATAACATTGTACAGCTTACCGGCATTTCCTCAGTTCGCGTCGGCTTTGAAAGTGCAGAGCGTGTTCCCGGTCCACGAAGATACGCCGTGCGGACTCCAGAGGTAAGTATGGGGTGAGAGGTTATTGGAGGCAAGGTGCGCAGTGGGTGGGTGCGGTGGGGGCAGGGAGACTGCGAGGACTGTTTTCAAATTTACAGGGTTTTTTAATTAGTAAGATGGCTTGGGCGTTTGCCACGCTGGGGTGGGCTCCCAGTGTGGCAGCTAGAAAAGCTGTTTGGGGGCTGGAACCCCGTCGGCATACAGGCTTGACCTTGCTGGGGTGGGCTCCCAAGCGTGGCAGCTGTAAGGCTGTTTGGGGGTCAGCCGACGGGTGATTGGGCACCCCCATCGCCAAACGGGTTTGTGCCACACTGGGGTGGGCCTCAGCATGGCAGCTGTAAGGCTGTTGGGGGTTAATCCCCGTCGGCTATACAGCAATGGGCGATCAGCACGCAGGCGGCGCAGTTGTGGGGAGCTCTGCTCACTGAAGCGGAGCCTCCCTTCAACTGTATGCCTTTGCTTTCAGCTGTCATAGACAGCTGGAGCAGTGATTGGTGCACTGCGACCGCACCTGCAAATACACTGACTGAACTGGAAGAGGCTGACACACCTCTGGAAAACTCGGATGATGGCACTATGTTTCTTGCACATGCGCAAACAAACATAAAATGACAGCTGTGACATACATGAGGTGGTGTAATAAGAAGGCTATGATGAAAATATGGGCTCAAAATATTTAAGATTTCAAAGTTAAGGGCAGGCATAGCAAAACTGCGACAAATAGTCATAACTTGGACATTTGTAATCATTTGACCCCAGATTTTCAACATACCTTCTCATGACCTCATTGTATGTATACACTACAGAAAATATTCAAATCCTTGCCAAAAACATAATTCTGCAGAACTGCAATGCCATTATTTTTATTTCTTCTTTCTTTCACCACTCCTGACTCTCCTCCCTTACCCCCACCTCTTCTGAGCCCTCAATGATCATTCCTTTTGTTGACTAGTTTCAGCCTGCTCCCAGTTGATGACCATTCCCTTTGGCTGCAGTCCATGCCCTCTCCAACTTCGCCCTCATGTTTATCTTCATCTTCCACCCTCCCTCTTACTTATACCTCTGTTACTCTGTGTTCCCATGTATACATTCTACTTATTCCAGCTATTGTATTGATCTACCATTGTAACCTAATATGCCAACCTATTTATTGTTTTGTTCCTATTTCTGTAACTTGTATTGTATTTGTTCTCTGATGCGGAACCTTTGTAAAAGAGCCTGGCTCAAAGGTTCTTGTAATCCTAGTTGTTATAAAATAAAAAAAGAAAAAATCTGTGCCACAAGTGCAAAATCACATTCTGGCTAGGATTTCAAAAATTGCAGCTATCACATACATGAGTGGGGTAATGAAAAGGCTATGTTGAAAATATGGGATGAAAATATTGAAAATGTCCAAAGTTACAAGCTGCATATAGTGAGATTGCAATGAATGGTCATAACAGTCATTTTTCAAATGTTGCCTTCAAATTGTTAACATAGCCTTCTTATGACTCCTCTGAACAATATGACTGTTATAACACAACTTATCAGAAAGGTGATTTCACCAACTGACTGTGAAATCACCTTCCAGCAGAAGTTGCCTAACAACTGTCATATTGTTCATGTGGTGGGGTCCACAAACACTGTGTTGCAAAGTTGGGGTAAAATGACAAACAATGGCTGAACTATGGCCAAAAGTTGAAACCCCTATTGAAATACATTGAAGCATATTTACCTTAGTTCATATTGCAGTGGGTGGACTGGAGCACCCCAACAACCAGGAACAGAAGGACAGGTACTGCTGGATGCCTTCCAGGACAGCTTCCTGCTGCAAATGGTCAGTGAACCAACCAGGTTAGGAAATACCCTTGACCTTGTGCTGGCAAATGGGGACTTTGTGAGAGAACTTACAGTGGAGGAACCACTGTCAGGGAGTGACCACCGCTTAGTATCGCTCACATTGATATGGGCAAGGAAGGAGTGGAATCTGGCACAATAGTGCTGGACTTCAGGAGGGCTGACTTTGGGAGGATGGGGAAGTGGTAAAAGGGTACCTGGCCAGAATTCAATCTAGTATGGACACTAACCAGAGGTGGGAGCTCATAAAGCTGGGGATAGTGGAGGCAACCAAAACCTGCTGCAAAGCCCAGAGCAAGAAGGCTAGGACTAAGAAACTGATCTGGTTGAGCAAGGAGGTCATGGAAAAGGTAAGGAGGAAAACAGCTGCCTTTAGGAAGTACAAGAAAACAGGGAGGGGAGGACAGGGAGGAGTACTTGACAGACTCGAAGGAGGTGACAAGGGCAGTAAGGGAGCCAAAGATCACGGAACTCAGGTTGGCACAAGGCATTAAGAAAGGGAGAAGGACTTCTTAAGTACATCAGGGAGAAAAGGAGCTGTAAGGACCACATAGTAAGGATTAGGAAGGAGGGGGCTGGGTGGAAGCAGGGTGCGATAAGGCGAAGCACTAAATGAGTACTTCTGCTCAGTATTTACTAAAGAGAAGAGGGGTGACACCCAAGGTGGAGAAATGGAAGAAGCAGGGGAAGTGGTGACAGATAGGGAAATCATGGAGAGCAGAGTTTGAGAGGGTTTGAAGGCACTGACAGTGGACAAGGCACCAGACCCAGATGGCATCCACCCCAGGGTACTGAAGGAGCTGGCAGAGGTCCTTGCAGGACCTTGGCAGACCCATTTAATGCCTCACTACATCGGGTGTGTACCTCAGGACTGGAGGATGGCTCATGTGGTGCCCCTCCACAAGAGTGGCCCTAGGATGAACCGGAAAACTACAGACCAGTGAGCCTCACATCCATCGTGGGTAGCTAATGGGGACTATCCTGAAGGAGAGGCTGGTGGCCCTCCTAGAGCCAAGGACTACAGGACAGCAGACAGCATGGCTTCATACATAGCAGATCCTGCCAAACCAACTGGTCGAGTTCTACGACTGGATAACTAGGCAACTGGACAGGGGCCATGCAGTGGATGTCCTGTATCTGGACTTCAGTAAGGCATTCGACTCAGTGCCACATGGAAGGCTGGGAAGGAAGTTAGTAGGCACAGGGGCGGTGCAAAGCTGGTGAGATGGGTGGGAAACTGGCTGCAGGGAAGGCAACAGAGGGTGATGGGTGGGGAGCTTCACACCCAAGGGCAGTGATGAGCGGTGTTCCACAGGGCTCAGTGATGGGACCAGTGTTGTTTGGGATATTCATTGCAGACATATCATGGGACATCAAGAGCAAGATCAGTCTGTTTTCTGATGATACCAAGGTAGGCACGGTGGTGGATGACCTAGGGGGATGGCAGGGGTTGCAGGATGATTTGCAAAGCTTGAAACCTGGTCAGACACCTGGCAACTGGGCTTTAATGCCAAAAGTGCAAGGTGCTGCATTTTGGGATGAAGAACCCAAGGAGGAGTTACCAGCTAGGGGAGTGCAGCTAGCCCAGACAGAGGAGGAGAAGGATCTGGTGTGCTCATTACAGGGTCAATGAACAACTTGGCACAATGTAGGAAGGCAGCTGCAAAGGCCAACAAAATGCTGGATTGTATTGCAAGGGGTATATCCTCGAGGAGGGGCGAGCGATTCTGCCACTGTATAGGTCATTAGTTAGACCACACCTGGAGTACTGCGTGCAGTACTGGCATCCGTATCTGAAGAGGGACATTAAGTTACTGGAGGGGTGCAGCGTGGAGCGACAAAGATGATCAAGGGGCTGGGGACTTATCATAGGAGAGGAGGTTGAAGGAGTTGAACATGTACTCACTGGAGGAGAGGAGAGACAGGGTGACATGATTGAAACCTTTAAATACATGAAAGGAATAAACAAGACGGGTACAGAGGGCTGTTCAAAGTAAGGAGGGAGGCCACCAGGGGCCATGATATGAGACTGGAGCGAGGAAGGTTCAGGAGGGAGATGAAGAGACACTTTTTACAGAGAGGGTGGTGGCTGGGTGGAATCGTTACCTGCTGAAGTGGTATGCAGTAGAACAGTGGACTGCTTCAAACGAGGATGGGACAGGACAAGGGGAGGTTAATGAAGTGGAAGGGTGGAAGGGAGGGAAGCTGCAGAATAAGGGTGCTAGCTGCACATTCGAGGCAGACTTGATAGACCTCTAGGCCTTTATCTGCTGGCAAATTTCATATGTTCGTATGCAGTCGCCAGTTTCAGGAGCAAGACATGTCTTTGATTGATGGAGTTGGTCTCAAATCTGGGACCTCCTTAGGTGAGTGGTGGTCTGTGGGGACATCATGGGGGTTTAGTGAGGTGAGTGCAGAGTGGTGGTTGGGTGGGGTGTGGGCATGATTGGCAATGGACTTTTTTTTTACAGTTCAACTATCCCAAAAGACATTGAGGGACTTTTTTTCTTTTAGGAAGAAACAATAGAAATAAGAAGGAACTGGGGGGATACCACTGTCAACAATGATTTTGGGACATTGGTGGATGGAGAGAACCACTACACAGCAAGGGAAAAAATGGGACATTTGTGACCCCCCACACAAAAGGCGGTGGGGATAAAAATAATAAATTAATTAAATTATATACAGTATATATATATATATTTTATACAATGGGGTGAGACATATTCCAGTGAGATAAACAAGTTATTTTCACTGCAGTGAAATAAATCCTGATGACATCAGCAGAGTTAAAATAAATGCCGATAATTACACCCGAAACCCTTGCTAAACCTGCGAAGCTGCGCAATCCTCAAGGCTTCACAAAGCCACACACAAATTGTACATTGCAACAATGAGGCCCCCATTGATAAATAGGATACATAATGTGCACTCGTGTGTTATGGGAAATATGTTCAGTCTTGTACAGTGACCTTCTGAAACCTCACTCATGGCTTCACTCCATGAGTATTCAGTGGTCACTCTAGAGGAGTGAAAATATTTTCCATATCACACTTGCCCATCATGTATCCCACACACACATATATATATATATATATATATATATATATATATATATATATATACATATATATATATATATATATATATATATATATACATATTTATAAAATGGGTAGGAAAAATCTGTGACATTCCAGTATCCTGATTGGCCAAAACATGTCACATGACCATGCATTATTCCACAATGACTGCACGCCTCCAGCATGACCGCATGCCTGTACTGCATTCAAGCCCCTTCCAGTCCTTAAAGCCTTCTCACCAGTAAAGATCACTCCACACCTGGCACAGAAAGGCTGCCACACACACACACACACACACACACACACACACACACACAACACCTAGCATAGCATAGGCAGGTTGCCACAAACAGTCTGGCACCAACACCCATAGCAAATCAGTGCAGCTGACCCACACTGTTCTCTTCAGGTAGATCCAACCATAAATTTATCATGTTTTAACCATCAACATTCTTTAAAAACGTATCTGGTTGATCCTGCCATGTTCTCCATCTCTCCCATTTTAAAAACGTTCACTTTCATATGTGTCCGTGGCGTGACAGAGTGGTATTTATTTTTAGAATGTACATGGTGACACAGTTTAACAAATGATATCTCTTCTTTCAAAACCAAGTAGCCTTGCATTTTAAACTGAAGGTTCTGTAGTTTTTCTCAGTGAAGCTGCTGACTGTAACAGGAGGGGAGCGAGTGAGTCACCGCCTTTAGAGGGAAGAGCATAGCGTGAGCGAACGTTGCTTAGCCTTCTTGGTGCAGTGTGCACTTTTCTAACTACCCAAACTAAAGAGAGAGACAGAGAGCTTTTTTAACACAGTCTGTTCTGTGAGATCTGTGGGACCATGACATTTTGGAAGTATCTTGGAGAGGCGGTGGCAGGCTGGCAGTATGCAGATGTGGCTCATCATTTTCAAGTTTCCATGGATTAACAAAAAGAAATACATCAAGGGAAATAGGAGGCAGCTTTTGCTGCATCGTCCAGTTCTCTAAATACCCAGACTGAGAAAGAGCTTTAGTTTTAAACCACAGTCTGTTGGGGATCTCTATGTCTGTGGGACCATAGCATTTTGAATGGCGGGGCAGCATGTGGGAATGTTGCTGTTATAATTTACATGAAATAATAAAGAAATACTTTGGGGAATAAGATGTGTAATCTAAAGAAGCATTGCACTTCCACTCATCTGGAAAACTTCTGTGGGGACAAATAAACATGCCATAAGCTATTTGACCACCAAGTAAATACAATGCTTCTTCCAAATCCTGCCCTGTACTACCATTTGGCCACAACTTTGATTATATTATTGGTGTTCTGCACTATAAAATGATCAGAATCATAGCATATACATGTGTACTGGTAAAATGATACACACGTTAATTCATGATTTTGATCATTTTTATAAAATAGTACTGCTAATCAGGTTTTACAAAGAAAACTGTATTGTACTGCATAGTGAGCTGTCTGGCTCTCACTTCAATGACGCCATTATGCCTCACGTTGTGGAGCCATTTTGTAGAGTACTCAGACCTGGGTTTTGAAAGAAAGACTGTTTACATTTTTAAATGCTATGAAACTGCATTTATGCTTATTACATAAATACAGTTTTAGAATTTATGTAAATAGCACCCTCTCCTTTACAGCTCTAGGAAGCCAGTTTTTTAAGTGAAAGGGCAAAAAACTGTTTATTTGTCCTCTTGTTTGCATCTTCCTTCTCAAGCCACTGACTCACTTCCTCCACTCCCGCTATAGTCGCAGCTTCACTGAGAAGAAACTACAGAACCCTTTGTTTAAAATACACGCCTACTTGTTTTTCAGAGAAGAGATTCCATATTTTCAACTCTGCCATCATGTACATTCTTAGAATAAAAATCACTCGGTCACGCTGGGACACATATGAAAGTGAAAGATTTTAAAAATGGGCGAGACAGCTAAAATGGCAGGATCAACCAGATACATTAGACATCACTATTTTCTAAACAAACCAAGGCAAGATCAACCAGATAGGTTCAAAACATATCACAGTTATGGCACCATAACCAGATCACCTACTGTAAATTAAATATTTATTCCAGCAACCAGATCACTTACTGCATATTAAATATTTGTGCAGGAACTACTCTTTACTCCCCAACAATATTTGTGGCCATTTTATAAGATAGATAATCCACTACAGGGCATGCAGTCGTGCTCTGATATATGCATGCCTTGGGTGGTTGAGCGACTTGGCCTGCAGCCTTATGCATCACAATGCACACCAAGACATGCGTATCTCAGAGCGCGACTGCACACCCTGTAGTGGATTATCTATTACATATATATATATATATATATATATATATATATATATATTAGAGGCAACAAATTCCATTTAATGCATCAGTTAGGGCTGTTCCACAGTGATAAAAGTGAGGAAATTGGGTGTTAAGGCTAAAAGCTCCCAGCATTTAACCCACCCCCACTGGCATGGGGGTGCGTGTTGGGTCATCGATCTAACTCTCACCCCATTCTCCTATACTTCTGCTTCTTTGCACATGTGATGGGTGAGAGTTGGGGCTGACAACCCCAACACACCGATACCGTAGGGGTGGGCTGGGGTGGTCCAAGGGGCTTTCAACCCCAACACCGAATTTCCTCACTTTTTCACTGTGCAACAACCCTAACTGATGCATTAAACTGATTTTTTGCCTCTAATATATATATATCTATATATATATAGATATATATATATATATACATATATAAATATATACTGTAATGTCTCTATTTTAAAATCACCCAAAAATGTAGCCACCTTTGAGATGTAGCCATTACTCAGAATGAGTGCTTAGAAGTGGCCTCTGTTTTATAGAAATGGTTACAACTTGAAGTAGATCAACACATATGGCTTCAAAATTCTGAAATAGTGAATGTAAACAATAGTAATGATAAAGGTTTATGTTATGTACACAGACTAGGAATAATTCTGATTCTTGTTCTCTTTATATTATTACTATAATTCCATTTTTATTTAACAGTTTAGTCTCACTTTTTAAAATTTGCTTTGTTTGTTTTGATTGTTACCATGGCAGTACTCACTTGTATTTAAATTCCCAGGCAGTACAGGTGCACACAGTACAGGTGTTAAAACAAATATATGGTGTCAAGAAAAATCTAAAAGAAATTCAGTAAATAAAAAAAAAACCTGCAAGGCTGGCCCACTGGCACTCACGTCATAGCATATGCTCATGGCGCTGACTTCAGGTTTAGGGATGGAATTAAGAATCATAGGGCCAGCTGGGGGATGAGGTCTGAGCATCTTAGGGATGGATCTCCTTCTATGGGGGAGGAGAGTTAACTGTCTGGTACTCTATGGACCCCTGGCAGTGGCTCAGAATTCCACTGTAACCTGCGGCATCTGTATTGGAGGCGGGGCAAATGTCAGACTTCAGACCCTTGATGTCATTGCACACTCTGCCTCTGAGGGGTCAGCATGCAAAAAATTGCTGACGATTCCACTCAAGATGCTCACGTCTAGTCCCATTGTACCCACCACACCTGCCAGTCCTGACTAAGACAGTTTTCCATCAGATGGCCCACCCACATGGCCTCAACTGGGAGGCAAGCCCAGGAGCCCTGCCAGCAGTGGTGATGCTGCCAGTAATCTGGACATGTTTCTGTGGAGGGGCTGTCTCGGTGGCCCCACCTTGAGGGGCAAGCCAAGGCGGTCAGTAGTCATGGTGGTTGTGGTGGGGGGCAGGATCAGGGAGGGACAAGGATGGAATTCTGTGGATGTCACCCCCAAACAGTACAAATATCCAGATTGTTGTTTCAGGGCAGGCGGTCATTATGCGTGATATCTAGGCAACATCGGTAACTTGACAATCTAGGTAACATGGTAACCTCTTGAAACCAGCCTAGCAACTGTGCTAAAAATTGTCTGTGTCACTCTCACTGTCATTTGATTCCACAATGGAAGCAGCTACTGGTAGTGAGGATCAGAAAAACATGAAAGTGTGTACTGATGAGGAGCGGTACTCTTCTATTTTTGTCTGGTTCAGGCAGGAGAGGTAGAAGGGGCAACCATAAGTTTCATGCTAAACTGAGCAGCAAGAGTGCTTTTACTGCCAACAATGGTTGGCTAGATCATACTAAATAAGCATTTGTCAATGCCAGATGTTTGCCACTGGTGTTGATGTTGTACTAGGTCTAGGAGCAGATCCATAAGGCAGATGACAAATATGGGCTGGGCTTGGAATGGGATGGGCATGGGGAGGTGGACAGTTATGGCGAGGCAGCAACAGTCTGTCATTTAAATCAGAAATTACATGCACAAGGCTGAAACCAATCTAGATAGCGGGAATGTAGACTAGCATTTTCGTGATCAGCCACTGAGCCACTTAACTTCACTTTCTAATTGCTGTGATACACACGCTGACTAATACATATATACACATATATGCATATATATTCTAGTGAGTATAACATAGCAGTGCACCATCTATACACATGTTTACAGATTAAAGGAAAAGACATCAAGGAATTTTTTTCTTCATGTCAAGCTCTGAGGGACATCAGAGGGTGGGAGTTGCCATTAGACACCTCAGTTAAATAAGCAATGACATGCAGAAGGCTGAAACTGATCTATATAGTGGGAAATGTAGACTAACACTTTTGCACTAACCAAAGAGCATCCTAACTGCGCTTTCTAATTGTTGTGATACACACAGGCTGACTAATAGAAATACACATCTATGCAAAGTATGTATATATATATATATATATATATTTATATATATATGTATATTAGAGGCAAAAACCCCATTTAATGCATCAGTTAGGGTTGTTCCACAGCAACAAAAGTGAGGAAATTTAGTGTTAGGGTTGAAACCCCTTGGACCCCCAGCCCACCTCCCAACTGGCATTGGGGTGCATGTTAGAAGTCATTGGCCTAACTCTCACCCATCATATGTGTAAAGCAGAGGTATAGGAGAACAGGGTGAGAGTTGGGACCAATGACCCCATTGTGCTCCTGCCACGTGATGTCTTGTGACATAGTAACAGGAACAGCAACACAAACAGAAGTGCCAACAGTGGCACACATGGTAATGGAAACGTAAATGATAAAGAAAACGTTAATAGAAACGCAAGTGGAAAGTGACATCAAAGCGAACAGTGACGCAAATGGACATTAAAGCATGTTCTAAAACACAACTGGTAATGCAAACAGTGATGGCAGTGGTATTTTAAAAGGAAATGTTAAGTGTCACAGCAAAAAGAACGTGAAAGGAAAAGAAATGAAATGCAAGCGTGAGTGCACACGTAAACACAAACCGTAATTGCACAGCCACGGTACCACAATAATAAACACAAATGGTAAAGTTAACATGAAGAATAATGCCAAAGGAAATAGAAATGGAAATGGAACTGAGACACGTGCAGAAAGCATAAACCATACCGTGCAAAGGTCATGGAACCATAATTGTTAATGCAAATGGCAATGGTAACAGCAACAATAACACCAAAGGAAAGAGAAATGCAATGCCAGTGAGTACAGAACGCAAACCGCTACGCTGCACGGGGTCATGATACCGCAATTGTAAACGCAATGGTAACAGTCTTTGGGCTGAAATTTGAGGAAGAAAGCCAACATCCTACAAATATGCCGTTTGGTGGTTTGGAGAAAAATATTGCAGGGTGGCAAGTGACAGCACTCTGAAGTTGATGATTTTCCCATAGGACAACATAATGGCATCCGTCACTGCAGCTTTCAGGGCCGTATCTCAGAAACAGTGCGAAATACAGACTTTTTGTCAAATGCTTAGCCCCTCAGTTGGGGGCTAAGCATAAACTAGCCAGGAAAATAATAATTCATACAAAATTTTATTTTTTTCCTACGCATCACGGTTCCTGAGATATAAGCAATTTAGTATTCCAAGCCATACTTTTCAATTATAATGCATACATTCTTTGTTGCAATTAGTTTTTCAATGCAGTTTTTGGGAAAAGAACGGTGTACCTTTTGTTACTGTGACAGTTAGCGTTTCCAGTTGCGCTTCTGTTACCATTCGAATCACCATTCCCATCTACACCACCGTGAGTATAACAGTTTGCATTTTCATATGCACTTGAATTTCTGTTTCTGTTGTGTTTACTGCTACTGTTACTGTTACCATTTATGTTTATTATTGCAGTACAATGACCTTATGTGCGACAGTTTGCGTTTTCTTATGCGTTTGCGTTTCTGATTTTATTGGCTTTATTATTGCTGTTACCATAACCATTTGCATTTACAATTGTGGCACCGTGAGTGTATGTATTATATTTTGCATTTTCGCACATGCTTGCATTTCTGTTTACTTCGTATTATTGTTGGTGTTACTGTTACCATTTGCATTTACAGTTGTGGTATTGTGAATGTGTGTGTTACCAGTTGCATTCTGTATGCATTCTGTTTGATGTCTCCGTTTACGTAACTGTTTGCTTCAGCGTCACTTTACGCTTGTGTTTCTATTAACGTTTGCTTTGCCATTTACGTGTGCTTTGCCATGTGCATTACTGTTGCCGCTTGTGTTTGGTTTGCAGTTCCTGTTACTGTGTAACAAGACATCACGTGGGGAACACGGGCCCTTCGGCCCCATGCTGCAACCACTGCATTCCTTTCATTATTTATCATCCTCATTCTCAAAAGAAGGAAATTAGAGGCAAAAACTCTGTTAATGCATCAGTTAGGGTTGTTCCACAGCTAAAAAAAAGCTGGAAATTCGGAGTTGAAGATCATGGACTGGCCACCTACTGGCGTCGGGGTGCTGGTTGGGGTCATCGGTCCTAAATCTCACCCATTCTCCTATACCTCAGCTTCTTTCCACATGTGATAGGGCGAGAGTTAGGCGATGACCCCAATGCGCACCCTGATGCTGGTTGGGGGTGGGCAGGGGGATCAAGGGGCTTTCAACCCTAACCCCGAATTTCTAGCTTAACAACCCTAACTGATGCATCAAATGGATTTTTTGCCTCTAAAATATATATATATATATATATACAAATATATATATATATAAAATTTAATATAGCAGTGCACTGTCTGCACACATAGAGCATTCACACACACACACACACACACACACACACACACACACACACACTAGCACTCATACACTGCCTTATATGGGTATACCATTTGAACATCGAAGTTTGACATCGACTCCCCACATGGAAACCCCGATATCAATGGACTTTGCATCAATCGGAAGATTTTTTGTCAATGGGGAGGTAAGTACCTTATTCCACTGTTTGTGTGATGTGGAGTTAGATATTAAATAGGGGATGTGGAGCACAGCCCTCCCGCATTGATACAATTAAGTGTGGCAGGTGGTGTCGGCATGTTGCAGGGTCATTGTTGGGACATGTCAGTGATGTCAGCCTGATTGCATCAATGTGAATGACTGTGGTAAAATTTCCTTCACTGTGGCTTGGTGGAGCCATTATATGGCATTTATTTACTTATACATCTAACCCTAACTTTACTGTATTTTGGATAAGCACCATCTTTGCACTAACTCACTGTACTAATCTACTGCATGACTGGGAAACTAAGGTAGGACCAGGAGATGCAGTAGATGTGACCTATCTGGACTTCAGAAAGGCCTTTGATACCGTCCCCATAGAACTGCACAGCCTAACGGTGGATCTTAAAATAGTTCTGTGGGTGGAGAACTGGCCGAATGGCAGGAGTCAGAGGTTGTGATTAACAGGGAGTATTCCGGAGAGGGAGAGGTGATGAGCAGGGTGCTGCAGGGGTTGGTGTTGGGGCTGGGCCTCTTCAATGTCTTTGTTGGGGACATTGCAGAGGGACTGGAGGGAAGGCGTTTCTCTTGCAGAGGATTCAAGGGTATACAATAGAGTGGACATGTAATGGGTGTTGAAAGAATGATGGAAAACCTTAACAATCTGAGAGAGTGGCCCCGTGGTGGTAAGTCCAACTACCTCCAGGTGGAGGCCTGAGGTAGCACTGACAGGAAGATGGCAAGCAGAGGGAGGGCACTGCAGAACCACAGGTGTGCATGCCTCCACAGGCACGTGCATGGCCACAGCACAGGAGTCAGGTAAAATGGGGAAAAACAGGGCATGAACACAATAAAAAACTAGAGACATGGTCTGAAGAATGGCAGCTGGGATTCAGTGCAAAGAAGTGCAGGATCATGCAAACAGGGCACAAGAATCCAGGAGCAAAGTACAAACTATGTGGGAGGTACTGACAGTCACAATGCAGGAAAGGGATTTGGGAGTTATCATTTCGCATTACCTAAGAGAAACTAGGCAATATGATAAGGTGGCTGTAAAGGCTAGTCAGATGCTTGGATGCGCAGGGAGGGGTATCAGAAGTAAAAGGGAAGGTGATCTTGCCCTGTATAAGACTCTCATGAAGCTGCACCTGGAATACTGCATCCAGTTCTGGATGCTCCATCTGAGGAAAAATGTTGACAAGGTGGAGGCAGTGCAGTGGAGAGCAACTACAATGATGCAGGTCACATGGGATAAGACCTATGAGGAAAGACTAGCCAAGTTAATATTTAAAATATTTATTTCATTGGGTAAAGCATTTAAACAATTTTAATGTTGAATTTTTATAGGATATTTCCAGTAGAGATTCGATATATGGTATATCAATCTCATCAGGCATATCCTATAAAATATCACTTACAGTATGGTCATGCTTTTGCCCATTATTTCTAATGAATTTGCTCAATGTAGATCTGCTGACATGCAGTTTCAATGTGGTCTTCCTTTAACACATTTTTACAATGTGTTTTCCTGGACTATGCCTGCTGATTGCTATATATTTAGTCTGGGTTGTTCACAGTAGATGTGGCATCTTATTTTCAGTGGGGCTGTACATCTGCATAATATTATGTTGCATTGTGTAAAATCAGAACATGCTGAAAATAATATTTTACATCTGGACTAGGCTACCCTAAATAAATACATTATAAATATGGTACAGTCATGACCCCACTGAAAATAAGATATTGTATCTATTCTGGAACATCCTGAGTAAATACTGTGCAAAATGTGTAAAATGAAGATCCTTAACGGAATTAGATGTAACATCTTCCCTGTGCTATCCAATATACAAAATATAGGATAAGAAATATTTAAAGGAAATCTACTGTAAATTGAAGTTCACTGTGTTCCACATAGCCAAGACTGACATAAACAAAAACCTGTCTCCCCAAGCAAACGAGGCACACCATAGTATAAAAATGATACTCTCAGTACTGGATTATGGTGACATAGTTTACTCTATCGGCCCTGCGACTACCCTGGCAAGCCTCGACACCCTATTCCACTCCTTCTGTCATTTCATCCTCTACTCCCACAATCCACTCACCATTGTACTTTATACAGCTCCCTAGCCCTACCATCTCTACAAGACCTCAGATTAATAAATTGCACTAGGTTTGCTGCTAAATTCTGGACCCTCTCCTCCCTCCCTATCTTGAATCTACTTTATCCCGACAACCCCCACGTACTCCCTAAGAGGCACAGACCCCAGACTTCTACATGTCCCACTTATGTGCACTACCAAAGGCCAATCAGCTTTTAAATTCAGAATCCTCAGATCTGGAACGCCTCCTCCCGCCTCATCAGACACACACAAAATCCTGATCTCCGTACCAGACTACTCCAAGCACATTTCTTCTCCAGCTGCTCCTGCTAATGCTATAAGCTCCAGCTCCCATAAATTAAATATTGTACAGTAGAAATCTTGTTATGTGTTATGTGTATATCTGGCTGCAAACTCCTGTACTGTTTTGCCTGGAGTTCATGTCATACCTCTACCCTATTGTACTTCATACTCAAAACTGTATTATAATTGTATAAAATCTAATGCTTTGTATGTCAATCACTGTACTTGTAATTGTTCTATATTTGCCATGTACTGGGCCTAGGCCCCCAGGTCACATCTGGAATCAAGCATGTTGCTCAGTATGCCTTCCTGGTAAATCTCAAGTAAGTAAATAAATAATAAATAAACAGCTTATTGTTTTATAACATATTAGATGGCAGTATTTGTTTTGAATGTTGTGGCCATGAGGATGGTGTGTAAAGTATGTGTGTGTGTGTTTGCTGTAGCTCAATATAAATATTTTTTCCCAAAAGCATAGTAAAATGCCTGCTAATTGCTATATATTTAGCTTGGATAGTTCACAGAAGATGTGGCATATGTTTGAGTCAGTGCTTTTCAGATAGTTTCTTAAGAGTTAAAGAAAAACAGTGTAAATCTTGTTAGGAGATTCCTTGCTGTGAAAGGGTAACATTTATGAGGCATGGGTCTTTCTTGAAAGAGAATACCTACCAACTGAAGCTACTAGCAAGAAAATGCTTAAATGCTAAGTATTTAAATGTGCAAGTTGTTGTATTTTGAATGGGGTAAACTAGTCTCTAGTTTAATAGGCAACTAATAATAAGGGAGTAGGCAGACTTAGAGCACATGATGAGATCAGCTATGCTTGCTGAAAGAGCTAATTTATGAATGCATCTGTCAGCACATTGTTTTGAAGTCCACGCACTTTCATGCCTGAATAGTGTCATGATCAAACTTGCTGATTATTGGTCAAGCCTCTTGTTGAGTCTCCTGCACTGAACCACGGTGATACACCTCTCAAAACCCTGTACATAAAAAAATGCTCGACTTGCACTAGCGTGCATGACGAACATAAAAATGACACTGCATCAGCCATCAAGTTGTGTGGCAAGTGGCTGAATGATGTGGATGATTGGGTTGTACCATTCATTGAAAAACTCTGTGATCTCATTCAGCCAGACTGTCTCACTGCTGAGCAAGTGTACACTGGAGATGAGACAGGTCTGTAGAGCTCATGCTGCTGAAAATCTGCAAACCACACCAGTAAAAAGTGATTCACAGGCATGAAACAAAAGCAGGTTATTGACTTTCTGGCCAAAAAATAGTGTTTTTGTTTATTTTGTTTATTTTAATATACAACAGTTACATAAGTAATATTACACATTGGGGAGTGCATTACACTGTCATACCTGCACCCCAAGGACGTGGTTAGATGTGAGGCCACAGGCTGAGTGCTGGATGTCCCTGGGAGTGTGGGTATCACAGCATTATGCACATTGCTGGAGTGTCTTATTGTGCTTAGAAAATGGCTATCTTTAGCCAGCCCAGTGGCTCAGAGGGATGAGGTGCTGGGCACCTTACTCACACTATGCCAGTGACCCATGTTTGGGAATGAGCACAGGCCGCTGGGGATCAGCAGAGGAGGAAGGATTGCATCCGAGGGACTGTTCTCCTTATTCAGGGGGGCCACCAGTGGTCAGTGTCGACTGGCCGCTAGCAGTGGCTGGGAGATGGTACACTGACACTCAGGGAGGAGAGGAGGCAGATGCTGGGAGGAGTGCATGCGACGTGTGCTCTCACCTTAGGGCATCATTGCACACCCCTCTCCTAACGGGAGAAAAGTAGAAAACAGTCCTGGGCTCAGCACGGTGACAGATGATCCCCGCAGACCCCACTCCCATGAATAGTGGTAACCTCTGCACCAGATCCATTTCAATGGGTTGAGGGATCCCACCGCCCCACCACGGGGAAAGCCATGGAGGACAGTGGAAGGAAGGCCACAAGAAGGGATGAGACTGAGGGATCAGGCTAGAAGGAGTACCGCCCAGGGAAGAGAAAGAAACTAACTGAAAATAAAATGGCTCTCTAGGTCAATTGTTAAACAAACATTCAAATATGTATAAAAATGCAAAGCACTTTGTAGAAAGTTGAAAAATAAAGTCAAATAGTCCCCCACCAATGGTTGCCAACAGGGGTGCTGGCTGATATATCAGTGGACTTTTTAGTGGAGTGGTCTGTTGTCTGTCCCCACCCCACAAGCATATAGTAATAATTTCCAACTTGGAGTTGGAATGGTGTTTTTTTTTCAATTTTCTCTGTGCTACTTTTGCATTCATCCATTACAGACGCTTAAATAGGAATTGCATGGGCAACAAGCAGAAAGGTCGCACCAAATTCAGGCACATATGTGTTGGGAGTCTATGAGCTGGTGTGATCATGAGTTCATCAGGAAAACTATTCATTTTTAGAAATGTTAGTTTTCAACAGTTCAGGATGTGTATCTACTTGCAGGCATCGGTTGTCAGTGCTTCAGGTTCATTCATTAACAAATGAGCAGGTGCTGCATTTGTCATTCCTGAATTTTTATTTAAAAAAATGTTTTACCTACTGTGAACCCCTCCTCCCAGGGCATTAAGGTGCTGAATATAAGCATCTCACTATGAATGAATGAATGAATGAATGAATGAATGAAGCTTTATTTGTAAAAGTGCCTTTCCAAAACCAGGGCACTGTACATAAACAAAACAAATTAAAATTTAAAACACACATAACAATCAAAATGTTAAAATCCATAAACGTACCAGACCCTAAATATCAATTTCAATAAGATCCTAGTGTGCCAGATTAATTATTCAATTCAGGAACTATCTGGATATTCTATATTAAACAAGTGTGTTTTTAATGCCGACTTCAAACTCTTGACAGTCAGACAATCTCTTGCCGGTGAGGTAGAGAATTCCACAGGGTCGGGGCCACAAAAGAGAAAGATCGGGCCCCAATGTCTTTAAATGAACCCTGGGAATCTCTAGCAATCCCTTGTTGGCTATTATTGTATTACTGTTTACGGAAAAGCACTTCTGAAATCTTGATTGCTATTTCTATATGACTGTAATTTCATGGCAACCTACAGTAACTGGCACCACGCTACCAGCTGATGTAATGAGTTGCAAGAAATTATCGACAGTCTCTGTGCAGGTGGGATGACTTAGTAGAGCGAAAGATGAGAGGGTGTTAAGTTTACTTGAAGATGACATGCGGAGTATTTGCTTTAGTGGCAGACTTTCTTTGTTCTTCTTTGAAGTTTTTCCATGTGAAGTTTTACAGCATTTCAGGAGTAGGCAGCAATATAGTAACAGATGCTGAGTTTTGAACAATAACTTGGTAATAAAGATAAATAAAAGAAACACTAATTTTGATAACTGGGTGCTGATAACTGGAAATGTTTGTATGAAGTGATTCTGGTATTTGCAAATATCTATGCTAGTGTGGTAGCTGACAAAAAATACTCTTTTTGTAATGAGAATTCTAAAGTATGGCAAAAGGATTTCTTTTGGTTTAGTATCCAATCTGGCAGGACTTGCATTTAATAATGTATTATGCTGATAATACACTGGTCCAAGCCAATCAGAACACAGGATTTTCCTATCCTTTTATAAAGTACTGTATAGCTAGTGTTCCTAATTGTAGAGTGTTTGTATTACAAAAAATGCTCTCATTTATCAAGTGAAAGGGCCAGTTCCCTGTCTGTGTATGCCATTCTACAATTTTTTTCAGCATGGACGGGGCTATGTGTCAGTGTGTAGCCCCACCCATACTGAACATGCTTGTGTCAGACTTGTTGCTTGTGTTATTCATTATGCCCTTGAGGAAAGAAGCAAGAGAGAGACATGATAGAAACTTTCAAGTACCTGAAGGGAATCAACAAAGTCCAAGAGGGTAGCATCTTTCAGAAAAGAGATGTGCAAGAACAAAGGGGCACAATTTGAAGATAGAGGAGGGACAGCTCAGAGGTAATATGAGGAAGTATTTTTTCATGGAGAGGGTTGTGGATGCATGGAACAGCCTCTCTGAGGAGGTTGTGGAGTCAAGAACAGTGGGGAATTCAAGAATGTATGGGACAGACATAAGGCAGTCCTAGTGGGGTGCAGGAGAAAGTAAGCTGTTGGTTAACTAGGATCTGCACTTTAGCTGTTAGGTAGGAAAATGGGCAGACTAGGTGGGCCAAGTGATCCTTATCTGCCATCAAATTATATGTTTCTATGTTTGTTAATTAGCGGAGCACTGCCATTAGGTGCTTGAGTGGCTTCATAGATCTGAACTGGACACTAGAGTGTCCACTCTCCAGAGCCAGCTAAGAGCCTTTTCTATGTATACTGACACCATGGTGCCAATCCCAAAGCCAGCTAGTCATCCCCTTTGTTTTATTTTCACCCCACCCCACCACATTAATTTGCTAACACCAGCATGCCTAGTCCTGGTATCAGTACTCCAACCTCCTCAACCCTGCCAGCAGCCAAGATAACTGGGTGCTCAGTGGCTGGTGTCCCCAAGTATCTTACCAACATTGGGGAGCACAATCCCCAGTGTTGGAGGTACATTAGGTAAAATAAGAAAACCATACCATAACATATTTTCTTTTGTTGTTTTCAATTCCTGAAATGAAGAAATCTCTCTCTCATTGTCTGCCGCTGTCGCATCCCCCACCCTGACCATTCCACTCAGCACCCACTACTGCAACCCCCTTTCCCTTTACTTACTTAGTGGAGGCTCAGCATAATTGTCTATGTGCATGAGTACCTGAGGCAACTGAAGCACTCACCACAGGGTTTGCACCTATAGATACAAAAGAACTCTTGCAATTTGGGTATTGTGGATTTGTATCTGTAGATAGGGGCCTATGCTTCTGCACACAGAAGTAGTGTTGTGATTTGAGTCATGTAGATTTCTATCTGCAGTGACAAGGGAGTGTAAATGTCTTTAAACATAGAAACACACAATTGGATGGCAGAGAAGGACTGCTTGCCCACCCAGTCTACCCATTTCTCCATACCTACAGAATCACCACAGACCTTAATCAATCTTTGGCTCTTTCTCCTCCCTTCCTTTCTACTAAAATACCCTTATGCCTGTCCCAAGCATTCTTGAACCCCACCACTGTCTTCACCCCACCATCTCCACCAGAATACTGTTCAAGGAGTCCACCACTCTTTCTATGAAGAAGTACTTCTTTATCCCTCCTAAATCTACCCCTCCAGTTTCATAGCAAGTCCTCTTGTCCCTGAGCTCCTTCTTTTCTGAAAAATACTTCCTTATTTACCCCTTGAAGAATTTAAATTACTCTATCAAATCCCCTCCCTCCTGTCTTCCAGGGTGCACATATTGAGGTCTTTTAGTCTCTCCTCACAGGACTTTTGGTGTAGAACTAGTGCAATTTTAGTTGCCTCTTTGGGACTGCCTCCACTCTGTCTATATCTTTTCAGAGATGTGGTCTCCAGGAACTAGACACAGTACTTATGGCAGGGTCTTACCAGTGATCTGTACAGAGCAACCCCACCTCCTAACATAGAAACATAAAATTTGATGGCAGATAAGGACCGCTTGGCCCACCTAGTCTGCCCATTTCCCTACCTGATGGATAAGCTGCAGATTCTAGTTAATCAACAGCTTACTTCTCCTACCCCCACTAGAATTGCCTTATGTCTGTCCCATGCATTCTTGAATTCTCCCACTGTTCCCGACTCCACTGCATTACAGAGACCTGGGTGGGAGATGATGCTGGCCCTGTTTTGAGGCTGCAGTCCCCAGGATACACTGTGGTGCACTACCCCAGAGAAAATCGTAGGGAAGGCGGTGTAGCTATTTGTTTTAAATCAAACTTGGACTTCACCGTGCACCCAGGTTCATTTGAGTGTGTGGCTGTTCGTGGAGGACTTGAGTGGCTGCAGGATCCTCCTCATCTATCGCCTCCTGGTCTGATAGGGGGTTCCTGCAGGAATTCGCCGAGTTTGCTGCCGGCGAACATTGGATTCCCCAAGATGTATTTTTCTTGGGGATTTAATGTTTGGGCCGAGGACAGAAGTCAAAAGTGCGCCGATGAGTTACTGCAGAGTATGTCCCTCTTGGGGTTGGTGCAGTCTGTCGGCGTGCCCACTCACCAGGATGGCCACACATTGGATCTGGTGTTCTCACTGGGACTTGAGATCGCTGATCTTGATATTGACTTAGTAGCTTGGTCTGACTATTGCACGGTGAAGTTCACGCTTAGTGCTCCCGCTTATAAATTCTTCCCCTTCTGAGATATTTCGCTGCCGCCCATTAAAAGATCTTACCCTGAGGGTTATTTGGCTGCAGTTGATTTATCAAGGGTGGGTGATGCATGCGTTGGAGTGGTTGGCCGTGGTGAGCGCCTATAATGAGGTGCTATCTGGTGTCATTGACTCCCTCGCACCTGTCCGATGTCATTGGGGAGACTTCATACCTGGTCACCTTGGCGGTGAAATGAAGAAGCTGGGTTGGAATTGGAAACATCGCTGGAGGAAATCCCATCTGGGGGCTGACAAACTGGTCCTGTGTGCGCATTATTGCGCATATCAGGAGGCAATCAACCAAAAGAAGACAATATTTTTGTCCCGGGAGATTGCTGTTGGGAGAAACCGACCAGCCTCACTCTTCCAGACTGTTGATAGACTTCTTCATCCACTCTGTCTTCCAGCCCGGAAGAGTCTCCTCGAATGAGGGATTGTGAGGAATTTGCTCGGTTTTCTCGGACAGGGTGTCTGTGATCCGGCGGGAGGTTCCTCAGCCAGTAATATCATTGCTGTCAGTAGTCGTCAGTCGTGTTCTAAGAGCACTCTCTCTAGGTGGGGGAGTTTAGGCCAGTGGAGGTTCGTGAGGAGGTCATTGAGATAGCGGCCAACTTGAAGTATACCTTTGTGAACTGGATCCTGTGCCAACGCCGCTTCTTGATGAGGTGCATTGACACTGTTGGCCCGGTGTTTGTCCTGATTGTCCGTTGCTCCTTGAGTCAGGGTGTCTTTCCGGATGCCTTGAAGGAGGCTCTGGTGAGACCCCTTTAAAAAGCTTCTCTGGACCCGGAGATTAGGGGCAATTACCGTCTATCTCCAACCTTCCATTTCTGGGAAAGGTTGTTGAGAAGGTGGTATCACTTCAGTTGGGGAGCATCTCATGACCCACGAGTTGTATGATCCCTTCCAGTCAGCTTTTCGGGCCAGACATAGCACTGAAACTGCATTAGTTTGGGTGCAAAATGACCTCCTCAGGGCTAGAGATCAGGGGGACAAGACAATTCTTGTTCTCCTTGATCTCTCCTCAGCATTGATACTGTGGATCATTGTGTGTTGCCTTTCCGCCTGAGGAGTTATGTGGACTCACGGTATTGTCATCAAATGGTTTGAGTCATTTCTTACTAACAGGAGGCAGCGGGTTGTGATGGGTAATTTCTCATCCGTGCCCTGCCTCCCTTTCATTGGAGTCCCTCAGGGTTCGGTATTGGCCCCAATGTTGTTCGTGGTATACATGCTGCCCTGGGGAGATCATTAGGAGGTATGGTTTGAGTTTTCATTGCTATGCTGATGATACTCAACTATACCTATCCTTTGCCCAGGAACATCAAATGCAGTGGATGTGATGAATACCTGTTTGGCTGAGATAAATGACTGGATGTCTTCCAGCTGGCTGCGACCGAACCCTAACAAGACTGAGGTACTGGCAGTGGAGTCGAACAGAGCTCGTGATGGGATGGCCTCTGATTCTGCGACTGGCATTGTGCTAGGAGCTGTGTCATTGATGGCCTCCCCATGGGTCATGAGCCTTGGTGTGATCTTTGGCAGGAACCTGTCCATTAGAGCTCAAATATCCTCTGTGGTTCGTTTCCTGTTTTTCCATCTTAGAAATATCGCCAGGATTAAGCCCCTTGTTCTGGCTCTGGACCTCCCTACTCTGGTACATGCCTTAGTCACTTCTAGACTTGACTACTGTAATGCCCTCTATCTCGGGGTCTCTGGAACTTCTCTCATAGACTGCAGCTAGTGCAAAATGCTGCTGCCCGGCTTTGATAGGACAAATAAGTTTGTCATATTGCCGGTATTCTTGAGTGCACTGGGCTGCCTGTCAGGTGGAGAGTATTGTTCAAGGTGGGTTTTCTCACCTATAAGACCCTACATGGACAGGGTCCTGGTTACCTTCCTGATCTCCTGGTACCATCCACCTCTGTCCGGGATCTCCGCTCCTCTAGTGGTGGCCTCCTCAAGTTCGAAGCAGGTTGAAATCAGCAGGGATCGATCATTTGGAGTTGCTGCTCCAGCTCTCTTGAACTTCGTTGCCGCTTGAAGTGAGAGGCCCCACTATAGAGGCCTTTAAGAGTCGTCTGAAGACCTTTTTATTTATACAGGCTTTTGGAGATTAAGTTTTATATGTATGATATTTTTAATGTAATGTATACGGTATGATATACTGTACAGTTTTGTGCAGCGCCCAGAGCCTTTGGGATTGGGCGTCTTTTTAAATAAAATTGACTTTGACTTTGACAACTTCCTCAGGAAGGCTGTTCCTCTGAGCCATCCCTCTATCTCAATTTTGCCCCTTGTTCTTGCACATCTCTTTTTCTGAAAGATGCTACCTTCTTGTACTTTGTTAATTTCCTTGAGATACTTGAAAGTTTCTATTATGTCCTCCCTCTCCTCCTTTCCTCAAGGGTATACATATTAAGCTGCTTTAGTCTCTCCTCATATGTCTTCTGGTGCAGACCCTGCACCATTTTAGTGCCCTCCTCTGAACAGCCTCCACTCTGTCTATGTCTTTGCAGAGATGGGGTCTCCAGAATTGCATGCACTACTCCAGATGGGGTCTCACCAACTATCTTTACAGAGGGATAACAACTTCCTGTTTTCTACTGTTGATGCCTCTCCCTATGCATCCCAGTATCCCCAGCCCTTTTACTGCCTTCTATGTTGCTTGCTCACCTTTAGGTCATCTGGTATAATTACTCCTAGGTCTCTTTAGATTTTGTTGTTGTTATTATCTCACCCCCCTCCCCACTGTGTACTCTTCCCTGGGTTTTGTTTCCCAGGTGCATTACTTTACACTTCTTTGCATTGAATCTGAGCTGCCATATATTTGACCATTCCTCCAACCTTGCCAAGTCCCTTTTCATCCTTTCCACCTCACTTTGTGTATCAACCCTGTTGTATATCTTTGTGTCATCTGCAAAGACATACATTTCCTTCAGGTGCTTCAATGTCACTTATAAAGACATTAAAGAGGACCGGTCCCAGTACCCAACCTCATGTACCCCACTAGTTACCCTCCTTTCTTCACTGTGGACCCATTTATTATTACCTATGTGTCCTGTTGTCCAGCCAGCTTTTTTTATCAGGCTACCACCTTGGGACCCACTCCAAGGCTGGCTAACTTGTATATCAATTTTTTGTGTGGGACTGTGTCAAATGCCTGCTAAAATCTGGGTGGGCCATATCCACAGCTCCTCCTGGTCTACTACTTTGGTCACGCAGTCAAGGAAATCTGTTAGGTTCATCTGACATGACCTTCCTGCTGTGAAATCATGCTGCTTTGGGTCCTGAGCCACACTGGCCTCTAGGTACTCAACAATTCTTTCCTTCAGAAGTGATTCCATTATTTTCCCTACCACTGAGGTCAAGCTAACTGGTCTGCAGTTTCCTGCCTCTGCCCTGCTCCCACTTTTGTGAAGTGGAATCACATCTGCCCTCTTCCAGTCCTCAGGTACCACCCTCTTTTTGCGGGTGATACCCTGCTAGCAGCCATTACTCCTCCACTGACTGGAGATGCAATGTTAGAACCAAGCAAGTCCAGCAAAAAATGCCCTCCACTTTATTCAAAGGCTTTATTCCATTGAAAATAAAAGTTCCACCATATAGGTACATCATGGGTATGCAGAAAGGAGTCCCAACCGGTTTCATGCTCAACAGGTCATCGGGGCACTAAACCAGTCAGAGCTACTTTCTGCATACCTGCGGTGTACCTATGTGGCAGCACTTTTATTGTTTGAATGCAATAAAGCCTTTGAATACAGCGTAGTGTGGTTTCGGTGATACCTCCCTTATGCACCCAGGCATCCCACTAGCCCTCCCAACTGCTTTGTTGCACTGCCTGGCCACTTCTGGGTAATCTGATATGATTATCTCAGGTCTCTTTCGAGCTTGGTGGTCATCAGCACCACTCCATATTTTGTAATGTGGCCCAGGTTTCTGTGCCCTAAGTGCATTGTTGTGCATTTTTGTATGTTGAAACCCAGCTGCCATACCCGTGACCACTTCTCTGTGTTTCTCAGGTCTTTGCTCATCCTTTCCACCCCTCCCCTGGAGTGTCCGCCCTGTTGCAGATGTTAGTGTCATCCACAAAGAGGCATACCTTCCCTTGCAGCTCCTCTGCAATGTCACTTGTAAAGACATTAAGGAGGCTGGTCCAAGCACTGATCCCTGAGGCATGCCACTGGTCACCCTCCCTTCCTCAGAGTGAACTTGGCCACCATCCTTTGTTTCCTACCCCACAACTAACTTTGTATCCAGTTTACCACTTCTGGGCCCACACCTAAGCTACTCACTGCTTACTAGTCTCCTGTGTAGAACAGTGTCAAAAGCCTTTACTGAAATTTAGCTGAAATTTAGGTAGGCTGTGTCTACTGCCCACCCTGATCTAATTCCTTGTCACCCAGTTGAAGAAATCTACCAGATTTGTTTGACATGACCCCCACCCCCTCCCTGAACCCATGTTACCTTGGGTCTTGCAGCTAGTTGGAGTCAATATATTCCACAATCCTTTCCTTCAGTAGTGTTTCCATTAACTTTCCCACCACTGATGTCAGGCTGACTGGCCTATAATTGCCAGCCTCCTCCTGGTACAGCACCACTTTCATGAAGTGGGACTACATCTACCCTCATCCAGTCCTCCAAAACCACTCCTGTTTCCAGTGACCTGTTAAATAGGACTTTCAGAGGTACAGCCAGTACCACTCTGAGCTCCCTCAATAACTTTGGATGCACCCTATCTGGCCTATTGCTTTGGCCACTTTCAGATTAGCAAGTCCCTTCAGATCTCTCTTTCTGAAAAGGACTAGTGTCCATCTCTTACCCTTCAATGCTTTTGCTACTTTTTTTGGTCCTCCCTTCCTCTGTGAACACCGTACAGAAGTATTAATTCAAAATGTATACTGTTTCCTGGTCCCCCTCTCAAAGTATAGACCTTCCTTTTATGGCTGCAATGGGCAGAGCCCTGCAGACATTTTCTTCAAAAGGGACTCAGAATTACTTCAAAGCATTCTTTCCCACTGAAGAACATGTTGGAGTTGTAGCACTGTCTCCTACGCAGATAACCATACCAGACAACAAAGTCCCTTCTCAAAAAACGAGAAAACAGTGTGCTTCCTCTGCAGTTGTAATACCTCTCCTACTTTGCCAGAGTCACAGATCAGTCATTAGTCCAGAATTCCTTTACATAACATTACAGTTCTGTCTGTAGGCAGTAATGTTTCCTCCTAGGTTTTAAATTTTACACACACACACCACTGCATTTAAAAATCATGTGCAACAGACTTTCTGCCCTTATTTTTCTGTAATAAGCACTCTAGTTCAGAGTGCTGCGCTGCCCAGAGTTGTGCCAAAACCTTGGCACACCTGAGGTGTTTGACAGAGGATCCTGTCAATCCCTGCCTGCCTAGCACAAGGCTAGATGAGCCACAGAGGTTGGAGGAGTTATGATGCCTGAAAGGTGGGGACCATAGGCCAATGGAGCAGTGGGGTTCCATGGAGGATGATGGGGGCATAGCAGTAGTGAGAGGGATGTGAAGGTACCTAGCAAAGGTGCCAGGTGAACTGGCACAGAGCCAATTGGCCCAGGTGGGGATGTGGCACAGCCAGACCACCATGACCTGGACCCCAGGTGGCAACAGCCCTGGAACCTGCCCCACAACAATAATTCTGTGAACCCTGTTACAGTTTTGCCCCACCACCTCCATTGTGAGGCTGTTCCCGTATCCACCACTCTTTCTGTGAAGTACTTCCTCACATCTTTCATGAGTCTATCCCTTTCCAGCTTCATAGCATGTCCCCTTGTTCTTTAGCATCTTTTTCTGAAAAATGATTCCCTCATGTACCTTATTTAGACCCATGAGGTGGTTGAAAGCCTCTGTCATATCCCCCCCATACTTTCCTCCAGGGTGTACACACTGAGGTCCTTCAGTCTGTTCTTATTGGGCTTTTATGCAAACCCTACACCATTTTAGTTGCCCTCCTCTGGACCACCTCAACACTGTCTCTGTATGTCCTTCCAGAGACGTGACCTCCAGAACTGGACACAGTACTCTAGTTGAGGTCTCACCACTGATCTATACAGAGGTAACACCACTCCTTCTGCCTTCTGGTGACACGCCTCCTTATGCACCCAGCATCCCACTAGCTCTCCCTACTGCCTTGTCACACTGTTTGGCTACCTTTAAGTCATCATATGATTACCACCAGGTCTTTTCCTGTTTGGTCATTGTCAATACCACTCTCCCATTTTGTACTCTATCCCTGGGTTTTGTGCCCTAAGTGTATGTTGTTCACTTTTGGCATTGAAATGTATCTGTCATTGCAAGCTTGGACTAAGTTTTTCTGTGCTATATACTGTTAAACTGTATAATGCTTGGACCATTGGATATTTGTATATCTATTTGTATTGGATTATTCAAGCTTGAATTTCAGTGGTTAACGCTGCATGTGCTTTAAAACAAAGAATGTTTAATTTTAAAAGAAAAAGAAACCTAGCTGCCATACTCTTGACCATTCCTCTGACTTTCTCATATCACTATTCATTTTCCACCCCTCCTGGAAACTCTAACCTATTGCAGATTTTTAGTGTCCTCTACAAAAGGCAAACCTTCACCTCCAGCTCCTCTGCAGTGTTGCTAATGAAGACATTAAAGAGCACGGTCCCAGTGAAGAATATTTCACATGCAGCTCGCGCTGGGAGCGAGGTGTTCGGGTAAGGTTTTCAAGAAGCTTGCTCAACTATATATCAGTATGGCTGATGAAACCATTCTTATGGTTGTAAGAGTGGTCTCACATTCTTAGGGTATCACAACTGCTCAGCTCAGGCAAGATGGCCACCAGGCCAGGATGCTGTCTACCTGAGCTCTGAATGTAGCCTGCTTGGTTTAGTCTTGGAGCTCAGTTTTGCTAAAGTCAGTCATTTTACATGCCTCAAATTATTATTTTGTATTCTTTAGGGCTTGTGTGTCCAGGTTGTGTTGCTATCACAAAACACTATTTTTAAATTTTAGTTGAAACTAGTGTGTTTCTTAGCATCCATTATATAGGCAACTTTGAGGCTTAGGGCTAGAACGTAGTTAGGTTTGGGACAGTGAATTATTGCTTAGTCAGCTTTTTATTTTTAATTAGGGCAGTCTCTGCCACTCCCAGGGCTTCTGGCATCAATTTTACCTGTTTTGGATTCCCTGGCTGTTTTGCTCCTTGTCACTAACCTCCTGGGAAAATTCCTTGATCCTGCTTGTGAAGCCATGCAGCAGTTGTTGCTTTGTGCACATCATCTCCACTACATGACCAGCGTGAAGTGCTGTGGTTTGTTACCTCATAGGTAGACTTTGGGCTCCCAGAGCTTCTGTAGCAGTGGGCTCATAGAAACATAGAAGCTGATGGCAGATAAGGACCGCAAGGCCCATCCAGTCTGCCCATTTCTTTTTCTACCTTATGAATGTGCCATCGGCCTTCTGTTCCTGTTTCTGTGGATGCAACCTGCTGTATGCACTTTTGGTGGATGTTGTGTGCACAGTGCTTCTGTTTTAATCTAAATTGAGCTGGTATGGTTTGTTTTCCACTGAGGAAGCCTCTGGGTCCCCAGAGCTTCTATAGCAGTGGACACTTGTTCCTGTGGTCATGCCTTCATCTTTGTTGAATGTGAGAACCCATGTACTGTGGCAAGTTTACAATTTGTGACTTTCTTTGATGATAACCAGTATTAAAACTGGCTGTCATTTATCAACCTTTCTCTAAGCTAGTAGTGGTGACAGCACTGCTGGGGACATTTGACTACTTGTTACCTTCCTTAATTTCCCTAGTAGTGGTAAGAGCACTGCTGGGGAGGGATCATCTGTAACTGTTGAGACTCAGTTTGTCCCATTTTAAATATCTTTTACTATTCCCCAGTAGTGGTGAGAGCACTGCTTGAGAGACTTTGCGTGCTGATTAATTTGTTGCTTATTACTGGACTTCTGTGGAGCCTTTATTAACGACATACTTTTAAATAACCTATCTGATCACTTGTTAAATATGCCATTGGCTAGCACAACTTATGATCTGGACTTACATTTGTTTTGTTTAACTTTATTTTAATATTTATTTGTGGATTGTGGGCTAGAAAGTGGGTATGTGTGATTGTGTTGTGGTTTACTTTTGTCTGGGGCAAGTGAATGAGTTGGGGGTCAGTTTCTAACTGCTTGAAGGTTGAGAGGTTAATTTAAACTTTGTCAGGGTTTGGGCAGGTGTTTAATATTTTATTTCCTTTATTGTATGTATTGTTCGGACAATTGTCTTAACCAGTAGGCTTAGAGATGTGTTTAGGTATTGGGTCCCGTAGGCTCAGTTACACAGCAAAACCAGCTAGTGGACCATCACCCATTCGCCAACCTCCCTTGTCACCTGCAGCTCATCGGCACTGTCGGGAGGCCAGTATTGGAAGGCAGAAGAATGGTAGATGGTGGTGCAGCAGGGTAGTGGATGGGAGAGCCATATCAGAGTGGCGAGGACCAGGAGACACCCTGTGGTGAACTGTGGTCTCCATACCCAGGCTGTCTACTGATTCTGTGGACAGGTAGCTGTTGGACTAGTAGTGGTACGGTCAATACCACACAAGAAAAACAGTGCAGTATTAAGTGTGCTGTGTAGAGGCGCAAGGAGTTACAGTGACAGGGATATAACAGCATTAGGGAATTACTGCTACCCCTGTCACTGTATGCTTTTCTTGCAAGGGATCAAGTTACTTTGTGCTGGTGCCTGGTCAAGCCACTCCCATGGTGCAGTGGCTAAGGCACCAGCACATTGTGAATAGGAGACCTGGGACCATGGTTGGGTTCCCCCATGTCTCCCAATTTTGTGGCTAAAAAAACAAAGTCCCCCGAGTTTCTCCCCATGCCAAAGGCCACACCCCTTGGAGTTTGTTATCTAAATTCCTGTGGGTATGGGGATCAAAGCCCCACATCAGGGCTGCTGGGGGCAAAGCCCATCCCAAAAAACAAGGAAGCCCATGTTTTCTAAAGGTGTGCACTGTTTATGTGGTTATCTGTGTTTTACCTGATGTTATTAGTGCATGCCCTTATGCTTGCGGCATTCATTGCTGTGCAGTTTTGTTCAAGCTGAGATGACCCCATTCAACTAGCAGCCACCTCTAGTCCTCTTCGGTGGTGCTGTCAATGCAAGGTCAGTCAAAATAAGACTGCAACTATAGTAGACCTGATTTCCTCATTCGATCTCACTTGCATCATGGAAACTTAGCTAGGGACAATTCTGGTCCAGTTCTGGAGGTGGCTTTCCTGGCTGGATTCTCCATCATGCATTTCCAGAGAGGGACTGCAGGTGTGGGGTGTAGCCATCTGCTTTAGAACCAACTTAACTTCTCCTTGCACCCAGTGAAAGCTACTTCATCATTTTAATGCATGGCCATGTGGGGGTTTTGGACGAGGCTGCAGAATCCTTCTTGTGTAATAACCCTGAGGTACAAAGGAAATTTCTGCAGGATGTCATGTACTTCATTACCAAGAGGGTGTAGGAGTCATCCAGATGGTTGATTCTGGGTGACTTCAATGCCTGAGTTGACAATGAACTATTGCAATTTGGAGACTTCCTCCAGGCGATGAATTCACTGAATCTTGCACAAGCATTTGCTTCTGTGACTCATTGCCATAGCCGCATTTTGAATTTAATATTCTCAGTGGGGCTTGAGATAGTTGATCTCAGGATTGATCCAGTCATTTGATCAGATCATTGCACAGTGATGTTCTTGTTTGGGACTCCCCAGTAATCCCTCCCATGGAGATTGTCCATTATGCCCTTTGAGGAATTGTCCTATGATGGATTTTTGGCAATGATGGACCTCTCTAAGGTGAAAGCTGCTTGTGTGGCTGGAGTGGATGAGGCGGTCACAGCCTGTAACAAGACAGTGACCTCATCGCTTGACTGCAATGCACCAATCTGTATATGACCCAGGTCCTCTTGCTTGAGATCCCTATGGTTTGATGGGGCTCTCAAGGAGATGAGGACAAAGGGTAAGAGGCTGGAGCATTGTTGATTGAAGTCTGTATCGGGGAGGACAGACTGGCTTTGAAAGCTCACTATAGTGGTATCAAAGGACTCTGTCCCATAAGAAGGCAATATTCTTGTCCAAGGAAATAGCTACAGGGAAGGACAGACTGGCTCAGTTCTTTACAACCTAAAGTTGCAGTACAAGTGGCCAAGTATGAAGAATATGCTGTGTTCTTCTCTGACAGTGTCCTCCATCGGGTCCAGTATTTGTCCAACATGGCTTTTGTTTTCCTGCAGTGGTCAGTCAGGTGTTACTGAGTTTGGGTCAGTGGAGGTGGAGGAAGTATGTGACATAATCTCGTTGATGTGGCCATATTTTTGTGTGAACTGGATCCTGACCCGACATGTCTCCTTGAGGGGCATTTGACAGTGCTCTGAAAGAGGTGCTGTTGAGGCCCTCATGTAAAAACATCCTCAACCCTTACAGCTTGGTGAGTTACAGACTCATCTCTAACCTGCCCTTTTGTGCAATGTTACAGAGTAAATCATGGCCCTGCAACTCAAAACTCACCTCGCTGCTGTCAATATCTTTGAGCCCCTTCAGTCTGGATTTAGGTCAAGGCACAATACTGAAATGGCTCTTGTACAGGTACATAATGAGCTCCTCAGGGCTAGAGACAGAGGAGAATAGTCACTTCTCATTCTCCTCTATCTCTTCAGTCTTTGCCACTTTAGACCATGGTGTGACACTGGATCACCTTAGGGGCTTTGTGGACTCACTGGTACTGTCTTTGACTGGTTTGACTCATTCTCACTGGCAGGACACGTGGGGTTGTAATGCAGAGCTTCTTTTCACACCTGATGCCCTGCCATTTGGAGCTCCCAGGGTTTGATCCTCTCACCAATGCTGTTTGAAGTGTACATGCTGCCCTTAGGTGAGATCATTCAATGCTACAGCATAAGCTTCTCCTGCTATGTAGATGACACCCAGCTATATATGTCTTTTGCACCAAGAACTGGTGGCACCATAGAGGTACTAAATGAGGGTCTGGCCAAGATTCAAGACTGGATTCCCCAGTTGGTTAAGGTTCAACCTGAAAAGAACAGAGGCACTGGTGATTGAGTCTGGTTGCCAGTGGGAAGTAGAGACTGCTGGGGTTAGCCCTGCCTTTATGCTGGGTTCAGCCCCATTGGTGGCCACCACAAGGGTGAAAAGTCTGGCATTATCTTCAGTGACAGATTGACATTTGAGGCTCAGGGTAACACTTTATTTTAAGTGTCATTAACTACACTGTAGCTACTGCTTAACTACACTGTAACTGCACTGTAACTACTGTGTAGTCACATGTAACTACTATTTAGTTTTTAACTAGTTTCACAGTTGCATGTTGTGTACTTACACAATTTGAATGCACATGCAATGACTACTGTCTCCCTTTCAGAACACATCAATTAATTCTGACAAGTGTAACTACACATTTAATAGCTATTGTAATCAGAATGGTAACTAAAATATGATTACAATATAACTTCATCTGCTACACTTAAATACACTGACTGGCAACTCTTTAGATGATGTCCTATGTCTGTATTCCAGTTTTCATGAACTTACAGGTTAATAAACATGCAGTCTAGTACTGTGAAATGATATATGACTGTGCACAAAAATATTTCATCTACATAATTACTAACTGGAGTTGTAACAATATTGTTGCCAAGAAATCCATCAGTCCACCAGCTACTAGCTAACCTGTCCCCCTCCCATTACCCATCCTTACCCTCCAAGTGTATCCATCCATCCCCAGCTACCAACTATCCTGAGCCCTTACTGTTACCCCCACCTATCCTCATCTGTCCCTTCACCATCTATTCTGCCCCCTCCCATCCCCTTACCTCATCCCACCAGCCTACTCAACAGACAATCATTCCTTCCTCCCTGAACTCCTTTCCCCCTTCAAGTTAAGTGACTCATGGCTACATCCCTATCCATATCACAATCAAATACCATGTAACAAGGTATGCCTTTGCCTAATCTCTCTTTCTGTATGTACGCCAGTGCCTTATGTTATAGATTTATATACCTTCGCATTAGCTTCTTTGCACTTTGCAGTACACTGCTGATGTTAGCATTATCACATGGTGTGCTACTGCCTGTATCTCAACTTCGTATAACTCAACAGGATCCTTATATGTTTTAGTATATCATTACCCTGTACCAAAATATTCCCTTGTTTGTATCTACCTTAATGTAATTGTTTTGTCTTGTAACTCTCGATTGTATCTACCGTTATGTGATTTTGTTGCCTTGTTACTCCTGGCGATATAAGTTATGTATGTCTCAGTCTGCCTATGTAATTCAGGACTTCTTTGTGAATGAGCTCACTCAATGGAGTTTCTCCTGCAATAAACTTTAACTTGAACTTGAAATAATGGTATTGTTTTCACAGTTAATGCCTAAGTAACATGTATTTGCAAGTGTGCACACTTACATTTATCAAATGCCAGTACTATAGCTCATTCAGAAATCAGTCCCTCATAAACTTACTGCTTACTAAACATGCAGTCTAATATTGGACCCTATTCACATAGGCAGCAGGGAATGTGTCAAATGTGCATACCGGTCTGGCGATCAACAGCAGCCATCTACTCAGATGGACTGCCCACTAGCAGACAGGATTCTGCACTCTGAGTAGCGTGGGAATTGTGGGATATGGCTGAACCTCCTATTACTTTTACTTTCAGTAAGGGGACCAACTGGTGTGCCCATGTTCAATGTCATACCCCAGTCCTCATAGTATTTTCAGACAGTTGGGATAGCTTGGTGGGAAGGATGGTATCATGGACAAGCACCCGTTCAGCTGTTGGAAGGCCATGCAATGGCAAAGGAAGAGTCCATGCCTGTATATCCAGTGTCACCTACCACCACTCCACACTGCAGATCAAGTATATAGTATGGCATGTAGCCATGTCCCACCTCAGCCACCCACATGAGCAGCAATAGGACAGGGGTGCTGGTGCAGAAGAGGTGGCTCAATGCCCAAACTGTTCCAGGAGAGGCTTAATAAGCCTGCAAATATACTGTATTGTTTGAGTGTAGGTGTTTGGTGTAAAGGATGAGAGAAACTGAAAGTATATAATGGCAGTATATTTATTTTTATATACAAATCTGTGACCAGAAAAGGCACTATGAGGAAAAGTTCATTACCTGGTGTGTATACATCACATTTAATGTATTTATGTATGCACTGATGACCAAAAAGGCATACTGAGTCAAGGCTCATTTCTTGGTGCATCCAGAGAACGGTACATGGAGTAAATGCAACTCACAATGCATGATAGCACAAACAAATAAGAACAATGTACAAATTGTGAGCGGTAATCATTAACTTATTAGACCAGTGGCAGAACGCGCAAATACAAGGGCTAACCAGAGATGTACTAAGAGCAAGATGGAGCAAATGAACCTGAAAAGCACGTTTAAGAGCAGGGTGGGCAAAGAAAGAGGCTGATGGGGTAGAATGGTTCCAGATGATGGGAAACAAATTTAAAAGCAGTCTGACCCATGGAGCTATTGTGCGAGGGGTAACAAGGTCTGAGAGTCAAAAGAGGGGCTAGTCTGATAACTCAGATTGAAAATATTATACGGGGATAGAATAATAGGGTGAATAAAATGAGAATACATTCAGCCAACTACTCAATGGTATTTCATTTATTCCTGATGTACTTTTGGGTGTGATTTTTTTAATTGGGAGGACTAAGGTTATATTCATTTTTTGGGGAGACTCAAGAACATTTTCATGACTTGTGGGAAGCTTACAGTGACAAAGTCTGAGAACTAATGCTATAATCAAATATCATAAATCGTCCCCAATATATCTGGGAATCAAGTAAACTAACCATCTAAATCCAGTGTACACTCTACCTGCTTGTTTTAACTAGGATCTAATGCCTCATAGTTACCCGATTCTTAGTTTTAATTTTAATTGCAGCCCTATGTTGCAAAACTGGCTAAAGCATATAGGTTACTTTTGAATCAAAAGATAATATTTTCATCATTTTGGCCTTTATATCCAGATGTTTAAAATTCTGGCACACTGGAGATTCATATCTCTCTCTCTCTCTCCTTCTCTATTTCTATCTCTTTATCTCTCTCTCTCTCCCTATCCTCTTCCAGACTAGGACATTCAAATGAAATATGTGGAATATGTAATTTATTATTGTCATTACAAATAAACAGCATATTTATGGATCTTAAGGTACCTGATTCCCAGATATGGGTTAGATCCCACATCTCATTCTGGTAAGTGCTTTCCTATGTTCTGTTTTATCACAGAACACTAAATATTTTCCATGATACAGTAAGGCTAGTTCTAACCTTTTAGCATGTTATATTACCAGGCATCATTTATATTAGCAATATCTTTTCCTTAGCAGTATCTATGATTCCTTGAATTGCAGTATCTGTGAATCTCCCTGTATCATCCTGGATGTCAAAAATATAATTATAGTGAGTCAGATCCATTAAGTATGTGATTTAGTTTTCCAAACCATGATTATGCCCTTTTCTTTGCTTCACTTCCAACTATCAATTTTATGGTAAATTGTCTGCTGTGGCCATTGTAATTTTTTTCCAGTAACCAATACATCTTATTATCACCGTTGTGCAAATGGGCAAAGCAAATTCACTAAGATAATAAGTCTGTATTTCAAGGTTTCAGACCATCAAAAGATATAACCTTGACACTGTGCCACACAAGAGACTGATTATGAAACTGAGCAGCTGCGGTGTAGGATCCAAAGTGGTGAATTATAGTAGAAATTAGTTAATGAATACAAAACAGAGGTGGAGGTTAACAGCACTCACTCTAAGGATGGAACAATGACCAACAGGGTGCAGCAAGGCTCAATACTAGAATCGGTCCTCTTCAATGTCTTCATAAGTGACATTGCAGATGAACTGGAAGGGAAGGTATGCCTTTTGCAGATGAAACTAAAATCTGTAATAGGGTATATAATCAGGAAATGGTGTAAAGAATGTTTAGGAATCTTGGGAAACTCAAGGGTGGTCAAAACATGGCACTTAGGATTCAATGCCAAAAGTGCAAAATTATGCACTTAAGGCATATGAGCCAAGGAACTGAATATAGAGACTGGGTGAGGTACTGTCAGTCAATAAGCAGGAAAGGTACCTTGAGGTTATCATATTGATTACCTCAAAGTGGCAGGACAATGTTAAGAAGTGGTGATTATGGCAGTGTAATGTTGGGGTGCATAGAGCAGTATCTCCAGCAGGAGGAGGAAGGTTGGTTTTGCCACTGTATTACTCTACTGGTGAGACCCCCCCTTGAGTATTATGTGTCCAGTTCTGGAGAATGTACCTCAGAAAAACATAGGGTAGAGGCAGTCCAGAAGAGGGTAGTAAACTGGTGCTGGGTTTACACCAAAATCCCTACAAGGAGAAACTGAGGATCTCAACATGTACACCCTAGAAAAAGAGGAGAATAAGAGGCTGCATGACAGAGACATACAAGTACATCACAGGGGTGAACACAGTACAGGAGGGAGTTTATCTCAAAGCAGGAAGAGCACCAGGACCAGAGGACATGTGATGAAGCTGGAGGGGAAGTTAAAGAGGAAAGTGAGGAAGTTCTACTTCATCGAATGAGTGGTAGATGCATGGAATAGACTGCCAGTGGAAGTGGTGGAGATGAAAACAGTAGAGGCTTCATGCATGCATAGGATAGACAGAAAGGAATATTGGTCAATATGCAGGGAGGAGGAGAGTCACCAGAGACCAGTAAGGGTCTGTGAAGGCAGACTAGGCAGGGACCATCTGGGTAGACTGGGTGGGTCTCATGGTCCTTTTCGCTGCAAATTCTATGAGCCCACCTCGGACGGGCTTAGAGAGGCAGAAACTGCATCAAACAGCAGCTTGTGCTGAAGCCCCTTTGCCAGGGGCTCTGCACCAGATTCTGGTACAGGAGGGGTCCCGACACTGAAGTCAGCACACTTACAAGAACCCTTCTTGTGTGGAAAACATCTGGCACATGGGACGGGTCTTCCATAAGCCCTTGTGACAAATGCAAGTGCCCCCATCCCTGATTCTCACCAAATGCACTGCCTTGGTGATCTATAATCCCCTCTCCTTGAACCCCACTGCAACCTGTATTATAATTCATAAATACCCCATACTGCCTGTTCTATGTAATACATCAGATATACCCCTGCTCCCTGATGCAGTCAGTATTGTATTTAATAACCCCATGATGCCAGTTGTATGTATATAGCATATGTACCCCTCATCCCGATGTAGCCCACATTATTTTCAATAAAATCCCCCTGATGCTGCTCATTGTGTAATATTTCAAATGTGTCCCCTCTAATGCAGCCCATATTATATTTAATACTAGCCCCCATCCTAATACTTCTCATTGTATGTACAATATCAAATGTTTCCCTCTCCCAGTCTCCAATGCTTCCCATTGATAATTGATATCATGCCTCCCTCGTGGTGGTATAAAGCCCCCCAACAGGTGGTACCACCTCCTTACCTCTAAAAACAGCCAACTCTAGACACAGCCCACCTCTTGCCTCCATAACCAGATGCCAACTGAACTGTCAGGTTCGCGTACACTATGCAAACTCTGGTAGGTCGGCACCCAGAAGCAGAGGGTGAGAGGTGGGCTGTGCTGGTTGCCAGCTGTTTTTGGGGATGGGAGGAGGGAGAGGGGTGGGTACTACCTGTTGGGGTGAGAGGCACCATGCCACCATGAGGTGGGCATGATATTAATTATTAATTAGGCAGCACGATTGGGGAGAGGAAACATTTGATATTGTACATATAATGGGAAGTATTGAGATGGACTGGTTTGTATTATATATAATATGTTCTGCATCAGGGTACATATGATATATTACATACAAAAGGCTGCATTGGGGATGGGGATTTTATAATATACTATGGGCTGCATCAGGATCATGGGTACATTTGCTATATTACATAGAATGGGCAGTATTGAGGGGGTATTTATGAATTATAATATGGGTCGTGGTGGGGTTCAGGGAGGGCATGCTATGAGTTCTATTGAAGACATCAGGGATCAAGGATCACTGCACATTGCCACATACAGTTGACTCTCCCAGAGAAGAATATTTGTGACCCTTAGACCAGCCTTGGCTGGTCTAAGGGCACTTAGAAATGTATCCTTTGGAGTGAGTTTACAGAATCCATTTTCAGGGATATGGCAGCTTGTATCTGCCACATGCCCCTAGAGACAGGTCAGCAGCCCAGTTTGGGGCACAGGGGTGGCCTAAGCCCTATTTAGGGGCAGGCAGCCTGTGGTTGACACAAGCTGCCTTGTGAATAGCTCAAGGACTGTTTTTGATGCAAGGTGCCACGTGCACCACTTATGTTTGGTGCAGGCACCTTTGTCCATCTTAGAGCTTTGAGAATTGAGCCCTATGTGTCTATGTTAGTCTAATTTGCCAATTAGTATGAATCACTGTTAATCCATGATGTCAGACAAATGCCAAAATATTCCAGAGGACTAGGGAAGAGTGTGGAAGTAAATATCCCAAATAAAAGCAAATGAAAAACATTTACAGTAGTACAAAAGCATTGACAAGTGTGAAGAAATGGGAGCAATCTGGTAGCTAATAATAAAAGAGAGGTCTAGAATCCCCACCGGAAAAGGCCACAAAAAGGGTATTCATAGAAACAGAAAGAGAAAGAGGAATTATGGCAGAAGTAAAACAGCAAATGTATTTACATGGAAGTTACTGCATAAGAAGATTTAAAAAAATGTAGCGTGGAGAAATGAGAATTTGAAGTAATACTGAATGTTCAGATACCAAGAGAACAGCAACAGTCATAAAGAGTAAAATCTCAAGTATTAACTGCAAAAAATGAAAACCCACCCTCTACCCTTATAACCCAAGACCAGACTATCATTCCAGGGCCATGCCCACAAGTCTGCTGCTTCAAGCTATGGGTCCAAAGCCTAGGCTCACAAGTCTGCTGCTTCATGTAGGGCAGACCTGGTCAGTGATGACTTTCCTTGTGCAGGGCTCCCATGGGCCCAGTGTGAAGCACAAAGATGAGTCATAGGTTTCTTTGCATTGGGCATTGTTTGCTCAGAGCCTTGTGGGCTCTGAACAAAGCAGGATCAGCCATAACTTTTTGTGCAGGACCTCATGGACCTGCGAAAGGAAAAAAGGTTTTGTGAAGTGGGCCTTATTTACCTATTTCTACCAGCGTTGTCTAGTTGCACATTTACCTGAATGTTCAATTTCTCACTCACTTTTATCTCTTCAATATACTATTAAATTTACCACTTTCATTTTGTTTCTTTTATGCTCCCACATGCTTTCCAGTGTAATGCCACATAAACTTCCAGCCTCAGCATCTCTTAAAAATTTAATACTTGACTAAATTGATATTAGTAGCTTCTAAAGTTAGGGTTGAAGGCACTTACTGTATATATAAAACCTCAGTGTTTGGACATTCATAGTTTGGCAATCTCTTGGCATATGGACATGAAACATATTGGACACTTATAGTTTGGCAGTCTCTTGACATATGTAAACGAAACTTGGAAGGCTCTTATTTGGGACCAGGATCTCAGGACTTGCCTATTTCAGGAAATTTAGTTCAGTGCAGGGTGTCAGAAGATTGTAAAGGGAAGAGGTGCTAAACATTGGAAGGGCACTTGTTACAGTATAAAGGGCACTTTTTCCAAACTAGTTTTCAATATACATGTAACATAGCTATTCAAAATAAATAAGAATTGAACTTACAACACTGTTTACAGTTCATTTCTTATTTCTGTATCGGTGGCAGAGGTGTAAATATATGTCTGCCTTATACCAGGAAATGACCACTAATATAAGCAGTGACACTGTAATGAAATTCTAAGGTATTGAACTATACTTCATATATATTGTATGGTAGAATGCTGTTACATATAAAAATCTATACAAGCTCAAAAGTTGTTATGCTGCAGTAGCTTGTTATGCTGCACCACAACATAGCTTCTGCAGCATAACAGATTAGAATCTTGTCAGAAATGCTTGTGATGCGAGCTGCTCATCCTTCAAATTGTAAACAGTCAAGCGAGTGTTTTTAAAGCATACACACAATGTTGGCCACTATTTTCTCCCACGAGTCAAGTGATCATGAAAAATTCAATGAAGAGCCCTGCCCTAACAAAATCTCTTCCTTTGAACTTTGACTCAACTGTCCCTCTCATTTGTCTCCTCACAATTGGCGTCTTCAGCTCCAGAGATCATGGCAGCACGCCGGATCATCCGCACGCAATAGACTAATTTAAAGATAAAATGTCTAAGTAAAAAACAGTAAAAATACTGTATTGTTGTTTGTTTTTTCAATTTGTCACTAGCTACGCCGATTCTCGCTGTTCACACCAAACATAAGTAAACATTTTATTAACCAACTGTACCGACCGATTGTTTCTGTCTAATGCCTAAGGATAACTGCACATGTAACGAGATTTCAAACTTGAAATACATTAGATAGGTGACCATACACTATAAAGACAATGTATGTTCCTCTATCACGTAACAAGTTTGAAAACTCTTCTCGAGTCGTCATGGCAACTAAACCTCTCAAACTTCGCTCTCGAGGTTCCAAACGTCTCCATGATGACCTCTCGAAGAGTTTACAAACTTGTTATGGATAGAGGACCATACATTATCCTCTATATTTAATAACTGCCCAAATACACCTTATTTTACAAGAAAATTAGGTCAAAACCTGCACTACTGTTACAGTTTTCTAGTCATGTTTTCAACTTTTGTGAGCATATTGATGTTCATGTAATTCTTTATTGCCATTTGTAAAATATCAACAAGTAACCCAGTGGACAATTAATTAATTGATGAAGCATAACTAGTTATGGGTTATGTAAGGTTTGCTTATAGGAGACACTTTAACAAGGTCAAAAACTCATTCACATATATCTGTCTTGGCTATTAAGAATGAGATCCTGGCTGAGTTGCTCCTGTCCCTGTGGTGCTGAGGTACGGTAGAGGGCATTGGATGCCACACTCACACTGCATTGGTGACCCAGGTTCAGGAAACGAGCTCGGGTCATCAGTGGGTTGGCGGGGGGACGAGCTAGATTGAGCCACCATCAGGCAGCTGTCTCTCTGTGGGAGGGTTGGACACCTATCTGACCAGTGGACAGTGTCAGGAGGGCAGGGCACAGTTAGGGTGCTTGTCAGGAACCGTGTCTGTCACAGCTTTCTACCTGGACCTTGGTCCTTCATGCTGGCATCCTCTTGGAGGCAGGGCTTCCAGTGCTACTTCCATAACAACGGAAAGCCCCACACCCCTGCCATGCCCTGTTCTGAGAGAGTGGATGGTTACCATGCCACCACCAAGTGTCGAAAAAGTCCTAATATAAAAAAAAATGAGCTCACATTATTGAGATCAAATAACTGCAAACACACACACACACACCATTTTTAAACCAACTACCTCTTAAACCTTTGGGGATTTGATTCCAACTAATTATTATTAGATTTACATAGATACATAAAGTTTAAACATCTGTTTAAGTATAACTTTTATTATTACTACATAAGCAACAACCCCAGAAAATCTAAAAATTACATATTTATGCAACAGGTGTTAGAATAAAAACAGCAGATTAATCCACTTATCTCAGTCACTGTCCAGATAAATGAGGAATGATGTAATCTCTATAACTAAAGTTATTCCCATAGTGATTACATTATACCCATTTATCCACACAATGATTATGTCACTCGCTGGCTGGTTGTCACTATTTCCACGCACTATCCCAGAACTCCGCTTTACTGAATGCATAGACACAGCACCTCCTTTTCTATGTCACTGCCCCCCCATGGCTCACCTGTCACTAATTTGCCTACACTGTTCTTTTTTACCTCCATTCCCATTCCATCTCCCAGTCCCCATAACATAATCTATACCTTTGTTTCTTTTCAAAAACAAACTCTCTTCAGGACTGAGTATGGTGTTATCTTCCATCTCTAGCTGCTCACCTCATCTCTCTCCCCCGGGTCTCTCACTTTCACTTTCTATGAAACCAAACTTCACACTGACCACAGCATAACAGCCCACTGTTTCATCTTCTGTGAACTGCTCAAGCAGCAAAATACAGCCTGTCTCACACACAAGCTGATCAGAAAAAAAGTTTTCTTAAACTAAAGCATTAAACTGTAATATGTAAGACACCAAGCACAACCATCACCATGTTTTAGAAAATGTTCAACCCATCCCACAAGCAGCCACACCCAATCAAGTGCTCAACTCAAATCCTACACCAATCAACCGCAAGAAATGTACAAAATCAGCCAATGAATAGACACAGCAGCTCACCATTCCAGTCAAGAAACTGAGGTACCACCAAAGAAACTACCGGCAAAGTAAAGAGTACAACAAAAGAATACACAAAGAAACCCTCTCACACAAACAAAACAAACATAAAAATGCATGTTGCATAAATCAAATATGTGGTGGTCTCTGTGTGATAAACAAGTTGTCCTGAACAGCTGCCTGTGACATCTCGTGAACTTCACTCATGACTTTGCAACTTGGGAGGTTACTCGAGGTTGCAGTCAACTGTACAAGATAACTTGGTTTATCCCACAGAGGCCACCAGCATATCCCATATAAATACTGTATATATATGATATGTAACAGGGACCTGTGGAATACATGTTATTTTCACAAGAGCTGTATGACCTTGGGTAACTTCATGAGTTCGTAAGCCATGAGTGATGTGTTTAGCGTCAGACAACGAGTGGCTAAATCATGTATTCCACTAGATACCTGTTACATATTCCATTTATGCAGTAGAGATCCTTTGGGACAGTGCATGGAGTTTTGTTTAAATTGTTGATTTAATTTTAATGTAAACCTACATGGACTTTTTGTGGTTTCTCAGTGTAACTCTGTTTAGCATAGTGGTTACTAAGTGGTTGCTATGGATGCTCCAACTTTATACTATGGCCAGTATATAATGAAAAGTTTGATGCACAATTCTTTACTTTTTGCTTTGGGGGCATTTGTTTGTCAAAAAGTGAAATAAATTGAATTTTCTGCCATTTTCTGCTGTTATAAAAATATAAAAGGTATCTATAAATGAAACACCTCTCGTATTGGATATGTTTGTGCTGAACAACCTTTGTGTTCAAAGTACCATACTAAAATTTTTCATTTCAAAGTTATTTGCATTTATTTGTTGAAAACTTGCAAACAAATGCAATTTTCTGGAATTTTTTGCTAATTATAAAAAACAATAAGGTATATATAAATGAAACACCACTCATTTTGTAGATATTTTTGTACTGAACAAATTTTGTGCTCACAGTACCAACTATCATATTTCATTTAAAGTTATTTACATTTATTTGTCCAGAAAGTGAAATAAATAATGTTTCTGTTGTTTTTGGCTAATTATTAAAACAACTAAAAGGTATCAATAAAGGAAACACCACTCATTTTGTACATAATTTTGTGCTGAACAATGTTCATTCTCACAGTACCATGCTAACATTTTCATTTTAAAGTTATTCACATTTGTTTGTCAAAAAGTAAAAAAATCTAATTTCCTGCTGCTTTTGCTAATTATAAAAATCTAAAAGGTATATATAAATGAAACAGCACTCATTTTGTAGATATTTGTGTGCTGTACAAATTTCATGCTTACAGTACTATATCATTTTTCATTTTTTTTTACTATTATGTCTTTATGGTGCTTTTACCCTGTTGTTCCCTTCACCCTGCCATGCATCCATGGCATGAGCACATGTGTGTGAAGCATGCAACCAGGCACACTATGGGATTCCTCACTCTACTGGTTACCAGATCCATCTGCACTGCCACGGGCCTCCATCTGGTGATGGCGGGACTGCGGGAAGGCAACCCTCCCAGGAGAGGAGAACCAGCACTTGATCCTGCTCCCCCATGCTGGCACCACAATGACCTGCAGTTGTTCCCGAACCTGGGTTGTCAGTGTGATGTGAGATGTGGCATCCAGTGCCTCAACCCTGATCACCAACAGTCCAGCTATCATTTTCATTTAAACTTATTTGCATTTATTCATTCAGTTGTTAAAAAGTGAACAAAAAGCTTTGATTGACAGGTAGCATTTATTCAACATATATTTAATAAATCTGGATTCAAAATGTACTCAACATATGTGAAAATAAATGGATTTATTCAACGACTTCGAGTCCATGTCTATGCATGCATAGCTATATATATATATATATATACACATATGCAAAAACTTCGTTAATGCATCAGTTAGGGTTCTTCTACAGTGAAAAAAAGTAAGGAAATTTAATTTTAGGTTTCCACCCCATGCATCCACACCATCCCACCCCCACCAACAGGCATCGGGGTATGTGTTGGGGTCATCGAGCTAACTCTTACCCATCCCATATGTAAACAAGCTGAGGTGGTGCAGTGTAGGAGAATGGGGTAAGAGTTAAGGCTGATGACCCAACGCACACCCTTATACCTGTTGTTGGGGTGGGCAAGAGGTGGAACCCTAAAATTGAATTTCTGTTTTTTTCGCTGTAGAAGAACCCTAACTGATACATTAAAGAAGTTTTTGCATAGAATTTCCTTACTTTAAGAAGGAATAGTGAGCAGAGAAAGTTATGCTAGTTGGTGGAGCATGGAGCCCACCAACTTGTGTCAGGCCACATTACACACCCAATGACTAAAAGTACATTCACAACAGCAAAGCCAGACACCAAACAAATGTTAATCTAGTAGAACAATAGAAAACACTGTCCACAATACATAAACTGTGCCACACAATATCTCCTCAGAAAATATATTGTCCAACACATAAACACCTCTGTTAACATCTACAGGACATGCCATCAACACCTCCAAATTTCAAATAAAAGACCAAACCATGTCCAAGATATGATATGTCAAATTTGACATTTTCATTTGTCAGAGTGGAACAGTTCTGCACCTGTTGACATTTAACACACAACAACTGAAAACTACATCCATGACACTAAGGCTAGGTATCCTATCAATTTCAAGCCACCACCAAAAGCAAAATGCTGTCCACAGAGCGTAAACTGCACCACCATATCTCCACTGAAAAATATTTTCTGACATGAAAAGACTGTAATTTACATCCACAGGACATGCCGTCAACACCTTCCAAATGTCAAGTGAAAAGACCAAACTGTCCGAGATATAACATTTTAATGTATGAGATTTTCATTCATCAGACTGGCACAGTTCCACACCTGTTGACATTTAACACACACAATGACTGAAAACTACATCCATGACACTAAGGCTAGGTAGCCTATCAATTTCAAAGAACACCACCACAAGCAAAACACTGTCCATAACACGTAAAGTGTGTCACATAATAGCGCCAAAAAACTTTCTTCAACATGTAAACACCATAATTCACATTTACAGGACATGCCATAAACACCTCCAAATTCCAAGTAAAAACACCAAGCCTTTCTGAGATATTCAATGTTAAAGATTGGTAAAATTTCCTAACTATTCCATTATAAAAATCTGCCATCTTGTCCTGCCCTCACAATCAAAGTTGGCGATCAAAGAAACTCACAATCAAAGAATTTGCAGACTCATGAACAAAAATTAAAATCTAATAAATCAAAAATTGATAGAATTGCAGCATACCACCACCATGGTTCAACAGAACGAATCCCCTGAGTAAAACCCACTGCATTTGACTTCCTAGGACACCTCTCGGCTGAGAAAATTGATTTTTAAATTGGGTCATCTCATCCCTCGCTCACGATGCATGATTGCGATCAAAGAATCTCATGATCAAAGAAATTGCAGGCTCATGATCAAAGAATTTGCAGGCTCACGAACAAAAAGTAAAAATGGTGAAACACAATTTTTTCGACAGGTTTGAATGGAACCAATGGCATACCTCGATAGAAACGACCCTTTTGAGCAAAACCCACCCTCATTTGTGTTCCTAACCCACCCTGAGCCGAGATATTTGTGTTTTAGGTCGCAATGCAAGATCATGATCAAAGAATCTCATGATCAAAGAATTTCCAGGCTCACGATCAAAGATGTTAGCGAACACCAATTAACATTTTAAAAGCTTATAACTCTATTTTGTGACCAATTTGGATGAAGCCAGAGGCATGGATCAATAGATTGGAGCCCCTTGAGTGAAAAACATCCAAGTTTTACTTCAGCAGTGACCCCTAAGCTGAGATATTTGTGTTTTCCAATTGGAAAACTAAAACAAAATGGTGGACCTTGGGATCAAAGAATTTTGAAAATCCTCGAGGACAAACATCCTTGAACCACTAGGCTGCAAATTCTTTGACCACCAGGTGGGACCAGATGCCAGAACATCATTCTTTGATCGTAAGATATACATATAAATTTTCTCATTGACTTATAATGGGAACTTAAAAGTGCCATAACTTTTGAATGCCTTAATATTTTACACCAAACAAAAGCGGCATGTTCGGCCACAAAAGCTCTTTCAAGTGAGCTATCTCACAGAGCAGCACACCACATGACGATCCATGCACAATCACATTCAGAATCCCAAGAGGTGCCTCAAAAATTAATAATTTTGTATTTTTCAACACTTTTGTACACAAAGACTGTCACTCCGACTGAAACACAATTTGGCAAATCAAGAGAGCTACAATGCCCCAATGTGTGTACCACATTTCAGACAAATCAATGAACGAGTCCAAAGTTATTAATGCCCAAACTTTTGACTTTAGTATGTAACTGACCTCTGAACCCTAACAATAGTGGCACGTGTGCCACTGTAATTATATATGTGTGTGTGTTATATATATATATATATATAAGTATATATATATATATATATATATATATATATATATATATATATATTAGAGCTTGCAAAAATTTGTGACACTTTCATGAGTGCGACACTACTTTCTTGATATTACTCAGAAATCTGAAAACATATATTTCTGGTGTGTTTTACCCCAAAATAAAGACATGGCTAGCATCCTCAGGGCCTGACTAGGTGAATACAAAATAATTAGGTTGCAAGAGGGTCTCAATTTTAAATGCTAAGTATTTTTATAATCACTAACTGAAAATAAACTGGTGGATTTGTGACAATAAATGGGCCATTGCGACAGTAAAAGTGCATTGCGAAAGTGTTGAACTTTTTGTAACTTTTCCCATTGACTTATAATGGGAACTTATTTTTGAATAACTTTTGAACCGTTTAATATTTTTCACGAAATCTTTGAAAGGCACATTGGGGACGGGCTGCATGTTCCTGAAAATTTGGACCAGTCATGTAAACCGTGTGACCTGTAGGTGCAACTGTAGAATTAAAAAAAATGTGTAACGCACACTCAGATCATGCCTAATAACTCTGTAGCCGTATATCCAACTGATATGAAACTTGGTACATCTCAAGGTATATGGATCTTGATTCTGTATTCAAATTGCAGGCAAATCCGTCAAACAGTTGCAAAGTTATTATGGTGCAAAATTTTGGGTTTAACATGTAAATGGCTCCTCAACCCTAACTATGGTAGCACTACTGTCTACCATTATATATATATATATATATATATATATATATATATATATGTATATGTATATGTATATACAGTATATATGTATTATGGTAGAGTAGCACTTTGAAGGTTAAAGGGTCAAATTTGCACCTTAACTCTTTGCAGCCGACTAACAGTTGCATAGTGGGCATATTAGTATCTACGAGTTTTGTGCTGGTCAGATATGGCTGTGGAGTTAATAAGCAACAATGAATTGCACAATTATGCTTTTTGCAGTTTCTTTGCTTGCACCTACAGGTAGCACGTTTGTGCGACTGGTCCAAAACTTCAGGAGCACGAGCCTTTCAAAGATTTGTGAAAAATATTAAATGGTTCAAAAGTTATTCAAAAACAAATTCCTTTATAAGTCAATGGGAAAAGTTAACAAAAAGTTCTACACTTTCACAAATGCACTTTTTACTTTTGCAGATGGCCTAGTACTTTGCAAATCCACCATTTTGTTTTCAGTTGGTGATCAGAAAATGTTTGGCATTTAAATTTGGGACCATCTAGGGACTCAATTCTTTTGTGTTCACCTAGTTGAGACCTGAGGATGCTAGCCATGTCTTTATTTTGAGGTTAAATACCCCAGAAATATATTTTTCAAAGTTCTGGAAAAAGCACTTTGCAAAGTACTTTTGTGCTCCACGACACTTCCCAAATCTACTGTATGCAAAGCTTTCACAAATCACAAAAGTACTTTGCAACACTATGGCCAAAATGGCAGGAGTTCTTTGCCACCTTGCTGCAAAAGAACAGTTAGGTCTTTCGCCTGAAATTTGGAGGAAGGCAGCCAACATGTCACAGATGTGGTGAAAAATATTGTATTTCTCCAAAGTTATGGTATTCCAAAGTTTATCGTTTTCCCATAGACTAACATGGTGGCGTCGCCTTGCATTTTGGGGCTCATATCTCAAAATGGTGCAAGAGACAGATTTTTGTTGTGAGTTACATAGTCCTATGGCTATGTAATACAAAAGAGTAGCCAGGAAAATAATGATTTCTGTGAAATTCAAACATTTTTCTATGTCATACGTTTGCTGAGTTATTTGCAATTAATTCCAATGCACATTTAAGCTTCCATTGCCATTACAATGCATACATTCTTCATACACACTGTGTTTCTCTATGCAGTTCTCCAGCAAAAGAGGGTATACGCTCTGTTACTGTTACAGTTACTGTTTCCCCTTGCTTTTATGTACTGTTATTGTTACTGTTCCTGTGTACACCGCTGTGTGTGTTACCGCTGCGTCATTGCCCTTGCGTTTTCATTACTGTTACCATTTGCATTTCCACCTTGTGTTTGCGTTGCTATTCCTGTTACTATGTCACAAGACATCACGTGATGGCGAGAACAGGGGGTCAGCGCTCACGCACCATACATTCAGTATTTCTCGTCATCATTCTCAAAGAAGGGACATTAGAGACAAAAACTCTGTTTAATGCATCAGTTAGGATTGCTCCACAGCGACAAAGTAAGGAAATTTGGTGTTAGGGTTGAAACCCCCGGACACCTCAGCCCACCCCGAACTGGCATCAGGTTGTGCATTGGGGTCATCAGTCTAACTCTCACCCCATTCTCCTATACCTCTGCTTCTTTACACATGTGATGGGGTGAGAGTTAGGTTGACAACCCCAGCATGCACCCCTGATGCCGGCTGGGGGCAGGCTGGAGATGTCCAAGGAGGATTTCAACCCTAACACTGAATTTCCTTACTTTTTGTCGCTGTGGAACAATCTTAACTGATGCATTAAACAGAGTTTTTGCCTCTAATATATATATATATATATATATATTTATAAAATGGGTAGGAAAAATTATCTCTGCTGATTGGTTGAAACACATGATCATGCATATATTAGAACCCAACTGCACACCTGTACTTTCACCCCATCAAACCAATTTTGCCATTTTTAAGATAGATAACCCACTCTAGGGGTGCAGTTGCACTCTGATGTATGCACACCTTGGGTAGTTGATGCACTCAGCCTACAGCCTTATGTGTAACAATGCACACCAAGGCACGCGATATCGGAGCATGACTGCACAGCTTAGAGTGGGTTATCGATACCACACACACATTTAGATACAGATATACATATATATGTTCATTGCAAAAAAATACATTGATGCAGACTTCAAGTTTGAAGAACACAAAGCTGACAAAATAATGAAATGAAAAACATAGGGTTTGGAGTCCTGTGGGTCTTTGCAAAGTGGTGGTGGGGTGATCATTGGTATTGTCAAACCTAATGCTCTGTACCCCCAGCCTGAAGCACAAGGTATAGCTACAAGCCAGTACCTCATAGGCATGCACCCCTGGAAATAGGGCAGTATGTCTTGCCACATGTATGTCAACAGAATCAGCTATAGCTTTCTTCATGTAGGGCCCTGCATGAAGCTAGAGATCATGTTTGTTTGCTCAGTGGAGGGAGTGGGTATTAGAGTTGACAATTTCAAAGAAAATCACACCACTGATTCACCAAGGCTCCTGAGACTCCAAACCTAATGTTTTCCATTTAGCTACTTTGTCCACTTGCATTCTTCAGCCATAATGCCTGCATTAACATCATTTTTGCAATGAGTTTCTGGTCTTTTTGTGATAGTAGAATCATGTCCTAAGAGACCTGCACAAACAGACCAAGATGTGCAAGACCCTCTGGGCCGTGCACTAACAGAAGAATCCATCTGCTTGCAGAAATGCAGAGCCCTCTGTGCGATGCAATTCTGCATGGCTATGAATGCAAAAATCCATGAGGCAGTCGGGGGGCTGTGGATCTCAGGGTCCTCTAGGCCTTAACTTCTATGTGACTATGGATGCACATCTTCCGGGTCAAGATTCCAGTTGGTTGTGGAGGTACAGGGCCCTCTGAGCCCTGTACTTTGTGTAGTTACTGATGCAGAGGTGCAAGGCCCTCTGAGGAGTATGCTAGGAGAAGAGTTACTTGTTGTCCATGCAGCCAGCACTGTACTGTACCATCCCTTCCCAGAATGAGAGTGGGGCCACATGGCAGTGTCATCCTTCCAGCCTCAGCCCATCTATCTGGCTCATTAATTTTGCCTCCAAACTCAGCTCACTGGCATGGGATCACAACATGCTACCCACTGAGCCCACAGCAAGTCCTGCAAACACAATTTTTCAGGATTTTTTTCATATTTGACCCCAAATTTTCAACTTAGTTTGTTTATGACCCCAACATGAACTGTGTCATCTATAAAGTACTGTCTGAAATGTAATTTCATGGCAGTAGTGAAAAAGCACATTTTGGGCAAAATGTGAAAATGACAGTTATCACTTACATGAGGTGGTGTGAAAAATGGCTGTGTTGAAAATTTGGAGTCAAAATATTGAAAATGACTAAAGTTATAAGTGAACATAAAGACAATTTCAAAGTTTGCAGTAACTTTTCATTTTTCATATTTTTACCAACTTTTCAGCGTAGTTTTCTCATGACCCCACCTCATCAATCTGGTAGGAAATATTTTCAAATCTGGCCTGAAAGGTGATTTTGCAGAGCAGCTGCAAAATCACATTTCAAGCTGGATTGAAATATTTCCTCACCCTGATCATGAGGAGCTCCTCAAAAAAAAAAATGCTGAAAATTTGGTACAAAGTATTTAAAAATGACAAAGTTATGAGAAAAAGTTAAACACACACTGAAAATACATTGACAGCACTTGTTTCCTCAGTTGGTAGTTTCACTTCAGGAGGAGGAAGTCTTTTTCCCAGAGTGGATCAAAGCCAGGGATCTTCTGTAGGTGAGTGAGGGTGTGTAGGGGGATGGGGAGGTGCTGAGAGGGGTTTGGTGGTTGGGTGTTGGGTCAGGGTTAAATATCAATGCGAGACCATTTTCTTCTTTCTCAGTTTAAAAAAATCTGTGAGGACAGTTTTCATTTCTCTAGGGGCTTGATACTGGGCATTGGTAACCCATTGTTGACAGAGTCTATGGAAGTGTCTGCAGTGGGTATCCAGTGTCACCAGCTGTGTGTAGGAGGCAGGCCTAATTTGGGGGAATGAGCCCGCTGCATACAGTGGCACCAAGGATGTGCACCCTGGTCTGCTTCTAACACAGAGGAGAGGTTATGTTAGCCTGCATTGGTTGTGGGCAGCCCAGTGATGACCTTTACTAAAGGTATGATGGCTGGAAGGACTAGGCATTGACTGACTGTTTTAGAGAAAGTGTGAATCAGGATGGGGATAGCAATGTCAGGATTGGGCACCTGCTGTATGGTGAATCTATATGAAATGTTGTTTGGGAAGGAGGTGAGATACTGGTGGTGGGACTGGGCATGTGCCATCAGTAGGAACCTAGGAGGCCATCTAAGGATAGGCAGTGGGCTTGGTGTCAGCAGTGTGACTGAAAGTGATTTCTTTCACCCTGATTTTGCTAGTTGGCTGACGAAAGCAACTTGAAGGAAATCACCTCAGGTCAAACTGCTAACATAGAAAAAAGACTCTCCTTAGAACATTCATTTCTTAAAATGAGCATGCTCAGAAAAAGGCACAGTTTTTAACTTATATTTTAAAAACTATATAAGTTAAAAACTTCAGAGTAATAAAATGTGACCTTGCATCAGAATGTACTGAACCTGTACATTTCAGGCTTAAAATACCTTTTTTAGTTACAGGTGAGCAAAAAAAAAAAAGGTTATTCAAAATGTTGAATTTCAGCATTTTGCACCTCTGTAACTTTGTTTCTCCAAGCCCATTGACACAAATCTTTTAGGATCCAGAGAACTTGGCCCAGATTTCACACCAATCAAATTAGGGCAATTCAACTGAACAGAGGCAGAGTAATTAAGGTGCAAAAATCAGGGTTTAATGTAAATGTTCTTACTCAGCCTTAATATGCAAGTGCAACTGCACCTGTATAATATTCATATGATTCATGGCTAATGAAAGCAGAGTGAAAGAATTGCTTTTATCACACTGCTTTCCTGGAATCTGGTATTTGTAGAACAGTATTCCCCCACCCTCTTCGTTCCTGGCCCAGCTTTGAAACAAGTGGAGGTTGCTCAGTGCCAACGATTTCCTCTGACCCACATGTGTTACACAAATTGATGGCAGGTGCCCAATCCTGCCACCATTATTCACTTTTATTTACTGACACGGGATGCTCCACCCCCAGTGCTGGCTAATGTCACCCCCAAAAAGTGGCGACACCAGTGTTCTGACCCTGGTATGCCAATAGTAAAACAACCCCCTCTCCCTTCAGAGTACTATGCTCCTCCACTCACTGATTCATAGCAACATCGGATGTCTACCCTGGTGCAGTTGAATGGCTGGCACTAACACTGCAATGCCTAATCCCCAGTGTTAGTATAGGCAGTATGGTAGCATAAATGAAAAAAGTGTCCCTTGTCATTTTTTCTGTTTCTTCTTCTTTGAATACTAAAACAAAGAAAACTTCCATAGATGTTTGCATTGTTAACCCAACATCACCCACCCACCCTGACCCCCAATTCAGAACTCACCACCCCACCACTACTGCACCCATCACTTACCTAAAAATGTTCCACTGATGTAGATCCACTCTGTGAAGAAACACATCCTCCTCCTTCAATGTCAACCCGAACTGAAAGAAACAGGGTAAGTGCAGTCACTGTACAGTATTTTAATGCATTTTGAATTTTTACTCATGACTTTGTCATTTTTCATATTTTTCACCAAATTTTCAACGTTGCCTTTTGTGACACCCCACCTCATGAAGAAGGTAAGTGAATGCTTTTCAGATATGACCTGAAAGGTGATTCTGCAGTCACGTCACAAAATATTCTTTCAGGTGGGTTTTGAAAACTTCCACCTACCAGGTTCATGAGGTGGAGTCATAAAAGACTATATTAAAAATCTGGGTCAAAATCTTAAAAATGTTAAGAATGTACATTGTCTTTTCAATGTTCACTCATAATTGTCATCATCTTCAAAAAGCTTATTGTTCATTAACAATGGACAAACTCTGTGAACTTTACAACAATTACACATATACAGTATAAATATAAAAACATATTTACAGAATACAACAAATTATAGGTAATTATTATAAATATGCCTAAGCATTATTATCATTAGAACAGTAGACTAAAGGAGAGCCTGTTCTCTAACAATCCATGTCTTTATTTCTCAAGCTTGTATTTGAGATAATTAGAGGAGAATCAAATTAACTTATTCCATTTTCCGCTCTACATGATGGAAATGTTCTTTTCTTTTTCTTAATAACTGAAGCTAAACATTTGCTATTTTTGTGGTTTCTTCTACTGTTCTTGGGTAAAGAGACAAAAATAGGGTCATATAAAGCCTCTGAATACAGTGTTAATGTGTTTAATATAAACTTTTTTCAGCTTGCATATCTTAGACAGCTCATAATAACTTGGGTTATTGAGTCTGTATGTCCCTATTGAAGGCACATTTCAGAATTTCTATATTCTTAGCATTATGATGTATTAATTTATTGAAATAGATGTATTTTGAAGAAATTATGACAAATCTTGCCCATGTAATGCTTTTCCTCTGTTCTAGGTTTATGGGCATTGTCAAATATTCCTCCAAATAATGACTCATTTTATTTTCTCTAAACCATTACGCACACTTTAAACTTTGAATTCTTTCCATGTCTTTAGTTTTGCATGGTCCATCAGTTTAGTTTTGATGAGATCTCTATACTGTATGGCTATGTTGATTCTTTTACCATAATCTGTCCATAAGTGAGTAATCTTTATTATGGATATCTTTAAGTACAAATAACCATTTAGGTTTTAGATTTTGTTGTCTCATTTAATGGTTTTCTTCAAACATTCCTTAGGAGTATATTTAGCATTCTCCGCCTCCTGGGTCTGTGTGGTGGCTGTTTGTGTTTACCTGTGTCTGTAGTTTAGTTTTTGTGGATTTACATGGTTTTCGGCTTGGAGTAACTACACCATTCTTGCTCACTACATCCGTGGAAAGTCTCCTGGACTAGATTTCTGCAAAACATTATCACTAGGTGTCTGCATTTTCATTTTAAAATCAACTTTTGGAAGCTATCCCTAGCAAAACATAGTGAAGCAAGTAAGTCAGACAAACTCAGTGACTCCAGGTCCTGCTTGAATCACATTTTCATCTGACCTGCTCCATGATCTCTGTGTGGGCTTTTCAGCAACCTCTTTGAATGACAAGCATACAGACCAAAGGATTTCACATCCTGCATATGCGCAGGCACAGTTAATCACCTTCAAGAATTCTAACACATTCTGTGACTCTGAACCTCAGCTGTTCATAATTATTTTTGTCTTTGACTTTACCATCAGGTATCACCAGGTATCACACAGTTGACAAACAGATATTGTACATGGCTAGCAGCCCTTACTACACTATTGACTGCACAACAGGAAATTTATTCACTCCAAACTGCGTACCTCGGTCCCCTTCTTTTCACAACCTCAACACTGTAGGTGGCAGAGCATACCTGCACCATTTTGCCTGGATCTCTACTTTATCCTCAAAAAGAAAAATACCCCCACTACAGAAGGCGCCAAACACTCAACCAAACTTCAAAGGCTGTACCTTTATAACCTAGCCCTCTTGATACTGATGCTATCGGGAAACATTCACTCAAACACTGGACATAAGGAGGTAACCCTTATAAATGGACCCCCCAACCAGAGTTCCATTACACTGGGCACTATCAGCACCTGTAATCTCCTCAACAAAATTGACACCCTCAGAGTCTGGGTGACCATGAACAACCAGACATGCTCTCCATCATTGAAACCTGTCTGTCACCCAAAGTGTTGGATGCAGCAGTTGCATTGCCAGGAAAAACAATCTATCGACTGGATAGATCCTCTAAGCATGGTGGGGGCTGCACAATATACTTAAAAATAGTATTAGAGGGCTGGTGTTACCTCTGGTGAACCTCAGATGCCTTGCACAGGCACTAGCTGTACAACTGCTTCTGGGTGCACACAATAAAACCCTCACTGTATTCTCTGTTTATATATCACCTAAGACCCAACTCCCAGCCTACACAGTATTCTGGATCATCTTTGGGAGGAAAAGCACCTTGCTGAGACAGTAATAATGGGGACTTTAATATAAACTAGCTGTCATCAACAAATGGAGCTATAAAGGACTCTTTAGCATCCCTACACCTCACTCAACTTGTCAGCTCACCCATCAGGATAAGCTATAAAACAGTTACTAGCACCACCATTGATTGGATTATATCAAGTCACCCTGAAGGCATATCTAATGTGAGAGTTCACCCTAACTCCAACAGTGACCATCCCCTATCACATGTAGCTGGTCAAAATAATTCCACTCCCACCCTTAACCATTTACAACCGAATATTAAAGTGTGGGCATCTAGTTCTACTAAAGTGCCAACTCCAATCCCATGACTGGTCCCTCCTGGACTCTGTCAGTGACATCTATGTTACTCTCTGATCACTTCATCAAGGTTTTCAATACAGCCTGTGACACCCATGCTCCATTTAAAAGATGAAGGTCCGTGGAACTATTAACTCCTGGATCTCACCAGAACTCATTAGCAAAATGAAACAACGTGACTATCTCTAGCTCATTGCCAAGTCAACAGGGAGGCAGCATGACTCTTAGGCATACAAAACAGCCAGAAATGCCTGTACAAGGGTGATTTGTCATGCAAAACAAAACCACCATAAAGAGCTTCTTCAAACTCCTGGGGTAACAGCAGGAAATCTGAGCAAACATAAAAGACGCCACAGGCAAAGTACAGAAGGTGTCTCCAACTACGATAAATCTTGAAGGCAATCTCATTACGACCCTCACTCAATTGCAAATACTTTTAATATTGCCTTCACTAATCTATCAGAGGTCCTCCTGAAGTCTTCTTTGAAGATGCTCCCCATCGGCTGCCCTGTGCTTGGATGCAGAGAAGTCTGATCACCCTCCGTTCTACTTCAAACGGGTCTCTGCTGCCCAGGCCAGGAAACTGCTATCCAAAGTATTGGGAAAACCAGACATAGTGGGGACCCGCTGGACCTCAGACTTATTGCACTTACCCTAGAAGAGGTTCTCCTTCCTATAACTAAAATACTCAACATATCCCTCACTCTGTCCCAGTTCCCAGAAGCCTGAAATCCACACTGATCACGCCAATGCACAAATCAGGTGATCACATGGAATCTAGCAACTACAGACCAATATCCATCCTCCCTCCACTGTCAAAGGTTCTGGAACGCATAGTAACCATCCTGCTTGTGGACTATCTTGATAAGTACTCCCTGCAATGCACACAGCAGCACAGCTTTATGAAAAAGCATAGCACAAATCGGTTCTGCTAGAATTCACTTGCTTTATCCAACAGTCCATCGACAATAGCAATCTGGTAGGAGAGGTGTTCATAGACCTTACTAAGGCCTTTGACACCATGAATCACAAACTCCTCCTTGACCAACTTGCAAAGACTGGTCTCTCACCTAGCGCACTAAAATGATTTGGCAGCTACCTTGCCAACAGGTCACAGAGGGGAAGATTTCAAATTCCATCTTGAACTGTGCTCTATCAGATCAGGCATACCCCAAGGGTCCATCCTGAGATACCTTCTGTTTAGTATCTTCCTAAACAACCTACCAAAGGCCTGTCATTTAAGGACCCTCCTTTATGCAGATGACACTGTCATCTTTGCAAGTCACCTGGATCCCACCATGCTTGAAGACAACCTCCAACATGGGTTCCTTGAAGTTGAAAAATGGCTCCAATCCCACAAGCTGTTCTTAAATCACAAAAAAAACTTATGCTGTTCTCATCTGCCCACCATAAACACAAGTCACATGCCCTCACAGCTAAAAATAAACAAGGAGCCCCATTGAATAAATACAGCACTTCAAATACCTTGGAGTAACCCCGAACTACCCACGTTACCTATGAGCAACACATTGATATTGTTGCTAAGAACATAAATGCTAAACTAGGACTGCTCTACAGACACAAATGAAGTCTGACCCCAGAGCACTTAAACTTGCAAACCACAGCTCAGTACTGTCTGTTATTGACTACGAATTGGTTATGTATGGAGCTGCCACAGCTACATCTCTCAAAAGACTAAATACTGTCCTAAACAAAGCCAGTAGACTTATCACTGGTGCCAGCTGCCTCACCCATACTTTTGATATATTCACCCTAATCAGGTGGCTCAAACTACAAGACTGCATCAAGTACCACTCATGTATACTTGCCAAGTAAGTGTTGCTTGGAGCCCTGCCAGTGGGCATCACCCATCTTCTATCAAAGCCTCAAAATCTGTGTCACACCTGGTCCTCTGTCTCTGAACTCTTTCATGTTCCTAGGGTTCAGACCACCCAATGCCAGCAATGCTTCCTTACAGAGCTCCTAACTGGATGAACGGCCTGAGCTGTGAACTGACTAGCATATCTCAACTTACCCAGTTAAAGCATCTTCTGCATCAGCACATCTTGAAGGAAAGTGAGTGTACCTGCTTTAATCAGTCATGTGACTTGGACCTCATCTGGCAATCTCTATTCCCCAGCCTCTTCGACAAGGGTCCTGCTCAATCACCTCTCTCACCATCCCCCTATCTGTCACATCCAGACTCTCCTACTCTGTCCTGCTAACTCACCCACTATGACCCCTTTCTTCCTCCTCCCTCTTCCCTCCTCCACCCACACCTCACCATCCCTCCCTCCTGTCACCTTCACCTTCTGTGCTTACCCTGTTCCCACCCATTCTACCACTTCCTACCTCACTCAACATGCTTGACAATGCCACCCATCTGCATCCTCCCCTTGTTCTCAGTCCTGCTGCTACTCTTCATCTCCTGACTCACCTTCCTGATTTCCAAATGGGATTACCCACCCATGATTTCACCTATAATGTCAACTATGTATCTAATTGCAATCACCTATGTTTACTATGTATTGTGCTGTTCTACTGTTCACTGTATTTGATAATATCTGTACATGTTATTGTGCTTTATACTGTCTGTTTTATAACCCCCCATTATTGACGTGGAACCTTTGTAAATGAGCTCCATTGTGCTCAAAGTTATTTTCTAATTCTAGATTGAAATAAAAATCAAATATTTGACTGATTATTTATTATCTTAATTCAATAATTTACTAATCTAATTTCTTTAATACAATTAATTTCAACTCTGCCCAGTTCTGCCTTTGCCATAGCATTTGAAACTGACTTTGGAACTTTAAGCAGTGATTTATAGTAATAATTTAGTGAATTTTCCAGATAATTGTAATTCTCAGTGCCCCATACTTCAGTCGCATATATAATTATGGGATTAATTTTGCCATCTTCCGTAAGTATGGCTGGCAGTATTGTATTTCCTCCATATCTAAAATGTAATTTTAACACGCCTTGCTACTGTTTTTGCCTTATGATTTTATATTTTTAAATGTTTATTCCACTTTGCATTATCTGAAATTTGAATTCCAAGATAAGTGTATTATTTTACCATTTCTATTCTTGTTGAACCTGTTATAATTTTTGCTTTTGTCTTTTTAGGTTTGCGTGAGGTTCAATTACCATTCCTTTGGTTTTCTATAGGTTTATTTATAGTTCTAAAGTTTTACATTTCTCCACAAAGATATCTATCTATTTTTGAAGAGCTATATGAGATAAAGAAAATAATACTACATCATCTGCATATGCTAATGAATATAACAATTTTATTAATAAGGGAGGATCCAATTGGACAGTGTCATTGTGTTTCAATAGTGAGTTTATATAAATATTAAATACAATAGGAGCCAATAGGCAACCTTGTTTGACTCCTTAGTTGGTACAAACATAATCAGTTATATCATTATTATTAAATCTCCTGCCATCATTGCGTTATTGTATAATAGGTATATTGGGTTTAGGAAGAATATGGCAGTCTTTTTTCAATAAGAATGTACCATAATTTTAACTTATTCATTGAATCAAAGCGGACGTGAAGTCTACAAAAGAACAAAATTCTCATTTTCCTGAGATGGATATATTTCTCAAATAGGTGAGAGAATATAAAGGCATCATTTATTGTCTAATGGGCTTCCCTAAATCCAGCCTGAAATGGTGAAATTATTTCATTTACATCAATGCATTCCATTAGTTTATTAAGGATTATTCTACTGAAAATTGTTTGACGATATAGCTAAGACTGGCCAGAAATTAGCTGGGTCATAGACTGAACCCTTTTGTGGATTAGCGCTATAATATTCTTCAGCCATTCAGAGGAATACATCCATGTTTCAAGTACAAATTTAAAATAAAAGCATGTTAATAATGGAATCCAGAAGTGAGGATATTGTTTATAGATTTCAGGAAGGATCAAATTTCGTCCAGCTGCCTTATTGTTTTTAAATCCTTAATAGCATTCTCAATATCTATCTCCTGGAAAATTAATGGAGGATTATTTCCTTGAGGAGTATTTAAATTAAGCTGATGATTGATTTGTGTCATTATATTAGATAAAAAATAATTTTAAAATAATTAACCCATTGTTCATTTTGGACATATAGGGACAATGAAGAATGATAGCAGTTTATACCTTTGCCACAAGCTTCCAAAAGGTACTATTGTTATTCAGTTGAATTATTATATACATTTCTTGCCATCATTTATTTTGAGCCTCATCTTTTTTTTTTGAGAAATTGTGAATGTGTTTTCTATTTCTATTTAAACATATAAAATTGTTTTTATTTGGGGTTGTATAGTTTACTAATTTATTTAGTTCAGTTTTCTTTTTTACATTCAGTATCAAACCATGAATTAACCATTCTCTGTTTATTATGTTTTACATGCATTTTCTTTTTGACTGCCTGGTGAATATCCCCAATTAATTATTCTACTTCATCCAAATTGCCAGTTTCATATATCAGACCCATATTATTAGTTGTCTTAAGAATATCTGCTAATTGTAGGTATTAATTTTGGCTCTTATTAACTTCTTAGAACCAATTGACCTAAAGCCAGGATTAGTCACATACTGCAAATGGCCATAGTTATTACTTATGAAATCAATTTCTAGTTCAATGTGTGCATGATCACTTTCCAATGTAATATTAATAACTAATCTACTAAAAATCCCATAGCTGTTCAGATCACATAGAGCAAAGTCAATGGTATTTTGATCAATATGTGAGAAATATGTAGTTTTTCATATTCATCCCCGATGCCCTGCCATTTAAAATCAGGAATGTATTATCTTTAATTAACTTTTTAAATTCAGATCTGTTTTTGTTACATTTTTATCCTGGCTTATTTTCCTTTTACAGTTTTTTAATCTATAACATTCTCTAGAAAGTCAATGTTGTCATATTCAGCAATTCTAGCACTGAAGTCACCATCCACAATCAAAGTACTTGAGGATTCTTTCTGAATGCCAAATCAAAATCTTTGATAAGTGCTTCCAACATTTATAATGATCTGACATTTCTTTAAATGGAGGAATGTACACATTATAATAGTGACTTGTTGAATATTTCATTTCATAAATATGATTATATAATTAAAATCTATCTTAAAGGCTTCAATTGTGAAATATTGTATTTATTTTAACATATGTTACAGTACCATCCCTAAGTCTTCCATACTTTTTGATTTTAATGGCTGGTGAACAGCAAGTTTGATATCCATTTATATCAGGGATTCCTCTCATCAAGTTTCTTGCAGTAGATAACATCAAACTGCTTTACATATTTCAACCACTCTATATCAACCAACTTATTAGTGATCCTGTAATGTTCCAACTAAGCATGTTCAATTTATTTTCTAAAATAGTACTTAATTTACTGGATTCTATTGTAGATAAATTATTTTCAGTCAGTCAGTTAGATTTTAGTTCACATGACAATAATGTATCACACTCCAACATATCTTCCAGAATAATTCCATTTATGTCCAGCTTTGCAGCTTCCTTTTAAGTATATCAAATAGGTTCCTTGTAGTACATATAAAGTTCACTTGATTTCCCTCATCCTCCCCAAACACCCTTTCTACTTGTAGTAATTCACATTTGTTAATCTAACATCCTCTTACTAGAGAGAGTAATCCTGCCAAAAAAGATGTCAAGTGTCAATATTTTCATTACTCAATCTATTTACTCCAACAATTGAAAGAGTTAATTCTTTTCTGGTTCTCCTATGTTATTATTGGCTGTCTTCTCCAAAAATTCCATTGAAGGTCTGAAAGTTTGATTTTGAATTTATCGTAATTATGGATATCTCTAATTTCTAAGCCATTGTCCATAAACAAGTTAATTGTAGTCCAGGAAACTGGGACTAGCACTTTAATCCTAAATAGTTTAATCTGCTTTGTGCTGCCCATACGTTTTGCAAGTTCCATTTGGTTACTAAAATATACAATGGCTTTACTTCTTCATTTGTGTCTCTATGTACCCACAGCTTCTATTCTTTCTTTGTATTTTATTCCTAATTCAGCAACTGGAGGTGCTCCATTAGATCTTTAGAAGTTCTTTAGTTTCATTACTTTTTATGGAACAGCTCTTCTATTCTAATACAAACTTCTTGTCCAGTTGGATATATCATTTCCTCCATCATAGTTGTAGACTCCAAATAAGGGATGGTGCTATGGATAAGTTACATTTGTTTTAAGGCTTCTCCTTCATTCAGACCTTGTTGTATCATTTTGCCCATTTTATTTATAATCACTTCTGGACATATATGATCATGTTTTGGGCTCTTATACTTCAAGGATTTTCTTTTGAGTGTTCTGTTTGGTTAATCCATGCTTTTCAGTACTGTTAAATGTCTTATTTTGAGCTCTCTTTCTTTTTCTTCCTCTATTAGCTGGTTGTCAATTTTTCTTTGCTCCTTTCTTTGGGGTAACTGGAGTTATTATGGATGAAAAAGACAACCTATTTTTGGAATTCTTTCCTCTATCCTTTTCATCCTTTTTCCAAGCTCTCAAATCTAGTTACCATGTTATTAGAAAAGCCTTCAAATCTGTTTTTCAAATCATTTAGTACCTCTAAAAGTACTATATTTGCCTTGACTGGGTGAGCCAAAGCTTTAATTGTATACTTTGAGAAGGTGTCTGGACACTGTGCACAAAAATCTGGGTCCAATTCAATTTACTCTATTTCTTTGTCCAGGTTTTGAAATATGGTGTTAGGGGACCCAGCCAGTACTGAATAACTATCTTAAGTCTCCACTAAGGACAATAATATACATGAGTTTTCTAGTGAATTTAAAGGACTGAAAAGTTCAGTTTTTGTTACTTCATTACTTTTTGACTCTGTTTTATTTACATTGCTTTTATTTATTCCCCTGCTTGTTCTGCAACATGTAATGTTGCTTCAGTTATTTTATAGAGTCTACTTTGTTAGAAATTCTATGTTTTGAAAAATTCTGTTATGGTTTGTAATTTTTTTGAGTCTTTACTTACTTGAATATCCTGGGTAGAGTTATTAAATCTACCCAGATTAATTTTGGGATTTCCTTCCTCTAGAGCCTTGATTTTGTAAGTTTGCTATCCCTAATTTGATTTGATATTTGGCATTTGAGTAGTGACACTGGTCCCTTGTTTATTATCTAAATCCATTTTCTGTTCCCTGTTCTTAATATCCTGCCCAACAAAGGTGTAGAATTTGTGGGTGCTTTGCTCAACACACTTTTACTTTTGAGATTTTTGTTTTGAATTTCCCATTAAGATCTTTTACCCTCCTGGCTGCATTGTGACTTTTCCTTTTTATTCATTCCAGTAGGGGTAGAAGTAGATGGTAATTGGGATGAAATTTCTAGTTTTCCTGTGTAGTCACATCCCTATTTTTGTTTTTCTTGATGGTGGGTCAAACATTTTCCCTCCTTGTATTAATTTTATACCTATTTTTATATTCCACTTTAACTTCATTTTTTCTTAAAGTATCTAAAGCACAGGATGAAATACACAGACGTGAGCAATAATAAGCATGAATACAGAAATAAGATGTAGTATATTTCAACCTATGCCTATACTTATTCCAAGGCAAAAGGTCCATACAGTAATAGAACAGTGTGAAACCATACAAAATAAAACAATGTGAAATGAAAATCTTGTTGATTGGGGACAGAATGTTTCAGCCAGTTCCAATCAATACTTGTACCTTCTACTACTGTGAGCAGGATCTGCAAATATCAGAAAAGCAATAGTAAATACACAGGTTTAGATTCACCTCTAAATATAATAATAATCTACAGGGACCCTGATTTTCCATTTTACCAGTAACACCAGTAACAATCATGGAATCCTGCTTGGTTTGTGGATTTTGAATTCTTGTACAAATGCCTCATGAAATTGCTTGTCACTGCACAGAATCTCTAAAATTTCAGTATCTTTTAATTTTTTTTTTTTCTCATTCTATGTCCCCTTCTCACAGCATCGTATCCCTAAGCTTCACCCCAGCTAATGCTCAGGAGCTCCTGTGGGCCTGCCCCTATCCTGCCTGGGTTGTACCACCCAGGTAGGAAGGGAGGAGCCCTAGATCACCCTTCACACTCCCTTAGTGTGTTTCAGGCAGCCAGTGGGTTCATCATGGAGCCTGGTTATGAAGTCTGGGGCACCTGGGTCCCTTCTGCCAATGGCTGATGTGGGTGATTGTTCCTGGTTTTCTGGTCTCTGTCCCTGAGGGCACCAGCACTAGAGATCCAAGGAGGTAGGTCACATAGAGACATGCCACTGCTCCAGATCCTGGCTAGTGTCCTCCCTCCTGATCACTCTGCAGCAGCATTGCACCACCACCCATGGTCACACTGGTGGTGGTAAAGAAGCAGGACCTACAGCCCACCCTTCCCAGGAGGACAGCAGTCCCCATGTGCAGATCCTACTTCATGGCCAGACCTCCAGCAACCCAAGTTTGCTTCTGACCCTGGGTCACTGGCACTGCAAGCAATAGTGCTACAGCAGCCAGTGGGTCGACTCCAGATTTCAGCATCTTAAAATGAATGCTGCTGTGCTTTGCATTATTTCTGCTTTGCTGCATATAGAAACAGTAAGGAAATCACCTGCACTGCTTTGTTGTAATCAGCCATTCAGTTTAACCACCCATGCCTAGTGGTTAGAGTAACACATGGTGATTGAACTGGGTACATCCAGCAGACTTGGGTTTGAGTCCCACAACCTCCACTTGCATCCAAGCAAGTTACTTAACCTCCCAAGTGCTTCTAGGTCACTCCTTAAAACAGGCAATTCTGCCTAGTGGGCCTTCCCTACTTTACAAAGAATATAAAAAACAATACCAATATATATTTACTACATCATAGAATAGTAGTCAGGGTACCATGTAATTTACTTGAGTTTTACTTGGGCTGCAATGATTTTGTATAGTAAAGATAAATATTCAGATATGTTTTATAAGCTTGTTTTTAGATTTTAGTCAGGTTTTATTATATTCTTTGCATATAAACACCTATGTTGTAGATTGCTAAATGCAGGGTCACAGTTACCAGCTAACTTATTCAAGTTTATAGTCAGTAGGGCCATCCAAAATCCTCAGTTGTTTGAATAAAACTAGTCTGAATGAAAGTATGTTCACAAAGAAGAAACTGCCTTACTACTTATGAAAAGACTTCACAGTTAGAACCCCATTTAGGTGGATTGGATCATTTACACCTTTTCTCCCACCTGCTGGTTCTGTCTCTGTGACAACAAAATGTTTTCTAATAGACTGCTTCAACAAAAGCAAATGTTGAGTATTTAAGGGTCTTATGTTTGGCCAGTGGATTTTGAAAGCATTCAATGACATAAAGAAGGTAGGACCCCAGGGCTGTATGATGTTTGTAGGCAGAGATAGTGCTCAATTCACATCTGAACAAAGACATGAAAACTGGTAGGCACTTTCTATGGACACTAAGTAGAAAAAAAGCATCCACATGTCTGGGAGATGCATAAATCCATTTGAATGTCCTCCACTAATCACTTGTGGATTTTTAGGTGAAAACACTTTATTTCAAAGAAGCAAATTCAAACAGTTTTTTTTGCTCCTCCTCACACCCTGGTCATCCACTCTTTCAGGCCTGCCAAGGCCCCCTACCACCACTGCTGAGTCCTGACCACTATCCACTGCCCCTTACTGCTGTGCTACCAGGCATCCCAAAGTAACCCTTCATAGTGGGCTCCACCCCTGTTGGAGGCTACCAGGAGAGAATTGCCCAAAGAGCTTCCTGTGTATCCTGGGCATGTCAGGGTCAGAACGGACACATTTCTGGGGCTTCTGGTATGGCAGGACCAGTAGCCATCCTTCAGTTGCCCAGCGGGTGTTTTCCCATTTTCTTGGGAGCATGACAGGCTACATGATGTCAAGGCACAAGCTGACATCCGTCACATTCCTCCAGCAGTGAGGACTGATGTTTTCATGCCTCTGGTCTCCACCAGGGGCCAGCAAATGCTGAGCCATGAACCTACCCTCCTCCCAGGAGAAGGTGAGTGGTTGTTGGACACTCAAGCCTTCACCCACCAGCTGGCCCTCCAACACCCAAGTCTGTTCCCTAACTCTGGTCAGCAGTGTCACAGGCAGAAATCCAATTCAGGCAGTTAAATTATAGATAGAAAAAACAAAGGTAATCCACCTTAGTGGTGATGGTTCAGATTAAATCACATCTGAGTTCTAACAAGCAAAGAGACCAAGTCATTTTGTAACTTGTGCATGTGGGTGTGAGTGTTGAAAGGGATCATAGTGCTGTCACTACTGCCATCATCCCAGAGGTATAAGTACTGCATTGTTGCTACTGCCATCAAACTGAAGGGGTGGGGGCTATAGTGCTTCTGCCATCACCACTGGTGGATGGGAATGTAGTACTGCTGTCATCCCACCTGAGGGATGGGGGCCATAGTGCTGATACTGCCATCACCCATGAGGAATGATGACTGTAGTACTGGCTTCCATCACACCTAAGGGATGGGAGCCATAGTGCTGCTGCTTCTGTCACACCAGAGGATGGGGCCGTAGTGCTGCTTCCATCACACCTTAGGGAGAGGGGCTGTAGTGTTGCTGCTGCCATCAAATCTTGTACCTAAAATAACTAAATTGGTACAAGGATGGAAGGATGTATAATAGTGGAGGTCAAAATTGCTAAAATGCATGTTAGCAGAGTTAAAAATTGTTACATAAAGTACACAAACCAAACACCGGTAAAACCGGATTTTGGCTTAGCACCAGTGACAATACCATGTTTTACAATGTGCAAAACCGAATATGCCCTTTCTCAATCCCGGTAAACCAGTGTCCCTGAATTAATGTACTTCAGTTAACATATTATAAAGCCAACATGGGACTAACTCCTGCCCTTACAACCATATAACCTTTTTATTTGTCACAGTCTCTTCATTTACCATTTAACTTCAGTTCTTTGTTTTTCCCTTATGCAATTCACATATGTTGTTTGTAGGTTGTAAGATCTGCAACACTATTTAACTTCTAAGCTGTTTATAATATCCCTCTGCCTATGCCTAAAGAAAGAGAAAAAGGCACAGAGTAGTAACAAAAAGAAAAAGGCAGAAAAAGGTAAAAAGACTGCCTCATCCTTTGTTATGTTTTAAGAGAGAATATGCAATGGATTTTCCAACTGTGCTCACCAAGATTTTCCTCTAAGCATCTAAGAGAAAAATTATTATTTTCTTTTTTCTGACTTTCTAATTTCTAAGCTTATATTTTAACAACGTCCCCAGTTTTCTATATTACCTTAACAAAATGTTGTTGGGCCAGTGAAATTACATGGTATCCACAAGATCCATGCTGCCTTTCAAGTATTCTAAGCAAAAACAGTAAGAGGGAAGAAATATTTAACATAATTTCTATGCCAATCACACCAGGCCAAAGTGGAAACTGCAATTAAGGTGAATTAAAATATGAACTAAAATGCAGAGTACACAAGTAAGAAGTACCTGAAATATGGCTTACTGCAATCAGATTCTGGGAAAATATATGCTGGTGTAAAAGCTGGTTGACATTCACAGTTGTTAGTACTGAGTACGGGATACCTCGATTATCCACAGAATATTGAATATATACCAGAGTTATTAAGTCTGTTGCACTAATGGCAAATAAAACACAGCACTACATCATGGGAGCATACAACAAACATAGTTCTATCACGATTCAAATTTAAAACTCTTTTTTTTGAAAAGTAGAATGAAAACAAAGCCATGCTTCAGCAAAAAAAACACAGAGCAAAGGCACAGATATCGACTAATGCACTATCCAATTTCAGGTGTTGTTAACTCAAAAGTATGCTTGGTCTGGGTTTATCAGCAAAAGAGTAAAACTGCAATGCATGTATTTTAAAATTAATGGCCATTAACCATTCAATTAAGCCTCCCAGTATTATCTCTTAATTCCAACAGTTCTTCAATCAGCCTATTGATTTAACATAATCATCATCAATTAACATTAGGAGGACAAAAGAAATTAAATATTTGCATGGATGCTGATTAAATTAGATTAGAATCACTTGCTAAGCTACCTGCTACATGCTAAATTACCACGGCCCAATTACTTGGTTGCCTTGTAATCCAACAACTAGTAACCTAATGACAGAGTCTCAAAACTTTGGTAATTTTCAATATTCTGACTGCAAATTTACACCATAGCCATTTTCACTAAGCCTTATGAGCATGACAGGTGTCAGTTTTCAAATCCTGCCAAACTGTGTTTCCACACTTGTGGTGCAAAATAATGTTTTGGACAATATTTTAGAAATGATGCCTGTCATGTTCAGAAGAGTGCCATAAAAGACTATGTTGAAATTTGGGGGCCAAATGTCAAAAATAGTTATGAAGATATGATGTGTACAGGGCTGGTGGTTGGCTCTGTGGGTAATGTGTTGTGTTCCCATACTGGTTTGCTGCATTTGGGGTATGTTCAAAGAGCCAGCTGGATAGCCAAGGATCAGGGGATGGCACTGCCATACAACATCTCTACCAGCCTGGGGAGGAACAGTGCAGTGTTGGCGCATGGGTAACAAGTAACCGTGTAGTGAGGAGAACTCTTCTGTTGGCATTGGGCCCAGAAAGCCCTGCACCAATGCATCCATAGTCACAGAGCAGCACAGGGCCCAGAAGACCCTGTTCTTTTGCAGCCAGATGGATTATTGGCCCTGCACATCTACATCTTTAGCCACGTGGAAGTGCAGGGCCCAGAACACCCTGCCCTTCTGAACCCCCAGACAGCCACATGGATTTTTGCATCCATAACCACAGAAGGCCATGTGCATGTGGATCTGTTCATGTAGGTCCTGAACAGACCCTACGTGAACGAGGATATGATTTCACTATCACAAAAGAAATTAAATTCATTGAAAAAAGTACATTAATGCCACCATTAGGGCTGAAGAATGCAAAGTGATCACAGTAAGGACATTAAAAACATTAGGTTTTGGAGTCTCAGGGGTCCTGATGGTGTGGTGTGGTGTGGTGTTTCTTGGGGTTGTCAACCCTAATGTCCACCCTTTGCTGAACAAACAGCCATGATCTCCTTGCTTCATATACTGCCACAGGGCCCTGCATAAAGAAAGTGACTGATTCTCTGGGCCACATGTGGTGAGACATACATCTCTATCTCCATTGAGTATGCTTACATAGGAGGTACTGGTTTGGAGCTGTATCTTGTGCTTCAAACTGGAGGGTATGGCTTGGGGAAGAGAGTGGGCATTAAGTTGAAAACCGAAGAAACACCACATCACCAATTCACCAAGGCTTGAGATTCAAAATCCTAATGTTTTCATTTTTACTTTGTCCGCTTTGTGTTCTTCAACCCTAATGTCTGTATGAACAGTTTTTTCAATGAATGTGTGTGTAAAATATTTTTACAATATACAGTATTTAATATACAGTTTTACTCACCACAAAGATAAATATACAGAATAATAAATGTCTCTTACATAAATTTATAAAAAGTAAATATATCCTTATACTAAGAAACACATAGTAGCCAAATATGTTTTATGATATACCAACCATTTATGTAGAGTATTTCATATTATGAAGCATACATTTGCCAAATACATTTTGTGATATGAAAACAAACCAATTTCATCATTTGAAACATTTTTTACATTTTAAAAAGTTAAGGATGGACAAATCCATGCCCTCTAAACTGAGCCCTGCTGAACTGCAGCTGCTCGGTTTATGTGAGACAAACCGAAAACTGCCAGTTCAGTTCGGATCTCGCCATGTATTTTTTCCTCCCCCAGCCTTCCTGCTTGCTTGCCTGTCATGTGACATGCATGGGAGGCTGAGGAGGAGCTCATCTGTGTGCTAGTGTGTGAGCCTGGATTATACCCTGGTATGCATGTGTGCAAAACCAGGGTATATAGCCTCAGCACATTAGCTCAACAGTACTAGAGGTTTGGCACCAGACCAGAGATGGGACTGTGAACAGCTCAATTGAGGAGGGACTTTAGACTTATTGTGCAGAAGGACTCAGCAGCAGCAGTGATTTGAGCAGAGTGGAGGGAGGACTTGAAGGGAGGTTACTGGAGCCATGAGGGACTCCATAGAAGGAATCTCCACTAAAAACTTAAACAAAGAGGGTCTGGAAGAGCTGGGTGGTTGTGGACTCCTAGTGCATGTGTGGCTTCTCTGAGCAGGAGAACTCTTTAAGTCAGACCAAACTTCCTCCAGAGCAAAACTTAAAATAAGTAAGTAAGTAAATAAATAAATAAAACACAAGGGAACTGGGTTAGTGGTTGTAGGATGGACTGGTACAGGGTGGGCCTTTAGCTCTTCTGCTGCCCTCTTGTTTTGCTGCCTGGTAAATAAAATGTGTAAATCTATGAGTGTTGAAGGGAACTGTGTGACTGTATACTCCTCGGTGGATGGGGACTAGTACATGTGGTGGTACACTTCTCTAGGAGGGCTTAGAGGAAAAAGGAAAACCCCAGGAAAAAGAAAGGGTGGGAAGCTGAGTGGGTGGTTTAGGGTGGGCTGGTACAGGCCTTTCCCTTAACTCTCCTGCTGCCGTATTTTTAAAAAGTGTGACTCAGCTGACTATCAGAGTAATAGAAGGAGAACAGCAAATAAAGAATATCAAGAAAACAAATCTGTGTGTGTTGGGGTGGAAATGCGTGAATGTGTACTCCTCGGTTGGTGGGGTGCATGTGATGGTAGGCTTCTCCAGGGAGTCAGTGGGAAACTTAAAAAAAGGGGTGCTTGGGTGGTTTGGGGTGGGCTGGTACAAATCTGTCTTCTTAGCTCTCCTGCTGCCTTGTTTTCTTGCTTGGTAAGAAAATAAATAAATAGAAAGAACAGTGATTCTAACAGAGTAAGAGAAGTAGAAAATAAAACAGGAAAGGAAGAAAACAACAATAGAGCAAAGTCAACTAGTGAATGTGTGTATTGGGGTACTCCAGCCTGGTGCTGCCATGCACTGCCCTCAGTTCCGTGATCCAGTGTAGAGTTGTTGTGAAGTAAAACTTGGCTGTGAATTTTTGTAAATGCTGTAAATTCATGCTTAGATGAAACTGCAGATTTCAGGGTAGCTGGCTGAAATTCAATTTTCATAAATTTTGAGAATTTTGCAGTGAAATTCAGGCTTTTTCTGTGAAGCATGAAATTCATGGGCGAAATGTTGCACTCAAAGTGAATTTGTGCAATTCACGGACCACAAATCGCTCTAATATCACTCCTTGAATTCTGCAAAATCTGCAGATTAATTCACAGAGCAAGTTTCACGGACTTCACATCATTAATCCAGTGTCATCCTGCAGCTGTGAATTATCTCCAATCTCGCGCATCTGTCACTGCTGCCAGACTTGTGTCTTCCCTTGGTAGTGGCTGGCCATAAGTCATCTGGGTTGGCAAGTCCATTTTTAATAGAAACAAAAATATTTTGATGTTGAATAGTGTAGTGCATTAATCCAAGGGTTTATTGTCATCTTGCTGCAAATTATCTCCATTCTTGAGCACACAGTGTCCATGCCCCTGGTAAGGGTTTGCCATAAGCCATCTGAGCTAGCCAGGGATACACAGTGGGAAATGTAATCTGATGAAGTAGCAGGGAGCAGGAGAGTTACTTGGTGTTGCAACACTACCTACAACCACAAACCAACAACAGGAGCAATCTAATGCTAATACAGCAGAAATTGGGTACTATACAACTGAATGCAGCATACAGAAACACTGACCACAGTAAAATAATCAGTAATCAGTTACTAAATTGGGCCCCTTGGTTGGTGATGTGCTACTGCGTGTACTACTGGGGCTGCTAGGACACTTGTGATCCTGATATTACTGCTGCTTGACTACTTGTCACAGCTTGGCAGCTAGTGGTATGCTTTTAAACTGCTTGAGCTAGCCAGCTCTGTTGATAGACACCCTTAACTGAAGTGTGTGTGTGTGTGTGTGTGTGTGTGTGTGTGTGTGTGTGTGTGTGTGTGTGTGTGTATATGTGTTTAACTTTGACTCACCTGGAATTGATTACATTTCATTTTACTAGATTTCTTGGTCATTCCCTGTTTACAGACCATGGACAAAACTAAACATACAAATGTAAGTAAACTGTCTGAATTGTTTAAAACAAAAGGCAACAGGAAGGGCAAGATGCTACTAATTGGTCTTCCAGTTCAAAAGTGATCAGAACAATCTCTGTTGGATAACAACCCAAAAGTCAGATTCTGTGAGTGAGATGACAAGTAGTACATATCCTTCCCTGGCCTAAAGTAATCTATTCCCAGGTGTTGGTACTGGTATGTCAAGTCAAGGTAGTATCAAAACAGAACCATAGGTGTTGCTGCGCTATGCAAGAGGAGTAAGGCATGGTAGTAAGACACTATTATTAAGAGAACCAAAGAAGTTGGTGGCATCACCAGGAGAGGCACTAAATAGATAAGTATTTTCATTTAATACACCATTGTCCCAATCATCATCTTACGAGTCAGACTCCAACATGGACCATAACAGCAGTGGTAGCAACTTGGTGCCCAGTGACCATGGGTCCGAGTCATCTGACTCTAATACTAGTGATGTAGTATGGCAGAGAATTTAAAGAAATTCTGGAGATGGATCGTCAGGTGGGATCAACCAAGAAGGAGACTGTGACAAGGAAGATTCTCCTATCTCCCTGGTGACACTATATTTTGGAGACAGAAAACAATGATAATGACAAGACACATGAAGTAAGTGCTGCTACTAGTGCCTCAGGATATTTATTTGTGCCTGGAGGTAGAACTAAAACAGCCACTTCTTGAGTCTGGAATTACTATTGTATTGACTCCCAAAATATCTGCCATACAATATGCACTATTTATAAAACTGGTGTCACAGGGTCAGACAGGAGAATCACCTTGGCACAGCTACATTTTTAAGACACTTGAAGAGATTGCACCTGATGGTGTGCAGAAAAGATATGATGTGGTGAGACAGAGAATGAGGCTTTGGATTAACAGGATGTATATGGTTCTTCTTCCATAACAAAACAGATGTTATTTCCAATTATTTTCACCCCACCAGCCAAAAAGCCAAACACATAATGCACCATCACAATCAGACACTCTAGCATCTGACAGTTCCCTTCCATTTAATTTGGTCCACTCTTTTTGGAGTGGAGAAAGCTAAAACTGAAACAGTTAACCATGCAAGAGTAATTTCAAAAGGCATGTAAATATGAACCCGGTCATCCAGCTGCCCAAAAATTAAACAAGGCCATAACAGAAATGGTAGCATTAGACTTGTATCCTTTTTCTTTTGTACAGTCTGTTGGTTTTAAGCAACTACCTGTAATTCAGATTTATGTGCCACAGTATTAAATACCATACAGGAAATAGATAGATAGATAGATAGATAGATAGATAGATAGATAGATAGATAGCATCTTTATTTTATACAGGAAAAACATGTCACTAGAGTTTTGCAACCTTGTTTGCAAGGCAGTCCTGTTTGTACCTTAAGAGTTACTCTAAGTTATAAGTACAAATATTACATGTAAGCGTGTTGCAAAAGACAAAATACATACAGTACACATGGAGAGATATTCAGACAGCACCAGGCAATGGCGCAAATGGAAGTGCAGCGCAACTGAGATGCCGGGGCCAGGACAGGTGATATTCAGCGGTGATGAGCCATGGCACATCACTGTTGAATATGGCACAGAAAGTGCATGGCTCAAGTATAATGCTCCAGTGCATTCCCCAGACAGGGATGACTGGGTATGCTTTAAGCGCAAGTGTGGGTTGCGCTGGGCACATCACCCGTGATATTCAGACTTTGGCATACAAATGGGGCCATAATATATGCATGGTGAAAATGGGGCCATTTGCATGTCATTATAGCCCCATTTCCATGCATTGCGAGGGCAGCCCAGCAAAATACACCTGGCACCCTAGAGCCATCCTACATGTATCTACATGTTGAATCCATGGTGGTCTAGTAGTAAGCTCCCTCCCTCCCGGTAGCCAGTTGCATTCAGATGTGTAAAACAATACACCCTGGTAGTCTAGTAGCCCCTCCCTGAGACTCAATCCCCCATAAATGTCAGAATATAATGATCCCTGTTAGTCTAGTGGATTCCCTGGTCCCGAACCCGAAACTGTCAAAATGAAAGAAGTCCTGGTGGTCCAGTGGTCTTCCCTCCCATCCGTGAGTCCTGATCCTTGTAAATGTAATCACACAATAATCCCTGGTAATCCAATGGTCCCCCACCCCATCCCGAGGTCCAACCCTCATAAATGACAATATAGAACACCTGCTGGTTCAGTGGCACCCCTACCCCCCACCCTCACAGGCACCCCTGCCCACCCAGCTCCCCTCCCATCATTTGGTAGGTGGCTTCAGCATGCCGCATACCACTCTACTACCCACCAAATGAGGCTTACAGTAGCAGCTGTAAGCCTGTTGAACCACTGTGGATCACTGGGCCTGCAATTGCATACTGTACTGGTCATTCAATGTGAATGAGTAGTACAGTATGCACTGCAGGCAATTAACCCGCAGTGTGGCCAATAGGTTTACAGCTGCTACTTTAAGCTGTCATTTAGTGAGCAGCAGGCTATGCAGGCGGAGGTTGATGCCACCCGCCGATGACGGGAGGGAGCTAAGTGAGGCAGGGTGCCTAAGGATGGGGTGCCACTTGACCACCAGGTATTCTTATATCATTATTTATGAGGATAGGACTCAGGGATGGGGTGGGGCTATCGGACTACCAGGGATTATTGTGTGATTACATTTACGAGGATCGGACTCACGGATGGGTGGGCTGACCACTGGATCACCAGGGTTTCTTTCATTTTGACAGTTTCGAGGATCAGGACTCAGAGATCGGAGGGAGTCCACTAGACTACCAGGGATTATTGTATTCTGACATTTATGGGATTGAGTCTTGGGGGCCACTAGACTACCAGGGCAAGGTCATTTAATACACATGGACGCAATCTGGCTACTGGGTGGGAGGGGGTACTGCTGGACTACCAGGGTCGTGATGAGTGCTTGTGGAAGGTGTTCTTGCCTGGCAGCCCACCTGTGGGTGAACAGCATTTGAGCAAGGATTTTCTGGCTCAACTTTGTGCCCTGGTATCGGCGCATTTGGGGTTGTGCCAGCAGATGCACCACACATCCGGGTTGAATATCGGGATGCACCACATATCATGGGCATACCCCTGCAGATGCACCACACACTTAGCAATACGCCCAGTGCATCAGGAATTGCGCCTGTGCAGGTCCTCCTTTTGAATATCAGACCAGGGCATTACTAGTGGGTTGCACAGGTGCGCACCCCTTGAATATCTCCCCATAGACATCAATATGCTTCTAAGATAGTATGCTGCTAACAACTATTTAAAGTTATATATGAGTGGATATAATTAATTTACTTCATGAATAAAACCCCATGAGAGGGTAACATTCTTACTGTGTAGGGTAAAACATTCCACACTTTTGTTACTTGGGAATGCAATCTTTTTCCCCAGATTTATTTCTAGTTTTAACAAGATGAATTTTATTAACTTGCACTAGCCTTTTAAAGTTTGAAGAGACTTTGCTATGAAATCAGTATCAAATTTGTATTGTGAATTGTGTGAGAAAGTGATACAGACCTTGAAGCTGGCAGCACTACCACAAATTCATGTTGGAACCGACATGAGGACTAGTGGCCAAACTGTATACTACATGACCGTCACTGCTCTCTGGTCCTCCTTCCATGATTCCTATATCTCATCTTCTGTATCAGCCTAAACCAGGACATTTAAGAAGCAGGCTGCCTTGTGTATTACTAGTTTTGAGTCAAAGGTAATACTGCAGGGACTCTCTTGCAGAAGCTAAGAAGACAATTTGCTAAATGGCTCACCCCATGACCTTTCTATGGAATTTGTCATATCTGAGAATGAGGCTAATACCATACATGAAGTTTGGTGGGTATATCACATTCCTTGCTTTGCTCACACCCTTAATCTCACAGTACATGATTTTCTCTGTGATAACAGAAGCATTCAGTATGCCCTTAATGTTGCATGCAAGATCTGTGGACATTTCAGCCATTCTGCCAAAGCATGCAAAATATTGTGGCAGCTGCAAATGGACAATAACTTTCCACAACATCAACTAAAGCAGGAGGTAGTTACCAGGTGAAATTCCACCTTTACATGGCACAATGGCTCCCTGAGCAGTGTAGGGCAGTGCATTAGTACATAATGGATCACCCCATAGGGAAAGGAGATGTGTGTCTCAGTTTCATCCAGTGGAACCTGATGTCACATTGTGCCAAGTTCTTCAGCCCTTTGAGGAAGCCACTAGGGAAATCATTGCAGATAAGGCCAGTTTGAGTCAGGTTATCCCCTGATATGCCTACTTTAAAAAAAGTGTAAAAGCAGAGAGCAAAATTCCTAGAAGGTACTGTGACTTCACTTGTAGAAACCTGACTATGTCCCTTGAATTGGACCACAGAATAGAACTGACGTTATAATCTGAACATTATTTCTCACCTCCATGTTAGACCCACTATTTAAGGCTACCCTGCCTTCCTTCCCTCTGGTATGCAAACATCATCAGATGTAAAGACTTACTCATTGAAGAAGTGTCAAATGAAATGGTTGATACTATTTCATCACAACTTCTTGTGCATACAGGCTCCAAAACCTCTCTACCAGCAAGAGGTACTTCCACTGTGAAAGACCACTATGAAGAAGAGTGCATTTGGTCATAGCTGCAAGATATTGATAAAACAGTACTTGTTCAAGTGTTTTCCAAAGACATACTGTACTGCCGCTAGTGTGGTGGAAGGTATCTAAAGACCTGAGTAAACTATCTATATGGGGTGACCTGTGAAATATTGGCAGAGTAATGAAACATCTGGCCTACATTGCACAAACAGCCATTTTTACTTGAATTACCCTCCACCAGTGTCTGGGTGAATCTCTACCACAGCTGGTAGTGTTGCTTCTGACCTATGCAACCATTTGTTACCTGAAAATGTTGAACACCTCACATTTCTGAAGGTCAAGTTTTATCTTTTCAATGGATGCACTTCTTCTGTAAAACATCACACTGATCTTAACAGTGATGAAAAGGAGCCAGTATGCATTAGTGATGAAGATGAAGAGGCCATTGTGTCATGTGGGTGTTTAGCTGCTGCTGATGTCTGTAAGGTCACAGGGTAGAAATACTGCAGAATATTACACCAATATCCTAAAGAGTAACTGAAAGAAAGAAAGACTCAACACATAGAACCACCCCAATGGCACTCTTCTTTTTATTACACCAATTTTAAGTAAAATATTTAGAGCCTGATTTTCAAAGGGCTGTTACATTGATGCATAACGCCGATCAACAGCTGTGGCACCTCCAGGTGTTTCAGGGACCCTTAGCCCTGTTCAGGATAAAGGGGCCCCTGGGCCAAAGTCCTGGGAGTTGCCACAGTCTCAGTATTGTGATAAACCTTTGAAACACCAAAGGGGTTTGACGGAGGATCCTGTCAAGCCCCACAGCCTGGCACAACCCTGGAGCAGTACAATGATGTTTGTGGGTGGGGACAGACTGTGTGATACAGCAGCTGGACTTGTGAGGGTACCAGTAGTGGGTGACACAGCTACAACAGACTGTGGGAGGGCACTCTGGTGGCACCAGGGCAGGCATGCCCTGGGCGAGAAATATAGCCATGGAGTACAGTGGGCAGTATGCTGCTACAAACCATGTCCTGGACCCTTGATGCCATCAGCCTTGCCAGCCACCCACATCGTGCCACCATCCTGACAGGGGGTGACTGTCCATGGTGGCACAGGATGAGGGAGTGCTCATGGTGGGGAACATACCTGGGAAAGCCACCTGTCCTGATCCACTGTCACAAGATCCAGAAGAGTGACAGCAGGTGGGATGGGCACCACAAGTGGCATATGCCATCCTGAGATCTGGCAGTCAGCATGTCAGGGTGTGTGCATGCTGCAGGTCAGCTGGCAGGTAGCAGCATCAGGAGTCTGGGACACAATCAGTGGCAGCATACTGCTCATGGTCATTCCGTAGCTGTGTGTCACTGTCCAGGACATGCCTGCCCTGGTGCCCAGTGCTCCCTCCCACACCCTGCTGTGCCTATTCCCCTAGCACTGGAACCCCACTGGTCTTGCTGCACTATGCCATGCAGCCTGTCCCCCATTGTGGCTTACACCAGCCACCCAGTGCAAGGAGCAGTTAGACCAGCTCATGGCTGGTCTAACCTCAGTTCCACATTGTATCCACAGTGGGGCTTCCAAAATTCCAAATAAGGGGATGCTGCAGTCCCACTGTGGCACAAGTCCCCTGAAACCTGCTGCATCAGCACTTCTGGCACAGGGGTGGTGCAGGGCGTTTCAACACAAAGCATCCTGATTTCTTTTTTGCAGTTAAATATACTTTATTGAATTTGTCTTAAAGAAAAATAAAATGTCCAAAATTAAAACATAAGAAAACACATACAGTACATACAGCCATGAATTATATCAACAAACATCAAGATGACAATAAGATACAGACAAACTCAGATAAAACTAAAAAGAGGCCACTTAACTATAACCTAACAATACTAATATCACTACTGTACCAAACAACACCCCTCCCCAGCTTGTGCATATTCCACTAAACTCTACCAGGTTACATGATGACCCGAGAAATATGACAGTCTACAGAAAACCAATAGCCAGCAAATTCATTCAATCCTGGTTGTACTTACAACTATAAAGGAGGGATGGAATAATAAATCCATTTTTAACATTAAGAAAAGATATAATGGTGTCCAAGAAGTCTGGAACTTATGCCACATGTGATTTGTCAAGGCAACTGCATGCTCAGCATTTAAAGCATTAAAAATCTCCTGAAGCCATTCTACATGAAAAGGCATCCAATTACCCTTCCAATGTCTCATGATAAGTAATTTGGTAACTACTGAAATCAGGGCCATATACATTTTTTTATTTGTTTGAATCAAATCATAATACCCAAAACACAAATGTCCACTATAAAATAATTGTGGTCCAAAACAAATGGGAAAACAGCCTTTGTACTAAAGTCCAGAAGGATTTAATTTTAGGGCAGGTCCACAACATATGATATAAGTACCATCATCTTGGCATCCTTCAACACATGTTGGTGATGCCAGCCAGCCATCTCAAGCAATTTGTATGGAGCACAGGTCATATAAGATATTAAACTGCATTAGTCAAAGGTGGTCTTGTTTAATAAACCTATACATATCAGACCAGATCTTCGCCCAACAGTTGGCTGGGATATTCAAACAAAGATGTTATCCCAATAAAAGATGGTGGGTAAAACCATGCTCCAGACCTGTTGATTGATTTCTTGATAAATGCAGGAATTTGTTTTTTCCTGAAGCCAAAGTAAAGTTAAATTGAGAAAGAAAGGGTCCATTAAGTTTGGCTATGGAGGAGGTCCCAACAACTTCCTTAGACAGTGCTGGATCTGTGCATATTGAAAACTGCTTGGATGGAAATGAGAATTTTGACTGAAATTCTGAAAAGAAAGATGTCTATCCTCCTCCACTAGCTCTGCAATGGATTCAATGTTAAGTCCTTTCCACTGTACAGCTAAAGGGCCTGTCTGATATACAAAGGTTCAAGTTATTAAAAAGGGTTTGGCTGAGATCCTTTTGATAAGAAAACTTTAAGAATTTGCAAAATTGGAAGTGGACTTTGATGGACCATCCAATAGATGTGGCTCTAAGATCTTTTGGTAAACTAGACAGAGAAGCGATAACAAGGAGGCCAAGGAGAGGTGATATTTCTACTATGTTTTGTTCAATTGACAACCAGATTGGTGAGTAGGTATGAATAGATTCAGGATTGCCCCATTGAAAATTTCTGGCCCACTGCAGGAATAGGTAGTAACAATAAAAGTGGAAGTTGCAAACCCCATAAGTGACATGGCCTGCAAGTTTATTGAACACCCTACATGGGAGCTTGTCCAGCAAGAGGAATGCAGCACATGTAGAGTGTAGTTTGTTGAACCAGCTTTTGAAGAACAATGTTCAGCATACTCAAGGAGTAAGGCAAGCACAGTAAAACATTTATCTTAATAATGTTTGTTCTGCCCCAGAGTGATAGGGTAGGTGACGCCAGTGGTTTAAATCCATTCAAATTTGTCTCAGAACTGGATCTAAATTGAAAGGCTTCAAAACTTACATCATTGGTGATTCTAATACCTAGATACAAAAAGCTTTTGGTTCCCATTGAAGTCCCAGTTCTCGAATATCTTCCTTGGAACTAGAAATAAATAAAGGGTACACCATGGTTTTATGTAAGTTTAGCTTTTACCCCAAAAATTGACTAAGTTGGGAAATTATTTGCAGGGCAGCCAGTAAGGATGTCCTCCAGTTAGAAATATGAAGCAAATTATCGCTTATGAATGCAGACAGTTTCAGCTCTAATGCCCCCACAGATATTCCCTTGACCTCTCCTGAAGAATTAATCTTACATATCAAGAGCTCTATGTAGAGATTAAACAAGTATGGATAGGGGCACCCCTGTGGAGTCCCTCTAGCTAGATGAAAACATCTGAAAGTTTGTTATTACATAAGATTTGCGACAAAGGTTTAATACAAAATATTTGTATTCTACCACAAGTTTGTGAGAATTCCATATTTCTGCAGGACTGTAAACAAGTAGGGCCAAGCCACATGGTCAAATGCTTTCTCTGCATCCAGGAAAACCAAGACTGATTATTTATCTCCTTCTCTGGATGCAGAAAAAGATCAAATAATTTCTTAAAATGGTCACTGGAATGTCTTCCACAACAAACCCTGCTTGATCTGGACCAATAAGCACCTTCCAGACCTTATCCAGAGGGGAAGCTAAGATTTTTACATAAATCTTGACATTCACATTTAATAATGAGATGGGTGGTAGTTTCCAGTCTTAGTTGGGGGGTCCCTGGCTTGGGGAGAAGTACAATATGGGCTTCAAATAGTGAAGTTTCCTGAAGGTTAGAATCACACCAATAATTAAATAACATAACAAGCAAGGAAGCAGTTCTCCTTAAATGTTTTATAAAATGTAATGAAAAACATTTAATCCTGTGGCTTTATCCAGGAGGAAGAGATGACAGAGCCATGGCAACTTCAGAATCTGTAACAGGGTCAGTTAATAAATCTTGCTGATCCTTCAAAAGGCAAGGTAAGTCAATATTAGCTAAAATTCTCCTAGGAATACTGATGAAGAGGGTCCGAGGTCTGCGTAGAATATAGATGCTGATAAAATTGTAGAAAATAGCCATCATCTTTGTAGCTTCACGAATTGCGGTCTGTGTATGGGGATCAAACAGGGCAGCAATCCACTGGGAGGTGCTCTGTTACTTAAGATGAAGAGCCAAACGTTTGCCAGCTTTATTACCTTGGCCTATGTAAGTTGCCTTAACAAGTGATGCTGCCTTGTCCACTTTCTCTAGAAAATGTGCTCAGTATTTAGCCCATAACTTGGCCAGCTCCACCGAACATCATCAGAGGGATGTGGCAAGAGTGACTTCTCAGGGATCGAATATTATGAAGCGGGTCTTTGACTTGAGCCTGTGATTTCTTATTTTGAATGGTGGTCACTTGAATCAGCTCTCCCTCTACATTGTTTTTTGAGTGCCCCACAAAAAAAAAGGATGTCTTGAGCTTGAATCAAACCCTCATTATCCTGTATGGTCTGGGTTAAACGCTTTTAATATGAGAGACTAAAGAAGAGTCTTTCAGTAGTTGGTTATTTAAAGACCAAATATGAAGTCTAAGCGTCATGTAAGGGCTTCCATAGTCAACTTAACAGGGAATGGTCTGATGTAACCCAGGCCATTATCAGACAATCTTGTATTAAGGGTAACAGATGCTGACTAATAAGGAAATAATCAATCCTTGAAGAGACACTGTATGTGGTAGAATAGAATGTAAGTCCTTGCTAGTAGGGTGTAACACTTTCCAGTGGTCGACAAGCCCCAGGTGATCAAAAATTCCCTGGGCCCATTGGGCTGGAGATAAACCAGCATTTGTCCTTTATGTTCTGTCACGATATTTAGCAAACACAAGGTTCCAATCATCCCCTATGAGTAAGGGTAAGTGAATATAAAGGGCCAATACCAAGGCTAGAACAGGGAAAAGGAGGGTTATCTTGATTGGGACCACACGCCACACCACTATGAACCAGCATTTGTCCTTTATGTTCTGTCATGATATTTAGCAAACACAGGTTCCAATCATCCCCTATGAGTAAGGGTAAGTGAATATAAGGGGCCAATACCAAGGCTAGAATGGGAAAAAGGAGGGGTTATCTTGTTTGGGACCACACGCCACACCAGTACTAACTCAACATGGCCTAATCTACCATGCATAAACATATATCTGCCTTCCGTATCACTTATCTGATTCAGGAAGGCAAAGGGAACTGAGATCTGGCAATCAGTATCACAATACCTCTCTTACGAGAGCTGTTACCAGCCCTGAATACTTGCCCAATCCAGGTCTTGTGCAGATTGTTTGCTTGGGCCTCTGGTAAATGTGTTCCTGCAAAAATACAATGTGTGGATGGAATGTACTCAAGTGTCAAAGGATCGGAAATCTTTTGCATTGTCCTTCCTCCTTTAATATTCCAGGTAAGAATATTAAGTACTGTATGTTAGTCGTAAATATTAAGTGAGTAGTGGCAAAACCTATATAGCCTGAGTCACATCCCTGTGCAGAAACACCTCCCCTCCCATATGCCCTCCACTCAACATAACCAAATAGTTTATGGAAACTATCCCCATAAAACAAAGTACAGCAGTAACAGTTTTTCCTAAAAACTACATTACCTGGCCAACCACCCACTCCTATCCTCGTGGTCTGTGAAACTGGACCGAAGACAGCCCACGCTCAGACTGTTTATTAGAAACAATATCAAAAGGAAACATTGCCCTCCCCAATCTAACCAAACAGCGTTGGAATATGCAGAGACCGTGTACAAAATTAACAGAATAAACAAACATTAATTGCCTTCTAAAACAATGAAGGTTAACAGCTGAATTGCCAGTGACTCCTCTAAGGCACCAAGTAGTGGTCTACTTTAACTAACGTTGGATTGCACAGAAAAATAAATTGTATTGCATACTATTAAACAGGTAACAGTATACATGAAAAAAGTGTTATCAATAGAAACCTAGAGTAAAGTCAAAGAGAGTCTTAATGCTGTTATCCATTAAATCCAGCAGAGGGAGCTTCAAAGTGAAAAACATCGGTGATAAGACACTATTAGCTCCTATAATAGAACCCAGTAGAAAATGCCCAAGCACCCTAGTTAAGCTAGCCCTGGCAAAAAGAAACACAGGTGAGGGGGTACAGGCAAAGTAGGCAGTCATTAAGGATGCACACTTGAAGCAACATCCAATTGTGTTAGACAGAAAGGAAGTGCAAAGAAGAAGGAAACCACTTTGGTTCTCAAATACAGTAGTAGAAAAGGTCAGAGCCAAAAGGCTGGCCTTCAGGAAATATATAAGGGAACACAGCGGGATGAAGATAGGGAGGCATACCAAACTGCCCTAAGGGAAGCAGGGAAGGCAGTAAGGCAGGCAAAGTCCCAAACTGAAGAAACACTAGCACGAACAGTAAAAGAAGGTGACAAGACTTTCTATAGATACATTAGTGAAAGGAGAAAGTCCAGAGGGGAATTCTAAGTTCAATGGAAAAAGGGGCATGTGAGGAGGAGGACCCTGTAAACGCATCTATCCTAAATAGATACTTTGCTCAGTATTTACTGAAGAGAAGGTAGGGCAGGGCCCACAGCTCAGCACCATTGACACAGGGGAGGAAGGTGAGCACTACTCCCTTCACAAAAGAAAGGGTCCTACAACAGCTCACCAAACTCAGGGTGGATAAGGCAATGAGACCTGATGCATACACAATCCCAGGGTACTTAAGGAGCTAAGGGTGGAACTAGCAGAGCCATTAGCAGAACTGTTTAGTGAGTCTCTGAGCACAGGAGAGGTCCCAGAAGACTGGAGAAGTGTTTATGTGATCCCGCCTCCACAAGAGTGGTAGCAGGGAGGAGGCAGGGAACTACAGACCAGTCAGTCTACCTCAGTAGTGGGCAAGATTATGGAGGCACTCCTTAAGAAAAGGATAGTGCAACACCTGGAACCATAGGGCACAGGATCCAAGACAGCATGGGTTTACAAAGGAAGGTCCTGTCAAACTAATCTCATAGATTTCTTTGACTGGGTAACCAGAGTGGTGGACCAAGGGGAGCAGTTGATGTCACCTACCTTGACTTCAGCAAAGCTGTTGACACTGTTCCACATAGAAGATTGATAAATAAGTTGGGTAGGCTCGAGTGGGTCAGAAGTTGCTCAAATGGGTGGCAAACTGGTTGTGAGCAAAAAAAACAGAGAGTGGTGGTAAATGGTATACGGTCAGAAAAGATACAAGTCACAAGTTTGGTACCTCAGGGATCAGTCCTGGGGCCAGTCCTCTTCAATATCTTCATTAGTGACCTTGCAGATGGACTAGAGGGTAGGTTTGTCTGTTTGCAGATGACACCAAGATCTGCAAAAGAGTAGATGATCCAGACGGGGTGGACAGAATGAGAAGAGATCTGATAAACTAGTAAAATGGTCAAAAGAGTGGCAACTGGGATTTAATGCAAAGAAGTGCAAGATCATGCACATAGGGAAGAGAACACTGAAGCCACCTATAGGCTGGGAAGGAGTTGCTGGCAGTCACAAAGACAGAAAGAAACTTGGGCATCATCATCACTGATGACCTGAAATCATCCAAGCAGACCTCTAAAGCAATAGGTAAGGCTAGGGGATGTTAGGGTGTATTAGTGAGGGTATCACAAGTCGTAAGAGGGAGGTAATAACTCCTCTTTACAAGACACTGGTTAGGCCCCATCTGGAGTACTCGTGCGGTACTGGAGGCCACACCTTCATAAGGACATTAACCAAACTGCTGAGGCAGTCCAAAAGAAGGGCAACCAAAATGGTGCAGGGACCGCATCAGAAGACATATTGAGGACAGATTAATGGAGCTCAATATGTATACCCTTGAGCAAAGGAGGAGAGAAGTGATATGATCACATTCAAATACCTTAAAGGGCATTAACAAGGTGAAATAGTCTAAAACGTTTAATTATAAGAAAATAGCAGGACAAGAGGACACAGCATGAGATTAGAGGAGGCCGATTAAGGGGAATTTGAGGAAATTCTTTCACAGAATGGGTGGTGGATGCATGGAACGGTCTACCTCAGGAAGTGGTGACTATGAATACAGTGCAGGGCTTCAAACAGGCATGGGATAGGCATAAGGGAGCAATACAGATGAGTATGAATAGATAGGCCACTGACAGAGCAAAGGCCTCATGGCATATTTATAAGGTAGAAAAGAAATGGGCAGACTGGATGGGCCTTGCAGTCCTTATCTGCCGCCAACTTCTATGTTTCTATGTTGTGTGTAATATAATTACAGAATACTTGACCCCCGCACCAAATTAAAATACAGATTAGTTCATAAAGTGCAGACCTTAAACCAAGCAAAGGAAAAAGGAACATTTAAGATTATATCTGTCACATTTACAGGCAAACCTTCCTAATATAAGAGCTCATAAAATCCAGTCATTCAAATGTCAGTCTTTAAAAACAAAATGTAGTGGTCCTGTTTGGAGTACAAATTGAAGACAGTTCAATCTATAAAACAAAGGATACAGCGTCTGATTCAATCCATGGTAATGGAGATCCAATTAACACCTTCTGGCCAAATCAGATGTTAATATTAGCTCCCAAGAAAAAATCTAGACTAGGTCAGAAAGAAGTCATATCACAATTGTTTGCTAAATCCAGCAGAGGGAATTTCAAGCTAAAGGTGCCAATGATGAGCCATTATATGCTCCTGTGCGGGAACACTTTAGAAACTACTAGAAAGCAATGTGTGTAAAAGAATCACTGGGTACATGGCAGCCAAGTTATAACAGAAACAAGTTCAAAGTGCCCAGGCTTTAAGCCCAAAACAAAGAGGAAAAGGAACATCTGAGTTTTGTTTTGTTGCCTCCTTGATGGACCAGTCCCCTAATGCAAGGGCTAATAAAATCTAACTGTTCAGGAAATGCCAGTCCTAAATAAAAGCATAGCGATCCTGTATAAAGACCAGATCGAGATCAGTACAGTCTCAAAAGCAAAGGATACAACATCTGATTAAGTCACAAAGCAGGGCATCCAAGTAGAATCTCCACTCAAATCATGCTTGACACTAGCCCCAAGAAGAATCCAGAGCAAACATCGCCCTTTTTACAAACAAATCAGGGTTTAATTTCAGGAGTTTGGCTGCAGTTTGGCTTGGGATTCAAAGTGCTGGGGTCCCAGCTGTGTGTACTTCTAATCTTGCTAGGTATAACATCCTATGTCAGATGGGCCACCCATAATTTCAGTTCTATAGGTGATAAGCAGCCCCTAGCTTAGTGGACCTTTTGTTAAATCTTGGACCAACTGCAGCTTGGAACTGGACCACAGTAATGAGTCCAATTTACATACCTCTTCCAAAATGTGATCCCAGTGCAAATAATTAAGTAGTTTGAAAATTAGTGGCCTGGGAGTCTCACCAGGAAGGTTGAGCTTGAGTGCCCAGTGAGCCCTTTCGATCACATAGCTAGGGTCTATTAGGTGAAGGACCAGCCACCTTTTCACAAAACGCCTACATAAATTTGACAGCATGGGCCCTTCTTCACCCTCAGGCAGTCCCAAAAGGATAAGATTGTTCCTTCTGCAGCATCCCTCTGATTCATCCACCTTATCTTCTAGCTTAGCCAAATTTCTCCTCATAGTAGTCATCTCCAGTTTGATGTGGCCCTGGGATTCTCGGTGGAAGAAATATGAATGTCGGTATCAGAGACCCAACAAGTGAGCTCTTGAAATATTTATTTATTTATTGAAATTGTTTCACCAGGAAAAGCACACTGAGCAAGAACTGCTCATCTCCCAGTGCGACCTGGGGAAGGGGTACAGTAGGGAGGAGGACAAGGGTCCAGGTCCTGACATATATACATACCATTACAATACAGTTGAAAACATATGACAGAAATAGTTGGGCGTAGATGACAATTTACCTTACTTATAGTATAGTAGCAATTACATGGGAAGTCATGCTTTATACCTTGAAAACATATAATTAGATAATACAGCTGCATATGTTTGACAGGAATAGGTGAGTATGGATTAATACATATACCCTAATATTCGAGAGTAAACAGTTACAATAAGGAAATCTTCTAAGGTATTGGGTTGTGATATATAATTAGATAGGGGTAAGTGTAAGCTAGCTAGTTCAAAAGTTGCGATCAAGTGCAGTAGTTGGGTGTGGTTAGCAGTAGCACCATTGGGCCTACTGGGAGAAGAAATGTAGGAGTGTCTGAGGTACAATAGATTGGAGAGTTAGCTGCAGGAGCAGTTTACTGAGCAGTGGTTGGCAAGGGCATAGGATAATGAGCGGACAGAGGAAGAGAGGCGAATTTCAGAGGAGAAAGAGTTCCAGAGTTGAGGGAAGCGGTGAGAGAAGGCAGCCTGGTCAGCTGGTCTGATGTCTGGGGACCAACAGGAACCGGGAGTCTCAGAACCCTTAGAGCATAGTAGAGTGCCAGAGGGGCTATAGTATGGAATTCAGGTACACTGGGATGGTACCAAACCAGTTCTTCCAGATAAACATGGCACAGTGTATTTGGCGACGGTTCTCAAGGGAGGGAGAGCAAGGAGCGTATAGCTCACAGCGGTGGGTGTGAGGAGGAACGCCAAGAGCGAACCAGCAGAAAGCATCAAAAAGGGTATCCAGTTTGGATAAAACTGACTTGTGGGCGGCACTGTAAACAATATCACAATAATTGAAGGAAGGAAGTATCATCTTCTGGATACGCTCATGATGGACTGGATAGGGGAGGCTACAACAGTTCCGATATAAAGCTCCAAGCTTGGGGTGGAGTTTGTTGGCATAGAGTCAGCATGGACTGTGAAGGTGAGGTGGCGATCAAGCCAAACTCAAGATACCAGATGGAGGTGACGTCCTCCAGCTCTGATCCATCAATGGTGTGGAAAGTGGGAGGGAGGGAGCCTGGCTAGTCATTGTGATGTACCAAAAGTCATAGTTACATTTTTTTGCATTTAGGCGAGCTGGTGAGAGTTGAACCAGAGCTGGACTTTGTTAAAATCCGCCTGGAGGGTTGAGACAACTGAGGCTGGGGAGGAGCCAGAAGAAAATAGCCAGTATCGCCAGCATACATGTAGATCAAGAGGCAGAACAAGTTTGGGGCAGGTTGTTTAGAAAATAGAGAAGAATAGGATAGGTCCAAGCACTGATCCTTGGGGACACCGGTGGACATGGGGAGGGGCAGAGATATGGCATCCACAGTCCTGACAGAGTGAGTGAGGTCTGTAAGATAGGCACTGAACCAGGCAGTAGCAGATGAGAGGCCAGAGTCAGAGAAGCTAGATCAGAACAGACTGTGGGAGACTATATTGAAGGCCTTATCCAGATAGATGAAAATGGCAGAGGTGATGATACCTCTATCCATTCCAGATTGGGTGGTGTCAGTGAGCCTTAGTAAAGAGCAGTCAGTGGAGTGATCGCTCCTGAATCCAAACTGGTAGTGTGAAGAAATTTGAGTCGGTGAGATAGGAGGTTAGCTGGGTAAGCACTAATGTTCTTGCAGTTTCGCCAGAGCAGGGAGGAGGGAGGTTGGCTGATAGTTTGAGGTGAAGGAGAAGGAGCCCCTTTGTGAGAGGGATAACAATGGGTGCTTCCAGGACAGAGGGACAGATGCAGTGGCGAAGGATAGATTTAGGAGATAGGCAATAGGGTTGGCTATGGCAGAGGCCGAGAGGAACAGAAGTTCGAGGTCTAGTCCATCTGGGGAATTCCCATTTGAGGGGCTTAATGTTAGCAGGGGCTTCTAGAGCGTCATTCGGAGGAGATTTCCCGAAGGAGAAAATACCTGTATTTTGAGATAGTTTTGCCCTGTAGGTGGTGGAGATGGTGACATGGGGGGGAAGGAGGAAAGGAGCGAGGAAGTGCAGGTGGAGAACATAAGTTAAACTCAGCAGTGACTGAGATAGGGTCCGAGATGTGGAGTTGTTTACACAAAGGAGAGGCGAGGCTGGGCCTCAGTTGGGTGAGAAGAGGGAGTATATGATCTTCCAGAATTTGGAGTGGCTATTAAGGTTAGATTGGAGGGAGGATCTAAAGTACTCTGCTTTAGCTAGCTAATGTTGCTCTAGTGCACATGTTGTGCAGATACTGGTAGTGGGAGAGGTCCTGAGGAAGGGCTGAGTCTTTGAAAGCTTGCCATGCTGAGTCACGGGCATTCATACAAGCTGTGAGCTCTTGGGAGATCCAAGGTAGGTGGGTACTGCACCCTAGTACTCGTGAGCGGGGCGTGGGAATCCCATATCTTAAGGAACGGTTTTTGAAGTGAAGTAGGATGTCATCATCAGGTTGGGGGAGGGATCCAGTTAGCTAGGACAAGGTCATTTAGGAGTGGAGCGAGGTTTAGGATTTGAATGACTGTTGGACTAAGAACTTAGGGGGATTGAGATGGTGGATTTTCGAACAAGGTAGATGACATGGTAATGACTCATAGAGTCAGGGAGTAGGCCTGTTTGGATGACTCTGTGAGAATGGGAGGTCAGAGCCCTGTCAATGAGGGAGTGGTTACCTGATTTAAGGTTTAGGCGGTGGGCTCAGTGATGAGTTTGGTTAAATTGAGGGCAGCGACATCCATCCGGGTTTTGTTGAGGGCCAGGGCTAACCAGTTTAGGTTAAGGTCACCCATAGCATATAATTCCCACTGGGTGCTCGTGAGCTGATTTGTGTAGGAAGGTCAGTAACAGCTGTGGCAGGGGCAAGCTTTAATTCCTTGAGATCAGCAATGATCACAAACACTGCCTCCTTAATAATAGTAAGCTTGGCATAATGCTCTGGCAATAGGTCTGTAACTGTTTGTACCATAGGGATATGGGTGAATTGCTGCGGCACAGTCTCTTGGCTCAAGCACCAGGAACTGCAAAGTAGTGTTGTCGGAAGAAGGAGTCAATACTAGGACCTCCTGGATTTGAAAGTCCATCTTGTTGCCACCTATCAGGATACCAGGTATGCTTCAATAATTCAAAGTAGTCAAAAACTGAAGAAATAAAGACATGGGAGGGAAAATTGAATTATTTAAAGGCAGTCTAGATGGAGCTCATGACTTATGATCCTACCCCAGTCATGGCATCACATAACTTCCCCTATTTCAAGTATCCAGATTTTGATGCAGCCTCTATTTGAAAGTCAGGATTGCTGCAAACTTTGGCATAAGGTGCTACTTGCATCAAATCTGCCTGTGACAAATTTTGGGCTTTTAAAATTGGGCCCCTTCTTCTTTTGTGTGTGTACATGTGTGTGGTGGTGGGGAGGGGAGGAAACATCCTGTATCAGAATGCATGTCAAATGAAATTGTAATAACATCAAGTGGAGGGGAGGGGTCACATACTAGTAGAGACACCCAGGCTAGATTGAACACAGGTAAAATTAAGGTCAACATAAAATCATATAGAAGGCAACTAGATTCATATAATATACCATTACTATTCAGTATTAAATTAATACTGCAGTAACAGGGTATACTATAGGCATCTGTGCTCATTTATGCAACAATGCAAATAGGGCTGGCTAGCTGACCTATAGTATACCTAGCCCTATATGTATTTCTGTGCAAAATGCACATAGTAAATTTTCATAGTTGTCTGACCGAAAAAATTGTTACCAATGCCAAATACAAACCACTGACTCTTGTACTTTCTTAATAAACAATCCTCTTGTGAAATTTAATACAGACATTCTTAGATAGTAACTACAACACTTGTGTAGTTGTTTGAGTCAACATGGATATCTAACCAAATACCACTGATCTTCTTGTATTTTCTTCTTAAACAATCACTTCCAAAAGTTTTACTTTCAGCAAAACAACACCATATAGTATACAGCCAGAGTAAGCTATTCAAAATCCATTGTAAAAGCCAGAACATGGTTAATAACTGCAGTACAGATTCCCTACAGAACCAGTGCTAGACCCCTTGAATCAGAAGTATTCCAAAATGACTTGCCAAACACATACTCTGTAATGAGCCAGTGTGGGTACTAACAATACACTTTCAAAAGTTTTAGAGACATTTTTGTAACTATATAGTTGTAGTTTTCTGAGCCTGACTGAAAATCTAACCCAATTCCAGCAACTGTTCTTTATTCTCGCACTGGTAAATGAAAACAAACAGTAGAGTCTATCTATAATGTTAGAAATGTAAAACTATCTGAGACATTTGTTTGCTTTGCTACATTTTTAATTGGCCTTAAATTTACACTGACTTCATAACGGTGGGTGGGCAGGTTCCAAATATGCAGTTTCATTCTGCACACTACTGTTTGGTTGTTTCCCGTGCAGGCTGGTCAGAAACTAACACTTTTAAAACAACAGGATGCAGTGCATCTCAGGTAGTAGACCCCTTTAATATTACAAGGCAGCATGGTTTCACCAGGGGAGGTCATGTCAGACCAACTGGGTTGAATTTTTCGACTGGGTGACTAGGGAAGTGGATCACAGGAGGGCAGTGGACATGGCCTATCTGAACTTCAGCAAGGCCTTTGACACAGTGCCACATAGAAGACTATTACTCAAACTGGGGAATATGGGAGGGCAGGACAGTAGTGTGGTGGGTAGGTAACTGGCTGGTGGCAGGACACATAGGGTGGTGGTAAATGGCTGTCACTCCACAGAGGGAAGAGTGACCAGTGGAGGACCACAGGGATCAGTGCTGGGACTGGTCCTATTCAACATCTTCATCAGTGACATTGCGAGGACCTAGATGGCAACATTTCCTGTTTGATGATGACACAAAGCTCTGTAATATTGTAGACACACCAGAGGGTGAGGCAGAATGAGAAGGACCTACAGAAACTTGAAGAATGGTCAGAGGTTTGACAGTTGAAATTCAATGCAAAGCAGTGCAAGATAATGCATATGGGGCACAAAACCCTGGCACAATATAGCAGTTGAGGGTGAGGATATAGCATGCACCAAGCAGGAAAGGATCTTGGGGTTATCATCTCTGATGACCTCAAGGTAAGAAAACAGTGCGGAAATAGGATGCTGGATGCATAGGCAGGGGCATCACCAGCAGGAAAAGGAGGTCATAATTCCACTATACAAGATACTAGTGAGGCCCCACTTGAGTACAGTGTACAGTTCTGGAGACCTTACTTACATAAGGTCATAGACCTGGTAGAGAAGGTTCAGAAGAGGGCAACAGAGATGGTACATGGATTGCATCACAAGCCCTATGAGGACAGGCTGAAGGAATTGAAAATGCACTCCCTGGAGGAGAGGAGGGAGAGAGGGGGTATGATAGAGACATAAAAGTATCTTACAGGGAGGAACAGGGTGCAGGAATACACTATTTTTAGTGAAAAGATGTTCCAGGACTAGAGGACATGGGATGAAATTGGAGGAAGATGATTCAGAGGAAATAGAAGGAAGAATTCCTTCACAGAACGGGTCGTGGACAAGTGGAATGCCCTGCCAGAGGAAGTGGTGCGGGCTGAAACAATCACAGGATTTAAGAATCCATGGATAGATATAAAGGAATTCTGGAGGACAGGGTTAAGGGCAACAGAGTTCTAGGATAACATAAAGTGAACTTACAAGCTCAAATGGGCAGATTGGGTGGGCTGTAGGCCCTTATCTGCCAACACTGTCAATGTATCTATGTATTTTGCCACTTCATTGACATTTTCTGGTGCTTTCCTCTTGATAAACCCTTTTCCCTTCAATTATACATATACAGTAGGCCAAATCTGGAAATTCCAAATCTGAACTCAGCCTGGAACTGTCAAATCCAAAACCAAATCCAATCCACCCAGTCTTTCCCATCCCCATTCAAAATATACAATTTCATGTAAAATAAATATATATACAGTGCATCTCATTAAAGGACACTGTCAACCCTCTTAATCCTCATAGTGTCCCTTATTTAAAAACACATTTTATGATTGCCAACATGGTGTAAAGATTGCTGACATATCTAGTAGTTTGATTCTGATTCTTTTTCTTTTAGAAAGTGAAAACAGACTGTCCACCATACTGGTGTTATCACATGAAAACATGTTTCTTTACACTTCTTGATCAACTTCCACTGCATCTTTTCTGGACTTGGGAACACCTCCAACACAGTCTAGCCAGTCATGATGCAATGGGAGTTTAGGTGACTGCTACCTCATGAGTGACTGCACTGTTTGGGGTGCTTCTAATGTTTATGAAATATTCAATAAGAATAGATTCAGGGTTTGAAACAAAACAAAGTTGTTTATAAATATACATTTAGCATGCATTTCAGTTCTGCTAAACAAGGAGACAGACAAAACAAACAGCAACATCAATGAATTTTAGAGAAGGTAAACAATAAGATAAGGTGGGTTTTGAACTAGAAATAATATGCTGCAAAACAGGTTGACAGTGTTCCTTTAATGAACACATTGAAAACATGTTATTAATACATTTATTTTTGTTATATTAAAAATATATAAAGGTACAGAAGTTCTGCAGTATATGGTAGCCCCATATTCTGCATGTCTGGTTGCTTCCCATTTATTCTCCACTCCTGCTCGTCTTTAATTCCCTTTAGCCTGTCCTCCAGTATCCCTCACCCATGCCAGTGAAATCTGCTGTCCTGAAATTAGAGACCATAGTTCTAGCATTTAAGTGCTAAATTTCCAGAGCAATGCTTAAACTCACAGTATTTTGGCCAGTTTGCCCAAGGGGTCCACAACACTCAAATAGCTTATAACATCCTTCACACTGTCTAGATTGCATTCCCTAGTTGCATTCTCACATGTTGACTCATGGAACAGTCCTGAATTACCTTCAATAATTTCAAAATAGTCTGAGATTACCTTCCATAGTCTCTAACTATTTTGATGTTTGGCCTCTGGAGTTTCCTGGCTGATAGCCAGGAGGTTAAGTTTCATGAGAATTATAACCTTTCTAATTTCTTCCTCCAGCTGTAGCTCTTATTCCAAATCTCGTGGAGAGGGTCTAATAGCATTTGTCAATGCCGAATGTTTGCTTGCTGGCATTGGCAGTGGTAGTGTAAGTTACAGACATGCTTAATAGGAATGGCAGTGAAGTATTGAACTGAAGCCAACCCACCACCACCCTGCAGAGAGTGACAGACATTGGGGTGTGCGTTTGGGTTGTCGAGCATAAGCCCACGCCATTTCCAGACCCACCCTGCAGACACTGACAAGTGTCACGGTGTTCATTAGGGTCTTTGGCCTTATGCACACTCCATTTCATTAGGAAATATGGTGAGATGGGTGCGATATAGAGAATAGGGTGAAGTTTGGGGCGAAGAGTCCAAGGCATACCTCGATGCCTCTCACTGACTGCAGGGTGTGGAATGGTATGAGCATCACAGGCAAGAATCCCAAGTCACACCCTGATGCCTGTCATTCTCTACAGGGTTGGGCGTTGTGGTTGGAAACCCTAATACCTCAGGCATTCGTTGGTATTTCCACTCCAAATTTTCAACATTTTTTTGTGACCCCACCTCATGAACAGGGGAATATCAGTTTGTTAGCAGCTGCTTATGCACAGTGACTATGGCATTTAGCACCACAGGTGCAAAAACATTCGAACAGGATGTAAAATGACAGCTGTACTGTTCATGGGAGGTGTAAAATGGCAATGTTGCCAATCTGTAGTAAAAATATTAAAAAAAATGGTGAAGTCACAAGCATACATAGAAACTGTGCAATGCACACCCGTAATATAATTAGATTGGGATTTTTACAGCAGATTGTCAACTCAGGCATTTGGTGCCTCCGATCATGAACAGTGTCACTGTGATTTTCTTTATCTGTCCCGAACAATGATTTCCACAGTGACCACGCATCTCTCGCGCTGAAAGTGTGAAAACACACTTGAGCCATGTTGTGAAAAATGACAGCTGTACTGTTCATAAGGAAGTGTGGAAAATGCCACTGGTGAAAATCTGGACTGAAAATATGACAAAGTCATGAACTAACGAGGGTGCGTGGAAACTGCGAATGCTCACTCATAACACAGTCATTTTATGGACTTTTGTCACCAAATTTTCAACATAGCCATTTTAAGACCTCTGCTCATGAACAGTGTAACTGTGATTTTCTTAATCTGTCCTAAACATTGCTTTTGCACACCAACAGCACCATTGTGCGCTACATGTGTGAAAACACATTTTGGGTGACATTATGAAAAATTGCAGCTGTACTGTTCATAAGGAAGTGTAATAAAATGGCAATGTTGAAAATCTGGAGTGAAAATATTAAATTTGCAAACTTACCAGCATGCATAGGAACTGTGCAATGCACTGTAACACAGTCATTTTAGGAATTTTTTCACCAAATTTTCAACATAGCAATTTTAAGACCTCTGCTCATGAACAGTGTCACTGTAATTTTCTTAATTTGTCTCAGATATTGATTTCCTCAAGACAATCGATTGCGCCATTGTGCGCTACATGGGTGGAAACACATTTTGGGTGAGATGAAAAATGACAGCTGTATCACTCATAAGAAGGTGTGGCAAATGGCAATGTTGGAAATCTGGAGTTAAAATATTGAAAATTTGCGAACTTACGAGTGTGTATAGGAACTGCACAACGACACTCAGAAAACAGTCATTTTGGAATTTTTCACCAAATTTTCAACATAGCTATTTTAACACCTCAGCTCATGAACAGTGTCACTGTGATTTTCTTAATTTGTCCCATACATTAATCTAGCACACCGACTGCCATTGTGCACTACATGGGCAGAAACACATTTTGAGTGAGATGTGAAAAATGGCAGCTGTACTACTCATAAGAAGGTGTGGTAAAATGGCAATGTTGAAAATCTGGGTGAAAATATTGAAAATTCATGAACTTACGAGCCTGCGTAGGAACTGTCTAGCATACGCTCGTAAAACAGTAATTTCTTGGAATTTTGGCACCAAATTTTCAATATGGGGTTTTGGGACCCTTCTCATGAATGATGTTGCTGTCATGGTGTTATTCAGCTCCAAGGGTGATTTCGCACAGTGACTGCGAAATCACCACTGGGCCCTAATAACGCCATGACAGTGACATGATTCATGAGAAGGGGTCCCAAAACCCATGTTGAAAATTTGCAAAATTCCCAAAATGCTCTGAGATATGCAACAAAGTTGAAACCCCTATCTAGCCCATTATACAGCTACCGGCATTTCCTCAGTTCATGGTCGGCTTTGAAGAGTGCAGACGTGTTCCCGTCCACGAAGATCGTCGCGCCGAGGTCCAGAGGTAAGTATGGGGTGAGGGGGTGTGGGAGGCGAGGGTGCGCAGTGGGTGTGTGCAGGTTGTGGGAGGAGGCCAGGGAGACTCGTGGGACCGTTTTTTCTTTACAGGTAAAAAAAAAAAAGAATGATGTGGGACGTTTTGTACGCTGGGGTGGGCTCCCAGCGTGGCACAAGGGCGATTGGAGTCGTTCAGCCCGACGGAGAGTTGGGCACCCGAGTTGGCTAAAGATGGATTACACGCTGGGGTGGGCTCCAGCGTGGCACCCAGTACTCAGGGGGTGAGTACAGTGGAGCTGACGGGGATTGGGCACCCCGTCGGCTATATCATTACTTGCCATGCTGGGATGGGCACCAGTGTGGCATTTTCAAGGCTTTGGGGACGAAAGCACAGCTGACGGGATTGGGTACTCCCATTGCTATTCCAGTGTGTGCGCAGCATGGGGCACGACGCCTGCATGGCGTCTGTGAGAGGAGCTGTGCATGAGCAAGCAATATCTTATTGCTGCTCACTCAAAGTAACTCCCCTTTGAACTATTATGCCACTGCATTTTGGAGCTTGTCATGAACAGCTCTAGGAAATGCATTAGCTTAGGGAGCAGCATACTGCCAACACACTGACTGGGTGGAGGAGGAAGTGACACCTCGAAATCTCCGATGATGGCACTATGTTTCTTGCACATGCATAAGCAAACATAAAATGATGCCAATTCTCAGGCTCTTACCCCTACTCTCTTACACCTGCAGCCATAGGGACTTTATCTCCATCTGTCTTTCACAGTTTTATCATCTGTTACTCAGAGAGATCCTGACATATATTGCCATGCCCTTTAATTTTATTTATTTAAAATGTATTTTAAAGTTTTATTAACCAATTCTGCCCATTTTAGGAATGACCCAGATCCAGTTGATACAGGAATATAATGAACAAAGAAGAAATAGCAATATGTATACAATGTAACGTATGGATTCCACTACTTAAATAAATGCATTATTTTCCCCAAGATTCTGACCCAAATGAAAGATAAATAATGTTATTTATCTAACTGGTAAATAACACTGTATTTTCACCTGTCTACATCACAGTCAACTTGAATAACAGTCCATTTTGCCAATCCCATGATGAATCAGCCCTTAATTGTCAAACAGAACATAAACATTTGCCACTCTTGAGTTATGGTTCCACCCTCTCACTCATGGAAATAAATGGCATATCTGAGCACAGGCCATTGTATATCATATATATGCAATAGATGACAACACAACTTTTGAGTTGCCTACAGATTATTGTAAGAATCATGTGAAACAGGTATTGGAATAAACTCTGCTAGTTCTCTGAGGTGAAAACAATTTGCTATGGAACATGGTGTGAAGGTCACTCAAACAGAGGTTAACAGGCAAATCTTTCCAAGGGTGAGCACAGAGTAGGAAATGGCTTTCTGACCCATGACTGTGTTGAATTTGGCTTCTGAGAGAAGGTAATGGTCATCTGACCTTAAGTTCCTGAACATCCATACCACTCCAGAACTGGGAATAGCCAGGAACTGTGAGATCCCAGGTGTTACTCCTTTAAGCCCATCTCAGTGATAGCTGTAATAATAATGATAATAATAATAATAATAATAATAATAATAATATATTCAGTGGAGCCAGCTGCAATGCATTGCAGACATGTCCCAAAATATTGCATTAGAAAAGGGCTTCACTGCTGTTGAATTACATTGTTCCCTGCAGCATACTGCAGCATTACTGCATTGCATCCTGGCTGGTGCCACAGTAGCTTATCTGCAGCTATTTTTGCTTAATGGCACTCCACTCTACTCCTAAGCTATTGGCATTTGCAAAGAAAACTTCCATGTCTCCACCTACCTGGCTGTTTTCTTATCTTTGTTGTTCCTCATCTTCCCTGTTGTTCCTTATCTTCCCTCTGGTTACCTTTTGTCCCTGGTGTCCTTTGTTCTCCTTCTCCTCTCACTTTCAACCCTCTAGTGCTCTTTCCAAAATCTATGTGAGTTGGGGTACATCCATTGTGGCTCCCATCATGTGTGTTAGTGGAGTTGTGTGACCTATTAGTACCCTCTCTTTCTAATTTAAATACCTATTGATAGCCACATCAATCTTTTGACATAGCACATTGATGCATTCCTGCATTAGAATGCAGTCCATTTCCCAGGAATAGGCTGCTATCCTCCAACAGAGGTTCGCATCCATTACAAGTGAAATCCTCCTCCTGCATCATCATTTTTGTCATGTGTTAAATTACACACCAGTTCTTCTCTTGTAGTAGGTAAGTTTATTACCAGTTCTTCTTTTCAAAAATCTTGCAGCATACTGCCTGGCTACCACCAAGGTTAACTCACAAGGTCTGTTAGCATACTAACTACTTGGCATGCACTAGGAGTAAAACCCTGTCTTCTGCTTCTTTCTGCTTTAAAGGTTACAGACAAATACACCAACCATCCAAGCACCCATTGAAGTAACCATCAAAACAGAGTTTTAACACATGGTAGGAGGCATTCCAGAACATGCCTAACTAAAACGGGACAAAAATAGATTATGTGTATTACTCCATCCATCTAAACAATTTTAGAATAGGAATAGAGCAAGATACCCTGTGTAGGAATTAATAACAGATGAGATTTCAACTATTGAAGTAGCCCAGAAAGGACTATAGGCTTATCTTTAGACTCTGTTTAAATCTACAGGCCAGAGACATGGCTCTGGGATGTGCTGTGCTGAGTAAACATGATACAGTATTCTCATTTTGCACTGTTCAAACTTACAATGAGATTCAATATTCTGAACTTTTGACAAGAGCGATGACCTACTATGTGCTAGGAAATTGCTTTTAAGAAAATCAATAACTTTCAATGTCTTGCTTTATTGCATTCAGTGATAGAGACAAAATAATCCCATGGAAGTCAATAACACATAATGTAAAATTTGTCAGAGCAGTAGTTTTCTCAAAGATTAAACTACCATGCAGACAAATCTTAATTTTTCCTGACACTTTACCCATCTTCCTTTCAGCTTCTTTTGACTCTAGTTTCCCATACTGCTGGTCTCGTCATAAAAGAGTTTGATAAAACTTTAAAAATCTGATTCAGAGCCATGTTGTGCTTTTGCTAAGAACACTGGGAGTTTACAGATCATTGTGCTGGAGGACCCCAATGTGTTGAGCACTAGCAGATGTTCAGCATAAATGGTCAACCTTCTCAAAGCCTCAGACTCTTCTGAGGAATTTTAAAATTGTTGCATGTTGGGAAAAGCACAGATCCAAACAACACCTATCAACTTATGAACTGAGCCAGTTCTGAAGAAGGTTCCTTCCCGCTAACCATGTATGGTCTTTAAAATGGGACTAAATCTGTCAGAAAGGCTGGCTTATAGCTATCAGCCTACTGCTGTAGATACTACTTGACTTCTTAGTCTTGCCAAGTGTCATTTCATGTGAGAATATTGGGAATGTTGCCTACAGAAAATTGATATTTTATCAAGTCCAAATGCCAGCACAGTTTAAAACATTCGGGATTTTTAATTTTATGAATTGCAGCTCTACTAAAGTTCGTTACCAGTGGTGGTGATCACATGATCAGCTGGTTTTACTATAGCAGGCACATGAGCACTTTCATTCATGAGAAGGTAATCGGATATGGAGGAGGGAGGCTGAGCTAGTCACCTTCTCCATTTATATTGGAGAACTGGGTTATGGTGGTGAAGAAAGCCTAGGTTGAGTGCTGTGTGTGTAGGGCCTTAAATTATATTTTCTGTAAGTGCAAAGAGTGCATTACATTGAGGTGGCTGGCTATGAAGGCGGCGGGTTGAGACAGTCACCCAACAGGATGGGGATCTACAAAAATAATTTTAAAGAAACCAACAACTTGTGGTTGCTGGGGTGGTATTGTACTTTTAACAGAGGGTGGGGGATTGGGAGGCTACACGATTTGGGCTGGAGAGGAGGGTAGGGACAGTTATTATTTTCTTTTCTTTCTTCTTTTCTCAGTTGGCCAAATAATTTCCTGAACATGTATAGTCCCCTATTCTGGAATGGCTGTCATATATTTGGGAGCCCTAGTATTTATGCTATTCAGGAAATAATATTTGGCCTGTGATTTTAAGAATTATGCTTTTCTTTCTTTCTGAAATTTCAGTTCAGCCACATGCAGAAAATATTTTGAAATTCCACGCTTTGCAGCATTCCATGTTCACGTTGTTTTGCTTGTGACTTCTGTCTTTCAGTGACTTAAGGACTTGTTGCTTGATTGCAAATATTTTCTTTTTCCTCACAAGGAAGGAATACTTGACAGTGATTTGGATTTTTTCCAATGCAACTTAAGGACTTTGTGCTTTTTTTTTTAATATTCTTTATTTTTATACATCTTCTCTTACAGCAGAGAGTGTACAGTATTACAGTTATGGCAACACATTTGGCTAAGATGTTATACAGGAAGAACAAAATTTCTTCTCAAGTGTATTTATCAGTAATAGCTACCTTCTCTTTAGGACAAATTACTGTTTAGTTAGTTTTCCAAATGTAATACCAGAAATTAATAGCTATCCTGGGACAAATGTTTCATCTGTTTGTGACATATAAAACATCCATGGTCTCCAAGACAATTCAGATTTTTGTGCCTTCCTTTTCGTATGGCTGTCATATGCTCAATATAATAGATTTCATTCATAACTGAATGTCAGTAAGATATAGTTGGAGCAAGTGGTGCGCCACAACTTGGTTAATCACTTTTTGCCAGAGCTAAATAAAGATATAATTTACTTCGACAAAGTGGCCCTGTGCCATCATCCAGTATATATAATAATGCCAGCTGTTGTGTTAGCTTAAGTTTTGTGTCTCACCAATTGATTTAAACTGTTCCCTATATTTTGCCAGAACTGGGATAGTTCTGGGCATCCCCAAAGTATATGTACTATATTAGCCTGTGGCTCGCCACATTGCTTCCAACAAATGCCATACTGTGTTGGCAGGTGCTCTTGCAAGGCCTGTACCACAGTTTTAAATTTATCAATTCTATTTCCATTTGCATATTTGGCACTCTGAGTTGTCTGCTTTTTGTTAAAGTGTAACTACATCTCTGCAAGTTTTGTTTATAAATCTTTTACTTCTGCCCTGAATGAGATCAGCTCCTTGTAGATCATGTCTAGTATCACCCATTTATTATTGGGAGGTTTTAAAAGTGAGGCCGTGCATGCTCCGGGTGATCTGTGGAGGCCATAGAGTGTTCTGATTTGAATGCCTCGCCAGCTGAGGTCTTGGGGTCTGCAAACATTTTGCCACCACTGGTAGCTCTCAGTAGCGCTTTGTAGGAATAGTCACTGTTCTTCCCTCTTTCAATTACTTTCCTTTAGATTGTCAGATTTTTTTCTATGTTGTCAGGGCAAATGTATGAGGGAGTGGTGAGCTGCTGAATCAGGCTGCCATCTTGAGGGATGCTCAACCAGAAGTCAAGGACTTTGTGCTTTGTGATTGCTGGGGATGAGTTTATCCCATTTGACCAGAGAGTCACACTACAGAATCAAGGTTCTATCAGCTCTAATTACTGTTTGCTGCTGTTCAACAGCAGCATCAGGCATCTAAGAATGGTGCTAGCATGCCTAAGTTGCCTAAGTTGCCTGTCCTGTTTTTTTTCTTTGCAAGTCTCTGTTTGGTGTGAGCAGCTGCTACCAGGTCAGTGCCACATTATAAGCCCCACACTGCAACCAGTTGGTTCTTTCTCTCCCCAGTTTGGAGGAGCTGCAGGGTAGAGAAACTAGAGGGAAGGGGAAGGATAAGACTGAAGAAAAGTCTCGTCAGATAGACTTGCTCACTAGCACCACCAGGAGGTGGACTTATAAAACATCAAAGTTGTAGGCAGATAAGGATCTCTTGGCCCAACTAATTTGCTCAGTTTTCCCGCCTACTGTGCCACTGCAGACCATACTTGATATCAGTTTTCCTGCCTACTGTGCCACCGCAGACCAAACTCGATCTCTGGTCATCTCCTCCTTGCCTCATTACCAAGGTCCCTTGTATCTTTCTCATGAATGCTTGAATTTCTTCACCATTTTGGTACCCTGCACCTCTGCTGGAAGGGTGCTCCAGGCATCCACCACCTTCTCCAAGAAGAAATATTTCCTCACATTTCTCTGAGCCTCCCACCTCCAACTTCATAGTGTGACCACTTGTCCTCGTGCTTTTTTCTATGGAAAATGTTACCTTTCTGTACCTTATTAATGCAGTGTAGTTATCTTAAATGCATACCCTTGTGACTGCCATAAAGTAAGCGCTTAAGGGCTATGTATATCAGAGCTTGTATTCTTTTAATGGTGAGTGCAACTTGCAACATGTACCAGTGGTTGGGTAGAGGAAAGAAATGCAAGTAGCACTTAAGTACTTCTTTGATTGGGATAAAGTGATTTGTGGCATGCTGTGGCATTCTTCGGTTCCGAGTCCTTGTGAAGCAGGGTGGTTCTGTGATTCCTGTAAAGTGCTTTGTGGCATTCAGAGACATTCTTTGGTTTGATTTCTGTGTCAGTAAGGGTGCTTCTGTGACATTCTTGGGTTCATTGTTTGATTTCAGTGTGAGGGGGTGCTTTTGAGACTTGTGTTAGATGGTAGGTGATTCACACCTCAGTTTAAGGAGGGCAGTCCATTAACATACAAATATGTACTAATTAGTAAGGCAGCTACAATGACAGTAAAATTGGGCCAGTCAGTCCACAATTGAACAGCAAGACTTGAGGAAAAAAAATATTTAAAAGGATCCTTATGCATTTAACAGGTCTGTTTTACACAGGAAGTTTAGGGAAAAAGAAGACTTGGAAATCTATAGCTTATCAGGTATGTGTTTAAGTGGGATGCACTGTACCTGTTAGGCATTTGAATGTTTCTATCATATCCCCTTCCTCTTCTCATCCAGAGAGTACATATTCAGTTCCTTGAGTCTTCCTCATAGGGATTTTGATGCAGGCCCTACACCTTTTGGTAGCCATCTTTTGTACCACGTCCACCTTATCAATCTCCTTCCAGAGGTGGGGCCTTCAGCACTGGACACAGTACTCAGTGGTTGAGGTGGGATCTTACCAGTGATCTTTACAGGGATAATGTTACCTCCTTCTTCCTACTGGTGATACTCCTCCTGTACACCCAAGCATCCTACTAGCCTTCCCACCATACCTCTCAACCTCCTGCCTCATAAATCAGGGACAAGACTTAAAAAATCAGGGACAAAGGACCAAAATCAGGGACGATCTTCAAAATTAAAGATATCCACCAAGAAAGCTGGTAGAATATGGGGCTTAGTGCAAAATGCATTTTCTAAGGAAGAACAAATCTGTAAATTTAATGCTTGACACTGTTTAGTGCTTACAGTCCCCACTGTTTAGCCACAAAAACACAAATTTTAGGAAGGACAGAGTAAAATTTTGAGGCAAAATCAGGGACATCCCTGAAAATCAGGGACACTTGAGAGGTATGTTCCCCACTGCCTTACCAAAATTGCTTGTCTACGTTCAGGTCATCAGAAATGATTACTTCCGGGTTCCTTTCCTGGTTGGTGGTTTCCAGTGCTTCCTCTCCCAATTGGCACATACCCTGGGCTTAGTGTCCCAAGTGAAGGATTTTGCACTTTTTGCATTGAGACCCAGCTGCCAAACCCTTGATCAATCTTTCAACTTTTTCAAATCATCCTTCATCACCCCCCACCCCGTGTGTCTACTCTGTTGCAGATTTCTGTGTCATCCACGAACAGGCATACTTTCCATTGATGGCGCTTCTGCAATGTTGCTAATAAAGACATTGAAGAAGACTGGGACTACAGTAGTTCAGAGTCCTGGGGCACCTTGCTGGTCACCTTGTCCAGAGTGGACTCCAGTTACCACTACACTCTGACTCTTGTTGCTTAACCAATTTCTTACCCAGTCTATAACTTTTGACCCACTCCCAGACAGACCAGCTTGTTCACCAGTCTTCCATGTGGAACGTGTTGAAGGCCTTACTGAAACCCATGTAGGCCACATCTACCTCTACTCTCTGATCCACTATCCTGGTCACCCAGTTGAGGAACTTGATCAGGTTTGTCTGGCAAGACCTCCCCGTGAAACCATGCTGCCTTGGATCCTGTAATACATTGATTACAAGGTATTTAACTATCCTTTCCTTCAGTAGTGTTTCCATCACTTTGCCCACTACCAAAGTCTGGATGACAGGACTGTAATTTCCTGCCTTCTCCCTGTTCCTTTTTTTGAAGTGGATTACATCTGCCTCCTCCAGTCCCTTGGAACCTTCCCTGTTTCTAATGATAAGTTGAACAGAGTTGTCAGAGGTGCAGCCTCTTTGAGTTCCCTCAGTATCCTGGGGATGACTCTATCAGGTCCCATTGCTTTGTTTACTTATAATTGTGCTAGTACCTTGAGGACTTTCTCTCTGTAAAAGGACTGGTGTCCACCTCCATACCATTTATGCCCTTGTCCCTTATTTTTGTCTGCAACCCACCCTTCTTCTGTAAATACTGAACAAAAGAATCTGTTCAATATGTCTGCCTTCTTTTGGTCCTCCTCCTTGTAAACCTCTTCTCCTTATTATTTCCCTTGGATCTTCCTCTTCTCACTTATAAATCTGAAGAAAGCTTTATCCCTTAATTTACTGACTGGACAATATTCTCCTCTGTTTGTGCCTTTGCACGTCTAATTGCCTTCCCAGCCTCACTTTGTTTCTCCCAGTAGTTTTCCTATCCTCCTCCTTCTGTCTTTCTGTACTTTCTAAATGCTAGTTTTTTTTGTCTTACTTTTCTGCTATGTCTTTAGAGAACTACGGCAGTCTGTTTTTTCTTGGCTTTGTTAAGTTGCCTGACATAGAGATTTCTTGATTTTTCAATGCCCCTTTATTTTTTGCCCATAGTTCCTCAGCCCCTCCAATCCTCTATCTCTGCTAGGGTGTCCCTGAGGCATCTTCCCATTTTCTGAAATTGTCCCTCTGGAAGTCCAGAATATACCTCCTGCCAGCATGCTGGTCAGGTATTGGGAAGGATCCTGGAGTGGAGTGGCTTTCCATTTCATATTTTCAGTAAAAAGCTAGGACAGCTCTGGAATAGCAGGGGTTTGGCATCTGATGTCATCAGCATCACTCAAAATCACACTGGCTGATAGCCCCAGGGCAGGGTTTAGCAGAAGCATCTCCCACCTCAAACCATAACAGGACAGGAAGGCAGGACTCAGACAGGGGGTGTTCAAGGTTATGAGGAATCAGTATCCCAGATAGGTGAATGCAGATTGGGAGTAATCTTTTTTCTTGCAGCAGTCACCTGGGAGCAGATTTTGAAACCCTTCCACTCTGTGAGAATAGGCTAGAAATCACTCACAGGGATGACTCTGGAGGGGTGAGGGAGAAATGGGACCAACTGGGAACAGAGGCTGATTTTGACCATGGGCTTGGCAGCCAATCTGGGACAACTCACTCATCTGACAGCACAGGACGGCCCGGTCCAGTAAAGATGAAAGGTCATGGATCGACATTGGGTCAGGCACAGGCTATGACGAGCCTTTGTTTTCACTGAGATGCAGTAAAGCATGCCTGGTTCTCATCAGAGTCTTGCCATTAGCAGGGGTCTTTGGTCCTCATTGGAGCCAATGTGATTTTGGCAGCCTGACCTCCACCCCCAACTCTTATGTCTCTTCTGAATAGACAGTAGAAATGATCACTGTGAAATTACTGTGTACATATGTATACAGTATATTAGATTAATGAAAGGTGTAATGATAAAACATTTTTTCAGATTACATATGCACATCATGCTTTCTGGAATGGACTGTAAACACTGCAAAATTGATTATAAATATTGTAAATAAAGCTGTGGAGATGTCCCATAATGATCTGTTTCCTGGTTCTGACTCATCTACAATGCTACTGGTGGTTGAGTGAGGAGTGTCCAACTCCAATACCCAACAGATAACACTTGCTCATGTGCCCCCATGACTTCCACTTGTGACCAAACAAATCCCTGACACTACCTCTTTTCAAATTATGAGCCACCTGCCCATCTTACTAATCTCCCATGCACAGTCTCTCTTTCTCCTCACACACGAACACTGAGCTGACAACTTACCATTCTGTTAGACACAAACTGCACAGCCACACCAACTCACATACTTTACATGAACACCATGGGCCTGAGTTTCAGAGGATTCCCTAGACTGACACAAGCTATGGCAAACAGAGGCTTGAAATGTGCCAGAGATCCTCCATGATTTTACAATGGGGGCTACGCTAAAGTTAGAACTAGACGGGAAATGCTTTCATCAGAAAACAAAGGTGTATGGGAGGGGATTGCCACATGCTGCTGGACGGTCATTTGGCATCAGTGGTCATGGCAGTGACCTGCTGGCCATGCACCCATGTGTCTGGCAGGGACTGTGGAAGGCAGGATAGGGTTGGGTGGGAGAGGGTTATCAACAGACTCAGGAGGGGACAGGGCATGGATGCCACAGTGACAGGGACTGGTTCATGAGAGGTGCGATTTTATGACTGGCACCATGGGGGACACTGGGGGCAAGCTGCTACCTTGGGATTCTGCAGGCTGCGTAACTGGTGATGTGCCTTGTGTCTGGGTGCTGTGTGAGAATGGAAGTCCACTGTTGTCCGTCTGCAGTGGGGAACATAGGTTCACCTCTGACCCAACAACAGCTCCATGGGTGGCACATGGGCTGTTAGACTAGCTCCTGGCTGGTATAATTCCTTGTAAGCCATGCACCCTTGGAGGGTTGAGAATCCCAAATTAGGGATGGTACAACACGCCATGGAGCAAGCTCACTTCTATCATGACATAATTGTGCATCCAGCGCAAGGAAAGCACAAACCCAGCTGGAGCAGGTGGTCACCCAGCGGCACAGACTGCATTAGAAAATCAGGAATGATGCAAGATGTAGTGCAGTAAGCCCCTTGCCTCGTTTCTCTTTGTGCAAGCATCTTGTGTCATTCCTGGCACTTTGAAAATCAGGCTCCAAGTTTTTGATGCATTCTTACCATGCTGCTCACAGCCTAGCCAGACATTTGAAATAAAAAAATCTGTGAATCTGAGACTGCAAAGCCCTGCCAGATTGGGCACAACATTAAAAACTGCATTACTCTCAGTATGGGATACCAGGCAGGCTATGCCACATGAGCTCTGTTAAGGACAGATCAAGTTACTCTTGTGAGAGAATTGAAAAGCCTGCACAGGAAAGGGGAGTAGAAGACATAGATCCACTCTAGTACAACACAGCACACTGAAGTAAGACAAAGTGTTTTTTTTAAGCAGAGTGGACAAACACAAATACAGAAAGGTCTGTTTTGCCCCAGTGGCAGGCCTATTAAGGGACCACTTTTTAAGCAATAATGAATGAAGGAGGTTTCGTCAATGTTCTAGTTAATCACCCCTGGGGAGTAATGTGGCATGAGTCACAGCCAAGGGAAGGAACAATCTCTGGAACAAAGCTACGGAGTCTAGCAGGTCAGCTGACAGACAATCCTATAATGCCACATGCAATGGATGCACTTGAGCCATCCGCAAGGCCAAAGCGGACCACTATCAGTCTACTCTCACCACCACATGGGGGTCTGTATGGACCTTCTGAGTAATATCAAGAACGAATGGCAAATTATGCTCCCCACCTCCCTCCCAGCTCTCCATAGATGGCACCATTTCCACTGACCCACTTACCATGGCAAATTGTCTAAATACCACCTTCACAGATCTCAGCACTGTTCTCCCCAGTTGTTTCTTTGACCCTGTGCCCAATTCCCAACCCCCAACCCTGCAGCACCCTCATTTCCTCCTGTGCAAAATATCTACCCATGAAAAGCCCGTCCATACCTGCAAAAGCACTAAACAGCAATAACCCTAGCAATGACCCCCTAGACACTAGGCTCCTTCAGCTAGTCCTTGATGAGGTCCTAGTCCTCTAATGGACCTAATGAACAGATCCCTTTGCCTGGGGTAATTCCCCAGTGCTTGGAAGACACTGTCATCACCCCATTCATAAAAGTGGTGACAAATCCTCTCACAGTAACTATCGACCATCCTCATTCTCCCGCTCTCTAAAGTTTTAAAAATGGTTGCCACACAGCTCACTGAATACCTCAGCTGGCATGACATATCATGACCAGAGCAGCATGGCTTCCATTCAGGCCATAGCACTACCATAGACCTCCTAGAATTCACCAACTTCCTACACTGCTCCCTAGACTCTGGTAACATTGCTGGAACTGTGTTCATAGACCTTCCAAGGCCTTTGACACAGTCTGCCATCCACTCTTTCTTGACTTCCTCTGCCAACTTGGTTTCTCCATGGGCTTCCTGGCATGGTGTGCCAGTTACCTCTCCACCCAGTCCCACTGTGTCAAAATAAATGGGACCCTCTCCGACACACTACCTGTATGCTCTGGGGTGCCCCAGGGCTCCGCCTTCTGCCCACTACTCTTCACCGCCTACCTAAAAACCTTGCCCAAGGCATGCTCTGAAAAAATCCTACTGTATGCAGATGATGCAGTACTCTATGCCTCGCATCATAAACCTCTCTCCTCCAGGACTCCTCCAACACACCTTCTTCCAGGCTGAAACATGGTTCAAGGACCGTGGACTGGTCATAAACCTAAAAAGACAAAATCGATGATTTCTCCTACCACCAAAACAAAGAGAAAAGTGCACCTCTCCTCATCCTCCCCAGCACCCCTTTGAACAGGTATCCATCTACAAATATCTTGAGCTTACCCTTGACGCTGCCCTTACCTTTCATGACCACATAAACACCCTGGTGACTGCCACTAACACTTGGATTGGACTCCTTTACTGGCACAGGGACTGCCTCCCTCCTGATGCCCTTAGGCTAGCCAATACTTCCTCTATATTGTCCCTAGTGGACTATGGGCCTCTGTGTAGGGGCAGCAGATAATTCCACACTTCAGAACATTCAGATCTCCTCAACAAGGCTTGCAGGCTCCTAACTGGTGCCGCTAGGCTCACCCACACCTGCTCCCTCTATTCTACTGCCAATCTCCTCAAGCTCAATGAAAGACTCCACTACCAGACCTGCCTACTGACCAAGAAAATTCTGCTCAGTCATTCCTCTCATGGGATCACCACCTTTCTCCAACTTGCCACTCCTCTATCTCCACCCACAACTCGGACAAAGCTATACTGGCGGAACCCAGTGTAAAACCTCCCTTGCCCAGAGATCCTTCCACTACAGGGCCCCTGTCTGGTTTAATGCACTCCCATCCACCATCACTAGTACACCCAAGATTGCACCTTTCAAAGTCACTCTCCGCAACCACCTTCTCAATGTCCAGTCCTATAAATGCAACTAGCCTGCGCTGTCATGCTCAATAGGGCCCAAACCTCTGACAAATTCCATTATGGACTGCAACCTCTTACAACAATGTTTAATCCATCTCTGACCCGTGAATATGATGGATTATACTGTAATGGATGCTGTCTCATGGTAACAATGTCTTTTGCTGTGCTTATGTAAGTGCAGCCCACCTAAGTGCATATCGGATAAGTGCTCATCCCACTTAAGTGCACACTTTTCAATATCCGTTTTTTTCCTATGTTTGCCATGTTAATTTAACTGGTTAAGTACACACTGTATAAGTCACATTTCGGTTAAGTGCACATTTTTGGGGAGGAAAGCCTATTAATTTATATGTCCTGCACCCCCAAGTGCACAATTCAATAAAATACTACTTACTGGACATTATATAAAATCCAGCTTTATAAGTCTACCTTAAACCCTAATTGTTCCCTATTGTATTTAACTAGCCCCTAGTGTGTTGCAACTGTTTCTCTGTGACTTACTCACTCATCAGGATGGAGCAAGAAAAAAGTCAAGGCAGGACTGACATCAGCCAATCCGTCCAGAGAACCACAAGCCCAGAAGAGGACATTGCAGAAATGCTGCCACAGATTCCGGTCCTACTGGCAGGAATGACAACCTCTGATTTCATAGTGTACCCTATTATAGATGCTGCTGTGGCTACCATAGGTTCAGTCTGCGAGGAAAAGATACATGGTGACATCTGTGGAGACGCTGCTGACCGGGCCAGGACACAGATGACTAAGAAGATTCAAGCCAGGAAGATGAGCCAGTGACTTTTGCTGAAGAGTTACAGAGTAAGGAAAAAGTGAGTACGTTCTATCCAAAGAGAAAAGGACTTTAGCATACTTTTAATTTAAAATCAGCCAAATTTTCGGTTGGAATATCAGACGTAATGCTAGCTGCAATGTCAGCGTATGCTAGACAAGCTTACTTTTACAGCATTTTTAAAATATATCTACAAATAAAGTAGTAATTGTTGATCACAGTGATTATTGACTGATTATAGTACACAGTACACTACTGGTATGTGAGGACATATGTGTTCCCACAGTACTTACGTTATTTATGTTCTGTGCTTGCGCCTCAATAAATAAAGTGTTTTAAAATTTCGCCAATGCCCAGAAAAGCTATTTTTCAGACAAGTGCACAGCCTGCTTAGTGCACACTTTTCCAGTATCCCAAGGGTGTGCACTTAAGTGGGCTGCACTGTATCTGTATCCAAAACTGTACTGTATATAATGTTTGTAAACGATGTCTAACCTATACATGATGGCTATTCCTTTGTAATTGTACCCTCTTTGTTTTTGTTTTTACTGTCCTCCGTGTGGCAAGGTACCTTTGTAAATGGGCTGGTGGCTCAAAGGTTGTAAATCTGATACTTCAAATAAATAAATAAATAAATAAATAAATATTGCCCCAGATGGTGATTAACTTGAACAGTAACGAACCCCAAAGTTCATTGTTACTAGTATTATAATTGGAGTTATGAGTTGCTTTAGTCTGAATAATCTTTTAATATTTTTCCTTATGTTTGCATGAATTCAACATAAAATAGTCCCTTTGCCATGTTAAATTGCACAGGATAGGTAGAAGAAAATACAGTTAACCAGATTGATTTGTTATGATTTTTTACTAAACTTTTTAATTATACCTTATTAGTTGCTGAAGTAAGACAACACATGTACATACAGTGAAGCTCACGGGATGAAACGAAATCTGCAACATTTGTGCACTCTGCAGCATGCTGCAGCAGAGTTACTATGGAAAACAATGTAATTTCAAGCGGCAATTAGTCCCTTTTGCCATGCAGGAAACGGTGATATTCACTTCATCCTGGCAGTGTCACATTTTCCTGAATGATAAAAAGGATTAATTTCCATTGAAATTACTCTGTTTACTGTAGGTAACTCTGCTGCAGCATACTGCAGAGTGCTATAAAAGTGGGTTTCATCCTGATGAGCTTCATTGTATATGAAAAATTTTGCACATGAGCCTGTGAACAGTATTAGCCTTTGTAATACGTTTTGTCTGTCCGAAAAGAAAAAATGTCAAAAGAAAAAAATGACAGTGACAATGTTGACGCTTTATTATTTTTTATGCAGTGTTGTCTTTTGCAGTGTTTGTATAAAACATTGACATTGCTGTCATTTTCCTGTATGCACCAGAAAGGCTCAACGGACCCAGCAGGTGTGAGTACTCTGGTTACAGTATTTCATTTACATGCACCCAATGTCCTAACCTCTCCTGCCCTAATTCTCCACCCAACCCTCTCTCACTGATGCGTTATAGTGAATCTCCAGTGAAGAGCCCCGTGTGTCCTTGGAAAGACTTTGGACATGTGTCATAATTAAGTTAAAAGCAGCCTGTATTTTGGAGTTTGGTCATGATCCTGGCTGTACACAGGCATACATTTACCAACACAGACAAGCCCCAATTCTTTAATCTGTCTGCCTGGCAAAAGTTGGAGTGTGATCTGCAACATGGCTATGGGCAACTATGGTCAATAGCCAGACTCGCCCTGAGTGGCAAGTGGATTTCCTTTACCCACTGAGGTGTTCTGCTTAAGTTGAAAGGCAATGACTGAATATTTATACATATTCAATCACTGCCATTGATTAAAGTACAGGAGCTGCTGCTTGAACGAAATCTGTTTTACAAGATCTTGGATGGCCTGTTGTCCCCTTTCAAGGACATGGAGGAACTGGACCTGTCCTGACAAACAACACCATCCCCATGGTGCACTGGTCTGCCACAGCACAGCTGGAGTGGACAGGCACCAAGACATCCTCTGAAAGACAGCAAGGACATGCCAGTGTCAAGGGGCAAGTTGTCAGCCTTCCCACACCCCCGGAAGCTGAGAACTCTGGTGTGACTGTCGAATTAATCAAAACATGGCTAATTAGGTAGCAATGGGGTTAAGGTGATGACTGCTGCTGGCTATATACATTTTTTGTTTTGTTGTTCAGACTTAGAATCGGAGCACATCATGGTGGCTCTTAATTTTAATAAAGGAACTTAAAAATTAGTCCCAGGCAAATTCATATGTCTGTGATCAGTCTGTACAGGTACCTTAACAGGTACATTAACATAGGCTCTCAGAATGCTGACAACTGATCAGATTTCAGCATTCCTAACACCCTTATAATAATTCACTTTAACACTTAAAAAACAGTCATTTGTTGAGTTGTGTATATTTTGTTTACAAAACCCATTTTATAAGCACAATAAGACATTCCAGGTCCATGTTTGTCATGGGATAAACAACCTTCCAGGTGCACAAGCACCTCAAGCCTCACTATGCACCTGGTCAGCCATTTATCCCATGGCAAACACTCCCTGCCCACGACAATCTCCTTGTCATGTCTTATTACTTACATGCTGTGAAGGACATGACTCTCACACTAGGTAATGTATGTGCAACACCAGGTACATGACTGTAATCCCTATCAGTCATTGTCTTCAGTATGTAGTGGCCCTAACGGCTTACTGTTTCACTTTGTCTGTGGGGTTTGTTTGATGTGATGTATGGTGATTTATGGTGATTTCACCAGTAAACTGAGCATTGTTTTGAAGAATTCTGACTACAAGTGTGATTTATTGCTTCTACTGAGCATATACCAAACCACACAGTGCTCGAGTGCAGTTGAACTCTGTTGTGATTTACCATCTATGTGGGTGTGCAAACCCTAAACCTGCGCTGCCTCCATCACCATTAAGTGCTGAAACTACTTGTGTTTTGCATTACATGACTGTAATGCCCATAAATCATTGTCCTTAGTATGTTATTGCCACTGTCACAAACATGCCCATGTTCAAATTGTGAGGACATATCCAGATGTCAGCATTAATGGATGAATCTTGGAATGTTTCCACTGTGTTAACCTTCATGACTCCCACATTAAGTAAGGCGTTTCTTCTTTTGCTGTGCCTCTGTGGCAGTCTGCATTAAAATAACTCCTACATGTAATGGTGGTGGTAGTGGCAGGACAGGAATGACGGTTCGAGTTTGATTTCAAGACAACCCAAGGACAGTAAGACTCAGTGATCTATGATACCATTTTCATGTTTTATATGATTTACCAATACCCTTGCTGCCAAACTTCAATTAGGCCTACCACAACTGATCTTTTTACCACCCTGACTGCAACATGCTTTCAGTGGATCTTTGGTGTACTCTCTAAAATACTCTCACACTGACTTTCTAGTGGTGTGTAGGCAGATACACTTATACCTTTACATATACGCCATGCCAGCAAGCCGGGTTTAGGACTGAGCCTGGGCAACTCAAGGGTTGGCTGAGGAGAGGTGGACTGAGTATCCCAGTGGATGTTCTCCTCCTCCAGGGAGAGGGTAGCCTGCTTCGCTGCAGTACTGCCACTTTGGTGATGCCAGTCATGAGCAGTAGCTTTGGGTGGGGATGCTCCCATCAGGTGCTGTCACCATTCATCTAATGACATGTGCACATCAAGCTACCACCCCTTTGAAGTGTCTGCACTTGGATACCAGAAAATCAGAAAAAACCCTACCTGCAGGATGAACCATCCCTCCTTGCAGGCCCGCACCTGCCTTTGGGGTGCACTAACCTGCAACCAAGTTACTGTAGACACCTCCCAAGTTTACGGGAGACCTGGGGCTCTGCCATTAGGGGAAGACAAAGGAGCACTTCAAGGGTTGGACAGGTAAGTTCCAGAGATGTTGGAAAGACAGACCTTGGGGAGCGATGACAGATATGGGCAATCTGGAAGACCAGGAATGAAGTGCAATAAATAAGAAAAATATAAAGTCCCAGTAGGTCCTGAGATAAATACTATACAGAATAACTGAAGAGTGCTGTGATCACCTATTTCATTTCACAACATCCAACATCAAGTTCAAATCAAGTACATGGCTTGACTTAATTTTGTTGGTCCTTTGGGGTGGGGGGTCCCACAGTCAAAACTTCTTTACAAAATAACCTGAAAAGAGAAGAATATTATCATAGACTATACCAAAATATGCAAAGTATGAAAAATATCCAGTCAGAAAGCAAATAAAAACTTAAGTTACTTACCAGAAGACTTGAAATTCATGGTTTTGGAATGGGTGACAGCCAAATCAGGAGGAGAATGGGACAATAAGTTGCTCAAGAAAGAAAGCAGCTGGATTTTTAAACTCCAAAGTGTTAGACTGTCAGGATTTAATGAACATTGGGACCTGAAACTGTTCCTTAAGTAATTTTAATTTTATTTTACTTTCTGATAGGATATTTTTTCATAAGTTGCATTTTTAATGAAAAGGTTTAATTTAGAATTAGCGAATTTTAGCAGCTTCCCTCAAATATAGTAAATGAGAAGTATATTTATAGGTAAAGAGATAAGTATGCATTTTTATAAGGTGATGGATGAAATGTTATTGATTTAAATAGTGCACTCTGTATATAGGGTAAAGCATTGTATTATTATTCATGAATAACTGCTTCATACTGATGTGCACCTGTATAAATCTGCACCTGTTCTCCCACTGACACCTCTCAAGAAGACTTATGAAAGTCAAAGTGCTGGGCAGTCTGAGTAGTAGCGAGTTTGATGTTATTGTGTTTGGGCACTTGGATTCATTAAAAGCATTTTGGAGTTTCCAATACCTGATGTCTGATCTAATCTGTTACTGCAGAGTGTAGCATTCTTGGTTTGAAGTCTGTTATTAAATGACACCTGTCATGTTCACGGGGATCATAAATAGACTGTTGAAATTTTGGGTCAAAATGTAAAAAATAAATATGGATTTACATTGTTTGCAAGGATGTCAGTTGGCCCAGTGTGGACCAAATTGCCTTCCCATGCAAGTGACTTGAGTTTGGGTGTGAGCTCAGTGAGTCAGCTTAATGGGTGAAGGCAGGGGAAGACAGGTGCTGCAGTGTGCATCATCAGCCCAAACCTGGGGAGGGATGGAGTAGTGTTCTGTCACACACACAGGATCTTGGGGTGGGCTACGGATCCTTCCTTAATCGGGTGTTCACATGTGAGTCAAGGTTCGATGGTCCCATGCACTGGGTCAGGACTATCTCCGGTATTATATTTATTCCATTTTGCACAGGTCCTGAATGAGGATATAATTCCACTGTCAGAAAAAGATGGGAAATTAATTGCAAAGAACTAAGTTAATGCAGACATCAGGGTTGAAGAACACAAAGCACACAAAGTATGGAAATGAAAACATTAGAGTTTTGGGTCTCCGAGTATTGGAGAATCAGTGGTGGGGTCTCCTTGAGGTTGCCAGTCCTAATGCCTACCCCATCCCCTGAGCAAACAAGGTCCTGATATTATCTCTTTTTCTTCACACAGGGCCCAAAGGGACCTGTGTAAAGAAAGCTACAACTGAATTTGTTGGCAACATGTGGCAAGCCATACTTGTCTAACTCCAAAGAAAGTATCACTGTGATTCACTGGTTTGGAGCTGTACCTTGTGCTTTGAACAAGAGGCTATGGACTGGGGTAGTGGGTGGACATTAGGGTAGACAACCGAAGGAACACCCCACCACTGATTTACCAACACTTCAGAGACCCAAAGCCCTGTTTTCATTTCCTACTTTCTGCATCATGTCTTCAACCCTAATGTCTGCATTAATGTAGTTTTTGCAATTAATATATGGGCAACACATGTGTGCTGATAAACAGCAAGATAAAAATATTATCTTGACCCAACATAGTGTAATCCCTCCTTTGGTGTTAGAGCCTAAGGCTGGATACAGTTTGTGCCCTGGAAAATAATTAACTGGGAAAGGCAGTATAGTAAGGAAAGGTTTAATTCTGGGCTGACTTGGGGACCTGTTCCAGGTGGGAGATTGCCAGGAGGCAGCCAGGATATAATGGACATATGTAAGAGAGTGGGCAGAGAAAAGGCAGGATGAGAGTGGGGTGATTGCCTACTTGAGTCTTCAGCAGTAATTTTCAGGCTGAGGCATGTGAGGGAGGGAGCCTGTGGGAGTACATGGTGTCAGCCCATGTCTGAGCCACACGTGAGACCCCCCATCATGCCACCTTGGTGGAACTGGAGCAAGATACCCCACTGGGACTGTTTTTCATGAGTAAGGTACAATGTCGAGCTGAATAGAGGAGCCGTAAGAAGGTTTCCATTGAAAGCTTCCGAGTACGAATGCGTGCATAGAGAAAGAGAGATGATCAAGAAGAGATGAGGTATTGCTGGCCTCCAGTTGGGGGCTTGTTGCCCATAGTTGTGGGGACAATCATCCATGGGAAGCCACAAGAAGCTGAAACAAGATGTGCCACAGTACGTCAGTGTGCTGGGACCTAAGATGGAGTTGGTGACCCAAGGTGAGAGGTCAGTCGGTTCCAAGGGGAAAAGATGTCAGTGAGAGCTAGAAAAGATGAGCTGTGGGTCCATATCAACCATAGCATCTGGGGATCTTGAGCTGCCTGAGATTTGGGGACATCTGAATTATGCCTTATGAAGTATCTGTGAACTGTGTGAACTGTTTGCTTGTATGAACTGCTGCTAATGTGTGCCAAGTATCATAGCAGTCAAAGATTATATTAGCTGCCTTCCTCAAACTTGTTGATTTTATTCTGCTCCATGGAGTGTTCAGTAAATTTGTTATTAAATGGGATCCCTAATTTTTGTTCTATAAAGTTGTGGTCTCCAGTTATTTAAGTGATTGTTATTGAGACTAACTCTATTGCTTTCTAGCCCAGCACCGAAGAGCATTACACCCCAGAGTGACTTGCTAACAATAGCCATTTTTGAGCAGTACTACTGGTGACTGCTCCCCTCCTCACAGCAGTGACCATCAGCATATTCCTAGATACTGGAGAGGGGGGGATACATGTGGGGTCTCATCCAGGATTGTGTTTAGGATGCTTGGACCACATTCGTGACTCCTTGGGGTGCTGGGCAAAGAAGGTTCTAATGTGAACTTAATAGACTAACATTTGAGACTGGAAAATATGGCACTGGAGGGTGTGTAAATTTATACCTTTGATGGAAGTGGGCACCTGAAGGTTTGGAAATAAGATATCTTTATGTCTGGACCCTGTGCAGTATATGAAAATGAACTGGGACTGGATCAAATGTTTGGATGATCCTGGTTACTGGGAAGAAGAGAACGTTTCTCAGCACCACGTGTTTTGCTGTTGTGGAGCTGTTGTGAGCAGAACTGTTTGGGACTGAGCAGAGATAACAGTGTTTGTGAAGTCATGGAGTCTACCACCTTTGGACAGTGTTTAAGTTGAGAAAGATGTCCCAGGCTCCAGCAGCTTCAGACATTCCTGTTCCAGCAAGTATGTTTAAGTGCATGTGCAAGATGCTGGCTAAGACTTCCACTGCCAGCAAGTGTATGTTGTGCCAGAAGAAATACTGTGTGGTTGAGCTGGGCCCAGTCTGATGCCAGTGTTACAATGATTGTTCCAGGGTCATGGGTACCAGTTTTTAATACCAATCCACCCTTGTGCCAGCCTGTCTGTTAGCTTCTTAGAGTCTGGAGATGTTAGACATTTCACAGTGTGCTAGCTAGAGAGTGGGCGGGAAGCCACCACTTGAGTACCCCACTGAGAGACCTCAGGTGCTCATCCAGCCAAAGGTCCCTGTTGTACAGCCATCAGAGCCAGTAGGATTCATGACCCAGAGGACTTTTTCAGTCCTTTGCAACTACCGATAACAAGCAGCCAGGGCCATCGAAGGCAGCTGAAGTCCAGTTGTCCGAATTGAAAGAGGTAGTCATACAGCCTGACTCAAGACCACTGGCATGAGACCCAGTTGGAGCTCTCTGTGGAGATACTCCCAGTGAGCAAGAGTGGAGATCTAGCTGGCCACATCAACTTGTTAGTGTTGGATGTTTGAGAAGAAGAAAGGAATGATGATCTTCTATTGGACTATGCCTCAGTGGTGTTTCTCAACAAGAAATCACTCAGTTCCACATTGGCCCATACTTCCCTGGAGACATTGTGCCAGATATGAGAACAGGAGCATCACGCGAGAGAGTGCCATAAGGGTACTTGACTACCAGAAGGGCAGGTGCCCAGGACCATCATAAGAAGTCTACCTGAGTGGTCGCAGGCTGAGATAATTGTGAGATGTCATGATCATGAGTAGTACCATGAGTACTGAGTACCCCTATGTGCCTGAGAGAGCATGGGATGAAACTGAAAGGAGGAGGAAGGACTGGGTGTTTCATGGAATTTTGAGCAAACTATCAAAAGCATGGACTGGACTGTTGCAGCAGTGCTGCCATATTGCAGGAGGTTCAGGAGTTGCCCACCAAATCTGTGCAAATAGTGTGTATGAGGAACTGACCATCACCAAGAACTGTTTAGTACTGCATGATATTAATAAAAGGTGTACTAAATATGCCCTGCAAGTGACTGATTATTTGTCTGACCCTGCATGAATCTGAACCCCAGTTTTACTTTGGGTGGCATGAATGGTAAAATGGAGTGGAGCTTCCCCAGAGCTCCTGGTAGTGAGTGTTTTGAACAATTATTGGGACTTTTACCCTCAGTATTATTGTTTAATGTTTAAATGTCATTGCCTAAGGGGTAATGGGGATGAACTCTGGAAGCAGTTATACAATAATCTAATGTTGCATGCCCTGTGCAGATATAGTGTGTCATCATGCCATAGTTCTGAATGTATTCTCCCTCTGTGTCCCATTGGGATGTATTGTTAAAATATTTCAGGCAGTATCCTTGTACTGTTACACTAGTGGGTGGGTTACTACATAGTAGTTTGAGAATGGGATTACTTAGGCATGCATGTTGAGCAGTAGGGGTAGGTGGCTATGCTAGGCAGGCAGTTGGGTCAAGCAGTGCTGAACAGTAGTGATTCAGGACACTTTAGGCTTGGAACACCACCCACTGGGACCTTGGGCAAAACTCTCTGAGGGTCCAGGTGGGTGGTACAAGGGATATCAAGCAGTTTTGGTGAGTAGAGCTCAAGGGGTCCCAGTTTTGATTTTTCTTAGCTATTGGACTAGACTACCCAGTGGTGGTGCAGCTAGTAGCTCCATGGGAGTTTGGAAAAGAGGAATTGTGCATACCCTTGTGCAAGGGCCCTGTGAAGTGACTGAGTGGGCCTTGAGTGCTTGCAAAGGGCAGCAAGCATTTAGCAGTGGAGATTTGTAATGCCCCCTTTGGGGTTAGAACCTAAGGCTAGGTACAGTTTGTGCCCTGGGAGATAATTAACTGGGAATGGTGATATGGTAAGGAAAAGAATGAGGTGAAACCCACTGGTGCACAGCCAAGTTCAAGCTGGATCTAAAGCAGATGTTCACCCCTCACCCCTATGTTCCTGCCTCAGGCAGTGCACTACAGAGTACCTGGCAGGGATGGCCACCTCCAAAACTGGCCCTGTATCATCTCTAGCCAGGTCTCCACAATGCAAGCCAGATCAAAGATGAAATCAAGTTTGCCAAATTGCAGTCTTGTTCCTCATTGATCTGGCATTGCACAGCATTGCCTGAAAGGGGACAAGTGGAGACTGTAGGCCCACTGGTACCTGCCCACCAGGTCTGCTGGGAACCCTGGGAATAGATACCAAATATGTTGAGCCTCCCTCCTGGCTTCTTTTAACCCAGGGCATCTCCTGCTCCTAATCACCTTGATCCCATTCACCTCTGCTATGCCCAAAGCACCGCCGCCAACCTTGAGTTTTACTCCATACCCTGCATAACGTATAGTGCTGCAAACTCTGTGTGTTCACTGCTCAAATCTAAGGCTTGTTCAGTTTCCTATCTGTCATGTTAAAAATGTTTCTTCTGAGAGTCTCCTCTTTACCCAGAGAGCCCTTTGTGGGGAATAGGATGAGTGGGCACTTCTGGTGGAGAGACGAAGAGGTGCAAAGGGAAGCGAAGACTGTGGTGGGTGTGGCTGATATAAATGAGGAGAAAAAGAAGAAACAGAATAACAATATAAATGTAGTTTTAGGCTTCAGGAGATGAAGACTGTCACTTTAAGTAAGATGGACTACAAAACAAAATAATGTTTTTACCCTACAGTTTACAAATAGTGTTTTATTGGCATCTAACTTTCAACTTGAGAGGACAGCTGGCTCCCCTTGGAATGATCACAACCAAAAGCAAGGAAAGAAGAACGCTCAGAATAAAATGATATTTGCAACCTGTACATTCAATTACCTGGTCTAGTGAACACAATAAAAAGAGTAACAAACCGTGACCTGTTCCATGAGGCAGTCCAACAGAGAACAAAGAAGACTAAGCTCCACCCAAATTCTCATAATCAGGATTTTGTGACCATGTCCCACGTGATCACCCTGGCCTCAAGCCCAGACTAAATTAACACTTAATGTTTGGCATTAAAACTCTTTCACTGCCCTGTATAGTGTAACTCTGAGCATATTTGTGAGTCAAGCTAACTGTTATAACAGATAACAATGATCTGGCACTTCCAATAAAGGGTTCAGTGTAACCACTCTGAGAGATGATTGAAAACCTCTGAAAGAATGAAGCATTAGTGCATTTAATTGAGGTCAGAGGTACATTACAGAAAAGTGGGAGATCATCCGTTTAGAATTAATATGATTCATAAAAGAGTTGGGAGTATTTGCTTTTGCAATTAGCGCTTTAACCTTCTGACAAATGATCGTAAAAGGATCTTTCAGATCCAGGTCCTATTGCATCTGCAGTGTCAGTGAACTTGCATTAACTATTAAAGGATGTTTATAAGCAAAGAATGAATGCAACACATTTAGGTAGATACAATCCAGGTCTGAATAACTTGCCCTTACAGAAATATGTGTGTTGTGTACATGCAGAATGTATGCCACATTCTTAATTGTGCAATGTGTGCATGCAGTTTGCATACACAAAGTGAACCTACACGAAAAAGGTGTAAAAAGCAAATCAGGTTCTCATACTGCAAGCTTGACATGTGTGCTGCAGGAAAGCTGGTGTGAAAATCTTCTAAAATTACATCAGGATCGCATGTTCCATGCTTGCATCGTGCAGCAACTAAGCTTGGTGCAAATTTCATCTAAAAACATATCAGTTTCTAGGTCTCATGCAACTGTTAACAATTAGAGCCATTAAAATAGTTTTCATTGATTTCCCTTTAAAATTAGGTACACTCATTAGGTCAGATCTTTTGCAAGTTGTTTAATGGCTTTGGATTTTTGTCATTAAATCACCATTAATTTGTAAAGTATTGTTTGCTTACTGCATTAAATGCCTAGGATATAGTCAGCCAACATTCCCATTCCAGATGTTTGAAGAGGGCATCTGTGTTGTTAAGCCTGACCTTTTGTTTTGGGTCATGCATATCCCCTTATGCATATTTAGTGCTACAAATGTGTTTCTCCATAACTATTTTGGCTCATTTACTTTCACAATGTTCAGTACACATCCAGAAACATGGAGCTACAGTACCTCAGAACACAGTGGAAACCATTGTATTTACTTGTAGTATTAATAGTAGCACCTGAGAATGAGTTTCTACCACAAAGCAGGGGTGCATTAAGGTAGGGCAGAGGAGGCAGTTGCCCCCACAGCATTTGTGCCTGAGGTTGTTTTATGGTGTGGCTATAATGGCATTAAATTTGGATTTAATCTTTGCAAGATAAGTTCCCCCTGGTCAGTGTGCGCTCACGCTGAAGGTGTACTCCTGACTTGACTGTGTCTCTATTGTGATGTCCACTCTTTCCACCTACACACATGATGTGGAGAAGCTCCAGCCAAGCAAGAGCATGAGTCATACGAGTGCAATGCAGTCTTTCCCACCACTTAGAGTAGACAGGCTGCACACTACAGCTTGGACGAGTCTGTGAGCACTGAACTCTCAATAGCAATGTTGTGGGGGCATATTTTGTTGGTCTATTCTTAGTGAGTCTCCATCTCTCCTGCTGGCTGAAGGGGTTGAGGATGAGCCAGAAGCTAACTTGAGATTAAGCTACCTACTTACTCTACTTGGCTCACCTCACAAAACAAAACAGCAGAGGTCCCCTGTGGCAGCAAGCTAGACCTAGCAGCAGCAGTGACAGTGGTGTGGGTGGCCTTCATAGGCCTTGATCAGTGTAGTGCAACAGCAGCCACAGCAGCAAGCAAGAAGCAAGCAACACAGGTGAGTGGGTTCAATTGGTGAGCTGACTTAGTTGCGGACCATGTTGGGGATCTGAGATGGTTGGTTCTAGCATCCAACATCTGGCAGTAGGACAGAAGAGAGTGGCTTGAAAACTGGGAGGGTGGCACACTGGGCCAGGCTACAGGTTCTGGCCAGATGGCCGTAAGTAAAAGTAAATATGTTTTTTAAAGGGGCTAGGGAAGGAGGAAGGACTGAAATATTGATGTTTTTTTCAAATTTATGTGCCTTTTGGTGGCTTCACAACCCATATGGGATGGGTATTGAATGGAATGGAGTCAGGAGAGAAATTGGGACAGAGTGTTTTTTTTGATTGGGGGTCAGAACTTCAGCCCGGAAAAAAATTGGTTAGTAACTGGGTGGATTTAAGCCCAAATCTGATGCACTGCTCCAGGGTATAGACAGATGAATCTTATACATTTGATTTTCCTGATTTGCATATCACTTTTCAGTCACAACAAATAAATTTTACCTTTAGAGACATTTCAGACATTCTAGAGCTTGCCACCTAGGGATTAACTAGCACCTGGCCTCCACTGGTTGTTGGCTCTCCCTGCTGAAATCTGAAGTGGCGCCCTGCCATAAAGTCTGCATTTACAGGCCATCCTCTGTGTGAGCAGCATTTTTCCATGAAGGATGGAGAAGCAGATCAGTTCTCAGGAGTAAATGAGGGCTGTCCCTTGCATTCAGGACAGTTGAGCAGTATGGTATGCACAGACTATTGGAGCCCCATTATAGTCAGGCTTATGCCCCCAGTTAACTGACCACCACATCTCCACACTCAGGAACGTTATAACATAAAAGCAAGGGATCTTGTAGGGCCACTGGAATGAATGGGGATATTTTTTATTACTGTTTTCTACATTATTATTTTTTTCAACTTTATTTACTGTATCTCCCTGGGATTCCTGTAGAGCTTTCTCCGCTAACCCCCAGGAACCAGCTTTCACCTCCCAGTCTGAAACCCATCCAGACTGGGCCACTCCAGCTCTGCAGTCCCCTGGCTCTGAGCCCCTGGGGCAGGGCCACCTGCCCTGGTGCTCTATCTGAAAGTCTGAAGCACTGAAACTGGAGTGCTGGCCACACCCGGTCCAGTGGATCTGACGGTGGAATGTGGCTGGCCACAGGTGGAGCTTGGCTCACCCATGGGCTGAAGGGTTATTTCTACTTTACCCCCCCACCGGCCAGCAGTACAATGCTTTTAGCATGGTATGTCTGCCTCCCATGCATGCCTACAGGAGAGCCGCTGTGGCAGATTCCCCATTGGTTGGACCATGACTGCTGGAGAAGACTCCAGTCCCCACTGGGGTCACCAGAATGGCAGGGTTGTGTCCCCCTCCTTCCCAGGGAAGGAGAGCAGTCCTCTGGATGTTCAATCCTTCACTGCCCGCTGACCCCTGACTGCCCGAGTCCACTCCCAAACCCAGGTTGCTGGCGTGGCATGAGGTGTGGCATCCAGTGCCTCAAACCTCAGTGCCACTGGGTGGCCCTATTTTATATATTATTGATGGAGAGTTGAGATTATGAAGGCCACCACTTGACTAACAAGGACCTTGTTAGAACAGTGGCCTTCATTGTTCTCCAACTTGCCATCAAAATCTATAAAATGGAATAAAAATAACTCCATTAATTTCAAGCGGGTTTACCCCAGCCCAGTGACTCATGGACATCATCTCTAAAGACTCCTGCCTCTGGCTCCTAGTACTCAGGAAAGAGACTCTAGACATATCTATCCATGGCGGGTTGTCTGTAGAAGCATGACAGCACCTGCTACAGTGTGTGTGCATGGAATGGGAACTGGCCATGTGGGTGGGTGTAGAGTTACTGTATTGCTACTTTTGTGTTTGCCACTTAAAGTCTGTTTGTGAGGAAGTATTCAAAACTATGGAGAGAAAATAGTAGAAGTACTGGCTAGACAGAAGTAATTAGGTAGTTTTGTGGGTAAGTGTGTGTATTGGAGTGGGAAGAACCATGTGTGTTTCCACTGGCATGTGTGTTACAGTTCAGCTGTGCAGCTGAGATGAGGTGGGACAAGAAAACAAAAAGTGTAATAGTGGTTATAAGCACGCTCATGCATGCAGATGTATCGAGATTTGTATTGAAGTACAAGCGATCCATATGTGTGCAGGCAGTATAGCTTAGTGTTTAAAGGCTCCTGAACTGCAAACCAGGAGACTTGGAAGACCTGGGTTTGAATCTCATCAATCCCCACTTGTATATGGTGTGATCCTGAGTAAGTCACTTAACTGTTATGTGAGCACTTGCTTTTTTGCACACATGCCACATGCATGCAGTCTTTTCAATGTAACATAAAAGCATGCTTTCCACAGTTGCTACATACATGCCACATGCATGCAATTGGTTCCATTTAACATTTAAATCATGCTTGCAGCGTGTATATCACATGGATAGTATTATGTGAGCAGCATGAAAACATTTCATATAATTATTTCTGTAGGGTTGACAGTGGCATTATCCATGTAGAAGGATATACTGTAGCTGATGTGCCTTATTTTGAAAATTTGTACAGCATTACATATTTTATGAGGACTATGTAGCAGTGTGGCTACAGCAGGCGAGTGGTATGCAGTACAGTTTAGTTGCTGTGCCCTTTCCTTATAACATTATAACATGGTCGATTTTCTAAGCGGCACTGCCCATAGCTGGCTGAGTGGTTCACAGTGGAGTTTAGCTGCTGTGCCTTTGCTTGTAACATTTTATAGCAGTACTCATTTTGTGAGTGGCACCGCATCCTGCAGCAGGCTGAATGGCATGCAATGCAGCTTAATTTCTGAACTTATTTCTCATCATTTGATAGCTTGACTGATTTTCTACATGGCACTGCATATAGTGGGCTGAGTTACGGATGAAGCAGTTTAGCATGTTTTTTCTTTAATACTTTATAGAACAGCTACTTTTTGTGAGTAGCATGTTGCCTACAGTAGGCTGAGTCACATGACACAATTTAACTGCAGTATTATTTTTAAATACTTTTACTGTATGACTTTTTTTGTCAGAGGTGCCACCTGTTTGCCATAAACTACTGTTACTAAATGGATGCCACTGCTGAGTTTGCCTGCTCTTCTCTATACACTACTTATTTATCTCTGTTGTCCAGTTCCAGCACTTTGCTGCAGCAGTGTACTTTATGATTGATGTTCACTCTGGTACTGAGCTGATCCTGTCCCAGGTAAACCTATACTGCCCTTCATGTACTGAATTTGATGTAGCCTGACCTTCCCTACACTGCTGTTTCCTAATGTGGCCTGACCTTCCCTGCATTGGTCTCTGCTGATGTAGCCTGACTTTGCTTTGTACTGATCTCTACTGATATGACCTGACTTTCCTGCTCTGGTCTCTCTCGATGTAGCCTGACATCTCTGCACTCATCTCTCCTCATGTGGCCTGACCTTCCCTGCACTGCTGTTTCATGATGTGGCCTGACCTTCCTGCACTGCTGTTTCATGATGTGGCCTGACCTTCCTGCATTGGTCTCTAATGATGCATATTGTACTGAACTTCCTTGCATTGGTCTCTGCTGATGTAGCCTGACTTTCCCTGCACTGATCTGTACTGATATGGCATTTCCTTCCTTCCTTCACTTGTCTTTCCTGATATGACCTGACCTTCTGCACTGATCTCTACTGATATGGCCTAGCCTTCCTTCATTGGTCTCTCCTGATATGGCCTGACCTTCCTGTTCTGGTCTCTGCTGATGAAGCCTGACCTTCCCTGCATTGGTCTCTGCTTGTGTAACCTGAACTTCCCTGTACTGGTCTTAGCTGACACTGCTTGACTTTTCTCTACTTGTCTCTGCTAAATCTGACATCACCTGATCTTCCCTGTACTGGGTTCTGCTGATTTGGCCTGACCATCCTACAGTGCTCTTTTAAAATGGGATGCCCTTCCTGCACCCATTTCTACTAACAAGGCCTGCCCTTTCTGATCTCTGCTGCCTTTTCCTGACCATCCCTGCATTTGTCTCTGCCGACCGTCCCTGAAATAGTCTTTGCTGATAGGGCACAACCTTCTGTGCTTGTCTCCACTGACATTGTCTGGCTTTCTCTGCACCGATCTCTGATGATATGGCTTAACCTCTACACTGGTCTCTGCTAATATGGCTGAACTTTCTGTACTAGTCTCTACAGATATGGCCTGACGCCTGTGACATGGCCTGAAATGTTCTTCTTTGTTCTGCTTTGGTCTCTGCTGACATGGCCTGACATTCCATGAGTTCACTTTACAGTTCCGACCTTTCACATCCATGGCATACTTAACCCTTACAGGACTGCTATATATATATATATATATATATATACACACATATCCAGAATCTATATAGTGCAAACATATTAAGTTCTCAGGGGTTAACACCTCCTGCATTTATTCACCATTTTGCCAACATTACTGGCCAGTACGCTATACTCTGCTCACTTCTTCAGACAGTTTTACCTTGTCTGACTATCTCTGCATTCATCCTTGCCAAACAGCTCTTCTATACTGCATTTTTGTCTGCAGAGCCTGACAGGCTTAGCTACCCTGGAACACTTCACCACCTGGTTGTACATGCACTTTGGCTGACAACAGCTTGCCTGATGATGTGTTGCATTTAGTGGTTTCCAGTGTCAAGTCCCCAAATGTCACAAGATCTCATGAGGCACCACTGTCACAACGTCCTCAGTTATGATGAGTGAAAGCACTAGGTAATTACTGTAAGTAATTAGCAGTGATAGCTCTGCCTAGTCATTGTTGTGACTGAAGATCCTGATTAACATGGCTGGACAAAACAGAACGTGACACTGGACACCACTGTAAACACAAGCCATGTGACATTAGGCAGTCATTTGTTTTTGCTGTAATGCATTAAACAATGTGTTTACTGACATAAGGTGGTTTCAACTTATTTTTGTTTCTTGTACTTATCTGCACTTTGCTCTCCATCGAACTTGTCCATTTTACTTAGCATGAGTCATGTGCAGTGCACATTTCATTGTTGTTTTATGTTTAACAGGCCTTCATCTACCCTGGAATGCAACCCTTTCTGACTGTACTTGTACTTTAGCTAATAACAATTGTAATTATTATGTGTAGCACTTTATATTTGGTTGCATTGAATCTGAGACTCCATGAGTCTGTCCAATCTCACCCAGTTTGTTCTGGTCCTCCTAAAGTTTGTCCCTATTCTCAAGGGAGTATACCTTCTTGGCCAGTGTAGTGTCATCAGCACCCTTAAGCAGTCTGCTTGAGACCTCAGCTTCCAGATCATTGACAAAAATGTTCAACGGCAGTGACCCCAGTACTGATCACTGAGGAATGCCACTGAATACACCTCACCACTTGGAGTAGGTGTCAGTCAACCAAAACTCTTTGCTTCCTGCCCAAGCCAGTTGGCAAATTACCATGAGTATACCTTTTGTACTGTGTACCTCACTGGTGTTTAGGGTTACCACCTTTAAGAAGTCCAAAGTGGGATATTTCTTACCAAAACATCATTTTTCATAGGACAATATGTAACTTCAACCAGTATAACAAACATGTTTTCTCTGTATCACCAGAATTAAGACTGTGTGTTGTTTTTAGTGGTTTCTATTGTGTCTTATCATTTTAAGGTGTTTTAGTTAAGATATTATAGTTTTCTGCAACTTTTATAGGAAATCTAGGAATTTTTTCTACTATGAGACAGAACAAGCAGTATTTTTCATGCTTTTTGTAGACACAGTTCCCCAAATTAGCACTGTCCAGTGGAAATCAGGATAGGTGGTAACCCTACTGGTGTTCTTTGCTCTGCTCAGAAGTATGCCTTGTGCCACACTGTCAATGGCTTTGCTAAAGTCTAGATAGACTAGCTATGACCTTACCTCTATCTAACTCGTTGATCTTCCCTTCAAAGATGGAGATCAGGTTGGTTTAGTACAATTTGCCTCTCATGAAGCCATGCAAACAAGGGACAAAACTTTAACCTCAACTAAGTGCTCCATCATTCTCTCCTTGAAGGTGGCTTCCTGGACATTTCCCAGTACTGATGTCAGACTTGACTAGCCTGCAGTTACAGGAGTAGAGATGTGCAAAGTTGAGAAACTTTGCTCCATAAATTAATCCACAAATTTTGCACAATTCACGGATTAATTTTATGGAAGCAGATTGAAAAGTTTCACAGGTGAAGTGCAGAATTTTGCCTGTAAGTGTAGAATTTCACCCATGAATGGCAGAATTTTGTAGAGAATGGTAGAATTTCTCCATTCGTGGGCAAAATTCTGTCGTTTATGGGCAAAATTTTGCCAATTGTGGGCAAAATTCTGCACTTTGTGGTGAAATTCACCAAAAACCATGAAGTCAGATAGGTGAATTTTTGCCTATCTGCAAAACTTTGCGGCTTGTTACATGTAGGCGGATTTCCAACTTCACCTGAACTTTGCCAGTGAATTTAAACTTTGCTGTGTCTCTGTACAGGAGTCCAATCTTCAAATTTCAACTGTATTGTGTTTCCAGGAATGCCCCAGGTACCAAGTACCCATTTACAAGAGTGACATGGGTCAAGACTAAGAACACATGCATACAGAAGAAAATAAAAAGTAAATACTTCAAACAATAACAAGTGTGTAATGGAGACTATGATCAACACAAACACGGGACTGCATTTAAAAATGAATTCAAGGAATCTTTAAAAAGTATTTTTGTAGCCAGCCCATCGGTGCAGGAGTTGGATTTCTGCTTGGACGCCAGTGACCCGGTCTGGAGCGGACTCAGGTGGCTGGAGGGCCGTCTGGGGAGAATGACTGGCGTCCCATGATGGCTCGCCTTCTCTGGGAGGAGGGAGGGGCCAATGCCCACAACTTGCATGACCCCAAGTTGGCCTCGAGGAACAGCAAGCCCTGTTCATGGGGGCAGCCATGATGTATGGTGGACATTGGCGTGCAGCGCCTTGATGTCATGGTGCACACCACATGAGGGGAGAAAACCAGAGGAAATCAGCCTTCCATCAATGGATAGATGAGGCACCAGGAGCGTGCCCTCGATGTGTCACCACCAAGCCCAGACCACCTTGCCCGATTAACTCAAGTAAGTGTATGGGGTGTATGTGCCCCACCTCATTCTCACCGGGGTATAACTGCAGCTACAAGGTGAAAGGCTGGTGATGGGTTGGGTGGATGGCAGAGGAATGACTTCCCAGGAGCCTCGAAGGGTCAGAGATGGAGGGCTAGTTGGAGGAAAAATAGAAAGTAAAAAAAGAAAAATTATTTTTGTTTGGCTCTGTTTAACCACTACAGTGGAGTGAATTCCATAAGGAAGATAGAGTACTAGTAAAAAATCTCTAGCCTTTTGAGTTCCACTTTTTAGGTAAAACCAAATGTTCTGTTTAACAGAAGGAATGAGGTAGCATTGTTAGATTATGAAATCAGATTTTGTAGCCCAACAGGAACATGGCACAAAATAATAGAGTAACCAAGCATCACTGTAATATTGTAAACAATGATAAAAAGCTAGATAATGAAAAGAGGTAGTGCACAATCCCAGTGTCTGGGACCCTGTAATCTGAACCTCCCTATATAATGGGCATCCTGTTTGTCCAGCAGTCTCAGGTAATTAATTGTTAACAGCTGTAATAATTCACAATGGCCACTTTAGAAATGAATAGCTTCAGTTCAGCGACTGATCTGCTTGATTAGCACTTAATTAGCACCTCCATATATACCACAAAAAGTCATATAAAACCAACTCTGCTTGCAGTCTGACTGTGTTTGTGGCAAGGACATGTAAAAAGAAGTGGGTTATGCTCGTCTTGTCCCAAAAGTTTTGTTATGTTGTAAAATGGACTTAATTATACAGGTTCCTGATTGGTAATTTCAGTAATTCAATAAAGCCAGATTAGTTGTACTTTATTATGATAGTATTAATAAGATTAGCCAGAAAAATCTTACTGTAACAATAAAACACACCCTGACAGGATAAATAGTTCCAATACATAAAAAGAAATGCACTCTGGCATAATTTGTAGCCCTAAGGTCCAATTAACTGTTGTTTACCCAATACATGAAAATAAACCAGAACAACTCTGTCTTAATAATAAAATGCATCCTGTCATGATTAGAAATCCTAGTTTACAAATGGGAATACATACTAACATTATTTTTGAACATCAGGTAGCCCACTACTACCTGGGTATTCCTGTTACAATTTAGTTATAAGACATCCAATGGGCAATCCCATTGGGGTGTTTCTAACATGCAATCTAAACAGCTAGTAATATTTGCATTACAGGGCTACAGATTTTCAGAGAAAATGGAATAATACTCAACTTCCTCTGGTCTCTGGCTAGTGCCAGTCAGATATCACTGACTTTTTCTCTCGGAGAGAGACAGTAGACCTAACAATTAGGTCTGATATTTATACCCAACCTATTTTCATTAAAAGGTATAACTGGAATTTCCCAAAAACTACCTCAGTGGATTTAAACCAGACAACATGTCATGTAACAAGTCATAAGACTCGGGTTCAAAAACACATTTGCCATAAGATGCCTTAGCTATAAGATACTTCTGACACTTTGTTGAGACATACGGTCATTCTAAATGGAAAAACAAGTGATCAGGGATTTTATATTTATCAAAAATAATGGCTTTAGGATACAGAAAACTTGCAAGGGATGTGGTTGTTTTTTTAAATAACTGGCTTACAGATAGAAACCAGACAGTGGCCAAATTATGTTGCTCATTATTTTTATAGCAATTCCTTGTAACACATATTTTTAATCAGTAGTCAAGGCCAGCCGTAGTTACCAGCAGCTGTGTTCTTATTTCATCCGTAACTCTTCAAAAGGCATATTTTGTATACACAGTGTTTTCCTGTTGAGCAGGGTAATTCCAAGCTAGACCTTGGCTTTGTGCTTTCTGAATTATTTTATTTTCTACATTTACAGAGTTTTAACTATTAACCTTTTAAAGTCTTACACATACATGCATATTAACTGACATGGTGGTATCATTCATTTACTTAGCCACTTGCAGCCTTTGACTAGCTAGCCATAGTAACACATATGTTGTCCTCATACAGTCATCTATTGGCTATTGTATTTTCTGCAAGCCTTTACACCTTGCCATGGTCAACTGTATATATACAGGTGGCTATCAACAATTTTATATAACTAAACTTAGAGAGACCTGGGCCCTGGGGCCCCTGGACAAATTCAACAATGTTGAGCGGATGGAGAATGGGAACATGCTGTAGTCCTGGCTGGTGAGTACAGAGTCAAAAATCTACTATACAGTACATGGCATAAAATGGTAAAGGAAAAGCTTTATGAGTCTGCACTCACCATGGAGAATGCTTTTGGCTGTGAGGAGCAAAAGAACATAAGGTGCTTCCAGGATAAACAGCAGGACTCAACAACCTATATGTACCTCTTGGGTAAATTACCTCTAGGGTAAATTTCCTCTTGCTCCCTCCCACCTGCCCCTTACTAGCTCCCCTGGGGGGCCTCCACCCTTCCAGGCTGCCCTCCCTCTCCTGCTAGTGTCTTGGTACCTCCTATTTTTGCCTCTTCTCTCCCGTGTCTCCACTCCTCTCTGTTTCATATGAAGTTTACCTTATTTGCTGAATTGTGTATGTATCTAAGTATGCTTTTATCACCTAAGCTAAATGCTTTTGAACTTTATTGATTTTTTCTTATCACATTGTAATACTGTCAGTTATACATGACTTGCTATGCCTTGTAATGATATGTCCTATATGTCCAGGACCATCTTGAAAATGAGCTTGCTCAATGATGTAACTGCCTGGTTAAATAAAATTTGATTAATTGATAGATTGATATGTGGTTGTGGCAGGAGTAAAAAGGAGACTCCACTTCTGGGTTTCCTTCTTAAAGAAAAAAGTGCTTATGTTCCAGCAGTGGTCAGAAATAGCAGCCCCTTTGTAGCCAGTGAGGAGCAGCTAGATAGGTTTAAGCACTGCCATGGTATCCGCAGCTGCCACTATGTCGGGAACAGTTAAGTGCCACTGATGACAGGATCTCCTTTTTATGGACCAGCTTCTGATAGCATTGAAGTAGATAGTCTAGTGCTTGATCAACTATACAACGTAAGGAGGAGTGTAGGGAGATGGGGTTGTATTGGCACTGTTTACTGGATCTCACACTGGCACATGCCAGTAAGAAAGATGTACCAGGATTTAAAAGGAAATGACCGTGTGATAGTTCTGGAGTGTATTAATGCTACTAGGTCACACAAATTGAAGCTGGTGCTAGTTGGTAAATCATGAGAATCATGTGTTTTAAGCACATGAACATGTCTAGTCTAACTGTGCAGCATGAAGCACATCATTACTCAGAGATGGATAGTAACATTTTCAGCCGATTGGTCTCAGATCAGCTTGTTCCCTGAGTCAAAAGGCATCTGAGTTCTAAGGGACTGTGTTAAAAGCAGTCCTGTTAGTGGACAATTCTGTCCACCCAGACATGCCTGATGTGAGAACACAAGACAGGCTCATCAGGTGTATGTTCCTCCCTGCTAACACAACATGAAAACCAAAGCCATGTGATCAAGGCATATTGTAAATGTTTAAAGGAAATGGAGAAAAAGCTGCTGCAGACAGTGTTGGTTGAAGAATATTAGCAAACATCCTTGAATAGATAATAAAAGCCATGTCTCTGAAATATTCTCTACATGGCTTCAGAAGCCTGGGATAGTTTGCAGCCTGAGACAATGCAAAAAGCCTGGGTGAAATCAAGCATTCGGACAAGAACAGCAAACCAATCAGTCTTAGTCAGATCAAGAAAACACTGATGATCTTTTCAGCTGACTACATCTACAGTATGTCCAACCCTCTCACAGAAGATGAGCTGAAGGAATGGTAGTAGTGTGATGCGAGAGACCAGTGGCATGAACAACTCTCAAATTATGCCATTATTGAGATGGTAACACAAGCAGACAAGCCACTTGAGATTCGATAAAGAGCCTGAGGAAGGTGACACTGGACCCACAGTTGTTCCCTGCACACCCAAGGCAGTGGAACTTTTGAACACTGCATGCTGCATGAAGAAAATTAGCCTGACTGTGACCCAGTTCAGGTGATGCTATTGTCATCTATGCACCAAACAGCATGTGAAAACCAAATGACAGTATGAAGCAGAAATCTTTTAAAGATTTTTTCAGTGAGCTGGTACAGTATGCTATTTTCTTTTTTTATTATTTCATTGTCTGATTAATGGTTGCTTTTATTGCCTGTATAAAATAAAATGATTACCTTTTATCAAACAGCCTCTTATCTTATCATTATCATTGCATTGCGTGCTCTGAATACAAACTCTTATTCATCTGACCTCCTTTCCTCATTTACCTGAGCCAATCGATGTAAACCAAGCAGTTTATGTAAATGGGTGCTATTGTAGATACAGGACAGTGGTGAGTTAAAGAACCGTATTTAAAACAAATCAGCAAAGTACTGTTTAGTAGTATCCTAATCCTGGACAGTAGACCATCATTCACCCCATCATAGACCACCATAACATAATTGACACAGGACATAATCACATTTTATGCCACTAAAGTTTAAGTATCCTGAATAATTTTATTATGATGCAGTAAAGTGAGTCTAACATTGCAAGGGTCTATTGGTCGGTGTGGTCTATGTTGTTGGCAATGACGGTGCACTGACGTGGACCACACCAAGATGCTATACTTGAAGCTCTGAACCTGCTATATCAGATCACCAGCACTTAAATTTATATTCAATTGGTGTTTTTATTTCTGTTTCTTCTACTACATTGTAACATAGTAGGTCCCTTACACCCCTTTACCTAAACAGGAGAGACATACTCAGTGCTTTGAATAAAATGGCCATAGCCATGCATTTATCTATAAGCCAACTTATAAAAAGTAGCAAGATGTATGCAGGTCCATAGTGTCAGCAAGTCTTTTCAGGATGGTCAAAATCATCAACCAGTCCATCTACCAATGTGCTCCTCTCCTAGGAGATGGGGCCCTCCTGGTTAGGAAGTCACTGTCCATGTGTTGGACCCCTTGTGCTCAATTGCCCACAGCAGGGTCATATCCAGCATGTTCCAGTGTCTTGCTGGGTCTGCTTGCTTCTTATAATGAAACTCCATATCATTTTCCAGTCACCCATAACCAGGCTTACCTGCATGCATGGACATGGCCTGCTGTAATACTTCCATAGCCCATCCACCTTCTCCAGGACCACCTGCTGTATAGTCCCCACAAAATTGCAAATGCGACTGACCAGTTATCCCAAGTGCAGTAACCTGAACCATCTACTTATTTCTACCCACTCATCTTCCTTCTTATCTTTTTCTCCTGAGGCTTCCTGTGCCGATTTATAAGAGTGAACATATCTACATATTCCCCAGTCAGGTGGACTGCACTGGGTCTCCCAAACTTATGAAGCCTGCTGTTGGAAGAAGGACCACTGCCTGAATCCCAGTCACTCCTGTCTGAGGTGTTGGTAGCCACGAGGTTCACAGGGCAACCCCACCACTCCAGGAGGGAACCTTCTGTCCTCTGTGTCAAAGGTCCTGTCCCCATGTGCTTGCTCTTCTGTGTGCCAGCAGCCCATCGAACTGCTGCTCTAGTACTGATGGTTGCTGCCCCACTGATATCCCTTCTCTTCCTGTCTCTACAATGGGCAACTGGAGGCCCCCCCCATCAAGGCCAAGCTTCCCATCAAATGTGGTGTTTCAATTGCAACCCCTTGCCTGTTCCTCCTGGGCTGCTGGGCAGCATTTTGGCTGATTAGGGCTGGCACCAGGACCCAAATGTGCCCCATCAGGAAGAAGGCAAATTTGAAAGCTCAGTGGTGGACAATGCTCACCCCAGGCACCCCACCTCGATTGACAGGCCCAGCCAGGGGTTGTTTTAATACCCTGCTGCTCCTGGATCTGTTCGATGTCAGCTCCCTTCTTGGTTTCCTACCTTTGAAAGTGATAACCAAAGAGCTCTTATCTGATCAGTACTCCATTCTGCAAAAGTTGGCTTACCTTACTTTGAAATGGCAGGCACTGGTGATGGCCACTGCTGTCTCTTACTCTGCTCTTTCTTCTTGGTCTCTGGCTGCTTGAACACTGGCTTCTTGACCACGGGCTGCCATGGTGCTGGTCCTTGCTTCTTGCTTTGATTAGATCCTCCAGCTACTTCTCAAACTTCACTGCCCCCTAATTTCCAATGCTTCTTGTTTTCCCAGTATTTTGATCTTCACACAACAAGATGAAATATAGAAACAAAACAACCCGGTCATATTGCTATAGCTCAGTGTTACCACAGGGACATACTGTGTTCGCAACTTTGAGTTAATATCTCAGTTCATGTTAACTTTGATCTTCATTATTTCGGAGATGACACAAAGATGGAGCTGTGGTAGGTGACATAGGAGGGTGGTGGGGCTGCAGGAGGACCTGACCAAACTACAGGCGTGGTTGGATGCATGGCAGTTGTGGTGTAATGCCAAAAGTACAAGGTATTGCATTTCAGGGCTAATAACCAGGGATGAGCTATCAGCTGGAGGGATGGGGACAACTGGAATGCACTGAGGTGGAAAAGGATCTAGGGGTGCTTATAACAGGGATATGAACAACTCAGAACAGAGCAGAAAGGCGGCAGCAAAGCCAACAGGATGATGGGGTGTATAGCAAGGGAATCTCCTCCAGAAATAGAGAGGTGATCCTGCACCCCACAAGTTGCTGGCTAGGGCTGCACTCTGAATGTTGTGCAGTACTGGTGCCCATTCCTGAAGAAGGACATCAGATTGTTTGAGGGTGTAAAGTGGAGGGCGAGAAAGATGATTCAGGGATTACAGGGATACTCCTATGAGGAGAGGCTGGGCGAGCTGAACATGTATTTCCTGGAAGACAGAAGGGATGGGGGACATGATCGAAACCTTTAAATACTTAAAGGGGATAAACAAGACTAGTACAGAAGGGATTTTCAGATTAGAAGAGGGAGAGGCAGTAGCTGAAACTGGAGGAGGAAGATTCAGGAGGGAAGTCAGGAGACATTATTTCACAGAGAGGATGGTGGATAAGTGGAATACTTTGCCTGAGGAGATAGTAGCCTTTAGCATAGTAGTCAGTTTTAAGAGGGGTTGGGACAGAGTGAGAGGGGTAATTATGAAGAGGAGAGGGGTTGGTGGGGCAGCTGCAAGTTGAGAGGCTAGCTGCACAATTGAGCAGACTTGATGGACCATGAGGCCTGTTTCTACAGGTGTTTTTGTATGTTAGTATGTTCTTTTTTTAAAATTTTTATAGGTACTGCTTACTACTCAGGAAAACTGGGCTCACCAAGTTAGGGCCTTGCAATGGCAGCCTAGCTTTCTACCAATGTTCTCCATCTAAGTTTTCATAAGTTTCCTCTTCTGTCTCGCACTCTGGGTGATCCCTTGGGATAGCCTTGGTGAAGCTGCCCCACCTAAAGGTTGGCAACATGGCAGCCCTCTGGCCCTGCAAAATATCTCCCAAATGGCAGGAAGCTGTGACTGGCATAATATGATTGCACCCCTTCCGCCGAAAGACGGAACCAAAAGGTTTGCAGCCACTGTGAGCTATGTGCCGACCATGCCAAGATACCCTGATGAACCAAGAAACACTCTCCTGCAGTCCATCCTTCAAACTGTCCTATGAAGTTCTATGTCAACCACCTGAATACCCTAGCATCCTTCTGCTATTGTCATTTTTTCTTCTTAGTTTATCGTTTTCCTGTACCATATTAAGCTACAGTATGAATGCCTAATCTCTCTGAGGTGCTGTGTCACACCTGACATGCCCATTTTACCCCAGAAACCAGCTGCTCCTCTCCCACAATGCCAGTCAGCCACTGCATGGCAGCCATCATGATTAAGATGGCACCCACTCAACATGCATGCCTTGGCAACAACTGAACAGCAGCCATGCCCAAGATGGCAGCCAGCAGTGCATGTGTGGCTCCCTTCCACTGACTCTCACATTCCGGCACCCTAATCCTGGATGTGTGTTTGCACATTCCCACTGTGTCCTACCCTTACTACTATATGTGCCCCCTTAATGTCTCAAGGCCCTCACTCTCAGTGTGGCTCCTGCTCACAGCCACTGTGCTTAACTGCTCTGTGCTGCGAATGCATCAATCCCTGCATGATGGCCACAGTGCTCCACTAGGCTGACTTGCTGTCATTGCACACACACTAATTTTTCAGTCTTGATAAAACCTTTGGTCTAGGTAGGAGAGCATGGGGGTTTATTCCTCCCCACATTTCTTTATGATAAGCTCGGCTGACAATGTACTTGTTTCACCAATATTAACCTCCAAGAAATAATCTGAGTTTATATTTCTTATAAAACTTCAAGGGTACTTGGGGCTGTTTCAAAAGATACAGAGTTAATGTTTCTCAATTGTTAATAACAAGGGTTGCGGTCTTGCTTTGACCCTAAAGCAGCTAATCTGCTCATGTGGGGACACCTCACACTTCACCTCTGCCACCTAGCTGTCCCTCACTCTATTTGGGACTGTTTCAAAATACACCTGTTTAATCTTGCTCATTCAGGAATGATGGGGCTGTGGTGGTGGTGGTGGTGGTGATCCTACCTCCTGCACCACAGCAGTCACTCAGCCCACATAGGTGCACCTCACAGTTGACTTCTGCCTCCTGGAGCCATGCTGCTTCTCCACACCAGACGAGTGGTCCCACTCACCCACATAACTGTGACTGCAGTGCACACAACAGATTTAGCATCATCAGCTGACAGGAATTGCATGCAGGTAACATAAGATTTTGTTCAGCCCAGCAGCTCAAAATTGACAAATAATGCAGCAATAGATTTGTGCTTTTTGTTCCTCACAACCATGCAAACAAAACTCCTCGATGAAGCATGGTCAGTGATACTAAAAGGACTTATTCTGATGGCTGCAGTTTCGTTCCAACCTGACTGCTGCTTTTTCTTATTGTTTTTAACCCCATGAGGTTTATTGAATGCTGCCTCTAAATAGTTTTTGTGAGGATCCCAATGAACCTCACTGCCCAACAAACACTTGCCAGCAGCTTCCTTACCTTGAAACTTCCTGCCTCATAAATCAGGGCAAGGCTTAAAAAATCAAGTACAAAGGATCAAACTAAGAAACACATCATCACAGAATCATAGAACGTGACAGCAGAAAGGGACCTCCTGGCTCATCTAGTCTGCCCCTCCCTGCTACACAAACTTTTCCTCCATCCTCCTCCCTCCAGTGCCCTGCAACCGCATGTGCCTGTCACATGTTCTCTTGAACCCCAAACTATTTCAGACCCCACCATCTCCTCTGGAAGCCTGTTCCACGCTTCCACCATGCTCCTAGTGAAGAACCACCTTCTCACATTGCCTCTGTAGTTCCCCTGCAGTCTCAAACCATGTCCCTCATTTTGGTGCCCTCCTTCCTGTGACAAAACACCCTGAGCATACTTAGTTTATCCCTTTGATATATTTAAAGGTCTCTATCACGCCCCTCTCCCTTCTAGTCTCCAATGTGTACAACCCCAATCCCTACATCTCTGTTTGCATGGTTTGCCCTTCATCCCTGCATCATCATGGTCACTCTTCTCTGAACCCTTTCAATTATATCTATGTCTTTATGCAGGTAGTGCCTGCAGAAATGGACTCCATGCTCGAGGTGCATTCTTACCATGGCTTGGTAAAGGTGCATCAGGACCTCTTTCTACTAGTAATTCCACTTCCTACACATGCCAGCATTCTGAATGCTTTCACTGCCACACTGCTACACTGATTTCCTATCTTGAGGTCACTAGACACTGTTATCCCCAGATCCCTCTTCTGCTCCATAACCCCGACTTCCTCACCCCCAAGTGTGTACCCAGCCTCGGGTTCCTAGCCCCAGGTGCATGACTGCACACTTTCTGATATTGAATTTTAGTTGCCAGGTCTCTGCCCACCCTTCCGGTGCCCTCAGGTCCTGCCTCATGTCCTCAACACCCCTCTTGAGTCTACCCTATTGCAGATTTCATTCATCAGCAAAATGGCCACATGACCCTTCAGCCCATCTGCTATATTGCTCATGTAGATATTGAAAGGAGAGACCCCAGCACTGACCCCTTGGGGACCCTACTTGTCACCCACCCTGTCCTGAATTTCCTTAATCACAACACAGTCCCCAGGGCCATGTGGTGATCTTTGAGCAACATAATACTTAGATTGGGTGCTAAACTGTCATTATAACAATCTATAATGTCCTTTTCAAAATAATAAAGCAATTTACTACCATGCTTTAAGTGTTTTTCTAAGATCTATGTAGTACTTACAGTCTGAAAGGCTAGGTCAGTGAAAGTCTTTGTTCAGCAGTTTAAAAATTTTGTGAAGTCCACATAGGGAGGGGTATTGTAGTTTGGCCCTGAAGAGGTGTTCCCTTTCACTTACCAGTTGTTGTTGCTCACACTCAGGTAGGTAATGACATGTGCCCAGGAAGAATATGGGCAAGCCCATGAAAGTCAATGGGGCTATATTTTAGCACTTTTTATGTATAATAATGACTACAGTAAGATTAATTATGGGCCTCCTTGATTAATATGGCTTTTGTTAGTTGAGCGTGGCCTTGATTAATCTCACTTTAGCCATTATTATGCATAAAAAGTGTTGAAATCTTGCCCCATTGACTTTAATGGTGCATGCCCTGTGCTTTTCCCAAGTACATGTCATCTCGTACAGAGTGTAGAGTGGGTCAATTGGGGAAGTGGAGGGGATTGTCACACCTGTTGTGGCAAACTACAATCCCCATGCAGGCTTTACAGAACATGTTTAAACTGCTAGACAAGGATGTTCCTGGCCAATCATTCCAGACTATGTAAGTATTAGCATCAACACAAAAGCTTGGAAACCCACTTTAAAGGACTAGTAGCACCAAAAACAAAAGGCAGACAATGATTTTAGTTTCTAAAAGTAGCCAGTTGTCACTCTTTATTTCTGAAGTATTTTGATGATTTCCTTCCCCATTATATGCTTCTCTACCTGATAGTGCAGTAATAGATGTGATGTGAAGAACAGTATTTTTCTGGAAGCTGACTTATCTTGTTTGGTTCCCTTTATACCTCATCAGCACTGTGACCTCATACATTGGGACATTACTAGTGACTAATCTGGCAGCAGGTGAGTGGCTCTTCTTGGTCAGTTGTGATATTACAGTAAGTAAGTAACTAAGTGTTTTCAAGTGTCCATTCCTAGGGCCTCAGAGCTGTGTACAGCTTATCAAATTTTACTGCACATAAAATAAATATAAAATAAGAAGACAATCTCACAAGCCAAATAAAACAAATTAAGGACATAAATAATAGTAAATAGTCCATAAAATCAACTGCCAGTGAACGGAGGAATTCAGAAGCAAAATGCCTCATTGTACTCTAGTACTGTCAAGTAGAAAATCTTCTACTTAGTAAAAGGGAAAATAAAAAGTACCTTAGATAGTCTAATTAACAGTTGACTTCTTGTAAATAGGTTTTGTTCTCCTGTATCCCCCAGCCCGGCACACAGCCACATGCATGTACATGTTCATCTCCATGCGCATGCACAGCCGTACATGCGCATGGAGATGTACATGTACATTGAAGCCAGCTCAACCCTTCCGCCACCCATGCTGCCGCCCCTGACCACCTATGTTACCTCAGCGGACCTCCACTTGGTGGCACGAGACTACAGGAGGGGAGACAACACACACCCACCCCTGGAAGAGATCAGCCTGAAGGCTCACTCAGTCCCACTCATCCCCCCAGGCCTGTACCCCAAACACTCAAGGTCATTCCTGAACCCAGGTAACTGACATAGCGCAAGGTGAAGCAACCAACGCCTATCCTCAGTACCACCGGCTGGCTCAACTAGCTCCTTAAGTGTTTTTATGTCAGTCTTTTCCTCACATTTGAACATGCCATTGACATAGTCCCAAAGTCTTCTTGGATCATTACGCCTCATATTCATTTTTCATAGCTTTCAAAAATGTTGCCTTTGTTTTCAAAATCAATAGTTTGCATCTATTATCTAGCTCTTTATATTTACTTCAATAGGTATAATCATTTTTTCATATGTTTTGCCATAATGCATTCCTGGGATTGTTTCAGTAGGTCAGCTGCCATCCAGTTTTGGGATGCAAGGCTTATTTTGACTTTCAGAGATGCATATTTTTCATTTTGTAAATTCGATGATGAAAACTCTAGGGCTGTATCAGTGTTAGAAATGAGGTCAATATAGCTCCAATTAGTAAGAAGAACAGGTTTTATAAAATCATCAATATTAATGTGAGCAAAATTTCAAACACAAGTTGTAATGGATTATAGTCTGTGGCCCTGGTGGTCTACTGACAATAAACAAGCCTGCTTTATAAGGCATTAATGGATAATGAATTATGGGGGTTTTGGGCCTGGAACTAAAAATCAGACCTACATCACTCAGGTGCATCCATTGCAGCTAAAAGTGGAAACATGTAACCTAGTTAGAAGGAGAAAATAGTACAGCTAGCAGGTCGTGCCAATTTGGAACAAGCTGCCATTGGAAGTAATAGGCAGTTCATCATTTAATGTCTTTAAGAATAAACTGGATGATTATTTTAAACTTAAGGGCGCTTATAAACATATCTAGCAGAGCATAATGGATGCAGGTATAAATAAGCTCTGATTTTATTTTTCTCACTTATGTTAAATGTAAACAAATGTTATTTAATCATCCATTTGTAAGCCCCCTCCCCGGAGATGAGCAACTTGTTGTTCAGTGTGCCTTCCTGATGAAACATTTCAATAAATAAATACAGTGCCTTCAGAAAGTATTCACCCCTTGGATTTTCTCACATTTTGTTGTGTTACTACCAGAATTTTTAATGCATTGAAATGATTTTTTCCCCTTAATTCACACAGCATACTCAACAATTTAAAGAGCAAAATATTTATATTGTGTAACAAAATTTATGAAACATTAAAACTGAAATATCTTGTTTACTTAAGTATTCACCCCCGAGTCAATACTTTGTAGAAGCGCCTTTGGCAGCAATTACAGCTTTGAGTCTTCTTGGGTATGTCTGTATCAGCTTTGCACATCTGGATTTGGGATTTTCACCCATTCTTCCTTGCAGATTTGCTCAAGCTCTGTCAAGTTGGATGGGAGCATTGGTGAACCGCAATCTTTAAGTCTTTCCACAGATTCTCAATAGGATTCAAGTCTGGGCTTTGGCTGGGCCACTCAAGGACATTCACCTTTCTGTTCTGAAGCCACTCCAGTGTTGCTTTGGCTGTATGCTTGGAGTCGCTGTCTTGTTGGAACGTAAATCTTAGCCCCAGTCCAAGGTCTATGAAGACTGATGCAGGTTCTCCTCAAGGATGTGCCTGCATTTGGCTCCATTCATTGTTCCCCTATCCTGACAAGTGCCCCAGTCCCTGCAACTGAAAAGCATCCCCATAACATGATGCTTCCACCACCATGCTTCATGGTAGGGATGGTGTTACATGGGTGATGAGCTGTGTTCAGTTTGCACCAGGCATAGCGCTTTGCATTCAGGCCAAAGAGTTCAAGTTTTGTTTCATCAGACAAGAGAATCTTTTGCCACATGGTCTCAGAGTCTGCCATGTGCCTTCTTGCAAACCCAGGCATGCTATTATGTGGCCTTTCAGAGTGGCTTCTGTCTAGCCACTCTCACATAGAGGCTACATCTGTGAAGTGCTGCAGAGATCGTTGTCCTCTGGACAGGTTCTCCCATCTCAGCCATGGAACTCTGTAGTTCTGTCAGGTGGTCATTGGGTGCTTGGTCACTTCCCTGACCAAGGTTCTTCTTGCCCGGTTGCTCAGTTTGGGAGGACGGCCTGCTCTAGGAAGAGTCTGAGTGGTTCCGTAATCTTTCCATTTCCTAATGATGGACTTGACTGTGCTCCTGGGAACTTTCAACACCCTAGAAATGTTTTTATACCCTCCCAGATCTATGCCTCCTCACATTCTATCACGGAGTTCTACGGACAGCTCCTTGGTCTTCATGGTAGATTTTCTGTCTGACATGCACTGTCAACAGTGGGACCTTATATAGACAGGTGTATTTCCTCTGAAATCATGTCAATCATTTGAACTGACCACAGGTGGACTCCATTCAAGTTTTAGAGTGATCTCACAAGGAAATTGGATGCACCTGAGCTAAATTTGTAATGTCATAGCAAAGGGGTGAATACTTATCAACTCAAGACATTTCAGGTTTTTATTTTAAATTACATGTACAAAAATTCCAGAAGTTTCATTCCACTTTGACATTATAGAGTAATTTGTGTAGATACGTGATAAAAAATCCCATATAAATGTATTTAATTTGAGTTTGCAACATCACAAAATTGACAAAATCCAAGGGGCGAATACTTTCTGAAGGCACTATAAATACCTATGATGTCTATGATCACTAAACATCAGGAATGACACTAGAAATAGAGAACCCCTTAGGCTGTGAGACTAGAATCCAGTCCAACAGTCTGTGTAAATTAGATTTATAAGTGTTTCCGTGAAGTGAGACTGTATTCATGTGTCCTATCAAGTAATTTTTGAGTCAGCAATAAGTCAGAACAGGATGAGCATTACAGAATCTTCGATAATGTAGAAGTTAAATACTGTGTTCTTATTGGCTATTGCCATTCCATGAACATGTTTATGCCAATACCCACCCTGTAAAGAAAAAAGGGTCCAACAAGTGGTCTGAATTTTAACAAGTAACATATGGAATTCACCAGCCACTTCACTTATTCCTGATTTCCTTTGCAAACATGTCACCTTTGCTCTTACATAACCTTTAACTGGGCACTAAAATAAAACTCCCTTCAACTAAAATAAATAGGTAAATAAACTGGCTGCTCCTTCCACTCATGAACCCTTCCTTATATACATAAATTTTAAAAACATGCACTATTCAGAGTTTTCCTTTCTGGTGTTTCTTTGATGACAGTGAAAATGCCCCTCATAGCTTGACAAGACCATGTCTGCTGCTAACCCTGTGACAGATAAAATCGAGCCTCTGGCACCATATGAGGCCTGTGTGTATCTGTGTGAGTTTATACCAGTGGAATACTGCAGAGTTTTGAATTTTGAATTCATGCATTCCCTGTCAACATGACATAAACAAACAAGCCTTCTACTGTATATGTAGAAAGAGAAATGACTGACAGGTAGAAAGCAACTGTGGAGGAACTATTTGACAATTTCTAAATAATCTTTTATTATATCTTTGTGTTTTTTAATCTTTAATTTTTTCCAAGTTGTTCAACCCATTCTCAATACACAAGAAGACCCTTTAGTGTGGGGTAACAGTAGATTCCTACACTTCCAGGGGCTGAACACAAAAGCACAGAGGATAAAGGACTCAAAGAGGTGTCAAAATCGCATCTAATACACTTCACAAAAAAACGGGTTAGGGGTTGTAAGATTCTCCACCTGTGGTGTCGGGCCTCATAGATAAATAGATACATAGATATTGTTGGCAGATAAGGGCCTTGAGGCCATTCCAGTCTGCCCTACCCCTCTTTCTAATGCTTAAGGAACCCTAGATGCTAAAAGCCCTCCCTTTCACCCTCACTTGATAATTACCATGTGCCTATCCTACGCATTCTTAAATCCCTGAACTGTGGCCACCCCCACCACTTTCTGTGGGAGACTGTTGCATCTCTCCACCACCATTTCAGAGAAGTAGAATTTCCCAAGTTCCCTCTAAGTTTTCCACCTTTAGTCTCATGCTGTGCTCCCTTGTTCTGCTATTTCCTTCATGTGAAAGATGCTCCGGTCTGGTACCCTGTTGATCCCCTTAGATATTTGAAGGTCTCATCATGCCCCCCACTTTCCTCCAGGGAGTACATATTTAGAGCTCTGTGCCTCTTTCTCCTATGGCTTATGCTGTATCCCAACACCATTTTTGTCACCCTCCCTGTACTGTCTCTATCCTGTCTATGTCTTTTCGGAGATGGGGCTCCAGAACTGAACACAGTACTCCAGATGAGGCCTTATTTGGGAGTTGTAGAACGGTACCACCACTTCCTCCTTCTACTTGTTATACCCTCCCTATGCACCCTAACATTCTGTTAGCCTTCCAATGGCTTTGTCGCACTGTTTAGCCACTTTGAAGTTGTCTTCTATGACTACCACTAGATCCTTTACTCTGTGGTGGCCTCCAGTGTTACCCATCTAGTTCACACTCAGCCCTAGGATTCCCTCTCCTAGTGCATAATCTTGCACTCATCACCCTCTGGGAAAGCAGGTATCCACCAATACCATATACACTGTCAGGTCTTATTGCTTACTTATGTTCACCCTTGAGGCATAGTAAGGCATAAAGATGAAGACCAAGTATCTTTACATTCCTTGGAAATGCTTTTTATCTCTATAATAGCTGGCCATCAATTGTTTCAAAAGTGATGGACAGCTATTATTTGCTATAATAACCAACCAGTTATTATGGCAGACATGCACAGAGTGCTTAGCAGCTGTTGTCTCGAGACACTCTCTAGCACAGCCTTCAGTGAGATGCCAGTTTTACTGTGGAAAGGTCACTGCAATACATACTGTAGTAACAGAAAGCTTAATTTCCTAATTGAAATTATATAAACAAATCTGATTTTTAAATCAGGTCAAAACTCTAATAGAATCTGAGTGACTACCCAACATGAAAGTGGGGCATCAGATGTAGTTTCAAGGGCCAGCCTGGTGGTGCTGAGAGTTGAGGCATTGGATGCCTCGCCTCATGCCATCATGGTGACCTGAGTTCAGGAACGAGCTCAGACACTGGGGGTCAGCAGAGGAAAGAGTAGGATAGAGCATCCAATGACTGCTTTCCTCTCCTGGGAGGGATCCAGGTGTCCTCTGGTGAAGTAGTGCCCTCCAGTGGAGACTGGAGGCAAAACTAGCACACAGAGCTAACAGGTGAGGAGTGTGGTGGATGCTTACAGCATTGCAGTGCAGGTGTCACTTGCACAGCCACACTCTAGGGGAAACAAAAAGCTTGGAAACACCAGACTCTGGATATGCAACAGCTCTTCTCCATGCCACACTGCCACATGCCCAACATCGGGCCCCATCTCCACAGCCTGGTCTGCTCCTCCATCTCCTTGGCCAGCACACTCAATTTGCAGATAGAGTGCCAGAGTAGAGAAGGCCCTACCCCAGAGGGCTCAGAACTGGGGATCCCGCCAGCTGGAGGTAGGTAGGGGGCAGGCAGAACTGGAGGAGCAGGTGGGGGTAGAGTGGTGTTGGGCCAGAAGGAGTAGCCCGAGAGAGTTCTGGAGGATAGGGGACAAACAGAAGAAACAAACAAACAAACAAAAAAGATGCAGTTTTAAAGCAGAAAATGTCATGTGAAGTCACATCCAGTGCCAGACGTCTTTGTGGCTTATCTGTGAAAAAAGTAATGGAAGTGCTGCTCAGTCTGGGGATATTGCAAGAGCACTTAACAAAAGAGAGCCACACTAAGGTGACCTGGGGTGCTCTGTGACAACAAATACATTAAAAACAGACAGTCACGTACTTACTAAGGGCATATATACCATGAAAATGAAGAATCCAAGTATTTGTAGTTCAAACAGTTTGCTTCATTTATTTGCCAAACACAAGAAGAACAGTCCTCCTGGGCCAAGGAAACCACACCAGAGATCTGACATCATTTCTAGCAAGTCTTTATCAAAGCTACTACCCTATGTTTTCAACATTCAAATAGTTTGCAAGTGGTCACATGATACTCATGTTAATTGCATGTATTTAAAGGTACATACTCTACGTAAAAAGTGCTACCAGTTTACTTAAAAAGTGCAGCATTCACATAATAACCATATATCAACATGTGAAATAACGTGCTTAGTGCTATCTGCAATCAATAGCTGGTAAAACAAAAGATAAAAAAACACAGTGGAGTCATATTTAAAAGCGCTTTCTTCTATATCATGTCCACTAATAACAATTTTAATTGTTTAATCTTTTATAATAGATTATTTCAAAAATACCTTATAAAGGTGGATTGTGGACTAAAAAAGGGAGGGAGTACAGAAAGTTTAAATAATAGTACATTCTTATATACTAAAGACCAAATTACAGAAGGTGTTAAAGAATGAATTGGTAGAGGGGACTATTTACATCCATCAAAAGGGCCTACAAAGAATAGAGGAGGCAAATTTAATATACCACGAAGTGAGTTACACTATTTACAGAAAGAAATAATAGGAATTGGGGTTATCAGGTGTCACACTAGCCAATGGTTGGACTGTGAAGTTGTTATCTTTATCCAAGGCTCCACTAGGAAAGGCAGCATGTCCAGTGTTATACCTTTATCTCTTTGGTGGGCCACCATTCAAGTTACAGCTAAGGATGGTAGTTTACTTACAGTCTGTGATGTATAGAAAAAAACACCATAAGTGCAATAGAGTAGAAGTAAAGTACTTTCCAGTCAGCAGTGTCCTTTCCTTACTGGTTATACAGATGAGGTGGTAAACAATCTTAACCTATAAAAGAAAAGAGGTAAAAGGTAAACTGACTATTTCAATGCCTGTCCTTCAAAACAGTTTCAATTCAATTTGTTCATTTAGTCTTTTTCCATGGTTGGATTCTAAAGTGTAAATCCAAAACATTTCTGTTTCTCAACAGGGTATCTCTATCACCTCCCTGGGTCCCAGTTGGACCTGTTCAATTCAATAAACTATAAGTGGTACTCATCTTGATTTTGTACATTCTGCATGTGCTGTGCCCATACATATTCTAGGTTTTGTTGGTAATAGCCCTCATGTGCTCTCCTACTCTTTCCTTCAATTTTATGTTGGTTCGCGATGCACGCCAGCCAATATATTGCAGTAGTAGCAGATTTAGAGGTATGGTAACTGTGGGCAATGCAGGGCATGCATCAATAGGTGCATTCCTCTCCCCAATAAGGCAGTTGCAGGCGCTGACACCAGCATCACATAAACTGGCCACCAGATCTAAGAAAGGTACACCGAATGAGAGCCAAGCTCATCATGCAGTGGCATGCCTTTCCTGGTGAAGACAGTTTAATAAACATGGCGGCACTGTCTGCTGCCATGTAGAGTGCCCCAACCCACTTCATTTGCCTATGGGGAGAGCCTACTCCCATTGGCATAATGCCCTCTCCCATTTAGAGTGTATGCCAGGGGATGCCTAATCCCCTCGGCATCATGTACCCAAACAATCTTTCTTTGCTGACAGGGGACCCAATCCACGTCAGCTTCAGTTCCCCTTCCCTATTTATTTTGCCAATGGGGAGCCCACTCCCATTGGCATAATGACCCACAACTTTGTTGTGTGCTGAAGCAAGGTGCCCAATCCCCTCAGCTCTTGTCTCTCCTTTGGTATGTGCCAACAGGGATGCCCCAATCCCGTTGGCTACAGCACCACAAAAAAACAGTCAGGTGGCATGCTGGTAGCCCTGCCCCAGTGTGCCATCTCCTCCCCATAAAACAAAACTGTCCCTTCTATGTTTTTTTTTTTTTTAAACCAACAAACCAGAAAAGCGGTTCCTTGCGACTCTGGTGGCCTCCCCCAACCTGCACCCACCCTCTGTGCACCCTGTCTCCCCACACCCCCACTCCATACTTACTTTGGAACATGGCGTGATGATTTTTGGTGGACCGGAACATGTCTGCACTCTTCAAAGCTGACCGTGAACTGAAGAAATGCCGTAAGCTGTATAATGGCATAAACAGGTTTTTTCAGCTTTGGTGCATATCTCAGGCATTTTTGGGAATTTTGGCACCATATTTTCAACATAGGGTTATTGGGACCCCTCCTCATGAATTCAGTCACTGTCATGGCGTTGTTCAGTTCGGAAGGAGATTTGCAGTCAGTGCTTGGAATTACCTTTTGGACTGATTAATGAAACAACAGTGCCATTGTTCATGAGGGGGCTCTCAAAAAAGCTTATGTTGCAAATTTGGTGGAAAAATCCAAAAATGGTTGTTTTATGAGCGTGCATTGTGCAGTTTCCACACACACTGTAACTTTATGAATCTGTAATATTTTCCCTCCAGAGTTTCAACATTGGCATTTTCCATACCTCCTTATGAACAGCACAGCTGTCATTTTCCATCTCCTGGCCAAAATGTGCTTTCACACATCTGGCGCTAGAATAGCTACAGTCGCTGTGTGAAATCAGTTTCGGCACAGTTCGAGTAAATGTCACACTGTTCATGAGCAGAGGTCCTAAAAGTCTATGTTGAAAATCTGGTGACAAAAGTCCATAAAATGACTGTGTTACAAGCGCGTTGCTCAGTTTCCATGCACTCTTGTAATTTCACAAATCTGCAATATTTTTATGTCAGATTTCAACACTGGCATTTTTCAGACCTCCTTATGAACAGTACAGCTGTCATTTTCACATCCTGCCCAAAATGTGTTTTCTCACCTGTGCGCATAATGGTGTGGTCGCTGTGGAAATCAACTTTGGGACAGATTAACAAAATCACAGTGCCACTTTTCATGAGGGAGGTCCCAAATGCCTATGTTGAAAATGTGGTTAAAAATCCCCAAAATAATTGGGTTACAGATGTGTTGCGCAGTTTCCATGGCTGCTCATGACCACCAATTTTTCATAGTTTCACTCCAGATTTTCAATGTTGCCATTTTTTACACCTCCTCATGAATAATACAGTTGTCATTTTTCACATCCTTCCCAAAATGTGTTTTCATGCCTGTGTCACCAAATGGCATAGTCGCTTTGCAAAACCATCTTTCAGCTAACAAACTGATATTATCTCTTTTCATGAGGTGGGGTCACAAAAGCCCATGTTGAAAATTTTGAGTGAAAATACCAACAAATGACTATGGCGTTAAGGTTTCCAACTGTAATACCCACCCTGTAGAGACTGACAGGTGTCAGGGGTGTGACTTGGGATCATCGGCTATAATGCTCATGCTATTTCACCCCACCCTGCAGCCAGTGACAGGCATTCGGTGTGTCTTGGAGTGTTCAGCCCTAAAGTTCACCCCATTCTCCTATACTGCACCCATCTCTGCATATTTCCTTATGGAATGGGGTAAGTATAAGACCAAAGACCCCAAAGCACACCACAACACTTGTCAGTGTCTACAGGGTAGCAGGTGAGGTTAAATGGCAGATGGCGTTTAGCTGATGACCCAAAGACACACCACAATGCCTGTCAGTCTCTGCAGGTGGGGGTGGGTTACGCCAATTCAATACTTCACTGCCATTCCTATTATATTTCTCTAACTCCTGCACTACCAATGCCAGTGAGACAACATTCTGCATTGACAAATGCTTGTTCTTTTAGTCTTACCGACATAGTATGCTCCACACAGATACAGTGATAAATACAGTATACAATATAAGTGGTATCACAATTTATGAATCGGTTGATGTTATACATTTTATCATCAGCAGGGTTCTTAAACATTGCACATTCCTTAATCACACTTCAGTATTTGCGATGCTTACACTTTTTACATCCTTTGGGTAAGGAGGCATCCAGTTTCTGTAATTTTCTGTTTTATTCTGGAAAGCTGAATGTACCAATATATTCCTCAGATGTTTCACCCTCCTACATATAATTGTAGGGGACTACTGGTAATGTCCCTGAGTCTATGGTCTCCTCCCAGGACATGTCAATTTTATAAATCAGATCCTTAACCTGCAGGACCTAGTACTATAAGTACTAACAAAATTCATGCAATCCTGTTGTTTTGGTGTATTCAACCACTGGTTGTTCCTCTCCAACAGAGTACCCTTTCAATTCCCTATGTAATCTCTTTGGCTTTCTTAATAATGGCTTCAGCATACTCCCTCCCTGAATCTATCAGCTAGTATTTCTATTTCTTTCTTTAGACTATCTGGTTCACTGCAATTCGTTTTAATGTGATAAAATTGACTCTGTATATCCTCAATGGTGTGGCGAGGGTGACAACTACTGGCAAGCAAGACAGAGTAAAAATCAATTTGTTTATGAAATAACATTGTTGCAGAGTGCCATTCTTCTTTTATAATCCTTAAATCCAAAATGAAATTTATTTTTATCAAAACTGCATGTAAACCTTAAATTTGAGTTAGTCTCATGTAAAATCAACATGCTCTTGTAAAGATAAGAATCTCTGTGCGCAAGCACTGAGGCAACGGTTATCCTAAAGGGCATTTGGCTGGGAAGCCAAGTTTCAGAGAAATACAAAATCACACATGCCCCACAATGCAAAGCATCATGGGCTGCATATGCAAATCACCACAGAATATTATGCTGGTTCAACTTTAAGCAGAAATGCATGGTGCGAAAGTCCTCTCACACAGTTTGCAAAGGGTACCAACAGAAGACATAGACACGTGTTTCATCCATCCAGGACTAATCAGTATGCCTCGTCTGTTTGACTCCCCAGTGGAATGAACCAGCTACCCTAAGATGGACTATCTGGGTTATGTTGTGTTGAACCCAATTAAAACAAAAACAATTTAAAAGACAAAGAACCTCTGCGCAAGCACTGAGGCAATGGTTACCCCAAAGGGCATTTGACCGGAAGCCAAGTTTCAAAGAAATACAAAATCACACATGCCCCACAATACAAAGCATCATGGGCTGCATATGCAAATCACCACAGAATATTATGTTGGTTCAACTTTAAGCTCTTGTAGTTCTCTTTCATCCCTCGCACACCATGAGAATATCGGCAATAAGCTTCCAAAGATGAATTGTCTCTGAAAAGGGGTTGGCATGTTTGTTCCACACAAGCCTCCTCCCAGTGCCCAAAGTATTAGTTTTCTTGGTCTAGAGCTAGACTTGCCCCCAAAGCTGTACCTTTTCTTTGGCTGTAACATTTATTGTCAAAATAGAATATGTTGTTCTCTAGCACAATTATAGTCATGTGTACTAGAAGATCAGTGTCAGGGCCAACACCTCTGGTCTCCTGTCCAAATGGTATTTAATAGCTTGTATCCCATTCTCAGGAGGAATGTTAGTATAGAGACTCGATGTCTAATGTGACCAATATCGAGTCTCACTCTATCTTAACATCTCTAAGTTTGTTAAGCATGTCTCCAGAGTCCCATACGTGTGAGGACAATTTGGGTACAAGAGGTTTTAGATTATTATCAACAAATCTAGCATGGCTCAGTGGCTTTCTCAATGCCAGATATAATCAGTCTCCCTGGTGTCTTAATGAGGGTTTTGTGGATCTCAGGTAAAATACAGAACTGGGCTTTCAAGGAGTACTCTGTTGTTAAGAATTATTGTTCTTTCTAGTTATAAGTCCCTCATGTTCTGCCCACATGAGAGAAATCATCCACCCATTGTTTTAACATTAATGACATTCTCAGTGCTAGCTGGTGTATAAAATTCCTATTCACCAGCTGTCTCTCAACCTCAGCTTCATAATTACATGTATTAAGAACCACCACACTTCCTCTTTCATCTGTGGGCTTTATCACAATATCTTTGCTGTTTTTATATTCTCTAGTGATTCCTTTTCAGAAGCTATAACATTACTGCCCCCATGTTTCCAACATTGAAATAGCTTGCAAGTGGTCACATGATACCCATGTTAATTACATGTATTTAAAGGCACATTCTATTATGTAAAAAAGTGCTACCAATTTACTTAAAAGTGCAGCATTCACATAATAACCATATATCAACATGTGAAATAATGTGGTTAGTGCTATCTATAATCAATAGTTTGTAAAACAAAGACAAAAACCCCCCATGGTGGGCAAATTTAAAAGCTCTCTCTCTATATCACATTCTTTTTATAATAGATTATTTCAAATACCGTATTTGTGATTAGTGGGTGTGATGCAGAGAAGAGAGCTTTTAAATATGGCTCCACTGTGGGTTTTTTTTATATCATTTGTCTGATTTGTAACACAGGATATTGCACCTAGTTACTTTTCCCTGGCTGTTTCTCTGATTCACAGTTGCTAGAATACATGATAGCAGAACTGATTTGTTTCTGTAGCATTATGGTCCCATCCCAGGAGGCCAATATAGACAAGGAGCTCTTGGAAACATTTCAATGATGGCAGACAGGGGCAAGTTGTTGCTGGTGGGAGACCTCAATCTACAGATGTGGCTGGGTCCTCATACACAGGCATCCTCAAACCGGAGCAAATAGTTCCTTTTGCAATAAGGGGAGCAGGTTTGCATCAAACTAGTGAACTCATCCACCAGAGAAAGCAATATTGGATCTAGTACTGACAAATAGCACAAGGATCCCAGAAGCAAACATGGGAGACAATCTAGGGATCAGTGATATCAAAATTCAATCTGGTTTACTGTGAACAGTATGGAGGAAAATAGTCACACCAAAATCAAGGTACTAGATTTTAGAAAAGCCAAGTTCCCCAAAATGAGAACTATGATTGCATCCATGCTAGAAGGAGGAATCACAGGAGATGTAGAAGACTGCTGGACTACTTTGAAGGCTGTACTGCATACATTAACAACTGTATGCACAAAGCAGATCAGCAAGTCCAAAAGAAGGAAAAGACTTCTCTGGTTCTCTCACGAAGTAGCATCCAATGTCAAAGGGGAAAAAAGCTTTCATACAATTCAAGCAAACAAAACATGAAGCAGACATGGAAGAATGCAAGAACAAATTAAAGGAGGCAGGGAAAGCTGATTGAAGGGCAAAAGCACAGATGGAAGAGAAAATAGCACAGGGTGTTAAGGAGGAGACAAAACCTTCTATAGATACATAAGAGAAAAATAGAAAACTAAGGAGGAATAGTCTGACTAGCAACCAAGGAAGGTAAGATGGCAGAGAGTGATGAGGACAAGGCAGAAGTACTAAACAAGTAATTTTGCTCAGTCTTCACCATAGAAGACAGTGGCAAAGGTCCCACACTAAGCAGGACAAAGGAAGATACTCAGGAGCAGATACTAACCCTTCACAAGGAAAGGGTCCTAAAGAGCTTCATAAACTGAAAGTGAAAAAGCCATGGGACTGGATGGCATACACCCTAGGATATTGAAGAAGCTCTGAGAGGAACTGGCGGCACCACTGGCTGAGCTCTTCAACAATTCACTAGACAGGGGAAAATACCTCAGGACTGGAAAAGGCAACCACTGTGCCCTTACACAAGAACAGAAACAAGGAAGAGGCAGGAAATTACTGCCCTGTCATTTTGACCTCAGTTGTGGGGAAAATGATGAGTCACTGCTAAAGAGAGGATAGTAGCGTACCTAACAGATACTGGAAAAATGAACCCAAAGCAACATGGTTTCACAGCAGGATGCTCTTGTCAAACCAAATCGATCGACTTCTTCAACTGGGTCACCAGAACATTGGATCAGGGAGGCACAGTGGATGTTGTATACCTAGATTTCAGCAAGGCCTTTGACACCATCCCTCACAAAAGACTAATCATGAAACGAGAACATAAGGAGTTGGACAGAAGATGGTCTGCTGGATCAGTAACTGGCTGAATGTTTGGACCCAGAGAGTGCTAGTCAATGGATCATTGATAAGGGAGGAAGGGTGACCAGTGGCATCCAGCAGGGATTGGTATTGGGACCAATCCTATTTAATATATTTATAGTAGATATAGCGAACAGACTAGCAGGGTACTAGTCTGTTCACAGATGATACAAAACTCTGCAACAGAGTGGACACAAGGGAAGGAGCAGACAATATGGAAGCTGACCTTAGAAGACTAGAGGATTGGTCCAGGGACAGGAAGTTATAATTCAATGCCAAAAGTGTAAGGTAATGCACTTGGGAAAAGGAATCTGGAAAGAAGTACACACTGGGAGGACATCAACTTGAGGAGACACAAAAGGAGGAAAACAATGTGAGAAAGCAGCATGAAAGTGAGTGGCATCCTCAGATGTATAAGCAGAGGTATTTCTAGTAGAAAGAGGGAGGTTATCATCCCTCTACAGGTCCTTTGTGAGGCCACTTGAGTACTGTTTTCAGTTCTGGAGACCCCACCTCAAGAAGGACATTGACTATTTGGAAATGGTGCATAGGAGGGCTCCTGAGATGGTGCATGGACTGAATTACAGGTCTAATGAAGCAAGACTGGGAGCTGAACCTATACTCTCTGAAGCAGAGAAGAAACAGAGGACATGATTAAAATATTTAAGTATGTGAGGAGATTTGATGCAGCTGAGATGGCAATCTATTTCAACAGAACATAGCAGCATGCATGAGAGCGTATGATATGACACTGGTAGGAGGAAGGTTCAAAAGCAACCTCAGGAAGTAATTTTCACAGAGGGTGATAGACCCATGGAACAGCCTGCCCCAGGAGGTGGTAGCATCAAAGACAATCAAGGAGTTCAAAATTGCAAGGGACAGACATAAAGGACAAGTTAGGATGAAGGCTGCATGCGGGGGTAGTTTCTAGGGAGACTAGATGGATTGCATAGTCCCCATCTGTCACAAACCCACTTAGCAGGTCAGACCCTCTGCCCCACAGTGTCAACCTCTGAGTGCAATTTGTGAACAGTTAACAGAACAGGGTAACCCTCCTGTCTGTTTGTGGGTCCTAATCACCTTTGGTCTCAAGTTCTGGAGGATTCAAACTATGAACCTTATGCTAGTGTACTCAAATGTACAGGCTCAGATAATTCTGCTCTTTGGGGAATGCCAGATATCTTTCATCTAAGGGCACCTAACCAGGTATCCAAAATGAACCCTAAAAACTCTATGAAAGACCTTAGGAAAATTCTTACCTTTTCCCAGTTTGGTATTACCATTAAGCTTATGAACAGTGTCATCTTTAACCATATGTATTTCACATGCAAAAGAAAGAATTTCAAGGCACACCAGGCAGTCTCTTTAAATATAGATTTACTTACAAATGGATAAAAATATGTAAAATGTAAACACAAAACCATATATCACAAAGCATACAATCACTTAAAAGAACAAGCTTAAAGTACAAACATAAACTCCTACCACAATACAATTAGACTTTCCTATCTAATGTATTACCTTCTAAACAGTGCTTAAAGTAGATGTTGTTTTCTAAGAGCCCACAGGAAAAGTGTGTCTAAAAATCAGATACAGAATAGTTTAAACTGTGTCTAAACCTGCCTCTTCCATGATGTCACTGAGCTCCTTCTTGTATATTAAAAATTATACAACAAGGATGTCTTATCATTCAGGAGGTATATTAAATAAGGTGACATCAGCAAACACTCATTTCCCAATATGACTCTTTGATCTTGAGTCTTTCCTTTGATCCAGTGTGGTTTCCTGCTTTTCAAAGACATCACAGGACTTTCATGACTAACTCTGCCATATCTCACTTAGGTGCCATATAGCTTTTAACACCAGTTGAAATTAACTGTTCTTCCTCTGAAGACATCATAAAATGGATATTTTAGTTCTTAGCTTCAAGAAGCACAACTCATCAACAAGGTCATAAATGTGACTTCTTGGAAGTTAATCACATTACAGAGCTCTGCTGTTTAACATATATCCTGTCATTTTAATAGAAACCTGGGGATGTCATCCCTGGGCCACAGGATGCCTCCTGTGAGACAGGTTACATACCACATTCTATATTACAAATCATAGAATAATCATAACCAGATGGCCAAGCGTCGTGGGAACAGCTGCCCTAAGAGGTGGTAGCATCAAAGACAATCAGGGAGCTCAAACTCACATGGGACAGACATAAAGGACAAGTTAGGATGAAGGCTGCATGGAGGGGAGTTTCTAGGGAGACTAGATGGATCGCATAGTCCCCATCTGCCAACACTTTTCTTATGTTCTTATAGTGTGAAATTTACTTTGTTGGAATACTTTTCTCAGTGTTGAGAAGGGCCTTGCCGGTAAAGCAAACTTGTCCTTTTCTCCAGTGTTTGTGTTTATGGCTGGACGAGGAGGAGGCCCACAATAACAAACATTCCATGTCCCTATCCTTAGACATCGATGGACGCTTTTTGGCTGAGTGGTGATGGAGAAGTAGATTTCAAACCTTTTTCCTTCTCCATGGCTTTCAGTGTCTTTTTTTTTTTTTTTGGAGTATTATTTCTCTCCTCCAGAGCTCCGGCTACAACCCCGCCCTCGTTGTTCCCCAGTGCCATCCCCGGACATCAGACCCCTCCCTTATGCACCCCATGACTTACCCTTCTCGGCAGAGTGGTGGGGGCGACTCAACCCACCGAAAGGATCCATGCCAGGGAGGCGCCCTTCCAGGAATGGCACTGCGGGGAACAACTCGTGCTGCCGGGCTTGCTTTTTGCTGTTTTCCTCCCGGCGGTCATAGCATCCAATGACGCCAGTGATTGGGCACAGCACGCCCTGCATGTGCCCCACCGGGCAGCGTCTACGACCCACCCTCCCAAGCTTGCAGCTATGTGCTGTCGACCCCCAGCCTCCACTAGGGGTCAGGCAAGCCCCGCCACCAAATCCCCTCCCAGGAGATGGAGAGCAGTCCTTGGATGCTCAATCCATCTCCTCCCACCGACCCATGGCAACCCATGCCTGCCTCGAACACAGGTCGCCAAGTGCAGCGAGGGCGCATCAGCGCCTCAACCTCAGTGCCACCGGCCGCTTTCAATGTCTTTAATACAAGGACATTATCTAGAGCTTTGTTATGACATTGCCTCATAGACTAATTGAAGCTCTGGCAAATCTCACAGGTCCTCATGTTGTGAAACAGACCCAAACAGCACACACAAACTGTATCTGTGTCCTCTTTATAAATATTATGTCTGCAGTTACAATACCAAAATAAAGACTTTTTGACTTTGGAGGCATACAGAGATGAATGATAGAACATTAATAAAAGTAAAACAGCAAATGGCAGTGGCTAAGGTGATGGTGTTTCCTTTAGCAGGTCCGATGAGGATGTTCAATGATGGGAGAAAGAACTTAGGAGTGTTAGGCACCCATGTTTAGAAATGTATAGATGCTGCACTTCATTTTGGGCAGCACTTTAGCTAGCAAAAGTTTCCAAGTGGTCCAAATACTAATGGCTTATAGTTCCAAAGGTGTGGCCTAATGGAGGAGATACCCTCAAAGAAAATCCATTTTGTCATGATTATTGTTTCATTGAGTCACATAATTAAAAATAAACAATTAAGGAGTTTCTCAGTTTTAGTAGGTGAAATGTAAGTACAGTAGATGCCAAATTGAGCTGTTTTTGTATCCACATATCTCAGATTTATAGCTCAGAAATCATAGACATTACTTTCATCCAACAGATCAGTCCTACTGTGAACTAAATTGTTTTAGGTAAATATCTCCTTACCATGTTAATTCACCATGTCTCATCAGAAAAAGTTAGAATAATCCAACATAAGAGGTAAGTCTTCAATTTTACATGTAATCCATGACTCGGTAATTGTAATGGCATCAGGGATGTGCTGTTTATCACAGACTTAAAATTCAACACATTTTGCTGGAAAACTACACATGTTAGCATGCACTGGCTTAATCTGACTCTTTTCTTTAACTGGGGATTGAAGCAATTATTACCAGGTCCTAGAAATTAATAACAAAAATTAGTTCAAACCCTTCCTAAGTCTCTTGATTTTTTCATCTACATTATTGGGGTTTGTAATTACTAGAACAGGCTCCTTACCAGCCAAACTGCACCTAGAGGAGATTCAAATAGAGATGATGCTTCCCATCTACACTAGATACCAACAGGCTGAAAATGATGACCAGAAAACAGAGGGCTGGCAACCAGCCATACTCTAAAGTTTTAAAACAGACATGGTTTCTCTTTTCTAATCATTATGGTCCTCTCTAATCCCAGAGACAAGGGGTAGAGACAGAGGATGACTCCGATGCCTTCTTTGTACCTCATCCCAACCTGCCCTTTCCTCAGAAACTGAAGATCCTGCAATGGATGCGTCTAGTAACCAAAAAAAAATGGAGAACAGGACTAAGAGGGGGTTCAGGGAAGAAAAAATGATTGCTCAGTGGGAGTATTTCTGTCTTATTCCTTACTGGTGTCCCTGATGTTAACGCCTGACCTTTCCTTTTTAACAGCTAATGTTAATAATCTCAAAATCATAAAAGAAGGCAGATGGCTTTCTCATTTTTCAGCTGCCAAACTGTGAGGTGACTTTCCTGCAAAACACCAGGTTACATACTTTAGCTGAAGTTTCTCTCACAAGGAAAGTTTAGTTGAAGGGCTATCTTTTTGGTCCCTTGGCTTGCAGCCCTTCTCAGGTGTGGGGTTTCTTTTCTATACCCCTAAGGTGAAAGTTGTGAAACTCATTTACCTTAGCCCGGGAATGTATTAATGGATGTGAAAATACAGGGCATCTTTATAGATCAGTTAACATTTGTGCACCAGCACCACAGACAAAATCTAGCAGAATTGATACCTTAAAAATTATACTGCCATATCTTTTATTGCTGTAACAGTAATTCTGGGCAGTGACTTCAACTGCAGTCTCTCCTGTTTAGTCTGAGGAGCTAAAACTAGGACAAAACAAAAATTTAGTGATCTGTCTTTTTTCACTTCCATGGTACGTACTCTGCTGAGTTAACAGATGCCTACTTTAAATTAAAGCAGAAAAGGGATTCCATAGAGGGCTTTTTGGCCAAAGACTTGATTTTTCTTTGTTTCTTCTACTCTCCAGCCGAAAGCAGCTAAGGTCTGTCCAGTGGAATTTCCTGACCACAGCACGGTGCAGATTATTTCTGGAACATCTCCACAGGTATCATGTGGGCAAAGGTATGGAAACTGAACCCTTCCTGATTAGAAAATGAGGAGGTAAGGGAAGCTTTAGGGGAATAGCTTTCGCAAGAAAGTCAGTTCTTTAATGCTATGATAACTGCATTATTTTGTGTGAGGATACTACTGTAAGTTAGAATTAAAAAGTTATTTTTTCAGAAAATAAGAAAATCAACACAAATGAATATTTTGACTATCTCACTAGCTGTCTCGTCTGCAAACACTCATCTCTGGCTATGGAAACTGGGGATGGTTATAGTTCCCAATCTCACATTTAAAGCAGGAAATATATAATTTTCATCACTGTAGGTCTTTGGCTTTACAGAAAGAAGAATGTTATAGCAAACAGGGAAGTTCCCTTTGTGTTCTTATGAGGCTTGTAAAAGCAAATAGATAAACAGCGTATTTATTGAGTTTAAAATGAACATGGAATTTGCAGTCTGATTCTAAGGCAATGATAGATATCACATCTACACATATCCTATAATGATTTGGTCTGGGGTTCACATGTAATGCAGGGAGGAGGCTTTCTTTTCAATCTTGATTTACCTCAAATCCCAGAGGAGCTACTACCCCTATTGTAAGGAGATCTTGGCTGATAAAATTACTCTCTAAAAAAAAAAAAAAGAACAGCCCCAGCAAAAATGGTTTAATGAATTAATTTTAGAAGCTGGTAGGTTCTACTACTTTCAAGGGTGTTAGCCCAGGTTTTTAAGTTTTCTTAGATCACCAAATTCTGGGGTTTTGGTCTGAAGAAAGGCTTGGTACTTCTTCTACACAAAGGTGGGGAAAAGAGTAATTTAAATAACTGGAGACCCATCTGTCTTCTTAATTCAGATTTTAAAATTATTACTAATATTTTGACATCCAGATTATTCCAAGATGTTGCATCTGGTCTTCTTGTCACAAGCTTGCTCACTTCCAGGGACAGCATTAAGAGATCATCTTATTCTATTGCAAGAAGTAGTAGAGAAAGGGAATTCTATTTATTTTATTTATTGAATTTTGGTAACCTGCTAGGCCACAGAGGCAAGACAGTCCCTTTTCAAGGGTTACCCAGGAAGTGCATTACATTGATAGTCAAAGTCAAATTTATTTATAAAGCTTCTTATAACCAAAGCGCTAATACAATATAAAACATCAAATTTAAACAATATCCATAAAATATACACACAGATTAAAATAAACATAAAATAAACCGCAGCACTTCCAAAGCTAACCATGTTCCCAAGGGCCTTTTCAAATAAATATGTCTTCAGGAGTGATTTGAAGGCCTCAACGGACAGGCTTTCTAATCCAATGAGGTAGAGTGTTCCAAAGGTCAGGGCTACAAACGAAAAAGCCCTAGCTCCCAATGTTTGCAAACAGACCCTTGGAACCTCTAGCAATCCTCGGTGGCAGAACGGAGAGAGCGGAGGGGGCAGTAGGGCAAGGAGGTCTTGCAGGTAACACGATACTTGTCCGTATGGTCTTTTAGGTCAGCAATGCGACCTTGATGATGATCCTCCATCACACCGCCAGCCAGTGCAGCTTGTGTAGTATAGGTGTGACATGACTAGTTCTGACAGCCCTGTCAACAACCTGGCTGTCATGTTCTGCACCAGCTGCAGGTGACAGAGGTTCACCCCAGTAACCCTAGGTACAGGGCATTGCAATAGTCCAGACGAGAGGACACAGAGGCATGAATCAATGTAGGCAAGTCCTCAGGCGGAACTAGGTGTTTTATCTGGGTGATGTTCCTCAGATGATAGAATGAGGACTTGACAACTGATGACACCTGTGCTTTCAATCACAATTTGTTGACAAGTACGATGCCCAGATTCCGCACCTGTTCAGAGGGTCTCAACTGGTTACCACCTAGCTCAAGGCCAGATGGTTGGCCAGGAGGCAACCTCTCTACCTGCTGACCTGGATCCACCACCAACATCTCAGTCTTATCCGGATTTAGTTTCAACCAGTTAGCACTCATCCAGTCTTGAATTTCTGCGAGGCAGTTGTTAAAGACCGATATCGCACTATCCTGTTCGGGCACAAGGATATGTACAGCTGAGTATCATCTGCATAACAGTGAAAACTCAGCCCATACCACCTTATAATGTCTTCCAACGGCAGCATACACCGTGAACAACATGGGGACAACACTGAACCCTACAGAACCCCACAAGGCAGGGGAAGGAGGCCAAGGAAAAATCCCTGATACCACCCTCTGCATCCTGCCTGTGAGGAAAGATTTAAACCACCTGAAGACTGTACCTGACAGTCCACAGAGGAGCCACAGGCATTCTAGCAGCACCCCATGGTCCATGGTGTCAAATGCTGCAGAGAGATCAAGGAGGACCAAGATCGAATGACTCCTCCGATCTCTCACTATCAGGAGATCATTAAGTACTTGAACTAGTGCTGTCTTGGTACTATGCCTCTTTCTGAAACCAGACTGAGAGGATCGTGGACTTCGTGGGTGGTAAGAAAGTTCTTGAGCTGCAACGTGACATAAGTCAATAACCTTCCCCAGAAAGGGAAGGTTAGAGACTGGCCTGTAGTTTGCAAGACAGTCTGGGTCACAGGAAGATTTCTTTAAGGTGTCACCAGGCCTCCTTCAGGATGTCCAGAAACACCCCTGGTCCAGCGAGCACCAGACTATCTCTGCAAGGATCAGTCCGATGACATCCAAACACCCTACAAGGAGGTGTGTTGGACCAGGATCCAAACTACAGTAAGTCAGTCGCAAGCTCCGAACAATCTTCACGATATCCACAATCGCTGGCTGGTTGAAATCCATCCAGACAGAGCGGGTCCATGTCCTCCCATTGACCACCACTCTGCTCATTTGAACGAGTCAAGTGGATCTCCGACCTGATGGAGGACACCTTATCTGCAAAGAATTGAGCGAACTCCTCCACTTTAATTGTGAAAAAGGTCTCTAGTCCTGAAGACAGTCTGGATTGCACAGCCTGTCCACGGTCCAAAGAGCTGAGCTGGTCAACTCTTTGCTGCAGCAATCTCCTTGGACAGGAACCTGCCTTCTTACAGGAGATTGCTGATTGATAGTCCAAATAATGGGCCATCAATCTAAACCTGTCCTCCTCCCTGCCAGATTCTACCAACAACATTCTAACCTTCACCCTTCTCCTCAACTCCCTCAAAGTCCCATCAAACCAAGGGGCTGAGGGCAGAGGGAGCGGCAACTCGGATAGGAGTTATGGAATCCAGGGCCCCAGCACCATACTATTATAGTGTAGTACTAGGTCTCCTGGATCCAAGCTTCCAATGGCCTACTCAATAGGTCCAATACCACCATCATACCCTATGGAGTAACTTCCTCAAAAAGCAGTACCAGGCCATCTCCAAAGGGCAGGTCTCACAGGGGAGCTCTGAAACTGAACTCACAGAGTAATGATCTGACCATCCAACCGGTTCCACCACCATGTCAGCGGCCTCTGCACCCAGGAGGAACACCCAGTCCAAAGAGTGACTCGCAAATGGGTCACAGATGTAACTACCTGTGTAAAGCCCAATGAGATCATCAGTTGGAGGAAGTTCTGACCAAAAAGTGAGAGTTCATCATCAACCCAGGCATTGATATCCCCAGGACCAACCACCTGGGAGATTCCATACCATGTCAACCATGAAGTCTGTAACTTCCTGCAGGAAAACGTTCCCATCTCTGGGTGGATGGTAGATGAGAAGAATCTTGCCACCCACACCAGCTCCCACGATACACTCAAAGGATCTGGTAATCCCCACTGAACCTCTACAAGGCCCAGTTCATCTTAAAACAGATGGCTACACCCCACCCTTCAATCCAATCTCGGCGGTGTATCACCGAGTACCGGCTGGAAATGCAGACTCTAATACCAGGCCAGCATTCTCATCCAGCTAGGTATCGGTGATGCAAGCCAGGTCAGATGTCTCAACAAGATCAGCAACAATTACTTGTTATTTATTGACCTGGTGATTGCATAACACCACCCGAGTTGGATGAGTGGTGATAGAAGAGGGGGTCACCTGTCCCACTACTCGTGGAGCCCTCGGATATGGGAACTAGTCAAGCATAGTACATTCAAAGATAAGAAGTTAGAGAAGGTAGTCATACAGTAAGAGAGTACATCAATTGCATTCAGCTATGCAAATTATGCAACAAAATCTTACATACAGTCATCATTAACAGTTTGATTTTTAGTAGTCAGAGATAGGGAGATATAGAAAGTGAAAGGGTATGCTAGGAGAAACACACAAGGACTTGACAGGGTTCAGGAGTCAGCAGAAGCAGAAGCAAGGTGGGGTGGTTAGGTGAGATAACAGCAAGCTTTTATATAGTGAGAGAGGTGGGCCAGTATAGAAGCAGGTAGAGAGTTCCAGCAGGACACAGCAGAGAAAGCAAATGATCTCTGAGCCATGGAAAGTCATAATTTTGGCACTGAGAGAAGGGGCAAGGAGGCAGATCTGAGAGTACATTGGGGAGATGATGTTGAACAGTATCAGCAAGGAAAGGAGGAGTGAAGTGATTGACAAGCTTATGTATTAGCTTAGTGTGGCAAAGTATAATTTTAATTCATAGGGTAGCCATCCAAGGACTGATAGGACATCGCAATGATGATGCCTAGCATTGGCTCCTAGCGCAAAACCTGCCAACTCTTGGTAGGTCTGTGATAGGCAAGATAGTATGGCTGTGGAAGTTGGGAGTAGTAATGGAGCACCATACATGAGGAGAGGCAAGAGGATGGCATCTGCAATCTTGCAGCAGGAGGTCAATGTATGGAAGGGATGGATGCGGTAGAGGACACTAATTTTTGGTTTATAGTTTTGGTAATGTCTGTAACATGCACATCCAGTGTAAGAGAGGGATCTAAGGTGACTCACAAGTATTTAAAGGTCTTGACCGATTCGAGTGCATCCTCAGTACATGAGAGTACAGTCATGAGGGAGGGTTGGTGCAGATAAGATGGTGAACAACATGCACTTTGTTTTTTTTAGTGTTAAGGACAAGCTGCTTCTGAAGGAACCAGTCCTCAAGAATGTGGAAGTCGGACACTAGCATTGAATTGAGCCACCCGACATGAGGAGAAGAACAGTAGGTGATAGCATCATCTGCATATAGGTGAACAGAGACCCCACCACAATTATTAGGAGGTCATTAATATACAGAGAAAAGTAATGGGCCCAACATAGAGCCCTGGGGACATCAAAGGTAATGGGCCTCGGGTCAGATAGGGAGTCTGACCATTTTATTTTTGGGTATGGCCATATAGGTAGCTTTGGGTCCAGGCCAGGGCAGTGGCATCAAGGCCAAGGACATGCTATTATTGTAATAGTAGGTTATGGTTAACCAAGTCAAAAGCCTTGGTCAGGTCAACAAAAATGCTCCTGTAATATGGCCATAGTCCATTTCTCAGAATATGTCAGAGGTAACTTTAATCAGAGCTGTGAGTGTACTGTGGTTTTTCCTAAACCCATGCTGTGAGAGGATTACAGCAGATGGTGGAGGTCAAGGTAATTCTGCAGGTGGTCATTGATTATTCGCTCTTGTACTTTAGCTAGAGGGCAGAGTGTTAAAATAGGCTGGAAATTTTCCACTGTCGAGTTAGGACCTCCCTTGTGGATGGGGATAACCACTGCAACTTTCCATTTTCAGGAAAGATGTAAGTAAGGAAGGATCAATTGATTACATTTTGGACAGAGTGAGCTAGGCATCAGTCCCCATCTTAAGGAATTTAGGTTCTAGAGTGTCATGGCCAGGAGAGCTAGCAGCCTTCAGATTCTTCAGAGACCGTGAACCTCCTCAAGGGTTGCAAGCTTCAGGTGAAAAGCTATGATAGTTTAAGGGTTTTCTGTCATCCTTGGATCAATATAAGTCTCTCATGATTTTCTGTGGTATGTGTTTAACAGTTATAGATTTCCCTTGAGTTTTATAAACTGGATTTAGTGTTTATATAGCAAGGCCTCTATCAACCCTGTACTAAATAGCTAGGTGAGCTCCTGTGTCTGTTCTCTAAAGGGATACACCAGGGATGCCCTGAGTCCTATTTTGTATGTCCTTTGCCAGGATCCTTTATTATGACAACTGGAGTAGATTCCACTCATCTGATTTTTGTAATCTTGGAAGGAGAATTTTAAACATAAAACCCATTGCTGATGTGTGTCTAGTGCTTCAAGATACCCCTTCAGTCTTGCAAGTTTTTCATTGTTTCTGGTCATTTGGGCTTTTTAGGAAGTGCTTTGAATTTGGAAACTGTGTGTGTGTGTGTTTTGGGGTTGTTGGTTGAGGTTCTGGCTGCATAGTTATCTGTTGGAGGTATCAAGCTACAGACAGACCTATGACAATCTTGTGCTCAAGTGATCTTGGCAAATTGAATTGGAAAGGTAAACCTGAGATAGAAAAACAAAAGTTGCTAACTGGAATAGATGGAGTCTTAATAAAAGAAGAGGGTTTTTCTGATTAAAGACTTTTAGTCCTCATAATACGTCTGTCACATTTTTCCTCCCCAGTTTCCTTAGAAATATTTCTTTTGAGTATTTTTCCAGGCTCTAGGGGTAGATTGAATACAGTAAAATGTAACATTACTTATTATCTGATTAAATATGGCATCTGGGAAATCTTGGACACTTTGGGTACAGACAGCTGTCTCAGTACAGCTACATTTATGGGAAGTAGGGAATCTGGAACAATTAAATGTTTCTGTCATAACGTTGCATATGAAGGAGGCCTTCTTCAAACTTTTAAACTTATGACATTACTTATGCACAGTTGCAGGATGTGCCAAGGAAAATCTTATATCGTTGAGAGTTAGAAACTAAATGTTATGAACCCTGCATGGTTTAACATGGGCACCCTGGAACCCATGAATGTTTACTGTGGCTGTTGTCTGAAATCTGGATGTCTCTCAAGATGTGGACACCCGTGATAGCTATGTTGTCATAACAAATTAAATTTGAAAGGCAACAAGAAGCACAAGCAATTGTTGGGATGTACATGTGCCCAGCTGGGGTGTATTGACCAGTTGGAAACAATGGAGCACCTTTTTTTGGCTGTTCTTATATAGTAGGCTTCTGGGACTTGGTTGCTGTCCAGTGGGCAGAACCACAATTCCAGAATGTAGACTACTGAGACTTTAGTGTTTTGGCAATGCAGGGCTGCTTAGGACAATGGCATTGTGGTACACCGGAGGCAATATAGCACAGTGGATTAAGGCTCTGAGCTGCAGATCTGAGACCTGGGTTTGAATCTCACAGATGCTTAGGTGTGTACTGTGTGATCCTGAGTAAGTCATTTAACTTCCTTATGCTCCCAGGTCACATCTGGAAGCAAGCTTCAGCTTAATGTGCTACTCCTGGTTAAAACAATGTTCTCTTACATTGGATGTTATATTTGTTGCTTTAATTGGCACCTATGGCTCAATAGGTGTCATTTTTCTTACAGCAAAACGTATTCACAAGTTGAAATGTTTACCAGGATTGCGTCAGAATTACAATTTTTGCTCAGAATTCAAACAATGCCCTGTGGCTACTAGCTAACAGAGGGCATAACATGGCTTGATGATGAGGTACAGCAAGCTTGCAACTTGATGACATTTTTTCTTTTTTCTTCCCTTTCTGTTTTCAGTACGCTCCATGTCTTGCTTTGAATCATTTAGTAAGCTTTTAGAATAAGATTGTTGTATTCATACTAAATTTCATACTAAGGTTCTGAGAGAGCAAGAGAGCCAAAGGTCCGCCGGAGCACCTCATGCTAATCAAAACTTATAATATATTGGAGAAGTATCTGATAGTGAATATGCATGCAATCTTGCTTTAAATACTGTTCTAGTTTTACTAATAAATATGTCGAGTGGAAGTTTATTCCAGGGGTTAATAACCCTTAAGGTGAAGAAAAATGTTCTCCTCAAGTAATTAAAGGTCTATCAAAAAGTTGAAGTGGTGACCTCTAGTGTCATATATATTGTCCTTAAATTGTATTCCTAGATCTGTCATTAAGACTGGTTCCTGAATAATATCATAGAGAGAATAAATCCCATGTAAACGGCGAGTCTCTAATGATAGCAGATTTAGGCTTTGTAATCTATTTTATAAGGCTGATTGTACATTCCTTTTATGTGTTTGGTATATTTTCACTGGACTTTCTCAACTGGCTGATATGGGACTTCTTATAAGGGCACCAGAGGTATGACACATACTCGAGATGTGATCTGCAAGCCTTGAACAGGGGTATCATTATCTTAGGATCTCTGGTTGAGATATTGTGTTTAATGGACCAAATAACTTTGTTAGTTTTATTGACTGATTCGTTAATGTGATGGGCATATTATAGATTATTAGAAATTGTTACCCCAAATCTTTTTCGTCAGTAGTGGTCACTAAGGTGGAATTTCCAAGGACATAAGTTCTCATAGGATTCTGTGGGCCAAGGTGCATGATCTTGCATTTGTTATTATTTAACTTCATGCCCCAATCAATAACCCAGGCAGAAATTATATCCAGATCACATTGAATAGTGTGAGTGTCATTGTCATTTGCACTTGGTCCTCCAATTTTAATATCAGCCGATACTTAAGGGATGTGGATAGACAGTTCAGAAATGAAGGCCTGAAACCAGCATGGCCAAGCACTGAGCCCTGGGGTACCCCACTGGTGACATAGCCCACATTGGATAATTAACTATTAAAATGACACACTGTGTGTGATTAGTAAGCCAATTGCAGATCCACGCTATGATATATTTGTTTATATTTAAATTCTGTAGCTCAGTATTTAAGGCCCAGTGAGGCATAACATCAAAGACCTTACTAAAATCTGTAAAGATAATATCAAAAGATGTTTTATTGTCTACTGACTGACTGATTTTTTCATAAAAGCTCATTAATTGATCAAGCAGCTTCTACCTTTCATGAAACCATGTTGTTCAAGGTCTGATTTATTTAGAATGGGATCTAAAATATCTCTAACCAAACTTTCAAATATTTTATATAGTGGTGGTGTGAGGCTAATAGGTCAATAGTTTGACCGGTCAGATTTTATACCTTTTATGAATGGGAATGACATGACATTTGCAGTTTTGCTTTCTTGTCATTTTGGTTCTTGAGGAGTTACTTTGATTTTTTTCTGATATGTTTGTATCGTCTGATTTTTTTTTTCAATAAAAATCCCACCACTCTTGTGAAATATGTTTTGGTTCTTTACTTGCACCTGGACACCCACCAGGAAAGCACCAGAGATGGATAGAGAACTTAATTTAACATCTCATCTGAAGGACTGCACACCCCAACAGTACAGCATCCCTCCATTGTACACTCAGATCCCAGCATTTTTAAGGTATAAGCCCAATACTTCTGTGGGACTAGAACCCATGACCTTTTGGTCCAGAGGCAGATGTGCTGCTGACTGAGCCATGCTGACACCTGGGAGCTATGGAAGTGCAGGGCCCTCTGCCTCCTACCTACCGTGTGGCTATAGATAAAGATGCACAGGTTTAAGAGTCCATGTGGCTGTGGAAGTAGGGGCACTCTGGGCCCTGTGCTTCTTTGTAACTATGGTGCAGAGGTCCAGGGCTGACTGAGCACTATGCCAAGAGAAGACTTCTTCATTATATGGTGCAGCCAACGTTGCACCTTCCATCTCTTCCCAGGCTGGGGGTGGTGCAACACAGCAGCACCATTCCTGCAGCCTCATCCCATCCATCTGCCTCAATGACATCACCCTGAGATTCAGTTCACTGGTAGGGATCACATTATGTCTGTCAAAGAATTCTTTATCTGCATATCAAAATCTCCACAGAGCTCCAAACCTTTTCCTCAAGTTGCATGAAAAACTCTTGGGTCATGCTTAAATGTGCAACCAAAGATGTAATCTGGCAGAAAACATACAATTCTGGTATGCACAAAACAAATCTTGGGTTGTATTTCAATGGGCAACCAATGAATCAATCTGGCAGAAAAACTAGCATTTTGTTGTGCATTGAAAATTCTTTGTGCCACTTAAATGTGCTACCAAGAATTTCTTCTTTGGTGATGCTTAAATGTGCAACCCAAGAATTCTATTTCTGGTGCTTATGAAAACTTCAATCACACTTAAATGTGCAACCCTAGGACTCACAGCTCACAACACATGAATTGGCCATCTTAATAAGCTGATGACTAAAGAACTCAACAAAGTCTAACAAAGGTATTTCTGGCCTGTTTTTGTGACTGCATAGTGAAAGTTATGGTGACGTATTGCTATTAGGTAGTAGAGAATGGGTGCTCAAGAAGCACGTGACTGGATACCTAGACTGTCTCCTTCCATGAGTGGTGCTGAAGCAAAAGTGGTCCTCTCCACTGATTGCAGTGCTGTTCTTTGTCTGTCCCTCCCTCCCCTCTACCATGTCACTGTTTTCTTGCTCCCGGCTCACTTCTGGTGCACTTCCTGTTCCATTGTAACTGTATAGTATTTGTATCTGTGTCTTTAAACTCATTGATTGTGAGACACTGACCTCCTTTGCCCCCAAGAGTCCCAGTCCCAGAGAGCTGCTGATCTCCTCCATCCCCAACAGTTCCAGTCCCAGCTTCTGTAGTGAACTCAACTGCAGTCCAGGCTTTGTTTGCAGGTTCCGCAGTTTCGGTAGGTATCAGTGTATCAGCAAGGTTTGTAATACTAACAAAGATAATTTAAGATTCTTTAACTGAAGCACTCGCTGAGTATCCTTTGTAAAAGCTGTCTTATGTTTTAAGTCATTAATATCTTTTCCTGATGATGATAATACAGTTGGGTTAGATGAGCTGAAGCTATGGGTCTGTGTCTTGCTTTCAAGCCTTTCTTCTGTTGGCAATATTGAGATCTCCCCAGCATTCCTGAAGCTAAAAGTCATGCCATGAATATGGGGCTGAAGGTAGGAAAATATTGTTTTAATTGGATTTAAAAAAAAGCTGGTAATTAGATAGTTTGAAAAACTAGAGTGTTTTAAAACACATTTTTAAGTAAAAGCACTGGTGAGAAGAGTTCCGATTCATGAAATAATCTGTTCTCAGTTCAGCTCAGGCATGTAGCACTTCTAGCCACTCATCTCCTTTATGCCTCCCCGACAGTCCCGTTTCAGCCACGGCTTCTGTAATGAACTCCAACTCCAGTCCCTGCTTTGTTTACAGGTTCAGCAATCTCAGTAGGTATTGGTGTACCAGCAACATTTGCAATACTAAGGAAAGATAATACTGATTCTTTAACTGAAGCACTGCTCAGGGTATCCTTTTGTAAAGCTGCCTTTAGGTTTGAAGCTATTAATGTCTTGTTACCAGTGATGATACAGTCGGATTTGAAGATCTGAAGCTATGGGTTTGTGTCTTGCATTCAAGCCTTTCTCCTGCTGGCAATAATCAGAGATCTCTCAGCATTCCTGAAGCTACCAGGCATGTATGAAAATGGGTCTGAACGTAGGAAAATACTGTTTTAAGGTGATGGAAAAAAAGGCAGGTGATTTGATAATTTGAAAACTAGGGAGTTTCAAAACACATTTCACGATCATGAATCTTGCAAAAATAAAAGATTAGAGGGCATGAACTGAGAAATCCTGACACAAATCTCACCTCTGACAGACTGCATACTATTGCTGGAGTTAGGCATCAAAAGGTGAAAAAACTGACAGGCAGCCATCAGAGTGTGACTCACACTGACAGAGAGAGTGCATTCCTGTCACAGCTTCTCGGCGGGCACATCACTGTCATCTGTGCTCACGAATGAAAATGCCATCTCGCACAGCTGATCAGTGATGGGGATGTGCACTGAGCACACAGCTGAGGACAGGATTACTGATGACCCTGCTCCTAATGAAAAGCAAATAAAAAGTAAAGGGATGCTGTAAACTTGAGTTGATCATTTATTTTTGGTATTTAATAAAAAGGTGTACTGCCTAAACAGTGTCACTATGTTTTTGCACTCCACGGCATAATTTGTCCTGGTAATCTCAATGTAAATGATCATTTGTTTGATTTTTAATGAGGAACGGGTAACGTAATGTCAGTTGGGTGCATTCTCATGGATGGCTTCCTGGTGCAGACATGATGACAATGGAATGCTAGTGCTATACATACAGACTTTCAGTGTCCCTGGTACAACTTGGAGACATGTGTGTACCTGTCTCCTCCTTCCTTTCTTGGGATTACCAATGGGTAGTAATACAAAGGTCATACCCCGAAGAGGCATTGCATGCGGAAGAAACTTTACTGAATAAACGTCCTGCCATTCTGATGATTGGGATCCCATGTTTGAGATTCATACCAGAACCTCTGAACAGTGGAAAGTTAGCTCTCCATCAATAGACCATTGGGCTAAACTGAGCACTAGGGTGTTTTTACTCTCTTTCTTTGCTCCTTCTTTTTTTTGAGTATCTGATACCCTCTTAAGCCTCCCAATAGTCAAGTTCCACACATGGTTACCTCTTCGCCATGTGGGGTAAGAAGGGGACTACCTCATTTCATCAATCGGTCTCTGTGTTTACCCTTCTCCTGCCATGATGGGCCTTGACATGCCCTCCCAGCCTGAAAATACTATCTGGGAAGAGAGGGAGCAAAGCACCACTTTTGTTTGTGGGGGCAGAGCACTCATTTTAATGGAGGTGGGACACACTTGTTAAAGGGGTTGAGCAACCTTGTTGAGTGCACTGTTGTGGGAGGTGGTGGTCCTTTGTTTGGGACAGGGTTGGGCTCCATTCTGGGAGGTGGCAGAGCTCCCTTACTGAGGAGGATTCTCCAGTGAGAGAGGTGCTCCTGTCCCACTACTGGCCACTGGTCAATTTGTCTTGAATGGATGAATTGGTAAACATAAGATGAGTGGTAGCCCTGAAGCAGTGGACAATCACAGACCCTTCCTTCTGACCACCATCAGTCAGATCGACTTGAGCTCACCCAGCAACCATCTGCAGCCTAATGTTGCTATTACCCAACATCCACAGGCCCATGCGATACTTGGTCTCCTCCAATCTGGCACCCATCCCTCTGTCTCACAGAGACTGTTGGAGTGTTTTTTGCGTAATAACTTTGCCCTTGACTTTAAATACCCAGGAAGCCCCAGGTTGCCGTTCTTCTGGAAACAAATGGACCAAAGGAGATCATGCATACTTGGTGAGAACCTGGGTGGGAATTTAATTCCATCTAAGTGCCCCACTAGGAAGAGAGGGGTAGTCATACTGCTACAAAGATCCTTACCCTGGTTCATTCTTAACAGTAAATCAGACCTCAGGGCAGGTGGGTGCTGGCACTACTTGATACCCCCAATGGCCACATCCTCTTGGTGAACATTTATGCCCCAAATGAGGATGACCTCACCTTTTTCTTGATCTGACAACCAAGATCGAAGCTATGTGTGAACCTGATACACCCATTATAGCGGGGGGTTAATTTAACATTAGAACCTGTTCTTGATAGGAGTGATCAGGGTAAGGAGACATATCTGAGGTGAGTGCAGGCAACATTAAGGCTGAGCTCCTGAATTCCACCTGGTTGACATCTGGCACCTAATCCATGCTAAGGAGTGTGATTATACTTTTCAATCTGGAGTGCACGGCACTTTCAGCAGATTAGATTTCTGGCTGATCTCCCAGACTTTCATCCAATATGTTCTTGACTCTAGTATCCTCCCCACTGTCATTTCAGACCACGCCCCAGTTCAGTTGTTGTTGTCCTGGGGCCCTCCTCCTCGATCCCCCATTTGGAGGCTAGATCCTCCTAATTCAAAACCAGAATTTTGTAGCATGGGCCAAAGAGAAACTGACCTGTTTTTGCAGAAGAACCCCATCTCGGATATTTCAGCCCAAACAACCTGGAAAGCATATAAAGCCAACATGAGGGGAAGATCATTGGATACACTGCACAGGAGGGAAGATAGGAACAGGAGCTGGCTACACTGGAAGGGGAGCCAGTGACAGCACAAAAGGCTTTCAAGGCCATGTCTTACCCCACACCTCACTCTACTAGAGACCTGCAGGTCCTTACATTTCATATGAAAATATGCAATCTTCTGTCACGAAGGCAGACCTGGCTCTACTGAGGGTTCATCATGCATATTGGGAGGGTGGGGACAAAAGTGGGAAGATATTAGCATACCAACTCCGCAAGAAACAAGCTAATACATACAGCATATCACTGGGTTCTGAGACCCTCTAACAGGGAAGGTAGAACTAAAACCGCAGGAGGTGAATGGTATCATGTCTGCAATCTATGCTCAGTTATACACCTCCTCTACCTGAAACCTGGCTGGAAACACAGGCATTCCTGGATACCTATCCCTGCTCAAGCTGTCTGTGCAACAGTGCACAGCCCTTGAAGTGCCTCTTACTACGGATGAGGTTTTAGCTGCCCTGATGTCCTTTAAAAAGGTAAAGCCCTGGGGTGGATTCTTTGTTGATTTTCCGCCATGGCCCCTATGATAACCCCACTACTCTGTCAGGTGTATGCTGAATCAGAGAGAAGGGCACACTGCCACCACTCTCTGAGAGGCAATAACAACTGTTCTCCCAATGAAGGGAGGATCTAACAGCGGCAGCCAGCTACCATCCCATATCCTCATAAATACTGACAGCAAAGTGTATACTAGAGCTCTTGCCAATAGACTAAGTCCTCTCCTACCCTCCTTGATCCATCCATCTGATGTCAGATTTATATGGGGAGTTATAGCACTGACCATATATGGATGCTCCTCAATCTTATCCACGTAGCCAAACAGGTCAACACCCCACGACTGCCTTAGCAATAGATTTCAAGAAGGTTTTCAATTCTGTTGAATGGGACTACCTTTACACTGTCCTTGACATCTGGGATGTGGATGCCATTTTGGGCATCCATCAGGTCTCTTTATACTTCTCCTCAAGCACGGGTGCTAAGCAACTCCCTGCTATGCCACCCTTGCAACTCTACAGAGGGACAAGGTAGGGTGTCCTCTCCCTTCCCTACTGTTCGTACTGGTGGTTGAACCCCTGGCATCCATAATCTGTCAATACCCATGTATGAAGGGAGTACACGTTGGAAGTCCCACTACTCTACCTTAATGTATGCAGACGATCTGAGGTCCCCTTAGAAGAAGCACAGCTATCAATACCCCCACGACTGGCTCTCCTAGAACAATTCACACACATCTCTGGCCTCAAAGTAAATTAGAACAAAACAGAAATACTCCCTTAATCCAAAATGCCAGCTTATGCCCAACCTTAGTCTTCAACGGTTGCAGGACACCATTACATACCTAGGCATCAAACTAGTGGCAGATATGGGCAAATTGTGGGACCAATATTTAGGTCCTCTGATGCTTGAATGTAGGGGAGAACTGGAAAGATGAAACTGCCTACATCTCACCATGGCTGGCAAGACTGCTGCCTTCAAAATGTCAATGGCATCCACATTTTTCCACCTCATTTTCACATCACCTTATACCTAGCCCTCAGTGTTATCAGAAGATAGATGGAATGACTGGCTCCTTCCTATGGGGTAGTAACAAGCCAAGATATAGCCGCAATTCTCTCAGAGCTCGCTGGAGAGAGGGAGGTTGGGGTCTGCCCTGGATGGAAGGATAGAAGCTGGCATATCACTGTTCTCAAACCTTGAAATGGTTTAAGCCCAGCTCTAATTACTCCCCCAATGGATACATCTAGAACAGGAACAAGTGTGTGCCTCTGCTGGCCTCTCTCCTATGGGTGGATATACCCCACACACTCCAAGCTTATCCAACAACTGGGCCCACAATTGATACTGGAAATTGTTACACAGGAAATAGGAACCTCCCTGACCCTTCTCCACACCCCACTTTGGTGCAACTCTATCAGTAGGATGGGAGATGCCTGGTACTTTGGCCACAATGTAAAGATAAGGGTATATATTTTCTCAGGGACCTTTGTTCCCAATACCTGGGTGGTGGACACTTTCCAACACCTGAAGCACAGGTGGTCCATACCGCCTCAGACTTCTGGAGGTACTTACAGCTGAGGGATGCAGTTAAACTAATCCTCCTTCCCAATGTAGCTCAGCTGGACCCCACTATAAACTCAACAGTTGACTTAGACCACCTAAAGGTATTGTGGGGGCAATATATGCCTCAGTTAGGACTCCTTACCCAATCAGGCGTCATCAAAAATGAAATGGGAAGCTACCCTCAACATATAGATCTCAGACACCCAGTGGGAGCAGTGCAGGACTTTGGGGTATACAGCTTACAGGGATGCTAGGAGAAGGTCGATACATACAAAATTCTGCACTCATGGTACAGGACCCCTACAGTGCTAATGAGGGCAAAATGTATGACACAGGATAATTGCTGGTGATGTCAACAACAAGTGGTGGACCTATTCCATATCCTCTGGCAGTGCACCTTAATTTCCCATATTTGGGTATGAATATCCCAAGAAGCTTGTAGGATATCTCCATCATCCTATACCATCCTCAGCCCCACTGCTGTTGCTTTGCATGAGATCAGAGGCCCTACCCTCACCTCTCAAGAATTCAGATGGATCCTGCTTTTATGTATGCAGGTGAAACGTATAATTCTTAGAAACTGGAGAAGTCCCACTACACCTACCATTGCAGAAATCTTTTCAGCACTTGCAGGGTGTATGAGCGGATAGATGCTCACATCTAGTAGTAGGACAGGCAGTGAAATTTCAACAGTGTTGAGCACCCTGTCTTGCATATCTAGCTCCCAGAGCAGGCATAGGCTGAGGCTAATTTTGTTTCATTTCTGGATTATCAATTAATAGTGACACCATGCATGGATACTGACTTTTCTATTATAGCAGGACAGATAAACAGCAGTTTTCATTGTTATGTACATAGTTCTGATGTATTTTTGTTGGATATATCTTGGTTACTTTTGTTCCTTATTTAATCAAGAGACCCTCTCAATTTCCTGAGATTACTTTGTGGTAACTTTCTTTCAGACCCGCACCAGGAATGACCACTGGAAGGTAAACCTTTCTGATTACATTAAACCATGCCATGGATTCAACAGCAGTACCTCCTTCTTGGTTGTGGTAGCCCATCCTACAAGACTAGGTAGGTGCCTCATATCCGAATTTTTCTGGGCAGTTTTTCTATTCCTTGACCTTTTCGATACTCAGGTCTATATGTATTGTGGTCCCACTGCACGATACAATGACTGTAACTTGTTGCCAGCAATGAACAAGTTTATGCATGCTGTATGTTGTTTTGTTTGTTTGAAAATAGTAAAGCGTTTAATTGAAAAAAAATACAGAGGAAGCTATGCGCCTTCCAGTGTTACATTTCGTTTCCAGGTTAAAATGACTTCTCAGTGAAGGGGTCAATTAGCATAAGGCTTTCCTGTTGAAGGTTTTCTTTCTATAAAACACATCAGGAAGCGATGTTCTGCAAAACACAAGACAAAGCAAAATTCACCCATATCTATTGCAAAAAAAAATGAGTTGTAGTCTTTAATTCAACTTTTCTTGCTCTAAAAAGGACACTTTTGAACTACAATCCCTAGAAAGCCATCCCCATATGTAAAATGAGCACTGGAAGTGCATATAAATCATATTTTAAAAAGATCCGAGATTCTGAACTTGCGCAGAGTGTTCAGGATCTCAGGCTTCACTACAAATGTGTCTCAAACCTAAACCATTTTAGTGTACGGAAAGCTAAATCAGGGCAGGTGCTGCCTGGGGTTATCATATCTGATGACCTCAAACTGGCAGGACACTGGCACTGTGATAACAGGTGGAAGAACCAGTACAATGCTGGAATGCATTGGGAGAGGTATCTGTAGCAGGAGGAGGGAGGTGGTGTTGCCACTGTATCTCCACTTGTAGATGGCTCCTAATCCCTGGCTCCTAATCAGGGCAGTGTCTTCCCTAGGGGTTGTCAACCCTAAAGCTCACCCATTAGGTGTGCATGTTTCTGGAGTGTATAGAATGGGGTAAGCTTTAGGGTTGACAACCCCAGGAAGACTCTGCCCTGATTTGCTTTAGGGTGGTGTTTGGGCTTTAGGGTTGGAAACCCTAAAGCCACATTCAAGTTTCAAGTTTATTGATTCAGAAAACCTGCTGAGCTAGACGCTTGTTTACAAAGGTTTCACATCTAGACAGGATATAAAATACAGAAAAATAACAATATTACAAGAATCAACTACAAGGTCACTTGGCAAGGTTCAAAACAATAATTTTATTCAATTACAGACTTTAGAGTTGTTTATACATTCTAGTGTAAAGAACAGAGACATAATACATGCAGTATAGAGTTTAGACTACTAAATGATCTTAATTAAAGTGGAATGGGAAAGATTACAGGATTATAGAAACAGAAAGAGAAACACTGTGCCACCAGAAGAAAGCTTTGTCAGAGCTTAGTTAGTGACAAAGCTAAGCAGGATGGGGAAAGGGAGTCAGTGGTGCAAATGAGAGGGGCAGTGTCTGGAGAAAAGTGGGGTGAATTGAGGGAGGGTAGTGGGAGGAACAACCTCATAAGCATAGGTGGTAAGGCCCTAGGCTGAACTGGCGGGGTCCTCAGATACATGAAGGGATGGGGTGGGGATTAGAGACTCACAAGGCAAACGCTGTGAGGAGTAAGAGTTGTTAGTATATGTAGGGGTGGCCAAAGTGAGAGGCTAAGTGGTGCTACTAAGGGAAGGGATGGATCTTCCATAGGAAAGTAGGTATTACTTGAAGCAGTTGCAAGTGGATAAGTTGACAAGGTGCTGTTGAGTTGTGTTTTAGAGATCCTCAAGCTCTGTAAACCAGTTCTGATGACTGGAAATCATTCAACCACTGTGAAGCCTTGTAGGAGATGGAGCATTGCTCCAGGGATGCTCTTCTGAAAGGTACCTTGAAAGTGCAACATGAAGTCCCATGGGTATTGTGCTGAGAACTAGCTGTCTGGAACATTTGTTGGATGCAAGTGGTACAAGAGCTAGCAGTGTTTTTGCCTAGGATACGGGTCTGGAATTTATCCGTCCTAAGGTTGAGCCAGTTTATATGATTATATAGCATGCATGTGTGCAGTTGGTTGTCAGCCTCTAGGACAAGCCTGCAGACCTTATTTAGTGAAATGGAGATCCTTTTTAAGGCAGTGTCAGAGGCTGCATTGTATACCACTAGGTCATAATCAACCACTGACAGTACAGAATTTGTACATCGATAGTCACAGGGCATTGGGCATGAGGTATGTCCTGTGTCTATACAGGATTGCAAGCTTAGTTGATGCTTTTACCACGTGATCTATGTGATAAGAAAAGGTGAAGGATTTGTTGATGTGAATACCCAAGTATTTGAATACCTGTACCTGCTCGAGTGGGTTGTTCTTGTTTTGGTGATGGTCAATGTGGGATTTTCCTAAGGTGGGACTGGTTAGTAACATGACCTTGTTTTTTTATAATTGAGGAGAAGTTTGTAGTTTGCAAACCAGTCCTCCAACAATTTAAAGGCAGTTTGCAGTTTACTTGCCAGTTCACTTACATGTGGGCTTTGGCTCTGAATTACTGCATCATCTGCATGAGGGATGATTCTATTGGGCATGATGTGGGAAGTCTGTTTATGGAAAGACTAAACAGTAGAGGGCCTAGGATGGATCCATGAGGGATGCCTAGGAAGACATTTCTGGCAGTAGGTAATATTGCTCGATCTTTACCCTTGGTTCCTGGAGGCTAGATATTCACTAAGCCAGCCCACAGAGGCTGGCGACAGGCCCAGATCTGCCAGTTGTGGTAGGAGAATCTTATGGTTGACCATATCAAACACCTTCATTAGGGCAATACAAATGGACCCCACAAGGCTTCCATCATCCATGGCTTGGTGAACATAGTCTGTGAATTTGACCAGGGCTGTGGTGGTGCTGTGGCCTTTCCTGAAGCTGTGCTGCTGAGGACACTGCAGGTTGTAGTTATCCAGGTATTCGGTAAGCTGATCTGACACTATTCTCTGTGTACTTTAGAGTGGGGATAGTGTGGATAAAGGCCTATAGTTGGCCCTGGAGCTCAGTCACCATTTTTGTACACTGGTGTGATGAGTGCCTGCTTCACAGGGTGAGAAATCTTCTCAAGGAGAGGGACTTGTTGAAGATTTTTGTGATTGAGATGATTACCTCATCAAGGGTGAGTCCCACAGTCTTCATGTCAATTAAATTGCTACCTATTCTTGATTTCACAAGCACTCTTTTATGTATTTCTTAGAATCATTTACAGAAATGCACCTGAAATAGAATTTTGGGTGGTTGTTACGTGAGGCAGCGTTATCTCGTGCAGTCACCGAGTCATTCAGGCATTCATAAGGGAGGCAGAGCTCAGATCAGTGAGAGCAGCATTGAAGGAGTTGGCGATGGCTAGAAGATCCAGCGTGTGCCACCATTAAGGTTGAGCACAGAGGGTACTTTCTTATCAGCTTTACCTAGTAACTCTTTTATGTTGTCCCAAAACCTTTTTCGTTACCTCAAGTATTATCAAGCTGCTCTTTGTAGTGTTTGACCTTGGCTGCCCTGATGGCATAGGAGCACTTTTCCTAGCTTTACAGTACTGTTGCATGTCATGAGCTATTCCAGAGGCTTTGGTCTTATGCCACAGTTTGTCTCTATGATGCATAATCTCCATTATTTATTTATTAGCTTTTGGTAACCAGGTAAGTGTTAGGCAAAAGATCTGCCTAATTTCAAGCACGACCTGGGAGAGTACAACAATAAAGGGACAATATAACAATGGATAATACAGGTATATGCACAGAAACACTAGACCACCATGCAGGGGTTAAACAAGGGTACAGAGTAAAAACATCCATGTGAGAGTAGGTTGCAGCAAAACATACAGTACTACAGGAACCTCGGTATGCCTAAAATTAGCAATATTAGAGGTTATACAGGAACTTGGTAATATGACTAGCAATACTGACATGAAACCACAGTGAAGTAGTTAGGAGCAACTGCAGGCACCAGGAGAGACTACAAGAAAAAGTGCTTTTTGAATGAGTTGTGAGATGGGGAATGCTATATGTCAGTGGGAAGAGAGTTCCAGAATTTGGAGCAAGGTGGAGAAAGCTTGCTCACCCATTCTAGTGGAGCAAGTAGGAACAGCAAGCAGGGAGAAGTCGAAGACTTTAGATGACGAGTTTGGGTAACAGGTTTAAGCATAGCTGAAAGCGTGTCGGGAAGTGGTGGATGGGATAATGAATCAATAAGGTTACCCAGAGTGTAGGAGCATAGGCCATCGGAGACAGTCAGTTCAAAGTAGAGTATAGAAGGCAGTGATGGAGAGATGGGGAGCCGACAGTGCAAATCTACAGATGTTGTTGTATGTGGTGTCCCATTTATGTAGATCCTTGCTTTGGTATGAGAGAAGACAGGAAGAGCATATTTCAGCCCTGGGAGCAAGACCTCCGGGCTATGGAGACCCGGGCTCAGGCAGTGAGAGAGTGACATACCCTGTAAGTGGCTCCAATCTTAGAGTTGACTTCTGACAAACCTCATTGATATGCAAGGTGAATGGAGTTGGAGTCAAGAGTCACCCTAAATATTTAAAGGTCCTAGTGTTTGATGGTACAGATCCGTCAGGGCATTGGACCTGCAGGTAGAATGAGTCGACATTGACTTTCCTTAGTGACCCAAAGAACATGGCCTGAGTCTTGGATTGACTGAGAATTAATTGGTTAGAGGAGAGCCAGGCCTGGATCTGACTGAAAGAGGATGATAAGGTGTATTGATATCCTTGACAGACATGGAGGCTTCCAGTAAGCCACCCATTCCGTTTGCTAAGGACTTTGCACCTTCTAGAGGGTGAGAAGGTGGCACAAATGGTATTAAACTTTAACGTTATATCAATGTCCTGGATTTTATCCAGCAGATTCCAGTCAACTCTGGCAAGAGTAACTTTGAAGTCATTAAGCATGCCTTTCCTTAGTACTCTACTCTTGTTTGTTAGACTGAATGCAAATGATCAGGGAATGGTCACTCAGAGAATTCGTAAAACAGTGACCCCTTCACCTGCTCTGGGCAACTGGCTAGTACCTAGTCAATGAGGATACTATTACCAGTCTTGTAATTATGGCGAGTTGGTTCTTGCATCAGCTGAGTAAGGTATGTGGTGTCAATGAGATCCTTGAGATGCTTACTCTCTTTACAGAGCCAGTTGATATTAAAGACCCCTGTAATCAAGACCTGAGTTCTTTTTGATTTGGCTAATGAGTTCAATAACTTTAGGCAGTCCTAATTTAGCCTTTCCCAGGGAATGTATACCAAAATCACTATGAATGCCTTTTTATGGCCCCTAGCAAGATTTGAGTGGCCAGTAATTTGTGCATAGGGAGTTAGTGGAAATGGGGAGCATACAGCCCTGCATGTTGTACCAAAGGTAGGTGAGGTACCCCACCGCTCTTGGATGCTCTGTCCAGCCTTAAATTGTAGAGCCTAGGGACTGCTATTGAGCAGTCCATAATTTTCAGGGACAGCAAGGTTTCAGTTGGGCTTATAATGTCTTCTTTGTTGTTGTGGACCCATGCTTGAATTGCACAAATTTCAGCATTAGGCTTCCAATGTTCATGGAGGTTATTTTTAGGCAGCCCTTGCTTTGAGTTGTGTTATCATCTGTAGTGAAGGGCCCTGCGATAGGATAAATGTTCCTGGATAGGAGAAGCAAGATAAGTGCTATCTTTGTAGCATTTGCAACTGTCTGTCCTTCAGTTTTTCCTAAGGTGGAGGCTTCTATAGGGTTTTATGTGTTGCATCTTCAGTTAATTGAGGGTGCCTGACATGGAGCCATAGTGGCCCTTGGTGATGTTACTTGTGGTGAATGCATTGTGGGGTGGTTGTTGTACTGGAGGGCCAAGTAAGGGGCTAGAGCAGGTTTCCCCATGGATAGCATTGAATCTGGTGTTTAGCTTAATTTGGCCCAGTGTATCACAGTTTAACATTGTGGGCTGGTAACAGTGAATTAGTGCTAGTAGCAATACCAGCACTATACCTGATTTATTCCATTCATGGGGTGGAGCACAGTGCAGTGTTTTCTAGTATTGTCCATGGGCTGTTTTCTTGATATACAAATTGGGTTTCAGTAATAGAGGTATGCCGTTGTCCTTAATGAGAGGTGTCACTATGAGGTCATTTTACTGTATTCTAGGGGTTTCCCAAAAAGAGTTACATTACTTGTGAGTCTATTAACCATAAGTCTGCATCAACTTGTACTGAACTACAGAGGTGACTAGCAGCAGCTTATTTTAGTCCCTCTGGAGTGACTGACTTAATCAAGCAGTCAAAAGGATTGGGGTTATGTCTTGGAACCTCTGGTTGCCAGGTAGTATAATGTGCAAATGGAAAATCAGACACTTAAAAGAGAAAACACTGACCTGACAAGCCTATGAAAGAAATGCCCCAAATAGGGTGGGCAGGTGGGGGTGGGGTGTTAATTCGCACAAGCAGCCAGAAAAATCAAGCACAGTGAAAATCAGTTATGGAAGCAAGTGAGAATTCAGGAGCAGCTCAGAGTGCAAAGATAGGATTTGCACTTGTAAATTAAAAAGGTGCCAGATTTAAAAATCCTCATGCTCAGACCAGTACCTTTGGGGCTTCAGGGATGGGCAGCTGGGGGGTGGCAGGCACTGGAAGCCACCAGACAAGACCTGAGCCCAGTACGGGCTGGAGACAAGCCTTCAGGGCTTCAGGATGGGCAACTGGGTGGGCAGCAGGCACTGGTAGCCACCAGATGAGACTTGGAGCCTGGTAGGGGGCTGAAGACTAGCATTTGGGGCTTCAGAGATGAGAAGCTAGGGAAGGTGGCAGGTACTGGGAGCTTTCAGATGACATTTGGAGCCCAGTAGGGATGGGAACAAGCCTTTGGGGCTTTAGAGATGGGCAGCTGGGACAGGTGGTAGGCACTGGAAGCCACCAAATGAGACTTGGAGCCCAGTAGGGGTCTGAAGACAGGCCTTTAGGTCTTCGGGGATGGGCAGCTGGCTGGTGAAAGGCATTGGGAGCTGCTGGACTAGACTTGGTGCCTGGTAGAGGGCTGGAGACAAACCTTCAGGGCTTCAGGGATTGGTAGCTGGGTGGGCACCAAGCACTGGGAGCCACTGGATAAGACTTGGAGCCCAGTAGTGGCTGAAGATAAGCCTTTGGAGCTCCAGGGTTAGGCAGCTGGGTGGGCAACAGGCACTGGGAACTACCAGATGAGACTTGGAGCCCAGTAGGGGCTGGAGACAAGCCTTCAGGGCTTCAGGTATGGGCAGTTGGGTGGGTGTCAGGCACTGGGATGCCATCAGATGAGACTTGGATCCAGTAGGGGCTGGAGATAAGCCTGAAGAAATTTCCTTCTTTTGTTGCTTTAGTCTGAACCCTAAATGTTGCATTAATGCAGTTTTTGCAATGAATGCACTTACTTTTGAGATGGTATAATGGTATCCTTATGTTTCTGTTTGAGGGTCCTGCTCTCCATGCATCTGTACTTTTGAGATATTGTGATCATATCCTTATTTGTCTGACAGAGCAGGGGCCCTTCAGGCCCTGTGCTCCCATCCCTCCATAGATAAGTATATGTTGATGTATATTTATGGTAAGCACAGGACCCTCTGGGCCCTGCACTGCCATTTGTAGGACAACAGCAACCAAATTGTCAGCCTAGCCTTCCTATTACCCCACCTCATCAACCCAGTAGTAAACTGTCAAATCCCCACCAAAATGTCATTCCACATCACCACAGCATAATTCCGCTGCAGAGACACAAAATAAAGTTGGGGCATGATTTGCAAAATGACAGCTGTCATATTCATGAGGAGATGTAAAGAAATGGCTATGCTGATAATTTGGGGTTAAAATATTTAAAATTAAGAAAGTTACAAGCAAGTGTAGCAAAATGTCAACAGATGTGCACAACTTTCCCATTTTAGCAAATTTTTTACATTTTAACATACCCTTCTTATGACCCTACCTCATGAAAAAGTACAGTGACCATTTTGAAATCCTGCCTGACTGGTGATTTCACCAACCAACCAAGAAATTGCCTTTGGGCAGAATTTATAAAATGACACCACCATTGTTCAAGAGGTGGGGTATTAAAAAGGGTATGTTAAAATCTTAAAAATGACAAAGTTATGCATCAAAATGAAAACCCGCCCGTGGTGCAGAGGCTTGAGGTGCTGGTGCTCACCTCACACCACAGCAGTGACCTGGGTTTGGGAACGGACTCAGGTCATAGAGGATTGGCAGGGAAGGAGAGATTGAGCAACCACAGGACTGCTTTCCCTTCTGGGGTAGGTTTCAGGGTCACTTCACTCTGCAGCAGCCCCCAGTGGAGACCAGGAGCACTGCACAAAGCTGCTTGAATGAAAGTACCAGAACATGTAAAAATGTTCTGGATTGGCCAGATGATGGCATCTGGTATACCAGCACACCTGAAAGACTTCCTGTAGGCCAGCCATCTCAGCAGCACCTGGAATGAAGAAAATATAGTGTACCGGGCTGCCTCAACTGGTGCCTGCCCCTCGGAGGAGAGGAACACACTCGGCAAAGGTAACTCGTGCTACCTTGAGGTAGGCTGCAATGTGAGGTGAAGGGGCTCAGAGGGGTTAGAAGGGGTGCTGGTGACATTGGATGCCCAAAGGAGATGTGGATTCAGGGTATGGAGGGGAGAAAATAGATCACTCCAAAAAAAAAAAATGAAAACCTCATTGAAATACATTAATTCTCCATACGAGTAAAGGTCTTTTTGTGATTTGTCATATGAAACAAGAATCTTGTTTTATCATGAGTTATGAAACAAGATTTGTAATCTTAAAAAACAAGAGTTTATTAGCATTTTGAAACAGTTAAGTGAAGAATCCAGCTAAAGGAGTCATGATAAGCAAGCTACATGTGTTGGTTGCTCTTAGAAATGTCTTTTTGTGGTTTTCAAATGTAATTTTATGGAAAAAGGGAAAACAAGATTGTAGCAAACAAAACAATGATTTTTCCCTCATAAAAAAAGATTGACTACACATGAAAACTGATTCTTTTTTCATTTCAGACAGCTATTTTTCAGTACTTACTGAGCATGCTCAGATCCAAATATTCAAAATTTCAAAATTAAATAACTTCCAAATGGATTAATATTTTTCACTGAACAAGCAAAGGCACATCTGTAGGCCAGTCCCTTTCTACCCAGAAAATGTCAGTCCAAAATTCAAGCCATCTGGGCACTAGCTGTTGACAGAAAACATATTCAAACCAATGGGAAACATTTCAAAAATATACTTTTGCACTATCTGTATCTCAAAATCTGCAAATCTGACCTGAACAACACTTAATATATCAAGAGATCTGTCCCATGAGATCACACATGCAAACATTCATGCAAATCTGTTGAAATGTTGCAAAGTAATTAAAGTGCACATTTGGGGGTTAACATTGAAGTGTCCATACAACTCTGTATATACTGTAGGAGCACAACCACACCCCTATACTATGACGTATGTATACATTTATTTTTTTCTCACTGTCTGTTTTATTCACTTATGTGAAGTTTTTTTTCCAGTTGCTCAATTCACAATGGCTCATATTATTACATGCTTATTTAAAATCATTCTTTTTCATCAAGCATTATTTGTTTACATCTTTAAATTAAGGGCTTTGTCCAACTCCATGACAGTCTTGTACCCATCAGTCCCTATTTGATGATCTCCCAGTCCAACACCACTTTAAAAGCTACAGCTGTGGTGCTGGGTACAAGATTACCAGTAACTGTAATTTGACCAGTTGTGGAGTTTTTATGTCTACGTATTCTTCTAATCCCTCCCGTTTGTCTAGCAGGATGTTCAGATCTGCAGTGGCACCCTGAAATGGACGCAGAGAAACCTACTTACATGGGTCCACCACTGGTGTTTCTGCAGGAGGGAAACTGAGATGCCTCCCATCCCCAGCAATGAAGTATCACAAAAGGTATTACCCCAAATCTGCAGTATGGTCCCTAGGCCAAGACATATACAGGAGACTGATTCCAAACTTACTGTGAAGCTCACCAGGATTAAATTAAATTCTCAGTATGCTGCAGCAGAGTTGTTATAGTAAGTAGAGAATACTGGCTGAGCAGTCGCTGAACTAGTGCGTTCAGTTATTAGAGGGGTTTATGATTACATGTGACCTCGAGAACAAAGCTCGAGAGGTCCAATGGAATCACAAACCCCGAGGTGGCTGGAAAACACACTGGTTTAGCAAGATTGAGAAGCAGTATTTTTATAGTGTATGGTAAGATTTTAATGAGAACCATATATGATTCACGGCAGTTCATTGTCGCACGGCTTACATTTCAAGAGAGTCTCTCAATCTAATGAATGGGACGCTGTTCTGCACGCCCAGTCAGTACAGCGCTTCATCTGCTTTTGACTTGTGGATGAACAGCATTTCTGCATGGTGGGATTTTAACGAGAAAATGTTTCACCATACACTATAATGCAGTTTCATTTTGAATTAGTCCCTTTTGTTATGCAGGAAACTGTGATGCTGCACTTCATCCTGGCAGGCTTCACTGCAAGTCATCCTCATGGTAGAACACTGTCCTATAACTGTGCCCTCAGGGCAGTCCATTGTTAATCAACTTTTGTAGTACAATAACACACCAGGGCTTGTGAGTTGTGTTTGAATAATTACATAGTCCTTGGTGACTGAAGGCAAGGGATGAAAACCCACCAGTGAGGTGTGCATTATTAGAGTACTTGCAGATCCTATTGTGTTCTTGCTTACATATAGTCAATATATAAACTAGAAACAGCATGTGGGAAAAGTAAAATGTACAGAAAACTGATCTGGTTTCAAGGAGGTGGTGACAGTAATGAGGGAACAAAGGGTAGCATTCAGGAGATATAAAGGAGTCAAAGGAAGGGTCAGGAAAGCATACCTAGAAACTGAGAAAGGGTAACGGTATTCAGGAGGGCTAACACAGAAGAAAACTGAGGACAGTAGAGGGAGTAATGGAGAGTTATAAGGCCTCTTTACCTACAATAGGAAATGTGACAGATGAAGACAGGTGTGGGGTGGGAGGATGAAGATAAGGGTAAGGCAGGAATACTTAGCAAATTACTTCTGTTTGGCATTTACAATGGAAAAGGCTGCATTTCTTGAAAGGAAAATTAAAACCAGATTGGGGTGTAACACGGAACATGGACATGGAGGCTTCAGGCTGGGGCTAGAGGGCACATGCCCCAGCAAAATCTGCTGTGCCCAAACTGTGCCCTAGCAATGATACATAGCTCATAACATTGTCCTAAGGAAATTCACCTATGTGCCTAGAAACAAGCTGTCATACCTTGTCTGATCACATAAGACAAGATTGTTTAAAGATTTGGAAATCTACAGGAAGTTAAGAAATGCTTATGTTACTTCAATTAGAGATGCCAAAAGATAATTTTATACTGCAAAACTTGATGATGTGGCAGGTGATCCAAAAAGATTGTGGTCCATAATGAACTAAATAAATAGCCAATCAAAGAAGATAACTAATATGCACCTCTTTGAGACAACAGGTAGCACTGATGGGGAGTTTGTAGCTGAAACATTTAACAATTACTTTGTAGAGACAGGGAATTTTTGGAAACTCTGACCTTAGTCTGGGTATCCCTAGAGGTCAAGAAGGAGAGGAAGATGTCCCATCTTTCACATTTGGGAAGATAGAGGTATTTGAAGTTATGAAACTTTTATTTGGAACTAAAAATCAATAAAGGTAGTGGACCTGATGGATTAACTCTTTCACTTCTAAAATATTCTGCATCCCAGGTTGCCGAACCGCTTACTTAACTGTTTAACTGGTCATTGTCTGAGGGATGGTCCGGGGGCATTGAAATTGACTAGAGTTGTCCCCATTTTTAAGGGGAGCAGTCCTAGCCAATTAATCAATTATCGCCCTATTCTTACTGTCACAAGTTGCTAGTTATTTGAAAATTATTGGCTGGGCAGTTAACTGATTTTTTTTGCATAAAAATAATTTTATTGATCAATATCAATCAGGTTTCTGTAAAACACATGGTGTGGGATCTCCGTGGCAAGCATCCTGGATGATGTCAAACGAGCCATGGACTCAGGACAATTGACTGGGGCCATCTTTATTGACCTCTCCAGGGCTTTTGACGTGGTTGATTACCAAATCCTTCTAAATAGGTTTGCAGAAATATGAGTTGCCAGAACAACTCTGGTTTTGTTCATACTTTCAATCATACCAAATCCTTCTAAATAGGTTTGCAGAAATATGAGTTGCCAGAACAGCTCTGGTTTTGTTCATACTTTCAATCTAGGATGCAACTAACTGTCATAAATGGCAAAGAGTCTGCATCACTGCCAGTAGTCTGAGGACTCCCACAGAGCTTAGTCCTGAGATCATTATTGTTTCTGATATATCAAAAAGGTCTGGGAAAGTGTGCCACATATGCCAATTATACGATACCTTATGTTGCTGCACCATATTTGGCTGAAGTTCAAAGTAAATTTCAGATTTGTTTTAACATTTTCAAGGCCTAGTTTAGAAGGTCTAAACTTAAAATGAACACAAGTAAAACTAACTGTATGTTGGTTAGAACCACAGCTAAAATCAGGAGTGGTAGAGATCTGATTATCCTAGATGCAGAGGGGGCACGCTTGGAGTAGGTAGATTCCTAAGTACCTGGGATACTGGTTGAATTCCATGGGCTCTGGCAATGTCCACGAGATAGACTTGTAACTCAGATTGGCAGGAGAGTGGGGCTTCTGTATTGTAACCAAAATTGCTTGGGTAGCCATACTGTACAAAAAATGTTTTAATTCAGTGTTTTCCTTTGTTTAACTATGGAGACATTTTTACAACTACTCAAACAAAGGAAATTACAAAATTAGATGTATTATATAACCAGTTGGCCAGGGTGATCTTGAAATGCCAAAAGAGACTCACCATTGTAGTATGTATAAACATTTAGGTGGATTTCACAGATAGATGCAACTTATATAAATTTATTATGGCCTACAAAAGTGGACTGGGAAGTCCCAGATTACTTAGCAGCTAAACTGCAGGAAAGGAAGGTAAACTTCTTAGGAATTCAGCTTATCGTAAACCGACAGTACCTATAACTAAAACACAAAGGTCAATGTACTTCTATAGTCAAATGGTGCCCTTCTACTGGAATAAATTACTACACAAGTTGTATCTGTTTAAAGCTAAGCTCTTGTCAATGAATACTGTAGAACAATGGTCCCTACATAATATCACTGCCCAGGCTAAGTGTTGCTGTGGTCAATCTTATGACTAACTGTGTTGAATGGTTTTATTGTTAATGTTTTTGTACTTTACTGTGTACTTTAAAATGTGCTGCAATAAGTTTTATGTATGTATGTAAATTGTTTACCATGGGTCACCATTCCAAATGAGCTTGCTCAATGATTTAACCTAAACAAAATGAAATGAAATGAAATGTTACTCGCCATCCCTAATTCCTGGAGCCAGCACTGGACATGAAACCAGGATGCCAGCACGCCAGAGAGGTCTCCCACTGCTCAGCACCATGGAGCAGTTCAAAGCTAGAAAGCCTCTGATTTCTTTTTACCTCGAGGTCAGTACACCAGCATTTCCTCATTTAGATGAAGCATCTGTTTTCATGACGGACCTGGGGCACTGTGACACTAGCAGAGTAAAATTAAATTGCATTTACATAAGATACATTATTTAAATGAAACTGATTCATTTTAAATTGGAAACTAAATGTAAGTAACTTTCCATTGGCTGCTGTGCTTGACTGCACACTACTTTCCCTTTATGACTCTTATCTGTTCCATTGTTCTGTAAAATACTTTGCTATGCCATGGATACTAAATAAGTTGTGATTAAGCACATTTAATTTACTCTGTTTCTTATTATGCAGTTTCAGTACAGTGTGTTCTATTTATAGTTCTGGAAAAACACAGGCAACTGTTATGTAGCTGGTAATTGCAACTTTGTATGATTATAAACAGACAAAAGATCTGTCTTACTAATGTTTTAAAAAGAAAGGAGGAATGTGTGATTAACACAATAGACAGTGTTACTGACAAAATCAGTTGCTATTACTACATCAAATGATTCTCAAAGTAGGGCACTCATCCTGGGTTGGAGTTAATTGAAATTCAGAAGGAAATTTATAAAATAAATTATGCATATTACAAAAACACATACTGTATTTTTATTAATATTTTGAAAGGAAATGTAGTTTGACAACTGTCTGTGTTTAGCAGGATTATTTACTCCCAAATAAAAGCCTTTCAAAACAAGGCAAATTGCTGCATTTTCTGAAGCAGAGGAATCCTATCCAGCCTACTATGAAGAAATTAAATAGGAGCTAGCACATTACTGTGCACTAATCTAGAGTTTTTTGCAGATTTCTTTTTATATCTGAGTTTGCACTTTCTGTTGGGGAAGGGCAGAAGACTGCACTGTATTATTCCAGTATACTAAGTAACAGTAAACTATTTTACCAAATTGGCATTCAATGGAAGCACCAAAATCCAGCACTTTTGACACCGACAAAGTGAGCCAGATGTAACTCCAACATTTCAGCACTTTGACTTGATGCTGAAACATTTTTTTTAGTTGGTCTTTCCTGCCCTGTGTGACTACCTTCCGACTTGCCCCCCCAGCCCCATCACACCAGCATCCCCCAGGACTTATTGTTGCAATTGTTGCATGCTCCTACAGCTTGACCCCTTCCAACATGTTGCCTTATGCATGTCACATAAAAATGCGCTGTTTCAAAGGCTGGTCATGCATGACAAATGCCACCCCCATTAAGCAGCAGCTTTTAAAGGAACAGAACCCAAAAATTTAAAGTACTGCAGACAATGCTATGTGAAAGTGCTGCTGTAGAAAATATATCAAATCATAGGAACAATAAAAACTCAATAATTGATCAATTTTACATATCCATTAGTAATTCTACTAGTGATTCATATAGCAGCAGTAACTGAAAACAGGATACAAACAGAAGAGAGAAAGAAATGATTGCTCAGCATACAAATAGAAGAGAGAAGGAAAAAGTGCCTTAGTTGGGACCTGAACCCAGGCCACCTGAATACCATTCCAGCTGCACTAGCAGCTGTGCCACCATGGCATGTATGTATGTATGAGGCACTTTTTTTCTCTTCTGTCTGAATGTGTTCCATAAATGTATAACAAACTCTTGTGAATGAAAAAGAAAATTTAAAACAACATGTTACAAGTGCTGAAAAGCACTCTGAATAACAGTACACACATTATTAGCAATGATTATTACAGGTGCCTGTGGAGGGAAATAGCTGGTACACAGAAGAACTTCAATGCAGGCTGTAATCTTCGCAACTTTAAAATTTTAGTTGTAGAGCTTCCAGACACAGTTTTAAAATAAAAATAAAGCTAACTTATTTCGACAAAGTAAATGGGAAAACATAACAGGCATAAAGGCACAAACCATGAATAGCAGTCTTTACATCTTTAACTAGAGCACTAGTTCAGATGTATTCCTTCATCATCCTGACTGCTACTACTACAGTTCTACTTGAACTGCTGGCTAAATATACCCTATACTAGTCATTCATTGACTGAAAGATCTGTCAATCAACTGTATTGGATCATTTCTTGAAAAACATAATTATTTATACATTCTGGACATCAGGCAATGCATTAAAACACATTACAAGTGTAAATATATACTGTGGCAGTATTAGTATTTCGTTTAGAAGTTTCTGCATTGGGTTTACAGAATAAGCCCCACCTTCTAAGTATAAGAGTGCAAGCAGTATGGCCGGCCGGCTCCTAGAGAGAAGAAACACACTACAGCCCTTCAGTAGCTGCTACATGTTTCTGTTAGGTATTACAACAATTTCATGACTTTCATTATTGCTAGAAAGAACTATAGCCTAATTTCCTTTAGAGGAACTAACACTGTAGGAAATATTTATAAAGTACAAAGGGGGTTTGTAAACAAAAAACAGTTCCCAGTTACTAACGCTGAAAAGAGGTTTCAGAAAACAATTTTCCATATTGGCAGTATCAGCCTCGACTGCCCACACTAAAAAAAGGAGTCAGAACTGCACAAATCTTATCTACTTGGATAAATACATATATTCTTAAGCAAGGAGCAGTGGAACTGTTTTGCTAGTGAGTTCCAAAGGTTAGAACAGCTTTTTAAGCATTCCGCATTTGCGAGCTGGAACGGCGTGCGCGTCGCGATCGCTCGCAGCTTGCAATGAACCGTCATGGCGAGCCTTTACTCAACGCAAATTCCTGGGGTATCTAAATACAAGGAACAAGCTTATTGGAGGAACAGAACAAAATCTTAGCATAAAACTCTTAAGCAGAGAAAGGAGTTTTTGAATTGTCCTGTTTCACTTACAGACTTGCTTTTGTAATCTGGGAAAATATTCTACTAGTTAGCCAGAAATACACAAAGACAAAAACATGCATAACATTTACTTGCATAGGTGGCCAGTCTATGCGTAAACACAAAAAAAAAAAAACATACAAACAAAGACGATACAGGGACGATTGGGGGTAATTTGGCTAACACTTCAACATCTGTCCATTACAAAGTATAAATCTACTACACTAGATTACCCTTTGACAGTGCCAGAAAGCACTCTATAAAACAGTATATGTATTGAGAACACCGCTAAATATAAGTCCATTCCACTTGGGCAGAGCAAACAAACAGGTAAATATCCAAACTTATGAGTTGGCTAAAGAACTCTGTCATGGTCTTGAAGCATTTCTTGAAACACTTTTTGACACCCATAGTGAAAATCTGTAAGACAAGAGATTATGTGCTGGATAAACCAAAAGTTGATAGATTAGAGTTGGCAAAACACCAGCAACCTAATTCTTTAAAGAAATATATAAAAACTAGCAGTAATCCCTAGACCCCATTTTGGAAACAGTTAATAATTAGGGGCATGTGCCCCCTCATTTAGATTCCTGTTGATGCCTATGCCCTCTGCAGGGACCCCACTGCCTGATCGATCCAGGACAATAGTATGTGCAGTAATTTCTTAAGAATGGGGCCAGCTAGTGAAAGTAACCGAGCAGGAAGATCGTGCTTGAAGAGCAAATATAAAATCTGTAAACTACCAGAGGTTGAAGGTAGTGAGAACCCACTAGCATACTTTGAGAAATTTTTAACAATTGTATTAGATTGTCAGTACCCGTAGATAAAATAACTTTGGATCGGGCTCACCGAGCAGGTGTCAGATTAAATTCAAGTCAAGATTATCCAAGAACTGTGTTTGTAAAACATTAAAGTTCCAGGACAGAGAAGCTGTATTAAGTAAAGCCAGGATAACTAAAGGATTGATTTATGAAAACATGAAATTTAATGCCTATCCAGATTTGTCATTAGAAATGGTAGAAAAAGGAAACAATATAATTCATTAAAGCAACTTTTGTTTAAAAAGGTGTTCAAACATCTATGCTCTATCCAGCGTGTAAGATTTGTAATAAATGGCCAGTTGCATACTTTTGATACTGCAGATGAAGCAATGGAGGCTTATAAATTGGCATATGAAATAACATAAGTATTAGCTGTGGACTGCGTCTGATGGTCTGATATTTAAACGAGATCTAAGTAAAAAAAATCCTGACTGTGAGGTGCACTTATTCCAAAAATAATAATAAATAAACAATATTCACAAATATTGTTGCTGCTGACACTGGCTCTAATTTTCCTGGCTGCCCTCCCTGGGTTGTTCTGCCTCATACTGAACTGCACTAAAACTGTTCTCTGCCTGTTACCTGACTGTAGTTGATTGCTTATACCTGTCTGTACCATGCCTGACAGTTGGACCCAAGTCTTTGTACTTTGTTTCAGCTGGTCTGTCTTGCTTGTATTCTGACTGTACCTTGTGTAACTTGATGCTAGCCTCTGTAATGTTATTGCTTGTATCTCTGTAACTCTCGTGGGTCACACCTGAAAATAGTCACTTGACTGGCTAGTGTGCTTACCTGATAAACAAAAGCTTAATAAATAAAAATAAATAAATAATCCCAAGTATGGAAAATAATAAAAGAAGAGGGGGAAAAGGAGGGGTTAGAGAGAGAAGGGAAGGCACCAAAAAAAGAAAGAAGAAACGGGGAAAAGAAGGAAAGGAAAAAGCAAAGGGAAAGGAAAGGAAGAGGGAAGGGAAAAGGAAAATTGAAGGGAAAGGGGAGAAAGGAAAGGAAAAGAAAGGAAGGAGAAAAGGGAAAAAGAAAAACGGTAATAATTTAGTAGTAGATCTAGATGTAGGGAAATAAAAGGGAGAAATGAAAATGATCACAATATTGTGCAATTCTTGGTCTATTTGGTGTCTAGGGACAATTTTCTGTTCATCTCTTTTCTTAGGGAGGGTAAATTTAAAGGGTTTTATATAGGAAGGGTGGGAAGGGAAGAGTATATGGATATGTAATAAAAAGTGGTGGATTGTTTCACAAGTTAAAAGTCAGAGGTTATATTATCAATTAAAAAAAAAGGGAGATTTTAGAGAAAAAAGTTTTATAAATGGTAGAAAATTGGAATATAGCCACCTGGAATATTAAAGGTTTACTGGATAGAAGGAAAGTAGTAAAGGTCCTTAAAAATATGGATAATAAAATAATAGATGTACTATTGTTCCAGGAGACACCTTTACTCAGCAGGATAGACTGTGGTTCGAGCACCAATGGGGAAGGGTGTATGTGTCAGATTATACTTCAAAAGCTAGAAGGGTGTTGATAGCATTTACTAAAAAAAGTCCTATGCCACATGTAACACGAGTTGCCTCAGATGATCAAGGACATTATATCATTATAACATTATAATTATATAACTTTAGGTAACTTAGCAGTTATATATGCACCTAATCAGAATTCTCCCATATTTCCTTCTGATTTCTTCCTGAGTTTATTAACATTTGAAGAACCATATACGGTGGGGAGATTTCAACTTTGTCTTACAGCAGATCGACAAAACATCTAATTTAGATAGATCTTGGCTACCTTCTAGAATGATAATTAAGAATTTCATGATGGACTTAAGATTGGTGGATCCATGGAGGGAGAAATATGGAGATATAAGGGTATATTCTTTCTTTTCACATGTTCATCAAACTTATTCTCTTATTGATTTCTTTTTGCTATCAAAATCAATATATTATAAAGTACAAAATATGCAATATTCTTCAATAGTTATTTCAGATCATGCCCCTGTATAGTAATGATAAAGATGGAACAAACTAAATCACCTTATACAATATGAAGAATAGGTAATGTCATGATAATGTGTCAAAGGAAACATAATGGTTGATAAAGCTATTTAAATAATTTTTGATTTAATTTAAATCAGGATACAACTATTATTAATATATGGAAAGCATATAAGATTTATCTGAGGGGCCATCTAATGTCAAGAATGAAATATCAAAGAAAGTTACAATTCAATTCTTTGAAGCAGTTGAAATATATATAAACAGTTAACCCAGCTACATAGCCTAAACATGGATCCAGAGATATATAAACAAATTTTGAGTAAAAGAGATCAGTTTAACCTTAAATCCAATGAAATAGCAGAAAACAAATATATAATGCTAGATCATATTATTACTTTAACACCGATAAATTTTGAAATTGCTTTCCTGGCAAACAAGCAAGATCAAGTTAAGAATTCAATAAATAGTATAAAAGATGAAAAAGGGCTAGTTAGAAATAATCCAGAAGAAGTATTGGAAACCTTTTACAGTTTTATAAGAGGCTCTATATGTCAGAATTGATAGCTAGTGAGGATCAGATTAAACAATATTTACATATGATAGAAATCCCAAAATACAGGAGTATATAACAAATATGCTGGATTTACCTTATTACAATAAATGAAGTAGGGAGGCAATAGACGGTTTGGCAAAACAAAAGTACCTGGACCTGATGGTTTGGGGCAGAGATATATAAAATCCAGAAAACAATTCTTATGAAACCCTTATGTTAATGTTTAACTCTTTTTGGAAATAAACAAAATTCCAGAATCTTTTAAAGAAGCCATAATTCAAGTTTTTTGAAAAGACAGATCCTTGAGCTGTGCCTCATATAGGCCCATCTCCCTATTGAATATGGACTATAAAATCTTCACTAAAAGTATAGCTAGAAAAATAGAGAATATATAGTCCACTCTAGTCCATAGAGATCAAAATGGATTTATAAAAGTTTGAACATTAACAGAAAATATACACTATACATTGAATATTGTAGACTTGAATACACAAGTCGATGCAATATTAGTGGCATTAGACACTGAAAAGCATTTGATAGAGTTGAATGGTTATATATTATGACCATAGTTCAGGAGATGGGCCTCAGGCACAGCTCAGCAGATGGTTAAACTTACATATGAAGCACCAGTGGCAATAATTAAAATCAATAATTTGATTTCATCTAAGTTTGAATTACAAAGAGGAATGAGGCAGGTGTCCCTGTCTCCTTTGATTTTTGCTCTCATTATGGAACCATTAGCAATCAAAGTCCGATAAAATAAATTTATTTCAGGTATTACGCTTAAAACACAAGAAGAAAAATAAGCTTGCATGTAGATGATATTATATTTTATCTCACTAAACCAGAAATGTCTTTAAGAAATGTTATTCAAGAAATTAAAGATGTTGGGATTTATTCAGGCTATAGAATTAATTGACAAAATCAGCTATGTTGAAATTAGATAAAATTATGTATCATTGGACATATTAGGGGTTCCTAATATGAATCAAGTTGAGGTAATAAAATATTTAGGAGTTAATATAAGTTCTCCTATTACAGATTTATATAAATCAAATTATGAACCTCTGTTAAATCAGATACAACAATATTTGAAGAAATGGAACTCATTATATTTAACATTGATTGAAGGGTAAATTAATCAAAATGCAAATTTTGCCAAAATTATTATTTTTTCTTCAGGCTCTGGCTATTCCAGTTCCAACAGATTTTTTTCACAAAGCTTAAAAGATGGTTATGAATTTTCTGTGGAAATATGCCAGTGTGAGGATTTCCTGAAAACACTAGTTTTACCGAAAGATAAAGGAGGACATGCATTGCTGGATTTTTATTTATATTAATTGGCAGCTCAGTTGACCCATATATGTCTATTGATTACAAGAAGAGAAATTACAGTTTCCCCAGCTCAAATAGAACTTGAACAACATCCCTTTGGTACATTTATGCAGTTGCTACATTCTGGTATTCCAACAAAAAGTTAAAAGCAGCGGTTACAACAAAATGACATATCGATGTTGGAAGTGTTTACAATTGAAATAAAGATTGGTAATGACCACTCAGTATACACCAATTTTTGGAAACTATAATCTTCCTTTCACTGTACCTTACAAGTTTCCAAATACTGGAGAGATAGGGTTTGAATCAAATTGGAGACATTATTATTAATGATACATTAGGGACATTTGAACAGATAAAGAATAAATTTCAGTTACAAGATGTTGATGTTTTCTATTATAATCAACTTAAATCTTATATAAATAAAACAAATCACAGTTGAGGTTAAGAAAATCACCTACAGTGATTAAGAATCTTCAGGATAATAAATTGGTAAAATTGATAACACCAATATATGGTGTTTTTCAGGAATCACTTAATCATAATATAGAAGGAGTCAGAAAGGAATGGGAACAGGATTTGGGAATTCATATTTCACAAGAACAATGTGTGGAAATCATAAAATGTATACAGAAAATATTTCATCTGTGAGGCTTCAACAAATACAAATGAAAACCACGCATCATGTTTATTTTACTCCCAAAAATTACATTTTATAAACCCGAATATAACAGATGTATCCAAGATGTTCTAATACTACAGGCACTTTAATACAGTTCCTTGCCACTTGCCCGTGTCTTTCAAATTTCTGGCATGATATAGAGAAATCTGCACAAAGAGTATTTAAGAGAAAAGTTTTTTCTCTCCAATGCTAAAATGCTAGCTTTTTACCAGATAAAATTACATGGGAGATTCATCAATATAAATTGTTAATCCTTTTATAATAGTGGCAAAGAGATGTATTTTACAAAACTGGTGGTACCTGGACCCACCGTGTTCACCCATTGGATTAATGTGATGGTGGATGTGTCTGCCTTGGAACAAGTGGGGTATATTGACAAAGAAATTGGAACAATTTAGGAAATGTGGACCACTTTCCAGCTGATTCTGAAGCAGATATAGGTGGAGCTATAGAATTATATTAGATATTTATTTCAATATGGTGAATTATAATATAAAATAGGAAAATAATAATTAAATAAATAGGGACAGGATCTCCTCATACCCTCTGAAAATGATGTATAAATGGTATTATATGGATCTTTCAGAAACAACAAGGTGATGGAAAATGATCCGCTAGCTATTAATCTGATGAGGAAAAGAAAAGAAAAAAAGAGGGGCCAGCTCTCCTCTGCAGGGCCCCCACTGCCTGATCTATCTAGGTCAGGTGATACGATGCAGTTTAACCCCTCCCCATATCTGCCTTGGTCCTCTAGTGAGTGCAGCAAATGGTGTTTAAAAAGACTACCTGTTCAGAGGCTCGACTGGGGCATAAAGATTCAGGATTGTAAGAGGATTCCATGTAGCTACCATCTACAGTACACAGACACTCCTCCCACTTGCATCCTGCACAACTATCTCCACAGTCAGAGGCATGTCTCACCTAACTACTGTAGTATTGCCACTCCATGTCTGTGTGTATGTTCCACATATGTGGAAACATAAACCTCACCCACCCAGTTTCTTTTCAGTTTAGCATGTTATGCCATGTTCAGGTGGGTTTCCTTGAGCACTGCAGGAATAGTCCACAGTTTCCCCAGCTCCTGGGAGATTCTACCATATTTTTTCAATGGGTTGGTTAGCCCTTTAAGAAATATATAGTGACTCTTAAGTCTCCCATCTAAAAGTTGATGTGCCCCTTATCCTGATCTATGACATACCAGAGCAGAACACCACAATTAACTGAAAACCAACAGGAGCTACGTACAAATAAACAGAACTTCAAGGTAAGTGACTCATTGTGGAGTGCCCACTCAGGTGTCTCAGGAGCCTCCACCACTTGTGCAGTCTGTGTTGATCACTGAAGTCATTGACATCATAGTCACTGTTTTCCAATACTGTTGACTGCTTATCCCCCTTCCACCTTCTGCCATTACCAAATGCTCTCTCAATATGGCATAACTTCCTTCCATGTTTGGATATGCTGGGCTGTGGATCTCCAGTGGTTTTACAAATGGATGACAAGCTGTGACTTGTTGAGGGGATGTTTGCTGTTGCTCACTTCTCCTCAGTTTATCCACTGTCTGCCAAGCTTGGTCATTGAGCAACCATTTCATTGTGTCAGGCATCACCTGAGTATTTCCTCTGGGACTCATAGATCAGTGAGTGCAGTACAAGCTTCTGCCAAAGTCTGGAATAATTTTTACCATTTTGTATGAACAGTTTACACTAAGCAGGTTAAAAAGCAGTCTTTTATTGTTTTTTGTTTCAGAAACGCTGGATGACAAACAGTTTCTTCTGTTCTCCATGGTCTGTGGGGCACAATCATTGTCAAAGAAGAGCTTTATGTCCCCAAACAGAACTTTTTCTCCTCATACTGCCAATAGAACTTTCATCTTTGTCTGATAGTTCAAGAACCTCATCACCAAAGATGTTGGCTATGCTTGTGGGTCTGTCAGGTGAGGCATTAGGGCTCTATGGGCTCTTTCAATGTGTAACAGTTCATCCCATGGCCAGTTAAATAGTTCTTGTACAAAGGATTCTGTAAAGGTTACCATGCGCTCCTGCTGTGTTTCTCCAGGAGGCCGTGGATCCAGAGATTGTTGTGATGGGACCTCAGCTCAAGGTCTTCAAGCTTCTCATTGACTTCTATTTTTTCTATAGAAATATCAGAGAGCCATTGTGATGGTCTGTTTGGGTCATGGTTTCTGTGAGGCTTCATTCTAAGTTTGCAGTTCTCTTTGACCTCCTCACCATCTGTTTGGTATTGCTATCAAACTCTAGCCAACTTATGGAGGATCCAAGGTTTTTAGTTCCCTAAATATGCTTTTGGATGTAATGATAAACTGCTGCTTGTCTTCATCATCCTCTGAGCAGTCCTCATGGCAGGTTGATGGGGAGCTAGACTGAGACACAGACAGGCCATAACATCTACTAACTTTCCAGGTTTCCTGGCTGGCTTTGCTTCTACCACAAAATCTTTCAGTTGTTGCTTCACCATCATTATGGCATTGATTTAACACTTTTCCAGCAGTCAGAAGGTAGGTGGGTAAGGTGTAAAATAGTTTTCAATCCCAGCCAAGGGGAGCTCAGGCAGAGAACAGCTACATGAGTTTGTGATGCAACTCGAAGTCCTGCAGATTTATTGATCACCATAAATTGTTAGATAAATATAGAACCACTTGAAGAGTATATGTTTTCACATAAAGAAAAGGTTGTGTTCTTGAAATAAATAGTAAAGTCATCAATATGTAGTATGTCTTTAAAATGTAAAACATTTACCACCAACAATGCTAACTAGATTTTGTTTTGCAATTTACAGACAATATTAAATTAATCCGAAGCAACATATTTTGTCAGTTTTTAGATGTATAATGATGAAGCCTGTTCAACAACTACTTAAAGTGTTCTAGAAACATAGAAACATAGAATTTGATGGCAGATAAGGACCGCTTGGCCCACCCAGTCTGCCCATTTCCCTACCTACTGGATAAGCTGCAGATCCTAGTTAACCAGCAGCCTACTTCTTCCTACCCCACCCCTAAAATTGCCTTATGACTGTCCCATGCATGCTTGAATTCCACCACTGTTTTGACTCCACAACCTCTCCGGAAGGCCGCTCCATGCATCCACAACCTCTCTGTGAAAATATACTTAAATTACCTCTGAGCCGCTCCTCCTCTATCTTCAAATTGTGCCCCTTGTTCTGCACACCTCTTTTTGAAAGATGCTACCCTCTTGGACTTTGTTGATTCCTTGAGGTACTTGAAAGTTTCTATCATGTCCCCCCTCCTCCTTTCCTCGAGGCTATACATATTAAGCTCCTTAAGTCTCTTCATATGTCTTCGGGCAGACCCTGCACCATTTTAGTTGCCTCCTCTGGACAGCTTCCATTCTGTCTATGTCTTTGAGGAGATTGGGTCTCCAGAACTGCACGCAGTACTCCAGATGGGATCTCACCAGCTATCTGTACAGAGGGATAATAACTTCCTATCTATTATCTGCCTGCTTGTGTGCAAGAAAAAATAAGCAGATAACCAGGGTGCCTAATTACATTTTAGTAAAAACAAACTTTTTGAAAAGTAAAACAAACTTTTTGAAAAAGTGCAGTTCAACAAGAAACTGTTGATTCTGCTCAGAACAGTTTACTTAGCAAGAAACCAGACCCACGCTAAAGTCCATGAATTAGCTGCTTTAGCAACCAGCACTTTACAGTACCTACAGTCGTGGGTAAGCACTTCATAAATGTTGTTGCTGCTTTGTTTGTGTGCAATAAAACACCAGCTTTACTTACTGATGCTACTGACTACAAGGGTCTGGTTTCTTACTAAGTAAACAGTGCTGACCAGGATCAACACTTTGTTGTCCACCACCACTTATGCTCTGCTGCCCAGCTTCACAAGGACAGGGACACCATAGCTAGAAGCAGCTACACCCTCTCCCCCAGGCCACATCGATTTATTTGGTCACACCCATGCTCTGCTGCTCAGCTTATCCCACAAGGAAGACTCCCTGATAACAGGCACCATAGCCAGAAGTGGTTATGCCCTTCTCCCAGGCACGCAATCTCTCTGCGCGGCCCATACTGTGCTGCCTGGCTTCTCCTGAGGAGGACTCCTGATAACAGGGTACCATAGCCAAAGCGGCTATGCCCTTCTCCCCGGGCCGTGGCGATTCTCTCTGGTGCTGCCCACGCCTGCTACCTGGCTTCTCCTACAAGGAGAACTCTCCTGATAAAGGGCACCATAACCAGAAGCGGCTAAGCCCTTCTCCCTGGGCTGCAGCAGTTCCTCTGGCCGCCACCCATGCTCTACTGTCCGGCTTTTCCTTCAAGGAGGACTCCTGATAACAGGGCACCATAGCCAGAAATGGCTACACCCTTATCCCCAGGCCATGGTGATTCCTCTGGCTGCTGCCCACGCCTGCTCAAGCTTCTCCTACAAGGTATGCCAGCTCTCAGCACCACTTGAGCCCCAGTCTGGTTCTTCCTTCTACTGGCTGCTTCCCATACTGCTCAGGGATTTTATTGGTCAACCCATGAGTCCCAGAGCTGCCATTGGTTGCCGCATCAATCTAGGCTTGTACAGTTGCTCGGTCCCTGTGGCTTTCAAAAGTCAAAGTGCTGGGTCTGCTTTTTATGCTCCAGTTGCCTGTAGCTAGTATTTTTGTCCCACCCACCCTGGCCCCGACCTCTATTAAATGCGCCATAGCTCCTCTCTGGTTACTCCCACCACTACTGGCTGCTGCATGATCCTAGCTCACAATTCCACCAAACTCTACTCTCTCATTATTGGCCTCTGTAAGAACCTAATTCACTTCTCATCTTAACGCCCTAGCTCCCTCACATTACTAATTTTGATTGGGGCCTACCCTGAGCTTGCATCTGATCCATTTGCTCAAGCATACAAGCTCAAGCTTAGCCTGGGGTCTCACCTGAACTAAGCAACAACTCAGCTGTACTCCCAACACCCTCCTGTCTCTCTTGCCCTTTTGTTGCTTGTGCTGTTCCTGCTCTGGCATCTGTGACTATCTTCTACCTGCCTATTTCTTACCACCACTCAGTTGTGCCTTGTGCTCTAGCATGGGGTCTACAATATATCCTACTACTCTTTGGTTGCATTGCATTATATGTTTGTGCATATCACCCTCTCCTCTCCTGTACTTAATTCCCCTGACCCTTTCTTCAGCCTGCAGTCACATAACACGTGTCCGTTACCCACTTCACACCCTACCAAGTGCACCACCTGTATCTGGGACCTATGTGCCTGGATCCTGGACCACTTCATGTTGCACTTTTTATGGAAGGCACCCTGTTCTGTACAATTCCCCTTCACTTATATGTGCCTCATCCACTATGATTTTCATCTATGCATCCTTGGCGCCACAACACATACTTACATTCACCCACCCCTTCTGACCCAGCCCCGTAAAAGAGCAAGATCATGCTTGCTTAAGCTCCTATTAAATGCACTCACAAAACTCTTCCTTTTGCTCCTAATTTGTGCAGGCAACATTGAACTTAATCCCACCCTCCCGATTACTGCTCCTCTGCCCTGCCTTGTATGAAGGGGCTACATTAATGCCTGTAGCTTGCTAAAGAAACTTGACACTATTCAGGCATGATTCAACCTCACCCCCTGACATTGTTGTGGTGACTGAATCCTGGATGAGACCATCTACACTGGACTATGAATTAAATACTCCCTCATATAACGTATTTAGGACCAATAGGTTAGCAAGTAGGGGGTAGCCATTTGTGTATGGGACAATCTCACTGCCACCATCATTGCCTCTATGTCAGTACCCCTGGAATTTGAATGCACTACCCTAAAACTGCTTCTTCCGTCATCAACCCTATTCACATATAGTTGTTATAGGCCTCCCTCTGCTGGGAACAAGGTGTTATATCACTTATCCAATTTGCTAACCTCCTTATCCTCTGAAGTTATTATATAGGTGACCTTACATGGACTGGTTATCTACTTCCTCCCAACCTAATAGATTTATGTGATAACTTTGGCTTATCACAGCTTATTATGGAAGCTAACTTAAAACCCTAAAACAGCACTCTGATTGATGTTATTTTTGTCAACAAACCCATCTTTACTCCCACTCTGGCGTATGTTTCAATGACATTAGTGATCATTGTACCATTGCCTGTGTTCGGACCTCCCTAAGTTTGCATCTTCCTCTAGCTACACCTTTAAGAAATTGAGACAGAATTTTGTCCCATGCCTTCCTCTTTGATTTACAGGGCACCAATTGGCAGGACTTCTACCTGGCCTCAGTAACAGAAGCATATGAAGTCTTTAAAACATTGTCCTCGGTTCCATCAATAAACATGCCTCTCTAAAATTCATTTATAAAGAAAAGTTGCCCTTGGTTCTCTGCCAGCTTGAATGCAGAACTGCTTTATAGGGACTTGCTCTGGATGAGGGCTAAGAGGTCCAAACAGACTGCTGAGCTGCTAGAAACAGGTGCACCAGATTGACCTGGGATGCAAAATCTAGCTACTGCTGCTCTAAACTTGAATCCTCAGCTAATAGCTCATCTAGATTATGGAAAACATTAAAGGATATCCAAGGTCATAGCTCCTCTAGCCAATTCCCACCTAAAATCTCTACTGGCACTTCTGCCACCACTGTCAACAAGAAATCCTCGAACTCTTCAACAACCACTTCTACAACGGGTTTAGCCTTCGATGCTTCCCGGCCAACAACTTCTCATGCTAAATTATGCACCTTTAACACTATTCCTCCGGCCACTGCCTTGACTGCCCAAGTCAAAGCTGTCTCCTTGCCCCTGTCACAGTGAAGGAAGTAGAGGACCTTTGTTCCAACTGGACTGCAGGAGAGCCCTGGTGCAGACCTGATTGAGCCATACTTTCTAAACTTGGCTACTATGTCCTGTCACCCCCAATAACCCACCTCTTTAACCTGTCCCTTGACCAGGGCATACCCCTGCCATATAGAAAACTACCCACATTGTACCACTCTTTAAATGAGGCAGCACTAGTGACCTAAACAATTACCACTCAATTACCCTGCTCCCACGCCTCTAAGCCTTTGAAAAGGTGGTCAACTCCCAGTTAAGACAATACATTGAGGATGCTGACCTACTAAACCCAGCCCATTCTGGCTTCCAGCCTTGTCACAGCACCATCACAAATGATTGTCTGAATGACCTGGATGCCAGGAAATTGTATGCGCACTGTTCCTTGACCTTAGCAAAGCATTTGATATGGTGGACAACACCCTGCTTTTGGCTGTCTGATGGAATATTGGTGTTAGCAATCTGTCCCTTGACTGGTTCTCCAACTACCTCACTGACCATTACCAGCAGGTCAATCAGGGGCCACCTCTCCCTTTGAAACTTTTTCCAAGAGGGTACCCAAGGGTCCATTCTTGGCCCACTTTGTTTGCCATTTATATAAATGACATAAATGCTTGAGTCAGATCAGCAAATATTCAGTTATTTGCTGATGACATTGTGCTGTATGTAGCTTGATTGACCTAGGAACAAGCATGTAGCAACCTGCAAACAGAGTTTAATCACTTACAGGTTAATCTCCTGTGCTCTAAGCTCCTGGTAAATGCCAAGAAAATGAAGGCCATGATAGTCACCCTTCAGTGAAGTCCTCCATCCCTGCCTTCTGTGGGACAGCACCTAAACTTCTTACCTTGCTCAGCGAACCTCTGGACTATGTGGAGTCTTTATATACCTGGGGTGTGGATTGGCTTAAAACTCTCATTCAAAGTCCATATCAAAGAAATCTCTAAGAAACTCAAGCAGAGGCTTGGGATCTTCTTTAGAATCAGTCATTTGCTAACCAAGAGGGAAAAAGAGGTCGGTACAAACAATATTTCTGCCCTTCTTGACTATGCAGACTTCTTGTATGGGCACTGCTTGAATGAAGCTATCTTCGCACTCAACACTTGTATTATCGCTTTAGGTTTGTTACTGGTGCCCCATTTAACACACCACTGTACCTTTACAAGAGCGTGGATGGTGCTCACTTAGCTTCAGGAGGCACAAGAATGCTGTGCTGTGGACCTATAGAGCCATTACTACTAAGCTACCTCAAGACATCAAGGACTATTTACCTACCTGCAACCCGGTACCTATCTGCTAGAAGTCTCTCTACTTTTCCCTTTCCACCCCCAAAGTTAGGACGCTCTTTGGCAGAGTGGCAATAAGCCATGCCCTCCCTGTCCTCTGGAACAATGGACAAAAAACACTGCAACTTGCTTCCCTGGTGCCATTGTCCTCTTTTAAAAATCTGATTCTGCGGTCCTTCCAGGAGACTTGCAACTGCACATAAGTAACTGATCTAGCCCCCAACTTGTTTGTCTAACTATCCTGCCCAGTGTTTTCCTGCCTCATTGTATGTAGCTGTTCTCACCTCTCCCTGACCCCCACGTTGACCACGCCTACATTTTTAAACCTCATTTTACTCGCCTATTCATTGTGCATTTTCTGTGTATATTCCAGCCTACCTACATAAGTGCTATGTTACATTAGTTTGACAACCTGTTAGTATAGTAGCCAGTCATTGCTGTATGTGTATTTACTATGTATCTACCATGTATAGAAATGTTATATATCTATATTCTGTCTGCCAATGTACTTATATTTGAATTATATTCCTCCGTTATATGTACATTCTTTTACTTTAGGTGAATCTAATATCTCACTTGTGTATTACTTGTATATTATCTGCCAATGTATTTGTGTCTGTGTCAAATTGCTGATGTATATCTACTCTAGGTCCATCTTGTAAATGAGTTTTACTCAGTGGTGTTCCACCTGGTAAAATAAAGATTTTGATTGATTGATTGACCGTGTGGGTCTAGTTTCTTACTAAGTAAACAGTGCTAACCAGGATCAACACTTTGTTGCTGAACTGCACTTTTCAGATTGTCCTAATTCTCCTAGGTATGTGCACCGGTATTGCCTTTTCTGCCTTTTTGTGTTTTCTTTGCTCCTAAACTGTATATTTAGTTAAAATTGTTGATGTTCCTGTTCTTTATTTGTACGGTAGGTACAAACATTTAAAATAATTATTCAGTAAAACCATTTAATCCTACCAATAGCTTTTCACTACTTCATACATAGTCTGTTAAGCAGGGCACCTTGCTTTACTCTGGCTATAATCTTTTCAGTTATTTGAAGGTACTGTAACTGTTCAAATACATTTCAACTGTTTGATCAGCATTTTGTGGAGAATGTTATCCAAGTTGTTTTGTTGTCTTTGCACATGAGCAAGAGGGTGGTAGATTATTGCGTTAGAGAGCAACGTTATTAGATCCCATCCCTCAGAAACACAAACAAGTTTATCATCAACAGGACCATCTAAAATCCTCAGACGTGTTATACAGACACATAGAAGTTAATCTAAGTCCATTCAGGATAAAAGTACATGTACAGGGAACAAAACATGGGATGCAAAAGAATAAATAAGCTCAAAGAGATCCAACACCACAATACTAGATATTGTCTAGAGCCAAAAAGCAAGCACTTAAAATAAGTGACATGTAGTTGTTATTTAAACCTGCTGATAAGGGTGGAGTGGTGCCAGTGTGGGTAAGGGATGCTTATATTAATTATGCACTGAGACAATTATCAGATCACAATTTATACAAGAACTGCTAGACCCAACTGAAAATGTTAAGGTGCAAGCAGATAGTATCAGTGGAATACTGAAAGTTAGTCTGGTTTTATTACAGAAAAGAAGCTGACTTTTGACTGATAATTTCCATGTAAGCCAACCTGCTCTCTGCTACCAAAATCACACACACTATAAACCTAATCCTGTGTTAAGGTGTTTTGTCCTTAATATGAACCATTGTAATATGTGGGTAAACTAGCTTTTATTGCTGCTGTAATCTTCCTGTAAGTTTCATTGTTTTCTATGACAGTGTGGGGCATAAGTCACAGGGCTGCAACCTGAAGCATTGACTATGCCTTAGGGGAACAGTAATTGGGGAAGGGGTAGTTAAGATGTGAATTACTCTGTATGGGGAGAGATAGAGAGAGAGAGAGAGAGAGGGAGGGGAGAGAGAGAGAGAGAGAGGGAGGGAGGAGGAAAAGAGAGAGAGAGAGAGACAAGGTAACCTGGATGCACTTTTGCCCCACTGGCCAATTGCCTATTGCCCTATCCAATGGTGTGAATTCCTTGTGGAAGACCCTAGAAGCCTGAGGACCTTAGTGCAACACTCTGGAAATGAGAATTAACTTTATTTGATTATCTGCGACTCTGGAAACGAAAATGTACTTTGTTTGATTGGCTACAACTCTGGAAACGAGAATACATTCTTTGATGTGCTGCTTCTGGTCTCCCAGGCCTGCTGAGAGTATAAAAATGCTACAGCTTCCCAGAGAGCAGGTGAGCAGGAGAGATTAGGGTATCACGTGGTTTTGCTGGCCAAACCCTTGGAGGAGAGCAGGGCAAAGGAGACCGCACAGCTGCTGCATGGAGAAGCTGACCATAGGAATTATACTCCAGTAGGGGAGATTCCTGTTACCAAGAACAAAGACTGAGGAAAAGAGGAGAACTGATTCTGAGTCTGTTTTTTGAGCTGCATTGTGATGGGAGACATGCCCAGAGGACTTTTCTAAAGGGAACCTAAAGAAATAGCACTGTTAAATCAACTCTAACCAAACCTGATGCCAAGCAGAGCAATCTCAACCTGCTCACAGACACTGGACTCCTAACCAAGACTACTCATATAGCTGAAGCTCTAAACCTCAAATTCACCAACATTCAAGCCTACCCATAAGCTCCCACTGAAGACTCACTTCTTCCACCCCTGATGTCTACGATCCCAAAAAGCTGGGCTGCCCTACCTTCTACTTCAAAGTCACCACCCCAGAGGAGGTCTATCAACTCATCTAGGCTCATCCAATCTCCAGCAGTGCAGAGAGTGATGGCCTGTGTCCCTGGTTACTTACACTATCTGCTGCCTCTCATTGTAAAACCTCTAATCTTTCTATATAACTTGTTCTTATCATCAGCCCGATGGCACTGAGGGTTGAGGTGCTTGGACACCACACCTCGCACCACGCTGGTGACCTGAGTTCGGGAGCGAGCTCGGGTGCTGGGAGTCAGCAGGGATGGTCAGGGATCGAGAACTTGCTGGGATGCTCTCTCTCCTCCCAGGGGAGGGCTAGTTTGTCTGGTGTTCCAGCAGCCTCCAGTGGAGATCGGGCACTGCAGAATGCATACAGCACATACAGTAGTGTGGCTGCCATTGGCAGGTTTGCCATGCACCATGACGTTAGGAGTGCACCACAAGGGGAGGGAGGATGGAGAGCTCACCAGAGCAAGGAAAAACCTGGCTATGTGAGGGTAGATGATGGCACCTGACCCCATTCCCATCACCAGATCCCTCTCTCCTGGCCTTCCAGTTCCCCCACCGGGCCCTCACTTGCAGCCAGGGTCTGTCTCTAAGAACGCCTAACGAGGAAGGGCAGCCTATCCTGAAGGGGTTAAGCCAGGTGTACTGGCTGCGGGAGGAGGGGAGAGAGGAGACTTAGGGGTTAAGAGGACCTCAGGTAGGCAGGAACAGGCAGGATGCCTGAGAGAGGCTCCACAGGTCATGATCGGAGGAAAAAGAAATGTAAAAAAAAGTCCTTATCTTCCTCCTCATTCCCCAGCTCTGGAAACAGGCCAGGTAGTTCACATATTTAAATCAGGAGACCCCAAGCTCATGCACAACTACAGACCTGTCTCCATTCTTTAACACCTCAGCAAAATCCTTGAGAAAATCGTCTTCCTGCAAATATCTGACAACATCACTACACGGGTTGCTCTTCCCCTTTCAGCATGGCTTCAGCAAGGGATTTAACACTACTTAGCTCTTTGCTGGTTCTCTGACTATGTACTTTGATCAACCAAGGAGAGGATGCTCAGAGGGCAATCTTCATTGACCTATAGAAAACATTTGATCTTGTAGACCATGATCTCCTCCTACATAAATTCAACTCCTACAGCTTTTCCTCCTGCACCTCTGAATGGTTTCAACACTACCTCTCCGATAGATCCCAGTGGATCTGGATCAGAGAAGTAGCATCCAGGCCTCAAGAAGTGTACAGGCGTTGGCCCACCGGTGCAGCGGTTGGATTTCCGCTTGTGGCCAGCGACCGGGTTCGGGAACGGACCTGGGTCATTAGAGGGTTGGCCATGGGAGAAGGATAGAGCATCCAATGGACTGCTCTCCTTCTCCGGGGAGGGTGGGGAAGTGTTAGTATGAGACGGACTCCCTGGCAGAGGCCAGGGGTCCCACAGCTACCAGCACTTGCATCTAATGGAGGGGGGATGCTGGACGTCATTGCACATCCTCGCCTCCCAGAGGAAAATCAAAAGAAAATGGAGGGAGAGCCTCCGCTCACATGAAGCCCTCCCTGGGGTTTAATTAGCTACTGCCACCACCACACTCCCAACCAGATGTTGCCCTGTGGCACCAGAATTAGGGAACTGGTGCCGCAGCCCTGCCCTCTGGGGGCAAGCTGGGGGTAACTGGGAGTATGCAGACAACAGGCAGCTGGTGGAAGCTCCAGGGGCCGTGACCAGGGCAGAGATTGACAGAGGCCCTCCTGGGAAAAAAAAAGAAGTGTACAGAGGTGTCCTACAGGAGTCTATGTTGGGCCCCATTCTCTTCTCCCTGTCCATAAACAGCTTAACTTATTACCTCCAATAGCTCCATATGAAGTCTGAACTATCCATTGTTTACCTGACACAAAATGGCCACCCAGGAGGTAATGAGTTAATTGATGTCAATCCAGAATGCCAGAAAATCATGTACGAGATGACCTGATCCTTTCAGGTGTGACCATGGTCCTCATAAGTTATCCTCTTCTTCTAGATTTCACACTTACCTACCCATGGACGATTCACAGCCAATAGATTCCTGATCAATACAGGTTCACAGCCAATAGACTTCTGTACAATACAAAAAAACCAAAGACCATGCTTTTGGATCCAAGCATAAACTTGCTAAAATCTCCGAGGGCTAGACTAACTCCTTCCATATCCAAGCCACAGGCGGTACCATCCTGAACACATATATAGCTACAAATAGCTAGAAGTCACCTTGTTCCATGATCACATCGGGATGATGGTAAGAAGATCAATCAACAGATCAGAATCTGCTATCACCTGAGACATTTCCTGACCCTGAAGGTGTACTTAGCAATTGGGCCAGGCACACTTCTCCGCTGCTGGATTACTGTTCCCTCATAATATCCCAAACCTCCTGTCATCAACTCATTCATCTCAATACTGCCTATAACACTATCTGTTGATTCACCTCCTAGCCCACTTTCTACTCACCACTGCTCATTATATGCCTTACTAGGGTGGCTCTCACCCACAGGCCTACCATGACAAACACAAACAGAGTTGCACAGGGTTTTGGGATGCTCTGTGACAATATCCAACCATGGAAAAGTTTGTTGCAACCTGTTTCCTATTTTCTTTACTGGCTGAAGTAAAGACAAAGACATTTTTGCATTGAATCAAGTCTCTGTCTTTTCCTTTGTGTATGGTGAGTGCCGAGACTTTTGTTTTCTACAGGCCTGCCGTGACCTTTGCCTGAGCACTCTTGTCCATAAATCACTTTCTGCAGGAACTGCATCCCGATAGCCAGATTTCTTACTTTTAAACATGGCACAAGGGAATTGAGGTACTCCTCTCAAAGCCTACTTAATCATCCTTGATCCTTCACTGATATGGGCAGAGAGGTTTCTCTGTCGCTGCCTCAAACTCTGGAATACTCTTCATGTCCCACACCTGTCCATTGGCAGCACATCAGTCTTTAGAACAAACCTGAAGAGTGTTCTACTTTTAGCATCTGCCTGCAAGTGCTCATCCTAACCTCAGTGCACCTACTCCTTGATCTTGTCTGTCCAGATTCCTTAGCTTTGAGTCAGTATTTATATTATGGTCTATCAGGCTAACCAATATGTATGAATATGTTGCTCTGTATTGTTTATTGTTGTTCCCAGTGTTGTAACTTGCTTGTCAAATCCTGTTATTGTTGCTTCTAATTCCTTTTACTTACTGGATAATTAGTAATTAAATGCCATTGTACTCTTAGACCATACCTCTCAAGCACTCTGAGTCCTTGCATAGTATCTTACATGTTAGTCCTCTAATGCACTGTATGTTCTTCAACACTATTGCACAGAATTATATGTGTTAGCATTCTGATGCAATGTTTGTTCTCCAGGACCATTGTTTAGTCTCCTATGAATTAGCACCTGTTGCACTGAATGTTCTCATTACCCATGTCATGTTGCTTTTGTTACTGTATGCATCATATTTATGGGCTGGGTCATACCTGGAAAACAATCCCTAGGATCACTGTACTTACCTTATTTAGCAAATAAATAAAACTATCTCTCTCTGTCTCTCTCTTCCTGTGAGATTCAATGTGTGTTTATGGGTTCTGTAGCTGTATCTCTCTGGATTAGTACTGTATCATCGATGGGTAAAGGGTACTGCACTATTTTGTCTCTAACTGACTGTAGGTTTGTAATTTGGTGCCCTACAAGAAACGTGTTTGTGCCTGCAATTAGGGGAACAGATCAGTTTTAAGCTAATTAGTACTGAATAAGAAGCAGTAGCCTTGATGAAATAATAGTCTGGATAAAAGCTTTTTTTTTTTTTAGCTTTATCATTAGAAAAGCATGTCGGCCTTCTAAATTATATAAAATTGGACGAGGCCTGATCAGACATGCTTTCGATGTAACCAGGCAGTTGGGGACCTATATCATATCTTCTGGGAATGCCCACCATCAAAATGCTGTGGGATCAAATTAAATATAAGGCAGATCCATTATTGGGCATTAGCCAATATTTTACCCAGAAGTCTGTATGGATAGGTGATTATACTGGTATTGCGGTCAAAGTTAGAAGATATTATATGGCCTTGATTTCAGTCTCGCTCAAGAGAAGGTGGTGCTAAAGCATTGGTTGGATGACACCCCAGTTACTTACGAATTAATTACAAAATTATTATTCAATCTGAATATGGAAAAACTTGGGGCTAGGAGAAGGGATAATCTGGCAAAATACGAATCGATATGGAGCTCTTTCATACGCTTTATTTGCTTCAGCCCAGGCTCAGTAATGGAAGGTAACATAATTCTGGTAAGCACACTGATGAATGGATCTTCCCAATGCATTTCAGCAGTAGGGTGGAGGGTAGGGGGATTGGGAGGGTAGATTGGATGATTATATGGGATGGGGGAGGGAGGTTTTATAAGAAAATGTCTGATTTTATTTTATAATGTAATAGGTGTTAGTTTTTCTTCGTTTTCTGTGTTTTAGTTTAATTAAGTCTTTGCTGATATGTACTGTTTTTTGTCGCTTTGTTAATAAGAAAATCAATAAAGTTGAATTTTAAAAAAGAAAAGCAAGTCTGACTGGGGAAAATAACGGGGCAAAAGTTTTCCTAGTGTTTCAGATACAATTAGCTCCTGCAGGCTACCAGAAGAGATTAGTTTTGGCATGAAAGGAAGAGTTTTACTGTTTTTCATGCATTTGGGACTTGTGTAGTTTTTAGGATTTTCCTTGGTTAGTAAGCCTGCAGTGGAAGTTTGCTTTCACAAATAAAATTTGATTGAGTTGCACATTATTAAGTGTGTAGTAGGCGCACGCGCATGTGCTTGTGTGTTTCCTTGTCTGTACCTCAGAGGATTCAGGACCAGAATACACACTTTTCAAGTGAGGACCAAAACCATGGTCCTCACTAGTATTTCACCTGTTTTTCATTCCTGGCCCTTAAGCAACTTGTTGGAACAAAATTAAGGAGGGCTTTAGAACCTCTACATAAATGAAATATTTACAAATGTGTATTATTGTGGCTGCATAGTGAAAGCTATGGTGATGTATTGCTATTAGGTAGTACAGAATGGGTGCTCAAGAAGCGTGACTAGTGCTGAAGCAAAAGTGGTCTTCCACTGATTGCAGGGCTGTTCTTTGTCTGTCCTCGCCTCTACCATGTCACTGTTTTCTTGCTCCCGAGCTCACTTCCGTGCACTTTCTGTTCCATTGTAACTGTATAGTATTTGTATCTGTGTCCTTTAAGCTCATTGATTGTGAGACACTGACCTCCATTGCCCCCTCAACAGTCCCAGTCCCCAGAGAGCTGCTGACCCCTCCCCCACCCCCAACAGTTCCAGTCACAGCTTCTGTAGTGAACTTTAACTGCGGTCCAGCCTTTGTTTGCAGGTTCAGCAGTCTTAGTAGGTATCAATGTATCAGCAAGGTTTGTAATACTAACAAAAGATAATTTAAGATTCTTTAACTGAAGCACCACTAGGAGTATCCTTTTGTAAAGCTGTCTTTATGTTTGAAGTCTTTAGTATCTTTTACTGAGGATAATACAGTTTGGTTAGATGATCCAAAGCTATGGGTCTGTGTCTTGCTTTCAGCCTTTCTCCTGCTGGCAATAACTGGAGATCTCCCCAGCATTCCTGAAGTTACCAGGCATGCCATGCAAATGGGACTGAAGGTAATAAAAATATTGTTTTAAGGTGATGTAAAAAAGGCAGGTGATTTGATAGTTTGAAAAACTAGGGTGTTTCAAAACACATTTCATGATCAAGAATCTTGAAAAAATAAAAGATTCGAGGGCATGAATTGAGAAATCTGACACAAATCTCACCTCTGACAGACTGCTTGCTATTGCTGGAGTTGGGCAGCAAAAGTGAAAAACTGACAGGCAGCCATCAGAGTGTGACTCACACTGACAGAGAGAGCATTCCTGTCACAGCTTCTCGAAGGGCACATCACTGCCGTCTGTGCTCACGAATGAAAATGCCATCTCGCACAGCTGATCAGTGATGGGGACGGCACTGAGCACGAGCTGAGGACAGGATTACTGATGACCCTGCTCCTAATGAAAAGCAAATAAAAAGTAAAGGGATGCTGTAAACTTGAGTTGATCATTTATTTTTATCATTTAATAAAAGGTGTACTGCCTAAACAGTGTCACTGCATGTTTTTACACTCCTACGGCATAATTTTTCCTGGTAATCTCAATGTAAATGATCATTTGTTGGATTTTAATGAGGAACGGATAATGAAATGTCAGGTGGGTGCATTCTGTGGATGGCTTCCTGGTGCAGACATGATAATGGAATGCAGGTAGTGGAATGCTATACATACAGACTTTCAGTGTCCCTGGTACAACTTGGAGGCATGTGTACCTGTCTCCTCCATCCCTTTCTTGGGATTACCAATGGGTAGTAATACAAAAGTCATACCCCACCTCCTGAATAAACTTTACTGAATGAACCTCCTGCCATTCTGATGATTGGGATCCCATGTTTGAGGTTCATACCAGAACCTCTGAACTGTGGAAAGTTGGCTCTCCACCAATAGACCATTGGGCCAAACTGAGCACTAGGCTGTTTTTATTATCTTTCTTTGCTCCTTCTTTTTTTTGGAGTATCTGATACCCTCTTAAGCCTCCCAATAGTCAAGTTCCACACATGGTTACCTCTTCGCCATGTGGGGTAGGAAGAAGACTGCCTTATTTCATCAACAGGTCTCTGTGTGTTTACCCTTCTCCTGCCATGATGGGCCTTGACATGCCCTCCCAGCCTCAAAATACTATCTGGAAAGAGGAGCAAAGCACCACTTTTGTTTGTGGGGCAGAGCACTCATTTTAATGGAGGTGGGCCACTTTGTTAAAGGGGTTGAGCTACATTGTTGAGAGCACTGTTGTGGGAGGTGGTGGTCTCTTGTTTGGGACAGGGTTGGGCTCCCATTCTGGGAGGTGGCAGAGCTCCCTTACTGAGAACGATTCTCTTCAGGTATGAGAAGTGCTCCTTTCCCACTATTGGCCACTGGTCAATTTGTCTTGGCATGGATGAATTGGTGAACATGAGACGAGTGGTAGCCCCCAGCAGTGGATAATCACAGACTCTTCCTTTGACCACCATCAGTCAACTTGACTGGAACTCGCTCAGCAACTGTCTGCAGCCTAATGCTGCTTTTACCCAACATCCACAGGCCCATGCGATACTTGACCTCGCCTCCAGTCTGACGCCCATCTTTCTGTCTCATAGAGACTGTTGGAGTGATTTTGTGATTTTGCACATTGACTTTAAATACCCAGGAAGCCCCAGGTTGCCTTTCTGCAGGTAACAAAACTGACCAAAGGAGATCATGCATACTTGGTGAAAGCCTGGGTGACCAGGGAACAGAGGTTGTTGGATGTCTTTCAAGACGTTCCTAACTCAGCAGGTGAGGGAACCAACCAGGGAGGTGCTGGTACTGGATGTGGTCCTGGCAGACAGTGACCAGATTGGGGGCCTGGAGGTAAGGGACCCATTGGCAGGGAGTGACCATGCCGCGGTCTGGTTCTGCCTGGACCTAGGAGGGGTAGAAGGCTGCACAAAGACGGAAGTAACCGACTTCAGGGGGTGGATTTTAAGGAAATGGAAGGATCCTTAAGGAGCATTTGATGGGATTGGGTCAGACATGGACGCTGATAGTAGGTGGAAATCATCAGGAGAGGGGTGCAGGATGCTACCAGCACCTGTGCAAGAGTAAGACAAAATGTGGTGGACTGAAACCCTGCTGGTGGACCAGGGAGGTCCAGGAGGTGGTGCAGGAAAGAAGGCAGCCTATAAACAATTCAAGTGCTCAAGGAGTGAAAGGGATTGAGGGGAGTACGAGCTGATGGCTAGAAGGGCTACTAGGGTGGTGAGGGCGGCTAGGCAAGGAAGGAGCAGAACCTGGCCAGGGAAATTAGGAGAGGAACAAGGGTTCTTTAGATATATGGGGAAAACGAAGGGTGAAGGGCAGATTAGCAGGATTAAATCAGGGAGAGATGGGCACAAGACCCGGGGAGCAGACTGAGGTACTAAATGAGTACTTCACCTCAGTTTTCACCAAGGAAAATGGGGTGCTGCATCATACATGGGAGGAGACAGAGATACTGAGGAGGGGGGGACCCCACCGATCGGGCGGGTCTGGGGAGAGGGGAGGCATCACTGGCAGGAGGGGGAGGCTAAGCAGGGAGAAGAGGCACCGAAGTGGAAATCACAGCAGAAGAGTGAGGACACCCTCAGCTCCCTTAAGATGAAGAAAGCACCGGGCCAGATAAATTACATCCCAGAGTGCTGAAGGAACTTGGGATGTCCTGGCGAAACCCCTGGTGGAGCTTTTCACCATCTCTGAGGACAGGGTGGATGCCCCAGGACTGGAAGGTGGCGCACAGTGCCCATCTGCCAAGGGGGATCAAGGAGGTGGCAGGGAACCACAGGCCTGTCAGCCTGACGTCGGTGGTGGGCAAGGTGATGGAGGGCATTGTCAAGGAGAGGCTGGGGGACCTGGATAAGTCAGGGTGCCTGGACGATAGACAGCATGGATTCATCCTGGGAAATTGTGTCAGACAAACCTGGTGGAGTTCTATGACTGGGTGACGAGTGCCTTGGACCTGGGTAGACCAGTGGACGTCCTCTTTCTAGACTTCAGCAAGGCATTTGACTCTGTTCCTCACATGGGCCTGTTGGATAAGCTGGGAGAAATGGGGTGGGGAACCAGATGATCAGATGGATAGGCAATTGGCTCCAGGACCGGACCCAGAGGGTCGTGGTTGGTGAGATAGTCTCATCCCAAGGAGGGTCATTAGTGGGGTCCCACAGGATCAGTCCTTGGGTCCCTTCTGTTCAATGCCTACGTCTCTGACATAAGGACAGGAATCAGGAGTGAGATGAGTCTCTATGGATGACTCAAACTGGGGGCGGTGGTGGATGGGAGGGAGGGAGGTGGTCTCACAGGGGACCTGGAGGCTCTGGAAAGATGGTCTAGAAGTGGAAGCTGAGGTTCAATGCAGGGAAATGCAAGGTACTCCACCTGGGGCCAGAAACCGGCCAAGGTACACCCTGGGGAAATGCTACAAGTCTCGATGGCTGAGATGGACGTGGGGGTGGTGGTGGATGCCAAGATGAACAACTCTGAGACTTGTAGGAGGGCAGCAGCCAAGGCCAACAGGATGCTGGGATGCATCGCTAGGGGATCACCTCAGAAGCAGGGAAGTGATACTCCTCTGTATAACTGCTTGGTGAGGCCGCACCTTGAGTACTGCATGCAGTTTTGGAGGCCACACTTAAAGAGGGACATTAACCTCCTGGAGAGGGTCCAGAGGAAGGCAACCAAAATGATTTGGGGCTTGGGGACAGGACCTATGAGGAGAGCTCGAAGAGCTAAATATGTACACATTGGAAGAGAGAAGGTACAGGGGACATGATAAGGGTCTTTAGTTTTATGAAGAGGGTAAATAGGGAGGAACAGTCAGGGTGCTTCAAGGAAGGAGGAGGGGCCACTAGAGGGCATGGGTGGAAGCTGGAGGGGAAGATTTAGGGAGAAAGGAGGAGGTGCTACTTCACTGAGAGGGTGGTGGAGCCATGGAATGCGCTGCCTAGGGGCTGGTGGAGGCAGAGACAGTGGAGGGGTTCAAGAGGGGGTGGGACAAGTACAGGAAGGGTTCTGGAAGCAAAATACAATGCAGCAAGAATATCCGGAACTGGGAAGGGAGAACCAGAGAAGGCGAGGAGGCAAGGTCAGCAACCAGGGTGGGGCTGACCAAACGAGCAGACACGAAAGACCATTAGGCCTATTCTGCTGGCATTTTAGTATGTTAGTATGTTAGTATGTAACTGAATTCCATGCAAGTGCCCCACTAGGAAGAGAAGGGTAGTCATACTGCTACAAAGATCCTTACCCTGGTCCATTCTTAACAGTAAATCAGACACTAGGGCAGGTGGGTGCTGGCACTACTTGATACCTCCAATGGTCACATCCTCTTGGTGAACATTTATGCCACGAATGAGGATGACCCCACCTTTTTCTTGATCTGACAACCAAGATCGAAGCTATTGTGAACCCGATACACCCATTATAGCTGGGGGATTTTAATTTAACATTAGAATCTGTTCTTGATAGGAGTGATCAGCTTAAGGAGACACATCTGAGGTGAGTGCAGTCAACATTAAGGCTGGTCCGAATTCCACCTGGCTGACATCTGGCCTAATCCATCCTAAGGAGCATGATTATACTTTTCAATCTGGAGTGCATGGCACTTTCAACAGATTAGATTTCTGGCTGATCTCCAGACTTTCATCCAACATGTCCTTGACTCCAGTATCCTCCCCACTGTAATTTCAGACCACACCCCAGTTCAGTTGTTGTCCTGGGGCCCTCCTCCTCGATCCCCACTTGGAGGTTGTACCTCTCCAGAATTTTGTAGAGTGAGCTAAAAGAGAAACTAACCTGTTTTTACAGAAGAATACTTCAGCCCAAACAACCTGGGAAGCGTACAAAGCCAACATGAGGGGAAGAGCATTGGATAAGCTGCACAGGAGGAAAGATAGGAACAGGAGCTGGCTACACTGGAAGGGGAGCTAGTGACAGCAGAAAAGGCTTTCATGGCCATGTCCCACCCCACACCTCACTCTACTAAAGGCCTGCAGGTCCTTACACTTCAGATGAAAATAAACAAGCTTCTGTCACGAAAGGCAGGCCTAGCTCTCCTGAGGGTTCATCATGCATATTGGGAGGGTGGGGACAAAAGTAGTAAGATATTACCATACCAACTCCGCAAACAACAAGCTAATATATATATCACTGGGCTCAGAGACCTCTAACAGCGAAGGTAGGAACAAAACCGCAGGAGATGAACGGTATCATGTCTGCAATCTATGCTCATACACCTCTTATTTATTTATTTATTTATTTATTTATTTATTTAGTTGCTTTTGGTAACCGGTAAGCACACTAGACAGCTAGTGCCTATTTTCAGGTGCGACCGGAAGAATTACAAGGCATACATGAGACAAATACATAATCAATATTACAAACCGAGCAACATGCTCCAACAGTGGAATAAAACAACAAGGGATTTTAAAGCAGTAGTACATAGTGTAGGGATTAGCATAGATGCAACAACAGTGGGTCACACAGCATAGGGTACATACAGGCCCAAGGGGCAACATGGGGGTATAGGACCTCCCCTAGGCTTTTAGAAACAGTACATAGCATAGCTAATAGTATAATGCATCACAAAGGTAGAGGGCAGAAAATGCCTAGCTGGGGTACCATTGAGGGTAGGAGAGCTGTGGGACTGGACGTTAAGGGCACACAGGCAGGTCACAGCAGCTTTTAGAAGTTCCAGAAGGAAGTTTGAAGGTGGAATGGAGGGGAGGCACGAACTTCAGACGGAAGGGAGTTCCACAATTTAGGTGCGTGGTGGTGAACGCCCGATCGCCTGTGAGGGTGCGGGTCTTATGGACCAGGCGTAGTCTGGGACACGCAAGACTTGAGGTGGTAGATGGGGAGGCGGTTTCAGGGGAGGGCTAGAGGCAGGAGTGGCTGCATTTAACTATGTTGTCAATGAAGTTTCCAAGGATGTAGGTCCGTGTTTTTCAGGGAGAGCCATTCCAATCGAGAGTAGAGCGCAAGCGGTGAGTGAGACGGGGAGCCGAGAGTGCAAGCAGCAGATGTTGTTGTACATGGTGTCTCACTTATGAGGCTTGAGGATGGACAGAAGCAAAGGCAATGAGACCATAGGAGAGGGTAGAAGTAATATCCCCTAGCTATGGCCAGCCAGGCAGCGGGGTAAGGCAGTCTTAGCTCTGCACGCTAGGCCAAGCTTGCCATTTGTAGCATTACATATGTTTCTGATGTGTCCGGAGAGATCTAGGTGAGGATTGAGGGTAACTCCAAGGTAATTAGCAGAGTCAATTGTTGGCAGGATGGAGTCGCTGGACCCATGGATTTTGAGGGCGTTGTGCAGGAGGAGATTTTGGCTGCTGTGCCAAGAGCATAGGCTGTGTTTTCTTCAAGTTGACTGTGAGTTTGTGCCCATCAAGCTATGCTCTGATATGGGAGAAGTCAGAGGCTGAGATGGGTATTGATGCTGGTGGCATCGGGGCGCTAGCTAAGATGACCAGGTCATCCGCGTAAAGGGTTAGGTGCCCTTTGTGGCTACAGAGGGTAAATCATTGACGAACAGGGAGAACAGGATGGGTCCAAGGACAGACCCTTGTGGTACCCCACTGTTCACGGGTAAGAGGGTTGAGAGGGTACAGTTGAAACAGGTGAGTTGCTGCCTGCCCCGAGGTAGCTGGTGAACCTGTCAAGGGCACGGAGGAAGAAGCCAAGGGTCTGTAGTGTGGAGAGGAGGAGGGGTGGCCCACACGGTCAAGGCTTTGGATAGATCAACAAATATAGCCCCGTCAACTTGTCCTGGGTGGTTGCGGCCCTGATCCTGGTGGTGACCTCAGCAAGGGACTGAACCTGGCTGGAAACACAGGCATTCCTGGATACCCTATCCCTGCTTAAGCTTTCTATGCAACAGTGCACAGCCCTTGAAGTGCCTCTTATGATGGATGAGGTTTTAGCTGCCCTGATGTCCCTTAAAAAGTAAAGCCCTGGGAGGTGGATTCTCTGTTGATTTCCTTCACATGGCTCCTATGATAACCCCACTACTCTGTCAGGTGTATGCTGAATCAGAGAGAAAGGGCACACTGCCACTCACTCTCTGAGAGGCAATAACAACTGTTCTCCCAATAAAATGGAGGGATCCAACAGTGGCAGCCAGCTACCATCCCATATCCCTTATAAATACTGACAGCAAAGTGTATACTAGAGCTCTTGACAATAGACTAAGCCCTCTCCTACCCTCCTTGATCCATCCATCTGAAGTCAGATTTATATGGGGAGATATAGCACTGACCATATACGGATGCTTCTCAAACTTATCCACATAGTCAAACAGGTCAACACCCCCACGACTGCCTTAGCAATAGATTTCGAGAAGGTGTTCAGTTCTGTTGAATGGGACTACCTCTACACTGTCCATGAACATCCGGGATTTGGATGCCATTTTGGGCAGCCATCAGGTCTCTTATACTTCCCCTCAAGCACGGTGCTAAGCAACTCCCTGCTATGTGACCCTTTGCAACTCTACAGAGGGACAAGGCAGGATGTCCTCTCCTCCCTGCTGTTTTTACTGGTGGTTGAACCCTGGCATCCACAATCCATCAATACCCATGTATGAAGGGAGTACATGGGAAGTCCCACTACTCTACCTTAATGTATGCAGATGATCTGCTGGTCCCCTTAGAAGATGCACAGCTATCAATACCCCCACGACAGGCTTTCCTAGAGCAATTCACATACATCTCTGGCCTCAAGGTAAATTAGAACAAAATGGAAATACTCCAACTTAATCCAAAATGCCATTTCCAGCTTATGCCCAACCTTAGTCTTCAATGGTTGCAGGACACCATCACATACCTAGGCATCAAACTAGGGGCAGATATGGACAAATTGTGGAACAAACATTTAGGTCCCCTGATGCTTGACTGTAGGAGAACTGGAGATATGGAACCACCCACATCTCACCATGGCTGGCAAGATTGCTGCCTTCAAAATGTCCATGGTACCCAAATTTTCCACCTCATCTCTCACATCCCTTATACCTGCCCCTTAGTGGTATCGGAAGATAGATGGGATGATTGGTCCTTCCTATAGGGTACTATTAAGCCAAGATATAGCCGCATTCACACAGAGCACACTGGGGAGAGGGAGGTTGGGGTCTGCCCTGGATGGAAGGATATAAACTGGCATATCATTGTTCTCAAACCTTGAAATGGTTTAAGCCCAGCTCTAATTACTCTCCTGAATGGATACATGTAGAACAGGAAGGGATACCCCTCATCTGGCCTCTCTCACAGTTCAAGCTCACCCAACAATGGGGCCCACAATCGATACTGGAAATTGTTACACAAGAAAATAGGAACCTCCCCGACCCTTCTCCCACACATCACTTTGGTGCAACTCTATCATTAGGATGGGGATGCCCAGTACTTTGGCCACAATGGAAAGATAAGGGTATATATTTTCTCAGGGACCTTTTGATTCCCAATAACATGGTGGTTGACACTTTCCAACACCTGCAGCACAGGTGGTCCCTACCTGCCCCAGACTTCTGAGGGTATTTACAGCTGAAGGATGCAGTTAAACTCATCCTCCTTCTTCTCAACGCTAGCCCAGCTGGACCCTCACTGTATACTCAACAGTTGACTTAGACTTCATAAAGGTATTGTGGGGCAATATATGCCTCGTTAGGGACTCCTTACCCAATCAAGCATCGTCATTAAAAATGAAATGGGAAGCTACCCTCAATATGTAGATCTCAGACACCCAGTGGGAGCAGTGCTGGACTTTGAGTTATACAGCTCACAGGGAAGCTAGGAGCAGGTTGATACACAATAAAATTCTGCATTCATGGTACAGGACCCCACAATGATAACAAGGGCAAAACGTTTGATGCAGGACAATTCCTGGTGATGTCAACAACAACTGGTGGACCCATTCCATATCCTCTGGCAGTGCCCCTTAATTTCCTATTTGGGTATGAATATCCCAAGAAGCTAGTAGGATATCTCCATCATCCTATACCCTCCTCAGCTCCACTGCTGCTGCTTTGCATGAGATCAGAGGCCCTACACCTCACCTCTCAAGAATTCAGATGGCTCCTGCTTTACGTATGCAGGTGAAATGTATAATTCTTAGAAACTGGAGAAGTCCCACTACACCTACCATTGCAGAAATCTTTCAGCACTTGCAGTGGTATATGAGCTGGACAGATGCTCACATCTAGTAACAGGACAGGCAGTGAAGTTTCAGCAGTGTTGAGCACCCTGTCTTGCATATCTGGCTCCCAGAGCAGGCATAGGCTGAGGCTAATTTTCTTTCAGTTCTGGATTATCAATTAATAGTGACACCATGCAAGGATATTGACTTTTCTCTTGTAGCAGGACAGATAAACAGCAGTTTTTGGTTGTTCTGTACATAGTTATGTTTTTGTCAGATATATCTTAGTTATTTTTGTTCCTTATTTAATCAAGAGCCTCTCTCAATTTCCTGAGATTACTTTGTGGTAACTTTCTTTTCAGACCCGCACCAGGAATGACCACTGGAAGGTACACCTTTCTGATTACATTAAACCATGCCATGGATTCAACAGCAGTACCTCCTTCTTGGTTGTGGTAGCCCATCCTACAAGACTAGGTAGTTGCCTCATATCTGAATTTTCTGGGCAGTTTTCTATTCCTTGACCTTTTCTGATACACAGGTCTATATGTATTGTTGTCCCACTGCACGATACAATGATTGTAACTTGTTGCCAGCACTGCACCAGTGTATGCATGCTGTATGTTGATTTGTTTGTTTGAAAATCAATAAAGCGTTTAATTGCAAAAAAATTCCGAGGAAGCTATGCCTCTTCTCAGTGTTACTTTGGTTTCCAGGTTCAAAATGACTCTTCAGTGAAGGGGTCAATTAGCATAAGGCTTTCCTATTGAAGGTTTCTTTCTATAAAACACATCAGGAAGCTGATGTTCTACAAAACACAAGACAAAGCAAAATTCACCCATATCTATTGCAAAAAGAATAAATTGTAGCCTTTAATTCAACTTTTCTTGCTCTAAAAGGACACTTTTGAACTACAATCCCTAGAAAGCTATCTCAGAGGTAAAATGAGCACTGGAATTGCATATAAATCATGTTTTAAAAGATCTGAGATTCTGAACACGCAGAGTGTTCAGGATCTCGACTCCACTACAAATGTGTCTTGAAATCTAACCATTACATAGAAACATAGAAACATAGAATTTGATGGCAGATAAGGACCACTTGGCCCACCCAGTCTGCCCATTTCCTACCTGATGGATAAGCTGCAGGTCCTAGTTAACCAGCAGCCTACTTTCCTACCCCACCCCCTAGAATTGCCTTATGACTGTCCCATGCATGCTTGAATTCCACCACTGTTTTGACTCCACAACCTCCTCTGGAAGGCCATTCCATACATCCACAACCCTCTCTGTGAAAAAATACTTCCTTAAATTACCTCTGAGCCGCTCTTCTATCTTCAAATTGTGCCCCTTGTTCTTGCACACCTCTTTTTGAAAGATGCTACCCTTGGACTTTGTTGATTCCTTGATGTACTTGGAAAGTTTCTATCATGTCTCCCCTCCCTCCTTTCCTCGAGGCTATACATATTAAGCTCCTTAAGTCTCTCTTCATATGTCTTCCGGTGCAGACCCTGCACCATTTTAGTTGCCCTCCTCTGGACAGCTTCCATCCTGTCTATGTTTCTGGAGATTGGTCTCCAGAACTGCACGTACTCAGATGGGGTCTCACTAGCTGTCTGTACAGAGGAATAATAACTTCCTGTTTTCACTGGTGATGCCTCTTCCTATGCATCCCAGTATCCACCCAGCCTCCTTGTTGCCCTCTCACATTGCTTTCCCACCTTTAGGTCATCTGATATGACTACCCCAGGTCCCTTTCCATTTTTGTTGTTGTTAGTATCTCACCCCCATTGTGTACTCTTCCCTGGGTTTTTGTTTCCCAGGTGCATTACCTTGCACTTCTTAGCATTGAATCTAAGCTGCCATACATTTGACCATTCCTCTAACCTTGCCAAGTCCCTTCTCATCCTTTTCCACTCCACCTTGTGCCTCAACTCTGTTGCAGATCTTTGTGTCATCTGCAAAGAGACATACTTTTCCTTCCAGTCCCTCTGCAATCGCAAACATAAAGACATTGAAGAGGACCCGTCCTAATACTGAACCCTCGCGGTACCCCACTACTAACCCCTTTTTCAGAGTGGACTCAATTTACTATTACCCTCTGTGTCCTATTCTCCAGCCATTCTTTACCCAGGCTGTCATCTTGGGACCCACTCCCAGGCTGGCTAACTTGTATATTAACCTTTGTGTGGGACTGTGTCAAATGCCTTGCAAAAGTCTAGGTAGGCCATGTCCACAGCCCTCCCTGATCAACTACTTTGGTCACCCAGTCAAAGAAATCTATCAGATTTGTCTGGCATGACCTTCCCGCTGTGAATCCATGCTGCCTTGGGTCCTGTGCCCTCTGGCCTCTAGATACTCAACAATTCTTTCCTTCAGAAGTGATTCCATCATTTTCCTACCACTGAGGTTAAACTAACAGGTCTGTAGTTTCCTGCTTCTGCCTTGCTCCCACTTTTGTGAAGGGAATCACATCTGCCCTCCTCCAGTCCTCGGGTACCACCCCATCCTCCCATGATTTGTTAAAGAGGGTAGTCAGTGGTGTCACTAGTTCTACCCTTAGTTCTTTTAGAATTCTGGGATGAACCATCAGCCCATTGCTTTGTCCACCTTCAGTTTTAAGAGTTCTTTCAGAACCTTTCTTCTGTAAATGGGCTGGTATCAACTTCTGTATCCAGAGTGTTTCTACTGTTTGTTTTAGGTATGTCCCTCTTCCTTTGTAAATACTGAGCAAAAATATTTGTTTAGTATCTCTGCCTTTTCACAGTCACCTCTGCCTCACCCTCCTCCCCTTTACTAAGCCTCACTATCCCTCCTTGGTCTTACTTCGCTCTGATGTACCTATAAAAGGTTTTATCTCCTTCTTAACTGAGTTGGCTATCTTTTCCTCGGTTTGGGCCTTTGCTGTTCTGACTGCCTTCCCAGCTTCCTTTGCTTTAACTGATACAGTTCTCTGTTCTGTTCCTTCTGTGATTCCTTGTACTTCTGAATGCTTTCTTTTCTCTTGAACCTTCACTGCCACTTCCTTTGAGAACCATAGTGGTTTCTTACCTCGTTTGTTTTGTTTTTTGCTTTACACAAAGGCTTGTTACATCTGTGATGGCAGTTTTTATTATTCCCCATTGTTCTTCGACCCTCCTTCCTGCCCATTTGCTAGTGCATTCCTTAGGCACTCACCATTTTGATAAAGTCAGCCCTCCTAAAATCCAGTACCTTTGTCTTTGGTATGGCTTGACTCTATTGCTGTGTTTATTGGGGAACCATACTGTTCGATGGTCGCTAGTTCCAGATGGCTACCCACTTCTACATCTGTGATCCTCTTCATCTCCATTTGAGAGAACCAGGTCTAAGATTGTTCCTCTCGAGTGGGCTCCAATACTAGTTGTCTAAGGCATGCCCTGTAGGGCATCTAGAATAACCCCACTCTTAGAAGTGGTTGCTGCAACTGCCCTCCAGTTAACATTTCAGAGTATGGAAAGCTAAATCATGGCAAGTGCTGCCTGGGGTTACATATCTGATGACCTCAAACTGGCAGGATACTGGCACCTTGATAATAGGTGGAAGAACCAGTGCAATGCTGGAATGCATTTGAGAGGTATCTATAGCAGGAGGAGGGAGGTGGTGTTGCCACTGTATCTCTCTTGTAGATGGCTCCTAATCCCGGCTCCTAATCAGGGCAGTGTCTTCCCTAGGGTTGTTAACTCTAAGCTCACCCATTAGGTGTGCATGTTTCTAGAGTGTATAGACTAGGGTGAGCTTTAGGTTAACAACCCTAGGAAGACTCTGCCTGATTTGCTTTAGGGTGGTGATGTTGGGCTTTTAGGTTGGAAACCCTAAAGCCACATTCAAGTTTCAAGTTTATTGATTCAGAAACAACCTTTGAGCTGGAAGCTTGTTTAAAAGGTTCCACATCTAGACAGGACATACAATACAGAAAATAGCAATTTCACAAGAATCAACTACAAGATCACTTGCAAGGTTCAAGACAGTAATTTTACTCAGTTACAGACTTTAGAGTCATTTATACATTCTAGTGTAAAGAATGGAGACATAATACAGCATTATAGAGTTTAGTCTACTATATGATCTTAATTAAAGTGGAATGGGAAAGAATAGAAAGGATTCTAGAGACAGAAAGAGAAATAGTGTGCCAACATAAGAAGGCTTTGTCAGAGCTTAGTTAGTGACAAAGCTAAGCAGGATGGGAGAAAGGAGTCAGTGGTGCAATGTGAGGGGCAGTGTCTGGAGAAAAGTTGGGTGAATTGAGGGACAGGGTAGTGGGAGGAGCAGCCTCACAAACATAGGTGGTAAGGCCTAGGCTGAACTGGTGGGGTCCTCAGATACATGAAGGGATGGGGTGGATTAGAGACTCACAAGGCAAGTGCTGTGAGTAAGGGTTGTTACTCTATGTAGGGGTAGCCAGGGTGAGAGGCTAATGGTGCTACTAAGGGAAGGGATGGATCTCCCATAGGAAAGTAGGTATTACTTGAAGCAGTTGCAAGTGGATAAGTTGACAAGGTGCTGTTTAAGTTGTGTTTGAAGATCCTCAAGCTCTGTAAACCAGTTCTGCTGACTGGGAGATCATTCAACCACTGCCGAAGCCTTGTAGGAGATGGAGCATTGCTCAGGGATGTTCTTCTGAAAGGTCCTCAAAAGCACAACATGAAGTCCCATGGGTATTGTGCTGAGAACTAGCTGTCTGGAACATTTGTTGGATGCAAGGTGGTACAAGAGCTAGCAGTGTTTTTTGCTCAGGATGGGGTCTGGATTTCATCCTGTCCTAAGGTTGAGCCAGTTTGTATGATTATATAGCATGCATGTGTGCAGTTGGTTGTCATTCCCAGGACAAGCCTGCAGGCCTTATTTAGCACAATTGAGATCCTTTTTAAGGCAGTGTCAGAGGCTGCATTGTATACCACTAGGTCTTAATCAGCCACTGACGGTACAGAACTTATGACCAATAGTTGCAGGGCATCAGGCATAAGGTATTTCCTGTGTTTTACAGGATTCCAAGCTTAGTTGATGCTTTTACTATGTGATCGATGTGATAGGGAGAAGGTGAAGGATTTGTCGATGTGAATACCCAAGTATTTGAGAACCTGTACCTGTTTGAGTGGGTCATTCTTGTTGTTGGTGATGGTCAATGGGGATTTTTTCCTTAGGTATGGACTGGTTAGTAACATCACCTTGTTTTTTTATAGCTGAGGAGAAGTTCGTAGTTTGTAAACCAGTCCTCCAACAAGTTGAAGGCAGTTTGCAGTTTACTTGCCAGTTCACTTATATCTGGGCTTTGGCTCAGAATTACTGCATCATCTGTATAAAGGATGATTCTACTGGGGCATCATGTAGGAAGTCAGTTTATGAAGAGACTAAACAGTAGGGAGCCTAGGATGGATCCCTGAGGGATGCCTAGGAGACCTTTCTGGCAGTAGGTAATATTGCTCCGATCTTTACCCTTCGGTTCTTGGAGGCTAGATAGTCACTAAGCCAGCTCACAGAGGCTGGTAACAGGCCCAGATCTACCAGTTGTTGTAGGAGAATCTTATGGTTGACCATATCAGACACCTTCATTAGGGTCAATACAAATGGACCCCACAAGGCTTCCATCATCCATGGCTTGGTGAACATAGTCTGTGAATTTGACCAGGGCTGTAGTGGTGCTGTGGCCTTTCCAGAAGCCATGCTGCTGAGGACACTGCAGGTTGTATTTATCCAGGTATTCGTGAAGTTGGTCTGACACTATTCTCTCAAGTGCTTTAGAGAGTGGGGACAGTGTGGATAAAGGCCTATAGTTGGCCCTGGAGCTCGGTCACCATTTTTGCACACTGGTGTGATGAGTACATACTTTCACAGCATGGGAATCTTCCCAAGGAGAAGGACTTGTTGAAGATTTTTGTGATTGAGATGATCACCTCATCAAAGGTGAGTCCCACAATCTTCATGTCAATTAAATTGCTACCTATACTTGTTTTTCAAGCACTCTTATTATGTATTTCTTAGCATCCTTTGCTGAGATGCACCTGAAATAGAATTTTGGGTGGTTGTTACGTGAGACAGTGTTATCTCCATGGAGTCACTGAGTCATTCAGGCAATCGTGAGGAGGACAGAGCTCAGATCAGTGAAGGCAGCATTGAAGGAGTTGGTGATGGCTAGAAGATCACCATGGTGCCATCATTAAGGTTAAGCAGCGAGGTACTTTCTTATCAGCTTTACCTAGCAACTCTTTTATGTTGTCCCAAAACCTTTTCCAGCACTTCAAGTATTATCGAGCTGTCTTTGTAGTGTTTGACCTTGGCTACCCTGATGGCATAGGAGCACTTTTTCCTCTCTTCACGGTACTGTTGCATGCCATGAGCTATTCCTGAGGCTTTGGCCCTATGCCACAGGTTGTCTCTATGATGTATCATCTCCATTAGGCTTCCAGTAAACCACCCATTCTGTGTGCCAAGGACTTTGTGCCTTCTTGAGGGTGCAAAGGTGGCATAAATGGTATTAAACTTCTCTGTGAAGAACTTTAATGTTATATCAATGTCCTGGATTTTATCCAGCACATTCCAGTCAACTCCGCAAGAGTGACTTTGAAGTCATTAACATGCCTTTCCTTAGTACTTACTTTCAGTCATTATAGGTGCAGCCTTCTCTTGTTTGTTAAACTGAAGGCAAATGATCAGGAATGGTCACTCAGAGAATCTGATAAAACAGTGACCCCTTCACCCACTCTGGGTAGCTGGCCAGTACCTAGTCAATGAGGATACTATTACCAGTCTTGTAATTATGGTGAGTTGGTTCTTGCACCAGCTGGGTAAGGTACGTGGTGTCAATGAGTTCCTTGAGAGGCTTACTCTCTTTACAGAGCCAGTTGATATTAAAGACCCCTGTAATCAGGACCTGAGTTCTTTTTGATTTGGGTAATGAGTTCAATAATTTAGGCTGTCCTAATTTAGCCTTTCCTGGGGAAATGTATACTGAGATCATTATGAATGCCTTTTCTGGCTCCCTAGCAAGATTTGAGTGGCCAGTAATTTGTGCACAGGGAGTTAGTGGAAATTGGGAGCATACTGCCCTGCATGTTGTACCAAAGGTATGTGAGGCATCCCCACCACCCTTGGATGCTCTGTCCAGCCTAAAAATTGTGTAGCCAGAACTGCTATTGAGCAGTCCATAATTTTCAGGACAGCAGGTTTCAGTTGGGCATATAATGTCTTGTTGTTGTTGGTGGACCCAGGCTTGGAATTGCCTAATTTTGGCATTAAGCTTCCAGTGTTCATGAAGGCTATTTTGTAGGCAGCTCTTGCTTTGAGTTGTGTTATCATCTGTAGTGAAGGGCCCTGGGTTAGGATAAATGTTCCTCAGATAGGAGAAGCAGGATAAGTGCTATCTTTGTAGCATTTGTAACTATTTCTGCTTCAGTTTTTCCTAAGGTGGAGGCTTCTATTGTTTTTTATGTGTTGCATCTTCAAGTTAATTGAAGGTGCCTGACATAGGGCCATAGTGGCCTTTGGTGATGTTCCTGTGGTGAAGGTGCATTGTGGGGTGGTTGCTGTACTGGAGGGTCAAGTAAGGACTTGGGAGGTTTCTGTAAACACATGGTATGGGGTCTCTGTGGCAAGCATCCTGGATGATGTCAAAATGAGCCATGGACTCAGGACAATTGACTGGGTCAATCTTTGTTGACTTCTCCAGGACTTTTGACACGGTTGACTACCATATCCTTCTAAATAGGTTTGCAGAAATACGAGTTGCCAGAACAACCCTGAAATGGTTTTGTTCATACTTTCAATCTAGGATGCAACTAACTATCATAAATGGCAAAGAGTTTGCATCACTGCCAGTAGTCCAAGGAGTCCCACAGGTCTTTGTCCTGAGATCATTATTGTTTCTGATATATCAAAAGGTCTGGGAAAGTGTGCCACATATGCCAATTATACTGATACCTTATGTTGCTGCACCATATTTGGCTGAAGTTCAAAGTAAATTTGAGATTTGTTTTAACATTCTCAAGGCCTAGTTTAGAAGGTCTAAACTTAAAATGAACACAAGTAAAACTAAGTGTATGTTGGTTAGAACCACAGCTAAAATCAGGAGTGGTAGAGATCTGATTATCCTAGATGCAGAGGGGGCACTCTTGGAGTAGGTAGATTCCTATAAGTACCTGGGATACTGGTTGGATTCCACAGGTTCTGGCAATGTCCATGTAGATAGACTTGTAACTCAGATTGGCAGAAGAGGGGCTTCTGTATCGTAACCAAGATTGCTTGGTAGCCATACTGTACAAAAAATGGTTTAAATTCAGCGTTTTCTCTTTGTTTGACTATGGAGACATTTTGTACAACTACTCAAACAAAGGGAAATTACAAAATTAGGTATATTACATAACCAATTGGCCAGGGTGATCTTGAAATGCCCAAAAGAGACTCACCATTGTAGTGTGTATAAACATTTAGGTGGATTTCTTACAGATAGATGCAACCTACATAAATTTATTATGGCCTACAAAAGTGGACTGGGAAGTCCCAGATGACTTACCAGCTAAATTGCAGGCAAGGAAGGTAAACTCTTCTCTTAGGAATACAGCTTATTGTAAACTGACAGTACCTGTAACTAAAACACAAAGGTCAATGTACTTCTATAGTCAAATGGTGCCCTTCTATTGGAATAAATCACCACACACATTTTGTCTGTTTAAAGCTAAGCCCTTGTCAATAAATACTGTAGAACAATGGTCCCTACATAATATCTCTGCCCAGGCTAAGTGTTGCTGTGGTCAATCTTATGACTAACTGTGTTGAATGGTTTTATTGTCAATGTTTGTTGTACCTTACTGTGCACTTTAAAATGTGTTGTAATAGGTTTTACTGTATGTATGTAAATTGTTTACCATGGGCCACCATTTCAAATGAGCTTGCTCAATGGTTTAACCCTAATAAAATGAAATGAAATTATCCTTGGCCATCCTTAATTCCTGGAGCCACCACTGGGCATGATACCAGGATGCCAGCATGCCAGAGGTCTCCCACTGCTCAGCACCATGGAGCAGTTCAAAGCTAGAAAGCCTCTAATTTCTTTTTACCTAGAGGTCAGTACACCAGCATTTCCTCATTTAGATGAAGCATCTGTTTTCATGATGGATCTGGGACACCATCACACTAGCAGAGTAAAATTAAATTGTATTAACATAAGATACATTATTTAAATGAAATTGATTAATTTTAAATTGGAAATTAAATGTGGTAACTTCCATTCTCTGCTGTGCTTGACTGCACACTTTCCCTTTATGACTCTTATCCATTCCATTGTTCTGTAAAATACTTTGCTATGCCATGGATACTAAATAAGTTGTGATTAAGCACATTTAATTTACTCAGTTTCTTATTATGCAGTTTCAGAACAGTGTGTTCTATTTATAGTTCTGGAAAACATAGGCAGCTGTTATCTAGCTGGTAATTGCAACTTTGCATGATTATAAACAGACAAAAGATCTGTCTTACTAATGTTTTAAAAAGAAAGGCAGAATGTGTGATTAACAAAATAGACAGTGTTACTGACAAAATCAGTTGCCATTACTACATCAAATGATTCTCAAAGTAGGGCACTCATCTTGGGTCAGAGTTAATTGAAATTCAGATGGAAATTTATAAAATAAATTATGCATATTACAAAAATGATCACATACTGTATTTTTATTAAAATTTTGAAAGGAACTGTAGTATGACAACTATCTGTGTTTAGTAGGATTATTTACTCCCAATATAAGCCTTTCAAAACAGGGCAAATTGCTACATTTTCTGAAGCAGAGGAATCCAATCCAGCTTATATGAAGAAGTTAAATGTGAAGCTAGCATATTACTGTGCACTAATCTAGAGTTTTTGGCAGATTTCTTTATATCTGAGTTTGCACTTTCTGTTGGGAAGGGCAGAAGACTGCACTATATTATTCCAGTATACTAAGTAACAGTGAACTAATACCAAATTGGCATTCAATGGAACCACGAAATCCAACACTTTTGACACAGTCAAAGTGAGCCAGACTTACGTTCAGCATTTCAGCACTCTAACTTGATGCTGAACATATTTTTATGTTTGCTTGCACGCTGTGCAAGAAACATAGTGCCATCATCCGAAGTTTTCGGAGGTGTGGCAGCCCTCTTCAATTCAGGCAGTGTGTTTGCAGGCACGGCGCAGTTCTCTATGCCTGCTGAGCTGTTCAGCACAGCTCCAAAATGCAGTGGAGCAGTTGAAAGGGGGAGCTATGCTCAGTGAGCAGTGATAAGACACGCCTGCCTGCGCACCCCCCACACACACACACACATATGCACGCATACTGCATGCTGCCCCCACGCACAACACTGTAGCCAGGGTGCCCAATCCCCGTCAGCTGTGCTGCGTCCCCCAAAAAGCCTTCCACATGCCACGCTGGGTGCCCCACCTGATGTGGCAACTCATCATATAGCCAATGGGGTGCCCAATCCCCCGTCAGCTCCACTGTCCCCCGAGTACAGGGTGCCACACTAGGAGCCCCACCCAGCGTGGCAACAGATGATGGCGGCCGACGGGGTACCCAATCCCCATCGCTCCACGCCCCCAACCAGCCGCCTCTGTGCTACGCTTGGGAGCCCACCCAGCATAGCAAACGCCCCACGCTATCATTTAAAAACCTGCAAATAAAAAACTGTCCCCTCGGCGCCTCCTCACCCCTCCCACAACTCTCGCACTCACCAACTGTGCACCCTTGCCTCCCACACCCCACTCACCCCATACTTACTCTCCAAACCCTAAGTGACGATCTGTGGACCGGTGGACTGGGAACATGTCTGCACTCTTCAAAGCTAAATCACGAACTGAGGAAATGCCAGTAAGCGTATAATGGGATAGATAGGTTTTTTCAACTTTGCTGCATATCTCAGGCATTTTTGGAATTTTTGCACCAAATTTTCAACATGGGGTTTTTGGGACCCCTCTCATGAATGCTGTCACTGGGATTTGAACCAGACCACCTGGAATACCATTCCAATTGCACTAGCAGCTGTGCCACCATGTCATGCATGTATGTATGAGGCAATTTTTTCTCTTCTGTCTGTATGTGTTCCATAAATGTGCACAACAAACTCTTGTGAATGAAAAATTAAAAACAATGTTACAGGTGCTGAAAAAGCACTCGAATAACAGTACACACATTATTAGCAATGATTATTATAGGGTCACATGAGTTGCGCAGTTCTTATACGCTCATAAGTTAGTGAATTTTCAATATTTTCCTCCAGATTTCCAACATTGCCATTTACCACACCTTCTTATGAGCAGTACAGCTGTCATTTTTACATCTCACCCAAATGTGTTGCCTCCCCATGTGCACTGACAATGGGCAGCGTCGATTGCTAAATCAATGTACGGGACACATTAATAAAATTGCAGTGACACTGTTCATGAGCAGAGGTCTTAAAATGACTATGTTGAAAATTTGGTGAAAACATTCTAAAATGACTGTTTTACGTCCTGCGTTACTGGAGTTCCTAGCCTCCGTAAGTTTGCAAATTTTCAATATTTTCACTCCAGATTTTCAACATTGCCATTTTGCCACACCTTCTTATGAGCAGTACAGTTGTCATTTTTCATCTCGCCCACAACGTGTTTCTGCCCATGGTAGCGCAGAATGGTGCAGTCGGTGCAAAATCAATGTATGAGACACGTTAAGAAAATCACAGTGACACTGGTCATGAGCAGAGGCGTTAAATGGCTATGTTGAAAATCTGGTGAAAAATTCCAAAATGACTGTTTCAGGAGCGCTACATTGCGCAGTTCCTACGCATTATGGCAAGTTTGCGAATTTGTAATATTTGCAATTAGGTTTTCAACAGTGCCATTTTACTGCACTTCCTTATGAGCAGTACAGCTACCATTTTCACATCTCTCCCAAAATGTGTTTCCGCACATGTAGCGCAAATGGTACAGTCGGTTTGCAAACAATGTTTGGGACTGATTAAGAAAAATCACAGTGACACTGGTCATGAGCAGAGGTCTTAAATGGCTATGTTGAAAATTTGGTTACAAAACCCATAAAATTATTGTGTTATGAGTGAGCATTGCACAGTTTCCACGCACCTGTAAGTTCATGAATTTGTAATATTTTCAGTCCAGATTTTCACCAGTGGCATTTTTCCAAACCTCCTTATAAACAGTACAGCTGTCATTTTCCACAACATGGCCAAAATGTGTTTTCACACTTTCAGCACAGAAATGCGTGGTCACTGTGGGAAATCATTGTTCGGGACAGATAAAGAAAATCACACTGGCACTGTTCATGATCGGAGGTCCCAAAATGCCTGTGTTAACAATCTGCTGTAAAAAAATCCCCAAACTAGTTACATTACGGGTGTGCGTTGCACAGTTTCTACACACGCCGTGACTTCACCAGTTTTTTAAGATTATAGCAGATTTTCAACATTGCTATTTTTACACCTCCCCATGAACAGTACCTGTCATTTTTCACATCCTATTCGAATATGTTTTGCACCTGTAGCTAAATGACATAGTCACTGTGCAAAAGCAGTTTGCTAACAAGCTGATATTGCCACTGTTCATGAGGTGGGGTCACAAAAACATGTTGAAAATTTGGAGTGAAAGTACCAACGATGCCTGAGGCGTTAGGGTTTCCAAACCATAACACCCCACCCTGTAGAGAATGACAGGCATCAGGGGTGTGACTTGGGATTCTTGCCTGTCATGCTCATACCATTCCACCCCCACCCACACCCTGCAGCCAGTGAGAGGCATCAAGGTGTGCCTGACTCTTCGGGGCCCAAACTTCACCCCATTCTCCCATACCGCACCCATCTCACCATATTTCCTGATGGAATGGGTGTGCATAAGGCCAAAGACCCCAGGCACACCGTGACACTTGTCAGTGTCTGCAGGGTAGGGTGTGGGTGAAATGGCATGGTCGTTATGCCTGATGACCCAAAGGCACACCCCAATGCCTGTCACTTGCAGGGTGGTGGTGGGGGCTTCAGTTCAATACCGCTGCTATTCCTATTATGCAGCTCTGTAACTTCTACACTACCAATGCCAATGCCAGCAAGCAAACATTCGGCATTGACAAATGCTTGTTAAACCTCAGTTTCTATTCTCCTATTCATTGTGCATTTTCTGTGTATATTCTGTGCATACCTACATAAATGCTATGTTACATTAGTTTTGACAACCTGTTAGTATAGTAGCCAATCATTGCTGTATGTGTATTTATTATGTATCTACCTTGTATAGAAATTGTATATATCTATATTCTGTCTGCCAATGTACTTGCATCTGAATTATATGCCCTCCATTATGTGTACATTCTTTTACTTTAGATGAATCTGATATGTCACTTGTGTATTACTTGTCTACTATCTGCCAATGTATTTGTGACTGTGTTAAATTGCTGATGTATATCTACTCCAGGTCCATCTTGTAAATGAGTTTTACTCAATGGTGTTCTGCCTGATAAAATAAAGATTTTGATTGATTGACTGATCGATTGACCGCATGGGTCTGGTTTCTTACTAAGTAAACAGTGCTAACCTGGATCAACACTTTGTTGCTGAACTGCACTTTTCAAATTATCCTAATTCTCCTAGGTATGTGCACCAGTATTGCCTTTTCTGAGAGCCCCCTATTTGTGTTTTCTTTGTTCTAAACTGTTTATTTTGTTAAAATTGTTGCTGTTCCTGTTCTTTATTTGCACAGTAGGTACAAACATTTCAAAAATGTATGCAGTAAAACCATCTAATCCTACCAATAGCTTTTTTTTACTTCATACATAGTCTGTTACAGGGCACCTTTGTTTTACTCTGGCTATAATGTTTTGGTTATTTGAAGGTACTGTAACTGTTCAAATAAATGTCAAATGTTAGATCACCATTTTGTGGAGAATGATACCCAAGTTGTTTCTGCTGTCTTGCACATGAGCAAGTGGGTGGTAGATTATCAAGTTAGAGAGCAACGTCATTAGATCCCATCCCTCAGAAACACAATCAAGTTTATAATCAACAGGACCATCTAAAATCCTCAGGCGTGTTATACAGACACATAGAAGTTAATCTAAGTCCATTCAGGATAAAAGTACATGTACAGGGAACAAAACATGGGATGCAAAAGAATAAATAAGCTCAAAGAGATCCAACACCACAATACTAGATATTGTCTAGAGCAAAAGCAAGCACTTAAAATAAGTGATATGTAGTTGTTATTTAAACCTGCTGATAAGGGTGGAGTGGTGCCAGTGTGGTAAGGGATGCTTATATTAATTATGCACTGAGACAATTATCAGATCACAAATTTATACAAGAACTGCTAGACACCCAACTGAAAATGTTAAGGTGCAAGCAGATAGTATCAGTGGAATACTGAAAGTTAGTCTGGTTTTATTACAGAAAAGAGCTGACTTTTGACTGACACTTTCCCATGTAAGCCAACCTTCTCTGCTGCCAAAATCACACACAAATCTAAATCATGTGTTAAGGTGCTTTGTCCTCAATATGATCCATTGTAAGATAGATAAACTAGTTTTTGTTGCTGCTGTAATCTTCCTGTAAGTTTCATTGTTTTCTATAGTGTGGGGCTTAAGTCACAGGGCTGCAACCTAAAACCTTGACTATGCCTTAGGGAACAGTAAAATGGTGGAAGGGGCAGTTAAGATGTAAATTACTCTGTATGAGAGAGAGAGAGAGAGGAGAGAGAGAGAGAGAGAGGGGGAGAGAGAGAGAGAGAGAGAGAGAGAGAGAGAGAGAAGTACTGAGACAAGGTAACTGGATGCACTCCACCACTGGTCAGTTGCCTATTGCCCTATCCAATGGTGTGAGTTCCTTGTGGAAGACTCTAGAAGCCTGGGGACCTTAATGCAACACTCTGGAAATGAGAATGCACTTTGTTTGATTGGCTGCAACTCTGTAAATGAGAATACACTTCTTTGATGTGCTGCTACTGGCCTCCCAGGCCCTGTTGAGAGTATAAAAAGCTACAGGTTCCCAGAGTGCAGGTGAGCAGAAGAGATTAGGGGCTCACTGGCTATGCTGGCCAAACTCTTGGAGGACAGCAGAAGAAGTGAGGGGATCCATGCTATTATTATTCACTTCTCTAAGGGTATATTGTCCCGAATATTGGTGACCTACAGAAACACTTCCGGGTCACAGCTTAATAAGCTGCCATTGGAGAGAGCACTACGAGCTTGAGCGCACATCACTGCGTGCAGAGACACGCCGAGACACGCACATCTAGCAGTGTTTGAGCATGTTCGGCGGGAAAGGCTATAAGATCCAGGTCACCAAACATATAACTGTGAGTATGGAAGGTTTATTTGTCACACTGAAAATGGGAGAAATAGGTGTAAAATATCACGAGTGTTATAAATTTACACTTGAGGTGCAGAGCGGACTGCAGGAGTATATATGTGAGCAATGCTCCATGATTAAAACTTTAAAATCAAAAGTCTTAGGCCTAGAACTGGAGCTCAAATGTCTGAAGCAGATAGAAACAACAGACATCTTGAATGGAGGCACATGTGGTAAAGAACATGAACAATCCACAAAAGGAATAGGGAACAACAGGATGGAATGGAAAGTGCAGCCAAATGAATATAAAATAAAAGACAGAGAAAAGGAAGAAGGGCTATGTGTTTTGATATCCCTTTAGCAAACTCTTTACCCTCTAATACACTTAACAATGGATGGTGAGGATGGAACTGTATCATCAGGAACACACCAATAGAAAAGATGGACAGGACATTCATGACCTAGGACATACTACACAAACTAATATAATAGAAGGCTAAGGAGGGCCGGCCCGGATACAAATAATACACATGCATTAGAAAGTGAGGGTCAATATGACAACATGGAAATTGAAACAAGTAATAAACAATATACAAAAATAATTTATGTAATAGGTGATTCCATGATAAAATACACAGATGCTTATACAACAAAAATTTAAAGGAAGTGGTAACTAGTTCATATCTACCAGGTGCAACTTTGGAGGATATGGTGACAATTGTTCCAAAGATGGTAAAAAAAGGAGAGGACAATCCAACAGTTTTGATCCACGTGGAACTAATGATATGAAGTATACTAGGATGATCAAATATACCTATATTATCTGACTATAGGTAAATAGTCAAGAAGCAAATGGAACCTTAATTGTCTCTGAAATCCTTCCAATTCCCAGGGCAGGAGTAGAAATAAATAAGAAGGCTAAAAGGGTAAATAACTGGTTAAGAAGATGGGCAACAATTGAAGGTCATGACTGTGTGAGGTCATGGGAGATGTTTGAAAACAGAAATGAACTGTTTGGTAAAGATGGGCTACACCCAAGTAGGAAGGGAAGTAAAGAACTGGGACGCCTTTTAGGAAAGAATAGATAGTGATTTAAACTGATAAACATGGGGAGAGAGGGCAGGATAATTAAAATATCATAATCCCTGAAACTGGGGAACAAAAGATAAAGCACTGGGAAGAGATAGAACTAATAAATAGAAGAATAAAGAACTTAAAATATTATTACTGAATGCAAGAAGTATAAGAAATAAAATGGATGAACTAAAGTATATTGTTGTAAGAGATGAGATAGACATATGTGGAATCACGAAGACATGGAGTAAAGAGGGAGACTTGGAAACAATCTTGCAGGGTACGACTTACCAAAAGTTAGAACAAACAAGAGAGGAGGAGGTGTTATTTATACATTTCAAGTGAGTTGAAAGCATATTACTATGAAATTAATGTAGATGACCAAGAACAGCTATGGGTGAGGTTTCAAATACAAAATGAAACCCACACACTAGGACTACGATACAGAGCTCCTGGACTGTCTGATGTTGAGAATGAAAGTTTCCTGAAAATCATAGAAGAAAGGACACAAAAAAACTTTGTTGATGGGAGACTTTAATATCACGACCTCCGGATCGTGCCTGAAAATAGTCAACTTTGCTAGCGATCTAACCCGGTTAACACAAACTAAATAAAATAAATAAATAAAATATGCCTTCTATTGACTGGACAATAAATATAGGTAAAAGTAGCCTAGACAAGAGATTTTAAAAATTTAGTCTACAAATGGCTTAAATCAATTTGTATATGAGCCAACAAGGGAAGCCACATATTAGATCTTGTTTTTGGAAGTAGTGATGTACTGCTGCAAGATATTAGGATAGCCCCTCCTCTAGTAAACAGTGACCACAATATGATCATCTTTAAGAATAATAACAAGGTAGACAAAATAAGAGGAAAACAAAGTTTCTGAATTACTCAAAAGCGGATTACCTAAGAATTAAGCAGACCCTGCAGGCCTGGACCTGGGAGACAGATTTAGAACCTAAGGATTTGCACACCACTTGGGACATAATAAATACAAACTCAAGACTGTATACAAAATTACATTCCAGAAGTAGAAAAATATAATGATAAGTGGTCGATACCAGCATGGTTTAATACAAAATACAGAAACTTGTAAAACAAAAGGAGAACGCTTACAAAAATTTAGGGTTAATACAACAAATATTCAAAAATGATTTGTACAAATATCAAGGCAGTGTAAACAAAGTATAAGGAGAGCTAGCAAAAGCAGAACAAAGATTGGCACAAAATAATAAAAACAGTCTATAAAAGTTTTTATAGTTATATTGGGAGTTTAAAAATGGAAATCAAATAACAAATATAGCTGTAGGTGACAGTACACTAACAAAGGAAGATGAAATTGTGGAGGCATTTAATGAACACTTCTTGTGAGTGTTTAATCCAGATATATCAAGTAAAGAGCCAGATATATGATTACAAGTGGGATGTAAAAATAATATAGGTGTCAAGTTATTGAAAACAGTCAAGGAGAAGTTAAGAAACCTAAAAAGTTCTAAATCAAGTGGACCAGATGGATATTACCCCTGTTTCTTAAGAAAATGAATTGGCTGGACCAATGTGTGTTATTTAATAGGTCTCTGAGAGAAGGTTTGGTCCCCGATGAGTGGAGAGTGGCACACCTAACACCTATATGGACAAAAGACTGGATCGATCTCAGCAGTTGGATCAACTCAGACGGCAGCACAAGAACTTCTCTTCAGGGGAGGAGTGGTGGCTCTGGCTGCTTTTCCCCAGCAGACTTTAATAACAAGCAGAGAACCTCAGGGTTGAGGCACCGGTTACCTTGCTGTGAGCTGGACAGACCTCTCCTGAAGTATTTTTTTCTTAGAAGCTGAGGGACACAGGGAATCCGCAATAGAAGCTGTTGAGGACACAGGAATCCGGCAGAAGCGGGCTTGACTTTTGGGACAGCAATAACACTGGACCCTATGCGCTGCTATTTGGGCACCAAATTTAAAAAGCAGCCATGCCCCATTGGAGAACGAGTCCGTGACGCCCGGTCAGCTCTGGACAGAAGGCTGGGATCGATCTCCAGCAGTCAGATCAACTCCAAATGGTGGCACAAGAACTTCTCTTCAGGGGAGGAGGGTGGCTCTGGCTGCTTGTTCCCCTGCAATGGACTTTAAGAACAAGTGGAAAACCTTGGAGTTCAGGCACCGATTACCTTGCCGTGGAGCTGGACAGACCTCCCCGGTATTTTTTCTTAGAAGCTGTGAGAGACACAGGAATCTGGCAGTAGAAGCTGCTGAGGACACAGGCTTGACTTTTTGTCTTACCCCTCGTTCCTCCTCCCATTAAATGCTCCCCAACCACGCCCCCATCACAGCTAGGGCCAATCTGGTTTGTTGGAAGCCCCAACAGGCTTGTCCTAAATTGTGCTTATATTGGTTTTTCTTTCTTTATATATAAGTTAATCTAGATTGCTAACCGGGTGACTCTCAGACTGAACACTGCATATGACTTATGTCCTATACCCACTGTATTCTAGCATCTCTTACCCGCCTATTAGATAAATCTTGTCTGAATCTAATATAACCTCTTCAGACTTGCAAGTGTGACTCAACAATGACTATTACTGTATATTTTCTTAGATAGAATTGTGGTATATACTTAGCACAGAATGATTGTCTCCTAGTTAGAACTTTAGCATTGTTATATGTTCACAGGCTGCCATATGAGGCTATGGGTGTGATCTGCTAGTACACAGAAGGTACTTAATCCTGTTTGATCCACTAGTACCACAGACAGTACTTAACACTATAATCTGAGCTGCTAACCTAACCTGCTGCTCACAACTTGGCAGACCCCACTGGAGTTGAATGGTACCCACTACTAGTTAAAAGGTAGTAAAACAGAAGCCACTAGTATCACCCTGGTTACAAGACTACCTTTACAGGGATACAGAGTTATGTAGGGCTAGGGGAGGCCACAGAAATTCTGTTCACATTGTGCCTAGGGTTGCTAAAATAAGAAACTAGGATTATCTTTATCCTTCCTTCTCCTGCCAAAAGGACCCCTCCCTTAGGAATGTCTACAAAGCAAGGGATTGCCTACCATTATTGGCCCAATAAGGCTACTCCTGGCTGCAATGTATATCCTGTCCCTCCTCTGGGTTGACAGGCTTATTAGCACAGGTGACCCAGGCCCAGAGGACCACCTCTGCCTATTGCCTCGATCACGCCCACTGGCCATCCCCCCAAATAGTTTCCAGTCACTTCTGATGGCTCATGAACTCACCAAGAAAGGCATATGGTACTCTACTTTCCTCTTTGCAAATGAACACTCAGAACCAACCCGCTCCCCTGCCTCACTTCACTCTGCCTTATTGTTGCCCTCCTGCTCCTTGCAGGAGATGTTCAACCAAACCCAACACCCCTTCCTGACAACCTACAAATGTCCTCCCCACAGGACCCACATTGGGCGTCCTTGAAGGGCATGAGGATTGCACATATGAATATATGCAGTCTGTGTCCCAAGATGCAGGAAGTACAAGCCTGGTTGAACCTGTACAATCCAGATGTCCTGGCCATATCAGAGACCTGGCTCATACCTCAAGTACTCTCACATGAGGTCACTGCCCTTGGGTACCACTCTTTCCACAATGACAGAGCAACCAAAAGAGGGGTGGGTTCTTAACCTATGCAAAGACACCTGAACTCAGTGCAGGTTAACCTACAGCATTCTACCAGCACTGATAGCGTAATCGGTCTTCGTACACATCACCCTTGGTCTTTGCAAGCATCTCACCATTCGGTGCATATACAACCCCTAAGAATGCTCTCCTATCCCTTGAGGCAGTCCTAAAGGACATTGGCGAGAGGTCTCCTCTGAGCTACTCATCTTGGGAGACTTTAACTGAACTGGGCCCCTAATGTAAACCAGGCTCTTAAAGAACTGGTTCAAGAAGCAAATCTTACGAGGTTATATCAGGCCCACAAGACTGAACCACAAAACAGGGAATCACTTCACCATTGACTGGGCGCTAGTGACCAACCCTGTAATGTCCAGGCTGCCGCACCTTGCTGATGTCCTGAGCAACCACTCCCTATATTCTGTATATGGAAAATAGGGACTCCTAGGTTTTGACTGTGAATCCTGGCTGCGTGATTACACCCATCTCTCACCAGAACAACTCTCCTGCTACCTTAATAGCATAGACTGGAGCCCAAACAAACTCCTTCCCTCTCTGGACGATGCGATTGCCTTCTTTCAGAGAACACTTACTACGGCAGCCAACCTATTTGCCCCTTGAAGAAACTCTGAACCAGGGGAAGCTACACAAGTGGATCACCCCTCACTGAAGGCCCTTATGATAAACCATGATAAGGCCTGGAAAAAATACAAGCTCTCCTCCCTACCTGCTGACCATGTGAGCTACAAAACTCTCAGAAACAGGTAAACTGGCCATCAAAATGGCCAAAAGGGAGTATATCACTAACTTCAGAAAAGAACTTAGGAACCCAAGACTTTTTGGGCCCACATTAATGGGTTGCTAAAGGAATGGCAATTCCAAATTAGGCCCCATTGAGGTAAATGGACAACTAACACATAACGACCCCTATATCGCCAAGACACTCAACCACCACTTCACGAACCTAGGCTCTTACAAAGCTGGATCACCTCCTCTATACGACCCCAGCATGCGGTCACTTCCATTCTTGACCGCCCAACCTTCCATCTCAGACTGGTCAAACCAAAAGAAGTCCTCACACTGTTACAGACCCTAAACTACTGGCTCTGGGGTACCCAATGGATTCACCCCAGGCTGTTGAAGGAAGGTGCCCTGTCCCTGGTCTCACCCCTGACCTGACTCATTTATCAATTCTAAAAGAGGGTGTAGTCCCTGAGCAGTGAAAACAGGCCCATGTGGTCCCAATCCACAAGGGAGGCCTTCGGGAGTCTATTAGCAATTACAGGCCAATCTCCTTGCTCTGCATTCTGTCAAAGATACAAAACAGGCTGATCTACAGGCAGCTCTGAGAATACTTGGAGTTTCATCAACTTCTGGCACCCTCACAGCATGGCTTCAGACCAGGCATGGAACAGACACTGCCCTTACCAAACTCTCGACTGATGTACTCAGAGAACTGGACAAGAGGACCCCTATTGGTGTGGTCTTCATTGACCTATCCAAGGCCTTCGACCTGGTTAATCACAATCTGCTACTAGCCAAGTTGGGCAATGTAGGTCTTGACAGCCATTCTCTAAGGTGGTTCAAGCTATTTAATCAGTCGCACACAGAAGGTAAAAGTGGAGGATGCCTTATCAGACCCGCTCCCACTAAAGAGGGAGTGCCATAGTCAATACTCAGCCCATCCTCTCTTCTCACTGTGGGCGGAAGCACTGTGGTCCAGTATCGGATGATGTCGTCATCTATCGACCCTCCATTAATCTGGGTGACCTCAGCCCATTACTCCAAGGTGACCTGAGTTCCCTCGAGAACTGGCTCATTAAGAACAGAATGGTCCTCAATACGGATAAGACCAAGGCCATGCTGTCTGGTCCAAGATCCATGGACATGATAGAAAACAGCACCTACACCTGACCTCCACATCTGGTAGCAGCCTAGAGGTAGTGGCATCACTAAAATACCTTGGCCTCACCCTGGACCAGGGTTTCACCCTCAAGATAATTTAAGTATTGATACAGGATGCCCTAATATAAATGTATAAGTCTGGAATATCTTACTGTAGCTAATCAAACTCCAAAATGTAAAATAACTGTAAGATATGGTCCAAATTGTCCATCAAAGTTAATATAATTATTTTTTCTTCACTTCACACCAATATGTTGTAGGCAACAGTTTTGTGGTTGAACACGCTACTTCCTCAGGCCATTTGTATCTGACTAAATATAAAACACAAATATAGTCCTTAAATTTTTATATTTAACATAAATATCTTTCCTTATTCATTAAAATACTTTTGCAGTTATTAATAACAATACTCTATGTAAATAAGGTACAAATAGTTTCAATGAATTATTACTAGATTAGAGTCTTTTAAATATAATTATTCATTCAATTTACATACCTATTATTATAGGTATTAACCATATATAATTCTTCCCTTCTGTAAAGCATATTCTGAGTTGCCATTTCCTTATAAACTTAAAACCTGTTTCCAAGTGAATGGAATTCAATCCAGATTAAAACAAAATAATCTCAATTAAATTAAATGTATAAATCATAGTTAATTACTATTTTATATTATATTAATCATAGTTTCTTACTTCAAGTGTAATTAACTTCAATCAGTAAATTGGAATAGCGTTTGACTTTTATAAACTTTTGAATGCCTCCATTCCTTGCATGTCCTATGGGGAAAAGTATGTAGTTATGTTAAAACAACTCATGTCTTTAATATTTAATATAAAATGTACCACTGCTCATAATAGCAGTAAAGAATGTACTTTATTAGCTAAGCAGAGCTCATTGAGCGTATAAACTATTCCTTTAAACAAAGCTCCAAAATTCAAGAGCTTAACCAGCTGTTATTACTTCAAGCTTTCACAACTCCTCGATCTTAATTTAACTGCAAGGGAGAGAGAAAACAAGAAGTCGGCTTACTTTGCATCTAGTTTCTCACAAGACTAACCATTTAATTCAAATATTCAATCCAAAAGGCTTAAGGATGTAATTTTACTATACTACATGCTCCTTAAATGGAGCTCGAATTTCAGATAACTCGTTTAGCTCTATGTGTTCAAGCTTTTAGATTCCTCTGATTATTGTAACTGAAAAGGTAAAATGTACATAAAGTCATTTACTTCACGTTCAGTTTCATAAAAATGAGCAAACCCTTTGGGTGTTCATTCTTAAAGGATTTTAAATCAGAGCTTTACCTTGCTCCACGCACTGAATAGACAGACACCTTCACAAGGAATCGGGTGGTCTGAGCTGGGGGTTTAAATGCGTTCAGAAAGCCTGCAAAACGACAGGGGTGTTACATCATTCATATAATCAAACCAACCCACTTTAGGTTTGATCACTGATGGAAATGGAATGAGCTGCAAGACTTACCCTGTAGCTAAGTGGGTAAGGTTAGTCAGCTCACTTAGTACACATTGGGAGTCAGTGGTTTGCCCCTCTGTCCTCAAGTTGCTTTCAAAATAAAATTATTTTTATTAATTATAGGTTTTAATTACTATTCATGCCTTAGGCTTATTAGTTTAATTAATACATTGGTCCAATATTTAAACACACTAGATCTGATTCTTATACATTAATTATTAATTTTAGTGATCATCTGAAAATATTTTAATTAACTAATTTTCTAAAGTGATATCTATCCACATTGCAAGTTTTAATATACTGTTTCTGTTCAAAGTACTGTGTGATTAAACTATAAATTTTAAAATTTGACAGAGGGTACATGTCATTCTTATAGCTAAACCATAACCCATTACAAGTATAGCCATTGTTGGAAACGAATGAACTACATGATGTATCTTGTAACTGAGTGCAAAATATAAGTGGGCTCACTCAGTACCACTAGAAGTCAATGGTTCACCCTCTGTCCTCGGCTTATTGCGTTAATGAAATCCTTTGTCTATATTAACATGTAAAAATATCTATTTCAACCTACAATTTCTATAATGTAAATTAAATGTTTAAATCTGTTCTTTTCTGAATCTTTCCATTGTGTGTTTTGTCTATGTTAGTACTTTATTTAAATCAATATAAAACTATTTATTCATGACTAATGTAGGCAGCCTCCTTCTTCTTACATTTTAATATTCAGCTAACTGTTAACACAATCTAAATATAGATCTAAATCCAAAAGAAGATTTTAATAAAAATTAATTTTGGTGTTCAAGTTCAATTATTCTTTTAGTCAAAAACTGATTAAAATCCCACCAGAACCACTGGAGCCATCTATGAATATTACTTAATTATCAATAAGTTATGTTCTCATCTCCTCATAAATTTCATGGAGAATACAGTATGTCAAGAAAAGGACACAAATGTTCCCAGAGAACAAATTACAGTGTTTAAATTCAGATTGATCTTTCAGTTGAAAGAAGGTTAAACTCCACCAGAACCACTGGAGCCATCAAATAAATATTATTTTGCTATCAAAAATGTACTTACAATTTCTTATATATTTCATGAATGAATATGATATGCCAGAGTAAAAATGCAGACATTCCCAAAAACACTGTTGTTGAATGCTGAATTAATCCCAGTATAGATTCCAGTTGCATGATTCATTCATACCTATTCTTGATTTAGACTGTCCATAATATATATCCAATAAACTTCTCTTCTTAACAATAAATTGTCCCATGCACTTTTATGTCCTTGTGGTTCATTGACTTTCTCAAGTCCCCAGAATCTCAATGAGGCTGGTGAATGTTCTTCAATGTTGAAATGCTTTGCCACTGAAGATTTTTCATCATTGGTTCTGATGTCACTTTTATGTTCTCCAAACCTCGTTCTTAGTTTCCGTTTTGTTTTTCCAACATAGAGTTTGTCACATGGACCTTGTATTATATAGATTACATGACATGACCTACATGTTATATGTTGTTTAATTATGTATTTTTATTAGTGTATGGATGTTCAAAAATGTTTTTTTTTATGTGTTATTACAATGGCAACATTGTCCACATGGAAAACTCCTTCCTTTAAGGGTCCTAAAGTAATTGTCTTTCTTGTGGTGGATTCATCAAATGTTTTGTATGTTGTGTGTGTACTAATTTATCCTTCAATGTTTTGTTTCTCTTTGATGTAACTAATGGAATATCTGTAAATCTTTTATTCTGGCTCCCACCTGCCTGAAGTATGTACCAATTGTTAACCAATGTATTCCTGATTTTATTACTCAAATGATTTTATGGAGTTGAAAAGACAATTCTATTCCATTCTCTTTGTCTTTCTGCTGTAATAATGATTCACATTAATAATGATACCTCTGTTATAGTTTCTTCTACTTTCTGATGTTTATAACCTCTTTGAAGAAATTTGTTTTTCATTACATTAGTTTCTTTTTCAAAATCCTCGTCTGTAGTATTATTTCTTCTTGCCCAAATTAATTGTGATTTTGGTATACTATGTTTTAGTTTGGGATCATAACTTTGAAAATGTAGTAATGTATTTCTATCAGTTTCCTTTCAATATAATTTAGTCCCTAATTTTCATTATTTTAAAGATTTGCAAATCCAAAATGATATTTGTTGCTTATCATAATCAACTGAAAAATAAAATTTTCATTTCTACTCTAAATATCCAGTAATTGAATCCAACACTTCTTTTGTGCCATCCCATAACAATAATACATCATCTATAAAGTGTTTCCATCTAATGATATTATTTTAAATGGATTGGTCCTTCATTCAAAATATGTGTTTTTCAAATGCCACTTATACAAATTGGCATAGGATGGGGCCATGGTGCTCCCCATTGCTGTACCCTGACTTGCAAATAAAATTCTTCTTTGATGTACGTAAAGAAAATGGATATGTACATCAAAGACACCAGCCATGTCATAGAAATAATATAAGAGGTAAATTTGAGTGACAGTAACATAACAGAAATGTGGATGGTATCACTTGATGTAAAAGATCTATATACAAGTATACCACATGAAGATGGGTTAGTTTAATTAAAATAGCATTGAATGATAGAGAAGATCCATTTCTGATACAGACTTTATATTGGGTCTAGCTGAAATAGTTTTATCAAAAAACTATTTTTCATTTTATAAAAGAGTTATTTGCAAGTCCAGGGTACAGCAATGGGAGCACCATGGCCCTTCCGATGTCAATTTGAATATGTGGCATTTTGAAAAACACATATTTTGAATGAAGGAACAATCCATTTAAAAATAATATCATTAGATGGAAACGCTTTATAGATTATGTATTATTGTTATGGGATGGCACAAAAGAAGCATTGGATTCATTTATTGGATATTTGAACAGTAGAAATGAAAATTTTATTTTTCAGTTCATTATGATAAGAAACAAATATCATTTTTGGATTTGCAAATCTTAAAAATAATGAAAATTAGGGATCGAATTATATCGAAAGAAGACTGATAGAAATACATTACTACATTTTCAAAGTTATCATGATCCCAAACTAAAACATAGTATACCAAAATCACAATTAATTTGGGCAAGAAGAAATAATCTACAGATGAGGATTTTGAAAAGAAACCGATGTAATGAAAACAAATTTCTTCAAAGAGGTTATAAACATCAGAAAGTAGAAGAAACTATAACAGAGATATCATTATTAACGTGTGAATCATTATTACAGCAGAAAGACAAAAGAAAATGGAGAACAGATTGTCTTTTCAACTCCATATAGTCATTTGAGTAATAAAATCAGGAATACATTTTTAACAATTGGTACATACTTCAGACATTCCATTAGTTACATCAAAGAGAAACAAAACATTGAAGGATAAATTAGTACACACACAATATATAAAACATTTGATGAATCCACCACAAGAAAGGCAATTACTTTTAGGACCCTTAAAGGAAGGGAGTTTTCCATGTGGACAATGTTGCCATTGTAATAACACATAAAAAACATTTTTGAACATCCATACACTAATAAAAATACATAATTAAACAACATATAACATGTAGGTCACATCATGTAATCTATATAATACAATGTCCATGTGACAAACTCTATGTTGGAAAAACAAACGGTAACTAAGAGCGAGGATTGAGAACATAAAAGTGACATCGGAACCAAGGACAAAAAATCTTCAGTGGCAAAGCATTTCAACTTGAAGGACATTCACCAGCCTCATTGAGATTCTGGGGACTTGAGAAAGTCAATGAACCACAAGGACATAAAAGTGCATGGGACAATTTATTGTTAAGAAAAGAAGTTTATTGGATATATATTATGGACAGTCTAAATCCAAGAATAGGTATGAATGAATCAAGCAACTGGAATCTATATTGGAATTAATTCAGTATTCAATAACAATGTTTTGGGGAATGTCTGCATTTTTACTCTGGCATACCATGTTCATTCATGAAATATATAAGAAACTGTAAGTACATTTTTGATAGCAAAATAATATTTATTTGATGGTTCCAGTGGTTCTGGTGGAGTTCAACCTTCTTTCAACTGAAAGATCAATCTGAATTTAAACACTGTAATTTGTTCTCTGGGAACATTTGTGTCCTTTATCTTGACATACTGTATTCTCCCATGAAATTTATGAGGAGATGTGAACATAACTTATTGATAAGTAATATTCATAGATGGCTCCAGTGGTTCTGGTGGGAGTTTAATCAGTTTTGACTAAAGAATAATCAAACTTGAATACCAAAATTTATTTTTATTAAAATCTTCTTTTGGGTTGAGATCTATATTTAGATCGTGTTAACAGTTAGCTGAATATTAAAAATGTAAGAAGAAGGAGGCAGCCTACATTATTGATGAATAAATAGTTTTATATTGATTTAAATAAAGTACTAACATAGTTAAAACACACAATGGAAAGATTCAGAAAAGAACACATTTAATCATTTAATTTACATTATAGAAATTGTAGGTTGAAATAGATATTTTACATGTTAATATAGACAAAGGATTTAATTAATGGCAATAAACCGAGGACAGGAGCTAACCACTAACTCGTAGTGGTACTGAGTGAGCCCACTTATATTTTGAACTCAGTTACAAGATACATCATGTAGTTCATTTATTTTCTGACAATGGCTGTACTTGTAATGGGTTATGGTTTAGCTATAAGAATGACATGTACCCCTGTCAAATTTAAAATTTATAGTTTAATCAATAGTACTTTGAACAGAAAGAGTATATTAAAAACTTGCAATGTGGATAGATATCACTTCAGAAAATTAGTTAATTAAAATATTTTCAGAGGATCACTAAAATTAATAATTAATGTATAAGAATCGGATCTAGTGTGTTTAAATATTGGACCAATGTATTAATTAAACTAATAAGCCTAAGGCATGAATAGTAATTAAAACCTATAATTGATTAAATAATTTTATTTTCGGCAACTCAGCCGAGGACAGGAGGCAACCACTGACTCCAATGTGTACTAAGTGAGCCCACTAACCTTACCCACTTAGCTACAGAGTAAGTCATGCAGCTCATTCCATTTCATCAGTGATCAAACCTAAAGTGGGTCGGTTTGATTATAGAATGATGTAACACCCCTGTTGTTTTCATGTGCTTTCTGAACCGATTTAAACCCCAGCTCAGACCACACGGTTCCTTGTGGAAGGCGGTTGTCTATTCAGTAGCGTGAGCAAGATAAAGCTCTGATTTAAAATCCTTTAAGAATGAACACCCAAAGATTAGCTCATTTTTATGAAACTGATCGTGAAGTAAATGACTTTATGTCCATTTTACCTTTTCAGTTACATGATAATCAGAGGAATCTAAAAGCTTGAACACATAGAGCCAAATGAGTTATCTGAAATTCTGAGCTCCATTTAAAGGAGCATGTAGTAAGATAAAATTACATACTTAAACCTTTTGGATTGAATATTTGAATTAAATGGTTAGTCTTGTGAGAAACTAGATGCAAAGTGCCGACTTCATGTTTCTCTCTCTTGCAGTTAAATTAAGATACGAGGAGTTGTGAAGCTTGAAGTAATAACAGCTAGTTAAGCTCTTGAATTTTGGAGCTTGTTTAAAGGAATAGTATATATGCTCAATGAGCTCCGCTTAGCTAATAAGGTATAATTCTTAACTGCTATTATGAGCAGTGGTAAATTTTATATTAAACATTAAAGACATGAGTTCTTTTAACATAACTACACACTTTTCCCCATAGGACATGCAAGGAATGGAGGCATTCAAAAGTTTATAAAAAGATGAACGCTATTCCAATTTACTGATTGAAGTTAATTACACTTGAAGTAAGAAACTATGAATAATATAACAAATAGTAATTAACTATGATTTATACATTTAATTTAATTGAGATTATTTTGTTTTAATCTGGATTGAATTCCATTCACTTGAAAACAGGTTTTAAGTTTATAAGAAATGACAACTCAGAATATACTTTACGGAAGGGAAGAATTATATATGGTTAATACCTATAATAATAGGTATGTAAATTGAATGAATACTTATATTTAAAAGACTCTAATCTAGTAATAAGATAATTCATTGAAACTATTTGTACCTTATTTACATAGATTATTGGTTATTAATAACTGAAAAATATTTTAATGAATAAGGAAAGATATTTACGTTAAATATAAAAATGTAATGACTATATTTGTGTTTTATATTTAGTATCAACACTGTCAGATATGAATGGCCTGAGGAAGTAGCGTGTTCAGCCACAAAGCTGTTGCCTACAGTATATTGGTGTGAAGTGAAGAAAAATAAATATATTAACTTTGATGGACAATTTGGATCATATCTTACAGTTATTTTACATTTTGAGTTTCACCCTCAAGAGCCACGTGGACCAAGTCACAAAAACCCTACATGGGAAGCTAGGCACCCTCTACTGACTGAAAGACCAACTGATACCTGAAGCAAGGGTCTCAATCGCCACCAGCGTCCTCCTCCCAACACTCACGTATGCAGCCCCAGTGGTGCACAGAGAGCGCAAGGTTGAGATGACAGACTACAAGTCCTGTACAATAAGGTGGCTTAGTTCACCACCCAGTCAAACCCCAGGAACCACCACTGTGACACCCTATCCCAACTAAACTGGTCCTCTTGAGAAGCTCACCTCCAGTACCCTCTACTATGCAAAGCCTTCAAACTAATCAGCCCAACTCCCCTCCCAGCTCTCTGGACTCATTGCAACAAGACTACTCCTCAGCTCTCTGCACAATGGAGCGTATTCTCTAGAAATCCCAGAGTAAGAACCAAGGTGGGAGCAAGTCATTCAACTCACGCTGCACCCACCCTGTGGAACTCCCTCCCTTCAGGGTGCGGGAAGCACCTTCTATTAAAAGTTTCCACACTAGGCTCAAGTCTCACATGGACGGCAACTACCAAATGCCATTGCTAGGGCTGCTGGGACCCTCACATGGACATCCAAATCTCACAGTTCTATACTAACCTCAGAGTGTTATTTGTATCAGTAATGTGGCTAACACCCTCCTCAATCATTTCCTTGTCTAGTTACTAGTTCTGATTCTCTCCTGTACAACACTACGACTGTATGTTCTTCTCATCAAATGTAACCAGCTGACTGTATCATCCTGTATTTCCTGTATAGTATTTCAATACCATACTGTGTTATTTATCAATGCTATGTAATCCCGGTTGCCCCTGAAAAGGGACTGCAGGACTCAATGGGCTTACCTGGTCACCAAAATTTAATAAATAAATATAAAGCTGGTAAAAACACATTTAGACAATTATAGGCCTATTAGTATTACTTTATGTGTGGGAAAGTAATGGAAAGTTGTATTAAAGATCTACTGGAGCAAAACATAATGACTCTCCAGGTACTGGATAATAGTCAACATGGTTTCAATCAATCAATCAATCAATCAAATCTTTATTTTCCAGGTGAACATCATTGAGCATTGCTCATTTGCAAGATGGACCTGGTAAGGTCAAGGTTCAATTTACATAAGGATATAGTACAATTCAATGTACACACACTTTGAGGAAACATCATACTCAGAATATTTGAAACAGGATTTGAAACAGGTAGATCCTGTACAAGCAACTTGCTTCACTTTTTGAGATGGTAAGTCAGGTGTTGGATGGCGGACTACCAGTGGATGTCCTATATTTGACTACGCCAAGGCATTTGACTCAGTCTCTCATAGAACAATAATACAGATCTTGATGGATTTGGGAATACATTGGCAGTTGGGTACGTGTATAAAGGCTTGGCTTACTGATAGAACCCAGAGGGTCTAACTTGGGTTTCTTTCAAACTGGCGAAAAGTGATGAGTGGGGTCCCCAGGGCTCCGTCCTGGGTTCCCTACTATTTAAACTGTTTGTTGGATCTATGCAGGTTGCAGATGGTGCATGGATCTGCAAATTTGCAGATGATACAAAGGTAGGAGCTGTAGAATAAATCCAGGAGGCAATAGCCTCCAGGAACAATTGTTTAAATTGGAACTCTGGGCTGAAAACATTACAGTACCTGAGATTTAATGAACACAAGTGTAAGGTCATGCACCTTGGAATGAACAACATGGGGGCAGAATATAAATTAAATAATGTAGTAATAGCTAGTACAAAGACGGAAAAAGAGTGGTAATAACAGATACATTAACTTTTAGTAAACACAGTACAGAAATGTAAAAAGGCAAACAGAGTGTTGGAAAATATACTGAGAAATATAAAAAGTAGGCATGAGGAAGTCATGTTGCCCTTGTATAGATACCTGGTAAGGCCAATCCTTGAATATGGAATGCCCTTATTTCCCCACAGGTGTGGGATCAGGTAAACTAGTAGAAAAAGTGCAGCTAGATACACAAAAATATGTGTCATTAGGGACGTGAAATACAATGATAGATTGCGTAGGTTAGGCCTTTTATTCCATGACATATCGTTATTTGAGGGAGACCTATGTTATACTTATAGATGCTTCCATGATGTGATATTAAGGAATGCAGGACTCAGATTAAAAGGAATATCAAACAGGGCAACTAGACTACATCCATACCAACTACTAGATGAAATATATAGAACACAGAGATGGGGAAGATGGTTCAATCAAGGGTGGTTGGAGTATGGAATCAACTGCCACGTGATGGTAGAAGCTCCAACAATTAATACCTTTAAACATAGATTAGATGATTACATGCATGGAAAAAGATGGAGTATCTCCACTGAAGTGGCAAGTCCATGTACGGCCAATGGCTGATAGGATTTGAACAACAAACTATGAAATTATGCTGGCTTTGCTGGCCTAATCCCTGAGAAGAGCAGGACAAAGGGAGATTGCTACAGCTCCTGCCTGGAGAAGCTGACCATAGGAACTATAGTCCAGTAGGGAGATTCCTGCTACCAAGAACAAAGACTGAGGAACAGAGGAAAACTGATTCTGAGTCTGTTTTGAGCTGCACTGTGATGGGAGATTTGCCCAGAGGACTTTTCTGAAGGAACCTAAAGAAATAGCACTGTTAAATCAACTGTCTAATCAAACCTGATGCCAAGCAGAGCACGTCAACCTGCCCACAGACACTGGACTCCTAACCAAGACCACTCATATAGCTGAAGCCTAAACCTCAAATTCACCAACCGTCAAGCCTCTACTTGGCCAAACTCCCACCCAAGACCACTTCTTCCACCCTCGATACCTACAATCCAAAAGAGCTGGGCTGCCCTACCTTCTACTTCAAAGTCACCACCCCAACAGAGGTCTATCACCTCGTCCAAGGCTCACCCAATCTCCAGCAGTGCAGAGAGTGATGGCCTCTGTCCCGTTTTTCAAACTATCTGCTGTCTTCATTGTAAAACCTCTAATCTTCTCTATTTAACTTGTCCTTATCATTGGCCTGATGGTGCTGAGGGTTGAGGTGCTGGACACCACACTCACACCATGCTAGTGACCCGAGTTCAGGAGCGAGCTCGGGTGCCAGGGATCAGCAGGGAGGGTGAGAATCGAGCACTCGCTGGGCTGCTCTTCCTTCCAGGGGTGGGCTGGAGTTTGTCTGGCATTCCAGCAGCCCCCAGTGGAGATTGGGGTGCTGCAGAATGCAAACAGCACATACAGCAGCGTGGCTGCCATTGGCAGGGCTGCCATGCACCATGATGTTAGGAGTGCACCACTTAAAGGGGAAGGAGGAGGTAGGATGGGAGTTCACCAGAACAGGAAAAATACGGCTCTGTGAGGGTAGGCAATGGTACCTGACCCGATGTCCATCACCGGATCCATCTCTCCCAGCTTCCAGTTCCTCCACCTGGGCCTCACCTGCAGCCAGGGTCTATCTCTAAGAACTCCCAATGAGGAGGGGCAGCCCTGTCCTGGAGGGGTTAAGCCAGGGTTACTGGCTGCAGGGGGAAAAGGCTTAGGGTTGAGAGGAGCTCAGGCAGGCAGGAACAGGCAGGATGCCCAGAGAGAGGCTCCACAGGCCATGACTGGAGGGAAAAAGAAATGTAAAGAAAAAAACTTGTCCTTATCTTCCTCCTCATTTCAGCTCTGAAACAGGCCAGGGTAGTTCACATATTTAAATCGGAAACACCAAGCTCATGGACAACTACAGACCTGTCTCCATTCTTACACACCTCAGCAAAATCCTTGAGAACATCATATTCCTGAAAATATCTGACAACATCACCAAGCATGGGTTGCTCTTCCCTTTCAGCATGGCTTCAGCAAGGGATTTAGCACTACTTCAACTCTTGCCTGCTTCTCTGACTATGTACTTTGATCAGCCAAGGGAGGATACTCACAGGGCAATCTTCATTGACCTATAGAAAACATTTGATCTTGTAGACCATGATCTCCTCCTACATAAACTCAACTCCTACAGTTTTTCCTCCTGCACCTCTGAATGGTTTCGACAGTACCTCTCTGATAGGTCCTCAAGAAGTTTACAGAGGTGTCCCAGAGGAGTGTATCCTCTTTTCCCTGTTCGCAAACAGCTTAATCAATGTCAATCTGGAATGACAGAAAATCATGTACGTGGAAGACCTGATCCTTTTCAGGTGTGACCACAGTCCTCATAAGGTATCCCTCTTCATCTCTAAGGATTTCACACTTACCCATGGATGATTCACAGCCAATAGATTCCTGATCAGTACAGGTTCACAGCCAATAGATGTCTGGACAATACAAAAAAAGCCAAAGACCATGCTTCTTGGATCCAAACATAAGCTTGCTAAAATCTCCGGGAGCCAGACTAACTCCTTCCACATCCAAGCCACAGGTGGTACCATCCTTGAACACATATATAGATACAAATACCTAGGAGTCACCTTGAACCCCTACCTCATATTCCATGATCACATCGGGATGATGGTAAGAAGTCAATCAACAGATCAGAGTCTGCTATCACCTGAGACATTTCCTGACTCTGGAGGTGTGCTTAGCAATTGGGGCCGGACACACTTCTCCCGCTACTAGATTACTGTTCCCTCATAATATCCCAAACCTCCTGTCATCAACTCATTCATCTCAATACTGCCTATAACACTATCTGTCGATTCATTCTCCTAGCTCCACTTTCTACTCACCGCTGCTCATTATATGCCTTACTAGGGTGGCTCTACCCACAGGCCTGCCATGACAAACACAAACAGAGCTGCACAGGGGTTTCGGGGTGCTCTGTGACAAAATCCAACTATGAAAAAGTTTGTTGCACCCTGTTTCCTGTTTTTACTGGCTGAAGTAAAGACAAGAGACATTTTGCATTAAATCAAGTCTGTTTTTTTATGTGTGCATGGTGAGTGCCGTGACTTTTGCTTTCTACAGGCCTGCCGTGACCTTTGCCTGAGCACTCTTGTCCACAAATCACTTTCTGCAGGAACTGCATCCCCATTAGCCAGATTTCTTACTTTTAAACATGGCACAAGGGAATTGAGGTACTCCTCTCAAAGCCTACTTAATCATCCTTGATCCTTCACTGATATGGGGCAGAGAGGCTTCTCTGTCACTGCCCCCAAACTCTGGAATACTCTTCATGTCCCACATCTGTCCATTGGCAGCACATCAGTCTTTTAGAACAAATCTGAAGAGTGTTCTGCTCTTAGTATCTGCCTGCAAGTGCTCACCCTAAGCTCAGTGCACCTACTCCTTGATCTTGTCTGTCCAAATTCCTTAGCTTCAGGTCTGTATTTATCTTATGGTCTATCAGGTTTGCCAATATGTATGAAAATTTTGCTCTGTATTGTTTATTGTTGTTCCCAGTGTTGTAATTTGCTTGTCGAATCCTGTTATTATTGTTTGTAACACCTTTTACTTACTGGAAAATTAGTTATTAAATGCCATTGTACTGTTAGACCATATCTCTCAAGCACTGTGAGTCCTTGTATAGTATCTTACATGTTAGTCCTCTAATGCACTGTATGGTCTTCACACTATTGTACAGAAGTACATGTGTTAGCACTCTGATGCAATGTTTGTTCTCCAGTACTGTTGTTTAGTCTCCTATGTGTTAACACTCTGTTGCACTGAATGTTCTCAATACCCATGCCTTGTTATATTTTTTACTGTATGTGTCATCTTTATGGCCTGAGTCATACCTGAAAACAGTCTCTAGGATCAGAGTACTTACCCATTTAACAAATAAATAAATAAATCTCTCTCTCTCTCTCTCTTTCTCTCTCCCTGTTAGATACAATGTATGTTTGTGGGTTCTGTAGCTGTATCTCTCTGGATCAGTACTGCATTCATTGATGAGTAAAGGGGTACTGCACTATTTTGTCTCTAACTGACTGTAGGTTTGTTATTCTGGTGCCCTACAAGAAACGTGTTTGTGCCTGCAATTAAGGGAACAGATCAGTTTTAAGCTAATTAGTACTCAGTAAAAGCAGTAGTCTTCCTGAAATAAAAGTCAGGATAAAAGCTTCTTCTTTTTTTTCGCTTTATTATTAGAAAAGCATGTCACACTGGGGAAAATAAAGGGGCAAAAGCTTTCCCTAGTGTTTCAGACACAATTAGCTCCTGCAGGCTACCAGAAGTGATTAGTTTTGGCATGAAAGGAAGAGTTTTACTCTTTTTCGTGCATTTGGGACTGTTTGTAGTTTTAGGATTTTCCTTGGTTAGTAGGTCTGCAATTGAAGTTTGCTTTCACAAATAAAATGTGATTGAGTTGCACATTAACTCTGGCACTGGTGTGTGTGTGGGTGTGTGGGTGTGTGTGGCTGGGTGTTGCTGTGTGTCTAAATGACAGATACATCTTCCACATAAAAACCAGTAATAGACAAAAAAAGAAATACTACCCCAAAATCTGTCAATCAATAAATAAATAAATAAACAAACAATTTTCCTCTGGGAACTTTCCTGGAGGTGATATATTCAAAAATAAAGCTATATTAAATAAATTCTTAAACAAAGTAAATCTCCCTGAGCTTTGCTATATTATTACCATCTGTCTTGGCTACCCCACTTTGCACCATAACAGAACCTATGTCTAAATTTATCAACATTAAGAATGTTAAAAGATCAAGGAACTGTAAATATAAGGGTACAAAGCAGGAAAACTACTAAAATCTTTAGAAAAACAAAAGAACAATATACAATTGGGACTTTATTAAATCAACAGGGATTACCAGTTTCAGATTGGGATGGACTACAAGAAATAGTTGTACAATACTATAAGAAAATATACCAAAAATAAGAATATATAGATCAATCAAAATAAACAAATTTACTAAGGGTTTTATATTTCAGAAACTAAATATATATTGGGACAAAATTACCTTAGAAGACTCAAAATTAATAATTCAAAAACTTCCCAAAAATAAAAGCTCTGGTTCTGATGGATTCACAAATTAATTCTACCAACACTTTAGTGATATTTTAGCACCATGGATTGATAGAATGATTCAGGAAGCAATAGAGGAGGAGGAGGTCTCTCTGCATCTATGAATGAGGCAACAATAATTTTAATTCATAAGAAAAATAAACAAAAAATCAAATTGCAAGCTATAGACCTATAGCACTTGTGAATATGGATTATAAAATCATTGCTAAAATAGTTGCAAATAAGATGATTTGAGGTCTCCTTCTCTCTGCACGAGGACCAATCAGGGTTTATTCCAGGTAGAACAACTGCTACAGCCATAAGAAAAGTTCAATTGTTATTACAATAGTGCAAAATTTACTAGATAATTACTATGCTTTAGCTTTAGATGCAATCAAAGCAGTCAACCTGATACAGTGTCAATTTATGTTTACAATACCAGAAAAATGGGGCATGTCCAACAATTTTCTTAAAATAATAAAACTCCTATACAAAATACCTAAATTAAAATTGTCACTTAAAGGAAGAATTACCAAAGATATAGACATATGCAAGGGAACGTGGTAGGGTGTCCCTGTCACCAATATTATTTACATTATGCAAAGAGCCCTTATTGATGCAAATAAGGAAGAATCCTAATACAAAGGGTATTATAGTGAATGATATAGAAAATAAACTAAGCACCTTCTTAGACAACACCTTGTTTCTATTCAAGGAGTTAAATAACTCCATATATGTACTACTGGACTTAATTCAGGAATTTTCTAATATATCAGGCTATCAACTGAACCAGCAAAAATCAATTATCATGAAATTAAAAGAGAAATGCCACCACGGAATATGAACATCTTGACAGATTTACTAAGGTAACCCAGATCAGATATTTAGGGCTAATAATTACAAATAAAATAGAGACACAATACTGATAAACTACAATGTAGCAAAACAAAAATTCAGCAAACATTATGTTTATGTCAGATCTTATCAATTTCCCTTTGGGGATGCATCCAACTAATAAAAATGATGGTGCTATACTATTTTATATATATATATGCTGCAAGCCCTATATGGTATACCTATAGCTAAATGGTTCAGGCTATTAAACATATATTTACCAAATTTCTGTGGAAATGGGGTGGGGTATAACCCTGATAGTATGGCAGAATTTGACAAAGATTTTAAGGAGGAGGCCTTGGCTGCCTGGACCTGTTTACATATGCTCAGGTGCAAGTTATGGGGATAATGTGGGACTGGTTCTTTAACCCAACCATGATCTGTTAATTTTACAATAATTATGTGGCAAGAGAATAGTACTATTAATCTACAACAATGTTTATACACAACAAAAGTGAATATAAAAAAAAAATCCAAATTTGGTTCTACAATATTGCTTTATGAAAATCAAGTTAAAATGAAAATCGGAGAGAAAGAGATTCCACGACTGCATGCCGCAATAAATTGTGACAATATATCGAATAAGAAATTATACTCAATTGGGAAAATAGTACAAAAGGAATCCATAACACAATGAAAACAATGTTTATATAATAATAAAATCCTCACATAGCAAACATTTTTAGACTTTAACAAAATTCAGAAAATAAGAAACATTTTATCTTATAACTTAATTTACAGTAGTTTTAAGGACTATTGTAAAATGTAGAATCCATGGACCAGGTTATTCAGCTCAAGAAAGAAGGAACTAAACTGGATTAATAGTTTTAGACAAAAAATCCAGTTTTACAGTATATGGGGATTAAGAACAAGTTCAAAATCTAAACAACATAGAACATGGGAAAAAGAATGAAGCAACGGTTTTCCCAAGAACAGGGAAATCGATCTCTATCAGTACTAACAAAAACCTTCTTTCAGCAAAAAAAAAAATTGATATAGCTCAAAATTATTAATAGGGCTTATATAACTGTTTTACGATTTCTTACATCAATCCTTCATTTGACCAATGTGCTGGCATGGATGAGAACATAAAGACACTGTGATACACTGCTTTTGGGAGTGCATCTTAATTAAAAATGGTGGGAACAAGTGGTAGAAAGTATCTCTAAAATGATAGACGGTAGGGTTACTACCTTATAAGAAGCCCAAAGTGGGACATTTCTTACCAAAACATGATTTTTCACAGGACAATATGCAACCTCAACCAATGCAACATACTTGTTTTCTATATAATCAGAATTAAGGCTACATATTGTAGTTTCTTAGTTGCTTCTATTGTTTCTTATCATTTTAAGGCATTTAGTTAAGGTATTTTAGTTTTCTGATACATTTAGTGGAAAGTTAGAAAATGTTGTTTCTACTATAAAATCAGAACATGTAGTATTTTTCATATTTTTTGCAGGACACAGCTGCCCATATCAGGACTGTCCTACGAAAATCAGGACAGGTGGTAACCCTAAAGTCGTACAAATTGTATGTACTCCACAAGGATTATTATTTAATGAGCTTAAAGGATACCTAACCATCTTCTTTTACATATTTTGTTTCTTAAAAATGACTCGACAGTCTTGTAAAGGAGAGGTTGTTGTTTACATTTATACTGAAACTGCATTTATTAAAGGAGGACAAATACAGTTTCATGACATTTGAAAATTGTAAACATTGCTTCTCCTGATTCAAAATCCTGCTCTAAGAATCCTAAAATGGCTGCCTTGATGATATCATTGAAACGAGAGATGCCCAGCTGTGCAGATGTATTCTAGCTGTGCTAACCATATTCAAATGTGAATAACTTTAAAATGAAAATGATAGCATGGTACTGTGAACACAAAAGTTGTTCAGCACAAAAATATCTACAAAACGATTGTTTCATTTTAGATACTGTTTAGTTTTTACAAATTAGTAACAAAAGTAGCAGAAAACTCAATAATTTTCACTTTTCAACAAACAAATGCAAATAATATTAAAACAAAAATGACAGCATGGTACAGTGAACACGATATTTGTTCAACACAAAAATATCTAGAAAATGAGTAGTGTTTCATTTATATGTGCCTTTAGATTTTTTATAATTAGCAACAAACAGCAGAAAGTTCAATTATTTTTCACTTTTGCAACAAACAAATACAAATAGCTTTAAACTGAAAATGATAGCATGATACTTTGAGCACAAAAGTTGTTCGGCACAAAATATCTACCAAATGAGTGATGTTTCATTTATAGATACCATTTAAATTTTTTAGAATCAGCAAAATATGGCTGGAAATTAAATTTTTCTTCACCTTTTGAGTAGTAATAACACATGGCAGGGTTTGTGACAGTGCTAATTACTGTACCCAAGGTGGGTTGTGAGCATGAGGTGCAGTCAATTCCTTTGACCACCTGGGAAGTGCAGTAAATGATTCTATTATGATCACATTGTAAACTGTAAGCAATAACACATGGCAGAGTGTGTGGCAATGATAATTTTCTGTATGGCCTAGGTGGGTTGTGAGGCATGAGGTGCCAGTACCTTCAACTTCCTAGAAAGTGTGGTGTAGTTCCTGTAGGAATACATTGTAAATTGTAAGTAAGCAATAACACATGGGAGGTTCTGTGGCAAGACTACATTGCTGCATGCCCCAGGTGAGTTATAAGGCATGAGGCAAAGCTGGGTGCATTCAACCACCTGGGAAATGCAGTATTTAATTTAAATAAGATTACATTATATTTTTTATTTTAGATTTTCCCCATTTTTCCTGTGGAACTGGCAGGTGACTCCGCCTCTTTCTGGGGTCACATCTGGTTCTGGACTTCTTCTGGGATCATCACAGAGCCTGCCAGGTCCATTTTTTCCCGTCCCTTACTACAGCCGCACGCACTTGTGTGGAGGGATGCGGATGCTGCAGTTCTGCAGCACCTCCTTTTTATGTCGCTTCTGACCTGTGTTACCTCAAGCCTCCACCTGGGGCAGCCCTGCAGGAGTAGTGAGACCCCTCCCCAGGAGAGGAGCTGCCTCATGGATGCTCAGTCCAACTCCCAACCTCCCTCCCGGCTGACCCCTGAAAACCCCAGCTCATTTCCAAATCTGGGTTGCCAGTGTAGCATGAGGTGTGGCATCCAGCACCTCAACCCTCAGCACCACCAGTTTTAGAGATCAGTACACACCTCAGGGTGTGCAGCAAGACTAAACTGCTGCATACCCCAGGTGGTTGAGGCACAAGTCACAGCTGAGTGTCTTCAACCACCTGGGAAGTACAATATACAGTAAAATTCCCATAGGATCACATTATAAATTGTAAAGTACACAATTACACACAACAGGGTGTGTGGTAATGCTAAATTACCACTGGATCCAGGTGGGTTGGGAGGTGGGTTCTGATGCACAAGGTGCAGCTGAGTGCTATCAACCACTTGAGAAGTGTGGATGTCTTCACTCAGATGCCAAAAGCACCCATGTGCCATTGAAGCACATGTTAAGCATGTGGGAGTAAGTAGGTAGTTGCCTGAGGAGGACCAGGCCCCTGGCTCTTTGACTGAAAGAGGTAACATTCCAGCTTAAATGGCACAAAGCTGAATGTCACAAATGAAACAAAAATGAGAAATGGCAACAGAGTAAGATGTAGCTCTGGGTAGTATGGCAAAGGCAGTTTTCATGTGCACTGATTAAATGCAAGGAAGACTAGGAAGTGTTAATAGGTGGTTGCATGAGAAATGCAGAGTGTGCCTAGATCACTTTGCCTGATAACATAAAGTGGGAATACGAGAATCAGTGGCTCAACCTGTCACAGCAAGGCTGACAGAGGAGGGGAAAATAAAATGGAAACTTTAAGCGTGCAACAGTTTTGCACCTCCTCCCGTTTGGAAGGCAGGAAGTGGGAGCTATTTGAAAATCAAATTGCAGTTTAGTTAATTGAGGAGGGCATGAGAAGAAATGTTAACAATATTTCCAGTGAGGAAGTAGTTTATTCCGTTTATGCCATACCTTCAATAAAGTGAAAAAATTGAATTTCCTGCCAGTTTTGCTGTTTATAAAAATCTAAAAGGTATCTATAAATGAAACACCACTCATTTGACATATATTTTTGTGCTGAATAACTTTTGTGCTCAAAGTACTATCATTTTCAATTTAAAGCTATTTGCATTTGTTTGTTGCAAAAGTGAAAAATAATTGAACTTTCTGCTGTTTTTGATAATTAGAAAAACTAAAAGGTACATATAAATGAAATACTACTTATTTTCTAAATATTTTTGTGCTGAACAAGTGTCATGCTCAAAGTACCATGCTATCATTTTCAGTTTAACGCTATTTGCAAGGTAGTACACTTGCCTCTGAGGTCGGGAGATCAGAAGGCTGTGGGTTCTATCCCCACACCAGGCACTTGGGTTAAATCCCAGTTATGACACTGTAGTGCAGCATGATGGGGTGCTGCACTACTGAGGTGTCATTTTTCAGATGAGACTTTAAACCGAGGTCCCTTCTGCCTGTTCTGCTGGTAGTTCAGGTGGATGTTAAAGATCCCATGGTATTTCTCCAAAAGAGTAGGGGAATTTTATGGAACATAAAGGTAAAATACAAATCAAACAGTGTTTCATCACACAGAATCCTAAAAAATACATAACAGAAATGTGTGTTACATCATACATGAACACACAAATATAATCAAAGCAGCCTTTCCCCACCAGAAATCATAAAAACAAAAAGTAAATCTAAATGAGTATTTAACATCATACTTCTGACCAGAATAGTTTAAACAAAAAGTAAAACATTACCTTTACGGTTTCATCACACGAAAACATAAGAAAAACTAAAATAAGTATTCATTATACATTTTTAGAACCTTCAAAATAAAACATCTTCCAAAACCATGTTATTTCTTACTGTATATAAATGAATATTCCCATCATGCATAGAAACCCAAAACATACTCCCACTAAAGTTGCTTTTATATTTATTAAACACTAGCAACCAATTTTGAACCCTTTAGACACCCTTAAACCAATTAACCATATTTTGAAAAAAGTAAAACCTTTCCACCAAGCCTGTACCTTCTGTCTGGGTATTGCTATATATCCACCTCATAGACCTCCCTCAAAGCTGCTTCACTTAACCTACAAAAGGAGCATATGGCATTTTTTTTGTTGGAATATTAGCTGACTCCTAGCTTGCCAAAGGTAGAAATATAGGATTGCAAAAACCATGTTTAAAGTGGTATCCATTCCCTTGCCATAAGGCTTGAATAATTTCCTAAAGCCAGCTTCTCATAGGTAAGTGTCTTGAGCCAAGTTAATCTCCATCTGTTTGTTAAATATAACCATAAACCTCTGGAAAAGGGCATACCAGCAGAAAATGTTCCATCATCTCTGTTTGATTGACACACTCTGGATATGGACAATTTCTTTCTTCCAGAATTTTATGTTTACTGTTTCTCTTGACCCTCAATCTCCATGCAAAACCATAACACATCCCACATTCTGTTTGGAATTGATTTATTCATTAATTGATTCAAAACCAACACCCTATTTGAAAGAGGGCACCACTTAAAATCAACCAGATCCAGCCCTATTGTATCTAAAATCTGATTATACAATGCCTTCTGTGTTTTTCACAATAAGTGAGATCTATGGACCCCCCACCACTTACAGTATCACGGGAGCTAGTCCTCAAAATGATCCTCCCATCTTTAACTACGGGACGTGGTCTACAGCAATGCCCCCCATCTACCTTGGCTAGACTGGACCCCTCTATCACTCATTCTGTCGTTACGCACTTGACTGCCCTCCCTCCACCCATCACTGCGACCTGTACAGCGCCCTCGCCTTCCCATCTTTAGAGTCTCGGCGTAAACAACATTGTACTAATCTTATCTACAAGTACTGGTCAAATACCTCCCTCTACCTCAGCAGTGCTCTATCAACCCAGCCACCCCTGTCTACCCCATCAGAGCTTCTGATCCGAAAAACTCCATGTACCTTTCATGCGCACCTCTAAGGGCCAAATGGCCTTCATGCATTGTCTGCCAAAACTATGGAATGATCTACCTGCAGACATCAGGCACTCAGACTCCCACTGGGCTCTAAAACCACTCCTGAGGCCTACTACTCTGATGCTTGTAATTGCCACCCGAGATTTAGTTGCCAAATATAATAATTGCCTTTGAACGCTGTCTGTTGTCTACCCACGCTGTGCACTTTAACTATGACTACTGTTATCTACTCTAGACCTATGTAACACTGATGTACTGTGTTTTACTGTATCTATTGTCTGACCTATGTAACTGAGTCGCATCTGGAAGCAGCGGCTCCCACTCAGAATGCTTATCTGGTAAATCTCTTAAATAAATAAATAAATAAATAATACAATTTCTGTAATGTAGATCTATAACAACCAGAAATCTGCCATCTATGATTAAAGCATAAAAGACACCTCAACCCATGTATCCAACACTGGACTAAAATTGTTAAAAGCCACATCTTAACCAACAAGTCCATCTCTCTAACAGCCACCTGAAAGGACCCTGACCAAAATATAGTGTGAAAAAAATCACTGGATTAATCCTTTTTAGCCCTCTTTTGGGTTTAGGAGGTGCGTTATTTCCTATTTGACAGGGTTGAGCCAAGACCCCCATAGCATTTGAAAAAACAATTCTCAACAATTTTGTTTCCCATTTTAAAGGTAGTGGAAATATTGCACTAATATATAACAAACAAGGTACAACAAACTGTTTAATTATGAACACTCATTTTGTTTTAGAAATTTCCAACTCTTCCATCTGTTTACTTTTCCTTCACAGATCATGAGGCTATTTTATCAATTTCTACTATCCATATCCCTCCCCAAATAAAAAAAACTAGTATTTTGATTGGGTCCTTTGAAATAGCAATTCCTCCAATCATAAGAGCCCTTATATCCATAGACCCCACCTGAGTGCTCAACACTTCTGAAAATACAAACAAGCTCCTGAAAGTTTACGTATTTAGTGATTTCCTGTACCATTACCAAAATACTATTTTCATTTCTGAGAAATAAACATAAATCACCTGCATAGGCCACCCGTTTTATTTCCTGGGGCCTATGCACCCAAAATCTCTTGTATATTAATATTTGATAATATACATCTAATCAGAGGATCCAATAAAAAGTGTACAACAGCAGGCTCAGGGGACACCCTTGCCTTACCCTTAATTTTACCAGAATCAATTTCCCTCTTTACCTGCAATCAGAGGTGTAACCTCAACATATTTATACACCAATTTTAACCAAACAATAAAGGTTCTGGGATCCCATAAACCCTTAAAATTTCAAATAAAAGTCATTACTGACTTTATCAGATGCTTTATGCTGATCAAGAGACACTACATATTCCGCTGACCCTGTCTATTACTAAAATCCATTATATCTCTAATTATTGAAGATTTTCCTTTATGTTTCTGCCTGGCATTGAACAGGTCTGCATAAGATGAATCAAATACTGTGCCACCCTCCTAAGCTTTTTTGTAAAATGCTAGTGAAAATCTTAAAATTAAGGTTTAAAGACAAATTGGTCTCCAATTGTCATATCTCTCCTATCACCATGTTTACATAAAATGATGACCAACCCTTTTGAAAAATCTGAGTATATTACCTGTTGTGTTAACCAGTATTTCAACACTTTAGCTAAACAGGGAGCCACCAATTCTCCACATACTTTGTAAAAGAATTTGAAATCTATCCCTTCCTGGGAGGTACCCTTTTCAATGACTTTATAATCTCTAAAATTTCCTGTGGGGTTATCTCATCCATCAGAATTTCCTTTACTCAGTATCTAGGCTTGGCATAATCACCCCAGTCAAATACTTGTTCACCTCAAATGTATCTGTTTCCCAAGGAATATAGGGATGTCAAAATTGTTCAACCTCCTGTCTAATTTCCCTCGTGGTAACTAGGGTTTTCCTTGTGAGGTCTTGAGTTCCAAAAGACAAGAATTTGTTTGCCTTTCTTAACAGGCCTCACAGGGATTCCAATAAGGTTTTTGAGTCCCATAAGAAAGTTCTGCCTGCAAAGATTTGGATTTATCATACTGCAGTTTTCCATTTGCTGTTTTATTTCTGAAATTTGCCCAGAAAAGTCCTGATTTGATGTACTGTATATGTCAATGAAACTAGTTTTAAGCGGTGTGTTCTTAGCTTAATATATTTCTCATTTGAAGATTGTTTCCTGTATTTTTGAAACCATATAGTCAAATCCTGTTTCATCTCAATCCACCAAAGTCCTAAATCCTCAGATAGGCCCATAACCGAAATCCTTGCCAAAACAATGGAGGTAACATAATATCTAACTAATTGTTCTTTCAAGATGGAAGTGTTTAGTCTCCATCTAGTGGTGGCAATTGAATAACCCCATTTATAGAAATTACAGTAGGTAACATAAGTTGATCAGAAAATTCCATTGGTATCACTCTAGCTGACCTCATAGAATGCTGTTTAGATACAAAATATAATCTATTTTAGATGTTAAAGTATTTTTCAAAAATGTGTGAGTGACCAAGGGCAAAGCATTCATTGAAACATTTACAAAATCTGCTATTCTTATTAAATTCTGAAAGGCTACTGAATCACAATAAACTTTTCCACCAAGTGTCCTAACTGAAGTGTCAAAGTACAGCTAAAATCCCCTCCCAAAACCACCACCCATGCAGTTGCCAAAAGGGTTGCAGCAGATTAAACAAAGCCACTCTATCTGCTTTGGTCTGGGGCATACACTGGTATAAATCTATATGATACATTTTCCAAATCCATCAATGAGTAAAGCCCACCCTGGCATAACATCCACAAGTTTTTGTAGTTTGAACCTGTAACCAGAGAACAAAATGCCCACCCCATCTGCTTGATCTTGTCCAAGGATCAATCGAGGGCCTCAAACTCAGTTGTTTTGCCCCTAACATTCCTGTATATGAATGCATCCATGTTTCTTGTAACAAAGCTACCTCAAATTTGGATTCATGCAATAAAGAAAAAAATAGCTGATTGTTTTCTAACATTCCTGATGCTATGTACATTGCAGGAGACAGCTGAAAATAAAGACATGTTAGGATTTTAACACACACAACACTATTTCCAAGCATTTATGATGTTTTTTTTCTCCGGTTCTCTTTCTTTCTTGTCTCCACTTCTTTTATACCCAGACTGCAAGTCCATAGTTCCTGATTCAGAGGACACATCTAAGAAACCCTCCTTCAGCTCAAAGTCACCCCAATTTTTTGGTGTCAGTACAGTAAAAGGATTTTCTGTTTCGTCTCCTCTCCCACTGTCTCAGCCTTTGCCAGTCTCATACTCCGTCTTTGTGTTTCCAGATAAGACCAGACTTCCTATGAAGTGGGGGCATGCTCAATACCCCAGGCTCATCCTGTGAAGATGGATCCATTATGACCTCCTTGGTTTGTACAGATATCACCTCATCAGACTGTGGCACTTCTTGGGTCTGCTGTGGTGAAGGGGGTATAACCTCTTCCTCATTTGTCCCTTTATTTGGGGAACCATGAGATCTAGACCACAATCAGGGTGACTCCTTCTACCTGGTGACTGAGTTCTGGCTTGGATGCTCCGGTTCAGTTGTAGGAAATCTTTTGGCCTCAGGATATTGAGTCATCAGGATCCACTGTTTTGGCTTTATTTCGGCTGCCCATGGGCATTCTTGAAAAATGTGCCCATGTTCTTCAAATAAATTACACTTTGCAAAGTTCCTGCACTGACAGCTAGCATGATTAAATTCCCAGCAAATTCCACAGCACATCTTATTGCACCGATTAGAAAGTTGTGTCCAGGCCCCACATTTATAGCCAGCTTTTAACTAGACTGAGTAAAAGCAGACTCCTGAACTTTACCCCCAAAACACTATTTGGGATGTGGGCAATCCTTCAGCCATTTGTCAAAGCTTGATTCTAAAAGGCCAGCCTCCAATCCAAAAAGCTTCAGAGTCTAATAATGCTTCTGGGGCACTGAGAACGTCACAGCACTACATCAGCCAATGGTGTATATCACGATGTGTATGCTTTCATTTGAAACATAGTGGTTACCATCTTTATTAATGGTTTTGTAAGGAAATAGCATAAAGGGGTCCACAAAGGGGCAAACCTACATTAATTATTCAAAATACAGAATCTCTAACCCAACTGGTGTCTGAAACTTATAACAAAGTTATCCTCCCCAGATACATGTATCAGGGCGTAGACATCTTGTACTGTAAATTTCAAAGAATCTTTTAACAAAGTCTGTCCCACATTCAGTCTGTCTGGGTGTGTCTCTAACCCCTTTATACTGAAGTCACACAGCATTTCTTCGGGAGTTGGTTTTGATCGATTAAACAAATCTGAAAACCTAGGTTGTCGGAAGCTTTCTCTGCTGATGACTGTGGTTCTCCCATAGGGATTACCCTTCCATTGATGATTCCCCTTATCTGGCTGCTCTTGTAGCATTGTGGATTTTGGGCAGGGGGCCAAGACCCTCCTTGTTCACCAGGAACCCCACTTTCCTTTAAATTACCTAAAGTACCAGAGTCCCATAACATAAATTCAGACACAGTAGGGTCTAAGTTTAATCTTACCCCTGTCTGCTGTTGTGAGTCAGTCTGAGGAACCTTCATTAAATCATTGTCCATACTTTCAGCACTCTCTATCTGTGAATCAGATTGTTCATGTTGCTAAATACAGTGAACATTATTCATGTTCTGGACCCTGGGCCACCTCCTCTCTCTCCGAGTCCCGGATGTCGGCTTCCCTGTCCTGTGAGTTTTCAGACCCATCCACCACCGTGGAGTCTCCATTGTTCTGGACTTTGAGCTCTGTTAGTATTGTTGCTACCCAGGGGTGCCACAATGGGTCTTACAAGTTCTAATTCAGTGCACACTGCGGTCCGGTGCCAGGTTCAATCACCTTTTATATATTTTCATCGGGCAGTGCCTAAGTTATTTTCACAGTTTTGCAGGAGAACTTTCTATCTCCACCATAGCTTTACATCCTGCAACATTTATTTGTATACCAGCATCCTCATAAGGAGATCTGGAGTCAGGTCCCATTCCATCCTGAGTCTAATCGCCTCCCAAAGCGCTGTATCCAGGGACCAGACTTCCTTCGGTAAGTGTATGTGACAACCCAAATTGTTTAGCCAGTAAATGACTAGTGCTATCCTTTTGTATCCACATTTTGTTCTCTTGATGATTCAGAAATTTCAGCAACTGGCCTGGGTGAAGCCGTAACTATATCAATTTGTTTCCCTCTAGTTGCCTTTTATTCAAGGCAGTTTTTCATACCTTTCTTCATCCTCAGCTAACATTGTTAATAGCACTGTATATCTCTCATCAATGTCTTTCTCTAGCTGTGTAGCAGCAGCTGCAATATCTGTAGTGTCTGAAAAATTATCTGCATCCTCCAGTAACAGGGTGATGCAAATCTAGACTCATCTTCTTCCTCCATTGAGCTATCCGATTCTTCTTCTTCTCTTTCCATATCCCTTCATTGAAAGGACAAGGTAATCCTTCCTCACCTTCCAACAGCACCTCCACCTCTGTCTCCTCCAGATCTGCCATCTTGGAAAAAAGGTCCAACAGTGCCCCCTTCCAAGAGTAGGGAATTTCCGGTGCCCTGGACAAATTCTCCCCATTCACTAAAAACACCATCAACAGCTTAATCTGGTTCAAGGTCATCTGTATCCCTCCCCAGGTCATGTCTGAAAATAGGCAGAATTTGTCTAGTGCACTTACCCAGTTAACAAAAACTAAATAAATAAAATTTGTTTGCTGCAAAAGTTAAAAATAATTGAACTTTCTTTTTGATAATTATAAAAAAACTGAAAAGCACATATAAGTGAAACCTCCTCCTTTTGTAGATATTTTTGTGCTTGAACAAATGGCGTCCTCACAGTACAATGCTATCATTTTTTTATGCTCCTCCTGGCCCATGGGCACTGCACCTTCGGGAGGCGACTATGGTGTCTGCCCCACTTCCTTCACCTTACCTGGAGCCCTGCTGGACCCTCATGGAACTGGGATCTCCCCAGGTAGAGACGAGGGGGGCCTGTACACCTTGAACTATATTGCCTTTTCTGGGTCTAACTCAGAACAGGCAGTCAGGAACTTCTGGGATCCACACGGGTGCTCTGTCTACCCAGTACCTGGAGGCCATTGTTCCAGTTTTCTTAGTGAGCATGGTGTACACCATGACATCAAGGCATTGCCACCGATGTCCACCACATTCGTTCCCTGACAACTTGGCTGAATGTCTGCCATTCCTCAGGCCTCTGCCGCCCGCCTGACCCTCTGACTCCTAGGCTCGTTCCCAAACCCAGGTCATCGGTGTTGCAAGTGGTACTGTTACCGCTGTGCTGGCGGGCCAGCTCATGTTATCATTTTTGTTTTAATTATTTTCAGTTGTTTGTTGAAAAGTTAAAATAATTGAATTTTCTGCTGCTTTTTTTAATAATTTTTAAAAAACTAAACGTATCTATAAATGAAACACCAATCATTTTGCAGATATTTTTGTGCTGAACAATTTTTGTGCTCACAGTACCATGCTATCATTTTTCATTTTAAAGTTATTCACATTTGAATATGGTTAGCACAGCTAGAATATATCTGCACAGCTGGGCATCTCTTTCAATGATATCATCAAGGCAGCCATTTTAGGATTCCTAGAGCAGGATTTTTGAATCAGGAGAGTCTGTGTTTACAATTTTCAACTGTCATGAACCTGCATTTATCCTGCTTTAATAAATACAGTTTCAGTATAAATGTAAACACAGCCTCTCCTTTATAAGTCTATGGAGTAATTTTTAAAAACAAAATATGTAAAAAGATGGTTTAGGTATCCTTTAATTCACTAAAGCTGACATCTAAACAGATGAGAATAAAACATCCTCTACAGTATAACAGTAGAATAATTTAAAGTTTTGAAACAGCCAAGGCATCCCTCTCAACATCGAGAAAGAATGTAGTTTCATATTCTATGAATCTTTATGAGGAATTAGCATGTGCTGTTGAGTTCATAGATTATGATGACAATCAAGATTGGAGAGAGCTAATCTTTTTCTTTCCACCATTACTGAACTTTTAAATGTATAGAAGATTGTATGTTATGTTATAATCACTTAGGAATAGAACTAATAGAGAATGAGTTTAAATGATTTTTGTACACTTAAGGGCAATAATAGGTAACAGTTCCATGTGTACACAGAAGGAATATGAATAGAAACATGTAGTGGATGATGTACACAATGATGTAAACAATGGAGCTATAATAAAATTTTATTATAAAAAGGACCTATGTCTAAATGTATTTCCATTTTCATTTAAAAAACATTGTGCCCACTTTAAGACCATAAGTAAAGGATACAAATGACACTGTCAAATGCCTCCAAAAAGTAACAATCTCCCAAACATAGAAGTTGACAGCAGATAAGGACCACAAGGCCCATTTAGTCTGCCCATTTGTCTACCTTATGAATTATGCCATAGGACTTTACTCTGTCAACGGCCTATCTATTCATACTCATCTGTATTGCTCCTTCTGCCTATCCCATGCCTGTTTGAAGCCCTGCACTGCATTCATAGCCACCACTTTCTGAGGTAGGCAATTCCATGCATCCACCACCTTTCTGTGAAAAAGAATTTCCTCACATTACCCCTTAATCAGCCTCTCTCTAATTTCATGCTATGTCCTCTTGTCCTGTTATTTTTCTTATATTGAAACATGTAGACTCTTTCACCTTGTTAATGCCCTTAAGGTGTTGACTGTTTTGATCATATCACCTGTCTTCCTCCTTTGCTCTAAGGTATACATATTGAGCGTCATTAATCTGTCCTCATGTGTTTTCTGATATAGTCCCTGCACCATTTGGTTGCCCTTCTCTGGACTGTCTCCATTTTTTAATGTCCTTGTGCAGGTGTGGCCTCAGTACTGTACACAGTACTCCAGATGGGGCTAACCAGTCTCTTGTAAAGAGGGGTTATTACCTCCCTCTTACAACTTGTGATACCCCTACTAATACACCTCAACATCCCCTAGCCTTACCTACTGCTTTAGTGATCTGCTTGGATGATTTCAGGTAATCTGTGATGATGATGCTCAAGTCTCTTTCTTCCCTTGTGATTGCCAGCAACTCCCTCCCAAACTATAGGTAGCTTCAGGGTTTCTCTTCCTTATGTGCATGATCTTGCACTTCTTTGCGTTAAACCCCAGTTGCCACTCTTCCAACCATTTTGCCAATTTTCCATATCTCTTCTCATTCTGCCTACCCCATCTGGATCATCTACTCTGTTGCAGATCTTGGTGTCATCTGCAAACAGGCAAATCTTACCCTCAGTTCATCTACAATGTCACTGATGAAGATATTGAAGAGGACTGGCTCCAGAACTGATCCCTGAGGTACCCCACTTGTGACCTGCATCTTTTGACTGTATACTGTTTACTAGCACTCTCTGTTTTCTGCCCTCCAACCAGTTTGCCACCCAGTTGACCAACCTCTGAACCAACCTGAGCCTACCCAGCTTATTAATCAATCTTCTATGTGGAACAGTATCGAAAGCTTTGCAGAAGTCAATGTAGGCAACCTCAACTGCACCCCTTGGTCCACCACTCTGTTTACCCAGTCAAAGAAATCTATGAGATTAGTTTGACAGGACCTTCCTGTTGTAAACCCATGCTGTCTTGGATCCTGTGTCCAATGGATTCCAGGTGTTGCATTATCCTTTCCTTAAGAGTGCCTCCATAATCTTGCCGATTACTGAGGTAAGACTGACTGGTCTGTAGTTTCCTGCCTCCTCCTCCCTGCTGCCACTCTTGTGCAGCAGGATCACATGAGTCCTTTTCCAGTCTTTATGGGACCTCTCCTGTGCTCAGAGATGCACTAAACAGTTCTGCAAATAGCTCTGCTAGTTCCACCCTTAGCTTCTTTAGTACCCTGGGATATATGCCATCAGGTCCTATTGCCTTGTCCACCCTGAGCTTAGGCGAGCTCTCGTGAGGACCCTTTCTTTGTGAAGGGACTTGTGCACCTCCCTCCCCCTGTGTCCATGGTGCTGAGCTGTTGGCCCTGTTTACATGCTCCTCAGTAATACATTGAGCAGAAGTATCTATTTAGGATAGATACTAAATAGAATACAAAGTGAGAAGGCAAAAAAAAAATAACACAGGAGTAGAAGACCAGAGCTGTAGCAATATAGGTACAGTCCAATTCCAAGAGGTCTGTTTCCAGTCACCAGACATATGAACTGCATATCAGACACAGGATAATATCAAAGATTTATTTCCTTTAGAAAGCAGCAACCTTCTCTCCAAGTGCAGCCAGTGTTTCATACTAATTGTCAAGGCAGACATGAATCACTAATGACAGTCTTTTAAATTAATTTCTTAAAGTGACAGTGCAGCAAGCTTAATTTTGAGCTAATTGGTAAGCGATTGAAATACCAATACTAATACAAAGCACTAAGTGTATATAAATAGACATGAACCTTTACATTTTAAATATTTCTCAATTAAAGTGACCTACTTTAATGGCGGTGTACATTAATTACGTTCTTATGCTAAGAAATGCAATATGAATTGCTTATTACCCAAGTTGGTTTTAAAAGGATTTCTAAAAGAAGTTATACTTTACCAGAATCATTAACATGTGTTATCCCTCAAAGGTAATTGCTAGTATCCATGCATGAATTCAGTCATGATTGCCCCTCTCTGTTTTTGGTCTGGGGAGGGGAATGACAGAACACTGCTCAAAAAGAGGCCTTTTGGCAGTTTAGGTTGCAGGCACATCAGAAGAAAGGCTTACATGAGAGCTTTCAGTTATCTTCATGTCTCTCAGATTAAGGCATTGCTTAAATTATGGTTCCACCCATTGAGAGCTCTGACATTAGTGCACCTGGTCATCTGGTCATCAGGGTGCCAAGTTGTGATTTTGTCGACCCTGTTTTTTAGAAGACGTGGAGCCACCCTCCTTTCTTAAGATTCTAACTACGAGGGGTTGGACCTTGGGAGGGGCACAAATCCCAAAATCAGGGCCCTGATGTGCGGTGCACAAATGCAGTGTGCTCCAATGACCAGAAGGGTTAAATTACACTAAGATCATGTTACTGTATTTTGATTCACACTAACTTTGAAAAATCTAACCCAGTCTAGTTCCTCTTTCATTGTTCATGTCTTTGATGGTACTCCCCTTTTGTTGTTACCTACCTATTAGTCTTGACCCCTCAACATTTTCAGACCATATGACATTTGTCTGTCAAAGGTTAATCAGAAAGTGGGTGCACCATACAGGCTAAAACAATTTCTTACTCATTATATTTTTCTGACTGTTGCTAAAAGCTGTCTCCCCACTGCTTGACATTGGGTCCTTCATTTACTCAGGAGCTGTCTCTTTGACTGGGTAACAAGGGAACTGGATAGGGGTCACGTGATTTTCACTTCAACTTCAGCAAGGCTTTTGACTAGTGCTTTACAGAGACTTGCTGAAGATGATTGGAGGATTTGGGTGTCACTATGGTCATAGTAAATTGAGTAGGTACCTGGTTAATGGGGAGGCATCAGAGGGTAGTGATCAACTGGGGTAATTCTTCAGAGAGGTAGGTCATGAGCTGGGTTCCACAGGGATCTGTCCAGGGTCCAGTCCTCTTTCAACATGTTCATCAGCAACACTGATGAGGAAATCTGAGGAAGGTTGTGTCTCTTTGCAGATGACACTAATCTCTGTTGGAGACTAGATAGTGACAAGGGAATAAAGGAACTGCAGATTGACTTGCAAAAGCTGGGTGGGTGGTCAAGGGTTTGGCTTTTGAAATTCAATGCCACAAAGTGCAAGGCAATGCACCTAAGGAACAAGAACCCTAGGACAGAGTACTGGATGGGAGGGAGAAACTTAGCACATGGCTGAGGAACGAGACCCTGGAGTCATCATCAGCGACTCCTAAAGCAATTGATTCAGTGCAACAAAGCTTTAACAAGTCAAATAGGATGTTTGGATGTATTGGGAGAGGTACTGATAGCAGGAAAGGAAAGGAAAGGTAATACTTCCCCTATAGATCCTTGGTGAGGCCACACCAAGTGCTGCACCCAGTTCTGGACTCCTCACCTCAAGGTTAGGGATAGGTTAGAGTATAGATGGTGCAGCACACGGTAACAAAATGATTCAGGGCCAGCAGGGCATGTCCTGTGAGAAGCACTTCAAGGCACTCAACATGTACTCTCTGGAGACCAGAAGAGAGAGGGTATGTGAAAGAGACCTTCAAATTCCTAAAAGGAATTAACAGGGTGAACTGTGGGGAACTGTTTAACATGAATACTAGCTCACAGTCAAAGGGTCAGGAGTGGAAGCTAACAGAGAGAGGTTCATGAGGGATGTGAAGAAGTATTGTTTTCAAAGGGTGGTGGAGCCGTGGAACAAGCTGCAAGCCAAAGTGGTGGGTGTGAAAACCTTTAGCAGTTTTAAGCACTGCTGGGACAGAATGAAGGTAAAGTGGTTGCTCGGGGTGTTGGAATCAGGGAGATGAATGGGAGGGCTAAGACTCTGGAGGAACAGTAGGTCCCAGTGCTAAATAGGAAATCAAGCAGGCTAGATGGATCTTGTTCTTTGTCTGCCATCATTATTTAAGTTTCTGATTTCTATGAGCTTTTGCAAAATATCTGGCACATGTGGCATCATAGTTGGAACTTAACACCAATTTGTTTGCCAGGTCTAGCACCTACCAACCCACCAAGCTACACTCAAAAATTAAAGCCATAAACCTCAGCCATATGATCTCTTCTCCCACTCAATTCAATGCCAGGACTGACACCATATCACAGTTGACTTGGTGCTGACATTACACCCACAGAAAATCTTAGCTACAGACACCCTGCCCAATATATTTAGCAATCACTGCACGACCTGTTGTGTGCAGAAGACCAAAACAGTAAAAGTCCCTCCCAGGATCACTCTAGCTTGTTACTTCAAAAGTTCAAACTGGATGCTTTCATTCATGACCTGTTATTGGCTAATTAGGCTCCAACCCTGAGAGGTATCAGCCTTTTTGCAACTCACTGAAATATGCAACAATCATGTTCCAGTCAAATGAACCAAGGTCTCCACCTGCCTTGGATTTCACCTGACATAGCTGAAAATTTCCGTGCAGAGATGCTGCATGGGCCAGGCAGAAATCCTCTGGTTTCCCACTGAACAGGCAGGACTTCACTACCCTCTGCAACCAATGTATTAAGTTCACAAGGATGGTCAAAGGTGCTTACTTCCACAGCAAGCTCATGAGTGAAGTCTCTGGCCCATACAAATAATGGAAAACAATACACATCCCCTCAACCCCCACACTGTCATCCAAGGACCAGACCAGCCCCAGCTCCATGCTGACAGTCGAAGACTTAAGCAAGTATTTCACCAAAGGCCTGAGAGCTCTACTCCCCAAACCAGCCTCACCCATCAGCTCCAGTCCTACTTAATTGGCAATTTCCACCTCAAGGTGAGCCCAGTTGAAGAAGTTCACAAAGAGCTCTCAGTGCTTAACACCTGCTCCAGCTGTGATGATGATGGAATCTCCCTCAAGTTCCCGAACATTGGAGCATCTATTATAGCAGTTCCCATTGGCCACATCTTCAAATGGTCCTTCTCAGTCAGCTCCTTTTCTCACAATTGGAGCATGCTATAGTCATCTCTATCCATAAAAGTGGTCCTGCTAATGCACCTTCCAACTTTTGCCCTATTTCCCTCATGCCCATCCTTTCCAAAGTCGTCAAGAGGTTAGTGAGCAGGTAGCTCTCCAACATCTACTCTAGTTTGGTTTTCTGACCACGTATCAGTCTGGCTTCCCTCAAATCACTTTACTTCCATCTCGCTTCTCCGTGTCAATGAGCACATAATTCAGGCATGGACAAGTGCATGGGCACAGGTGACAGCATCCTTGACCTGCCTAAGGCTTTCAGCACTATACCACAATCTTCTTCTGGCTAAGTTTGTGGCCTCAGGCATCTCCACCACTTCTCTCATTTGGTTCTACTCTAACTAACAAGTCAGTCCCAAGTTGTCAAGCTAGCCAGGACCATAACCTCTTCCTCCGCTACCAGTCACCTTGAGGGTCCCCCAAGGCTCTGTCCTGGGCCCACTACTGTTCACAAGCTTAATAAACAAGCTCCCTTTAACTATTTCTATCTGGACATACACATGTATGCTGATGATATAGTCATCTATGTATCCAGCCCTACTGTCTCCTTCATTGAGGGATCCCAGAAAACGGCTTCTCCACAGTACACAAATGGTTTCTGGACAACCCTCAGCAATGAAACAGAAGAAAATTGTATCTATGCTTTTTAGCTCTAGGCACTGATTAAGCATAGCCCCGACTCATTAAACCTCCGCTCCTCCCAAGGCAAAAGTCTTGACTTGGTATCCTAATACAAATACTTAGGCATGCACCTGGATCAACATCTCAACTAATCTGACACATCTCCCAGGTAACAGTCAAGTGTTATGCTAGGTTTGGAGTTCTCTACAGGGTGAAGAGCTGTTTACAGTCTCACTTCAAGAAATTGGTAGTTGAATAATTCCTCTTCCCCAATGGATAATGGGGATGTTGTTTACACTGGTGCCAACTCCTCTGCCCTGACCAAATTCTCATCTCTATTCAATGCCTTATGTAGATTCATACTGGCATGCCCCTAGAACCCCACCACTGCACCATGTATAATGCCCTTGGGTGGATCCCACCCTCAGAGAGGCATTCTCAGCATGCTGCTTTAGTGGGGCTAGGTACAGTTTTCGAGTAAACTACCTTGTGGAGCTTTTCACACCAACAACAAACTGCTAGTACTCTGTCTGGTCTAGGGAAGGCAGCCATTTCCAATTTCCACATTGTAGGAGAAATCTAGGGCAAGCCTCAGTCACATACAGGCTTCCCTCTGTCTGGACAGTCTGCATGCCAAAGCCATCACATCCAGTATCTATTTCTCTTGTAAGAGACCATTCAAGGTTCATCCTCCATGATTTAATGTCGTAGTTGCCTCAGTCATATCTCCCATGGTTGTAACTAACTTAGGCCTGTGATTCTCAGTGGATCTGCTATTACACTGAGGGACCACTGGGCTACAGTTACCCTAGACCTTCTCCTTGAACCTCATGAGTTCTGATATTATCATCCTTCCCTGCACTATAGCAGCACTAATTGCACATTCCTCATTGTTTGTACATTAGATTTACAATGTTTTCTTCATGTATTTTGTTTACCTTGAACCTATAATGTTTCCAGCTTGCATTGTTTTTGTACCTAGTGGATCGTATTTTCAGGGCCCTTAGACTGATGCATGATGCATCAAACAACCAACTTGCAACAAATCCAGGTGCATCGAATACTGTGACCATATTTTTCAAGAAATGTTTACTCTATGGCAAAATTCCCCAAAATGATGCAAGAGGTCTGCTGCTTAGTGGGTCTTACCTGGTTACCAAGGAATTAAAAAAGGTATTGTTTCATTGATAAAGCCCTGCCTACCACTAACTCCTCTCCTTTGATATAGTTCCTACTTCCAAAGAAGTGAAATAGATCTCTGAGATCCTTGCACTAAAATCTTCTAACTGTGACACTTTTAACCTCTAAGGTGGGTCAAAGGTCTTCTCATCTTCTCCTCCTGTTCCATGAAACAGCCTTCTCTGCAAACTATAGACTGTTATAATTCACTCTCAGTTTAAATTATTAACTCATAATTACTATACTTCCCTGGCTGCTCACATTCATAATGCATATGTATAATTTTACTCAATGTTGTACCTACACTGTCAATTGCAATCTCATAAATCTGTTTTTTCCTTATGGCCAGGTCATACCTGAAAAAGGGTCATGTTCCTGGACACTTACCTGGTAAACAAGTAAATGAATACATACATTAATTAATAAAGAAACCCACAAATAAATAAATAAAATTAGCATTAGAATGGTGGGTTTCTGGAGAGGTCTGTGATGTTACAAATGACACCTCTGTGGCAGCACCATGAAACATCTATTGTCCACCAAAGGTGTGTGGATAGAATTCTAAATACCATATATCTTTGATTAGCAGCAGCCCTTTAATACTAACCACCCTCAAATACAGACTGCACAGCAAAACTAAGTTTAAATTAAAGCTGCCCTCATTTTGAAGTCATGGCTATTAATCAAAGATATGTGGTACTGCATTTGTAGCGGTTTCACTAACCTGTAGTTCTCAGCCATTTAGTTACATGCTCCCCAGTCAACAAGCAGACCCTTTGGGTTTAGAGGCAAGAAATTAGTTATGATAATGTCCTTGTTCACTGCAGATAGTGGTAGTATCTACTGGGTGAGTGGACAGGTAAATGGGTTGGAGGGGGACAGAGTAGACAGACTGGCAATGACACGAAATTTTATAAAGCCTCAAGAAGTGCATGAGTATGAGTTGCCAGTGAGGGAGTGTGAGTACCAGGTGTTCTGAATGCAATTGTTTTTTTTTATAATTCATAAGTGGTGAGGATATTGCAAAACTATCTGGCTATCTACTGGTATCCATCAGACAGGCAGGCAAGTTAACTGGAAAGGAGGTGGGGTTTTGAAATAGAGCAGTCAGAGCACTGTGCCTTTGTTCCAGTTATCCGTGTGTGTACATGCTACTAGTTTCTTCTTTTGGGAAAAGAGACAGTGTGTTACTAATGATTCACAAATGCTCTATAAAACACTTGCTGCTGCTTGTTTTGGTGGCTTTTAAATAAACTGTGCTTTTGAATACCAATAATCAATTACAAGTTGCTGCAAAAGCTACAAAGCCAAATTGAAGCCATGGATTCTAATCTAAGATACATGGTAAATAACTGACTTGGTGTGATTGACATTCTATTGTTTCCTCACTCAGCTCTAACCTCCTGTTTTGCAGACCATATAGGTTATCCAGTGCCTGCCCTGCTGTGAGTTATCTGCTATATGATTCTCCTTTGGATACTTTTATATTACGTTAGTTAGGAAGGAAGAGTGTCAGTAGGTAGCACACTCGCCTCTGAGCCGGAGATCAGAAGGCTGTGGGTTTAGTTCCCATCTGGCACTTGGGATAATATCCCAGTACTGACACTGTAGTGCAGCATGAGAGGGTGCTGCACTTCTGAGGTGCCATCTTTCAGATGAGATGTTAAACTGAGGTCCCATCTGCCTGGATTGGTGGCAGTTCAGGTGGATGTTAAAGATCCCATGGCACTTATCGAAAAGAGTAGGAAATTTCCCCAGTGTCCTGGCCAGATTTCCCTCATTCACTAAAATACCACCAACAACTTAATCTGGTTCAAGGTCAGTTGGCATTCATCTATATCCCCCGCCCTGGGTCATGCCTGAAAATAGGCAGGAGTTGTCTGAGTGCACTTACCCAGTCAACTAAAATAAAAATATGCCTGTAAGAGTCAGCCCTGCACCTCAGCAGGTACTGTATATGCATTACTCCATTTCTATTCATGAATGTATCCAACTCTGTTTTGAAACCCAGTAATGTATTTGCTCCACTATCTCCACCATCTCTGCAGTTAGCCTATTCCAACACCTGACAACCTCTTCTGTAAAGAAATTCTTTCTCAGACCCAGTCTCAAGCCATTTGTTTCTAATTTATGTGCATGTCTCCTTGTCCATTCTTCCCCACAGTGTTCAGAGAACTCCCTACTATCAATCTCACCGTGCACTTGCAAGATTGTGTAAACTGTAATCATATTCACTCATTCTCTTGTGTTACTGGGAGCACAATTCCAGTTCTGTTAATCCTTCCTGATCATTTTTAGCCTGAATACTGCTAACCAGCCCAGTTGTCCTTTGTTGGAACCTATCCAGCCCTTCTACATGCTTTCTCAAGTATAAAAACTATGCTTGCACATAATATTCCAAATGTGGTCTTACTTATGTCAGGATAACAGCATTTTCACTTTCCTAGATCTGCTAATGAAGCTCCACCTTATACTCCAAAACATATTTTCTGTCTCTATACAGTTCCTGCACTGCTCTGAACTGTTCAAGTCCTTTGTTATGGTTACTCCTAGATGTCTTGTTTATTCCACTGCTTTCATACTTGTCCATTGAACCAGCACTTTGCCATATTGTGCAGCTTTTAGCTTAGCTTTTTAATGTCCTCCAGGAAGGGCAAAGGCATCATCTCTGGGTTATGCAGACAGGCAAATTATTTGCTTCCTGGGTGGCCTCAGATTTAGGACCATGCAATCCCATATTCTGTTTGTTCAGCTATTAAGATGCCACAAATTCAGGTGTATTCAGGACTCAGATTTTGTAACCCCTATCCTTGCTCCTAGCCATCCCCCTACTGCCCCAGCTACCATAAAAATTATGCATCCAGTCTCCCCAGCATACATCTTTTCTAGCAACATGCAATGAAGTATTGTGGTGATTGAAGGGACTTGTGATACATTTTGTGTGCTTATCATGCCAATTGGATGCAACTATATCCAATCTGGTATGCACACACACAACCAATCTTAGCAACAATAATGCTATACTTACTACTGTAGTGTTACCCTCAGTGCTATTTTCCCTCAGGATTCTGTCTAATCTTGCTTTGAAGTCTAAACAGTGCTAGCTTGTACAACCTTACCTGATGGCTATTCTATATGTTAACTCCCCAGTCAATGAAATCATGCTTTTTAATGTTTCTCGGTGAGATGATTAGCTTTAAACCTGAATAGAAATCAATATTATGGAGATGTTTACTTGTTTTCCTAATTACTCATGTAATCCTGCAAATATGTAAGATTGTAAAATCAAGGCTATGTGGCCCACTGACACTTCTTTGGTTGTGCAGAACTGCAAAATGTATACTGTACAATGTTTACCTATACTTAAACTGTAAGATTGTTTGATCCCAGTGTATGTTCTTTTTGCTTCTTGATCCTCTGACAGTAAACATTATCTCTTCTTCTCTGATGCTGTTGTCCTGTGTTTGTTATCCAGGTAATATACAGATACAAAGTGGAGGTAAGTTTATAGGAAATAAATAAAAACAAATTGAAACAGAAGCATTTCAGTTAAGTTTTACATTAGGATTACAGTAAGTTGGACAACTTCCAGGGTTTTATTGAATTCCTCACTCCCCTAAAGCATTGTCATTTGCAGAGATATGAGCCCTGTCTCTCTGGTGCTGAAGTAATGGTGCATTTAACCATGGCCTTTACTGGAAAACACTGTTTACATATGATCTCGCCATAGGCACAGAACATGGCAGAACCCTTCAGAAAAAGAGCCCACACAAATTCCAAGCATATAAAATAATACACTTAAGAGAGAACAGAAAACTGATTACATAGTCCTAATGCTAGTGTTATCTACTTGCTCCCAGAATTTTAGCTTGGGACATTTTAATAAGGCAAACATGTGTCCCTTTGAGGAATGTGCTATTGTCTGATTTATTCTTCTTGACATTTTATGCCTCATGATGTAAATTGTGCTCTACAGTAGTAACCATACCAGAAAAAAATGTCAGAAACAATTAAATCAGTTGAGGTGATATATGCCCCAGGTGAAAATGCTGTAGTTATCAAGAATTGAATTGATGACAGCATTGCCACATGGGCATTTTTAGATGTCCTTAGGAAAGCTTTAACACTTTTCTGGAAGGTAAGTGTGTCATTACCAAACTTTGAATACATATCATGTGATGACAAAAAGGAACTGGACCCTTATAAAGATGAGCTGTTAGAAAGGACTTAATAACTACAGACATTGTAGTGACAGTTTTGAAAAAAATGTATGTTCAATGCAGTTTAACTTTTCTCCTCATTCATATTACTATGAATATTTTCATTGATCTGCTGCTGATACCTCTAATGATGCTATGATCTTCTGTAGTTTTATAAACACTCCCAAAGCTAGAGACTGCGTCACAGAGAATTATGGCTTCAGTTATGTTATCAGTAGTTGTAGCAAATGAAGTCTGATAGACTGAAATCTTGTACTTGTACTGAGGAGTACTTCTTCCCAGAAAGAGTGGTGGATTGCTGTAACAGCCTCCCAGCAGAGGAGGTGGGGAAACAGTGTTGGGTTGAAGAATGCATGGGATAAGCACAAATGAATCATACTGGAAAGGAAGTGGGTAGGGAGAAAGAGCTGTAGATTGAAAACAGTCTGCTGTAATAGTGTAAGTTGAGAGAAATGGGCAGACTGGAAGGGCCAAGAGGTCCTTTTGTGCTGTCAAATTCTGTTTCTATGTCTATGTTTCTATGTTGTGTCATGCAAATGTCCACTGGTCAAAAGGATATGCAGTAATAAGCTAAACTGTGTTTATATGTTATTGTTCAATTTTCCCAACTGTATCAGTTTCCCACTAAAATAAACTGCACACAGAAAATAGAGTTAGAATCAATGTTTCAACCATAGGTCTTCAGAAATTACTGTATCTATAAGAGAAAATAGCAAAGTTAGTGGAGATGTAATAGGAAATAAGGGGCGTGTGTGTGTGTGTGTGTGTGTGTGTGTGTGTGTGTGTGTAAAAGAGGTAACACATAGAAACATACAATTTGTTAACAGAAAAGGTCCACTTGGCCCAACTTGTCTACCAAGATGGCACCTGCCTTGTCTGTCTCCACAGACCGTAAGTGGTCTGTAGTGAGCCTCCCTCCTGTATGCCTATTTGCTTACATTCCCATGACTATCTCATGCATGTACAAATCCTCTTACTGTTTTCTCCACTAGTTCCATTGAAAGTCTGTTCCAGGTGTCCACCACTCTTTCAGTGAAGTAGTACTTCCTCACATCCCACTAAAACATTCTCTTTCCAGCTTCATTGCATGCCCTTTGGTCCTGGAGCCTTTATAATTTGACAAAGACTCCCCTTCTGCACACTGGGTATCCTGTGATGTACAGTAGTTGTATGTCTCTATCATGTCCCCTCTCACCGTCCTCTCTTCTGGGATGTATATGTTGGGACCCCTCAGTCTCCTTTAGGGCTTTTAATTCAACCCTGCACTATTTTAGTTACACTCCCTATTGATTGCCTCCACCCTGCGTATGTCTTTTTAAAGTGCAGCCTCCAAAACTAGAATCAATACTCCAGGTGGGATCTCACATACATGTGATACAGTGGCAACACCATCTCTCCTCCTACTGGAGATACCTCTCCCATGCATCACAGCATCTCACTGGCCCTACCTACTGCTTTGTCACACTGTTGCCACTTTGAGGTCATCCAATATAATAACCTCAATGTCCCTTTCCTGTTTAGGGACTGTCTGTACCTCCACCCACCCTATACTCAGCTCCTGGGTTTCTATGTCCTAGGTGCATGATGTTTGCACTTTTGGTATTGAACTCCAACTGCCATGCTGCTGACCACCCTTGAATTTATCAAGATTCCTATGCATTCCTCCATCCTTTCTGAGTATCGACCCTATTTTAGATGTTGGATAGATTTTGATGACATCTGCAAGATGGCATACTTTCCTTCCAGTTCTTCTGCAGTGTCACTTATGAAAACATTGAAGAGGACCATTTCCAGTGCTAAGCCACGCGGCACCCACTGGTCACTTTCTCCTAATTAGAGTAAGTGCCATTAACCACCACCCTCTGTTGCCAATTCATTAACCAGTTCCTTACCCAGTTCACCACTTTGGATACCACCCCTAGCCTGCTCAATTTCTTTATCAGTTTCCTGTGTGGCACAGTGTCAGAGGCATTGTTAAAGTCCAGATAGGCCACATCCATTGCTCTCCTGATCTAACTCCTGGTCACCCAGTCAAGGAACTCAAACAGATTTGCCTGGTATGACCACCCCCAGGTGAATCCTTGCTGCTTTTGGTCTTGTAGCCATTGTATTCAAGATATTCTACCAACCTTTCCTTTAACAGGGTTTCCATTAGTTTCCCACCATTGACATGGGTGGATATACAGTAAGAAAAAAGTGATAACAGGCATGTTAAGAATAAAATACAGGAAAACAAAATGGTGAAAATTGGTGGGCATAGTAAGAGTCAAGGAGCTGAGGAGTCCTCTTGCTGGGTATGATTAACTGAGCATAGTAAGAAAGCTGAAAAGTGACAAGGGGAGACAGGGGCACCTGAATGAAAGTACAATGGATATGCACACATAGCTGGAATGCCCATGTGAGTATGCCCACATATGTTCTCAAACGGAGGTGTGTGCAGTCATACACTACATTAAACTTACCATGCATGCATGAAAACAAAGACATGGTGGGAGTAAGAGAGACGGATTCTATGAAGGTATGGTGTGGGGAAAAGGACAGGTTCCACTGGTAAACCATAAGGTGGCTAAAAGTGTTACTATAAAATAAGTCTGTGTGTTTAAACCAGGGGTTGCTGGGAGCCTAAGAAGATGATTAGTTTGGTTTCTGTGTTTTTCTTTGGTCAGCATCATGGGAAACCTGTTGAAGGACAAAACAGAAATATCACTGCTATTATGGTCCCTGGAGCTAAAGAAGGACACAATGTTGATCAGTGTCTCCATTTCTAATTTCACTATGGTATTCTCTGAATCTGACAGCCAGGTGATTGAAATTCTTTCCCATGTAGATAGCTGTGCACTTCCTGCAAAGAATGCAATAAATCATATTACTGGAAATGCATAAAAACTCTTTGGTGGTGTGAAAAACATCTGTGGGACCTTGGATACCAGTGGCAGTATAAATAAGTTTGTATGTGTAACAGAGGGTTCTGGGTCTGGCTGGCTGTGTGTGTGTATAGTGCTTATGTACTGCTTACTCAAGTCTTTCTCTGTCATCTCCATCCTCAAAGAGGTCCCGGGCTAGACCAGGCCAATAGACATGAAAGGTCTAACCAGGAGATGAAGAGTGCCAGAGAAGGAGTAGGGTGAACAAAGCTCATGTTGTGTGTATGTGTGTGGGGGGCATGGGGCTGTTAGAAATTTATAAGAGTGGGAGGTGTGATCAGTGGTGCCCAGAACCACAGGCATTAGCCTTGTAATTCTGGGTCTGCCTGACTGCATGTATGAAGTATTTATGTACTGTTAACTTGGCCTTTGTCTTCTCCAGGCTTGAAGAGAGCTGTGATAAGGCTAAAGGACATAAGAGACAAACACATCTGAAATTCATTGAATCAAAACTCATTCAACTCAGGGAAGTAGAACAATTGCATAGAGATAGCCCCCAGTGGAGGAAACCACTGGGGACCGGACAAATGGTCAGCCCTCCCACCTGGCTTAACTAGCTAGGAGGTTTTAGGCTTGACAGATTTCTGTAGAGGATTCCTGATGTAGAGTTCCAAATAGAAACAGTTTCATCTACCCTTAGCCTTGATGTTAGGTGAAGGAATATTCCTTCTGGAGGCAAATGTACAGTAGCTGCTCATATTCTGAATGAATGACCTGAAAAGGAAAGGGGTCAAGGTCAATGAAGCTTAGAGAATTCTGACATGATATGCAAACCACAAAGCAGATATCACTTCACCATATTCTGCAGATAGTAGTGGTCTATTTGGATACATACAATTATATTTAAGATAATAGAAAGTAGCGATGAGACACCATTTTGAATACTTTGGTATTGGGGATGGTGAAGCTGTTACACAGTTTATCGGTCTTGCATACTTTGAGAAATAGATTATATATACCGTGGACTTCCTTTGGAGGCTTTTGCTGAGAGATGACATTTGGGACTGAATTTAGAAGAAATGGACATGAATTTTCCCAGTCTCAGGAAACACTAAAAGCGAGAGTCATGGCAGCTTGCAGATTGAAGTCTACTGGTTGTCTAAATACTGATGAGGCATGAAGGTCCATGAGGCTTGAGTGCAATACTGAATCAATTGGTTTTCTCTTCAATTTGCTTTGAGGGTTTTGTCTCTGGATGCCATGAAAAATATTTTGAATGAATAATTAGAGGTAAGAGGGAAGCTGAAGTAGACAACAAAGGTTATGCACAGTTGGATAGCCGTGATATGCTGTTTGATCGATGAGTAGGACATTCCATATTCTGAAGAACAAAAGATGCAAAAGTGAGAACATAGACACATAGACACTGTCGGCAGATAAGGGCCTATGGCCCAAGTCTGCCCATTTGAGCTTGTAAGTTCCTTTATGTTTTCTAGAAGTCTGTTGCCCCTTACTCCTGACCTCAGAATTCCCTTATGTCTATCCTATACATTCTTAAATCCCGTGATAGTTTCAGCCCCACCACTTCTCTGGCAGGGTTTTTCATTTGTTCACTACACTTTCTGTGAGGAAATTCTTCCTCACATTTCCTCTGAATCACCCTCCCGCCAACTTCATCCCATGCCTCTAATCCCGGAACATTTTTTCACTGGAAAATAGTATATTCCTGCACCCTGTTCCTTCATGTAAGGTACTTGTATGTCTCTATCATATCCTGTCTCCTTCTCTCCTCCAGGAGTACATGTTCAAGTCCTTCAGCCTGTCCTCATAGGACTTGTGATGCAATCCTGTACCATCTTTATTGCCCTCTTCTGAACATTCTCCACCCTGTCTGTTTCCTTATGTACAGTAGGTAAGGTCTCCAGAACTGTACACTACTCCAGGTGGGGCATCACTTGTGTCTTATATAGTGAAATTATGACTCCTTTTTCCTGCTGATGATGCCCCTGCCTGTGCATCCCAGCATCCTATTTGCTTTACCTGCTGCCTTGTCACACTGTTTCCTACTTTGAGGTTATCAGAGATGATAACCCCAAGGTCCCTTTCCTGCTTGGTGCATGCTGTATCTTCATCCCCCAACTGATATGTTGTTACAGGGTTTTTGCACCCCATATGCATTATCTTGCACTTCTTTGCATTGAATTTCAACTGCCAACCCTTGACCATTCTTCAAGCTTCTACAGGTCCCTCCTCATTCTTTGTACATCCCTGGCATGTCCACTCTGTTACAAAGCTTTGTCCTCAACAAACAGGGAAATTCTGCCTTCTAGGTCCTGCACAATGTCACTGATGAAGAAGTTGAATAAGACCAGTCCTGGCATCGATCCCTGCGTGTACCCCACTTGTCACTTTTCCTCTGTGGCATGACAGCCATTTACCATCAACTCTGTGTGTCCTGCCTCCCAGCCAATTACCCACCCATTGCACTACTGTCCTGCCCACTCCCATAGTCCCCAATTTGTTTAATAGCCTTCTATGTGGCACAGTGTCAAAGGCCTTGCTGAAGTCCAAATAGGCCACATCCACTGCCTTCCCCTGATCCACCTCCTTTGTCATCCAGTTGAAAAATTCAATTAGGTTGGTCTGGCATGACCTCCCTGGTAAAACCATGCTGTCTTGGATCCTGTTGTCCATTGGCAACCAGATGTTCCACCAATCTCTCTTTCAGCAGTGCTTCCATGATCTTTCACATAATCGCGGTCAGGCTGACTGGTCTGTAGTTCCCTTTCTTTTTGTTCCCACTTTTGTATAAGGGGACTACATCTGCTGTTCTCCAGTCTTTGGGTACCTCCCTGTTTCCAGTGACTGGCTAAAAGGATTGCCAGGGGTTCAGCAACCACTCTCTTAGTTCCTTTAGGACCCTGGGGTGCACTCCATCTGACCACATTGCTTTATCGACTCTTATTCCTTTCAGTTCTTTTAGGACCCTTTCTCATGTAAAGGGACTTGTGTCCATTCTGCACAATTCCCACCCCTTATTCCCTTCAGGCCCCACTACCCACCTCTTCCTCAATACAGACCGAGCAGAAATATCTGTTCAGTATGTCAGTTTTACTGTTGTCATCCTCCATGTGGCCCCATCCTCCACCCTTCAGTCTCACTATCCATCCCTTTGCCTTCTTTTTCACTTATGTACCTGTAAAGGTTTGATCCCTCTACCCAATGATTTTGTGATGCGTTCTTCTGTCTGAGCTTTGGCTTCCTTACTGACCTCCCTGCCTCCTTTGCTTCTCCGGTACTTCTCCCTATCCCTTCTGTCTGCATCTTTTGTATTGTCTGAATGCAATCTTTTGGCTTTCACTTTCTCCTCTACTTCTTTGGAAAACCATAATGGCTTCCTCTTTCTTTTCTGCTTGCTAACCTGCTTAATGTATAATTCTGTTGCTCTTGTAATCCTTGTTTTAAATATTGCCTGCTGTTCCTCCACCCTGATTCCCTCCCCATTCCCATTAGTGCCTCTTTCAAGCATGTCCCCATTTTCCCAAAGTCTGCCCTTCTAAAATCCAGGATTCATGTTTTTGTGTGCTTTGGTTCTGCTCCTTCTGTGATTTCAAACCACAGTGACCGGTGGTCACTGTTCCACAGGTGCTCCTTCCATTACCCTATCACACTGTCCCCATTTGTGAGCATGAGGTCCAGTATTGCCTTCTGCCAAGATGGTTCCATGACCAGTTGCTTAAGGAAGGCACTTTGAAGAGTCTAGGGTAAATCTGCTCCTGGTTGATGCTTCTGCTTGGAGGCTCCAGTCTACATCTGGAATATTGAGTCTCAAACCAGTACCACCTTTCCTTGTCTGCCATCCAAAGGATGGCTAGCATTAACTCCTATCTGTTTCTTCTTCCTGGGCTGGTGGTCTGTAGACCACCCTGTGTGAATGGTTGACCCAATTTTCCTTTCCAGCTTAACCCACAGTATCTCTCTCCCATTTTGTTCCTCCTGGATCTCTGTGGCCTTTATGCCAGCTTTCACATAAAGTGCCACCTCCTCCCTTCCTGCCTGCCCTGTCTCTTCTGAATATGTTGTAGCCTGGTATGGCCATCTCCCAGTTGTGGTCATCATTACACCAGGTCTCTGTGATTGCCACAATGTCCAGGTCTGACTGCACCATGGCAGCCTCTAGATCCTCCATCTTGTTGCTAAAGCTCCAGGCATTGGCATGCATAGTTTTTCAGGATGTGAACTCCTGGTCTGTTTAACTGTTCTACTCAGCCTCCTCCTGGTTGTCCTTTATCCTTGGTTCTCCCTGCTGTATGCCCTTCTGTTGAATTTTGCCCCATGTCTGCCTATCCATCCCTTGGGTGCCTATCTCCATCTTTTGCACACTGCTTTGTAGAGATATCCCTCATACTGTTCATTGGTTCTACTGCTAGTTATGGGGTGGGAAATTAGGTACCCTCCTTGCTGGCCTGCCACCCCTTGTCTGGTTTAAATGCTGAACAGAGATCATAACAGAATCAAGAAATGAGTTGGTACTAAATGTAGAATACCTTGTCCATGCCGATGTGTAAGCTATTTCTGTGGTCTCAGCTAAAGATGTCAATATTACTTACTGGACTGATTCCAGGTATAGATTCATGGCATTTGCATATCTGGAAGATCTGGAGGTTTTGACATATGGGTGTCTGCTAAGGCCTTTGCACTGAAGAATTGCTGAAAGTGAAAGTGAGATAATGAGTCAGCTAGATAATTGGCAGTTCCTGAAATACATATGCAACCAAGTTAAAACAATTACATAAAGAAGTCCAGCTCAGTTTCCTGGGAAACACAATGATTAAAGGAATAGATGAATGGCCTTTATTGACAATGGCTTCTGCACATTGACTGTCTGTGTAAAAGGTAACATAATGGTCAGACCAAAGATGTCCCTACATTGGAGTAGCAGGTACTATAAGGTATATTTCAAGAAGAGCAGAGGTTGTAGCAGAATTGGGTAACTTGAAGATGTTGGGAGGCCACAGATGGGTGACCTTGAAATTTCTTTGGCTGATAGTGAATCTGTAAGATGGTGTAGCATCAGTAAAATCTTCTAGTTGATGAGCAAAGATGACTTATTGTACAGCAAAGAAATCCCATTCCATGATTCCAGAAATATGGACTATAATCTGAGATCAGAATGAGTTGAAGTCAGCTTTGTGTGGTAGTCTAAGGATTTAACTGAATGAGCTGCTTCAAGCAAATGAGAAATGAAAGACTGACCTTGACTAATCATTTTCATGGCAAAATTTACGTATCTAAGAGTGTAGTTCTTTTTTGTGCAGCACTATTTACACTCAAAGAGGTAGATCAACAAACTGATCCAAGCCAGTTTGTCAGAAGGGGTATTCTTCCATGCAGTCAGAATCCAAGATTATACTGAGGAATTCCAAGAATTTGACAAGACCTAGCACTTTATGTTCTGCTAGTAGTAATTGAGGCCTAAAATAGTGTGGTGAAACAAGAGATGTCCTCAGCTGGTGATGAGTTAGGAGGGTCTATGAGTAGGAAATTATCCACCAGATACAAAACAAAGGGCCTGCAGTGAACACTGAGTAAAATCCAACAGAAACAACTTGAGATATTGTCAAACAATCTGGGGCTACTTTTGTATCCATAGATAAGATGCGTGAAATAAATGTGGTTGTCCCATTTGATGCCATACAGTTGCCAGAGATGAAGGTGAATTGGTAACAGCATTAAAACAATGGAAAAGTCCACTTTAATAGCCATGCTTGATGTCTGGCAATTTTGATAAACTGTATAGAGTTATCAATTTATGTGTATGTGAGAGAAAAGTTTTCAGAAGGTACTGTATAAAGAATTGATACTGGGATCTGTAGACTGATGGGGAGCTGACAAGTCGATGATAAGATGTTTCTTGCCTGAAAACATTTGGGTTGTAATCCCAATGGGGCTGATGTGCTAGTTAGGAAGGGTAGGTTTTAAAAATGGCCCATAAGAATCCTTTCTTACTTCTTTTTAGATGCTTCTTGTGCTATGTCAGGTTCTTTCTTGGTGGAGTGCTGATTTTAGCAGAAAAGGGATGTTGATGGGCTAACATGGAGATCTATGTAAAATCCTCAAGAAAACCCTAATGGAAGATTTAACAGCAGTTTTTGCATTGGACAGTCTGATAGCAGTTGAGTGAGAACAGGAATGGCTAAAGGAGTGGATGGATACCCTTGTAATGATTTGTCTGAGGAAGATTTTGGAAATATTCTCTTGTGGTACACATGTTTGGAATGTGCCTCAATGCAGAAGCTGCATATCTGAAGAAGGGTACAGGATGAAGAGAAGCAGACTTCCTTGTTGAAGTTATTATATATGGATTTTCCATCAGTGAAGAGAACCTGTTTGCCACATATATCTTTTTACCCTGGGGCATAAAACACTTGCTGAGTTAAAGGAAGCCTTGAAGAATAACCAAATGAGGATGGTCTTGAGGATGTGTGGTCTTGAAGGAAAGCCAACACAGAGAAGTGAGATGGAATAGAAGCTACAGATAGAGCATAATAGTACTCATTGCCCAGCAAGATATCTATAACACAGCTCATTTTCCAAGAACACCCAGAAGAGTCTATTGTTCTAGGGAGTAAGGTACATTGCAGGTTTTGCAGTGGTTGTTTTATGATAAATTGTAATACTCCAACCATAGGGATAGCTAGATCCACTATAATATATAGATATATATCCAGTTCCTCTTGTCAGTTGGAAAGGTTTCACATAAAACATCCCTATAGATGCTGAAAACTGCAGGTAATTCAGGGACCTTTATTTTTCAAGCAGTTTTGAATCTTTTGCCTTTAGGATGAAAGAGTTATCCCTGCATGATACACTATGATTTTTGATCTTGTGTGAAAAGATAAAAGTGTGATGAGACTGATGTCTTTAACAATGATATCCTTTCTCAGATGAGCTGGAATTAAATGAATGGAACAAGCTGAAGGAGAAAGAATAGGAGCTGTGAGAACCTCAATTTGATGCTTATGCTGAGTTCTGCTTTATTGTAGAAGGAATTGGAAGAATAGAAGATCCTGAGTTGGTGAGTCAGTTTGCTGTAATTAATGGGAAGTACAAGCATGGGGAGGTTGAGTAGCTCAATTTGATTTCTAAAGCAGCAGCTCTTGAGTCCAGTTTGGCAACAGAGGTATTGACTTGCAGAATTAATACTTGAGTTCCTTGAACTGAGAACTAGATACAGAGGATGAGTGGAGTTTCAATTGAGATGCTCGCATGGGATTAGGTGACTGGTTGGATGAGTGTGAGACCATTACTTTAATTCATTTATTTATTTGTTAACCAGTTGGGTGTGCTGATTCCAGGGACCATTGTCAGGCATGACCCAGGTTATCAAAATAGCATATAACAGGTTTAGGCAAAATTACATACAGGGATGGCAGGTAACATATACAGGGTAAGATGAAATTGGAAAATACAGTATGATGAACAACAGAGTAAAATGTCTGAGAAATGATACAGGACATGGTGCAATGTGTGAACATTAGAAGAAACTCAAAACTCAAAAAGTAATGCAATTAATGTGATAAAACAGAATAATTCATACAATTCACTTAGACATACATTAGATCTTCATGGATGACATCACATAATTAGCTAAAATTTCCTGTTTCTTGGCAGTCATGGGAGTTGGAACTCTTAATTCCTGATGAATTGTTATTAGCTTTGGGATGGCCTAGTCCTTGATGTGGTATTGTGATTTGATGATGATGAATGCAATTTATTTTTAACCAGGATCAGTGAGATTAGAGACTAATCTTATTTTCTGCCATCATCCACAGCCTTCCCAGGTTCTGGAGAAGAAGAGCCTGACTGACTAGAAAATCACTGAAACATCAGATTCTGGAGAAGAATGACAGATGGCGATAGAATAGGAAGACATCATGCTGAGGAAAGTGGTTAGGAACTGAGTATGAGGCTCAGTGATGCTTTGCTTGAGAGGAATCAAATAGCAGATGTTCCTCAGGTCCTGTGGGGGTCCAAGGAACACACCTGGTTCCTAAACAAAGTCAAGGCTAGGCACACTGCAACAGGGTATTGTTCATTATGCTGTTGCCTACCATTGTGACAATGTATCTCAGGGTTGACAGATAAGAATGAATCCAAGTAGTACAGAGGTTAAACCCCTTCACCTTGGGATCAGAGTATAATGTTAGAAAGGCTAGATTTAGCAACTGCTGAAACAGCACAGTTCTCAGGGAAGTGATGTTGTCTTGTTGCTGTAATAGGACAGAAAGGAGAATGAGGATAGAGGACATTTCCAGGTCAGAAGAGGATCCAGAAAGAGCACCAGGACTGAGAGGTTGGCACAGAAAGCTAGTAGGTAAGAAGGTTAAGGATGCACTGCATAACAGTAGAACAAATACATGCAATACCAAGTGACAGGGCACTAATGCAGACCAGAACCCAGAACCACAGCTGAAGGAGCTTAGAACATGCTGTTGGAAACGGAGCAGGAGATGGTGATACCCTCTAAATACATAATTAACTGTACCAGGTTAGTAGTACTGCGTGATTACACTCTTTTAAAGCCAAAACTTCAAGGCTCTTACAGATTAGATTTAATACATTACACAATAGCATAAGCATAATGACAGAGTACTGATAAAAACATTAGGAAGATATGCACAACATAATGATACACCATACTGCCAAATCGATATTATAATCCAATATAAATTAGTTATATTAAGAAGCTAAGAGAGTGATTCCACCTGTATACAGCTGTTAGAGTAGGGACTGCTAGTGAGACAGGAAGACTTATCCTGTACATAGCTGCAAGGAAGCAATAGATAAGCGGGAAGGAGTACCTAAAGTGAAAGCACAGAACTGTCATCTGAGGAGGGAGTCAGCAGTGGCAGCCTGAATCAGAGAAGAAAAGCCCCCAAAATAACAGATGACTGGAACACTACCAGGAGAGGCAAGAGCCACCCAGAACAGGAGATGCACAGAACAAGGCCAGAGATTAGCAGCCAAGAAGCAGCCAAAAACAGAGGCTGGAAGTCAGCAGCAGCGGAAGAAAAGGGCAGAAGCCAGAGGGCAGGAAGCAGGAGAGAGTAGGTGGAGACACTTAGTAGAAGCTACAGAAGTAGCAAAAGCAGCAAACAAGCAAGGGAGGGGGGCAACTGAGCAGTCAAGGAAATATCAGTCTGGGAGGCTAGAGGCAGCAAAGTGCAAAAGAACCATAAGACAATGGCTGAAGCTGGGGGGTAGTGAGATGGCTGAATTGAGAAGGAAACAACTTGGCCATAGAGGATGTCAGCAGCAGAGTGTGGTACTACTGTGAGAGAGAACAACCAAAGCTTGGGGAACTGCAAGCAAAGCAGAAGAAAACAAAAAGGAAACACAGGAAACAGGTGCAAAACAAGGAGCAGAGGAAACAGAGCTGCACACAGACAGCAGTTATGATCAGCAACATTCCTAGAGTGGGGCATGGGGTTGTTTGGAATTGATAGGCATAGTAGGTGTGGTGTGCCAGCCCCAGAACCTAGGCATTAGTCTTCCAATTCTGTTACAGCCTCGGTACCTGTTAGATGGGATGGTTAGGAGAATAGGCACTGCTACATACCAGGAGATTCCAAAGGTTGGGTGGTCTGTAGTAGGAGGAATGGGTAACTTTGTAAAAGAAGCTTTAATACAGTAACTGGTTAGAATAATGCTACAAATATAGTACAAGAAATAACAGCAAGATCTGAATGTTGACTCATGGACAGTGACAGGGATTAAACAGTGCTGTGCAGTAAGTGCAACCTAGGTCGCTGTCCATGGAACTAGGAAGAAGACAAAAGCTGAGGAATCAAGAAGGCTGACTGAGCTGCTCCTGTGATGGAGAGGACTGAGAGATGAATGTCAAATGGTGGTGAAGATCAGGGTTCTAATCCTGGTCTCCAAAATTTGTTTTTCCCCATAATGCAACTCTGACTCAGAGTTGGCTATTTTAGTTACGGGAGGGAGGGCAGAGACCCCACGTTGGGGGTGTGGGGTGGTGTCCCCACTAAAATAAGTGTTTGGACTGGTAGCGATTGTCAGTGTGCTTTTCAACCACTACCAGTGGCGCTGCCTTTACTTGCAGCATTTGTTCCTACCGCTGTTCTGAACAGCCTGTCATTGACAGCTTATTATTGACAGTGCTGTTCATACATGTGCTGTTCAGACCAAATGAAATGACATGTCCCCAACACCACAGCATCATTATAATTTGAACTAGGAACTGGTAGCATCCCACCGATCACATCCACTTCCACACTGTGGACAAAATCAATGCATAGTGGTACCACATACATTACCCATCTCTTTCAAGTGTTATTTAAAGGCTGAAAGTTGCTGTTGCAGGGAGTAAGAAATGTTTTCCATTCTATATACAGTACCTTTGTAACAATATCTTGCCATTGCTGTATGATATAGATGTGTGTGTCAGTGAATGCCTGGTGATGGCTCTTCACTGCTACAGTACAGTTATGTACCATAGTACTGGTTGGGAGCCTTCAGAAGCCCCTTGGAAGGATGTGGAAAAGTGTGGTCTTAGGAGAGATAATAAGATCAGGGCTAAAAGGCCAGGAACTCCCTTTGTAATAAAGTCCAGAATGGCTGAAGCATTATATTAACTGAAAAATGTGTCCATTTGAGGCTGGGGCTGTCCTGCAATGTCTCCAAGAGTTAAACCTTTCAGGGCTTTTGACATTTAGCCATGATCTGGAGTAGTTGAAAGTACCGAGACATATTTTTCCACACAAATTCCTGCCACAATGAGGAAGATGTTATTGTAAATGGAATGTGAATGATCAATTCTAATTATTTTATTTCATTTATCTATTTGATTCAACAGCACCCATCAAAATAGGATCTGAGGTTGGGAAACACCAGTCCTCCTTTGGAGTTCGAGAGTTCAAGGATAGAGTATTTGATTTTAGAATGAGAAACCCCCAAAGGAATCAATTCTCAATATAGCTTTCCAAGTAACTAATGCCATAGAAGGCAGAACTGGGGCACTATGTGGTACAAATATAGAAGCCTAGGCAATGCCACCATGCACACAGCCTTCACCTTTTGTGAAGCAAGTTCCATTGATCCAGGAGAAATGGGAGCAAGTTCCATCGATCCACATCTTGTATTAAGGATTGAATGGCAGGCATGCTGTTAGTGGGGAGGAGGTTTGTTAAGATTGAGGTTAGATAAACTCTTAAGCATTTTAGTGAGGAGTTATCCCAGGAAAAGGGACAGCTGCTTGCAGAGAGAAGGGTGGAGTGAACTGGAACCAGGGATGTCTGTTTACTTTTAACAGAAAATACTTAATGCCTTCAAACTGGCTTAAAACCCTTGGAACAAATGATTGTGAGAATCACCTGGTGTATCAAAGGAAAAGACTAAGTGTCTGAAACTACTAAGGATTCACCTTCTATGTATAATAGACAGCTTTCGGGTATTTCTTAAACATTTATATACTAAAATGGACACAGTACTTGGTAAATACTGTCTGGGATGAAGTGTATTTTTCTTTTAAGTTTGAGAAGTGGAGTTGACTTGCACATGTTAAAATACCAGTTGCAATTAGCAACTCATTTTAGAAACAAAATTCTGTTTTTTCTTGTCCTATTTATTTTTTCCTAGCTCAGTTTATAGTGGAGTTGACTTTCCAACATTCTTCCCAAGTTAATTACTCCTTGGAACCTGTAATTCCAGTTTTTACGACTGTGTCCCTGGAACTTTCTACATGACAAGTTTCCATAGGCACCTCACAGCACCTCATTAAGCCATTTGACAGCACTATCTTTGCTGGACACTGCATAATAAGAGACCCAGCCTTGCATTTTTCCAAATAATATACCAACTTCATTCTCAGGCAGGCAGTTCTGGGGTTGGGGAGCACACTGGACTTCAGTTGTTTGTTTGATATTGGTCACAACCAGGAGCCCTCTAAAATAATTAAATACATTTATAAAGCCAGGGTTGAGCAGAACACACATTGAATTGTTTTATGATTAGGGGAATGCTGTGATCACTTCTCTTAGTGATTTGCTCCCAGACACACCTAGCAGACTGCACTTTTATAATTGTGAGACAAGGAAGCTGGGGTGTTGTCTTTGCAAACAGAGAATGAAACAGCTGAACTGTAACTCAGATCAGCAAGGTACTTTTTACATTATTTAAAGTGCAGGACCAAACCGATTGGGTCCACTTTTGACGTAATGGTTTGGCATGTTCACATTTTGACCCGACTTTGATAACTAAGAGCTCCTGTTTGGGACATGAAAGATGGAAAATCCTCCATTACAGGCCTGTTTGGGCAGTTTGGGAGGGGAACACTGGACTTCAGTTGTTTGTTTGATATTGGTCACAACCAGGAGCCCTCTAAAAATAATTAAATACATTTATAAAGCCAGGGCTGAGCAGATCACACATCAATTGGTCACAGCAGCAGAAGAAGCATGTTGGCATTAAAGTTTAGTGGCATGGATGTAGAGGCACCAGTGTTTAAGTATGACTTTGGTAGAGGATTAATTGTGACTGGGGAGTGAGGGAGGGAATGAGTCTTGATATTTTTAGTATAATGGTTTTCTGAAACTTCAGCCTTCAATGGCTTAGACTTTGTAGCCATCTGTACAGTATACCACTAAGCCACATGCAGTGGGGTATGGGTAAACCCACATCACCAGACCCAGGCCAGAGCTGTAAAATCTGGACTGGGCACAGCTTAGTAAATACTGCTGATCCAGTGGAGCAGCAATACAAGATAAACTAAGCAATACCTCAATAACACACCTACCCCAGTTTACATTTACCTGATGCCCATTTTCAGGCCTTATATAGTAATATCTTCCTTCAACAGAACAGCTTGTAATGAAATGTGTCAAATTTACATTGGCATTTGGGCATATGCACTTTTATATTATATGAATTTGTGTGTGAACTGTATATCAGTTTCTAAAAAAACAATGAAACGCATCAAATGTCTTCAAAAACTTGTCTCAACATTCTGTTTATCTTCTACCTTGTCACAACATACAGTTGTCTCAGCACTGTTTTCAGTTAGGGTACAGTACCTTCATGTATATGATGGCCTGCTTCTGTTGAGTTGATTGCTATAACAGTGCATAGAATAAAATGTGAAACATATAGGTAACTGTAATACAGATGGTGGCATTATTTTTAATTATACAATGGCAAGGAAAATGTAAGAAGCTGGCTGCTGACCCTATTGAAACAGTGATGTTATTACACAATAACATCACCGTAGCTTGGATTTGGATCATTCCTTGCATTTTCTCTTAAGAAATATTTTTCCACACTAACAAAAACATCCTTAAAATGTATTTTTTATTCTGTATATAACAACAAGCCATTGTATAATTGCAATAAGGCACTCCAGGGTGTGTTATCTTGTAATATTGTCACTCCTGGAGTAGGGAAGCACTGGTTTGCCTCATGCTTCAACCCACCCCAGAAGTGACATTATTACATGACACACACCATGCCATGCTTTATTGCTTAAATATGCCCTTTCTCACTGTACTGTACTTTGATTCAGTTAGTATATATGCAACAGTCTTCATGTGAACACTCTGGGCTTCTCTTTGACTCCTGATGTCTATTTGCTTTAGCTATAGTATATTGTTTGAACTGCTTTGGTCTTCCTGATGTGGTGCCTGTGTGCCTAAACTATGTAATATGTTTATCTACTGCTACCCATGCATCTCCAGTGAATGATTGTTATAACAGTCTGCTCTTGGAGCCATTGTTTTTGACTTGTTAACTGTGCTGTCTTTGTATTAGTTTCAACGAGGTGCCTTTGCAACTGAGTCTCTGACACAAGGGTTTGCAAATCTGATATTTTTTAAATAAATAAATGTTTATGTTTAAGCCCATGAAACACCCTTATCTAGTTAATGCATTCACAGTCATAGTGGTTCTGCCAGAGCTTGTTCCATGAGTGACAACTGATTGTCCACAGTCATAATATTTAAGCCAGCACACTAAATGCATGCTGCTTACAACACAACAGTTATCTGTACTACTTGTTATCTAATCTGTTCAGCTGCCATGTCACTTCAGGCTGGAAACAAAAAGTGTTTTGATACGGGAGCAGGAGTACCCACTTTATGTTAGTTTCATTAGCCCAGTGAACTCACCAGTGTTCTGGAGTAGAGCCAACAGTTGCTGGGCAGTTGTCCATGAACTGTCTGCGTCTTCCCTGCCTCCAAAGAAAAGAGACATGCTTTTATACAGTATATGCATCCTGCACTACAGAGCTGTGTTTCCAGTTAGGCAATTATGCCTGTGATCATGGAGTGATGGCTTCAGTCTGTTCCTCCTCACTGACCTGCAAGGCATGTAGTTTACTTTGTAGTCACTGACACATGTTAAGGAGTGTAATATTACCCGGTACTGATCCATTTATCTGCTGCTTCAAGTCTTTACTTCAGTGCTGCTATTTTGAAATACTGATGAACAACGTCATTCTGCTCTCTGTACTTTCCATCAAAAACTACGGCTGGTTCCATTTCTCAGCTCAGCTCATGGGACCCTGGGAGTTGTTTCATCTCTAGGTTTGTATTGCTGTTTTCAGCCGCATATTAATACTGTATATTTATCAAGCTGCAATGTTAATGTCTTGTAGACCCCTGACAAGTTTGATGCTTAGGTGTTTTAGTTAACTCTTAAGTTCTGTGTTACTTTCTATTTTGGCTGTTGCACTGCATTTGGGTACTGACTTGGCCTCACAATAGATCTGTTTTACTTACCTTTCTGCCAGGGTTTACTCCTGTGTGGTATAGTTGCAGCTCCAAGTGCTGTTGTTAATTTTCTATTTTTAACTAGAATGATGCACCCACCTTATGTTCTAACAACATGCCTTACTCCTGTCAGTGGCATAGTTGTTGCAGAGTACCTAGTCCCAGCCCCTTGCCTCTCCCCAGTGCCCCTGAAACTGAACACATCAGGCTGGTGTCAAAAAGTGAAACGAGACTAAGTCACACTCCACAACTCCTGTTGAGGACCAAAATCTCCACAACTGCGGAGATTGGCATTCACATCTACTGCAGCTGTGGAAGGATATTACGGTTGTTCCCAAGAAAGCTACATTATGTCCTGCTTGCCATAACATATTTCTGCAGCTGTGAGGATTTTTATGGAAACACCACCTGCAAGCTGCCATACATCATGAAGGCGGCCATAAACTGCTCCACCTTTAGATGACAGAAGCAAGTGGGAAAACTGCAGCTCTGCAAGTGGCACCCACTTGCACCAGGTTTTCCCACAGCTGCAGGAGTTTCAGGGCTTTGTGAATCCAGCTCCAGGAGTTCATATTTTCTAATATGATGGTTGTGAATGCTCCTCATCCTGCTCTAGTGCAGTGCCTTAGACCCAAGTATTTAGGCATGATCATAAGATACCTAGATAAGTTTAAACTATATTCCACCTTCAAAAGACCAGTGCTACTGACATATCTCACCTCTATCACAGTACAAGTCACATTAAACTGTTCCTCCAATGAGTTGTTTTAGCATTTCTGACTGAGTTGTATAAGTGTTGTTGGATCCAGAACAAAGCCTTGCACACATTGTTTCTTTAGATTTAAAACGGTTTTGCATTGCATTGTGACTGGTCTGCTGATGCATTCCAATTGAGTGGCAAAAACATTTTTACAAACAATGCTCTTGAACATTGAAAAGTAATGCAATATGAGTTGCCAGTACATTGCCGACTGTAAAAACAATGCTAAACCAACTCATTGGTTGAATAGTTTAATGTGACTTGTACTGTGTATAACTCTCATTAACTCTTCCTGGTGATGTAGAAACTAACCATGGGCCTCTGTGTAAGATTGGCCTCAATAGCCCATTCCCTGGTCTCACACAAAGGGAACTAAGGTGGCACACCTTAACATAATAGTATTGTGGCCAGTCTTCCTGAATTAGAAGCCTGGGGCTTTCAGTATAGCCTTGACATCCTTGGGATCACTTAATCTTAGTTAAAACCCTTGGTTGCAGATTCCATGTGTTCACTTACAGGATATAAGATGCTTCAAGAGGATCGCCTTCACAAAAAGGGAGGGGCATTATTTCGAATATAAGACTCACATGAATCTAACTACCCAGCCTGGAGCCTCCCTAATTGCTTGTGAGCTCCTTCACTCCCTATTGGTCCTAAGGGAGACCAAGAAACCTAATATTGCCTGCACTTGTAATCCTTCCAGAGGAGGCAGAGCAGGCCTAACTCAGCTAATTGACCATCTGATACCTGTCATAGGGAAACATGAAATCATTCTTATGGGTGACTTTTGCTCCTAAGCAAAGCTTACTCTCCCAGTTAATTCAATTCAATTCAATTTTTATTTACATGCTGGAAGGTATGTGAGCAAAATGCCCATTTTCACAAATGTCCAGTGTTGGAACAGGAAAAGGTAACAAAGTACAAATATACATAGAAAGTGCATCCAGGGTTGGAAGTATGATTATGTTAAAACAATGAAGAAATAAATACAATAGGGATTACTGCTGTAAAAGCACAAATCCGACAGGTACATTCTGTTGTATTTACAGTGGTGCAGAGAGAACAGCTCAAATCAAATGGGTACATTTAGTTGCATGATATTCACTGGGGTATATAATATAAAGAGGAGACATAAGGGCAAGAGGAGAGCAGAGGAGTAAACAGGAGCAGTGGCTGGAATTTGTGAGGGGCTGCCCCACTGAGGTGGAATGATGGCAAACAGGTGAAGGGTAGTAAAATTCAGGTCAGAGATGATTCCCAGGGAGACAGTTGGAGACCTGGGAGGCAAGTAGTATTGGACGGGGTTGGGCTTAGTATAGACCCTGAGGTTAGGATGCCAAGAGGTGGGAAAAACTGCATGTATGGTGGCCAAATAAGTCACAGGATTTAAAGAGAGGGGAGGAGATGGCCTATCTTGGCAGCGGCAAATAGATGAAAAGAGGAGGTGCTCTTTGAGGAAGGTGTCGAAAGAGTGGAGGAACCACAGGCCTGGATTTACAGGGGCAGTTTGTTATAAAGCTCAGTGCCCTGTAGGAGTTTATAACTGACTGCACCAGATATTCCTCTAATGGGAACAACCATTGACTCTTAGACTGGGTTCTGATTAAAAAGGAAAGGATCATTGCAGTAGCAACACTTGCTGACTCTATCAGTGATCACTCACCTGTCTTCTGCATGTGGAGTGCCTGCTCTTCCTCTTGCCCTCAAAGGAGTTAATCCTGAGAGATTTCTTAGCTCTCAACCCTGATGCTTTCCTTGTTGATCACATCTGTGTTGACTGGTCCCCACTTAATTCCTGCTGTGATGTGGACTCAGCCATTCATTACTTCACCTCCACCCATCGATCCTCCAAGAAAACACATCCTCCTACTTAGGTGCTGGATTCGAGGAAGCCCACTAGATGGCTGCACAGTGCGCTGCTCTCAATGCTCAAGGCCACGGACAAATGTTGGTCTAAATTCAAATCCACATCCCTTCACTGTGACTGGCTTGCATATCAGACCTTGAAAAATGTCTACAAAAGAAATCAGACTGGCAAAAGGAATTACTGCAGGAGCTCTACAGGCTTCTGCCAGAGACTTCTAGAACTTGGTCCCAAATCAAGGGTTCTTGGGTAGCACTAGAACCCCCACCATGGTTATAAATAATGCCAACTGTAATACCCTGTCACCATTGCTAATGCATTCAGCTTCCACTTCTCTGACCTTGCCAGGTTTGAGACCCTCATGTACTGCATTGCTGAAGTCACCCCCAACTGCCCACCCATCCACCCATTGTACCTCTGCACAGTCTCTTGCACAGAGGTTATGTGACTCCTAAAATCCATATCTCCTTCATGAGTGTCGACTCTGATGGGCTTTAACCTATAATACTTAGGTAGGCCACCCTTCTTCTTGCCTTCCCAGCCACTTGACTTTTAACCTTCACCACTGCCACCATCCCAAAAGCTGGAAAGTGGCAAAGGTTATACTAGTATTCAATAAGAGTGCTACCAAATCCATTGAAAACTACTGTTCAATTGCAGTCCTGCCCACTCTAAGAAAACTTCTGAAAACTTGTTTTCTTCCAGGTCTTGGACCTCATCCAGGTCTTGGACCACCTACAAAAATATAAACAGCTAACCTGAGCCCAACATGGATTTAAGCCAGCTCACAGCACTGCTACTGCTCTTGTTCAGCTCACCTGCAATGTAAACCTTGTATGGATAAGGGCATGCTTTCTGGGACATTTTCACTGACCTTACAAAGGCGCTCGATTTGGTGAATCACTCCTTTCTGATACTTAAGTTGGCATCCCTAGAGTCTCCACTATAGTCTCTAGTTGGTTCTCTAGATGTCTCTGCAACTGCCAGCAATCTGTCATGTTTAACAAGGCCCACTCTGCTTAAACTACTGTTAATATTAATGTTTCCCAAGGGTCTATCCTGGGTGAGATGCAGTAAAGTTTACTATGAGCCAAATTCCCTTGAATTCACCAACTCCGCCTCCTGTGACATTTTGCAAGTTGCCACCTGCAGTGAAGAATTCCACAAAATTGCACAAGGTAACTTCACAATGCTTTGGAGTTTTTAAAGTGCAAATTTCAAGTAAAAAATGAAAGCAAGGAGGTCCGCATCCCTGGTGCCCCTGTCTACCACCCCCACCAATTGTCAGCCCAACATGAAAAATAAATCTCCCCAATCACCAAGCAATCCCTGGTGTGTCACCTGCAGTGTTGTGTGCCGCCACCCAGTGATCGTCTGCTTGTTGCAAAATAAAAAAAAAAGGTCCACCCCATCTGGAACACTTGTTTGAAATATTTTTCCTAATTGTCCAGCGGACCCCCACTGCTGCATCTACTGCTCCACCACCCTGTTCCCTCCATCCTGACCCCAAGTGGGCGACTGGCACAGCCCTCTCCACTATCCTCCATGGCCCGGCCACCTGGCTGAATTCAATGAATAAGTGCGTGCTTGCAGCAAGCACGTGCTCATTCATTGAGCTCAGTTGGGCAGCTAGCCATGCAGGAGATGGAGATGGCTTTGCCGGTTTGCCTATTCAAGGTCCAGGTGGGGAAGCAGGGTAAGTGTAGATGGGTGGATGGTGGGGGTCCACTAGACATCGGGAAATTATGTCAAAACAAGTGCTATGCTATGGGGGAGGGGGCAGTGGACCTTGATTTTCTTTTGTATTTTACAACAGGCAGGCAATCAGCAGGGGGTACACAACACTGTGGGGGATACCAAGGATTGCCTGGCAATTGAGAGGAGTATTTTTTTCTTGTTGGGCCAGTGATAACAGGGAAGGGGAATTACTAGACACCAGGGAAACCCGCATTTTATGGAGTTTTTCAGGTGGTGAAGCTGGGTCAGACACCCTGCAAAGTGGGGAAAATCTGCAACATTTTTGCAGAGCACATTTTCTCCACTTCTCACATCTCTAATCCTAGGCCACTTCTATTTTCCATACTTATTAATGACATCCCAAACTACCCTTTTGCACTGTAATATCCTTCTATACGCTGAAGGCTTTGTGCTTTACGCTAGCTCCAAGTGCCTGAGTGATATCAACACTAGGCTCAACTCTGACCTCCAAAGAATTCAAAACTGGCTGGTTCAAAATCTCCTGCTCCTGAATACCAGCAACACCCAGACCATGCTCTTGGGTCCTCTAAAAGGTTTGGGCTTTGCTGAACTGGCCTACTGTAGATACCCACTGCCTGATTGCTCCTGTCTTGTAGCCGACTCACTTCAAATATCTAGGTGTCACGCTTAATCCCACACTGAACTTTGTGCTGCACATCTCTAACATCTGCAATCTGTAAATGCCAAACTTGCACTTGCTAATAGGGTCAGTTATGCCTTGAGTCCTGCAGCTAGGGTTGAAATTGTCTAGGGTGTCCAGCTTCCCAGCCTCTTCTATGAGCTCACCTCTTTATCAGGCAAGTGTGTGTAATCTACACACATGGAATGTTTCCTATAATATTGCATGTCGTTTTGCCCTATCAGCTCCTGAACTGACTCCCACTGCACACTACATTCCAGGCTGGGCTGGCTCTCCCCGACACCTCTATACCCTAAGCTGTATGACTGACAACATCCTTAGGTCATCCAAACCTGCCTCACTGGCCTCCATGTTAATTCCTGTCAATCACAGCTACTCCCTGAGCTCAATGATCAGGCCTTTCAGGACCTCTAACTGCTCCTCCAAAATGGGTGAGTAGGCTTTCACCTGTTTCACCCCTAGAATAAGAAACCTCTACCCCTCAACTACAGGTTTGCTGGTCCCACCTTCCTTCAAAAGGAACTACTCAGATGTTTGAGTTCCTCAGACATATGCACCTGCACCTGAAACAGCTGGTGGTTGTTTCATTATTCTAATTATATCCATTTTGAGTGTTGCTATTATGCTTTGATCCTTAGCTGCTTTGTTTTTGGATGTACTCATAATTTATGGCTCAAGCCACAATTAGTCTTACTGTCAGTGACTTGCTGATTGCCTGCCGAATCATTACAGTATCTACATATGTTGACCGTATGTATAGGCCCATATTGACCGCACCTTCACAATGTTTTTTTTTTTCTTTTTTTTTTTGCACCATTGTCCACCGTAATTGTAATCTTATGACGTGTACTGTATTTTATTTATGCCCAGGACCACCTTGAAAATGAGCTTGCTCAATGGTGTTTATGCCTGGTTAAATAAAGTGATTGATTGATTGATTGATGTGCTCCTGCTCCTTAATCTGATAGTGGTTTATCTCACTTTTATTATGACCGCTTCTTCACTGCTCTGATGCCTTGACCAAATGTTACTGTTGTTCTTTGCCTATAGTCATATACGATGTACTGTCCTTACCATTTTACTGCTTGTTGATTTGCTGTTACCTGCCCAACTTAATTCTAATGTCCTCTTTGTTCATTGAATTTGCTGTGACACTGCTGTTTTGTCTTTTCCTTATCACTTAGTAATATCCTGGGTCATGCTTGAAAATAGGCATTGTATAGTCTAACTTACATACTTAATCAACAAAAGTAAATAAATAAATAATATGCCCTCCATAATAAGGGCACTTGCCTACAAAGTAAACTATATGCATTTACAGGTTTCCTGCCTCAAGTGCTAACTATAGCCATTAGTACCATTTCAGCCCCTTCCCTACTTAGGGTCATTAAAGCAATATTTTTAGGGTGGGGCTATAGTGCGACTGAAAGGCTTTCAATAACATGGAAGGGAGAACATAGGTAATGTAATTTAAATTTACTTAATGCTCACAATAAAAATTAAACTGTGCAGCAGGCAACTCCTTGCCATCAGTTGCCTAACACAAGCAGTGTCAACAGCTCTTTAATCACTCACTACTAGGGTTAACATGGCACTTAGCTGTTCCTTTACCACATTAAGCCCTTAGGATGTGATTCAACAGACTTTTAATTTTGCCCTGATCAAGCATTATTGATTAATTTTTCTACTGTGTTCATCATTTGTTCTCACAGCCTCAGAAATGCTTATAGCACAATTATTGTATCTGTGATGCATTTTAAATGGCAGTTTTTATGTTTCTGTTTTAAAAAGACGTGTCTTTTAATATCACTGACATGCACATCTTGTATCTTGATAGTGGATGACCATTTGGGTGAGCACAATTCAAGTGACTTTGCAATCTTAAGCATGTAAGCACACTTGTTCCCAAGTGAAAGTGTTTGTGTTTGTGTGCATAACTGCTGTAGGTGTACTGCCACTAGTAACATTTATCATCTTGTTCAAGCACAGTCTTTTATCATCTGCTTCTATGAACCTACATTTTCACGTATGTAAGAAAATCTGTTCAATGCGTGATTGAAACAATTACTGAAATATTTCTTTAATCCTTTTCTCCCAGGTCCCATAGGTACTAGGTCAATATGTCATGGATGAAACTGTGCAAGTAACTGCACTGTAGAAAACACAAAGGTTTGTACAGTGACAGGGTTTCTGAGCACATCATTATAACCGCTTACCCCAGTCGCTGCATGCTGTCTTGGGGAGTATCAAGTAGGCTGGAGGTGCAGTGCCTGGTTGAGCTGCTCCTGTGGTGGATCGGCTAGGGCAGTGGCATGTGGCGGTGTAAGGGACCTGAGACCATGGTTCGGTACCTACTAAGTCCCACTGTATAGTGACTTTTTATTTAAAAGTTTATACCCGCTCAGTGTTTTGTCCCATCTCTGAAGTCAACACCCCTAGGAGTTAGTTATATTTATTCTGGGGTGTGGGGGGCGAATCCCCACATAGGGGAGTTGGGTGGAGCTCTGCAAAACACAGATATTATTATTTTTGTTAACAGTGTGCGCTTTTCATGTTATGGTCAGGGTTTGTCCCGACCTTTGTTTTTGCACAATGTTTTCTGTGCACAATTGTTGTCTTGCACGGTGTCATTCCATATTGGTGTCTTCATTACAGAGGTTCATCTGTGGTTTTGCTGGCTTCATGTGTCATTGTTCTGAACATTATTTCAATGTGCAGGAACTTTCTAAACCAATAGTTCTTAGACTTTGTCACAGTGAGCCTCCCCAATCCGTGGAAAAGATTTTGAGCCTCCCAAAATACTGAAATAATCTTGGGCTTCCCCAAGAAAAATAACATACTGTACTTTGTGCAGTACACCATGAATAAACTGAAACACCTTTGAGTACTTGGCTCACATTCATTTTGTTCATTCAGTTTTTTTGTCTTATACTGATGTGGAACATTTGAAAAGAGCTCCTGTGCTCAAAGGTATTATCTGAATAACAAATAAATAAAATAAACAAACATTATTATTCAGCTTATTGTAACCCCAAACAGGCCAGCCTACTTGCTCTGCTATTTTCATTCTTGAACCATTGTTACCCCTTGTTGCAGTACCTTCATGGGTTAGACTACTTCTCCTGTTCCCTCTCTATATGAAATAACCTTCCTACATACTTTGCCTCTCCCCTCCTTCCCTGCTCCTAAGCAACTTCTAGGATTACTTTGCTCCTTCCTGCTATTGCTCTGAGCACTTTTATGCTCAACCTTTCTAGTTGGGCTGTTCAGCCATCAGTCTACAAATTGATCAATTGCCACCACTCATTATTAGTTTATTGTTTGTATTTGTTTGCACTATTGCTCATCGTGTATTTCTTGATTGTTTTGCAGTTACCTTTTGAAATGTATTCACTACCTACCCTTCCCTGGTACACCTGAAATGAGCATTGGCTCATTCACCTTCCCTTGTCACCTATTAGTAAATAAATACATAAAATTCACCTACTATTATCCTCTTTCAATTTGCTTCATCTCTTCACACAAAATACATAAAACTCAAAATTTAAATACAGTACATTTTCAGACTTTCTTGAGCCTCCCTGGAACAGTTTGGGCCTCCCAGGAGGCTGGCCTCACCATTTGAGAAACCCCTGTTCTAAATAAATGGCACAACATTTATAAAAATTGTTAGTGTCACAAATGCATTACACATGCATGGTGTCAATGTTCATGTGAAATGAAATGACTGAACGTGATTTTAATTATATAATTATTGAAATGTTGTGCTTGAACTTTTGTTTGAGTAATATTCTTTCACATGCTACCGATGTGTCACCTTCAATAACATTCATTTCTGGATCACTCAGCACTGATGTATTTTTATGTGTTTTGTTATGCCTCTATTGTATTCTAACCACTTTTGTACTGTGTACTGATTATTTTGACTGGTCATCGTTTCAGTAATTTTGTCTGTGTTCACACATTACAATTTGCTCATACTATTCAGAGCTGGTCTTAGTGTAAGTGTTGATCCTAGTAAAGAAGGAATAATACCTCTCCCTCACCCCCTAGCTGCTGGAGGTCTGTCTCTGAGCAAGTAAGAAGGAGACTACTGAAGAATACAGGAACTTCCTGTCCCAGAACAGGAATGCCAGGAGCTGTAAAGGCACTGAGGCAGTAGGAAAGTAGGGAGAAAACAAAAACCCAAAAAAAGTAAACAGAGAGAGGAAAGAGTAACTATACAAAACAGCAGTCTAGGGGCCACAAATAAGACATTATGGGAGTGATGCAGTGCAGTGGCTGTGCAGAGGCAGTCTCGGGACGCTCTGGAGGATGCGGTGTTGTTCTATCTGCAGGCACCCTCTGGGCTGAGGGAGGAGGTTGATCATCTCCAGGGTGAGTTGACCAGGATCTGGGGACCTCCCTCTCTCACTCAGGGACCACCAGTGCCATTGCTGTGGGCTCAGAGGTTGCCAAGAAAAGGAGCAGTTGGACCACGATGGGCTCCAGAGAGGGTGAGGGTGAAGGAACAGAGCCGCATCCCTCCAGTTGTACCCTCCACATTTCATACACCATTCTGGCAGAGCGTAGTTCCTTTATGGAGGCACTTGCAATGGAGACCAAGGAGGATGCTGGAAACCTCCGCAAAGGAAACCCACAGGAGGGTAGCACGGGATCCCACAGGGGAAGGAAACAACTCCTTGTGGGGACTTAATTGTTAGGGTAGAACTGAGGGAGGGGGAGAGGAGATAAGGTGCCTGCCAGTCTGCCAGTCACTATGGCTTGAGGGACAGGAGCGTAATCCTCAGAATCGTGGGAAGCAGCTGCACGGGAAGGAGCTGGATGTCATTGTCCACCTAGGAACAAATGACCTGGCTGGAATGGATCAGAGCAGTGCAGGAGGAGTTTGTGGAGTTGGGGAGGGGTTAGACAAGTAGCATGCACAGTAACCTTCTCGGAGGTGCTGCCTGTCTGTGGCATAGTTGAGACTAGGGTGCTCTGCATCATGGGATTCAATCAATGGTTGAAAAACTGGTTCAGAGCTCAGGTTTTGGCTTCATTGGGGACTGGGGGTCCACCTAGAGGGATACAGGCCTATACTGGTGTGATGGTCTGCATCTGTCCAGGAGGGAACCAGGATCCTAGGTGATAGGTTTAAATGCTTCATTGGCAAGCATTTAAACTAGCCAAGGGGAAGGCACTGAAAAGGGAGTAGGCAATCCCAGCCTCCATAAAAATAGGGTAGTTAATGAGGTAAACACCAAGATGGAGAAGTCGCTGGAGAGAAGGGCAGAGGTAAATGGAGAAACAGGCAAAGGTAGTAAGGACAGGGATGGGGCTAAAGGCGTTAGGCCATCAAAATGGAGGTCAATGTGTACCAACACCCATAGTCTGGGTAAAAGCTCCCTGAACTAGTGGCCTTGATGGAAGAGGGATGGCTGGATATCATGGCAGTCACAGAAACATGGTACACAGAGAACCATGACTGGGATATCAACATACCAGATTACACAGTCTACAGGAGGGACAGGGAGGGTAGAAGAAGAGGATGAGTAGCTCTCTATGTAAGGGAAGGGATCAAAGCAACAGAACTAAAGGGTAAACAGGGAGGAGAGAAAGCACTGTTGGTCACCTGGAGACAGGAAATGGCACTACAATCCCAAGGGGGTTGTATACAGACCCCGTCTCAGGGGAGGAAATGGACAAGGAAATGATAGAAGGCATCCTTAGGATTGCAGAAAAAGGGAGATATTGTTGATAGGGGACCTGAATATGCCAGATATTAACTGGAGCACCTTTACTGCAGCCACATCCAAGAGCAGGGTCATTCTCGATGCCCCACAAGGGCATGCCTCAGACAGCTAGTGTTGGAACCCACTTGGGAGGCAGCAATTAGACCTGGTACTCTCAAATGGGGACAGACAGAGGATCTCAATTTTAGAAGTGGGTAGCTATCTGGGAACAAGTGACCACCAAACAGTGTGGTTCACAATAAACAGAGCCATAGAGTCAAGCCATACATAAGTGAGAGTACTGACTTCAGGAGGGCTGACTTTATCAAAATGGGAGATTGTCTCAGAAAAGCACTAGCAAACAGACAAGAAGGAGGAGTGGAGGAGCAATGGGGAACATCAAAACTGCCATCACAGAGGCAACAAGCCTTTGTGTGAAGCAAATAAATAAAAATGAAGGAAACAACACAATGGTTCTGATGCAAGAGGCAGGGAAGGTAGGGAGAAAAATATAGCATTCAGGAAGTATAAGGAAACACCGAAGGAGCAGGACAGAGAACTGTACTAGTTAAGGCAGAAGGTGGCGGGAAGGCAGTCAGAATAGCAAAGGCCCAAACTGAGGAAAAGATAGCCAACTCAGTTAAGAAGGGGATAAAACCTTTATAGGTACTTTAGGGAGTGAAGAAAGACCAGGGAGGGATACTGAGGCTTAATAAAGAATAGGGTGGGTTGGCAGAGGGTGACAGTTAAAAAGCAGGATATTGAATGAATACTTTGCTCAGTATTCACAAAAGAAGAGGAGGGGAGGTACCTAATCCAATCAATGAAGCACTCTGGATAGGGGGTCGATACCAGTCCATTCACAGAAAAGAGTTCTGAAAGAACTCCTGAAACTGAAGGTGGTCAAAGTAATGGGCCCTGATGGGATTCACCTCAGAATTCTAAAAGAACTAAGGGGATAACTAGTGACACCGCTGACTACCCTTTTAACAAATCATGGGAGGATGGTGGTACCCAAGGACTGGAGGAGGGCAGATGTGATTCCTTTCACAAAAGGGGAGCAAAGCAGAGGCAGGAAATTACAGACCTGTTAGTTTGATCTCAGTGGTAGGGAAAATGATGGAACCACTTCTGAAAGAAAGACTTGTTGAGTACCTAGAGGCAAGCGGGGCATAGGACCCAAGGCACCATGGATTCACAGTGGGAAGGTCATGTCAGACTAATCTAATAGATTTCTTTGACTTGGTGACCACAGCAGTAGATTAAGGAGGGCTGTGAATGCCCTGATCAAGACTTAACAAGGCATTTGTCACAGTCCCACACAAGAAGAATAAGCAAGTTAGCCAGCCTGGGAGTGAGTCCCAGGGTGGTAGCCTGGAAAAGATTGGCTGGACAACTGGACACAGAGGGTAATAGTAAATGGAGTCCACTCTGAAGAAAGGGAGGTTACTAGTGGGGTACCACAGTGTTCAGTACTGGGTCCGGTCCTTTTAATGTCTTTGTAAGTGACATTGCAGAGGGATTGGAAGGAAAAGTATGCCTCTTTATAGACGACACAAAGATTTGCAACAGGGTTGATACACAAGGGGAGTGGACAGGATGAGAAGGGACTTGGCAGGTTGGAGGAATAGTCAAAAGTCTGGCAGGTTAGATTCAATGCAAAGAAGTGCAAAGTAATGCACCATGTAAATAAAACCCAGGGAAGAGTACAGGGGGTACTAACAACAACAAAAATTGAAAGGGACCTGGGGTAGTCATATCGGATGACCTAAAGTTAAACAAGCAATGTGAGAAGGCAGTCAGGAGGGCTGGGGATACTGGGATGTACAGGAAGAGGCATCACCAGTAGAAAACAAGAAGTTGTTATCCCTCTGTACAGACAGTTGGTGAGACCCCATCTAGAGTACTGCGTGCAGTTCTGGGACCCCATCTCCTCAAGGACATAGACAGGGTGGAGGCAGTCCAGAGGAGGGAACTAAAATGGTGCAGGGTCTGTACCAGAAGCACTACAATGAGAGACTAAAGCAGCTTAATATGTATACCCTTTAGAAAAGGAGGGAGAGGGTGGACATGATAGAAACTTTCAAGTACCTCAAGGAATCAACAAAGTCCAGGAGGGTAGCAGCTTTCAGAAAAGAGATGCAAGAACAAGTGGGCACAATTTGAAGATAGAAGGGGTATGGCTCAAGGCAACGTGAGGAATTATTTTACACAGAAAGGGTGGTGGACGATGGAACGGCCTCTTCCTGAGGAGGTTGTGGGGTCAAAACAGTGGAGGAATTTAAGAATGCATGGGACAGACATAAGGCAAGTATGATGGGGGTAGGAAGAGTTGACTGTTGGTTAACTAGGGATCTGCAGGTTATCCAATTGGTAGGGAAATGTGCAGACTGGGTAGACCAAGCAGTCCTTATTTGCCGTCAAAGTCTATGTTTCTATGTAGTCAAACTTGAAGTTGGAAGCCCCTGACAACTCTGTGCTCTGGCTAATCATTTTAACTCCTACCCCCACCCCCAACCTGGAAATTGTTAATTTTAATCATGTCTATCTTCCTTTTATTGTGTGGCTGTATCATTCCAACAGACCCCATCTGAACTGGCCAACCCTTCCCTCCTTCCTGCACCATCACCTGATATCCTTGTTGCTTACCTGCTCCACTATTATCCTGACACAGGATCCCATCAGGCCCCAGTCACTGTGTGGTGCCTGGGAGAGACTGAGTTGTTACAGCATTAGTCTGTTACCGTGTTCTGATTTTTTTCATTTGGGGTCCACACACATTTAGTGAGGCAATCCGTGTTCTAAGCATCCCCCCATTTGTGGGATGCTCATTCCTTACTTTTAGAGGTTGCTGCACCTTTGATTCCTACAACTTGTAGGAGAACCGTGCCATGTAATCTCCATCATCAAATGTGGAGGGCTGTCATACAGATGCATAATCATCCCTACTGTGGCCATCCACCAAGCAACCTGGTACATTCCTGAAGGCAGTTTATCATTGCAGTGAGTCTTTGCGGCTGCCAGTGCCTCATTCCATCACACAAGTGAGCCAGCTGTTGCCTGTTTTCAATAGGAGTTAATGCATCTTGTAAATGATGTGATTTTCTTTAGGATGCTATCTAGTTGTGAGGGGGCACTCTGTCATGCACACCCCTGGTACCCTCACACACTGACCTACCTTGGGGTTGGCTTGGTTCTTTTGGGTGCAATACACATCAAATACCAGTAATAGGTTTTGTGCCTCCACCTGGAGCAGGGGTATATAAAGGCTATGCAATGTGGCCCTAACCTTCCCCAGGAACAAATGTTATTTTCCTCCCACACGCAATTACCTTTTGCCCACACAGTAGCAATACACACAAAGCAATAACCATGAATACCAATTTTAAAATAAACTAACCTCCAATTTATTATAAGTAAGGTGTGAGGGATAAGCAAACAAGATAGAACAAGCAATTTTGATTGCAACAGTTTTCCACCCACAGTCCTCGCATTACTACTCTAATGGTGCACCCAGGTTTCCCCACGGCTGTAAGAGTTGTTACTGTCTGTTGTGGTGGGTACTTCACCAGGTTGCTGGTGGGCAATAAGATAACATAAGGTTGAAGACAATTTGGAGATACAGTGGGAACAACAGTCTTTTGGACCTTAACTGGTGGAATTTGTAAAGGGCCCAAACAAGCAAACAGATAATTGTTTCCAATTTTCTGCCTGGGCTTATCAGGCAGGTTGGTAAAGTCCTGCCCAGGATGTTACCCTCTTTATTTCTAGCTAACTAACTAACTAACCTTTGAAAAGAACTCTGGGTTACAGCCCGATGTAGTTTGTTGACAGTCTTAAGGGTGCTGAGGGGTGATTTGAATTTCCTATACCACTCTGACTGCAGCAGGTGCTGAACCATTCACAGGTGACAGGCCTTTTGTCATCTTCGCCCTTTGCCCCTTGAGCCTTTCACTGTCTTCACCCCACAGGCCTTTCATCATCTTCTCACAAGGGGACCACCCAGGCTTGTGGTCACCAGGATGTCCAGGGCACTCCACTTCGGAGCTTAAAACACAGATAGACTTTTTAACTGTCTCAGTCCCAGCATAAGTATCTTTTCTTCATGACTGGTCAACAGTTCACAAAGTTCAAATCAGGTTGTGGGCTTGAAAATTGTAGAACAGCAGTTCAAATAAATCCTAACTGGGAAATACAGGTGAGCAGTTCAGATCAAACTCCTTCAGGGAAATTGGGCCAGTAGGCAGTCTGCCTCAAGAGTCTTGGGCTTTGAGAGGCCTATCTGCACTCAGGCTAGCCTACTGGCTCGTGCAGCCCTCCAAACACAGTCTCTCTCTCCCTCAAGTTCTCAGCTGAATCCTCCCAGCTCACAGGGCATAGCCTGTTATATAGCAGCCCATTCCTCCCCACCTGATTGGCCAGTCTTTTCCCAGGCCCTCAGCAGGTGCCCTTTCACTCATTACTAGCAGCCCCAGCAGCATGGAGAATTTTACTGAGGCCACCATATTTATATACATAGTTATGCCTGGCTTATGCAACCTCCCACTTTATATATATATATATATATATATATATATATATATATATACATCACACTCATTCAGGGCATTCTAAAGACATGCCCTGTCTCTGCTTGCTGTTCCAAAGCCAGCTAAGCCATTATCTTGTTTGGGGAGCCCCATACTGTACACCCATTCAGGGGCATCTAAACACATGCCCTGGCTCTGCTTGCTGTTCTAAAGCCAGGAAACCATTGTCTTGTTTGGGAGGAGCCCCATTTGGCTATTGGAGCTCCCAAACCAAGAGGCACCCTTTTCTGCTTTTAAGGTTGTGGGTGTCATGCACACCTTACTATTTCAGTTCCAGGTCCTAATGCTCATTTGGGGACTGGGAAAACCACCAGCCTTCACCCAGAGATTATTTTATACTTAGATACCAGCTTCTGCCTGCTCTGGAGCTGGGACTATCATTATTTTATATGGTTGCGTGAAACGTGGTTTCAGAAGTCATGGTTCTTTAAGAGCCAGACATGCATGTGCAGGACTTCTACATGCATGGCCGTTTTGTTTACCTCCTAGTTCAGCATTGTCCACTACCTAATCAGGCAATGGTCTTTATGGTGTCTGAAGGCACAAAGCAGCAACCACAGACCTCGGCCCACTCCCTCAAGGGTGAAGGAACAGAGAGTCATCAGGCTGCTGCAAAGTGGAAGGAGCCTGGCCAGATCCTACTAGGGGCTCCTGAGCAAGCCTCCAGTCCTGATTTACGGTGGCAAGGACTGAGGCTAAAAATAAACACTTTGGGGATAGTAAGGGCTGTAGCTCAATCTCAGTAAGCCCCACATGTGGTGGCGTGGGGGCTTACACAAGCACTTATGTTTCAGCATTTGAACCTAGTTATTAGGAAGCAGACGTCCTTACTACTATACAGCTTTTGTAATGATAAATGGTGTATATTCATAAAACTCAAACTGTAAATAATAATCATCTGCAAGTTTCTAATTGTAGGCATGCAAGAACAGACTTTTAAATGGCAAGGCATAGATAAAACTGATAATTGTGTTGTCAGGGTCGGTATAGCATAAAATGGTTACTACTAACCGTGTTGGATATTAATGTAATGGCAATGGCACACACATCTCATTCACCAAACAAAGAAGTTATCCATAACTTACAGATCTTGCTATCCTTCACACTCACAGTGCAACCGGACATTCACACGTGGACATCATCTAAAGCATTACCATAATGACAGTGATGCAGAGATCTACAGTTCTCGTCCAAAGGTGGAGTTACTAGACTCCCTTCTGCCACATCATGCCACTACTGCCCCCAGCTCCTCCTGTCCAGTGCATGCAGCACTGCCCCCACCCATCCCAGCCCCTCTAATGTTGCATCCAGAAGAGAGGGAAGATCCCCTGCAGCAAAATTATGCAGGTGCACCAACTGTTTGGCATGGCTGACGGCTTGTGGTAAACCCAAGAAGCTTGGTGCTGGGACCCTGATTTGTAGAATTGGGTGCAAGGTCTCTGGGGCACATGGAGTTTGCCACAGCCCTGTAGTGATTCAACTTGCACTGCTCTAAGGGCTCTTTGAAAATCAGGCCCATAGCAGTTAAATATATCACTGTTTCCATTGTGACCTAAATAGGAAGAATGTTTTACTTTTAAAAAGCAATCTTTTACCTACATATTTTCTTATATATTTGCTTCCCAAACTTCTCCTCACTTCCTTTTATTATTGAAACCCTTTAGTAAAGGAATATACTTACATAGATATAGTTACTCAGAAAAAGGATGTACTGGAAATATGAAATGTATTTTGAACTTGAATGTAATTGTACACAAGGGCCCAGATATTCAAACTCGCCAGGCTGTGGCGCTAAGCTTAGGGCTAGCGCAACTTGGCTGCGCAGGGTGTTGATCAGCGACATTCAACGTATTGCACCATGGCACAGCATCGCTGAATATCGCACCTTGGCCAATTATAGTGCATGGCGAGTGGCACCGCGCCAGTGCAAGTGACAAAGTGGAGCAGGGGATGCGCTAGTGCAAGTTCCATTGCGCTATGCACAGCAACGCGATATTCAAAAAGTGCACATGCAAATGGGGCCATAATATACAAGGTGCAAATGGGGCCATTGCATGTCATTATAACCCATTGCATGCAGGTATGCCGATCCGGAGACTTCAGGCTGGCGCCTGCCAAGCAGCAGCCATCGGGACCGATGCCCCCTGCACAGCATGGCAATGTGCTACAGCCCGATTAGTGGCTTCAGTATAAATAAAAAATGCAATATTCCTGGTGGTCCAGTGGATCGCTGTCTGCCCGATCGCTGGCTTAAGTATTAATAAAAAGAATTATGTCCATTATCCCTGGTGGTCCAGTGGACTACTGTCTGCCCGATCAAGGGCATTTATAATAAGAAAAAGAAATATATCCAATATCCCTGGTGGTCTAATGGTACCCTCCCACCCACCCACTGAGCCCCACCGCCCCACTCCCCGGTCAGCCGGCGGGCGGCAGCACCCCACCCGCCTGCCACCCCGCCACCCGCTGACTGACACCATACGGGCTGTACACCCATTGGTCCACAGAGTGAGCCAATGGGCATGCAGTCCGTACCATACTCACATTCCAGATATGTGAATGGATCCATTCTGGCCCCACTGCTATTCAGCAGCTGCTATATGGTACGCCTCTCCCATGCATTGCCACCTCGACACTGGTTTACTTAGCTTTCCATGTGGGAGGTGACTGGGCTCTGTTGGTCCCGTGGTCTTGTGCGAGCTGCCATGTTGCTCCACGAGACCTGGGACATACAGGAAGACATGGTGTCTGTGGAATGCATGGGACGTGGTCAGTGTGGAGCTATTTCCAACTGGCACAGGGTGTCTCACCGTGATGCCAAAACTGTGCGGCTTGCCCCCGGCTCTGGGATTGCCTGATCACCCCAGAGGCTTAAAGATCCGCATCATGGACTCATCGTAGCAGGAGGATCATCCTCCTGGCATCCCCAGAGCCCTGCAGGTACCCATCTAATTTATTGCAACTTGTCCAATGATACCTGCTACTCGGGAAATTTGGGGATGGCAGTGGAGATACAGGGAGCAGTCAACATTACCGCTCGATGTTGGGGATGCTACCAGAGGGTTCTGAACTGGGGCAGGAAGGTGAAGCAGGCACTACATGAGGGACTGCCTCCCCTGGGTCCTGCCCCTTGGTGTGCAACACAGCCTGTTAACCCCTGGACTGCAGGCTGACTAGTGAGAGGTCTCTGTAGGGGTTGAAGTGAAGCTTAGAGCCTAGGATCTTGTGTGAGTCTCCTATGAATGAGCCTGCAATACATGCCTTATGGACCTGCATTAATATGAGAGAATGGTAGACCAAAATTTTGCTATGCATATCCCAAATGTTTGAGAGAGAGACTGCAGTACAAAACAAATGTGCTTGGTAACAACGTGCCTAGTCTAAATAGAAAGGTAAAGTTATAAGTCAGGAAGACAATACCTGTAGTTCTAGGGAGCGATATTGATTGTGACCAGCTTCAAGAGATGCACAAGTTAGACTGGAGTTTTGGACTGGAGACAGGGGATTAGCCTCTGGCAGCCATAAGATTTATGATCGTGCATCAGCCAAAGGGATGGATGAAGATACCCACTGGTTATGGTTCTCTGAGCACTAGAAAGTTGGCAGGGGATATTTACAGGTTTCATGATCTCATTCATTTTGTTTTTGTTGTGTTACCATTTATTAGCAATCTAATCAATTTATTTTGTTGGCATCTCAAAACTACTACCTCTGTGACACAATAAAAATATATTAACTTTAAAGTGCAGCAATGCAAGCAGAATAAAACTTTATGGTTGAAATTGATTGACCTATTTTGAAAACATTGATGTAAGTTTATTATAATTTCTCATTTTTTGTCATATTGGTTTATTTTGCTCATTTTTATTATGTTTGTATTTCAATACCATTTATTACGCTTTGTCCATGAAGCTGTCTGAGTGATGGCAATGAGAAATGCCAACATTTGACTTTATTCTGAGCTACATATAACTGAAATCACATAAATTCTAAATGACAGTTTCTATTAATACACTTAAAAGCTGCAGGTCATTCAAAATGAAGATGACTTTTCAAATTCACAGTCTGAGACATCCATTTCTTCAATACCAAGTATACCTGTCAAACCATTTTCCCCAGAGGCTTCACATTTTACTCCACACCAATGACACATGTTATGCCACCATCCTGCAGTGACAGTTACATATTCTAGGTACACAGTATGTTTATTCTCATGTGTGTTTTATTGTTTTACCTTCACATTTCTTTAGAATGTGAGACTATAAGAGTTTAAGCAGTTACGCAACTGCTTAGTAGACTGTTTCAGAAACTTGTTCATCAAACCATGTATGCCAGGCATGAAGCACATTGTGTACATAAGCTATGAAATTAATAAGATATGACATGGTGTGGGATTGTCTGATAAATGCATGCTCCAGGTGAGTAGTGAGGCCCTAGGTGCTGGTTCTGGGTGACTTCCTCACCTAGGAAGTGTGTTTATCAGAAACAATCCCACATCCCGAGTGACTTAGTGCTCTTATTATGTGGATCCCTTAAGTTCAATATTTAAGGATAAAAGGAACAAAACAGACGCAAAAGAGTTTTAAAAGTGTTTTTTGTTGGCTTTAATGTAATTTGTAACATGGTTTTGGACAATACTGAGACGGCACAGGTAAAGGCATCAAGTGACCATGGATTAATTCTCAATTAAACCATGGTTGCTCCTGACAATACCAGAGTAGCCTCAGCTGAAGAGCCTAATGTGTTTCTAACCCTCAGCCTGAGGAGCAGCATTGTGTATTGGATGCAGGGCTCTAGGCGGCGATAATATTTAAGTGACGAAAGCAACTATGTTTTCCAATTATTACACATATTTTGCAATTATTTGGTACAGACTGCAGAGTGCATACACAAGAGTGAGTGGCATCGCTGACCCAGGATGTTCACAATGATGTGAGATACAGGTGAAAGTACAACACAGTAATCAGAAGTGACTGCTTGCAGTATCGCTCACTCAAGACATTGACAGTGACTGGAGACGGACATACTGCCGAAGGTCACATTCCTTGCCTCCACATGGCTGTGACAGTCTTGTCTTTGTTTAATAACACTGGTATTTTAAATTCAGAACAACCAGTGCTATCAGTCACCCAGCACGTTCACAGTGGTGAAACATTTCTGCCACCTCCCCCATTGAAACAAGACCCCGCGTGTCAGTCCTAATTGTCGGTGTCAGCAATTGCATGGAAGCTGCTCCATGCACTGTCAAGCAGCACTGTTATTTGTGTTGCATGGCTCCTGCTCACAAGTGATAGAGTTGCCATAGAATGTGTCACTGCTTGCGCTGCTTATAGAGATCCGTGGAGTGGTGGTGCTCCTTATAGAGACCCAGTGGGGTGGAGGAGTCACTGAGGCAGGGCTAGTGGGAGTGCTTGTGTATGTTGTATCTATGCTCAGCAACAGAGAACAAGCAAGACACAGAACACCACAGAACAGGACTGTTGCATGTTGGAGACTATCTCCATGAGACAGTCAGCACACCAGGGCAGGTGAGAGACAGAGTCAGTGAGACACATAGAAGCTGGCACTTCCAAAACACTGGGGCTTGGAACAGGTACACTTCTTCAAATACCTTGGAGTCACCCTGGATGACACCTTATCTCGCTCAACATGTCGACCAGGTGATCAAGACCATCAACACCAAGCTTGGTGTGCTATACAGGCACAGAAAACACCTTACCACGGCTGCCATCCTCCTATCAGTCACGGGCTCCATCCTCTCCACAATTGACTACTGCCTGTTGTCTACAGCACAGCATCCGACTCTGTGCTCAAGAGGGTGAGCGTAGCTCTCAACAAGGCCTGAAGGCTCATCCTGAATGGTGATCAAATGACCCACTCCTGTTCCTGCTATGAACAGACACACCTTCTGTCTCTTGGGTGTAGGACTAAATTCCTCACATGCCTCCTAGGCAAAAAGCATTACTGGGAAAGCCCTCCCATGCATAGCAGGCATCTTATCCTTACAGGCTCAGAACACATAACCAGAAGCAGAATACAGGGGGCCTTGCGGTGCCTTTCCGATGCACAGCTCTAGGACAGCATGCTTTCTCCTACAGAGACCCTCTTTGGCTTAACGAGGTACCGAGTCCATTCGAACTCCGCTAGCCTGTACAGCTTCAAATCAGACATTAAGCACTACCTGACCTCCAGCTCTGTGTGCACCTGCTTCTCCAATAGCTGATAGACTCTGGATGACCAGGCCTGACTCTGCTAACAGCAACTATTCTCAGCACAAGACAGAAGCCACCCTCCCACATGCTTCTTGACAATGCCTCTGAATCACTCTAAGGGCTGCTCCTGTAATCCCCTCCCCCATCTCCATGCTAGGATAGGTCTCTGCCTCTCTGGCCTCAGTCCTGCCTCCTTGACCACTTTTACTAGAGGTCCCTCCTCCCCTACCAAAATCCGGTCCTTATTGACCTTCTGCCCAACCTTCCTCACCTCTAGTGCCTCTGTACCTCACCTGCACTTGTAATCAACTAAAGTTGATGTCCACATGCTGTAAAGTGTTTTAAATGGCTAAGAAACTCTGCAACCTTTTCCTGATTGTTGTGCTGTTTAGGGTCTCAAATGTCCTAAAACTCTGTAATCTTCTTGATTGAATGTCTGTACTCTGTTCACATGACGTGGAACCTTTGTAAAAGAGCCTTAGTACAAAGGTTATTTTCTGAATACCAAATAAATAAATACATGTTACAAGTGCATTAGCCCACTCCAGAGCATGGTTTACCTGAGAATTAATCCATGCCTGGGTGGTTGGAGGCTTGTGCCCCAATCTCCTAGACAGGCATGGATTAGTTCTCAAGTAGAACCACATTCTGTTGTGTGTTAATGCTTATGTAGTTTGCCTTTACATTAAATGCAGTGTATTCCTAGTGTGGTAGCACTTATTTGCCAGTAGAGGGTCCTGTATTGTGTATGTAATACTGTGGATAGCACCCTAATTTCCCCACACCCACACTGTTTGTTTTACTGGACTTGTACTACTGTCTTGTTTCTAGGGCCAAGTGTGGGCTGGCAGCGTATCACAAATAAACAGGAAAATTATAAAATAAAAAACTAACAGAAATTAATACATGACCTTCCTCTATGTCTCTTTTCAGCTCTATCCACTAACTTCATTATGGGAGGGCGGAATTTCTTCATCTCCATCTCGTGTGGTCACATTGAGCTGGGTACTGTGATAGGGAGCTAAAACTATCACTATGGCAGCTGGGGGATAGGCACCCAGTAATGTGCGGGTAGGACAAGGAATCCAAGTATTTTAAATTGTATGGCTTCCTTTGACAGGCATCCGTCATCAGTAGATTGTTGAACAAGGACCTGGCCAGGGCTCAATACTGTTTTAAAAAATATGATTTCTCAACATTTGTTGTTTGTTTTGGATCAACTGTGAACATAGTTTAAATGTGTTTTACTGTTATTTGTGTTACTCTATACAATAATATTATAATCAAGAGAACACTGTGATAATCACATGTACAGAATAGCGTGGCACAAAATCACGCTCACACAAAGTAGTGCTAAAACATCTCCTGCAAAAGTAATTTTCTGCACAGGGATCTGCCCCCGGACCCCCTACTATAATGTAATCAACTCAAGGGGGATTCATGTGGGGAATGGGCGATTTGGTTGGGTGGACAGAGTCACTGGAGGAACTCAGCAGGGAACGCAGCCTGGGTGAGGGACAAGAGGACACAGGGTAAATCTGGGGAAGAAACAGCTTGGGAAGTGAAGATTTAGTATAGCACGCACAGGAGGGAAGGCAAGGGGAGGTGGCCACTCAGCAACTGAGGGAAAAAAACACAAACAAATGCGGTGAGGTGAGACCTGAACCTGAGATAGCCATAACCTGTTGCTCTATCCGCTGAGCCATAGCACTAGCATGCTGGCAAGCAGACATTTCAAAAGCGAAAACAGCCACAGGAATAGAGCTGTAAATTTGCGCTATACTTTCCCTGTAGCTGTTTTTACAGATGCTATTTTGCCCACATGGTTATGTGCCAGCTATTAACTCTGCGCTATCTTAACTGGATACCGTAATCAAGCAGTGTTTTTAGGATACTACATAATTAACCAAACTGTTATTAAATTGTTTACTGATGCAGAAATTTCTGATCAAGTGTGGCATTCTTGTTCAGGAGAAGACGCTGTAAGTGATCCCAGATATGAATCCTATGAACCAGTAAGCTATTACACGTGTTTCTCTACTTTAAACTGAATTTAATGATGACAGAAGGGGTTCTTATGTTTGCTATTGTGTACAAAAGAGGAATTCACATGCAGAGGAGAATTATGTAAGCAGTAAAAAAACTGATGTTTTAGTTGGAAGACACAAATAGTCCCTTCACCTGTGGAAGCAGTGGATCATGGTATGACAGTGCATACTGTCACCTCCTCCTCTCTCAGTGTTTCACAAGCCATGTGTAAATGATGTTATCACAGACATTTCTTAAAAAGTAAGGCTATTTATGGTAAAAACTACGTTACTGCTCATTAGTGTTGCTACCACAAAAATCTAACATCACAATTGTTGGAAATAAACTATTAGGGTTGTAAAGCAATACCCACAAACTTTGAAAATATATGAGTATGGTTCTTATGTCTAATTCCCACCCACCCTACCACATCTCCTATCATCATAATACAAAGACAGTCTACAGGTACAGGCCATGCATCAACAGCATGGTTCCTAATGCAAGATCAATACCTTAAAAATTAATATATAGCAACCTAATCCTCCTCCTCCCCTACCCTACCCTTATGATGGCTAGGCAAACTAGATGTAAGCTTTTTGCAATGAATTTCCTTCTTTTATGATTGCAGAATCATATCCTCATTCATGCACGACCCAAATAGAATCAATAGAATAACAGATCCTCCAACATTTGACAGATGAAAATAGGTACACTTGTGTTGCGTTAACGGAGCGAAGCAGCTCATGGCAGGGTGTTAAGTAAGTGAACAGCTCATAGTGTACTAGTCTCCAGCCCCATGGCACACTATATAGCCCCTGGTTCCAAGGCACATAACACTATGCAACCCATGGCCTGCCACACTCTATAGCCCATGGTCCCATTCCACACCTCAGCCCAATTCCCCATTCCACACTCCATAGCTCATGGTCCCTCCCATTCCACAACCGTAGCCCCTGTACCCAGTTCACCCTCTACAGCCACCAGCCTCATTCACCCTGTAGTCCCCACCTCTATTCCTCATGTTATAACCCACAGCACCACTGCTCACTCTGTAGCCCTTACTATAGCTTGCACTGCTCACAATACCATTGCTCAGCTCACTCTGTATCCAGCACTACTGCTCACTCTGTCCCCAGCACAATTCCTCATTCTAAAGCCCCAGCACCACTGCTCAGTACTCACTGTGCACGTAGCACTATACCATAATCTATACCCATCAGGTCTACATTTAATTCACACTTAGATAACCTCCAGTTTAGTTCCACACCCACAGTACACCGCACCCTTACCTGAGATGTGCAGGATGAGGGTCTGCTCCACTGAGTGAGTTTTGATCTCCCAACTCCATCCTGACTACTTGGCGAGTCTGGACCATCCAGTCTCGCCAAATTAGTCAAGGCTGCCAAACAAGGTGCCGTGGCTGCTACATGAAGGAAAGTGTCATTTCTGCCACTCAGGCTGCTCACTGTCTTCACTTTCTCAGCACTCTAGTGACTCCAGGAAAAGGTGCTGTATTCCACCCAGGGAAGCAGAAGAGAAAGTCACCCAGTAACTACAGTTCCAAATCTCTGAGTTCTGTCTGGGAGAGAGAGTTGGAGAGAGCTGTGCTTGTACCGTAGTTCAGGCAGAGTGACATACTCCCACTAAACAACACAGGAAACAAAATTCTTGGTTGCAAGCTTCCAGGGGTCACAGGCTGCATGTTAATTTTGGGGCTCACTGACAGACACTACTCTGTCTATGTGGTTACCGTGGGGATGATGGATGCTCTCCTTCCGCGCAGCATGCCTCTAGCAGCCCGGCAGGGTGGCTATACAGAAGTGGAACACAAACTCAAATAGTATTTTCTGCAGGGCTGTTAGGTCTGCAACAAATTCGGTACATGATGTGACAATTTGACCACTTAGTCATATTGCTGTCATATTCTCTCTAATTTCTTTATGTTTAATTTCCCAAAAGGCCAGGGCATAGGTTTGTCATAAAAGCTGCCCACCTTACTGCAAGGATACTTAGAAGAGTTGCTGTGTATTGCAGTGTCTGGCTTGCCCTTTGCCTGGGACAAAGTCTTGTTTAGAGATAAACAGGAGTTGAAATGCAAATAGAGGACTGAATTTCCTGAAGCTAATCAAAGGACAATATTCTATAAAATGACAGGAGATGGAAGGCCATCTCCTCTGATCATATCACTTTGAATTTCAAAGCGAAATACCTTCAGAATATGACTTTGCAGACACTCAGTCTAGGGGCCATTGTTAAATTCTCTTCCAACTGCCATAGTCCATTTCCATTTTATAGTGGCAGGAAGGAATGTAGATCAAAAGCAAGGCCATGGAGGGGCTGAAAAAATCAACATACTGATAATCTGGGTTCACTTAAAATTTTGGAAAAGAGCAAAATATACCCCTGCTGACCTAAAGATGAACAGTCGGTCCTGGAAATATTAAGGCCACCAGCCAATCCTGGGCCTGTATGCAGACCACAGCAGAGAGCTATATAAACCCTATTCAACAAAATCTTCTTCAACAGAGATTCTGGGCAGAAATCAAATTTCCTGACAGAGAAACTGCCAGACACGCTGAAGACCATTGCAAAAGACTGGGACTCTGAGACAGTAGAGAGAAATAGAGACTGCAAAACCTCACTTATTTTCTGGATGCTGATTTCTCTATAGAAAGGTAGAAATTATCCAGTCAATTCACTAGTCATTTTATATGGATTTTCCAGCTTTTTGGTAGTTGTTCTGTAACAAATATCAAAATCATTTGTCTGTATGTTTATATAGTAATGATTTAGTTATCAGTAAAAGCACTTGCTTTTTTTTTTAAATTACTGCCTGGGAGTTATTTGTTGTGTGTGAAGGTTTGGGAAAGATTTATTCAATTTGTGACATGTCTGTCTAGAGCTAAGGTGCCACATGCTACAAAGACCAGGACCCTGGAAGGAATATGGGGCCTAAAGTAGGAAAGTACACAAGGTCTCTGTAGGGGTCTGTGGGTTTGAATCAGGTTCCTGCACTACCAGTGGGAGAAGACACAATCAGGGTTACAAGGACAGCCCTGAAAGCTCATAACACCTGGGTCCTCCACCAGTGCAGCAACCAAAGGGTTCTCACCAGGCTACAGACTTGAGACTGTATTTTACCATTACCCAGGAGAGAGAGGAAGCCCTGGGCCCTCATGGTGAGTGTCCAGTTGTGAAATCAGCGAGCACTCTAAAAGGACAAGAGGAGGATATTTCCTGACCCCCTGTCATGGGTTGCACTTAGGGGAGGGCACTGTGAGCTCAGTGGACCTGGCCCCCAGGAGTGGATTCATGACACACGTTGACAACTTCTCAGGATCCAGTGCAAAAGTAAGACAGCAAGTATTGTACTGGCCAAATCGGACAGTTGAATGGTCTGGAATAGTGGATATATTTCAAGTCCCATTTTTTTCATGTCACTCCACTTCTTCCATTGCAGTATGTGGCCTTGTCAGGCCTTGACATGCATGTGAACCTCTCATAAGCCTTAGGGTTGAAAACTGCAAGGAAGACTACACCCCTAATTTGCTTCAGGGTTTGGGTGGGGTTTTATGTTTGGAAACCCTAAAACCACATCTGTCTGCTTTTGTTGCTTTAGTCTGAACCCTAAATGTGGCATTAATGCAGTTTTTTCACAAAGAATATATATATATATATATATATATATATATATACACACACACACACACACACACACATATATTATATATATATATATATATATATATATATATATAGGATTTACAATGGTGAGCTGTCAGATAAATGATTTATCTACACAAGTGCTGTTTGACCTTGGGTAACCTCATGAGGTAGCATAAGCCATGAGTGAGGTGTCCGAGGTCAAACAGCACAAGTTTGAGATAAATCATTTATCTGACAGCTCACCATTGTATATTTCATTTATGCAATAGGAATGCTTTCTATCAATGCAGGAACATTTGTTTTGATTGTTTATCTTTATTTTAAATGATAATTTCTGGGAGTTTTGGTTAACTTTCCTAGAGTATGTCTGCCTAGCATAGAGGTTGCTATTAAATGAAACACCACTCATTTTGTCGAAAACTTCTTGCTGAACAAATGTCATGCTCACAGTACTATGCTACCTTTTCATTTTAAAGTTATTCACATTTGTTTGTCAAAAAGGGAAACGAAAATTGAATTTATGCTGTTTTTTGCTAATTATAAAAACCTAAAAGGTATCTATAAATGAAACACCACTCGTTTTGTAGATATTTTTGTGCTGAACATTTTCATGCTCACAGTACCATGCTATCATTTTTGTTTTAGTTATTCACATTTGTTTGTCAAAAAGTGAATAAAACATTTAACTTTCTTCTGCTTTTTGCTAATTGCAAAAATCTATAAGGTATCTATACATGAAACATTACTCATTTTGTAGATACTTTTGTGTGGAAAAATCTTCGTGCTCACAGTACCATGCTATCTTTTTCGTTTTAAAGTTATTCCCATTTGAGTATGGATAGTACTGTTTCTGAGGCCGAACATTCTAAATGAATTATTTTTTTAAATTAAATATGCTTTATTTATTTATTTAATATTAACATTCGCAACAGTGCAATACATGTTACAGGAAATGGAAGGACAATGCCTGTGAATACATTGCATTAGATACAGACCAGTACATCAACCAGTTCACCCCCACCAACCCTCTCCCCATTACCCCATACATGCCCCTCCTAGAAAACCTCCCATCTCCCATTACCCTCCTCCCAAGCCAGTGCACAAATTGTATTGTCATCGATATTTCCCTGTTCCCACTATAAGTAGGTCTAAAGCCAACAATCTAAGAGAAAAGACAAAGATGGTATGAGAACGCCATCCTTTAGGGCACTAATAAGCTACCAACGATATAAATTGAATCTATGGCTTAACAACTGACCATAGTTCATGAAATTTTTCCCATTTGGCATTGAACCAAGGAATTGTATTTCTAAAACTAGCAATAGTTTTTTCAATCCTCGAGTTATATAATAACCTGGCCAGCCATTCCTGATAGGTAATAACAATCTGGTCTTTCCAGTACTTTAATATCAGGATTTTCACCATGAGTGAAATTAAATTAATAAAATACTCCTTTCCTCACATCAATCTTTGTGTAGTCTCCTAACAGACAAATCTCAGGGGTGAAGAGATCTTGTAACCCCAACAAGAGGTTCGCTTTAGCCCTAATTTCTACCCATAATGGAGGAACTAAAGGGCACTCCCAAAATACATGAATCAGGGAGCCCTGCTGCACCTGACCACATCTAAAGCATTCATCTTTTACCAATTTGCCCATCTTACACAGTTTCACCGGGGTCAAGTGCATAGTATATAATATATAATATTGTGTCAATCTAAGCTTATCATTGGCACTATATATGTAAATTCCTTTCCATATGTGTTCTCAGTTAACACAACTGTTTGGAAGGTGTCTATCCAAATTGTGAGTAGTCAGCTGTATTAGGGTACATTTTCCCATACAGGGTCGCCACTAAACCGGATACCGCATGTGGCAGATCAGCAAGGGCTTGGAATTGCAAAAATATACCATGATTAATATCCTACTGACCAGGACCAAAGTGAGTGGTAAGCAAGTGTCTAACTTGATAAATGTAAAAAGCACGTCCTGATGACAAATGAAACTCCTCCATTATTTCCTGGACTGAGAATATCCTCCTAAATTAATTAGGTCACTGGCTCTCGTCTAGGAGGTATACCCAGCCTGTGTGGTGAGAGAAAGGCTTTACCAACCTTGAATTAGGGTTGCCAAATACTGGTTGAGAGACATCCCTAGTATGTGCAATACCCAGAGTCCTACACATCTGGTTGTGAACCTTAATCGAAGTGTAAATAACCGTGGACCAAAGTGGCTTAGGCAAGTCATTGGGGAGTATATACCAAAGGCTGTCAAATGCCACTTTGGACCCTATAATAAGATTCCTTTCAATTTACAGCCATAAAGGATTATATTGGGATTGCCTATCATTTGAAGGGACAGTCACCCACCACATATACTTGGCAATATGGCTCGCAGATAATATTGATAAAAATTGGGGAGTTTCAATCCTCCTAGTGCTTTCAGAGCACTTAGGCATTTATAAGATCTCCGTGGAGTTTATTTTGCCACAAAATTTAGTGATCATACTTTGGAATTTCCGAAACCATGATAGGGGAGATAAATATTTAATATATTTAAAGGATAGAATATTCTGGGTAGCACATTCATTTTAACTACATTAATTCTACCTTGTAGAGAAATATATAAGGGAGACCATCTAGTTAAGTCTTGCTGAATAGTTAGGAGAAGGTTGTCCAAATTGAGTTTCTTCAAGAGAGAAACTGAGGTTGACAAAATAATACCAAGGTATTTAAGTCTGTTAGTCCAGGCCATCTTGAACCTAACTAAATCTCCTTTATGAGCATGGACATTGAGTGGCATAATTTCTGTCTTGTTAATGTTCAACTTGTAGTTTGACAATCTACTAAACTCATCAACTATATCCAACATTTTGGGAATGACATCAGCTGGGTATATGAGATGGAGTAAAATATCGTCAGCGTAAGCTGATAATTTCAGCTCAAGTGGGCCGCTGAGATGCCTGTTATGAATAGGTATAATTGGAAACTGTGAATCAAGGGTTCCAAATACAGGTTAAACAACAATGGTGACAGTGGGCACCTGACGGTTCCAGAATATAATCGAAAACTGTTAGAAAAATCCGTTGCAATATATTTTAGCAGAGGGTTGGAATATAAGTGCTTAATCAACCCGATAAATTTAGGGGAAATCCAAATTGGCTCATGGTATTAAAAAGGAAAGGCCAACTAACCCTATCAAAGCTTTCTCCGCATTCAGAGAGACCAGGGCCATTGGTACATTTGTCTCTGGATGTGGAGAAAATATGGATAAGTTTACAGAAATGTTCTAAAGAACTTCTACCACCGATAAACCCAATCTGTTTGGGGCTAATTAAGTTATCCCAAACTTTGGTAATCCTAGAAGCCAAAATCTTAGCTAATATTTTAACATCATAATTCATCAGGAAATCGCCTGTAATTTGCTACTTTATCTTTGGGTTTCCTGGTTTTGGCAGAACAATGATAGTGACTTCTAGCAAGGTAGAATCAACAATACCATGAGTACAGATATGAGAATATAATTCTTGAAGAATAGGAATAAGCTCTTTCCCAAACATAATAAAAGTTTGATGGGTATCCATCTGGTCCTGGAGCTTTATTCAGTGCAAGAGATTGAATGGCAGTAGATATTTCCATCTCTGAGATAGGGGAGATCAGCTGGGCTCTCTGGGCTTGATTGAGAGTAGGAAGGAAAAGTTTAGAAATCTACTGTTGAATTTCAGTATCCATGGGGCTATTGTCCGGGTGACTATATAAATTCCTATAAAACATTTCAAATTGTTCACTATAGCTTTAGGAGTTGTCATTATATTGCCACCATCTGCAGTGGCTATGCAGGCAGCTAATCTCGACTCTTCCTGCTGTCTCAACTTGAGAGCCAGGAGATGCCCGGCCTTGTCCCCTGATCCAGATACCTAACATGGGTTTTAAACAGGGCATATTCAGCCTTTTCTCTTAGGGTTTCTGCATATTGATCTTTAAGGACCTCAGTAAAATTAAATCTTCATTTGTAGGGCAGGTACCCATCCTATTTTCTAAACTCTGAATGGAGTCCAACAGGGATTTCGCTACTGCTTCCTCTTCTTTTGTGGGTCACGCCAGTCTGATAAATTCCCCTTTATAAAACACTTCTGGAACACCAAATTTGGTCATATGCTCTAATAGAACCCTATTTTGTTGTATGTATTGATTAATTAATGCACATATCTTATTCACAATATCCTCTTGGGATAACAGTTGAATGTTAAGCTTCCACTGAGTGACCTTAGGAATTGTTTGAGGTATCCTGCCCTCAGACCATATCATGGAATGATCTGATAGCACTCTAGGAAAATTCCACAATCCATTGGGCCCATCATCATGACCCTATTCACTAAAAAGAAATTCTAAATGAGAACAGGATCTATGATAGGCTGAATAGAAAGTGAAAGCTCTCTCTTTGGATGCAAGAGGTGCCAAGGGTCTATGAGGCCCAGTCCTCTATCATTTCTTGCAAAGATTTCTGTGCAGGGGATAACTTTGGCTACTCTGTGTGGATCTATCTAGCTTATTCTCATATGTTAAGTTCCAATCTCCGCTAATATTATTGGCAATTGTTTAAATGGAGCTAATCTAAGAGCTATTTAGGAGAAAAACTCAGGAGAGGAGTGATTAGGCCCATATATGGTACTCCAAAATAGTTTCCTATGGTCAACCAACCCTCTCACAAACAAAAATCTCCTTTATGGATCTCCCACCTCTTGTAGAAGTTGGAATTGTATCCCTTTAGCAATTAGGATAGCAACTCCTCTCTGGGAAGTGGAATTGCCAGCCACATAAACCAAAGCAATATGTTCTCTACGAAATAGATTACCTTCACCCCTTTCAAGTCTGTCTCCTGCAGGAAAGTAATGTCTGAATGCACTAGAGCCAAGTGTTTAAGAATTTGGTGACGTTTCACTCTAGCTATTGCCCCTTTAATATTCCATGAAGTGATTCCTATACCAATATATCAGTTTGATATACATTCCCCAATTGGATCTCTAAGTTTTATACCTACATATTTAACCTTTAATTTAAAATATATCCTCAAAGACTGGCTCTTCACCCACCCCCATAGCCATCGACCAACTTAAGTATTACAATCAAATTAAAATTACAACCCCATCCCCAAATAAGCCCTCCTGGGCATAGATTCATAACCATGAGATATGCCCTTGTAAGATAATATATCATGAACTACCCCAGTTCCTGAGACTGAATTCCCAACTGTTTATTCGGCACTATGTCTACCATGCTGCCTCTGATTGCTCCTCCCTCCCCACCCCTTATCATTCCTATCTTATAAACTATTAAACCTAACTATGCTCTCTATAATACCCTCAAAACTTTTAATGTCTAGTTCCTACCTTACAAGATGAATAAAACTCTATAAAACTATAACATGCAACCTCAACGATAAAACCTGTGAACCTGTAACCTTGTCCCAAACCCTTTACCCCTAAACCAGATAGCTATTAAACCATCCTCTAAATCAGTGCATAACTGCAACATAAATAACCAAAGTCTCCCTACATCCCAAAGTCAACTAACCTTCTATTAGAGCTTAGAGGGTATAGAAATCTTACCAGAGAGACCTAGGTTTGCCTCTCCTTAGATAAAGAACAAAATATTTTGCTGTTACAAGCCTTCCTGTATAACTTTCCAGTTACTCTATGGTACTAACTTAGTAACAATAGGATTAGGAAAAAAGGAGCACTTATCCCTCTAAAAATAACCATTAGGCCCTTTTGAAAATATCCATCAACTAATATGGCAAACATCAACAACAAAGTAGATTAACAGAGCTCTGTATAAATTGCTGTACAAAGCATTTCTATGTAGCTGAATGTCCACTAGATGGCAGCCTTCGCCACAATAACTCAGTATGCTGGGCTCACTTTATTAAATCTGGATACCACTTCTTGCAGGTCTCAGTAGCCAAGTCTAGTGTGTCAAATGAATGCCACTGACCTTCCTTGTTAATTTGCAAAGTAGCAGGGTAAGGCACTCTAAAACGGATACCAGCAGTTATTAATTTGGACACTAATGGGTGAAGGGCTGAGCTCTTCTGACGAACTGAGTAAGGGAGGTCTTGAACAACACGAATTCTCTTCCCTTTCCACTGTACTTCTGCTACTTCTTTGAGCTTCTGTAAAACGTGCTGCTTATCCATAAAATTTAACATTTGGAAAATAAAGGAGAGGGCAACCTCACTGGAGGCATAGAGCGCAGCGATCTATGGGCTCTTTCTATAGTAAGCGTGGGCCCATTAGGAGAAGGCCTACTAATTTCTCACACAGCCTTTGAGCAAATACTATTGCTTGCCACCCCTCCTCTCCTCTGGAAGGCCAAGGACTACTAATTGCGACCCTCGAGATCTTCTAGGCAATCCTCTGCTTTTTATTCGGTGTCTCAGAGTAACCACTTCTGGATCCAAGCTCACTCTCCAGTCATCTAATGAGGAAATCGGAGCTTCATTGTCATTTGTACAAATATTTAACTGCTTCATTGAAGTTTTAGCCCTTTAAAATCTGATGCTAGGGCTAGCAGGGTTTCCTTCATTGGTGCCAGCTCCTAAGAATCGCTCTTCAGAAAGAGCCACTTGCTGCTTTGGTAGGATGGGAGCTTCTATTCCTCCGCTTTGGGCCTTTTGGATTCTTGTCCTTCGCTGGTGTTGGTGGGAGTGTACAGAGAGCCTGCATTTTCATTTCAGGCCCATTATCGGAATGCGTCCGTTAAACTAGTAACTGAATTCCTAGGTAGTCCAAAAGATTTTTAGTAGCTTTGATTCATAGTTTGGGGCACTTGTATAAAAAGCACAGCAACTACATGGGGAAGACAGGGGAGCTATCAGCAAGAGCTTCTCACCAGGCAGCCATCACACGGAAGTCATTTTAAATGAATTCTAAAGAGATTTGTGACATAGTAACTGTGTGTATAAATGGTTACTGTATGTATAAATTTATTTATACATACAGTGACTCAGATAAATGCATTTATCACACTGAATATATATCCACCCCATTGCATAAATATACATATATATATATATACATACACACACTGTATAGCAGTTAGTATTAGCACCTGATATATTTAGCGTGATGACTCCAGTTGTACATATTAGCACCTGATATAATTAGCGCTCAATACTTACTGCTGGAGTACAGTTAGCATGGCAGATTATGTAAGCGGTCTGTTTATATTAGCAGTTCTTTGCTTTCAGCTAATATAGCTAATACAAACTGAAAGCTAAAATAATCTGTTATACAGTATATACACATATATAGTATAAATAATGTGTCAGGGTGGTATACAAGGATGTATACCAATTGAGGAACTAATTAATGCTATAAAGCCATGAGCACAAAGGATGAGCTCACCTCATTCCAAGGCTAAGTAAGGTAACATGAGTACAGGAATAAGAGAATGGGAGAGCATTAGGGTTTGCAACCCCAAGGCACACCCTCATACCTGTTTCTGCATGCAGGGTGGGGGGTCTTAGGGTTGAGAACAAAGGGTGAGGTGGGGTCTGTGGTTTGGTAACCTTGAAGTTGTATTTTCCTACTTTTTATGCCTCAACCCTAATGGTGCATTAGCGAAGATTTTTGCAATTTATTTCCTTACTTTTGAGATAATATAATAGTAGCCTTATTTTACTTGGGAGTACAGGGTCCTTTGGACCCTGTGCTCCATCCCTCCATAGATGCATATATGTATCTAGCTATGGAAGCACAGGGACCTCCAGCCCCTGCACTTCCACTTAATAGCACAACAGTCACCAAATTGTCACCATTGCCATGTTATCACCCCACATCATGTTTCTGGTGCAGAAATGTTTCAATGCCTGCAAAATTGTAACTCCACAGAAGCGCACTACCAATCCACAGTGCAGGTGCAAAACACATTTTGAGAGGATTTGAAAATGACAACTGTCACACACATGAAGTGATGTAATAAGAAGGCAATGTTGAACATTTGGGTTCAAAATATCTAAAATTTCTAAAGTTATGAGCAGGCGTAGCAAAATTGTGACAAATAGTTATAACACTATAAATTTTAGAATTTTGACCCCAAATTTTCAACATAGTCTTTATAAGCTCACTGAATGTACTACTACAAAAATTTACCAAAAACCTGAGGAAACATAATTTGCACAAATGCAATATCATTCTGCACTGCAAGGGAAAAGCACATTTTGGCCAGGATTTTAAAATGACAGCTGTCATTATATGAGGTGGGGTAATAACAAGGCTATGTTGAAAATATGAGTAACATATTGAAAATTTGCAAAGTTATGAGCATGCATAGCGAGATTGCAAGGAATTGTCATAACACAGTCTATTTTTTTATATTTTGACTCCAGATTTTCAACATAGTTATCTATGATTCCACTTATGAACAATATGACTGTCATTACACAAATCCTCTGGAAAGGTGATTTCACCAACTGAACGCAAAATCACATTTCTGGCAGGAGTTGCCTAACGCACAGGGGTGTTGTTCATGAGTCGGGGTCCCCAACACAGCATGTTGAAAATTTGGGGTCAAAAGGGTGAAAAGCGCCGTTATGTATAAGAGTTGCCCCCCACTGAAATACATTGAAGTGCATTTACCTTAGTTCATATTGCAGTTGCCAGTTCCAGCAGCAAGACGTGTCTTTGATCAGTGGAGCAGGTATCGAACCTGGGACCTCCCTAGGTGAGTAGTGGTCTGTGGGGACATCACAGGGTGTGTGAGGGAGGTGGTTACACAGTGGTGGTCGAGTGCGGTGCAGGGTGTGATCGGCGATGGACATTTTTTTACAGGTTTAATAAGACTGCAAAAGACATCAAGGGACATTTTTTTCTTTTCAGGGAAGGAAACAAATTACAAAGGATTGTGAAGGGGGATACCACTGCCACCAATGAAAACTGGAACATTGAGGGTGGGGGTGCCACTAGACACCAGGAAAACAATTGGCAGCATTGTGACCCCCAACAAAAAAACAGGTAGGGATAAAATAAATAAATAATGAAATAAATCAAATTTTAGAAATAACCAGAAATATATATAACACAGGGTGGGGTGCCACTAGACACCAGGGATTTTCCCATTTGGAGGGGTCACATCATAAAAACAAAAGAAAATAAAACTACATATGCAATATAGAACAAAGGATTGTTTTTCGCCAGGCGGAATCCTTTTCCACCAAGCAAAATTATTTTCTGACAATCTTTCCGTGGGGACAGACAAGAATTCTGTCTGGCAAAAACAATCCTTTATCCCAACCAGATATCTGCATTTTGTACAATGAGATGGCCACAAAACCATTTTCTAGATGAGATGGTCGATGGAGAACTTTTCTTACCACTCGCGATTCCTTGTTTGCCATCAGTGATTCATCACTGGTGAACAAGGAAATCGGCTGGTGAACAAGGATTGTAATTTTGGCCATCTGATCGTGATCAGTGATGAACAAAGACTGCAAACAAGGAAGTTAGCAAGTGGTGAACAAGGATTTAAAATGCTGGAAAAAGAGACAAAATACCAGCCAACAAACCCAGGAAACCACAAAGAAGAGCTCAACTTCTGATGAATAAAAACATACTTGGATGTCTCAAACAGACATCTCTGCAAGAGTTATGACAGTTTTTGTGGGCAAAATGAAAAACAAGATGGCAGCTAGTGAAAGAGAATTTTTTTCTGGCGACCAAGGATTGGTCACTGGTGAAGCAGGATTGGCCCTTGGCGAACAAGGATCCTTTTTCATACTGTGCAGCTATCCTGAAAATAAAAATCCCATTTAAAAAATAGAACCTTAAAAATGCTATAACTTTGCAACAGATTAATATTTTTCACCAAATAAATGTTGGCCTGTTCTGTCACCCAAGCTCTTTCTACCATAAAAATATCAGAACAAAATTCAACACTGTCTCTGCGGTGCAATCAGAAAAATCTTCAAAAACTGGCGAATTTTCAGTTTTTCACTATCACATAGAATCTTTAAATCTGACCGGAAAAACTTGGCACATCATGAGATCTACCACAGGCGACTGCTTGTGCAAATCCATTGAACAGTTGCAATGTTATTAAAGTGTAAAATTTGAGGTTTAATGTAGATACTGCTGCTCGACCAGCTCCACTATGTCTGTGTGTGTGTATATGTATATATATATATATATATATCTATATATACATTATAGTAGCTCGGTAGTGCTACCATAGTTAGGGTTGAGTAGCACTTTAAAGGTAAAAGAGTCAAACTTTGCACCTTAATAACTTTGCCACCATTCAACAAATTTGCTTGAAATTTGAATGCACAATCAAGAACCATACATCTTGGGGTCTGCCAACATTTGTACCAGTTGGATATACAACTGCAGAGTAATTAAGTCAGATTCATGCATGCATTTGTGGTTTCAGGTGAATTATTTGCTCACGCCTACAGGTCGCATGGTTTGCGCGAGCAGTCCGAAAACTTCAGAGACGTGCAGCCAGGGTGCCCGTGTGCCTTTTGAAGATTTCGTGAAAAATATTAAACAGTTCAAAAGTTATTCCAAAAACAAGTTCCCATTATAAGTCAATGGGAAAGTTAACAAAAGTTTAAAAGTGTCACTTTTGCAAATGGCCCTTTTACTTTTGCAATCCGCCATTTTGTTTTCAGTTGGTGATCAGAAAAATGCTTGCCATTTAAATTTGGGACCCTCTAGCAACCTAATTATTTTTGTATTCACCTAGTCGGACCTGAGAATGCTAACCATGTCTTTATTTTGGGTGAAACACCCCAGAAATATGTTTTCTAAATTTCTGCAAAAGTAGTGTCACAAAGTAGTGTCACATATGCAACACTTTAGTGCTGTTTTGGCGAAGTTTGCAAGTTCGAAGACTGTGGCCAAAATGACAGGAGTTCTTTGTCACCCTGTTGCAAAGAACTGTTTGGCCTTTTGGGCTGAAATTTGGAGGAAGGAAGCCAACATCTCACAGATGTGTCCTTCAGTGGTTTGGTGAAAAATATTGCAAAGCTGCCAAGTTACGGTACTCTGAATTGACATTTGTTCCCATAGACTAACATGGTGGCATACGCTATGCCTTTCGGTCTCAGATTCTCGAAAACGCTGTGAGATACAGAATTTTTTGTCGTGAGTATGTATAACCTATGGCTTATGGCTACACATATACAAAATATAGCCAGGAAGCTTATGGATTCATGTGACATTTAAATTCTATTTCTCGTTGTACAGTTCCTGAGATATAAGCAATTTAGTATTCCAACAGCTCATTTTCTGCTCCGAGGCCCATTGTTCTGCATACAGTCTTTGTGCACACTGTGTTTCTCTATGCAGCTGTTGGGAAAAACAGGGTATGCGCTTCTGTTAATGTAACAGTTACTGTTTATACTTGCTTTTATGTACCCATTAGGCGTTTCTGTTCATGTGTACCGCATCGTTACCCTTGCATTCTCGTTTGCTTGCATTTGTGATGCTGTTACCATTTGCGTTTCCCTTCCTGTTTGTGTTTGCATTTCAGTTTGCATCCCCATGTGCATTGCCATTTGTGTTTATGGCAGCCCTTTCATTTGCTTTACCATTTCTTTTTCGTTTTCTGTCTTCGTTGCTGTTACTGTTACTGTTGCCATTTGCATTTGCAATTGCATTACTGTGCCTGTCGCATTACGGTTTGTGTTTCCATATGCGCTATGCTTCCTTTTGTGTTTCTGTTTCCTTTGCTGCTATTGTTGCTGTTGCCATTACCATTTGCTTTTCAAATGTGGTACTGTGCCCTGTCCACATTATGTGGCGGGCCCAGCGCTCCCGCCACTGCATTACTTTTCAGTTGGGGTTGTTCCACAGCAACAAAGCGAGGGGTTGGTGTTAGGGTTGAAACCCTCCTTGGACCCCTCAGCCCACCCCCCAACTGGTATCGAGTGCGCTTTGGGGTCATCGGTCCTAACTCTCACCCCATTGTCCTATTCCTCAGCTTCTTTACACATGTGATGGGGTGAGAGTTAGGGCCGATTACTCCAGTGCGCACCTTGATGCCGTTGGGGAGGTGGGCTGAGGGGTCCAAGGGGTTTTAACCTTAACACCAAATGTTCTCACTTTGCTGCTGTGAAACAACCCTAACTGATGCAATAAACTGAGTTTTTGCCTCTAATATATATATATATATATATATATATATATATATATATATATATATTCTACATAAAATTGCAAAACTCTTTAATGCTTCAGTTAGGGTTAGGCGACAAAAGTATGGAAATGAGGCATTAGGACTGAGCCCTAACCCTCCTCCTACCACCCCAGCCACCACAAACCAACAGGCGTCGGGGTGTGCCATGGGGTCATTAGGCCCAACTCTCACCCCATTCCATGGTAAACAGGCTGACATGGTACAGTATAGGAGAATGGGGCAGAGTTAGGCCTACAACTCCCATGGCACACTCCTATGCCTGTTATTGTGTGGAGGATGGGGTGATCGGTGGAGGTGTTAGGGCCCAACCCCACGCCTCATTTACATACTTTGTCACTCAACCCTAACTGATGCATTAATGAAGTTTTTGCTATTTATTTCCTCACTTTTGAGATAGTATAACAGTATTTTAATTTTACTGTGGGAGCACAGGGTCCAAACCCATCCCTCCATCACGATAGTACAACAGTATCCATCTGTCACAGGCGGAGTGCAGGGTCCTTTGGACCCTGTGATCCTATCCATCCACAAATGCACATATATGTAGCTGTGGAAACACAGGGTCTCTGGCCTCTGGCTTCCACACATTAAAATAAGTTTCCGACCTAAATTCCAGTGTAAGACACACCTGTCATGCATAGCATCTTGGCCTCAATTGCCCAAGCTGCATGTTTGGTCAAAAATCTTTGTTGTTTTCAGAGTTATACCTTTTTTTTCTTGTGTAGCAGTGTTTCACCAGGGTTTGTTTACATGCTTCGTTTTTCTCCCATAATGTCCTGTAGCACTCTCCAGGCGTGTCAGAGCAGGGAGGTGCTGCGGGGAAAGTGAGAGGTGTTCATTGACATTTTATTCCCGCCTGTAGTCTGCGCTTTAGCGGTGTAACTCCTGATTCTTTTCCAGTGCCATTCTGTTAGCTGCAATCGTTTATTTTCTCAGGACTGTATTTTTAGGAAATCACTGTGGCAAGCCAAAATTGACTCCCATGATCGCATAAACCATTTAGGATCACAGCTTTCAAGCTGAAAATAGGTGGAGATACACATCGTGTGCTGAGCAGTGTGTCATTCCCACATTTACTGAGGCTGTCATCTTTATACTGTTGTGTGTTGACATTCTGTGTCACAGCTGACAATGTCGGTGTTGCCATTGAATTGAATGCCCTCTCTGGTTATTCACACAGCACTTGTCTGCTAGGTGACTGTGTGTTCATTGCTGATGCTGGCACATATTGCCATACAGTGATCCACATACAGTTTTCATCCTATTGCTGATTTGTGACTAATATTGTTATACATTGCTCCATATACAGTATTCCTAATATTGCAGATTGTGGTGCCACTTGTCATACAGAGATCCACCACTTTTCACATTACTTTAGCAACATGGTTAATTACTGTGTGGTTGCACAGTGTACTAACAAGCCCTCTGCAAATGTATCAATATTTGAATTCCCCAAAGGGACAAGTCCCTATACAATTTTGCAAATGGGTCAGTTTTGTGCTTCTGAACAGAGACTGGGACTGGAAGACAACAATTGCCCGACCTTGTGCTTTGCCAGTTTTGTCCACATGATTTCACAAACTACATGCAGTTTCAGATGCAGTATAGAAAGTGTTTGGAAGCTCATCAAGGGGGCAGTCCTGAGTGTGCTTCCACCTAAAGGCCAGCTGACCCACTTAGCCAGTAAGTGAGACAAACGAAAGAGATTCTGAAGATTACAGTGCCAGTAAGCAGAGAAGTCATGCGGTGCAGAAGCTCACAGTGAACCAGATGAGTGTCACTCTGTACTAAGGACTTGTACTCAGTAGAAAACTGAATTGTTTTGCATGTTGTTGTCTAGATGGTGTACTGAATACACTGGTTCAGCATGGAGGCGCACATGTGGAGGTGGTGGGTCAATGGCACTAACTATTTGGTGACTGCTTCCATAAATGTATGTATACCATGGACATAGCTTCATAAAACTAAGAGCAAAACCAACCATTTGTGAACAGTACAGTGTGCCCTGAGAGAATATGGCCATTGTGTGGGGTGTATTTCTGCTGGCCTTCCTGCATAAATAGTCTATGTTCACAGCAAATCCTTAGTATGATAATGCCCAACAATGGACACCAAGGTAATGTACTAGATCTCCTGAAACACAAGCAATCCTTCTTTCCATTTCTCACAGATTGTCGCTTCACTGTCACCCTAGCCTGGGGGAGGGGCAGGCACAACACTTGTATAGGCAGTCTTGCTACTCACCATTGTCCTCACAGAGCATGTCCATACACCCCTGAAACACAATCCATCCTTCTTTCACATTCTCTCTGAGTATCTCTTCACCTACCTAGCCTGGGGTGGAGTGGGGCAGCACACACCACTTTCCCAGGCAGTCTTGCCACTCACCACTGCCCAACAAGGTCATGTCCCGTCACCCCTAACACACACAATCCATCCTCTTTCACCTTCTCTCCAGAGGTTGTTTCACTGTTGTCTGGACTCCGGTGGGGCAGCGACAACACTTGCACAGACAGTTTGCCACTCAACGCTGTCCTCCCTGGGCATGTTCCCACACCCCTGACACACAGCATATCCTTTTTAAACCTTCTCTCTCTTTAGTGTCGCTTCACTGTCAACTAGCCTGGGGGCAGGGGCAGTGCACAACACTTCTCAGGCAGTCTTGCCACCCACCACTGTCCACCAAGCTCATGTCCCAGCACCGCTGACACACAATCCATCCTTCTTTCCACTTCTTACTGAGTGTCACTTCACCGTCTCCTAGTGCCGGGAGGGAGGAACAACACTAGCATAGGTAGTTTGACCACTCACCACTGTCTTCCCAGGGCATGTCCACGCATCCCTGACACACAATCCATCCTTCTTCACATCTCTCTGAGTGTCGATTCACCATCACCTAGCCCAGGGAGAGGGTGGGGCAGCACACAACACTTTTCCAGGCAACCTGGCCACTCACCACTGCCCAACAAGGTCATGTCCCATCACCACTAACAAACAATAGATCCTTCTTTCACCTTCTCTTTGAGTGTTGCTTCATCGCCTGCTAGTCTGAGGGAGGGGAGAGTGAACAACACTTGCACAGGCAGTGTGGCCACTCAACACTGTCCTCCCAGGGCATGTTCACACAGCTCTGATATAACATCCATCCTTCTTTCACCTTCATCCTGAGTGTCCCTTCACCGACTCTGAGCACAGGAAGGGGGCAGTGCACAACACTTGCACAGGCAGACCAGCCACTCACCACTGACCTCACAGAGCACGTCCCGCACCCCTGACACAAAATCCATCCTTCTTTCACCTTCCCTCTGCATGTTATTTCACTGTCTCCCTAGCCTGGGGTAGCATACAACACATGCATTGGCAGTCTAGCCTCAACACTGTCCTCCCAGGGCATGTCCCCTGCACCCTGACAGAAAATCCATCCTTCTTTAACCTTCTCTCTGAGTGTCACTTCACAATCTACTGGCCGATGGGGAGGCAGTTAATAACACTTACCAAGGCAGTCTTGCCACTCACCCACAGTCCACCAAGGTTATCTCCTGGCATCTCTGACACACAATCCATCCTTCTTTTCCCTTCTCACCGAGTGTCACTTCACCATCTCTTAGTCTGAGGAGGAGAAGCAGCACACAACACTTGCAGAGGCAGTTTGGCCACTCATCAATGTTCTCCCAGGTCATGTCCCTGCACCCCTGACACACAATCCATCCTTCTTTCCACCTTCTTTGAGTGTCACTCTACCATCACTAAGCCGGGGTGGGTGGGTGGCGAAACACTTTACCACTCACCACTGTCCACCAAGGTCATGTTCCATTACCAATAACACTCAATAAATCCTTCTTTCAGCTTGTCTCTGAGTGCCGCTTCACTGTCTCCTAGCCTGGGGGGGCAGTGCACAACACTTGCCCAGGCAGTCTCAGCCACCCACCACTGTCCACCAAGGTGATGTCCCGCAGCTGTGACACACAATCCATCATTCTTTCCCTTTCTCACCAAGTGTCACTTTACTGTCTCCCTAGCGCAGGCAGGAGGCAGCACACACACACTTTCCCAGGCAGTCTTACTCTCTCACCACAGTCCCCCAATGTCATGGCCCATCACCCTAACACACAATACATCTTTCTTTATCCTTCTCTTTGAGTGTCACTTCATCGCCTCCTAGCCTGAAGAGGGAGCAGCGCATAACACTTGTACAAGCAGATTGCCACTCAACACTGTCCTCCCAGGGCATATTTATGCATCCCTGACACACAATCCATCCTTCTTTCACCTTCTGTCTAAGTGTCCTTCACTGACTCTAGCCCAGGAAGGGGGCAGTGCACAACACTTTCTCAGGCAGTCTTGCCCCTCACCACTGTCCTCCAAGCTCATGTCCCAGCACCCCTGACACACAATCCATACTTCTTTCCACTTCTTACCGAAAGTCACTTCACCACCTCCTAGCGCCGGGGAGGGCACAAACAGCATAGGCAGTTTGACCACCACCACTGTCTTCCCAAGGCATGTCCACGCATCCCTGACACACAATCCATCCTTCTTTCATCCTCTCTAAGTGAACCCTTCACTGACTCTTAGCCCAGGAAGGGAGGGCAGTGCACAACACTTTCCAGGCAGAATGGCCACTCACCACTGTCCTCCCAGGCATGTCCCCCACCTCTGACACACAATGCATCCTTCTTTCACCTTCCCTATGAGTGTTGTTTCACTGTCACCAAACCCGGGGCTGGTGGGGGCAACACAACACTTTCCAAGGCCATCTTGCCACTCACCATTCTCCACTAAGGTCGTGTATCATCAACTTCAACACACAATGCATCTTTCTTTAACCTGCTGTTTGAGTGTCGCCCATTGTCTCCAGCCCAAGGGGAGGGGCTTCACACAGCAGTTGCACAGGCAGTGTGGCCACTAAACACTGTAATCACACAGCATGTCCATGCATCCGTGACACACAATCAATCCTTCTTAACCTTTTCTCTGAGTGTCGCTTCACCATCTCCTAGCCTGGGAAAGGGGGCAGTGCACAACACTTGCACAGGCAGTCTTGCCACTCACTTGCTTTCCACCAATGTCTTGTCCCATCACCCATGACACGTACTCCATCCTTCTTTCACCTTCTTTCTGAGTGTCTCTTCACCATTTCATATCCTGGTGGTGGGGCAGTACAGCACTGCCCAGGCAGTCTGGCCACCACCACTGTGCACCAATGTCATGTCCCAGCACTGCTGACACACAAGCCATACTTCTTTCCACAGCTCACCGATTGTCACTTCACCATCTCCTAGCTCATGGGGGAGATCAGTGCACAACACTGCCCAGGCAGCCTGGCCTCTCGCCGCTATTCTCATGAGGTATGTCAATGCACCTCTGACATACATTCCATCCTTACTTCACCTTCTCTCTGGGTGTGCATCTCCTTCTAGCTCGAGGGGGGTAGGGGGCAGGTACACAACACTTTCCCAGGCAGTCTTGCCACTCAGCACTGTTATCCCATCAAGGCCATGTCCCGGCACCCTACACACAATAAATCCTTTCACCTTTTTCTGAGTGTCGCTTACCGTGTCCTAGCCTGGAGATCGTGGGACAGTGCATAACACTTGCACAGGCAGTCTGACCATGCAACACTATCCTCACAGGGCATGTCCCACACTCCTGACACAAAATACATCCTTCTTTAACTTTCTGTCTGTGTTGCTTCACTGTCTCCTAGCCCAGGAGGGGGAAGCACACAACACTTGCACAGGCAGTCTGGCCACTCACCACTGTCCTCCCATGGCATGTCCATGCACCCTGACACACAATCCATCCTTCTTGCTCCTTCTCTCAGGGTGTCACTTCACCGTCTCTTAAGCCGGAGGGCAGCGCACAATAGCTTGCACAGGCATGGCCACTTACCACTGTCCCCAGAACCATAGCCCCTCACCCCTGACACACAATCCTTCCTACCTTCACCTTCTCTCTGTGAGTCGCTTCTCCTTCTCCTAGCTTGGGGTGGGGTGGGTGGCAGCACACAACACCTTCCCAGGCAGTCTTGCCACTCACCACTGTCCACCAAGGCCATGTCCCTGCCCCCAACACAGAATAAATCCTTCTTTCACCTTTTCTCTGAGTGTTGCTTTCCGTGTCCTAGCCTGGGAGCAGGAGGAGACACATAACACATGCACAGTGTGCAGTCTGGCCACTCAACACTGTCCTCCCAGGGAATGTCTCCACACCCTGACACACAATCCATCCTTCTTTCACCTTCTCTCAAGTGTCACTTCACCGTGACCTAGCCAGGGAGGATGTACGGGGCAGCGCACAACACTTTGAGCAGTCTTGCCACCACCACTGTCCACCAAGGATCACCAATAACACACAATAAATCCTTCTTTCATATTGTCTCTGGCTGTTGCTTCACTGCCTCCTAGCCCGAGGAGTGGGGCAGCACACATTGCACAGGCAGTCTGGCCACCACCACTGTCCTCCCAGGGCATTTCCAAGCACCTGTTACACAATCCTTCCTTCCTTCTTTCACCTTCCTATCTAAGTGTCACTTCAGCTAGACACCTAGCCTGGGAGTAGGGGAGGGCAGCGCGCACAACAATTTCCCAGGCAGTCCTGTCCATCACCACTACCCACCAAGGTCGGATCCATGCACCCCTGACACAATCCATCCCACTTTCACCTTCACTCTGAATGTCATTTCCACCATCACTAGCCATTGGTGGGGAGTGGGGGCAGCGATAACACTTACCAGGTAGTCTTGCCAGTCACCATTGTCCACCATGGTCATGTCCCATCACCACTGACACATAATCCATCCTTCTTCAAATTTCTCCCTGAATATACGCTTCACCATCATTTAGCCCAGGGTGGGGTGGGGGCAGCGAACAAGACTTTCCCAGGCAGCCACTCAACACTGTCCACCAAGTTCATGTCTGAAGCACACCTGACACACAATAATCATTCTTCATCTTCTCTCTAAGTGTTGCTTCACCATCTCTAGCCCAGTGAAGCAGGGGGCGCAACACTTGCACAGGCAATCTGACCACCCAACACTATCCTCCCAGAGCATGTCCCCACACCCTGACACAAAATACATCCTTCTTAATCTTCTTTTTCAGTGTTGCTTCACTGTCTCCTAGCCAGGGAGGGGGCACACAACACTTGCACAGGCATGGCCACTACCACTGTCCGCCCAGACATATCCCACACCCTGACACACAATCCATCCTTTCTTCACCTTCTTTCTGAGTATCGCTTCACCGCCTCCTTGCCGGAGGTGGGGGGGACAACAGTGCACAGGAAGTCAGGCCACTCACCACTGTCCTCCCAAGGCATGGCCCAGCACCCCTGACACACAGGCTATCCTACTTTAACCTTCTCTCTGAGTGTCGCTTCCCTGTCTCCTAGAGCGTGGAGGAGGTTGGGGCAATGCTCAACACTTGCCCAGAGTAGTCTTGCCACTCACCACTGTCCACCAAGGTGATGTCCTGACACCACTGACACACAATCCATCCTTCTTTCCCTTTTCAACGAGTGTCCTTCACCGTCTTCTAGGCCTGGGAGGAGGGGCAGAGCACAACACTTTCCCAGACAGTCTTTCCAATCACCAATGTCCACCAAGGTCATGTCCCAGCACCTCTGACATACAATCCATCCTTCTTTCTCCTTCTCACAGAGTGTCACTTCACCATCTCCTAGCCTGGAGTGGGGTGGGGCGAGCAGCACAACACTTTCACAGGCAGTCTTTCCAATTACCACTGTTCACCAAGGTCATGTTCCTTTACCCCTTACACACAATCTAGTTATGTTTCACCTTCTGTCTGAGTGTCGCTTCATGTCTCCTTGCCCTGGGAGTGTGCGAGCACACAACACTTGCACAGGCAGTCTTGCCACACACCACTCTTCTCCCAGGGCATGTCTCTACACTCTCTGACACACAATCCATCCTTCCTTAACCCTTCTCTCCGAGTGTCACTTCACCTTCCTGTGGCCTCTGGGAGGGGCAGGAGCACAAAACTTACACAGGCTGGCCTTGTCACTCACCACTGTCCTCCCAGGGCATGTCCATACACCCCTGACACACAATCCATCTTTCTTTTACCTTCTCTTTGAGTGTTGCTTTACCATCACCAAGCCGGGGTGGGGTGGGGGTGGGACACACAGAAATTTCCAGGCAGTCTTGCCACTCACCACTGTCCACCAAGGTCATGTTCCATCTTTCACCTTCTCTCTGAGTGTGCTTCACCGTCTCCTAGCCCGCGGAGGTGGGAAGTACACAACACTGCCAGACAGTCTTGCCACTCACCACTGTCCACCAAGGTGATATCCCAGCAGCTCTGACACACAATCCATTCTTCTTTCCACTTCTCACTGTGTGTCTCTTCACCGTCTCCTAGTCTGGGGGACAAGCGTACAACAATTTCACATGCAGTCTTGCCACTCACCAATGTCATGTCCCATCACTTCAACACACAATACATCTTTCTTTATCCTTCTCTTTGAGTGTTGCTCATCGTCTCCCCTAGCCATGGGGGGCAGAACACAGCACTTACACAGGCAGTGTGGCAACTCAACACTGTCCTCCGAGGGCATGTCCACGCATCCCTGACACAAAATCCATCCTTCTTTCACCTTCTCCCTGAGTGTCCCTTCACCGACTCTTAGCCCAGGAGGGGAGGGGTGCAGCTCACAACACTTGCACAGGCAGACCGTCACTCACCACTGACCTCCCAGGCATGTCCCAGCACCCCTGACACACAGTCCATCCTTCATACACCTTGCCTCTGAGTGTCGCTCACCTCTCCTAGCACAGGAGAGGCAGCATGGAACACTTGCATAGGCAGTCTAGCCAGTCAGCGCTGCCCTCCCAGGGCATGTCCCTGCACCCCTGACACAATCTATCCTTCTTTCACTTTCTCTCAAGTGTCGCTTCACTGTCTTCTAGCACGGGGGCAGCACACAACACTTGCTCAGGCAGTCTTGCCACTCACCACTGTCCACCAAGGTCATGTACCAGCACCGCTGATGCACAATCTGTCCTTCTTCCCATTCTCAACTAGTGTCACTACACTGTCTCTTAGCCCTGGGGAGGAGCAGTGCACAACACTTGCACAGGAATGGCCACTCACCACAGTCCTCCAGGCATATCCCTCACCAATGACACATAATCCATTATTTCTTCACCTTCTCTCTGAGTGTTGCTTCAACGTCTCATAGCCCCTGGGGGGAGGGCAGTGCACAACACTGGCACAGACAGTCTGGCCACTCACCACTGTCCTCCCAGAGCATATTGCCTCACCAATGACACACAATCCATTCTTCTTTCACCTTCTCTCTAAGTGTTGCTTCACCATCACCTAGTTCGGGGTTGGGGTGGGGCATCGCACAACACCTTCCCAGACAGTCTTGCCACTCACCACTGCCCAACAAGGTCATGTTCCATCACCCCTAACACAAAATCCATCCCTCTTTCACCTTCTCTCTGAGTGTTGCTTCACTGTTGTCTAGACCCGGGGTGGGGCGCACAACACTTACAGGCAGTCTGGCCACTCATGCTGTCCTCCTGGGCATGTCCCACACCCTGACACACAGTACATCCTTCTTAAACCTTCTCTTAGTGTCACTTCACTGTCAACTAGCCTGGGGTGGGAGCAGTGCACAACACTTTCCCAGGCAGTCTTGTCACTCACCATTGCCCACCAAGCTCATGTCCCAGCACCACTGACACACAATCCATCCTTCTTTCCACTTCTTACTGAGTGTCACTTCACCATCTCCTAGCCGGAGAGTGGGTCAGTGCACAACACTTGCAGAGGCAGTCTGACCACTCACCACTGTCCTCCCAGGGATGTCCATGCACCCTTGACAGACAATCCACTGTTCTTTCTCCTTCTCTTTAGTGTCGCTTCTCCATCACCTAGCTGGGGTGTGGGGCGGGGCAGAGCAAAACACTTCCCCAGGCCATCTTGCCACTCACCATTGTCCACCAAGTTCATATTCCATCGCCAATAACACACAATAAATTCTTCTTTCACCTTGTATCTGAATGTTGCTTCACCGTCTCCTAGCCCGGGGGAGGGGCAGCACATTTGCACAGGCAGTCTGGCCACTCACCACTGTCCTCCCAGGGCATCTCCCCACACCCTGACACACAATCCATCCTACTTTAACCATCTGTCTGAGTGTCACTTCCTGTCCCTGACGGCTGGGGCAGTGCTCAACACTTGCCCAGGCAGTCTTGCCACTCAACACTGTCTAACAAGGTGATGTCCTGGCACCGCTGACACACAATCCATCCTTCTTTCCCCTTCTCACCAAGTGTCAATTCACCATCTCCTAGGCCGGGGATCAGCGTGCAACACTTTTCCAGGCAATCCTTACCTCTCCACTGTCCTTACAGGGCATGTCTCCACACCCATGACACACAATCCGTCCTTCTTTAACCTTCTCTCTGAGTGTCACTTCACCATCTCCTAGCCGGGAGGCGGGGGAGTGCAGAACACTTTCCCAGGCAGTCTTGCCACTCACCATTGTCCACCAAGGTCATCTCCAGCACCACTGACACACAATCTTTCCTTCTTCTTTCCTTCTCACTGAGTGCACAACACTTGCACAGGCAGTTTGTCCACTCACCACTGTCCTCCCAGGGCATGTCCATGCACCCCTGACACACAATCCATCCTTCGTTCACCTTCTCTTTAAGTGTCGCTTCACCATCACCAAGCCTGGTGGGGGGGGCAGTGCACAACACTTTCCCATCTTACACACAAAAATTTTGGCTGCACTTCACCATAACACCCAACTCTGGAGCATCGTTAAAAAATATTTATTTAAATGATAAGTATCACCCTCCCGTCAATGTACATTTCACATCACACAGATGCTTTTTCAAGACATTGGCGCCACCAAGTGTTGGCATTTAAATAATACATTACCATATATACTAGAGTAGAGCAAAGAACATATTACTACTAAAAATCCCTTATGTAATATAAGGTAATTTAAAGTGGCAAGTGGAAATTGCAATTTTTTATTTAGTTTTTGATGACTGGTGGGTGCACTAGCCATAACAATGACTATTTTCAGGCACAACCGATTTCACCATAAAGTATACCCATACACATACATGTCATAAATACCTTACCACTGTAAGTACAAATATAATAATAGTGGAACTCAAATAATTACAGAAGCAATGCTGACAATAAGCGTCAACCTAGCATGTAAAAACTATGGAACATTGGCCCAGATATTCAAAAGGGTTGCACATGGCAACAGTGTTGCGCCATGCGCAACCTACTAATCACCGGGCGAGTATTCAAAGGGAAAAGTGCCAGCACAAATCCCACACGCCAGAGCACATCAGTAATGTATGCAGGCACAGGTAGGGGGCGTGCCCATGCATAACCTGCACAGCCCGATATGCAGCCCGGGATGTGCAGAGCCATGCATGTGCAACTCCTACCTGCGCCAACACAAAGTTACGCCTCAAAAAGGAATACTGATGGCCACCCACAGGTGAGCTGCCACATTGCAGGGCGCAACACGGCAGCTGTCACCTGTGGGTGGCCACCTGAGCTCTGGCTGCACCTGGTGATGCCCCCATGCCCGATCGCGGTCATTTGTAAAATAAATAATAAACTGTCCAATATCCCTGGTGGTCCAGTGGACCGCTATCTTGTCCATGAGCATCTGTGAAAAGTAGAATACATTCCTATATCCCTGGTGGTCCAGTGGACCTCTATCCACTCGATTGCGGGCATCTGTGTAAAAGTAGAATACGTTCCTATATCCCTGGTGGTCCAGTGGACTGCTATGTGCCCTATCACTGGCATTTGTAAAACAATATATTCCAATATCCCTGGTGGTCTAGTGGTACCCCCACCCGCCCACTGAGCCTCACCACCGCCTCCCCGTCAGCCGGGCGGGTGGCAGCACCTCACTCACCTGCTGCCCCACCACCCGCTGACTGACACTCGGTAGGGCTGCACGCCCATTCATTCACAGCAGAATATTTTGTTTTACAAATGCCCATGATCAGGACATAGCGGTCCACTGACCACGAGGGATATTGGACTGTTTTCTTTTGACAGATGCCCGCGATCGGTAGATAGCGGTCCACTGGACCACCAGGGATATAGGAACGATTTTACTTTTACACAGATGCCCGCGATCGGCAGATAGCGGTCCACTGGACCACCAGGGATATAGGATGGATATTTCTGTCTTTATACAGATGCCCGTGATCGGGTGGATAGCAGTCCACTGACCACCAGGGATATAGGAACGATCCTACTTTTACACAGATGCCTGCAATCGGGCAGATAGCGGTCCACTGGACCACCAGGGATATAGAACGGATATTTCCGTCTTTTATACAGATGCCGGCGATTGGGCTGCAGGGGCATTGGTCCCTGAAGGCTGCTGCCCTGTAGGGCGCCAGGCACAAGTCATAGAGGATCAGTGCACCTGCATGCAAATGAGGCCGTAATGACATGCAGTTGGCCCATGTGCCTTGCATATCATTATGGCACCATTTGCATGTGCAGTTTTGAATATCGCGTTGCTGTGCATGGCGCAATGGAACTTGCACTAGCACATCCCCATGCTCCACTCTGGCCACTTGCACTGGCGCAGTGCCACTGCGCTTACGCACACTGGTGGCCAGGGTGCGATATTCAAAGTTGCTGGAACCATGGCGCAGCTCCATTGAATATCACCCAGTCTACACCCCGCGCAGCTGAGTAGCGCCTGTGCCCAAGCTTGTGCCACAGCCTGGTGCAGTTTGAATATCTGGGCCATTATCTACAAGTATCAAAACCTATAATAATATGATAATAACATGATGCATATAACACAAGGAACACAGAGTTCCTGAATATAATGGGAACACATAAATGTCTAATGTAAAGTCTTGTTTCTTCTTCTTAAGCAGGGAGCTAACTGAAAATGTCCATTCAGTCCTGGATACATACAAGCTCTTAATGTATATTGCCAAAATGTTTCTCTATACAGAATTAGATTATCCAGGTCCCTCCTCTAGGGCCAATAGTATTCTGTTCTAGGTCCATAAACCAAAATTTGTGATCCTTTCCTTGTTTTTCACATGTTGTGCAAGTGCATTCTCTTGTGTACCAATTCGAATATGTCTCACATGTTCCAAAATGCGTTTCTTAATTTTCTGATAGTTTTGACACATAAAACATGTGCATGTGCATTGTGCAAATATATATGATCACTTCTGAACCACATGAAATAAAATCTCTGATATCAAAGTTTTTCTGCTTAGTAGAAAACGTGTTTCCAACCAGAATGTGAGAGCAAGCGGACAGTTACCACATGTCCAGCAGCTAGGGGGAGATTCTTCTTTTCTCTTTCCTCGGATCAAGAAAAGCTATGCACAACTCTGTCACGGAGATTTTTTCCTCTTATATGTGACCTGCAAATCTGCTGTTGTTATATCCCTTGATGTTGGCTCAACATTCAACATGTGTAAGTTCTTTAATGATATTCACAACAGCATGGCTCTGGGGAGTAAATGTATAATAAAGTTAGGACCTTGTTTCTTTGTAATATTCCATTAACATTATTCACTACGTTTTATCACATGTTCTGCTTTTAGGTATTAGAAGCATCCTCTCTATCCAATCCACTTCTCTTTTAGCTGTCTCTAGGCACATAGGGGACTATCCTCTATTCTCAGATCTTTCCAACGTAAGTTTTGAGCTTGCTGTATAGGTCTCACTAGTACTGCAGTTACGTTTTGCTCTCATTAGCTGACCATTGTGGATATTCCTCACCACATGCCTTAGGATAGCAGCTATCATGATGCAACACTGCATTACAATCTGTAGCTTTTCTATGTAAGGACGTTAATATATCCCCTGACTCCCCTTCTTGATACAGAAGTCCAGAAATGTAACACTGATCTCACTTGTTGTAACCACAAATTTTAAATTCTGATTACTGTCTTCTAAATACTTTACAAAGTTATCCAACTTGCTCTCACTGTTCTTCCATGTAATAAAGATATCATCAATATATCTTTATAGGTGTCCAAACTTTCATAAAATGGGTTTACATCTGAATGAATATTACTCGATTCTCCCATTCGACAGATAGATATTTGCATAGTTAGAACCACGGCGGCACCCATGGCTGTTCCACTTACCTTGATGAATGATATCATTACCACATAGAAAAACTTTTTAGCCCACTCCAATCCTGCCGATCTAGAAAAGTTAGAGAGTCTCCGCTTTCAATATAATACCCTACTCAGCGATAGAAATTGAGCACCTCCTATTGTGGTCTAAATTACCTACTTTGATCAAGGAGACAAAGCTTGGGAAATTACTTGCCAGACTTAGAGCACAAGTTGCTGATAGGTAGTCATATTTGGCAGTATGAGATGCCTCAGGTATTCTTCATACTTCCCAGGATATTGCCTCCTCTTTCCAGGATTACTATCAGATGCTCTACTCATGCTCCCCTCACGCCTTTAATCAGACTGCACTGGACCACTTTTCGAGATATAGAGCTTCCACAGTTGTCCCAGTATCAAATTTCTATTCTACAAGCCCCTTTAACACTAAATGAGGTCTACCAAGCTATCGGCCTTACAGGCAGATAAGGCACCAGGCCCCGACGGCTATACATCTAATTTTTACAAAGCTTTCAAAGTCCAAATAGGCCTAAACTCCTTGAAATCTATAATTATGTTTTATAAAATGGCCTTTCAGACTACAACCTTCTTCTGCTACCATTGTGGTTCTGTTAAAACCAGATAAAGATCCCACAATGCTGTCAAGCTATCGTACCAATATCCCTTATAAATGTTGATCTCAAGATCTTAGCAAAAATCCTAGCTAACCCGATTAACCCAAGTATGGCAAACATTGCTAAGTCCCGAACAGGTAGGTTGCGGCGGACGCCTGTCGGCAGATCATCTACGAAAATTTCCATCTCATTTCTGCGTCCCAGGGACTCCGATATACCATCAGTTCTGATGTCCCTGGACGGGAAAAGCCTTCGATCGAGTGTCATGGGACTATCTGTTCAATCTACTCCTGAAATATCTCATCTCGGTACAGTTTATAAGATGGATCAAAGTCCTTTCCTCCCCGTCAGCCCATATTTTTGTAATGGTGTGTTCTCCTCTCCTTTACACTACATCAGGGCACCCGCCAAGGCTGTCCGCTTTCTCCCTATCTGTTCAATTTATTTTTAGAACCCCTTATCAGAAAGTTGAATACTTCTGCTTTAGTCACAGGCATTCATATTAACCATCTCCAATACAAGATATCGGTGTATGCAGATGACATTCTACTCCACATAACTCATCCATCTAAATCTATACCGGCCTCACTGGACATTATTCAGAATTTAGAAGCTTGTCCAATTATAAATTAAACTTGTCTAAGACAGAGGTTATGCCTTTAAATAACTGGACCTTAAAGCCGATATCCAACACCTTGGGCTTACATGGATAAAAGATAAATTGAAATACCTGGGTATTTATTTATCACTATCTAATTCAAATGAAGCAGTATAATTTAGATCAAGCACAACACGCATCAAAATTGACCTGAACCGCTAACATGCTTCCTAGCTCCCTATGGGGATGAATCAACATTATTAAAATGAATATTTTGCCTCGCTGTTATATCCCTTCAATTATGTCACCAATACTTAACTAAGATTTGGTTTACTTTTGGTTTACTCATGTACACAGTATTATATCTAATTTCATCTGGAAGCATAAATTCTCGTAAGTCGTTGTCCAAATTACAGAGGCCAAAAGAGTTAGGAGGCTTACAAATCCCTTAATATATATCTTTTATTACCTTGCCACTAACTGTCTGGTTGTTTCGCAATGGCTGACTTCAGTCCCGCCTCCCAGCTCAGAAACCTATGTTCCATTGTGGTAGCAGATAGAGAAGTCGCTTTGTATCTCAGCCAGAATAGATATAAGGGCATTACCATACCTTTCCCTTATTAGGGTTCCAAAACAGTTTAAAACACTTTCATTACAGGAACCCTTTGCATCCACAAACAACTAAGTGATACTATAAGGATTCCATGGAGAAAGACACTTCACAGTGTATTTTGGGCAACCCTAATTTTAAAATTGGAGGAAGATAATTAATCAAATGTTTTGGGAGGGGAACAGGAAAAAGGTTATAGACCTAACAGAGAACTATAGATTATTAACCTTTCCGGAGATAAGGGCCAAATATAATTTGCCCATAACTTTCTGTTTTAAGTAACTCCAAATTTCCCAGGTCCTATTAAGGCATTTTGGTAGTGGTCTATGGGATCATTATCTGTCTGGACCTACTCTCAGCACGTTAAAAACAAGGCCTAACTTACATTTAATCTCCTTTTACTGTAAAGAGCTGCGTAAAACAATTACAGACCTGGATGGTACTCCCATTATACTTGGGACAGGATTCTCCCAACTACCGAAGGTCCCTCAAGTGGTCACAAATTTGGAAAAGACTATATAAGGATATCAGGTGGGATCGTTACAGATTGCTTCAATTTCAGATAATACAGGATTTATATTATACCCCTGTTAAACTTTGTAGAATGGGTAAGTCCAGGGGACCTATGTACTAGATGTGAGAGCGGAGGGTTACATTGTTCCACATTTTGTGGAATGTGATAAAGCCTTTCCTCTTGGGAAAGCATTAGGTCTAGGCTTAACCCACTGCTGGGACTACAAAATGCCTTCCAACCAGAAATTTGCATCTTGGGGAACTCGAGTAATAATTTTATTGGAAACCAAAGGAAACATATGACATTCATTTCCTTATGTGCTAAGAAGGTGATACTACGACATTGGCTAGATCAACAGATTCCCACATATACAGAATGGCATCGAGAAATTCTCTTTGCTCTGCAAGCAGAATATACCACAGCAAACTATTCCAAAATAACAAAATATACCAGAGGTCTGGAAGCAGGTTGTTGTTCTCCCCTGGCTCTCAAGCTTTCTTGGTTTTTCTTTTTCTTTTTCTTCCTTCTCTTTTCCTGGTGGTAAGGGGAGAGGAGAGTGGGGGGAGGGGGCGGAGAGGGGAGGGGGGCGGGTGGGTTACTGGTTTTCCCTTTTGCCAGTTATCTTTTCACACCATTAATGTCCCGAACAGCAGCATATCTTACTCCTCTTTTTATGGTGCCAAATACTGGCTATGGTTCTGTAATAAAGGGATAAGGGGTTTAGGTTGTTGCTGTTAAGTATTATGTCATGCTATGTAATGGTGTTCTGATTTGTTTGCTTTTATGGTAAACTTAATAAAGCTTACTAAATATGAAAAAAGAAAAACTTTTTAGTTAGAACATGTTCTTTTAATTCCAAAAGAAATGCAAAAGTTCCTGAATACATAATTTCTCTGTATAAGGCATTCTCAAATGTTGTAAACCCTCCCCATGAGGAATATTGGTATACAGTGATGATATATCCATTTCTTCAAAATTCCCAGAATGTGCACTGAGTCATGTATATAGGCCCTGTGTCCCTGAGCCACACCCTTAATATGCTGATCAATGAACTCTGCTATTGGTTCTGTTAGGGATTCATTGCTAGAGACAATCAGTCTCATAGGTGGCTCCACGAGGTCTTCATGGATTTTAGGTAACCCACACAACACTGCTCTCACGGGGTGTTGAACAGTTAGAAAGTCGCCAGTCTCAGTACAAATAAACCCATTTGTCATGGCATTATGAATACATTTGTCTATTTGTTTTATAAGCCATGGTTGGATTTGAATTCAATTTACAATAGAAGTAGTGTCAGACAGAAGCAAATTAATAGTTTTTCATACTTACCTTTGCCCATCACCACTATTGCCCTGCCCTTATCTCGGACTTAATGGTGATGGTATCATTGTTCTCCAGCTGTTTCAAAGCTTCACATTCTTCCTTCGTGATGTTCTGTTTCTCTTGTCCCTTAAGTTCTTCACAACATTGCATATTTCTCTTTCACATACTTTAAGAAAAACCCGACTGTAGGATTCATCTCATGTATAAGCAAAGATCTCTTCCTCCATCTTCCTCGAGATTCAGTATTCTCATCACACCATCATCTTTTCTATCTTGTGACTGGATATCAAAAGGACTAGTATCTGATGACTTGTAGAATAGAATTTTTAAATTCAACTTTCCCAGGCAGTCTTGACACTCACCATTGTCCACCAAGCTCATGTTCCATCACCAATAACACATAAGTGATCCTTCTTTCACCTTCTCTCTGAGTGTTGCTTCATTGTCTCCCAGCCGGGGGAGGGGCAGTACACAACACTTGCCCAGGTAGTCTTGTCACTCACCACTGTCCACCAAGGTGATTTCCTGCAGTTCTAACACATAATCCATCTTTCTTTCCCCTTCTCACCGAGTGTCACTTACTGTCTCTAGCATGGGGTGCAGTGCACAACACTTTCCCAGGCAGCCTTGCCACTCACCACTGTCTACCAACATCATGTCCCATCATCCCTAACACACAATACATCTTTCTTTATCCTTCTCTTTGAGTTTCGCTTTATTGTCTCCTAGCCTGACTAAGGGACAGCACACAACACTTGTACAGCCAGTGTGACCACTCAACACCATCCTTCTTTCATCTTCTTTCACCTTCTCTCTGAGTGTCCTTCACCAACTCTTAACCTGGGGAGGTGGGGCAGCACACAACACTTGCATAGGGAGTCAAGCACTGTCCTCCCATGGCATGTCCCCGCACCCCTGACACACAATCCATCCCTCTTCACCTTCTCTCCGAGTGTTGCTTCACTGTCTCCTAGTATGGGGAGCGGGCAACACACAACACTCGCTCAGGGAGTCTTGCCACTCACCACTGTCCACCAAGATCATGTACCAGCATTGCTGATGCACAATCCATCCTTCTTTGCCTTTCTTACTGAGTGTCACTTCACCATCTCCTTGCCCTGGGGGCAGCGTACAACACTTGCACAGCCATTGCCACTCACAACAGTCCTCCCAGGGCTTATCCTCACCAGTGACACACAATCCATTATTCCTTCACCTTCTCTGACTGTCGCTCACTGCCTCCTAGCTTGGGGGGGGGGACAGTACAACACTGGTACAACAGTCTGGCCATCACACCACTGTCCTCCCAGGGCATACCCCATCACCAATGACACACAATCCATCCGTCTTTCACCTTCTTTCTCTAGTGTTGCTTCACCGTCAGCATGCCAGGGGTGGGGAGGGCACACAACACTTTCCCTGGCAATGTTGCCACTTACCACTGTCCATAAAGGTAATTTCACACTCCCCTGACACACAATCCATCCTTCTTTCACCTTCACTCTGATTGTTGGTTCACCATCTCTAACCTGGGGAGGCAGGGGCTGAGCAAATCACTTCCCAGACAGCCTGACCACTCAATATTTTCCTCTCAGGGCATGTCCCTGCACCTCTGATACACACTACATACTTCTTTCACCTTCTCTCGTAGTGTTGCTTCTCTGTCTCCTTGACCGGGAGGGGGACAGAGCACAATACTGCACAGGTAGTCTTGCCACTCACCACTAACCTCCCAGGCCATGTCCCCACACCTATGACACACAATCTGTCCTTCTTTAACCTTCTCTCAGAGTGTCACTTCACCGTCTCCCTAGCCTGGAGACGGGTGGTGGCGACAACACCTGCATAGGCAGTCTAGCCACTCAAGACTGTCCTCCCAGGGCATGTCCCCACATCTCTGACACACAATCCATCTCTTTCACCTTCTAAGAGTGTTTCTTCACTGTCTCCTAGCACGGAGAGGGTGGACAGACACAACACTTGTTTCAGGCAGTCTTGCTACTCACCACTGTAGACCAAGGTCATATACTGGCACCACTGATACACAATCCATCCTTCTTCCCCTTCTCACCGAGTGTCACTATACTGCCTCCTAGCCCAGGGGTGGAGGCAGCACAGCACTTGCAAGCATGGCCACTCACCACTGTCCTTCCATGGACTATCCCTCAACCCTGACACACATGCATCCTTCCTTCACCTTCTCTGAGTGTCACTTCACCGCTTCCAACTCCAGTAATGGGATGCAGTGCACAGTGTGATGCTTGGCCAGCTGGTTATGATTGTTTTATGATATTTGTAATATAGAATAATAGTATGTGAGTCTGTGCTTCCATGGTGTCTCCTCCCACCAGGTTTCACTGAAGCTACAGGATATATTAAATTGACCAGGAGATCTCTGTAATGTAATTAACTTCCTTGAGAAATTGCATTTTATGGCCTTCTTATGACCTGTTGCTGCTTTCAAGTTGAGAAGCTAAATATACATTTTATTACAGGGCAGGACATGGGTATCTCACACCAGGTGAGGATTGCAGGGTTGTAAATCTTCAGAAGAACTGGCAGACACCCAGGCAGCCTTTCAAATAATAGGTACTTTACTAAAAGATGATAAAATATGAAAATGTAAACACAGAACAGTATAAAGAGCTCACAATCACAAAAAGAAAAGCAAGGAAAACTACAACATATAAACTCCTACCACAATACAGTTAGACCTTTTCTATCTAATGTATTACGTCTTATAAGTGCTTTAGTTAGATCAGAGATCTGTCTTTCTTGAGACCCACATCAACAAAAACTCATTTCCCAAATTATGATTCTTTGATCAGCCAGTTCCTTTGAAGATTTACAACCCTGCAATCCCTCACTTAGAGTAGCTGTAGTTAGGGAAGAAGATGACTTCCAACTAAAGTGGGTACACTGCAGACTACTTGAGGGCATTGTGTAGGCAGAGGAGTCCTGCATGAGAGGAGAGCCACCAAGCAGAACCTCGTGGGTGCAATTGATGCCAGCAGATGCCCAGAGGTCGAGTCACAGACTGTGACTGTAACTAAAGGACCAAATCTTGGGCGTGGAGGGGCTAGCGGCCAGTGCAGTGTCCAGATCCAGTGAGGAGGCAGCAGGACCAGTGGTGCAAGTGAAGGGCCATAGCAGCAGGGGAAGGTCACCAACATTCTGGAGCCAGAAGCAATCAGGCTGCAGATTGAGTTGTGCAGAATGGAGCTGGAGTTCCAGAGAGAGGCAGAGCGAGGACAGCAACAGCTGAATGTGAACAGCGAGAGGCGGACTGTGAGGAGCGTAGCGCCAGAGGTGACATGAACTGGAGAAGCTATGACTCCAACCACTGGCACCAGACCAGGTAAGTGACTTGGGTTTAACTGGAACTACGGGACTGGGTTACAAATTAAATTCAAATTGATAGCTGAATTTAAAGAGGGGAGGATATGGATGTCTTCTTAAATTCCTTTGAAAAAGTTTGTATTCAGGCAAACATTCCCAGAGGGTCCTGGAGCTTTCCAGCTATCCCCGCTACTTACCGGAAAGCTTGGGATGCATTGGGTGAAATGGACTATGAGAACAGCAATGATTACAGCAAACTTAAAGCTGCACTTTTAAAAAGTTGATTTAACTGCAGAAGCATAAAGAGCTAAATTCTGAGAGCTCAGGAGAAGCCCTGACATGGGCTATGAGGAGCCAGCCACTTAAACAACGTCTAATGTTTAAAATGGTGGGAAGGAATTGAAGCAAACTCTGTAGATAAATTGAAAATGCAATATTGTTAGAACAGTTTTTGGGGCATGCCCAGCAGAGCTGAAAACCTGGCTGGAGGACCGAGATCCCAAAACAGTGTAAGAGGCTGTTGAACTCTCGGACCTCTATGCCAAGAGCAGACCTGCTCTGAGAGTGAATGGGGCAGGTGTGGCAGTGCAGAATGGGAAAAGCATGCCTTCAGGACAGCTAAAACCCTCACTGCCTCCACTGAAATCAGTTAGCCCCAGGTTTCAAAGAAAAGATTTATCTGAGAAAAGAAACGAATGTTAGGTTTGTAAAGAAACTGGGCATATCGCCAGACAGTGTCCCAAAAGGATAAACAATACGCAGAATTGGGCTAAGAAAGAAGTGGGTTGTTTGTGTGTCCTGGAAGCATGCCTGTGAACATGAGGGAACACATGCATCCAGTCATGGTGAATGGTGTACAGACACAAGGGTTAAGGACATGGGGCATCCCTGATGCTGATAAAGGGGAACTGGTAGAGCCTGGTCAGCTTATACCCAATGAATTTGCAAAGGTGCAAGGGTTCACTGGTAAGGACACCACATTGCCACTGGTAGTGTTCTCCAGACTGGGGTGAAACAGGGGAACTGTAGCAACAAGTGGCTGTAGCCAAAACTTTAGCAGTTGACATCAGCCTTGGCAACAATCTCAAACAGGGGATGGTGTGTTCAGTTATCCATAGCCAAGCAGAAAGAGACCATTTTAGTACCCCATAGAAGCCATTGTGGAAATCACTGGGAGGCTGGTTCCCCAGCATGTGTCTTCTGATATGGAGACTAATGAAAAGGGTAGAAATTTCCCAGTAGCAGTTAACCACACAGCTATGGAGGTTACTCTGAAGAAGGAGGGGTGACCCATTGTCAGAGGGTTAAGGATGACAGTGATCCTGAATGCCCTGATGCTAGTGCTAGGAACCCAAGTTTAGAGACTGAAGGGACCTGTCCCATGCCTTGGGAATGTGTAAGGAGTCTTCAGCTGCTCAGAAAGTGACCCTAGTCTAGAGAAACTGAGGGCTTGGTCTGACTCTGACGAGCACAGGAGGTGACAGTAAACATAAGTTTTATTGGGAAAATGGACTGATGTATACTCAGGCTGTGAAGACAGATGGAGGGTGATAGGCAGGCAGCTTGTTGTTCCTCACGGTATCGTAAGCAGTTGCTCAAGATTGCACATAATATTCCCTTGTCTGGTCATCTGGGAATCGCGCACTATGCAGCAGTTGGTCCAGAATTTCTATTGGCCCAACTTCACCCAGCAGGTGAAGGAGATTGCAGGTCTTGTCAACGGTGCCAAGAAATAGGGAAGGCAGGTAAGAAAACCCATGCCGCCTTAATTCCATTGCTTATAGTGGAGGAGCCATTCCAGAGGGTGGAATGGATATTGTGGGGCCTTTAAATACCCCCCAGGTCCTCCGGGAAGAGGTTCATCTTGACTGTGGTGGATTATGAAACCGGTATCCAGAGGCAGTCGCCTTATCCTCACTGAGGACAGACAAAGTGGCAGATGCCTTACTTGGGATTTTCTCCCATGTTGGGTTTCACAGGAGTTTATCACCATCGAGGGGCTTCCTTCATGTGGACCTGATGAAATGTTTGTGGGAGAAGTGTGGGTGGTGCAGAGGCACACGACACTCTATCACCCACAAGCCAATGGTCTTGTGGAAAGATTTAATGGTACCCTGAAGTCAATGCTCCAAGCATTTGCTGAGCAGCATGGGAGGGACTGGGAGAAATACCTTCCTCACCTGTTGTTTGCATACAGGAGGTGCCCCAAGAGTTGACAGGATTTTCCTCTTAGAGCTCTTTATAGATGCCGGCTACGTGGGCCCTAGACTTGATCCTGGAGGACTGGGAAGGCAAGCACGTCACCCAGGGCACTCCATAGTGGAATCTGTCTTTAGGTTTATGGAAAGGCTGAAGGAGCTTATGGGGACATCCCAGAGCAACCTGGCAGCTTCCCAACAGAAACAAAAGTGTGGTATGACCACAGAGCCAGAGCTCGCTCATACATGGTGGGTCAAGAAGTCATGGTCCTTATTCCAGTCCAGAAAGACAAGCTGCAGGCTGAGTGTGCAGGACTGTATAAAGTAGTTAGAAACGTAAATGATGTTAACTATATCATAGAGTTACCTGACAGAAGACAGAAAAAAGATTATACCATGTCAACATGATGTAGCCATATGTTAATAGGGCTGTCATGGTGTTTGCAGTATGTAGTCCTGGGGAGAGGATGGATGAAGGAGACCCTGCTGGACTTTCTGGAAGAAAGCAGGCAGGAGTCCTCTGTGTAGGCAGTTAAATTGTCACCCCTGCTGGCCCCTGACAAGATCCAGGAGGTAAGGGAGGTTTTAGCAGACTTAGCAGACTTTGCCCCACTGTTTAGCACTAAGCCTGGACTAACCCTTAGCAATGCACGATGTAGAGACAGGGCACAGATGCCCATACAGTGGACAGTATATCAGGTGTCAGAGGCTGTCCAAAAGGACATTAAGAGGAAGGGTGGAGGAAATGCTGGATTTAGGGTAATCCAGAGATCCCATAGCCCCTGGGCCTCACCCATAGTCCTTGTGCCTAAGCCAGATGGCTCTACTAGTTTCTGTGTGGACTATCATGGACTGAATGCAGTCATGAAGTCAGACGCACCTGATGCCCCAGATGGATGAACTCCTGGACAAGTTGGGAGGCAACATACCTTACGACCATTGACCTGACAAAGGGGTATTGGCAGGTAGAGTTAACGGACAGAGCTAGGAGAGGTTGGCCTCATCACTCCGATAGGCTTATTTGAATTTAAAGTAATGCTTTTGGAATGAAGAACGCCCCAGACACTTTCCAAAGGTTGGTGAACCAGGTGTTAAATGGTGCTGAGGAGTACACCGTGGTGGACCTGGATGACATTGCCATCTTTAGTGCCAGCTGGAGGAACACCTGTCCCACCTTAGGGAGGTGCTGGACAGGATACAGAGTGACGGGCTCACTGTCAAAGCTGAGAGTGCCAGGTGGCCATGGCTGAAGTGGCATACCGGCATGTTGTAGGGGGAAACAGCTCTGTCCTAACCAAGTAAAAATAGAGGTGATCAAGGCATGGCCCAGAACAGAAACACAGAAGCAGGTCAGGAGTTTTCAGGGACAGCAGGGTACTATAGGAAATGTGTACCCAATTACAGTGCTCTGGCTGCCCCTATCTGACCTAGTAAAGAAAAAGATGCCCAAGAAAATTACCTGGGAGCCAGCCTGTGAAAAAGCCTTTACCAAACTGAAGGAAGTACTGTGCAGTGCTCCTGTATTCACAAGTCCTGACTATAGCAAACCCTTTATAGTCCAGGTGGATGCCTCAGATGTGGGTATTGGGGCAGTACTGAGTCAGACATCCAACCAAGGGAAAGATCACCCTGTAGTGTACCTGAGTAAAGAGTTACTTCCCAGGGAGCAGGCTTACTCTACTGTGGAAAAAAGAGTCTTGCCATAATGTGGGCCCTAAAGAAGTTAGAGCCATACTTATATGGGCAGCATTTTGAGGTACACACTGACCACAACCCCTGGTTTGGTTGACACAAATGGGCCAAACTAATGGTAGACTATTAAGATGGAGTCTTGCCTTGAACGGTATGACATGACAATCTTACATAGGGCTGGAGTGACCAATCAGAACACAGACGGCTTGTCACGCCTATATGAGGAGTGAACTGATTCTAGAGCTCATCCCATGCCGTGGATAGAGCCCCAAATTCAGTCTAGGTGGGATGATTGTGTACTTGACCAGCTGGTTATGATTGTTGTATGATATTTGTAATATAAAAATACAGTATGGGTTTCTGTGCTTCCATGGGTGCCCCTCAACCAGGTTTCACTGAAGCTACAGGATATATTAAATTGACCAGGAAATCTATGTAATGTAATTAACTTCCTTAGAAATTGCATTTTATGGCCTTTTCATGACCTGTTGCTGCTTTCAAGTTGGAAGCTAAATATACATTTTATTACAGGACAGGACATGGCTATCTCACACCTAGGTGAGGGGTTGCAGGGTTGTAAATCTTCAAAGGAACTGGCTGATCAAAGGCTCATAATTTGGGAAATGAGTTTTGCTGATGTCACATTATTTAATATATCTCCTGACAGGAAATCATTGTTTGCATTTTTTAATTCTAAAAGGAGGAGCTAGATGACTCACCAAGGGGTGGGGAGATGGAGTTGAAATGTATTCTTGTAACTGGGGAATATGACATATCATTTTGAGACTCAAGATAGACAGATCTCTGATCTAACTAAGGCACTTATAGAGGTAATACATTAGATAGAAAAGTCTAACTGTAATGTGGTAGGAGTTTTTGTTTTTGTAGTTTCTTGTTTTTCTTTTTATGTGATTGTGAGCTCTTTGCTATATTGTTCTGTGTTTACATTTTCATATTTTATCATCTTTTAGTAAAGTACCTATTATTTTGAAAGACTGCCTGGGTGTCTGCCAGTTCTTTTGTATGTGGCATACAGAGGGTTAAGTCTGACAAATGTTCAAAAAGCTTGATGGTGTTACCAAACTGGGAAAAGGTAAGAATGTACCTAAGGTCTTTTATAGAGTTTTAAGGGTTCAATTTGGAAGCCTGGCTTGGTGCCACTGGCTAAAGATTGAACCTAATCCTCAAAGAAGGTAAGTATCTGGCCTGCACATTGGGTATGCTAGCATAAGGTTCACAGTTTGAATCCCCCAGAACTTGAGGCTAAAGGTGATTCGCACTCCAAAAGCAGGCAGAAGGGTTACCCTGTCTGTTACTTGTTCACATTACTGCACTCGAAGGTTGGCACTGTGGGAGCAGAGGGACTGACTTGCTGAGTGCGTTGTGACAGACAACACTAGAACAGGCAATCTGATCACTACCCACTGTCCTCCCAGGGCATGTCCCTGCATCCTGGCACACAAGCCATCCAACTTTAACTTTCTGTCTGAGTGTCACTTCCTGTGTCCTAGCCCAGCACCTGCAAAGGCAGTCTTGCCACTTACCACTGTCCTCCAAGCTCATGTCCCAGCACCGCTGACACACAATCCATCCTTCTTTCCCTTCCTCACCAAGTGTCACTTCACTATCTCCTAGCCTGGTGTCGGATGGGAGGCAGTGCACAACACCTTCACAAGCAGAATTTCCAATCACCACTCTCCACCAAGGTCATGTCCTGTCAGCCCGACAGACAATCCATCCTTGTTTCACCTTCTCTCTGAGTGTTGCTCTCCGTATCCTTGCCCCGGGAGAGGGCAGTGCATAACACTTATCCAGGCAGTTTTGTCACCGCCACTGTCCACTCAGGTCATGTCCCAGCACCACGACACACAATCCATCCTTCTTTCCCTTCTCACTGAGTGTCACTTCACCATCTCCTAGCCTGGTATGGGCATGGTTGGGGGGTAGTGCACAACACTTTCTGAGGCCGTGTTTCAAATCACCACTGTCCACAAAGGTCATGTCCCATCACTCTGACACATAATCCATCCTTGTTTCACCTTCTCCCTGAGTGTTGCTTCACTGACTCTAGCCCAGGGAGGAGGGGTAACGCAAACACTTGCACAGGCAGTCTTGCCACTCACCATTGTCCTCCCAGGGCATGTCCCAGCACCCCTGCCACAAAATCCATCCTTCTTTAACCTTCACTTCAGTGTCGCTTCACTGTCTCTTGCCTGGGGCTGGAGCAGTGCACAATACTTGCCCTGGCAGTCTTGCCACTCACCACTCTCCACCAGGTTGATGTCCCAGGACCACTGACACACAATCCATCCTTTTTCCCTTCTCACCAAGAGTCACTTCACCATCCTATAGCCCAGGGAGGTTGGTAGTGCAAAACAACTGCCCAGGCTGTCTTGCCACTCAGCACTGTCCACCAAGGTCATGTTCCGCACCCCTGACACACAATCCATCCTTCTTTCCCTTCTCGCTGAGTGTCACTTCACAGTCTCATAGCCCGAGGAGGGTGAGCAGCACACAACACTTGCACAGGCAGTCTGGCAACCTACCACTGTCCTCCCAGGACATGTTAATACAATCCTGACACAAAATCCATCCTTCTTTCACCTTCTCTTTGACTGGCGCTTCACCTTCACCAAGATGGGTTGTGGCCTGGAGGACGGGTGGCTGGGACAGCGCATAACACTTTCCCAGGCAGTCTTGCCACTCACCAATGTCCACCAAGGTCATGTTCCATCACCATAACACACAATAAATCCTTCTTTCACCTTCTCTGTGTGTCACTTCACCGTCTCCAAGCCTGGGAGGGGGCACAGCGCACAACCCTTGCTAAGACAGGCTTGCCACTCACCACTGTCCACCAAGGTGATGTCCCAGGGCTTGACACACAATCCATCCTTCTTTCCCCATCTTGCTGAGTGTCACTTCACAGTCTCCTAGCACAGGGAGTGGGGGAGTGCACAACACTTTCCCAGGCAGTCTGGCCACTCACCACTGCCCTCCCGGGCATGTCAATGCACACCTGCCACAATCTATCCTTCCTTCACCTTCTCTTTGAGTGTCGTTTCACCGTCACCTAGCCCAGGGTGGGGGGCAGCCACAACACTTTCCCAGGCTGTCTTGTCACTCACCACTATCCACCAAGGTCATATCCCATCACCCTTGACACATAATCCATCCTTCTTTCACCTTTTCTCTGAGTGTTGCTTCAACGTCTCTGAGCCTGGGGTGAGGGTGGGTGCGCACATAACACTTTCCCAGGCAGTCTTGCCACTCAACACTGTCCACCAAGGTCATATCTCGACACTCCTAACACACAATAAATCCTTCTTTACCTTTTCTCTGAGTGCGCTTAACCATCTCCTAGCCAGGGATTGAGGGGCAGCGCACACACTTGCACAGGCAGGCAGGGCACTGAACACTGCTCTTACAGGGCATGTCCCACACCCCTGACATCCAATACATCATTCTTTACCCTTTTCTCTGACTGTCACTTCATCGATTCCTAGCCGGGGAGGTTGGGCAGTGTACATTTGTGCAGGCAGATTGGCTACTCACCACTGTCCTCCCAGGGCATGTCCCAGCACCTCTGACACACAATTCATCCTTATTTCACCTTTCTCTGTTAGTGTTGCTTCACTGTCACCTAGCCCGGGTTGGAGGAGGCAGCGCGCAACACTTTTCCAGGCAGTCTTGTCAATCACCACTGTCCACCAAGGTCATATCCCATCTCACCTGATGCACAATCCATCCCTCTTCACCTTTCTCTCAGAGTATCACTTCACCGCCTCCTAACCCATGGAGGCAGAGGGCTGTGCAAAACACTTCCCAGGCAGTCTGGCCACTCAACATTGTCCTCCCAGAGCATGTCCCTGCACCACTGACACACACTGCATACTTCTTTAAACTTCTCTCTGAGGGTCGCCCACTGTCTCCTGACCGGGAGTGACAGTGTACAACACTTGCACAGGCCATCTTGCCGCCACCACTGTCCTCCCAGGTCATGTCCATACACCTATGACACACACTCCATGTTTCTTTAATGTTCTCTCAGGGAGTGTTTCACCATCTCCAAGCCTGGAGTGGGGATGGTAGCGCACAACACCTGCATAGGCAGTCTAGCCACTAAAGACTGTACTTCCAGGGCATGTCACCACACCCCAACACACAATCCATCCTCTTTCACATTCTCTAATCGTGTTGCTTCACTGTCTCCTAGCACGGAGAGGGTGGACAGCACACAGCACTCATTCAGGCAGTCTTGCCACTCACCACTGTCCTCCCAGGGCATTTCTCAGCACATATGACACACAATCCATTTTCTTTTACCTTCTCTCTCAGCATTGTTTCACTGCTTCTGCCTGAGGGGGTGCTGCTCATAATACTTGCCCAGGCAGTCTTCCCACTCACCACTGTCCATCAAGTTGATGTCCCAGCACCACTGACACAGAATCCATCCTTTTTCTCCTTCTCACCGAGAGACACTTCACCATCTCATAGCCGGGAAGGGGTGGGAGTGCGAAACAATTGCCCAAGCAGTTTTGCCACTAGCACTGTCCTCCCAGGGCATGTTGATACACCCTGACACACAATCCATCCTTCTTTGACCTTTTGTTTGAGTGGACGCTTCACCATCACCTAGGACGGGTGGGTGGCGGGGCTAGGCAGCGATAACACTTTTCAAGTAGTCTTGTCACCACCACTGTCCACCATGGTTATATGCCATCTCCTCGACACACAATCCAACCTTCTTTCACCTTCTCTCTGAGTGTCTTTAACATCTCGTAGCCTGGGATGGGGTGGGTGTCAGTGCACAACACTTTCCCAGGCAGTCTTGCCACTCACCACTGTCCACCAAGGGCACTTTCTGGCACCCCTAACACACAATAAATCCTTCTTTCACCTTTTCTCTGTGTGTCGTTTAACCATCTCCTAGCCCACGGATTGGAGGGCAGCGACAACACTTGCTGCAGCCAGGCAGGCACTGAACACTGTTCTCACAGGGCATGTCCCCGCACCCCTGACACCAGATACATCCTTGTTTACCCTTCTCTGATTGTCACTTCATCGACTCCTAGCCCAGTGAGGTTGGGCAGTACACATTTGTCCAGGCAGATTGGCCACTCACCACTGTCCTCCCAGGGCATGTCCCAGCACCTCTGACACACAGTCCATCCTTCTTTCACCTTCTCTTGGAGTGTCCCTTCACCATCTCCTAGCCCTGGGCAGGGGCAGGTGGCAGCACACAACACTTTCCCAGGCAGTCTTGCCACTCACCATTGTCCACCAAGATCATGTCCGGCACCTCTAACACACAATAAATCCTTCTTTCACCTATTCTCCACATGTCGCTTTAATGTCTCTTAGCCCAGGGAGGGGGCACAGTGCACAACACTGGCACAGGCAGTCTGGCCACCAACACTGTTCTCACAGGGCATGCCCCCGCACCCCTAACACCCGATACATCCTTCTTTACCCTTCTTTCTGAGCATCACTTCACTGGCTCTCAGCCCATCGAGGTGGGACAGCACAACATTTGCCCAGGCAGTTTGGCCACTCAACACTGTCCTCCCAGGGCATATCTCTAGCAAGGCCCCTACTTTTCTGCTGCACATTGGAACCAAGTTCTGGCAAGATTACATTTGCCACAGAACTTCTGTGGCAGTGGTTTGTAATTTCTGCGGAAGTTCTGGGCACTAATGAACTACCACATCACAGTGTTAGCTTGTCATCCTTACTTCACTTTCATGGCAGTGGTTATAGCAGTCAGGATGATGGAACCACAGTAACACTAGTTCAAAAATAACAGACTTATAGAAATAATTTTATGCCTAAAAAGCAAAAAAAAATAATTATCTCTTAATGTTCTAGCCTATTGCATAAATGAAATACACAGAGGGACATTATGTGATAAGGTATTTCTATACTCATGCTATCTATACCACTGTGAGGTCCCACTATGTATCATTATATATTTATATGTGCTGTCTAAACCACTCATGAGGTATCACATATATTTATATGCAATCTGTAACATACATACATAAAACTGTGTATGTGTATAGTATATATATATATATATATATATATATATAAGAGAGAGAGAGAGAGAGAGCGAGAGAGAGAGAGAGAGAGGGAGAGGGAGAGATACTGTGTGTGTGTGTTTATTTTTTAAATTTCCATGAAATTGTATCCTCATTCATACTGGTCCTTTGGAAACAGAACAAAGAAGATATTGCAAACTAATTTTTCATGCCAACCCGCTTTCCCGACACACTACATACAGTAACACCATCAGGCCATGACATGCATGTGAACCTGTTGTGAGATAAAGCTCTCCAGCCCATCACAATGTGTCCTCCATGTAACAGAACACTGTGCCATACCTTCCCAGGCTCAGAGCAGTGAGGTGTTCCCCAATCCTTGTGCTGCCCAGCCAGTTCCCAGAGCTCATCTCCAAACCTGAGTTGCCAGCAAGGGAACACAATGTGCTATGCTCTGGCCCAACAGCTGGCCCTGCACTCAGCATTTCTCCATAACTTTTAGGTAATTCTATCAACCAGTGACAATATGTAATCAATAACCCTGGCAAAAATGTATACACAATTATTTATTTAACAGGTCTATTCTTTCAACAGGTCTACACATTATTATATTCCACTTTTCTGGGCATAGTTACTTTATTTTCTTAAAATGACAGTTAAATTAATTTTACCAGTTATTCATTTCAGATGGCATCTCTATGCCTTAAAGGCAAAAATAAGTTTGTACAAAGTAAGGTATGGACTTAACAGGTCTATGCTATTGCCAAGGTTTGGTTTAAGTTGGCCCTAGTGTAATAACATAAGACTGAAAAGTGTATTAGGCTGTAGTGCAGGTTGAACAAATATCACTGTGCCTGATGTGCTGTGCCACCACCTCTGGTAGTGGGAACTGTGGTAGATAAGTTACTATTCATTTCTGTGGCAGAATGTAGCCATTTCATTAGCTAATGTATGATGTTATAGTATTAATAACATCACATTCTGATCATAGAGGGGGTTTGGATATAAAAGAGGAGAAGGAACCAGGTTCTATGGATAAATGGAAGTATTAATAAAAGAATCACCAAGAAAGGTGGATTCTAGCGGCTGCAGAAGTTCTGTGGTAGGTTGCAAGTTCTGTGCAAAATTCTGTGGCATGAGAATTCTAGAGGCCTTGATCCTAGCTCCCTACACACAATGCATCCTTATTTCACCTTCTCTAAATGTCTCTTCACCATCACTGAGCCCGGCTGGTGGGTGGGCAGTGCACAGCACTTTCCCAGGCAGTCTGGCCACTCACCACTGTCCACCAAGGTGATGTCATGGCACTGCTGACACACAATCCATTCTTTTTCTCTTCTCACCGAGTGTCACTTCACCATCCCCTAGTCCGGGGAGTGGGGCAGTGCACACAACTTGCCCAGGAAGTCTTGCCATTCTCCACTGTCCACCAAGGTGATGTCTGGCACCCTGAGACACAATCCAACCTTCTTTCACCTTCTTTCTGAGTGATGCTTCACTGTCACTTACCCCAGATTGGAGTGGGGAGGCAGCACACAACACTTTCCCAGGCAGTCTTGCCCTTCACCACTGTCCACCAAGGTGATATCATTGCAGCGCTGACACACAATGCATCCTTCTTTCACCTTCTCACAGGCGTCACTTCATCATCTTCTAGCACAGGGAGGGGTTCAGTGCACAACACTTTCCCAGGCAGTCTTGACACTTACCACTATCCACAAGGTCATGTCCCATCACCCCTCATACAATACAGCTTTCTTTCACCTTCTCTTTGAGTGTCGCTTCATTGTCTTCTAGTCAGGAGTGGGGGCAACACAAAACACTTGCATAGGCAGTGTGGCCACTCAATACTGTCCTTCCAGGGCATGTCCATGCATCCTTGACACACAATCAATCCTTCTCTCACCTTCTCTCTCAGTGTCTGCTTCACCATCGCTTGGCCGAAGGGAGGGCAGTGCACAGCACTTACACAGGTGGTCTTGCCACTCATCACTGTCCTCCCAGGACATGTCCCTGCACCACTGACACACAGTGTATCCTTCTTTCACCTTCTTTCTGAGTGTTGTTTCACCATCACCTAGCCTGGGGTGAATGTGGGTGGCAGCGCACAACACTTTCCCAGGCAGTCTTGCCACTCACCACTGTCCACCAAGGTCATGTCCCACACCCCTGACACATAATTCATCCTTCTTTCACCTTCTCTCTGAGTGTCGCTTTCATTGTCTCATATCCCTGGTAGAAGTGCTGCACACAACACTTGCCCAGGCAGTCTAGCTACTCACCACTGTCTTCCCAGGGCATGTCAATGCACCCCTGACACACAATCCATCCTACCTTCACCATCTCTGTGTGTCGTATGACCGTCCACCTATCCCAGGGTAGTGGGAGCAGTGCACAACACTTTTCCAGACAGTTTTGTCACTCACCACTGTCCACCAAGGTCATATCTCATCACCCCACACACAATCCATCCTTCTTTCTCCTTCTCTCTGAGAGTCACTTCACCGTCCACTAGCCCAGGGTGAGAGGGTGGCAGTGCTCAACACTTTCCCAGGCAGTATTGCCACTCACCACAGTCCACCAAGGTCATGTCCCGCACCCCAACACACAATAAATCCTTCTTTCACCTTTTCTCTGAGTGTCGCTAACCATCTCCCTAGCCCAGAAAGGGTGGGGCAGCGATAACACCTGCACCGGCAGTCTGGCCACCAATACTATTCTCACAGTGCATGTCCAGCACCTCTGACACATAATACAATCTTTTACCTTCTGTCTGAGTGTTACTTCACTGTCTCCTAGCCCGGGGAGGTGGGGAAGCACACAACCTTTGCGGAGGCAGTTTGGCCACTCAGCACTGTCTTCCCAAGGCATATACCAGCACCCCTGACACAATATCCATCCTTATTTCACCTTTTCTCTGAGTGTAGATTCACTATCACCTAGCCTGGGTGGGTGGGGGTGGGAGCAGCGAACAACACTTTCCAGGCAGACTTGCCACTCACCACTGTCCACCAATGTCATACCCCATCACCCCTAACACACAATACATCTTTCTTTATCCTTCTCTTTGAGTATCACTTCATCATCTCCTAGTCCGAGGAGGGACAGTTTACAATATTTGCACAGGCAGTCTAGCTACTCAACCCTGTCCTCCCAGAGCATGTCCCCACTCCTGACACACAATCCATCCTTCTTTCAACTTCTCTCCGGTGTCGCTTCACTGACTCTTAGTACAGGGAGGGGCAGTGCACAACACTGGCACAGGCAGTCTGGCCACTCACCACTGTTCTCCCAGGGCATATTCCCTCACCAGTGACAATCCATCCTTCTTTCACCTTTCTCTCTACGTGTTATGTCACCATCACATTGCTGTGTGGGGCAGCGCCGAACACTTTCTCCATATGCAGTGTTGCCATCACATCACTGTCCACTAAGGTCATATCCACACATCCTGGCATGCAATCCATCCTTCTTCACCTTCACACTTGAGTTAGTTCTCACCATCTCCTAGCTGGGGGAGGTAGGGAAGGTCAAAACACTCCCAGGCAGTCCGCTCCACTCAATGCTGTTCTCCCAGGGCATGGCCGGACTTCTGACACACATACATACTTCTTTAACCTTCTCTCTCAGTGTCGGCTTCACTTGGTCTCCTAGCCTGGTGGGTACTCACCACTGTTCCCAGGTCATGTCCCCACATCTATGATACACAATCCATCCTTCTTTAACTTTCTTTCAGAGTGTCGCTTCACCGCCTCCCTAGCCCGGGAGGGAAGCAGTGCACAACACCTGCAAAGGCAGTCGAGTCACTCAACACTGTCCACCAAGGTCATATACTGGCACCGCTGAAGCACAGTCCATCCTTCTTTCCCTTCTCACCGAGAGTCACTACAACGTCTCCTAGCCTGGGGGCAGCGCCCAACACTTGCATAGGCATGGCCATACTCACCACTGTCCTCCCGGGCATAGCTCCTCACCCTGACACACAATCCATCCTTCCTTCACCTTCTGTCTGAGTGTCGCTTCACCGCCTCCTATTCCTGGGATGGGGATCAGTGCACAACACTTGCACAGGCAATCTGGTCATTGACCACTGTCCTCCCAGGGCTTGTCCCCACATCCCTGACACACAAGCCATCCAACTTTAACCTTCTTTTCTGAGCGTTGATTCCCTGTGTCCTAGCCCGGTGGGGGCACCCAAGCACTTGCCCAGGCAGTCTTGCCACTCACCATTGTTAACCAAGTTCATGTCCCATCATCGCTGACACATAATCCATCCTTCCTTCACCTTCTCTCTGAGTGTCGCGTCACCGTCTCATATCCGAGGAAGGAAGGCAGCTGACAACACTTGCAGAGACAGTTTGGCTATTCACCACTGTCCTCCCATGGCATGTCCCCACATCCCTGACACACAATCCATTCTACTTTTCCTTCTCTCTGAGTTTCTCTCCCTATCTCCTAGCCGGGTCAGGTGGACAGCCCCAACACTTGCCCAGGCAGTCTTGCCACTCACTACTGTCCACCAAAGTGATGTCCCGGCAGCTGTGACACACAATCCATCCTTCTTTCCCTTTATACTGGTGTCACTTCACCGTCTCCTAGGCCGGGGAGGGGAGCAGCACAACACTTTCCAAGGCAGTCTTGCCACTCACCACATCCACCAAGGTCATGTCCCGTCACCCCAACACATAATCCATCCTTCTTTCACCTTCTCTCTCAGTGTCGCTCACCATCTCCCTTGCCCATGGGGTAGTACACAACACTTGCCCAGGTAGTCTGGTCACCGCCACTCTCCTCCCAGGGCATGTCAATGCACCCTGACACACAATCCATCCATCCTTAACTGTCTGAGTATCGCTTCACCGCTATCTAGCCAGGGTGGGGATAGCGCATAACACTTTTCCAGGCAGTCTTGTCATTTACCACTGTCCAGAAATGTCATGTCCCATGTCCCATGACACATGATCCATCCTTCTTTCACCTTCTTTCTTAGTGTTGCTTCACCATCTCCTAGCCTGGGGTGGGGGTGGGGCGCAGCGAACAACACTTTCCCAGGCAGTCTTGCCACTCACCACTGTCCACCAAGGTGATGTCCCATCTCATCTGACACACAAGCCATCCTTCTGTCACCTCTCTCTGACTGTCACTTCACCATCTCCTGAGGCCGGGAGGGGGACACACAACACTCTGCAGAGGCAGTCTAGCCACTCACCACTGTCCTCCCAGGGCATGTCAATGCACCTCTGACACACAATCCATCCTACTTTAACCTTCTCTCTGAGGTGTTGTTCAACCAACACCTAGCCGCGGTGGGGCAGCTGAACAACACTTGCCCAGGCAGTCTTGCCACTCACCACTGTCCTCCCAGGGCATGTCAATGCACCTCTGACACACAATCCATCCTTCCTTCTCATTGTCTCTGAGTGTCGTCACCATCTCCTATCCTGGGAGGGGGGGCAGAGCACAACACTTGCAGAGGCAGTCTGTACACTCTCCACTGTCCTCGAAGAGCATGTGCCCACACCCTGACACATAATCCATCCTTCTTTCACCTTGTCTCTGAGTGTCACTTCCTGTCACCTATCCGGAGGCAGCGCCAACACTGCTCATGCAGTCTTGCCACTCACTTTGCTCCACCAAGGTGATGTTCTGGCACTACTGACACATAATTCATCCATCTTTCCCTTTTCACTGAGTGTTACATCACCGTCTCCTAGGCTGGGAGGGGTGCAGCACTAACACTTTCCCAGGCAGTCTTTCCACTTCCCACAGTCCACCAAGGTCATATCCCATCACACCTGACACATAATCCATCCTTCTTTCCACTTCTCACGAGTGTCAGTTCACCATCTCCTTCCCTGGTGTGGGGTGGGGGCAGTGCACAACACTTTCACAGTCAGTCTTTCCAATCACCACTGTCCAGCAAGGTCATGTCCAATCACCTCAACACACAATCCATCCTTGTTTCACCTTCTCTCTCAGTGTCTCTTCATTGTTTCCTAGCCCGGGAGGGGGCAGCACAACACTTACATAGGCAGTCTGGCCACTCACCACTGTCCTCCCTGGACATGTTCATGCACCCTGTCACACAATCTATCCTTCTTTCACCTCTTTTTAAGTGTTGCTTTACCACCACCTTGCCTGGGGTGCTGGGCGGGGCAGCACACTTTCCCAGACAGTCTTGCCACTCACCACTGTCCACCAACGTCATGTTCCATCACTAATAACACACAATAAATCTTTCTTTCACCTTTCTCTGAGTGTCTCACTGTCTCCTAGCCTGTGTAGGGGTGCAGTACACAGCACTTGCTCAGACAGTCTTGCCACTCACCACTATCCACTAAGGGAGATGTCCCGCACCACTGACGTACAATCCATCCTTTTCTTTTTTAAAATGTAGTCTTTTTATTTAATTTATAAATGCAGCAATTTTACAGGCAACAATACATCTCTTATTAATACCAGTTGATAACATCACAATACATTACATGTATACTTGTAGCAGTTATATTAGGGAAAATAAATTAACATCTTATTGCTTCAGTATCCAGAGAATCATAATTACTCATTTTAAGTTCAGTCTGTTATTCATTCAGATCAAATCAGGCATAGCACGGTGAGCCCTCCCAATCCCTCCCAGATTTTATTCACATTAAAATTCAAGGATTATCACAGATCATATCCAGAGCATCTTTCACTGCAAAAGAGCAGCAAAATTACATGTTCAGTACATAGCTTAAGGTACAATATCATCATAATGATTTAGTTGGTATGATATCCACTTTTGCCATTGTACATCAAATGTTTGAACTTTGTCCATCATCTTGGCCAAGAGACACTCAAGGGCATATATCTCCCTGGCAAAACAATCTAGACTTTTTAGTGGGTATTTTATTTGTAAACCACAGCCTAGTGATAATTTTGTGGGCTGCTGTTATAAATTTTAAAATTTATTTCAGCAAGTTTTTGTCAATTGCAGACCTTTTGGTTTAATAAAGTCAATATAAATGTGGGAGTGAATAAATCAGTGGTGTCATAAATTGCACTCAGCTTCTCGAGGATCTCCTTCAAAACTTGGATAGCTTAGGACATGACCAAAGGACATGGCTCTGATTTGCTCTGTCATCCCCACATTCTCTCCAACACTGTCCCTCCTAATTCTCCCATACTAGCAGCAAGGCTGGTGTGCGGAAGAAACAAGAATGGAGTTTCCCGCGTATTCATGCCAGTATGGTGAGAAAAGATTTTTATAGTTGGTAAAGCACTCATTCCAGTCCTGCTCACTGATTGATACCTGTAGTTCTTGTTCCCATCTAAACCTGATTGAGTTGGTCGAGTCTCCTGTCTTTCATTTAAGGCTTTATATATCTTACTAATCAGGTGATCTGAGGTCATTCCTCTGATATGAGCTTGTAACAGTTGTATTATTTGGGTAGGGTTTTCACTTAAGGTCATGAGTGACCATTCATATGGCTGAAGGTATGATTTAAGATGTAAATAAGTAATAAAATATTTATGGGGCAAGTGACATTCCTTCCGAAGGAGACAAAGGGAAAGAACCTGTTCTGCCCACTAACTGGAAAATGAATAAAATGCCATATATCTGCCATTGCAATACATAGGGGCCTTAGGGACCTGCTGTCAAATTGCATTATACTTCAGTGTTCCCAAGAACAATTTTTCAGGGAATGTAAAATAATCATTACTGACCTTAAGCCATATTTTTAAGGGTTTCCTGGTGAACTCGGATAATTCATTACCCTTGGCACTTGGGGCATCCCAAAAAGGAGCTCTTGAGTGTTGTATAGGTCTCCCAGGTTACTTCCAATTGTTTCCAGTGTGCATCATATTGTTTATTTAGCCAGTGTAGGACTACCTTAACTGTGCTGCCATCGCATACTTTTGAGGTCAGGGAAGTTGAGGTCACCTCTCTCTGGCCAGTTGCAGAACAGAATATCTAATTCTGGGATGCTTTCACTCAAATAAAGTGGGATATCATTCTGTCCCACACCTGGAAATATGTTTTATCCAGGGTGAAGGGCAGTGTCTGAAGAAAGAACAATATGCAGGGAAATACATTCTGCTTAATTGTATCTAACCTACTCAGAAAGCTTAGGGGAGACGTGACCAACAGATAGATCTTCTGTCAATTTTAGGGTTAAAGGTTCGATTTGAGAGCTCTGCATAAATAGGGTTTCTTGTAAGCTTTATTCCCAAGTATCTCATCTCTTGTCTGTGCCACTTAAAGGAAGTCTTTTTGAAGTGGAGGGAGGGAGGTAATTGTATGTCAATACCTCGGTTTTTGATTTGTTCATTTTATATCCTGCTAGCTTACCAAATGTTTGTAGCTGTTTCCATACTCTGAGATGGATTGATGGATTGTTCAGGACTGGTAAGAGCCAGCAGAATATCATCCTCAAATAGTGATACCTTTGTGGGTTACCTCTCAATGGAAGGCCATCTATGTCCCAGAAGATCTGATGACAATGGCCAGGGGTTCGAGATATAGAGCAAACAACATTAGACATTGGGCACTTGGCGTGGTGCCCCTAGAGAGTTGGAATGTATCCAGTACCCCATCCACCTTAACATTTGCTTTAGGGAGGCATAAATATTTTGTAATTGTTTTATAAGTTGTTCCGGGAATCCAAAGTGCTCCAGAGTCTGCCATAAAAAGACCAACTGACCTGGTTGAATGCCTTTTCAGCATCTAACCCCAGTAGTACTAAAAGGATTTGTATTTCTGTGGCATAATCTACTAGAAATGTGCATGCTTATGGCATCGTGGGCCTATCTACCCTTAATAAAGCCCACTTGATCAGGGTCAATAATAGCTGGCAGTAAATGATCTATTCTAGAGGCCATGGCTGACATGAACATTTGTAATCATAATTTAGCATTGAAATGGGTCAAAATAAGGAGGAGTGTTTAACAGTTTTATGGGGCTTCAGTATGTCTGATATGGTGGCATACTGCCATGTGGGTGGGGGAGTTCTCCTCCTGGACTGCATGTAAGGCTGGGAGTAATATGTGTAGTAGCAGCTTTCTAAATATGTTATAAAATTCAGAGGGATGCCCATCTGGACCTGGCGTCTTCAGGGTCTGAGCTTTTTAGAACTTGGAGTAGTTCTCCCTCTTTGATTGGCACCAGCAAGGCTTCAGCCTGTAGTGGGCTGATTCATGGTATTGGTAAACTCTGTAAATATGATTTGATGTTGTCTAGGGAATTTCCTCTTCTTTAGTGTACAACTCAGGGTAAAACTGCCGTAGAATAAGTCTAATTTCCTGGGGTCTTTTGCTAATCTCCTGTTTTAGGATCTACCATGCTGATTAAGTTCACTCTGGTTCTCTGTTCTTTCAATTTTCTTGTTAAATTTCTGGAGGCCTTAGGTCCCCTTTATGATGTCTTAACTTTAGATAAAACAGTTTTTGTTGTATCGATTGGTCTACTGTTTTTGTAGCTTTTGTTTTACAATTCTTAATCGTTGTCGTATTGTGTGGTCCTTTTGAGCTGGCCAATGCTGCAAATGTAATAGTTCATCCTGCAGGTCTTTATGTGTTTTATCCTCTGCCATTTTTTTTTGTCATTTCTTTTCTCCCTTCTTGCCTCACGACCCACCACTCCTTGGTTGCCCTAGGTCACATCTGCTCCACCTGTCCCTTCCTGAGACATCCAACCTCAAATCGCAGCTGTCCCTGGGTAACCCGGATGAAACCCTTCACGGGCAGGTCCCTCTCAAGGGGAAGGCACTGGGAGGGCACCCAGCACACATACCTGGCCCCAGGGTGCTGCTGAGGTGAATGGTCTCCTTCAGGGCATCTGCGGCAGCGTGGACCGGCAACCGTCTTCTGGTCGGTCGCCAAGCAGATTTTCCGCTTTTCTGCTGTTCCTCCCACGTGTGTCTGCAGAGCTCCTGGTCTCCACCAGAGGCCGCTGCAGTGTGGCGTCAACTCACAACCCACCCCAGGGAGGAGAGCAGTCCCACGGATGCTCAATCCTTTCCTTTCCTGCCAGTCCCCATCATCCCGAGTCTGTTCCCGAACCCAGGTCGCCGGGCGTGGTTTGAGGAAAGGCTCCAACCCTTCAACCCTCTACGCCACCAGGCCAGCTATCTGCAATTTTCTAATGACAGAAAATCATATAACTCTCCTCTTAATGCTACTTTAAAGTATCCCACAGAATTGTGGAGCAACTGCATGCTGCGTGTTTTCTTGTTTAATTTAGGTACAGCCTCCTGGACCAATTCAAGGAATTCTGGGTCCCTAAGATGTGCAAAGTTCAGGCTCCAGTTGGTTTGCTTATATTGTGCCCCTAAGTTCACCCTGAGAAACAGGGAGCATGATCGGATAAGAAGGTGATCCCATGCCATACAACACAAATGGAGTCTAAATGCTCGACTGTGGTTATAAGTAGTCCAGTCGAGCCCTACTTCCCACGCAAGGGCCCAGTGGGTGTATTCTTTGTTTTAGGAAAAAAGTGTCTCCAGGTGTCCACCAAGCCCAGAGAAGTGATGGTTTGTTTTGTGTATTTTGGAGAGTGTTACATCTATGGGCCAGAGAGGTATCAGCATCCAAAGAAGGGTTTAAAGGATATTCAAGTCTCCCTTAGCAGCAATTGTCCCTCCATGAGGGACATTAAATCTGTGAAGAATTTTACTGCTAAGGCTTCCCTGACCGAGGAGGGAACTAGACAGATGCCAGGGTAATGGGTCTTGAGTACAGCTTGCTCGTCACTATGGCATAGCTGCCCTCTGGGTCACTAATCTCACTTTGTTTTTCAAAGGGCATCTCCTGGGAGAATAGAATCATCACCCCTCCTTTTCCCACCCTTATAGGATGATTCAGTTACTACAGAATACCCACACCTCTGAAATTTTTATGTTAAATGCGAGGACATGTGGGTTTCCTGCAGCATAAATAGCCCAGTCTCTCTTTTCTGAATAATTGAAATAATTGAGGCGCTTTATCGGATTACCAATCCCATTCACAAAGTTGACTTAGCCATATCTACAGCTGATCAGTCCTTGTATGCATATCTCCCAGTGTTAAAAGTAATATATCCCCTCCTACCGAACTTATGCCTTTTCACCCCATGCTCAATAATATTATATTATTAATTGCTTTATGTACTGTCACTGATACAAGTGAATTATAATGTCTGCCTGTTGCTCTATTCAAACACCATAACACTGTCCAAGTGTTTAAAAGTATACAAGGATCTAAAAGTTCAGCACTAGGCCTATAACAAATCCATCCTTCTTTCACTTTTCTTTGAGTGTCGCTACTGCTCCTAGCCCTGGGAGGGGAACAGTGCACAACAGTGGCACATGTAGTCCGCCACTCACCACTGTCCACCAAGGTCATGTCCCAGCACCCCTGACACACAATCCATTCTTCCTTCATCTTCTCTCTGTGTCGCTTCACTGTGTTGTAGCCTGGGGAGGCGGCACATAGCATTTACACAGACAATCTGGTCACTCACTACTGACCTCCCAGAGCATGTGCCTGCACCCTCGACACACAATCAATCCTTCTTTCACCTTATCTCTGAGTGTCACTTCCCTGTCACCTAGCTCGAGGGGGCAGTGCCCAACACTTGCTCAGGCAGTCTTGCCACCCACTACTGTCTGCCAAGGTGATGTCCTGGCACCACTGACACACAATCCATCCATCTTTCCCCTTTTCACTGAGTGTCACTTCATTGTCTTCTAGGCTGGGGAGGAGCAGCAGCACACAACACTTTCCCAGGCAGTCTGCCATTTCCCACAGTCCACCAAGGTCATATCCCATCACACCTGACACATAATCCATCCTTCTTTCCACTTCTCACCAAGTGCCAGTTCACCATCTCCTTCCCTGGTGTGGGGTGGGGGCAGTGCAACACTTTCACAGTCAGTCTTTCCGATCACTACTGTCCAGCAAGGTCATGTCCAATCACCCCAACACACATCCATCCTTGTTTCACCTTCTCTCCAGTGTCTCTTCACCATCTCCCAGCCCGGAGGGGGCAGCACACAACACTTACATAGACAGTCTGGCCACTCACCACTGTCCTCCCTGGACATGTTCATGCACCCCTGACACACAATCTATCTCTTCACCTTCTTTTGAGTGTCGCTGATCACCACCTGCCTGGGTGCTGGGCGGGGCAGCGACACTTCCCAGACAGTCTTGCCACTCACCACTGTCCACCAACGTCATGTTCCATCACTAATAACACACAATAAATCTTTCTTCACCTTCTCTGAGTGTCACTTCGCTGTCTCCTAGCCTGTAGGGTGCAGTACACAGCACTTGCTCAGACAGTCTTGCCACTCACCACTTTCCACCAAGGTGACGCCACGGCAGCACTGACACACAATCCATTCTTCTTTCCCTTCTCAACAAGTGTCACTTCACCGCCTCCCAACACGGGGGCACACAACTTGCACAGGCAGTGTGGTCACTCAACACTGTACTCCCAGGGCATGTCCACGTATCCCTGACACACAATCCATCCTTCTTTCACCTTTTCTCTGAGTGCCGCTTCACCGTCTCCTAGCTCAGGTTGGGGAGCAGCACAAAACACTTGCACAGGCAGTCTGACCACTCCAACACTGTCCACCCAGGAGATGTCCCTGCACCCCTGACACACTATACTCCTTCTTTACTCTTCTCTCTTAGTGTTGCATCACCATCTCGCAGGCCAGGGAGGTGGGCAGTGATAACACTTGCACAGCCAGTTTGGCCACTCACCACTGTCTTCCCAGAGCATGTTCCAGCAGCTCTGACATGCATTCATCCTTATTTCAGCTTCTGTCTGAGTGTCACTCACCGTCACCTAGTCCTGGTGGGGGGCAGTGTACAACACTTGCCCAGGCAGTCTTGCCACTCACCACTGTGCACCAAGGTCATGTCCCGCACCCCTAACACACAATAAATCCTTCCTTCACCTTCTCTGAGTGTCGCTCACTACCTCCCTAGCCCGGGAGTGGAGGCATACATAACACTTGCCGAGTCAGTCTTGCCACTCACCACTGTCACCAAGGTCATGTCCTGGCACCCCTGACACATAATCCATCCTTCTTTCCACTTCTCACCAGTGTCACTTCATTGTCTCCTAGCCCGGGAAGGGGGCAGCACAACACCTGCATAGGCAGTCTGGCCACTCACCACTGTCCTCCCAGGGCATATTCCCTCACCTCGACACACTATCCATCCTTCTTTAATGTTCTCTCTGAGTGTTATTTCACCATTTCCTAGCTTGGTGGGCAGCACACAACACGTGAACAGGCAGTCTGGCCACTCACCACTGTCCTTCCTGGCCCTATCCCTGCACCCCAGACAAACAATTCATCCTTCTTTAACCTTCTCTCTGAGTGTTACTTCACCATCTCCTAGCCTGGCCGGGGGAGACACTGCACAACACTTTCCCAGGCAGTCTTGCCACTCACCACTGTCCACCAAGGTCATGTCCCATCATCCCGACACACAATCCATCCTTCTTTCACCTTCTCTCTGAGTGTCGCTTCACCATCTCCCTAGCCGGGGAGGAGAGACAGCGCACAACACTTGCCAGGCAGTCTTGCACCTCACCACTGTCCACCAAGGTGATGTCCTGGCACTGTGGAAGCACAATCCATCCTTCTTTTCCTTCTTACCGAGTATCACTTTACCTTAGGTAGACAGACATGTGGGGAGTATTTGATGTAATAACTGTGGGGCAGCAGTCTTCTGGGAGTCTTTCTGGAGGCTGAGATGCTGCCCTATTTGCAGACAACTCTCTGCCCTGAGGGAGAAAGTTGCCCATCTTCAGGCCACACTGGACAGTAGTAAGGGAACCTCCCCCATCCAGGGAGCACCAGAGCTACCACCACTACCTCAGAGGTTGCAAGAAAGCACAGCAGTTGGACCACAGTGGGCTCAGAGAGGGTGAGGGTGGTGGAATGAAGGCACACCAAGTCAGTTGTTCCACTCCATAATCCATACACCATTCTGGGGACCATAGTTCCTCTATGGATTCAACCGCAGAGGAGACTTAGGAGGTTGGGACAACTGTCACAAGGGAGGCCCACAAGAAGGAGGCAGAGGACACCACAGGAAAGGAAGCAGCTCCTGGTGGGGACTCAATTATTAGGGAATAGAACTGGGGGAGCAGGAAAACTGAAGTAAGGTGCCTGCCTGGTGCCATGGCTTGGAGGCAGGAAGCGATCCTCAGGATCACGAGAACAGTTGCACGGGAGTCTGAGCTGGATGTCATTGTCCACCTAGGGACAAATGACTTGGCTCATCATTAGATTAGAGCAGTGCAGGAGGACTTTGTAGAGTTGGGGAGGGGCCTAAGACAAGTAGCACACACAGTATCCTTCTCAGAGGTGCTGCCTGTCTATGGCATGGATAAAGGGAGGTACATTGCACCATGCAATTTAATGAAAGGTTGAAGAAATGGTGTGGAGCACAGGGATTTGGCTTCATCAGGGACTGGGGTTCCACCTGGAGGACACCAGCCTATACTGGCAGGATGGTCTGCATCTGTCCAGGAAGGAACAAGTCTTATGGGAAATCGGTTTAAATGCTTCATTGGCAAGCTTTTAAACTAGTCAAGGGGAGACATTGATAAGCAGCAGGAATTCCCAGCCTCCCTACAAAGAGGGTACTAAATGAGAAAAGACCAAGGTAGAAAAGGCAGTGGGGATGCTGCTACAAAAGGTAAAGCCATCAAAAATGGAGAGCAATGAGTACCAATGCCGAAGACTGGGTAACAAGCTTCCTGAATTAGTGGCCTTGATGGAGGAGGAACATTTGATATTGTGGCAGTCACAGAAACATGGTACATGCAGAACCATGACTGAGACATAAACATACCAGGATACACTATCTACAGGAGGAACAGGGAGGGTAAAGAGAGGAGGAGGAGGAGTAGCTCTCTACATAAAGGAAGGAATCAAAGCAATAGAACAAAAGGGTAAACAGGGAGGAGAAGAAACACTGTGGGTCAACTTGGAGACAGGCAATGGCACCACAATTCACACAGGGGTTGTATACAGACCCCCCTCTCAGGGGAGGAAATGGACAAGGAAATGATAGAAAGTATACTTAGAATGGCAGAAAAAGTGGAGATATTGCTGATGGGTGATCTGAATATGCCAGATGTTAACTGGAGTGCAGTTCCAGCAGCCACTTCTAAGAGTGGGTTATTCTAGATGCCCTACAGGGGCATGCCTTAGACAACTAGTATTGGAACCCACTCGAGAGGGAGCAATCTTAGACCTGGTTCTCTCAAATGGAGATGGAGAGAGGATCACAGATGTAGAAGTGGGTAGCCATCTGGGAACTAGCGACCATCGAACAGTATGGTTCACAATAAACACAGCTGTGAGTCAAGTCATACAAAGGCAAAAGTGCTGGACTTCAGGAGGGCTGACTTTGCCAAAATGGTGAGTGCCAAGAAATGCAGTAGCAAATGGGCAGGAGGGGTGGAAGAACAATGGGGAATAATAAAAACTGCCTTCACAGAGGTAACAAGCCTTTGTGTAAAGCAAATAAACAAAACAAAACGATGTAAGAAACCACTATGAGTCTCAAAGGAGGTGGCAGTGAAGGTTCAAGAGAAAAGAAAGCATTCAGGAAGTACAAGGAATCACAGAAGGAGCAGGGCAGAGAATTGTATCAGTTAAAGCAAAGGAAGCTGGGAAGGCAGTCAGAACAGCAAAGGCCCAAACCGAGGAAAGATAGCCAACTCAGTTACTGAAGGGATAAAACCTTTTATTGGTACATCAGGGAGTGTAGGAAGACCAAGGGAGGATAGTAAGGCTTAATAAAGGGGAGGGGTGGGCAGAGGTGACGGTGAAAGGCAGAGATACTAAACAAATCATTTTGCTCAGTATTTACAAATTAAGAGGGGAGGTACGTAAACCAAACAATAGAAACACTCTGGATACAGAAGTTGATACCAACCCATTTACAGAAGAAAGGGTTCTGAAAGAACTCTAAAACTGAAAGTGGACAAAGCAATGGGTCCTGATGGGATTCATCCCAGAATTCTAAAAGAACTAAGGACACCACTGACTACCCTGTTTAATAAATCATGGGAGGATGGGGTGGTACCTGAGGACTGGAGGAGGGCAAATGTGATTCCACTTCACAAAAGTGGGAGCAGGGCAGAAGCAGGAAACTACAGACCTGTTAGTTTAACCTCAGTGAAAGGGAAATGATGGAATCACTTCTGAAGGAAAGAACTGTAGAGTACCTAGAGGCCAGAGGGGCACAGGACCCAAGGCAGCATGGATTCACAGCAGGAAGGTCATGCCAGATGAATCTAATAGATTTCTTTGACTGGGTGACCAAAGTAGTAGATCAGGGAGGGCTGTGAACATGGCCTACCTAGACTTTAGCAAGGCATTTGACCCAGTCCCACACAAAAGGTTAATATACAAGTTAGCCAGCCTGGGAGTGGATCCCAAGATGATAGCCTGGTAAAAGAATTGGCTGGAGAATAGGACACAGCGGGAATATTAAATGGAGTCCACTCTGAAGAAAGGGGTGTTACTAGTGGGGTACCACAGGGTTCAGTATTAGACCGGTCCTCTTCAATGTCTTTATAGCGACATTGCAGAGGGACTGGCAGGAAAAGTATGTCTTTGCAGATTACTCAAAGATCTGCAACAGAGTTGATGCACAAGTGGGGTGGAAAGGATGAGAGGGACTTGGCAAGGTTAGTGGAATGGTCAAATATATGGCAGCTTAGATTCAATGCTAAGAAGTGCAAGGTAATGCACCTGGGAAACAAAAACCCAGGGAAGAGTATACAATGGGGGTGCGTACTAACAACAACAAAAATGGAAAGGGTCCTGGGGGTAGTCATATCAGATGACCTAAAGGTGGGCAAGAAATGTGAGAGGGCAGTAAGGAGGGTTGGGGATACTGGGATGCATAGGAGAGGCATCACCAGTAGAAACAGGAAGTTGTTATTCCTCTGTACAGACAGTTGGTGAGATCCCATCTGGAGTACTGTGTGCAGTTCTGGAGACCTAATCTCTGCAAAGACATAGACAGGATGGAAGCTGTCCAGAGAAGGGCAACTAAAATGGTGCAGGGTCTGCACCGGAAGACATATGAAGAGAGACTTAAGGAGCTTAATATGTATAGCCTCGAGAAAGGGGGTGGAACATGATAGAAACTTTCAAGTACCTCAAGGAATCAACAAAGTCCAAGAGGGTAGCATCTTTCAGAAAAAGAGGTGTGCAAGAACAAGGGGCACAATTTGAAGATGGGGGTGGCTCAGAGGTAACGTGAGGAAGTATTCTGTCATAGAGAGGTTGTGGATGCATGGAACGGCCTTTTGGAGGAGGTTGTGGAGTCAAAACAGTGGTGGAATTCAAGCATGCATGGGACAGTCATAAGGCAATTCTAGGGGTGGGAGTAGGAAAAAGTAGGCTGCTGGTTAACTAGAATCTGCAGTTTATCCATTAGGTAGGAAATGGGCAGACTGGGTGGGCCAAGTGGTCCTTATCTGCCATCAAATTCTGTTTCTATGTTTCTCCTAGCTCAGAGAAGGGAACAGCACACAGCACTTGCACGTTAGTCTGGCCGCTCACCATTGTCCTCCCAGGCATGTCAACACAAGCCTGACACATATACATCCTTCTTTTACCTTCTCTCCGGTGTTGCTTCACCATCACCTAGCCCTGGGTGGGGTGCGGGGCAGTAAAACACTTTCCCAGGCAGTCTTGACATTCACCACTGTCCACCAAGGTCATATCCCAGCACCCATAACACACAATAAATCCTTTTTTCACCTTCTCTCTGAGTGTCACTTTACTGTCTCCTAGCCTGGGATAGGGGAGGGAAATTCACAACACTTGCACAGTCAGTATGGCCACTCATCACTGTTCACCCAGGACATGTCCCTGCACCCTTGATGGATAATATGCTCTTCTTTAACCTCCTCTCTGAGTGTCACTTCACCATCTCTAGCCTGGGAAGTGGGGGAGGCAGCACACAACATTTGCACAGGCAGTCTGGCCACTCAACACTGTCCTCCCAGGTCATATACCAGCACTGCTGACTGATAATAAATCCTTATTTTACCTTCTGTCTTCATGTCACTTCACTGTCACCTATCTCATGGAGTGTGGGCCAGTGCTCACTACTTGCACAGTCCACCAGGTTTGGGTACTTATTGTCAAGCCAAATGTTGTGGGTAAAAGTTTATGCCTTTGTAGTACAGACACTAAATGCAGGAATTGTTCCCCTATGACTATTGCACGTGGTATCATGAACTCGCCTGGGGGGTGCTCCACTACATTTGTCCTCTGCATGGTGAATCCCAATGCTATGTCTCCCCATCATACATCTGAATCACACACACTAAATCCAGCAATGGTTCCATCTCTAACCATTGCCCATGATACCATAATCTCATCCAGTGGTCTGTCTACCAGATTTTACCAATAGTCTTGAAGCCATACACTGTACTAACTTGTCATACATGCAGTGAAGCCAACCAGGATGAAGTGCAGCACTGCACAATTCCACAGCACAGTTATGGCTTCAAACAATGAAATTTCAATGGATTTATTCCATCTGGGCATGCATTAATCCAGTCACACCACACTTCATTGTGGTGTTCCAGACTAGCAGCTAACATAAAGACATAACTCAGGCACTGTTCCTTCTATCACTGCTGGCTGGTGTGCAATGCTGTACACTACTAAGGGTGGATGGTCCACAATGTATTCCTGTTTCCATGTGTTTGGATGACTCTGGCGGATATGACATTTAGGTACATAACATGTGGTCACAATGTCCTAATGCTCATTTTTCCCCATGTTTCTTATTAATAATACTAATGTCTCCTCACTTTTTCATGGCTTGTTGCTCAAGATGCATCGACTGTTGTCTCGTGACAATCACCGGCTATGGCTACCATCCACAGCATCAGTTTGTACTGTATTTTGACATGGAGAGTACGGCACCCATGTATAACTACAACATGTGGCAGTCATGGTTTGGCAGCACTACACAGTATCCGGTGACTGCTCGATTGCACCACTGTGAACTGTGACTGCATCACATCATTGCTGACTATCAAGAAATGTATACCACTGAAGCCATATAGTTCTGACTTTAATGGATTCATTTTTAGTCTGGTGTAAGATCTGTGGTGTGTGTTGGTTAACCTGCTGTTCTGGTTGGATTGCCGCAACCATTGTCCTTGATACAGCAATGAAACACAATGCTCACAGCTTGCAATCCATGTTGTTTCAACAAGGTTTATGTGTGTAAGATCACACCACACAGCCTTTGGTGATATGTGAAGAAACTGTGTTCCAAGATGTGTTCCATTATCAGGTTTTTGTGTACACAACTGTGTGACTTTGTCAGTCAAGGTTGGAACAGAAAAGCAATGCTTAGCACTGTGTTGAATGATGACATTAACATGATGTCTCAATGGTAGTTGAACAGTGTTCTTGACAGCCAGGGCCCATCCATTGCTGACCAACCACTGTCTGTGTCCTCATAATTTATTCATATGTACCAGTGAAGAAACATACATGGTGAATTGTGCTATGTTCTTTCAAAACACATGTGTGAACTTTGAACAGAATTTAAAAATGCATGTCTCCCTCTTCTGTCATGTATTTCTGACAGTTAACTCATGGCTACATTCTCCCAGTACTGATTACTGCGATGTAGGGTTTGGCAAATAATGATTTTCACTACTTTCATGTCAACTCCAATGTAATACTGCTCGCTGCAATTGATCAATGTTTGTGGAATATCAATGGGGAGAGATGGGGTATATAGTGCTTGTGTAACTTGTAGTACTTTTGTGGCTTTACTCTATTCCCACCCTTGGTAGTAGGTATGTAGCTAGTACAGTCCACTCCACTTATGGCACCGGTAAACGGGCATTCGCTACTGCTGGCAAAAGTTAAAAACAAAACCATTTCCCATTGTTTTCATTATGTTCCTCTGTTTTCAATGATCTAGAGATGCCTGCTATTGAGGGCATTTCAGAGCTTAGTTAACACCTCTAAATCACTATGTGCTCAGTCTGGTCTTGCTAATTGTGATCAATTAGTGGCCAGTTCTTGACTCAGCTCTTATTCAGTTCCCATTTAAGTCATCTAAAAGTGTTCAGTTTAAATTTAAGCAGTGCAACAATGGCAAAACACAAGGCACTTTCTCTTAGTGAAAAATCAAACTTTTAAACTACATTGATGTGTTGCCTAAGATGAGCCAGCTCGACCTGTCAGCTCAGCTTTGCTCTCTAAATCAACAATTACAGATCTTAGAAGCAGCAGGAGCAGTTGTTTACTGAATGGCATCAAAATCAAAATCCTGATTGTAGCGCCAAGAGGAATGGCAAGGATTGCATGTAGAAATACCCTACTCCGGTGGTTCCAAAATGCCCGTGGCAGAGATGCACTAATCAATGGCCCACTGCTAGCACAAAAGGCACAGCAGCTCACAGTCACTATGGGCCGAGAGGACTTTAAAGCATCTGAGAGATAGCTCCAAAGATGGAAAGCATGCAACAACATAGGCTTTCACAGAGTCCAGAGTAAAAGTTAAATTCTGATGCTGTCGGTGCCGAGCAGTAGCTCTTGAATGTTTTGCCAGGTCTGCTGGAGGTTATGAACCCATGGACATCTTCAACTGTGATGAAACTGGCCTGTTTTATTGATGTGTTGGTTATGGCACACCAGTTTTAAATCGAACCCACTCCTTGTCTCCAAAAACAAAAAGGATCCCATGTCTGTGATGCTTTGCTGTAATATGGATGGTTCACAGAAAATGGAACCAGTTGTTGTGGGCAAGAAGAAGGAAACAGTTCAGCTACTGATTAGCATTGCTCTAATGACTCTGCGATCGTGCCATGGAGCAAAATGTGGAACTTTTGCCAAACTGGGACATGCTACACAAAAGTAGAGAACTTGGCAACTATACACCAGAAGCAACTCAGTACAGACCCCATCACTGAATATTTTACTGGACTGCAAAAGTAACAGGGGTCATAGCTACAAGGTGTAGGGGTGGTGGAACCTGGGACCATGAGGTTTGAGGGGCCCAAATCATGATTTTGATGTTTATTCAAAACTGGGAAGGGCCCTGTAACATCGCTTGCACCCAGGCCCTCTGGAAATTTGCTACACTACTGAAAAGCAAGACTTACTCAGCGTTACAATACTTGCTGAAAATTATTTAGTATTTAAATTTTTGTATTTGTTTGGTCACTATGAAAGAACCCTTCACTTAAAATGATAAAATGAGTGTTCTACAGTTGCTCTAGAGTAACTCTACAGTAATTCTTAAACTGTTATGAAAAAAAATAGTGTCATTTGTTCTTTTGGTTACATCGACCAACGCCTATAATGGGCAAACAGTAACAGGACAAATGTGCCCACTATAAATGGCTTTGACTGTAATTTGTGAGAATAGAAGGCACATGAGCAAGAGTGAAAAGAGCACCAGAGAAGGAGGAGGATGGGATGGTGGTGGACAAAAGAAACACTCCATAAGCAAGGGAGGTGCGTTACTGGAGGGTTAAGTAGTGGTTGTGGGAGGAGCTATTCCCCACATTGAACCTTGGGCCAAACCCTCCCATTCAATGTTTGTGGAATAGTAATGAGTAGAGATGGGGTATATAGTGCTGGTGTAACTTGTAGTACTTTGTGGCTTTACTCTATTTCACCCTTGAGTAGTGGGTACAGTAGCAGCCACAGACACTACCAGCTATTTCTTGAAATTTCTGTGATATTTCCAGATATATCTATTGCTTTCTCCATTTCTTCAGTAGGGCAGCAGAGAAACTCTTTGAAATTTTTGTGAAATATCTGGAAATAGCTGGCAATGTCTGTGCCTACTACTGTATGTAGGTAGCAATTTGTAGGAAATAGAAGGTCCAAAAAGATACCTCCTCCAACTCACGGAGAGTATGACCCCTAGCACTCAGGAGAGTAACCCCTCCCAGGTGGAGGAAACCTCTGAGGACCCATGGCTGGAGGTCTGCCCATCCTCAGGGCATACTAAAAGGAGAAGGACCTGGGCTCTAGTAACCATAGCTAATTTGAGGTTGGTGATTTGCTTGAGAGATTATGATCCATCCTCGATCCATGGATGATGTAGATTGACCGATGATCCTGAGGTTGAAGGCTGGTCTTTCTGAAGGAGCGAAGAATCCAAAATGTGAAGTAAATCCAGGTGAAGGAGGGTGAAGGAAGTCCAAGTTTCCAAGATGATGAATGGTCCTTGTCCCATGGAATTGCAAGGGTGTAATGAGCAGAGGAGCATGACTATGATAAGTTACTAGATGGGAAACGGCAGAAATGCTATGGTTCAAGAAGTCATAGGTGAATGGTCAAACTTGTGAAGGGTTTGAATGTCAAGGTATGGTCTAGAGGTAAGGAATTCAGTAATGAATGAGGAGTCGCTAAGGAAGCATCCATGAAGTAGAAGAGAGTCTTGATTGCCCTGGAGATGATTGTTCATCTCAATCAAAAGACAATGCAGACTGAATGATGATCCTGAGGATGAAGGGTACTTCTTTCCATAGGGATAGTAGGAACCTATGTGTGGAGCAGATCCGGTTGAAGAAGGGCTAACATAGTCCATTTTTCCAAGGTGATGAAAGATGCATGTCCAAAGGGATTGTAGGGGTGTACTGAGTCAGAGAGCATAATCTGATCAATATAAAACCAGACAATACACTGTAGGATTTGTAATGATTTATAAAGTCATGGGTGACTGATCAAATTGTGTGAGGTTTGATGTTCCAGGTAGTATGGAGGTAAAGAATCAATTAGTGAGTGATAAGTCACTAAATAAGCATCCCAGAGTAACACGAGTAGAGGAGAATTTGAGTGACTGATGAGAGTAATGCCATAGTAATCAGTAATCAAACAGAAGAAGATTTGTTGAGCGGTCCAGATGGTTGCCAAATGTATATGGGGAATGATTGGAATTCGTATAGGGGATGGATCGCTTCTTTGGTCATGATGTTCGTGACTCTGTATGTAAATATTCTGCTGGTATGCTGCTTGAAGTGAGTGTGGGTATTTCTATGGTGTGATCATCTAGGAGATGTACTGTGGTATATGTGTTGGTTAAGTTTACAGGTAATCCTGATGCCAAAGTACTCCAGTGAATCTTAGAGGTGGATATAAGGAAGAGTCTGTAGGCTGAATTGGTAATGAGATCGATTAGTGCATGATGCCATAAGGTCATAGTGCTACGGCTGATTAAGACTGACTGGGAAGCAAAACTGAATTGGTGAATTTGTCTTGACTGCTACGGATTGCCAGATGGAATTCAGTAGAGCCAGTTCTTGGTGATGGTCTTTACTGCAGAGATTAACAAAGGTAGTTCAATAAGAAGAGGCTGAAGGGTCCGTTGGAAGAGTGGTTAACCTGGTTGAAGGTACTAGTGAAAAGGGTGGATGATTGTATAAGGAGTGGTGATGTCCAGAAGCAAAACAATGGTTTGGATGGCATGGAGTTAGTAATCAGCTAGGTGGTGGCGATCCCACGATGAATATTTCTGGATGATATCTATGAAATTCTTAAAACAAGCAATGACTGCTGAGGAGTAGGAGTTGAGTAACATGGTGATAGTAGGAGAGGCTGCAGAAGGTAAGACAGATGATGTTCATAGTTGAATGGGTTATCATGTGATTCCTGGTGTCCGTAAAAGGATACTAATTACAAAGTCAGGGTGTAGCAGAGGGATTTACATACTTTCCATGTGGAGGATGGCCAATGAGACAAAGTAGACGGGAACTCATGGTAGTGGAATGGACAGGAGTCAGGGGGTATATCCATTAGAGACTGGGAAGATCTTCCTATGTCCAGGTGAATGGGATTTCATGAATGATCCTGTAGAGCTGATTAGGCAGTGTATAAAGCTCCATGATGACGAAGGAGTCTATGAGGCATGTTAGCCAAGGAATGCTTGCTGATAGTAGTATTTTCCAGAGTACTGAATGAGCGATCCAATGAGAAGTGGAAAGGTACTGTTAGAATGGCCAGAGTAGGAGCATGAAATGGATAATATGAAAGAGCAGTTGGCCTGGTAGGAGTATGTTTGAAGATAAGGTGTTAGGCCCAAAGAGCCACAAGCAAAATGGCACAAAGCCCCGAGCCTGCAAGGCAGAGTGGAGATGCAGCCAGTCGATCGGGAAGGAAGTTCAGATCAAGTTCTGAGGAACTGGAGAAACTAGCCAAGGATGATGATGAGCTAGGCGGCCAGATAACAAACTATGCAGGAAGGAACAGAACCAGGACGGCCCCAGTGAACAGCAGCAGTATGCAGGGAGGCTAAAGCAGTCACTAGAAGACTATCCTTGAGGTTGAAAGTGAAGTGCAGTATGCAGATCATCAAGCTGTGGTTCAGTGGTCCTATGTCCAATGATGGAATCAACTAACTAGAGAAGGGATGAATGGAGTTGAGCGAAGAAGGAGAAAGTCTCACATCTGAAAGAGAAATTAAACTCTGCCATCAACTGGTAGGGTGACCAACAGCAAGGGAGTCTTAGAGGCAGGCAAACTGGATCAAAAGAGACACCAGACCAGCTGGCAAAACCAAATCATGAGAGACTAGAGACCAAGGAGACTGGTATGATGGTCCTTAGAAGAGCAGGATGGCGAGTGGAGCAGAAGGATGTGATTCATTCAAAGTGGAGGAGGCCTGTGATTGGGGAAGTGGCAAACTGGCAGGATGAAGGCAAGCAAGTCAACGAGGTTCTGGTTTAGAAAGGAAGCACAACCTAACAAAAGTCATGGATGAATCAAGGAGCAAATCCATTAATTGGCTACCGTGCCTGAGAAATGGGGAGATACCCACAGTTGATGTCATCAGGCAGAGCCAGGATGGAAGACAAATGGAGGGAGATGTCCTAATCCCGTGAGGGAAGTACTGACCAGTATTGATAGAGGAATCAGATGGTGGGCAAAGCAATGCAATCTCAGGCTACTGACCAGGCAAGGTAGTGTGTAAGGCTGGAAGAAGGGCTGTGGCAATGAGAAAGAAAGATAGCTGCCAGTAGGAGATCCAATTCCAGGTGCATCATGGATTCTGGATAGCAGGTGGAGAGTGAACACGTGGAAAGCAGCTAAATCCAGGTACCAGCCATGGAAATCAGTGAATAGGATGATAAAATGAGGCTGCAGACAGGGTAGGATGGAGAAGGCAAGTTGGGCACAGTCCATGTTCCAGGAGGGAAGCAGAATCTGGGCAGTAGGCTGAGAACACATAAGTTGAAGCAGTAGACTGTAGACTCAAGTACCTGTCCAGGTTGGCTGAGATAGCTGATGGTGATGGGAGACATCCAAGCATGGTTAGAATGATGAGGGTACCTGGGTGTTAGAGTTCCATTCCAGAAGGGAAGTGGCAACTGGTATGCTGTAGAGAAGGAATGGTACAGCCTATATATTGAGACATGGCTCCCATCCTGGTAGCCAGAGCTAGCTAGCTGCACTCAATGCTGCCAAGCAAAGTTAGGGATGGAGAATGTCAGGTTGTCTGGTAGTAGGAGCTAGTAATTGTGATGGAATCCCATCCCTGGTAGACAGAGGAAGCTACCTTTGCTCTCAGCACCTTAGAAGGTGCAAGTTAGGGATGGAGTCTGATTACTGTTGGTATGGCTGGCTAAAGCATGACACTGCTGCAGAGAGAGAGGAGAAGCAGTATAGGAAGCAAGAATAGGGCAAGGAGTAGTGAATTGTATTCTAAATTGTAAATAGTAACACCAAGCAGTAGGAATGAGAGACACATATCACAATGGGTATATGGTAGAATCAGATAGCAGTAGTAGATGGGGAAGTGCTCTGGAGCATACATTTAGCAGAAAACTGGAAAACAGTGAAGGACTGAAGTAGCGATCAAGAGAGGAAGCTCCATAGTGTAAGGTATTAGTTACACATAAAGCAGAGGGCTAGGGAAATGCAACCGTGACGAGTTGCCATACCTCTGGATGTAGAGGAACTGGAGAAGGTGACTGTAAGATGAACTCTAACATGGCTGAGTCGAGCTGAAGCCCAGAATTAGACTTTCCTGTGATCCGAGGACATAGCTAGATGGCACGGTGAGAGAACAACTAATGGCTGCATATGGAACTCTGTTTCTCTTTGCTGACAATGGAATTAATGTTATAGCTAGTTGAGGTCATGTATGAGTGAATGTTTAGGAGCATAGTACTTCACAGCAATAGAATAATGTAGGCCTGACCCTCCCATTGACCCTAAACTTTAGCACAGGGCACTATAGTAGGTTACAGACAGGATAGTTCAGAAGGTCAAGCTACATAGTCAGGTGACACTGCTAACTCTCAACAGGCAATAATTGGCAGTTTAAAACACAATAACTCATTATGTTGGTTTCAGTTACATAACTGTGTCATATGTACAGTATTAATAATCATACACAGTTAACTCAGAAAGTAGAACTAAGGCTCAAATAAGATCTTGCTGGGTGGAGCCTGAGTTAGTTAGACTGTTATGCCAGGACACATGTGGTCTGGCAGTTTGTGGAGTAAAAGACATTATATTGAACAGACTGATTTGTGTTGAGCATGAAACAATACATGACACCAGGAGTAATCAGTACACAGCATAGAGAGAGAAAATGGAGCAGATGAGGCTTCCTCACAACTAAGCTTACAAGAAATAATGAGGAAAACTGCTGACAGTTTTGACGGATGAAGTAGAATTCTGATAACGTGCTATGGGGAAAACAAGTAGTGTAGCAGGGTACAGTATGCAAGGGTTGTTAGAGAATGATGGAAAGTATCAATGCATGACTGGTGAAGGATGAGTTAGGGAACTGGACTAACTGAAATCGAGAAATGGAATGGTAGTGTACTTACTAACGGGTGGTGGTGAATGTAGAAGCAGAGTCCTGGCGTCTCTCCGTGGATTGGAAGGTAACAAGAGTGGAAGACCTAAGTAGCTAGAAGTGCATAGCAGGAAAAGGACATGCAGAAGTGGTGGGCCATGGGAAGGTAGGGTGCAAATGGAATGATGCAATGCATTGCAGTAATGAGTAAAATCCAGGGTGTCAAAGGAAGGTCGTATGTACTGGTCCTGAAAAGTGTAGGTGTGTTGTGGCAGCAGTGGTCTTACCACCGCAACTGTCATGTGATGCGCATGGGAAAACAGGAAGGAAGCTAGGGACAAAGCAGATGGGACAAGGAGGAGAGTTGGGACACCTGGAGCAAAATAATGCCCAGAAAGGAAACTAGAGAAGCAAGAAATGGGAAGTCCCAAACAAGAAAGAAGGGGCAGAGAGGTGGCCAAGCAGCCTCATAGACAGACAGACCAAAATGCAGCAGAAGGGAAGGCACAAATCAGAGATAGGGAGTACAGAGAAGACAAGTGAGCAGCAGGAAGCCCAAGGAGCACAGCTGCACAAGCCATGAAGGGAACCAGGCAAAAACACTCTCTAGCAAGGGAGGCATTAGTGGAGGGTTTAGTAGAGGTTGTGGGAGGAGCTAGTCCCCACATCGAACCTAGGGCCAAGCCTCCATTAGCATTGATTGCAGATTGTAAAACTTATTGCATGCATGTTATGTGTTTCATCACCCTTTTCACAGCTACTAGCTGAGGTTGTTACATCAGTTCTGACAGACATGCAATCTTTATTAGCTGAACTTTCTTTGACAATGAATGCCACAGTTGACACAAGTACTCAGGTATGTCACAGGTCACACTTGTCCAACTATGTTGAGTCATGGCGAGTCAACGTATTCACTCACATGACCGTTATGTCGGCCTTCATGGTCAGCCTTGCTTTTTATTGCATGGTGACACGCGACACTGAATTGACCCAGTAACAGTCAGCAGTGTTGTGGTTGACAATTATGGACATAACAATATCATGCATGATGTGGCAGATGAATGGATGGATGTATGCTACCGACAGCATTTCAGTTTCAAATCGGTACTTACCATTGGTGGACATCAGAGAGGAGAGTCCCTCAGACGATGTGGGGAGCAGTTGGCAGGTGGGGAGAAGGTTAATGAGGATGATAGTGAGGGAGGGTTGGGGAGAGTGCCCGGACTACTGAAGGACCCAGGGTTGTAAAAGGAAGAGGAGCTGGGAGTAGGGAGTGCAAGGAAGGGCAGATAAGGGGTGGTAAGGAGGAAACATAGATTCCAGGGAAATATGTACCAGCAGGGAACCAGTATGTGGGGCAGCAGAAAGAAGGGTCATCAGAGTAGTGACAGGGGTCCCTGAGGGTCAGGAGGGGCCAAGTACAAGTGCATGCTGCAGGGATAGACCAAAAAGGGAAGCATGGGGGGTTTAGGAGGGGAAGGACAGGTAGAGACCAAAATAGAAAGGGGGTAGGATAGAGAGAAAGAGATGGTGGGCCAGAGAAAGTGAAGAGGTAATGGGTGAGGGAGGCAGAGGAAGGGGTAGGCCTGAGGGCAAGGAGGAGGTCACAGTGCTCCTACTGGGGTAGTCCATGATCGGATATTAAGTAGGAAGGAGGGTAATGCTTCACTGTCAAGGTCAAGAGTATATCTGACCTGACTGAATGAGAGCAAGCATTTGTCTATGCTCTGGTGAAAGATTGTGGGGATCCACTGACATATTAGAGCTCCTGGGCATTAATGACATACAAGGGAAACAGTGTGCTGGAGATTCAGGCAAGGTTCTGGAGCTAGCCAGGTGTGCCCACATTGTGGGGTATGCGGTCTCCTTGTCGGACATCTACTTGTGCCTAGAACCATAGCAGGTAACAAGCAGGAAAAATCAGAGAGGTTAATGAATGACTCAGTTCATGGTGTGTGGCTAGTGGGTATGGGTTGGTGGTGGACTGTGGTACAACTCATGAGGACAAGGTGCTGTATGCTAAGGATAGGCTCCACCTAACTTTGTGGGGGGCAGAGGTTTTCAAAATAAAACTTGCAGAAATCATCAATTCTTGGTGTGGTTTAAATGTGTGAGGAGAGGAGGCTTGAGGTAGGATGTTGATGCTAGCCTCTCCCCAGGAGGTGGGCAGGGGTGTCTAACAGAGGCACCCATCTGTTTCGCAACAGAGCAGGGCAGGCACACAGGTTGGGGGTGGACAAGGGCAAGGGTGGGGATGGAGGGTGGTCCGATGAATGCCAGGAGCTTGGTAACAAGATGTCCAAGCTTCAGCTGATGTTAACTGATGTGGAGGTGTATGTGGCAGCAGTCACTGAAACCTGTACTACTACTCCTCTGCATGGCATGGGCAGGGAGGTGGGGTAGCACTTATCATTAGGGATGGCATAGATGAATGCAGGGTGGAGGGGCAGAGGGACATGTACAGGCATTATGGGTAACCTTGCAGGCACCTGGGGGTAAGTTGGTGAAGTTGGTTGTGGTTTCAGGCCACCTATGCAGTGGAATATCTGGAGGAAGGTCGGCAGGAGAATGTTAGGGATCATTGTGGTCAGGGGAGGATGGAGCGGTGGTGCTGGGTGACCTTAATATGCTGGGATTTCATTGGGAAACTCTGGCATCCTCATCAACCATGGAACAGCGCCTGCTGGACATCTTCCAGGATGCATTCCTGTCCCAACTGGTGACTGACCTGACAAGGAATACATGCATCCAGGATGTAGTCCTGTCAGACTACAATCTGGTTAGGAACCTAATGGTGGGGGACCCACTGTCTGGGAGTGATCATGCCATGGTCTTTTTTCCCTGTACCTGGGTGTGAGTCACATAAGTTGCAATTCCTGTGGGTAGGGTGAGGGAAGCCCTTAATGCCTTGAAAACGGATAAGGCACCCTGTCCAGATGGCCTTCATCCTAGGGTGCTAAAGTAGATGGCAGATTCCCTTGCTGCTCCCATGATGGATGTTTGTAACTACTCCTTGGGATGGTGTGAGTGCCTCAGAATGGAGGATGGATCACATACTGCCTATTCACAAAGGAGGCACATGTGAGGAGCTGGGTAACTACAGGTCTGTCAGCCTAACATTAGTGGTCGGCAAAATGATGAAGGCCATTTTGAAGGAGATGCTGGAGGTGTCTCTGGAAGCAATGGACCGCTTTGATGATCACAAACATGGCTTTGTACATGGCAGATTGTGTCAGACTAACCTTTGTGTAGTTCTATGATTGGGTAACAAAGGAGCTGGACCAGGGCAGGCTGGTGGATGTCATCTTTCTAGACTTCTGCAAGGCATTTGATTTGGTGCCACATACTGTGCTGCTGTATAACCCAGTGGAAATGGGGTGGGACACCAGATGGTTAAGTGGATAGGATACTGTGTGACTGGGCTCTTTTAAGAGTGAGTTGGTTGTGGGGGAGGTTTCAGCTCCTAGGAGGGTCATTAGTGGGGTTCCGCATTGGTTGATGCTGAGTACACTATGGTTTAACATTTACATCTCAGACATCAGAAGTGATATCAGGGTGAGATGAGCCTCCTTGCCAATTACTTGAAGGTGGATGCTGTTGTGGATGTGGATGATGTGCAAGAGACCTACAGGGGACTTGGACACTCTTGAAAGGTTGTCTCACACCTGGAAATTGAGGTTTGATGCTAAGAAATGAGAGTTCTACACTAGGGGCTTAGGAATACAGCTCAAGAATACTATATAGGAAGGAGAAACTACAGGTTTCTGATGTGAAAGGGACCTTTGGGGTGTCAGTGGATGCCAAAATGAATAACTCTGAACAGTGTAGGAGTGCTAGTGTCAAAGCAAATAAAATAATGCGGTACATCGCCAAGAGGATAACCACAATGAAGCTTGAGGTGCTTTCCTCCTCTGTATACTGTAATTGCCTTGCTAGACTGCATCTTGAATACTGTGTCCAGTTTTGGTGACAGTACTTGAAAATGGACATTGCACTCCTCGAGAGGGTACAGAGGAGGGCTACCAAGATGATACAGGATCTGGGGAAAGCTCCATGAGGAGAGACTCAGGGAGCTCAACTTGTACCCTGTATGAGAGGAGGGAGGAGGAACATGACAGAGGTCTTTAAATATATAAAGGTGGTTCATAAGGCAAGCCTAGATCTGGTTTTCCACCTGAGGGAGGCAGGGGCCACCAGGAACATCCCATGCGGCTGGTTGTCAGGAGGATCCAGGCAAAGATGCTACTTCACTGAGAGGGTGGTGGAACCTTAGAATTCACTGCCTGCAGAACTGGTGGATGTGAATACTGTGGAGTGTTTCAAGAGGGGCTGTGACAGGTATAGGGGTAAGGTAAGATTGAGTAATGACACCTTGAGGTGCACCCTGATGGAGAATGAGGCTGGTGGATTTACAGGAGGGAAGAGGGAGGCAACGGAGCCCCTATGGGGTCATTGATTGTCAAGTAGACTTGATAGACCATTAGCCCTAGTCCATTGGTGTCTTAGTATTTTAGTAGTATGTTAGGTGAAAGACAATTTGTAAAGTCTCCTTTTACAACTGTTCTGCATTTTCTGTGAGTGACTAGTGCTATGTATCCAAAAATGACTGCTGTTTCTGACAACACACTCATGTGTGCTAACATGCATGTAGTCACATGCATTTGCCAGAGTACAGCTTCTTCAATGGTTTTAACAACTTCAAGAATTTACTCGTAATTTCATGCTTTCCTCATTGGCCTCCCTCCTCTTCAACAAGTTAACTGCACTGTCAAGCACAGGACATGTAACCGCTGCCAATCAGTAACTGGTATCATTCCTGTGCATGGCCAATGAACCTAGTGAAACCTATTACACAAAATCCAATTCAGTGTACTCATTGTCAGAATCTGCCAACAGTGATGTATGTAACCATCGTTATATTCTGTGCATTCCAGTGGTCACCATTCATTCCATTTTGCATGTAGGAGACCACCTCTGAAATTGTTACGCATGTTGATACCCAAACACCCACAGACATACAAGTCACAACAGAGTCTCTGGAGGAGGAGTACCAAGTCATTTGTGGAACCCTCATGTGAGCCACAAACATCAACACCCACACCCTGTGAAGTCACTCCACCATCATGCAACAGTCTTACATTGCCTCCAGTGCTCAATTGGTCAGTGAAGTCCAGACAAACCACAGGCTTTTCACCAAGAGCAAAGGGAATATTTGATGTTATCATCATGTTTTCTCACAATACCAGTGTATCATGCTGCTGGAGTAACATATTCCTTAATTACATTGCAGGGATCATGGCAAAATTACACAGTGTCACATCGGTAGGTGTCTAGTGCACTTTGCTGGATGATGACAGTGGGTCATCATCAATAAATGACACCACTCCAAATGTAGCAGTTGAGGAAATATGGGTTCTGAATATATACCCTACAAAATCTCCTACAGGAGGCAGAGGAGGACATGGATCTGGAAATTATGAGGCATGTCTCTTTATGAGTATGCTTTATTACATTCTGTTGTTCAACACCTATGATTAACACTGAATGGCTTCCAGGATGCAAATTGAACAACAAACACATAACACTTACAGTTTTATCCAACCTTTTATTTACAGGATCTAGTATGAATGACTACAGCAATGCATGTATTTTGGCTAGCATTTCCTTACAACAACAGCTATCCATTGGCACTGTGTGTTAAGGCACTGGACACCCATACCTCATGTCATGCTGTCAACACATGTTCAGGAAATGATAATGATCATGTGGGGTAGGGAGGAGACGATTGTACATCCTATGGACTGCTCTACTCTTCTGGGGTGGGATCCTGGCATAGCATCGCTATGTGTTGTCTTCTGTTGGAGATCGGTGGCAGTACTTAAGCAAGGCCTTGTGAAGGGGAGAATTAGTTGACATCAGCACCACTTGTGTGAAGATCATTGCACATCTGTGCACCAGGAGACCAGACTGAAAAACACCCTCTGATCATGAGGGATGATACCTATGATGGGTAACTGCCTGATGACACCAAAATGCACGCTTGGTGCAGGGGCTCAAGGTGAAGTGATCTCTCGCTCTCTTCCTCCTCCATGGTGTTTGGCTGGGACTGCGGAACAGGCTGGTGGGTGTTCAGACCATGAGAATCTGCATAGTATTTGTTATCTGGAAACACTCAACTGCGGTCGTGACCTCATATTTTGTAACTGCATGGCAGAGAGAAGTAAAAGGTGGCGGTGGTAAACAGCGCATGGCACCATTTCAGCAAATCCTTCAACAGCGTATCTCATGAAAGGCTAGTTAACAAAAGTAGTTCAAACATGACATAGGTCTTTCTCTTTTGGCTTATGTATCCCAATAGTGTCTTGTGTGTGTGTGTCACACACACACACACACACACACACACACACACACACTCACCACTGTAACATACGCATAAAATTATATCTTGTATCTTTTCAATAATGTTATGATAAACTGCATGCCACGTATGTGCAGTCATCTCAATAATTTTTGACACTGTCTTTCTTTTTATCTGTAGTACGCCCAAAAACAGATGCCCACAAAGCACATGATGAAGACAAATTTATTGTGTTTTGATCCAGCCTTCAGCCGCTTTTCACACATGTGACCTATGCCATGGCTTAAACGATGTAGCGGTTTTCTACAGATGACCTTAAACACAAGAAAGGGACTCTCTTACTGTGACATCTGTGTGTCATGACTGCAAGCACAGAAAGACATGGCAGAGTCAGCCCTGCATATGATGTCATGCATTGGGAAACATGATGCTGTCATCAGCCATACTTCTGTCTGTGTGCCCCATTTCAAAGGCCTTAAGACTATTCAAATACATGCGCATAGCCTGTATGTCAAGGTCAATAGTGCAAGACCATATCAAATGTACTATTTTACCTGTTATATGATCTGTGTGTACGATGAGCAAAGCACCCTATTTGAGACACTTCAGGAAATGGATGGCTGCCTGATACTGGTTGGTGATGGTAGGGCAGACAGCCCTGGCCACTCAGAAAAATACGGTCCTACACCATGCTCGAGTACAGGATTAACAAGGAGATGGACCTTCATCTTGTCCAGGTATCTTTTACTGACACACCTTTTGTCCTATTACTAATATCACATAGTGGTCCTTTTGAGTGGTTGAATGTAGGCACTTACAGTACATTTCATTATTATTGTACACAACAATAACCAATATTTTAACACTAAGATTGACACAAGCGTTTATTGCAATGTGACTTTTGTTCTGCTGAACTCGTTGTGGTACTAGGTCACTGAATGACCTCATGGAGCTATAACATATTATGCTCCCAACAGATGTTAGATTACAGTCTTTAGCACAAATTGCATGCTTGGTGGCTGGAGTTGTTCATGGAAGCAAAATATGCACTGGACAAGCCAGTGATATGTTCTCTACTGTTCCTCCTGAGACACCTCAACCCACAACCACACCCCATCCGCAAAATGGGACATATCACAAAACAAGAGTTTCCTTTGTGTTGACAGGTGAGGCATACCACGCTTCACAAATGTGGCACACTCAGGAATGCACCAACCAGGACATGACTAGATATAAATGACTAGAGTAGATGTACCTGGTGGTCTCCTTCCACCATAAACTTGTTTGTTTGCATGTTTCTATGTCAGCACATGCCTGATCACATCCATTCTTGTGAGGGTTACAGTTTTTGTTATATTTTCATGGGTTGACCATCCTGCATTTGATGTCCAGATCACAGAAACTGACATGGTAATGCAATCACTGGAGATTTGCTGCACCTGATGTGTGACACTGTAACACCTTCATAGTTAGAATAATTATGTGTAGCAATCATAATTAAATCTTATGAACAACTGTTTTTGTCACAGGACAACAAGGTTAAAACTCTTCCTGGATGTAAATAGAGGGTTTGAAGGCATCATTAACTTACATGGTCGAGGACAGACCCATGAAGATTCATTCCATCATTACAGACCAGCACCACCAGATCAATTCATGGTTATCAACTACTACACTGATGGATGGTGCCAGACATTACTTTGACATTTGGCATGTTGCCAAAGGTGAGACATGTGCACATCATTGTCTTGGTGCCGGGTACATAACTGTTATTATATGTGAATGCCGACTGCAGTGCTGTGCCTATGGTTGCTCCCATATGTATCAGGAATGATTAATTTTACATTTCCAATGCTGCGTAAGTTTGGTACCATGGAGGAACAATAGTAGGTGGAAATTAAGACCATTTCAGCAACGTCAGTATCAGCTTGTTCCACTTAGTGCCGCATGGTGTTACTGTTAGCAATGACGCTGAGAGTTGTGTCTGCCCCTAATGAGGTCATGCAAAGTGGCCCAAAGATGGCATCAATACTCACTTATAGTATCCACGTATAGTATTACTGCAGGGTTGACACTGTGAGTAGTATTACATTACTCTTCTATGGATACCGTGATCATCACATGTTCCGTACATGTTCTTCACTGTGTGGTAAACATGAAATGTAACATCACGTTCTACATTGCAGGTCTTGAAATAAATTGAAGTCATTGACATAGCAACGTGGAATGGAAAAGATCAATCCATGGGAAAAAACATTATTAATCATGTGCACTGGGTGCCAGCAACAATGCCTGATGGAGATGCAGCAGTCATGATTGGAAAATGGAACAGAATGATAAGACACCTTTTAGAACCTTCATGAAGGCCTCAGTAAAGCATACCCCACATGTCAGCATGGTCCACTTGAAGGCCATGAAACAAAGAAGAAATGGTTGCTGCCTTGTACATTGTAACATGAACTTAGTGACCTTGCCATAATGGTTTCGCAGTATCATGAGTTGCTGATTGCTGCAGCTCACGCACATCATTGACATGTTCCATGCACAAGTATGGGTACTGTCTAGCATTGGTGTGGTGGGGGAGAATGTAGCAGGATTGAACAGCCTGACAGCAGCTCAACACTGTCCCAGGGATGAACAGCCTCACACAGCATACATAGTGAGCCCCTGTGTGTAGGTTTGTGGGCACTGCTGCCTGGGTGGCTGTAGATTAGAGAAACATTGTCTCTAAATTGCGCCATGCTCATAACTCAGCTTGCCGCATGCATGAAGCGAGACACTGTATGCTTACAGAAATGTTTAAAAATGGTGGCATGACATGCAAATACATTTCACAGAGTACTCGTGAATGAGTCACAAGTGTATAATGACAGCACCAATTACATGAGTATGGACAGGCAGCATTACATCAATCACTCAGTCACTCACAGAATACGTTTGTTATGTAGGACACATTTCCATGTGCACCGTTGTCATGTACAGTGTTCAGAGTTTACATCAAAGTTGTAAAACTGTTTGTGGAATGACAACAATGCATGATCATGCCAGTCAAGTTAATGATCCTTTTTATACATGTACTCTTGAAAATGTTAATTTCTGAATTTTGTTGTCTGGTTTTGTCGCTCATCAGGTGAGGCAGCAACGGAAGTGTAGCATCATGACTGGAGAATTGACAGCTTGTAAAGTATCTATCCAGATTGTCCCCTATCACCAGATGGCATCAGTCAAGGCCTTTCATAGTGTAGTGATACATTTTGCTCCCAAGCATGCAGCCTTCAGCTTTGACAGGATGCAATGCAGGTATCTGTCACACTATGGACAAAAACTCACATGTTGCATTGGACACACACTGAACAATGTTACATGGCATCATGGCATGGAAGTATGTTCAACCACATGTCAGTGTAATGTCCAAACACACAACTGACAATAACTTCTTCATAGTTGCCACATCACCCACCTTGTAGTGTCTGCGTACATGGTCCAACTCTAGTATATCAAGTCTTTGGAAACAGTCACACACAAAAGATTAATAACAAGTTATCAAACTGTGAGTCAGTCACAGGGTGGGAGCCTGGGTAGCAAATTAACTTGACAACAGGTCAGAAAGGTTGAGAGAAAATGTATTCTACTTTGAAGAAAGAGGGGTTAGTTGTGTGGTTCAACAGTGTTCATTAGTAGTAACTGTCCTCCATAATGTCTTTATACATGACATTGCGAAGTGGCTAGGAGCAACAGTATGCATCTCTGAAGATGACACAAACATCAGCAAATGGGTTGATACACAAGGATAAGTGGGAAGGATGAGAATGGACTTGTCAATGTTAGTGGATTGGTCACACAAGACTGGCATGTGAGATCACATGCAAATAAGTCCCAAGTGATGCAGTATTGAAAGTAAACTGCAGGGAAGAGTATACCATGGTGGGTAGTGGATGTATTGTCAACCTCAGAAAAGGAAAGTGACATGGGTTAGTCATATCAGTGGACACAAACATACGCAAGCAATGAGAAGAGTCAATAAGGAGGCTGTTGGGACACGGGCCTGTACAGGGACAGGCATCACCAGCATAAAACAGAATGTTGTTGTCCTTCTGTACATACTGTTGGTGAGAACCCTTATGTACTGTAGTAATGCGTGCAGGTCGGCAAACCCATTATATGCAATGACATGGTCAGGATGGAACAGTCCAGAAGAACGCAACTTAAATGGTGCAAGGTCAACACCAGATGCCATACAAAGATAGACTCAAAGACCTGAATATGTGTATTCTGTAGTAAAGTAGGAACAAGAATAACATAGTTAAAACTTTCATGTACACCAAAGGGAATCAACCAAGTACAAGAGGGCGCACCTTTCAGACAAGAGATGTGACAGAACAAGGCGGTACAATTTGAAGATAGAGGTTGATAGCTTGAAAATAACATAAGGAAGTATTTTTCCAGAGATGATGGTGGACACATGGAATGCCCTTCTGGAGGAGCTCATGGATTCCCAAACACTGCGGTGATTTAAGAATGCATGGGATAGACTCATGTCAATTGTTGTGGTGGTTAGGAGGAGTAACAGAATCATGGAAACATAGACTTTGATGGCAGATATTGACTGCTTGGCCCACCCAGTCTTCTCTTTTCCATATCTATTGGATAAGTTGCAGATTCCAGTAAACTTCTATTACCCACTATGATTGTCTTATGGCTGTCCCATGCATTCTTGAATTCCACCACTCTGTTTGACACCACAACCTCCTCTGGAAGGCCGTTCCATGCATCCACTACAGTCTACATGAAAAAAACTTCCTCACATTGCCCCTGAGCCGTCCACCTCTATCTTCAAATTTTTCTCCCTTGTTCTTGCACATCTCTGTTTCAGAAAGATGCTCCCATCTTTGAATTTTTCATTCCCTTGAGGTACTTGAAAGTTTTTATTGTAACCCCTCTTCCTCTGTTCCTCTAGGGTATACATACTAAGGTTGTAGAGTCTCTCTTTGCATGGTTTCTGGTGCAGACCCTGCACCATTTTGAAGTGCCCTCCTCTGGATTGCCACCATCCTGTCTGTGTGCTTGTGGAGATGAGTACTCCAGAACTGCATGCAGTAGTCTGGATGGGGTCTCACCAGCTCTCTGTACAGAGTGATAACTTCCTGTTTTCTACTGTTGATGCCGCTCCTATGCATCCCAAACTACCCACCCCACCCTCCTTACTGCCTTCTCCACATTGCTTGCATACCTTAAGGTCTTCTGATATGATCACAACACAGGTCCAGTTCCATTTTGTTGTTGTTAGTACCCCACCACCCATTGTGTGCTCTTTCCTAGTATTTTTGTTCCCCAGGTGCATTACTTTGCACTTCTTGGTATTGAATGTAGCTGCTATACTTTTGACCATTCCTCTAACATTGCCCAGTCCCTTCTTATCATTTCCACCCATCTCTGTGTATCAACCCTGTTGCAGATGTTTGCATCTTCTTCAAATAGGCATACTTTTTTCTAGCCCATCTGCAATGTCAGATATGAAGACATTAAAGAGGACTGGTCGTAGTACTGAACCCTGTGTTACCACAATAGTATCCCCCTTTCTTTAGAGTGTATTCCATTTACTATTACCCTCTGTGTCAGTTGTTAAGCCAATTTATTTAGCAGGCTACCACCATGGTACACACTCCCTGACTGGGTAACTTGTCTATTAATCTTTTGTGTGGGACTGTGTCAAATGCATTGCTAAAGTCTAGATAGTCCATATCCACAGCACCTCCCTGGAGTACTACTTTGGTCACCCAGTCCAAGAAATCTATTAGATTCTTTGGACATGACCTTCCGCTGTGAATCCATGCTGCCTTGGGGACTCTGCTCCGATGGCCTGTAAGGACTCAACAATTCTTCTTTCAGAAATGATTACATCATTTTACCTACCACTGAGGTCAAAGTAACAGGTCTGTAGTTTCTGGACTCTGCCTTGATCACATTGTTGTGAAGAGGAATCACATCTGCCCTCCTCCAGTTCTCAGGTGCCACACTATCCTCCCATGATTTGTCAAGAAGGGCTGTCTGTGGTGTAACTATGCCTACTCTTAATTATTTTAGAATTGCATTGAGAATCCCATCAGGGTCCATTGCTTTGCCCACCTTCAGTTTTAGGAGTTGTTTCAGGAACCTTTCTTCTGTGAATGGACAGTCACTGGCCACTCTTCAGAGAGTGCTTCTGTTGTTTTGTTTAGGTATGTCCACAGCTCTTTTGTTCTGAGCATTAGGCTGCTGTTACTGAAGTAGGCAGTTTCAGATCTTTGATCTGCAGCTTATGCAATCATTAATGAAATGTCCCTACCGGTTGGGCAGAGTGGACATTATCGTGCATGAAATGTATGTTTGTATGTTAAATTTCTGTTACTGTCTTGAGACACGTGTGGATAAATACCACCAAAGTGCCATGCTAGAATACACATGATTGTCAATTACCACAACATTTTTATAATAATAATAATAATAATCTTTATTTATAGGGCGCCTTTCAAATATCAAGGCGCATTACATTAAAACATGATCACCAAATATTACAATAAATATAAAACAGTAAAATCCATTATATTTTGGGAATGTCAGTGTCCACAAAAAGTTTTCAGTGCCTGCTTAAAGCCCCCAATGGTCATACACTCCCAGAGCTGATGGGGCAGAGAATTCCAGAGGTAGGGGCCACAAAAGCAAAAGCATGGGCCCCAGAGGTTTACAAATAACCCTTGGAATCTCCAGCAACCCCTCATCAGCCGAGTGGAACTGTCACACAGGGCTGTAAGGAATCAGGAGCTCTTTCAAATAGGCAGGGCCAAGACCACGTAGGGCTTTGTAGGTCAACAAGCCTCACCATAAAGGTGATCCACCACTGAATCGGTAGCCAGAGTAGACCATGCAGCACCGGAGTAATATGCGAACTCTTAGATACCCCTGTCAATAGGCGAGCAGCAGCATTCTGCACTAGCTGAAGTGGCAGATATCAACCCCAGGAAGCCCTAGATAAAGGGAGTTGCAGTAGTCAAGCTGAGAGGTCACAAAGGCATGGACCAATACTGGCAGGTCACTGGACAGAACAAGGTGCTTGACCCTGCCAATATTCTGAAGGTGGTAAAGGCCAATTTGATGACTGCTGACACCTGATGATGAAGGGTCAGGCCATCCGTCACATGACTGCAAGGTCACACACCGATTCAGAGGTAAGGATCTGCTCACCCCAGATATATACCAGATGGCCGATCAATCCTCAACCTCTCTATCCTGCGACCTGGGTCCACCACCATAACCTCAGTCTTTCCCTATTTAAGGACATGCAGTAAACAAACAGTACAGTGAGGTTAACAAGAACTGCTGACATATCCCGTCAATGCTATGCTCACACTGGCAGCATTGCTTCAGCTATAATGTTATTTATATTTGGAGTGGACATTACAAATATTTTAGAGAATTAGCACATTACATGAAATATTTTGCGGATGAAATGCAAAATTTCACCTGTGTTTGTGAGCAAACTTTTACCCCAAGCCAGCGCTAGTTTCACCTGTGGGTGAAATTCCACCACTGTTGGTGGAATTTTGTCACCAGCCGCAAAGTTTGCTATTTTGACAGAATTTCACCACTTGCAGGTGAAATTTTGCCACTATTGGTGGACAGTCCAGAGGACAAAATGCAGGCAAAATTATGCCATATTTTCAAGAAATATTTCAGTATGGCAAATTGCCAATTTCATAGAGAATTTAATTTTGCAACATCGCTACATGCAAACAACCATGGTATAAAGAGCACCTGGTATGTAACTTACCCATATGTGTATAACTCTGTACATAAAGTTAATAGACAGTACAAGTCAAAGCGAAGCATCACATTGAGGTCTGTGACAGTGCAGAATAGTGTGAGTGGTGGGTGTACCATTGTAGCAAATTAACAGGCACATCAGGGCCTCTCAATACCAGTGGACAGGTATGTTTTTTAGCCAATGTACATTGGCAGTAGAATGGGGGACCTGGTTGATGACCCAGTATGTATGCAGTAGTGGCCAAAATTTGAACCACTTGATGAGTTACACTGTTTTCATTCATAATGACCATCATCAATTGCAGTAAGTGTTATTTTAATGAAGGAAACTGTTCATTGGTTCCTCAATGTTTGCTTGAACAGTAACATTGTCAATGAGAAACACGTTTTCAGGCTTCAAACAGTGATAAAGTATTGTACTAAAAAATAATAGTTAAATATTAACTCTTGTATACAATGTACAGGTATGTGGAATTTTGGTTATCCAGTAACTGTAATGAAGATAGTGGCTTAACAACTCCAAAACAGAAACAAAGGTGTTGTTATTTTATACTTACTACCGATCTTTCACTATTTTATAGGGTATGGTCACAAACTCATGAGGGAAGTTGTGGAGGTTGTAATATCTGCCGAGAGATGATCACAGCTAGAAGTGATCTTCACAGAGCAAGAGGAGCTTCTACCTCTGATCTCCACTTATAGGCATGTTGACTGCAGAAGCTGCCAAGGTAAACTTTGTCTGTCACTTCAGTAAAATACAAGGTTGATTTTTTGAAATACCAAAGTTTTGTGCATCCACCCATTCCTATACTTAACTCACCTTATCTGAATACTGCAGTCATGTACCTGTTTTGTAATTTCACTTGCAATGTCTGTTCAAAACATGTATGCACTTACAACTGCATAACTGTTTGAGTGGCCACATACATCTGGGCTGTTGGTTGAGGGATCAGAAATGCAATGACATTTCATGCTGCTATACCATGTAAAAAAAATAGACATCATTGTAGTTCTGTTGATAATGTCAATATATTATCTGAACATGTTACAAAGTATGTTTAAAATTGATGATTCTTAGTGGTACTGTAGTCATCATCACTATTTGTTCAACAGTAAAGAGAACATGTAACAATTGTTAAATGAACAGTTTGCTCAGACACTAAAGTTATATATGTTAGATAGTCCTCTGTGAAATCTTAACATGTACAAATGATCATTGCCATGCACCATATCTTAACAACTTCGAAACAGTGGAATCAACAATTATGTTATTTCATGTACAATGTGTACAACACAAGTAAAGTAAAAATAGTAATATCTAATTAGTACTGTGTTTCTTTAAGGAGGCAAACTTCTTTCCAGTTTAAAATGTGTGCAGGCTACTCTGGGTTCATTGAGGTAACGATTTCTAACTGTTTGTACTGCACATGCAGGAGTACCACATGCACATCCTTCCCCAGGTATCCCCAACACCATCTGACCAGCTGCCTGTAACCTGTGTACCGGTACTTCCTGTAAAACAGAAGTAGAAAGCAACAGATAAGTCTCTGCATTGAAAAACATATCTGATTGAAGAGCAGTATGTAAAGCAAACAACATGATTTAAGAAATCTCAAAACTATCAGAAATGTTTTCCAAAAATGTAAACAAGACAGCCTGGTGATGCAGGTTGCTGAGTTGCTGGACGCCTTTAGTTGTTGTCAAGGCAGCAACCATTTTTTGATATGTAAGGCAGGCTGTCAAGGAGCAGAAAGGGCAGTGTGGAGGGTGAGAGCCAGAATGATCAGCTGCAGTTCAGCTATCCTATTTCATTGTGGTCACTGCTCCAACCATAGTTCCAGTGCCATGGGGTGGAGGTCCACTGGGTGGGTTAAGCAGGTGCGGTGGAAACACACACTATGGTGTTTCAAGACTTGATGTTCACATCTCTTGCTGCGCTATCACAGTAAATAATGGGTACACTTGAAAAAGGGGAACAATATAATATGCATAAAAGATTTTGAAATAAAATATGCAAATGCAGTACATGTCCACATTCTGCTGACTGTTGCTTGACCTTTGATGAAGCCATTAATGTTTCATGTTCACTGCTGCTGTGCAGTTCAGTTGTAATGTTGGCAGTCATGTTGCGGGGTGTGCAGTGCAACCTAATGGATGAGGTTGGGTTATGGGTAAGCAGTGTTGAGATACTGACCATTGAGGGTGGGGTGGGATGGGGACTAAACACAACTACGATAAAAGGGATAACAGTGCAATTTTCATGTAAATTGTAACCGCCAAGGAATGGTGTCACAGTGAGCAACCATGGATACCAGGGCAATTAATGCTTATTAACCGGATGGCTGTACTCAAGTCTGAGCAGTATCAAGACACATCTAGAGTAACAGAGGAAACAACAATTTGATTGTGACTGTCATGGCAGTTGCTTGGCATTCTACCAGGCATACCTGCAATGCAGGCATTAAAAATCATGCATGACACCCCTTTACCCCATTCAAACATTGACCTTAGATGCATCATTGCCCTCAGTATTGACTATTGTGTGACTCTGCACATCCAGGTGTGCTTTATACAGTCACCTGTGGTGGTCTTGAGACATTCACCATTCATATTACACACACATCATAATGCCCACTGCTATGTTGCAGGCACTCTACTACATTTAAACAGTATGCATGGTCATTTCTGATCATGCATTGTGTTTAATTTCACAGCACACAGGTGTCAGTGTCATACTATTTGCATGATGCACTGATCACTGCATGACTATGAACATGGATGCCTCACAGCATAATCGATTGCCATGAATACAAAGAAAGGACAATCCGCATATACGAACATACATATGAACATACGAAATCTGTTAGCAGAAACAGGCCTCATGGTCCTGTCAAGTCTGCTCGAATGCACAGTTAGCACACCTATATTCCAACTACCCCACCCCACATCAACCCTCTCACCCGTGGTAACTGATCAGGATTGTTTGCACAGCACCCCTTGCCCTGTCCCATGCTTTCTTGAAAATTCCCATCATCTTGCATGCCACCACCTCCTGTGGTACAGCGTTCTATTTCAACACCACCTTCTCTGTGAAATAATGGCTCCTCATCTTCCTCTGGAATCTGCCACCCTCCAGTCTTAGCCTGCACACCTCATGTACCTTCCTTACTCTGCTGAAACAACCCCTCTGTGCCACATTGCTTGATCTCCTCTATTTTTAAAGTTTCAATCATATCACCCGATCCCTCTCCTCCAGGGTATACAAACTGTAGTGTCTCAGCCTTTTTCTTAGGTAGTGACTTTCATCCCTTTATTAGTTTTGTCACCCTATGCCACAACACCTCAAGCAGCATGATATCCTCATCAGATATGGATGCCAGAACTGCATGCACTACTCCAAATGTGGACTGACCAAGGACCTGTATAGGAGGCAGAATAACATACTTGTGTCTGGATGAGTACCCCATGCAGTGCAACCCAGCATCCTATTTGCCTTCAGAGTAACATTCATGCACTGAGCAGAGCTGTTCATGCTCCCTGTTACTATCACCCCTAGATCCTTATCCTCCTCATTGACTCCCAACCACACCACACACAACCAATATTCACTACCTGTTCTTCGCGACCAAGTGCATAACTTTGCACTTCTTTGCATTACAACCCAAGTCAAATCTGGGTACATCACCATGTAGCTTCTGCCATCCCTCTATGCCATCCACCACAGCACCCATCTTGGTGTCATCAACAAAGTGATGTTGCTCCCAACCCCATTTGCAATATTCGATATGAACAGACCAAAGACATCTGCCCTGCACAGAGCCCTGTTGCACACCGCTGCTCACTGGCCTATGAGTTGAGATTTCCCACCGTCCCCCACAAACACCCGCTGAAGTCTATCTTCCAGCCAATTATTGATCCAGTTAGCAGTCTTAGACACCATCCCTAAGTATTTAAGCTTTGCCAGCATTTGCCTTTGAGGGATCTAATAAAAGGCCTTGTCGAATCCCAAATAGAGGACATCCACTGAATGTCCCTTGTCCAACTCCCTTGTGACCCATGTGTAGTATTATATTCAACTTGTCTTCCATGATTTCCAGAGATGAACAAATGCCAGAGCACATCCTTGAGCACACTGTCCTCCAAGAATTTTACCAGTGTTCTTTCAAGATTGCTTACATATGTTTACCAACTATGTAAGTGATACTGACAGTTCTGTAATTATCCAGCTCATCCCTTGGGTCATTATTGTGATAGGCTCCACATGAGCCAACCTCCAGTCCTGCTGCATGCTTCCCATGTCCAGGGAGGTGTTGAACAGGTTAACCAGTGGCACGGCCAACACATCTGCCATCTCACTCAACACCCCATGGTGAATGCCATCTGGACATGGTGCCTTATCCACCCTAATTGTCTTCTGAGCTTACAATACCTTGCTTTCTACAATCAACCCATCAGTCACCCCACCTCCTCCTCACTCTCACACTCGGCAGATTGTGGACTTCCTTTCTCCCTTGTGATCACAGAGCAGCAGTATTCATTCCGTAGTTCTGCCTGTTCCTCCTCCTTCTCAACCAACTCTCTGTCCTTTTGATCTGGACTGTTGAGTCCCTGCAGTTCTTTTCTCCCTTACATATGTATCGAAGTTCCTTCTCCCACTCCATGATGCCCCGAGCCAGCCTCAGCTCCTTTGAGGCCTTGGTTCTCTTCCTAACTTGGTTACCTCCTTGTGTATAGCTCTCTGTCCTCCTCCTCCCTCTTCTTTTCAGTCTCCAAAAGCCACTGTCTTGGCACTCATCCCTCCAACAAACCTGATCATCTAGCAAGCATTGCACCTTAGCCTTGACCTTCTTGCTCCAGGTTCTTGTGCATGCTCAAGTAGCCCCTATAAACCCAGATGTCATGATATCCCAGTTCTGTTGTGCATCCATCTATGACCTAATACACTCAAGACGCCAAGTCAGTATTTCCCTCATCCTCTAAAAGTCCACCCGTCTGAAGTCCACTACCCATGTTTATGACACCACAGCCTCCATGATCATGGTGAGCGTGAATCACACTGAAAGGAGCTCACTTTCAGCTAGTGGGTCCTCCAACCATAGCTTTGTCACTATGTCCCCATTTGATGATATCAGGTCCAATGTATTACCTAGCTGTGTTTGTTCAAGAACCATTGGCGTCAGATGGCTATATGGGATCGCATCCAGAAGTACTTGTGTCACACATCACTACATGCTGCTGAGTTCCCAATTCACCACAGGTAGCTTGAGGTCAACCACAATCACCACACTCCACTTACCACACAGCCATGGAATGTGATCCACCAGCTCCCTATTCAAGTGCTTGGACTGTACTAGTGGCCTATACACCACCTCTAGCATCAGTTTCCAATCTGTTAAGTCCAGGAACTGCAACAACAGTGCCTCTGTCTTCCCCTTCCCCTCATCATCACTTGTGCATCTAATACCATTCTTAATGTAAATCACCACCCTCACACCTTCGCCACCCATCTGTCCTTCCTAGAAACCCTGTACCCAGGGATTGCCAGATCTCAATGTTGTGGGCCATCCCATGTCTCTGTGATAGCTGCAACATCCACCATCATCATGTTTAAGAGAGCCTGTAGTTCATCTACTTTGTCACCAAGGCTCCTTGCATTGCTGTGGAAGCCACCCTCAACCCAGTACCAGCCTTCTCTCTAGTGTTTACTGTTAAGTGTCACTCACTCAGTATATGCTGTGGGGTGCATTTCCCCATTGTACTGCTGATGATACCAGTAATACGCGGTTTGTAGTACATCCAGATTCAGAACCACTGCTTCAAATCTGGGGTGTAAGTGATACATGGAACATCTTTATACTCTTCAGTATGTCATCTGTTCAATCTCACTGCAGCACAGACACTTCAACTTGTCTTCCGTTCTTGGGCAATGCCCACATAGGCATCTGAAAGGTGAAAAGTGAAAAATTGAATGTAAAACATGTATTTCTTGATGTTAGTTTTTCGTCAGGTCACAATACGCTGTCTTTATATTTTCATTCCTACTGTCTCACAACACAATTACTGTAGTTTTCTGCACAATGCTGTACTTGTCTACCCCCAATGACAAAACTTGACCCCCTTGGTTGGGATGCTAAATGGGCCTACCCTCTCAAAGGAATCCCTTCTCTCACTCTAGCTTAACCCCAGTGCTGGGCCCAGGATTATTCAATACACCATGGTGGTCGTTAGTCACAGCTGGAGCAGTGTGGTGGGGTTGGCTATAATGAACGTTACCAGAATCTTTATCGTTATGCTGGAGACCCATCTGGGAGTTGATGTGCAATGATGGCAGCATGCAACCCCAGCAGTTGGGTGTTGTGCCATCAGCGGCATTACCCCTAGTCTTCACCAGAAGTCTGAATATGACTGGACAGTCATACCCTCTCCACACAGAGAAGCAGCTCAGTCCCTGTGATGCTCAATCCTTCTCCACGTAGCCAGACCTCAGATCTCAGAAGTCCGTGACAAAACCTGGACTGTTAGCACCTCAAGGGTATGCGTAGCTGCTGTGGCCCTTGAAACAAGATAGTTTATAATAAATAATGGACATCGTACAATGCTGACATTGTATTCTCAATATCAATTCAATTTTCAATTCAATTCAATTCGTGTTTATTTATAAAGCGCCTTTCAAAATCAACTATCACAGATAGTTATGAAGGTATACTGAACTCACCAGTTATGTTGTTGTCACATGGTGCACACACAGTAACAAAGGTGCACACATGGTGCAATGCACAGTGATAGATGGAAGAAACATTACTGACAACTCAGTGGGAAAAAAATATTCCAGAACTAAAGGTGCCCCAAAAGTCAAGTAAAAGATGATATCAATCTGAACTGAGGAAAAAAGAAACAGGAAGGTTAGTGAGCGATGTCGCACGGCAAGGCCCCTTCCGCTCGACACCGAAGACATGTCATGTGTTTAGCTTGACATAGCTAGAAACATAACAAGACAAAATAGAGCGAGACACAAGACAGTTGACAAAAGACAATGGCAGATAGAGATTATTTATAGATATGCAACAGTAGAGTTGACAAATGTTCAGATAATGACAGCTAAGTATGGTAAGGTATTACACAACTGGTCACAAACTGATAGTCACATGTAAAATGCAAAAAGTATTCAATATAAAACACCACATATTACCTATGAGCAGCTGAGCATATATCTGCAGACAAAGTAAGAAACAATGTTGTTTCACACAGTGTTCTGCTTGCTGTCAAGGTGTGTGTCACTATTAGCGTGGGATGCAACTTGAAAGTATTGTACTGGGAAAGTTGCTGTCAATCATTTCATAGTTGATGTACATGTCTTGAAAAGCTGAATTAATTAGGCTGTGTCACTGCTCTCAGTCGGCAGCACATACTGTGGCATCAAGTGATAATGTGGACTGCAGTCATTATATGGACTGCAATGGAAGCTGCGTTGACTGTGTGATGTTGTGTCAAGCGCAGATGTCAAGCGCTTCACCTGTCTTACTCAGAGGCAAAAATATATATAAAAAAACACATATCATTTTGATAAGTTGGGGGATGAGGTGGGTTGTTTTGTGTTGCCAATATTTTTCTGTCTGCCGGTTTGACCTGTGAAAGCAACTAATCCATAACAATGGGTTTGTGAACGTGATTTCAATACTGACTTTTCAGTCAATGTTATTGAATGAAGACCTACAAATATCTTGCAACATAGCACATACTAAACATGATGATTAACTACTACCAGTGTGATGACACTTTACACAACAGGGTCGAGTCAGTAAGCAAGTGGCAGTGCTGTCTATTTTATGACATCTGGCTGGAGTGTCACGGTGTGAGACAGTACGTGTTGTCGACCCAGACCATGAAAACAGCACACTTGAGTTTTCCTACAAGAAACTATACATAGGCAATGAAAGTAAGCAAACTGAATAGTAAGATGCAAGCAAATCACATTCACACCTATGAAAGACACGTATGCTCCACAGAAAAGATTTCAGTGTGACATAAAATAATTGCAAGTCACCACAAATGTACTAAAACAAAAAAATGTCAATGCTGCATTACAATTCCTGCACATTGCACATTGACACATGGCTAAGTCATTTGTGGAACAACTTTGTACAACTGTTCAGAAACACAGAGGCATAAACATTGATTCCTAGATGTGTGTTGGCAGAGGAGACCATTCTTGAACAATCTAGTCTTCCCATTCAACCCTCTTTATTCCCTCCCAGAGATTACACCCTCCATGTCATAGTCAACCTCTTCTATTTGTCACATGCCCTCTTGAATACTTACATGGTTTTACCCCTTCACATCCTCTTACAGATTGTTCCAGGGTGACACGAACATCTCCTTGAAGAAACGCCACCCTATGTTCCCCTTATACATACCCTAGTTCACCTTCAGTCCATGCACTACACTTGTAGTTCATACCTTTCCAGGTAAGAAGCTGTCTCAACACTATATTCATCATCTTCACATACTTGAGTTTCTCCATCATGTCCCCTCCTCGTGATCTTCAGTGGTTAGAATCCACAACCACAAACCTCTCTTCAGTATTGCTTCCCACTTAGGCCGTGCACCATGTTGGTGGCCCTTCTCTGTGCTGTTTACATGCCATATATATTATTTCATAGGTTAGTACTCAAAACTGAACCCCGTACTCCATGCAGGGCCTTATAGTTATCCATATACCAATGCATGACAGCATTCTGTTCCTTTGCCCACCGCCTCTGCTGAATTGTGTCTACAAATTGTTTTTTTTGTGTTTATGATTTCTATATCTTTCTATGCTCAATTTCTTTCATTTCCTCTCCCACCAACCAGTGTAGACTTTGCTTGAGGATTCTTCCCACCTACGTTCATCTTTTTCATTCAGTTTTAAGTGCCATATTTCAGAGCACCTGTCCAGCAACCTTATAGCTTCCCTCATAGACTCCACCATCTCAGATGTGTCCACCCTACCACAGATGTTCATATCAGCTACAAAACATACCATCTCCTGTAGACCCTCACCTATGTCACTGATCTAGATTAAATAGGATGGGACCCACCTACCATTGGGTGACAACATTTGTTACCCAAACCTCCTAGAATGTACACCCCATTTACCAACACCAGTGTCTTCTACCTATCAGCAAGTTCTCCACCCACCCGATTATTTTTGTTACACCACAGAACTATCCAGTTTATTTACCCATCTTCTGTGAGTCACAATATTGATAGCCTTCCTAAATCCAAATAGGCCACGTCCAGTGCCCACATCACCACATGATCAACCACCATGGCCACACAATCAAAGAACTCAGTCTGGTTAATTTAGCTACCTCCACCTTGTGAAGCCATGTTTACAAATGTCCTGCAGCAAGCAATACTTAAAGTACAGAACCACCTTCTTTTAATATCACCTATATAACCTTTGCCAGCAGTAAATTTAGGTGGCTGGCAAATATTAAACACATCCTCCTTGCTGCCACTTTTGTGAAGTGGCACCACATCTGACCTCTTCCACTCCACTGGCACTCACTGTGTATGTAAGGACAGGTTAAATTACCTCCCAGCATTGCATCCAGCTCCTCCATTAGCTACAGGAGCACCAGTAGGATGCAGGACATCTGGCACCATCGCCTTGTCAGCCATCAATGTACCCAACTACTACGTGACACTGTCTCATTGATTTGACTGTGATCCACCCTCCATCCTCCTTCCCTTCCCCTGCACAAAGGTTCCTCCATTCTGCCTTGGACTGGTCCAAGGACTGATCTGAAGACTTATTTCAGCACTCTGCCTTCTCAAAGTATCCTTCCACAAGTACTCCACCTTCCCCTTGGCCCTTACTATCACCTGCTTTCCTTCCTCTTCTCCCTAACCACCAAAAACAGTGCTAGCGCCACTTTTGGCATGCCTAGCAATTCTTGGCTACATTTCTTCTTTAGGCTTACTGATCTTCAGTTTCACTCCTGCCTACCTGAGGTTCTGCCTGCAAAGTTTCACTGTACTCTTTCCCCACGTACTTTACAATTCACTGAGAAATTACATCTCAGTTCCAACCCAGCAGTGCCTGGTAATTACTGAAGTAAAACTTATTTTGCTAGGGAGGTAACTGTCCTTTGATTGTCACACCCTTGGTATGTAACGCCAACCTCCCCAAAAAAAAACAGGAAATAACATTGTGTTGGGCAGAGCCACAGCAATGTGTGGAAAATGGGAATGTTGTCACAGGAACAGACCTTAGTGTTGGAGCAGACAAGGAGGTGGCATTACAAATGGCATTAGATAGTTTGGGAGACAGAGCCCATCTCAAATGAGTTATCAGGGGCAACAAAATTCTGGGCTGCAGCCCTGGGGAGGTTAAGGGCAGAACTCACAAAGAGGGAACATAAGACAGAGATACAGTACTGTCTGTGATGAGAGCAGGATTTACATAGCCAACATCACTGTTGTGAGGGCACATAGCATTATTGAGTCCTCCATGGCCACAACTGTAGAGGCATGTGCAATGAACAGTATAGGTAATCCATGTTGACACTGGAAGCAACACTCATATTTCACAAAAACAGTCAGCTGCATATTATGCTGGTTTACTTGTTCTACACATTCACACAAACACACATGCACACACACACACACACACACACACACACACACACACACACATATCTCGGAACCCTACCATTATTTTCATTTCACAAGTGCACAGAACACTTGAAACTTCAGAAAGATTAAAGTGCCTGACAGCATTAATACATCATAACACTGGCTTGAACAATAACACACAGCTTTGCACCAACACGTATGTTTTCCCACATGCCTGTCAACAATCTAAGCTCTTAACTAAGTGGCCAGTTGACCATGAAATGCAAACTTTGCAGAGAAAGTTTGGTGACACATGCAGCTACACTTAATCAGATTTAACTGTTCAAAATTACATGTGCACTGACTAGTAGCTCACCATACAGGCAAGGTCAGAGGAACTTAAACAGTGCAGAAATATAGAATGGAGAAAACAGGGCAAGCATTAAGAATAATCTGCAGTGCTAACGAATGGAGGAAACAAACAGTGATACCACTGGTTGTGTCCAATCGGCCATCTCCTACAAAGGCATTCAGGTCATCATTGCTACCATCTCCTGCAGAATCTGAGCTCCTGTCTGATGAATCTGACTGGTAGGGGTAGTCCCGAAACAGGTCTCCTAGTCCCACAGCACTACTTAACTCATTGACATCGCCGACATCGCTGCAACGTATGAATAATCCCCACTGATGGACTCTCTGAGCACTCACCACTGTTACTATTACTATCCGCCATTGCTTCCTATTAGCTGTCCCTGCTCATACATCACAGATAGCGCTAGTGCTCATCTGCAATTTCAAAGCAGGAAGAATATAAACAGACTGCAGCACTACCACATTTTAGAACAGCAAAATTAAAAATAAAATGTAAAACAGTTTTCAGTATACATTTGAAGGCCACTATCCACTACTATGACCCACAAGGATCATAACACAGAACACAGCAAGTTTTATTGAAATTTCCTTGTTATGAGCAGTCATAACTGTGCTATCTTAAATAATTTTCACCCAAATGTTCAACATAACCTTATCACCTCAGCACATGTACCCAGTACAGAACACTTTCAAAACCTGTAGAAATGTAATTCTGCTCAACTGTAATGCCGTTTTGCACCACAGGTGTGGAAACACATTTTGGCAGGATTTAAAAAATTACAGCTATACTGTTCATGAGGTGGTGTGAAAAAATGGTAATGCTGAAAATCTGGATTGAAAATATGAAATATTCGTGAAGTTACAAGTGTGCATAGAAACTGTGTAACACACGCTAGTAATGTGGTCATTTGTTGAAATGTTTTCATCAAATTATTCTGTATTCCACCCTCTACTCCTAAATTCGCTTGACCAGGCAGTCTTGCCCCCACCCCAATGGTCCGTGGTTCAACTTTATCTCACAAACAGGCATCAGTCAATTAAGATAGGTAACTCTCCTTCCTCTCCCCTCCCTTTTCAGGGAGGTGTTCTTCAAAGCTTCATTCTGGGCCCATTCTTTTCACTCTGTTTATTAACAACTTCTTCTGCATGCTCAAACTCCAACATCCACATGTACGTGGACGACACTGTCCTATCCACCTCTGGTTCACCTAATTGCTATTACATCCGCCCTACAGCAAGACTTCCACAATGTTCACTCTTGGTTCCAGGAAAACAAACTCAGATTAAACACCTCTAAAACTGTTTTTATGACTTTTGTACCTCTCAAAGTTTGACAAAGTCCTCCCACCATCACCATCCTAGAAGGCACTCCCTCAGCAAGGTCCCAACCTACAAGTACCTAGGTGTCTGGCTGGACCCCAACCCAATTTCTCTCACCATATTGATTATATTGCATCAAAACTCCACTCAAAACTTGCATCCTTACCAAAATAAGGACTCTCTCCTTCCGCCCCATTAAGAACTTCTGACCAAAATGATCTTGCCAATCATTTACTATTCTGACATAGTTTACTGCACTGCTCCCTCATCCCTACTGACTAGGCTCGATTCTCTTTTTTCATGCCTTTTGTCGCTTCACCCTAAACAGTCCCAGTAGAACCCACCACTGCTCTTCTCTCAACCCTTTTAATCCCTCCACTATTTCACATATGTTAAATTCACTCTGTCTTCTATATCTCAAAATACTGGTTTAACCTTCTCCCACCCTACCTGTCTGACCACCTCACCCTGCATCCCCTGCCTCCTACTCCCCTCCACTCTAGGGATGCCCTGTCCTTCTCCATATCCAAACCATCCTCCAACATGGGTAAATCTGCTTACATCTATCGTCTTCCCAAACTTTGGAACTGTCAACCTCCCACCTTCCCAACTCCTCTCTCTCACCAGTGTTAAATCTCAGCTACACCTCCTGTCCCCTCTACATGCTGTCATGCTATCTAAGCACCTGTGCACTGTATTCATATATTATAAATTCAATCCAATATATATTCACTGCTCTGCATATGCTGTTCTACTTATTGATCCTCAGTATTACCTTTGTTTGCTTTATTCTGTAAAGCTATTTTTGACTGTACATTTTGTATTTGTATTATGCAACTATGATCTTACTTCTTCTGTTTCTGTTTATGTTTGTTCCCACTCCCCAGTGTCCCCGGTCACACCTGGAAATGAGCCCTGGCTCAGTGTGCCTTTTCTGGTTACCAAATGTTTAAATAAAAAATGATCAACGTGGGCATTTTGGGACTTCCCCTCATGAACAGTGGCACTGTGATTTTGTTAATCATCCCAAAAGTTGATTTCGACAGTGACCGCACTATTCAGTGCCACAGCTGTGAAAACACATTTCAGATAGGATGTGAAAAGGACAGCTGTACTGTTCATAAGGAGAAGTGAAAAATTGCAATGTTGAAAATCTGGAGTAAAAGTATTAAAAATTGAAGCGGTTACGAGCATATAAAACTGTACAACGCATGCTCATGAAACAGACATTTTTGAGAGTTTTTCACCAGATTTGCAACATGCTTTTTTGGACTCAACCTCAGAACAACGGCACTGTCATTTTGTTAAACAGCTCGAAAGGTGATTCCATGCTGCAATAAAGAAATCACCTTTTGAGACAGAGAAATGAAATGACAGTGCCAGTGTTCATGAGGTGGGTCACAAGAACCCCATGTTGAAAATTTGGGCCCAAATTCCTAAAAATGGCTGAGCTATCAATCTAAGTTAAAACCCCATTATATGGTACTTATCTTTGATTCTTCAGTTGCTGTTCAGCTTTGAGGAGAGACATGTCCCAGTCCAGAGAAGATTGCTGCACCCAACCTCCAGGTAAGTATGGTAAGGGGTGTAGGGATGTGGGTGTGCAGAGGGGTGGGGATTGGGGAAGTGGGACTGGGGAGATGATGAGGGACCATTTACTTTTTGCAGAAAAAACACAATTAAAGATGTTGGGGCAGTTTTCTTTACCACAGGGAATATGCATTATTTGGGGATACTGGGAGTGGGCTCCCCAGTATCCCAATGTAGAGAGGGTTTACAAGAAGTGGGGACCTAGGAGGGATACCCAGTCGCACTGGCGGTGCTTGGGTGCTAGTGCCGACTTCCGGGATTAGGCACCGCATGTCAGCAAAAACTTGAATTAAAATATTTTAGGACACTGGGAGTGAGCTCCCCAGTGTCTCACACTGATGGTGCTGGGATGGGGATTGGGAACATCATGTAGGCCAAAATCCAACTCCTGAGCCAATCCCTGTTTGTGATCTGTCATAATCCCTGTTTGTGAGCTGATCCAGTTCATGAGGGAAGGGTCATGTGACCCTCCCTCACAAACAAGGATTTGACAGCTCATGAACAGCGATTGATCATGAACAGGGATTTTGATAGCTCACAAACAGGGATTTTAAAATTAAAATAAAATTTTTTATGTAACTAAAGAAACAAAAGGCATGGGCGGTAGAGGACTCTATCCCTAACCAAAACCCATGCTTTGTTTCTCCATAAAACATCCCTGGGCAAGTTTTACATTTCAATTGTCTACCCTCGCTAAGAGAGAAAAACAAGATGGCGGCTTACTAAGAGGGTTTTTCTTTTTCACGAAGAGGATTTTATAACCTCTTGTGAGCTAACAAAATTTGATCATGAGCCAAATCCTCTTCACAAAACATGCATATATTCCAAAGACTAAACTGAGCATGCTCAGAACCTGAAAATTCAAAATTGAATAACTTTGGAACAGACTAATATTTTTCAACAAATCAATGCTGGAGTATTCTTTGGGGCAACCTCTTTCTGCTCTGAAAAGTTTAGAGCAAAATTTAAACACGGCTGCAGTGTGATGAGCAAACACAGCAAAATGGGTGAAAAAGTGAAAATACACTTTTTCACTATGCACTGCTCATAAACCACATATCCAATCAAAAGTAAACTTGGCATGTCAGGAGTTGTACCTCACAGTACAGAGCATACCCAATTCATGCAAATCCATTGAGGTTGCAAAGTTATTAAAGTGCAAAATGCAGGGTTTAACATTAAACTTTACTCAACCCTAACTATAGGGGTGCCTATTTATATATATATAATATATATATATATATATATATATATATATATCAAAAAAATCCATTTAATGCATCAGTTAGGGATTTGTTCCACAGTGACAAAAGTGAGGAAGTTCGGTATTAGGGTTAGAAAGCCCCCTTGCACCCCCAGCCCACCCCCAACTAGCATTGGTGTGTTGTTGGGGTTGTTCTAACTCTCACCCCATCATATGTGTAAACAAGCTGAGGTATAGGAGAATGGGTTAGACGATGACCCCAACGCACACCTTGATGCCAGTTGGGGCAGGCTGGGAGTGCAAGGGCTTTCAACCCCAAAACTGAATTTCCTCACTTTGTCACTGTGGAACAGCCCTAACTGATGGATTAAATGAGTTTTTTGCCATGAATTTCCTTTTTGAGAATGAGGACTATAAGTAGTGGATGGGCTCAGCCCCACCATGTGCGTGTAGTGACATAGTAACAGTAACTGCAATGCAACTGCAAGCACTAACAGTTACGCACATGGTGACACAAAAGTAAAAGGTAACACAAACGTTAATAGAAACACAAGTGCAAACTGGTGGCAGCGGTAAGTGGTGCAATAGAGACACAAGTGCATACGTAAATGCAACCCGATAATGCGCACGTGTAACGGTACCACTATAGTACATGCAAATGTTAAGTATTACAGCAACAATAACGCCAAAGGGAACAGAAATGGAACGGCAAACACAAGTGCATATGGAATGCAAAGCGAACGCACGGTCATGGTACCACAATTGCAAACACAAATGGTAATGGTAACAGCAAAAATAACGCCAAAAGAAACATAAATGGAAAGGCAAACACAAGCACATACAGAAGCACAAACCGTAATGCACGGTTATGGTACCACAATTGAAATGGAAATGGTAATGGTAACAAGTAAAATAACACCAAAGGAAATAGAAACAGAAACGCTAACCTAAGTATCGCAGAAGAACGCTAAACTGCTACGACAAAGTTGGTACTGCAATCTGTAAATGCAAATGGTAATGTTAACAGCAACAATAACGCCCAAAGGAAACAGAAACAGAAATGCAAACTAAGCTCGTAGAACGCAAATCCAGAAGTGTACGCGTGACCAGATCGCAATTGTAAATGCTAATGGTAACAGTAACAGTAAAAATAACTCCAAAGAAAACAGAAACACAAATGCAAGTGTGTAAGGAACACAAACCGTGATGCGACGGTCACAGTATGGCAATTGGAAGCGCAAATGGTATTGTTAACAGCAGAAATAATGGCAAAGTAAAGAGAAATGGAAATTGAACACAAGTGCGTATACAAACAAGAATGCAAAGAGTAATGCACACGGTATGAGTACGGTAACGTGTATAACAAACAGGTATGGAAACACAAGGGAATGGTAACTGTAATAGTAACAGAAGACACACCCTGTATTTGCCCAACAGCTCCTGAGAAAAACACAGTGTGTACAAAGTATGTATGTATGCATAATAATGGGCCTCAGAGCAGAAAATGAGCTGTTGAATACTTAATTGCTGACATCTCAGGAACCGCATTTAACGAGAAAAAATATATAAATTTACATGAGTCATGATTTTCCAGGCTAGGTTTTCACTGGGCTATGCACTGTTATGGTGAACATTCTGTATCTCGCAACCGCTTTTGAGATACGAGCCCCGAAAGGTGTGGCATACACCACCATGTTAGTCTATGGGAAAAAGTCAACTTCAGAGTACTATAACTTGGCATCCATGCAATATTCTGTCACCCAGCTACAAAAAGGCACATCTGTGAGATGTTGGTTGCCTTCCTCCAAATTTGAACCCAAAAGACCAAACCGTTCTTTTGCAGCAGGTGGCAAAGAAGTCCTGTCATTTTGGCCATAGTCTGGAAAGTAGTGTCACATTTGTAGAAAGCTGCAAACATTTGCAAAAGTGTCACAGCTGCGACACTACTTTGTGACACTACTTTTCCAGAAATTTGAAAACATATTTCTGGGTGTTTAACCCCAAAATAAAGACATGCCTAGCATCCTCAGGGCTCGACTAGGTCAACACAAAAAGAATTGTGTCCTTAGATGGTCCCAATTTTAAATGCCAAGCATTTTCTGATCACCAACTTAAAACAAAATGGCGGATTTGTGACACTACTAGGCCATTTGTGACACTAAAAAGTGCATTTGCAACACTTTCAAACTTTTGTTAACTTTTTCCATTGACTTATAATGGGAACTTGTTTTTGAATAACTTTTGAACTGTTTAATATTTTTCACGAAATCTTTAAAAGGCATCAAGGACCCCGCTGCATGTTCCCTGAAGTTTTGGACCGTTGCACAAACCATGTGACCTGTAGGCATGAGCAAAGAATTTGCAAAACGAATTGCGCACAAATGTTGCTTAATAACTCCGCAGACAGTATATCCTACTGGATACGAAGGTTGGCAGATCCCAAGCTCTATGGTGCCAGTCTGTGAGTGCTAAATGTCAGACAAATCTGTTGAATGGTAGCAAAGTTATTAAGGTGCAAAGTTTCACCTTTAACCTAAAAGGGCTACTCAAACCTAACTATGGTAGCACAGTAGTGCTACCATAATGTGTGTATATATATGTATTAGAGGCAAAAACTCAGTTTAATGCATTAGTTAGCTTGTTCCATCGACAAAGTGAGAAAATTCAGTGTTACGTTGAAAGCCCCTTGGCTCCCCTGCCTTACTTTTCAACCGGCATCGGGGTGCATAACAGTTGTCGGTCATAACTCTCACCCCATCATGTGTAAAGAAGCAGAGGTGTAGGAGAATGGGTGAGAGTTAGGACCGACAACTCTAATGCGCACCCTGATGCCAGTTGGCGGTGTGGACGGGGCCAAGGGGACTTTCAACCCTAACACCAAATTTCCTCACTTTTTCAGTGTGGAACAACCCTAACTAATGCATTAAATGGAGTTTTTTCCTCTAATTTCCTTCTTTTGAGAATGATAACGAGAAACAGTGAATGTAATGCGCTGCCCCAAGATATGATGTCTTGTCACATAGTAACATTGTGCCCACAAACTAAATAGTAATGTGCATGGTGACGCAAAGCAAAAAGAAAGAGAAACAGTAGGTAGACAGAAATGTTAAAACTACACAAAAGCAAGCACAAATGAAAATACAAAGGGTAACGCACATGGTGGTGTAGACGGAACGTAAGTGAAATGGGAACAGAACTGCAGCTTAAAGGGCAATGGTAACAGTAATGGAAGTGTACAGGCTGGTTTTCCCAAAAGTTTATAGAGAAAGACAGTGAGTACAAAGAATGTATGCATAATAATGGGTCTCGAGCAGAAAATGAGGACTTGGAATACTAAATTGTTTATATCTCAGGAACCGTACGACTGAAAAATTTAAAGTCATATGATTTATGACTTTCCTGGCTAGTTTTGCACTCAACAAAAGTCCAGTATCTTGCACCGCTTCCGAGATACGGCCCTGAAAGGCAGCTAATGCCGTAATGTTATCCTATGGGAAAAAGAGAAGTTCAGAGTGCCATAACTTTGGGTACCTGTAATGTTTTTCACCAAATCACAAAAGGCACATCTGTGGGATGTTGGCTGTGTTCCTCCAAATTTCAGCCCAAAAGACCAAACCATTATTTTGAAGCAGGGAGCCAAAGATCTTCGTAATGCGTTGGAGGCCGTAATGTTATCATATGGGAAAAAGTGGCAACTTTGGAGTGCCGAATTTTGTCACCATGTAATATTTGTTCAATGAAACACCGAAAGGCACATCTGTGAGATGTCGCTGCATTCCTCCACATTTCAGGCCAAAACACCAAACCGTTTTTGCAGCAGGGTGCCAAAGAATTGCAGTCATTTTCCCACAGCCTAGAAAAGTACTGTCGGCTTGTGAAAGCTTTAAATTAATTCGACAGTGTTGCAAGTGCACAGTACTTTTATGAAAGTACTTTTTCCAGAAATTTGAAAAACATATTTCTGGGGTGTTTTACCACAAAATAAAGACATGGGTAGCATCCTCAGGGTCTGACTAGGTGAATACAAGAAGAATTAGGTTGCTAGATGGTCCCAATTTTAAATGGGCAAGCATTTTTGTGATCGCTAACTGAAAGCAAAATGGTGGATTTGACAGTAAAAGGGCCATTTATGAAAGTAAAAACTGTATTTGGCGATACTGTCTAACTTTTTGTTAACTTTTCCTATTGACTTATAATGGGAACTTGTTTTTGAATAACTTTTAAACCGTTTAATATTTTTTCATGAAATCTTCAAAAGGCACATTGGGGACCCTGGCTGCACATTCCTGAAGATTTTGGACCAGTCGTCAAACCGTATGACCTGTACGTGCGATAGTATAATTCCAGAAAAGCGGAAACGCAGGCTGCAGATCACACTCAATAACCCAGCCATATATGTGACCAGTACACAGGTTGGCAGATCCCAAGGCATATGGGTCTTGATCGTATTCCAAATTTCAGGCAACCGGCAAACGGTTGCAAAGTTATTAAGGTTCAAAATTTTGGGTTTAATATGTAAATGGCTCTCAACTCCTAATCTATAGTGGCACTGCTGTGCCACTATAATATATATATATATATATATATATATATATATATATATATAGAGGTAAAACTCCATTTAATGCATTGGTTAGGTTGTTCCACAGTGACAAAGTGAGAAATTCGCTGTTAGGGTTGAAACCCTAACTCCGATCCACCCCCAGCACCACACACACACAGACACACACACACATTTAAGTATGGGGAGGACCAAGTCAACACAACCAATGACAGACATCAGCAGCAGGTGACAGAAATAACAAACAATTGTCTAAATGTACTACGAGACATCCCCACCCCTCTGACCAGGTACTGCATGCTCAGTGGAGATCAACAGCAAAACTGAGGCCATGTACGCCAAACGTGACACATCCCTGATTGCAGCTGCAAACAACGCATCACACTTAGTAGTTGCATGGCCTTACTACCGATGCCCCACACCAGACCACACCACTTGTGGTGGGCCACCTGAGCAACAGAGTTCAGCAAAACCAAGGAGTTGTACAGGTATAATATCTCTGATTATAACAAGGGTTTGAGAAATGCAGCTTTCAATTGACTGTAAACATTGTAACAGCCTTATGTTTAGTTTTTATTAACATACATGTAGAGCCTAACCATATGATGAACATGGTTTAATGTTGTTTAAAACAGTTTTATTATGATAGCAATAAGCCACTCCCAGGTATTATGTTAATGGTCAGTTTATCACGTCTAGCGACATGTGGCACTCGGCTATGCCTCATTCAACATTAAACCCCTACAGGGTGATTAACAGACCATTTAACATAACTGTTGGTCATGCCTTATTGCTTAATTGTCTTTATGAGTAGATACTTCCTCTGCTAGGCACTGCAGCAGCTTTGCAACACAGTGTCCCACCCAGTTACACCATACACTGTCTAGTTACTGGAGAATGGCTGTGAATATGAACTCATGAAGATGAACAGTGTAACTTGATCATTACAGTCATCGAAACCCTAGTGTGATTATAACTGACAGAGTCAGTGATAGAGGATAACCCCTGCTGTCCTAGTACACTTACCCCATTGTGAGTTAAATCAATACTAAAAGACATTCTGTTTATATCTACACTATACCTATTTGATTCCTGTTGTACCACAATTAATATAGTTATCACTTTGATAGCATCAGTGACAGAAGTGTGGCAAACCCAAACAGTAGGCATACAGCCTGAGTATGAAACAACTGTTAAAAAAATCACACTGTGTCCATAAGTGGCATAGATCACTTCATTGCAACAATAGTAAATGTATTACTATTTGAATAAGTTAGTCATCACAGATGCAATGAGATTGTCTTTATCAGGTACAACATACTCAGTAAGTGCTCTACAGGAAAATCTATCCTTATACATTCCGATACAGGTACATCATTGTTGGCTCAGTAGTGCTATGATATTTAGAAGTTGCTTAGCCTGATCCATGCAATTACAATGTTTCTTACAAAGAATACTTACTGCATCTTTTAGTATTGAAACACACTTAAGGTCTATGTATGTACATCAGCAGTACACCTTCATCAGTAAGAATGCATGATACTGGCAGTAATGGAATTTCACAGAGCTGAACAGGCAATGCTTTTCCATACGTCCACATCAGCCTCTCTATGTTGAGTAAACCGTTGCAATAAATGTACTACTATGTAAATCACCTACTAAATGTATCACTACTTTTATCTTGAGCATGCTAGTGTTTTGTAGTTAATTTATGTGCTTCTTAATTAATGTATGCTCACTAGTGTTAAAACCTTTATACAACTGTCATCATGCACCTTCAGCATTTATATTGAATAACGCACAGTACCAGCTGTGGTGGTGTGGGCATCGGTAGGTAAGACCATGCAACTACTATGTGGTACGCTGTGTGCAGCTGCAATCAGGATGTGTATGTTTGGTACATGGCCTCAGTTTTGCTGTTGATCTCCACTGAGCATGCAGTACCTGTAAGGTGGTGGGGATGTCTCGAGTACATTTAGACAATTGTTTGTTATTTCTGTCACCTGCTGCTGGATGTCTGTCATTGGTTGTGTTGACTTGATCCTCCCCATACTTGAATGTGTGTGTGTGTCTGTGTGTGTGTGCTGGCGCGGGACCCGGAGTTAGGGTTTCAACCCCAACAGTGAATTTCTCACTTTGTCGCCAGAAACAACCCTAACTAATGCATTAAACGGAGTTTTTGTCTCTAATTTCCTTTTTGAGAATGATAATGAGAAATAGTGAATGGCGCAGTGGCGGGAGCATGAGGCCCCATATCTTGTGGCATAGTAACAGGAGCAGCAACGCAAACAGAAATGCTAACAGTGGCACATGGTAACACAAGCGCGAATGAGAATAGAAAGGGTAACGACACAGTAGCGTAGATGGAAATGAAAGTACGTGATGTCTTGTCACATAGTAACATGGTGCCTGTAAATGGAAATGTCAATGGGCATGGGACGCAAAGGAAACAGAAAGAGAAACAGCACGGTACACACAAATGGCAAAGTAACAGAAACGCAAGCGCAAATGAAAACGCAGCGATGACGACGTAGGCATTGGGGTGTATTGGGATCATCAGCCCTAACTCTCACCCCATGACATGTGTAAAGCACAGAAGTATAAGAGAATGGGTGAGAGTTAGGACCCACGATCCCAATGCACACCCCAATGCCGGGTTGGGGGTGGGTAGGGTGTGGGTTTTCAACCCCAGCAGCTAATTTCTCACTTTTGTCGCTGTGGAACAACCCTAACTAATGCATTGAACAGAGTTTTTGCCTCTAATTTCTTCTTTGAGAATGATAACGAGAAATTGTTCTACCACATGATGTCTTGTGACATACTCAACAGGGACAGCAACGCAAACAGAAATGCTAACAGTGGCGCATATGTAACATCGCTGAATGAGAACAGAAAGGGTAACGCACACGGTGACGAGACGGGAATGGTCTGCCATGATGTCTTGTCACATAGTAACATGATGCCTGCAAACAGAAATGTCAATGGCATGGTGACATAAAGTGAAACAGAAAGATAAACAGTACTGTAGACAGAAATGGCAAAAATAACAGAAACACAAGCGCAAATGAAAACGCAAAGGATAACGCATGGTGGCACAGACGCCAATGGTAAGTGAACGGGAATGAATCAGCAGCGGAAAGGGCAACAATAACAGTAATGGTAAGCACAGGCTGGTTTTCCCAAACCTGTATAGAGAAAGACAGTGAGTACAAATAATGTATGCATAATAATGAGTATCATGCAGAAATGAGATCTTGGAATAAATATATTATATCTCAGAACCGTATAATGTAGAAAAAAAATTTAAAAGTCATATTATTTATAATTGTCCTGGCTAATCAAATCTTAGCCCCATTAACGGGCTAAGAAATTTTCTGATAAAAAGTCCGTATCTCGACTGTTTCCAAGATACTGGCCTGAAAGGCGCGCAACGCCGTGAATGTTATCCTATGGAAAAAGAAAGTTCGCGAGTGCCATAACTTTGCTTCCTGTAATGTTTTTTCACCAAACCACTTAAAGGCACATCTGGGGTTGCTGGCTGTCTTCCTCCAAATTTCAGGAAAACAGACCAAACCGTTATTTTGCAGCAGGGATCCAAAGGATTTCTGTAATGCGCCGGGCACCGTAATGTTATCCTATGGGAAAACCATCAACTTTTGGAGTGCTTTAACTTTGCCACCATGTAATATGTTTTCATACAACACTGAAAGGCACATCTGTGAGATGTCGGCCTGCCTCTCCACATTTCAGCCCAAAACTCCAAACGGTTCTTTGCAGCTAGTGCCAAAGAATCGCTGTCACTGTCCCCACAGATGGAAAAATTACTGTCGCACTATGCTAAAGCTTTCAAAAGTTCAACACTTTCGTGAGCACGCAGCAATTTGTGAAATTACTTTTCCAGAAATTTGAAAAACATATTTCTGGGTGTTTACCCAAAATAAAGACATGGCAAGCATCCTCAGGTCCGACTAGGTGAATACAAAAAGAATTAGGTTGCTAGAGGGTCCCAAATTTAAATGCCAACCATTTTTCTGATCACTAACTGAAAACAAAATGGCCGATTTGTAAAGTAACAGGCCCATTTAAGTAAAGTAAAATGCATTATATAGTGTTGAACTTTTGTTAACTTTTCCCATTGACTTATAATGGGAAACTGTTTTTGAATAACTTTGAACCGCTTAATATTTTTTCACAAAATCTTTGAAGGCACATCAGGACCCTGGCCACACGCTCCTGAAGATTGGACCGGTCGCACAAACTGTACGCACCTGTAGTGCCACCATAGAATTCCAGAAAAGTATAAACGCGCACAGATCACGCTTAATAACTCTGCAGCTGTATATCCAACCACTACAAAACTTGGCAAATCCCAAGGCCTATGGTTCTTGATTGTGTATTCCAAATTTCAGCTAAATCTCTCATACGGTTGCAAAGTTATTAAGGTGCAAAGTTTTGGGGTTTAATATAGAAATGGCTCTTCTACCATAATATATATATATATATATATATATATATATATATAGAGGTAAAAACTCCATTTAATGCATCAGTTAGGGTTGTTCCACGGTAGCAAAGTAGGAGTCAGTGATGGTTGAAAACCCCTTGATTTCCCAGCTCACTCTTCCCCAACTCTGTGAGCTTGCAAGATTATCGGCCCTAATCCTCACCCCATCACATGTAAAGAAGCAGAGGTACAGGAGAATGGGTGAGAGTTAAGACCGACGACCCCACGCACCCTCAATGCCGTTGGGGGTAGGGCTAGGTTCATGGGGTTTCAACCTCTAACACCGAATTTCTCACTTTTGTCACTGTGGAACAACCCAACTGATGCATTAAATGAGCTTTTTGCCTCTAATTTCTTTTTTTTTATTTTGAGAATGATATCGAGAAATAGTGAAATGTCATGCAGCGCGGGAGCGGCCCCTCCACATGATGTCTTGTGACATAGTAACAGGAACAGCAATGCAAACAGAAGCACAACAGTGGCGCATATGGTAATGCAAGCGTGAATGAGAACAGAAAGGGTAACGCACACGGTGGCATAGACTGGAACGGTCCGCCACATGATGTCTTGTCACATAGTAACATGGTGCCCGTAAACGCAAATGGTAATGGGCATGGTGACGCAAAGTAAACAGAAAGAGAAACAGTACTGTAGACAGAAATGGTAAAATAATGGAAACGCTAAGTGCAAATGAAAATGCAAAGGATAACACACATGATGGTGTAGATGTGAACAGTAAGTGAAACGGGTACTGAACTGCAAGCGGAAAGGGTAACGGTAACAGTAATGGAAGCACAGGCTGGTTTTCCCAAAAGCTCTGAGAGAAAGACAGTGAGTACAAAGAATGTATGCATAATAATGGGTCTCGAGCAGAAAATGAGGAGTTGGAATACTAAATTGCTTTTATCTCAATTACCGTATGATGTAGAAAAATTTAAAAGTCATATGATTTATGACTTTCTGGTTAATTTTGTATTTAGCCCCTAGTAGGGGATTAAGAATGTTTCTGACGAAGTCTCATCTCGCACTGCTTCCAGATATGGCCCCAGGCGTGCGCAACACTGTGAATGTTATCCTATGGGGAAAAAAAGAGAAATTTGAGTGCCATAACTTTGGTTCCTGTAATATTTTTTCACCAAACAACAAAAGACACATCTGTGGATGTTGGCTGTCTTCCTCCAAATTTCAGTCCTAAAGACCAAACTGTTATTTTGCAGCAGGGCACCAAAGGATTGCTGCAATGCATCGGACACCATAATGTTATCCTATGGGAAAAGTGTCACAACTTTGGAGCACTGTAACTTTGCCGCCATGTAATATTATTTCAACAAAACACTGAAAGGGCACATCTGTGAGATGTCAGCAGTGTTTCTTCCAAATTTCAGCCTAAATACTAAACCATTCTTTGCAGCGGGTGCCAAAGAATTGCTGTCATTTTCCCACAGCCTAGAAAAGTACTGTCGCAATTTGTGAAAGCTTTAGTAAATCCATTCGACAGTGTCACGGACTGCAAAGAGTATTTTGCGAAAGTACTTTTTCCAGAAATGTGAAAAACATATTTCTGGCGCTTACCACAAAATAAAGATATGGCTAGCATCCTCAGGTCCACTAGGTGAATACAAATATAATTAGTTAAGGAGGGTCCTAAATTTAAATGCTAAGCATTTTCTGATCACCAACTGAAAACAAAATGGTGGATTTGTGACAGTAAAGGGCCATTTATGAAAAATAAAAACTGCATTTGCTATACTGTTGAACTTTTGTTAACTTTTCCCATTGACTTATAATGGAACTTGTTTTTTGAATAACTTTTGAACTGTTTAATATTTTTCATGAAATCTCAGAAAGGCACATTGGGGACCCCGCTGCACATTCCCTGAAGATTTGGACTGGTCAGACAAACCGTGCGACCTGTAGGCTGTGACCGTAGTATAAAAAGTAAACACATGCTAGATCATGCATAATAACTCGCAGCCATATATCCAACTGGTACAAAACTTGGCAGATCCCAAGGCATATGGGTCTTGATAATGTATTCCAAATTTCAGGCAAATTCGTAAAATAGTTGCAAAAGATATTAAGGTGCAAATTTTGGGTTTAATATGTAAATGGCTCCTCAACCTAACTATGGTAGCGTTGCCTGCTACCATAATATATATATGTATATACACTAGATATATATATATGTGTGTGTGAATGTGTATGTATATATTATGGTAGCATGGTAGTGCTATCATAGTTAGGTTGAGTAGCACTTTAAGGTTAAAGGTAACATTTTCACCTTAATTACTTTGCCATTGTTCAATGGATTGGTAGGGGCATGGCTGGGCATGATAGATCTTAGGATCTGCCAACTTTGTACCGGTCAGATATACAGCTGCGGAGTTATTGACAACCAAAAGCATTACGCTTTTTGAGAATTCTTTGCTCGCTACAGGTCGACGGTCAGCGACCAGTCTAGAAACTTCAGAGAATGTGCGGTCAGGTCCCTGATGTGCCTTTTGAAGATTTCGGGAAAAATATTGAACGTTCAAAAGTTATTCAAAACAAATTCCCATTATAAGTCAATGGAAAAGTTAAAAGTTCAACACTTTCGCAAATGCACTTTTTAGTGTCGCAACGGCCTTAGTAGTTTTGCAAATCCTCCATTTTTTTCAGTTACTGATCAGAAAATGCTTGGCATTTAAAATTGGGACCTCTAGAAACACAATTAGTTTTGTGTTCACCTAGTCAGACCTCGGATGCTAGCTATGTTCTTTATTTTGGGGTAAAGCACCCCAGAAATATGTTTTTCAAGTTTCTGAAAAGGTAGTATCATGGAAACAGTGTCGTAGTTGCAACACTTTCACAAAATTTTGCGAAAGCTTTTCCCAAATTGCGACACTACTTTTCCAGACTATGCTAAATGACAGGAGTTCTTTGCCACAATGCTGCAAAAGAACAGTTTGGTGTTTTGGGCTCAAATTTGAGGGAAGGCAGCCAACATCTAACAGATGTGCCTTTTCATGGTTTGTGAAAATATTGCATGGATGGCAAGTTACAGTATCAGGTTGACATTTTTTCCCATAGACTAACATGGTGGTGCATACCGCACTCGGACTCGTGATCTTTAAAAACAGAGCGAGATACGGAATTTCTATTGTGACAATTCAGTTTAAAATGTAGCCAGAAAAATGATGAATCATGTGAATTTTGTTTTTCTACATTGTACGGTTACTGAGATATACGCAATTTAGTATTCTAACACCTCAATTTTCGCCCAAGCCCATTATTATGCATACATTCTTTGTACACACTGTGTTCTATGCAGCTGTTGGGGAAAAACAGGGTATGCGCTTCGTTAATGTTACAGTTACAGTTTCACTTCGCGCTTATGTACCCATTTGTGTTACCATTCCTGTGTACATCACTGCGTGCATTACGCTTTGCTCTCGTTTGCGCTATGCTTATGCTATCTGTACCATTTGTGTTTCCACTACTGTTTGTGTTTGTATTTGGTTTGCGCCACCATGTGCATTGGGATAAGCTCATTTACAGCCTTTCCTTTACGCTTAGTGCTTGTCTTTCATTTTGCATCTTCGCTGTGTTACTGTTACCATTGCGCATTACAGTTTGCGCTTTCATATGTGCTTGTGTTTTGCATTTATGTTTCTGGGTATTGTATTGTTGTTACCATTACCATTTGCATTTACAATTGCAGTAACGGACTCGTGCATGTTACGGTTTGTGTTTATGTATGCTTAAGTTCACATTTACATTTCCATTTCCTGTATGCTAGTGTTCATGTTAACTTTACCATTTGCATTTACAATTGCGGTACCATGCCCATGCGCATTATGGTTCACGCCACGAGTGTGATTCTGTTTGAGTTTCATTTCTGTTATGTTTGGTGTCTTGTTGCTGTAACACTTAACATTTGCATTTACAGTACCACTGCTGTCACTTGCATGTTACCAGTTGCATTTTCTTACATGCTTGTGTGTCTGTTTTCATCACTGTTCGCCTGCGCCACTTTACGCTTATGCTTCTATTAACGCTTGTTTTACCATGCATAACCATTGCTGCTTGTATTTGCTTTGCAGTTCCTGTTACGATGTAACAGGACATCACGCAGGGGAGCATGTCCGGCGGTCCCAGCTCCGCCACCGCTCCATTCACTATTTATCATCCTCATTCTTCAAAAGAAGGAATTAGGAGGCAAAATCTATTTACCCATCAGTTAGGGTTATTATGACAGTGAGATAGTGGTTAGGTTGAATGCCTTGACCCCTCAGCTTATTTTCACCAGCATTGCGCGCATTGCTTCATTAGTCCCAACTCCTCACCCCATCTTCTACATCTGCTTATTTACAAATGTGATGGTGTGAGAGTTAGGGCCAATGCAGCCAATGTGCACCCCAATGCTGGTTGGGGTGGGCTGGGGTCCAAGGGTGGCTTTCAACCCTAATACCGAATTTCTCACTTTTGTCTATGTGGAACAACCCTAACTGATGCATTTAATAGAGTTTTTGCCTCTAATATATATATATATATATATATGTTATGGTAGAAGCTACCCTAGTTAGGGTTGACTAGCACTTTTAAGGCTAAAGGGTGAACTTTGCACCTTAATAACTTTGCCACCTGCTCAATGGATTTGTCTGAAATTTGGCAGACAAGGGAGGGGCACCATAAATCTTGGGATCTGCCAACTTGTACCATCGATATACAGCTGTGGAGTTATTATGACATCCGTGCACAATTATGCTTTTCTTTAAATTTTGCTCGCATCTACAGGTCTCACGTTTTGCATGACCAGTCTGAAAACTTCAGGGAACATGTGGCAGCATCCCCGATGTCTTTTGAAGATTTTGTGAAAAATATTAAGCAGTTCAAAAGTTATTCAAAAACAAATTCCCATTATAAGTCAATGGGAAAGTTAACAAAAGTTCAACACTTTCGAGAAATGCACTTTTAGTGTCGCAATGACCCTAGTAGTGTTGCAAATCTGCCATTTTTTTCAGTTGCAGATCATAAAAATGTTTGGCATTTAAAATTGGGACCTCTAGGAACACAGTTATTTTGTGTTCACCTAGTCAGACCCTCTGGATGCTAGCTATGTTCTTTATTTGGGGTTAAACACCCCAGAAATATGTTTTCAGATTTTTGGAAAAGTAGTGTCTAAAGCAGTGTCGCAGTTGCCACACTTTGCAAATTTTGTGAAAGCTCTGAAATTATGACACTACTTTTCCAGACTATAGCCAAAATGACAGCAGTTCTTTGCACCCTGCTGCAAAAGAACAGTTTGGTCTTTTGGGCTCAAGTTTGAAGGAAGGCAGCCCACATCTCACAGATGTGCCTTTTGGTGCTTTGTGACAAAATATTGCACAGATGCCAAGTTACGGTATCCGGTTGCTTTTTTCCATAGACTAACATGGTGGCATACGCTACGCCCTTTGAGGGCTCAGATCTTGAAAACAGTGCGAAGTTACGGAATTTTCATCGGACAACGTGATAGCCTTATAGGCTACCCATTTAGCAAAAACCTAGCCCAGAAACTCATGAATCATGTGAAATTAAAAAATTTTCTACGTCAGACGGTTCCTGAGATATAAGGAATTTAGTATTCCAACTGCTCATTTTCTGCTCCCAGGCTCATTATTATGCATACATTCTTTGTACACACTGTGTTTCTCTATGCAGCTGTTGGGCAAAAACAGGTGTGCACTTCCATTACTGTTACAGTTACCATTTCCACTATGCTTCCGTGACCGTTTTCGTTCCGTCATGTATGCCACCATGTGCGTTACCATTTGTGTTTCCATTTGCATGTATGCTTGCATTTTGCATTTCCATTTCTCTTTCCTTTGGCACTATTTCTGCTGTTAATGTTACCATTTGCATTTCCAATTGTGGTACTGTCACTGTGTGCATCACGGTTTATGCTTCCTTACGTGTGCTTGCCTCCTTTGTGTCACTGTTCGCTTAGGTGTCACTTTTCACTTGTGTTTCTACAAACATTTGCTTTTACACTTATGTTTCTGTCACCATGTGTGCAACCATTAGCAATTGCATTGCCCTTGCACTTACCATTACTATGTCTCAAAATTCATGTGTTTTGGGCCCCACACCCCACCACCACATTCCATTCACTATTTCTACTGCAAATTCTCAAAAAGAAGGGAATAGAGGCAAAACTCATTTAATGCATCAGTTAGGGTTGTTCCAGATGACAAAAGTGAGGAATTTGTTAGGTGAAAGCCCTCGACCCCCTGCTCGCCTCAACCAGCATCAGGTGGATTGGGGTCATCAGTCCCAACCTCACCCCATTATCCTATACCTGAGCTTGTTTACACATGTGATGGAGTGAGAGGACTGATGACCCCAATGCACACCCCAATGCCGGTTAGTGGGCTGGGGTGCAAGGGGGCTTGCAAACCCTAACACCGAATTTCCTACTTTTTGTTGGGTTGTGGAACTACCCTAACTGATGCATTAAACAGAGTTTTTTGCCTCTAATATGTATCTATATTTATATTTATTTATTTATTTATTGAAATGTTTCACCAGGAAGCACACTGAGCAACAAGTTGCTCGCCCTCATGGTGTGACCTGGGGGTTAAGAGGATATAAAAATAGATTATACATACAAATTATGGTTTACATGCATGAGGGTAATTAGGTACAGAGGTTTGAATAAAGAATCACCATCCACTATTGGAATGGTGTTACAATTAATATAGGTAAGAAAGCCGATTAAACTATTTAAACAATGAAAGTTCTATGGAAGAAAAGTAAGTGGGACAGTGGAGCACTGCTGGGGAAGAAGAAACAGTGAGCTCCAGAAGAGCCAGGACATTTCCAGTAAAAACAGATGCAACGCCTGGGTGAGTAAGATAATTGACAGTGGACTAGGGTGAGCTGAAGTAAACAGCTCTGACAGTGCAAAGAGTATAGGGACAAAGGGAGAGTCATTTAAAACAGTGCATATAGGTAATAGGGCTACCTAATTAGTGACAGAGGTATAATGGAGGATCAGGGAGTGGGGAGGAGGAGGAGATTGATAGGAATGAGCAAGTCATGCTTAGAACTGAACCACCCAAGATGTTGAAATACTCAGGGGCAGAACTGGGCAATGTCAATAGGGAGAAAAGATAGTGGTGGGGTGGGGAGTGTGTGACAGGAAGACAGGGGTTGGGAGGATAGGTAGAAAAGGGATGAGGGAAGGAAGAGTCATGTTTTGAACTAACCCTCCAGGATGCTGAGAACCCTGGAAAGGGGAAGAATCAGGCAAGGACATTGGTTATAGAAGATAGAGGGGGACAGGTATAAGACAGAGTAATTAGACAAGGGAGGGCCTGGACAATAGGGTGAGAAGATAGTGGATGGAGTGGAATGTATGGCAGAAGACAGTGGTTGGGAAGATAGGTAAAAAGGGGTGAGGGAAGGAAGAGTCATGCTTATAAACCATCCCTCCAGGATGCTGAGAATCCTCAAGGGGACAGAACCAGTCAAGGACACTGGTTATAGAAGATGGGGGTCAGGTATAGGGGGAGTAATTAGGTAAGGGGAAGGCTTGGAGGCTGGGATAGGTGTCATTCAGGGAGCAGGTAAAAGGAAGTAGATTAAGGAGGATCAAAACAGAGCAGCTAGAAGAGATGGTTATGTAAGACAGAGGCAAGGGAGTAAATGGAGGAGGAGTGTTGTATTTGTGGGGGTTCCATCATTTGGGAAGTGATGGCAAAACCAGACTGTCCAATGAGGGTCAATCGGTGGGGACCAGCAAGGTATAAGTGTCCATGGATCTGAAGGAGTGGGAGGGAGGGGGGAGGAAGAGAGGGAGCTAGAGAGGTGGGGGAATTAGTCAAGTCAAAATTTAGAAGTGAGTTTTGCACAGTGAGCGAGGCACCTTTTGCTAGTGGGGGAAAGGACAGGGCATGGTAGAGGTCACAATGATGCATTCGAGGTGGAGCATTGACAGTGAAGTGACAGAAGGAGTTAAAAAGAATGTCCAATCTGGTCAAGGAGGATTTGGGAGCGGTACCATAGACCACATTGAAGTAGTTAAAGATGGGGAGTATTATTTTCTGAAAAGTTCACACCGCCCATAGGAGGGATGCAGCTGTGGTTCCTGTATAAAGTACCAAGCTTGGGATGCATTTTTTCACGATGGTGTCAATGTGTCCAGAGAAGTTGAGGTGCTGGTCCAGTCAAATCCCAAAGTATCTGAAAGAGAAGGTGTCTCGAGGATTGTCCCATCCAGGGCGTGGAAAGAGGGAATGGAATGTAGCTTAGAGAGTCTCTGCCTAGTACCAAAGGTCATGGATATGGTCTTCTTGGCATTCAGAAATAGCTGATGTGAGGCAAACCATAGCTGAACCTGGTGGAAGTCATGCTGTAAGGTAGTTGCTACATTGGCAGGACATTTGCCAGTTGTAAACAAGATGGTGTTGGCATACATGTGGATAGAGGAGGAGGGTGAGCAGACTGAGGACAAGTCATTGAGGAAGATGGAGAAAAGAATGGAGCAAACACAGAGTCCTGTAGGACTCCTGTGGAGATGGGGGAGATGACATCCTGGATCATGACTGATTGTGTTCTGTCTGTGAGATAGGCTCTGAACCGTTAGTGGCGGAGAAGACAGTCCAGCTGTCTTGAGGGAGTCAAGAAGCAGGGCATGGGAGACTGTGTTGAAAGCCTTGGAAAGGTCGACAAAGATGGCAGAGGTAATGAGACTGTTATCCATCCTGGTGAGGATGGAGTCAGTGAGCCTGAGAAGGGAGGTGGTGGTGGAGTGGATCTTCTGAAAACCTGATTGTAACGGGTGAAAAGGAGGAGTCAGAGAGGAAGGAGGTAAGTTGGGAGAGGACTAAGTGTTCTTGGAGCTTTCAAGGTGGGGAGGAGAGTTGGGCGATAGTTGCCGGGGAGGAGGGGTTGCCACACTTGGAAGAGGGAGGACAACTGCTTGTTTCAGGAGGAAGGGACTGATGAGGACAAAACAGAAGTTTAGGATTAAGGAGAGGGATAGGTAATGGCTGGTGCTGAAAGATATAGGAGCTTAGGGACAAGGTCATCAGATGATGAGCCTTTAGAAGGGTTGAGAGAGAGAGGATGGTATCATATACATTCATTACAAAACACTATTAATGCATTAGTTAGGGTTGATTTCACACTGACAAAGTCTGGAAATTCGATGTTGGGTTCCAGCCCTACCCTCACTCCCACCCCCCACCCTCCATGCACCAACAGGTGTCAGTGTGCCTTGGGATCGTTGGTCTAACTCTTACCCCATTCCATGTGCAAACAAGCTGAGATGATACAATATAGGAAAATGGGGTGAGAGTTAGGCCCGATGATCCCAAAGCATACCCCGATGCCTGTTGGTGTGTGGAAGGTGAGGGTGTGGGTTGGGTGGTAGGTTAAACCCTAACATCAAATTTCCAGACTTTTGTCAGTGTAATATCAACCCTAACTGATGCATTAACAGAGTTTTTGCAATGAATTTCCTCTTTGAGAAAGTGAAATGTTACTCATATGCTGTCCATAGGTGGGAGCATGGGCAGTCTGGGACCTGCGCTCCCACCCACCCATCAGTGTAGAGGCGTAGTGCAGGAGGGCCCTGTGCTCCCAGTTTTACATAATAGGATGCATATTTGGGAGCGTGGGCCTCTAGGCCCTGCAGGCCCCACCAACCTACAAGTGTAGAGACATAGCACAGAGGGCCCCAGCCCTGTGCATTGCAAGATGGTTTCCAAGTGGGTGCGAGCACAGCTGTCTGGGCCCTACACTCCCACCTATCTATAAGTATAGAGACATAGTGCAGGAGGGCCATGTGCTTTTAGTTTGCATTATTGGATCCATAGATGGAAGTGCAGGCCCTCTGGACCCTGTGCTCCCACCCTCCCATGAGTATAGAGGCATAGTGTGGGAGGCCCAGTGCTCCCAGTTTAAATAAATAGTATGCATAGGTGGGAGTATGGGCCCTCTGGTCCCTGCACTCCCACCAACCCACAAGCATAGACACATGGCACAGGCCTCAGAGGCATTCCAAGTAACCCTTGTAATGCTTATTTGGCATTATCTCTGTAACCATAGCAACTGTAAAAAAATATTTTGCAGTTGTAGTCATGACTCAGCCACCCCACATGTGCTTTAGTGAAAAATCCATATCCTGGACCATTTTCAAGATATAGGTGTCGAAGGTACCGTGGGTCACTTATGGGAAAATTTGCAACTTCAGAGTGCTGTAGCTCGAACTGGAGTAAAGTTTTGCACCAACCAGCAAAGGGCACATTTGTGGACAAGGGTTTGCCACCCTACAAATTTCAGCCTAAGCGCCCTAACCATTTTCTTGCTATGAAGTAGAAAATATACTGGTTTTTGTGTTGTCTACCTGCTTTCACATTTAGATATTTTTTCCCATAGGCTATAATGGGAAACTTTAAAGTTTAATAACTTTGAATGGGCTGATATTGTTTCACCAAATCTTCAAAAGGCACATCCATGAGGCAAAGGCTTCCTACCTTGAAAATTTCAGTCCACAACCTAAAGCCATTTCTGAGATCCAGGTGGATAAATTTTTTTAAAACATGGATGCACGCCTGATGCCTGTTGGTGTGTGGAGGGTGGGTGGGTGGGATGGTAGGGTGGGAACCCTAACATCGAATTTTAACACTTTCATTGCTGCACTATCAAATCTAACTTATATATTAATGGAGTTTTTGCAATGAATTTCCTCTTTTGAGAAAGTATAATGTAACTGGTATGTGGGAGCATGGGGTCCTGTGCTCCCCTTCACACTGCCATGAATATGTAATGTTATCCATTTGTTGGAGCACAGTGCCCTACAGGCCCTGTGCTACCATAATTCAAGTGTAGAGATTGTAACGAAGCCTCATCTCCTGTGGTGTGCAGAGTGCCCCCTCACATATGTGGGACCCAGGTCCTCTGTGCTCCCACTTATGCAGAAGTACAGAGACATACCACAGACCTAGAGACATGAAAAGGTAGCCTTGTAACACTAATTTGGCAATATCTCATGAACCATAGCAACTATGGAAAAATTCCTCTGTGGTTGTATTCATGACTCTGTTTGAATTAGCGCCTAATACACACAGTCGGTGGCTGGCCATGGAGGTGAGAGGTGGGCTGTGCTAGTCGCCGGCTGGGAAGGGTGGGGGTACTGGGTGGACTGGCACAGCTGGGTGGGGGCCCACTAGACTACCAGGAAATGGCAAATGCTTATCTATTTCATAATGATGGAGGGGCCACTAGACTACCAGGGATATGAATAATAATAATAATTAATACAGATTGGGGGCCACTAGACTACCAGGGATATAAACAACAAACATAAATACACATGGGGGTCACTAGACTACCAGGGATAAAGAAAAGATATTAATAAAATACACATTGGGGCCACTAGACTACCAGGGATACAGAGATTGTTATGTATATTGTCATGATGGGAGGGCCACTAGACTACCAGGGATATGGAAAACTTATGTTTTTTATTCAGATGGGACAGAAAGAAGCCTCCCTGAGCAAACCCACCTCATATAACTTTCTAGACCCCAGGACTACAAAAATCTATTTTAAAATTAATATCTCATCCCTCACTCTTTGTTCATGAGCGAGCACTTTGATTGCAAGCCTGCAAATTCTTTGAACGCTAGATTCTTTGATCGCGATGGTGCACTGTGAGCAAGGGATGAGATGGCCAGATTAAAAATCAATTTTCTCAGCCTAGGGTGTGCTAAGAAGACAAATGAGGGTGGGTTTTACTTGGGGTCTTCCTTCTGATGAACCATGGCTGTGGTTTACTGCAGTTCTTTAAATTTTTAAATTTGAACAGTTTTATTCTTTGGTTGTGATCCTGCAAATTCTTTGATCGTGAGATTCTTTGATCACGATCGCGGCATCGCAGCGAAGGATGAGATGGCCAGATAATAAAATCAATTTTCTCAGCCCAGGGATGTCCTAAGAAGCCAAATGAGGGTTGGTTTTACTCAGGGGCTTCGTTCTGATGAACAATGGTGGTGATTTACCACAATTCTTTGAATTTTTAAATTTGAACAGTTTTAATTCTTTATTCATGAGCCTGCAAATTCTTTGATTGTGAGTCTGCAAATTCTTTGATCGTGAGATTCTTTGATCGCCATCTTTGATCGCGAGACAGGGACAAGATGGCCAGATTTTTTATAATGCAATAGAGAAATTTTACCAATCTTTAAGACTGAATATCTCAGAAACAGTTTTGTCTTTTTACTTGAAATTTGAGGGTGTTTATGGCATGTCCTGTAGATGTGAATTATGGTGATTGTGTGTCGAGAAAATTTGTTTATGGAGATATCACGTGATGCACTTTCCATGTTGCAGACAGTGTTTTGATTCTGCTGGTGGCTTGAAATTGATATGGTGCCTAGCCTTAGTGTCATGGATGTAATTTTCAGTTGTGTGCATTAAATGTCAACAGGTGTAGAACTGTGCCACTCTGATGAATGAAAATGTCAAAATTTGACATGTTATATCTCAGATACGGCTTGGTCTTTTACTTGAAATTGGGAGGGTGTTGACGGCATGTCCTGTAGATGTCAATAGCAGTGCTTATGTGTTGAACAATATATTTTTGTGGAGATACTGTGTGTGCACTTTACATTTGTGGACAGCATTTTCTATTGTTCTACTAGATTAATATCTGTTTGGTGGGCGGCCTTGCTGTTGTCAATGTACTTTTAGTTATTGGGTGTGTAATGTGGTCTGACCTTACAAGTTGGTGGGAGCACAGGGCCCAAAGGGCCCTGTGCTCCTATAACTGCTCAATGTTCTACTTTTCTATTCTTTCTTAAAAGCAGGATTCTATGCAAAACTTTGTTACTGCATCAATTAGGTTTCTATAAAAGTGAGGAATTCAATTTTAGGTTTCCCACCCCTTGCACCTCCCACCCCAGCCCACCACCATCAACAGGCATCGGGGTGCATTGGGGTCATTGGCCCTAACTCTCACCCCATTCTCCTACACTGCACCACCTCAGCTTGTTTACACATGGGATGGGGTGAGAGGGTGGATGAACCAAACACATCCCGGATGCCTGTTGGTGGGGCGGGCTGGTGGTGGAGTGTAAAATAGAATTTCTCACTTTTTCTTTGTAGAAGAACCCTAACTGGTGCAATAACAATGTTTTTGCATAGAAGATATATATATATATATATATATATATATATATATATATATATATATATATATGTATATGTATATGTATATATATATATATATATATACATATACATATACATATACATATATATATACATATACATATATATATATATATATATATATATATATATATATATATATATATATATATATATAATATGATAGGTGTGGTCATGCCCCTGTAGTTAGGGTTGAGTAAGCAGTTTAATGTTAAACCCCAAATTTTGCACTTTAATAACTTTACAACTGTTTTATGGATTGCATGAAATTTGGTATGCCCTGTCCCATGGGGTAGATCTCCAGACCTGTCAAGTTTTGTTTTGATAGGGTGTGTTGTTTTGTGCAGCACATAGTGAAAAAAGAGTGTTTTTGCTTTTTTGCCCATTTTTGCTGATTGTTGCCCATCGTGCTGTGGTACACTGTTTGGCATTTTGGTCTAAAATTTTCAGGGTAGAAAGGGGTTTCCAAAGTATAATTTGGCATTGGTTTGGTGAAAAATATTAATCTATTCTAAAGGTATTCAATTTTGAGATTTCGGTTTTGAGCATGGTCAGTTCAGTCTTTGGGATAGGGGTATATTTTGTGAAGGAGGACTGGCTTCATGAACAAGAATTTTGTCAGCTCATGAAGAGGGATTTATAAAATCCCACTTCATGAGAAAAATCCTTTTGCGAGCCACCATCTTGTTTTCATTTTTCCTCAAAAGCAAAATGTTATAACTTTATCTTCGGATGTGTTCACAGTAAACAAAGCATGGGTTTTGTTCAGGTGGAAATCCTCACAAACCTATGCCTTTGGTTTATTTTACTTTAGTCACAAAATGCTCATTTTAAAATTTAAAATCCCTTTCATGACTTGCTACTAATCCCTTTCATGAGCTGTCAAAATCTCTTTATCCATTTCTGAGTTGTCAAAATCCTTTCGTGAGATGATAACCAGATGGCCCTATCTCATGAAAAGAGATTGACTCACAAAAGGGAGTTTGACACCTCATGAAAAGGAATCAGCTCATGAAAAGGATTTTGATAGCTCATGAAAAGGGATTCACTTTTAAATCCCTTTCATGACCTGTCACCTTTCGGACCCTGTCAAAACTTTTTGTAAGCCAATCCTTTTCGTGAGCTGTCAAAATCCTTGTTCATGAGGGTATGACCAGATGGCCCTACCTCATAAACAGGATTTTCTCATAAACAGGGATTTTGACACCTCACGAACAAGGAATGGCTCATGAACAGGGATTTTGACAGCTCACAAACAGGGATTTTTAAGGTTTCTGTTTCTTTGACAGTTCACTGCAAAAAATGGTTAGGAGTTTTGGCTTGATATTTGCTGGATAGAAAGTGGGTGTCCCAGAGATGTGACTTATGCTGGTTTGGTGTAAAAGTTGCATCAGTTACATAGTAATGGCATTCTGAAGTTGAGAAATTTCCCATAGGATAACACTGTAGGAATACGGCACCTTCGTGCCTATAGCTCAAAATGGTTCCGGATACAGATTTTTCTCTAAACGCAGCTTAGTACACCTTTAAGTGTTCAAGCATGTGTGCTGGTTACCTGTACATGATTACAACTGCAGTGGATTTTTCCTAATGTTGCTATGGTTACTGAGATATTGCACCATTTGCAGAAGAAGGATTACTTGAATGTGTCTAGGCCTGTGCTACGACTCTACAATTATAGGTAGGTGAGAGTGCATGGCCAGAAGGATTATACTGTGTGACCTGCAAGGCCTCAGTTAAGAATACACCCCCATCCCCATTCTAGGTGCTGCATTGTGAGGCCACAGCAACAGCCCAACTGACCCCTTCCCACCACCATGCCACCTCCCTGCCACCCACCAGATGTAGCATTTTACTGTAGCTCATTTCACTGTCTCAATTAAGGAATGTCCTCACATCCTGAGTGCTGGATAGTGGTGGGTGAAATGCCTAAAATCGTTATGCATAGTATTTTCGCATAACACAAATTTCGTACTACTCCAAAGTGAAGTGAATAACTATGCATCTCGAAATAATGCAAAGTTCCCATTGTTCTCTATGGACTTTGTCTTACTTCACCTTGTATCTTTGCAGTTTAAGGTGAATTTTTCAGTGATTCATGGGATGTAAGGTAACACGGCTCTATATTGTCTTGCACAGCCTCAGTTCATCATAGTGTGTGTAGTGGAAATCTGGAGACAGTTTACTGTCAGAGCTCTGGGATTCAAACCTCTAAAACCTTTAAAAGCATATTTTGCCACCAAATTGTGTGACAAAATTTAGTATCTGTGTGTGTGCTGTCAATTGATATGCATTTCATTGCAGCACCTGGTCCACAATAGCAGTACTTGAATTTCTAAGCCTGTCTGCAATATATTTTCCTGCTTTGTGTAGATAGCTACTGCGTCTCCCCCATCAAAACAAGGTATTGTTTTTGACTCTGCTTTTTGACATTGGTTAAGGATTCAAGGACAGGTATTTTGTTGTGCCTGTGTGGTTGCATTTAGTGTTTTGCTTCCCAGCAACCCAAAAGTGCTGAAATATCAAGTTGCTGTAAATTGTTTGTGTCATGTGAAAAATGTCTGTGAAGAGACAGTCAGACAAAGCAGTTTCTGGCTGTGGCACTGCTGCCAAGAAGACTATTAGCAATGGAAGTTGTTGTGAAGATGAGTCAAGTTCATCAGGGGCTACAAAGGCTAACAGTGTTAAGAGTGGTCATGGCTGTGGCCATGGTAGTATGCAGCAGAAGGTAAAGGCAGCAGTTGGTGCAAGTAAAAGGATTTCATGACTATGTTTTCTCTGTGAAATCAGTTACTTCAGTGCTGGTTGGAGATGGTGTTGTCCTTGCTGTTAGCAAAGTTAGTGAGGGCATGGTTGATAGCAGCCTGAGTATTGCTACAAGGTCAACCCTGTTAAACTTAGCATGTGGGAAAATGTTGTTGAATCCACAGACTTGAGTGCAGTTGATGTTCCACTCCTACAGTACCTGAGAAGGATTCTGATCATGATGATGACTCACAGTCTCATGTTTCCAGTGATGTTGAGGTTAGACCATCCAAACATTCAGACATTGATGAAAAAGTGGGTGATAATATTGAGGCTGCTGTTGAACTTGGAATATCTCTACAGGAGGACAGCATCCAAAGTGAATTAGTGGATGATGATTATGATGATGAGATGATGATGATGATGATGATGACGATGACAGCAGCCCAATTTGGGAATTGGAAAAAGAAAGTGAAGATAGCTGTTTCTAAACAGTCTGTTAGTCAGTCCCTCCTCAAAGTTCTGCTGTAGCTGTGTCTGTTGATGATGACCCTGAATTAATAGTCACAGATTATGATGTTCAGTCAAAGTCCAATTGTGACAACAGCAGAAATCATGCATTACACCCCCATTTCATCACCAGGCAGAAGTGCAGTTACATGCAGCAGCAGCACCAGCAGTGACATGTGATTAGTAGGGCATTAAAATCCCTAGTTTGGGAATTTTTGTACAAGATGGCAATGATGAAACAGTGGCAATCTGCCAGCTTTGTCAAGTGTGTCTGAAGCTTGGTAAAAGGGTAGTCATTTGAAGGCCATGAAGGCCAGCATACTCATCTGAAGAGCAGGCACATGGCACTGTGGACTTGGCACCAGAGGGGAGCTAATGCCATAGTTGGGCATTTACCCTCAGCCACATTAGTAAGTTACGGTATCCCTTTCCTTCAGTGTAAGTAGCCATGTTGGTAAAAGTGGTGAAATAACACTGAGGATTACTACGGGCATGAGGAGGAGGATTCTGAATGTTCAATCAGTGATCAGAGAAGCAGTGGTGGTCCATGTAGTAATTCTACTGCATCAACCCCTGTGCTTAAAACACAGAAAATAACCACATGCATTGGCTTGTCACCTGTGCACCCACCATCACACATCCAAGGTACCACATCCATGTCAGTTAGTAGTATTCAGCCATTTGGTAAGCCACGTAAAGTAACAAACAATGCAGCCCACATTGCACAGCCTTTTGTGTGCAACAGTAAATACCCACCCAATCATGTGGTTGCAATGTGAACTCAATGCTGCCATAGCAGAAATGCTGGCAATTGACCTTTGCCATTTTCATTTGGGAGAATGCAGGCTTCTGTGTTTTGCTGCACAGGCATGTCCTAAATGGAAGGTCCCATCCCGGACATACTTTTCCACCCATGCTGTCCCTGAGTTATATTGCATGGTGACAGAGTCTGTAAGACATGCCCTTCAACATTCTGCATCACCTTAAATTTACTTAAGCATAGATATTTGGACAAGTGGCAAAATGGCGGTCAGTTCCTATCTGTGTGTTACTGCACATTGGGTGCAGCTGTCTGGGGTTGTCTGTGATGGTGGGATGGGAAAGCAGTGTAATAAGTCAGACTGTGGTGATGGTAGCAACCTTCATGGCATTAGACAGCATGCCATGCTTGCAATGCATAGTGTAGCAGGGTCACATACAGGCGAACACATGCTAGACTTGCTACTGACAGAAATTAATGAGTGACTGCACCCCCACCCCTAAAAGCTGGCTTCATAGCTAATGATAATGTATCAAATGTTATGAAATGTATCAGCGTTGGTGGCTTTGTGTGGGTTCCCTGTATGGCTCACTGTTTAAATCTGGTGGTACAAGAGTTTCTGAAGTACCCTGAAATAAAGCAAATGCTGACTCTGCATGCTGCGATGTGCCCACTTTGCACAGTCGGGAAAGGCCCATGACCAACTTAGGCAGCTGCAGATTCAGAACAGCCTCCCTCAGCACTGCCTGAAGCTTGAAGTTGTCATGAGATGGAACTCACACATTACATGGCAGATCAATTATACAAGCAGTACAAAGCAATCTCAGAGTACCTATTTATGTGCATTTGCCGGACAGTTCAGGGGCCCCAATGTCTATGACAAGAGAACAATGGTGACTCATGACTCAGTAATAACAATGTTGAGGTCATTTGAACATGCCACACAGGCAGTGAGTGGTGACACTGTATCTGTTAGTCAAACCATTCCACTTCCTGGGTGCTGAGGAAGACTTTGTTGTATCTGCAGCCTAGCTTTGATGTTGCCATAGACAGGTCAAGCTTATGCATTACTGAAACACATGATTACTATATTAGACAGCAATCAACACGTCACCACTATTCAGCAATCTCCCAAATTTGGAATAGTAACAATGTTGGACCCACGCTACATATGTGGCATTGCATCCATACTGGAGGGAGGGCAAGATCAGGTTACAAATCTGACTGGACAGCTGGCCTGATTGGTTCATGGGGCACAGAAGTCACGTATAAAGTTATACAAATCACAGCATAACAAGGCTGAAGGTCACTGTGGATCAAGTACTTCCAGTAAGGTGGCTGAGGGGTAAGGGTGGTGTCAGCAAAACAGTTGTCCATTAATTTACTTTGGGGTGCCTTGTTCCAAGTCAGAATTTCTGACCTAGATGAATCTTGTGAACAGGTGGATGATTCATCCAAAAGTATGTATCACAGAGCATGTTGAGGCATGTTTGGCAGAAAACAGGCATCTGACAATAATGGACAATCCTTTGGTGTACTGGAGTGGCAGGGTGAATGAATGGCCAGTGCTCACATCAGTGGCAGTAAAGTACCTGACCTGCCCACCTCCAGTGTAAGTATGGAGAGGATATTTAGTTCTGCTGGGGCTATAGTGCGTGACCATCATACTAACTTATCACTTACAAATGTTAGCATGCTAACATTTATCAAAATGAATGAAGGTCACATGCCAAGTAGGAGAAGCACATCTCTGTTTGTACCAGTCACGATGTTGGTGGTGCTGCTGCTGATGGTGGTGCAGCAGACCATCCTTGTGGAAGCAACAAACGCTGTACCACTGATGTTGATTATAAGGCCATGGAAAAGAATTTCTAACTGGGTACAACTCAGGGCTTGAAGATTACAAGGGCTGCTTCCTCCTTGATGACGATGTGGAGGATGTTGGTGGCAGTGCATAATGGCAAAATTACTGTGGTGAAGGCTGTCTCAGTGCCATAATGTTACTGATTTTGGAATAACCAAAAGACAAACAGTGGCCTTCACTATCATATGACAATTGACAATAAATGACATGTCATTATATTTTACTTCCCTCTATCGATTTTGATGGTATAGTTTACATAATGTGTATAGTCATTTTATTATTACCTGCAGTCAACCCCTGATCTTGAGACTGAGAGAGACATCTTCCTGTATCCAGGCTATGAACTGCAGCCAGCCACACCCACCATGCTTCTTGAAAGTGACAGAGAGACATTGTACCTGTGCCCAAGCTAGGAACACTCAGCCAGCAACATCTACCCTGCTTCTTGAAAGTGACAGAGAGATTGTACCTTTGCGCAAGCGATGAACACACAGCCAGGAACAGCCACCCTGCTTCTTGAAAGTGACAGAGAGACATACTACCAGTGCCCAAGCTATGAACCTGCAGTCAGCCATACCCACCATGCTTCATGAAAGTGACAGAGAGACAATGTACTGGTGACCAGGCTATGCACCTGCAGCCAACCACATTCACGCAGCTTCTTATCACTAATGGACAGTAAATATGTACCAATGTCATGTACTCTGTTTTGAGTTAAACTGTGGTGTCCGCTCATTCCTACACTAGGTTAAAGATGCCACTGACAACAAATACAGACAACTTATTTTCATTTTGGTTTACAAGTTACAGACTGTGTAAACTGGCAGTACTACAGTATCCTACCACCGCCGCAGAAGGGATAACATCTACAGGTAAGTGTTAGTGTTATTTCATATTTCATTTTAGATTTTCATTTTTGTGGTGCAGATGTAAAGCATTCACCGGGGTGACATACTGGGTGGAATTTTCAGACTGTGCCAGGCAGGGGCAAAGCCTGGGTGCAGTGCAACTGGGATGCGCCAGGGGCATGGTCCGGGAATATTCAATGGTGCTGCGCCATGGCTCAGCACCATTGAATGTGGCACTGGGTGCCTCACTGCACACGGTGCAGTGGCACCGCGCCAGCACAAGTGGCAAGTGGTAGGGATATGCGCCAGCGCAAGTGCAGGTGTGCTAGGTGCAGCAAACTGCAATATTCAGTGCTGGGCATGCAATGAGGCCATTATGCATGCAAGGCACAGATGGGTCCATTTGCATGTCATTATTGCCCCATTTGCATGCAGATGCACCGATCTCTGGTGACTTGCACCTGGCACCTGCCAGACTGCAGCCGTTGGGACTGATGTCCCCTGCCCTCAGCAGACAACGCACCCCAACGCCTGATCACGGGCTTTAGGTAGACGTAATTCTGGTGGTCCAGTGACCCTACCCCAGCACCCAATCACAGGCATAATATATTCATATCCCTGGTGGTCCAGTGGAACCTACCTCATTGGCTGATCATGGGCTTTTGTGAAAAGTAAATACCCTGGTGGTCCAGTGGACCTGCTACCCTGCCCGATCGTGTGCTGTAGTTAAAATTATATTCCCTGGTGGTCCAGTGGACCCGCTCCCTGCCTGATCGCAGGCAAATGAATACAATAATTCCCTGGTGGTCCAGTAGACCCCGATCCCCAGCCCGATCGTGGGCAAATGAGTACAATAATTCCCTGGTGATCCAGTGGACCCAATCCCTATCCCAATCACAGGCTTTAGGTGTAATTAAATACCCTGGTGGGATGGCAGTACCTCCCTTCCCACCCACCCACTCAGAACCACCACCCCACACCCCCAGTCAGTGGTGGGTGGCAGCTCCCACCCGCAAGCCACTCGGCTGCCCACCGATGACAGCGTACAGTACAGCTGTACGCCCATTGGTCCCTGCATGGGCCAATGGGCATGCAGACTGTACCGTACTACACAGTTCTGAAATGTGACTGGGGGTCATCTGGGGGGGCAGGACCACCAACAGACAGTGTTGGGTTCCAGCAGGTTCCCTACAGTGATGTGGCACTGTCATCACTGTAGGGGACTGCACTGTTGAAATGTCACTGACAGTGAGGTATACCACATACTGCGACTCATTTCTGGCATTTTATCTTTCATCTGAGCTTTTCATGAAACTAAAACCGTGGGACATTCACACACAAGATAACACATTTATGGGGGTCATGGTAAGTGGGGTAATGGTATTGCGATTATTGCACTAGTGCTCTAACTAAATGTTCAGAAAAGTAACAAGTATTTTCATAGTTCTTGCTTAATTTACTTTATTTTTACATGACTGATGGTCAGCAAAATGGCGAATGCTATGTGCTTTCATTACAGGTGAAACTGTCGTGACACTACATATGCTGCAATAAAAGTGTCTTGAAGATGGCTTTTGGTGGCACAATTTCAACTGAAATGAAAGCATGCAGTGTACGCACAGTTGGCAACCACATAACTTATTACATAAAATAAAGTAATGAGAAGTAAGAACAAAAACAAAAGTAAGAAAAATCACAAACAAAACATTACCTGAACATAAATTTCACACTTAGTCTGGTGCAAAAGAAAAATATTAATTAAGAAAAGGAAAATTAAAAGCAGAGGAGATGTTTTGGGGGTTAAATTGCAAGCACAAAAATTTTTAAAGGGGCCTGTGGGGGCTGTTTCTGACCACCACTGAAATTCCACAGCAAGCTGATGATCTCCTCATTCTGCCTCTCAGTATTAGTGAGACGCTGCATGGCCACCTCCACCACCATTTTCACCACCTCGACCTCAGCCCACAGCACAGCCAGGTCCACCTGGGTCACAGGCTGCTGTGACAGGTCTTCCGCATGGGCAGCTGTGGGACCTGACACATCTGCTGATGCAATTTCTGTTCTCCACTGTCGACACGCAGGCAGATGAGGTACCTCTGCCACAGCTGCAGGAGTGGCTGCTACCTCCTGCAGCTTGGCATTCCACTCAGCATGGTGGTGAACAACTAGGTGGGTTCTCTACCCACCCATGCTGAGGTGCCCGCCTTTCACCCCTCAAGGACTAGCATTTTGCAAATGTTGCAGCCTATCACAGCGGTGTCCCAGGAGGCTTGCAAAACAATCCCAAATTGGGAGAGCTCCATGCAGGGTCCAGTACAAGCAGTGTGGGGGCACCAGATAATGCTTGCTGTGCTGCGTGTGGTGGAGAGGCAACAACCTGCTGCGGTTGCTGCTGCTGCTGCCCTCCTGCTGCTGCTGCTCCTCCAGTTGCTGCTGCTGTACCTCCTACTGTTGTTGAGGACCACTGCAGCAGGGCTGTCTGTGGCTGCAGTTGAGGTCCTGAAACTGTAATTGAACTGGTGGACAAGGCTACTCCTGCATTCGTGGCCCCCACTGGCCACCACTTTGCCTGCCACTATCCATCATTAAATTAAACTACTAACACAAAAAGAAAAAAATATTAGTACAAGTATTAGTAAAATAAGTACAGGAACTAGAATTAATTACACCAAAAAACTTTTTAAACCAAAAACGCCTTTCTAATAAATAAAACTTTCTGCACTACTACTAAAACTGAATCACAAAAGGTTAAAAACAAAAAAGTGAAATCAAGCTACTTTTTACCACTAGTATACACAGACTGCACAGTACAGATCTGCTGCACACCTCTTTCTACAAGAGAAAGTGAAAGCAAACACTAACTTCCTGCCTATTTAACTGCCTCCTTGAATCATGTAACCTGCAGAGACAGTCAGGCATGTGATCAGTGGTCTGTTTCTTAATAACTTCGCCTTATCAATATGGAACTCAAGTGAACTCAAAGTACCAACGAAGTCCACAAAGGCGAATTTGACTTTTTAATGGAAATTACGATAGTGCTACCCAAATTCAAAGTGAGTCACTTTGGTTCACTTCACCAGTAAATTAAAACTTCACTGCATCTCTAGTACTGGATACTGGGGTCACAGCCCAACTGACCCACTCCTCATGGCCACCCTCCCTGAAACCCACCAGATGTAGGATTCTACTATGTGTAGCCTTGCACGGCCTCAGTCAAGGAAACCCTCCTCCCATCCTGGGTGCTGCATTGTGAGGGCACAGCAACAGCACAACTGACTCATTTCATACAACTGTCCCACCTCCTGTCACCCACCAGATGGTGGATTCTACTGTGCCAAGGAATGTTCTTATATCCTGGTGCTGGATACTGAGGTCACAGCCACATCTCAACTGACCCACTGCCCATGACTGCCCCTCTGACAGCCACCAGATGTAAGATTCTACTATCTGTCATTTTGAATGGCCTCAGTCACTGAATAACCCCCACCCTGGGTTATGTATTATGAGGTCACAGCAACAGTCCAGCTGACCCCTTCACATGACCGTCCCACCTACGTGCCACCCACCAGATGGAGGATTCTACTGTGGTTCAAGGAATGCTCCACCTTCCCATTCTGGTGGCTGTATCCTGAGGTAACAGCCACAGCTCAGCTGACCCCTTCCACATGACAGTGCCACCTCCCTGCCATCTACCATATGTTGGATTCTACTGTGGGTCAATTTACCATGCCTTACAAACCCCCTTTCCTCACACACAGACTTGTCTTTGAGTGTGTGCATTGTATAGGTGCAGTTAGTCTATTTTTTTTACCAACTTTTGTGGCTCTTAAAAGAGCCATTTGGGTTTATGCTGACTAGGTACTGGAGAAATAGTGAGATACACATTCAGCACAGTGCAAGAATTCCATCATGGAGGTCCACAAGGAAAACAATGTTGCCAGCGATGGAGAGATGCACACCATCTTTAGGTACAGCCAATGTTTAAAATGATGAATTTGGGGGTGATGTATAGTGTGCATTACTATAACATGAAGGAATCCAGATATTTGGATGTTTACCTTATGACATGATCTTTCAAGTCCAGGACAGTATTCTCACCTCTCCAGAGCATCCACTCTGTAATGTCTGAATACAGAATCTTACAGGCAGGTAACATCTCCATAAGAGTCTGCAAGTCTGATTCAGCAGCCTCAATTAAATCTACTCCTTTTTCTGGCACAAATCATTAACTCTGAGATGGATGAGGAGTATGTCTGGTCAGGGCGTGTCTCCAGTATCTGGTATATAGTTGGCATGAGCTGCTCCCATCTCATGTCACCCTTACCAAACCACAAGACACTGAAGTTTGGTAGCTGCAAGTCATTGCCAAAATTACTTGCCCTAGCAAATGCAGCTGACCTTCTTACAAGGCTACTCCCCACAATTCAAGCACATGATACTGGCAAAGACAGCAATCTCGAAAATATGTTTTTCTCTCAACAGCCCTCTGCCAAGTGACTGGTATTTCTATGGATAAAGCTGTTAGAGTAGAAAATAGCTGACTCATGTAGCAACAGATAGTGTGAGAACATAACATTGGTTTCTTTCTCTATCTAATAACCGATCAGGTAGTTAATTGTTGTGTCTACAGAATTGTTTACTATTGGCCTTTTGTTTATTAAACATTCTTTTTATTTTGGTGGGATAAGGTAGATGTTTGATTGGACACATGCTGTTGCATATCAATATGAAAGATTTCTATCGGTCTCTGTCAATCTGCATAGTCTGTGGCAGAGCCTCAGTTCCCTCCCTTATTGAACTGACATTCTGTGTGGTAAGAACCACTTTTACATATTCTTGTAAAAATGCATTTTTACTGTATTGGAAACCCTGAAAATATTACTAAGAAAAGGTAGTTTATCACAGTATGTTTCTGAAGCATGGTTACTTAATTTCTTGCTGTTGTTTAAGATAAAGAGAAATAAAATAATTCAAGTTGCTGACTGACTGAGCTATTTAGTAGTTTCTCTATAGCCAGGTCTGTTTGCCTTTAATCTTTACATTTTGGAAATGCAAGGCAGTACAACTTTACAAGAATATCATCTAGAAGCATAGAAAAATCAGATTTTGATATATGCTATGTTTATGTAATTCAAGAAAAATACCTTTAAAACTATTACTTTCTGTGCTGTAGTAATGTGGGAAAAAGTGCAACAGACTGAAACAGTTTACTATGACAGATATTAAGCACTTATAACTTCAGAATGCTACAAAGTACAAACTTGAAAGCAGTGGCACCTGGAAGCATAGAAAAATCGAAGTTTGATATATGCTATTTTTATCTTAATTCATCCAAGAATAATATCTTTAAAAAGTACTGCTTTCCAAGTGTGGCTATGAAAGAAAAAAACTGTACAACATTAAAACAGTTTAATATGCCAGATTTTATTTGCTTGTAACTTCAGAATGCCAGATACTACAAACTTGTCAGAAGCACCACAAACGCATATAAATTCCAATTCTGACATATGTAACATTTATGTCACTTGATCTAGAATAAAGTGTTTAAAATGTAAATGATTTTAAAAGTTATTTACTTTTTGGTAAACAGCAGCTTGACTTTCCTTCAGAAATCCAAGTTGGCCTACTTCCTCGTAGCTGTGTTGCCATTGGTCTAGAAAGTTCATTTCCTGTTGTCTTTCAAATCCTTGTTTGTAAGCATGCAAAATCCTTGTACATGACTCATGGCAAATGAGGATTCCCATTTTAGAGCTGCCAAAACTTGCTCACAAGACTATCATGAGAAGTGTGAACAACATGTTGTTTTTTGAAACAAGAATTACAAGTTTTCCTTCTAAATTTTAACTGAAGATGGTGTTTAAACTATTTTTATATGTTTAATCCATTTTCCCTGAGAAATACAATGTCAGTGATTGCTGTTCATGAGCATGTGAAATCCCTGTTTGAGAGCTAGTCATGAACAGGGATCTTTGTTCATGAGCCTGAAAATTTTGTTCGCTAGAGTATCGCGAGAATGGAAACTGGGAAATCTTTTTAAAAATATTTTAAAAGGTTCTTTTGAGTTTATTTTATAATAACATCTACCATAGTAAAGGATGTGTTTTATCATGTTTTGTGCTTGTTTTAGGCATTTATTTCTTAGAAATCGATAGGTACAATCCTTGCCCGTGAGTATGCAAACTCATTTAGAAGTTTAGTCACGAACAAGAATCCATGTTCGTGAGCTGGCAAAATCCTTTTGTTTGCGTAGAGTCTCATGAGAACCGAGGCAGGGAAATTGTTTTAAATGTTTTAGGATGTTTTAACAGTTTATTTTACTACTTGCACATATACCACATCAAAGTATGAGTTTTCATTCTGTGCTAATGTTGTTTGGACGATATTTTACAAAATTAATTACATGCAATCCTTGTTTGTGAGTATGTGAAATCCTTGTTCATGAGTGAGTCAAGAACAAGGATTCATATTCGTGAGCATGCAAAATTTTGTTAGCTAGAGCATTGGAGAACCAAGGCCAGGAAATAATTTTATAATGTTTTAAGATGCTTTTTGAGTTTATTTTTACAACTTACACATCTATCCCAATAAAGTATGCATTTTCATTATGCATAAATTATGTTTATGGCCTTTATTTTTTGAAATGGTATGCTTGCAATCCTTGTTCGTGAGTATACAAAATCTTTTTCATGAGAGTTTTAACAAGATGGGTTTTTCTAATATGCCAGTTCCTTTATTTAAATGAAAATAAGCATTTTCTTCAAGCAAATGTGTTTATTATGCATTTAAATGTAGGTTTTGGATATTACATGTTTTCTTTTAGTTTCTTCCCTGTTTTTAAAACTCTTTTTCTTTGTATGTCAATATAGTGGGTACATCTGCTATCAGCGAATGCTGCTCATTTCATGTCCCTCCTCCATCCACAACAGCTACTTGATATTATAGTAATCTATATGTAGAAATGCTGTGTGGATTATGTTTAGGATATAGAGAACAATGTTTTTCTGTGTGCACTCTGATATAGAATATACAATGGTCATTAACAAAGGCACATTTTTTCTACGATAATTTCTTAAGTGCCAGAAATGATGATAGTAGCAGCCAGACTAGGTGTTGTTAGGAGAAGGGAGAGCAATGGGAGAAAGTAGTCAGTGGAGGGAGGGGTTCTATGTGACAAGGGCGACTGAATGTCAGCGACTGGTCATAAGGGCACCACAACCACAAAGGCGACTGAAAACAGTATGTTATTTAATATGGGGCTTTGCACCACATCCCAAGAGGGGGTCTTCATTCACACCCACACCCACCTTAATTAGGATTCCTACCTGGGGGGTACAACTAGGGAAAAGAGGTGAAATCCAAGGTTGCCACATTGTCGGCACCATTGTGCTGTCACTTATGACCAGTCACCCACATCACAGGCTACCGGGGAGGAACATTGGGTGGGCATCATAGGGTACACTTGTTTAAGAGAAGCAGTCAACAAGGATTGGTCTGTGCTTAAGAGCATGGCAGAAAGATAGGTAACAGTCTTGGTAGGCATTGTCAGGAGTAATATAAGAGTTGCATGAGGGTGGTGCAGTTATGTTCATAGTTTAAAAAGATTGTTTACAGTTCTGATTGCTGATTGTGAATTTTGATTGATTATAATTTTGTTTTTCTTTTTGTTGCAGATGTTCTTTGAAAACAGAAAGAGCACCACATTTCAAAAGAGTTAGAAAGATAATCATCGTGTGGAAAGTACAGCCACTTTCAAACCAAAGGTGGTATTCTGGTGGTTCTCTCTCATGTCAGAATGAGAAAACTAGTGTTTCTATCATAAAGAAATCAGCTGAGTGTCATTCTTCTAATAATACAGTATCCAGAAAAAGTACACTTGTGAAAAAATGAGTCCACACTGGGAAACTGTCTTTGAAGAATGGGCAGAAGAAATCTGTCTTCCTCAAAGAGCTGCACTGAAGGCTCATAAGGCTATACGTATACCTCAGTGAAAGGCAGAGTGTTGTTGTTATTGATAGTAGTGGTACTGCCCAACACTGTAGAGTTACTTTAAAAACAGTACATACTGCTAGGATTGAACATATCATTTCAGCAGTTGTCAGACATAAAGGAAAGAAATTTAAAAGGAAACATTCTATTATGAAACTGCATCTGAGGGCAAGACACTTTGTTAATATGGCTATGAATATACGGACACAGTTGTGGTCTGTTATGATGTCAGCCATTGATAAACTGAGTGTCAAAATTAAAAATATGGAGATAAACTAATACCATTTAAACACTTAAACAGAGACAACATTTAGTGTTTGAGGGCAAGTGGATACATACTGAGCATTCTGAGGCATATTTTTGGGAGGAGATATAATGTTCATGACAGGAAAGTCACTGGTACTAGATGACACTGGTAAAGTACAGAACATTTTATTAGTATCGAATGATGATGGCTTAGATTAGGATGATGACAATCCTGTGGACGTTACACAAAGAAAGTCACATTCTATCAAATGGCCTTGTGATAAGTTGAGCAATATCAGGGAAAAATCATTCTGTGTGACGAAAATTTCCTGGACACATTTCTTAGCACAAAGAGATGTAAGATGCAAACTGTTTGACAGTATTGACAAGTGTGACATTAGACCTCTAACTGGTGGGGCATTCACTTACTTGTCTTTGGACTGGAGTAGGTCAGAATATATTCATCACTTTACATGATCGCTGTACACAACTCTGGAATGCAGAAATTTGTGTGACAGCTGTATCATATAAGATGTGCTGTGAAAGACTTTACATCTTTTGATTCTTTGTTGAATGATGGAGATGTGGATGGAGTCATTGACTTTATTAAAGAGCTACAGCAAAAGAATAAGTTGAAGGAGAGTATTGCAACAGATACTATCAAAGATGTTACATACACTACCACACTGCAAGAGACACAATTGCTAAGAATATTTGGCACTGAGATTGCAAAATTTGAAATTAGTAAAGTCAGAAATTTGACATTGTGTGTGTGTCTGCAAACAACTGTTTCACAAGGAGTAGTCAGTTCATGTTGAACTATACAATATTCCAAGATGGAATGAGATGTGGGGTAAACTAGCTGCATTAAAGACAGACTTTGAATGATAGGAAACAGTTGCACTGTGCACATACTGTTACCATAAGATTAAGCTTGACACTTTCCTCCTAGGTCAGTACTAAATGGAATGGAAGTATTGAAGACCCCTACAGTGATTGCTGGCTTGAACTTGTTTGAAATAATTCTGATTCAGACAATGAAGCAGTTTCAGACAATTCTGTGGCAAAACACTAAAATGAAAGATTTGCCACAGAAAAAGCTGATAAAGTCATTAAAGGGCTATATCGTGTAACTACCTCTACCACTGCAGGAGAATGTACACACTATATCCAGAGAGAATAGTGTTGTCATCCTGGCAAATGGTGTGCCAACTAAAGCCAAAACAATATGGCAACAGATTGTGAATGTTGAAAAGGTCAAGCATGCTTTGTAGTACCTGAAAGAACAAAATTCATTTTATGCAGACATTGACATAGGCACACTTGCTGGTGCTCATATGTAACTTGACATTGCTGAATGTTCTAAGGCCATGACTGAAAAGGTTGAAGTTGCCACCAATGAAAATGTGTATGAACAATACACAATCCACTCATTACATGGAAAGGATCCAGTAATATTGATTTGTACCAGATGAAACAGAGGGACTCCTGTCAGTATCTAGGAGAGCACACTAGAGGCATGTTCCTTTTCCGATCTGTTTCGACATGGGACAGGTGGACGCCTGGATATGTGTTCCTGGAGTTGAGTACAGAACTTTAAGATTGTTGTATTTGGATGGCAAGTTTCATAGAAATATAACATATGTCTTCCACTGTTTGTGGAGAGTGAACTAAGCATTTTATCAGCAACCATTGCACATACATTGCATCTAAACACAGAATTTGAGAACATGACAGCTGCACAGTTGAACAAAAACTGGAAAAAGAAAGATGAGGTGCTACAAACTAGTCTTTCTTCAATCCTGTCTAGTATGCATGGCACCAAACAGTACTGGTATAGATGACACTCTGAGGTGATATGCGTTCTAAGACAGTTTGGTCCAGCAAAATGGTTTGTTAATCTCAGTTGTGCAGAGTAAAACTGGGATGACTTGGCTGACCTTCTTAAGTGGCAAACTCAGATGTGGATGGCATACAGAATATGACTCTTGGTGAGTTGTGCTCTCTGGATCCAGTATCAGTCTCATGGTACTTTCATCACTGCTTTGGGCAGTGTTGTAATGTATACTGTCAAAACCAATCCACCTCTTGGTGTTGTTGAACACTATTTTGGAGGATGGAATACAAGCATGTGGAGTACCACATACACATGCTGTTAGGGTGAAAGATGCTCTGCATCTTGGTGACAGTGATGAAGCTGACATTCTGAACTTCATTATGAGGTATGTGACATGGCAGCTTCCTGATAAGATGACAGCCCAACTTTGTGGAAGTTGGTGCAGAAATTTCAGTGCCATTTGTGCTGCAAATACTGTTATAAGAAGGTGAAAACTGTGGAAACTGGTACACAAGATGCCGTGTTTGGATTCCCTAGATGAGTCTGTCACAGTGCATGCCTAAATGAAGTGTTCTCTGTGATGCAGCATTATCTCAAGGCTAAATCCACAAATCAAGTGTATGAGTTGTCTCATAAGGAGTCAGAAGCATTCATCAATGACTACAGTCCTCTCTGTTGATGATGTGGTAGGCCAACATTGATGTCTAGTATGTTGCTGACAACTCTGTGGCTCTGGTGGGGTATGTGACATCATACATTACCAATCATGAGCAAACCTGTTTACAAGAGCTCTGGGAAGACCTGTGTAATTGCAACATATCTATCTCTTCTTGGCTGTGGTCCCTTGAAATAGAAACTCTGTCACATCAGGATGTGGAGCATATGAGGCAAGTGACCCTCTTACTGGCACCTACCTCTATGGCAAGCCTGAATCAATCCACTACTTGAATGTGAACTTCAAAGAGAAGAGTTGTTGTGTCCTTAGAAGTCATGATGAGATTGTAGAACTTGCCACAACCAGACTGACATCAAAAATCATACTGAAGAGCAACCTGATTGACAATTACTATCCACAGCATCATAGTGCCATGGATGACGTGATGTCTGTTTGAGGTTGCCCAATGGTATAACTACAAATGGGTATCCTTCTGATCCATCCAAGCAGGTATACAAAGTCTCAGGGCTAGATGGGTCTCTAGTGAAAAGACATAACCATGGCTTATTGACCACTGTAAACTCAGCTTGGCAACAACAGAAAATAAACAGCACCACTATTTTGCTCTTCTCTCTGTTCAAACCATGGAGAAATGAGGAAACTCTGAAAGGTGGATGTGACACTTATGAAGAACAGTTCCATTTGAGCTATGACTCTTTCAAAGTGAAGTGCCAACTGCCTATATCAAGAGGCTGGAGTTCGAGAAAGAACAACTGAGGAAAATACTCCAGTGAACTCACAGGAAATGGTTGATCCGGAGGGTGAAGGAGTACTTTGTGCTCCTCTGGCTGCAAAATGACTCAGCTGTGTTGAAGTCAGACATGGAAAGTGCTTTCAGCAGGAGCACACACTTTACTAATGAATCTGTCAATATCGAAGGAGAGTTGAATACTCATCAGCAAGTTATCTGTGCTGCAGTAATGTGTGCTGTTGAGCATTGGATAAAGCACCATAAGAAGGAATACTTGTGTGACAAACACATGCCAATTAGGATGTTTGTCAGTGGTGCTGCTGGTATTGGTAAAAGCTTTGTGATTGAAGCTATAAGTGCTGCACTCCATAGACTTACTACCACACCCACATCTGTCATTGTATCTGTGCCAACTGGTCTGGCAGCGTACAATATAGGCAGTGTCACTCTACATAGACTGTTTATGCTACCAGTGGAGCACAGCAAGACTGGAGAGTACAGGAAGTTGTCCTTTGAGGTTGTAAGTGAACTGAGGGCCATGTTTGACAAAATGGAGCTACTGATCATTGATGAGATCAGCATGGTTTCCAATGTTCTTCTTACTTGAATCCACCCTACGTCTGCAGGATATAGTAGGCAGTGATTATGATGTACAATTTGGTGGCAAACACATTGTCATTTTTGGGATCTTCTCCAGCTAGCTCCTGTCAATGGACAACATAACTTCACAACTCTTTCAGTAGAGGAAGCTAAAAAGAGCATCGGGTTCATAGGTGGAGTCAGTCTCTGGGAGTTCTTCTCTTATTTTGAACTGTTCCAGAATATGCAGCAGAGAGGTGATATGTGTTACAAAGCACTACCTGATGAACTTGCACTGGCAATTTGTTAGCTTCTCATTTGCAAGTGCTTAGGACATGGGTTATCAGTAGGAAAGACAACTTTATGCATGATGTATGCAAGCTATTTACAAAACTGAAGAACAATGGGCAGTGGATTGTATGTTTGTTTCCAAGACTTAAGCAATGTGCTGAGTTTAACCAGATCATGCTGGAAAGAGGACAGTAACCTATTGTCACAGTGACATCACTTGATGTGACTGATGATGTTAGTCTAACATTACTATGGTGACAAAGATGGTTGAGCATCTCAGAGAATTCACAGCTGATGTGTCGTGAACTGTTGGCTTAGAAGCAGTTTTAATGCTGTGTAAAATGCATGTGTTATGCTACAGAGGAACCTCAATGTTGATCATGAAGTGGTTAATGGGGCAATGGACTACATTGCTGATTTCCAGTACAATGTCCAGAAGACATGTGTTGACTTTATCATTGTGAAATTTGGCAACCATGACAGTCCTGTTCCAATTGACAGATGCACTGTGAATTTTCAGATTGTGAAAGACTTTCACGTCCACATAAAGCAGTTTCCACTGTGTCTGGCTTATGCTGTGTCCATTCACAAATCACAAGGACTGTGTTGATAGTGCAGTTGTTGATATAGGTATGGGTATCTTTATGATGGCATGTCATATGTCACTTTGTCATGAGTCAGAACTTTGCTGGTCTATACATACCGAACCTTGCAGAGAATAAGGTACGTGCTGATGTGAAATGTATTCTGGAATACAACCAGCTACATACACTATACCAACTGGCTGCAGCTCTGATTCCTGTGCCTAGATATATAGCAATGCAAGATATGTCTATGGATAGAACACAGAAGATGAAAAGAAAAAAATAAAAGCTCTTTGTCTTATCTACCTGCTGTCCATGGCAATCACTCAGTTAGTGATGAAGTCAGGTCACCACCTGCAAAGAAGTGCATTGGTCTTGAAAATATGTCAATATTTGACAATAATACTGGAGTGAACTGCTATGCTAATTCTGTGATGCAAGTTCTTTGGCATATGCAAAGTTTGTTTAACTACTGGCTGCTGCAAAGTCAACAACTCTTTCTGAGACACTAAAAGAGTCATAATGGGTAGTCAAGAACAAGTACCCAGCTTGCAGAGTCTAACTCTCTGCAGCTCACTCCAGCAAATTATCCTGGACAGAGGATGTTTGGTGACAATGCCCAACAAGATGCAAGTGAATTCGTGATGGGTGTCATGAATAGCTTGGCTGATGATGATGTTCCACTGAGACAGTACTTCACAGTGAACTATGTGTGCAAGTACACATGTTTGTAATGTGGATACACAGAGACACGACCAACTAATGACATGCTATAGCTATCTCTGTACATTCCAGATGAAAATCTGTCAAGTTCCGCAGAATGTTCAGAAATGCAAAACTGATTGGGAGTGCCACAGATGTGGATGAAGTACTGTATGATTTTGTGGGTGACTCAGTTCAGTCATATATCATCATTGTGCTTCAGCGATTCAACTCACAAGGGTTGTAAGTTAACATATCTATCACTGATTTCATTGTCGAAGAACTATTTTCTCAGGCGCTAACTTTGACACTTACGCTATCATTTTTCATCACAGGCCTTCTGTTCAATCTGGACATTATGTCACATGGCATAGGTTCAGAACTGGATGGGTGGAATGCGATGATGCAATGATACAGTGTGTACTGTGAGAGAAAAATTGCCTAGGAATCTAAAAAGATGCATATGGGATCATTCTTTGAAATATGGATGCTGTCCAATGCATTGAAGAGTAATTTCTGTCAGAAACCTCTTGGATGTGATATGTTATTTTTTTTGGGGTTAAACTATCATTGTCACTGTGCTGAATCAGCTTATTGCTGCTGTGGAATGATAGAATGCTGTACTGAAGTAATTATATGTGTTTTCCACAGAATTGTACATCTGCTGCATCAGTGTTGCACAATGCAACAACTGTCATGCTGTGTTGATACTGTCATGTAGTCTATCTAGTATGCACTGTTTGTATAGTGTAATACAAAGTTAGAAGATGGGAGGCGGTCCCTTGTTCAGAACAGGACAGCAACTAGCTGTAACTTGTCTAGTTTGACAAGAAAAGAACATTTGCTTAGTAAAATGTTAGTACACACTGCTCATTACTTAACCTTTTCTGTGCCACCTGTGGTACCAGGCAGGAAGAATGCAAACAACTATCATATGCAGGACATCATAAAATACATTTACAACGCCTGTTGGTTCTGTGACTAGCTCTTATCTATTGTGGTATACTTGGTGCATGCAGTCATACTGCATGTGGCAGTCTTGTACTGTGGCACAATTACTTTTTGGATGCATTCCACTTGCCATGAAGCATGTCATACTTTGGGTAATTAGTACTTTACTGTCAGAGGACTAGAGAAACAGTATGACACTTTTCTTTCATATCTCAGCTGTTATTGAGAAACATGGAGAGTCATATACCGAGAGCAAATTGTGTAATGAGCAACTAGGCAGTCTTAAAGACTCAAATAACTGCTTCTCTCTCTCCTAATGCAATAAGCCACTGTGAGACTTTTAGAAACCAATTGTGGAAATGAAAGGAAAAGTATGACTCTAACTGGGATTTGAACCCCAGCAATCTATGCCTTAACTCTTAACCATATGAGCTATGAGAATCTCAGACAATTCAGCTTCCTGAGTTTCCCAATGAATCAAACACATTCCTTTCAAGGGTGCTGTGTAATGAGCAACTAAGGCGGTCTTAAAGATCCAAATAACTACTTCTCTCTTTCTCTCAATGCAGTAAGCCACTATGTGGCATTTAGAAATCCAATTGTGGAAATGAAAGGAAAAGTGTGACTTTTGAGTCTTTAAGACTGCCTAGTTTTTCATTACGCACACTCTTTGAAAGGAATGTGTGATTCATTGGGAAAATTCAGGAGGCTTAATTGTTAGAGACTCTCATAGGTCAGATGGTTAAGACTAAAGCATGGATTGCTGAGGTACTGGGTTTGAACCAGTGAGAGTCACACTTTTCCTTTCATTTCCACAATTGATTTTGAAATGCTTCAATGGCTTACTGCATTGAGAGGAGAGAGAGAGAGAGAGAGAGAGAGAGAGAGGTAGTTATTTGGTCTTTGATTCTTTTCAACAGCAGTTTGCTTCAGCATGCCATACTGTTGCAAAATGCTGTTGATTTCATCTTAGTATTCACAGCCTTCTCTGTAATGCATATTGGTATAATATATGAAGTATAATTATGGTTCCTATATAAAAAATCATAATTTCAATAGAGGGTTGCTTTAACAAACACAGGTAAATTATTCTCTGCTGAAATGGGAGGAAACATGTCATGGTATCAAACATCCTTCTTAGAGTGTGTGTGTGTGTGTGTGGAGGGAGGATGTGGTGGTGGCAGGGAGCCATGTGTTGTAATACTAATGCGAACAAGAGAACAGTGCCTTCACAAGGAGTTACATACTTTTACATTATGACAGCAGAATTTTCCATAGTGATAAAAGATTCTAACCTTTTATGACTTTCTCAAAAGTAAGAAATTCATTGCAAAAAGCTTCAATAATGCATCAGTTAGGGTTGCCATTAAAGGAACACAATTTGGGAAATAGAGCGCTAGGATTTCCAGCCCTAACTCTGCATCCCCCCAAACACATACATGCATGCAAGCAGGGAACAAAGCAAGGCAACACAACCAATGAGAAACAGCTGACATCAGGTAAGAGAAAAACATACATCTCTGTGAACATGCCACAAGGGACAGCCATTATCATGGTTCAGAAACTGTATGTGCTCTGTTGCCATTCCAGTGTCTTGGGGAGTATACCTGCATGCTGTGCAACCATGGGGATGGCCCATTGCATGCACTGTGCCCCAAACTTAAGCACAAGGATTTTGTGGTGCAGGGTCCAAAGGACCCTACATGCCCATATGATATAATAGTCAGGTTTAAGAGGCAGTTCAGCAGATGTACAAGTGTGCAGTTCTGCACAATGGAAAAATCACAGTACTTTCAGAGCATACAGTACATATCAACTGCATGTAGTGCAGCATACAGGCTATGGGATAACAGCGCACTTTTGGTGAGTTCAAGCATGAAGTAAAGGGAAGTCTTTCCAGTACCTGAAATGCTCCATTAAACTATCCTAATGCAGTCAGTGTAGTGCCTCATTGCAGTTGTGAAATGGGTACATTTTAGTTATTTGAATGTGTTTTTTAACATACTACTGTAGCCCTACTTTTGCTGGACCATTCTGGTGGGTTGAGCCCCAGCTGAAAGGACCTCTAGGCTATTCATGAACCACCATACTTTATAGCCTTTCACAATGCAGAATATATCACAACCTTTATCACTACTATACCTAAAACAATTTATTGATGTCAGAAATATATGGTTTAAGGCACCTGCACTCACATACTCTATGACAGATAAGGCTGTCTACTAGTATACAACTTTGTTCACTGCATTTCTAAAACCTGGGGAATATCTATATTTGTGACAGATGTGGAGTGTACCGTAGCATGTTATTTGCAACTACATACTAATTAGGTGAACACAATACTACAGAATAGACACAATGGCACAATTACAAAATGATGGAATGTGCTGAAAGACAGAAAGTATTGGAAAGAGAAACACATATTCAGTCACTATGGTAATAATAATGTTACAATGTCAAGAAAGGATCCATATTAACCATTGCTAAACCTTTACTTATATTTGTATATATGTTAAATATATGTCAACAGAAAGATGTACACATTTTAGGATAAAAAATATTGGGGTGCAATGCATGCAGTGGGCCATCCTCCATGGCTGCACAACATGCAGGTGTACTCCCAAAGACACTGGGATGGCAGCAGAGCTCATACTGTTGCTGACCATGATGATGGATGTCACTTGTATGTTCAGAGTTGTATGTTTTTTTCTTACCTGATGCTGGCTGTTTCTCATTGGTTGTGTTGCCATGCTGCTTCCTCTGCTCATATGTGTGTGTGTGTGTGTGTGTGTGTGTGTGTGTGTGTGTATTGGTGGATGCGGAGTTAGGTTGGACACCCTAATGTTGTATATCCCAATGTTTGTTCCTTTAATAGCTGCCCTAACTGATGCATTAACAAAGTTTTTTGCTATGAATATATATATATATATAAATATATATATATATATATATGATAGAGGTGTGGTCATCTGACTATAGTTAGGGTTGAGTAGGCAGTATAATGTTAAACCTCAAATTGTGCCTTTATATTAACTTTGTGACAATTCAACAGATTTGCATGAAATTTGGTGTGTGCTGTCCTGTGTGGAATATCTCATGATGTGGCAAGTTTTGTTTGATTGGCTTGGTGGATTTTGTGCTGTGTATTGTGAAAAATGCTAAAATTCACCTATTTTTGGCTGTTTTTCCTCATCGCACTGCCACCACACCATTTGGAATTTTGGTCTGACATTTTCAGAGTAGAAAGAATATACCCCAAAGAACAAGTCTAGCTTAGTTTGGTGAAAATATTAATCTGTTCCAGAGTTACTAAATTTTGAAATGTCCAGTTCTAAGCCTGCTCAGTTCAGTCTTTTGGATAGCTGCATGGTGCAAAAAGGATTTGGGTCTGATGAAAAGGGATTTTGATACCTCATGAAAAGGGATCATTAGAATCCTTTTTGTGAGAAAAATTCTGTTTCATGAGTCACCATCTTGTTTTCTAATTTCTGGCACAAACTGTTATAACTGTGCATAGGGATATCCTCGACAGTCAAGAAAGTATGTGTTTTGCTCATGGGGATGTCCTCTATCATTGTGTGTCTTTAGTTTATTTCTGGTGATCTCAGAATGCTTATTTTTATTTAAAAATCTGTTTCACAAATTGCTTCAGATCCTGTTTTGTGATGTGAAGCAGGATTTTGACAGCTCGCAAAACAGGATTGTGACAGCTCTCAAAAGAACATTAGGTTGCTGACCTGATGACCTAACCCTAATCCTGTTTCACATCAGAACACAGGATTTTGTCAGCTCGTGAAATAGGAATCGGCTGGCAAATCAGGATTTTGACAGCTTACAAAAAGAGGATTTAGTAAAAATAACTCTCTTTCATGAGCTGTCAAAATCATGTTTCACGTTGATTCCTGTCTCATAGCTGTCAAAATCCTGTGTCATCATATAAAACAGGATTAGAGTTAAGGCTATCTGGTTGGCAAACCCAGTCCTCTTTCATGTCCTGTTAAATCTTAGCTTAGAGCTGTCAAAATCTTGCTTCACAGTGTGAAACAGGATTTTGTCAGCTTGTGAAACAAGATTAGGGTTCCTGACCAGATGGTCCTAATCCTGTTTCTCATGACAACACAGGATTTTGACAACTCATGAAACAAGAATTGGCTCACTTAAACAGGATTTTGACATCTCATGAAAAAAGATTGACTGACTTTCTAGTTTTTTGCACTGATTGGTGCCACCAAAGACCTGCTACTTGTGGCTAATTGGAGCCACCAAGAAATGGCACTGCTTTTAGCTTGATTTGAGCTGCTAAAGACGCCCCTCTTGGTTGTTGTTCCTGAGAGTGCTGCTTCAGCTGCTAGTGGAAGGGGAAGAGAGAGTCCCAAGCAGGGACAAAGTCAACCTCTCCCTCCATGCCTCTTCCATGGAAGTGCAGGTTGTACTTTTAAAGCCTGCACAGCTTTTTGTTTTCTGGCATGGTTGGCCCTGATTGGCTGTCTCCCTAGTTCTTGCAGCTGATTGGTGCCACCGAAGACCTGCTGCTCATGGCCGATTGGAGGCACCAAAGAAATGCTGCTGCTCATGGCTGATTTGAGCCACTGAAGAATTCCTCTTGGTTGCTGCCCTGCTGCTGAGAGTGCCACTTCAGCTGCTGGTGGAAAGGGAAGAGGAGTCCCAAGGAGACCTCTGCAGCTCGCTGAGCTCCCTCACTGACAAACTGCCTCTGACCCCAGCAGAGCTACTCACACTGCAGGAATGCCAGCTGCTGCCAATCAAATGCCTTTTCAGTTCTGCTCGGCAGCCAGCCCCTCGCCCTTGGTACTGAATGATCCTGGTGTCTTTGCTCAACCAGTTCTTCTGCAGCTCTCACTCTTTTGGGGGAATTTAAACATGCCAGTCCTGACTAGCCACACTCTCTACATGACACCACAGCCAGGAACAAGTTGAAAGAAGATGTCAGACCTAATTGAGAATGTTACATAAGTATGCAGCCACTAATCTGTTGCTGCAGCTACTGTCTTGCCCTGAAACAAAGCTGAAAGCCCACAAAAGACCATGAAGAAAAGAATGCTGGTCGATGGGATGACATAGCAGGTCTATGACTGTTATTTTGTGGTTTTGTGTCAGTGGCTGTATCTTGCTTTTTATTCAGTTGCACTTACTTGGTGAGCATCTATGCTCACTACAGAACCTCTGATCTGCAGCTCTGGTAGCTTTCACTCTTCAGTCACTTAATTAGTTGCACCGCTTGTGCCAGCTTGTGGCTAAGAGCTTAAGTCTCTGCATCACAGGTGCTTATGTGGGGGCTACAGCCCTAGCCCCAGTAAGTATGCCACTGAAACAAAGAAGAAAGGGATGGGATTGGAGGCCGCAGGTGCCACCAGACAGCAGGGAAATACAGGGAAAGGATTCTCAATGTCAAAGGATCCTTTTCTGTGACTCATGATATGAAAAAGGATTCTTTTTTCATATCATGAGGTCACAAAAAGGATTTATAACAGTAAAAAACACATTTCTAGGGCATATCTGTAACATTGAAGTACAGATTGCATCTAAGTGTTCTGATCACTCAGCAAGGTGTGTTGGTCTCACTCCAGGATATAATTTTGTGGCTTTTGAAAAACATTTTTAGGAAACATTGGAAACAAGATGGTGGCAAATGAAAATGAATCTTCCCATACAAAACAGGATTCTTCTTTGTTTCATATAGCTGTATTTTTAGTGTTTACTGAGCATGGTCAGAAACATTTTTTTAATTTTAATTGCAATAACTTAAAAACAGCTTATTACTTTTTCACCAGACTAGCAAAATGCACACTTATGGGCTAGTCCCATTCTGCCCTGACATGTTCAGATCAACATTCCAGACTATTTGAGCTGTAGACAAGTTCAAAGAAAAATCCATCAAAGTCAATGAGTGACAAAATGCTGTTTTCACCTATTTGAAACTCAGAAACTGCACAGCCAACTGGAATGTAACTTGCCACATCCAGAGATCTACAATGGCTAACAGTGCATGCCAATTTTCATGCTAATCCATTGAATGGTTACAATGTTATTAAAGTACATTTTTTGAGTATAACTTTGAAGTGCCTACTCAATCCTAACTATGGGGTGCGACCGCACATATATGTATTTTATATATATATATATATACACACACACACACACATTTTTTTACCTTTAATTTTTTTTTTTTTTACCCCGAGCCTGCTAGCCACCATATACCTCAGCCGGTCAAGGGCCGCCTGCCTTGTCCCCAGATCGCTGTCCCCGACACCCGTGGCTTCCCCACGGTGGGACCTGGCCACCCCTTATGCACTGCAGGCACTGGGATTAGGTCAGGGGCCTGGCCTGGGGAACACATCGAGGCCTGGTGGCGGGCTTCACTCTGGCGGCAGGCAGGCCTTCTTTTGCTTTTACGGGAGGCGGGTCCGCCATGATGTCACCATCCGCCCCACCTCCGATAAGCTACTAAGCCGCTGGTCATGAGGAACCCCGGTCTCCACCAGGGGTTCCCATGCACACTCGCACACTGCCCGTACTCTCCCAGAGAAGGAGAGCTGTCTGTGGACGCTCACTCCTACTCCTCCCTGCCGTTCTCCGACGACCGAGTCCGCTCGAACCTGGGTCGCCAGCGCCGCAAGCGGAAATCCAACCGCAGCCGACGGGCTGGCTTAATTTTTAATATAGTCTTTTATGACCACCCCACCCCTTCTGAAGATGACAGGTTTCATTTATAAAATATTGGCAAAACGCATTTCATGTGATAAGTGCAAAGATATATTTTGGTAGGATTTGAGCAATGACAGCTGTTATGTTTATGAGGTGTTGTGTAAAAATAGCTATGTTAAAAATATGAGGTCAAAATATTGAAAATTAACAACATTATGATGGAATGTAGAAAAGTTGCAATGTGCCTTCATAACTTTGCTTTTTGTTTTAAATATTTCAACCACATATTTTCAACTTTGTTCTCTTATGACCCCACCTCATGAACTCGTAGGTTGAAATTTTGAAATCCCACCTAGAGGGTGATTTTGCAGAGTGACTGTAAAATTACCTTTCATCACAGGTTTAAAAAATTTCATCCACTTTGTTCAAAAGGTGAAGTCCCAAAAGGCCTTGCTGAAAATTTTGTGAAAATATATTAACAAGTTACCAAATTATGAATAAAAGTTCAAAACATATTGGAAATATATTACCTGCACTTGCCTTGTTTTCCCAGATTAGGTGAGTAGAAATGTGGGGTGTTGGATTTGGAGTGGAGGTTGGGGAGGTGTGGAAGTCAGGACAGCAGCTGATTGGGGAATGGCATTGGAACAGACATCTATCCACAGTTTTCTTTATTACAGGATAAATAAGAAAATGACACACAGAGACTATTTTACTTTACAGGTTCTGATATTGGGGATTGGGCACCCAGTATCGGCTTCATGTTTCATGACACTGGAGCTGGACACTATGGTGCTGCACATCAATGGGCAGGGAAAGGGGGTTTTGAGCTATTGGATGGGTGATTGATGCTGGGGTCCAACTGAATCATCACTGGTGACTGGTTACCCCAGTGTCGGCATTTTCACAGCTGAGGGACTTAACTGGCAGTGGGATTGGGCACCCTGCTGTTGCCATCTTTATTGGGCAGGTGAGTAATTAAGGAAAGGGATGGGAAAATCTAACCGGCACTGGGGAGGCATATCAGTGCTGGAAACATCCATTACTTAGCTGGCAGTGGGGATTGGGCACCCCATGTCAAGTTGACAATATTTAATCTGTGGATATGGCTAATGGCTACCAAAGTTCCCATTAGAAAAGGCAAGCACAGCTCCGTTCTGGAGAGGGTTACACACTGTCACATAGTCCCATCTTCACTGACAGAACACAGTTTAAATAGAAATGGAGGCTGTTAACAGCATCAGGATTATACCACTCTCTCATACATTCATGCATTTTGTCAAATGACCACATTTAAAAATGCAATTATTAAAAACCTGTGATCCTTAGACTGTTCAGTTTTAAATTTAGCATGCATGTATCTTTTCCTACAGTTCTCAAAAATGGGTCACATTGGAGACTTAAAAGCAAAAAGTACACACTTTAGGGCAAACTCAAACCTGCAAGTTTCAAGTTTAAAATCCTCCCAGCTATTGAGTTATAGGCTAGAGATACATTCTTAATTTTGGCCAGTTGTACATCTTTGCCCCTCTATAACTTTACCCTGAGGAGCCGATACTATAAAACTTTTAGAATCCAGAGATCCTGGCACCAACTCTGTTCCTGCCATTTTCAAGTAAATTAGTTGAACAGGGATGGAGTTGTTAAGATGCACAAATTAGTTTAACATTAAAGAGCTTACTCAGTTCTAATAAACAGGCACTACTATGCCTGTATAATATAGATACTGTGTATACACACACTCGAATGTCTTCTGAAAAGCATAAATTACTGCACTGGTCATGAATCTGAATATATTTATGTAAGTTTGGTAACAATTATTAAACATTTCTCTGTATTGTTGATTCTTTTTAAGGCTGCTTGGGATAAGAGAAGGTCTACTGGAAAGTAACAGGAACATTGCTCAGTGAATTGTTGACTGAGTTTGAGTGTTTCTCCTCCACTGACTACCTGTCCAAGGATATCCCATGTAGATTGCATGCAATAAAGATGCACTCTCTGTGGGAGGGTTGGTGCAACCATAACTATTGGCAGTGAGAACTGTGCTAGCAGAGGCAGTGGTTGAAGTGAGCTGGTGGCAGTGCTTGAAGTGTCTGCCTCTGTTGACACCAATCAAGTATCCTCCACCCCGTCTGGTACCCAATGTGCTGAGCGTTCGCCTTACCAAAGAAGATTAAGAAACTGAATCATCAGTGGAGGAGGACAGCACCAGCACAGACCCTCCTTTCATTACCTTGGATGGCAGCCTGCAAATGAAAAGGAGCATGCTCTTACTGAAAAATCAACTGATTTTACTGTAAGCACATGCTCCTATTCATTAACATAGTGGCCAACTGAGGTTGTGACAAGAGAGTCTGTGCTGGTTACTGTCTTCTTCCGACAATAATTCATTTTCTTAATTCTTTTTGGATTGGGTTACAAGCATAGCAGGTCATGTGCCAGATGGGGGTGGAGGTGAGCCAGGAAGAGCAGGTCAAAAAGTTAACATTCAGGAGGTATAAGGAGACAGAAAGAGGAAGCTAGAGAGGTGTAGCAGGAAAAGAGAGGAGGCAGGGAAAGCAAATATGAGTGCAAAGGTGCAGACAGAGGACAAAATAGCCCAGACAATTTAGAAAGGGGACAAGGTATTTTTCAGGTATGTAAATGAAAAGAGAAAGACCAGGGAGGATAGCAAGGCTTATGAACGAAGAAGAGGAGTGTTGGAGAGGGACCAGGAAAAAGTGGACATCTTAAACAACTACTTTTGTACAGTGTTCACAGAGGAACGGAAGGAGAGTGATCACAGCTAAGGGCCAGAAGTATCAAGGAACTAATGATGCACTAGTCCATTTACAGGGAGGGGTTCTGAGGAACTTGCAAATCTGAAAATGGACAAGGCAATGGGGCCAAATGGGGTTCATCCTAGAATACTGAGGAAGCTCAAAGAGGTGCTGGTTGCATCTCTGACAGCCCTGTTCAACCATTCACTGGAGACAGGAGTGGTACAGAGGACTGGAGGAGGCAGATGTACTGCCACTCACAAAAGTGGAAGCAAAGAGGAGACCAGCAACTACAGGCCAGTCAGCCTGACTTCAGTGGTGGGAAAGTAATGGAACCACTACTGTAGGAGAGGACTGTGGAATATCTGGTACCCAGTGGCCTCAGGATCTGAGGCAGCATGGATTCACTGAGGGAAGATCATGTCAAACAAATCTAGTAGTAGTGTCAGCAGAAGTAGATCTTTATTTTATATAGGAAGTTTTATTGCATATCATTAGGTCGGAGACCCATTTTCAAGATGGTCCTGTTGCATGACTTACATGTGCTACAATGAAAATATAAAATACCAATACTGTGCAAACTTAATTTCTTATAAAATACATAAATTCACACGGACAACATTTAGTTTATATGGACAACAATCAGTTATGTTAGTTAATCTGATAGATTTCTTTGACTGAGTGACCAGAGAATTGAATCAGGTGGAGCAGTGGATGGTTGTGGCCTACTTAGATTTCAGTAAGGCATTTGACATGGTTCCACATAGGAGATCATTAAACAAGCTGAGAAACCTAGGAGTAGGTCCTTAGGTGGTTAACTGGGTGAGAAATTGGTTGGGGACAGGAGACAGAGGGTGGTGGTAAATGGAGATCACTATGAAGGAGGGTGACAAGCAGGGTGCCACAGGGATCAGTATTAGATTGATCTTCTTTAATGTCTTTATTAGAGACATTGCAGAGGGACAAGAAGGGAAGGTATGCCTCTTTCAGATGACATTTTAATCTATAATAGGATAGACACTTCATTGGGGATGGAAAAATGAATAGGCATCTAGAAAAGTTAGAGGAGTGGTCAAGGGTAAGGCAGTTAGGTTTCAATGTGAAGAAGTGCAGAATCATGCACTTGGGGCACAGAAACTCAGGAGTAGAGTACAAAATGGAGTGGGGTTATATTAAATACCACCAAACAGGAAAGAAACCTGGGAGTAATCATATCTGATGACCTAAAGCTGGCCAGGCTGTGTGACAAGGCAGTGGGAGAGCTAGTGGAATGTTAGGGTGCATAGGGAGAGGCATCATGAGCAGAGAGAGAAAGAGAGAGAGGAGAGAGAGAGGTGGTGTTACTGCTGTATAGCTCACTGGTGAGACCTCACCTACAGTGCCATGTCCATTTCTGGAGACCACATCTCTGGGAGGACATAGACAGGGTAGAGGCAGTCTAGAGGAGGGCAACCAAATGATGCAGGGTCTGCATCACAAGCCCTATGAGGAGAGACTGAAGGACCTCGGCATGTATGCCCAGAGGAAAGGAGGGAGAGGGGGATATGATAGAAACATTCAAATACCACACGGGTGTAAACAAAGTTCAAGAGGTAAGCATTTTCAGAAAAAAAGATGCTCATAAACAAGGCAACATGCTATGAAGCTTTAGGGGAAGACTCATGGTAGATGTGAGGAAGTATTTTTCAGAAAGAGTGGTGGTTGCCAGAAACAGTCTCCTCAGCTGGAGGCTATGGGGCAGCAAGAGTACCGGCTCAAGAATGCATTGAACAGGCATAAGAGGACCTTAGAGGTAGGGAAAGGGGAGGTAAAGACAGAGATCAAGTAGGGTTTGTGGTGTTATAGTAAGAAAGGAAATTGGGCAGACTAGGTGGGCCAAGTGGTCCTTATCTGCCATCAATATCTGTGTTTCTATGTTTCTATAGAGGGTGGTGGGTTCCGAGTTGGTGCAGGTGAAGGAATTACTATAATTTTCAGATTTATTAGTGCTCAGCAAACAAGGAGCTGTGTGTCACTCTTTCCATGGGGCAGGGAAGGAGAGATGGTGCATTGGTGCTGAGTGGATTGGGTGGAGTGGGTATCTACTACTTATATATTCAGGTATGGCTAGTGGCCTGGGTAAGAGGGTGGATTTTGGTAGCTTCAGTGGGTGGGTGGGGAGTGAACTTTTTCAGGGTTGGTTCATACTGACAATCTGACATGCATTGATAGACATAAAGAATTCTAGAGGTCAGGGTAAGGGAAATAGACTTCTAGGAAAACAAACTGAACTTACAAGCTCAAATGGGCAGACTAGGTGGGCCATAGGCCCTTATCTGCCGACACTGTCTATGTATCTATGTATCTATGTATCTATGTATCTATGACGTGTCTCTTCTCAAGAGTCTTTAGCAGGCAAAGTGGACACTTTACTAGTGCTGCAGTACACAAACGGCATTGCAAAGGAGTGACACTCTGTGTAGCAAAGTTGAAACACTTTGCCCTCATCTAGCAGGAGCATCTGCTTATATATACCTTAATGTGTAAGGTTGTATGTATTATAGCAACCGTAATGCAATACATCCTGGGCTACAGTAGCATTTCTCCTTTTAATATGGCTATTGAAATTGTTCTCCTATAATTTTTATTTTTCCTGCAACTGGTGGGAACTGTCATGCAGAGAAAATGGGCATTGACTATGAATTAACAAAAGGGGCAGGCCTTAATGGACTATTTGGAAAAATACACAAATATCTGGGTAATGGTGAATCAATAATGAATTATTCATGGACTATTTGAGCTGTCCATCCCAAACATGATCTATGTCCCTATGAAAATATCACATGTTTATATGAATGACCATTTCCTCTAACCTGGTTTCTTTCCTTTTTAGCATATCTTTGTATGGGTGACCTTTTGTCCAATATGGCCGCTTTCTTTGTGTATTGTAAATGTTTCTGATCGGATTGACTTTGACTGTAAAACAACAAAATGTAAAAATAATTAAACATGGTGCCATTTAGCAATGCTCAAGTGTTGCTGACATTTTTCAGCAATACCTGTTCTAAATGGACTTGACAAAGATCAGATCGGTTTTCAGAAAGCATTTAAGTCTCTTTTCAACAAGGGATGTAGATTTGCACACGCTTTCATAAATTAAACATTTAAATTACAATTTATGTCTTAAAGCCCAGTGATACATATTTTAAGCTTCTTTTATCTGAAATTCATTAAAGAAACATTTTTAAATAAACTGCTTTAGCAACAAACTCCCAGAAAGTTCATGCAATAGATTTTTCAATTGGAGCTATTTCATAAAATTGATTAGAATGCAGCTGTCAGTCAAGTAATATCAGAAATGAAAGTCCAGAATAGAGCTACAACAGTTTCATGTCTTCCTGAAATTAATTTTTAAATTATTTATAAGGAATGGGGCACTGCATTATAAATCTTCAAAAGGCTGAGAAGTACACATCAAATGGAAACAATATATTTTATGTTACTGTAAGTTCATACTTAAAAATAAAGTTGTATATCTTATTGTACTTTTCCTGGGTATACAGAAGTATTTTAATTAATAAACTATATACCAAAAGTACTGTAGACTAAAAGTATTGGCAGCTTCCATAAAAGACAATGAAGTTTTAGCAATGAGAGCAAGATTTGTAGAAGTGTCATCAAATATCCCTGATTATATTGACTCTACTGAGTAAAGCATACCTTCCATGAAGACAACTACAGATCTCCTCACCGCAACCCCAGCTAAAGCATCTAAGGTACTGGATCAAGTAAATTTAATTTCGAGGAAAAATAGCATACATTTTAACTATTTCCTTGACTAATATTTAAGTAAAAACAGATGGAATCTTGAAGTTCTGTAGTTTATCAGATTCACTGGGCTCCGTGATTCAAAGTCTTAGTTTACACTGGGCAAAGCCCTGAGTGCGTAATTAGTGCAATGTCCAAAATTTGCTATATTGAAATGAGTTGGAGCACAAAGTGAATGCCCTAGCATTGTTTGATTATAGTCCCACAAGCAAGCCTCAGTAAGGCACTGAAAGGTGCGCCCAGCAGTATGCATAGCCCCTGCTGGCCACAGAGAAATGTGCCTATACTTACCTTAGGCTGGAAGGAGCAAAGCAGTTAGGTGTTGCAAACCTGTTACTATTTGTGCCCTAACTTGCTTTATTCAAAGGTCCACATATAAATGGCCCCATAGCCAATACAAGGCTTTAAGAGGTCATTTGTATCCCATTATGGCCCCATTATCTTGTGAGGCACTGCTTTTGGTTCTATGCATTGCATGCAAGATTGTCACTCTTTCCATCTATGGTTCCATGTGTAGAACAACACAGACAGTACTAGTGCCACATCCTGCCCCAATCCTGGTGGGCCAAATGGTCATTTTCTGCAGACAAACTTTGCCAGTAGTTTAGTTGAACTTTTCAATAGACATCTCACAAGTACTGTTTCATTTATGGAGTTATATAGTGATACAGTAACAGTAATTGTATGAGGCAGATGGTGACTGACCAACGAGATGAACCGGTAAGCCTGTGACAGTCACCACTGCTGGTCTTAGGGATTAGTATTGAATACCTGGACCAGGAGGGTTCCTGAGATTACCCAGAAAGGTATAATTAATATTATTATTCTGATAGGGATCAGGTGAGGGAGGTGGGCCACTAGACTTCCAGGAGAGTTTTAATCAGAAATATTATTCTGATATGGATCACATGAGTGAGGGAGGCAGGACACTAGACTACCAGGAAAGGTGAAAATTAATATTATTCTGATGGTGATCAGATGAGGGAGAAAGGGTACTAGACTATCATGTTAGGTTATACTGTATTAATTAATATTATTCTGATGGGGATCAGATGATGGGGAGGGGAAATAGACTGCTAGGGAAAGTTGAAATGAATGCAGTATTATTATTCTGATGTGGATCAAATGAAGGAAAGGGGCATTAGATTTTCAGAAAGGTTAAATTGAACATTCTGTATTGTGCTGACAGGATTGGGGTAAGAGGGACAATAGCCCTATTTTATTTGTTTAACATGACACCACAGATGTCTGTGTGAGGAGTGCATCACTGGGACATTTGTAAAGTTGAGAGTTTTGGAAGTATTAAACGGCTGTGTACAAGTAACTTGCTAGAACTTTCAAAACCTATTAAATATACCACGGTACACACTATGCATTAATTTTAGATACAGCCAGCTAGTTTTGTCTTTTTACAGTGTATGACAAACTCCGCTCTGTCTGACTTTTGGCATTCTAGAGGCATGGGCCAGGCATTTAAAAACGACTTGATTTAAGATTAATTTATGACACAAAAGTGTGGATTTCTGAATTTCTTTATTTTGTACATGGATACTTATCTAAATGTTATACTAAAACTGTGTATTGTGATTGGTTGACATCCATGGCACTCCAGGCATTACATCATGGGTTTTAGCCCACCTGATAGGCTAGTGATGCACATGACTCTAGGATCAGATTTCTTGTATATCCAGGTCCCAGAAAACCCTGTTCTCCAGTTTAAATTGTGCATCTGATCAGGCTACTAGCACACCAGGATCCCTGATGTTCTACTCCAGAAAGGTAGGCCTCTCAATTATAACCCTTAAGTTACTTTTCTGAATTACCTAGAGATTCTTATGTGCTGCAGTTTTTATGTATGGCTCCCAGAGGGAAATGAATCCTGCAGCCTGTGTAATTTGGTGTAAATGATTGGGACAGCTCCTTGTGGTTTGTTGTGGTTTGTTGTTAGTATACTTATATATATTCTAGCTTGTTTTTGGACCATAGGCAAAGCCTGCAATTTTATATATGCTTTCCCATGGTATTATTTGAAAGTTATTTCTGTTTGGCATAATCTGTCTGTTCCCAAGTGGTGTTTTTCTAAATTGACTAATTTCAAGCAAGCCAAAGCATTCTCAAACAAAGGGATTTTCCTTTTTTTCTGGCATTTTTCTGCATCGCGATCTAACAAAAGAAATGCTGTACCCACGTTATTCTGGTTCTGCACCAGCCTGCATCTCTCCTACCTCTCATGGTAAATCAGTACACAGGCAGGCTGCCCTCAAAGCCCTACTCTTGCTGGTCAGCCCGTGAGCGAGTGGAATTGCGATCGCTTGGCCAGTTGAAAGGAAACAGGGTACTCTACTCCGGTTATCTCTCTCTGCGTGCCTTGCACACCAGTGGAGCTGTTCATGTTTTTTTAGGCCTCTGGCCTACTGCTAGGAGGACAAAACCAGCAAGCACTGCAAGGTGCTCCTCCCCTGACGCGTGGTCAGAGTCTTGCAACCTTGTAGTCCAGTCGGGAGAGCGTCCTCTGAATTTTAGCTCTCTCTAATGCTAGCTGCAGCCTTTTCTGAAAAAAAATTACCCTTTTCAAGGGTTCCTTTCTCCCAAAGGGCCTTGCACATTCACCCCATGCTCACTTCGGCTGCATGGTCACCACGGCCTACTTCTGGCCAGCACCACCACCGGAGAGAGTTTCCTGCTTTTTCTCTATCTAAATCCCATTTTCTGGGGTATTCTAAGGATTAGCTCTTACCCCATGCTATCTCAGCCTCAAGGCTTGTAAGGTTTACTCCGGCCTTCAGCTGGTCTCAGGCCCTATGTGGGGGGGGCCAACACCTCTCTGCCAGCAAACTTCCTGCAGAACTCTGAAAGAAATGAGTGCTTGTGCCCTTCACAAGTGATTACTAACAGGGAAAAACTATCCCCTGATTCCTCTAGAGGAATCCTGAGCGTGAGAGATCACATATTGCCAGGGCATATCAATAAAGTCCTGGCATACTGTGCCAGAATGGGGTGAGAAAATAAAACAGGGATAGAAAGGAGCTGCAACAGGACCCAAGTTTGTTAAAATGATGCTCCTGGCAGCACAACAAATCCTCCTGGTCTATAAATTTGTAACCTCAGCCTTTTCTATCTCCATGGGGTCCCTCCCTACAGTGACCCTATATTACCAAACAACCAAGTGGTAACTCCCTTTAATCATATGGGGCCCTCTATAGTGACCCATATGCCTTGCTAAGAACCTGATGGTCCCTCCCAAGGCGACCTCCTCAGTGGCCTTCTCCATGCTGGGTCCCTCACTATAGCAACCCCATGCTGAACCCTGCCTGTTATTCTTTATAAACACTTCAAATGTTCTAAGACTGTATTAAACAGTTATGGGGCACCCACTAAGTTGGAGGCCCATGGTCACCCAGTCCTAACAATACGCCTCCTTCTCGTCCTCCACCAGATGGTCAAAGCCAAGAAGTGCACCTCTTGCAGTGCTACCCTCCTGCCCCATGCCCTGGGCTCCCTATGCCCCGCCTGTCTTCAAGACAGTGATGACTTATCGTTGGAGCAAACTTCTGTTATGGGCTCCAGTAGCCCAGGGCCCAGTGGCTCTACCTGGATGGATCCGGAGCTATCCTACTTCAGAATCAACAGGCCATGGTAGCTATGATGGAGAACCAACAGAATTTTATGCTGAAGATAATGGAAAAGCTAGAATCCCTTACCCAGCGTGAGGCAACTACCACACCACCAACAGAGCCAGATAATGCAGGGGGCCCAGAAAGTGTCCAGTTCCCATAGAACCAGTACCAGACAACCATAGGCCATACTCCAGAGAGGACAAGGAGATGCCAGAAGAGGAAGATGCGGTGGAGACTGATGAAGAGGACATGGAACCACAATCCGTGCCATCCCTCACATCTAAACTTTGCTCCTTTGACATGGTTCCTGGCCTTATGAAAATAATCAAAGCCACCATGGGTTTGACGTCAAGAGGGCAAACCAGAATCAAAGTTAGACCCCATGATTCAGCAAAAGATGTCTATCAAGGAGACATATCCTAGTATGTCCAGCAATCGAGACATCTTCAACAAGGAGTGGCAATCCACAGAGCCTAGCAGAATGTCAAACAAGAGAAACTTGGACCGAATGTATCTGGTTCAGGAGGACAAGGCCAGCAACTGGTGCACAGCCCTGACCATTGATCCTCAGGTGGCGGCACTTAGTAAGAAAACCATACTACTATGTGGAACCATATCATTAAAAGACCCGACAGACAAGAGAGCGGAGGACATGTTAAACAAGCATTTGTCAATGCCAAATGTTGTCTTGCTGCCATTGGCAGTGCAGAAGTGAGACAGATGCAGCATAGGAGTGGCAGTCAAGTATTGAACTGATGCCAACCCACCCCACCCTGCAGAGAGTGAGAGGCATTAGGTGTCCCTGTGGGTGTTTGTTAGTGCAGTGCGGGAAAACATGCTGGGCAGGATGAGAAAAATGACAGCTGCACAGTTCATAAGGAGTGTAATAAAATGCCAGTGCTGAAATTGTGGCATACAAATATACGGAATTTGTGGAGTTGCAAGGGTGCGTGGAATATGCAAGGCATGCTTGCAGCACTGCCAGTTTATGGGCGTCGCACCAAATTTTCAACATAGGCATTTTAGCACCTCTGCTGCATACGTGATCATCACTGTCATTTCCTCAAAGTGTCCCAAGAAGTGATTTCGCATAGCGACCACGCTTTTCTGCGCCGGAAGTGCGGAAACACATTTTGGGCAGGATATGTGAAGTGACAGGCTGTACTGTTCATCAAGAGGTGTGTAAAATGGCAATGGTGAAAATCCAGAATGAAAATATCACAATGCAAGACGGTACGAGCATGTGTGCAATCTGCCAATGCACGCCAGAACACAGTCATTTTATGGAATATCAGCTCCAAATTTTCAACATAGGCATTCTAGGAGCTCTGCTCATGAACTGTGTCACTGCCATTTTCATAATCTGGCCCAAACACTGATTTCCCACAGCGATCATGAATTGTGCACCAGAAGTGCGGAAACACATTTCGGCAGGATGTGGAAAATGACAGCTGTACTGTTCACAAGGAGGTGCAAAAATGCCAATGCTGAAAATCCGGCTTTAAAATATTGTGAATCTTGTGATTACGAGCCTGCGTAGCAACTGCGCCATGCAGCAGCAAACAGGCATTTGTTGGATTTTTCCACCAAATTTGGAACATAGGCTTTTGAGAGCCACCTCATGAACACTGGAACTGTCATTTTGTTAATGGGTCCCATAGGTGATTTTGTGCAGTGACTGCAAAATCACCTTTCGAAGCCACTTAACACCATGACAGTGATAGAATTCATGAGGAGGGGCCCAAAACCCATGTTGAAAATTTGGTGCCAAATTCCAAGAAATGCCTGAGATATGCAGCAAAGTTGAAAAACCTGTTCATTGCATTATACAGCTTACTGGCATTTCCTTAGTTCTGCAGTCGGCTTTGAAGAGTGCAGACGTGTTCCTGGTCCACGGAAGGTCATCATGCCAGAGTCTGGAGGTAAGTATGGGGTGAGGGGGTGAGGGAGGCAGGGTGCGCAGTGGGTGGGTGCGGGTGGGGAGGGGGCATCTAGACTACGATGGAAGGTTTTCGTTTTGCAGGTTAAAAAAGAAAAACGTCAGGGGACAGTTTTTTGCCTACAGGGCATTTGGCACGCTTGAGGTGGGCTCTCAGCATGCCACCTAAGTGGTTTTTTGGGGTGTCAGTAGCCGACAGGGTTGGGCACCTCGCCGGCACACAACATGGGGGTAATGCCGGGCGGGGATTAGGCACCCCTGACGGCAAACAAAGAAGGGGAGCATTGCCAGGGTCTGGGAACCCCTCAGCATTCAACAGGTGGGGTGATGCCGACAGGGAGTGGGCTCCCGTCAGCAGGCAAAAGACAGTGGGGCGCGAGCTGAGGGTGATTGAGCACCCCCTCAGCATTCAACATTTGGGGGATGCCGACGGGAGGGCTCCCCATTGGCACACAAACTGGGGTTGCCAACAGGGGATTGGGCACCCCGATGTTGGGAAACGTGAGGCTGCCATCCACCGCTGACCATGGTCATAATGGCGGCGAAGCACGGCAAGCAAAGGACCGCTGCATATGACGAACTTTGCTTGGATTACAGTGGACCTTTGTTTTGATGTGCTCACCCCATTATGAATGCATGGTGTGGCGGTGGCATGCAGGCTGATTGGGAATGAGGATGCACCCACTGATGCGTGCCCTGCATTCACCCAACAGCAGCTGCGCCCAAGACCTGCACTAGCGCAGATGTTGCTTGCGCATGTATAGCCAACATAAAAGACGCTGAAATCGGGGCCATGGCCGCCAAAGCCTCTACTACGGCCATTTACACGGCATGTGCCCAGATCCGATGGCTTGAGGAGCTCCTTGAACAGGCAAACCCCAAAACTAGAGAGGCAAAACTGTTAGAATGGACTTTCAATGCTGCAAAATACCTGGCCGACATGGCAGTGGACACCCTCAGACTGAATCGTGGGCTACAGCCATTACTAACCATGCCAGAAGAGCATTGTGGCTAAAATTATGGGAAGCCGACAATGAGTCCAAAATGCTACTGCAAAATCTGCCTATGAAGGAAAACATGTTTTGTGGAGGGCCTGCAGGAATTCCTAAAACAGAAAGAGGAGGGTAAAGATCTACTCAAAAAAAAAACAGGCACACCTATCTCCCTTCCACTAGGCAGAGGTTTGGGGAAACAAGTCACACCAAATGCAGAGACACCCATTACTAGAACAATACATTTCAAGGCAAAGGAACATCCAGCAGATACTGCAGTTCCTTCACTCATTCATACCAACCTTCCTCCTTCAGAACCCGTGGATCCAAGTTTGGAGGAAGAGGTAGAGACAATAGCGGAAAGCAACAATGACTACGTGGCCAGAATTTCACATGGGCGAGAACTTTGCCCTCCTGTGGGACAAAGGTTGTCGCTCTTCAGACACCAGTGGTTCTGCACAACCTCGGACAGGTGGGTCCACGAGGTGGTGTTGAGGGTACCCATAGAGCTATCCCAACCCCCATCACACACAGGTTCATAAGCTCTCCCATTGCCAAAAGAAGGCAACTGCTTATCAGGTCCAACATATTCTGTTGGAGTTGTTACAAAACAGAGCAATACAGGCCGCCCCCACTCACTAACAGAAACTAGGAGTGTACTCATTTTCTTTCTTGTGCCCAAGAAAACAGGGGAACTAGGCCCATCCTGGATGTGAAGCATCTCAACTAACATGTAGTTTCTCAAAGGTTCAAAATGGAGACCCTAAAGTCGATCCTTCGCAGTATTTGGGTAGGCGACTACCTCCGTCCATAGACTTGAAGGATGCATACCTTCACGTACCTGTCAGACCAAAACACAGACAATACCTCAGGTTCCACCTCATAGGCAGCATTATCAATATCAGGCTTACCACCAGTCATACCTCAGCACCAAGAGTGTTTACCAAGGTGTCATTAGTACTGAAGCCAGACTCTGAGAACAAGGTCTGGATATCATTCCTACTTGGACAACTGGCTGATTCAGGGCACGCTCAAGGCACGCTCACACCTAGACACCAAGATCTCTATGAGCACTCGAGGAGCACGGCTGGGTGGTGAACCAAGCCAAAACTATCTGGTGCCCACGCAACAGATAGAGCACCTAGGGCTTAAATCAACACATCAAAGGGATGGGCAAACCATCCCAAACAGGATATGCAACCTAATAAACCTGGCTCACCACCTGAGGGCTTGCCATCAGACAACCATGGGATGGATAGCCCAGTTATTAGGTTGCATGGCTTCTTGCATTGACCTGATCCCTTGGGCCAGGTGGCACATGTGACCCCTACAGTCTTATGTCCTCACTTGGGATCACCGAATGTATACAACTTGCACCTCATAGTACCACTACCACCATCAGTGAGACAGTCACTAACATGGTGGACAGTGAACTCCAATCTCACATGAGGGGTCCACTAGAGACATCATTCAACGTCACTATAGAAACTGACACATGCCTATTGTGCTGGGGAGCATGCTTGGGCAATCTGACAGCACAGGGCCAATGGACTACATTAGAGGCCAAGTTATGCATCAACATTCTAGAGATGAGAGCAGTATATCATGCTCTATAAGCTTTCAGATCCGCCATTTCTGGTCAGTTGGTTCTGATTCATTCTGACAACCAGGTTACGGTGGCATATATCGCCAAACAAGGGGTACCAGGAGCAGAGCTATGCTGAGGGAGGCAGCCATGGTCCTCAACTGGGCCCATTCTAACCTCATGCATCTTGGCACAGTACATCTCGCAGGCAAGCTCAACATACTAGCAGACTGGCTCAGCTGGCAACAAGTCCACCAAGGGAGTAGCATCTCCACCCCACTCTGTTCCAAATGATTCAGGAGATTTGGGGACCTTTATCCATGGATCTTATGGCCACAATGGAGAATGCACAGGTCCAAAGATTCTATTCAAGATACAGGAAAAGCAGTCCCAGGGGACCGATACCCTCTCACAACCTTGGTCCTGGGATCACACGTATGTTCCCCCATTCCATTGCTACCCAAGTACTAGCCAAGATCCAATCCTCATGATGAACCATCATTCTGATGGCACCCTACTGGCCATGGAGAGCCTGGTTTGCCACAGTGCTGGCCATGACCTTGGACAGTCGCAGTTTACCCTATCAGCTGAACATGCTGACACAGGGACAGGTACTACATCCGGCTCCACAGACCCTAAAACTCACAGCCTGACTCCTGAGAGGAAGAGACTGATGAGGCAGGGTACCATGAATCAGTCATCTCCATGATGCTACAGTCCAGATAATCCTCGACCACCTCTACCTATGGTAGACAATGGTCAGTATTCATGAAGTGGTGCCGAGAACAGGATAAGGATCTGAAACTAGCAGACATGTCCACCATCCTCTTGTTCCTTCAACAGGGAGTAGACAAGGAGTTGGCCCACTCATCACTCAGGGTACAGCTCTCTGCCATTGGGCGCCATTGGTCCCATCTGGGAATACAGTCTGGGAGCATACCCAGATGCCTTACGATTCCTAAGAGTGGTGGAAATACTACAACCCAGAGTCAGACCATCCATCACCCCTGGGATCTCCCTTTGGTATTAGATTCCCCAGTACAGCCCCCTTCAAACCACTCCATGAGGTAGACCTCTTCTGGGTGAGTCTGAAGACCTGTTTCTCATCGCTATCTGCTCAGCACAAAGGACTGGGGAGCTAGGGGTGCTGTCATCCAAAGAACCTTACACCGTGTTCACCTTATGTAAGACAGAGAGGTTATTCATTGTTACAAGGGGACAAAGGCAAGGTAGGGCAGCCTCTAAGTCTACCATTGCTGGCTGGATCAGGAGAACCATCCAGGAAGCCTACACTGCTAAACATCTGACACCCCAGAGGTATCAACCTTTAAGGTCGGGTTACTGACCTATAAAGCCCTCTACGAACAGGGACACGCGTATCTTCAAGATCTGCTTGTTCCCTACTGTACCTCTCGCTCGCACTGGCCTCCACCGCCAGGGATTGCTAGAGGTTCCAGGGTTCGCTTAAAACATCGGGAGCATGGGCATTTTCTATGCTGCCCTACCCTGTGGAATTCTCTACCTCGCCGGATATGAAGTTGCCTGACCGCCGAGAGCTTTAAGTCAGAATTAAAACTTATTTATTTCAAATGGCATATGGGGAGTGATTTACTGTATTTTATTGTAATTACATTGTTATTGTTGCTGTTTGTGTCATATGTATGTATTTTAATTGTTTTATTTGTACAGCTTTGATATTGAAAAGCGCTTAAAAATAAATTTTACTTACTTACTTACTTTTACTCCCCAGGGGTATGCCACGCACGGTACTAGACTTCCAACCAAAGGTCGCTTCCACCTTTCAAGGAACAACCCATTGAGTTACCTACATTTACGGGAGACACCCAACCTGGCGATAGGCATGTCCCACACCATTTAGATGTCAGGATCACCATGTCCATTTACATATCTAGAACTCTGCCCTTATGTAAGACAGAGAGGTTATTCATTGTTACAAGGGGACAAAGGCAAGGCAGGGCAGCCTCTAAGTCTACCATTGCTGGCTGGATCAGGAGAACCATCCAGGAAGCCTACACTGCTAAACATCTGACACCCCCAGAGGGTATCAAGGCCCATTCCATGAGAGCAGTAGCCACCTCTTGGGCAGAAAGGGCCAACATGTCTTCAGAAGACATATGCAAGGCGACGACATGGACTTCCATACATATGTTTGCCAGACATTATAGACTGGAGCACCTGTACAAGCTACAGCCCACTTTGCCACCCAGGTTCTCCTATCTGCCAGCTCCTCCTCACTCCTAGACCACTCTGTCTCCCTTCCTAGGGTACAGTACTGCTACTTATCTACCCATGATGTAATGTCTCGAGTGCCATGGATGGTCAATGAATCACAATTGGTGTTTACTCACCTGGTAAAGGTGATTGTGTTAGTTGACATCCATGGCACTCAAGACCCTCCAACAGAGTGCTCAGAGTGACCAGGATTAGACTAATCAAATGAATGACTTGAAGGGGATTAGGATATATTTTTGCTAAGGACATCCAAGATGTTGACTGTTGATCTCTTAGGGTCGAGTTTAGATTGTATTAATAGGTAAATAAAAACCAGGGCCAATGGCCCACATGTAATTTCGCCTCAGTCAGCATTATTGTATGGAATGGTTAGTGTTTCCTTTTTCCTAGTGCTTGTTCACATTAACCTTGATTTCAGCTATGGAATATTCAAACTGGAGAACAGGGGTTTCTGGGACCTGTATATACAAGAAATCTGATCCTAGAGTCGTGTGCACCACTAGCCTATCAGGTGGGCTAAAATCCATGATGTAATGTCTGGAGTGCCATGGATGTCAACCAACACAATCACCTTTATCAGGTGAGTAAACACCCATTATCCGAGATAAGTTACTTCTTAAAGGGACTATTTCTGCAATAAAAGAGGATTTTATATCAGTTTCTCTCTCACAGATTTCATACTTGTTCATGCTTATTCTAGCTCATATATTTATTTAGAACCAACCTTCCTTCCTTCCTTCCTTCCTTCCTTCCTTCCTTCCTTCCTTCCTTCCTTCCTTCCTTTTCTTCCTCCCTCCCTGATAAAACTCCAAAAGGGATAATGTTTCCTTTTCAGGGATGACCTGGGCTAGGCTGGCACAGATGGTACAAGTATAACCAATATAGTAGATAAATAGAACAACATCCTATACAGTGTTACACTAAAGTCATATAGTACAGTCCACCAGGATTGAGTGCTCTGTGTGACATTTTGCACTTTACTGCATGACAGATTGGAGTAATTGCAATTGGAGTATATTGGGTTCCTACAGAATCCTGCAAGATATCCTAACAAAATGTGTGATACTGCACTTGATCCTGGCAGACAGCATTGCATCTATTATAAAATTGATGAAGTAAAACAAGTACATTTGACTTCTTTGCAAATACTTGAAATGGCTGATCTTAAAAGCTAATAATTCACTATCCAAGATGTTCAGGGACAAGGTCCAGAGGAAGGTCATTCAACATCTTCAGTCATATAGTACTGATGATTTTTGACCCATAACAGTTTTGCACTAAGGTATGGTTAGTAAAACTTATCATTTGTTCTCAATGAACAAAGCCTTTTTAAGGGAAATCAGGTATGGCAAGGAAACTGGAAGATTACTGTTCAATAACTTAAGGATGAAGATATAGACCTTCATTTGATATGAGGTGTCACTGGTGACTAGTTGAGATCTTCAAGGAAAGAAGAGTGATGGACCATATTGTGGGATGATAAATATAAATAAAATATGTTAAATACATAGTCTAAGTCTGCCATACCAGCCTGTAATTAAGAAGCAGTATTAAAGAAGTGTATCTTGTACTTGTTCTGACTTCAGGGAAGAGTAGAGAGACATTCTATTTAATCATATAGGTCTGCAACCCCAGAGGTGTGTGACTTCTAGGAGTGTGAGGATCACTGGAGCAGGAGTATGGAGACTGCAGGGGCATCCATAAGGGATCCTCAGAGCTGCAGGAAATCTGTTCCAGGCAACAGCACATGGAGTGGGACAGCTTGTGGTGTACATCACAAGTAGAACATGTAAGTCTGGACTAAAGGATGTAGGTGCTGAAATAGTCAAACATTTAGTCTAGGGTAAGGGTAAAAATACTTTTAAATAGGGGATACCATGGTTTGACCAGAAGGAGGGTTTGAAGTAGAGTGCAAAACACAGAGTGAAAATAAAACATCATCAAAGATTATATATTTCTTTTATCTGAAAACTGGTAACTGGGAAAGACACATTGAGCCAAGGCTCATTTCCAGGGCAACTCAGGCGAGGGGAACATGGGGGTAAGTAACAACAAATGAGTAGCAACTACAATAATGCAAATACAAAAATAATGCAATCAAGAATAGAGGTAAAGTACACAAATTAAGTGAGAACAAGCTACAAGATACAATACAGCAGTGCACTCTATACTTTTTAAAGGAGAAGGCCTTTATCTCATGAAGGAGGAAACTAGCAGGCTTGGACAAAAGTTGGATTATGCAAAATTCAGATTACAGCATCTAAACCTCAGCTAACCAAAACTCTCAGTTATCCAAAACTGTGATGTGTCTCCCAACTTAATAGACTTCAAGGTAAAGTGCTCCCATTATCTGAAACCCCATTTATCCAAACAATTTCACTGTCCACAAGCACAGTCAGATAAATGAGGTTATACTGTATATGAAAGTCAAACGAAATGTGGAGTTATGCTACAAATTGTGTAAAATGCTAAGAGAAAATAGCAAAATACCCTAACACCCTATCTATGAAAGAGTAAATAAACAACTAGGGTAGGGAATTTGGGCTGTCTTTGAAGAAGAGACAGTCAATTAGTAAGTAAATAGCAACATTTCATAACATCCTATCTAGGGTGGGTGAACTGGCAATTAGGAAGGGGAATTTGAAGGGTTTTGTGTAGGAAGGATTGTAAAGTAATAAGTCACAGCTAAAGGTACTAAGCAGTATGGTGGGAAGGTGTGACTGTGGTCTAGTAAGCTGTAAAAATACAAAATCACACATACCAACATAATGCAAAGCATCATGGAATATACAGTAATTGTCCCCAGGATGAAACCCACTTTTAAAACACTCAACGGTATGCTGCAGCAGACCTACTGAATAAAGCAATATAATTTCAATAGCAATTAGTACCTTTTTGTCATGCAGGAAACTGTGGCACTTCACTTCATCTTGGCAGTGTCACACTTTCCTGAATGACAAAATGACTAATTGTCATAAAATTACATTGCTTTATATAGTAGTTCGCGCAGCATTCTGCAGAGTACTGCAAATGCTGCAGAATTGGTTTCATCCTGAGGGATGCAACTGTATATGCAAATCATCATACCTAAACCAAACAATAGAAGCACTCTAGATGGGGGGTCGATACCAGTCCATTCACAGAGGAAAGGGTCCTGAAAGAACTCCTAAAACTCAAGGTGGACAATGCAATGGGGCCTGATGGGATTCACCCAGGAATTCTAAAGGAACTAAGGGGAGAACTTGTGACACCACTGACTATCCTTTTAATAAATCATGGGAGAACAGTGTGGTACCGGAGGACTGGAGGAAGACAGATGTGATTCCCTTCACAAATGTGGGAGCAAGACAGAGTCAGGAAACTACAGACCTGTTACTTTGACCTCAGTAGTAGGGAAAATGATGGAATCACTTTGAAGGAAAGAATTGTTGAGTATCTAAAGGCCAGTGGGGCACAGGACATAAGGCTGCTTGGATTCACAGCAGGAAGGTCATGTCAGATGAACCTAATACATTTCTTTGACTGGGCCACCAAAGTAGTAGACCAGGGAGGGATGTGGACATTGCCTCGTAGACTTTAGTAAGGCATTTGACACAATCCCATGCAAAAGATTAATAAAGCCAGCCAGGGAGTGGGTCCCAGGGTGGTAGCCTGGAAAGATTGGCTGGACAACAGGACACAGAGAGTAGTAGTAAATGGAGTCCACTCCAAAGAAAGAGGGGTTACTAGTGGGTATTGCAGGGTTCAGTACTGGGTCTGGTCCTCTTTAATGTCTTTATAAATGGTACTGGAAGGACTGGAAGGAAAAGTATGCCTCTTTGCAGATGACACAAAGATTTGCATAGGGTTTATACACAGAGGGTGGGGGTGAAAAGGATGAGAAGGGACTTGGGAAGGTTGGAGGAATGGTCAAACGATGGCAGCTTAGATTCAATGCAAAGCAGTGCAAAGTAATGCACCTAGGAAACAAAAACAGGGGAAGAGTACATGATGGGGTACTAACACAACAAAAATGGAAAGGAACCTGGGGGCACCATATCAGATGATCTAAAGGTAGGCAGGCAATGTGAGAAGGCAGTAAGGAGGTCTGGAGGGATACTGATATGCATTGGGAGAGGCATCACTAGTAGAAACAACAAGTTGTCATCCCTCTGTACAGACAGTTGGTGAGACCCATCTGAGTACTGTGTGCAGTTCTGGAGACCCCATCTCTGCAAGGACATAGACAGGATGGAGGCAGCCCAGAGGAGGGCAACTAAAATGGTGCAGGGTCTACACCAGAAACCACATGAAGAAAGAGAGAAAAGAAGCTTAATATATATACTCTTGAGGAAAGGAGGAGAGGGGGACATGATAGAAACTTTCAAGTACCTCAAGGGAATCAATAAAGTCCAAGAGGGTAGTATCTTTCAGAAAAGAGATGCTGGAATAAGGGGCAAATTTGATGATAGAGGGGAACAGCTCAGGGGCAACGTGAGGAAGTATCTTTCAAAGAGAGGGTGGTGAGACATGGAACAGCCTTCCTGAGGAGGTTGGGGTCAAAACAGTGGAGAATTCAAGAAAGCATGGAGAGACATAAGGCAATTATAATGTGGGTGGAGGAAGTAAGCTGTTGGTTAATTAGGATCTGCAGCTTATTCGATTGGTAGTGAAATGGGAAGGCTGGTGGGCCAAGTGTTCCTTATCTGCCATCAAAGTCTATGTTTCTATGTTTCTGTCATGAAAGTTTAGGCTGGTTTAGCTTGGTTTAAGCTAGATCAGCATAACATATCATGGTGATTTATATATATCCCATGATGCTTTGCACTATGGGGGTATGTGTGATTTTGTATTTCTTTGAATCTTGACTTTATTGCCAGTGCCCTTTGGGCAATCCTTGCCTCAGTGCTTTTGCACTGAGGTACTTTGTCTTTAGTATGTTTTTTGTTTTTGTGGCTCACCATGACCCAAACCCATAAGACCAACTTAGGTGCTGGTTTATTTCCTGGGGTGTGATACAGATGAGGCATACTGATGAGTCCTTTGGATGAAAAGATGTGTCTGTGTCTTCTGTTTGCACCCTTGCAGATTGTGTGAGAGGCCCTTTGACATGACGTATTCTTGCTTTAAGCTGAACCAGCCTAAAATGTCATTGTTATGTGCATAGCTATATATCCCACAATGCTTTGCATTATGGGGTATGCATGATTTTGAATTTCTTTGAAACTTAGCTTTATTGTCAATGCCCTTCGTAACTCCTTGCCTCAGTGCTTTTGCAATGAGGTCCTTTGTCTATTAGTAGAAGGATGTTGTGCCACAATCCCTCTGAGTGTGGGTCACTGCCCCATCTGCAGGAGATGCAGAACTGCAGTCACAGTTGGTAGTAGTAGGGGATGAAATAATGAATGTCTGATCTGCTGAAAGCTGGACTGTAGACTGAAACATAACCTGCCACTCCTCTTTCCCAAATACCCATTGACCCAGGGCTTTGAAGAGTGGTGAGGAAGAGGAAGGGGTAAAACAAGGCATGCAGGTAGTGAAATAGGTCCTTTAATCATGACTGTAAACCATTTTGCACCACTGGAAGAGGTGCATGTTCCTGTTACACTACTAGGGAAGGTTGCTTGCCAGTCAGGAGGAAGAAATGACTCAGAATGGCAACACTTAGCAGGGGCAGCAGGAACAAAGAAACTGGTAGGTTACTAGTAGTTGGTGACTCCAATGGTTAGGGGCATCTAGAGGGCAGTATGGAAGGAGAAAGGAGGATAATAGAAGCTTACAGGAGGCATCAGATGTGAAAGATGGAACCAGAACTAAGGGGATTGCAAGTTAGATAAGGAGAGCCAAGGTGTTAGTACACTTAAGCACCAACAACATGACCAATCAACAACTGTAGACTACCAAGTTGAACTTACAGAAGCTGGGAATAGGTTGAGGGGAAGTCAGCTTTGCCAGCTTTATCATAGGTCCCATCAGTAGGGGATGAGGAAGAGGAAGGTGAGGCAGGAGGCAAAATAGGCTTTCAATAATTGGTTGAAGGGATTGTATTAGGAAGAGTGATTTTGATTTGTTGGCAACTGGGTTAACTTCTGGTATACAAGACTCTTCAAAGGAGATGTCCTTCATCTCACAAAGAAGAAAACTAGTGTGTCAGACAGAATTTGGATATCTACATAACTAGGCATTATAGTGAGGAAAATTGGAACTATGGGAGCCCTTGGAAGGGAAGAAAAAGGAGCCTAGTTAGGACTCCCAAAAGTGGGGTAGAGGCACAGGGGGCTAAAGATGACATAGGCAGGAAGCAGACAGGATCATGAAGAGATGGTGGGGGGCATTGGAAGCCAACAGGAGCAACAGCAGGGGAAGGGAGGGAGGTGTGGACAAAGGACAGGGCACAGGAAATGTGAGGGAGACAAATAATGGAGGATGGAAGGGGGTCTGCTTGAAAGACAGGAGCTTGTTCAGCAAAATTTAGTGAGCTCTATGTGATGGGGCAAATGCTATGTTAGACTCAGTGGCCATTACAAAGACACGAGTGACTGGAAATAATAATTGAATTTGGCTATGCCAAGTTATATTCACATAGAAGGAATAGGTGCAAGGCAAGGGAGAGGTGTAGCCCTCTACATTGCTGAATGCATAGAGCATACTAAGGTTAGTACTATCAAGGATAGAGGGGAGTGAAGTAAATGTTGATGTGGCTGAGAAACATGAGCAGTAATTAAGGTGGACATTTTGGAGGTGACTGACTCTTATGAAGAAAGTTACTAAGAAAAACAAGTAAAAAGGCCAATCTGGTTCTCCAAGGAAGTGAGGAAGGCACTAGGGCCAAAAGGAGGTCATTCAAAGATACAAGAGAAGCAAAGGTGGACGAATAGAGGGAGTATCGGAGCAAGCTAAAGGCAGCAATGGGGGTGGTTAGGAGGAATAGGCAGACTCAGAGCTGCACATTGTTGAAGGTGTTAAGGGGACTTTAGATATATTAGGAAAAAGAAAGACAAGGGAGGAAACTGTTGTAAACATTTACTTCTGCATGGTATACACTATGGAGGATGAAGGGCCTCTATTTGATAGTGGAGTTAAGGCCTCAACAAGGGGCAGTTCAGTAAATGGGACAGGCAGTGGTTGTGGTAGACAGAGAAAGGAAGGGGCTTGCAGCCCTCAAGGTAGATAAGGCACTGGGACTAGACAGCTTACACCTGAGGGTGCTTAGGGAGCTGGTTTCCAAGCTGGTTGAGTTGTTCAGATGATCATTGGGATCTAGTGTGGTACCAACAGATTAGAGGTTTGGGATGTGGTTCTGCCATATAAATGCAGGGGTGGGGGTGACACAGAAAGCCAGATAGAAAATGAGAGAATCATCCCTAATATGGCATGCCTAGATGCAAGAAGCAACCAGAGGCAAAGAAAAACATTAGTACTTTCTCAATACTGTGTGCCATCAGGTCCCCAAATAAGTCTAACATAGACATAGAAGACCGAGGAAACTACAGACATATCAGTCTTACCTCCATTGCAGGTAAGGTAGTGGAAAGACTGGTCAATGAATGCATAGCAGCTGACCTAGAGTCAAATAGGCTACTGAATAAGCAGCATGGCTTTGTGGCAGAGAGGTCATGTCAGACCAGCCTCCAGTAGGAGTATTTTTTCGACTGGGTCACAAGGGTGGTTGACAAAGAACAGGCAGTAGATTTCCACTACTTTGATTTCAGCTAAGCCTTTGTCTTTATGCAGTAGGTTGCTAAGAAAGCTGGAAGACCTGGAAGTGAGGAGGGAATGGATCAGATGGGTAGAGAACTGGTTATGGGGAAAGAGAAACAAAGGGTGAAAGTGAATGGTTCTAAACAGAGGACAGAGGTGGTTACAACTTGGGTATTGTAGGGTCTGTCCTAGGGCCAGTCCTGTTTAATATGCAAACAGCAGGAGAGGGCAACTAAGGCAAGATGGTCTCTTTGTGACAACACAAAACTATGTGGCAGGGTAGACAGTGAGGAGTGGGTGAGGGAGTTAGAGAGGATCTGGAGAGTTGGTCAAAATATGATACTTAAGCTTCAATGCCAAAAGTGCAAAGTGATGCACATAGGAAAGGGAACCCATGTAAAAGTTTGAGATGGGGGATTAGGTTGGGCACATTTGAGGAAAGGGACCTGGGAGTCATCACTAGTGACTTCCTCAGATATCCAGCCAATGTAATAAAGCATACATCAAGGCAACAAGGATGCTGGAATACATTGGGAGGGGATTTGACAATAGGAAGAAGGAGGTGACATTGTAGGTCATTGACAAGGCCACATATGGAGTACTGTGTCCAGTTCTGGATACATGCCTGATAAATGATAGAGATAAGATAGAGTCTGTGCAGGAAGGTTCACCTAGATGATCCAGAGCCAGCAAGTAAGATTCTATAAGGAACAGCTTTAGGCCCCTAACATATGCTCGCTGGAGGCCAGAAGGGAAAGAAGTGAGATGATGGAGACACACAAGTTCCAGAGGAAATGAATAGAGTGAACTGTGAATACCCATTCAGCAGAAACAATAATGCAGTCAGTAGAAGGCAGGAACAGAGGCTAGACAGTGGAAAATACAGGAGAGACATGAGAATTTCTACTTCACCCAGAGGGTGCTGGAGCTGTTTAACAGATTACCATCAGAAGTAGTGGAGGCAAGGGCTATAAATGAGTTCAAACATGGATGTGTCAGGTTTAAAGGATTGGCAATTCTAGCAGGAGGAGCTAGGGACGGGAGGGGGACTTGGGGGAGAGAGGAGGGTTTGATGTAGAAAACCCTTTTGAACATTAGGTCAAGAGGATAGGTAAGAAACATTTTATGGGCAGACTGGATGGACCCTTGGTCTTTAACTGCCAGCAGCATCTACTGTATGTTTCTATGACAATACAAATCTACTGTTCCAATTTTATTTAATATTTTTGATATAATAGCATTGTTTGTTTGGAGCCTGAAAAACTAACCACATGTCCATAACACAACATTGCTAATAGCAAGATTTTTACAATATACTGTACAGTCTAGCTTCACTACTTTCACAGTAACTCTACCTGTAGAGAACACCCACCTTCAAATGAAACTGCCTATTTAGTTCTTGAAAATGTTCATTAAAATTCAGGTTCTGTTCCAAACAAACACCTAAATATTTAAATTCTGTTACCTCCTCCAAATAGAATCCATCCATTTCCTAATCCTGAATACCTTCAAACTTAACTTACACTTGACCTAAATCCGGGACAGCATAGCTTTAGTTTTCTTTAAGTACCAATTTATTTGAGTCTAACCAATTATGAAAATCCCACAAGGTTTTAGCTAACTCATCATCATTTGAGTCCTGTATATTTTTTGCCTCTTTGTACAAGATAACATCATTTGCATGAAGCAGTCATCATTTACACATTTAATAAAATCTCAGCTACCTTGTTTATGAAAATAGAAAAAATAATTGATTCCAGTAGGAAACCCGGAAAGAGTGCATGGGTCACCTCAGCAATGGAAGACACAAAAGCAACTATGTTTACTTTTGGGCTATATTTTTCTATAACTCATGAACCATTTTAACATGTGAGGTACCATACCCATTTCTCTAAGTTTTTAATCAGAAGGTTATTGTCTATCAGGTCAAAGGTCTTGGTCAGGTCCACAAATACTACTCGCTGCAGACTGCCATTATCTATGGGGAAAAACAACAACAACCTCAAGCTGTAAGTAAACTTTGGTCTGCTGTGTGCATTTTGAAACAAAACAAGTGTATGGTATACAGTACTTGGACTTTATCATTCTCTTATCTAGACTCATTTCTGTGTTAACAAACCAGCCCCCCACCACTGATCGACATATCCTCCGCCAACAAGAGCGACACTACAGCAGCTTGAGGAAATCTTGCTGCCCCCCCATGGAGCAGCCATCAATCAGCTGAGATTTAGTGTGGAACTATTCAACCATCTTTCAAGAACATCCCACCAACATTTGCTAAATTCAGTTTGCTACATACCAGAGCAGCCACCAACTGGCCAGGATTCCTTGCTGGGCTATGCAACAGACTACTGCAAAAAGTTCTCCAAAGCTGGGATGAGCAAAGACTTTATTTTTAACTCAAAAAGCCCTCCATAGCTGAGCTGAACAAAGACTTATAAACTCAAATAAAGAAGCCCACCAATGCTGGGCTGAGCAACAGACTTTTTGAATTGAAATCAGCCCACCAAAGACCCCTGCTGAGAGCCACCAGCCCATCCCATGAAACAGTTCCAAAGATCAGCACTCTTAGGAAAGTAAAAGCCACACACACAAAATATAACGCAAAATTCAAACATTTATTAGTGGCTTATGCTAGAGCTGTAGCAGGAGCCAAAAACACAACACTTCACCAAACTGCCCTTGTCAGGTGTATGGCTAGAACAGATGGAACTTCACTTTTATTCAACCCCAAATATCAAATTATCAGGTGCAAACAATTACAAAAAACTTGTGCATACTAAAATGAGTAAGTAACAAATTACATTTCACAAGACAATGTTGACAATTACTATGCCAACAGTCCCATTGTTTTCATTATATTTGACATCAAATTCAATTTAATCATTTACAATCTAATGCATTTAATTGTTCTGGCAATAGTAACACAATCCTGAAACCACTGACACTCAGTTATCTTATTTTATTATATCTTTCAACATCAGAACCAATAGTCAGTGACAAGCTTTAACCATTAAGGCAAAAGTAGAAAAGTAGTTAGATGCTGTGATCACCCACAATATATTTCTGGACTAGATTCCACTAAAATTGAGGGATCCACATGTTGCAGTAGATTAACAGGAAGATCCTGTAAAAGACAGAAGAAAGACAGCACTTTAATAAAATCAAAGATAATGGCTGACAGGAAGAAATAGTATCACCAAAAAAAGTCTATAAAATAGTATATAAGATGTCCTATACTTAGAAAAATACCATAGGTAACTATTTAACTACCCTTATTATTTACATCGACATCCACATAAGGCTACATTCATATAATCAGTGGCTTTATCTCTTTTTTTAAGGTTTTAAGTCTCATTCATCATTTAGGCCCACTGGTTTCACACTTTTCAACATGAATATCTATTGAATCTCCTTTTTCAAAAGCAGATTTACTCTGTATCCCCAAATCTTGGTGTTGACAACTGCTCTATACCCATAAATCTTAAACTTTTCAGGTCTGAATTATGTTTCTGCAAATAGTGTAACCCAACCAGTTTATCCTCCGTTTTATTGGCGATTGGTCTTTTTGGCCCAGATAGTCAAAAGGGTTGCGCATGGCGCAATGGTGTTGCACCATGCACAACCCACTGATGCACCCGGTGCGATATTTAAAAAGGGAAAAGCTGCACAAATCCCGATGCACGGGGTGCATCAGTAAATGTCTGAGCACAGGTGGGGGGGGGTCGTGCCCGTATAAACTGCACAGCCGATATTCAGCCCGGCCATGCAGGTATGCGGGCACAACCCCTACCTGTGCCTGCACAAAGTTACGCCGAAAAAGGAACAAGTCGAGGGCCACCCACAGGTGAGCTGCCGCTGCAGGGTGCAACACAGCAGCTGCCGGGTGGCCCTCAACTTTCCCCGCCGCACCTGGCGGCACCTCCATGCCCGATTGCAGGCATCAGTATCCCCCCAAGTCCAATATCCCTGGTGGTCCAGTGGACCGTGAGTAGCCCGATCGCAGGCATAACAGTATTCTCCCCAGTAGCCCGTCGCGGGCATAACTGTACTCCCCAGTAGCCGATTGTGGGCATAGCATATTCTCCCAGTAGCCGATCGTGGGCATGCTGTACTCCCCAGTAGAACCGATCGTGGCATAACTGTTTCCCCAGTAGCCCGATCGTGGGGTAACTCTAACTTCCCCATTTGCCCAATCACGGGCATCAGTATCCCCCACAAAGTCTAATATCCTTGGTGGTCCAGTGGGACCGAATGAAGTCCGATCGTGGGAGGCATTCCTCCACCCCAAGTCCGAAATCCCTGGTAATCTAGTGGACTCCCACCCCACCTGCCCACGGGCCCCACCACCCCGCTCCCCATCAGCGGTGGGTGGCAGCACCCACCCGTCTGCCGCCCGCTGCCTGCCGACTGACAGCTCAGTATGGCTGCATGCTCATTGGTTCAGGCAGCAGGCCAATGGGCGTGCAGCCCATACCGTACTAGTCAGTCCAGATATGTGAATGAATTTAGGGGAATACAGTTATGCCAGCGATCGGGCTACTGGTGGGGAGTACAATTATGCCAGCGATTGGGCTCTGATGAAAATACAGTTATGCCAGCGATGAGCTAACCGTCACTGGACCACCAGGGATTGGAGACATTCATTGTCCCTTACGGGGCGATCCAGCGATCGGGCTGCAGGGGCATCGGTCCCAATAGCTGCTGCCCTGGCAGGGTGCCAGGCGCAAGTCATCGGGATCGGCACACCTGCATGCTAATGGCATGCAAATGGGGCCATAATCAGATGCAAATGGCCCCCTCGCGTTTGCATAAATTATGGCCCCATTTGCATGTCACCCTTGAATATCACAGGTGCTGTGCATGGCGCAATGGAACTTGCACCACCGCATCTCAATGCTCCACTCTGACCACTTGTGCTGGCGCAGTTCCACTGCACCATGCACAGTGAAGTGATCAGGGGCGATATTCAGCAGTTGCGCCATAGCGCAACTCCATTGAATATCGCCTGGCCACACCCCCGCGCAACTATTTTGAGCGGTGCACAGGCTTGCGCCACAAACTGGCACAGTTTGAATATCTGGGCCTATATGTTCTTGTATACTTGTTTTTAAATTCCTTGTGGTTCTTCCAATATACAGCAAGTTGCACGGACATCACAACATGTATACAACAAATGCTGTCACATATTAGAAAATCCTGAATGTCGAATTTCAGGGTTTGATCCCTAGGTCCCCAAATGAATCCCTATGCAGCAATGTTTGCAAATGCTGCATTTTTACATTTATGCATACCTCTGGGTTTCTTGGGCAACCAATTCAACTGAAAAATGGGTTCAGGGTCAGTGGGCAGCCTGCTGTAAACAAGTTTAACTCTTGAATTTGCTACTCTACTGAAGCTGACTCATGGTTTGGGGCCAATGGAGTTTGCCAGTTGTGGGCCACTTAGAAGAATGTGCCAGTTTTTAGAAGAATGTGTCAGTTTTATATATAACATTCCCTATTCTCCTGACCAATTGTTGTGGTGTTTACAAATGTGACCGGTCCTGTTTCTGTTACCCTCTCTTGATTTTTCTAAAAGCAAAGAACATAAGAGTACCCTATCTCTAAAGATCTGCTGGTAACTCTTTGGATTGTTCAAGAACACTTTCATCTGTAGAATAATTTCTCTGCAGACTTAGGAATTGGCTGTATGGCATTGACTGCTTAAGTTTATTTGATGAGCGCTTGCAGTAAAGAGCTTGTAGCCATATTGTTTCTGTAACACTTAGGTTCAATCTTATCTTCAAGCTCTTTAGGATTTGAAAATGTAACATCATGATAATCAGTTCTCTCACAATTAGCAGTATAAGCAAATCACAAATTGCAGTCATTCACATTCAGCCAGTCCATGTACATTACTATCTCACTAATGTTTCCTTTCATACACGGATAATATTATCAATAAAAGAGTGCCACTTTGCTATTTTGGATATAAAGGGATTATTATCAGCATTAAAGAAACATACCTCCTCCCACAACCCAAGAAGCAAGTTTGCATAAGAGGAGGCCATCAAAGCCCCCATTGCAGTACCATAAACTTGTAAAATGAATTCCATCAAATTGAATGTGTTGTGGTTTGGAATAAACTCCAAAATATGTTAGAATGAATTTAATGGGAATCTCATTTTGTTTTATGGATGTTTTTCTAAAGAATATCTGTAGACTTTAACACCTAAATCATATTTAATAGAAGTATATAATGCCTCTACATTAATCATTATCCATATATCATCACATCCCCACTTATAGCTCTCAGATTTTCTTATAACATCTGAGCGGTCCTTTATAAACAATGGTACCATTACTACACACTTTTGAAGAAAGTAGTCTATAAATCTGCCTAAATTCTGAGTCAATGAGTTAATCCCCAAGACAACTGGCTGTCTAGGGAGTCCTCAAATTTAAAAATAAAGCAGGTCCTGACTTACCTGCTCAGCTGATTTTGGAGTCACAGCAACAGAGTTGCAAGGATGCGATGGCACCTCTATCCACCCTCCCCCAACAGATCAATGAATAATCGGCCACTGAGAGTTACACTACAGCTTCCAGAGGTGACCTTGTTGCCTGCCTCCCTCCTGGAGCAGCTGCCAAGTGCCCTGCTCCACATCATCTATGAGTGCCATAAGGAGCCCTTCTCCCAAGTGGTCCTCCATGCCAACAGTCCACAATGCTAAGGGCTGGAGTGACAAGGGTGTCACACTGTGGGAGTCAGCCATCAGCCAGCCATGCTGCCCTACATGACACCCTGAATGTCGTGGACTGCAGATGACAAATGGTGAGTGGAAGTATGCAACCAGCAACCAGCTCCAGTATAAGGGACAACGCTATAATTACAAACCAGACTAATCTGCAGTAACAATATAATAACTGGGTTCTCCTTTTTCCTGCAGGAAACTGTGGTTTTATTTTCCATAATAAAAGAGTGTTTATTATGGCAAACACATGCAGTTTACCTTGCTCTGTGCATGCTCCCGCAGTTCCCTGCTTCCTGACTGTCTCTTTACTTCCTTGCCACACCGCCTACCACCAGAGAAACTCAGTGGGAAGTTATATTAAAACAAAATGTAAATTACCACATATTGGTGGATAAAAAATAATTTAAAACAAGTTTAAAATCTCACTCAATGGAAGTGTGATGTCTGGCCGAAACGGAGCCGGACTGTGAACTCACCGAAGTCACTAGTATTTTATATAATGGCTGTGGCAAAAGGGACACCTAGCAATAACATAAATAAAACATGGAGTGGAGCATGTAAACTGATGTTTACACACACCAGAGGGATTAGATGCTTTCACAAACCCTCGAGCTTAGCTTCGCAGTTCATGTAACATCTAACCCTCAGGTGTGTGTAAGCTTCTTGTTACACACACACCACCCCATACTTTATTCTATATATAATTACTGACCTTCATTTTATCTCATAGAGAAAGCTGGCTATAATTTTTCCATTTTAACTAGCTGGTTATAACAGCATACATGCGTCAGCTTTCTCTGTGAGAAGTGAGAGGCACTAACACCTGTCAAACAAAAACATTGCAGTCAAAATCATGGTCTGTTGGCGCGTTCCTCCTATTACTGCTTCCACTGTGACATTCAAAGGAAAGATTCCTAAAATGAAAAACAAAACCGAATCACAAGGAGGTAAAAATATTTTGAAAATTGGAGCCCAGATTTATTGGTAGATAGTGCTGTCAGAGAGGCTTTCGAAGTGAATAGCAAAATAAGAACATGCAGAGAAAACGAAAGTGATCTGCATCTCTTCCGAACTTTCCTCAGTGAAGCAAGAGTTAACAAGCATTTGTCAATGCCGAATGTTGCTTGCTTGTATGTGCTGTTTAGGTATTTGAAGTGACAATTTCATGCCTTCCTCCCAAGACATCCACTGTGTCTTTCCGTTCAGTATTCATAGAAGAGTGGGAGGGGCAAGGGCCACAGCAGTACAGCAGTTGCCAAGGGGTGAAGAGGTGGACAAAGAGTCCTGCAGGAGCTCACTAAATTGAAGGTAGACAAAGCGATGGAACCAGATGGCATACGGCCAAGGATATTAACAGAACTGCGAAGGAGATAGCAGTACCTCTGGCAGCCATGTTCACTGAGTCATTCAACATGAGTGAATTGGAGGAGGGCACATGTGGTCCCTCTACACAAGTCCGCAGCAGGGAGGAGGCAGGGAACAATAGGCCATTCAGCCTCACCTCAGTAGTGGGGAAGATCATGGAGACATTGCTTAAAGAAAGGATAGTGGGGCATCTAGATGCCATCGGAACCAGGACCATAGACAACATGGATTCACATGGGGACTTCATGTCAGATAAATCTGGTTGATTTATTTGACTGGGTGACAAAGGAAGTGAATCAGGTGGGGCTGCGGACAACGCTTACCTTGATTTCAGCAAAGCCTTTGACACCATCCCATATAGGAGGCTGATAAACTAGCTGGGTAGGCTGGACATGGGGAAAGGGTGGTAAACTGGGTTAGAAACTGGCTAATAGACAGGAGGCAGAGAGTGGTGGTAAATGGTATGCAGTCTAGGGAGAGGGGCAACCAGTGGGGTGCTGCAGGGATCGGTCCTGGGGCCAGTTCTGTTCAATGTCTCCATTAGTAATATTGCAGAACATCTGAAGGAATTTTTTCACCAAATTTTCAATATAGCCATTTTAAGACCTCTGCTCATAAACAGTGTCACTGTGATTTTCTTAATTTGTCCCGTACATTGATTTCAAGCACACCGACTGCGCCATTGTGCGCTACATGGGCAGAAACACATTTTGGGTGAGATATGAAAATGACAGCTGTACTACTCATAAGAAGGTGTGGTAAAATGGCAATGTTGAAAAATCTGGAGTGAAAATATTGAAAATTCCGAACTTACGAGCATGCGAGGAACTGTACAATGCAGCTCGAAAACAGTCATTTTTGGAATTTTTTCACAAATTTTCAACATAGTCATTTTAAGACCTTTGCTCATGAACAGTGTTACTGTTATTTTCTCAATTTATCCTTACATTGATTTACGACACTGACTGCCATTGTGCGCTACATGGGTGGAAACACGTTTTGGGTGATGTGAAAAATGGCAGCTGTACTACTCATAAGAAGGTGTGATAAAATGGCAGTATTGCGGAAATCTGGAGTAAAATATTGAAAATTAAAACCTGCAGTGCGGCAGGAACTCGCATGGCTGCGCTAAGTAAAACAATCATTTTAGGAATTTTTTCACAAATTTTCAACATAGCCATTTTAAGACCTCTGCTCATGAATGGTGTCACTGTGATTTTCTTAATTTGTCCCATAAATTGATTTCGCACACCGACTCGCGCCATTGTGCGCTATATGGGCAGAAACACATTTTGGGTGAGATGTGAAAAATGACAGCTGTACTGCTCATAAGAAGGTGTGGTAAAATGGCAATGTTGAAAATCTGGATTGAAAATATTGAAATTTCACAAACTTCGAGCCTCGCGTGGAACTCGCAACACACGCTGTAAAACAGTCGTTTTTGGAATTTTGGCACAAATTTTCAACATGGGTGTTTGGGACCCCTTCCTCATGAATGATGTCACTGTCATGGAGGTATTCAGGCCCAAAGGGTGATTTCGCAGTCACTGTGCAGTCATTGCAAATCACCCTTCAGGCCCGAATAACGCCATGACAGTGACATCACTCATGAGAAGGGGTCACAAAAACCCACGCTGAAAATTTGGGCAAAAATTCCCAAAATGCCTGAGATATGCAATAAAGTTGAAACCCCCTATCTAGCCCATTATACAGCTTACCGGCATTTCCTCAGTTCGCGGTCGGCTTTGAAGAGTGCAGACGTGTTCCAGGTCCACCGAAGATCGCACCAAGGTCTAGGAGGTAAGTATGGGGTGAAGGGGTGAGAGGCTGGGTGCGCAGTGGGTGGGTGCGGGTTGTGGGAGGGGTTGGGAGACGTGCCGCTGGACCGCTTTCATTTTACAGATTTAAAAAAATAAATGACTACGTGGGACATTTGCCACGCTGGGGTGACTCCTAGCATGGCACAAGGATGGGGGCCGTTCGGCCGACGGGGATTTGGGCCCCGTCAGCCAAAGGACCGCTTGCCACGCTAGGGTGGGCTCTAGCGTGGCACCTACTACTGGGGGGAGCAGCTCTGCCGGCAGGATTGGGCACCCGTGGCTATACAATCGTGCAGGGCATGCACGCCTGCGTGTGTGTCTGGGGGAGCTCTTGGCGTGAGCAGCTGATATCTTATCGGTGCTCACTGAGCATAACTCCCCTTTCAAGCATGCCACTGCATTTTGGGCGTGTCACAGACAGCTCCAAAATGCATTGGCTTACAGGCCGCTACTGCCAGCACACTGACTGGAATTGGAGGAGGAGGTGATACACCTCCCAAATCTCCGATGATGGCACTATGTTTCTTGCACATGCGCAAGCAATATAAAAATTACTTACAAAACTCATTCCTGAAGACCTTGACACCCATATTGCTAACTGTCTACTGTTTGAAATGGCAAGATGGTTCAGCATATGAACAGGGGACAATTAGAGGAATAATAGTAAGCACTGACAGGCACCTAGCAGCCCATAAGTACGCTCACAGTGTCTTTAAAGGGCTAGCTACAGAATTTACTCAAAAAGAAAAAGTCTCACTGCAAAATAAAACAGCTAAAAGGTTAGACAAAGGAAACAGGCCCTTAAAAGCTGTTCCCCAACAGAAGAAGATATTGAACTGCTGTACAGTTCAGGCACACTCACAAGACAATCTGACTGCCTGTTAAATTTCCTGTTCTTTAACATAGGGCTCTAGCTCTCACTCAGAATGAAAGAACATTATGATCTGACTTGGAGAAGACATTGTAGAGGGCACTGACTCAGAAGACAATAACTTTCTCGAGTACAATGAACGACGAACTAAAACAAGAACTAGGGAGAACCTCAAAGAGCGTGAGGCCTCTTAAACCAAGAATTAATGAAAACCAAAAAAACCACAGACAGACACAAAAAGCTTACATACTGTATAACGCCAACAGACCACCCCAGATGCAACACAAAGATATTCTGTTCTGCTTAGCCCCAAATATAGTGAGAACAAAAGAGAGACAGTGGTCCCCTATGGCAAGCCGTTAGGGACATAATTCAGAATCTCTGGCTGTATAGAAAACACACACTATATGGTGAAGTACATACATCATATAGTGAAATATATACATTATATAGTGAAATACATACACAATGTAGTGAACCACATACAGTATCTACTGAAATATATACATCGATAGTGAAATACATATACTGTATACTGAAATACATATATTATATAGTGAAACACATACACTACATAGTGAAATACATACACTATCTACTGAAATCCACATACTGAGAACTGAAAATCCACATACATTATATACTGAAACAAATGTACTATGTACTGAAACATATACACTACCTATTGAGATACATACACTGCAGACTGAAACATCCACATAAACTATCTACTGAAACAAATACTCTATACATTGTAACACATACACTATATATTGAAAAAAACTGCATACACTATACACTGAAACAAATACACTATATATTAAAGTGCATACACTACACACTGAAAAAGCATATACATATATATTGAAACAAATACACTATATATTGAAACATCTTCACTTTATATTGAAATACATACACTATCTGTTGAAATAAATACACTATGCACTGAAAAATCTGCATACACTATATACTGAAACAAATACACTACATGTTGAAACACATACACTATCTATTGAAACACATACTCTGTAGACTGAAAAATTCACATACTCTATATACTGAAACAAATAAACTATATACTGAATTGGACTATGTCCTGAAACTACCCATCCCTCTGCCCTCCCCCATGAATGCCCTAGAGCTGAACTCATTGCCTGCTGCATTCAGTTAGCTGCTAGCTTGATGAGAGGATGTCTGAAACTGCAGAGCTGAGGTAAACAAAACAGGGCTATCTCTTATTCTACTTCTTTATGGGGTTTTTCCTTTTGTTTTGCTTGCACACCTTTAGTCAAATATCAGACCATTGTGATGTGACAAGAAACTTTTAAAACTAATTTAAATGCTGTAGTTTATTCTTTTAAATAAGTACTGCCTTCATTTACTATCAGACAACACATTTGTATAGGAAGCTAATACAAGATATTCCTAACATACCTGTATACATAGGGAGCTGCATGCATTTTTCCAAGATAAAGTGTTGATTTGTTTTATGTGTAATTAATTACTGTGTAAGTCCAGCAACTTATCTGAGTTGAATGCTTGGGAAGCACTTCAGGAGCTGTGGAAGTGTAAGCCAAAATCATTGCTAGTTTGTACTCTATGGACTATGTTTTGATGAAGTTTTTATTTTAATGTTTTGTTTAATAAACGTTTCTTGGTTAAGAAACAAAAATATATTTTTGCTGCAATCCCTCAGTATTCAGTTCTCATCATGAGTTTAGCTGGCATATGCATATAATTTGCATTGTTTTACTGAATAACTTTACTGTGAATCCTCACTGGAGGCATGCACAGTCTGTTTTGGGGTTTGAGCTTCTCAAACTGTGTTGTAGTTCTTTTTTTCCATAGAGATTTTTATCTCCTTAGTCACCCTGCTACCCTTTGCCCACTGACATCTCCAGCCCAATCACTTATCATCCACAGGACATAGTTGCTCTGAGATCCCCCACTCACATCCCCGTGTTGGGGCCAGGAGGGGGGCCATTGACAAGGAGACACATATTCCGATATGAGCAGAGCCTGGTTAGCAGAGCAAAATCTGCAGCAGGTTGTTGGATCATTTTGCCATTAGTGGGTTTCTGCCTTTGTTTCATCCCTGGGCAGCCAAGCATGGAATTATGCAATTGCGTATAAAGATACATGCTTGCTTTGTGCCTGCCTGAGCCCTCCCCTTATGCAACTCCACTGCCCTGCCAACTCTCCTCAGCTAGGTGGATGTTGAAGAGTGGGTGGCGATCTCCCTCACTGAGGATAGCATTCCCTGAGGTGGTCAATCATACCCCCAGCTAACCCTTATGCAATTCAGGTCCACCCCAAAACTGGGCCACTGGCATGGGAGGCAGTGCAATCACCACCAAGCTGCTAGGCCAGCCCACCAGACTGTGTTTTTATAAGTAAATAAAGACAGCATATAGGTAAAAGAAGAAAACAAACTGTATTTTAACTAGTCTGTTATAAACATTTTAAGTCACATCACAATGTTTTGAAATCGATAAAGGTTTTGCAAGCAAAATACGATAGAACAATACATAAAGAAATAGATGAGATAAACCTTTTATGTTTACCTTCTGCATCTTAGGAGGCATCGGCCAGGATTTTTGTAGTCATTGGGCCCCATTTTCAGAACGTTAGCGGCAGAGCTAAACATTACACTGGGAACAGCATGGTTGGATCGGTGTCATATTCAGCATCACCTGATGCTACCCTGATCATGTGCATATATACTACTACGGCCATGTAAATAAAGTAATCCTCTCCTGCATACAGAGCACAGTGCTGTATAAAAGGTTTCCTAGTGACCATAAGTACCTCCTCTACATTTTATACTCAGCCTCTAGGCTTCTAGTACCTAGATGCTTGATTTTGCACTTTTGGCTTTGAACCCGAACTGCCATGTCCCATAGCACTCTTTAAGTTTTATAATGTCCCTCTCATTCTCTCCATCTGCACCTATCAACGCTATTACAGATTGTGGTGTCATCTGCAAAAGGCATATCTCCCTTCCAGTTCTTCTGTTATGCCACTTATAAAGACACTGAAGAGGATGTGTCCCATTACTGAACCCTCCGGTACCTGACTGGTCACTCTCTCCTCACTGGAGGAGTGCCATTTACCACCACCTTCTGTGGCTGTGCACTATCTCTGGTGCAGCACTTAGAGTGCACAACACTAATCTGAAAATGGGGCCCACATACCACTGTAAGAGGACTAGCACTGCATTGTGATTAGCATGGTTGATACTATTTTAAAAGCATTCTTCTGTGCAGTGCTAACCTGTTAATGTGGCACTATTTTTTTTGCACAGGATTACTAATTGCAACCACATGCTCATACAACTGGGGTTGCACTAAAGCATATAAGGTGTACAGGTATATTAAATGCTTTCTTGAAGTGTTAACACACTGTGTGGTTAGTGCTAGTTAATGATTCTGGGAATTGTGTTTTAACTGCACACACGGAGCCTGCCATCAACCCCCACACACATACACACACAGTCAGTTCTGGACACAAATAAAAAACAAGCATTTGTCAATGCTGAATGTTGATTGCGTTGGTCCGCTGAGCTCGCTCACTGGCCTTCTGTCACTTGCTTGTTCTGTTTCTCCTGATGCTGCAGGCTGCTGTTTTGTACTGAGCTCCTTCCTGCGTTGGCAGCCTTTTCTGTCCACAAAGAAATCTGCAGATGGCCTGACAGAGCTTTGCTGAGATGGGTCACTCCCCTCTGACTCCCTCATTCTGTTTCTCCTTGCGCTGCAGGCTGGCTTTTTGTACTGGGTTCCTGCCTGCATTGGCAGCTTTTTCTGCCCACAAGAGATCTGCAGCAGTCCTGACACAGCTCTGTTGAGGTCGTTCACTCCCCTCTGTCACTCACTCATTCCTTTCTGCAGGCGCCCAGACTGGCCTTTTGTACTAGGCTCCTGTGTGCATTGCTGCCTTTTTCTGCCCACAAAGAAATCTGCATCAGTCCGACATAGCTCCATTCAGCTTGCTCTCATTCCCCTCTCTCACTCGCTCATTCCATTTCTGCCAAGCGCTGCAGGCTGCCCTTTTGTACTGGGCTCCTGCCTGTGTGTCGGCTTTCATGCCCTCAAAGAAATGTGCAGCAGTCATGATAGAGCTCCATTGAGCTTGCTCAGTCCCCTCTCCTCACTCGCCATTCTGGTTTTCTCGCCACTGCAGGCTGCCCTTTTGTACTGGGCCCCAGCATACATTGCTGTCTTTTTCTGCCCACTAACAAATCTGCAGAGTCCCAACAACTCCGTTGTGCTCACTCCTCCCTCTCCTCACTCACTCATTCTTGTATCCTGCCCCTGCAGGCTGCCATTTTGTACTGGGCTCCTGCCTGCATTGGCGGCTTGTTCTGGCCAGAAAGAAATCTGAAGCATCCCGACACAGCTCCATTGAGCTCGCTCACTCCCACTCCCTCACTCACTCATTCCGTTTCTCCCGGTGCTGCAAGCTGGCCTTTGTACTAGGCCCCTGCCTGCATTGCCGCGTTTTCTGCCCACAAAGAAATCTGCAGTCACAATATACAGCTGTGTTGAGCTCGCTCACTACCACTCTGTCACTCACTCATTCTGTTTCTCTTGGTGCTGCAGGCTGCGCTTGTGTACAGGGGCTCCTGGCTGCGTTGGCACCTTTGTCTGTCCACAGAGAAATCTGCAGCTGTCCTGACAGAGCTCTGTTGAGGTCGCTCAGTCTCCTCTCTCACATGATCATTCTGTTTGTCCTGGCGCTGCAAGCAGCCCTTTTGTCTACGGTGCTCCTGCCTGCACTGGTGCCTTTTCTGCCACAGAGAAATCCACAGCAGTCCTGCTTGAGCTCTGTTGAGTTCACTCAGTCCCCTCTCACTCACTCATACTGTTTCTCCCACCGCTGCAGGCTGGCCTTCTCTACTTGGCCCCTGCCTGCTTTGACACCTTTTCTGCCCACAAAGAAATCTGCAGCAGTCCTGACAATGCTCCGGAGAGTTCACTCCTCACCCTCCCTCACTCGCCCTCTCATTCTGTTTCTCCCAGTGCTGCAGGCTGCCCTTTGTACTGGGCTCTTGCGCTGGGGCCTTTTTGTGCCCACAAACAAATCCACAGCAGTCTCGACAGAGCTCAGTTTAGCTCGGTCCTCCCCCCTCACACTTGTTCGATCTTAATCTGTCCCAAACACTGATTTCCCACAGCGACCGTGCTATTCTCTGGCAGGAGTGCAAAAACATATTTAGACCGGATGTGAAAAATGACAGCTGTACTCTTCATAAAGAGGTGTGAAAAAGTGCCACTGTTGAAAATGTGGTGTGAAAATATTACAAATGTGCGAAGTTACAAGGGTGCGTGGGGAAACAGTTCAACGCCGCTTGTAACACCAGTCATGTTATGAAGTTCAAGTCACCACATTTTCAACATAGGGCTTTAGGACCTCTGCTCATGAACAGTGCCACTGTCATTTTCTTAATCTGTCCTGAACACTGATTTCCCACAGCGACTGCATTATTGTGTGCGGCAACTGTGAAATCACATTTCAGTCAGGATGTGAAAAATGACAGCTGTGCTGCTCATAAGAGGTGTGAAAAATGCCACTGTTGAAAATCTGGCATGACAATATTACAAATCTGTGAAGTTACAAGGGTGTGTGGAAAGTGTGCAATGCACACTTGTAATACAGTCATTTGCTGATATCATCACCAAATTTTCAACATAGGCATTTTAGGACCTCTGCTCATGAACAGTATCACTGTCATTTTCTTAATCTGTTCCGGACAATGATTTCCCACAGCGACTGCTCTATTCTGCGCCAGAATTGCGAAAACACATTTCAGCCAGGATGGGAAAATGGCGGATGCACTGTTCATAAGTAGGTGTGGGAAAATGGCAATGTTGAAAATCTGGTGAAAATATAAATTCACGAAGTTACAGTGTGTGTGCAAACTGCGAACACACGCTCGTAACACAGATCATATTATGGAGTATCATTAGCAGATTTTCAGCACAGCCATTTCAGGACCTCTACTCATGAAAAGTGTCGCTGTCATTTTCTTAATCTGTCCCACAGCAACTGCTCTATTCTGCACCAGAAGTGTGAAAACACATTTCCACCTGGATGTGAACAATGACAGCTGTACTGTTCACAGGAAGTGTGAAAAATGGCAATGTTGAAAATCTGGCATGAAAATATTGCAAATTCATGAAGTTACAGTGTGGGTAGCAACTGCATGGTGCAGCAAGTCAAAACAGATCATTTTTCCATTTTCCTGGAAATTTGCACATAGGCATCTGAGACCCACCTAATGAACACTGGCACTGTCGTTTGCATCTGCCCCAAAAGATGATTTCGCAGTGACCGCGAAATCTCCTTTCGGGCCGATTAACGCAATGACAGTTCATGAAGTCATGAGGAGGGTCCCAAAACCTATGTTGAAATTTGGTGAAAAAAATCCCAAAAATGCCGAGATATGTACTAAAGTTGAAAAACACTGTTATTCGTTATACAGCTTACCGGCATTTCCTCAGTTCACGGTCGGTTGAAGAGTGCAGATGTGTTCCCAGTCCACGAAGATCGTCGTGCCAAGCTCCAGAGGTAAATATGGTGTAATGGGTGGGTGTGGGAGGCAGGGTGTGCAGTGGGTTGGTGCGCGGGTTGCAGGTGGGGCCAGGGACACTACGAAACCCGTTCCTTTTGCAGGTAAAAATAAAAATACTTCACGGACCGTATTTCCTTTACGGGGCCATGTGGCACGCTGGGTTGGCACCCAGCATGCCACCAATAGCTTTCTTTTGGGGAGCAGCAGTAGCCAATGGGACTGGGCACCCGTCAGCAGGAATAAAAGGCAGGGGTGTTAGCAGAATGCGGCGAGGTGGACTCCCGGTTGGCACCAAGTACAATGGGGCACCGAGGCCAATGGGATTTGGGGACGTTGGCTATATAAACATGGTGGGGGTTATATTGTTTGTAGAACACAGTGGTAACCTGCAACCGTGTTCACACACAATATCAGGGTTTTACATCCCACCCTGCAATGATGGGTCGCTCCTCATTGCAGCAGATGGCTGATGCTGCAATGACGGCGGCCCTGATTGCAGCGGTGAAAGGTGTCAGCAGTTGGTGCAAATATTCCAAACCACTGTCACCAGCAGCCTGCAATGGCATTGGGAAACAGGACAAGCCTTTGCAGTCTGTGGGGGCATTGGCCTAACAGTGCCATGCCTCACAGCTTGCTACTGAAAGCTGCCAATATGTTATTTGCGCTGTGTCAATCAACATAAAAATGGTATATCTTGTCTGCCCCATTTCCATATTAAACCTCAGAACCTACTGTTCATGCAGGGTAATAGCCTTCACAATCCACTCCTTGTTCCTCTCCCTACTACTACCAGCCTGAGTAACTATTATACCCTTCACTTTGTCACAGCCATCTTGAAACCATTTATGGTTTTGGTGCCTGTCATCTCAGTTGGCAAACTATTCCACATTTCCACCACCATTTCTGGAAAATAAAACTTTCCAATATCCCTCTTGAACCTCTCTCCCATCAGTCTCTACTTGTGCCCCATAACCTTGAACTGTTACTCATGCTAAGTAGTTCTCCATTCACTTTGTTTATTCCTTACAGGAGCGTGAAGGTCTTTATCATATCATTCCTCTCTTGTCTGGTCTCCAGTGAAGACATGTTCAGTGCCTTGAGCAGATCCTCATATGATCTGTTCTGTCAGCTCTGAATCATCCTGATCACCCTCTGTCTTTATCTTTCCTGAAGTGAGGTCTTCAGAGTTCAGAACTCTGAACGGTATACCCAGTGCAACCTCACCAATGATCAATAAAGAGGCAGTAAACCTCTTTTTCTTCTACTATCAGAACCCTTCTGGCACATCCTAGTATCCCATTTGCCTGACTAGATGCCTCACTGTACTAGCTTGATTGTTTAAGGAGTCACTAATGACGAATACTAGGTACCTTTTCTCAGCTGTAGTGCTCAGCTCTACCTCCTATCCAGTACTCTGTCCTGGGGTTCTTGTCCCTAAGTGAATCACCTTGCACTTTTGGCATTGAATTTCAACTGCCAAACCTTAGGCCACCTCCTAATCTTTACATGTCAGTCTGCAGTTTCCTACTTCCCCATCACTATCTACCCTCCCATGAGTTTGGTGTCATCTTCAAAGAGACACAGCCCCAGATTCATTCTCAAACATTGTTAATGAGGAAATTGAAGAGAACAAGTCAGGATGGATCCCTGTGGCACTCCACTCTTGACTTCCCTCTTTTCTGATCTGACACCATAATCACAACCCTCTGATGCCTCTCATTCAACTAAAGCCCCTCACCCCCATCAAAACACTGCTTATATTTTCCTTCAAATCCCTGGACCTCACCCCTTGTGCCGTGACCTAAGTCACTCTGATTGGTCCCTATCTCATTGGTCTGCTCCACTGATTCCATGCTAACATATTTCAAAACAAAATTACTCTAAATACATATATATTTTTTTAGGTGTTTAACCAGGAGTAGCACACTAAGCTGAAAGCTTTTACAGGAGTGACCTGGGAGCACAGGGAAGTTAAGTGACTTGTTCAGAGTCACACAGTATGCAAGTGGAAGCTGTGGGATTCAAACCCAGGTCTGGTCTGATGGATGTCACCAGATTTGCAGCTCAGAGCCTTAAACCACTGCTTCTACTGCCTCCCTTTATGGGACTGCCATGCCCCAAGAGCAGGACATGAGAAAGGTACACCACCTCCCTAAATCATGGCTGACCTCATAGCTTACTTGTAAGTGCATGATTTAGCCTGGTCAAAAAATAAATGTAATCCATCCCCGGCTTCCAGAGGTATCAACATCTCTGCAGCACCTGTACCATGGCAATAAGCTTGCCAAAGGTGAGAATTTTACATCTAACTTCAGTACCAACATTGGTTACCTGTCTAAATTTTTGAAAGGCTGCCACAATCTCTTCTCCTCCCACTCCTTTGCCTGTCCTCAGAGTCAGTGACACCCCTGTCTCTAACCTCTCCTTCATCACCATAGAGATGTAATTCCTTTTCATCACCTGTACCCCATCTCCTCTCCTCTCCTCCTCTCCCTTCCTCACCTCCCTGCCAGCCTGCATGATTGTCATCTCCTTCATTCCCACTATTGTTTTTCTCTCCAGTAACTCCATCCTTTATCCTGACACACTTCCGCCTTAATCCTTCCAAGGGTAGGAGCCCAGATGGCTGGGATAGCAAGCTCCTTCATCTGACTGCTTCTGCAATCTCCTCCCATTGGATGACCTCCTAACCTCTCTTTCGGGTGTTCCTCCATCCCTGCTGACTGGAAGGCTGCCACTGTTACTCCTTCTCCTCCAAAAGATGGTGACCCGTCAGGTATGAACAGATACTGACACATTTCTCTCCTCCTCAAATTACAGAAACAAATTATGTTGTTACAGCTCTCTCCTTTCTGGACTCCTCTCCTTTTCACCCAATACAAGTCTGACTTCACAAAAATCACTCCCACCACCTGCTCAGGCTCACCAAATCCATCCATAATGGTATGGATCACAGCCTTTCACTTCTGCTATCTTCATCGATCTAGCCAAAGCATTCAACCCTGTCTACCACCCAATTATTAGCCAAACTCCAGGCTGCAGGCCTCTCTGACTTAGCCATCAGCTGTTCCACTCCTGCCACAGGGTAGGTCCCAAGCAGTCAAAAAGTGGTGACCTTCACTCTCCTTCCTGCCTGTATCCACTTGGGTCCCACAAGGATCTGTGTTAAGCCCACTACTTTTCTCCATTTTCCTTAATGACTCCTCCTCTTTGTGCTTGTCTGCATCCATTCACATGTACATGGATGACACGGTCCTCTTCACAGCAGGCCCACAGACTCCAGCTAGACTTTGATCAAGTTCAGCCCTGACCACACACAAATCAGCTTTTCCTCAATGCCAAGAAGGCTGTCTCCATGTCCTTTGGCACAAGGCACCAGACTCTAGGCTCCCTCCCTTCCTACTTTCCATACCCTGGATGGCTCCCCTGTGAAGGATGTCACCACCTTTAGTTATCTTGGTATCTGACTAGACCAGCACCTAAACGTTCTGAACAAATGGATGCTATAGTCAAAAGCTGCACCACAATTTGGTGCACTTTACAGAACTGTGACTGTATCCCATCTCCAGCATACCATGCTATTATCCAGAGAATGATCCTTCAAATCTCTGACTATGGTGAGTTGGTCTCAGCGTAGCCCCTTCACTACCCTTGACAGACGGACACACTCTTCAACTATTTCTGCCATTACACTCTCGATTATCCTTCTTGGACTCACATTGTTCTATATATAAATCTCTCTCTTTTCTTTTCTTGTGGACATTCACCATGCCAGCTTTGTGGGCAAATCCGGTTGTTTCCCTACCTCTATCTCCGATGGCCCGTTATAGCCATACCGCCGGAAGCTGAAATATTCTAACCTAGCAGTCCCTTCAGTTTCCACAACCATCGGCAAAGTCATGTTCAGCCACCGCTGCCCTAAAATCTGGAACTCCCTCACCCCAGCCATTCACCAATCTCCTCCATGGATTCTTTCAAACCACTTCAGTGGTCTCACCTCTCCCTCCTGCACTTGCTCTAGTTTTCCTCTTGCTCTCCTATTACTTGTTTCCAGTTTAGGTACAGCTAAAATTTTGCACCTATGCTTCCACTCTAGGCATTATGCACAAATGTTTATAGTTAATGTTGAAGTAAAAGCCTCTCAGTCCCTTTGCATATCTGTTGTGCAGATGGAGCTCCTCTCTAACTGTGAACTCCATCAAATACCTTTGGGTGACACTTGACCCCCAGTTGGACCTAGGAGTCATATCCTAAATGTCTGTAGAACTGTGAACTATAAATTGGGTCTGGCCTATAGGGCCAAAAATAACCTGACACCTGCTGCTCGTCTGGCACTTGCTAGAGGTGTACTACTTCCCTCCCTTACCTATGGTCTCCACCAATTTTCCTGTACCTCCAAAGCTCTTCTTACTCGGTGGCACACAGCGTATAATAACATCTGTCACTTTGCACTGGCCTCTCCCCATCTCACCCACCATTGTGAGCTTTATGATAAACTAGGTTGGCTTTCCTGACCAATCACAGAACTTTGGGCTGGGATGCCTCATGGGCAAAGTGTTCAGAACCAGCACCCCGGGGCTGGCACAGCGTCTATCACCTCTGACCCCCTCTTACCCACTCAGGTCCCAGGGTCCTGGGATGCTAAAAGTACCCTTCACCCGAACCCTTATGGGGGACAGGGACTTTGTTGCATGTGCTCCTAGGCTCTGGAACTCCTTTCCTGACCATGTTCATTCTGCCTCCTCCCATCAGTGCTTCCGGAAGTCCCTGTGGGGCATCTGAAGCTGGTCTCCAGCGTGCGAATGTCCCAAGCCTCTCTAGCCTAATTGTACTTGAGCCCAACTGTTCTGAGGACCTGCCAATGATCTTTGGTCATTTCTCGTGATCCAATCGCTCTCCTAGGCATCTGACTGCACTATGTATGCTCAAGACTACATATTGTTGATTATATGTACTTTATCAATTTCTGTCATAGCAGTTCACTCCATGCATTACCATTTTGTGACTCAATGCATTTTGTTACTCTATGTACTTGCTTTACTTGCTGTTATGTTCTGATGTATCTGTATTACCTGTTGTACTCTCCGGAAGCTCCTGAAAATAGGCATATAACTTGTCTAGTGTACCTACCCAGTTAACAAAATCTAAATAAATAAATAAAACTGCTCTGTATTTGATTGCCAGCATAGGTTTGTGGCTCCTGACTGTGCTGTATATGCATTGTCGATTGTTTGCTTGTCACTCAAGTTCTCACATCTTGCATGAATTATTCCCAATGTAATTTGTGGTTGTGTACCACTCTGCTCCATGTATGTTATGTATTTTGAACTATTGTGCTACCTAAGACTCACTTGTACAAGTTCTCCTTCCCAGGATGCATCTAGAAATGAGCTCTCAGCTTAGTGTTCCTGGGTGGGGAGCACTAGACACCAAGGATCATTTTACTATAATAATTGGAGCCATTTAAACTGTGAGCAGGGGTGTAGAACCTTTACATGCCAGGATCATTTGGTATACTACTTGGGAGCATCATAATGGTGACCACAGGTAGGGTCACAATATGCACCACTGTGTGCTCAAATTAATTTATTTATTGAAAAGTTTCACCAGGAAGGTATGACCTGGGGGAGAGAGGGTGGTGGAGTTACATAGTAACAATCAGTACACAAAATACACAATATCATATAAAAACATAGGTTATAGCTGAATTACACATTAGCATGAAAAGCAAATAATTACAATGCTAGAGAAGTGAAACCAGTCACAGTGAGCTTATGGTGAGACAGAGAGAGAGAGCATAATGTAATAGCAAGTGTGACCAATGGTCTGCACTATGCAGACTAAGAATAACACAGAGTGGCAAGTGAAGTGAGTCAGCGGGGCATCAAGCAGGATGTAGGACAAGAAAGATGGGCAGCTAGGGGCAGGTGCAATTTACGAGAGGAAATTAGAAGAGCTTGATTTAATGAGCCAGGCGAGGAAGAGGATCAGATATGTGTAGGTAGAGCATTCAACATTTTGGGGAGACGATAGAGGTGGGATGCCTGCCCACTAGCGGTGGATCTCAAGGAACAGACAGTGTTCTATGGTCATGGGCTCTTAGAAGTTGAGAGGGAGTGGGGGAGATGGGAATTTAGGTAGGGAGGGTGCCAAACCAGTACTCAGAGATGAGATTCACGCTAATGATGCTGTCACCTGTTTGTTAGGGGTTGGGAAGGCTAAAGCTCGGTACAAGTGGCAGCAGTGGGTAAGGTGAGGTGCATCCAGAGCAAACCGACAGAATGCATTGAAAAGAGTATCCAGGTTGGCTAAGGAAGTGGCAGAACAGAGCAATAAAAACATTGCAATAGTCAAAACTGGGAGGATCAGGTTTTTGGATCAGTTCGTCTTGCCTGTGGCGGGAGGCAGGGCAGATTCTAAATAAGGCGCTGGGTTTGGGATGGAAGCTTTTTTGTTATGGCACCTACATGGGCTGAGAAGGTGAGATGTTTATCCAGCCAAATGCCCAGATACCTGAAGACGGTAGGAATTACAGTTGCTCTGTCGAGGTGGTGAAGGTAGGGGCAGAAGGGACCGTTGACAGCTTCTGACATGTGCCAAAAGTCATGGACACAGTTTTCTTGGCATTTAGAAAGAGTTGGTGAGATTGAAACCCGCTCTAGGCATTGTTGAAATCACGTTGGAGCCTGGAGGCGACATCCAAGGGTGAGGGCCCAGAAGAGAATAGAACCGCATCATTAGCATACATATGTATAGAAGATGAGGTACAGATGGATGGAAGATCATTCAGAAAGATGGAGAAGAGAATCGGGCCTAGTATGGACCCCTTGGGGACTCAGAATATATGGGTAGAGGAAGGAGATGTAGTCAGATATTTTTACAGACTGTGAGCAGTCATATAGGTATGTGCTGAACCATGTAATGGTAAGTTCAGACAGCCCAGCTGATGAGAGGGTGTGGAGCAGGAGGGTGGAATCCATGTCAAAAGCTTTAGCAAGATCAATTAAAATGGCAGTGGTTATGGGACCCAATCCATGCCTGTTAGGATTGCATCAGTGATTCAAAGCAGCGAGGTAGTAGTAGAAAGATGTTTACAGAAATCCAGATTGATATTGGGTGAAGAAATTTCTGTCTGAGAGGTATGAGGATAGTTAGTCAAGGACTAGATGTTCTTGTGTAACCCCCTATAAATGGGGTTCTAAAAGCTTTCCCAGAGCTTGTTTAAGTGCTCCATGCTTGGCTGGTGTTCGGCGTTTAAACCGTTTAAATGTTAGTAGCTAGTAAGGTGCTTTTAAAGCCTCTGTATACTGTCTCTTAAGGAGACCCTGTCCGCATCATAAGTAATTGAAATGGGAGGGGGCTGTGTGGTCCTATGCCCAAGTCCTGCCTGGGCTGCTGAGTCGCTCCATTCTGCCATCGCTAGATCTGTCAAGGAGTTCTCTGAAAGGATGTAACTATTTGCTGGGGATAGCTTAGAGTGGTAATGATAATGTAGTTGTTCTAACCTGCTTCCTTTACAGCAAAAACTGTTTTGATTATTTCCTCCATGTTGGTCCCAGACTGCCAACTTGGACCAATCAATACTCGGGACTCTCGTGGAGCTGTCTGAAGCCAATAGAGGGACTGCTTGTAACTTTGGAAAAGGCATTATGAGCTATGGCTCTCTTACCGGCCACACTGAGGGCCAGAGTAATTGACTGGCAGGTGGCGCTAGCCAATGGAATGGGTAGCACCCAAATGGTGAGAGTACCCATGCTGTTAGAGGCAGATTCACTGTGGCACGAAGGGAGCTCTGAGCTTCTGGTCATTTTGAGTGTTCGAGACGGGAAGTGTGTGAAAGGCCTGAGTCAGCTGTTTTTGCCTTGTCAAGTGCTTGGATTAAATCTGCTGGTGTGCGGTTGAAGGAGGCTGTGAGGGACACAGCTACCTACCAGGCTTTACCTGAAGGGACTGGAGAATCTGCTGAATCGCACTTGGTCCATTAGGATGGTTGGAGTGGCTGCTACTGCCCGAAGTGGTCGTAGTTCATTCGGGTCCTGAAAACCACTGCCTGGTATGGTACCCCTCTGTGTTTGCCATATAAATGTGTGAGGAGGCTGGGTGAAGCCCATGGTTCAGCCCTGCCAGTGGTGAAGGAAGGGTATTTGCTAGAGTCATGAGTATTGGATCAGGGTAGCTCCCTGTTAGCACAAGCAGTGGCCAAGACCCTTTCGTTATACTGCTGCCTGCATTAACTGAGCCTTCTGCTCATTCTGATCTGCTCAGGACAGTAAATGTTCATTTGTGTCAGGGACCCAACCAGCTGCCATGAGGGATAAGCCATTAGGGCTTGGGTACCCAGGGACAGTAACTATTAGGTTTAGGCCTGCACAGAGCCCTAGGTAGATAAGTATAGTGATAAGCCAATCACCTTGATTTCCCCTAGCTTTGTTATTCCCCTCTTAAATAAATCAGATTGTTTGTTTTGCTAACCACACCCTGGCTGGATTGTGTTTTTGCTGAAGATATACTGTACAATGAAAGTGTAATAACGGTACCTTACTTTTCAGGGGTCCCTGGAGTGAGCTGAGAGATCCAAGCCGGGGTAAGTGTGCCAGGAAAAGTATTGTCATTACCTCTTGTGAGCCACTAGTGGGACAAAAAGAGGTTGCAGTAACCCAGAGGGCTGTGACCAAGTCAATCTTGACTGTCTTGCCCCGACGTTTGGGCGGAGGCACCCGTCAATGGATCTGGGCCCTCACCCTGTCACAGGCAAGGCAGGCAGGGTAGTAGCCTCTAAGGGAAGCGCCTCCTGGGGTTACACTGTAGTTTGGCTAACATCAGGAGGAGAGATAGAGGCGGTAGTTCTCAGGGAAGGAGGAGTCGCCACACTTATGGAGAGGAGGGACAATAGCATGTTTCCACTCATGGGGAATTTCAACCCGTGAAATGAGAGATTGAAAAGAGCAGTGAGTGGGGAGCAATGGCAGAGGCAGACAAGTTTAGTAACTTTGGGTCCAGTCCATCAGTGGAGCTACCTTTGCTCGGGTTTAGGGCTTCCAAGGCCGCCAGCATGTCAGTTCTCAGAATTTTAGAAGGAAAAGCTATGAAGTGGGGCTGGAGGACTTCTAATGGGTACAGAGAATAACTGGTTAATAGTTGGGAGGGAGCCTAGCAGAGTAGAAGCACATGAGGTAAAGTGCGAGTTGAAAGCAGCAGCAATGCTAAGGTGGTCGGCAGTGATAGTATTGTTTTATTTGCAGGAGGGGAGGGAAGGGGAGCCTGTGGGGAGAAAAGTAAGTGGATTACTTTCCAGAATTTGGATGGGTTATTTTATTAGAGTTAAAGTAGAGCTGAAGTAATCAGCCTTGGCCAAATGAGTGGCTTTTGTGCATTTGTTTCTGAGGACCGGTAGGCCTCTATAGTCTTTAAGGAGCTTTGTGCTTTTATGGAGCTTCCAGGCTGTATCACGTGCCCTTAGACAAGCAATGAGTTCTGGGGAGATCCAGGGAGGTGGTTTCACGGACACGCCAGGCGTAGTGGTGCATGTTGATTCCAGACTTCAAGGAATTGTTCTCTGAAGTAGTTAGCTGTGACATCTAGGTTACTGGCACAGATATAGGTGCCCAATTACTGTTAGTCAAATCATAAAGATGTGGGTCAATGTTCAGGGATTTGTATGATCGGTTTGTAGAGTTTTATAGATGACTTTGACTTTGTGAATTTTCGCACACGGAAAGTCATGCAATGGTTACTGAATGCATCTGCTAGAGTACCGGAATTAATGACCCTATGGGTGTGAGTTATGAGGCCCAGTCGATGAGGGAATGGTTTCCTGTCTTGTGATTTAGCCTAGTCAGATCTTGGATAATTTGGGTTGAGTTGAGCGCATGTATAGCATTTAGCACTTTGCTGGGTATGGTAGTCCAGTTTATGTTGAACTCTCCCATAATATATAATTTACCAGCAGAAGAGTGGCTAACTAAGGTGGTTATGAGTTCAGTAGCAATATTGGGTTGTGAGCCAGGACAGCAGTAGACACCTGCTACAACAAAGATAGGTTTGGAGAAGAGGAGTGAGATTTGCAACAGCAGAGCCTTGTAGCTTTGGTAGAGCACTAGAAAAGACATAAGTGAAATGGATGGAAGAGGAGACATAGATGGCTACCCTACCTCCTCTCCCAAGTTGGTCCTGTCTCGATATTGAGCAGGGAGAGTAAGAGATGAGTTGCTGATTTTTTTATTTAGCCAGGATTCAGAAATTATTATTATAATCAGGGTTGAGCATAGCCGCCAGTGGCTGTAGCAAGTCCACTTTAGGGAGAGAGACTACGCATATTGATATGTAGTATTTAAGGCCATTTGGAAGAGCTGAGAGACGTGGCTCAGTGCTGGCTGCAGGAGCAGGTTGAGCTGGGCCAGGTTGGGTTTATGTCACCAGCTGATAAGAGTAGGAGGGCAATAATAATATAATGCAGCTTTGCGCTGTTGATCCAGGAGTGGTTGCATAGCAGTTGGGAGCTAGGGCTTTGGGTATAGCAAAGGATGGCCAGGAGCTAAGCAGCCATATAAGAATAATGTACATAGGCAGCTGGATGAGAGAGGTATGGGGCTAGTGTGGTGAGTGAGACCAGGATATGGTAATTGAGAGGGAGTTACCCTGATTGTAGATAGGGGAGGGATATCATCTAATTTCAGAGGAGGATGCGGGATTAGGTGGCGGGGGAATAAGTGCTGCAAAGTGTGGGGCAGCATCTTGGTTAAACTGGGAGTATTGGTCACGGAGGACGAGGCTGAGTCAGAAGAAAAGCTGTACTGGCTCAGTAGGTCAGTGGAGCAGCAGGGTTCTGGGAGAGCCAATGAGAGCAAGGACAGTAGGAGGAAGGCAGAGCATACGTGTATTTAAAGGAGGCCTGGGAGGGGTGGGGAGGAGAAAATCACAGCAGAAGAATATGAGCAGGCTGAACTGGAACCCAGAATGCAAAAGGCACACCAATCTGTGAGCCGTGCTGGCAACTGACAATCAGATGCCCCTAGCAAAGACTGCAGCCAATTGTAGCACCACCGGTCTTGGCCCAGCAGCTGCGGTGAATACCTGGGAGTTGATCCAGGGGCGGTTCCAGGAGGTGGCAGGAGCTGTAAGGTCCGTCGGCAGTGGCGCCAAGGATGCACTGCCTTTCAGATTTGGAATACTCACCGGGCGCTCGGCATATCTGGGGAGTTGATCCAGAGGCGAGTTCAGGAGGGCAGCAGGAGCTGTAGGGTCCCGTCAGCAGTGGCAGCTGAGGAGGTGCCGCCTTTTCGGTTTAGAAGCGCTGCTTGGAGCGCATGGCAGATCAAATGAGGGCAGGATTTTTGGAAGCAGTGAAGAATATTGCAATTTCAGTTGTTAAGCACTTTCAAAACCTTTTATACAGCACTGTTGCTCTGTATGCAGAAGGGATCCCTCATTTGCAAAGGTTTTAGTAGTACATATGTACATGCACATGATCAGATTAGTATCTGGGGCTGCTAAAATATTTGATACCTGTTCAACCATGCTGTTCTCTCACATGGCACAGTGCTTAGATGTTTAGCATTCTAACCTTCTGAAAACGTGGCAAAATTGACTAAAAATCCCTCTGCCGAGGCCTCTTAAGATGCAGAAAGTAAACAAAATGGACTATCTTATTCTACTTCTTTATGTATTATTTTATGTTATGTTCTTTCTTTTTATCAGAAATGCTGTTTTATTTACTTATAAAAATACAGTCTGGTTTAGTGGTTTAGTTTAGGCTTGGTGGTAACAGTACTGCCTCCCATGCCAGTGGCCGGTTTCGGGAGGACTTGGGTCAAACAGGGATTAGCTTACGGAGAGATGACAGAGCATCTCTGGTACAGCCTGGGGCAGGTTGGTGGATTATTTTTCCATTGGAGGTTTTCTACCTTTGACTGACAGGAGCTAAACACAGGGTATAGTAAGAGGTGTGAAGTAGGAGGGCATAAGGGAAAGACCACCCTCACACGACAAGTTTTTGACTCATTTATTTATTTATTGGTTTCTTTTTCCTAAAAAATATATATCTGAGGATCAGTTACAGGATTTTAGTACTGTAAATAAATAAAAAAGAACTAAGGGAGCTTCAGTAGCAGATAAGTAGTGGAATTGCAGTATAATGTGGGGTGGTGCAATGCAGTGGCTGTGGGGCAGCCATATTCAGGCAGACCTTCTGGACACTGAGGTGCTGCCCCTATCTGCATGCATCTCTCAGGACTGCGGGATGAGGTAGCCAGACTCAGCCGCGAAGTAAACTGGGTCAGGAGTACCATCACCCGTCCAGGAACCACCCAGTCCAATGCAGCTGCCTCAAAGGATGCCGAGAACGAGGAGCACTTGGATGACAGTGGGCTCAGGGAGGTGTTAGAGCAGTCAGGCAGAGGCACATCCCAGATCCTATTCCTCTCAAGAACTCATATGCCACACTGGCAAATGAGGGCAACAAATAAGTACCCAGGGAAGTGGAAGGAAAGGATGTGGAGGTTAGGCAAGGAGGTGACCTCAGTGGGAAGCTGTGGACCACAGAGGAGGAGGAAGCGAATCCTGGTGGGGACTCCATCATAAGAGGGATCAGCTAGGAACACAGGAGGGGAGGACAGGAGGTGAGGTGCCTACCAGGTGCCACGGCATGGAGGATGGAAGGAAGATGGGGATCACTGGGAAGGCAAGACAGGAGGGTGAGCTGGATGTCATTATCCACCTAGGTACTAATGACTTGGCAAATGGGGAGCCAAAGGAAGTTCAGGAAGAGTTTAGGAAACTGGGGAGGGTCTCAAGCAGTAGCTACTTCTGTCACTTTCTCAGAAGTACTACCTGTGAGAGGCAAGGAAAGCATAGGAGTGCATGCACAGGAACTTTAACTCATGGTTGAAGAACTGGTGCTGTGAGGAAGGGTTTGGATTCATTGGTGACTGGGGACCCATCTGGAGGGATGGAGGTTTGTTCAAGCCTGATGTCCTGCATCCATCCTGGAGGAATCAACACTCAATGATAAGTTTAAATGCTACATTGACAAGCATTTAAACTAGCAAAGGGAGTGGCAGGCCAACAAGGATGATACCTACTTGCTCACCCCCACAGCTAGTAATGGAACCAGTGAACCAGAGGGTGGCTATCTCTGCAAAGCAGTGTGCAAAAGATGGAGATTAGTGTCCAAAAGGTGGATAAGCAGAAAAGGGGCAAAATTCAGCAGAAGGCAGACAAGGAGAACCAGGGATAAATGACAACCAAGGAAGGGGCTGAGTAGAACAGTGAAGCAGTCTAGGGAGGTCAAATCATGGAAAGCCATGTGTGCAAATGCCAGGAGCCTTAGCAACAAGATGGAAGATCTGGAGGCTGTCATGGTATAGTCAGACCTGGACATTGTGGCCATCACTGAAACCTGGTGTAATGATAACCATGACTGGGAGATGGCCATACCTGGCTACAACATATTCAGAAGAGACAGAGCAGGCAGGAAGGGAGGAGGGTGGCACTATATGTATAAAATGACATAGGGCACACAGATCCAGGAGGAACAAATGGGGAGAGATACGTGGGTTAAGCTGGAAAGGAAAATGGGGCCAGCCATCCAGCACAGGTGTGGTCTATAGACCACCAGCCAGGAGGAAGAAACAGATAGGGAGCTGATGCTAGCCATCCAAAGAATGGCAGACAAGAGTGAGTAGTACTGGTTGGAGACTTCAATATACCACACGTGGACTGGAGCATCCCAGCAGCAGCATCAACTAGAACAGATTTATCCTGGACTCCTTCAGGTGCCTTCCTCAAGCAACTGGTCATGGAACCAACTCAGCAGAAGGCAATACTGGACCTTGTGCTCACAAACAGGGACAGTGTGATGGGGTAACAGTGGGGAGCACCTGGGTAACAGTGACCACCAGTCATTGTGGTTTGAAATCACAGAAAGAGCAGAACCAAACCACACAAAACACGTATCCTGGATTTTAGGGGCAGACTTTGGGAAAATGGGAGATGCTTGAAAGAGGCATTAAGAGATGGGACAGGAATCAGGGATTGAGGAACAGTGGACAGTATTTAAAATGGGGATTATAAGAACAACAGAATTATGCATTAAGCAGGTTAGCAAGAGGAAAAGAAAAGGAGACCATTATGGTTTCCAAAGAGGTAGCAAAGAAAGTGAAAGCCAAAGATTGCATTCAGGCAATACAAAAAGACACAGGCAGAAGGGGATAGGAGAAGTACCAGGAGAAACAAAGGGAGGCAGGGAAGTCAGTAAGGAAGCCAAAGCTCAGACAGAAGAAACACATTGCAAAATCAGTGGTTAAAGGGGACAAAACCTTTTACAGGTACATAAGTGAAAAAAGAAGGACAAAGGAGGGATAGTGAGACTGAAGGGGAGGATGGAAGCCGTGGAGGATGACAACAGTAAAGCTGACATATTGAACAGGTATTTCTGCTCAGTCTTTACTAAGGAAGAGGGGTAATGGGTCTGAAGGGGAGTACAAGGGGTGAGAATGGTGCAGAAATGGACACAAGTCCCTTTAGAAGAAGGGTCCTGAAGGAACTGGAAGTAATAAAGCTGATAAAGCAATAGAGGCCAGATGAGGTGCACCCCAGGGTCCTTAAAGAACTAAGAGAGGTGGTGGCTGAACCTCGGCTATCCTGTTCAGCCAATCACTGGAAACAGGAGGTACCCAAAGACTGGAGGACAGCAGATGTAGTCCCTTATACAAAAGTGGAACAAAGAGGAAGCAGGGAACTACAGACCAGTCAGCCTCACCTCGGTAGTGGGAAAGATCATGGAAGCACTACTGAAGGAGAGATTGGTGGAACATCTGGTTCTCAATGGACTACAGGACCCAAGGCAGCATGTGGTTTCCCGGGGGAGGTCATCAGACCAGCCTCATTGAATTTTTTGACTGGGTGACTAGGGGGTGGATCAGGGAGGGCAGTGGACATGGCCTATCTGGACTTCAGCAAGGCCTTTGACACTGTGCCACATAGAAGACTATTACACAAACTGGGGAATATGGGTGGGCAGGACAGTAGTGTGGGTGGGTGGGTAACTGGCTGGGTGGCAGGACACAGAGGGTGGTGGTAAATGGCTCACTCCACAGAGGAAGAGTGACCAGTGGGGTACCACAGGATCAGTGCTGGGACCGGTCCTATTCAACATCTTCATCAGTGACATTGCACAGGATATAGAAGGCAGAATTTCACTGTTCGCTGATGACAAAAGCTCTGTAACAGAGTAGACACACCAGAGGGTGTAGACAGAATGAGAAGGGACCTGCAAGGAAACTTGAAGAATGGTCAAGGGTTTGGCAGTTGAAATTCAATGCAAAGGGTGCAAGATAATGCATATGGGGCACAAAACCCTGGCACAATATATCAGTTGAGGGTGAGGATATAGCATGCACCAAGCAGGAAAGGGATCTTGGGGTTGTCATCTCTGATGTGACCTCAAGGTGAGGAAACAGTGTGACAAGGCATCAGGTAAAGCAAATAGGATGCTGGGATGTATAGGCAGGGCATCACCAGCAGGAAAAGGAGATCATAATTCCGCTATACAAGACACTAGTGAGGCCCCACCTGGAGTACAGTGTACAGTTCTGGAGACCATACCTACGTAAGGACATAGACAGGGTAGAGAAGGTTCAGAGGAGGGCAACAAAAGATGGTGCATGGGTTTGCATCACAAGTCCTATGAAGACAGGTTGAGAAGGAACTGAACATGTACTCCCTGGAGGAGGAGGGAGAGAGAGGATATGATAGAGACATACAAGTATCTTACAGGGAGGAACAGGGGTGCAGGAAAACACTATTTTAAGTGAAAAGATGTTTCAGGACTAAGGGCATGGGATGAAGTGGGAGGAGCGATTCAGAGGAAACATGAGAAAGAATTTCTTCACAGAGCGGGTGGTGGACAAGTGGAACACCTGCCAGAGGAAGTGGTGAGGGCTGAAACAATCACAGGATTTAAGAATGCATGGGATAGACATAAAAGAATTCTAGAGGTCAGGGTAGGGAAATAGACTTCAAGGAAAACAAACTGAACTTACAGCTCAAATGGGCAGAACTAGGTGGGGCCATAGGCCCTTATCTACCGACTTGCCATCTATCTATGTCTATGTATCTATGACTCATCCCTGAACGTCAAGCATACTAATAGTGACAACCACAATTAAAAGACAAAAATGCACCTTTATGGCTGCCTGAGCCTGCATAACATTCCTCACACAAAGTGGCTGTTAAAAATTAAGTGGATGAGACTCCCACTCCTTGAGTGGAGAGCAGTCCCGAAGATGCTCAGTCATCTCTCCTGTAAGCTAACCGTTTGATTCGGTCCTCCCCGAAACCAGGCCACTGGCATGGGAGGCAGTACAGTAACCACCAAGCCTAAACTAAACAACTAAACCAGACTGTATTTTTATAAGTAAATAAAAACAGCACTTGGATGAAAAAAAAAAGAAAATAATATAAAATAATACATAAACTATGAAGAAATAAGATGGTCCATTTTGCTTTACTTTCTGCATCTTAAAGAGCCTCGGCAGGTTTTTAGTCAATCAGGGCCCGTTTCCAGAAGGTTAGCGCAGTGCTAAACATCTAAGCACTGTGCCATGTGGGAGAACAGCATGGTTGAACAGGTACCATATATATTTTAGGAGCCCAGATACTAATTTGATCATGTGCATGTGCATATGTATTATTAAAACCAAGCAAATGAGGATCCTCCTGCATATAGAACACAGTGCTATATAAAAGGTATTGAAAGTGCTTAACAATGAAATTGCAATACTGTTTACTGCGTCAAAAAATCCTGCCCTCATTTGAGTAAACACACACCCCAAGTGGCGCTTCCAAATCCGAGAATGGTGCCTCCTCGGCTGCCGCTGCTGATGGGACCTACATCTCCTGCCACCCTCCTGGAACTCGCTCCCGGATCAACTCCTCAGATCTACGAGCGCCCAGTAGCACCCAAATCAAAAAGGCAGTGCCTCCTTGGCACGCCGCTGTGACAGGACCCTACAGCTCCTGCCGCCTCCTGGAACTGCCCTGGATCAACTCCCAGGTATTCACCGCTGCTTCAAGCATGCACCAGTGAGTGCTACGATTGGCTACAGCTCCTTTAGCTAGGGGCATCTGATTGGTAAGCCAGCATACCTGCAGCTCACCGATTGGTGCACCTTTTTGCATTGGGTTTCAGTTCAGCCTCATAACAACCTGCTGTGATTTTCTCCTCCCCCACCTCCAGGCCTCCTTTAAATACACGTATGCTCCACCTTCCTCCTACTGTTCCTCTCATTGTGTCCTAGAACCCTGCTGCTCACTGACCTACTGAGCCAGCTTTTCTTCTGACTGGCTTGTCTTCCGTAATACACCTCAGTTTAACCAAGATCCTGACTACACTTCGCACTTATTCTCCCCCACCACCTAATCCGCATCCTCTCTGAAATTAGATGATATCCTCCCTTATCTACAATCAGGGTAACTCCCCTATCATTACCATATCCTGGTCTCCTCACCCACTAGCCCTGTGCCTCTCTCGTCCAGCTGCCTATATAGTTACTCTTATGGCTGTAGCTCCTAGTCACCCCCTATACCCAAAGCCCTAGCTCCCGACCGCTATGCAACCCTCCTGGATCAACAGCGCAAAGCTGCCTCATGTGCCCTCCTACTCTTATCAGCTGGTGACAAAACCCCAACCTGGCCCAGCTCAACCTCCTCCTGCAGCCAACACTGAACCCGTCTCTCAGCTCCAAATGTAAATACTACATACCAATACCGTATTCTCTTCTAAAGTGGAATTGCTACAGCCACTGGCGCTCGCTCAACCCTGATATAATAATAATTTCCAGATCCAACTAAAAAAAAATCAACTCATCTCTTACTCTCCTGGCTTCACAATATCGAGACAGGACAGACTTAGGAAGGAGGAGTAACCATCTATGTTCCTCTTCCATCATTTCGCCGTCTTTCCAGTGCTCTGCAAAAACTTACAAGGCTCTGCTGTTGCAAATCTTGTTCCCCTTCTCCAAACCTATCTTTGTTGTAACGGGTGTCACTGCTGTCCTGGCTCACAACTCAATATTGCTACCGACTCATAACCACCAAAGTTAGCCACTCTTCTGCTGGTGAATTATATATTATGGGAGAGTTCAACAAAGCTGGACTACCATACCCAGCAAAAAATGCTATACATCGTCAACCTAACCCAAATTATCTAAGATCCGACTAGACTAAATCACAAGACAGAAACCATTCCCTCATCGACTGGGCCCTTACAACTCACACCCATAGCTTCATTAATTCCGGTACTCTAGCAGATGCCTTCAGTGACCATTGCATGACTTTCCGTGAATGCAAAATTCACAAAGTCAAAGTCCGATAAAACTCTACAAATCTGATCCATACAATCCCTGAACATTGACCCACTTCTTCTGTGATTTGACCAACACTAACTGAGCACCTATATCTGTTGCCAGTAACCTAGATGTTGCAGCTAACTACTTCAGAAGACGATTCATCGAAGTCTGGAATCAACATGCACAGCTACCGCCAATGCGAGTCGTAGGAAACCACCTCCTGGATCTCCCAGAACTCATTGCTTGTCTAAGGCACGTGATACAGCCTGGAAGCTCCATAAAAGCACAAAGCTCCTTAAAGACTATGAGGCCTACCGGGTCCTCAGAAACAAATGCAAAAAAGCCACTCATTTGGCCAAGGCTGATTACTTTAGGTCTGCTTCATAACTCTAATAAAAATAACCCATCCAAATTACTGGAAAGAATCCACTCCTTTCTCCCCAGGCTGCCCTTCCCCCCTCAAATAAACAATGCTGTCATTGCAGAGCCACCCTAGCATTGCTGCTGCTTAACTCGCACTTTACCTCATATGCTTCTACTCTACTAAACTCCCTCCCAACTATTAACCAGTTATTCACCACCCATTAGAAGTCCTCCAGCCCCCCTCATAGCTTTTCCTTCTCTAAAAATTCTGAACGGACATGCTGGCGGCCTGGAAAGCCCTAAACCCGAGCAAAGGTAGCTCTCTGATGGACTGGACCCAAAGTTACTAAACTTGTCTGCCTCTGCCATTGCTCCCCACTCACTGCTCTTTCAAACTCTCGCTTCTCACGGCCAAAATTCCCTTCAGTGAAACATGCTATTGTCCTCCCTCCATAAGTGTGGCGACCTCCTCCCTGAGAACTACCACCCCATATCTCTCCTCCTGATGTTAGCCAAATTACAAGAACATCTAGTCCTTGACTAACTATCCTCGTACCTCTCAGACAGAAATTTCTTCACCCAATATCAATCTGGGTTCCATAAACATCACTCACTGCTACCGCTGCTTTGAATCACTGATGCGATCCTGACAGGCATGGATTGCGGTCACACAACCACTGCCATTTTATTGATCTTGCTAAAGCTTTGACATGGTTTCCACTCCTCCTGCTCCATCCATATCATCAACAAGGCTGTCTGAACATGCCATTAAATGGTTCAGCACATACCATATGACTACTACAGTCTGTAAAAATATCAGAATTACATCTCCCTCCCTACCCATATACTCTGGAGTCCCCAAGGGTCCATACTAGACCAATTCTTCTCCATCTTTCTGAGTGATCTTCCGTCCATCATGCCTCATCTTATACATATGTATGCTGATGATGCGGTTCCTATTCTCTCTGGGCCTCACCTTGGATGTTGCCCAGGCTCCAATGTGATTTCAATAATGCCTAGAGCTGGTTCAATCTCCAACTCTTCCTAAATGCCAAGAAAACTGTGTCCATGACTTTTGGCATACATCAGAAGCTACTCCAAGGTTCCCTTCTGCCCTACTCTTCCTACCATCGACAGAGCAGCATGTAATCTGCAAAGACTTTCAGGTATCTGGGCATTTGGCTGGATAGAATCTCACCTTCCTGGCCCACATAGATGCCATGATAAAAAACTTTGTTCCAAAACTATGTGCCTTATATAGAAACCGCTCCTGCCTACTGCCACAGGCAAGGCGAACTGATCCAAAAAATGATCCTCGGTTTTCGACTATTGTGATGTTGTTCATTGCTCTCCTGCCATCTCCTTAGCCAACCTGGATACTCTTTTCAACTCATTCTGTCGGTTTGCTCTGGATGCACCTCTACCTTACCCACCGCTGCCACTTGTACCGAGCTAGCCTTCTCATCTCTAACAAATAGGTGACTGCATCATTATGCAAATCTCATCTCTAAGTACTGGCTTGGCACTCCTCCCTACCTAAATTCCCTAATCCCCCCACCCCGCTCCCTCTCAACTTCTGAGCCCATGACCACAGAACTTTTGTCTGTTCCCTGGAGATCCACTGCTAGTGGACAGACCTCCCACTCCTATCATCTCCCAAAATGTGGAATGCTCTTCCCACACATATCCAATCCTCTTCCTCGCCTGGCTCATTAAATCAAGCTCTTCATAATTTCCTCTCTGTAAATTGCACCTGCACCTAAGCTCCCCCCTTTATTGTCCTACATTCTGCTCTGCCCGGTGACTCACTTCCACTTGCCACCCAAAGTGCTATTCTTAGTCTGCATAGTGCAGAGCCATTGTTCAAATTGGTATTACATTACACTCTCTCTCTGTGTCTCACCACAAGCTCTGTGACTGAGTTTCCACTCTACCCTTGTAATTATTGCTTTTCATGCTAATGTGTAATCAGTTATAACATATGTTTTGTGTGATATTGTGTATTTTGTGTGTACTCATTGTTACTATGTAACTCCCATCACCCTCTCTCAATGGTTGTACCGGGAGACAAGCAACTTTGTTATTCAGTGTACCTTCCCTGGTGAAACTTTTTAATAAATAGATTAATTTGAGCACACAGTGGTGCACATTGTGACCCTACCTGTGGTCACCATTATGATGCTCCCAAGTAGTATTACCAAAATGATCCTTGGCATGTAAAGGTTCTACACCCCTGCTCGCAGTTTAAATGGCTCCAATTATTATAGTAAAATGATCCTTGGTGTCTAGTGCTCCCCACCCAGGAATACTAAGCTGGGTTCTCATTTCTAGATGCATCCTGGGGAAGGGAACTTGTACAAGATGGGTCTTAGGTAGCACAATAACATACATGGAGCAGAGTGGTACACAACCACAAATTACATTGGGAATAATACATGCAAGATGTGAGAACTTGAGTGACAAGACAAACAATCGAACAATGCATATACAGCACAGTCAAGAAGCCACAAAACCTAAGCTGGCGATCAAATACAAGAGCAGTTTTATTTATTAATTTAACTTTTGTTAACCGGTAGGTACTAGACAAAGTTATATGCCTATTTTCATGAACTTCAGCAGAGAAGTACAACAGGTCATACAGATACATCAGAACACAACAGCAAGTAAAGTAAGTACACAGAGTAACAAAATGCATTGAGTCACAAAACGGTAAGGCATGGAGTGAACTGCTATGACAGAAATTGATAAAGTACATATAATCAACAATATCATAGTCTAGAGCATACATAGTGCAGTCAGATGCCTAGGAGAGCAACTGGATCATGCAAATGACCAAAAGATAATTGGCAGGTCCTCAGAACAGTTGGGCTCAAGAACAATTAGGGGCTAGGGAGGCTTGGGACATTCGTACACTGAGGCCAGCTTCAGATGCCCCACAGGGACTTCCGAAGCACTGATGGGAGGAGGCGGCATGAACATGGTCAGGAAAGGAGTTCCAGAGCCTAGGGCACATGCAACAAAGTCCCTGTCCCCCATAAGGGTTCAGGTGAGTGCTGTAGCATCCCAGGACCCTGGGACCTGAGTGGAGTAGAGGAGGTGTCAGGAGGTGACAGAAGCTGTGCCAGCCCCAGAGGGGTGGCAGTTTCTGATCACTTTGCCTACAGGCATCCCAGCCCAAAGTTCAGGAGATTGGTCAGGGAAAGCCAACCTAGTTTATTGTAAAGCTCACAATGGTGGGTGAGATGGGGCGGCCAGTGCAAAGCGACAGATGTTATTGTACGTTGTGTGCCACTGGTAAGAAAGAGCTTTGGAGGTACAGGCAAATTGGTGGAGACCATAGGTAAGGGAGGAAGTAGTACACCTCTAGCAAGTGCCAGACAGAGCAGCAGGTGTCAGGTTATTTTTGGCCCTATAAGCCAGACCCAATTTACAGTTCACAGTTCTACAGACATTTAGGATATGACTCCTAGGTCCAACTGGGGTCAAGTGTCACCCAAGGTATTTGATGGAGTTCACAGTTGGGAGGGGCTCCATCTACACAACTGATATGCAAGGGACTGGAGAGGCATTTCTTCAACATTAACTATAAACACTTGTGCATAATGCCTAGAGAGGAAGTATAGGTGCCAAATTTAGCTGTACCTAAACTGGAAACAAGTAATGGAGAGCAAGAAGGAAAACTAGAGCAAGTACAGGAGGGAGAGGTGAGACCACTGAAGTGATTTGAAAAGAATCCATGGAGGGAGATTGGTGAATGGCCGGGCAAGGAGTTCCAGATTTTAGGGCAGCGGTGGCTGAACGTGACTTTGCCGATGGTTGTAGAAACTGAAGGGACTGCTAGGGTTAGAATATTTCAGCTTTTGATGGATTGGCTATAACAGGGAAGTCGGAGAGATAGGGAGGGCAGGGAACAATCAGATTTGCCCACGATTCTGGCACAGTGGGCATGGTGTCTGTCCACAAGAAAAAGAAAAGGAGAGAGATTTATATATAGAACAATGGTGAGTCCAGAAGGATAGTCTAGGGTGCAATGGCAAATATAGTTGAAAGTGTGTCCAGTCTGGCAGAGGGTAGTGAAGGGGCTACGCAGTGAGACCAACTCACCATAGTCAGAGATTTGGAGGATCATTCTCTGGATAATAGCATGGTATGCTGGAGGTGGGATACAGTCACAGTTCCTGTAAAGTGCATCAAATTGTGGTGCAGCTTTTTGACTATAGCATCCACTTGTTCAAGAAACATTTAGGGTGCTGGTCTAGCCAGATAACAAGATAACTAAAGGTGGTGACATCTTCCACAGGGAAGCCATCAGGGTATGGAAAGTAGGAAGGGAGGAGCCTAGAGAGTCTGGTGCCTTGTGCCCAAGGACATGGAGACAGCCTTCTTGGCATTGAGGAAAAAGCTGATTTGTGTGTGGTCAGGGCTGAACCTGATCAAAGTCCAGTTGGAGTCTGTGGGCCTGCTGTGAAGAGGACCTGTGTCATCCATGAACATGTGAATGGATGCAGACAACACATGGAGGAGGAGATCATTAAGGAAAATGGAGAAAGTAGAGGGGCTTAACACAGTCCTTGTGGGACCCAAGTGGATACAGGCAGGGAGGAGAGAGGGGTCACCGCTTTTGACTGCTTGGGACCTACCCTGTGGTAGGAGTGGAACAGCTGATGGCTAAGTAAGAGAGGCCTGCAGCCTGGAGTTTGGCTAATAATTGGGTGGTAGACAGGGTTGAATGCTTTGGCTAGATCGATGAAGATAGCAGAAGGGAATGAGGCTGTGATCCATACCATTATGGATGGATTTGGTGAGCCTGAGCAGGTGGTGGAGTGATTTTGCGGAAGTCAGACTTGTATTGGGTGAAAAGGAAGAGGTCCAAAAGGAAGAGAGTTGTAACAAGATAATTTGTTCCTGTATTTTGGAGGAGGAGAGAAATGAGTCGGTAGCTGTTCGTACCTGACGGGTCACCATCTTTGAAGGAGGAGGGAGTAACAGTGGCAGCCTTCCAGTCAGCAGGGATGGAGGAACACCGGCAAGAGAGGTTAGGGAGGTCATCCAATGGGGAGGAGATTGCAGAAGCAGTCAGATGGAGGAGCTTGCTATCCCAGCCATCTGGGCTCCTACCCTTGGAAGGATTAAGGCGAGAAGTGTGTCAGGATAAAGGATGGAGTTACTGGAGAGAAAAAACAATAGTGGGAATGAAGGAGATGACAATCATGCAGGCTGGCAGGGAGGTGAGGAAGGGGAGAGAGGAGGAGGAGAGATGGGGTACAGGTGATGAAAAGGAATTACATCTCTATGGTGATGAAGGAGAGGTTAGAGACAGGGTGTCACTGACTCTGAGGACAGGCAAAGGAGTGGGAGGGGAGGAAGAGATTGTGGCAGCCTTTCAAAAATTTAGACAGGTAACCAATGTTGGTACTGAAGTTAGATGTAAAATTCTCACCTTTGGCAAGCTTATTGCCATGGTACAGGTGCTGTGAGATGATGATACCTCTGGAAGCCATGGGGATGGGTTACATTTATTTTTGACCAGGCCAAATCATGCACTTGCAAGTAAGCTATGAGGTCAGCCATGATCTAGGGGAGGTGGTGTACCTTTTCTCAGCGTCCTGCTCTGTGGGGGCATGGAGTCCCATAAAGGGAGGCAGTATAGCACAGTGGTTTATGGCTCTGAGCTGCAAATCTAGTGACATCCATCAGACCAGACCTGGGTTTGAATCCCACAGCTTCCACTTGCATACTGTGTGACTCTGAACAAGTCACTAACTTCCCTGTGCTCCCAGGTCACTCCTGTAAAAAAGCTTTCAGCAATAGTGCTACTCCTGGTTAAACAACTAAAAATATATATATATATATTTAGAGTAATTTTGTTTTGAAATATGTCAGCATGGAATCAGTGGAGCAGACCAATGAGATAGGGACCAATCAGAGTGACTTAGGTCACGGCACAAGGGGTGAGGTCCAGGGATTTGAAGGAAAATATAAGCAGTGTTTGATGGGGGTGAGGGGCTTTAGTTGAATGAGAGGCACTGAGGGTTGTGATTATGGTGTCAGATCAGAAAAGAGGGAAGTCAAGAGTAGAATGCCACAGGATCCATCCTGACTCTTGTTCTCTTCAATTTCTCATTAACAACGCTTGAGAATGAATCTGGGGCTCTGTCTCTTGGAGATGACACCAAGCTCATGGGAGGGTAGATAGTGGTGGGGAAGTAGGAAACTGCAGACTGACATGTAAAGATTAGGGAGGTGGCTAAGGTTTGGCAGTTGAAATTCAATGCCAAAAGTGCAAGGTGATTCACTTGGGGACAAGAACCCCAGGACAGAGTACTGGATAGGAGGGGTAGAGCTGAGCACTACAGCTGAGAAAAGGGACCTAGTATTCGTCATTAGTGACTCCCTTTAAACAATCATGCTAGTACAATGAGGCATCTAGTCAGGCAAATAGGATACTAGGATGTGCCAGAAGGATTCTGATAGTAGAAGAAAAGAGGTTTACTGCCTCTTTACTGATCATTGGTGAGGCTGCACTGGGTATACTGTTCAGAGTTCTGAACTTCTGAAGACCTCATTTCAGGAAAGATAAGGACAAAGGGTGATCAGGATGATTCAGAGCTGACAGGACAGATCCTATGAGGATCTGCTCAAGGCACTGAACATGTCTTCACTGGAGACCAGACAAGAGAGGAATGATATGATAGAGACCTTCAAGTCCCTGTAAGGAATTAACAAGGTGAATGGAGAACTACTTAGCATGAGTAACAGTTCAAGGTTATGGGGCACAAGTAGAGACTGATGGGAGGGAGGTTCAAGAGGATATTGGAAAGTTTTATTTTCCAGAAATAGGCGGTAGAAATGTGGAACAGTTTGCCAACTGAGATGGCAGGCACCAAAACCATAAATGGTTTCAAGCATGGCTCTGACAAAGTGAAGGTGTAATGGTTACTCATGCTGAATAGTAGTAGGGAGGAAACAAGGGTGGATAGTGAAGCTATTACCCTGCATGGAGAGTAGGTTCTGAGGATTAATATGGAAATGGGGCAGACAGGATGTACCCTTTTATATTGATTGTGCACAGTGCAAATAACATATTGCAGGCTGCTGGTGACAGTAGTTTGGAATATTTGCCAACTATGACAATTCTACCGCTGCAATCAGGGACACCTCATCATTGCAGCATCAACCGTCTGCTGCAGTGAGGGGCGGCCCATCATTGCAGAGTGGGATGTAAAACCCTGATATTGTTTTGAACAGGGCGGCAGGTTGCCGCCTGTTCACAAACTATCATCCCACTGTGTTTATGTGCCATAACGGTCCCCAAACCCCATCGGCCTCGGTGCCCCATTGTTTCTGGTGCCAACAGAGATGTCCACTCCCTGTCGCATTCTGTAACACCCCCCACTTTTATTCCTGCCAATGGGGTGCCCAATCCCTGTTGGCTACTTCTCCCCAAAAGAAAGCCATTGGTGGCACACTGGGTGCCCATCCCAGCGTGCCACATGCCCCAGTAAAGGAAAACGGTCCCGTGAAGTATTTTTTTACCTGCAAAAAGGAAACGGTTCTCGTAGTGTTCCTGGCCCCACCTGCAACCCGCACTAACTCACTGCACACCTGCATCCCCACACCCCTGTCACCCCATACCTCCGGAGCTTGGCGCAAGATGTTCGTGGACCAGGAACATGTCTGCACTCTTCAAAGCCGACCGTGAACTGAGGAAATGCCAGTAAGCTTATAACATAATAAATAGTGTTTTTCAACTTTAGTACATGTCTCAGGCATTTTGGGACTTTTGCACCAAATTTCCAACATAGGGTTTTGGGAGCCTCTCATGAATTCTTGAACTGTGATTGCATTAATCGGCCCCGAAAGGTGATTTTGCGGTCACTGCGTGGAATCACCTTCGGGCCGATTAACAAAACGACAGTGCCAGTGTTCATAAGGTGGATCTCTAAAAGTCTATGTTGCAATTTGGTGGAAAAATCCAAAAATGACTGTTTTACGAGTGTGCGCAGCGCGAGTTGCTACTCATGCTCGTAACTTCATGAATTTCCAATATTTTCATGCCAGATTTTCAACATTGGCATTTTTCACACCTCCTTGTTAACAGTACAGCTGTCATTGTTCACATCCTGGCAGAAATGTGTTTTGCACTTCTAGGCGCAGAATAGAAGCGGTCGCTGTGGAAATCAGTGTTCAGCACAGATTAAGAAAATTACGGTGACACTGTTCATGAGTAGAGGTCCTGAATGGCTGTGTTGAAAATCTGCTAATGATGCTCAATAAAATGACTGTGTTACAAGCGTGTGTTCGCGGTTTTTGCCTGCCTTCGTAACTCGTGAATTTATATTTTCACTCCAGATTTTCAACATTGCCATTTCCACACCTACTTATGAACAGTGCATCCATAATTTTTCCCATCCTGGACGAAATGTGTTTCACACTTCGAGCAGAGTAGAGCAGTCGCTGTGGGAAATCACTGTCTGGGACAGATTAAGAAAATGACATTGATACTGTTCATGAGCAGAGGTCCTAAAATGCCTATGTTGAAAATTTGGTGATGATAGCCAAGCAAATGACTGTATTACAAGTGTGCATTGCACACTTTCCACACACCTTGTAACTTCACAGATTTGTAATATTGTCATGCCAGATTTTCAACAGTGGCATTTTTCACACCTCATATGAGCAGTACAGCTGTCATTTTCACATCCTGACTGAAATGTGGTTTCACAGTTGGCCTTTCACAATAAAGCGGTTGCTGTGGTAAATCAGTGTTAGGGACAGATTAAGAAAATGACAGTGGCACTGTTCATGAGCAGAGGTCCTAAAGCCCTATGTTGAAAATCTGGTGCGAAACTCCATAACATGACTGTGTTACAAGCGTGCATTGAACTGTTTCATGCACCCTTGTAACTGCACATTTGTTATATTTCACACCACATTTTCAACAGTGGCACTTTTTTACACTCCTTATGAAGAGTACAGCTGTCATTTTCACATCCGGTCTAAATATGTTTTTAAACTCTTGCTGGAGAATAGCATGGTCGCTGTGGGAAATCAGTGTTTGGGACAGATTAAGATCGAACAAGGGGGGGTGACTGAGCTAAACTCAGCTCTGTTGGGACTGCTGTGGATTTGTTTGTGGGGCAGAAGAAGGCCCCAGCGCAAGAGCCCAGTACAAAAGGGCAGCCTGCAGCACTGGGAGAAACAGAACGAGAGAGCGAGTGAGGGAGGGTGAATGAGTGAACTCACGGAGCACTGTCAGGACTGCTGTGGATTTCTTTGTGGGCTGAAAAGGTGTCAAAGCAGGCAGGGGCCAAGTAGAAAGGCCAGCCTGCAGCGGTGGGAGAAACAGTATGAGTGAGTGAGATGGGGACTGAGTGAACTCAACAGGTCTCTAACAGGACTGCTCTGGATTTCTTTTGTGGGCAGAAAAGGCGCCAATGCAGACAGGAGCACCATACAAAGGGCTGCTTGCAGTGCCAGGACAAATAGAATGAGCATGTGACAGGCGGAGACTGAGCGACCTCAACATAGCTCTGTCAGGACAGCTAAGGATTTCTTTGTGGACAGACAAAGGTTCCAGCACAGCCAGGAGCCCCGTGCACAAGCGCAGCCTGCAGCACCAAGAGAAACAGAATGAGTGAGTGACAGAGCGGAGTGAGCGCTCAATAGAGGCTATATTGTGACTGCTGCGGTTTCTTTGTGGGCAGAAAATGCGGCAATGGATGCAGGAGCCCAGTACAAAGGCCAGCCTGCAGTCCGGGAGGAGCGGAATGAATGAGTGAGAGGGGAGTGGCGAGCTCAATGGAGCTGTGTTGGGACTGCTTCAGATTTCTTTCTGGCCAGAACAAGCCGCCAATGCAGGCAGGAGCCCAGTACAAGGGCAGCCTGCAGTGGCGGGACACAGAACAGTGAGTGAGTGAGGAGGGGAGTGAGTGAGCACAACGGAGCTCTTTTGGGACTGCTGCAGATTTGTTTGTGGGCAGAAAAAGACAGCAATGCACGCTGGGGCCCAGTGCAAAGGGCAGCCTGCAGTGGCGGAAAACCAGAATGAGCGAGTGAGAGAGGGGAGTGGAGCGAACTCAGTGGAGCTCTATGATGACTGCTGCACATTCTTTGTGGGCAGGAAAAGCCGCAACACAGGCAGGAGCCAGTACAAAAGGGCAGCCTGCAGCGCTGGCAGAAACGGAATGAGCAAGTGAGAGAGGGGAATGAGAGCAAGCTAATGGAGCTGTGTCGGGACTGCTGCCGATTTCTTTGTGGGCAGAAAAAGCAGCAATGTAGGCAGAAGCCCAGTACAAAGGCTAGCCTGCAGTGCAGGCAGAAATGGAATGGGTGACTTAGAGGGGGAGTGAGCAAGCTCAACAGACCTGCATCAGGACTGCTGCAGATCTATTTGTGGGCAGAATAAGCCAATGCAGGCAGGAACCCTGTACAAAAGGACAGCCTGCAGCCGTGGCAGAAACAGAATGAGTCAGTGAGAGGGGGAGTGAGTGAGGCTCAACAGAGCTCTATCGTGACTGCTGTGGATTCCTTTGTGGGCAGAAAAAGGTGGCAAGCAGGCAGGAGCCCAATACAAGAGGCCAGCCTGCAGCGCGGCAGACACAGAATGAGTGAGTGACAGAGGGCGAGCAACCTCAACAGACCTGTGTTGGGACTACAGCAGATTTCTTTGTTGACAGAAAAAGCCACCAACAGAGGCAGGAGCCTAGTACAAAAGGCCAGCCTGTAGCACAAGGAGAAACAGAATGAGGGAGTCGGGGGTGACCCACCTCAACAGAGCTCTGTCAGGCCATCTCATGGTTTCTTTGTGGACAGAAAAGGGTGCCAACGCAGGAAGGAGCTCAGTACAAAACAGCAGCCTGCAGCACTGGGAGAAACAGAATGAGCGAATGACAGAGGGCCAGTGAGCGAGCTCAACGGACCAATGCAATCAACATTCAGCATTGACAAATGCTTGTCTTTTATTGTGTCCAGAACTGACTGTGTGTGTATGTGTGGGGGTTGCTGGCAGGCTGCGGCGTGTGCAGTTAAAACACGATTCCCAGAATCATTAACTAGCACTAACCACGCAGTGTGTTAACACTTCAAGAAAGCATTTAGTATACCTGTACACCTTATATGCATTAGAGCAACCCCCAGTTGTATGAGCACCTGGTTGCAATTAGTAATCCTGTAAAAAAAAATTGTGCCACATTAACAGGTTAGCACTGCACAGAAGAATGCTTTTAAAATAGTATCAGCCATGCTTATCACAATGCAGTGCTAGTCCTCTTACAGTGGTATGTGGGCCCCATTTTCAGATTAGTGTTGTGCACTCCTAAGTGCTGCACCTGAGATAGCGCACAGCTACAGAAGGTGGTGGTAAATGGCACTCCCTCCTGTGAGGAGAGAGTGACCAGTAGAGGTGCCGGAGGGCTCAGTAATGGGACACATCCTCTTCAGTGTCTTTATAAGTGGCATAACAGAAAAACTGGAAGGGAGATATGCCTTTTGTAGATGACACCACAATCTGTAATAGCATTGATAGGTGCAGATGGAAGAATGAGTGGGGACATTAGAAAACTTAAAGAGTGCTATGGGACATGGCAGTTCGGGTTCAAAGCCAAAAGTGCAAAATCAAGCATCTAGGTACTAGAAGCCTAAAGGCTGAGTATAAAATGTAGAGGGAGGTACTTTGGTCACTAAGAAACCTTTTATACAGCACTGTGCTCTGCATGCAGGAGAGGATTGCTCATTTACATGGTCGTAGTAGTATATATGCACATGCACATGATCAGGGTAGCATCAAGTGATGCTGAATACGACACCGATCCAACCATGCTGTTCCCACAGTGTAATGTTTAGCTCTGCACACTAACATTCTGAAAATGGGGCCCCAATTGACTAAAAATCCTGGCCAATGCCTCCTAAGATGCAGAAGGTAAACATAAAAGGTTTATCTTATCTATCTCTTTATGTATTGTTTTATCATATTTTGCTTGCAAAACCTTTATCCGATTTCAAAACATTGTGATGTGACTTAAAATGTTTATAACAGACTAGTTAAAATACAGTTTGTTTTCTTCTTTACCTATATGTTGTCTTTATTTACTTATAAAAACACAGTCTGGTGGGCTGGCCTAGCAGCTTGGTGGTGATTGCACTGCCTCCCATGCCAGTGGCCCAGTTTTGGGGTGGACCTGAGTTGCACAGGGGTTAGCTGGGGAAGAGATATGATTGAGCATCTCGGGGAATGCTCTCCTCTCAGTGAGGGAAGTCTGACCACCCTGCTCTTCAACATCCACCTAGCTGAGGAGGGCTGGCAGGGCAGTGGAGTTGCATAAGGGGAGGGCTCAGGCAGGCACAAAGGAAGCATGTGTCTTTATATGCAATTGCATCATTCCATGCTTGGCTGCCCAGGGATGAAACCAAAGGTAGAAACCCCTAATGGCAAAATGATCCAACAACCTGCCATGAATTTTGCACTGCTAAACAGACTCTGCTCATATATGTGTCTCCTTGTCAATGGCCCCCCTCCTGGCCCCAACACGGGGATGTGAGTTGGGGTGGGATCTCAGAGCAAATACGTCCTGTGGATGGTAAGTGATTGGGCTGGAGATGTCAGTGGGCAAAGGGTAGCAGGGTGACTAAGGAGTTAAAATCTCTATGGGAAAAAAAGAAATAAAACAGAGTTTGAGAAGCTCAAACCCCAAAACAGACTGTGCATGCCACCAGTGAGGATTCACAGTAAAGTTATTTAGTAAAACAATGCAAATTATATGCATATGCCAGCTAAACTCCTGATGAAATTTGAGTACTGAGGGATTGCAGCAAAAATATATATTTTAAAATAAAACTTAAAACATAGTCCATAGAGTACAAACTAGCAATGATTTTGGCTTACACTTCCACCGCTCCTGAAGTGCTTCCCAAGCATTCAACTCAGATAAGTTGCTGGACTTACACAGTAATTAATTACACATAAAACAAATCAACACTTTATCTTGGAAAAATGCATGCAGCTCCCTATGTATACAGGTATGTTAGGAATATCCTGTATTAGCTTCCTATACAAATGTGTTGTCTGATAGTAAATGAAGGCAGCACTTATTTAAAGAATAAACTACAGCATTTAAATTAGTTTTAAAAGTTTCTTGTCACATCACAATGGTCTGATATTTGACTAAAGGTGTGCAAGCAAAACAAAAGGAAAACCCCTTAAAGAAGTAGAATAAGAGATAGCCCTGTTTTGTTTACCTCAGCTCTGCAGTTTCAGACATCCTCTCATCAAGCTAGCAGCTAACTGAATGCAGCAGGCAATGAGTTCAGCTCTAGGACATTCATGGGGAGGGGCAGAGGGATGGGTAGTTTCAGAACATAGTCCATTTCAGTATATAGTTTATTTGTTTCAGTATATAGAATATGTGAATTTTCAGTCTACAGTGTATGTGTTTCAATACCAGTGTATGTGTTTCACCATGTAGTGTATTTGTTTCAGTATACAGTGTATGCAGATTTTTAGTGCCTAGTGTATTTATTTCAACAGATAGTGTATGTATTTCAATTTAAAGTGTAGATGTTTCAATATATAGTGTATTTGTTTCAGTATATAGTGTATATGCTTTTTCAGTGTTTAGTGTATGTATTTCAATATATAGTGTATTTGTTTCAGTATATAGTGTATGCAGTTTTTCTCAATATATAGTGTATGTGTTACAATCTATAGAGTATTTGTTTCAGTAGATAGTTTATGTGGATGTTTCAGTCTGTAGTGTATGTATCTCAATAGGTAGTGTATATGTTTCAGTACATAGTACATTTGTTTCAGTATATAGTGTATGTGGATTTTCAGTACTCAGTATGTAAATTTCAGTAGATAGTGTATGTATTTCACTATGCAATGTAAGCATTTCACTATATAGTGTATGTGTTTCACTATATATGTATTTCAGTATACAGTATATGTATTTCACTATCGATGTATATATTTCAGTAGATACTGTATGTGGTTCACTACATTGTGTATGTATCTCACTATATAATGTATATATTTCACTGTATGATGTATGTATTTCACCATATAGTATGTGTTTTACTATACAGCCAGAGATTCTGAATTATGTCCCTAACGACTTGCCATAGTCCCTTCCAATTAATATGCTATACAGTTTGCTGTAAGGCTGGAGTTTGGATAATCCACTGTTCAGAAAATGAAGAAAGCCAGCTGCTCAATATTTTCTTAAAAGCTAATTTTTTATTTTTGAAGTATTTCTTAGAATAAACAATCCTCTATGTTTGCTGAAAATGAGTGTTTCCTTGCTTCTGACAGTTATAACATTTAGTAAACAGACATGCAGCATACCCTAATTCAGGCTTGAAGGACTGTAGGCCCTGAACCTTACACCTGCTTCAGATAGGAAAACATTTCATGAGCAGACATATACCCCAATTCAGGCATGAAAAGAGTGTAGGCCTTGAACCCTACACTTGCTTCAGACAGTTAAAACATTTTGTAAGCAGACATATACCCAATATTGGCTTGAAAGGAGTGTAGGCTCTGGGGTTGTCTTTCAAATATCATTTACATCATCATAGCGGATTACTGGAGCTGAAAGTATAATCAGTATATATGCTTGAAACTAACTCTATTCCACTGTAGCTAGTAATCTAGATACTTTCTTGTTTAGAAGTTAATTGTTACCTTTTCTGCTTCCCTCTGGCTGTGTCTCAGCTTCTATCATGTTATGCACACTCGATGAAAAGTTTCTGCTTATGTAGTGCTGGGACAGAGGGCAGCTCCAGTGTAACATACAACCACTGACCGCAATCACATAAGGAAGTGGCCAGAAGGAGTTGTCCCTGGAGCCAGTCACTAGTGGTAGCTATGCAACAAAAATGAACATAGTTCTCTTTCCATACTGAGGCGGACTTATGGGACAGCCTGTGCATGTTAGCGCCCCTGTCTCAGCTATTTTAGTGCAGTGACTCAGATTCATTTGTGGCTGTCACTTAAGCAATGTCAAGCTCACAGAAATTATACTTTTAAAATCAGTAAATTGTTTCTCAGGTGTATTAACTACTTTCTGCTTTTGCTGTTTGTGGTAATGATGAGCTCAGTGGGAAGGGGTGGTAGGGAGTGTTGCAAGCCCCATAGGGTGAGCCTGCAAGCTGGATTTTTGGCAGCTGGCAAGGTTAGCTAGGAGGTCAAGGAGGTCATCTTCAGTTTACGCACTTAAGTGCAATGACAAACTCATTTTGGCTGTCATTTAAGCACTGTGAAGCCCACAGAAAAGATACCTTTGAAGGCTGTAAATTGTTTCTCAGGTGTATTTAACGGTTTCCTGCAACTTTTTGCTGTTTGTGATAAGAATAAGCTCAATGGGGAAGGGAGGGGTTTGTAAGGCCCATAAGGTGAGCCTGCAAGTTGGATAGTGGTGGCTGGTAAAAGGTAGCTAGGAGGTCAGGGACATCATTTTCAGTTTTCAACACTATAAGACCCATTGTTTGCAATTTCTTTCCTCTTTAATTCACCACTGCTAGCTGTGGAGGATAGGCTGCCTATTGGTATTGGGTTTTAGTGATTTCACCAACAGGCTGCCCAATTTTCATCCTCATTTATACCTAGGCTGTCTTCAATCGCATTCAACTTATATATCCAGTACATTTCCTTCTTTCAAGCATTTTATTCCAGTCACCTCCTTTCAAGGGCTCATCAACTTTTCAATGCCCCATAATTTAAGAGATGTTGCTGTGTGGTTAGCTGTGACAAAATGCATTGCTACAGGACTGCTTTCATATTGTGCATATTCTGCTCTTGTGCTCACTAATCCTCTGTTTGAGGGGCCTAGTGGTTTTCCACATATATTTTGGAGCATGGACAAGTTAGCCTATAAATAACATGGTCTGTGTCACAGGTTATATGTGCTCGAATCTGGTATTTATTGTTACCACTAGGGTGGGTAATTTCTGTTTTTAGAGGTATTTCCGCAGTCTGTGCAATGACTATATTGGAACATACCCAGTTCTAGGGCCCCAGCAGAAGCTGGTGCCCTCTGGTAGTGTTGTGGATGTTAGTTCTGAATGTACTAGTTTGTCTTTAAGAGTATGGACCTTTTATAAACAATAATAGGTAACTCTTTAAACTCTGGTACTCCTGATGACTGCAGTATGTCCCAATGTGATTGCATGATGTTCATAATGGGTTTTGTAAGATTTGAATACCCTAGGAACATACCATCCTATTCATTTATTGTGTTGCTGCTTGTTCTTGTCTCTCCTCTGTTTGTCTTGCTTTATTTATAGCTTTCTGCACTACTTTGCTTTTATACCTCCTGGGTACAAATCTGTTTGCCATCGTATTATATTCATGTTCTTTTATTTCTTTTTGGCTACAGTTGCTTTTCACCCGTAACATCTGTGAGAAGGAATCCTCTCAATTAGATTTTCTGGATGAAAACTGCTAGCATGAAGCAGCATATTTCTGTTTCTTTTCTATAGATTTGTGTGCTCAGTTTGCTATTATGTTTGTAGATCATCAAATCTAAGTAGGCAACTTGACAAACCTGAATTGGGGTTTGTGTCTGCTTACAAAATGTTTTAACTATCTGAAGCAAGTGTAAATCTAGGCCTACACTCTTTTCATGCCTGAATTGGTTATACAGTATGTCTGCTTAAGTTTCATAAGTTTCATAAGTCATATCAAGCTATGGAACTTTCGTCCATAATGCTCGCCATTTTTGTTAAAATGTAGTAGTCGATTATCTATAGATAATTGTCTAATCTAGACTTGAACATGTCAGTGTTAGAACTCCCACCACATTTGCTGGCAGGCCATTCCATGCTGACACCACCCTTACAGTGAACCAGTGTTTCCTTAAATTAGTATTCCATTTAGGCAGATCTAGTTGCATGCAATGCTTTCTAGCACTAGACCAACCTGTTCTATATGACATTTAAGAGCTTCCCTTAATGTAACGTCCTGTGATATTCTAAACATCATACAGAGGTCTCCCCTTAATCTTCTATAGTATAATGAATATAAGTTGAGTTTAGTTAATCTCTCATTATAGGGCAGGTTTTTAGTCCAAACACTGATCTTATTCCTCTGTGCTGTACACTCTCATTCTCACAATGTCTTTTCCTGTACTGGTGGGACCATAGCTGGACACAGTACTCCAGGTGCGGTCTCACCAGGGCTCCATACAATGGAATAATCACATTCTCATGTCTGCTAGAGATATGTCTCAAGATACAATTCAAATTCTGATTTGCCCTTTTAACCTGTTGTTTACAGTGTGAACTAAACTTTAAATCTGATGTAATTTTGATACCCAAGTCTCTCTTCAGATGTTGATACCAGAATGTTGTTCCCAATGCAATACATATGTTTGCTGTTGTTTCGGCCCAAATGCATAGTTTGCATTTAGAGATGTTGAGTTCAATTTGCTAATCTTAGTCTACTCATAAATTTCGTTTATGGCCTGTTGCAAAGAAAATGGCAGTTGTTGAAGTCACAGTTGTACCCAGTCTACAATCATCAGCAAACTTAGAAATCCATATATGAGGACTACTGAGTTGCAAGGATGAAATATAGACATTAAAAAGACAAGGGCCAACACTGAACCCTGAGGTACCCCACTGGTGACTGCAGACCAATCTGACATCACACCCTGACCACCACTTTCTGCCTTCTGCCAGTCAACCATTTAGCTATCCAGTTTACAATATTGCTGTAAATTCCTCTAATCAAAATTTGTATTAATTCTTCATGAGGTAGCTTGTCAAAAGCCTTGGCAAAATCCATGAAAACTACAACCACCAATTTGCCATTATCCAATTCTGTGTTGACATTTTCATAAAAGGATATTAAGTTAGTTTGACATGATCTTGACTTAATAAAACCATGCTCGCAGGATCAGATAAATTATTTGCTGTTATATAATCAACTATAATATCCTTTAAAATACCCTCCATAACTTTACCCAGTAATGATATCAAACTAATATGCTTATGAAATGTTTTCCCTATCTGAAGCAGGTGTAAGGTTCAGGGCCTACAGTCCTTTCAAGCCTGAATTAGGGTATGCTGTATGTCTGTTTACTAAATGTTTTAACTGTCAGAAGCAAGAGAAGCACTCATTTTCAGCAAACATATGAAAGAGTGTGGTAAACTGTCTATAGAGCATTTTGGCTTTTAGAACAGTATAGCTGCAAATGGAACCAAGAGAGCTATATTTGTACAGATAGAACAGGAACGTAAAGAACATATAAAATAAACACAATGAACTTAGAAAGAAAACTTAAGAGAAATGAATAAGTTAGAACATTGCATTACTTATAGCAGGCAAGTAAATGCATAATCAGAGATGGTTTTGTTATAAAATGTAGGTTACTGTTAAATGAATCCTTAGCAATGTGAAATTCGCTTCTGATTATACATGAGATATAATGAGAAGGCAAAATGTGCCTGATAAAAAGTAATAAGTTAAATACTGAAAATATTATGCTTACATAGGAAAAACTGATCATAAAACTCATTTTGGAAACTGAGAGGATACATACCACTGGAAAATAATCAAATCCAGAATCACAGGTAATTAGATGGGTCAGTTACAATTAAGTGCGAGGTGAAATTTAGTTGTAGATGGTGGTCATTCACAGCCTTGTTTTGATTAAAGTTGTAAATACTTATAATGAATTCAGTTTTACCATCATAAAGAAAAATGTAAGTAGTTCATAGATTGTGATAGGAAGTGCAGTAAAAATGCAACGTTAGCTTGACTTGAAATTTTCTTTTTAAATTAATGCTAAACATTATTTTTTATTTTAGAAATTAAAACTGTAATTATGAATTTATGATAGATCCTGACCTCTGAGGAAGCCCAATGTGGGTGAAACATTGGGGCAAACACAGGGGTCATTGATTCTAAGAAATACTTCAAAAATAAAAAATCAGCTTAAGAAAATATTGAGTGGTTGGCGTTCTTCATTTTCTGAACATTAGCCCACATATAAACAAAAAGAAAGACTTGCTCTGGTTTAGAAACATGGGGTTGCCCTTAACAAACTCAGAGCCATGATGTCCAGAATGAAGCTAGAGTTAGAAATTCTAGAGTGTAAAGAGTTACAAATCACTGCACTGGAAAAACCACAATTCAGCACCTCATAGATTGCAGTCTCACCCCATGAAGTCCAGCAGCTCTCCAGGCACAAGAGCGTGCAATCTAGTAACAACTTACTCTGCGCTCTCAAAGCTAAACAAAGTCAAGTCAGCTAGTTGCTCACTTTCTCCACTGATGACATGGATCAGCCATAAACATCCACTAAAGAACCCCACAGCCTACCAGAACTGAGACCCAGAACCCGATCTAGCAGCCCTTCTCGAACACATTGCAATCTATCTTTGGACCATGCTGCACATTCCACCAGGCAGTGTCCATAAAATCTACAACTGCCCTACTCAAGATGAAGCCATCAGGGCCCTGGTCCTGAATGACCAGACGAGGAAGACTAATTGGGTAAGCAAACTAAAATACACACTTTGCACATGATGCTTAACACACACTAACAAAATCTTTCTCCCCACAGGCAACGTGAGATCTTCAAATATCAACCGGAGCCCTTACATCGCAGCCGAAAAATGGACTAAACACCTAAAAATTTATAAAACTTCTACAAAATGTTAAAATTCTTACTTCAGCACTGTTTAATGTTCCAACAACAAGTTTTAGTTTGCATAAAACGCGATTACTGAATGGACTGCTTGAAAGTACAACACTTTTAAAGTGACTACATCTCTAAACACATTTTACTGTTACGAGAAAAGATTTGAAATCTGTGTACTGCAATAAAATTAACAGTTGATGAATCACTGCACTACAGTCATCTACTCTTTCTAAAAATAGTAGACTTTCTAGAGTAAAATCATATGAGCAAAAAAAGAATGTCAGCAATTATAAAAATAAAGAATGAGCCAGATGGTACAAACTCAACTTTTACCCACACCTCAGTGTGGGATGCCATAATAAACCCTTGGGCTTCACCCTCAAGGTTTATGTTGCACCCCACACCTCAGGGTGTGAATAACATTTCGTTATAACTACGTACCCATCCATTATTCCCTATATTGTATATGCTGGTCACACAAACCTCTTATTCAGCTCCTATGCAAATGTGATACTGTATATTTAGATAATATTGTTTTGATAGAAAGTGCTGAGTTCCATTACGGTTCTGATGCATTGACTGCTGCTTAGCCTGATAAATTTAGACAATATACTGTACCTGTATTATTATAGTTTGCTAATAACCCAAGCTAGGGTAGGTCTACATTGCAGTTGCCTATGTTACTGTAACTATCTAAAACCTAAATATGGTAAGTTTTATTCTGTATATAGATTACTGCCTCAACTGGAAATCTGAAATTTCTCTCACATTGCAGATAGTATTAAACTCAGATAAACTCCTAAACCCCAGCAAATATATTTCTTGTAGACAGCACCCTAACTTGGGTATGCCTGGCTGCTAAAGCTGAGGATAGCACATGTTAACTCCTGCTATACAGTGGTGATTACAAACATTCTGCTTATGTCACTAGATCTAGTTAACACCTAGGTAAAAGTATGCCTGTTTTCTACATAGCTGATAGCACACTGCCTGACTCCTGCTATTTGGCTGCTATTAGGAGCTGCCTGTCATACTGGTTATAGTTGCCTCCTATATTGGGTATACCTATTCTTTTTTTTACTCAGTTTTACTACAGATGGCAAGTTAAAACAATTACTGTTTCTTCATCAGTACAATACATTAATTACATCTTTAGGCAAGGAAATGACAATTTTATTTATTTAAAATTTGATGACCAGGAAAGGCACACTGAGCTGAGGCTTGTTTCCAGGTGCGACCCTGGTACAGTTTGTACAGAGAGTAACAATGGTTCTGAATACAGACAGTTTGCACAACATTTTTACAAACAGTTACAATACATTGTTTGGAGGTAAACAGCTAAACTGCATTTGGAATTGGAGAATGAAGATGAGGTCAGATAGGAGTAGACAGCTGGGGTAGGTGAGTGGGGACTGTGGTGCATCAGCTGCATGCTAGGACCATTGGAGCCTATAGAGCAGTGCAGGAGTGGGTTGAAGCCTGAGGAGCCAGTAAGCAGAACAAGAAGGGCCAGGTGAAGGTTGGGGGCAGGTTATTCCAGAGAAGGGGAGGTGGTGCTAGAAGACAGCTTGGCCAGTAAAGTGATATTACAGTATATTTTTGCTGTAACTTTACTAAGAATTATACATCTAGACTACTGTATATTGAAGTACCACCTCGCTATCTAGAAAATATAAATGTCATTTCATTATCTCTTCCCTTTCTTGGGTAACAGTAGCATATTAGCCAACTGAGGCTTTGAACTTGAACAAGTAACATAAAAGAAAAGTATCTTAACATAACTTAGCAGTCGGTACTCTCAAATGGGGATGGAGAGAGGATCTCTAATCATGAAGTGGGTAGCCATCTGGGAACAAGCGACCAACAAACAGTGTGGTTCACGTTAAACTTAGCTGTAGAGTCAAGCCACACAAAGGTGAAGGTACTGGACTTCAGGAGGCTGATTTTGTCAAAATGGGGAGTGCCTCAGAAAAGCACTAGCAAACAGGCAAAAGGTGGGGTGGACCAACAATGGGGAAACATCAAAACTGCCATCACGGAGGCAACAAGCCTTAGTGTGACACAAATAAACAAATCAAAATGAAAGAAAAACCACTATGGTTCTCAAAAGAAGTGGCGGGAAGGTAGGGAGAAAAGATAGCATTCAGGAAGTATAAGGAAACACAGAAGGAGTAGAACAGAGACTGTATCAGTTAAAACAGAAGGGCGCAGGAAGGCAGTCAGAATAGCAAAGGCCCAAACGAGGAAAAGATAGCCAACTCCGGTTAAGAAGGGGATGAAGGAGTCACGTGATGCTGTGCAGGATAGAACATGATCGCCGAGCTCCGCCTCTTGCCGACCCAAACCGCTATTAATGCCCATTTATTATGACTATTTCTTCAATATTACAATAAATTAAGTAATCGGGAGTGCAGAGGTGGTGTTTGGTCACTATCTGTAGCTGAACATTTCTGGAACATATCTATGCAGCAAGTAGTCGAGGAGGCCACGCAGGAGTCAGAAGCTAGCACCCCGCCTGTAGTTCCTCCCAAAGTCCTCCGGAGGAGCTCGCGACCACATGTCTATTCAGAGCTATCAACTATCAAAGAGGCTTTGATGAAGCTAATTGAAGATGTTGCAGACTTCAAACCAGCGCTTACCCAGCTAGTCTGCAGAGTTACAGATGCAGAAGCCAGAGTAGCCTCTATAGAAAGAAAGCAGGATAAAATGGAGCCTGGTGGTGGAAATTAAAAGGACTTTAACCAAACTGGAAGATCGCTTGATGATTTGGAGGGAGAAACAGGAGGAACAATCTGGTGCTGATAGGTCTGCCTGCAGGGAAGAGGGCCCTAATACAATACAGTTTTACAACGTTTTCTGAAGAAAACTGTGGGTCCCTCCTGAATGGTCCGGAGTTTATTATTGAAAGAGGCACAGATCTTTGAGGGCCTATAATCTTTAAATTACTAAACTGCCTAGACTGGGAATTCATTCATAAGGAAGCTAGAAAATTATCAGCTATTCTGTGGGAAGGTAAAAACTGAGGCTGGTTCCAAATTTAACATTGAAAACCCGACAGCTATGGGCTTCATTTCCCCATCACTTCAAATTGTGGGCAGCTGGCATAAAGCATTGTATGTTATACCCAGCTCGTCTGGAAGTTTCCTTAAAAGAAGGGGCCAAACGTTTGACACTGTAGAGGACGCTATAAAGACTCTGAAAAAAGTTATCCTGATTTTATTTCCCAAGTGAGAAAGTTCTAATTTAGCTGTATGAGGACTTAAAAATCAGCTCCAAGAACATTCAAGAAGGACAGTGTATCCTCATTACTGTCTAATTACTTTTAGGCAGATTTGCTCTACTAAATATTTGTTAGAAGAGGAGCATGTAGTTCTTTAGCAGAATGGGAAAAATGTACTTTTAGGGCACTATTGGATACTTACTGGTCAAACTTAATTATTTGTTCCTTATTTATTCTCTGGTTGACTTATGAAGATGCTGTGAGGATGCCATAGTTTGGTTTGTCCACTAGATGGTGCCAAATACTTCTGGTTAAATGACAGGAGCTTATTGCCAGATCTCTCAATTTTAGTTGCTTAATTTCTCAGTACCATAGCTATTTCGGCGTCCCTCTCTCAATTCTGATTTCTGTGGCGATTTACACCCCATTGTGTTTCTTGCCATGGAGAGATAGATAATTAATTTTTTGATTCTATGGATTGTCAGTGGCATTGAACAGCACTCCTCGGGAAGCTGTGACAGTTAAGTCCCATACAGCTTTGCTGTTCCCTTCTCCCCGTTTCGTTTAGTCCTCGTTATCAGACTAGCTAGGTATTCTGGCATAATTTACAATAATTATAGTCATTTCGAAGAGCGCTTCACAGTTTATATGGTAGCTTGGGACATAGGCTTAAACTGAGTTCGTAGTAGGCCATTAAATATGCTTTGGGTGCTACCTTTACATTGGGAATGGTATGGTTCCTCAAGGAATATCCTTATCAGGATCCCAAGCTTGATTATATTAATACCTAATGTTCTGGAGTCTCCCTTTGCCTTATATAAATGTTAAAGCCTCAGTTAAGGCCAAATTATATAAAAATCAGCAATTACGTTAGCTGAATAGTATAGGTTCTTTTTATGTCTATCTCTGGAAACCCGGTTTTCTAACTAATGTTGGGGTGCCATATAACATCTCTTCTGTTATACCACTTTATTTAGGCAGGGAGAATCTATAGGGATGGGAGGATGGTGGGTGTGCTACGAGCTACTTCATACTTTCTTCTCGTTCAGGGGTTAGGGAGGTGGTAGAGTGGCGCTCTCCTTTGTGAGTATCATGGACCATGAGGTAAGGAGGAGGCTTAGGGCCTGGGTATTGAGACTCATATATAGTTCAAAGTTTTTGAGTGTTATTAATTTCAGGGTGTTTGGAGGATATTTTCGTGGTAGTCTTTTCTTTTTTTGGGGGGTGGCAGCAGAACAGCCCTTTAATCTATTTTATTACATGGCATAATCAAGTATTAAGTTATGCTCAACAGCTTGAATATTCTTTAGTGGAATATTAATGGGAAAGACAATAATAGAAATATATTATTTTAAACCATCTTGCCAAGTATGACCTCAATCGTGTTTCTCCAAGAAATGCACATGCTTCCAGAACAGTTAAAGTTCTTTATAAAGAGCTGGGTAGGCCAAGCTTTTGGAGCAGGATTCAGTTCTAATAAACGTAGGGTGGCTTTGCTGCTTGCCAAAATCTACCCTTTACTCCAGAGGAGTCTATTAGTGACCCTGAGGGAGGTTATTTTTGTTGTAGGCAGATTGGGCAGTCTTGATATAGTATTGGGATCAGTTTATGGCCCCAATGTGGAAACCCTCTTTTACTTAATTAGCAATGGTATTGGCCCCTTTTGCAAGTGCCTATTATAATTGGAGGAGACTGGAATTTAGTTCAAGCAAATGATCTGGAATGTACTTACCTAAGAGGCGTGGGACTGTCCTCAACACAAAAGCCCTAGGAGAATTCACCTCCTTCTTGGGTCTTATAGACCCTTGGATAGTACTTAATCCATCAGGAAAAGAGTTTACTTTTTTCCCCAGTACACAGAAGCTACTCCCATATCGACTATTTTTAGTAAGTCACCAACTAACTTCATGCATGATCGATTCCAAATACTACCTCGAGTAATTTCTGACCACTCCCTAATACTAGTTCAGATAGAAATACCCAACGTCCCTATCAGGTCGCATACCGGTCATTAAATAATAGACTATTAAAGACAAACTAATCATTTCAAAATTCAATATTTTTGCAGTATTCCATTAAGGTTAATTATAATTGATCCCTACTGCAGATCGGGTCTGGGCAGCTTTAAAAGCAACCTGGAGGAGGAACTTATACGTATTGCTACAGTACAAAAAGGAAAAAGGTGGCCAAATGAATAACTGTCTGCAGAGAATTAAAAGCTTGGAAAAAAAGGGTTGACAAACTTTCACCTTCAGAAGACCAACAACTTACTAGGCTAAGAGCACACTATGCTAGTATATTACGGAGAGGGTGGAAGGTCAGTTTCATTATTAAAAGCTTCTTATATTGGCCAAAGGTAGTAAAGCAAGTAAACTACTTGCTTAGCAACTAAAACAGCGGTCAGCATCCAAATGGATCGCAGCTATTAGACATCCCCAATCAGGATCCTTGGTGGTTAGTCCACCAGAGATACTAACTCTATTTAGGAGTACTATAAGGCATTGTACTCTCTGGACCCATTTCTGGGCATTCATTTTGAGAAAATGTTAGTATTTTTGGAGAAAGCTGATTTACCCACCTTGTCCAGTGATAGCCATACCTATTTAATAGCCCCAATCACTGGAGAAGAAATTTCAGCAGTGATTGATTCTTTAAAATCAGACAAGGCACGGGCCCAGATGGGTTTACAGGCCTATGTTATAAAACCTTTAAAAACATCTTATCCATCTGTTGCTACAGCTATACAGTTACTGGATCTCCCTCCCAGTCCTGGACCAGTCACTATTTGAGCGAGAATAATCCTCCTACCTAAGCCGGGAAGGATCCGTCAGTGATTAGCAATTACAGGCATATTTCTTTGCTGAACATTGATGTCAAAACATATGCAAAAATTCTGGCTAACAGACTGTGGGGAGTATGGAAATGTCTACTAAGTCCTGAACAAACAGGGTTTGTGGCGGGGCATACTTCAGCGGATCATTTTAGGAAATTGTTCCACCTGATTTCTGCATCCAGGGACCGAGCTGGAGCGGCCTTGGTGTCCCTGGATGCAGAAGCATTGATAGGGTGGAGTGGAAATACCTGTTTGAGGTTCTCTCAAAATTTGGCATACCACAACCTTCATTAATCAAATTTGGGTTTTGTATTGCTGTCCGTCAACACGATTGCAATGCAATAATCACATTTCTGATGTCTTCCCACTGCGTTGTGGTACCCGACAGAGCTGGCCTCTTTCCCCTGTTTATTTAATCTATACATAGAACCGTTAGCTAGAGTTCTCAATTTGGAACAGGGGATAAAAGGTATCTGATTGGAACATCTGGAATTTAAACTATCCCTGTTTGCTGATGATTTACTTTTGCATATTTGAATAGTAGATAGTCCCTCCCGCGCCCTTCAAATTATTTCTCAGTTTAGTGAATTTTCAGGTTATAAACTTAATAAAAATAAAACTATGGTATATTCCAAATCTCCTTTCCTTCAGAGACCTAATTGAAAATCGGTCCTCCAATGGGAGAAAGAACACCCTAACTTACCTGGGCATCAAAATCTCTAAAGATACTGTATGTCTACTCTTAAAGATTTCAACTTAGTCCCACTGATAAAATCAAAAACTAAAGAAGATCTGGCGGGTGGAATAACTTACCGTTATCCTTTTGGGGAGGCCAATGTTCTCAAAATGTCAATTTTGCCCAGATTTTTACCCTGAGTAATCTTGACATTTACCTCCCAAATCCTTTTTCTATTGCTTCAGAGGATTTGTTCTGATTTCCTTTGGAAAGGAAAGGCTTACGTGTAGGGCCTACGGAAAACTTACCCACCCTAGGGCATTGGGGGGCTTCAATTACCTGACTACTATGTTTACTATCTGGCAATTCATACTAATAGATTTTACATTGGCTTACATCTATGGCCTGTATATTGGAGGGCCCCCATGGCTGCTTTTACACAATCAACAGGCTGGTTCTTGTAATATGGACCTGGGGCTTTCCTGTTTAATCCATGGTCAAATATCCCATTAAAACTTAGGAACTCTCCCTCCAGGTGGGATGTGAGAGCTTTATAGCAATTATCCTCTCTGCTTCAAATTTTCACTACAAAGACCTGAAGCAACCCTGCTTAATAACCCAAATTTAAAAATGGATAAGAAAACAATTAAAACCTTTTTGGAGGATCCACAATGAGCTATGCCTAGCTGACTTTGTTTGGGTAACTCGGTCCTATCTATCTCTACTCTACAAGTAAAGTTTAAGGTGCCTCTAAAAATCGGTTTCAGTTATGTCAAATCACCCAGTGTATTAAACACTTTCTGGGTAAACCTCCCTGGTCAGACAGCAGGGGTACTATTAAATAACCTCTGGTCAATATCCAAGAAGTCGAGAGCGATAGCTAAATTGTACAAAGAGAATCGTAAGCCACGTTGTGTTAAAGGTTTCCCCATAGCCTACTATTGGAAAAATAATTACAATAAGGACTTCTCAGATAAAATTTGGGAAAAGATCTGGATGGATAATTATCTTTTAATTAAACAGGACCGATTAAGAAAATTCAGTTCAATATTCTCCACAACTTATACTTTCGCCGCTAAATTATTCTGGATTGGGAGGCTGGCTTCAGCAGAATGTAAAGATTGTAGCTCTGAGCTTGCTACATTACACCATAAATTATGGTCATGCCCTAGAATAGTTACATTTTGGAACTTGGTCAAACAGAGGGTGGCGTCTTATCTTAAAATTGCCCGTGCTTTAATGAGGACACTTGTCTGCTAGGTATGTATTCAGCAATCCTACCTATTCTCAAAAGTGCAGTTAGCACTGGTGGCTATGGTCACTAAGTTAGTAATACTTAAACACTGGAAGGAGGAATGGGAACCTTCATTTGGAGAATGGTAGCGAATTTCTTACCGCTTTAAATTCAGAAAGATGTGAGCCTGGTTCTCCCACTCTGGTGAGAAGTTCAAGAATGTTGGGGTGAACTTTTTCAATTCTTAAGGACAAATTTGGTTACTGAACCAACACCCACCAGTCCCTTTCCCTTTCTTTCTATTAAGGCATATGACTCCTCTGTTATAAGTCTACCTTAGATGTTTACTGTGCTAGATATTCCTTTGTCTAGGGATGGCTATATTTCTATGCTTTTATAGGGGCATAGTAACTTCCAGTATGTTCCTTTTAGCTTATTTTTTTTTTATATATAGGTTTCTTTTTTTTTGTACCTCTCTTCGTTGTTCCCTCCCTTTTACTACCTTTCATGTTGGATTGGTAAGGGCTGTGCCATGAACCTCTAGTTGTACTACTCAAGGACCCTTACATGGGCCTATATGGTTTACATAATATCAGTTGTAGAAGTATTTAGGTTATGGTAAAGGGGCTGCTGCGGAGTTGGGTGGGGGAAGGGCCTTGTTTTGTTATATTTAGGTTCCTTCTTTTCTTTTGTTTTCTATTTTTTATGTTGTTTTATTTTATGGCATATAAACAAATCTGTGATTGCCTAGCCAAGATAAAATGTTGTTTTGTGACCCTTTTTATTTGTGGAGTTCTGTAAACTTGTTTTCTGAAAAATAAAGTTATTTGCAAAAAAAAAAAAAGAAGGAGGATGAAATCTTTATAGGTACATTAGGGAGTAAGAAAGACTAAAGCAGAGATACTGAGGCTGAATAATAATAGGAAGGTGGTTGGGCAGAGACTGACAGTGAAAAAGCAGGGATGCTGAACAAATATTTCTGCTCAGTATTCACAATGGAAAGGCAGGGAGATACCTAATCCAGTCAATAGAAGCACTCTGGATAGGGGTTGATATTAGTCCTTTCACAGAAGAAAGAGTTCTGAAAGAACTCTTAAAAATGAAGGTGGGTAAAAGCAATGGGGCCTGATGGGATTCACCCCAGAATTCTAAAGAACTAAGGAAGAACTAGTAACACCACTGACTACCCTTTTAATAAATCATGGGAGGATGGTGTGGTACCTGAAGACTGGAGAAGGGCAGATGTGATTCCTCTTCACAAAAGTGGGAGCAAGACAGAGGCAGGAAACTACAGATCTGTCAATTTGACCTCAGTGGTAGGAAAATGATGGAATCACTTCTGAAGGAAAGAATTGCTGAGTACCTAGAGGCCAGTGGGGCACAGGACCCAAGGCAGCATGGATTCACAGCAGGAAGGTCATGTCAGAAAAATGTAACTGATTTCTTTGACTGGGTGACCAAAGTAGTAGACTAGGGAGGGCTGTGGACATGGCCTCCAAGCAAGGAATTTGACACAGTCCCCACAAAAGAGTAATAAACAAATTAACCAGCCTGGGAGTGGGTCCCAGGATAGTAGCCTAGGTAAAACACTGGCTGGACAACAGGACACAGCTGGTAATAGTAAATTGAGTCCACAGTGAAGAAAGGGGGTTACTAGTGGGTACTGCAGGGTTCAGTACTGGGGCGGTCCTTTTAATGTCTTTATAAGTGACATTGCAGAGGGACTGGAAGGAAAAGTATGTCTCTTTGCAGATGACACAAAGACCTGCAACAGGGTTGATAAGCAAGGTGGTGGAAAGGATGAAAGGGGCTTGGCAAGGTTGGAGGAATGGTCAAATGTATGGCAGCTTAGATTCAACACAAAGAAGTACAAAGTAATGCAACCTGGGAAACAAACATCCAGGGAAGAGTACACAATGGGGTGAGATACTGACAACAACAAAAATGGAAAGGGACCTGGGGATAGTCATATCAGATGACCTAAAGGTGGACCAGCAATGTGAGAAGGCAGTAAGGAGACCTGGGGGATACTGGGATGCATAAGGAGAGGCATAACCAATAGAAAACAAGAAGTTGTTGTCCCTCTGTACAGACAGTGGTAAGACCACATCTGAAATACTGTGTACAGTTCTGGAGACCCCATCTCTTCAAAGACATAGACAGGGTGGAGACTGTCCAGAGGAGGGTAACAAAATAGTGCAGGGTCTGCACCAGAAGACATATGAAGAAAGGCTAAAGGAGCTGAAGATGTATAGCCTCGAGGAAAGGAGGGAGAGGGTGACATAATAGAAACTTTCAAATACCTCAGGGAATCAACAAAGTCCAAGAGGGTGGCATCTTTCAGAAAAAGACATGTGCAAGAACAAAGGCGCACTTTGAAGATAGAGAGGAACAGCTCAGAGGTAATGTGAGGAAGTATTTCTTCACAGAGGGTTGTAGATGCATGGAATGGCCTTCCTGAGGAGGTCATAGAGTCAAAAACAGTGGGAATTCAAGAATGCATGGGACAGACATAAGACAACTCTAGTGGGGGTAGGAGGAAGTAGGTTGTTGGTTTACCAGGATCTGCAGCTTATCCATTAGGTAGAGAAATGGGCAGACCAGGTGGGCCAAGCGGCCCTTATCTGCCATCAAATTCTATTTTCTATGTTATTACAGGTTTCATTATGACTATTTGTCTTGTTTAGTTATTCTCATCTGGGGTCCAGTTATGTCACGGTTGACCCATCTAGGTACTTCATTTAACAATATCACCTCTCAACTAATTGATCACTCACCTCCCCGGTCTTGTCTGGTTTACCACCTAGCCCATAGGTCATTATGTTTGTCCTCTCACAATCTAAGTTCGCAGTTAAATGTTCCACACACTCTATCTTGTCTAAGGTATTCCTATTCTTCTAAGTAGTTAATGAAATTTTCATTCACTGTTTTGCAGTTTTAGTCAAAACTGCCTGTTTTCCTAGATATTACCATCACGCTGTTTGGGGTTAACTCTTTGGGATCACGACAGGAGTCGGATAAAAATTTTGCCGAATGCCCGTCAGTGACACCTGCAGGTCGACTGCATTCTGCCGTCGGCTGCGGTTCATATTGTATCTTGTTTTTACAGGGGCTTCGCTTCCGAACCCCACGTGGGGTGAAGCCTCCACAACCCCACTTAGGATTCTCAACTCCAGTCGGAGCTGATTGGGGAGGGTGCAGGACCCCGACAGACAGCGCTGCATTCCAGTGAGTCTCCCACCGTGGCTAGGCACTGTAGTAGCTGTGGGGGACCTCCAGCAAAATGTCCTGTTGGGGGGTAACCGAACTCTTTGCTTCTAAGTTACCAGCAGCTAATATTTACAGGATTCAGTAATGCCATTGGTATACTTGCTCTGAGCATGTTATAAAAGTCCTGTTGTTACCATGATGCCCTATGACCTTGCTATGGTGTTCTCTTATATCATTATACTGCTTTTGCATACAGTAGATCAGGTGCCCTTCATGACAGATATGTCCTTACAAAGGGATGGGCTCTTCCACCTTTCCCCCTACTGGTACCCCTTCTCCATAGCATTCTCTAAAGCCCCTTCCTCCTAACAACCCATTGTCTAACTCAGAAGGATAATTGCTACAAAATGTTCTATCCCTGCTCATCTAGAAGATGGAAAGGCTTCTCAGTCTATCTGACTAAACTCCCCAGATATCTGGTAAAGCTAATGCTGGCCCTGTCTGGGACATAGAAACTAAATCCTGCCCCCCTCCTTACTATACAATCAGCTCTCAGGCTGACCTGTGTAGGGCTAAAACCAAGGGCCTCAAGCTGGTCCATATGAACATTAATAGCCAGAAGCTTATAATGCAAGACCTTGAGAGCTGGGTTGCTCCTACAAACCGGATGTGGTTGTCATATCTGAGACTTGGCTTAAGTCTGAGTGCTCCCACTGAAGTGTACCTCTTGGGGTTTAATGCCTTCTGCAAGGATAGGGTTGGCAAGAAAGAGGGTGGTGTCCTTATCTATGTTAACTCCACCCTTAGTGCCTCCTTCATTGATATCTCGTTACTGAATGGTTCAGAAAATGAAACTTTGTTAAGATGCTACTTGGTAACACAAAACCACTTTATTTTGGTTGTGTTTACATCCCCTCAAGTTGCAACCTCTGCCTTTGATTCAATTACAGGGATGCTTGCCAAGCATTCATGTGGTGAAACGATAATACTTGGGGACTGCAACCAAAATTGGGCATCTGATAGCAAAACTGAATTGCAGGCCCTTCCTCTTGATGCTAATTTCATGCATGTGATAAATGAGCCCACTGTCAAACATCAAAACTGGGAATCATACTCTCCTTGATTAGGCAGTAGTTACCAATCCTACTAGAATTCATGCTGTTGGAATCTTTTCTGATTCCTTAAGTGACCACTTGCCTATATTCCATAAATTGAAGAATAAACTACTTGGACTCCCCCTCCCCTGAGAACCTTTATGAACTAGCGACTATTCCAATTTCTTACCTGGATCATTCATCTCACACTTTCTAAAATTAATTGGTACCCATGCCTCGATCTCCCTAGCATAGATGAGGCCCTCGAATACTTTGCAAATAATTTCCTTTCTGCAGCCAATGTAAATGCCCCATACAGGAAGCTCGAGTGAAGGGCAAATGTCACAAATGACTTAACCCTGAACTCAAAAAGAATGGCTGTAAGAGATAAAGTTGGGGGTCTTTACAAAACTGACCTGAAAGCTGTTTGGGAAAAGTACAGGGATCAAGAAACATGTAAAAAGAGCTAAGGCAGCCAAAAGTCACTACTTGAAAGGTTTATAAGAAAAACATCTATCTGATCCTAAAAGGTTTTGGTGCCATATACATTCCTTACTAAAGGGAAGTTACAACACTTCAGGAGTACAACTTTGGCAAAAGATCAGGTTGTTAACGACCCCTTGGAATAATCAATACCTTCAACAGCTTCTTTACAGATCTAGCTAAGTACAAACCCAAATCACGTTGCTCCTTCCCTCCCTCAGCACTCTGGTGCAACTGAAAAACAACCCCTCAGTTTAACCTTGGCTGGTCAGGAAGCATGGGGTACTAGCCCTATTGAAATGAATGAAATCAGATGCCTCTCCTGATTCTGACCTGCTTGAACCTAGACTGTTTAAAGTAGCTCCCAGTAATTGCCCTCTCGGTTACTATGCTGCTACTGGGTCCTTTCAGGAAGGAATTATCTCCATCAAGTGGAAAGTGGCGGTTGTGGTCCCTGTTCATAGGAAGGATCTCATGAGGCTGTGGAGAATTATCAGCCTATATCTATCCTCTGCCCTTTGGGAAAGGTACAGGAGAGACTGGTTTATACTGAGCTCCAGGAACACCTTGAGCAGCACTACTTGCTGTCAGATAGACAACATGGCTTTAGAAAGTACCACCACATGGACACAGCTCTTGTAAAATTTAAAAGTGATACTTTGAGTGCCTTGGACAAAGGGTCACTGACAGGAGCTGTCTTCATTGACCTTACCAAAGCATTTGATTTGTTCAACCACGGATGCTCCTTGATAAACTTCCTTTCTGGGATTAGACAAGCACTCAGTTTCTTGGCTCTCCAATTACCTAACAAATAGGTCACAGAAGGTTAAATGGAAAGGGGCTCACTCTAGCCACATTGCCATCATTGATGGAGTTCCCCAGGGCTCAATACTAGGCCCGCTACTCTTCTCAATATTTCAGTGATATTGGCAAAAACTGTGGTGATGGGAATCTGCTGTTATACAGCATGCAGACGATACTTTGCTATATTGGAGTGATGCAGATGCCAGTTCAAATGCTTCCAGGCTCTGCTAGATTAAATATGCTTGAAAAATGGTTTGCTACCAATATGTTGGTGATGAATGAAAGGAAACCAAAAGCAGTCCTATTTTGGCTCACACACTTAGGTACAACTAGGCAAAACATGATTCCTCTATCCACTGTTAGTGAGTCCCAAATTGAGGTGGTCGACGAAGTAAAATAGTGGTGTTTACCTTGATCAAGAGCTTACATTTAGACCTCATGTGGACCACATCACTAAAACAATTCACAGAAACTTGTTCTTTTGTACCAGCTGGAAAACTCTCTGACTGCTGAATCCAGGATTGCTATAGCAAGAGGTACCTTACTCCCTATGCTGGTTTATGGTGCCCTGTACTGCAGTTCCTCAGGAACTCAGAAATCCTGAAACCAGTTGTCTGGTATCAGAAGATTAGTCATTTGGCATCTGGGTCTCCCCTAGGAGGCATCACTGTGTGGTTCTCTCCTTGTTGAAATGGCCTATGCTGGAAGACAGACTTACTTATCCCTCCTTTATCTCACCTTCTACCTTACTGGTGTCTATACCCCTTCTAGCCTTCTTGGGCTACTGAACCCTACACCCTTGTGATGAACACTGCGCTCCTCAAATGGTGACGTAATTGAAATCTCAAGGTGTGGACAAACAAGCACCGCTTCATCCCATATTATTGGAACTTCCTTCCTGAAAAGCTACTTAATTCTACCTCTCTTGGAAGCTTCAAAACAGGGCTTAAAGCCTATCTATTAGAATGCTGTCAATGCAGTGCTATCGCTGATCCTCCTTACCTCCTCTATTCCATCTAGCTAATATAGCATACCTTCTCACCCTATCAAGTTAGTGTGTGTGTATTGTCCATTGGTGAATTAATGTTTTCTAATTACTCTGTATATCTTTATCATTAAATGTAGTCATACATTTAGTGATAAAACATACAGGACTGGAGGACAGCTCATGTGGTACCTCTCCACAAGAGTGGACCCAGAGACGATCTGGTAAATTACAGGCCAGTTAGCTTAACCTCCATCATGGGTAAGTTAATGGAGACTGTTCTAAAGGAAAGGCTGATATCCTTCCTTGAAGAAAATGATCTCCAGGATGATAGACAGCATGGGTTTGTTAGGTGGAGGTCATGTCAAACCAACATGGTGGATTTCTTTGACTGGGCTATGAGGGACCTTGGAAAGCGGCAGGCAGTGGACTTACTGTACCTGGACTTACGCTAAGTCATGTGATTCAGTGCCACATGGCAGGCTGATCTGCAAGCTGGGAGACCTGGGATTAGGGGCAAACTGCTGGGGTGGGTCAAGAACTGGCTATGAGACAGGAACCAGAGGGTTGGTGGTGGGGAACTATCCAAATAAAGGCATGTAACCAGTGGTGTTTGACAGTGCTGAGACCAGTGCTGTTCAATGTGTTTATAAGCGACATAGCAGAGGGGGCCAAGAGTAAAATCTGCATGTTCATGGATGATACTAAGCTCTGTGGGAGGGTGGACATGGAGGAAGGAAACAGAATCTAAGGCAGGACTTACTAAATTGGAGAAATGGTGGGTGTATGACAGTTAGGTTTCAATGCGAAGAAGTGCAAGGTGATGCACATAGGAACCAGAAACACGAACCATCTACTGGCTGGGGAATTCAGGTGGTGGTATTGGTGGAAGAAAAGTGCCTAGGCATCATGGTCAGGGGCAACATGAAACACACTGCACAGTGCTGAAAGGCAGCAGCCAAACCAAATAAAATGCTAGGCTGCATCGCGGGGAATCACCTCTAGAAGGGAGGAAGTTATGCTCTTACTGTACACCTCACTGGGTGAGGCTGCACCTGAGTATTGTGTTCAGTTCTGGTGCCCTTACCTGAAGAAAGATATCAAACTGCTGGAAGGGTCCAACAGAGGGCAACCTAAATGATCTACAGCATGGGTGACAGAACTTATGAGGAGGCTGGGCGCTAAGCATGTACTCCTGGAGGACAGGAGGAGAGGGACAATATGATCGAGACCTTCAAGTACCTAAAGGGCATAAACAGCATGAACACAGAGGGCCTCTTTAATTGAAGGATGGAAGATACGACAAGGGATCATGGCCTGAAATTGGTAGGAGGCAGATTCAAGAGGAAATGAGGAGGAACATTTTCACAGAAAGAGTGGTGAAGGGGTGGAACGAGTGCTGGAGGAGGTGGGGGTGGCAGCAAGAACAGTGACCTGCTTCAAGAGGGGTGGGACAGGGTAAAGATGAGAGTTAGGACAGAAGGGTGCTCTGGTGGGAGAGGAGTTGGAGATTGGGAATGAGATGGGGAAGGCCAACTCCAGGAAGAGTAAGGGAGGTGGCTCCTTGGTATTCAACCAAGCTGCACACTTGAGCAGACTAGATAGACCATCAAGGCATGTTTAGACTGGCAATTTTGTATGTTTGTATGTTTGTACACATACTGTACTATTTATAAGTTATGGTCTTTGACAAGATACTGTGCAATTACTGTTTGTAACTAAATCTCATTGGCCTTGCATGCAGTTGTACTATTGCCAATGTCTTGATGTTATACATTCACTTGAAATCATTGCTTGTAACTAATTCCAGGTTGCCCTGAAAAAGGGACCCTTGGCCTCAGTGGGCTTGCCCTGTTACCAAAATTCCATAAATAAATAGGAAAGATCTAGGACCGACAAAATGTTCTGCATAAGATTTGTCAAGCTTTAGAATGCAGTATAATAAGTTGTTTACAAATAAATAGCCATTTGTGATTTAAAATGATTAAAACCAAACTAAAAGCTAAATTTCTACAATATAGTACTTAAGTTGGTTTCTGTATTAAAAAACATCTTATTTTTGCTTGTTTCCATGCTTAAGGTTTAAGACCATGTAGACAGCTATTAAGCTGAGACAACATGTTTAGTCCATTTGCTCTCTAGTTTTTATGAAACTGCTTACCTTTACATTGCCTCAAAATCTTCTTTTGGTGTCACCTAGGGTTCTTCTGTTTCTCTTCCTCTTTATCTGGAGTTCCAGACTCTTGTTTTTAATCATTTCTGAACATATAGTATTGCTTCTTCACTAACTGGATCCTCTGTAACAGACTGCTTGTCAATAACGACACATGAAGTTGCTGAAATTTGCTTCATAAAAATTTGTGAATTTTAGTAACCCTTCATTGATGAATGCAATTCTCATAGTTATTAACCCAACGAATGCTCAAAATGTGTACACTGGAACCATGCAAACTGCCAGTTCACAGGCAAATTAGGCAATTGGCTTTGTTCCACCATGTGAATTTGTGTAATTTGCCCATAAAACATATGCGAATTGTGGTTCTGTCAGTGAATAAAATACCTCCCCACTTACTGTGCAATAATGACACCCCACCTCCCAAACTCTTTATATATCATAGCTCTCCTCCCATCCCTCTGCTTGTACCCTCCTCCCTCCTTCCCCCTCTCTCTTCTGAATTTCACTAATAATAATGGTATTATGAAATACCAGCTGAAGCAAATATTATGTTTCCAAAGTTTTCACAAAGGTATCAGTAGCTCTTTAAGTGGGCTCCACTGTATTAACACACATTTTTTCCTTATTCAATCCTTTGGGAAAAAACTAACAAGGAGAATTAGGTTTTAGATGCTGCCATGAAACCATTCTGAATGAAATATTTATATTTAAAATAAGTCATTGGCTAATATCAGTTCCCGTTTGGATAGATATAAACATGTACCGTATAATAACTTAGTATAGTATTACAGTGAGGGGAAGATGTGTTGGTATGGAGCTTTTCTACCCAAGTTCCTTAAAACCTTTATAGTTTTGTATATACAGGTACTGGTAAATATGTAAATAACAGGTACATAACAGGTACATATGTGTAAATAACAGGTAAATATGTGTAAATAATAGTTGCATATAACATGTTTTAGATTTACTCTGAAGAACTGGAGTGCTTTCCATAACACTGGCTTTGTGTTTGAATTTTCTCTGTCCAAATAAAATTTCTAAACAAAAATACTGATGTGTGGGTGTGATGTAGTGTATGTCTGTCAAACTCCTTATGAATAAACAGCTTCCAAACCTTGCAACACAGGCAATCCAGGTTTTAATGGGCTGTGGTGGGATTTGTACCAAACCCCTATTGCTTTCAAGATGGCTATTTAAGGCCTCACTGCGCTGGATATTCAACCTTTCACCTATCTGTCATAGAGAGAGAGGAGGGAGGGATGTCGCAAGGAAGCCCTGAACCCAATAAAGGGAGAAGGGTGGACAGGCAGAAAAATGTTTCTGTTTCAGTGAGATGCCTCTGGAAGTGCAAGTATCCACCAATACCCACACACACTGTAGGGTCTTATTGCACATTGAAAATGAGTTGGCCAAATAAAAAATCTCTGAAAGATAAAAAGACACAAAATATAACAAACTGTTGCTTAGAAAATGTTAAATAGTCCATGACTCTGCAGATGTTTTTTACCTGACAGTCATCTGCCTTTTTAAACATATCATTCAAATTTATAATTTGATAGTCTGCAGTATTCCTGTAATAGAATGCTCATTACCAATCCCCCAGCCTCACAAACAAACATGGAATGGAGTGATGTACTAGAGATGGCTTGCACCAGCTCACTTGAGCAGGTAGTTAATTATATAGAAACATATAATTTGTTGGCAGAAAAGGACTGATAGTCCCATCCAGACTACACTACCCTGTTTTTCCAGCCTATTTTACACTCAGAACCCTATTTGGTTGCCAGTATCCTTCCTCCTCCTTTCCTCTACTTATTATGCTCACGTGCTATCCCACACATGCTTGAAGCTCCCCACTGTCTTGTTACTTCTTCTAGCAGGCTGTTCCAGTCATCCAATATCCTTTCTGTGAAGTTGTACTTCCTCTATATCCATTTAGCTCCCCATCAAGCTTCATTGCATGCCCTGTGTTCTAGTGCTCCTCCATCTCTGAAAGAGACTCCCTCCTGCATCTCTTTCACACCTGTGAGTTACTTATGGGTCTCAAACATTTCCTCTTGCCCCTTCTCTTCTCCAGGGAATAAACATTGAGTTCCCACAGCCTCTGCTCATATGGTTTCTCATGCAACTCCCACACTATTTTGGTAGCCCTCCTCTGGATCACTTTCACAGTGTCAGTGTCATTATGGAGGTACAGTATTCAGAATTGGACACAGTACTCCAGGTTGGGTCTGACCAGTGAGCGCCCCAGTGGCAACATCACCTCCCTTCTCCTGCTGGAAATCCCTCCCTATGCACCCCAGCATCCTATTAGCCTTGCCTAATACCTTGTCACACTGTCCTGCCAGCTTGAGATTATCAGATATGATTACTCCAAGGTCTCTTTTCTTGCTTAATGACTGGCATTGAGCCCCCCATGCACACCTCCTGTTTCTCACCCCAGGTGCATGGCTTGTAAATCCAGCTGCCACACCTCAGACCACTATTCTAGTTTCCCCATATCCCTTTGCATTTTCTCCATACCTTCCTGGGTATTCACCCTTTGTAGATTTGTGTGTCATCTGCAAATAGACATACCTCCCCCAGTTCCTCTGCAGTGTCACTTATGAAGACATTGAAGAGGACAGTTAACCAGTTCTGATCCTATGCAACACACTGGTCACTCTCCCATCCATCGCGTGACTGCCATTTACCATACCTTCTGCCTCAAATCCTTCAACCAGTTTATACCCAGCTTATCATATTCTCTCCAAACCCCAGGTTGCTAAGTTTCTTTGTTAGCCTCCTGTGTGCACAGTGTCAAAGATGTTACTAAAGTCCATATAGGGCCATATCCATTGCCTTCTTCTGAGCCACCTCCCTAGTCAACCAGTCAAGGAAATCTCTGAGATTTGTTTGACATAACCTCTCCCTATAAAACTGTGCTGCTGGTGGTCCTGCAGTCCATTTGCTAGAGGTGCGTGAGGATGAATAGTATTTTCCAGATACCACAAATAAAGCAGTTTACTCTTCCTCAAGTTCACCTATGGTCTGCCAGTATTTTCACATGCTCCCAGTACCCTGCTGCACAAATGGGATGTGGGATACAACAATATGTGTCATTTGCACTTGCATGTAATTGTCTCATCCACCATTGTGCACTTTATGACAAACTGAGTTGGACCTTTCCCTCAGCCATGATGTAACTTTCCTTGGGAGAATTATCCATAGTTCCTACACAACCAGAAGCCTCCATCCTTAGTATCCCTCCTCATGCCCAGTAATATCCAATACTCCCTTAGATCCTTTTACTATGACTTGCTGTCTATTCCTAGGTTAAGATCCAAATATGGTACTATGGTTTTGCAAGCGCCTGCCCCAAACTTGGAACAGCACCTCCCTAAACGTACATCAGTGCCAGGGCACCCATGTCTTCTAGACACCAACTTCTGCACCCTCTTGGTCCAGCGCTCCCAATGCACTTTCTCTGTATAACCTCATCTCCTCACCAGTATCCTTCCACCCAGTCTGCTTTGGCAAAGCAATTCAAATGCACTTGCTCAGTACAATCTTGTCATATTCCTAATTGCCTTCCACTATCTCTTATTTCTGGTTTAGCTATTACCATCTCTCCTGAATTGTACTGTCTTAGGTTTCTGATGTGTAAATATCACTATGCTGAAAATCTTCACTTTCTATATCATTGCATCATATGTAATTTGCATTCACAGGCCTCAGATGGGTAAACTTCACTGTTTGCATATTTTCACTGTATGTATCACTGCATTTATGTAATTTGTATCACTCTCACTATATTGCACCTGTTGTTTTTTGTACTTGTTACCTGCACCCTAAATACCTCGATATCTTTAGCTTGCATTATCCTACTGCATGCACTTCTGTATCATTGTTGTTTAAATTGTCTCGCTAAGCTCTGTTCTGTACCACAGTCGAAGTGTCTTGTGTTGTTAAGAGTCAAACCCTCCTATAACCTCCCCAGGTCATGCTTGAAAATAAGCAACTGTTTGCCTAGTGCACCTTATCTGGTAAACAAAATGAACTAAATAAAAAATAAATACATTATGCTTTATTTGTTATTTGGCTATGAATAACGAATAGTTGCACTATTACTCATACTTGGGGAAATAATTTTACAAAAGTAAAAGATCCCACTACCCTACACCCCAGTCCACCAGTTTAAAGATAACGAAACCCCTGTTCCCCACTATCCTCACCTCTTGCACCCACAATTTATAGTTCAAAACCAATCCCACAATGGTGACCAGCATGTCTTACTCACCTCCATGGCTGGCCGCCATCTCTTGTAGAGCTTTTGCACTTGTGGTCCTAGAAGCAACAAATAATCCCCCACCACCATACCCCAGTAGCAGCACCCAGCTCCTAAACTCCTTCTTCCCACATAACATTACTTTATTGATGTGAACCCCAGGTGTGGAAAGATGACTGACTCAACCCGCCCCACCATGGCCAGCCATCTTCTTGTGACACATTGTGGCACATGATCAACTGTTTTACTATGCAAGCATGCAAGGTAGTGCTTTCTATTTACAAGAAGGTGGCCAGCTATAGTAGAGGGTGGGTTGTGACGGCTGCCTTCCTGTGCTGGGGGAAGTGCATCAATAATAAAACACTTTCAAAACATGGCTTCCTTATCCCTTCTACCGATGAGCTAGCTAGACTGAGAGTCCTCTTCAGTTTTACTTTGGCAACATAAACTACAGCATATCACTGCTTAAAATGGACTGATCTGTGTGTGACTGATCCATCCGTCATAGCGGATGCCCATTCTAGCCTTTGAGTATGCATTTTTTCAGTTCATTAATTTATCGCCTGCTCACCTTTGTATATAGTGCTGCAGTTGATAAGAATGTCCTGCGAATCTTCATTGCAGAATTTTTTTTTTTGCTGTGTATAGGGTTAGGAGGTGATGGGTGTTAATGGTAGGTTTTGAGGAAAAGGGTTGCTTAGTGCTACTTAGTACTTCAGTACTGCATTGTACTTTACTTATTTATTTTTTAAAGAAATCGCTGACTGTGCATTGCTTTGTTTGCACAGTGCAGTACTCACGCCACATCTTTTCAGTTTTGTTCAGCATTTCCCAGTCTGGCACAATGTCTTCTCTCTCTGCTCCATGGCTCTATGGAGTGTAAGTAGAGATTCACGAACATCTCTGCATGTGACTTGTGACTGCACTTCTGGCGTGTTGTCTTCAGACTCAGTGTTTTCCTAGTCATCCCCAATCGAGTTGCCTGGATTGCTGAAATCACCTGCTGAATGTCATCCTGGCCATCCACAACCTCGCCATCCCCGGCCTGCACAGATGATCCAACTCCACTTCAGTTAGCCCCTGAGGTGTTGCCACTTGGTCTGTGATCTCAACTGCTAGTTCTGGTTCTTCTCTTTCTTCTGCAGCAGCGTCTTCTGCTGAAACACCAGAAAACCCTCCCTTCCTGAAACAGTTCACAATTGTTTCTGTGCTAACTGAATCCAAGCGTTTTCATTAGGTGTACAGCATCCAACAGGTTAATGTTTTTAATGCAGATCTGTGCAGTTAGATCTTGAGCTGTGTCTAAAGCCTCTAGCAGCTGGCCACGATAGCATGCACATAGTGGCGTTTGAAGGAGTAAATCACCCACTGATCAAGAGGCTGAATGATGCAGGTCATGTTCAGAGGGAGAAATATCAGCCTGATGTTTCGTAGACCTTGAACAGCAGGGTGTCCACTAAAGCTGTTGACAAGCAGTGCTATCTTGTGCCTCCTGAGCTGGCGATTCCAATTTCTCAGCCAGTCGGTGAAAATGTACCCGTCATCCATGCTGCATGGTTGCTTCTGTACAGCATGGGAAATAACCAACTCCTTGAAAGCATCTTGGTAGGGCTGATTTTCTGATAACTAGGAGATCTTTCTTTTCCATGCCATTCATATTATTGCAGCATAAGACTGACACACAATCTTTGGCCTTTTCAGACCCTGTGGAGTTTCTGATTTAAAGATCAGAGTCCCGTATCCAACACAGCAGTAAAACATGCCCATTTCGTCCACATTGAAGATGTCAGATGGGTTGTAACCTTGCAACAAACCCAGTAAGACATCTCTAAGCCACTGTTGGGCACTTTCCTGGTCTGCACTGAGCTTCTCCCCATGAGCAACTTTAAAACCAATGTTGTGTCAGTGCTTCCAATGCTGTACCCACCTCTCGATGGCAAGAAATCAGGTTTACCCATAGCAGCGGCAAGTTGCATGCCTTTTGCATTACAATTGGCCCACTGACCATAGCCTCTTTTCCTCTGGCATTCGCAAACCACCGGAGCAGGACATCTTCAGCATCCTTGCTGCCCCATTTCATTTCATGCCACAGAGAGGATTTTCTCCTTGTCTCTTAGCAAGTCTCCCATTGTTGCCTTTGGGAGCTTGAAATGAAGACCACCTCCTAACTGTAATTTTGGCAGTTTCTCTAAGTCTGCAATCTCTACCTTCCTGACAGGCTTAGTGCAGTGCATTTACTTTTTGGCTTCCATGGCAAGCGTCAATGAATGAATGAATGAATCAGGCCAACTTATAACAGTGTTTCCTAGCATTTCCTAGCAACTGACAAGGTGCCATTTCCAGTTGACTGAATGAGTAAACCAGATGTAAGATGGTGCCTGATGAACCCACCTAAAAATAAACAGTTAGCTATGTTTTCCAAATGTGTAGCTGACACTTTTGGTAGATCTTGATTAGATTTACATTTATCTTCAATTTGGAGGCATTTGGAACATTTGAGGAGCTAAAAATTTATGAGTGTAACACGCTTGAAACCCAAAGGAGCAACCGATATCTGCAGTGACCAAGTGCAGCTATACACATCGAATTAAACAAGGCACATATAGGAATCAGCGTTTGGTTTAGTGGATATGGTCAGTAAAACCAATTGACTGCCTAAACGTAGACTGTTTAAAGTGCTGCATACTATAACATGCAGCTCAGCATCAACAAATAAATCTATCCAGTTGATCCTGCCCTTTGGAACATGCAGCGGACATCAGCTACCACCGATAATGGCTCTGAGTCCGATGTGCCTGAGGAAAGCCTGATCATGATCATGATTCACATCTCCAAGTCCACAAATATAAAACTAAAATGCCAGATTAAACAAAAAGCAACTCTACAAAAAAAGAGACAAAGGTAGACAGTGGTGTGTGTGTGTGTGTGTGTGTGTTTCTGTGTGTTTGAGAGAGAGAGAGAAAGTGACAGCAGTAAGACACAGCAATACCCTAATGTACTTTCACAAAAAATTGCTGACCAGCAATTCTAAAAATAAAAGATGGGAAAGTGTCCTACTCAGATTTAATGGACCCTTGGCGTGGAGTGCTTTAATAAACCCCTCAGGCTTCGCCATGGGATTTATATAGCATCCTACACCTCAGGCAACCATTAAATTCATCATCACATGCTTATACATCCTTTTTCGTATATGTAATTTCTAGCCTCCATTCTGCAGCTGCTGTTGTGCAAGGAGCACATCAGCCATCTCCAATCCTCTGGATCTTTCCCCATCTCCAATGAAGTGCTGAATAGTGTTGCCAGAGGGCAGATAGCACCTTGCTCAGTTCTTTAGAGCTCTTGGGTGAATCCTGTCTGGTCCATCACCTTGTTTTCCTTTAGAGCTCTCATCCTCTCCAGACCCTCTCCTCCAAAAATTGATTAGTGTCCATTCCCACCACCCCACCCCACCTCACCCGGTGCTTGCTGATACTTGTTGGACCATTCTCTTCCCTCCACTGTAAAGACCAGAAGTATTCATTTATAATGATAGCTGTTTCTTATTCTTCTTCTGTACAGTAGCCCTTGGATCTCCTGATCTTCAGTATCCCACCCCTTGGTTTCCTCTTTTCAATCAGATAGCTGAGGAAGTCTTATCCTCTTTTTTAAGGGAAGGCAAGGCAAGGCAAAGTTTATTTAAAGTTGCCCAATCCAGGAGCTCTGGGCACTGCACAATAATTAAACACAGCATCAATTGCAATACAATAATGCAGCACAATAACCAATCATAAATATCAAAGCAATAAATCAATTGTATTACAGTTAATTAAAACAGGACACAAGTCAGGAACAACCTGCATAACAGTCAGGCCTAGGATGTTACACAGGAAAATCATGAAAGCATGAGTAAACAGGAAGGCTTTGAGGTGGACCTTAAATACCTCATCTGAAGGAGCCTCCTTATAGGCGGTGGGCGAATTCCACTGGACGGGGCGGCGACACTAAAAGCTCTGCCACCAGCCATTTTAACCTCGTCCTGGGAATCGCAGAGAGACCCTGGAGGAGGTCTTTGAAGACCTCCTTGACAATCCTCTCCTCTGTTTGTGCTTTTGCTGCCCTCACCCTTCTTCCTGCATCCCTTGTTTATCCAGATATACTTCCCTGTCCATCTTCTTCTGAGTCTTCTTATACTTCAGAAAAGCTGTTTTCTGTGTCCCTTACCACCTTAGCTAATTCCTTTGAACACCATATGTCATTGATTACCTATTCCCTCCTTGATCTTTTCCATTAGATCTCCACCCCCCAGCCATCCCACTTTGAGGTATTTACTGAGGCAGTCTCCTCCCATTTCTTTAATTCTGTCCTCATGAAGTCCAGGACTCTTATCCTAGTGTGTTTTCTCTTTTCCCAATCCGTATGACAAACCACTCTGCATGGTGATTGCTTGTATCCGGGAACTGCCCACTGTGACATCTGCAATGCTGTCCCTGTTCGTAAGTACCTGGTCCTGCATTGCCTTATATCTAGTAGGTTCTACTAGCGGCTGCCTGAGAAATGCCCCCAGTAAGAAGTTGAGGATGGCCCTGCTTCTTCTTGTAGCAGTGGCCAGAATGCTCCAGTCTACATCCAGCATATTAAAATCCCACATAATAAATCTCCCTTTGCCTGCCATTCTACCAGATGCCTCTCACAAAATGTTCCCTAACACTTCCCCTGTATTGGTGGTCTGTACACAACCCCTGCATGGATAAAGATCCCAGACCCCATCTCTAAGTCAACTCACAGAACTTCCAGCCCATCCTTATCTCCCTGGTGTCCCTGTATTTCTGTGGTCTTTATAATTCCTCACATATAAGACAACCACAGTTTCCTCCTGGTCCTGTTCTTCTGGAACATGGTGCAATCTGAAATGGCCCCATCCCAGCTGTGGTTGTCAGTGCACCATGACTCTGTTATGGTCACTAGATACAAGTTTGCTTCCACAATGATTACTTCAGGTCAGGAATTTTATTTCCTAGGGCTTCTTGCATTGCATACATGGCTTTCCACATACTATGTTCCTCCCTCTACCTACTCTGCCTCCTTCCGATTTCATCCTTTGACCTCCCCATCTCCCTGTTACTGTCCTTCCTTTTGATTATCCTTCTGCCCACCCTCTTGGCTCTTCTCTCAGCCTGATGCACCTCCAGATCTGTCACCTCTTGTCCCTAACCCCCAGCCCCTGGAAAATTAATTTCTCCAGGCTTCTCCTCTCAGCAGCTCCATTTTCTTGGGAGGGTGGCACAAATGCCTTTTCATGTTCCTGCTCTCTTCCTTGACTAGTTTAAAAGCTTATCAGGTAGCATCTAACCTCCACCCAGGACTACTGTTCTCCTCCCAGATGAATGGAGACCATCTCCCTTGTACATCCTCTATCTCCCCAGATGGGACCCAAGTCCCTGATGTAACTAAATCTCCTCCTGCACCATGCCTTCAGCCACTCTTCATGTTTCCTAGCCTTCCCCTGGCTGTATGCAAGATATTGCCAATGAAAAGTACTGCCCTTAGTCACCTGCTTCCAAGACCCTCCCTGCTCCATAAACCCATCCTGTACCACCCTGCTGTGTCCCTTGCCAGGTCAATTATTCCCCAGATGGACAATGACATCCAGCTCCTCTCCTGCCCTGCTCTGCCCATCTAGCGATCCTAAGGAATGGATCTCCATCCTTCCATGTCGATGTGCCTGGTAGGCAAGCCATCTCTCTTTCCCTCTATCCTGCTCCCAAAACTATCCCTAACAATTAAGTCCCCACCTGAAGTTGCTTCCTCTTCTGCTAGGGTCTTCCTGCATCCCAGCTTGGTGCCTCCCTATTGAGGATCCTCACATCCACCTGGGCTACTTCCACAGGTACCTCCTCTTGGCAGTCCTATCCTGCCAAAGTAGTGAATAAGTTATGTAATGACACCTGCTAGAATGTACCTCTGACCTACCCACCCTTCCGAGCACACCACAATCCAGCTGGCCCTCATCCTTGGCACCCTCTGAGGCATCAGCGGTAGACTTGGTGGCCCCTGGGTGGGAAGAGGTCCTCCATATCCTGATCAACTTGTCCCAGAGTCCAATGACCTCCTCCCTCAGCCAGAGAGGTGCACACAGATGTGGCAGCACCTAATTCTCAAAATGTTTCCTGAAGACTGCTGCTTCACAGTCACAGCACTACCTCATGCCCAACATTTCCGTTTCTGCAATCCCTATGATCCTGAAAATAAACTTGTGCTTGAACTGCTTGTGCTTGAACTGCTTGTGCTTGAACTGTGCTTGAAATTCTCTAAACTGTTTCAGTGGCTCACTCTAGCTGGTAGTTAGCTCAGCAGTATTTCCTAAAGCAAAAGCACATACTGGACATTTACACTCTGGCTTTTTTAATATGACTGTTGCTTACTGTCTTAATATCTTCTTCCTCTTTGTGACAGGTGGGTGTTGGCACTCTGGGGTGGTGCCAGCTGGTTCTGGCTGGGTGAGAGAGAGACTAGCAGTAGCAGACAAGACCCTTCCACTAGCATGTGTAGTCACAGTGTCATGTGAGGACTGAGGTAATTTAACATGAGTCACATAGCAAGGACACTGATTTTTATCAGATTCATGAGACAGATGTCTTTCTGGCTTCACTAGGATGTCCCCTTCCATGGTTGTCTCAACCATACTTGTCCCTTTTCTTGCCATGTGCTGACATATGGCCACCATCTGTGTTGGCAATCCCATCCAGATTTCCACACAAGACTCCCAGCCAGCCATCCTCTAACAATGACTAAATTTGTTTCTGCGGGCAACAGAGGCAAGAGCAAAAAATAAATCCTTTCTGTATCATTCCACATTGTCATTGAATTATTCATGCAGTACTGCTGGCTAATTATGTCATCCTACTAAAGTCACTTTATGAAATGATCATGGAACCCTGCCTGCATCAACAGCCAATGGTTACACGCAAGTTCCTTACAGAAATAATTATATGAAATGTTTTCATGCTGCACATAAACTGCCCCAGTGATATGCATGCTGCAAGCATAGAACCCATTGCATGCATGTGGCATGTATGCAGCAAAGCAAGTGTGGAAAACGTGCTTTTATGTTGAATTGAACAGACTGCATGCATGTTGCATGCATGCAAAAAGCAAGTGGTCACTGATAACTGCACACATAAAAGTTAAGTGACTTGTTCAGGATCATACCATATCACGGGAGGGTGATGAAATTCAAACTGAGGTATTCAGGTCTCCAAGTCTCCTGGTTAGCAGTTCAGTGCCTTTAAGCACTAAGCCATACTGCCTGCACACATATGGCTTGTTTGTACTTCAATACAAATCTGCTTACATCTACATGTATGTGGCATGCTTATAGCCACTGTTACACATTTTAGTTTTCTTGTCCCTCCCTCACCTCAGCTGCACAGCTCAACTGTAGCACATGTATACCAATGGAAACACATGTGTTTCTTCCACCCAATATACACACTTACACATAAAAATACTTAATTCGTTCTTTTGGGCCTGCACTCCTACTATATTCTCTCCATAGCTTTTAATGCTTCCACACAAACAGACTTAAAGGGCAAACAAAAAGTAGCAATAACTCAACAGCCACCCACATGGCCAGTTCCTCCCCATGGACACACACTGCAGTGGGTGCATCCATGCTACACAGACAACCCACCAAGTATAGATATAAGTCTAGAGCCTCTTACCAGAGTACTAGGAGCAAGAGGCAGGAGTCTTTAAGAGATGATGGCCACAGGTCAGGGTGCTGGGGCATACAACCTTGAAAAGAGTAGAGTTATTTTTACTATTTTATACATTATGATGGTGAGCTGGAGAATAATGAAGGCCAGTGTTCCACTAACAAAGCCCTTGTGGTGGCCTTCATTAATCTCCAACTCTCCATCAATAATGTATAAAATATAATAAATAATACCTCCATTCATTACAATGGTGCACACCCTGCAGTCTCCTTGGCCTATGTCATAATGTGCCTGAGCATGGGGATGTGGAGGTTGGCTTCACTGGGAGATGGGCATAAGCATGACTATAGTGGGGCTTCAGTAGTCTGTGCATACCATACCACTCAGACGTCCCTAAATGCAAGGGACAGCCCTCATTTTAGCCCTGAAAACTGCTGTGCTCCTCATCCATCCATCATTGGAAACATGCTGCTCACACAGAGGATGTCCTCTAAATTTAGACATTATGGCAGGTACCATTTCAGATTTCAGCAGGGAGAGCCAACAACTAGTGGAGGCCAGGTGCTAGTTAGCCCCAAGATGGCAGGCTCTAGAATGTCTGGAATATCTCTAAACGGTATAACTTATTTGTTGTGACAGAAAAGTGGTATGCAGATCTGGAAAAATTCAAATGTATAAGATTCATCTGTCTATATCCTGGAGCAGTGCATCAGATTTGGGCTGAAACCCACTCAGTTACTAACAATTTTTTCCTGGCTGAAGTTCTGAATCCTTCCCAAAAACTTTGCCACAATGTCTCTCCCCAACTCCATTCCATTCAATACTCATCCCATTGGGGTAGAGAAGCCACCCAAAGGTGCAGAAATATGAAAAACACATCAATATTCAGTCCTTCCTCCTCCCCAATCCCCAGTAAAAAATATTTACTTTTACTTAACCATCCATCTGGCCAGAACATGTGGCCTGGCCAGCTTGCCAAACCCAGTTTTCAGTTCGCTCCTCCTCCATCCTTCTGCCAGAAGCTGGATGCTAGAACTGACCTTCACAGGTCATCAACGTGGTCTGTGAGCAAGTCACCTCACCAACTGAACCCAGTCAACCTGTGTTGATTGATTCTTGCTCAGCTGCTTCCATGGTTGCTGCACACTGCATGATCAAGGTCTATGAAGCCTGCACACACACCACTACCACTGCTGCAGCTAGGCCTAGCTTGCTGTCTCGGGGGCTATGTTGTCTTTTGTGAGGTGAGCATAATTGGGTAAGTAGATATCTTAGTCTCAAATTAGTTTGTAGCTCACCCTCTACCCCTTTAGCCACCAGGGAGATGGAGACTTTCTAAGAGTAGACCAACATAAATATGCCACCACAACATAGCTATTGAGAGTTCAGTGCTCCAACTCCTCCAAGCTATTGTGTGCAGCCTGTCTACTCTGCGGTGGGAAAAACAGTGGTGTGCTTGCTTGACTCATTTGCTCTTGCTTGGCTGGAGCTTCTCCATGTCATGTGTCATGGTGCCACCTCTAACAGGTGGAGAGTGGAAACACAATACAGACACAGTTAAGTCAGGAGTGCACCTGCAGCATGAGCACACACAGGTCAGGGGTAACTTTTTGTGCAATAGATCTAAATTTAATGCTATTATTGCCACACCATAAGAACAACCTAGGTACAAATGTGGGGAGATCAACTGCCCTCTCTGCCCTATCTAAATGGCACCCCTGCTTTATGGAAGAATTCATTCTCAGGTGCTAACACTGGTACATGTTAATACAATGGTTATCACTGTGTTCTGAGGTACTATATCTCTATGTTTCAGGATGTGCCCTGATCATCATGAGGGTTAGTGTCCCTCATTGTTCCTCATTTTGAGTGTCCTTGTCCCTCATTTCAGTGACAAAATCTGTGATGTGGTGCATGCTTCCAAGACTCTACTCAGCACAAAGAGTGCTGCACATGGCCATAGTGTATATGCTCCATACAAAATGACAAAAGGTAAAGTAAGTGAGCTGAAACTGTCATGGAGAAACACATCTGTAGAACTAAATAATATGTAAGGGGATTTGCATGGCCCAAAAGAAAAAGGTCAGGCTTCACGATACAGAGACCCTCTTAGCACATCTGAAATGGGGATGTTGGTTGACTATATCCTAGGCATTTAATGCAGTAAGCAAACAATACTTTACAAATTAATGGTGATTTAACGACTCAAATCAAAAGCCTTTAAGCAACTGCAAAAGGATCAGATTTGATTACTTTAATTTTAATGGAAATCAATGAAAAATGTATTTTAATGGTTCTAATTACTAGCAGTAGCATGATAAGTAGAAAATGATGTGTTTTTAGATGAGGTTTGCACTAGCTTAGTTGCTGCACACATGGCAAGCATGCAACATAAAACCTGATGTGATTTATTTAAATGATGTTCAGACCAGCTTAACCGCTACACTCATGTCAAGTGTGCAGCACATGCGAACCTGATGAGATTTTTAGAAGATGTTCATACCAACTTACCTGCTGCAGACATCTTTTTGACCTGATTTGCATAGGTTTATTTTGTGTTTGTCAACCGCATGCAAAATTGCACAATTAAGCATCTGGCATGCATTCTGTATGTACACAGCACACTTATATTTCTGTAAGGGTTGAACTGTCACAGTTGAGGGGACAAGAAGCAGGACTGAAGGCTTCATCTTGATCTGTGCATCAAACCTTTATTCATTGTTCTCCTTTAGTAACTCACAGCAGAGAAATTATGTTTGTCCTCTGCAAGCAGAATGTTTAAATGATGCTTGCTTTCAACAATCCAGTTGATGTTCCTGCTGTTTTGATCCCAACTCCTTGGTGTTCTGCCAGTTTGTCTGCCTACATAAACTGTATGAGATAAATATAACAGATTGTACATGGTCTGCCTTCTGTCCTGGTGTCTGAGGTATGTTTAGGTGTTTTCTCCTAGAATAGTCCCCTCCTTTAATGTTGTCTTTTCAGTCTTTTCCTCATGTTACTTTTTAAATGATCAGCTAGTACATATGTTCTTAAAATTTGGGCAAACTGACCCTGATTGATCTTTTCTGACACTACAGTAGTAAAAGGAAAAGAGACATACACTGTAGAACTATTTTATACTGCATGATGGAGACAGCCTTTGTGCATGGAATTCCATGCCTGGAATATGCTTGTTTGCCACAGTAGTGATTTCATTTATGTTGTGCTACACTGAAGATGACACTACTGCAGCACAACAGTTTAGAATGGCACCATGTGGCAAGCTTTTGTTGAGACACAGGTGCTGTCATTAGCAATGTGAATTGATTTTTATTTGTCAGTTTCAGTTAGAAACACAGCACCAATGATCAAAAGCATTATGACAGCCATGGTCTTCCTAAAATGTAGTACTGCTCAGACTCACCAGCCATACAGTAATCAAAGACTCTGTCTGTTAAATAAGTTAATTCCTTTAAACAGCTGCAATACTGACTGATATGCCAATATCTGAAATGTGCTGTTTTCTGCACTCATGTTACAATAAATCAATTGATTTCATTTCATTTAATAATCATTATTTAAAATAAAATAAAGAGGATGATGTAAAGTTATATGAGCTATGCTCATTTACTATAACATCCTCAGTATATCATTCAACAAAGTTAAATGACAATAAAAAACACAACATTAATTTATAAACCGTTTAAATTCTCCATATGAAATCATTCTTGCTAACAGATTGCAACAAACATCAGTAAATCTCAAAATAAAATAACTGAAATATCTACAATAAACTCATCATATGCAGCAGATCAAATTACAGTTAATTTTCTGCTCCATTGTAACCAGCCACTGCAGAACACTGGTACCAGACATGGGATCCCCAACATGAGGATGCATAGACTGGACTGACTAAAACATTTGCTCCTCCTTTGACAGTATTTATGAATGGGACCACATACTACACCCTCATAGACTTCAGCACCAACCTAATCAGTCTCACCTGAAGTAGATCAGTTATATAATTTGATACTTTACTTAGTTTTGACAAAGTCCTGTTTTATTGGATTGTGCTCTTGTCTGTTTGCTCTATTGTATATTGTGTTCCTTGTGCCAATTTGTTGTTTTGCTCCTCTTATGTATACATTGTCTGTCCCTTGAAATGGAACCTTTGCAAAAGACCCTGGTTCAAATGTATTTGTAATCCAAGTTATGAATAAATAAATAAAACAAATACTTTACATTTTAAATTTAGGTACAAGAATTTAAAAGTATGCTTTTTCCTCCTAACACTAAGTGACATCCATCCTGTCAGATGACATAGAACATAGAGAGATTGTGTATGTCAAGCATACACAACAAAACGTTCTTGATCGAGAGTTTCCGTGGTAACCTGAGACCTCGAGGCGTAGCTCGAGGAGTCCGTTACCACGAAACCTCAAGATCATAAAACTGCCTTGTTTGTGTATGGTTGCTCATACACATCTTTATAGTGTATGGGCAACTATAAATACCACTCGTGAACACTCGGGGTAAGGAAGCTTACTTCTGTCTGCCGCCAAATTGCGCCTCCCGCGTTGTCAGGCGCTACCGGCTGCGCGCATGCGCCGAATGTGTTCGATCTTGTTGTGCTGCACCGGTGATGCAATTGTGCAGCACAACAAGATCATGACGCACCGAAGTGAAGGACAACAACGCTGTTCCAGGCATGGATTTCCATCGAACAGCTGCCCACCATACACTATACATATATTGGTTCTAAATGGGCCACCATCACAAACCTAGCCATATGGTAGAAGAAGAAGAAGAATCAGCATTTATTTAACTCCTTTCATACACAGAGTGTAGCCCAAAAGTGCTTTACAAGCAATGTTAGACTGGTAGTTAAGTGACTAAATGTGTAGTGGCTGCCATATCACACATCTACACCCACACACAGCCTGGACAATTGCATGAACTGGTTAATGGGAAGGGAATGTTGGCCAGGACACTGGTATTGTCCTTTACTCTTGCAAAGATTTCCCTAGGTTATTTTACTTCCACCTGGACACATACCAGCAAAACATCAGGATGGGTAGAAGGGACCTCGGTTTAAAAGTCTCACCCAATGGACAGCACACCCCAGCTATACAGCACCCTCCTAATACTGCACTTGGATTAGTATTTGAGGTGCAAGTCCAGTCCTGGTGTGGGATGAGAACTCATGACCTTCAGGTCTAGGGTGGATGTGCTACCAACTGAGCCATGCTGACACCTTAAAAGTTCATCCAACTTACCAAGGTAAATAGTATTTGCTCTAACATAGGCCAGGTCCATGTAATCAATCAGTGGTAAAGCATTGTAGTAATAATTCAAAACCTTGTATTGTACGAAGAGCATTATGCACCCTACAGAGAGCAGTCAAGTCCAATGCTGCTCATTGTTGAAGAGATATGAACCTCCCAGGTTAAATAGGAATCAAACCACATCCAAAGATACTTATACTTATCTACTTCAGTATTTCTAAAGCTACTGAGTCCAAGGTTTTAATAGACAGTTGGTCTTACCGCTCTCCTCATCTAGGGTTGTTGAAAACCATAATCGGGTTGTCCTTGAATTGAGTAAGTGTTTAACATTAATCAAAAATCTTGTATCTTATCAACATTTTCTTGAATCCATTTTGGACCACACTCATGTTCTCCCAACACAGTAAATGTCATAAATGTCATTTGTCTGTACAAAGATGCAAATCCACATGGAGGTTGTTAAAATTTATTTATTTAACATTTTGGTAACCAGAAAAGACACACTGAATGAAGGCTCATCTCTAAGATGACCTGGATTGGGGGATAAGGACAAAAATATAACATCATATATGGGAGAATACACATACAGTACATAGAAAATGCCATAAATACAAATGGCAACCAACAAAGCCCCAGGTCCAGACAACATAACAACAGAAGTTTATAAATCATTCCCTGATTGGTGGATCCCAATTTTTTATATACCTTTTAATAAATATGTTCAGTGTGAACAATTCCCAAAACTTGTTAGGTAGCAACATATACCCAATATTCAAGAAGGAGATATTAATGACCCAATGATGTATAAATCTATGTCTATTGGACACCTCCAGAAGTTATTTATGAGAATCATATTAAACAGATCCATCAGTGGGAGGATGATAAGAATATTATAAGTGAAATGCAAAATGGTTTCAGACCTAAAAGATAGACTATACAGTATTGCTTTGTTTTAACACATTTCATATGGAAGTATGTTAAGATTTAAAAACATAAATTGTATTGCTGTTTTGTAAACTTAAAACAGCTTTGACAAGGTCAATAGACCCTTGTTATGACAAAATTAAATAATTATGGTATGGAACCAAATTTACTTAATATATTGGTTTGGCTTCATCAGGACACATGGATACAGGTTCAGTACAACCAAAGTGGGGCTTTAGCTTTAAAAATGCCCATTAATCAAGACGTTACGCGAGGGATGCATCTTGGTACCATTTTGTTTAATTTGTACATTAACTCAATAATAGAAGATTTGGAAAACGTATTTTCATTCTCCAATGCTTGGTCATAAAAATGTACATGCCTTGCTGTATGCTGATGATCATGTTTTGATGTTAATGACACTTACAGGGCTCTAAGAAAACTAGATAATTTTGCAATTATCTGTGAAGAAAACAAGTTAATGATCAATACAAAAAAAAAAATCCCAACTTGGTTGTACTTGGGAATAAATTACAGAAAGTCCCATCAGTATATATTAATAAAATTAAAATTAAAACTTTAAAACAGTATGACGAACTAGTAATTAGTTTTTTTAATCTTTGTTGGAATAAGCACATTTTAATACTCAGAACAAGGTTAATCATGGCCTTCAATGAATTCAAAAGGTCTCTTGAATGTAATGAATGCAAAATTGAAAACAAGTGTCCTATATGGGGCAGAGATATGGGTTGACAATAAAATTAAACCCTTAGAGACCATACTGAATAAAATGTAGAGATACATTCTCAGTATAATCAATTCAGTCCCAATAGGAATTGCTCAAAGGAGCTTGGCCAGTACTCATTGGTATCAATGTTACAAATATTAAAATTAAACATGTTTTAAAATTGTTCTTACTATCCAAATCTAGCTTCCAAGACCTTGTATTGAAGAAGCTATTGAACATAATACAAGAGGGTTTTCATTTCCATTCATTAGAGAACTAAGATAACTAGTCCTACTTTTGGGACTGAGTTCCTTCTTTATGAAATCTTTCAAATACCTTTATCCAAAGTAAGTGAAATGACTGGCACTAGAATACATGACATGCATTAATGAAAGATGCAGCAAAAATAGAGACCTTCAAAATGTTAAATGGTTCAAGTTGATTAAGGTACAGCATGGTCTTGAGCCATATTTATTAAAACTAACACAACCAAGCAATTGAAGATTGATTACTAGATTTCGAATGAAATATATAACTCAAATTATATACATTTTAAACAAAAGTAAATTGGTGTAATGAATCCGTATTGCAGTCTCAAAATCAAAGATGATCTTGAACATGTGATGTTTTTCCCAAATATAATAGACAGGAAACACTGGCTGGGGCCATTTTACTGAATTATAGAACACCTAATGATAGATTAGGTATTATAATTGATCTTTTACATCAGCAAATGTAACAGTTCTGGATTGATTGGTGAATTATTTAAGAAGTCTCAAACTTTAGGATAAGCATATGCAACTGTTGAAAGTATTCTGGGTAGAAACTAATTTATGTCTAAAATTCCTTTTACCATGATGTAAGATTAATGGATTGTATCTGTCTGTGTTCACAATGTGATGTAATGTATGCTGAGATTTGTAATGACATTTTACTGAACAATAAAAATGTATGTACTTTTACTTGAACATAAATACAATATTTACATAGAAGCAGAAACATTATGCCTAGTGGCTAATACATAGTGCAGCTAAAACAGCAAAGAAAACAATATTTACATTGAAATGAAGACACTGCACAATGTGACAATATGGCAGCCAAGTATAGGCAATAAGTAGCATTAAAGTCAGGTGATAGCTATATGACAAAAGCACAGAAAAGCACAGGTAGATATGTAGGGATTAATAATGGTTAGACTAGGTTAACAACTGGGAGACTCCATGCAGCACAGTTGAAGTCTATCAATAGTGCTGAGGAGGGGCAAAGCTGCTGAGGGGGTGTCTGAGGGAAGTGGGGCAAGTAGGCGAAGGGTATTTTGGGGAAGGTGGGGGTGACTAAGGAGGTTGGGGAAGGTGGGACATGCTGACTCAGGTGCAAGGAGCAGGAGGCATACATGGGGGTAATGGAGTAGTTTGAAGTACTTTTGAGGGATGCTGCGGTCAGCAGAATGTAGACCAGGAGAGGAGGCTGCTTCAGAAGGCTGGAACCTTGAGGCAAATGATAATTTCCTGAGTGAGTGAGGTTGGGGCACAGCAAAGGAGCATTGGTCATGGTTGTGTAGCGGGTATCCTGAGTTGGCAGCTGGGGCTATTAATAATAAAAGGTAGGAGGGAAGGGTGCCAAACCAGTACTTGGTGATGAAGGTGGCACACTTATCAAGATGGAGGTTGGGAGAGAGAGAGAGAGGGAGAGATATGGCTTGATAGAGGGAGCAGTGATGAGTGTGATAATGTGATAAGGGAAGTTAGTGGCAAAATGGCAGAAGGCATAGAAAAGATGGTCCAACTTGGCAAGAGATGACTGAGTTGCTGAGCTGTATACTATGTCAGCATAGTCAAAATATGGGAGGATGAGCTTAGAGATTAGGACCTTTCTGATGGGGATTGAGAGGCTGTCCTTGTGTTTATACAGCATGCCTAATTTAGGACACAGCTTGCTGTGGATAGCATCAAAGTGGCAGGAGAAGTCCAGTTTAGTGTCCAGTGATACTCCCAAGTATTTACAGAAATAAATGGCCTTGATTTTGGAGACATCTATTGCAAGGAAGGGGTGGAGAAGACAGTTTGGCAAGTTTCTGAGCAGAGGTAGATGCCATGGCAACTGTTTTGTTTAGTGTTACTTCTGTGAATTAGCTTTTAAACAATTACAGCATATTATCGAAGTCGGCCTGGATATGGGTTTGTTATGGGGAACAGAGGGACAAATGCATAGATCACCATATCATTGACATACATATGGACATGTGAGGCAGAGCTCAAGGAGGGAGGTTGTTTACAAATATTGAGAAGAATAAAGGCCCAAGGATTGATCCCTGTGGTACCCTGGCCAGGATGGGGGGGATTTGGTGTAGCCCAGCTGCTCATACTGGAATCTATCAGGACAGATAGGCCTTGAACCAGTCTATGGTTAAGGGTAAGATGCCAATAGAGGAGATTGAATCCAAGAGGAGCTTGTGGAGACCGAATCAAAGGCCTTGGCTAAGTCAACAAAGATGGCCAGTGTCAGATGGCCATTGTCCATAGTGGTATGTATATGATTGGTAAGATGGAGAAGGGAGGAGGAGGTGGAGTGAAGACTCGAAAGCCAGATTGGTAAGGTGTCATGATGTCATTTGTGTCCATGATGGAAATGAACCTTTTAGAAATGAGGGATTCAAGAATTTTTGAGAGGAGTGAAGGAAGGAGATAGGCCTGTAGTTTCCTGGAATGGAGGGATCACCCCTTTATGGAGCAGGATCACTTTGGCTAGTTTACAGGCCTTGGGCAGTGAGCATGTAGAAAATGATACTGTAGGTTCAAAAGATAGGTGAGTGGTGGGACTATTGCAGGCATGGAAATCTTCAGGAGATTGGGATTGAGTCTGTTGGGACTCTGCTTCAATGAGTTTAGGGATTTGAGGCCACATAGAACCTCTGTAGGGGTAAAGGGGAAAAGGTGGCTGGGCATGGGATAGTTGAAGAGTGTTGGTAGGTTGGGGAGAGAAGGGGGATGGCCGGGGGACAGTGCAGGTAGTGAAGAAGTGGTTTAGGGAGGAGGCACCAGTTCTGGGGTCAAAACCATCTGTGCCAGGAGGCGGACATGGGAGATGGGAAGGGGAAGAGGTATTGAGCAGGAGTGGAGAGTCTTCCAGAATGCCATGGGGAAGGCAGCAGTCTTTGAGCTTTGATTAAAAAGTTTGCTTTGGCAGTGTGCTGCCTTGTTGCAAGCATTTCTTAGGGATCTGTATGTTTGAAGGTCCGTGGTGCTGAAGGAAGCCTTGAACATTCTCCAGGTGTGGTCTCTGGACTTAAGAGGCAGGCAGGAAGAGGCTGAATTATCTGGCCCTGGGTTTGTTTCAATGTCTTCAGTGATGAGGAAAAGTAATAGCCAGGGTGCAAGGTATTTGGGGAGGCATTTTATCCTAATAAGGCCAGAGGAGTGGGACCTTGGTTTTAGGGTAAGGAGGGGTAGCCTACTGCAAGGAAAACAGCAGTGAGCCCAGAATTGACCCTTGTGGGAAGCCAATTTTAAGTGGCTTGATGTCCGATCACACCCTGACAACCCACCATCTGTTTCCCTTCTTCCAAATATCTCATAAACCATTGCTTCATCCCACCCTAAAACTCTACTCCTCTAATGTCCACAAGAGAAGGGCATGATCAATTGTGATGCTGCCTCAGTAATGCAAACCCTGTCCTGGCCATCTAAATAACAATAACCACTTTCAAGAGCTGGTCTGGTGGTGTGGAGGGCTGAGGCACCAAGCCTCACTTGCCACCATGCTGGTGACCCTAGGTAAGGAGACCTCGGGGATGGGGTGGGCAGGGAGAGGAGGATTGTGCATCCGATGGACTGCCCTCCTCATTTGGGGAGGGTTGGGTAGAGCCCACTACTCCTCTCTCCTGGTGGAAGCTAGGGAAGGCAGCTCAGGCCAGAAGATCAGGCAATGGAGCAGATATTGATGCACATTGCAAGAGAGTGCATGGCATGTGCTTGCTCACCACACCTCCCATGGGAGCACAACACAGGAACATGCCAGCAGCAGAATGATAGTGCATGCCTGCAGGTCCCACTCCCGAATAACTGGGCTCACCAGCCCAAACTTGGTCTGGTCCTTGGCAGGGATCTGGCCCCCCACCGACCCCACTGGGGGGCAAGTCCTGAGGGAAGCTGACTGGTGATAGGTCCCAGTGGACATTGGGAGGATGGGAATGGAATGGAATGCTCTCCTGAATGAGAGCTGTCTAGGGGCAGAGAAAGAAAAAAAACACTTTCAAGATTGTAGTTGTGTTGTGCTTTGTTCTAAAACCCAGCTGTCTACTATACAACAAATTGTTCTTATCAAACAACCAATCACTTGTTTAACTACTAACCTCTCCAGTACCTTTGAGTCAATTGCAACAGCAGATGGATGTATAATTTGACAAAACTTCTACAGCTTCACACTTAAACACAGGTGTGACTTTGCTGTTTCCATCCAAATGGAAAAGTGCTTGCTACAATCAAAAAATTAAACAAACAGGTTTTGGGCTTGTAAATTCCAGGAACTGCATATTTTGATAATTTATTGCTCAAACAATCCAATCCACCAGCTTTACATATGTATATTTTTTAATCCAATAGTTCCCTAGGGTTTCATTTACTTCAGTCTCCTTAAATTTCAAAACTGCAGTTCCCTGAAGTCACAAGCCTGCCCACTTCTAAACTACTTGTCATTTGTGGCACATCTTAAAAGCACTTTCCTGCCACCAGAAACAAATTGTTAAAGGTATTACTGATCACATGAGCATCCTTACTCAAACCCTCACCAATTTTAAAAATATGAAAGCATTTCATTACATTTATTGCCAGTGAATTGTTTAAATGTTTTCCAAAATTAGCTGGTTGCAATTCCTTTCCTCTTCATTTCTTTCTATAAATCTGATCTTTAACCATCATTACTTGTTTAACATATTTATTTCACATATCTCTATACTGATTCAAGTTGCAATATTATTTAACAAGTTTGCCTTTCCCACAATTTATCTCACTGTTTTTGCAACTGGAACAATTCCCAATTATAGCATGGGGATGTAGCATTTTACCTTTCCTACAGTTGGGCTGAGCTTGCCTATAGCACTCCTCACTGAATTTGGACTGAAATAATTCCAGGCCTGATAAGCAGATGCAATAAATGCTCAACCTGTCCCACTTAATCCCATCTACTTCATTCATATGTAAGGGGTAATTAAACCTCTTAAAACTTCTAGCATAGAAATTTGGTTCCCATTTTATTAACTTTTTCCTCTTCATTATGGAAACAAAAAACCCTAATAGTCTGAGGAGCTATCTGGCAACACTCCAGGGCATAACACTTAAAAATTCGAGCAGTTTACAAAGATGAGATCTAATGCTGTAGGTTAAAGCAGCAGTGCTATAGAAAAAAATGGAATCTTTTGCAACAGTGTATTCCTGTGCTCTGTTAAGCACTTACCTGGAAATCATTTTGTTTTCACTGTACAGTCACCTTGTAATTTGCTCTGTTTTTCTTTGATTGTGTTTACATTTTCCCACCCACCATGTTGAACTGGAACCTCTGCTGCCAACTGTGGAGGCGCATGACTCGCAGTACTACACAGGGACTGTGGGAATGCACATGATGGTGGAGCTTAGCTGAAAATTAGGCACCATCCATATTTACTGTGGATCCACAACAATGGAAACAAATTTTAAATACTTAATAAACTAAAGATCGCTAAAAAAAATATTTACAGATATGGCAACTAGAACTATGACTGCATGCTTCCAGCCAAAAGCAGAATTTTGATAATCTCTTCCTGATTATCCAGTGCTTAAAGAGGAATGTAACAAATCAATCCCAGTTTTATCTACTCTACAGTATAACCAGCCATTGTAAGCTATTTTTTAGCGGCAGTTCTAATTAAACTTGACTCTCCAAAATATGCTATACAAATTTAAATCACCAATGCACATGATTTTGTGAGAATCTGCATAGTGAGAAAACACATCTTACAACTGTGCTATTCCATGTGGATTATTCTTTGAGAGATTATAGCAACATGCCAGGCAGAGTAGTCTAGAGTGAGGTAATTTTATCTCAGCTAACATTAATTCAAAACCATTATAGGGAACATTAATAGTGAATAAATCAATTCCATACTCCACAGAAGCATACAATACTATATCCCCGCCTCTTTTTACCTGATCCACTCTAAGCAACCGATTGCCTTTATTTCCACAATGACAATAGATTTGTTATTCATCTACAACATCTCCATCAATATTAAAAAATCTGGGGAATTACTTTCTGCCTAAAGCCTATTTATATCCATTTTAGAGCAAGGCTCCTCATAGTAAATGCACAAATATAAGCCCCTTTGGCTCTGTGCTTTCAGTAACTGAAGATGTTCTCCTGGTTTTAGATTTGGATGGATATCTCCACAAACCACTAATCAAATTAAACTCCAGCTTCCCAAGCTAATTATATCCTACTCAAATAGTCCTTCTTTACATACTCACCAAATGTTCCCATTGTCAAAATGTAAAATTTCCCTTAACAAAACAATTGCCCTCCCTCATATGTAATGCCATCAAATAGCACCTTAAGAAAAATAAATTATCTGCATAAATATCTGCTATACAAGAAGTCTTGCATTCTACCCACTCTTTGTGTATCAGTGCACAATCTTCAGTACTATAATATCTTGGTGGAGGAACTAGGTCATATTCCAGAGCTTCTTCAACATGTAATAATACCTACTCACTCAACAGCAGCAAGGCTAGGTTCCCATCAAGGCACCCATCAATATATTAAAATACATTTTCAATTTCTGAATATCGCAAAATACAAGATGACAAACAGTGTTATTTTAGCTTTAGAAAAATATCATTTTTTTTCAGTTTAAAGTTTATTGAACAGCATTCAAGAATAGGTACAGTACAAATTCAGAATGTCTTCAAAACCAACCCTCCCAAAACCCTCCTCCCACTTCCCCTATGCCAGAATACAGGAGTAGACATGATAAAGTATATTCACCACCACAGAATCCCCTTCTCCCCTTCCCAACAACCCTCCCGAGCATCATAAAACAAGTCAGTAATATCTAAAAGATGTATAAGAAAATTGAAAGACCTAAGGGACAACCCATTACCAAATGAAGCCTACTCTGAAATCTTCAGTATAGATAAGAGAGTGAACAATGTCTGCATTCTTTGTTGGAAAAGATCATACCTTTGATGAAGTCTAGCAATCTGTTTTTCCACCATAAGAGCCTGCACGATCTCATTATATCACTCTCTATATGGTGGGTAAAATCATCTCTCCATTAATGAGATAATAACCTTTCACCATGAAAATCACAGCTATGTGGGCTTTGTGGTGGCCAAACAAAACGGCATGGTAGTCCCCTACCAAACAGATTTCAGGGGTGAAGGCATCCTCGAGGCCCAAAAGCGGATCCAGTGAGGCTTTAATTTTAGACCAAAGGGGACTACCTTGGGGCAGTCCCACAGCATATGCAATTAATGCCCCATATCAAATCCACAGTGGGAACACAACAGAGTGTTGGACCTTCCCATCCTAAACAGTTAAGGGGGTATAATAGAGTACATGCAATACTCCAAATTGGGTCCATCTATACTGAACCCTTTCTAAATTTGTAGAGATTCCACCAAATAATTTGCCAATGTTTAGAGTCAGGTTGCCAATTAAATGCTTGTAGCTAGTAGAAACAGACACCAGTGGTAGGGTCTGCCATGTGTAAGTAAGAATATAGACCAGCTACTGGGCAAGGTTGGCAGCCAAGGAAATAAGTTGGGATGGGATTTCACTGTTGCTCCTTGACCATGGGACATGACTAAAACAGCGGTCAGGGCATTAGTCAGTTGCAGATACTTGAAAGTATGAAAGGGGAATAGAAAAGATGTCTTGCAACTGCCCATGAGGCAGAATCTTGTCCTGCTCTACTAAAAAGGAAACAGTCACAGTACTCAGATGAGGACAGAAAGAGACAGAAATCTTTCAGCCACCATTATGAATATTGGGATTTGCCAGCACTGGTTAAGTCAGGGACAGGGACCAGTCCATGTGGAGGTATTGTTCCAGTTGACCTCTGGCCTTGTGGGACCATACCAGGGGATTATCATAGGCCATTGGCAAACTAGATGGTTTAGAAAACAATAGATTCACAATGTGGATGCCAGCCTCTTACATAAACTAGCCTCAGTTCATAGCAGAGAGTATATCCTCTTTATCAAAACCCATCTGAAGCATGACCCCATTGCAAAATTTAGAACCATGCAAATTAGGAAGATGCAGGACACCTTTCTCTCCCAGGAGTGTGAGTTTGGAGTAAGCATGCTGGACTGCACCCTCTCTCCTGAGAAAGCAGTTCAGAAGCTGTTGCAGTGTTAAGAACCAAACTTTTGGCAGGAAAACTCCCAGCATCCCCAATGGATAAAGCAACTATAGGAGAATGTTCATCTTGATAACGCTGAAACAGCCCCAAAAGGCCAAGGTAAAGAAGCCATCTTGCCAGATCATTTTTAATAGTGTGCAGGAGGGTGGGAGAATTTAGAGGCCAAATCGAGAACAGACATGGCAGGTGGATTCCTAGGTACTTAGGTTCCTAGGACAAGCCTATGTCTTTGATCTCCTACTTAGAAACATAAATATTGAGAGGTATAACCTGAATCTTATCTAGATTTAACTTGTAGCCCGCTATTCTAGAAAATTTCCCAATCTCAGCGAGAGCTGCATGACAGCAGAAACTTGGTCATTAATGTGCAGAAGCAGATCATCTGCATAAGCTGATATTTTAAACCTCAGCCCCAACCAATATTCCTTTGATAATCTAGGATGTCTGCAATCTAAGGAGGAGGGCTCCAGATAAGCAAAATTATTAGGACTGGCTCCTGCACTGGCTTCTAACTGACTATTAACTAGGTAGGAAACTGGCTACAGGGTGTCATGAACCCACTCCTGGGACTGAGTCCACTGAGCTCACAGCACCCACTCCTAAGTGCAATCCATGATGGGGGACAGGAATACCCTCCTCATGTCCTCCTAGAGTGTTCACTGAGTTCACAACTGAACACTCACCACAAACCCAGGGCTTCCTTTCAAATCTGGGTAAGGGTGAAATACAGTCTCAAGTCTGTAGCCAGGTGAGAACCCTCCTTGGCTTGCTGAACTGGGGGGCAAGCATTATGAGCTCTTCTGAGCTGTCTCACGTAACCCTGATTGTGTCTTCTCCTATTGGTGGTGCAGTGAGCTAGTTTCCCTACAGATCCCTCCCAAGACCTATGTATTTGCCCTACCTTAGGCACTAAGATTCCCTTTCCAGGATCCTAGTTATTGGTAGTGATAGTGGTTCCTTGCATTAAACAGGGTGATCTCAGATTGAATAAACATTCTCACAATTCATACACACAATAAAATCTCTTTCAGGCAGTGTTTTTAAAAACAAATGCTTTTACTAATGACTAAATAATTACCATATAAGACTTACAATCAAAGATTCAGAAATTTGGTTACAGGATAACAAAAATAAAGCTGGAAATATACATACAAAATGCACGTGAAATTTAACTATCTAGTTTTTACCTTGTTTGTGGGAATCAGGAGTTCAGAAAATAAATGAAATTTCTGCAAAAGTTTTCCAAGTCCCAGTTCTTATCACAGTCTAACTGTCTTGTGTTGTATCAGAAGAGTGTCTCATGAAAGAGTGTACAACATTCCCTTTTCTAAGGGGCTTATGTATCTTGATTTCTGCAGTCCGTGGCCTTATCTTTTTATGCTAGCAGGGTCTCTCTTACTCTTTCCCAAATTTTAAGGTAGTCAATATTAGTAACTTTTATATTTCTTCCTTCCTGCACCCAATACAATGTAAATAGGTTTCCAAATTGGTGTTTCCCCAGATCCTGTTCTTGAAATACCTTTGCTTTGAAGTGAAAAGGTCTATGACTATAGGAGATGTTCTCTGTCTCCTGACAAATTATAACATCTCTTTCCCTTTTGATCAGCTGACAAGAAACTTCCATCCTTTAGAAATGTAATTTCAGTTTCCTGCTACAGTAAGTAAGCCTTTCCCAGACTGTGGAATACACATCCCCATATAACCTTTAAAAACATGAGGTATCTTTCTGTCACCTCATCTCCAGGCCTGTTTGGAATTTAATTATAAACAAAATCACAGAACAATATTACAAAAATATGTCTGCAATATAATAGCAGTGGGCAGCTCACCATATCCCTCCCTCCTTAGACTGAATTTATGGGAAAATGCCCTATTGTATGGAAGGGATCTCACAATTCTGTTACTGTTCTAATTGGCTAGAGAGGCCATCTGCATTTGCATTGATGAACCGGCCCTGTGTCTAATTATCATGCCATAGACCTGCAGGGCAATACTCCATCTGAGGAGCCATTCATTTGTTTTGCCAATCTAATTTAACCACACCAGGGGTTGTGATTGGTCTGTACCTCAGCGCCTCCATGGAGGTATGGCTCTAATTTCTTCAGGGCCCATACCAATGCAAGGCATTCCTTTTCACCCATTTTAGTATGCCTGCTCCAGAAGAAGTAACTTCATACTAAGGTACACTATCAGGTGGTCTTTCCTTGATTAGATGTCTGGCTGAGGACTGTTCCAGTTCCACATCCAAGGCATCTGTCTGTACTATAAACTGCCTGGTATAATCTGGACTGGCCAGCACAGGGCACTACACAGTGCCGCTTTAGCCTTAATGAAGGCCTGTTCACAGGCTGGCTCCCCAGTTCACCTTTGGGCTGTCTTTTCTTCAGCAAGCAGATAGGGAGCTGCCAGGATACTGAAATTGGGCACAAAACTTCGGTAGTACCCTGCAGTCCCTAGGAAGATCCTAACCTGCTTCTGGGTTTCAGGCATGGGCCATACCTCTAATGCTTCAATATTTACTTGATTAGACAGAGCTGACCCCAACCCACTACATGGCCTAGGTATGCCACCTCTGCCACAGCCACTTGGCACTTTTCAGCCTTGATAGTGATCCTGCCTTCTGTATCCTGCCCAACACTTCCTTCAGATGGGACAGGTGTTCCTTCCAGCTGGTACTGAAGATGGCAATATCATCCAGATAAGCCACTGAGTACTCTTCAGTACCATTTAAAACCTGGTCGACAAACCTTTGGAATGTGGCAGGGTATTCTTCATTCAAAAGTCATTACACGGAATTCAAATAATCCTATTGGAGTGATGAAAGTTAACCATTCTCCAGCTCTGGCAGTTAACTTTACCTATAAGTACCATTTCGTCAAGTCAGTTGTGGTAAGGTATGTCACCCTTCCAGTCTGTCTAGAAGTTCATTCATCTGTGGCATTGGGTGGTCATCAGACTTCATGACTGCATTGAATCCGCTATAGTCCACACAAAAGTGAGTAGACCCATCTGGCTTGGGACGAGGACTATGAGCAATGGGCCCAGGGACTGTGGGATTTCTGAATTATCCATAAATCCAGCATTTCCTCCACCTCCCTCCTAATGTCCTTTAGAATGGCTTCAGACCCCTGGTAGTATGTCCGTTGTATTGGCGCTTGCATCCCCGTGTCTATGTCATATGTCATTAAGGGGTTTGTCCAGGCTTGGCAGTAAACAAAGTGGCAAAGTGCTCTAAAACCTCCCTCACTTCGGACTGTTCTGGGGTCAACTGAGTGACAGCTTGATTGTCTTGTCTCCACAGCTGACTCCACTTGCTTTCCTCTACCAAGTCCAGGAGGGATCTTCCTCGTCCGTCCTCTCCCAAGACAACATACTGCAAATACCATGTCAGCTCTATTTGCATATGGCTTCATCATGTTGTCATGGTACATCCTATGGGTATGTCTCCTTCCAGGCAGTTCCACAATATAGTTTACATCATTGACCTGTCGAACTACCTTTTATGGTCCTGCCCACTCAGCCTGCAGCTTGTCCTTCCTGACTGGAATTAGGACCATTACTTCCTGGCCTACACTGTATGAGTGAGCTCTGACTCTGTGGTTGTACCAGACTTTTGCTTCTCTTGGGTAGCTGACAGGTTGCTGGGCCACCCCCCAAAGCTCCTTTAGCATCTCCCTAAGCTAGGACATACTCCACTCTGGGAATTCCCTGGGTGGTGTGCTTGACTTCCCAGTCTTCCCGGATCAAGTCCAGGGGCCCATGCACCCTACTTCCATATAAGAGTTCAAGGGGAGAACCCTGTCAACTCTTGGGGTACCTCCTGTATGTGAACAACAGGTGGGGAAGGTACTTCTCAGAGCATCATTTTTAGGGTACCATTAAATATTTCTATGAGCCCATTGTCTTCTGGGTGATAAGGTGTTATGCATCTCTGCACCACCCCACACTTCTCCCACAAACACTTCATCAGATCCAATATGAAACTACCCCTTGATCAGAGATAACCTTCTGCAGAAACCTGACATGGGAGAAAATCTCTAGCAAGGCATCTGTCATTTTGTCTGCCATAAGTGAGGAGAGGGTGACCGCCTCTGGGTATTGGGGCATAATGTACCACCATCAAAATTAACTTTTTCCCAGAGGAGCTTCGGTATTCAAGGGTCCCACTATATGCATTCCTACCCTCTGGAATGGATCCTCCACAATGGAGAATTAGGACAGCTTTGGTTTTCTACCTGCCTTCCCTATCTGTTGGCACTGGTGACAAGACCTGCAATATTCCTTCATCTGCTGGTTGAAATTGTGCCAATAGAAATTTTGAGCCAACTGCTGCATGGTGTGAGCGATGCCCACATGTCCAGACATGGGGATGTCATGAATGATCTTGAGCAACTGTTCACGATACCCTGGTGAATGACAAGCTGCCTGCCCATCACCCTCCCTCTGTTCTCACATCCTGTGTATACAACAGTCAGTCATCCCAAAACACCTTATGTCTCATGTCACCTTCCTCGCGTCCCATCAGATTCTGCCCAAGCCCTCATCCTCTCAAACTAGGATCAGTCCTCTGAGCAGTGGCAAAATCTTCACATTTTTCCAAAGCATGGGACATGTCCTCAGTTCCTAAACTGTGTCCATAGCTCTAGCATCAGGCCATTCAGTCACTGCCATCCCTAACCTTCTGACCATTTGTTACACCTCCCTCCTCAGAGTAACCTTCTATAGCTGTTTGGTGAACAGTTCATTGGGAAGTTCTACCTCCCTTTCACTATTTTCCATGTCAGGAAACACAGGCTGGGGAACCAGCCTCCTATTCTTTCACAGGGGCTTTATGGGGTTCAGGTAATCACAAGTGGCCATAGCTGTCTGACTTTGAGTAACTGCACACACCACCACCTGCTGTAGATTATTCCTGTAATCACATACAGAGGGATGTTGTCTGACACTGCCACTTTTGGCACCCTCTCTTTGTCTCACCCCAATCCAGGAGATTACTAGCTAGTGGCAGGGTTTTCTCCTCCCAGTGAATCTTCTCACAGTTACAAACTGATTAGGTATAAGCTGTTCAAGCCCAACCAAATCCTCTTTTACCAAGGTAAGAGATTCCTCCATGTCCCTTAACCCATGGGTCTGCACCCCATTACAGTAACCAGGTGTATGTGCTCCCTCATGTTTACAGGCATGCTTTCAGGGATACACGTGCAGCCACCTCTGTTCGAGGACACATTGTCCACTCTGTGCCTTTTGGGACATTGTCTAGCAATATGCCCTGGCTGTTTACAAAATCAACATTCATCATTTATTTTATCCAAGAAATCCTTTTTGGTAACTTGGATAGTTCCTTTCTACAGAGGCAGTGAGGGTTTTAGCAGCCCTGAAGGCATGCTTTTGCCTTTCTGCCCTGCCACACCTGCTCCCCACTTTCTTTCAGAGCAGGCCTGCTCTAGGCATAGCAATCCAAGAGCTCAGCAGCTTGCTGTGCTGTTTTTGGATCCCAGTCCTCTTGTCAGGTTTTCAGCTCTGCTGGGCAACCCAAAAGAACTGCTCTAGTAACACAACCTCCTCAATGTTCCTCACAGAGTTTAATTCCACCCTACCACCAATGTTTCAAAATCTAACGTTGCTTTTTGGCCAGTTCCTCAAAGCTCATGTCAGGGCTTTTTCAGAGTTTACAGAATTTAGCCCTGTATGCCTCAGGAGTTAGTTCATACTATTTAAGTAAAGCAGCTTTAAGTTTCTTATAATTTTTACTGTCCTCATTGTCCATGGATATTGACCTTTTAAATGAATTCAAAAATGTATCAATATCCTCCCACTCTATAAATTCAGCTACTAATTTGGAATTTAACTGATACGCCAGCCCTGGAGTTTCAGGTTCACCCTGCTACTTACCTCATCTGGCACTGGTCATTGGAGTCTTAGCCTCTTCAGTTCAAACTCTCTTTGGCTCTGCTGTTCCTCATCCTCTCTCTGGCATTGCTTTTCTTCTGCCTCTCTCTGTTGCTGTTTTTCTGCATCTACAGTTTGAACCTCTTCTGCTCTCTGTCTTGCTGGGCTTTGAACTTTCTCTGCTGCAGCTCCAATTTTCTCAGCTCAGTTTGTAGCCTGATCCCTTCCAGGTCCAACTCTGTGGTGGCCTTCCCCTGGTGCTGTGGCTCTGGGTTCCCTCTGGTCTCACTGCCCTCCTCCCTGGGACTGGACAATGTAATGTCACTTGGCACCCCACATTCAAGGTCTGGTCCCTTTCAGTCACTGGCCATGACTCGAGATTCTGGGCAACTGCTTGCTCATTGGCTGCCATGAGATCCTCCACATTGTTCTTTTTGGTTTGCCCCTCATAATGGACCCTTCTTTCTTGACACAGCTGGTTTGCAGTGCATTGGCTGTGTTGGAAGCCATCTTCTTCTAACTACTGCTACACTAGCTTGCCAAAGCAACAACAAAAAACAGGATAAGGAACTTTATACTGTAACCATTTTCAGATCTCTGCCCTGTTTGTGTGTGGACTGTTTACAGTTTATCAGTCTGATATCCTGGCCTTGAATCCAACTGCTATGCCTGTGCCACCAATATCTCTTGGATCCACCAATATGCCATCAGATCTGTCATGAACCCACTCCTGGGGCTGGGTCCACTGAACTCACATTGCACACCAGTAAGTGCAATCCATGATGGTGGGGGGACAGAAATACCCTCCTCGTGTACTCCTAGAGTGCTCACTGAGTTCACAACTGAACACTCACCATGAGGTCCCAGGCTTTCTCTCAAAACTGGGTAAGGGTAAATATAGTCTCACATCTGTAGCCAGATGAGAACTCTCCTTGTTTGCTGCACTGGGGGGAAGTCCCAAGCAATATGAGCACATCTGGCCTGTCTCTTGTAACCATGATTGTGTCTTCTCCCATGAGTGGCGCACTGACCTAGTTCCTTCTTATGAACCCCTCACAAGACCTATGTATTTCCCCTACTTTAGCCACACAGATTCCCTCTCTAGGATGCTAGTCTTTGGCAGCAGTGGTGGCACCTTACATTAAACATGGTGGTCTCAGATTGAATAAATGTTCTCACAATTCACACACACACAATAAAAAATCTCTTCCAGGCAGTGTTTTTAAAAGAAAATGCTTTTACTAATGACTAAATAATTATCATACATGACTTACAAAAAAGATTCAGAAATTTGATTGCAGAATAACAACAAAAAAAGCTGAAATAGACATACAAAATGCACTGTGAAATTTAACTGTCTAGTTTCTGCCTTGTTTGTGGGAAACCAGAAGTCCAGAAAATAAATGAAATTTATGCAAAGTTTTCCAAGTCCAAGTTCCTATCGCAGTTTGGATGTCTTGTGTTGTGTCAGAAGAGTGTCTCATGAAAGAATGCATAAAATGCCCTTTTCTGAGGCCTGATATACATCATTTCTGCAGTCTGTGGTCTTATCTTTTTAGGTCAGCAGGGCTCTTTCTTGCTATTTCCCAAATTTTAAGATAATCAGTATTAGCAACTTTTATATTCCTTTCTGCCACCTAATAAAATGTAAATAGACTTCCAGAATTGATGTTTCCACAGATCCTATACTTGAAATACTTTTGCTTTGAAGTGGAAAGGTTTACAACTATAGGAGATGTTCTATATCTCTGACAAATAATAACACCTCTTTCCCTTTTGATCAGCTCACAAGGAACTTCCATCCTTTAAAATGTAATTTCAGTTTTCTGTTAAGTAAGTCTTTCCCAGACTGTGGACTACACATCCCCATATAATCTTTAAAAACAAACAAACAAAAGAAACATGGGGTATCTTTCTGTCACCTCATCTCCAGGCCTGTTTGGGAATTTATTTATAAACAAAATCACAGAAAAATATGGCACAAATATGCCTGCAATATGACTGAGGTGGCCAACTTGCCACACAGGGTAGGTAGCAGGGTTGTGAGCAATGGGGCCAAATCAGTGAGAGGGAGGTCATAAGCAGGGGTGCCAAGGGATCTGTCCTGGTCAGGGGCCCTGGTTTTCCATTTTACCGGTAACACTGGTAGCAATCACGGAATCCTGCTTGGTTTGTGGATTTTGAATTATTGTACTGGTGCCTCACGGAAATTGCATGTCACTGCACAGAATCTCTAAAATTTCAGCATCTTTTAATTTTTTTATTTTCTGTTTCTATGCTCCTTCTCAGAGCATCAGTCTCCACTTTTCAGAGATCCCTAGGCAGGATATCCCTAGCTTCACCCCAGGTAATGCTCAGGAGCTCCTGGTCACCCTCTACACTCACTTAGTGTGTGTCGGGTAGCTCAGTGGATCCCTCATGGAGCCTGGTTATAAAGTCTGGGGCACCTGGGTCCCTTCTGCTCGTGGCTGATGTGGGGTGATTGTTCCTGGTTTTCTGGTCTCTGTCCTGAGGGCACCAGCACTACAGAAGATCAAGGAGGTAGGTGACATAGAGACATGCCACTGCTCCAGATCCTGGCTAGTGTCCTCTCCTCCTGACCACTCTGCAGCACCATTGCACCACCACCCATGGTCACACAGGTGGTGGTAAAGCACGAACCTGCAGCCCACCCTCCCGGAGGAGGAGAGCAGTCCCTGGGTGCTTGATCCTACTCCCTGGACAGACCTCCAGCAACCTGGAGTTTGCTTCTGACCCTGGGTCACTGGCATTGCAAGCAGTAGTGCTACCACAGTGCCAGCGAGCCAACCCAGATTTCAGCATCTTAAAATGAATGCTGTTGTGCTTAGCATTCTTTCTGCTTTGCTGCGTGTAGAATTAGTAGGAAATCACCAGTACTGCTTTGTTGTAACCAGCCATTCAGTTTAACCACTCATGCTTCCCACCAACATCTCCATCACCTGAGGACTGCTTTCCTTTCTGAAAAAAACACAGTTTTCATGTAGTATGTGCCTAAGTGTCTTTTACTATTTATATTACACTATATGATACAAATAAAATACAAGTATCAGCACACATGGGCAGGGCCACTGGAAAATTGCAGGAAAAGTAACTTGAAATTGAAGAGATTTTTGCAAAACTTGCTGGGAAATTGTGGAGTTCTATAGATCCGGAGTGCTTCACAATAAATCCTTTACAGTTTTCTACAGCATACATTAGTCAGCATAAACTACTAAATGAAAACACTGAGACTTGAATATGTTTTAAATATGAAAAAAATTTCTGCTTCTAACATGAATCCTAAACGGATAAGATGTGTTCCTCTTCCAAAATGTAAAACATCTGCCTTATACAGTGCTAGATTCTATTTAGTGAGCCACAGAAAAACAATATTAAATAAATCCAGAATAAACACATTTTCTCTGTTTATGGATGTAGAATAATGAAGCCTGATCAAAAGCTATTTACAGTGCTCTGTCAACTATTCACATACTTTGGTGTAAGAAAAATAAGCAGATGGAGTGACAAATAGTTCAGTTTTAGTAAAATGTTGTAAAGTGTTTCATGTTCATAATTTGCACTGTGGTACTGTGCACTATTATTAAAATCATATATTAAAATGGTATATATGGGTGTTATTATGGCTGGCAGTATAGCTTAGTGGTTAGAGTAACAAACAGTGATTAAACTGGGTACATCCAGCAGACTTGGGTTTGATTCCCACAATCTCTACTTGCATACTGTGTGACTTCAAGCAAGTCACTTAACCTCCCAGTGCTTCTAGGTCACTCCTGAAAACAGGCAGTTCTGCTTCGTGGGCCTTACCTGATTTACAAAGAATATAAAAAATACCAATATATGTTTACTACATCATAGAATAGTAGTCAGGGTACCATGTAATTTACTTGAGCTGCAATGATTTTGTATAGGTAAAGATAAATGTTCATACATTTTATGTGTTTTATAAGCTTGCTTTTAGATTTTAGTCAGGTTTTATTGTATTCTTTGCATATGAACATCTAGGTTGTAGCTTGTTAAATGCAGGATCACTGTTACCAACTAGCTTATTCAAGTTTATAATCAGCAGGGCCATCCAAAATCCTCAGCTGTTTGAATGAAAACTAGTCTGAATGGAAGTATGTTCCTAAGGAAAAACTGCCTTACTACTTATGAAAATACTTCACAGTTAGTGCCCCACTTAGATGAATTGAATCATTTGCACCTTTTCTCCCACCTGCTGTTTCAGTCTCTGTGACAACAAAAGTTTTCTGATAGACTGCTTCAACAAAAGCAAATGCTAAGTATTTAAGTGTACTTATGTTTCCAGTGGATTTTGAAAGCACATTCATTGACATGCAGAAGATAAGACCCCAGGAATGTGTGATGCTGGTGGGCAGAGTGGTGATCAATTCACATCTGAGCTCAGACATGAAAACTGGGAGACACCCTTCTCATGGGCACCAAGTAAAAGAAAAGCATCCACATGTCTGGAAGATGCATGAATCCATTTGAAGGTCCACTTGTGGATTTTTAGGTGAAGACACTTCATTTCAAAGAAGCAAGTTCAAGCATTTTTCTTTTTGCTCCTCCTACCCCTGGCCATCCATTGCTTCAGGCCTGCCAAGGGTCCCTAGCACCACTGCTGAGTTCCAACCACCATCCACTGCCCTTACTGCTGTGCTACCAGGTAACCCAAAGTAACCCTTCATTGAGTGGACCCCTACTCCTGTGGAGGCTACCAGGGAGGAGAATTGCCCCAAAGAGCTTCCTGTGTATCCTGGGCATGGAAGGGGTCAGAATGGATACATGTCTGGGGCTTTTGGCTTATGGATGGACCAGCAGCCATCCTTCAGTTGGCCAGCGGGTGTTTTCCCATTTCTTGGGAGCGTGACAGGCCACATGATGTCAAGGCATATGCCAACGTCTGTCATGCTCCCTCCCACAGTGAGGGCAGATGTGTTGTTGTGCCTCAGGGCCAGCAAATGCTGAGCTGTGAACCCACCCTCCCTCCCAGGAGAAGGTGGTGGTCATTGGACACTCAAACCTTCACCCACTAGCTAGCCCTCCAACATCCAAGTCAAGTCTGTTCCCTAACCCTGGTCAGCGGTGCCACAGGCAGAAATCCAATTCAGGCAGTTAAATTATAGATAGAAAAATACAAAGGTAATCCACCTTAGTGGTGATGGTTCAGATTAATTCACATCTGAGTTCTAACAAGCAAGGTGTTGAAGAAAAGGGATCATAGTGCTGTCACTACTGCCATCACCCAGAGAGATGGACTGCATTGTTGCAACTGCCATCACACTGAGGGTGGGGACTGTAGTGCTTCTGCCATCACCACTGGTGGATGGGGAATGTAGTACTGCTGCCATCACACCCTAAGGGATGGGAGCCACAGTGCTGCTGCTTCTGTCGCACCTGAGGGAGGGAGGTCATAGTGCTGTTTCTGCTGCCATCACACCAGAGAGATGGGGGCTGTAGTGGTGTTGGTGCTGCCATCGCACCTCAGGGATGGGGCTTTAGTGCTGCTGCTGCCATCACATCATGTACCTAAATAACTTTAAATTGGTACAAGGATGGATGGATGTGCAATAGCGAAGGTCAAAATTGCTAAAATGCATGTTAGCAGAGTTGAAAATTGTTAAATAAAGTACACAGAACCAAATGCGGTAAAACCGGATTTTGGCTTAGCAGACACCGTGACAATACCGTTTTTACAATGTGCCAAATGGAATATGCCTTTCTCAATCCCAGTAAACCAGTGTCCCTGGTCCTGGTCTTGGTCCTTTTAATATGATCATTAGTGACACTGGAAAAGGTAGCCAGGTCAGGTTGTGTCTCTATGAAGAGGACACGAAGGTCTGAAGGAGGGTGAATAGTAACAAGGAATCAGAGAAATGTAGGATGACTTACAAAAGCTAGAGGGATGGTTTAATGTTTGGCATTTAAAATTCAGTTCCAGAAAGTGCAAAATGATGCCCCTGGAGAATAAGAACCCCAAATAGGGTACTGGATGGGTGGGTGAGACTTGGCACTGTGGCTAAGAAATGTGGCCCAGGAGTTACTATCAGTGACATCCTCAAGCAATTGAGCCAGTGCAACAAAGCCTATGGTGTGGCAGGTAGGATGCTGGGGTAAATAGGGATGGGCATTGATAGGAGAAGGAAAGAAGTAATATTACCCCTTTATAGATCTTTAGTGAGGTACACCAAAGTGCTGTGCCCTGTTCTGGAGTCCTCACCTCAGGAAGGGTAGGGACAGGCTGGAGACAGTGCAGCAAAGGGTAACAAAAATGATTCAGGGCCAACAGGGCAGGTCTTACCAGGAGCATCTCAAGGCACTGAAGATGTACTTCAGGAGACCAGAATGGAAAGGTGAGATATGATTTAGCCCTTCAAGTTCCTAAAGGGATTAAACAAGGTGAACTGCAAGGAACTATTTTGATTGAATGCTAGTTCAAGGTCACAAGGGCATAGTGGAAATTGACAGGAGGGAGTAATATTTTACAGAAAAGGTGGTGGAGTCATGGAACAGTCTACCAGCCAAAGTAGTCAACACTGAAACAGTTGATGGTTTCAAGCACTGGGTTTTTTTTGTTCCTCTGCCCTCTTCACCTTGCCCCTTCTATCCCCCGGGACCCCTGCACACCACCGGCATTCACCTAGATTGCCCCATGGGGTGGGGCTGCTGGGACAGTCCCCTCAGTAACCCTCCAAGTGGTGCCACGTTATGTAGTCTGGCAGCTGTGGGAGTCCTGAGGCTCAGCTTCATGGCAGGGGGTTTGGCGATCAGCCTTGGTCTGTTTGTCCCTTTTGTGGTGGGAGGTGTAGCATGTAATGACTTAAGGGTGCAAAAGCACCCCATGTCTGGAATGCCTCCAAGAACTTTCTAAGCCTCACTTATGTCGACCCCCAGCCTCTGCTAGAGTCGGTCACAGACAGAGTGCTTTCCCACCTCACCTCCGGGAAGGAGAACAGGAGAACAATGGATACTCGATACTCCTCTCCTAGCCAGTGCTCTAACTCCCCGAGCTCACATCCAAATTTGGGCAATTGGCATCGCAAGCAGAAATCCAAACACTGCATTGGAGGGCTGGCCCTGGTTTCAAGCACTGTTGGGACAGAGTGAAGGTGCAATGGTCACTCAGGGCAACATAATCAGGAAGGAGAATAGGGTAGAAGGGATGAGGGCTAGGACCCTGCATGGACAGTAGGTCCCAGGGTTAGATAGAGAACTCAGTCAGACTGGATGGACCACTGGTATTTTCTCCCTTTATTGTCTATGTTTCTATGTTTCTACCAGCTGACTCCAGCAGACTGTACCCTGCCATTGTACTCAGTCCCTGGAGTCAACTGTCGTCACTTTGTAGACTTCACCACATCATACCAGTGTGCTTTAAATGTCCCACACAGCCTACCCACATTGGCCCTGCCACAGCAGCTGATTGTTGGGTTGGGGGCAACTGGCAGGAACTTGAAAAGCAAACTGGTAAAACCAGAAATGGTGGATAGGGTAACTCAGCCTCTAGCAATGACAGGAAACAGAGTCTGGGAAGTGCAGTCTTTTAACAGTATTTTGTCAACCTGTTATTTAGTGTATCAGCAGAGGCACAGCAGAGGAGATAAAATATACATTTCTCAGTCTTGCAAATATACTTTAACTGATTCAGATGACTAGGACACCCAAGGAATTCAGGTACCTTCGACTCAGATGGCAGTTCTCATTGCCTTAAGACAACACCATAAACAGAATAACCACTTTTAAATGGTGCACAGCAGGTGCTTTGCACAAGAAGCAGTTCTGATAATAGAAAGCAGGTATTTTGCAAGTTCAACTGTTCATATAATGCAGAGCAGCTTTTACCCTCAATTATAAGTCAGGAACCAGATGAAAGAGGGAGGGAGGCTGACTTGCAAAGTGGACTTGAAGATGTTATTGCTATAAGTACACACTGCCAGAATACATAACAAGAACTGACACTCACCTGCTGTACTCTGCTGTCATACTCAGCCACCTGAGTTAGCGCTGCTGCTTTGAAGATGCTGGCATGTCTTACTAGTGTGCTTTAAATAGCCCACACAGATCACTCACAGTGGCCCTGTTTCTGCCATTTTCAATTATTTGTGATTTGAATTATTTGGCTGAACATGGTTTATTTGACTGAACTTGGGTATTGATACACTATAAAAGAGTATGAATGGGTATCCATACACAGACAAGCCTGAATCTGCATCTCAGGGTTTCCATGGCAACAGTTTAACCTTCAAACTTTGCTCTTGAGGTTTCTGGTTGCCATGGAAATCCTCAATGCTGACACAGGTTTGTTGTGTATGGATGCTCGTGGGTTATCTTCTATTTAGAGGACAACACAAATCCACTATATAAATATTTCAAACTTGCAACATTCTTTCATTGGTTTTGTGGTGTCAATCATAAAATAGTCCCACACTTAAGAACATCTTCTTGGATTTTAGTGGCAATGATCTGGTGGTGGCTACTTGTGGAGGAATTGAGCAGAGACTGGGAGATAACTGTTTTTCCAGGCACTTTGGAAAGATTTCAGGGGATGGACAGCAGCAGGTAATGAAGTACTTATTGTCTGATGTGGGGCTGGGTCTTGGTAGTGGAACTTCCATTCTTCCATTTTTCACTGCCTTTATTAATGCTACCATTTCCTCCCATGATGGCCCCACCCTATAGAATCACACTCATCAAAGCTAGTTAATGGTGTAACTGACATCACATTAAAACTAAGGGTCCCAATAAGGCAAAACATGTCTGCTCCTCCTTCTGTCTTGCTTTCCCTGCTCCTTCTCCTCCTCTCATGTACTGCATGTGCTTCCCTTGCCCTCATTCTCTACTGTTTCAACCCTCCTCTACCTACAATTTACAATTTTTGGGGCAGGAGGCACACTGAGCTGAGAGTACATTTCCAGGTGCATACTGGCGCAGAGAGTTCAGTGACTTGCTGCAGAGGCTGTGTGTATCAAACTCAGGTCTGCTGAATGTACCAAGCTCATTCAAAGTTCATTGCTCTAACCTCTAGGTTATACTGCAGTCCTTCTCTGCCTCCACTTTTGTCTTCTGCCCCTCTGAACACTTCAATTCCATATACCCCTACAATGGCACTCTCACTTAAAACCTGCTTTTGTGCTACTCAGTTTGTTTTGTAGAACTGTGGTGTTATTATATCACCCTCTTCTGCCTATGAAGATGTGTGCTTTCTCAACAGATGCTAGAATCACAGCAGTATCTATTAAACAGCTTGACCCAGGTCATGTTCTTCATGCATAGTAGATGAGTAATCAGTGCTACAGTAGGCTGCTTGGTGCTGCTGGGTGATAATGGGGGCATCAGTGAGGGTTTATGGAGGACTGAAATTGATACTGCCTATGCATAGGCAGCTAAGGCAGCTGTTGTCCTGTTGTTAATATGAGACAGACAGGGGCAAGGCTTGATTTATAATTATCTGTGCACCATTTCTATCTTGTGCTACAGTAGAGCAGAAGAAGTGGAACTGGAACTTCATAACACTTGAAGGAGGATGAAAAATACAGTGTACTTCTCCATTACTCATGATGATGCCATCAGAAGACTGGAAGACCCGGCATTCTGTTGTTCTTATGTTTTTATACTTTATGAAATCATTGCCTGTTTTCACTGTCCATGATTATTTACCAGTTTTACTTAGATCGGTTTTGAGCATTCATAGAAAGTATCACTTTTAATCAATAAAATAAGTAATATAAATCTGTGCTAGCCTCCTGTGTCAACTGATATGATGCACCCATTTTTTACTTCTTTGGAGAATGTAGTATGTTGGATTCAATTATTCCATGAATGCAACTATGTAATGGTTTCTGATTGGTATTAGAATTATATTTTAGCTTAAGGTCTTTCTTCTTACTGTATTTTTTAAATTATGTCTGTTACATTCGTCTTGCACAATTGCACTTTAAAATTAATGTGTCTATTCACTCTCTTACACAGTTGATCACATGTGGATATCTATGTTAATTGGGCCTATAAATATGTATGAAGGGTGTGTTTATACATTGTAGCCACTAGCAGACACTGCCCCCTAAAAAGCCTCATGTGAGAGGCACTACATAGGGGTGTTTTCACATCCTGATGGTGTCCTTGCAATAAATGAATATTTACACAGTCCTTCAGTGTTTTACTACATTTACTTATTTTGTTGCTTGACAGGAAGAAGTGGGAAGGCTGCACAGGGAACCAATGGACTTCAAGTCCAAATTTATTTAAAAATGCAAAAACTGTTGCACAAAGAACATCACTGGAAACCAAAGCCTGAAATGCTAAAGTGCTTTTAACCAGAGGATGGGTACACATATACAGAGGCAACAAAATAAGGAAAACTGCAATACACTCTTGTCGCTTCAAATCTCTCTGATCCTTTCTCAAGGGGGTGAAGTGGCTATTGATCAATACCATATTTATACAAGTCAATTCAGGTGATGATAATTACATCAGTGATACTAAAGACAACTAAGCATGCATCAGTTGAGAATACAGTTACCTATAAATTTCATTGCCATAGTTAAAGTGCAATGTTTAGTGACATTGAATAAATACTACGAAACATAATAACTCCAAAAGTGCTATACAATACTAGAGTATTTAATTTAATCACCACAAATAAAGTGCTTGTGACATTTAAAAGGTAGAAGCAGCATTAACCACATGAAGAGTTCATGAATTGGTATAATTAATTTTGCACATTTCTTGCAGGCTTATTAAAGATGTCAGGAGGCTTTATGTTTCTTCCTTGGTACAGGTTCATGGTAGTTCCTTTAGCTTTATTTTTATATAAAAAGATTCTATTAAGGCTTGAACATCTTAGGCTGCTGGCTGCAGAAACTGGAGTACATTGAGAAAGAAAAATATATAGATAACTACAAAGGTTTGACATTATTTTTGGAACAAGAGCACAAATACATAAAAAGACTTTTATATAGTTCTGTTTTCTTATTTGCATGTTGTTTTATATTATATTCATAGGGAACATCCTCATATAGTGTAATAGAATGTAGTCAGGCCAGATAGAAGGGGAAAAGAAAGAAGAGACAAATGGGGAGTCAATACAGACATCATTCCAATAAATAGTTACAAAATATCTCATAATTCTACAAGATTTGGAAAGACATGATCAACAATCAAAGAATCTATCATTCACATCCAGTATGCACATCAAGTAGTCAAATTAGAATATTCTACAGATAGGGTTGTAATTCCCAATCATCAATCAAACCTCCCACTGTACAACCTCCTAGTTTAGAAATTAACCTCCTTCTAATTGGGAGAGCATTTTCACTCTATCCCCATGAATCTATACAGGTACATGATTGATTCTGATGAAGTGAAAATCATTCACTTTACTTTTATGATGCTCATGTACATGTTTTCCTACTGAACTATCACTTTCTGGGTTCAAATGTAAGGAACATGTTCTTTTATTCTTTCTCTGAGTTGACGTGTTGAGCGTCCAATGTATAGTTTCAAGCATGAACACCATAAAGCATAGATTGTGAATACTTAACAAAAGTAATGAAATGTACCATATGAAAAACAATTTGCAGGACTAGTGAATTTGCAACTTTGAGAACTATACCCTCAGATACTGCAATTACCACAGCGATGGAAACCCACATGAGGTGGGCTACCACAGATGATATGTTCGAGTTTCTTATAGACTATCCAAAGACCTTGTTCGACCTCATCAGTTAAATCTTCATCTGCAGTTAAAGTGTGCCAGTAGTGTTTCAAGGTTCCTACCACCCTTCTGGAAACAGTTTAATATTCTGCAATGAAATTTACTTGTTACTATTTGTTTTGTCTCTTATTTTACGTTTTAACAACTCTTGTCTATTCTTAGACCTAGCTTTGGCAGAAGATGCATCTAGTAATGGTCTGAATATCCCTGTCTACAAATCTGGCCCTTAAGTCTCATGCCTGTCTATCAAATGACTCTATGTTAGTACAATTTCTACAAAGTCATAGAAACTGTACATATGGCATTGCTTCAATCACATGGGGGTGGTGGTGGTTGCTATCTGCCCTCAAAAGAGAATTACTAGATGTTGGTTTATGGTAACCTTCTGAAGTCACAATCACATATTCTCCTTTCTGTAAAGTGAAGATCAAAAAGTTAATACAACTTTTGTCACAGGTAAATGCAAATTTTAAATTCAAGTCATTATGATTAATGAAATTTACAAAATCCATTATTTCTTCTTCCATACCGTGCCAAATACATACAATATTGTCTATAAAGTGCTTCCACTATATAATAATGGAAGCATAAGGATTATTCAAGGGGTCATGGATGGCTTCCTCCTCCCAGTATGCCAAAAAGTATTGGCATAGGAGAGCCATTGAAGACCCCATGGCTATTCAGAAATCTGCAAGTAAAACTTTGAATCAAAGCAAAATAATTAGTTGTAAGAATTAATTCCAGTGCCTGTAACACAAAATCAGTGCTTAAAGATTCTTCCATGTCATATTTTAACATAGAATGTCTTACTTCCTCTAGTCCCAGTTCATTTTTGATACAGGTGTAAAGTGACATCACACCTATTGTAAGCCACTGAAAGCCTGGATCTCATTTAAAGTCCCTAAGGGTGTCCAGAACTGCCTTGGAGTCTCTCAAGTATGATGGTGTATGTTGTACTGTAGTTTGTAAGAAGCAATCCAAAAACATGAAGAGTTTCTATGTGATTGAATCAGTTAAGAATGCAATTGGTCTACCAGGTGGTTTCTGAACATTCTTATGGACTTTGGGCAGAATGTATAATGTAGGGACTATGTGTGCTTCATTATACATAAATTCATCCTTGTTCTTGGTAATGAAGCCTTTCTGTAAGATTGACTTAAGAACATCATAACTTTTTTTCTGAAAATGATTAGTGGGATCACAAGAAAACACTTTATATGATGTTTTGTCTCCTGTCTCAGGACTTCAGTTTTATAATAAGTTTTGTCCAAAATAACAACCTTCCCCTTTATCCTGGGTTTAATAACTACCTCGGACATTTGGCTCAGTTCTTCCGGAGCCATTTTTCTTCTGTGGTGATGTTGGTGGAGTATTGGTGATGGTTCTTTAAAATATTGCCTACCTCTTTTTGAATCAGTTTTCATATGTTAATAGCACTGGAGACTGCATCCAATTAGGACAGAAAGATTTTTCCAGAAGCTTTGTTTCTCATCCTGGAAGGCTGTAATCATGTGATTTCTTTGCTGAAGATTTTTACCAAATTAAGTGCTGTTTCAGTGTCCCAATTTGAAGGCAAGACAGTCTGACCCATCTCATTGAAATGAATCCCTTCTAACAGTATATAATGTTACTCATTACCATTCATCATTTCCATCATTTCAGTTGAATGTGGTAGCACTGAGGGCTCATCTGTGTTAGACAGTGCTAGATCTGTAATACATTCTCTCCCCATCCTTTTCTTTCATTGAAAAATGTCTTCAAATGTACTGCAGTTTGTGGAAAAATTTCCAAACGTCCACTTGCAACTGAAACATATCCACAGTCTGATTGGGCACAAAATTTAACCCACGTGACAAAACACTAACTTGCACTTCTGTTAATTCTTTCTTTGATAGATTTAGTACTGTTAGCATTTCTTTAGATTGTGCTAGACTGATGATTGCTTTTGGCCTTGTTTTGGAACTGTTTTGGCCTTCTCCTGTACCTTGTTTTGTTTTTTGTACTTTTGCCCATTTGTATTTGTTTGGAATTTCCCCACCTGAGTTGCTTGTTCTAAAGGGGCCTCTCCTGGCTGCTCTGAGAAAGAAAGACTTTTAGTGTTATCAGTTCTCTGTTTTGATCTTTGCTTTGCTCATTCTTTTGCATTATTTTTATTGTTGTTGTTATTGGTCTTTTGATTTCTACGATGGGGGCGTGTATCAGACCTGTTATACTGTCTGTTCCATGGCAAGCAGATCTTCCTCTACTGCATGAACATTGTGGACAATTCCACTCATGAACTGTTTTGTTTTGTAGTCGGTGCTATCCTTATTATATTTATGTTGTGTTTTAGCTATGATTTTTTTTTCAAAAGCAGTAATGGTCTCCATAAGTTCTTTATTCAGTATATCAAATTCTGCCAATTGTGTATCTAAAGAAGTTCTTCCTCAGTCTCACCTATATCCTGCAATGTGTGCTGGTGAAATTCAAGATCCTGGTCTACTAAAATTAGGATTAATGTAGCTGAACAAATCTCAGTGCAACTTCCCATCGGTTTTATAACATTCTTTGAGAAAGTCAACTGAAGGTATAAATCAGTTCTCAAACCAGTGGTACTAATTTTTCTTCTAAGTACTTAATTAGACTTGTCTTATTATAATATAGGCTTACTTCTTTCAGCTTTAATAATTCTAATTTCACAAATTTTCTTTTAAAGTATCAGCCAGACTAGGATCTTGTTTGAACTCTTCAGAACAGAATCCCCTTTTTTCTCTGCATTGCACTGATGCTGCGGTTTTAATGAATGGAGTAGTCCCGTGCTCCTGGTCATGTAATTCAGCTGCCCTTGCAATAATATCAGTTATTGTTTCTATTTCATTCTCCTGATCTTCAATTGTGTCTTTCCTTCTGTTTAAACTTGAGGCAAAGGAAGAAGAAAAAATGGGGGTTATTTTGCATGGGCACAACGCTGACTATATAGTCAGGCAATAAAAAGATGTTTTGGTATAATTCAAAAATCTGGTCACTTTATGAAGTAATCCACCATATTTAGTAAAGGGACTAATCAAATTGTATGCACTCTGTATGTACCTGTTCTCAGAGGAGCAGGGTAAATGGACATTAAAGTTCTGTCCGCCATGTGATCAAAAATAACCCTTTAAAAGTAAACTCCCAATATATATCAAAATATTTGCATCTGTTATAAGCACTCACCAGCATTAAAAGTCTGTATTCTTTTTGGATTCAAGTCTTTGACAAAATATTCTGTGTCCAAGTAGTGATAGCTGCTGCAGAGCTGCAAGTTTATTTCATCAGGAAGACTCCATTGAGCAAGTTCATTTACAAGGAGGTCCTGCTTAGGACAACACAATAAAGTACAACCAGTACATTGTAATGAACAATAGGAGAGATACAACAAATCAGAGCAGTTACAGTAAGAGCTTGTAAAATAGGCATTGACATTGGCAGGGAGGATTTACATTTTTTATTTTATTTATTTATTCCATCTTGGATTACAATACCTTTGAGTGGGAGACTGCTTTTTACAAAGGTTCCACGTCAGAAAGGGTGGTACACATACATTGTGGGTTTAGGAGTATCTAGCTAGGTGAGTAAATACTGACAAAAATACATTGTAAACAGGAAACAGAGATGGTTTAACACTAGGTTAATTCAGGTAACAGTAGCAGTCTAGGTGGCATTGTCAGGTAAAAGACAGTAAGCAGCTATCTAGAAGGGAGAGTAAAGGGCACTGAGTGGGGGGAGCAAGTGAGTATTTGGGGAGGTGGGAGAGGAGAGTGCAGGGTATTGCAGGGCAAAAATGGGGACAATTCAGGGTAGAAGGACAAAGTAGGAGTACGAGGAGATGGACTTGAAAGGTGAGATAAGACTGGGGTCGAGAGTGGTGTGTGTGGAGTAATTAGAAAGTACAGTCACAGGAGCTTTCTTCAGTAGGAGTTGTCTTAGCTTGGTCTTGAAAAGCCCCAATCTCTGTGTGGTGTTAAGTTCAGTGCCGATGTTATTGAGCCAAAGTGGTGCCGGTGAGGCATATGACTTCTGCCCTAGGAGGTTCTGCAGTGAGGGATGGTGAGAACCTGATGGTCAGAGTTCCTGGTGTGGTGTGGGCCTGTGAATAAGCTTAATAGGCTGTGACTCCAGGAGGCTGAAGTCAGAGTAGTGATTTTTAGCTAAGAGGCAGATTTGGTATTGTATCCTGTTTTCAAGTTGTAGCCACCCGGCTTGCTTATAAAGGTCACATGTGTGCGTTAGTCGGGGTTGGTGAGTAATCTGCAGGCTTTGTTTGGGCTACTGCTATCCTACATAGTGATGTGGGAGTGGCTGAGCTGTATATCACCCTGTATATTCACCCTGGGGGAATGCTACAAGTCTTGATGGCTGAGAGGGACCTGGAGGTGGTGGTGGATGTCAAGATGAACAACTCAGAGACTTGTAGGAGGGCAGCAGCCAAGGCCAACAGGATGCTGGGATGCATTGCTAGGGGATCACCTCCAGAAGGAGGGAAGTGATACTCCTCTGTATAACTGTTGGTGAGGCCGCACCTGAGTACTGCGTGCAGTTTTGGAGGCCACACTTAAAGAGGGACATTAAACTCCTGGAGAGAGTCCAGAGGAGGCAACCAAAATGATTTGGGCTTGGGGACAGGACCTATGAGGAGAGGCTTGAAGAGCTAAACATGTACACATTGGAAGAGAGAAGGGACCGGGGGACATGATAGAGGTCTTCAGGTACATGAAGAGGGTAAATAGGGAGGAAGAGTCAGGGTGCGAAGGAAGGAGGAGGGGCCACTAGAGGGCATGGGTGGAAACTGGAGGGATGATTCAGGGGAGAAAGGAGGAGGTGCTACTTCACTGAGAGGGTGGTGGAGCCATGGAATGCACTGCCTAGGGGTCTGGTGGAGGCAGAGATGATGGAGGGGTTCAAGAGGGCTGGGCCAGGTACAGGAGAAGGGTTCTGGAAGCAAAATCCAATGAAGCAAAATATCCAGAACTGGGAAGGGAGAAGCCAGAGAAGGCGAGGGCAGCAAGTCAGCACCCAGGGTGGGGCTGACCAAATGAGCAGACACGAAAGACCATTAGGCCTATTCTGCTGGCCTTTTAGTATGTTAGATATGACCAATCCATAGTCGATGACGGAGACAACTGTGCTATGGATTGCGGCTTGAGTAAGCTTCAGGGTTTTAGGCATTTCTTGTGCCTGTGCAGGAGCCCAATCTTTTGTTGACTGTTTTGGCCACATTCTCAATGTGTTCTGCATAGGAGAGGGAACAGTCATGCGTAACCACCAGGTATTTGAATTGCTCCACTTGTTCAAGTGAAACCTCTGTGCAGTTAGTGATGTTAAGGGATGCTGCTTTGTGTTTGCTTCTAGCACCACTAAAAGCATTACTTTTTGTCTTTTTAGTTCAGAACCATCTTGTGGGCTATGAACCAATCTTCAGTTTGTTTCAAAGCATGTTGTAGCTGATAGTTTAGTGTATGAGGGTTATGTTGAGAAGTAAAATAACAGCATCATCTGCATGGCAAGGTATCCATTGGCCACACGATTGAGGTAGGCTATTTAGAAAGATGCTGAAACGGAGAAGTCCTAGGATTGACCCTGTGGGACCCCACATTGAACTGGCAGGGACCCAGATGTGATGTTTCCAATCCTTATGTGTTGGTGAATGATCAGCTAGATAGCTTTTGAACCAGTTAGTATCGGGTTAGGGAGGCCTATCGGTGAGTTGTTGAAGTAGTAAGGAGTGACTGACCATGTCAAAGGCCTTCTTAGATCAATAAAGGCCACACCAACAAGGTTACCCTGGTCCAGTGAACTGACTATGCAGCTGGTGAACTCCAGAAGAGCTGTAGCGGTACTGTGCTTTTTCCAAAATCCATGTTGTTCTGGACATTGAATGTTGTATTTATTAAGGTATTCAACCAGCTGGTCTGAGACTATGTGCTCCAGCGCTTTTGCCAGTGGTGGAAAGATAGAAATAGGTCTGTAATTGGCATGCAGTGCCGGTCCCCGCCTTGTGCACCAGAGTTACCAGGGCTGAATTCCAAGCTTGGGGAAACTGAGCCAGCTGCAGGGATAAGTTCAGCAGTTAAGTAATGGGAGCTAGGATTTCATCAAGCGCAAGGGAACTAAATTTGAGGTTGAGTGTGTCACAGATTTTCCTGGATTTTCCAAGTACCTTACAAATGTACTTTCTTGCTTGGTTGTAGTTGACAGATTTGAAATTGAAGGAGGGATGCTTAAGTGGCCCTAGGCTTTGGCTTGAGCTTGGGTTGGTTTCTTCAAAAAATGTGTCGGATGTACACTATTAAGGTCAGCAAATGCTTTGTTAAACATGTTGGCAATAGTCAGGGGTCAAGGGTAAGGGCACCATCGATGTTGAGTATTTGTGGAGCCTCTTTCTTGACTTTCCTGTTACGTCTTTTCATTTTTATATTCAAGTTTGCTCTGAGATACAACAGTAGAGATGTCTGTGATACTGTACAATTTACAAGGCGGTGAATTAGGACTAAAATATAATACCTGATACAATATGTTGGGCCAGCAGCTAGGTCAGCTGCATAGAGGTAGGTGGGTGACCTTGGATTGGGGAGATGGGGATAAGAGTTGACTATATGATAGTGTTATTATATAGGGCAAACAGTGGGCTATTTATTGTGACAATGCCATTCTTCCTTAAGGGAGTGGTTAATAAGGTTTTTGGCCATTCTGAAAGAGAGTTTGAGGATACTTGTAATTTGTTCCAAATAAAGGGGATGGATAGCCAGTGGCTGCTTTACCATAATAGTGCAAAATTTTGGTATATTGAGTAGAATAATGACTTTTTCTAAGAGAATAGCAGCTGTGCAAGTGGCTCTATAAGGATGAGATGTAATGTGGAAGTTTGTTCAGAAGAGATTAATAGGCCCAAAGGCAGCTGCAGAGTGTCCTTCTACTTGTGAGGGATGACCAGCCTGTGGCTGAATAGAAGCACAGTGGTGAGTCCTCAGTGATGCATTAAGTATAAAACTGATGGCCCTTTGGTAAAGAGTATCTAATTTGTGAAGATAAGTAGCTGAGCAACTGTTATATAAGATGTCTGCATAGTCTACTGGGGAGGGAGGTGGATTGGACAAGTCCTTTTCTGACTTCAGTTGGGAAGAGCATTTTGTTCCTATACAAAAGCCAAGCCTAATTCTTAGTTTTTGTGAGGTTCTCAATATGGGCAGTGAAAAGAGTTTATTATCCAGTCAACAGCCTAGATACTTGAATCTGTCCATAATCTCAAGAAAATCCCTAAAAGGGTTGTATCAGGACTAAGGTTTTCTGCATGTGTGATAGGGTCAAGATGGATGTGTATTGAAATACATTGCCTTTATTTTATGTGCATTAAGCAACAACTTGGAACCTATGAGGTTCAGCTGGAGCTAGTTAAAGTCAGATTGAAATTCCATGACAACATCTGAAAAGAATAGTTTTAAGAGATAGAGGACAGTGTCAGCTGTGAAAAAGTGCAATTTTGCTTTAAGAGTATTATTGCTTAGTGAGTTGATGCACATAGAGAGAGGAAGGGCCTAATATGGACCATTGGGAGACTCCTCTCTGGAGTGGAATGAGAGAGACAGTTAGCCATTAGATTTAATGCTGTGAACTCTACCTATTAGATAACCTGACAGCCAATTTATAGTAGCATTTCTGAATCCAAAAGAGCTAAGATTCAACAGCAGGAGGTTGTGGTCTACTGTGTCAAAATGCTTTTCTGAGGTCTAGGAAGATGGCGCCAGTGAAATGTTTGTGATCTAGGGCAGTAAACCAGTCAGTTGTCACTTTTGCTAATGCAGATCTCATGCTGTGCTTTTGTCTGAAGCCTGACTGGTTGAGTAAGTTGTTGGTTTTGAGGTAATCCTTAGTTGGGCATTAATCAGTTTTCCAGTAGTTAAGATAAGTGGGTAGTATCAAAATAGGCCTATAGTTGTTTGGGTCGCTTGGTCGTCAGCTTTAAATAGTTGCAATATGTCAGCAGTTTTCCAGGTAGTAGAAACATTGCTACTGGTGATTGACAAGTTGAATAGGTGGGTTATTGGGGTTGTTAAGTGGTAGAGTCCTAATTTCAGAAGTACGGGTCTATACGATCTGCTCTTGAACTCTTTTTGGTATCAAGATTTTTAACAGGTCCTCAATCTGCTTGAAGGTTATAGGGAGAGGCAAAAGGAGTCCTGGGATGGAGGACATTTAGGCATGAAGCCTGTGAGAGGGTGCCCATCAGCTTAGAAGCTGAGGATGAGTCAAAGGCTAAACCAGCAGTTGCAAAGCGTGAGTGAAATTATTGAGGATTAAGCTTTGGTCAGATATTCAGGATCCTTGGTAATTTATTTTGATTGGTATCGGAGGACTCTATGTCCTTCAATAGATTTAATTGTTCTCAAGATTCTTGATGGGTTTCTTTTAACATTTTGTAATGCATTAACATAGTAACTAACTTTGGTCAACCTAACAAGCTTTGTGCAGCCATTATGTGATTTTTGAAAGCCAGCCAGTCATGAGAGGTTTTGGACATCTGGCCACATCCTATAGCTTGTCTCAATAGGTGAGAACTTTTTAAATTCTCTGGTGAACCAAGGAAGGAGACCTTTTAATTCTGCATTTTATTAGTGAAGCATGTTTTTATTATATCCAGTAGGGTAGTATTGAAATGGCCAACAGACTCGTCAATTGACTTAGCTAGGTAAAGGTTTTGCCAGTCGGCATTCTCAAAGTCAGATAGATAGAATTCGGCTTGGATTTACGAGCTACACTTTGTGACCAGTTTGGAGCATGCAACTTGTTTTTCTGAGTTTTTATACAGACCATGACATTGTAGTCACTTAGGTCATTAAAGAACATCACAGTGTGCAACATTTTGTGGGGTCTATTTGTTAGGATAATATTGAGTAACATCCTTTTGGTGTTTTTTTTTTATTTGTTCTGGTTGGTTCTGGGATCAAGTAGGAGAACCCCAGTTCATCACATAACTCTTTCAAGCAGTTTGGCTTGGTACTTAGCCAGTCAAGTCTATGTCAGCAGAATGGAATGCCCTCAGGATGGTGATACTATTACAGTGAAAACATCGATGCCGACAACATCGACGATTTCACTGTAATAGATCCACCCTAGACCCCGGCACTCTCTTCTGGTCCTGCACCCCTCCCAATCAAATCCAACTCGGAGTTAGAATACTTTAGATAGGGAGTGAGGCAGAGCCCCTCATTGGGATTCAGGGGCACAGCCCTTGATGAAAAACAGCCAGGGCCTCCAGTCCGATTTATGTCATCTGCAAGCTGCGATTGATATAAATCCATCTCTGTGATGGTGGTCGACAACTTAGTTATCAAACTGGCATTGTAGAAACACCGAGAATAATTATTTAATTTGGTTTGTGTTGATAAGGTTGTGGAGGATATGCTGTAACTCTAGGCCCCTGAAGGAGTCATATGGCAGCCAACTAAGTTGAGTGCTTCATTAGATGACAAGGTTATTTTTAGTGCTAAGCATTTAAACTCTCAGTTTAGTTATGGAAAGTATCTCCTGGGTGGAGAATTTTGCTTTAATATAAATGACCACCCCATCGTCCCATGTTAATCTGTCAAGACAGAAAGTATTGAATGATAGAACAGAGATCTGTTGGTCATGGTGAAGATTTTCAGCCATGTTTCTGTTACCACCATGATGTCAGGATTAGTGTGGGAGACCCATGTTTTCAGCTAGTCTGATTTATTTTGGAGGCTATGTACTTTGACTAGCATGATTTTAACCCGGAGATTAAGGTGAATTCAGATGGGAAGCCAGAGGGACTATGGGTCCTGAGTTTGGTTTCCATACAGAGGATTTCCACCAGACTGAGTGGGCAGGTAGCTAGAGGACCAGCTGCATACTCTAATCCTCTTCAGGCAGTGCTTTGCAATGCCAGGTTGATGAGGAACAAGATTGCTGTTTTTGCAGACTTGATTTCCTTTGTCGACCTGGCTTCCATCACAGAAACCTAGCTGGGTGATGATGCGGGCCCAGGTTTTGAGGTGCTGTCCCTCTGGATTTACTGTGGGCACTGTCTCAGGAAGGATCACAGGGGTGGAGAGTGGCCATCATTTTTTATCCAGCCTGGGCTTGTTGGTGTACCCAGTTGGTAGCACCTGATCTTTTGAGTGTATCATTATTCTTGAAGGTGCAGGTGCAGGTTGCAGGATTCTCTTCATTTACCACCCCCATGGGGTAAGGGGATTTTCTGCAGGAGATAGCGAACTTCATTGTCGACCAGGTGTTGGAGTCCCCAGGTGTGTAATCCTGAGAATTTCAATGCCTGGGTTGATGACGAATCTTCTTGTTTCAGTTATGACCTCCTCCAGTTGATGCAATCACTGGGCCTGTCACAAGCAGTTGCTGCTGCTACCCACCAACATGGCCGCACACTGGATCTGGTGTTCCAGCTGGGTCTTGAAATTGATAACTTCAAGACTGATCAGGTCATTTGGTCTGATCACTGCACCGACCATGGAGTTCAGTTTGGGGCCCCCTAAAATTCCTCCCTGTGGAGATGGTCAGCTATTGCCTCTTAAGGAGTGTTGATCCAGAGGACTGTTGGTGTTAGATGACCTAGCTGGGGTTGAGGCAACATGTATGATTGGCAGTGAAGAGGCAGTGGCCACCTATAATAGGGTGGTTGCCAAAGCTCTAGATACCATCGCACCAGTCCGTATATGACCCAGATCCTCTCACTTGAGATCTCCTTGGTTTGATGGGGATCTCAAGGTGATGAAAGATCAGGGGTTGGAAGCTAGAGTGTTGCTGATGGAAGACCTAGCTCGAGTTGACAGGCTGGCCCTACGTTCTCACTATGTTCAGTAGCAGAGGAAGTTTCATGTAAGAAGGCAGACTTTCTGTACAGCTACTATGGGAAAAACAGACCATCTCAGCTGTTTTGGACTGTGGACAGGCTTTTACATCCTGCTTGTCTTCAATGAAAAAGCCTTGTCAAACACTTTATATGAAGAGTTTGCTGTTTTCTCTGACAGACTGTCAGCCATCCAGTTAGGGGTTTCCACCAGGAGGCTTTTAAGAACATAGAAACATAGAATTTGACGGCAGATAAGGACCGCTTGGCCCACCTAGTCTGCCCAATTTCCTACCTAACAGATAAGCTGCAGATCCTAGTTACCCAACAGCCTATTTCTTCCTACCCCCACAAGAATTGCCTTATGTCTGTCCCATGCATTCTTGAATTCCCCACTGTTCTTGACTCCATGACCTCCTCAGGAGGCTGTTCCACACATCCACAACCCTCTCTGTGAAAAATACTTCCTCACATTACCTCTGAGGCGTCCCTTCTATCTTCAAATTGTGTCCCCCTTGTTCTTGCACATCTCTTTTCTGAAAGATGCCACCCTCTTGGACTTTGTTGATTCCTTGAGGTACTTGAATGTTTCTATCATGTCTCCTCTCTCTCTCCTTTCCTCAAGGGTTACATATTAAGCTCCTTTAGTCTTTCTTCGTATGTCTTCTGGTGCAGACCCTGCATCATTTGAGTTGCCCTCCTCTGGACAGCCTCCACTCTGTCTATGTCTTTGCAGAGATGGGGTCTCCAGAACTGCACACAGTACTCAGATGGGGTCTCACCAACTGTCTGTACAGAGGATAACAACTTCCTGTTTTCTACTATTGATGCCTCTCCCTATGCATCCCAATATCCCCCAGCCTTCCTTACTGCCTTCTCACATTGCTTGCCCACCTTTAGGTCATCTGATATAATTACTCCCAGGGTCCCTTTCCATTTTACTGTTGTCAGTATCTCACCCTTCATTGTGAACTCTTGCCCTGGGTTTTTGTTTCCCAGGTGCATTACCTTGCACTTCTTTGCATTGAATCTGAGCTGCCATACATTTGACCATTCCTCTAACTTTGCCAAGTCCCTTCTCATCCTTTCCACTCCATCTGGTGTATCAACCCTGTTGCAGATCTTTGTGTCATCTGCAAAGAGACATACTTTTCCTTCCAGTTCCTCTGCAATGCCACTATAAAGACATTAAAAGGACTGGTCCTAGTACTGAACCCTGCTGTACCCTGCTAGTAACCTTCTTTCTTCACTGTGGACTCCATTTACTACTACCCTTTGCGTCCTGTTGTCTAGCCTATTTTTATCCAGGCTACCACCTTGGGACCACTCCAAGGCTGGCTAACTTGTGTATTAATCTTTTGTGTGGGACTGTATCAAATGCCTTGCTAAAATCTAGGTAAGCCATGTCCACAGCCCCTCCCTGGTCTACTACTTTGGTCACCCAGTCAAAGAAATCTATTAGATTCATCTGACATGACCTTCCCATCATGAATCCATGCTGCCTTGGGTCCTGTGCCCCACTGGCCTCTAGGTACTCAACAATTCTTTCCTTCAGAAGTGATTCCATCATTTTACCTACCACTGAGGTCAAACTAACTGGTCTATAGTTTCCTGCCTCTGTCCTGCTCCCACTTTTGTGAAGAGGAATCACATCCACCTCCTCCAGTGCCTCACAGTGATTGAATTGGGAGTTTCAGAGGCACTCAATCTGCCCGGGAGGAGTTTAGGCTGGTGGAGGTGTCTGAAGTGACTAGAGTGATCTTAGAGCTGAAGCACACCTTTTGTGAACTGGACCCAGCACTGATGTATTTCTTAATGGGATGTGTCAATGCCATTGGCCCAGTGTTCACCAGGGATTCCAGGTGCTTGATGGTAGAGGGTGTCTTCCCAGTTGCTTTGAAAGAAGTACTGGTGAAGCTCCTCCCAAAGAAATCTTCCCTTGACCCAGACTCCTGGCAAATTACCGTCCGATCTCAATCTTCCTTTTGAGCAAGGTTGTTAAAAAACTGGCAGCACAACAGCTTGAGGATCACCTGGTGTCCTCAGATATCTATAAACCTTTCCAGTCAGGTTTTCAGGCCAGACATAACACTGAAACTGCTCTAGTGAAATTGCATAATGATCTGCTCAGGGCTAGAGATAGAGGAGACAGGTCAATTCTTGTGCTCCTCAGTCTCTCCTCAGCTTTTGACACTGTGGATCACGTTGTGCTTCTCAATTGGCTCTGTGAGTTTTGTGGACTCACTGGTACCATCATAAAATGGTTTGAGTCTTATTTATTGGACAGAGTGCAGAGTGGTGATGGGGAACTTCTCCTTCTCCCAATGCCTCTCTCCTGTGGAGTACCTCAGGTTTAATCTTGTCACTGATGTTGTTTGCAGTGTACATACTACCCCTGGGTGAGACAATTCAACAATACAGTGTGGAGTTTCATTGCTATGCAGATGACACCCAACTGTATTTGTCTTTGCACCTGGAACATCAGGAGCTGCCAACATGCTTAACAGCTGTCTGGCTAAAATCAATAACTGGGTGGCTTCCAACTGGCCTAGACTCAGCTCAGCTAAGACTGGTGCTGGTGCTCGAGCTTGGTCATGGGCACAATGGGTTTCCACTAGTGGCTGACTCTAGACTTGTTCTGAGGTCTGCACAGTTGGTGGTTTCTCCGAGGTGCGCAATCTGGGCATGATCTTTGATTGCAGATTGACCATTAAAGATCAGGTGTCATCTGTAGTCAGCAGTGGTTTGTACCACTTGCAGAACATTTCCCAGATTAAGCCTTCATTCCGCCTGAGGACCTGCTGACACTATTGCATGTCTTTGTGACTTCTAGGCTAGATTACTGCAATGCTCTGTACTTTGGGGTCACAGGAGGGACCCCCACAGACTTCGCTGATGCAGAATGCAGTGCCCAATTGCTGACAGGCCTTTCAAGGCCAAGTCATGTGACTCCAGTCCTGCATGCTCTGCACTAGCTGCCAGTCAGATGGAGATCCTTCTCAAAGTGGATCTTCTCACCTTAAGGCCCTATATGGGCTTGATCCTGGTTACCTGTCTGAGCTCCTGACACTGGTGTCCTCTGCATGTTCCCTCCACTTCTCCTCCTCCAAGGGCCTCCTGAATGTTTCCAGGGTTCAGCTTAACACCTTGGGAGATTGTGCTTTAGTGTCTCTGTGCCGACCTTGTGAAATCGCCATCTGCAGTCCAGGAGGCTCCTCGATCGAGGTGTTTAAGGAAAGGCTAAAGGCCCACTTTTTAGCCTGGGCTTTGATTGCTGATACCATCTTAAGTTCCAGCCAGTCCCTTGAGGGTTGACTTCTGAAACCCTGTTAATAAGGATGAATTTTATTTTATTATGGTTCTAATGAGGTTTTATTATATATTTTAATTAGCAGCTGCATGTTCTTATTTATGTTTGGTGCCCAGAGCCTCTGGGATTGGGTGCCTCATAAATAAAATTGCCTTGCCTTGCCTTTAGCTCGATATTTCCTGAACAAAAGAACATTACTAGAATAAGTTGTTTTAGCATATGACACAGGTAAATCAGATCTTTCATGGTGAGGGCAGTACTACTGTTGTGCTCTGGGAGGTTGTTTTGGGGTGGGGTAGTAATGACAGGCTGAGGATGTGAGGTAGAGGTGACAGGTCCATAGAAGCACTGCATGGGAAGCTATAAGGAATGAGGCAACAGTGGAAGACAAGTTGTCCCATTTGGGATGGGGATTGACTAGAAAGAATGGATTAGCCAAATTGTATTGGGTGGGGAGGTGATATCCTGCCCTTAATGTAGTTAGAGAGGGAGAGGAGAGGACAAAAAGTGAGCACAGTGAGTATTTGGAGGACCATGTTAGTCAGTACAATTGGGGTAATGAACATCACCTTGAGTGTATCACTAGGGCAGAGCTAAACAGATAGGGTAGTCTGGCTGTAGGTGTTCAAGACCCACTCGGGCAGAGGGGTATGGTGAAAGGAGGTAGTTGGGGAGAGGAGATGGTGAAATGGAAGTGAAGAAATGGAAATGGAAGTGGTAGGAGAGAATGGACTAATGAAAAATTGGGAGGAGATTTAAATGGTGAGGCTTACAAGAAGTAAAGAGGGTAATAAAATTGTTACATCAGGAAGAGGGTCTAGTAGAGACCTATAGTGGTTAAGGTTTATAACTGGTTAATAGAAACTAGGAAATTGAATCTATAGCAGCATGCCAGGTGACATCTAGTGGCAAAATAACTTTCTACTGGACATTTATAAGATTTCACAGACCCGTGACCATATACCCTTGTAAAAATATGGCCAGCCAAGGGAGTGGGGGTGAATGGGGGTGGGCGTGGGTGGGAAGCCATCATGCTAGTGGTGGTGGGGAATAATTCAGCAACATGGATTGAACTGCAGCAAGCTACACTGCCAATGGGCACTGAGTAGACAAAGAAAAAGGCACCAAATTCAAACTGGAGCTGAGCTGAGCAAGTGATTGGCAGTGACCTGGCTGCTATGGTTGTGAACCCGTACCTGGAAGTTCTGTGCAGTGATGGCTGCTGAAGTTATGCCCTGGGGGAGGGTGGGTTGGGGGCAACTGTGGAGAAAAGGAAGAGAGCAGGGTTTAAACAGAATCAGGGTCAGAAAAGTTCAGGTTACAAAGGGAAGGAGCAAGTACTGAAACATGGAGCAGACACTGTGCACTAGTTTGCTAAATAAAAACTTAATTGTGTGCTTCTTCACTAAAGAACAGACACAATGTACTAGTATGCTAAATAAAAATGTAATCTTCTGTGGACTACTGAACCAGGATTACTTTAGCCATGATCATGTGCCCAGTCCAAGTCCTCACAATCTCACAACTCCCTGTCTCAAGCCACCATGAGTTTTCCACAACCACCAGTTTGCAGAAGTTATACTTGTACATGGTGTGAGCTGGACCTTTATCTGCATGTTTCCTTCCCATGTATCTTTTCCTCATCTTGTTTTTTATTCATCTTTCATCAAGACAGATGACACTGTGATGCAGCAGGATATGGTGTAAACTGAAGACTGGGTTTTACAACTGCCCGAGGAGAGCTTCCCATCTAATTCAACAGACTATGTAGATTACCTGTTCCTGTACCTAATAATTTGAGATACACCAACACCTAGTCACAGTATCTTACTACTGCAGGTAGCAATGTGCCTCACTATTTTCCTATACCGTAGTCTACCATATAAATGTAATCGTCAAACTTGACAGACTGGCCTGTCAAAATAGCAGTAAAGCTTTCACTTGTGATGCCAGTGATCTAGGTATGGGAATGACCCAGGGTCATCAGAAGCTGGCCACAAGGATGAGGATTAAATGTTCCAGTAAGCATGGTCCTCCTCCTCCTCCTCAGCCAGCGAGAGCAGGTGTCAGATGCCACCGTGCAAGCACCAGGTGTATGATCACAGATGGAGATGCACAGCAGTGCTGTGGGATGGAGGAAGCCAGCTGGTGCCACACACTCATGCTTGTGTACCCTTGCTGCTGACATTTCAGGGTAAGGGGAATAGAAAAGTCCCTACCACAGTAGGATGATGGTGGTCTCCTGCAGGCCACTCTCATCGACTTTGACTCCTCCTTCACTTGTATGCAGTTTCTGCCAGGGGTTGGGTCCTCCACAGCAGCTCCACCATGGAAGGCAACCCACAAAAGAAGGTAACAAGTGAAGTCCAGGTAGAAGGCTGGGCATAAACTGAGGACTAAGTAACTCACCCTATGATGATCTGAATATCGAGTGCTATTATGCTAGTTTTTTAACATAATGTTTAAAAGACTAAGAATGGGTAGAGGGGGTGGGGGCAGAGAACCCATGTAACAAAATCCTACATATCAGCTGTTTTCAAGACCCCCACTTTTTACTTCATTTAAAAAAGTACAATGTGTGCTAGTTTGTTTATGCTAGCTTGCCAAACAGCACAGTTGTATGTAGCTATTGACTGCCAAATAGAACTGCTGTATTGTTTGTGTAGTTTTACGCTTAATACCTAATAGGGTCCTTGATCCTCTTCTTGTGTCAAAGGCAGGTGATGAGGCTGCTGGGGGCAACAGTTGGGGGCTGGTCCAGCCGAATCAGGGGATAAGTACTAATTTAAAAGGAAGCTTTCAAACTTGGAAATTGTGATAAAAACAGCAAGAGTGAAAGACGTTTTGTATTTTAATGAACATAAGTCTTAGATTTCTCTCTCTCTCTCTCGCTCTGCTTCTCTCTGTCTCTGTCTCGCTCTGTCTTAAAATACAGGAGAAGAAAAGCAGCTTCTAGCTTTCAGGAGGAATTTACTAGAACCAGTGCATTGTTCTCATTGACCTTCTCCTCAAAGTGTTTAAACATTTACTAAAGCAATAAAACACAACAGGGTATGCAGCAGGTGGGTTGTGAGGCACAAGGTACAGCTGAGTGCCTTCAACCACCTGGAAAATAGGGATGTTGAAAATTTAAAGTTTGCTGGCGAAGTTGGTATGAAGTTGGGATGTGTGCACTGTGCATAATGGGGCAAAGTTCTCAACTCTGCACCAATGACATGTCATGAAATTCTTTATTTTGTTAACAAAGTGATTTTAAAACATAAGAATTAACCCATTTCTCCTATCTCCTACTGCCACCCCTGAGTATTAAATACTGTAGGTATCCTCCACCACCCTACAATCAGAAGCACCCACCTGCCTCCCTCCACCACTGTCCCTGTGAAGTTGCATTTCAAATCTATCACTCACTTACATCAGTAAAATACATCACTTTTCCTCATCTCAGTTGAATTCCTGGCACCAACCCCACCCCTTACCTGCCTAACCCACTGAAATACATGGAAATACATGGAAACCGCAACCCCCACTTTCTGGCACCCACCACCCCCCTACCCCTCCCCACTTGCCCAAAAGATATGTGCTGTAGTTCAAGACCTGTAAGAGAGAAACAAAAACATATTTCACCACAGTGAACAGCTAAGCCTCTCTCTTTTCACTGGCTCACTCCATCAGTTGATGAGGCACCTAGAAGTAACATCTTATTGGTCATTGTGGTCAATCAGATGTTACTACAAAAGCAAGTCATTACCAATGCTAATGAGACTAATGTGCTGTGATCCAAAGAAAACTGAACATTGTATGTTAGCTGCACTGTCCTGGTAATTGAAGTGTGAAACAAATGCAACACATTATGCATCAAGTACATCAAGAGTTGTCCATAACGCCATCCCACTGATGCAGCAGTAGGGCTACCATTTGTGATTCCAGCAATCTGGATTAGGGCATGGACTCAGGTCATAGAGGACTGGCCAGGAGAAGGATTGAGTATTCCGGGACTGCTGTCCTTCTTCAGCAGCGGAGGGATACAAGCCCTGCAGCATGTTCACCACCTAGTGGAAACTAGGTGGTATTATACTTGGGGCCAACAAGCAAAGGAAGGATGTCAGAAGCAAGCATACTCACCCAGAGGTGCAATGGGCATTTCATTGCAGAGCTGGTGTTTCTATAGGAAGAAAGAAAACATCCCCAGTCAGCCAAGGGTGAAGCTAGTATATCCTCAGAAAACAGCCACCAGTCAGCCAAGGGTGAAGCTAGTATATCCTCAGAAAACAGCCCCAGTCAGCCAAGGGTGAAGCTGGTACACCCTTACTTAGAGTCTAATGTATGACCAACATAGCTAACCACTCACCAATGTAGTGGTCCTGGGCAAGCAGTGGATGATGCATACATCTGTGAGATGGTAGGCAACAGGACTGCAACAGTGTTGTCAGGTGAGGGCAGACCACAGTACTGAAGAAAAAGTTGGGTAAAAAAGATTTGTCTACATAGATAAAACAATATGAGTTGTTTTAAGGAGGAGAAAAGCATGCAATCAGATTTAATCAAATGGATGAGTTCCCAGCTATCCACTATGGTTTGTTGATGACAAGGCCCTAAATTGCTTTCTTCCTAGACCCATCCCCATTCCACCCATCTAGTCCCAACCATTTGAACATAGTGTCTAGCACTTTGCTCTACTCCCCAGCTAAAAATCAGCTGATGTATTGCCTGGCTTTAAGCTTCTCTAGCAGATCCTGAAAGAAAGCAATGGCTGCAACCAAGTTCACCCATTTTACAAGAGTACACTGTCCCCAAGCGTTAATGGCAGGGAACCTAAATGTACCGTCTGGATGTTGGTTGGTGTCAAGTAGAAGTCTGAGGATTCTGCTTCTTCCATTATATGAAAAACAATTTCTTTCCCAACCCATTTACAGTATGTATCAACTTTGTCTGGCATTAAATATGTTTCTTGAATAACAGCAATGTGGACAAAATTTGTCTGATTGCTGATTGATCAATTCATCATCTATAGCTAACATATTTTCATTTTAACAGTCAGTATTTTATTTCTTTCAACAGTACTGTGAAGAACATATAAAGCTTTGGAGTGTGGCCATAGTTTTTTTTTTTCAGCTATTTTTCAGCTACTTCACTCAACCCTAGCTTTCCTATGGGAGGGAGGGCAAAGAAATGGTGATCAGCTATAACATGTTTAAAAAATCCTTGAACTTTTCATTTCTACATGAAGTAGCTGTCATTACAGCTTTGTGGTCACACACTTCATTTTGAATTGATCTCGACCTTGATGCTGGAACTTGCATTTCCTCTCAGCAGAAAATCATTAGTTTTGGAGGAGCAACACATTTCATTTGTAAATGCACTTATCATTGGTGATAATGGAAGACTTGCTGAGAGGTTTTGTATTTCACATGCTTGCATGATGAGAGTACAACTACCAATTTCCAGGGCTGCCAACTGAGTTGTGTTTACAGGTTCTTCCACACAACTGTAATCAGACCCTCAGCTCCCATTATGAAAAATGTCAGGAACTGTGTCTCTATAGTAGACACAAAAGCCGAGTGCAATTTGACAATTATACTAAAGAAAAGCTTATCTTGATGTAGTGCAGATAAATGACCAGTGTTCAGCAGTGGGAAGACAGACAATTTATTGGTCTGTTGCAAATGGTTTGCAGTTCCACTTCTGCAATGCTGGAATTAATCTGAAGAAGTATTAAAACTGCCCTTGGTGTTCTGCTCTGATGCTGAGGAGGATTAATTTTAGATTTCAGAACTTCCTGAAGGTTTTGTGTACCTTGAAATAATTGGACATTAGATACCCAGAGGATGATGTGCAGATTCAGTAAACAATTTTTTATTTTTGTTAATTTATTGTACCAGTCAAAAGAACTCACAGCATCAAAATAAAAAATATTTTGCAAGAATGCCCTGGAGCTGTAGCAGTATTATAGACATTATTCGGATTCACAAAATACAATAATGATGATTAAAGTAGAAAACCATTGCATACCTCTTACAGGAGGTCAGTGTAGTTTCTGTCAAAACTGGAGGTGAGTTTGTCAAAACCTACTGTAGCTGAAGAATTAGGTACAGTAGTGTATTGTACATGTAGAGTGCTAGATCAGAAAGAGCTTGTCTGCCACTGATAGATTTGAATCTAGGAACAAATCCTGGCATATGAGTTTGTAGCTTAGTTTAGAGTAAGATTCATGGGAAGGTTTGTGAGTTAATCTAACAATTTCCACAATGCTGCCCGCAGAATAGTGGGACCATGCTGGGGTGGGAGAGCAGTGAGGCTGGGGTGCCAGGGTGGGGAGTAGGTTGTTCCATATTGTACAACTGCCATGGAGGCAGCTTTCATGATGGCTTGGGGTGGGAGGGGGTTGTCAATTTCTGTGATACCGCCAAAGGAAGCGGCGTATAGAGGCGGGGGCTGTCAGTTCTCTAGGACCACCACAGGGAGAGCATGTACGGAGGTTTGGGGAGGTTCAGATATCTGTGATACTGCTGCAAGGAGTGGCATGTATGGGGATCTTGGAGGGGTTCAGATATCTGTGATACTGCCACAAGGAGGCCATTTACTGGGGGCTTGGGGGACACTGGACTGCCAGGGTGGGCAGGCTGCTGTAATGCTGCCTCCAGTACAGCAGCCTGCCTGTGGGTAACCATCCACTTAAGTCTAGTTTTACTAGACTTATCTTTCTATGGCACATCCCTGGATTTGCCCCAGGGATGCGCCACAGACTAGGACTATGAATGGGGATGTGCCCAGTATGCATGGCACGCACCTTTCACCACCCCTCCAGATGCACTGCATATCATTACTGGTGGTATGCAGTGCATTTTGTGACCTCTTGATGCATTGTTGCCCTGCCAGAATTGCCTTTGGGTGCATGTTGGGGATGCCCTGGTGCATCTCGGATCGCTGGTGCATCCCTTTGTGAATTCTGCCTTACATTTATAAAAATGCCCAGTTTCACCAAATAGTACTATTTTTCCAAACTGTGCATTTTAAAGGATGTTTTTAAAAATTATACAATTTCAATCAAAACTGAACATTTTAAACATACTGTTCTGGTTAATGAAATTGAGCAGAACCGTATGAAATTGGTGCAATTTTATGAGAAGTGTGCAAAATTAATTTTTCTTATTTCACCCTGCACTGGTGGTTGGATTAAAACCTTTATTTCTCCCACATTGATGTCTACATGGATCTACTACAGAATCAAAGTGTTTGCCCGACCCACAATATCCTGACTCCATTTGCCCGAAAAGTCAACTGCCCGACAAGTGCAAAAGCCCGACAGTCAACTGCTCAACAAAGGAAATGTGAACACCACAGAGGGACAGGGAGGGAAAAGGAGGAGGAGCTCTTCTACATAAGGAAGGGATCAAAGCAATGGAACTAAAGGGTTAACAGGGAGGAGATGAAGCACTGTGGGTCACCTTGGAGACAGGAAATGGCATCACAATCCACACAGGAGTCATATACAGACCCCCATCTCAGTGGGAGGACATAGACAAGGAAATGATAGGAGGCATCCTTGAATGGCAGATAAAGGGAGATATTGTTGATGGGGATCTGAATATGTCAGATGTTAACTGGAGCACATTTGCTGCAGCCACATCCAAGAGCAGAGTCATTCTTGATACCCTATAGGAGGCATGCCTCAAGAAACTAGTGTTGGAACCCACTCGGGAGGGAGCAGTCTTAGACCTGGTACTCTCAAATGGGGACAGTGAGAGGATCTCAGATTTAGAAGTGGGTAGCCACCTGGGACAAGTGACCAATCAGACAGTAGTGGTTCACAATAAACACAGCCTTAAGTCCGCATCATACAAAAGCAAGTGTACTGGACTTCGGAGGCTGACTGGCAGAATGGGAGAGTGCCAAGGAATACACTAGCAAAGGGCAGGAAGAAGGGGTGGAGGAACAAGGTACAAAATCAAAACTGCCATCACAGAAGAAACAAGCCTTTGTGTAAAGCAAACAAACAAAACAAAATGAAGGAAAAAAACACTATGGTTCTCAAAAGAGGTGGCGAAGAGGTTAAGGAGAAAAGATAGCATTCAGAAAGTATAAGTGTCACAGAAGGAGCAGGAAAGAGAACTGTATCAGTTAAAGCAGATGAAAGTGGGGAAGGCAGTTAGAATTGCAAAGCCCCAAACTGAGGAAAAGTTAGCCAACTCCTTTAAGAAGGGATACCACCTTTATAAGGCACATTAGAGAGTGAAGAAAGACCAAGGAGGATAGTGAGACTTAATGGGGCAGATGGTGATAGTGAAAGGACAGAGATACTGAATGGATACTTTTGTTCAGTATTCACAGAAGAAGAGGCGGGGACATACCTAAACTAAACAATAGAAGCACTCTGGATAGGGGTTAATATCAGTCCATTCACAGAAGAAAGGTTCCTGAAAGAACTCCTAAAACTCAAGGTGGACAAGGCAATGGGGCCTGATGGGATTCACCCAAATTTCTGAAAGAACTAAGGGTAGAACTAGTTACACCACTGACTACCCTTTTAACAAATCATGGGAGGATGGTGTGGTACCTGAGGACTGGAGGAAGGTGGATGTGATTCCCTTCACAAAAGTGGGAGCAAGGCAGAGGCAGGAAGCTACAGACCTGTTAGTTTGACCTCAGTGGTAGGAAAATGATGGAATCACTTCTGAAAGAAAGAACTGTTTAGAACCTAGAGGAGAGCGGGGCACAGGACAAAAGGCAGCATGGATTCACAGTAGTAAGGGTATGTCAGACAAATCTAATAGATTTCATTGACTGGGTGACCAAAGTAGTAGACCATGGGCTGTGGACATGGCCTATCTGAACTTTAGCAAGCATTTGACACAGTCCCACGTAAAGATTAATAAACAAGCTAGCCAGCCTGGGAGTGGGTGCTAGGTAGCCTGAGTAAAAATTGGCTAGATACCAGGATGCAGAGGGTAATAGTAAACGGAGTCCACTCTGAAGAAAGGGGGTTAGCAGGGTACCACAGGATTCAGTATTGGGGCTGGTCCTCTTTAGTGTCTTTATAAGTGACATTGCAGAGGGACTGAAGGAAATATACGCCTCTTTGCAGATGACACAAAATCTGCAAAAGGGTTGATACAAAGGGGGGATGAAAAGGATGAGAAGGGACTTGGCAAGGTTGGAGGAATGGTCAAATGTATGGCAGCTTAGCTTCAGTGCAAGAAGTGCAAAATAATGCACTTGGGAAACTAAAACCCTGTGGAAGAGTACAAATGGGGGTACTAACAACAAGAAAAATGGAAAGGGATCTGGGATAGTCATATCAGACAACCTAAAGATAGGCAGACAACATGAGAAGGCAGTAAGGAGGTCTGAGGAAATACTGGGATACATAAGGAGAAGCATCACCAGTAGAAAACAGAAGTTGTTAGCCCTCTGTACAGACATTTGGTGAGACCCCAGCTGGAGTACTGCATGCAGTTATGGAGACCCCATCTCTGCAAGGACATAGACAGGATGGAGGCAGTCCAGAGGAGGGCAACTAAAATGGTGCAGGGTCAGCACCAGAAGACATATAGAGAGAGACTAAGAAGCAATATGTATACCCTCAAGGAAATGCAGGGAAAGGGGACATGATAGAAACTTTCAAGTACTTGAAGGAATCAACAAAGTCCAGGAGGGTAGCATCATAAAAAGCGATGTGCAAGAACAAGGGGCACAACTTGAAGATGGGGGATAGCTCAGGGGCAACATGAGGAAGTATTTTGTCATGGAGAGGGTGGTAGGCACATGAAATGGCCTTCCTGAGGAGGTTGGGGTCAGAAACAGCAAGGGAATTCAAGAACATGAGACAGACATAAGGCAATCATAGTGGGATAGGAGGAAGTAGGACAGTTGGTTAACTAGGATCTGCTGCTTATCCAATAGGTAAGGAAATGGACAGTTCATGTGGACCAAGTGGTCCTTATCTGCCGTCAAATTCTTTTATGTTTCTATGTTAGTTATATGTTGCAGGGCTTTGCCCCATACCTCCTACACCCCCATAACTTAAATATAATCATCTCTATGGCGCACAAACTTTGATTGTCAGGCAGTTGACTGTTGGGCTTTTACATTTGTCAGGCAGTTAATTATCGGGCAGTTGTAGTCAAGATATTGTATGTTGGGTAAAACACATGTTGGCATCTTGTAGTGCTCCCTGTCTACACAACAGCTCCATCCCAAACTAGACACATTGTATCACATCAAATTATGACTCCTACACTCAGTCTGCTATGAGATTATGCACAGATAATTCTCCCATTCTTTGACATGACATAAAGTGCTGCTCCCAAAACTGCAAAATCACAAGGAGTGGTGTACTGATAGCTGTAAAATAAAGTAATGAAAAAATATCAGCAATGTTCTGGTTCAACATAGAAAAGTTTTATTCCCTCACTATGGGCCCTATGCAGTAATTGTCGTAATCCACAATGATAAGAGCATATACAGGTCCATGCAACTTACGCTGTGTACCTGGCTTTAGCCAGATGCATGGACCCAGGATGCATGACTCTTTAGCTGGCTGATGCATGGCCACATAGATTCCTGCATTGGGTATGGCCAGATGGGTGAGGCTAAGACTTGGGCAGGATCATAGATTTCCCATTGGAAGCCCTGACCAGCCCACAGTAGATCCTCTACCCTGCAGGAACAGAGGCTCATGGGATACAGCAGTCTATGTATTGGCTGCCATGTATGTTCTCAGGTGCTGCACAGTTCCAAACCAGCACACGCAAACCATGCCCTGCAGGCACCATTCACCCCATCCCATGTGGTATTCAGAGGTTCCAAGGCTGTGGGATGCCACGTGGGGATCAGGATACCAGTCAAGGAGGGTTGCACACCAGTTGTGGTATCCTCTGGCTACATGATGGGAACCTCCAACATTGTACAAGCAGAGTGTATTCAGCATTGTGCATACCATGCTCTGCTGGCCAAGCTTGGGCATGCCCACTGACCACCTCCTGCCTGAACCAGCCGTGCAGTTGTGCAGAATCCAATGCAGATGGCCTCAGGTGGTGTTGTGTGCAGGTGATCACCATTGTGCATCTACAGGGTCCCATTGGACACCCAAGCCATGCATATCCTGTCCGTATCGCCACATATTGTGGCATATATGGCGGGATCCCTTGTACATAGGACCCAGAGAGTGAAGCAAGATGCAGATTAAGTACCCCAGCACTTTGAGTCTGGTACGACTTCCTTTCAGTCAGTTGCATCCTGCATTCTGTCTCTGTAAGAAATAAAACTTTTCTACATTCACCTGGAATGTTTCCGTTTTACTTTATACTCCTCATTACTCCTTATGCTTTGCTGGTCTCCCTTCTTTGCAGCTGCATCTCCATAGTGGTGTACATAAAGATTTTTTCCTTTGCCCCAAAGAATGGACCCCTTGTTCCTCCTTTTCCTGTTTTGCCCTAATCTGTGCTTCCACCCTTATCAATGTTCCTTCAGTTCTTATTCTTTCCTCCCATAACTCAGTGGCAGGCACCTGTCTTTCTGGGCCTTCTTTTTAACCAAGAGCTTTAAGATTGCCCTAAAGACATATTTATTTGATCTGGCCTTTCTGTGATTATTTGTTATTTTCTGACTTTTCAATGGCTGCTTAAAGTATCCTTTCTAACTTTTAGATTTGATGATATGGGTTTTAAAAATTGTATAGTTTTAAATCTTATCTGTTTGTATGTAAGCCTTATATAAGTTGTACAAGCACTTTAAACATGTGGAATTGTGCTTTTTATAAATACATTTTGATTTGAATTTTCTACTTCCTCTGCTGTTACCTCTTGTTCCTCCTCTGCCCTCTTTTCCCCATTCCTCCCTCCTTCCTTCCTTCCTTCCTTCCTTCTTCTCCATCTGTTGCATTGCTTCCTATCCTTTTCAATCCCTATCATAAAATCTCAGCCAGGTAATTTGCCTTCTTTCTCATCTCCACTAGAACATCCCCTCATGTCTTTTCTGCTCTCCTTCTCTGTTTTCTTAAAGCCCTTCTATGTAAACACTCATAAGAACACACAAACATATCCCAGGTAAGGCATCATCTAGAGAATGTGTTCGGTTCGGAGTCCTCCTGGGAAAGAACATAGGCTGATTGGAGCTGGTGCTGATAAGGGTCACTAAGATGATCCAGGGTCAGCAAGAATATGAGAAATGGCTGGTAGCCCTAAATATGTTCTCAGTGATGGCCAGGAACAAGATGGGGGCCATGACAGAAGCATTTAAGTTACTGAGGGGTATAAACAGGGTGATTAATGAAGACCTGTTTGTTGGAAGTAGGATACATTCACAAGGGAGCATAATCAAAGGCTGACGGGAGGGAGGCAAGTTGAGGCTAAGCACGAGGAAGTTTTATTTCACAAAGAGAGTGGTGGAGCACTGGAATAGGCTGCCAGTGGAAGTGGTAGGGGCAGGTACCCAAATTGGTTTAAACACAGCTGGGACAGGGTGAATAGACTCATAGTTCTTAGAGGGGCAGAAGGGGCTGAGGTGTTGGGGGCAGGGGAAACAGGAGACAGCCCACCAGTACATTTGGTCAATGAGGTGAGGTAGTGTACTCACGGCAGACTTGATGGGCCATCTGCCTCTTTCTAGTGTCAGATTCTAAGTTTTTATGTTTCAGTAAGAAATCTTGGGGAAGGTTGGTTTACCCATCAGGACTGTCCCCACTAATTCAGTAGCTGTAAATAAGCATAGTCACACTCTACATGTATTTATTTATTGCAACCTACAAACCTCAGTGGTTGAGGATTTAATTACTTCTATCAACAAATGATTTCAGATGATTACCACCATCTGGGTGACAACATTTCTCTTATTCTGAATTGTGTTCCCTGCACTTGTGGGTCATAACCCCACACCTGATTTCACTTCATTTTGGATTTAGATGTACTGGGTTACGAGGTGAAAAGCAGCAAAAGAAGGCACTTGTCCCATCAAGATCACTCTCACAACTGTGGAAATGTTAAACCAACAGTTGTCTTGCATAAAAATAGTTATCGATGGAATTTTCAAAGTTATCAAAGTTGTCCAAATTAATGATATTTTGTGGTTATTAGTCCTGCCTGCAGGAACCTTAAGTTTTCTATTGTGTGATCTCATTTTATCTATTATTATGTAAGCTTTTCAGTTACTCCTAAATCTTTTCACTGCTCTGTGTATAAGTATCATGCCCTTTCTTCCTACTATCAAGTATTTAGCAGTAAAGCTCAGAAGGTCTGTCTTTCCCATTAGATCGCTAACCCTTCGGGTTGATCATTTCTGTACACTCTCTCCATTCTAATCATCTTCACTCTGTTGTATGTAGCCCAAACTGTCCAAATTGGGCCAGCTGAGGTTTCACTAGTGAGTGGTATAATGGCAGTATCACCACATTGTTTCTAGTGGTAAAGTTTCACCACTTAGGGCTCAGTACTATATCTGGTTACATTTTAATTACTTCACCACTAGGGCTCTTGAATTTCAGGGACGGATTTTCAAAGCCCCAGGCATGATGCAAGGAGCCTGTGTCAAACAACAGTGGCGCAAGATAGTCCTGCATCAAACACTGCGCCAGACCCAAATTTCAAAGGTGCCCTGCATCAAAGTCAGACTGCCCTGTGCCAAAGGTGACTGTGTCAGCCCTGTGCCAAAAGAATGGCAGTGCCGGATGAAAGACAGCCTGTGCCACAGAAATGGTGCAAGATGGCACCTGTGGGAATTTCAAACATGCACCCCTGACAACTAACAGATCAAAGTCCTGTCTGCCGCTAGACCAGCCAGAGCTTGTCTAAGCAGCCCTAGAACATACAAAAGGCACACAGCACAACAGACAATGCTGAAAGCTGGACACGGTTGAGGCTCTGAGAGAGAAAGAGGTGGAAGACAACACAGAACAATGCCAGGAGCAGCTGCAATACTCCTCCACATGGCAGCAAGGGCAGTAAGGAGGCAACAATGTGCCAGGCAGCAGTGACAGGAGGCTGCCAGGAGACTAGCACTGGCAGACAACAGCAACACCAATATAGCATTATAAGCCAGAGCACCGTAGAAGAATCATGTACACAGACATGACAATGAACAGTGCCTGTCACAGTACAGGCTGAACAAGGACACTGTCACACAGCTCTGCAACGAACTAAGGGAAGACCTACAAGCAGGATAGGCAGAGGCAACCTCTACCGGTGGAGATAAAATGTCACAGTCGCACTCTGGGGTTTGCAACAGGCATCTTCCAGATGCCCAGAGGAGACACACTGGGAATCTCACAATCAGTAGTCTCAACAAGCCTGTGGCAGTTCCTGAAAGCACTACCGCACAGGACAGCACACAGTAGATCAGATTCCCACGGGATGCCCATCGGCATCAGGCCATCAAGCAGGGCTTCTACAGCATTGCCCAACTACTACAGGTACTGGGCGCAACAGACTGCACCCACATTGCTATAAAGGCACCACCAGTGGATGGGGATGCATATGTGAACAGAAAGGATACCATTCAATGAATTGCCAGGTCACATGTGACAGTCGCTGCAGGATCCTGGAAGTAGTGGCATGGTACCCAGGTCATGCCATGATGCCTACATCTATAGGCACAGTGGCCTGCATGATGGATTTGAGCGTGGAGCAATACAGGAGGATGGCCAATAGGTAGGTACATGTGCAACAGTATGCAAAGTGACACACAGGTAATGCTGAACATAGCCAACACTGAACCCAGGACATGTATGGTGTCCAATGAGACAGGGAAAACACTGTCAACACACAAACACACAGCAGGTGCACATGACAATGTGTGTGCACGGAGGACCAGCCATGCACAGTACCCCCACCGACAGGTAACACATGACACACTGACAGGCAACACAGGAATGGTACCGAGGGTGCCCTGGAAGCCACGCTGCCATGGGGAGCATAGCACAACATGCAACCGTGACCAAGACCAGGATGGCATTGCCCATGGAAATGCAACCCTGGGCCCAAGTGCACAAACACAGACATTCGTGGCATAAGGACATCCCTCCCACCCCATACACACACCACCACACAGCCACACAGCCATGCAGTGTAACACAGCTGGCAGCGCTACTGGGAGGCATACTGGCCACACACACATATGCAGACAACAGCAACACAGCAGACACAGGAACACACATGGTACATACGCGACATGCACGAAGGAGCAGACAGTGTGAGATAGGTGGACCAGCCATCATGGTAACTGCAGCACACAGCATACATGGTGGGTGGAAGACACAGTGGGATGCCAGAAGAACTGCACACAATACTAACAATGCAGGCACAACAACTAACCATTGCCATCATGTTCACAGGTGACACTGGATACCCCTACTGCCATGGCTAATGACACCAATCAGAAGACCACAGAGTGCAGCCAAAGCATGATACAGTGAAGCACATGCAGCCACAAGGGCTGTGATTGAACAAACATTCGGACTCTTGAAATGCGGTTCCAGTGCCTGGACTGCTCTGGAGATGCACTGCAGTACACACCCAGCATGGCATGCAAAATTGCCGTGGCCAGCTGCTTCCTCCGCAACATTGCCATCGACAACAGAATGAACATGCCGGATGAGGAGGACATGAATGGCAGTGGCAATGAAGTGGGTGACAGTGAAGAAGCCAATGCAGCACAGGACAATAACCAAGGCCAACACCCAAGAGGAACAGTGACAGACTGATATAGGTTAGGGCACAGCTGGTACGGAATCACTATGGATAACTCCATGCCACAGCAAACAGCACCATGAGCATGACATAACATCCAATAACCACAACCGGAGTACACGCCACACAATGTGCAATGCCACCTGTGCAGCACCACACCATAGTGCCATATGAACATGCTGAACAAACCAGGCCAAACACCCATGGAACACAGATGCTGGAACAGCATCCCTGAACATGCTCTGCTGTTCCATAGGGTGTCTGTCTGACAGAGACCAGTGATGATACACAGACACTGACTGCTGAATGACCAACAGCCCATGGCAGCAGTACACAGCAACAACCAGAGAAGGACCATGACAGCAGAGGAAGGTGCACACAACCATGGTACCAGACAGAGTGGATGTTTGCATGGCAGAGCAAATGCCCGGATACCATGCTAGGCACATGCCAAGGTGACCATGGCATGGCCAATGTGTGGATGGTCTTGGGTGCCACTGAAGGACACCATGTCTACAGGCATGTCCAAACACAGATGTACAGAAACACACCACTACTGATGGGTGTAGGCACCACGGGTACAAGTATGGTGGCGTGGCACTGAACCATAACCAGGTGGGTGACAAATGCCACCACATGGCCGCACAGGTGTGATGATGGATGCACCAGCATAATGGCACACCACCACATGGCCCATGTGCCCCACTGACCAAGGACAACACCACTGCCATGTAGAATGGATACCATGCATGACAACCAGCCAGGCAGTGCACAGGTGGCCTGGGTCCTGGGACCATGTGCACCAATCAGATGACGTAACTGGACAGACGTTGCCAACATGGAGGCTGGGCACTAGCACCTATGCACCACCACACTCGAGGTGCACATGCAGTGGTGACTGGCCACACCCCCAGAAAGCACACCCATGGGAAGGGGCACCAGACACCACCACCACAATGGAATCCCATGTAACACGGGATAGAGGGTGCAGGTTACAGACACGCCATATATGGGGTGCAATGATCTTACAGCACTGCACCATCACTGGCATGGCATATGGCCACAGACACCATGATAGGTCCCAACCCCCACCCATGGGGCATGGCGATGGACACCACTGTGTGGCATGGCATTGCCAGTAATCCATGCATGGGAATGCATGGCCAACAGCCATGCTGTCACATGCACCACAATGCCCACACACAGTGCCTCACTATCCCTGGCATGTGCCACCGACTGGTACAGCCCACCGTGTCCCCACAGCCAGCAACAGACCCACCACTAACTGAGGGCCACCACAGCAATGTGACGCAGCACAACAGACAATGCTGAGTCCAGTCAGTGCAATGCCAAACCCTGTGACAGTGCGGCACATGTGTGTAGCTGATGCCACCGGCAGAACAAACATACGAACAGACAAAGTAGCCAGCAGAGGAAGGCCAGCTGGACTAACATGCCTGCTCATATTGCAGGGTCCACAGCTTGAGCAAATGTCCCTGCCATCCCACCCCACCCCTCCCATCCCCTTCCCATATGTCCCACCATCCCCATATGCCTACCTCAGCCTCCCTTAATGCTGCTGGCCATTGTCGATGATGGGATGGTCACATCTGGCAGTGCAGACAGGTGTCCACCACCCACTTAGTGAATAGGTGCCTCCTGACCCCTTGCCCAAACCACCCACCCCTTAGCTGATGTCTGTGCCCCATGTGATATGGTTGCCACGGGCCTAAGGTGACTCCCCCATGGACCACATGCATCCCTGGCAGCACCTGAATATCCCACTCATGACCCCCACTCCCACCTGTCTACCAGGGTGTACATGATCAGTGCCCCCAACCTATCCTCAGATGCCATTCCCTGCTGACTAGCAGTCAGCTATGTATCCCTCTGTTGTACCATCACCAGAAGGATAACAACCTTGGTGAGGTGTGGGCACCGGTAGTGAACACTGTACCCTAGATGCAGCCCTACCAGTGACCTGAATGAGGGCAGTACATCCTCCCACCCCTACTACCAATCCACCTAGCTACACATCCCAGCAGCATGTGTGCCTGTGCTACTGCTACTTGCACGGCATGGTGTGCAACTGGTCCCTAATGTGCATCACTCCAACGCCCCGATGCAGGGTCTCAGTCCCACCCAGGTAATAATCTGTCCTGGGTGTCTAGTCCCTGGATGCATAACCCCACAGTCCTTCGCATTGAAGCCAAGCAGAAACACAGACCACCTCCCAACCTTTCCAGAATGCCCTGTGTGTCCCAACCCATGCCCTGCACAGTGATGTAGTGGTGGGTGTGTGCGTGTGCGATGCAGGCACCATAGCATCACAGTCACCATTGGCCCCAGGACCCTGTGCCACAGTGTGTCACGGCAGGTGTTGCAGAGGCTGGTGAGGCAGAACCCCATCCCTGCATCATGGTGAGTCATGGCAGGTGACACAGGGACCAGTGCAGCAGAGCCCCATCCTTGTGTCACTGTGCATCATGGCAGGTGATGAAGAGGCCAGTGTGGCAGAGCCCCATCCCTGTGTCACGGTGCGTCCACGACAGGTGATGCAGAGACCAGTGCAGCAGAACCCCATCCCTGCATCATGGTGCATCACGGCTGGTGAAGCAGCTACATTGGCGCCAGTACCACAGCCATGCATACCACTGCATTAGGGCATCCGATGCATGTACAGCTGGAGTGCATCATGCTGCACAGAGGACAGTCAGTGGAGTCACACTGCATCAGGAGCCTGCATGTAGACAACTGCCACAGTACATGCTGCTTACAACAGCGCTCACAGGGGTGCAAGAACATCACCCCAGCCTACTGCACCACAACCCTTGGGTAGGCACTGCAGGGCCCTCCCACAGCTGGCAGCCCATGGCAGGTCTAGGGGAGCTGTAGGCTGCAAGCAAAGCACACCCCTACAGGTGTTGTACACAGAGACACCTCATCCCCAGCAGGTGCAATAGGTGTGGCTGACCCAGTACTTCACATCATGGTGGCCCAGGGCCCAGGAGACTGAACTTCACTGATGAGGAGACCACCATGCTCGTTAGCTCTGTGACAAAGTGGTCAAGGCTGCTGCTGCCACCAGGCTCAGCAAGGCACCATGTGAGGACAAGGACAGGGTGTGGTGCAGCATAGCCGGCAAACTGCAGACACTGATGGGTGTCAAGTGCACACTCCGACAGCTGAAGCACAAACTGAACAATATATCCGCAGGGAGCCAGGGATCCTGAAGAGCCTCACAGACCAGGCCAGAGAGGCAGACATATGGATGCATGGTGGCCATCATAGACAGACAGGTGGGTGGCACACCACATGCACATAGTGGCAGAGACACAGCCCCACAGGGCCTGTACCAACCACATGTCTAACCCATGTGATGTCACTGTTTCCACAGATCCGCAGACGTGTGTGACTGCAGAAGAACATGGAGCCACACAGCAGGACACCGAGATGACCAGGCAATGTGAGGATGGCTCAAGTACAAGTGAGGAGGGTAAGTGACACATGCCATGTGTGTGATGTGTGCAAGGATAACAGATGAAGGCCGGCCAGCCCAGCCGTGGTTGTGTATAGGTGTACAGCCCACAAGGTAACAGGGTCATCAAGGCAACAATGCAAGGTGTGTGTGTATGTTGGGGGTCACAGGGTACCTGAGCAGATATGCACAGCATGTGCAGGTACTGTGTGCCACTGTGCCCCACAACATAGCACTCCAATGCAACCATAACACAGTACTGTAGAAGGCGAAGGTGTCATCAGACAACCCCAACACAGCAAGCCCACACCACTCCTGCAACAAGCGCCTAAGGTGATTGCCAAGGTACACGTGGTTTATGTAATAATGCAGGACCAGCATGTTGCATGTTGCATGACCGACAGGGCACAGATGCAACACCACCATGCCACTGACATGCAAGACATGTATGCCTGCACACATATGCCTGGACAAGCATGACAGTACCACTGCCTGAACATGGTCATGCACATAGACAGTGCCATGCCACAGTGTGACACCGGACAAGGTGTATGTGAACAGGGCAGCCAACACCACAGGCAACATGGTACAGCTGTATGGGTGCAATGGACATCTGACAGCAGGCTTCAGCAACAGGAGCACACAGATGTCACGGCATGGACACAGGTAGGCACAGTGGGGGCCAACCCACACTGCCACTGTGCTGGGCCGAGACACCCTGCTGCTTGGCACCACTGTCCCCTGTGGCTATGGCAACCCTGACAATCTACAGTTCCCACAGTCACATGGGGAGGAGGCATAGCATGTAGGTGCACAACTCTGGGGCATTGGCGGATGTGTCACCCTGGATATGGTGGAGGGATGGCAGCACTGGAGTGGCAACAGGGACAGCAGTACGTGGCGTGTGCACACTCTGCACCAACAGTGGGCAACCTGCACACAGACATGGTGGTGGGTGACTGACATGCACACCACCTGAAAGTCCATGGGTATGTGCCCCAGAACGGGCACCATATGCATGCTACACAGAGGTACATGCCACACTGTCCATGCAACATGGCACCATGGCTACAGCCTACACTGCCAGGTATGGCCAACATATGTGACATGTGAGTGTGTCCACAGATGGCTTGGGTGACACTGTGTGTGCATGTGCTGCTGGATGCTACTCATATCCCACCACCATTGTCTTTGCAGGTGGCAGTGAGGATAATGAGGATGATGTGGATGAGGCAGCTGAGGACATGCTAACACAGCATCTGAGAGCTCTCACAACAGCAATGATGAACCTGAAGCAGCAGGAGGCACTGAGTTACGCAGAGTGCACACGGCAGATGCAGGCACGCGCGTGTCCGACAACAGGTACAGGACATGGTGGTGAGCGGTCATAAGTGACCCATACTGGGTGCAGAACAGCTCAGGGCACACAGTCAGCTGCTGTGGAATATGTGCCCCAACAATGCACATGACAGCTGGCCGCTGCACCTGCCACAGTGGTGGGAACCACTGCAACTGCAGGACTCACAGGACAGGAAAATGTGGAAAGTGGAACTCATATGGACCAGGCCACATGGCCTGCTGTCCCTGCTGGTGATGGCCATAGACATGATGAAGCTGGGAGTGCTGTGGGCATTGCTCGCCATGACGCCCCTGTGCAGTGTGTCGCTGCCACTGCCAGGCAGCAGCTACAGGATGTGGTAAAGCTGTTAGGTAGCCTATTGGTATCCATAAGTGCAGTCATGGACACACTTGGGGAGCTTAAACGTTAATGGGTGCCAACTTATGCATGCATCACCTCTGTGGTGTAGAACAGATCTGTAGGTGCCATGACACACAGTACTGGCAGTGTGGATTGTGTGTACCATATTGCCTGGAGGAATGAGGGTATGTTAAACTGTTGTAGTAGACCGCTCTGTTATGTAACATAGCATGTGCTGAATGGCAGGGTTGGCACAGTCACCACAGTGCTTGGCTTGCATAGATGTGTGGTTTGGGTCATGCTGGTGTGTACACAGTTGGCTGTGGCACATGGCGGCACCACTGCAATGTTCACTGTTGCTGTACAGCCATGACAATGTTGATATGTAGTGTACTGATTGTACTACACTTGTACACTTGCAGCAGAGGGATTGTACAGTTGTTGGTTGTACTTGTTGTTACTGTTCTCACACAATATATGCACTGTTGTGTTGCCATATTCCATTGATGTCTGTGTCATTCCTCCACCGTGGGGTGCCATGTGTTGCATTGGGGTGGGATGCTGACACAGTCATGTATTGTAGGGCATTGTGTGATGTGCAGGTATGTGCCATCACATGCTCAGCATGTCACGGACCGGGCACAGTCCTTGTACACACACAGGGCAATGTCACTCAGTAGAGTCAGTGGGTCTGCTGTGGTGTTCTGTCATGAGCAACAGCCCATGGCCATGTAGGAATGGCATGACAGTGTACACAACCAGTGGCATGGACGATGGGCACGTATGTGATGCTGTGATGGCTGGGGGTACCAAGAGTGCCATGCTGCTAGGGGATAGTAAACATCATGCATGACCGAGGTCACAAGGCTGTCCTGAATGTCACTCACCCACTGGTGATGGCTGCAATGGTGTACATCTGTGCGTGTCAGCACACTGACCTGGCATACACTACCCTGGACACAGGAGACTGTTGGCAGTGTGGTGGGTATGCACTTGTATCGCCCACCACATCTGTGGCATGCATGCCAGCCCACTGACAGACAGACCTGTAGGCTACATGGCACATCCCATGGACAGCATGTACAGTTGCTGCATGCACACCCTGCAGCAGCCGCCCTTTGTCCACTGTTACACAGCCTCACACATGGCTGTCCCCAGGTGATGGTGTATCAGGGCATACTACGTACTCCATCCCATACACAGGTCACACACTGCTACATGGCAGTTACAGACGTCTGTGATACTGTTGCACACCACTATCCACATGGCCTGTGTTCTACTGTCATGTGTAATAGACAGCATATTGCACAGTGTGACAGAAACATAGTAGTGTATGCAATGGCAAGTGTGGCTGAACACAGTGCTAGTGGTTGGGCACGTATATACAGGGCTGCACAGGATCCGGCACAGGAGGTTGACGTGTGTGGGGTGGGTATGCTTGGCCACACCATTGCCCGCACTCGGTGTCTGACATCACCTGTCGGCAGACCTATCACAGGTGCATGCAGCTGTTAGTGGTGCCTGCCAATTGGTATGTTGTCACTATGGGCCCTCACAGGTGCCACATGGTGGGCATGCCCGAATGGGTGGTTGGACTGAGTAATGCAGTGCGGTGTGTTGTCCATCTGATGTCCATGCAACTGCTGTGTGTGGGTGTGTGCGCCATGATATGTCTGCATGGGCCCACATGCAGAATGGAGGGTGCACCATCATGGTGCAGGGTCAGGGATGTTGCATTGCTATGCTCACTGTGGCGATGGAAGCTGGTGGTGGTGAACACCCATCCAGCCATGTGTGCATGGCTGGTAGCCAAGGCTGCAGGCAACACCTGTGCACACAGTGTCCGCCAAGATGGTTATGGACCATAGCAATAGGTGATGAGGAGTCTGTTCAGATGTGCCTGTGCTGGGACATTGGTGGCTACACTAATGACTGGTGGTGGATGGCGCCCATGAGGGGTGGTCTCTGATGGTGTACGGGGCTACACTACATGGCAGGGCACACATGTGGACCACTGAGCATGGCACCAGGGAGGGTCACAAGACTCTGTGTGGACTGGATAGTGGACAGCATGATTTGGACAGACTGTGGGTGCCCATGTCCAGTCACATGGCCCACGCTGCAGAGTGCATGGTGGCACACTACACAGACATGGTGTATGTCTCATTTGCATGATGGGTCCCAGCCAGATGTCGGGATAGGCACCCCCCTGTTCAGGTCTACATCTCCAGCACCGTCGGGGTCTGTGTCAGTGGCACATTTGGTGCACACATGCCACAGGGTCTGGGTGGGTGGCCTCGCTGGGCCAGACCCCACAACAGGCACACCAGTTGGTATCCCAATACTGCCACTGTATTGCAGCATGGGCATGGCGGTGCCTAGTGGGCATATACTATTCAGCAGTGATGTGCAATGGGGCCCCACTGGCCGGTAGTGGTGGCTGTCCCTGCAACTGCCAGGGTCCACATGTCTCATAACACTCATGGTACTGGCCTGTCCCCATTGACTGGACATATGTTCCCAGTGATTGACCCACATGAATAATCCCATCTGGATCAACGATACCCACCAATCATCTGTGACAGTATGTGGGGAGGTGGAAGCCACTATGTGTTGCTGTCAGCAGACAGGCATGCAGACATGCCCCACCTGTTGTAGCTGCTGGCTGTGCCCATGTTAGGTGCATACACCTGTTGTGCGGTGGCGGCCTGACCGTTACGGCAGGCTATGAGTTGGCTGCTGATGTGTGGCGGGGGCACACTGGGATGAGCCAGGTGCCGGGGGTCCGACCACCATGGGCAGCATACCCAACATCTCTGTACACCCTGGTGGTGAGCATTTCTGGACATGTGGATGACACCTCTGTGTACAAGTAAGGCACTGTCAGATCAGATACTTTTAGTGCTATTCCAGCCGGGTGTGGTGGTGCAGCAGAAAGGCATGTGGAGCCATCTTGTTGCGGACAATACCGGAGGTACTGTTCGGGGTGCACTGCACAATGCGGGCCATGGTTACAGTGGACCATGTACCACCCAATGTGGTATCTCTGGGAGGCTAGTCAGTTGTGTCAGGGCATGGCATGGTGCACCATGTAGCCAGAGCATAGGCGTATAGGGTGGGTAGGTGCCGCTGTGCCGTGTGGGTGCGAACTGCACATACAGATATGCTGGATGGACCCCAAGGGCTCCTGACTTGTGTGTCCTGTGCCCAGACCATGTATACTGTGCATGTGCAATGTGTGCGCATCATGGGCGTGCATTGCATCTGCTAGCCAGGCAGGGCACATGTGCTGTGTGTCACTGTGCCAGTCTACACAAGCAAGTGTCGCTATGTGGGGTGATGCATCTGGGAGCATGGGACGGGTGATCAGTGGTGTACCACTGGCCTCTGTGCAGGAGCAATGCCAGTCACTGACACCCTCAGTGTTGCCAGGGATGTCACTGTGGTCAGCATCTGCTCACAGAGAGGGACCCCAGGTTCGGTGGGAGTATGGACACAGTGGTTGGGCTACAGGACACACAGACCACACATGCACAGATGGGGTGGTGCTCCAGCATCTCACAGAATGGCTTCACTGACAGGCCATGCAGGGGTGTGTACAGTGGGACATGAATCAGAACACAGGTCCACCTGTGTGTGGTGCCAGCAGCTGCATCAGTTGAGCTACCGGTCCTGGGGTGATGCTCACGGTGGGTATGATGCACACCACACAGTGCCAGACAGCAGCACCAATGGCACACAGGCAGCTGGGATGCATAGCCAGGGGCTCAGTAGTGGGTGTGGGGCTGTGCGACCACCTTGTATTAGCCAGTGCCTGGTCATTGGCACATGTCAGGTGGTCAGCACCACTGCCCACACCTCGGCATGGTCTGTGCCCTACCACGGTGGGTTCTAGGGGTGTTACACTACTGAAGGCTGGACCTGATGTGCTTTGGCATTGATGGGGCATGTGTGTGCTGCACATGTACCCCTGGATGCCGGGGGGCATGTGTGGGCCCCACAGGTCCATGATGGGGATCATCATGGTGGACACGGCTGTCTCCATCCAGCTGTGTGGCAGCCTTAGTGTGAGGGGCACTGTCAGTGGCTAGCAGGTGAGGGGTGTTGGGGTGGCCAGAATGCAGGACTACATGATCTTGTCAGTGAAGGCTTGAATCCGCACCCAGTGGGATAGACTCCACAGGACAGTGGGCAGGTCATGATACAGCTGCAACTGGGCATGGGCGCATGCACTGTGCTCCCCTGGATGGGTGGCCTGGGGGTAGGGGCTGGGTCATCACCAGATGCTGTGCACCCTGCAACACAGGCATGCCTGATCACCCACATGGCCATCATCCACTGCCACCATCTGTTGCTCGAGGACCATCTGTGTCACTGTCAACCATCTGGGCACCGCTCTGTCCTGTGGTACATGCCTGTGTATTCACCACCCAGGTGCACGCATCCTTTGACTGGTCTGGTTGGGATGACCTCAGCGGCAGCTGCATTGTGCAGGGGCACTGCCAGGTGTGTGTTGCATGCACTGCCAGTGCATGTTCAGCTGTTACTGTACTCTGTGCAGTTGTGGCCTACAGATGCGTGACTGTGTCATCAGCAGATGCATGTACCCTAAGAACACTGGGTAGTGTGGTGTATTGATCGGAATACTCGATCACCTGTGGGATCAGTGCCATGGTGGGAGGGCCTAACAGGTTACTATATAGGCCACATAGCAGGACAAGTGTACACCACAGTGAATGAGGGCGGCAGATTACAGGGTACTGTGAGGTGTGTATATCCAGCATGGGTGGTGGCTGAATGGTACGGTCTACTGCAGTGTGGCCATTCTGTATACTGTGCAGAGCATTGCACAGACATGGTACTGGCATGTGGGGGCAATGCAGCTGTGTGTGTTACTAGGTTGGTGACAGTGCAATGCTAGAAGGCACGTTCCTTAGTAACATACAGACATGGGCAGACTGGCTACGATGCGGTACTCCTGTGCCACACCCTCAATGCCTTATGTTTCCATCCTAGAGTGGGGCATTCAGCACCTGTCATTTCAGAAGGCAGGCATCATAGGTTGCCACTGGTGGTCCATGGGTGTATCCTACGCCATGTGTGTGCATTAGTGTGTGTGTGTCACCATGCAGTGCTAACGTTCACAGGGTGTGTAGTGGGTGGCCATGTGTGTTCAGGGACCACAGTGGTGTGCATCTGGGGCTGTGGGGTGCTATGTGTCATGTCCTCTGTCCCAGCCACTGTTCATTGCTGTGTGTGACAGTCCCATCAGCACAGCTGTCCCGTACCATGTGGGGTGTGTGTGTGTGCTGTCCTAGCACAGTGCGCAGTGTGGTGGGGCATGTCATTCAGTGTCTGTCTTCGGCATCTTCCCATGCTGTGCAGTAGTCACTAGTGTTTTGCACTGCTGCTGCCACACTTTGGAGTGTTGATTCCTGATGCACGGTCTTGCACCTCTGCATCTGCTGTTCCACTCCCAGTGGTGTTCATGGTACCAGTGGCTGCTGCACTGGATACCACACATGCCTCCATAGCAGTCCCCTGAGCTGTGCTCACCCTTGCCCTGTTGACATCTGTGTGCCCATGTTGTCCTGCACTGGTTGCCTCACATACTGCTGCTGTGTTCACCACTGTAGTCTCACTGGGTATGACAGATACAGTACCTTGCGTGGCCTTCCCTGGTGCGTACAGGCTGTTGAGCTGACTCCTGTGCAGCCTAGCTGTGTTGCACACTGTGTGCAGTGGTGGACTTTGCACCGTCAGTGCTGCCAATGGTGGACAGTGTTGTATGCATACCTGTGGTGTGGTCCATGCTGCTGTGCCATGCCTGTGTTTGCCCTGTTGCTGTGCGTGGACATGTCACACGACTGTGTGTCTGTTGTGTTATGTTGGCGGTGCACTGTGCAGTGGTGGCATACATGTGTCCCTCCATGCTGGCTGTGCTGTTATGCACAGTGGTTGCCTGTGCACCCTGGTCACATGTTGCCTGTGGTGCCACTGCACTGTGGGACTGTTGTGCCATGTTGGGCTGGTCCTGTTCTGCTGCTGTGGGTCTCAGTGTGTCTGTGACCATTGTCCCCTCAGTGGGTCTGCATGTCCCACCTGCTGTTGTCACCCACACGGTATAGGATGGTATGGTGGTGGCCTGTGTGTTTCAAACTCTCCAGACTGTGGTGCCACTATGCCACCTGTGTGTTGCTCCTGCTGATGATGCACAGTGACCACAGGATACACATCGTCTGGCCGGATGGTTTGCTGGTCTCGTCGCCAGGGTTCCAATCGTCCTTGTATCTGTGGTTGACCTGCCTGTTGTGTGACATATCCACTGCTGTGCCCATGTCCACTGTTCATGTATGGTCCATGCAGTGTGCGTTGTACACCTCCATACACAGGTGGATGTCTCTCCCATGGACATGTGTTGCCATGGATTGCATCATGTATGGGCCAGTCTGCATTGGTACTGGTCATGTGTCAGTGTGTTGAGCATGTGCAGTGGAATACACATCACTATGGATGTTGCTGCTATGTGGCCCATACCACTGGACACTTCCCTCCATTGCTGATGCTGATGGCACATTGCTGATGCGTACCACATATGGGGTGGTGTATTGTGCATGTGGTGCACTTCCTGCCTGGCTCATATTGTGGTATGTGTCCTGTATCCCTGTGCCACATGCTTCGTTGTGGCATTAGCTGCCCCCACCATACATGGCATGGCCTTGTTCCTGACCACTGACCATGACATGGCTATCACCTGCAATGCTGTGGCCATGGTTTGTGCAGCTTGTGATTGCTCCCATGTAACTGCACCAATTGTTGCAGTAATGCTGTTGTCCTATCCTGGCTTCTCCTGGCTGTTTGCCTGCTGCTGGATGCTTGCCTGTATGCCAAACAGTATGGCCTCCATGAATCATGTTAGCCCTTGTATTGGCCACACTGGTCTGCACTGTTACATGCCTGCAGCTATGGACCCTCAATGTGGCCCAGGTTTGCTGTGGTGGCAATGTGTGTGTCTCAAGTGCTGCATGCATCCCACTCATGCTACTGGCCATGGACTCCTTGGCATGCACCACCTCCTGGAAGTACTGTCTGCTGTGGGGTGTCCATATGTATGTCCATTGCTGTTGTGTCATCACTGTCTGGCTCCACCACCTTGGCCATGCACACACTGTGTGGTGTCACCTTCCTCATCAGCTGACAATGCAGGGTCTGACACAGAATCCTCACATCCCATGTTGTGGTGGCTGTTGCAGTTGTCTGTGTCTGGCAGTTCACCTGTGTACTACTCACCTCACCTCATTGGCCCTTATGTTTGGCTCACTGTGGTGTTGCAGCACCTCCTCCTCCTCCACCTCCTCCTCCTCCTCCTGTGTCACTGCATCTGTTTGTGTGCCTGGGCTGCTGGGTGGCATTGTTGTGCTGCTTGTCTTGCTGCCTGTCATGGACCTTCTGTCCTCCCTGGCATCATCTGTAGGTATAAAGCACATACATTATAAGGCTGGGTCCTCATCATGTGTTCCCATTGGTGTCCCCATGTTGTGCTGTGTGGTTGCAGTTCTGTTTGTGTAATATTTACACCTGCCTGTGTGCAGTCCACAGTACATGTCTGTTGCACGGTGCCATTGGAGTCAGGCCTGTCACGGAGACCCTCGCATTGCATTCCTAGATCAGTGTTGTGGATGTTGTGTGGCTACCAGCTGTCAGTGCAGTGTTACACACATGGCGTGGGGATGGCATCATTGGTACTATGCTGCGTGCCACAGGGCATTGCATGTTTATACAGTGTTGGCCAGATGGGTGCGGGAGCAGTGATTGTGTCATGCAGTGTCCTTTCTAGACATGGACTGTGGGGTACTATGTAGCTTGTGTGCCTGTTCACAGTCACATGGCCATGACTGGGAGCTACTGACAGGGGTGGGTTCATGGGTACTGTGGGGGTGTAGTGCTGTACAGAGGTGTCATGGGACTGTGATCTGGTCTGTGTGCTGCATTGTTGTGTGCAGGTCTGGACTGTGTGTTCAGTGGGCCTGGGTCATGCTGGGAGGTATGGTGTATACTGGGGATACTGGTCATGAGTGCATGTTGGAGGGTGGTGTGTGTTGGTGCCCTGGTGGTTTGCCACGTATTGTTGATTGTTAGAGCCTGGGCTGCCTGGTTGGGGCAGTGTGTTCTCCATCAGCTTTGTCCACAGTACTGTCACATGCACCCTGCTTGGTAGGTATCTGTACCATTACCCTGTGTGCCCATTCTGGTGTACACCTGTTGTACCCTCCATTCTCCACTGTGGTGGGCATTATGGAGGGGTGTGAGGAGGTGTTCTGCAGGTGGCAGTGTTGTCCCTCCAGGGTTCCCTTCACCTACATGCCCCCCACCACCACATCCAGTGGTATCTTGGCTATGTACATGACACTACTCTGTTGCTACTTCTGTATCGTCCTGCCACATGTGGTCTTCCGGGACTACAGTTTTACAGCATACTGTTTGTGGAGGTGTCTGGCATGGCTGACACTGTCATGGGTTGCCCTGCTTGTCACTTGGATGGGTCTTCTGTGCCGCCCTGTGTGGCTTGTTTCATGGGGCTGCAGGATGGTTCCCGGACAGGCCCTTCTGTTCACTTCCATTGCCTTTCCTCTGTAGTACATAAGATGTGTGGATTCTGGGCTGTTCATACTGGTGGCTGTCACATGTCACCCATTCATTCTGTATTGCTGGTGTGTCTGGCCATTGTCTGTCTCACTGTGGTGCTCCCACAGGCATAGCTTCCGTGTTCAGCTACATGGCCTATCCCTGTGCACAATGTTGTGCAGAGTTCAGCTTTGGCATCTGCAGAATGCATGCTACATGGGGTCTGCTGATGAGTCAGTGTTCTGTACATCTGTACAGCTCACCTTATGATGTTGGTCATGTGCCTGTGGTCATGTGCCTGCTACCATGTTCTGGCTGACTCGATTGCTGCCTGCCAGTGTGCCTTGCGTGCAGCGGATGTGCTTCTCCAGTTCTGTTCACATTGCTGGCATGGGCTGCACGCCCGTTGGCCTGTCATGGGTGGCTGGTGCAGGGTGGACACACACTGCAGGTGTGCTGTTCCTATTGGCAGTGATGGGGATACTATGCAGGAGATGGGTGTGCACTTGCAGTGCGGCAGTGCCTGGCCTCATGTTGTGTGCTTCAGAAACATAGAAACACAGAATTTGACAGCAGATAAGGACCGCTTGACCCACCTAGTCTGCCCATTTCCTCACCTAACGGATAAGCTGCAAACCCTAGTAAACCAACAGCCTACTTCCTCCTACTCCCCACTAGAATTGCCTTATGTCTGTCCCATGCATTATTGAATTACTCCACTGTTTTTGACTCTCGACCTCCTCAGGAAGGCTGTTGCATGTGTCACAACCTTCTCTGTAAGAAATACTTCCTCACGTTACCTCTGAGCCATCCCCCTCTATCTTCAAATTGTGCCCCTTGTTTTGCACATCTTTTTCTGAAAGATGCCACTCTCTTATACTCTGTTGATTCCCTTGAGGTATTTGGAAGTTTCTATCATGTCCCCCTCTCCTCCTTTCTTTGAGGCTATACCTCTTTAGTTTCTTTAGTCTTTCTTCATATGTCTTCTGATGCAGACCCTGCATCATTTTGATTTACCCTCCTCTGGACAGCCTCCACCCTGTCTATGTCTTTCTGGAGATGGGGTCTCCAGATGCGCTCTTACCAACTTTTTGTACAGAAGGCCAACAACGTCCTGTTTTCTACTGGTGATGCCTCTCCTATGCATCCCAGTATCCCCAACCCTCATTACTGCCTTCTCACATTGCTGGCCCTCCTTAGGTCATCTGATATGACTACCTCCAGGTCCCTTTCCATTTTGTTGCTGTCAGTATCTCACCGCATGTGTACTCTTCCCTGGGTTTTGTTTCCCAGGTGCATTACTTCACTTTTTGCACTGAATCTAAGCTGCCATACATTTGGCCATTCCTCCAACTTTGCCAAGTCCTTTTCATCCTTTCCACCCCACCTTGTGTATCAACCTTGTTGCAGATCTTTGTGTCATCTGCAAAGATACATACTTTCCCTTCCAGTCCCTCTGCAATGTCACTTATAAAGACATTAAAAGGACCGTCCCTAGTACTGAACCCTGTGGTACCCCACTAGTAACCCTCCTTTCTTCACTGTGGACTCCATTTACTATTACCTGCTGTGTCATGTTGTCCAACCAGTGTTTTGCCAGGCTACCACCCTAGGACCCACTCCCAGGCTGGCTAATTTGTTTATTAATCTTTTGTGCTGGACTATGTCAAATACCTTGCTAAAGTCTAGGTAGGCCATGTCCACAGCCCTCCCTGGTCTGCTTTGGTCACCCAGCCAAAGAAATCAATTAGATTTGTCTGACACGACCTTCCCGCTGTGAATCCATGCTGCCTTGGGTCCTGTGCCCCACTGGCCTCCAGGTACTCAGCAATTCTTTCCTTCAGAAGTGATTCCATCATTTTCCTACCACTGAGGTCAAGGTGATAGGTCTGTAGTTTCCTGCCTCTGTCTTGCTCCCTCTTTTTGAAGGGAATCACATCCACCCTCCTGCAGTCCTCAGGTACCACCCCATCCTCCCAAGATTTATTAAATATGATAGTCATTGGTGTTACTAGTTCTTCCTTAATTCTTTAAAATCCTAGGGTGAATCCCATCAGGCCCCATTGCTTTATCCACCTTCAGTTTAAGAGTTCTTTCAGAACCCTTTCTTCTGTGAAAGGACTAATATCAACCCCCATATCTAGAGTGCTTCTATTGACTGGATTAGGTATTTCCTGCTTTTCCATTGTGAATACTGACAGAAGTATTTGTTCAGTATCTGCTTTTCACTGTTGCTGTCTGCCCAACCACCTTCCTCTTTGTTCAGCCTCAGTAACCCTGCCTTAGTCTTTCTTTGCTCCCCAATGTACCTATACAAGGTTTTATCTCCCTTTTTAACCAAGCCGGCTATCTTTTCCTCAGTTTGGCCTTTGCTATTCTGACTGCCTTACCGCTTCCTTCTGCTTTAACTGGTACAGTTCTCGGTTCTGCTCCTTTAGTGTTTCCTTATACTTCCTGAATGCTATGTTTTTTCCTTACCTTCCCCACCACTTCTTTTGAGAACCATAGTTTTTTTTCTTTTGTTTTGATTTGTTTATTTGCTTGCACAAAGACTTGTTGCCTCTGTAATGGTGGTTTGATGTTTCCCATTGTTGCTCCACCCCACCTTCTTGCCTGTTTGCTAGTGCTTTTCTGAGGCACTCTCCCATTTTGACAAAATCAGCCTTCCTGAAGTCTAGTACTTTCACTTTGTGTGGCTTCACTCTACAGCTAAGTTTATAGTGAACCACACTGTTTGTGGTCGCTTGTTCCCAGATGGCTACCCACTTCAAGATGAGAGATCCTCTCTCCATCCCCATTTGAGAGTATCAGGTCTAAGATTGCTCTCTTCCGAGTGGGTTCAAAACTATCTGTCTGAGGCATGCCCCTAGGGACATCAAGAATGGCCCTGCTCTTGGATGTGGCTGCAGCAAAGGTGCTCCAGTCAACATCTGGCATATTCAGGTCTCCCATTAGCAATATCTCTCTTTCTCTGCCATCCCAAGGATGCCTCCTATCATTTCCTTGCCCATTTCCTCCCCTGAGATGGGGTCTGTATGCAATCCCTGTGCAGATTGTGGAGCCATTTCTAGTCTCCAGGGTGACCCACAGTGCCTCCGCTCCTCCCTGTTTACCCTTTAGTTCTGTTGCTTTGACCCCTTCCCTTACATGAGAGCTACTCCTTCTCCTCTTCTTCCCTCCCTGTCCCTCCTGTAGATTGTGTACCCTGGTATGTTGACATCCCAGTCATGGTTCTCAGTGTACCATGTTTCTGTGACTGTCACAATGTCCAGGCATCCTCTTCCATCAAGGCACCATTTCAGGAGCTTTTACCTAGACTGCGGCATCGGTACTCATTACCCTCCATTTTTATGGCTTTATGTATTTTACTCCATCCCTGTCCCTACTTCCTTTGTTTTCTCCATTTACCTCAGCCCTTCTCCTACTGACTGCTCTATTTTGGTGTTTACCTCACTAATTACCCTGATTTTTTGGGGGAGGCTAGAAGTTTCCTTTCTTCTCTTCAGTTTCCCCGGCTAGTTTAAATGCTTGCCACTGAAGCATTTAAACCTATTACTAAGGATCCTGGTTCCTCCAGGATAGATGCAGATCTCCATGCCTATATAGGCCTGCATCCTCCAGGTGGAGCCCCAGTCCCCAATGAAGCCAAATCCTGAGCTATGCACCAGCTTTTCAACCAGTCATTAAATCCCATGGTGTGGAGTGCCCTAGTCTCATCCATGCCATAGATAGGTAGCACTTCTGAGAAAGTTACCATGTGTGCTACTTGTCTAAGGCCCTCCTCAACTCCACAAACTCCTGTTGCACTGCTCTGATCCCATTCTTAGCCAGGTCATTCGTCCCTAGGTGGATAATGACACCCAGCTCCCTCCTCCTTGCCACTGCTCCCACAAACCTGAGAATTTGTTGTGTCCCTCCAAGCATTGGTGCTGGGCAGGCCCTCCCTCCCTTTCCCATCCCTCCCCAGTTCTACCTCCCTAACAATTGAGGTCCCCACCAGGAGTTGTTTTCTTCACCTGTGGGTTCCTGGGTCACCCTCCTGTAGGTCTCCATTGTGAAGTTCCCAGCATCCTCCTTGGTCTCCTCTGCAGGTGCCTCCATAGAGGAACCATGCTTCACAAAGTGGAGAATGAATTGTGGAGAGCACAACTGGAGGGATGCACCTCTGTTCCACCACCCTCACCCTCCCTGAGTCCACCGTGGTCCAACCACTCCTCTTTCTTGGCAACCTCTGAGGTAGTGGCGGTGGTCTGGGTGGTCCCTGTGTGGGGAGCAGGTTTCCTGAATCCTTGCCAGGTCAGCATGGAGATGAACAACCTCCTCCCTCAGACCAGAGGTGCCTGCAAATAGGGCAGCAATGCAGTTTCCAGAATGTCTCCCGAGAGACTGCTGCTCCACAGCCAGTGCATTGCACCACTCCCCACATGTCTGTGTCCTTCCAGTTACAGATGCTTTTTGTTTTTGTTCTTGTTTTAGTGTGTGCAAGCTTGTGAGTGTCTCTACCCCTATTCAGTGTGCTGTGCTTTTAAGGATATGAACAGGTGTATGTTGTTAGCAGTTTTGAGGAAGTGATGTCAGAACCCTGCTATAAGGAAGTTATGTGCTTGGGGTGGGTAAGGTGAGGAAGGTTGGGTGGGAGTAAACCTATGCTGTCCAGAAACAATCAACTACAACTCTTACCCTCCACCCTGGGGTGCCTTCCTTCCTTTCAGACACCTACTTCACAAAGACTAAGTAACAGGTCTAGTCACAACTGACTGCAAATATCTCCCAGCTACAGTTCCTTCCTGGAAAATTAAAGTTAAAACTAAGAAAAGTCCACCCAAAAACAGAATCAATACTAGTTACTTACACAGGTCCAAAAGTAATAATTCAGTTCAGTGTAGTCTAGAAAATAACCTCCTTGATTCAAGGAAGCTGTGGCTGCTTTCTCACTCTCCCTGTCTTCAATGTGAGAAGGAGACTGTAACACCTCTGAGGAAAAAAAAACTTTTCAGCAAAAATAAATAAATAAAATAGGGGCAAACAGTAATTTTGTAGCCTAATGATAAAAGTCACAAAATTTAAGCACCACCTGTAATAATTTCACAGAAGATATACCATGTAAGAAACACTTTGCTACAGAAAAATAAAGCAGTAACAGAAGATATACCTTGACAAAGACAATTTGAATCAGAAGATTACAACAGTAATCTGTTAGCACACACCTGTAGGCACACCTTGTAATAATGCAGCAGAAATTATACTCAGCAACAGCAATGTGAATCAGAAAAATAAAGCAATAAAATGTTAACAACAAACAGTAACAATCCTGTGTGTACAAAATAAAAACAACAACACACAATAAATCTGCCTTGCCAAAGTCTTAATCCTTTCCCTTACTCTGGTAAGGTTCTTAGTTCTGTCCTTTCAAGCAAGCTAAAGGAAAGAGCTCAGGTGAAGCTAGGTGCCTTGGCTAGCAAACCTAGCTCTCTGCAACACCTACTATCGGGTTCCCTATGCTGTCCTGCTCTTACAGCTGCTGGTGGTCAGGGAGAGTGTCTGGGAGGGCTTTTGATGTCAGCACACCACCCATTACTTCAGTTGTATACCCTCTGCTGTGCCCTGGTATCCCACCATTCGGTATACAGCCTGCTTGTTGTGTGTGGGCATGGTACCTATCACACCCACTGCTATTCCCTGTGTGTTGCTCACACTTGCAACCACCACTGCTTCTGTCCTCCTGGCTGGGACATTGTGCAGTGACAGGCTGTCTGCATCCATACATTGTGGTTGGGTGGGTCTCAGTATTCCCTGTGTCTTGTATTGGTGTGGCACATGGTGCCTTTAAGGTGAGCATGTTGTTTTCCATCACATTTCCATGTGTGCTGGCAGGGGTGTGGGCAGCTAATTCCATTTTGTACAGTCTCCTACAGTTGCCCCTCCCATTGCTACATGTACACATCCCATCCACATGGTACCCCTTCCATATACATTGGTGTATTTTCAGATGATTTCTGTCATGACTACTGGGTTAGACATAACCTGTCTCTGAACCAGCAGAGGTGTCCAGTGACATACTGCTCAGTTGTCTACTCTGACCCATTACATACTGAATCAACTTGACATGTTTATAGGCCAGCATATGCCTGACAATGGGCACTCAGCAACCACTGTGCACATCTGGGTACAGTGCATGTGCCTGCCTACACCCTTGTGTGCAGGGACTTTCGTGCATGAGTTGCACCTCCTCCTAGTGCTGTTCTGTCTCTGCATGGTGTGTGTGCCATTAGCCTCTGTTGGCTTGTAACTTGTGTGGCAGTCTGCTGCCTGAAGAGGTCGTGGTCACTGTCTCCTGAAATGGTGAGCATCTCAGGTGGCTGGCAACACTCTCCTCCTGTGGGGTGAGCACCTGGGCTTGTGATGGGCCACCTCCTGTGGCTGTGGCACAGCATGCGTTGTGTGCCATTTTATCCTTGGACCACCTCTTGAGGTAATGGTACCATTTCTGCAGTTCCCTGATGGACTGCTTTGCTGGTGCAATGGTGTTCACATTTGTTGCAACCTGTGTCCAGGCCTGCTACCTCTTGTCCCTTTGTTCCTTGTCCCCACCCCGGATAGCAGTAGTTCATGCTGTTTGTGCACCTCCTCGATGAGAACATCTGTCTTTCTGTCCATGCAGTTGTGTTTACTGGGTATGGTGTGTTTCCTCTCTGTCTGGTAACCTGCACCATTCTCCTTGCCGTAGGCCTTCTGAGTACTTTGTGTCATTCCACACTTGCATCATATTTATGGGGCAGGCTGACCATTGTGTCATTCTCCTGGTCTTAGTGCTTCGTGGTACATTTCTTGCAAATTCTGGTGCACAGGTTTGGCCTGCAGCATGTTTGAAACAGGATGGCCCTTTGGTGCACCGTGTGCCACTCTATGGCACATTTGAAAATCTAGCTCAGGTCTTTATCCACAGCAATTTCAGATTTCTTTTTATCTGAAGATTTGATTTTGTTCCTTTAAATAATATTTTACCTTCTTGTTATTTTCTGTAGGTGGATTACTACACTCTAGCCTGCACTGAATTGCATTTTGATTTGGTTACCCAATTGTCCGTGATCAGATCCCTCTTGTTTCTTTGGTGATCTGTGTTCCCAGCACTGTACCTTAATTTCATAGAATCAGCAACATATTTTGAAAGTTTTTCCTTTTGCTGGGCTGTAGTCCCTTCTTATTGTATTATTGTAGTCATGGGACATATTTTTTATTAAGAGATGTGACCTTTTGGTCAGTATTTTCCTTTTTGTTCAGTGTATAATCCTTCAAACTATATTATCCAATCCATTTTCTAGCTCCTCCTCATTGTATTATAGTTAACATTTTGTATTTAGTATTCCCTTTCTCTGGGATTATATCAATCAATCAATCAAATCTTTATTTAATCAGGCTAACATCATTAAGCAAGCTCATTTTACAAGATGGACATGGTTAAGTCAGACTATAGTACAAAAAAAAAAGAGACATAGATAACATTTGTAAGGGATCAACAGTAACACAGTTAACAGTATAAAGTAGTGGTAATAAGCTAGAAAAAACCTAGGCTAGCAAGACCTAGGTATCACTATCGTGACAATCAAGCAAAATAAGTGATAACAGCTTTTTCTTGACATAGTTCACAGCTTTTTCTTGGTAAGTTCACAGAGGAATAAAACAGGTATGGTTAGGTCTGAAAGTGAACAAACTGACTGCCAGGCACTATCAATGACAGCCTCTATTAGCAGTAGCCGGGAGTGCTTGCATTAGGACTAGAAGACAGCTGTGCAGCGACTTGTTAGTGGAAAGTGTGAGCTGGGTACTGTGGCAATATATATGTGTATATATATATATATATATATATATAGTTGTAGTGAACTTGACAGTGCACACATACTGTGGTCACTGTTACCCAGGACTCACTCACTTCACAACTGTGAAGATAATCATCTCACCTAAATCACTTACAGTGACTGTATGTCCAAAATGTTTATTTTATTCCCACCATGTTGGTGTAGTTTGTTCTGATAACCCTTACAGAAATAATTCTATGAAATGATTTCATGCTGCACGCCAAAACTACCTCAAACAAACCAACTGCATGCATACAGCATGCGTGCAGCAAGCAAATGAGGAAACAATGATTTTTATGTAAAATTGGGAAACACTGCATGCATGTGGTATATGTGCAAAAACTAAGTGGTCACTGATAACTGCACACATAAAAGTTAAATGACTTGCTCAGGATCACACCATACACAAGTGATGGTTGATGAGATTCAAACCCAGGTCTTCATGCCTCCAAGTCTCCTGGCTTGCAGGTCAGTGCCTTTAACCACTGAGCCATACTGTCTGCACACAGATGACTTACTTGTACTTCAATACATACTGTATCTGATTACATCTGCATTCATGCTGCATGCTTGTAGTCACTGTTATGCGTTTCGGTTTCTTCCTCCCTCATCTCAGTTTCATATTATAACACACATACCAATGGAAACACATATGGTTTTCCCACCCCCAACACACAAACGTACCCACAAAACCACTTAATTATATCTGTGTGGCCTGTACTCCTGCTATTTTCTCTCTATAGTTTTGAATGCTCCACGTAAACGGACTTTAAGGTGCAAACATAAAAGTAGCAATAACTACACACACACACACACACACACACACACACACACAGCCAGTCTCCCCTCCCACCCATACACACACTGTAGCAGTATGGCCGTGCTGCAGACAACCCATCAACTATAGATATAAGTAAAACGTCTTTTACTTGAGTACTAGGGATTCAGAGGCAGGAGTCTTTAAGAGATGATGTCCAGGGTCAGAGTGCTGGGGCATACCCACTGAAATGAATGGAGTTATTTTGTATTACTATTTTATATGTTATAATGGTGAGTTGGAGAATAATGAAGGCCACTGTTCAAATAACAAGGCCCTTGTTAGTCAGTAGTGGCCTTCATTAATCTCTAATACTCCATCAATAATGTATAAAATAGTAATAAATATCCCATTCATTTCAATGGTACACCCTGTAGTCTCCTTTCCCTTTGTCATAATATGCCTGTGCATGGGGATGTGGAGGTCAGCTTCAATGGGGGCATAAGCCTGACTATAGTGGGGCTCCAATAGTATGTGCATACTATATAACTCAACTGTCTGTGAATGCAAAGGACAGCTCTAGAATGTCTGTATCATCTCTAAAGGTACAACTTATTTGTTTTGACTGAAAAGTGATATGTAAATCAGGAAAATTTCAAATGTATAAGATTCATCTGTATATACCCCAGAGCAGTGTACTAGATTGGGGCTGAAACCCACCCAGTTACTAACCAATTCTTTTCCTGCTGAAGTTCTTCCCCCAAAAGAACTTTGTCCTGATTTTCTACCCAACTCCATTCTATTCAATACCCATCCTGTATGGGTCATGAAGCTTCTTAAAGGTGAAGAAATGTGAAAAATACATCAATATTTTAGTCCTTTCTCCTTCCTCAATCCCCTGTAAAAATATTATTTACTGTTACTTACCAGGCCATATGGAAAGAACCTGTAGCTTGGCACAGTGTGCCACCAGCCCAGTTCTCATTCCGCTCCCCTCTCTTTCCACCAGAACCTGGATACTAGAACTTACCATCACAGGTTCCCAACATGGTCTGTGATAAGTCACATCACCAATTGAACCCACCCAACCTGGGTTGCTTCCTAGTTACTGCTGTGGTTGCTGCTGCACTGCACTGATCAAGGGCTATGAAAGCCACCAACACTACTGTCACCACTGCTGCTAAGCCTAGCTTGCTGCTGTGGGGTCTGTGCTATTTTTTTTTTTTGCAAGTCGAGCCTAGTAGAGTGAGAGATAGCCTAGTCTTGAGTTAGCTTCTAGCTCACCCTCTGCCTATTCAGCCACCAGGGAGATGGAGACTCACTAGGAGTAGGCCAACAAAATATGCTGCCACAACACTGCTATTGAGAGTTCAGTGCTCGACTCCTCCAAGCCGTAGTGTGCAGTCTACAGTATCTACTCTGTGGCGGGAAAGACAGTGTTGCACTTGCAAGACTCATGCACTCTTTGTTGGCAGGAGCTCATCCATATCACATGTGATTGTTCTGCTGTTGAAAGGTGGAGAGGTGGACAACACAACACAGACACAGTTGAGTCTGGAGAGTACCTGCAGCATGAGCACACACAGGTCAGGTGGGCACTTATTGTGCAAAGATTGAATCCCAAATTTAATGCCATTATTGCCACACCATAAGAACAACCTACAGTAGGCACAAATATGGGAGGCAATTGTCCCTTCTGCCCTACCTAAATGGCATCCCTGCTTAATGGTGAAATTCATTCTCAGGTACAATGTAATGGTTTCCATTGTGTTCTGAGATACTGTATCTCCATGTTTCATGATGTGTCCTGATCATCATGTGGGTTAGTGTCTCTCATTGTCCCTCATTTTGAGTGTCAATGTCCCTCATTTCAGTGACAAAATGTGAGTTATTGTGCATGATTCCAAGTGTCTACTCAGCACAGAGTGCTGAGCATGACCATAGTGTATATGCTCCATACAGAATAATAAAGGAAAGTAAGTGAGATGAAACAGTCATGGAGAAACACATTTGTAGCACTAAATATGCATAAGAGATTTGCATGATCCAAAACAAAAGGACAGGCTTCACAACACAGAGGCCTCTCTTGTACATCTGGAATGGGAGATGTTGACTGGCTATATCCTAGGCATTTAATGCAATAAGCAAACAATACTTTACAAATTAGTGGTGATTTAATGACAAAATTAAAGCCATTAAATAACTGTAAAAGAATCAGAATTAATGAGTTTACCTAATTTTTATAGGAATTCAAATAAAAATGTATTTTAATAACTCTGATAGCAGTAGTATAAAAGAAACAGATGTGTTTTTATGATGGGATTTGCAACAGCTTAGCTGCCTGATGTGATGTTTAAATGATGTTTACACCAGCTTAATTGCTGCACTCATGTAAAAGCGTGCAACATGCGAACCTGATGTAATTTGTAGAAGATGTTCGCACCAGCTTACCTGCTGCACACATGTCAAGCTTGCAGCATGCAAACTTGATGTGCTTTTAGACCTGGTTTGCTGAGGTTCACTTGGTGTATGTGAACTGCATGCAAGCATTGCACAGTTAAGCATGTGGCATGCATTCTGCATAAACACAGCTCTCCTATATTTCTGTAAGGAATCCTTCAAACTCTTGCACCTTAACTACAAAACATATCATATTTAACATTATCCATCTCCAAGATTTTTAGTTCTAATTGAGATGTAGTCCTCTTTTAGTATGATATTCCTGTGTTTGTGAACCTATCCCCTAGCAGAGTAAGATTCTTTTAGGTTTCTGAGCTTTTCCCTTACACCCCTTACTGTTTAATCTCAATACTACTGTATTTCCATAGAGCTATTAAACCTAGCCCCAAGAATTTGTAGCTTTCTATCCTATTTTTTCAAAGTCAGCACCCAACTCTACAAAATCCTCCCATCTCTTCATCCATCTTCCTTCTGACATATTTGTGCTGACGATACTATTACCACTGGCCCATCTCCTTCTGCTTCTGTTAGACAGCCTGCAGAGGAAAGAAGCAGGCAGGCCCTTGTCTGTGGCCACTGACCCTTCTGATCTGGCATGCCATTGTGCTACACAGGGTACTCCCTCTAGAAGAAAAGCCCAGTAGCATGTAGGGTCCCCTGGGGTCAGAGGGCTTGTGTCTGGAGTGGAGGAGCAAATATGGTATTTAAACTGGTGCACCTGCAGTTCCAAACCCTCTGATTCTCCACTCCAGCTGGAATTCAGTAGCAAGCTTCTTCTCAGGATAATTTGATTCGGTATGAAGGTTGCATGGGCCTTGGCCTTAACTGTCCCAGCTTACTGGGATGAAAGTGCAAGTTGTTCTGCACTGAAGGGGGACAAATGTTATATGACAGGGGATAATACTTGTTGTTATTGCTGTTTGTAAGCCTAACTGGATAGGAGGTTTTAAAACACACTCTCTCATGAGTCTTCAGAGAAACAGAGGCAATCTAGTTGGGGTGCTTATTTTATTTGCTTATTATTTCAGGTCAGTAAATCAAAACATTAAAGACAGAAACATAATGCTTAAATGGCTGTAGTGAAACATGGTGGAAAGGCCTTAAAACTGAAAAGTTTCCGTACCTATCTTGCATTTTCAACAGTACAAATTTGTCAGAAATGTAGGATTTCAATATGCAAAGCCCCAAATAATGTTGGTGTCCACACAGCCTGACTGCCCAGCCCTGATCTTTCTATTGTGGTAAAACCTTATAAGTGGATTTGCCAGTGATCGGTGTGCAGCTGAGACCATGTGGCCACTGACCCTGGCCCCTTTATTTGGCCTCTGTTTATTCTGTTTATGACAATCCTCCCCACCTCCTTGCCAGACAAAGGAGGCATTCCACTTACTAGGAGGGCATTTTTATTATCAGAGGCAGGCAGGTCTAGGTGCATCCCGTGGCACAGGAGTTCTGCAGTCTAGCAGAACACATAGAACCAGCCACCTGCCTTCTGGGGTTTTCTTCGATATTGGTCATGGAAAGAAAATATCATTTAGCTATGATAGCACTATCTGTAAAAGAAATTAGTACTTCAACACTGGTTGGATGATAACACCATATCTTAATCAGAGTGTCTGCAGGAACTTCTGTCCAATCTCTCAGTGGAAAAAGTGATTGCTAGTGTACACAATAAGATGCCAAAATTTGAAAAATACTGGGGCAAACTGCACACTACGTTCTTCAGTGAATCCTGCTTAGGATAGTATACATTATGGAAGCCTTTACTGGCACCTACGTCTTAGGAACTATAATACCTGATACCGTGATTGTGGTGGATTGGGTGGGGATGGGGATTTTGTAAGGTTGTCTCAACAGGTTTGAAATGTCTGCTGTAATGTAATGTGTTTTCTTGGCCTTATTAGGCCAGTTGAAATGAAAAAGAATTAAAGTTTCTTGATTTTCTTTTTTTCAGTTAATGTTTTATTAATTTTCCAATAAAATACAAACTTGCATATACAGTATGGTGTACATGACAGATAGCCACACGAGGTGGCTGCGGACCACCATGCAATAACATTATACACAGATCAATCAATGTGTCCCTCCAGACAATTGTCTACTTTATGCATATATAGTGAATATAATGAATATATAGAATATAAACATCTTTCTAGAATGTACCCTCATGTTAATGTACTACAACTAATAAACAGGTACCAGAAGAAACAACAAAACAAAAAGAAAAAAGGAGGGAGGACCCTTAGGGTTTATAACATTTATACCTACGGACATCACGAAAACTGAGACAAACAATATGACAATTGCACCTACCTTAATAGTCCCAGCACATGCAACCATAGAGAGGTATCACCACATGTAAGACAAGGCTTCATGGAATACTATAGTTACACCTTCTCATGGCGCTTCCCACACTCGTCTGGAGGAATGACACCACAGAGTAAAAAAGTAATATAGATAAAGTAGCTACTACTACTGCGGGGTCCAGCTACTGTACTAATACAGCTGTAAAGTGCAATCTCTATCGTTAGGTAGAAATGTCCGAGTATAATTATAAGGATTCCATAACATAACATATCGTAATAAACACCTACAGATCCTTTACTAACACTTATACCCACAGAGCAAACAATACAACTTAGGGTAATCTATATACAACTTGTATCATTTCAGACTAAACCTAACAGGGTCAGTCACTAACAACATTAACATTATGGCAGAAGGGTCATATATGTGCTATATAAGAACATTCAGTTATGAAATTGAGTGGTGGCAGTTAGATAGGTAGAAACAGGTCATCCGATACCAGCTCTGGCAGACAGATATGCCATGAAGGGGCCTAACAGAGAGAAAAGGAACCCATCTTCCCAGTAAACATGTGTGACCACCTATCAAGTTCATATATGGAAGAGACTGATGCTATAATATCATTGATACCTGGCGAGATAGTGCTTTGCCAGTTTTGCAGGTTTGCCCTTTTACCTGCATACTAAGTAGCATTAGCCATCTAAATTCCTGATAATTGAGAAGAGGGCACCAGACCTCAGACTCAGCAGCATAAGAGCTGGATTAGCAGGGACATGGCAGTGGAGTATCCGCTAGCTTAGTAGAACCACTTTCTCCCATAGACCATATATCCGAGGGATTGCCAAAGAATATGATATAGATCCCTCCAGGCTGGAGGCATCTCCAGCAAGTGTCATCATACAAGGACTTTCATTTTCTTTAGTATTACAGGTGTCCTATACCATGAGTACAGTATTTTATTATGTATGAGTCTACTCCGGGTATCTTTATGAATCTTATATCCGACTTGCCAACACTGTTTCCACAGTAAATCAGAGATTTGTATATTTAGGGCCATTTCCATTTAGACTTGGATTTTGAGTTGGAAGAAGGTTGCGTGTCCCTCACTGTAGCATACATAGTGGCTGCGACTTTGTTAGGTAAGTAGAGACAACCTTTTAAATGAGGATTAAGGTCTGAAAGAGCATTACCCTGATGTAAAGGGGTCTAAGACTGTCACACAATTGCAGATATTTCCAGAAATCTGATTTATCCAGATTCCACTGGATTACAAATTCTGGTATGTATCCACCACCAGGAGTTAGGCTCTAAGATGTCCTGGATGAATATAATCCCTTTCTCCTGCCATGAGGGCCAGACCACCATGGTGCCCTCAATGGTTATGCTGGAGTTACCCATAGAGGCATATACATAATGGGAAGAGCCAGGAGTCTTATTTTTTATGTAGAAGCCTTCAATATCTGATTGAGGAGCCAATAGTGGGGTGCGATAAAGACTCTGGTGGGGGATGAGCAGAGAAAGGAGACTGCTGTAGGCTATTACAAAGAGTCTGCTCAAGGATTAGCCACTGAGGGGATTCAGTATTATAAGGGTGGAACCATTTCAATGTCTGTGCACCTTGAAAAGCTAGTTTATATCCTTCGATCCATGGAGACCCCAACCCCCGCTGAGAATGGGCCCAGAGCTGCTTTCTGCTAAAACAGGGTCTATCTGAGCCCCATAAGAAGGAGCCAATCACCACATCAATTTTCTGAAGCCAGTGAATTGGAAGAAATAAGGGAATATGTGCTATCAAGTAAAAGAGTTTGGGGCAAGGGACATCTTGAAGGCCGCTATCTTGCCTGCCATAGTCAGAAGAAGCTTGTTTATACACTCCAGCTCAAGCTTACATTTAGACAGCAAGGGCATAGGTAGTTGTCCTACCTCTTTGCTAGGTTGACCCCAACTTTGATACCCAAATAATTGATCGTATGCTGTGACCATTTTAAACCAAACTGAGCCACAAGTTGGGAGTGACACTGTGAATTAAGAGGAGTACTTCCGTTTTGGATTGATTTACCTTTAACCCCAAAATGGATGAGAAGTAGTCCAGGATAGCTAAAAGTTGGGGTACGGACTCATTGATGTCCCCAGTGTTACCAACAGATCATCAGCATATAGTAGGGTGAAAAAGGAACCCTCCCAAACCTATACCTTTTATCAGTGGATTCTGTCTAATTGCAGCTGCTAATGGTCGATAGCAATGACAAACAGGAGAGGGAGAGAGGCACCCTTGTCTTGTGCCTCTATGTAGAAGGAATGGTTCAGATAAAACTGAATTGGTAAGGACTTTTGCAAGGGAGATGTATAAATGGAAGAAACAGCAGCTCTGACGTGCAGCCCAAAACCCATGTGTTGTAAAACTTTCTGCAAATAGTCCCATTCCATGGAGTCAAATGCCTTTTCAAAGTCGATGTGCACAGCAGCTGCCAGCGTTGATAGATCTTGACTCACTGTATGAATGAGATTAATGAGTGTTCTGATATGGTCGGCACTATATCAACCTTTTACAAAGCCTACCTGAGATAGATGTACCAGGGATGTTTAAATAGATACCAATCTATTAGCTAACACTTTAGCATAAACCTTGCTGTTTGAATTTATCAGGATATGGGGCGATAACTAGCTGCCTCTTTGGGAGATTTGTCTTTTTGGGAGAACTGTAATAATAGCCTCCCTTAGGGTGAGGGGCAATATACCTTTTCCTTGGTCTCCTTAAATACCTGGCATAACAGGAGATAAATCAAAGGGATACTAGTTGCAGAAATTCCACAGGAAACCCATCACTTCCAGGTGCCTTCCTTTCTTTAATGCCATCAGGGATGCACAACCTCTGTTTGAGTCAGGGGTTCCTCAAGAGTGGCACATTGCACTGGGACAGCTTCAGAGCCTCACACTGTCTAAGAATGACGTCATGTCCAGACAGGGATTATTTCTATTTGACATATATAATTGAGAGTAAAATGCAGTCATTATGTCGTTCACCTCCTGAGGGTTTGTTTTCACTATCCCTGAGACTGGGTCTTTCAGTCCCCTGTGTACCTATTCCTTGATGTCTCCTAGTTGGTATGCCAGAATTTTCCACTTTTTCCCCACCCTCCCAATATGAATGTTTTAATCTATTAAGTGCCAAGTCAGCCTTTCTGGAAATAAGTTTGTTTAACCTGGTCCTTATCGCAAGGACCGACAGCCCCACAGTGACAGAGAAGATGGGTGAGATTGTGCCTTAGAGTCTTTTCGGAACTAAGCAGGTCACCTTCCAGTTGTGCCATTTCCTCTTCCCTAGTTTTCTTCCTAAGGCGTACCTATAATCTTTTCCTGCATAGTTGCTTTATATGCCTCCCAGGTGTTTTGGGACGAAGTATCTTCAATAGGGTTCTCGGAAGAAAATTTATGGTTTCTGACTTAGCCCATTTTACAAAATTGAGGTCCTGCAGGAGAAGCAGATCCAGTCTCCAGGAGGAAGACCTTAGGACCAGAGGGCCCCAAGAAATAATCAATTGTACTGGTGCATGGTCCGAAATTACCATGGGGAGAACAGCAGATTCCAAGACTAAGTCTGTAAGGGTATGGGAAATAAGCCAAAAGTCCAATCTACTATAAGTGACATGAACTCTGGAGTAGTAAGAGTAGTCCCGGACAGAAAGGGTGCACTAAACACCATATGTTCACCAGCAGGTACTCAGAACTGAGGTGTCAAGCAGCCCGAACCCCTCAGTGTGCGTTTCCTTACCTTGGTCACTCCTGTCTAACACAGGGACTAATGTGAGATTAAAATCCTCCAAAGATAATAGGTGTATCTTGCTCTACCAATGTGCCTAGTTTGGAGTTCAGATCCCAAAAATAGAGGGTCATCCACATTCAGGGCATATATACAGTATTTACCACCAGAAATCAGCCATTGGGGTATCTAGCAAGGCTATTACCCATCGCTCATGAGAGTCAGCCTTCCTCCTCCTTACCGTAGCCAAGGAAGTGACTTATGGAGCAGGATTGCTACGCCTCTTTTTTGTGGCAGCACAGTAATGCAATTCCAAGCCCACCCAGTCCCTGGTTAAGTATTTACAATCTTTCTCATCAAGTTTTGTTTCTTGCAAAAAGGCAACTTGGGTTTTAAGCCTTTTGATGCATAACACCTGCTTCCTTTTGGAAGAGAATTTAACCCTCTTACATTCCAAGTTATAAAGGAGATATCACCCATTGGGAAGATTATAATAAATTTTTGGGGGCAGGAGTAGGGGTAGGGTTGACTAACTGAAGGGAGCACAAACCCATTGTATCGTTTCCACAGATCCAGACTGCACCCATTCAAGCAAAACCCAGGATTTGCTAGTGACTAACCTATCAAACCTATTCAGAAAAATTATGTGTGTAGTCTGAATAATAACAAATAGTAACAAACATAGACTATTTACAAGCAGAGCTACCTTGCACCATAGTGAAAAGCAGTATCCCATGCTGAGGGGTCGAGACTCCTCACAGGCCGTATCGCTTCACCTGGAAAGAGGTGATGGGCTTGTAAGTTAATGGGGACTATACTGCCCCATATGAGCGACCCTGTCCTGGGGAATCCTTATGAGTGGCTATAAGTAGTATCATATTGATAGCCCCACATACAGTTCCCCTAGTGGCAGTCCGTCCAATTACAAACCAGATAGCCTTTATGGTCCCTTAGCCCTCTGCGGTCTCCAAGGAGGGAGGAATTCCTCCTCACCACCTATTAAATACAACTTGGAGCATCCCTTAACAGAACTGAATCATAATTCCCTGGGTCTATCATAGATAGGAGAGATTAATTTTATAAACAAGACTTCTCACCACCCCCCTCACCTAGCTCTAAAGAGAGTCTAGAGTACCCTGATACACACTACAGTTAGGGGCAGAGTCAGGGCAAGTATTTTCTAAACCCAGCACTATATAAAACACCTGTTAGCACCTTGTAGAGCAAGGAAAAGCTGATTAACCCAGAAGGTGACAACCCTATAAGAGGAGATGCCCAGACTTGATCCTTCTCCCTCCCAATCCCTACATCAGCCCAGCAATTCAAAATACAGACAAGGACACTTATCTAACAGTGATCCTGTGCATCCAATATTGGCAGAATTACAATGTCAGATGGAGACTGATGATCGCAGTGATTTGAGCTGGTACCATAAAGCTGTTTAACTGCAGTTCTTGGATGGAATCCTTAGGTAGGGGCACAGCTGGAATGTTTCCACAGGTGGGGATTCAACCTTCATGACCTTCTGCTCCATCTTCTCCTTGGGATATGCAAGGAATTCATCTTGGGAGATGGTGGCGAGTGGTGCATATCTGTTGGGGAAAGGAACTGAGATTCGCAACCATCAGGTGTAAACATCGGGTTAGGAGTCGAGTCCAAAAGTTCCCTGTTCGATCTGGGGATGAATTCTCTTGAGGTGCTTCTCATTTTATTGATGTTTCTGTGATCTGGCAGGAGAGGTGGATTCTGGCCTTGAAACTGAAAACTGTTTGGACGTGGTGTAGAGGTGAAAGTGCCATCTGCGATACAATCTTTTTGATATTCCACTGGTACAACCGGCTCCATTTGGGCCTTGTCCCCATTAACATTCACTAGCCACCTCTTGTTTAGATACTCAGACAGACTGCTCAGGGTGGCAAATTAAAGAATGACCCATTCTCTTCCAGGCGCATGGACACTGGGTAGCAAGCAAAAATTTAATACCCTTTCATGCATTATCATGGACATCTAGTATTGTTTCCGCAAGTCGCCAGATCATGAGAATAATTCTGAATACCATTATTTTGTGCCCTCACCAGTAGAACTCCAAGCTCATGAGCTCGGGATGCAGCCATTCCTTGTCAGCAAAGTTTAGAATATGCAGCATGGCCTGGACCTGTCACCGGGTTTCGGCTTGGGAGCAAGTGTTCTGTGTGCTCGCTCGGTTGTGAAACCAGGAGGAGATCATGCTTCAGGAGGTATGGGAGGGTATCATAAATAAATTCAATAGGTTTCCCTGCTCTACACCTTCAGAGAACCCTAAAGCCACAGATTGTTACACGGCATGTTCTCCATATAAATCAAATTTAGCCTGCAGAGCCTGGATTGACCTCTCCTGATCCCTTATTGTAGAGGAAAGATCCTCCAATGCAGCATTCTCCTTTGTTTTTGTTCGGTTGTGTCTAGCGGGTTTCAAGCCTATTAATTGCCACAGTAGTGTTGTTGGCACAAGTGTCACCTCAGCCATTTGTTTCAGTAGTATAGCAAACATATCTTGGGTTTGCTGCATGCAGGCGCTCGGCCTTCCAGAGGCCACTCTGTCTCGACATTGTAATGTGTCCTAGAACTTGTCGCATCGGACAGATGTGTGGAACAAAATTTCATAGTATATCCAACCGGCCAAACAACTCCCATTGCCTACTATACTACTGTTCAGTATAACTTGAGCTGAAACATGGAGATATCGCACAGAATTGTCCCCGAGTTGTGGGCGCTCACATCAGGCAGCCATCTTGATAGGAGCCAAGCCAAGCCCCAAAGTTTTGTGGATCTAAAAAAAATACTATGGTACCATGGACATTTATTCAGGCAACAGGCCTTCTGCAGTTCAATGCAACCATGGCAGGGTGTGCTGGCATTTGCTTTCATATTTGGTTTTGACTTCTAGAATGAACACTAATTGAGGAGGCCTGTGACAATTTTGTTCTGATCTGGCAAGATAACTTTGAAGTGATTGCATTGCAACTTGGCTGTCTTGAGTGACTCTGTGCTTGTTAGTAATACCACAAGTGCACAGTGAATAGCAGATGTCATTTTAGATGGCTACCCTAGCATCTCTGCACGTGCACAGAGTACTAGGCACATGTGATGAATCGTGACCACCGTGTTAGGAAGGGTGGCAGTGCATGTGCAGAACACGTCCACCAGTTGATTAAGGTTACTGCATGGACCATCAGGCTATAATTTACAATAATCTTTGGCTGCTTTCTAGCAGGGTCATGGAGACCCTCACAACTCACAGTGGTTGCCGCAGCATGACCCTGCTAGTAATGATGCTCATGGAGCCAACAACTGATGACACCATTTAAGATGGAGAAGACACTGAAACACTAGCAGATACCTGCTGCACTAGTAACTTATGACAAAGTAAACCAGAGTTCAGAATTGGAGTGATGATGAGCTGAGGACACTGTTGATTCGTACTTTTGATGATCCTGATCTAAGGGTTGAGCCAGCTTTCTGGTGCTAGTGGAACCCCACATTAGGGGTGTCTAACCCCTTGTCCCAGTCCTAGTCCTATCCCACCAACCAGAATACCCCACTCTTCCACATCCTATTATGGCCCCATCAAGTCAGCAGGTTTACATGGCAAGAGCACAGTGTTTGCGGTTCAAGCAAAAGCTTGATAGGGTTCTAGCCTACATCTATACCCAGAATTACAAACAGGTGGCACTCCAGCCTGCAGGCCTGGCAGTAGTTGAGGGCTATACCACTTATCTCAGTTGCTTCTGGTTAGTAATACCCCACCTTACCCCACTGCAACAAGTTATGTCAGCTTGGTGGAGCTGGCAGGATTCCACCTCTCCATCAAGGTGAGGGCAGCAAATAGGCAACATGAAGTAAGTAGATGTATTTACATTGCTTAACAGACCCAAGGAGCTGAAGGACAAAAATAAGAAAACTAGAACAATAAGGTCAAGACTAAGAAGAGATTCCTGATACACTGCAACTGGGAGCAAGGCTAGCAGGGTTTGACATTTTGTGAGCATATTGGCCAGTCAAACCAGCCAAGGCAGTTGGCCTACAGAACTATTAGAGTAGGTTGATGGTCATGCATGTCAGCAATCTGGGGAATGGGAGGTATGAATATGATGAAGAATTTTATCATAGAAAACAGAATGATCCAGCCAGAACCTGAGATATGCTGGCTGTTACATTGCTGAAGTCCATTAACCTGGGTGGGGCTGTTCAACCCAGAGACAGCTGCATCCCAGTCAGGCAGCCACACTCACCAAAGAAAGTGGGGCAAGGCGCTAATGGAAAGGGCATGAGGTGAGAAACTGCTATAATTTTAATTAGCGTGCATGTATGGTAGAACCCTATAAGTTCAAGCATAAATGCATGGTGTATTGTCTCCATCTATCACTGAGTGCAAATCAGGCAACTCAACACAGCAACTTTTTCAGAAGTGGCACAACAATCCTCACAATGGCAAAAGGGTGGAGGCGTGTTCAGGCTTGGTAGGCAGATAACCTAAGATTCAGTGATCATCCATGCCCTGACAGATTTCTTTTAGGGTCAGCTTTTGGATGCCATTACAATGGCCACCATAAGTTGTACTAAACCAAGAACCTGAAGTCTGCCAGGGAGCAACACTGTAGCAGCAGGGACGGTCAACAGGCCTTTCCTCTCCCACTCCTGCCATACCTTAGGGTGTCACCCATTGGCCTAATCCCAGGAAGGTGCCGGGTGAGTTCTGAATGATCAATCACTTTTCTTACCCAGAGGAGGACTCCATCAATGATTATAATTACCAGTACTACATGGCAGTGTCTTATGTGCTGTTCAACAGGGCAGTTTATAGAGTCTAGGAAAAGATATAGGGCATTTCTGCTAAAGGCAGATGCCGGGCTATTATTCAGCTTCTGCCAGTTCACCCAGAGGACAGGCACTTTTGAGTATAAAGTTTGAGGGCCAGTATTATGTAGACAATTGCATGCCAATGGGGTGTGCAGTGGTGTGCTCTGTGTTTGAGCAGTTCAGCACTTTTCTGCACTTGGCAGTGACTTGCAAGGTGGATCAGATGGGGATAGTACACTACCTGGACAACTTTCTCTTTGTGGGCAGGCCTGAGACCATTGACTGTAGACATTTTCTGGAATTCTTTTGGGAGGTGTTGCCAACCTGGGATTGCTTTGACCCAGGACAAGACATAACTTTGTCGTTTTTGAATATCTTGCCTCAAATTTTCAACAAGCTTTTTGGGATCTCACTTCATGAACAAGGATAGTGAAATTAGGCAAATCTGTCCCAAAAAGTGATTTTATGGTCGCTGCACAAAATAACCTTTCAAGCAAGAGTTCTACATTTTCTTTATCCTTGTTCATGAGGTGGAGTCATAAAAAGCCATGTTGAAAATTTGGGATCAAATACTAAAAAAAACAGGAAAGTTGTGAGCCTACATTGAAATTTACACAAAAACAGACTCATAACTTTGGTAATTCTCCAATATTTTCACCCCAAAGTTTCAACACAGGCATTTCTTCATAGCACCTCACAAATGTGACAGCTGTTATTTTTCAAATCCTGACTGAAATGTGTTTTTATGATTCGTGGCTCAAAATCCATTTTGGGCAGGATTTGAACATTTTCCTTAGCATGGGTTATTCTGAGCAGATTTGAGAAGAAATATGTCAGAAAGTCATTGAACTAAATAGAAATGACCATCCGACTCCCAGTTCAGATATAGAATAAAGGACCGCCTAAAATTCCCAACCAGCTGTTAAATGTATTGCAGAATATAACCTATTAGCAGGTATGGTGGAAGGAATGGTATATATTGGCATATTCCAACAGATCCAATTCTCAAAAATTACTGGAACTAAACCCAGGGTGAGCTTTAGTTAGGAGAGACATAATGGGAATATACTTGTCCACAGTCACTTTATAGCAATTAAAATGGGGAAAAGGAAGCAGTTGGCTTTGGAACAAACCCGAAGGCTTAGGAACAATGACAAGCTTGAATTGAAGATTTTTGACATGTACTACACCTTTTGTTGTGTATGTTTGCTGTTGTACTTGTAATCAATATTATGTGGGAGGACCACAAGACAAGCTAATGTCAATATATAAGAACACTTATGAGCTATTATGAATGGCCACATACAGTACACAATGCCTTTGGTGTGCATTTTTAGAAGCTCATGAATCAAAACAGAATTCTTGCAATTTATGTACTTGAACATATACCTAGGCACCCAAAGGAAGGCAACAGGCTTAGGAGTCTGTTACAGAGAAAACAAGAAGGATTGTGATATTAAAAACTGATTTTCCATTAGGGCTTAATGAAGAAGTGGACTTTAGTCTTATTTGTAAATATTCTGATGTTTTTTCTTATGTCTAGCTTCTTGTGTTAGTCTGCATTTTTAATATATATTTTTCAATTTAATATTACCCATTTTCTCTAGGAATATGAATATTAGCTTGAAACTTGAACTGCTGGTGAGGAATAACCTGGTCCGCCATATATCTGAATCCCTACATCTAAGTGGAAATCTATTTTTGTGGCTGCATAGCGAGGCTATGCTGATGTGTTAAACAAAAGAAGAAAGTGCAGAGGGCTGGAATGCCTAACACAGCACAGCTGTGTACTTATGATGAGTGGAACTGAAGTACAACCAGAAGCAACCAGCTGCTTGCTCACCTTCCATCCAGAGTTCCCTCCAGGGCCGGGGACCAACTGCGGGTGCTGAGAGGTGAATTAAACTCCTCTAAGCCGCAGCACCTTTGTGAGGGGGTCAGCCATCGACACAGACTGCCATGCATTGCCCCACCCACCTTGGTCAGTTACTACCTATACAGGCGCTGTCTCATGACATCACTTCTCTATTGTTTTACTAAGTCCCCACTTTTCCATTTGCAGGTTATACCTGCCAGCCACTAGAGGGACCCATACACTTCCACCTCAGGCTCCACTACCTGTCTTTCTCACCCCTACTTCCTGGAACCCTCTAACCTCCTGTGCCACTTCGCTCCTCTCCAACTCACACCTACCTCTGCCCACACCTCCCCAGCATACAGCCCGACTCATTACTGCTCCACTTGAACCCACACCCAGTGACCACTAGGAGTCATTATTTCTCACCCTGTTTCTGGCTCCAACCCTGCCTGCATCAGACCCCAGAACATGGATCACTGCCTCACCCAGGCACTTCACTAGCTGCCCTGGCAGAGACTTGAACCTTGTACCCTGTCCACCAGAGTCAGTGTCACTACCACTAATCCAAAGTGGTAACCACATTTTCTAGAAGTCAACTAAATACTACCCTTTCTACCCTACTATCACCTTAAGAGCCATGTTAGTCCACCTCCTCTAAAATGCCTCTCCCTCATCTACTTTCTAGTACCCTGGTCCCACCAGCCAGTCATCTCCCTGGATCACTGGTACCAGTACCAACAATTCTCCCACATAGCTCGTCACACCCCACACTGACCATGTGACACTGACCCACAGCACCCATCCATTGGGTACCACCCACCACCCTCCCAGGCCCCTCTTGGCGGCTAATCTTTCTTACCCTCCCAACCTGGCAATCTCTACCCATCTCCTGTTCCCTGAAGGTCCCTCCCTTCCCCTCTTACCTGTAGGAAACATACATATCACAGCATCCTGGCCAGAGCTGTGGTCCTCCTTCTACTCTTAACAGGCAATATACATCCTAACCTTGAGGCCCCACCCAGACCAGCCCACCAAGTGGGTCCCCAGTCTGAGTGTTGCCTCCATGAATATATGCAGCATATTAAAAATCTGATACCCTCCAAATGCTGGGTCATGCTGCACAAACCAGACGTCATTGCACTGGTGGAAACCTGGCTATCAAAATCCACCCCTGACTCCTCTGTTGCCCTCCCTGGCTACACCCTATACTGGGATGATCATGTAGGCAAATGCCAGGGTGGCTGTGTGATCTATACCAGGATTCTCTCACTGTTCAAGCACTCCTTGCTCCAGCCCTTGCAAGTGGGGCTAGGCTCTTACCTGAAACTTACTCTGGACCCTCCAGGACCCCTTTATCTCACCTCTGCCTACATTCCACCAAAGAACCAAAACCAGGCACTATTATCCTTAACCGATTATCTTGCCACCCTCCCTCACAGGGTTGGACAAGTCCTTGTGGGGACCTTAACGTGAACTGGCTCAGCTCCACCTCCACCACCACCCGGGACTCCTTTAGGCCACTGATCTGACACAACTAATCTCCCAACCCACAAGAGTAAACCCAAGAGAGGTACCAGCACCCTCCTAGATGTTATCATCACCAACAGCCCCCAAAAATTTTGGACATCCAAGTCCTCCTGACTCACTCAGTGACCATTCCCCATCCTATTTCGCTGGGTGACCACCTCGCCCTGACCCAAGGCCCAACAGACATTCCGCTGGCATGTCAGACCAGGTGGGCTGGAAAACCTCAAGCAATTTCTTGCCCAAATAAACTGGTCCCCCATTCACCATGCTCCTGATATAGACACTGCCCTTGCCTTCTTTTCCCAAACCTTTAACAAAGCCTGCGACCTGTTCGCACCCTCACGGCTGCCGAACAAAAACATACCGTGCCCTGGATTACTCCTGCCCTATTACAGATGCTCAGGCTTAGGGATAACCTATGGCACTTTGCAGCAGAAACAGGCCAGCTGGCTGATAGACAGGCCTACAATGCTGCCAGAATAAGTGCACTTGGGCCATCAGAAAAGCCAAGGCTGACCACTATCAGGCCACCCTCACCTCCTCCTGGGGTGTGCCTGAACATTTTGGATAATGTCAAACAATTGAATGGGAGCGCATGCTCCCTCCCCATCCCAGATCACCATTGGCGGCACTACGTTACGGACCCTGCAAACATTGCAAACTTCCTTAACACATCCTTTATGGACCGTAGCTCTATCTTCAACAGTAATTTCTTTGACCCACCACCCTCCCTACCTGCCCCAGCCCTCCAACACCCTAGCTTCTACCTATGTAGGGTAACTGCCCAGGAAGCTAGACCCCACCTGATCCATGCACTAAAAGTAATAATCCGGTGACAGCTCCCTGGACCTCTGCATTCTCTGGCTGGTACTGGATCAGGTCCTTGCCCCACTCACCAGCCTTCTCAACAAATCCCTCTGCCTGGGAAATTCCCTACTACATGGAAAACCACCATTGTTACTCCCATTCACAAAGGGGTGACAAGTCCTGAGCAGGGAACTACCAGCCTATCTCCTACTCCGCCCCTCTCCAAAGCCCTTGAAAAACTGGTTGCCATGCAAATCACTGAGTACCTGACCAAACACAACATCCTCTGCCCTGAACAGCACTGTTTCCAGGCAGGACATAGTACCGGCACTGCACTAGTTGAATTTTCAACATTTCTGCACTCCTCCTAGACTCTGGCTCCCTTGCTGAGGCAGTGTTCATCGACCTCTCAAAGGCTTTTGACACTGTCTCTCCCCTCCTGCTGCATGCCCTCTGCCATACTGGCTTCACTACTGGGCCACTTGCCTGGTGCACCAACTACCTATCTGCCCACTACCAACGTGTCAAAATTAATGGGACACTTTCCAAAACTCATCCCATCCACTCAGGGGTTCCTCAGGGCTCCATCCTGAGTCCCCTTCTCTTCTCACTCTACCTTAACACCTGCCCAGTGCATACACTGGGAAAATTCTGCTGTATGCAGATGGCGCAACATCTTTGCCACCCACCGTAACCCTATCTCCCTCCAGGACTCCTGCAACTTTCCTATAATGATGCCAAAACCTTGTCTAAAGAGCACAGACTGGTCATAAATCTCAAAAAACAAAACAATGCTCTTTGTCCACCCTCAAAACAAACCCAGCAACTTCCCACTCATATCCTCCCCTGCTCCAAACAGCCACTAGAGCAAGTCCACTCCTACAAGTACCTTGGGGTCTCCTTTGACTCAGCCCTCAACTACCACACCCACATTGATGCACTTGCCTCAGCTACCAATGTGTGGCTAGGTATCTTATACAGCTGCAAAACTGTCTCCCCGCTGCCCTCCGACTGCGGTTACATCTCTATATTATCCCTGGTTGACTATGGACTACCTGTCTATAGTGCTGCTGACATGACTGCCCTCAATAAAATTCACCTCATCCTAAATAAGGCATGCAGGCTAATCACTGGGGCCCCTAGGCTCACACATTCATGCCAGCTGTATGATATGGCAACATTGCTGAACCTAGATAAATGAATGCCATATCAAACATGCTAATAGCAAAAAAAAACTCTTCTAGAGGCTATCCACCCAGGATGACAGCCTCCCTCCACCTAGTCCAACCCTTGGTCTGTACATGGACCTCCTGCAAAGCCACTTTTCTGGTACCAAGATCTGGGACCTCCCATGGACATAGGTCATTCCACCATAGAGCTCCATCCTGGTACAACTCGCTCCCTCTCCCCATCTTGGATGCACCCTATGATTTCCAAATTCAAAACTGCACTCAGAAGTGAACTACTCAACACACATAGTTCCACCTGTCTATAATTTGAGGCACAACACTATATGTCCTGACAATGCTCCGCTGGGCAGCATCCATACCACACCTCTTTAAATCCTTAGCCTTTTCTGTTCATACTGCTATTATCCTGTTGCCCTTCCTCTGTGCAAGTATGTACCATTTCTGATTAAACTGCTATTATAGTGTTGCCTGTTGTTACTGTTGTACCAATATGTGCTATTGTAACCAAACTGGCCTCTCTGTATAATTGTCCTTATCACATGTGCTTGCTAATTATGTAACCCATATCCTGGAACCTGTAATGCTTGTATTTGTATTTGTCATTGTCATTATCACATGTGCCTGCAAACTATGTAACCTATATCCTGGAACCGAGAATGCTTGCATTTGTATTTGTCCTCAATGTGATGAGGTACCTTTGGAAATGAGCCTCTGGCTCAAAGGTTGTAAACTGATGTGCAAATAAATACATAAATAAATAAACAAAAGGGTCATGTGATATGTCAACTTATTTACAAACCTTGTTGTTCAATTATTACATGAACTAGTTCAGTTTTGGGGTTTTAGTTTTCTTTGGGATTATTGGTAAAATAGTCACAAAAAGAGAAATACTGAACAGTCCATAATCAAAAACAAAAATGTTAACTAATCTCATACTACTATAGTGAGGCAAGTAACTTGACTGCTGTCAGTTTCTCTAGGGTCAAGTATGTACTGCTAATGTGTTCCTCCGATACTTTGAGAGCAGCGGCCATGCCCTCAACCTTTGTCACATGAAAATGGGACACTGAAACTAACAAACTCTGGTCAGAGCCACTATGGCTGCTAATGCAGTTCCTTGATAAGGACCGTTTCACAGGTTTTGTTTCTCCAGTATTGGCAGGAAGCATGTGTTAGGCTTTCAAATGCTAACATCATTTCTCAATTTACATGCAGGGTCAGTGATGTCAGCATTTCAAAACTTGACATGGGCTGACTCCTCGATACTGAAACTGATACTGTGAAATAGTCCTTATCAAATGACTGCATCAGTAGTTGCAAATGGTCTGTATTTCCTATTTAGTGGCAGATAATAGGCCAATACTGAATTGGACCAGGAAAGGGACTCTCATTCAATTGTTTAAATTAACCAAGCTGTTTGATTTCTCTCTAAATCTTCTCCATTGTCTTGTACAATTTTACATACTTTAATTCCCCTTTTCAGAATTCCCCACCACTGAAATATCAATTATAACTGTTCCTCACTCCTTTTCCTTCTTTTCCTCCCTCCACTGCTTTTGTACAATAAAAGCTTTATCTTGTTTCTTGGTTCCTCACTTTACTTCTGTACATATTCTGGATATCTTAAGACCAAATTATGTAGTAAGAACCTTTTTCTCTACTCTCATTTTTATTCCTCGCTCATTCCATTGATTTCCTCCAATATCAAACCCATTTCATTCCCAATCTTTATTTCTGATTGTTGCAGTCCATGAAGGTCAATTGTATGTAGAATACAATTACTAGGGATAAACTGATAGACTTGTACTTCTGATGATATTTTAGTATTTATTTGTCCTTGCTTATGTATTTTATTCTCTGTCTTTTTTTTTTTGCATCAGACTTATTTACTGTTTTTTTATCTATTGGTTGTTTGAAATTTTTTCATGTTTGGGTTGTGGTTTCATTGTTTTATATGTATCACTTTAATTGAGGACGTTAAATATGATGCACTGTCTGTTACAAACTACACCCATGCTCTGAGAAGACCTTGTTGGGTTGAAGTCCTGGGACATTTGATTGCTAATCTGGACCTCTGTGGTGATGGAATAAACATTTAAAACTTAATTCTGCTTGGATTATTGACTCCACTAGTGTTGAGCTGTTTTTCTGTGCTTTGTCAGAAAGTGTTAGAACTGCTCCTGACTGAAAATGATTAGTGACTACACTCACATCCCTGAAACTAGGTTTCACTGTGAGCGATAATGACTCTAATGTGGTTAAATGCATTAGTGATGGTGGTTTCTCAGGTTCTATGCATTGCACTTAGGCAATAAGGCACAACAGGGCATTGGTTTTACTATGTTTACCCACAGTCAGGGATGCTGTAAGGCATGGGGTGAAGCCAAGTGCCTTCAGTCCCCAACCGTTTAGTAAACCTAGTACAACCAATGTCCCTGAAGTGCCTTACTGCTTATATAAATGGGCCCAGTGGCAACTTTGAATTGTACTTGATTTTCTAAAGTTGTGTATGTGTGTGTAAGGAGGGGCTTTTCAGTATAAAAGCATTACATTATTGACTTACTTTAGTTAATTTAATGGACTTTCACTTTTTGGTGAGTAGTTGAAGGTTTCTATATATGAGTAAAGGTTGCAGCCATGTTTGTGATGGAGATTAAGAAAGAAGTGCTTATGAATTCTGTGAACTGCCCTAGTTGGCAGGGACTTGTTTTTAGCCATTGGTAGTGCTCTCCTAAGGCAATGGCCAGAGCCAAGTCTCAACCAGTCAGGACACAGGGATTTAATTGCCCATTTTATATACTGCCTTAATCTAGTAGTGAAAGAGTTTCTATGATATCCTGAAATCAAGTTGATGCTGACTGTGGTCCACAGCATCTGTGTCAGCTGCTCATTCTGGAAAGGGACGTGACCATATAAGACAGTTGCAGATCCAGAACAAGCTGCGTCAGCACCATCTGAAGCTGGAAGTCATCACCAGATGGAACTCGACACTCTACATGATCAACACTTGTACAAGCAGTACAAAGCCATCTCTGAATACCTGCTACTGCATACAAGCAATGTCAGTTCCAAAGTATCAGTGACTCTACAACAGATCAATGACAACTAATGGATGGCCTGATCATTGTTCTGAGGCCATTTGAACAAGCCACACAAGTAGTAATCAGGGACACTGACTGTATCAGTCAGACCATCCACTTCTAAGGATGCTGAGGCAGACACTGTAAAATGTACAGTAGGTGCAAGAGGCAGGTTGAGATAGGGGATGCTGTGCCTAAAAAGAACACATGTTGCAAGTATTTGACTACAATACCAATATATCCTGCATTCAATAGACTGCAGATTTTGGTACTAGTACCATATTGGACCCACAATATGAAAGGACGTGATCAATACTTGAAGTTGGGTGTGATCATGCAAAAATCTAACTGATCAGCTAATAAGACAGGTTCATGGGGCACAGATGTTGTGGTCACAGTAATAAAAGGCAAAATATGACAGTGATCACAGACTGGGTGTTGCTACCACCTCAGTTAAATAAGATGAAAATCAAGCCTTGTAAGAGGGAATAAATCCACTTTATTATGCTTTGAACCAAGTAGGAATTGCAGACATTGAGAAAAGGATGAGGAGGCTCATGAGTCAGCAGGATTGCATGCAACAAAGTGTATTGTCGATGGATATTTGGAGGATACCAAGCACCTTAACATATCAGAAGATCCTCTGCTGTACTGGAGTGGCAATCACTGATTGGCCACCACTGACCTCCATAGCAGTGAACTATCTCAACTGTCCATTCTCGAGTGTCAGCGTGGAGAGGGTATCCAGTTTAGCAGAAGCCATTGTACAGGACTGGCATACAAATCTGTCCCATAGAAATGTTGGCATGCAAACATTTATTAAAATGAATGCAGGGCACAATTCATGTAACACAATTATGTATGTATTCATACCACCTGATGGCAGTGGTGATGAAGAAGAACGAGAACAGCATGGTGGTATCGGCACTGGTAAATTGCTTTCCATTGAGACAAATGGCACAGTAATGGAGACAGATTCCTATGTGGAGACATCTCCAGTCTGAAAGGCTGTGAGGGATGCGTCCTTGATGATGATTGTAGTAGCACATAAACAGAAAAGTGTTAGATCCTTCCTTTCCTCCTTATCAGTTTAATAATTTCCTTAATGAGTCAGTTTTGTTTTCCTGTGACTATTTCCCCAAGCTGTGTTGCAGTTGTATAAATCCATATGATTAACACCATCTGTCTTCTCATATGCAATGGCTTGCCCACAGACATGGTATAAAAATATTTATAGACTACATCAACCAACCAGCCTACCAGACATTCTGCCAGCCAGCCACCACCTAGTCAACTTGCCAGACAGCCAGTCATCCCACCAGCCAGTCATCCCACCAGTCAGTCATCCCACCAGCCAGCCAGCCCACAAGTCAGAAAGCCAGACCTCAAACCAAGCCTCAGCCAGACAGCTGGTCAATAAAGGCAGCATTACCAGAATTCCAACAAAGGCCAGCATTATCTGCTGTGATGGTAAGTTACTTTCATTGTTTTTCACTGTACTGATCCTCACTGTTGGTGGTGATTCCGTCATAATACAGGAGGGGCTTCCAACTTGCTTCCAAGATATTAAAATGTACTTCTTTCTTTCCTTTTGTCTCCTCTCATGTCAAACAGCTCACCAGAAGCCACAGGCTAAAGATGCAGCTTCCTCCACCACCATGTTCTATGGCACCATTGTGCCAATACATGGCATGGCCATCACACAGTTTGATGGTGAGTATCTGACATGATTTTCTTTTTCTGTTTTTAAGATTTAATGTCAACTTTTCCTTTAACAGGTACACAGCGATACAGTGGCCATGCCAAGTCAGGCTAAATCAGTTTTATTTTTTTCTTCACAAGTAGGAGGCATAGAACAGATAAGATTGGCCAATGACTCTATTGTGTAGCCACAGTCGTGGCAAAGTCAGAACACTTAGAATTTTTTGATTCACAGGTGACAGATATGGAATGAGTGAGATTGGACAATGGCTCTAACATGCAGCCACAACATTGACAAGGTCAGGCTAATTTTTTTTGTTCTTTCACAGTTGGCAGGTTTAGAATGAATGAGAAATAGGGATGCTTGGATAATCCTTTTTAAAAATGGAGACCTCAGTTTTCAGCAAAAATTTAGGATTTAGAATTTTTGAATAGAGATGCCAAAATCCAAAATCCGAATTGTTTTAAAACAAAACTCCCTGCAGGTATGGGACCCCCACACACCTACCCTGCAATCAGTTGCCCCAATCCAAACCACCCTTTGCCCCAATCTCACTCCTCCCCAAGAACCTGACGTAAGAAATAAATAACATGTGACATTTCCTATAAGAAGAAAACAGGTCCTAGAATAAAAAGAAAAATCCTGTTCCCCACCCACATTATATAATTAATCTCCATGGCAGCTCCTCCTCCTTGCACCCCAAGGCAGTATGCCAGAAAAATATCATCCCCACCCAGCATGCCCACATGCAGACACTTTCTGCCTCACAGCACCCAAACAGAAATATAAATAAAGGCTGATTTAGGAGAAATACATTTATTAAGTTGGAGAAATAACCAGCTGCAGCATTTTAGGATTACAAATTGGTTAAAATTGGGTTATGGATCTGTCAGCATCGATCTCACCAGGGCATATAGTTGATTAAGCTCTTAATTATGGTAAGTGGGGATGTGGAACTAAATCCTGGTCCAACTAAACCAAAAACAATAAATTCAGTTAAATTAACACATGACAATGCTAGAAATCTGGTAGAAAAATAAGCATTATTTGAACATTGGATTTATTTAGGAAATTATGATGTGGTGGGAATTTCCAAAACATGGTTTACAAAAAACATTTGGACTTTGAGATAACTGTTAAAGATTACTCTACATATCAGTATGATAGGCCTCATGGGGTGGTGGTGGCTTTGTTTGTTAAAGAAAGCATGGGACAAACAAAACAACTGTTCTCTGGAAATACAGAGGGCATAGAATTGGTGTTGGTGCACATTTTAAGTTAGAAATAAGTGTTGGTGTGATATATTGACACCCTAAAGTAAAAATAACTGCATTTGAACAGCTAACATTAAAAAGACTGCTATAGTCGAACAACAGGCTTTAGTGCTTTTAGGTGACTTTAATTGTGCCTAGGGAGCAATGAGAGGCCAACACTGGATAAGGAACTGTTACTGCTGGGCTTAACTCAGATTATAAATGTTCCCACAAGGAAAAGTCAACATCAGAGTAATGGGAATATATTAGATTTAATATTTGTGTCAGCAGGATTCATACTCAAAATGTAAAGGTGGGTGATCTAAATTTAGGGATCATTGCTACAGTATATAGAGCGTGAGATTAATAAAAATATAATGCATTAGATTCACCAAAAGTTAATTATATTAGGGATTACAAAAGTACAATAGAACAAGATTTCAACAAGATCTGAGTGCAGTGAACTGGGAGCGTAGATCTTATCCAAGACATTGATTTGGCAATTAGTGAAGTCACTCAAGTATTTGTAGACACATGTAAAATAAATGCCCCATTTAAACAAATTAAGTAATGGAAAACACACTCTCCCTGGATTGATGATAAAATAAAAAAAACAAAGTAGATGTAAAGATAGATTGTGGAAGAAGTCAAATCAAACACTAACATCTGCAGATTGGGAATTGTTCAAAAAGCAAGAAATAAATCTAAAATTTTAATCAGAAAGGCTAGGAAAAGGTATTATAAATATAAAATAGAACATACAAAACTCCTGCTCATTATTGGAAGTTGGTAAAGTAATTAGAAGGGAAGATGAGCCAGGTACAGACATAGTTATAATGAATAATGATGGAATAGAGTTAAATGTGAGTCAGATTGTAGGAATTTTTTTCATTGTTTTGCACACTCCAGATTTGGAAATAATAGATAAGCAGAAGATTTCTGATGCTTCCTCATTTATTTTTGGAAAGGATAGTGAGAAAACAAGACAGTTTTATTTTAGGGAAATTATGAATAAGGAGGTCTATAAACAAATAACCAAATTAAATTCACAAAAGGCTATGGGCTGGATCAGGTAGAAATTAAGTTCCTGAAAGACGCTGTTTACAGATTACACCAATCTTGACTAAATTGTCTAATCATAGCTTGAGGCAAAGTATGTATCTAGAGTGTTGGAAAAATTCCAAAATTATACCTATATATTAAAGGGGAGATCAGGATATTTTGACAAATTATCAACCTAAAGCATAGTTTTCAGTTATATCAAAAGTTTTTGAGAGATTTGTTTCAAACCGGATCTGGGATTTTCTGGAAAATACAATTTATTGTCAGATAGTTAGGTTGGTTTTAGAGTGGGAGGTCAATGGACTCCATTCTCGTGGACTTCCTTGATACTGTCTCAAATGGACTGGAGCAGGGAGAGTCCATGGGAGTGGTGTTTGTCGACCTCTCAAAGCCTTTGACTTTGTGGACTGTAGTATCGTGATGGAAAGGATCTCTTTGGTAGGAATGTCACAACCAGTTAAATTGTGGCTATTGTCATTTTGACAGAATGAACACAACAGGTTAGTGTGGGGAATACTTTGTCTAAGCGAGAAGGGACATATAGGGTGTTCCCCAGGTTTGATCCTGGGCCCCTATTGTTTCTGATCTATGTAAATCCTATTTCACAAATAACTGTTAGATCACAACTTTTTTGTATGCAGACGATATGGCTTTGATTACAAGAGTCAATACAACAACAGAGTTACAATATAAATTGGAATCAGATTTTGATTCTTTACAATGCTGCTGACATACTCAAAATGTTGTTAAGCAAGAAAAGGACCAAGTTAAGATGTTTCAAACAAAACATGTGAAACAATTGTCAAGCTAGGAGATAGATATTATTACACTTGCTAGAAACAGATTACAGGTTGTGTCCCAACATAAATATCTGGGGTACTCCTAGATTCTAACCTTACATTTGATAAACATAAAGAGGTACAGTAAAGAAGAAGAATGTTAGATTGGGGGCTATTAGATGAAAGACCTCATTCTTGGCAAGAGAAGATAGAAACAAAATAGCATTGCAGCTATTATTGCCAATAATGGAATATGGAGCTAAATTAATCAGTTTGCAACAAAGCAAACTTTGGAAAGCTTAAATAAAGTGTATTACAAAATAGTCAGGTATGTTATACAATGTCACATAAACATTAATCACTGCATATTATTACAAAATCTAAAATGTGATTCATTAGAGATTCGAAGAAAGAAAAGATTGGGGCAGAGGGCTTAGTTGGCATTTAGGGATGGAAATGGTATATCCTATATGCCCAGGTCTACAAATAAATATTCTCTAAGGATAATTCAAAATAGAAGCCTGAAGGTTCCTCTAGTGAGAAATCGATATAGTATGATGCAAAGGAGATATTATTTACCAAAGATCTGGAATGAATTAAGATTGGATGTTAGAAACGCTGGTAGTTTGGGTCAGTTTAGAGAAGCTTGACATTAATGTGGAATTTAAATTATGTGTGTTTGGGTATTAAGATGCTCTTTACACTATGTCCAAAGTTTTTGTACAGGCATTTTGTACTGCTTTTTTTCAGTTCATTGTATTGTTGTTTATATTGTTTTTTATATTCTGTATTGTCTATTGATTTTGTTGGTTGATTGTGTTATATTGTCTGTAACCGTGTTAAGATTTGTACTTGAAACTGTAATCCTTACAGGACTATCTTGTAAATCGGGCTTAGTCCTAATGATTAACTCCTGTCAAAATAAACATTTTTATCTATCTATCAAATAATAATTACCCAAGGTCACAGGCAGTAGCAGTCAGAGATCGGTACAATGGCTGAGCTATTTGTACTCATCTTCTGACTTGAGAAGGCTTACATCCTCCTGCTCCTATTGTAACACTAGACTGACAAATCAGGTGTTATTAGAAAATGACATCAACAATCAGCATGTCATTCACAAGTCATATTGCAAAGCAGCTCCACTGCAGATCTGATCTCTCAGTTCCTACAGCCTGACACTTTTGGTAATAATTTGGGTGCTGAAAGGGGGGAGTAGGGTAATGAGGTGCCAGTGGGTGTGTTGAGTGGGGAAAGATCTAATCACTGGCACACTGCCTTGGGGTGTAAATGAGCCATCATGGAGGCAATTGTAAAGTGCAGGCAGGGCATAGGATTGTTTTATTATATGGGACATTTTTTATTACAAGAATGGTCAGTCGGCAGGCCCACACCTCACTAATTTCAGTCATCAGCTGCTAAGAGTGGACAAGGGAAGTTAGTTATATGGACTGGCACAGTAGTGCAATGATGGTGGGGGAAGGATAAACAAGTTTACCAATTCACACTAGGATAGTCCCAAATCTGAAATCTAGCTGATGGCTCAGTTTACAAGTCATCTGAGCATCCCTAATTGGAAAATGTATCTATCGTGCAGTCACAATGGTAACAAAGTCAGGCTAAATTATTTTTTTCCCACAGGTTACACATAGAAAAGACGTGGAGGAACTTATACTGTCCATGTGGTCAGTCGCCTACAGTGACCACTTTAGTAAGGTCTACATGATTTTCCCTTGTTTTCTCAGGTCTCCTCTTCCTGTCCTGTCCTGTTCTGTTTTCATCCAGGAAGCAAGACTTCTTCTCCTCCACCTTCATTTTTGGGGAATATTCTTTTCATTTCAAGACTGGGTCATCACCATGTGATCATACATATCCTTTCAAAAATGTTTTTCTCTTTTAATTTTGTTTTCTTTTCACTGACATACTATAACCCAGTATGGAGCATGCTAGAGTCTAAATAATTTTTATTTTTCTTCACATCAGGTTTGCATACAAATTGCCTTCAAGATTAATTCCTTATCCTCCAACTGTGCAGCAGACAAGCAATCCATTGCCGTTTTCTAATTTACACCAACTTGTTGAAGTGGTACACCTGCTGACTAACACTCGGACTTGTCCTCTTCCACTGCATGTGGTGTTTGCAGTCAACATGTTCTCTGTATCAAGCATATATAACAGTCCTCCAAGTGATGCTGCTACCTCATTATACAATTTAAAATTGTAAATCATCAAGAAAATACTTGAAACAAGAGAAATAGGAGAAGACAACAGCTATATAGTGACATACTGCCACATACATAATTTAAGAAAAAGAAATAAAAAAACACCTTACCTTCTATGGTACAAAATAGTGAGAAATTAAATAGTCATATTTGGACAAGGCCCATGTGGCAACTGGATTCAATCACCCTAGTGAAAATGCCTGTAATGAGACAAACAGTGACAAAAGATGGTTAGAAATACAGTGGCTTTAAACATCCACCCACACTGCAAGCCATAAAAGAAAACAAAAATACTTACCATTGCTGGTAGGTCAGTACAAAGCAAAGTGGTGTGCAAGCTGAAGATAATAATCCAGATCCAGTTGTTGTAGACTACATTCACAAAGTATAGCAGCAGCATATACCCCTTCTGGGAGCTCATCTCATTTTGGGGCATCATGGAATTCTCCACCATGGAAATTCACTTTTCTTTTTTTTTTAATTTCTTTTCTCCACTCCTACATCCCTGCCAGAGCCACCCCACAGTCACCAAAGAACCCATCCCTGCCACTGACTTACCTGCTGCCTAGGGTCCCTCATCCTGCTGTGGATTGCCCCTGGGTGGGGTTCGGGGTGGGAAACCCCTGTACCTTAATGTCTTCTCCGTCCCTATGACAGTGGCAATAGGTGGCACATCAGGACTGGGTTCAGTGCTCTGTCTACCCAGCACTGGAGGTGTTTTTTCTGTTCTGTGGGGACATTGCTATCCCATGATATCAAGGCATAGGTGCTGAAATCTGTTACATCCTCACCCCTTAATCATGCAGCCCCTAGAGGTGACTGGTTCACAGGCCGCCACCATGACCAATCAGACCCCGAGGTGCTGATGAACTGTCACACCCCAGCTTCTGCTAGAGGTCACTGTTCACCAAGGTGGATCCCCACCTCCCAGGAGAAGGGCTGTCATCAGACACTCAGCCTTCCCCAGCCAACCCTTGGCGACCCAAGTCTGCTCCTGAACCTGGGTCACCGGCATGGTGCGAGTGTGGCATCCAGTGCCTCAACCCTCAGTGCCACCGGACCGACTTTCACTTTTATTTTCAAGCAGTAAAGTACATGTTGGCAGTTGCTGTGGAATCTTGCACAGCACAGCACCAGCTAGTAGCAGCATCATATTACTTTATAACAGTTCTTGGCAGTCATCTCATTTCCGGGTGTCATGTATATTTCTCCAGTGATGGAAATTCAAGTTTATTTTCTGGGCATTTAGTTGCTGTGGAGCCTCACCAGCACAGCACCAGCTAACAGCAGCATGTAACAATTCTGGGAGCACATCTCAATTCTGGGTGTGAGACACATTAACAACAACACTGCCTTTAACATCATGGACTATTTATTCTCCCCTCACCCTGAAAATATTGGAATACGCATTTATGTTTCATGTGCTTTTCAAAAATTGGGATTAACAATTGTGATTGTGATTACTGCACAATTAACACAAAACACATTACAACAAGAATGGCTGGGGCACTTACACACTATGAGCTGTGATGTGGCAGTATGTAGCATCCTGTCCAATTTTGTTTTGTGGCACTACTGGAAAATTCTGGAGAGAGAGCAGCAAGAGGAAGGAGGCAGCTGCTAAAACTCTACTATGATACTACTGGGACTAAAGAATTTGAGCCTTACTATTGGGACCTTCAATTTGGGTAAAAAAATAAAATTAGTGTGCTTGTCTGAGCTGGGAAGAGAACTGTTATCTGTGCAATTAGCTAGGTGAAGAGGAGAGTTGTAAGTTGGGGTGTGGCTTAGGCAGCAGAAAGTCAGGTATCTACATTTAAAACTTCCCTAGTTAGCTTTTGGCAGAGAACAGCAAGAGGAAGGAGGCAGCTGCAGATCTCTACTGGGACTATATAGCCTCCACCCCTTCCCTTCACCCCCACTCTTAGCCAGTTCCACTTTTATAGGCACTGGATTTGACTGACAACAGGAACTTCCTGTTTTGGAGCAGGAAGGTAATCACAGAGGCAAAAAAGACTCACCATCCTAGAAGGAAAGGATAACTCTTCCTCACCCCTAGCTGCTGGAGGTCTGTCTCTGAGCAAGTAAGAAGGAGACTAAGGAATACAGGAACTTCCTGTCCCAGAGCAGGAAGGGCAGGAGCTGTAGGACACATAGGCAATAGGAAAGCATTGAGAAAAACAAGAAAAAAAGTAAACGGAGAGAGGAAAGAGTAAGCATACAATACAACAGTTGAGGGCCACAAATAAGACATGATGGGAGTGGTGCTGTGCAGTGGCTGTGGAGCAACAGTCTTCCAGGAGACATTTTGGAGAATGCTATATTGCCCCAACTGCAGGCACCTCTCTGGGCTGAGGGAGGAGGTTGCTTATCTTCAGGCTGATTTGGACAGGATTTGGGGTCCTTCTTTCCCACCCAGGGACCACCAGGGCCACCGCTGCCTCAGAGGTTGCCAAGAAATAGGAGCAGTTGGACCATGATGGTCTCCGGGAGAATGAGGATGGTGAAACAGAGGGCTTCCTCCAGTTGCAACTCTCCACAATTCATATGCCATTCTGACAGAGCATGGTTATTCTATGGAGGCAACTGCAGTGGAGAGCAAGGAGGATGCTGGGAACCTCCACAAAGGAGACACACAGAAGGGTGGCATGGGACCCCACAGGAAAAAACAACTCCTGGTTGGGGACTCAATTGTTAGGGGGTAGAACTGGGTGAGGAAGGGGAGAGGAAGGTAAGGTGCCTGCCTGGTACCATGTTTGGAGGGACAAGGAGCAAATCCTTAGGATGGTGGGAGCAGCTGCATGGGGGAGGAACTGGACATCACTGTCCACCTAGGGAGAAATTACCTGATTGGGAATGGGATCAGAGCAGTATAAAGGGAGTTTGTGGAGTTGGAAAGGGTCTTAGACAAGTAGCATGCAGGGTAACCTTCTCGGAGGTGCTGTCTGTCTCATGGCATGGGTGAGGCTAGGGTACTCCACCATGGGATTCAATCCATGGTTGAAAAACTGGTGCAGAGCTCAGGGTTTTGACTTCATTGGGAAATGGGGTTCCACCTGGAGAGATGCAGGAATACACAGGAGTGATGGTCTGCATCTGTCCAGGAGGGGAACCAGGATCCTAGGTGATAGGTTTAAATGCTTCATTTAAGCTAGCCAAGGGGAGGCATTGAAAAGGAGCCAGAAAATTCCAGCCCCACCACAAAACAAGGTAGTTAGTGAGGTAAACACCAAAATAGACATGTCAATAGGAGAAGTGCAGATTTAAATGGAGAAAAAGGCAAAGACAGTAAGGACAGGGATGGGGCTAATAGGGGCAAGACCATCATAAAATGGATGGCTATGAGTACAACTGCCCATTGTGTGAGTAATAAGTTCCCTGAACTATTGGCCTTGATAGAAGAGGGATGCCTGAATATTGTAGTAGTCACAGAAACATGGTGCACAGAGAACCATGACAGAGATGTCAACATACCAGGTTACACAATCTACAGGAGAGACAGGAAGGGTAGAAGAGGAAGGGGTCAAAGCAATGGAAGTAAAGGGTAAACAAAGGAGGAAAGGAGGCACTGTGGGTCACCCTGGAGATGGAAATGGCACCACAATCTGCACAGGGGTTGTACTGTATACAGACCCCATCTCAGGGAGAGAAAATGGACAAGGAAATGATAGAAGGCATTCTTAGGATGGAAGAAAAAGGAAGATATTGTTGACGGAGGACCTGAATATGTCAGATGTTAACTGGAGCACCTTTGCTGCAGCCACATGCAAGAGTATGGTCATTATTGATGCCTGCAGGGAATGTCTCAGACAGTTAGTGCTGGAACCCAAATGGGAGGTAACAATCTTAGCCCTGGTAGTCTCAAATGGGGATGTACTGTACAGAGGATCTCAGATTTAGAAGTGGGTAGCCATCTGGAACAAGTGATCACCAAACAGTGTGATTCATGATAAACACAGCCATACAGTCAAGTCATACAAGACTGAGGGTACTGGACTTTAGTAGGACCGACTTTGGCAAATGGGAGAGTGCCTCAGAAAAGCAGTAGCAAATGGACAAGAGATAGGGTGGAGGAACAATAGGGAAACATCAAAACTGCCATCACAGAGGCAACAAGCCTTGTGTGAAGAAAATAAACAAATCAAAATGAATGAGAAAAACACTATGGTGCTCAAAAGAGGTGGTGGGGAAGGTTAGGTAAAAAAGATAGCATTCAGGAAGTATAAGGAAGCAGAAGGAGATGGACAAAGAACTGTACCAGTTAAAGCAGAAGGAAGAGGGGAAAGCAGTCAGAATAGCAAGGCCAAACCGAGAAAGACAGTCAACTCCAGTTAAGAAGGGGATAATACCTTTTATAGGTACATTAGGGAGTGGAAGAAAGACCAAGAGAGGGATAGTGAGGCTTAATAAGGGTGGGCAGAGGGTGACAGTGAAAAAGCAGGGATACTGAATGAATACTTCTGCTCAGTATTCACAAAAGAAGAGGAGGGGAGGTACCTAATCCAATCAATAAAAGCACTCTGGATGGGGGTCACTACCAGTCCATTCAAAGAAGAAAGGTTCTGAAAGAACTCCTAAAACTGAAGGTGGACTAAGCAATGGGACCTGATGGGATTCACCTCAAATTCTAAAAGAACCAAGGAGAACTAGTGACACCACTGACTACCCTTTTTAACAAATCATGGGAGAATGGTGTGGTACCAGAGAACTGGAGGAGGGTGGATGTGATTCCCTTCACAAAACTGGGAGCAAAGCAGAGGCAGGAAACTACAGATTTGTTAGTTCAACCTCAGTGGTAGGGAAAATGATGTAATCACTTCTGAAAGAAAGAATCGTTGAGTACCTAGAGACCAGAGTGGCACAGGACCCTAGGCAGCGTGGATTCACAGTGAGAATGTCATGTCAGATGAATCTAATAGATTTCTTTGACTGTGTGACCAAAGTAATAGACCAGGGAGGGAGATCAGTGGACATGGCCTACCTAGATGTTTGCAAGGCATTTGACACTGTCCACACAAAAGTTTAACAATAAAGTTAGCCAGCCTGGGAGTGTGTCTGAAGGATGGTAGCCAGGGTAAGTTATTGACTGGACAACAGGACACAGAGGGTAATAGTTAATGGAGTCCACTCCAAAGAAAGGGGAGTTACTGGCAGGGGTACCGTAGGGTTCAGTACTAGGACCAGTCCTTTTAATGTCTTTATAAGTGACATTGCAGGGGACTGGAAGGAAAAGTATGCCTGTTTGCAGATGACAGAAAAGATCTTCAACAGGGTTGATACACAAGTGGGGTGGAAAGTATGAGAAGGGACTTGGCAAAGATGGAGGATTGGTCAAAAGCACGGCAGCTTAGACTCAATGCAAAGAAGTGCAATGTATTGCACCTGGGAAAAAAAGCAGAGAAGGAGTATACAATGGGGAGGGAAGGAGAGGTACTAACAACAACAAAAATGGAAGGGACCTGGAAGTCATATCAGATGACCAAAAGTGACTGCAACTCGCTGGCACCCCAGTGTCGACCAGGTTGCTGGGTGATGCCAGAGTCATTGACTCTGGAGTTTGTCACTCTCCCCAAGATCCCCCAGAGTTGGAATCCTTAAGTCCGAGGGGTGGTAGAGTGCCCTGCATGGGGGCCCAGGGGCAGGAACACTGATCGTGAGTTGGTGCATTTTCTGGTCAGGGACCAGAGTCGGTGGCATCAGCGATGTCAGAGACCATGTGTCACTGTAGGGGAGGTCGCTGACACTCCTGTCACTGTGGCAACATGGAGCCATCAAGCAATATGAGAAGGCAGTAAGGAGGGCTGGGGAGATACTGGGATGCATAGGAGAGGCATTACTAGTAAAAACAAAAGTTGTTATCCCCCTCTACAGACAGTTGATGAGACCCCATCTGGAGTACTGCATGCAATTCTGGAGACCCCATCTCTGCAAGGACATAGGCAGGATGGAGGCAGTCCAGAAGAGGCAACTAAAATGGTGCAGGGTCTGCACAGAAACCATTGAAGAGACTAAAGCAGCTTAATATGTATACCCTCAAGGAAAGGAGGAGAGGGGGACATGATAGAAACTGTCAAGTGCCTCATTGGAATCAACAAAGTCCAAAGGGTAGCATATTTCAGAAAAAGGGATGAGCAAGAACAAGGGGCACAATTTGAATATGGAGGGATGGCTCGGGGCAGTATGAGGAAGCATTTTTCATGGAGAGATTGGTGGACATATGGAATGGCCTTCCTGAGGAGTTTGTGGGGTCAAAAACAGTGGGAGAATTCAACAATGCATGGGACAGTCATAAGGCAATTCTGGTGTGGGTTAGGAAAGAAGTAGGCTGTTGGTTAACTAGGATCTGCAGCTTATCCAGTCGATAGGGAAATGGGCAAACTAGGTGGGCCAAGCGGTCTTTATCTGCCGTCAAAGTTTATGTTTCTATGTTTATGGATTTAATGCTATTAATAACTTGCATTCCCCTTTTCCCCATAGCGAATTCATGGTACAATTTGCAGTTATAATGGAGTGTTTATAATCACAAACATATGTACTGTTTACCTCATTCTGTGCATGCGCACACCACAGCTCGACTGCTCCTAACCACTCACCTTTTCTGTCTCGCCTGAAACAGCACCGCCAGAAGAACTCAGTAGTAAGTTATGTTTTTAAGCACGTTCACAGTAGAAATGTCCAAGCCATGCTAATAAAATAATAAAACAAATTTCTAAAACACTTAAACTGCGTCTCATTTATATGTGGGCACCAGACAAACACCTTGTTGGAATGCAGCCGCACAGAACATCTTTATTTTATATGATTGCTGAGGTGAAAAGGAAACCCAGCAATTATATAAAATAAAATACTGAGATAGTGTGTTTAAACTCGAAGTTCACACACACCCTCATGGTTAGATGCTAGCATAAACCCCTCAAGCTTCTTTCCTCTGGATTTATGATCTTCTAACCCTTGGTGTGTGTAAACTTATCTTACACACACCACCCAATACTTTATTCTCTATGTAATTAACACACAATTAACATAATGGTTTATATTCATGAACATTACCTCCAACATTGCATCACTTTAATTAACTGTTTCTAGCTCAGTTCAGCAATGTGCTGTTGAACAGCCTGAGAGATTGCTGAGTTGGGTTAATACAGGCAAAGTAAAGTTATGGCAACACTGAGTTACTGTTCATGAATATAAGTCAAAGTGTGTTACACAACAAGAATGTTTGGGACACTTACACACTGTGAACTACAATTTGGTAGCATGTAGCAGCCTGTCTGATTTTTTGTGGCACTACAGGTGCACTCTTGAATTCCAGATTTAATGTGAATTGTGATTATCGCACAATTAACCCAAAGTGCATCGCAACAAGAGTGCTTGGGGCACTTATACACTGTGAACTATGCTATGTCAAGCATGCAGCAGCCTGTCCAATTTTTTCTGGCACTACAGAAGATTTCTGGATTTCACAGATTTAATGTGAATTGTGATTAATACACAAGTAACATAAAGTGGACTGCTGGAGTTGGTGACAGACATTTGCTACACAATCTCTAAACCTGGAGAGTAGGGCAGAGAAGTAGGGAGACATTGCTTGTGTAAAATTGTGAAAAGATATGCTATCTAAGCCTTTGAGGTTTGTTGCCTTGTCAGAAGTTCTTTTTGGTAAGCCTCTGTCATGCAGGACTGTGGCATTTCTTTTCTTTTGGCCTGCTGCAAGAGGAAGGCCTACTGGTGGTAGCACAGGAACATTCCTGGGAGATCCCTCCTTGTAGAGCAGGATCTCAGCGCTTGCCAGAAAGGCTGCTAAAGACAGTTTAAGAACACCGGACCTGTACCTTGTAAAGGAAAAGATCTCCAGCTTCATCCACCATGGGTTGTAATCTTATTTAAATTTATAGAGCTTTTGTAAACTTATTCTGAATTTTAGTTGAAAGCACTCAACGACTGAAAGTTCTGTTTAATTGTGTTTCTTTTACCAAAACAACAACTGCTAAAAGAACATCAGGTTAACCAATAGATATTACTAAATTTACTAAAAGATATTTTTGAGAAGTAACATATTTTGTTTTAAAGTATTAGCTTTTTTTTATAAAGGGGTTACATGGAATCTACCATACAGGGGCTTTCAGTTGATTGTTTTATGTCACTTGAGCAAAACCTTTTTTGCACACTCATGAATTTGGTAGAATCATTGAAAACACCCTCAATTGAAAACACTCTCGGTTAGCAGCTGTGCCAAGGTTCACAAGCACGATGTGTAATTCAAGGCAGATTATGCCGTTCTACATGATACACATTTTACTTAGTAATTTTAACTACTTTCTGAGATTCTGGGTGCTCGGTCATTGTCAGTGTTTTAAGAGTAAGAAAGTGTCTTTCTTCAATGGTCCGAGAATAGCACCCTGGTAGCATCAGTGAAGTTTCTGGTGAAAGTCATTAGTGTCGTATGGTTGGCATGGGTGGTAAAGCCTAGAAAGCTTAGAAGCCTTGAAACCAAACATTTTGAAAGAGTTTCTTGTCAAAACCTAAGTCTAGAAAACTAAACAGTAAGTTGTTGCTACATTTTTTATAGAATTGTATCAAGTTTTATGCCCTTTATATGGTAAAAGTGTGTTGGTAGAAAAAGAAATTTAAGGAATAGTATTGTTGAGCTTCCTTTTCTTTTTCTTCCCTTTTCCCAGTGCATCTTGCCAATGAGTGCTTAAAAGAAAGCCCAAAGGACAAAAGTGTGGTTGATATAAGATATCAGCAAATTGTGTGTTGGGACCCATTCTTCGACAGTAACAGCCATGGAGCTCCAATAAAGTAGTGCACTAGTCGACTACAGCTTATTACAGCACATTACAGCTTATTATATCATATTGGGACATTGATAAAGCAACAATAAGCTTTTTGGGGTCTTAAATCTAAGACTTAAACATATGACATAGGTGCCGAATTGGTTGTTAACTGCTGCTAAGTGTTTATTCAGATTATTTATTGGTCAAGACATTAAAAGCTACAATATCTAATTGGATAATTGGTTGGAGTCTGGTTTGTTTAAAGAAGAAGCTGCCAAAAGAAGGACACTTCCTTTTGTACATAGACTGCACTTTAACATGAAAATACCCTTCTGGACTCCACCTTGGAACTATTTTTAAAGGTACTTTTAAAGAGAGGAAGCGATTATTAAGTATTACTGATTATTAAGTGCCATTAAGTGTATTTCATTGTATTTATTTGTATCTTATTGTGTCAACAGGTCTATACTTTTTAACATTTGTTATTTAAGCATAAACTTTAGAAGGTGATCACTAGAAAACAATCAGCACATGCTGATGTAGAAGAGAACACAGATCTGCTATCTAGAAAGGTAATTAGTGGTAATACAAATAAAAATAATTCAATTACAGAGTCAGCTCCAACAGGAATGGCCATATGGACCTTATAATTGATAGAGTCTATAAGAAAAAGCTGGTAAAAGCTAAAAAGAAAACTAAAGCTAAAACCAAAGGGCTACCACAGGAAAAAAAGCAGCTTTAGAAGGAGGGAACTAATACAAACACTAAAACTACATTACAGAAGGATAAACATAAATATAAAAATAAATGTAAAAATAACAAAAATATAGTTAAGAAAGATAATAATGAGTATAATGGAAACAGTCCAAAATTAGTGATCATTTTCAGAAAAAGTGATTTTTAAATCTTTTAAAGTCATCTATGAGCTGCATTTATGTAGAGGATATGAGGAAAGATAGCCTGAATCCTGGTGATTTCTCAAGACTATCCTCCACTCCAAAACTGTTTTGTGAAGCTTCTGTCTCTGGACAGAGGGTAAACAGCTTGCAAGAGAACTCACAAATATATAATGAGAACCCCAGTGTAGAGGTAATTGCTATAGACACTAATGAAGGAGGTACAATTATAAGTGAGAGAGAGAGAGAGAGACAGAAGCTGAATGCCTTCCAGTCTAATTTTGATACTTATGAGTCAAATTCTGTGGGTTTCTCACCTGAAGTGTATACTCCTATAACAACTAGAAAAATATAGGTCAACCTCTGTTACATACTAATTTAGATGAGGTATTAGGGAACTATTGACTATTATCTCTGAATTAAAAATTATGATCCTTTTGCCTCAGATCTGAGAAGTAGGAAAGCCAAGGAAGAAATAGAAAAATATATTTTTGTACTTTGTGATGACGTTAAACAGTTTGTTAGGAACCCCTATGTTGCCCATCTTATCATCCTAGATCAAATGGTTGGTATTCAAAATTAAATAGAAACAATTAAATGAAATATAAATCTAAATAGTTTCAGATTAGAAGACATAATGGTGAAATTGGGAAAATTGATCCCTGACACCCAAACTCTCCTTCACAGTAATAGAAGAGAATGGACAGACAAGGCATAACTTCTCCCCAGTTATAATACCTGATTCTGATAGTAAAATAAACAAAAAGAAAAATAAAAGTGAAAATGAGAAAGCCTACTGAAATAAATATAGATCAGGCACAACAGCTAAATAGAACTAAATATTAAAACCAGCACACATAAGAGCTATGATATTCAGAAACTAGAAGAAATAATAGCATTTCAGGAAATGGAAATTAGGGTTATACAATCATACAAGCAGTGAAACAGTTAGAATTAGATGTAGAAAAGAAAATGGGAATGCATCAAATAATACATGTGTTCAAAAGTAATTGACAGACTAAATAAGTACTCAGTAGGTGGATTAGATTGCTACAGCCCTGAATGCATTTGAGGTTGACAAAGACATAAAAATCTTACTCAAGACAATTACACCAACATTCTTTCTAAAGGAATTATTCAACTATCTACTGAGAATGAGTCATTGAAAATAGATATCATTGCATGTGCAATGTTGTGTTTGTATGGTTACATCTGGGAACCTGAAAACTCAGAAAGTGAAAATAAGAAAAAGACTGTGCACCTTTTGAGGGCAGTGTCAGGGTTGCAGATTCTGAAACAGATTTTCTTCAAATCTGGAAGGACAAAGATGACTGTGGTATAGAATGCATTTATTTGTTTTGCACCTGCCAAGTTTGGCAAACCATATTTGGTTGAATAATGAGGGATTGAGTAGAATGGGTTGCTATATAGATTTTATAAACAAAGATTTACTAAATAAAATGAGGACCCAAAAATAAATAGAATCCCACAACTAAGTATCTTTGGATATAAGCTATTACCCAGAGAATGAGGAAAAGTTAAAAATGCACTTCAGAATCTTTTGGTGCATTTCCTGTATATACCTGCAGAAAACAACAAAATAATCCAAGCAATGAGGAGATCTTATAGGACCACCATGGCCAAATTGATGTATTAACTTGAGACTAAGTAGATTACGGAAATGATTTGGCAGAAGGCTGTGTTGGATGATCTTGGTATTCTTATAGTAAAAGTGAGGTTTTGGGCTTGTAGCCCTAAAGTATGGAGGATAATCAGAAGGTATTCAGGAAGACCTTTTCTGTATTTGGCCTACCAAGGTCTAATGGGAGACTGGCTTAACGTTAAAATTTATAATGCAAGATCTATTTACCCACACACTAAATATTCTTTTGATCAGACTGACCAACTTGAACCTAAAAGATTTCATCAGGACATTGATGATGACCAAGGGATTTTACTATAGGAACAGAAGTAGCCTGTAATAAGCTATTAGAATGTGAGTCTTTTGAACAAAATGGGTATTCACATAATAGAATGGGAGAAAGTGAAGGTAAATACAGTACAAAATACTGTGGAGTGCAAATAGAACTAATATGGCAATCAATCAGCCCAAAAAGTGTCTTACAATTTGATTAGCAGCAATACTCTGAAATTATACTATTAAGTAATAGATTTCAGTGCCTTGATGATGAAACAGTCTGACTAACTAAATAAACTATTGAATTCAATGAAAACAAGTCCCCACAGACTGGAAGCTTTATGTTATCATGAATGTCTCAGGTCTGGTGAATCAATTTGCATGTGAGGATTGACATCATTTTATCAACAAACATCCTATCATTTGTCTGCAGAAACATGGCATTCTGCTTCTAATGCTTCCTTGAATGGTTATATTTGTTTCCAGTATCCAGGAAGTAAATTATCAAAGGACGGGAGAATGTCTGGGGAACTTATAACCTGGGTCAGAATAGAAAAGGGTGGATGCTCAGCTGATAGTTAGTAGACCTTTTGCACTGGTGTTGTTTACTCAAGTTTCTGGTCTAAATTGCTGTTTAATCAACACTTATGTTCCCCAACTAGTTGAAAATATTTTCACTTCAATTTAGGAAGAACTACATTCACTGATTCAATTTAGTTGGCCTGTAGTGGGTTGTGACAGTATTTTACTTTGCAGGTATTTTAATGCACACATAAGCAATTTTGATGGATATTCAGATAGTGATATACATTGTTGGTTATTTGAGAATACTACTAGTTATCAACATTCCTCACAAGATAAAAAGAATGCTTCTGGAAATAATTTAATTGAATTACTTATGGTAACAAATCTTGCACCAGTAAATGGTAGAGTCTCCAAGGATCAGATAGGAAAACACACCTTTAGTGATGCTCAGGGGCTTCAGTATTTGACCTGGTTCTTTGGAATGGTCATATGGAAAATGGTTATCATTGTCTATAGGGAAAGTGGTGAAGTGACTATTCCCCACTAGTCCCTAGCCTGGGTGGGAGAAGAGGTGCTAACCATACTGAACTAAATAGTTTTGAGATTAGGAATAGAACAAGACTTATATGCAATACTGAGAATTTAATGGAATCTGTTAGCAGTGTGCAGTTAGCTGTGAATAAAATGATAGCTATTCCTTATCCAAATCTTGATATAGAGTATATATCCCCCTTCCACCCCAGATTGGATGCCTGGACCAACCAGCTATGTGCCCTGTTGGTACAGCTCGGGCCCCGACGCCACCTCCAGCCACCGCAAAACCGTCACAGAAGCCGGATTGGACCCTGGACCCACTTCAGCCGTGTGCCCCATTGGCATGGCTGGGGCCTCGATGCCAGCGCCAGCCACCCCAAACCCCTCACAGAAGCTGGATAAGGACTTCCACTAGGCCGGGGAAGCAGGGATCTGCTGCTATTGGATAAAGCACTTAGAGGCGTCGCCATTGGCCACGGTTTCCAGCTACTTTTCTCCCATTGGTACTGCTGAGAGTGTGCGGTGCTGGGCTCAGTGCCCATTCACTTGCACTGCTCTCAGCCTAATTTCTGACCGCCCTCCCGACCTTTATTAAATAGGCTCATCGCTCCACCTCAGCACCACAGACCACCCCCAAACCGTCCCTCCCACTTGTCCCACAGTTTATTACTCCCCTCCTCCCAAGCCCTCGTGACTCCCTCCTCTGTAACTCCTAAGTTTACATCTCTGTTTTCTCTCTTTTCTTTTCTTTTTCATTTCGTTGTTGTTCTCCCCACCCCTGTTGCTTGACCCCCACCTTAGATTACAGTACTCCCTCGCTACAGCTCAAACTATACCTTCCAAAACCCTATAAATCTTTGTTTTACCTCCTCCTCATCTCTGATTAGTTTCTCCCACCCCTTGCCTGTCACCCCTTACAACGCAGAGTGCTGTGCTGCCCCATTAACAATGCCTTCCCTTAGTTTCTACCTCCTGTCTTTACTGGCTCTCTCCTCTTTTCCACTATGCCAACTTCCTTTCTCTTCCCACTCTACCTCCCACCTTTATCATCAAAACCTGCTACCCACAACATGGAACCATGGCAAGTCCTCTGGACTTTTATAAGAGGCACACCCTTTTAAGGATTGTGTACAAACTGCAGCATATTCTACTGGAAAGTTGACAAATGAAAATCTGTCGCTAGCCATCACCATCTGCTGGGACCCTAGAAGACCACTGACCCCTAACAAATAAAAAACAGAGGAAAATCTTAACCTACAGTGAGTTTCAGGTGGTATCATTAAAACTCCTGCTCCTCCTACTTCTATAGTCAGGTGAGGTGCACCCCAAACCCTGGCCCTGTCTCAAACAAGTTAATAAAACTAGAAAAGCAGATAGAGGTCTCTCCATAGTCACCCTAAATATCTGCAGCCTCCTTCCTAAGCTGGCATACTTCAAGTCTTCATTGGTCAAAAATCCTGACATACTAGCCATTATCGAGACTTAGCTGTCTCCAAGCAACCGGGATCATGCTGTCTAGCTTCAGGCTAAATCTCTTAAGACTTGACCGGTCAAACAAGAAGGGTGGGGTTGTGCTATCTACATTAAGGACAACCTCTCAAGTCACCTTGGCAGTTTCTCCTCTACAAACACCCAAGTGCAACTTCTCCCTATCAAAATGCTCCTTGGTGCCCAAAATAAAGTGATCATAGTGGCTGCAGTCTATATCCCTCCTAAAGATCCTCGATCCATTCTCCAGACAGTTCTTGAATTTGTAAGCTTGCAACCTCCTGAAACTGAGCTCCTTCTCCTCGGTGACTTCAACATAAACTGGCTCACCTCGGACACCGGATCTAGCAAAGATGTCATCCTAGCAGCCAACCTGATGCAGATGGTTAATTCCCCAACTAGAAAAACTACAAGACTGGAACATGCACTCTCACTGACTGGATACTCACTAGTCACCCAGACTGGATAAAAAACATTACTGTTCTCCCGACTCTCTCAGTGACCACTCCCGTATCATATACCTGGTCGAATAAATTCCTTAAACCACCCCCAAAGTTATCTCAAGTAGGTGCTACCACATGGAAATCTCACTGAACTTAAGACTTGTCTCCTGCAACAGGACTGGGCACCAATCTTCAATACATTTGATGTTAATGCTGCCCTAGAATCCTTTATCACAACTTTCAATACTGCATGTGACACGCACCATTAAAAAAGCGTAAAATCAAAGCTCTCTCAAATCTTGGCTCACTGCCAAACTACTGGCCCAGCTCAAAGCTCGTGACCATCTCTGGGCCACAGCCAGAGACATGGGCTCCTTGCAGGATATACAGAAGTACAAACAGACACAAAACCTATGCACCTCACAAATCAGGCAAATGAAGAGTGCCTACTTCAAAATGCCCTGAATCCACCTGGGGTGATGGGAGAGCTTTCTGGGACAACATCCAAAATATAATGGGTAAGAAATCAAAATCCACTCCTACCATTATGAATGTTGACGGCTTCACTACACTTGACCCAAAGGCTATGGCAGATGCTCTACATAAAACTTTCACAGACCTCAGCGGGTCCTCCCCAGATTTTTCTTGGACTTGCCCTTGCCAAATCTAGTATCCCAAAGCACCTCAAGTGACCAACCACTATTTCATTTCAAAATAATCAAAAGTGCACGAAGCGTACAAATACATAAAAAAGGCCTGCTCTAAATCCAGAACAAGCAGTGACACTATAGATCTAAAAATCTTGTCTCTCACCTTGGACGAAGTTATCCACCCTCTTACCAAAATTCTCAATCTTTCCCTTTGCCAAAGTCAATTTCCCAACAAATGAAAGTCTGCTATAGTTACACCAGTGCTCAAAGGGGTGACAAATCCATACCAGGGAACTATCGACCTAATCAATACTCCGCCCTCTCCAAAGCACTTGAGCGCATTTTGGCGGACCAACTTTCAGTCTACCTGCAAAAGTACAATCTACTCTGTAAGCAACAGCAGTTTGGAGAGCACAGAGCAGTCCAACAGCCCTACTAGATTTCTCTGGAGAAGTCCACTCTGCTCTGACAAAGGCTACCAAACCAAGCGGTCTTCATTGACCTCACAAAGCATCCGATACTGTCCACCATGGCTTACTAATCTCACTATTGCCCAAGCTTGGGCTTGCTGAAGGACCCAGTGCTTGGGTAAAAGCTACCTGACAAAACACTGTGAGGCAGTAAAATCTCTGACACACTCTCTGACTCTAAACCTGTCCTCTCAGGTGTACACGAGGGATCAATCCTAGGCCCTCTCCTCTTTAGCCTGTTCCTAGACTCTCCCTGAATCCTGTCCAGAAAAATGAATCTTATATGCTGATGACGCTGTTATTCTTTCTTCCCACAAGGATCCTAACCCCATCATAGAGCCTACAAACTGCCTTCTCCAGTGTCGAAAAGTGGTTCCTTGATAATAAGCTAGTCCTAAACCACAAAAACAAAAGCCATGCTTTTCACCAATCATCAAAACAGAAATAGACATATTCCACTCACTATTAAAACTTCCGCTGGAAATACACTTGAACAAGTGAATACTTTCAAATACCTAGGCATCACTTTTGATCAAGGTCTTACCTTCACGACCCACATAGACAACCACGGTGAAAACAGTAAACCACACGCCTAGGAATACTATTTTGAAACCACCAATTCCTTAACCAAGCTGCAGGAGGACTGCTATACAAAGCTCCATAATCGCAATCATGGACTATGGCCTAATTATCTATGGCTCAGCTACTACCACGGCACTAAGGCATCTCAACCACACTAAATAAGGCATGTCAGCTCCTCACTGGGGCACAGAGACTGACCCACACCTGTGAGCTCTACTCTGAAACCAGCTGGTTGCAACTATCCAATCGCCTTGTGTATCTCACCTGTTTGATGGCAAAAAATCAATCCTGGGACTGACTCCACCGTGTATCCAAGACCTACTCTGTCTGAATAATGACACGCATCCCACCAGAAGATCTGAGCACCAACTTTTCTGGTCCCCAGATGCCGGACTGCTCAGGGACAAAGATCGTTGCTTACAGGGCCCCAACCTGGTACAATGCCCTAAGCTTACCTCTATCCTCCACATCTCTTGGAGCTTTCAAATCCATGCTTTATGCCCACCTCTCTGCCACCAGCACCTGTGACTGCTTTGACTAAAGACTTATCCTTCTGCTGTCCATCCCTCAACATGGCCTATCTTTTTGACAAAGAAACCTTAAATACCACTAACTGGTCCTGTCTGCTACTATAATCTCTCTTCTGCTTTCTCTCTTTCTTCTCTTTCTCCGGTCTACCTCCTCCTACCTTTCCCACTCTACTCTTCCCAAATGCCTCTGAGTATCTTTCTTTCCTGGAAAAATAGTTTGTTTTTGATTTATTACTGCCTTTGGAAATTGCTGAACAAATTTCTTGTGTAACATTTTTGTTTAATACATGTAATGTTTTTGTTTGTCTTATGTTCTATGTGACATGGGACCTTTGTAAAGAGCCCCAGCTCAAAGGTATTAATTCTGACCAATAAACTAAACTAAACTAAATAGAGACTAGAAGCCTGATTCCAGGTCGAATGTCACAACTCACAAGGAAATTGAGTTCCAACATTCACTGCTATGCAGGACCCTCGCAACATTCCAAGAGTGGCAGGGCCGGCACCTGTGACATGCAGGTTATGTCATGCTGAGGCTAACACCACAGGCATGGCATAGAAGCCCTGCATGTCACAAGTCATACCTACTACTGGCAGCCCCCAAAGCCCCCACCCCGAACACCATGAAATACACCATCATGGGGGCAGGACAGGTGGTACAGGAGTCTGGGGAGCACACTGAGATTAGATCCCAAGGGTCCCCAACTTTTGGGTGGGTGAGGGCAGGGGTGTGTTTGTGGGGCTCGGGAGAACATTAGCACCATTGCTGTGGCACTGCAGAGTGGGCATCCAATGGATGGCACCATTGGATGCCTCTTAGAGCAAGCTCAAGCTGCTCTAACTAGCTGTGCCAGTATGGCTCCTAGAATCACAGCAGTGGGTTGGGGCAGCCACCCTCTTGGAATAGGGCACAATTGCTGCTGTAACCCACCCTTGCGCCATGTCATTTGTGGGTTGCGGTGTAATGAGTGTCATTACCCATAGTTGGTGTAGCCCATAGCTGACATGGAGCAAGGCATCTCTTGGAATTGGGGCTGGCGTAACACTTGGCACAAGTTGTGAGATACGCCAAGGGTCTCATGAATAGCTTATGCCAGCAGACGCTTGTCTTGGAATTGGGCCCTATGTCAGCAATTATTACTGAGTGTCAGCATTTATATAAAGAATATTGCTAGTGACAAATGTAGCCAGGGATACTCAAGGAAGCAATACCCACATGGTTTGATAAGGAGTGCTTGCAATACAAAAGGAATTTGACTAAGCAAATAAGACAAGGTTAAGTCAGTTGGTAACAGTGAGGCTTACAGAACATTAAATAAAGCAAGGAAAAAGTACAAGGATTTCCTTAAAAATAAGTAAAAAGTCAGATGAAACAAAGGTCAGAGATGCTGGAGACAATTAATCGTAATGAGGAGGAGGAGTAGCTATCTATGTAAGGGAAGGGATAAAAGCAACTGAACAAAACAGTAAACAGGGAGGAGAGGAGGCACTGTGGGTCACCTTAGAGACTGGAAATGGCACCACAATCCACACAGGGGTTGTATACAGATGCCCATGGCAGGGGAGGGAATGGACAAGGATATGATAGAAGACATTCTTAGGATGGCAGAGAAAGAAGATAATGTTGATGGGAAACCTCAATATGCCATACTTTAACTGAAGCACATTGCTGCTGCTACATCTTAGAGCAGGGCCATTCTCAATGCCCTACAGGTGGCATGCCCCAGACAGCTAGTTTTGGAATCCACTCATGAGGGAGCAATCTTGACCTCATACTCTCAAATGGGGACAGTGAGAGGATCTCAGATCTAGAAGTGGGTAGCCATCTGGGAAACAAATGACCACCAAACAGTGTGGTTCATGACAAACTCAGCTACAGAGTCAAGCCATACAAAAGTGAGGGTACTGGACTTCAGGAGGCTGACTTTGGCAAGACGGGAGAGTGCCTTGAAAAGTACTAGCAAACAGGCTAAAAGGAGGGTGGAGCAACAATGGGGAAAACATCAAATATGCCATCACAGAGGTAACAAGCCTTTGTGTGAAGAAAATAAACAAATCAAAATGAAAGAAAAGCCACTATGGTGCTCAAAAAGGTTGTGGGAAGGTCATGAAGAAAAGATAACATTCAGGAAGTATAGAAACACAGAAGGAGCAGAACGAGAGCTGTACCAGTTAAGGCAGAAGGAAGCAGGAGGGTAGTCAGAATAGCAAAGGTCCAAACTGAGGAAAAGATAGCCAGCTCAGTTAAGAAGGGGATAAAACCTTTATATGTACATCAGGAGCGAGAAAGACAAAGGGAGGGATAGTGAGTCTGAATAGAATAGATAGTGGGTGAGCAGAGAGGACAGTAAAAACAGAGATACTGAATGAATATTTCTGCTCAGTATTCACAAAAGAGGAGGAGGGGAGTGCTTAATCCAATTAAGAGAAGCACTCTGGATAGGGGTTGATCCCAGTCCTTTCACAGAAAAAGGGTTCTGAAAGAACTCCTAAACCTGAAGGTGGACAAACAATGGGGCCTGATGGAATTCACCCTAGAATTCTAAAAGAATTAAGGGGAGAACTAGTGAAATCACTGACTACCCTTTTAACAAAACATGGGAGGATGGTATGGTACCTGAGGACTGGAGGAAGGTGAATGTGATTCCTCTTCACAAAAGTCAGACCAAGACAGAAGCAGGAAACTACAGACCTGTCAGTTTGACCTCTGTGGTAGGGAAAGTGATGGAATCACTTCTGAAGGAAATAATTGTTGAGTACCTAGAGGCCAGTGGAGCCAGGGACCCAAGGCAGTATGGGTTCACAGTGGGAAGGTCATGTCAGACTAATCCTAATTGGTTTCTTTGACTCTGTGACCAAAGTAGCAGACCAGGGAGGGGCTGTGGACATGGCCTACCTAGACTTTAGCAAGGCATTTGACACAGTCCCACAAAAGGTTAATAGTAAAATTAACCAGCCTGGGAGGGGTTTCAGTGTGATAGCCTGGGTAAAACATTGGCTGGACAACAGGACACAGAAGGTAATTGTAAATGGAGTCCATCCACTCTGAAGAAAGAGGGGTTACTAGTGGTGTACCACATGGTTCAGTACTGGGTCCAGTCCTTTCAATGTCTTTATAAGTGACATTGCAGAGGGACTGAAGGAAAAGTATGCCTCTTGCAGATGACACAAAGATCTGGAACAGGGCTGATACACAAGGAGGCATGGAAAGGAATGGAAGGGATTTGGCATGGTTGGAGGAATGGTCAGAAGCATGGCAGCTTGATTCAATGCAAAGAAGTGCAAAATAATGCACATGGAAAACAAAACCCAGGGAAAGATTACACAATGGGGGAGGAGGTAGTGACAACAACAAAATGGAAAGGGACCTGGGGTAATTATATCAGATGACCTTAATGTTAGCAAGCAAACATGAGAAGGCAGTAGAGAGGGCTGAGGGATACTGGCATGTATAGGGAGAGGCATTACCAGCAGAAAACAGGAAGTTGTTATCCTCTCTACAGACAATTGGTGAGACCCCATCTGGAATATTATGTCCAGTTCTGGAGACCCCATCTCCGCAAGGACATAGACAGGATAGAAGCAGTCCAGAGGAGGGCAACTAAAATGGTGCAGGGTCTGCAAGAGAAGCCATATGAGGAGAGACTAAAGGAGCTTAATATGTATACCCTTGAGGAAAGGAGGGAGAAGGGGGATATGATAGAAACTTTAAGTACCTCAGTGGAATCCACAAAGTCCAAGAGGGTAGTTTCTTTCGGAAAAAGAGATGGGCAAGAACAAGGGGACACAATTTGAAGATTGGTTGGGACTTCAGGGGCAATATGAGGAAGTATTTTTTCACAGAGAGGGTGGTGGATGCATGGAACAGCCTTCCTGAGGAGGTGGTGGGGTCTAAAACTGTGGAGAATTCAAGAATGCATGGGACAGACATAAGGTAATTTTGTGGTGAAGTAGGAATAAATAGGTTATTGGTTAACCAGGATCTGCAGCTTATCCTGTAAGTAGGAAATGGGCAGACTAAGTGGGCCAAGTGGTCCTTATCTGCCATCAAAGTCTATGTTTCTATTTTCTATGTTTCTATGATTACCAAGCTTTTGGCTTATTGTGGCAAAAGGAACCAGAAATAGCTGTGATCAAGTAGATACATACATCTCTTTGGCTCAATGGGTTAAACATTATACTGATCTATTTTATGATCTCAACTTAGTATCCATGGTAGCAGACTGAGAGTCAGCTGTAGCTAGAAGTCTGTTTCTGCCTTTGACCTATAAAGAAGTCTATATGTCCATTGTGCAGCTTAAAAGGAAAAGCCCTGGGTACAGATTGGGTCTCTCCTGAAGACTACTTGTCAGCTCCATCTTATGGACAAGATTACTAGTTTGTCATTATAATCTCTGCATACTTAAGGGTCAACTTCCTATTTCATGAAGGGGCCATTATAGTTTCTATCTTCAAAAAGGTAAATAGATCTGATCCTTGCATGTATTGTCCCATTTCCTTGCTTGATGTAAATGGAAACATCTTTTCAAACATCATATTAGTTAGACTGTTGGATCAATTACACAAGCTTGGAGATCTTAGTGAAATGCAAGCTGGCTTTTGCTCATGGTATAGCACAGCAGATAATGCTTTATTCTTCTGCATCTAATACAGAAATATATAGTCTTGAGAAGACAATAACTTTTGTAGCATTTATTGATTTTAGTGCTGCATTTAATAATGTATCGTGTAATATTTTGTGGCAGACAATGACACAGAAGGCTTTACTCCAGGCTGATTAGTATTATTAAAGATCTATATAGTGATATCTGGGTGCAAGTTAGAACTGGGACCTCTGGTCAATTATCAGCTGAATTCAAAACTAACAAAAGGGTCAGAAAAGGTTGTGTGCTAGCCCCAACTTTGTTTTGTGTATATATTGATCAATTGCTTATGGATTTTCTTATGTCTACCTCAGATTCTCCTATGGCAGGAATTAAGGTCTGTCCTGCCTTAGCGTACACTGGTGATTTGGCTTTATTTTCACTGACTAGATCTGGCCTTCACAGGAAATTAAATACCCTATATGCATTTGCATTAGCTAATAATCTACATATTAAGGCACTTAAAACCAAGAGGTAATCTTTGGATCTAGAGACCTTTCTAGTACTTGGATGGTAGGTAAAAATAAAATTAAGATGGTCAAATCATATGTATACCTAGGTCTCACATTTTCTAGTAATGGGAGTTTGGAATTACATGTTAAACATTTACTAGTCAAACTTAAACAAACAGCTGGGGCTGTCATAAGATTTAATGAAAAGTATGGTGGTAATTCCTTAAGAACTTTGCTACAGGCCGTTCAAGCTAAATACATCCAGCAAGCCCTCTACTTAGCAGAGATATGGGGAAGGAAAACTGAAAGCATTAGAAACACCATTAAATAAAATTCTTAGAACAGCACTTGGCCTCGGTAGCTCAATGCCAATTTCATTGATACTGTACATGCCAAATTAGGCACTTCAAATTTGAAGCTGCCTCACTCTCTAGATTAATAGGATACTGGATTTCCATCACTAGAATGCCATCTGATAGACTCCCTAGGGAATATCTAAGAGAGAAGCAGAAATAGAATATCATAGGATGTAAACAATCCTCATGGTATCTAACCTTACTAAAAATATTAAATATGCATGGATTAGATCATTTAAAGAAATATCAAGAAAAGGACATCAACATTAGTTTAAAATATAAAAGTATTGTACTAATAAAATGACTAACAATTTTAAGCGGTTAGACTGTGACATTATTGCTTCACTAAAAATAGCCCCTGGCTAGTCAAAATGACATCTGCCATGAATATAGATTTTATTTGGATGTTTTAACAGATCCAGGGTATGGGAACTGTTATGCAAGATATTGATTTGAGCTGTCTGATAGTAATGTGATAACATCCAGATACAACAAATTAACTGATTTAACCTCCATGCTTTGTAGCTGTAATAGAAAATAAACTGAGAATTTATTTTATGTTGTTTTAAAATGTGCCAAGTATAATAAACTCAGGAATTATTGGCCTTTACCCATATGGGCAGGAATAGACACTTTAAACAAGGTGCGATTCTGGAAATCATGATGACTGTGCAAGATGAAGCTGTAATCAAAAAGTTGCTGGCTTTTTAGACCTATTGCATATATTAAGAAAAAGTATAAATATGTTTATGAACCTACACTGTAACGCTAAATAGCTTAGTTATATGTAATATATGAAGTGTTTTTAAAATGATTTGTAAACCTGTTTCTTTTAGATTTGTCATTATTGTCTTTGTGTATTTATGTAATATTTATGAGTGTTCTTTACTGACTTAAATTAACATAAAGTGTGTTACACAAGTGTCTTTGGGGCACTTACACTGAAATACCATGTGAAGCGGGTTGCAGTTAGCTCAATTTTTAGTGCACTGAAAAGAAATTCAGGAGAAGAGAATTTATGCAAGTTGTGATTTAGGCAGAGTTAACACCACATGAGTACACAACAGTATGGTGGCACCACAAACACACAGCACCGCACCACGTGTAGCTGTACCTGCAGAAGGCTGTGACATATTTATTCTAGTAGTTGAGAAAAGTTAAGGAAAGAAACCTATGCAGAGATATATGTGTCAAGAAAATATAGGTAGGAAATATTATTTTATTGTTTTGGGGGTTTATATTTTTAAAGATAGTAGTAAGAGTGCAGAAATGGATATAAAGACTAAGAACACTAAGTGAAACACTACAGTTAGATAGCAAAGATAGATTACAATTTCATTGTATTTTAAACATTTTATTTTTCTGTTTTTTCAGGTTATTTTTCTTTTCTGGGCAACAAATGAGTAGGACAGTTGGAAGAAAAGAATAGAAAGAGGATAGCAAATAGTTACACAGTAACAGGTTTATCATGCTTTAAAGGGGACAGGAAATGTGTTCCAATTGACCGGTTAGTAATGTTCCCTTTACAGCAATGAAATTCATATCTCCAAATGGTCCATTATTTGATTCTACCTGAATAAAACAGATGTGAAAACTGTATAATGTATGGGGAGCCCTTATTAACCACAGAAATCAAGCGGTTATAACCTGTAATCCCATCACTATGTTGTCAGTTTCTTTAAACCTTGCTTGAGTATGTCATAGTGATGGGTTTACAAGTTGCAATGTATACTATTGACAGCATTCTGTACTAGGAGCAGTGATCGGGATTACATACTAGTAGTTTAGACAATTTTTATGCCCCATTTTATGTTACTCACTTGTTGCCTCATTTGTTCAGGGCTCTAATGTGTTGCAGTCTTAAGTAGATGTTTACCCCTCAACGCCCCCAAGAGACTGTTGCCGATGTTACCCATAATCCCACAACCACATGATTGTCATTGGCCTGCCAGATCATTTGCTGAAAGTGTTGCAATTTAAATGTTTAAGAAAGCGAATATGGATATATATTATTACTGATGGCAGTCACTAATGTTTCTCTTTTCCCATATGTTATATAAGACAATGCCTGGGAAGTGGTTGTCAACTTCTTTGTAAACACCTCTTGCAGTTGCCATGATGACAGTAAACCTCTTGAACTGCACTCTCGAAGTTTGATGGTGACATGACTCCCACTTGAGGTGGTTACACCATGGTTAACAACCACTCCTCAGGCTTTATCCTCTATGTTTTGAATTGCTTTCTTTTTATGGACAATATGCAGCACAGTTCATTTCAGGAAACCAGTAATTTGGAATTTTTCTATGTCACAATTTATGTACAAAATGCTAATTATGAGCTGTTGACCTATCAGAACCATGCTGAGTTCTGTACACAAACTGTGACATCATTAAAACTCCAGATCACAGGTTCCAGGAAGAGAACTGAAACAGAATGCTGCCCTCAAAGTGAAAACGATGCAAATACAGTTTTTCATATCACTTTTTATTTATGTACAGTTAAATACGGATCGTTAGAGGAATGAATGCAATTTCTGAAAATAAAATTTTATAAACAGCTGCAATTAGAAATGATTCCTGTCATCTATAATGTGACAAGCTAAATGAATATCACTGACACCATGACCCACAACACCATGGTGGAGCACGACCATCCCTTCAGAAGCTTATCCTAACTTCTCCTAACTGGAGAGAATCATTTTTATATCCTGCTCCTTCTCTGTGAACTGGTGATGGAAGTCCCCACTTGCTCCATTAGGCTGGTAAGCTCCACTGCTGATGTTGTTACTACTGAGGTGTGGGTGCTGTGTGTGTTGCTGGTTCAGCAGCTTGAAGCAGAACTGAGGGGCAGCTCCTTCAACAGGGTTTCTGCCAGCACAGATTGGCCACCACTCCAACAAGACTTGCCACTTCCTCTGTTGTTCCTCCCTCCCTCCCTCCCTCTCAGCCCAGTGATTTACTCTTAAATGTGTCCTTTGACCCCAATAGCTAAGTGGGTAACCTGTTTCTCCAGCTGACCATGCCTTACAGAAATTCAAAGTGAGCACACTGTGGTAACTAGGGTCAGTGGTAAAAAACAAACACAGCGGGGAATATTTGGGGTACTGGTGGTGCAGGCAAGGTGCTGCTGGAAGAACAGAGGCCAAGAATGATGAGTAGGGTTTCCTCCATGGAGGAGAGATATTGTTTGGTAGGACCATAATGTTTGGGCGCAGCAGGTTCTTGCTCCTCCATCTCAGGACTAGGAATAGAGAGCTGCTGCTCCTCATTACTCCTTTCTGGCTCCTGCTGCTGCTGGTCCATGGCAACACTGTTCTGCTTCTGCTGTGGGCACCTCCCTGTTGGAGGATCAGGTAGGGCTGCTGCTGCCGCTGCTGCTGCGTGGTTGGGAGGAGGAGGTGAAGGTACTATGGGGGTGCTACCCAAAAGACAGAACAATCAAGAGATATGGCACCACCACCGGTGCAAACACCTCCACAATGATGACTCCCTGTCACCAATTCAAATCAAACAAAAAGAGAGAGAGAGATAGAGACAGAAACTATTCACGACAATGAGGAAAATAAAAGTAACAAATAGGTATAAAACAGATTCTAAATCAAGATTAACTATTAAACAGTATTCATGCAAGTACAATAAAGGAAAGACATAAAGATAAAGAAATTTCTGCAAAACTGCATTTGAAATATATATTTTCTTTCTGATACAGAACAGGATCTGTTCCTACCTCTGACTGACTGGAAATGAAAAACAGGAAGTAAGTCAGGCAGTCACTGTACAGAAATGTACCATGTGACCTGCAGAAGCTTTCTATGTGAAAATCACCTTGACAACACCAAAGGAGAAATTACAAGGCAAAGTCACAAGCTGAAGTTCAAAATTTGCAAAGTTTTACCACAGGGCAAACATTCATGAATTTATCCACAAAAGGTGAAATTTGGACATTGACCTGAATTTTGCTGGCAAATTAAAACTTCACAACATCTGTATGGGAGGCATAGAATAGGGATGTTGAGTGTGTAGCAGGTGAAGGCTGGCTGAAAGCATGGTCCATTCTGATGTACCGGCAATGGACTTACTTAGTGCAGATGGAATAGGAAGGGTTGATGCCAGGGCCATAGGTCAGCATTTGACAGGCAGTTTTGGTTCTCCCAGGTTAGTGGTATGGAGGACAGTACATGGGCATTCTGACTTTACAAGATATTTTAGGGGTGCTCCCATCGGTACCAAATCAACTTGATAGGCAACAGCTGATTTGTCCATCCCTGCTGGAGCAGGTGTGGGGTCAGCTGCCAAAGGTGTGCTTGCTGCTATCGGTGGTGGTTTTGTTCCACACTGTGTTCTTGATGTTTTTGTTGGGATTTTGAGGTGTTTAAATTCATCCAGCCAAGCAAAGCACCAGGGCTTGAGGTGTTCTTGCTTGACGAGGATCTGGTGGTGACTCAGAAGGTATTTTCATATCACTGCAGAGGAGCAAGATGGACCATACAGCCAAAGGGTGCTGGTGCAGCCTACTGAACAAGAATCACCTGCACTCCAGAGCCAGAAGGTTACTCAGTCCACCAGTGAAGGTACTAAAAATTATACCAAAGTCCCGTTTTGCAGGTGCAAAAATAAGTTTATTCAAAGGTGTTACACGAGAACTTGAGTACAGACACAACAGTCAAATACAAAGTCCCCAGCACTCCACCAGTTAATGCTTTATTAGTGGGATGGTTTCTGCAACAATTAGTTCTTCCTTTATACCAATGAAAATTCAGAATCTGTGACATCACACTATAACATCCAATCAAATCACAATAATTCAAAAAGTGCTAATTTATAACTTAAAGAGGCGAAAATAGAAAACTAAGCACATTATAATGTCCCAGAGCGTGTTAGCAACATGATTAGTTAGTAATAGTTTAGAAATTCAAAACCTTTTTGCAACAGTCAATCAAATTGCTCGATTTTAAAATCCTCTGATTTATAACTAAAATGGCAAAAATTTTAAACTAAACATGTTACTATTTCACTAAACATATCAGTACCATAACTAATTGGTCAAAATTTGGTTTTGGATAACGTTTTTGCAACAGCCAATCAGATTACTCAATTTCAAGACTTTTAAATTTGGGGCTAATTGTCTTGATATCATTTGATATCATATGTTGCTTTTATTTGGGGCATATTTCAACCTTGTTTGGCTTACGAAACACACTAAAATGCATTTCATTATATTCAAAAGTATTTTTGAGCAAAATTATGCTATACACATCATTAAACTACTTTTGTTTTATCATATTTCTATTTTCCTCCTTGCCAGTGGAGCAGAACTCTGAGATCCCTGGCAACCAATACTCACACTCCTGACCTGGCACTCCCCACAGAGCTGGCCATTGTTGGTCACTCACTCTGTGGCAAGATCCTCCAGGAACTGGGGGCATTAGGTGCAGCCATCAGCCACTGAGATCCACCCCTGCTATTTTCTGACAATTATTTTTGCCCTTAGAGAGCCAGGCGTGCAATGGCATCTAAGCACATATGTGCTGCCACCTGCCGTGCTCCCTACCCATGCTTATGCATGCTGCTGTAGTGTGGCTGGCCTCCGTGAGTCACTGCTACAGTGCACTGCAGTGCCCCAACCCTCCCCAGAGGAAGAGAGCAGTCATGGGATGCTCAATCTTTCCTCTCCCCTGCTAACCCCAGTGGCCCGGGTCCATTCCCGAACCCAGGTAGCCAGTGTGGCCGAGGTGTGGCATCTAGCTCTCCTCAACCTCAGTGCCACTGGGCCTAGCAGAAACTACTTGTGTTTATATGTATCGCTTACCTGGAGGGTAGAAAGAAAGGTATTAGGAGCTGAATCCACTGGTTCTTACCATATGTATAGCAAGGTCACACAGGAAAACAGGCTTGACTGTGCTCACAAATCACCTGTTAGAGAAAATATAAGAAAGAAAATAAATTAATTCAGTGTTCTCATTGTTAGTATCTTTTAGAAAAACTTATTTTAAACAAATAATACAACAATTTCCAGTTTAAACTTTTAATTCATCATTTGTACATCATTATATTAACAGCAAATGAGTTCTTTGTTTATATCAACAGTTATTCATAAGTTTGTGGGTAGAGGGTGGGGAGATCGAGGTTTTGTTTACTATAAATAAGGCTTGCAGTTCCATTCTCTGTTTAAACCATTCAGTGTTAAGGCTCTTAGAACATAAATCCAGAACATTTCTCTTTGTTCTTATCTACTGAGGTGATCACCTCCTCTGTTTTCAATGCCTACTTGTTCCAGGCCAGTAAATTTTAAACCTGACGGATCACTGTTGTGTGAGTCAAAGAAATGGGTAGCTACTGGACTTCTCAAGTCTATATTCCCAATATCTTTGATATGTTCCTGTATCCTGGCCTTTAATGATCTTATAGTTCTACCTATATACAGTTTTCACAGGGGCACCAAAGGGCATACACTGTAAATGTGGTGACAAAAGATATTAATTGGCTTATGTGTACTAATCTCTGGTTAATTGGTGCTTTAAAAACGTCATCCTGGTGGCAATACTGCAAACATTACAGTTTCCACATTTATACGTACCAGGGTTTGACAGGTATCCAGGTTTGAAATTTTTGTTTTGTTCCTCTGGAACTGGCTATGAACCAACTCATCTCTCAGGCTTTTACCCTTTGAGAAGGTGATTCTTAGTTTGCTTCCTATCTTATGGAGTAAGGGATCATTCAATAAGATTGGTCAATATTTAGTCACAATGTTCCCTATCTTTCTTACTTGTAAATTGTATTTTGTTAAAAAGCAGAATGTGTTACTCTCTTTGGCCTTCGTTTTATTTTGGGAACTAGTAATTAATTCCTGTTATTATTCCCAGCTTTACTTAACTGCTAATCTAATAATTCCTTTTTATAGCCTCTGTTCAAAAATCGTTCTCTCAGTTCATTTGCCTTTGTTAAAAGATGTCAAAATCACTGCAGTTTCTCTACAGTCTGAGGAATTAGTTATAAGGGACTGATTTGTTTACTGACTTAGGATGAGGTTGGTGGCTAATATATAGTTGTTTGTAGCTGTTTCTTTTCTAAATCCTCTGGTCCTGATCTGAGTGACATCAATCACCCTTTGGTAGGATCAAATCTAAAAACTTGATTTCAGTATCATTACTTTTGTATGCAAAGTGCATATTTCTGTCATTTTATTTAGCCATTCCACAAATGCTACCACTTCTAACCCTGTGCCTTGCCATATGCAGAGTTTGTCATCAATAATTGCATCCATTTGACAATGTGTTTGTCAAATGGATTCAATTCCACCAAACAACATAGGTTCTTCCCAGAATCCCAGGAATAAACTGACAAAGATGGGGCCCTTGCTGCACCTATTTCTGTCCCACATTTCTGATGGTAGTAATCTCCATTAAACGCAAAAGTAATTCCTTTTCAAAACAAATTCAACCCGTGATATTAAATTTAAAGGCATATTAGTGCATAAGGGGTCCCTAGAAAGGAAGTGATTACAGGCCACAACTAGAGTATGGAGTTCAGTACTGGTGCTCACACCTCAAAAAGGACATTAACCTGCTGGAGAAGGTACAGAGGAGGGCTACAAAGATGATAGTCAGTCAGCAGGACAAGGCATACGAGGAGAGGTTGTGGGCAATAAACATGTACTCCCTGGAAGACAGAGAGAGAGAGAGAGGACATGATTAGGACATTCAAGTACTTGAAAGGATTAATAAGGTTAATAAGGAGAGTCTCTTTAAGCTGGTGACAACCATATCACAAGAGGAACAGTTTAATCTGGAAGGTGGGAGGTTTAGGAGGGAGGTCAGGAAGCACTGCTTCACAGGAGGCGGTGGACACTTGGAATGTACTGCTGGAAGTGGTCTTCTCGATTGAAGCCAGTGGGCAGCTTTAACAGGGGCTGGGATAGGCATGGGGAAGTAAGAATCATGGGTAGGGAGGATGGGAGGACTGGGAGGGAGGGCAGGATATTAGCTCAAGCTGTGGACCCTGCAATATGAGTAGACTTGATAGACCAAATGGCCTTCTTCTGCTGGCTTCTTCATATGTTTGTATACCTCAACCCCATCTGCATGACAAATTGATATATACAAGGACTCTACATGAGTTGTGAGCCACATCATGCCATCATTCCATCTAAAATCTTGTAGTTTCTCAAGTACATGCATGGTGTCATGTATGTAAGATGGCAGGCATTGTACACTTCTCTTTAAGAAAAAATCAAAGAACTGGCATAAATTTTCAGAGAGGAACCAATGCCAGACATTATGGGTCATCCCGGTGGGTTAAGTAAATTTATATGGATTTTGGCAAAATGTAAATGTGGGGTTATAGGAAATTTTGGGTATGGGAAGTGAAATTCAGATTTTGTTATCTCCCTTCACTTTTAGCAAATTCCAGGATGGACAGTAATTTTGTTTTGAACTGAAGTATGGGGTTACTCTTAAGCTTCTGGTAATTGTCAGTATTTCCTAATATTTCCAGTACTTTTTCACAGGAAAAGTTCCTATCCATTACTACAATGTTTCCACCTTGTCAGGTGATTTAAACATCAAATCTTTGTTAGCTTTAAGCTTTACAAGTGCTTGATTTTCTAGCTGAGACAGGTTTCTATACCTTTGAACATTTTGTTCACATAGCACTTTCTTAACTTCCCTCAGTACTGTTTTTATAGGAAATAATACTTGAGTTTAAATTACTTGGACAAAACACAGATTTTACTCTGACATTCTCTTTTCTAAGCTGTTTGAATTGTGTGACATTTACACCATATAACAGTATATTAAAATTCCCAGTATTACTTACGGTGTTAAATTCCTGGTTTTCACACCACAATTCATTTAAGTTCCAGTAATTTGAAAGTCCACGCTGTCCCACATTTCCATGTACCCCTGTTTGTCATTTGATGCTCCAAGTTCTTGATGTTCTTTCTCTTCTCCTTGCACAAACTCTGAAAAATACAAATTGAATCCATAGTTTATTCATTCTGTATGACATTTCCTAGGTCCCCTAATGAATATCCCTTAGTGTCAGTCGAATGAAATGTTTGTTTCAGAAAATATTCCTGTAATTCCACTTTTGAAATAACTTTCCAAGTCTATAATGACACCAAATTCATTTGACTTTGCATTTGGTACAAATGATAGCCCTCTTCTTAGGAAATTATCTTCATCTTCTGTAAGATCTGTTTTGATAAATTTATTATTTGCCTCCTCATTTTGGGCCTGGCACTTAGTCGTTTACCTCCCTTTTCCCCCTCTGTGTCCTTTTCTGTTTTTTTGCCTTTTTTTTTTTTTTTTTTTTTTTTTTTGAGATCTTTAGAGAATGTCACCACTTGATTAGATCTGGGGCTTAAAGCTGTGGCACCTGAATCTTTACTAGTGCCTGGTTCAGTGTCTTCACTTTGATTATTGTCTCCTTACTTTTTGAATTCTATCTTTGTCTACCATGTGATCTGAACCTGGACCTTGATCTTCCCTTAGATGTTGATCTCTCTTTATTGTACCTTGACCACTTAAAACACCATCCTTCCTTGTAATCTAGGATATCTCTCTCTAGTTTATGTTGTTTGCATTTAATAATTTCATTATGCAAAACCAGCTTTTGACCAATTAGTAATGGTGCTGATATGTTCAGTGAAATAGTAACATGTTTAGTTTTTAAATGTTGGCCATTTAGTTATAAATTGGAGGTTTTGAAATTGAGTAATTTGATTGGCTGTGGCAGAAAAGTTTTGAATTTCTAAAATATTACAAACTAATCATGTTGGTAACACTCTCTGGGATGTAATAATGTGTTTAGTTTTTCTATTTTTGCCATTTTAAGTTATAAATTAGCACTTTTTGAATTATTGTGATTTGATTGGATGCTATAATGTGTTGTCATGGATTCTGAATTTTCATTGGTATAAAAGGAAGAACTAATTATTACAAAGACCATCCCGTGATGAAGTCTTAACTGGCAAAGTGCTGGAATTTTGATATGACTGTTGTCTGTACTCAAGACCTTGTGCAATACCTTTGAATAAACCTGTTATTTTGCACCAGCAAAACAGGACTTTAGTATAATTTTAGTACCTTCGCTGGAGGACTGAGTAACCTCCTGGCTCTGGAGTGCAGGTGATTCTTGTTCTGGTTCACTGTTTTAGGGTACACAGCCCTCACCTGCACCCACCCTTGCTCAGCAGCATGGCGTTCTCTTGTGGTTCTGTTGCTAGCGTGTGCACTATCAGCTCAGGTTTTACCTGATTCACAAGTGGCTAGAGGTGAAAGAAACCAGAGATAAGGCACAGCAGTCTTATTTGCTGCTACAAACAAGGCTAACCTTCCTCGGGACTAGCAGTTAAAAACAGAAGGCAGTGCGTCTATCATTTGATGTATCTTTGTGCTGCTATGAATACCAGAAATGTGAGCTGTTCCTCTGAAGAAGAACATGAAGTGATTCAGCCTGTGTGTTTACATGCAATTGAGGACCTATCAACTTGTTTGACCAAGATTCAATCAAAGTTCACAGTACCTGAAAATGGTGGATCAATGGAGAGATGTGAGCTGAAATCATTGTTCCAGACCTTGGAACATCAGCTATTTACAGAAATAGATTTAACATTCAGTATAAGCAGCCTGCAGCAATATCTAGAAAATAATACTGCACCACAAGGCTTGCAGGTCATAATAACACCTTTGAGTAGATTTGAAGATTTCATATGTACCAAAAGAATGGGAGGAGAACAAGTATGTGCATTGATTTTTGTAAAACTAATAATTAAATCGACTCTGCCAAGTATACAAAGTTAATAAAAGAAATAGCAGTAACCAAGACTGCCTTAAAAGAGTTTATTGACAATCCTGATTTTAAACAGCTGGACAGTACTTTACAAAACAAATGGAAAAATCAGGAAAACGAAATTATTAAATGCAAACAACATAAACTAGAAAGAGATATCCTAGATTACAAGGAAGGAGAGTGTTTTAAGTGGTCACAGTACAATAAAGAGATCGACATCTAGGGAAGATCAAGGTCAAAGTTCAGATCACATGGCAGACAAAGGTGGAATTCAAAAAATAAGGCAAACAATAATCAAAGTGAAGACACTGAACCAGGCATTAGTAAAGATTCAGGTGCCATAGCTTAAGCCCCAGATCTAACCAAGTGGTGACATTCTCTGAGAGATCTCAAGACAGGATTAATAAACCAGAGAAGGCAAAAAACAGAAAAGGACACTGGAGGAAAAGAGAGGTAAATGACTAAGGTGCCAGGCCCAAAGTGAGGAGTGGCAAATAATAAATTTATCAAAACAGATCTTACAAGAGATGAAGAGAATCTCCTAAGAAGAGGGCTATCATTTGTAGCAAATGCAAAGTCAAATGAATTTGGTGTCATTATAGACTTGGAAAAGTTTTTTGAAAAGCGGAATTAAAGGAATATTTTCTGAAATAAGCATTTCATTTGACTGACACTATGGAAATTCATTAGGGACCTAGAAATGTCATACAGAATGAAGAAACTATGGATTCAATTTTGGATTTTTCAGGGCTTGTGCTAGGAGAAGAGCTAGAGCATCAAGAACTTGGAGCATCAACTGATGAACAGGGGTACATGGAAATGTGGGACATTTGGACTTTCAAATTACTGGAACTTAAATGAATTATGGTTTGAAAATCAGAATTTAACACTGTAAGTAATATGGGAATTTTAATATGCTATTATATGATGTAAATGGCACACAATTTAAACAGCTTAGAAAAGAGAACTTCAGAGTAAAATCTGTGTTTTGTCCCAGGAGTTTAAACGCAAGTGTTATTTCCTATTAAAAAACAGTACTGAGGAAATAAAGAAAGTATGTTCAAAGGTATAGTAACCTGTCTCAGCTAGAAAAACAAGCACTTGAAAAGCTTAAAGCTAACAAGGATTTGATATTAAAATCACCTGACAAGGCTGGAAACATTGTAGTCATGGATAAGAAATTTTACTGTGAAAAGGCACTGGAATTGTCAGGAAATACTGGCAATTACCAGAAGCTTAAGAGTAACCCCATTCTTCAGTTCAAAACAGAATTACTGCCCATCCTGGAATTTGCTAAAGTGAAGGGGAGATAACAGAATCTGAATTTCGTCTCCTATACCCAAAATTTCCTATAACTCCCACATTTCACATTTTGCCAAAATCCATAAAAATTTATTGAACCCACAAGGACCACCCATAGTGTCTAGCATTGGTTCCATCTCTGAAAATTTATGCCAGTTTTTGATGTTTTTCCTGAAGAGAAGTATACAATGCCTGCCATCTTACATACATGACACCATGCATGTACTTGAGAAACTACAAGATTTTAGATGGAATGATGGCATGATGTGGCTGACAGTTGATGTTGAGTCCTTGTACACATCAATTTATCATGCAGATGGGGTTGAGGCATGCAATCATTTCCTTTCTAGAGACCCTTTATGCACTAATATGCCTTTAAATTTAATATCACAGGGGTTGGAATTTGTTCTGAAGAGGAATTACTTTGAGTTTAATGGAGATTACTACCTGCAGAAATGTGGGACAGGAATGGACACAGCAAAGGCCCCATCTTTTGTCAATGTATTCCTGGGATACTGGGAAGAAACTATGCTGTTTGATGGAAATCAAATCCATTTGATAAACACATTGTCAAATGGATGCAATTTATTGACAACATGCTCTGCATATGGCGGCACAGAGTTAGAAGTGGTAGCATTTGTGGAATGGCTAAATAGAAATTACAGAAATCTGCACTTTACATACAAAAGTAATGATACTGAAATCAAGCTTTTAGATTTGATCCTACCAAGGGTGATGACAATCAGATCAGGACCAGAGGATTTAGGAAAGAAACAGCTACAAACAATTATTTGTTAGCCACCAGCTCTCCTCTTAAATCACACACAAAAAATCCCTTATAGCCAATGTCTCAGACTGCAGAGAAACTGCAGTGATTTTGACATCTTTTAACACAGACAAATGAATTGAGGGAATGATTTTAGAACAGAGGCTATAAAAGGAATAATTAGATGAGCCTTAGTAAAGCCAGGAATATTAATATGAATGAATTACTAGTTCCCAAAATAAAAACAATGGACAAAGAGAGTAACACAGTCTGCTTTGTCACAAAATACAATTCACAAGTAGGAGACATAGGAACATTGTGACTAAATATTGACCAATCTTATTTAATGATCCCTTACTAGCAGGCAAGATAGGAAGTAAACCAAGAATCACCTTCTCCAAGGGTAATAGCCTGAGAGATGAGTTGGTTCCAGCCAATTCCAGAGGAACAAAACAAAAATCAAACCTGGATACCTGTCAACCCCACTGGTATGTATTAATGTGGAAACTGAAATGTTTGCAATAATTGCCAACGGTAAAGTTTTTAAAGCACCAACTAACCAGAGATTAGTACACTTAAGACAAATAATTTCATGTCACCACATTTTTAATGTATGCCCTTTGGTGCCTCTGTGAAAACTGTATATAGGCAGAACTGTAAGATCATTAAAAACAGGATACAGGAACATATTAGGGATACTGGGAATATAGATTTGACAAGTCCAGTAGCTACCAATTTCTTTGACTCATACAACAGTGATCCATCAGGTTTAAAATTTACTGGCCTGGAACAAGTAAGAATTGAAAAAGTGGAGGTGATCACCTTAATAGATTAGAACAAAGAGAAATGTTCTGGATTTATGTTCTAAGAGTCCGTTAAAACAGAGAATGGAACTGCAAGCCTTATTTATAGTAAACAAAACCACGCCTCCCACCTCTCCTCTACCCTGAACTTATGAATAACTGTTGATATAAACAAAGAACTCATTTGCTGTTATATTATGATGTATAAATAATGAATTTAATAGTTTAAACTGGAAATTGTTTTATTATTTGTTTAAAGTAAGTTTTCCTAAAAAGATGCTAACAATGAGAACACTGAATTAATTTATTATTCTTTCTTATATTTTCTGTAACAGGTAATTTGTGAACACAGTCAAGCCTGTTTTTCCCTGTGTGACCTTGCTATATATATGGTGAGAATCAATGAATTCAGCTCCTGATACCTTTCTTTCTACCCTCCAGATAAGAGATACACATAAACACAAGTAGTTTCATGATGCGATAGATATTTTTGTTCAAAAATACTTTTGAACATAATGAAATGTACTTTATTGTGTTTCTTTAAGCCAAACAAAGTTGAAATATGCCCCAAAATAAAAGCAACATATAGTATCAAAGGATATCAAGGCAATTAGCCACAAATTTAAAGATCTCAAATCAAGTAATCTGATTGGCTGTTGCAAAAGAGTTCTCCAAAATTTAATTTTGACCAATTAGTTATAGTGCTGATATGTTTAATGAAATAGTAAAATGTTTAGTTTTTAAATTTTTGTCATTTTAGTTATAAATTGGAGGATTTTGAAACGATCAATTTGATTGGCTGTTGCAAAAAGTTTTGAATTTCTAAAATATTACTAACTAATTATGTTGCTAACACTCTCTGGGACATAATAATGTGTTTAGTTTTTCTATTTTTGCCATTTTAAGTTATAAACTTTTTTGGAATTGCTGTGATTTGATTGGATGTTATAGTGTGATGTCATGGATTTAGAATTTTCATTGGTATGAAAGGAAGGACTAATTATTGCAAAGATCATGCCCTGATGAAGCCTTAACTGGCAAAGCACTGGGACTTTGTATTTGACTGTTGTGTCTGTACTCAAGACCTCGTGTAATACCTTTGGAATAAACCTGTTATTTTTGCACCTGCAAAACGAGACTTTGTATAATTTTTAGTACCGTCATTTTAGGAATGAGTAACCTCCTAGCTCTGTAGTGCAGGTGATTCTTGTTCTGGTTCACTGTTTTAGGGCATTCAGCCCTCACCTGCACCCCGCTCTTGCTCAGCAGCACAGCATTCTCTCGTGATTTTTCTGGTGTAACCTAAAGCCTCCTCAAGGTTAAAATAAGATGTGGGCCCAGGTACAGGAATATGTCACCCAGAGGGCAGGCAGGGAGGGTCACATTCTTCTAGCATGGAAATTTGACCCCACTAATGATATTCCAGTTCTGCCATGTTCTAGCACGAGACATGGTGGGGACTGGGCATTGACCTGATAGAGTTTAACACCCATTCCTTTCACACCAGGGCTGCCATGAATGCAAGACTGACAGATGGACAGATCCAGGCACTTGACTGTTGAAGACTACAGACTTTCAAAGGGTATGTGCAAACACATTTGTTTTGAACTTCTTGATTTTATTTCCCAGCAGATTGTGCTTCCTAGAAGAGGCAAATTGATATGCTTCACTCCTTCGCTCACTGATCCCAGGGGTGAGAACCTTTCCTGGACCACAGGCAGCAGCTGGTTTGTTAGTTGGAACATTGGGATGAGGTGAGGTCATTTGTTTCATGAGTCACAGCCTAAGCTCGGTAGTGGTGACCTCCAGCGTATTGATGGTTCACTTGGGAGGCAATGACTTTGGAGCAATGAAGTCACTGGATCTGCTGTACACATGAAGGAGTATCTGTTGTTGCTCCAGGAAACCTGGCCAGGTGTGCACATAGTCTGGTCATACATCATCAAGCAGAGGCATTAGTGGCAAGCAAAAAATTCCACTGCAACTGAGAAAGCCTGCAGGTAGACCAACATGGACATACAGAGTTTTATGGGCTCTATCGGTGGACTGTCCTAAGACACAATGAGACAGTTACTGCTATGCCCAGTTATATGCAGTGTATGTGTGCATTTGTCAGATATTGGGTGTGATAGGTTCTTAGCTGACCTACAAAGTGCTTTTATTTTTATTTATTTTTTTATTTTATTAAACTCCAGGATTACAAATACCTTTGAGCTTGACCTGCTCATTTACAAAGGTTCCACGTCAAAGGATGTAGGGTAACATACATACAAAGGCCAACAATGATTATAGTCTTAAAAACACAAAGATGTCTAAGCATTTATTATACAGCCAAAATGGAGAGAGACAATATAAGCTTTCAGGCAAGTTTCAAGGGTGAACAGTATATAGTTAGTATAGGGTAGGAGGAGTCAGAAAGAAGTAGGCAGGTTAAAGGGCCATTGTTAGCAGGTAGAGGTGGGTGACAAAAGTGCGAGGTGGATAGGCTGGAGGGCCCTATATCTGTAAGTGCCATTAGAGAGGGAGGGGTGGGAAGGCAGTGTGGTGTGGGGGGTAAGGGGTGAGAGTGGGAACTGGTGCCAAAAGTGGAGCTCATGGGGAGGTTACAGGTCACCTACGACTAGGGTAAAATGAGGAGGCAGTTACTAGAGAGGCAGTCCATTGAGTGGTAGAGGTGAGAATAGTCAGAGTTACCTTTTAAAGGGACCAAGCATTGCAGTTGTAAGTGTTTCTTTCTTAAGGGTACTGTACTACTGAGGAGTCCTGTGCATGAAACAACCTCTGACCCATTGTGGTCTGGCATCTGGGGACCTGGAAGGTTTGATATAGAGCACTGCATGTAAGCTGGGTACTGCTATTGGCAGTAAAGAGCTTTGACACCCTGATGGTATGAGCTCGAAGAGAATTTTTTGTTAACAAGCAGGTCTGGTATTGTATTCTACTAAGGAGTGTAGCCATCTGGCCTGAGCGTACAGGTCACAGGTGTGTGTTAGGTGGGTGGCACCCGTTAGAAGCCTACAGGCCTTGCTGAGTGTCACCAATATCCTCCAGAGGGCTGTAGGGGAAGCAGAGCCATAGATGACTAGACTGTAGTCAACGATGGAGGTGACGGCTGTAGATTGCCAGTCTAAGGGCATCAGTGGTTATGCAGTGTTTGTGCTTGTGCAGCAGGCCAATCCATATGTTGGCAGCCTTAGCTACATCGCCAATGTGCCGTGTGTAAAAAGGGAACTATCCAAGGTGATGCAGAGTTATTTAAACTCAGGAACATGTTCAAGTGAAGCCCCCATGTGGTTCTTGATGGTGAGGGACAGAGGTTTATACTTGTCTGCATTGCAGAATGTCATGACCTTAGTTTTGCTGTAGTTCAGGATGAGTTTATATGAACTAAACCACTTTTCAACATGTCTGTAATCACACTGCAACTGACTCTCAAGTTGTTTAGAGTCTTGTTGCTAGTAAACAGTACTGCATCATCTGGATAGAGTAATATTCTCTGTTGGCAGATGCTAGAGAGACTGTTCAGGAAGACAGAAAAGAGTAATGGCCCCAGTATAAACCCCTGAAAGACACCTGAGAGGACTGGTTTTTCATCAGAGGGGATGCCAGCAATCCTAACACATTGGACCCTTCCCCAAGATAGCTAGTAAATCAGGGCAGTGCATCCTTGGAGAGCCCAAGAGTGGTCAGTTGCCTTAGTATGAGTGGGTGGTTAACAGTATCAAAGGCCTTTGTCAGGTCAATGAATAATACCCCCCACAGATTCCTTGGTTGAGGTGTCATGGATGAATCCAGTAATTTCCAACAGTGCCGTGATGGTACTATGCCCTTTTCAGAAGCCATGCTCCTCCGGCACTGGATTTCATATTTTTCCAGGAACTCGACAAGCTGGTCTGAGACTATTCATTCCAGAGCTTTAGATGGTGGGGGAGTGAGAGGGCCTGCATTTGGTGTGCAGTGACTTGTCTCCACTTTTGTGTACAGGTGTGACAGTCACCTGTTTCCAGAGTGATGGGAATTGACCTAATCTTAGGGAAAGATTGAAGATCTTTGTCAGGGGTTCAAGGATTTCATCTAGGACTAGTACAAGCAACTTGAGGTCGAGTGAGTCACCACTGTAGCCAGTTTTGCAGATGGCCTTGCATATATAGGTTCAGGCTAAGTGCATTGGAATCTCTTTGAAATAGAACTGCAGAGCTATGTGTACTTGGGACGCAGTACTTTGAGAATTACTAACATGAATTTCTTTGTGGGGGAGGTTGAGTGCAAGGAGCAGTGCTCATCCTGTGGTAGCATGGTAGTTTTGCAAATAGTATACAAGAGGGTAATGGCGGAATTTGCATGTCTGCAGTAAGGTCTCCTTGAGGCTGGTAGGAGGTGAGGGTCCAGATGAGTGGAGGCCTCCCTTGGGGTCTGGGCATGGGATAACCTCTTCAGTTATGGCTCGTATGTGTCACAATCTAATAGTGAAGGCACATGGTACACAGCCCAAGAGTAATCCTTATATTTTGGGGGTTAAGTCTTCCGAAGGTTGTACCTTGGAAGAGTAACGTTTCTAATCAGAAGGTCCCCTTTGGGGTGGGGGTTAGACCAGGTCATGATTTGCCCATCAAAAGCTGTGCAGTGACTCTCTTGCAGTGTTTGTCATACTGTCAATGTAACTTGTGTTATAATTATCAAAATACTCAAAGTTATGGCCAATTTCTCCAAGGTATTGTCTATGTCTCAGTCTGTTTGAGTAAATGGGGAAAGGATGAGGCCTGCTATGGCTAATAAAGAGCCTGCAAAGGATTGCAGCAGGGGGTCTTGTCAGTGACCACTGACTCCTCTGATATCTGAGTTGGCAGGCCTGTGAGTTAGGGGTACTTCAACCAGGGAGGCCAGGTAGACAGGTAGCGCTCCCAGGTGGTAGAGGGCTTGTAGTCAGAGGGAAGGAGCAAAGAGGGTATTTATCCTGATGCACAAACCATACTGACCCCTCTTTGTTTCTCCACTCCACCTGGAACTCCAACCATCTCTCCTCATAAAAGTACAGCAAAGGGATGGTAGAGGCCAGACACTGTCCCACTAGGGAGTACCATCTTAGGGTTGAAAATGAATTGTTCAGTTTTTCCAAGAGGTGTACTGGATGTTTTGCCTTCTAGTAGGTCAAAATTATTTTTAGGTTCAGTTTAGTGATAGGTTGTCACAGTTATATGATCTATTATTGCATGGTAGTGTAGCAATGAGTGTAAAAGGGGTAATGGAGAACATTGTATCTCTGCAGATGGTTCTCCTTAAGGCTGGCAGGGATAAGGGACAGATGACCTGGAGCAATCTGTGGGGCCAGTTGTGGGAAAGCCTCTTCAGGTGTGTCCTTCAGGTGTAGTACAATCTGACAGGGGAGAAGCAAATGGCACACAGCCCATGTATCAAGGCCACTGATTTACAGTGATTAAAACAATTAAATCTGCTTTCAAGACTTAAGGTTCCGAATTTCACCGGTGATTGTTACTCTAATTTCTGGATTTTACCGGATTCTTTATCATTTTCAGTATGTGCATAAATAATCAGAATTAAAGAAGGCTTAATATATAGAGCCTTAAATGAAGCAAACTGAAAATAGTACAGGAAGGAATTAAAAGAAAACACACTTTTTATAGATTTACTGATCTGATAGAAAATGCCAGATTCCATGAAATCTTTGTTTTTACTGTTTTCAGGCAGCCCTAATTCCAGTATTTTACCGGATTTTCTGGTAAAATGAAAACAGTGGCCTTGCCCATGATCAATCCCTTTATGCCTTAAAGACTGGTGTCCCTTTGAGGTTGTACCTTTAAGAGAGGGGGAAGTCCTTCAGAAGGTTCCCTTGGGGTAGAGGATGGACCAAGGTCAAGATTTGATCATCCAAAGACTTGTGATGACTCCCTTGCTGTACATGTCATGTTGTTGATGTAACTCATGTTATGATTATCAATAAACCCTTGGTTGTGGCTGTTTTCTCCAAGGTACTGTGTACATCTCAGTCTGTTTGAGTAACAGGGGAAGGAAGGAGATGAGGAGGTTAGGAGGTACAGGGGATTGGAAGGAGATACTAAAAGGCAGGGTAAGGGGAGTCTACTAATGAGTACATAGAGAAGAGGTTGTGGGAAGGGAGGCTTGAAGGAGAGGGTTCTAGTGCTGGGGGATTCCATACTGAAGGGGACTGATAGGGCAGTAAGGGAAAAGGCATAGCTGAATATGGTGGAATCCAAACCTGGGCTGATGGCCAACAGGGCAAGGTGTCTTTTCTTAAATGTGCAGGGAAGGAAGGAGGAGACCCCATGTTGTGGTGCATGAGGGTACAAAGGACCTGGTGGGAGGGTGGTGGAAGTGGTACAGGAGAGGTTCAAGGAACTGAGAAGCCTGTGTGAGGACATGGGGGATCAGTGGCCTTCTCAGAGGTACTCCCAGTACTCTGCATGAGTACAGCAAGGAAAGGAAGAATAGTAAGTTTAATACTTGGCTGGGGAATGGTGTCACCAAGGATATAGCTTGGTGAGTGGCTGGGGTAAAACCTGGGAGAGTAATGACCTGTATGCTGGGGACAGAATACACCTGAGCAAGGAAGAGAAAGTGGTACTGAAGCAGAAGACAGAGGAGCACACCAAAACAAAGATGGATTTAAACTTGAAGGGGGAGGTAGTAGTCAGCTGGTGGACAGGGGTGCTGAGAGGGGAGGCCTGACAAGCTTATCCCCTAGTTAATATGGAAGGCAAAGGAGGGGACACAGGGGGTGAAAGAGAGAGAAGAGTTAGGAGGGATGAAGTGGCTGGAGAGTGGTCTCACTGAACACGAGAAGCCCCAGAAACAAGTCAGCTGAGTTTCAGGCCATATTGGCAGAGAGAAAGGTGATATTCCGCCATCACAGAAAGTGGCCACCCAGTACCAGGACTGGGAGTTGATGGTCCCGGGCATAGAATATTCAGAAAGGATAGGGACCAAGGGAGGGGAGGACAATCTATGTATGGAGGGATAAAGTGTACAAGGGATGAGGGAAAGAGGGTAGGACAGAGGCCCTATGGATGCATTTTCAGGACTCAAAAGGCAGGACACTGAGGATGAGGGTAGTTTATAGACCACTAGCTGAACTGGAGGACCTGGACAGGGAGTTAGCTGACCAAATCTGAAGGGTCTGCAGGAAGGGTATCATGGTGGTGGTGGGGACTTCAGCCCACCTGGGTGAATTGGAGTACCCCAACCACCACAAGTGCAAGGGACTAAATCCTATTAGAGGCATTTCAGGACAGCTTGATGCAGTTGGTCCATGGGTCAACTTGATAGGAAATACCTGAACCTTGTACTGTTCAATGGGAAAATGGTAAGGGATTGGGGGTAGAAGACCCATTGGTGGGGAGTGATCACTCACTCAGTAGGACGGAGAAAGAATCTCAGATTTAGAAGTGGGTAGCCATCTGGGAACAAGCGACCACCAAACGGTGTGGTTCATGATAAACACAGCTATACAATCAAGCCATACAAAAGCAAGAGTACTGGACTTTAGGAGGGCTGACTTTGGGAAATGAGAGAGTGCCTCAGAAAAGCACTAGCAAACAGGCAAGAAGGAGGTGTGGAGGAACAATGGGAGGATCAAAACAGCCATCACAGAGGCAACAAGCCTGTGTGTAAAGCAAATCAATAAACACAACGAAGGAAAACCGCTATGGTTCTCAAAAGAGGTGGCAGGGAAGGTTAAGGAGAAAAGGACAGCATTCAGGACATTTAAGGAAACACAGAAGGAGCAGGACAGAGAACTTTATCAGTTAAAGCAGAAAGAGGCTGGGAAGGCAGTCAGAATAGCAAAGGCCCAAACCGAGGAAAGGATAGCCAATTCTGTTAAGAAGGGGGATAAGACCTTTATAGGTACATTAGGAGCAAAGAAAGACCAAAGGAGGGATACTGAAGCTTAATAAAGGGAGGGAATGTGGGTAGAGGGTGACAGTGAAAAGCAGGGAACCGAACGAATATATCTGCTCAGTATTCACAAAGGAAGAGGAGGGAAGTTACTCTAAACCAAACAAGAGAAACACTTGAAGACAGGGTCGATACCAGTCCATTTACAGAAGAAAGGGTTCTGAAAGAACTAATAAAATTGAAGGTGGACAAAGCAATGGGGCCTGATGGGATTCACCCAAGAATTCTAAAAGAACTAAGGGTAGAACTAGTGACACCGCTGACTACTGTCTTTAACAAATCATGGGAGGATGGGGTGGTACCGAGGACTGGAGGAGGGCAGATGTGATTCCTCTTCACAAAAGTGGGAGCAGGACAGAGGCAGGAAACTACAGACCAGTTAGTTTGACCTCAGTGGTAGGGAAAATGATGGAATCACTTCTAAAGGAAAGAATTGTTGAGTACCTAGAGGTCAGTGGGGCACAGGACCCAAGGCAGCATGGATTCACAATGGAAGGTCATGTCAGATGAATCTAATAGATTTCTTTGACTGGGTGACCAAAGTAGTAGACCAGAGAGGGGCTGTGGACATGGTCTACCTAGATTTTAGCAAGGCATTTGATACAGTCCCACACAAAAGATTAATACACAAGATAGCAGCCTTGGAGTGGGTCCCAAGGGGTAGCCTGATAAAAATTGGCTAGACAACAGGACACAAAGGGTAATAGTAAATGGAGTACAGTGAAGAAAGGAGGGTTACAAGTGGATACCGAGGGTTCAGTACTGGGACCGGTCCTTTTAATGTCTTTATAAGTGACATTGCAGAGGAACTGGAAGGAAAAGTATGTCTCTTTGCAAATGACACAAAGATCTGCAACAGGGTTGATACACAAGATGGAGTGGAAAGGATGAGAAGGATTTGGCAAGGTTGGAGGAATGGTCAAATGTATGGCAGCTCAGATTCAATGCAAAGAAGTGCAAGGTAATGCACATGGGAAACAAAAACCAGGGGAAGCGTAACAATGGGGGGTGAGATACTGACAACAGTAAAATAGAAAGGGACCTGAGGGTAATTATATCAGATGACCTAAAGGTGGGCAAGCAATGTGAGAAGGCAGTAAGGAAGGCTGGGGATACTGGGATGCATAGGAAGAGGCATCAATAGTAGAAAACAGGAAGTTGTTATCCCTCTGTACAGACAGTTGGTGAGACCCCATCTGGAGTACTGTGTGCAGTTCTGAGACCCCATCTCCGCAAAGACATAGATAGAATGGAGGCTGTCCAGAGGAGGGCACCACAATGGTGCAGGGTCTGCACCAGAAGACATACGAAGAAAGACTAAAGGAGCTTAATATGTATACCCTTGAGGAAAGAAGGGAGAGGGACATGATAGAAACTTTCAAGTACCCAAGGAATTAACAAAGTCCAAGAGGGTAGCATCTTCCAGAAAAGAGATGTCAAGAACAAGGGCACAATTTGAAGATAGAGGGGATGGCTCAGAGGTAATGTAAGGAAGTATTTTTCACTGAGAGGGTTGTGGATGCATGGAACAGCCTCCTGAGGAGGTCGTGGAGTCAAGAACAGTGGGGACTTCAAGAATGCATGGGACAGGCAAAGGCAGTCCTAGTGGGGTATAGGAGGAAGTAAGCTGTTGGTTAACTAGGATCTGCAGCTTATCTGTTGGGTAGGAAAATGGGCAGACTGGGTGGGCCAAGCAGTCCTTATCTGCCAATCAAATTCTATGTTTCTATGTTTCTAAGTGTGGTTCACACACTCAACATGGGGAGAAGCTAGGGTACAGGCACCAAGGTGATTGACTTTACACAGAAACATAGAAACATAGTTGATGGCAGATAAGGACCGCAAGGCCCATCCAGACTGCTCATTTCTTTTCTACCTTATAAATGTGCATCAGCCTTTGCTCTGTCAGTGGCCTATCTATTCATACTCATCTGTATTGCTCCTTATGCCTATCCCATGTCTGTTTGAAGCCCTGCCATTGTATTCATAGCAGCCACTTCCTGAGGTAGGCGTCCCATGCATCCACCACCCTTTCTGTGAAAAAGGACTTCCTCACATTACCCCTTAATCGGCCTCCCTCTAATCTCATGCTATGTCCTCTTGTCCTGCTATTTTTCTTATATTGAAACATGTTGGACTCTTTCACCTTTTTCCAAATATATTTTATTGAACTTTTCTTCTAAGTCAGAAGACATTTTACAATCAAGATTTTTCTGTGCTTACTTCAGTTTTGTTGTTATACAGGTTTACATTATTCAAGTATGTATAGAGATCTTTACATTTGATACAGTCTAGCATTGAGATAAATTTTCATATTCTTTGTTAAAATCTAACAGATCTGGGGTACCATTCTAATCTAATTTTTTCTCCCTATGTCCTATATGTTATAGGCAAAAATCAGGATTTACCCTTGCTTGATTAAATGACCATCTCTGCCAGAGTGTGACAAACTTATCCATTTGGTTATTAAGTTTTGCAGTGATATTTTCCATCTGGTATATAGATATCGCTATTCGCCTCAATCTTGTATGGTAGAGATATCTTTGGTCATCCATTTGTTTGTTAAAGATTTTTGCAGCCAGCAGAAAATGGGCAGCAGGGTTTTGTCCATGGGGAAACAATCCAGGTAGACAGCCATAAGTACCACTTCAGCTGTGAGCTCAATGTTCTCTCCAAGACTTTCACTGATTTCTTTTGTATACTTTCAAGCACGGACATTGCCTCATAATATGAGCAAGGTCTGCCATCTTTGCTCCACATTCCCTCCAACAGGTCCCAAATTCAATTGGAAGGTATTTTGTCAGACTTGATGGAGACCTGAAAATCTAGATCCACACTTCCATGAGTATTCTCTCCAAATATGCAATTGGGATTTTGACCACACACAGAGATGAAGAGGACCACTCTTCTTTATATGCAAAGAGATCTAAATCTGTGTTCCAACTTGTCAATATTGAATTTGTTGATTGTTTAGTTCGATCTCTCATTATTTTATACAGGTTTCAATTAAGGACTCCAATGTTGTCCTGAGGAATGGTCAAAGAGTGGTTTTAAGAGGAGGGAGTGAAGGGGTCAGTTTGACCTGAATGATTCTATTACGTAACAAGTGGTTTCTGATTTGAGGTATCTAAAATGATCAACATTTGGCAGGTTGAATTTAAGTTTTAGTTCTTCAAATGATAGGATCCCATTAGGACCCAGAAATTGCAACACCTGTTCCAGTCCTAGTCTACACCGCGAGAGAAGGTTAGGTCATTATGGGATGGGATGAAGAGCTCGTCCTCTGAAATGATCTTACAGTATTCATAAATTAGTTGAAGTGGCTCTTTATCTCGCATTTTAAACCATATTTTAAAACCTGTGAGGTTATATCAGTAAAGTCTCTTAAAGGAGGTGTCCTCCCGGAGGAAGAAAAATTATTTTTTTATGTCATACTGTTCGAGAGTCACAGAAGAAGTATTCTAAAGAATGCGGCTTCAGCATATTTTTGAGGTCTGGGAGGTTAGTTCCACCCTAAGCCAATGATAATTTTAATATTGAAAGATGGATTCATGGTTTTTGTCTGTTCTGGATGAACATTGATATCATGTTATCCCATGATTTAAAAATAGTAGTGAGATGGGAAATATGGAATATTTTGGAACAAATACAGTAGGCAGGGTAAGACATTCATTCTAATAGTTTCAATACATTGGAACAGGGAGAGTGGTAGGTGAGTCCATCTATAAGGTCTTTCTTGATTGTGATGGAGATAGGTTAGTAATTGATTAGTTCCTTTACGTGAAGGTTATGGGGTATGTGTATGCCTAGACATTTGATTTTGGTTGAGTGCCATTTAATGGATAGACTTGTTTTAAGGTGCTTGAGGGTATAATTATATAAGAGGGCTTTGGTATTCGAAATATTTAATTTAAAGCCAGCTAGTTCTTTGAATTGGGATATAATTTTCCATGTCTCTTTAATCAAATCTGTGGGTGATAGGAGATAAAGGAGGATATCATCAGCAAAAATACTGATCTTATATTCAGTTTGCTGCATTGGGATACCTTCTATTTTTAGATATTCTTATCGCCCTTGCTAAAGGTTTGAGGTATAACATGAACAGTAGAGGGGAGAGAGGACAGCCCTGCCTTGTGCCTTGGCTTACTGTGATCGAGAGGAAAGTCCCCATTTATTAGAATATATGCTTTTGGTGAGAGGTATATTTGACTCAGCCATTGTAGCAATGAGTCCGGGAAGGCAAAGGCTTTTAATGTATCCCATAGAAAGGCCAATGGACCTGATCAAATGCCTTTTCTGCATCTAGGTTTAAAAGGCAGCTGAAATTTTCTGAGTATGGATATATTCCATTAATATTAGGGACTTTCTGACATTATCCATAGTTGACCTGTTTTAATGAAACCCGCTTGATCTGGATGTATTATTGTTGGAAGGATAATTTCTATTCTCTTGGCCCAGATAGACATAAAGATTTTATAGTCTGAGTTTAATATGGATATCGGGCGGTAAGAGGAGGGTCTAATTTGTTTCTGTCAGGTTTTGGGATAGCCATAATTGTGGCATAGTCCCATGATGGTGAGCTGGATTTCCCATTGCCATTTCTCTAGATAACTTAAGACGTTTTGGAGTTAATTCTTTACTAAAGATTTTTACCACTCATTAATATATCCATCAGGACCCGAGCAGCGATCGATGATTGTTTAATGACCACGGATATCTATTTCTTTGATTACAATCGGGCTGCAATTTCTGAACTTGTGTTGTTGTGAGTTTTGTAGGTTGTAACTGGAAGGTTTGTCTGTCTTCTTGGGAAGAAGTGTTATGTGATGTATATAGTTGTTGATAATAATAAAAAGCTTGTCTTATGTCATCTTCGATGGGTAATCTTACTGGTTTGAGGTTGTTTAATTTTTAATATTGTGACTCGTTCTTCCTTGCTCTCAACTTCTGCACAATCAGCATGTTCCCTGGATCCACCCTCATAATTCGTTTGTTTTAAGTATATTAGAGACATTTGGATCCTTTGTTCTATTATTTTTGAATGGCAGCTGTGGTTTCTCTAATTTTAGTTTGTACTTTGTCCCCTCTATAGAGCAGTTGAAGAGTTTGTAAGGTCATGGTTAGGTCATTGTATTTCCTCTCCCTTTTCTTTTTTTTTCAAGAGGCATATGCAATGAACTCAGCTTCTGATGGTGGCCTTCATGGCATGCCCATCAAATAGCTTCTGAGACAGCCGATGGCGATTTTCTTCAAAAAATTGTGGGATTTCTTCTTTATTTAATCAGTGAATTATTTATCCTTTAGAAAAAGGATTTAGTCTCCAAAGTGTTTGTTTTGTTTTTTACCCAAGTCCAGTTTTAGTAGTAAAGGGTGGTGGTCGATATTATTTTTGGACAAATAGTTATGCACTCACTGTGGAGAAGTGTTCTATGAGGTAAAAAAAGAATCCACTCTTGAATATGAATGAAATCTTCCCAAGTGGTATGTAAACCTGGGCTGAAGGAACAAATTTCTCCAGATATCTTCCAACTTAGGTTTTCAAGTTGTGCTTTAAAAACTTCACTGGGGTTGATAGACAGTAGATTTTAGGGTTTGATGAGTCAAGATTTGGAGTGATTGTCATATTGAAGTCTCCTGCCATTAGTATTTGCCCTGGTGAAGATCCAGTATTTTAGTCAGTATTTGACGGATTATTGGTGATTTACTCTGTGGAGGTAGGTATATATTGGTTAATGTGACTTCTTGGTTATATAGGCAACCTTGAATGATGATGTAGTCCTAATCCGTCAGAATGTACTTTATTTATTTTAAATTGAGTAGTAGATGGGATCATTATTTCCACTCCCTTTACGTCCACTTTGAATGGGGTGAGGAATGAATGGTGTATCGCCACCCCATGTTAATTTCTGGTGTTCGTATCTGAAAGGTGTGTTTTTTGTATAAATAAAACATTTGCCTTTGGTTTATTTATGCTGCATCACCTGCGATCATTTGATGGGTTATGGAAGACCATTTACATTTATGGAGTAGATCTTTACTGGTTGGGAAGTCATTTGGGTTTATTATTCTTTGATTCTCTTTACTGTTTTAGGCTTAATACTTATTGCTTTTGTTGTCATGTTAAGTATCTAACTTCAATTTTTTGTTTGTTTCTCAGGTCACTCCTGTTTGACGCCTACCGATCATTCCCCCAGACTCTGAGGAGAAACTACCAACGTTTTCAGTTCCTCATTCAAAATGTGTTAGATCTCTCAGATAAATGGTTCTGAAGTTGTTGTAATAAAACATAACATTGAAACATTGTGCCCTGTCTCCTGCATCTCCTTCCAACTTCATTACATAAACAAAAGTTAGCTTGAACTTTAACTATAACTGTATAGAAAGCTGTGTACAAATATCAAAGCTGTAATCCTGTACAATTTTCAACTAACAAAACAACATTACTAAACAGATCTATATATCAGTACTTCCATTGCAAGGTGGTTATGAATTCCACCCTACCATAATCTCAAACCAATTCCTTGGGAAATCGGGATTGATTGAGGATCTCCTTAATTAGAGATGCTCTGAGGGTGAGGGTCATCACCCAAAGAGTTCACAGAAATGGGTAATCTGGGCTCCTAAACTCCCTTGGTGGACAAGCCCCTTTCTCTGTGTAGGAGAAAAGGGAGAGAATCAAGACCAACCCTCCCTTTCCCAGACCTACCTCAACCTTATTTCCTTCCTCTTCCCACTCCTCCCTTCCCCTTCTTTTGTTTGGGGGAGCTCTTCTAAGGAAGGACCCATCTCAGATGCCACAGGGCCCCGATATATGGAGGAGGACTCCCATTCCCCACACCCAAATCCCAGCCCAAAAGGAAGAGGTGATCACCTGTTTCACCCCAGCTGGTCCCGAATGCTCTCATGCCAAAGCCTGAGGTTTGTTTAAAATATCCTCCTCTATTCAGTCCCTCCTCAAATGATCCCCATCTCTGGGATCATGGGGCCTTCACTCAATTCAGCCCCACCTAACGTTTTGTCACAGAGCACATATAAATTGCCTTACCTTTTACCAGGGTTCAGAAGGAGGGTCTTCTCAGGGTGAGAAAGGACATCAACCAATAAGAAAGAAAACTCAGGTGGAGGGACAAACCCATAATCTGTCCCTCCCACCACACTAAGCCCTATAAAAAGGGGTGGCCACTGGCACTGGTCGTTGAGTCAGGGGAGAAAACAGATGGGAGAGGAACCTCTCCTGTAGAATCAGAAAGGCCTCAAAGTAGTATTTATGGAGGCCCTGTTGAGAAAGGAGGAGAAGGAGAAAGAAAAGAAAGAGAGAAGTGAAAAGAAAGAAAATAAAAGGGGAGCCAAGGTTCTTCCTCTCCCACCATCAAAGGACTTTCCTGTTAGTCGTTAATTCTGTTTAGAAAAATCAGGTTAAAGTTTTTGCTTGGTATGTCAAGATCCAGGACTGCATTAATATGTCCAAATTCCCTTAGATCTAGATTTAGATTTAGATTTATGGCTTGGATCATCCTGTTTTCACCTGGGAGGAGCTTTCACCTTGTGCCCCCTACTAGGAGGAGAAACCTCGAGGAGCCCGTCAAGGACAAGTTATCTGACAGGGATCCCTGAGGCCCGAAGAGGGAGGAGAAGGGGAGGCAGCACCAGGAGGGAGAGCCTGGCAGTACATCTGACCGTCACTGTAAGCCACCTCAGCCAAGCGAGATGCCCGCCATCGAGGAGGGATCTTATCCCAAAATCATAGTAAAGTAACGGGAAGTATTGTTGTATCCCTTTTTAGAATGTTAGATTATTTGGGATGGCACCTGATCACTTGACCACCATGGACCTCCCGGCCGCCCCCACACCCCCACCCAACTCCCCACCCCGAGAAGAGCACAGCAAGACTCACCAACCACCAGGACTTATTTCTGGTCCACCATCACAGAGGGGTTTCTCAGTAGTTGGATCCTTTGCAGCATATCTTCCAGACACATGTTGGGCTGGGGTATACCATCAGATAATGACTGTCCTAGAATGTATTCCTTGAGGACCTATTTCGAGTCATGAACCACTCCTTAAGCAATCCTTTCTGATATAAGTCCTCCTTGGCTTCAGTATGAAGTATATGAGATAGGGCCTCTGGTAGATACATGATCAGTTTGGCTGGATAGAGGTGCAGAATTTGATCTGTTGGATCTTAGTATAGGGAATAGAGGAGACTAGGCCCTTCTGGCTTTGGGTGAAAGAAGCATAATCATTATCAATAATTAAATGGTGGGCTCCAATCATAATTCTCCCTTTCTGCCAGGATTTCTTTAGGAGCATTTCTTCATTTGGAAGCTTTGCATCCTGATAACAAACGATCTATGCCTTGCATCTTTAGCCTTAGGTTTGGGACCCAAAGTGTGATGGTCACATTTAAAATCAAGAGGGTAATCAGGCCCAAGGTCAGAGATGTTCTGAAGAATTGATCCACAAAAGCCAGAGGGTCAGCGCCTTCCTCACCTTCTGGGAGGCCGAAATGCTAAGATTTTTTCTACTTCCTCTGTTCTCTGCATCTTCCTGTCTAAGAGAACAGTGTAACTGGGCTTCCACCAAGGAAAGAACAGCAGATTCAAGGGCATCGTCTTTAGTGGTGTTCTGAGAGATCTGCTGGTCTGCTTTATCTTCGCAATTCTGAAGCGATCTCAAGTCAGCCCTGACCTGTTGTATCGACTCCCATTTCCTCCCAAAATCGGAGATGGCCCAAAGGATGTTTAGTTCAGGCTGAGGGACTGATTGAGCTGGCTGAGTGTCATTTCCCTTCCATTTTCCTCCTTGAGTAGCCATCGATGTAAAGGATGGGTGTACTGAGCTGTTTGGAGAATCAACAACTGGATTAGATGCTCTGGTCAGGTCGTCACACAGGCCTTCTTTCTCCTCCCAGCGATCGAGTCAGCAAGCAGGAGAATCTATTGCACAGCTCAATTTCCATCCAGGGTGGGAGGAAGGAATGGTTCGTTCTCGATGGGGCTCTCCAATGCCCAAATCACTGTATGCTGGTAAGGTTCATGTATTTATTTGTTTATTTGAGGCCAGGGACTGATCTGTTTAGAGAAGGTTTTTTTAAGATGCAGGAGTTGGGCTAGATGTCCTGTCGGGTTAGGGTCGCACAGGCGTCTTTCTCCACACATGTGATCAGGTCAACCAGCAGAAAGAATATATGGCCAAGCTTTATTTCCATACAGGGTCGGTGGAAGGAACGGTTCCAGTTGTTGCTGCAGTCTCTCTGAGGTTTAAATTGCCATTTGCTGGTAACATCAGTTTATATTTTGAGGCAGGAGACTGATTCTATTAGTTTGAGTCTGGAGCTGAGAAGAGGGAGATGTTTAACATGCCATTCCAGAACCAGACTAGACTCTTCACACTGTTAATGCCCTTAAGGTGTTTGAATGTTTCAATCATATCACCTGTCTCCCTCCTTTGCTCTAGGGTATACATATTGAGCTTCGTTAATCTGTCCTCATGTCTTCTGATGCAGTCCCTGCACAATTTTGGTTGCCCTTTCTGGACTGCCTCAATTTGGTTAATGTCCTTGTGAAGATATGGCCTCCAGTACTGCACTGACATCCAGATGGGGCCTAACCAGTGTCTTGTAAAGAGGATTATTACCTCTCTTATGACTTGTGATACCTCCTACTACAACCTAACATCCCCTAGCCTTACCTATTGCTTTAGAGGTCTGCTTGGATGATTTCAGGTTATCTGTGATGATGATGCCCAAGTCTCTTTCTTCCTTGTGACTGTCAGCAACTCCTCCCAGCCTATAGGTGGCTTCAGGGTTTCTTCCTATGTGCATGATCTTGCATTTCTTTGCATTAAATCTCGTTGCCACTCTTCCGACCATTTTGCTAGTTTATCCAGATCTCTTCTCATTCTGCCCACCCATCTGGATCATCTACTTGTTGCAGATCTTGGTGTCATCTGTAAACAGACAAACCTTACCCCTAGTCCATCTGCAATGTCACTAATGAAGATATTGAAGAGTACTGGTCCCAGGACTGATCCTCTGAGGTACCCCACTTGTGACTTGCAACTCTTCAGACTGTATACCATTTACCACCACTCTGTAAGCTGCCTGTCAACCAGTTTGCCACCTAGTTGACCAACTTCTGACCTGCCCTGAGCCTACCCAGCTTATTTATCAATAATCTATGTGGAACAGTGTTCAAAGCTTTGCTGAAGTCAAGGTAGGTGACATCAACTGCTCCCCCTTGGTCCACCACTCTGGTTACCCAGTCAAAGAAATCTATGAGATTAGCTTGACAGGACCTTCCTTTTGTAAACCCATGCTGTCTTGGATCCTGTGCCCTATGGATTCCAGGTTTTGCACTATCCTTTCCTTAGGAGTGCCTCCACAATCTGCCCACTACTGAGGTAAGACTGACTGGTCTGTAGTTCCCTGCCTTCCTCCCTGCTACCACTCTTGTGGAGCGGGATCACATGAGCCCTTCTCCAGTCTTCTGGGACCTCTTCCTGTGCTCAGAGACTCACTAAACAGTTCTGCCAATGGCTGTGCTAATTTCACCCTTAGCTCCTTTAATACTCTGGGATGTATGACAGCAGGTACCATTACCTTGTCTACCTTGAGCTTAGCGAGCTCTTGTAGGACCCTTTCTTTGTGAAGGAGTAGTGCCACCTCCCTCCCTCCTGTGTCCATGGTGCTGAGCTGTGAGCCCTGCCCTACCTTCTCTTCAGTAAATACTGAGCAAAAGTATCTGTTTAGGATAGATGCTTTTCAGGGTCCTCCTCCTTACATGCCCCTGTTTCTCCTTTGAGCTTAGCAATATCCCTCTGGACTTTCTCCTTTCACTAATGTATCTATAGAAAGTCTTGTCACCTTCTTTTACTGTTTGTGCTAGTGTTTCTCAGTTTGGGACTTTGCCTGCCTTACTGCCTTCCTGCTTGTCTTAGCGCAGTTTGGTATGCCTCCTGTCTTCATCCGCTGTATTCCTTATATTTCATAAGGCCAGCCTTTTGGCTCCACCTTTTCTGCTACTGTATTTGAGAACCAAAGTGGTTTCCTTCTTCTTTTGCACTTCCTTTCTCTCTAACACAATTGGATGTTGCTTCAAGTATTGTATCCTTAATGCTGCCCACTTTGCCTGTATACCCTCATCTGTATTTCGTTTGTTTGCCAGGGCTAGCTTAACTCTGTTGGCCATCTTATCAAAGTCAGCTCCTCTGAAGTCCCATATTTTGCTTTGGAATGGGATGATTTAGTTGTAGTGACCAAATTGAACCATACCATGTGATGGTCACTGGCCCCCAGGTGACCTTCTACCTGAGATCTGTGATCCCTTCCTGTTAGTCAGTACTAGATCTAGGATAGACCTGTCTCTTGTGGGTTGTTGTGCCAGTTGTTTGAGGCCTCTCCTGCAGGAATCCACCATGTGTCTAATTCTGGCAGATGTTCCTGCTTATATTGACCAATCTGTATCCAGTATGTTGAAGTCTCCCATGTATTAGAACCTTCCCTTTGCTGTCATGTTTTATATATCTTCTAACAGTAATGTGTCTATGTCTTCCCTGGTCTGGGGCCCTGTAGACAACCCCAGTTCGTATGGCTGTCCCATTTCCTGTTTCAAGGATGACCCACAGTTCTTCTGGCTCCTATGTGTATTCTGAATTTCTGTAGCTTTGATATTTTCATTGACATACAGGGCCACCCACCCCCCTTTTGCACCTCGGTCTCTTCTGAACAGTACATATAGCTAGTACTGAAGTCTCCTGATTGTGGTTACTGTAAACCATGTCTCACTAATTGCTACTATTTACAATTTAGCCTCTGATATTATTGCCTGCAGGTCTGGGATCTTATTTCCCAAGCTGTGAGCATTTGTGTACATGATTTTCCATTGGCCAGATTTCAGTGTGTTAGTTGTTGGGTGAGTCTGGCATTCCCCCGTGCATCGTATGAGGAGATGGACTTTTTCACCTCGTGATGCAAATGAACTGCAAACATGCAGAATCCCTGTTTGACCACTCAGCTGAGGGGGAGAGGTGTTCTTCCCATTTGACGCTTAGAGTGCACCCTCTTCCCATTTGCTAGTTTAAATATTCTGCAAAGATGTCAAACTTCTGCCCTCAATGCACTGACTCATCCTTAGTCAGATGCAGTCCAACAAATTTAAAGAAATTTCACTCCCAAAACTGTTGCCAATTCCCACAAATCTGTGTCCCTTTTCCTGGCACCAGCCCTTGAGCCACATGTTTAGCTCCTATCTCCCCTCTCTGACCTTCCGTCCATCTGCCCCTTTTCCAGACTGGCAGGATCTCAGCGAAGGAGATGCCAGACAAAATGGATGATAGTTTGTCACCCAGCCTGGTCAGGTGTTCCTTGGTCTCCACAACTGACCAGCTGGAGAGATCATTAGTCCCTATGTGTACCAGGACATCAATGTTTTCTCCTGCTTCCTGAACAATTTTAGTAATGTGGTCAGTGTCTCTCACACTGATGGACCTAGTAGACATCTGACCATTACCCGGCAGAAGATAGTATCAACTCCCCAAATCATGGGGTCTCCTATGATCAGAAGGTTTTTGGATTTTTGCATTTTTGTTTGGTTCCTGATTTGGGCGAGTTTTGTTGTGCTACCTCCTGTGCTGCAGTGTCCTCTGCCTTTGTTTGATTTCAGAGATAGAGGCAAATACCCATTTGTAGTGTTTTATGCTTTTTGGAGGTAATATGTTGGAGAGCACAGAGTGATGGGGCACCTGATTTGCCTCTTCATTAACACCTACCAACCTCCCAGACCAACTACCTCTGTGGTTGAGGTTCTTCTGTTGGATGTTGGGGAAATGGTGGGTGGTTCTATAATGTTTTCCTCTTGAATAAGAAATTTGAGGCATGCACATCTCTGCCCATGCTGCCTGGAGCTAAGTCCTAAGATCTCCAGTGGCCCAGCATGTAGGACAGTGTCCTAAATCCTGTAAGGCTGTCCTTCTGAAAAGTGTTCCACAGTACCTGCAGTTAATGATATCCATTCCAGATAAGTTGCTGGATTTATAATCTGGTCAGAGTAATTAGAAGGAGAAAATGCAAGTAATGGTTTGATTTTGTGTTTTGTTGTCATCTAACTTGTTATAACAAGTTAAATTACCAGTACCCCTGTAAATAAGCTCACCTTGTGGATGCCCACTGATCCACCCCATCCTGCTTTGCTACAGGAAATGTCACAACTGTGGTACCCTATAAAAGGAGTGCAGTGTGGGGGTTGGGGATGGGGTGGGTAGCTGGGCCGTTCACCTGCCAGAAAAAGAAGAACCATGGATGAAAGAACAAGGAGGTAAGAGCAGAAACAATCAGTCAACAACAAATGCAGTACCTCTGAAAGCTTATCCTAATGTTAGTAAAAGTGTAAAACCTGTAAAGCACCACCTGTAATAATTTCACAGAAGATACACCCTGTAAGAAACACTTTGCTACAGAGAAAAATAAAGCAGTAACAGAAGATATATCTTGCAAAAGACAATTTGAATCATAAGATTACAGCAGTAATCTGCTTCACACACCTGTAGGCACACTTTGTAATAATGCAGAAGAAGGTATACCAGCAACAACAATTTGAATCAGAGAAAATAAAGCAATGAAATGTAAGCAACATACAGTAGCAATCCATGTGAGTACAAAATAAAAATAACAACATACAGTAAATCTGTTAGCCAAAGAAGTCTTAATCCTGCCCTTGCTCTGGTAAGGTTCTCTGCTCTGTCCTTTCAAGCAATCTAGAAGGAAAGAGCTCAGGTGAAGCTAGGTGCCTGGCCAGCAAACCAAGTCTTCTACCTCCAAGTTATCAACTAATCTGCCCTTTTAACCCTTCTTTCTGTTGGAAATTACTGACAGTTTGCAGCTCCACCCCCAGATACACACCTAATCCTTCTGGAAGAGCTGTAGGAGAAAGCAATTAGCTCCTTCAATGTGAGAAGGAGACTGAAACACCTCTGAGACAACAAACCTTTTCAACAAAAAAAAGAATAAAATAAAACCTTGGCAAACAGTAATTTTATTTATTTATTTTTATTTATTTTATTTATTTATTAAGCATCAGTTTACAACCTTTGAGCCAGAGGCTCGTTTACAAAGGTACCTCATCACAGAGAAGACAATACAGTGATAACAACTTAGTACAGAGAAACAGTGTACAGTTTTTTTTTTTTTTGAGGATACAGGAGGACAAATGAGATCAACAGTTTACCAGATGCAGGGTTGGTGAAGTTAACATTGTTCGGGAAATAACTAGAACATCAGAAAAACATAGGATATCAATACAGTGTGTTTTAGCGGAGTCAACAGGAGGTAACAGGAGCCAAGGGTAGAGAAGGTAGAGGATTTGAGCAGCCAACAGGGGCTTTTGTCAGAGAGTGAGCAAGATAGCTTAGAAACAGCAACAGCGTGAGTGGTGAAAAGGTGGTTCCAGAGGGTAGTTTTAAAGAAAGAGATTGTGGGGTGTCTGAAATACTGACAGGGAGGAATTGTACCAAGAAGGGGCATGGTAGTGGAAAGCTCATTGTTCATGAGAGGTCCTTGCCTCAGGTACCTTCAACTTGGTTTACAGGAGGACCATGTTGAAGCTAGGAGTTAACATGGTGGATAACGGCAGTCAAACCAGGAGGAGAGAGCCCAAGAGAGTTTTTTTTGTAAGGATGCAGGTTTGATACCTAAGACGTTTGTCAAGATTGAGCAGATTAGCCTGGGAGTAAAGATGGCAGGTATGTAAGTCTAGGAGCACCTAAGATTAGTCAATAGGCCTTATTTAAGATGAGGTGGATTTTGTTTAGTGAGGTCTGGTCAGCAGCCCTGTAGACTGGTAGTCATAGTCAACAAGGACAGAATGGAGGACATAACTGCAGTCGGAGGGCATCGTGGGAGACAGTGTTTGTGCGGTAAAGGATTCCCAACCTAATATTGGTGGTGGAGGCTAAGGTGGAGATATGGGAATGGAACATGAGGGCAGGGTCAAAGGTTATCCCAAGGTATTTGTATGTGTAAACTTGTTCGAGTGGGAACATAGAGCTGGTGAAGACTTGAAGTTGGAAATTACTAGCTTTGTTTTGGGATGGGAGAAGATCATAGATTTGGTCTTTTAAGATTGATAACCAGTCTATGTTCTTTAAACCAGGCTTCACGCCTTTATAGGATAATTGCAGAGAATCTTGAGGGTGGTGGGTTACTGTCAGAAGCAAAGATAACAGCGTCATCTGCATAAAGGAGGAGTTTACCAGTGCGGACACCTGGCAGGTGTTGAGATAAAGGGAAAGAGCAGGGCCCAAGAATAGAGCCCTGTAAACCCCAGATCAGATAGGCAGAGGCTGAGAGGGTGCCATTGATTTTCACACTGGGACTGGCAGACAGATAGCTGGAGCACCATGAGACAGGTCCTGCAGCAAAGCCAGCATGGCTGAGTGCATCCAGCAAGAGAGGATGGGATACGGTGTCAAAGGCTTTTGAGAGATCAATGAACACTGCACCAGCAAGAGAGCCCGAGTCCAAGGAGGAATGGAAGAAGTTAGAAAACTCGATGAGGGCAGTATTGGTGCTGTGCCCAGCATGGAAGCCGTGTTGTTCAGGGCAGAGGATATTATATCTGGTAAGAAACTCAGATATTTGGGAGGATACTACTTTTCTATGGCTTTTTGAGGTGGTGACAGGATTGAGATTGGATGATAATTACCGAAAGGGCCCTATCTCCACCCTTATGTATGGGAGTGACAGTGGCAATTTTCCAGGCTGATGGAAATTGCCCTAGACAGAGTGATTTGTTGAAGAGGCAAGTGATTGGGGTGATGACCTGGTCCAATGTCAGGCTGAGGAGTCTGGGGTCCAAGGAGTCACTGCCAGTGGTGTTGCTTTAGGGCCTTGGTCAGATACGGTCTGACTTCATTGACAGTAACCCGGTGGAAGTTGAAAGATGCGTCAGGAGGAAGCAGGGTCAGGAGAGGAGAAGGGGTCAAAAGTTGCTAGGAGTACAGAGCTAAGGTCAGAAAGGATTTATTGAGATGGTTAGCAATGACGGTAGGATCAGTAGAGATAATACCCTCAATATTGATTTGGGAGAGGAGAGCATGTACCACCATTTAGTTGTTTGATGTTATCCCAGAAGGTTCTAGCATTCCCCAGGATGAGGTGAGTGAGGCCCGATAATGATCGACCTTTACTTTTGCATATGGCCCAGATGCATTTATTTCAGGCAGCAGCATATGCATGTCTGTTGGCACGGTGGCTGTTGTGGCAAGGTGCCACAGGTTATCCTACTGTGCCTGAGGAGCTGCAGTAGGGAGGAGTGACCCAGGGAGTATGGGCGCATCTTGGAATGGAGTTTGGTTAGGGGTGCAAAAGATATCACAAGCTTTGTTAAACATTAAAGTGAAGAAGGCCAGGGCCGAATCAAGGTCAGGGCAGTCTCAATGGGAGACCAGTCAACCTGGGCTAGAAGTTGCTTCAGGCCTCTCAGCCCACCTGGTTGCAACCGCCGCCATAGGGTGGCCTGTGAAGTGGGTTTGGTTAGGGACGTAATCCAATGGAAAAGAATAGGGAGTGGTCACTGATTCCATCCAGAAGGACTTGTAGGTTGCAAACTTGGTTAGGTCGGTTGGTGAGGACTACATCCAGAAGAGTGCTCGACCCCATTGTGGGGTTCACTCTTGTTGGTTGAGTAACAAGTTGCGTTAGGGCAATAGCAGTAAAGGAGTCACAGGTGGAGGAGGATGGGGGCTAAGCCAGTTGATGTTTAGATCACCCAGGAGAATATGCTCAGGGGAATGTGGTAGAGAGGTGAGATACTCTATTAGAGGAACAGGGCCTGAGTTTGATTTTTTGGGGAATATAGGCAGAGGTTGAAAGAGGGGCCTTTAGAGGGTCAGGGTAAGCTTTAAGGTAAGGGCCTGGGCCTAACGAAGTTAGGACAGGGGCTGGAAGGCTACACCAGGAAGGGGTCTTTGATATAAATAGCACAGCTCCACCTCGCCTCCCTACATGGTCTTCAAAAGAGGAGTAGCCAGGGAGTGAGACAAGGGAGTCAGGGTACAGTCAGATAGCCAGGTTTCGACTAGGAGATGATGTCAGGTTTGTGGACAGTGACCCAACATTGAGCGAGTCAAACTTCTTCAGGAGACTGCAGATATTCAGAAGCAATAAAGCCCAGGGATCTAGTCAAGGAGTTATTGTGGGTTGGGCCAGGGTTAGGATGACTGTTCCCTGACAAGAGTAGGAGGAGAAGTACAGCCCTGATCAGGGGGTGTGGAAGGCATTTTTGCATCAAGCGAGATAGTAGGGTGGGGAGCTTAGAGACACAGGGGTGGGCAAAGAGGTACAGGATGGGCAGACTAGTACAATAAGTTGTCCATAGTTGCAAAGGGGAAAGGTAGGTGGGACTGGGGGAGGTGTGATGGTTGGGGAGCAAGGGAGATAGTAGAGGAGGAGGTGACTCTGGGGCCCCAGAGTAGGGGACCTGTGGAGCCATGGGGACACCTGGGTTAGATAGAGGCCATGTGTAGAAGAAGGAGGAGGGAGAGGCATGACAAGAGAAGGTGGGCAGTCATCTTAGGATGGGTCTGCAGATAGCAGTAATGAGATGGGTAGAAGAGAGTGAAAGGTCTACCCATAAGTGTAGTTGCCACCTTGGTACAGTGGTAGAGCCCCTGCCTCAAGTGCACAGAGCACCAGGTTCAAGGCTTGCCTGAGGTGACAGAAAGGTCCCAGGACAGTAGCTGCAGCAGCAGTGTGCAGGTTCAAAGCCTGCAGTAGCACTCAGAAAATATTTTAGCAGACTATGAGGGTTGGAGGCTTTGAGTCATAAAACCCATCACAAACAATAGTCTGATGTGTTAGTTGAGTGGTGGAGCTGCTGAGTGAAATAGCAAGAGTGTAGGGTTCAATGCCTGCTGTGGCACCAAGAGAGAAATGGTGAAATATTTTGGCAAGACTAGGGGGGTCAGGAGACTATGAAAGTCTTAGAGTAAGGACAAGATAGCCAGATACAATGGTTAAGTGGTAGAGCTGCCGACTCTGATAGCAAGGGTACTGGGCTTGAGAAGAGCACAGGACAGAGAATAGGTATTTTTGTTTCTATGTAGGAAGAAGGAAGGTTAAACCTTAAATTAGAGGTAGATATTGGCCTGGTTGGTTGGCTTGGTGGTTGGGCTGCAGACTTTGGAAGTAAAGGGTACAAGGTTTGAGGCTTGCAAGGGGCCTAGTGGTGGGCTGAAGAGAAGGAGGAGGAAGAAGAGACAGCAGAAAGGATTAGGAGGGAATTGCAGAGACATCTAGTGGACAGGGATTGCAATAGTTGCTAGGAAGGAGTGGAGAGTGGTTAGTGGTGCCAGAGTGGAAAGTGCAGCAACCCCTAGTGGTTGGAGTGTATAAGCTGCAAATGGAAAGTGGACACTTAGTAATGATGGGCAGGCTGCGTGATGTGACACGTGACCTGCCAGCAGCACACTGAAGTGCCACCCCTGGGTGGTTGGGGCGGACAGGAAGAGCTACACAACAGGCAGGCTGTAGTGCAGGAGGCTTTACCTCTTAAAGGCTCTAGCAATCCCCAGGTTCAGGCTCTGCTGTTGGGCAGTAGTGTTGCTACCCAATGATAAAAAGTCACAAATGTAAGCACCACCTGTAATAATTTCAGAGAAAGATATACCCTGTAAGAAACACTTTACTACAGAGAAAAATAAAGCAGTAACAGAAGACATACCTTGCAAAAGACAATTTGAATTGGAAGATTACATTAGTAATCTGTTAGCGCATACCTTGTAATAATGCAGAAGAAGGTATACCAGCAACAACAATTTGAATCAGAGAAAATAAAGCAATGAAATGTTAGCAACAAACAATAGCAATCCCTGTCAGTACAAAATAAAAATAACAACACACAGTAAATCTGCTTAGCCAAAAGAAGTCTTAATCCTGTCCTTTGCTCTGGTAAGGTTCTCTGCTCTGTCCTTTCAGCAATATAGACTTTAGGTGGGCAGACTTTAAAACATGAGGGAAATTCTGGTGCAGGCAACTGAAGGATTCAACCAGGCTGGGACACAAGTCAAAGTAGGATGTAATAAAAAAAAGACTAGTGAAGGCTACTGGGGCATGACTTGAACACAAAGCATGAAAGGGAGGGTAAAGAAGCCCAGTTGTATGACTCAGGAGGTCAGAGGAGGATGAGGTCCAAGAGAGAGGCATTCCAGAGGTTCAAAAAGTCAGGAGAAGAGAAGAGAAGAGAAGAGAAGAGAAGAGAAGAGAAGGAGTATATATGAAGAATCCAGAGGCCACCAACTAGTTAGAGCAGCCAAGGCTTCCAGGAGTTGAGGCTGGCACAGGGTATTAAAATGGAGAAAAATATTTCTTCAGATACCTAAGGAAAGAAAGAACAATAAGGACCAAATAGTGAGGATAAAAAGGAAGGGGAGGGTAGAGAGGGAGGATCAGGCAGAGGCATTAAATGAATACTTCTGTTCTGTATTCATGCAAGAGAAAGTGGGGCAGGTACCACAGGGAGGGAGGGTAGGCAAGGGGTGAGGGGTGACACATGTGAGGATTACTGAGGACAGGGTACTGGAAGGACTGAGGTTGGACAAGGCATCTGGGCCAGACAGCATTCACCCTAGGGTACTCAAGGAGCTGACTGAGGTTCTGGCAGGGCCACTGGTGGATCTGTTCAATACTTCCCTAGACATCGGGATGCATACCACAGGACTGGAAGGGTGTCCATGTGAAGCCCATCCACAAAGGTGTCCCAAAGGATGAATTGGGAAACAATAGGCCAGTGAGCTCCACATCAATCTTGGGAAAGCTCATGGCGACAATCATGAAAGAGAGGCTGATGACCTTTTGGAGAACAATGGATGCCAGGATGGGCATCAGCATGGGTTTGTCTCAAACAGATCCTGCCAGACCAACCTCATTGATATGACTGGGTGACAAGGGAACTAGACTAGGGCCATGCAGTGGATGTCCTGTATTTAGATTACAGCAAGGCCTTTGATTCTGTGCCGCATGGGAGATGGGGAGGAGACTGGAAGCTGTGGGGGCAGGAGTGAAGATGGTGAAATGGGTAAAGAATTGGCTAAGCAGTAAGCAGCAGAGGGTGGTAGTGGGAGGTGAAGTCTCAGCACTGAGGCAGTGATGAGTGGGGTGCCACAGGGATCAGTGCTGGGGGCTGGTCTTATTTGGGTTATTCATAGCTGATATCTCACATGGGATTCAAAGTAAGATCAGCATGTTTGCAGACAACACCAAAATGGGGCAGTGATTGATGACATTTGAGGGTTAGAAGTGGGAAGATAGGATGACCTAACTAAACTGCAGGACTAGTCAGAAACATGGCAGCTGGGGTTGAATGCTAAGAAGTACAAGGTAATGCACTTTGGAGCAAAGAACCATTAGAGGACTATCATCTGGGAGGGTACAGTTGGGTAGCACTGTGGAGGAAAAGGACCTAGGGGTACTTAGAACAGGAGCATGAACAACTCTGCTCAGTGTAGGAGGTGGCAGCAAAAGCTAACAAGATGCTGGGGTTGGTTTGAGGAAAATGGCGTAAAAGACAATTTTGTCATGTCTGAATCACTCACATTTCTGAACTGGGGGAATAGAAAAAGAAAAAGTATGAGGTGAGGGTGGATTTGGCCTCCTAAGACAACCTTTTTTCATGCTCTTAATATATGGTACTGTGACTCCTTATAAACAAGGAGCAGTTTGTATTTTCCATGTCATTTACACACTTCTATGGTGTCTGTAGAAATATAACTGGGCACCCTAGTATTAATTTTAATTGGGGGCTAAGTACATTTTATTCTCTTTACGTCTGAGGATGTGATAGTAGGTGTATCTGTTGTCTCTACTTCTAGTGCTTGAAATCTGATGCGTAAGATCAAATGCACATATTTCATGAAAGCTTGAATTCCTTGAATTCACATCCTGTGTCATGATTAGTGTTTCTTGAAAATATCATACTGTTTGGCTTTGTGGCTGTCTTTAAATCAGCAACTGTTAATGTGCTTTGCAGTAATTGAAAACAGTGATGAAACAGTGAAGATTGTTCTGCCTATAAGTGAGCGACTACATCATTCTTGTCCAGCCTGCTGCTTCAGGCTTCAGCAATTAAGTCCCTGATTGACTGAAGAAGCTGTTTCTAGTTCTCCATCAGAGCAGTCTGTAGAGCTTATTGTTTTCACCAGAGCTTATTACTAACCCATCTGGTTTGTGTTTAGATAGATTAGCTTAAAATCTATCATTCTGTTCTAATGAAAAGTTGATCATTTGGGGTTCAGTGCTGAACTGAAGGGTATGAATGATTATCTGTGAGAAATTACCTTGTCTATATCACAGCTGTGAGTTCTTTGCCATCAAAACTCTGCATTCTATTCTGGCTGTATAACACAGGGTTATTTAATGGCTATAAAATAAATCTAAATGTTATTAATTCATAGAAGCAGTGTTTCTGTGATGTAGTTCCATAAATAGGTTCATGTGAAAACAATTTTGTGTCTATGTCAGGACTGACAAACATTTGTCTCCCACACTGATTTTCTGGAACATGTACTGTATGAACTCATACAATTCAGTTCTTGGAGGGTTTCTGTGTGAAAATACATCATGTATGTATATAACTAAAGATACTATATGGTATTCTGATGCCCCTGTCTCCTGCCTCTTAGCTGAGGCTGCTGCACCATGCTTCCCTCTGCATACACCCCACAGTCAGGGTCAATGGACTCTGTTGTTCCCCTGTTCCTGTCTCCACAGACAAGGCTGCTGTGTTCTGCTAAGCCCTAGAGTCCCAGGGCCACAGCCACCACAGTTGGGGCTGCTGCACTCTGCTGCCCCAGGCCACCAATGGTGGGCTTGCTGCACCCTGCTACCCCCTTATGATTGCCCTAAATGGTCAGGGCCACTGCACCTCATGCACCCCATCTCACAGTCAGGGCTGCTGTACTCTGATGCCCCACTGTGTCCTTCCAACACAGTCAAGGCTTCTGCACCATGCTGTCCTCTGTCCCTTGTCACCACTGTGCCTTGCTGCACTTAGAGCCTTTGCCTCACAGTTAGGGGTTGTTGCACCATGCTGCTCCATGCCACCAGAGTCAGATTATTTGGTACACTGCCCAAACTGCTCAAAAGAAACAACAAGAAATACTTCCATCTGTGTATTATAGGGTGGGGACAGAGGGTAGCAGGGTGTAGCAGCCCCAACTGTTCAGGCAGGAGACAGGGGAGGCATCAGCACAGCAGCTCAAACTGTGGACAGAGTGCAGCAAACACACCTGTTTATGACAAGGACATGGGCAGCAGGGTGTAGCAAATGTCTGACTCTGAAGGCAGGGGCAAGAGGAGAAACTTCCCAACTGAAGTGCAGGGGGACAGGTGCAGCACATGCCATGCCTTGTCTTATGGCAAGTGGCACATGGAGCAGGAGCCCAACAGGTATGCATGGGCTCTAGGGCACATCACACCTCAGCAGCCTTGACTGAGTGGACAGGTGCAGGGTTCAGCAGCCTTGGATGTGGTGACAGAGACAAAGAACAGCATGGTGCAGATGCCTCAACCATGTGGAAGGACACAGGGGAGCATCAGGGTATGGCAGCCCTGACTGTGGGACAGGTGTGTGTGTTGCAGCAGCCTTGCCCATTTGGGGCAATGGAAGGTAGCAATTGCAGCAAATCCCCTCTGGTGGCCTGGGGCAGCATTGTGCAACAACCTCAACTATGAAGGCAGGAGACCTGGGATTCTAGTACTTAGCAGAGCAAAGCAGCCCCAACTCTCAGAGACAGAATTAGGGGGCAACAGGGTGCATTGGCCCTGACTGTGAGAGTGGGGACAAAGGAAAGCAGGGTGCAGTAGCCATGACTGTGGGTGGACAAGATGGGTAGTGGGTGCAGAGTGTCAGATGGGGGAAAGAGACAGGGGCTTGTGGGGAAGGGGCAGTGGGAAGCAGAAAGCTGCTGCCTCAACTGTTGGGCAGGAGACAGGGGCATCAGCGTGCCAATAGTATTTCTAGTTATACACATACATGATGTATTTTCACACAGAAACCCTCAAAGAACTGAATTTTAGGAGTTTATGCAGTATATGTTCCAGAAAAGCAGAGTGTAACAGACCCATATTTGTGAGTCAGACATAAAACAAAATTGTTCCACATGAACCTGATTTATGGAGGCTACATCACAGACATACTGCTTCTATGAATTAAAATTTAGATTTATTTTATATCCATTAAAGTACGATGTGTTATATAGCCAGAATAGAATGCAGAGTTTGGATGACAATGAACTCAGAGCTGTGATACAGACTAGGTGATATCTTACAGACATTCATTCATACCACTTCAATTCAGCACTGAACCCCAAATGATCAACGCTTTTATGAGAACAGAATGATTGTTAATCCTATATAAACCCAAACCAGATGGGTTAGTATAAGACTTGAAGTGAAACAATTAGCTCTACAGACTGCTCTGACTGAGAACTGCAACACTTTATTCAGTCAGTCAGGGACTTAATTGCTGAAGCAGCAGGCTAGACAAGAAAGATGTCATCGCCACTGATAGTGACAGAGAAACTTCACATTTTCTTCACTGTTTTCAGTCACTGCAGAGCACATTAACAGTTGCTAATTTAAAGAAATCCACAAAACCAAACAGCATGATATTTTCAGGAAACAATAATCATGACACAGGGACATGAATTCAAGTTTTCCATGAAATATGTGCATTTGATCTTTAAGTCAGTCAGGGATGATTGGCTCTCCTACTCATTTTTCCTCCTGTGTTCTTGCATTGTATACCATATCTCCTCCTGTTCCACTTCTAGTGTATGTTTTTTTTCCTTTTCCTATGCCAGTCTGTTGGTCTGTTCCTGTTATCTATTGCACCTGTGGGTTTCAGGGATCTCTATCAGAGATGCATATGATTGATCCAGGCAACCCTTTAGATCAGAATTTTGCAAAATAAGAAATTTCACTGAGTGAAATTCAGGTGTAATGCAATTCTGCTTCTGAAACCCTTTTCAGAATTTTCTGTAAGTTCTGTGGAATGTTGACAGTGTTTTAATTTAAACTGCAGATTTGTTTTCCCCAATGTACATACAGTAACTCACTGATTTGTTTTCTGCAGTTTGCATAAAACTAAACCGTGGTTTACACAAACTGCAGGTCACCAAACTAGTTTATGCAAATCACAAATTACTTATCTGTGGTTTATATAACAACTGACAAACCACTTACATTCCACAGAATTAGGTGGAATTTCTGAAATTCTACCAGAAGTGTGTAAGCCCCCAACTTTTTGGGCTTACTAGTGTGGTCCCATCTCTCTGTGGTGCCACCATTCCAAATCCCCACTTGCATGCGAGTCAACCGTTCAGACATTTGGTTTTCTTGCCATTACTGTGGTATTCAAGAGGTCTCCCCAGTACTCATGACCCTGTAATGTAAATCAGTGTCCAGACACCTGAGGAGGTAGGAAGAAGCCCAAAAGTATGTAGTTTAAAAGTGCCAAAAGTGCTCAGAAGGGATCAGAAATACTAATGAGGCCCTTATGAATATGAATGAAGTCTTGTCAGGTGCCTGGGGATATTGTTTTCTGCAGCAGTGACAGATGGGGTATTAAATTAAATGTTTAAGTCTGCATTTGTAGGACAGGGCATAGGGACTGCTGTCAATTACTGGAGTAAATACATTTCAAACATGTAAGGTGGCTGAAAATATATTTAAATGTGAGGACTCTGATGGGACTTGTGTACGCAGCCCTGGTGTTCACCTCTGCCCCCATTCAGCTAATGAGAGCCAGGATGCTGGCAAAGGACTTATGGGACTGAAGAGAACTTGCAGGAGTAAAAGGAGGAGATTTCTAGGCACCATTTCAAGGATCCAATAGGGCATCGGAGGAGATTAATGAATACATTTTCAGAATGGCAAGTGTTTCAACCAATTATGAGCTGCAGAGAGCTCCCAAAACAGAGAGACTTTGATGCTGGAAGTCAGTCCATCTGGATCCCCTCGCTAGGGGGGGAGACTCCAGCACCTATGAGAGAGATGTGGATTCATGGAAAATGGGCCTGCCTGGGGTTGCCAGTTACCCGTCCCCAGAGCCCAGGGAATTTGTAAAACCTTCAGCTGTGAGAGAGCTTCAGAACCCGCTAACATCCAGCTGTGAGAAAGTTACAAGTGACTTCAACCACAGTGGTGTGAGTGCTGTGGGACTGTGACTTCAAAGGGTTTAAGGTTTCTGAAGGGAAAGAATTTGTGAATTTCAAGGAACAAAGGTTTTAAAGACTACCAAAATAGATTGTTTTCTACCAAAAGAGGTATTTTGCTGGCTGTGAGAGCCCAGTGGGGATCAGATTCTTCGGTGGTAATGGAGCCCAGCCAGGATCAAACGCTCTAACAAATAAGACTACTGTCTGCCAAGAAAAAGTATTCTGGCTGGATGGGAGAAACCAGCCAGGGTTAAGAAAAATTCTGGGACTCACTAGTCCTGAAGGTCTGTGTGTTTGCTTCTCAGTCTAGCTGGGCCACAGTATAGGTCAAGCTGCATTAATCCTTTGTGAATTTGTTTCAAGGCTGTTGGGAACTGTTGCTTGGAAGGAACCTTCGGCTGTGAAAGAGGGAATTTTGCTCTAGAGAGAGAGCCAGCATCTGTGAAGTGAGTTTTGCTCCAGAGAGAAGAGAGCTACTGTTGTGAAGAGAATTCTGCTCCAGAGAGTGAGCTAGTGCTGGTGAAGGGAATTTTGCTCCAGAGAGTGAGCCTGTGAGATTTGAACCTGCAATTTGGGAAGGAAGACCCTGCATTTGGAAGTGTAAGTTTCCTGAAGTTTGTCCAGAAGGAATGGACTGTTCTGCCATGCAGAAAGTGCATTGAAAAAGTTGGATTTTAGAGACTGTAAAAATCTCTACCTAAAATTCACGGTGCTCTGCCAGCTGAGGAAGTATGACTGCCAGTGTGGTTCCCCTAGTTGAGGAGAGAACTTGTACCTGGACAAGGAGAAAAGTTGTACCAAGACAAGGAGACACTCTTTGAGAGGAAGAGGTGAGAGTTCTGCCAGGGAAGACCGCCTACAAAAGGACCCCAAGGGTGAAGATTGGAAAGGCTTGGTAGGTGAAGATTGACTTTCATCTTTGCTACAACCAGTGGCTTTGAGTTTTCAACAACTTCTAATACCTGCACAGTCTTGTGACTTCAAGTATCTACAAAACCCTTGAGAATCTACTGGAATAGTACCCTCCCAGCTGGCTTTGTGGAAGTCCTTATCGATTATCAAGCTAGGCAAAATACATAGGTTAAGCCTCTGGGCAGGACTATGGCAAGATCACAGGAAGCCCAGGCAACAGTTTAAAGGTTTTTCATTGGTTTAAAGTATTGGGCTCCAACGCAAGTCCCCCAGAGTCCCTGCACCTTGGGGGTGATACCCACCAAGGGACTATAAAGACTTTGGCAGCTGCCAAAAGGGAATAGGGTGCACTCATGGGTGGAGGTGGACTGAGTTGGGCAAACTGGTTCACACAAATAAAGTTGTTATGCTATTTTCTCCCTTTCCCCTTCCCCAAAATAAAACTTGTTAAATGTTAATGTTACATGCTGTTACAGTGACTTATTGCAGAAGGTGGGAATTGTTGTTGGGTGGGGAAGGTACTGTGGGGCAGCTATTATAATTTCCTGGGAGGTGTTAACCTGTAACTTATTTCCAGGTATTCCCAACTACTACCCTGGTGCACTGAGTGCACTTACTATTCCCATACCACAGGTACTCAAGGACCTAGGCTAGCCCTTTGAGGTGTATCCAGTGAGGACTCAAGGGCACTGGAAACAGCCAAAGTGAGTCCCGAAAAATCAGGCTGTTACAAGTGGAAATTAAAAATATTATAAAACTCTACTCTAAATCCTTTATTTGGTACATCTGATTGAGTCTCAATTTTAGGTCTTTGTTCTCCATTGCAACTTCTTAGACTAGGACACACTTGTCACAAACATAGCTTGATGTATTAAAGAGAGCATCGCACCAAAAATGGCAGGCAAAAATGTTAAAAACAATTTTAAAAATAGTTATTATTTTTATTTTTGAAGTATTTTCTTTTACATGCAATATGCTCATTAAAATGCTTTTTACTTAATAGCATTAGGTGTGATCTAAGCAGAGTTGTTTACCTGGACACTGATATCTAAAATATTTCTACTCCTCTTCATTCATTATCTGTATTGTGACCTCACTTCTTGTGACATCACAGATGCCCAGTCTGGCAGCATGTCAGTGCCTTTTCTTAGTTGTGATGTTACTGTTGGGGAGGTCACAAGGCTGATGAATGAGGAACATAGTAGTGGATGGGCAACTATGCACAACAGTGTTGTGCCACCAAGGGTACTGACTGATTCCCTGTGACCTCGGGAGCAAAGCTCTAGAGGTCCATGAGAACTGATCCTCGAGGTGGCATGACAGACTGGTTAGGCTAGAGTTGCCCATCCATTATTCTATATAGTGTATGTGCATCAATACCATTTTCAGACCCTGCACTTTGTTTCAGTGAACTGGTGGTTGGGGAGGTGGTACTTGAGGGTTGGTGGTAGGATCCAGTTACTGACTAGTGTGTTGCAGATGTTTCTGCAAGTTCAAGTTTAAAAACAACTTCCAGGTTAATTGGATAAGGGAAATCAAGTTATGTGGCAGGATTCCAAGTTGTTCTGCTGCAGTAGTGACATCACTACTGCAGCAGAACAACATGATGATGTCACTACTGCAGCAGAACAAGCATATTCCAGGCATGGAATTCCATGCATAACAGCATTCCTCCATACACTATAGAACTGGTTATGTCAGCCTCTAGACAGTGTTGATCCATACATCACACCTAGTAATGTCAGTAAATCTTTTAATTAGAAAATAGAAAATAAAAATGCATCAGACTTAAGAAGTAATAGTTCATCTTTTGAAAGTTAATATTCATTTTGGCAGAATACTTGTTCTTCAACTCCCTCCTCTGTTAGGAGTACATTTTGATTCCTCATGTATCCCATCTATCCTGAAAGGGTTGTGATTTTTTAAAACCTATCAAGATTCTAAATGAAATACTACCTAGCTGAGAGTATTGGTTTTACCTCAGTGATCTCTGGCAAAATTGTATCTCTCGGCCTCCTCCTTGTCTGACTCTAAAAGAGACTTGACTTACCATTTCAGCAAAGCTCACCTCAGTTAGCTGGGAGAAGGGCCTCCTCAGCTTCTTGATGCAGACCTGCTGCTGACACAAAAATTTGTAAAGCCCAATTTTAAGCAACTTTGCTTGCCTAGGCACTTCTCATGAGGCTTCCTGCTGACAAAGATGCCTTGCTTGCTCAGCAGTGAAAACTACTGCTTAGGCAGTTTTAATTACAATGTGAGCTGCAGCCAGTTTCAGACCTTTGTTCCTTGGAAAGTTCATCCAGTCACACTTCTGCTAAAGTTGGTCTTTACTCTCAGGAAGGAGGAATATTTATCCTGGAAAAGAAATAGAAAAATCAGGTATAGAGAAAGTAGCAAGAAAGCAAATTAGATTTTTGTTTTTCTTTTCCACAGCACAATGCACACACTATTTTCCTCTTTTATTGTACCCTGTGCTATGCAGACACATGCTAATGCAACTAGCTCCTTTATGCCCCTTCCCTTAGCTTTTAGCTGAAGGTGCTCCGGCAGATTTAGGAAGATGGCACAGGGCTGGTGTCCAGCCCTATGCCATGGCACTTAGGTTCTGGTGGTGCACTAAACCCTTCATTGCAACTGCACCTGATTTTATAATCTTGGGCACAGTTGCAGCAGTTTCCATGAATTATGCCATCTTGCACCCAATATATGGTACAGGCTCCATAAAAACAGCCCTCAGGATTGCCACATGTTAGACCTTAGAGAAAATGTGATCTAACATGCAGCAATAGAAAATCTTGTTAGATCGCCATAAGCCCCTTTGTGCTGTATTATCAGCACCTAATGGTGTAGCAAATTCCCAAATGGCCTGGCTGCAGGGGTTTGTTATAGAACCCCAGTTTGGAAATAGCCCCTGGTTTTGCCCTCCATTTTTGAAATAGCCCTCCCGGTTTTGAAAATCCCCATTTTGAAATATCAGAGTTGTTTATGTTAACCAGCTTGGAAAAATGAACTACTATTTCTGTTTCAAGCCTTTTGATCAGCAAGCACATCAATTGTGCTGGATATATCAATTTTTCTTGCAACATGACTGGAACCGTGGAAAATATTCTTGTGTATATACATATATATATATTTATACCATGGGTGACTGATAAATGTTTTAAATAAAACACATACTCACTGTAGTGAGATAAATCCTGCTGACATAGCAACTGTGAGATTATTTAGATTTGCACACACAGTTGCTACGTCACAACCGATATTTCCACTCTGATAACATCTCCACATGCACCTGCCTAACAAAACTACTTCTACAGAACAATATTCAAAATCATATACCACACAAAACTTATACCAGTAAGTCACACATACAATTAAACACAAATATCCCCACAGTAAGTGCGAGCAAGCAAGAAAGTACAACTCTCATCATAATACATATCCGAGTCGAACCTCTGCCACAACAAAAATACACATAAAATACTCCACTTCCCAGAACAAGACACCTTCACCAAATCCCATTCTTCTATTTTGCACCACTACCTGTTGATTTTACCTGCACTGCTCAGCATAGCTCGACATTTTAAATGATTGTTGAAAGCGAAGCATGTTTCAAATGCGTGAAAAGCGAAACTCAGGACTTCTACCACAGCTCCACTAATGAGAACCACAACGGACTAAAAACAAAACATAGACCCAGTATATTACTGCCATAGTCCATACAACAAAAATAACTGCAAACAAATCCAAAACCACTGAAATTAAAACTGCAATTGAAACCTCAGTTCAGGAAGACACCAAACAAACTCCCACCCATTTCAGACAAACAACCAATCAACTCACAGAAATGTATGAAACGCACCAATCAAGAACAACAGCCAACATCACCAACCAATCACAACACACTCATTCAGAAAACCAACCAATCAAACACCACAACCTAACCACACAGTTCATTCAAATAAACTCTGTAGCTTTACACCTTCAGCCAAAATAACACAAAATTTAACATTTTGAAAAAAGAAAACTATTTAGTAAAGCAACTAAATACACAGTCCCCTATTGCATAAAATGAACACATGATGGCAGGAGTGGGATATGGAAAATATTCTTACTCCTGCATTGTGAGGAATGAATATCTCATTCATGCCTTCAGCACTCATGAGATATCTATGCTCACTCTGCAGGAGTGAGAATATTTTCTATATCCCACTCCTGCCCATCATGTATTCCATATTTATATATATATCTATATATATATATATCTATATATATATATATTTACACACACACACACACATATACCTTCTTCATGAGCTCATGAAAGATATCCAGTCTGAATAAAATTCTGTCTTTGCTTGCTGCAGCTACTAAGCTTTGAACTTGTCTATGACTCTAACTAAAAAAATCAAGGTAGCATAATAAGCATGTTATTACAACAAGCAAGCACAGTCATCACTGAAACAGGCACACCGGCTAGCCTGCTGGCCTGAGTCCTGACCACTGTTTACACAATTATACTGCTAGCTCCTCATTTTAACAACAACCACATACACTCAGGTAGCCCCTAATTTAATATACTTTTGGCAAACTGTGTTATTATGTTAAAAACAACTATACATCCTGGTATGCCACTACTATATCACAGTCTTCTGCCATGGCTTACACTGATGTCATAAGCACACTATTGTGTACGAAAATCCCTGTTAAAGCTGTTTATATAGCTTTCCTAGAGTATAAACTGGTAGGCTAGCAATTGTGTTGTAAACCCTGAAAAGCTAAGAAAATATATAAATATATATTCTGTGGTAAAGTGTAGTACTTAATGCAGTTCTGTTTATGTATATGCTGATGAAATAGGCATCTGCTCCTCCTGGAAAAAGTGACAATAACTTGAGATCAGTATTGAATCATAGGGCCAAGGGACCCATTTTCAATTGATCATTTCCGATAAACTGAAAATAAGAGAAACGTTTTGGGAGGGATTCAGGAACAGTACATTGCTGAATTGCATCAGTGCTCATTTTTTATCCAACATAATACAGTATACTAGTAACTAGAGAGGCACTTACTACAGCTTGTTTTCACTCATTCTGGAGGTGGACCATGACACTGGGCTGACTCGCCCCATTCTCAATACCAATCCCAAATTCCAATCCATTATTCCAGACTCAGACAATTAAAATTAATACAGTATACTAAATTCTTTCAGTTTCTTACTTTCTTCACCTGCTGCTTCTGCTTGACTGCTCCATGGCTCCACCTCTGACTGCAGCTCCTCCTTGCTTCAACCCTTCCAAGTCTGGCTGGTGATGACACTACAGGTGAGACCCTAAGGAGGGCAAATGAACTAAGTAAACATTTTAACTTTTACATTTAAAAATCAAGCCAAAGCAGGACAAGGATGGGATGGAGGGACTCTGCAACATGGGTGAGGGTGATGGCAGGGACCAAGGGCAGGGTCAGGAGGAGGACGATTGGGACAGTGATTGAGGAATGGGTGGAATTTGGAAAGGATAGAAAAAAAACAAATACTTCTGTTGCCCAGACAGAACAGTACAACAATGGGTCGGGGACTCTATTGGCATGGTGGTGGGGAAGTCATCAGTGAGTCTTCTCCTCTCTTCTGGTCTTTTCATCTCAGTCAACCATGACCATGACTTGCAATGTTGGAGGGAGAGCTGGAAAAAGGTGCAGTTTTCAGACTACAGCCTTACACATGCGCAGTCAGTACACTACAGTACCTTATACAGTACACTGCAGTACTTTATACCACATGAATCTACATGACCCTGTTTCAGTCCCACACAGAGTCATGTGGTACGGCAGTGCACCTTGTGAGCTGCGGTCTTTGGTAGCACCACCTGGCCTGACCTGACCCATCACCACAAACCTCCCCATGGAATCCATGCAGTCCTCTGTTGTACAACATTGCCATTGCCAATAACAGTCAGCCACTGCTCCTCACCTCAGTCAGAATAATTACCCAGGTATATAACTGCAATAACAGCCACAGTGCTAGGCTAGCATGCATGGGCAGGCTGTTTCATGGGAACAATATACAGAATTAATTTCTGATGACTTGGGCCCCTGAAAGCTTGTAGGCCCAGGTGTGACTGCTCCCCTGCACTCTGCAGCTTTTGCCTCTGCATGCATAAGGGCTTGTGGAGAACTACAGCTTCTGAAAATCCTGCCCCTGTCCTGTATGCTTTTCTCCTCTGTCTCTAGTTTCAGATACATTTCATGTACCTCTTCTACCCTGACCTGATGCTCCAAATGTTGCATCTACTACTTTTCCTCAGGGACTGTTTTATATCCTGTAATTGTACTGTAGTCTTGCCTGAGTCCATGCTACACTAGATTGTATTGTTTTCTACTTTTACCTTCCAACCTTTTGTATTTAATTGATTGGTTCTTTTCTGTTGGTACTGTGTTATTTTATTATACTTTGTACTACTTTATTTTTCCATATCCCTTTATTTTCATACTGCCATCTGCTTCGGCCCGGTTCCCTGCCCCCAGTTACATCTAGATATGAATCCAGCTCTGTGTGCCTTTCCTGGTAAACAAATTCTAATTTTTTTTATTAAGTTCAGAAGTTCCACTTATATGTTCCTCAGTTCCAGTAGGTGGCACTGAAGAACTATGTGGCATGAGGGAGATGGTTTGCTCAGAGGTTAAGTAGAAGGGGCTGCCAGTGAAGTGAATGTGACCTGGAGTGGCTTTTGTCATATAAAATATCTCTGAGTGCAGCTAAATTAGGTGTTTAGTCATGGGACTGCCAATTATTTAATAGTTGTCAAGTACAGCATGAAGAGACTTTCTCATTAGTGGGACCCCAGAAAATATCTCAGCAAATCAAAGGCTTCTGTTTTCTTTTTTACTTCACCATTTCATAATATAAATTATAAGATCAGTGCAATGCAGCAAATCAAATACAGAACTATAGATTGCAGTGATCCCTCACACAGAACCGGAATTAAAGAAAGCATCACACATCAACACAGTAGAAGGTAATTCATAATTTGTAAACACACACATTATGACTTTGGAGGGCTAGGCAAACTGTAATATCAATCAATCAATCAAACAAACTTTATTTAACTAGGCAAAATCATCCTTGAGCAAGCTCATTTGCAAGATGGTCCTGGACAAGTAGGACATATACAACTACAGCAAAAATGACCATATAAGCAGTGTACACACAATGAGCAAATAAAAGACAGTTACAGAGAAACAAATAAGATCAAGGCTGGGGAGTACATATGGTGAATAGTATCTGGGTTGATAATTGACTGTATATATAAAGGATTCCTCAAGACATGGGAGTATTCAGACAAAGGTCACAACGTTACAATAAGACAAGGGATACAAGGTAGGGTAAATGAGGGAATAACAACTGAAGGTTTATGGATGGGGAAAACAAAGGAAAGGGTCAGTGAGGGGTGGAAATAGATGTAGTTAAACAAACAGGTGGGAGTTGGCAGAATAATCCCAAGGTGGAAAGAAGAAGAGAAGTGCTAGGGAATACATAGTGCCAAGAGTTTGGGGAGCCACAGGAGATGGAGGAGGTGGTTATTTGCAGCATACACACAGGGCTCTCAGTTTGAGAGCGAGCAGCCTCCTGAAAGAGTGAGGCCCTGGAGGAGGACAGCCTGAGAGTTTTTTGTATGACATTCCAAAGGGTGGACAGAGGAAAGATGATAGCCGCTGAGCCATGTCTTGTCCTTATTTTGGGTACATTAAGAGAGACAAGCAACAAACTCCTTAAACCATATGTTCCTCAGTGCGATGAAACAGTGTAGAAATATAGGTCCGTGGATTTATCAGTTAAGGCCCAGTGTGCCCCATGAGGGCATTTTTTTTGCCACCTTAGAGTGAGGAAGAGGGCCAGTCTAGCACCTGATAGAGCAGGCAGTGGTGGGTATAATGGCATGTTTAGGATAAATCTCACCGTGATGGTAGAGGGTGTCAAGTTACATAGAGTCTGAATAGGACAGTGACTATAGAGAAAGTCAACATAATCAAGTAGCAGTAATAGATGGAGATATTGTAAACAGGATGCTTGGGAGAGAAGTGATTTTAGAATAATCTTTCTGATAGTCTAAAATGACTAAGGTAAGGATTTTCAAAGGGTATAGTATGCCAAGGATTTTACTTTAGACCTGCATTTGTATCAATCTGGACATGCAAACCAACCATCATTTTAAAGGATTTAACATATTGACCAGGTATCCCTCTGATCCACTGCTGAGCTTGTGAGCAAAAATATCTGCAAATTTAGTTTGTATCATTTTTGTGCAAATTGCCTCAAACTTAGATTGTTTTGTCCCAAATAAACACTTCTTCTGTGGTTTCTGCAGGTTGATAACAGGCAGATTCAAGCTAATGTAGACACAGGCAGATTCTGTAGTTCTGTCACTGTCCAGACTGATTCTGATTTATTGTTAATAGTGCAACTTACTACCATGTGCAGGTCAAGTTCACATACAATCATAAAATCATAAAACACCATTGTACATTAAAAGAGAAATGCTAAATATTGTATTATACATCAAAATACATATACTTTTTTAAATATAGCATTTTCTTATATTCAAAATATACATATATGTTCTCTTGCCAGAAAAATTCATTAAACTGTATCCAAACACTGCACAAACAAAGATTTACTGTATGTTTGGGTCCTCACTAATGGTCAGATTCTATAGTTCTGTCAGTATCCAGCACATTTGAAAAGACATCCCAACGTCTTTTCATTGCCTGCATATAAAAACAAAACCTTGTCTTTACAAAAAACACAAATGGAAGAATCACAGTTCATCTTCATTTGAATAATCAGATGATTCTGACTCAGTCATTCGTTTCATTGGCAATAATAAACTTTTATTTATTTGGCCTGTGTAGGCCTGCTGAAAATTCACAGAACATTATTCTGAAAAAGACTGAGAAGACATCAGTGCAGCATCCCAAAGTGTAGGCAACTGGTTCCAAAATTGTGCATTTTTTAGATAGTGCCACACATGGACAAAGCTTCCCGTTATGCCATGGATAAGTGTTGTACACATTGGTTTCTATGGATAATGGTGCCCCCAACATGAGTTATTTGGACTTTGTAGGCTTGGTAAAATTCACAAAACATTAATCTGAGGACAACTGAGTGAACACAACAGCACAGGATCCCACAGTATGTGTGTAGGCTACTGGCTCCAAACAAAGACGAATTGACACAGAAACCCTGCCCATCCACCTCATCATCCCTCTGTCATAAGCCCAGCAGGAAGTGTAAGAGATTCATCATCCATAAATTGTGGCAAAATAGGACTTTGAAAAAGGGGCAGGTTAATTTTAGGGCGGTGGCAAAGCCTACAGCCCTTTTGTCATCTGTAGCTCTAAAACAGCTTTTCTTGGAACTTCCATTTTAGACATTTGTATGTATTCCCCACAGCTACAAGGAGTGCACCCCCTCGACATATTTCTATTTGTTGCTCTGTGTTAAAGGCATCTGAGGGGAGGAAGATGCTACTGTATTGTACCTCAGAACTTCTCAGGATATTAACAAAACAACTTTTAAACTGCTATTTCTATCATCTGTCCAGCTCAGTCTAGCAGATTTGTTCTATTTCTTCAACAACCTAGGGACTCATTTCTTCTTGTTTTTGTAAAACAAAAGTCAGACTCGTGTCAGATTACATACAGTGGCATGCAGATTGCCAGCTGCCTGACATTCCTTTCCACAGGACAGATTGAGGCAGGCAGTGGAAAGAGAAGACTTTTTTTCTCATTTTATAATATAATGTACTGAGTGTGTGTTTAGTTGCAGGGTCAGGGCTTGAAGAAAATAATAACATTTATATAACTCATTCAAGGTTCCATCAGGTGGTCAGAAAAGTCTCAGAGAATTTGTGTAAAAACTAGCAAATGAAAGATGCTAAAATAGCATGCACACTATCCTCTGAGTCTGGAAGATCAGAAGGCTGTGAGTTCTATCCCCATGCTAGGCATGTGGGTTAAAGAACTTTGTACTGCCTAAAACTAATATTATATTTTAAAAGCAATTGACCATTGCCTTTTATATTTGAAGTACTTTATATTTTCCTTTGTTTAATTAGAAGATTGTTTATCTGATGTTAATATGTGTGATGTGTGGAACAGCACTCTGTGTGGCAGCTGACATAGCTAGCTATACTGCCCCACTACATCACCAGCCTTATGACCTCACTGACTGTGACATCACTGCTTCTTAGAACAGCAATTCAATGACTGCCAGGTCATTCACATGTGATTTCACTGTGTTGATGATGTAGTGGGGCAGTAGAGCTAGATACTGTATGTCAGCTGCTATGCTAAGAGCTGTTCCACACATCCACCACAACATTATGACATAGAAGATTCTCTGATGGGCAAAAGGTAAAAGAAAGGTACTTCAGAAATAAAATGTTATAACTAACTACCTACTTCTTAAAATTTATATTATTTTCCTGTCTGCCTGGTTTGGCTCCACTAGCTCTTTAAATCCCAGTACTGACACTGTAGTGCAGCATGGAGTGCTCCTGTCTTTTCTGTCTGCCTGTTCAGGTGTATGTTAAAGATCCTATGGTACTCTCAAAAAGTGTAGGGAATTTTTATTACAGAAAGAAAATAAACAAAACGGTACATAGATCATATAGAAACAAGAAAACCAAGACCTAGACTGCAGAATAATTGAATACATACATAGCATGAAAAACCACCAAAATATGAACATTAAAACAGAAAAAAAATATTCAACACAATTGTACAAAACTTATACAAAGGAAACAATTATATAATCACCCAGTGACCACAATACCCACTGCTAGGCTACCATTCCCAATAGTGACAGTACACAAAAAAGAAAATGGTCTGACCTTCACCACAGAAATTATAATATACTTCCTTCCATTCCATCTTTTTCCATTGTTCCCAGGACAACTGCTTATCAAATTGTGCTTGAGTTTTAATCTCCTTTTCAATCAGCTCAACCTGTACTTGTGGAGAAATCTGTTTCTGTTGGAGAACAAACTTACGTCTCACCTGCCACATAAAAAAATGTTATGCATGTAAAAATAAAACGAACAGTGCTGTGGATCCAAACTATGTACAAGTTGCACCTTCCCTGTAATCACATTTTCATACGAATAGCTTGCAGCCATGATCCTGCCACTGAGTTAATATAATCTTCCACACTTCCTGTGCATATGGACAGAGGATAAGGAAATGCTCCTGAGTCTCAGCTTGTTTTATGCAGAACTCTTAGGGGCACATTCGTTCTTCAATCTCTTATGTTTAGATTACCCTTGACTCCCAGTCTGCCATGAGCGCACAACCATAACATCCCACATCCTGGGTGGGGTCCGATTATCAACAAGATAAACTTCTATGTCTGGATAGTACATAGGACTTATGTCTTTATACATTACCAGGACTTGAAGCAATTGTCTTGTATCATCTTATATAAAACCTTCCTATCTACAACAGAAACCTGTGCCTTGGCCAGAGACCATTTCTTAATCTTCTCCACTGAAGACACCGGAAAACCCGACCAATCTTTCTTTATCCAGCCCAGCAAAGGCCCCTGTTCCCATCTTTCCAGCATGGGACAATCCATATTGCCACTACCCTCTTCCATTCAGCCTGTTCTGGTTTCAGAAAAGCAGAGTAAGTATTAAAAATAAAAATGTTATGGCAATAGCTAATGGGGTTAATCAATCATGAGGCCACTATATTTAAGTTCTCTGTATAACACCTCCTCTTAATAGGATTAAGCCTACTCCCCAAACAACTGAAGTGTTATACTTAAAATGGAAACATCACATGAGCTAGGAGGAGGAAATACAGCACTAAATATGAAATCTTTGGCAAAAGAATGTGTATTTGGGAAACCTTTTTTATTGTTGCCAATTTTTCCACACTTGAACTTTCTGATTACACTGCCCCAGTCTTGTCATCCAATTCAGTCTAGCCATACCAGGATCCCAAAGGTTACCCCTAAAATTTTAAGTACCTTATTAGTCATACAAATATTTTGGATTTCACCAATCTGTTCAGTATCTGCACTTAACATATACCCAACACACATGTGTGTATTCAATGAGGAACTGTAAGACAAGAATAATGCTGAACAGTATCCAGACTTGTTCCACTGACCTGCTGTCTCACCAAGAGGCACACATCGTCCACATATGCCAATGTTTTCATCAGATTCCGCCTCCACATACAGCTACACTACGCATCACTTAATTTTGCTGATTATGTTTCCAAAGGGTCCAGACAAAAATTACAATAAAGGCTCATTGGGCACCTTGTCTCACACCCTCGAAACCTGCAATATCCTCCCTATGTCCCTTGACAATAGGAAAGGTTGAGGCTATCCTATACAATTTCTGAATCCAGGTAGTAAAAGCCTTAGGAATACCATATGCTTCCAGGACTCATCATAAATATAGATGAGAAACTTTATCATATGCTTTTTCTTGATCCAAACTTAATAAATAACCAATTGCTGCATTTTGATGTCCTAGAGAAACAACCTTACGAAGCAGCAGTAAACTATCTGTAATAGTCCTCCCTTGATTGTACATACCTGACTTTTATCAATAACCAAGGGGCAACAGTCTCCAAATGGTTAGCTAAGATTTTCATAAGAATCTTTGCATCCGTATTTATAAGACTCAATGGTCTCCAATTTGAAGCAACTGTCTTCAGTCTTATAAATAAACAACTGCATCGTCTGGCCAAATTGAGGTGCAATATCTTGGCCATCTAAAATTTGATTAAAAACAGTAAGTAAAATATCCACCAAAGCAGTCATGAAAGTCTTATAAAATTCTGTAGTCAGGCCGACCGTCCAGGTGTCGTATTAGCATTCAAAGAACAGATTGCAACTATAATTTCCTGTGCAGTAATTGGTACTATCAATTGATCCAGGGCCACTTGTGGAATTTTTGGAATTTTACATGAATCTAATAATTCAGTAATCATGGAGTCAGTGATATTCGAGTGAAATACATCCGTTCCATATAGCGGGCCATCTCCTCCAAAATATCTGACATGGAAGTTACCTTTACTCCCTGTTCTGTACACAGAGAGTCCATTGTTCTCTGGTGCACTCTTAACCGACAACTTTCATAAATATCTCCTGTCATTCCTTTCCGGGTGCAGATCGTGTGCTCATATAGGATCCATTCACATATCAGGACTGTGTAGCATGGTACATCTGCCACCATTGGCCCATGCTGTGGACCAATGGGCATACAGCTGTACTGTATGCAGTCAGTCAGAGGGCAGCCAGGCAGCTTTCAGGTGGGGAACTATTGCCCACTGCTGACTGGGGGAGCGGGTGGTGGGGCTCAGTAGGTGGGTGGGAGGAGTACTGCTGACCACCAGTGATAATTTAAAAGTTTATTTCTATATCTATGCCTGTGATCAGGCTGGAAGCAGTCCACTGGACCACCAGGGATATTGGACATGTTTTATTTTATACTTATGCCTGCGATCGGGCTGATGTGGTCCACTGGACCACCAGGGATATTGACATGTTTATATTTATACTTATGCCCACAATCTGGCTGGATGCAGTCCACTGGACATCCAGGGATATCATATCTATTGCAATGCCCATGATTGGGCATGGGGGTGTGACGCCGACAGACCCTGGTCTGGAGCTCCGTGGCCACCTACAGCTGTCGGCCACCGTATTGGCCTGCATTATGGCAGCTCACTTGTGGGTGGCCGCCCTTGTCTATTTCTTTTGGGTCAACTTTGAGCACCAGTGTGTGGCGCAAGTAGGGATTGCACCAGCATATGCACCACACAGCCCAGGCTGAATATCGGGATGTGGGAATATGCATGGCACGCCCCTTGTACATGCACCACATACATTACTGGTGCACCTCAGCACATCGATCTGCACGGCGAATATCCTTTTGAATATCTACCCAGGGCGAAGATTAGCAGCCGCGATGGTGCAACACTGCTGCACCACACGCAACCCCTTTAAATATCCTACCCACTGTGTACAATCTAATATCCTGTAAGCAAGAAATATCCACTTGATTATTTTGCAGACTAGTAAATGTAAGAAGATGGCGCTTCCATTTCTTATGCCATTGGCATTCAGTGTAGCAATAACATAAGCATGCAGTGCAGTCATACAAAAAGGTTAAGTGGCAGCATTCAAATAAGGTTAGAACAAGGGTTAGTGCCCAGTATAACTGTTTAAGTTCCAGATTGTTTCCCAAGATGTGGACTCCATCTAGGCATTGTATCCGAATGTTTTTCTTTGTTTTAACTGCTGAAACTTTAGCTGCTAAATTATAATACTCTGACTACAGAGGACTGCCTTTCTGCATTTAAAAGGTCAAGGAAGATTCCGAATCATCCCCAAGATCAGAGTCCAGAATTTGTAAAACTTCATAAGTATTCGAGAGGTGAACTTGTATTTGTTCCTTCCCAATTTTGGCAACTTTGCTTTTGGGTTTGCTGCTTTCATAGTCTGCTTCTTTGAAGCCACAACAGTGGTTTTAGGTGGGGGCATAACATGGGGTACTTCTATGCCACTGTGTACCAAAGGACCTGTGGGAGGTCCCACATCCCCTATGTCATCCTGGACTATTCCATCTGATGAGGATCTGTACTATTGCAAACAACAGCAATGTCTGAGATATTAGTAATAGAAGGACGCCAAGGGGCAGGGGGTGATCTCACCTGAGGAAGAGGCACATCCACAGCAGTAGAACCAGCAGCCTGCACCAAAGTAAGGGCTGTTGCTTTATCCTCTAATTTTTTGCCCAGACCCATTGTTGAGTCTCAATACATAGTTTTGAGCTTTCAATGAATTTTTCTTGATTCGGCCTGTCTCTATTATGTGCTGCCCACTCACACATACAATAGATATACCCATGTTGAGCACAGATTACATAGGAAATCATTAGTACAATCAGTACTAGTATGTCCAAGTTCCAGACACAGAGAGCATTTCACTCTATCACAAGTGTTACTCAAGTGTATGTGAGAGCCACATCTGAAACATGTTTCAGGTTGTCCTTGGTAAAAGCAATGTCCCTTTCAGAGCCTAAAAGAATGCACTTGGCAGATGCTGGGGACCATGAGCCCCAGAATGTAGGTGCACACTAAATTTCCATCCCCTGTCCAGAGATGTTCTTCATCCAATATTGGGATGGGTCTCCAGAACATCACGTTTTTTGAAGCCAGTATTGAATATCAGACACAGCAATACCTCTATTTCTAAAAAGGACAATGATTTGTTTTATAAGTGGTTTAGTCAATGGGATAGCCCTGAATGGAAGCCATAGGGCTGTGTGGCATTTTTTTTATATGTGGACTAAAACCGATCCAAACCCACAGAGGTTTTAAACTGACATCAAAAACAGAATCACCAGAAGCATGAATCAATGCATATATCTTATTTGAGAAAACATAATGATTCTTTCAACAGTGTTTTACCCACATAAATTCTATCTGGAGGTGGGCCAACCCCTTGATACTGAAGATGAACATAACTTTTTCTCTGGGCAGGAATAATGCCTGGAAAATTCACATCTTTATGATGGAATTGCCTCCATAACGTTGAGGGTTCCACTGTGTGTTTCTCCCCTTATTAGGGACTGGAGGTTCTGCACTATCACCCCACTGGGCTGGTGGATCCTGCTGATCCTGAAACTTATTCGGATGGGAGGACACCTGTGCCAGTGTATTTTCACAGTTAAACCAGCTTTACTGGGGTCTGCAGGACAGGAACGTTCATCTGCTTCCACCATGACCAAATTAGTATTTATGCTATGCAAAATGTCCTCTGCTGGGGAAGGGAGTTCAGAAGGATCAGGCAGCCAACCTCCCTCTTTCGAATCCATCCTTCCCTTTTAACACAATTCCCACAGTCCACTGACCTGATTGTCCTCAATCGTTTTCTATACCATCACATCTATGACCACTAAGCAAACCCAAACCTGCATCTTGATGAAATGGAGGCTCAGCCTCACAGTCAGAAGTAGGCCCACAGACAGCGCCAAACTCAGATGTGTTTTAATTCATCTGTAGTGACAATAGGCACTGAAGACTCAGTACTCACTGTCTCAAATTGCATCAGGTCATTAGTTAGTACAGCATTCTGAGCATCCAACGCTTAGTGCAGCACAATCGCAGAGTCACATACCTCCTACTAGGGTGTCGGCCTGTCATCTGTAATTTGCCAACTCACTCCTGCAACACAGAAATCTTGTTCTCATCCTTAGCTGCACCTTCTCCTGAAGAATGCACATCATTAGTTGTCTTCTCTTGTTCTTTCGCTTCCCTACCTGGGGTGGACAGCACCTGAATCAGGCACAACTGTTGGTCTTCACCAGGGCCTGCACAAAATCAGTTTCAATGCTGTAGCCCAACCGCCACAAGATCCGCAGATATCTCAGCACACTGGCTGACACTAGATACATCCATGCCTTCTTCCATGGCTAGTTCTCCTACAAAATGGCTCTATTGTCATGAGTAGCATCTGCTAGCCTAGCACTACTTGCTCCACCTTCAGCCATCTCAGGCAGACTGAGAGTCACATCTACATCCATCAGAACATCAGTGCCCTACCAAAGAGCAGAAGAATTTCCATGTTGTCCAGGCCAAATTTCCCCATTCACTAAAAATACCACCAACAGCTTAATCTGGTTCACGTAAGGATTTATGCCATGTTACAATTTCAGTTGTTACCATCTGTAACCCCCACCCCTGAAAAAGGGACTTCTGGTTTTAGTGGGCCTACCCGTCAACAAAATTCAATGAATAAATAAATTCCCATTATGCCTTATGGATTCCTTATAAATCCAAATCATTCAAAGGCCATCTTGACATACAATTTTAATACCTAACAGCAAATCAGAGCCCTTTTCCTGATAAAAGGCTGCCAACATATTACATTTAAATAAGCAACAAAGTCACAAATAAAGAACTAGTGGCTTATGGAAAAATCTGCAGGATTAATACAGGGATTTGATGCTGCTCTGCAGGGAAAATACAGGAAAAATGAGGGCTTGTTACAGGAAAATGGCTATTTGGGTCTGGGAGCACTGTAATGATTGTGACTAAACAGCACTATATGGCACCAACAAGAAAACTACTTTGGTCATTTGGTAGCTCTTCACAGCCCTATCAGCTCTGACTAGAACTTGTTATATATGTGAGCATCTCTACATTATTTGTCAAAAGGCATGCCTGTGCTGCGCAACCTGCACTGGCTGCCTGCTCAGTGGTGGATTACCTTCAAGGTCAGCTTGCTGACCTACAAAGTCCTGCATGGACAGGGGACTGTGTTATCTGCAAGAGCTTCTGTGTCCCTACTGCCCCTTGCCCTCTGCTCAACTGATGAGGGATTGCTAGCGATTCCCAGGAGTGCGTTGAAGATTTTTGGGGCCTGGTCATTTTGCATTTGTGGGCCCTACCCTGTGGAATCCTCTACCTCATCGGATAAGGGAGTGCCTGACCTTGAGAGCTTTTAAATCTGCACCAAAAGCGCATATGTTCAATATTACCTTCTGAGTCTGTATGAATTGTTTGTGTTAACTTGTTTTAATTACTTATGGATATTTTAATTCAGATTTTATAATCAATTGTATAAGCTCTCTGATTGTCTGTGAATAGCACTTTTTATCAATAAAGTGTTCTATATTATTCTTCTATTCTATTCTACTGGTGACAATATTGTCTGCAGCACTGAAAAGTCTCTCAGAGTATGTACAGTACTGCAACTAGGTAACTGAGGTGTTCAACAGCTTCAGTACCTGTGTCAAGAGGGACAAAATGTATTTTTGGTCTCAGTACAATTGAAGCTCATCTTCTTCTTCTAGTGGCATGTTTTCATCCAGATAATCTGACTCCATTTTGTTTGCTGGCATCTCAGGCACCATTGTGTTAAAAAGTGACTTGCCATGCATTTTCATCAAGCCATAGGCTGAAAGTTGTCCCCAGAGTGGTTTGTTATCAATGGCTGTCTTTCTGTGGATGCAGCAGCAGCATCACTAAGTTTTAGCTGACTTGGAGACAAAAATGAGTGACTCCTGTTATGTTCAGCAGTAGCAGTTGTACCACCATGGAATCCTCCTTCTTCCCTCTCCTCCACCTGACCTGTGAGTGGGATTGCAAGGGATGATGAACGTTCCTCTTATACTGTACTTGTGTTTCTGGCCTTGGTTTGTACAAACCTGAAGAATAATCCTGGCTTTATAGGACTGCTGATCCTTTCTATATTCTGTCTTAGGGGTGTGTGAATATTTATTCTGAATATTTGGACAAATATTCTATTCGAGACTTCAAATATTCAGTATTCAGTATTTATTATTTGCATTCTATTTAAAAAAGAAAAAACAGCCTGCCACACTCCTCCATAGCCTAGATCCTTTAAACTATCCATCCCCTTATCCTCCACCCTCAGTTGGAATGCCCATCCCACCCTCCTGCCCCAGCACCCACATTTTATTTTTATTTTTTTTATTTGTTTTGTTGACCGGTAAGTGCACTAGACAAATCTTCCCTATTTTCAGGCACGACCGGGGAGGGATACAGATGAATGCCAACTGACCTTGAACCAGATTAAGCTGTTGGTGGTATTTGAAAATGTTACTCATTTATTTTGTAAAAAAAACTCTGAATGTGGCTAGCACAACCTGCCTATCTGCACGGTCAGCCACCGACTTTCAGCACTTTGCATTTCAGTGGCTTTACTAATATAGATTGTTCTCCACACTCCACCCTACACACTACCTGCAGTGGCACCCAAGTTCAACTTCCAACCAGAGGAAAGAAGGTGACTGTCACAGTCACCTCTTCCATGGCCTGCTGTCTTTCTTCTGAATGAGAGTGTTTGCACATTTGCTTGCATAGTAAAACTACATGATCAACTAATTTTACTATTCAAGCATGAGAGTGCTTTCATTTAGAAGAAGGTGATGGGCCATGGAGGAGAGTGGCATGATGGTGCCTTCTTCCCTGGGATGAAGTTGAACTTGGGTTACACTGCTGGTAGGGTGTAGGTGTGGGGCAGCAATCTATATTAGTGAAATCACTGAAATTCAAAAGTGCTAAAAAGTCAGTGGCTGGCTGTGGAGGTAGGCAGGTCATGGGTGCTGTGGGGAGGATGGTGGATGGGTGTTCCAACTGAGGGTGGAGTATGGGGGCGGGGATACTTTGAAGAATATGTGCTATGGAAGAGGGTGGAGAGGCTGTTTTTTTCCTTATTATTTAGCTAGCATTTCCTGAATACGCAAATAGTGCCACTGTTTGATATACTGATCTGAATAACGAATAGTGCATTATTCATGGTATTCAGGAAAACAATTGCAACTCACACATCCCTAATTCTTGTGCATCAAAGAATTTCTGAATGTCTCCTTGAACCAGGGTCCAAAAGAGTGGCCAGGATGTAGTGGTTAGCTCTACACATTTTGAAATGTGTGTGTCATTCCACAACTATGTTCTTATCCTTTCTAATAGATTGACAGCAGTGGTATCCTTCTTGTCCTCATTTTGAGCTTGCAGTTGGTGCTGTGCCCAATTTTATGCATTTTGTTATATGTCTTTTACCAGGTACGGTGTTATTTATTAAAATTGAATTAATCATGATGGTCTTTACATTGTTTGTAATGCTGATATAATTTATGTCTTAAGTTTCTGTTTGTTTTTGTGAGGAACATGTAATATTGTAACCAAGGGACCTCTTTGAAAATAAGACTTGTACTCAACAGAGTTTTATCCCTGTTCATATTTTATGAATAAAATGTTTACTACTACTACTATTTATGCAACAAGTCTCAGGTTAATGACGGCAATGAGGGGCAGTACTTGGCTTAGACCAGCTGCATCAGCACATCTCATCCATGTGACCTCCTCAGAAGGCTACAGCACATTGCAGGGTGTCTCCAGCAGTTGCTACTGATTTGGGCTGTTGCTTACCCATCCCTTACCAATACTGTGCTCAACTACATACTGGTGGACAGCCTTCTGTTATTCTAGCAGCCAATACATCATGTAATAGGTGGAATTCCAGCATGTTACCACATCTTACTTTAGGTTGTGGAGGGAAGGTTATTCCACTGCTGAATGATTCTTAACAGCTTCTCTGCCATTACAAAATAGCTAAAACAACTGGAAATGGCCCAGTGATGCTGAGGATTGAGGGCTGGATGCCACACCTTGCACCATGCCAGCGACCTGGGTTTGGGAGCAACCAGGACGCCAGAGGCTGGCAGGGAGGAGAGGATTGAGCATCCAAAGAACTGCTCTCCCTTCTGGGGGTCCATGATGGTCGGTGCCCAACTGCCACCTGGCAGAGGCTGGGAGGTGGAGGCACATGCCGATTCAGGAGTTGAGTCGGGGCAGACACCTGGACAAGGTGCATGCGGATGCGCAGCACTCCCAACCACTGGCATCATTGCATGCCCACCAACTTGAGGAATCCTGGAACAGGGAAAGAGTGGCATCTCCTATGGCTTGATGGCCATCCGTGAGTGTTCATCAGGATGCTGGCACCCCAAGCTGGATCCATCTGGGTGGGAGTTGGGGGCTTCCTGCCACCCCACTGGGGGTAAGCCGCAGGGGCTATAGGGGTGCCAGCTGTCCCGGGCGGATGGACGACGGATGGATCCCAGCTGATGAACTGTGAGAAGTACAGCTGGGTGTAGAGAGGTGGCCTAGGAGGATAAATAATAATAAAAAAAAATAAACTGAGAACTTGTTTTGGCCAGACCTACACAGGTCTGCACTGTGGAGTCTTGCTCAGCTCAAATCCCTGAACTACCAGATGTATACAGCATGCAAAACATAGAAATGTTCTTGCATTATCTGATACTATAAAACCTGATATGTGGGTGTAGTGCCATACACTTAAACATCAGCGGAAGGAAGTGTAACATGGTTTCTGCATGATGATCATTGTCAAAGCCAGCAATACATAAAGCTGGCTGCTTGTGGAGGTTGGAGGGCATCTGCGACTTGCAACTACTGATACTGCTGCTGCTGCTGGCATTTAATCCAGAGAAGGAGGAGGAGAAAGAACAAGAGAAACAGATCATGTGGCAGTCATTGCTATGTAATCAGTAGTCTGATCACTCATCCACATGTCAGTGGTGATGTGAACTGCTGGAACAAATTATGCTTTCAGGACATGTAACAAAGTCTTGTAGACATTCTGATGCAAATTGGGAAGAGCAACTGTGGAAAAGTAGGTATGGCTGGCACATGATACCTTGGCACTGCGACTTGCATTAACGATAGAAAACCTGCATTGCTGACAAAGTAGAATGGCAGCATGACAGTCCGTATCATTTCCACTATTGCTCTTCTGAGCCTCTGGTTGGTTGGGCTGGTTTTATATTTTTCCATTTCCAAAGAATCAGGCAGTGAGAGTTGAGTGCTTTTAGGGCTACAATGGGGTGGAACACTGCAGTCTTCTTGCTAGAACTGTGAGAAAAGCCACTTGCAAATGAACAACCTCATGAGGTGACAAAAGTCACCTCTGTGTCTGTGCTCCCTCTCAGCACCCCCAGAAACATAACAGTGACACTGGGGGTGCCCAATCCCCAGTATCAATCAGCAACTCTGTTCTGTTTTTTTTTTGTATCCTTATCCGTACGCTCCACTACCATGCATGCGTGGTTATTTCTTATATATTTTTAACTTTTCTCCCCACCTGATCCTCCTCTCAGCACCCACCACCCCACACCCTCAAGAAATATAACAGTGACACTAGGTGTGCCTAATCCCTGAGTGTTGATTGGCATCTTCATCCTGGTTTGTTTCTTTTTGTATCCTCGCTCCATCTCCCTCCACTACCATGCATACACAGTAATTTATTATTTATCTTTATTTATTTATTTTATTTTGTTAACCAGGTAGGAACACTGGAACTGGCCTTTTCAGGTTCAACTCAACACAGAACATGTAGCATAAAACCATCTACAAACATATAGTAATTTCAGACCAATATAAAAATAGATTAAACAAAACAACTGCAAGTCTCAAGTGATCACAAACATTCCTTAAAGTGCAATTTAAAGTGATGCAATGAGGAAGAGGAATGCAAGCCATTTGGTAATGTATTCCAAAATGAATGAGCAGCAGCTGAGAAAGAATGAGCTCCAGTTTTAGAGTAACGTAAGGGGTTTTGAAGTAAGACACCACTAGAAGATTATAAATTACATATAGGAGACCTTATGTCAATCAAATCCTTGAGTGGATAATTAGTAGATGAAAAGAGATTTAAAACTTGACACCTGAAAAAATATGTAATCTTTTAATAGGGAGACAGCTAACCTAAATTAGAGCACATAGATCACTGATGAGTTCGATATGCATAATCTAAGACAAAACAACATATATTATTGAAGGTAACTGACAATCTACTTATTTCTTTAGTTGATAAGTTAAATTATATAAACTGTCCGCATAGTCCATGTGAGGTAATAAAGTACCAACAGCTAATGGCCTCAGAGTATCCAATGTGAAATGTGTTTTAAATTTAAAAGTAGGCTCAACTTCAAGTTAACCTTTTGCAGACTGTTTTAACCTGAGAAGAACAATTAAGTCCTGGTTCCAGAAGGACACCAAGATTCTTGAACCCTTAACAAACTCACTTGCTGCTCCTTTATCATGCATAACAAGAATCAGGGCACTTTTCAAGAAATAGGGTGTTCCAAACAACATTGTCTTTGTCTTTTTAACATTTAGTATCAAAATATTATCAATAAACCAATCACAGGTACTCTGAAATTCTGACTCTAAAGACAAGGCAATTTGAGATGAAGACTTGGCCTGAAAATCTGCATATAGCAAACTAGAACAAGACTTGAACGTGGAGGGCAGTGCATTAATGAATAATGAAAACAACAAGGGGACCAGTATAGACCCCTGTGTAACTCCTAAATTCAATGTTCTTACAGAGGATACTACATTCCCAGTGTTAACCATTTGAGATCTACCAGTTAGATAATCTCTGCACCAGGTTACAATATTCTCTGAAAAACCAAGATCACTAAGTTTAAGACATAGTAGTAAATGGTTAATCAGGTCAAATGCCTTGGTCAGGTCCACAAAGACCACCCCAGTGAAAATATCTTTTCAAAGCCCTGGAGGACAACATTTGTGAACCTGACCAAATCAGTCTAGTTACCATGATTCTTCCAGAACCGACATTGTTCCAGACATAACAGATCATATTTTCAAGATACACAGTGATCTAAACTCCAACTACTTTCTCCAGCAATTTACTTACAGGGTTAAGAATCAAAATTGGCCTAAAGTCATCAAGAGTTTCTGCATTTTGCATTTGGTACTGGAACTACCCTTCCAAGTTTCCAAGAAGATGGAAATTCCCAGTGATGAGACACAGATTAAAAATAGAGCATAAGGGACCAAATATTTGCAGGGCAATTAATTTTAAAACCTGCCATCCAGACCTTCACTATAGTCACTAAACTTATTAGGTATAGTCACTATTAACTTTAATAAAGCACACTGTGTCAACCTTTGGGAAATAGAATCTAGGTCTGTTATACTGATTACTAGTTGAACTAATTTTAATTAGATAATCATTAGAATTAAGCTGATAACTTGATAAATCAGAGAATTTGTCATTGAACATTTCCACCATAACAGCTGGATCTGAAACTACAGCATCAAAAGTCTTACTCTTCTCAACCATATGCTTTTTCCCTTACAGCAATCAAATATTTCACTGATTCCCAAAACATTTTGAATTAGCACAATTCTCACTTAAATTTTTCTATACAAATTTTCTTAGCACGGCCAATTGCATTACTAACTTTATTCCTAAGGAAGCGGTATCTATCAAGAGAAAATAGTCAATGGAGATTTGTTATACTCAAACCATGCCCGATTTCTAGCTTTTATCCACCCTTTTAGTTCCTTTGAAAACCATCTATTAAAGGTACCCCATACCTAACCATTCTTAATGGAAAAACAAAGTCCTGTACAGGTTGCAATTGTTTGCAGATATAATCAACTGCACAGTCTGGGGCGGACTATGTTTTATAACTGACCAATCAATAGCCCTAATTCGTTTCTTAAGTTTTTCGCTATCAAAGGTCTTAAAGCTGTGTAGCTGAATAAACCAAGAAGGAATCTTTATCTTTTAGAATTCAAAGCACAGCAGACTGCCTGATGGTCACTTGTTGAGTTGGCTAACACCTTAGCAGACAAGACAATATCAACCCTGTTTGTGACTATCCAATCTATGGTAGAATGGTTTCCTGAGTGATGGATAAAACTGTTTGGTTCGTTAATTAGTTGGAACAATTTAAATGAAAGCAGCAGAGATTCCAACCCTAATTGTCAGACTGAAACCAGTTCAAATGCATGTCCCCACCAAGAGAAAGTTGGATACAGAGATATACTAAGAACTTAAATTCAAAAATCACTAAGCCCACTACTTCCACAATTCGGAGGATTATAGATATAAGCAAGAGTAACATATTTGCAACCTCCCAAAATGAATCTTTAAATTAACCAGTCTCTTGATGAATCAATGTTAACACTACTATCCAACAAACATATCCCTAAACACTGTTTAAACAAAACTGCAACCCCACCTCTCTTTTTCTTGCTTTTCTGTCAGAACAGATTATGATATATCCTGGAATTTGACAAACATTATCAGGAATATTACACTTCAACCACGATTGAGTTAAAACTATAACATCAGGATTATAGGCTAATGACATAATCTCAATTTCAGCAAGTTTAGGTATCAGGTTTCTAAATATTCCATTGCATGACTTTCAGACCATGTAGTTCTATTTCAAACTTTACTGCCTTCACTGTGGCCTACACCATTTGGGGGCACTGGGTTCAATACAATGTCCCCCATAATCAGATTAACTGTAATTGAACAAATACCTTGAAATGCACCTTCATTCCATTTAGCCCTTATGATATGAGAACTCCAGTGCAAGCAGAAAGTAAGACCCACATTCCTCAACACATCACCATGCAGCAATAATAGCCCCAAAGTACCAGATATGCTGTGCCTAAGAACAAGTAAATTAGACATTGAGTAATGAAACTGAATGCTTTTTCCCTTCCTCATATGCATCATGCATTACAAATATATTGTTACACAATAACAAGCCTACCAACAAAACACAATTACACTTAGTCAAAACAAACCCTAGCATCATTATGGCTTGTGAATCCTACAACTTCTACAGACAAATAAATGTCTCACTCCACAGTAACATGTCCCAATTTCTCACGTCTCCCTCAGAATCTAGACTTGGCTGCACTTAGCCATAGAAAGCCACTGCTCAAGACGCCGCTGCATCTTGAGAATGCTAGAATTTAAATCCCTGTTACCCACGAAATTGGGCTACCACCATCAGTCAGGAAGGGGTGTGTGGCTCTGTTCAACAGGCAAGATGATAGTTGCTAGACAACACAGGTACCAGTGCTTAGAGCAAGTTAGCATAGTAGTTGAGCTCACAGAATACTGGACAATCATACAAAACCAGCAGGCAGATGAAATTCTGTGCAGATTTCATGGACTAGTCTAAATTAAAGTTACTGTAGCAGCAATCAGGTACAATTTGGCAAACCATCCAGCAGCTGTAATAAACAGCTTCAGCAGAATAGCACATCACACAGTCACAACAGCAGCATGTTCCAAGGAGAAGCAGACAAAACATCAATTCCTTATTTTCATTTTAGCTAAAAGCAGCAGATCAGTCAATCAAATGCAGTACTGAAAGCAGGCAATGATTTCACTCACTCCCCTTCACTGCAGCTGACTTAATATTCAGAATGCTGTTTGATTACCTTCCCAGATTCCTTTGGCCCTCTCCTGCAGCACAGACCAGTTCAGATGGTATAGATGGGGATCAGGAGCCTGCCATACTCCCAAGTACTCCCGATGCTGCCAGTCTTGAGAATGCTGGAGTTTAAATCCCTGTAACCCACTGAATTAGGCTGCCACCACCAATCGGGGAGAGGGGTGCAGCACACAGTCACAATAGCAGCACGTTTAAAGCAGAATCAGATAAAATAACAATTTCTTATCTTCCTTTTAGTTTAAAAGCAGCAGATCAGTCAACGAAATGTAGTACTGAAAGTAGGCAGATGATTTTACTCACTCTATTGTTGTGAAATTGGAAAATTTCACCCGGCAAAATATTTTGAGGAATTTGTGCATTTTGCAAAATATTTTGTGGGGCCATCTAGCGTGGTGAAATTTCACCCTAAGAGTAGCGAAATTCATCATTCATGGGTGAAATTTCTCAATTTAGCTCTAATTAAAATTCCCTGGTGTCTAGTGGTTTCCCCAGCTGATCGCTGGCTGAATTGAAGCTGCAGCTTATCCAATAGGTAGGAAATAGGCAGACTAGGTAGGTCATGTAGTCCTTATCTGCTGTCAAAGTCTATGTTTTTATGTATGTAACCCTCCACCTGAGTCACCCATGACCCTGGCCCCAATCTTTAAAAAATCGAATCCCTCCCCATCCCTGGCATTTAGTGGCCTCCCCAACAGATCACCAGCCAAATTGAAGACCCACCCGAGTCACCCATGACCCCAGTTCCCAATGTTTTAAAAAAATCCCTCCCCTGTCCCTGGTGTCTAGTGACCTCCTACCCCGCACCCTGTCTTCAATCAGATTATGATATTGCCCACCCCTCTCCCCAATACTCTGATCAGGCCACTGGCACAGTCTTCCCCTCACCTCCATGGCTGGCAGCACTTGGTTGGGGAGGCCATGGAGGTGATGAAGGCTGTTGCTGGTGAACCACTAGACACCAGGGACAGGAGGGATTTTTCTAAAGATTGGTGGCTGGAAGGTGGGTGACTTGGGGGTTCTTCAATTTTGCAGGAGTGGCCCAGGGAACCACTAGACATCAGGGACAGGAGAGGATTTTTTTCTAAAGATTGGGGTCCGGGTCATGGGTAACTCATGGGGTTGTTCAATTCAGCCAGTGATCTGCCAGGGGGACCACTAGACACAGGGAGAGCAAATAAATATGATGCATTTGTGGGTGAAATTGTGGATGAAATTTCTAAACTTCAGAAAATATTTCACTGTGAAGCTGATGATTTTGTGGCAACTTCATGGCCAAATTAATTTTGCAACATCTCTACTCACTCCCCTTCACTGCAGCTGACTTAATGTCCAGAACACTGTTTGATTGCCACCTCTGTATTCCTTTGGCCTTCTCCTGCAGCACAGACCAGTTCAGATGGTATAGATGGAGAGGGGAGCCTGCCACACTTCCTCAGACTCACACTAGGCTGTACTTAGCCAAAGAAGGCTGCCACTCAAGGCCGCTGCCATATCTTGAGAATGCTGGAATTTAAATCCCCATTACCTGCGAATTAGGTTGCCACAACCAAAGCGTTCCTCCCCCACCCGACCCTCCATCTCAGCCCCCAGAAATATAACAGTGGCGCTGGGGTGCCTCATCCCAGTGTCGATCAGCATGAAACCAGCCATCGATGTCAGCATCTCCTTGGATGCCTGCTGAGCAAACTTGGTATAATGTAAAACATTTCATCTTCTAAGTATTCTCAGAGACTGAAACTGAGTGTTGGATAGTTGTTTATTATTTAGTTTAGTGTTTCTATACACTTTCTTTAATTCTGTTGACTTGCAAACAGTAGAAAAAGGTGAATAATTGGGCTGCCTGTTTGCCTAGTGTAAGTACATTGCTCTACCCTGTCAATGACCTGGGTTCAGGGAGTGAATTAGGGTTGGGCAGTCTGGATGGTTTTGCTGGGAAAGCATGCTGCCAATGGCAGCACTTGGAGAGGATGGTACTACAACTGTTCTTTTAATGGTGATGGCTAAGGTAGGCTTTGTATCGCACTTATACATTACGGGCGGATATTCCAAACTGGCCCAAAAGTGCGCAACAGCGGGAGCCAAGCACAAGTCCATTGCGCACATGTGCAATGAGCGCGATATTCAAACCGAGCAAGCCAAACTGCGCAGCAAGCCAGCATCTGAATGTCGCTGGCCTGCGCTGCTCGCGCAACCAGGAAGGAAGCTGAGCAGAGCGATGAGCTATGGCGCAAGAACAAGGCTGCCCAGCTGAGCAGCCCAGAGGTGCCATAGCATAAGCAGGGAGCCCCCAGCAGCAGAGCAATGAAACTGCACAACCAGGGGAGGTAGGCAGGGGCCCACCACCCATGCCACAGATGGGCACAGGGACACACTGCAGAACCAACAATGTACCCCACACCCCAAGCACAGCATAACTGGGGAGGGATGGAACAGCCATTGGACCATGGGGATAAGCAAACAAAGCACAGCTGGGCCATGGTGCCCCAGCACCCCACCCGGCAAGCTGAGACTGCCACACAAGGAGGCGGACCACCCCATGGCACAGCAGTCCCCTGCACAGCACACCCTGCACCGTGACCCCAAGACACCCCCCATGAGCAGTGACCACCACTGCGGGAATCCCCATGCATACCACCACCTCCCCCACTGCCACACTACAACCTCGTGTACCACAGAACCATACAAGCCAGACCCACCATGAGCCACAGCAGCCAGCACAGACACCCACAGTGGTGTGTGGAAGCAAGCAGCACACTGGATGCAACACAGTGCAGGGGCAAACACATACCCATACCCACGGGACACTAACACAGGGGCAGTAGTGTGGCAGCCAAGTCCCCAGTGTGGGCCCATGAAAACTGTGCACACACAGCCTGCAGTCCCTCATGGCACAGGGGTGACACCACCCTGTGCATGAACTGTGGCCCTGTACGCCACCAGCAGATGCCTAGATCACAAGTCACAGACAGTGGTGCACAGCCCTGCAATACACACAAGCCACAGCATGGAGGTGAGACAGCAACTGCGGAGGCCATAGTGTCACCCGAGGCAAACATGCACCACACCATTGACAGGAGGCAGCCCAGCATTGTGACGGTCACAGTGGATGACCTGCAGGGACAGCCACCACTGACAAGGCAACAGACCTCGCAGGCCACAGACATGCAAGGTGTCAGCTGCACAGGCCAAGATGGGTTGACAGGGGCACAATGGACACAGAGCAGGCACCATGGACCACTGCACACAGTAATGCAATGCAAGAGGAACAACACACACCGACAAATACCGACTGATAGCCACTCCCACACCAGAGACACTTCCCCATGCTCACACACACACACATCCCATGACTGAACCACCCCAGATGCCATGCACACCACTGCAACTGAGCACCTATAGCCAGCTGCAAATCAGAGACCACCACAGTATTCATATCAAAATAACTGTATTCAAAAAATATAACAACAACAACTATTTTGGGGGGTGGGTAAGGGCAGGGGTGAACATATGGGAGAGGGAAGGTGGGTGAGGGTTGGTCAAGGGGAGGTTGTCTCTCTTTACTGGTGGCCAGCTTGGTCCTCTGCTGCCTGGGGCTGTTGCCTGGGTCGCCTCCTCCTCCTCACACCATGCTGCTGCAGATCCAGCAGGATGGCAAGGGACTCTTGCGCCACCCGCACAAGGTCCTGGATGGACCGCTGCATTCACAGGAGTATCTGCACACCTAGGACAGGGATCAGAGTCAATGGGTGTGACTGTCCATCCCTGCAGCCCACCCAGTATGCATGGCAGACAGCCATGTGCCACGCTCCTGTGATGGTGTCAGCCACCCACAGTGACCATGTCCACAAGACATGCCCAACCAAGCAGCAACAGCCATGTGTGCCACTGCACACACCCACTGCCCATGTCCAGCACAGCACAACCAAAGCCGTGCAGTAACATGGCTATGTGGTAAGCAGGCAGTGCCACAGCCATGTGCCCAGTGCATGCATGGACCACCATTGGACGCACTCCCAGACATGCAGTGCCACTGGACAGTGCTGACTGTCACATGTCGCGTGCATGGCAGTGGTGTCCATGGATGGTGGCCATGCTCTGCCTCCCACCCAGTCACACAGCATGCAATAGCAATCATGGTGTCATGGCACTCACCCTCATCAGGATGCTGCTGGTGTTGTGGTTGTTCACCGCCACGATCCGGTCCTGCAGCCACCACCCTCCGCTGCTGATCCAAATTCCTCCTCCACTCAGCCCGCCTGTGAGAAACAAAAGGAGAAACACATCAGTACAAACCCAAAGCATATTCCCCGCCCCAATGTGTGTGCCACCCACCCAGCCAGACCCACCCATGGCATACCCTGTAAACACCACCACAGCCAACCCTAGACCATCCCTCCCTATGTGCTGGACACATGAGACAGTGTTACCCATATGGACCATACAAGTGTGTAGACGTATCACCCACCTGGACGAGGCACCACGCCCCTCCTGGCACGTGACCGCAGGCGTGTCAGCAGCTCGGCTCCCTCAGTCTCAGGTCCCCATACCGGTGCCTGCACTGTTCGGCCATTCTCCTGTGGCCAGTGGCCGCCTCAGGTCAGTGGCCACCTCTTCCCAGACCTGGGTCCTGGCCCTGTCCATTGGCACCTCACCAAACAGTGGGCCATAGTGTCGCTCCACAGTGGCCACAAGGTTGGCCAGCAGGGCATCCCACTGAGGGCTCTCCCGTGCCATCTCTAATTCTATAGTAGACAATATGGTGCTCTGCAGGCGGCAGCCCCATGTGGAAGTGCTGCGCGGTACGCCGCCATTCCCTATCGCGCTGTTGGTACAGGCTGCCATTTCCTGTCGGCTGTCGCACTGAACAGCCGCGATGAGAGCCGACCACATGCCAGGCATACACGGTGCCAGGGGGCAAATGTTGGGCACAAGGTCAGGGGTCAGTGGCGCGAGAGCCACGCATAGCGCCATCGGACGTCCATGTCCTGTCGCGAATGGTCTCCCTGCATGCCAGTGCCACAGTGGACTATTGAGCAGTTGCGCCACAGCGCCATTTGGTGCCAACACTGTAGTGCCACTGGCACAATGGTGGCCATATCCTGAATTGCTGATTGCGCACAGCACGTAATCAAGCACGGCAGACTCCTGCGTAAGCCACCTGGGCATGCGCAATGCGGTGTACTACAGTCATAGCGTCGCCATTGGCTCAGCCAGCTCAACGTGTGCGCAAAGTACAGCGGTAGCGATATTCAACGCCCGACACATGCAAATCATCTGATCAGCCATTCAACGAGCGCGAGTGGCGCAATTTGCATGTCATTACAGTTGCTCCACTCTTAATTTGCATGCATTGCGCAATAAATATGCGACAGTGGACTGCGCTGGCCAGAGTCGGGTACTGCAGCTGAGAGGTGAGTTCAAGCTGTATGATGTTCCGGGCAATGGTCATGGGATAACACTGTAGACTGCACAGTGACAGGTGTCCACTTCCACCCATACAGACCAACATGACTGAGCAGAGCCAAGGTGAGGGTGAGGATGGTGGGCGAAGGAGGAGGCCTAACTTCACCAAGGCGGAGACAGAGGCACTCTTCCAGGCCTACCTGGAAGAGGAGCCACTACTGGAGTGGACGGCGTGGCACCCTCAGTCTCGTGGCGGCTGCATGGGAGGGTAGCTCAGGTGGTGAACCTGCACAGAAGCCACCAGCTCTGTGCAGGAATGCATAAAGAAGGTAGGGACAGACCACAGAAGGGTGAAAGAGAAGGTGGCAGCCCTCAGGGCGGCACGCCGCTGGCACAGGCGGGGCCAGCCAGCGGTGCGGAGCTGACCCCGGCTGAGGACCGACTGGCTGCATCAATGCAGCGGAGTGCTACAGAGGCGTACCAGGAGGTGGATTCCAGACAGGTGGAAGCCCATTACTCACGAGTATGACATGGTGGTGGTGTTGGGGGAGGTTGGTCCCATGCACTAACATGTCTTCACTTTCTGTTACAGATCCTGTTCATCTGCAGGGGCCGGTGGTGGTGGGACCATGCAGTGATGAAGACCTGCCAGAGTTGGAGGAGGGTCCATCCACCTCTGTCGCCAGTCGGCTTGCACTGCACCAGCATGCACGCCTGGCTGCCACCTCTGTTGTCGGTGAGTCAGGTGTGGGGTGCACAGTCTGTGTCTCAGCAGTCTGGCATGCAAGCATGCCTGCACACTGTGACTGTGGCTGTTGCACGACCTGCACCATTGATGATGCAAGGACTGCAATGGGCAGTGACATGTGTGTGTCCCATAACGGACACACAGCAGGCCAGCATGTGCCCCTGGACCTAGCTGGTTCCAACGTGGTGCCAGCACATCAGCACAGTCCCAGACTGTGCCTGTCAGCACCGGTAGGGCAGCACCGGTGGCTGTGCAGGTCTCTGGCACTGTTGCGCCACAGCAGTGGAATGAGTGGTCCCTGGGGCACAGCAGTTGGAGGGGCAGCAGCAGCAGTCAGTCCACCAGGTCTGGGGTTACAGGGTCCAGCGGGCACATGCACACCGCCTGTTGACATGCCCATACCTGGTCCTGCTGAACAGTGCCCACCCTCAAGGGGTGTTGAGCATCAGGACCTTCCATACCATGGGGGCAGATTGCCGATGTGGCAGACGTCCCATTGGACGGAGCACACCCGCCTGCTGCGGGCATCAGTACAGCAGCAGATGCGGGTTGCAACGTCCATGGAGGCACTGTGCGTGGCTGTGAGCAGCACAGCAGGACAATGCAATTATCCTTGCAGAGAGGGTCCAAATGCGGATGGATGTGACCGCTGCCATTGACCGGCAGACCCAGGCATTGGTTGCTGTCGTGGCCACAATGGGCACACGGTCAGGTGCCCCTGTACCACACACCCCACACAGCTTGCGCCCACTCCCCATTCCCCGCATCGCGCGACACCCAGCCTGTCGACGCTGGATTCAACTGTGGCATCCCGAGCACACCTGGTGCAGGTATGTTCGGCATGCTGCACAATCTTGTGCGGACACGGTCGCGATCAGCAAGAGTGGGACCCTGGTGGTCCATCAGTGCCCCCATGTGGTCCGTGATCAGCCTGCCAGTGCTGCTGGGTCACGGTGGGGCCGCACATGCATCCGAGTTGGCCGTGGCACAGTGCCACCTGAGTGACCTGTGTTCCAGTGTGGGCCCTGTCTGTTGCTGCCCTGTGTGCAATGTCTGTCATGGTGAACAGTGCATTGGTGGGTGCCCTGCCCAACACGCCAACACATGGACCACCTGCACACCCACCCAACTGCTGTCCACAGGTGCATGTGCATGATGATGCCTGCATTGTACTGTACCACCAAGGTGCAAGGGTGCCCAGCTTCTGACACACATACTTGGACAGTACAGGTGGTGGGGGTGGTCCGTTGATCTGTGTGTTTGCCATGTCTGTTCCTGCTCTGCTGTGCACCTGCCCATGTACGCTTTGTGCCTGCTGTGTGTGTGTCCAGATGACTGTTCAACCCTCCCTGATGGTGTGTTTGTGTGCCTGGACCCTTCAACTTCCCTCTGTCATGCACCCTGGTGTGTTACCTGTGTGCCTGTGGGTTGTGCCTAGACAGTGTTGGTTGCACATGGCCCTTGACTTACCTGTGTCATGCAAAATGCTCCTCTGTGATGGTGTCCCGGTGCAGCTGGGCTTGCCAGATCAGTCGGGGGTCCTGCGTCCAAGGGAGGCTGCTCATCACCATCATCACCGGGCGTCGCTGGTGTCCCCATCGCTGTCCCCTCCTAGACCTGTATGGCTATCCGACGGTCTTGGCCATGTTGTGCAGGATACAACAGGCCAGGAATATCCCACAGGCCTTTGAGGGCTGTACTGTAGGGCACCACCGGAGGTGTCTAGGCATCAGAAGCGTGCCTTGAGCATCCCAAACACCCGCTCGATGATGTTGCGTGTGGCGGCATGTGCCTCATTATAGCGCTGCGGCGATGGGGTCATGGGGCACCGATGCGTGTGAGCAGCCAGGAGACGGAGTGGGTATCCACTGTCACCTGTGTGGAGATAGTGGAGATAAGCATCATGTTCAGGTCCATAATGCCCATATCCCTGTGTGCCACTACCATGGCACCTGTGGCATTCCACCCTTGCCTCAAGTTTTCACTTCCTACATGTATACTCACCCACTAGTTGGCCTGTGGGAGGTCCCCTCTCGAATCAATGGCACAGTGCAGACTGATACCATATGAAGGCATCATGTGCTCCACCAGGATGTGTGGCACAGACATTGATTATGCGCCCACTGGCATCACACACCACCTGGCAGTTGACACTGAAAAACCCTTCCTGTTTCTGTATGCAGCCCCATCAGGGCCAGGTGATTGCAAATAGGCACATGGGTGCAGTCTATTGCCCCTAGCACACCAGGCATACGTACTACCCTGTGGAACTCCTGCATGTTTGCTGTGCCTGCCTGTGCTGGGGAAATGGATGTACTCCACAGCATGTGGCAGCAGCGCTGAGGAATTGCAGATGCATGACGTGGCCGACTGTGTTATGCCCGTGGTGTCCCCTGTCGGCCTCTGGAAGGTACCCGTGGCAAGCAGGCACATGCAGGCTGTTACCTTTGTCTCCACTGACAGGCGTGACTCCTTCGTGAGGGTGCCTGCATCACATCACTGCACAGCTCACAGAACCACCTCAGTATTGCCCTGTTCAGGCAGTACCGGCCCACAATCTCTACATCCGTGTACAGCTCAAAGCTGACGTGGCGCGGTACTGCCTGTTGGGGCATACCACCGATGGGCCCTTCCACGGCCACGCCCCTGCAGCATGCATTCTCACCCTCATTACAGCTTCCATGAGGAAGCTGGCACTGTCTATGTCCCTGGCTTGTGTTCCCCCGCTGTCCTTGCTGTGTTACCTCCGCTGTCCTGACTGCTACCTCCACTGCACAGGGTACACCTACTGGCCTCTGCAGTCTGTGGCCCCACACAGCCTCCCTTGTCCTCTTCTCTCCTGTGTACTCCCTGGCCTGCACTCTTTGCCACTGTCGCACTCTCTTTCTCCCTGCCTCATGTGGCTTCCCTGTAGCGTTTCTTGCGCCTCTTCCTTGAGCCTTTTTATTTTGGCTCATTTCAGGCGGTGCACCTCCAGCTCATCCGCTGTTGCGCATTGCGCAGGTCTTTGAATATCGCATTGCGCTGTTGTTCAGCCTGTTTTCAGTGGCGCAACTGCCTCCTGCTGAATATCACAGAATGGCGCAAGTTCGACTAGCGCATGTGCAACCCTTTGGAATATCTGGCCCTGCATGTCTAAAAAGAATATGGCATTTTACTTCAGACCAGCTTGTACTGCGATTCAGAGAAGCATCAGTTATAAAACTCTAGCCATGATATTTAACAACTATTGAATGAGTTTAGAATTATGTAAAACCGTGAAATACAGATGTTGTGCAGAATATTTCTTTAGCCAATCTGGTAATCCCATTCCTAGTAATGGCCAGGATGTGCTGACATTTGAGTGGGTTCTAAGTTTTCTGTTTGGAGTTGGGAGGAGGGATCTGTAAATAATGGTGCCTTATTTAAGAGTCTATTGCTTCAGTCATAAATATTAATACTCATACATATAAATATAACATTCAAGTCAAAACAGAAAAAAACAAATCCACGTACATGAACAGCAAAGGGAGAGCAGGAGATAGGAACTATTAGCCAAGGTTTTGTTACTTTCTCTGACTGATGAAAATGGGTTAAAATAGTTCATTGCAAATATGTTTCCTACAAATTAGGAAAATGGATTATATGCAGATGCACAGTACAGATACAAATTATAACAAGTTAGAAAATGGGTAGGAGAATTCTTATTGCTGATTGGCTAATGCCATCAATCAGCTGGTCCGTATCAGGCAACAGAGACCAGGAAATAATGAGTCCCAGTGTTTGGCTGCCTGATTGCCCTCCAATATCGTTAGAACATAGAATTTTCAGTTTTAAAATGGCACCATTTTTTATCTTACTAAGCGAGCTGTTTTCCCCTGACAGAGTGACTAAGTGAGCCCTCCAACCCCAACACACCTCAGCTGTACTTTTATGTGTAATTTCTGTGCCACAAATGAACTGATCCACTTGATCCACCTTTAGATTGTCTTCTGTTCAACTGTCTGCTGCAGCCATTCATTCATCACTGCACTCACAGCTCAGCACTTACCTCTTTCTGCCCTCATAAACCAATTGCTTTCTGTGATTGAGCTTAACTGTTATTCTACCAGATGCCAGTTTTGTCCCATTTACACAGCGAGCCCCCATTTGGTGGCTGGTATCCCTGTGAAGTCCTGGTGACAATTTAATTTTATATGTCAGCCTAAAACATAACTGCAGACCAGTATGCACAGAAATATCTTCTAAACGGAACCGCAGTGACTGTTCTGTCATCTCTACACTCGCTACAGTAGCAACTGCTCATTACATCTCATCTCTCCCAAACCAGTTCATCTCCCCTACCAAAGTTCACTGTTGTTGTACATCAAATGAGATTAAAAAATGTAACTTTAGTACTAACCTGACTCTTCTCTGTTGTTTGATCCATGTCTAGGACCACAGCCTCTCCGCAAAACTTCACGCCAATTAACCATCCCATGTTGAGACCATAATTAAAAAAGATTCAAACAGATCACTACTATTGGGGAGGCAGGGAGGGAAGAAGGCAACAAAAGCAAAATCTCCACAAACCTCAGCATGTCTATTGGGGAGGGGAAGGCAGCACACTCAAAAAGGAAGGAAACAAAAGCAAAATCTCCACAATACTGCAGGTCTGTTGGGGTGGGGGCAGCACAAAGGCAGCCACAAAGAAACCACTATGAAACACAGTAGTGCCCTCTACTACCTATGCCAGCAGTAGAGGGACTATTTTATGCAAATGTTTTGTTTAATAGTTTGTATTTGTTTTCCACAACTATTTTGATTTTTTCTTAAAGTTTTCATGTAAATTCTGCTAAAACTCATTTTCTAAGTGCAATAATATCCTCCAGGGTGGGTGTTAGGGCTATACTGGACCTTCCAGGGGCAATATGGCCTTTGCCTGTGGCGCCGGGCTTCATTACACCCCCAAGGGTCCAGTATAGCACAATCACACACCCTGTCAGATATTATTGCTTACAGTGAGAAACATCTAATCACAATTAGTAGCAAGAATGCATGAAATCAATGATTGACACGCAGTAGCTTTCAACATATAAAAACAAGCCATCAACTGGAATAAAGTTTCAGAAACTAGATGAACTTGGATAAAACAAAAGTAAATATTTAGAGTACAAATAGATGTTAATAGAACACTACTTTTATTAGATATGACAGAAATACTAAAACTGACATGTCAGCTCACATTGTATTAGATGCACGATGCTCAAGCTATCTCGGAGCCAGCATGGACATGAACAAAGAGCTGATTGCTGAGTGTGACTCAAAGGTTACAAAACATGGTCGCTGGTGGGTAACACCAATATGGTGTTCAGTGTAGTTTCATAAAAAACAGCATTTTGAGCTAACTGTTTAAAACACACACGCATGTGAAGCATTCCGCATTGTCCATTAGTAGTCACACAGCACTATTTTGCAGAGTCAGCAGAACACAGCATAGTCTGTGGGGTCCTAGATGGCATCAAACTATATTGTGCATATGCCAGTGGCCATCTTGGACATGACAGACTGTGCCGTGTTCCACCGTGACCTCCTTTTTTGTCTTTTATTATATATATTTGTCCCCAACCTGACCCTCCCTCTCAGCACCTACCACTGTATACCCCCTCGAAACATAACAGTGACACTGGGGAGCCCAACCCCCACCCCCAGTGTTGGAGTGGTGTTCCTGCCATGACCTCCTTTTTAAATACTGTATATATTCTTTCCTCTCCCACACAACCCTACCTCTCAGCACCCCCCCCATCGAAACATAACAGTGACACTGAGGTGTCCAATATCCCAGTATTGTGATCAGGAAACCTCAGTAGTGTTTTGTTTCACCCCATAAAAGTAGTAGTAAAACATAAAAGAAAACTCAGTCAATGTTTTTGCAGCTATTCCTGTCCCCACTCAGCACCCACTACTCTGTACCTCTCTGGACTGCAGACATGTTTTCACTCTTCAAAGCCAGACTGCAAAGTGAAGAAACAGGTATGCAGTTCAATGTATTTCAATGGGATTTTGAACTTAGTGGCATAACTTGGGTACTTTTTCATATTTTGGCCCAAATTTTCAACAAAGCTTTTTTGGGACTCCCACCTCATGAACAATTACACTGACATTAGGCAACTCTATCCCAAAAGGTGATTTCACTGTCCCTGCATGAATAAACTTTTGGGCAGGAATTTAACATTTTCTCTGCCATTGTTCATGAGATGGGGTCATAAGAAGGCTATGTTGAAAATTTGGTGTAAAATAATAAAAAATAAAGTTATGAGCCTAGATTTAATTTTGCAAATGCAGGCTCATAACTTTGGTGCTTTCAATATTTTTACCCCAAATTTACAACATAGCTATATCTTTACACACGTCATGAATGTGACAGCTGTCATTTTCAAATCCTGGCCAAAATGGTTTTTATATTCTGAAAGGTGATTTTGCTGTCCCCACAAAATCACCTTTCAGAGAGGAGTTGAACATTTTCTTTGCCTTTATTCATGAGACAGGGTTATAAGAAGGCTATGTCATAAATTTGGTGTAAAAATATAAAAACAAAGTTATGAGGCTATGTTGAATTTTGCAAATGCAGGCTCATAACTTAGGTAATATTCAATATTTTTACTCAAATTTTCAACATAGCCATTTCTTTACTTCACCTCATGAATGTGGCAGCTGTAATTTTTTAACTGCTGCCATGTTTTTGTTTCCTGAAAATAGTAGTAGTAATTTGTAATGTTCAGTTAAAAACAAGCCATTACATAAAATCTTAACATTACAAATACATACATACCTAATAAATATTTAAATACAATCACATATACAATCCCATTTAGTATTAGTAGACTTTAAATAAGTTACTGTCATTTTTAACTGCTGCCCAAAATGTGTTTTGTTTCAAGAAAGTAGTAGTAGTAATTTTTAATGTTCAGTTAAAAACAAGCCATTACATAAAAACTTAATAATACAAATACATACATACCTAATAAATATTTAAATACAATCACATATACAATCCCATTTCATGTTAGTAAACTTTAAATAAGTTACTGCCTATACATATCTATCATTTATCCATACTATTAACAATATCTTATAGCAGTAAGGCAGGGCAGCATATAATAATTTGAGCTTAATAGATGTTATGACAATATTGCACAGCAAGTTAAGAATAGGAAATGAAGCTTCAAAATCTTACATTAATTAATTTGGCAGTAATCTTGATTAATAACAGTCAGGTACTAACAATGACTTTTGCTTTCTAAATGTAATTTTCTTCTTTCCCAAAAGCTGATTTTACAGTTCCTGCATGAAATCACCTTTAGGCCAGGAGTTAAACATTTTATCTGCCTTTCTCCATGAGGCTATATTGAAAATTTGATGTAAAAATATTAAAAACAAATGTTCAATATTTTAACTCCAAATTCCTCAGCTGCAGCCCCATCAGCTTTGGCCAGAGTTAGTTTCCTGGATGTTACTGTTAGCTCCTATTTTTCTGGACCTGGGGTGGAAGGAATTTTGGATTTGAGGCACCTCAGAGGTATGAGAGTCAATAGACTAAAGTACATATGAATGGAAGATGTTGGCCACCACTTTAATGTCATTCTTCCTCTTCTTCTGTACTTGGTTCCCTAATGTTCTCCTCATCCTGTCCATCATCATCATCATTGTCAGCTTCAGCACTACCTGGTGGTGTTGCTGCAGCTGCTGTTGACTCCATGCCTTAGCATGCCCTCTCATACTGAGATCTGTGGGACTTTAGCAAATACATTTTCATGGAAGATGTTCCCTGCCTTGTTCACTCCTTACCCCCAACTCAGCCTGCCTTTTTATAAAGAAACACTATATGTGTGCATGATTCTCTGTCCTTCAGAAGAAATACAGTACCATACCACCTATGTTACCAGTGTGGCCTTTCCTCCTGGCACTCTGCTGTTGCTTAATGGGCAAGCTACTGGGCCAGCTTTCACATCACCCTTCTTCTCTTCTTCAACCAGTTCCTCAGGGTCAAGAAATGGTTCTTCTTCCATCTCTACCATGTCTCCTGGGCGACCAGTCTTCCACATGCCTTTATCTGCTGTTATTTTAGAGGCTTGTTGTTTTCCCTTTGTTTTGTGGCTACTTTCTTTTACTTTTTGATCACGACTTTGGTTTTTGTTGTCACATGCATCTACCCCAAGTCCGACACCCACCTGTTCCATCTTCTCCACCTCCCCAGAACTTGTACTGCTGCTATCTGTTTTATCAGGTATATAATCATGATTTGTATTTCTGTCCCAAGCTCCACCAAATCACTTTGCTCCTCCTCCTCCATCTGTTTCACTACTTGATGCAATCTTTTTCCCTTTTAGGGTGGCAGTGGTGGAACCTTGCAAATGTCTTGCATTGAGAAAAAGCACTCCTGCATTCCTTGCGAACAAACAACATAGTGAGTGTTATAAAACTTCCCTCCATTTCAGAATAGTCTGCGCTCGCCTATTCTTTTTCTTTCAGCTTTGGCTGGTCCATGATTGCTGAAATACATAACCTCCCACTGAACCTCCCTCTCAGCAACCCCCATCCAGAAACATAATTGTGACACTGGGGATGACCAATCCTCAGTGTCCCGATCACAACCCCTCCCCACTACTGTGCATGCAGGGTTGTGCTTTTTTAAATGCATTTACATCCAATCCAGTCCAAGATGATGTACATGGAGCATGATAATTAGATATGTAGTTATACTAGGAGAACAAAAACACCTCTAGCACAACACACTGGTATCAGTTAGAGGCTCAAAGTTCATACCTGACCACCAATACAGGAGATCACTCAGCCTGCATTATGTTTGTTAGTTACTTTATATCACTATGTGACCCTGGACAGATAACACACCTCTGCTGATGTTTTTGGTGTTTTACTCCACCTGCCCACTTGCCAACTACAACATAAGAGTCACAAAAGAGAAATATACAGTAAGTGTGGGTACAAGTACTGTAGTTGCACTGAAGTGTTGTTTTCATGCTGCAGTAGGTGGATCAGACATTATGCACACTTAGCCGACATCAGGAGGATGACCAATTGTGGTTTGAATGACATTTCTGTTGTTTATGTCCATAACTCCTCCGTGGAAAAAAATATCAGTGGTTGCTAAAACAACTTGTGTCACTCTGCGTCACCTGTTTTTATTGTAGCTTTGAGGATCTCTCGCTAAACTTGCTTTATGTTATTTTTCTTGTAGTATTGAGGGTCTTATAGACAAAACTGTTTTTATACTGGTATGTTTTACTATAGTTTGTAGGGTCTCTCCAGTAAGGTTTACTGTAGGTTTGAGGGTTTCACTGCTAAGCTGTTGTTTTCGTTATTTTTTTTTTTGAATGTCTTCCTGCTAAACCTGTTTTCTGTTGGTATTTTATTGTAGGCATACACGTTTATTTATTAATATTTTTATTTTTACTTTTTTTGTTTCCTCTCCCACCTGACCCTCTCTCTTAGTACCCACCACCCCTCCCCAGAAACATAACAGTGACAATGGGGATGTCCAGTCCACCAGTGTCATGATTGGCATCTTGGTCCTTTTTGTTTACTATTTAGTTTTAACCTGTAACAAGAAAGCTGTCCATCTATGTCTTTTGCCATTTTAGATCCCCACTCAACCCTCCCACTGACATCCCCACCCACTCTCAAGCTCTTACTTATCCATCAGGGTCCAATGCCGTAATCCTCTCTGGACCGCAGATACATCTTCACTCTTCAAAGCCTGACCCCGGACTGAAGAAACAGGTAACAGTATTTTGACTGATTAGAATATGATGTATGGATGTCTGAAATCAATTATGGAGTTAGCTAAGTTGATATATTTATTTATAATGTATGGGGGCTCTTATTACTAACTGAAATCAAGGAGATTAAAACCTTGTTATGCCATCGACATGATGTCACTCTGTTGTTAACCCTTCTTGGGTATGTCATACTGAATGGTATAACAAAATGGAATGCTCACAACCTTCAATGTTCCGCTTTGAGAAAAATGTATAAAATGTTGGTTATTAAACATATTGATTTGCACCAGGCTGTACTGATGAATAATGTTGTGAAGAACACACATAAACTTTGCTGATGAATCTTCCTGCATGAATTATGACTGTTTACGGTAATAATTACTCAGAAAAGTAATTCAATTCATGATTAAACAATCTAGGTAGCCATAGAATATAAAATATAATGTATGGTCTTGGTTAATAACTGTGCTGAAAACACTTCTCGAGGTTCCATGATATAACAAGGGATAAAGAAATGTGTCCCAATATTGCAGGCAAACCTCATTTTGGTCTAAAACATAAGGTGTTTGTGTAACAAATATTGATCTATGAGGCTGAATCATATAACTTGCAAAGTTACAAGTTTAATTAACTGAGCCACAACTTGTAATATTCAAGTGTCTTTTGATATCTGTACTGACCATGTGAGTAATGGCAAACAGGTGTTTTAAGTGTCTGCAAGACAGAAATACAGGGATAGAGTTCAGTTACCCTTTGACTATTATTATCAGGAGGACAGGCCAGAATAAAAAGCTTGTATGCACATTCCTAAGTGCAAACCTATTTCTTCCTTCTAAACCTTGATAACTGGTAATGACCATTATTATTATCCTTATATAGTAGTATCAATACATTTATGCTGACAAGACATTAAGCTCATGCATGTACTAAAAGGAGAATTGCCTTGTCATGCATGAACTAAAAGAAGAAAATTGCCTTTTAAGTAAATGTTTATATTTGTCTTGGACCAATCATAGACAACCATAGTACTGTCTTCCACTATATAGCAAGCCACTATACACTGTTAGTTTGAAGAATTAAGAATGAAGAATGAAAATTAAGAATGAAGAATGAAGGATGTACCACTTGTAATCTCTCGCTGTGATTATTGTTTTAATCATTAAATTCTTCCGCCATCAGCATCATCTCCGTTCATCTCCTTTCTAAGTATCAGTAATAGATAATTTACATAATGGTAATGTTTGCCTCCTCTACATTTGGTGCCTTAAAGACTCGGATCACTGGTGCTGCATGCTAAGGAGGCTGCCTAACTACTGGTTAGTCTGCAAGCCTTAATAAGAAGGTGACAATGCTCGGAGACAAGGTGCTAATGGTTTAAAGCGAGAGAAAAGGTGCACACAGACAGGTTTAGCCACTTGACAATCAGGTGATGTATGCTTTGTATGCTTCTCAAATTTTAAAATAAAAGTAGTGCTTAACTCTGTAGGAACTCATGGGGCAGAGTAGGTTAGTGAAGGTGCTGGGACTTGCAAGCGGGACCTCACAAGGGAGCCATAAGACATAGCTAGACAGACCAGGGCACCAGTGCCAGGTGCACCCGGCTGTAAAAAGCTAGGCAGGCAAGAAAAAGATAAGAAGAATGAGTATGAAACAATAATAGGTCGTTTTCTAGAAAAACACCTAAAGGGAAAGATACAAACCAATGCCTGATGATCAACTGGCACAATTGTATTTTATGAGTATGAAAACATTGATAGGTTGTTTCTGTGGGAAACACCAAAGGGGGCATACAAACCATGATCAACAAGCACAGCAGTATTTTGATTAAAAATGAAAAAGAGTAACTAGCAAATACTGTACAAAGTCTGTGATAATATAGCCAGGTGGTAATTCATTAACACATGGGACTTTAGAAAAAAAAGGGAAAGCTGCACGAACAGTAAGATGTAATAATCCAGCTACAGTCAAAAATAAATAGTTTAGAAATGCTAATAAGTCAAGATCCAAAATCCCTGCAAGAGTAAAACTAATAACTAAAGTAATAGTTAGTAAAGGTACAGGAGACCTTTGTTTTTAGATAGGGATAATTCTCTTTTATTAATTGCAATATAAACTATGACACAGCTTCTGTAGCATGTTTGTAAAATGTAAATGTCTTAAAATCTAAAAACAGGCACTTTACAGTGTGCTAACTCTTGTATAGGAGCAGTTAAATGTAGGAGTGAAAAGTCAGGTATTGGCAAGTCATACTAACTTAATGCCCAAAGACCTTGCCTCTTCTAATGTTAAAGAGTTTGATTCTAGATACTCTTAGTATGCTGTGGGGTGGACTAGAGCAAATGCTAGCCACTTGTTCTTCTGTAATTGCTACCATAACCAAACAAACCACAGTTTGGCATGATTAATAATGTTATCAGTAACACTAGCATTTCTAAAGGACAAAAGATTCTCATTAAAAATTATGTTGGCATATTTTAAATATGGTATTCAAGTGTTCTTGGATAAAAATGTTTAAAAGTTGTTTAATTTGCTGTGCAATGTAACATTAAGATATTTTAATATCAGTAGTGTTCAAGGCCACTACAAAAATAACTGGGTTTCAGCGACCCTTGCATGAACACTATGTGACCTTTGACCTTCTTGTGTTGCAGCCAACACAGTCAATCAACATTTAACTGTAAGCAAAACTTCTTTGTTATACACTCAGCTGACATTTTGTCATGCTTAGGATAAGAAACCCAGGGATGCTTGGCTTCTTTTATCCTATGGAAATAATCTTGTATTACAGTAGTTGAGCTGTATCTTCTACCAGTAGAAGCTCGGGGAGGGGGTAAGCTACCTTCCTTCCTTCCAGTGTAATGTCCACAAAGGTTGCAAGGTACATGGCTATCTTCCCATAGGGGTAAATACCAAAACATGTGTATTTTGATTCTTCTTCAAAAACATATGCTTCAAGAATTAGTTAAACTGGAGTGGAGTTGTGTATGTACTTCCACATATTCATTCCTTTGATTGTCTTTTCAGCTTTCTTAACCCATTTACAAGCTATATTTGTTTCATGCTTAAAATGTATTTTATACATTATGCTCAATACTAAAATTGTTCTATTGCAAAATGCTTATGTTTCCTAATTGGTTCCACATAAGTTCTATTGCATAAATCAAGTCATTATTACCTCTGCAAGTGTAATGTTTTAGCAAAATTACATCTATTTGTAAAACTTTAAATCAACTGAAAAGGTCTAGTCAGTTTAAACTCTACAATCAAGCTTATTGTTTCTACTTACTATGAAGTAAAGTCTGGGGTAGGGGCAATCCCTAACTTCAGCAAGAAGATTTTCTTCTTCAATTGATCTTTAACAAGACATCCATTTTCTTCACTGCTGTTTATTCCAAACATAGTTGATACTTTATGCAAAACTATTGCTTTACTATGGACTGTTAATCTGTGTGCCAGGGTGTAATCAACTACCACAACACAAATGCCATGCCAGTGTGTGTGTGTGTGGCTACTCAATGCACAATCTAATGCACCCTGGCCAGTGCAGTGTGTCTGCTATTCTGCTATCCAACAGCCAGCAATATGAACACTGATTTTTCTAGATTGGTATGAGGACATACTTAACAGCTGGTCTAGCAGCTGTGCCTCGAAGCTCAAGACTGGATCACAGCAAAGCTACATGGACTAAAACAGGAAAAAAAATGAGTTTCTTGTTATAAACAGAGCCACACCAAAGGACAATAATGTTTATATGTTGACTCTGTCCTACTGTTTTGGGGTAATAATAGTGTTTGTAACTATGCTAGTTTAACAACTCATTATGTTTTGCATTCTCAAATGCCATATACTTAACTGTAAAACCAACTGAATGCCCAAATGTGACAAAAGGGCCAGAGAGTGGATTTAATCAACACTTATTGATCAAATGCTTGTGAATAATGTAAAGTACATAGTGAGATGTACATGCTCAGGGGAGCTACATTGTTGCACGAATAATAATTAGGCAATATTGGTCCAAAGGGGCTTGTAACAAGGATAAAAAATGTGTCCCAATATGGCAGGCAAACCTCATTTTGGTCTAAAACATAAGGTGTTTGTGTAACAAATATTGATCTATGAAGCTGATTCATATAACTTGCAAAGTTACAAGTTTAATTAACTGAGCCACAACTTGTAATATTCAAGTGTCTTTTGATATCTGTACTGACCATGTGAGTAATGGCAAACAGGTGTTTTAAGTGTCTGCAAGACAGAAATACAGGGATAGAGTTCAAGTTACCTTTTGACTAATATTATCAGGAGGACAGGCCAGAATAAAAGCTTGTATGCACATTCCTAAGTGCAAACCTATTTCTTCCTTCTAAACCTTGATAACTGGTAATGACCATTATTATCCTTATATAGTAGTATCAATACATTTATGCTGATAAGACATTAGCTCATGCATGTACTAAAAGGAGAATTGCCTTGTCATGCATGAACTAAAAGAAGAAAATTGCCTTTTAAGTAAATGTTTGTATTTGTCTTGGACCAATCATAACAACCATAGTACTGTCTTCCACTATATAAGCAAGCCACTATACACTGTTAGTTTGAAGAATTAAGAATGAAGAATGAAAATTAAGAATGAAGAATGAAGGATGTACCACTTGTAATCTCTTGCTGTGATTATTGTTTTAATCATTAAATTCTTCCGCCATCAGCATCATCTCCGTTCATCTCCTTTCTAAGTATCAGTAATAGATAATTTACATAATGGTAATGTTTTGCCTCCTCTACACATGATATCTGAAAACCTCTTGAGCTATACTCTTGAGGTTTAAAACGCTGTCATGGCAACCTCTTGAAGTGTTTACAGCATGGTTATTAACCAAAGACCATACATTATCCTTTGTATCTCACATGGCTTCAATTTCCGTGATATTGCTATGTAAAATTTTCAAAATGGGTTTAAACATTGTATTAAATCCTTTTGTTTTGCCAACATACTATATCAATAGTAAGAATGAAAGTTAAGAAAACATAAAAATGATATACTGATAATATGTTAGAGTAGTGATACAGCATATGACTTTTGGAATCAGCATGGTTGTTCCATTAAAACTGAAGCACCATTTTTAACTTTATTGAAGTTGTCTCTCGCTGCTAAACTTGTTTATATTTTTTCTGTAGTTTCAAGGGACTCCTGCTAAAGCTGTATCCGCAATTATTTTTATTGTAGTTTTGAGGGACTTGCTGCTAAATCTGTTTTTTTTTTTGTAGTTTTGGGAGTCTCCTGCCAAACCTGTATTCTGTTGTTATTTTCTTTGAATGTTTGAGGGTCTCCTGTAAATCTCTTTTATTGTTATTTTTATTGTAACTTTGAAGGGTTACCCTGATAAAACTGTTTTTCTTTCTGGTATTTTTATTGTAGTTGGTTAAGTCTCTCCATTAAACCTGTTTTCTGCTGGTATTTTATTTTAGATTTCAGGATCTCACTAATAAGCTTGCTTTTTATGGTATTTGTATTGTAGTTTTGAGGATCTCTCTACTATTCCTGTTTTATAATAACTGGTCAGTAATTTTTCTATGGGCCAGACCAGTTATAATTTGCCATTATAACCAGAGGTTATAATGGTAGGCATGAGCTGAGTCACTCAAAGTTTAGCCACTCCTTCATTGGCTGACACTCCATTTGTGGGCAGGCTGAACGGTCACAGAAACATGGCGACTCCATTGCTCACTTACCAATGAGCCGTAAGCCACCACAAAGTCCTTCAACTCAGAAACAATTCTTTATTTTGTAATATAAATACTGTATCTGGCTGATCCTGCAATCTATTTTTTTAATCCATCTGGTTGATCTTGCTCTTCATCGCAGACAGAACAGAGCTCTTGTAGCTATCCACACACAGCACCAGCCTGATCTCTGGTTCAAAAGTACACAGTGTGAGCACAAGAGCACTCTGAAACTAAAAATAAAGAATTAAAAATATTAAACTAAAAACAAAAATCCTAATTATCTGAGAAATGTGTGTGTGTGTGTGTGTGTGTGTGTCTGTGTGTTTGTGTGTCAGTGAGAGCCTCAGTCAAATACTGGGACACTATAGCAAGGCTGGAAAAGTTCCTGTCCAGCAATTATAAAAAATAAGATGGGGAAGTGATATTGGAATTTACGCAGCTGCGGACATAGACAAACCCCTCGGGTTTGCCCCTGGGGTTTATGTAGCATCCCACACCTCAGGTAACCATTAAATTCTTGTTAAGCACACTTCCCCATCCATTATTCTATATATATATATATATATATATATATACTATATATATTGTTTTTTGTTGTACTTTGAGGGTATCCCTGCCAAACCTGCTTTCTGTTGTTATTTTTATTATTGCTTTGAGGATCCCTCTGCTAAACTTGTTTTATGTTATTTTTCTCGTAGTTTTGAGGGTCTCAAGGACAAAACTGTTTTTATACTGGTATGTTTTGTTATAGTTTGTAGCATCTCTAGTAAGGTTTGCTTTAGGTTTGAGGGTCTCACTGCTAAACCTATTTTCTTTTGCTATTTCAGTTTTGAATGTCTCCTACTAAACCTGTTTTCTGCTGCCATTTTATTGTATGTTTGAGGGTTCCATGGATAAACTTGTTTTATTTTGGTATTTGTAATTTGTAGATGTGAAGATCTCTGTTAAATCTGTTTTCTTTGTTGTTGTAGTTTCAAGTGTCTCCTCATTAAACCTGTTTTCTGCTGGTATTTTATTGTAGGTTTGACAATCTTACTGATGAACGTGTTTCCTTCTAGGATTTGTATTGTAGTTTTGATGATCTTTCTGTTAAACCTGTTTTCTTCTGTTATCACAGTTTTGAGTGACTCCTGATAAACCTTTCTCTGATGGTATTTGTACTGTTGTTTTGAGGATCTTCCCACTACACCTGTGTTTGGCTGGTATTTAATTGTAGGTTTGAGGATCTGAGTGATAAACTTGTTTTCTGCTGTCGTTTTATTGCAATTTTGGGGACTGCCAGCTAAATGTTTTCTTGTATTATTTTGTATTGACGTTTTTTTCCTTCTGAATCCTCTATTTCCCCTACTCATAGTATTTCTTTTATAGTATGAATCCTTTGTTAATTTGTTTTAGAAAGAAGAAATGATAAGAATTGATTAATCTACATAATTGTATTGTAGTTTTGAGAATCTACATGCTAAACCTATTTTCTATTGCTATTTTATTGCTGTAGTTTGAGGGTCTCCCACTAAATGTGCTTCTTCTGGTATTTCTCTGTAGTTGTGAAAGTCTCACTGCTAATCCAGTTTCTTCAGTTTTTACTGTAGTTGCAGGGTTTCACTTCTAAAGCTGTTTCTGCTGCTAGTTTACTGTACTATTCGGTCTCCCTGCTACAGTTGTTTCTGCTGTTATTGTTATTGTAGTAGGGCTGCATTTTACCATAGAAATTGAAAAATGGGATTAAAAGGAGATGCCATTTTCAAGTACCACTCAGAATCAATGTTTTATGCAAAGAAGCTTGTTACCACATTTGCAACTAAACTTATCACCAAATTTGTGTAAAATGCCATTTTGTACCACATTTTTATTGCAAGTTGTGCTCATTTGCACTCTGTTTGTGGGAAAACAAAAACAGAAAATGGATTTTAAGATTGTGTAAAATGTAATTGCCATTTTGCAGTTTTAAATCAATTGCCTTACTGTAGTTTTAAGTCTCTCCTGCTAAAGCAGTTTCTGTTATTTTTGTTTGTTTGCTTTTTTTGTTTGTCTTTTTTATATCAGTTTGAGGGTTTCTCCACTAACTCTTTTTCTTTGTTTTTATTTGCTGGTATGTTATTATAGTTGAGAGGGTCCTCAAGCTAAGGCTGTTTTAGCAGCTATTGTAGTTTTGAGGGTGTCATTACTAAAGCAGTTTTTCTGTTAGTATTTTACATTAACTGTAAAGTTTTCCCTTTCAAGCAGTTTCTGCTGGTATTAACTGTATTTTGAGGGTCTCCATGCTAATTTTATGTATTTTTTCAGTTGTAAAGATCTCCCTGCTAAAGTTGTTTTGTTTTTTATTGTAATTCTGACGGTATACCTCTGTTTTATTTGTTTGCTTGTTAGTTTTTTGTTTGTTTGTTTGTTTTTACAGTTTTGAGGATATACTCAAAACTGCAATACAAAAGAAGAAACATCTTTATTAGGGTCTCCTGACAACCCATTTCTGCTTTTGTGTCACAGTTTTGAGGGTGTCACTGCAAAAGCTGTTTCTGTTATTTTATTGTAGTTTGAGACACATTTATAATATGTGTACCCGAATTCCTCAGATGCAGTCTTATCGGCTCTTTCCAGGATTTGTTTTCTACAATGCTTGTCATATTGCAACCCTTATAGTGCCACTGTGAGTAGTTCCTAGAGTTTGTGATGCTGTTCAGTTTGATAGCTGTCATCTTCCTCTACACCTGCAGTTTCCACTGAGGCATAGTCTCTAAATAACCCCATTACAATTTGTTTTTTCTTTGATGTGACTGTATAATCTGATGCCACCATCTTCTTGTGCTCTGTTGTTCCATTTCCAAATGCTTGCGACTGGATTTTGAGGAGTAACTTTTAATTGTTTTTTTTTTTTTTTCATATTTCTTTTATTTTATTTAGTTTTATTTCAATTTTTTCTTACTTTTTATAGGATGCCAGCAAGGCTTACCAGTGGCCAGGTACCATTTTGCTGCTAGCTGACACACACTTGCTGCCCACTGCTGAAATCATACTGCAACATCACAACCAAGGAAACACTCATAGGCTGCTTCAGGACTCAGGAGAAAGTGGAAAAGAACTGCAGCAACTTAGGAGAATGTGGAGTTTATTTTCATTATTTATTTATTTATTCATTTTTACTTTTTTATGGTATGCCACCAAAATGCCATTTTACAGTGATGGGCATGGGTCTGGCACATGGTCAACTGGCACACACTTGCTGCCCACTGCCCAGATCACACTGCAACAGCATAACTCAGAAACACATACACACACACACACACACACACACACACGCATACTCTGGCTGCTTCAGTGCTCAGGAAGAGGAAGGACGTGCACTGGCTTGGGTAAATGTGAAGACTGACACAAGAAAAAGAATTCATTTTTTAATAGAATTTGTCATTCTTCTTAGGACCAAGGCAGGCTAGGCTCTTGCCTGCCCTGCCATGCTAACCTCCACTGTCCTGCATCTCCCAGGATTCACCTCAGTACCAGATTACCCCACTGATTTCCCCCATGATGGGTTCAAGAGGAGGAGGAGGAGGCCATCCTCCCCTCAAGCACAAATCCAGCTTTCCAGACCCTGGATCCTGTTGATGTGGCAGGTAGGTATAGGCAGGCAGGCATCATCATACACCCATCATGCCACCCATTTTCCTGTTTTCTCCCTTCCCTACACAGGGTGTGCCACCAACATGCATATGTGGAGGCACACACAAGCCAAAGAGTCCCACAGCACCTCCCTACACCTGCTGCTCCTGTCCCACACTACCAGCAGGCCTCCACCTAGTGGCAGTCATTAGGGAGAATGCAGTTCTCCTCTCCAGGAGAAGATAGCAGTCCTTTGGATGCTCAATCCTCTCCCCAGCCAACCCCAGCAACCTTTGCTTGTTTCTGAACATGGATCATTGGCATAGAGCAAAGTGTGGCATCCAGTGCCTCAACCGTCAGTGACATCGGATGGCTAAACCAAATTTGTTTTTCAATATTATTTATGGGATGTCACAAAGGTACCAACTACCAGTGATTAATCACCTGTCCATAATGTTGACAGCTGGCACATATGTGCTGCCCATTGCTCAGATCACACTGCAACAACACAGCTCACGATGATACAGACAAGCTGCTTCAGGACTCAGGAGGAAGAAGCAACTTCAGCAACTTGGGGGGACATTAACACTGCCACAAGAAACAAAAACTGAACATTTATTTTACATTTTTAATAAGATGCCAGAAAGGTGGCAACTAACAGTGGTCAGGTAGTGGATCACACAGCAACAGCACAGCTCAAGAGCACGCACACACACACACACACACACACACACATATATATACAGACACACATACACACACACACACACACACACACACACACACACACACACACACACACATGGCAGATGCTGGAATAGGAAGAAACTGTAGCTATTTGGGGAAATGTGAATACTGCCAAATAAAATGAATTCATTTTACATTTTATTCATGGGATGTCACCAAGCTGTCACACACCACTGGCCACTGACCGCAGTGACACGGTGCCAGCTGGCACACACTTGCTGCCCAGTAACCTAAAATCACAGGTTTCAAGCAGGGCCTCCATCACACTGCATATATGCCTTGTTAAACTGCAAGTTCTGCAATGCAAAATAAAAAATGTTTACACACTCTGGCAAAAAATGTGTGCTGCACTGCAGATAATATTAGGAAGTGGGTACTGATAGACTGCCACCTCATGCCCCAATTGGACCACTGTCCAAGAAAACTCCTGCAGAATCCAGTCCCTCCTCGTTCAGTTTACTCTCTGGCTGGTACCTGATCCCGGAGGCCTGCTGCATTGCAAGAGCTGCTTAGCCTGACTCTTCACTTTCATTTTTCTCCTTCTTTTCTTCCTAAAATATTGTCTCTGTAGCAGCCCTGCTGTTGGGTTGAACTTTTACGAATAATGTTCTACATTTTTGCTTTTTTCAGAAAGATTTGAGATATTTCCTAGTTATTCTAGTTAAAGTTGACCACAGCCCTGCCTGAGTTACCTATCAGCCTGGTGACGGGCATGTGGGTGAGCTTTCATGAGAGCTGATGTTGTTGAGCTAAGTCTAGTACCAGATCATGGCTGTGACTCACACTCTGCCTAGTTAGCTGTTTCATGTAAATTGCATTACAGATTGACTGGTTCACCTGGTCCATAGCATTTCAGACCAAGGCAAACCAATCCAGCCAAAGGTTTACCTAATTGCCCAAAGTTCAGCACAGTCTGAAAGTACTGAACACATAAAGTTTAAGGTGTTTGATTCTTTTGTAGAACTGAACTTGTGATCCTAGTTTAAAATAAATGGAATATGCCATGGACTTGCTTAAAATAACATATCTGTTTTCATGGAGATTAAGTCTCTTACCTCAAACAAGGTTTTTCCTCTGATAGTAACACAGTACTTTCAGGTTGCCTGGGTCCATCATGCCTCCCACACTTCATCAGTTCATGACAACAAAGAAGTCACATACTGGCCTGCCAATAGGTGTAACAGCAGCAGTATTTGAATTCATGATGCCAGTGACCCAAGTTCAGGAAAACCTTGGATTGTTGGAGGGATGGCAGAGTGATGGGGTTTGAGTGTCCAATAGGATGATCACCTTCTCCTGGGATGGACGCTTGTCTATTCCATGCTATCACCACCTGGGGTTTTCCAAATGGAAGTGACACGGTGTGATAGCTGAAGGTGAGGAGAGCTGCTAAGCTGTGCATGTGTTGGTGCAATGTGCATTAACAGCTGGAATCTCAAGGAAGTGAGAACAGGAAAATATGGCTGGTGTCACAATTGCACTTGCATCTCTCAGGCTCTCTTCAACCAAGTGGGCAATTCTGTCTCTCAGTTGGATTTGGACACTGGAGTGGAGTATCATACCCTAAAGCCCCACTATGGTGTGCAATCCATGGGAGCTCATAAACAGCAGGTAATTCCCAGAGAGGGCATGAGATCTAGTCTGCTAATGCTAATGCAGGTGGTTCTATGTCATAACGATGACAGCCAGAAGGCGATCTCGTTAGGTGACTGTACATCGCCAAAATCAGTTTCAGCGATGTACCCCATGGTGCACAGTAAAAGGCGCTGGGGCTTACAATTTTCAATTTATGGGGGGTGCTGCACCACCCACACGCCTCTTGAGGGCTTCACCACCCATACCTCCCTACTATGGATTCTCAACTCCGGGGTGCATGTCAGGTGGATGCAAAATCGTAAAAAATAAAATTCAGGCTGGGCACAATAAAACATACCTGTGCCTGGACCAGAACTCAGCACCTCAGAACCTCAGCTCTGAACCCACCCACCATGCCACAGGGCCAACTTGGCAGCTCACCATGGCACCACCCTCAGAAACCTCTCTCACCTCCCGCCTCACTGGCGTGCTTCACTCCATGCGCATGTACATGTAGCGACATTCTGTCGCTGTATGTGTGAACCCCCATCCGGTTGCCCTCCCTGGTTGGTAGCCCTGATGGCATGCACCACGAATGAGGTGATTGCCAGTGCAGTGGAGGATCACTTTCAATGTCAGATTACTGACCTATAAAGCCTCTACATGGACAGGGTCCACATTACCTACAAGATCTCCTACATCCCTACTGCCCTCTTTGTCTCTCTGCTCTGCTGATGTGGGATTGTTAGAGAGTCCCAGGGTTTGTTTGATAACTGTAGGTGCTAGATCATTTGCTTTTGTAGCGAACCCTGTGGAATTCTGTACCTCATCAGATTAGAGAGTGCCCATCCGTGGGACGCCTTTCAATCTGCATTAAAAACGTATTTATTTGAATTTGCATTTCCTGATGTTTGATTTTTTAAGGGTATGTAGTGTATTTATAGTCTGCTTTTATAATTGTCTGTATGCATATTTTTATGGAATCAATTTTATTGATTATTACATTTTATAAGATGTATGACTCTATGATCGGTTTGGAATAGCATTTTAAAATAAAGTTTTGATTGATTGATTGAGTTGCCATTTTTGTATGATCCCAATCGCTGTTGCCCAAGTCACGGTATACCATGCAGTTTGGCCAGGTATTAAGCAAAAATATTAATAAAAAGTGGGATTCTCTTTACTTCTGTCAACTCCAGTTTGCTTCCTCTTCTGTCCATGGGAGTCAGGCCTGCTGCTTGTTGATCCACTGCCCTCCTTTGTGTCTACTAAGTTGGATGATGCCCTCTGCTGGTAGCTGCCTTTCTTTTTGCTGCTGTCTCTGGCTTTCTTCTGGGTGACTTGCTGTATTGCACCTTGCTGGCCTCCTTGCTTTTGCTCTGCTGCTGTGGTTCCCCATACTGTGTCCCTTACTGCATCATTACTTTTGCTGTCAATGTTCTTTCTCTGACTCCTTGCATTTTGCAGCACTTTCTCTGGGCTCCTAATACCACAAATATAATGGACTCATATCCCCAACATAATTGGTCATAGTCCTCTGATAAAATGAGCTCATAAGCTTTTCACACAATGGGCTCAAAGTCCATTGACATAATCTCAGAGCCAACCAACATATTGAGCTACAGTAATAACCACCAACATAATAGGCTCATAATCCTATGAACATATTGGGCTTATAGTATTATGGACATCCCAGGCCCATAGCACTATGGATGTACTGGGCTCATAATTCACCAACACACACACTAAACTCATACATAGCCCTATGAACATAATGGGTTCATAGTTGCATGTACACAATGGGCTCATAACCCACCAACATATGAACATACAACAAAGCAGAATAATGCCATTAGATCTATCTAGTCTGCTTGTATTGGAGGTCATTATCATAAGCTACTGACCTTGCCCTCCCCAGTCGATCCTACCTCCATCCACTTCAAAAGCCACCTCGTCCAGAAACACATTCCAAACTGCTCTCTCTCTCTGTGAAGAAGTGCCTGCTAGCATCTCTCCTAAGCCTCCCTCCTCCAATTTGAGACTATGTCCTTTTGTGTTTCAGTTCCTTTTAAGGTAGATTATATCTCCATGGACATATTAGGTTCATGACTCTTGAGATGTAATGGGTTTATAACCCTGTGGACTTGGGCTTATTGTCCTATGGACACATTGAGCTCATAACTGACTGACTAATCAGCTTGTAAGCCCATGGATAAAACAGACTTATAGCCTTACATACATAATTGTCTCAAAGCCCTATGGATATACCAGGCTTATAGCTCTACGTACTTATAGTATTGGTTCATAGACTACTGATATAACATGCTCATAGCCCCTTAGATGTAATGGGCTCATACAATAGCCTAATGGGCACAATGTGCTCATATCCCCATAGTTATAATGGGCCCATATCCCCTTGGACATAATGGACTCATAGCCCCACAGACATAACAGGATCATTGCCACATGGACATATTGTGCTGATTGCTCCATGGACATACTGTGCCCATAGGCCACTGACTCAATGAGCTCACATCCTATGAGTCTATGAGTGCATTGGTTGACATTTTCAACTCAGTGATGCGGGCACTGGACAGGTTTCATGCGGTGGATGTCCTCTACCTGGATTTCAGCAAGGCCTTTGATTCTGTGCAGCATGGTAGGTTGACCAGCAGGTTGAGCAGCCTGGGAGCAGGGTTGAAACTGGTCAGATGGGCTAAGAACTTGCTGCAGAGCCGACAGCAGAAGGTAGTAGTTGGAGGAGGCATCGGAACACGGGCAGTAACAAGTGGTGTCCCACAGGGATCGGTGCTGGGACTGGTTCTGTTTAGCATCTTCATTGCTGACAACACAGTAGGGATCAAGAGTAAGATCCGTCTCTTCGCAGATGACACCAAGCTCTGTTCAGAGGCGATGGGGAGGGTGGTGAAGAACTCCAGAAGGATGTGGCAGATCTGGAAGAATGATCTCACACTTGGCAGCTTGATTCAATGCCAAGAATTGCAAAGTGATGCATTTAGGAACCAGGAACCCAGAATACAGTTAATAGTTGGGGTGCAGTTATCCAAGACCAAAGAGGAGAAGGATCTGGGAGTACTGGTAACCAAGAAAATGAATCACTCAGCCAGTGCAGGAAGGCAGCAGCAAAGGTCAACAAGATTGACACATAGACACATTACTGTTAGAGGATATACAAAACATGACAGCTAAAGGGAGGTTCTGACAATGGGAGACTTCAACATGCTGGATACAGATTGGTCAATACCAGCAGGAACATCTGCCAGAACTAGACACATAGTGGATTCCTGCAGGGGAGGGCCTCAAACAACTGGTACAACAACCCACAAGAGACAGGGCTATCCTAGATCTAGTACTGACTAACAGGGAAGGGATCACAGATCTCCAGGTAGAAGGTCACCTTGGGGCCAGTGACCATCACATGGTATGGTTAATTTGGCTACTACATCTAAATAATCCCATTCCAAGGCAAAAATATGGGACTTCAAAGGAGATGACTTTGATAAGATGGCCAACAGAGTTAAGCTAGCCCTGGAAAAAAGAAACACAGGTGAGGGGTACAGGCAAAGTGGGCAAGCATTAGGATGCAATACTTGAAGCAACATCCCATTGTGTTAGACAGAAAAGGAAGTGCAAAAGAAGAAGGAAACCACTTTGGTTCTCAAATACAGTAGCAGAAAAGGTCAGAGCCAAAAGGCTGGCCTTCAGGAAATATAAGGGAACACAGCGGGATGAAGATAGGAGGCATACCAAACTGCCCTAAGGGAAGCAGGGAACAGTAAGGCAGGCAAAGTCCCAAACTGAGGAAACACTAGACGAACAGTAAAAGAAAGTGACAAGACTGTCTATAGATACATTAGTGAAAGGAGAAAGTCCAGAGGGGTATTGGTGCTTTAATGGAGAAAAGGGAGCATGTGAGGGAGGACCATGTAAAAGTATCTATCCTAAATAGATACTTTTGCTCAGTATTTACTGAAGAAAGGTAGGGCAGGGCCCACAGCTCAGCACCATGGACACAGGGGAGGGAGGTGAGCACTACTCTCTTCACAAAAGAAAGGATCCTACAAGAGCTTGCTAAGCTCAGGGTGGATAAGGCAATGGGACCTGATGGCATACATCCCAGGGTACTTAAGGAGCTAAAGGTGGAACTAGCAGAGCCATTAGCAGAACTGTTTAGTGAGTCTCTGAGCACAGGAGAGGCCCCAGAAGACTGGAGAAGGGCTCATGTGATCCCGGTCCACAAGAGTGGTAGCAGGAGGAGGCAGGGAACTAGACCAGTCAGTCTTACCTCTGTAGTGGGCAAGATTATGGAGGCACTTAAGGAAAGGATAGTGCAACACTTGGAATCCATAGGGGCACAGGATCCAAGACAGCATGGGTTTACAAAGGAAGGTCCTGTCAAACTAATCTCATAGATTTCTTTGACTGGGTAACCAGAGTGGTGGACCAAGGGGAGCAGTTGATGTCACCTACCTTGACTTCAGCAAAGCTTTGAACACTGTTCCACATAGAAGATTGATAAATAAGCTGGGTAGGCTCGGGGTGGGTCAGAAGTTGGTCAACTGGGTGGAAAACTGGTTGATGGGCAGAAAACAGAGAGTGGTGGTAAATGGTATACAGTCAGAAGAGATGCAAGTCACAAGTGGAGTACCTCAGGGATCAGTCCTGGGGCCAGTCCTCTTCAACATCTTCATTAGTGACCTTGCAGATGGACTAGAGGGTAACGCTTGTCTGTTTGCAGATGACACCAAGATCTGCAACAGAGTAGATGATCCAGATGGGGTGCGCAGAATGAGAAGAGATCTGGATAAAACTAGCAAAATGGTCAGAAGAGTGGCAACTGGGATTTAATGCAAAGAAGTGCAAGATCATGCACATAGGGAAGAGAAACCCTGAAGCCACCTATAGGCTGGGAGGGAGTTGCTAGCAGTCACAAAGGAAGAAAGAGACTTGGCTTCATCATCACTGATGACCTGAAATCATCCAAGCAGACCCCTAAAGCAGTAGGTAAGGCTAGGGGGTGTTAGGGTGTATTAGTAGGGGTATCACAAGTCATAAGAGGGAGATAATAATCCTCTTTACAAGACACTGGTTTGGCCCCATCTGGTACTGCGTGCAGTATTGGAGGCCACACCTTCACAAGGATATTAACCAAATTGAGGCAGTCCAGAGAAGGGCAACTGAAATGGTGCAGGGACTGCATCAGAAGACATATGAGGACAGATTAACAGAGCTCAATATGTATACCCTTGAGCAAAGGAGGGAGAGAGGTGATATGATCGAGGCATTCAAACACCTTAAGGGCATTAACAAGGTGAAAGAGTCTAACATGTTTAAATATAAGAAAAATAGCAGGACAAAAGGACACAGCATGAGATTAGGAGGAAGTATTAAGGGGAATGTGAGAAATTATTTTCACAGAAAGGGTGGTGGATGCATGGAATGGCCTACCTCAAGTAGTGGTGGCTATGAATACAGTGCAGGGCTTCAAACAGGCATAGGATAGGCATAAGGGAGCAATACAAATGAGTATGAATAGATAGGCCACTGACAGAGCAAAGGCCGATGGCACATTTATAAGGTAGAAAAGAAATGGGCAGACTGGATGGGCCTTGAGGTCCTTATCTGCCGCCAACTCTATGTGTCTATGTTTCTAAGATGCTAGGGTGCATAGCAAGGGATTACTTCTAGGCATGTGGAAGTCATTTTGCCCCTGTAAGGTCCCTGGTGAGGCCGCACCTGGAGTACTGTATGCAATTCAGGTGCCCCACTTAAAGAGGGACATCAAACTACTAGAGGGGGTACAGCAAAGGGCAACAAAAATGATCCTGGGGTTAGGGATAAACCTTATGAGGAGACACTGAGTGAGTTCAATATGTATACACTGGAGGATAGAAGAGAGAAAATAGATATGATTCAGACCTTCAAGCATCTAAACAGATTAGGCACCAGGAGTTTGTTCAGTCTAAAAGCTGGAATTGAAACCAGAGGACAATCTCTGAAGTTGGAAGGGGCAGGCTCAGGAGGAGATGAGAGACACTATTTTACTGAAAGGTGGTTGCAGGTGGCACTGCTAGAGGAAGTGGTATTATTACAGACAGTGGGGAGCTTCAAGAGGGGTTGGGACAGTTTCAATGGGAGGGTGAAAACCATGAGGGGACAGGGGTGGGCGAGAGGGGAGAAAGTGGGATGGGGTGTGTTGCAGTCTAATGGACTGAAGTGTTGCACACTCAAGCAGACTAGATGGACCATAAGGCCTGTATCTGCTGGCAGTTTTCTATGTTCATATAACATAAAAGGCTTATAGCTTTATGGACACAAATACAGTAACCCCATGGATACAATGGGCTCATATAGCCTTTCATTAACCTCTCTGTCAGTTCACTGACATTACAGTTCGGATAGGACCTGGATCTATGAAAGATCTTATTTGCAGCTGCAGGGTTGAAGTTCTGCAGCCATCTTACAATCACAGAAAAGCAGCTCACCTCACTCTGACCAAACAATTTTGGAGTTGCAGCACTGTCACTCCACCAGTTGAATGAATCACTCTGCTGCTTCTGTTCAGCACAGCAGTTCCAATACTAATATGCTCAGATCCCCACACACCACACATAATGGGTTAACAGATGTCCAAAGCAATGGAGACATAGCTTGTGGATGACTTGGGCTCATACAGTAGCCCATGGACTTTTTGGTCATAACCTGTAGACTTAATGAGGTTGTAGCCCAGAGGCATAAAAGTCTAATAGCCAACAGATGTAATACACTCATAGTCCTGTGGACATAATGGATTTATAGCTCACTAACACTATGGACTGAAACCCACAAATAGGATAGGATCAAAGTCCCTTGGTGATAATGGGCTTATGGCCCTATAGACTGCTTACCTTACCCAGCACAATTTTTGACTCAGTGCATCATTTCAGTTCTGTTTCTGCTTTGCAGTGCCCAGTACAGTTATTCTGAATGTACACTGTGCATCCTTTTCTCTTTGAGCTTCACAGCACCTTGGCACAGTTGTTTCAGTGATTTTCACAACCTGCTGGCAATTTAAACTAATATTATTATTGCACCTAAAGGGAAGAAGACTTAAGGCCTTGTACGCAAAAGCTTCCTCTACATTAGATTTTTGCTCTTCTCCATGCCAAGGGTCATAACATTCCATTGTAAAGGAGGTGTATTCTTCAGTATCTGAGGTCCATCCATGGTGTTCAACCATAGGTTTCTGCCCTGGTTTTTGAGGTGTATCCATCTGCTCATACTGCCCTGTAAATCCACTTTAATTTATTTAAATCAGTTAAGTAAAGCCCATCATGCTGCATACATGGGTGGAAGTGGGACCCAGCAGGAAAGGAGATGTTGATCTTTTTTCTCATGAGGGTGTAAGCGTCCCAATCATAAGGTCATGAGTAACTCCAGACAAGGTAAGATACCAGATATGCAAAGGTGCCCAACATACAGTATTCATTTGCCATCTGATGCAAAGATTTTAAATAAATTGGTGTTAGAGCTTGTTATGTCCTCCCAGCATTATCTTTCTCTAAAGAGAATGTGGACAATGGTGAACTACCTAGAAAGAAAGTTTGAGGAAAACAAAGAACACAGTGATACAGGACAGTAAGGAGAGAACCATCCTGCACAACTGAAATAATGGGTCGCCATGAAAATAATAAAGTACCAATGGTACTAAATGTGACAAATAAGGTCTATAAGCATGAAATAATTCTGTCCTAAAATACAACATACCATACCTGGATTCAAACCACTAATCCAATGCCTGCTTAGCAAACAAACATTCCATGTGCCAGTGAGTTGCAGGTAAGAAACTTGCAGTTTCTGTCATGTAAATGTTAGTCACATCCTGCAAAGCAGGCAATTGGGGCTCTAATCCTAGCAGGTAATTTACCTTACAAATTGTTGTTCTTAGCTAAATTTACTTCCCATACAATTTATAATTCCACTAGACACCACCATGAATTATCACTAAAGAGAGTTTCCATCTTACAAAAAATGTAGAATTTTTTTAAAGCAGCAGCGCATGATACTGGTAAATACTTTGACCTACACTTTTATTTTCCGTGTAGATTGCCCCTTATCTCCAGAGTTGTATGATAGCATTTTTCCCATTTTGTTTTCTCATTTAAAGTAACTTGGAATCATAGAAACATAGAATTTGATGGCAGATAAGGACCGCTTGGCCCACCCAGTCTTCCATTTCCCTACCTATTGGATAAGTTGCAGATCCATGTTAACCAACAGCCTACTTCTTCCTAACCCCACCAGAATTATCTTATGTCTGTCTCATGCATTGTTGAATTCCACCACTGTTTTTGACCTCATGACCTCCTCGGAAGGCCATTCAATGTGTCCACCATCTTCTCCATGAAAACATACTTCCTCACATTGTCCCTGAGCTGTCCCCCATCTTCAAATTGTGCCCCTTGTTCTTGCACATTTAATTTTCTGAAAGATGCTACCCTCTTGGACTTTGTTGATTCCTTGAGGTACTTGAAAAGTTTCTATCACATCCCCCTCTCCTCCTTTTCTTGAAGGTATAAATATTAAGCTCCTTTAGTCTCTTTTCATATGGCTTTGGTGCAGATCCTGCACCATTTTAGTTGCCTCCTCTGGATTGCCTCCATCATGTCTATGACCTTGCAGAGATGGTGTCTCCAGAACTGCACACAGTACTCCAGATGAGGTCTCACCAACTGTCTGTACAGAGGATAACAACTTCCTGCTTTCTACTGGTGATGCCTCTCCCTACACATCCCAGTATCCCATCAGCCCTCCTTACTGCCTCCTCACATTGCTTATCTTTAGGTCATCTGATATGGCTACCCTCAGGTTCCTTTCCATTTTGTTATTGTTAGTACCTCCCTGTCCATTGTGTACTCTTCCCTGGGTTTTTTCCCAGGTGCATTACTTGCACTTCTTTGCATTGAATCTAAGTTGCCATGCTACTGACTATTCCTCCAACCTTGCCAAGTCCCTTCTCATCCTTTCCACCCCCATGTATCAACCCTGTTGCAGATCTTTGTGTCATCTGCAAAGAGGCATACTTTTCCTTCCAGTCCTCTCAAAGTCACTTATAAAGACATTAGAAAGGTCTGGTCCCAGTACTGAACCCTGCGGTACCCACTAGTAATCCCCCTTTCTTCAGGGTGGACTCTGTTTACTATTAACCTCTGTGTCCTGTTGTCCAGACAATTTTTCCCAGGCTACCACCCCAGGACCCACTCCTAGGCTGGCTAACTTGTTTATTAATCTTTGTGTGGGACTGTGTCAAATGACTTGCTAAAGTCTAGGTAGGCCATGTCCACATCCCCTCCGTGGTCTACTACTTTGGTCACCCAGTAAAAAGAAATCTATTAGATTCATCTGACATGACCTTCCCACTGTGAATCCATGCTGACTTGGGTTCTGTGCCCACTGACCTCTAGGTACTCAACAATTCTTTCTTTCGAAGTGATTCCATCATTTTCCCTACCACTGAGGCCAAATTAACAGATCTGTTGTTTCCTGCCACTGCTTTGCTCCCACTTTTGTGAAGGAATCACATTCACCCTCCTCCAGTCCTCAGGTACCACATCATCCTCCCATGATTTGTTAAAAAGGTAGAGAGTGGTGTCACTAGTATTCCCTTAGTTTTTCAGAATTAGGGTGAATCCCATCAGGTCCCATATCTTTGTCCACCTTGAGTTTTAGGAGTTCTTTCAGAACCCTTTCTTCTGTAAATGGACTGGTATCAACCCCCATCCAGAGTGCTTCTGTTGATTGGATTAGGTACCCCCTTCTTCTTTTGTGAATGATGAGCAGAAATATTCATTCAGTATCCCTGCTTTTTCACTGTCACCCTCTGCCCACCCACCCTCCCCTTTATGAAGCTTCACTATCCCTCCCTTGGTCTTTCTTTGCTTCCTAATGTACCTATAAAGGTTTTATCTCCCTTCTTAACTGAGTTGGCTATCTTTTCCTTGGTTTGGGCCTTTGCTATTCTGATTGCATTCCCCAGTTCCTTCTGCTTTTAACTGGTACAGTTCTCTGTCTTGCTCCTTCTGTGTTTCCTCATACTTCCTGAATGCTGTCTTTTCTCCCTAATCTTCCCACCACCTCTCATGAGAACCATAGTGTTTTTTTCATTCATTTTGATTTATTTGCTTCACACAAAGACTTGTTGTCCCTCGATGGCAGTTTTGAGTTTTCCCATTGTTCCTCCACCCTCCTTTTTGCCTGTTTGCTAGTGCTTTACTGAGGTACTCTCCAATTCTGCTAAAGTCAGCCCTCCTAAGGTCCAGTACCCCCACTTTTGTATGGCTTGATCTCGGCTGTGTTCATTGTGAACCATACTGTTTGGTGGCCACTTGTTCCCAGATGGCTACCCACTTCTAAATCTGAGATTTCTCTCAGTCCCCATTTGAGAGTACTAGATCTAGGCTTGCTCCATCCTGAGTGGGTTCCAACACTAGCTGTCTGAGGCATGTCCACTGTAGGGCATCAAGAATGACCCTACTCTTGGATACGACTGCAGCAAAGATGCTCCAGTTAACATCTGACACATTCAAGTCCTCCATCAACAATATCTCCCTTTTCTGCCATCATAAGGATGCTTTCTATAATTTTCTTGTCCATTTCCTCCCCTGAGATGGGGGTCTGTATTCAATCCCCATGTGGATTGTGGTGCCATTTCCATCTCCGGGTTTCCCAATAGTGACTCCTCCTTCTTGTTTACCCAATAATTCTGTTGCTTTGATCCTTCTCTTATATAGAGCTACTCCTCTCACTCCTCCTTTTCTACCCTCCCTGTCCCTCCTGTAAATTGTGTACCCTGGTATGTTGACATCCCAGTCATGGTTCTCTGTATACCACATTTCTGTGACTGCCACAATATACAGACATCCCTCTTCCATCAAGGCCACTAGTTCAGGAGCTTGCTACCCAGACTATGGGCACTGGTACTCATTGCTCTCCATTTTTAATGGCCTTTCCCCTTTCAGCCACATCCCTGTCCCTACTGTCTTTGCCTGTTTCATAGGTTCATAGGTTCATAGGTCAATACAAGCTCGAGGGACTAGCCCATTTGAGAACTTGCCACCCACTAACCTGGGTGGAAATTATATTTAAAATCACACATATACAAATCAAGATTATTTTTGAAAAGCTGGACAGTGGTAGTATACACCACTTCTAAAGGTTGTAATTCCATATTGGTACTACTTTGTGTAAAAAGTGATTTCTTCTGGTTATCTTATTTATACTTGATTTGAGCTTTAATTTATGAGACCTAGTATTATTCACAGTTTGTTGCCATTCCATACAAATTGATTCAAACAAAGCCATATCCTTGTTGCTTTGTAAATCAAACATAAATCACCTCTTAAAGAACAATATTTAATGGAGTAAAGATTCAGCCCTTTTAACCTATTCTCATATTCTAATGTTTTCATATTGGAAACATACTAGTGAATCTTCTTTGAATTTTTTCTACAGGCAGTTTATCCCGAACCAGAGTAGGAGCACAAAGGAAGAGCAATAGTCAAGATGACATCTAATTATACTACACGATATAGGAACTACAACTTCAGTCTCCCTAGATTTAATATTTTCACAATACAATTATTTAATCTTTGACATTTTTAAACAGTTTTGTTAGTGTGCTCTGAAAATTTCAGGTTATTAGTTATGTAAACCCCAGTTCTTTTCAGCTGTTACTGTACTTAGCTGAATATAATCCACAGAGTAGTTTACAAGACTATTACTTTTACCAAAATGCATCACTGTGCATTTAGAAATATTGAAGGTTAGTTTGTTTTCTTTGGCCCAAATAGATAAATTATTCAAATTGACCTGTAACATGTGAGCAGTAGTAGTATCATTAACTATACAGCCTAACTTTGCATCATCTGTGTATTTATTTAACCATACTCCATTAGTTGTATTCATACTAGAGATGAGAATATTAAATAAAGTTGGACCCAAAACAGACCCCTGAGGCATTCCAGTAGTAACTGTACTCCAAGTAGACGTATATCCCTGATACTAACTGTTGCTTTCTACCAATTAACCAGATGAGATCCACCTAGCAATATTCTTGTGTAATCTCATATTCACTAAACACTCAATCAGAACTTTATGCAACACTGAGTCGAAGGCTTTTTCATAATCCAAAAGACCACATCAACTGGAAGACCTGCATCCAAAGCTGCACTAATGGGTTCAAAAAATTAATTAAATTATTATGACAAGATCTACCTGGTGTAAATCCATACTGGGTTATATCAGTCTGCCCATTAATTGTTATATGTGTACTTATTTTATGTAATAATAATTTTTCCATAACTTTGCCTATGCAGGAGGTCAAACTAATGGGTCTATAATGCATGACATCTTGATTTGTACCTCCTTTATGGATTGGGACCACCAAGGCTTCTTTCCATTCCTCTATAATCTCCCAGTTCTAATAGATTCATTAAATAAGAAAGTAAGAACCCTACAATCTCAGATAAAATTTCCTTAAGAAAACAAAGGGGATATTATCTGTTCCTACTGAAAGTGAAGATTTGAAAGAATTAATGGCAGAATAACCTTCAGAAACTGTAAATCTAACTTTCTGTCCCTCCAAAGTGTAATCTATTTTATTTATGGATTCTCTAGGTTTAAACATACTAGAAAAATATTTATTAAATTCATCAGCCGTTTGTTGTTCATCACAAATCAAGTGATCATCAATTTGCAATGGACCTACTTTAGATGGATTCCTCTCAATGATCCAATATATTTAAAAAATGTTTATTATTAACTTTATTTGCCATTGCAAATTTATACTCCATATCTTTCTTTGTCTTACGAATAGCCACCTTAGTTTTATTACCTTTTTATTTAAACTTATTCCAGTTAGCATCTGACTTTTGCTTTCTATATTTATTGAAGGCCTTTTTTAACTCTCACAAGTCGACTGATCTTAACGAGAACCAAAGAGGAAGCCTCTTATGATTTTTATATTTTTACATTCTGGAACCCAATTATCAAAACAGTACTCCAATTTTACTTTTATTTTGCCCCAAAGATGTTGTACATTAAGATAATTGTGTGGAGGACATTCTCGATGGGCTTTGGCCTTCTATGTCCTAACTACCAAGTTATAATTTAGGTTCCTGCTGCCAATTCCAGTCTACAAGGAAGGACTTTATTGCTCCGTAATTAGCTTTAGTAAAATCTCTCATTTTTGTTATACCTTTAATGGTTGTTTTGTAATAGTTCATAGTCCAAAGCACCATAGAATGGTCACTGTCACCCAAAGGTTCAAGTATATTTGGTGTTTCTACCTGGTCATTGATATTTGTAAGAATTAGATCAAGGATATTATCCTTCCTAGTAGGTCCCTGAACCAGTTGATCCAGACCCAAATAAGCAATTGTTTCCAATAATTTAGTTTCCTGATTACAGGAGCCACTAAAATGTTCCAATTAATTCCTGGATAATTAAAGTCTCCCATTAGTATAATATCATCCAGGTGATTAATGCTTTGTAAATATTCCATAAGAGAGTTGTTATCATTTGATTCTGTAGGTGGGGATGATAACAGAGTCCTAGTGCAATATCATTAAATTCTAATTTTAGTTTATTATGTAATTTCAAGACCATTATTGTCGGTATGTTCAGACTTCTTCCTGACAGATTATACAATCTTAACATAAACTGCTACTCTACCCTCCTCTTGAGTGAGTACAATTCTTTTTAAATAATGTATGGCCTTGTATGTCTTTCCCCTCTGGTCTGCAGTGAACCAAGTTTCAGTCACACCACACATCTATATTATAGGTGTTTAATACAAGATGAAGTTCACCAATTTTATTAACTTGACTTATAGCATTCAATAGTAATATTTTGAATTTGGAATAATATATATTAGAGTTGAATTCAGACTAAGTGGTGGTGTTGGATTCAGTTGGTTATTAATACTGTCTGAGGTGTTAGCTAGGGGATAGCATATGCTACACATTTGTCCTGTGTCCCCTTATAAGTTTAAATAAGTGTCAATTGCAGCATTGATTGTTTTGCCCAGTAATTCAGACCCTTTTATTTAAATGAAGGTCATCACCAGCAAAATATTGCCAATTATTATTATACTGTTTCAGTGCATCAAACACTTAATATTCTGCTTCAAGCACCAGCCCTGTAACCAATTATTAGCTTGTTTAATTTTAACTTCCATATAATAATCAGCCCTTGACAGATGTAACATTTCTGAAAAGACTATGTTGGCCCAGTATCAGATAATATGTTTGTAAGCCATACAAATGCTTCCTTAATCTGCTGGATACTTTGGTGTCTGATATTATTAATTCCTCATGAATAATAATCATGGGTCCTTGGAACTATTTTTCATAATGTGTCCAGTTATTTTAGCAATATCTTGAATTTTTGCACTTCAAAAATGAGATAGTGTGTGAGTTGCTTTATTCATGTCACACATTTGTCAATCAAGTTTAGATATCATGGAATCCCTAACACATAGAGGTCTTTAGAACAATTAGACACCATGCCTTCATTCAGAATATATTGTCCATTATTAACACAGTCTGTAGGTTCAGAGAAACTAAGTAAATCACACTGTCCATTATTGCTGTTGTTATTATGGAGGTGTGGAGTAAGTCCCAGGTTACTGACAGTATGCTCTGTTTGTCAGTGAGCCACTGGTATTTCTTCAGCTAAATTTACTATGGTGGGTACTTCATTTAGTTAATAAGTTTCTCCATTTACCCTGCCCTTCTCCCTATCAACTTCTCTATTGTGGTGTTTACCTGACTAACTACTCTGTTTTTGTTGGGAGGGGCAGGATTTTCCTGCTCCTTTCAGTACTCACCCTTTGCTAGTTTAAATGCTTGTCAATGAAGCATTTAAACTTATCACCTAGAATCCTATTTCTCCACCTGGACAGATGCAGAGCATTGCACCAGTATTGGCCTGCATTCTTCCAGGTGGACCCTCAATCCCAATGAAGCCAGATCCTGGGCTCTGCAGTTTTCAACCATTTATTGAATCCCATGATACAGAGCACTCTAGCCTCACCCATGCCATAGACAGGCAGCACCATATGTACTTGTCTATGGCCCTCTCTAGTTCCACAAACTCCCCTGCACTGCTCTGATCCTATTCCCAGACAGACCATTTGTCCCTAGGTGGACAATGATGTCCAGCTCTCTCCCTGTGCAACTGCTCCCATGATCCTGAGGTTTTGCAACCTGTTCTTCCAAGCCATGGCACTGGGCAGGCACCTTACCTCCCTCTCCCTTCTTTCTCCCAGTTCTACCCCCTAACAATTGAGTCCCCCACCAGGAGTTGTTTCTATCCCTGTGAGGCCCTGTGCCACCCTCCTGTGGTTCTCCTTCATGGGGTTCCCAGCATCCTCCTTAGTCTTCACTGCAGGTGCCTCCATAGAGGAACCATGCTCTGTCAGAATGGTGTATGATTTGTGGAGAGGTATAACTGGAGGAGTGTGCCTCTGTTCCACCACCTCACCCATCCCTGAGCCCACTGTAATCCAACTGCTCCTCTTTCTTGCAATCTCTGAGGCAATGGCAGCTCTGGTGGTCCCTGAGTGGGAGAAGAGGTCCCCTAATCCTGGCCAAATCAGCCTGGAGATGAGCAACCTCCTCCCTCAACCCAGAGAGGTGCCTTCCAATGCAACAGCACTGCATTCTCCAGAATGTCTTCTGGAAGACTGCCGCTTCACAGCCAGTGCACTGCACCACTCCCATCATGTCTTATTTTTGCCTTTGACTGTTGTTTTGTATGCTTACTTTTCCTCTTTATCTCCTGCTTTCTGACTGCCTCTGTGTCCTTACAGCTCTTGACCATCCTGTTCTGGGACAGGAAGTTCCTGTATTCTCAGTAGTGTCCTTCTTGCTTGCTCAGATACTGACCTCCAGCAGCAAGAGGGTGAGGGAAAGCTGTTCTTTTCCTTCTAGGATGGTAAGTCTTTTTGCCTCTGTGTTTACTCCCTTCCTGCTCCCAAATCAGAAGTTCCTATTGTCAGTCAGATCCAATGCCTATAAAAGTGGAATTTACCAAGGGTGGGGATGGAGGGAGGGAGGCTATATATTCCCAGTAGTAGAGTTCTAGCAGGTGCCTCCTTCCTTTTGTTGCTCTCTGCCAAAAGCTGACTAGGGAAGTTTTAAATGCAGACACCTGGCTTTCTTCTGCCTTAGCCATACCCCTAATTTACAGCTCTCCTCTTCAACTAGCTAACTGCACAGATAACAGTTCACTTTCCCTAACTCAGACAAGCACACTAAGTCTTTTTTACCTAATTGAAGGTGCCAGTAGTAAAGCTCAAATTAATTTTTATTTATTTATGTATTTAAAATTTGTTGATTGGGATATGCACAATGAGCAGAAGCTCCTTTCCAGGTGCATCCCAGAAACAGAGGTACAAATACAACAAAGGATGAAAAAATTTGGATACAGTATAATACAGAAGAAACATAAAATATACAGTATAGCACAGAATAAAGTTATTGTAGTAAAGGCACTCCTTTTAATATAGCTCAGGCCTGGTTTTCATCAATATTCTCTGTTGTTTTTGTGCTCCAGTCATGTAAGATCACTTTCCTTATGAGGAAAAATGACTGGCATATAACAGACACTGCTCCCTGAAGTTATGGAACAATAATTGTACAGAAACAGCTGAGAATACTGATGCAAACCTGGCCTGTGCCATATAAATGAGCACCCTTTATTATTTTATATGCAAAAGAAATGCTAAATAAGCTTAAAATGGAGAAAGAATAGTATCATTCAAGTCTGGAGATAAGGGAAATCTAAAACAGAAAATAAATATGATATGCCAAACTTTTCACCACTACTACACACTGTTGTTTAAGTCTCTACTAGGATTTGAACTACTAACCTTTGCCTGCTAAGTAAATACACATTCAGTGTGTCAATAAGCTGCAGATAAGCAGGTTGAAGCTCCAGTGATGTAGACGTTATGACAAAACTTGCAAAACAGGCAACTGGAGATCTAAGCCCAGCAAGCAATTATTTTCACAAATTGTACTTAGCAAAATTAACTCACATGCAATTTACTATTCACACTCCACACAAGTCCTGTCCAGAGTTGAACCATGTCTACTTTATTTAAACCACTGAGTCTTTATCTGGTAAACAAACATACATTCAGTGTGCCATAGAGCTACAGGTAAGTGAGTTGCAGTTTATATGGTGTAGATGTCATGTCACATCATGCAAAACAGAGGACTAGGGATCTAATCCCAGTAGACAATTTACCATCACAAATTGTTGTTCTTAGCAAATGAGTTTCAATTTACAGAAAAAGCTGAACAAAGTGTTTAATTCCTGCCATGATATAAGCTTTGCCTACCTCATTTCAAACCACAGATTCTTTGCCTGTTAACCAAAACACATTCAAAATGCCACAAAGCTGCAGGTAAGTAAGTCACATTTCCTATTGTGTAAAGACTGTGTCACAACCTGTAAAACAGGTGACTGGGGATCTAAGCCCAGCAGGCAATTTACCATCACAAATTGTTGATCTAAGCTAAATTTACTTCTCATATAATTTACTATTTCAATTCCACACCTCCGTGAATTGCCACTCAAGTGAGTTTCCATCTTACAAAAATGTTTATGTTCCTGCCAGGATATGAATCACAGATACATTGCATACTAGGCAAACACACATTATGTGTGCCAGTAAACTGATGGTAAGGAGTTGTAATTCCTATGATGTAGTGGTTATGTCACAACCTGCAAAACAGGTGAAAGAGAATCTAGTCCTAGCAGGTGATTTACCTTCATAAATGGTTGTTCTTATTGGAATGTACTTATATCATATACTATTCCAACCACACATCACAATGAATCACCACTCAAGTGAGTTTCTACTCATAAAAAAGTTTCTAAACAACACTTAAGTTCCTGCTCAGATGTGAGCCACTGATCCTTTTCCTGCTAAGCAAACACACATGCAATGTTCCACTGAACTGCAGGTTAGTGATTTCGGTTCCTATGCTGTAGAGGTTATGTCACACCTGCAAAACAGGTTACTGGAGATCTAATCCCAGCAGACAATGTAAACTTATAGCTTGTTGTTCCTGGTTAAATTTACAACTTATCTAATTTACTACTCCTCACCACACCGCCATAAATCACTACACAAGTAAGTTCCCATCTTACAAAAAATTGAAAGCTCTTCCAGGATTCAGTCTATGTCTACCTGAATTTAAATAACAGATTCTTTGCCTGCTAAGAAAACATACAATCAGTGTGGTGCTGAGCTGCAGATGAGGGAACTGCATTTCTATGGTGTAGAGGTTATGTCACTAGCTGACAAAACAGGTGGCTGGGACCTGATCCCACTAGGTGATTTACCTTTGCAAACTGTTGTTCTTAACTAAATTTACTTCTCATATAATTTACTATTGCAAGTCCATATCACCATCAGTTGCCATTCCAGTGGTTCACCTATGCTGCAGTTACAAATATGTAGCTGATGCTGATTATGGTGCAGGCAACATGCTGCTGGCATTACAGTGTCAGGCATTATGTCTCCCAGGAGTTATAGCACTAAAGCGCCTCCTGTGAAACAGTCAGCTTTTGTGGGAGCTTCACACCCAGCACCACCCAAAACTAAATATGACCTCCTGGGGTGGGTATGTCCTAGAAGGTGCAGAAACTGTCTGGGTGCAAAGGATGACATGAGTGAGGAGCAATTTTAAATCAAGATCACCCTTTCACTTTCACCCTTGTTGTGGCACCCTAATTGTGTTGGCCAAATGTACTTATTAATTTGACAGGATACACATTCCAGTGAGTTTCCATCTTACAAAAGAAAAGTTTGCATTCCTGCCAGGATTTGAACAACTGATCTCTTGCTTGCTAAAAAGCACAAAGACATTCAGTGTGCCACTGAGCTATAGGTAAATGAGTGCAGTTCCTATGGTAGAGAGGATATGTCACAACCTGCAAAATGAGTGACTCATATTGTATTCAAACCTAGACAAGTCTCAGCTGGGACTAATTTAATTTACTGCAACATACTATAGAATTAAGCTTAATTATCTGAAAGTCTGCTATTTAGCTCTGCTGAAACCTTTCACTACATCAGCAATGACATCTAATAATTTCTCTCATACAACAGAAGTTAAACTGAGAAAGAAAAATATGTACAATACACAGGATGAAACAAAGACTTGTGTACATACTGAAACCCTATTACTAGTCCTAAAAGCTCCATCACTGACATCATAAAGGATATCATGCATCACAATCTCTCACACTGAATATAACAAACTTAACTAAATGCACAAAAGAGTATGCATGACCACAATAGGTGTTACCAGCTATGCTATTGGCATCTGGCAAGACAGTAAGCATAACAAACCCAATTTTTCATTGTGTTATGTTTGCTTGCACGCATGTACATGAAACATAGTGCCATCATCCGGGTTTCTGGAGGTGTGTCACCCTCTTCCAATACCTTCCGTGGTGTTTGCAGGCACAGCCACAGTTGCCCAATGCATGCTGCAGCTGTCTATGACAGCACTTCAGAATGCAGTGGCTTACAGTTGAAAGGGAGAGAGCTGCTTCAGTGAGCATGATCAGATAAGGGAAGTGCTCACTGAAGTGCCTCACCCTCCCCAAACAGTCTTCCAGGTGCCACACTGGGAGCCCACCGCAGCGTGGCAACAATGTTTGGCTGACTGGGGTGCCAAATCCCAGTCAGGCTCCATGGTTCCCCCAGAGTTACCGAGTGCCATGCTGGGAGCCCCCCAAGCATGGCAAAAGTCAGAATGGCTGCAAGGGGTGCCCAATGGCCATCTTTACTGCCCCCAAAGTTTTCCAGCTGCCACACTGGGAGCCTACCCTAGCATGGCAAACATCCCAGAGGTAATTGCCATGCTGGGAGTCCACCCAGCATGGCAAATGTCCTGCGCCTTAATTAAAAACAAACAAACCTGAAAACACAAAATGGTCCATTGCAGTCTCCTGCCCCTCCCCACCCGTGCCCACCCTCTTTACACCCTGCCTTGCCACACCCCCACCTTACCTCATACTTACCTCTGGAGCTTGGTGCAATGATCTTCAGTGGACCAGGAACACGTCTGCACTCTTCAAAGCCAACCGCCAACTGAGGAAATACCGTAAGCTGTATAATGTAATGAATAGGGTTTTTCAACTTTGCCGCATATCTCAGGCATTTTGAATTTTAGCACCAATTTTCAACATGGGGTTTTGGGACCCTCCGTGAATTCTGTCACTGTCATGGCAAGAATTAGTCTAAAGGGTGATTTCGCTGGTCACTGCATGAAATCACCTTTCAGGACTGATTAATGAAATGAAAGTGCCAGTGCTCATAAGTGGGCTCTCAAAAAGCCTATGTTGAAAATTTGGTGAAAACATTCCTAAAAATGACTGTTTTATGGGTGCGTCGCTGCTGTTCCTACGCACGCTTGTAGGTTCACAATTTTCAATGTTTTCACTCTGGATTTTCAACATTGCCATTTGACCACACTTCTTATGAGTAGTACAGCTGTCATTTTTCACATCTCACCCAAAATGTGTTTCCACGCATGTAGCGCACTATGGCGCAGTTGGTGTGCAAAATCAATGTTCGGGACACATTAAGAAAATCACAGTGACACTGTTCATGAGCAGAGGTGTTAAAATGGCTATGTTAAAATTTGGTGAAAAAATCCCAAAAATGACTGTTTTACTAGCGTTGTTGCGCTTGATCCTACGCTCATAAGTTCGCAAATTTTCAATATTTTCACTCCAGATTTTCAGCATGGCCATTTTACCACACCTCCTTGTGAGCAGTACAGCTGTCATTTTTACATTTCATCTGAAAACATGTTTCCATTCCATAGCGCCCAATGGCGCAGTCGGTGTGCAAAATCAATGTATGGGACACATTAAGAAAATCACAGTGACACTGTTCATGAGCAGAGGTCTTAAATGGCTATTTTGAAAATCTGGTGAAAATTCCTAAAAATGACTGTGTTACAAGTGAGCATTGCTCAGTTTCCATGCACCTTCATAAGTTCATGAATGTGTAATATTTTCAGTCCAGATTTTCACCAGTGGCATTTTCCACACTTCCTTATGAACAGTATAGCTGTTATTTTTCACAACATGGCCAAAAAGTGTTTTCACACTTTCAGCACAGAAATGCGTATCGCTGTGGGAAATCATTGTTCGGTATAGATAAAGAAAATCACAGTGACACTGTTCATTACCAGAGGTCCTAAATGCCTGTGTTGACAATCTGCTGTAAACAATTCCCAAACTAATTACATTATGGGTGCACGTTGCACAGTTTCTATGCATGCTTATGCCTTCACCAGTTTTTAATATTTTCACTGCAGATTTTCAACATTGACATTTTTACACCTCCCCATGAACAGTACAGCTGTCATTTTACATCCTGTTCAGAATGTTTTGCACCTGTGGTGACAAATGCCGTCGCACTGTGCAAAAGCAGCTTCGACTAACAAACTGATATTGCCACTGTTCATGAGGTGGAGGAGGTCAAAAAACCCATGTTGAAAATTTGGAGTGAAAATACTAATGAATGCCTGAGGTGTTAGGGTTTCTGACCATAACACCCTACCCTGTAGAGAATGACAGGCATCAGGGCTGTGACTTGGGATTGTCACCTGCAATGCTCATACCATTCCACCCACCACACACCCTGCAGCCACTGAGAAGCATCGAGGTGTGCCTTGGACCTTCGGCCCCAAAGTTCACCCCATTCTCCCTATACCACACCCATCTCACAATATTTCCTGATGGAATGGGTGCGTGATATGGGCTAAAGACCCCAAGACACACCGTGATACTTGTTGGTGTCTGCATGGTAGGTGTGGTGAAATGGTGTGGCTGCGCGATGCCTGATGACCCAAAGGCACACCCCAATGCCTGTCACAATCTGCAGGGTGGTGAGGGGTTGGCTTCAGTTCAGTATTTCACTGCCATTCCTATTATGGAGCTTTGTAACTCCTACACTACCAATGCTAATGGCAGCAAGCAAACATTCGCATTCACAAATGCTTTTTTAGTAAGAAAAGGATTATTTTGACTCTGTGGAGCTAGCAGCCCAATCCATTCAACCTCCTATAAGATGGCATGCTCCACTGTCTAGATATTTTATTACATGTATGTTTGAAGAGTGGTTCAGTGCTCTCCATAGAGGTGTAATGCAATGTCATTTTAAATACATATTTTAGAGGGCCATTTGTTTCAAACCTAAGTCATCAGTCAACAAACACAAGCAGTCTATATATTCTCCTTCCTCACCTAAAATGCAGAAATGAAAACTTAGCATACTATCTGTCCTGTCTTACCAAGAGACATGGTTATCTGATTTAGAGCACATTAGTGGTCATGTTTACATTAGTTTTTTTCCAAAAATAGTTTATTGAACAGGACAGTGGATATTACAGTCATAGAATTTATCTTAAAGTCATGCAAATCATATTCACATTTTTGTAAAGAAAATGTTTTTAACACAATGAAGTATGTAATGCATAAATGCACATTGTGCTTCACTTGATGAAAGCAATTCCATTCATATTTAAAATGGTTCCTTACCAGTTCTACCCCCCACACAAGTTTACTTAACAGTGGGTTCATTTTCAAAACTCAAGACTGGAGACAGTAGCTGTTTAACAATATTCCAAAAACATCTATCTGCTTAAAGTCTTCCCATTTTCATCCCATAAATGTTCAAGCTGAACTGTCTCTTGTACCATGTATGCCTATTTGAATTGATCAAATTCTCCTAATATTTCTGCATTCCGACTAGCTAATATTAGTCTTTTGTGGCCATGGTGGCTAAATAACAAATCCTCTTTGATTATCATGTAATTGCAGATCTTGCATATCAGTCAGTACTATATGCCTAAAGCTCATGGAAGATCAATATTTAGTCCCGTAGAACAGCATTAACTTTTTTCCGCCATTCTTGAATATGCTTATATGACCATAGTCAATGGTGTAAGTTTCTAGGAATCACATCCATGCCAACAATCTTTACTCCATCAGATCTTACAATATCTGTGGGGTGAGCTATGCCCTATATAGTATTTGTTTTCTGAATAACTTTATTTTTGTCATAAAGATAATCTTTACTAATTTTATTCTTAAATTTCTCCACTGCTGTGCTGTATAACTTACATTATTTTCAAATTCACATTCACTATTAGTTATACCCCATGGGTCCACTTTATTAGTTACTAGTATTGAGTAAAATTGTTGTGATAACTTTGTTTTTCCTTATTTATCATGTTCATATATTCATCAATCAATACTGCAAAATGTTGTTCAGTCCCATCAGATATCTGATCCTTGAATACTGTATGGAGAATCTTATGACAAATAAAGTTAGTCCTTCCTGTTTTGGAAATAGTATATTACATGTTTCCAATGGGATAAAGACTTTTCCTTTATCAATTGGGCCCATGTCAAAATATTCAAATTTCCCACCATTCTGATTTTCTTAATAATTTAATTTCTCTTGTTATGGAGTTGCCCCAATATTTAAGTACAGCCATGGTAGTTTATCCAGTTCTTTAATACTTTGTGTTGCTTGCACTAATGCTCTCTTTATTGGGGAATATATATCTGGAATTTTCTTTGCACTATAAGCTCCTGTATTATGTTATTTGGCACTTTGAAACTTGAATCTTCCCAAAAAAGTGGCTCATAAATGTATCTCTTTCTGGCAGAAGTGCTCATTCCATATAGTTTTGCTCTGAAATGTCACTGCATATGACATGGGATCAGGCACTACAGTATATCCCCTGTTTCCCAAGATACATTATGCTTTCCATGGAATACCAGCCCCCATGGAAGTTTACAAATTTCCTACGAATTGTTCTAAACCATTCTTCCTTTGGCTAATCTATTACATTTTGCAATACAAAAATTATGTGCAGGAGTACCATCATATTTAATGTTTCAATCCTTCCATAGTGAAAGTGACAGTTTTCACACCCTCCAACAGCAATGTTATTTTTCTTTCACTTTACCAAAATTAGTTTTAATAGTTTCAGATAGATTATTATTTATTTATTTATTTATTTATTGAAAATCTTGGAATTACAACCTTTGAGTCAGGGGCTCATTTACAAAGGCTCCATGTCACAACATGAGGGAAACAAAGACAGTGTCATAGTACAATAAACAAACATGAATTGGTTACAGAATACACCAGTGAAGACGGAAGAAATACCAAATTAATTGCTGCAAGGTTCCATTAAATTACATGGCTTGGATTAAAATGACAGTCCTAATGGATTCAGAGGTCACATTGGCACCAGTTTTACATACAGGGATTGAACGGTCAAAGGGACAGCCTTGTCAGTGTATATATAGGTGGAAAGCCAGGAGCAGGGGTAAGGATCATGGAAACCAGACCAGCGGGAGGGGGAGTTAGAGTATCCTGTAAGGACACTGTGCTGAAGAGGTCCTAAGTCCTAGAACCCACTAACAAGGTGCAGAGAAGATAGGAGGGAAGGTAAGGGTAAGTAGAGCAACAGGAGAAAAGGAGAGAAGTTTACTAGGAAGCAAGAAACAAAGAACAGAAAAGGAGGATTTTCAAAGGAGGTGAAGAGGAGTAGAAAGCTTGTGGAGAAATAGAGGGGGAAGGAGATAGGGCAGTGAGAGGAAATAGGGGGCAATGGGAAGGGAGATCCATAATGATAAGGGAGAGATGGGTTGAGGTAGTTCAGACCACGGGGAGTATTACGAATGAAGGGGTAGGAGGAGGCAATCAGCTGGGGAAGGAGGGTAGGTGGTGGAAGGAAGAGGAGTATGGAGAACAGAGGAGTAAGAGTGCAGGAAGAAATGGTGGGAGGAGGGAGATTGGAGAGAGTCAGTTAACTTTTGGGGCAATTACAACCATTCTGTTTCAGAATGCAGTCAATGATTGGTTTTGAATGGTCCCAGCCTGGAAATGGTCAGTATGTCAGGTGGAAGGTTGTTCAACCAATTTGGAGCCCAGTATATGAATGTTCACTGGGCTTGAGCCGTATGGCGAAAGGGACTAAGAATGTGGGACTGGAGGTGCTTCTGGTTTGGCATTGGTTCAAGGACCTCTGGAGAAGTGGCGAAGTAATGGGGGGACTAGCCCAAAACTAATCTTTTAGCTAATAGACAAGTTTGGTAAAGACTCTGCCATGAAGGTTCAGCCAGTTAGCTGTAGAACACAGGTCATAGGTGTACATGAAGCGGTGGGCACCAGTAACAAGGTGGCACACCTTATTAAGGGCAACACTTAGTCTCCTAAGAGAGGAGTTGGAGGCAGCACCATAGATAAGCCCAAAATCAAAAATAGAGAGGACAGAACTAGTGATGGCTAACCAGAGTGCCTCTTGGGTCATACAGTGCCTGTGTCCATAAAGAAGCCCAAGCCTAATGTGTCTTGTGTATAATAGTATTCTTCTCCTTTGATGTTGATTGCAATCAACCTGACACTGTATCCTTGACTGGGTCAGTATGTCTACATTGACTGATAATTGTGAAATGATATGTGTGTATTTTGTTATGTTTGTAGATGTATGTAATTAATTCCAGGTCGCCCCTGGAAAAGGGACTGTTTCAGTCTTAGTGGCCTACCCGGTCACCAAAATTTAAATAAATAAAAAATAACGTAGACATTTTTAGATATTGTATTGATATGTTCGTGATAGGGAAGATAGCTACCGAGGGTAATACCAAGATACTTAAAGTTGTAGACTTGTTCAAGGAGAACTGAGTTAGTTTATGATATGAAGCTGGGCCTTTTTGTACTTGCATGGGTTGGTGAAAAGCATAACTTTGGTTTTCCTATAGTTCAGGATAAGTTTATGTTTGGAGAACCAGGCTTCAACTGCAGAAAAACTCTGTTGCAGACTATTAGCAAGGAGTAGGGGATTGGGCAGAGATGTGAAGAGTACAGCATCATCTGCATATAGGAGCAAGTTGGTAGGACATCCTTTTGGTAAGGAGTCAAGAAAAGGCTGAAAAGGAGAGGCCAAGGATTGAGCCTCGGGAACACCAGCGCTTACAGGGTGACTAAGAGAGGGTATATTAGATATATAATTCCTAAATACTTACATTGTTTACTTATTGTCAAATCTTGTGTTAGTGTAAGGTCTAGTACATTCAGTACTTGGGGCATAAATTACCAATTCAGTAGATTTAGCTTTATTTAATTTATGTCCTGATAAGACTCATATATTTATTTCTTCTAGTATGATTGGTAGACATGTCTTAATATCTTGTATAATTAGTAATATGTCGTCTGCAAACACATTCAGTTCAGTTTCACATCCCTGTATCTCAAGTCCTTTGATTAGTCCATTATTTCTTAGTAATCTTAAAAGGTGGTCTAATGCAAGGATAAATAATACTGGTGATAGGGCATCCCTGCTGACCCTATTAGTCATTTTAAATGGATCTCCAGATAAGAATTAATCAAACATCTAATTGTAGCTTTCTGTACAATAGTGAAATAACTTTAATTATATTTGCTGGGAGACCCCAAACTCTCAAGGTCTCAAGCAGTGGGGCATCACTTCTCCCAGCCTGACCACTCAGTCTCAGATATGTCAGTAATGGTCTTAAAGGAAATCTCAAAAACACACAACAGAGACGAGCTTTTGAGATTAAACTTATTTACATCTCAATATGGTAGCAGATGGGATGAACTTGGATATTGGCTTTATGGGACACTACAGAAATTAACATCCACAGACCTTTTCTTCTTCAAGCTGACATATTATAGGACTTCAGCATGTGTGAGATGTGGATCGTGTGTATGTATGTGTGTGGGTATGTGCTGTGAGGTATGTGATATAATAGATGTGGGGCTTGCTGTCACATTGAGGTAAGTCTCTATTTAGCTATATGGAGGTATAATGTGTTACTATTTTCATTTCACACACAACAAATTTCTCATACTTTTGTCTTTGCCTGTGTGGGGGAGGGATTGATTCCATTGCACCGTGTTCAGTTTACCCAGCCTGCTGGTGTACATACAGGAGTGTTGTCTTGTACTGTTATATATAATTGTTGTGGCTCTGTACATGTTGGGATGTGGATCTCATTTGCTTGGGGTCCTGCACATGTCTTTTTGCGTTGAGCTAATATTGTGGTAATTTGCTCGGAGTTTCATTGCAAGTTGTATTCCTTTGGGAGCAATTGCAGTGACTGAAATTAATATAGGTTAACTGGGAGAGATTGAGAGAGTGTGTGTGTGTGTGTGTGTGTGTGTGTGTGTGTGTGTGTGTCTGTGGGGACAGAGAGAGAGAGAAAGGAGGGAGAGAGAGAGAGAGAGACAACATCTCGTTTAAGCTAATAGTCTCCCCACCCAAGTATTGTGATGTGGGGTGGGTTAGGTTGTACTGTTTGTATGAGCAGGAGGAGATAAATTACTTTTTATCTCTTTTCAGATTCCCTAGACACTTGTGGTACATGTAGTTGCTACATTCTCAGTATATATTGACATCAGTACATATCAGGATGCATGGTCTGAATTCTTTGAGGTTCCTCTACTAGAGTTTTTGTTTAACACTAATATTATCAATTTATATTTATATTATCATTTTATATAGTCCTGAGGTTTTTGTAATTTCTTGGGCCTTTTATTTAGCTTGAGAATACAGCTGGGTGACATGTCTAGCTAGGTTTACACATCACACAGTGTGCACTGATGTTTTAGACAACTTTACTGGTATTCTTGTCTTTAATGCATACATTGTAATTTCATGAGCCCTATAACTATCTTAGTTTGTCTTTAAGCTGGGTGGGGTTGCCTTTCAGTAATCACATCCTTATACTGACTGTGACACTCATGGCTTGATTTGGGAGTTATCTGCTTCAGCAGTGTTATCTTATGTCAATTAAATTTATGTGCAGTAGGATTCTTTATGTTTGTTGCACCAAGCACATCTTAACCCAAGGTTCATTGGACTGAGGGCAGTATTGTACTGTTTAACTTCTCTGACATCATCTTCTGTTTTTTTTTTTTTTTTTTTTCAAATGAGTATTTTAAACCAATGGGGATTTTTCTGTTTTCTCTACATTATCTAGCTGTTATAAGTATTGTATTTTCTAAACAACTGCCATGAGCTTCTGAAGAAGGACTGGTTGGTCCGAAAGCTAGAGCACTTTGTTCTTGTTGTTACATCTATGTTGGTCCATTAAAAGGTGTATCAAATCATTTGCTTCTGGATAAGGTCTCAAGCATAAATTCACTGTTTATTAAATCAAATGCTGTTGATACATCTATAGCATTTATCTCCAAAACATGTGTTTTCTCTGCATAATAGATTAAAGATTGTACTCTTCTAGTAGCATTCAAAATAGTGCCTCCTATGATAAACCCAAATTGGTCTTATGAATTATTTTAAATAACTAACTAAATAACTCCCTTTTAATCCATGGCTGGATTAACCTGTATACAAATACGCCATGGCGTAGGGCCCGAGTTCAGGAGGCCCCATTGATTAACTTATTTATAGTTACTTTCTTTTAATTCTGGCTGTGCTGGACAACTGCTGACAGGCCAAATTGCCCAAAAAGCAGCTCCTCCTTGAATCAGTCAGCCTCCCCACCTCACTGAGTCAGCTGGTGAATGATGACCCTCCCTCAGCTGCTCTGAGCAAGTGAGCCTCTCAGTTTCTCTTGACGGCTGCTCCAGCTTCACCTCTGATCACCCTGGCCCCACCACACACAACCAATCATATCCATCAGAGGTCCTCTGGAGGTGTGGCTACTGGGAGGCGGGAATCAGTGTGTGCATGTGCATGGCATCAGGACATGTGGCCGGGCAGTAATGAGGAGTAGAGGAGGAGAGCGAGAGAGCTGTGGCGGTCAGTTGTCGGTGCCAGTGGTTGGTCTCATCTATCAAAGAAGAAGAGTCTCTGTCTAAAGACACAAAAGTAGAGAGAGAGTCTGAGCAGGCCACGGGGTCACCCGAGTCAGATTTGGCTTCAGTGCAGCGTCACGTGCTGCTGGTGCTTTAGTGTAGCCACTAGCCAGGGTCAGTCAGTGCTGCTACTAGTTTGGCCTTTGGTCCTGCTGTGACTCTGAGGAGTCCTCCAATGCTGAGTCGTGTCACCACTGCCTGTGTGATCTTGAGGAAACAGTCAAGAGGACAGACTGGACTCATCACAGTCACTTTCACATCAGTCAGGCCACAACGGGTATGTTGCGTTGACTAGTCATCTGCAAGCTGCAGTGTCCAAGTCATTTGTGCTGCTGAAATAACTAGTTTTATTGCATTGGAGAAATAAATTAAGCTGTGGTTGCCCTGGTCATGGTCTGTCTGTGAGTGTTCAGTAACCTGAGTAGTGTACTGAGTCTTTAATAAGATTTGAGTTTGGCACTGAGTGGACCATGGGATGATAATAAGTCACCTGAGGGGAACTAACTTGTGCGACTTGCTCTTGCTGGCACAGTTTTATCTTGGTTTGATTTGAGCCATATACATTACTGGGAAGTTGCAGCAGGTTGCTCTAGGAAACTTAATTTCTGAAGTGACTGTAGTCAACACCTGCAGGTCCTGCAGGTTCTTAAGGCTCAGTCTTTTGGCAAACTCTGTTTAGCTGCTTTGGCACCAATGACTTGGAGTAGGGCAAGGATGTGGCAACTCAGCATTGGCAGCAAAGCAACTTTTAGGTTGACAAACTATAAATGACAATGGAGATGGAGGAGAGGAGACAGTGGGAGAACAGACAGAACTGAGGACAAAGATAGCTGCACAGAGGGTGATTGTGGTGGATGCATTGCGGAGGCAAGGAGCTTCCAGCATGTCTCAGGTTTGGAGCTCTAAGGAGTCTTGAGTGGGGAAATAATGGAAGGAACTGTGAGCCCCACAAACTGCTTCAATGCATGCTTCAGTTTTTGGTTTTGGCAGAGAGAACAGGTATTCAAGGAGGCATGTGCAGGAGATCATGGCAGCTACAATCCCCATTTTATTAATTAATTTATTTGGAATTTGAATTTGATATCTGGGAAGGCAGGGCACACTAATTGAAGTCTAATGTCCAGGTGTGTCTCGGGAGGGAAAAAGAAGAAGAAAAGAGGATCCATAATTATTAATAACAAAAGTAGTTGCAAGGTACAGTAGTGGAAAGGAAAAACAAGACAAGTTAAAGGTAACTGAAAAGTGAAAATTTACAAAATGTTAATATTGTACTGATAAAATGTTTCTTTGTGCAGTAATTTGTAATTCTGAATTGTGTTGTTTATAATCAAGGGCATGTGACCTGTCAAGTCATGTGGCATAACACATAGCATTATAAAACCATCCTGCTTGAGTACCCTGGTCGTTACTGCAGAAGAGTGGAATGTTGGCATTTAGGGCCCCGGCCACAAAATATGACTTGGAGTAGGGGCCCCCACATCCATTAATCTGGCCATGCTTTAATCTATTTATTAATAATTTTATAAGGATTTTGTAATCCCTGTTTAATAAGGCAATTGGTCTATAACTATCTACTTTTGTTGGATTTTCCCTTCTTTTAATATTAATATTACTTTTGCTTCCTCCATTGAAGGGGTATGAATCTTCCTTCTTTAATATTTCCTGAAACATTAATGTTAGCCAGGGTATTAGATCATCCAAAATGTTATATAAAATTAAATAGTTAATCTATTTTACCCTGGCCTTTTGTTTTTGGCATGCTAGTAACAGCTTCCATAATTTCCTTTTGGTGAAGTTTTCTTGATTACACTCTAGTAAGGAAAGTTGTGCTTTTCCTAAATATTCCCCAGTGGCTGTTGTTGTAGGATGTAAGCTTCAATAATGGCTTCTCCCATCTCTTTGTCTTTAATTAGATTTTACCCTTGTCATCTACCAGACTATATTTTTCTTTTTGTTTTTAAAAGAACATGCTAATATTTTACCTGATTTATCTCCTTGTATTGTATGTATTTTACTTTCTTAACTTTAGCTACATTTGTTTGCCACTTCCTTGTTATAAATCTCAGTTTTTGCAGCTTTTAAGCTAAACCACTATTTAGCATATGTTTTGTAATCTTTAGTTACTAATATGTGTAACTTATTTAGTCTATTATCAGTTTCCTGCATTTTCCCACCTTTTCTTGTTAATGAATGCTTTATATGATATTACTGTTCCTCTTACCATGGCTTTGAAAGCATCCCATAATTCTTTAACTGTTTGAGCCAGCATAATTGAGGAACCAGCATTTGTTTATCACCTCTTTAACTTTCTGACAAAACTTTTATCTACCAGCAAAGTATTGTCTATTCTCCATTGCCGAGGAAAAAATATATTCTGATCCGCACCTCCATCTCAACCTGGATCATAGCATGATCTGTTAAATAAATAGAATGTATAACTGCATTTTTAATAGACGTAATAATCTGTTAGATAGAAAAATGTAATCTATCCTTGAGAAGCCCAGATATTTTTTATCGTGAAGGGTACACTCTTTTAACTGTGGGTTCAGAAATCTCCAATGGTCCACTAAATAGCATTGCATAAAAAATGATTTATTAATTTGAATGATATTTATTTGTTGCATTTATTTTAAAGTTTATCCAGCTCAGGATTTAATAGTGTATTGAAATCCCACATCAATATAATATTTTGTGCTGACACAGTTGTTAGTGCTCCAGTCACCTCCAGCAGAAAGGCTGAATAGTTGCCAAAGGAGCATGTATGGAGCCAACAGCCAAAATGATCCCTCTGACTTTAAACTGTACTAACAATATTCTCCCATTCTTATCTGAAAAGATTGTAAAATCACTATTGGGGTGTTTTTCCAAAAGCAAGGTCACTCCAGCACTTTTGTGTCCCCTCAGAAGAAAATAAATGCATTACCCACTTTTGCTTTCATTTCTTAATTTCCTTTTGTCCAGATGGGTTTCTTGCAATGCTATACAGAAGGCATTAGATTTTTTAAGAATGAAAGCAATCTTGTCCTTTTATGGGAGAATGTATTCATTCACATTTAGAGACAAAAAAATAGTTTATCCATAATCATTAATAATAATCATACTATCTCTTTCCTTTAACCACTCTAAATAAAAAGAACAAAACAGTTTTGTACCCCACTATAAAATACCCTCAAACCCCTATATTTTCCCAACATGTTTTCCTTAGAAAGCTAGACCACAAACAATTTGAGATCCAATAGGATTGCCCATGAAATGTTTATTTGTAGCTCTGTTCCTTAATCTGCCACTCAGTTCAGTTCCAGAGATGCTTCCATCCCATTTCTAGAAAAAAGAACAAAAAATATCAGAAAGAGCACCTGGAGGAGAAAATATAAGGTTATTCAAATACTCTAGTGTAATTTAATCTCTCATATTTCATCTAGACCATTTTACGCCACTTAATCAAATAACTTAGTAATCTTTAGTTTTAACTCCTTTTCAGCTTCTTCTACCATGGAATAAATTAAGCATGTCCCTTCATAAACAACATTTAATTTTGCAGATGCATAATGATAGCTTTTATCCATTTAGCCCATAGTTCATTTCTTAAAAGTCATATTTTTTCTTGTACAATTTCTGCTGGAAAATCTGTTAAATGTTTTTTGCCCCATAATTGTGATCTGTTTTCTTGTATACATGAGACATAAGAGTTTCTTTGTCCTCTGTTTTCAAGAAATTCACAATTATGGGCCTGGGTGGAAAAATTTGCCAGGATAACCCTCCTGGTCTCCAAACCCTGTGGGCTCTGTCGATCTCTAGTCTAGGTGAATATTAGAGACATTGGTGTCCAAATAAGCTGCAAAGACATGATTTAGTGACTCCTTTAAGGGCCTGATGTCACCCCATGCTTCCAGTACCCACAAAACTCTAATATTTTTCTCCGGGTCCTTGCTTCATGGTCCAGCACTTTGTCCTTTATTTCCTTATTTGTTCTTTCTAGGTTTTTAATTTGTCTTTGTATTGGTAGGTTAACATCTTCAATATCTGAGACCCTTCATTGAAGGTTAGTGATATTTTGTTTTATTTGAAGATTGTTAGCAACTAGTGATTGAACAGTGTTCTGAATGCTAACTATTTTGCTTTCAAGCCTTTCAATCTTTTTACTCCTTCATTTAAAATAGCAAGCTAAGATAGAATTTGTCTAGCTCATGAGGGAAAACTTGCCTCTTCCTCATTTGAGATTTCAGAGTCTAACAGTGTTTCATGATCATCAGATTCTAAATTTGTGTCATTTTGGTTGAAGTGCACTATCAACTGTTTTGTTTTGGTAGGCTTAGAAAGCGGGCATTGTGCCTGTTGCAATTCTTTCTTTAGTTTTCATAGTCTCCAAATGTATTACATCTTTTTCACACTTTTAAATATCTTCATGGCCTGTGCAGTATTCAAGTCACATCCATTACTAGGAGATGTGCACTTGCATTGTATTACCAAAAATAGAAGCCATTTTCTCTTTACTTTCTCCTGGTAAATTGATCTCCTCTGCTGATTTTGTTACCCCATTTTTTCAATGCCAGAGTCAGATGCAGATTTGGTTATACAGTTTATGTTAGTTACCTTAGTTACCTGAATGTGTTGAATGCCTTCACTTTCAGGAATCTCTGATGTCTCCTCTGTGATTTTATTTTCTCCTTTGTGCACCTCTGTATGCTGCCTGAATAATTTGCACTCTTCTGACCATCTTCTGCTGCTGTTTCCTCCTGGACTTTCTCTGCCATGTTTACCCCAGATTGCTCTTTTCTCTTCTCTGGCTCTGGCCTCTTCCCTTCCACACCTCTCACCTCCTTTTCAGGAACAAGTGAAGTGATGTCCTTTGACACACAGAAAATTGGAGCAGGTAATAAATTCTCCACCTCTTCCTTCAGGGTTACTTGCTGCCATTGCTTCATTCAAACGTCCTTGTCCCAGAATTGGTATTCTGTTTCTTTTCAGACTTTTCAGTGCTTTTGTAGTCTGAGAAATTAACTAAAAGCTGCCACCCAGCCGGATTGTCACTTCCAATTGCCACCCCAATTTACCTGGTGGAGTGGACAAGTTTAAATGCTTATTTGGCTGCATTGTGAATCCATAATTTAGGAGAGTTTTCTTTGCTTTTCCTTCTGAATTCCTTTCCTTGGACCATGGTTTATTCATCAACATGCCTCCTCAGAGATGCCATGGTGTGTGATAACACACACCTGAGGAAGGGTAGAGCTTACCTCCTCATCAGCAGCTCAGATCATTCCTGCAGGAGGAGCCCCCGTCTCTGACCTCTGGCCATGTTTACATTTTTATGTACGTAAGAAGGGTTTTAAGTAGCAATGTGATATAAGTATTATAGTAGTTCAGCAGTGCCAACATAATTATGGTAGGGAAGGCACTTTAATGTTAAATTGTGATTTCAGTTGTTTATATCTTGGTTGTTCCTTGATACAATCTCACAACATTTTGATAGTCTATCAACTGACCTCTTGATCAGCCAATTTGGTAATATTTGGTTCAGTGTTTTTTATTTTTGGGTGAGATAGTGGTAAAAGGCAACATTTATCCACATTTGGTTTGATAAGGCTAATTCATGTACTGCTGCCTCTGATCTATGCAGAATAACCAGTGTCATGTGCACGTGCTTTAACATGGCTATTTTGAAACCAGTGAAGCTACCACTGCCCAACTCAGAGGACTGGTGGTTGGGAGTCGATCCTACCACCAGTAGTATTGACACACTGGATCACATTCCCTTCACATCCCCACAAATATGCTTGTCTGCAGATTTTATCATTTTACACAACTGGCAGTCTGGAGCCCATTCCCATCACTGGTACTGTCACCACTGCCATGTCTCTTTCCCTCTCATTCACCAATAGCCCTGGTCCTCCAATTCCATTAATGCTAAATTATCAGTAGTTATGAGCCCATATATTTTGCCAGTAGTGTCATTATTGCCACATCTCTCTCCTCCCTTCACTTAACCCTGAAATACTGCATGTAGAACCCCCATCCAACTACAATCAGTCAACCACTTTTATTCTCCACTGACCCCCAAAAGGATCCATTGTGTTCTTCATGGTCAACCAGCATAGCCCCCACCTTTGCTAATTAGAAGGTAACTAGCTGAGGTGGGGGATGGTTGTGCAAATCACCCACTGAATGACATACTATATCTTTTGGGGGAGTGAGGGAGGGTGGTTGGTACCAGAGGGCACTGGGGTGATTGTGTAAGAGGAAATGTGCTCTTGTGCTTACAGTACTACCTTGGGAACTGGAAGACTGCAGGTTAAAACCACAATGGAGCAAAAGTATTCACTGTTTGACCATGGCCAAGCCACTTAACTGCTCAGTGCCCTCTCCCGAGCTGAAGAAATGAGTAGAAGCAAGACCCAACAAATACCAAGGCAGTGCAACACAAATAACACTACCAGGAAGGATCGGCTCCAAATAACCTCAGGCAAATCAATGGAATGGAGACAATTGACCCACCACTTAGGTGAGTGAGTCAATTGTCTCCATCCCTACACTTAGAAGCAGAACCCTCACAGGAAATGAGATGTTACATCCTAATTAGGCTGTCCTGGGTAAATAAATTGTAACATAATTTTGTTTTTATGAACATTGGGTTGATGGATTGCCACTGACCTTCACTGGGATGGGGGATGGGTGGGTATGGGAGTTGCAGCTCTCAATCTTACACCCTGAAGCAGGAAGAAGAAGTGGTAAGTCCCAAGTGGACAGCAGCTGAACTGCAGAGACTGAGGTGGGACACTAGAGGATATGCAGAACAGCAAATTAAGGAATACATTTTTTTACTTTAGACATGTAGGATGTTTTGTAGAGGGTAGTTAGCAAGAGAGTGTATGTGGTTGCTGTGGTGATCATGGAGGTCTGTAAGTAGGGCTGAGTAAAATGTATCCACTGGTGGTGGAATTCTGGCAATTATTATGATTTTGCTTCTGCAAATTTTCACAAAATGTTCTCAAACATTTCACAAACATTTGCCAACATTGTGATTTATTTTATTTCCTTCAATATAAAAATATTTATACAAAATGCACCACATGTGGTATGACAACATTACTAAGTGCTTCAATTTAACATCTCTGTCCTTAAAGGTGACTGAGTTATAAGCCTCCAAACTTTCAGACATGTTTAAATTACTTGTTTTGCAATTATGTAAACTGCAGAATTTTATGTCACTATATCTTTATAATTAGAGAATGGAACAGCACCAATTTTGTTAGGTTCATTGACTGTAGAAATTAGGCTTTGAGGCCACTCCTTGTGGCCCAGTCGGCAGAGTGTTGCACTGCCATACTGATGGCCATGGTTCAGAAACAAAACTAAGTAGTCATGTTGGGAAGCAGGCCTTGGCTGAGACAGCAGCTGCTCAGCAGTGTAGCTCACTTGCTCTTGCTGCAAGTGAAGCTGTGACTGTGCAATCCAGATAGAGCACTGCCTGCAAGAGGAGGTGGAGGAAAATGTGGGAGAAAATAAAATAGCAGCCATTTGAATTAGATCCAGGTTCAGTCTGATCAGGGTATATCCTTGAATAAAGTATTTCCCTGAGAGACAAGATGCCATCCAGGGAAAAAATCAGTATAGAAAACAAAAATGCTGTGTGTGTCAGCTCTCTAATATCTTGCTCAAATGCTGGCCAAGTTATAAGCAATCATAGACTGCAAAATAACACAAGTATTTAAAGCTGAATTTATTGAGTGTTTGTGAAATTGTGGAATTTTATGATACTTCTAGCAAACCAGTATACACCACTGACAGCAACATTTTGACAGCGACCATCACTACAGCGACTACAGTGCCAGGTCACTGTAGTGATGGTGCTGGACCCTGCACTGTATTCTTGGGGTTTTGCCCTCTCCCTAATCAGCTCCAACTCAGAGTTGATTATATTTAGTGGGGGGTTCAGGGCACAGACCCCTGAAGAAAACATGTTTCTTAGTGAGAAACCATATGCCAACTGCAAATGTGGTCAACATGATGATTTCGCTGTATGGTCATTCAACAAAATTTGTCGATGACCAAGCATGGATCCTGTCAAATCCATATCCATACATTTTGTTCAGCCATACACTTGAGCTGTCAGTGTAGAAGAAGGTAAAGCATTGGTAAAGTGGCAATAATGTAGCATTCATAGGAGGATCTGTAGTAAAATTATAGTGGTGCCAAGCATCTTGAGTAATGAACCATGAATAATAGTCATGGACATCACTGTGCACTTGCCTGTCTTCTTGCACTATGACTGCTAACCACTAGAGGTCACTGACTAAATGACTTGTAGAAGCACATGCTCATGCAGCATTGTTTCTGTGCAGTGCCATCTGCTGACTCTTTAAAATCCTTTAGATAACAATGTATATTTTACCATTTCAAAACAGTGGCAGCAAGTGATGTCAAGCAGTACAACTACTTGCAATAAAGGCCATTGTGACAGAAGTATCTGATCACATTTAGGCATGATGGAGCATGATGTTAACATCGCTGCTGCAGGTGTTGTAGAGGGCATTGCAAGATCATGATACTAGTGCAGGTAAAGTGATTAAGTGATGATAAGTGCTTTGTGAAAGTTAAACTCTACAATTAGAATTCTACTGGCATTACCTATTATGTTTTATTTATTTCTGTTTAACCAGGAAGATGGACTGGGTCAAAATGATCCATTTTCTACCATGCCTGTAGGTTAGGTACAACATTGGTATTATAAACATTGCAATAAAACACAATAAATAAAAATAAAAATACATAAAACACAGCCACTGCATAAACATACAGTTCAGACAAAAGTCCACACTTCATTACCAGACATGACCATAAGCTCTTACTTAAATTACATTTGAACTCTTAGAATTTTCTGACAAATCCATATCCTGTTGTACTAGCTGATGTAACACTTTATACCCAAAGTAAGAAAATAAAACTCTCTGCTATCTTTGTTTTTGTAAGCTTCTCCGTGAACCTTTTTGTAGACGCATTTCATAAAGACAGGGCTCGATTTTTGAGCCCTAAGGATACAGCAAAACCCTGGTGCACTGATCAGTTGGTGCACGTAAGCTTGACCATTCTCCGAGCCGCACATCAGAATTTTCAGTCCCCAGGGCTAAATGATGCAAGTAAGACCAGGTTTCTCTAGTCTAACTTGTGCCATTGGGGCACCATTTCACAGAGCTTGCACCACATATTTGCCATGAAGCTGCCATAAAGTCTGAAAATTGTCACAGCCATACACAATGTACTAAAATTGAGTGCAGTTGTGTCAAAGGAGCTTGGCACAGCTGCACCAAAGAACTGGGTTGATGCAAAACATGACACAAGCCTCCATCAACCTTTGAAAATTGAGCCCACGGTTTTAGTAACTGGGTTTGTTTCTCTTAAACCTTCTGGTATATTTGTGCAAATACTTTTGTACAAAGCTTACAACTTTTGAAAAATTTCACCTGTCGTGGCAAGACCTTTGTAAGTGAATCTAATTCAAAATGGTGAGCCACTTTAGAAGATCTTGTAACAAACCTGTATGTTATTAAAGGTAACAATGTATTTAAGCAATACACTTTCTGGAGCTTGATAATAATAAGTCTGAGTTGTACTCTAAAAGGAAATAACACCTGTTTTGCAATTACTTCTTAAACTTAATTTGTTAAGTTATTCTGATTTCTATAAAGGTAATCTAACTTACTGTTTACATTTTAATTAATGTGTTTACATGATCTTGCATTGCTAATGCATGATCTAGGAATATACACAGATAAACTAAAGATCTTAACAACTTGTAATGGTTAATTTTCAAAACCAATCATGTGCAGCTTATGTCCATAAATATCTATTCTTTGCCAAGTTCCATAAGTCATTACCTTTTTTTTCTTTTCATTTAACAACAGGCTATTTTTGTAAAACCAGTTTTACAGCTTATCATAGGTTCACTGCTGGCATTCCTCTAGGTCCCCTCCTGTTTTCCCAGCACAGTATCGCACTGCATCGTCATTGTATATACTGTAATTATAGAACCCCCTCACATACCCTAGGTAAACCATTTACATTTATGGAAAATACGTGGACCCATAATGGAACCATGTGTGCAGAATTCTTGAGCAAATTTTTCCAATTAGTAATTTATAAAGTTTCTACGATAAAAGTTACACTACTAAACTACATTTATTCAGTTTAATTAGATTCCAGAATATGTTAACATTGGTATGCATGCCACATTTTGAACATATACGTTCAATAACAGTGGTGCTATAAACATCCAAATATTTTTGAAAAATTTCACGCAGTTTGACAAACTGTGATATTTTGAACTTTGTAACTTACAATTTATGTAACAGCCTCTCTTTTTAGCAATTTATAACACTCATCCAAGAAAGTATGAACATAAAATTTCAATAATCTATCTACAAGGTGGCTAAATTGTAAGCATTGAAATATTTTCATAAACTTTCACATAAATAATAAATTGCCAGACTGTGAGCATATGTAACTTCCACACCCCTCATCCAAATGTCATGAAACTTTGCATCATTTCTGGGCCTCTTCCAATAATTATGCATGCCAAATGTCAGATCTTGAGCTGTATGACTAAGTTATGTCCAATTAAAAGAATCTGGGTAAAATTAAACAACATTTTGAAAATGTCCCAGAATTTTGCGAAAATTCCTAGAAATCAGAAATTGATAATTGTTCCAGCCCTATCTGCAAGTCTGATATGTGGGGTGCCAGAGGTTGGAGGCACACAGTTAACAGTTGGACATTTAGGTGGCAGGCTCAAGCTAGATCCAGAAGGAAGCTTTATACAACTTTGGACATAGGATTAAATTGTCCCTATGTCTAATTTTCAAAGCTAGGACATAGATATGTTCAGATGCATTCTTTTTTTAAAACTCTGACCTAGTTATGTGCAGTTTTGAAGTTTAATTAAATGTCGTGGACAAAACTCTCAGAATGAGTGTAACCTGTTCTGCCATTTAAACCTATGTTTGGAGACAGTCATAGTGGTTAACAGAATGGAGCTGCAGTCCTGGAGTACTGGGTCTGAATCCCATAGCTATCACTTGCATACTGTATGACTGTGAGCAAGTCACTTAACTTCCTGTCCTTCCAGGACACACCATGAAACAAGCCTTAACTTAGTGTGTCTTTCGTGGAGTAAAATAAAATATCTAACATTTTTGTATCCAAAAGTGAAAGTAAAGGAACATAAAACAGAAATTCTGCAGATAAATACAACTTTCGAAAAATAGTTTCAACAAGACAGAACATTGCCTAGACATACAAAGGAGATTCTGACATTGACATAACTAGGACTTGCATTCATTTTATAGCTTTGCAAATCCTTCCAGACATCACATAACTAGGAGCTGCATTTGTTTTATGACTTTTGAAAATGCTCAGACCACAACACAAATGGGTCTCAATCAATCCTAACAAAGCCTTCTGAAAAATATTTAATTTTAAACACTAGTAGATTTCTGGATATGTTTCATGAACCATCACCACTTCATCAAGCCGTATCATGGTGTTTAACTGTTACATAAATTTATGGCAAGTATATTGCCAACTAAGGCTGAAACTTAGTAAACTATCACCCAGGTGCAACTGAGACACAGACCCATTCTGTATTGATTTAAATCAATACAGAATGGGTTTATGTCTGGTAACACTACTGTATGGCGGTTTGCTAAGTTTCAGTCTTATTAGACAATATGGTATGTAAGCAGTGAGACCTGATAAGATGTGTAATATTGGCCAATATCAATGTGCCCAGCGATGTGATGAAGCTCAACGCTACAGGTAAAGCATCTTACAGCCCTGGAACTGCAGGCAATCACCAATGACCCACACTCTGCATGGTCTTATTACACTTAGAAAATGGGTTGGACACATTTAAAAAAACTTCTTTAAAAGGTAAAAAGACACAAACAATACAATAAATATTACTTAGAAAAGTAAACTAGTTCCTCCTCAGATGGTTTCTACCTATCAGTCATTTTTCTTGCTACAAATGCACTAGAATATTTGCTTGTTTACCACAGAAAGTAAGAATTCAATATTCAGCAGTAGTCCTCTCATACAATGCTTGATCTGCTCCCTCCCCAAAGCATGGAATGTTAACACATAATGCATGGATTCAACATTCAGCAGAATTCCACTGGCATATACTCACAAAGACACACACAGGCCTCACATGGAGTCAGAGGCTCAATTTTATCTGTAGCAGGGTTAGCAGCAGAGAACACTTTTCAAGCTGTTTAGGCTTCCAAGGTGACTTTTCATGTTCATAAAAACACCAGAAATAAAAAATCTGAATAGTGCTTGATTATTTGATGATCCTTACAAATCTGGTTGCAGCCCTGCACCCCCCAGCATAAGAACTTTTATAGAAGTCAGTAAGGGTGGGAAGGTCACTGGTACTAATGACACTGGCAGGAAATGGGGTTGGAGGGTACTGCTAAACTATCAGAGAGTTTGGGTGTTGAAGGACCAGGTTGATTGACCATAGGATTTCCAAAGAGTCCACCCATGCAGCATCGGATCCAGTAGTCCAGTGAGGCCATAAAGGTAATGGGGAGCTAAGTAGGCAAGAGAATTCCAGGTAGATACTTGATTAGGCCCTGGGCAACTGCTAAAACTATCAGCTTAATCTGGTTCAATGTCAGTTGGCATCCATCTGTATCTCCTTCCCCGGACGATGCTGAAAATAGGCAGAATTGTCTACTCCTCCTTTCCCGTCAAAAAAACTAAATAAATATATATATATATTTTAATTTGTTTATATGTATAAGAAAGGGATTATAAAGAAAAGACCATTCAATTGCATATGTATTTTTTAATTTCAGGGATTCTTTATCTTTAGGGTCTAGTTATGTATACCATTAGAGTGGTGCCTTCATTTGGGTACCATAATGTTTCACTGCACCTAGTTAGTCTGTCATACTGGCAAACTGGATTTTGCAGTGCTGGGCATGGACAATGCCGTAAAGCTGTTGCATTGTTGACAATACACCTCCGACATGGAGGTGATCATATTATAGCTTCCGAGTATGTGGGGGTGAAGCCTCCCAAAGTGGGTGCAAGGGGTGCAGCTTCCTGCAAACAGCCCATACTTGCTCTGGGGCATTGGGCACAACTAGGGTCAGGCGGCACAATGGCCTGACATGATGATCACCATGGATATTGTGCTGGTGCCCTAATGCTGCTTGTCTCTTTGTTTGTCGCACCAGTATGGGTGAACCATCTAGTTGAAGGTTTACAGTATATGTCAGGAGTAATGGTGACAGTCATGTTGTGATGGAAATTTAGAATGAGTCTGGCAGAAGTTTTCATGGAAATGCAGTAATATATACTTTTATGTTTCTGCTACCTTGGCATGGATCTACTCCCCAGAGTTGGGGTTTGCTGGTGTCAGTGTGGGGACATGAAGCGCACACACTCTTTATATTCTGGTAATGTCCACACATAACTTCTTTTTGATCTCAAATTGAGGACCGAATATCTCAAATATTGGATTATACTGGCCCATTAATGCAGAACTGGTGTTATTAGCTATCCCCCACAGCGTCTTCACAAATCTTCTATTCTCCTACTTAACCGTATATTTTGGCAGCTGAGAAAGCAATAACCCACCTTTGGTGACAATCAGATGTTCCAACTGTAGAAATGTGGCATAATATAATTACAGTACTACAGTATATAAAATGGAACAAATTACTGCAAAATTAGAAAATTGGGATTTAGTGTTTGAAATTAAATGGCATTGCTGGGTTTTTACATATCTTAAGAAGATTCTCGTTTTGTCCCATAGACAAGGGGCTAGTGTTTGTCTCTAGGAACTTCAGACAGGAGGAATTTCTTTTTCTGCATAGGTGATCTCGGTGGGAAGATTGAAGACATTGAAATTACAATCTTTAAAAATCTTTGTATGATTTATAATAATAGAACTGTAGTGGCTGGACTGGGCTGTGAAGGGTGATTATTTTATTACTTCTGCACTTGCCATTTGTTATGGTACAGCCATAAGGAAAACTAGAAGTGGTCATGATACCTTATCAAGGTTGTCTGTATCCTAACATAGAATTTTATACAAACATATGAACATATGATGTGCCAGCAGAAACAGATAACCCAGTCTATCTAAGTTTTTCTAGTGTGCAGCTAGCACCCTAGTTTGCAGCTGTCCTACCCCTTCCCTTTGTCATCCCACTGCCATCCCCACCTCCCCACCCTCATTCTCCCCTGTTCCCTGTCCCATGCCCTTTTAAAGCTGTTCACAGATTTACATGATACCACCCATTCTGGTAGTCGTTCCATTTTGCTACCACCCTCTGTGAAATACTGTCTCTTCATTTCCTCTTAAATCTTCCCCCTCTATTCTAAGCCCATACCCCCTGGTGTCCCTCACTCTTCTTAGCTTAAAGACCCCATCTGCTCCATCCTTATTGATCCCACTCAGATACACATGAATCCCCCGTCCCTTTTATCCTCCAGGGTGTACATATTCAGGTCTCCCAGCCTGCTCTCATAGTCTCTCCCTCCATTCCACATATCATCTTCATTGTCCTCCTCTGCACCCCTCTAGTAGCCTGATATCATACTTTAGGTTTGGATTCAAAACTGCTAACAATACTCTAAGTGCAGCCTTACCAAAGACCTGTAGAGGGGCAAGATCACCTCTCTTCAACTGTTCTTCTGCACTGGGTAGTGTTGTTCATGTTCCTATTATCATTACTCCTAGGTCCTTCTCCTCCTCAGTGATCTCCTGCTTACCCCTCCACCCAGCCAGTATTCTCTCCTTGGGTTCTTGACCCCTAAGTGCACAACCTTACACTTCTTTGTTGAACCCAAGTTGCCACCTCTCTGACCACTCTCCTAGCTTGCTTAGGTCCCCTGCAGCTGCTTCCATCCCTCCCCTCCATCCACCAGCTCCCGATTTTGGTGTGAGTCAGCGGAACAGACATACCTTGCTGATCACCCCATGTGCAATGTCTGATATAAATAGCCCCAATAATACTGGCTCCAGCACAGAGCCCTGTGGCACCTACTCATCACCGGCCTTGGAGTTGAGAGCTCCCTCTCAACACCACCGCTGCAGCCTTCCACCAGCCAGCTTGAAATCTAGTTCCATAATTTTGCCCCTAACCCTACACCAGTTAGCTTCCGCCGCCCATGAGGCACCAAATCAAAGGCCCTGCTGAAGTCCAAATAAAGAGCATCCACCTCATGACCCTTATCCAGCTCACCTGTCAATCAGTCATACTATTGTATCAGGTTGGTTTGACAAGATTTCCCTGATCGAACCCATGCTGCCTCATATCCTTTAGTATCGCTTCCATGAGTTTGCCCACTATGGAGGTGAGACTTACTGAAGATAATTATTCAGTTCATCCCTGGTCTGCTCTTTTTGTAATGGTATTACATGTGCCATCCTCCAGTCCAGTAGCACACATCCCGACTCCAGTGAAGTGATGTACAGAGCTGCCAGCAGCTCCACCAACACCTCCATAATCTCCCTCAGCACCCTGGGGTGGATACCATCTGGCCCTGGTGCCTTGTCTGCCTTCAGTGCCTCAGTCCCTCTAGGACTCTACTTGCCTTAATTCTTTCATCTGTCACCTCCTCTCCCCTGTCCCCACCCTCCCAGGCCATGGTGGTAATGGTCCCCTTTTCTTCCGTGAACACTGAGCAAAAGTATTCAGTCAGTGTTTCCACCTGCTCTTCCCCTTTTCTGTCCACTCCACACCTTTTATCCTCACTATTGTGTCCTTGCACTTTCTTTTCTCCATGATGTATCTGAAAAGTATTTCTACCCCCTTTAATTCCCAGTGCTAATCTCAGCTCCTCTGGGCCTTAGCTTTTCTCACTTTTCTGGTCACCTCCCTAGACCATCTTGCATCCTCCCTGTCCACTTCCTTCCCCATCCTCCTAAACCTCTGGTGCACCTCTTGTTTGCCTCACCACCTCCACCACCTTTCTGTTCAACCAGCATGGTTTTCTTGCTCTGCTACTCTTACTCTGTGTCTTGGCGCAGGCTTCTGTTGCCTCTGTAACCTTGTTTAATAATATCCCATTTCTTCTTCATGTCCACCTCCTGCCTTATGCCCTCCAGTTTCCCTTTCAGTTCTTCTGCATCCTCCCAAAGTCCACCCCTGAAGTTTACCAGCCAAATAACTGATTTATCTTGCTCTCCACACATTGTGATATTAAACCACACCATTTGGTGATCACTGTCAGCTAGTGGGTCCTTCACCTTCATTTCTCTAACTGCCTCCCATTCAACAATACCAGATCTAAAGTGTTCTTTAGCCTAGCAGGTACACTAACCAACTGTGTCAGGAGACCCTCCTGGATCATGTCCAGGAGCACTCCTAGCACTAGAGGTGACGGAATGTTCCAGTCAACCCTCAGCAAGTTGAAATCCCCACGATGACCACCTTCCCTTTTCCACATACCTTTCTGATTTGTCCATAAATTCCCTGTCAAGCTCCTCAGACTAGGACGGCTGTCTACCACCCCAAACCTCAGTTTCCTACCCCTTGATTCTAGGAGCTGCAGCCAGATTGCTTCTGTTCTGTGTTCTTTCCCTCGTCCCTTGTGCATTTGATCTAGTCCCTCCATAGACTGCCACCCCACCCCTCCCTCCTTATGGTCCTTCCTGTATAATTTGTATACTGGGATTGTCAGATCCCAGTCCGTGCTCTGCTGCTCATGTTTCTGTGACAGCTGCAATATCCACCCTCCACACTGCTAAAAGTGCCTGTAGCTCAGCTGATTTGTTTTTTCGTAAGCTTCTTGCATTAGCGAGATCACCCTCCATTCTTCCTCCTTCCTTCACCAGCCTCCATCTCATCCTTCTACTCACTCCTTTTTGAACTCCTGAGTCCTTATCTGCTAGCCTGGTGGGAGTAGGCTGTAACTCTCTATCGGATTCCTCACCTACCTGTCCACTTGCCACCTCCCCATGTGTTTAAATCCACCTTTGTCACAATATACCTCCCAGTCTTCGCTTTAATACCTCCTTCCCTCCACACACACAGGTGCAGCCTATCCCATGCAAACAGATTGATATTATCCCAGGTACCTCCAGCCGCACACGTCAACCCCATAACCCTTGGTTTCACACCATTCTACCAACCATGTGTTCAACCCCCTAATCCTCTCCTTTTTCACTGTGCTTGCAGGGTACTGGGAGCACACAGGGAAGGCCACTGACTCCCCAGCCTCCTTGCATAACCTACCCACTTCCTCAATCCTCTCCATTGTTCCCTCCACTATTTCCCCACTAGGTCATTGGTCCCCATGTACCACATATGTAGTTTCCTCCTACCCCTCCTTACACACCTTAGGATTGCCTGTCCTGTCTTGTCTGCCTTTAACCCTGGATGGCCTCACCATATCCAACTGTGCCTCTCCCCTTGCTGCCCATCAGATGCTCTGAGTATAGAGTCTCCCACACAGTACACCCCTCCTCTTTCCTTGTGCCCATCACCATCACCTCACCCAGGTTCTCATTCCTGGGGACACTCAAGATGATGCTTTTACCATTTGCCAGTGTCTTCCCCGACCCTCTCAATTGGGTCCCTCCCCTCCACCTATTTGACTGCCAACCTCTCTCCCTCCTCACCTCTCTGAGTATTATGCCTTCCCCTGCCATGCCATGCTCAATCTCTCCACTAGTAATGCCCCTCACTTCCTTCTCTTTGTGAAAACTATCCTTTGTGCAATCTCCTCCTGTGTCCTCTTTTCCTATGTCTGCTAGTACAGCAAACATGTTCCCTACCCTTTGCCTTACTATGTGTTTTCCTCCCTCATGCCTACTGCTGCTCCTCTTTTTCTAGATCCTACTAGAGTCTATCCTTCATCAGCTGACTTCCTGTCTAGTTTGCCCTTCTCGATCCCTCTCTTTAACCACTGTTCCTTCTCTGTGGTGCTCTCACAATACTCTCAGATGTCAACCCTTCTACCGACACAATCCTCTTCTCAACCCTCAACCTCACCATCTCCCTGCCAAGCCACTGAACCTCTTCCTCGAGCCTCCTTAGCCTGTGGTATGTTTGGGCACCCTCCAGTCTCCACAGTATGTTCATCGGCATTGCTGCCTCACAACCATTGTACCCTACAATCCTACCCATGGTTCACACTGCCTATACAAAACAGTGAAGTACAGTTTCTCTGTATTGATTGCAGTTGTTTACAAACACAGTTACAAACCCACAAATAGCATCCCTAGGTCTCCGAAACACATACAGTCCAGAAATTAGATGTTTGCCCATGACCTCTTTAGGACCCTCCCCTGGCTTTAGTGTTGCGCTGTGCCCTGTTGAGCTTAATCCAAAAAAAACACACCCACAGGGACCTTTAAGGTAAATTCAAAGACACTGCCACAGAAACCTTTACGTTTCATTCAAAACACAGTCACAGAAACCTTTAAGCTAAATAAAGAAGACAAAAAATTAGCAAAACTTACAAAATCCTCTGCACTCTAACCCTCCTGCAACAAGTAGAATTAACTAATCCTAGCCCAGCCTCTAATAGAAATTCTAATCCCAAATGCCCTTGCATGCAGCATAAGACAGCCAACTACAGTACTAACTGGAAACCACAAAGCTACTCATAAGAACTATAGACCTACTCACAGGTTACATATATTTATATATCTTTAAGAATTAGCTCATATGGCTATTCCTTATTTACTCCTTCCTGACCTGCTCTGAGGGCTAATGTCAGTTTACAGCTCCACAAGCTCTCCGCTCACAGCCTTCAAACCCAACCCTAGTGTTTTTTAGGATTTAAGAAATACTCCAGCCACAGAAACCTTTAAGCTAAATTCCACCTTAAGCTAAATTTAAAAAATATTAAAATTTACAAAAATCCTCTGCACATTAACTCTCTGAACAGCAAGTAGAATTAACTAATCCTTGCTCCTGTAGTTTACAAAACAATAGCAAAACTTACAAAATCTTCTCCACAGCAAGCAGATTTAGCCAGCCCTTCTCTCCTGCAGTTTGATGGCTGTGTCAGAATTTAAAAGGCGCTGTGGATGGACAAGTCTGAGTATACCCTGTGCAGTCACTCCAGCCACAGAAACCTTTAAGCTAAATTCCACTTTAAGCTACATTAAAATATATATATATATATAAAAACTTACGTAAATCCTCTGCACATTAGCTCTCTCAACAGCAAGTAGAATTAACTAATCCTTCTCTCCTGTAGTTTAACAAACTAGCAACACCTACAAAAATCTTCTCCACAGCAAGCAGACTTACAGTACATTTTATAGGTCATGTACTGTGATGTGAAGCTGTCATTTTCATTTATGATGTGACACTAAACATTTTCTTTATTGTGAAAATTAAAATAAAGATTAGAAAAAAGAAATTTAGAATGAACAAAGTGACTCATGAAATCTGCATGTGATTTGTCTAAATTTCAGATCAGATGCTGTAAACATTTTCTTTACAGGTGGGTATTGGCACACACTCATATGCCACTGGAATTGTAACAGCCAATTAGAATGCAATATTAAACTTCCACTTTTCTAATTCAGTTAAATTTATTTATTTTTATTTATTTTATAATGTTTGACCAGGAAAGACACTCTAAACTGGGGCTTGTGTCCAAATATGTCCTGGAGCGCAGGTAAGTTAAATGGCTTGCTCAGGTTGCACAGTATACACATGGTGGCTGTGGATTCAAACCCAGTTCTCCAGATTTGTTGCACAGTAATCTTAACCACTATGCTCTACTGCCTCCCAAGTGGTGATCACCTTGATGGGTCTGCTGAAGTGGTTCTGGTCCATGAAACATTGCCTGAAATTGACTAATGTGGCTTAAATATAATCACTTGGACCACCAGGGGCACATGTACCTTGGGTATGGTTGAATCAAAGTCTTGACTTCTTCCACATTGATGCCATCCATAGAAGTTCCTCCACCAATGTGGAGTAATGTTGTGCATTATACAATGGCTCCAAGAATCAGCAGCCTGAGTTGGCTGATTGGCACCTTTCAGCTGTGGTAAATCCTGTCATTACCCATGGCAAAGGTGCCAATCAATATATCTACAATCAATTACGACCCCCGACCATCAGGTTGAAATCCACCATCTTTAAGCACGAGGAAACTGCTCTCACTGCCAAACCACCTCTGTAGAGAGCAGAATTTAAACTTGCAGTACACTTTATAGACCCTACCTAACACAGCTACTGCACCTCCATTAAAAACACAATAGCATTATTAAAATAAAACAGAAATACACACACAACAATATGACGCATAATGCAGGCCAAATTCAGACCACGGCTCTCAGTACTGTCCATTCCATGCTTCACAGCTCGCCCCACACTCCAGTCTTCTTGAGTAGCTGCTGTTTGCAAAATCACCTGCCATCTCCATTTCTTCTCCTGGTGCCAGAAAAAAATACAATACTGACTGCTAAACTGCTGGTGTGGTGGCTACACTTTTCTATCTTTCTTTCTCTCTCTCTCTTTCTCTCTCTGTCTCTCTCTCTCTCTCACTTTTATTCACATTTCCATCTCCCATAGGGCATATTTAGTCAAATGGGAACTTAAATGGGAACTATTTTTTAGCAGCGCAACAATAAAATCAACAAAAACAGTAGTCAAAATAATAAAAAAATATTTGTATTTCATTTTAACTTACAGTAAGTAAAGGGGCACATTGTATGGTGCAATAATCCACTCCAGGGTGTGTGGGTGATGCAGGGGTTTACCAACACCAGACATAGTTTGGTCACTTGGCCAGAGGCCTCATGACCGAATCCACACCAGGCTGGGTAAACCCAACATCACCACACCCTGTTGTGGTTTATTGCTTAAACATGTTCTGGTATTCACTCCATCCCAACAGGAAGATTTTCCTCAAGGTGATGCTCCTGTTTTTAACAGTTATTATTCTATGTAGATGTGATGCACAGTGTGATCTCAAGTCTACCTGACCAGAAATGATTTCCTCTTTCAGTCTTTACCACTTTGTCCTCAACTACCCTGTCCACAGTCACAATTTCTCTTTATTCTGACATCCTTGCCTCCCTTGACTTCTGAAGCCATTCCCATTGTGCATAGTTCTTCTACTTCATTTCTGTTCACTGTTATGTCTGCCACCCCTCCTCTGCCCACTACCTGTGCTCATGTGTCTTCTGTCCTTTATAGTTCCCAGCCTAGACCAATACCTTTATAGTCTGCTTTCTCTCCCATCTTTTCTTCTTTGGAACAACAGTACTCTCTCTCCTCTCTCTCTCTCTCTCTCTCTCTCTCCCTCTCTCTCTCTCTCTCTCTCTCTCTCTCTCTCTCTCCCCTTCTCTCTCTCTCTCTCTCCCATTACTTCGTCTCCTCCAAAGTTCTCCTTGTGATTTTCCTTCGGTGCTTGCTTCTGTAGATAACCCTCTTCCCACCCCTTCATCCTCCCTCAGCTCCTAACTCTCTTTTGCCCTTCTTCTCCAGCTACAGTTCACCCATTCTCTCTTTCTCTACTGAACTGTACACAGCACCTTCCTTCTTGTATGGGAGAAAATGCATCTGCCCTCCTGCTTCCTGAGACTCTACCTGCCCTTCTTGTGTCTTCCCTTGGCTCTCTGCTCCTAACAATTACTCCACCCACTCAAGAATAATATACTGAATATTCTATTTCATATTACTTTTGCTGTATCATTCTTCTTTTGCACCATTGAGAACTGTTACAGTACTGTATTTATATGTATTTTATATGTATTTGCTACTGGCACTCTTGTACTGTATTGTTGCAGCTGTTTTGTATTTCCATTTATTGAGTTATTGTCTTATATCTTATACTGGATTATATCATTTCTGTTGATTGCTTTTGTTTTTGTAACCCCCAAATTCCATCTCGGGTCACACCTGGAAACATATCTCAACTCTGGGACTTTCTCAGTCACCAGTTTGTAAATGATAAATAGCATAAATAAAAGTATGGACAGAAATATTTAATCTTTGAAGAAGCATTCCTTGTGAAACATTAGGTCAGAGTGTCTAGAAGGCTTGGGGTTAGTATTATGACATAAGTGTTATTATACTGCACTTTGCTGATAACCATTTGGACACTTGTTTATTTGAAAGTCAATAAAGAACATTCTCAATTCTGAATATTTCTGTGGAGCAAAAGGAAGTGAAAGTATCCTTTTTCTTTTATATTGTCGATTGTTTGGGGATTGAGTACCACTGTGCCTAGTAAGTTTATTTTGATGTCATAAATATTTTAATTTCATAACTTTACAGTTACCCTACTGATTATTAGGGAATGACGTATCTATTACTTCATGATGATGAGCCCTTGATAATTTTCTGATGAGTACAGATTAACATACCATATTATCATCCTTGATTATGCAAATTGGAGATGACATATTTGAAGTGGATTCTGTGAGGAGGACTGGCAGTCCTTGTCTTTAGAATTTTGTTTGGACTTTTTGAATGGCCAGATATTGGCTGTTAAACAGCACTGCCACCCATATCAAAGGTTCCCCATCCTTAGGCAGCATTCCTTTAAAAATCAAAATGTATTCCTAACATGAAATTAAGAGATAAAATAGTGTGCTCTCCTGTCTTTCTTCTTTTTTTGCGGGACCTTTTTCTTTGGTTAGCTGTCCGCTACAATGTCTTGCTGTGGTTCACAACATGGCCACCTGTGGATGCTTCCACATGTTTTTCAGCCCTATTTTTGTCTTTGGGACAAACTGGTCTTTTAATGTTCCTTCCCTCAGTGCAGGTTTAGCTTAACAGCAGCATGGAACACACTACTATACTGTTGTCTTAGAGCATTGCCCCCTTCCAGATCTCAGTGTGAGTACTATTGCATTTGGTTGCTGGAGGTAAACAGTAAAAGTGGAATTGTTTCTTGCAGTTTTGAGAGTAATGATGGTGTTTGCCAGCATTTAAATCAGCACTGCTTGCAGCACTTTTTAGTGCATTCCTCTCTTTCCTGACTGGTCAGGTGAACTCTGGAGGAGAACCGCTGGAGAAAAGCCATCTGAACAGCAAAAACATGACTGGGTTGAATGGAGGGATGGTTAGGGAAAAAGAAACTGTCAGGAGCAATCTTTCCTCCTACACATTAACAGGTGAGGCAAGAGTGAGTTGCGGCAGACGGTATGAATAAGTCTGGGAAATTTTCTGGCGCCGCAACTGCATATCACCCCAGCAGAATGAGGTAAGCGTAAGCTGACTAGGCTGCAGAGACTAAGAGGAGCACAGCATCCTATCCCTCAGCTGAGCAAGGTCAAGCTGAGTGGGAGGATCAGGATTTTCTTAAGTGCAGTATTAAAGCAAAATATAAAACCATACACTACTTTCTGTCTAAGTCCTGACACCACGATTATTAGCCTGCCTATATAATAAACAAACATACAGTATCAATGATTTAAAAGCAAAAGGATAAAGGGCTAAAAATTCTCAATATTTTCTTACCTAAATAATTTTGGCACAGAGCCAAGTAAACTGTGACCAGCCTAGTGAGATGCACAAAAGAACTGAGGATTCTGGAAGCAAAGAGCAAGGAGATCAATCAGATCACAATCTTGGAATTCTTTTTGTGCATCAGCCTATGAGGAGAACTCAGGTAACCTATGTGTTGTGACTTGGAGTGCTGCCAAAGGTATAATAGATAATAGGGCTTTAAAAGATCTTTCAGCAAGCAGTTAAAGCCACATCTGTAAGAGATAGGTTGGCAGGGACATGTAATGTCCACTGCTGCACAAAAGTACAGACACCAGTGTTCAGCCTTACTTCAACTTCCCCACTCCCATCCAGGGAATTTGTCAGACAGTAAGCTGGAGCTGACAAGTGCCTCTTCAGGAAGCATGCATCCACTCTCAGCTATTGCATGATGGAAGTAACAAGAAACACAATAATTAGGCAAAGTGAGGAAAGGCAGAAGGCACATTAACATGGCCCTGCTGTCCAATACAAAGCTATTTTCTTAATTAAATAAACCTCACTTGAGCCCTTTTGTTTTATTTTATGTCAATTACTTACATGCACTATCTGTAGTAAAACACTCTCAGGCTGGTGTTCCTTATCATGCCCCTTCCTTCTCTATCTTTAGGATCCTGATTAGTTGGATACTGTATTTTAAACCTCAGCTAGTAACTAGGAGGTGAGAGAAGGTGGAGTTTAAGGAGGAGCAAAGGCAGTTCACTCCTAATTAAGCTGTTTATTTAGTTAATTTGGTCAGACAGTGCTAATCTATGCCCATTTAAAGGTGTAGGATTGATGGGTAATTATTGTATGCATCTAGTGTTTGACTTTGTCCATGCTTTGTCCTTAATATTGTAAGAACAATGTTTAACTAATGGAACTGGGCAGATCACATGACCAGTGGGAGGATAATTAAACCACAGCACAAAGGGACAACACTCAACAGAAACTGCAAAGAAATAGGAAGTAGCTGCTGAATTTTTGAAGTTCAGATAAAAACAGGCACAGTCTACAACAACTAGCAGTTCTTGAAGGTTCAAGGTTCAATCACAGCATCAGTACAGTGTATAAAGCTCAGTGCTAAAGTCACAGGCTGCCAGACCATCAGCTTTTGAGGGTGCAATGTTCACTCACAGCATAAACACATTGTATTGAACTGAATGCTAAAGTCACAGTCTGCCATACTAGCAGTTTTAAAGTGCAAAGTACAATTATAGCATCAAAACATTGCCTTGAACTCAATACTAAAGTCCAAATTATTTAATCTTTAAGCCGTGTTTACAGAACTAATCTCAATCCTTCTTTGGAGGATTGCAGAGCTACTAACCAAAAGATGCATGGCTAACATGTATACACAGCCCCCTCAGGCCAATGTAAGACACATGGAGAGGAGCAGGAGTCAGGGCAGTCAGCTGATGGATGCACCTGTAGTGGGAGCAAGCAGTGCAGCTTGCCCACATAGCTACTTAAACTGCTCTCCCAAATGCCCGAGCATCACGGGGAGTGGCTTACCATGATTCGGTAAGTGTCCACATGATGGCATTTGTACCTGCAGCAACCTGGGCACTTGGGTTATGATGGAAATGTCACCGTAAACACGCTTCAGATTGCTTACAGTAGCAATTTACATAGGCTTCTCACACAACATAGTCCAGTGCTTCAGCTATACTAAGCCTTGCCCAGGGGTGGAGGTGCTCTCCTGCAAATAGATACTCTGACACTGATACACATAAGCATATTTATCCACAAGACAAGGCAAGCTGCAGAGCTGCAAAAGCCTGCTGTAAGTAGGTCATCTGCTGAGAGAGACCATGAATGTGACTGCACCCCACTGTGCAGCTGTAATTCACTAGTTACAAGGAACAGCTCAGATTGTTTTCTCCACAGGACAAGCAGGTCAAGAGGCATCCACCAAATTGCAATAGGCTGTCTCTAAGTAGGCATACTTATTCTGAAATTCTATTTTGGGCTTGCATATTTCTGTTGCTGGATCTTTGAGTTGGGAAGGGGAGAAGAGGGAGACAGTGGCATACAGAGGAAGAGGCAGGAGTCTTTATAGTGCACAGCAGTGCCATTGGCCCAGTGAGACCACACACGGCTGAAGCCAATGAATCATGTGACTGAGTTCACTACTCATTTCCTCAGGCTGAGAGGTGCACAGTTGAACCCAATAATCTGGACACCAACAACTCATAAGCTCCAAAGTGCCCCTAACAAGTTGGAAGCAAGGTGAAAAGATGAGGGTGCGGTGGGTGGGATGGAACCATCACATTCATCGAGATGATCCATAATCACTATCAGATCATTGGGATCCCAGAAGGGTCAATACCCAGGGGCACAAGGGAATTATGGTGAAGAATCTGCAGTAAGAGCAGTTTGAGTGTAGCTTTATAATTACGAAGGTTAACAACAATGGGCAGTCCCAGGCTACACAAGGGCAGACAATGGGGTGGCAGTGAAGGACAAGAGATGCAAGGGTTACATGGTAGAAGTATGAGGAGAAAAGGCAACCAGGCTACTCGAGGGTGGGTGTGGGGCACATCATAGAGGAATGGGGGAGATGTACAGATAAGTCAAGAGCAAAGTAGGAGAAGGAAACCATTATCCCAGGAGAGGTATTAGCATGGCTGGATTAACCTGTATACTAATTATGCCATGGCGTAGGGCCCCAAGGTTCAGGAGGCCCCACTGTTAACTTATTTACAGCTACTTTCTTTAATTCTGGCTGTACTGGACAACCGCTGACAGGCTGAATTGCCAAAAAGCAGCCCCTCCTTGGAGTCAGTCAGCCCCCACCTCACTGAGTCAGCCTGCTGAATGATGACCCCGCAGCTGCTCTGAGCAAGTGAGCCTCTCAGTTTCTCTGCGGCTGCTCCAGCTTCACTCTGATCCACCCTAACCTCACCACACAACCAATCATGTCCATCAGAGGTTCTCTGGAGTGTGGCAACTGGGAGTGGGAATCAGTGTGTGCATGTGCATGGCATCAGGACATGTGGCTGGGCAGTAATGAGGAGTAGAGGAGGAGAATGAGAGAGCTGTGGCGGCTCAGTCGCTGCGCCGGGCGGTTGGTCTCGTCTATCAAAGAAGAAGAGTCTCTGTCTAAAGACACAAAAGTAGAGCGAGAGTCTGAGCAGGCCATGGGGGTCATCCAGGTCAGATTTGGCTTCAGTGCAACGTCATGTGCTGCTGGTGTTTTTAGTGTAGCCACTAGCCAGAGCCAGTCAGTGCTGCTGCTGTTTTGCCTTTGGTCCTGCTGTGACTATGAGAAGTCCTCCCATGCTGGGCCACGCTGCAAGGCTGAGTCATGTCACCACCGCCTATGTGATCTTGAGAAAACAATCAAGAGGACAGACTGGACTCATCAAAGTCACATTCACATCAATCAGGCCACACAGGTATGTTGTTTGACTTGATCTGTATGCTGCAGTGTCCAAGTCGTTTGTGCTACAGAAATAACTAGTTTTATTGCACTGGAGAAACAAACTAAGCTGTAGTTGCCTCTGGTCATGGGCTGTCTGTGAGTGTTCAGTAACCTGAGTAGTGTACTGATGAGTCTTTAATAAGATTTGAGTTTGGCACTAAGTGGACCATGGGATGCTATAAGTCACCTGAGGGGAACTAGCTTGTGCGACTTGCTCTTGCTGGCACAGTTTTGTCTTGGTTTGATTTGACTCATATACATTACTGAGAAGTTGCAGCAGGTTGCTCTAGGAAACTTAATTTCAGAAGTGACTGCAGTCAACACCTGCAGGTCCTGCAGGGTTCTTAAGGCTCAGTATTTTTGGCACAACTCTGTTTAGCTGCTTTGGCATCAATGACTTGGGTAGGGGCAAGGATGTGGCAATTCAGCATTGGCAGCAAAGCAACTTTTAAGTTGACAACAAAACTATAAATGACATTGGAGATGGAGGAGAGGAGACAGTGGGAGAACAGACAAAATTGAGGACAAAGGTTGCTGCACACAGGGTGATTGTGGCAGATGCATTGCAGAGGCAAGGAGCTTGAGCACATCTCAGGTTTGGAGCTCGAAGAGTCTTGAGCATAGAAATAATGGGAGGGCTGTGAGCCCACTAACTGCTTCAATACATGCTTCAGTTTTGGTTTTGGCATAGAGAATAGGTATTCAAAGAGGCATGTGCAGGGAGATCATGGCAGCTACAATCCCCATTTTATTAATCTATTTATGTGGAATTTGAATTTGAATTTGATATCTGGGAAGGCAGGGCACACTAATGGAAGTCTAATGTCAGGTGTGTCTCAGGAGAGGAAAAAAGAGGAAGAGAAGAAGACCCATCATTATTAATAACAAAAATAGTTACAAGGTACAGTAGTGGCAAGGGAAAAACAAGACGAGTTAAAGGTAACTAAAAAGTGAAAATTTACAAAATGTTGATATTGTTCTGATAAAATGTTTCTTTGTGCAGTAATTGGTCATTCTGAATTGTGTTGTTTATAATCAAGGGCAGGTGACCTGTCAAGTCATGTGGCATAACACATAGCATTATAAACCACATCCTGCTTGAGTACCTGGTCGTTACTGCAGAAGAGTGGAATGTTGGCATTGAAATTTGAGCTACAAAATATGACTTGAGTAGGGCCTCCACATCCATTAATCTGGCCATGGGTATTAGTGAGGATGGGGAGTGATGAAAGATCAGTTAGTAGGGAGGGGTGAAAGAGGACCCAGGTTTGGCAGACAAGGGCAAACTGGAGGGCAAAAAGGAGAGGTGACCAGTGCACTCTGTGGAAAGTGGTAAAGAACGGGGTTAGATGGGAAATCTTACCCCTTACTGGAAGGAACACCAAGGGAAAAGGTGGGGGCAATAATGATCAGAAGAAGGGGAGGAAAGGAGAGGGAGAGTCAGAGGGTTCAATTCACCTGGTAGGACCTGAGAAGCCACATGTGCTGGTCCACTTTGGTATGAAGAGGTTGTGGTGGCTCAGGAAAAGTTCAGGGTGCTAGGGAAGCAACTCAGGGAACATCAGTCATGGTAGATCATGGTAGCATTCTCAGAAGTTCAGTGGGTACTCTGGGCCAGAAAGGATTAGACAATTTAGACTGAAATCTTCAACCAATGACTCATAGGGTGGTGAAGGAAGCAAGACTTTTGACATATAGGGACTAGGAAAGGAGTTTGGAGGATAAAACACTGTTTGCCACAGATCTGTTGCACCTTAGTATGGGGAACTGGGACGTTAAGGGACAAACTAGGGGCATATAGACCACAAAATTTAAATTGGAGGAGTTCCAACAGAGCACAAACTTTAAGTGTTCTCAGGTTGGGGCATGCAGTTCTCACAGGATGATGCAATATGGGTCAGGGGTCACTGTGGAAGAAGACTGGAGACAGTGGGGAAGGGGTTCAGGTGAGGAGGAAATAGTTGGGGAGGAGAGTGGAGGTGTGAAGGGAAGAGTAAGTGTGATCAAGCATTCCTGGTACAGAACATATCTGCTCAGTGGTTGATCACACAGGAAGTCAAAGGGAAAGTAGAAGAGGGAGGCAGGACAACAAGCACCTTGAAGTGTAATTTTAATCAATGCTGGAAGCCTAGAAAATAAGATGGAGGACTTCTAGATCCTAGTGACTGAAGGTTACTGGACCTGGTTGCAGTCACAGAGACATGGGCATCCCCAGACCACTACTGGGACCTCACCATCCTGTGATTTTCTATAGGAAGGACAGACTGGGGAAGAGAAGGGGTGAACCAATTTGTTGTGCTTGGTAATGGCCAAGAGGTGGTAGTCATTGATAGCACAGTGTCATTCTGGGTGGGGATCCAAACAGAAACGGGGAGGAAAATAAGATTGGGAGTGGTCTAGGACCCCAAACCAAAGTGAAAGGATAGCAGTAGGCAGGGAACTGGAAAATGAGCTCAGGAATGCAGCTATGCAGGGAGAGCTGGTGAATAATGAGTAACTTAATCTACCTAACATAGATTGGCACATCCCAAATCCAGCAACAACAGAAACCAATCACTCTAGATGCATTCCAGGATGGTTTCTTGATCCAGAGAGCTGAAGAGCCAACAAGGGATTGTGCAATCCTGCACCTGCTGCTGTCAAATTGCAAGTATGTAAGGTGCACTAGAATAGCTGAGCCTCTGAGTAATAGCGATAATATTTCTGTGTGATGCTGGCTGGAAATGGGAAAACAACCCCATAACACCAAAATCCGTGTTCTTGATTTCAGGAAGGCAGGCTTCAGCGCGAGTGAGGGTGAAATTAATGGAACATTTGGTCGGGTTGAAGGAAGCACAATGAGAAGAGAAATGGACAAGTATAAAATATAGTCTTCAGAAAGTCATGGACATCTATCTCATTCAGAAGGAAAGAGGAAAGGAAGACACACAAGAAACCCCTTTTGTAAATAGGAGAGGTAGTGAGATTAGTGAGAGAGAGAAGAAATATAGGGTAAATAAGAGGAGGACAGAGTAGAATACCTGGACAAACTCACAGCTAACAGTGAAGTGAGAATGGTCAAGGTACACACTAAATTAAGAATAGTAGAAGGAGCAAGGAAGGAGACAAGTTCTTCTTTTGATACGTCAAAGATAAAATGCAAACAAAGGAAGGCATTGTCAGGAGCTGCTATTCATGATGATGGTTAAATCACCTGTGCTGGATGTAGTGCACTCCATGGTGCTAATAGAATCCAACAGGGATACTGTCAGCTCAATAGCGACTGAACAACAGTTCCTTGACTCAGTTGAAGGTACCTAGGGGTGGAGGACTGCAGGCGTTGTGCTCCTATATAACAGCAGGGCCTGGGATGAGCATAGAAACTACAGGACCGTCAGTTTTACTTGACCATCAGCAAGCTGATGGAAACCATGATTAAAGAAAGTTAAGTAGAATTTCTCAAGGCTTATGGGCTGCAGGATGACAAACAGCATAGGTTTATTATGGGAGGTCATGTCAAATGGATTTGACAGATTTTTTCGACTGGGTCATGAAGGGTGTAGCTCAGTCAGGTAGTGGACATACAGATCCTGGACTTCAGCAAGGCCTTTGACTCCATCCCCAAAGGATTGATCAGCAAGCTGGATGGACTTGGGATATGAGACACGATGTGTGGTAACTGGTTAGGAGGGAGGAAATACAATGAGTCATGGCCAATGGGGAACACCTGGGATGAGAGAAACACACGTGGGCAACGCAAGGTTTGGTGCTCAATTCAGAGTTGTTACCATGTTCATCTGGGACATTGGGGATGGCTTTAAGGGAAAATTTGCCTTTTCAGATCACACTAAGCTCTGCAACAAGGTTGACATGGAGGAAATACTCAAGGGCATTAGAGAGGAGAGAGAGAGAGAGAGAGCACAACAGCAGAGCTACACCAAGGCCATATGGGGTGCTGTAACATTTAAATGCATTATGACACTCACCAAGCACCCTTAAAGAGACAAATCCCACATGAACTCCTGTATTTTCAGAACATCATTCATTACAGAATCCAACAAGTAAAAATGATCTTCCTGGGTCAGGGAGACGGAAGACAAACCTCTAATGTTCCACCTGTTCACCGATTTTTTGAAGATGATCTAGAATCACTTTATGTCTGTCCCATGCATTCTTGAACTCTCCCACTGTTCCTGACTCCACAATCTCCTCAGGAAGGCTGTTCCATGCATCCACAACCCTCTCCATGAAAAATACTTTCTAACATTACCTCTGAGCCATCCCCTCTATTTTCAAATTGTGCCCTTTGTTCTTGCACATTTCTGTTTCTGAAAATGCTACCCTCTTTGGCTTTGTTAATTCCCTTGAGGTGCTTGAATGTTTCTATCATGTCCCCCTCCCTCCTCTCCTCAAGGGTATACATATTAAGCTGCTTTAGTCTCTCTTCATATGTCTTCTGGTGCAGACCCTGTACCATTTTGTTGCCCTCCTCTGAATAACCTCCACTATGTCTATGTCTTTGTGGAGATGGGGTCTCCAGAACTGCATGCAGTACTCCAGATGGGGTCTCACCAACTGTCTGTACAGAGGGATAACAATTTCCTGTTTTCTACTGTTGATGTCTCTCCCTATGTTGATGCCTCTCCTATGCAACCCAGTATCTCCCAGCCCTCCTTACTGTCTTCTCACATTGCTCTCCCTTTTCCGCTGGGGTCGCCATGCATCTCCTGAGAATATGGATGCCCTGGACTAGGCTATCCTGAAGAAATACATTAGCAAAATGGTAAAATCATGACCCCACTGAAAACAAGATATTGCATCTAATCAGAAACAGCCTCAGTAAATACAGTGCAAAATTGTGCAAATGAAGATCCCTATGACAAACAGATGTAGCATCTCCCTAAGCTATCCCAGATACAACATATAGTATAAGAAATATTTATAGGAAATCAAATCTAAACTGAACTTCACAGTGTCCACTGACATAAACAAACAATTTCTTTAAGCAGTAATACACAAGAGAGTGTGTTGGTTGTGCTGGGATAACTACACCTGGGCAGTTGGGCATGAGGCCACAGGCCAAATGCATCCAATGTCCCAGAAGTGAGGTTATTCCAGCACAGCCCACACCCTGGAGTTGTAGTGTGTGAGTACTGTTGCACCTGGGATTACTGTGCCATGGTTAAATAAGAGTTATTATACAATGGCAAGAAAGAATGCTACACTGTGATTGGTCCGCTTTGGAACTGCAGCCGGATGTTATCCCAGCATAACATCCTGGCTCCAGTTCCACAGTTATGACTGCATGAAATGTTAAAATAAAATCACTCCACAGCTGTACCTCTGATTGTATTCATCGTTTCTCACTGCTAAGTGAAGAGAAAGCAACGTTCCATGGTTTCACAACACAGTAAATCCCTATCTAACACGGAAAGCAGCCAAAATCCAGCCCAAAACCAAGAAACCTTTTTCAAAATCCCCAGTTATTTATTTATTTTTAAACACACCTACGGCAGTGCACTGACAGACTTTTCAACCAAGCGAAAAGCTGGACTTTAAACAGTCACCGTGCACCTTATTTTGTATCGCTCACTCGTTGTTGTAACCGCTTCTGCATTTTTGTTTTGAAACTTGAGCACCTAAAATCAAACCAGTATAAAGAATTCACTGTATACCATCTCTTTACCTCCTCTACAGCAGATCACAGCAGCGGCATCAGGCAGACGACATCATCGAGAATGGGCAGTAAATCCAAACAATTGTTGCTGTTACTGTATAAAAATATTATCCCACTATTAAAATCTCACCACAGAAGTTTTACACATAGTACAATACTACCAGAAAAGTCTCAACTACAACGTGGTAACAGGGGATACAAAACGAAAACCACATGCCAAAAAAGCAGGTAGATACAGAACACAAGAAAATCCAGCTACTGGCCCCCAGCTCCACCTACAGGATAAACAGGGAAAAATAACTTATTTTCGCATAAGTACACTTCACACACAAAAATCAAGTAAAAGACTATTTAAAAACTATTTTTTTATTTTTCCTTCTGTTTAAAGATTAGCCATTGTATAATAGGAATAATGCCCTCCAGGGTGGGTGTTATGCTGGATAACATCCCTTCTCAGGTGTTGGACACCCTCAGCCGCTGGCCTTGGGCCCAACCACCCGGTGGGATGTTAGCAGCAATCCTCACCCTGTCGAGCGATATTCCTTTAATAGTTCATAGGGCCGTCTATGGAAAGGCACAGTAAAGGCTAAGCAAGAATATGCTTCTGCTAAACTCCTCTTCGCATCTACTTCCTTCATTGACATTTATACAAAAAGTATCAGGAGTATTGCTACATCACTACGGATCACCTGACATGTTTGCTCCCACTGAGCCTTCTCAAAGGTACCTTTGAGAAAGCTCAGTGGGAGTGAATAACCGCCAGGTGACCCGTGGTGACATAGAACACTCAACAAGGTTCCAGGAAGCTGTGCATGTTTCAGCCTGGCATTTTACCTTGTATTTTCTTGGATTTTATACTTGAATATTGTGCATGAATTACAGAATTACTTATTTTCTTTGGAGCTTGATGGTGAGTTCTTCTGATACTCCTGATACTTTTGTATAAATGTCCATGAAGAAAGTAGAAGTGAGGAGGAGTTTAGCAGAAGCATATTTTCCTGTTCAGTCTTTACTGGTGTTGGTTCCACAGACAGTCTGTCGAACTTTTCATACACCCTGGAGTGCATTATTGCTGTTATACAATGGTTTGTCATTATACAAAATAAAAAAAAAAAATTATTACAGTGTATGGTAGAATGTTGTATTCCCTCAAAATCTATCAGTTACCAATCTTGTTGTACCATCGATGTGATGTCATGCTGTTGTTGTACCATCATGGTATATGCATCAATGGTAAAACAGGAGGTAATGTATTTACGCTCGTGGTTAGCTGAGAATCGGCCATGGCAGTAATCACTCACAGCAATTCGACATCACAAGACAGGGTTAGAAAAGTAAGACCTCTTTTTTTTAAATAAAATTGCCTTCTACAAAGTGTTGTACTGTGGCGAGGATCATTTCCTAACTGGGGGTTGGTAGGTGAAGTCTGAAAGTTTGACTACACAAGATAGAGTCTGAAAGTGGCAGCTCGGCTTTAAATTACTGTTGCCCATACACTATAAAAGACAGTGGATGGACAACAGTAAACAACTATAGAGAATAAAAGTATGGAGTCGGGGTGTGTAGCGAGGATTTTACACACACGCCGAGTTGTCAGGATACTACATAAACCCCAAGAGCTGACCAAAGGGATTTGTGACAAATGTCACAACAAGGTGTGTGAAAATCAGTTTTACACTCCGACCCATGTTTTATTTTACATAATTGCTGGTATCGTTTTTTGCCACGGCAATTATATAAAAATTGTGTCAATCAGGGATGAATAGAAGGAACAGTCTTACCTTAGTATCATTGCTGGACGTGTTATTCAGAATAAATATCAATGAACTGTAGCCTGAACTGCTAAAATATAACCTCTGAACATTCTGAATGAGAACAAGTAAAGTTTTTGCTAAAAAAAAAAAAAAAAATTCGTCCCAATGTCCGTTGCTAGCTTACGGTAGAGTTGCCAGGAGGTCATGGTTACCAGAGCAACCGTAGCATGTGACCAACGGAGGAAGCAGGGGAAAAAGAAATGGAAGAAGAAGCACTTAGGTATTGTGTGTGAAGTCCACTACTTCAGGTGATTTGGGCAATATTTTGAAAAAAGATTTAGTGATTAGAGTGATTTTGTGGTTCTGCTCGGCAGCTGCCGTTTTTGAGATGAGTGTGCGAGGTGCTTTTAATGTGACAGCGAGAGACAGCGAATGGTCATAGAGAGACACTGAGTGGCTCTTGCCTTTTTCAATAGAGAAGTGGCACATGTTTGCCGTTATAAACACTCTTTTATAATGGCGAATTATAAACGTCTTTCTCTATGGAAAAAAGGGAAAAATAATACCAGTTATTATAACACTGTTTTTAACTTCGATGGTTTCATGACAGCGAAAACCTCTCGAGCTTCACTCTCAAGGTTTTCTTGGTTGTCATGACAACTCTGAAGTGAACAACAGTGTTGTTGTTCACTGTTGCCCATCCTCTATCCTCTATTTTAGTAGATTTTAGTGTGGCAATAGATCTTGTTTCTTAAGAGAAGATGCAAACAATGCAACAACATATCAATATAGTGAGGTTGTTCTCAGATAACCTCACTGTTGCCAAGAGCAGACAGCCAGTCAGGTTCCAGGATTTTTATTGCTATAGTGTAATTATTGTTTTATAACATATTAGAATGCAGTATTTATTTTGAATGTTGTAGCCATGAGCATGGTGTGTACAGAGTGTGTGTGTGTGTGTGTGTGTGTGTGTGTGTGTGTGTGTCCAGGATACAAAATATAGGATAAGAAATATTTAAAGGAAATCTACTCTAAACTGAACTTCACTGTGTTCAATGACACAGTTTTTTTTATAATATATTAAAATGCAATATTTATTTTTAATGTTGTGACCATGAGGATGGTGTGTACAGACTGTGTGTGTGTGTGTGTGTTGCTGTAGCTCAATATGTTAATTTCCCATAAAGCATAGTAGAAAAGAAAATGCCTGGTGATTGCTACATATTCACTGAATAGTAGTTCACTGAAGACCTGGCACATGTCTGAGACAGTGCCTTCAGAGGATAAAAAAGCGGTGTAAATTATAGATGTGCTAGGAAAAGGGTGACATTTATGAGGTATGTATCTTTCTTGAAAGACAATACATTCCCAAGTGAAACTCTTAGCAAGAAGTTGTTTAATTGCTTAGTGTTTAAATGTACAAGTTGCTGCATTCCAAAGGGTAAACAAATCTCCAGTTTAATAGGCAACCAACATTTAACAAATATTTAACAAGCTGTTTCAGTTTCCTAATGGCATCTGAGAAGCAGTTTGGAGTTATGACCAACATTCTTAACAGAAAAAAAGTATTTTATTTCAGTTGGCATGGAAGGATGCATTGAAAAGTCCAAAATGTGTGTTCCACGATACTCCATTTTCCACTTACAGACAAGCAAGATGGCTGTTAGCTCCACCACAGCCATAAAAATAGCATTGATATCTGCTGTGAAAAATGCATGCATATTTTTCATCTATGACATGGGAATAAGCTAACAAGCTTGAACGTCATGTCAGTGTACCAAAGATGAAATGAATGTAGATTAAATGGGTCAAGAATCAAGCACAGGAAATGCTGGAGTTTAAGTGTGAAACAACTGGAAAATTCAAGAGTTTTGTTTACATTGGCAGAAATAACATAAAGGAAAAGACAGTCACAAAAAGATATAGAATGTTGGATAGCACTTCAAGAGGTGCTTTAAAAACATGGCAAGTGACAATGGACAAGAATAGATAAATGTAAATTAACAAAGTTGCAGTAGTGCTATATTGATCAGGCAGCTGGTTCTTTAATAAGACACTAATCAAGAGACTGAATGCTTTGAGAAGTTCTGTGTGCCATGCCTTTTTCAAAAACGTGTTAAGTATTAAAACTTGGGATCTCCAAATACTCAGTATTCACTTCAGCCATGAAAACCACCCTTTTTTTCTAAAATAATTGCAAACACAGTTCAACAAATCAGTTCTCCTCCTTGGACCCAATGTAGTGTACATCAATCTATACCCTACCCAAATCCTGCCACTGAGCCCAGTGGCTCTTTCGGTCTTCCTGGACCCACTGTGCACTGTGGACCTGGACTGCAGTGTTACTGGATGTCCAGTGGTAACTAGAGATATGTCCCAGTAAAACTCTAGATACAGCCAGATATATCAGTGTACCAAATGGAATATCCATGAAGAAAGCAGCACAATATGGAGTCCACAGAGTGTACAGCAGGTGCACAGCAAATTGGTTGACAGGTGGAATGCAGAGGCGGTGGTGGATGGTAACCATCCAGAGTGGAAGGATGTGCTAAATGGAGTAATGCAGTGGTTGGTGCTGGGTTCGATGCTGTTTACCAGGTTTATTAATAACTTGAATGAGGGTCAGGCTTCTGATGTTTTATTTATGTATTTCGCTTTTGTTGACCAAGTAAACACACTAGACAAAAACAGATGCCCTATTTTCAGGTGCAACCCAGGAGAGTACAATGAAAGACAGGTTGATGCAGAGAACACATGGCACCAGATACAATCAACACATTAGTTAAGGAATTATATACAGGTTGCAAAAGTATATAGACACCACATATGGCTAACATCAGTGCTTCAGAAATGGGCTCCACACAATTGCGAAGAGTGCAAACATAAACATACATGGTACATAGCTACGTCAGTACAATTAATTACAGCAGTTGCGGACAGCCACAAGCTGAAGAGCGCTTCAAGTAATCCCGGAGGAACCCCAGAAACAGCTGTGGAAGGGGAGAAGCAGACATGGGTAGGAAATGAGTTCCAGATTCTGGGTGCGCATGCAGCAAAACCCCTGTCCCCATTTGCATGTGAGTGGCAGGGACCTTGAGAACCACTGATGACCTTAAATTGGCAAGAGAAATGGACACATTAGAGATAGGGATTCACTATAGGGGATCTGTACACATTAGGGATATGTGCTGAGAAATGAGGGTTTAAATTTAATGTGGAGATGTGCAAGGTACAACACATAGGGCACACATACACCATGTGTGTTGCAACAGTGGACAGTACAACTGAGGAAAAGAATCAAGGGTAACTGTAGACTGTAAACAGAAATCAAGCAATGTGCTGCTACAGCCAAGGCAGCAAACACGATGTTCGATTGATTATGAAGGAAATGGAATAGGTCAATTGAGATGATACCCACTGTGTACAAGTGTAACAATGTCATCCTTCAATTGTACCTAAAATTTGTATTGCATATTGTTCAGTGTCATTGTCTATGGAAATTCATACACTTCTAGATGCTACTGTACCACATTAGTTGTGTCAGAATTAGGCTGCACAAACCTCTAAAAGTTCCACCTTATGAACTTTCTAAGTGGAACCCAAAAAGTTCTGCCAGGTTCTACCTGGTTCTACCAGGTAGAACAAGGTAAAAGTTTGGGTTTTCCAGGTAGAACAAGGTAGAATTGGGTTCTACAAACTTTAACCAGGGCTGACCAAATATAATTAGGTTCTACCCAGTAAAATATTTTTTTTACTGGGTATAACCAGGTTCTACAATATATAACTAAGTTTTACATCGTTCTAGTTAGGAATCCACAGTATATTTTGTTTGCATGCCTGGGATATAGTACAGTATTACTTAAAAAGTAAGAATAGTAAGTTTTCAAGTCAAGTAGCTTAATTAGTGAACATGCAAGGAGATTTATTTGTTCCCACACAGGTCAGTTAACAACTGCTGGCTGCTCTGAGTCAGGTAGTTTAAGTAGTGAAGATGCAGATAAATTTATTCCCAAACAGGTCAGTAAACAATTACTAGCTCGTTGAGTCAGGTAGTTTAAGTAATGAAAACCCAGGGCGATTTATTTCCAAACAGGTCAGTAAATGACTGCTGGCTGCATCAGTCAGGTAGTTTAAGTAGTGAAAATACAGGTAAATTGTTTATTTATTCCCAAACAGGTCACAACACTCTATCAGACCAGCTGCATGAAAAAATAAACAGGGAGATTTACATTTTATTTACAAAGAGGTCAGTAAACAACTGCTGGCTGCGTCAACTTCATTGAGTCAGATAGTTTAAGTAGTGAAAACACAGGGATATTATTTATTCACAAACAGGTCAGTATCCAGTACAGCACTGCCAGCTCGTCAAGTAGCTGTGCCAAAATGGGAGATATATCCCCAAACAAGTCAATGAACAGTTGCTGGCTGAGTTGAGTTAGATAGTTTAAGTAGTGAAAACACAAGGATATTTATTCACAAACTGTCCAGTATAGCTCTGCTGGCTGCTCAAGAAGCTGCGCTAAAATAAAAGGAGATTTAGTTCCAAACAGGTCAGTAAACAACTGTTGGCTGCATTGAGTCAAGCAGTTTAGAAGTGAAAACAGGAATACTTATTCACAAAAGGTCAGTACAGCACTGCTGGAGGTGTCAAGTCAAGCAGTTTAAGTAGTGAAAACACAGGTATATTTATTACAAACAGGTCAGTACTGCACTGCCTGGCTGTGTCAAGTTTGAAAACACAGGGAAATTGATTGCATAGGTCAGTATAGCACTAGCAGGAGCAAAATATAAGGGAATGGGAAATTGCTGAACCAGAAAGGCACACACACACTAATAAAAGCTTTCCAGGTGTGATCTGAGACCACAGGAAGTAAAGTAAGTCACCGACTTGCTCAGGGTCACACAGTATGCAAGAGGAGTTGTTGGGATTAAAACCCAGCTCTCCAGCTTTGTTGCACTGTAGCTTGAGTGCTGTAAAAATTGCTGGTGTTCTCTTAAAAGACTAAGCTATCAGATTAATGAAGAACACAGCACTATAGTATCAACACTGAGTCAGCAGACTGTGTCAGGGATCTCTTATTGTTTTACTGCTGAACCTGCCCTTACTAGTCCCACTCCCTGCAGTCCAAAAAAAATGGTGTTTTTATACTTTTACTTTCTGTGCCCCTACTAGTCCTATGCTAGTACAGAGAGCAGAGCATGCATCCCCTCCCAGCCCTGCCCTGTACTTGACTCTCCTTCCATTCCCTTCCCTCAGTTTTTCAAATGCCTTTTTTTCAATGAGTTGCCACAACAAAAACTTTAAAGAATGGGAAAGGGACTGTCACACATCAGTCACCATCCATGAAAAGTGCACTAAGCAAGCAGTGCAATTATGTAATTATGTTTTTTCTTTCATCACCAGGGCCACGATGCACTCAATCACTCACGCATGTGACCCTCTCTCTCTGTCTCTCTCTCTCTGCACACTCAAGAGGGAAGAAGACTGACTGAGTTCATCTGGCTGGCAGCATTGACTGCTGCTCCACCAAAAGTAGCCGTGTTGATGCCTAGGATTCCCTTTCTACAATCAGGATGACTGACACTGGGGATGGCGTCTGTGTCTCTTGCTGGTCTCATGACTCAGTTCTACACCACATGACCAGCAGAGATAGAGTCAGCCAGGTGGGAAGCCTACTGGGGCATACACTGTTGCTGCACTGGTAGGATTACTTTTTTTTTTTTTTTTGTAGTTTGTGGGCAAACCAAGTGAACCAAAGTTCACATTTTGGCAGAAAATGTTTGCACTGTGTGGACACATGTGAACGTGGGGAGTTCAACTGTTTCAGGGTAAAGGTCGAACCTGAACTTGCAGCCCTAGTCAGAATGCGGTTGTACCATTGTGGCTACAGTATGTCACTACTGTTATTCAGCAGCACAGAATCCCATGACTACTAAGATTCCTCATGGGGTGTGGGGCTTACATTTAAATGGGAAAATGCAAGGCACTACAAACAGGGGTAAGGAATCTAGGTCACACATACACCATGTGTGGTGTAACACCGGACAGCATAACTGAGGAAAAGGATCCAGGGTAATTGGGGACAGGGAGCTGAATCTAAGTGGGTAGTGTACTGATGCATTCAAGAAAGCACATGCAATGCTGGGACGCATGCAGAAGGGTTAAGCAGCCCGACAAGGAGGTGATCTTCCCTCTGAATAAGGCACTGATTGGACCACACATGGGGTCACCAAGCTGATTAGCAGGTTAGGAGGCAAGGACTATGAGGAAAGACTGGATATACCCAGATTACTTAGCTCAGAAAAGAGAAGGGTGAAAGGGAATGTGATCATGATTTTCCAAATAAGTGCATGTCCTAAATCTTGGAAGGTGAAAGCATTAGGGAACATTAGGAAACATTACTTCACACAGACAGTAACATATGGAATAGCCTGCTCATTAAGGTTGTGGAAGGTAGCACTGTTCCAGCTTTCAAAGCAGGAGTAGACAGATTACTGAGGTACAGTGGGGTGGTTGATTAAGTGGGTTATCTCCAGAGGTGCTCTGTAGATAACTACAGAAAGAAATCTCTGTGACCACCTGTGCCTGAGGCAATATAATGAAAATCTCATCAGAGCTTCCCATAGATTCTGGAACATAGTTTTCCAATTGTTATTACTGTAGAATGGTGTTGAGTTACACAGCATGAGCAGGAGTAACATTCCAGCTGTTAAGCTTGGATATGTGACACTACTCAAATGCAATATTCAGTTGTCACTGTTACTGTACATGGCAGGAGGTGCAGACAAGCTGGGACACTCAGTACCATAAGTCAGCACAATACAATTATAACCCCTGGCCACTTATTTAACTAGTGTGCACACACCCCATTTATTGTAACGCTCACCCAGCTAACTGTCTGGGAAACTGGTGCCTATATACTGGCATACCAATTCACTTGACTAAAGATAGATACCACCCTTGGTGTTAGGAGGTATACCTGGCTTATTTTTAGAGGAGAGAGGGTGGGTACAGAAACAAACTACTTGAACCCTGTGTAAATAACACAAACCCAGGACCTGGGTGGAGGCTGCCAGGCATATGCTTGATCTAACCTGCTGAGGAGGCCCCAGTAAATCCACACAAACCAGAAGCCGCCAATCCGAATGTCCGTAACAGTGACTGGGATTGTGCAGTATAGCTTTAGTCAACAGATGGAACACAAAGCTGAAGTGGACCCCAAGAGTTGGTCCAGGCTGGACAGGTACAATTCAAGAACTCTCCTTGCATGCAGTACAGTTCATGGATACAACAGAAACATTTCTTCCAATTTCCTAAAAGGTGCATTTGTGGACATGTGGACACCCCATGAACCATTCTCTTCTCCCATGAGTGTTATTTATTTATCTTTTTGCATAATCCTTTTATTATTTTTAATGAGGACATACAATACAATATGTACAACATGCACACACATAAAAACATCCAAACTATGTACATATAGGTCCAACAGAAAAACAAAATTATATAACTTATAACTTCCAGGAATTCTTCTAAAATATGTACATTCCAGTTAAATTATGTGTAAATTGATTCCTTCCAGGCATACAGTTCATGTTTTAAATTAAATTTGTCTGCTCAAGCCTAGTATCATAAACCTCAAAATCCACAGAGATATCCATTGCATTGACATTACTTATTTCTTCTGTCACTTAGTAAAAGGCATTATCTACCCCCATCCCCACTGCAATGATCTTCCTTTCTGGGATTTGATCAGTGCCCATAATATATTAGCCTTATCTCAAGGGGTTCAGTGTTTTGAGGAAGGGCTCCCACACTTTGTTGAGTTTTACTCCTCTCTTTTTTGCCAAATATGAGAGTCTCTCCAATGCTAGTACCCCAATCATCAAGGTTCACCACTGTGTTATTGTAGGATACTCTCCTGAGACCCTCGCCACTGTATTATTGTAGGATACTTTTCTGAGACCCATGTATTAAGAATACATTGGCACGCTAACAACAATAGTACCCTTATCCATTTCTTATATAAGGACCATCCTTCCTCCCAAGATCTTCTAAGCCAAAAGCACCACCAGGGTAATCATTGGGAATGTGCTCCCTTGCGCAATGGTAATCTCCTATGAAACTCAATATAACTTTCCCAGAAGTCCTGGAGTATAGGACATGCCCAACAGGGTGATAATATGTACTTAAGGCAGAATCACACCTATTACAGGTCGCTGGCACCTCCTGGTTAAAGTGGTGTAGCACTACTGGTGGACAGTACAACCTGTGTATGAACTTATAAGCTACCTCTTTATACCTATTACAGATCAGAAACCCTCAATGCATTTCCAGGATGGTTGCCCAGTTCTATTCTGATATTACTATTGTTAGGTCTTCCCATAAACTTCTGGTTTTAGCCATTTTATCTGGCAATATCAAGCGTAATAAGTGAATGGCTTTCCGGATCATCCTTTTGGGTCTGTTCTAGCTTGTAGTATCAGTGTTTCAATCTGCTCTATGTGAGACCCTGCTCTCTATGTCTATCTAAAGTCGGTATATATTTTCTAACTTGAAGGAAATGAAAGTGATTATTAGGTACATTCAAACTTGTCTTAAGTGTTTCAGAAGACCATATCATGCCCCCAGCTCTCAGGTCAGCCAGGCAGGCTATTGTCTTCTCCTCCCATTCCTAAATTCAGGATCCTACAGCCCCAGGAGGAAGAAAGGATTTCTAGCTACTGGGAGTACATATGTCCCCATTGGTATGTTCAATCATTCTTTTAATTTGCTCCCAGCTATCTAATAACCCATAACCAGAGGGTTTGTGTGTTTCAGTCTCAGGTAAGCCCTACACCCCCAGCCAGGTACAATGAGAGGTGAGCCTCACAGTTCACCCCTCCAAGTCCAGAGTGACTGGCCTCCTGCCATTATTCACCCAGTCTTTGAGTAGGCAGAGCTGCACAGCCAGAAAGTATGTTCACACGCCTGGGAAATTCAAGCCACCTCTACTCTAATTCAAGCCACCTCTACCTCCAATATGTGTGATTCTGCCTTAAGTACATATTATCACTCCTGCTGGGCATGTCCTAATGGGCAGACTGGATGGGCCTTGCTGTCCTTATCTGCCATCAACGTCTATGTTTCTATGTTACTTGTATCAGCCTTCAATCTGTTCAGCCTCACCAGCAGTCTCTTCTCTTGCTGTATGAAGCCTGTAGATGCTCCTTCTAACTTTTAGTGTCTTGCCTATTCAGACCATGGGCAACATCTGCAACAAATATAATATCTGAGATAGCACATTTATTTTGATGAGGTAGACCCTTCCCAACCAAAAAAATTGGCAGCTCCTGCTATCGGCGCATTTCATCTACCACAGGTGATACCAGGGGAGGTAGTTTAGCCAGTATAACGAGGAAACCTCTTTGCCAACGTTTATCCCTAGATATTTAAAGGAGGTGTTAATTATTTTGAAACCCCACAGATCATCTCCCACCCCAGCCCCTGACCCAACATCAAGATTTCCGATTTTCTCAAGTTGACTTTATAACAAAAAGGCTGCAAACTGTGGTATCCAGCACAGTTAGAGGTGGTATCGACCGTATGGGTCCACCACATACAGTATCATGTCATAAGCGTATAAGGTGACCTTATGTTGGGATCCACTATGTCCCAGAACCCCAACACCCTCTGGTCTTTTCTTATTAAGATTTCCAAAGGGTCTATGGCCAGGGCAAACAAAGTGAAGAGAGAGACACCCTGTCTTGTACCCTGTGCAAAGGAACTGTTCAGAGGCGTGCCATTCACAAGAGGCCCATGGAGAATTATATAGAGCCCGCACCAATTCTACAAGCGTTCACCCAGACCAAATGTACCCACTACCTCAAAGAAGTAGTTCCATTCTATTCGATCCAAGGCCTTCTCGGCATCCATAGATAGCACAGCTGTGCTACTCTTGATGCCAAGAAGAGACCCAAATAACATTGAGCACTTTCCTGAGATTGTGATATGAGTGCCTGCCCTGTATAAAGCTTGTTTGATCCAAGTGAATCAGGTTCGAAGCAAACTCTCCAATCCAGTGGCCAGTATCTTTGCATAAATTTTAGCATCACAGTTAGCAGTGATACTGGCGGTATGCCATGAGTGTCATTTAGTGAAATCTAAGCCACACACTTAGAACTCCTCTCGAAAATAGGTGTACTTTATGTGAATCTCAGTCACACACCTGCACCACCTGAAGCTTAGCCACTTTGCTCAGTCAAATACTGGTGTTTTATGAACCAGGAAGCCCTGCCTTGTAAGCACTTAGATGCCGTTCTTCCCACCCTTGGCCACAACTGACAGTCTCTGCCATTCTTCAGGGTTACACCATAGAAACCCCCATTCCCCACTGAAATACTAGAGGTCCCATCTTTACCTGTCACAGCACTGGGGTGATATAGAGAAAATAAACTGCACTCACTGGGGTCCACAGTTTAACTTTCTTAACTCACACTGGTGAGACTAGGGACCCTGACAGATGCAATCCAGCCTTATCTATAGGCACACACACCCAGATTATCCACTCCCAAAACATTGTGTAGATCTAGTTTCCCTTACAGAACTCACTGAACCTTGTTCCATCCACTGGGCATGGAGCAATGAAAATATGAGAAAAACAGGCACTCTTCTGGGTAGCGGTCCACAACGATTTCAGGTCCTAAACCTAGGCAGCTGAAATCACTCCACAAACAAGGATTTCCCCTTGAGTTCAAGAGAACAAGCAGAACCGTTCACTTCACGGGAGTAGAAATCAGGAAATCCTGCTGTAGTCTGGTCTCCACCACTTCAACTGGGAGCTGAAATGACACACAACTAGGGTGAGAAATCCTGGGCCCTCTGTCAGAGCCCTCTGGCAGTCCTACTCTATCTCACCTCCTCACTCTATTACACTCTGACCCCAACTCTCAACTGACAGAATTCTAAGCTCCCCAGAGCAGCTATCCACACGTGTGGCTTATGCTGCTGGAGTTCGAAGGTGACAGAATCATTCCTCCCTCAGGCTAGCTGAGTAAACAATGATGTCATTATAACGAGCCCCTACTGAACTCCCTACCAGCTGCCTTCTTAACAATAATACTGATAGGATTCTAGTAACCCCAGGGACTGGGTGGTTACACAGTGTTACTATAATACTACTGAATTATCAAAAATACTGGTATGTGGGACTAAGTACCAAGTACTGTACCACATCACTTGGCATATTTGGGAAGTAATATTTGTTATTCACACACCATAGTTTTGACAGGTGAAAAGCAAGTGAGTGTGAAATAAGAAGACGGATGATACCTGGATGGAGAAACTTGAATGAGATTGACTAAGAAAGGATCAGATATGTGAGGATGTATGAGCTGTGAATAGCCCAGCTTATAAAATGGGTTGAAGTTTCCAGCTTCCTGATTGGCTGAGACATACTAACACCCATGTATTTATCTCAACCTGATGCCCAGGTAAAAAGTACCAGTGCCAGCCTGCTCAATTACAAAAAAAAAAACAAACAAAAAAAAACACTGCCACTTTAGAATGTTGAAGTTTGAAAATATGTCATTTTCCAGCACACCTACTCACCCCAGGCTACACTGCTCTCCTTGTTTATATATCTTATTTATTTATTGCCAGGTAAATTACACTGAGACATATAGTAGATCCCTTTTCAGTCATGAAAACACGGAATGATAGTACAGCAGAATACATTTCAATACACTTCAGTACATCAAACTTAGTCTGCTACCTGCTTAAAGTTTAAGTTCGGTACCTCAGATCTCCATAGATTCTTATTTTAAATCTCTTTCACTTTCAAATTAATTTGCTCTTAACCACTGTTATGTCACCCTCCCCAATCACCCACCCTCTTCCTGTCTGTTGAACTCAGATGTCACAGGCCAGAATAACTATCCTCCAGAATCCTCAGAGTAGACAGCAAGGACTGGGAAACTGGCAGCACATACACTTACTCCTAGTTCTCAAACAGGCAGCATGGACCAGGAAACACCAGCAAATAATGGTAGAAGCCACAACAAGGTCAAACTGATCAAAGATATTAAAAAATTAATAAAACCACAAACAGAGGTCACACTCACTCCTGATCCTTAGTTCAGGCCATGAGGACTTGGAAACAACAGAAACATCCGGAAGTTGCAATGAGGGATGACCCATTTAGAACAAACTCTGGTCAGAGACAATACAGCAGCAAATTGATTTAAGTAAATGTTCATAATATCAGGAATTAGCATATTGTTTCGTTGTTAAATGTTCTATTTAAAATGTGTCATATTACATTTAAAATGGCATACAGTATCACATATGAAAGAGACATTAGCAGTCTGATACTAATGTGACACATCCTCAGGATATGAGGAGGCTCATAAAGTTACAACTAGCAATAAAGATAATGAAAAGTATAACATCAGACCTGGTATCAACTACCCACAAGACATATTTTCAACAGTTGGTTAGTAGCTGAAAGTATTAAAAAGTTTTATATATAACCACAATATCAGTAAATATAAATTGATATCAAGTCCATTTTGAACATATTGGGGTGAAGCATTGAGGATATACAATGTTTAGGTGTTCTTCCATTTATATTCCTTCTCCTGAGATACATTTTCTCCAGCACTGTGGATCCAATGAACTCTGTGATAAAAATACAAATGTTAGGCATGTATTCTAAAAACAATAAAAAGCAGAACATTATTTTATCAGATGCTCACTTAGTCTTAATCATACTGTAATACAATAAAACACTTATATTGCAAAGTAGCCTGCCATCTTTATATGCAGAAAATAAAGATGGTCTATAGAAATCTTACAGAAAGTGCACAAATTCAAAGCAATCATTCTCACCTGGTCTATAGTGAGCTCAGATATAAGATCCATTATGGCTGAGCATCTGATACAATAATGCCCTACTTTTTATCTAATGTTTTAGAATAGATTCTGATATTTGAAATCATTGTACTGCAGAGTTAATTGGTTTCACAATCCTAAACAAAATGTCTCTCAATGGAAGTGATATATAAATGAATACCTATCAATTTTATATCCTCATTGCTTCACTCCAACATCCACTAATTATATCTCCCAATATTGTAATTTATATGTAAAGCATTTTTATACTTACATGCATTACTCAACTGTGAAAATATGCCTTTTGGGTATTTTATACCAGGTTTCATATTATACTTTTCATTATGTTAATTGACAGTTGTAATTTTATAAGTGCCTCCTCATATCCTGAGCATGCATCATATTTGTCGCTTTAAATTTTTATTTGTACACATCACTGATGGTGGATAATATAATAGCTGGTTACAATAGTGCTACAAATATAGCATAAGGAAAAAACTGTGACGTTGAATGGCGTCCCACAGGCAGCGATGGGGATTAAACAATGCTGTGCAATAAGAGCTACCAAGGTCACTGTCCATGGTACTAGGAAGAAGACAGGGCTGGGAAATTGAAAATGGTGGATGAGCTGCTCCTGTGGCAGACAGCACTGAGACATGGAGCTGCTTGGCCACAATGGTGGCAGAGATCAGGGTTCTCATCCTGGCATTCAAAATGTTGTTTTCTCCCGTGAGTCCAACTCCAACTCAGAGTTGATTATTTTAGTAGGGAGGTAGGAGCAGAGCCCCCACTAGAATGAGTGTTTGGACTGGTAGCAGTCATCAGTGTTTTGTGACTGCTACCAGTGGCATTGCCTTTACTTGTGGTGTTTGTTCCTGCCACTGTTCTGCATAGTGCTGTATGGAAGGTGATGATATTGACATCACTGTTCATACATGTGCTATTCAGATCTATTACCAGATAATATAAGGGCATTTCTGCATTAAGTTACTAACTCTGATAAAACTCTGATTCTGGAGTGAAATGTTAGTTGTTTTTGCCCCAATCTGGCATAGCATTGCTCCTTAATATTCTATGCTTTTCTATTAAGTGGATTAAAGTTTTACTGCTGACTATGGAATAACTCTGCTTTTTATTTGATGTACAAGTGACAAGTACACAAATGTGCAATAGTACAATTAATAGCAGGGAGTATTGCTATAATAGATTAATGCAGGAAACAACTAATGTTTCTTTCTAAAACATCACTGGAGATGGGCTCCCATTGTCTGCTTACTTTTGTCATTGACTGTTGGACCAGCGGGCTGGACACATAGTGTTTGAATGGAGGGCTGGCAGCACTGAGGTTTGGCTGTCATTGTTTGCTTACTTTTTCATTTACTGTCTGACTCTAGGTTTAGGCACTTGGTATCAGAAATGGGGAAGTTTGGTGGCAGTTGGTTAATCAGCAAGTGGCTACTTGCTTTCATGTTAGTTTACCATCCAACCACATAATTGGGCCCCAGTGTTGGGGACAGGGAGTGACACTGTGGTTTGGCTCCTGGTGACTGCCTAGCTGCCTGAATCAGGAGTCAAACATGGCCACCAAACCAGAACCGCATTGCCATTGCTTGCAAGCTGCAGCACAGATGGACCCCCCAAACCAGCAGTATAGCTAACCTTAAAAGAGCTGTACTATGTTGTGCTTTTTCATAAAATAATAGAGCACAGTCTGGTCAGGTAATGGGAGAGAGCAGCACCAGCTAGACACCTGACCAGTCAGTAGCTTCAGCACAGAGTCAGTCCCTGAAGTAAAAGTCCTGTCAGCAGCAAAACAGCCAAGAAAGTAACTGTCTGCAGAACCAGAGAGACAGGTTCTGACTGCTTGTGCCTTTTGTTAAGGTAAGTGGCTGGGTTTATTTGAAAATGTCTCAGTACTGTGGGGAGGGAGAGACTCAAAGAGAGAATGCATGACCCTCTTTCTCCTAGCCTGCCACTGAGGGTGGGCAATCCATTGAGGACCATTTTGGTAGGTGGAAACCTGCTGGAAAGGGTCAGAATGACCATTTCTTTTTGTTCAGGTGATGGGGATGGCTTTACTTCTCCTGCCCCTGGAGGAATAGCTTTGCTTTTCCTGCAGGGAGAGGCCCTGATTCTCCTGGCTTAGGGGTGAGGATGGCCCTGCTTTGCTTTTGGGGAGGGAGACTCTCCTTGTTTCTCATGGCTTGGGGTGGCCCTATCTTCTGGGTCATGTGGCCCTGCTTCTGCTGCTGGAGAAAGCAAGGGCAAGGACCATTCCCTCCTCCCAATCCAGGAGTAGCAGAGTCATCCATCCTAAATCAAGAGAAGCTGGGCCATCTGTGCCCTACATCCAAGACAGGAGAAACAGAGCCATCCCATGTAAAAATGGAATTAGCATTTTTAATTTTAGAAATATAACATTCATCATTAGTTCAAATACTCCAAAAGCAGGCACACATGAATATGCATATATGCTTTCCATTCCAGTTTCAATAGGTGCCCTAGCTTCCAACAATAGTGCCCAGCTAGTGCCCTGGTAACCAACAGAAGCTGGAGGTAACACTGTTGTTAGCTATACATGATGTGAAGCTTGATCAAATAGAAATAAAATATATAAATGTGGAGGTGGACATTGTAGAGCAAATTTAAGTGAAGAGGAGAGGAATTTGCAAAAATAACTCTGTAAAAACACAATGCCTTTATGGGACTGAACAAGAAAATAAAATGTCAGCTTCTATATATGTAAAGCACACAAGAAGGCTGAAGATTAATGACCAAGAAAATCAAAGGTTAAGACTCAACTGTGTTGCAAGGTAATCTGAGAACAGGGGAGTTGAAACCAATAAAGCACCAGAAAAGGCATACAATTTCATTAACTATATTATTATTATAAATATCTCTGTTTTAAAGATACCTTTTGCAGAAAATCAACACATATACCATAGAATCAGGTAACTATGCAGCAATAAAAATTATAAGCACATAACAGGACCAAACTCTTTAAAGGATAAATCTTGTAATGGTAAATTACAGAAAAGAGCCATCAGCTCCACTGAAATATTAGATTTCAGAAAAGCAAAGTTCAATAATGTTAAACCTGGCATGGCTAGCTGGGATTGGGCTAAGGAATTCACCAAACTCTCGCTTGACTCAAAATGGAATTTACTGCTTAATAGATGAAACAATCTTATTATTACATATATCCCTACCATAAAAATATAATGGTAATAAAATATCAACTCCATGGATGAACCCTACAATAAAAAATAATTAACAGAAAAAGCAAAATGTTTAAGGACATAAAGCTTGGCAAAACTCAATATCAAGCTAAATATAAGGAGTTAGTCAAAAGTAAAAATCTTTATTAAAAACCAAATTCGGTATGAGTCCAAACTGGTAGGAAAGGTTAAAAATAATAAAAAGCCTTTTCTCCCATATAAATCAATTAAAGGGAGAACAAATAATATGGGTCCTTTTTAATAATTCTGGACAATTTTTTATTTATTTATTTAAATCTAGGATTACAACACCTTTGAGCGAGGATCTTTTACAAAGGTTCCATGTCAGTGTGTGCAACAGTCATCATTTTAGTTACAAACATAACGTCACTGACTTACAGACATGTAATAACCAGTACAAAGACTTGAGCTTGAGCAAGACAAGGGGTCGATGGGGAGAAGTGAGGGTAGGAGATCGAGGGGTAGGAGTGCAGGGGTAAGGGGGAGTACGGGAGGGTGGGGTAGGGGCAGGAGGTGGAGATATGGATGGAGGTGGGTGAGGTGGGAGACAGTGCAGCCAGGGGCCTTGTCAAGAAATGGTTAATAATAAGGAAGCTGCAGACATACGGAACAGATATTTCTGCACTGTATTCAATAAAATTAATATTGATCCAAGATCCAAAAATAGTTTCACCATCAATCCATGGGCAGGTAATCACTGACCCTAAAGAGGTCCTTGAGAGACTTAAGAAACTTGATATAAATAAATCACCAGGGCCTGATGAAATCCCCTAGGATTTTAAAAGAGGTGCTGAGTTCATTTTTCTTCCCCTAACCAATATATTTCAACACTCTATTGATACCGTGAAATTCCCAAGAGTGGAAAATTGCTACAGTCATACCCACACTGAAAAGGGATAAAATACGAACCCTGAAAACTTCAGGCCAATAAGTTTAACATCACTTCTGTGCAAGATCTTAGAAAGTATTATTAAAGATGATATATTAAAACATATCAAACAATCTGGCCTGATTCCACACAACATGGATTTACAAAGATAGATCCTGCCTAACTAACCTGCTAGCTTTCTATGAGAATGCTAGCAAGGAAATTAGTCAAGGTAACTCCGTTGATATAGTGTTCTTGGATTTTGCTAAGGTTTTGACAGGCTCCACATACTGAGCTCATTGAAGCTCTTGCATCTTACCAACTAAATGTTAATATCACAAATTGGATATCTGGCAGCTAAGGAAGGAAACAGAGGTATCAATAAATGGTGTTCTATCTATTGGGCCTTGGTCACTAGTGGGTCCCCAGGAATCCATTTGGGGCCCCTGTCATTTAACATTTATATATCTTCACTCAAAATAAATATATCTAATATTTGGATTTTAAGTTTGCAGACAACTGTTGATTAGGTACTGTGATTAATGGCCCAGAACATTATGCTGCTCTTCAACTAGCCCTTGATAAAATTTTCAGCTGGACAGATTGCAGTAAACTATTCTTGAACACTACCAAATGTAAAGTGATGCATTTAGGGAAGCATAACAAGCATTATTCATATAAGTTAGGAACAAAGATCTTATAGTAACTGATCAAACAAAAACTTGGGAATATAGTAACACCCGATTTAAATTCAGATACCATTGTAATTCCCAAATAAAAAGCCAACCAAATGCTACATTGTATCCTTAGCCACATTTCTACCAGAAATAGGGCGTGATTTTGCCATTATTTACTGTCCTGGTTGGACCCCACCAGGAGTACTGTGTCAGGTCTGGACGCCTTACAAAAAAGAAGATATTACATGGATAGAGGGTACAACACAGGGCCACTAAGGCCATAATAACTGGATTAAAAATATGTCCTATAAGGACAGACTGCTATTATTAAACATGTACACCCTCCAGTACAGGTGACTTAGAGGATATGTGCCTCGTTTATAAAGTTATGAATGATCCTACCCTTAAGGATGATATGAGGATCTCATCAAGCGAATTTAGAGCAGTACTAGGAAACGAACAAACAATTACTCATGACTAAATGGAATACGCTATGAAGGAAAAATGGTTTAGTAATAGAGTGGTCCAAATGTGGAATAATCTCCACTTACTGTTATAAATTGCCCAGACATTGATTCCTTTAAACAAGCCTAGACCAAGTGGTATCCTTTGATGATAAATTTTGTTTTGGGCAAAACATTGGCAAGCACCACGGACTTGTCATCCACTTTGCTTGAAACCACCTATGAAACCTATGAAATCAATTTGAAGCAAAGACTGGAATTTTATTACACAATGGAATGCAGTACTAGAGTGCAGGAAAAGAAGTGCAATTGAAAGAAATAATTGTTTCATTGTTTATGGAAGTTAGCTGTTCCATAGTTATTTATCTTACATGCCCTTAAAATGATGAATGTGTTTCAATAGAAATTATAGCCATTACTGCCTTAAGCTCTTTTAACAGGCACAATTATTTAAGGTGCTCTAGAAACAGTGCTATATATTTCAGGTAGAGTTGCATGCACACACACACACACACACACACCACTGTGGCAAATGGAAGAACAGTGGTGTAATTTGAGTCATGCAGTCATCCAAATTACTAAATGGAAGACCACACTTCCACTGTCCTGTTAATTGTTCTCAGTCCCTGTTCAAAGAATACATCATCATGGTGACATCACTAGGCTGCTGTAAAAGGAAAAAGAAAATAAGAATAAACCACAAAGTCTGCCACTCACACCCAATCCTTAGAGCAGGCAGCAAGGACTGGGAAACAGCAGAAGAGTAGGAGACATATTGAATCAACCAAGTAAATCACAGCTTCCCTAGTGAAGACTAAGGCTATTTTGCATGTAAAAAACTAACTATTGCTCATAAGAACAATAAGACACTCTACAGTGGGCCAAATGCTGAGATAACAGCTCAGACATAAAGGGCAACCCTAGGAGGCATACACCAAGTGCAGTCCAGCCCCTAGCCCTACTGTCTGCTGAACTTCACTGATCTTCACCAACTGGAAGAGAGACCACTCATGGAGGGAAGGCAGACTCCGACATGTGCAGAAGCAGGGATTCCTTCACAGGAGTTCTACCCTTGTGAATCCACCATGGAGTGCACAGTCTGGACTCCTTTCTCCATTGAGTGGCTTCTCTCCACATCCTCTCTGCTCAGACCCAGCCAGTGGCTTCTCTCTCAGCATAAGGAGCTGCTGAAATACCCAGAATTCCTGGCTGCTGTATGTAAATCAGCATTTGTACTGCTGTACCCACTACTGAAGTAGTGGTCCACTAATAGAAAGCTCTGCGCCAAAAGCAACAGCTTAGACACAAAGGACACCCATCAGAGGCATACACCAAGAGTGGTCCAGTCCCTATCCTTACTGTCTGCTGAGCTTCACTGATCTTCACTGACTGCTGTATCCACTACCGAAATAGTGGTCAGCTAAGAGAAAGCTCTCAGACAGAATCAACCAGAAGCAACAGCTCAGACAGAAACGGCAACCCTAGGAGGCATATGCCAAGTGCAGTCCACCCCTTAGCCCTACTATCTGCTGAGCTTCACTGATCTTCACCAACTGGGAGAGAGACTAATCACAGAGGAAGGCAGACTCTGACAGATGCTGAAGCAGGGATTCTTTGACAGCAGCTCTACTTGGGTAAATCCCTCTTGGAGTGCACAGTCCAGGCTCTTTTCTCCAAAAGGCTTCTCTCCATGCTCTCTCTGCTCAGGCCCAGCCAGCGGCTGCTTTCTTAACATAAGGAGATACATGGTCCCACCCTATTCCTGCCTCTCTTAATTACAAAGGCTTGTTTTTCACTCGGTGGCAGGAAACATCCGTAACCCTCAACCGACCCCTGGCACTCGATATTTATAGATGACCTACCTGTACGAAAACCTGTTGTGAAACAGGATGAGGCAGGGTAAAAACAAGAAAGCACATTTGTTTTCATTTTGTCTTGTCACTCTAAACTCCTATTTGCTTCCTCCTTACTTTCAGCCTAAGTACAGACAGCCAGGCATCTCCCTTAGACAACCTTTTTTTTTCAACCACACTTCCTCCCAGGACAAAAAAATACTAATAATCATAATTTTCTTTCATTCACTTCTACATCTGCACTTCTTCCATCCTCATACTACTTCTGTCGGTACTTAAATAAAGCTCATAAACTGCAACACCTGCAGCTCATTCTTCACAAGATCATACATGTAAGCAATAATATCCAACAGGGTGGGCGTATGTATGTGCGGACCACCAGGGGCATAATGATGACAACGCTGCTGGTGCAGGGCCTTATAGCCCTGAAGGTCTGGTATATCACAATACCATCCACCCTGGAAGGTATTATTGTGCTTAGAAAATGTTCAACTATGTTATATATTTTGAGAAAAATAATTTTTATGCTGAAAAGTTAAAACTCCTGGGTGTTTTATTTATTTTGAAATAAAGTAGTTCTTCACCTGCATCACTCTGCTGTGATTTTTTAAAGCTAGGGACAAACATTTGACATTAGCTGTCATGGTTACCTCCCATCAGCACATGCGCGCCCATATACACACACACGCACACACACACACACACACACACACGCACACCGCTTAAATTTTCAAAATGGTTTTGTTTTACTGCTGCTTGGATTTATGTATTCATTCATTTATTCATTCAGCCTTTGTACTTGACCCCGAGTGTAGCATGTTGACGGGCAGCATCAAGAGGCTGTGTGGGTAAGACATGTGTGTGCAGTGGAAGCTTAGTTATGATAATGCCAGAATGCCAGCATTATTTTATCTTAGCAGTGAAAACAGTATTTTGGCAGTTGGACCTACTAAACTTCTTCCGACCTTCTCGTACATTTTAGTGAGCACCATTTACAACTCAGTCAGGGTGAGTGATACCCACCCGGCAGCTGGTGAGATTGCAGTCCTAAAGTGGATGGTGGCAGGAGTATGTCCAACATCAAAGTGCCATTGCAGATGCTAATCTGGTGAACAATAGAAGAGAAAAAGAAACATAGGTAACACATTGACATACTTGCAGCCTGCTTACCAGCCCACTCACCAGTAAAAAATGAGTGCTGACACAGTGAATGAACAGCAGATTGAGGAGTATTGGGGCAGTGTGTGGCCACATGGATCAAAAGACTTTTGTTTTTCACTCTGGCTTTATACAACAAAGATATTATATTCTGAGTATTCTGTGGCTTTAATGCGTAGCTTCTGTTTGGGTGAGGAGGGCATTTCTGACAGAACTGGCAGCTCGAATTTAAAGTCCCATTTCTGCCGAGCTGTCAGTTGACTCTACGACATCTGAAGGGTGATTTGACAGTTGCCACTGGCACTCATTTCTACCTGTGGTCTGTTGCCACATAGATAAGGGTTGTAGGGTGGTAACTGACCAATCAGTAGACGAGATTTACATACCCATTTTTAACCTGAGAGTGAGATACTGTCCAAATTGTTCTGCCCTAAGGGACCTAAGAACTAAGCTCCATGCAGCAAAGACCAAGATAAACTATCTAAGAACAATTCTCCATTATAAACAACAAAACAGCACCAATAAACAGTCCTTTACCAAGCAGGTCCCATTGCCCCAAAGGACAAACAGACCAGGAGGTTGGAACTGGTCAAAACTACAATGCTCCAAAGCCTACAGCTACTGGAACAGTCACATCAGTGCATGCAACAAACAGATACTCTCCACTGACAGCTAGCACAGAGATGTTGGAGAGTAAGGAACAAGTGGATCCAATACAACAAAACATTGAACAGTCTCCCAAAAGAGCAAACAAACCAACCACCAAAATACAAGTACTGATGGTGGAGACTCCATTATTCAATGTGTGAGTCTCACCTTCAGCAATCGACCCTAAAAGTTGCTGTTAGGTGTCTCTGGGGACATGTATGAGTGTACACTGACCGCATTCTAAATGTAGATGTAACATGGACCATAAACCGCATGTCATCCTCCTCATAGGCACAAACAACATAACCTATCGCATAGTGGAAGAGACTAAACAAAACATAAAAAATCTGGCCAGCAAAATTAATTCTCTTTCATCCAATCTCTCTTTCTTGGAGATACTGCCTGTATAGGAAAAGAGCAGAATCAGGCACAGGATCAGAGAGAGCATCTCTAAACTCAAAGCCTGGCTTAAACAATGGTGCTAGGAAAATAGACACAGCTTTATCTGCAATTAGCGCAACTTCTGGGAGTGGAACTTCTACAAATTCGATGGTCTGCACCTAAACAAACAAGGAACTTGGATGCTCAGACAAAAACTTGATGTGCACATAGACATTTAAAGTAGTGAGTGGGGAAAAGCAGCAAGGACACCTCATGGCGAGAATGGTGTCAGGAGCCCCTCCCCTACCAACAGTTAGTTTGACAGAGGTCTCTTTTAGTGATCACAGAAATGGTAGTTATCAAGACACTTCCCAGGACAGGAAAAAGGGATAAGCATAATAGGCACAAAAGAAACAACACTGATACACAGCATAACAATTCTACTACTTCACCACAAAGCTGGATTGAGGGCTATGTGTGTCAATGCATGTAGTCTGTCAAATAAAATCTCTGACCTCTCACTTTAATGACAGAAGCCAAATTAGACTGGGTAGCAGTCACAGAAACCTGGTTTACAGAGAACCATACCTGGGATGTTGCTATACTATGTTACAAACTTTTAGGAATGACCGTGTTGAAAAAAGGTGGCAGGACTGGCATCATATGTAAGAAGGAATCTCAGCAATAGAAGTCCAAGCAAAACAGGGAGACCAGAAGCTCTATGGGTCACCCTTGGAGCAGGGGACAAAGCCCCCATCTGAGTTGGAGTCATTATAGACCTCCTTCCCAGGACTCTGATATAGACAAGGAGCTCCTGGAAAACATCTTCTTGATGGCCTACAAAGGAAACCTGTTGTTAGTGGGAGATTTCAACATACCTGATGTAGATTGGTCCTCATTCAAGGCATCATCTGAATGCAGCAAACAGTTCCTACATGCCCTGAAGGGGCTCTTGGACCTGGTGCTAACAAACAGCACCAAAACATCAGACATAGCCATAGGAGTAAATCTGGGAGCCAGCGACCACAGGTCAATCTGGTTAACAGTGGAAAGGATAGCTGAATCAAGTCACTCGAACCTCAAAATACTTGACTTCTATGAGGCAGACTTCAACACCATGAAAACTACATTAAGAAACTTGAAATCAACAACTCATGAAACGTGGAAGAAGCTGGAAAGCCTTCAAGACAGCTTTACTTCAAGTTACTGAACAGTGCACAAAGCACATCAGCAAGTCAAAAAGAAGAAAAATCCACTGTGATTCTCCAAAGAAATTGCAACAATAGTAAAACACAAAAAGGCCTTCAAGCAGTATTAGCAGACAAAGAAAGAAGCAGACAGGCAGCATTACATATCAAAGCTGAGGAAGCAGGAAAGGCTATTAGGATAGCTAAAGCCCAGACAGAGGAGAAAGTAGTGCAGGGAGTAACAAAGGGGGCAAAACATATTTTAGGTACATAAGGAAAGAAAAATAAAAGACTAAGGGTAGGATAATCAGGCTAAAATCAACTAAAGGACTGATAGTTCAAAAGGATGAAGACAAGGCAGAAGTGCTAAACAAATTCTCCTGCTCAGTCTTCACCATTGAAGACCAAGGCAGTGGCCTACTATTGGAAAGGCAGTGTGCAACAGTAGAACAACAGATGACTTCCACTTCAAGAGAAACAGTCCTAGAAGAGCGAGCAAACTAAAAGTAAACAAAGCATTGGCCGCGATGGAATATACCCTACGAATCTCAAGGAGTTAAGGAAGAAATTGCAACACAGCTTACTGACTTTTTAATAAGTCACTGCAAAGTGCCACTAGACTGAAAAAAGGATGTGGTGGTACCCTTACATAAAAGTGGAAGCAGGGAAGAGCCTGAGAACTACTGCCCAGCCTGACCTCAGTGGTATGCAAACTTATGGAAACCCTCAGAAACATAGAATAGTGTATAATCTAAAGAATTGAAAAGCTTAAACCCAAGCAACATGGATTTACGACAGGAAAATCATGCCTAACATGATAGAATTCTTGGACTGAGTGACCAGAACAGTGGATCAGGGAGGGGCAGTGGATGTGGTGTACCTAGACTTCAACAAGGCCTTTGACACCGTACCCAGAAGGCTTATGAATAAGCTAGAGAATACAGGACTTAGTCAGAAGACAGTCACCGGATTGCAAACTGGTTCAATAATAGGACATAGAGGGTCTTAGTTAATGGAGTTCAGTAAAGGGAGGGTAAGGTGACAAGTGGAGTTCTGAGGGGTCAGTATTAGGCCCGTTCTCTTCAACATGAACTGGAGGGAAAATATGCCTATTTGCAGATGATACAAAGCTCTGCATCCATGTGGACACAAGAGGGAGTCTTGAAGAGATAAAAGATCTGAATAGGCTGGAAGGATGGTCCAAAATTGGCAATTGAAGTTCAATACCAAAAATGCAAGGTCATGCATCTGGGTAAAAGAACCCCAGGAAGGAATACACACTGCTAGGACACCAGCCTGAAGTAACACAGGTGGAGAGGATCTTGGCATAATCATTACAGATGACCTTAGAACGAGCAAGCAATGTGACAGGGCAGTGCAGAAAGCAAATGGCTTCCTCCGATGCATTGCAGGGGTAAAACTAGCAGAAAAGGAGGGTGATAATGTCACTCTACAGATCACTGGTCAGGCCACACGTGGAATACTGTGTCCAGTTTTGGAGGCCGCACCTGAAGAAGGATATCAACAGACTGAAGGCTGTGCAGAAAAGGGCTACAAAGATGGTACAGAGTTTGCACCAGGTGCCTTATGAAATCAGACTGGCCAACTTACAACAGTACTCACTTGAACAGAAAGAGATGGGTGGACATGACAGAAATGTTTAAGTATATGAAGGAATTAACACAGTGCAGAAGGAAAACCTGTTTCAGATGAAATCAGGGAGTTGTACAAGAGGCCACAACCTCGACAGGTAGGAGATAAATTGAGGGAAACATCAAAGTACTTTTTCTGAGAGGTGGTTGACCCTTGGAATAGCCTAACACAAGAGGTAGTAGACTGAAAAAATGTAAGGAATTCAAACTTGCATGGGAGAAACACTATGTGCAAAAAGTAAATAGTCTAAGAGGAGGGTAGGTATTCTGGGCAGGCTAGATGGATCAAGAGTCCCTTCTGCCAGCTAATTCTTATGTTCTTTTAGAAAATGGGCTTGGAAATATAAGAAATCTGATTGGCTGGAAGGGGTATATTAACTTAAAGTGAGATCCCTGTAAGTAAAAGTACCAGCCATGACAACCCTGCCAGCCTCATAACTGTCATCATTGTGTCCAGCCTGCTTCATAATTGGCTGAAGCAGTGGGCACACAATTTAAAGTGCTGCCATTTTTTTTTTGCCGCTTAGCGAAAGTCCTGCCACCCCACCTGCCCAATTCATGCCCCACGACAGTCTCATTATTTTGCTTAGAACATTTTTAAATAATTTTAAAACTCCTCATGTTCAAAAACAACACATTCACCTGTCATTTTTCTTCCACTTTTTCACAGCGCGACTATCAATCAGACAGATCCCCAACCTTGACACACCTCACAGACATGGAAGCGCTTCACTACTCTCCTCAAACAGGCTGCCTCATATCCTGTTCTGCTATCACCAGAAATTCAAAATGTAAGAGCCCTGCTGTGTTTAACTCAAAAAATAAGTATTTTGTCCATTCCCATGCCACATCCTAGCTCTCCATGTGCACTTCCTGCATTTACGTATTAGACATCTGTAAGCTGACACCAAGTGCCAAAGAACAGCAACGTCCATGGAGTAAAAAAAGTCTTGTTAGTGCAAGTACTACAAAAAAACTATCTCTTTTTTTTTAAAACAATGATGTCAGGAAAATGCTGAGGAAAAACATTAAAAAGCACTCCATGTCTTGTTCCAGAGGTGCTAGGGAGAGCCTAAGAACAGCATTTTCAACGAGTAAAAATACATGTTTATGCAAGTGTGGCAAAAACTTATTCTCACTCTTTTTTCTTTGTTATTAGAACAATGATCCCAAGAAACTGCTGGAGGAGAGAACTTAACAACAACAAAAACTCTAGCTCTTGTTCCCAAGGTGCAGGGGTGGGGCACGTGGACTAAGGAAAATGGCTCTGTGGGGTTGCAACAGGACATGGGATAAGACAGAAATGGAGGGACTACTTTACAAAGAAACACTTAAGCTTCAGTATTACTCTATTTTTAATTGTTTCTTTAATTCTTTTAAATCCCCATAAACATGCCACAGGAAACCCATTTCTAAGTGCAATAATACCCTCAGAGTGTGTGGTATGGGCAATACTGGATCTTCCAGGGGCTACAAGTCCCTCTGCCTGTAGTATTGGGCATCATTACACACCTGGGCAGTCTGGTATTGCCCAATACCCACCCTATCTGGTATTATGCATAACTGCCCTTTCAGGGTCTATAAGGCCCTCTGCCCACAGTGCCAGGCCTCACAACACTCCTGGACAGACAATAATCTTTTATTATGCTTTTGCTAACTGGGTAAGGCCCGCTAGTTAAGGAGCACTGGGAGGTTAAGTGACTTTCTCAGGGTTAAGCAGTATGCAAGTGGGGTTGTGGGAATCAAACCAAGGTCTCAAACGCATCATCTCATTCAAAACTTTTACTCCAACCTCTAGGCTGTACTGGATAGCTCAGCATATGGCCCACCCAGCTGTATTGCTTGCATTTCAAGCACTGGATACTGCATGAAAGAAGCCAAGTAGGGGCCCTCATTTTCATGGAACTTCAGTCCTTATTTCTGTGGAAGGGTTCCTGGGTTTCTGTGGGAGTGTTTGTTCATTCCTCTGGCTTGAATTATCAATTTCCATGGCAGAATGCAATCCTACCATTGGCTAAAACGTGATGAGACGTCATTTGTGACATCATTTGCTGACCATGAAGGAGGGCATTTAAGATACAGTAAATAAGGAGGGGAGGGAGCCAGGCACGGTGGAAAAACTGTACATTTAATGAAAAATCAGTAAAAGTAATGAATTTCACAACTATTTCACACAATATTCTTAGCATTTTGCAAGTTCCACAAGAAAGTCCCATGGCCATGGAATTGGTATTTTCTTTTTCTATTGCATTTATGCTTTTACCCACCCTCCATTTTCACGAGAGTCAGGAACCCTGGCAGACATGGCTGTGCATGCACGTAAAGGCATACACACACTCTGTTACCGCTCAGCCCTTCCACCCACCGCTGGCTATCCCCAGGCCCACACACAGCCCAAACTGCAATCTGTCCTTTACTGAGTGGCTGCCAAGGGCTGGGAAACCTCTCATCCCTCCCGGGAGAGAGGAGAGCCACCTGTAGCAGCTCAGTTCTGCTCCATGCCCTCCCTCCTAGCAACCCCTGACAACCTGGGCTCATTCCTGAACCTGGGTGGTGGCATGATGAGTGGTGTCCAGTGTCTCAACACTCAGCACAACTTAGCCAGCTGGAATTGGTATTTTCTGTTGCATGTTGCAAGTTTTGCTGAGAAAGTTCTGCAGTCATGAAATTGCAAAATTCCAGGATAATTATCAATGAGGTAGGCTGCATATAGAGCGAGATCATATCAGGAAAAGCAAATCAAGAAGGAATCAAAGTAAGCCTTGACAAGGAATAAAGCAAAAATTCTCAGATGAGGTTAACTGGGGTATGCATACTATAGTTGAGATAGATGTGTCTGATTTGACTGTCTGAATAAAATATAATTCTTTCATTAGGTGCTTCTCACTGCCATTGATAAAAGGATGGGCAGCATCAGTAAAATTGTAATGATCAGGAAGAACTTGTGATCAGAGTGAACTGACCATTTACAGTAGCAGACAGCCTAGCATCAAAGAAAGAAATATACCAACTGTAGCAATAAGGATAAACGTTTGCCCTTTTAAATGAGGATAGATTCATCTGAGCCTCCCAACAAATGTGGCATGAGATCTTTGTGGATCAAGCCTTTTATTACAAAGGAGTTGGGAAGGTTGACCCATTAGTCTAATGGAGCAATGGTGGAGGGGTAAAGACACATGATTGAACTTCCATTTGTGACACCTGTTGTATGGTGGGGCATTTTTATTTTATTTATTTATTTGAAGTCTCGGATTACAAATACCTATGAGCCAAAAGACTCTTTTACTTAGGCTCACAACATACAACAACAATAACAATACAAACAATTAAGTCAAATAATACAGTAAAATCTAGGTACATAAAGTTTCAGGAAGCAGTTAGTGGGACCATTATAATGCACTCAAGGGCTACATGAGTAGATTAATTATGTCCCAAACAAGGACTCCAGGTAGGATGAGGCAGCTAGATTAGTCTTGTCTGTGGATTGATAGTCCACCTAATGAAAGCTTCATCCTTGAGGTTGGGAGGGTAAGACTTATCAAAGTTGGGGAGGGTGGAGAGTGCAAGAATAAATAGGGCTATGGAGGCAGTCACAGAGGCTGTATGAAACAAGGTGAGATCTCAGGAGTTGTTTAAAGGGGCCCAATGTGGGTGTATCAATGGTGCCAGCTGGAAGACTGTTTAGTCAACTGGGAGCCTATAATTAAAGGATCATTGGGCCAGACTTGCATAACAGAAGGGAACTTGATAAGCTAGATTTGGTCATTTTCTTCTGGTATGAGAGCAGGTTAAGCAGTTTAGCAAGAGCTGGCAGTTAGAGGGGTAAAGCCTAAGCAAATTTTTTCCCATATAGGCAGGTGTGATACTTATTCCAGTCACTAAGGTTCAGCCACTTAGCCATGTTGTAGAGGTCACATGTATGCATCCTACTTTGCGTGCCTGAGACCAGCCTACAGGCTTTATTTAGGGCTAGGTGAATTCTGTATAGTGCAGAGTCAGTAGCAGGGCCATAAATGATGAGCCCGTAATTCAGTATTGAGAGAATGGAGCATGTGACTGCTGTTTGAGGATATCTTCTGGCATACAGTGTTTATTTCTATAGAGCACCACTAGCCGACTGTTGACTACTTTGGAGACCAAATTGATGTGTTCTGAAAAGACAAGGCACTGTCGATGGTGATGCCAAGATGCTCAAGAACTGCACTTGTTCCAGAGTGGTGTGAAGACTGTTCCTAATATTGAGTGTGGCTGCACTGTGCCTGTTTTGAGGGTTTGTGAAGAGAATGGTCTTTTTTTTATAGTTCAAGATGAATTTGTGGTGAATGAACCAGTTTTCAACTGCAGAGAATTTATCTTGGAGACTATGGGTTAACGCCTGGTGGTCGGGTGGCTGGTGAATAACTCTGCATCATCCATATAGGAGAAGGTCCCTGGGGCATGCATGAGGTAGAGAGCTGAGGAAGAGGCTGAACAATAACGGACTAAAGATAAATCCTCGAGGGACCCTGACTGGACAGGTTTACTGGAGGACAGTTTGTCACTGATTTTTACATGCTGGAATCTTCCTTCAAGGTAACTTTTAAACCAGTATGCAGCCACAGAAGAGGCCCCAATGGAAACAAGGGAATCAAGTAGAGGGATGGTTTACTGTGTTGAAAGCCTTAGTGAGATCAATGTACACTGATCCTGCTAAGTGCTTCCGATCAAGGGCATGGTGAATAAAGGAGGTGTATTGAAGGAGGGCAGATGTGGTGCTATGGTCTTTCCTGAAACCGTGCTGTTCAGGGCACTGAATATTGTACTTTGCAAGAAACTCTGTTAGCTGTCAGCTACTGTTCTTCCAATGCTTTTGAGAGAGGAGGAGGATGGAGATAGATGGAACCATAGTTAGAGTGTTGAGTGCGGTCACCACTCTTATGTACAGAGGTCACTATGTGGCTTTCCACGGAGAGGGTAACTGCCTGAGGCAGAGTGATTTGTTCAAGATTATGGTAGAGGGTGATATGACTGCTTCCAAAGTCGTGCGTGTCGACTTCAAATCAAGTGAGTCACTGCTATAGCATGAGTTCCCCAGGACTTTGGACAGGTATTTCTTAGTAGTGCTGGGGATATTGTTTTAAGATAGAATGGGGGGTGAGCTGGGGTATGTCAGTATTGGGGATGCTAAGTGGGAGGGGGGTCAAAGAAGTCCGAGGGGATTACACTGCTTAGATCGGTAAAGGCGGTGTTGAAGGTGTTAGCTATGATCATGTGATCTTGGGTGACACATCAGTGCATATATATAGCATGGAAGGAAGGTTTGTTGGGCCTCCCATTAAGCTCTTTAGGGTCTCCCAAAATTTTCTACTGTCACCCCATGAGTTAGAGTGCAGCCTTGTAATAGTTTATTTTTGCCTGTCTGATGGCTAGGGTGCAGGAGTTTCTGGCTGCCTTGTAATTTTGCCAATGTGTAGAGTTGCCTGTGGCCCACTCATTATGCTACAGGTGATCTATGTCAGCTAACAGGGCAAGAAGGGAGGAAGTGATCCACGGGTTAATGGCTGCATTTTTCTCATTTTCTTCATGAGGCGAAAATGCCACAAGCAGCGTTAAACTTGTATATAAAGTAGTTCAAGACATGGTCAACATAGGTCAGAGTTTAACATAGACCAGTCCTCGCCACGGAGATGGGCTATTAACTGGTTGAGTTGGCCTTCTTGAGAACACAGTGAATGGTAGTTTTTCCTTTTGGCTGGGGCTGGGAAGAGTTAGTGGACCAGTGGCAAGTGACAGAGGAGTGGTCACTAAAGGAGTCAGAGGGACCTTGACATCTGTAATTTAAATTAAAGGGAGGCAGTATATCACAGTGGTTTAAGGCTCTGAGCTATAAATATGGTGACATCCAGCAGACCAGACCTGGGTTTGAATCCACAACTTCTACACATACTGTGTGACCCTGAGCAAGTCACTTAACTTCCTGTGCTCCCAGGATGCACCTGTAAAAAGGCTTTCAGATTAGTGTGCTACTCCTGGTTAAACAACTAAAAAAAAATGTTTCTGATCTGTTAGTAAAGATGAGGTCAAGTAAGGTGGTTGTACCAGCCCCATGATTCCATCTGGTGGGAGAGGCCACAACCGAGTCAAGTTAACCGCAGTGGTTGCATCTTTGAAGGTGTTAGATTTGGACACCAACCAATTCACATTGAAGTCACCCAGGAGCACAATGTCAGACAAGAGGAGGGAGGGTAGAGAGATACTTAATAAGAACATTGAAGCCATTTGAGTGGTCATGAGGTGGAACATAGCAGCTTACAATGGTGAGGTTTTGCCATTCTGCAAAAGGAGCAAGCTTAACTGCTAGAGCTTGGGTGGGGTTGCGTGACTATGGCGGCAGGGCATGCCCATGTAGGGGAGCCTTTGTGTAGACAGCACAGCCTCCACCTCTCTTCCCAACCCTGTCAAGTCTAAAGAGGAGTAACCATCAGGTTGGATGACACTATCAGGCACCTTGGGGGAGAGACAGGTGTCAACCACTCCTAGGATGTTGGGTTTCTGCTAGAGTACTCAAACCTGGAGAGATCAATTTTGCTGGAGACTCCTAATGTTTGTGGAAGCAATTTTCAGACCCCTTGATGACTGCTGTTGGATTGTGGGCACTGCAGAGGCCCCAGTGTTAGGGTGTATGTTCCCGGATAACAGGAGTAGAACCAGGAAGTTCCACAGGATGAGGAACTTAAGTGCCTTTGTTAGGCTGATGGGTTTATGGTTTCTGGGTTTTGATTAACAGTGATGGAGGGATAGGATAGGTCAGACAGTGCCAGGAGGAAAGGAAAGCAGGGGTGCCAGTGTAGGATCATAGGAGAATAGCGGTGGGAGTATAGTTGTCATTAGTGTGTAATTGTTTCCAAAGCACCCAGGGTGCCCTGATGGGGAGGAAGTGGGAGGTAGGATCAGCAAGCATTGTGTCATGGCAGTGCAGGGAAGACCCGCCAAGAAGAACAAATATTAAGATGAACCTAGGGCAGCACATACTTAGTATGGGATACAACTAGCTTAGTGGGAACTTAGGTGAGCTTTGCCCAGAGGAAGAGAAAATAAACAAGGGATGAGTAATTTACTTCAAGTACAATAAGACAGTTTCGCTTAAGAGACTGAGACAAGGGGACAGTAGGCAGGTTCTTAGTTTAAGGGTGGTACCTGTTTGGTGAGGGGAGAATTCTTGTCAGGGGCAAGAGTTTTAATTAAGGCTGGAGACAGGATGGGAGTAAAATTCAGATCTGAGAGAGCTGCAAACTGAATTAATTTAGCAGCTTCTCTTGGAGGGCAGAACAGCCTAAAATGTTCTTTTTCGTTTTGTTTACATTTTTCCTTTTAGTCCTGGAGCTGCAGTATCCATTAGCATGAGCCATGTACATATACCATGCCTTGCTTCTCAAAGGATACAAAGGCCCGATGTCAGTTCACCTTCTAAACTGCTAGGCTAAATATGTGCTCTCTCCTGGAGTTCCCTTCACTAGTGAAGTCCCACATGGGGGAGGGGAGCTATGAAGCTTTGATCATGGCAAGAGGAAGTGTGACAATCACTGTAGTAAGTTTGGCTGCTGAGGTGCTGGAGTTTGGGAAATTGGGAGTCATGGAGTGGTGGTGGGATACTGGTGATAAATGGTAGATGAAAATCTGAGTCTCTTATAATTTCTGTTTCCATGGTTTGGCTGTGTAGTAGAAAATCCTATGTGGCTAATATACTACAGGTGTCGATCATGTGGTGTTTAGCCAGCTCATTGGTGTAGAAGTAGCACTAATACTTATAACACCACTAGAGACCCATGTTCGGAAATGAGCTCACACATTGTAGCACAGCACGTGGAAGGGAGGACTGAGCATACCAAAGGATGCTGTGATGCTGTCCTCCTTCTGGGAGGCAGGGATCTTATCCCAGCTGTTTTAGTACCACTTGGAAGATCACACGTGGCAGTACAGCAAGGAAGCATAGTGGGTGGAAGACATCATCTGGGCTTCTCCCTGCACACTACATGCACTTGCTTGAGGATCCTAACATGCCAAAATCCCAAGGGTGTGGGAAGCAATGAAAAATGGATAAGCCCTGAAGTGAACCCAATGATCCCAGGCATTCTTGGGCCCTGATTCATGCAACTAGCCACCCTCTCCACCTGAGATTCTCCTGCATCTATCCACCCTCTTCAGGCAGTAGGTGTGTGTCTAGCTCCACCACCAGGGACATGTCCACTGAATTGAAAGACAGAGGGTTAAGTGTTAGAGATGGAGAGGCAGGGCTGGCCATGACCCACGGGACTGAGATGACACTAGTGAGGAGCATAACATGTAAATAAAAATATAATGTGGTATTTGGGCTTTTCCTTTAGTGCAGCAATATTCAGTATGCCAGTAACCAGAATTAAAGCCCCAAGCCTGTGAGTTGTGAGTGATGGTCCCAGCACTCTTCAGACCTTGCCCTACTGCACCAAATGATTACTGCTGAGGAGGAAGCCCTAAAGGTCTATCCACTCAGGGCAAGCCATGGTGACATTCTGTGTTAGAGGTAGTAGGGTCTGAGAGATTGCTTGGAAGGCCAGCAAGAAAGATTAAAAAATAAACTTGAGAAAATAGCATTATTGAGTTGTAGGGACTTTTCAAATTATGCTTCTGACAGAATTTCAAGGAATTTGAAAATTCTACTAATTCTATTACAAGTGAAATTCAGTGATAACTGAAATAATGTTTTTAAACTACAGATTAATAATCCACAGGTAGCAGAATCTAGCACTCGTCTTTACAACAAGTACATCTTGGACTCTGGGTGAGTCTTCAATAATTCTCTACTCAAACCACATTTGCATGCAAAGAGCTAAATCACATGGGCACAGCAAGCAAACAGGATCAGAGAGGGTCCACTGGAGCCCCACATTTTCACACATATGCTGTCCTGCACTTTAGCTAGCGGCCTTTGTTCCTAGCAGATTAGTGAATTGCAATTTTACAATAAACCACAGAATAGTATTAGGCATTGTTTTGTTTTTTATTGTGGTTTTATTTTCCCCAAACTGAAGAATAATACTCCTTGATTTACATCACCAGTGGAGTATTATTCATGGTTTATTCCACAGAGTTAAAAAAATTCTTAAAAGCATTTTGAAAGCAGAATTGCCATTCTGCACAAATACAACCTGCAGAATTCCATATTCCACACTGCTCATTCATACAACTCCAATTATTTGTTTGTCATTGGACAGACATAAGGCAATTATAGTGGGAGGCTAGGAGGAAGAAGACTGTTGGCTAACTAGGATCTACAGCTTATCTAATAGTTGGAAATGGGCAGACTAGGTGGGACAAGTGGTCCTTATCTGCCATCAAAGTCTATGTTTCTATGTTTCTGTTTTACAGTTGTCCATCTTGATAATAAGCAATGACATCCTGATAACAAATTTTGATATTGGTTTCCAATCAACTGGATAGTTTCCTTTTGAGCTTTAAGAACTGCAGTTGTCAATCTGGGATCCTGAGTTCTGAAACTTAACTATTATTTAAGTAATTTATTTTACTTGAGTAATTTTTATGCAAGTAATGTTTTATTCTACTAGATATGATTGCAAATGATATTGTTAAATTCATTGTCCAAATAAATGAGTTGAAAAAACTGAAACTGAATTGAAACAAGTTACAGAAAAGGAACCCTGCTTTAGAAAAGTTTGTTTTCAATTCACAAATTAACTTTTACTTGTTTGTTTAGTCACAGTTGGATAACTTGTTTTCAAATGTTGATAAAGGTAAAACACAATGAGGGTGTGTGTAAAAAATAGAATCACACAGTCACCCATATTTTATTTTTGTGTTTGTACTTTCATAAGAAACATTATGTGGAAGCTTAAGAGAGAGCGGGTTGTGGAGGTGTGGCACTCTGGCAGCCAACAGGGTAGTGCATTTGGGGGCTTTGCACTGGTGGACCAATGCAGGCCCAGTGTCTTGATGATGCTAGGTTCTGCAGAAGTGCCACCAAGTTAAAAATTTTTAAGCTGCAATCAGGGGCTGCTTCGTCATTGTAGCATCAGACATTTTGCTATAATAAGGTAGTGATCCGTCATTGCAGGGGTGATACCTTGCAGTCTGTATGCTGAACCAACCTAGTACTCCACTCCCTGTCAGCACACTGTAACCCCTCCCATTTGTTGTGTGCCGAGAGAGTGCCTAATCTCACTCAGCAGCATGCACACCCCAACAATCTTTCTTTGCTGATGGGGGCCCCAATCCCCGTCGACTCAGTCCCCCAGTTCAATTTTCTGATGGGGAGCCCCTCCCCCTCAGCATAATATCCCTCTCAGTTTGCTGTGTGCCAAGGGTGCCCAATCCCACTGCACTCCCCACCACTGGTGTGTGCCAACAGGTTCCCAATCCACCGTTGGCTACAGCTCCCCAAAACACTCAGGTGGCATGCTGGAGCCCACCCAGCGTGCTAACTGTCCTGAAAATAAAAAAACAGTCCGCAATGTTTTTGTTTTTCTTAACACCTGTAAAACAGAAAATGGTCCCTCATAGAGTTTGGTGGCCCTCCCTCAACCTGCACCCATCCTCTGTACCCAGCCTCCCACCACCCTCACCCCATACTTACCTCTGGAGCCCAGCGTGATGATCTTCAGTGGACCGAAGAGTCTGCACTCTTCAATGCCGACCGAGAACTGAAGAAATGCTTAGAAGCTGCATAATGGCATAAATAGGGTTATTTCAACTTTGGTGCATATCTTGGGCATTTTGGGAAGTTTTGGCACCAAATTTTCAAAATGGGTTCTTGGGACCCCTCCTCATGAACTCAGTCACTGTCATTGCGTTATTTGGTCCCAAAGGTGATTTCTCGGTCACTGCACAGAATCACCTTTCAGGACCAATAACAAATGACAGTGCCACTTTCATGAGGTGGGCCTCAAAAGACCAATGTTGCAAATTTGGTAAAAAATCAAAAAATGACTGTTTCTGAGTGCATTGCTCAGTTTCCACACACGCTCATAACTTTGCAAATTTGTAATATTTTCAGTCAGACTTTCAACACTGGCATTTTCCACCTCCTTATGAACAGTACAGCTGTCATTTTACACGTCCTGGACAAAATGTGTTTCGCACTTCCAGTGCAAAATAAGCACAGTCGTTGTGGAAATCAGTTTTGAGATAGATTGAGAAAATGGCAGTGACACTGTTCATGAGCAGAGGTCCTAAAATGCCTATGTTGAAAATTTGGTGACGAAAGTCCATAAAATAACTAGTACAAATTATGCGTTGCACAGTTTTCACACCCTGGTAATTTCGCTAAATTTGTAATATTTTCTTGCCAGATTTTCAACACTGGCATTTTCACACCTTCTTATGAACAGTACATCTGTTATTTTTCACATCCTGGCTGAAATGTGTTTTCACACTTTCGGCACAGAATAAGCATGATAAGCTGTAGGAAATCAGTGTTTGGGACAGAGTGAGAAATGACAGTGATGCTGTTCACGAAGCAGAGGTCCTAAAATGCCTATGTTGAAAATTTGCTGGTGAAAGTCCATAAAATGACTGTGTTACAATGGTGCATTGCACTGTTTCCAGCACCCTTGTAACTTTGAAATTTATAATATTTTCATGCCAGATTTTCAACACTGACATTTTCACTCCTCCTTATGAACAGTACAGCTGTCATTTTTACATTCTGACCAAAATGTGTTTTCACACTTCAGCGCAGAATAGCGCAGTCACTGTGAGAAATCAGTGTTTGGGACAGATTAAGATCGAGCCTAGTGAGAGAGAGAGTGAACAAACTCAACTGAGCTCTGTTGGGACTGCTGCAGATTTTATTGTGGGCAGAAAAGCGCCAGTGCAGGCAGGAGCCCAATATAAAAGGGCAGCCTACAGCACTGGGAGAAACAGAATGAGCGAGTGAGAGGGGGGAGTGAGCGAGCTCAATGGAGCTCTGTCAGGACTGCTGCAGATTTCTTTGTGGGCAGAAAAAGGTGCCAATGCAGGCAGGAGTCAGTAAAAAGCGGCAGCCTGCAGCACTGGGAGAAACAGAATGAGCGAGTGAGGGAAGGGGTGAGGCGAGCTCAGGAGCTCTGTAGGGACTACTGCAGATTTCTTTGTGGACAGAAAAAGGCGTCCAATGCAGGCAGGGGCCCAGTACAAAGGGCAGCCTGCAGAGCCTGGAGAAACAGAATGAAGAGGGGGGAGGCGAGCTCAGCAGAGCTCTGTCGGGACTGGTGCAGATTTCTTTGTGGCCAGAAAAAGGTGTCAATGCAGGCAAGAGCACAGTACAAAAGGGCATCCTGCAGCACGGGAGAAAGAGAATGAGGAGTAGAGAGAGGGGGAGTGAGCGAGGCTCAGTAGTGCTCTGTCAGGACTGCTGCAGATTTCTTTGTGGGCAGAAAAAGGCGCCAATGCAGACAGGAGCCCAGTACAAGGGCAGCCTGCAGCACCGGGAGAGACAGAGTGAGCGAGTGAGAGATGGGGGTGAGCGAGCTCAGTCAAACTCTGCCAGGACTTTAGAGTTGCCACACTCCCACCCAGGGTCCTCTGTGGTCTATATTACAGAAGGGTCTCTGGAATGGAGACAAAGCAATGATTGGATACTTTGAGGAGTGCTGTAATAATACAGATTTAGTTGTTCTGCTTATTTCTCTAACTGAGCTAAGTACTGAGCTATACTGTTATGACTGCTGTAATAATACATATTTATTTGTTCTGTTTATTTCTCCAACTGAGCTGAGTAATACTTGGAGTGCAACAGGATTTCTAACTGGGCTAAGTGAAACTATATGAGGCTGAGAACAAAACTATGAAAGCTGAGGGTGGCTTTAGGTTTGTTACAAAAATACAGTATCTAACGGATGAGATTTGAGACTGAATTGCCCGTTCGACAAAGGCCAGTCGGGGAACCTAGTGGGGGGACAGAAATTTGAGTAAATAGGGCCTAACAGTTATAGTCGGGTACAGAACTTGGGAGTAAGAGCCCTAACATAAGATGGGGCAAAATGGGCCAAATGCCACATGTCAATAGAGGCGGGCATCTTTGGAAGGGTGGTGGGGTGTACAGGGTGTGGATCCGCCATGATCCTAAGGCTGGGCTTGGAGGATGGGGGTGTATGGTCTATAGACAACTGGCTAGTTTGAGTGAGGAACTGTGGAGGTTAGGGAGGAGTCTAAGTGGCAGGACAGATGAGTATGGTAGGTATCCTGGCTGGGGGGATAGGGGATGGCAAAGGGGACGGAGGAAGAACAACTAGGGACTGAAACCAACCTCAGTATCAGTGGCACTAGCAGAAAAGAGAGGACAAGGGAGGGTGCTTGAGGTGAGGGGCCCTCCTTTTGGGGAGGATGAGATCATGAGGAGTACTAGGGAGAGAGCAGATGGCTGTGGGTAGGGAGGGACCAGGGGTGGCACGAGAGGGAACAAGTAGGAGGGGAACCAATAAGGGAAGAGATGTAGGAGAGTATTGACTAGCCTCTGCTATGGGAGAGAGAGGGAGCAGGAACATAGTGAAGGGGGAGGACAAGCGGGCATGAGAGGGATGGCAACAGCTAGGCGAAGAAATAGCGAGGATGAAAGGGTAGAAGGCGGGCTAGTAAGGAAGGAGGGGTGGTGACTGGAGGAGAGAAGGCTACGGGAAGGGGGAAGGATAGGAGGGCGTCACTATAGTGGTAGAAGATAATAAGTGCTCTAAATCAACAACAGCGGGAATAGGAGAGGGTTGGAAATCAGTAGGGAGGAGGGCGTCTCATGGGAAGCCTAGTAGGAAGTAGTCAGTCTGGGAAGGGGTTCAAGGGGATGGGAGGAATAAGGCAGAGAGAGAAAGGGTGAGGCGGAATAGGGTACAGATAGAAGTTGCAGAGGTGCGCTGGTGGGGTGAAGGGCAGGAAGATCAAATACTGGGGTGGTGGAAGGGTATTAGAAGGAAAGGGGCTAAAGGATGGGGGGTACTCATCCTAGGGATTGTATACTGAGAGTGGTGAGATGGGGCGGAAGGGGAAGGCACAGCCATATTTGGGTTGAAGCTATCCCAGGTTGACTGCAGGAGGGCAGGGCAGGCACTGCTCAAGTGGCGACAGGGGAGTAAAAACCTCATTTACTGTTGCATGTGGGTACAAACAACTTGGAGGGAGACTGTGGAATTAGTGAAGGAGGTTCGAGTAGTTGGGCAAACAGTGTGAGGGGGTGGGGAGTCAGTGGCATTCTCAGAGTTACTTCCCATACCATGTGCAAGCAGTGGGAAGAAGGGTGGGATTGAGGAGTTCAACGAGGGTAGGGGGGACTGGTGCCACATCAAAATTATGGGTTAGTGACTAACTGGGGTAAGGTCTGGAAATAGTGACTTGTATGCAGGGGCAGGTACACTTGAGCAGGAAGGGAGGAGTATTAAAGGCAGGATTAGAGGTATATCTCTACTAAAGTGGATTTAAACTAGTGAGGGTGACCAAAAGACGGAGGTTAGTAGAAAGGTCCAGATAGCGGAGCCTAATGTGCTCACCCCAGATATAGGTAAAGGCAGAGGCATAGTAACCCTGGGAGGCGGGCAGAGTGGTCTGAGTGTAATACAGAAGGCACCGCCACCGGTAAGGATAAGAAGGAGAAAGTGTGCAGACTACCAGGAGGAGGGACACAGGCCAAAGAGGAAGAGTGAGGAGAAGGAGGGGTACAGGTGGAAGGTGTTCTCTCTCAAGCAAGGAGCCTGAGGAAAAAACTGCAGAGCTTCAGGCACTCCTTTCAGAGGAAGGTGGAAATTGCTGGAGTGACAGAGACTTGGGCATGAGTACCATGATTGGGTCTTGGCAATCCCAGAATACAGGATATACAGGAGGGACCGCGGGGTTGGAAGAGGAGGGCTGCACTCTATGTGAGGAAGGATTAAATGCATAAGGAATGAGGAGAGGAGAGGAGGAGAGGACAGGAGTGCTTTGGGTGCAGCTCCTGGACTCCAAGGGCGAAAAAACTGAGGCTGGGAGTGGTGTACAGACTACCAGCCTAATCCGGAGAAAATGAATGGGGAGTTGGCAGAGCAGATAAGGAGGGTATGTAGCAGGGGAGTGTGGTGATTGTGGGGGATTTTAACCTGCGGGTTGACTGGAGCACCCATCACTAGCAGTACCAGGGAGCAGGTGCTCACAGATGCATTCAGGATGGCCTTCTCACGCAACTGGTAAGTGGGCCTACAAGGCTTGGTAGCACTCTGGACCTAGTACTGGCAAATGGGGAGATGGTGAGGAGGTAGGGTGGAGGACCCAGTAGCAGGTAGCAACCACCAAACAGTGTGGCTTGTTGTCACTAGGCAGGGAGACAGAGAGCACGGGCACTAAGATGGTGGACTTTATTAGGGTGGACTTTGGGGGGTGGGAGCAATACTGCAAAGACTCCAGGATATAAGGCCAGGTATGGATGCAGAACAAGAGTGAGGCAGTCATAAAGACTGGGCTAACAGAACCACAATAGCCTGCACCAGGGCCAGGAGCAAGAAGATCAGAGGCAAGAAACCATGCTGGCTGAACAAGGAAGTGCTGAAGGGGTGAGGGCAAAGACAGCTGCATACCAAGTACAGGAGAACAGGAAGGCAAAGGATAAGGAGGCTTTCGGGAGTTGGTCAAGGGAGGTTGCTAGGAAGGTGAAAAAGCTAAGCCTCCAGGCAATTAAGTTTCACACAGGGCATAAAAGGAGGGAAAATGACTTTTTAGGTATGTCAGGAAAAGAGGAACATATTGTGAGAATAAAGCAGGGAGGGATTGGCTGGAAAGGGGAGGAGCAAGTGGAAATCTAAATGAGTACTCTGCTCCGTTTTCACTAAGAAGAGGATGGCCACTACCAGAATGGACTGGGGCGATGGGGAAAGGGGGAGGTGACAGACAAACTGACCACAGGAAGTAGGGTGCTAGAGGGCTGAGTGCAGTAAGGTGGACAAGGCACCAAGTCCTAATGCCATCCACCCAGGGTGCTCAGGAATGGCGGAGCTGTTGGCTGAGCCACTGGCAGATCTGTTCAACACCTCCTGGAAGCGGGGTGTGTGCCCCAGGACTGGAGGTGGCCATGCGGAGCCAGAAAATTATTGGCAAGGTCTCACGTCCATAGTGGGTAAGCTAATGGAGCCGATACTGAATGAGAGGCTGGTGACATTCCTAGACAGTAATGGCCTCCAAGATGGCGTGCAACATGGGTTCATCTCAGGAGGTCTTGTCAAACCAACCTAACAGAGTACTGTGACTGGGTGACAAGGGAGTTGGACAGAGTCCATGTGGTACATGTCCTGCACTGGACTTCAGTAAGGCCTTTGATACAGTGCCTCATGGGAGACTGGGGGAGAAGCTGATGGCAGTCAGGGTGGAGAAAAAGCTGACTAAATGGATGAGAACTGGTTACAGGGATTGTGCAGAGGGTGGTGGGGGAGCTCTCGGCACCCAGAGCAGTGACAAGCGAGGTGCCACAAGGGTCAGTGCTGGGCTGGTGCTATTTGGGCCTTTATCTCTGATATAGCACATGGAGTGGGGAGCAGGGTTAGTCTGTTCGCTCATTATACCAACTTGGGGTGGTGCTGGACGAAGAAGGGACGGATGGGGGAAAACTGCAGGGGACCTAACCAACTAGAGACATGGTCAGTGGAGTGGCAGCTAGGATTCAATGCAAAGAAGTATAAGGTGATGCATTTCAAGGCTAGAACCAGAAGCGGGACTATTGGTTGGGAATCAAAGAGGAGGAGAAGGACCTAGGGGTCTTGGTAACTGGGAGCATGAACAACTCAGCCCACTGCACGAGAGCAACAGTGAAGGCAAGCAGGATGCTGGGCAGCATCATAATGGGGTTCTCATCCAGACACAGGGATGTGATCTTACCTCTCTACAGATCATTGGTCAGACCGCACCTGAGAATACTATGTGCAGTACTGGAGGCCATACCGAGGAGATATCAGAGTTACTGGAGGGGTGCAAAGGAGGGCAACAAAAATGTTAAAGGGATGGAAGGAAAGAAATATGAAGTTAGGCTGAAGGACCTGAACATGAACACACTGGAGGAGAAGAGGGATGGGGGTATAATTGAAGCATTTAAATACCTGAGGGGTAACTAAACCTAGCACCGAGGGGTGTTTAAACTGAGGAGTGGAATAGGAGACAGTGGGTATGGACTAAGGTTGAAAGGGGACATTTCAAGAGGAAATGAGAAGGCACTACTTCTCTGAGAGGGTGGTGTCTAGTTGGAATACTCTGCCAGAGGGTGGTAACATGTGGACAGTCAATAGCTTTAAGGAGGAGTGGGATAAAGCAAGAGGAAGACTCTGGGGGCAGGGGCTGGGACAAGTGGTGGAGGAATTGAGGGGAGGGCTGGGGCAGCTGCAATCCAGTGTGCTAGTTGCACACTTGGACAGACTTAAATAGATTGATTGGTGTGTTCTGCTGGCAGATTCATATGTTTGGATCTAAATCACAGTGACTCTGTTCATGAGCAGAGGTCCTAAAATGCCTATGTTGAAAATTTGGTGACAAATGTTCATGAAATAGACTGTTACTGGCGTGCATGATGCAGTTTCCACACACCTACGTAACTACAAATTTGTAGTATTTTCACTCCAGATTTTCAACATTGCCATTTTAAACCTCCTTATGAACAGTACAGCTGTCACTTTTCACATCCTGCCTGAAATATGCTTATACATCTGGCGAGAATATCGCAGTTGTTGTGGGAAAACAATGTTCAGGACAGAGTAAGAAAATCATAGTGACAGTGTTCATGAGCAGAGGTCACAAAATGCCTATGTTGAAAATTTGGTGAAACAATTAATAACAATAATAATAATAATAATTTTATTTCACACAAGCGCCTTTCAGCCATCAAGGCGCTTCACAAAAGATAAAAAGATCATGATAAAACTGTAAACATAGCTAAAATAAACAGAGGATCCACATTAATCGGTGCCACCAAAGGCATGGTACCATAAAAGGTTTCAGAACCTGTTTAAACCCTCTACAGTCGTGCACTCCCAAAGCTGATGGGTAGAGAATTCCAAGTGTGGGGCCAGAGCATAAATGCACGGGCCCTGAAGATTTCAAAGACACCCTGGAATGTCTAGCAACCCCTCGTTAGGCCAAACGCAACTGTCACACCGAGTGGTAAAGCACAAGAAGCTCTTTCAGTAGTCAGGCCCAGTCCATGTAGGGCTTTATAAGTCAGTAAACCGACTTTAAAGGCTGATTCACCACCTAATCGACAGCCAATGTAGATCGTGCAGCACAGGAGTAATATGGAAACTCGAGAAGCTCCTGTCAACAATCGTGCTGCTGCATTCTGCATGAAGCTGCAGGTGGTGGATATCAACCCCAGGCAGCCCTAAGTACAGGAATTGCAATAATCTAGCTGTGAGGTCACAAAAGCATGGACCAATGTAGGCAAGTCTCGGACAGAACCAGGTGCTTAATCCTGGAGATATTCTAAAATGATAAAGGAAGTCTTGACAATGGCCGACACCTGGGCTGTAAAGTCAGCCCGTTGTCAAGCAATATGCCCAGGTTTCACACCCATTCAGAGGATAGGATCTGAGATCCCCAAGAAAAGTCTAGAGGGCAGATCAGCCCACAACCCTCTATCTGGAGACCCAGGTCCACTACCATCACCTCCGCTCTTCCGGCATTCAACTTTAACCAGCTCAAATTCATCCAGTTCTGAATTTCAGCAAGGCAGGTATTAATACCAAAACAGCTCTATCCTGGTCAGGGGCAAAAGACAGATAGAGCTGGTATCATTAGCATTGTAGAGAAACCTCAGCCCATACCATCTTACAATGTCTCCGAGGGCAGCATATGCACTGCAAACAACATGGGAGATAGCATGGAACCCTGAGGTACCCTCATGGCAGGAGAATGGGTCCAAAGAAAAGTCCCAGACATCACTCTCTGCCTCCTGCCAGTAAGGAAAGATGTAAACCATCTGAGGACCACACCTGTCAGTTCACAGATGGACCCCAGACGCCCAAGCAGCACCCGTGGTCTACAGTGTCAAGGCTGAAGAGAGACCAAGGAGCACCAAGAGAGAATGGTTCTCTGATCTCTTGCCATCAGGAGATCATTGAGCACCTGAACCAGTGCTGTCTCAGTACTATGCCTCTTTGAAAACCAGACTGAGAGGTTCATAGATGTTAGGGATGGTCAGGTGGTCATCCAACTGCACCGCTACTACTTTCTCAATCACCTTCCTAAAAAGGGAAGGTTTGAGATTGGTCTGTAGTTGACAGAATGATCTGGATCCAAAGAAGCTTTTGAGGGGGTTACCACTGCCTCCTTCAGGAGCTTGGAAACCAGAGTCCAGGGAGCACCGGACTATCTGCACTAGGACCGGACCGATCATATCCCAACAACCCATAATCAAGGAGGTTAGGCCTGGATCCAAACGATAGCACGTAGGGCTCATACCCTGGACAATCCGCATGACATCCACAAGTTCAGGCAAGGCAAAGGTACTAGAAGCCTGAGGTGAGGTGACTGAACACCGATCATCAGCAACCCCTATAGAGTGAGATGAAAGAATTTCCAACCTGATGTCGGCCACCTTATCTGCAAAGAACCAAGCAAGTTCATCGCACTCCATTTGCAAAAAAGATCTTCAGAGCTGCAGACAGGTTGGGTTGCACAACCTGTCAACAGTTCAGAAGAGCTGAGCTGGTTGGTTTTGAGCAGCAGCGATCTCCTGAACAGGAATTCTGCCTTCTTATGGGAGATTGCTGATTGGTAAGTCTGATAATGCTTAACCAATCTAAGGTGGTTGGCCTCCAGGGTGAATTTCCACCAGTGCCACTCTAACCTCACGTCCTACTTGCTGCAACTCCCCAAGGACCCATCAAACCAAGGGCCCAAGGATGGAGGAGGAGAGGACAAACACGGATGGGAGCAATCAAGTCCAGGGCTACAGAAATAGCCTTATAATAGGCCACCACTAAAGTTTCTGGACTCGAGCTGGCCACAGGAAACTCTGAGAGTCAATCACCACCACTAGGCCTCTGGGGCTCACTTCCGTAAATGGCGGTAACTGACCATCTCCACAGGGGCAGGCCTTCAAGGGGGTGCAGAAATTGAACCTCACTGTGTAGTGATCAGACCAACCGACAGGTTCCACCTCCAAGTTGGAGACCTCAATCCCGAGGAGAAAACCAAATCAAGAGAGTGACCATGTTTATGGATGGCAGAAGTAACAACCTGTGTAAGGCCCAGAGATGTCATAAGCTGGAGGAAGTGTTGTCCAAACTACGAGAGTTCATCGTCGACCCAGGCATTGAAGTTGCCCAGTACCATCAATCTGAATGACTCCAATGCCATGTAGGCAATGAAATCTGTTACTTCCTGCAGGAATCACAACTCATTCCTGGGTGGACAGTAGATGAGGGCTAACCTGCAACCTACACAAGCCACCATGGTACATTCAAATGATTTGACTTCCTCAACTGGTACATTCATGAAGCCTAACTCAGTCTTGAAACAGGCCCCCTCCCCTCCGCTATCCAATCTCATGCGGTGTATCACCAAGTACCTGACTGGAATTGCAGCATCCAAAATGGGCCAGAATTTCAATCCAGCCAGGTCTCGGTGATGCAGTCCAGATCAGTTGTTCCAACAAGATCTGCAATAATTGCAGTCTTATTTTTAGCAGATTTTAACAGATAATTCCACTAAATGACTGTGTTACACGCATGCATTGTGCAGTTTCCACATATGCTCGGAAATTTGAGCATTTTAATACTTTCACTACAGATTTTAACATTGCCATCTCTTCACACCTCCCTAAGAAGGTACCATTCATTCACATCCTGCCCGATCTGTGTTTTCTTACATCTGGCACACAGTGGCATGGTTGCTGTGGAAACTCAAATTTTGGGACACATTGACAAACTGGAGTGCCACTGTTCATGAGAAGAGGTCCCAAATGCTTTCATAGGCGTGGAGCCACAAAATGCCCATGTTGAAAATTTGTACTGCAAAATCCAACACATGCCCAGGGCATTACGGTTTCTAACCATAATGTCCCACCCTGTACAGACTAACAGGCATCAGGGGTGTGCCTTTGGATTGCCGACTGTAATGCTCATGCCATTCCAACCCCACCCCCACCCTGAAGCCACTGACAGGCATTGAGCTGTGCCTTGGACTCTTCAGCCCCACAGTTCACCCCATTCTATATTGCACCCATTTTAGCGTATGTCCTTATAGATTGGGATGACTATAAAGCCAGACACCTCAAGGCACACCTCAACACTTGTCAGTGTCTGCAAGATAGGGTGAGGTGAAATGGCAAGAATGTTATGGGTGACAGCCCAAATGCATGCCCCAATGCCGTCCATCTCTGCAGGGTGGAGGTGGGGTTGGCGTGGAAGTTCAATACTTCACTGCCATTCCTACTCTGCATCTGTCTAACTCCTGCATTTCCAATGCTAATACCAGCAAGCAAACATTCTGCATTGACAAATGCTTGATATAATATCTGTTAGGGTCTGAATTCAATGTGCAAATAAACTGATAGTGTCACAGCTGCTTACAGTTATTGTGACAACATAATAATGATTTCCACATGGGTAATTGATTGGCTGTTACTACTCCATACCAAACTATGGTGACATCACCCCAAGTTTATACTGAGACTTTCTGAAAATCTACCTGATGTGATGACATTAGGTTGATATAAAGAATGCCAAGTCTAATTTCTGAGCAAAAACAAAAACTGAATGACTCTTGAACAACCACCAACATTTGCACTGGCAATGATGAAGTGAAACCAAATGACCACTTATTTTGTTTGCAGTGTTGGAGAGCACCTAGTAACAGCAATATGTTGTATGGTAATGTCAAGTGCCTCTGCTTTCCTTTGCATCAGCGCATGGAATCTGGACAGCAACATTTGACACCCAGGGCCCGATTCTCAAAGTGGGCTTGGATCGGTGCAAGCTGTGGCAAACAGCAGCTTGCACAGAAGCCCAGTGCACCAGGGACCCTGCATCAAATTATGTAGCAGGCAGGGTCTCAGAGTCTAAGTCCCATGGCTTGTGGCCACCAGAGCTGGGCACCAAACAGACAGTGCACTGGCAGTGTGTGTCACAAGCAGCGGGGTGGCTGTGCACTGCTCTAGTCCCTATTGGGCTAGTGGCCCCTTCCGATGTGCCCCATCAACAAAAATATAGCCAATTGTGCTGTGAACTGCAAAAAGTAACCTAACATGCCCTCTATCCCTGATTGTTCCTGCCCATACATGAATGCATATCCAATCCCCCCTCCCATTCCCTGATTGTGCTATGCACGGTAATATAGAAAGTTCCATGCTCCCCTACCCAATCCATGATGCTGTCCTTGTCTCAAAAGACCCCCATTATTCTGGTGATCTAGTGGTCCCCAGCCCCCAGCATCAGGTAGTGCCCACCATAGAGCTCCTCCATCTTGTAATAGAGCCGGCACCGGCACAGCCCTCCTCTCAGCTCCATGCCAGCGCTGACTGCACTTTCATTTTGACAGCTGTATTGTATAGTGTATGTGCGATTGAGTACACTGTACAGTACAGCATGCAAATTGACAGTACAGTCCATGCCAGATGCAAAGGTGAGAGGAGGGCTAAGTTGTGCCAACTCTATTACAGGACGGGGGTCAGTCATGGCACTATCTGCTGGTGTGGAGGGCGGGGACCACTAGATCACCAGATAAGGGGTCATTTATGTTAACGGTGGCATCAGGATCAGGGAGGGGAAGGAATATTATTGCATTTAGTTATTGACACAATCAGGGTGGGACATGATGAGTTACATGATGTGCATGGCATAATCAGGATGGGGGGCATGATATATGCATTCAATATAGAGCATGACACATTCGGGGATAGGGGCATTATATGATAATTAAATATTGACCATAGCACAATCAGGGCTGGGGAGGGAGGCCCTTGGTATAATGCCACATATGGGTCAAGTTGCCCAGAGGAGATTTTTAAGTACTCTTAGATCAGCCCTAGCTGGTCTAAGAGTATTTAAATTTCTCCTTCTGGGTGAGTTCGGAGAATCCTGTTACCAGGGATGTGACAGCTTGCACCTGCCACATTCCCACTTGCGACCTCTCAGCCGTTTAAGGGCACAAAGGTGGAATAAGCCCTGTTTAGGGCAGGCAGCCTGTGGTTGATGCAGACTGCCTTTAAGAATAACTCTGGGGCAAAATTTGGTGCAAGGTGCCACTTGTGCCATTTATGTTTACACAGACACCTTGCGTCACTCTCGAGGCTTTGAGAATAGGGCCCCAGTGTTCATGGCACTAAAAAAATTGTGCGGATTATGAATTTCATTGATGGAATTCTCAAAGAATTGCTATTCCAATTCTAATGTTTTCTATAGATTCTTAGAAAAATTTCACAAACTCCCAAGACTACCTAAGCAAATATCAGGATTTTTATTGTACAATAATGTAACTTGCAGAATATTTTATTAAAGTCCATGCAAACTACTGATTGTCTTTGACTTTTTTTACCTAGAGAATATGCATTACTTTAAACTGTGAAATGTTTACTAATGTAATATGAACTAGGGGTGTGCAAGTAACAAATATTATTTCCTGAATACCAAGAATAATGTAGTATTCATATTTAGATACGGATAACAAATAGTGACACTATTTGTGCAAATTCCTATTCTAGAAATATAATCTTTTAAAGAAAAGGAACAGCCCTCCTCTCTCTCCTCAACAAGTCAGATCCTTTAAAATATACAACTTCCTGTCCCTCACTCTCGGAATCACAGTCTCACCTCCTCCCTCCCCAGCACTCACAATTTGATAATAAATTATAAATGAAAAATAAAACCTCCAATGATGGGTGACAGGCAGAACCCAGGAATCCGTTGCAAAGAACAAAAAGTGGCTCTGAACACTGAGGCTGAGCACTAAAACCAATTGTTTGGCTGCTCTGCCAGGCTTACCATAAATCCCCTGAGCCTTGGAGTAGATATCAAAGCTTAATCACATATATGCTAAAAATACACATGAGAATAGCACTCTAACATGTAAGAGAATCAATGTTTCACATACCTCCGATTTTTCTTGAAAAAGCATCAGAGGGACATGAAACAATGATGCTCATATGTGGGGACTTCGTGTGTATATTTATAATTTAGCACATCTGCAGTTAAGCTTTGATATCCACTCACAGTTTGGGGATTTCTTGTTAAGTCTGCAGAGAAGCCGAAAGCAAATGTATGTATTAACCAACTGGTACCACCCACCCACCTCCACAGCTGACTGCCATCGTTTAAAAACTTCTTACACTCAAACAAATATGTCCCCCACCCCACCCCAGCAGCAGTAGTACCCTTACCCTTCTCCCCAAGCACCCAATTCATAAGTGACTTAGCAAGAAACAAGGAAGAAGGTGACCAACACATCCTGCCCTCACCCAGGTTGGCTGCCTTTCCCTAAGTGAAAGTGCTTGCATGCTTGCTCACATAGTAATACCAGCTGATCATGTGACATATTTGGTTTAGTACAACAAGTGCCGAAGACTGTGGCTGGCCCTGAAAAGGGGCAGGTTGGGCCAGTGCTCCAGCATTGATGTTTTATCAACATTTACAATTTATTACAAATTATGAGAGCTGGGGAGGAGGAGGGTGGGATTGAGATTCTTTCTTTCTCCCTCACACCAGCTGGCCCTCTCCCTGCTGACAGCTTCCAAATACCATCACCTGCCATTTCTGGGATGTATCTCTTGCCATGGCTCACTTCCCCACAGCTTTCTCCCTGTGGCAGGGCTAGGAGGTACCCCAGTTCCCCAGTGCCCCAGCAGCAGTCACACATGATCTAGCTTGTTCTGGGCCATCTGCTTCATCTCACCTCAGCAGGTGGGTTTGTTCCTCCTTTTACTTCCCCTGGATGCTCCAAGGAGCTGATGGAATGATGCTTCATGCAGAGCATGTGGATATCTTCTACAAGGGTGCACCCACTCCTTAGCCAGTCCACTCACACCACCCCTGTGGTCACCTAGATGGTGGCATTGTGGAGGAGCTTGCTGCCCCACTTCCCTGGAGGAAGAGATCAATCCTCCTCCCTCAGCTGGCCCCTGACACCCAGGACTTGCTTCTGAACCTGGGACACTGGCATTACAAGTGGTAGTGCTACCATTCCTCTGACAAGGCTGGTGGGACTGACATTCTAACTGAGGGTGGGGGATGGGTGCCTGTATATTTTAAAGGATCTGGCTGGAGAAGAGGGTGGGGCTGCTTATTTATCTCATTTTTTAACATGAATAACAAATAATAAAACCAAATACCAAAATATTTGGGGCATGAACATAAATATTTGGCCCAAATATTCTGGATAAAGGTATTCACACACCTTTAATAAAATCCACAGATTTCTTTTCCACAGTTATTTCTTGAATATACCATAGCACTGACATAAATTATAACTTTGTGTAAGATATTGTCATTTTCCACAGAAAAATGACAGAACGTTTTAGATTCTGTACAGGTAGAATTCCACCAAAATCACAAATTTCTGTCAAATTTCTGCAGAGGCAGAATTCACAGGTTTTGTTGAGTTCAAAATAGCCCCATTCTAAAAGAATGGGCAGAAGTATGATGAGTACTTACTGATGGTTTGCACCTTCAGAAAGCACCAGAGTTATGATACCGGGCAATTAGGGTGCCAATCAGCAATGTCATCAATCACTTTTTGTGAGGGATCTATGCCTCTCCTACTTAAAGATTCCTACTCCAGGGTGCAATCTTCGAGAGGGGCAGTGAATACCACATTTGGCACCCTGATTGCCTGACGCTGTAATGCTGGTGCTCTGAGCACCTCAAGGGCTTACAGGACTTCCTTCCTTTGGAAAGATGGTGTAAAGCCACATTGGTTAAAACAAACATCTCTGGCTTTAGCCAACTGTGAATCTGAGGGATTCTGGGGCTGTATTTTTCTGAGTGCGAATGGGAAGGTACTATAGTACAACAACTACAGGCCATTCTCTGTTTTATGCACTGTAACCAAGGTATTGAAAAATTAGTACATACACGAATAAAAAGTCTGCACAAGTACAGTAATAGATGAAGCATTGTCTGTGGCCCCTCCACCAAGACCTGCCCTCCAGGTTGCTGGTATGGGTTCCCTTCCATTTAAGCCAGAATGTAGTATTCAGCAGCAACTCAGTTTTACTTCAGATATTTCTGCAAGATTTTTCTACATGTAGAGCGGGAGGCATAGCACATTCTACAGATTGTTAATTTAATTAATGCTATTGCAGTTGCCATGATCAGCCTGTTAAAGATCTTACTGGCTAACTGGGGTTGTTGAGCAAGTCTTCCTCTCCACTTAGCTAGCCATAAAACTGCCTTTGTTCTTAGTTCAAGCTGTATTTGTCCTGCCATGTGCTTCCACACTCCGTTCTTGTAAATTTCTGTGCAGGTGTTTTGGTTAGAGGGATGTCTGGAAATATTGATGCTGTACTTGGAAAATAATTGTGCATGTTTTGGTATTCGAGGACTAAGCTGGAAACACAGGATTTGTAACTAGCAAAATGTTGCTTTTCAGTCTGTTTAGGGTTAAGATTAAAACTTGTGATATGTAACTGGCAAAATGTTGCTTTTAGTTAAGTTATTGTGTGAGAAGGGATGCACTCAACCCACTGAAAATTAGAATAGCTTTAATCCCTACTCTCCTTATTCTTATCCTTACTCTGCTCTGCCTAGGTGTCACTGAACTGAACTGTACTGAATTGCCTGATTGGGTCAAAGGTCCTATCCATCCCTCGCTGATGGCTACTGCTTGTTGTTATACCTTGACTTTCTCTCTGAAGGTCAATATTGTTAGTAACAGCTATTTGTGTTTGCTTGTTATGATTTATTCAACATAATGTCTGTTTCTTTTGGATGCCTGTAATGTTATTTATTTGTGCCTGTATTGTATTAATTCTCTGGTTCATGTACTATATTATCCAGGGTCATGCTTGAAAATAGTCAGTCCTCTTGCCTAATGCACCTACCCAGTTACCAAAAGCAAATAAATAAATAAATGTTATATCTCAATACATTCAATTTCCACGATTCAGTTTTTCACTTCATATGCCCCTTTGATATAATATTTGATATTTTTAACATCTCAGGACAAGCTCTTCCTTCCTCAGAACATAGATGGGTTGCATGAAAATTAAAATGAAAAAATAAATCTGAATCTGATACAATAATTACCTTTCATTTAAAAATGTAGAACACTTTATTTTGTGTTTAAGTGTTCATAATCATAAAGTGTTTCATTTAATCCAACCCATAGTGGGAACATACCTGCTACATTCAAATACTGTAAATGTTTTTCCAGTCCATATTTTAATTCATTATTGCCCTGTGGCAGCCACTTCCGCTCCTTGTGTCTGTAGATTGTGAGATGGGGAGGGGCATTATTTCTATTTTGAGTCACATTTTAATTTTTACTCTTGTTGATTGGACCAAAGTAATGTTTTCCCCACAGATGTAAAAAAAAATACTCCACTGTAGCCACTCTGTTATCCTGAAATGAAATTAAAACTGTATTTTAATTCTTCCTATTAAAATAAGAGATGGTTCAAAGCTTAAGTTGTCAAAAAAAAGACTTGACAGTAAATCAATTTGAAAAATTCCACTTGCCCTGTTTTCTTTTATGAGCAAAATGTTGCTTTTGATTTAGTTCTCAACTCTGCATGCTGTTGTGTATTGGGCTAAGCTTTAGGAACTAAGAAAGTGTAAACAAATAGAATAATAGATGGCGAGTGTCTATTACAAGGGAATTATACCATTGAGAGGTACTGGGGTCAAGAGAACCTCGAGAGCAGCTCGAGAGGTTCCCTTGACCCCAGAACCTCGAGATGGTATAATTCCTGTAGTCATAGACACTCGCCTGTTTGTTATTTTCGTAATATATGGATTTGCCTTTTCTTTAGCCAGTCGCAGTACTGAAGACATGCTTGCAGTCAGCTGATCATCGCACTGGAGACAGAGTCACTTGCCCACATCCCCACTGTAACCGCCAGTCTGTCAGTGTCTGTTTGAATTTCGTGAAGTCCTACACTTCGTTTATGATCCTTCGGTAATGCAGGATCAACCAGATAATCCATTTATAGAAAAAAACGGAAGAACGAAGCAGACGTGATTTGGCTCCCTTGCTTAGAGTAACGAAGCCGCCATGTTTTCAAAAGAGTGTGCCCCGCCCACAGAAGAACAATGACGAATTAGGGAAATGACGGTGTGACTTTGGATGGGCAGGAAGGGACGTGGCTCCATGGCAACCCTGATTTCTTGCTGGGCAGAGTTGCACATGCGCTGTGGCATTTGGTGATAATACTCCGTTCTTGCAACGATAGTATTATTGCCAGTGAAGTGTGGTATTATTGAGTCTGCAGAGTTCTCCGAGATGGTTTACGAGGATTTTTTAAATCATTTTCGATGGTATTATTTGGCAAATCCATATATTACAAAACTGTTATAGGCATTTTTAGTGAATGTTTAGAAAATGTTCAGTATTTCCTTGTATTTTGGGGAATGTACACACTGAAAACAATGTTCTGTGTGCAGTTGCCTTTAATGCATTTTCTGACAATGAGCTGCTTAAACCACAGACTATTATGTACTAATGGCTGCCAAGCCACAAGTCCTCCTCCCCAGCTTGGCTTGTTTTTTTGTTTCTGGAGCAATGCAGTTTTACACTTACAGTCTGTGTGTGGGGGTGGGGGAAAGAACAACTAGGATTTTTCACAAAAGTCATATCATTTTATTTTTTATTTATTTAGTTTTTGTTTACTGGGTAAGTACGTTAGCCATAGCAATGACTATTTTCAGGCATGACCAGGGAGGATTCAGAACAATGATACAAGAAAGACATGCCAAATACAGGTACAATAAAGTCATTTACAACAATTTACAAGCAGGTGTTAGCTAACATGGAGTGGTACACAAATACAGGTTCAACAGAAATCATTTACAACAGTTTACAAGCAGGTTGAAAAAAATTAGTTAGCCTGGAGCCATTACAATAACTAAATTCTCTGTGTGACTTATAGCCAGTAATTTCCTTTGAGACACAAAATGTGCCCTGTAAGGTGGGAGTTGCAGTGTGCCAATGTTGCTAGAAGACAAAATACATAAATATATAAATACATACATACATAAAATAAAAGGTTGACAAAACAAATTATCATTAACTGGCAACATTTGTCTGGGACTTCATGGATTGTAACCATTTGTATATTGTTTTGTGAAGCTATTCCAGGCTTTCATACACTGATTGATTTTACCAAATTTTGAGCTTATGGGTGAGACACAAGCAATGTTGCAAATGCAATTTAAATCAACAGATCATCATTAACAGCCATGCTACAGTCAATTTACATGCAGGCCTGTCTACAAAAAGACTCTGCCTCTGTTTGGGTGATAAATGGAAAAGTCTTAGTGTTAATAATGAAGCACTGCAGAAGTTGTGCTATTACATGGAATACAAATAAATAAATTGCATGGGCTTATTCATTTTGTTTCTTAAAGAAAAAACATTAAAATGCAGGGAATGTTTATGTAGATATGCAGATCTGGAGAAGTCATGGACAAAAGATTAGTTAAAATAAAAACAGAATTAAAAAACCTGGGTAAGAGTTGTCTTCTCTGCTTCACATGTTTTCACAAAAGATGTTCCCTTGAGTCAGACTTGGAGCCAGATGTAGATTATTTGTCCATGGGGAGAGTTAGGTGACCGATGGGTTGAGGAGTGTGAAAAAGCCAGGCTTCCAGTGAGCCTGGGTTCAATGAACAGCTGGCCAAGGGTGAGCAGGTTTGCTTCACTTAGCCTTTTAGATAGATAGACAATCAGACAGATAGACATATAGATCAATAAATAACTAGAAAGTTGTGAGATGGGGTGGAAACAGTAATGTCAATGTCAGTGGCTCAGTAGGTAGCACACTCACTTGTGAGGCCAGGAGATCAGAGTTCTGTGGGTTCAGTTCCCACATCTGGCACTTGGGTTAACATCCAGTACTGACACTGTAGTGCAGCATGAGAGGGTGCTGCACTTCTGAGGTGCTGTCTTTCTGATGAGACATTAAACTGAGGTCCTATCTGCCTGGATTGGTGATAGTTCAGGTGGATGTTAAAGATCCCATGGCACTTATTGAAAAGAGTAGGGGCATTTTATTAAAATCATAACAAAAAAATACAAGGAAGGAATCAACCATACAATAATGAGTCAAACAAATCATGAAAATATGCACAAAAGAGAACATAAAACAAGTAAAAATAAGACCCCCAAAAACCCTCCCCCATAAAAATTGAAAAGAAACCATAAATGAAACAATCCCACAAACCAAAACTAAAGGTTACAAAAGAGATGCTGATAGTAAGGACAAAAGAAACTGACAATAAGTGTGAATATCTAACAGTAGTTATCAACTAAATCACCAGGAACCCCAATACCATTCCCAAATGTTCCGTTTAAGAATCTTCCTTTCACCTTCCTAATGCGGTCAATATTTTGCACAATTTTCTCATACAGATCAGCAGGGACACATACTGCTGTTGAAACAAAAGCAACATCTGACTTGCCAAACCCAGTATAATATAACAACTGCCATTAAATTCAATGTACTAGAATTATATCTATCCCATGTGTCTGAAATAAACCAAAAAATAAAGATCTTGGGTCCTACATCTTCCACACATGTTGCCAATGTTTTCATTGCCAAATAAACCAGAATTATTCAATATAAGGACATACAAAATATAAATGAACCATAGTCTCAGGTGTCTCAACACCTGAATCTCTAAAAAATAACGATCCAGCAACTGTTTGTGCTTGTGGTTCCCCAAACATTGATTTTGCCATGCACACCAAGCCACAATATATCCCACACAGCCAAGGGGATGCTTGCATCATTTAGATGATTCCCTATATTAACCTTCTCTAGCATAGTAAAATCTGGAAAGGAGTCTTCTGAAAACAGGAATCCACAATAACTGCATACAAACTTCATCTAGAAAACTCAGTTACCATCTTTTCATAATACTCCATGTTTTAAACATATCAAACACCACTACCCAATCAGAAGATAAAACATATTTCCATTTATTTTATGTATAAAACAATCTGTAATCCATTCCTCTAAGATATTCGAAGAGAAGCCATAACCATTGGTACCCAAGGTTTACTACCTGGTGCAACAAAGGTTTCAAATTTATAGAAAAGAAAACAGAAAAAAAGACAACTGGATGAACCATATTTACCCCACCATGGCGATAATCAACATATAAAATATTCCTCTTAACTGGGTTTAGACGCTGCCCAAAAACAGGAAAAAGATACCTAAAAGCGGCACAAAAATTGTTTAGGTACAGGAAATATATGAGCCACATGAAGAAACAAAGGCAACAAGCAAGTTTTAATAAAAAAAAGTTTCTTTTTCCCCATGGACCATTTATTCCATTTGCAAACCTTCTCACTCCCAACATTGAGTAACAATTCCCAATTATATTGTGCCATATCAGGCATTCCAAAATACAGACCCAAAATTTTGTGTGGAGAATCCACCATCCGAATACCACTAAGATGGTGACCTCCAGTATGGATCCCAAAAATTAAAACAGACACTCTTCTGAAAATTTAACCTTGAGCCAATGCACTAAAAAAAACAGGAGAACGTGACATAATAAATGTCCCACTGATGCCGTTGGTACCAAAACACATTAATCATCTGCATAACAAATAGTTTTCAAATTATACAAACCTAAACCAGATATACCAGGAGACCAGGGGCCTCTGGAGTAAGCCGGATAAGTGGATCTAACGCTAAAACAAACAAAAGCAGGCTTAGAGGACAGCCTTGTCTAACACCCAACAGATGTAACATGGGACCCATTCCAACCATTCACATAAGGTCTTACATAGGCCAAGGAATAACATCTCTACAATACAGGCGACATAGAAATGCAGCTCTCTGGATACTCCGTGCACTTACCAACAAACTCCTAACTACATTGTTGATTGCCTCCGTTGTATCGCCCAGCACCTATGCCATAAGAAGCCTCTCACTAACTTCACTAAAAATCCCCAGAATCAATAACCACTTTGGTAGGGCAGCTATAAGCCATGCCTTGCTACACTCTGGAGGAAGGATACAAGGTTCACTGAAACTTAGCTCTCCTATCAGTATCTCCGTGTTTAGGAACCTGTATGACAGAACATTTGCTGAAATCTGCAAATGTTTCCATAGTACATAGTAGTCCTGTTGATAGCTCATGCTCTAGCCTCACCATACAGCTATAACCGAACCCCTCCCGCCATACATAAACCTATTCAGCATTAAGCTGCCATGCTGACCACTAGAACCATAGACATTTATCTTTTCCTTTTTCTCCCTCTGCACCCAAATACATGAGCAACATGGGATCCTGAAGCCCTGGTCACCTTCCATGCACTGAACCGCCTCGGGCCTGTAATGCCATTAACTTGTACCATCCTGTAAAGTCATGGACAACTATGCAACTCTAAATGCTATGTCATTAAAGGCTGTAATTAATGTCATGTAATCCTATGTGAATACTTGGAATTGTATTTATTGCACCCACCTCATGTTTGTAAGTTTATTCTTTTGCCTTCCTTACATTGTTTAACTCTTTAAGTTATGTGTATAACTGTCATCTTACAAATGCAGGTCCACCTTGTAAATGAGCTTGCTCAACGGTGTCCGCCTGGATAAATAAAGATTTGATTGATTGATTGATTGATTGATAGAGGCTAAGCCAATTAACAAACAGATTAGGAAAACCATAAGCCCGGAGAGCTAACAGATAAATTCTTGGGACACACCGTCAAAAGCTTTGGTTAAATCAAAATTAAAGAAATATTCAGAAAGAGTCCCACTTTGCCCCTGAGAGATACTTCCCTCACCAGAATCAAGGCATCTCGGATGGACCTTCCCAGTACAGAGCAGTATTGAGAGGAGAAATTAAAGAAGGTAACAATTTCAAAGCCTATTACCCAACAATTTCACAAAAATTTTAAAATCAGTATTTAATAAAGTGATAGGGCGCCAATTACTTAGATCAGATCTATCACCCTTTTGGAAGAGAAAAAGCATTAAACCTTTGTACATCTGTTCAGTAAGACAATCCTCAGCCAAAAAGCATTAAAGATAGCTAATAACTGATGGGCAGAATTTCCACAAAGATTTATAAATCTTAGAAGATAAACCATCCGAACCGGGAGCTACCATATTTCTCTGGTTTGTTATGACCACCTTTACTTCCTCTAGTGAAAAAGGGGCCACAACAGCCTGTTGCTGTACCAAAGTTAAGGTAGGTACATCTAAAACCTTCAACAACAAATGCATTTCCTGAGATTCATTCACTGGGGACTCAAAGGTGTGTTTGACAAAATCTTCTACACACTGTAAAGATCTGATTTCCCTCTAACTGTGGGCCATGCCTATCAGTCAGAGTAAACATTTGTTTTACAGAAACTCTCTGCCTACAATCATCATATGGGTTAAATTGACTTTTTCTGATGTCCTAAATTTCTGCTCAAAATCCAGGGACTTCTGTCTATCATATTGAAGTTCAGTCAAGGTAGCTTTAACATTCGAATGCAATCTCCACAATCAGATTGAGACAAGTAGAACATAGAAAATAGATTATACAATTCAGCCCTTAAGAGCCGAGATTGTTGGTGTCAACAATCAGCCAAAAACCTAGAATGTAATCTAAAAAGGCTATTATGTAGACCTTAGTATCCACTCACCAATCAATCACTGAATCCTAAAGAAAACCCACAGAGTTCCTGTCAGAAAGCAAGTCTACAAAACCCTTGTGAAACTCTGGGTTTGATAATAATTTAGTGTTAACCCTCCACACCCAGGTCCAGTAGCAGTCACAAAACCCAAATGAATCTTCAGACCTAATAAATTATGGTCCAAAGTTTCAATAGGCCAAACAGTCCCTCAAATTTCCCAATGTTCCGTGAACAGAGCCAAAAATCTATCCTGGAAGTCAATCTGCCATTAGAAAAAGTATACAAAAGATTCTGAGAAGACACATCCACAAGGTCCAGTTCCTTAGCTATAGCCTGTAATTCATGTGAATCACAATACACCTTCCCTTTAGGCTTAACATCTAGGCTAGAGTTAAAATCATTCCCCAGAGGAGTACTCTACTGGTCAACAAATAAGGCTTGATCATCCAAAGATTTGTACCGAGCAGCTTTTGTTGGGGAGCATAAATGTTTATAAGCCTATAACTCAAACCATGCCACAAAATATCTAAAACATCATTCTCCCAGGTACTAAATCTACTAATTTTGAAGTACAAACCCAGATGTAGAGAAACAAAACCCAATACCAGAACATAAGTCCTGTCCGACAGATCAGTAGGAAGGCCCGAGAACCCAATCCTTAACAGCTCTATCAACATCCATGGTGGTATAAAACCGAACACCCTGCAAAAAGTAAACATCATAAGGTAAGGATTGTAAGGTTGAAAAGATAGCTTTCCATTTATACACTGACCTAATACTGGTAACACTTAAACTAGCTAAGGTAAGGGAGGTTAGAACCTGGAACATAGCAATAAAGGTAGCAAATGGGAAAAAAACTCAAAAACAACAGTCATTTCCTTTTCCGAGTTCTTGTCCACCTCTTCTTCAAGCCTGGCCCTGGGGTATCCAATACTGGAACAGGGACAGGAGGAGCTCAGATTGTGAGGAAAAGGGAGTGACCCCTCCGGATCATCTCTATCTATAATGTCTCCCCAGCTCTGCAAAGGTTCATAGGGATTATCCACCTGAATTAAAAACTGTTGCTTGTCCTCCACTGGTTTATTAGATCGAGCCGCATACAAACTGGGTGAGGCACCTCAAAATCATTCTCAGACCTCATCCTCCACTGCTGGAAGGGGGTGGCTCTCTCGATACTGAATCAGATGAAACTGGTGGAGGAGGGGCACAGAGGGAGGGGGTCTTCAGGAACTGCTGGACCTCGAGAGCAACTTGCCTCCCATCTAATTTAGTAGATGGGTGGGCCTTATTCCCATCATGAGTAACAGGACCCGAACCTGGGGGCATTTAGTGGAAGAGGCAAATTTAGCAATATAAAATCGTAGCTTCATATAATCCATTGTGTTATGGGCAGCGAAGGGCAGGCAGAAAAAACATGAGCATCCTCACCACAAGATTGCAAGTGGGAGGGAGAGTACAGGATAGTACCAAGTGTCCCAAAACTTCACAAGCTGCACAGTTAAGCTGATCACAGTCCGAGTTAAGATGGGACAAAGACCCACATCTATAACAGAAGTGAGGCTGTCCTGGATGGAATAAAATGACACAATCCCTCCCAGATAGAAACAATTAGGGAGATGCTGAATCCCATCTTCAGACATTTTCAGTTGCACATTAAATTTCCACCCTCCAGTCCAAAACCGTTATCATCAATCAAGGCATAAGGCACCCCATTAACAGTACATCATTTCTCCAAACAGTAAATAATATCCAAAACATTCACCCTTTCATTCTGAAATAGAACAGTAACCACTTTGGCAGTAGGCCTTGTGATAGGGATCACCACAAAGGCTTCCAGACAGGGTCAGGCGGGCTGCATAATAGGCAGCCCAAAACTTATCAAAAGAGCAGCTGAACGAAAGGAAATATCAGAGTTATGGTCCCCAAGGTATGAATAAAGCATACACTTCAGTCGGCTTAATGCCTAAAAAGTCGATTATTATCTTTTCCCCACATAATTACGGTCCAGGAGGTCCAACTCACCTCGATAATTAATTCTAGCTACAAAATACTTCCTTACAGGCATATTGGTATTTATAAACAATGAAGCACAGCTAACAGGCTTTTGAATTGAGCAGCCTGCAGGCCCCAGTTCCATACCCCAACTAGTTCCAAAACCATGCCCTTGCCTGAAGTAGAGGAGGACTGACCTGCAGGTGGAAGAACAGAGTGGGAACCAAACATCCTCGATACAGCTTGAGCAACATCCAAGTCTGAGGAGTCAGCGAAATCAGCCTCGCGGCCGAAACACAATGTCCATAACAGAAACTGCAGGAGCAGGACCCAGAGAGTTCACCTGGACACCCTGAAATGTAACGGCTGTGTGGTCCAGCCCAGAATCAGGAAACCTCAACTATACAGGCAGAACAGAAGGTTCCAGGACCTCAAGCGACCCTGTTCCTGGCAAGGAATACGAGGATCAGGGACTCATTGAAGCTTGGGTCTTAACCCAACCGCTAGAGGTCACTATCCGACAGAGAAGTCAGCATACTGCAGGTTCCACCAGAAAATCCTCAGCAGGATCAACATTACTTTTTTTCGCAGTCCCAGGAGACTGGGTAGACTGCAATCCTGGCATTTCCTTTTTTTTTCATCCTCCGCGATCGGAACAGAGACGGCAATATCAGCCTCTGGTGATAGTTCTACCGCCTTTGTCAGCAAACCAGGATCTTTATCAGGTAAAGAAACTTCCATAGCATCCATATTAGCAATATCTTCAGAACAATCACAAGCAGGAGCCATCAAGCATACCATCACTGCATCCTCACTTTCAGAAGTCCAGGACATACTGAGGTTGTTCCAGCCACCCCAGGGAGCCCCTACCCATAGTAGAGGAATTTCCCCAGTGTCCTGGCCAAATTCCCTCATTCACTAAAAAATGCCACCAACAGTTTAATCTGGTTCAAGGTCAGTTGGCATTCATCTGTATCCCCCGCCCGGTCGTGCTGAAAATAGGCAGGATTTGTCTAGTGCACTTACCGGTCAACAAAAACTAAATAAATAAATAAGGCAGGCAAAATAATTGGAGTCTAATCTTATTATAAAAAGAAGAGAAGGAGTGATTTATCACACAATGGTATAGTGAGAAGCAGAGGCAGATACCACAGACAGGGGTTTTGGTGTTCTGAGTGCCCATGTTTTCACAGATTACAGAGGGTCCAGGATGTCAGGCAAAGGTAAAGCAGTGATGGCAGACTTTCAGAGGCAGCTGGTTCCTTGGCCCAAGCATGGGACACCTGCTTCTGTAACCCTGGAGACCCCAGCTTTCTCATGGCAAATCCACAAAAGGTAAGCTACATTCCAAGACCTGGAGTGTCAATGAGTTAAGGACACTGTTAATTTCAATCTGTAATGATCCCAGCCTAGGAAAAATTACATCACTGTAATGTTGCCATTGTCTGCTTCTAGGTAAGCTGTGTAATAAGTGTGCATCAAAGACCTGAACATTCTGTTATTCTGCAATTCGATCTCTAGGCATTTCCATTAATGTATAGAATAGTTATTTAAAGAGCCCTGACAGCATTAGAAAACACTGAAAAAGTAAGATTTGTACTGAACTCCATCCCATTTTCTTTATTTCTTCATATATTTTCAGTAATTAATTCCCCATTGTCTTTATTATTGAAAACAGTTGTGCGAAAACAAGATCACTGACCCCTAGACTATATCTAATTTTGCTGCTTCTCTACACATGCCATCACATTCCCTATTTATGACATCATATTATTCTCTACTGCAATATATTTTTGATGCCATAAATAGAATCATGATTAAGTGTAGGCAGGCAGCCAGAACTCAAAGTAGAGATACTGTATTCATACAAATACCCTTAGTAATAAGGAAATAAGCATGAAAACTACAGAATAAAATACAAGATATAAATGACATTTACGACACAAAATGTATAATTTTTTGAAGCTGTCTCAACTGTGTCAGGAGCTCTTTAAGTCAGTACCAGCAGTCTGGGTTAAATAACAAGAACAAATCTAAATTCTAACTGAGAGTTTAGCTCCTTCCTATGTTGTATATTCCAAAGATAGTGAGTCAACTTTTCAGGTGATCATACTATTTTTAAAACCTTATAAATGAGGATTTTTTCACCTGTAAGAATGCAGCTGTGTTTATGCATAAACATTAATTACAAAAATACAGTAGGTCAAAAAGAACTTGAGCTTATTTAATTCTTCCCCAGCAGCAAATACAGTATACCTTTAATTTCTAATATGTCAACAGTGTAAGGGCATCTTCAATGTTATAAGATGGTCAGAATTTTAAAGTAGCGATAAAGCCTTCATAATCATGGATAATATTTAAATGACACATCAGCATAGAATGACTTTAATATGTGAAACTTCAGCTTTGCATTAAAAGCAACTTCCTAGTAATTCCCAATTACATCAAAATTACCCATTTATTTTCCAAATCTGCAAAACAGACAGTGGCAGAGGATACACGCAACCTATTTGCAACTATATATTTCATGACAAGGTAATTCTAGAGAGTTTCTAATGACAGAAAGCATGTGCTCTCACACAGGTTTGCAGGTGGGACATTTTGAATGGAAATGATGGAAAGAGGCTGTTTAAGTTTTATTTCAGTTTGCTGTCACTGAAACTCTATACCAGAGCACCATGGGAGGTATCAGAATTTGCAAATCAATTGAAGCTGACTTCTGCAGCAGTGTCTCTGAATACTGTAACATGGGACTGGAGCAATACAATCAAATCAACTCCCAATAGTCAGACCTGGCAAACCAAAGTAGTAAAGAAACACATTCTGTAAGTCTAAATGAATATTCATGAACCTACTGAGTCTCCTCATTGACTACTGGATGGGTCATTAAGGTCTTAGAAATGACCAGTCCAGTGACCACCTGATATTATGCAGTATGCAACTTCTTACAGAAATACAGTATATGCGTGCTGTGTACACATAGAATGACATGCCACATGCTTAATTGTGCAATGTTTGCATGTGGTTTGCATACATAAAGTGAACCTAAGCAACCAGGTCTAAAAAACAAATCAGGTCACAGGCTGCAAGCTTGACATGTGTGTCAGCAGGTAGGCTATGACGAACATTTTCTAAAAATCACATAAGTTTCTGTGTGTTGCACACTTGACGTGAGTGCAGCAGTTAAGCTGGTGTGAACATAATTTTAAAATCATATAAGGTTCACATGCTGCATGCTTGCAATGTGTGCAGTAACAAAGCTGAGTAAATATCATCTAAAACACATCTGTTTCTATTTCTTATACTACTGCTAGAAGTAGAACCATTAAAATTAATTTTTCAATGATTTCCAATTAAAATTAGGCAAACTCATTGGTTCTGATCCTTTTGCAAGTTATTTAATGGCTTTTGATTTTGTTATTGAATGTCCATTAATTTCTAAAGTATTGTTTGCCCTAATGCTGTAAATGCTCAGGATATAGTCAGCCAACATCCCCTTTTCTGATGAGCAAGAGGGTCCTCTGTGTTGTGAAGCCTGACCTTTTGTTTTGGGGCCATATAAATCCTAGTGCATATTTAGTGCTGCAAATATGTTTCTCCACGACAGATGCTGCTCACTTACTTTCTGTTTGTCATTCTGTATGGAGTACTCTATGGCCATGCTCAGCACTCTTTGTGCTGAGCAGGGGTTTAGAAGCATGCACCATATCTCACATTTTGTCACTGAAATAAGGGACATGGGCACTCAAGATGAGGTACACTGAGAGACACTAACCCTCATAATGATCAGGGCACATCTTGAAACATGGAGATACAGTTCCTCAGAACACAGTGGAAACTTGTATTTATTTGTACTGATACCCAAGAATGAATTTCTAACATAAAGCAGGAGTGCCATTTAAGATGGACGGGGGCAGTGCCCTCCACATTGTTGCCTAGGTTGTTCTTACAGTGTGGCAATAATGGCATTAAATTTTGATTGAATGTTTTTGCACAATAAGTGCTCCCTTGGCCTGTGTGCACTCATGCTGCAGGTGCACTCCTAACCTATGTCTGTATTATGTTGTCCACCCTCTCCACCTGTTAGCGGTGGTACCATTACACATGACATGAAGGAGCTCCAGCCAAGGGAAGAGCATGAGTCATCATGAGTGTGACACTGTTTTTCCCATCACGGAGTAGACAGGCTGCACACTACAGCTTGGAGAGTTGGTGAGCACTGAACTCTCAATAGCAGTGTTGAGGTGCATATTTTGTTGGTCTGCTCTTACTGAGTCTCCATCTCACCTGGTGGCTGAAGGACAGGGGGTGAGCTGGAAGCTAACTCCTGACTAGGCTACCTACTTACTCTACTAGGCTCACTTAACAAAAAATAAAGCACAGGCCCCCTCGGCAGCAAGCTAGGCTTAGCAGCAGTGGTGACAGTGGTGTGGGTGGCCTTCATAGACTTTGATCAGTGCAGTGCAGCAGCAGTCATGGTAGCAACCAAGCAAGAAGTAAACAACACAGGTTGGGTGTGTTTGGTTAGTGAGATGACTGCGTCGTGGACCACATTGGGAACCTGGGATGATCGGTATAGCATCCAGCTTCTGGCAGAATGAAAAGGAGGAGCAGACTGAAAACTGGGTTGGTAGCATGCTGGGTCGGCCTGCAGGTTCTGGCCAGGTGGCTAGGTAAGAAAAAGCACTGTAAATATTTTTTGGGGAAGAAGGAAGGACTGAAATATTGATGTGTTTTACTTTTCTGCTCCTTTGGGCAGCTTCATGACCCATATGGAATGGGTATTGAATGGAATGGATCCGAGGAGAGAAATTGGGGCAACGTTTTTTTTTTTTGGGGGTGTTCAGAACATCAGCCAGGAAACGAATTAGTAATAACTTGGTGGTTTAAGCCCAGATCTGATGCACTGCTCTGGGTTATAGGGCTATATACAGAGGAATCTTAGACATTTGAATTTTCCTGATTTGTATATCACTTTGCAGTAGCAATGAATGATTTTGCCTGTTTGAGACATTCCAGACATTCTAGAGCTTGCCACCTAGGAGCCAACTAGCACCTGGTCTCCCACTGGTGTTGGCTCCCACATGCTGAAATCTGAAATGGCGCAATACCATAAAGTCTAAATTTACAGAACATCCTCTGTGTGGGCAGCAAGTTTCCCATGAGGGATGGATGAGGAGCAGAGCAGTTGTCAGGATAAAATGAGGGCTGTCCCTTGCATTGAGCCTTATGGTGTGCACAGACTATTGGAATCCCACTATGGCCAAGCTTATGCTCCCCCTCCAGTGAAGCTGACTTTCACATCACAACACTCAGGCACATTATGACAGAGGGCAAAGGAGACTGCAGGGCATGCACCATTGAAATGAATTGGGGTATTTGTTTGTTGTATTTTATACATTATTGATGGAGAGTGGAGATTAATGAAAGCCACTGCTCAACTAACAAGGGCCTTGTTAGTAGAGCAGTGTCATATTATCCAACTCACCATCAAAATGTACAAACAGTAATAAAAATAACTCCATTCATTTTAAGTACAACTATGCCCCAGCACTCTGACCCAAGGACATCATCTCTTAAGACTCTAGCACTCAGGTAAGATACTGTCAGCTTACACCTATACTTGGTGGGTTGTCTGTAGCAGCATAGCCACACCTGTTGCAGGTGTGTGTGTGTGTGCATGTGGGGAGGGACAACTAGCCATGTGGATGGGTGTTGAGTTATTATTACTTTTGTGTTTGCAACTTAAAGTCTGTTTGCGTGGAATCATTCAAAACTATGGAGAGACAATGGTAGGTGTACAGACCAGAGAAAAGTAATTAAGTAATTTTGTGGGTAAGTGTGTGTATTGGTGGGTGAGAAGAACCACATGTGTTTCCTTTGGTATGTATGCTACAGTTCAGTTGTGCAGCTGAGGGAGGACAAGAAAACTGAAAAGTATAGCAGTGGCTACAAGCATGCTGCATGTGTGCAGATGTACAATATGCAGATTTGTATTGAAGTACCAGTGAGCTATAAGTGTGTAGGCAGTATAGCTTAGTGGTTAAAGGCACTGAACTTCAAACCAGAAGACTTGGAGACCTGAAGACCTGGGTTTGAGTCTCCTCAACCCCACTTGTACAGTATGTTTTGTGATCCTGAGCAAGTCACTCAACTTGTATGTATGCACTTATCAGTAACCACTGCTTTTGCATGCATGCCAAATGCATGCAGTCTATTCCAATTTAACATAAAAGCATGCTTTCCACACTTGCTTGCTACACACATGCCGCATGCATGCAATCGGTTCTAATTTAATGTCTAAATCACGCATACGCATATCACATGAGTAGTTTTATGTGTGCAGCATGAAAACATTTCATATAATTATTTCTGTAAGGGACACCTTCAGTCTAACATGTACTAGTGCTAAACTACTCATTTCACACTGCTCTATGGCAAGAATGAATTCAAACAAAACTTCCAAAATTAGAAACATAAAAACCTAGACAATGACAGCAGAAAAAGAACAGAGGTCCATCCTGTCTGCCCAAGTTCCTATAATCCCTGGAACCTACAGTTCCTCCAGGGTACTAGCCCTCATCATCCTATCTCTGTTCTCCTCCTTGGTCGTGTTGCCCCGGTAACCACTATTCCATTCATTATGTCCCAACCCTGCTTGAATAATCTGACAGTTTGAGAACCCACCACCTCAACCAACAGACTGTTCTAAGGTTCCACTACCCTTTCAGTAAAGTAGTACTTCCTCACATCCCTCCTGGACCTACCTCCTGTTAATTTCCATTTGGGTCCACTTGACCATGAATTGTATTCAGACTAAATAGTTCCCACAGTTTACTTTGTTAATTCCTTTAAGGAACTTGAAGGTCTCTATCATATAGCACCTCTCCCTTCTGGTTTCCGCTGAGTGCATATTTAGTGTCTTGTGATGCTCCTCATAGGATCTGCCCTGCTGACCCTGAATCATTTTGTTACTGTGCACTGTAATGTTTCCAACCTTTCTGAGGTGAGGACTCCAAAACTGGGTGCAGTACTCAAGGAGCCTCACCAGGGATCTGAAAATGAAGGTTGTTATTGCAGATAAACTTATAACTGCTGTAACAACCTTGAATTAATGATTGTCAGGGGAGGTGGCACTGAGCTCCACCTTGGGCCACCCATCCCACTAATTGGTTGGTTAACCCTTGACTTTATAGTCATTATTGCTTAATTATGAAATGGGTAGAAAGAATGCTGAATTCTGATTGGCTGAGAGCTGCTTTCAGCTGGGCCGTTATCCCAGTACAATGTCCCAGCTGAAAGAATCATGTTTAAAGATGCAAAATTTACTAAAAATGACCCATTTCATAATCTCAGTAAGGCATTCAGGGGAGTGGTGGTAGGCTAATAGCCCTTCAAGTGATTGAAGCCTTCAGCTGCACTCGAAGCCTAACTCCACCCTAAGGTGGGCAATTATCCCACCATAACACACCCCTGTCATGTCTTATTGCTTAAGTGCTGCCCTTTGTATGTCTAGTCAATGGCAATTACACAGAACTTGCTTTAAACTGCTTTTAATCACAAAAGTAAACTAAAGGTACAACTCTTGATATTTACTTGCACAATTTCAGGTTCTAATATGAAACCATTAATGCACCACCAATTGTGCTGTTGCTCTGCCTTTCCATTTGTCAGTTTTCCTGCCATATTTTCAAGTCAAAAGGCTAGTGCATCAGTACCTAGTGTACAGAGTCATGGGCTTCCTTAGTACTGGTGTGCAAAAAGGAAAATTTTGTATTTACGTACACATTTTTATAGAAAGGTATTGATTCCACTAAAACTAAAAATTTTACTTTTCCTGGAATCCATGGCCACTCAAAGATTGCATTAATAATAGGAAACTAGTGTTCCTGAAAGCAAAAGCAAAATGTACTGCAGCATCAGCACGAACTATACTGGTTAAATACTGTTGCCATAATGTGGAAGTCAAGCCCTTAAAATGTGAGAATAGACATAATGTAGAGACATCAACAAATCTTGATGACAGAAACTTTGGTAACTGTGGAAATCAGGGTCTTAATGCACAGATCTGTTGTTGATGTACTTTGAATTAATTTTAGCACTGAAGAGTCTGCCAGATGAGATTTTTTTTTTGTAACCAGGAGACACACTAAGCTGAAAGCTTGTTTCCAGATGTGACATGTGAGCACAAGGAAGTTAAGTGCTTGCTCAGGGTCACACAGTATGCAAGTGGGGCAGTGGGATTCAAACCCAGGTCTCCTGGTTTGCAGCCCAGAGCCTTAAACCACTGCATTATACTGCCTCTCGTACATGAAGGACAGAGGAATGGAGGATGGCAAATATCTCAAGTAACAGTATACAGCTGGGAGATATGGTAGGTGCTAAACATTGACAATACGCTTTAGACTGCTAAGCAATTTTTGATCTAACAAGCAGAAGCCAGTACAAGAACTTAGTCAAGAGAACCTCAAGCAAGCAAACCTAAAAGAAAGCCAAGGATTTTGTTATTTCTTTAAAATGATTTATTTTAGAATGATTTATATTTGAAAAGAGTGGATTAAATTCTTCTTAAGGACTCCTCTTCTTGGTCAGTATGAGGAGGGCGCAGGGACTTGGTTCTCAGTTCAGGTGGTTGAGACAACCTAATTAGGATTGCCAGCAGGGCAGCACCACTAGACAAGGATGAGTCACTTGCCACCTGGTCAATTGGCTACCTACTCTCTGAAGTTCGTGTTCTAGTTTGGAAACCTTACTTCTAAGGGGCTAGCAGGGTATTGTTTTGGGGATGCTGGATGTTTGTAAACTGATTTGGTGGCTGTATGTGGGGCTCTTTTGTGGATGTTTCACTGTGTAACAGGCTGTGCTGGTAGAGGCCTATTTCTTCTGATTTAAAACCTATTTGGTGGGATTTGCTTGGAGATGGTTATTTGAATTGGAGACCTATATCTGTTAATTTCAAGCCTATTTTGATGTGGTGTTAGTGAAGCTGATTAAATTGGAGACCTGTTTCCTTTGGCAGCAAACATATTTTGAGGGCTTTGACTTGAATTTTGATTCCTTGTGCTGACTCCATTAGCTGTAAAGGTTAGTTCATAGTGGGGAGGGTGTTAATGGTCTGGCCAGGTCTCACTCAGCCAATTGACTGGAGGCAGGGCTGAATCAGGTTGAGGTGCTAGCTGCTTTGTCTTCTCAGAAAGAACTGGAAGGGACAGGATCAGTTGTGTTCCAGGACAGTAGCTGCTGCTGTTGTTTTCACAGGGTTCTTGTGGATTTTACTTGGTAGGTTAGTTCTTTTCTTTCTTACTTCTAAGGGGCTAGCAGGGTATTGTTTTGGGGATGCTGGATGTTTGTAAACTGATTTGGTGGCTGTAAGTGGGGCTCTTTTGTGGATGTTTCACTGTGAAGCTGCGCTGGTAGAGGCCTATTTCTTCTGATTTAAAACCTATTTGGTGGGATTTGCTTGGGCCTGGTTCTTTAGCCGCAGGGCTTGGAGGAGACACAGGGCTGATACACTCTCTCTTGTCAGGTGTCTGCCCAAGACCACCCTCCCCACCCTCCCTCCCCAGAAGTCTGCAAATTTATGGGGAACACCTGCCCTGCAATTGGAGGAAAAGGCTGCTGGTGCAGCTCATGTAGTTCTAGCCACTGGGGTTGGATTTAAAGGCTGGGAGAGAGGAGCTTAGGGAGTTGTTCATTTCCTTATAAGTTTAATGTGTTGTACTGCACCTAGTAACAGAGTTACTGGTGTACAGTGGGACTGTCTCTAAGATTAGTGGGTGACCTGATTAGGCAGTAGGGGTATCTTGGACTAGGGGAACCTGGTGGCTCACCCAAGGAAACCTATTTGGAAGGGGATGGAACCACACATCATTAGGGCCGGCATCTTTGGGAGGGTGGTGGGGTGCACAGGGTGTGGAGCAGCCATGATACTGGACTGGGCTTGAAGTTTGGTGGTTGCCCAGTGTGCTACCAGCTAGCACAAGCTTAGGAGGAGGTTGAGGGATGAGGAGAAAAGCTGGGGAAGGGGTGGTATGGTTGGGAAGGGCTGGAAATCTCCCACAGGGTTGCACCAAGCACTGGAGGTGGGGGTATAGGGAAAGGAGTGCAGGAGAATACTCAGGGGTCACATAGGGACCCTGGCAGAGGGGTCCAAAGGACACTACCAAGGAAGCAGGCAGGTAACTGGGGACCCTCACAAAGGGGGACGGAGGACAACATTCTCAGGGAAGTAGGCAGATGGCCAGTGCTGGACAGAAGGAAGCAAGGCGGGAGGTGGATCAGACCTTACACTCAGTAACTGCTTCACTCTCTTCTTCTGCTCAAGGATAAGGGGTGATGTAGCCACGACAGAGGTGGTTAGAGATGGAAAGGAGTGGGAGTGGGAGGCAGGAGGCAGGGGCCAGATAGCAGGAAGAACAGGGGGACCTGGAATGCAGGAGAATGGGGAGCAGTGAATCAGAGCAGGATGGGCAGGGGAAGAGGGAGGAAAGCAAAGAGAAGGACCAGTTGGGAGGAAAGGTAAAGGAGAAGGACCAGAAGTACAAGGAGGGTTCAGTAAAGGGAGCTGAGGGTTTAGGCCAGGGGAGCACCACGAGCAAGGAGGAACTAAATGGAGACAGGAAGGAAGGAGGATGAGCCAGGCTAGTTTAGCAGATGGGAAGAAGGACCAGTTGCTAGCAGTGAGGGGAATTAGCAAGGTACAGGAAGGATACTCAGGAGGAGGAGAGGCACAGGATTGAGGGGAGGGGTGGCCATGGTAATAAGGAGGGGTAGGCATGTGGCACCCAGATAGGAGGAGGAACAAGGAGCCAGCTGAGTGGAGGGGCGGTAGAAAGGATGAGGGATATGGAAGGGGTGAATGGAGGAAAAGGAGTGGTCAGAGTGCTCCTGCTGGGGATTCTATGATCAGGGGTATCAAATGGGATAGGGAGGGAGAAGCCTGGCCAGTTAGAACAAGATGCTTCCCTGGACTAATGGTGCACAGGGCTAAGCACGAGGTATATCAGCTGGCAAAGGACTGTGGGGGGTCCCCAGACATACTGGTCCACCTGGGTACAAATGACATTGAGGAAATAGCGAGCAGAGATACAGGCAAGATTCAGGAGCCTCGCCAGGGTCTGTCATGACATAGGATGCTCAGTTTCCTTCTCAGAAATCCTGCCAGTGCCAAGGGCTAGTGGGGGAACACAAAAGGAAAATTAGGGAGATAAACCAGTGGCTCAGGGAGTGGTGTGAGGCCAAGGGTATGGGTTGATGGGGATTGGGGAGACCTGGGAGGATAAGGAGCTGTATGCTAGAGATAGACTACATCTCAATTTGGAGGGAGGAATCCTTAAGTTGAAAATAGAGGAGTTCATTGGTGAAAAGTGGGGGTTTAAACTTGTGAACGGGGTGGGATGGGAAAAAAGGCTATCAAGGGGTGCGGATAAAGGAGGGACTCTGTCTCCACCCCTGGGGACCAGGAGGATTGCAGGAAAGGCCAGCTGGCAAAGTGCAGACCAGGAGAAAACAGAATCCCCATGGGAACACAGCGAGCAGGAAATGGAACTATAGGGAAAGGGTGGAAGGTAGTCCTGCTAAATGCCAGAGCTTGGGCAATAAAATGCCTGAGCTCCAGGCGATATTAACTGAGGGAGCAGTGGATGTGGCAGTGGTCACTGAGACTTTGGCCACTGCAAGACATGACTGGGACCTGAACCTGAGGGTTACACTATGTTCAGGAAGGACAGGGGGAGGGAAGGAGGGGTAGCAATGATAGTCAAAACTGCATTGGCATAGGGGAGTGAGGAGGTGGAGGGAACCGTGGGCGATTTGGGTCACCTTGATAACAAGGGGGCAAGAGGTAAAAATAAGAGTGGTGTATAGACCCCCTGCCCTGGCGGAGGAGCTGGAGGACAGTCTGGTGGCAGATGTTCAGAGACACTGCAGACTGGGCAGAGGAACAGTGGTGGTGTTAGGGGACTTAAACATGCCAGGAACAGACTGGGAGACTATGACATCCTCTGTGACCAGGGAACAGAGGTTGTTGGATGTCTTTCAAGATGCTCCTAACTCAGCAGGTGAGGGAACTGACCAGGAGGCACGGGTACTGGATGTGGTCCTGGCAGACAGTGACCAGATTGGGGTCTGGAGGTAAAGGACCCATTGGCAGGAGTGACTATGCCACGGTCTGGTTCTGCCTGGACCTAGGAGGGGTAGAAGGCTGCACAAAGACAGAAGTAACCGACTTGGGGGGTGGATTTAAGGAAATGGGAAGGATCCTTAAGGAGCATTTGGATGGGATTGGGTCAGACATGGACGCTGATAGTAGGTGGAAATCATCAGGAGAGGGGTGCAGGATGCTACCAGCACCTGTGCAAGAGTAAGACGAAAATGCGGTAGGGCCAAAAACCCTGTTGGTGGACCAGGGAGGTTCAGGAGTGGTGCGGGAAAGAAAGCAGCCTATAAGAAATTCAAGTGCTCAAGGAGTGAAAGGATCGAGAGGGAGTATGAGCTGATGGCTAGAAGGGCCACTAGAGTGGTGAGGGCGGCTAAGGCAAGGAAGGAGCAGAACCTGGCCAGGAAATTAGAGAGGGAAAAAGGGGTTCTTAGATACATTGGGGAAAGATGAAGGGTGAAGGGGCAGATTAGCAGGATTAAATCAGGGGAGAGATGGGCACAAGACCCGGGGAGCAGGCTGAGGTACTAAATGAGTACTTCACCTCAGTTTTCACAGGGAAAATGGGGTGCTGCATCATACATGGGAGGAGACAGAGATAATGAGGAGGGGACCCTTACCGATCGGCAGGTCTGGGGAGAGGGGAGGCATCACTGGCAGGTGGGGGAGGGCTAAGCAGGAGAAGAGGTACAGAAGTGGAAATCACAGCAGAGAGGTGAGGAAGCCCAGCTCCCCTTAAGACGGAGAAAGCACTGGGCCAGATAAATTACATCCTAGAGTGCTGAAGGAACTTGCAGATGTCCTGCTAAAACCCTGGCAGAGCTTTTCACCATCTCTCTGAGGACAGGTGGGTGCCCCAAGACTGGAAAGTGGCGCATGTAGTGCCTATCTCACAGGGGGGATCAAGGGAGGTGGCAGGGAACTACAGGCCTGTCAGCCTGACATCGGTGGTGGGCAAGGTGATGGAGGGCATTGTCAAGGAGAGGCTAGGGGGACCTGGATAAGTCAGGTGCCTGGACGATAGACAGCATGGATTCATCCCGGGAAATCGTGTCAGACAAACCTGGTGGAGTTCTATGACTGGGTGACAAGTGCCTTGGACCTGGGTAGACCAGTGGATGTCCTCTTTCTAGACTTCAGCAAGGCATTTGACTCTGTTCCTCACATGGGCCTGTTGGATAAGCTAGGAGAAATGGGGTGGGAAACCAGATGATCAGATGGATAGGCAATTGGCTCCAGGACCAGACCCAGAGGGTCGTAGTTGGTGGGATAGTCTCATCCCCAAGGAGGGTCATTAGTGGGGTCCCACAGGGATCAGTCCTGGGCCCCTTCAGTTCAACGTCTATGTATCTGACATAAGGACAGGAATCAGGAGTGAGATGAGTCTCTTTGCAGATGCTCGAAACTGGGGCGGTGGTGGATGAGGAGGAGGGTGGCCCTGCAGGGACCTGGAGGCTCTGGAAAGATGGTCTAGAAAGTGGAAGCTGAGGTTCGATGCAGGGAAATGCAAGGTACTCCACCTGGGGGCCAGAAACCCAGGCCAAGTGTACACCCTGGGGATACTACAAGTCTCAATGGCTGAGAGGGACCTGGGGGTGGTGGTGGATGTCAAGATGAACAACTCTGAGACTTGTAGGAGGGCAGCAGCCAAGGCCAACAGGATGCTGGGATGCATCGCTAGGGGATCACCTCCAGAAGGAGGAAGTGATACTCCCTCTGTATAACTGCTTGGTGAGGCCACACCTGGAGTACTGTGTGCAGTTTTGGAGGCCACACTTAAAGAGGGACATTAACCTCCTGGAGAGGGTCCAGAGGAGGGCAACCAAAATGATTTGGGGCTTGGGGGACAGGACCTATGAGGAGAGGAGGCTCAAGAGCTAAATATGTACACATTGGAAGAGAGAAGGGACCGGGGACATGATAGAGGTCTTCAGGTACATGAAGAGGGTAAATAGGGAGGAACAGTCAGGGTGCTTGAAGGAAGGAGGAAGGGGCCACTAGAGGGCATGGGTGAAAGCTGGAGGGAAGATTCAGGGAGAAAGGAGGAGGTGCTACTTCACCGAGATGGTGGTGGAGCCATGGAATACACTACCTAGGCGGCTGGTGGAGGCAGAGACAGTGGAGGGGTTCAAGAGGGGTGGACATGTACAGGGAAGGGTTCTGGAAGCAAACCCAATGCAGCAAGAATATCCAGAACTGGGAAGGGAGAAGCCGAGAAGGCGAGGGAACGAGCAAGGTCAGCACCCAGGGTGGGGCTGACCAACGAGCAAGACACGAAGGCACGTTAGGCCTATTCTGCTGGCATTTTAGTATGTTAGTATGTAAACCCAAACCTCAGGGTTAAGGTCCTTGCAGGAAGGGGTGGAGGTTCTGGTGTTGACTTGGCAAGATTCTAGCTGTGCATGTCACTCTGATCAGTATCATGTTCCCCAGGAGAAACCACTTGGGCTGCCCACAGTGCAGGGGCATCTGGCTGAGGAAGAGAGGGATGGGTTAAAAGAGCTACAGCAGAAGTCTCCTCTCACTCTCTCTCCAGCTGAGGATTGTCCACCACTCAGCCTCATAAAAGCAGGATTCAGGATGTCCACGGTAGAATAGGGAACCCTTAGCAGCCATCAGGAGACCATGCTAGGGGTCAGGGTGGTATTTCCCATTTTTCCTAAGAGTTTTTTTCCCCAGGTTTGTTGCCTCCTCCAAAGGGCTGTTTGAGAGTAAGGTCATTTATTTTGTTGCTGTCTGTGGTAGATTTGGAGTATGTAAGGAAGATAGTACAAGGGAAAGAGAGAGATGTGTCAAATTATTCTGAAGTACTCCTCTTCCCAGTCAGCATGAGGTGGAGGGCTGCAGGGCCTGGTTCTTCATTTAGAGGGTCACTGTCATGCTCATTGGCATTGCCTGTGGGTGCAGACCACCACACTGGGGTAGGTCACTTGCCTCCCAACCAATTAACCCTCTACTCTCTGAGGTTTGGGTTTCAATCCAGAAGTACCTCATTCCTCTGTCTGCACAAGGTTATGGCCCTTCATGGGAAGAAGTATGGAGATTCTGGGGTTGACTTGGTGAGACTTGTAGCTACACATGTCACTCTAATAAGTGTCATATTGGTAATTTAATAAATACAGTACATGCCTGCAGCCATTTCCTCCAAAACCAGTATAGTGCATGTTTTGTTCAGAGTAGGAGGTATAGAGGCCCTTCAAGACAGTATCAACTATAGCATCACAAACTACATCTCCAGGGGTCACCCAGGCAGTAAAGGAAAAGAAGTTAGTCTTAGGAAATTCAGGAAGACCAAGAGAGGAGGATAGGAAAATTTACCTAAGGTTGGCTAGTGAGGCAAGTAAGGGAGTCCAGCAAGCTATTGAACATAAAGAGCTGCAGATAGCCAAAGAAATTAAGAAGAGGGAGAAGGCCTTCTTCTCTACATAAGCAAGAAAGGGACAAGAAGAACAGGACTGTTAGGCTTAAAAAGGGGAGGAGTGGGTGAAGGATAAGGAAAAGCAGAGATTCTAAATTAATATGTTTGTTCTATCTGCACCAGGAGAAAGATGGACCAGTGTCTTCAGGAGGAGAAGAGGAGCAGGGGAGAGAGACACAGATGTAGGATCGAGGAGGACAGAGTGTGGGAAGGGCTACAAACATTAAAGTTGGACAAATCAACAGGCCTGGACAAAGTACATCCAAGTGTACTAAAGGAACTGGCTGAGGTGCTGACAGGGCCACTGGAAGGAATATTTAATAGTTCACTGGAGTGAAGCATGGCACAGCACGACTCAAGAACAGCACATGTGGTGCCCTCCATAAATCAGTCAGTCTGACCTCAACCATGTGCAAACTCATGGAGACCATACTTAAGTAAAGGTTGGTAGAATATCTAATGGAGCTTGGTCACCAGGATATGAGGCAGGATTGGTTCATGGGGAGAGATCGTGTCAAATAAATCTGATGACTTCTTTGACTGGGTCACTATGACAGTATACAAGGGCCAAGCATTAGGCATCCTCTATCTGGTTTTAGCAAGGCCTTTGACTCTGTGCCCCACAAAAATTGATCAGGAAGTTGACAGATTGCTGGCTTGGGAAGAAGATGACCAGATGAGTGGAAAACTGGCTAAGGACAAAACTCAGAGGGTGGTTGTGGGAAGAGTTATCTGGCACCAGAGAGGTCACCAGTGGGGTCCCGTGAGAGCTCAGTAATGGAGCTGGTGTTGTCCAATGTCTTCATCAATGACATTGGGGATGACATTAAAGGCATAAGTTACCTATTCATGGATGACATCATGCTCTGCGGGAGAGTAGACACAGCTGAAGGGATACAGGATCTACAGGACAATCTGGAAAATTCACCATAAAGAACATGGAGAATATCAGGGGACTAGCAGTTCCACTGAGTCTATCTAGTTAAGCTAAGACAGAAAGGGTTGGCAATTAATCACCCAGTGAGGAACCACAGAACTGCAAACAGCTCAGCCCCTTCTTAGATGAAGTAGTGATATGTGCTTTGTGCATGTCAAATTCCACAAGAGGAATTCTGAAGGCATTCCCAATTATGCTAACATAAATATTTGAGAAAATGCTGCCATCAATAATTGTTTGTATTTTCTACGTAAATTTAAAACTGCTAAAACATTTTTTCTAGGATACATTGACACTGGATATACAGTACATGCCAAATGTCAGATCTGTGCATTATCTGCAAGAGCAGAGAAGTTGCAAACATCCACATTTTAGATAGTTTTCAGAACATTTCAAAATAATTACTCAGTGAAATTTTGAACCCATGTAGTCAATTCTATTATTCATAAAAAGGTTATGCTTCCTCATTTTCATGGCTCCAAAGGTGACTGGAGCACAAGCAGATAAAAATCTTTGATGAAATTGCCCCCAAAAATAACATGTCAGATTTTGAGCCCTATAATTTTGAAGCAAATCATGCAAATATGATGATATTTGACAAGTTATTAGGGCATATAAGCACTCATAGAAAATGTCAGGTCTCTAGCACAATGGGGCTGTTATTATGCTAAATAAAGAATATACAAAATGTTTCATAAAATTCCAACAAAATTCTGTGAATTTTGCAGAATGTTAAGAATTTAATTGGAATTCTGTGAATTCAGATTTGTTTTAATTCTGTACAGTTCTACATGTTTTTTGTTACAATGTATTCTTGTTGTTAGCTCAGTTAATTCTAGGTTATTCCTGAAAATATACCTTCATTATGTAGCGTAGTTACCTGGTTACCAAAACTAACTAAATAAATTAATGCTATATTCCCTTTCCGGAGAACATATAAAGGTTGCTACGGGGTGAATAGTGTATCTTCTGTTGAATACTCAGTGAGTATTTGTATTTAGGACCATACATATTTATTATTCAGGCCAAAACAAGATTATTCAGTCCAAAACTAGATGACCAAAAGGCTTTCATTTGCCTTTTCTCCAACCCCATATGACCAGGGCTAATCCTATATCTGCTATCCCCCAGTAATCTCTCACCTCTACCACTTTATTTGGTCCTCCCATGGCCAAAACATGATCCTGCCAACTCATCTCCTTGTCCAGCATTATCTCTTACAGCCCATCCTCCTAGCTAATCAATCTTCCTGGACCTTCATGGGCAAAACAATAACTTAGCTGGCTTAAAATTAACTACTGCTGTTCTAACCCAAATCATGAATCAGTGGTCATGCAGAGGATCAAACTTCAAAAGGCATTTTTGGTCTTTTAGAGTGGACTAGGAGGAAGGATTGAAATAAATTATGTTGCTGGCTCCTGGCACACTGCCAGGAACTGGTGAAATAAATGCAATTTAGTGGTATTTCTTTTGGGGGTAATCAACTGAGTTGGCCTGACCCTTCATTGTTATTGCTCCCCATTAATCATGAATCAGAGGCAAGATTATGGGCAGCTTTAATTGTATATTTGTGTCTTGGGGTGGGAGGGGTAAAATCACTTTGTTGGCACCTTGTATTGTGTCAGTAACTGCCATTTTTATATATACGTGCATCAGGAGATTGTGGAAGCTAGGTTTGAGCATAGACAGTTTGACTGGTTCTACTGGTTTAGTGCAGTCAAACCAAAACTTAAAACCTGGGCTCCAAAATTTGCAAGAGTTCATGAGAACTGAATACCTGAAGTTTGCAGTGTTTAGTTCTCCAGTAGAATTGAACTTCCTGCTCCAACTATAATATAGTTCCTTCATTTCTCTTCCTCTGTTCAGTATTACTAAAGAGATAAACGTGCAGCCATGATCTTTGCTGTTATGAATGAATGAGAATTAATAAATTTGCACCTGTGGTGGTAAGGCACAATGTGTGTGTGTGTGAAGGGGGTTTACATGAGTTAATCTTTCCCTACACAGGTCAGGCAACACAAGATAAAATAAAAGTGAATGTCATTTGCCATGAGGTTGGATGACCAATAGGTAGCCAATCACTCATTTTCAGTTTATCTTTTACTGAAATTAAAAAAGACAAAACATGACAGTACTAACAGCATGCATCAGGTTTTGAGCAACTTGTCTAAGAAATCTAGTACAATGGTACTAGCCAGTACATGTGACTGTGTACACCAGTAAAAACCTATACAGTCACAAGTAACCATAAACATACAGAAAAACAATATACAGTAACAAGTAACCATAAACACACAAAAAACTAAAGAACATCAAATTGTACCATATTGTACATTAAAACAGCCTTGGTCTGTAACATCATGGGAGAGGATGCATTGTAATGATTAAGTCTCAGGGAGTAACATTAATGAAGCCAACTCTAATTAGAGCATCTGGTAGACCAGGTTATGGTTTCCATACAGTGAAGTAAGACTTGTGCTGGCCTGAGACAGCCATTTCAATGAGGTGAGCTGCCCCATTGAATGAAACCACTCCACTGAAGCAGGTCCCTAATGGGATCTCCACATAATAAACAGAGCCTTTTTGCTGCTATACTGATGGCAACCAACCACTGGCATAAGGCAGAGAATGGTTAGGAAGTGGCACAGGTGGGACTCCGAGTAGGAGAAGTGGAGCATCAAGTGGGATTTGAGAACCTTCCACTGCTATACACATTAACTATATGCCCTGACAGCATGCTTGTATTCTGGGACACTCCATGGACATCTGTCAATTGTGCCCCAGGTTGGGAACAGTGCCAGCATTTCTTATCTGGCATTACACTCAGATGTCTTAGTGCTGCCAGGGTTCTGTACTAATGCTGAAGTACATTGTTCTGAATTAGATGGCTACATCCATCTAACCAGGCTTTATGGGCCCAGAACGGACCATGATCCTTTGTTCTTCCAGTATCTGTATATTGAGTTCTGCTTCCCATTCAAGTCTGGGTGGTGCGGATTGGTTTGGTAGCCCATCCCATAGTAGTTACTTGTATATGTAACTAACTGTGCTTCAGCTCAGCTTATTGCAGGTGGCAATAAAGGTTGCTGCTTCCTGGTATGCTGATTTAGAAGCTGCTTGAAGGCTGGGGTGCACCATTGTTCGGATTTGAAGAAAAATAAAGAAATCTTGTCTGGATAAGTTGTATTTCTGCTGCAGGTTGACAAATCACTCCAAATATTGTCTGTTAGGGGTTAGCAGGTCCTTTACCTGAGTAATACCCTATGTGTCCATGCTCTCCTGTGAGAAGGATACAGGTCAATGCAGAGGAGTCATTCCCTAAAGAATTGCCTGCTGGGGTGCAGTGGGATCATTGTCCATATATTTGTGGCGCTGGCACCATGCTGCTCTGGAAACTGTGATGGAGGAGTGACCCTTAATGTAAGGTGGGATTTTATTGTAGAGCAAAGTTGCAGTCAGAGCGCTTGAGCTATAGTCTGTTCAATGCTGTGCCACTGTGGCAATGTCTTGAATGCAGGAGGACCATCACATTGTTTGTGCTGTAATATAGGCAGTGTAGTAGCCTTTGAATAATGGTAGTCCCCAGCCCACATGACTCCAGTGGATCCATAGCTTTGCCCTGCTGTATCTAGGGGTTCTCTTCCCAGAGAAAACTCCCCAACAACATGCACAGTTTATTGAACCAGCTGTTGGCAATCATGTTGGGAAGACAGGCAAGCAGATGTTTGCATTTTGTAGCCAACATCATTTGTAAAACTTTCAGTTTGACTGGCAGAAAGAGGTCAAAAGGTTCCATCTATCAAGTTAATTCCAAGCTGCATCTAGCAGTGAAGCAAAATTGAGGGAAACCACCTGATTCAGTGAAGGATGGGCCAGGATATCAAGTGTTCTTCCTTCATGGCTTGTATGCCTTAGAACCCAGGGTGGTGTTGTATAGTAATGGCCAGTGACTCTATAGCCATCAGGAACAGGACAGGGAAGGACATCCTTGCTTGGTGCCTTTTGGTAAAGAAGGGTGATAATCACAGTCCATTCATTAGTACACAAGCTGCAGGAGTTATACAGTGTCCTGATCAATTTAGAAATACTGGGCCCTCCCATATGATCCATGATTCCCAGAAGAAATCCTCCATAGAGTCAAATGCTTTTCAATATCCACCACCATACCTACAGCATGGTGAGGTTTCTCTGAGCTGTATGGATTATGTAGATGAGGGTTTGTAGGGTGATTAGTGCTGTGTCGTTTCACAAAGCCTGCTTAAAAAGGGTGATTTGTCCCTCCTGCACGGGCTTGAGCCCAGGTGGCAGAATCTTGACTGAGACATTTGAGCATGTGTTGATAAGGGAGATGGGTCTATAGTTCCCTGGTACCTGTAGCATCTTTCCCTTTTGGGGTAGAACCATTGTGACAGCCTCACATAGGGTGAGAGGCATTAAACCAGAGATATGGATATCTTGGTACATATCCTACAGAGCTGGACTGACTTCTCTGTACAACATTTGATAGAATTGTACTGGGAAGCCATCCATCCCTGGTGCCTTGTCTTTGTTAAGTGCCATGATGATGTCTTTGACTTCTTGTATCGTTGTGGGGACATCTAACATCTCCTTCCATGGGGGGTATCTAAGGAAGAGTATCCTGTCCAGGAAGCTCAAATTTCTTCTGAATTGGATGGGGCTGGGAGGCGTACTGTGACTGGTAAAAGACAGCATGATAGAGCTGATCTTCCAGGAGTCACAATGGATGGCTTCATAGCTGTCTTTGAGCCTGGAGATATATGCCTACATCTGTTGATTTTGATGCAGTAGGCTAGGGGTTTACTTCTCTGTCTCCCCTCCCATTAGGCATGTTTCATATGGAAAAGAGAGGCTCAGCCTTCCTGGTAAGATGCTTGTTCAGCTTAATTCTGGTGCTAACCAGATGGACTACCAGGTCCTGAGGTGGTGGGGGATGGGTTGCTTTTGTTTGTATTGTTGCTCAAGTTTTACAGCTCATTCTCTTCACTTCTCTCTCTTTTCTTCATGAGCTGCAAAACAGATAATTTTCCCCACACAGTGGCCTTGTATGACTCCTAAACCATGCTCTTAGACACCTCCCAATGTTATTGGTCTGAAATAGGCCACCACTTCTGCCTTGGTCCTCTCTTAAACTTTGAGTCCCAGCGCAGTCCATTCTTGAGGACCTTGTGTGAGGTTCTGAACTCACCATGCCATGCTGATTGAGAGTGGGATGTGGTTAGAAATTACAATGGGGTGGATGTACATTTCCAGGGTGTTTTAGGTTATGATTGTGGATGAGAAACACATGTCAATGAGACTAGAAGTGGAATGCACTGCTGAAAGTATGTAGTCTCTTGCATTGGGATAGTGAAGATGCCAATTGTCCACCAGGTTGTGCTCAGTGAGCAGTTGACTTATTTCAGCCATAGCCCTCACATGGTGCATCACAACTCCTGAGCTGCAGCCCAGACAGGCTTCCATGGCTATGTTAAAATCTCTCCAACAGCAGGTGAGAGGAGAGAGATGACAGGAGGCTAAGTTCATGGGTAAGGCATGTGATGTCATCAGTTGCCTAGCAGCACGTGCTTTGAACTCCAATAAGAGAGAGAGAGGAGGGAATTCCCTTCACTATAATGGTGGCAGATCCACATGGAGGATGTCAAAGTGAGTGCATCAAGTGAGTAGGAATCCTTTGGTTTGAACATGCAAACAGTTGCTATTAGTATAAAAGGCAGAACAGAATGAGTAAAACATGTTTGTCCTGTTTTATCAACAGTTTTGGAAAACAAGGAGTAGTGACTCCAGGTGAGGGGACCTGGTACAATACTGTTGTCTTGTGCACTGAGTGTATTACATTTATAATCTTTTAATTGTTACCGCTGTTCCTGTATGAATTTCTAAAACTAGGAGATTTGATAAACTAATAGTAAGAGTGGAAAGAGCAGCAAGCTGCTCATGTGAAAATACTACTTGAGTCTATGCATTATTTTAAAACATAATTAGAATTATAGATCAGTGAATTATGCTGCATATTCTATTAATAGGGTATGTACTGAGAGTTTGACTAAACGTATAACTTATGCAGTTTATACAGCTACAACCCCTTGTTTCCTAAAGTGTGTTTGTAACTGTACACATCTTTTCATTTCACCAGATATCTCCATCACTGTCTCCTTCCCCACATTTGTCACCTTTCTTCCTTCTTACTAGGCCCTGTTAATTAGTCCCCACCTGGGAATTCTCTAGCTCATTCACGGCTGTTATGCCTTGTCATTCTCATCATCACCTTTTGTCCTCCATTTATCACTTCTTCTCCCAGAGCCGCCCTTTTTTCTTTCCTCACATATATATCCCTTATTTTACCTCCCCTCCACACTAACTTTGCTTTTTCTTTTCAGATATGTCCTGATGAAGACCTAAGGTCGAACCATTGATTTTAACTCTATTTTCTATTTTCAGCGTGAATTTAATATTACCATTTTGTTTTGCTTTCAGACCACATGCTGACGCAGCACCTTGTTTTGTTTTACATATGGAGCATTAGTTCACTCCAATATGAAAGCTGATTTAATTAGTTTGTTTAAAATATTTTTATGAAGAACCATTTACTGTTCTTTTTAATTTATATTTTAGCCATTTACCCTGAGGAAGAGACCAATGTAAGTCTCAAAACATTGGTTTATTGATGGCAAGAGAATAAAATGAGGTAAATTGAGTCAGTTGGTCCAGACATTATTTCTTCATCTGAATTAGGGCTATAGACCTTGGTTACTTGAGTGGAGTGAGATGAGTCTCTTTGCGGATGACTCAAAACTGGGGGCAGTGGTGGATGGGGAGGAGGGAGGGTGGCCTACAGGGGACCTGGAGGCTCTGAAAAGATGGTCTAGAAAGTGGAAGCTGAGGTTCAATGCAGGGAAATGCAAGGTACTCCACCTGGGGGCCAGAAACCCAGGTCAAGTTTACACCTGGGGGAAATGCTACAAGTCTTGATGGCTGAGAGGGACCTGGGGTGGTGGTGGATGTCAAGATGAACAGCTCTGAGACTTGAGGAGGAGCAGCCAAGGCCAACAGGATGCTGGGATGCATCGCTAGGGATCACCTCCAGAAGGAGGGAAGTGATACTCCCTCTGTATAACTGCTTGGTGAGGCTGCACCTGGAGTACTCGTGCAGTTTTGGAGGCCACACTTAAAGATGGATATTAACCTCCTGGAGAGGGTCCAGAGGAGGGCAACAAAATGATTTGGGGCTTGGGGACAGGATCTATGAGGAGAGGCTGAAGAGCTAAATATGTACACATTGGAAGAGAGAAGGGACCGGGGGACATGATAGAGTCTTCAGGTACATGAAGAGGTAAATAGGGGAGGAACAGTCAGGGTGCTTCAAGGAAGGAGGAAGGGCCACTAGAGGGCATGGGTGGAAGCTGGAGGGGAAGATTCAGGGGTGAAAGGAGGAGGTGCTACTTCACTGAGAGGGTGGTGAGCCATGGAATGCACTGCCTAGGGGCTGGTGGAGGCAGAGATGGTGGAAGGGTTCAAGAGGGGTGGGACAGGTACAGGGAAGGGTTCTGGAAGCAAAATCCAATGCAGCAAGAATATCCAGAACTGAGAAGGGAGAAGCCAGAGACGCGAGGGTAGCAAGGTCAGCACCCAGGGTGGGGCTGACCAAACGAGCAGACACGAAGACCGCGTAGCCTATTCTGCTGGCATTTTAGTATGTTAGTATTATCAAGGGGCCATCAGTTGTGGCCATTTTGGTGATTATCCACCTATCTTCGTGGTCCTGCACCACTTCAGTGACAGTCCAGTGGAGGCTTCTGTGCTCTAGGATGGATTAAACCCCTCCCCATTTTTGTAGGGGCAACACTGTGACCCTCAATTCCCACCATTCCTTTTTAACTTGGGTTCCTCCTCTGCGGTGAGCCAAGTTTCCTGCAAAAGGACTAATTGGGTATGCAATTTCTTAAGGTAGGTGAATAGTTTTTTCCATTTAACATAAGAAATTAGCCTGCATACATTCCAATTGACTGCCTGAATGTCAGCCATTATATGTAATTTACTGGGTCAATAGATTTGAATGGTGCACTGTGTGGGCAGCAGGAAACTCTACTCTGCTTGTACAATACTGAAGAAAGGAGGCATCCATGCCCTGATGCTTAACAGACTACAGATCCCATGAACCTTCAGCACCCATTTGATCTCCCACAGAACCCTCCCTCTCCACCTGTCCCCCCTCATATCTCCCATTCCTTCTTACCTACCCACCCATTCTGTGAATTTCCATTGTTGTAACCAGCAACAGCCTAAAAGGCCCAAGTGCACTGAGAGGAAAACCATAACTTATGCAGCTCTTCACCTTCCGTTAATTCCTGACCACTGGTAGTACATGACTGGGAGAGGGCAGTACCTGGTGGCATGCTATCTGGCTGACAGTCTCCAGCTGTAGCTACTTCCCTATTAGTGTGGGCCTAGCCCTTCGGCTTCCCTTTCTTGTGCTTAAGGTCAAGTTAAAACCAGGGAAATTGGGCATCATCCATTGATTGTAATGCAATATATATTATAAGTAGTATATACTGTGCATTATCCATAGATTGCAATGCAGTATGTATTATAGGTAGTATATTGGCCATAGCAGTGCAGCAACAAAGACTAGGAGTCCCTTCCTATTCTCATAGCAAGGTGGTTTAGTCAGTGAGCCTCATGATCCCCACAGCATATTAGTTTACATATATAGCGCCTGTTAGTTATGCCAGAGTGGGTCCCATACTTGTTCTCTTGGGTTCTGGGAGGTAACTATCAACCTAAAGTGCACCCCTTAGTCATTTCACACCCATTGAGTATGTGGTGTCCTTCTGGTGGAGCAACACTTCCTCACTACTGCATACAACATTCTCTAGGAACTGTGACCCCGTGAGATACTGTTACAGGGTCACATTGTGAGCAAATATTTACCTGTGGGGACTCTTACTTCAAAAATCACTCCTGTGCATCATACCTTCTCCTGGCAGGATCATTGGTACAAGTTAAGGATGAGTTCCACACAGGTACTGAGTGAGACAGGGTATTGTGAAGATCCCTCTCCCCTGGCTGCACTGCCAAAGTGTGATGAACAAAACTGATTTTCTTCAAAGCACTAAATAGCTTGGGTGTTCGTGAGGAGTCGGGAGAGACTTGTGGACTGGGAGTCACTGACTGCCATTCTAATACAGGTAAATTCTTAGTGTTTCAGGCTGCAATTATAAGAAAAGAAAGAAATAGCAGTCTTCATGTATTGCTATCCCTGTAGGAATATTCAACCACACATCAATGACTACAAGCTATGGTAATGCTAGGTCTAGGGCAGACAGGTGTGTATAGATTACATACATGGCCATGTCAGTCCTTACAGTGTCCATACCTGTAGGCAAATGAAAAGAGATTAGTAGTAAAAGGATACTGCAGGTGAACCCACTTTAAAGGAGTAGCACACCCTCATATCTTGTAAATATTATGTATGTGTTTCCTCATCAATAGGCAACCTTTTTCATGTAGCTGTAGGGGATATATGTGTTAGCTTACTTTGTTTTCACTGTTTGCACCAGCCTCTGTAACTAGCCTGGGAGGGGAGGTCTCCACATTCTGGTTGTTGAAATCTCATTGTGCCTGAGAGCTGCATTAACATCGGAGAATGTGATGTGTCAGCACCCTTTAGACTCCACAGTATGCCTGTTTGCTTACTTAGATTTCAACAAAACAAGTTGCAGCAAGGTGTGAAATGCTACCTTACTTTCAATTAGCTTTACAAATGGTTTCAGGTGCAATACAAGTTTTTTTCCCTTTAAACTGCATTTGGTATGTGTGTCTCTAGAGTTTTTTCAGGTTATATATACTTTCAGCATAGAGTGCAGTGGTACCATGTTCTCATATGCTAATGCAGCTGTCAAAGACAATGAGATTTCAACAAGCAGAAAATAGAGACCCCCACAGGCTAGTTACAGGAGCTGGTGTGAACAGTGAAAACAAACTAAAGCTAACACATATCCCCAACAGCTACACAAAAAGTGTTTTCTATTGACTGGGAAACAAATAATATTTACAAATTATGCTGGTGTACTACTCCTTTAAGAGTGCTCCAGTCTTAATTGTTCTCCAATCTGACAGGAGATCTAGCTGATCATGTCTCAGGTAGATTTGGGCTATAAAGGATTCAGTCACATTTTGGCACAGCTGGTGGAAGTCCTTGAGTTAGAGCAAGTGGAGCTGGAGGCAGTGCTTGTGTGGATCTTCTGTGCCATTCAGGGCTTCATGGTAAAACAGAAGGCCCATGGCAGCCACCACAAGGCGTACCACCAAGAGCAAAGATTACGGTCGGGTTGTGAGTATGATTGGCGAAGCCTGAGATCAAGTTGCTGCACCAGCATGTGAGGAGTGTCTTCATGCTGGAGGTGGAGAAGAGGAGCAAATTGGTTTGTGCCCAGTAGAGGTGAGGGGTGTCCGATAATACTGTGGTTCTCCCACCACTGCAGCTTATGCTGCATGATTGAGGTGCTTGGTCTGACTGATATAGCTTGTTCACTTTGGGATTCCACTTCATCCACTTCTTTGGGGAAGTTTGCCATGGCCCCAGTTCGGGAGGAAGTGGTATGAAATACCTATGGTGATGGTACCAGCAGGGTCAGTATTTGGTGTGTTCATGCAGTGGTCCTGATTGTCTCTCCTCCTTGGCCTGCCCAGGAGCTTGAATTGAGCCCAGTCTGTTTGTAGCCAGTATTTGCTGATAAAGCTTTCTGCAGTTTCAGGTGTTTTGAAGTGATGGGAGACTCCATTGTCTGTGATTCTCAGCATTGCTAGGTATCACACATTGCATGGAATTTGAAGCTCCATGAATGCCTTCTGTGCCAGGGTAAAGGCTTTCCAGAGCACTGTGAGCTCCTGTTAGAAATCCAGGAAGATTCTCACTATGTGGCCCTGCAGGTGAGGTTCCCTTCAAAAGAAACAACAGAGGCAGGCTCAGTGGCACTGAGGTTGAGGCACTGGATGCCACACCTCATACCACGCTGGTGACTCGGGTTCGGGAGTGAGTTTAGGTTGCCAGTGGTGACCAAGGGGAGGGCGAGAGCCAGGGTTGAACAGCCACCAGGCAGCTCTCCTCTCCAGGGAGGGACATGAGGTTTCCCCAACTCTTGGCTGCCACCTGGTAGAGGCTAACTGTTAGTATCAGGCCAGGTGGAACCTAGGCGCTAGGCCAGGAGTGTGTATGGGACCATCATTGGAGCTCAGGGGCATGTGCACTCCTCCAGCGCATGTGAACATGTTCTGGAGTCCTGGGAACAAGGAGGAAAATACAAATGCCATGTCTCCTCTGTTGCCATAAGGTGGTTGGGGTAATGGGGTAGCACCCGACGAAGCAAAAAAAAAGAAAAGAAAGAACAGGACACACACAGCATCTGTAATATAGAAGCATTATGTGATTACAAATTCATCAGATATCAATCCTCCTGGGGTGTCTGGCATCTTGATGAATTTTTGTAATAAGGTAGTGGCTGCTATATTAATAATGGTGTGTGTGTGCTTTTGTTTCTTTTTGGGCTGTGCTTTAGCTGTACTGGCATGCTTGTTTTTTTTGTTGTTCTCTTCAGGTTCCTTTTATATCAGCCCACTCATGATCTGCCCTTATCTGTACGAAAGAAAATGGCTGCACTGGATGAAGTTGCTCTCTGGGCATGAGCAGAGGAGCCAGGGACTGGTGGGACCAGTAAACATCATTGTTGTTTGGGTAGTGGAACACTAGGATTTGGGGCAAAGACTGCTGGAGAATCTGTTAGTGCTCTTCCTTTGCAGTCCTTAGAGAAGTGGATGAAATGGATGTTGCTTCATCATCCCTGTTCTCCATGTCATTAGTTTTGTCCCAGACAATGCGGTGGTCAGATTCTGCTCCTGATATGAGCCGTTAGAGCGATCTGTGCAGTCCTCCATGTCTGTCACCCTGTGGTTGGACACATTGACATGCTAGACAATCTGTAACATGTCTGCGTTAGTGCACTGGGATGATATCTCTAGCTTTGTGGTTTGGGCCATCAGTTACTGAAACAGCCCTTTAATTTCTTCTAGGGCTACTGAAGCTGGGTTGGGACTGAAGCACCATCTTGAGGAAGCATGCCTGCTGCTAGAGAGACGATATGAGGTATGTCTTCACTTGAGGTATCTCTATCAGAGCAGTAGTATTTTCAGCAATGTTTATATTGAGCGATGCAGTGAAGATTGTGTCGTAAGACTGTATACAGAGTTAGGTGATCAGATCAGAGGTTAGGAAAAATAGGTAGGATATTGTTAGGGGTATACTGAGCTAAAGGTTTAAGAAAGCCATCTTAAAGGCTGCCAGGCCACCCCTGCATTACCACTATTATGAAATGGTAAGCCTTTAAAAAGACTTTTAAAATGCAGCACCCTTTATTATTTTACATTATCATTGTACTGTAATATGATTATGTACCTTGGGCCACATTTTCAAAGAATTATACCTTAGGCACAGAAAGAAGAATCCTTTCTGTAATTGAGACACTTATATTTCCGTCACCCAAGTTGCAACTGTAAACAGGCTGTTACCAGTTCAATATGTCATTCCTAGTAAAACTTTAGAAATAAATAATAGAGGCTGTGAAGGTTACAGTGAAATATCTACCTGTATGTTTTATTCCATTTTAGTTTGCTCTTTATGTCTTGTCTTGAAAAATACACTCTTTCACCATTTTGAGTCTGGTTTAGCACTTTTCTTTTACCTTTCAAATAATGAAAAAATCACTCTTTTAATGTAGCCTGGACCAGATTTTCATCAGTATTCTGAGCTTTTCTACACTGATAGTCCCATAAGGTCAAGGGCAGCGTATTCTGAATAGTACAGTAATCCATTTTAGGCACATGAAAATAATGTTAAACAATGGATGTACAAAAGCAGCAGAGGATAACAATGAATACCTGGACCAAGTTCTCACCAACTCTTCCATTTCCTTGACTCTTGTTCCTTTTCACCTCATCCAGTCTAACTTCAGGAAGTCCCACTCAACCTCCATTTCTCTCTTTGACTCACTGACTCCATACAATCTGGACTAGATTAGGGGTTTATTACATCTACAAACTTTGTCAACCTGACTAAGGCTTTTGCAGACCCCTCCTTCTGCATAAGCTTTAAAGGGCAGAACTTTAAGGTCAGCCCATCAGCGCAGCAATTGGATTTCTTCTTGTGGTGCCAGCAACTTAGGTTCGGAATGAGACCGGCAGCCAGAGGGCTGGGCCGAGGAGGGAGGCATGGAGTATCCTAGGGATAGCTCGTCTTTCAGGAGGGAGGGGGCAGTGACTCGGTGCATTGACTGGTCTAAGGTGGAAGTCTGAGGCACAGAAAACAGTGAGACAGACATAGGGGAGGACATCATGAACATCTAAGCTATGTGGCTTGACATTAGGGCACATGAGGCACCCCACAAGAAAGGAGGAAGAACACCTCTAGCTCTGAGGAAACAAGAGTGTCAGAGTATGGCCCCTGCTGTGCTCCCTCCTGGCTGGCTGTCCTGAGCCCAATGAGGCAAAGAATTGTTCAGGGTGTATGGGCCTTCTACTCTCATCCTCGCCTGGAGGGGAAAACCATGGCTGGATAGGGAACAGGTTGGCACAGGTGGCGCTGGGCAGCAGGGGTGGACTCCATTGGCGCTCCTGAGAAAAGGGAGCTGGTAAAGATGAGGGTGAGATGAACAGAAATTACAAAAGAAAAAGAACAGAGGTTCTGACCTATATCAAGGGCAGGTCTTAAACTGTCCCTGTTGGAGACACACTGCCCTCCCTATCTGCTCAGGGATGCTGCAAGGCTCAGTCCTGGGCCCAATCCTCTTTTCTATTTTTCTGAACAACCTCTGAAATGCCTGTTCTATGTATCCATTTACATGTGCATAGATTATACTGTGATGTATCCTTCCAGTGCTGCTGCTTCCACCCTGGCTATTCAGCTCTAACTAGACTTTTCCAACACCCAGCTTTGATTTCAGGATAATCAACTTTCCCACAATGCCAAGAAAATGGTGTCTATGACTTTTGGCACAAGGCAGAGGCTGGCCAGACTCTCTCCCTCCCTACTTCCATACCTTTGATGGTGTGTTGAGGGACGTTGTCTCCTTCAAACATCTTGTGGTATGGATGAACCATCACCTACTTTCTCTGTGCATGTGAGCATCAACCATCAGAAGCTCCATCATAAACTTAGAACCCTGTATAGGAATAAGTCTTGTATTCCACTTCCTGCAAACAGAGAAATCCTCTCGAAATGACCCTCCCAATTTTGATTAGGGTGACACTGTGCACAGTGTTACTCAGAAAGTTCATGCTGGAAAGAATGGACCCTCATTCCTCCTTCTGTCATTTTGTCAAGGACTGTCACTCACACCCACCATTGCTCCCTCTACTCTCTCTCCCTTCCCTCACTTGAAGCCAGGTATCTGTATCACTGTACATTCATCTGCAAATTCTATCTCACCCAACCAGAGTCTAGAAGTAAAGTCTGTTTTATAAAGCTTCTTATTCCTTACCTCAAGTCAGAAGTATTTTTTCAAAGATTTCCTGGAAGCACTTTGCACTGTTTCAATTTACTGTATTATCCTCTCAGCCACATTTCCATTGTGTCATCAAGAAACATAGGGGGCCTAATATTCTAGAGACAGCAGGTGCCTTGTAGATTTCTATGTACTTCATCTGGGGCTATAAAACTGTGCCATTGTCTAATGAGATAGATGTGCTGAAAGAACCGGTAGATTCATGATCTTTACTAAATTCATATATTTTATTCATGTCTTGCTGATTAATGTAATGTTCTGAAGAAAAATTGCCAGCTACTGTTTACTAAAGATTTTCAAACTTAATCTGGATAGGTGGTGATTCATGGTATCTGCCAGTTTCCAAATGCTATGCGTACTTTTCCATCTGCTTACCATTCATTCCACAGCATGCAGATTATATTGGATAAATTGTTATTCTATTAATATAATTTAGTTTCAAACCAATAAAGCTTACATACAGAGAAGCAATCTGAAGTCAAGAATCTCAATGCAAAAGTACAGAAGCACGTATTGCTAAACACATATTGTTGAAAAGCCAAGTGTTAAAGAAACATGCAATTACATATACCTCCATACTGCAAGGCATCATGAGTAATAGAGGCAAATCAGTGACACTGGAAGCTTAATAGGCACTTTCTGCAGTGCTCATGTGGTTATTGTTACTCTGCAAACACTTTTGTTAGTGTTCACAGGTTCTGCAAGAGAGCCTCGATTTCTATTCTGTAGCTCTGAGAGGCAAGACGGTGTTCTAAAGCTGATGTAAATGTGTTTGAAAACATTAACATTTTCAAAGAACTTAAATTCATCTATCTATGTATTGTAGTTGCAACACAAAATAGGACTTTTTGCAAATCTGAAGTGCTAGCTTTTGTGGGGAGATGACAAGAGTATAGTATGTATCTGTTGGTTTCTGTGATTCACCTTAAATCACCACATAGAGAAGATCACATAAAAGGAAGAGGTTGTGGCTAAGAGAAAAAGTCCATAAAGGATTCCAAAAACTCCAGAAGGTCCATGGAAATGATTGAAGCCAATCTATAAGCTGCCACTCCCAGATGCTAGTATTCAAATAAACTAATAGTGTGTTATATTCTTTTCCAAACTGTTCAAATATGCATAGTGTCCTCAACATTTCAAGAATAAAATATAGGCTTCCTCAGGAGGTTGCCTAAAAAATGCTAATCAAATAATTTAAATTAATTTCTGACTGCATCACCCAACAAATAACTTTTCCATAAACAGTTTCATAAAAGATTATATGCTACATATACTAAACACCGTTAGCAGTCACTTTCTTAAATTTGATAGCTTTTAAATATCAAAATCTTGCCTCAGTCGATAGCCTAAAATAAATTGTATACATTAAACTAAAGTACTAATTTAAATACAACTAAATGTTGAGGTACTCCCTCCACTGCAAACTCAGACAGCACTCTGTGCTACGATAAAATGGTCAAACGTCCTGAATCCCAATTGATAATAACTGTTTAAATGTAAGTCATGCCTGACTGTCAATAGTTTATTGATGATTATCAAAGCTCAACAGCCTTATCTGTTCATGAAATAGGAAAGTGATCTAAAATCACACCTGTTATTTCTAAAAAGTGTTACTTCATAAAAAAATCAATGCAGAAATAAACAATTAATAGTTGAATTAGACTTAGAAGAATAAATACACTCTCCAGTGTCTACAGGCAGGCAGAAAAGGCCAAAAGCTCTCTTAAAATTCAAGCTTACTGCCATGGTCCTACGTTGGTGACATCATGCATCATGACACCAACCGAATGTGTGATGTGCTGAAACAGTGCAAGTGGTTACTCAGCAACCATATACAAACGTTTCTGACCTTGCAGCTAGTTCCACTCACACCTTGAGGACAGGTCCCAAGCTGTCCATATTGGAGACACGTACTCACTCACATCATGCATTTGGTTAGCATCATAACTGGAAAGGCTTTGCCTGAATGCAGTGGCCAAGCAGCCAGCCACTCCCACTTCCTGAGCTATATAAGCAGTTCCTCCTAGACTCACTGTGAAGCACTTTTTCTTTGCAGCCAAAGGTTCTGTCGGTTTGTCCACTGAGCTGGTTGGGCCTCCCTGGTTGTTTGGGGCCTGTCCCCACCCTGCTGCTCCTGCTTGTCTCTGCTTGGCTTCTGTATTTCTTTTCCTGCTTCTGGTTTGCATTTTGCCTTGACTGTGTGTTTCCTTCCTTTTTTTGGTGGGGGCTTTTCTATGGTCCAAGCATACTGCTACTTTAGAGCTCATACTGCTTTCAGTTACTCACAACTCTCAGTTACTTGCACTGCAACTGCAAACCTGATCTGTGTGTTTCAGCTCAACTATAGCTGTTCCATGTGGCATACTCTATTACTTTCACCTGACTCAGATTTAATGGAACCTAGCTATACAGCTCACTCATGCTTGTTCTAATTACCTCATTGCAGCAGACTCATTGCACTGCCTGTTGACCGTGCTTTAAGAACATTATGCCTCCTTTTATTTATTGCAGTTACAACTCAGTGTACTCCTTTGTTTTTACTACTGCTGCACATGTCTACTTGCTTCCTGCTACTTCTTTGTTTACTCCCATTGCTATTGTACATTGTTTACTCTGAGATTAGCTAAAGCTCCTGCTGAGGCTATTAAATTAGCTTTTATTTGCATGTGGTTCTCTGCCCTTCCATCGCTTCCTTGTTTGTCCTATGGTGGAGACTGGGAAGTGTTTGGGGTCGTGGCCCTATGTGGCTAAGTAATTCTGTTCTAAATCCTGTCTTCCTGCCAAAAATCCTCAGAGTTTGTCACCTTGATTTGACTTTAACCTGCCTGGATGGCTTGGCCCACTATTCTGTGCTATTTGCCCTATGTTATGCAGGGCCACATGCAGGTCCAATTATTACTGCTGTGTTTACTGACCTATGTGCAGGTCCACACTTGCTATGCAACCATTGCTCCTTGCTTACACAAACCATTGCTTCATGCCTACTATCATCCCGTCAACTTCAGCCTGGGATTCTGCTGCACTCAATCTGTATTCGACCTTGCAAGGTCTCAGCACTCAATGCTCATTACAATCTCAGCACGCTGTGCTCATTCAGCTCACCAGCTTTTCAGGTCTCAATCAATTTCTGGGGCATGCCAGCCATTCTATTCTGGTGCAGGGTTCCTGCAGCCAATGGTCTCACTCTGCATTTAGTCCACATCTCAAGTGTGTTTAACTTTTTCCAGCTGTTTAACCAGGTGAGACATACTAAGCTGAAAGCTTGTTTACAGGTGCAACCTGTGAGCACAGAGAGGTTGAGTGACTTGCTCAGGGTCACACAGTATGCAAGTAGGGGCTGTGGGATTCAAATACAGGTCTCTAGATTTGCAGCTCAGAGCCTTAAACCACTGTGCTATACTGCCTCCTTGGGTGGGATCCTTCTCACCTGGCCCAGGCTTGGCTTTGGCTGCCTGCTACACAACAGCAGCTCCTGGTGTAGAATTTAAGACTAGTGGTGAAGGGTGGTTCACGGCAATCTCCTTTGGTGCTAGTGTTCCACTATAACGGTTAGCCATTGACTTTAGTGGTTTCCCTAGCAAGGCACCTTCACCGCATTCTCCTACAACTGCCTCTGGTTCACCTGGTTTGATTTAGGGTGGGTAGACCAGGTGAGTGCCTCAGCAGTTGTTGCTCTCCTCCTGTGCCTTAAATGCATGTATTGTTGCAGAGTTTTCTCACAACATTCCACAGTGTTCCGCTAGAGGGTTTGAGGGAGAGCCTTCCTCCAAATTGGAATATTTCCACCTCCCTTTAATTGGGTTTTCAAATTGCAGCTGCAGAGCCGTCACTAATTAAACTATCCTAAGCCTGAGGGAAGGTGACCTGGGCCTTGGATCCCCAGAAATTTCCTCCTCATAGGGTTTTCTCTCCTCCATTGCCTCAGGTCATAGCACTTAGCATAGTTGTTTCTCCTAGTTTCTTTAAGTAGGTTCCGTTGTTGGATGGAGGTGGAGGATGTCCTGCCCTTCCCTCTCTCCTTGGGGATCCCTAATCTCAATGCAGACCATCAGTACCATGCTATGCAAGCCTGGGTATTCATTACATTATCCACTTGAGCATCTCATTGCATTATCAAACTGCCTATGCTTCTCCCTACTCGTTACAGTTACTGCTCCAATGTCACAGTTACTGCTTGTCCTTATGCTTCATGTTGCCTCCTTTCGGGGATGATACTACATTTTTGGGGATTTCTAAGGTACCTTTAGCCATGGAAATCGTTCCTGGCACCTCTAGGGTGGAACCCTCCGAGAATTCCTTGCCTTCGCACTCACAGGGTGGTAATCCCTCTGAATAGAGAAAGTGTGAATGACCAAAACCAGACTAACACAGTTGCACAAACATAACACTATACTGGCTGCATAGTTCAGTGAATTAGAAAGGCTTTGCCTGGAATTCAGTGGCCAAGCAGCCAGCCATTCCACTTCCTGAGCTGTATAAGCAGTTCCTCCCCGCCTCACTGTGAAGACATTTTTTCTTTGCCCCATCATCCTCCTCCTCCTCCAGTGGCACCACTCTTTCCTTAGGGATTCTTAAGTACCTTTAGCCACAGGAATCATCCTGTGGTACCTCTAGGGGTGGAACCTCCGAGAGTTCTTACCTTTGTACCCCTACAGGGTGGTAATTTCTCTGGAACAGAGAGTGCAAATGGCCAAAACCAAACTAACACAGTTGCACAAGCATAACACTATACTGGCTGCATAGATTCAGTGAATGCATAATGTCACCAATGTAAGACAGCAGCAGTGAGCTTGATGTTTGAGAGCGCCTTTGGCCTTCCTACCTGCCTATAAATGTTGGAGAGCGACTTTAACCTTCTAAGTCTATTTCAACTAGTAAGTGTTTATTTCTGCAATGATTTTATTATGAAGCAATACACTTTTCTCTAGAAATAACTTGGATGTGATTTTGTAACACTTTTCTATTTCGTGACCAGATCAAGCATTGTTGAGCTTTGAGAATCATCAATAACCTATTGATAGTCAGGTATGACTGTTACATTTAAACAGTCATCATTGCTTGGGATTCAGGACATCTGTCTGTTATCTTAGCTCAGAACGGTGGTGAAGAGCATTGCCTCAACATTCAGTTGTATTTAAATTAGTACCTTGGTTTGATGTAAATCAATTTATTTAGGTTCTCAGTTGGGGCAAGCTTTTGGTATTTAAAAGCTAAGTTTAAGAAAGTGACCATTAACTGTGATAGTATATATAGCACTACAACTTTTTATGAAACTATTTTATGGAATGGTCATTTGTTGGGTGATGCAATCAGAAATTCATTTTAATTATTTGATTAACATTTTTAGGCAATCTCTGAGGAAGACTGTAATTTATTAGTGAAACATTAAGGATGTGATGCCTAGTTCAACAGTTTGGAAAATAAAATAAACCATTATTAGTTTTTGAAGATTTACCAGCATTTCTGTGATGTTTGAACTGCCACCCTTCTAACACTGGGAAGAGAAAAGACAGGAAGTTTAGCACCAAGAAAAATATTGACACACAAAAGGCTAGTGTGTAATACATTTATTTAGGTAAATGCCAACAGACCCAAATGCTTCCAACAGCCCACCAACATTTCAAGCTAGAATCTGACACTGTCACAGCTGTTGGAAACATTTTGGGGCTGTTGGTATGTGCTTTAATAAATGTATTGCACACTGCCTTTGCTTGTAAGTGGTTTTGCTTTGTTAGACTTTCTGACTTTTTCTTAGATACCTGTGTTATCCAAGGTACAAGTATTCATGTAAGCTGCCTTGCTTGTGTTTGCACGTGGGAAGAGAACAGAGAAAGAAAATCAATTACAGTTGTTTTAGTGACACAACATGTCATGTCTAGATTTTAGGTCCATTCCTTCTCACTCAATGGAAAGGCTCTCATTATGGCATTTGACTAGATATAGCCAATACCTTCCATGTACAGGCATGGGGCATATTTTTCAACACAAGATGTTCTAAACTAGATTTGCCTCAGGGCACCAACTGCACTTTACAGTTGAACATATTCTTTCTGACATGCATGTCCATTTTCCACTATGTTTATTATTCTAACTCCTCACTGCCATAGATCACTAGACCAGCAGATTTCTGAAAACAGAAATCTGACAGGATCTTGCCAAGAATTAAACCCACTGTCTCTTGCTTATCAGGTTGTAGAATGTTCCACTCTGCCACCAAGCTGGCACAGCAGTGAAGCTCAGCTCTTTAGCTGTAGAGGTTAAAGCCTTCCAGGGCAACAGCGCTATCCATACTGTCTCATCTCACAGGCAGATCTGCCTCAGAGACATCTTTCACTGCAGAAATCGACTTTTGTCATGTACAGTATGAGAGCAAGCTGGAGACAGCTATGAAGTAGAAAAGACAAACTCTGCCTTTGGTTATAATCCGTTTGCATTCTACATTATTTCTTGTGCCCTCCTTTTGGATATATTATGATTTTAAGATTTGTTTTAATTTGTTGATACATTTGGCTGAGGTTATCTATACGGGATGCACAGAAAGGCATAGAAAAGTAAAAGCACGACATAGAATTACCACACACACACACACACACACACACACACACACACATACAATCACCACACATGCATATACACACACACACACACACACACACACACACATATGCATAACATACAGTCAATACACAACACACACACACACACACACACATATGCATAGTAACACCACCAGTGGTGGTACTTTTACTAATATGTGGTACTCCTCCTCATCTGTCAAATCAAGAAAAGGGGATATACAATTAGCAGCAATATGGATATATAGAGAATAATAGGTAATAGGGGTACATATTTTCAAAAGTGCAGATGATCACAGGTACCAGTTAATATTTTGAGTACCACCGTCAGGCTAACATCAGAAAACTAAATGTTGACTTTATTTCAGTTTCTAAATCATTATGAAAAGTACTATGGTGCCCTGACTGAAGAGCTGAACTGGAAATTATTCATCAGTGTGTAGTTTTGATCTGTATTGGCTGAACTTTAGGTTGGAACAAACTAATACAACTGGCTTCAGTTCTTAAGCTTGCAAGCAGAAGCAATAAATGTCAAAAGCAAGTGTGTGACATTAATGTCTAAGGAACTACACCACAAGGTGAATGAATGCACAGCACATCTTCTTCTTCTAGGCACAGAGCCCACCTGAAAATAACCCCGAAAGTTAGGTCTGCACTATAATCATATGCACTGCAAGCAGTGGCTCAACAATGGATGGGTATGGAACAACCTACTGTAGCAGAATGGAGTAATTCTCTTTTGCATCAATAAAAAATGTTTACAGTACAAAACTCAGGGGACAGTTGCCACCTTCCAAGTTCTTTGGAGATAACTAGAAGCAACTATCCAAATGGGAGTATTCCCTGTATAAGTAGACAGGCAACTGACATATATCATCCTTTCTCTGACAAGTGGTTGGATTTTTGTTACATTGAGTAGTTGGCAGAAACTGTGTCTTCCTTTTGCCTTATAATTGAAGCAGTAAAATTGAAGTATATTCAACTCCTGCCCCCAAGGAAACAGGGATTGGAGAAGTGCCAGAAATTTGCTTTACCAAATAAATTAATTTGCAAAAGTGCAGAATTCTCAAAGTGCAAATTGTCAATTTTTGAAGTTTGAACCAGCGAAGTTGGCTTTTTTTGGTGTAGTGTCCAAAATTCACTCCTGAAGTTGTCACATCATCAAAAAAAAGCCACTACATAGCAAAACTACAATTTCAGTGAAGCTCCTAGGGTCCACATAAAATGTTGTATTTGCTTCATGAAAGCGAATTTCAATATGGTGGCAACTTTTGCTAGCGAATTATAAAATTACATCTCTACCAGAAAACTCCTGGAAATTGGTATGACAGTTGAGTGACCCCTTATCAGGGTCTCCTGCCCCTCCTTTCATTAGTAGATGTCTGAAAACCAATGTAACAAATATACTATGGCTTTCTACACAGTGCTGCAGCTTCCTGTATTTGTTACTTCATGGGTTTCCTATGAAAATCTGAGTTGCTGACCTTTTAGGTCATGGGGATGTTTGGGCTGAAGTGTTGTAAGACTTGTGAACTATGGTAGTTACAATGTCTGTATAGCTGCTATAACATACTTACAGTGTGTACAACTGTACATATTTTACTCAGAAAAGGGCATATAACTGTGAACCAGCAGATTTACTGTTCGGGTCCCACAGGAGTTGCTAAATGTGTGACTCTGAATATAACAGCAGCTCAGAGTTAACACTTCTGTCTGCTATAGTGGCAACCTGAGTTCGAGGCCAGACTCAAGTTGTGGGGGGGACTTAGCATCTGAAGGGCTGCTATCCTTTCCTGTGGTGGGATGCTGATGTCCATGCTGCAACATGAAGACAGTGAAAAACAGGAACAATGGCTGACAGGCTTTTGAAGTCCTGCCTGCCAGCCTGTGACCCCTATCACCTGAGGACTCCAGTCCAGTTCCTGAATGTGTGTCTCAGGAGGAGAAGGGCCCTCCTAATAGGGCAATCTTGATGAGATTCTGCAGGGTCAGGTAAGTCCTCAGAGATGTGGCCACCATTTGGGTGAGCAGAGACAGGACTTATAGTCCACCCACTGAGTCACGGAAGACAAAAACTTTGTGAAAAAACAGAAGCAACACCACTGTAAACAGGATATTGCATCGCAACAGTGTTATCCTAAGTAAATAAACCGTAATATTGAAACCTTTGAAAAAGTTAATTTTAAGTTCTCATTTTCTATTCTTGCATGTTTTAATGTTTCATCTGTCATATCATGAGTTTTATAAGGAGATGTACAGGGCTGGCCCACCAACGCAGTGGAAGCCCTTCTGCCTGTGGTGACAGTGACCGGGTTCAGGAGTGGACCTCAGACATTAGAGGTTTGATTAGGGGAAAACTGAGCATCCTAGTGACTGCTTGCCTTCTCTGGGAGGGTGGGACTTGGTTTCCAGTGCATACTGACCCCACACTTTGGATTGGTGTATGGCAGCCTGGACCCACACTGAGAGCCGAAGTGGTGGGGACCAGTGGACCCCACATGTTGTGGGTAGGAATGCACCACTCGTGCACCTAGATCATTGCATGACTGGCCCCCACCTTGGATGGCTGGGGAGGAGGGCATACAAGGAAAAAGTCCCTTGGTGTGAGCCCCATGACACCCAGATCCTGCTAGTGCTGGAACCTAGCCAACATTGGGGTCCCAGCAATGACCAAGGGCACAAAATCACAAGTATAAAAAAGAAAAAAAAGGAGATGCACGTAGCAGTCTTTCAAAAGTGCAGTGTTAATAAATGCTGACCTTAGGCATAAACAGAAATAATTTGAACACTACTGCACTTTCCAGATGGAATGGTTGTTTACTCACCTGGTAAAGGTGACTGTGTTAGTTGACATCCATGGTACTCCAAACATTACATCATGGGTTTTAGCCCACCTGGTAGGCTAATGATGCACATGACCTAGGATAAAATTTTTGACCCCAGGTCCCAGAAGCCCATGTTCTCCAGTTCGAATTTTCCATAGCTGAAAAAGTAAGGTTAGTAAACACACACACAAAAAATGCTTTGAGATAACAATACACAGTCAACGCTGAAGTCTTCTGAACATGGCGGAACTGCCCATTTATTGCCCTATTGGTACAATACTAGAACTTGGCCTGCTAACTGCCATGGTGGGCATCTTAGATGCCATCATTTCCTTAATGAGGACTTCCCAGTCTATCTGGCAATATTTTCTGGCAACTCCCATCTCCCTGTCACTCTGATTGCTCTGTTGGGTGGGCCTGGGTGCCATGGATGTCAACCAACACAATCACCTTTACCAAGTAAGTAAACACCCATTGTGATTGGTTGACCATCCATGGCACTCCAGACATTACATCATGGGTTGCTAAAAAGTAATACTGTACCCATACGGGAGGGACAGAGTGGTCTAAGACTGAGGAAGTGCAAGCTGGCTGCTGAGAGGATCCAACCTGTAGTGCCTGGCAAATGTGTGGAGGGAGGTCCAAGTGGCTGCCCTGCAAATATCCTCTGTGTCCACATTAGCTCTTCTGCCCAGGAGGTGGACACAGCTCTGGTTGAGTGGGCCCTAATACCCTCTGGGGGTGTTAGATCCTTTGCCTTGTAAGCCTCTTGGATGGTCCTCCTGAGCCAGCCCTCTACAGTGGTTTTTGTTGCAGCTTTACCTTGCTGTTGCTCCTTTGAAACTATGAACACTCTCAGTTTTATGTATCAGTTGTGTACTAGCTATGTACTTGGCTAGTATACCCTCCATATCCAAATGATGAGGTATTCTTATATCCCTGTCTGAGATGTATCTGAAAGGGTCAGTAACTCAGTGGGCTGATCTCTGTGGAACAGTGATGTGACCTTTGGTTTAAATGCTGGGACTGCACGTAATTGGACCCCTTGAGTGGTGAACATGGTGTAGGACTGTCTACTAGACAGTGCCCCAAGCTCACTAATCCTTCTAAGCCAGACTTATGGCCCACCAGAAGCAGGTCTTTAGGCCTGCCCAATACAAGGTCCATGTCATGGAATGTCTTGAAAGGTGTTGTGCTGAGGCGTCTATAACTAGGGCTAGATTCCAGGGGTGACTAGGGTCCTGGCACTGGGGCAGAGCCCCTCTACTGCCCTGAGGAGGTGTACACGTGTCCGGGTGTGCTTCTGAGCTGTGATGTCCTATAGGGCTGATAGCAGCACTGATGGCCGACAGTTGCACCCTGAGGGAGGATTGAGAGAGCCTTTCTCTACCCCTTGTTGCAAGTACAGTAGATAGTTGACATATCTGCTTGCTCTGGGTCTTTGTCTCTGTCCTGCACCATGCCATGAAAAGGACCACTGTCTGGGGTAGGTAGTGTTGGTCAATTGTCATCTGGACTGCAGCAATCTGGATATGACTGAGGCATGATATCCTGTTCTCAGCAGTCTATGCCTCTCAGGAGCCAGGCCATTAGTTTCAGGTTTCCTGGTGTAGGATGGTCTAGTGGCCCTTGGAATAGCATGTCGGGTCTGTGTGGAGGCTGCGCTTGTCCAGTGCCATGGCTATCACTGATGAGAGCCAGGCTCTTTGGGGCCAGTATGGTGCTACAAGGATAATGGTCTTCTGTGACTGGTGTAGCTTCGCTAGAACCTGTGGTAGCAGGGGATGGGGAAACACATATGCTCAGTCCTGAGATCAGGTCTGTGACAGCGCATCGACTCCTTGGGAGCGGTGCTCCCTATATCTGAAGAAGAACTCTTGTACCTGTGTGTTGTCCACCATCGCCATGAGGTCCATGGAAACAGGCTCCATGCTTCCTGTATCAACCAAAATAGGTTGGTGTGTAGGTGCCACTCCCTGGGTGTACCTGTTGAGGGCTGAGCCAATCCACTCAGATGTCGAGTCTGCCGGCTAGATGGACCACTCCAATGTGAACGAGGTGAGCCTGAGCCCAGTCTAGTACCCTCGTCACTTCTCTCTGCATGACCTTGCTTTTGGTTACCCCTGCTTGGCTATGTAGGCCACGGTAACTTGGTTGTCAGAGCGAATCAAAACTGACTAGCTGGAGATGGACATTTGAAAAGATATGAAGGTGTGGTAAACTGCCCTCATCTCCAGCACATTGATAGATAGTCTGGCTTCTGCTGTGGTCCAGTTGCCCTGAGCTGACTGAGAGCCCAAAGCATGCCCCTCATCCCTGAGCTCGCGTCTGTCTCTATGGACATTGTAGGACACCTCTAGGTGGGACCCCTTGCGCTGAGGGCTCACCCGAGTTGCCCACCAGTGTAGGGAATGTCTCACCATGATGGGTAGCGCAATCCTGACTTTCAGGTACCACTCATTGGACAAACCGTGACAACATGTAGTTCTGCAGGGGTCTCATATGCCACCTGGCCCAAGGCACCAGGTTGATGCAGGAAGCCATGCAGCCTAGCATCTGAGCTATCTGACCGACAGTTGGCATGTTGTTGTCCTTTAGTTAGGCGTGCTAGTGATATCACCATTTGCACCCTTTTCTGAGATGGTCTGGCCCATCCCTGGGACGTGTTCACTTCTGCTTCCAGGTGCTCCAGTTGTTGCATAGACACCAGGTGGCTTTTGGCCTGGTTCACAACCCAGCCATGATCTTCCAGTGCCCTTAATGCCATCATGGTGGCCATGAGGGATTGTTCCTGGACCGGGCTCGGATTAGCCAGTCATCCAGATATGGTATAATATCCACCCTGCTCTCTCAATCTGTCAACCAGGACTACGGACACCTTGGTGAATACCCTTGGTGCTGATGTAAGACCGAATGGTAAGGCTTAGTACTGAAAATGCTGGCCTAGAATGCAGGCACGGGTATCTTCTGTGGCAGGGCTGAATGGGAATGTGAAGATATGTGTCCTTCAAGTCTGTGGATGTGAGGTAGTCACCTCTCCGGATGCTGCGAGTGTTGCTCTCAGCGTCTCCATTTTGAACCTCTGAGTGACCACAAACTTGTTGAGGTGTTTGAGATCTAGGATTGGACAGAGCTCACCTGTCTTTTTGGGGACAGGGAAGGAGATGGAGTATATTCCTCTGTTCTTCCTCATGGGGCAGAACCAACTGGATAGCTCTGTTCTGCATCAGGTCCTGTAGGATTTGTTGTACCTGATGAGGAAAAGCCCTTTTCTTTGCTATGGGGAACTTAAGAATCTGTGTGATATGTGAGAGTTGGACAGTTCTATAGAGTACCCCTTGACACTACTCTAATACCCATCTGCCTGTGGTTGTGCTGTCACTGGTGGTGGAAAAGCATGAGTCTTTTTCCCATGGGCAGGCATTTGTGGTGTTTTCTTGTGAGAGGAGAGGTTCTGTATTCATTGTTGTTTATTTCTGTTGCCTCTTCCTTCCTCTGAACTTGGATCCACGCCCTGAAATTTAAGGAGTGGTAACTAGGGTGAAGGAATTATGGTGTCCCCTTGGCTTCCTCTTCCTCGAAAGATTAATCTGGTAGAATGTGCCTCTGCATGTCTGATGCTTGTTGGTCCCCTGAAATCTTTGTTGTCCAGTGGGTAGGTAGGTTGGTCTGTTCTTTTGTTTGAGCAGATCCTTCCCATCTTCCTTCGTTTTAGGCATTCTTATAGTCCTTCACCAAAAACATGTTTGCCCTTCATGGGTAGGTTTTGAGTAGTGTCTTAGACTCATTGCCTGCTTCACATAGTTTATCCATAACACTCTTCTTGCCGGTTAGTTAGGGCCGTGGCCCTGGCATTCAGTTTTAGGAGTCTACTGCCATCTTGGCCAGGTATTTAGTGTGCACTCAATAGTTTGGCCTCCCTGGTATTGGGAACTGCTTTTTCTAGGAGCTCCTCAAGCCAGTGAATTTATGCTGCGTGCTGTGTAGATGGCAGTAGCGAGGCCTTGGCGGCTGTGCTCTCTATCTCAAACAGCTTCTTTAACATGTCCTCCACCTTTTTGTCTGCCAGGTCCTTCAGTGATATGGTCCCACAAGGTAGGACTGCCTTTTTGCTGAGTGCAGCTACTTGGGGTCTATTGTGGGTGCCGTGCACCATGTCTTGGCCTTGTCTTCCTGGACCAGATACATGTGGTCTAGGTTCCGCTTATCTGACATCCTGCCCAGCTCTTTTGACTCCTACTCTTTTGTGAATATGTCATTAATTGCTGGGCAGATTGGAAGATTTCTTTGGCGGCTTTCCTTTGTTGAATTAAGGGATCAAGCTTGACTCAGGTTGTTCATTCTTGAGCTTGAACCCATAGTGGCTTTATTATTTTCATAAGTCTTGGTATTAAATTGAAGGAGTAAAGTTTGGATGAGAGATGGGACCCATGGGAGATGGGACCGATTTTCCCATGAGAGATGGGACCAATTTTCCCATAAAAGATGGGACCAATTGCATCTCCATCTCTTCCTCGTCAGAAGAGTCACGAGCTCCTCGTCCTTGAGGGACTCCTTATCTCTGGTATCATCCCCATTAGGGGGTGCTGTAGAGACTAGAGGGTGGATCAGCCGGTTCTGTACAGATCTCCAAAGTCCCCCTTGGTTTGCTGGTTCCGATAGTGGTTTCGGAACCGGTGCCAGTCTGGACTGCATCATAGCTTCTAATTTTTCCATGATCTTCAGCATAACGTTTTGCTGACTCTCCATCATTGTCACCACTGCTTGCTGGTTTTGTTGAAGTATGGTGCCCGGGTCCATCCAAGTGGTACCACTGGTTCCTGAGGCATCAAACCCAACACCGGGAGGGGTCTAATAATGAATCTTCCTCATCATGGGTGCCAAGCGGGGCATAAAGGTCCTATGTTGTGGGGCATTAGGTTGGTGCTACAAGTCATGCACTTTCTTGCTTTCACCATCTGGGAGAAAGAGAGAGAAAGAAAGAGTGTTGTAGTTAGGGACATGTAATGATGGGCCACCAGGGGACCTGGATAGCCCTAATACTGTAAACCACATCACCTACAAGAATGTAGTGACCTGGTGGTGGAAGAAGAAAGCGTTAAGGTTTATGGTCCCTTATTTACCCTCCCTGTGCAGTGTGATGCTGGGCAGGAAGGGTCCTACTCATGAAAGATAGAACCACTGTGGGACTATTCCTGTTGGAGGCCACTATGGCGAGGTGCCCCCAGACTGGAGGATCACTGAAAGAATAAGAAGGCACGATCTTGTGGTAATCAGGGAACTAATCAGGTGGCCTCTGAGGAAGGGCTAGCCTATTGAGTCTCCCACAAGAAGAAACAACACTGTCAATGTTGATCTGTTCGGGCCTAGCCTTCTCTGCTTGAGAGGAGAGGGCTGGCTCCAATCTTGGGTGATCCTTTGTTATGCCTTAGGTAATATCCACTTTTGAGGAAGGTGCTGTGTCAGGTCCCATCAGTTTCCGCCTGGGAGGGAGAAGATTATGGCCCTGGTTATTGTCCGATTCATTCCCTCTTGATTTTCAGAGCCCTCCCTGACAAAACCCTCAGGCCGGAGCTGTTGATTCTCCTACCTCCCTGCATGCAGCAGTGCTGCAGATAGGGTGACCTGCAAGTAAAAACACAGTGTTTATGGCTGCGAAGACCACTGGATGAATTCCTGATCTCCCTGCTCTCTTTACAATTCATAGACAGGGGTGGGAGAGGAGATGGATGCCTGAGTGGGTGGAGTCATGTGGCAATCCTTCAGAAGAAGAAGGTGAAGGCCTGGGATCGGAGGAGCTTTTCCATCTCCCGAGTTTGAGCATCAGGGCAAAGGCCTGAGGAGGAACACTGGAGGGCATGAAGGATCCGCAACATGGATGGAACTCCTTAGAGGATCAGGAAGGAGCCAACTAGTTCTGCCAACTAGTTAGGGAAGGCCACACAGGCTAGGGGCTGACAAGTCCCGGGGACGGGACATGCAGTCATGGCATGCTCACGCACTGAACAGCCAGAGACATCCAAGGTCAGGAAACAACATAAAACAGCATGATTTTTAAATATATCAGAGCTCTGTGCTATTCCTAGCTCAGTAAGCTCAAGGAAAGGCGTGAGAGCATTGGGTTTGAATCCGGCGGGTCAGGTGGCAGGCATTGGTAGGCCTGTACCTCATAGGCCAACCAAGGCAAAATTCGTGAGAAGGCATAACATTTAGGAACAAAAACAACACTGCATGACAATGTAATCTGTTCCAAAAGTGGCTTCTCTTATTCTGCAGACCTACACAATTTAAACTGTAGCTACTGCAGTGGCAACCTAATACAGTAATGAACATTTTAAGAACTGTAAATTATGAGGACTCAGTAATTAGAATGTACATTGTAGGATGCAGAAAGGAGCCCAATTATCAGATAAAATTTAGCAGAAAAAACAAACTTTGTAAATTCCAGAGGCCTACCTTTCCTTGCACTTACAGGGACTCTGGGGTGCTTGTAGCCTGATCAGATGCACAATTAGAACTGGAGAACAGGGGCTTCTGGGACCTGGGGTCTAGAAATTTGATCCAAGGTCATGTGCATCATTAGCCTATTCGGTGGGCTAAAACCCATGATGTAATGTCTGGAGTGCCATGGTTGTCAACCAATCACAATGATTGATTTTGGCAGTGCTATACAACCAAGTTCTTAACATGCAGCAATGTATAGGAGTAGAGGCTAAGAAAGTGCAAGTGATTTTAAAACCCTTCCATGAATAAATATGAATTTAGCTTTTTAACTAGTATCCCTTGGTCACATGCACATTCTGTAATCTTTTCTCCTCTGAAATGAAATAAATTCTGATGTATTACTTAGAGCTGTGGCAGCTTGCTGCAGCTTGATTAATTGAACAGAGCTTCAACTTCATTTGATGTGGTTGAAAGGAATCTAAGTATGATATTAAAGTCTCAGGCAGAAAGGAACAAGACTTATAATAAGGAGAAAGGCATCATCTTGGCAGTATTTTTATTTCCTACTTGAGCTCTTAAAACTGAATGCCAATAATAACAAGACTATCTCCAACTGAACAGCTTGTTGAACTCAGTTTAGCATAATTAGTTATAGTATAATAAAATGGTAGAGGATGAGGTTTAAATAAGGAAATCTTTAAAAAAGAAACTTTAGGCTTTTCAGAATGCTTTTCTATAATAGGCGTTATGCCATAATTGTGAAAGATGGGTGCTGAAAAGCACTGGATCTGAAAGTGCTCTGTTTATCTGCAGGTTAGGTATATTGTGAACAGATGTACTGCAGCTTGTGATCTTCACCAAAGCAATTATGTTGTTCCACCCAAATCAAGGCTTCTGAGCTAGGGCTCAGACTGAAGCAGCACTCTGTTAGGCTTTTCTGCAGAAATGACATACAGTGTTGTGCTTGGAGTGCTGAGAAAGTAATGGGAATGCTAATTTGGCAACTCCAGCAGAAAGAACAAGATACATGGGGCTCGATGCTTACAGTTTCAAGGTGGGTGACGAAAAACTAGGGGGGCAGATTCCCCACTAGATTGTCTCACTTTGGGGTTATACATGAAATCCAAGCATAGTTACACAAGGAAGTGACCCACTTGCAGCTCTCTTAAATTTTATTTATTTCAAAGTTTTACCAGGAAAGACTTAGTGAGCTGATAACAGCTCATTTCCAGAAGTATCCTGGATGAAGGGATGGAAACATAGAAGTTGATTGCAAATAAGGACCGCATGGCCCATCCAGTCTGCCCGTTTCTTTTTCTGCCTTATAAATGTGCTATTGCCTTTGCTCTGTTAGTGGCCTGTCTATTCATACTCATCTGTATTGCTCCTTATGCCTATCCCATGCCTGTTTGAAGCCCTGCACTGTATTCATAGCCACCACTTCCTGAGATAGGCCGTTCCATGCATCCACCACCCTTTCTGTGAAAAAGAATTTCCTCACATTCCCCTTAATCGGCCTCCCTCTAATCTCATGCTGTGTCCTCTTGTCCTGATATTTTCTTATATGTAAACATGTTAAACTCTTTCACCTTGTTAATGCCCTTAAGGTGTTTGAATGTCTCAATCATATCACCCTCTCCCTCCTTGCTCAGGGCATACATATTGAGCTCAGTTAATCTATCCTCATGTGTCTTCTGATTCAGTCCCTGCACCATTTTGGTTGCCCTTCTCTGGACTGCCTCAATTTGGTTAATGTCCTTGTGAAGGTGTGGCCTCCAGTGCCATGATACTCCAGATGGGAGCCTAACCAGTGTCTTGAAAAGAGGATTATTACCTCCCTCTTATGACTTGTGATACCCCTACTAACACCCTAACATCCCCTAGCCTTACCTACTGCTTTAGAGGTCTGCTTGGATGATTTCAGGTCATCGGTGATAATGATGCCCAAGTCTCTTTCTTCCTTTGTGACTGCCAGCAACTCCCTCCCAACCTATAGGTGGCTTCAGGGTTTCTCTTCCCTATGTGCATGATCTTGCACTTCTTTGCATTAAATCCCAGTTGCCACTCTTCTGACCATTTGCTAGTTTATCCAGATCTCTTCTTATTCTGCTCACCCTTCTGGATCATCTACTCTGTTGCAGATCTTGGTGTCATCTACAAACAGACAAGCCTTACCCTCTAGTCCATCTGCAATGTCACTAATGAAGATATTGAAGAGGACTGGTCCTAGGACTGATCCCTAGGTATCCCACTTGTGACTTGCATCTCTTCTGACTGTATACCATTTTACCACCACTCTCTGTTTCTGCCCATCAACCAGTTTGCCACCCAGTTGACCAACTTCTGCCCACCCGAGCCTATCCAGCTTATTTATCAATATTCTATGTGGAACAGTGTCGAAGCTTTGCTGAAGTCAAGGTAGGCGACATCAACTGCTCCCCTTGGTCCACCACTCTTGGTTACCCAGTCAAAGAAATCTATGAGATTAGTTTGACAGGACCTTCCATTTGTAAACCCATGCTGTCTTGGATCCTGTGTCCCTATGGTTTTCAGGTGTTGCACTATCCTTTCCTTAGGAGTGCCTCCATAATCTTGCCCACTACTGAGGTAAGACTGACTGGTCTGTAGTTCTCTGCCTCCTCCCTGCTACCACTCTTGTGGGGCGGGATCACATAAACCCTTCTCCAGTCTTTTGGGACCTCTTCTGTGCTCAGAGACTCACTAAACAATTCTGCTAATGGCTCTGCTTGTTCCACCTTAGCTCCTTAAGTACCTTGGGATGTATGCCATCAGGTCCCATTGCCTTGTCCACCCTGAGCTTAGCGAGCTCTTGTAGGACTCTTTCTTTTGAGAGAGTAGTGCTCACCTCCCTCTCCCCGTGTCCATGGTGCTGAGCTGTGGGCCCTGCCCTACTTTCTCTTCAGTAAATACTGAGCAAAAGTATCGATTTAGGATAGATGCATTTACAGGGTTCTCCTCCTCACATGCCCCCTTTCTCCTTTGAGCTTTACAATACCCCCTCTGGACTTTCTCTTTCACTAATGTATCTATAGAAAGTCTTGTCACCTTCTTTACTGTTGTGTTAGTGTTTCCTCAGTTTGGGACTTTACCTGCTTACTGCCTTCCCTGCTTCCTTAGGGCAGTTTGGTATGCCTCCTATCTTCATCCAGCTGTGTTCCCTTATATTTCCTGAAGGCCAGCCTTTTGGTTCTGACCTTTTTGGCTACTGTATTTGAGAACCAAAGAGGTTTGCTTCTTCTTTTGCACTTCCTTTTCTGCTCTAACACAATGGGATGTAGCTTCAAGTATTGCATCCTTAATGCTTGCCCACTTTGCTTGTACCCCATCACCTGTGTTTCTTTTTGCCAGGGCTAGCTTAACTCTGTTGGCCATCTTATCAAAGTCAGCTCCCTCTGAAGTCCCTTATTTTTGTCTTGGAATGGGATGATTTTGATGTAGTGGCCAAATTGAACTCATACCACGTGATGGTCACTGGCCCCAGGTGACCTTCTACCTGGAGATCTGTGATCCCTTCCTGTTAGTCAGTACTAGATCTAGAATAGCCCTGTCTCTTGTGGGTTGTTGTACCCAGTTGTTTGAGGCCCTCCCCTGCAGGAATCTGCAAGAGTCTAGTTCTGGCAGGCGTTCCTGCTGATATTGACCAATCTGTATCCGGCATGTTGAAGTCTCCATTATCAGAACCTCCCTTTAGCTGTCGTGTTTTGTATATCTTCTAACAGTAATGTGTCTATGTCCTCCCCTGATCTGGGGGCCTGTAGGCAACCCCAGTTCTTATGGCTGTCCCATTTTCTGTTTCAAGGCGGCCCACAGTTCTTCTGGCTCCTTATGTGTATTCTGAATTTCTGTAGCTTTGATATTTTCATTGACATACAGGGCCACCCCCTTTTGTACCTCAGTCTCTTCTAACAGTACATAGCCAGGTACTGAAGTCTCCCAAGTGTGGTTACTGGTAAATCGCATCTCACTAATTGCTACTATGTCCAGTTTAGCCTCTGATATTATTGCCTGCAAGTCTGGGATCTTATTTCCAGGCTGTGAGCGTTTGTGTACCTGATTTTCCATTGGCCAGATTTTCAGTGTGTTAGTTGTTGTGTGAGGTTTGGCATTTCCTGTGCATCGTATGGGGAACGGACCTTTTTCACCTGGTGATGCAAATGAACTGCACATATGCTGAATCCCTGTTTGATCACTAGCTGAGGGGAGGGTGTTCTTCCCATTCGACATATGGGGTGCTGCACCTCTCCCCATTTCCTAGTTTAAATATTCTGCAAAGATGTCAAACTTCTGCCCCAATGCACTGACTCCCTCCTTGGTCAGATGCAGTCCATCAAATTAAAGAACTTTCGCTCCTGAACTGATGCCAGTTCCTTACAAATCTGTGTCCTTTTTCCTGGCACCAGCCTTTGAGCAACATGTTTAGCTCCCTATCTCCCCTTCTCTGACCTTCCATCCATCTACCCCCTCTCCCAGACTGGCAGGATCTCAGAGATGGAGATGCGAGATGAAATAGATGATGGTTGTCACCCAGCCTGGTCAGGTGTTCCTTGGTCTCCACAACTGACCGGCTGGCGGAATCGATTAGTCCTATGTATACCAGGATGTCAATGTTTTCTCCTGCTACCTGAACAACTTTAGCAATGCGGTCAGTGTCTCTCATGCTGATGTACCTGGGAGACATCTGACCATTACCCCTAGCTGAGATGGGCATCAACTCCCAAATCATGGAGTCTCCTATGATCAGAAGTTTTGGTTTCCTTTTGCTTTTTCTGTTTTGGTTCCTGATTTGGGCGAGTTTTGTTGTGCTAGCTCCTGTGCTGCAGTGTTCTGCTCTGCATTGTCCTCTGCCCTTTGTTCGATTTCAGAGATAGAGGCAGATACCTGTTTGTAGTGTTTATATGGTTTTGGAGGTAATGTGTTGAGAGCACAGAGTGATGGGGCACCGGATTTGCCCCTCCTAACTACCTGTCAACCTCCTGGACCAACTACCCTCTGCTGTCGAGGTTCTTCACTTGGATGTTGGGGAAATGGCAGGTGGTTCTTATAATGTATTTCCTCTTGAATATGAAATTTGAGGCATGTAGTCTCTGCCCATGCTGCCCAGAGCTGAGCTCTAAGATCTCCAATGGCCCAGCATGTAGGGCAGTGTCCTAAATCCTGTAAGACTGTCCTTCTGAAAAGTGTTCCACAGTACCTGCAGTTAATGATATCCATTCCAGATAAGTTGCTGGGTTTATAACCTGGTCAGAGATCTTCGAAGGAAGAAGGTAGAAGAGGGAAAAAAATAGTAATAAACAGCATTAAAAAATAACAGTCATATACAGCAATACAGCACATCAAAAGCAGCATAATCATAAACATTGCAATACATAACAATAAAACAAGGTACATGTGGTAGATAAAATTAAGTTTTGATAGACAAGAGGAAATATCTCAACAGGCATGATGAGCAGAGGGGACAATATGGCCAGGCCAATATGAGTAGGGGGCAGGGTGTAGTACTGTGGGTTCACATGGGAGCACCAACCCTTACTTATTTAAGAGGGGTAGCAGTGCTTCTACACTTTTTTAAAGTGCAGTAATTTTTTTAATTTTGCAGATATTTCAGATTCGCACTAGTGCACTAATGCTGACTGCAAGTCCTTTGGGGCTTTGATGTACTACTGCCATAGAAGTGCACTTCCTGCACTGTGCACATGTGCATAGGTGTCTGAGATGCAGTGTGCATGCAGTGTGAGTGGTGGTGTGGAGTACAGAGGCATCACCGAGTCGACAACCATACTGTGGAGAAGAGCTAGTGGAGGAGGATGGGGAGGTCTTTTTGTGGGGTCAAAGAACAGCAGCACCACTGGCCATTACTTCGAATCCATGATTTGCAACACAATTGTATCATTTGGAGTTAAGGGCCAGGATGGGCAATAGTAGGGGAAGGCGCCAGGCGGCGTGAATGGTACTGGAGGTGGCTGGCCTGGCTGGGCCTTCTTTTGTTTCTGGTGGCTCGCTCATGACTCCATTCTGAGACTCCTGGCTGGTGGCTGGAAATGAATCCTGTCCTCTCCTGATTCGTGTCATCATGTGACTGGCTACAGTGGCTGCAGTGCTGCCAGAATATCTGAACCTGGGCTGTAGCAGTGAATATTTTTTAATTAAAAATCAGAAGCAAGCAGGGCAGGCCATAGTTAAAAATACATTGAAGTAGTTGGTATCCATTTACAGTAAAATAAGCCTTTACTCCAGTCAATCTTGTTACATGGGAATTGACTCTTTACCTAATACTGCTTCTCCTTTTGTACTGAAGTAGTTTTCCTTTGTAAAATGTTGTTGTGAGTTAAACAAGCATTTCTCAATGTCGAACGTTTGCTTGCTGATATTAGCATTAGAAGTGTAGGAGTTAGACAGATAAGAATAGGAATGGCAGTAAAGTATTGAACTCAGGCCAACCCACCTCCACCCTGCAGAGATGGACAGACATTGGGTGTGCCTTTGTGCGTGGCCCATAACGCTTCACACCATGTCTCCTCACTCTATTCTGCAGACACCAAGAGTTGAGGTGCGCTTGAAGTGTTTGACTTTACAGTCACCCCATGTCATAAGGACAAATGCTGAAATGGGTGCAGTATAGGAGAATGAAATTAACTCTGGGGCCAAAAGTCCAAGGCACACCTCAATGCCTGTCACTGGCTTCAGGGTGAGGAAGGGGTGGAATGGTGTGAGCATTACAGCCGGCAATCCAAAGCACACCCCTGATGCCTGTCAGGCTGTAAAGGAGGGATGCTATGGTTAGAAACCCTAATGCCCAGGTCGTTTGTTGGTATTTGCACTACAAATTTTCAACATGGCCTTTTGTGACCCCTTATGAAAGCATTTGGGACCTCTGCTCATTAACAGTGGCACTGTGACTTTGTGAATATGACCCAAAATGTTGACTTCCACAGCGACCGCTCCATTCTGCACCAGATGTGTGAAAACAATGTTCGGGCAGGATGTGAAAATAACAGCTGTACCATTCATAGGGAGGTGTGAAGAGATGACAATGTTGAAAACTGGAGTGAAAATATTAAGTGCTTGAACTTATGAGTGTCCGTAGAACTGTGCAATGCACATTCATAACACAGTCATTTAATGGAATTATTTCACCAAATTTTCAACATAGGCATTTTTGCAACTTCTACTTATGAACAGTGTCACTATGATTTTCTTAATCTGTCCTGAACATTGATTTCCCACAGCGACCATGCCATTGTGTGCCAGATGTGCAAAACACATTTGAATAGGATGTGAAAAATGACAGTTGTACTGTTCATAAGGAGGTGTGAAAAAATGACGAAAATCTTGAGTGAAAATATTACAAATTCTTGAAGTTATGAGCGTGTGTGGAAACTGCGCAAGGCATGCTGTAACATAGCCATTTTATGGACTTTTGTCACCAAATTTTCAACATAGGCATTTTGGGACCTCTGCTTATGAACAATGTCACTGTGATTTTCTTAATCTGTCCTAAACACTGATTTCTCACAGTAACTGCAATATTGCGTGTTGGATGTGCGAAACACATTTTGCCAGGATGTGAAAATGACAGCTGTATTGTTCATAAGGAGGTAAGGAAAAATGCCAGTGTTGAAAATCTGAGATGTAAATATCACAGATTCGCAAAATAACAAGCATGCATGGAAACTGCACAATGCACACTCATAAAAAGTCATTATTTGGAATTTTTCACCACATTTGCAGCATAGGCTTTGGGAGTCCACCTCATGAACAGCGATACTGTTGTTTTGTTACTCTGTCCTGAAAGGTGATTCCACACAGTGACACCAAAATCACCTTTCTGGACTGAATAACCAGATGACAGTGACTGAATTCATGAGGGGTCCCAAGAACCTCATGTTGAAAATTTGGTGCCAAAATTTACAAAGATGGCAAAGATATCCTCCTAAGTTGAAAAAAACATTTATGCAATTATACAGTTTACCAGCATTTCTTCAATCAGCGGTCAGATTTGAAGAGTGCGGACATCTTCCCACTTCAACAAATATTGTTGCCCGGGCTCCGGAGGTAAGTACGAGGTGGGGGGTGTGGGAGGTCAGGTGCACAGAGGGTGGGTGTGGGTTGGGGTAGGGGCACCAGTGACAATGAGGGACTGTTTTTTCTTTTACAGGTTAAAAAAAAAACATAGTGGGAAGGTTTTCCTTTACAGGTTTGTTTTGTTTTGCACACTGGGGTGGGCTACCAGTGTGCCACCTGTATTTTAGGGAGGGGACTGAAGCCTATGGGAATTGGGCCACCGTTGGCACAGAATATGGGTTGATGTTTGGGGGGTGCATGATGCTGAGGGGTTGGGCACCCATCAGCATACAAAACTATTACATAAGAGGACATTATGCCGATGGGGATTGGGCTACCACATCGGCAAATGAACTGGGGAGGGGCATGAGGGGATTGGGCATCCCCATTGGCTTCCATGGGGACTGTGAGAGGTGGACGGTGACAGCCGCTGCAATGCTTATTGAAATGGAACACCAGACAAGTCAAGCTGTGATTTGCCGCTGCACGTGGTTAGGGAGGCAGTATAGCGCAGTGGTTTAAGGCTGTGAGCTGCAAATCTGGTGATATCCAGCAGACCACACCTGGGTTTGAATCCCTCAGCTTCCACTTGCATACTGTGTGACCCTGAGCAAGTCACTTAACTCCCCTGTGCTCCCAGGTCACACCTGTAAAAAGATTTCAGTTTAGTGTGATACTCCTGGTTAAACAACTAAAAAAAAATCAGGGTATCCCGTGAAAATCGTGGACTACTAAATGGCGACATAAAAATCGCTAGTCAATCACAGAGAATCCATGTTCCATGACTTTAAATAACAGGGCAGAACACATAACAGTGACAATCACTGCCATAATGACACCAATAATTGTGAAAGAGAAATAATAGCGATTATCAGCGAAATGTTTACTTTTGTTTTAATGTCCATGAATTTTCAAATGGAAGTTGCAAAGTTTGCAGGACAAAGGGCTGTAGCAGACAGAGAGTCAGGGGTGGTAGCACAGAAGATCACACAAGAGTCTCACTGATAAGCTGGAAGCGGTGGGGAGGTTTGGATCAAGAGAGGGTGATGAGCTCCATAGCTTTGGTATAGGCATGATGTGGGGTGTGGTTGTGTAAACCTTGTCTTAAGACCAGGGAGAAATTCTTGTAAGGGGGATTATGAAGGTAGAGTACTGGCAGCTCTTGATAAGCCCGATACATTGTTGAGGAACCTTGTTAAAGAGCTTCATTGTTGTGCAAAGGATGATGTGAGATGGAACAGCTCTTTACCTCCTTCTGGTATGACTTATAAAGGAAATACTGCACAGAGCCCACCATGTGGACACAAGGACCAGTTGTTCTGCCACCTACTTTTCAGGAAGTCAGCCATGGCACCCTATAATTTATAGGTGAATAATCATGCTTCAATCTCACTTCACAGAGGGCGGCTGACACAGTGGGGCAGCCTAAAAATAAAAACTTGCATCACAGTAATAAAAGGTAGAAAGGAAAATACTGCTTCAGAGAATGGGGAATGATTCTAAGGACTGCATCCCTTGTGATGTATTTTCTTCTTTTCCACAACGAAGTGTGGGAAAAGAATAATGAAGTGTCAGTTGATGCAGGGTGCTTTCTTGAGTGAGAGATGCTTGAGATGTTTCAATGTGATGCTGGATTCTAAATGCCTGTCCACCAGATGTCCAGGCCAGATTGAGACTACAGGCACAGACAGATAGAAAACGACATGTGAGTGAGTAATTGCAATTTGCAACAAATCAGTTCCAAACCTGTGTTTGAAGCTTTGACTGTCTATCATACCTGCTTGTGCATTGCCAGTCAGTGTAAAGCAGTCTGCTTTACACTGACTGGCTACACTGCAGTGCACACTGATTTGAGATTGAGAACTAGTTGTAATAGTGTACTTGTATAAATGGCAGACATTATATTATTGAAAAAAAATCAATTTCCTTCACTGTGGTAGTAACTGTGATTATGTAGACAGTGAAGGAAATGTTTAATAATGAATGCCTGCCATTTATTAATATACTACATAATTAATGTTCCACTGTTAGCGTGTCACTGGGGTAAGGGCTGGCTCCTGTAGCCATCTTTGGAGGTGCTGTTCTGAAGGAACTTCAAGTGAAGTTTGTTGAGATGGCTGAACTGCCCTTCCACATTTTCAGACTGTGTCCTTGGTGTTATTACAGTATGGGGCTGTGTGGTGCACTACACCAGCTCACACTATTCCCTTTACTTTGCTGCCATACCATCTGTATCTTGTAAGTAAGTAAGTAAAATTTAATTTATGAAACACTATTCCTATAGATCATAGAGTTTTACAAATTCCCATAACATAAAACATTCAATTTCAGTAAATCATATATTAAAACATATTTAAATAGCAGGATTAAGTAATGGAAAATGCTGATTCAAAAGATAAATTTTCAAGTTAGACTTAAAGACTGCAGACGAGCACTCCATAATCTGTCGCGGTAGAAAATTCCACAGGGTCAGGGCTGCAAAAGCAAATGATCTGGCACCTGAAGTTGTTAAATGGACCTTGGGAATCTCTAGCAATCCCTCGTCGGTGGAGAGCAGGGGACGAAGGAGGAGGTGAGGACAGAGGAGGACTTGCAGATACCACAATCCTTGTCCATGTAGGGCTTTATAGGTCAGTAATCTGACCTTAAACGTGATCCTCCACTGTACCAGCAACCAGTGCAGTCCGTGGAGCACAGGTGTGATATGGCAAGATCTTAATAAGCAGTCAACAACCTAGCAGCTGCATTCTGCACCAGTTGCGGTCAGTGAAGGTCCACCCTGGCAGCCCTAGGTATAGGGCATTGCAGTAATCAAGGTGCGTGGTCACAAGGCATAGATCAATGTAGGAAGGTCATCAAGTGGAGCCAGGTGCTTTATCTAGGTGATATTCCTCAGATAGTAAAATGAGGTTTTGACAACGGCCGACACCTGAGACTTAAGCGTCAGCTCACTATAAATCATAGAGCCCAGATTCCACACCCAGTCAGAGGTCATCAACTGGTTGCCACCAGCCACAATCCAGAGGGCTGCCCAGTTGGTACCCTCTCTCCCCAATGACCTGGATCCACAACCAACACCTCAGTCTTATCTGGATTCGGTCTCAGCCAGTTGCCACTCATCCAGTCTTGAATCTCAGCAAGGCAGTTGTTAAAGACTTAGATAGCATCATTTTGTTCAGGCACAAAGACATGTACAGTTGAGTATCATCTGCATAGCAGTGAAAACTCAAGCCATACCACCTAATAATCTCCCCAGCGACAGCATGTACACTCCGAACAACATGGGAGAGGCATGGAGCCCTATGGTACCCCACATAGCAAGGGCAGAGAGGTCAAGGAGAAACTCCTAGCTCCACTCTCTGCATTCTGCCAGTGAGGAATGGATGAAACCATCTGAGAACTGTACCAGACAGTCCACATAATAGTCTCAAGCACTCCAGCAACACCCCATGGTCCATGGTATCAAATGTTGCCGAGAGATCAAGGAGGACCAAGATGGAACGGCTCTTCTGATCTCTCGCTGTCAGGAGATCATTAAGTTCCCAAACCAATGCAGTCTCAGTACTATGCCTCTTCCTGAAACCTGACTGGAGAGGATCGGAGACATCATGGGTGGTCAGATGCTTCTCAAGCTGCAATGTGACTACCTCTCAATAACCTTACTCACAAAGGGTAGGTTAGAGACAGGCCTGTAGTTTGCAAGACAATCAGAGTTGAAGAAGATATTTTCAGAAGGGTGAAGCACTGCCTCCTTCAGGGTGTTTGAAACACCCCAGTTTCTAACGAACACCTAACTATCTCAACCAGGACTGGTCAATTTCCTCCATGCACCCCACAAGGAGGCATGTTGAACTAGGGTCCAAACTACAGTAAGTCGGTCGCAAGACATCCTTGATTGCTGGCTGGCTAAAATCTGACCAGACAAATGGGGTGCTAGTAGCCTCTCACCAATCTCTGCTCTGCCCATTTGAGTGAGCTATGTGAATCTCAGACCTGCTGCTGTCAGTCTTATCTGTGAAGAATCAAGCAAACTCATTACACTTCTCTTGTGAAAAGCTCTCTGACTCTGGAGACAGGTTGGATTGCACAACCTGGCCGCACGGAAGGAAGAGCTGAGCCGGTCAGTTCTTGCAACAGCAATCTCCCCAGACAGGAACTATGGGAGATTGCAGATTGATAATCCCTATAATGGGCCATCAATCTAAGTCTGTCACCATGAATGCCCGATTTTCGCCAACATCGCTCCAACCTTCCCCACTCTCCTCAACTCCCTCAGGAACCCATCAATCCAGGGGACCGAGGGGCAAAGTGAAAGGTCAAACCCGGACAGGAGCAATGGAATTCAGAACAGCCTCCACTGCCTTATTATAGGCAGCAGAAGACCCTCTGGATCCATGCTAACACTCACACTCTCTGATAGGTCTAGCACCACCATAAGACCATTGGGGTTAAACCCCGCAAGGGCGGTACCTGACCATCTCCATAGGTGCAGGTCTATTGGGGGCCATAAACTGAACCCTGTAGTGTGATGATTGGACCATCCAACAGGTTCCACCACCACGTCCAAGATTTCCATCCCCCAGCAGAAACAACAGTTCCAGCGAATAACCCTGTATATGAGGCACAGAGGTAATCACCTGTGAAGCCCTAATGAAACCATGAGTTGGAGGAAGTCTTTTCCAAAACTGTTCATCGTCCACACAGGCATTGAAGTCCCTCAGTACCAACCACCGGGAGGCCTCCAATACCATTTCAATGATGAAATCCTTCCTATCAATGGGCGGACGATAGATGAGAAGTATCCTACAACCCACACCTGTGCCCATGATACATTTGAAGGATCTAGTGTTCCAACTGGTACATCTATAAGGCTCAGCTCCATCTCAAAACAGATGGCTACCTCCCACCCCACTTGATCCAGTCTGAAGCGATGTATCACTGAGTACCTAGCAGGAACAGCTGACTCCAAAATAGGACCAGCATTTTGTCCAGCCAGGTCTCAGTGATGAAAGCCAGGTTGGATGACCCAATAAGATCAGTAATCACTGCTGTCTTGTTTCAAATCGACCTGGCTTGCATAACACCACCGGGTTGGATGAGAGTCAAGGTTGATCATGCTACCTGCCCACCAAAGTTGAAGCCCTTGGGTATGGGCACCAGTCAGGGCAATCCCTCTCCTGGGCCCATTTCACTCCAGGGCATCTCCTTGACCTCACAACCCCAATTTGCCCCACTCTTCACTCCCCTGCCAGTCCTTCCCCACTCCTCCATCACACCTTGCTATTGCCAAGGTGTGGAAGAAACCCATAAACCTCAGCTGATACGGGAAATCAAAGGGGTAGAGGGCATGGAGCTCCATGAAAAGAGTAGTACCGCCACATTAAGACCCTCTGCCAACACATCCTGCTAGAATTCCCACTCAGCAGCTATCCTTCAAATAACAATCACACCACCCAACAACCAATAAATCTCCTCACCCTTACTAATTTAAAATCTCCTTAAATACCCTTAACAGCATAAACTACCCACCCCAAGTACTATGTTTAAGATAACTTAACCACCAGCTTAACATATATAAAATATACACACATAAAAGAAAACAATATAATGAAAAAATAAATACAAAATACAACAGCAAAACAGCAGTCTCGAGTAGGTATATAATTATTTGTGTCCAACATAAACTGTCTAAACTGTTACTGAAGAAAAAATAGTGTTCACAGAGCCATACTATAGCTCCACAACCAACATTGACATTTGCAGGGGACTCCACCACCCCTAACAATTGAAAGAATTTTGACGAAAGAGTGGCCCTCACTGCCACATGGAAGTACTTTTCCAGTATTTTCACTGTAAAAATAGGCTCTCTCACTGCCTAACCCAAGCGAAAAACAAATGATCCTTAGTGGCCCACAAGATAGTCATAGAAGACTAACAGCAGCATTGCTCCGCTTGAAAGACTGTTAGTTGAAGGCAGCTTTTAGTGAAGGTCCCGATGGATCACATTTGCTGGGTCCCAACCCTACCCAAGGAAGGCCCCAGAGCACCACCAGTTTCCCCACTTGAGCAACAGGAGCCACCTGACCTCGCCAGAGGCCCTCCACAGCCCAGGAGCTCTGGGTGCATAACCCTCCAGTTAGCACCCCTGACACCCCAGAGAGAACAGCTGCCCTCGCCCGCCTTGCAATCAGTTGGTTCGGCTAACCCTCCTTGACCTCCACTTTTCAGTCTCAGTAAAAGGCACAGAAATGCGGTACTCAATGTAGTTAAATAAATGGCCACACAGTAGTATAGTTGGGTATTTGAAAGGTGACAGGAGTGGTATTTTCAGCTTCAACTTACAGTTTTGCCAATTTTTTAATAAAATAGAAGAAACAGTTATTATGATACTGATATTGGTTGTTTGTAACAAGTCAGAAGGCTTTAAAACCAGCCAAATAGTGTCAAAATAGCCCTCAAAATGCACCAGAAGACATCTAAAACTCATAGGTTCTGTGGTCCTAGGTGGCCCCAGACCCCAGCCTATAGGGGTTGGAGGAGAACATGGTTTGTAGAGACCCTACACTTTTAATTTAGCACTACACCACTGGAAGGGGAAGAAAATCAAAAGGTAGGGGTCATGGGGACAGATTCACAAAGCTTTGGAATTGTGCAAAGTGTTTGTGGTGATTGCCCTGAGTTCACGCTAAACTGCTATTCACAAAAGGCCAGTTAGCATTGGCAAAAGTGATTAGTGTGATCACAAAAATATAATGTATGCATGACACAAATGGAGGGATTGGCTATGCATACAGGTGCAATATTTCACAGAGCATTAGCACTGTGCAAAGTGCCTTGCACAGCATATTGCATGATGCTGATTACCACCTATAAAAGGGACTTCTTAATCCAGGCAAGCTCAGAGGCAGAAGAAGGAACTGCAGGAAGATGGCTGACATTACAACATACAGCCACAGACACTGCAGCTATTTCCCAAAATTTCTGTGGTATTTCCAGAAATATCTCCTGCTTTCTGCATTTCCACATTAGAAGGCAGTAGAGAGAAACTCTTCAGAAATTTCGTGAAATATCTGGAAATAGCTGGCAATGTCTGTGGCTACTACTGTAGCTCTTGTACATTCTGGGGGGTCTTCAGGAAGAGCAGGAATGGGGACATCCTGGGCCCATCCATAGCCAGTAGAAGCACCCGCTGCACAGAGACAGTTTCAGCCATGAGTGTCCTTTGAGAGACTGACTGATGAACAGCTGGTCATCTGGTACCACCTCAACTGGGCCATGCTCAGGTAGCTTTGTGAACTCAAGGGTAAGATCTGCTTAGCTACCCAGTGCAGCCAAGCTCTGACAGTGGAGGTGAGGTGACTGCTGCCATGTGCCTCCTGGCAACAGGTACCTTCCAGACTCCTGTCAGGATACTACAGGAGTGTCACAGTCATCCACTTCATGCCTGCTGGCTGAATTCATAAATGCCCTGCTGCAACAAACTAGTATATTCATAGTATTCCATAGCACTGCAGAGGAGCAACAACAACAATGTAGCAGTTTACCAGGCAGTCGCCTCTATGTACTTGGTGCAAAGATTGCATGCATGTGGCCATCCATGCACCACTTGGCCTGAAGTCGGGCACCTACCTTAACAAGAAAGGCTTCCACTCCATAAACTTCCAGGTGGTGTGAGATGCCATCATGCATCACCAACATGCGATGCGTACCCTAAAATTGCCCATGATGCCTTTATCTGGCACAACTCCATTATGTGCCAGAGATTTGAAAGTTGCGATATGCTTATTGAACACTTAGTGTATGAGTAAGCTCTGTGAAAGGACAGCAAATCCCTGTGAGGCACACAGGGTTGCATCCCAGAGTAGGGAGGGTCTGGGAACCCTCAGAAGGTTCTGGAATGTGGGCAGACAGCAATAACCAACAACAATAAAAAGGCTGCAGTTAGCAGAGGCTGGCACATGTGCTAGTGAGGATATGAGAATGCACTGCAGGACAGAATGCTAAACCCAAGAGGGTACATGGGTATGTGTCCCAGGGTGGCTGGATGTGGTGGAACATGCTAGAAGGTTCTGGAATGTAGGTCAAGCTACTGTACCAAAAACATGTCCCATTTCACATATGCACAGTAGGTGTCTATTACAGGTGAGAGTGCATATCCCTGGAGCCCTGGCCTCACCCCTGTCCTCTGTCCCACAACCGAGGTGGAGGAGATACAATGCACACACCACCACATGGAAACATCATTGAGGGGCTTCAGCATGCTCAAAATGCATTTCCATTGCCTGGACTGCTTAGGCAGCACCCACAGTACACACCTCAGAAGGGCTGTGACATATTCATAGCCTGCTATGTGCTACACAACATGGCACACTCCCACTGGAATATGGACGCCAGTCCAAGAGGAACAGACATCACCAGACACAGAGCCAGAAAAGCAGGAGATGGCATGGAGAATACATACCAGATATCTCTGCATGGCACTGAGGGCCCAGGAGTACAGAAATAACATCATACAACAGCTAGAAGCCAGCAGACAGTCAGTAGCAACACACACACGCAAGAAATATTTATTGAATGTAATGGACAAGAAACACAGAGTGACAAAACATGATTGTCATGTAAATGGCAAATGAATTGTATAGGAAAATAAAGGTACAAAAACACAAGAAACCGGGTGTCTGTATGGAAAGAAAAAAAAAACATCCACGGAAATGAACAACAGAGGAAGCATTGCCCTATAGCAAAAAAACATACAAAATTGAAAACAGAAACAAATCACAAAGTGCATGTTAAAGTGTAACACAGTACAGTTAGCTAAATGTAGACATGCCCAGGTAGAATATCCAGGTCCATAGCATCCCTGGTATGAGAATCATACACAGCAAAGAGAGACATATATGGTGGTACCCATGCACAGGACCCAGAAGGTGGAGTATGGCAATCCACATCCTCCTGCAGCCACCATGTGTCTGGACAGTGTGGTGGCACAAAATATGGGAGATGGTGGAGTAGCCCCAGAGGAGGGTGTCTTCAAGTGTGGGGACACATGGGCCTGGAGTGTCACTTGAGAGCCAAGCGTAACCATGTGGGGTTCTGGACACCTGCAGATGGCCCCTGGTCAGGGGTGGGTGGTCATCCAAAGAATGCAGGTGACACAGGCATGCTGCCACTGTCAGATGGCACACCGTGGTGTGGACAAATGCCAATGCCCCACTGGGACATAGGAGACTGCCCACTGTGCACAGATGTGCTGTGAGCACAGTGACAACTGGTACAAAGTGCACTACCCAGGCTCTGCACTGCCCACATGGTAAGGTCCCTGAACATATGCTCAGTGGTGATCACTAGCCAGTCCTCATGCTCCTGGGCATGCTGCATATCCATGCAATGTTGTTGCCAGCAGAGGTGGATGCCTTACAGTAGCAAGTCCTATTTCTTCAAGGACACTGAGGACAAGGCCTGGGTGTCCATGGTAGTAAGCATGTCATGGGCATCATGCTCAGCCAGCTTCTCCACAGAGGGCACAGGTTCGGAGGGGCCATAGGTGGATAAACTGTTTGTACAGCACCGTGAGTGCCAAGGACACTAACAATGGACAGTGGTGGCCTAGACAGAGATGGTTGATGTGTGCCACCCTGCATATCTGGGACCATGGTGTTCCCAAGCAGGGCAGGCACCCTGGCCCCTGTTTGCTACAGGAGACCGCGACTGGGTGGACAATTGATAGGGAGGGCTGTGTCACGCAGAGGAGATGGTGATGGGGCTAGGGTGTGTGATGGCAGGGGCCCATGAGGTGGTGCTGCTGGTACTGGTAGTCACAGCAGACTGTGGGGCAACATCCCTGTGGGTGGTAGTGTTCACCACATCCAGCTCTGCAGGTGTTCATGCTGTAAACAGTTCCTGGCTGGATACATAAGTTTCTGAGTCACAGCCACCATGGACTCTGAACTGCACTACTCCTGGACATCTTGAAGGGGTGGTCCTGGTTGTCATATGCTGGCTCTGGCTGGACAGCCACTATCGGTGGGTGGATTATATCATGAGCTGCAGGGACATAAACATGTAATTGAGGGCATGCCAATGATGCATGGCAGGGCCTATCAACAGGATGGTGTTGACCCATGAGCATGAGAGTGACTTGTACATGCACAGTGTGAGCATGCAATAGTTACAGGTGAAAGTGTAAACTGCCTCCGATCACAAAGAGTGTGATATATGCACACACAGACTTGCACATGCATACCACCCACAATGATAGGGCATGATACAGAACAAAAACACATGCCACAATACACTGTGTGGCACAGAATGGAGGAATGGCTGACAATGGTGGAGGTCAGAGCAGTGAGGCATGACAACAAAGTATGTCACACTCAAGACAGGCTGCATGTTCATGTGGCGGGGCCCCTAAACACACAGGCAGCTGCACGAGGCTACCCATAGGTAATGTGATTGTGTAGACCTGGGCCACCCAAGGAGCTACTATAAAGGGCCTGACTGTGCACCATGAGTGGCCTGTATCTGTGCCCTGTGGTACCCTATCTGTACACCCAGAGATGTGTTGCATGCCAACATAACAGTGGTATCATCGTAGTACTTACATGGGACATTAGCTGGTACTTGGGTCTCTTAGTCCCCACCAGGCACCTTGGACACCTCCAGAGCTGCAGCACCAACACCATATCTTCTTTGGTTGGGTCAGGGGCAGGTCAGTGCAGGGACATGATGGCCACCACCAGTGGCATGAAGTTCCATCTGTTGGACAGCCAAGGTTCCTTGGTATGGCAATGGAGGTCACTGAATCACTTACGCACTGTGTCAACCAACCTGCCCCACCACCCACTGCCTTGACCTTCTCAATGATCTCCTGCCAGGCCTGACCTACAGTAACATTGGTGCTGTGGTACCTTGTGAGGACAGCCTTGGGTACTGTATGCCTGGATGATGGCTTGCAGCTCTTCCTGCGCTAAATCTATGTGTGTGATCCAGCCCCTGTCAGGGGAAGCACCTGCTGGGGAGATGGTAAGGACAGGTCAGTGCCAAGTGAGCCACCTGTGTGCATAGATTGCCACCTGCACCACAGCAGAGCACTGCACCATAGCCTCAATATACAATGTCGAAGGAATGGCACTGCAGCACTATGCACACACCCACACACACACCCCACATGGCCAAGGAATTTCCCAGTGTCCTACAACATGCAGGCAAATGAACTGGGCCACAACTATGTCCTACCATGCCAACGCACTGTTATGGTACTGATAGCCAGCCAGCTACACTAGTGACAGATGCCAGCCACCATAGAGCTGTTAGCAGTGGTCAGTGTCACAGTATCCCATCCCCAACAACAGTGGTGTGCATGGTGCATGGGTGGTACACACGTGGGCAAAATAACTGCCCATGCCGCTGGTGAGTAACACACCCACACAAAGTTCAGGGACTGTTAGGGGCCAGCTGGACACCAGAATCTCATGTGGGATCCTGTATGAAGCAGGCTGGTGGATCACCATTACTGGGGACAACATATGCTTATTGCAGAGATTGCATTCCTCAGCAAGTGTGACACAAGGCAACATCATGGCACCACAATGGCAACACAGTGGTGAGCTGCCAAATGTGCAATGGCACTACCCAGTGGTACCGATGGTTGTACTCATGGTAGTTTAAATTTTGATTATTCTTGTTGATATGGTAGGACAGTGGTACAATGGTATCACAATGGAATTGAAACAAACCACTGTGATACAATGAAAACTTTAACGGTAGTACAGTGGTAATCACAGTGGTATTGCAATGGCAAATGAGTGGTATTACAGTGGTATTCTGAAGAAGTTTTTTATGAGGTTGGCACACTGACAGATATCGCAGTAGTGCTGTGAGTGACATATTGGATGGTGTCAGTGTGCACTACACACTGCCGTAGTATGCACTGTCATATGCATGGTAGCCAGGTAGCACAATGGAAAGGTTATGTCAGGTTGCCAGGTGTTGCTGGGAACACACTGCCTGAAGCAAGCAGTGTTGCATGAGTGGTATCCACAGGACAGGCACTCAAAGCCCTACAGATATGAGACACTGTAGAGGCAGGTGTTGGGGGCACTATTTGTGCATTGAGACATTATGGCAAGAGTTCACTGTAACTGTCACAGTGGCGGATTACCACAATGCTGCACACCAACCCCTTCCACCCCCATGGCATTGCACATCTGTCCAATGTGTCTTTGTAGAGAACAATATATGCCTTGGTGGATGGTATGTCCCCTGCCCCATGTAGGCTATGCAAGCTGCAGGACACACGCTCCTGTGAATGTGTCAAAGCCCTTGTCCTATGTGGAATACCCTGATGAAAGGGGACTGTCACCGGGCGTGGGTTTGGGATAACACAGTTTCAGGCAGACAAGTCAGGTGCATATTAAATACATGATGTGCTTGATATTTTATTTTTATCAAGTAAAATATACAGAAAACAAAAATGGTGTCAGACAACTGCTCAGCTTCAACAGTGTCTAAGGTTTTTTTCAGTCTAGCATGAATTAAACAGTGTGAAAGACACACACTACCAGGAGGTCTTCCACCTTCCTCAATCAGTATTCAACTGCCCTATCTATCTATCTCATCTATCTATCTATCTATCTATCTATCTATCTATCCGTCTTTCCTATCTCAGCACTGAGGTAGGGCTTTTATAAGCTCACTAAAAGTTGGAAACATATTCCTCTGCCTTTTGATTAACAGCAGACATAACATAAAACTAGCCACTAGGGGGCAACTTTTGATCCATAGAGAACAGTTATTTGGCAGCCACCTGAGCACAGAAGAACTTTATAACATTGGAAAGGTTGTGCAAGGTCAGAGCATTCTATGCTCCTAAACTCACCTGCAGGGTCAAATTACTTCATGCTGTCTGATGTAAAATATATCTTAGAAGGGTCTGCTAACATCTAGAAAGGCTGAGACAAGTTTTGTTATTGTTGTATTAAGACAGCCCTCTCATTTTGTAACTGTACTCTTAGTTTTGTTTTAGGTTAATATGTATAGAAAGCATTATAAGCACTCCAGCACGTAATTTATAACCAACCAACCATCACGTTGGACATTATACAAAACATATGAATTGCTTGGGGAATGAGTTTCAACTTATCCCAGGGTGTCCACTATGACAGGGGTCACCCTGTCACAGGGATCTGCAGGTGTTATGCCACTATAGGTAGTGGTACCACAGGGACATGCAGCCAGACAGGAGACAGAGGCATGGATTGACAGAGCATGCAAAGTGGTGGCACACATAATCTGGGTGTTCTGCACTAGGGAGCACTACAAAGCCATTGGTTGCTAGGTGTTGGAATGCAGCTATCACAATCCAAAAATCAGTATCAACCTACCTTGCTATCCAGAATGTCCTGCTTGACTGGCTCTTGTGGAAGTCCCTGCTGCTCCATTGCATGCAATTCCATATCTTTCTGAATGTGGTGCTGTCATCCCTTAAACAGTGCTGGAGCAAAGCAGTATGCAAATGCATGCAGAAGGCTCCAGAATGAGATGCACATTGGGAATTTGCCACTGCCTGCCAAGCAGCTCATTTACATGAATCCTTTGTGAATAGCATTTCTTAGAGTCATGCAAAAACATGTTGCCTTTGCACAATGGTAATGTGTATCATGCAACATAATAGTGATTTGTGCAGTATATTATAAATGATTAGTAGTCTTTCCAGAACTTTCCCAATATGGTGCCTATATTGCACTGCACATGCGTGGTACACAGGTGCACGATGATGTGTGTCAGGTTGGCATGCAATCAGCAGAAACTGTGCATTCGTGACATGCTGACAGCTCTACTCTGTTGTGCAAATGGAACACTGCAACACCCATTGTGTGGTGCTAAACAATGTAACCCAAATGTGCAAAATATGCAGTTTGCTGTACTGCAACAATGTGGCATTTGAACTGTGAAGGCTGTACAACTGCTAGCACATCCAGGCCAAGCAGGGTGAGAGCCACATGCAGAGGGACCAAAGTGGTCTGACATAGAGCTGGCCAACTTCCTGGACTTTGTGGTTGCCAGGGACTGCCAGCTCTTCAAAGCAGGGGACCCATATCACCCCAGGGGTGCTGTGTACACCTCTGTTGGACGTTAGCTGTCATGCCGCACAGGGGTGGAGATCCAGGGAACAGTGCAACCATAGGTGCAGAGACCTCAGCAGATATGACCTGGAGCGGCTGCAGTAGTAATGAGCATAGTACGGGATGGCACTGTACACGTAAACAGGTATGTGGAATTTTGCCATGTGGTACTAGTAGGTGGCCAGTATGTGGGTGGTGTCATGGTTTTGGCACTGTCTTCCATGTGACACCTGGCACAAAGGGTGTGTACCCTTGCAGGCCATGATGTTCTGACTGTCACATCCAGTGTATACTTTACAATTGTTCTTTTGACAGCCGCACATCACAGCATCGGACTGGTCATGGGTGGATGTGTTGGTGTAGGGTACTATGTGGCTGTTGGACAGCACCACTGGCCTCGTAATGCGGTGTGTTATTAATAACGTTGCACCCCAGCCTGGTTTATACTATGGTTTTAAGTCTTACTTTCTGTATTACATCTTGAACATTATATTACTGGTACAGTAGCTGCATGGTATTGCACATGTCACTTCATCTCTGGCTTGTTACCTCCAGTTGGGAACTATGGGTAAGGTAAGGCAAATTTTATTTATATAGAACACCACCCAAGGGCTCAGATCACTGTACAGTAAGAACAATGCCCCAAAAGAATTAAAATCAGAATTTAAATAAACTGCAAGATTTTTCAAAAGAGGCTTAAGGGCCTCCACCGAGATTGCTGCATGTATGTAAGGTGGCAGAAGTTCCACAGCACATGTTGCAGCAGTACCAAAGGCTCTGTCAACCGATCTCTTGAGAAGAAAAGGAGGTACCACAAGCAAGTCAGCCTCACAGTGAGTAGAGGGTGGAGAGGTCGAAATGGCACCACAAGCTCTTTGAGGTACAAACCCCAAACCACGCTGGGCCTTGTATGTCAACAAACAGATCTTAAAGGTGATGTGCAAACTCACAGGCAGCCAGTGCTGAGTGCACAGAACAGAAGTGACATGAGCCCTCAGAGGCACCTGTCAACATCCTGGCCACAGCATTCTGCACTAGCTGCAGTCGATGCATCAATCCTCCAGACAGTCCTAGGTACAGAGCATTGCAGTAATCAAGCCTGTTGGTGACAAAAGCATGGAAGACCGTAGCCAGGTCATCAGGTATCAAAATGACCAGATCCTGGCGATATTCCAGAGACGAAAGAAACCATATTGAACAACCAATGACACCTGTTGTTTAAGGGTTAGTTGGTCATCTAGAAAATGCCAAGATTTCTAACCTCATTCACCACCATCAGGGGCTGCCCACCAACAACTGGGAAGATCAACCTCCTGTCAGTGGAAACACTTCAAAACTTGACTCAATCACCACAACCTCTGTCTTGCTGGGGTTGAGACATTACCAGTTTGCAGACATCCAGTCATTTATCTCAACCAAACACTGGCTGCTACTCTAAACACACTATGTTTGCCACCTGCCTGAGATGTTTTCCCAGTATATGTGTACCAGCTCACACCTGTTGCCCATAGCTCCCTTGTTGATGGTGTGTGCGTACTGCTGTTCAGTCTCTCCATCCGTCACACTGTGGTTCTGTTACATGTACTACTATTATCACACTGTCCCAACATGGATGCGGCAGGCTTCTGCACCTGTGCAACACAATTCCATGCCCTATTGTCTCACAGCAGGGATGGATCATGGGTTCATGCCCTCCCTGGGGGTCTGGGCCACTGGTCCAAATCCCACTTGCACTGCCAGCACATGGTGTTACCACTTGACATTGCATACACCTGTGCCTGGTGCCCACCTCCTGCTATGCTGTGTCATCCACACACGGATGGCGGATGACATACTCCCATATCCTAATCTGTGATATGCACTTGGGCCATGGGTACACCCACAGTACATGTCTCCACTATGCTGCCCAAAGACAGTGACATCAAAATACACACATCTACTCCAACCAATCAAAACATTTTTGTTCATGTGAAACAAGAAATCAAAAAGATATATACAAATGTATGTGCAACAAGTATCAATTCAGTAAAGCTTAAGTTAATATGCCATTTCATTTCACCTGATAAATGCAGTTACAATACATGCGGGACATACAAGACATTTTTAGATTTATACACTTAGTATTGATTTCATCAGAACATTGCCAGAGCAAAAGAGAGCCTGAGGCAGAAGAAAGACCATGCAGAAAATGATCACTCTGGCAGGTTGTATCCTGTATTTACCAAACATTGGGGATCTACAAAAGCTGTTTGAGGCATAAAGATGACAGGCAAAGTATTGTCCTGTGAAAAGTATGGAGAAAATATAGAAAATAATGTTGATTAATTAATATAGTTTAACAGTCAAGATACCTTATTGCAACTAGTACATTAGACTTTTCTCTCTTTAGCTAGGCAATCAATGGGATGCATTTCACATTTTATCTCTTTCTCAAAAAGGCTTGAGGTCCCACTGACCATTTAAAACATAAAGTTTCACACTTCTTAACCTAAAATCCATTCACTTTCTTTCTGCAATAAATTATTTACCATATATCCTCCATATTTTGGCTGCAGACTCCAGTCAATACCATAAATTTCAAACCACTAGGGTTTGATGAGTGTTTAGGTGCAAAGTGCAGGCCTACTGGTGTGTCAGTTCTAGCATTACTGATATTCCTCACAATGTTCTTGCACTCTTGTTTTAAGTGTTGCTGTAGTTCGCCTAATGTACAAAATATTACATGGGCACCAGAGAATGTAAACAACAAAAGATGTACTACATGAAATGAATTCCTAATGTCAGACTTCAGATCTTGATGGCCAGGGTGGATAAAACATTTGCCAGGATTACAGTAACTACAAATATTACATTTATGACATTTAAATGTCCCCACTGGTTAACAGGAAACCAATTCCCTTCATGCTTTTTTCCTTCTACATTTAACCTACTATGTACAAGGTGATCTTTAAATTTACAGCTCTGCTGAACGTAATTCTGGGTTTACTACCCACTACAGTTGCTACCTGTGGATCACCCTGTAGAATCTACCAGTTTCTGTAGATTACATTACCAATCTAGCCAGCCCAATTATTATATTCAGCAATGAAGGTCACTTGAGTTTCTTCTACTGCACATTTTATGTTGTTTTATTCTTACTCATCAAAAGCTCTTCTCTAGTTTTGGGAATGCTTTAGAAAGGGCATCTGACAGGAGTTGCCTACTATAGGCGCTTTCAAATCTTGTCTGTAATTCATTTGACTGCTCAATGAAGTCCCTATCCTTAGAGCATATTCTGCACAGTCGAAAATTGCCTATAGGGAACAAGAGTTTTGAGTCTCAATAGATGGGCACTGTTTGCTTGCAAGACAGAATTTGTAGCTGTTGTTTTCTAAAGAATTTAGTATTTATTTTTTGTAACAGTTTGAGGTTTACTGAGATGTCAAGGAAACTGATAGTTTCTGCACTCATTGTTGAGGTAACATGCAGATTCATACTGTTTTGGTTAATCCACTGCATGAACATTTCAATTTCCTGTGAGTCTCCTGCCAAATGCAAAGAATATTGTCAATAAAATGATGCAAAACTTAATCATGGGCAGAAATGGATTAATACCTTGATTAAAAATAATCTCCTCCTCCCATCTGCCCAGGAATAAGTTGGCAAATGATGGTGCCATGGACTCACCCATGGCAGTGCCACACAGCTGCAAAAAAATGTTTACCACCAAATTCAAGATTGTTCTGTTTCAAGATAAACTCCAACACTTTCACAATGAAGTTAACAGGAATATGTTCAGCATCAGTACGTTTTTGTAGGAAATATTTACAGGCTTCTATGTCCCCTTCGTGTCTAATGCTGGTATACAGAGATTCTGCATCAGTGCTGAGCCATACCATGTTACTTTCCCATTTAAATTCTGATACTTTTCTCAAAACACCAGTGATATCTTTGATATGGGACTTAAGGTTTGTACACACATCTGCAGAAAAGAGTCCTATAATGGGAGCCTGAGGGATCTTCCATACTTTTATGGATTTTTGGAAGTATACAGTATAAAAACCAGAAATAGTTGGGTGTTCATTCCACAAAAATCATATTCTTTTCTGTAATCTCACCTGAAGTAACAGCATCCTGTAAGATCTTAAACAGTTCCATTTTAAACACTGGCAGGGGCCTTTACCTGTCACTCCATAGGATAGCCTTAAACCTTCCAACCCATCTTTCACCATTCGCCCAGTCTCTGAGAGTGAAATCTTATGCTTACTTAAATCCATCTCTCCTGCTGGATCGGCAGGGGCAGATGGACTCTTACTAAATTCCTTAGAACCATTGCACCGTCTATAGTCTCTCCAGTAACAAGACTTTTCAACCTGTCTCATCTTACAGGACTTGTCCCTTCCCTCTGGACGATTGCTCGAGTTGTACTGGTCTACAAAAGGGGACACTACTAACCTGGATAACTACTGCCCTATTGCCATCCTCTCCACCCTCTCTAAAATACTGGAGAAAATTGTTGCTACCCAGGTCTCGGATTACCTGTATTCCTTCAAACTCCTTACCCCTGACCAACATGGTTTCTGATGTGAGCACAGTACATCCACTGCTCTCATACAGTTTACAAATGATGTCAGGCTTGCTATGGACAAAGGCTTTCTCACTGGGGCTGCTTTTGTTGATCTTACAAAAGTGTTTGATTTAGTTGACCACCCGCTGCTCCTATCAAAGTTGTCATCCCTAGGCTTCTCACCCTCTGTCACCACCTGGTTCCAAAATCATCTTTCAAAGCGGCAACAATTTGTCCAGATTAGAGATACTAAGTCCCTCTTGCTCCTACTTAGATCAGTGCCCCAGGGTTCTATTCTTGGTCCTCTCCTGTTTACAGTCTTCATAAATGACATCCCACGCTCACTGGTGCTTGTTCAGGTCTGCTATATGCAGGTGATCTTGTTCTTTACTCATCCTCTTCAAACCTCTTAGAGATCAACCTGAATCTCAATCATAACTTCAGTACCTTACAGAGCTGGCTATTGCAAAACAAGCTTGTCTTAAATAAAAATAAAACAGTGAATATGCTCTTTGGTTCAGGTTCAAATATTCGGTCCTGCACCCAGCCATTTAGTATCAGAGTGCTTGATGGCTCTCCCTTAACACAGTTACCTCTTTTAAATACCTAGGGTAACCCTTGATCCAGCCTTGGATTTTGACCTGCACCTAGCCTCAGTTATTGAATCCGTCAATATTCAACTTGGACTGGCATATAGGGTGAGACATAGCCTAACATCTATGGCGAGGATGGCCATTGCACAGGGGATCCTGAGACCCAAATTGGCATATGGGTTAATAGCCTTTCCAGCAACTACTGGAGGGCTCCTCCAAAGTGGGATGTCTGCTGCAACAGCATTTGCCGTTTGCTTTGTCTTTGCCCAGACTTACTCACCAATGCACACACTATACTACAGTCTGGGATGGTTTACCCCTCAGCCTTCCGACAGTTTATTTCCTACTGTTTTATAAAGAATATAATCTCCTCCCAGATACCTGACAAAATGGCTCAACTGCTCAAACCTGTGACCTCTGCCTACTCACTGAGATCAGCTGACAAATCCCTTCTTGTCCAACTGAGATGTAAAACCAAAATGGTGGAGAATGCCTTCTTTAGCTGGGCCCCTAAACTATGGAACTCCCTTCCACTGAGTCTAAAGATCTCCCTTCTCCACACAGCTTCAAACAGGAGCTTCATGTAGCTCTTCTAAGCTCTGAACTCTGCTCTATCCATCCACTCCTGTACTGGTTCCTCCTAGCTGCCTACTGGCTCCAACCTCTACTACTCTCAAACCTGCCTGGAAATGTTGTCATTTCCTCTCTTCTAATACTTACTCACTAGTTGTATGACTTATGACTGTTAGTTATTTGCACTCTTGTTCCTGTTTTGTTACCACATATAGATTCCTGCAAATGTACTGTAATTTGCTGAAAATGTTGTATAAGTGTACTATGTCTGACTTCTACTTGTCCCATGATGTTTTTGTATCTACTATTGTCTATGTACCCTTTTTTGTAATCTCCAGGTCGCACCTGAAAATAGGAAGCTATGCTGTCTAGTGTACCTACCGGTTAACAAAACTAAATAAATAAATAAATTTGCTAATTTCTTATAATTTACAAAATCATTTAGCAGTCTCATTGCTATATTGATATAATGCTCTCTATCAAGTATAACAGTATTACCCCTTTATCTGCTGATTTCACCACAATCTCCTAATCATTACTTAATTCTAGCAAGGCTCTGAATTCTTCATTAGACATATTACGATCTCTAGGGTTTCCACTCAGTCCATAAATTCATTCACTTGTTTAGGGACAGTTTTCTCAAACACCAGAATAGCTGGATTATAGATATTTGGGCTAAATGTGTAATCTAGTCTAAACATTTGTTTCTTTTCACAGATAGGTTCCGTCACATGCCTGTGCCTTGACCCATAACATGAGACTCACCTACACTATCCACTGAAGACAATAGTTGTTCAAGTGCTTGGGTGTCACATGCAAGCAATAACACCTGACAGGGTTGGCTGTATTGGGCAATACCGGACTGTCCAGGGGCATAATGAGGCCTGGCTGCTGCAGGCGGAGGGCCTTATAGCCCCATGAGATCTGGTATTGTTTCATACCACCCACCCTGGAGGGTATTATTGCGCTTTAGAAAATGGGCATGTATGTAAATTTTAATTAGTCAAAATAATAGAGGAACTGGCATTTAAAATGAATAGAAATAGAAAAAAAAACACATATGTGGTAAAGTAGTCCTTCAGTGCTGTTCCATTTCTGGTCTGCCACCCTTCAAAGCCATTCTGTTCTACTCCCCCAATGGTGCAGAAGAAGACATGCCATTGATATTAAATTTTACCTCAGAACTATATTTCCATCATGTTTATAGTTGAGCACATGTTCAGTGCAGTTTCTGCAAGTGTTTTGTTTATTTTCTTGTGTGGGAGAATACGCTAGTTACGTGCGTGAGTTGCGTGACCCTGCTAATTGAAGGCAGGAAGTGGAAAATGTGAGGTCCGATTTGGCACCACAGTGTTCTATGTTTTCTTTTCTTTTCTTTTTTTTTTTTTTGAGTCCGTGTTTTTTGTTGAATGAGGACTTTCTGTTTTTCCATCGGAGGTCAATAGGGATCAGTGATTTGAGCGGTGGTAGTGAGTCACGGCACAGGGTGAAAAACAAAGAAAATATGAGGTGCATAATTTATTGTTTTTAAACAGTATGCAGTTTGTTCTTGTTAAGAAGATAAAAATGTACTTTCTGCAATGCCATGGGCAGGATGGAGGACATGCTGTATGGAGGAACTGCTCGGTTTTCAACTGGTCTGCTAAGCAAGGAGAAAAATGGCAGCTATTGAAATTCAGGGTGCCCAAAGGTAATACAAATAATAGGGCACCTTGAATTGGCTCTTGTTTTTGGAGCAGGCGTCTATTGAAATTAATGTACTCCCTGCTGTTGGTGTCAGCCAATCAAAGAGGTCTTACAGTCTGGCCCATTTTCTAATCCTCTATAATGTACACAGTTTCAGACAGTGTAGCATCATACCCCATTACCGTTTCACTACCCAAACCAGTCTCTGAGTTTATTGCATGAATCAAAAAATCAATGTCCTCCTGAGATGAAGTCTGTTCTTCCATGAACCCCATCATTTCTGAGGGCTTTTGATTCAGTTGGAAAAATATTTAAGTTTTACTTTTCTGAAAAGTTTATACAGGTCCACATTAACTTTAAATTTATTCAGGAGAGGTGTCAGTACAAAGGACTGCCCAGTCTTTAGTACTTTAGTTTCTGTCTCCGTTAGTGTTTTAATAAATAGATCATTTGAAACCCTTGTTCTGTCCTCTGGTCAGGGCCTTCCCCATCAGTTCCCTCTTGTTGAGCGGTTCAGGTCTTACCTCCTCATTTACCTCTGCATGTCTTTCTTTTGCTGCATCTGATGCACTGGAGGTCCCAGCTCCTTTGTCTAAAGAAGGCCCGATTAATCACCCTGAGCACCTTACAGCATTCTGCTTCTATCAAATCTTACTCGTGACTTGCTCCTGTTTCTCCCTCTTCTTTTCACTCTATTATGTGGCTGTTCTCATAGTCCTCTTGGTCCCTCTGTAATTAATTTTTTATTTTACTGATTATTTTTTTTCATATTTACTTAGTTTTTTTTTAAATTCGTGTCAAAGTCCTTAAACTCAGGGTGCAATTTAAAGGCTAAAACCTCAGATTTTGCTTCTTCCATTTGTTTCGTTAGTGCTTAAAACTTTTGTGTCAGCATTAATTAACAGTTCAATAAAGGTCTTACAACATAACGCAGCTGCCTCCAGCCATGCTTCTTTGAACTCAAAACAACACAGCCACTGGATGGGACAATGCTAACTGTCATTCCCGGGGAGCCTGCGACTTGGTAAGATATTTTCAAGAGTAAGTATATTGTGTGGCCCAGTGGCACTGAGGATTGAGGTGCTGGATACCATACCTTGCACCCTCCAGTAACCTGGGTTTAGGGAGCAGACTCGGGTCATTGGGGGTCGACCAAGGGAGGAGGATCGAGTGTCCTTGTGACTGCTCTCCTCCTCTGGGAGGATGGGATGGAATCTTGAGATGGTGCTGGCTCTGGCAGTGGCTAGAGGGTAGTGAAACTCATGGTGTACTGGTGGGGGCGGTAGGGGAGATGTCTGGCGTGCGGCATGTGGGAGTACATGCCACAGCATCCTTGGCACCATTGCACACCTGTACCATGGAAAACAGGGAAAAAGTATGGCTGAATCCTCTGGCACATTTCAAGATCTTCCTGCAGTGCCACACTTGATGCTCCAGGAGCTCCCTCTGGTCCTGACCCTTGGCCTTCCATGCTTGGGGTCCGCTATGTGGCCTGAGAGAGAGGGAGAAGGGAGGAGGTGCAGCTTGGCACAGCACCAGAACCCAGTGCAGGAGCCACCATGGTTTGGATAGGGGCACCATAGAACACCCTCCAGCCAAAGGAATAAGACCAATAGAAATAAAGAAAAACAAAAAAAAGAGTAATTATATTGTAAGTAGTGCCAAGTTCTTTCTTGTAGCAATGAAGTAATCACAATCCAAACAAAATATCACTGCACACAGCAAAAGCAGGATGATGCTGACAGAAGAAGCAGCTCAATGCTGAAAGTCAAGTTCACAATGTCAGCACTAACAGCAACAAAAAGATGTTCACAAATAATATATTTCAACCAATCAAAATGTTTTGTTCATACAAACAAGGAAATAAAAAATACATACAAACGTATGTGCAACAAGTATCAATTCTGTAAGGCTTAAGTTAATATGCCATTTCATTTCTCCTGATAAATGCAGTTACAATACAGGCTTGTCATACAAGTAATTCTTTAGATTTATACACTTAGTATTGATTTCTTCAGAACATTACCACAATAAAGAGAGCCAGAGGTAGAAGAAAGACCATGCAGAAAGTAATCCCCTGCAGGCTTGTATCCTGTATGTTGCACATATGTTTGTATATAGTTTTGATTTCCTTGTTTTGTATGAACAAAAGTTTTGGATTGGTTGGACTAGATATTATGTATTATGATGTCACTGTTTTGGGCCTTTAAATTGCACTAAAAGTTCTCTAAAATCATTCTTATAGCGAAGACTATCTTGCAAAGTGCTGGCATTAGGCTGTCTGGATTGAGCACAATAAATCCTTATTATTTGGCAAATATATTATTTGTGAACGTCTTTTGTTGCTGTGAGTACTGACTTTGTGAACAGCCAACAAGAAGCTAGTTTTGTCATTCTGTGAGTGTAGTGTGTGTTTGAAAGAGATTTACAGAGCAGAGTTTGTGACGCAGCTTAGAGTCAAATCTAAAACATTATATAAAAGAGCATTTCATTTGTCAGATTGCTTCAGAACTGTTACTGTGAGTGCTCTTTGTATACACAGTGATTTTTTGTGTTGATTTTCTCTGCCCTGTATTGTTTATTTGAAGTAGGTAGTTTTCTGTTAGAAGTTGTGGTTTGGTGGCTTGTGTGGACCAGGGAAGGTTAGGAGCAGTTTAGAAGGCACAGTTGTCTTCTGAACAAAATCAGTGGGCAAATGCCCTGTCTTTTTAAGAAAGAAAATCGCTGTCCTCCTGACTGTGATTTAACCAGAGCGATTTTTGTATGACTGCGTACAACTGTTTTAGGAAAAAAACACTCTTCTCCGACTGTGATTTAACTAGAGTGATTGTTGTGTGACTATATGCACAACTGTATTTAGTAAAAATCACTGTTCCCCAGACAGCGATTTAACCTGAGTGATTGATGTGTCCCTGGAACACACTGCATTTAATAAAACAATCACTGTTCTCCAGACGTGATTTAACAAAGTGATTGTTGTGTGCCTACGTACACACGCGAATTTAGGAAAAAAATCACTGTCCTCTCTGACTCAGTGATTTAACCTGAGTGATTGTTGTGTCCCTGCATACACACTGTATTTAGGAAAAAATCACTGTTCTCAGACAGCAATTTAACCCAAGTGATTGTTGTGTGACTGTGTGCATGACTGTATTTAGTAAAACATTCACTGTTCTCCAGACAGCAATTTAACCTGAGTGGTTGTTGTGTCCCTGCATACACACCTGTATTTAGGAAAAAAATCACTGTCCTCCTGACTGCGATTTAACCCAAGTGATTGTTGTGTCCCTGTGTACACATCTGTATTTAGGAAAAAATCACTGTCCTCCAGACAGCGGTTTAAGCTGAGTGATTGTTGTGTGACCGTGTGTGCTGAAGAATGACTGGAAGAAAAGAGCCACTAAAGGAGAGGCCATGGAGGCCACAAAGAACATTTCCCAATTTGTGGTTCCTAATCCTAATAGTGGTGCAGGAACCAGAAACACGTCTTTGAGAACACAGGGACAGCATTCAAATGACTCTGTGGCAGGCAGTATTAGTAGCAGCAATGTATATGGCCCTGGTGTTGGCTTTTCTGCATTAAGTCTTTCTCTGCAGAATTTGTGGCAGTCATGTTGATGGATGTCTCAATGTCAAGTAACGCAGTGAGAGGGAAGCAGCAGCACCACCAGCAAACAAACAACTGTGGGCTTGAGGAGGTTGGTTCTGAAGTGCAATTTGAACGTGGTGCTGTTGGTGATGGTGGGTCAGAGGCAGAGCCTGATAAGGTATGTCCAGTGAGTGAGGGTGAGGTGGTGGTACATGTGGAGCAACATGAAGACAACAGTCATGAAGAGGTGTGTGTTACAGAACCGTGGCACTTGCTACTGAGGTGGACAGACCTGCTGAGGCTGATGAGACTGCCAGCTTTTTCCAGACCATGATGTGGATGATGATTATGTGTCATGTGTCAGATGACACAGATCCCTCTTGTGAGCCAGAAAAGAAAAGGTAAAACAGGATGTTACAGAACATGTTTTTCTTGTTGCTTTAACTGCTAAATCCACTAAGGAGAAGGTTACTCCATACCACTGTTTCTCCCATTTCTACATTGTTCCAGTCACCCCACAACCCAACAAGAGCAAATCTTCTCCTTTGTTGCCACAATTACAGTCATATTAGCACCAAGTAAATACAATGCCCCATAAATCCCTAGTGTGGGATTTTATGCATTCCTTACAAAAAGTTCTTCGAATACCACTGTAATACCCACTCATTTGCCATTGCAATACCACTGTGATTACCACTGTACTACCATTAAGGTTTTCATGGTATCACAGAGGTTTGTTTCAATTCCATTGTGATATCATTGTACCATTGTCTTACCATATCAACAAGAATAATCAAAATTTAAACTACCATAGTACAACCATGGTACCACTGGGTAGTACCATTGCACATTTGTAGCTCACCACTGTGTTTGCCATTGTGGTGCCATGATGTTGCCATTGTGTCACATTTGCTAAGGGCTGGACCCACCTGACGAGACTGTGGCAATTTGCCAACTGTGTCAAATCCGAGTAAGTCGGGTAAGAAAGGTAGTCATCTCAGCACAGATGGGCAATGCACACACCTTAAAAATCGGCACCCAATTCGGTGGCATCAACACCAGAAGGCAGCCAGCTCCAGTGGTTCTGGTACATCCCAATCAGAGGGCAATGAAATGAAAATACACCCAGCACCACTACAGAGACATGGAGTTGCAGGTGAGGAGGAGGACATTGTTGTGGTACTGGATGAAGAAGACTCTGGAAGTGGGAAAAGTAGTGGTCCTAGTATCGTGAGTATCACCCCAACCCAAAATGTGATTGCTACTACCCAGTTATGAAAAACCAAAAAGCCACTGAGGTGCGTCATGCATCACTACAGGTCAGAAGTACCATTGGCAGTCCCCAGGCAAGGAGCACCCCTTTACTGGCACAATGACAAGGCAAGCTGTTTGGCACACCACCAGATCTATCACTGATGGCAGCAGTATCAAGAAAAGTTCAGCTGGCGCTGCCTTCCATTTTGATAGGCAAACAAAATTCCACCTAATCATGGTACTGCACCAGAGTTGAATGCAGCATGTGCAGAAATGATTGCTCTGGATTTGTTGCCATATTCCTTTGTACAGAATGTGGGATTTAGGTGGTTCGTGGCCTGTGTCTTGCTGAAATGTAGGTTGCCATCATGTAAATACTTTTCAAAGCGTACCATCCTTGAATTGTACAGTACTGTGTGTGACATGGTACATCATGCCCTGAAGCATTTCTCAGCGCAGTATGTCCATTTGAGCATGGACATGTGGACCAGTGGAAAAACATCTGGCAGTTCTTACCTGTGCATTACAGCACACTGGGCACAAGTACCTGGGGTAGCAGCTGATTGTGGAGAGGCAAGAATTGCATAGGACAAATTGTGGTGGCAGCAACAAGCCTGGTGTTAGACAGCATACAAGACTGACCAGGAAGAGTATCCCCGGTCACACACACTAGAGAAAAGACATTGGAAGTCATACTAACCGAGATTGATCAATGGCTCCACCCCATGCACTGAAGACTGGATTCATCACCAGTGATAATGACTCAAATGTGAAATGCATCACTGATGGCTGATTTGTCTGGGTGCTATGCCTGGCACATTGCCTTAACCTTCTGGTGCAGGTTTTCATTAACCATCTGGCTATAAAGAAGTTTTGACTCTTGCCCATCGCATCTGTGCCCACTTTGCACATTCAGCAAAAGCACTTGACCATCTCTGTGATCTGCAGGTAAGAACTAGCTGCTTCAGTACTGTTTAAAGTTTGGACGTTGTCACCAGTGGAACTCCACCTTGTTCATGGTGGAGCATTTATACCAGCAGTTCAAGGTTATATCAGAGTATCTGCTAATTCATGTGAGTTGTGGCAACAGTGGGGCAGCCATGTGTCTCACAACAGTGCAGTGGCACCTAATGGATGGGCTCATCTCAATTCTGAGACCCTTTAACAAGCATGCAACACAGGCAGTGAGTGGGGACGTTGCCTGCATCAGTGAGTCCATTCCTCTGCTACGGGTGCTGAACAGACACTGCTGAACATGCAGCAACAGCTAGAGGCAGGTGGTGACAGAGAAGTTTGCTCATTAATGGAACACGTGCTGTCTACATTAGACTCCAACACCCACTTGAAGTATATTATGCAGTCTGAGGAGTTCGGAATTCCAACAGAGTGCTCGACCCACATTATAAACATGGGCTGGCAGCCATATTACAAGGTGGACATCATGAGTTGCAGAGACTAACAGAACTACTCACTCAGAGGGTAAGTGGTGCACAGTTGTTACTACGAGCACAGGGGTCAAAAAGATGATAGTACTGTACAGCGATTTGGTGTTACTGCCACCACTTTTCTTTCATCTCAGCCAGGGTGTCAAACTGCAGAAAAGTAATGCAAGGTAAAGGAACCTATGCTGAATCCCATTTGGGCCACCCTCAGTCAGGTGGGAGTTGCAGACATGGAGGACACTGAGGAGGAGGAGGAAGATGATCACGCTGTATGTCTTTGACTGGCAAAATGCATGGTAGATCCATATTTCACAGATACAAAGAACCTCACCATGGGAGATGAGTCACTACTTTGCTGGGGCAGTAAGGTCAATGACTGACCAGCACTAACAGCAGTTGCCCTGAAATATATTAGCTATCCATCGTCCAGTGTCAGCGTTCAGACAGGCATCCAAATCTACCTCCTAAAAATGTTGGCATGCTGACATTTATCAAAATGAATGAGGCTCACATACCCTCAAAAGAGTAATGTCCATGGTAACAGCACTGATTGACAGTGATGATGATGAAGATGATGATGATGAGGAGGAGGAGGAGGAGGAGGAATGTGCTTTAGGCAGACTGAGATGTACCTCATCATTATCTTGCAACATTTAAATGGATGAACAAATCCAAGAAAACACTGCGGGCAGCAACTTCCAGTCAGTACTGCACCTCCAGAGGTGGCTCGCCTCCACAATAACCAAATCCCAAAAGGTGGCGAGCACACTGAGGCTTAGTATGCAGTGCATGAAATAAAGTATTCACAGTCAGAAGTAGTTCAGTGGATACTTTGCTCAGTTTCTTATCATGCTGCATACATACGTACAGAATCAAAGTGGTCAAGCGTGCCTAGCAAGAGTCGAGGCACTAGTGGCACTTTTGACCATTTTGATTCTATATGAAGTGTATGCAGCATGATAAGAAACTGAGTAAAGTATCTATCAGGGCTGTGATACAGGTGACTGATGCCCTCCTCATGCACCTTGGGGAGCATGTCGCATTCCCAGCAATGCCAGTGGACCTCAGGGCGATGAAGGAGGCATTCTATAGCATGCACGGCATGCTTAATGTCTGTGGTGCCATCGACTGAACACATTGTCATACCACCACAAAGCCATAAGGAGGCATATAGAAACCGCCAGGGTTATCACAGCATAAATTTCCAGGTGGTATGTAATGCCAAGGGCATGGTTACGGATGGGGTGTCAAGTATCCAGGCTCGCTCATGATTCTTGCATCCTGGGTGACTCTGGTGTGGGTGCGATGCTACATGCTGGACAGCTGGCTGGGTGGCTGCTTAGTGAGTTGCAATGTCACAGCATGTTATGGGACATGTGTCACAGTTACACTGTCATGCACTGATATATTCTTCCCCTACTGCAGGTGACAGCGGGTATTCACTGCGGACTAGTCTCATGACCCCTTCCATGCCCCTGCCACACCTGAGGAGGTTGTCTACAGCACAGCACACAAGCAGACCAGGGCCATCACAGTGAGGTCTATTGGACAACTGAAGATGCGGTTCCATTGCCTGGACCACACTGGTGGCAGATTCATGTGAGTCCGGCAAAGGCGTGCAAGGTGTTCACGGTGTGTACCATGCTGCACAACATCATGAGGAGGGAGAACATACCGATGCCTGTTGATGCCCCGATGGTCCTGCGGATGATGGAGATGATGATGTGGTGCCTGTCCACATGCCAGCGATGGCTGGGGGCCTGCGGCCTAGCAGGTGTTTGTGGAGGGCACATTCAGGCACTGATGCCACTGCATGTGTGTGCCCAGTGAGGACTAGCATGACCATTGCACCATGCCTTGGCACCTCCCCACCCCAACACCATGCAATTGTGTACCCAGCACTGTGGCCCATATCCTGCATGTTGGTGGAGTCACATGCCAGGGTGGAGAAGGGCCTGACAGTGCACGATGATGAGAGCTGCCTGAGTGTACGGCGTATTGAGAAATGGGTGGGTGTGCGCATGTGGTGTGTATTGTGCGGGGGGTTGTGGCGCCACTGTGCCATGCCCATGCAGGCACTGTTGTGCATCTGTGTGTGTGGTGTGATGTGCCCTGGTGCCTGTGCCCACATCGGGCATGTCCTACCATGTGGCACTGTACCTGTGTGCTACCCTGTGCCCTCAGCAGTCGGTCGTGCCTATAGCCTCACAGAACAACAGCTGCCGAGTCTGCGTGCTGGTTGCCTGCCACGGGATGCACCCTGCCTCTGCATCCAACTGTGGCACCATCTATTCCAGTGCTCTCAATGATGGCACCATCCAATGGGGCTGTGTGCACGCCGCAGGACCGACGGCACCATGGATGGCACAGTAAGCCTGCTTCAGCCAGATTCCACTGGCCGTAGTTTCTCGGTGTCATGTGCACTGGTCATAGCATCAGAATGGAGTGGTGGGGTCTAGTTGTCCCTCCTCAGTCTGCAGTGTGGCCCACTGCTGGTGTGTACTGAGTGCCCATATCAGTTGCCACAAGCCATGCATGTGGTCCTGCCCACTCCCTGGTGGGGTGTGCTGCACTAACCTCCTGGATGCCCTCCAATGCCACCGTGCACCACAAGATGGCTATGTGTATCGACCGTTGGACCATGGTCTGCTCCTCCACAGCCACAGTGTGACACCACTGTGCCTCTAGCTGTCATGCTCCAGCTGCTGCAGCTGGTGGTACTGCCTCTCCATGTATGTCTGTGTCCTTCCAGCCCTGGTGCGTGTCTGGGTGTGGTCTGAGGGGTACCTCTGTGTGCCCTTCTGCCAGTGGAGAGTTTCCACTTCACGGTGGCCCTCAGGTCCTGCCATTTATGCTTTAAGACCACTAGGGTACATGCCTCTCTCCGGCATCGTTGACCGTGGCCTGTATGCTCTAGCCAGCCTGGTCTTTACTTGGCTGGTGTGGCTGAGGCCTCCCACACCGTACAGTTGGCTGTAGGTGCTGCCGTATGTCAGCCACCATTACGGTGACCTGCCCACTGGCAAAGTTGCTCGCTCTGGACTGGTGCACATCCTTCTGCATCCATGTCCTCACCCATGTCTGCCTCCTCATGCAGCTCCCTAGGTCTCTGATGCTTGCTGCACCTCTTGTTCTGTATCCCTTTCCTGGTCCACCATTGTGTTTTGCATGTTTCCGTCATGTGGCAGTCTCAGCCAGGCAATGGTGCACTGCCTTATATCGTGGGTCAAGGCGTCCCATGTATTGCTCCTCTGCCCACTGTGCCTGCACATTACACTGCTCTGCTCCTTCTGCCATGCCCCTGCATATACTGACTTTGTGCATGCCGCATCCTCCATGTCGCTATGTGCGCGAAGCTGCACACCTTGCCTACACCAGTTTTTTAAGATTTTATGTGCTTTCATGCATATGGCCCATTATGATTTAATGTTTTCCTTTACATTGCTTTAATTTCCTCTTCTGTCTTTTGCTTTTCTTTCCATTCTTTTACTTTCCTTTCCTTTTCTTTCCACGACTTTCATTCATAAAATCCTTTCTTGTTTTCCAGGTGCTGTCTGTGGACTGACATCGCAGCTTGGTGAATCAAGCATATCGTTACAACAAATTCAGGCACAAGGAATACCTGTAAAGGTAAGGAAAAACAGCAGAGTCAGTAATTAAGAAATTAATGTATCAATTGTGGTACAGTAACAAGTCCCACCCCATCCAAAAAAAAAAATGACTTACCTTTGTGGTTGGACAATGTTGTGTATTAGTCAGACAACAGAATCTACTGTATATTGCAGCTGTGCAGCAGTATGATGTCATCTATCTGCATTCTGCACAAATAACTGAAAATCAATTAAAGAGAAGTACAAATATATTAGACTTCAAACAGTAGCAATAACCACCCCTCCCTTGCAATGAAAACAAAACAAAGATACTTACCTGTGCACTATATTTATGTGCCATCATGAACCCCCAATGAGCAATTCCTCCCCACAAACAACAAAATACTTACCTTCAAGGTTGGCCAGTGTAGGGCATGATTCAGAGTACAGGATCTATGTTGTAGCTGTCCAGCAGTATAATGTCATATGCACAAATAACTAAAATCAATGACAGAGAATTACGAATATATTAGACTTCTAACAATAGCAATAACTCCTCCATTACAATGTAAAAAAAGAAAACAAAGGTACTTACCTGTGAAGTATGTCTATATGCTATTATGAATCCAGGACCACAATGAGCAAGAGGCCATTTCTCTGACTTTGGAACAACAGCAGCACGCAGCAGCAGCAGCATCAAAGCACCCTCTCCATGTGGCAATAGTATTTGACTGAAAGGATCTGTTTTCTTTCTGGGGACACAACCTTCACATTTCTTGCAAAGGGCATATAAACTTTGCACAGCCTTCTCTGGTGTGTGCGGCAACAGTATTTGACTGAAAGAATGCTTTTCTCTGGGGACTCAACTTCACATTTCTGGCAAAGTGCTGGTGGTGGTGGTGGTGGAGTGGCAGGCCCAAAAATGTTTAGTAGAATAAATATGTTTAGGTTCTCTGCAAGCTTCACACATACTTCACACCACCTTCTTAGGTATGTGCGCAACAGTGTTTGACTGAAAGGATGCATTTTCACTCTGGGGACACAACTTCACATTATTGGCAAATACAGTAAACATGTTAAGTGTTTAAAACAGATTTATATTTAACTTCTCAGTAGAATAGCTCATGCTTGTGTTATGGTTTCACTTCTTTGGGTGGTTGGCAGTTGCACACAACAGAACTACCAGTTCCGCACCATCACATACCATGGGAAACATTTTATGTAATGTGGCAAATACTTGACATTTGTGCATTGAAGCATGGGAGTACACATGATGAAACAGTGACAAAATGAAAGGAAGAAAAGTGGTCCATCGCAATTAAAAGGATTAAAGAAATAACAGAACTGGACAAGCAAGGGACATCCACACAAATGAAACAATACTAAACAAGCTAGCCAGAGCCAATAGCTGTAGAAGCGAACTAGCCAAAAGTTACACATGCATTAGAAGTATTCAACGCCCATGTGTAACTTGCCCATTTTTGAGGCATTGCACCAGATTTTCAACATGGCCTTTTTGAGACCCTCCTCATGAAGAGTGCCAGTGTAATTTTGTTCACTTGTCCTGAAAGGTGATTTTGTAGAGCAATATAGTATTCTGCCCCAAAGGTGCAAAAACACATTTTGAGCAGATTGTGGAAAATGACAGCTGTGCTGTTTTGAAGGAGGTGCAAAATGGCAATGATGAAAATATGGAGTGAAAATATTAAAATTGGTGAAGTTAGGAGCGTGCATAGAAACCGTGAATTACATGCCATAATAGTCATTTGTTGGAACTTTTCTGCCGAATTTGCAACATGGGCTTTTTGTGATCCCACCACTGTCATTTCATGAATCGGTCCTGAAAGGTGATTCCCACAGTGACTGCAAAATCACCTTTGGGACTGAGTAACAAAATGGCAGTAACAGTTTTCATGAGGTGGGGTCCCAGGGACCCAATGTTGAAAATATGGGGCAAAATTCCAAACAATAGCTGATTTATCAGCATAAGTTGAAAACCCCATTGAATGGCATTATAGCATGCTTACCTTTGAGTCTTCAGTTCTCAGTTCGGCTTTGATGAGTGCAGACATGTCCTGGTCCAAAGAAGATGACAGTGCCGACCTCCAGAGGTAAGTATGGGGTAGAGTGTGTGTGTGGGAGGTGGGTGCTCAGTGGGAGTGGGGATGGGGAGGGGACTAGAGTGATGACGAGGGAATGTTTTCTTTTACAGGAAAAAAAGACTGGAGTGATGACAAGGGACCATTTTCTTTTTACAGGAAAAGAAAAGAACATTTGGGCACACTGGGGTTGGCTCCCAGTGTGCCACATGACTGGAGAGAGGGTTGACATGATGCCACTCACTGACTGGGCACCCCAATGTTGGCGGGGAAGGAAAACTGTTAGGCACATTGGGGTGGACTCTGTGCTGCATGAGTGGGGTCACATAATGCTGACACAGGATTGGGCACCCTGATGTCACAGGTAAAAGGACTCTGGGCACACTTGGGTGGGCTCCCAATGCTACATGAGTTGGGGTGTGGGCCACAGAATGCCACAGAGCATGCGAGGCAACTGTGCATGTGCAGCACTCATTCATGCTCAGTTGCATTGAATAGCATGCCATTACATGATGGCACCAGCAGAACTGCACATGTGCGCAAGTCGGCGCATGCGCAGTTCATGCCACTGAATGTGGAAGTAACAGCCGAAATAGTGTGGCTGTTATTCCATAGCTGCCGATTGTGGTGGAGGGTTTAAGCTCTGTTGGGCTTGCGAAGGATACTTCCAAAAGTACAATGGAGGGTTCCACGATCGCCATTTTAAAGCTACTGAGCAATTGTAATGGGCCTACAGCCCTGAAAAGAGGACAGAGAAAAAGACCTTAAAACAACAGAGCTTTTTTAAATTTTATATTTTTGGGGCTTTTTATTTTTAATAGGAGGGACTAGATAGTGGAGAAATTAAGAATACAGATGACAGAAAACTACATATAAACTAAAATGTTTCTTGAAACAAAACTCAGACTAACCAAGTAGCACTGCCAAAAGACGAGCCAACACACCACCACCACCACGCAGCCTCGGATAGGAGTGTGTATCCTCTCGTGGATGGACATGACACTGTCCAGCAGATCCATCACCTCCTGCCAGAAAGTGTTCAATTCTTGCTGCAGATCATTCACCTCAGCCCACAAAACTCCCAGATGGCATTTGTGGTAGGTGCCATGAGGTTATCATTACTACCACTGCCACAATGGCAGTGCTAAGGTAGAGGAGGAGCACTGCTGTGGTCCATCACATGACTGTCACACCGTCGCTGACTGCTGGCTCTGCAGCAGCACAGCCAACCTCATGCTGCTCCACATTTCCCCAGGGTCATCACCACCACCATCATCCCATGATGCAGCCACATCATGCTCCTTGGCCCTCCACTTAGTGAGGTGGTGGATGCGGAGGTGCGTCCTCTGGCTGCTGATCCAAGACAGCTCCCCTTTACCATGCCTCATGCACTGCCCACACACCTTGCAGATGGCCACTGTCTCATCTGCAGGGTGCATGTCAATAAAACCCACACCACAGAGTGCTAAGGACTAGGGGGCACCAGAAGAGGAGGTGGCAGGCTTCTGCTGGGGAGGAACTTGTGGCTTCTGCTGCTGTCCCTGCTCCTGCTGCTGATGATCTTTTCCTTGTGGCTGCTGTTGCTGCTGTTGTTTCTGCCCTGCTGCTGCTGCTGTTCATGCTGTTGATGATCTTTTCTTGTTGCTGCTGCTGTTGTCCCTGCTCCTGCTGTTCATGCTGCTGATGATCTTTTTCTTGTTGCTGCTGCTGCTGTTGTCCCTGCTCCTGCTCCTGCTGTTCATGCTGTTGATGATCTTTTTCTTGTTGCTGCTGCTGTTGTCCCTGCTCCTGCTGCTGCTGTTCATGCTGCTGATTATCTTTTTGTTGCTGCTGCTGTTGTCCCTGCTCCTGCTGCTGCTGTTCATGCTGCTGATGATCTTTTTCTTGTTGCTGCTGCTGTTGTCCCTGCTCCTGCTCCTGCTGTTCATGCTGCTGATGATCTTTTCTTGTTGCTGCTGCTGTTGTCTCTGCTCCTGCTCCTGCTGTTCATGCTGCTGATTATCTTTTTCTTGTTGCTGCTGCTGTTGTCCCTGCTCCTGCTCCTGCTGTTCATGCTGCTGATGATCTTTTTCTTGTTGCTGCTGCTGTTGTCTCTGCTCCTGCTCCTGCTGTTCATGCTGCTGATGATCTTTTTCTTTGCTGCTGCTGTTGTCCATGTCTGCTCGCTGTTCATGCTGCTGACTGATCTTTTTCTTGTTGCTGCTGCTGTTGTCCCTGCTCCTGCTCCTGCTGTTCATGCTGTTGATGATCTTTTCTTGTTGCTGCTGCTGTTGTCCCTGCTCCTGCTGCTGTTCATGCTGCTGATTATCTTTTTCTTGTTGCTGCTGCTGTTGTCCCTGCTCCTGCTGCTGCTGTTCATGCTGCTGATGATCTTTTTCTTGTTGCTGCTGCTGTTGTCCCTGCTCCTGCTCCTGCTGTTCATGCTGCTGATGATCTTTCTTGTTGCTGCTGCTGTTGTCTCTGCTCCTGCTCCTGCTGTTCATGCTGCTGATTATCTTTTCTTGTTGCTGCTGCTGTTGTCCCTGCTCCTGCTCCTGCTGTTCATGCTGCTGATGATCTTTTCTTGTTGCTGCTGCTGTTGTCTCTGCTCCTGCTCCTGCTGTTCATACTGCTGATGATCTTTTTCTTGTTGCTGCTGCTGTTGTCCATGCTCCTGCTCCTGCTGTTCATGCTGCTGATGATCTTTTCTTGTTGCTGCTGCTGTTGTCTCTGCTCCTGCTCCTGCTGTTCATGCTGCTGATGATCTTTTTCTTGCTGCTGCTGTTGTCTCCTGCTGCTGCTGTCCATGCTGCTGATGATCTTTTCTTGTTGCTGCTGCTGTTGTCCCTGCTGCCCTGCTGTCATGCTTGCTTGTGATCTTTTTCTTGTTGCTGCTGCTGTTGTCCCTGCTCCTGCTCCTGCTGTTCATGCTGCTGATGATCTTTTCTTGTTGCTGCTGCTGTTGTCCCTGCTCCTGCTGCTGCTGTTCATGCTGTTGATGATCTTTTCTTGTTGCTGCTGCTGTTGTCCCTGCTCCTGCTGCTGCTGTTCAGGCTGCTGCTGATCTTTTCTTGCTGTTGCTGCTGCTGCTGCTATGCAGCAGAACTCCTTTCCTGAACTGGGGGGCACAGACCCTTTTGAAAAAACACCTGGTCTTGATTCAGCCAAGTCCTGATGCTGCCCCTCCATCACAAAAAGAAATGTAAGGAAAATTTAAAGATAAAGACAGTAAGAATTCAGAAAAAAGAAGTATACTGTATACTAAAAAAATGTATAAAATCAGAAACTACAGCATTTTTTTATTTATTTAAGTCTAGGTTTACAAATACCTTTGAGCCTTGGCTCTTTGCAAAGGTTCCATGTCAGAGAAATACAGATTATGGGGAACATCAAGACAGACATTACAACAATGTGGACATTGCAAACAGAGTACAGATTAATACAACTAAGGTAGTATGTAGAATAAGGCAGCCAGCTGCATTTGTCAGAGAAAATAGACAACAGATAAGAAGTGCCAGAGTCATAGGGAGAGGGAAGGGGGGAAGGAATGTAGGAAGGGTGGGGAGAGGGTGAAAAGTGCAGCACTGGATATACTCAAGATGTGAGGGTAGAATCCAGTGGGGGGACCACTAGAGCAGGAAGGAAAGTGGAGAAACAAGGTTGTTAGCAGTCACAGGAGCTGTTGGTAGTGAGATAGTCCCAGAGCCTAGTTTTAAACATAACAATTGTTGGGCAGAGGAGATGGTGGGCTGAGGCCATTGGACCAGAGGGCACTTGATAAGCAAAAGAGCGTTGTCCAAAATACAAAATATTTAACTCTAAACTCTAAAGAATCAGATATATAAAATGCTCTGTCTCCTCTGAGTTAATCAGACTGTTTCACTCTCCTTTAGCTACAACTGCTAAAATGAAAGTGAAACATTCACTTCCTGCCTGCATGGAGCCTCTCGTGTGACATGCAATATGTGAATCATGTGACAAACCATGTTTTCATTAACTTCGGTTACTAAACAAAGTCGTAATTGTCTTCAGTTAACTGGTGAAGTTTTGGCACCAGATTAAGTGACAATTACCTTCGGGTTACTAAAAAGTCTAAGTTAACTGATGAAGTTTCCAGCTAAGTTTTAGCACCAGATAGGTCATTTACATGAAAGTTTTCATGGGGCCAATTTGGTGATTTCGTGGGAACTCGCCAGTGGATTTAAACTTTGCAACATCTCTAATCCTTACTGTTACCTGATCCGCAACTCTCAGGTGCCACTCACCATGGTTGTGGACCATCCCCATCAACTTGCCCTGTCCTGCTGCAGGCCACTGTACACCATGTCCCCAGTGCTGGGTTCCACTGATCCTGTACAGTAGACACCTCATCGCTGGCCTGGCCTGTCAGGCTGAGGTGTCCACAGGTGATACCACGCAGCAGTGTGTGTGGTTCACCTTAACCATTTGGCCAAGCACTGGCACTGCATGGTTGTATCAGGTCACTGTGACAGTGTACACAGACATCCTGTGGACATGCTGGATGTCTATGTGTGCACATTGCTGTACATGTTGTTCAGTTCAAAGGCTTGCCTGCATTGCTACCACTGCTGTCATGTACTCTCACTGGGAGGTCATGGGATAGACACTAGATGCAGTGCCAACAGCCTCACATGTACTACAGTGTGTACCACCTGAGGTGTAGGGTCACCAACAAATCTCTTCCCATGTGTGAATGTCACTGCCATGGTGTGCACCTGTGTGCCTGCACCTGTATACACACACACACACACACACACACACCTGCGTGACATGTGCGGCATTGATCTCCCATGTCATGTTGTTGTTTATTTCATACTAGCATGACTCCTCACACCACCGTAATGGTGTTCGCCATCCAGAGGTGGGCCCAGACATTTGCTATACACATGTTACATCTGGCCAACCACACCTGTACTGCTTACATGGATTGTCACATGTGCAGCCAACTGGAGTTGACCTTCACTAACTAGTGTGTCAGCCACACCTTGCCTGCATGGTACCACAACAGCTGTTGGTTGTCTGTGTGTTGCACACCCTGCATCACTGGCCATGGATGCATTACCTGTCAGGCATTGTGTGCTGTCATCAGGTGACATGGGTAACAGCCCTGCGGGACAGTGCCACTGCATTGTACAGGCACATCATTTTTCAAGTACAGTGTAGAAGTTTCTTCATATGGAGAATGATAGGTTAAGCTTCATAGAGGTTGAAATGAGAGCCTATGGCAGCAGTAAATTGTTTGGCTTCGGTGCTTAGCAAGGAGAGGAGAAAAGTGAGGGTGTGACAAAATTCAGAGCAGGGGCCGGAGGACCAAGGTGCCATTTGACAGAGGAAAAGTAGGGTCTAGGCAGGGAATCCTCAGACACGAGTTTCCTTTGTCAGTAATAAGGGTGTAGGGAGGGAGGGAGTTGCCAGAGGAGGTAGGGAGAATGTGGTTAAAACAGTAAGGAGAAATCTATGAGGTGAGAGAGGGGCAGAGTGGTGCCATTTAATTAGGTGTGAGCATTAGAAGAAGAAGGGGGTATGTAGTTAAATGGAGCCAGAAGAGTTAAGCTGAGCCATAAGAAATGGGTAACAGGGAGGGAGAGAGGAGGTGGAGGTGGAATAGAGGGTAACAGAAGGGTGGGGATCAGTGAGGGGGAGAAGGTGGTACAGGTAGAATAAGTGAGCAAAGCAGCCAGGGACTAGGGGTAAGAAAACAGGTTGTAGGGGAGTCTTAGGGGAGATAGAAAAGGAAGGAGTGGGTGCAGCAGAGGGAAGGTCAGTAGACAGGAAAGGGTCATTAGAGCTGAAGTAGATTCAGTGACCTAGGCTAGGGGCAGATTAGCAGTGGGGGCATGAGCAGGCAATGTGTCTTGAGAGGTGGGATCCAAGTTTTTTCTTGAGAGGCCCTAGTTTTGGTTCTGCCAGGAAGTCAGATGGGAGTGAGTTAAGCCACTTTGGTGCACAGTAGACAAAGGACCATTGTCCTTGGGTCATTAGGTGGAAGGGTACTTTGTATAGAGTTTTGAGAGATCCTCTGGTCAGCCTAGAGGGGCTACTTGGAAGAGCATAGTGGACACCTGCTGGGGAAAGGCCAAGAGTGGCTTTCTTGGCCAAGAGGCAGGTTTTGCTTTGAATGCGATTGTCTAAGTTTAGCCAGTCTGTAAGTGTGTACAGGTCACACATGTGGGTGAGTAGCGGACCCCAGGGCTAGGAGGCAAGACTTGTTTAGGCATATGTTTTCTATCAAAATCTATGAGACACCATCCTAAATATTTGTATAGAAATTCTGGACATGTCAAGTCTGTACAATTGACCATATGAATATAACCAGGAATTGTAATCTTAATTGTATTGACATGACCTATAAGGCAGAAGTCTAAATTTGGCTTAGTTCTTAATTTAATACATTCTAAGTCATAGGCTCTTAAATGTATTAGGTTAGCCTGAGAAGCAAGGCCAAAGAGTCAAAACTCATGTTTAAAATTATTTTTACATGGATGTTAAAGTTCAAGAATTACAAAGCAGTTTCTGGCATTAATGTAAGTAGGCAATCATAATTTAAATGACAGTTACAATTTTTTTGAACAGCAGAACAAGCGAAAATAATTTATTCAATACCACCAAAGTAGTTGCAATAAAAGAAATAAAATAAATGCAGGATATGTTATCCCCAGACCCTATGTCTGGGGTAGAGGCAACAACTCACCCACCAGTACCAACTGATGTCCGACTGAGATCCTGGGAGCTGAGATGACTCTAGGTTCTCTCTCTGAGGCTCTTACCTTGACTTGGGTTGTCATGGATTTATATACTCTTGTCAAGGCAGGAAAATAAGTGGGTCAGTATTCTGACAGTCTAATTTAGTCTTAGGCCAGGTGATCTCTAATTGATAGTTAGATGCTGGAAAGTTGTCAGTGACCCCAAACATCTGATTGATATGGGAAAGCATTTGGGCTGTAACCTTGCCTGGCATCATGGGATTACGTCTGAGATGGCCGGGAAATTTCTCTTAATTTACAGAAAACTGAAGTTGTGCTCTCAGGTGGGAATTGCAGTCAGGGGTGTGAACATCTGGCCACTCGTGTGGTTAGTTGTTTACTGGAAGAACAAGGTTGGCTTCCAGTTAACCTTTGTGGTCAGAGGTGTGAACATTTAAAATATACTGCCTGTGGTTACCAGAGGAAAGTACCCAGCAGGTGACAGAGGTTCAAAAGGTCACACTCAGTGCTCATCACAAAGTTCATCCTCAGTAATTAATTCTGTTTAAAACTGAAGAAATAAAATCAAGTGCCCAGGTTTTGAACTGGGCTATGATTAATAATAAGCAGCACACTAAAATTCATAAGTAAATATCAATTGAAAGCTGTTAATTAAATAATAAAAACGGATGCCCAAGTAATGAACTTGGCTATGATTACTATCAAACACACATTGAAACTTGTAGGTAAATAGTAATTTTAAATCAATAAAAGCAAATGCCTAAGCATTGAGCTTGGCTATGTTTATGTGCTTAAAAGCTATTGGGTGGAATCCATTCATGGTGTCCAACCCAGGATTCCGAGAGAAGTATTTGCAGCAATCCATCTGGCCACCATGCCCCAAGTTCTTGGTTTATTTATTCATCAATTGGGGTAATAGAGCAGGCAGTCTCAGTGGGGCATGCAGACTCAGAAATGGGGCAGGCAGACAGACTCAGAAATGAGGCTGACTGACTCAGAAATGGGGCTGACTGACTCAGAAATGAGGCAGACAGACTCAGAAATGGGTCTGACTGACTCAGAAATGGGGCTGACTGACTCAGAAATGAGGCAGACAGACTCAGAAATGGGGCTGACAGACCTAGTGAGGCAGGCAGTCCCAATAATGGAGCAGGCAGACTCAGTGAGGTAGGCAGACCCAGTGATGGGGCAGGCAAACTCAGTGGGATAGGCAGACCCAGTGATGGGGCAGGCAGACTCAGTGGGATAGGTAGACCCTGTAGGGTCTGTGTTGGATTGCAGGCAGAGCAGTGACTGTCTGTCATTAACCTTGTCTCCATAATCCTTGGTGGGTTTTGGGAACATTTACAGTGCTGCATGCTACTGATGGTGAATTTTGTGTTTCTGTTGCAGACAAAAGAGCCAGAGAATGGACCAGCCAGGGGTCTAGACAGGCTAGCTATTAGAGATCCAACAGCTGAAGGGATGGCAGTGTGGCCATGCTGAGTGGCACAGCCAGTCACGTGAGTATGCCTGTCTCTCATCCATTGCTGTCCTCACCTGCAGCACCCTTGTACTGTATATTGTCCACTGTGTCCAGGGATTCTCCAGTTGTGTGTGTGCATACTGCCTATGTACATGTTGGATGTGGGCCTGGCATGGCTGGCCTGTGATACTGCAGTGGCTCCATGGTGGGGACATTTGGCCACCATCCCACCCAGGGCTACCTGTGCATAGTACTGTCCTGCCTTCTGGACTTTGTGCATAGACTATGCACCTGTGGCATATGGGACCTTGTGGGACACACCCACACCCTGCAAGCAGCCTGTCCACATCATGGTTGTTGGTCAACCTGGCCATGGTCTTTGTGTCCTGTGCACACTTCATTTTGTTGGATGTGATACCCTTCTACACCATGAATATGGGTGTGCTCACAGGGTCCTCATGTATCCCTTATCCTGTATGTGGTCAACAGCCTGGTGGTGAGGAATGTCCCTGTGTTCCACCCTTGGTTCACCATTCCTGTGCAGTGGCCCAGGTTAGCCACACTCGGACTGCTGCAGACCATGATCCATCACGTGCCTTTTGGCAGTTCTCTGGGTCACGGGATGCATTGTGTGTGGCAGGTGCCTGTCTGATGTTCCCACACACTCCTGGGCCTGTGTCCACCTGCAGACCATCTCCCTTGTGTTGATTTCCCACCCATGTGTGTTTCACTGAGCCCCTACTCCTGCCCCCATTACAGTCCCTAGAATGGACCTTCAACAGCCCTTGGCATATTGGAAGAGGCCACCTATCTCCTTTGGATCCCCTTCCTTTAGTGCTGTGGTGCTCACTGGGTAGGTGACGTGCTCCTGTCTCTGTCAGTATGTGTGGTGGGTGTGTTTTGGCTTTCTGTATACTGTGGTTTTGCTTCCAGTGCTGTTCATGGGTTATGGTATTCGCAGTGCTGGCTGCTGCTTATGTAGCAATGGTTGTGCATTGTGTGTGTGAGATCCACACCGACCATGTCATATGTGGCCTGCCATGGTCTTGGCACTGCCGCAGTTGATACATGTACTGGCTGTGCACCTGTGGGACCAACAGGGGCCCTTTTGACATCAGCCATGCCCAACCCTTTCCATTATGCCATGGGTTGTCTCTCCTGCTTCTCACTGCTCTGTGGGGTGACATGAGTACTTTGCCTTTGCACACAGAACTTCATGTGCAGTGAGCACTGTCCACCCTGCTACCATCAGCTGTCTGCTGCCACTCACATTCTGCTTTACTGCCACGTGCCACCCTTCACACAGGACCTTCTGTACCTGCACTGGGGCATGCTGTTCATACCCATAGTGGTGTGCTGCATCTCCTGACACATGCTGCATCTTGGGGACCTGTCCCTGTATCTTTACATAGCTACATGGCCCTATGCCTTCCAGTGGCCACTCCTGGGCAATGCTGGTGGTGGGTCACACATCTGTGTCCCACACTCTTGGAGTTGCTGTGTCCTGTGTAGGCTGTGCTAGTCATCCCCACACTGTGACTCCTGTCTGCCATTTTCAGTGTTCAGTGCCTGTCTTGAACCTGTCAGCCTGGCCCACAGTGCATACTTGATGGTGCCATTCAATGGGGGTCACCTGCCTAAGCACCTCTGCCTCATGTTGTACTGGTCAGAGAGTGTTGCTCTTTCCATTAGCAGATTATATCTTTTAGCCACTAGAGGCCCAGTAATAAGTACACTTACCCAGTCCAACCCAATACAATACAATACAATTCCTGTCTCATTTTACTTATTGTGTGGTCAGTCTATCATATTCATCAGTCTTTGCCCCTTCCCTCTACCGATTGATACTGATTGATTGGCCACACCCGCCAAGTTCCTAACCAATCCTTCTAGCACTTCTACTCCTCTTAGAGCTATTGTTCTGCACACCAGGCTCGCTGTCTCTGGCAGGCACAACACTTCCTAATCCTGTCTTCTCCTATCCACTTAACTGACTGTGTCCATAACTCTCCTAGCCCTCGTATTTGTGGTGCCATGACACACCTTTATACTCAAGCCTTTTCTTATTCCTAACCATCTTATCCATAGTGGCTCACCACAACAAAGAACAAGGATCGGGTCCACCTCTGGAAATTTCCAATCCTGTAACCGAAACCTCATTCCACTGCACTGCCCCTTATTTAATATGTCCACCTCCCTTTATTCTTGGCCCATATCCTTCATCCTTACACTTTCTGCTCCCTTCATATGTCAATCAGAGCACTCTCCTTAGCATTACATCGCACCCATCATCACCTTGCGGAAGGTCACAAAGGAAAAAGCTCCTATCCTGCAAAACTGGATCAAGAAACTGCTTCTCTTGCTCCTTCTCTGTTCAGGTAACATGGCGCTAAACCCTGGACCCCAATTACCACTTGCATCTCCTGCAGAATTTGAATCTGCACCGGACTTAAGTTCATGTTAGTCAACATACTGAGCCTCACAAAAAGTTTGATCAGCTCCAAGTATGGATGGCCTTACTGAGCCGGACCTCATTATTATAACTGAATCTTGGCTCAAAAGTCAAACAGTGATCATCAAGTCTCCTTCCTGCCTACAATCTGCACAGGGCAGATAGGGAAATAGAGAGGATGGTGCGGCCATCTACACTAAATCTAAGTTTACAGTCAGTGATATTCACTATTAATCTAAACCAAAAGAGTACAAAATTATGTCTCTCAAATTACACCTTCCATCTACTGAATGTCTTACTATTATTGATGGTTATTACCCCCAATCTGGTGGCACTGACATCCTCACCATACTTAAAACCTTAATCGCCTCCACCAACACTGAAACTTTAATACTTGGGAATTTTAATGTGGACTGGCTCACCTCCAAGTCACACAGCCTGAAATGCTTCTGGACGTAAGTCGGTTTAGCCCAGTTAGTCAGTGAACCCACTAGAACCAATACATCCAGTCTCAACAACAGTTCTTTCCTTGATGTCATACTTTCATGCATCCTCACAAAATTCTTCACTCTGTAGTCTTCCACAATGACATGAGTGATCATGGGTGGTTGTTTTGTACAAGATCACAAATTATAGCCTGACAGCAACCAACACTCATAACTAAGCGGTCCTTCAGAGTTTAATGCATCGGACCACTTATCTGACTTGAGCAAAATCAGATGGCAAGACATCTACCTTGCCAAAACAATTTATGAGGTGGTCACTGTTCTTAATGACAACCTCATCATGCTGGCCAACAAGCATGCCCTTTGATCAAAGTCAGGGTGTAAAACATCCAACCCATGGTTTACATCAGATCTCAGGGCTACACTCCTATGCCATGATAAACTCTGGGCTAAGGCTAGAAAAACCAAAAGTCCAGCTGAATGGCATACATTCAGAGCAGCTAGAAACACCTGCATTAAACAAATCCACACAAGCAAAGCCAACTATTATGTTTCCACCCTTGAACAGGCAAAGGAATTCCCAAAATCTGGAAGACACACAAATCCATCAAGATCGGCCTATAGCCTCTCCATCCCTCTGAAGATCCTCAGCAATGGTAGGGCTGTGGAAAACAGCTGCCTAATCCTTGAGAAATCAACAATCACGTTGTAACTGCTGGCCTAGATTTCGACTCTTGCCTTATGCAGCCTGTGGTACCAGCCAAGACTGTAATAACATTGACTCGCAAACTTCGACCTGCCCACTCCAGTTGTGCCAGCTTAGCTATAAAGAAGTTGAAGATTCACTTCTTAACATAGACGTTTGAAAAAGTGCATAGGACGATGGTCTAGAAACTTTTTTCTTAAACTAGGCTATGTCGACCTCACTGCCCCATCCTCCACATATTCAGTCTTTCCATTTCCACTGCCACTGTTCCCTCCTGCTGGAAATCTACCCACATCCTCCCATTATTCAAGTCAGGGACCCATGTACCTAAACAACTATAGGCCCATCTCAATCTTATCTGTCCTCTCCAAAGTCCTCGAAAAGCTAGTTTACTCCCAAATGAAACTCCATATCGTATCATCTTCAATCCTCAACCTCGCAATCTGGCTTCTAGCCCAACCATAGTACAGTAACTGCTCTAGCCAAAGTTACCAATGAATGGATCACAGCCATGGACTCCAAGAAAGTTACTGGTGCAGTATTTTTAGATCTCAGCAAAGAGTTCGACACTGTCGACCTACAATCTGTTAGTCTCAAGCCTAATAAAAGTAGGTGCCACCTCCCCCGCTCCCCAGTGGTTTACCAGCTACCTATTTGGAAGGACCCAGAAAGTAAAAGCTGGTGGCCTCTTTTCTGCATCCCTCCCAGTTGTCAGAGGAGTCCCACAAGGCTCCATATTAAGTCCCATCCTCTTCTCCTGTACATTAATAACCTTGACATATATCCCAGTCCCATCTGCATTTCTTTGCTGATGATACTGTACTGTATACATCAGGCCTTACACTGACTGAAGTGAGGGATGTACTCAAGCTGACTTTGCACAACTAAAATCAACCTAATCAATGCCAAACTACTCCTCAAAGCCAAGAAAACTAGGCCGTGATCTCTGCCCCAGCATCCACCTCCACTTCCCTTGCAAACACGCATAATGAATTCATCACTACCTCCTAGGTGAACCCCTCAAATCACCTCCAAATTCAAATATCTTGGTATGTGGCTAGACAACAAGTTTCCTTTCACAACCACTTGATGATCTGGCAAAGAGGCTAAACATTAGGCTAGGGTTCTTCCTCCGTAAAGTCTCTCTTTCCATTGGATACCAGAAGTAGGCTGGTCCAGGCCACTTTGTTGCCGCTACTCAACTATGGAGATCTAATCTATTCCTCCACAGAGGCCTCAGGACTCAACAAGCTAGACATCCTCTACCACCACGCTATACAGTTCATGACAAACCTACCCTACCGGACCCACCATTCGATTTGTACTTAGCGCGTTGGCTGGACATCACTCTCAACTAGGCGCATGCTTCATGCTGGTATCTGGACTCTTAAGCTACTCCTGAACAAGCTCCTGAACTATCTCACAACCCTTTTCTGTATTTCCCATAGTGCCTACTCTCTTAGGATAAATGACCTCCTCCTCCTCCTCTCGATGTCCGAGAACTGGCACCTCACTTCGGCAAGTGGGCCATGTCGAAGCGTACTCCCAGCAATCTGGAATCAGCTCCAAGCGTACTGAAGCTTCCCAGTACTGTCCCTGTCAGCCTATATAAAAGGCTGGCTGCAGCAAAAATAAAAGATATGTGCAGCTGTTTCTAAATCTTAGCTCACTGCTCTAACCCTAGCAAACTGCTTCCTCTTACTTACCTAGAAATTAGCTGCCTTGATACTCTGAAACAAGCATGTTGTGCCTTTTTTCTGTACTTGTATTTTTCTGTCATTGTCATTTTTATGCAACATGTCAATGCTTGCCCATAATTCTGGGTGCACGTTGCCTGACAACAGTAGGAGTAGGAGTACAAGCCTCAAGGAGCTAAGATGTATTTCCATGAGGGAGTGCTTTCATCTGCTAGCCGTGCAGGAGATTTCCAAGAGGTGTCGGTGGAGAGTGAGGTTAGAGTATACAGGAGGACCAGGGGGTATACATGGTCCAACAATAGTAGAGGACAGTTCCTTGGAGGTAGGGAGACCCTGGGCAGAGGCTGGGCCCAAGGTGCAGAGTGTCTAGGAGGTGAAAAGTTGTTTCAATTTGGAAGCATTGGGATGGGGAGGAAAGCAGGCTCCAGGGGTGGAGCAGGAAGGAGACAAGCGAGGACAAAAGAGTGGGGGACAAATGCAGGAAGGAGCATAATAAGATAGAAGCAGGTGGAAGGTGGAGAGAGGGCATATAGACAGGCAGGCAAGGCTAAGAGATGGAGACGGAGAGCAGTAGGGCGGAGCAGCGGGAAGTGGATTCACTGCCAGGGTAGAGGCCAGGCAGCTCAGTGACACAGTGAGATAAGGGTTAAAAGTGAGCGAGGGCTGTTAAGAAGGAGCAGTATATTGCAAATGCCTGTGCCAGACCTTGCAAGGGTGTCTGTGCTTTGTAAATGGCATCACAGGTAATTTACATGGAACCCCTGCTCCCTTCCCTGCCCGTCACAGTGTATTTTGCAATTGTTTAGGTAAAGCTTGGGAACCCACTGTGCATGATGTTAGAGCACAAGTCTGCTGATGTCACTAAGTGGTCATTGTGATCAATTAGTGACACTTTAGGACTGTGGTTAATCCATGGTTTGCCACATAGGCAGCTGTCTGCATGTGCCAGTATTGTAACAGAGAACTAAAGAAAGAGGCTACATAAGGACAAGTCAGAATAAAACACTAGAAATGAGTTCAGAAGGGAAAAAAAAAAAAGTGTTAGTGGTGGGACAAGGACTGGGACTGGAGTGGGGATGAAGACAGGCTGGCTCCTGCAGATCTGTAAATTAACTCTATTCCTAGAAATATAAAATGCCAAGATCAAGCAACCCTTCCAGGGCTAAGGACAGCTGAAGAGCTACAGTACGTGGCATGTTGGACAGGACTGAATTTTTTTTCACTATTCAAAGACAAAACTGCATGTACTGTTGTGAATCAGCTGACTCTGAGAACATTCTGAAGATGTTACTGAAGCATTAGGGACTAAGAGGTTTTTGATGGCACTGACTCTTTGAAGATTAGCTCAGAAAGATTGACTTCTGCAGCTATTCATACCTGGAAAAAACAAAAAAAAATGAAACAAGCCTGGCAGTCAGTTGCAGGAATAGGACAGCAAGCTTAAAAGCAATGTTGTTGAAAGTGTTTCATGAGCTTATGGCCAGTTTATACTGTATTTTTTCCTAGTATCTCCTTTATGTCAGTCACTGCAAGAATGCATACAAATCATTGTTTATTGCTGCAACCATAGCGTGACTGCATTATGCCCTTTCTGCTGATTTTAGGATAGTGTAATAGTGGGGGAGTTGAACTGCTTACCTTTGCCTCTTAGAAGGGATGGGAAGCATTGCAACATTCAAATTGTATTCCTCTATCTCATTCTGTATACAGCATAGAAACACAGAAACATAGAAACGATGGCGAAAGAGACTGAGGGTTCATCATGTCTTTATTATTGTCTGCTTCCCTGGTGCTGTGCATAGACCTCAATTTTCCTACAATAGGTGCTCCAACAAGTGACATCATTGTTTGCAATCAGTCAGCATCTCCTGATGCTGATACTGTGCTGCACTGACTGCTGTACTGAAAAATGGAGCAGCTCCTCATTGAAACAAGTTCTGGCCAGAGCCAACAGGGCTGCAGCCAAGGCTGCGAAGAATGGTCAGAGGGCAGAGACTCAGAACCGCTTGTAGCCACACAAGAATGTGTGAGCTGGCAGTTTGTGCATATCGTTGACCTGCATCCATTTGTTGCCATGATAGCGGCACATTAGGAGCTCCTCCGGTGCTCCGCCCTCAAGATCACTTAGTTGGGGTCCGGAGACATGAGGCTGTGGCGCAGAAGCTGCAGAAGTATTTGTTTAAACAGTGCCAATGAGTGCTCTGGGACTGAATATATACATAATAATGAGCTGCTCATTAACATGGTTAATTAATACTCATGAGCAACTCATTGGCTGCTCGAACCAGGGATTCAATTGTGAGGAGCTGGGGTCTGCAACACTGACTAGTGAGTCACTAGCATTATTAAGAGGGGAAGGAAATTGTTTTACCAGGAAAGGCACACTAATGTGAAGCTTGTTTCCAGGTGCGACATGAGAGCACAGAGAAGTTGAATGATTTGCTCAGAGTCGCACAGTATGCAAGTGGAGGCTGTGGTATTCAAACGCAGGTCTCCAGGTTTTCAGCTCAGTGCCCTAAACCAAAGTGCTATTCTGCCTCCAAGGAGTTGCAAGACTAACTAAGAAATGCTTCAGTAATGGAGAAACTGGGTCAAATGATTGGGGAATGGCAGTATCAGTAATAAGATGGCATTGAGCAAGTGTTGTGCCATCAGATACCAGGACTACTTGGAACATTACAAGACACCAGTGTTATATTCTCAAAATATATTCTCCTTAAACCTTTTTCAGAACAGGAACCTAGTAGGATGGTCCAGTTACCCAGTAGAAGTATACTGTGGTTTCGTGCCAGCAGCCAAAATCTGGAGAGGAAACCTGTGTTGAAGTTGGACTACCAGAGCTGGGGTATTGCTGTTGCATGCAGCATATCCCATCCTGAGAACAGATGATGTCAGTGTCCTGACTCCTTGTGGTAGAGCTAGAGAATCAGCTTCCTCATGGGGGCGATGTTTGCTTTCATTGGCACTATGATGATTGAGGACAACAGACACTGTGCATAGCAATAGGGTGGAGAAAGAGTACAGGTGTTAAAGAAGACGGAAAAGTGACAGCCCCCAGTTTAATGGTGCCAGTGCATTCAGGCTCTGATCTTCCAGCTGTTCCGTCCCCATTCAGCCTGTGTGTCCCTGGTAAACTAGGCCCATCACTGAGGTGGGGTATATGGTCAGTTGGATAAAAACCTAGATAAATCAAAGAATTGGACCCTGGTGTCTATTGCATTTCTCTTGCTTATTTGTTTTATTTATGTGCACTTTTTCACCCAGGAGCCTGACTAAGATGCAACAGCTTATTTTTAGATGTGTCTTGCTTTTTACAGCTGTGGGTGGAGCCTATAGCCATTTTGCTTCATGCTCCTAAAAAGGCCAACCGTGGCAAGCTTACGTTGGAAGTATCCTTTCAAAAGTCCAATAGAGCTTGGAACACTCCACCACGGTTGGTTGCTGTGGAGTAACAGCTGCACTATTTTGGCTGTTACTTCTGCATTCCAAGACAAGAACTGAGCATGTGCACCTCACACGCATGCGCAGTTCTGCCAATGCTACCATCTTGGCAATGGCAGAATGCCATTCACCACAACTATGCATGCATGAGTGCTGCGCATGCAAACATGCATCGCTGCCACCATCTTAGACATGGCACTCGGCGGTGCTCACTCTCCAGAGCTTTACAAACTTGCCACAGCTGTATTGGTTCTGGCTAGAGCTTGTATCTAATGTTACAGCTGGGGCTGCATCCAGTGGTCAAGTGATTGCCCAAGGCCACAGAATAAGTCTCAGGAACACAATGGTGATATTACACTTCAAAAATATATAGCAAATTTGTTATGCTCATCTCTCTTAAATTGTGCATGATGTCTTAAATAAACAAACAAAAATACTTTTCAAGCTATTTGTTTCTAAAATTTTCCCGCATCTGATATCAGACACTCATGTCTATAATTTCATATTTGAGAAAATAGTTCCTGGTCAGGTTGAACTTGTAGGGTAGTGCGTTGCACTTCCACGTAGCAAAACCGGGTTTGTACTGCAAGTTAGACTCCTATCCCTGGGTAGCTGTAGACAAGGAAAACTGTTAAGGCAGTTTCTCTGGCTCAGGAGAATGATTTCACATTATTCACTGTGCTAGTGCTTTGGTTTGGAAGTTGAGCTGTTGTGAAATTCTATTTCATTAGTAGCACTGCTGTGGAAAGGCCATTCACATTAATTAGATTCCACCAATGTTTTCAAAACCTTCTGCAGAATAAAGTATACATTCAGCATGCTGCAGATTGTTTTGTTTTTTCAGCCTGAAATGTGTGATCTGAAATGCAGGAATAGCATGGAGTTCTATGGAACTGATCATCCCACTGAAATTCTGCCTACCACATTTCTACAAATTCTTACCTGTTTCTTGTGCAGATTTCATGGAAGTAAAACAATTCCTCTACTTGGGAGTGAACTTTGGAGTTTTGATTGACCACATTATACCCTGCCCTCCCACTGCAGACTCATTTTTATATTACTAGGTTTAACTAGACAAGGCAGGAGCAAAAGACCCTCAGGCGGTTAGAGGGTGAATCAGTGACCTTAGAAACCCCTCATTCCAGATGACTTTTAGTTCATCTCATTGTTCCCCGTGGTCCTCGTCATTCCGTACTGAATCTTGAAGACTCATGAAAAGCCCCACTGTTGGGAGGAAGAGCCTCATGGCTGTTTGCCGTGGGCAGGATAGGAGAGGAGCAGACTATAAGTCAGGCAGGTAGTGGAGGATCAGATACCAAAGTTAAGACTGGCCTTACTACTGGGGCTACAGAAAATTGGTCACTGGAAAGTTGGTCACAGGAAATCTGGTTGTGGAGTCATGTTAGCCATATTCGGTTCACTGAAACTGTGCTTCAAGACAGAAAGGTTAAAATTTCTCTAAAGAGCCCCTGACAACATTGGAATGACTTAGAAAAATGCAATATTGAGGCATAATTTATCTTACATTTCATGTTTTCTCTGTAATTCTCACCTTGCTTCTTTATTACTGTACAAAGAACACGCATGAAAACAGGATTTCTGCCCTATCTGCTCTGACTGTTTTTCTATATCTGACTTCACAGTACTGTTATATACAGGATAATGCTTGAGTAACAGTGGTTAACCAGGATGTAATCACCTCAAGCAGTTGCCAGGACAACCAAGTAAACCTCAAGAGTGCAGCTCAAGAGGTTTACAGATGTCATGGCAACTGTGAATGGTTGATCTGTGGTGACCAATGTTACTCAGGCATTGTATTGTATAGTGTATGGAAAAACTAGCCACTGTGGGAAAAATACTGTTTTTTCAATGTACGTTTGTTCTCCTGCTCAGCTACAAATGCCTCCTGGTTTGAATATTGAGCAACTGCAGTGCTGAAATTAGCCATTGTGATCTATACTGCAGCGGGTCTGTAACTGTCTGAATGGAATGTGTGTGTTTTGCATGAATGTCCTACCAGCAGATCACCTTTCATTTTCTAGAATTTTGACAGGTGGTGACATTCTATCAGTAATCCCATCATTATGACATAATTAAGCAAGGTTTACAGCTGATGTCATAACGATGGGATTATCGGATTATAAACTGGTTAAAACAGGGTTAATCGATACTGGCCCAGATATTCAAAGGTTGCGCATGGCACAACAGTGTTCGCCATGCACAACCCACTGATGCGCCTCTCAGAGCGATATTCAAAAGGGAAAAATAAATAAGACAAATCCTGATGCACGGAGAGCATCAGTAATGTATGCAGGCACAGGGGACGTGCCCATGCATAACCTGCACAGCCCGATATTCAGCCCGAATGTGCAGAGTCATGCATGCGCCCAGCCCCTACCTGCACCTGCACAAAAGATTAAGCCAAAAAAAGGAACAACTGATGGCCACCCACAGGTGAGCTGCGGATTGCGGGTGCAACACAGCAGCTGTCATCTATGGGTGGCCACCGAGTTCCTGCCACACCTGGCGGCACCCCCGCCCCATAGTGGGCATCTGTGTCTAAAATCCCCCTGTCCAATTTCCTGGTGGTCCAGTGGACTGCACTGAGCCAGTCGCGGGCATCTGTAAGAGAACCCCCAAGTCCAATATCCTGGTGGTCCAGTGGGCCACACTGAGCCAGTGCGGGCATCTGTAAGAAGAACCCCCAAGTCCAATATCCCTGGTGGTTCCAGTGGACCAATCGCTGCTCGATCGCGGGCATCAGTACCTCATCAAATACCCCTACTACCCTGCTGGTCTAGTGTATCCCCCACCCCACCCGCCCACTGGGCCCCACCGCCCTCCCCTCCGTCAGCCAGTGGGCGGCAGCACCCCAACTGCCTGCCGCCCGCAACCGCCGACCCCGGCAGCTCGGTGGGGCTGCGCACCCGATGGTTCACAGCGCCAGGCCAATGGGTGTGCAACTCCCATACCTACTCAGTCCAGGTATGTGAATGAATTCATTCGTTAGGTCTGGACTGAGTAGTACGGTATGGGCTGCACCCATGCTCCACTCTGGCCACTTGCACCATGCACAGTGGGGTGGCCAGGGTGTGATATTCAAAGCTGCTGTGCCATAGTTCAGCTCCATTGAATATCGCCCAGACCACACCCCCTGCACAACAAAGTTGAGCTGCGCCCAGGCTTGCGCCACAGCCTGGTGCAGTTTGAATATCCGGCCACTGTCCATACATAAGACATTGTAATCTGTTGGAGTTGTGGAGATAATTATGATGTCTCAAACAAGCAAATATAAAGTCAAATATACACAAGAAGCACAGATAAAGTCAGGGACAGTGATCATATTTTCATGTAGCTGTCCTCAGTAATAAAAATCAAGTGTAAAAACTGGAGAAAACATACAACATCTAACTTGAATTGCATCTAAATCTTACATTGTTTAATGTTTTCTAATAGTGCTAGGGTCTCTTTAAAGCATCCTCAATATTATCCCACTCCTGCTTTCATCAACAATAATGGATATTTGTTATCTGGAATGAGATTCCTTCCTGTTTAGTCGAGTCTGGACTCCTTTAAGTTTCTTATCTGCTATCCATAAGTATTTCCCTGATTCACAAAAACTGCTTCCTGAAATGTAAATGCATATACAGTACAAAAATGCAGCCTCCTGCCAGTTGGACACTCCCTGGTGCCCACACTGTAACCTACATTGTTTTCTGTACACCATGCCATTGTGTGAAGAATGGGCACACACAGGAAGTAATAATGAACCTTTTGTCCTTTACATTAAATACCACATTGAAAATAATGTTAGAGCATAACTGTAGTGATAAGATAAAGTGTGTGTGTGTGTGTGTTGGGAGGTGGGGTCTGGCAATTTCACCCCAGATGTGAACAACACTCAGTTTTACCCTGTTCTGCTTGTTCTGTGTGCAGATGTTGGGGTATCACCTCATGGTAAGAGCTCACCCCTATGTGTCTTACGACTAAGTGACCCACTATTTCCTTACTCCCTGTGACAACCCACCTCTCCTCTGGGCTGAAACAGCTTTTAGAGAGGTGTGTGTATCCTCAGTATTGCTGCCACCAGCCAGACTTTCTTTCCGGCACCTCTTTCCAAGTGTACAAACTTGAAAAATCACCGCGATACAATTGCACAAGTTAAAGTCTGGTAGTGTGTCTCTTTCAGGTAGCGGATGCTACACAGAGTTTACCTTAGCCAGTGGACAACCAAATCTTACCTTAGAAAAATGACATCAGAGTCACAACTGTTGAGCAAATAAATAGCTTTTACTTAACAGAAAGTGCAATGAGCATTTACAGGAAATGTATTTACAACACAAGAGAATAACACTCATACAGGAAAAGTAAACAAATGTTTTTAAACAACAGATGGCAAAAGAAGAAGGCTATTACTGAAATATACTATCACTAAACTTACCCTTCCCTGTCCTTACAAGAGACACTGGACCCTGTTCTAACTGCCAGCTCCCACGGACATACCAGGTAGGCTCCAAGCTTATGTTTCTCCACAGCTTCTAAAGGCAAGAGAGGTTCTCTGTCTTACAGAAGCTTATATAGTCTATGGAGACTAGGTCATTCCTATTCTCCCTTAAATGCACCAATCAACTAACATGTATGTATTTAATTGTCCCAATCAGAGTGAACACCTATTGGTGACCAATTATATTCCCTTTTCACCTTAAGTTTATATTTGAATGATCCAATCCATTCAAACTGCCTGTGTCCGTGTCTGCAAGGTCTGTGTGTGTCTAGAGATGTCCACTGAGATTTATGACCCAGCTCTTATCTAGCAGCTAGAATTCCACAAGCTGGTTGCTGCTGGAGGATTTCAGCCTCAGTGTATTTTTCCACACTGCTAAAAAATAAGGCATCTACAGAATCCAAACCATTAACTCTTTTCCTTCCCATTTATGTCACATCTCCCAGATATTGAAATTGTCCTTGGGCTACCCAAGTGACACAGCCGTTCATCTGATACTGGAAGTGCCCAAAGTATCCAGCCAGGCCATTAGCCCTGCCTAGATAGCCCATCCGCATTTGCATTTTGTTTGCCACTGCGATGCTGTATGGTCATGTTGTATGCCTGTAGTACCAAACTCCAACGTAGTAGTTTACCATTTTGTCCACTGGACCTATGAAGCCAAATCAGGGGATTATGATCTGTGACCACAGTAAATTCTCTCCCATATAGGTAAGGCTGCAGCTTCTGAAGGGCCCACACTATTCCCAAGCATTCCTTCTCAATTGTGCGTATACCTCCTCTCTGGGCAAAGCCTTCGGCTGAGGTACACAACTGGGTGCTCCTCCCTGCTGAGTAACTTGGCTCAGCACAGCCCTCAGCCCATGATCTGAGGCATCCACATGGACCATAAACTTTAAACTATAATTGGGGCTGGCATACAGCTGGGCTGCTCAAGGCCTTCTTTAGCTCCTGAAAAGCAACCTCACAGCCTTCTGACCACTTCACTGCATCTGGCTTTCCCTTCTTGGTTAGGTCTGTCAGGGGCTTAGCCAGATCGCTATAGCGGGAACAAACCTCGGTAGTACCCTGCAGTCCCTAAATGCCCTGACCTGTTTCTTTGTGGTAGGAGTAGGCCAGGCCATGATGGCATCAACCTTGGCAGGCTCCGGACGGATGTGTCCACTACCCACCCGGTGCCCAAGGTAGGATACTTCTGCCATACCTATCTGGCACTTCTCTGCCTTGACTGTCAGACCTGCCTTCTTTAACCTGTGGAACACATCCCACACATTCTTGATGTGCTCATCCCAGGTCTGGCTATATGGCTATATCATCCATATAAGCCAATGCAAACTCACCTACCCCAGACAGAATCGATCTACAAGCCGTTGAAAGGTTGCAGGTGCATTCTTCATTCGAATGGCATTACCTTAAATTCATATAAACCAAATGGAGTAACAAGCGCAGTCTTTCCTGGCACGAGGGGTCAGAGGTACCTGCCAATAGCCCTTTGTTAGGTCTATTGTGGTCAAATACTTGGCTCCCCCAGTCGCTCCGGGTCTCATCTGTTCTGGGCATGGGATAAGCATCAGACTCCGTGCAGCTGTTAAGCTTCCGGTAGTCCACGCAGAATCGTGTGGTGCCATCTCTTTGGGGATCAGTACCACGGGTGATGCCCAGGGGCTACTAGATTCCTGGATTACCCCCAGTTCCAGCATCTCTTTGAGCTCCTCTTTCACAGTCTGCTTAACATGCTCAGGTACCCTGTAGGGGACTGTTTCAGGGATCCTGGGTCCCTGTATCCACATGGTGCTCTGCCATCGTGGTGTACCCTGGTTTCCCTGTGAACATGTCTTCAAATTCTCTCAGCACACTAATTTCTTGCTCCTGGGCTGGTGTCAGCTGTTCCGAGAGGGTAAGGCTGTCCACAGAGGATGCACCTGGCCTCCCCAAGTAGGTCCACCAGTGGATCTACCTCAGTTTCCTCCTCTAGCACTGCATACAGCGAGGACCATTTCCTCTCTGTCATGGTAGGGCTTCAGCATGTTAACATGATACACCTTTCGTTTGCATCTCCTGTCCGGAGCTCTATCATGTAATTGACATCACTAACCTTTTGGACAATGGAGAATGGCCCCTCCCATGCTGCCTGTAACTTATTCTGTCGGACAGAGATGAGTGCCATCACTCGCTGTCCCACCTCATATTCTCTGGCTCGGGCTCCATGGTCATACAGACATTCTGCCGCTGTTGTGCAGTGGCCAGGTGCTCCTGAGCAAACCCCATGAGCTCCCTAAGGCGGGTCCTGAAGTTCAGGACATACTCCACAACAGACTCCCCTTGGGAGGCAGGTCACCCTCCCATTCATCCCAAATCAAATCTAGTGCCCCGCACCCTATGACCAAACAGGAGCTTGAAAGGTGAGAACCCTGTGGACTCCTGTGGGACTTCCTGTATGCAAATAGGAGATGAGGCAAATATTTGTCCCAGTCTCTCTTATGCTGGTCAGCAAAAGTCCTTAGCATGGTCTTAAGGGTTGAATTAAATTGCTCCACTAGACCATTAGCTTGGGGATGGTATGGGAGGTTTTGAAGCTGCTTTACCCCACTTCTCCCACAAACTACTCATTAATCCTGACATAAATTGGCACCGGTCTGACAGTATCTCCTGGGGAAAGCCCACCGGCTAAATATTTCCAACAGTGCATCTGCCACTGGTCCTGCCTCAGAGGATGTTAGGGCCACTGCCTCTCGGTATCTAGTGGCATAGTCTACAACTACCAGGATATACAGCTTGCCAGTGCAACTTAGGGGTGCTCAATGGCCCCACTATGTCCACTGCTACCCTCTTGAAGGGTTCATCAATAATGGGCAGGGCACCAAAGCTGCCTTGGCCTTGTCCCCATTTTCCTACCCGCTGGCACTGTGGACAAGTCCGGCAATAATTTGCCATATCCTTGCCAATACCAGGCCAGAAGAAATTGTTGGTGAGGCGCTTTCGTGCGCCTCACTCCCAAATCCCTGAAAGGGATATCATGTGCAGGGCCAAAAGCTGCTGACGGTGAACCTTAGGGACTACCAGCTGCTGGAGTACCTCACCAGCTAGCCCTTCCTCTGTTGTACATTCTCTGTACAACAGCCCATTATCCCAGTAAATGGACTCTTTACCCCCTGAGAATGCTCAGCCCTATGAGCTATTTCCTCAATTTTTCCAGGGTAGAGGTCAGTTCGCTGTGCAGCACTCAGCTGCCCTCGTCTGACCCTTCCCAGTGCCTCTTCTGAAGAAAGTCCTGTGGGTTCCTCTATTTGTGACTGGGGTTCTGAACTGCAGCTTCTAGCCAGCCCCTCCCTGTGCTGGACACTTCCTCAGCTGCTGAGGGTGTGGCTGGACCACCCAGAGTCAACCCTCTTCCCCTCAGAAGCTTGCCCTTGTGCCTGACTACGAGTTACAACACACACCAGTTTTTACTGGGGTCCAAATCCTTCCCCACAATCATACTTACAGGTAGGTCCTCTACAACTCCCACCTCCTTTTCTACATGGCCCCTTCCCAGCTCAGGAAGACTCTAGCCATTGGTAATGGGACTGGTGGCCCTGTAGTACCTGAACCTTGGAGTATTTCCCAGGCATGATCTGCTCTGCTCGAGATGAGATCTTGCCTTACCAGGAGATGTTAGCACCTGTATCCCATAGTCCCTGTGTTACTATTCCATTAACTGTAATGGGACGCAGATTCTCATCAGAGGAGAGTGGTTCTTCAGACTGGACACACCCTACAAACACACCAGTGCCCTTTTGATCACCCGCCCCAATATCTCTGCCCCTTAACCAGTTTCTGAGGGCAGTTATATCTCAAGTGTCCCACTTGATTGCAAATATGACATTTCTTGGGACCTGTTTCTTAGTCCCTTAGAACCAGAGGGCTCTACTTTGGGCTCAGGTGCAGGCTGGTTTCCTTTGGGCTGCCCCATGGGATCCCTTATACCCATGTGCCCCCCATACCACTAAGACTTACGTTGTGTGTGTGTGGCGGCTAGACAGATACTCGTCAGCGCTTCCTGCCACCTCTGTGGAAGAGGCGCATGCCCTGTCTATGAGCCATACACGCATGTCCTCAGGTACAATTTTAAGGAATTGTTCTCTCTCACCAATACATCTTTAATCAGTTCCACAGTAGTTGCTTTAGCCCCTCCATCCACCTATCAAGGTAAGTATACAGTTTAACCTGCAGTTCTGCATAACTGTCTTCTGGGCTTTCTTTAACTCCTAAATTTTCTTCTATAAGCCTCAGGAGTTAATTCAAAACGTTTCAACAACACTGTTTTACTTTATCATAATCAGCATAGTCTTCATTACTCATTTTAGCAAATGCATTCACGCTCTCCCGTCAGCAAAGGGTGTGAGATAAGTTGACCAGGAAGCCTTATTTAATTGTAATTGATTACATACTCTCTCAAATGACCTAAAAATAAATCAAGGTCATCTCCCTCTTTAAACTGAGGAACAATTTAGAATTCATTTTGGCTTCATGAGGTAAACTCACTCCACGTTACTCACGGTTTGCTGACTGCAGAGAGTCATCATCTCCTTCTCGTGCTGTTGTCTCTGGTGTTCATGCTGTCATTCTTTTCTCTGTCTTCACATTCTTTCTCTCTGTCTGCCAACCTTCTTGCTTCTGCTTCAGCATCCAGTCTTTTCACCTCCAATGCCTTGTCTTGCAGCAATAGCTGCAGTCATGATGCCTCAAGCTGATTTGGGGGCCTGCTGCCTCAGTTCCTGACTCACCCCGACTGTCTGCTTCAGATCATGTGCCAAGAAGGTAGCTATGAGATCTGCCTTTTTCTGCTTCAGACTTTCCAGGCAGAATCCCTTTTCCTGGCACCTTTCAACAAGCTGTGGCACAGTAAGTGAGTCATACTCAGTGGAGCTCATTCTCTACTGCTACACTATACTGTGCTATCTAGAAACAAATAAAACTGTTATGCGAATGTATCCTCTTGTATATCCTGTTTTGCAATGCTAAGGTAACTGTTCCACTGGCAAACTCTGTATCAGTGTGCTACGTAGTCCGCTATCATCACCCCACCACTGCCAACCAATATGTGACAGCCCACCTCTCCTCTGGGCTGAAACAGCTTTTAGGAGGTGTGAGTGTAATCCTCAGGTGACCGCTGCCACCAGCGGACTTTCTTTCCGGCACCTCTTTCAAGTGTACAAACTTGAAAATCACACATGCAATTGCACAAGTTAAAGTCTGGTAGTGTGTCTCTTTCAGGTGGCGGATGCTACACAGGTTTACCTTAGCCAGTGGACAACCAAATCTTACCTTAGAAAAATGACATCAGAGTCACAACTGTTGAGCAAATAAATAGCTTTTACTTAACAGAAAGTGCAATGAGCATTTATAGGAAATGTATTTACAACACAAGAGAATAACACTCATACAGGAAAAGTAAACAAATGTTTTTAAACAACAGATGGCAAAAGAAAGAAGGCTATTACTGAAATATACTATCACTAAACTTACCCTTCCCTGTCCTTACAAGAGACACTGGACCCTTTCTAACTGCCAGCTCCCACGGACATACCAGGTAGGCTCCAAGCTTATGTTTCCCACAGCTTCCAAAGGCAAGAGAGAGTACTCTGTCTTACAGAAGCTTATATAGTCTATGGAGACTAGGTCATTCCTATTCTCCCTTAAATGCACCAACCAACTAACATGTATGTATTTAATTGTCCCAATCAGAGTGAACACCTATTGGTGACCAATTATATTCCCTTTTCACCTTAAGTTTATATTTGAATGATCCAATCCATTCAAACTGCCCTGTATCCGTGTCTGCAAGGTCTGTGTGTGTCTGGAGATGTCACTCGAGATTTATGACCCAGCTCTTATCTAGCAGCTAGGAATTCCACAAACTGGTTGCTGCTGGAGGATTTCAGCCTCAGTGTATTTTTCCACACTGCTAAAAATAAGGCATCTACAGAATCAAACCATTAACTCTTTCCTTCCCATTTCTGTCACACTCCCCACTTCTAGTTTTCCATGTTGGACTCTTGTCTCCTTTCTTAAAGATGTATCAGTCTTTTATCACCCAGTGACAGCACTTCATGGAGAAATTGCCACACATCCAGAACAGCAGTCACCACTTGGAAAAATCTGACTTTGGAAGGAGGGCAAACATTTTGTTTCAAAGTGGTTAACTTTCACAATCAGTTGCAGCTGGACTCTGTAACTAGATTATAACTATGAATCTGGGCTCCTACTTCTAGTCTTTGGTCTAAATAACATCATTCTCAGAGGCATTCTAGAAAATTCCAGCAGATCAAAGGCAAGACTGCAATGGCTACCTCAAGGGATATAAAACTGGCAGGGAAAAGTAAAAAAATGCCATAGACAAAGAGAACAGAAGGTCAAAAACAGTCAGAGAAACAAAAATAAAAATAAAAAAAATGCACAATGTGTGTTTTATAATATTTGCATGTAGTTTTCCTTTAAAGCAGCAGTGCATGATAGAAGTGACAATTCTGACCTATACTTCTTTTATTCTGTTTTAGACTATCTCTGATCTCCAGACATGTATGCTACCTTTTCTCCCATATTGAGTATGCTTTACCATGTTTTTGAGTTTGCATGCGCTGCAAACTCTTTGGAATAGTGACTTTTGAGGGGTGCAACACTGTCTGTGCAATGCAGAGTGCTCTGCAAGGGCTCAACAGTATCACACCAATTATCAGCCAGGCTGGTCCTGACACTGTTTTGCCTGAAGTGGTCTGCACTTGAAAACAAAAAGAGGCACCAGTCATGTGGTGGCTTTTCCTTTCATCTACAGGTCACCACAGAGCAAACAACTCTTTGAGTCGTGACATCTCTGCCCTTCTCTCACCACCCCAATGGTCTCTTCCTGAAGGTAGGAGGAGGGCACTTTCCTGCCTCCTCCACATCCCGCTGTTTCTGTTTCTTTATTTCCTCCACCTGTGCAGAGCAGGCCACAGCCTAAGTTCTGTATGGACTGGTAGCATTCAGTGCCTGGAGGCACTTTTTACTGTAAGCGTGATAGATCGTGCTGGCAGATCACCCCCACCTGCTGACATCAGGGTGCTCCAATCACCATGTTATCCCCCTTCCGCCTTTAATGTGGCACACTGGAAGCCCTCCCAGTGTGCCAAAACTAACTGTGGTGTTTCCGACACCAGGATGCCCAATCCTGGTGTCAGATGAACCCCTCCCATGCCCCTATGTTCTCCGACCTTAGGGTGCCCAATCCTTAGTCAGCATTGATCCCCCAGCACTTTGGCACACTGGGAACCCACCCCAGTGTGCCAGAATCCATAAATATTTTACCTGTAAAAATAAAACAGACCTCGACATCTTTTTACTTTTAAACCTGAAAAAAAGAAAATGGTCCTAGTCATTCCTGCCAGCCCCTCCCCAACCCGCACCCTCCTCTGCACCCCACCTCTCCTCACCCCCTCACCCTACTCTGGAGGTCAGTAGCAGAGATCTTCTGTAGACCGGGAACATGTCTCACGTTCTTCAAAAGCTGACCACAAACTGAAGAAAATCAGTAAGCCCAATAATGGCAATCAATGGGGTTGATATCTGAGCCACTTTTAGGAGTTTTGGTCCCAAAATTTCAGCATGGGTTCTTGGGACCCCTCCTCATCATCACTGTCATTTCGTTTCTCAGTCCCAAAGAAATTTCATGGTCGCAGCATGGAATCACCTTTCGGGACCAATTAACAAACGACAGCACCACTGTTGATAGGTGGGGTCCCAAAGTCTTTTGTTGCAAATTTGGTGAAAGAAACATCTCAAAATGATTGTGTTATAAGCATCTATTGCGCAGTTTCTATACACACTTGTAGCGTCATCAATTTTAAGATTTTCATTCCAAATTTCCAACATTGCCATTTTCCACACCCCTTATGAACAGTACAGCTGTCATTTTGCATCCTTCCCAAAATGTGTTTTTGCACCTGTGGAGTAGAATGGCATGGTTAGCTGTGCAAAATCAACTTTTGGGACAGATTAATGAAATTCCAGTGCTACTGTTCATGAGAGAAGGTCCAAAAATGCCATGTTGAAAATTTGGTGAAAACATTCCAAAAATGACTGTGTCACAAACATGCGTTGCACAGTTTCTACGCACACTAGTAACTTCATCACTTTTTCATATTTTCACTCTGGATTTTCAACATTGCCATTTCTTCACACCTCCTCATGAACAGTATAGCTGTCATTTTCACATCCTGCCCAAAATGTGTTTTCACACCTGTGGCACTATATGGCACACTCACTATGCAAAATCACCTTTTGGGATTGAGCAATGAAATGATACTGCCACTGTTCATGAGGTGGGTCCCAAAAAGCCCATGTTGAAAATTTGGAGCAAAAATACCAACAAACTTCCATGGCATTAGGGACTCCAACCCTAACGCCCACCCTGTACAGACTGACAGGTGTCTAATGAAGTAAACCAGTGCTGGAAGAACATAAGAAACTTGTGTTGAGAGTTATGCCTTAACATGCAAGGCAGAAGAATATACACAGAAAAATATGGGAGACATGTACAACAACAATACCAATAGCGAACTTTCAGCATTGGCAAATGCTTGTTTAACTATACTGCTGAAATAATAAAGAAAGTGCTGCTTTAAATATGGCTCCAAACAAGGTGTTCATCACTGTTCTCCGCTGTATTTGAGGCACCCGTTGTTTAAGAATTACGTTTCTTGTGTGACTGTAATGAACTAGCATACACACACTGCTTCTTGACCTTATGGGATGACAAGTGTTCAGTAACAGCTGAAAACACTGATGAAAACATGGTTTGAGCACATTAAAGGAGTGCTCTTTTATTATTTCAAATGCGAAAAGGAAAGTGCTGCAGCAGGCACAAAATGAAGAAAGAAGAGTATCATACAATTGAGGAGATAAGGAGTAATCAAAATGGAATAAAATTGTAAGCCCAAATTCTCTGCTATAATGCACTGTTGCTTTGACTACTGCACCACTGAATATATTGTTATTAATTAAAAGAAACAAAGGATACCATTTTAAAAGGCATTAGTTGCGCTTTTTGTTAATACACCTGTGTTTTAGCTGTTTTATGTCAAAGCACCAGTGTTCAATAGAAATGGCATAAGGACCCTCTCACAGGTATTCACACAATCAGATGTCTATACAGCAAATCCAGGACTGAGGGTAGAGGACCACATGCCACGCATAGACTGATGAGAGAATGTACAGATAAGTGGGGTTGTGATCAACTGCAACCAAAAAAACTGGAAAAATAAATAAATCACAGAGAAACTGGTTACAGCTCTATACACCTTAGAAAGAAAATTAGCATAACATTTTCCAAAGCACCATGAAGCCAAGCCTTCCCTGATGAGGGAGGCAAGCTAGACAAGAAATTATGTTTTGGGGTAGGGACTTTCTCCTCTACCCACTGTACAAACATCTGAATATCCGGTACAAAGTTACAGTACTAAGTTGTACTGGTGAGGGGCTCATATTCCAGTTCCATTAAAATTAATTACTATATATGGACTAGATCCATTTGGTTTCTTGTCTTTGTCCTTGTAGTAAAGGCCCTCCTAACTCTCAGATATCCACTATCAGTCATACCCTTAGTGCAGCTGAGTGCTAACCCATTAGCTGCAGTTATGATTTAAGGGCCCATGACAGGTAATTTGAGATGGTCCTCCATATCCTAAACTAGCTAAAGCCAGGAGTTTGCAGTTCTGGTGGCCCCAGAAACTCTGGGGTTTAGAGCGCTCTGTGGTGAGTTTTGATGCTTTTTGTGAAGATAAAAACACTTTTGTTATGTCTTCCCTACCCTGACTCCAGGGAAAAATATATGTTTCCCTCTGGAGTAATAGATTGTGGTAGTCTCTCATAGCCTTAGACTCTGCAACTGAAACAAGGGTGTGTAACTAGCTGACCAACAATGGCATCTAGACAGACAACCAAATAGGCATTATTGTAATGTACTGTAAAAGATTTTTCTATAAAGGCTGGGGGGTCTGTGGGCCACTAGGCCCCAAACTATAGGGTTTTAGATGCTCTGTAGTGAGTTCTTCAGCTTTTTACTGAAGATAAAACAAATGTGTAAACATATGTAAACTGTACCCCTATATGGACTTGTAACCTGTGTAAAATTAGCAAAAGTAACAATTCATGTTTTTTCTTCTGCAGTGGCCTAAATGGGTGCTGTTACAGGTAATACCTTCTCTTTACAACAACTGAACACATAACACAAATCCAGATGTCACTGAAAAATTATTTTTATTAACTTTACATGTAAGTTCAGTGATAGTTTGATGTAAATCACAGTTACCCCAAACCAGTCATGAATGAAAGATAAGTTGAACAACAGCACTGCAGCTGTTGGATAAAGTTACTCTTTTGATGCTCTTACTGTCACATTTTAGTTGGGTTACAGATTCTGTTTGCAAATGGCCTCTACTAGCATGACAGAATACGGAAACAAAGAAGACACTTCTATGACCATACTGCGATAAAGCAGCAAAATTTCTATTCCTGTTATGATGCGATCAGGCATTATGCTTCATAGTTGTTTGGCAATGAAATAACTGAAACACAATACCTGATTGCATTTAAACAGGAATAGCAATTAAAACAAGCTTTGTGGAAAAATAACACACAGTAAGAAACACCCTACTTAAGCTGAAGTCAGCAAACATTGTTAACAATCATAATTTAGTGTGTGGTCAGCAGGTTTTGAACAGAATTCTGACAGAGAGAAGGCTATGGTTAACACAATTTAGTGCATTCTGTATTCTCTGTACATACCAGTACCTCTCTTTTGTATATGTGTTTTTAATTAACAAATACTGTAATTTCTTCATGCAGCAATCGATGAACTGATAAATATTTGTTTTCCTTTTCTGCTTCACTGCACCACGTTGCTTTCACAAGATACCATTTGCATCCAAATTGAAGTACAAAAATCAATAGCAGACATGCCAGAGCCATCTTATCTCCCAAATCCTCTGCATAATCCCCAGTACCAACAAGAACAAAATCACAGAATGTGTAAATTATGAAATCGCTACCCACTTCTGAGGTCAATACACACAAACTCAATCTAGTGGTACTATTGTTTTATATGGGTTATGTGGTGCAACATCTAATTGAAAAACAACTGTTTAATGACCGTTCAGTAATGACTTTACAGGCTGCATGCTCTCTTCCACCCGATCAGGTTTAGGCCAAGGCACAATCTTTATGTCTGCCACACTCCTGCGTTGCAGGATTTTGATATTCATATAGAATATCTTACCAATGCACCCTTTAAAACTGGCTACCAACCAATTTTTCTGCCTGTTTCCTCTCCCCATCTGCTCCAAGGCCTTCAAGGTCACTGTCCCCCATTAACCTACTCTTACCCGCAGGGTTGTCCACATCAATCCTCATGAGTCCCTCAGGACAGCATTCAAAAGCATAGTTCTCCACCCCTTCTAACTTCTCTACATCCTCCACTTCCCATCCACAAAATCAGGACAAACGTCCAGCCCCTCTTTGCTTGCTCTGCTCACACTCCCAGGCATCCCACTTTCGAGCAGGATTGCTTACAATATTCAACTCATAGAGTGTGCTGTAACAGGCTGGGAGGGTGGGTGTACAAGACAAACATACTGACAGTGCATTTAGCTCATTGGCAAGGTTCTGGGTTTTGGCAAAGTAAACGACACAAATAATAGCTTAACATTTGCATTTATAAGAATAATGCACATTGTCATGATTTGATCTTTTTTGTGTAGGATTTGTTTACTAGCCTCAGCTTGTGATTCAACTAACACAATACACCCCTACACATACACCATGCAAGGAAACATCGGCATTGACAAATGCATGTTTCTGTTTGCTAATTAGAAGATTTTCACCTGGCAGTACTGGGCTGATGTGTGAATGTTTATCCAGAGAGTGGCAAGTACAATTGCATTGTAGGACTTAAAGTACCATTGCAGACCGTTTGCTTCTGACAGTGCTTTGTTAGTGAACTTCTTGGACTGGATAATGCTATCTAGAACTTCAATAATGCCTGGAAGTTTTTGCAAAATTGCAATAGGTTGAATTGCTTTGATTCACACACTCCACCTGGTTTCAAACATGCTATCTAGAGAAACACGTTTTTTAAAAATAGCCCATCTTTCAGGGCTGCCACTGAAAAGAACATGTAGATAATTTTCACAGCCAAAGAATGTAACTTTTTAGGGCATGATTCTGCTGCATGCACTCCCTCCCACAAGATTCAGAAAATGGCAAGCACATGGAGAATAAGTAGCAAGTGTTTTTGGCAGATATGAACTTGCACCCTCTTGAATTTTCAAGATTGCTGGCTCCATTTTTTTTTTATATTGCTCTTTATTCCTCCATCTCTACACTCTAGCCACAATTCTATGGGGAGCACAAAACTGGGTATTCCTCAGGTTCTACCCAGGTAACTCCTTTAAGGATCTGCCAGATCTGCACCCATCCTGCTGCGGTTTGCCCTGTAGAGGAGTGAGGGACCCCTTTGTCCCCCACAGTCCATTAGTTTGCATTGGTGGTCTTGACAGCCCTTCAGGGAGCTTGATTTGAGAGTTCTGGGAATCTAGGGCCTGTCTACTTGTGACAGGAGCAGAGTTTTCCTGCTTTCTGTTCCTCCTCGGAAAGCTGGCACTCAAGGGAATCCAAGGAAGTGGAGCACATTGAGATGTGCAACTGCTCTGGATTCCATTGGATGACCTCCTTCTGAGTTTCTGCAGTCCTGCTGCACCTCCACCCATGGTCACCCAGGTGGTGGTAAGTGGCGGGACTTGCAGTCCATCCTTCCCAGTGGAGGAGAGCAGCCCTCACAGGTGCTCAATCCTCCTCCCCAGCCAGCCCTCCAGCATCCCGAGGCTGCTCCCAACCTGGGTCACTGTCATTGAATCGGTAGCACTATCGCCTGTTGATGGGGCAGCTTGGCTCTATATTTGAAACCTTGTCCGCAGCAATCAATGATGTGAATGTCATGTTTTTGCAATCTCTGTAACAACATTTTTATGATTTCCTAACCACCTTTTGTGCAAAATTGAAGAACTCTAGAAACCTTTTGTTAATGTTCCAGTCTCTGGTGGCTTTATCCTTATGGATGTATCTCAGAATAAGAACATTTTGCTCTGTATGGGAAATGTGTGAGTAGCATCCAAATTACAGAAAAATAAATGCCTCACTTCTCTCTGTCAAACTTCTGTTCAAAACCTGCTGAGCACATAACTTCGATTAATTAGTTTTGGCTTCCCCAGGATAGTAATGAGCCTTTGTTTTATCTCCCTTTCGTGATTTTGCCTCACCTTTTGTAAGTGTTCATGCAGTAGGGGTTCATAGTGCGAGATCAGTTCAAGCACGCCCTAGGAAATTACCATTGAGTATCACTGATTTTGACAGTACTGCTCTAAATACCAAATTTCTTGATGCTAGAAATAAGATTGCATCCAAAAGTCTCTAGCAATGCTTTAAGCTTTTCTGCTTCTGACTGTATTTCTTTCTAAAGTTGGCTATCAATCCCTTTACCTTGTCAAGAATACTGGAGGTTTCTCCACTGCCAGTAACAATGTTGATGCAACTGCTGACTACTAATCTCATGATCTGGTGGTTTTCATATAATTTGCACCATTTGCCATTTGGATTAAACCCTCTTTTCTGCATAGTGCACTACATGATTTTTCTCCAGCTCATTGAAAACAGCAACAATGGGATGCAAAATAAGGCTCCTTTACTCATGCTCCTCATTAACCAATCCCTCTTCGTCATCTCCTGACCATCTGACAATTTTGAATATAGAAGATACTCAAGGAATGCTTGACCATGAGAATCTTCTGGTATAGAATTCCTTCATTCCATCAGATCAACTCAACTTGTTAAACTTTTAAATATTTTGCCTCTCAAAATCTTATAATTCTCTGGCTACATACCAGGATCATTGGAGAAATAACACAAGTCATTTGTATCATTTTGGAGCTGTACTTCAGCTGAGATGTCTTCACGTTCCTGTGATTGACATTCAGGTCCCACTAAGGATACAGCTGTGTTGTCATCCTCCAGATTGTTAGGCATAATCTGACATTCAAATTCTCCTTGTGAAAGGACATTATTTTAGCTTGATTTGCAGAAACAGTACTTAACAAGCATTTATTAATGTTGAATGTTGTCTTGCTGGCATTGGCATTGGTAGTGCAGGAGTTAGATGCATTAATAGGAATAGCAGTGAAGTATTGAACTGACTCCCAGCCACCCACCATGCAGAGACTGACAGACATTCAGGGTGTGCCTTTGAGTTGTAAGTCTATAACGCTCACATCATTTCACCTCACCCTGCCCTGCAGAGCTGACAAGTGTTGCAGTGTGCCTTTGGGGTGTTCGGTCCTTATGCTCACCCCATTCCATAAGGAAATATGCTGAGATGGGTGCAGTATAGGAGAATGGGGTGAACTTTGTGGCTGAAGACTCCAAGGCACACCTTGATGCCTGTCACTGGCTGCAGGATGAGGGTGAGGGTGGAATAGTGTGAGCATTACAGTGGACAATCCCAAGTCACATCCTTAAAACCTGTCAGTCTTACAGGGTGGGGCATTATGGTTGTAAACCCCAACACCCCGGCATTTGTTGGTAGTTTCACTCTAAATTTTCAACATGAGCTTTTGGGGCCCCACCTCCGAACAGTAGCACTATCAGTTCATTAGCTGAAAGTGATTTTGCACAGCAACTGCGTCATTTGGTGCCACAGGTATGAACATGCATTTCAGGCAGATGTGAAAAATGGCAGCTGTACAGTTTGTGAGGAGGTGTACAAAAATGGAAATGTTGAAAATCAGGGTGAAAATATGAAAAATTGGTGAAATCATGAGCATGCATTGAAATTACAACGCATGCCTGTAACACAATTATTCTGGGCCTTTTAACCACATTTTCAACATAGGCATTTTGGGACCTCCCTCATGAGCAGTGGCACTGTGATTTTGTTAATCTGTCCAGAAGTTGATTTCCACAGTGACTGCTCCATTCTGTGCCACAGGTGTGAAAACACATTTTGGGCAGGATGTGAAAAATGACAGCTGTACTGTTCATAAGGAGGTGTGAAAAATGGCAATGTTGAAAATCTGGAGTGAAAATAATAAAAATTGTCAAAGTTAAGAGCATGCTTGGAACTGCACAATGCAGCTCAAAACACAGTCATTTTAGAATTTTTCACCAGATTTGCAACATGGATTTTTGGGACCCCACCTCATGAACAGTGGCACTGTCACTTTGTTAATTGTTCCTGAAAGATGATTCTGCACAGTGACCACAAAATCACCTTTTGGGACCGGGTAGCAGGATGACAGTTTATGTGTTCATGAGCTGGGTCCCAGAACCCATGTTGAAAATCTGGTACCAAAATTCCCCAAAATAGCTGAGATAGACACCTAAGTTGAAAATATCCCTTGCCTCCCGTTATAGAGCTTACTGCATTTTGTTCAGTTCCTGGTCGGCTTTTGAAAAGTTCAGACGTGGTCCCCCTCCACAAAGATCACAGGGCCAGCCCTCTAGAGGTAAGTATGGGGTGAGGGGGTGCAGGAGGTAGGATGCACAAATGGTGGGTGTGAGTTGGGGAGGGACCTTTTTTTTACAGGTAAAATAAGAAACCAGACTTCGGGGATGGTTTCTTTATTTATAAGTAAAAACATGATTTGGGCACTTAGGGTGGGCTCCAAGTGTCTCATGAGTTTGAGGGGTACATGATAATGCAGTGGTAATTGGGCACCCCATTGGCAAAAAGTGTGTGTGTAGGGTGGAACATGATGCTGACAGGGACTGGGCACCCCGTCGGCAAACAAATTGAACTGGGGGATATGCTGGCATGGGGATTGGGCATCCCCAGTGTCAGCTTTGTGGGGATTGTGTGGCAGGCAGCAGGAGCCACCATATTTATTGAAATGTTTCACCAGGCAAGGCATGTAATGGAACCGTGTCATCTGATGCTCAATAAGAAACTGCACCTCTGTTGGAGTGGCAGATTTGTTTCAAGGTTTTGGCTCTCTTTGAAGTTTTGCATCATCGCTAGCATGCTTGCTAATTAGTGGCTGAAGGATGCACCACTGAAGCATCCCCTGCATTTGCCAGCACTGACACACCTCTGAATGTGCTACTACTGCAATATGTTGCTTGTGCACATGCAAGACAACATAAAAAGTACTTCAGAATAGGCTTCATTCAATTCTGATTCTTCTTTTTCGCTCTCCTTTTTCTGTTTCCACTTTTGGTAACCAAATTTATGGCGGTACATTTCTGAAAAATGGTCAGTCTTCCTCCAGTGTAGTGTGGAAAATACATTAGGGCACCATGTGAAAAGCAGCACACATCAGGCTTTCTGGGTCAGTCAGTTAACCTCCGTAATTTATTCTTGACACCTGTAATATTGGAAAAGCACACTAATTACAATAGGGGACACTGCCAACTCATTTTCATCATACTGCTTCTAGATCACAACCTACATTTTATGATTGCTTGCCTTCTCCAAAATTCATTGGTGTTGTTAGTTTTTAATCTTCCTCTTTTTAGTAGGCCTGAAACAAATACAATTTGGTATGGTAACATCAGTATGGTAGGTAGTCTGTTTCTCACTTAAAAAAGGAAGCAGAATAAAACAACCAGCTACATCAACACATTCTATAGAACCTGAACAATCTTAAAGCATGTTTTGTAACCTAGGGCTAGTCTGAAGCCTAAGGGATTCACTGTGTCCTTTTAAATTGCAGTACAGAAAAAGAAAATAAACAAAAAAAAACAGAAAATTAACTGTTAAAACTTGAACTCCTCCTTCAGGTCCTGATTTGATTCACATGTGTGCAGTATCTGAAGAACAGAAACATGCATCTTGCCCTCAAGGGCAAAACCAACCAACTCAGTCAAGGGAATGGCCTTATGATGCCTGGCCCAGTTGTAGTAAGTGCAGCACACTAAATCAACTTGGGCACAACTTGCACCGTGCATGCCAGTGTCAAATATGCACTCATGCGTGTCACTTCTGCATTAACAAACTGCTTTGCACTACCAGCAGCTCTCTAAAACTCTGAAATAACACAACACACCTGCATTCTAAATTGTGCTTCTCAAAGTCAAAGACTTTGTGCATTATCAGTTCACCATCGCACATTATCAGTGCAATGATAATGACACAAATGTATTCAGTTTTGAGCATGAAACAGCCTAAAATCATACATACTTCATATGGGGTACACAGTGTTGGAATGTAGTAGACACACAGGAGATCTGCAATACCATGCAACCTAAAATCATGCATCCCTCACATTCCTAATTGTACATCCACTCCACATCCAATGGCATGCTCAGATACTGGTCATCCGTATCATAACTGTGTAAAAATAATGCATCCCCCTCCTTATTCTGAAGTTATGTTTGTGATGCATCGTTACAGAATGGGAAATTGTTAACTCTCTAAGCCTTACAGTGTGCCTAGTTTCAAAACAATGTTATGGTTGGTCATTCTGTAGAAATTGCTGATATACCTAGTAGTTTGATTTTTTCCCCTTTTTAAAACAGACTACACGTTATACTGGTGTTGTCATACTGTGTTTACAGTCCTTGATCGAATCATAGCATCTTAGACTGTTCTGGAGCTGAACACCCCAACACAGTTCAGCCATTTCAGATGCAGTGGGTAAAGGAGATCCATAACTAGACCTCCAGTGCACTATACAAATTAATTTCAGTGAGTCGTGTAGTTCACTGATATAAAACCCACAAAAAACCACACTCCATAGTTCTTAGGTCCAAACAGTGAACCAAATAAACAGAGCTGCATATACAGCCATGTAAATAAAATTTCATGTCACCACAACAGTTTTCTGCTCTTTCTTGATGATGAACTGTGCATGTGCTGCTGCACTGGCAGTTCAGAGGAACAACTATAGAAGAATCTGAATGTCTTCATCTTCTTATTAAAGATTTAATTGCATTGCAGCAGGACAGATGACAAAACATTACCCATGATTGAAATTAACTGTTTAATCCACCACTTCCCAGCCTTTTATAACCATCTCCCCTGTGTGGTACCCACCACTACAAGATGAACTGGGCAGCAGGGCTGGATTGCATCGGGTAACATTTTTAGAGATAAATATATAAAATAAAACCCAAGCCCAGCAGCCTGAGTCACCCCAGACCCTCCCCAAAACAACAAACATAAACCAAACAATTCAAAAGGAAAGGAAATTAGCAGTCACCTCATGACCCCTGACCCCAGACAGATAACTAACAACCAGCCAAAGGAACAAGACTATTGTGACCTTAAGAATATTAGATATCTCAAATGAGATTACAGAATAATAATTGGTGATGCCCAATTTCCTCATTTTCAAAACTTTCAAAAGTCGTATCAACCTAAAAAAACTCAGTATCCATCTTTGGGATGATCCCAGCTTTTTTTTATCCTCGCGCAGTATCACAAACCAATGAGACAGTCAATGGCAGCAAATGGTTCACTAATGGTAAGCACACACTCGCAAGCTTTCACATTGCTAAAAATCAAACAAAGTGATCAGCAACTCCTAATCAAAAGGGTAACACCATGGGGAACCGTTTTGTTGCAGCCCTATTTCTGCAGTTTAGTTTTGTGTCATGAACTTTCACCTAACAAATCGAGATGATGCTACAGCACTGGGTGACTGGTTCAGATGCAGTTAACAATTTTTTTGCCCTAGACATTATAAAAATAAAACATATGTAGGTGGTTGATATGGATTTTTAACACACCCTCGTTGTGTGATAATAGTGAAACCCTCTCGAGCTTGGCCTTGAGTTTACACATTATCGCACAACTTGGGTGTTAAAAATCCATATCAACCATCTACATATGCATTATTCTATTTATATCATCTCATAACCAGTCCATTCATGACATGACCTGATAAAACATAAACCAAACCAATTAACCAAACCACAAAAATTCACCACAAAATGAGATGCCATGATTCAGCACTGAGCACAAACAGTCATCACAGAACAATTACAGAACTAAACTTTTTAAGTTCCACACCACAGTGTCAGGCTGCACTGGTGAGGGTAAGGTTTAAACAGCTGGTTATACCATTTGACCACTAGGTGTGTTGGCCTACCAGCCAATCCTGTGCCAGCACTTTTTTAGCTACTGCTATGCCTAGGGCCAGAAGTCAAAGTTCCCTTCCCTATTTTCCACAGTGTTTGGGCAGCTGTTTGTGCTGGAAGCAGGGTTAATTCTGTGGGCTAACACGGGAGTGAAAATACACTCTGTGAACATAGTTATACAAATTTATCTGATGTGGTTACTTTTTTCCTTTAACACATTAAAAACATAATCATTTTAACCAGCTGCAAGCTCCATCTGAATCCATTCTCTGTCTCTGTGATATAGAGATGTGCCAAGTTCACACATTTCATTACGCCAAAATTGTGAGTAAATTCACACATTTTGCACAATTTTTCATGGAAGCAGAATGTGGAATTCTACCTGAAAATGGTGGAATTAAGCCATTGCCCTGGCCAGCAAAATGAAGGAGGGTACTGGGCATGGCATGGATACAACACCCACCACCTGGCTAGCAGTCCCTCTACCCACATGATCACCAGTCCCCCACCCAGCATTTATAAAATTAAAGCCCTGGTGGCTAGTGGCCCTTCAGTAGGCAGATCACCCCCTGCCCAATGTGTATTAATAAAAAAAAAATTGCCTAGGGCCCTCCCCATGATCACCTGCCCCATATGAATAAATAAAATAAAAAAAAATAAAACAATCAGCAGTCCCTCCCCTACCCAATCAACCCCCATGTCCAGCCTGACCCCTCCCCATCCTTTTCCTCCATATAGTAAATAATTTTCCCTAGTGGTCTAATGAACCCCCCCACCCTATCCGATCAGTCCCAGGTATTTGTGTTTTTAACATATTCCCCACTGGTCTGGTAGCCCCTCACCCACCAACTCAGCAACTGTCCACCCACTCCTCCCATCCCAAAACAGGGCAGGCCACTGGCACAGCCCTCTGCTCTTCTCCATGGCCAGATATGCTCATTCATTCACATTTCAGTGAGCTGCCAGCCATGGAGAAGAGAGGAGGCTGTGCTGATGGCCTCTGTTTTGGGATGGGTAAGGGTGGGGTGGGAGAGTTGCCAAGGTGATGGGAGGGGCCACTAGACCACCAGGAAAATGTTAAAAAGAAAAATGCACATTGGGAGATTGATCGAGATAAGGAAGGAGGGTGAGCTCACTTGACTACCAGGGACAATTGTTTACTATATTGATGAAAGGATTGAGGAGTCAGAAATACTGGATATAGGGGTTGATTGGGTGGGGAGGACTGCTAGCCACTAGGGTTCTATTATTTTTAAATGTTGTTGATTCATATGGGGTGAGTGTTACTGGGGAGGGGACATCTAACCAGCATTTTTTATTAATACACATCAGTAGAGAGAGTGCTCTGGTGGAGGGAGGGCCACTAGCCACCAGGGCTTTAATTACATAAATGTTGGGCAGGTGGACAGGTGACCATGGGGAGAGGGACTGCAAGTCCGCACTGGAGGTGTATCCATGCCATACCCATTACCATCTCCTTCATCTTGACAGCCAGGGAATGGCAGAATTTTGCATTTAGCGGGTAAAATTCTTCCATTTCTGCACCCACAAAATATTACGTGGAATGTCCTGATTCATAAAAAATTTTGAGCGAAATTGCAGATTTCATGGGAATTTCACCCATGAAATAAAACTTCAACACATCTGTACTGAGATGGTCTACACTCCCTTCCTACTGATGATTTTGGAAATATCCTACAGTATGATTATTGTTAAGGTGCTTTAGTCCACCCTCCAATGCAAAATGCACCCACAGCATGCATGTGCAAAAGTGTGCTCTCAAAAAAATAGATTGGGTTACCATATTACCTAGCAGATTCACAGTCACCAGATTCATCTGAACATAAAGCTTTTCCACAATTTTAGGGGTCTGACAGCATCCAATTCAAACCACTTCTTTCATATGGAACCTCAATCAACAGGATTCTCTTAGAAGGTGATTAAATGGTACTACACGTGCAGCAGGAGGAAGCAGCAGGTCCTGGATGGGAAGAAAATCCACAAAGTGGTGCACCAGAGAAGTAATGACACCAGGCAGTTAAAAGTGCCTTTACAATAGGTATTAAGGATCAGGACACTTGGAGCTCTGCTACAATAAGCTACTCAAGAAAATGGTGAAGCACTTTCCATTCTGTGAGGTGTTTAATTTGCCAGATATACGATGGTATACAGTATCCTCCACACTAACCAATACCAGTGTGGTATTGTTTACTCCCTTTGGACTGGAGTCTGGAGTTTGGAGAGGTTAGGTTATTGGCATTCATTGCCCTCTGCCCCCTCATCCTCTGTTCTGTCTTCAAGAATAAACCTTTACAATTCCAGTTAGGGAATGAAGTGGAAACAGCAGACAAGTGAACATGGTCAGCAGGAGGAGGTGTCAGTGCCACCCCAAACACAACAGTGCTGCACTGATAATCAATGGTGTGGTGGAGCCATGGAAACAACAAATAAATCAGTGGCATGTCAAATGTCTTCGATGATGACAGTGAAAAACATAAAGATGGAATTTCAAAAATACAAATTTGAAGAGTGAGCATTTTCTAATTTTCCACATTAAAACTCTCTGTTTATGGAGTCATTGCCTCAAATTTATTAGATGCTACTTTTATCGGTGGAGGGTAGATGAGGGCTACGAGGCAAATTTTACTTTGGAATATAGTACCTCACATTAATCTGACACTCCCTGCAGTTAAACTTGTTTCACTGTGCCCAAACTGCCAGTTTTACCCAATATACAGTACAGTAAATTAGACTTTTCTATAAGGCTCTTCTCCAAATTCAGGACCATGCTACTTTCCCAGTTTGTTTACTTGGCCCTGAGATGAGCACTAAGTTGTATGAACAACAATTAATTTATAGTATATGGTTAGGCCTTATTGTGTATGGAAAACAAGGTTTTCAAATCTTCTTGTAGGAGAGTTCAAGGGTCAAAAAAAGTTGTTGTACTATCGTTCTGATGTCACATCAGTAGTACAACAACTTTTCTACTAAACTTTTATTTATTTATTTCAAATTCAGATTAATACCTTTGAGCCGGGCTCATTTACAAAACTCCAAGTCAACAAGGAATACAAGACATTTACAGGTGATTAAATATTGCAGAACAGAAAGACATCAACTAACAAGTGGTATTAGTGTGCAGTCACAACATTAAGCAGGGTACAAGAAGTAAGGAGAAAAGGACCACATTTACAGAGAAATACCTTCCTGACTGGTGGAAACAGGCAGTGATTCAAAACAATCACATTCTAAAATGGTGGATTCACTTAGTGAGTGGTCGGGTGAGTAGACAGTTTGGGCATGGACTGCCATAATCGGCTCTGTGTCCAAACTATCAATTTGCATTTTTGTGTTTGTTTTTACAAAATCTCAGGCACAGTTATGGTAAAAGCAGGCGTGACCACAGCGGGAGTACCACTACATTCTGGGATGTAGCCAGAACAGAGTGTAACCCCAGTGAGGTGGACGGTATCTTGGGGGACAAGACTTGGCGTGAACCAGTGCAGAACTGTAGACACACAAGGTATGAACCTTGTGTCCATTTTGGGGAACCATATACTATAAAAATACGGATGGTTGACCATCCACAACTAAGTCTTTGTTTCCATCTCGGGAGTTGATGATGCCATAGAGACCTCTATAGCTTCACTCTCCAGGCCTCTATGTCATCATCAACTCCCTCAATGGAACGCAGCCTTGTTGGATGGTCAACCATCCACTATTCTATACTGTATGTGTATGTCATGCAGTGCAAAGAGTCTCAGGCTCTGCCTCCTAATTTTAGTGGGAATTTGCCTGGAAGATGCTAATGGGCTTTTTAGAACATTCCTCCATACAGGCCTAACTCTCCATGAGGTTTTTAGCTCAAAGTTGGCATATGTGTGGTGACTTATAGGCTAGCCATTTGGCATTTTCAACTATTTTGAGTTTCTCACTCCTCTTGCTTTACTGGAGCTGAGGTCAACACAAACCAGGCACTGTCTAACAGTACTTTTTAACTCTAATGGTGGTGCTGGATTTCACTTCATTCTGAGATCTTCTTATTGTGGACTTGACGAAAACATTTTATTTATTTCTAAATCTAGGCTACAGCTATTTTTGTGAGGCTCAGTATCGCTGTAAGAAGTGTAGCCACTAGCCAGGACAGGTAATCACTAGTCTCAGAGATTCTCAGTAAGCCAAACCAGACTCTGACTCCCCAAGGGCCTATCCACCCCACACCCTGCCATTGCCTGTGCCTTACTCACCACCAGACAGTTGCCCCTGGTGTTTCCTTCCCAATATTCAATCTTTTTAAGTAAATCCTCAGTCTTCTCAATCTCCTCCTCAATATCATTGTCTCCAAGAAGTTCAGAACAGTCCGTGGAGTGAATAAGACAACAGCTGTCCCATGTTACTGATCAACCACAGCAGCATGTGCACCAGATCTCCTCCACTCCATATGACCATGATGTTCATCCTCCTCCTCATCCTGGGCTCAGCTCCAGCCTCTGCTCCTCAGCCTTAGGTCCACCTGGCACCTTCCATCCCTCCTGCTCTATTCTCAGCATAAAAAAGCATAACAAGGCAAACTGCTAAGGTGGGGATTGTGGCTGGAGGGGACAGGCCATGGAGAGAATAAAACCTGACCTATTGCCCCCCATGCTAGTGGGGCACCAGGCAATGTGGGGAAAAGAAAGAAAAGCAGCCAGCTAAAAAATGCCTGCTGCAAGCAGAGGTGCACAGTAACACTTGAGCAGCTCAGAGAAGTGTGTGTCCAGAGTTGGGAGCAAGCACCAGTGAAACTAAAAGATTAAAGGAATGCTCCCAGTAAACTGAAATTGAGTGATAAATGAGCATAGCCACTTCTGGATAGAAGAATTAATTATCCCTTTGCCTGAATATCTTTAACAACTGCCCTGCAGCCAGGACAACTTTGAAGTGAAAGAAGATGAAACGATAGTGAATTTAACTAAGATCCTCAACCCTGATGATGCCATACCTGGCGAAACATAGGTTCAGCAGGGTCTAACTGATACTTGAACTGAGAAAAATGAAAATAAAAGAATTTTGAACATTTCTTGGAGTGGCTGAACTTTTCCATTTTGTCTACTCCATGGCTACTAGACCACACTGTGGTTATATGGAAACCATACCTATGTAAGACATAGACAGGGTAGAAAGGTTCAGAGGAGGGCAACAAAGATGGTGCATGGATTGCATCACAAGTCCTATGAAGACAGGTTGAAGGAACTGAACATGTACTCCCTGGAGGAGAGGAGGAGAGAGGGATATGATAGAGACATACAATTATCTTACAGGGAGGAACAGGGTGCAAGAAAACACTATTTTAAGCGAAAAAGATGTTCCAGGACTAGAGGGCATGGGATGAAGTTGGAGGAGGATGATTCAGAGGAAACATGAGAAAGAATTTCTTCACAGAACGGGTGGTGGACAAGTGGAACACCCTGCCAGAGGAAGTGGTGGGGGCTGAAACAATCACAGGATTTAAGAATGCATGGGATAGACATAAAGGAATTCTGGAGGTCAGGGTAAGGCAACAGACTACTAGGAAAACAAACTGAACTTACAAGCTCAAATGGGCAGACTGGGTGGGCCATAGGCCTTATCTGCTGACACTGTCTATGTATCTATGTTTCTATGTATTATCTCATGTCTCTAAATATACAATTAATCCTGAGACACCTGAAGATGGCAAGAAGGTGTATCATTGCAGAACATTTAAGTAGTTGTATCTGCTAATGGAGATCCACAGAGTTGCATAATACAGTTGCAAGTAAAAGCATCAGTATTGTAACAAAAGTTAGAGTCTCTTGACTTTGCATTCCTGTACCCTGGTCACATCTTCATAACATCTGGACTAGATGTGAGGGATATGTGTCAGGTTTACTGCTATGGCATGCCTTGTTCTGCTATGTTGACACCATAATGCCTTCCATTTTGATCACTGCTACTGCCGTCTGGTGCAGACAAAAACATTTTAGAGTGAGTAAGTTAGTGAGCGTGGGTTCTGTGATGTAGTCTCAGTTACTCACCCCATACAGCACTGCTCCACTCAGCCCTGGCTGGTGGGCACTTTGAATCAGTTATCAAGCAAATTCTCTAGTGTTACAAATGGTACCCTGCAGTTGGTTGTGCACAGAATACAGTTGCAGCACCCCCGTATTGGTACAGTCTGTAGACTGTGCTGGTTGCTCCGCCTCATCCCAGGTGGTGATTCTGGTGATTGACTCAGAACACCACTAACTGGAAAGATGAACTGCTATGTTGTTGCTGTCCACCACTAGGTATCCTAGGGTTCAGGTCTCTGTTCATCAATCTCCAAGGCCTCCGACTCTGGCATCGCACTGTTGCTGCAGTATGAGTCCATGATTTTGTTGCAGTTCCCTGTCCTAGAGACAAGTATGTGTGGGAAGAGACGGTGGGGAATCTGGCTTCAGAATTGGAAACGCTGGTGTGAAATGTACAGGTCCTAAAGAGACACTAAACAAGAGACATTACTTTACCTTATTTTTTATTAGTTAAATCTTGGAGCAAGCCAAAGGTGCTCAGTCTCTTTCTGTAATATAAAAAGTTTTACTTATCTGAACTTAACATGTTGTTTCGTAATGTTAATATTTTCTCGCTGCCTGTGGAGAACACAATGTAGAGTATATGGTAAAACAGCATAACAATACACTTCCATGTGTGCATTTTATTCCTAGGGATATTTTCTCATTTTGCCTTTGTTATTTACATGAGAATATCATTTGGATAAGTATATAAACAACTGTCAGTTGCCTATTTATACACCGATGAACTAGTTCATTATGCATTATAGTGGGCTGTCACTCCAGCCAGCACAGTCAGCAGTTAGTTGATTTTATGCCAGGAAAGAGCCCAATATAAATAAACTGACACTGAATAAACCAGACAGAGTGGGGGGCATATTGAGAAAAGGGGGCAGGAGGAAGATGAGATGGCAGATGAAACAGGGAGCAGGAGAGCAAACTGATGAGAAACGACAGGACACAAACATATGAAACAAAACAGGTGAGATGGCGAGCAGAAAGAGAAAATCAGCCAGGAAAGTAAGAGCAGCACAGGAGCCACAGCATCCAGTCATACTGGGCATGCAGGTATGTATATGCATACATCAGGGCACATATATGAGCACCCAGTGTGGGTTTTCTTTACTGAGGTGGAGTGCTCATGTAGTGGACAGATCATGCTTCACCTCAAAAGGTTATGTGTGCTTTGTTTGGAGTCTGATGTGCCTTTAATTCCTAAGTGATAGCAAGACAGTCCCAAAAATATTTCTTCTCCTCTTTACAAGGAGAAACATTATGTGGGTCCGGATGGATGGCAAAAATAGTGCCTATGAGAAGACTGCATTGACACAGTAGAGTGCTTCACAGACCACAGAGGCTACTGTGATGCAGCTCCTAAATTGTTGTTTAGCCAGAGTGTGAGTCCTTTTTGCTTGCAAGAGGTCTGCAGGGCTGTGCCCACTGCAGCCTTAAAATGGAGCAGCTCCTGATATGCTTAGCCTTCATCAAAGTAGCAACTTATACAAGTATTATACATTGGCAAATGCTCTACTGAGGTCAGTGACTCCATGAAGACTTCTCTACAGAACTTTTTGCCAACCATTATGACATAGGGATGCACAAGCATAAAATCATAGTGAGACAATGGAAGTAGTAGTAAAACTATATATATATATCAGTGACAAAAGTGAGGAAATTCAGTGTTAGAGTTAGAAAGCCCCTTGGACCCCAGCCCACCCCCAACTGGTATCGGGGTGCGCATTGGGGTCGCCGGCTAACTCTCACCCCATCCAATGCATGAAGAAGTAGAGGTTATGGAGAATGGGGTGAAGTTAGGACCAACTACCTCAACTCACACACCGATGCCGGTTGGGGGTAGGCTGGGGTTCCAAGGGGCTTTCAACGTAACACCAAATTTCCTTTGCTTTTGTCGTTGTGGAACAACCCTAACTAATGCATTAAATGGAGATTTTTGCCACTAATTTCCCTTCTTTTGAAAATGATGACGAGTAGTAGTGTATGTAATGTGGGGCTAGGGCCCTTGTGTCATAGGAACAGGAACAGCAATAGAAACAGAATCACGAACAGTGGTGTACTTGTAGCATAAGCGTAAATGGTAAAGGAAGTGTTAATAGAAACACAAGCGCAAAGTGACGCTTGAAGTGAACAGTGATGCAAACGGACATTGAAGCACATACAAAAATGCAACTAGTAACACGAACAGTGATGGCAGCGGTATTTTAAATGGAAATGTTAAGTGTCACAGCAAAAAAGAATGTGAAAGGGAAGAAAGCGAATACGAACACAAGCGCTACGTAAAAGCAAACTGTAATGTGCACAGGCATGATACCACAATTTTAAATGCAAATGGTAAAGTTAACATGAAGAATAATGCTAAAGGAAGAGAATGGAAACGGGAGCAGAAAGGCATATGGAAATGAAAACTGAAGCGCGCGGAACAGTACGCAATTGTAAATGCAAATGGTAGACGTAACAGCAACAATAACAGCAAAGGAAACAGAAGCACAAAGGAAATGCAAATGCATATGGAAATGCAAACGAATGTGCAGGGCACAGTAACAATTGCAAATGCAAATGGTAACAGTAACAGCAAGGAAGATGCAAAATGAAAGAAAACGGAAATGCAAATGAAAGTGCTGCTGTAAATGCAAATGGCAATGCGCATGGTGACACAAAGAAAAATGCAAACAGAAACAGTGGTGGAAATGCAAATGGTAACAGTAATGAAAATGCAAGTGCAAATGACATTGCAAAGGGTACTACATGGTGGCGTACATGGGAACGGTAACACAAACAGGGACATAAATGCAAGTGGAAACAGTAACTGTAACAGTAATGGAAGAGCATCACCTGTTTTGCCATCAGGTGCATACAAAACACAGTGCGTACAGAGAATGTATGCATTGTAATGGGGATCAAAGCTTAAAGCGAGCATTGGAAGTACTTACTTGCTAATATCTCAGCAACTGCATGACGTAGAAAAATCTTTTAATTTCAAAAATCTTGATTTTCCTGGCTAGTTTTTGCTGTTACATAGCTATAACTTGCAACAAAATTCCATATATCATACCGCTTTCAAGATACGAGCCCCAAAAGGCATGGCGGACGCCACCATGTTAGTATATGGGAAGAAATATCAACTTTGAGTGCTGTAACTTGGCAGCCATGTGTCATTTGTTCACCACACAACAAAAGGCACATCTGTGAGATGTTGGCTGCCTTTTCTCCAGATTTCAGCTCAAAAGACCAAACCGTTCTTCGCAGCAGGGAGGAAATAATTCCTGTCATTTTGGCCAAGTCTGAAAAAGTAGTCACAATTTGCCACAATTTTCGTAAATTTTGAAAAGTGTCATGCCTGCAACACTACTTTGCAACACTACTGGTTCCAGAAATTTGAAAACATATTTCTGGGTGTTTACCACAAAATAAAGACATGGTTAGCATCCTCGGGGTCCGACTAAGTGAACACAAAAGAATTGTGTCCCAAGTGGGTCCCAAATTTAAATGCCAAGCATTTTTCTGATCACCAACTGAAAAAATGGCAGATTTGTGACACTACTAGGGCCATTTGTGACACTAAAGTGCATTTGCCAAAGTGTTGAATATTTTGTTAACTTTTCCCATTGACTTATAATGGGAACTTGTTTTGAATAACTTTTGAACCGTTCAAGATTTTTCACTAAATCTTCAAACGGCACATGGGGGCCCCAACCACATGTTCTCTGAAGTTTTCTGACCAGTCGCGCAAACTGTGCGACCTGTGGGCAAGAGCAAAGAAATCACAAAAAGCGTAATTGCGCAATTGGTTGTTGCTTAATAACTTCACAGCTATATATCCAACTGGTACAGAACTTGCAGATCCCAAGATCTACCATACCTAATTATGCATACCAAATTTCAGGCAAATCTGTTGAACAGTGGCAAGGTTATTAAGGTGCAAAATTTGACCCTTTAATCTTAAAGTCCTACTCAACCCTAACTATGGTAGCACTACCGTGCTACCATAATATATATATAATAGTGGCACAGTAGCACCACTATAGTTAAGGTTCAGTATGCAGTTCTGTTCATTGTTAGACACCAAATTTTGCACTTTAATAACTTTGCTACTTTACAACATTTGGTATGCACTGTCTCGTGAGGTGAGATCTCTTAATTGCCACATTTGTTTCAATCTGATCTTCAATTTTTCGTGCAGAGCATAGTGAAAAAAGTGTGTTTCACCTTTTGCCATTTTTTCCTGATTTGTGGCCATTGCGCTGTGGCCACACCGTGTGAATTTTGGTCTGACATTTTCAGGGTAGAAAGAGGTTGCCCAAAGCACAAGCCAGCATAGGTTTGGTGAACAAGTATTAATCTGTTCCAAAGTTAATACATTTTGAAAGTTTGGGTTCAGAACATGCTTAGTTCAGTCTTTTGGATAGGTGTATAAAATGTGAACAAGATTTGCCTCACAAACAGGAGTTTTGACAGCTCATGAACAGGGTTTTATAAAATCCTTGTTCATGAGAAAATTCCCTGTTCATGAGTTGCCATCTTGTTTTCACTTTTCTCATCAAACAAAATGTTATAAGTTGACTCAAGGAAGTGTTGTGAGGTAAACCAAGCATGAGTTTTGTTCAGGGCTATGACCTCTACAAATCCATGCCTTTGGTTTACTTTAGTTCGCCCTGAAATGTGATTTTGAAATGTTAAAATCCTTCTTCGTGACTCGCTACCGATCCTTGTTCATGAAGTGTCAAAATCCTTGTTTGTGAACCAATCCTTGTTCGTGAGCTGTCAAAATCCTTGTTCATGAATGGTAACCAGATGGCCCTGTCTCACGAACAAGTTTCTCATGAACAGATTTTATTCTATCTCATGAACAGGAATTCTAAAGGAATCCCTATTCATAAAGTGTCAAAACCCTGTTTGTGAGCTGTCAGAATCCTTGTTTGTGAGAAATCCTTGTTCATGAGCTGCCAAAATCCTTGTTCATGAAATGACAACCAGCTGGCCCCTAAAATCCCGGTTCATGAGCTATCAGAATCCTTGTTGTGAGGTGTCAAAATCCCTGTTTGTGAGCAAATCCCTATTCGTGAGCTGCCAAAATCCCTTAATGTGAGGGAACAACTAGATGGCCCTACATCACAACAAGGACTGGCTCACAAACAGGGATTTTGACACCTCATGAACAGGGATTTGGATCATGAACAATGATTTTGACATCTCACGAATAGGGATTTTAAAGGTTGCTGTTTCTCTGCCACTTCACTGCAAAGAAACAGTTAGGACTTTTGCTTGAAATTTGCAGGGTAGAAAGGGTGTCACAGAGATGTGAATTATGTTGGTTTGGTTTAGAAATGTGCATCAGTTACATAGTTATGGCATTCCAAAGTTGAAAATTTCCCTTAGGATAGCATTGTGACAAAAAGCATAGCATACTTCGGTGCCCTATATCTCAAAATGGATTCGAGATACAGGATTTTCACTGAACATAGCTTAGTACATCTGTAGGTGTACTAAGCAGGTGTATAGGTTACCAGTCCATGATTACAAAGGCAATGGAATGTTTTCCAAGGTTGCTATGATTACTGAGATATTGCACCATTTGCAGCACAAGGGTTATTTGGAATGTGTCTAGGCCTGTACTGCATCTCTACAATTATTAGTAGGTGGAGCCCTGCACACCCACATATGGATACCATTATGCAATAATGGAACTGATGGGCCATTCTTTGTGCAATACTGGGAGCACAGGGCCCAAACAAGGAGATGACAGTTCATTACAATGTCTGTACACTTATGGATAGATGGGAGACAGGGCCTCAACCCTACTTTTTCCTACTTTTGTTGCTCAACCCTAACTGATGCATTAGTGAATTTTATTTGCAATGAATACAATGCATGTATGTGTGTGTGTATATATATATATATATATTATAGTGGTGCGGTCGTGACACTATAGTTAGGGTTGAGCGACCACTTACATACTAAAGTCTAACGTTTGGATATTAATAACTCTGGGGCCCGTTCAATGGATTTGCCTGAAATTTGGTACACGCATTGGGGCAGACTAGATCTCTTGAGCTGCCAAATTGAATTTGTGTTGGACTGCTGGTCTTCGTGTATGAAAGTGCTGAAAATGCAAAATTACCCCTTTTTGAAGGCACCTTTTGGCATTCTTAATGTGGGTCCTGCACAGCCATTGTGTGGTGTGCTGCTCTGCAACATGGCTTGTTTGAAAGGACTTTGGTGGCTGAACATGCCACTTTTGTTTGGTGAAAAATTTTAAGGCATTCAAAAGTTATGGCACTTTAAGTTCCCATTATAAGTCAATGGGAAAATTTATATGTATATCTTGCAATCAAAGAATGGGGGTTATGGCCATCTGGTCTCACCTGGCGATCAAGGAATTTGCAGCCTCATGGTTCAACAATCTTTGTTTGTGAGAATTTTCAAAATTCTTTGACTGTGAGGTCCGCTATCTTGTTTTCAGTTTTCCAATCACACAAACACAAATATCTCAGCTCAGGGGTCACTTCTGAAGTAAAACTTCTATGGCTTTTACTCAGGGACCCGGATCTATCAAGCCAAGGCTTTAGTTCCATCCAAATCGGTCAAAAATAGAGTTATAAGCTTTTAAAATCTTAATTTGCGGCTTGCTAACGATCTTTGATCACCAGCCTGCAAAATTCTTTTGATCGTGAGATTCTTTGATCACGATCTTGCATCGTGACCTCAAACACTAATATGTTGGCTCAGAGGTGGGCTAGGTACATAAATGAGGGCTTGTTTTGCTCAGGAGGGTCCATTCTGTCGAACCATGCCATTGGTTTGGTTCAAATCAGTGAATAAATCGTGTTTCATGCTTTTTATTCTTTGATTGTGAGCCTGCAAATTCTTTGATCATGAGGCTGCAAATTTTTGATCGTGAGATTCTTTGATCATGATCTTGCATCATGAGCAAGGGACCAGATAGCCGATTTTAAAATAATTTTTCTCAGCCCATGGGTGCCCTAGGAAGTCAAATGAGGGTGGGTTTTACTCAGGAGCTTCGCTTCTGTCAAACCATGGTGGTGGTTTACTGCAATTTCTCCAATTGTTTGATTTATTACATTTTTATTCTTTGTTCATGAGCGTGCAAATTCTTTGATCATGAGGCTGCAGATTCTTTGATCATGAGATTCTTTATGATCTTGCATCGAGCCAGGGACAAGAATGGCCCAATTAAAATTCTATTTTCTTAGCCCAGTGGTGTCCTAGGAAGTCAAATGAGGATGGGTTTTACTCAGGGGCTTCATTCTGTTGACCCATGGTGGTGGTTTACTGCAATTGCTTCTATTTTTGAATTATTAAATTTTTATTCTTTGTTCATGAGCCTGCAAATTCTTTGATCGTGAGGCTGCAAATTCTTTGATTGTGAGATTCTTTGATCGTGATCTTTGATTGCAAAATAGGGAAATGATGGCCAGATTTCTTATAATGGAATAGATAGGAAATTTTGCCAATCATTGACACTGAATATCTCAGAAATGGTTTGGTCTTTTTACTTGAAATTTGGAGGAAGAAAGGCAACATCTCAGATGTGCCTTTTAGTAGATTGTTCAAAAATATTACAGGCAGCAAAGTTATGGCTCTCTGAAGTTGGCACTTTTCCCATAGGATAACATTACAGCATCCGCCATATTACAGGAATTCTTTGCCGCTCTGCTGGAAAATAACGGTTTGGTCTTTTGAGCTTAAATTTGGAGGAAGAAAGCCAACATCATACAACTGTGCCTTTTGGTGGTTTGGAGAAAAATATTACAGGGTGGCAAAGAGACAGCACTGTGAAGTTGACAATTTGTCCCATAGGATAACATTATGGTGTCCGTCGGACTTTCAGGGCCCATATCTCAGAAATGGTGCGAGGCATGGACTTTTGTCAAAAAATGCTTAGCCTCCCAATTGGGGGCTAAGCAAAAAAAGCCATGAAGTAATAATTCATACAAAATTTTTTACTTTTTTCCTACATCATACTGTTCCTGAGATATAAGCAATTTAGTATTCCAAGTCGTACTTTTCTGCTCTGAAGTCAGTTATAATGCATACATTCTTTGTTTTCAATTAGTTTTTTCAATGCAGTTTTGGGGAAAAGAAGGGTGTGCCTTTTGTTACTGACAACTAGCATTTCCAGTTGCCTTCCATTACCATTGAAACACCGTTTCTGTCTCGCCACCGTAATAAGTAAGATTTGCGTTTTCATGTCGCTTGCATTTCTGTTTCTGTTGTCTTTACTGTTGCTGTTACTGTTACCATTTATGTTTACTATTGCGGTACCATGACCTTATATGTAACAGTTTTGCTTTGTATGCACTTGCTTTTCTGTTTTATTGGCTTTATTGTTGCTGTTACCACAACCATTTGCATTTACAACTGTGGTTCCGTGAGTGTGTGTGTTACAGTTTGTGTTTCGTACGTGCTTATGCTTCTGTTTACTTGGGTGTTATTGTTGGTGTTACTGTTACCATTGCATTTACAATTGTGGTACTGTGAATGTGTGTGTTACCAGTTGCGTTCTGTATGCACTTCTGTTTGATGTCTCCGTTTACGTAACTGTTTTGTTCGGCATCATTTTACGCTTGTGTTTCTATTAATGTTTGCTTTGCCATTTACTTTTGCTTTGCCATGTGCATTACTGCTGCCGCTTACGTTTGCTTTGCAGTTCCTGTTACTGTGTAACAAGATATCCATAGCGGGATCGTAGGGCTCAAAGGGCCCTGCATTGCCGCCACTGCATTCCTTTCATTATTTATCATCCTCATTCTCAAAAAGAAGGGAATTAGAGAAAAACCCATTTAATGCATCAGTTACGGTTGTTCCATGGCAAAAAGCTAGGAAATTCAGGGTCAGGGTTGAAAGCCTGCCTTGGACCCCCTAGCCCACCCCAACCGGCATCGGGGTGTATTGAGATCATCGGTCCTAACTCTCACCCCATTCTCCTATACCTCAGCTTCTTTACACATGTGATGGGTTGAGAGTTAGGCCGAACCCCTAACGCACACCCCGATGCCAGATGGGGGTGAGCTGGGGTCCAATGGGGGCTTCAACCCTAACCCCGAATTTCTAGCTTTTTTTTGCTGTGAAACAACCTTAACTGATGCATTAAATGGAGTTTATATATATATATATATGTGTGTATGTATATATATATATATATATATATATATATATATATATATATATTAGAGAAAAAACTCAGTTTAATGCTTCAGTTGGTTGTCACACAGACAAAAGTGAGAATTTGGTGTTGGGTTAAGCCCCTTGGCCCACTCCTGTCCACACTCCCAACCGCATTGTGCACATTAACTTGTGGCCAATACTCTCACCCCATCACATGTGTAAAGAAGCAGAGGTGTACGAGAATGGGATGAGAGTTAGGAACAATAACCCTAATGTGCACCCCAAAGCCAGTTGGGGTGTTTGCAGGGGCCAAGGGGGGCTTTAAACCCTAACAATCAATTTCCTCACTTTTGTCAGTATGGAACAACCCTAACTAATGCATTAAACTGAGTTTTTACTCTAATATATATATATATATATATATGTGTGTGTGTGTGTGTGTCTATATATATATATATATATATATATATATATATATATATATATATTACAATAGGTGTGGACTCAAAATCCATTACATAAGTGCTGTTAGTTGACCTACTGTGTACATAAAATTTGTTTATGTACACAGTACATATGTCATCAGCATTTATGTACATGGTAACTATGTCATCCTGCATTTACATACACAATAGCTACATCTCTGCCCCTGCCCACCTGTCAGTACTACTTTATCCTTTCTTTTTTCTATTATGTAGTTATGGAGTTTTCCCTGTTTTTCATCCCCTACCCATGCATCCTTAGCATGAGCATGTATGAGTGGAGGCACGTGCATGCCATGCACTGCAGGATGTCCCACCTACCTGTCACTCCTACCCACCTGTGCTGCCACGGGCCTCCATCCAGTAATGGCTGGACTGCAGGAGCATGACCTCCGTCCCCAGGAGAGAGAGCCACAGCTGAATACCACTCCCACCCTCCCCCAGTGCTGGCACCCTGATGACCGAGATCATTCCCAAGCCCGGGTTGCTGGCAGTGCCCAAGGTGTGGTGTCCAGTGGCTCAGCCTTCAGCACCACTGGGCTGGTTCTACTCACTTTATCCTTTCATTTCTCATTAGTCACATACAGACTCCTCCCTCTCCCATAACTCCCTATAGCATAGCACTTATTAGTTCTTTAATTCAAACCCAAACACACTTCCACCTTCTGAAATTATATGTTTAGAATACTGACAGTAGTCAGCAATACAGCTCCACATTTGTTGATATTCTGTTGGGAATACATACCTACCGTTATATATTTTATATATATATATATATATATATATATATATATATGTGTGTGTGTGTGTGTGTGTGTGTGTGCTTTATTTTTTCTGCCTCTGCATTACCCATCCCTTATTATCTAAAGCCCTCCTGCTCCACATCCAAAGGCTATCATACATGATCTGCAACACTTATGTTCTTGTCCCACTCACTGCACTTATAACAGTTATCTATAATTACTTTCCATTAAAGTGATAGAAATTCCAGACAGAAAAAAGTAAAGATGTGTAGTTAATGTGACACTGGTACATGACCATATACTTATTTACTGATTACATTTTTTTGTTTTAGGAGGTGCTCACCCAGGTGGAGAGGGTTGAACTCCATGGCAAGGCTGACATCATGATGCGAGGGACCAATCTTCTCAAAAGCTAAGGAAGAAGGTTAGTTGCTTCATAATGGAGAAGGAGCATGAAAAGACCTTGACTCATGCTGTCGCAAGTGGAAGCTGCTGCAATGGAAGTTTCACAGGATCAAAGCTTCTGGCAATGCCTGTGAAAACAACAGGGAGTGGTTCCAGCAGGCCACACAAATCTGGATCAGCACAGGAAGCCTTAACTAGGTGACAGGCACCATGGCAGTAAGCACAATACAAAATACTTTCACAGGAAAATAAATATTTATAGTATCACAATTGCTACTTTATAAGATGAGTATTATGCTGTTAATAAGTTATAAGTGTACAGTACTTATAAGCAGTAATTATGTTAATAGAATACATTAATTGTCATTAACTATGGTGCACAATGTGTGGTGAAGGAGTCAGAACACGAGTATGCATACCTTGAGTAACTGGTGAGTGAAATACATGACTTGACCTTTTTGATATGTAACATGACAATGATCATGATAATAAGTTATAAGGAACTATACAGTAGTAATTGCTGATAATTTTGTTCATGAAATGTTTTCATTCTAATTAAGTTCAGTGTGCAATGTGCAGGAGGTGGGGAATTTGTGGTACAGGTGGGGGCATTGTGGTACAGCTGTAGATATGATGAATAATCTGTGGCTGCACAGCAAACATATCGGTACTGCTTTTCAGTAACAAAACACAAGTTATTGGTTTAACCTAAAAATAAAATCTTGGAGATACTCTGTGTTATGCACAGGGCTATAATACAACATGTCTCCTTTATCACTGTGTACTCAGTCTGGTTATAAGGAGTGGGGGCAAATATTTTCTTAAAGGTTTACAAATGTTTAAGAAATGGCGAGATGTTCTTTAGCTGCACTACCAACTTGTTAATGCTATGCTGTCTCATAAATGTGTAACATATATAAAAACATAATATTGAAACACACTTGCATTATAATATGTGTTTGTATCTTCTTTGTTTTGCAGAACATCAAAGCTGCCCTGCCATGTTGGTAGGCAGAGCCCAGCTGGAACCAGTCCCAGCTGATCTGGTGGAGGAAGATCAAGTGATTCCTGACAAGGAGATGATCCTTTTCAAACATGATGGTATATAACAACTACAGAATGATACTTAATAGGATTGGCTACATATTCTCCACGCTAATATGTACAATGATAGTATCTGTGATATTGCCAAAAGTCCATAAGATATATCAGATGTAACCTAACAGTAACAGGAAAGATATCAGCAGTTTCAGAAACAAAGAGTACCGAGCACACCTTATCATTATACATAGTGTTCAGTTCAGTTCAGTTTATTGATCAGTCATGTACCATTTCATAGCTAAATGCAATATAGTTATACAGCATATTTAAACACTTTTAAAATTTCATTTCAAGACAAAAAGTGCATAGATACTGGGGCTTGTACTGTATATTGTCCCATTTTAGCAAATCTTATGCATACATTAACAGTTTCCTGTTTTAGTACTTTAAAACAAACTTTTGGACAAATAACAGCTCTGCATAGATTTCAATACAGGTATATGTTGACACCATAAATTGTTAAACACAGCATATTTGTATAAACATTCCCATAACTTATACTTCCTTTCTATGGTACACTATATAGACAGAAACATACTATTGCCAACATTCAGGTTATTTATGTTCTAGACAAATTCATGAAATGGCAGCAAGATAACCAGCTACTCCCTTAATTATCACTTTGCCGCTTTAAATTAAGCGACCTATCAGAAGATTGAATAGTATCCCATCAGGGTACAAGCCAATATAATCTAGGTTTACTGTACCATGAACAAACAAAAATGACATGATATAAATTCTCCAATTGCTGATGCAAACAAGAACAGATATGTGATGATAAATTAGTAGTTTTACTATATCTGGCTGTAAGAACATTGCTTTGAAACATTTCTAATCTCTATCAGACTGGATGGGCCTTTCAGTCCTTATCTGCCATCAACTTCTATGCTTCTATGTTTCTATATCTGGTATAGAGTTTTCTTTGTCTTTGATCTACCAATAAATGCAGATAATTCTTAAAATAATATGCAACATCATTCTGTACAAGCCATGGAGATATTTTGAATTCCAAAATTGATTCCAGGTCTAATACTTTATAACAGTTCACAATTTTTTTAAGTAATGTATGTTTTGTATGTCAAACAGATAGTCATACCTTGGAAATATATTTCATAAGAAATTTGAAGCCAGTTTCTTTTAAAATAAAGAAAATCTTATTAAGCCATTTGTATTGCAAACAGCCTAATTCATCCCATCTATATATTTTTTTAAACAGAGGTAAAGCAGTCTGCTAGGATCTAATAGCATTATAACCAGTAGTCTATTTTCCTAGCATACATAAGTGGTTTTAACCTAGCAACACCAACTTCTGCGTGAACCAAGGAGGCAGGAATAGCATTGCTCAGTCATAAGGTGGATCTTTGGTTTATTTAAGGGCTTTCTAACACATCATTATTATCTATATCCCAAACTTCAGCCTGAAATAATACTTGAGAATAATATTTTGTTTGTACCGACTCAGTAAGTGGTTTTATAGAATTTCCACCATATTTATTGTTAAACATATTTAGTGAGTTGGTAGTTTGCCTAAGCTTAATTTTCAAGCTTTTAAGATGTTTTGTCCAGTATCCAGCCCTGGAAAGCTGAAGACCTAAATATGTTTATGTTTTACTGTACATAACCTTTTATCCCCTACCTGTCAGGTTTATTGGTACTGTCTGAGCCAAAAAGTAGTACCTGACTTTTGACATAATTATTTTAAAGTTAACAGTGTAAGAGTTCAGTTTATTTAACTTAGATTGTAGACACACATGAGTAAGTGAGAAAAGTGCCAAATCATCAGCATAAGTAAGTGCCACATTTTCTATTGCCTATCTTAGGTGAGTCAGTCAGTCACTGAATCCACAAGCAGTGTAAGAAGTTTGTTAATATAAATACAAAAAGCAGTGGAGCTAAAACACAACCTTGCCTAACGCCTCTGTTTGTTAGCAGAATTGAAGAAATTTGACCATTTGTGTCAAGTCTGACCTGTACCCAAGTATCAGTATACAATTTTCTAACAATACCAATAATCTCAGACTAATACTCCCATTTGTTCATAAATTTCCATAACAGAATTCCTGAAATAGTATCGAAAGTGGAACTCAAATCGATAAATACTACATAAAGTTTTGTTATTGTAACTTCATATGTTTCTCATATAACTGCATCATTATATAACAGTTGTCAGTTGTACAGTATCCTGCACAGAACCCTGCCTGATATTCTAACAAACCACCCATTTGGACACCTTGATCTATGGGTCTAGTCAAAATTATTTCGGAAAATAATTTCCCAAGTTATCCAGTAATGAGATAGGCCTATACATTAATGGGTCTTTCTTGTCACCCTTTTTTGTATAGAAATAATGACACAATTACAATAATATACAATTTGTAGCAATTCTATCAGGAACAGATTTGAAGAATTGGTAAATCAGGAGGAAAGACTGATAAAATCAAAGTATTTTGACTCTCCATCTAAGTTTATACAACATTTCTCTAGTTCAGTTGTGTCTTGGAGCATTGCAGGTTGCTTTAAATTTGTAAACAAGGAATGGTGGATTTCATAAATAAATATACTAGTCTCTGTAAAGAAGCGTGGCATACCACTGAAAATGACGTTTCATCGAATGGATACTGCACTTATCAAATACCTGGAAACAGACGTACAAATCTGTGGAGGCCATCTCAAGGGCTTCTAGCTTGATTTAAGATAGATAAAGACATCAAAGTTGATTTGATTACTTGTAATGTAAATTATAAGCATTTTGCCCAGATAGAGCAAATGAAATTATGTCTTATTAGTACAAATATTCCACCTGTTAATTCTAAATATTTTTATACAGCAATTTGAGAGGACTAGAAGACATAATCCACAGAAGTTGGGCAATGACAATATTCTGTTATGTGATGATTTCAATGCCAGAATGGGGCTCGATGGGTACACAGATAGTGACATTTCATAATTGGTGGCATGATGAAGTCTTTAAATTTCCTAGAGTTTCGCTGGATTTGAAAACTAACAATATGGGCCTTAAATTAATTTAGTCGCTTACTATATATAATCTTGCATCCTTAAATGGTAGGATTAAGGGTGACAGACCAGGGAACTTTACAAATTATAACATCCTAGGCCCAGGATTCATGTGATGCCAGCATTGGGAAGGAGTGAAAGCAGTGAGCTCTGTCCTTATCAGGCTTAAAGCATCATATTTCTAACTCTAGATCCTTCTTACTGGTCTTACTTGATATTTACTAAGCATTCTCCTACTTAGTTGTCACTATGGCTGCAGGAAAAATGGATTTGCAAGAGCACAATCAGCCTGACATGGTAATGTGCAATCTGAGGACTCTGTCCATGATCTGGTCCTGGAGCCAAAAGGCCTTGCAGAAGCACTTCACAGCTACCCCATTGACCACCCTGCTGATGGCTCTCCCCCTGAACAAGTATTCAGTGAATTGGGAGAAATCAAAAAGTGTTCTGTGCAATTTTAGAGGATTTTAAAATTATAAAGCTGGCCCTGCAAATCCTAATCTAGAGGGTCACCATTACTGTAGTGCAGATCTCCTCCATAGAGGATCACCAAGCCGCATCAATCCAGAGCTTATGTTCATTAAGAGGTCCCTTGCAAAACTCAATGAAAAAGTGGAGTACCTTGAAGGAAGGAATCAGAGAAACAATCTTGTTTTGCTAGGTATCCCGGAGGGAGAAGAAGGCCAAACCCTGTAGTGTTTCTTCAACACTTCTCCACCAAAAGTGGTTGGTCATTCCCCATCAGCCCATGCTACGTTATTGAACAGGCATATCATTCCTTGTGTGCTAAACCTGCTTAGGGAGAACCCCTCAAGGCTGCTTATATTTAAGCTGCTCAACTTCCTTGATCATGAAAAACATCCTAAAAGTGGCCAAGAAACTTGACTCCTATTGCTTGAAAGGCTCCAAAGTAAGGGTAGTACAAGATTTACCACAAAGTTAAACAAACCAGATCAGCATACAGCCCAATCCTGTCAAAATAGTGGGCGACTCGTATCGAGACACTGACTTCTCCATCCTGCAAGACTCGAGATACACACCAAAGAAGGCATTAAGAGATTTGATACAGTTGAACAAGCGGCTCAGGTGCTACTGTCTCCATTTCCTGATTTATTCTCCAAAAAGGATGAACTAGTAAGGAGCTCCTTTGCTTAGCATAGGACCTATGGAGATCTGTTGGTCGTTTCATCTCCTTATTGCTTGGGCATGTTAATAGTTGCATCCTGCACAACATTGGTAACCTTCTTCATCTGGTTTAAGGATTTACTAGTAACCTCCCTAATCTCTGGATGTATGATTTATGAATTCATTGTGGGAGCTACAAAGTCCAATATTTGTTTTTCAAGCACCAGTTTTCATTACACTAGAGATGTGATTGCTGCTGTTTCTTTAATTAAGGGTTATACTGCATGGTTCCATGTCCTGGTCCTTATTGGACCTTTTACTAATTGCATCCTTATGACTGATCATTTTTGAACAATCTAAACAATCAGCATCAGTGGAATCTATATAGGAATTGAGTGTCAGAAGTATAATATTTGAATGGTGGCTTAAGTTTTTATAATCTTTTGTTAAAGCTCTCACTGCCTCCGTTTTAAGGATGTTTCTCCTTTGTCAGAAATAAAAGGTTGGAACTGTTTATTCGTCCACAGAACTCTATACCTCTGTTGTTCAGGACAAGTTACCTTCCATCTACTTACTTGAAGTTGCTTCAGGCATGTTTATCAACATGGCAGCCATATAGAATTATTGGATTATATTTTTTCATTTGAAATATTAGTTATATGGTCCTATATGTTCTGTTTGACCATTCCTTTTAATATAGCTCGGGCATGGTCAGGCAGTTTCTAATTTGGTTTATTAAATGGAGTTTACACATTAAGCACATGGCAACTTAACAATACCAAGTGCTGCGGGTCCTTGGAATCTCCTTTTCTCAGCCACATCTTGTTTGCAACATTCACCTGTGAATTAAGTTATCCCCCACTTAGTACACCTTTTGACCTTTGGTCCCAGAGTTTGAAGTTTGAAGATTTTGTTTTATTCTGTACTTAACAGGTTTCTTAAACATTTTAAACCTTATAGTAGATTATTGTTTTCTACTAGTTTTTGCAGTCAGGTTACAGTAAAAGACTTGCCTTTCTATTGTTCCTCTGTGATATTTGAAAAGGTTTCACTTGCATTTTCAATATTATGCTGATTTATCACTGTTCCTTCTACCTTGTATTGAGATGCAACCTTTGACATTGGCTATAATACAAGTCTATAGTTTATAGAGATTTCCTAGCAGTTCTGTCCTGTATAGTACTTCTCCTTAAAGGCCCAGTATCATAGTTGATTAATGTTATTACTTGTTAAGGTTCTATTTTTAGCACATAGTTATTTAAAAATGGTTAGTGTGTCATGTTATACAACCCTTTATTCCCCTAACCCTTACCAAGACTTATATGCTTAATTGTTTCAGTGTTACCATTTATATGATACTTAATAGGAGGGATTTGGTTTTATAACTATGATTATGATTAAACCTAGGTTAGGATGGTATTGGCCTGGAGTGATTTCAATTTCTTTGTACAGTACATATACTGTATTTCTGATTATTTAGTTTATGTGTTTTGGGATTATATTAGTCCTAGTTCGATGGAAATTATTTTGTACTTGTGGACCTGAATGGACATATGAGCTTCCATCTTTTTATTATTGGCCATCTGTTTACAATTTTATTTTTTCTTTCAGGTTAATCCCTGAACATTATCACCTGGAATATTAAAGGAGATAGGGACAACAGGGAAAAATATGCAGTTCTTAAACATCTAAGTAGTTATTATCCTTATATTGTCTACCTCCAAGAGATCCATTTACTTGATTTTCAAAGCTCCAACCTTTGTAAACTTTGGGTTTCACAGGCTTTTGGGTCTGTAGCGGTCCCGTAAGTGAGGGGTCACTATTTTGTTAACAAAATCTACACCATTCACATTGTTTACTGAGCTAAAAGACCAGAGATAGATATATTTTCCTTCATAGGAAGCTAGGTCACTATGAAATAGTCTTGGGAGCAATTATGGCCCAACATTGACTCACCATACTTTTTGCCACCTTGGCCAAAATCCTCATCACTAGCCCATTTTCACCTTCTTTTGGCCAGGGATTGGAACTTAACAATTACTAATAATCTGGACAGAACTTATAAACTTCAAGCTGGGCTTTCTCCCACCCAGAGAGCATTAAGGAATTCATGGACTCCCTTGGTCTCATAGATCCATGGAGACTCCAGAATCCCTAAGAGTTGACTACACCTTTTCTCGCTCCCCAAAAAGTTTTTTCAAGGCTGCACTATTTTTCAGTTAGTCAGTTTTACTTCCTTTACTGCTTCATTGCCATATAGTACCTCGCGTTTTAGCTGACCATTCACCTGTGTTATTAGTGTTGGATTCCCCAATGTAAAACTTTGAGCTCTTATCTGGTCTTTAAACAACTTATTATTAAAAGATTTAGATACTGTTTCCTATTTCCATGTTTTATGAAGTGCTCTATACAGGAAAACCACTCTTCTACCCAGTTGCCTGATGTGATCTGGGGACCATTAAGGCAGTCTGGAGGAAGCTAATCAGAGTAGCCTCGGTTCATAAAGAAATTACACACCCAATGTGAATCTTGACTATCTAAAATTAGACTTTGGAGAAATCCTTCTCCCTTCCTCACGGACAGTCTTCACATTGAGTTAACACAAATCCAATAAAAATACTCAGCTTATATGTTAAACAAGATGAACAAAGCTTGACAGCAGTCAACACTTCCTACATAGGCCAGGGAATAAGGCCAGGAAAATCTTGGCACTCCACTTCATCCAGAGAGCAGCCTCCATTGGATCTCCTCACTGTCAAGCCCTTTAATTGGGACAATCACCTGTGATCCCAAGAAATGACCAAGATTTGTTGAGATTATTTTACAGGTTTGTACTCCACTGCATAACACTGATCATCAGTCTATTGAGGTCTGAGAGGAAGTTTGGACTTAGCAAATCTCCCTCAGTTATCACCAGACCAGCAGAAGTTACTTTTAGGCCCTATTTCAGTTTTGGAAATTCAGGAGTTATTCATTTCCTTCCATCCGATAAGGCCCCTAGACCTGATGGGTTCTCTAACTTTTTATCAAATTTTCAAAGATGAATTCTCCCTTTATTGTTTTCCTTATATAACTTTTTGGAACATCTATCCCCATAGACCCTTACCTATTTGAAGCTAGGATTACTCTCTTACTGAAACCCAGGTGATACCCTACTAAAATAGAAAACTACAGATAAATATCTTTATTAAATGTTGCTATTAAAATATATGCAAAATGTTGGCTACACCACTAGTGAAAGTTTGGACTTCCCTCCTTGGCCCTGAACACGCTTGATTTGTAAGGGGCATACTTCGCAACTATTTTAGAAACTGTTTCTAATTATCAGTGTCTGGGGAGACAGGCACTGATTCTCTGTAACTCTGTCTAGAAGAAGAGAAAGCTTTGATCATATGTACTGGTCTTATCTATTTAACGTTCTGTCAAGATACAACTTTCCCAATGAATTCATTTGCAGAATTTCAATACTATATTTAAGTCCATTAACACATATTTTGTGCAATAACGAACTCTCTGACATTTTCACTTTAGCTAGAGCGACTAGAAGGTTGCCTCCTTTCCCCATATTTATTTAATCTTTATATTGTGCCATTAACTCACAGAATTAACCTCCACAAGAAAATACAGGGAATTATGATTGGGAACCAGGAATTAAAGTATCTACTTTACCTGACAACGTCCTCCTGCATATATCTAGCTGGCAGCAATCCTTGCCAGCTCTTATGCAACTATATCAATTTTAGTACCTTTTCTGGATACAAACTGAATGCAAATTAAACTGCTGCCTACCCTATCTCATATCGCTGTCCTTTAAGACAGAGATTGAATGTTTTAGGTTTAAAATGGGAACCCAAAGCACTGTCATACCTGGGTATCCAAGTATCTTGACATTTGCATTAATTAAAATCCTCAGTCTAGACCATCTTCTTAAGAAAATTAAACTGGACCTTGAGAGTTGGGAACAGCTACCTCTATCATTATGAGGAAGGGCATCTGTAATTAAAACGAATATTATGCCCCAGTTCATGTACCCCTCAGTGCATTAAATATTTTTATTCCCAAAAGTTGGTTTACTAAACTTCAGCTCTTTGTTCTGCTTTTTGTGGTTGCATACAATCCCAGAAGAGCCTATTTTAAACTAAGTAGGCCATGTCAGTTGGGAGGACTCCAATTACTTGATTTTGTTCTGTATTATTTACCTCTATAAGGAGCTAAATATTTTCAGTGGTGTAGTCTGGAGCCAATCCATCTCCCCCGATCTGGCTTCACATAGAACAAGCCCTTGCTGTTAAATTCTCCCTTACCTTGCCCTCCCTTATTATTTATCCTTTATTCCTGGCTGCCATCTAAGTTGAAATGCACCCTATTGGATGATCAGTAAGAGCCCATGGGCAACTTTGTTTCTTATTAAATTATTCTTACTTAAAGATTTAGGTCAACGCTTGTTTAATAACCCCAATTTTAGAATTTCGCCTCTCCATTACAAGATTCATTTGGAAAGGTACAGATTAATTCTCTAGCAGATTTAATTGATAATAACCAGATCATTACTTTCCCACTTTCCAAAGAAATTCCTGTACTCGTCTGCACTTTATTTTAATTTTCTGCAGTTCTGGCATTGTATTACTATACCGTATACTTAGGACCACCTCCGTGGTCAGATAAAGCTAGTACTCAATTCCAGCAGTGGGCTTTACTGTCAGTCAAACCTGAAGCAATATCTAAATTATACCACAACTTGGAGGCTTGGTCTGGAGCTTATATAGTCTGGTTGCTTTTTACTGGAAGCAGGCCTTGCATAAATTATACAAATGCCAGTTGACAAACAGTTTGGTATGATAGTGCAGCTGGACAGCTCAGACCTGCACAATTCAATATCTTGCATGACCTTTATTATTCATCTTCTAAACTATATAAAATAGGTAAATCAGAGTCCCTAAATAGGAATTTTGATTTAGTAAAGAAGCACCCTGCTTCAAGCGTTGGTCCTGTCCTAAGGCTTCATCCTTCTCCCTCTTTGGGGAGTTCTTCATACTTACAGAAACCATATGTCTTGTAGGGACCATTCATTTATTGCCACAGTCTGAGATAAAGTATATATGTAGCGATCTCTTTAGTCACCAAACTTTTATTGTTACAGCACTGGAGAGTGATTGGTCACCTAGCTATCAGAATGGTTGCAAGAATTCCTTACTGCATACAATGCAGAATGTGTTGATGTGCTGTAGCTTACAATTGGTGTAAGTTCCAGACCTGTTTGTCAGCTTTGCACTCCTACTTGGCAAGATCCCAGTCCTGATTTTACAATTATTTTTAGGACTGTTTGACAGAAAGTCTGTAACCAGCACTATTATAGCTTCCTTTTATGGCCAGCTTAAATCTTTCTTTTTAGGATAATCCCTCTCTTATACACTTGCCCTGTGTGGTTTTATACCTTATCTCCCTGGCACACTAGGGTAGTAGAATGGCAGGTGGGGTGGGGTGGAGGGTTGTCTTTTATTTTATTTGTCTTGTACAAGCGGTATTATGGTTGTTACTTCTGTATGTTTTTCCCCTAATGGTGTAGGGTGGAGTATGTATGTATGTCTGTGTTTGATGTTATATATATATATTGTTAGACTGTAATATAATAAAATAAAGTTAATTGAAAAAAAACATCCTAGGCCCTTCTATAATAGCTTATTTTTCTGGCATGGAAATATGGATATATAGCATTCATGCAGAGTCATTGTAAGGGCTGATAGTGATCATTCCCTTTATTACTTACCCATAAAATCTCTGACAAATCAGTTGTTAATATTCAGCCTTATCAACAGCTTGAAATTAAAAATCAAGTAAAAACAAAATCACATAATTCACACAGTGAGGACATTTTGTATTTAATGCAGCTTAAATTCTCCTCCATTTTGTATGAGGCCTAGAATGGAGCTACACTTAAGAGAACAATAGAATCATGCTTTCAGGACGTCTGAATTTTACTCTCAGAAAAAGTCATGAGTGGGTCAAAAATAGACATATGGTTACTTGGTTTGATCACAATAGTCATAGGGCCAAAAGGCTTTAAACCAACTCAATAGATATACAAAGCACAGTAAGCAAAAGGTAATTGTAAAATATTAAATAAGGCCAGAGAAAATATAAGCAGCTTTTGAAAGTAGAACAAAGAGAATTTCAACAAAACAGTGGGACAAAATGCTGACTGTAATAAATAACAATTAATAAGTCAAGTAAATCTTTATTTATATACCGCCTTTCTACAACCAAGGGACTTCACATTTAAAATACAATATACAGACTTAAAATTTACACTAAAAGAATAAATATAACAATGGATTTAAATTCATCTAGAAGGCTAAATTATAAAGATATGTCTTCAATTCAGTTTTAAATCTGTTGACAATCAGTATTCTCTTAACCGACAAGGTAGAGGAATTCCACAGGGTAGGTGCCATAAAGAAAAAGCATGGACACCAGATGTTTTAAATGAACCCTTGGAATCTCCAGCAATCCCTCATTGGTGGATCAGAGAGGACGGAGGGGCAGTAGGAGGTTGGAGATCTTGCAGGTAGCTGGATCCCTATTTGTGTAGGGCTTTAAATGTTAGCAAGACAACTTTAAGGTGATCCACCACTGAACAGGCAGCCAGTGCAGTCCGTGCAGCACAGGACAATATGACTGGTCCTCGATGTATCAGTCAGAAACTTGGCCGCAGTGTTCTGTACCAGCTGGGGGTGTGGATATCAATCCCAGGAAGACCTTGGTAGAGGCACTGCAGTAGTCAAGGCAGGTGGTGACAATGGCATGGACCAAAGTCGGAAGGTGGTCTGGGGAACCAGGTGTTTCACCCTGGCGATATTCCTCAGATGGTGAAATAGGATTTAACCACTGCCAATACCTGAGATTTCAGGGTCAGGCTGTCATCAAAAATAACACCCATGTTATGCACCGGTCTGAAGTGGTGAGCTGAACACCATCAAGCCATAAGCATGATCCCTGTCCAGCCCCCATACCAACCCCTGGATGACCTGGGTCCACAACCAACACTTCAGTCTTGTCCAAATTCAGTCTCAGCCAGCTGGTGCTCATCCAGTCCTTGATATCGGTGAGACAGTTGCTTAGTACAGTGACTACATCAACTTGTCTGGGTAGGAAGGACATATACAGTTGAGTGTCATCTGCGCAGTGGAAAACTCAAATCAAATCACCTGATGATATCTCCCAATGGCAGCATATACACTGCAAACTACATAGGTGCTATTATGGGGCCTCCAGCCCCCAGCAGGACAGGGAAGGTGTCAGAGGAATACATTTCAGTGACCACCCTCTGAGACCTGTCTGCAAGGAAAGATAAACACCATTCAAGGACTGTACCCAACAGCCCAAAAAGAAACTGCAAGCACTCTAAAAGCACACCATGGTCCACAGTGTCAAACGCTGCCAAGAGATCAAGAAGGATGAAGATGGTACAAACCTTTCAACCTCTCACTATTAGGAGGTCAATCAATACTTGGACAAGTACAGTCTCTGTGATGTGTCTCTTCCTAAATCCAGACTGGAGAGCTTCATAGACATTGGGGTCTAAGGTGATCATACAGTTAGCAGCAACAACTTTCTCCATAACCTTACCCACAAATGGAAGGTTAGAGGCAGGCCAGTAGTTAGTTGGACAGTCTGGATCCAAGGAGGGTTTCTTAAGTAGTGATTGTATGACCACCTCCTTGAGGGATCAGGAAATGCCCTCTCTCTAAGGAACTCCAGACAATTTCCACTAGGATCGGCAGATAACATCTACACAATCCATTAATAGAGGTGTAGGACCCAGATTCAAACTACAACTAGTAGGGCACAGAGTCTGGAAGAGCTTCACAATGTCTGTGAATTCTGGCTGGCTAAAGTCCATCCAGACAGACCGAGTGCTCACCACCTCTCGCTGACCTCCACAATCCCTCATAGGAGAGCCAGGCCGATGCTGGACCTGATGATTGGCAACCTTATCTGTGAAGAATCAAGCAAACTCCTTGCATTTAAAGAGCAGCTTCCTACTGATGGTTGTGCTGCCTCTGCCAGCCATTCAATAACTTACCCCACAGACAGCTCCCAATAAAGTGTGGCATAACAAGTCGTGCTGTATTAAAAGTTATTTACTCATAAATTAAAATCAAGCCCACAGGCAAAAAAATAACCGAGCAAACCATGCCCCACATTGGCCGCAGTTCTGTTTTGTGATGTCACAAAATAAAAGCTGTAAGTGTGCCCCATTCACTTATACAGGGCTGATATTGTCACATAGTTTTAGATTATTTGCTGTCGGGATTTTCATAAATCAAAGTGATTGATCGACTAACAGGGACCTGTTGGTGATTGATCGCCTGATTTATGAAATCCCAACAGTAAATATTCTAAAACTGTGTGATTAATATTAGCCCCATTATGTGAATGGGCGCAGACTCCACAACCTTCATTTGCTGATATCACAAAGAGGGCTGTGGGCCAAACGTGGGGCCTGGTTTGCTTTGGTTCTTTTGCCGGTGGGCTTGATTTTAATTTTATGAGTAAAATAACTTTTAATACAGCACTACTTGTTATGCCACACTTCATTGGGAGCTGCCCGGGGTAAGTTATTTGATGGTTGCAAGCAGCTACTAGAAGCTGCTCTTTTAGCTGAGAAAATCTCCCTGGGTTGGAGACAGACTGGTCTGCACAATCTGTCAACCATCTGGAAGAGACGAGCCAATCGATTCTGCTCTGTGAATATCAATCTTATTGGCTACTAGTAGCCAAAGGTCCAAATAACTGTAAATATGATATTGACTCTTATATTACTATGGAAACCTGGGTTGCATACTATGAAAAAAAAATTATGATCCTGATTTGCCAGTTGAATCAACATGCTTAGACATGGACATGTCATATTTCAGACCAATTGCAATAACAGAAGTTTATTTTGCAATTGCATGAATGAAAAGGAACAGGGGCTCTGGCCTGATTTAATCCTACAGAGGTCTTTCAGTTTGTGCCTTCACTTTGATCTAATATCCTCACTCCTCTTTTTAATTACTGGTTAATCAAGCTTGAATTTCCATCTGCCTGGCAGAGCTCAACAATTATTTCTATACATAGTGTAGTGAATAGACAACTTTATTTAAGTACAAAATGGAAATAATAATTTTTCTTTTATAGCAATGACAGCTCCGTTGTACATCATGAGGTTTCTCATTTTAGAAAAGTAGTACAACATACTCCATTTGACAATACAGTTTTATACTTAAATTAACAATTTATGATTTAAACAGCATTGGTTCCCAAAGGTAGAGTTCTCATAATGACACCACCTAAAATGATTACAATTGTGCGAATGTGAGTGCATCATAACATAGAAATGTTTCATACTGTACAGTGTCAGAAGAAAAACTGTATCCTTCATACTGATAACTATATTTTACAGATGATATAGTTTTAGACAGCCTGCACTTCCTGGTTGCTATATTCAGAGCTGTCTTATTCCAGGGCTAAGTTTGCCCTGCACTCCAGACCAGTTTGCCCAGCCTCATTCCCATGCTATATTCAGAAGCTGTTTGCTATTGGGCTATCCTTTTGAATATAGCTTACTTTGTACTCGGGTTAAGTTTGCTCACCGGGCAGTGCTAACGTGTCCAGGACAAAGCTTTGAATATCTGGCCCTAGGTGTTCTAATCAACAATCTAAACTCTATTATCTAATATAGCCAACATAGGAAAAATAATACAAATAATAAACACTTAAAGGCTATATAATATTAGCAAAATTACACCTTCTCTTGGAAAGTTTTACTACTCCTATGTCAGGGCTACCAAGTGACACATTAAAACTGTAAAAGCTGCCAGCTAGTAATTCCACTGAATATCAGCAGTCTGAATAATTGAGTGTAGATTACCATTGAGGCTGTGATAATTAAGCAATAATGCGACAGGGTGTGTGTTGTGCTGGGATAACGTCACACCTTGTGTGGTTGGGAGCGAGGCCAAAGGCCAAGTGCATCCAACAGGAAGGCGTGACATTATCCCAGCACAACACATAGCCTGAGTGCGTATTATATCTAATGACTTGTTTGTAAAGAAAAAATAAAAAAATAAAAATACATAAAATAACCTATTTAGTTAATATTTTTACTGGAGTAGGTACACATAATAAAGAAAAAGTTATTTTCACTGTTTTGGCCAGTAGGTGGAGCTGGTGAATGATACTCCTTATGTTTTGTGGCTCTGTCCATTGCTCTCAGGAAAAGTGTCTGCTCCCAAACACACACACACAGAATGACACCAAGTAGTATATCTAGGAGAATTTTATTTTGTATTGTTTTCTCTTCAAATTTTCAGTTGCTGTGATCGGGAGAACATGAAGTAAGCTATCAGGCAACGGGCATGGGGGTTCTTTACTGAGCCCTTGGCTGAATGCTGAATGATAGCAAGCTTTTATATCTGAGGCCCTGTACATTACAAGTGAAGATTTGTACCGTTTTAAATAACGGTTTCAAAATGTTTTAAAACTCACCACAGCAACCCGTCCATTATTTTTACCGAGTTTGAACTCGGTTGTAACCTCGGTGACACCCGTCTGCATCAGCAGTGAGTAACGTTTTCAAACTCGTTAATCCAGCCCGACTGTGGCAAGCTTATGTTGTGGCATTCAACCCAGGATGCATCTTGTTACTCCCAGCCTGCATTTTGGCAATATTGTAAACAAACAAACAACGCAAATTGCCGTTCAGGAAGTGTTTGTAACTGCAGAGGTGTGTTTGCTCATTAGTGCATCAGTAGTGGGTGGTAATTTGTGCTACAGCGTTATGATGTCAAAACCTGCTGAATGTTAAATTGTGACAGCCTGTCCCAGCAAGCAGTTCACCCTGTCACATGATCCACATCAAGTATCACCTTGGTGATCAGTTGTTTTAGACATGGAGTTCTGCAGTGGGGACATGTATACTCTGATTTTATGCTTGCTGGCAGCTCATCAGGCTCTGTCAGTACTTGCTCTGAAGGAGAACTTCTGAGATGAGGCAGAGATCATTGCTTAGCACAGCACGTTCCAGAATGAGACAGCAGCACATTATCAAATCTCTAGCTGTCATGCAGAGTATTCTGACTGCTGGGTATGTCTCGAATTCCCTACATAGGCGTGTATGGTGTGTGGATCATTCCTCATCTTGGTGGAATGATGTTGTGTTGACCCACTGGGATAATGAGCAGTGGCTAGCTAACTTCCGTCTCAGTAAAGGGACATTCACATTGCTTTGTGATGAGCTGTCACCTTACATTGCATGTAGCAATACAAGATTTCAACAAGCAGTGTCAGTTAGTAAGTGTGTTGGGATCACCCTGTGGCGGTTAGCAACAAATGTTGAGTACCGTACACTTGGACATCTGTTCGGGTTGGGCGCTCCACCATGAGTGAGATCATAAATGAAGTGTGTCGTGCCATTGTGCAAGTCCTCCTACCCAAAGTGATTGTCATTCAAAACCTAGATGAAATAATGGCAGGTTTGATAAAGAATGGGGGTTTCCCAGTGCATCAGTGCTGTTGATGGCACTCATTTTCCCGTTTTATGCCCACCTGGTAATGCAACAGAATACTACAATTAGAAGTGCTACTATTCTGTGGTGATGCAGGCGGTTGTTGATTACAGTTACAGATTCATTGACATAAATGTTGGTTGGCCTGGTAAAGTTCATGATGCTAGAGTACTTAAAAACAGTGACCTGTATTGTAGAGGCAGCGTGGGGATCTTTTTCCAAACAGTGATCGGAAATAAATGGTGTGATGGTGCCTGCTTTGATTCTGGGTGATCCTGCATATCTCCTCCTACCATGGCGTATGAAGCCATATGCTGATTATACAGACCCGATAAAAGGAACTTTAATTACAGGCTGAGTAAGACACGTATGGTTGTTGAATAGCTTTGGAAAACTAAAAGGCAGATGGCGTTGTCTGCTAAAAAAAGCGAGTTCAGCCTGGAGAACATTCCATACATTATTGCTGCATGCTGCATGCTACACAATATATGTGAGAGTAAGGGGAGTTGTTCGACTCTGGGTGGTTGGCTGACACAGATGGTGGTGTTGTTCCTCAACCCAACATTGAACATCGTCAGGCATATGATGCAACAGTTGCATCTCAAACAAGACAGGCAATCTTGATCCATGATGCCCTGTGTGCTTATTTTGTTACAATGCCACATGTGCAGTAACATATTGCTGAGGTGGATAGTGTCATGTTTAGTCACACTACAGTAAATGCAGCAAGTTAATAACGCAGTGCACCAGTAGTAACCTTGCTGATGTTGTGTCACACAAACTATATTTGTAATATATGTTCTTAATGCAGTTCTAATATATATGCAGTACAAAGTATGAAGCAGTTTGTATCGTTAAAAATATTGACTTTTTATTGGCAAACAAACATTGTTACTGTTCTATATGAAATGCTGTTGTCCCATGAAAGGGAACAACAGTAATTCAGCAAGAGTTGTATTTCTGCAAGTAGCAGATTAAAACCTGTTATGAACTGTTTACATTTTAAAAATGTTCTTTAATGTACGGTTCAATTAAAAACATGGCGGTAACAACACAAAGGAACAGCAGTACTGAACATACATTTCTGTATGTAACATTTAATTATTTCAACAATAGTGAACATTTTTATATTATGAAATTGATTTGTAACAATTCATAGCAGTTTGGATGTTATGTGACAGCATTAAAGTTGCAGGTTTTCTATCTTTAAACTGTTTATTAAATTCTGAACTGCTGTACTGATCATAACTGTGCCTTTGACAACATTAGCACAAACAAATATTGATGAATTTCATCTTAACAAGTGTAAGGCGTGTTTATTGGCAATAACAAACAGTTGCACACACCGTCTTTGCTGTTTTATGCAACACAACAGCTTCTGCTGCCCATCCTTTTAACAGTACAGGGTATTGTATCAGCAACAGCTAAGATGTCACAGACTCGTCCATGTGACATCATCAGAATTCAGTTGTTCACTGTATGACTGCACATAAGTACTGTTTGGTCTACATTCATCAGCAGCAGTATGTTGGGAAACAAACGAGACACATAACCAACATTTTCATGAGTGGGAGTCATATTATTGTGGACAGGTTGACTGTCCTGCATGACGATCGGTTGCTGATACAATACCCTCTACTGTTAAAAGGATGGGCAGCAGAAGTATTTCCGAGGTCATTACAGTGAAAGGGATGGTGACTGCATGGCATTGACATGGACCATGGCAGCTGCAACTTGCATCTGCATTGGTCGCTATGCAACAAAGGTGCAAACATTGCCATAATGCTATGGAACAATGGTGCAGTATGTTCCATCTCCGTGTTCTTAGGCGTTCCTCCATCTCTCTATCTTCCTGGCCCTTTCTCTTTCTTGTTGCAACAGCTGATTGTGCTGCTCAATCAACATTTTACATGTTGGTTCAAATACGTACTCAACTATCTCATGCATTTTGTCAGTTTCTTTTCTTCCGTAGATTGAAAAGAGGCTCAGTGCTGCAGGTTCTCTTCCCAGATGACACAGATTATGGTGGTGCTGCATGGCTGGATCCCAGTTCTTCTTCTTCTAATGCATCTAGGGTATCATCACATGGGTCATGGATGGTAGTAGAAGACTCTTCCATTGATGAGTCCTGGCACCCTCATGGTCTACAAAACAAATCACATTTGGTAATGTTAATATGTCTGATGACAGCTGTATGGTAAGTGCCAGGCGATGCAGTTCCATGTGGAGATGCTTTCTGTGCCTCCCCACACCACTGTCACCAGACACAGCAGCAATATATCTTATGTCATTATGCCATTAAAGGCAGTATGCACAGGTATGGAGAATACTTTGTGCAGACAAAGCAATGCACAGCATCATGTTTGCTGAATCAACCACAGTGGCTACATTTCACAGACCGTCTGTGACTGCAGTGTGGGTGGAGGGACTACAGTGCTGATGAATAATGGGTTACATGTGTGACATCACATTGCATGTACCTGACTGCAGGGTTCTGGATCTGGGTACTCTTCTTCAATAGGTGGACATGGTGGCTCAACAGACTCTCCCTCAAGGACAAATGCAGGGTTTGAGGTTGGTCGAGTACCAAGAATTCTGTCCAGTTCATCAAAAATGGGCAGGTGATCCTCTTGCCACCAGATCGCCTGTTGTTGTCTTTCACTTTATGGTATCTCACTTTAAGCTGCTTTACCTTTTCCTGCATTGCTCTGCAGACCTTTCTATGCCTTTCTCTAATAGGAAGTCTGCTATTTTCTGATAAATCTTGGTGTTTCTGCGATAGTTGGCCAACTCCTCCTGAACCCCTCCTGGGACCAGTACTCAATTATGAGTTTAGTGGCCTCCTCTGTCCAGCTTGCAGAATGATCAGTCATTCTACCACAGTCGCGATATAGTCTCCTGGAAGGGCACTATGCAGGAAGCACTACCACTAATTAACTATTGAATATGTATTCACCACACAGACTGAGTGTGTCTGCTTTACTGTAGTAAATACTGGTAAATGATGCAGACAATTCATCTGTCAACCTCCACGAGCACTTTAATTTCCGCCACTAGGTGCTCTGTTGGATGGCAGCGCTCTACAGCCTCACTGCAGCTGCACTATGGGATTGCTTGCCAGGAACCACTGGAGGACCAGCTCTCAGCACGGCACAGGAATAGAGTTAGAACCTCACACCCGTCCGCACCACCAGGTAACACGCTTTCCTCCTGTAAAGCGGTTTGAAAGCGGACTTGAGACTAGCTTCAGCAGGGTTTAAGCACGGTTTCTTAACATGCTTTGAAACCGTCACTTAAATGCAGATAGGTGCACGTGTTTTACGACAAAAGCGTTTTAAGCACCTCAAAACATTTTAAGTGGCCTGATGTATACAGGGCCTAAGAGGGTGTTAGGAGATGGAATGTGTATTTATGATGCCTATATGGCATCTCTGTACACAAGGCTGTTGCAGAATAATGAGAAAGAACCACTGCTTTTTTCCCCTTGCAAACTGAACCTAGCAGCTTTACTGAAGTGCATGACCACCAGTTACAGTCTGTGCTGTTCACTGATGTGGCTGGAAGATGCATGCCAATATGCCGCTCAGATCATCAGATTTTTTAATTTAAGTTTTCTCTCAGTGTGAGACTGCGAAAAGGACGGGTGGAGCACTGTTAATTTTATTGTGACTGGAGACTGAGTCTGGGGAAAGGAAAGTGGAAGCTGAAGGGTGACACCACTTATGTGAGCAGTTGATTGTGAGCATACGCGACATGAAAACAGAAAAGGCTGGTAGCTAAGCGAGAGTTTTAAAAATGCGGTAAGGTTTGTTTTATGTCATTTTTGTATTAGCCCAGAGGACAAAATTACTGTGGGGGTGATGTTGTGATGGCCTCATTGTCCAGTAATGTTTGGGTAATGGTTCTTCATTAACAGGGCAGTGTCAGCTTTGCAGTGGCTTACAGGGGAAAGATGGATTTCTGTAATTGTTTTGCAGTCATCTCTGTGCTGGGACTAGAGCCGTAATATTGTACTGGGATAACATCATGGCTCTGGTCCCAGATGGACCAATCAGAATTCAAGATTCTCTTATCCCATTGTATAATCAAGCTTTTTAAACATCTCTATTAACGGATTAGTAGTCCAAATCCATTTGTCCTACAAATTTAAATATGTTAATAAATGGTAATTAATTCACTAAAAAGTGAACAAAATGCACAGATATTTAAAAGTTATTAAACAAACATATAAATATGAATATTTTAAACTGTTTGTATAACATTTAGCATAAAATGTTAAAATAGGTTTCTGCTAAGCAGGTTGTGGCTCCATTGCACTCTAGGTCTGTTCATTTGAATTAGGCGTTCAAGGCTCCACTGGCTGAGAGTCTGTCAATTAATATATGAGGCTAAAAGGCTCCATTCTTGTTCTGGAGTCCAGCAAATTGTAGGCAGAAGAAAATAAGGGACAGAAAACACCATTTAAATTTCAAGGATCATCATTCCCTGCAACCATGTGACCATGGTATATAATTATTATTATGTGGGATCATTTCTTCTTCTTTATTCAACCTCACAAGGTGCCACATTCGGACATCAACTCAAAATAAAATACTGCATTTTTTTTTTAATCTGGAGTCAGTTTTACGGACCCATTAAAACTTTTAGCGAAGTTCAACTCCCTGGGAGTGAATGAAAACCTCTAAGGAGTTTCTTCTTTCCTTCCAAACTCCCTTAAGCTCTGAAAGTCAGTATCTTCATAATAGTCACTGGAGTCACCACAGAAAAAACACCAAAGGAGGAAAATGACTATTCAAAATTCATTAGTTAGTCAAGATATAATATCCTTGGCAGTGTATAAAAAGTACATCGGGAGGGGTTACCTGACCAACCTCCACAATCGCTGAAACAGCATCTGCTCAATGTTGGACTTACTGCTCAACCCAATTCCATCAATACTTTTTACTGGCCTGGGTAATTAGTTACTGGCTGAAATGACAGGTGAAAGACTGTACCTCTTGGAAGAAATTACCCCATTGTCAACCTCCCTCTATTGCTGGATCAGCTTCTTTATATATGTTAAGAGGAAGTCACCATAAAACTAAAGCTCCCTTCATATTCATTTCATATTGACTTGCTCTAATAGAGGCACAATAATAACCATGTCCATATTCAGACCATTTCAACTGCTTAGTCAGGAGTCCCTGATTTACCTGTCTCTGATGGGATTCCATATGGACAAAACCTGAGCTTCCATTACTGATCAGTAGAGCATTTTATTTTTTCTTTTGACCTCTCTGCCCCACACTTATCAAAATATATTTAGCAGTTTATTGCCAGCTGGAGCCAAAAAGCTTTGCAGTCCACTGTGCCTCCCTCAAAGTCAACAATCTTAGTCTGCAAAATCAAATCAGTATAATGTGTCGAGACAGAGTTACCCAAGAGTAGAAAAAAGAAAAAAACTCTGAGCATAATACATTCAGGTAAATTATTTAAATAAGCCCCCATAACCCCTAGGCAAAAATGTCATACCTTACTCAGGCAGCAGACAGCCTTTCAGCACTCACAGTGCTCCAAATCATCCATTGCAATAGCAGTCTCCATAAGCCTTCTCCTTCTCGAAGGGTCCCATAGCTGAATTCACTCCCAGTAGTCATGACACTTGAGTACTTTGCAGCTCTGAGTTAATAAATTTCCAATTCCATTAGAATAATTCTCCATTGTGATTTAAAGAGTACTTTTAAAAGCAGATAAATTAAGTAATCTCAATGGAAAACCACAGAAAATGCTCAGAGAAACACAGCGTGGTAGGGGAGCAGAACAAGCGCCACAGTCATCTTGTTGCTCCCCCTCCAAACTAATGTCAATATAAAACTTGGGTGTGCAATTGGATAGAGGCAGAACTTCAATGGCAACAGTATAATAAGTATCTTTATGGTATGTTACTAAACTACTGAGGTATCATAGAATCATAGAAAGTGCGAGGTCAGAAGCCAGTGGCCATTTGGACTCGACCAAACTCTACCCTAAAAGGCATATTTCCTATTTCCCATATAATCATCCAAAGATGCATTGAAGCTATCAATTGTAGAGCTAGACACTACAGTACCAGGTAGCCTGTTCCATGAAGTAATCAGTTTTTGACTAAACCATGCCCCGTATGTTCATCCTGTAAAATTCCTCTTTCCACTGATGTTGGTGGAATCTGCTACCTCTTGCTGTATTTCTGACAAGGCCAATTGATTCCCATAGGTCATAATTTTTAGGGCTTATATATCAAGCACAAATCACCCCAAAGCCTTCTATATTCCAAACTGTACAAACCCAGGTGTCTCATCCTGTCACCATACTGAACATCCCTCAGTTGGTTAATATTTTGATGGCCCTTCTCTGTATTCTCTCAATTTGATGTCCACAACCTTATGCAGAGCCCAGAACTGGACATAAAACTCCAAATATGGTTGCAGAAGAGATGAATACAATGGAACCATAACTTTCCTGTCTTTACTTTTAATGTTCCCATAGAGGCACCCCAGCATCCTATTTGCTTTATCGACTGCAGTCTTACATTGTTCAGAGAATGATAGAGTGCTTGAGACCACCACTCCCAGATCCCTTTCCATTTCAGAAACAGGAATGGTTTTACCACAGAGATAGTATATGTTGCCCTGAATTGTTACAACACATATGCATAATCTTGCATTTATCTAAGTTGAGTGTCAGTTGGTTCTGAGACCCATTCTCCCACTTTATTTATTTCCAATCAAAGCAGGTGGATAGACTGGCTAACATTTACTATACTAACTATTTTGATATCATCCATAAATTCAGAAATCCAACAACAAGATGCGTCTGTAGTGGTGTCACATAGTAAATAATATTGCTCCCAAGACTGACTCCTGTGGGACCCTGCTTGTAATTTCTGTCCATAAAGACATATGACCTGCTAGACCTACTCTATGTTTCTTCCTACAAGCCAAGATTTAAGCCATTCAACAATATTTACATCAAGCCCTATATCTATCAATCTTTCTATTAACTGTTTATGAGGTAAGGTATCAAATGCCGTCAGGAAGTCTAAATACAGAACATCAACTGGTAACCTCATATCAGGGCACTGCTCACTGGATTAAAAAACTGTAACAAATTTGTCTGGCATGCATTACCAGTTTGAAATCATGTTGACTGATGTCCATAAAATCCATTTTAATTGTATGTTCACATATCAGGTCCTTTACTATATCCTCAATTACCTTACTAATAATCAAAGTCAGATTAATTGGTCTAAAATTTCCACAGTCCCTTTTGGTCCCTTTTCATGTCTCAGGATTACAGTAACCCCTTCCATGCTTGGGTAGCAGTACCCTCTGCAAGTGAACAGTTTAAGATGTTGGCTAATGGTCCCTTACAAGACACTGGCTAGTTTTTAAAAGTCTGGATGTAAGTTGTCTGGGCCTGGTGACTTTGTGCATCAGTTTTCTAATCTACTAGCCACATCCTTTTCTGTAATTGTTTGTTTATTGTTTGGTAGTCCCACAGACAATCTTTCCCAATAATCAGTTCTGAAATCACACTTTGGTTTATTTATCTTGCATATTATCTACTAAATACTGTCGCCATTCTCTTTTTCCCCTTTCATTACAGTAACCCTTGCTATAACGAATGGAAAGGGAGCCACAGTCTGTGTTGGTTATAGTGAGGGATGCTCAAACTCAGCTGTGATACAGTACTAAACAATCTGCAGCACTGTCTACCAGTATGCTTTCATGCTTTTGTCCTCACAGGCTGTTTTCTCGTTCTTGAATGACATTTGGTGTTACTTTACAGTAATAATAATATTTAAAATAAACCTCTTTGCTGGTCTGAATTGTTTGTTTTAAAAGGCTGTACAAGAGCAGTTGGTAGAATGGATTTGTTTTAAATCATCATTATGGTTTCAGGTTTGTTTGAAGAATAAAGTGCACACCTTGGTGTCCCTCTAACTGACTGTAGGAAGCAGGTTGGTTTTAAAGAACAGTAGTATGGGAGCAGCTTGGTTTTAAAGCTAATTTTCTAATCTGTAACTATGTCTTAAATTACTGTTATACTGTGTTATACTGTGTATTTTCGTTTGTCTTACTGTGACAAAGGTACCTTTGTAAATGAGCCTATGGCTCAAAGGTTTTCAAACTGCTGTCTAAATAAATAAATAAATAAAATAAATAAAGAACAACAGTATGGGAGTGGCTTGGTTTTAAAGAATAGTAGTTTGGGAGTGGCTTGGTTTTTAAAAGCAGCATTACATTGATTTGCGATTTTTGGGATTGTGGCAGCTGGTCTTCATCTGACATTATCCATGTTTCCGTGTAATGATATGATATGATCTTTTGGGGACTGGGTTATGGAATGTTTCCACTCTTGGTCATGGGTCTGAATCTGACTGATGTTGTAGTGGTTAGAAGCAATTGGCTGTGAAGGGCTGATTTGTATAGGGAGCCATGAGGACCGTTCATTACAACAAATATTGGTATAGCAGGGTTTGTTATAGTGAGGGGTTACTGTACTTGATTTTCAACCACAAGGGCTCAAACATAGTATTCCTTTAACTTGTGCTGTTGATATAACTAGAGAATGCCTTCTTATTATCTTTTGAATAGGTAGATAACCATAGTTCATAGTCTCTCTTGGACCTCTTAATAGCTGTCTTGCCTACTTAGTATTTATTCTTGTGTTCTGCCAATTTCATAGGAGAAGGATCATTCTTATATCTATAAACTTGACTAATTAGTTATTTTTTATTTTACCACTGAACCAGATGGGTATCTTACCCTTTTATTGCATTTAATCCTGACAGGGACATATGTATTGGCACAGAAGTCCAATTTATCAACTAACTTCTGCCATTTCCTTCCAAGGTTTGGTCTTTAAAGTCCTCCTTCCAATTCCAATCCTCAATTTATTGGTGTATCTTAACATAAGCAACCATGTCATAACATCTCACCCTTGTGTCACCAACCAGAGGTTCCTAGTTTTTACTAATTAATAACTGAACTATATTATGGTCACTGGTGCACAATGGCTCCTCACCCTGCAGCCGATGGTACTAATTTCAATGTAACTAAGCACTGTATCAAGAATATTTTAACCTCTTGTGGCCTCATTAACCAGTTGTTGCATGTTGTTCAGTGCTTTAATTTCCAATAGTCTCTTTCGGCTATGGGATGTAGCCAAATTCAATTACCGGTCTATGTCAGGAGATTTAAGTCATCCATAATTAGGGCATTTAGACCGGGTTTAATTTGCTGTAGTTTTAAAAGAATGGACAGTTCTCCCCACTAGTTAAGCCTGGTGTTCTATACCCTACACACCAGTAATTCCTTAATGGTTTTGGGAAATGGATACCCAGGCCGCTCCACATTATCATGATTCAAATTTGTGTTTATGATCTCACTTGACTCCAGATTTTCAGGGACATACAGCGCTGTGCCCCCCACATTTATTATGACAATTTACATAATGTTCTTTATATCCTGGTATATCACTACTCCAGGTGCCTTGACTCCCCTGTCTCTGTCTCACCACAATTATGAACCCTTCAGATTTCAAAAGGTACTGTAGCTCATCTTTTTATCAGTTAAGCTTCTACATTAGTTAGAAGTACCTTTAAATAATGATAAATTCTGGGTGCCCTCCCTTGTTGTTCAGTTTAAATTACTAGTCTCTTTAGCATTATATAGAGATCCAGCTATAACTCTGCCCAGAATGTGTTTTCCTTATTTATTTAGAATAAGCAATCTTTTGCAAACAGTTGTGCTTTCCCAAAAATTGGTATCAAGTATCAAAAGAATGTTACACCTGTCTACCTTTATTTGTATTGCATCCTGGTGTTTGTTCTCTGAATAGTACAGTTTTGTTCTAGGTGTCATTTGTGCAGAGGGAGTATTCCCAAGATCACTTTCCTTTATTAGATTCCCCACACCAAGAATTTCATCTGCAATGTCCTTCTCATGCTCTCTGCCAACTCATTTACCCTGTGTGGACTTCTACAATTTTACATTGTATGCCATTGTTTAATAGTTTTCCTAATATTTTCTTTATGTCTCTAGTTCTTGCTCCTGGGAGACAATTTAATTCTTTATTCATTTTGTCATTGTTGCATATAAGTGTACCACAGCATCTTATGATTGAATATACTATAACTAGCTTTTGAATATTTATCTCGCTATTCTCCTCTTGGTTCATAATAACATCATTTTCAATGTCATTGTCCTCAAAGACTGTAGTGTCTTGGATATTAATTAGGGCAGAGAATCTGTTAGAGGTTTCTGCAGTGTTACTTAATGCCCTTCTTCATCTTTCTGCTTTCATATTTGAAACTAGCGCCATTATCCGTTCATTTATTTCCTTGCTTGTAAGCAGTTCCTCTGTCAAACTCCTCCCTCTCCTTCTTCTTCTTCTCATCCATCTTTGTTTTATTAGGTCGCTCTTTATTGGCCAGTAATGCTTTTAATGCTAACAATTCAGACTTTAATTTATCTATTTCCATACCGTTTGACATTTAAACTCGGACATCCTTATATCAAGTCCTCAGAGGCATTACACGTTACATGTACCACATTTAACTACTGAACCAGTATCACATAAACTACCAAGCACATTCTCATCTAGCTCATCCACTTTGCTGCAGTTAGTGCTATTCCCAGGAAAATACAGCCTGGTGTATGTGCTATCAAATGTGCAGCAAAGAAGGCCAATATCACGCGGCGGTAACAAACTTTAAATCACCTGAAAATGCATTGATACCTCCTTAGCCTATATGCCCGTAGTCCCCTGCAGACACGGCAGAAGCAGACATGTAAGTCTCGCCTGTATCTCCATGCACATTGCCACGCTTAATCCACTAATGCTCACCCTGTTTGCACAGAACACTCTATTTAATAGCCAGTATCCAGAAGTCACAAGCTGGGATCTCCACCAGTAAACTCACTGCTCTGTAATTAACATTTATTTAGGTGCCAGATTACACCTCTCAGGCAACAGTACTAGGAAGCAATGTTTAAAATAAATAAATGTATAAATGTAGTGCTGTCCCTGAATGCCATCCTTCACTCAATTGTAGTTCCTGTGGCTCACTAGGACTACAAGTTCCACCACCACCTTCATACCATAGTATCATACCATAGTAAGCAATAGCAATATTTTGTTTTATGCTGAACAAGTATATGTATAAAAATGTACATATATAGGGTAGTGTATGAGTAGCCATACACTACAAGGCTATTCTTCCACTGAGTGGATGCAGTCCCGACTGATGACCTCAAAATGAAGCTCAAAGTCAGAATTGTATCCACGAGGAGGAAGAATAGCCAAGTAGTGTATGTTTACCCATACACTGTTCTATATAGTGTGTGGTGGGTCCGATGTCTTCAGATGGTATGTAAAATAAAAACAATCACTCACTTTTCCCTTTTAGGTTTTCTCTGATGGCCACACTTGATCAGCAGCTGAGGCAGGCCAGCACATATGCGCATCTCTCACACAGCAATGGATGAATCACCACTGCTGATGGAGTCCATTGTATTATAGCGTCCTCATTAATGCAGTACAAAAGTCATTGTGCATTATGGGAGACATCACTACTGCAGCAGAACGACTTAAATGCGATGTATGGTTTCCTATAAACAATCGCAATCCACTGTACATTATAACAGAATATTACACAACTGGTCTCAGAGTAGTACACTGTATATCTTATTACATATGACTGTTGGTCCAAAACCAAGAATACAATAACTATTTTATGATGGTGCTAAAGTGTGTATATTTATTGGTGTATTACAGATCATACCACAGACAGAGGGCACAAGTGATCCTAGGCAGCAAGGCACAGAGGGAGGTAATGAGAGCACTCCTTCTCCTTTTGTGGTTCTCGAAAACAGCAATCAGTGGGTGCTGGTGGCTCATTGAGCCACAATATACAGATTATGCACCCCAGCCTGGTCCATTTGGTATATTTGGTCATGCTGCAAGAAGCCAGTTTTGCACACCAGGACTTAAGTTGACAACCACTTAGCTGTAATTTAACATACAGTTATTGCTTTTCATTCTCTAGTTGTTGCCTGTTTTTTTTTTTGGGGAAATTGTTACTGCTTCTTTTATTTATGTTGTACATCAATCAATATCACTCTTCCAGCAAGTTAAGACACTGCAAAACCAAATATTCTTTTTCATGCAGACTGTGTACTACAAGAACTCATTGTCACAAGTGGTTTCCATCGCACCACCAATCACATTGAGTAAAAGAAAGAGCTGTGAGAGGCTCTATGATGTTGGTTCAACAAGAAAAATGTCAACGGGCATCACAGCGCCAGGCTCCATGTCAACAGCAATTTGCAGTCGGCATGGAGTCGCACACATTGGTGTGTGTTTTTTCTTTGGGGAACTTCTGCCCCATGAGCCCCTGACAAGGGCTCCACCCCTCAACACCCACCATACTTTAGGATTCTAACTCCAGGTTGGAGTTAATTTGGGGAGAGGTGCAGATCAGGTGAAGGGATTGCTGGTCCCGCTGCACTTTTACGGCAACATGGCACTGTTGTCGATATCGACACATGTCGCCATAGAAATGTTGCTGTTCAGGGGCATATTACTGTTAGATATATAACAATCATTCACAAGCTATATATATAAATTAATTGCAAAACCTGTGTTAATGCACCAGTTAGGGTTCGACTTAATGCCACAAAAGTAGGAAATGTGGCACTAAGATTTCTAACCTAACTCCCTACCCTACAAGCATCAATAGGACAAGACCACACAAGCAACCACAGACAACCATAATCTGGTAAGACAAACAACATGCAACTGTTTTCTGACACAAAGTACATTCATCATCATGGTTCAGTGATTCTGCAGCCATGGGTACATATGTACACTTCAACACATATGCCCCACTTCTAGCTGCAGAATCAGAAGCCCGAAGAAGCCTGCACTTCTGCGAGTTGCAGATCAAAATGCACCATGCCTAACTCAGATGACAGAAGAGGGTGTATGCTTTACAGTAAGCAACTACATATGTTCCTGCAGAAGCAAAGGCCCAATAGGGACAGGTACAGTTCTAATCCAGGTACTGTAACTATTGCAGCATAAGCACAGGCTTCACTATTGCCTAACCTAGGTGTCAGCGTGGCTCAGTTGGTAGCGCATCTGCCTTTGGATCAGATGGTTGTGGGTTCTTGTCCCACATCGGGATTGGACTTGCACCTAAAAATCGCTGGCATCCAGTGCAGTATTGGGGTGCTGTACTGCTGGGGTGTGCCATCCTTCAGATGAGACGTTAAATCAAGGTCCCTTCTGCCCATCCTGGTGTTGTCCTGGTGGTGTCCAGGTGGAAGTAAAGACCCAGTGCACTATTCTCAAAGAGTAGAGAACATTCCCAGTGTCCTGGCCAACATTCCCCTTCCCATAAACTGATTCATGTAATTATCCAGGCTGTGCGTGGGTGATGATGTGCGATATGGCTGCCACCACACATTCAGTCACTTCACTACCAGTCTAGCATTGCTTGTAAAGTGCTTTGGGATACATTGTGTATAAAAGCACTATATAAATTCCGATTCTTTTTTCTTCTAACCTTTTGCATACAGAGTCAGGGTGCATGTCTTACAGCATGCATTTGTACAGTATATGTGTCTACAAATTGTGTTCTTCACAGGGACCTGTACTTCAGCAAAGAGAAGTATTTTTTCTAATCTGGTTATCCTGGATGAGAATATGTGTATACAGAATTCCAGCAACACAGTGACATACACTTCTGCAGCCAAATGTGGGCGTGTATGTCTTACACTATACAAGTGTATCTGTGTCTACAGACTTGTAGGCTATACTGGGGCATGCACTTCTTTGGACAGAAATAGGTGTATGTCTTACACCATGGAGCTATAGCTGGAACTGGAACTGCAGAAGCATATGCCCAGCAGAAGTACAGTAGAGATCCAGGTGTCTTGCATTTGTAAATAGGGGTGCAAAAGCACAAGTCCCAAAGAAGCTTGTGCTTCTGCAGCAAGAAGTGTCTTTGTATGCAGTTGTATGTGTGTCTATTGGATTGCAGGCTACATATGTACATAAGCTTCTGCACACAGAACTAGTATGCAGCTTAGGGTATCATAGCTTTATATACCTGGCTGTAGATAAAACTACCCATGTAGTTTATTAATCAAAGATTTTCATCTGTGAGTGCAGCAGTACTGGTTCTACATGTATAAACAGTGTTGTGATATGATTGTTGTGGATTTCTATATGCAGCTAGAAGTGGGTGTGTATGTGTTGAAGTGTGCATGAGTATCCATGGCATCAGAACCACTGGATCATAATGTGAATGTGTTATGTGTCATCTGGAAGCAGTTGTATGTTGTTTGTCTTACAAGATTATGGCCGTCTGTGGTTGCTTGTGTGGTCTTGTCCTTTTGCTGTTTGCAGGGTGGGGGTTAGGGTTAGAAATCCTAACATCACATTTTCCTACTTTTGTGGCATTAAGTTGAACCTAACTAGTGCATTAATGCAGGTTTTGCAATTAATTTCCTTCCTTATTGAGAAAGTTATTAACATTTTATTACAGCAGAAGTTGAGACTGTGAAGTACTGGCCCTATAAGGTCAGTGCTTCTGTAGTCATGTATACATATACACCGTAGGTACATCCCCACAACTAAAATATCTATCTCTGGTGGGGGGGACTAACAGAAAAATCACACAAAGTGGAAAAAGTGAAAATTCATGCGCCTAGGACTGGGGAATTGAAAACCAGTCCCAAACACACTGCTTGTATCCCTTGCTGCAAATGGCTCATCCCATACAGCCATAGCAGCTGCTCAGTGGACCCTGTCCCAGCAGAGGTCTTATCCTCTGCCTGGGAAAGTGAGAGGTTCACTACCACTAATACTGCCTTTCGCAGTTTTGCACACCTCACTCATCCCTACAGCATTGCTACTGTTGCACAGTTTTGTCATACACTGTAAAGCATACCACAAAGGGACCCAGTAGGGCAAACCACTCATTATCTTTTCTACTGTTCTATTCATAGTAAAGATTTCTCCTGTTTCAATAATGAATGCCTAATCCTGAATTATCTTTTCTAACTATTTGGTAAATATATGCATGGTGGTAGGGTAATTAAATACACTTTTGTAGGGGAGATGCAGGGAGCAGCATATGTATTTAAATGGGAGAGATGAGTGAGATGTACCAAGGAAGGAAGTCATAGGAAGTGATAGAATTTTAATTTGTACAGCACTGTTACCCAATGACAGAAGAGGCAGAAGGATGGAGCAGCACAATTTGTACCTTGTAAAGCATGTAATATAGCTGTCTGAGGGATCTGTCTGTCCTCAGGAGTAGAAGGCTCAACTGCCTTAAGACAGTTGATTTTTCAAATTTTCAAATGAGATGTCAGTTTTTTAATGCAACCCTAATGAATTGGGGAGCCACAGGAAGCGACTGTGCTTGAACAGGCCCAGTTGTGCATCCAAGAATGAATGAACTGGGTGGTGGGGTAAATAAAAGCACAGGACTGGGAGAGCCATAGACAGCTGCTGATGGGGGCTCAGAGAGTGGCTGATGCATGGGAGGGATGCAGGGAATGTTTAATGCATGAGGAGTTGCCAATATATTTTAAGGAGGTGAGAGAGAGAGAGAGAGAGAGAGAGAGAGAGAGAGAGAGAGAGAGAGAGAGAGAAAGGTTAAGGACAGTTTGCTCTTGCCTGTACTGCACAGTGCTTTAAGTAGTGACCTTTACTTTATACACTTGTTATCCACCTTGCCTTAAAAGGATTAACGGCAAATATGGTGAGGTTGTAAGAATGAATTTTTGTTTTGTCCACTGTATTTCAATACAATCTTATTGTTCAAACAATGTGTACATGTCTGGCTCTTGTTATTTCATGCAATATTCTCTTACACTGGTTTTAAAACTAGTACCTTCAGATCAAGTCACGGCCCAATTTTGAATGAGGATGCAGGGCTTGTGACCAAGTCCTGTGTCACCGCAAGTGTGCTGCATCTGCATCCAAGGGTTTAATGCAACTTGCTCCCGATTTCAGAACCCTGGATGCAGGTTGTGACAGTGCTTTCAATTTATGGCAGCTTGCAATGAAGCTGTGGCACAAGCCCCATAAACCGGCACCTCCATGGGTGCAAAGTTATGCCAGGGGAGCTGATGGAACAGTGCTGCATTGTCACAAGGGACTTGCAGCAGAGTGGGTGCAGCAGGCTTTTCCAAAAATTGCACTGTGGCACAGGTTTGACACAAGTCACCCTTGCATCAAACTGTCTGCCTCAAGTCATTTGAAAATCAGGCCCACAGTGTCTTCAGGCAGATTCCTGCTTTCATGTCAAGCAGGTTTGTCATAGCAGTTGTGATGTGACCACACTGACCTTTTTGTTATACTTCCTTCAGTCTTACACACTTACAGTTGGATTGGGAGTGTGCACTAGTTAGTCAGGCTGTCAGTACAGTTAGAGACTGCTGAGGAGAGAAATCAACAGATCCTAGTTGTCTGCTTTGTCATTCCATTTTCAACAATGCAGCTTCCTGGCTCAGCAGCAGTAAAGTAAAACAAAATCTAGCCAGAGCCGATAGGGCTGTGAAGAGCTACCAAGTGACCTAAGTTACACATTTGCACAGAAATTATTCAACACCTGGTGTAATTTGGCCATTTTTGGAGGTGCTGCACCAAATTTTTAACATGGCCTTTTTGGGAACCTTCCCCGTAAAGAGTGCCAGTGTCATCTTGGTCACTTGTTCGAAGGTGATTTCACAAGCTAACACGCTATTCTGTGCCATAGTGCAAAAACACATTTTGGGCAAGATGTGGAAAATGACAACTGTACTGTTTTAAAGGAAGTGTGCAAAATGACAATGCTAAATGTGGAGGAAAATATTAGAAGTTAGAAGCATGTAGAAACTGTGCAACACACACTCATAATGCAGTCATTTTGTTTGAATTTTTGCACCAGATTTGCAACATGGGCTTTTTGGGACCCCATCCATGAACAGTGGTACTGTCATTTCATAAATCAGTCATGAAATCACCTTTTAGGACCAAGTCACAAAATGACAGTGACAGTTTTTCACAGGTGGGGTCCCAAAATCCTATTGAAAATTTGTAAAATTCAAAACATGGCTGATTTATCAGCATAAGTTGAAAACGCTTCATTGAATGGCATTATAGCATGCTTATCTTTGATTCTTTAGGTCGTGGTTCAGCTTTGAAGAGTGCAGGACGGGTCCTGGTCCAGAGGAGGAGAAGAAGACACTGCCGGCTATAGATGTAAGTATGGGGTAAGAGAGGTGTGGAGAGGGGTGCTCAGTGGAGAAGGTGGGGAGGGAGGGGGCTGCAGTGATGAGGAGGGACCATTTTCTTTTACAGGAAAATAAACATGATGATGAGGACTGTGTTTTTTAGAAAAAAAGAAAAGCATTTGGGCATACTGGGTGGGCTCCCAGTGTGCCACATGAATGGGGGTTGTAAATAATACCGGCATGGGGACTGGACACCCCAATGTCAGCAGGGAAGAAAATGGAAGAAAAAACAGGGCTAACACACTGGGTGGGCTCCCAGTGTGCTGCATATATGTGTGTGTGTGTGTGTGTGGGAGGAGGTTCACATAATGCTGACATGGGGTTGGGCACCCAATGTTGGCCAGGTAAAATTATTTGTTTGGGCACATTGGGTGAGGCTCCCATTGTGCCACATAAGTGGGGGGCTGAAACTTCTTCAAGCTGGTGGCAGGGGATAATATGAATTTTATTTGGGCACAGTGGTGTGGGCTCCCAGTGTTCTACATAAGTGTGTATGTGGGGGTTCCACATAACGCCAACATAAGGATTGGGCACCCCTGATGTCATGGGTAAAAATTATTGTTTGGGCACACTGGGGTGGGCTCCCAGTGTGCAACATAAGTTGGGAGGCAGAGAATGCCACGAGCTGGTAGCAGGGAAATCTATTTTTGGGACACAGTGGCATGGGCTCCCAATGTGCCACATGAGGTGAGAGGAGAGCCACAGAATGCTGTGGAGCTGGCAGCGTGACACAACTAAGCATGCATGGCACTTACGCATAGCAGAGCTGCACATGCATGTGAGTCACACATGCACAGTTCATGACATGGAATGTGGGCTAACAGCAAAATAGTGCCTTCTGTTATTCCATAGTCAGCCAATCATGGCAGAGGGTTTTATCTCTGTTGGACTTTCGAAGGATACTTCCAAAAGTCCAATGGAAGGTTCCACGATCGGCCATTTTAGAGGTACTTTTAGATTGCAATAGTGCTGTAGGCTCTGCCCACAGCCCTAGGAACTGTGACTTAACATTTAGTTGTTTTTGACAAATTGGGAAAACTCTGTAAATATCAGTTTTATTAGTGCTTGTTTTGTTAACTTTTCATCCAGGTTCTATCTGTCTTTTGTAGTCATTTTCACTTGTTCCTGTAAAGGAAGAAAAATATTAGCATGATTGTGTCACATTGTAAGAGTGGAAATCAGTATAGCTACCAAAGGTTAAAAGCAAATGAGTTGCTTCCTTATTTGAGAAATCAAAAGAAAAGATGTCTATTAAAACACGTTTTATAACTGAAAAGAAATAAGCTTTATCACAACTACTGTGTCTGAATTATGTGGTAAATTTCCAGACCAGATCCCTTCCATTTCTCTTTTCCCACTTTACCCTGGACTGTCCCCTCTATCCTCCCATTTCAAATGTTATACCTGAAGATGACTAATCTCTGGGACAGGAGGAGATGATGGTGGTCAGCAGGTAATGTTAAATAAATGGTAGGGAAAATTAAAACACAAACAAAGTGTGTTCTAGCGACAAAATGCAAATAAGAGATTCCATGTTATTGACACCCGGCTCAGCGAGGACCATGCTCTGTTATGTGTCACTATAGTTAACTGTATTTTCTCCTATGCATTTTAAATATGGCTGTCAAAACTGCGTCATTGTTTCAGTATTATTACAAATGTTTAAGACAGTTTGACCATAGGTAAATGAGCACTGGTATGTATATGGCATATGTAGTTTTATCTTGTAGTATAAAAATCAGGTAGATTTTCATGTGCAGTGCATGTCTATGATTTAGATGTACATGTGACTAGCATAGCTGAAGTATCATGAGTCAAGATAAAAGATAATATAAACAAACAGAGGAGAGAAAGAAACAAGTGCCTTAGCTGGGACTTGAAACCAGGCTGCCTGGAATACCATTGCAGTTACGCTATTAGCTGCGCCACAAAGGCAACTAGAATCCAGAATGTCCCAAGGCACCTTTCTTCTGTAATGCATAATGTGATGTTACCACGGTATCCCATCAAAGGGTGACAGAGATTGAGTGACTCAAATATGAGCAACTCAGTCTCAGCATCTGTGTTGTGGGCTACCCTGAAAGGGTAGAAACAGAAAAGGGCAGGGCAGAAGAACAGTGACAGGATACTGCAAGGTATCTTTAAGGTATACGAGGGGTGATAAAAAGGAAAGCTGCTGAGTTGGCATAGTGGCACAGTGGTTAGGCTCTGTGGGAGGGTGCAGGGTTGGGATGGAGCACAATATTTTGTGCTTTTTGTGCCCTGTTTTTTTTTTTTGTTTTTTTTGCTTTTGTCCTGGTCTCCTCTCTGATATGCACTCCTGGAGTTAGTTATTTTAGTAACGTGGGGGGGTGGGGAAATCCCCACATAAACACTTAAGTGTGTCTTGTCTGCAAATGTACATTACCGTTTGGGCAATCGCCGTTATGACATAGAACCATGTTGCACAGATAACTACATTTTCAGTTACAAGGGTGTAGTGTGCCACATATATGGAACCCAAACATTTAGAATAGAGAAAGAAATAAGTGCCTTAGCTTGGACTAGAGAAAGAATAATGTGCCTTGAGATGTCCCAGTTTCCAGTTGCCTTGGTGGCATATCTGGTAGTGCAATCAGAAGAGTATTCCAGGTGACCTGGGTTCAAGTCAAAGCTAAGGCACTTGTTTCTTACTGTCTTCTGTTTGTTTGGGTTTCATAAATGTGCACACCACACCCTTTGTGGTTGAATATTTAAAAATAATCTATTGTAGCCAGAAACATTAAGCAATCCTCTATTCAGTACATTTGTCTTGACTTACACCGATATTGCAGCAGGTAATATAAGTTTTCTCCTGGTTTCCCAAAAGGAGAATAGGTAGGTGGGATGGAGGACATTCCATCAGTTCCACATGCAGGATGACTGTTAATATCATAGCATACCACATCATAGCATACCCTCCCATATCAGTCACCACCAGAAATAAAACATTATCTGGTGTCCAGTGGTCCCACATGCCATCCTATACCAGGCTCAGCCAAAACTAAGCATTCTCTGTAGTCCAGTGGTCCCACCCTTGCCCTCCCACACCAGTCACCACCAAAATAAAACATTATCTGGTGTCTGGTGGTCTCCCATGCCCTCCCATACCAGGCCCATCCAAAAATCAAGCATTATCTGGTTTCCAATGGTCGCATCCTTGCCCCCCACACCAGTCACCACCAAAATAAAACATTATCTGGTATCTGGTGGTCTCTCCATACCTTCCTTACCAGGCACAACCATGAATAAATCATTCTCTGGTGTCTGGTGGTCCCCCCATGCCCTCCTGTACCAGGTGCCACCACAATACAGCTTCTCTGGTATCCAGTGGTCCCAATTCCAAGCAGTCTCATACCATATGCCATCAAAAGATAGCATTCCATGGTATCCAGTGGTCGCACCCAAGCCCTCCCGCACTGCAGGCGCCACCACAAGTGAAGCATTCCCTGGTGTCCTCTGGTCCCCCATGCCCTCCCATATCAGGCCCAACTAAAAGTAAAGCATTCCTTGCTGTCCAATGGTCTCCTATTCCCTTCCATACCATGCGCCACCATGTAAAGCTCTCCTGGTGTCCATTGCCCCCCATGCCCTCTAATACCAGGCAAACCCCAAATAAATCATTCCCTGGTGTCCAGTGTTCCACCCATTCCCTCCCATACCAGATGCCATCACAAGTAAAGCTCAACATGGTGTCCAGTGACCCCACTGATGTCCTGCCATACAGGCACTACCACCAAAAAAGCATTCCCTGGTGTCCAGTGGTAGCCCCCCATAGCCTGCTATACCAGACATCTCACTACAAATAAAACATACGTCTGCTGTACCACTGCTCTGAAAATCCAAACCAGAAACTACAGAGTTGCCAACAAACCCTGTAAGTCCAATTAAACCAGGCAAGAGCACACTCAAGGATGTTTGCTTCTACAGTATGTATTTGGAAAGCCCGCACCTCCTGGCTATCACAGCTACCAATTACCTAACAACTGACATGGAACCGCCAGCCATCAAGCCTCTGAATCCCTTCCTCCCACATTTCCCAGTGTTGTAATGTAACTAGCCCACCCTAATGCAGTCAACAGATTATTGTTATGCAGTAAAGAAAACATACCCATGGGAAAAACAATACTAGTAGACAAAGTGGTAGCAGCTGAGCAGCTCAAAAAAGACACCCCATGCTACAATAGTTTGTATGCAGTGTTATACACTGCATATGCCTCCCAACACCAATGGTGGTGCAGAACATGTCCATGAATCCACACAGAAAAGTGTTGGGGTCACATAGGTCACACAGGTGTGGAACAGCTCAGTACCAGGGCCCCCCCACCTTGAAGACACACCATCTCACCCATAGGCAGACAAAAAAAAAAAACTATGTGTGTCCGCACAGAACAACAGGCCTAATGTCTGTTTAGACAATGACAGGCCAGGATGCAATTAGCATCCCAAGCACCAATCAAATACAAGGAGTGCAGACTAGTTAATAATGGATATTGTAAATCCATCCTTCAAGATGAGGATCTAACACAATTAATCCTTGAAACCGCTAGGCTAAACGATAAAACAAGCAACCACATCATGCTTGATTGGATCTTGGCATCTGAACCAGGAAGACTCAAGTTATTAGGAACTTTTGTAGGCTCACTAAGTGACCACTATCCCAAGTATGGTGTTTGAAAACAATTTTCCCAACCCCTAGAATTGTCTGGGCCTGGGATTACTCCAACTTTGATATAGGTGTATTTAAAAACATTATTGGAAGTGAATTGGCACCAACTAAACCATGCCCTAGCCTAGACCTAGCATTAGATTTCTTTGTCAATAATTTTCTATCAGCTGCAAATAAACACGCCCCACTAAGACAACTTAGGGTGAAAGAACAAGAATCAAGGTGGCTATCTTGTGAACTACAAAAGCTCATGGGGAAAGGGGCAGGATATGGGAACCTTCAAATCCTCAAAACAGAACAAGGACTGGCAGAAGATTTAGAGAGCTAAGAAATAAATGTAAATAGAACTGAAAATTGCAAAAACAATATCTTAGGGACTTTCAGAAAAGAATCTGTCTCTGACCCAAAAGGTTCTGGTCACAAATTAATGTCCTCCTCAAGGAAGCAGTACCCAGGATGATTGTGATATAATAGCCGAAGGCATGCGTCCATGAGTACCTAGAGGATGCCACCCAGGCTATAAACTCATCCTTTACTAATCTTGATAAATTCAAGACCCACGAATTGGGAATCACCACCCTACACACACACACACACACACACACACACACACACACACACACACACACACACACACACTACTAAAGTTATCCCTCCCTCCAAATTTCCACTTTAAGATAGTAACCAAAAAGAGGTATTAAAACTTGTAAAAACATAAGAACTACTGGATCAGCAGGGTATGACAAACTGGAACCCAAACTACTTAATGCGGCTGCTCCAGTTAGTGCCACTCCTATTGCATGGCTCTACAGTAGAAAGGAAAGTCTCTGCACTATGGAAAGTGACCCTAGTCAAACATATCCACAAAGAAGGTGCACAAGAGCAGGTCAAAAACTATAGGCCCATATCACTACTAAGCATCTAATCAAAGTATTTGAAAGGATCATTTACAGCCAAGTAATTGACTATATTGAGCAACACAACCTATTAACTGATCGGCATAGTTTTCAGAAAAAAATGTGGCACCAATACAGCCCTGGTCAGCCTCACCACAGACGCTTACTCAGTCTTGATAATGGCCTCAAAACTGGTACAGTCTTTATAGACCTTACTAAGTCCTTCAGCTTGGTGGACCACAAATTGCTCCTCATGAAATTGAAAGATCTAAGCCTCGATAGCCTGACAGTGCAGGGGTTCTCGGACTACCTCCAGGAAGGTCACAGCTAGTTAAAGGGCAAGGCTTCCTATCTGAGAAATGCCCAATACTTATGGAGTACCCCAGCGTTGATCCTGGGACCTTCGCTATTCTCCTAATTATAAATGACATGCTGAACCACTGCGGGATGCTAATCTGACCTTATATGTGGATGATGCGGTATTATATGGGGCCTCCTAGCACACTGCCCAATTAAACCCTCTTTGTCCAATGACCTATTACTTCATGAGGGTCAGCTGGAGAGCAATAAACTCATGTTGAACAGGAAAAAGACTAAGGCCATATTATTTGGCCTCAAAGCATAGGATCTTATAGATTGGAAACTTCTAACCCCCACTCTCATGAATGGTTCAAGGGTCAAGTGATAGATACCATTAAGTACATAGGGGTCAACCTAGATCAAGGCTGTACCTTTAAGGCACACATTGACAATTAAACAAGACCTTGAACCAGAAGCTGTTCTACTCTATTACATTAATCCTTTCCTAAAAGGGATTCATGATTAAAGGTTGCAACAGGCACCCTACTATCTTCCCTGTTATATGGAGCACTCGGTGTTATATTCAGTCAAAAGTACGGAGGACCTAAAACTCAAAACCTCATATCATAGGATGAGACAGTTCGACGTAGGGGCCCCATCCATGAGGGCATCACTGTCAAGTGCTCCAAACCTAAACTGGTCCTCACTAGAAAGCAGACTAAAATCTTCACCTCTATGGCTGGCCTACGAACTCTGGCTTGAAATTGCCCTGCCCAGCATGACTGGTACATTAATTTACCAGCAAAGTAGCAGGAGTCTCAGGTCATCAGTCTCCAACGCCTCCAAGTTCCTAAAGTAAGGTCCTCCCTAGGACAATGGTCCTTTTCTGCCTATATGCCACACCTGTGGAATGCATTACAGGAAGCTTCAGGAATGCAACCTTTAAAGGGATTTAAGAGAGGACTCAAGGCTCACTTGAAGGAGCAGAGCCAATGAACTTCCACAGCTAACTCTCCACACTAGTCCTCTTAATACTCAGGATGGTGGGTGAATACATGCCTGGTCTGCTAAGTTAGATCAGTACTCCACAGTGGATCAACCCAAATACTAAAGTTGCCTTGAAATGAAGGGATTGCAATGTAGGACTAGAGGTGGGCAAAGTGGCTAAAATTCACTCCGTGAAGCAATTCACAGGGTAATGCGGAATCCATGAAGTAATCCACAACACGAAGCAGAGTACTGCATCATAATGAGGAAAGCATAGTCCATTGATAACAATGACTTTTGCTACTCCACCTTCCCCAATCACTTCTGCACCAATTTTAATGTGAAGCACAGAGAAATCAATGTACTTTGTATCACTTCACCTTGCTAATGAGCTCCAAGGCAATTTTGCAGTGATTCATGGGATTGCAGGTCACATGGGCTCTAGATTATTCTGCACAGCCACAGTTCTATGTAGTATGTGTGTGTGTAGTGGTAGATGGAGACAGTTTCATCTCAGAGCTCTGCTATTCAAATCCTCTAAAAGCTGTTAAAAAGCCTTTTGAGCCATTTCTTTGCTCAAAACACAGTGCATCAATTGTAGGAAACCCTCCTGTGCTCATATCATCGAGTATTTATTGTTTGTGTGTGGATTTTGAATGTTAATTTAGAGCATTCAGTCTGTGAACTGACAGACACTTGAAGTGTGCTTTGGGGAGGGGCATAACTGTGGTGGAGCTAGGTTAAAACTGGGAGAAAAAGGCAGTCTTTTGTTTTGGTTATATTTTTCTTGTATAACTGTGTTAATGTACACAGTAATATTTTAACTATTTTACTGATTGTTGTGGTGCAGCAGTGCATATTTTCAGTGTGTTTAAAAGATTTGGTTATATTAATGAAGTTTCTCAGTTTGCTGCACATTACTTGTAGAGTGTGTGTGTGTGTGTGTGTGTGTGTGTGTGTGTGTGGGATGTATGCCATCAAATCAGACACATTTATTGTGCCACACAGTAATTACAGCAGTGTGAACCTACTATCCACTGCATCTGTATGATTTTTGTACTGCTTTGTGGTATATTTACTGGTAGTAGACTGTTACTGCAGTCTACTCCTCCCCATCTGGCAAAAGTATTCTTTTCCAGATTTGGATTTGTGACTTGTGAGCACTGGTTAGGTGTTGTTGTGCCTTTGCATCTGCATCTCTTGAGTGCGAGCGCAATCTTAATCTGTCTGTGCATTTGCATCTCTTTAGGGCCCAATCTCCATCTGTAACTTAAGTCACAGTTGTTTGGCTTCCTTCAGAGTACTGGTGTGGTGCATATCTCTGCATGAACACTGTACTCATTAATGTGCATTTTTAAGTCAGGGTGATCATCACGAGTCACTCACTATACAAATCACATTCTTTATCTTCACGGTCATGATTCACGACCACGAATCACAAAAATGTACTTTTTGTTGTTAGTTGCATGTAAGCCTGTTTCATGATATTTTGGGTCTCGGCTTCACCATGTACTCATTATTATGAGTTTTCAAATTGGTAGTATTGTGTGGAATAGGTCAGGGAAGTACAGCTTTAGGTATTCACGTTCGCGTTCAGTTTACTGTCATTAGTCATATTGCACCAGACATTCATCACGACTCTGACTCTGAGACAAATCATGTTCTTCATCTTCACGGTCATGATTTATGATCACGAATCACAAACTCTACTTTTTTTTTTTGTTAGTTGCAAGTAAGCCTGTTTCATAGTGTCTCGGGTCTTGGCTTCACCATTGTACTTATTAATATGAGTTTTCAGATTGGGTAGTTTTTGTGTGGTACAGGTCAGCCGGTACAGCCAGATATTCGCATTCATGTACAGTTTACTATCATTAGTCATGTCACTCCAGACACTCATCCCAACTCCGACTCTGAGACAAATCACGGTCTTCATCTTCACAGTCACGATTAGATAATCAGCATATATGACAGGATGGAATAGCCACACTTTAAACATAATGTGTTACTGCAATCAAGTACTAATAACTCCTTGTGCATCTCTGTTAGGAGGAAACTTTCTGATGTTGTATGCTGTCATTGTTGCTTTCTCCAAATAACAAGTTCAACATCATACCCCCGGCTGGTAGACATGATGCAACAAGTAGTATGAATCCATGACCATGACCATCAGTACTGGACTGGAGGAGGATGCAGACAAAACCTGTGAAGAATTTACCAAACAATAAACCAACCAGTTATGAAACTTTCTTGAAACTGAAATGCCCCTCCCCAAAAAAACACTTACCTTCACTGGCTTGACAGTACCCAATGCCACAATCCTCATCAAGTACAGAAATGCTATTACTATATATAGATATCAAGTTAAGGTCGGGTTCAGTGGAAAACAATGATGGTGCCAGGCAGGTATATTAATCAACTTACCAAGGGTAGTATTAGTATACACACAAAGGGCATCCTTCCTGTTGGGGTCAGTACAGCGCTCTCAGTCTCATCATCTCAGATGATAAACTCAGAGGTCAAGTCAGGTTATCCTTCTTGTACACCATTTGGCAAGACACTGTGCATCATCCCATTACAGGCAGGTCAACTGCAGCATTACATGTAATCCCAGCAGCAGCAGCAGCAGTGCACTTGGTTCTTATTGGAGTGTGGAGATTTTGCATTTCTTGTTACGCCTCATTTCACTTTGTCTGGACTGGGGAATTTTCTGGACACAAGACAGTAGCATTTTGTGGATGCACATTAATTCTGGTGAGTTGTGTAACCACTGCATGCAGCACGGAGTGCAACATTAATTCTGGGAGACTTTGCATTGCTTGTTATGCTCTCATTTTACTTTGTCTGGACTGGGGAATTTTCTGGACACAAGACAGTAGCATTTTGTGGATGCACATTAATTCTTGGTGACCGTGAGGACCACTGCTCACAACACTGAGTGTGCCATTAATTCTGGGTGGCTTTGCATTGCTTTTATGCTCTCATTTCACTTTGTCTGGACTGGGGAATTTTCTGGGCACAAGACAGTAGCAATTTGGGGATGAACATTAATTTTGGTGACTGTTTGTGAGTGGAACAAGGCACCAAACACTGACTGTAAAATTAATTAATTCCAGTCCTAGTTATATTCCAACTTCAAATTGTCTATTTCAAAAATAAATATTTTAGAGCCTCAGTAATGTTTACTTTCTGTTGTGGTATCATGAAGTGTTTCTTAAAAAGCAGGACTGAGCAGTGCAATAATACTGTGCTAAACTGCATGTGTGCAGTGTAATTTCCTGTGTGTGCAGACACTGTCCAGCTTCTACAAACATATATATATGATGACTTGCTCAAATGTTTATGGTATAAAGAATATAGAATGTATATTTTATGTGTACCATCAGCAGCAGTGGTGCGGTCAGTGGGCAATGTGCACCACAGTCAGAGTGAACACATGACTTTTAGGAGATCATAGCACTGCTCACTCCAGGTTTTCAACAAATTGTACCCAACAGACATGAAATATTGTTGAGGCATCCAAATATTTCATGGTGTACAAGACATAATAAAGTCAGAAAATATGTAACAGGTCCAGTCCACTGCCACCACATTGTTCTGCCACATTTCTTCTTTGCATTTTTGTTCTGGACTAAGTGATGTCTTTCTAGTTTAGACTGGCAGTGGCAGTTTTGTAGCAAGTTACTGTACATCATGACATGGCACCAGTGGTAAAAACAGTGTGGAGGCAGTGGACAGGACCTGTTATATATTCTGACTTTATAATGTCTGTACATCATAAAATATTTGGGGTGCCTCAGCAATATTTCATGTCTGTTGGGTATGGTTTGTTGAGAAGCAGGAGTGAGCAGTGCTATGAATTGATATCCTAAAGTTATGTTGCACTGTGACTGAAGTGCATACTGACCACTGACTGCACTGAGACCTCTGAAGACATACTATATGGTTTTATCCACTGTTGATGATGGTACAAATAAAATATATGTTATATATTCTTATCTTTATTCTTTACACCATAAACACTGGAACAAGTCAGCATATGTATGTTTGCAAGAAGCTGGACAGTGTCTGCACACAAAGGACATTACACTGCTCACATGCAGTTTAGCACAGTATAATTGCACTGCTCTGTCCTGCTTTCTAACAAACACTCCACAACAGAAAGTAATCATTACTGAGGCACCAAAAATATGTTAGGGTAAACATTCTTAACTTGGAATAGAACAGGGCCATAAAAGCACACTGAACTACGTGGATGGCTGCTGGTACACAATACCTGGCTCAAAGTGCAAGGCAAACACATAAAGCCACCACTCCATATGAATACATGCCACAAAAAAGTCAATATTACTGCAACTTTATTGATAGCAAAACAAGGACATAAATAACCACTGTGCTTTGGCTACTTAAGCCTCTCATTAGTAGGCACACCACTGAAGACCTAATACAAAATGCAAGGCTCATTACTGTGTGCCTTGTTTTGTCATAAATACAGTTGCAGTAGCAGAGAAAATATTTTAGTGGTATCTAGTCATGTGGAATTATGGATTTCTGGTTTTGTTAAAGGAATAATCAACACAAAATTTGAAAAAAACATATGTTATGCAGAGCACTTTGATTTGTATGTCCTACTGCATCCTTCCTCTGTCTGAAACTAGAATTTTTACTAAATTAGCCTACTACCTTTATGGTAGTTTTATGAGTCCTGTGGATGTTCTTCAGGTAAAATAGGTTATTGCCTTCATCGCTTTGACATTGAGCTCTGTGCCATGTGACAGTAATGTAGCACAGCCCCCAGATTTACCATATGCACAACAGCAGAGCTTCATAACTGTTCATATGCAGTGACATCAAGTGGTAACTGTTACAGTTTAGCATGCACCTCAGAGCTAGGTGAATGGGGTTTCCGGTTGGGATGGGGAGTACACTGCAGTAACAGTCTACTACAGGAAGACCAGGCATTGGTGGGGGGCCAGATGCACTGGCAGCCTGGTCATAGTGCTAAGGCTACACACTTGGAGCTCGGGGTGCAGGCACATCCTGCTCAGGATGAGCTGGAGCTGGTGGTGGTGGTGCACTATTGCCTGAGGAGGTGGTGTTCCTACTTCCAGTGGGGCCTGCTAGATATTTGTCCGGTCCAATTGGAACCAGGCATGCCCCCACTCATGTGCACTCCACCCTGGCCATGCTGCAGTCCCGAACTGCCCTGCCCCAGACATTCCCTGGCTCTGCTCCATCTCTGCTCAACCTGACTCAGTAGATTACCCTCCCTCAGTCTGAACAAAGACACAAAACAGTCACACACAACACAGACACGCACACAGTCAGACACAGACAAATAACAACTTATAAGAGTAAGAAAAAGAAATTCAAAGGAACAAATTAAGTAAAACAAGAGTCTACACAAAACACAAAGAAATATAGCTTTTAAAAAGCTGTTGGGTCTCTCTTGCTCCTTCTCTAAATTTCTGCTCTCACAATCTCACTGGCACTGTCTCCTCTCTCCAGTCTGCAAAGGAGAGAGTGAAAGTATCTGCTTGCATGAGTCACTTCCTTCCTGCCTGGCTAAAGCATATGACTTACAGTACATATAAGCCATGTGATGTGTGGGGCAGTCATGTAGACTTGCCACTCTCCCTTACTTGCTAAGGTGGAATGGCAACACAGAGTAATAATTATAAGGCAAAGTGAGCCTTTACATTGGCCACCCATGTAGCAGAATGGCAACGCGAAGTGCACGGCAAAATTTAAATTTGCTGCATCTATATCTAGGACTGGTCTTTGTATATATGAAACTTATTTTGCACTATGATATGTGACTACTATGACCTACTCCTGCTAATCCTGGTGGTGGCTAAAGACTGTCTCTCAAAATCTGTCTATCCTTTGTAAAAAAAAAAATGCATAATTGTCTTAACAGTATTAACTAATGTCCGTGACTATTGTATGTTGTAATCAAAACAATTACTCCTGTACTGTGTAAAATATCTTTATATCTCTACTTGTAATTAATTCTGGGTTGCCCTGAAAATGGGACTGTAATGGGTCCAGTGGGCCCACCCTGTTACCAAAATTAAATAAATAACTAAATTAATTAATTAATTGTAAGAAGAGTCTTTGAAACCCACTCTGGACCACTCGCCGCAAAGGGTTTTGTGTGGATGTCCTGCTCCAACCACTCACTCGCTCTTGCTCTAGCTAGTCCTCTGCTCCAGTCACTCCTCCAGTCAACCAACCTGGTAAACATTCCCAGTGTTGTGGTGTTTTTTAACCCATTCCCACAAAAATAAATCGATAGTACAATAGTGTGTACTGTATGCAGTCATACAGGTGTAGAGCAGATCAGTACCAGGGAGCGAGCCTGCCCCCACCCCCAAGGCACACCACCTCACCAGTAGGCAGGCAAAATAAAAAATATATGTGTCAGGAGAACAACAGGCCACTTGTCTGTTTACCAGGATTTAATTAGCATTCATAACATGCTGGGCCAGTCCGCCTCTGAAGGCACCAAATGTAACTCTGATTGACAGCATTTCCCTTACGAGCACAATTCAAACTGAGCACCAAATATGTAAAAGCAACCAATGAATCAACATCTCAGGATATTACTATACTTTAGAACTCAATGCCAAATAAAAATCAGTGTGATGTTTTGAAAATCAAATAAAAAAAAAGACAAGCATGGCTCAGTGACCGTAGCAATTACTGAATCTTTATTTTTCTCATGAATGGTTCACTTTATATCAGATGTGCTATAATATCACAAATACATTAAAAAGACTTTATGCAGTATGCTGTACAAAAGCAGAGACAAAACTAACTTGTGCAGGGAGGGACATACTTTTGATGTCGATATTCCATTCAAAACAACAAGATATCACTACGATGTAAGCAAGACATGCGGCAAACACAATTACATGAAGTGCTGGCAATAAAAAATCATTGTTTTACTTGATGTCCCTCTCTTTTTCACACAGTATAAACAAATCACATCACCATGGCCCACTTTCAAAACTATTTGCCTTTTCCTTTTATATTGTACTATCATTGAGTGGCAGTGAAAGAACAGAAACAGAACAGGGATTCCGATAGCTAGACAAAACAAACCTGACCTTACAAAGCTTGATTACACCTGACTTCACAAAGCTGTCGATAGTTCTTCAGAGCATCTAGCAGATTCTAGTGAACACTGAAACGATTAGGATGTGCTGAGATGAATTGCAGTCTACTGAGGAAACTGGCAAGGAGAGATGTAACAGCAAGATGAGCTCTAAGAAAATGCTTACTTTATGCAGAGGGCAATGATTGGATAATTTAGCTGCCAATGCCAGTAAGACACAGTTCCGGCTTTGCCTAGCACTAGGGAGATTTCATTGATGGGCAGCTGCGTAAATGTTCTGCAGCTCTGACAAAAAGTGTACAAACGGACGAGTTATGCTGTTGGTGGCATCACTGAGTGCAGTTCAGAAGGACGAGTTAACTTGTCGGTGGCAGGATGAGCCTTAAAGTGATGAGGGGTGTGTAAATGCCTTTGTTCATTTCTGATCTTGTGCTTCAAAGGGATCAGAATTAGAGTGTAGCCATAATAATACAGACAATAATCCTTTGCATTGGGAGCTGGAAGAAGCAGAAGCTACAGGGTATGTTCTGTGGGCTAAGGGAAGTATTTATTCTTCTAGTTTGGTCTGCTTAGCTTGTGCTGGAAGAGGAGTTGTGGCCTGGTTTCTCACCCCTTGCTGCCACCACTATTAATAGGAAAGTGGACCACTCCCAGTAGTGGCTCCACCTATAAGAAAAGGCAGGAGGTGGAATGCTAGAAATGCAAGCAGTCTGGGCCAGTTCAAGAAGTTTGATTCCAGTGTGGAAATTAAATTGCCAGTGTTCAGGGCATAGGATAGTTGAATGCAATCCTATTAAATCATTATCTGTAGTTTGTGTATGTTTGTTGTTGCATATTGTTAAGAGTTTTCTTTTCTTTTCTGCTCACATTATTATGTTAGTTTGTTACATTGTTGTACATTTTTGTTTTTTATGAAATCATGTTAAGATTTGTACCTTGAAACCATTATTTATACAGAACAACTTTGTAAACAGGGCTAAACAGTCCTAACGGTTAACTCCTGTCAAAAATAAACATTTTTTATCTATCTATCTATCTATCTATCTATCTATCTATCTATCTATCTATCTATCTATCATCTAATTTAAAAGGTGAAATCTGGTTTAAAGTCTTAAAAATACTGATGCAAATGTAATGGTTATGCATTTTCTTTTTGACTTAATAGCTATTCTGGGCACAGTGTTTTGACAGAAATGCAGATTTACAGTTCTTGAGTAATATGGACTCAATTGTAAAGATCTCTGAAATATTTAGAGCCTAGGGAATACAGGGAAGATGTGGAGGCCAGGGCAAGGAGGCAGCTGGATGAATGGGAGGGAACAGTGAAGGAGTAGGGATGACTGGGGTTGGGGGCACTTGGAGGCAGGAGGGTTGTGAGCTGCAATGGGTGTGGGCAGCACTGTTTCTGGGAACCTGGAGGAAGGTAGGGGGGTGTCCAGTGTGCAGACTGTTCAAACAGCTTATGCTGGAGATGGAGAGCTTAAGATGGGAACTGGGGAGGGACAGAAGTGAGAGGGTGAGGAGGAGATGGGGCAGGGGGCAGGAGGGCTCCATCACAGGATAGACCAGGCTGCCAAGGGCCAGAAGGCGGAGCTTGGCCAGGGGACCAAGTCAACATGATCCTGAGTGCCGAAAGGAGTGTTGGCAGGTGGTAGGAAACATTGACAGACAGAAAGGAAGTAGAAAAGAGGTTCAGGATAAGCAGAGGCAGGGAGGGATTACAGGGAGGGCTGTGGCAGGAGGTTGGAGACAACAAACAGGTACGCAGTACTGGCTGATGAAACAGAGCAGGAGGTTGGGAAAGGCACCATAGAACAAGAGTCAGGGGCCAGTAGGGAAGGGGAAATACAGGGTACATGGTGAGAGGGAAGACTGTGGGGTAGAAATGGGGAGTGGGAGGGAAGCAGGTTGAGTTGGGATGAACACACTAAATTAAGGGGAGGAAGGTCAAACATGTTGGGGGTCACAATGCCAGGGTTAGTGGGAGGAGGTACATGTAGTGGAGGGGAGGGTTTGGAAAGAGAGAGCACAGAAGGGATGGAGGAGGAGGAGGAGAGCAGGTGGCAGTGCAATTGAAGGAGAAGGATGGGGAAAAGGGCAGTGTATGGAAGGAGAGGACACTGAGGAAAATGGGCTCACAGGAGGGCAAACCATGGGGTAAGAGCAAGGGATGGGGGAGCGAGTACTTGATTAAGGAATTCCATGCTCAGGAGGGTGAGATGGGAAGCAAGGGATCAAGGAAGAGCCATACCTGGGTGGAGTGTATGCCAGGTATGACAGCAGGGACAGTAGGGCAGTGCATTCAGAGTAATGTGTGAAGAAGGTGGGAGGAAAGCCTCCTGATTATTGTACATGAGGAACAAATGACCTAGAGGGTAGTACAGTGGAAGAAGTACAGGAGAGGTTCAAAGAAGAGGGGTTATCTGCAGTCGGGTGGGAAGCTCAGTGGACGTTTCTCCAAGGTACCCCCAGCACCTAGGGCAAGCACGGTAAGGAAGCTAAGAATACAGGAGATTAATGGGTGGCTCAAGGGTGGTGTGCAGAAATGGGGAATGGGGTAGTAGGGAGGGGCAAGACATGGAACAAGAAGGGTCTTTATGCCAAGGATAGGCTACAACATTGAGGGTATGTGGGCATTGGGACAGGGGCTGGAGAAGTACATTAAAACAACATAGTTTTAAACTGAGGAGGATGGCTGAGTCAAATAGCAGGAAGAGGCACCTTCCAGGAGACTAGAAGGCCTCTCCCCAGAGAGGGAGGAGGAGAATGAGGGTGGCATGGGTGGTTACCAAGACAAAAGTGGAATGGGGAGAGACAGGAAGAAGAGGGGCAGGGCACAAGGTGGACTGTTGTATCCTTGAATGCAAGGAGCTTAGCAAACAAGGTGGCAGAGTTCCAGGTAATGATGGTAGAGGGAGAGGTTGATATTGCTGCCATCTCAGAGACCGGACACCCTAATACCATGACTGTGATCTTACAATCCCGGTTACAAGGTGTTCCTAGGGACCGGGGCTGGAGTGGTGGCTATTATGTCAGGACGGGATACTGTGAACTGGGAAGGAGGGGATGAGGAGAAGCCAGAAGCCATATGGGTATTGCTCCAAAGCTGTAAAGGTAAGAAGCTCAGGATGGGGTTGGTGTACAGGCCACCCTCACAGAGCGAGGAGGAGGATAGGGAGCTGGGCGAGCAAATCAGGAAGCCAGCAAGCAAAACTTTATTTGTATAGTGCCTTTCATAGTCAAGGCACAAACATAATATAAAATTACAATATAAATTAGATGGTATAATAAATTATTTAAAATCAGTCAATTTAATTAATCAATCAGGGAAGGCCAAAGAAAATAAATAAATTTTCAGCATAGATTTAAAACTGTGATGGTCAGGCATTGCCTTAACCGATGAGGTAAAGGATTCCACAGGGTTGGTGCTGCAAATGAAAAGCATGAGCGCCAGATGTTTTAAGAAGAACCCTGGGAATTCTAGCAATCCTCATCAGTGAATCAAAGAGGGCAATTGGGGAGTAGAGAGTCAGGAGATCTTTCCCATAGTAGGGTCCCTGTTCATGTAGGGCTTCAAAGGTAAGCAAGCCCACCTTGTAGGTAATCCTCCACTGAACTGGCAGCCAGTGCAGTTCGTGCAGACAGTGTAATGCGACTGGTCCTGAAGGTACCAGTCAGCAGCCTGGCCGCAGTGTTCTGTACTAGCTGCAAGCAGCGGATATCAACCCTCAGACAGCCACGTAGAGGGCATTGCAGTAGCCAAGATGGGTGGTAATGAAGGCATAGACCAATGCTGGAAGGTCGTCGGTGGAATCAGGTGTTTCACCTAGGTGATATTCCCCAGAATGTAAAATGAGGATTTGACCACAGCTGACACCTGAGACTTCAAGGTCAAGCCATCATCAAGAATAATGCCCAGGTCAACTGGGTGGCAAACTGGTTGATGGGCAGAAAACAGAGAGTGGTGGTAAATGGTATACAATCAGAAGAGATGCAAGTCACAAGTGAGGTACCTCAGGGATCAGTCCTGGTGCCAGTCCTCTTCAATATCTTCATCAGTGACATTGCAGATGGACTGATGGGTAAGGTTTATTTGTTTGCAGATGACACCAAGATCTGCAACAGAGTAGATGATCCAGATGGGGTGGGCAGAATGAGAAGCGATCTGGATTAACTGGCAAAGAAGAGTGGTAACTGGGGTTTAACGCAAAGAAGTGCAAGATCATGCACATAGGGAAGAGAAACCCTGAAGCCACCTATAGGCTGGAGGGGGTTACTGGCAGTCACAAGGGAAGAAAGAGACTTGGGTATCATCATCATAGATGACTTGAAATCATCCAAGCAGACCACTAATGCAGTAGGTAAGGCTAGGGGATGTTGGAGTGTATTAGTAGGGGTATCACAAGTTGGAAGAGGGAGCTCATAATTCTCTTTAAAAGACACTGGTTAGGCTCCTCATCTGGAGTACTGGCGGCAGTACTGGAGGCCACACTTCACAAGGACATTAACTAAACTGAGGCAATCCAGGGAAGGGCAACAAAATGGTGCAAGGACTGCATCAAAAACATATGAGGACAGATTAATGGAGCTCAGTATGTATACCCTAGAGCAAAGAAGGAGAGAGGCAATATGATCAAACATTCAAACACCTTAAGGACTTTAACAAGGTGAAAGAGTCTAACATGTTTCAATATAAGAAAAATAGCAGGACAAGAGGACACAGCATGAGACTGAGAGAGGCCAACTAAGGGGTAATGTGAGGAAGTTATTTTTCACAGAAAGGGTGGTGGATGCATGGAACAGCCTACCTCAGGAAGTGGTGGGTATGAATACAGAGCAGGGCTTCAAACAGGCATGGGATATGCATAAGGGAGCAATACAGATGAGTATGAATAGATAGGCCATTGACATAGTAAAGGCTGATGGCATATTGATAAGGTAGAAAAGAAATGGGCAGACTAGATGGGCCTTTGTCCTTATCTGCTGTCAACTTCTATGTTTCTATGCTACACACCCGATCTGAAGTATAAGCTGGACACCATCAAGCCATAGGCTCGACATGTGCCCAGCCCCAAAACCTGCCCTGGGTGACCTGGATCCACAACCAACACCTCAGTCTTTTCCGGATGCAGTCTCAGCCAACTTGAGCTCATCCAGTCTTTGATCTCGAGAGGCAACTATTTAGCATAGAGATTGCATCGACCTGTTCAGGCATAAAGGACATATACAGCTGAGTATCATCTACATAGCAGTGAAAACTCAAGCTGTATCACCTAATGATATCTCCAAGGGCATATACACTGCAAACAACATGGGTGCTAATAGGAGCCCTGCGGCACTCGCAGGGACAGGGAGGGCGTCAGAGGAATAAATTCAGTGACCACCCTCTGAGACCTGCCTATGAGGAAAGATCAAAACCATTCAAGGACTGTACTTGACAGTCCACAAAGGAACCAGAGTGTTTCCAAAAGCACCTCATGGTCCACAGTGTCAAAGGCTGCTGAGAAATCAAGAAGGACATTCTCTCACCATTAGGAGGTCATTTAATACCTGAACAAGGGCAGTCTCCATGCAATGCCTCTTCCTGAAACCAGACTGAGAGCTTCATAGACACTGCGAGTTACCAGGTGATTGTCCAGTTGCAGCACAACCATCTTTTTTCAATAACCTTCCCACAAAGGGAAGGTTAGAGACAGGTCGGTAGTTAGTTGGACCGACGGGATCCAAGGAGGGTTTTTAAGGAGTGCGCGAATGACCACCTCCTTTAGGAGGTCTGGAAAGAGTCCTCTCCAAGGATCTCCATGCAATTTCAGCTAGGATAACATCTACACAAACCACTAAAGGGAGGTAGGGCCGGATCCAAACTGCAACAGGTTGGGTGCAAAGTCTGGACAATCTTCACAATGGCCGTGGAATTCCGGTTGGCTGAATTCTGTCCAGACAGACCAGGTGCTCATCACCTCCCATCGACCTCCGCAACCCCTAATAGAGAGAGCTGGGCCAATTCTGAACCTGATGCTGGCAACTTTATCTGCAAAAACTGAGCTAGCTCATCACAGTTAATTTGTGAAAAGCTGTTTTGTACTGGAGACTGATTGGATTGCACAATCTGTCTACAGTTTGAAAAAGTTAGGGCCAGTCGGTTCTGCACTGAAAAACATCCCTGGACAGGAACTTTGCCTTCTTATGTGTAATTTCTGATTGATAGCCCTTATAACGCTCCATCAATCTAAGCCTGTCAGCATCCAGTGCAGACTTCCGCCATGCTCTCTCCAGCCTTCGACCAACCCACCTCAACCCTTCAAGGACCTCGTCATACCAAGGAGACCTTGGGTGAAGAGTGAGTGGTCGAACATGAACAGGAGCAATCAAGTCCAAGGCATTCTCCCACTGCCTTATTATAGGCTAGTACAAGGTCCCTGGAATTGTGCTTTCACCCAGCAATCCCGATAGGTTCAGCACTACCAAGAGACCATCTGGGGTAACTCCCTAAAGGGCAGTACCAGACTATCTCCAAAGGGGTAGGTCCATCTGGGGGCCGCAAACTGAACCCTATGGTGTGATGGTCAGATCAACCAACTGGTTCCAACCCCAAATCAGTGATCTCCATCCCCAGGAGGAACAGCAGATCCAGTGAGTGATCTCCTATATGGGTAGAGGAGGTAACTACCTGTGTAAGGTCCAGCATTGTCATTAACTGGAGGAGATTTTGACCAAACTACGACAGTTCATCCTCGACTCAGACATTGAAGTCCCCAGAATTAACCATCCTGAGACTCCAACACCATGTCGACAACGAAGTCCGCAATCTCCTGCAGGAATACACCCCCAACACCTGGTGGATAGTAAATGAGAGTATCTACAGCCTACACCTCACCCATGACACACTCAAAGGATCTGGTGGTCCCCACTGGAACATCTCACAAGGCCCAGTTCAGTCTTAAAAAATGGCTACACTCCCACCCCTATGATCCAACCTCGTGCGGTGAATCACTGAGAACCCAGCTGGAACTGCAGAAGCCAATAGTGGGCCTGCATTTTCAGCCAGCCAGGTCTCGGTGATGCATACCAGATCCACCATTTCAACAAGATCAGCTATAATGGCTGTTTTGTTTTGATGGACCTAGCATTACAGAACATCACACGGGTTGGGGAGATACTGGGAAGACCTCAACTCCTGACCAGCGTGACTTGCTGGGCCCTTGGGTATGGGAACAAGACAGGGATTACCTCTGTCCTGGCACCATTTTTCCCCAGGGCGCCTGGTCCCCACCACCCCAATGCGCCTCCTCTTTCCATTTCCCCACCAGACCCAGTTATGCCCCCTTCCTGCACTCTCCTAGCAATCCCAAGGGATTGGCAATGTTTATAAATCTCTTGATAAAAAGGGCAGTCAAATGGGTGCATTTCCTGAGCCTGTGGAGAATACTGCCTGACCATCTTTGACCGTCCCTACACATTCTTAAAACACAAGTCTATCTGCACATACCCAGGAGCCTAATACTCAAAATCACAAATAATAATTAACCAATTTTTCCCACCCTCCTCTATCCTCCCTGATCCCTCTCTCATAGTCACCTCTATCATCACTCATTTCTCCCTCCTCCGCTATCTCTTAACCCCATCTACCCTCTCATGCTATCCTGTCAACCCTCCCAGCTCTATATCAACCCACTGGAGAGATTCCTTTCCTGTCCTCCACTCCTGACACTGCTGTGAACCAGTGCATTTTGGTTCTGGTCCTCAGATACAGCATAATGCTTGACAATGCCTCTAACTGTGCCGCTTTACAATCTTGTGCAACTAACGTGTAAAAAAAAAAAAGAAAGTCTCACCCTCATGCTGTTGTAGATACAATTTGCGATTGTTATGACTATGATTTTGCTACCTGTATGTTTGTTTATTACCAACCTTTCTGTACTGTACCTCAACCCACCCAAATGTCTTTGACGAGAACCTATGTAAAAGAACCTTTGGCTCAAAGGTGTTAATCCAAATGAATAAATAAATAAAACCAAAATAAATAAATAAATAAATAAACAAAAATAAAAACACAGCCTAGCAGTCTCTCTCACCGATTGGAAGGCAACTTAAACATAATAATACCCACACTTTAACAAACAAATACCACCCAATTACCCCAAAGATTCTAAATCCACAAATCAACAAAACCCACAAATTACTACTTACACAAACGACAATAAAAACAATAAAACATTAAAAAGCAGTCCCATAATGCAAAGTGACCACAGTTTGATATCCATGTAATGGCACTGTCCACTATATGTAGTGTTGAATCTTTAACAGTTCAAAGGAGCATGCCACCACACCACGAAAATATAGGAAGTGAAAAGGAGAGCTCTCACCTCCCTTATCAAAAGCTTTGTCCAGACAACATAGCCCTCTCACTGCCACATATTCAGAGTTTAATTTGTAAATTTAAACCAGAAAGAAGGCCATCTCACTGTCTCCTAAGTTAGTCATAGAGTTTCACAAATCAAATAAAATATTCAGCAACTGCCAGTTCATATAATACTTGTGGCATCCAGCAAACAAGCTCACATCCAGTTCCAGCTAGCGAGGTATAGGAGGATCTTCAAAAAATGGCCCAGTTTCCTGAGAAAATCAGATCTAGGAAGTAAGTGCAAGTTAGCCTGATTCTGCCCAACCTCTAAGCGGATCCCCAGGATTCTAGCAAATTCTCCCTACTTAGGCCATTAAGGGCATGACCAACACCAGTCAGGAAGGGCAGTGGCAAGGGAAATACAGTTATTGTGGGAGACTTCAACTTACCTGGGGTTGACTTGCAGACAGTAACTACAGCACATGCCAGGGAACAGATGCTGCTGGAGGCTATCCAAGACAGCTATCTTTGCAAGGGTGATGGAAGCTGCTAGGAGGGGAACATACAGGATTTGGTGCAACAAATGGTGATCAAGTCCAGGATGTGGTAGTACAGGACCCTCTAGTGTGAAGCGACCACCACTTAGTGTGGTTCCTCCTCAGCACAGGAGGGAGTCGGCTAAGACCAGGACAAGAGTGTTGGACTTCAGGAAGGCAGATTTTGCCAGAATGGGCAGCATCTTAGAAGGGTATTTAGCAAACATTAACCCAGTGAAGGATGCTGAACAGAAGTGACAATCATTAGGAAGGGCAGAATGAGGCCACAAATGCATGTGCCAAATCTCAGAATAAGCAGGCCAGGTCCAAAAACCTAGCTGGCTCAGCAAAGAAGTGGAGGAAGGTGAGGGGAAAAGATTGCCCTTCATTAAGTTCAAAAATCATGGTGTCAGGAGGATAGAGAGGTGTTCACAAAGGCATCTAGGAAGGTGACCAGATCAGTCGGGGTAGCCAAGGCAGCAAAGGAACTGAAGCAGGCTCTGGGGATCAGAGAGGGTAAAAGGGTTTTTAAACACATAAGGGAGAAGAGGAGTTGTAGAGATGACATTGTTAGAATCAAGAGGAATGGGAGATGGCAGAACAAGGGAAGAACAGGCAGAGGCACTGAATGAGTACTTCTGCTTGGTGTTCCAAAAGAAAAGGATGGCCCAATACCACAAGGAAAATGGGGCAAGGGTGTAGAGGGCAGAGATAACAGATGGGATCAGATGGGGTCATCCAAAGTATAGAGTTCTGAAGGGCCTTATAGCCTTGTGGGTGGACAAGGCACCAGGACCAGACGGTGTACACCCAAGGGTTCTGAAGAAACTGGTGGAGGTGTTGACAGGCCCTCTGATGGACCTCTTCAACACCTCCTTGGAGATGGGGAAGGTACCAGGACTGGAGAATGGCTCACATGGTGCCCTTCAGAAGAGTGGACCCAAGGACCTGCTAGTCAACTACAGACTGGTAAGTTTGACTTCCACAATGGGGATGTTGATGGAGACCATTCAAAGGAGAGGTTGATAACCTTTCTTGATAGTAATGGTCTACAGGATGACAGACAGCATGGGTTTGTCTTAGGAAGATCGTGCCAAACTAAACTGATTGACTTCTTCGACTGGGTCACTAGGGTGGTTGATGAAGGCCACGCTGTAGATGTCCTGTACCTGGACTTCAGCAAGACTTTTCGACTTGGTGCCCCACAGGAGTTTAATGAGCAAGCTGGGGGACATGGGGTAGGGAGAACTTGGAGGGTGGGTTGAGAGCTGGTTGCAGGGCAGACAACAGAGGGTAGTTGTAAGGGTGGAGACATCCATGCCAATGCCAGTAACAAGTGGGGTGCCACAGGGTTCAGTGCTGGGCCCTGTTTTGTTCAATGTCTTCATTTGAGACATTGCAGAGGGATCAAGAGTAAGATCAGCCTGTTCGCAGAGACACTAAGATTTGTGCAAAAGTGGACAATGAGGAAGGGAGGCAGGCACTCAGGAGGATCTAGCTAAACTCAAACACTGGTCTATGGAGGGCAGTTGGGATTTAATGCTAAGAAGTGCAAGGTCATGTACCTGAGCAAGAAATCCCAGGACCAGCTGCTGGCTGGGGATGTGTGCAGGTAACAGCTTCAGAGGAGGAAAGGGACCCCAGGATAATAGTCAAAGGGGACATGAAGTTGTCAGCACAGTGTAGGAGGGTGGCAGTAGGGGCAATAGGATGCTGGGGTGCATTGCCAGAGGGATCACTTCTAGAAAGGAGGAGGTCATCCTGCCCTTGTATAGATCACTGGTGAGGCCACAGTTGGAGTACTGTGTGCAGTAATGGTGCCCATACCTCAACAAGGATGTGAGATTGCTGGAGGGTGCAGTGCAGGGTTACAAAATGATCATGGAACTGGGGAGTTGCCATATGAGGAATGACTGAGGGAGTGCAACATACATTCGCTGGAAGACATAGGAAAGAGGGACATGATAGAGAGCTTTAAGTACTTGAAAGGCAAAAACAAAGTTGGAGAGGGAGGATTGTTCCACTTAAGGGGGAGATGGTCACAAGGGGCACCATCTGCAGCTGGAAGGGGAAGGTTCAGGAGAGAGATGTCATGGACTACTTTTATAGAGAGAGTGGTGGCAAGATGGAACGCACTGCCAGAGGAGTTAATCGAACTGAGGACAGTGGATAGCTTTAAGCAGGGTTGAGATACAGTCAAGGGCAGAATTAGTACAGACAAGAACACAAAGGGGAAGACCAGGAAGGGGAGGAAGGAGGGTTTGGGTGGTACTGGGGCATCTGTAGTAATATGAAACTAAGAGCTGCACAATCGGGCAGACTTGATAGACCTGTGGGCCTTTTTCTGCTTTTTTCACAGCTGCATAATGTCACCACCCATCCGGGTAGACTGCTGTAGCTGCAGTCTGCAGAAGGCATGCTGTGTTCAGCACCAGTAAACTGGCATACATAGATTCCTCATCTCAGAACCACTGGTGCAAAGCTGCCAATAATAATAATCATAAACAATTCTGTTATTTTGTTTTGTTAGAAAATAAATATTCTGGAGTTGAACTGCGAGAGCTTTCCACATAGATCCTCCTCTGCCAAGTTTGAACATGAAATGGCAACAAGCCACACACAGCTGAAGGGTCAGGATAGTTAGCATCACTGATTAACTATTGCAAGTCATGTGACTTTCACAGACTTCAGTTGGCTGTATCATGTTATTACTGTAAATAATGTTTATTCATTCTGGTAAAGTGTCAAGTGATGCAGAAAACTTTGATGTCCTTTCGCTGGTAAAGAAATGGCTAATTTCGTACTTTCAGCTGATGCCCAGATTGGTTTCAGCTCACCTTTTCTTAAACCTTACTTTCTTTAGGAAGACAAAAACATGTCTGTTGATGTATTAGTCCTTGTACACAATAAAATGCACAAAATAGGTAATTTCTCATCTCTGGTTGTGTTCTTATCTAATTATTTCATTAATCTGTCACATTCATGTGTAAATGTTTAAGCTCTGGGTATTTTAAACTGCCCTCTTCAGAAATCTGCCATTTTCTTTCTGAAGAAGAACCTTTGGCCAAAAGCTTGAAGTTTCTTTCTGTAAAACTTTGTTGGTCCATTAAAAGTCATTAAATCACCCATTTTGTGCATCTTCCTTTAGGAAGGTGATGGTAAAGGTGGTACTGTTGGAACATGAGTATCACCTAGAATGCTTTAGTATCTACTGTATGAACCACTCCAATCTAGCTTTGGTCTATGGCACAGTGCTCAGACACTTCTTGTTATGATACTGAATGATTTAATTTTGACAAGAGACAGAGGCTCAATTCTCAAAACTCAGAAGTTGATGCAAAGGTCACACAGCAGTGACTCAAGGGCACCTTGTGTCAAAACATGCAGAGTTCCTGATTCAGGAAGGCCCCTCTGCCAAACTTGGAACCAGTGCACCAGATCAGCCCTGCACCAGGTCTGCCCTAAGTTCATGAATGCGCCAGGGTGCTAGGAAGCTTTGCAGCAGAAGCAAGCTGCCATATGCCCAACATTTGATTCGGAACCCCCAGAGGGCACACATTCAGTGCTGTTAGACCAGCCAGGGTTGGTCTAGTGACCTGCACCTCCTCCAGAGCCCTCCTTGGTTGGGAGGGAACATGTGCCGCTGCCCACCTGCAATCTCCCATGCCCCATGACAGCATGGTAAGTACACTGGCATTGTGTTTGCCTAGTGCACCAACCTGGAAAACAAACATTAACTAAAGAAATAAATCTGGAGCTCTTGTGGTGCGGTGTCTGTAGCGCCCCATAGTGCCAAGCATGTGGGAGCCCTCAACACACTGGCACAGCTGCAGCCGCTTGAGAGACCATCTGGATGCTGGTACTACCCTTCAATCACCCACCTGTGTCCCACAAGACCTCCCCATGCACTGCCCTGTCCATCGCAACCCTGGCAGCCTCCTGGTCCATCTCAGTCACTGGCTGGAGGTGCCACTTGACCATCCCACAGCTTTCAAAAACACTCAGGTGCACTGTCTTTGTGCTGCATGGACACATTTGCTTCAAGCTGCAGGACTTTAGCAGCAGAACCCAACCTTATAGTGAATTGGACAGGGTCCTTGGTGCTCCAGCGATCGGCGCAAACCACCGTCGGTGTGGCTATGCCAATCTTTGAGAACTAAGCCCAGAGAGCTGTTGTTCTCCTTGATCTCTCCTGGAATTTAACACTGTGGACGATTGTGTTTTGACAGGTGGCTTTGGGCACTATGGGGACTCTCTAGAACACCGATGCCTTGGTTTGAGTCCTTCCTGAAGAATAAAGTGTTGCAGGAAAATATGAGATATTTTTCATCAAAGTCAACTGTGCTTAGCTGTGATGCCTCCAGGTGTGATTCTGTCCCTGAACCTGTTCTACAGTGTACAAGCTGCCCTTGGGTAATGATGCTAGTGGTGTAACTCTGAGTTTCACTGTTCTACAGATGATGCTCAGTTGTCACTGTCAGTTGCATGCCACAGAATGGTTTCACTAGCTGTGCTAAATTAAAGCTTGTCTGAGTAATGGGCTGGATGGTCACATGCGGGCTTAGTCTAAACACTACCGAAATGGAGGTAATGCTGACTGGACCAAGCCCTCACCCATTGGCAAAACCTAAACATAGTGCAATTGTTGCCTCTTTACATGTCATACCTCTTGAGCTGTGGATGTGGCTCAAATCCTATGAGTTAAACTCAGCTTCAGACTGACCCTTGAATCTCGTGGCAGCTGCCTCTTGGGGTGGCTTTTCCATTTATGAGGCTATATCTAATAGGAGAGACTGTCACATTGGTAGATGCCTTCTTGACATACTGCAAACAGGCTCATCTTGCTGTTAACCCCTACAGCTTTATCAGCTATGAAGATGTTAAATACCATTGGCCCCAGAAAGCGAGCCCTGTGGGACCCACTGATGACTGCTCGGGGTATCGAAAGTCCCCCCACAACCAGCCTCTGCTGTCTGTTCTTCAGCCAGTTTTCATCCACCTGACCAGCTTCTTTCCTGCTCAGGTCCTTCAGCTTACAGTCAACTCCCATGACTCGGTGCCACATGGGAGATTGACTAGTAAGCTGAAGAACCTGGGGGCAGGGGAGAAGCAGGTCAGGTGGAGAGGGAACTGGCTGAGGAGCAGACAGCAAAGGGTGGTGGTAGGAGGGAACCCTCAATACCCCTAAGAAGTCTTCAGTGGGTTCCACAGGGCTCAGTTCTGGGGCCAATGCTATTTAACATCTTCATAGCTGATATAGCTGAAGGGGTTAAGAGCAAGATGAGCCTGTTTGTCGATGATACCAAAATAGGTGAGGTGGAGGACAGTGTGGAAGGAGGGAGAGTACTCAGGAGGCTTTGGAAAGACTTGTGCACTGGTCAAACACTTGCAGCTGGGTTTCAATGCTAAAGTGCAAGGTCATGCACTTCAGAGCTAGAAACCTAGAGCACAGTAACCATTTGAGTGGGGAGCTATATCCATCTCTGTGGAGGAAAAGGATCTGGAAGTGGTGGTCACAGGGTATATGAATCACTCAGCACAGTAGAAAAGTGGCAGCCAAGGCTAACAAAATGCTGCGGTGCATTGCTAGGAGATCACCTCTAGGAGGGAGGAAGTAATCCTTCCCGGTAGAAATCATTGGTGAGGTTTCACTTGCAGTACTGAGTATCAGTGCAGTTCTGGCACCCCTGTTTATTGAAGGACAACAAGCTTTTGAGGGGTCCAGAGGTGGGCGACCAAGATGATCAAGGGATGGGACAGAAACCCCATGAGGGTAGGTTGAGGGAGCTCAATGTATACTCCCTGGAGGACAGAAGGGACAGAGGTGATATGACTGAGACCTTTAAGTACCTGAAGGGCATAAATAGAGTTAATACTGAGGGTATGTTTCAATCGAAGAAGGAGAGGATCAAGAGAGGCACAGTCTGAAATTGGAGGTGGGTAGGTTCAGGAGGGAGATGAGGAAGCACTACTCATGGAGCGGGTGGTGGCAGCATGAAACGCACTGCCTGAGGAGGTGATCTCTGACATCAGTGGCGAGTTTCAAAAGGGAGGATAGGGTCAAAGGCAGAATACAAATAGGGAGGAGTTGACCAGTGTGGGAAACTCAGTTTGGGAAACAATGTGGATAGAGGGGCAAGGATGGAGGCAGCAGCAATTGTCTGAACTGTGAACTGCACAACCAAACAGACACCGATAGACCATGAGGCCTTTATCTGCTGCCATTTTGTATGTTCGTATGTTATGACTACTGTAAAGAATTTCTGCCTAGTGCTTTTGGAGGCTTATTGCACCCCTGTGACTGGTACACAACCCAGCAGCATAGCTGATTTCTTCCATAGACACTTTATATCATCTCAAACATGTGCAGCGAACTGCACTGGCTGCTAAGCAGGCGGTACATCGCCTTCAATGTTTGCTTGATAACATTCAAGGCCCCATAATAACTGGCTATTCACCACCTAAAGAACTCCCTGACACCCCATACCCTCCCCATCCCCTTTGTGCCCCGAGGCCAGTTTGTTAAGAATTTGCAGGAGTCAAACAATCAAAAATACTGGCACCAGATTGCAGTACAAAAATATAACGTTGTATTATGAATACAAATTAATGCAAGACAATACCTTGGTGGTTATAAAACTCACAGGACATGTTCCTGATCTGGTTTTGCATATATGGCTTTATCAAGGGATACTAGTCAGAGGAAGCAGTGGATCTTCTAAAGTGCTTATAGCCAATAGTGTTCAGTCACAAATGTAAAGCTGTTTTTCAAAATTAAACCAATGCAAATAGTGCCTATTACATTTTATTAAGGCAGTTACCCAATACCAGACACATGCTTGACGAGCAGTGCTAGATTTTGTCAAATCCAGTCACTACAGGATTGAATACCAGAGCTAACATTAGGCTACAGGACTGGCTGTTTTGTGAACAAGGGAAGCAGGGTGTTTTCACAAGATATTGCACCCTCTGTAAATAATAATCAAATGAGACTGAAAGAGGAAAATGGGTTTTAAATATCGAGGGTGCCTTCCTAGAACTTGAAAGAGTGATGTTGAAAGCTAGATGCCACTTTGGCATCTCATATTTGGAGGATGATTTGAAAGCAGGGAGAAATCTGAGGGGCTACATCAATTCAATTAATTTATTGGAAGGCAGATTGAGAGTACACACTCCTTTATAATTGCATCCAATATATAACAGTAAAAATAAAATACATATTGTACAAAACAGACAAAATTTGTAAAATATTATATATCACACAATATTCATAAATATACTTGTTCACCCTAACAATCACACTTATTAGTCACAAATCCTTTAACATGAGTTTCAAAACAAGAAATTGATAAAACTGATACCATTGTTAGTTTCTTTTGAATAGCAACCCCCGTAGATGCACAGTAAATGCTAAAGTGCTACATGTTATTAAAAGACCAGGATATGATTGGCAAACAGCTTTACAAGAAGGCTCTGTTGTACTATTATGTGTGCAATCAAGGACTATTACACACAACAACCTATTTTACAAGAGGAATTGAAACAAAGGAAACTCAGGTAGCCCTGTTCAAAGAACAAAAAAAACATTTTGAAATTGGAGAAAAACTTAAAGAAAAGATTGATAAACCTGACATGAAATTAAAGGTACAGAAACTAGAACATTTTAAAGAGATAAAACAATATGTGATGGGTCAGACATTTAACTAGGCCAAAAATAAGAACAAGAATAACAATAAAAACAGAGAGGCAGGAGCCAAGTCAACCTAGGTTTATATTGAAAATGAGGGCAATCCCTGTCCTACTATGCATCAATAAGTGGCTCTGACAACGAAGCTCAGGAAGATTTTTAGAAGAACAGACTGTAATAGATATTGGTCCATGTAGCGGCCAGTGAGTGGTGAGCTTCGGAGACAAGGTACACAGCCACAAAAGGACAAGATTTGGTAGGAGAAAGAGACAACACAAACAGAGGTCAACCAGAAGCAAAAGGGCCATGACAGCTGAGACAGAAATAAATGTCATTAACCTGTCTGATAGAAATCTTAGTGAAGCAGAAGTAAAGCTTTTACAAAATAGACTTTCATTTGGCCAACCAGTGATGTCACACAATCTGAACATTTTGTGGACTTTTGTAAGTTCACCAGAAATCTTAATCTCAAAGCATTTTGGTCCAAATTTCCAAGTATGTGATACACTGCCAGCATTTCAGAACCACTACAAGGGACAGGGGAACCTGTGATACTAGGGGCACTCCTGGATCAAGACAGAACTAGGGACACACCAGATGATGATTTCCATACATAGAACCAAAGGATTCTTCTGCAAGAGCTGGACCTGACAAGATTTAAGCCTCCATCTACTTTTAACCCCCTTACAACACCAGTGTGTTAACTTTGAAAGGGTCTGCAGAATGGAATTTAAATCACCTTATCAACAGGAAGGAAGAAACAATCTAAACCTACAGCAATTTGACAAGAATGGAAAGGGAAGCTTGGGAAACAACTGAAAGGGGACACTACAATCACCATCAAAAGCAGATAAAGGAGGTGCTGTGGTGATTCTGAGCACCAATAAGTATGTAAATGAGTACAAGAGACAACTGGGCAACAAGAACCATTATAAACTAATGAACTTCTGTTTGTGTGTAAGTGAATTTGTGAAACATTATTTTGTTCTTGTAAAAGGTAATCTCCGGTCATACCTGAAAATAGGTACACTGTTGTCTAGTGTACTCACCCAGTTACCAAAAATCAAATAAATAAATAAATAAAACTGTTGCAGTCATATCCTACTGTCATTTTTATTTGTTTTGTTTTTCTTTTTAATTTAAAGTTTATTCACCACATTTTCCACATTACAGGAGGCAGTAATAAACACTTTGACATAGGATTCATAAAACAAATCATACTGCCCCCACCTCTCCCTCCCTCCCCGGCACAGCAGTTCATTCTAGCATTGTTATCACCCGCCAACTACCTTTACCAAAATTAATTAAGGTGATCACTGACTACACACTACTCATAGCCACTGTAATTAAAGTATGAAGGGGATCCCAGATAACCTTATACCTATGTAGTCTGTTTTGAAGGCTAGCAATAGCCTCTCTGTACAAATATTTGCTAAAACTCATGGAGCCTCCTGATATGTTGGACCGGTCCTTTCCTTCCAATACCTGAGAATGACTTTTTAACCAAAACCACCACCATAAATATGTGAAATCTTGGATTTTAACCTTTATGGAGGACAGATCCCCAACAGGCAAATATCTGGTGCAAAATAATCTTGCAAACCCAATAATGGATCCAGATGATTTTATATGCTCCCATAATGATGCTATCTGGGGCACGACCAGAAAAGATGAAAAGTGTTCCTGTGTCCTGGGAACACTTATTACACCTATCAGTATCAAGAAGGCCCCATTTCACCAGTTTAGTTGGGGTATAGTATAAGTTATGCAAAATGTGGAACTGCATGAGACGTAATCTATCTTGGGATACATATTTATGACAGAACATCCAGAAGACGGACCATTTAAAAGTATAATGGGGAAAAATGGAACCCAGAAATTGGTGGGGCCACCACCGCGTCAAACCTCCATCGGAACAACACTTGATAAATCTTAGAAATCACACCAGAGGAGACAAGAAAAGGGGAAAGTTCAGATACCAATGCAAAGGCCGTGGACAGGGTGGAGTGGCGCCAAGGACCGTGGTTAACAAGTGCCTCAGTTGAAACACTTTAAAATCTGAGATTCCGTATTTTGAACTTGTATATGAACTGAGAAAATGAGAGCCACTCACCAACTTCATCCAAAATGAAGATAGTATCCCCTCCCTACTGTAATTTGTAAAAAGCATGTTGATACTTTGTTAACTAAGGTCCTTGCTGATAACATCATCACTAAGGCTGCTGTTGATTTTCTTACAATTGCACACCCAATAAGAGTTTGCTTTTACACACTCCCTAAGGTGCAAAAGGTCTGATCAACCTCCAGATGACTGATAGTGTTTGAGATGGTAACCTTTGGAACCTCTGTCACAGTGTGTAGATGCCCATATCTTGGGATTAGTGCCTAAATTACCATCTTATCTTAAGGACACAACATAGGTGCTAAGAGTATTAGATGACCTACAACTAAAGGAAGATTGGTGATTAGTTTCTGGACATTGAGGCCCTCTACACCAATATAACACATGTTGATGGTATACAAACAGTTAAGTATTTGTTAGAGACTGACATTAACTTTGAACTTGGACTAGTAGAATTCCTCTGTGAATGTGTCCAGCTAATGCTGCAGTACAATGTTTTCTTGTTTCAGGATCTTTCTATCAACAGGTCAGAGGTAGAGCTATAGGGACTATGTTTGCCCCAATTATGCCAACATTTATCTCAGATACTGGGAGAAAGAAAAGTCTGTAGCCCCAGACCAATCCTTTTTGCCATATGATGTATCTCTAGAGGAATTATATAGACAAAATGCTTTTGTTATGGAAGGCAGTAGGGTGGAGTTAGACACATTCATACGGTGGCTGGAAAGCATTGATTCAAACCTAAGGTTCACCACTAATTCAAGTCTGAGGTGTGTTTCTTGGATTTAGCCATCAGCAAAGAAAGCAATGATGCCATTAAGATAAGTCTGTACATTGAAACCACAGAGAGGAACACACTGTTGCATGCCACCAGCTGTCACCCCAGGCATGTAATCAGTAACATCCCTAAGTCCCAGTATATGAGAACCAAAAGGTACTGCAGTAGTGAGAATGATTACTTGGAAAAAGTGAGGACATAAAATGAGGTTCCAGCAGAGGGTTTACAGGCCTGATGCTTTGGACAAGGCAGAAAATGAGGTAAACTCATTTGACAGGGAGAGGTACTGATACAGAGGTCCCTGTGCCAGGGGCTGAACAACCACATAACTCTGTTAGCACTTTTTAAGAGGTCCACAGCCATTAAAAACATAATTGCTAGAAACTGGGGCATTATTAGCTCAGATCCCATTCTAAGGAATTACTGTTCAAACACACCTAGGTTTAGCTACAAAAGAGGCAAACATTTGTTGGATAGTCTGACAGCTTGCAACCCACTACAGAAAAACCCACACTTGGCTACCAAGTCTGCCTCAGGGCAACCATAAGTGTGGCCAATGTAAATATTGTCCTGTAACAGAAAAAATATATCAGTTCACCAGCAGTAATGCCACAAAAATGTTTGACACCAGGAACTTCATTAACAGTGATTCCATGGATGTTGTGTACTTTGCCTAGTGTAATTGTGGTGCTTTTACATTGGCAAAATTACTAGAACCGTGAAACTTAGAATTGGGGAGCACATGCGGCAATTGTTAAGGGTGGTACAAGTAACACATTAGCTGTTCATGGTAAGGATTCTCCTGTATCAGAGTGTCATGATTTCAAGTTTTGTGGCATTGAGAAAGTATATGTGGGAAAATGGGAAGAGGTCTGGATGCCCTACTTCTACAGAGGAAGCACCGTGGATTGTTCAGTTGTGGGGGTCATTATCTGCCTGGACTAAATGACAAGCTAGATATTATGCCACTCATAAACAGGAAGGGTAAAAATATGGAAACCATTAAGAAGGAAATGCTTCCCAGGGAGGAAGCTGACCTCTTGAGGCAAGGGGTTATATGAGCTGTTGACTATTCCTACATGAGTGGGAGAAACGCACCCGCAAAGGAGAAAGGCACCAGGGGATTTGAGAACTTGGATGCCCCAAGAGCAGGTGGGAGTGACCTGATATACTATGGAAGATAGTAAGAAACCTTCAGAAGGATAGGTACTCTGCCATGCCAACAATCTCAGGTAAGAGTGGTCTTTCTTAAAACACACAAAGAAGGGGAAAGCAGTGTGCACTGCTCGCATACAAAAACCCCATGAAATTTCAGTATGATATATACTGTTAAGTGCCTGTATTGATTTTGTTTGCTATAATTCGGATTTAATTGATGCTCATAGGTTAGGTTTATTGTTATTTCGAAAATATAAATGAAATAGTGTGCAGAAGGAACTTAAAATGTTTAACTACATAACGCTTGAAGTATAAGAAAGGCTGTACAATTTTAATGACTGTACCAGAAAGGTTAAAGATGTAGGCCTCAATATTCAGAATTGCACCTGGCAATGGCGCATCCGGTGGCACAGCGCAACTGAGTTGCTCTGATGCAACACAGGGATATATTCAAAGGAGATGAGCCATGGTGCATCACCTTTGAATGTATCAGGTAATGTTCACTGCACAAATACAATGTGCTGGCACATCCCAGACAGGGCTGAATACCAGGAATGGGAACTGCGCCAGCGCAACACAGTTCGCTGTGCACAAATTCCCTGATATTCAGCCGGTATGCAAATGGGGCCATATTGTATGCAAGGCACAAATGGGGCAATTTGCATGTCACTATGGCCCCATTTGCATGAGTTGTGCAGTTCTGGCCAGCAAATGCACATGGAGCTCTGTACAGCCTGTGTTGCTGCCAGAAGGGTCTAGTGGTACCACCTCCTGCCCATAGCCTGATCACCGAACATGACATAAATCCCTAGCCCTGGTAGTCTAGTGGTAACCCTCCCATATCCCTGAACACCATTATATTAATGTCTATGAATTCCCTGGTAGTCTAGTGGAACCCACCACCCCTCCATAGCTGTTATCCCTGTACAAGACCGTCAGTATACTCCCTGGTAGTCTAGTGGTCCCTCCACCCTGCCTGTATCCCTGATTGCCCATAATAGTGATGTACATATTACCTGGTGGTCCAGTGACAACCCCCACCCATGACCCCTGTCCACTCAGCTCCCCAGCATCGGTGGGCAGCAGCAACCCATCCACATATCTCTGCAACTGCCCACCTAATAACAGGCTTACAGTAGCAGCTATAAAGAAAACATTCTCTCTGCACTCTGTGTAATTAACCACCAACACCAGGAGATTCCAACTTCAAGGATTTTTATTGCAGCATCTAGCATACAACTGGAACATTACTCCAAGTGCCTCCATTTACAATCAAATGATAACCCTGGCACTTCGACCAAGGTGTATTGTCTTCATCAGGTGGTGGAGATCATTCATTACACCCTTAGGTGTTCACATTTATCATTAGCTTTTTGTTTTCATTTTAAGTGGCTCTGGAGAGCTTCAAGCTTGCCCCTTCAAAATACAAAATTTTACTTTTTAAGTAGTCAGTTTAGTATTTTACATCTTATATTGCAACTAAACCTAAATATATAAATACAAATTAAAAATGAAAGGGTAAACAAGGAAAAGAAAACATTTGCTTTTCCTAATGTAGCTCCTAATACTGCTATAGGGTTACAAAATTGCATTCCCTTTATACATTTTAATACCTATAACAGTTTCCTCCTTCCTATTTCAATTTCACCCTTAAATAGTATGTCTTTTATTTATCTTTAAGTCTTTAAGATGTTATCTTTATACAAGGAGGATTTTATATAAAAATTCCTTAAGAGGTTACAGTTACTAAAAGGTGCTGTGATTTTCTTTTACTATCATAGTTTTGCATTTGCACTAAACTGGGTTCAAAACTGAAAACAAAAAATACTCATAAGCTTTCTAAACTTAACTAAAGACAGATAAGTGCCCTAAATTTTCATTTCCATAATTGTCTTATTTTTATCCAGTTATCATACGTTGTCAAATTAATCTGTTACTGCTGTTGTACAACATCCAAGATTAGTAACATTTTCATTTTTATAAAATGGTTTCAGATCCCACTCCAAATTTAAACCCTTTGGCTGTATGGTGTCCAGCGTGAAGATCCAAAAAGCTTTCATGTTGTAGGTGGGTATTTAATCTGTTCCTCCCTAGGGTTGCTTTCTATCTTTTCAATTGCCATAAACTTTGTACCTATTACACTATTATTGTGACTTTCTGTAAAATGCTTTACCATAGGTTTATTCATAAGGCCCAATCTTATATTTCTAAAGTGCTCTTGCACTTTTGTTTTATAGGCCTTATTGTTCTTCCTACATAAATTAAATTGCAGGGGCACCATATGGTGTATACAACATAGGTACTGTTACAGTTTACAAAGCTTTTAATCTTACCGCTGTATTTGCCACCATCAACTCTCATGGTCTTTCCTGGTAATCTAATGGTAACCCTCTCATATCCCTGATTGCAGATACAGTAATGTTTATAAATTCTCTGGTAGTCTACAGAAATTATCAGGGCTAGGAAATTATACATGCTTGGCGATCATGGCTACGGGAGGGTGGGGTACCACTGGACCACCATGGTGTTCTGTGTGTGCTTGTGGATGGTGTTCGGGGCCACCCAGGGCTGGTGGCTGCTGTGTTGCACTCTCCACTACAACGGCCCACCTGGGGTGGCTAACATTTGATCCTTTTGTTTCAGGCTCGACAGTGCCCATCAGGGTTGTGCCAGCATATGCGCTGTACATCCTGGGCTGAATATCGGGATGCACCACATATGCATGGGCATGCCCCTGAAGATGCACCAAATACATTATCATTGTGCCCCAGTGCATCGGGACTTGTACTCGTGAGTCCCTCTTCTGAATATTGCACAGGGATGGAATTCTGGGGTTGCGCTGGCAGGACTCAGTTGCACGCAGGCGAGGCCCCTTTGAATATCTGTCCCATAATGTACAACCATATTCAATCTCTCCTCTCTTCTTTTTATTTATTTAATTTCCTGCTTTCAGGAGAGTTGTATTAGTTTGTCTAAACTCTTGAGACAGTTATCTAGTCCGGAGTCCAAATTTTAAATTAAGTTAAAATAGCTAGTGAAAGGTGTAGGGCAAAAGTGATCAGGTAGGGTAGGGTAAGTGAGAAAGCTTGAGGAGCCAGCATTGTTGTTTCTAGGCAAGGTTTCTGAGTGCTACTCATTGTTTTGTGTGGAGACCATCAGGCAGCATAAAGGAGTGAGTGGCGTGTGAAGATCTGGAGCGAGTGGGCGTGTGAAGGTTCTGCCATGGTATGGAAGCCTGCAGTATTTGTAAATCCATTTGGTGCTCCTGCAGGGTACCTCCATTGAGGTTTGGTCCAGAATTCAAGTGCATTCTTGGATTTTCCCTACCTGCCATCTTCGGTAAGAATGCCAGACTTTTTGTGCCATAACATAGGCGCTGCCTGAGTTGCATTTCTGTATTTGGCTGCTATACCTTCTTGGAGGACCCGTTGGTGCCTTAGCTGCAAACTCCTGTTTGGATCCTGCCATTAACACCACCAGTCCCAGCCGTGGACTTTCCAGCACAGAAAAATGTTTGGTTTTGAGTACTACTTTGGTGCTAGTGGAGAATACACAGGATGTCTCTCCGTGCTAGGGAGAGTAGCACTGAGAAGGAAGCTTGGACCTTTAGACTGGTGAATTTGCTCACTTTCTTTGCTGTAACAACCTGTGAAGTTCTACATAGCATTAAGTTAGAGGTTGCTAGATTCTTGGGCTGACCATGAGCTGGGCCCTCCTGTGGGTCTCCTCAGATTTTTAGTTCTGATGGCGCTCTATTAATTTAATTTATTTTAGGTGAGAACAAATTGTGATTATAAGCCTATCAAATCCCTGTGGTTTGGTGAGATCATGCTGCTGGACTTTAAATGGCAAGAATATCTGCTGGTGGACTTAATAGCACTGTTCTATCATTTCACTTTTGGGAAATATTTTGGACTGTGCTCTGAATCAGAGCATTATGGATTCTACTGTAGCACTCGGATCTCTCTCCTTATAACTGAAACACTTTGGGCCATTAGTTTTAAGTGGGAGGTGGGGTAGGGTTGGGTTTGTGTGTGTGGAGTGTTTGGTTAATTAGAGTTGCTCTGTAGTAGTTAGGTTGTATGTGGGTGTGATCTTGTTTTAAGTCATTTTTAGTGGGAGCATCCTGGCTTGCTGGGTGTTTAACTAGAAAGTCTAGCAGTTGGCTGATTACTGTAGGATGTGCTGGGGTCAGAGACCCTCGCAAATGACATATGGTGCATCTCAGCTGTGCAATCTTCATACCTTCGTTGGCCTCCTGTGTCAGCTACGATTGTGAGGCGCCATTGGGAGGTCGGCATTATGGGGAGTGAGGGTTAGGCATTGGCAGGGTGCTATTGGTCCAGCGGAGGTGAGAGGTATCAAGGTGGTCAGGTGCAGGAGGTGCCCTGGGTTTAAACGGATAATAGTGAGAGGCCAGACGTGTTTGTTTTCTGTCCCCAGGGTTCCCACTGGACCAAGCTGGCATGTAGCCAGAGGGCTTCAATGTCCACAAGTCCCTTTGGGCAGTGCTGTGCAATGCTAGATCGATGAGGAACAAGACTGCAGTTATGGTGGATTTGATTTCCTCTGTCAATCTGGCTTGCATTACAGAGACCTGGTTGGGTGACGATGCTGGTCCTGTTTTGGAGGCAATCCAAAAGATACAGTGCACTCCTGAATGCACACAGAGGCTGAATTCAGGTTGTAATTCCTATAGGTTTATTGGTACAAGTTCAAACAAATTCAAATCACCTCACATGCAGACTAGTCAACTCCCAGCAGACCGTCCCCAGCACTTTGAACAGGGTGTGGTCTTCCTCATGGAGTGGGTTCTGCTTTGAGTGCCCTCCCTTTATGGCCCACATTTTGTTACCCAGGGCCCCTAAAGTTAAGTTTCATTGATGCATGCATTTTTAAGTGGCTCTGGGAGCACAATGGTACTCTATCTGTTCCTCAGTGAGTTGCGTACTTGCACTGTGGTGATACACTATGCTACCGATACCTTTGGCCGTCGACAATACTCTCATCACCATCCGGCCAAGTTTTCACAGCTTAAGGTTGACTCCTCGAGCCATGCAACATGGTTTTGTGTAGCGAGAGTGTAATAAATGGGTTGCGCATTTGCACAGTGGTGCTATACCACGCTGCTTTTGTACTATCGCCATTGTATACTCACAGGGTTACCACCTTTGCAGAAGCTCAAAGTGGGACATTTCTTACTGAAACATGATTTTTCGCAGGACAGTATGTAACCTCGATCAATGCAACAGTCTTGTTTTTCTATATAATCAGAATTAAGGCTAAATATTGTAGTTTCTTAGTTGCTTCTGTTGTTTCTTATCATTTTAAGGTATTTTAGTTAAGGTATTGTAGTTTTCTGCAACATTTAGTGGAAAGTTAGAAAATATTTTTCTACTATAAAATCAGGACATGTAGTATTTGTCATGTTTTTTCGCAGGACACAGCTGCTCAAATCAGGACTGTCCCTGAAAATCAGGACAGGTGGTAACCCTATATACTCACCCTCATCAGGGTCTGTCAGGCTGGCATCACTGCCTTCCTCTATTCCTTCAGTGGTTCCCATTCGCTCTGTCCATGCAGTTCACAATGTTCGCAGAGCAACTGGTCATGATTGATGTCTGGCTTTAGGGCACACGATCCTGGCCCATCCATTGATCTGCCTCAAAGGGTGAGGTGGAGGTCCTGCTTCTGCTCCTCCAGGCCTTCTTTGACCTCAAGAGTGGCAGGCTCTTCCCTGTTTTCTCTGGATTACATCCTAGGGCTAGAGACTTAGTGGACCCTTTAAGACCTAACAAGCCACATCCTCCAAAGGATGAGCCTGTCCCTGACATGATTGGCCTGCTAGCCCTCAACAACCCCGAGACTCCAAAGAAATTGGATGTCATGGGAAACAGAGTGTTCTGCACTTCTTAAAATACATGAGTCCAGAACTCAAGGCCTCTAACACCCTTGATTCTGAACCTTCCTGCTGGTCCTCCTCAGGATGATCTCACTACTAATTTGTCTGCTGCATTGCTGGTATACCGCCACCTGCTTCAGACATATATGATGCAGCTGATACATCGGCTTGGGCCTCCCTGTGGGTGTTTGTCTCAGAAACCATGCAAGGTGGCTGAGAGTTTCAGATGTCTCAAGTCCCTGATACCCCTAGCAGGGTGCGCCTTCATCCTGATGACTTTTCCCCATCATACATTATAAGACCCTTAATAACATGACCATTGGTGGATAGGTTTTCCTACCTCTTAAAGGGTGGGAAGAGGTTTACTTCAGATACTCCACTCTTTTGAGCCCTGTTACTGCATTGGTCTTACAAGACGGAGTCAATGCTCAGTTCAACGCACATGTCATCGAACCTGTTCCTTCCACAGAAGGGTGCGGAATTTCTTCCCATTTCTTCCTGGTTCTCAAATGGACAGGGGACTTATGCTCTGTTTTGTATCTCAAGAGTCTTAACCTCTATCAAATACCAAAAGTGTGGGATGGTGTCTTTTCCATCACTTCTCCCTTGCTGAATGAAGGGACATTGGCTCTGTTCTCTCGATATGTAGGTTGAATCCTCCATATCCTGATGCACCCTGCTTACAGACGGTTTCTTCGTTTTGTTTCAGGGTCATCGTTACCAGTTCAAACCACATGAAGCCTTGCTGTATTCTGACTATTGCAGTTAGCCCCAGCACTCAAACTGCCCGCAGAGAAGAGGATTAATTTTCTATGCAGAGCATAGAACGTTGAGCTCGAGCTCAGTTCAGACCTCTGTCTGTTGCACTTAGAAGCACAATCATCAGATTCTTTACTCTGCCTAACAGAACGGTCACTCCGGAGATTTCTCCTTTGCTCGCAGTTCGAAAGTCGGTTAAAGTCCTATGTTTTACCAATTATTTTTAGCAAGTTTCGATTCAGATCTCTGTCTGTGGTACAGTAAGTACTAGGTAGTGAACTAGACATAGTAAACTTGTGTAAATTATAAAATTGATTTTTACCAGTTCAACTGAACCAGCCATTTAGTGAATTACATATTCTTTGTTTCTAAACTCAGAGTGTGGTTATCGGTCCTTATCGGTTTTAAAAACGCATTTTCTTGTGGGTTTTCCAATACCCGTGACACAGTTAGAAACTGATAAGGGTGTGTTGCCTGGTTGTTTGCCATAAAAGGGTAAGTCTGTGGTTAGGATGGCTATGTCTGAGAAACCCAAAAGAAAAACCAGGCCCACTGGGTTTCAACATTGCAGTGTGTGTGGGAGGTCTTTGCTAAGGCTGATCCCACACCACCTGTGTTTATTGTCTGGGGTTTGACCACCTTGATTCAGACTGCCAAATCTGTAAAATTTCCTAAGTCTACCCTGGAAAAAGATTAGGTAGGCTTAGGGATAAGGAGCTGTGAAGTCCGCTGACCCGGATGGCCAGCCTGGTTTGGTTCTGACCGAACCTGAGGGTGCCCTCTGACCAGGGTGATACTTCTTCAGGCAAGAAGACAGGCAATCCTGAGGATCGGTTCCAACAAAAGACAGAGAAAAGAAAAATCGGCTGATTCGGATCCAGAGACTCATTTTCCAACTGCGAAGAGATTGCCAAAACGATAGGATTGTAGAATTGCTTCACCCAGTTCCATCTGATCTGGCACCTTCAGGCAGGTGCTCAGTTCAGGTCTGTTCCTCTAGTTCAAGGTTATGCCTCTGAAGATTTTTATGAACTGGATTTGGAGGGGATGAAGATTATGATGAGGATGATGATGATGGTGGTGGTGTGGAAAGTCTGGATGAGCACACTGAATCGGACATTTCCGCAGACAGGCCTTCTGGTGTTTCCCTCCTAGGCTTTCTAAGTCCCCTTCCCACTACATGTTTTACAGGAATGTGACAGAAACCCTCCGGCTCCCTGTGGAGGAAGCCATGGAGGAACCTGATTATGTGGAGATGATGGACGTCCCAGAGTCCAAGAGATTGTCTATTCCTCTTCATAAGTCTTTTGGGAAACAGATACAAAAGATTCTAAAAACTCCAAATTCTATACCTCCTGTCGACAGAAGGATGGGCAAAAGGTACACCTCATCAGGTTCAGGTACAGAGTACTTGTATCAACAATGCAGCCATGTTGAGTTGTGCAGGCCACAGCCTGTGATAAGGTTAATATACCCTAGGCTTTACACCCCAGATAAAGACTCTAGGAAGCTGAATGCCATGGCAAAGAAACAGTACATATCGCCTTGGGACTCAGGCAGGCTAATTATATGGCCCATGCAGCCAGGTACCAGAAGTCCAGGTGGGACAGTATCTGGCACTGGCTAAGCAGGCCTCCCTCAGCTAGCCTCAGAGCTGGAGGGGTGGCTGCTGATGGGATTGAGGCATCTAGGTACAGTTCCATGCTGCTGTGGACTCCAATGATGTGTCATCTAGAGTCATGGCTGCTACATCCGTGGCTCTTCAGAGAATGACTTGGCTCAGATGTACTAGTCTCCCACAGGACACCCAGGCTAAGGCCATAGATTTCCCTGTGGTGAGTAATTCTCTGTTTGATGAGCAGACAGAATTACATGAAAAAGATGGATGGGTACATGAACACCTATAGGAGTGCACAGGCCAAGGAAAGGCAGGCAAGTCCTCAAGGCAGCAGGCTGGGGCAGGGCAGGCCTTTTCATAGGCCTTTCTACCAACACAGGCCTCTTCTCCTTTTCCTCAGAGGGTTCTTTAGAGGGAAAGGCAGAAGGGATGAGCAAGGCTGCATCCACCCCTCAACTAAGGGCTCCTGCCAAGCAGACACCCTGATGTGTCAGCCCGGGTCAACTCCCCATTCCTGTAGGAGGCAGGCTGGCTTACTTTGTCCAGGACTGGATGTCTGTTACCTCAGACAAGTGGGTCCTGGAGGTAGTAAGCCACCAGGGGCTAGTTCTTAGCTTCAAGAAATTTCCAAAGCTGAGGGCCAGATCTTTTCCACCTGCAAGCATCTCGAAACCATTGCCTTTGAGGCAGAGGTTTCATCTCTACTGGCTCTAAAGGTTGTAGAGAGTTCCTACATTGTACAGGGCAAAGGTCTGTACTCCAGGTACTTCCTTATCCCAAAATGACAGGAAGTGGTGACCCACCCTAGACTTAAGATACCTGAACAAACATCTTTTTAAACCAAAATTCAAAATGGCGACTCTGGGAATTATCCTTCCCTCTCTAAGGCCAGGGGACTGGCTAGCCTCCCTGGACTTAAAAGATGCCTCCTTTCACATTCCCATCAGGGGCTTCCACAGACAGTACCTCAGGTTCAAGATGTCTTCAGGCCATTAACAGTTCAAAGCTGTGCCTTGACTGACATCGGCTCCAAGGGTATTCACAAAATGCTTAGAGTCAAGCTCTGGAACACAATGAATGAACTGCTAGGCCACTCCCAGGAAATTCACTCCGACCAAGATTACCTCTGGTAACTCGACTATAACGAAAAAATGGATATACTTGATGCATTCAATAACCACTTTGCTACTGCAGGCATGGCATTTGATAACTCCTGCAAACATACTTCGCCTCCCAGACTGCCAGCCAACTGCCTGAAACTCTGATAGCTTAGCCACCTTTCTCACTTCAACCTGCCTTACTGAAAGAGTTAGAGGACCTCTTGCTTCAGTTGGATACTAGAAAAAGTGCTGGGGCCAACACCTTTGACCCTTACTTCCTAAAATTGCCTACCACATACTAGCAATACCCGTCACCCACCTTTTAACTTATCCCTGTCTCAGGGCACCTTACCACCTATATGGAAGACAGCACATGTCATACCACTGTTCAAATCAGGTGACCCTGGTGATCTCAATAACTACAGGTCAATTTCTCTCCTTCTGGTCCTGTTCAAGCTCCTAGAAAATTGTAAATGCACCCTGAGGACTCACCTTAAGTCTAGGGAACTGCTAAACCCTATACAGTCTGGATTCAGAGCTAAACATAGCACTATCTCAGCCCTCGTCAAAGTTACTAACGACTGGCAGCGTAATCTTGAGATCAAAACTTTATTTGTGCTGTTTTCCTTGATCTAAGCAAGGCTTTGCGATGCCGTTGACCATAGTCTGCTTCTCTCCTCCTTCAAACCATAGGTGGACCCCTCCTCTCTGCGCTGGTTTACTGACTATCTTGCAGGCGCCTCAACAAGTTAAAGCGAAGGAGGCCTGTCCCTTAAAAACTCTGCAAGAGGGTACCTCAAGGTTCTATATTAGGGCCATTACTTTTTGCAATCTACATTAATAACATCTACTAATGTATAAAGAAGCCAACATCCATCTGTTTGCAGATGATACAGTTCTCATGAGTCGACCAACACCTGAAGCTGCCTGCAATGACCTCCGGTCAGAATTCAACCTTTGCAAAGCCAACTCCTCCAAAAAGCTACTCCTTAACACCAAAAACTAAAGTGATGGTCCTCTCCCTTCATCCGTATAGCTAACCCTGTGTCCAGTGGGACAGTTCCCCACATTACCACAGTTCTAGGTGAAAAACTAGAATTTGTTACAAAATTCAAGTATCTATGAGTTTGGATAGACCAAAGACTCTCCTTCATTGAACATATCGAGGACTTGCTAAAACAACTCGGCAAAAGGCTTGGCCTGTTTTAGAATCAACCAATTTCTCACCAGAGATGCCAAGAAACAACTGGTCCAATCCATTTCCTATCATTGGTTGATTCGTTGATTTCCTCTACAGCCAATGCCCTAACTCTTACATGGCTAAACTGGACACACTCTACCATTGAGCACTGAGGGTTTATACAGGACTTCCCTTCAACACGCATTACTGCACCCTATGAGGCAGTGGGGTGGACATCACTAAAGTTCAGGTGCCACAGGAGCAGATCTCTGGACCTATAGAGCCATCTCTAATAAGCTGCCTTACTATATCTCTACTGTCTTTCCCTGAGTATAATTGGGAAATACATTAAAGTTACTAAGCTATTATGCTTAGTACCCAAAGCAAAATCCACTTCAGCAGGGCAGCCATAAACTTTGTGCTACCTACCTTGTGGAACGATCTACAAAAAAAACTCAAATTAAGCACTCTAATCAGTATAAATGCCTTCAAGATGCTTTATTTCCAAACAATCAGAGAAGTATGTAACTGCTTCCTTGCTCCAGACCCAGTACTGGTGTCTTGCACTGGTATATGCCCCTAGATCCAATTTAAGTACTGACCCCGAGCTTGCTCCTCATAAGCCTAATTGTTCTCTCTCATATTCCCCTGTCTTATCAACACTAGGCCTTTCCATCTCCTTATCCTTCCTTTCCCAACCTCGGATAGAGCTCACTTCCCTTGGGTTGTGACTTCCTACCATGACCCGTTACTAACATTCAATCCGGGGCTCACACATACACCTTTCTCCATCCACCTTTTCTACATCCCGTTTACCAACTCCTCTCTGTGCCGTGCCCTCCTTGCCTTTCTCCCCTACCCCCCACCTTCGCCTCTACCTGGTGTATATTTTTATTTTATTTTTTCTTCAGTTACTTCCTCCTGCAACCTTAGATGACCTGCTTTATCTTCCTATAGACACTTCTATGTATGCAAATACCCTGTAATCTGTACAATATCTGTATAATTCTATGTACATTTGAACTTCTTTTCTTCCTCTCTGTAAACAGTATTATCTGTATTGCCTTTTAAATACCTGTGTTGACCTGTATATACAATTGTTCATGCTCCACCCAAGTCCATCTTGCAATGAGCTTCTGCTCAACAATGAATGCCTGGTTAAATAAAGACTTGATTCATTGATTGATTGATTGATTGATAGTAGTGACCTTTTAAGAAGGAAGAATATTTCTATATTTCCATACCTGGATGACTGGCTCATTGTGGGTCAGTCCCAGACCAAGTCAAGTCAGTCCTGCTAGTGACTCAGCAAGTGCTCACTTCCTAGGATTCCTTCTCAATCTTCCCAAGTCAGTTATCAAACCTGTACAGCTCCTCACCTTCATAGGTGCAGAGTTGGATACAGTCAAAGCATGAACTTTTCTTCCCTGGAAATGGCAAGGGCTATTGTAGAGCTGGCTTCTTCATTCCACCTTCTGGTCTCTCGGCCAGCAAGGCACTTCCTTCAGCTTCTGAGCTACATGGCAGCTTCTGCAGCAGTTGTCCAAGGGCTAGATTTCAGATGAGGGACATTCAGTTTTGCCTGAGGGCCTTTTGGTCTCAGAAGAAAGATTCTCTAACCAAACTAGTTACAGTGTCTCAGACTCTGATCCAGGCTCTCCAATGGTGGCAGCATCAGGGCAACCTCAGATAAGGAGTCCCATTCATCCCTCAGTCTCACTCTGTGATCCTAACCATGGATGCTTCTCTATTGGGGTGGGAGCCCATCTGGGGGCTCTCACAGCCCAGGACTGTGGTCCCTCAGGAATCCCTTCTTCACATCAACCTCTTGGAACTCAGGGTGGTCTTCTCTTTCAAGCTTTCTCTCATTCAGTGCAGGACAAGGTGGTTCAGGTCATGACAGACAACACCACCACCATGTGGTACATCAACAAGCAGGGAGGCACTCAGTCCATGGCCTTGTGCATGGAAGCCATGAAATAGTGGTCCCAAGCTTATTCTCTGCAGACCTCTCTGATAGCAGTCCACCTTCCAGGGAAGGACAATGTGCTAGCAGATGCATTGAGCAGGATCTCCCAGGGCCATCACGAATGGTCCCTGGACCTCTAGTGTTAAAAGTGATTTTTTCAAGGTGGGGAACTCCAGAGATAGATCTCTTTGCAGCCCCAGACAATCACCAACTTCCTCTGTTTTGTTGCAGACCTCCAGTCTTGGGCTCAGGCCCTCTGGATGCTCTGATTTTGAACTGGGAGGGAATTTCTATATGCCTTCCTCCCTTTCCTTTACTGTTCAAGGTTCTGGTCAAGATAAGGTCACAACTCTGCAAAGTGATTCTGATTGCTCCAGACTGGGCCAGGCAGCCTTGGTACCCCTGTTGCTGTCCCTAGCAGTCCATCTTCCCCTGTCTCTTCCATGAATTACAACCTGTTAACCTCCTCTCAGGGGAGGATTTGGTACTCAATCATTGGTCTCTCAATCTCAAGGCATGGCTCTTGAAGAGTTAAAGTATGCATATTTGCATCTGTCCCAAGGAGTTCTGGATATTCTCAAAGCCACTCGAAAGCCTGCCCAGAAACACTTACAACTCCAAATGGAAAAGATTCAGCATTTGGTGTTCCAAAAAGCATATATCCCTGACACTGCTGAATTGTCTAAGTTCTGGATTATATGGTTCATCTTAATGGCCCAGACCTCAGACCAGTTACTCTCAAAGTACATTTTTCAGCTGTTTCTGCTTTTCTGTCAGTGGGAACGCCTTCTCACTGTCATCTCACCCTGTATTCTGTAATATTTTCAAGGGATTGTTCATACCAGTCCCTCCTTTAGGGATCCTACCCCTGCTTGGGATCTTAATGTTTGCATTGCTCAGCTTATGCAACCCCCTTTGAGCTATTGTCTTCAGCAGAGCTTAAGTACTTGACTTGGAAAACTGTGTTCCTGGTAACTATTACCTCTGCCAGGGTGTATCAGTGAATTACAAGCTCTGTCAGTGGAGCCTGATTTTATCTCATTCCATAGAGATAAGGTGGTCCTTAGAACTAACAGGAGGTTTTTACCTAAAATGGTTTCAGATTTTATCTGAACCAATCTATGTCTCTCCTGTGATCTTCTATTTATCATTCTTCTTCAGAGAAAGAAGTTTACACAGTTTGGATGTTAAAAGAGCCCTAGTTACTACACTGAGCTTACTAAGGCTCACAGGTTTGACTCCTCCCATTGTTTCTCACTTATGGGAAGTGGGAAGGACAAACCTGCCACTAAGAAAACTATTGCCAGGTGGATTGTCTCTTGTATTCAATTCTGCTATGAGAAGCTAAGTACAATACCTCCCTCAGGTCTGAGGGCTCATTTGACTAGAGGTACAGCTGCTTCCCTGACTGCGGCCAGGGATATTTCTTTGCTAGAGATATGTAAAGTAGCCACCTGGAAAACAGTCCATACATTTACCAAACATTACTCTCTAGACATCCAGGCTAGCAGTGATGTTTGTTTGGTACACGCATTGCAGAGCCTATTCCCAAGGTAGGTTTGATTCCTTCTTCCATGGAAGTACAGCTTGGTAGTCTGCAATAGTCAGAACATAGCAAGACTTCATGTGGTTTGAAGAAAAAATTACTCACTTTAGTAATTATGTTTCTTCTAAGGAGTCTCGCTATTATGACCTCACTCCCTGCCTCCTCTCAGAACCTGTTTTGGGAAGTGGGCTGGCAGGTGCAGTTGCACCTCAGGAGACTTTTGGCACTCCTCCTTTTAGAGAGTGGAGTGGGTTAACTATTAATTTAACAGTCTTAAGTTGTTCACTACCTGTTTTTTTATTTTGGATTTCTTGACTTGAGTCTTTTGGGGATCCAAAATATTTAGATGCTATTTGCTAGTAAAAATTTTACAATTACATAGTAGTTAGTTAGTATTAGCTCATAAGAATTTGACGGTTGGCTTCTAAGTGCAGCAGACAGAGGTCTGAACTAAGCTCAAGTTCAATGTTCTATGTTCTGCAAGAAAATTAACCTCTTCTCTGGGGCAGTTTGAGTGCTGGGGCTAACTGCAATAGTCAGAATACAGCAAGACTCCATTAGAAGAAACATAATTACTAAGAGTCATTTTTTCTTCTGGACCAAAGTTCAAGAATGACCCTGCACAACGCCTCTAATAATTACAAGCCATCTTAGACGCCTCTGTAGGAATGGCATATCTGCCCATAACTCGAGAGGACACCTGATTACTTTGGTATGCAGACTAGAGTCCAACAGATTGGCCTCAGCATGAGACTTCCTGCACCTCCTGGAGCATTTGGAACCATGATTCCAAAGGTCTCCCAATGGCAGGTTCACTATGAGGGTCCTTCAGAGGTCCCTGAGTGTCCAATCAGACAAGATGGTGTATGATTTCGATGCCCCGTCCTACTGTCTTCCCAGCATTTTGAGTTCTACAATAGTGGAAGTTCATGGACAACTTAATATGAGACATGCCATTTCATTCTCCTGTTCTGTATCTCATTTCTCACTACAGATGCCTCCTTGAAAGGGTGAGGTGCTCATCTCCTCAACATCCAGTCCCAGGGATCATGGACATCAGTGGAGGCCCACCTTCACATCAGTGTTTTGGAGATGAGGGCAGTCCTCTACGCCTTCCAGGCATTCGAGACTCACCTTCCACCCAGTTGCCTTCAGTTGAAATCAAACAATTCTGCAGTAGTTCACTACCTTAACAAGCAAGGTGGCACCCATTTGTGCCCTCTCTGAAGATAATTGATGAAGGTCTGGTACTGGATGATCCAGAGAAATAATCCATCTTCTGGCAGTACACATCCCATGGGTATCCACACCCTGGTGGATGCCCTAAGCGGATCCACTGCCCTAACCCACATATGGGAAGTCTTATTGGTGGTCCTAAACAACGTTTTCAGACAATGAGGCTCGCTGGAGTTGGACTTATTTGCCTCTCTGCAAAACACAAACTGTCCTCTTTACTGCACTCTAGCAAGGTTCCAGAACTGTGTGGTGGGACGTGTTACCTCTTTCCTGGATGGAAGTTTCTTTATGCCTTCCTGCCCTTTTCTTTCATTCAGAGAATACTAATCAAACTGGTTCTGGTTGGGGCATCTATGATTCTATAGCGCCATTCTGTCAAAGACACATTTGGTTCCCTCTGCTTCTACAGCTCTTGGAACTGGATGCCTTACCTCTGACAATTTGCTAGGCTCTGTTGTCCCAGGCACAAGGCCCCTGCTACACCTGGACCTTCAATCCCAAATCCATCTGCATGCCTGGCTCCTGAGGACATAGTCGTCTCACACTTTGGAGTGTCCCCAAAGGTGGCAAAAGTCCTCTGGACTGCCAGAAAACTGTCTACAAGGTCTTCCTATTCTATGACGTGTAAACACTTCTCCATTCTGGCATCTACACAGGACTTGGATCCTTATGGGTGTTTTTTTCAGAGTGTCTTAGTGTATTTGCTCTCCTTGTCGGGGGTGGTGGACTGACATATTCCTCTGTACAAGGCCATTTTCAGCCATTGCACATTTCATATACCTGTAGGCACAAAATGATTGTCCCAGTTACTTTGATTTAAACCTGTATTCTCCTATCCGGGATATTCCTGTGTGGGATTTGAATTTTGTGCTTGAAAAATTGGCTATGAGTCCTTTTGAGACTGCTGACTCCAGCGACTCCATTTTCTTTCTTGGAAAACTATATTCCTAGTTGCCAATACATCTGGAAGATGTCTTTCAGAATTATAGGCATTACTGTGCAAACTTCATGACTGCCTCTCTGGTGTGTTTCTGGGGCATCTCTACCTTGGATATTTGCAATGCTATCACGTGGTCTACTGTACATGCCTTCACCAAGCATTACAGTCTAGACATTGCTTCTAAGAACCAGACCATTTTGGATGGGCCGTCCTATAAAGCCTCTTTTCCTAAGTCCTGATGGTTTGCTTCCTCCTCCCACTGGGCATAATAACTGCTTGGGAATCTTCCCATGTGTTATGACCTGCTGCAAGAGGTTGCCTCGAAGAAGATAGTATGGTTGTATGAGAACTTACCATAGCAGTAGATCTTGCGAGTATCTCTTGCAGCAGGTCATGCAGCTCTACCTCCTTCCCCTTGATGTTACTTCAGAAGGCTTTCCTTGCCCCTGTCTTTTATGACTCAATGAGCTACTACCTTGATTTCCTCTTCAGTTCACATTAGAGGAGTTACCCCCAGGCAGCATTTTTTACCAGCGAGGTCCCCACAGTGACTACAGCACCAAGCACGCTGTGTGAGACCGCTGGAACCCAGTGCTGTCTGTCGGGGGTCCTGCACCCAATCAGCTCGATTGGAGTTGAGAATCATAAGTGGGGGGGTGCGGGTGAAACCCCTGAAGAAAACAAAGGAATGCTGTGCGAACCAGCAGCCAACTGCAGAATGCGGTTTACCTGCCGAGTCACTGACGGGCATTCGACAAAATTTTGTCCGACTCCCATCGTGGATCCACATTGGAGGCCTAGGATATGTTTTCACATTCGCGCCAGGATGGAAAAGAACTGAGGAGTAGCTGGGACCTCTCCCTTTATACCTGCCATGCAGACACCACATCGTAGTAATAGAGGGAGGTCCCAGGGTCGACTGCTGAGAAGTCATCTGAGAAATGACACCTGTAGCTGATATTCCATGTGCTATGACCTGCTGCAAGAGATACTTTCAAGATCTAATGTAATAGTACATTCTTACATAACCATACTTTCTCACTGGGGCTTGAGATAATCAGCATCAAAATGATCAAGTCATGTGGTCTGATCATTGCACAGTGACGTTCTCATTCGAGGCTCCCCCAGAGTCCCGCCGTGAGATTGTCAGCTATCACCCTTAAAGGGACTGTCCCCGAAGGACTACTGGTGGTAGCTGATCTATCTAGTGTAGATCCTGCCTTGTGGAGTACCTCAGGGTCAATCTTGATGCCAATGTTATTTGCAGTGTATATGCTTCCCACTGGAGATGTCATTAGGCAATACAATGTAAATTTTCACTGCTATGCATATGATACCCAATTGTATCTGTACTTTGCCCTTGGAACACCGAATTCTGCAGACATGCATAACTTCTGCATGGCTGAGATCAATGAATGGATGTCCTCCAGCTGGTTGTGACTGAACCTGGAAAAGACAGGTTGGTTGAGGCTGGTCAAGGTTGTGATGGGAGTGCTTCCGTGGGGCCTCAGGTCTTTCCTGGGACCTACACCATTGGTTGACTCCTCTAGTGTGTGATATCTTGGTGTGAGCCCAAATGACAAACTGACACTTGAAGCTCAGGTGTCATCTGTTGTCCAAGTCATTTTTACCACTTGAGGAACATTACCAGGATCAAACCCCTAGTTCCACCTGAAGACCTGCCCACACTAGTTCATGCCTTTGTGACATCCAGGCTGGATTACTAATGCTCTATACTTGGGGTCTCTGAAGGTACCCTTCACTGGCTGCAGCTGGTGCAGAATGCTGCTGATTACTGATTAGCCTTTCTAGGTCCAGTCATGTGCCCCAGGTTTTGCAGACTCTGCACTGACTGCTGATCCTGTGGAGGGTTATTAAGGTGCATTTACTCACCTACAAGGCCCTACATGGACCAGGCCCTGGCCACCTGACTGCCTTCTGACACTGGCTATCTTGGTCCAATCCCTCCGCTTCTTGACCAGAGGCCTCCTTGAGATTCCTAGGACCCAACCTAAAACTGCCAGCGACTAGGCTTTTAGTGCCACCGCCTAGTCTATGGAATTCTCTTACTCTTTACATCCAGGAGGCACCATCGTCAAGTGTTTTAACAGCAGTCTCAAGGCCCATCTATTCTCTCTAGCATTTCCTGATGTTTTAATTTGACCAGCCTTTGGATTTGTTTTATCTTTGTGCTCTGCTTTAATAATTTTGATATTTGATATTTATTATTCTTTGTTTTATTGTACTTGATGTTTTCCTACCTTTGTTTGTGTTGGTGCCCAGAGCCTCTGGGATTGAGCAGCCCTACAAATAAACTTTGCCTTGTCGGCCTTTGCCTTATGAAATTGTGCCTAAACTGAGTATGAAGTTTTAAATATGGTATTGGGTAACTGTAATAGATACTATTTGCACTAGTTTAATGTTGCACAGCACCTTTAAAGTTGTGATTGAACACTATTGGATGTACGCACTTTAAAGATCCATTGCTTTCGCTGACCAGTATCCCTTTGATAAAGTCATACAGGCAAACCCATGCTGGGAGCGTATCCTGTGGATTTTTAACCACCAAGGCATTGTCTTGTATTAATTTGTATTTACAATAAAATGCTGCATTTTCTACTGTAACCTGGTTCCAGTTTTTTTTGTTTACTACACTGGATCTTTACCTGGCACAGGTGTTTGGGTAGGGATGGTCAAACCAGTTTGTCCAAAGTATGAACCAATACCAAGTGTTCTAAAATGAACAGTTTCCAAACACTTTCTGGCAATCGGATTGGTTTAGATAGTCGTGCATCATGGGAAATGCAGCACTAAATGTGCCAGAGCAAAATAACCCACAGGAGGGACCAGAGACGACTCTGGTTCCTCACTGGATGGCTGAGCTGTCTGTCTCTAAAGTGGTACCTGATTGCTGTTGCCTAGCAACCCAATGGTCCACCCAAGCTACACAGAGTATTCAGGATGAGAAGGAGCAACAGCTTCTGTGGCTGCTGTGTGCTGCATTGGAGTCTGTGTGCTTGACTTGTGCTGCTTGCATTTTTTCCCTTGGCTAACAGAGGAAAAAGTTGGCTATTAAAATGAAAGAATAATATATATATATATATATATATATATATATATATATATATATATACACACGTATACTAAGTGGGTCCCCAGGATGAAACCCAATTCTGCAGCATTTAGCAGCACTCTGCAGAAAGCTGCAGCAGACCTACTAAATCAAGCAATATAATTTCAATGGCAATTAGTCCCTATCATTATTCAGAAAAATGCGACACTACCAGGATGAAGTGAATGCCACAGTTGCATGACAAAGGGGACTCATTGCCATTGAAATACATTCTCTTATTGAGTAGGTCTGCTGCAGCATACTGCAGAGTGCTTTAAAAGTGGTTTCATCCTGGGGCATGCCACTGTAGATATACATATATACTGAACTAATAGAAAACAAGTGATGGGAAGTTGGGAGTGGAGTAGTAGACTGAGAGTTGAGGACTCATGAGGAGATTGAGAAGAGGACTGGATGTGGGAGTCAGATTTTGAGGTGGAAAGGGGACTAGTTATTATTTGGAGAGGAGACTTGGGGAGGGAAGAGAAACTTAGAAGAGACTAGGGGCAACTTGTGAGAAAGAACTTGAAAGCAGAGTGCTGCAGACAAGAAAGACTTCACTGTTAAGTGCCAGCCAGCCTGCCCATTTTTAGGGAGGTAGCAGTCTAGCAGAGGGGTTGAAGATTGAACTGTGCTAATGTGCCACCCAATAGCACACCACTCCCAGTTAGCCTTCTTGCTGTTTGCCAAATTGCCCCCAACAAGTCAGCTCTTTTAGTTCTCCTGCCTGTGCTCAGTCACTTCAGTGGGCATTTCTTTTATTTTTATAGTATACAATGTATGTGTGTGTGTGTGTGCACGCGTGTGTAATAAAAATCTGCCAGGCCAGCCAGTCCTCACCATCACTGCACCATTGCCATCTTGCATATTGTGTTGACCCCCATGAAGTCAGTCATCTGTCATCTTCTTCTCTGTGCTCGCTCAGTGGAGTATAAGCTTTGGCTCAGTGGGCCAGGAATTCCATTACATCATGTGGAATAAATAAAAAAATCCTTGAAGGAAAAAAGTACTGTGTCAGAGAGGGTTAGGGCAGGCAGGGTCCCTGAATCTGTGTGGGTAGCAGCAGTGTCTGCAGTATCACCCTTAGCGTAGATAGTGTGTGAAATAAATTCTGTGTCTGTGTGTGAAATATAAATCTGCCTGCCAGTTACCAGTGTACCAGTGCCACTTCTTGCATACTTTCAGATCATGTGGAATAAATAAAAATATAATAACCATTTTTGACCCTAAACAATCGACAAACTGGCATTATGAGTATTCCAGAAAACAGTAAAGCAAAAGCCGGGGCAAAGGAAATAATAAATATAAAACAAAGTTTATTCAAAAGCCCAGAAAGAAATTGCCCAAAAAGTAAAGTACAGCAACAAGCACCACAAGGGCTGAAGGGGCTGAATTAAATGTTACTACTATCTATGTGCAGGCTCTCAAACTACTGAAAACCCAGAAAGGGTTGTTGGACTGTTTGTGTTAGAAGGGCTCAGTAGTACAACCAATAAAATGCTGAAACACAGTGGCAAGTGCAAGTTGTCTGAAAAAAAGTGTAAAAACAAAGAGTATTCCAACTGTAGATAAAGTTAAAGCACTTACAGGTACAACTTGCAGTAGAGTTGCTCAATTTGCAACACATGCATATCGAATAACTCAATCTGTGACTGCAAATGTTAGCTGTACTGAATCTGATGATGATGAAGGTGATGACCTTGGTCATGATGAGACTGCTGATAATGAGCGTGTGACTTTACCTTAACCTATGTCTCATTCTGGTTCAGACAGTAACAATGTTGATAAAAATAAAGACAGAGTAGAGTGTCAAAAGTGAAAAAGGAAAAGTTAAAGGCACAAGCCACACAAAGTGAAACAAAGTCTGACAGTAGTGATGATGATGATGATGACAATGGTGCTGCAGAGAATTCTATGATAGTCTCACCTGATGAACCAGAGTCAACCGCTGATATATCTTCCCCGTAAACCCAGCCACTTGACTCCTAGTCCTACTGAGGTCATTACTACTGCTAGACATAGACAGTCCACCTCTACGATTTGGAATAATTTTTACGTAACCCCAAGGATGCTTGCTAAGCTATACGTGTGCATTGCAACACACATGTTAGTGAGGAAAAATAAAGGGCAGATTGGAACCACAATAATGATGCAACATCTTTCACAAATTCACCCTATTGTTGTATATGGTTAAAAAAACAGTCTAACAAAGCTGGCCTGGTGGCGCTGAGGGCTGAGGCGCTGGATGTCTTACCTCATGCTGTGCCAGTGACCTAGGTTTGGGAACAACCTTGGGTCATCAGGGAGCCAGCATGGGGAGGGAGGGATGGAGTGGGATTGAGCAGCCGCAAGGTGGCTCTCCCCTCCTGGGGTGGATGCCCGCACCTCCGTGGTTCTGCTCCCACCAGGTGGAGGTCCAGTGGGAAGCGTGGGTATGGAAATGTGGTGGCAATAGCTAGGGGGTGGGATGAAAGGGGCTGAGCGAGCATGTGCACCACCACGCACATACATGTGTGTGTCTGCTGGGTCCCGGTACAGGAGAAAAGGGGGAAAAATCAATAAAGTACTAATTAAAAAAAAAACAGTCTAACATTTGTGCCTGGAAATCTAGCAGGGCTCTTGGTGAACAGGAACATTCTGCTGCAACAGTGAAATATGAGTACCAGGCAAGATCCAAAAGTCCACTCCTTCACGGTCACGGTCATAATAATTCTGTAAGGTTCTTTCTTTTACCAGGTATGGCATGTAGTCATACAACACCATCAGCCAAATGTAACTTTACCCTCCCTCCTGATAAGAAGCAGTTGAAGTTAAAAGATGTTTTTGAAAGAAAGTCTAAATATTCACAAACCAACCCATTACAATGGCAATAAATCATAAAATAGCAGAAATGCTTGTACTTTATTTTCAGCCATACTTTATTGTGGAAGATATGTGTTTCAGAAGGTTTATGGAATACTTAGAGCCATGATATTTAATGCCAAGCAGAAAATACTTCTCAGTAATCATTGTGCCCAGGATGAATGACAGCTTAGTAGTTCAAGTAAGGCATGCTCTCCGAGAGGCTGAGAACAAGGTAATTCATGTCACTACAGATATGTGGACCAGCAGCCAAACCTTTGCCTATCTTTCTCTTACTGCACACTGGGTCCATTTTCAACCATTCAGTAAAAGCCTGTGACATCCTTGCTGATATCTAGAAGGACAAAGATATTTCTCATCTCTAGCATGTTCAGGATGTAGCAACAAGGTGGAATTCAACTTACTTTGTGATTGAATGCATCCTTGAACAAAAGGTAGCTATCACTGAGTATACTGTATCATGTACAATGATATCGGGAGAGCATTGTGCTCCATTCTGCTCAATGGTCTCTGCTGGAATAGCTGTATCACATTCTGAAACCATTCATGAGTGCTACAAAAGAGGTCAGTGCAGAAAAGGCATCCCTTAGCCAAGTTATACAGCTTATTCTACTTCTCAAGAAAGGAGAAAACAAAGAGCAACCTAGATATGAACCAATCAATAGTTAATAACATGCTAACCAGACTTAGTAATTATGAGACATTATCAGCCATGACACGGAGCAAGGAGTATCTCTTAACAACATTGCTAGATCAACGTTTTCATGAACCAACATCTTCCTGATGTGGTTTCTGACAATATGGAGGAGTTGAACTACAGGCAACTTCTGACTGATGCAGTAGGTAAGGTTTCACTAGGAGGATTGGCAAGCAGTACTACAATGACACCACCTCAGATTCAAAAGATTGCTCCAAAACCAGTACAGAAGCAGACAATGAGGAGGATGACATTCGGGACCAGCTGCAGGACATTGAAATTCCAAAGGAGAAAATGCATGCTCAGTAAGCATGGTAGATGCATACCTGCCTGAGCCCAAAATTACTATTAAGGATAGACAGTTGGTGAGACCCTATCTGGAGTACTGCACAGTTCTGGAGACCCCATCTCCACAAGGACATACACAGGATGGAGGTATTCCAGAGGAGGGCACTAAAATGGTGCAGGGTCTGCACCAGAAGCCATCTGAAGAGAGGCAAGGAGCTTAATGTATTTATATATACCCTTGAGGAAAGGAGGAGAGTGGGGACATGATGAAACTTTCAAGTACCTCAAGGGAATCAACAAAGCAAGGGATATATTATGTTAACCTGAAACTCGGTACCCTGACACTCAGGATTCCAAGTTTACTGGCCGAAATACACATTCCTAATCAATCAAATGCCTGACAACACAATGTCAGACATCTGATTGAAAACACAAATGCAATATGGGGGCTTTGCCACCTAACCCCTCATGTGGGGGCTTTGCCACCCACACCCCTGTAACTAAAAAACTTTGAGGGTGAGCGGACCTTGGAGTTAAACTAAATTAGTTATGGGGTAAAAACAAATGGACAGTGCAGACCAGAACCAGGAACTCCCAGGGCACACTGGTTGAGCTGCCAGTGGTTTAGCCCTCAGCACCACTGGAGCAGCTTAGCCAGCTTCCGGATCCAACCAGCATTTCTCAACCATCAACAGAGGTAAGGTAGCAACCCACTGCATCAGCTACCTTACTCTTCTGAACTTCCCTCGGTTTACTATCACTGGGATTCTAACTATCAGAATACTGCACCTGTTGGGCAATACTGCATGGGCAGGTGAGTGTCGGATAGTGAGTCTCAGCATAGCATAAGGATACCAGCCCAGGAGGGTAGCATCTTTCAGAAAAGAGATGTGCAAGAACATGGAGGCACAATTTGAAGACAGATGGGATATGGCTCAGGGGCAATGTGAGGAAGTGTTTTTTCATGAAGTAGGTGGTGGACACATGGAACAGCCTTCCTGAGGAGGTTGTGGGGTCAAAACAGTGCAGAACTTCAAGAATGCATGGGACAGGCATAAGGCAATTCTGGTGGAGAGGTAGGAGGAAGTAGGCTGTTTGCCAACTAGGATCTGCAGCTTATCCAATAGGTAGGGAAATGGGCAGACTGGGTGGGCCAAGTGGTCCTTATTTGCTGTCAAAGTCTATTTTATAGGATGACCCTTTGGCTAACTGGCAAGAGAAGAAATCATGCTGGTCAAAGCTGTGATCCTGGCTCATAAATATATAGGATGTCCATCCTCTAGTGTCGGTTCTGAGCATTTATTTATCTCTACCGCAGATGTTGTGACTGATAAATGAACACATTAACACTGGACAATATGGAGAAACTAACATTCTTGAAGGATAACTTGCCAAACTTTGGCAACATATGTGATGCTGATCTTGAAGAAGATGACACTAACAGCAGTACCTGTGCTGCAACTGGCAGTGACACATCAGCTTTCAATTTTGAGACTGACTGGACTGCTTAAAAGTAGAGATCTGGGACTTGCCTGCCTTTTGACTACATCATCATCCTGGGGGTAGAGGTGCAGCCAGTACATCACATTTACATCGTCACATGGTAGCAAATGTGGCAGACAAGTCCCTGATCTACATTTAGATCACTTCTGCATTCTGACGAGATCATTTATTTTATTTCTTAATGCACCTAAGAATAATTATTTCTTATATAACCATAGCTCTGTTTTTCCCTGATAGTAGTGGTAGTAGTAGCAGTGGTGAATTGGTCACTTTGGACTGCCTGGTACTCAAGTTCTTTCACATTGCTTCATGTTGCGTTTCATGCGAGACCTGTTGCTATGCTAAAATAATTGGTGGCATACAAAAGCACACTGACTCTTTCTACAAAAAGTCAGACTCAGGAGACTGGTTTTAAAAAAAAAGAGAGACCTGGAGCTTTGCCTGCCTTTGACTGCATCATTCTCATCCTGGGGTGGGTGGGACTTGCAGCCAATACATCACATTTACATTATCACATACTGGCACCAACTGTGGCAGACAATCCTTGATGTCATACAAGTTGCTTTCTCATTCTGATGAGATCATTTATTTTATTACCTAATGCACCTAAGAATAATTATTTCTTATACAACCATAGCTCTGTTTTTCCGGTAGTAGTGATAGTAATAGCAATGATGAAGTGGTCAGTTTGAACTGCCTGGTACTCTTGCTGTTTCACATTGCTTCACAATGCGTTCCATATCAAGACCCATTTGCTATGCTAAAATAATTGGTGACATACAAAAACACACAGACATGTTCTACAGAAAGCCAGATTCTGGAGAATGGTTAAAAAACATAGGGATCTGGGACTTACCTGCCTTTCAACTGCATCTTTGTCATCCTGGGAGTGGGTGGGAGGTGCAGCCAGTACATCATATTCATGTCATCACATACTGGTAGCAACTGTGGCAGACAAGTCCCTGTTCTCAGAGGCAGTCACTTTGTCATTCTAAGGTGATCATTTACCTAAATGCATCCAATTAAATAGCCACAATGATAAATGCTGCTAGCTCTATTTTGTTTCCCTGGTAGTACTGGTAGTGCTACTACAAAGTACAATTATTTAAACACAGTATTATCCACTTCTAAAAATAAGACTCAGGAGGAGACCATCTATTTACAAACTAGAGATCTGGCCTGGGACATTCTTCTTATCACAGTCACTTTCTCATTCTTTTCTAAGCAGTCATTTTGAGAAATGTGCCTTAACCGTATTGATTTCAGTGCTGGTAGACTACTTTTGATTTTCCCCTGATTGTAGTAGGTGGGGGTAGTAGCAGACTGCAGTCTTGATAGTGGAAGCTGGCTGACTGACTCTTTCTGACTGTCTGCCCTCTGCTCTGGCCTGGTGCTGTTTTGTGTTCCTGGCTTGTTCTTCATCGCTAACTGTCTCAAACACACATGGTGCCTACCTGTACCTGTTGAGAAATAGAATTACACAATGGCAAAAATAATGCTGGTACCTGATTGGTCCGACTGGGACTGGACCTGGGATGTTATCCCAGCATAACATCCTGGCTTTAGTCTCAGTATGCTCACGACTGCATTAAATGTTAAAACACAATCCTTCCACAGCCCTTACTATGAAAATCTTCAGCGGCCCTGCTGTGCTCGAAATCAGTGTCTCAACCAAGCTGAAAATCACCCCCACCAGAATTGGTGCTCTCTGCCAAATTCAAAATCTGTACCCTACGTAGCCGACACAAAATCCACCCATACTGATTCCCACATCAGTTTAAAAAATAAAAACACACACGACCAAAGTTAAACCACATTTGGCATCACAGCACTTCCCTCTCGGCAGTTAACTGTGTCAGTTGAGCTAAGCGTAAACCTGTGATTTTACTTCCTAACCTCTTTGTCATTTTCATTGTCCCAGTAACAGTAAAAGCTCTACCAAGAGAAGACCTTCCACAGTTAAATGGGGTACAGGAGCGTTTTAAATGGTCACATGAGACATGGAGGGAGATGACCCTGCCACTGCTGGTGGCTGCAAACAACCTCTGACTTCCATATGGCGGTAGATAGCCACATTCTGACATGTAGGGAAGACAACCTCTGCCACTGATGAAACAGCAAAGGAGGGGAAACAAGAGGAAATAAAAAGTACATTCAAACTGGTGGGGGATTAGGAAAACAACAAACCTATGTGGGACTGCAGAGCCACAATAACAGCAGCTCTAACACAAACTCCACTTACTACTCTTAACTGTAAATCAGCACTATTTTTAAAAAGTAAACCTCGCATTAAATAAACACCCAAAATATACTTTTAAATGTATTTTTTCCATGTATGAGCCATTGTATAGTAGGAATAATGACCTCCAGGGTGGGTGTTATGCTAGGATATCATTCTTTTCGGGCGTTGGATGCCCTCCGCAAAGCGCGGATGTTATCCCAGCATAACACTCACCCCAGTCAGCATTATTCCTTTAATCACTGCTGGTAATAATATAACTTATAAACAGTATTTGTATTTTCTTAAATGTCAGAAACAGAAGAGTGATTAGAGTGCATTCTCTACTACTAAGCAGTGGTTTAACTTTTTTCTACAGATATGTTTATTAAAATTAGTTTAAAATGATTTTTTAATATAAGGTTACCATAAAACAATAAAGATCATAAAGGTTTAGATAAGGTTCGGATAAGGATCCAAACCTAATTTTGCTTATCAGAACCTTTTAGAACCTCAGAACTTTTGAGGTTCTTCCATTCTTAGTTTGTAGTGGAGTGGTGTTTCTGCTTTACTAACTATTCCCTGGACTCTGTTCCACGTGCAGACTTCTTGAACTTGAGCATACTCAGTGGCAGCACAGCTGCTCTGGCACTAGCTGCCATGATACAGTAGATTCATTCAAGTGTCTCAACTGAGCTTTTAAAAGAGAACTCAACATTTTTATGTGCCTTTTCTTCCCAGATCCATTGTACTAAATTCAGATTATAAGGCTGAGTTTGATGGTACGTTGTGTAATTTTCTTATTCATTACAAGTTGCAGTTGATTACATTGTTTAATTGCCCATTGTTTTAACCATGTTTTATTTGGAAAGCACTCTCTGTCTCTGGGAATTTGTGCGGAAGAACTAATTTTTTATTTATTTAAGATTCAGATTAATACCTTTGAGCCTGATGCTCATTTACAAAGGTTCCAAGTCAGGTGACACAATACAGAGCCATTGAGTTACATCAGTGAAAACATTGTACAGAGAGAGGAACAGGGTGACACTAGACAGCAAGAAAACATATGAAAGTGAAACAACTGGTGGCTACATAAAAAATACAGGTTACTAAGTGCAATGAACAGGTTTCTAAGTGCAATTGAGCAGAAACAGGCAGAGCATTAGAGTGCACGCAAAGCAAACACTTGTCTGCGTAGTGAGGAATTGCCACGTAGGGAAATTACAGGGTCTAGACAGATCCAGGACAAGGACAATATAAGTTGGGGATGGGTGCAGCCAGGAAGGCATTTTAAGGTGGTGGGGGTGGGTGAGGTGGGTAGAAGAAAGGGTAGGGGTTCTGTTCAGGGCAGTATGGGGTGCTGGGGAATATGGAAGGCCCCTCAGGTGGCATTGATAAGGGCTAACAGATGCAGGTGGTCTCTTGTGCCAGCAGATTTGAGTCTGGTTGAAATGGCTGATTTTGCTGGACCCAAGGAGTTCAGTAGGTAGGTCATTAAGCCATTTAGGGCCACTGTAGGAGAGGGATCGTTGTACTGAGTGTGGTACACTCAAAAGGTACTAGGAACACTCTTTGGTAGCACTTCTGGCATTCACAGTTGGTTGGTGTAGTTGTGAAGTCTGGAGTTGGACTCAGGCACAAGGCCAAGCAATGCCTTTTTCCAAGTAGACAAGCCTGGTATTTGATTCTGTGATGAACGGAAGCCAACGGTGTCTGAATACAAGGTACATGCATGCGTCTGATTGTCAGCACCAAGGACCAGGTGGCAGGCCTTGTTGAGGAGGGTTATGATCCTCTTTAGGGTGGTGTCAGAGCCAGCACCATAGATCACTAGACCATAGTCAATGGTAGATAGTACAGAAAATGCATGTAACCAGTTTAAGATCCTCAGGCATAAAGTGTCTATGTCGGTAGAGAACTCCCAGTCTGGTGTTAGCTGTTTTGATGATGTGTTCAATGTGTGTTGTGAAGAAGAGCGTAAATCAAGGTATACACCAAGATATTTGAAGGTGCTGATCTACTGTAGCAGCTTACCTTTTAACTTGTTATGTGTAGGAGGAGTCAGTGCATTGGGGTAGAAGTTTGATGTCTGGGGAGAGGGTGCAGCACCCAATACATCGAATGGGAAGAACACCTCTCCCCTCAGTTAGTGGTCAAACAGGAGTTCAGCCTGTTTGTAGTTCATTGCATTACCAGGTAAGGAAAAAGGTCCGGCTCCTATATGATGCAGAGGGAAATGCCAGACCTCACCCAACAACTAACACACTGAAATCTGGCCAATGGAAAATCATGTACACTAATGCTCGCAGTCTGGGAAACAAGATCCCAGACCTGCAGACAATAATGACAGAGGCTAAACAGGACATAGAAACATAGAAACATAGATTTTGACAGCAGATAAGGACCACTTGGCTCACCCAGTCTGCCCATTTCCTACCTAATGGATAAGCTACAGATCCTAGTTAACCAGCTGCCTACTTCTTCCTACCCCACCCCCTAGAATTGCCTTATGACTGTCCCATGCATGCTTGAATTCCACCACTGTTTTGACTCCACAACCTCCTCCGGAAGGCCGTTCTATGCATCCACAACCTCTCTGTGAAAAATACTTCCTTAAATTACTTCTGAGCTGCCTCTCCTCTATCTTCAAATTGTGCCCCTTGTTCTTGCACACCTCTTTTTAGAAAGATGCTACCCTCTTGGACTTTGTTGATTCCTTGAGGTATGTGAAAGTTTATGTCATGTCCCCTCTCCTCCTTTCCTCGAGGCTATACATATTAAGCTCCTTAAGTAGCCATTAGTCAGACATGATTTACCAGTAACCACACTTGGGAGACTTCAGTACCTGGCTATGTACTGTTCAGAAGAGACCAAGGTGCAAAAAGGGGGTGGAGGGCCCTTATGACAATGAAAATAACAAAGCTACAGAAATTAGAATACACATAAGGAGCCAGAAGAACTGTGAGTCACCCTGGAAACAGGAAATGGGACATCCATATGAACTGGGGTTGTCTACAGGCCTCCAGACCAGGAGGAGGACATAGACACATTACTGTTAGAAGTTATACAAAACATGACAGCTAAAGGTGAGGGTCTGATAATGGGAGACTTCACATGCCAGATACAGATTGGTCAATACCAGCAGGAACATCTGCCAGAACTAGACACATGGTGGATTCCCTGCAGGGGAGGGCCTCAAACAACTGGTACAACAACCCACAAGAGACAGAGCTATACTAGTGTAACCCCTAGATGGCACTATCCCAGGGCTACTACCCCGCCTGATTTGCCACTAACAGGTTGAGGGGCCTGGATCCGATGGCGGGTGCCTCCACCCAGCGGTCAGGGTTTGCAATAGTTAAACTAACTTGGTCACAGCCCTCTGGGACACTGCAACCCCTCTTTCTTCCCACTAGTGGCCAACACAGTATATCAGAATTACCTTCACAGTATACACTTACCCCCAGGACTGGTTCAGGCACTGGGACCCCTGTAAAAAAGAAGATACAGTGCAACAATCACAGTACAATACTTTAACATAGACAAATACCTCAGGCAGTATAACTTTTCTGAAACAAGCAGCTCTGATTTATTTAGGGGATATAACAAGGACAGGGGAAAGGTTAATTAGCTTATCACTTTACTCATCTACCTATGACTCTGTGCACAGGCCTATCCCTACCAGTTACTGTCCCTGGGTACCCAAGCCCTAGTGGCTAGTCCAAACCGTGGCAGCTGGTAGGGGCCCTTTCACACAGAGAAAAGAAAATTAGTTAAACAGTCAGCAGTACAGTAATTCCATTTGGATTCAATATGGCAATTCAACAGGGAGCAACCCTAAATTAGTACACGACCTCCAAACAAGATAGGGTCCTTCAACATCAGCAGGGCTACTCTTGAGCTTCATGAGACTCCACACACATTTATATGACAAACTGTAACAGGCAAAAGTCCTTTAATGGCAGCAGGATTCACTTGAGCTACACAAGCCTCCTCAAACATTTATATGGTAAACAATAACAGGCAAAAGTCCTCTAATGGCAGCAGGATTCACTTGAGCTACACAAGCCTCCTCACACATTTATATGGTAAAAGAAAGTACTATACCAGGCAGGCTGCTTCTCTAGCCCGATCGCAATTACTGCACAATACCCAGGAGAACACACAGCAGATTCAGTTCCTGACAGACCGAGTGCAATTCAGCAATTTCTCCAGTCTTCTACAGGGTGAGCCTGGTTTCTACTCTTCAGATATCCTTGATTCTCTTCACAGGACAGATTCAGTCCTAACAAGCAGTTGCACAAGCTGCAGACTGGAACTCTGGGCCTTACACACATTTTCCAACTAAAACTGCACACCAAAAGCACAGGGCTCCTTCCCTCTTCACTGCCAGAGCTCAACTGAAACTCCAGCAGACAAAACGGGCACTTCCTTTGAGTTCCTCCAGTTCTTGGCTGGATTGGCTGTCACTCACAATAGACTGCCCCTGTTGGTCCAAAAGGTGCGAAGTCCAAACTACATCTCCCAGAGTCACTGCCCATATAATCCACTTGTGGCTGGCTCAGATTATGAGTCCAAGTTCTGATTCGTCCAAGGCACCATTTTAGAGCTACCTTAACCCACACTGATTGGTCCAGTTCAGCAGTTCAAAACTAGAATGGGAAATCAGGCAAACACAGTTCTGACTGCAAAGAAAGCAGGTTAGACAAACTGTATTTTCATTATTACTCTAAATGATTTCTGGCAAACAGTTACATCTTTCAGATAGGTTCCCTTTACACTCCTAGTGACTGCAAAATGGAGTGAATTGCGGCAGCTCGAGTGGTACTCAAGCAGAGAAACACACAGTCCCCCATACAAACTAATTATGTCTGCAAGCAGACAGCTCTTAAAGAGACAGTACCAGAGGCTCTAAAAACACTCACAGATAAATGGCTTAAACGCCAAACACCATTTAGGCTTGGAGCATTCAAGCAAGCTCCTGAAGTCTTTTGGGAACCCCCATTTGCAGGGGTTACACCAGATCTAGGACTGACTAGCAAGGAAAGGATCACAGATCTTCAGGCAGTAGGTCAACCTGAGGCCAGTGACCATCACATGGTATGGTTCAGTTTGCCACTAGAACTAAATCATCCTATTCCAAGACAAAAATATTGGACTTCAGAGGAGCTGACTTTGATAAGATAGCCAACAGTGTTAAGCTAGCCCTGGCAAGAAGAAATACAGGTGAGTGGAGTACGCAAAGTGGGCAAGCATTAAGGATGCAATATGTGAAGCAACATCCCATTGTGTTAGAGAGAAAAGGAAGTAAAAGAAGAAGAAACCACTCTGGTTCTCAAAACAGTAGCTGAAAATGTCAGAGCCAAAAGACTGGCCTTCAGGAAATATAAAGGGAATGCAGTGAGATGAAGATAGAGAGGTATACCAAACTTCCTAAGGGAAGCAGGGAAGGCAGTAAGGCAGGAAAAGGCCCAAACCAAAGAAACACTAGCATGAACAGTAAAAGAAGGTGACAAGACTTCTATAGATACATTAGTGAAAGGAAAAAGTCCAGAGGGGGTATTGCTAAGATCAAAGGGGATAAGGGGAGTGAGGAGGAGAACCATGTAAAGCATCTATCCTAAACAGATACTTCTGCTCAGTATTTACTGAAGAGAAGGAAGGGCAGGGCCCACAGCTCAACACCATGGACACAGGGGAGGGAGGTGTGCACTAGTCCCTTCACAAATGAAAGGGTCCTTCAAGAGCTCGATAAGGTCAGGAGGACAAGGCAATGTTACCTGATGGCATACATCCCAGGGTACTAAAGGAGCTAAGGGTGGAACTAGCAGAGCTATTATCAGAACTGTTTAGTGAGTCTCTGAGCACAGGAGAGGTCCCAGAAGACGGGAGAAGGGCTCATGTGATCTGATCCACAAGAGTGGTAGCAGGGAGAGGCAGGGAACTACAGACTAGTCAGTCTTACCTCAGTAGTGGGCAAGATTATGGAGGCACTCCTTAAGGAAAGGATAGTGCAACACCCAGAATCCATGGAGCACAGGATCCGAGACAGCAAAGGTTGACAACAGGAAGGCCCTGTCAAACTAATCTCATAAATTTCTTTGACTGAATAACCAGAGTGGTGGACCAAGGGGGCAGTGGATGTCACCTACCTTGACTTTAGCAAAGCTTTGATACTGTTCCACATAGAAGATTGAGTAATAAGCTGGAGGGCTCAGGTGGATCGAAGTTGGTCAACTGGGTGGCAAACTGGTTGACGAGCCGAAAACAGAGAGTGGTGGTAAACAGTATACAGTCAGAAGAGATGCAAGTCACAAGTGGGGTACTTCAGGGATTAGTCCTGGGACCAGTCCTCTTCAATATCTTCATCAGTGACATTGCAGATGGACTAGAGGGTAAGTCTTGTCTGTTTGCAGATGACACCAAGATCTGCAACAGAGTAGATGATCCAGATGGGGTGGGCAGAATGAGAAGAGATCTGGATAAACTAGCAAAATGGTCAGAAGAGTGGCAACTGGGGTTTAATGCTAAGGAAGTGCAAGATCATGCACATAGGGAAGAGAAACCCTGAAGCCACCTATAGGCTAGGAGGGAGTTACTGGCAGTCACAAGGAAGAAAGAGACTTGGACATTATCATCACAGATGACCTGAAATCATCCAAGCAGACCACTAAAGCAGTAGGTAAGGTAAGGGGATGTTGGGGTGTATTAGTAGGGTATCACAAGTCAGAAGAGGGAGGTAATAATCCTCTTTACAAGACACTAGTTAGGCCCTATCAGGAGTACTGAGTGTAGTACTGGAGTCCACACCTTCACAAGGATAGTACTCCAAACTGAGGCAGTCCAGAGAGGGACAACCAAAATGGTGTGGGACTGCATCAGAAAACATATGAGGACAGATTAACGGAGCTCAATATGTATACCCTAGAGCAAAGGAGGAAGAGAGGTGATATGATCGAAACATTCAAACACCTTAAAGGCATTAACAAGGTAAAAGAGTCTAACATGTTTCAATATAAGAAAACACAGTAGCGGGACAAGAGGACACAGCATGAGATTAGAGGGAGGCCGATTAAGGGGTAATGTAGAAGTTCTTTTTCACAGAAAGGGTGGTGGATACGTGGAACAGCCTACCTCAGGAAGTGGTGGATATGAATACAGTGCAGGGCTTCAAGCAGGCATGGGACAGGCATAAAGGAGCAATACAGATGAGTATGAATAGATAGGCCATTGACACAGCAGGCTGATGGCACATTCATAAGGTAGAAAAAGAGATGGTCAGACTGGATGGGCCTATGCTCTCTTATCTGTCATCAATGTCTATGTTTTTGTGTTTCTTGGGGCCCATGCTTTTTCTGTTTTGTGTCACCATGAAATGCATACACTTGTTTTTTGTAGTTGAGCAATAGTTTATGATGGGAACCAAGATTCTAGCCATTTAAAACTGACCTGTAGTTCAGTGGTTATAGTGGTGAAATTGCATTACCTTTTCTTCTTTTGTGTTTTGAAGGTTTATGGAACAGCAATATGGTCTCTACTTTTCCATTACAGTCATCCTTAAAAAACATCTGCTTTAATCTTTACGAAGGAGATTTCTGAGCCTTACTGAAAAGAACCAAAAGGCATCAGGTAGCAACCATTCTGGAACCTAGTTGCCTTGTTGTTTTGTTGCAGAAAACAGCATGATACAAATATACAGTAGCAGCCACCAACATCTCTTACATGCCCAGGGACCATAAATGTTTCAGCAATGGTATTATTAGCGATTCTTCAGTCATAGTGTACAGATTCTGACATATCTTGTTATTAGTGATTAATGTCTCATTCTACTGAAACATTCAGGAATCAGCTAGTAACTATTTTGAATAGTGCATTATGGCACAAACTCAGAAAATATGCTATATAGTAGCTTATTTTCATTGTCACTTTATTTTCCCTATTTTAGTATATCTCAAGTACTGCATGCTAATATAAAGTTATATTGAATTATATGGACTGTGTATTGATTGTAACTGACTGTACCAGAACAGTACCTGAGCTGTACCAGTGACACTTCTTCTACACCTTCTTATGCTATACAATACAAAGCCATCCCAGGGTCTGATAAGTTATTGTATATAGGAACTTTATTAGTAGTCACAACAAAGAAAAACTTTTAATAAAAAAAAAAAAGTTAAATAACACTCAGAGTCTCTGATGTGTCTATGGCATCTCCAGGACCATGTGGTCAGTCAGCGTCCTGTGCATCCTCAGCATCCTCGTCATCCTCCAGATGTCCAGGTAACATTGCAGCAGCTTCAGTTGCATACCAACACCTGGCACCTGAAATACACAAAAGTTTACTGAGGAGTTGAACAGTGAATGAGGACTCTGTAAAGCAAACACAGTAAGAAACGTATGTGGTTCAGCTAGTTATCATGCACTTCTAGTATACCTGCCTGAAAAAAATGAGTGCAGTCTTTCCTCATGCAGAGCTCAGTGAAGCATGCTTCTATTGACTGCACATGTTTTTCTTTAATATGTCGGAGTTTTAAATCACTTTTAATTTCTTTTTCACCCTTTATCCGTGATCTGCCACCAGCACTGCATACCAATTAGTGAAATGATATCTCAAGCAATCCTTGAAAAGTTTGTTAACCGAACTATCCATTAGTTGCACCAGATCTATACAAGAGGCAGGGATAAAACTGTGATAATGTTACTGTCCTGTAGTTTTTAAGTACTTTGTGGGTGGTGTGTGTCTAAACCAATCCATTAAAATTAAAGCCTTCTGCTTATCAGGAAGGGCAAGACGCTGTCTCATAAATGCAAAATAGGCACTAGCACACAATCTACTTATTCAAGCATTTCGTTTGATTTGCCAAATGATTGACAGAATGTGATGTGCCAGTCTAAGGGAAACCTGTGCTGGGGTAGACATGCTGCTGTTTTGTGTTTCTATATCACTTGTGGTGGCAGACAGTCTTCAGACAATGTACAAGCTAAAACTACGGATATTTGATGCATGTCACCTAGTCTGGTCACTGATACTTTTTCAGTCCAGTTCCTGCCAAAGTCTACTCTGAAAAGGGCACCATATTAACACATTTCATCAATGTTTATGACTAGCTCTCTAGGTATCAACTCCTGTGCACGTGCCTTGGCAAATCTTTCAAGGAAGGGGCTTTCATTTCTGTAAAGTTGGCAGGTGTTTTCCTGGCTGCTTTGGTGCTCTTTCTGTGGCTGAAGCCCATCCTGCTCAGAAATTTCCAGGACCATTTTATTGACAGATTTAAATTCCACCAATCTCTATAAGCATTAATGGCTTAGTAGCTTTTACAATACCAACTAAATTAGCTTGCACCACTCAGGCATTTATCACTGCCCCTTGAACCTCAAACTGTGAACCACTTATTTAACTTGTCCTCAATATCAGTCAGTAGCAGTGTAGATTGCTGTCATGGTTTTCTAGGTAGCACAGGAGGGAGCTTTTTCTGGACAGGTGTGTCCTGTAGTTTTGCCATGTAGTCACTTTTCATCTTACTTATTGTGCTTTCACTTATCATACTGCTGTATTTAGCACTGCAAAATCAAACTGCAGACATCATCCCATGCTCAGCAGCATACCGACTGAGCGATGCAGATCTCGGCACCGTAGTTCTGATATGTTGAAGGACATTTGATGCATAAGCTAAATATTGATATGTATGCTGATATGTACATATAGTGGCAATATCTAACATTTAAAAGCAGTGCCCATAGGTTTCAATGAAATAACTGGAGCAGAGTCACTCTGATGACATCATCACTCTGGCACATCAGCACCATTTTTGTGACGGGTGGTGGCTCTGCATCGGAGCTGCTTGGGGTTTGTTTACATTTCAGGAAATATTTTAGGGTTCTGATGGCTGGATAAACTGGAAAATGAAGTAACGATTATCACAAGGAAACTGTGCATCCCTGACTTTATCACTAGGCAGGAGCGTTTGTGATTTCTTTTACCCCCAGAGTTTGCTTGTTTAATTGTCCTATAAGTAAATAACAGTACAACCACAAAACTTACATATTGGTGAGGTCATTGCACAGACATTCATTTACTGTACATGAAAACAGGGTCGGGAAAATACAATATATTTTAGGCCATTGCATTTGGTTGTGCTGACTTGCCAGTCAATGGACCTGTGGTAGGACATTTAGTTATGCCTTTAGGCTACAACTCTGGGGTCTCTTAGGATATTTTTTCTCATTTTTAGAGCTCTCTTGTGCTCTTATTCTTATGTCTGGTTTATTGAGTTGGGAATGTGCTGGCCTCCACTGCTTTTTATAATTTGTTCCATAATATACTGAATTTCTGGTTGTCCCCTGCTATAGAAGCCTTGACTCTCAATCTTCAGACATCCAATTAAGTTTTGGGCCCACTGTCGCATGGAGGGTGGATTCTGCAAGATCCAGCATTGTGCAATAGTTTTGCAGGCATTGAAAAGTGCCAATGACCAAAGGCCTATGTTGGCAGGACAAAAAGAAATTTGAAATTTAGAGTTCAAGAACATATTAGAGCAATATGGGAAGGGGCACACAATAACGCACTTGGTTAACATTTCGCAATGGAACATGGAACGTGGATGTTATTTCAGTTGGTACATTTGCAATTCTACAAGTAAAAGGAAAACTAAGACATGGAGATTGGTTTAGCATCCTTTTATAGGCAGAGTCCTGTTGGATCTTTGTATTAAATTCTATACAATGTAAAGACTTGAATGAGATCATGGATTACAGTATTTTTTTTAATAAATGTTGTAAGCCTACTAAGTACAAGTTGCATTAACTATGGTTGTTTGATGTTATAGAGAACTGAACAGAGGGCTGCAAATAGTCATGCTTTGTACTCAGTGTAGCCCACCCTCCCCGTGTCTTGGAGTATTAATGGTGGTAAAGTCCATGAGGAGGGGGACCACAGCAGAAACTGCAAAGATGACTTATGCTTTTGATTTCACAGGCCTGAGGGCAGACTCCATTCATGGGGCACTGGTCTAGGAGGCAAACTTAATTAGCAGCATTTAAAATCAGGAAGACTCTGAAATAGAGTCCAAACAACAATCACAATCAACCTGGATCCTTTAATGGAACTTGTTTTCTCCATGGAGTGAAGGTAACTTGATAGCAAGCTATCCCAGTGGGGAAACGTTAAGACATTGGACCGAGGGGTCCATAAATCAATGTCCACATTGTCCATCAGTCCATAATATGTGACCATAATCCACCGTGGTGTCGCTGACACCCCTGAAAGAAAGCAGCATACAATTGACTTCTCATAGCTTTTAAACAGGCACAATAGGCAGGACTTGTTCCCCAGGGTCAGCTTCAATACTCAGCTCCTACACTGGCTATACTCCTCTCCTCTCTCTCTCTCTCTTTTCTGCAACTTCACTCTAAGGGTAATGGCTCAAGACCTCTGAGGTTTACTGGTGTTGCAAATGGGCCAGTAGATCTTCATCCAGATTGTGGTCTTCTCCCAAAACACTCAAGGAGCAGCTGTGCTCCCAAGCATAAGGGTGGCATATACCCATAAGAGTAGCTCCTTGGGCTCTCCCAATGCCTCAGTGCAGCAGAACCTCTCATCCTGTGGCCTTAAATATTCCCCTAGGCTGGGGGCTGAACCAATCCAGGTCTGCACAGCTTCCATTTAAAATTTCAGGTACTCCCTCCATGACCGTAAGTCCCACTAGCTCTCTTTCCTTGGGTTCAACATCCCTCTTGACTTGGGTTCCAATCTCATAGTGGCTACTTGGAAGGCACACCGGCTTCTCCTCCACATGGCATCATCACTTCCCATAGGGGTCTCATAACTCAGGCCTCCGCCACTTCAGCTGTGGGCTATCTCATGCCATCCTTCAGAGAAAATGGTTAGCTTGCAGGCGCCAGGCAGTGCTTGCCTGTTAATCCCTTCTCCACTCTGTCCAATTGTAAAGCAACTTCTTGCAACCTCTTAGCTATAAGCAGCCACCCTTCCCCAGGAAGCCAGCATACTAGCTGCTCAGCTCCCTGAGGCTCCACAGAATTAATCCTTTACAGGGTCACAGGAATGAAGCCCTTAAATTTAACCCAGTGTAAAATCCAGTACATTAATCTAATCCTGTAACCCTAGAGTGGGTTACATCATTAAGAAATGTTTTACCCTCTTTCATTTTGTATCCTTTATAAGGTGCTTGACATTAGATTTAAGTTTCAGATTTTAATATAGAGCATGGGTTACAGCATATTTTGAATGCATCAATATACATAATTCAAGCATCTAGTAACATGCTTCAATTGTATTTACTAGTAGTATTTTGTATAAACTTTTTAAATGACTTATTCTTTTGTTGCTATCTATATTTATATTTTGTGGTTTAGTGCTTAGTAGATAGGACATGATTTGTCTAGTTAGATTAGGCATTTTTAAAATGATGGTATTGTATTGTGCTCACTATGGAGCTAACAGTTAGGAAAGTGATTTGGTTATCTAGATCATCAATTCATTTTGCCTGGATTAAGTAATTGAATTTACTGAGTCTGCCTTTTGGACTATTTCATTGGATCTCTGTTCCACATTTGCTTGTTAAACTCTGCTCTAGTGCTTTTTCAACTTGTTTTATTGTTTCACAGTCATAATTGTTTAGCCATGTTCTTAATTAGTTCAATAATGAGTACTGCCCCAGTTTGTTTAAGTTCCTATTAACAATTGAATGGGAAAATTAGCTATATTCTATATAAAGCTAATAGGGACAACCATTACCAGTCCCCAGTCAAGGCCTCAGCTGAGGTGAAATATTGGAATGATTCTTTCTCAGTTGTGTGGTCACCTCCTGAGCCATCTGTAAGTATTATTGTTTTTTTTTGTTGTTTTTTTTACTAAGCCTGGTGCCCCTGGTACCCCTCCTGCCTTATCTCACTGGGGAGACATGGTATTTATAGATACATAGATACATAGACAGTGTCAGCAGATAAGGGCCTATGGCCCACCCAGTCTGCCCATTTGAGCTTGTAAGTTCAGTTTATGTTTTCCTAGAAGTCTGTTGCCCTTGCCCTTTACCCTGACCTCCACAAATCCTTTATGTCTATCCCATGCATTCTTAAATCCGTGATTGTTTCAGCCCCCACCACTTCCTCTGGCAGGGTGTTCCACTTGTCCACCACCTGTTCTGTGAAGAAATTCTTCCTCATGTTTCCTCTGAATCATCCTCCTCCAACTTCATCCCATGACTCTAGTCCTGGAACATCTTTTTCACTTAAAAATAGTGTATTCCTGCACTCTGTTTCTCCCTGTAAGATACTTGTATGTCTCTATCATATCCCTCTCTCCTTCTCTCCTCCAGGGAGTACATGTTCAGTTCCTTCAACTTGTCTACATCGGACTTGTGATGCAATCCATGCACCATCTTTGTTGCCTCCTCTGAACCTTCTACCCTGTTTATGTCCTTACGTAGGTATGGTCTCCAGAACTGTACACTGTACTCTAGGTGGGGCCCTGCCAAGTGTCTTGTATAGCAGAATTATGACCTCCTGTTCCTGCTGGTGATGCCCCTGCCTGTACATCCCAGCATCCTATTTGCTTTACCTGCTGCCTTGTCACACTGTTTCTACCTTGAGGTCATCAGATATGATAACCCCAAGATCCTTTTCCTGTTTGTGTATGCTATATCCTCACCCCCAACTGATATATTGTGCCAGGGTTTTTGTGCCCCATATGCATTATCTTGCACTTCCTTGCATTGAATTTCAACTGCCAAGCCCTGACCATTCTTCAAGTTTCTGCAGGTCCTTCTCATTCTGTCTACACCCTCTGGTGTGTCTACTCTGTTACAGAACTTTGTGTCATCAGCGAACAGTGAAATTCTGCCTTCTAGGTCCCGGGCAATGTCACTGATGAAGATGTTGAATAGGACCGGTCCCAGCACTGATCCCTGTGGTACCCCACTGGTTACTCTTCCCTCTGTGGAGTGACAGCCATTTACCACCACCCTCTGTGTCCTGCCACTCAGCCAGTTACCTACCCACCACACTACTGTCCTGCCCACACTCATATTCCCCAGTTTGTGTAATAGTCTTCTATGTGGCACAGTGCCAAAGGCCTTGCTGAAGTCCAGATAGGCCATGTCCACTGCCCTTCCCTGATCCACCTCCCTAGTCATCCAGTCAAAAATTCAATGAGGTTGGTTTGACATGACCTCCCCTGGTGAAACCATGCTGCCTTGGGTCCTGTAGTCCATTACAACCACATGTTCCACCAATCTCTCCTTCAGTAGTGCTTCCATGATCTTCCCCACTACCGAGGTGAGGCTGACTGGTCTGTAGTTCCCTGCTTCCTCTTTGTTCCCACTTTTGTATAAGGGACTACATCTGCTGTCCTCCAGTCTTTGGGTACCTCCCTGTTTCCAGTGATCAGCTAAACAGGATAGCCAGAGGTTCAGCCACCACCTCTTAGTTCTTAAGGACCCTGGGTGCACCCCATCTTGCCCCATTGCTTTATCAACTCTTATTTCTTCCAGTTCCTTCAGGACCCTTCTCGTGTAACTGAGGAAAACAAACCACCTGTTCCCAGGACCCCAGTACACAGTCACACATGCATGTGGAGGTGAGCATGCATCCTGCAGTTCGGTGATGGCCCCATCCTCCTCCTGGCCTACTGCCTAGGTTCTCCCCACCTGGCACTGCCATCTAGCCTCCACCAAGTGGCAGACAAGAGTTGGGGAAACCTCTCATCCCTCCCTGGAGAGGATAGCTGCTTGTGGCTGCTCAATCCTGGCTCCTTGCCCTCCTCCTAGGTCAACCCTTGGAAGGCCGAGCTTACTCCCAAACTTGGGTCACCAGCGTGGCATGAGGTGTGGTGTTCCAGTGCCTCAACCCTCTGGCCACCGGTCAGCTAAGTATTATTCTTTTTATATATGCTTTTGTATTGCATGGCATCTGTGTCCTGCTTTATGAATTTTGTTGTGCACTTGTGTCGGGTGCATATGCACTTGTTAAATTGATCTAATAAATGTAAAATATTGATCTTGACATTAGATCTTTGAACTTCATGTGCTGCTTCACTCTGTTTTTCACAGTATGCTTATTATATCAGGGCTTCTATCCAATATTTTGTTAGAAAAAAATAGGGTAAAATACTGAACATTTTAGGAAAAACAACAGTTAAGTTCTAAACATTCAAGCTGTTGGAAAGCACAGAGTCTTTTATAGAATGTAAAGTGCAGTAGACTTCAAGCTAAGTGCTTGTTATCAGCAAAGAGCAAGCTGTACAGTATATTGTTAGTATTCGATATGGTACAGGATTAGCACTGTATGGTAGTTAATTGTGCAATAAGAGGTACACTTGTATACAATTACAAATGTTTTGGAATTTTATATATGCTTGTATTTAGGTAACATTTACTGGTACAAGTGGGTTTATAATTAGCTTCGCACTCAGTTTAAATCACCATTGTCCATGTATGGGTGTTCTACCTTATTGGGTAAGTGTGTCTTTGGGTGCATATATAGAGCACCACAAGAGGGCAATGATATCCCTTTGAAAAGTGACATACAAACCGTTAAGACTCTAGTTGGGCTATTTATTGCTGATGCTGCCACCTGTAAGTTGCTTTTTATTACATTGAGATTTGCCTTAATAAATATCAAGAAAGAGCATGGCTGAATCATTGCCTCATATTTATGCTGGAAGGACTTGAGCAAAGATCTCTGTCTATGGTCTTGTATATGCTCTGTAGCCCAGCCATACCATGAGAGACTTTCTTTGCTACACTAAGATGTATAACTTGCCTGGCCTGGCAGTGACAGTGGTCGGTGGAATGTTGCACTACAGTTCAAGATATCTGGGATTGACATCCAAAATCCAGTCCCATTTCTGGGCCAGATAATGCTGGACAGCATTGTGGTGGTGGTCTCATGCTCTGAGGACCACCATGATGCATCAGTTCTTATACTGTATACAGATGCAGATTCTGGAACAGGCCTGTATATTATAAGCGACCACAAACATCCTGTGTCTTCCTTATTTAGACCAGCATGGATATGGGTGGTTTGCAGCATTCAGGTGGGAGGGCTGAATTGGAAAGAAATGGAAGATGCATGGCTCAGTAATGAACTGTACATCTAGGGTTTTGCAGATCATCAGATCTAACAGGATATCAGGATGCTTAGATATTGAATTATCAGATCTATTGAACCAGACAACATATTCTGAGACACTACTGTATAATCCTGATGCATAGTTTGTGCTATCTGAATCTGAATGGAGAATTTGCACAAATTCCAATGCACACTTTTCAGTTTTCCCCACTGGCAGTATTGGAAGCCCCATGCACCTGCCTTACATTATGCTATCTTGATGTGTCAAGGATAATGTAACATTTCAGGGAGAGCTGTAGGAGAATTATGAGGAACAGAAAATATTAAAAGACAATTGAAGCCTGCAGTGTGGTATCAGAGTTTGAGAAAGTCAGTAGTAGTGCAAAATGATAAGCAGTGGATTCCATGACAAACAGAATGAGAAAATAAGAATGCTATACTATGTGTCTGAGGTCCCAACTCAAGCGCCTGGCATATGAACATACAAACATAAGACAAAGCCAGAAGAATAAAGCCATTAGGTTTATTGAGTCTGCTTGTATTGCTGGGTCCTCGCATCAGCTACTGACACTGCCCCCTCCCAATCCACCCTTCACCTCTGCCTGCCCCTCATTGACCCTTATTTTCCTCATAACTCTATCTGGGCCTCTCTTACAGCTGCCTACCATTTTCAATGAAACTACTCTTCAGGAAGCCCATTCCAACCTGCCACCACCCCTCCATGAAGAATTGCCTCCTAGCCTTTGTCTTAACCTCCTCAACTTGAGGCTGTGTCCCCTCATGTTTCAGTTCCTACAAAGCTTGAAGAGACCCTCCTTGTCCACCCTATTTATTCCTTTCAAATATTTGAAGGTCTCAATCATGTTCTTTTGAAGGTCTGACTCATGTCTCTCTCTCTCTCTCTCTCTCTCTCTCTCTCTCTCTCTCTCTCTCCTCTCCTCTCCTCTCCTCCTCTCCTCTGCTCCAGAGAGTACATATTCAGGCCCCCCAACCTCTCTTTGTATGTCCTACCCTGCTGACCCATGAACATTTTACTTCCTCTCCTTTGGACTGCCTCCAACTTGTTTATGTTCTGTTTAAGGTAAGGGCACCAGTACTGTACACTGTACTCCAGATGCAGCCTCACTAATGACTGCAAGGCTAGTATTACCTCCTCCTGCCTACTGCTGTTCACCTTGGCAATGTAGCCCAACATTTTATTTGCCTTTGCTGCTGCTTTTCTGCATTTCATTGAGTGTTTCAGGTCACTAGTAATCATCATTTCTAGGTCCTTCTCTTCCTCTGATACAGATACCCAAACCCATCCCAGGCTGTGCTCAGTCCTCAGGTTCTTGGATACACTTTGCATAATCTTGCATTTCCTTGCATGGAAGTCCAGTTGCCAAATCTCAGACCACCTCTTTAGCTTTTTCAGATCTTCCTTTAGGTCTTGTGCCCCATCCGCTGTGTCCACCCTCCCACAGACTTTGGCATAGTCCAGGAGTAGGCACATTTTTCCTTAATGCCATCCTTAATATCATTGATGAAGACATTGAACAGCACTGGTCCAAGCACCAAGCCCTGTGGGACCCCATTGGTGACCTCCTCAGTGCTGGAGAGCTCACCTCCCACCACTATGCTCTGGGACCTGCCCGCTCAGACGGTTTTCTACCAACCTGGTCAACTTTTAACTAACCCAAAGATCTGCCAACTTTCTAAGCAACCTCTTGTGGGGTACAGAGTCAAAGACCCTTGCTGAAGTCCAGGTAAAGGATGTCCATCGCTTGGTACCTGTCCACTCCTTTAGTGACCCAGTCAAAAGTCAATCCAGTTTGTTTGAAATGTCCTTCCTCCCATAAATCTGTGTTGCCTCTCATCCCGAGACCATTCTCATCCAGATACTCTGCTAACATTTCCAAAGTATGGTCTCCATGAGATTGTACACGATTGCTAGGGCATCATAAACCATTTTGAGTTTTTCTTTCATGACATATGATGTTCCAAGAAATCCTTTAATGGAATCAGTTCTTTTTCTGTATGTTTCAGTCTATATATGTTAGTATGTTTGTGCTGTACTCTAAGTGGTCTGACTGGAAGTAAACCCTAAAAATAAAGTAACCTTTCCTGACCTTAATTTATTATTAAATATTGAAAGTGGCAAAAGGGATGGCTAAAGTGTTGTAACCTTACAGTTTTAGAGTTCATGTAGCTGGTGATACTGCTCTACAGCATCCATTGTAGAACTCCACTTTTCTTTAACTGACTTTTCACTGTTTCAACACGTTTCAAAGTGAGAAACTGTGAATCTGAAAATGGTATCTGTCACTTACTTTCAAAACAAGAGAAAAATACAGATGAGAGCATGAAAAATAATTTCTTCAAGGTTTCGTGGTGACCACCAGGTCTATAAGGACTGTACATTTTACATCAGATTGATGGATGCCCCAACAATGTTAAAATACATTGAAGGTCTGCCAAAACGCATATTTATCCCATGCCTCTTTGTTTAAAACTTTGTTTTAATGAATGTGTAGAGTATTCTGACTACTGTCAGTGTCATTCACTGCTACACACTCATTCCTGTCATTCTAGATTGGGTAGGGACCTGTGCTTATTAAAAGCTGAATTACTTACTTGGACAGTGGGTATAGATGGACAACAAAACTGAAAGCCTCCTCACACTGTATGCACACATTCTCCTACTAGCTCTGACACAGCTCTTATATAATATTCTAGCCAAAGTTGCCCTCTGTCCATATTTTCATTCATGCTTTTATTTTAATTCTTTGGTAAGGCCATTAGGCACAATGCCTGTTTTTTTTTTGTTTTTTGGTGGGGTGAGGTTAAGTGATTTGCTCAGAGTCTATAAAGAAACTATACTTCACTGGCCTCTTTGATAATAAACTTCAAAATGAGCATACAAACTTATTAAAATTGCCAACAGAAGAAGGCCTTATGATCTGTCTAGTCTGATTGATTGTGAAGCCCTTTATCCAGCATATACTATGGACTTTGCCCCTCCTCACCAGCCCTAATGCTCCCTCTCACGCTGTTCCAATCTGTCTTGAACCACACACCATCTTATGAGTGATGACCTCTGCTGGGAGTTCATTCTACCCCGTCATCACTTGTTCTGTGAAGCATTATCTCCTGACCTCCTTCATGAACTCTTCCCATGCAAGCTTATAGCAGTGCCCTTGTGATCTTATTTATACTAAGACAAAATATCCTATCCCCCTTGTTGATACCTTCCAGGTACTTGAAGGTTTCAATCATATCACCTCTCTCCCCCCTCCCTCCACTCCTCGAGTGAGTACACATTGAGGTCATCCAGCTTGTCCTCATATGCTTTGTCTGCTGCCCTTGGACCATTTTGGTTCTATGTCATACTAGCAAACACATTATGGCAATTGCTTTATGACTAGTGTATATCACCGAAAAGCAATTCAGCGTTATTCACTTGCAGATGACCACTAAACCAGCAATGGGATTTCTGGATATGTGGGGTTATGCCTCCACCCCTACTTAAGGATTCTCAACTCCAGGGGTGTATGTAAAACTTAGAAAATATATATCACTGGTCCAAAGCAAAAAGAAGCCCACCCCAGAACTGACCCTGGCACCCTCCCAACTTCAGCCTGCCACACTACCCACCACAGCACACCACATGGCCAGCTTGGCAGGTGACTGCTACACTACACCCCACATACCCTCCCTCCTTACACTCCACCATGTGGTGTGGTTCCCCCATGCTCTGATATATATATAGCAACATCCTGTCACTGTAGTTGTCTACCCTGTGTCCCATCGCTACCCTGCCAGGTAGCCCAGAATACAGGCACAGTGACTGAGTCACCCTTTTCAGTCACTCAGTCACGGTTGCCGTGTTCACTGGATACTGACCATTTTATCACCCTCATCTGGACTGCCTCGAGCAGGTTGATATCTTTGCAGGTAGGGTCTTCAGTTTTCATATCGTACTCTAGATAAGGTTGAGTCAATGATCTGTACAGTAGAAATGTAACTTCCTCCTGTCTGCTTATAAACCCTCTTGCAATACTACCACTTTTGATCATGGGTAGTGCTCCACCCTGTGGTACCTCTTCCATATCTGGTGAACTGTTGAATAGATCTGCAATCAAACCTGTCAGTTTTTCTGCCATCTCTCTCAACACCCTTGGGTGAATTCCATCTAGAACTGAGGACTTGTTGGCCTTGGAGGTCCATAAGTCCTTTCCTCAACCTATCCTCTGGAATCCTGTCTTCAGCTCTATTCTCATCCATCCTTGCAACACTGGTTCATCTTTTTCTTAGTAAAGATAGAATAGAAGTAATTATTCAAGGCATGGGGTCATAATGTTGCAAGATATTATGCTGCAGGCAACATCGTGCTGTCAATATAGCTTGATTTCTGCCATGCAGCATGTCTTTTTCCATGAGGAGCTCTGCCCTACACCCCTGAACTCCTTCACTAAGGATTCTCAACTCCGGGGGGGTTTACCTCAGGGAGCACACAACATGGGAAAAATAAAATGTCTGGGACCAGGAATAAAACCTGGTCCCAGATGCAGCACCTGGTTTGCTGCTGTGGCTCAGTCCAGTGAGCCACAGCAGCTGCTTGGTGGAACTCAGTCCCAGCAGAGGTCTTATCCTCTGCCTGGGATTAGTGTGAATGGTGCAATACTGTGTACAGCAGTATACGCAGTATTGCACCTTCGCTGTCATGGACAGCCGTTGTTTCAGGTTGGCTATAATGGCGTATGCTATTAAGCGTTTACATTATGACCCGTATGTTCATTCAATACCACAGCTGTCTCTATATTTCTTTCCAGTCACCCATCCCCAGTTTTTAACTTTACTAACCGCTCCTTCTTGTCCATCTTCTCACTGAACTCACCCAACTCTGGTCTTCCTCTTTGCTTACATACATAAAATTTCTTGTCATCTTTCATTACCACCTGGGCTATTCTCTCTTGTGTTTGTGTCCTGCACCCTTACTCGCCTCTCTGCTTTCTTCTGTTTCCTGTACACTTATCTATCTTCCTCCTCTCCATCTCCTCATACATTCTGAATACTACCTTCTTAGCTTTTACCTTTTCACCATCTCTTTCTAGAACCACAGTGGTCTCTTTTTCCTCTTGCTTTTCAACACTTGCTTGATGCAGAGGTTTGCTACCTTCACTATGGCCTTTTTATCTTCACCCACTGTTCCATTTCCACAGTCAGGTCATCCCCCACACCAAGTCATCCCTGAGGTATTCACCCATCTTTATAAAATCTGCCTCCTGAAGCCCAGGACCTTCATCCTGTGTGTTTGATTCCACTGCTGTCCTGATATTGAACCATACTGTATGGTGATCACTGATCCCCAGCCAGCCTCCCACCTTGATGCCTGCAACACTGTCCCTGTTAATGAGTGCCAGGTTCAGTATTGCCTCATCATGAGTGGGTTCACTGACTAGTTGCCTAAGGAATGCTCCCTGCAGGCAATTCAGGAGGTCCCTGCTTCTAGCTGAAGCCGCAGCTGCAAGGCTCCAATCTCTGTCTGGCAGATTGAAGTCCCCACCAGCAGCACTTCCCTTTTTCTGACACTTTGCCAATGGCTTCCAAGAGAGAGGAGGTCTATATGTCACGCTGGTACAAATAGTGTCTCCAATCCCCATCTGCAGGATAACCCACAGTACTTCTGCCCCTGTTTCTCTGTACGCCTGTCGCTTTTATGCATTCCTTAGCATAAAGCTTCACCTCCTTTCTGTAACAGAGGATAGCCTGATATAGTCATGTCCCAGTCATGGTTTTCAGTTCACCCATGACTTGGTAATGGCCACAGTAACAGCCAGCCTCTGCCATGATATTCTGTGAGTCTGAATTTTATTTCATAGACTTCTGTCATTCACACACATGGCTTTCCAGACTTTGTTAGCTCTCTACTTGTTATCCCACTTTTTTGCCCCTTATTCCCTCTCTTTAGTTCTCCTGTTAAAATCCCCATTCATCTCTTGCATCCTTCTTCCTTCCTTACTTTGCACCTCGGTGGTTCCCTCCTCTCATGTTATCCTTGCTCTCTACCTAAGTCTGTGGGATAGGCAGTTTCTGGTTTCTGATTACGTCTGCCTACTCCTCAGCTAGTTTAAATGTTCAAAGTAACATTTAAATCATCCACTGAGGACTGCAGTTCACCTTCCAGATGAATGCAAGCTATCAACCTTGTATAGACCATTATTTGTCTAGGTGGCTTTTATTCCGTAACATACACTATCTATCCTAACCACTCCTGTCTGCACCATTCCTTCAGCCATGAGTTGAAGGTCCTGGTGCTGAGATCTCTCTCCTCTCCCTGTTATAGACTGGGAGCACCTTCTCCTAACCTCCTACCTGCTGGCACTACTGTTTCCTATTCTACCTGCCTTACTTCCTTCTTATTACCACTCCCTGCTCCCTCTCCTGTGTTCCTACATTTACAGTACATGCTTATCTTCCCATACCTTCTCAGCTGTCCTCTTGTGTTCCCAGCTTCAGCTTGAACTCTATTCTCCCTGTCTCTTCACTTCACCGTCCTTTCCACCACTCACTTGACACCACCTCCTACTCCTGTTTTTCTTACCTTGCCCCTTCCCCATCTACATCCACTGCAACCTCCCTGAACCCCTCCACATGCCAACAGCCCCTTCTTTACCTGTGTAACACTTATGTCACCCTCTCCTCTACCCTACTCAGTGGTTAGAATTGAATCTTCACTGGTACTCCCATGGGTAGCCCCCGGCCAAATGTGTCCCCTCTCTCCTATGGTCCTGCATCCCACATCTGGGGCAGAGGGTCCCAATGCATCTTGAACTGTGTGGGACCACATTCATACACTGGCCCCCACCCAGCTCCCTTATGCAGCCAGGCCCCAGCATGCAGGTCCACAAGGGCAGGCTGGAATGGAGTGGTGGACCTGGGCAGGCAGCCAATTGGCTGCCTGGTCCAGGTCACGAGTGGATCCCTTGCACCCACTGGCGCCATGTTGTCCAATGTGCCCTGATGGCTTGGGTATCCATATTGGGGTGGTGATGTGACCCACCATTTCCACTGCTGCTGGGGCTGCATACTGGGGTTGTAACCAGCCACTGGGGCTACAGCTGCACTGAGGTTGCATATCTCCTGCCAGCATTCTGTAGTTTTGTGAATCATGTGAAGTGCTGTGGCATAGCCCCTCTTACCCCAGCCAGCCATGGTGCAGAGCTGCATGATTGGCTGGGGACTGGGTGCAAGGGGCATAGTTGTTTTGTGACCTGTGAGGGAGTGTGCACAGTGGCCGTGGGTGGGCGTGGTCAGCAACAGGGTGGGTTGCATGCTGGCACTACGTGGCATGTACCCACTCGGCACCTTTGTGAATAGTCCCCACATATGTTCAAATTACAGCTGCCTACCTATTTCACAGAAACATAAACAGAATCACATCTCTCAATTCCAAATAGACATTTCATGGTTCCTAATAATCCAAATTATATAACACAAGGTAGCACAACATGTGCAAAGCTGGAAAACTTTGATTTGCAAAATAATCCACAGAGTTTCACAACTTTGCAAAGTTGAATTTGGCACTTTGCATAGTTCTTCATACTGAAGTGCATACCTTGCTCAGCTAAAATTACTTGTTGTGGCACTATTTCAGCAAAGTTGCTGGTGGAGTGCCACTTCATGAAGTAGTTTACACTGAGCAAAGTTGCACTTTGCTCATAAAGAACTACTCAAACACATTTTTGCTATAGGTATAATCCGTGCGAGTTTGCACAGTTTGCAGAGAAGTTGAAAGTAGCAGTGAAAAAACAAAATGAATGCATCAAAAGAATAAAATTACATAAATGTGAAAGAGATCGTAGGGAGTATGAGTTAGGAAATATTTTTGAATGGGGTAAAATAAAGAAAAAAAGTCAAATTTGAAAGTTAGAGTTACTGAAGCAGACACATACACAAATGCTTCAGGCTATGAGCCCGAGGGCGATAGTGGAGATAACAATGATATGCAGCAACATTTTAGTGCAGGCTCCACAAATAACAGTACACACTGTGAATCAGCCACAGAGAGATCAGCAGGAACACCCGCTGCAACCTCAGAGTCACGAGCAGTTAATGCACCCCCATCATCTTCTCTTGTTCTGAAACAATCAATAGGAAGAGCTCCAATATAATTGGTGCTCTGTAGAGAATATGATAGAAATAGGATCCCTGTATCCCAAATTACCCATTCTCCCACAAATAGGACCCAGATGAATCCAGGCTGGTAAGGTTCCAGGATGAAAACAAGGAGGGAAGTAGGGGAAAAGGAAGGGCAATAACAAACGGTGACTGGCAACCGCAGAGAGGTTACAACTACAGGATGAGATTCAGGGGAGAACAACTTGGGGAGGCACAAGACGATGAGAGGGAGATAAATGGGAGACAGAAAACTCTCTCATCATAAATTTTCAAATTACAGTTTAAGTGAAGCTGAAGCGTGTACTGAACAAAGGGTTGTCTTTTGTCCCTGCCTGCCCTATTAAACAGTCTGATACAATTTTAGACATAAATATGTTTGCAAGAAAATTAAGTTTCCACATAATGTATAATAGGGTGGGACTGAAATTGACAAGCAAGATTTAATTGACAATTTGAATGTTATGAATGAAAGAAATGAACAAGTGCCAATTGTTGCTAGTAAATGGAAGAAATAATCAACATTCATTCCAGTAATGAATGCAACCATACAAATGTTTTGAGAGTTTGTGAGTATGATGTAGAAGAAGTCTGCAAGCAACCCTTGTGGAAAGGACTGAAGAATTTGTCCAGGAAGGGCAAGAGACATTTCAGATGCATCAGGATGTGGACTCCATCACCATCAAGCCAGAGGATAAAGGAGGGGCATTGGTGGTGGTGGAAAAGCTAAGTATCATTAGAGTATGTTAGAACATTTGTCTAACAAACTGTTTTACAAAATTCTGACATTTGACCCCACTACTAAATTCAAAAAGAAATAGATTATTTTCTGAGAGACATGGTACTGCAGGGAGAAATATCAAGTGAAATATATAATTTTCTCATTGTGAGAGTAGTCATATATGGCTACCAAAAGTACATAAAAATTTGAAAATCACCCTTTACGGCCCATTGTTTCCAGCATTGGCTCATTAACAGAAAAGTTAGCACAATTTGTGGAAGAACATATTAAGGATGCTGGGAAAGACAAGAGCTTACATTAGAGTTACAACCCAGATTTTGGAGGCATTGTCTGAATTAGAAATAGAGCAGAACTGGCTGTTAATAACTCTAGATATTCAATCTCTGTACACAACTATCCCACACCAGGGTGGTCTGGAGGCTCTGAGGAGAGCTTTTGTGTGCAGATACTCAGTATACCACGTCTTTAAAGAATGTCTTACCAGTATGACAGAAATGGTATTGAGCATGAATGTTTTCCTATTTAGAGATGTCATCTACATCAGGTAAAGGGACTACGATGGGGCCGCTATGGTCCCTAACTATGTTAATATTTATTTGGCACAGTGGGAAAATGACTTTTGTATGATCAAGAGAATAATGCCTTTTTGATAAAATAGATCTCTACAAGTGTTTCATTGACAATGTGTTTTTATTTGAAAAGGCACAAGCCAGGAGTTATAAGAATTTGTGGAATATCTAGAGGGAACTAATGAACACTTAAAATTTACTGTAAATATGAGTAAAATACAGATTCCTTTTTAGATGTTATGATCAATAAAAATCAGATGGCAGCATTAGAAAAATGTATTCAGAAAATTAATAGACTGTAATAACATCTTACGATCTGATTGCTGCCATCCACAGCATGTAACCAGGAATATACCTTATAGTCAGTATCTGAGGTTGAGATGAAATTGCAGTGAACAAAGTGATTTTGAAGCCAGAGCCAGTGAACTCACTGAGAGATTTCTGAAAAGGAAATATTTAAAGCAGGATTTAGAAAGAGCAGTAACAAGGGCAAAAACTTCAAGAGAATGTTCTTAATAATTAAAAATAATGAAAGCGGTGAAAAAGTTGTAATTTTACAAAAGAAAAAGGTCTAATAATAGTTTTAATTTTGTTACCACTTTCAGCCTACAGGCAAAAGGTGGAAGCAGAAATAAAGAATAATTGGCAGATCTTGAGAGTGGAACTGAAATTAAATGACATCACTCAAAATGGGCACAGATTTACTTATCAGAGGGGAAAGAACTTGGCAGACTTGCTAATGCACAGTCATGAAAACCAGACAAGAGAAAAATCCAGAATACATGAGGAAATTTACGATGTGAGAATTGTGCAGCATGCAAATATGTCAAGGTGGGAAGAGAGTTTTAATTGCCATAGACTCAGATGGTTCATAAGGTAAACACTTTGATAACCTGTAACACTGAGGCAGTTATATATTTAGCTACCTGCACATGTGGCAGTTTTACATTGAAAGACTGTGAGAAGATTCAAGGATCATATTCTGGAACATTTAAGTAGTATTAGATATGGAAAACTTAACAATGCTTTGGCAGCTCACATAACTGAGAACAAAGATCATGTGTTTATGTTTATGGGACTAGAGCAAGTGTTACTGAATGAAAGAGGAGGAGATTTGGATAATGCTCTTTAAGTAGAGAGACGTACTGGCAATATAAGCTAAAAGCTTCAGATCTGCCAGGTTTAAATGATCATTTTCAGCTTGCCCCTTTTTAAAGAAAGATGCTAAAGATTAAAATGAGCTTCAAGAATGGAATAATATGCATGTGTATGAGTGTATTATAAAATATGAAATATGCATGTGTAGGAGCGTATTATAACTAACATGTATACACATGTTGTATTACACATTTTTACTGTGAACATCTGTATTTATAAGTCCTTGGTATTTTTAGCAATAGTTCAGTTTCATGCAGATTGTTTCTTTACGGCAAACCTGATTAATATAGGCACGGACTTGTGGGTTTCTAGTAATCGTGGCTAGTAGAGCATGTATTTATATGCTTGACAGCATTATTTAATTGCTTTTTACATGTAAAAATATTTGCCCTTATATTGGGGTGAATTAGTCAGAATGTAAAATGTGTGTTTTTACATTTTTTACTTGCTTTATCAATTGGTATTCATAGCACATTGTGGCGGTACTGAGCTATAAAGTTGGATTGTGTCAAACAGTGATTACATCTTGAGAAAGTGACAGTTAAGTCATGACATGTTGATGCCAGGGGTGCTACTAATTATTAATTCATGGTTTGCTGTGTACCTATTTGTGGAATAGTATGTATTAAAGTTTTTACTTTTCTAATAATCGATCCAAACAAAGTGTTTTTTTGCACTGAAACCCTGGAAAAGTAGCCATCTCCTTCTTGCTGTTTTGTTGTTTTTCACTTGATGGCTCCTTCACGATACTCTGAAGCCGTGAGTTTGTATTGTGTAGCATTTGTGCAAAGCTGGAAAACTTTGATTTGCGAAATAATTTACAGAGTTTGTAACTTTGCAAAGTTGAATTTGGCACTTTGCATAGTTCTTCATGTACTGAAGTGCATACCTTGCTCAGCGAAACTACTTGTTGTGGCACTATTTCAGCAAAGTTGCTGGTGAAGTGCCACTTCATGAAGTAGTTTACACTGAGCAAAGTTGCACTTTGCTCATAAAGAACTACTCAAAGTGCAACTTAATTTCATGGAAACATATTTTTACCATAGATATAATCCCTCACCCACTGTGCCACTATTCCACATATGCTCACTACCCTTTACTGTATGATTACCCTCCTGCCACCCCTCTGCATAGAAAAAAAAACACCATCCCCACCCCAGTGAACCCTGATAACTATAATCTCTTTGTATATAATTATTCAAACAACATGAAGTCTGCTGTATTCTAACTATATGCAGTCAGTCCCAGCATTTGAACTGCTCTGGAGAGGAAAGGTTAACTCTATGCCAAGGCATAGAACGTTGAGCTTGAGCTCGGTTTTCAAACCTCTGTCCCAGGTACCTCAGTGTAACCTTCAGATTCCTTACTCCTTAACTGAGAAGTCACTCCAGAGATTCTCTCCTTCACTTTGGTTCAGTTTAAGTAAAAATTGGTCAGTTTGTCAACCGCTTACTTACTTTTTCGGTATTCATATCACTGTCCTCGTACAGTAAGTGTTTAGTAGGTAGTTTAGTGTTTTGTGGTAGAAATTGTTTTTGTTTGGTTTCCTCCGGTCGGTCCAGTTAGGAACCAAAGCATATCTGTTTTGTTTTGTTTTCTGTGATTTGTATTGTGGTTTCTGGTACCTATCAGATCCTAAAATAAAATGATAATTTCCTTGTTTTTTTTTTTAACTGACCCATGACACGGTTGGAACTGATAGGTCTGTAGTTGCCCAGCTTAACCTCCGGTAAGGGTAACTTTTAGGTATGTCTGAGAAACCCAAAAGAAAACTGGTGCCACTGGGTTTCTGTACCTCACCGAGTGTGGGAGGCCTTTGCTAAGGCTGATCCTCTCATCTGTGTTCACTGTCTGGGGTTTGACCACATCAAAGCAGACTGCCAAACCTGCAAAAGCTTCCCCAAAGCCACTTTAGATAAATGTTTAAGTAGACTGAAGGAAAGGGAGGCCGAGAAATCCCCTGACCTGGATGGCCAGACCTATTCAGTTGTGACTGAACCTGAGTGGGGTGCCCACTGACCTGGGTGATACCTCCTCAGGCAAAAGGAGAGATGATTCTGTGGAATCGGTTCTGTCTGTGAGAAAGAATGTTAGGTGGTTCAGATCCCGTTCCCATGTTCCCACCACTGATGAAATAGCTAATGCAATTGCTATTGTACAATCACTTTGGCTCGCTTCCAACCAAACTAACACCGACTTAAAGATGATCAGTTTGTCGATTTGTCTGCTTCTGAATATGATCCTGAAGCATTTTATGAGGGTGATTGAGAAGGAGATGAAGATTATGAAGAAGAAGAGGATTATGAAGGCCTAGATGAGCCAGTAGAGCCTGACATCTCCCCAGACAGGCCTTCTAATGTGTCTCCTCCCAGACTTGTTGAGACCCTCCCATTTCTTGTTCTACAAGAAAGTGGCTGATACTCTTCAGCTTTCAGTGGAAGAGGCTAAACAGGATCAGGAGGAACCTGACTATGTTGAGATGATGGGTGTTCCAGAGTCCAAGGGTGTCTATCCTCTGCATAAATCTCTGGGAAACAGACACAGAAAATTCTTCAGTTTCCATCATCCATTCCTCCTGTGGATAAAAAATGGACAGAAGCTATGCCCGGTCAGGTCCTGGGATGGAATTCTTACAAATCATTGCAGCCATGTTGGGATAGTGCTGCAGCCTGTGATAAGGCTAACATTCCTGTGGCATCTCATCCCCAGATAAAGATTCCAGGAAAGTGGATGCCATGGCAAAGAAACAATACTTGGCATCCTCTGGGGCTCAGGCAATATAATTACATGGCATATACAGTACAGCCAGATAACAGAAGTTCACGGGATATGGTTCTGAACTGGCTAAGAATGCCCTCCCCAGCTGGCCAAGGAGCTGGAGCAGGTAACTGTGGATGGTATTGAGGCATCAATGGTCCAGTTTTATGCTGCTGCTGACCGAGTGATGTACATTCTAGGGTCATGGCTGCATCTGTCTCCATGAGGAGATTTGCTTGGCTCAGGTGTACCTATTTATCACAGGATACCCAGACCAAGGCCATGGATTTTCCTGTCACCAGTAACTCTCTGTGTAGGGAGCAAACAGAGGCTTACATGAAAGAGATGGACTAATACAAGACCACCTACAGAAGTGCTGCAGCCAAGAAAAAGCAGGTCACTTCTCAAAGGCAGCAAGCTAGGTTAGCAGGGGCAGGCCTTTTCAAAAGCCTTTTCCCAAGCCCAGGCCTCTCTTCTTTCCAGCAGAGGTGGTTCTTTAGGGGAAGAGGCAGAAGGGGATGTCCAGGACTCCACCCTGCACTCAGTCCAATCCCCTGCCAAACAAACACCCTGATGTGTCAGTCAGGGTTGCCTCCCCAGTTCCAGTAGTGGGCAGGCTGGCTTGCTATTTTCAGGTCTGGAAGTCTATTACCTCAGACAAATGTGTGCTGGAAGTAGTGAGCCAGAGACTTGCTCTAGCTTCAGAAGGTACCCAAAACGAGACCAAGTCTTTCAGTCCTCCTCTCCTGTGGAGACAAAGGCTTTAGAGCCAGACAAAAGGCTTTAGAAGCAAGAAATTGGTGACTTGCCTGAAATTGTTAAATTGTTGAATTTTAAATTTTCAGATCTTACTAAGTTTAGATATTTTTTCATCAGGCTGGTAATACTAAATCCTTTTCCTCTGTTCCTTTGGTAGCAGTGTCAGGGGCTCATTAGGTAGCACACTTGCCTCTGAGGCGCGGACGATCAGAGGAGCTGCGGGTTCAGTTCCACATCTGGCACTTGGGATAATATCCCAATACTGATACTGTAGTGCTGCACTTGAGGTGCTGTCTTTCGGATGAGATGTTAAACCGAGGTCCCATCTGTCTGGATTGGTAGTAATTCAGGTAGATGTTAAAGATCCCATGACACTTATTGAAAAGAGTAGGGAAACTTCCTTGGTGTCCTGGCCAAATTTCCCTCATTCACTAAAAATACCACCAACAGCTTAATCTGTTCAAGGTCAGTTGGCATTCATCTGCATCCCTCTCTGGGTTGTGCCTGAAAATAGGCAGTATTTGTCTAGTGCACTTACCGGTCAACTAAAATAAATAAAATAATATCTAAAATAGATGGACCCAGATTTTTGTTTAAGGAAGTTAACATCAAATAAAGTTTTCATCTTCTGCAGTCATTCCCAAATAAGGGACTGACTGTGGGGAAGGGTTGGATGCCCACTTCAAAATTGGCTATCCCTTTATTATGGATCCTCTTTGTTGTCTTTTAATATGTCATTGGCTACAGGTCTTTCTCCCTGTCCTGGAAGAAAGCTAAGGTGGTTCCAATTCCAAAAGAGCTGTGCTACTTCCATGGATGATTATAGGCCAATATCAATACTAAATCCCTAAGCAAAGTACTTGGGCATTTAGTGGCTAAGCAAATTGATGCCTATTTGGTTACCCGTGTTTTGTTGTCAAGGCAACAATATGGGTTCCGTAAACACTTTGGTCCAGGCATGGCCTTGGTTGGTTCACAAACACTGTCCTACATGGGTTTGAGAAGGGTTTGATGATCGGTGGTGTTCATGGACTTAACCAAGGCTTTTGATTTGATTCATCACAGTTTGGCCCACACAAAATTGAAAGATCTGGGGTTTTCTGATGTCACTGTTTCTTGGTTCTATGATTGTCTGAGTAACAGGTGTCAATTTGTTCAAATAGGTTCTGTGGTTTCTGATGTCTTATCAGTTAGTTGTAGGTGCTTGGTCCATTTTGAACCCCTGTTATTTTCTATTTTTATTGATCAGCATCCTGAGTTTGTAAGTTTAGTGAATCACTGCTTTATGCAAATGATCTTGTAATTTATGCTCAGTCAAATTCTGTTTGAACTTTCTTGTTCCCTAAAAGGATTTTGGTGCCATCTGTTCTTGGCTTACTTTTAAATGCTATGGTTTTGAACTCAGCTAAAACAAAAGTTGTTATTTGGCATGCAATTTATGTTGGTGGACACCCCAGAACTGAGGATATCTGATTTTCGGGTGGTCTGCTTGAACAAGTGTCTCAATTTAAGTATCAGGGCACACTATTGGATCCCAGTTTGACCTTTTCACCTCAGATTTAGTCAATGGTTAAGAAAGTAAATCAAAGAATAGGTGTTATACAATTCAAGTCATTCTTCTCACAAGCAACTAGATAAGAAATTGCTATTGGTTTTCTTCTTCCATATTTTGATTACAGTTCTTGTTTATATTTTAACATAGGTACAAAAGAAATGCAAGCACTAACTGTGGCCTATAATATTTGTAGATTTATTTTAGGAGCCCCCAATAGGACACATCTGTGTAATCTTTATTCTCGGTTGGGGTGGTTTTCCTAATTGCAGAATAGAATATTTTGTTGGCTGTCTGATGTATAAATGTTTTTACTTTGGCCCCTTTTCCTCTTTCTGATCTTATTGTAATGAAAGAATTGCTTCCCAGTCTGAGGTCGTGGCCTCCTATTTACTTCAGGTCTTGGCTTAGATTAAGCTCTAGAGCTTTTTAATACAGCACCTTTGCATTGGAATTCACTCCCACTTGATGTTAGGATTGCTTCCTCTGTTTTAACTTTTAAACAAAGGTTAAAAGTTATTTATTACACAAATCTGTTTGTAACTGCAATTTGTAATTTGTATTTTTGGTTTTGTATTGCTATTGATTGTATTTGTGTTTTTTGTATTTTTGTCCAGGTGGGGACTGAAAAGGACCTTTGGTACAGTGCTTTTCCCGTTACCAAAGAATAAATGAAATGAATGAAGTTCTCTCTACTGCCCTGGCGAGCAGTAGAGAAGGTACCTCTCAATCACAGGGAAAATAACTGTATTCCAGATACTTCCTTACCCCAAAAGAGACAGGAGAGTGGCAAACTATCCCAGATCTACGATACCTGAACAAACACTTACTAAAGCCAAAGTTAAAATGGTGACTCTGGAATAATTCTCCTCTCTGAGATCAGAACCACGTTAGCATCCCTGGATCTCAAGAATGCCTATTTCCACATACCTACAGTATCAGACATTCCCACGGAAGTACCTCAGGTTCAAGTTGCCCTCAGGCCACTACCAGTTCAGAGCAATGCCTTTTGGCTCAACATCTGCTCCAAGGTTGTTCACCAAGTGTCTAGCAGTAGTGGTGGCCTTTCTCAGGAGACAAGGCATCTTACTGTTCCTTACCTGGATGATTGGTTCATAGTGGGTCAGTCCTCAGACCAAGTCAAGTTAGCTCTAGAGGTCACTCAAAAGCTCTGGACTCCTTAGGATTCATCCTAAATCTAGAAAAGTCTGTTCTGGAACCAGCCCAGCTTCTCACATTTATAGAGGTTGAGCTGGACACTGTCCAGGCAAAGGCCTTCTTCCTTTTCAAGGGTTCAGTCCCTCATCACCCTGGCTTCCTGTTTTTGTCCACTAGAGTCTTGGCCAGCCAAACATTTCTTGCAGTTGCTAGGCCACATGGCAGCTTGCACTGCAGTAGTGCAAGAGGCAAGGTTTCAAATGAAAGATATTCAATTTCATCTAAAATGTTTTTGGTCTCAGAAAGAAGACCCCTCTCCAAGTTAGTTCCAGTGTCTCAAACTCTGGTTCAGGCTCTCCAGCGGTGGCTAGAGGATGACAATCTGAGGCAAGGTGTCCCTTTTCTCAGTCAGGCCCCAACATTGATTCTCGCCACAGACACTTCCCTGCTGGGATGGGGAGCCCATCTGGATCAGCTTACTACTCAAGGAACATGGTCTCATCAGGAGTCTCTCCTGCACGTAAATCTCCCCAAACTCAGGGCTGTCTTTCTAGCACTTCAGACATTCTCAAACACAATTCAGGGAAAGTGGTGCAGATTAGGACAGACAACACCACAACCATGTGATACATCAGCAAGCGGGGCACTCAGCCTTGGCCTTGTGCACGAGCCATGAAAATATGGTCACTAGCTTATTCCTTCAGGTTTCCTGATAGCTGTGCATCTCCCAGGAAGGACAATGTACTGGCAGATGCTCTCAGCAGGATTTCCAAGGTAACCACAAATGGGCCCTAAGTCCTCTAAATCTTCAGATCATTTTCAAGGAGGGCACTCCAGAGATAGTTCTCTTTGCAGCCCTGGATAATCATCAGCTTCCCTGTTCTGCTGTAGACCCCTTTTCTGGAGTGTGTTCCTCAAGATGCTCTCCTGCTGGATTGGACAAACAGGTTTCTGTATGCTTTTCTCCTTTCCTCTGATACTCAGAGTTCTGGTCAAGATGAGATCTCAGCCTTGCACTGTGATTCTGGTGGCTCCAGACTGGGCCAGACAGCCTTGGTACCCCTACTACTGTCAATATCGGTGACAATCCTCTTGTCTTCCCAGACAGTTCAATCTTCTCATGTCTTCACAGGAGGATATTGTATCCCAACCTTCAGTCTCTCAGACTCAAAGCTTGGCTCTTGAGTAGCTATAATATGCAGGCCTGCATCTTTTCTAATCAGCCCTAGACATTCTTAAGGCTAGTAGAAAACTTCCAGTAGGAAACCCTACAATTTCAAATGGAAGAGATTTGTTTTTGGTGTTCTAGAGGCATATTCAGCCAGATGCAGATGATATTGCCACTGCTTTGGACTATTTGGTGCATCGTAACAGTTTAAGCCTCAGGCCTACTACTCTCAAGGTGTATTTGGCAGCCATCTCTGCCTTCCTTTCAGCTGGGAAGGGCTCTTCCTTAGCCTCCTATCCAGTTTTCAAGAGATTTTTCAAGGGTTTGGTTCATATCAATCCTCCTTTAGGGACCCTACTCCTGTTTGGGATCTGAGTATCTGCATCACACGGCTTATGCAGCATCCCTTTGAACCATTATCTTCAGCTGAGCTAAAATACTTGACTTGGAAAACTGTGTTCCTGGTGGCCATTACCTCTTCCAGGAGAACCAGTGAGTTACAGGACTTATCAGTGGAACCTGAGTTAATTTAATTTCACAGGGATAAGGTGGTCCTTTGAACGAATAGAAAGTCCATTCCCAAGGTGGTATCAGGCTTTCATTTGAACCAATTTATGTCATTGCCTGAATTTTTCACTGGTCACTCTTCCTCTGGGGAGAGAAGACTACACAGTCTTGATGTAATGAGGGCCCTTAGTTATTATATAGAATTTACTAAGACCCATAGAAATGACTGTTCACACTTATGGAGAAGTGGGAAAAGTAACCCTTCCACTAGGAGAACTTTGCCAGGTGGATTTTCTCCTGTATACAGTTCTGCTACTCAAAGTTAGGAAGGAACCACCCTCAGGCTTGAGGGCTCATTCCACCAGAGGTGCAGGTGCTTCAGTCGCAGCAGCCAGAGACATACATTTAGTGTAAATCTGTAAAGCAAACACCTGGAAAACTGTTCCCACATTTACCTAGCATTTCTCTTGATATCCAGTCAAGAAGTGATACTAGGCTTGACACAGCAGTACTGCAGAGCCTGTTCCCAAAACAGGTTCTATAACTCCCTCCTCCAAGGGGTACTGCTTGGTACTCTGCATATAGTCAGAATACAGCAAGACTTCATGTTGTTTGAAGAAAAATTACTCACCATAGTAATATTGTTTCTTCTAATGGAGTCTTGCTCTATTCTGACCTCCTCCTGCCTCCCTCCTGGAACCTAATTGTTTTTGGGATGTCAGTGTAGTTCAGTGCTGCACCCCAGGGGTGTAGAGTTTTTATTGCTGTTTTAAGTTTACTACCTACTTGAATTCTTTTGGGGTTCTTGACTTGAGTCTTTGGACCTTAAAATCTTTTAATGCCTTTTGGCACAAAATTTTAGAAAAACAATTTCTGTTTATAGTTAGTTAGCATAGTGCTCATAAGAATCTGATGGTTACACTGAAGAGTAACTGGGACAGAGGTTTGAAAACCGAGTTCAAGCTCAACGTTCTATGCCTTGGCATAGAATTAACCCTTTCCTTTCCAGAGCAATTCAAGTGCTGGGGCAAACTGCATATAGTCAGAATACAGCAAGACTCCATTAGACGGAATAACATTACTAGGGTGAGTAATTATTTCTTTCCGTCCCCCACCTGCACACCAAACAAACACTCCTGCTTCCTTCCCCAACACAGCCAGTCCCCGATGATGAAAAAACCTCCATCTAACCTCTTCTGGCCTCCACTTCTCTACCTCCCTAGCACCCCTCCCCAAAATCATTTTCAAAGACCTGTAAATGCAGAAAGCTGTCCCCATGTGCAGCATCTGCTTTGTTCAGTGTAAGATCATTAATGGCAGGCATGAATGAATGTTACATAATTGCCCATCATAAAACTTGACTGGCTGAGGCTCAGCCAATTCGGGTTTACTGTAGGAGAATATGTCACCATTTATTTATGCCTGCCAATACAGATATTTACACTGATCAGAGTGAATGTTCTACATTGGGGATGGTCTTTTTACAGGTCACTGACATTTTTTTGTTTGGAGTGCTCAGTGGGGTAGCGGGCTGGCTGGGGAGTTATTCTTTATTTGGATCTGTTTGGGTGGGGAGGTGGGGAGTGTTATTTTGGTGCAGAAGTGGGGAAGGGATTAAGTACATGAAGTGAGAATACTGGGAAGGATTAAGTACATGAAAGTGAGATTATTGGGTATGATGTCATGAGAGCAATCCCAAATGAGTGACTAGAAATGTAGTGACTCATTTTGGTGCTTTTATTGTGGGCTACCCTGCTGAATATTGAGAGTATGGGATAGCGACCAGGGAGGTGAACAGAAGGTAGGAAGAGAAAGGGAAGGGGAGGGAGGGACAGGGAAGGGGTTTTCAGGCACTGGTGTACCTGCTGCTGCTGAGCTAGCCATGTGGTGTGGTGGTGGGAGGCTGGCTGTGGCACAGCAGGTACAGTAAAGGGTTGGAGGCTGGGAACAGGTTACATTTTGCCACAGCTGCAGCTTCAGCACTTAATTTTTGTGAGATCTGGATTTTCCCCTCCTCGGCATGCATCCCTGGAGTTGAGAATCCTAATTGGGGCACAGCCTCAAAAACACTTTTTTCACACCCAAAAGTCAGGTCGTCTTTAAGTGTATATCACCAATTTGCTTTTGGTGATATAGACTCCATAACAGTGATCTCTGTTTTGCAATTGCTGTTATGACACGGAACTGATTACTGTTGGTGGGGTTCCCCAGGGGAGTTTTTTTTCTATGCAGAGGGTAGCAGGGTGGGTTACCTTACATGTTAGGTAGTAGACATATGTGGAGGATGGCACAGTGGGTGACAGATTACAAATATTTTTTAAATATTTGTTGATAAAATATAAAAGTTTAGTGAAGTTTGGGTGGCCATTGGGAACTTTTAAAGTCATTGTATAGTAGACAGTTCCTAACTTTGCACCAGCTTCACTACTGAAGTAAAACCCAAACATCATCTCAATAGCTCAGTGGTATTGCACCTTTTGTCTCTCAAACCTTGTTTCCCGTAGCTCATACTTCCTTTGCTCAGCCAGCATCAGTCCTCTTTCTGTGTTTAACATGGGTTCTTGGGGTGTGGGACTCCAAAAATGTGTGAAGGCAGCTAGATCAGAGTTTGTAACCCTGTACAGTATGTAACACTCGTGAACGGACTAGTTTGGCAATCTGCAGTTAGTCTGCCACAAGCAGCGCCCATTACATCCGTTCCTTTTACCAGCCACAAAAGATACAGATACTACAAATAAGGAATGGTGCTACAGTACAGTCCCGTACTGTGGTCAGTTTGAATGATTACAGCTCTTTTGTGATGTTTTCAAGGCAACTTTTGTATTGAACAATTTTATTTAAACACGGAAGTAAATAAACAAAATAAAAAAGTTAAAATCTTTGCTCTCTACTGCCCTGTGTACTGTGCTGTGCTGCATTTTACTTATCTTTAGCTTCTCTGGTTTGCAGATAATCCTCCATAGAAGTTTGCTTTTGAGCGCACTGGCATATCTATTCTACGCAGACTCTGTCAATGTGAGCTGCTCCTAAAGAGGGACAATGTCATCTCTTTGTTCTATTGCTCAAGAAGTGTGAGTAGTGCTTGGTGCACATCCGAGGGGTAACCATCACCTCTGGCTCTTCATCAACATCTTCAGCTTCTTCTGGCTCTTCCTTGTCAGTGTTCTCAGCTTGCATGGTGCCACAGCTTCCTCTATGTCATCGACGTCAGAGTGTTCCTTCTCATTCCCCAGGTTGCATAGTTCATCTGGTGCCATTCACATCAGACCAGCGTCCTGTTCCTCCTCCTCGGCTCTTCCTCTGGCACCTAACCAATGATTAGGTGTTATGAACCCCTTTCACCTTTCGAAAACAACCCTGAATGGTTTCTACAGGCACCTTCTGCCATGCCTTCTGGATTTATCGAACAGAATCCAGAAGAGAATTTCTATTTTCTGTGAAAGGATAAAACATGTCCTCTTACCTGTATCCATTGTTGCAGCCTGTCTAATACAAAGACAGCACAGAAACAACAGTAGAGCAAAACAGAACTAAAATAAAATACAGAGTGAGAATCAAGGGGTAGAATGGACCTTAAATAAAGAGAGAAAACCACTACAGACTTGTTGGCTTAACAAGGGATTAGTAGTTTAGCAGTTAATAATGTACAGTAGCTGTTAATCACTAATTGTTGCTCATAGGCAAGACAGATGTGTGAAATTAGACACTTGCCAGTGAGAAATATGTGCGAACTGAGTGACTCTGGCAACTTCTAAATCTGGAATTGCAGATCCGTGTTAACAGGGTGATTTAACATAGCAACACATACGGTTTGGCATTTGGCAATGAGGATTTTTCTGGTACTTCTAAATGTCCACTACATCCGGTCAAATCAAATCAAATCAAATCAAATTAGACTTTATTTGTAAAAAGCACCTTTCCAAAATCAAGGCACTTGTACATAACACATTAAAACAGATCAATAAATAAACAAATACAACTAAATAAAACCATAAATACAGCAGATTAAAATTCATAATAACAACAGTGGTGTTAAATGATATTTTAGTTCATTATATTTGGCACATACTGTACTTGTAAACAACAAATCATTAACTGTGTTGAACCAACAGGGCATTTATTTGTTGTAGAAACATTTTTTATTTTCAGGTAAAAGGTGGACAAGATACAGTATACATCCAGAGATTCTGTTCCATATAATTAATCATTCAGCAAGCAATGTACATGTGCAAACTTCCAGTAAGCATAGGAGGAAATTATAGATGGGTAAAAGAGGGAGGAAAAGGACAAGTGGGGGAGTATAAAGTTTGGAAAAGAGAGGACTAGGGAGTAATACAGACATCAGTTATTATTCTCACAGAGGTGTGCAGACAATTAACTATACATACAGTACAGAGGAAGAAAGGTCAGACATCAAGTTAGAAAAACAGTCAGATATCTGGTTATAAGCAAATTGCTATCCACTCTTGTAAACTCTGAAATTGTGCACCGACTAAAAGTTTGATGAATTAAGGAAAGGGTACTAAACTGGGGAGGAGGCTAGGAAAGGGTACACTGTTTTGTCCTTATTCTATTTACGAGTAAGTAACAGATTATCGTACTCACCAGTGTATGAATCCATCCCAGTCAATCAGCTTTGCTGGACATAAACACACCAGCCTGATTTTATAGGTCTAGACTGGCCCATTCAGTCCCTTTTCACGGCCTCAGGAGAAAAGTTGGACAAAGTTTGTGTATGATCTGAAAATCTGGGTTTAACCTGGGACAGAAAACAAATAGATCCCAAAGCTTAAGTTCTTAACTTAAATACATTATAGTAGAAGTACCATATGCAGGGTACAGCCAGTTTAACCTGTTAATAGCAGGGTGTTCTTATTGAGCAAGAATCCCACTGAGGGAGAAGGGGAGGGATGGAAACAGTAGCCACTTCACATCACTAGGTCAACCAATAACATTCCACAGTCAATCACCTCATATCCCACAGGTGATTCGAGGGGTTCATCCTATGCCTGTCTGTGGATGTACACATTTAAGATAGTTAAGATAGGGTGCCCAGCAGAGTCTAAATGTGGACATTTGAGATGTCTGAAGGTGGGAAATTCTATCTAGTTTAGCTAGGGCCATAAAGGATGTCACTATTTCAGTTACTGTGGGGACCAGATGGGATCTCCGTTTACATAGGATGGATCTCTTAGTTTGCAGACTCAGCAACGCCGCCATCTATATTGTTGTGGGGGTAATTTCGTATATCACTACTTTATTCCCAAAAGATAAAAGAGGGCTAAGAGGAATCTACCTTCTGTATTTCCTGCCATAGAGGTTGGATCCTTGTACAGGACCATAGAATATGCAGCAAATCTCCCCTGGTAACTGGCATATCCAACAGCTGTCAGACTCTAGTAATTTGGCTTTATAAAGCATAACAGGAGTTCTATACCATGAGCAGGCAATTTTATTTTGACTTAATCTGGATTCGGCATTTTTAAACCAGCTGTGTGTGTCCTTCCAGGCCCTGTCCCAGGTTTCAGGTAAGAAGTGGATTTGGAGCATCTTTTCCCATTTACATCTAGCATCATCTGATTGGGAAGGAGAGTATCTCTAATAGTGGCATATAGCCGACCTGCCAGTCCCTGAGGGTGCAGGATCCATGAGTTAAGGCTGGAGGGTTTATCATATACCTGAGTTAGGGGTAACAGATGTCAATTAGCATCTCTAAGTTGGAGGTATCTCCAAAATTGAATGCGGTATGCCCCACATCTGCCTCAGAAACTGGAATGTGTGAAGAGCTTTATGATTAGGGGTCAGTATAGCTCCCATTTTGAAATGCCCAGATCAGCCCTATTTTTCCATCTTACTGCAGTACCTTCCATGGCGTATAGTGGGGGTTTTGCCAGAGAGGCACATGAGAGAGGGATAGGATCCATTTTCATTTTCAGGTGTATATTAAACCAATTAGCTCTGTGTGTGACCACTGTAGGTGAGATAAGGTGCGTTCGACATATGCCGTGACCAAGTTTGGGGACTAAGCCTTTGAACAAAAAGGGAGGAAAGGTGAATGATTCCCATGATGTCCATTTCAAGTTGTATCCATTGTGGAGAAAGAGAGGAGAGTGGACATGCCCACTTAACCATCTGGGCTAACAGGAAAGCCTGACAGTATCCCTCTGGCCATGGAAGATTCCAGCCTTGCTTCCAATGAGATCTAAGTTTGGACTGACTGAATCTAGGTTCAGAACCTTCCCATAGGAAGTCTCCAAATAATTTACCTATGGCCTGGTGCCAGTATTTAGGCAAAGGGTTGTCAAGTACATAAGAAGGTAAAAAGTTTAGGGGCTGTTACCATTTTTTGGCCACAATTTTCCCTGCTAAAGTAAGTTTTAATAATCTCCATCTGTCAAAATCTGTCTTGATGGAGAAGAGAAGGCAATATATTAGCCTGCCACATACCCTCCAAAGAAGGAGTCAAATACCCAAGTAAGTGAGGTCATTGGGAGCCCATAGGAGATCGGCTGCATCCACGAGTTGTTGTGAGCAGTGGGAGTTAAGAGGAGTATCTCAGTTTTGTTCTGGTTCAGTCGTAGGCCTGAGTAACTAAAGAAGGCTGTTAAGAGACTAAGCAGGGAGGAATGGCAAGGTGGACATCCTCTAGGAGAAGAAGGAGATCGTCAGCATACATGAAAGTTGTGTAGGTTATACTTCTCATTTTCAAACCCTGTATATCAAGGTGACTACAGATTGCAGCAGACCGGGTTCAACTGCAAGTACGAACAAAAGGGGGAAAGAGTGCAGCCTTGCCTCGTGCCTCTTCCTAGTGCAAATGGGGAGAAAGTACCAATTTGTATTAACTCTGGCCGAGGGCTCATATATAGCTTGTAACCTAGCTAGAAATTTTTCTCCTAGGTCAAAGTGCATTAGGACCATGTATAGATATCCCATTCGACTGAGTCGAATGCTTTTCAAAGTCTACAGCAATGGCAGCTACTGGTGTAGGGAGTGACTTTGAAATTGGCAACAAACTCATAAGGGTTCTCAGGTGGTCTGAGCTGTGATGTCCAGGTACAAAGCCTGCTTGTGATGGGTGTATAAGATCAGGGAGTAGGGGCTGAGTCTAGTAGCTTGAATTTTGGCATATAGTTTGCTGTCTAAATTAATAAGTGATATCGGTGGTAACTTCTGGGTTGGTAGGATCTTTACCCTTTTGGGATAACTACAATGGTTGCCTCATGCATAGATGGAGGTAGTGTACCCTTAATTTCAATCTCTTGGAATACCTGGGTTAAGAGAGGTGGAACAACTGGGCTAATGCCTGGTAAAAATCTATAGCCATAACTACCTGGAGATTTCCTTCTTCAAATCCCAAATGGCTACAGCCACTTCCTCATTAGTGATCGGAAGGTCCAGGCACTGCTCCTGTTGTTTCTGCAGTTTGGGAAGCTGTAAAGCATCTAAAAATGGACTATCCCGTTTGGTCCTTGTGTGTGGAAGTGTATAGTGATTTATAGAAAGAAGACATAATAGAATTAATGTCCTTGGAATACCCAATACCCTTGTGAGTTCTTCAGCCCAGGGATATATCTACTGGCTTGCTGTTTCTGAATCTGATAAGCAAGCACTTTGCCCCTTGCCTCCTCCATCCCAGAAGGTATGTCTGAGTTGAAGGATGGCTATTTCAGCCTTCCTGTTTAGGGTTGATTGATTTCAAATCAAAGACCTAAAATAGTTCTGCCTATAGGGGACTGAATAGATGGAGAGGGCACGGACTTAGACACCTTCCGCTGGCTAATTTCTGTTCCAGGGTAACTAACTGTTGTTCCTTCCTCTGCATTTAGCTAAAGCAAAGTCCATGATGCTACCCAGCATCATGACTTTAAAGGCTTCCCATGTGGTACCAGCAACAGTATCTGCTATAAGGTTTTCAGCCAGGAATAAATAGGCCTCATTCCAAGCCCAGATGATGAAGTCTGGGTCTTTCATTAGGAGAGGGTCTAGTCTCCAATGTCTGGGTGGGAGGCCATGGGATCCCACTGTATGAGGAGATGGACTGGGGCATGATCAGAAATAGCATGTGGCAGCATTGAGACCTCAAGAGTTTTGGCTGTAAGGATGGGGGAGCCCAACCAAAACTCTACCCTACTGTATGAGTCATTAGCTTCTGAATGGAAAGTGTAATCTCTCATTCTGGGGTGAAACAATCTCCAAAAATCAGTGAGCCCTGATCCAGGATTATTTGCTGAAGGGCCTTCCCTCTTCTTGTGTGTGCTTTTGCCCTTGTCATTTCTATCTAGGGAGTGTACCAGTGTTGAGGTTACAATCCCACCAATAAGCAAGGGTAGTCTGGGGTTAAACTCCAAAATCACCTCTGCCAGATTATGAAAGAATTGGGTGGAGTCTACATTCGGGGCATATAAATTACATAAAGTAAGTGGTCCTGTGGTGTGTTATATGTGGCAATTACCCATCTGCCTTCTTGATCTGAAAGCATCTGTACTAATGTCCAGTTAAGAGATTTATGCAAAAGAATAAGAACACCATACTTCCTAGTTGGGGCATTGGAGTGTACCTGGTAACCCACCCAATCCTTGTTCATACGAGTGTGATCATCCCCTGAGAGTTTGGGCTCTTGGAGGAAAGCCACTTTGGAGTGTAACTGTTTCAGATGTGCCAGGACTTTCTTACGTTCCACGAGAATTCAGCCCCTGACATTCCAGGTGTGCACCACAATGTCTGTCATTATGGATTAAAGTACATTTCAAAGGGACTGGAGCAAACTCAGTAAGAGGTACAGTCCACTCCCAACCTCTATACCGGGTGGGTCAATTGTTTCTATCCTCCACCTTTGGACACAAGTTGGAAATAGCAGTGTACAAAGCTTACAATTAAATGCTTTACTGTGTGCTAGCTGAAGGTTTAAATTGCTTAACTTATCAAGCAGAACAACAGGAAAAGTGCGATGAGACTAAACCTGCTGGAGCCCGAGCCAATGGTATGCCCTATCGCCTTGGGAGATGTGGGGTAATTAAGCTGCAATAGAAAGGAGCTTCTTATGCACTATAAGCTCAAAATGACTTATCCAGTGCACTATTTATAATATCACAAATGAGAGTAATATGGTAATCCATTGTCCAGAGCCATGCCCAAGTATACTGAGCTATAAATGAGCCTTCCCTAAGAAGGAAGAGGAACACTTTGGTAATCTTCAATTAATAGCTGGGTTGCTTGGCTAACAGAAAGGTCCAGGCATCCTCCCAAAACACGAAATTTATCAACATCACAGTAGCACTTTCCTAAGAAATGAATAGAGGGTTATGAAAATACTGCCAGGGATCACAAATATTGAGAAATGTAGATTGCTGGCTGTCCTATTGTGTACGCCTAGCATCTTATAAATAATTCCCAATCTTGTATCTCTTCAGGGCAGTATAAAAGGAGAAGGGGGACTTTTAGCTACGCCTAGACTAGATCTAATTAACAATAGTAACATCTAAACCAAACACACTAAACCAATATGTTGTACCAGATCTATATATTAACTTCTTATCCTTAACATTGTTATGCTTTCCTTGTAGGATGTAGCCTTCATGGAAGTACCCTCGTTTCTGGGCAGGTAATGGGGGGATGCAAGTAGCTGTAGAGGGGTTGATAGAAATATACAGACTTGAGCAAAGCCCAAAAGTCTCTGAGCAGTACATACCTCTTTTGCAATCCACCTTCCTAACTCTCTGTTCTCCAAAACACCTCCAACAATCAGTGTCTGTTAAATCAAATAGAAGCAGATACAAAATGTTCTACGATGGCCCACATCCTGATATGAGTACTACATAGCAGCATAGCATAATTCTTGCTGCATCATCTGCTCTTAGAGGCTTGAAGGCCATGCAGACAATGGAGTCTGTTAGGGTTGTATATACTAAGTACCTGTCGCTCTGCTATGGTCAACACAGACCTACCCCCACACTATTTCTCGGTAACTTAGTAAGAAGGAGGGTGGGAAGAGGAAGAGGTTCTGGAATGATCAAACAGAAAAACAATCGGGTGTCATTTTCCCTACCTTTCTGGAAGGATTGACCTTGCACCATACAGTTCTGCTACATACTTTATGTAACTGCCCTCTTAACATTGTTGTACCCACCGATATTAGTACCTCCGAGTAGGCGTCTGGGAGCATTAATAAATCCTGTGTTGAACAGACCAGTACACTTAAACTAATAGGGTTTACCCTATCAAGAAGAGGCCCTGAATGCTGGCTTTTAAAATTGAGCAAGATTTATACTCTGGGCTATTAGAAGCCGCTATGGCCCCATTATCCCCCTCTTTCCTTTCTTAATTCCCCAGAAACCTGCCCTTATGTACTTATCTGATTTGCACATAGTCTGCACAAATGTTTATCATGGATCTGCAGGATTCTTTTCTGTACTGCAGCCTGAAGGTGAACCGAACCTGGGTTCATGTTTTTAGGTCCTGCAAGGGTAGTGCATCATCTGCAGCGTAGGCCCAGGAGGTGTGCTCGTCCTCTGAGTCATTGCGATCAGGGTCCACAATGTTAGTGTCCATCTCGTCCCTCGATCTGTGTCTGGCAAATTCCTCAGTGCCACAAAATGGTTGTGTGCAAAGTATGGGCTGATGAATCTGCTCTACTGTACTCGCTGTGTTGGAGTGCTGGGCCTGCTTTCCTGGGAGTATTTCCTATCCTGTGGGTGGCTGCGTTTAAGTGAGAGGAGTTCAGTGATCATTTCCTAACTTTGGAGTTACAAGGATCCAGGCCATTATGAAGGGTTGTAGGAGGTGCCACCGCTATGGTTTCAGGTGGATCTTCTCGGAAGATGTCTTTGAACCTGGCCTTCATCCATATTGAGGATGAGGAACCCAAGCCAGCCGGCCACATTTTTGCAATAAAGGCCATAGCTGTGTCTGGGAAGGCAAACTGATGCACTGTACCATTCACTGAAATCTGTAAGTAAGCAGAATATTGCAGGGTGAAGGGAACTTGCAGAGTGTGGAGTTTGCTTTGCACTTCAGAGAAGGCTTTCTGCTTGGCAGCTAGATCTTTAGAATAGTCTTGAAAAATCATGATCGTATGCTCTCTACAACTTAATTGCTGAAATTCCCTGGCCCTAGTTTGAATAGCTTCTTTCTTGGCATAGTTTAAAATTCTTGCAATGAATGGTTGAGGCCTGTGCCCTCATGTAGGTCTGGGCTGCAAGGAATGATGCGCTTTGATTATAATTTTGTGCCCTTAGGAAGTTGAAGAATCTCTGGTAGCATTTGCTGAAAGAAGGTTAACGCTTTCCCGCTTTCACAACCTTCAGGGAAACCAAGGAGTTGTGTTATTACAGTGACTTCAGTTTTCCAAATCTTCCAACTTGTCTTGGAGAAGTCGAATCTGGGCTGCCTGTTCACAAAAAGTGGTACAGTGACCTTGGAGTACATCGTCCTGGGCTATTGTTTTTGTTCCAGGTGTTCTACTCGTGCATCCATTTGCTGCATAGAAACTGCCGTAGTATTCACCACTAATGTTAGGGCATCTATACTGGTCATGATAGAGGTGAACATATCTCTGACTGAGGTTCTTCCTCCCTGGTGTCAAGTGCGCTTGCAACCTACTGTATGAGCGGTTACAGCTCGGGTTATTTTAAGAAGTCGAACCTGGATGAAATCTTCCCGAATTTAGCCAGTCTGAATGGATACCTTCAGATCACCAGCAAATTAGTTTTCCCCATATGGAGACACAAATATCTATATTTATCTGAGTTCTGGGCTCCTAGGCATGTGGAACTCTGAGATCAAGCCACCATCTTGGTCGCTGGTTGGCCACGCCTACCAACAGGCCAATTTTTTGACAAATTGTAATAAGATAAGATACTAAATTGTAAATAATGTGCAATGATATGGATGAAGTAAGGGATTATATACTGGAAATGAAACAAAATTAATAATGGAAGGTGAGAGAAAAGAAAGGGACTTTCTACAGTATGCACTGCATTATGGGTAAATATATAAATGTATTCCTTGTGTCTCAGATAAAATCAAGTAAGGATAAAGAAACTGAAAAATTTAGAAGAGCACAGGGTCATAATGTCATGAATGAAACCGCCAAGACAGCATAACAGACAACAGCTTGGCAACACAGTGGCAGTACATAATACACTGACAGCACAAAAACGTAGCACGCCTAATGTATTTTTAGTTTTGTGGCTGTGGAGTGCCTCAACTTGCAGAATTTGAGAACATGAGAATAGCAAATCTTGTACTTCATCACAGAAGACTGACATTTAAAGAAACATGAAGAACTGAGGAATGGGGAAATCGTAATACTGAATTTGAAAATATTGACTTTATGACAGCTGTTGAATGCAAAGACATAATTTTGAACAAACAAGAACATAACAATTAAATGTACCAAAACAAACTAATGAAGAAATAGACAGACTCCACTAAAGGCTGATGCCCTACATTTGCTTCTAGCGAGTTTAATGGCAAAATGCAGTGTATCACTGAGGACCATACAGCACCTCCTTTCTTTTGTTCGGTTGTGTTTACCTGCAGGTAACAAAATTCCTCAAAGCATTTAAGAATTTTTGAAGCAGTTTCAGATGTTTCAGAAAACATTGCAGCAACACTACTTTTGCAAGAAATGCAAGAAATACAATGATATGGATAACTTTAACGTTTGTTTAAACACTAAATGCTCCAATGCCTTTGAAAATGCAGGTGTCATAGACTAATACTGTGACTGCGCAATCACAAGCCAACATGGAAACAGAATATTGTCAGCAGAAAAGGACTGCTAGGCCCACCCAGTCAGTCCTTGCCTATTGTACCTCCACGGTCTCTGGGGACCCTACCTACTCCCTGTTTCTGTAATAAGGACCCTGTTTATCCCATGCCCAGGTGAGTCAGACCATGAAGAGGAACTAAGACTTCCTCACAAGCATGAGTGCCACCTCAAGCTGGTGTTGTGGCAAGGGGACACCATAGGTTCTTACATGGGTGGACGAAGGCACCAGCAAGGAGAGGCAGGTATAGCACACTAAGCTGAAAGCTTTTTACAGGAGCGACCTGGGAGCACAAGGAGGTTAAGTGACATGCTCAGGGTCACACAGTATGCAACTGGAAGCTGTGGGATTCAAACCCAGGTCTGGTCTGCTGGATGTCACCAGATTTGCAGATCAGAGCCTTAGACCACTGCACTATACTGCCTCCTACCATGCTCAGAGGTCCTGTAGAAGCAAGGGTCTGTTCAGCAGGACAATGTTCACAGAGGCATATATTGAACAGCAACAAGTGTGAGGCATTAAATATTTATGTAATAAATAGAGAAATAAATAATAAATAAAGTAGCACCTTTATTGGAGTCAAGTACCTTTACTCTACTGCAGCTGAAATTACCTATGGTACCACTACTACCTGGTCGGCAAGTTTTAGCCTGTGCTTTTATGTGCAAACACTTGCTACTTTCAACTACTTCAAAACAGGAACCAAGTCACTTTGAAGTCTATGTCAGGATGTTAAGAGGATTTTACAGAGAACTGAGACCTGAACGGTGCACCTAAACTAAGAAGCAGAACTGGTCACAACAGGGAAACTGATACTTCAGTGATGATCACCAATTAGATCACGGGAACTTAGAAGAGGTTTTGTAAACAGGCCATCAGTTCACTGGCAAAAATCCCTCTCATGGGCTGCTGAGACAAGAGAAAACAAGGTTGTAACTGGGGAAAAGACTCCTGGCACAAATCCATCCTTGGGCTGTCAGGATGAGAAGAACAGAAGATGTGGAACTTGAAACAGATTCTTTGGCACAAAACCTCTTATGTGCTGCCTGGAGAAGAAGACCAGAAGATGTGGAGCTGAAACACATGCTTCAGCACAAACCTTCCTTTGGGCTGCTGGTACAAGAAGAACAGAAGAAATGGAGCTTCAAACAGATTCTTCAGCAAAATCCCTCCTGTGAATCTACCAGGATGAGAAAAACCTGAGTAGGAAAGGAGAAGCTGGTCTTGGATGATGGTCCAGGTTGTTGATCTTCAGACGAGGGTTCTGGATACAGTCTTCAAATGATGGCATGGGATGCTGCTCCTTAAAGAGAAACTCAACCCACTGCACAACGGAGGCCCTTCTAGGATCTGGGTGGCTCCTAAGCTTACCTGACTTCTTAACAGAGTAGGAGCATAGCTTTGACAGAGTAACAAATGGGCCTGTTCTGACGGGCAATACACCAGTTCAGGTAGTTCATTAAGGTAAATGGGGCAATACATCAGTTCAAAAGTCAGTTTATTAGGCAAATGGAGCAATATAACAGTTCAGGTAGTTCATTGGGCAAACAGGTTAATGCACCAGTTCAGGTAGCTCTTTATGGCAAATGGGGCAAAACACCAGTTCAAAAGGCAGTTTTTTAGGCAAACAGGGCAATACACCAGTTCAGGTAGCTTGTTAGGGCAAATGGAGCAATACACCATCTGAAGGCAGTTCATTAGGCAAATAGGGCAATACACTAGTTCAGAAGTTAATTCCGGTAATGAAGTGCTATACCTTTAAATACAGTTCAATAGCAGTCTTTGTATAAGGTACAGTACACTGCCACTTTTAAATGCAGTTCAGTTGGCAGACTGTAAACGTGCATCAGTCATCCCATTAATTGACCCTAATCCCACTGTATCTTCTCCTAGTGAGCTGTATTTGCTATGTCATATGGGTGTTGTGGAGTGCCTGAACCACTGCTGGCTCCTATGGAACCTTACTAGCCCACAACAAAGCCAGTCCCTTCACTGGGGTCTGGCTGCCCAATCTGCTCTCAGCAACCTCTGTGGAATGATTCTGAGGTGGGACAACACCCTCACACCCGTGTGGCCTTGGCGATTCACTGTGTGCAGTCTCACAAGATTTGTTTAAATACATAAAACGGCATTTGCTTAATTTTGGAGCCTGCCCTGCCACTTGTTCCATCCTCTAGAAGCTTCTTTTAATTACACCCAGTGCCTCTGACCCACTACTGCATCCTCTGAGTAGCTCTCTGGCCTTGAGTCTGCTCCACCTCCACTCAGCATTAGCTGTTTGCTCGCATGATCCAGCACATTAAAGAAATTTTGTTTTTGTTATAACAATCTTCTGGTGATCAGCAACTGCCCCATAGTGTTGCCATCAATTCACTGCCCTGATCAAGGGTGAATTACTGCTGAGAGGAGTCAGGCTGGTAGGCTGGCTCTGCAGCTGGCTGTGAGTGGTTCGGGTTGGCTCTCTGGGTGGTCCGGGAGTGGATTTGCTTCTCCACTGAAATCTCCTCCAGTTGATTGCTGTAGCCTCAATCTGGTGCCACTCACTCTCTCAGATCTTTCTGATCACTGCTGTGGCCTACTGACACCACCAACGAGGACCAACGAACTTTACTTAAATTGAAAGACAGGGCAACACTGAACCCACACTGCGGGCCACCAATACTGTTGTTACTCGGGGATCCACCAGACTGATGACACATGAGGAGACCACCACACCGGAAGGCTCTGGAGACAAGTAACACATGGACTGCTGGCTTAGGTAAGCACTTTCTTTTTCTCACAGGTACCCTGTGCCCTGTCTGATCCTTCCATCTTTGGCTGCTCCTCAGTGCCTGGCAGTGCTCTCGGACCTCTTCCTGGCCATTCCTCTTGATGGCCACTGGACCAGAATTGACTCTCCTGGCTCCAATTGATCTGGACCTTTTAAAGACCCTCAATATTTGGAACACCGAGTCCTTGGCAACATGGAGGCAACCAACATTCCTGGAAGATCTGGGCATTCAAATTGCTGGACACTGGCTTGTGCCATGTTTTGGGATGGGAAAACTGTCAGGTGGAAAGGGGGGAGAATGAAAAAGAATCCAACAGCAAACAGCAGTTTTCTGTACATAAGTTGGGCCTATCAATGTTTCACTTTCCTCTCCCTGCAACCTTTACTGCTGTCAGGGGTTTGCACTGGACACCTCACTGGGCTACTGGTTAAACTGTGAGGCTGTTGGGGAACATGCTAACCACTCTGGTAGGGGTGTTCTAGCTGCTGATAGTGCTGCTGGCACATACCCCGCCCCCGAGCTCCTTTCTGGATTCAAGGAGTCCCTGCCACCCACTGTGCTCCCATGAGTGTTCCCAGGGGGTACCTGAAATGTTTTGTAGGTCCTGAACTCTCGCTCCCACTTTTCCAAAATGGCCATAAGCCATGCTCTCCTGCTTTTGGAACAAAGCACAAGCTACCCTCAAACTTCAAAATTGTGTACCACTAGGGCCGACCCAGTAGCACTGAGGGCCAAAGGTGCTGGATGCCTAACCTTGCACTATGCCGATGACCTCTGTTCATGAATGAGCATGATGAGCTATTGGAGGTTGGTGGGGAGGAGGGTGCGGAGTTGGGCAGAGCCGCTGAGGCAGCTCTCCTCTCAGTGGAGGGAAGGTGGTATCCCTCGGCTTTGACTGACTCACAGTGGAGGCCAGGGCACAGTGCAGGCCAGAGGGAGTGCCAGACACCAGGCCATGGTTAGGAGGTAGGGCTGTTACCAGGGTAGTAGTACACATGTGTGCCTCCACGCCGCATGCATCTCTACTCTTGGGGCCCCAGGGTACTGGAAGAAAATGGAGAAAAATGGATCCTCCAGCTGTAGCATGATGTCAGACCTCTGCAGGCTCTGCTTCCAGGCCTGGAATAAGGTAAGCCCTGTAATTCAGGGATGTCAGAGTTAGGGCCATTTGGGCTGTAGGAGATAAATAGTCAATAAAACAAAAATCGTGTGCAACTTAATACCTTCAAAAATCTGGCCTAAAAGCAAATTGCATGACTCCTGTACATGGCATCCCCATTAATTGCCAAACTCATACATTTACTGTATATACTTAAATACTTACTTACATACTTCTCATTTCTAATTGCTCTTCAAGTAGTTGTCTGTAGCATTAATCAATCCTACCAGAGGTTGGTCCTCAACCTCCTCAAGATTTCCTTGCTCTCATGCCTGCTTTCTATTCATCTGTTTCCTCAGCTCTTCACCCATGACCCCTCTCTCTCCTGCCTGTCTCACACTCCTTGTCTACCCATGCACCGTCCCTGTTTATCTTTCTCTCCTTCTCCTTCTTTTGCTGTGATGCTTCCACTACTCCAGATAAGGTGTTCAAAACATAAATTTTAAGTATTTACAGTATGTTCTCTGTACTTGACTCAAATTTAATGGGATTGCATGGATTGTACAAATGTTGAAGGAATGTCCTTATTTGACCACTTCCCTGGTGATCCTAATATCCTGAACTTATTTACTATCTATGTTTCCATTGAACTTATTCCTGATTTACCTCTGTTCCAAGTGATGTATCAAATTTGTTCTATATTTTATTGCATTGTAAATCATTGTTCTGTATTGTATTATATTGTATGAGCTGTAGTGTGTATTCTTGTACCAAGCTGTCCTACCAGGATCTCCTTGTAAATAAACATGTTCAATGGAGTTCTTCCTGCAAATAAGCTTGAACTTGAACATATTTAGATCTCTCAGTCTCTCTTCATAAGACTTCATTTGCAGCCCTTGCACCATCTTGGATGACTTTCTCTGGATTGTCTCCACCCTGAGTATGTCTTTCCTGAGGTGAATCCACTAGAACCAGACACAATATTCTAGGTGGAGGAGTACCAGGGATCCATACAGTGACAGCACCACCTCTCTCCTCCTGCTAGTGATGCCCTTCCCTATGTTGCCAAGTATCCCACTAACCTTGCCCATGGCTTTGTCATTCTGCACTGCCACCCTGATTTCCTCTTAAATAATAATCCTGAGGTCCATTTCCACCTAGTGACAGTCAGCAGCCTCCTTTGTTTCATATTCATTAACAGGATTTCTGTGCTCTAGGAGCATGATTCTGCACTTTTTGGGATTAACCCACAACTCCCGCCTTCAACCACTCCATTAGTTTTCCTAAATTACTGCTCATTGTTTCCACTCTCTCCTGCGTGTCCACTGTACTGCAGATCTTAGTGTCATCTGCAAAATGACAGACCTTCCCTTTAGTTCCTCAGCAATGTCCTCTATGAAGATATTGACAAGGACTGGTCCCAGAACTGAACCCTGAATTACCTGGTTGGTCATACCCATCATTAAAATGCATGCCATTTTAACATTACCTATGCCTCCTACCCATTAAGTAGTTTTGAATCCAATTTACCATTTGGCACCACTCCCAAATTGGTCAACTTCCTTATCAGCCTTCTTGTGGAAAAGTGTCAAAGGCCTTGCTGAAGTCTAGAGAGACTATATCTACTGCCCTCCCTTGGTCTATTTCCTGTTAACCCAGTCAACGAAATGTATCGGAGTTGTCTGGCATGATCCTCTGCTCTTGAATCTGTGCTGTCTGTGATCCTGCCGCCCATTGACTTCTAGATAATCTTCTGGCTCTCTTTTAGCAGGATTTCCATTAGTTTCCCCACAACTGAGGTTAGACTGACTGGCCTGTTGTTGCTATATTCCTTCTTGCTGCTTGCTTATGCAGAGGAACTACATTAGCCCTTCTCTAGTTCTCTGTAACCAATCCTGTTTCCAGTGAGCTAAGGACACTGCTCCCAGCAGGTGGGACCCCTATAAGGGTGAGTTTTGTTAGGCGGCTCCAGTATGAGTGACTCAATAATATCACGGTATTTAGGAGTGACTGTCAAAAGTAAACTAAATGATCCTGTATAGCTAGTGTAGCAGTGAACTACACTTGCTATGACAGGATATAGAGTAATGTGTGTGGCCAGCCTCCACCAAGTTGGTTGTTTGGTGTAGTGGCTAGAGTCGCTATCTGCAGAGTCAGCTGACCTGGGTTTGCATCCCACAATAGCAAATAAAAACAGGAGCAATGGTCCGTGGCTGAGGATCGTCGCTGTTTGCGGCGCTCCATTCTTTTCAGTTGCCTTTTTGCTTGGACGATATTTGCACTGCTCTTTGTGTGCAGCGCTGTTAGGGACTCTCCTTATCACATAATTCCTCAGTGGAGTAGCTAGATTTTTCCTGAGCTCCTTCAATACCCTCGGATATATCCAGTCCGGCTGGATAGTCTTATTCTCTTTCAGGGCTTCAAGTTCTTCTAATACTCTTTCTTCTGAAAATGGTTGTGTGTCCACCACTTCCCACCCATATTCTTCATCCTCTCTGGTGGCCCATCTCCCTTTCCTCTACTGTGAAAACTGACAAAAGTACCCGTTTAAAATGTCAGCTTTCTTTGTTCACCTTCCACACAATCTTTCCTTTCCACCTCTTCTTATCTTCACTATCCCACTCCTAACTTTTCTCACTGACATATCAGAAAATAGTTGTATCCTCATCCCTCATTTCCTTGCAATTATTTCCTCCATCTGTGCCTTAGCTCTCTTAACCCCCTTTTCTGCTTCTTTTTGCCTTGCCTGATACACTTTTTTTTAATTTATATTTTATATTTGCTTGAAAATACCATTGATCACAAATGCTCTTTTACAAAGGTTCTGAGTCTGTAATGTATACAATCTGAGACAGTGAAGGCAAAACATTGGCTAGCATAACAAGTAGGAAACAGGAATTCCTGTTCTTTTCCTTTGAATTTGTTTGTATCTTTTGAATGCTGCACTTTTTTCTTTCATTGTCTTTGCCACCTCCTTGGAGAACATTAGTGGTCTTCTTTCCTCCTGCTTTTCTTACCTTTTTTACAATTGTCTTAATGTTATCCTCCTTATACTCTTTACTGTATCTCCACCCCCTGGCTTTTCCTCTCCCCATACATTTTCTGAGGTATTCTCCATTTCTTTGAAATCTACTCCTCCTGCTATCCAGGACCCATCTCTTCATGTGTCCCTCCCTTATCTCCTAAGGGTATATTTGTATGTATGCAGTACACATTGATGATGGAGACATGTTACAGGGAAGGGCATTAATGCATCAGGTGGGGGTCTGTATTGCAATCGGGATGGGCAGTCATGTGTTGGGGAGGTTGTGTATGGCTCTAATGGGAACTGGGTGGGCTAGTATGTAGGGGTGGCACTGTTGAGTCGGGGATGGGGCATACATGTGTGGGGAGGGGCTGCGTACCTATAGGGGATGGGGCAGACATGTGTGGGGGAGGGTGTGCTTGGCACTAACAGGGTGTGGCAGACCTGTGTTGGGGGTATGTGGTTGGAACACAGGGACTGGGTGGACAAGTGTACATATCTTGTGTGGATCCATGACAGGACACTTTGCTCATATGTATGGGCACTTGCCTGTTCACAGGGCTGGGGTGGTGCAGGTAGTTGGGTCCTGGTGCCAGTGGGTATAGTCTGTGGGGCACACAGTGGGTAACAGCAGGTCCACCTGGCATAACTCATGCCCTCCTATGCCCCCCAATGCACAGTACTAAGGCTTAGTGCATGGCACATAATGCAGGGTGGATAATGCAGGCATACCCCAGCATGCCCACCCCATATACACTGCTGTCCATGCAGCCAGGGAATTGGGTGCATAGGGGTGTTGTGACTCTTTGGTGCATCCTGCAAGGGAGGGGCGTAATGGATGCAGAGTGGCTACATGCCATGGATACATGGCACGTAGGCACTCTGCACATTCATGTATTGGCACCAATGCTTCTAAGGTATGCTGGAGTGACAAAGAGCAGCATAAAAGTAAGTGCAATATCTATATAGAGTGCAGAGACACTTTATCATTAAATCCAGCTGGCATCAATGTTTCTAAAGTTCTTTTCTTCAGGTCAGGTCACCTGCAGCATATTTCTTTCTCTTTCTTCTCCTATGCCATCGACTGGACTAACACTGCTACCACATTTCTTTATGACAGCACAGCAAATAGGTCCAGGCTACGGAGTTCAAGTTTGGTGACAGAGTACTCCTTCTGTTGCATACCTCTGAGAGCAAACTCCTAGCTAAATGCAGGGACAATATGAGACCCTCAGAAAGGTGGGCCCAGTTGATTATGAAGTCTTATAACAAGACGAAAAAAGAAAACACATTTACCATGTTTATTTGTTGAAAACCTGGAGAGACAGCTACTGTACAGTAGGTATTTTCATTGACCCAGAAGACCTTAAAGGGCTCCAAGTCTGGTAACAGATGAGGACAGTGATCATGCAACCCTGGACAAAGGACCTAAAAATACAAAGGATCAGACCACCATCCCAGTGGGTGAATGGATCAACCAGACTCAAAAGCAAGAAGCCCGAAAGTTGGTAGAGAATTTTGGCAATGTATTCTTCCGAAAGCAGGACAACATAGGCACAGCTCCAGGTGTTCAGATCTGCCAACAACCATACAGACTACAGGGAAGAATCCAAGAAACAGTGCAGGAGGAAATCCAGGCCATGTTGGAGCTGGCAGTCAGTAAGGAATCCTAGAATGAATGGGGTAGCCCTATTGTGCAAGTCCCAAAACCAGATGGACCACTCCATTTTGTATAGACTTTCTGATAGTTAATGTTGCATCCAAGTTCAATGCCTACCCGATTCAAAGGGTAGACAAACTTTGGACTGTCATTACATTAGTACCCTGAACTTGACCAGAAAGTATTGGCAAATCATGTTAACTCCTGAGTCCTGTAAAATGGTGTTTGTCACCCCATTTTGGCCTACCTCAGTTTATTGTGCTTCCCTTTAAATTGCATAGAGCCCTAGCCACATTCCAGAGAATGACAGACTGCATCTTTTTCCCCGACTGTACATAGCAGCTTATCTGGATAATATTTTGTATTTAACCCTAATTTAGACAGCCCCCTAAAGGATGTGGTCACGGTACTTCAATTTCTCAGGAAGGCAGGTCCTATGGCCAATGCCATGAAATGCACACCAGGGTGGCAGGAGACCAAACATTTAAGCGTATATGGTTGGGAATGACCATGTGTGCCTAGTTATTCCAAAGTAAAGGCCTAGCTGACTGCTTCATCCCAACTACTCAGAAGGGTACTGGGTGAATATAGTGTGGACAGAACCACACATGGGAATACCACATAGCACATACAACATGGTGTTCTAAGCGCAACAGGGTACAAAGCCTGCAAGGCACAAATGTTGCATCTGGTTTTGTACCCTGTCCCATATGAGTGATGGGGAGGAGTGACGCAGAGGTCAGTGGTCTGCTGAGCTGCTGCCATGGCTCAGTGGGATGAGTCGCAGCACTGCAGGGTACTGTAGCTATGTGTCTGTGGAATGGGGCTCGAATCCCAGTCCTATACATTTTGGAAAAACTGCATGGTGAGATTTCCTTTTTTCTCCTTCATCGGTGTTGCCTCTTGTCTCTGTGTTGAACCCCCTCCCGAGTTGATTATATTTTTGGATGGGGGCCGGGGTACAGCCCCTATAACATGGGATAAGGAGGGTAGAGCACCTCAGAAGAAAAGAACTTAAGAATTTTGTTCTAGCCACTGTGTTTGACATTTTATTACAGCGGCAGCAATGTATCCACTGTATTTACAGTATGGTACGTTGCTGCACTGTTTTGGTATATGGCATAATGGTCCCATGTCCTCAAAAGCCGGTTAGGTCCATTCTGGACTTGCAGGGTATTACCAATGGTTTATTCTGGAGTTCTCAGCCCTTGCTACCCAACTGACTAACCTGACCAAGAAAACCACCTGAATAAAGTCAATTGGTCACCTAAGTATCAAATAGCTTTTCAAATCATCAGAAATGTATTGTATGAGGGCCAGTATTTGCAATCCAGATTTCAACTGTCCCTTCATTTTGTACACAGATGTCTCTAAGGCAGGGCTGGAGCAGTGTTATCATAAGACTTTATGGATGGCATTCACCTCATCCTATATCTATCTTGCAAATGATTTTCCAAGGAGCAGTGCTATGCCGTGCTGGAAAAAAGGTGTCTGTCAGTAACATGGGCAGTGGTCACCATATGCAACTATCTGTTGGATGGAAGTTCATCCTTGTCACTGACCACACACCCCTGAAGTGGTTACATGTTATGTGGGATGCCAATGCACCTGTCACCTGATGGTATTTGATGCTGCAGCCTTTATTGTTTGATGTCCACCACTGATCATGTGCCCACCATGGTAATGCAGATGTTTTCTTATGGCAGGGTGGGTCTACGCCCTTACAATGCATGCCACATGCACAACTCTGGGGTTGTGATGGATTGTAAGTCCATTATGCTCCTTTCACCCCAAGACTGCTTCACAACCCTGTAACATAGGCAATGCAAGTTTTGACTGAGCTGTGGTCAGATTTGTACCAAATCCATTTTGTTTTAAAACTGGCTCTTAAGAACTCACTCCACTGGATATTTGACTTGCTGACTGTCTCTCAGGGAAAGGGAAGTGTTGACAAGTAACACCTGAGCCCAACAAGATCTCATTAGAGTTGATATAACTGTTGAGAGCTTTTGGGATGCTTTACCTTTATTTCTAATGAATTTGCACAGTGCAGATCTGGTGAGAGGCAATTTCAATGCGATCTTCCTTTACACATTTTTATAATGTGTTTTCCTAGAATATGCCTGCTGATTGCTATATATTAAGCCTGGATAGTTCACAGAAGACATGGCATCTTATTTTCAGTGGGCTCTACATCTACACAATATTATGCTTCACTGTGAAAATCATGACACACTAAAAACAATATTTTATATCTGGACTAGGCTACCCTGAATAAATACTTTATAAAAATGTTAAAATCATGATACCACTGATAACAAGATATTGCGTCTGATCTGGGACATCCTGAGTAAATACAGTGCAAAAATGTGTAAAATGAATATCCCTATGATAATGAGATGTAGCACCTCCCTATGCTAAACAGGATACAAAATATAGGATAAGTTATATTTAAAGGAAATCTACTGAAACTGAATTTCACTATGTTCACTGACATAAGCAAACAGTTTCTTTATTGTTTTATAACGTATTAGATTGCAGTATTTATTTTGAATGTTGTAGCCATGAGGAAGGCGGTATAGTGCGTGTATGTGTGTGTGTGTGTGTGTGTTATGTGTGTGTGTGTCTGTGTCTGTGTTTGCTGTAGTTCAATATATTTTTTTCCCAAAAGCATAGTAAAAATGCCTACTGATTGCTATATACAGTATTTAGCCTGGATAGTTTACAGAAAGTCCAAAAGAAAGACAAATCTCCTGAGCCGGATGGCATTCATCCGAGAGTACTGTGGGAATTAGGGACATACTGGTTGCACCCCTGGTGGAGCTCTTCAACCAGTCGCTGAGACAGGGAGGGTACCTAGATTGGCGAGAGGCACATGGTGCCAATCCATAAAGGTGGGTCGAGGGAAGTACCAGGTAACTATAGACCCATCAGTTTGACCTTGGTGGTGGGAAAATTAATGAGAGTATACTAAAGGAACGATTGGGGTATACTTGGAGGAGGTAGGAGGTCTGGATAGTCTGGCAACATGGGTTTGTGCCAGGTAGATCATGTCAAACCAATCTTGTGGAGTTCTACGAATGGGTAACATCAGAACTGGACAGGGAAAGTCTGTGGATGTATTATTCTTGGACTTCAGCAAGGCAGTTGACTCTGTCCCCACAATGGTCTGGTGGAGAAACTGATGGGGTTGGGAGTAGGCCTTTGATGGTCAGATGGATTGAAAACTGGCTAGCTGGAAGCACCCAGAGAGTAGTGTCGGTGGGGGAGCTCTCGAACCCTAGAGAGGTCGGTAGGTGGGGTACTGCAGGGCTCAGTCCTGGGTCCAATCCTGTTTAATGCATACATATCGGATATCAGGGAGGGTATAGGGTCTAAATGAGTCTTTTCACTGATGACTCCAAGATGGGAGCAGTAGTTGAGGGGAAGAGGAGAGGTTGGCCCTGCAAGGGACCTGGACACCCTGGAAAGCTGGGCTCACACATGGAAATTAAATTTCAATATCAGCAAGTGCAAGGTGTTACATCTTGGGTGGGAAACCCTAAACACAGGTACACCTTTGGTGAGAAGGTGCTGGAGGCCTCAATAGGGCAAAAAGATCTAGGGGTCATGGTGGATGCATGTATGAATAATTTGAGCAGTGCAGGAGAGCGGCTAACAAGGCAAACAGGATGTTGGGATGCATCATAAGGGGATTACCTCTAGGAGCAGGGAAGTGATTCTGACGCTGTACAATGGACTGGTTAGACCACACCTTGAGTACTGTGTACAGTACTGGAGACCACACTTGAAGAGGGACATACAGCTCCTGGACAGGTTACAGAGGAGGGCAACTAAGATGATATAGAGGACTAGAGGATTTGACGTATGAGGACAGACTTGAGAAGCTCTGCCTGTTTTCATTGGAGGAGAGGAGAGACAAGGGACATGATTGAGGTCTTTAAGTACCTCAAGGAAATAAATAGGGTAAACATGGAGGGATCTTTAGACTAAAGCAGGGAGGTATCACCAGCAGGCATGGTTTGAAGTTGGAAGGTGGAAGGGTGATGGGGGAAGAGGAGGAGGTCTTTCACTAAGAGGGTGGTGGACCTTTGGAATGCACTGCCTGGCCAGCTGGTTCAGAGATCCACAGTGGAGGCTTTAAGAGTGGGTGGATAGACACAGAAAGAGGATGTATCAGATAATGGCCTGGCCCAGGGGTGGGGATGGATGATAGGGGTTTCTGGAACACAGGGGGAGGGCCTCAGCACCCAACTAGGGATCTGAGGTTTGAGCACACCGATAGACTGTAAGACCTAATCTGCTGGCAATTAGTATGTTAGTATATGTCTGTGATAGTTCTTATCAGATAGTGTCTTAAGAGGTTAAAAGAACTGTGTAAACCTTTTTAGATTCTGCTGGTAAAGGGTGACATTTATGAGGTATGAATCTTTCTTGAAAGACAATATCTGCCCAACTGAAGCTAGTAGCAAGAAAATGTTTAAATGCTAAGTATTTATATGTACAAGTTGTTGCATTTTGAAGGTGGTAAACAAACCTCCAGTTTAATAGGCAACCAATATTTAACAGTTGTTTCAGTTTCCTAATGGCCATCTGATGAGCAGCTTGGAGTGCTGTCTCAACATTCTAAACAGAAAGAATGGAGTATTTTATTTCAGCTGGCATAGTGATTTATAGCTGTGGAAGGATACATTGAAAACTCCAAAAATGTGTTCCACAGTAATCCATTTTCCAGCTACAGACTGCAAGATGACTGTAGGCTCCACCCACAACCATAATAAAAGGGAAGAGGAACAAGCAGAAGGATGTTTCTGTTTCTGTTAAATGGAAGGAGAGACTGGCAGAGACTGAACTGAATTTTTGGTTAAGCTGATTACAAGCTATTTTTTTGTTTTTTTCTCTTGCTGAAAGTAAAGCAGATTTCATTTGATTTAAACTGGTGTCTGGAGTGTTCTCTTTGAGAGTGTTCACAAAGAAGCCACCTGGTTTAGTACCCTGGTACATGACTAGACACTGCAAAATGAATAGAACATGAATATTAAAAAAGAAGCCATGAATAACTCTTATCATCTTTAGTAAGTAATAAGCAATGATTCTCAAAACAAAATAGTTTGTTTTTCTTTATTGCAAACAACAACAATAAAAAATACCCTGTCTAGTCTGGATAATTGAAAATATGTGATAAATTAACTTAGGTATGGATAACTGAAAAAACAACATGATAAATGAACTTAGGCCTAAGTTCAGCAGCCTCCGTCCTGACTTCTTCATAGGATCAAAAACAAGCTCTAATGGTCTATCAGAACAAAAGATATACAGTATGTATTAGTAAAGCTGTCCCTGCAAAATTTAATTGGTTTAAAAGGATGATTTCACAAATACATTTCCCACATGAGAACTTTGCAAATAGATTTACTAGTATCTTGTTTGCATTGCACTAAAAATTATTATAAAGAAAAATAAATTGCATTTATTGTCCCACTTTACTCATAAGCTGTGCAAATTGTTTCATGGATATGGTTGCCAAATGTCATTAATATGTAATCCAAGACTTACTGTTCACTTGTTAGATTATACATATTTTAGTACCTCTTGTCTTCAAATTGCAAAGCCATAATATAGAGGATAATGCCTAATACATAGATGATAACCACAGTGTAATCATCTCGAGTTGTTGCTAAGGCAACAGTACCATAGCCCTAGGCAACAATGAGAGGTGATTAGTCAGCGGTTGTCACCTATGTGTTAGGCATCGTCTTTATAGTGTATTTGGCCACCAAAACATATTTTATATGTTCAAAATGCCCCACCTTCCCACCCTACTCCACAAACAGGTTATTCACCTAACCTGTGGGAATGACCATCACCAACACAAGAACAAATGTAGTTTGAAGAACAAACCAAATAACTGTGAAATTCATTACTGCAATTTTAAACTTGTTTGGGCAGTTCATAAGAGACAATGAGGAAAAATGAACTTGGGGAAAACATCCGGTTGCCCCGTTGAGGTCAAGGTGGCATGCATGACATGAGAACTGTGGGAAATCACGCTGCATTAGCCTATCTGAGGTTGGACCACTGTTGAACTGTGAGCCTGACATTGCAATAGCAAGTTTCAGTGATGATAAACTGCTATGATTGGAATGAAGTTTGAATAATTTGCTGAGACTGTCGATCCGTTCTTTGTGGAATGCTGCTTATCAGTGACATTCTTTTCTGTAAACCCACTGAAGCGACATACACATCATGTCAGCGGGTTTACAGGTTCGAAACTTACTGATTTCAGAGGGTAATCAACATTCCAAATACATTATGCTCATTTTAATTATAATGAAGAATATTGCTATCTTCTCCAAATGTTTAACTTAATTATCATTATAGGTAAATGTTATACAAAACAAAAATAATTCAGTTTTTTCTTAAATGTAGCCATAATCTAAGGTATTTCAATATATTTTTTTAATTTAATGTTAATCTCCCTTATTGTTCCCTTTTAGTAACCCCACCGACGTGTGCCTCACCTGGAAACAAGTCTTAGCTCAGTGTGCCTTTCCTAATTACTTATTTTTAAATATAAATACAGTAGTAAAGTTGTGTTTTATGATTATACTTTAAAAGTTCTAAACTGATGATTTTGTGTTGACAATCTCTCTTTGCCCACTCTGCATATAAACGTTTTTCTGTTTAAATCCCTAGTTGAATTTGATAAAAAAAATTCTCATTGTTTGCCATTAGCTACATACTGTAGCACAGCTCTAAAATTGGACTCATATAGTGCACAAAGATGGTCCAGTCCTGTTTTAGAACCCAAATGTTAGATTAATTAGAAGTTAATAAATCAATACATGATAAAAAGAAAAATGGAAAGGTGGAAAAACTACTATGAGTGTACACACTTAAAAATGCACCTAAAAACTCATGGCTAATAATTAATTTGTAAAATAATACATAGGCAGTGGCATGTAGCTAAGCAATAATACTCGACAGGATGTGGTATATCATAGGATATCATTGTGACTCATTTGCATTGTGAGTCAAGAAACTGCAGGTTAAGTGACTCATGCATTCAAGAAGTGATGATATCCTATAATGTAACACCCTCCTGAGTATATTGCTGCAATTATACAATGAAAATGAGGACATAAAACAATTATCATTTTCAATGCAATAGAATTTTTGAGACAAAATAGTCCCAACTTTAAATTAACTGATTATAAATCTCAAATTAACAATTAGATAGTTAAATATACCTTAGCAATGTATTTTATGCTGTGACTCTCAATCATCTATGGCAAGGTCCTTTAATGAGAATGGCAGTGTAATGATTTATTTATTCATGAAGTCTATGACTGGAACTTTTCCTTTACTGAAATTATGGCTTGGGTTTTATAATAGGTGTAAACCAATCAAGTTTATTTATTCATTAAGGCCATTGTGTATATATATATATATATATATATATATTTTTAAACACCTAAGGTGTGTAATGTCTCATAAACCATAGGAGCAAAGTTTGAGTCACATCTATCTATCTATCTATCTATCTATCTATCTATCTATCTATCTATCTATTCATATATGTAACCCCCATTACCCGGGATTACTAGAATCCCAGTAAGACCTAGTGCTAGGCAAGGAAGGCAACTTGGAAACTCCAGTTAAATGGATTTCCACTGTCTCACTCTGTTCTCAGTCTCAGGAGAGAGTGAGGATGACATCACCATAGAACTCTCGCAGCTGCATGAGCCACACTGGAATCTGCAGTTCGAAGTTAGGATAGAATGTTGGGATGTTTTGAACAGAGACTCTGTGTGCAGTCTTGAAGAGAAGAGCAGCACAGCAGTCTGTAGACAGGCTTTTGAGCCTTAAGCTCTGTCATAGAGCTACTGTAAGGGAGGTATGTGTTTCTACCAAAGAGGAACACAGTAAGCTGTTTGTGAAGTGGTGGAGACCGCTGTTACGGAATGTGCCCCATCCCTGAGGGGATGGGGGTGGAAGGGTTTGTCTGTCTTCCAGGGGCAACCCTCCTGGTTCCAGCTAGGGAAGAAGCTGCTTTATGTCAAGTTCTGCTGCAGCACCAGAAGCTGTGGGATAGAAATTCCTGTGAGTAATCGCCTGTGGGGCACCTGCAACCAAAGGGTGAGTTTCGATCTTGCAGAGGGCCTATGTTTTCACCTGAATTGTTGGAAAGTGGGGATTGGACTACTTAATTTGTGGGAGGTCTAGTGTAATAGACATTGCCAGTTAATTCAAGTAGGTTCAAGTCCAGCACAAAAAGTAAGGTAAAGTGGGATTGGACTGCTAAATAATTGGGAGGCCTAGAGCAATGGGCTAAGCCAAGTAAAAGTATGTTCAAGTCCAGCACAAAGAGTAAAGTAAAGTGGGATTGGACTGCTAAATTAGTGGGAGGCCTAGAGCAATGCCAAGCCATAAAAGTATGTTCAAGTGCAGCAAAATGGGAAAGCAAGACAAGTAGAGGAAATGTGACATACATTTAGCCTTAATCTACATTGCCAAGTTTTACAGAATGAGATGTTTAATGTCCAGAGAAATGGCCGGGTATGAATTGTGGAAGCGAGAGGTGGAGACCCCCATCAGTAGTAACCAAATTCATCTCTACGGATTTGCTCTGTGGCACCTTTACTTTCTCTCAGGTACTTGGCCAGTGCCTGAGGAAAGTACCGGACATGGGATTAAAAGGAAGTTTCCCTGATAGAGCTGAGGTGCTCTGAGGTGGTTTAGGGAGCCACCAGCAAATGTTTCCATGACATATGAAAGGTGTCCGAGTGACCAGCAAGGAAGCTGAGCCTGGGAATCCCAGACAGTGTACAAGTTTGGGCTGTGTACCCAAAGCAGCGTGCAAGTCAGGCTGTGTGCCTGTGGGTTCAGAGCCTGAGGGCTGAAGTGTTGAAGAAGTGTTTCTAATTTTTTTTTAGTCTGCATTACCAGAAATGTAGCCCCATGGGGGTCCGTCTATGCTTTGTTTGTTCTGCTTGGATGTGAATAAAGCCACACTTTAGAATCCCATTCCTGGTATTAGACATTACAGTTATTGCTTCCTGTGTTCAGAATTACTTGGGTGCCTCTGTGCAGAGTAGCCAAACCTAGACTTTGTGCCGAGTAACCTATTCCTCCCTGAACCCAGTCCCCACCTGGTACCTGCTGTCAGATTCAAACATCATACCACCTGTCATTTGCAAAAAGGCAGGTGGGTATATATATATATATATATATATATATATATATGTGTGTATGTATCACACACCAAGGGTGTATAAAGATAATGAAACATAACATTTTCTTTTTTTAATACTTATGCCTTCATATTCAAATGCTTAGCATGGCACTAGCCAGGTTAGCACCATGCTAGCTGTACATAGTGCTGGCTGGAGAGGGCCATATTCAAAGTCCCCTGGTGTACTCTACAAAACTGACAGTGTGACCATGCAGAATATACCACTGCAGCTATGGAAATGAGTGATCCCCATGTTTGCATGGTGCAGCAGTATATTCAAGGTTTCAGCAGTGCTAAACAGCCACCATTACAGCACTGTTTATCTCACCAAAGCCCTGCCCTTAATCCCACACCCTGGTGCACACCCCTGATTGCCCACTGTATACTTCTAAAATCCCTTCTGGAGGCCTAATGTTCCTCCCACACCACATCACCCACTTAATACTTTTAAAAACACCACTTGATGGTCAAGTGTCCCTCTGGTTGCCCACTGTATAGTTTTACATCCCTACCTGGTGGTCTTGTGTCCCCCACTCCCAATCACCCACCTATCCAAAGCATAGTTATAACCCAGTGGTCTAGTGACCCCTCGCCCCCACACACCTTGGTCATCACTACCATTCCAGCAAATCTGAGATGGCAACTGGCAAAGCCTTCCTCCCACTACCTCATCTGGCTGCCATCAGACAGGCATTCATGACTGTATGTGCCATAGAATCAGTTGATTCAGACATTCCATTGTGATGGGTGCAGCTTAATCAGCTTCTGTGAATGAAATCCTCCAGGTGGTCTCAGGGTTGCACTCTGCCTACTGTACTTTGGATCCAGGACCTACTCATCTTCTTTAGCTTGATGGGTGGTCTTGGTACCAATTTTCACTGAGAGCATTGGGTGTTCCTTATGGAAGGGTGTTTTTCCTAATGTCACTGATGAGGGTGGTGATGAGATCCTCCTTGAAAAGTCATTATAAGACTCTCATGATCTGGTGAATTAAAAGATGGTTTAAAATCTCTCTTTTGGGGAAGGTAATTAAAATGTGGCAGCAGCACAGCTTAAGAGTTGCCTGGAAAGTTGTGAGAACAATGAGCCTATCCAGTCAGGTATTTCGCCTCAGTATACAGTTGCAGCAGTTAACATGGTGAGCTATTTCCGAAATTTCTGTGATATTTCCAGAGATATTCCTGCCTGCTTGCAGTAATACTACAGGGCCACCAGACATAATCTCTTTATTCATATATCTGACTATACCTATTGCTGAAATTGTAGCACTAAGACTGTTCTTGACAAGGTGTTCAATGATCTCCTCATGGCAAGAGACAGTAGATGTTGTTCCATCTTGATCCTGTTGGTGTTTGACATGATGAGCCATGGGTGCTTGCGGTCCAATTGAGACACTTTATAAAACTCACTGGAAAAATACTGTGATGGTTTGAGTCCTAATTATCCTGTAAGATGCAGCAGATGGCATTAGGGGATAACATCTCAGAGGATGCTCTACTCTACTGTGGGATTTCCAGGGTTCGGACATGACCCCATGCACTGTATATACTAGGGCTGTGCGAATACCTTTTTGAATATTTGTTACATCCGCTGCCTTCTTCTGAATGAAGTCCCTTGTGCATGCGCTGTTTACTTGTGTAGTATCATGTGATCAGCTGGTTCTACTATGCATGCAAGCACGTGAGTGGTTTATTCACAAGAAGGCAGCCGGCCTTGGGGGAGGGTGGGCTGTGCCGTTGCTTCTCTCCTATAATTTTCAAATAGGGTGGTGTGGGGTGCAGGATGGGGAGGAACTGCTCCTAGATACTGAGGTGTGTGTGTTGGGGAGGGATAACAGTCTTGAAACCTGGTGGCCAGCTGTGGAGGCGGGCAGGTTGTGTCGGTCACCATCACTGCAGTTTTGTTTTATAAAGAAAGTCATGGCATGTCAAAATGGGGTGAGGAGGGGATTTGGGTGTTAAATGAGGGTGGGGACAGGGGCTTTCTACATAACATCGGATCTGCTCTAGGGAGGAAAGTGTGGGGGCTTTTGGCTTTTTCTTTATGTTTTAGGTATGCATAAAGGTGTTTCCATTGTTTTAGGTATGCATAAGGTGTTTCCGAATAGGAGCGAATAGTGCACTATTTGTCATTAGGGATCCGAACAACAAACAGCACATTATTCGTGGTATCGGAATACATTATTCACACAGCCCTAGTGTATACTGCTATAAGGAGATCATTAGATAGTATAGTCTGGGTTTTCACTGCAATGCAGAAGATACACAGCAGTACCTGCCCTGTGCACTTGATGGGGTCAATGCATTCTCAGTGCTGGTTGAATGTTTGCTGGAAATTCAGGACTGGATGGCCTTGAGCTGGCTCAGTCTAAACCCATCAGTAGGGAAGGCATTGCTGGTGAAACCAGGCTGAGATGGGTCAGCAATGAATGGTGATATTTCACTTTGACCATCTTTAAATGGGACTACAGTAAGAGCAGTGGCTAGAGTGAGAAATCTGGGTGTCACTGTGGACTGCAGGCTGACACTTGAACAAGTGTTTGTGGCGTTCTGTAATGGCTTTTTCAGTCAGTGTAATGTCACCCAGATTAAAGCCTATCTTGAGCCAACCAAACTGGTAACACTGGTCCATGTCTTGCTACCAGAGGACTGGACTACTTCAAGCTCTTTCCCTAGGGCTGTGTATGGATTTGGGACATAGCCTGCAATGGGTGAAGAATGATGCTGCCAGGCTGATTGTGGAACCTTACAGTCTGAGCACATCACTCTGCTTCTGTGTGCTTTGTAGTGGTTGTCACTTCAAAAGTGTATCAACTTTTAGTTCTGCTTGATAACTTACAAAGTCATGGCTACTTAAAAGACCTATCCAAATTAATTCCTATCCACCCCATGTTTTCTTCCATACGGATGTCCTGAGAGTTCCTTTCTCACATCTGAACTCTGCAGGGACTGAGCTTTTGGTTACTGCTCATTATTGTGAAACTCTTCTACCTGATATTCATGGAGCTCCATCAGTGAATGTTTTAAGGCATTGCTAAAACACTCATAATTAATTTAGCTTTTGAGTCTGACTGAACTAAATTAATTGATTAGCTGAAATTATCATTCATATTTTATTGTTATTTTATCATGTCTCCTTTCTCAAGCAGCCAGTTGAGTGGATACCCTCCTCACAGCTCCCCTTACAGCAATCCTCAGGACTCTCCTCTCAAGCGGCCAGCTAACTGGGTCATGAGGGCTGCAGCTCAAGCCGTGCCCTCTGTCAAAGGCTACAGCAGACCGCCCCCAGCACAGGTACTGCAGTGCTTTCAGCTGCTTCTGGCCAACATGGTTTTCAGCATGCAGCACCAAGACACCCCAGCTTTTTGGTGTCGGCAGAGCTGACTGATAGACACTTGGACACTCATCATCCTTCTGCTTTTAAATTAATTCTGTGAGGTGCCTTAATTACAATCTGCAAAATCCAATAGTGTTGTCCAGTTTTGTGTGGGTATTTATTAGCAACAGTGTTCGTTTTAGAGCCTGTAAGTACTTTATAATAACTTGAGAGCAATTTTTTCTGTGGGTTCATCCAGTTATTATTGCCATATTAACTGGCCAGCTACTATGGCAAACATGCTCACTGTTAGAACACTAAGTGCGAGCCAGAAACATACTTACAGGGTAAACACTATGAAGTAAAAAACACACCCCTGCAGAAAACAAAAGCAGCCAAGCACAGCTTGTCTCCCAGCCATCACTTCAGACCCCACATTCTTTCCATTATCTCATCAGATCTTCACCGAGCGCAGTAGACACCGGAACACTTAGAAAAAACATGAATTCACAGTTCCAAATACCAGTGGTTCCTGACAGAAACAAAATGGCAGTTGTTGGAATTTTTCTTGGTCCTGTTTAACGTTTCTCACAAGTTTTTACGAATGTAATACAGTTTTACAGTTTCAAAATTACAATAAAAGCATGTTGTTAACAGCAGCTGTTGTATCAGTATGTCACTCAGGATACAGCTGATATGGTCACAGGAATCAGACTGGAAAAATTGCTCACCGAAATGATAACAAATAAAGCATGGGTAGTATATCAATTTACTGCACATTCTCAGAGTGGAATGCTTTTATAAACCCTTCGAGCTTTGCTCTTGGAGTTTATGTTGCATCCCACACCTCAGGTGTGCATTAAATTTTCATAATGCACATTATCCCATACCTTTATTCTCTGTATCTCACTCAGCTAGCCTTGTTCTAATAAACAGCTCACAACAGCTGGGTGCTTTATTTACAACCTGTTTCTAGCCATTGTAACCCATGTTTACTTGCTCCAGGTATCTATTGTAGACTCCTGGGCTGTGCACTGTAGGTCTTTCATGTGGTTTCATAAAGCCAGTAGCCCTTTTCAATGTCTAAGTGCAGCTACAGTAGCAGATTCTATTTGGGTTAAGCAGAACACACAGAGGAGCAATTACCTGCCTTTGGTAGCCCCGTAGCAATCCTTGCTGTGTGATCTCCTGCCCATTGGACTCAAATTACTTACCTTTCTACTAATCTTTCCCTATTTCATCCAGGTCCCTTACAGTGATCCTCTCAAGCAACCAGATGACCAGGTTGTGAAGGCTGCAGCTCAGAGGCCCTCCACTTTGCAAAAGGCTACAGTGGACCCCCCGCACAAGTACTGCACTGCTTTCAGCTGCTTCTGTCCCATGTGGTTTTGACTATGGCACAGCTGTGCAGTGCCACATAGATCTTCCCACCCACCTGCCCTTACACCCAACCACCAAAAGGTATGCTGTTGTTTATAGTGCTGCTGAACCAATCAGCCCACCTTTACTCCCCGCCCTCTGACAGTTGTCCTGCTCTGAATCTCCCTTGAACTATCCAGACTGGTTCTTCTCAAAATTGCTCAATGCCCAGCATACTAGCATCAGTCTAGTCCACAAGTACCCACTCCTCTACATTTTTAATTGAAGGTGCCCACCTGGCCATTCAGCTCCTCACCCCATACTGGAATCATTGTCTATGGTTCAATATACAATACTCTCATTTGTTGAAGGTACCCATCAGGTCAATCAGCTCCTCACCCCTGCTACCCTACGCTTTCTCCCCTTCTTATCATTTAACTCTCCTCCTAATCAGTCCTCCCCAAATCATGCTCCAGAGAACCCTCTATCTTCTCCCTCCTCTTCTGCATAGCAACCCTTCCCCCATCCCTATTCTTGTATTTTCCTCTCTATCCCTCTCTGAGCTCACATCATCTCCCACTTCCTCCACTACCTCTCCCTGTCTCCCACCTGGACCCACAACCTCTGGCCTCCCAGCCCATCTATCCTACCCCTTTCTTCTATGCCATTCTGCTCACATTCAAGCATGCCCCTCCTTCCCCACTCACCTACCACCCCATGTTCCTTACCCAAGAAGTGTATTACAGTCCTCCAAGCTCCTAATAACCCTGATGCTGCTGGTGGCAGGTGACATAGAACTTAACCCTTACCCTGCCACCCCTCCCATCAATTTCCATGTGGACTGAAGACAGCCCATATAAACATCAGGAGTCTCCTCCCAAAATTACTCTGCTTCAACCTCGCCTTAACGCTGAGCCCTGACATACCGATCATAACTGAGATGTGGCTAAACTCAAATGTTACTGATTCGAGTGTTTCCATTCATGGTTACTCCCTCACCTGCCAGGACCGGACCAGCAGAGGGATGGCGTAGCCATGTACATCTCCTCATCAATTCAATTTGCCCGATACTCATGATCTCCTCCTCCCTCAGGCCTATGAATTATTTCTAGTAAAGCTCTCCTTCCCTTCTCCCTGCCCATCTTTATCACTAGCGCATACTGCTGCCCTAGTCTTTCCTCACCATCTATTACAAACCTCCTGAGCACCCTTTAGTCACGCACCTCTATGGATTAACGCCATATCCTGGGAGAGTATAATGTAAATTAGCTGTCTCCTCCCACACTAAAACATGGAATGATATAGTCTCCTAAACTTAATCCAGTTAATAAGCAATCCACCCAACTAAACACAAAATCACAAAGCAGTCCCTAACTGACTGGGCTCTCACCTCCCACCCACACCGCATTAAAGGGGACATGTTGCAGCTGCTGATAAAGTTCTTATTCTCAGAAACGATATGCATTCTCTTAAAATACCCATATTTAACTGTACCTGGATAAAAAGTGATAGGCATTACTGTAGTTTGCATTGGTGTGTTTTTATGGGCAGCATTCTGTTACAGTTCACTTCATGGAATCACTTATGTGGAGTATTACTAGGACATGATTTTTGTACAGAATGCTAATTATAAGCTACTAACCTATCAGACCCCTGTTTAGAGTTCTATGCACAAAACATGACATAGTTAAAACTCCAACTTACTGGTTCCATGAAGATAACTGTAACGAACGCATAAATTTGCCAGCAGAAGTAGACCACCTGGTCTATCAAGTCTGTTTGAGTGTGCAGTTAGTATCCTCACATTGCAGCTGCCCACCCCCTTCCCAATTATCCCTCTCTCATCATGTTCCATCCCCTCTGAAACTACCCACTGTCTTACAGGCTACCACTTCCTCCGTAGAGCATTCCATTTTGCCACGACCCTCTCCGTGAAAAAGTGTCTCCTTTTTTCCATCATAAATCTTCCCTCCAACTAAGACCATGCCCTCTCATGTCCCTCCCTCCTCAGCCTGAGGATCCCTTAGTGCCTGCCTTGTTTATCCCATTAGGTACTTAATGGTTTCAATCATATTCCCCTGGTCTCTTCTCTCCTCCAAGGAGTACATGTTCATCTTTCTCAGCCTCTCCTCTTATGGTCTGTCCTGTAATCCCTGGATCATCCTTGTTGCCCTGCATTGTACCACTTCCAGTAATTTAACATCCTTCTTCAGATATAGGCACCAGAATTGCACATAGTACTCCAGGTGCAGCCTGACCAATGCCCTATAGAGAGGCAGAATCACCTCCTTCTCCTGGAGGAGATCCTCTCATGAAATAACCCAGTATCCTGTTGGCTTTCACTACCACCCTCCTACACTGCTCTGTATTGTTCATCTTCCCTTTACAACCACCCCTAGATCCTTCTCCTCCTCCTTGGTGGAACCTAGCTGCACCCTCCCAGCTGGTATCCTCCCTGGGATCTTTGCTCCAAAGTGCAGGACTTTGCATTTTATGCACTGAACCCCAACTGCCATGCTTCCAACCACTCCACCAGTTTGGTCAGGTCATCCTGCAGCCACTGCCAACCTGCTATAATGTCCACCACTGCCCCAATTTGGTATTGTCAACAAATAGACAGATCTTATTCCTGACGCTATACAAGATGTCTGCATGAACATTCCAAACCACACTGTCCCCAGTACTGATCCCTGTGGCACCCTGTTCATCACAGCCATTGAAATGAGAGATTCCCACCACCACCACCACCACCACCACCACTACTACTCTCTGCTGTCTCTTCTGCAGCTAATTCTCAATTCATTCAACCATCTGAGTCTCCACCCCACATATCACAACTTCTCCCAACCTCCCATGTGGCACTGAATCAAAGGCCTTACTGAAGTTCAGGTACATGACATCTTCCACATGACCCTTGTCCAATTCCTTGTGACCCAGAAAACAGTAACAGAATACTGCCCATAAAAACAAAACAAAATACAGTTTTTATATAACTTTTATTCAGGTACAGTTAAATATGGATAATTTAGGTGAATGCATATCATTTCTGAGAACAAGAACTTTAGAAACAGCTGCCAGTTAGAAATTATTTCCTGTCCTCTTTAACGCAGCTGGTATCCTACCAGATGCCTCCATATGGCCACCACTTAATCTACACTGTTCGTAAAAATCCATTGCCCCAAAGCATCACAAACCTTGTTGATTTGCTCATACAACCTTGGATCTGCACTCATACTCAATGACCTGGCAAACTCTGATTGGTCTCCATCCCTTAGCTTCCTCTATTGCTCTATTGACTCAGCATTGGAATATTTCAAATCAAAACTCCTTGCTATCTGGGACCACTATGCCCCATTAAGATGCACCTGGGAGCATGGGTTTCACCTCCCTGGGTCACTGCCGAACTGATGGCATGCCTATATTCCAGGGATCAGGTGTGGAAGTTGCAGAAATCTGCCGGCTCCTATTGCCCTCCTGAAGTACTGCACTCTCTGAAGTGCCTGCACTAGGGCAATTAGACAGGCTAAGCTGAATACTTCACAGTCACCTTTCAAACAAACATAAACCACTCTTCCAAATTCTGGAAAGTGGTTGAGCCCTGTTCCCCCGCCCATCAGATCCCCATGTACCAGTTATCAAAGTGGTTGATGTTTCTTGTCTGATCACCTCTCTGTGGCCACGGAGGTTAATGCATTCTTTATCTCCCGCCCTCCCTGCTTTCTATTCTCCTCCTTCCTCGCCCTCCCTTACCTCTTTAAGTCCTCTAAAACAGACTACTCCTATCCTCCTCTTTCTCCTTCTATACTATATCTCCTGCCAATGCCCTCAAAGCTCTTCTTGCCCTTAACCCATCTAAGGGAAGTGACCTCGAACTTGACTCCAAAATCCTTTACCTGTCAGCTCCTGCCATCTCCTTCCCACTTACTTCTCTCCCTAAATATCTCCTCTCTCACAACTGTCCCAGCTGAATGGAAACATGCTACTGTCATCCCTCCCAGTAGGTGGTGATTCCTCTTCCAGTGAAAACTACCAGCCTATCTTCTCTGCTGCCCATTCTTGCTTAACTCCAGAAACACTTGGTGTTATCCCAACTCTCCTGTTACCTTGACTCCTCCTCCTTTTTCACCCCTTACCAGTCTAGTTTTAGGAAGCTCCACTCCACCACCCCATCCTCATTAGACTCGCTGACTCCATCCTTACTGGAATGGACCAGGGCCTCATCACCTCTGCTATCTTTGTAGACCTTACAAAGGCTTTCACACTGTCTCCCACCCTCCTACTTGCCAAACTATCTGCCGAGGGCTCTCAAATGCAATCATTAGTTGCTTCTGTTCATACTTGTGGGAGGATACAAACTGTTTGGAATGGTGATTCAATATCCTCCCCTCCCTTCCCATCAACACTGAAGTTCCTCAGATTCCATTTTGGGCCTGCTGCTATACTTAATCTTCCTTAATGACCTTCCCACAGCCTGTCCTTTCATTTCCATCCACATGCATGCAAACGATACCATCCTTTATACATCCGGTCCCTCCCCATTGATGTAGCATCCAGACTTCAACACAACTTTGATAAGATTCAGCTCTGGTTTCACCCAAATCAGCTGTTCTTGAATGCCAAGAAGACAGTCTCCATGAACTTTGGCACTAGGCACAGACTCTCTGGATCCCATCTGAGGGATGGGAGAGAGAGCTGGAAGTCATTGTCCACCTAGGGACAAATGACCTGGCTGGGAATGGGACCAGAGCAGTGCAGGAGGAGTTTGAATACTTGGGAGGAGCCTCAGAGAAGTAGCATGCACAGTAACCTTCTCAGAGGTGCTGCCTGTCTATAGCATGGGTGAGGCTAGGTACTCCTCACATAGAAACATAAAATTTGACGGCAGACAAGGACCGCTTGAACACCTAGTCTGCCCATTTCTACCTAATGGATAAGCTGCAGATCCTAATTAACCAACAGCCTACTTCCTCCTACCCCCCACTAGAATTGCCTTTTATGTCTATCCCATGCATTCCTTGAATTCCTCACTGTTTTTGACTCTACGACCTCCTCAGAAAGTCTGTTCCATGTATCCACAACCCTCTCTATGAAGAAATACTTCCTCACATTACCTCTGAGCATCCCTTCTATCTTCAAATTGTAGCCTCTTGTTTTTGCACATCTCTGTTTCTGAAAGATGCTACCCTCTTGGACTTTGTTGATTCCCCAGAGGTATTTGAAAATTTTGTCATGTCCCCCTCCTCCTTTCCTCAAGGCTATACATCTTTAGTTCCTTTAATCTTTCTTCATATGTCTTCTGATGCAGACCCTGCATCATTTTGCTGCCCTCCTCTGACAGCCTCCACCCTGTCTATGCCTTTATGGGATGGGGACTCCACCATGGGGTTCAATGAACGATTGAAAAACTGGTGTGGAGCTCCAGGGTTTTGGTTTCACTGGGGACTGGGGACCAACTGAAGGGATACAGACCTATACTGGTGTGATGGCCTACATCTGTCTAGCAGTGGAATCAGGATCTTAGGTGATAGCTTTGAATGCTTTATTGGCAAGCATTTAAACTAGCCAAAGTTGGAGGCACTGAAAAGGAGCAGGAAATCCTAGCCTCCCCAAAACAGAGTAATTAGTGAGGAAAACACCAAGGTAGGGAAGTCGAGAGGGAGAAGGACAGGGGAAATGGAGAAAAGGCAAGCAAAGGACAGGGAACAGGCTAAAGGGATAAGGCCATCAACAAATAGAGGGCGATGAGTACCAATGCCCATAGTCTGGTAACAAGCTCCCTTAACTAGTGGCCTTGATGAAAGAGAGATGCCTGGATATTGCGGTAGTCACAGAAACATGGTACACAGAGAACCATGACTAGGATGTCAACATACCAGGGTACACAATCTACAGGAGGGACAGGAGGGTAAAGAGGAGGAGGAGGAGTATCTCCTACATAAAGGAAGGGATCAAAACAATGGAACTAAAGGGTAAACAGGGAGGAGAGAATGCACTTGATCACCCTGGAGACAGGAAATGACACCACAATCTGCACTAGGGCTGTAGACCCCCATCTCAGGGGAGAAAATGGACAAGGAAATGATAGAAGACATCCTTAGAATTGCAGAAAAGGGGAGATATTGTTGATGGGGTACCTGCGTATGTCAGGTGTAAACTGGAGCACCTTTGCTGCAGCCACATCCAAAAGCAGGGTCATTCTCGATGCTCCCACAGGGCACGCCTCAGACAGTTAGTGTTGGGACCCACTTAAGAGGGAGCAATCTTAGACCTGATGCTGTCAAATGGGGATGGAAAGGATCTCAGATTTAGAAGTGGGTAGCAATCTAGGAACAAATCACCACCAAATAGTGTGGTTCATGATAAACACAGCAGTAGAGTCAAGCTATACAAAAGCGAGGGTGCTGGACTTTAAGAGGGCTGACTTTGAAAATGGGAGAGTGCCTCAGGAAAGCACTAGCAAATGGGCAAGAAGGAGGGGTGGAGGAACAATGGGGAAAATCAAAACTGCCATCATAGAGGCAACAAGCCTTTGTGTGAAACAAAGAAACAAAACAAAGCAATGGGAAAAACACTATGGTTCTCAAAAGAGGTGGTGAGGAAGGTTAGGAGAAAAATATAGCATTCAGGAAGTATAAGGAAACACAGAAGGAGCAGGACAGAGAACTGTATCAGTTAAACCAGAAGGAAGGGGAAGGCAGTCAGAATAGCAAAGGCCCAAACCGAGGAAAAGATAGCCAGCTCAGTTAAGAAGGGGATAAATCCTTTTATAGGTTCAATAGGGATCAAAGAAAGACCAAAGGAGGGATAGTGAGGCTTAATGGACAGGCGGTGACAGTGAAAAGCATAGCTACTGAATGAATACTTCTGCTCAGTATTCACAAAAGAATAGAATGGGAGGTACCTAAATCAAACAATAGAAGCACTCTGATAGGGGTCTATACCAGTCCATGCATGGAAGAAAGAGTACTGACAAAACTCCTAAAACTGAAGGTGGATAAAGCAATGGGGCTGATGGGATTCACCCCAGAATTCTGAAACAACTAAGGAGAGAACTAGTGATACCACTGACTATCCTTTTAACAAATCATGGGAGGATGGTGTGGTACCTGAAGCCTGGAGAAGGGTGGATGTGATTCCCTTCACAAAAGTGGGAGCAAGACAGAGGCAGGAAACTACAGACCTGTTAGTTTGACCTCAGTAGTAGGGAAAATGATGGACTCACTTCTGAAGGAAAGAATTGTTGAGTACCTAGAGGTCAGCAGGGCGCAGGACCCAAGGCAGCATGGATTCACAGTGGTAGGTCATGTCAGATAAATCAAATAGATTTCTTGACTGGGTGACCAAAGTAGTAGACCAGGGAGGTGCTGTGGACATGGCCTGCCCAGAATTTAGCAAGGCATTTGACACAATCCTACATAAAAGATTAATAAACAAGTTAGCCAGTCTAGGAGTGGGTCCAGGTGGTAGCCTGGGTAAAAACTGGCTGGACAATAGGACAGAGAGGGTAATAGTAAATGGAGTCCACTCCGAAGAAAGGGGTTACTAGCAGGGTACGGCAGCATTCAGTACTGGGACTGGTCCTCATTAATGTCTTCATAGGTGACATTGCGGAGGGACTAGAAGGAAAGTATGCCTCTTTGCAGAAGACACAAAGAACTACAAAAGGGTGCTACACAAGGGGAGGTGGAAAGGATGAAATAAAAAGGTTGGAGGAATGGTCAAAAGTATGGCAGCTTGTATTCAATGCAAAGAAGTGCAAAGTAATGCACCTGGGAAACAAAAATGGGGAAAAGTACACAATGGGGGTGCTAACAACAAGAAAAATGGAAAGGACCTGGGGTAATCACATCAGACAACCTAAAGGTAGGTAGGCAATGTGAGAAGCCAATAAGGAGGGTTTGGGGATACTGGGATGCATAGGGAGAGGTATCACTAGTACAAAACAGGACATCATTATACCTTTGTACAGACAGTTGGTGAGACCTCATCTGGACATATGAACATATGAAAATGCCAGCAGAAACAGGCCTCACTGTCTATCGAGTCTGCTTGATTGTTTAGCTAGCTCTCAACCTGCAGCTGCCCCACCCACCCTCCTCCTCTCTCACAAATACCCCCTTACTCTGTCCCATCCTCTTAAACCATCTACCATGCTACAGGCTACCACCTCCTCTGGCAGAGTATTCCACTTATCCACCACTCTCTCAGTGAAATAATGTCTCTGACTTCCTCCTGAATCTTCTCCCTTCAGTCTCATCTGTGCCCCTTGTGACCCTCCTCCTTTCTAATCTGAAAATCCTTCTTTACTAGCCTTGTTAATCCCTTTAAATATTTAAAGGTTTCGACATTGCCCCATCCTCTTTTCCTCCAGGAATACATGTTCAGGTTGCCCATAGGAGTATCCTCTAATTCCTGGATCATTTTGCACGCCTTCCGCTGTACACTGTCCAACAAGCTGATGTCCTACTTCAGAATGGGTGCCAGTACTGCACGTAATATTCCAGGTAACGGGTCTGACCAGTTACCTGTAGAGGGAAGGATTACCTCCCTATTTCTGAAGAAGATTCCCGCTATACACCCCAGCACCCTGTTGGCTTTTGCTGCCACCTTCCTGCACTGCATTGAGTTGTTCATACTCCCCTTATAAGCACCCCTAGATCTTTTCCTTCTCAGTGCATTCTAGCTGTACACCACCCAGCTGATAGCTCCTTCCAATGTTGATAGCCTTGAAGAGTGCCTCCAAGTGCAAGACCTTGCATTTTTGGCATTAAACCCCATCTGCCATGCATTTGGCCACTCATGTAGCTTGGCCATGTTCTTGCAGCCCCTCCACCCTTTGATGTCATTAACCATGGCACCCATCTTTGTGTCGCCTGTAAATAGACTGATGTTACTCCAGACCCAGTAGGAGATGTCATCTATGAATATCGTGAACAACACAGATCCCAATACTGATCCCCGGCACCCGCTCATCACATTGCTTGGTGATGAGTATTTCTCCACCACCACCTCTGCTGCCTTCCTTCAGCCAACTGCTGGTCCAGCTTACCATCTTTGTTCCCACCCCTATATATTCTAGCTTCCCCAGTCTTCCATGAGGCATGGAATTAAGGCCTTGCTGAGGTCCAAGTACAGGATATCCACTGCATGGCTCTTGTCCAGTTCCTTTGTCACCCAGTCATAATACTCAATCAGATTTGTCTGGCAGGATCTTTCAGAGACAAACCTGTGCTGTTGACCATCCTGAGACCATTGATCTTCAAAAGGTCACCGCCTCTCTTTTTAGGATCTTCTTCAAGAGTTTCCCACAATTGATGTGAGGCTTACTGGTCTGTAGTTCCTCTGGTTTATCTTTTAAGTCCACTTTTATGAATGGGTACCACATAGGCCATTCTCCAGTCCTGTGGTATGCATCCAGTGTCCAAGGATGTATTGAACAGGTCAGCCATTGGTCCTGCCAGGACCTCCGCCTAGTTTCCTAAGTACCCTAGGATGAATGCCATCTGGATCCAATGCCTTATCCTCTCTCAGAGCCCTCAATCCCTTCAGCACCCTATCCTGGGTAATCCCTATATCAGTCACCTCCCCTGCCCACTCCTCCTCTCCCAGGTGGTATCTGCCTCCTTCTCCTTCGTGAACATGGAGCAGAAGTACTCATTCAGTGCTTCCTCCTGGTCCACCCTCTTTCCACCCAGCCCCACCTTTCCTAATCCTCACAATCTGATCTTTGTTTTTCCATCTTTCACTGATGTATCTGAAGAAATCCTTTCCTCCATCCTTTGGTGGCCTGTACACCACCCCATCATTAATGTCCTACATTTTGAGTCATGAAGCTGCATCCATAGGGCCTCTGTTCTGCCTTCCTCCCTCATCTCTTATGCACCTTATCCCTCCCGTCATATATATTGCCACACCCTTTTCCCCTAGCCCTGTCCTTCCTGAATATCCTATACTCTAGGATCATCAAATCCCATTCCTGGTACTGGGTGGCCCACATTTCTGTGGTGGCTACAATGTCCACCCTTCCAATTGCCAAGAGAGCCTGTAATTCCACTGTTTGTTACCAAGGCTTTTTGCTTTGAATGAGACCACCCACCAACCCATCCCTGCCTCCCCTCCCTGAATAACCCCTTCTAGTCTCTACTTTGCCACTGCTCCAAGTTGCTTCCTGCTAGCTTGGAGGCTGCTTGTTTGGCTCCCATCTCTGGGATCCCTGCCTACCATCTGTCCACACGCCACTCCACCACCTAGTTTAAATCCACCTTCATAGTTATGTATTACCCTACCTCTGCTTTAGTACCCTTCCACTCCCCCACTCAAATGTAGCATATCCCTGCATAAAGTTCATTGTTGTCCCAGATCCTGTCCCAGCCCCCACCTACCCATGTCCCCTGGATAGACACTATTCCCCGGCCAGGTGTTGAACTTCCCAATCCTTACTTTCCTTGCAGTACTAGCGAGGGTACTGGGAGCATCTCCAAGAAGTCCACCAAGTTCCCAGTTCCCCACACAGCCTACCCAATTCCTTGAACCTCTCCTTCACTACTTCCACTGCCTCCCTGCCAGAACATTCGCACCACTTGTACTATGAGATGCGGTTTCCTCTCCCTCCTAGCACACTTTAGAATCGACTGCCCCACCCTGCCTGCAGTTAAGCCAGGTATGAACTCCTCCCAGATGTGACTATGCCATTCTCCCTTGCTGCCCCATTTAATCCTCTTTAAGTATGAAGTCCCCAGTACTATACCTCCTTCTCCAATTGTTATCTCCCCACCCCATTACCTTGGTATTTTCTACAACAGTCTGCCTTGGCTGAAACCCTGCCATTCCCTCCTATGGTCCCCCTCCCTGGACTTACTCCTTCTCCCCTTACTGTTCCTTCCCATCCTCTCCTCCACCAAGGTCACCACCCTACCCCACCACTAAGTCTCCTGTTCTCTGCTCTAGCTTTACTCCTCTTGTGTTTATCCCTGCTCCCATCATCCATTCTCTCAGCTGTGCCCTCCCCTACCCCTACCACAATCCTCTGCTTGACCACCGACCCTTGTGCTTTTCTCCTGCTTACCCACTTACCTACCCCTCAAGGAGGTGCTCACTCCCTCTTCCTCCAGTGTTACCAGCATGGCAAACCTATTTCCTGCCCTCTCCACCATGATTGTTGTGAGCCCCTCTCCTGCCTTTACCCCTGTGCAAGGTCTCCTATTTATAATGCTTCTGCCCTCCCATCCCCTGAACCATTGTTCCTCCCATGTGGCATCCTGTTACCCTCTGCCCTATGTCCCTTACCTCCTCCCAACCTCCCAACTCTCCACCCAGCAATTGCACTTTTTCCTCGAGTCTCTCAGCCTGTGACAGGTCAGACACCTCCTAGCTTCCACAATCGCTCATCCAGACTGTCACCCCACAATGATTGCAACTCACTATTCTACCTCTGATGGCCCTCTAGCATCTTGCTGCCCCTGTGTCCCCCTCCTGTGCTGTTGCCACCCCCAGCTAGTGCCACCCCACCCCAGTGTGCTCTTCCACAGCTCCTCTCATTTGCCCACCTCAGCATCTCTTTACTCCCCTGACTACCCCATAGATAGATCTTATCTAGCGTGTTCTTACCCACCCCTGCCCTGCTTCCTACAAGACCCTTGACTTAACAACCCCTTCCTTCTGTAGTGACAGTAAATTGAAGCTCCTCCTACAACTGCAGTAAGTACAATTGACTTCCCCTAGTACAACATATTATGTATTCTCATGTCCTATATCAATCACTTTAGTTCCCTTATACTACAGAGCCCAGTTTCAGTGCCTCCAAGTGTCAGTTAGTCACAGTGCCCCTGCTCTGTTGCAAATCCTCCAGAAATTAAACAGTACCCTGTTGCTGACATAGCCACAGTGCCCCAGACCCTATATTAACTCTCCCCAAATTGAAATGACCAGTACCATAGACCAGCACAGTGCCCTTACCTCTGGATGTATCTCTCCATTGAGCTCCTCCAGCTGCCCTCACCTGATAGATGCTCCTCCTCCTGCCATCCAGAAGTGCCCAATCCCACCTCAGTTAGTGATCAGCTCCTTTAAGGTATATTTGCACCCTCTTCCTCCTTCTAGAGGGTAGCAATCCTTCCTGGCCTGTGGTTCACCCTGGATCTGGTCCTCCTTCCTTAGGTACTTAACAGAGGTCAGAGTTCGGGCCAGGGAGGTGGTGGGACAAAACCCCACTTCACTCCACCTCCGTAGGGGCTACCCCTGCCAACCTTCACCACAGATCCCTCGATCCCTCTGGTGTAGCTCCAGTGCACGGCAATGGCCACCTGGTCCCCTTGCTCACCTGACCTCTTCTCAGGAGTAAGCAGCAGTTGACTGGCTTTTTAAAGCCACCCACCCATTCAAACTCCTCTCCTTCCTTCCCTATTGACTCTTGTGAGCCTAACATCTAGCTATCCCATCTGTGGGATAGACTGCTGTCCACCTCAGGACTGGCTCTCTCCTGAGCTGGAAGGCAGTTGCTCAGTTGCGATGGTGCATCCCAAGGAGAAAAATCCACCTCACTCCTCTCTCCTTAGGACCTGCACCTGTTGACTCACTGTGGCTCCCCAATTCCTCTGGTGAAGCTCCAGTGTGCAGCAATGGCCACCTGGTCCTCTTTGTTCCTGGACCCGAATACAGCATGCAGTTTTGGAGACCCCATTTCTGCAAGGACATAGACAGGATGGAGGCTGCCCAGAGGAAGGCAACTAAAATGGGCAGAATCTGCACCAGAAGTCATACGAAGAGAGACTAAAGGAGCTTAATATGTATACCCTGGAGGAAATGAGGGAGAGGGGGACATGATAGAAACATTCATGTACCCCAAAGCTAATCAACAATGTCCAAGAGGGTAGCATCTTTCAGAAAAAGATGTGCAAGAACAAGGGGAACAATTTGAAGATAGAGGGGGATGGCCTCAGGGCAATGTGAGGAAGTAATTTTAACAGAGAGGGTGGTGGATGCACAGAACAGCCTTCCTGAGGATGTTGTGGGGTTGAAAACAGTGGAGAATTCAAGAATGCATGGGACAGACATAAGGCAATTCTAGTGGGGGTAGGAGGAAGTAGGCTGTTGGTTAACTAGGATTTGCAGCTTATCCAATTGGTAGGGAAATGGACAGACTAGGTGGGCTGTCCTTATCTGGCCGTCAGAGTCTATATTTCTATGTTTCTATCCCTCCCTCCTTCCACACCCTAGATGGGACCATCATACCTCTCAACTGTCCCTGATTTTCAGGGATGTCCCTGATTTTGCCTCAAAATTTTACTCTGTCCTCCTAAAATGTGTGTTTCCATGGCTAAACAGTGAAATTGTAAGCACAAAATAATATCAAACATTAAAGTTACAGATTTGTTCTTTCTTTAGAAAATGCATTCTGCACCAAGTCCCATATTCTACCAGCTTGGGTGGATATCTCTAATTTTGAAGATGTGTCCCTGATTTTGGTCCTTTGTCTCTGATGTTTTAAGCCTTGTCCCTGATTTGTGAAGCAGGAGGTTGAGAGGTATGGGGACCATGCTAGAGGACAAAATACCTCCTTTAGGTACTTCAGGGTTTGACTTGACCAGATTCTTGACTTTTCTGGACACATAGATGCCATTCACAAAAAACTGCACCCCAAACTGATGCCCTATACAGAAACCTGTGGGTATTCTGTTGCCAGCCCACCGTGTGCTTGTCTAGAAAATGATCCTCCCTACTTTGACTATGGGGATGTAGTCTACAGTGCCACTCCCAAATATTCCTTAACCATGCTGGACACTCTCTTCCATTCCTTCTGCCAATTTGCCCTTGACCCTCCCTGCACCCATCACTGCAACCTATGCCAGTCTCTCAACTTTCCTTCCTAGAGAACAGGAGCCATGCCCACTGCACCAACTTTCTAGCTAAATTCTGGCTCCACTCTCTCCCCATATCTCCCCTCTTTTTTCCCTCAAGAATCCTTCTTCTCACTCCCTTAAAAGCCTTGACTCCTGCATCGTAACCATCCCATCCAGGTCCACCTCAGCTGGTCAGGCAACATTTTCCAACTGCTTCCCCAAACTATGGAACTCCCTTCCTCACCCACCCATCATGCCTCCTCCCTCGTGTCCTAATCTCTCTCCTAAAGGACCTCTTCATCCCTTACTGCAGCTGTGTTTAATTTCGCCTCATCCTAATTGCCCTCCTTTAGCATTTATCTATGTTACTCATGCAATTGACTGTTTATTATAACATCCTAGTATTTTTATTTTCTTGATTGTGAATGACTGCTTTCAACTCTCATCCTGAAGTTTTAGCTGACTGTATTTTTATCAATTGTCATACTGTATTTTCTATTTTGCTGCTTGTATCTTTACTGTTTCCCATTCTCTGCCCCAGGATGCATCTGGAAATGAGCATTCACTGCTCAGTATGCCTTTCCTGGTGAAACTTTTAATTAATTAATTAATTACTTATATAAATAAATAAATAAATAAGGTTGTTATTTATCATTGACTCCTGTTTTGATGTGTGGTGCCCAGAGTCTTATGGAATGTGTACCATACAAGCAAATTGCCTTGGCCAGCCTGTCAGCACAGGGCAGAGTGCCTGTCTGTGATGCCAACAACCCGGGTTCAGGAAAGGACTCAGGATGTCAGAGGGCGGCCGGTTGCAGAGGGATTGAGCATCCTGTGGACTGCACTCCTTCTCCAGTGGGAAGGGATAGAGTGTTTGGCACATGTAAGACCCTGGCAGAGGCTGAGGGCACCAACATGCTGGTGCCATCACTTGGGGGTGGGTGGACACGGACATCATTGCTCATCCCACCCCAGGGAAAGCAACATCGAAAACACAGCTGCCACCTATATGAGGCCCCACTCTCCCAGCTCCAGTCACGCTGCCATGGCACTCTTGGCCATTGATCCATTACAGCCTCCGTGTGGCTGGCTGACTCCACACACACCACCTGGGGTCAGCTAGGAGGCAATACTGGTAGCTTACCCTGCTGGAGTCCTTCTTCCATCTCTGTGCTGGTTCATGATGGATACATTGGTCCTGTCCTGAGGGGCATTCCAGGGAGTATCTCTGCCACAGAGGTAAGTCCTGGGTGCGATGAGGCTGAGCCTTGGCATCAGCTAAAAAAATAAACAATAAATAAATAAATGAATTGCCTTGCATCATTTTACATTTTGTGGCATTAAATTTTAATTACCATACCTTTGGTTGCTTTTCCAATCTACAGAAGTGCTACTTATAAGTTTAACCCTCCTCACCATCCACAAAGCCATAGCTCTTAGTATCATCTGCAGAAAGGCAAATCTTGCCCTGAATCCCTACACCGCTATGCCACAAAGATGTTCAGGAGGATCAGTCCCAGGACTGTCCATGCAGAATGTTATACCCAGCTTTCCTAAATAGCTTAGCAATCATAGGAAGCCTGATGGTTTCTCAGGTCTTACCAAAGCTACAGCTTTAAAGAAGAGCTCAGACTTTTTCAGAGCATAGAAATCCATAGACTCTAGCTTTTCTCAGTTCTTTTAAAATGTGGGTGCCCAAGAAAATATTATTCTGAAAAACTGTTCTACTTTTAATGTCAGACAATTGGATGATGTGATTAGCAAGGAAACAGTTGGGCTAAATATTTTATACTTCAACAGTCTATAAGAAATTTAGTGCAAAGTAACTGCTGAAAATAGAAAAAAGACCATAGGAATAAAATATTTATACAGTTCATACTATAGGTAATGAGAGGTAAACTGTAGACACTGGAAGAGTTTCATAGCCTATGTCTAGATGCAGTTTTCTATTGTTCAACTTTAGACATGAGCAATATTGCCTGTATGTCCAGTTCTCAAAGCTAGGACTAGCTATGCTGTCCATTGATGAAACAAAGCTCTGCAACAGGATGGACATGCCAGAGTGTGTGGATAGATTGAGGCAAGATCTGCAGAAACTAGAGGACTGGTGAAAATATTGGAAGTTGAGATTTAACACAAAGAAGTGAAAGATAATGCACATGGGTCACAAAAACAGGAACAACATACCAGCTGGGGGGAGAATAAAGAATGCTCCAAGCAAGAAAGGGACCTAGGCATTTTCATCTCTGGAGACCCCAAGGTAGGAAGTCAGTGTGACAAGGCAGCAGGCAAAGCAAACAGGATGCTGGGATGCATAGGCAAGGGTATCTCCAGCAGGAAAAGGGAGGTAATAATTCCACATACAGGACATTAGTGAGGCCACACCTCAAGTACAGTGTCCAGTTCTGGAGGCCTTACCTGCATAAGCACATAGATATGGTGGAGGCTGTTCAGAGCAGGGCAACCAAGATGATGCTGGGATTACCTCACAAACTCTAAGAGGCTAGACTAAAGTACTTAAATATGTACTCCCTGGAGGAGAGGAGAAAGAGGGGTATATGATTCAGACATTTAAGTACCTAACAGGGAAGAACACGGTGCAGGAAAATACAATTTTTCAAAGAAAAATGCTCCAGGACAAGAGGACATACTGTGGGATGAAACTGGAAGAAGGAGGTTCAGAGGGGATGTGAGGAAGTACTCTTCACAGAGAGGGTGGTGGATAAATAGAACTGCCTGCCAGAAAAGGTAGTGGGGCACAAATGATGACAGGATTTAAGAATGCATGGGATAGGCACCAAGGGATCCTGGGAGTCAGGGAAGAGGACACACTAGTTCCAGGGAAACTTGAAAAGGCACTGTTACCAGCATTTATGGCAGACTAGGTGGGCCAAAGGTCCTTACCTGTAGACAACATCTATGTATCTATATATGTATGTATCTATGTATGTTCAGTTTTGAAAACTCTGACTTAGTTATGTCCCATTTACAAAGTTCAGGTGTGTACATAATTTTCAAACTAAGTGCAACCTGGTCTATCATTTATATCTATGTCTCAGCATTTTTCTCCAAACCTGAATTTGTAATACCCCAAACAACTATACATTCTACAGTAAGTCAAACTTTTGAAAGATAGCCCCATGTCAGACACTGGAAAATCACACTTGACATATTGTAACTAGGAGTTTTGCCCATTTTAGGACTTTTGAAATGCCACTTGATATTAAGAGCATCTTTCTGTAACATTTAATCAGTCCTAGGGCACTGCATGATTGTGCTATGTTCAGATTCTGCTTTTGGCTTATATGCACTTTTAATATCAAGAATCTAAGCTCTTAGTAAATTTGTTGCAGGTAGTTTAGGTTGAGGACTTATTTAAAAGCAGCTTCTGAAAAAGATGTCAAATATTGTTTAAGATGGGTTGTGGTTTTATCATATATATTACCTCTTAGATATCCATTTTGCAGTGAATAAGGCCAAGAACTGAACTGTATTCTAACTTTCTTACCACTGCTTTCACATCATGCTAATAAAACATCACAGGTTACATTGCTCATTTATTCTAATTGTGTGTTGTAGCTTTAGTTTTAATGTATGAGGTAAAGCTTAAAGATGATGGGTCTATAACTTTGTTAATACCATTCTAGAAGAAGTGAGCAGCCACTGGGAAAACTGAGAAAACTGTGAAAACAGTGGAAGTACAGTATGTACAGTATTGTAGGTCATAGCTGCACAGTTAAAATATCTCTGGCTAGGTGATGCAGAGGATAAAAGCAGAGGTCTGCAGGTCAATATATTGAAGATTCAGTTCCCTTTTGGGGCACAAACTAGGAGTGTGAGATACCTTTCCTGAATATTTAGTAGTAGTAGTATTTAATGTTCGACATTCTTGTCATTACAAATAAGAAAACAATTTTATAAAATTTACATGTTTAAAAGTAGTAGATACAATCATAAATAACATTTGTATGGTTATTTGCTATAACATCAGATAAAATGTACAAAATCAATTCTTCATATATATTTACATATTTTTTTTATCTAGTCACTATATGCCCCAGATGTGGAAATTCATTAACAAACTCTACTCCAAATACCAGTGTCAGTGGCTCAGTAGGTAGTACACTCCGCCTCTGAGGCCGGGAGATCAGAGGGCTGTGGGTTCAGTTCCCACATCTAGCACTTGGGTTAATATCCTAATACTGACACTGTAGTGCAGCATGAGGGGGTGCTGCACTTGAGGAGCCTTCAGAAGAGAAGATAAACCGAGGTCCCTGCTGCTTGGATTGCTGGTAGTTCACATGGATGCTAAAGATCCCATGGCACTTATCAAAAAAGAGCAGGGGAATTTTATTAAACAAAGTAAACATAACATCATACATAAATGAACAAGGAGAAATATAAAAAATCCATACATCATATAATAGGTATATATACATTTAACATCAAAAATAAAATACAGAAACAGAAATATTTATATTACAACGGAACAGAAAACAGTAACAACTAGTGAAAAATTAATTGCTTCCATAAAGACTGAAAGCATTGCAATGGAAGATGCCAACCTTCCAAATCCATAACATTCAACAAAGCATTTTCTATGTGTTGTATATAATAAGCGGAACAGTTGGAAATTGTTGTAAGACATATTGACAGCGTAGCTTGCACGTATAGTATTTGCACATAGCAAAATCACTCTTAGAGTACTAGGATGAAATCTAGTCCAAGGACCAGAAAAGTCACCTAATTTCAAGACCTGATATGTGATTCTACTAAGAAATGGCCTACTTCCATTTGTTGGCTAATGATTTCAGAACAATAGAGCATCCTGACAATCAAAGAAGAAATGAGACATAGTTTCTCTATTTGGACGAGGAAGGTTTAGGGCAGTATCGCTCCTGAGAAGTCTTGTGTTTTAAATTTCCCCAAACCTGTAGTCTGCCATGGCAACAAGTTAGGAAATATCCCACATGTGCAGGGATTCGTTTATCTCAAGAATGAATAAAATACAGTCTATTCGGGAAGAAGGACATACTGAAATTGTAATGCTGGTTTTGTAATATTCACAAACATAGTATACAGATGTTTTCTAGAGAGAGTTAAAATGGAAGATTTACAGAGTTTCCAAAACCATATCTTACGGAAACTGTCCACAGCATACGATGGGAAGCAAGAACTACAGGACTGTGTAGGCAAGTGTGTCCCACTTAGCCATAATGGAACTCAGAGCATAGCTAATCCATATATCACTAATATGGGATGTGTATCTTATGCTGTGGAAAAGGTGGAAAAGAAAAAGGAAAGAAAAACCTATGGGTGAATCATACCAAGCCCTCCCTAATGTATTGATAAGTATGTAACATCCCATTTAATTGGATTGAGTCTACTGCCCAATATCATCTGAAAACATACACTAAAGATTTGCATTTCTAAGTGTTTGGGAGGGACATATCATAACTAAGAAACAAAAAATAGGATGTATAAATTTCTTGACCACCAAAACTCTCTTTCTCTTCCCAATTTCTATGATTTCCATAAGCTGACCTTATACTCCCCAATACTAAGACGTTTTTCCCAATTATAGGTTGCTGCATCCTCAACATTAAACCATACCCCGAAATTCGCTGGGGAGAGGTATCAGTTCAAATACCACCAACTGCAAAACAGTGGCGGACTCAGGATCCAAAGGAATGGATACACTTTTCTGAAGGTTAAGAGTGCCACCGAAATTAAAGACAATGTCTGAAATACTTGGACTGCCCAGTCTCCAGATGTTTTATCATATGCAAATAAAACAACATCATCTGCATACACAGTGATCTTCACTGGGGGTAAGGTATGGTGGGGTGCTAAACCTATAATATGAGAGTCCCATCTGATTTGCCGAATAATTGGACCTAAGGCAAAAGTATATATTAATCGGCTGAACGGACAGCCTTGACGGACCCCAACTGTCTGAGTAGAGTATCACCTGCAAAGCCATCAATCACTGGAGTAAAATAGGCAAAGGAAAGATACGGTGAGCTTATCGAAGAAAGGTATCTGGGATACCATATATCTTCATGACCTGAAATAAATAGGAGTGTTGGACCGAATCAAATGCTTTTGCCTGATCTAGGGAGAGAACAAAACCTGAAATTACGTTATTTTTCTTAGCTTCAAAAATCTCCCTTAGGAGAAACAAATTTGTAGTTATTGATCACCTGAATAGCACAAGACTGAGCTGGGTCAATAAGATCGGTGCAACCTGTTGTAAGTGGGTGGTGAGTATTCTAGTCAAGATTTTGAAGTCTGTATTCAGAAGATGGAGAGGTCTCAATTTAGTAAAGAACGGATATCTCCTTCTTATATATAAATTTGAGAAAGGATATGCCAAAATTAGTAATCTCAGCTGAGTTTTACTGAATATAATTCTAAACTTGGTTAGTACTTCCAGTAAATCATTTTAAAATGTTTTATAAAATTCATGTGTGAGGCCATCAGGACCTGGGGCTACCTGTAATTTAAGGTGGGAAATGGCACAAGTGACTTCCTCCTGAGTAATGAGGGCAACAAGATCCACAGTATGGTGTGTAGAAAGTTGTGGACTGGAATAAAACTATGGACAAGTCAGGAGAGTCAGAAGGCAAAGTACAAAACTGTCGTTGTAAATGATAGTTAACATGAGAGTATACCAGAAATATCTGAAACAATATTCCCTGTTGTGTCAAAAGTCCATGCATGACTGTAGCCTGAAGCCTGTCTTTATAAGCCAAAATGGATTTGCTAAGGAGAAACCGATGTACCCATCCCCATAAAAATCTAAAGCACGGCCGCTATCGTACTGATGTGTAAACATGTGACATTTGATAGTATTGATTTGAGATGAATAATCAACGGGAGGACACGGAAAGAGACATCAATTTATATCGCTGATTTCTAAAAGTTAAATATGTAATGTAAGTATCACAAACCATACGCTTCCTATAGTCTGAAAGAGCAGACGTAAATCTAGTTTTGTATCTTTCCACCATTCCCACATGGAGTCATAACAGCAAAGAACTGAAACTGTGCCTGAAATAGGGATCAAACTTGTGTACAAACAGAAGAGTGAGATAACGCAGTATTATTCAACTTCCATTGAGGTGATGGCATGGAAAGAGCATTGTGGCTGCATCTAATGAGAATATACAAGTTAGTAAGTAGTGGTCTGAAAGCTCTGTAGGGCAAAGCTAAACTTGTTGTGGTACACAATATTGAGAGGAAAAAATAATCGATATGGGTGTGATAAATAGATCTATGATATGTGTATCCAGCATCAGTATTCAGGGAGCGATAAGCATCAGTTAAACTGGCAGTCTTATCAAAGTGGATAAAGCAAGGAATCACAATAAATTTTCTTCCTCCACCATCCTACAGGAAACGCTAATAGAACAAATTAAAGTCGCCACCCCAAAGACTATGTTTCCTGGTACACAAATAGGGCTTAATTAGGTCTAGTAAATGTATATGAGCAGCTTTGGTCTGAGGGCCATAGAGATTGATAAGACAGAAGGGCAGCCCTGAAAAGTACAATCAAAAATCAGGGCTCTGCCAGGGTGGATATCTATAATGCGGGAAATGGAAAAGGCTGAGGAAAACCAGGATAGCCACGTCGTCAGCTAAATCTTCCCAAAGGTCCAATAGGAAGGGCCCTGAATCTATCCTCATTTAAGCTGCTGAACCTCAAAAGAGATGTAAGATGTGTTTCCTGTAACAAGATTACATCTATGGGAGAGAGGCAGCAAGATGAAAGAAAACCATCCTCCTCTTGTAGCTTTTCAGGCTAGAAACATTGAATGATGCTATTCTAATATAAGCCAGAACAATGAATCAGTCAGCCACTCCCATCTGTGATATTCATATTCTTACGCTCTTACTCCCTTTTTGTTTTAGTAAGTTTTTCAGGATACATCAGGAGGTCTAGGAACAGTGAGGTCCATGTCAGAGGGTAAAACAGAGACTTCAGAATCACCATCAGAGTCATCTCTCCCACCCTTTAAACATTCAAAAGGACTGGAGAGAGAAACTCAGGAGCCCTTACAGTTTTATGAGTAGTCGCCCTGGTGACCCTTCTGCTAAGTTGAAAGCCTTCTGGGTCTACAAGGGGAGTGTCAGTGGCCAGAGTGGGAGTAGGGTGTAGGGTACGGTCTACAATCTCCATAGCAAGAGGAATAGTCTCCATAGCAGTAGGTGGTTCCATTATGGACTGTGGTTCTACTGGCATAACCTGAGTAGTGGGGAGGGGTGAGGAGACTTCAGTGGCATTGGACATTGGAATCAGAGTAGTGGTCTGGTCTTGGGCCTTATCCTGTGCTTTCTGAATGAGGACATCAGGATCCCACCCTCATTATGTTTTTGCTGGCCCAGGGACACTGATGATATGCATGTCCTTTTTCGTCACAGAGATTGCACTTAAACACATTATTACAAGAAACACTAGGGTGCCCATACCCCCACATAAACTACATTTCAGCAGATCACAAGTACTACTCAGATGTGTGTGGGCTCCATATTTGTAGCAGGCACTAGGTTGACCCCCATAAAAGCAAACATCCATATCCTTACCTAAGAAAAAGTGTTAGGTAGGTGTATGACTTCTGAGTTAACCTGAAAGAGTTTCACACGAAACTTCCAACAACCCATCCAAAGTCCCTCCTCATCTATAATAGCTCAGGGGACAAGACTGTACATCTGTTCTGCAACCAATGATATGTCGCTTATACTAACACCCTAATTTCTAAACATAATAGTGACAGTACTAACTGCTGATTTGGTGAGAGGAATAACAGAAAAGGAATCCAAAGAGGGCCACTCTTCAATGTGGCATACTTATGCCAAATCTATCTAAACCACTATTGTTTTAAAACTAATATCAAGGGTTTCTCACCTGAGATATGAATTATAGCATAAATATCTGAGGCCTGAAAATGCATGTCACCTTTAAAAGGGTCTTAGCCACATAATAGCGATCAGGAAATGCAGAGAGGCCTCCTTATAGCGTAGACATACTGCATTACGCCTGACAGCCTGTTCCAACTTGTTTTAAACAAATCCAATATGATAGGCCCTCTGCCAGGGGCTGGAGGGGATCCAAGGGGGTCCAGGTTGGGACCACAGCTGAAGGGCCTTACCCAGGATCCTCCAAATTAGGTGAGCTTGGTTGAACAGAACCTAAAAGGGTGGGGTGCACTGGGGACAGGACCAGAAATTATTGCAGGGCCAGAGTTACGCAAAGTAGATTATGCAGAGGGATGTCTATTGGAAAGGAAAAAGCAGGGCTGGAGATGTGTACCAGCTGAGAATGGAGAGAGGGAATAGCAAGCTGTATAGGGTGGGGAGTACTGGGTCATGAAATATGGCAGAAACAGGTTTGTCCCCAGCTAGTGGCTGTATCCCAAAGCTGTGTGGAACAGAAACTATATCAGGTACATCATTGGTAGTATCAACATTAGAGGCAGTAGCAACAGTATTGGCAGTAGTAGCAGTAGTGGTAGGAGCAGCCATATCACCAGTAACAACAATATCATCAGTAGCATTATCTGTATCATTATTATCCATATCCCGCCCGAGCAGCCCCAAACACAACAGGCCTAGATGCTATATCAGAGTCTTTAATAATGCTATCAGCTGCAAACTTAGGTACCTCGGTGGAGTGGTCAGCAAGGTGCAGGCCTGGTCGGTGAAAAAAAATGCCGTGGTTTGTCCAGATCCTACGTTGGATCCGAGTCCAGGATCCTGACTCAGTCAATATCCATCCTGCTCGAGTTAGAGCAGTAGTAGCAGTCCAGGTGGGGTCTACAGCATTCGGAGCAGTTTGCAGACTGAAACACACACAAATCAGGGGGCAGTAGTGGAGGAAGCTGGAACAGAGGAAATCGTTGTCGGATGTAGGGGATCCAAGAACAAGAGGTCCTTGTCTCCCAAATGCGACTCTGCAGTCGTGCTGACTCTCGAAGAACAGAACCAGATGTAACAGGGGACCAGCAAGTGTAAGACTCTGGAAATCCGGTGCAGTGGGTTCCATAGGAAGAGGCTGTGGCAAAAGTGTAGAAACATGAGAAACTTCCAAACAGCGCAGAACCAAGCGCATTAGCGATAGAAGGTGTGTCCAGGATTAAAGATGCATCTGATAGGTCGTTGCTCTGGTAAGACATCTCTCACAGTAGCAACAAGCAGGGCTTCCTCATTGGCAGCAGAGTGGTAGAAGTGAGAACCTCACTGGAGCAGAGCCGAACAGCATCTGAGCTCTCCATGGCAGTGACCAGAGGTCCCCTACTGACAAGAGTAGGGAATTTCCAGGTGTCTTGGCCAAATTTCTCCCATTCACTAAAAATGCCACCAACAGCTTAATCTGGTTCAATTTCAGTTACTTACCATCTGTATCACCCTCCGCTGGTCGCTCCTGAAAAGGGACTTCTAGGCCCAGTGGGCTTACCAGGTCAACAAAATTCAATAAATGCTATAGATATAGAATAAATGCTACAGAATGCTTTAGATAGTTATAGTTTACACAAAGCAATTAGGTGGAAACATTTTCACATGTAGAGTTATTTAACCACCAATATCAACATAGTTATCTCCATATTCTTAATGACAATTCCTAATTTGTTCATAAGTATGCAAGAGTAGCTCTGTGCTTCACAGTTGGTTATTTCTAGGAACACACAGTGGAAATTTTCCATAGCTAATGTAAATCAGAAAGAAGATCTCATGTAGTGCTTATACTAAATGATTTCTAGACATATTGTTTTTCTAATTCTGTTACTTGTTAACAGTAATAGTGCAAGATTTCCAGATTTTCAGAATTAAAAGGTAAATCTAGTATGTACGTATTTTGTTGGAATATATAATGAGGACAAATAGGTGCCTAATAGTTTTTCTGTAGATTGCTTGTATTGAGGGCATAGCAAAACTACATGCAAAGATCTTCTTCCTCTTGAAGAACACAAGAGAATTCTGTTGAGAGATATTTATCTTTATTGTAATGTGCCACCAACATATTGCTTGGAAATACTTCAAATCTATATGGAGTAATTACATTTCTGTATTCTGTATTTGAACAGCTTCCAGATAAAATTTAAGTAAGTGTTCTTTTGTATCATTCACCAGCCATTTTCATACTTTTAAATTTGCTGTACCAGTATGATCATCTTGTTTTGTGATATTTTGTCGTTCTTAGTTGTAGCTTTAGCACAGGCTTTATTTATTGTAATGTTCTTGTCAGCCCAAGCCCTTAGACACATACAATTATATATTTCTAAGAGGTTTCTGACTATTCTAAGCCAGTTGTCTCCTTTCTGTGTGGGAAAGTTACTTTTTTCCATGAGGCAGTTATTAATAATAGAATCCTTTTTCTGTTAGTATCCTTATTCAGTAGTTGATTATTCTCACATGAACAACATTTTAAAGCTGATCTGTCCTATCTGTGTCCTTACTAGGCTGTTTGGTGAACTAATAGGGACCCACAGTAATTTATTATATATTTTATTTAGAATGGTATCCATTTTGGAGGTATTTGCACCCACCCCCATATTTCTGCTGCATATAAACCCTGATTGATTAATTGGATTAATTTTGCATTTACAGCCTTAATCATTGGGGCACTGACATCCCTCCATAATGCATGTTAAATCTTTTATAGCTCTTTTACATTATTTTGCATTTTCCTAGCACACCAATCAATATGGTTGTTCCATTTACAGTTGCTGGACAAACTAACTCCCCATATGTGGAAATTCATTAACAAACTCTAGTGTATTTCCAGCCAGCATTAGTTTTCTATATTGTTTTACTTCAAATACCATAATTTTAGTTGTTTTGGTATTTGGTTTAAAATCAGTTTGGTGTAGAGTGAATCTAATTTAAGCAAAACTCTTTGAAGACCGAGCCTACTCATTGCCATTATTGCCAAGTCATCGGCATATGACAGTACAGGTATCCACTGTTGTCCAATATTTGGTGCATAAAATGAAGGGTTGTCCAGTTGTATAATAATCTCATTTATATAAATATTAAAAGGTTTGGTGCTAGGACACAACCTTGATGGACTCCTATGTTTGTCTCAATTTGTTCTGTTGTTTGTCCTGATCTACTATATTTAATTTTTGTCCAATTATTTGTATAAATTCATCTTATTAATAATAGTAAATTTGGGTTGACACCTAATTGTTCCATGTTTTCCCATAGGTAAGTTATTATGATTGAATGCAAAGTGGATGTGAAATCCACATATGCTACAAATAATTTTTGATTTCTTATCTTGAAGTACTTTTCTATCAGGTGCATTAAAATAAATATTTGTAATGGTACCAGTTTGATTTTGGAACCCAGCCTGCAGTGAGAAGTCTTTTCTGTGCTAATTGAGCCAAACTTATAGCCTATTCAATAATACTTTGGAGTAAATTTTAGCTATATTATCTATAAGGCTAATAAGCCTGTAATTAAATGGGTCAGTTTGAGCTCCTTTTTGTCTATAGGTATAATGTAGCTACCCTCCAAGGGTAAAGAGTATAAACATACATTGAACATTTGTTAAATAGTTCTGTCAATAATGGAGTCCACCACTCAGAATTTAAAAGATAACAGTTTGTCAGTATGTTATCAGGTCTGGGGGATTTGTGTTTTTTTCATGGTAGCTATTAATAGCCTGATTAACTTCCACTTTGGTAAACCACTGAAAGTTTTCATTTAATTCCTCATTTACAAATTTGCCATATATTTTAAAGAATAACGAAGTAAAAGATCCAACCATATGTTGGCTGTAATATATGAGTCATAGTGTTCTTTGTACTGTAGCTATTTGTGCCCCTGCCACTAATGACCAATACTTGTTATCATCTTTCTATTTACTGTACTTACTGTAGCATAGTTTCCTACAGCTCTTTTTGATGTTGAATTCTCAATAATTAATATGATCTTTGTATTGTTTTCTATTTTTATTTAATTTGCTATATTGATTTTATTTGGCTTTTTCTTTACTTTCCTGTGAATTTAGATAGTTTCATTTTTCCTGCTCTACAAGTTTTGGCAAACCAGTTATCATATTTGTATTTTATGTTATGTTTTCTTATTTCTATTCATACCCTTATCATGCTGGTAAACACTTACTAAATGGTTATAAATATTAGTGGTTCTAACTCATTTTCTATTTTTAAGGTTATCTCTTGTATGTATCTGTTGCTCATCTCACTTGCTTTATTTATAAGAATATTGTCCCATTTGAGTCTGCCATTGACTGTTTCTATGGGTTCTTCATTTAAATGTTATTATTTGATTTTTACTTTCCTAAATAGGACAATTGTGAAATGATCACTTTCTCGTCTATGTATGATCTTTAGGTCTGATTATTTATATAAATCAAATGGAGATGCTAAAAGTAATACATCTAACTATTACATTAGTAGATGTTAAATCATTCACTCTGATTGCATCTAAAATATCCTCTGATGATATGTCCAGTCCAAGAATCTCATAACATATCATGTGACCCAAGCTCTTTAACACCTCTTGATTTTCTTGTGGGTCCTTTTCTGTGCCTCATAGGGCTATTATTGCTTGGCCTTCTTTAGCTTTTCATGTTTTCAAGAGTGGTCACAACAGAGGGAGTAGACAAGATGGAAACAGACCTCAAGAAACTTGAGGACTGGTCTGGAGCATGGCAGTTGAAATTCAACACCAAAAATGTAAGGCATGCATATAGGAACAAGGAATCCAAGGAAGATGTATTACTTGGGAGGAAAAGACTAGCTGCCTCCAATCAGGAGTGATATCTGGGAATCATAGTCTCAGACAACTTGAATGTGTGAACGCAGTAAGAAGGCAGCACTGAAGGCCAGTGGAATGCTGGGATGCATTGGGAGCAGAATCACAAGCAGGAGGGGAGGTGGTCCTGCCATTGTACAGATCTCTGGTCATGCCACACCTGGAGTACGGTGTCCAGTTCTGGAGGCCTCACCTCAAAAGGACATCCACAGGATAGAAACAGTGCAGTGAAAGGCAACAAAAATTATATGAGGATGCATCAGATGTAATGCAGAAAAGACTGAGATAACTAAACATGTATTCCCTGGAACAGTGAAGGGAGAGGGAGACATGATCGAAAAAGCAGTTGCACTGCAATTGGATGAATATCTCACCTCTCATAATGTCTATGATACTCTCAATCTGGCTTCAGAAAAGGCATAGTACTGAGACTGCCCTTGTTCGGGTTTGAGTGACCTCCTAATGGCCAGAGATCGGAAGGCTTATACCATTCTGGTCCTTCTTGATCTTTCTGCTGCATTCGACACTGTAGACCATGAGGTGCTATTGGAGCAGCTGTGGGTTTTTGTGGACTGTCTGGTACAGTCCATGAATGGTTCGTTCTTACCTCACTGGTAGGTCTCAGAGAGTTGTCACTGGAATTTATTCCTCTGACACCTTCTCCCTACCATGTGGGGGTACCGAGATTCCATTTAGCTCCCATGTTGTTTGCAGTGTATGTGCTGCCATTAGGAGAAATCATCAGGAGATACAGCTTGAGTTTCACTGCTATGCGGATGATACTCAGCTGTATTTATCCTTTCTCCCGATCAGAGTGATGCACTCTCTGTACTTAACAACTGTCTGGATGAAATCAAATTTGGATGAGTTCAGAGTTGGTTGAAGCTTAATCCGGATAAGACCAAGGTATTGGTTGTGGGCCCAGATCATCCTGGGAGGGGTTGGTGCGGCACATCCATCAGGCTTATCACTTGGTGGGGTGCCGCTCTCTGGCCTCGACAGGTGCAAAATCTGGCGTATTTTTCGACGATGGTCTGACCCTGAAATCTCAGGTGTCAGCTGTTGTCAAGACCTCTTTTATCATCTGAGGAATATCACCCGGTGAAACACCTGATTCCCCAGGAGGATCTTCCGACTTTGGTTCACGCCTTTGTTACAACCCGTTTGGACTACTGTAATTCCTATACCTAGGGCTCCCAGGGATTGATATCCACCACCTGCAGCTAGTGCAGAATGCTGCAGCCAGGCTTCTGACTGGGACTTGAGAACCAGTCATATTACTCACGCAATAACCCGCGAACTGCATTGGCTGCCTGTGCGGTGGCGTATCATCTTTAAGGTTGGTTTACTAACCTTTAAAGCCCCCTACATGATCAGGGACCCGGTTACCTGAAAGATCTTCTGATTCCCTATTGCCCCTTCGCCCCTCCGCTCTGCCAATGAGGGATTGCTAGAGATTCCCAGGGTTTGTTTGAAGTTATCAGGATCTCGTGCTTTTGCTTACTCAGCTCCTACCCTGTGGAATTCTACCTCATTGGTTGAGAGAATGTCCGACCGTCGATAGTTTTAAAACTGCTTTAAAACTTATCTTTTAACTTTGCTTTTTCTTTATAGTTTATTTGCTTATTGTTGATCTTTGTTTTATTATCATGTACAGCGCCTTGATTTTGAAAGGCGCTTTATAAATAAACACGAATTGAATTGAATTGAACATGCAAATACATAAAAGGAGTAAACAAGGTGCAGACATGGGAACTTTTCACTTCAAGGAGGGCCGAATAACCAGGGACCATGATCTAAGGCTGAAAGGAGGGAGGTTCAGGACCAATGTCAGGAAGTTCTTCTTCACAGAGAGGGTAGTAGATGCCTGGAATAGTCTACCTCCAGAGTTGGTGGGGCTAACTCAGTTGGAGGATTCAAGAATGCATGGGATAGATACAAGGGTGCCCTCATTAAAGAGCAGTTAGGGGTAGGTACAATAAAAATACCAGGCAGACTAGATGGACCTAGTAGTCTTTTCTGCTGTCACCGTCTGTTTTATGTTTTAAAGAGAATATGTCCAAATGCCCAAGTGTCCAAATGTCTTAGTTGACACTGGATCTCAAATATTTCAGTTCAGGAGGTTTGGAAATTTCCAGGTATATATGTGATCAGTGCAGATCGTAAGATACACAGTGCAAATCTAGAGCTTGTATAGAAAATGCTCTTGCACTGTGTAACTGCAAAATCTTTAAGATGTCACCTGTAAGCCATTGTTTCAATTTCAAATCGTTCAGCCCTTTAAATTCAAGCTCAAACAAGGCTTTTCCCAACACTACTGTTCAAGCGGATAAGCCCAAAATAAACTGTCGAAACAGCACTCCTGCTTTCTAGGCTATAATGGTGTTGTATCGTGCTTTCAAGTAGATGTCCGCTGTTGAATCCCTTTACTTCAGAGCTGGCAGGACACTGTAGGCAGTAGAAAAGAAAAACAGAAAAAGCCCAGTAGTACTTTGAGAAGGCAGAAAACAGTTAAGCACAATTATGCACATGAAATATTTAGTATTCATCAGCTGTTTCTTCAGTATTCGTGCCAGCTGATCACATAATCTGATGGTTTATACTATTTTTCCAATTGTTTTACCAGGTGAGACACACTAAGCTGAAAGCTTGTTTACAGGTGCAACCTGAGAGCACAGGAAGTTAAGTGACCTGGTCAGGGTCACACAGTATGCAAGTGGGGGCTGTGGGATTCAAACCTAGGTTCCAAATTTGCAGCTCAGAGCCTTAAACCACTGTGCTATACTGCCTCCTACTATGGTAGTAGGATGACAGAAGGCTAGTTGCCCATCTAAATCATCCCACTTCAAAATGGTTAGATGTTTTTCTAGTATATAGATAGATGTCCAGTTTGTTTTTAAAGGTGTTAAACATAGTTTGGTCATCTATATCCTTTGGAAGTTTGTTCCAAAGTCTAATGGCTATAGGTAGGAATGCATTATTTCTAATGTTTGTCTTGGCAAGACAATCCTGGATAGTTTTGCTATGTGATCTCAGATTATATGGCGTTTCTTTGAAGTTGATGTCAAACAAAGATGTTAGTTCAGTGTCTAGGAGAATTTTAAATAAAGTCAGGATATCACCTTTGCCTCCTTATTTTAAGTGGCCATAGATTTACTATCCCCAGCCTAGATTTACACTGTGCATGTTTTAGGTTGAAAATCAGTTTGTATATCTTCTTTGGTCTTTCTCTAAGATATCAATGTCCTGCTTTAGATTGGGATCCCATACCTGTGTGCAGTAGTCTAAATGCAGTCTAATGTAAGCTTTATAGAGAGGCATTAATACAGCGTGGGACTTGTTAAAGAATGATCTATGAATACAGTTGGTCAAATGGTTTACTTTCTTAACTGCATTCCTACAGTGGCTACTGTTTTTCATGTTATTTATTATGGTGATGGTCTCATACTTTGTCTACAGATTTAATAATATTACCATGTTTAGTGTATTTTTGTTTGGGGTTACGTTTCCCATAATGCATAACAATGCATTTTTCGTAGCTGAACATAATTTTGTTATCTGACCAACGGATAATCGAATTCTAAAGCCTTGATCATAAAAAGGTCTCATTTGTGTCACTGACACAGCCACCCAGTTTTAAATCATCGCAAATTTAATTAAGTGGTTATCACTATCTAGTTGTAAATCATATGTGTAAATAATAAAAGCAGTGGTCTGAGGACCAAGCCCTGCCAGACCCACTGGTACCACCAGCGAAGATAAATATCCATTTACTCAGACCTTTTGAGTCCTATCAGTAAGCCATACATTGATCCAGGCAATTATGTTGTAGTTATTACCTAGTCTTATCAGTTTATCAATAATACCTTTGTGAGGTAAGGTGTCAAAGGCTTTACGATAATCGAACAATATAACATCAACTGGTTTGTTGATGTCAAGATTTTGTTGACAGTATTGTAAAAGGTTATGAGGTTGGTATTACAATTTCTCCTGGCTGTGAAACCATGTTGGGTTTTATCTAATAAGCCATGGTTATTTAGGTATCCCATTAGCTCATCTTTAATAATTCCCTGTATAACCTTACTTTTAATCGAAGTGAGGCTAATGGGCCTGTAGTTCAATGGCTGGTTCTTCTACCTTTTTAAAGATGGGGACCACAATAACCCTTTTCCAGTCAATAGGAATGGAGCCCCTTGCTATTGTTTTATTCCCAGTTATAGATATGGGTGAAGCTAGTAAGTCTGCTAGTTCCTTCAATAGACGAGGTAGATCATGTCTGGCCCTTTAGATTTATTACTGTCAAGTTTCTTAATTTTTCCTTAATAAGCTCTGGTGTACAGATGGTTTTATTAAACAGTGCATGAGTGCTTTTGTTCAATAGAAGATGGCCAGCTGTGGAAGGGGTTATGTAATTCACCTTCTTGTAACAATAACTGGATGATGAGAGTGGCAGGGAGGAATAGGGTGCTGTCAGGGTGGGGAGGACATACTGGATATTTTTAAGTGCAAATGAGCACTTTATTAACATTATAAAATGGGTAGTGAGAATCCTGATTTCTGATTGGTCAGTAGCTGTCACTGACCATTTCTTTCTGACAACACTACCAATGGGTCAAAACAAGTCCCTGCTGGAATGGACAGTGCACATTCCACATAACTCATCCCCTTCTTGGAATGTTCACAGTTTCAAAAGCAGCAATTTTTTCCTCACTTACTGATCACTGATCAACTAACAATTGAGATGCAACGAGTTTAATTTTGTCGCTAAGTTCCAGCAGAGTCAGGAATTTCACCTTGCAGAATATTTCATGAAATTTGTACTTTTTGAAAAATATTCTCATGGGTGCAAAATGTGAATTTCACCCATGAAATGCAAAACATTCAAAATTTCTCCCGTGAAATGCAGAATTTCAACCACAAAATGTGGAATTTCAACCACGAATGGCAGAATTTTGCCCACAATTGTCAGAATTTCACCCACAAGTGGCAAAATTCTGCCATTTGTAGTGAAATTTCACATTTAGCTGGCAAAATTTTGTACTTCAAACCCACAGGGTATTTTGAAATACACAAATTTCACGAAATATTTTATGGAGCTTAAATTTGTGGACTTCGCCCATCTCACTAATAATGTCCAGCTTACCAGAGACCAACTTTTATATCACCTTCCTACCAGAGATGGATAATATCTTCAACACTGAAGAAAACACAGATCAATGAACTGAACCTGCTGGAATTCTTGCCATTTCTGAAACTGAGGCAGAACCAAGCTTAAAAATCAGAGTATGAATAACAGACAATAGATGCCACTAAAGAGTAAAGATGAGCCAAATACAAAAAATAGCAACAAAAAATTAAAAAAAATACTGCAGGGGCTGTGTTTGTATTTAATTACTGATTCTAACCAAACATAAGCAGAATGATTGGAAAACTGTTACTGAGAAAACTTAAAACATAACTACTCTGAGAGTTCCATGCTTCTGTGAGGGATGGAGATGGTGATCGGTATTCCATTAGTACCTTTGAAAGCCTTAGAGCAAGACTTAACCATATTTTAACTCAGTGCGGTTAGACTGGGGATTCAAAATAATAACATCCCTGTCTTACAATCTGCCAGCAATATTTTTCTGGCACAAATAAAATCTTAACCATAAAACCAAAAGACGTGGCTATCTGCCATCCCCAGTCAGCACTGGTGATTTAGACAAGCTGAGGAAATCTGACTGCTTTTCTTTCAACACTGTGCCTGGCCTTCAGGAAAGTTTGGCTAGACATGCAGCTTTGTATGGCCAGGTGCAGGTGGGAGGAATAAGATCTCAAACCTGATCCACTGACTGTTAAGGTTGTTGATAATGGCATCGAGTATATGACTGTCACATAAAATTAGCACACAAAAATCATTGAGATCATAATGAAGTGAACAAGCAGCAGGATCACGGCTACATGTACTTGATCCTGCTGATCTTCCAGCACTATATCTATAGCCCAGGAGGCACCCTTAGTGTTACCTGGACTGTGTGGAACACTGGCACACCTGTGAAGCAATGGGTATCAATTTTAAGTCTGGAATGATGCCCTGACTGAGTAAAGAAGCTGCTTTGTCCATTAGGTATACAAAATCACAGCATGCAGCTCCTGTCCCAAACCAGTCTTGAGGCTTAAGATGTCATGAGCATGATCAGGCACCACAATGAATCTTCACTTCACAGTTACAAGGCCACCTCACCTAAAGATTGTCAGAAGTGGAGAGCAAACCTTTCCAGTGCAGCACATGGGTTTTCTCATGAATATTCAATGCAAAGCAGCAGGCCACCTCCCAGTGATGTTCAGCAAAGAGCTCTTCTGCAGTTAAAACACTCCTGACTCTATCTGCCATCTACTGCCTCCTGCTCAAATAGCAGCCAACACCATAATAAGCAGAAAGTGCCTGAAACATCAACAGCCGATTTGAAATCAGCCACAACACCTCTCAGAGAATCTCACATAGTGCTTGTTCATGTCTCCAGTGCAATTTATTAACAACCAGAATTGTCAATAATTTTTAGTTGATTCTCTTGACTTCCCTCTTTGATCTACAGTGCACCTCATGGTTAATTAGTTTTGTTTGCAGACCCCTTCCTTCCATGTTTGGGACTATTTTACCTGTGGAAGGTTACAGTTAATAAATTATAATATTTACTGAAATATTTTTAAAATGTCTCTGTCTCATTACCCATTTTATAAGCACAATAATACATTCTGGGATGTTGGTAGTACTAAGTTTACCACATGCCTAGGGATGTGGGCACAAGGCCTTAGGCATGTGGTAAACCTAGCACTAGCAACACCCTATCATCTTATTGCTTTTTAACAGATGGTAGCCAGCCATGGAGGCAGGCAGGTTGTGTCAGTCACCCATCGGAGTGGAGAGTTATATATAAATACTAAGAAATATAACAAATCATCAGAGTTGGGGAAGAGTGGGATTGAGCAACTGATAGAGGATGGGATAAGAGGGGTTGCAATTTACTGGATTTTGGGCTTGGGAGTGGAGGGAATTTTTTCCTGTTTATTTTTTAAAGCTGACACTAATACAGAATACCTGAAGAGTCTCCTATTTAGGAAGGGTAAATTATTTTAATTGTGCCAGCTATTTTGTTCATACAGATTTCTGAAAACACTTTTATTTTACTGACTGCTAATTTCAAATGAAATAAAATATTAATATGATCACTTCACCATAATGGGATAATAACCCTGAAGTCTTTAATGTCTATGTGGGAAGTGCCTAATACTATATCTAATATATTCATACCCTGGTGGCTTTTGTAACGCATTATCTCACATTCATTTCATTAATCATTCTTAGAAAACTTTTACTCTGATTTTATTGGGCTTGTCTGGTTACCCAATTAATTACTGCATTGTTAAAATATCCTACTAAAAGTACCTCCCCAAGCTCACTTGTCTTCTCAATCTCATTTATACTTTTGTATTTGTTCCATCACTTCTACCCGGTGGTCTATAACATAATCCCACTGTCTTATGCTCAGTATAAGTGGTACCAATTTTAAGCCACATAGTCTCAGTATCACTACAATCATCTTTTATCTTGTATGACATATCAGAACCCATAAGCCTGCCTGATAAGAATATAGCTATTCCACCTCCTTTTTACGTAGTCTATCTCTTCTGAAGAGATTATAACCTAAATATGTTTCCTCAATCATCATTTGTTGACCACCATGTTTCAGTGATTAATATCATATTCAAGAATGCATGGGACAGACATAAGGCAATTCTAGTGGGGGTAGGAGGAAATAGGCTGTTGGTTAACTAGGATCTGCAACTTATCCTGTAGGTTGGGAAATGGGCAGACTAGGTGGGCCAAGCGGTCCTTATCTGCCATCAGAGTCCGTGGTTTGTATGTTTCTACCTGCACTTTTGCCATTCATCCTTTGTTACCCTTTCATTAGTACTGTATGTTGTACTAGTGTTCAATCACAATCTGGGAGACCTCCAATTCCTTTCTTCCCCATTTATTCCTGTTTTCATTTAGGCTGGAGTGGCCTGCTTTCTGCTTCCTCATCCTACCTTAGACTTTTCCTACTTATTGCATTTTCATGGAGATTAGTTGCTGTAACACATACATTGATTTACTATTTAAAGAGGACGAGGAAAAACATGAAAGGCTATCAGCAGAGATTAAGGCAATAATGTCAGAATTATACAAACTGAAATTAAGCAAAGACAATGGCAAGGCATTAGATGCTATTTTCATTTTTGACTGAGTTAATATGGTATGATTTCTCCATATATTTTTTCCAAGAACGTAAACCTAAATAATCATAATATTTTCAGTCGAGTTTCTTTCATGATTTATAACTGCTTTAGAGGGCTTTTTATTTATTTCTGAAAGTGACTACTTTTGGTTTGTCTTTGCTAACTAGTAAACCATCATCTGTACACAGAGCTGAAAATGTATTCAGTTTCCTTTGGAGACTTAAAAATGATGTAGAGATCAGTACCAGATCATCTGTGTAATCTAGAATGGAACTCTATGATTTCAATTTTAGGTGAATGAAAATCTGAGCTGTGTAAATTCTTTAAAATGGAGTTAATGTACAGATTAAATAGAGTCGAGGCCAATATGCAACCTTGACAGACCCTACATTTGTATTTATCCTTTCTGTTGTTAGTCCTTTGTGATTGTACTGTATTAAAGTCCACTTTTCTTTGTGTAATCTTATCAGAACTTAAAAGTATGCTGTTTATTCTGAGATTTTCCAGTTTTCCCATAACAATGCCCTGCTGATACTATTAAAACTGCTGCTAGATCCACAAAGCAACAAAATAATTAACTTTTTGCCTGTGACATATTTCCAAATTAGGTGATTCAAAACATTAAAGTGCTGGACCTAGATCTTCCAACCCTAAAGCCATTCTGGTATTCACTCAGAATTGAATTTTCATTAAAGGAAAACTACACCCAAAACTTGAAAAATATATATTGTGCAGAGTGTTTTAATTTGTATGTGAAGTTCTAGTGTTTCCTTCCTCTGACTGGTATTAGTTTTTCCCAAATTAGCTTGCTAGCTTTATGCTGGTTTTATTACCCTGGGGATCTTCACAACTGATAGTGTAATTGTATTTCTCTTGTTCCCACAGTGCATCTTGTCTCACGTGACTGTGATGTAAAGAGACCCAACATTCAGCACACACATGCCAAACAAACTAAATATCTTGAAGCTTTACAAGCTGCACAAAATTACCAGCAGCAAAGTTTTTCAGGACAGTAAAACCTTTAGGATGAGGGTGGTCACAAGCTGAATTCTACAGATTTAAAATATAGCCATCTCTATTGTTGTGAACTGATTGTAATGCAATGCTTTCTGCTGGATTTATGGGCTCTGCTACATCACCATTACATGAAACAAGGTGCATTGTAGGACAAAGAAATGCAATAAACCTATTTGATATGGAGATATCCAGGGTCGAAACTACCTAAAGCTAGCAGGCTAATTTAGGAAAACTCCTAATACCAGTCAGAGGGAAGGAAACACTAGAACTTCACATACAAATTAAAACACTCTGCACAGAATATATTTTTCAAGTTTTGGGTGTAGTTTTCTTTAATCCAAGACTGAAGTCTATGTAGTATGATTTTAAAGAGTGTTTTCTGAGAAACATCAATCAGGCTTAATGGTCTGTACATTTTAGGTTCATTGGATCCCCTTTCTTTAATATTGAAAATAGTACTTCCTTTCCAACTGTCAGGAAAATCTTGGCCCTGTAACAAGGAATTAAGTAAAAGTTTAACAACTGGGATTCACCAGTCAGGAAAGGTCTTGAAGATATCACCTATAATACCATCAGGTCCAGGTGCTTTATTTGAAGTTATCATAACTAGTGCTAAATATATTTCCTCTTCCTGTATGTCCATTAGAGCTGGATAAGCTGAGTTTGATTCCAGCAGATTATTTACTTTAGTATGAAACATAGAAACATAGACTTTATGGCAGATAGGACCGCTTGGCCCACCTAGTCTGCCCATTTCCTCACCTACTGGATAAGCTGCAGATCCTAGTTAATCAACAGCCTACTTCTTCCTAACCCCACCAGAATTGCCTTATGTCTGTCCCATGTATTCTTGAATTCTCCCACAGTTTTAGACCCCACAACCTCCTTAGGAAGGCCATTCCATGCATCCACCACCCTGTCTGTAACAAAATTCTTCCTCACATTGCCCCTAAGCCATCCCCTCTATTTTCAGATTGTGTCCCTTGTTCTTGCACATCTTTTTTCTGAAAGATGCTACCTCTTGGACTTTGTTGATTCCACTGGAGGTACTTAAAAGTTTCTATCATGTCCCACCTCTCCCTCCTTTCCTCAAGGGTATACATATTATGCCCTTTAGTCTCTCCTAATATGGCTTCTCTGGCAGACCCTGCACCATTTTAGTTGCCCTCCTCTGGACTGCCCCATCCTGTGTATGTCCTTGTGGTGATGGGGTCTCCAGAACTGGACGCAGTACTCCAGATGGGGTCTCACCAGCTGTCTATTCAGAGGAATAACAACTTCCTGTGTTCTGCTGGTGATGTCTCTCTCTATACATCCCAGTATCCCCAGCCCTCCCTACTGCCGTCTCACATTGCTTGCCCACCTTAGGTCATCTGATATGATTACCCATGTCCCTTTCCCTTTTTGTTGTTGTTACTACCTCTCCACCCACCCTATGTGTACTCTTCCCTGGGTTTTGTTTCCCAGGTGCATTATTTTGCACTCTTTGCATTGCATTCAATCCAAGCTGCCATACTTCTGACCATTCCTCCTATCTTGCCCAGTCCCTTCTCATCCTTTCCACCCTCCTTGTGTATCAACCCTGTTGCAGATTTTTGTGTCATCTGCAAAGAGGCATACTTTACTTCTAGTCCTCTGCAATGTCTCTTATAAAACATTAAAAGGACTGGACCCAATACTGAACCCTGCGGTACCCCACTAGTAACCCCCTTTCTTCAGAGTGGACTCAGCTTACTATTACCTTCTGTGTCCTGTTGTCCAGCCAATGTTTTTCCCAGGCTACCACCTGGGACCCACTCCAGGCTGGCTAATTTGTTTATTAATCTTTTGTATGGGACTGTGTCAAATGAATGCAAAAGTCAAGGTAGGCCATGTCCACAGCCACTCTCTGGTCTACTACTTTGGTCATCCAGTCAAAGAAATCGATAAGATTTGTCTAACATGCCCTTCCCACTGTGAACCCATGTTGCCTTGGGTCCTGTGCCCCACTGGCCTCTAGGTACTCAACAATTCTTTCCTTAAGAAATGATTCCCTCACTTTACCTACCAAAGAGGTCAAACTGACAGGTCTGTAGTTTCCTGCCTCTATTTTGCTCCCACTTTTGTGAAGGGGAATCATATCCACCCTTCTCCAGTCCTCAGGTACCACACCATCCTCCCATGATTTGTTAAAAGGTTAGTCAGTGGTGTCACTAGTTCTCCTCTTAATTCTTTTAGAATTCTGGTGTGAATCCTGTCAGGTCCCATTGCTTTGTCCACCTTCAGTTTTAGGAGTTCTTTCTGAACCCTTTCTTCTGTGAAAGGACTGGATCAACCCCCTATCAACAGTGCTTCTGTTAATTGGATTAGGCACCTCCTCCTCTTTTGTGAAATCTGAGCAGAAGTATTCATTCAGTATCCCTGTTTTTTCACTGCCTCTTTCTGCCCACCCACCATCCTTTCTATTCAGCCTCACTATCCCACCCTTTGTCTTTCTATCCTAATATACCAATAAAAGGTTTTATCCTTCTTATCCGAGTTGGCTGTCTTTTCCTCAGTTTGGGCCTTTGCTATTCTGACTTCCTCCCTGCTTCCTTCTGCCTTAACTGGTACAGTTCTCTGTCCTGCTTCTTCTGTGTTTCTTTATACTTCCTAAATGCTATCTTTTCTCCCTAACTTTCCCGCCACCTTTTTGGGAACCATAGTGGCTTTTCTTTTGTTTTGATTAGTTTATTTGTTTCACACAAAGGCTTGTTGCCTCTGTGATTGTAATTTTGATGTTTCCCCATTGTTGCTCCACCTCTCCTTCTTGCCTGTTTGCTAGTGCTTTTCTAAATCACTCTCCCATCTTGCCAAAGTCAGCTCTCCTAAAGTTCAGTTCCTTTACTTTTGTATGGCTTAACTCTGCAGCTGACTTTATCATGAACCACACTGTTTGGTGGTCACTTGTTCCCAAATGGCTATCCACTCTAGATCTGAGATCCTCTCACTGTCCCTATTTGAGAGTACGAGGTCTAAGATTGCTCTCTCCGAGTGGGTTCCAACACTAGCTGTCTGAGGCATGTCCCTGTAGGGCATAGAGAATGGCCCTACCCTTTGATGTGGCTGCAATAAAGGTGCTCCAGTTAACATCTGGCATATTCAGGTCCCCCATCAACAGTATCTTCCCTTTCTCTGTCATCCTAAGGATGCCAACTAGCATATCCTTGTCCATTCCCTCCCCTGAGATGGGGATCTGTATACAACCCTTGTGTGGATTGTGGTGCCATTTACAGTCTCTAAGGTGACCCACAGTTCCTTCTCTCCTCCCTGTTTACTCTTTTGATCCTTTGCTTTTATCCCTTCCCTTACATTGAGAGCTACTCTCCACTCTTCTACCCTCCCTGTCTTTCCTGTAGGTTGTGTACCCTGGTATGTTAACATCCCAGTCATGGTTCTCTGTGTACCATGTTTCTGTGACTGCCACAATATCCAGGCATCTCTCTTCCATCAAGGCCACCAGTTCAGGGAGTATGTTGCCCAGACTACAGAAATTGATACTCATTACCCTTTATTTCTGGATGGACTTACCTTTTGCCCCATCCTTGTCCTTATTGCCTTTGTCATTTTCTCCATTTACCCCAGCCCTGCTCCTTATCAATGTCTCTATCTTGGTGTTTACCTCACTTACTATCCTGATTTTTTGGAGTGGCTAGGATTCTTGTCCTTTCCAGTGCCTCCCTTGTCTAGTTTAAATGCTTGCCAATGAAGCATTTAAACCTATCACCCATGATCCTGGTTCCCATCCTGGACAGATGCAGACCATCATGCCAGTAGAGGCCTGCATCACTCCAGGTGGACCCCCAGTCCCCAGTGAAGCCAACCCCTGAGCTCTGCACCAGTTTTTCAACCACTGATTGAATCCCATGCTGTGGAGCACCCTAGCCTCACCCATGCCATTGACAGGCAGCACCTCTGAGAAGGTTACTGTGCATGCTACTTGTCTAAGGCCCTCCACAACTCCATAAACTCTTCCTGCACTGCTCTGATCCCTTTCCCAGCCACCAGGTCATTTGCCCCTAGGTGGAAATGACATCCAGCTCCCTCCCCATGCAGCTGCTCTCGCGATCCTGAGGATTCACTCCCTGTCCCTCCAAGTCATAGCACCAGGCAGGAACCTTACCTCCCTCCCCAGTTCTACCCTCCTAACAATGGAGTCCCTCACCAGCAGTTGTTTCCTTCCTCTGTGGGGTCTCATGCCACCCTCCTGTGGGTCTCCTTTGTGGATGTTCCCAGCATCCTCCTTGGTCTCCACTGTGAGTGCCTCCATAGAGGAACCTCACTGCCAGAATGGCAGATGAATTGTGGAGAGGTACAACTGGAGGGATGCACCTCTGTTTCATCATCCTCACCTCCCTGAGCCCACTGTGGTCCAACCACTCCTCTTTCTTGGTAACCTCTGAGGCAACAGTAGTGGCTCTGGTGGTCCCTGGTGCAATTGAAGGTACCCCAAATTCTGGCGAACTCAGCCTTGAGATGAGCAATCTCCTCCCACAGCCCAGAGAGATGCCTGCAGATAGGACAACACTGCATCCTCCAGAACATCTCCCAGAAGACTGCTGTTCCACAGCCACCACACTGCACCACTCCCATCATGTCTTATTTTTGACCCCTTAACTGTTGTTTTGAATACTTACTCTTTCTTCTGTTTATTTATTCATTTTTATTAATTAATTTATTTTTCTCCCTACTTACTTATTCCTCTGTATCCTTTAAGCTCCTGATCTTCCTGTTCTGAGACAAGAGTTCCTATATTTCTCAGTAGCCTCCTTACTTGCTCAGAGTCAGACCTCCAGCAGCTGGGAGGATGGAGAGCTATTCTTTTCCTTCTAGGATGGTGAGTCTTTGTGGCTCTGAGATCACTCACTTCCTGCTCCCAAACAGGAAGTTCCTGTTGTCAGTCAAATCTTGTGCCTATAAAAGTAGAACTGGCTAAGGGTGGGGTGGAGGGACGGAAGGAGAACAGTATAGTCCCAATAGAGAAGTATAATTATAACATCAGCTCCTTCCTCTTGCTGTTCTCTGCCTGTTCTCTGCCAGAAGCTATCTAGGGCAGTTTTAAATCCAAAACACCTGGCTTCCTTCTAGCTAAGTCACTCCCCTAATTTGCAGCTCTTTCTACACCTAGTTAATTTCACAGATAATTCTCTTCAGCCAACTCAGACAAACACCTAGATAACTGCAAAGACAATTCACTTCAGCCAACTCTGACAAACATCCTAGTTTCTTCATTTTATGAGAAGTATAATTTCTGATAGTAGGATTCCCAGACGTCTGAGTTACATGAGCTTCAATTGTAGTTGCGTATTGACTGTACCCACCACTTACAATTTTCCAGAAAGTTTTATTGTCTTTGGAATTATATGCTCTTCTCAGCTTCTAATTATTTAGTGTTATATTTACTCCTTTCTTGTTCTAACAACTGTTTGGGATTCTTTCTAGCTTTGTTCTAATCTTTGATTTTGTTGTGTTTTCCTTTGTTTTATAGTCCTAGCCATCTGCTTAAAACTACATTTGGCATTCTTACAAACATTATTGGGCCATGTTTCCTGTTGTTGTTTCTCTATCCTAGGTTGTCTTGCAGAAAGGCCTCACGTATATGTTTATTTTCTGCCATTTCTGAACTTTGGGTGCTATGCACTATTTGGGTACAGGTATGTGAAAATATCATCAGCAGTGCACCCACGGACAGGTGAGCCCATACCAGCATGCACAAAAGCTGGCCACCTGTCTGCAGCTCCACCACCCCCTGGCATGCAGGACTCCACAGGGTGGCCAAGGAAGGAGTCGTCATCCTGGGCAGGCATCCAATGGGATGCCTCTCTGGGACTTTTAGGGTCAATCCCTGACATGGGGAGGTGCAGGACCAGGGCTGTGCATGATGATTGCAGGCACTGACCCACGAGGCACCATCCCATCCTGGTGCCACTGCTCCAATCCATTGCTGGTCACTCACCCTGTTAGCTGCCCCTGCTGTCTCCAGCTGCCCAGTAGTCAGGGGCATCATGGAGATCCCTGTCCCAGTCCTCAAGTGTTCAGCACCCTGTGTCCAAGGGGCTTGCAGTGAATGGTAGGGTCCTCCCTACCGTAACCTGCTCCCTGTTCTGCACCTATGCAACCAGCACTATGCAGCTTCATGCATACTGCATAGTGCTGGCATGCTCCTGAAATGCCCCCCACCCATCCCTGGTGTGTTGCTGTTTGTGCAGCTGGGGATCGGGCACATAACCCCTTGTGCAACCATGTTATGAATATCACATGGCCCCCACTCTGTGGCATTCATAAGATTAATGCCACTGCACCCAGTGTACAAGGCACATTGGAATCATGATAGGCCCATAAGGTGCTATGCACCAATTGTGCATGGGTACATGAAAATAGATGTACCCTGCCTGCACAGCTGCACAGCTGTGGACAGGTGCTCCATACCAGCATGCACAAAAGCTGGTCACCTGTCTGCAGCTCCACCCTTCATCACACAGGACTCCGCAGAGTGGCTGGGGAGGTGACATCATCCCAGGCAGGCATCCAATGGCATGCCCCCTGGGACCCCTAGTAGATCCCTCACATGGAAACAGCATACACAGACCCAAACCTGCATGGCACCATCCCATTCCAATGCCACCACTCCTGTCCATTGCCGGGCATTCACCCATTCAGCTGCCACTGCCATCTCCAGCTGCCCAGCTGGGGGGCAGCATGGGAGCCCTGTTCCGGTCCCCCAGTGACCGCCGGCCTGTGTCCATGGGGCCCCATAGTGAGTTGTGGCAGGTCCCCCTGCTGTAACCTGCACCACACTCCACACCTATGCAGGCAGCACAATGCGTGTTCATGCATACCACATAGTGCTGGCACACCCTGGAATGCACTCTGCCTGCCCATGGTGTGTTTCTATCCCCACAGCCAGGATTGGGCATGTAATCCCTGTGAGCTTTGTGATGAATGCAGAGTGGCCTCCGCTCCACAGCATTCATGTCACGATGCTAATGTGCCCTGTTTACACAGGTGCATTGGCATCGTGCATAGGCCCTATATTAGTAAATGTTGCATTATCCAATAAGTTCTGACACTGGTCCTCCAGACTACTTCCCATAAATAATTCATGGAATGGTTTAATAGTATTGCTTTGCAATTTAATCCTTTTAAATGTAGCATCTCTATTTCATTATTAGAGTTAAGGATATCAGTTTGTACTGCATCGATATTTGGTATAGATACCGTGGTTAACACAGGATAGTGAAAGGAATCGGGATGACTAAGGATCATGAAATCTTGAAGAATTTTAAGGGCTTCCACATTAGACCAGACCAGGTCTATAGTGGAGGACCCCATAGGCCCTTAGCCAAACTAGATATGCTATACCACAGAGCCGTAAGATTCATTATTATTGGTGCCCCATATTCCATGTACCACTGCTCCTATATGCTCTGATGGGATGGATATCTCTTACCTGTAGAAGACAGAAAAGCACTGTCTTCTGACATACAGCAATCACCAAAAGCTTCCTAAATATATATCGGACTGTTTTCCTCTATACACAGTAAGTAAATACAGCCTGAGAAGTGCCTCCTAAATTCTACTCACCATTCCAAAAGTCAATTTGAGTTTTGGTAGATCTTCCTTAAGATATGTGCTACCTTCACTATGGAATAATTTACAGAAATCCTTAAAACTGGTCCACCCAATAAATTTCTCTGCATCTAAAATGCTCTGTGCAAGATCTATTAAGGAGTCCTGTAACTGCTTCCCGTGAGTAATAATAAGACTCCATGTCGCAGTGTCACTGTGTCCTCCTGGTACTTGCTAGCCTCCACACCCTCTTTGTTATTCCTCCCTATATAGGTATCACCTATAATGTATCACAGGTGCTTAGACTTGAGCCAGAATTGTATTCTACTGATCTCTTCATCACTTACCTTCTGAGGCTCACTGTACAGGCCCCTCCCTTTTTTCAAGCCTCCTTGTCTTTGCTAGTCCTTTTCCTGCTTAGTATGCCACAACTTTACCACTAATCACCTCTTTTGCTAGTCCCTTCCCCTGCTTTGAATGCCTCAATCTCTACCATTCATGAGCTCTCTGTTCTTACCCACTGTTCTTCTCTTTAGGCTGCACCAATTCCTTATCAATGTGATGATTCTCAGGCACCTGCCTGTGTCCTCTTGCAGTATATTGACTGCCTGAGTTGTCTAGCCTTACACTAACCCCTGTTTATTTCCCTCTAGGATCCTACTACACTTTCACACTCTTTTAGGATCCTATGTCTCTGTATAATGAAATGAGCATTATCTGATTATATGTGTGCATTATTCTGTGTGTGTTATTGTTCTCTATTCACATGTATATCGTGTGCACATCCTATGAGATGTACTGAATTTGAACATGTATTTACAGTATATATAAACTTAGCTATATGAGTATGTATATGTATATGTATATGTATATGTATATGTATATGTATATGTATGTATGTATGTCAGTGTACTGAGTATTATTTGTCCAGGTCCACCTTGAGAAAATTATTTTTCTCAATGGTGTTTCACCTGGCTGAATAAAGATTTTGATTGATTGATTAATTAACCTTCTTCATCTCAAGCTGTTTGGCCATTTATTAGTATAAAATTATCCTCTGATAGAAAGGTTATTAAACTTTCATCTTTTGTTAGATTTCTTATCTTCATATTTCCTAAGGTAGCCTATTTTGGGATTAATTATTAGGAGACTCTGCAAAGATCTTTATTTAGGTCTCTCATTTTTCCCATCTGGATTTGAGCATTAAAATCCCCAGTATAAGAAGGGAAGCTTCATGTGTTTCTTTTTAATCATTTAATATTTTATTATGATTTTTCATTTAAAATACACTCTTGCATTTACAATTCAAACAATGATAATAACGAAACGAAATAATGACTAAATCAGTTTAAGGAACATGTGTTTATTTAACAGTTTCAGAGTTTCCAAACATCATCAGTATTTTTAGTTTTGGAGGAACATATATATTGAATATTGTTAACTTAGCATAATCATTTTCTAATATCAATGGTAAGCAGTTGTCTCTGAATAATTCAATTTAGATTGAGAGTATAATAGTACAGAATCCAATATTGTAGAGGCTGGTAGTCTCATAATATAGATATTTTCCTTTTCTTCATCAATATCTAGGAGTTGTCTAACCTGTTAATCCAACATTGCTATAGTTTCATCTTTAATTATATTAATCCCATTCATTTCAACCAAATAGTCAGTTTCCTGCCTTTTCTCATTCCTGAAGGTACAGAAGGAAGTATAAGGCATAGGAGGAGGTTGAGGGCACTGAACATGTACTCCTGGAAGACAAGGGAGAAAGAGGAACATGATTGGGACCTTAAAGTACTTGAAAGGGATAAATAAGGTTGATAAAGAGAGCCTATTTAAGCAACCATAACTTGAGGGGGCACAGTCTTAATCTGGAGAGTGGGAGGTTAGGAGGGCAGTCAGGAAGCATTTCTTCACAGAGAGGCTGGTGGACATTTGGTAATCTCATTGAAGACAGTGGGCAGCTTTAAAAGAGGCTGGGACAGGCATGGGGAGGCTAAGGATCATGGGTAGAGAGGGTGGGAGGAGTGGGAGGGAGGGAGGGCAATGATAATAGCTCAAGCTGTGGACCCTGCAACATGAGCAGACTTGAAAGACCAAATGGCCTTCTTCTGCTGGTTTCTTTGTGTGCATATGATCATATTCATAGAAACATAGAATTTGACGGCAGATAAGGACCGCTTGGCCCACCCAGTCTGACCATTTCCTACCTACTGGATAAGCTGCAGATCCTAGTTAACCAGCAGCCTACTTCTTCTTACCCCACCCCCAGAATTGCCTTATGACTGACCCATGCATGCTTGAATTCCACCACTGATTTTGACTCCACACCTCCTCCAGAAGGCCGTTCCATGCATCCACAACCCTCTCTGTGAAAAATACTTCTTAAATTACCTCTGAGCCTCCCCACCCATCTTCAAATTGTGCCTCTTGTTCTTGCACATCTTTTTTGAAAGATGCTACCCTCTTGGACTTTGTTGATTCCTTGAGGTACTTGAAAGTTTCTATCATGTCCCCTCTCCTCCTTTCCTCGAGGCTATACATATTAAGCTCCTTAAGTCTCTCTTCATATGTCTTCGCGTGCAGACCCTGCACCATTTTAGTTGCCCTCCTCTGGACAGCTTCCATCCTGTCTATGTCTTTCGGAGATTGGGTCTCCAGAACTGCACACAGTACTCCAGATGGGGTCTCACCAGCTGTCTGTACAGAGGGATAATAACTTCCTGTTTTCTACTGGTGATGCCTCTCCTATGCATCCCAGTATCCCCCAGCCCTCCTTGCTGCCTCTCACATTGCTTGCCCACCTTTAGGTCATCTGATATGACTACCCCAAGTCCCTTTCCATTTTGTTGTTGTTAGTATCTCACCCCATTGTGTACTCTTCCCTGGTTTTTGTTTCCCAGGTGCATTACCTTGCACTTCTTAGCATTGAATCTAAGCTGCCATACATTTGACCATTCCTCTAACCTTGCCAAGTCCTTCTCATCCTTTCCACCCCACCCTGTGCATCAATTCTGTTGCAGATCTTAGTGTAATCTGCAAAGAGACATACTTTTCCTTCCAGTCCTTCCAATGTCACTTATAAAGACATTGAAGAGGACCGTCCTAATACTGAACCCTCAGGTACCCCACTAGTAACCCTCCTTCTTCTGAGTGGACCTCATTTAGTATTACCTCTGTGTCCTATTCTCCAGCCAATTCTTTACCCAGGCTGTCATCTTGGGACCCACTCCCAGGCTGGCTAACTTGTATATTAATCTTTTGTGGGACTGTGTCAAATGCCTTGCTAAAGTCTAGGTAGGCCATGTCCACAGCCCTCCCTGATCTACTACTTTGGTCACCCAGTCAAAGAAATCTATCAGATTTGTCTGGCATGACCTTCCGCTGTGAATCCATGCTGCCTAGGGTCCTGTGCTCCTCTGGCCTCTAGATACTTGACAATTCTTTCCTTCAGAATTGATTCCATAATTTTCCTATCACTGAGGTTAAACTAACAGGTTTGTAGTTTCCTCTTCTGCCTTGCTCCCACTTTGTGAAGTGGAATCACATCTGCCCTCCTCCAGTCCTCAGGTACCACCCCATCCTCCCATGATTTGTTAAAAGGGTAGTCAGTGGTGTCACTAGTTCTACCCTTAGCTCTTTTAGAATTCTGGGATGAATCCCATCAGGCCCCATTGCTTTGTCCACCTTCAGTTTTAAGAGTTCTTTCAGAACCCTTTCTTCTGTAAATGGGCTGGTATCAACTTCTGTATCCAGAGTGTTACTACTGTTTGTTTTATGTACCTCCCTCTTCATTTGTAAATACTGAGCAAAAATATTTGTTTAGTATTCTGCCTTTCACAGTCTCCTCTGCCCACCCCTCCTCCCTTTATTATGCCTCACTATCCCTCCCTTGGTCTTCCTTTGCTCCCTGATGTACCTATAAAGGTTTTATCCCCTTCTTAACTGAGTTGGCTATCTTTTCCTCGGTTTGGGCCTTTGCTGTTCTGACTGCCTTCCCAGCCTCCTTTTGCTTTAACTAATACAGTTCTCTGTCCTGCTCCTTCTGCGATTCCTTGTACTTCCTGAATGCTTTCTTTTCTCTTGAACCTTCACTGCCACTTCCTTTGAGAACCATAGTGGTTTCTTACATCGTCTTGTTTTGCTTATTTGCTTCACACAAAGGCTCGTTACCTCTGTGATGGCAGTTTTATTATTCCCCATTGTTCTTCCACCCTCCTTCCTGCCCATTTGCTAGTGCATTCCTTAGGCACTCATCCATTTTGACAAAGTCAGCCTCCTAAAGTCCAGTACTTTTGTCTTTGTATGGCTTGACTCTATTGCTGTGTTTATTAGAACCATACTGTTCGATGGTCGCTAGTTCCCAGATGGCTACCCACTCTACATCTGTGATCCTCTCCATCTCCATTTGAGAGAATCAAGTCTAATATTGCTCCCCTCGAGTGGACTCCAGTACTAGTTGTCTAGGCATGCCCCTGTAGGGCATCTAGAATAACTGCACTCTTCAAAGTGGCAGCTGCAGCTGCACTCCAGTTAACATCTGGCATATTCAAATCACCCATCAGCAATATCTCCACTTTTTCTGCCATTCTATATACTTTCTATCATTTTCCTGTCCATTTCTCCCCTGAGAAGGGGTTCAGGTTGACTCGAAAGCGCATTGTGGTGCCATTGCCTGTCTCCAAATTCTACCACAGTGCTTCTTCTCCTCCCTGTTTACCCTTTTGTTCTGTTGCTTTTATTCCTTCCCTTATGTAAAGAACTACTCCTCCTCCTCTTTACCCTCCCTGTCCCTCCTGTAGACAGTGTATCCTGGTATGTTTATGTCCCAGTCATGGTTTTGTGTACTATGTTTCTGTGACTGCCACGATATCCAGATGTTCCTCCTCCATCAAGGCCACTAATTCAGGAAGCTTGTTACCCAGACTACGGGCATTGGTACTCATTGCTCTCCATTTTTGATGGCTTTACCTTCTGTTGCAGCATCCCCACTGACCGTTCTACCTCAGTCTTTTCTCATTTAGTACCCTGTTTTGTAGGGAGGCTGGGATTTTTCTGCTGCTTGTCAGTGCCTCCCTTTGACTAGTTTAAAAGCTTGCAAATGAAGCATTTAAACCGATTGCTCAAAAGACTTGTTCCCTTCCTGGACAGATGCAGACCATCCTGTTAGTATAGGCTGGTGTCCTCCAGGTGGAACCCCAGTCCCCAATGAAGCTAAACCCCTGTGCTCTGCACCATTTTTCAACCATTCATTAAACTGCATGGTGCCCATTACCCTCGCCTCCCCATGCCTTTGACTGGCAGCACCTCTGAGAAGGATACTGTGTGTGCTACTTGTCTTAGGTCCCTCCTCAACTCTGCAGTGTCCTCCTGCACTGCTCTAATCTCATGATGAGCCAAGTCATTTGTCCTTAGGTGGATAATTACGTTCATACCTAGTCTTAGTTTTTGTGTTTTCATTTCCTTCTCAAAATCGTCCCCTGGATATTAGCTCTTTGAAGTTCGGCCTTCCTTCCAGACCCATTTTATTCACCTCATGAATCCTTTCCTCATCCCTATCAGCATCCGAACTTTCGCTAATAGAAGTATTATATTTGAGTCTCTGATTAAATTTTTACCATCAGCTTCAGGGAGTTTACCTCCATGTTTTGTCCTTTATCTAAGGTGGCCTGCTCATTTCCTTTTTACTTCTGCCTTCCCTTCCTCAATCTCTTTTTTACTTGAGTTTTTATTTGAAGGCTGATTTTTCCTTTTTGTTCGGTTATTATTTTTGTTTTAGTTTTGTTCTTCCTCCCTTCCTCTTTCCCCTACAAGAAACCTTATCTGGAGGAGGTAGGGAAGGACATTCTTTACAAATGGTGGAGATAGAGTTACCTGGATTCCTTGATTTTTTCCCTTCCACTGTATGTCATGTGTTATAATTTCCATACTAGAATACAGTTCATTATTCTCCCAGGATTCCCCAGCTGGTCCAGCAATATCGCATTTATGAAAACATCAGTTCTCAGGGAGACAATCTCCTCCTGAGGGCTTCAATGTTCTTCAAAATCAGTACATTTGCATAATATGTGTTTTTAATCATTTGTAACATCTGTTTAGAGAGGAATGAACTGTTGATGGGGACCTGAATAGCAGGATGTTAACTGGAAGTAAATTCTCCTTCATCAGTAAAATACTATTTGTTGTATTTTATAGAGTGTGCTAGTTGAGTTATGTTCTGATTTAGGCCCTGTACACATCAGGCTAGTTAAAACATTTTAAGGTGCTTAAAATGTTTTAACTAACGCAATGACAGCACCCATCCACATTTAAGCACGATTTCAAAGCGTGTTAGGAAACCGTATTAAACCCTGCTACGAGCTAGTCTCAAGTCCCGTTTTAAAATGGTTTTATGAGAGAAAGCGTGTTACCCTGTAGTGTGGATGGGCATCGTATATTGCTCCTCCAGGAAGCGTATTAAGGGTCGTGGAGAACCTGTTTTAAAAACGTTACTGGAGGCAGATGCAGACAGAAGTCGGTTGTGGTATAACCAAGTTAAAACTCGGTTGAAGACTGATCTGGACGGGCTGCTGTGGTGAGTTTAAAACGTTTTAAAATGTTTTAAACCGTGCAAATCTTCAGCTCTAATGTGTACAGGGCCTTAGGGCCTCATGTCCTTTTTCCTCATTCTTATTTCTTAATTCTACCCAGGATTCTCTGGGATTCTGATCTAAATGTATAGAATCTAGTTTCTTTAGGCCATCAATAGTGTTACTTAGTACTTCAATAACTGGTTTCAATTGATCCTTTTTATTTTTCTGAGTCCTCCTGTTTTCGCTTCCTCTTTGTAGTAAGAGGAGGGAGAGAATGGGATGTACAAATTATTGATAAAAGCATTGGAAATTATTTTTCCATTTGAGAGATATTCTGGGGAGAAAACCACTTCATAAAAGTCTGATTGAGAATTAACTGCTTCATGGCCTTGGGAGTCTGGTGTTTTCCATCCATAAGCAAGTAGGGAAGTATCCCCTTGAGTTTCCTGAATGTGCTGAATATTATCTCAGATTCCTTTGGGAGATAACATTTATTATTTCTCCTTCATTGGAGTGTTTTTAGAGGAATTTAGGTGTAGATAATTTTAAGAGTCTCTATGTGTTCAAAGAAGTAGTTATTATAGATTGTTTCTCCTTTCTTGTGATAATTTAATGAGTATATTGTCTCCTTCTGATGTAATTTTCTGCATTTTTTTAGTTTTCTTCCTTTTGCCAGTAATTAGTTCTTCTGGAGCATTCAGGTTTAGGAGCTATTCTTACCACTCCTTGTTGAAACTATACTGATTTAGGTGTTCCAAATCTGACTATTCAGACTCAGAACAGTTTTATAAAATTGCAATTGCAAGCAAACATATAATAATGTCTTATATTTTCAGTAGCGGTTAACCCTATATCAATTGACAGAATTTAAATCTAGTTCAGAATATGGCAGAAAAGTGTAATCAATTCACTCAGAATCACTGCTTATCTATTTAGTCAGAGCAATTCAGGTAGTTCAAATTATCTAGGAACAACCAGTCCCAACTTCCAGAACAGTGGCTAATGAGTGCTAATAACTCAATTTAAATCAGCTCAGTCTTACCAATACTTAATCAATTATCATCAGTACAGTATAATATTAGTTTAAAATTCCAGAACTAATAACACCACCAGTCCTTTTCAGCTTGATGAAGTGATATCTGTGCAAAACAAATGCAGTCTCTGTGCAATCTCTGGATGATTTTATCCCTGAGGACAATATCCCTCCCTCTGGGAATTCAGGCTGTCCTTCTAATAGTGACAAATTCAGTTTCTTCTTTCCACAAGATTAAGTTTTTCCTGGTAGACCCTCCACTTCATTCCTTAAAATGGTTTCACTAATAATATAAAAGGCAAAAAAACCTCAAAAGTACCATATAGTAAAATAATTGCCAAGTTTTTAAACTATTAACAAAACTACCTAAAAACATATAAATTATGGATTGCCTATAAATTTAATGCTCTATAAAATCTCTGTATACTCTTGAGTTCTTATGTAGTCAACATTATTATTTGTCAGTTCAACAAATGTAGTCTAAAAGCACCATAGAAATGCCCTAAAATTATCCCAGATGGAAATGTCTCTGTTATTGTATTCAAACTCTTTATGTTAATATTAAACGTATTTTAAGTACACTTTGCCTTGTTTAGTGTAGCACAGATAAAAAATAGAAAGTGCCATAAAATAATTTCCAATAATGGTAAGCTGCTATTAATGTGCTCAAACCTCTTTATATCAATATATGCACTTTCAATATACTTTAAATGCTTTCTAAATGTGCTCCATTCACTTTAGCTCAAAAATGGGAACATAAATTGAAAAATAAGGTGCCAAGTCAGCTCTGATATGTTTTACCTTGTTAGGTATTGATGTTTATTTTAAGACTCAAATATAGCCACAAAAAATGTATCCAAGCATGTCCAAGACATCCAAAGTTACAAGGCTCTGAGTAAGTTGCACTTAGGTCACCTTTCAGTATGAAGGCATCCAGCAAGAAGCATATGTTTAATTTATTTATTTTAAGTCCCATAGATTTAGCCTTGTTAGTTTACAAATCCATATTTTAAATTCAAAAGAAGTATATTAAATAGTTTGGGATCAATACCTTCAGGTTTTCATTTCCCAATTTCAGGACTGATTCTATTAATTCCATAGAGGTTCGTTCCTTTAATATGTGCCAAAAGCAACTCTTTCCTCATGACTTAAGCACTTTAGAGTCTTTCTTCCTTTCAGATGCTAGGTTCTGCTTCTTAGTGTTTTAAAAATGCTACTAGCTTCAGCAGGTGCCAGCACACATGCACTTGAGATGATGAATCCCTCCTGCTATGTACCTAATTGGGAATTAGTTTATTATGCCAGCTTAAATTAAAAATTATTAACCTGTTTGAAAAAAGAGGATATTCTAAATCTTATTTACTCATTCCCAATGTAGCTAATACAGAAAGTTGAGAGTTCTGGGCAACCCAGAAATGCCAGGGCACCTGAATTCACTGAACCCACAAGACCTCGGCCAAACACAAACAGGGGAAACTGAACTCCACCCTAAAGCATTCAAGATAATCAGGTTATTAAGTTACTCAATTATACGGCTTCAGAGACTCGTGTAGACTTATGGCAAATGCTGGCAATTATAACAATTAGTCAGGTCTCAGTTCTGACCCTTGGTGCAAAAGCATCAAGCATTTCAGCACCACTTTAGCACCAAAATGCACAGGTACTTTACTTTTTTCAAGCACTTATGCACCTGTGCACTTTAGGTCTCTCAAGCACTTATGCACTTTATTATATAACAAATAAATAAATAAATTCCATGGGCTTACAAGTCTATGCTCTTATCTGTTTTGTCAATTAGGCATTTTTTAGCACTATTGCATTTTATATTTATGTATATATATATATATATATATATATATATATGTATGCTTGTATGGTATCTGTATCTGTTGACAGTTTTAAACTGCTTTAAAGACATATCTTTTACCCTGGCTTATTCTTTTAGTCATGGTTGTTTTAATGTTTGGATTTTGCTGTTCTATTTATTTTTGTACAGCCTTGATTTCAAAAGGTGCTTTATAAATAAACATGACTTGACTTGACTCTGTATTTATGAGTTTATGCACATAAGCAATTTACAATTAAGCACTTTAAGATGTTATTTCTAAGTATACTAGGCTTTATAGTACTAAACTTAGACTTTAAGTGGGAAGTACATAAATAAAAGTTTTAAAATGTTTAAAATTGTATATATCCATTCTATATCAGAAAATAGGAAAAGTATCACAGCCAGGGATGCAGGCCCATATATCTCCAGATATCTCCAGTTGATTTTAAGCTTAGAGTAATAAAATGAGTCTTTTTGCCAGGTCGTCACAAACTAGCTCCACTCCACCTCCAGTCAATTTGGATCTTGGAGCCCTGAGTGAATATGGTTCAGTTTTAGTCCAGTTTGAAACAACAGTTCAGGCTTTAATTTTAACCTTCAAAGTGTATTCTACACAACCGAATGCTGATTTAATTTTTAGTAGGTTCTGAATGGATCCTCCGTCAAAGTTGGAACACTGAAAATTCCCTCATTTAGTAGAGCAACGATGGCATGCCTTTTCAAAAATAAAAGAAAGCTTATCATTACTCCTGCACACTTGCTCCTCTGAGTTTCTCAACAGCAAAAAGTGAGCGATGCAGCCATCCAAGTCAGAATGTTTCCAGCATCCTCAGCTCAGGACCATAATGATCTCCCAGAATTTTGGTCTCTACAGGAAAGTTGAAAGAGAGACTAGCCTTCCCATCTCATTTTCAATAACCAATCAGAACTGGTGAAATAATTTCAAAGCAATACAGTGATGATGCTCTGGGCAGAGGCAATAAAGCTGACCACTATGGGAACCAGATTCAGTTTCTCTCTAACTCTGATGCTATGAAGACCTCTGTTCATGAAATGAATATTTTGCTGTTATAGTACTGTTTTGAATTTCCCACCAAAACTGAACAAAGGACTGTGCTTAATTCTTGATGTCTATACCAGCCAAGGAGCAAGCCTGCATTACTGTGTTGAAAAGAGATGGGTTCCCAGAGTCTAGGGTTTGGGTGTAAATAAAGACAGGAACAACAACAAGATCAAGTCACTAAAAGGACTTTTGCCATCCAGGGAATGAAAAACTCTCAACAGCATACTGAATTTAAGAAGAAAATCCAGACTCTACAGCCAACCAGGGCCAGGAGTCACAAAAATCACAAAGTGCTGCACAAGTGTATGCTACACATCGGGGTTGTGCTAGGGGCAACTCTGCTATTCACCATTGGATAGCATGGGTGCACTATCTGACTGTGAATAGGGGCAGGTGGGGGCAGTGCTAACCTTGCTAAACTACCAGGAACCCCAGTAGCACTGCCCCCATAGCCAGCCAGGAGAATGGGCCAGCAACAATAGGGCACAAGTGCTAAGCCTCTATTCACTAAGGGAGTCATGCAAATGAGACCATTGAGTATGCAAGGAGTATTGACCATTAGCATACCCACTATGGGCTCATTTGCATAGCCCACAGGTGGCATAGCATAGCCTTCCCCACCAGCCAATGCCTCTTGCAACCACATTCCCAGGTAGTTTAGTGGTGTCCTCTCCTGCCCTAATTGCTGACTTGACATGTTAATTTCATTTTTCCATAGTGTAGTGGTCCCCAGTCCCTGATCTCCCACCCCATATTGAGAAACCCTTTCCCATAGGGTAGTGGTCCCTACCCCTCCCTAATCACTGATCCCCATAAAAAATGAGTTTCTATAGTGTAGTGTCTCTCCCCACTTCCTGATCACCAATCACCATCCACAAATGTCAAAACCCCATGCCCTGTAGTCCAGTGTCCCTCCCCTCCTGATCACTGATCACCATCCCCAAATGTCAAAACCCCATGCCATGGTAGTGTAGTTTCCCTCTCCTCTCCCTGATCACCGATCATCATCCCCAAATGACACAAACCCCATACCATGGTAGGCTAGTGTCACTTGTCCCCTCCCCAGTCACGATCGCCATCCCCAAATGTCAAAACCCATACCCTGGTAGTCTAGTGCTTCCTGACCTTCTACCATCTCAGGTAATCAACCACCACCATGCTCCCCATCAGCACAACTGCCCATTGGTGACCAGCATAGCCTCCTCTTACCTCCAATTGAGCTAAGAATGAGTGTATCACGCTCATTCATGGACATGAGAGGAGGGCTGTGCTGCTCATCAAAGCTCAGTCATGCTGGGGTGGGAGCATGGTAGAGGGTGATTACCTGAGAGGGTGGGAGGGACACTAGACTACCAGAGACATTTGGGGACAGCAATCGGGTGATGAGGGGGTACACTAGACTATGAGGGAATGGGGTTTTGATATTTTGGGATGCAATCAGTAATTGGTGAGGGGAAGGGGAGGGACATTAGACTACCAGGGCATGGGATTTTACATTTGGGACAGCGATCAATGATTGGGGAGCAGGGAGGACTGCTATACTTGATGAAAAAGGGTTTCAATATCAGGTGGGAGATCAGGGACTAAGGGGAACCATTATACTATGGAAAGATTGAACAGTATCAGGTGGGGGATCAGGGATGGGGGACCACCATGCTATGGAAAAGATTAAACAATATTGGGTGGGAGATCTGGGACAGGTAGGGACCACTACACTATGGAAAATGTATTTTAACATCTCCGGTGGGTGACTGGGAGGGACCACTGCACAATGGAAATTTTAATTTTCCTTCTAGTGTTGGCAATTGGGGACCAGGGAGGGAGTGGGGACTGCAATACCTCCATCAACCACTAGGGTGCATGGATTACTGCCAGGTTTTTGGACAGAAATATCTCCATGCAGGGCCTTTTAAATGGCCTTGCATGGAGTAAAATGTTTGTACACTTCTGCAGGGATATGCAGGTCCCTCCCTTCACTTGCATTGTGGCCCCTCTCAACTTTGCCCACACTCAACCCACAGTTTGTCTGGCAAACTGAGCTTTTGTGAATACCAACTACTCACAAAGCCCAGTTTGCCCCAGGCAACCTGGGTTTGCACCTGAACAAGTTTTGTGAATCTAGTCCCAGATGTCTTGAGTATTATTTTGATATTTTCTTAATATTCTAATTGGACTTAGCTGGGAGGGGTTACATGGAAAAATAGTCTTAATTCAAGGAACTTGGGTATATAGAGAAGCTCAGATCTGTACAATGATATAAACATTTTGCATGTGAAAAGTATTTGAATAAGTTCTACACAAAGAAATAATCTAAATATACCAATGCAAAGAAACTTGTAAGTGCTTATGCATGAAAATGGTACTGTGCACGAAGCATATGAAATAGCATGTAGTGTATCATTTGTATTCAGTGCTTTAGAATTTTTCTTATTTTGTTTATTTTCAGAAACCTATGTTGTTTTATGTTTATACTGCTTTTACTGTGTTTACAATATTTTATATCTATGCAACAGTTATTACTGATTAGTATATTGTACAGGAAAAATACAATCTACTTTTATAAGCTACGAGGGTGTGACAGAAAAGTTATTCATAATTATCTAAACTTCTTACACAGTAGGCTGTGAAATAAGGAAAACGTGAACCAATTTTTTCTTTATTTTGTATGATTCATAGACGGAGATCTGAGTTAAAGCTAAGTGCCATAATACATGATTGATATTCCAGCCTATTGCTACAACAGATCCTAGGTGTTGGGGTTTATCTAGGCATCCAACACAGAGGGATTTGTTTAAAATTAGAGTTTGTGCACCACCTCATATTTTATTTTATATAATTGCTGGCTTCACTTTTGCCACAGCAATTATATAAAATAACAGACGCTCCAGTGCAGCCATTTTCTGTTGGGTTTTAATGTGGTCCACGGTCACCTGCTGAGAGTTACTTTTTTTCTGGTAGTTGCAGTGTGTAAAATGTTTTAGAGCAGTGATTTTTAAGAACTTACTGCCGACCTTCCTAGACTTTTCTAGCCTCTTAACATGCTCAATATCTGGCTACCCCCTATCCTTTTAAATGTATCCATTCAGATGTTACTTCATTTATTTGGCTAGATAAAACTGCTAGAAGATCCTATCTTAAACTAAGCCAGCCAAGGAATGTGGAGGATTCGTCCTGCCCAACTTCTTGCTATATTACTGGTCTAGCCACCTTTACAAATGTGGGAAATGGTTGTCTCTACCCCAGCTGCTTCTTCAACAAGGTTATGTCCCTATCTGGCTGCAAATTGAGTTAGATCTACTCCTACACACAAACTAACCCCTGCCACATTCCTCTTCTCCCAGTGAAAGCTATACCATAATCTACATTCCTCCCCAATAGGGATCTCACCAGATTCTTTTCACAAATGTGGACAGCTTGGTTGACTCTGGCCAGCAATTTCTCCCAACAAATACTTTCCAATTTAAATATCAAAATAGGAGGAACTTCACTCTCCCAAGCATGGCTTTCCTTGGCCACACCGAACTCACTGTTTCAGAGTTTTACTCCATACCTCCATTATGTTCTCCCCAGAGATTCTGGCTTAATTTGGGCTTCCACTGACATATATTTTGAAGTTCATCAGCTTTGGCATCTTTCGGTATAAATGTTTGGGCACAGCCCCTACCCTCTCATCTCGAGACTTCCTGCTGCAAATAAGTGGTCCGGCTTGCAGGCCACATAGAATTTCCTTCTTATATAAACATCTGCTTACAAGCCCCCAATCTCCCTCTCCAGTGGGCTCCAAGGTCTGGGATGATCTTTTACCCGATTTAGAAATTAACTGGCCTCAACTATGGAAGGATCTATACACCTATGTCACCCAAGACCAATACAGGCTCACTCAATATTGTATTCTAAATAACACGACTACACTCCAATCAAACTCACTAAAATGGGGTGCCTTCCTCAATGCATGCTCCAGATGTGGTAAGAAGATGGCGCCTCCTGCATATCTTTTGGTCCTGTGAGAAAGTATCTCCTCTGTGAAACAAATCGAAAATACACTAGACCCGCTCCTAGGATTACAAGGCCTTTTTTCCCTGCTATTCATGCCTTAGGGATTTCTCTCAAATCTCAGTAAAATAGAGAAGATATCATATGTATGGCTGTCATCACCTTGGCAGTCAAGAAACTAGTGCTTAGACATTGATGGATGAAGCTCCCATTTCCTATTTGGAATGGCTTCACGAGATATCCTTTTGCCCTCCATGCAGAACAACTAATTGCTAATGTCCGTCTATCAGAACCCTCATTTACTAAAATGGGGAAATTGTATGCTGTCTACCTGTCTTAATCACCCAGTATCAGTATTCCCGGACACCTCTGCAATCTTTGTGAGCATTACCCATTCGGTGGTCATGCTATGCATCATAGTCGTTACTACTTTTAGGAGTATTTGCACCTCACTGGGGGTGGTCCTGGAAGGGTGGGGTAGGGGGAGTTGTATAGTGGGTAGACAGCATTATTTTATCCAGTTTATTACCTCTGATTAAATGTGCTATGTCACTTTACTTATTGTGTTACTGTTGTAACTGTTATAATCTTAATAAACTGTTTTCAATTGGAAAAAAACTAATGCCGAGTCCTGAGTAGTGGTACAGTTGCGGGTGAGAAGGCAAGGTAGCAGCGTCAGGAATGGAACAGCTATGATTGGCTCATGCAATACAGTGACAGAAACCCAGCACATGTTTGCTATTATAAAACTCCTTTATAATGGCAATTGCACAACGGGTTTCCAATGGGAAAAGCAAACCCAGTTATTATATGGACAATTACAGAGTGATCGCATGATGAAGTTCCAGCAATATACCTTTTTTCTCTGATGTTATTAAAACAGCAGCTTATTAAAGAGGAGTTACACAAATTAACCACCATTTTTTCCAACACATAGCACTGAATTTAATTGGTACTTTGTAAGGAACCTTGTATAGAATTTTGTATGAATCTTTGTATTAGATTTTAGCAAAGTAATGTGAGAATTTTGCAAAGTTCATTCACTTCTACACTGAGGTGGTTTATTAAGTCATTGTAACATAGGGTATTTAATGTGATGCTGCTGTACCTCTAACCACGCCCGATGAAGGGCTTGTTGGAGAGCTGAAGCACTGGGGAGCTGGATGGTATGCTGGAAAACAGACTGCACTTATCTGTTATTTTACACTGTATTGTAAATGTAAAACAACGTGAGGCAACTTCAAGACTGTTTGAGTGAATAAAAACAATCTTTTGACTCTCAAAAATTGCAATCTGTAGCGTGGCCTGGCACCAAGCAGCATGGACGCCTGAGTTCAGAGCACTTCAGCAACTGCTAAAATCTATCATCATCTGCAGCCATTGAAGCCAGATTATGTGGTTTCATCAATAAATCTACATTAATGAAACATACTACAGCAGAATTATAAGGGTATTTCAGTTATAGATCATTTTATGTGCTTACTGTATCAATTTGAAATTTCTGGGATTCTGACTGCAGGCATTGCAGCATAGCGGATTCTGAGAAGTATTCAAGCCCTCTTGATAAAATAGAAGCAATGTTTACTAAACTGTCTACTGATAAGAATGATCTTAAAATGCCACTCAGCAGAATACTCTAACTTTGAGAACCATTGACTCCACGCCTAGCATCTACAGAAAATAAAGCTTGTCTAAATGAAGATTCAATACAAGAATTAAAAGCCATGATCGGACAACAAGACCACACCATCAAGGACCTCCAAAACAAAATGGATGACACAGAGAATAGAAATAGGAGAAATAATCTCTGTATATTTGGCTTTCCTGAGGATGTGGAGCTCACAAATATGACTGCATTCTTAAGCCATGCCTTACCACAAGTTCTAAGACTCCCAATAGACAAAAGCCTAATTATAGAGCACTCCCATCACTCGTTAGGCCCCAAACCACCTCCAGGACAAAGGCCAAGACCAATCATAGCCAGATTTCTTAATTTTGCCAATACAGAGATTATTTTGCAAAAATCTAGAGAGCTGGGTTAATTTATCTGGCACGATATATAAGATTTATATCTATCGCGACTACTCCAAAGAGTAATCAACAAAAGAAGATTTTTTCTCCAGCTAGACAACTGATGCACCAAAAGGCCTACATTTCTCACTCAGATATCCCACAATCATGGGGTCTTTCTCAAAGGTTGCCACAAGGACATCAATTCTGAAGCCCTTAATGAATATTCTGCATAAATATGATATCGCTCTTCCTCGGAGATTCAAATACTCAAGTGGTCCATTCTACACCAACCTACATGAATGTGATCTCCGCAGGCTCAGATGTAATACTGCACCCCAGTCACTGTTGTGAATTCTGCTACCTCTGAAACCTTAACTGTGCCACTGAGAAGACACTCAAACTGAATACTAGAGAGAGAGCATCCTCTAGCTCAGGGCATCCTTAACCCAATGCTGCAGTCCTGTAAACATACTTGGGAGTGCTCCAAAATCATGTATTGTGGAAGACATTATAACAAGTATCCCAGTACAGAACAAATATGCTTTGCTTTAGACCTACCTTCCTCTCAAAATCCTTGTGAAGACTCCTCTGCAGATGTGAACAACCTCATTGCATCCAAAATAGACTATATCCTACAGACCCTCATGGGCCGATATTGTGGCAAGCTCGCCTTTCAAAATGAATGAGCCTCCGAAAAGAATCGTCGCAGCAGGGGAAGAATAAAGGGACATTACTATAATTGCTTGGCTTTCATCTCTTAGATCACAGCTTGAAAGTGTGTCCTCGTACATAAGTTCCTGTTTCTTTTGTCCCATATCTAATAACTTTAAGGTACTGCTTACCCTAGTGCACAATTAATATGGTATGGGTCTCTCTGATTGTGGTCTATGGGTGAGCTGCTAGATGCGATGCCTCATATTCACAGCTAGGACCGTAATTACTTTAACTGTCTCCACCTGGCTACATCTAATGGTGGCAAGTGCTGTGCCACTTTAAGTCTTTATTAGTACAGGCAATTTTAGGCCACTGTGACTCAATACCTATCATTATACAGCAGGTATGTTTCTTAAAATCTGGCTTCATTCATAAATGCTTCATGTTTCAGTGCTACATGAAGCCTGGCTGCTGTGCTTAAACAATGTGGGTGGCTGATGTTGCATCATGCTCTGTGTCCTTACGTGGTTCAACCTGCTAGACTAGGTCTGCATGGCGATGACTTGGGGGCTGACTTTACAGTTGGATGGTCCAGTGCCCTGTGTTGGCTCGGTGAGTGGGACGGTATTCTCAGTGGCTGCTTGAGACATTGTCCTCTGGCTTTACAGTTACAGGGAGCCATCTACCATGAGCTGATAGGTTGTGCTTTGTCCGTGAGACGGTGGCTAGCATCCACAACTACAGCTGACCTGTTGCTTTTGAGACCAGGGCTTTGATCTCTTTGCACAGTGACACTTTGTACGGGCAGCTTGTGGTGGCCTCCAGGACAAAGCATCGAGGTTGATCGCATGATATCAGGGGCAAAGTGCGGCATTGCAAAACTGCATTTTATTGCTGTGTTCATTGTGCCTTATGGCTATTTGTGTCCCAGGGTTTGAGCTCTTCTCCCAGAGGGATTCAATTTCAACTCTGATATGCCATGGGAATGGGATAATTAATCACTTTAAGCACAGTGTGCTTAGCCCTGCTAAGTTTTCTTTTGACTAAACTAGAGCAGACATAATCATCTCTCCATATATTATCTACTCTAAGTGCTATTAATCTAAAGGCATTACTTTATGGAAACTGTAGAAGTTATTTAATTTATTTCACTGTCAATAACCATTGAACAGCAGTTCTATATTAGAATATATAGGTTGACTGGATAACCTTATTTCTTCTCTCTCTTTCTACTTCTCCTTTCTCCTCTCCTTTCTATATCCTTTCCTTCTTGCTGTAGTTTTTATATTCAAACACGTTTCCTGGTTTTATTAATAATACAGATGATTATGGATTAAGTAAAATAATTGTCAGTTAATTAAATTCCAGATTAATAACAGTACTATAATCATAAGTGCTATTCTCTTGCTATAGAGTTATTTACTAGTCGGATTATGAAATGTTCTACTGTTAGTATATAGTTCTAAGTTAGACAATATAATAACGAATATTGGACTTCACTTATTGCACTATCCAATCTCCTTAGGTTGCTAATCTGCGTCCCAGAGAACAGAGTTGTGGTCTTGGTCCTTTTTTTCTTTTTCTTGGACTGACCTTTTCTTCTCTGTTCATCTCAGATGGCCTCAATATTATATTATATAGTTCTGATGTTTACAATTACTGTACTTGAAATAATTACAGTGAGTTGCAGAAAAGGAATCTGAAAACTCTGATAAGCTACTATCTTCTCAATATTTTATATAGCCCTGCCTTCAACCATCTTATAATCACTAATTACATCATTCTGATCTGCATACCTTTGTTGATGGTGTCTGGCAATTGGTGTACTTTGACATTACAATTACTCTATTATGAATCAACTAACTTTAGACCATATGGCTAATCTAATATTTTACACTGGAATGTCAAGGGACTCAATCATACAAGCGTGAAGCAAGTTCTTACTAACCTTAAAAACATAAGGTACAAACTGCATTTTGCAAGAGACTAAACTACTGGATGCAGATAATGAAATACTAAAACGTGATTGGGTCGTCAAATATACGCAGCTCTGCCTTGTCTAAAAAGAGGTATAGCTATTTTAATACATAAAACCTGAAATGGAAACTCTCTAATATTTTAAGGGACCCTGATGGTAGATGGCTTATTGTATCTTTCAATACGTCCTCAGGACCATTATCTCTAGTCAATATATATATATACCTGTATATATGCCCCGAACTCCGATGACCCTCAATTTTTTTCATAACCTAGCTCAGTGCTTAACTTCACAAAACTTGGTTAGCTCACCTTTACTGATTGGAGGTGATTTTAATCTCACTCTTGATGCCTATTTAGACAGAAGAAACTCTTCACAAGATGCCCACCCAAAAGCATAGCTGTGCTGTCCTTTTAATGAAGGATCTGGGCTTATCTGATATCTGGAGGATTTTTCACCCCAGAGACAGGGAATATACTTTTTACTCTCCACACCATCAAACATATTGTAGAATAGACTATTGGTAGCTCCCCACCCCAGTTGTGGCCAATATAGCAGACTCCAATATCCTTCCTTTACTTATCTCTGACCATTCTCCAGTTAAACTTCTACTGACTTGGGACTCCCTCCTTTAAAATCTCCATCTGGCACTTAGACCTATTAATTTCAAATATCTGGACTTCCTACCCTGGATCAGAACACAAACAGAAGATTTTATGACACATAATGACCCCAAAGACACCTCCATGAGTACTACCTGGGAAGCTCTTAAAGCAACCCTCTGTGGTAAAATCATTAGCTTTGCAGCTCATAGAAGGAACATGAGGAACAAGAACCTGACAACCTTGAGAATACATCAAAACCAAGCAAGCACAATATCTAGCTAATCCCTATCCTGACCTTTCCTCCTTCTTACACTACGAATCCTTCAATTACGTATGCAAATTAATGAGTTAATTTCTCACAAAACTAAAGTAGCAATGTTAAGAATTAAGCATAACTACTAGGAAGGGGGAAAGGGAGAAAATACTAGCTTATCAACTCAGAAAACAAAAATGGAAGGATATATTGCTGCTTTAAGGATACGTCAGGAAAAATTCATACAGATAATCTCTCCATCAACAAAATCGTGACAGCCTTTTATAGTAAACTATATTCATCTTCCTCTCCTGCATCACCCCAGAATATCAGCTCTTTTCTTAAAAATAAACACTTCCTTGTCTCTCCCAGGACATGGCAAACTCCCTAGACAAACCCTTTACTACTGAAGAAGTCAAGCAGGCTCTTCTCTTAAATCTGGGCTTCTATGGGAGATGGCTATTCTGTTGAATTTTACAAATCCCTGGCTGACCTACTATGCCCTTTGTTATGTAAAGTATTTCATGAATCTTCTAATATGGGTAAATTGCTCCAAGCTATGACAGAGGCAATTATTACAGTACTCCCAAAGAAAGATAAGGACATTACTTTCCCATTTAATTACCATCCTACTGTATTTTCCTACTCAATACAGATGGCAAAATCCTTGCCAAGCTTCTGGCAATCTTCCTAGAATCACTTATTCCTAAATTAGTTCATTAGTCCTAAATGGGTTTCAGTAAAGAGAAGGATGGCCTGACCACCTTTGCTCATTATTCAATTTCATGTACAAAGCCAAGTCTCTGAAACTCATGGCAGCTATAGCGTGGATTTTAAAAAAGCTTTTGTTCCTTAAATTGGGACTTTCTTTACCTTGTGTTATCTCGCCTTGGTTTCAGTGACCCTTTTGTTCTTGGATCAAACTTCTCTATACCTCACACCAAACCAGGGTGCTTACAAATTCCACACTATCTCAACCATTTAAATTAGCTAGGGGCACTAGGCAAGGATGCCCATTATCCCTTCTCTCTTCACCTTAGCCCTCAAACCTCTGGCTGCTGCCTTACATCAAAACAGTGAAATAAAAGGCATATCTATTGGTCATATACAATATACTTCACTGTCCTATGCAGATGATATGCTTATTTTACTAGAAGACTTAAAATCAGCCACACAACCACTTACTCATGCACTAAATATGTTTACTAAACTCTGGATTAGCAGTTAATTACCAAAAACTGAGGTACTACCATTAAATGAGCACTGTAAGCTTGCCATGAATAACCCCTTGGCTTTCACTGGGCCCTACAAGGTATTACCTACCTAGGGATAAAACTTTCATCTAATCTAGATAAAATCTGGGAAATAAATCTTCCTCCCTTACTTTCAGACATCAAACAAACTTAGACAGCCCACCAGCGCAGTGGTAGGGCTACTGCTCATGGTACCAGCGACCCGGCTCGGGAATGGACTCAGGAGGCTGGAGGGCCAGCTGGGGAGGTAAGATTGAGTACCTAGAGGCTGCTCTCCTCCTCCAGGGAGGGGGGTCACAGGTCCCGCTGCCTCACTGCCACCTGGGTGACCACAAGTGGAGGTGCAGTGAGACAAGCTTGCAGCAGGGTGGGAGGACTCTGGCTGGGAGCTGAGCGCTGGCATATCACAATGTGTCCCACTTCCCAGGCATGCTGATGTCCTGAGGGCTGGGACCAGGAAAGCAGAAATTAACCCACATCAGGCACCTGAAGACGGGACCAATGATATGGGCAGGCTCACCAGCACCCAGATGGAGGTACCTGGGGCAGACCTAAAGCAGCACGCATGGCATTGGGATTCCTAGAAGATAGGAGCTTGAGATGGTGAGTAAGGGACAAAAAATCTTAGATGGAAAACCCTAAACCTGTCTCTTTCATGTAAAACAGCAGTTATAAAATGAATGTTGCACTGAAGATTCTCTATTCATTTGCTAACATCCCACTAAAGATCCTGTCTTCTCCTCTCACCAAAATTGACAAAATTATAGGAGACTTTCTTTGGGAAGGCCTTATCCTAAGGTTCAACCGTATTAAATTACATTATCACTGGTCACATGGTGGTTTTAGTCTACCTTGGTTTCTGGCTCTACCTTTATGCGCTTAGAGCCTCACAAACTGTTAAATGGTTCTCCAAACTCAATCACAACTCTCACTATGGCTAGATATGGAAACCTCTGATTCCAGGGCTGATCCCTACTAGCTTCATATACTTAGCCCAACCTCAAACATATGGAAAGATCCCACAATTGCTGGGTCTACCTAATATTAGCTTAAAATGCACAAACGGCTCAAAACCAATCCGACTCCTAGAACTATATTCCTGCTTGGGTGAACCCAAAATTTCCTTAGAAGGTTAACCATTATTTTGCAGCTCATGGAAACATAGGAATATATTTTCTTGAATGATATCTTAACTGAGAATGGCAACATACTAAATTCCTTTAGTAACCTACAAACAAAATGGGATATTCCTAGATGGGAATTTTGAAATATCTACAAGTTCGCACTGCTACCCTCACCTTCATACAACAAACTAACAGGTTTGCATCAGCTTCTTCATATATTAATATATGGACCAAGATCACATCTAGTTTAATCAGCAGAATTTACAAACTGATTAGGGACTTCTTACCGAATCAATCCTTACAGCTAAAACAATTGAATCTTGCTTTAAAAGATAACATAACAGACTCTCAATGGGATGAATGCTGGAGTCTTTGCTATAGTACCTTCAAAGACACATGCAATATGCTCATTCAATGTATGATTCTCCATCTTTGGGGCAGAACTCCATCCTTCTACATAAAATGGGCTTATTATCCAACAATAATTGCTGGTGCTGCAACTCTCAGATGGGGATCTTTTTACATATACTCTGTTATGTAAACCAATCTCTAAACTATGGCAAATACACTGCTTAGCTTCCAATATTATTGGTGCCCTATTCCATTTGAACCCAAATACTTCCCATTAGGTATCATAAATAAAGGTACAAAACTATCCAGATATCAACATAGATGGTTACACATTTTATTCATGCAAGTTAAAAGATTGGTCTTATTGTGCTGTAAATCTCAGTTAACACCTCCACTGACTGACATCATGAACAGCTTAACCCATACAGCCTCCTTGAATGGCTTTCATACTTGGCCAGGACCAAATGAACAAATTTAATCTTTGCTGGCAGAACTATTTAAATTACCTTCAAACATCTATGTGAAAGGTATTATCAGATTTCTTACTTTAATTTTTACCGTACAGATGTAACCCTATTTTGCTCAAAATGTTTTTCTTGCAGCTCTCTTTGTTATTGTACTATTCTTAGTTATATTGTGTTAAGTTTCATTTTGTCTTTTCTCTCTTACAGTACAAGAACATTTAACCATACATGTACCTAACTACATATTTGTATGAAATGACCGATCTAGGACATGGAGGTACCAGGCCAAGAATAAATATCAGACAAAAGGTTTTTAGAAGCCAGCACTCACCCAAAGGCACATATAATATATAGGCTCTCCAAATCAGAAATGGACACTCATTAGATTTCACCGGTGTATAACTTTTAATGATATATATCACTACACAATTTTCCAAGCAGGAATCACAGTTTACTCACTGATACAAAAGAGCTCCTTTGTATGAAAATGTGAGTAAAGAGTCCATATCAAAGTCCAAAATCCAGCAACTCAATTTTGAAAAGCAGGCCCAGTATAGGCCAACAACCAGCTTGTGGCTTGCAACAGCAGACTGGAGGGGTCTGCCTCCTGAGGTCACCTGACACATTTCATACTATGATCGGTACTTTCTCAAAGGACTACGACGATAGCCAGAATTCAATAAAAACATTATTGTAATCTATGCACTGCATATTTATTTGATGTTACTATGTGCTGAATATATCATTCTTTTTCTACCTAGTATACATTGTATTACTTTCCATCTGATTTGTACTGTAATTGCAATATATATGTAAATCGTTTCTAATAAACAATTCAACTGTAAAAAAATTGCAATCTGAAATCTCTGCATGATTGCACTACATTTTGGACTTCAGCATCCAATTGGACTTATCTGGGTTACACCTGGTAGCAGCACTGTTCCTATAATGGAGTCCTCCAAAATTACATACTGTTTTAGTGCCTGAGATGTATGACAACAGGCTGAGCAGGTAATAGTTGAGAGGTTCAGTGATTCTTGTTCTAAATATTCAAATCTGTTTGTTAATTCTATAGATAAGTTACCTCCAATTTCTACCCTTCATCCTTTTTACCCTTTTCATTAGTATGTTGTACTAAAGTCCAATCACTATCTGAGAAGATCTCTAATTCCTCTACCCTGTTTGTTCCAGTTTTCATTTAGGCTAGAGTGACCTGTTTCCTCTTCCTCTTCCTCCCTTAGCCTTTTCCTACTTATTGTATTTTGGTCTGAAGTCTCTTGATTATTGATCAATTCATTTTATTAATCAGATCTTTGATGAATGCCACATTCTTATTTTCATCTTTAATTTGTTTTAACTCAGTCTATAATTTACCCCTCCCACCAATTTCTGATCCTACACAAAAGTGAGTTTTGATGTATGAATTTTTCTTTATTTACATTGTTTTCTTCCTACAGCCAATTCAATTAATCTTTTATTTTAATAAGCGCTATTCACGCTGATCATAGTGCTTGTACAATAAAACTCCATAAATATCTTACTTAACAACAAAAAACCTACTCAAATAATCCTTCAACAAAATCATTAATCAGGAAAGGCAAGGTCAAGCAGGTACACTTTTAGAGCGGTTTTAAAGCTCTCCACCATCAGGCACTACAATGAGATGGTTACCAGCTGATCCCTGGACATGTTTATTGGAACTAGAACCATCATCAAGTGATTGCTAGTATCGGTGTGACATGGAGGAAGAATATATTTACATAAATTCATTATAATAAAATTATTGTTGAATTAGTCTTCTCACTGGAATATGACCTTACATTTGGACATGCACAATATTACTGCCATTTTAATATGTATTTTTATGCATTGATTTTAATTGGGTGTTGTTATAGTAATGTGTAAATATATATATTTGTTATTTACTTTGTTACTAATTGTCACTTCACTTATGTGTTTTATGCTCAATACATTCTCTTTGTTCTATTCCTTGATGACCATATGTGATGAATTACTTACAGAAGCTATTTGATTGAACTGGTCAAAATCAAGTGTCTAATCAATTATGATGGTATATAAGGGAAAGTTCTCTGCTCAAACCCAATCCCTGAGCAAGACTACAGTCGAAGGGCAGGGCATGAGCTTGATACAGACGTTGTCTGAGTAGTTTGGCACTATGTGTATTTTTATAAGAATAAAATATTTTTCAAGCTACATCAGCTTTTGCCAGTGTGTTCTGTTTAAATTGGTGTTCCAGGAGTGTTTTGACTTTCCTGTTTTTCTTTCTAGTTCACAATATGCCTGACATTTTATGCATATATAAGTTGCAGGTGAGTCTGAAGTAGCATTCTCAGCATACATAAGACATTTTATGCATCTAAAAGTAGACCCTCTGCATATAATGACTTCAATGTATCACAAGTTGGAACCGCTATTGCTACAGCTATTACTTACTTTTTAGAAAAGAAAGAGTAAATGTTTAAAGAGGATGGCATCTTCCCATCTTCCATATTGACATCATCAGACACACTTGCCTCCGTTAGTGCATCACCTCTGCTGTGTGCTCACCATGCTTGTGAGGGTAGGGATCTTTTACTGGTGGATGAGAAGTGTCACTCATTGGTACTTTCAGTTTTGCAAGGTTCAGATCTTCTAAGTTTTAAAATGAAAATGCTGCCCAACAACACCTTGCTAGATGTTAACAGTGGTAAAGGTGTTTATACTGTAACTCCTATTCCATGTCCCCATACTTGTTCACAGGGCTTGTGCCTAAGTAAGCACTGGGCTGCACTCCACTATTCCAGGGTACAGTTTGCTAAAATGACTACTAAAAGCAGAGCACACATTCTACTGCTTGAAATCACCAGCCAGTTATAGTTCAGCAGTCAGATACCCTTTCTATAGTGTCTGGATGCTCACGAGGTTGGAAGTCTTTACACCGCAGACCAGAAGTGTCACTCATCAGTACTTCTTGTTTTGCAGACTTCAGGTCCACTAAGTTATAAAAGGAAAAAGCACCCAGCAACACCTTGCTAGGTATTAACAGTGTTAGATGAGTTTATAACTCCAATTACAGGTCCTCACACTTGTTTACAGAACTTGTTCTAATGTAAGCACTGGGCTGCACCTCCACTATCCCAGGGTGCAGTTTATTAACTAGCAGGCTTAGCTGGGAGCTGTTAGAGGAGTTTATAACTCCAGTTACATGTCCTCACACTTGTTTACAGAACTTGTTCTTATGTAAGCACTGGGCTGCACCTCCACTATCCCAGGGTATAGTTTGTTAACTAGCAGGCTTAGCTAGGGGCTACAGTAGAGAGTCCTGCAGGTACACAAACAGTTTTTAAAGGTTTTAAAGTTTTCAGGCAGACAAACTTGTTAAAATGAATTATAAAAGCACAGTATACATGCTGCTACCAGAAATCAGCATCCAGCCAGAGCCCAGCCGTCACATACCCTTTCTATAGTGTCTGGATAATAGCAAGGGTGGGGGTCTTTTATTTTGGTGGACTGGAAGTGCCACTCATTGGTACTTCCAGTTTTGCAAGGTTCAGGTTCCCTAAGTTTTAAAATGAAAAATGCTGCCCAACAACACCTTGCTAGGTGTTAACAGTGTTACAGGAGTTTATAACTCCAATTACAGGTCCTCACACTTGTGCACAGGGCCTGTTCTTATATAAGCACTGGGCACACATCCACTATTCTAGGGTGCAGTTTATTAACTAGCCAGTTCAGCTAGCAGCTACTGAGTCCAACAGATACACAAACAGATTTTTAAAAGGTTTTAAAGTTTTTATGATAGACAAACCTGCTGAAAGTGATTTATAAAACCACAACACACACTCTGCTGCTTGAAATTACCAGCCAGCTGTTAAGTCAGCCATCAGATATCCTTTCTGTAGTGTCAGTCAAGCTTCTGTTAAGAATGACGATCTCTTTAATTCTTTGCTTTAACTAGGATACAAGCAAAGGACAAATTTCAAATGGCAGTGCTTGTGTTGGAAGAAAATGATAAAAGTAACAGAGACATTTATATCTCTCTAGATATCACAGAACACAGGGTACAGAACAACAATTTAAACACTAATAAAATAAGTAAATAGCATGGATTTCAGATTTATAGCCTTTACGGCTGAATAGCAACACTTTTATGGGAGCTTACATATTTATGGTGATATCTGTAATTAACTGTCTATTGAAAATACATGATTTATTTTTAATGGAATAATGCATCATAATGATTCCAGCATGCAGTGACTAAGCATTTAGTTATGCAGCATTTTCAAGTTTCAGACTATCACTAGATTTGGAAAAGGTTTTGGGGGGGCTATGCCTTTTTTCAAATGGCTACACAATTAACAAGTTACTTTATAAAGTAGCAACCCAAGAACAGATTGTGGGGATACTTGTTCACCTTAGTTTATGAGTGATTACGTTATGATTCAGATTACATAAATTAGTGTTATTTCGCACCTTCTGGTACAAAACTTTTAACTGATCATATCTCGACAGTTTTTTTTATCAGATATTTTTGCAAAAGTTTAGCAGAGTATAGTTCAGTGCCAGTGAATTTGACAAGCAAAGTGATTGGCCAATACTCTGGTTCAGAGTTCCTGGCTGCCTCTAGCAGGTCTGCTCTGTATATCACAATACATGTGATTGTCAACCTTTTGAATTGCTGAAACATGCCATAAAAAGTTTGTCTCTTTCTTACTTTTCTGAAGACAGGTTTATGGTGTAGCAAAAGAAAAACTATGGGTAGATTAACAGTAAAGAAAATCTTTCATTACTCCCATATCAAATACTTTTAAACTCACCAGAACTTATCGGTGCAATCTGTAAGAATTCCTAAGTGAAACCATTACAGTGAGACATTAAAGCTGAAATGGTAACACTGGACATTGACTTTTTTCTGATTGATCTCCAACTGCAGAGTTTATTTCTTTTAGTGTCAGTTAAGGGGCACTGGGGAGACAAGGCAGGTGGTTGTGAGATACTTGAGTACTTTTGCAAAACAGAAGATACTTTGTTACTGCTTACTTGTGATGTGAAAGTAATTAGTGACAGGTCTCTCTGCAGCAGTCAAGTTAAAGCATGTTGTGTTACATACAGAATGTAGGGTTCAAACCAACAAGGAGGTCCCAAGTCACTCCTTTCTATATGTTTGAAATTATAATTTAGATGACACTTTCCAAGCATGTCTCCCTTTCAACACAAATCATGGCAGCAACCCCTATCCAACCACAAATCCCTCTAGGGCCACAACACCACAATTCTACATCAAGTTAACAACCCAAAGAGAAGTTCTCAGGCTACTATAAAACCTTAGGGAATGTGGGTAGCCAGGCCATGACTCGCTAGAACCATGGTTCCTAAAATGGAGTGTCCCAGCACTTGCCATTCCAGTCAGGAATCTGATTAACAGATCCTTCCTTGAGGAAACAGTACCCTCTAAATGGAAAACTGCACTGGTTATCTCAATACATAAAGGGGTGGGGCAGCCACCTCTGTTGAAAACTATAGGCCAATCTCAGTTCTCTGCATCTGGCCAAGTTACAAAAAAGAATAATTTATAACCAGCTCCAAGACTTTCTTGAGCTGCACCAACTCCTTTCACCCTGCCAGCATGGCTTCCATAAAATCATAGCACTATGACTGCACTCATTAATGTCACCTCGGATATCCACCATGCCATTGACAGTGTTCTTGCCACAGGGCCATCTTCATAGACCTCACCAAGGCATTTGACTTGGTGAACAATACACTGCTGATACACAAGCTAGAGTCCTTGGGGCTTGTTATAACATCCACTTCCTGACTCCTAGACTACCTATCCTGCTACTGTCAAAATGTCATATGGGCTAACTGCCAAACCTCCTTCAGAAATATTACCCATGGTATTCCCCAGGATTCTATCCTTGGTCCCTCTTCTTTCCCCTATTCATAAACAAGCTGCCTGGCTTCTGCAGAGGGGCATCCATCCACATCTGTGCAGACAATGCCATTTTATATCAATCCTCATCTGACACTCAGAGTCTAAATCAGCAGCTCGAATCTGACTTCTGCCATTTAGAGGCATGGTTCTTGACAACAACCTACTCCTAAACAACAAAAACCAAGACTATGCTTTTCCCTCCTTGGTCCACTAAAACTGATCCTTTTCCTCGGCTTTCCATCCTCTCAAGCATTGTGGAACCCCTAAACTGGTGGAACTTTAAATACTTGGACATCATGCTAGACCCATACCTCTCCTTTGAGGCTCATGTCAACAAAGTTACAAAACCATCCACCAAAAGATTGGTTTGTTTTACCGTCTTCATCCCCTGCTGACTACCACATCCTGCCTACAAACTGCCACAGCCTCAATCCTTCCATTACTCTATTATGGGCTCCACTATTCTTATCTATCAAAGTCTCCCTTGTGAACCAATTGAAACAGCTATATAACAGGATAGGACATTTGCCATCGTTGCACCACCTCGGCAACATCCCTGCACAGTACTAGCATCATTGGGCTGGCTACAACATGAGCACATAATTCAGTATGCTGCAGTATGTCTCGCCTATAAGCTCACACATCTCTATTCACCCCCAACCTATCTGTCATTATTGCATGAAAGCAGTATAGTCAGTCTCTCTCCGCTCTACCTCTCTTCCACTCTTAACCATGCCTAAGAACCGCTAACCTCAGATACAAAATCCTTTGCCCTTGCAGACTTAATGGCCTAGAACTTCCTTCCCTCTTCAATCCTCTCCTGCTCTACCCTCCTCAATTCAAACAAGCTCTGCTAACCCACTTATCCACTCTGGAACCTGTAACTGCCCCAACTGAATCCACGTTTATGTCTGTGACGTACTATGCCACCACCCCATTGCTCAGTTCCCAGTTGTAATTGTGCCGATACACCTTGTTCAACTCTCTCACCTCACTGTCAAGGTGAACAAGAATACTGATGTTTAACATAGACTGTCCTTCAGCCTAGACAACATTGCTTAGCCCTTGGTGTTCTGCCTAGTTTTACGTGTACACCAGAGTCACTGTCTTGCAGTTTATACGCTACCTTATTTATTTATTTATTTATTGTTTGTTGACGGGTAAGTGTACTAGACAAATTCTGCCTATTTTCAGGCACAACCCGACCAGGGAAGGGGATACAGATGAATGCTAACTGACTTTGAACCAGATTAAGCTGTTGGTGGTAGTTTAGTGAATGGGGAAATTTGGCCAGTGCACGGGAAATTCCTACTGCATGCTGGCGGTGAGGGGACCTGCTGACTGTTCTACGCTTTGGCAGTCTGAGTGCAGTTTGCGATGGAGATGGATGTCTTACCTGCAGATAGAAGGATGATTTCTACAGTGCAGCCAGCTGAGGCTGAGAGTGGTATGGAGTGCAATTCAGAGGTAGTATCTAGGGTGCTTCAGGAGATGTGTGGGGTGTGTACCGTGCAATGGGAGATTCGGTGGCGATGTTCCAACGAGGTGCAGGATCGAGGAGTTATCTTTGCCCAGTCACTCTGGTATTACTGCTTGCTCTGTACTGGCTCAGGTAAATGGGATGCCTACTGCTCAGCTGCTCGCGGTGGCGGCAGGTTCGATTATCACTGAGGCTCAAGTGCTGCCTTCTGCATCTGGGGAGGAGCATGCTACAACGCAGAAGTTACCTTCAGCAGCAGGCACATTTCTAGCGTGGGACTGGAGCAAGAAATGGCCCTGCTAGATGCAGGATGGATGAGACAGGATGGCAGATGGATTCCAGATTCTGTTGGATTTCTTTTTCGGTAGGGAAGCGACTGCTTCAGGGACTTTAGCGGGGTGCAGCCCTCGTATCCACAGACAGTGGTGGCTGACTCTGGTTGGTAAACATTTGAAAACTTCTACACAGGTGTAGATCTGAGGTTTAGTACTGATACACCGAATGTTTCTCCCCTTCTTCTCCTAGAAGGAATGATTGAATACAGGTCCCGCTTTGGACCTCTTTCGAACAATCTTCTGGATCAGGCCCCTAGATGGAATGCTGCCATCTCAGGTATGGGGGTCTTCAGGAGCAACCTGATCATTTCTTTGTGGCCACCGCTACTAAAAGCTCCATGAATTTCCAGGCCTCAGACATATATGCCTAATTAATATTTTGGGAAAAACTTTTGATATCAGTTTCAAATCATTTGTGGGCTAGATAAATTCTGGCAAAGTATGATTCACTGAAATCTACTCTGTTATGGACTCCACTCTGGGCTATTCCCATTACAAAACCACTGTTTAAAACTGTGCATGTCATGTTTTGGAATGAGGGGTAAATGTGAGGGACATTATGTATTGGTTGGAGAGTACATGCACTGTGTTGGGCTCTCCTGAGCCAGTCATTGATGGGGAGGGTATCTGGGCAAGCAGTTGAAAATTTAAGGTGAAACTGCGTATTGTGAGGATTTGGTTCAGCATGTTCCGAATAGTTTTTCCCTGGGAGGATCAGGATGTCTGCTTTTATCAGGCCAAACGAAGGCGTGTTATAAATGTGGTAGCCCTCACCATCTCAGTAGTGCCTGTGATAAGATCAAATGCGTATTGTGTGGAGAACTGGACCATGACAGTAGTACTTGCGGAATGTTTTCACTGCAATCTCTGTGATAACCAGGGACATGTGTACCACCAGTGTCCATATGCTGGCCAGAATAATTCAGGGGCCTTGATAAGGAGACCTTGATCTCGGATGCCCAGAACCGGTTTAGGCCACACACTGAGGAGACAGCCCCCGATCCCAACCCCTGGTCCTAACCCTTCTGCCTCGACTCCTCCTGATGGAGTGGTACCCTGCCCACTGGTGAGCCCTCAGATGTTGCACAACCACCAGAAGGTTTGGGGCTTACTGCTCCCGCCCTGCCCATTCCAGCCCCCAGCTCCTGAGTTTCAGGCACCTCACCTGAGGCATGTAACTCGGTCTCATGCTAAAAGGTACTTGTACCTACTGTTACTCCTACACATAACACTTTTCAGGTACTGCAAGATGCAGATGGGGACTCTGATCTGACCTGTCAGTTACATCCAGGGCTTTGTCTGGTATGGAGTGTGATGATGAAGAAGGTTCTGAATTACTGGAGTCTATGAAGAAGTCAGGAAGGAAGCGTAAAACAGACAAGTCCTAGTCTTACTCCCTGGCTTCTTTAATGGTGGTTTCCTGAATTCTTGTAGTATCAAGAATTGTAAGAAGCGCCTCGGCTTTTACATTTTGTAAGTCCTTGTCTGCAGATATTATTTTTCTGCAGGAGACGATTTTTCTACTCTTATGGAAGTATATTACACTAGGAAATTATGGCATTCTGGACCTTCCTTCTGGTTCTTTGGTCCTGATGCTGCAGATGGGTGGGGATTTTATTTTGTCATCCCTTTGTTCAGGAAACTAGTTTGGTAGACTTAGCTCCAGGAGAGTTTTGCTCCTGGATTGTGTTTACTAGGACTTTTCCTTTGTCTTATCAACATTTATGCTCCCCAGGTCAAATCAGCCAGGATTGCTTTGGTGAAATTCAGCAGTACCTTTTACCCTCGACAACATCATTTGGGGCGATTTCAACTTGTAGGCCTGGATGTAAGACTTAAAGATCAATTGCAGCGTAAGGTGTTGCGCATTCCCATGCTTTGTTTAAACTAATTCAGATGGCCTCTGATCTGATGCTTATAGAGCTTATTCATTCCGGACTCAGGTCCACTTACAAACGGCAGTTTTAATGACAAGGATTGATTTTTATTTTTACTTCCAGATATTTACTGCCTTTCTTTTTATTAACCCCCGTGAATTTTGGATCATTTATTATTGAAAGTAAGGTTTTCACTGTCTACAATTCCTCCTTATTTTCCTGCCTTGCCTGCTCGATGGAAGATGAAACCGTTTTGTTGACTACGGCGGTTTCAGTTATGTTTATCACAGGCATTGGAAAGATGGTGCTCTGTAGCTGGGATGTACTATCCTTGGGGTGATTGGTGGATGGATACTAAACTTGAGTTTAGAATGACTTCCACGGCTTACCATCATAGTACTCAGTCGGTCGATTATCTTACTTATTTGAAACACAGAGCGCAGTTTTATAAATTAATGTCACTTCCTATGGTTCTGATGTTCGGATACAAGATCAACTAACTATGATACAAATAGTATGAGAAATTATCATTATGGTAAGGCTAGTAAGATTCATGATGATTTGTCTTATGGACTTAAATCTTCACCTAGTTTGGACCCTTTTGGCCTGTAAGCAAGCCTTGGAAAAGAAACTCATGGATGGCTTTATGATCACAGGAGGTGTTGCACAGCGGATATTGAAATGCTACATATTGTCCGGGTTTTTACAGACTCAACATGGTAGGGCTTTCCAGCCCACTACTAAATGGGACGATTTGTTTTCCTTTCAACTGCCCAAACTTTCGTCTGCTGGTTCCTTTTTCAGATAGGCCATTACCCTGGATGAGGTTAGGTCAGAAGTTACTCATTTAAAGTCTGGGATATCACCTGGCCCAGATGGCTTAATTAATGAATTATACAAATTCTTGATAGATGATATAAGTGTCATCTTGACCTCTGTTTTTAATGAGATTCTTGAATCTTCAAGGCTGCCTTGTGGATTCTCAAACGCCTATAACCATTTTTTATTTAAAAGGAATAAACACCTAATTGAAAATTGAGGCTGATCTGTTTATTAAATACATATTATAAGATTTTTCAGCTATTTTGTGCCATCGGCTCCAACATATTGCTTCTTTCTTAGTACATCCAGTCCAAACATGCTCAATTCTGGGTAGACATATTCACCAAAATTTGGCCCTGCTGAGAAATGTGTGTGAGCTTGGCAGATTGGGAAATTTACAGTTATTTACTTTCTTTGGACCAGGCCCAAACCTTTGATAAGGTGGCACATGGGTTTTTATTTGGCGTTCTCAGCGGTATGGTTTTTCCGATAAATTTAGAACTTGGGTGACACTTTTTATATAGCAAAGCCCAAAATTTTCCCTTTGTTAATAGATTGTTGGGGAGGATTGATTTTGTAAAGGCGTGTCAGGGCTGCCTTAGTCCTTTATTATATACTTTTGTTTTGGACCCTTTGGTTGAGAGCTTCTTCATCATCCTGACATTCTGGGATTGTCTCTATCCCCAGAGGTTCCACCACATATTCTGGCTGTATATGCAGATGACATGTGTTTCCTGCTTTGCAATGCAGCTGCAGACCTTGCTGCATTGCATGTTGTGACCAGTTTGGTCTCCTTTCAGGAACATCTGTGAATTATGAAAAAAGTGCTGGCATTTTTGGGGAGGGTTGTTTTGATCCTATGATTGGGCGAATAACTATCTCTATGGGACCTATTAAGATTTTAGATTGTTTCTTTGGTATGGAGATTTGAATGCTCTTAATTGGCAAATGTTATTGTTTTAGGTGAAACAAAGGTACAGTTATGGAAAACCTGGTCATTTTCCAAACAAAACGTGTTTTGATTATCAAAAATTTTTACTCCCTCTGTTTCTTTACTTTAGTCCAGTTGTTCCTTTACCTAGGCAATATGAAACCCGTTTATATAGTATTTTTTTCAGATGTTGTGGGGAAGCCGATTGAACCCGATTAAGCGTGATTTCATATATCTTCCAATTAAAGGTGGTCTTGGCATGATTAATCTGTAGTTTTTGATTTTTCTTTCTTTATTATAGCTATAATTAAAGAGGTGCCATTATATCAAATTCATCCTTGGGATGCCTGGACTCTGTTTCACTTCAAGATTTTCTGCTGCGTTAGTCTACTGAAGCACTTGTTGTTAAATCTAATTACAAACTGCCTTCTTTTTGACCTTTAGTGGCTGCTAAACTTCGTTTGTGGAGTGTGTCTAAAAGCAAGGTTTATCGGCTTTCCTGGAAGGGCCTAAATCGAGAGCATAATGTCTATGAATTTTTTAGTTCAGGTTGATTTTCCCAGATGTTTTCCTACAAAAACATATTTAGCTTTGAAGGTTCTGACTGTGGAGGATTCCTGGCGGATGTGGGATGTGACATGGCTAAGTTGTCATGGGAGGTTAGGGGTTAAGGAAATTTGAAGCATAAGGCACTTGCAGAAGAACTGTACGTATTGAATGTGTGGGCATGGAAGAAACTTTGATTCATTTTACCATACTTGTTCTTATACTGTTCAATTTTGGTCCACCTTGTTTGTTAAGTGGGGTGGGGATGACATGCCATGTTACCTATGAATACTTAGTTGGTTTTGGGGATTATTCAGGTTTTTTTCCTGTTATCGTCCAGTACCCTTAATGTGATATTTGCTTGCATCAAGTTTTATCTCTGGCAGGCAAGATGCTCTTTTTCCTTACAGCATGCTTCATACTTTACCTTGGTGGTTTTACTCCATATTGAATCAGCTTTACGGACACAAAAGACTTTGAATCCTGTCATTTTCCAGTTTCTTTATTTCACGAATACTGGAAGCATGTCTACTGGATTTAATATGGTCTGTTTGTTATTTTGTGTAATTTTATGTTTATTTTGTTTGATAGCTCTAAAGTGATGTTTATGTTTTCATTTTATATTTTTTGTTTTATATTCTTATAAGCATACTATATTGATGTTTTTGAACTGCTGCAATAAACAATTCCCTATACTCTGACAGTAGGGGACAGGCTGTCTGCATGATGGCCACTGGATCGAAACACGGAGGAGCAGGCGTCTGCACAGTAGGAGTGCTAGCCTCAACTCCTACTGTATTGCAAACAGAGACTAATCCTATGGGTAATGCTGATATTGAATCTGAGGATAAGTTTCACTAAGCTCCCATTTCCGTGGAGGAAATTAAGAAACTTAACGATTCCACTATGAGTAATGTTAACTTGCAAACTGTTAATATGTCCTCAGCACCTGAAAGAAAATACAAGCTTCATGCTTTACAGCTATCAGAGGACACAGAGTTGACTCAAACACTGCAGAACAAGGAGGCTCCCCTGTCATTAGCATGAACAAGCCTGTCAGCCGGCAGCTGAGGAATTCACTTCTGAAGCCCGGTCATGAGAGATGAGTCAGCACAAACCTGCACTGTTGTTTTATCTCTTGGTTTTGTGGAGAATGCAAATTTACAGGCTGGCAGTAGATTCATTGCAGCTAACGAGTGCCAAAAGCCTAAAAGCTTACTAGGAAAGGGCATAATCTCCACAGATTCTGTTAATACATTAGCCCTACAAAGAAAAGGTGTGGCTCCTCATTCTTCTGACTTTCTCTTGAACGCAGTGTACCACTGAGAAAATCAGCGGGTTTTGTGTTTAAAAACTGACTGTAGAGGAAGCTGTTCTCCTCCTGCAACTATATATTAAACAAAGGGCAACTCAAACAGGTGCTACTGAGTTTTCATTTTCAAATGTGAAGTCCATCCAACAAAGTATGATTGCAGCTGATTTGGTTAAAAATATACTTCCTGCAACAATACCAGGAGCTGACAAAAGTGATCCTAATTTACTGGGGGGCCCTGGTCACCAGGTAAAGCCCTAATAGGTGCTGGATGGAAGCAAGTACCTTCAGGTATTTGGGTTCCTGACCCAATTTGGGACACAGACTTACATTTTTCTCAAAATACCTCTGGGTGGAAACCAGGTTTGAATTCTAGTATTAATAAAGAGGCCTGGTCAAGGGGATAAGTCAGGAGAATCTAGGCCTAATTCCTTTGCTCTACCTTCAGAAGCACAGGCCTCACAGGAGACTGACTCTAAAGTGGAAGTTGGTTTGAAATCTCAAGTTACTCCACCAGACCATGATATCTCTGCTCCACCACAACAGAAGCCCTTAATGTCTGAACAGTTCTCAACAGCAAAAGAGAGGCAGCTCCCAGGAGGAAGGCAGTTGTATCCTCTACAAGGGGATTGGAACAAAGACCAGACAGATATTATGTATGCAAATATCTACTAAGGACTCTTCTACATTTTCACCAAAAGACGTGTTTGCTTTTATTAACATACCAGGAGAGGAAAATTTTGATGTTAGTTTTAGGACATCCTATGTATTAGACCTTTTTGGGAAAGGTATGGTCAGGTAAATTTTCTTCCACATGGACCTCCTTTCTGGTTATCCCCTAACAAAACTTTTGATAAAGTTCATAACCATAATGTTTAGGAATGAGGAGGTCCATGTGGAAGATACTACATTCTGGTTATCTCAAAAATGTGAAGTGTTTGCGCTCCTGAACCTATCTTGGATTCTGAACAATTTTGGGCGGGGATGGAAATATAAAGTTAAACTGCAACAATCAGATGCTGGCATTGAACATGTTCCCAATTCCTTTTGTTAGGTAGGGATAGAGAGTCTGTTTTATGGAGGTCAACTTAGGGCCTGCTATAAGTGTGGCTCAAGGACCCACCTTTCAAGTGTACATGACCAACCTCGATGTGATAATTGTGGTGAAATTGGTCATGTTACCATGCACATGTGAAAACCATTCCAAAGGTGATTTATGCAAGGAATATGGTCATGTCTTTAGGGAATGTCCTGGGCTGCTAAAACAAAGTAAACTGTATCAGTCCTGATATTTTGATTCAGCAAGCTCAGGAAGCAGCGACATCCCCTCCCCTAAGGCAGAACAAAAATCCTTCCAGACTAGTTCTCCTGGCCTCCTTCCCTGTTCACTCAGAAGCAGAGGTGCAGGATATTACAATAAAACCTCAAGAGGTAGTTATGCCCCTCTTAGGCCCTCCTGAATATCCAGATCTCACTCCAGTTTGTTATGAGGACCCAGTCGTTCCTGAGAGAAAACTTGGTGTTACTGCTCCTACCTCTCCTTTGCCTCGAAGGAGATCTTCCAGGAACCTACAACCTAAATCTCCTCCTCCTTCCACTTCTTTTGAATCTAGTAATTCCTATGCAGCCTTGTTTCACCCTATCGGGTGAGACAGAAATGGAACTAGGAGATTCAGACTCTCAAAAATCTACTTTGTCTTCTGTTTCACAGTCATTAGATAATTATTAGGAAAATAAAATAAATGGAAAAATAGGAGATAATATCAAACAGTGGGGTAAGTAATGCATGTAACATAGGGATCATTGAACGTTCACAGCCTTTTAAACACCATTAAAAGACAAGCCCTATTCCAGTATATTCATGATAACAGAATTTCAGTCAGTTTTTGCAAGAGACATGGATGTATTCAATTAAGCAGCTGTCTACATTTAAGAGGGAATGGCCTAGGGGCCTTCCTATTGGTCACTGGAATAGATAGTGCAGATGGGATAGGCATTTTATTCAACTCCTCTGATTTTCCCTTCACAAATTAATTGACCTTATACCAGGTAGTGTCCTGATTCTAGACGGAAATGGAATAATATATGTTATGGATTCATTAACATTTACAATCCGCAGTCTAAAGCAGATAGAGTTAATTTTATAAAGCAGTATAACCTTACTTGGTTACATCAGCTAGAGTTCTTTGGGAGAGGATTTTAACTGCAGCCTAATAAAAACACCTCAGCTGAATAAAAATCTATTACGACTCCCATGTTGGAATCTATAATAAAGATGGCTGGTCTACTTAATTGTATTTCCCACCTCTCTAATGGACCTAGGTTTTCTTATATAAAAGGAAAATAAAAACTCTGATAGATTATATGTTGGTTTCTCCATCAGTGAAGATTGGTGCTTTCCAAATGAGGCCTATAGAGTTTTCCCACCACTTATTATTGCTCTGTTCCTTTCAACCTTAGATCAGACCTTTACTAGGAAGATTAGATGGAAATTAAAGACCTCAATCCTAATGTCTCCCAAGTAAAAACCAGTATTAAATTTATACTACAAGCTCGTCTGTCAGTTGCTTTCTTATACTCGGATTTGGGTGATTGGTGGATTGAGACAAAGTCAGATCTTAGTAAATGGTTTAAAAACATGGAGTAATTTCAAAAGATCTTAACTTTTGAAATATCTATCCTTTAGACAGCAGCTACAAAGACTCATGATGATTTCATATACTTCCATACAGGATTATACAATACAAATTAACTGTATTGAGGATAAAATGAAACTGTATCAATATGATACAATATGAACCTATGCTATTTTGTATTTAAGAAATGCCTCACCCATTGTCTGTAACAACCACTCTATGTATGTTTTATTTCTTCTGTACTACCGTACCATTGTCTGTAACAATCACATAATGTATGATTTTGTCTTTCTTCTGTATAGCTGTATCATTGTAAACCCTCTACCCCAGGGCGATCTGGAATTGAGTGGTACTCCGCTCAGTATGCCTTCCTGGTAAATCTCTTAAATAAATAAATAAATAAATAGGGCAAAAACTATACAAGCTATACTTTCCAATAGCATAAAAAACCATAGGAGACCCATTTGAGGCATGTAAAGACTTAAAAGATTCTGTTACTATGGATTTTTACTGAATTCAGATGGTTCTAGGGCTGAAACAATAGAACAAATGAGGGATCTGATAAAACACATTATCAGACATTAGAACCACCTTCACCTATTCTAGAGACAACTATATCTAATTATTTACATTCTATAAATTTACCTTTTCATCATCGAAGCTTTTAAATTATTAGGGTCTATTACCTGCACAGAAATACAGGAGGTTATTCAAATGTTAAAGTCAAACATCTCACAAGGTTGGATGGGCTTCCTAATCCGTTTACAAATGTTTTCAGAATAAATTAAGTGAATGTCTACAATTATTGTTTCAATTCTTTATGGATAATAATTCAATGAGTCCTTCTTTTACTAACAGATAATTAATACACTTGTTTAAATCTGGAGACAAACATGATATAAAGAATTGGAGACATATTACTCTTAAATTCTGATTGTAAAATCTTTACCAAACATTTAAATAATAGATTAAAACATTACGCTAAGCAGGTCATATCAATATATCAATTCTGTGGCATACCAGATAGAAGAATCAGTCTGCACTGATGATTACAAGGGATGTTATTGAGCATCTCTCACTAACAGGAAAATCAGGATGTCTTAACATGGCAGATTTTGAGAAAGCCTTTGATAGAGTGAATCTTCCTATCTTTTTAGTATTAGAAAGCTATGGTATTCCTATTCAAATGATCAAACTCATTAAATTGATTTATCAATCTAATTTAGTTTTCCTTTTTGAAGGGGATATAGCTAACAGTTTCCACTTAAAAACTGGGGTCCGACAAAGGATGCCCCTGACTCCCCTCTTATATATTTTTCACTAGATCCCCTTTTGCATACTTTAGTAAATTTGCCTCAGTGGACATGAATTACTAAGGATGATTTTCAACATCAGTTATACTTACAAGCTTATGCTGATGATCTAAATTTATATTTTCAAATCACACACAAGTCTGCAAATTTCTGGAGGAATTTAAACAGTATTCTTGAGTCTCAAATGCCAAATTAAATCTTCAAAAACTAGAGGCTTATTTTTAGGGCAATAGAACAATTGGAGGTTGCACAGGAGAATATTTTATATCACGAAACCCACTGAAGATTTTGGGGCTTCTTTTGGACCCCAAATCTACCAGTAGAGAATTGAGAACTGGCAATAGAGAAAGTAGGAAAAAAAGTTAACAGATGGAAGCAGTGGAAATTTTCTAAGCTTAAGCGTATACACATCATAAAATAATTTGTCATTCCTAGTTTACAATCGTTGCCATGATATTTCCTCTCCACCTCAGTTAGAGACTAAAGTGTACGGTGTGTTTTTTTCAAATGTTGTGGGAAATCAGTTAAACCCTGTCAAATGGTGTTATACTTATTTAGATAAGAATTTGGAGGTCTCGGGATGATTGACCCAATAGTATTTCTTAACACTTTATTTTTTGTGAATACTATCAAATGTGGTTTAGCCTCACCTAGATAGCATTGAAAAGGTGGGTTGATAAGGCCCTAGATAAATACTTTAAAGCTTGGTATAACTTAGCTCCTAAACTGAACCCTCACATACATATTCCCATATATTTTAAACCTGCTGTACAAAATTATATAGATGGCAAGTTACTAAACTTATGATCCAAAATAATAACACACAGTCTATGTACAGTTTAATTATGGGTAAGATACACACTCAGGAACCTTGCTTTAAAAACTGTCCAACAGCTCAAAATCCCACAGTTATGGCACAACTGAATAATACCAGATTACATCCTTATCTATAGGAAACACAGTGGCTTATAATGTATGGACGCTTAAATGTGTGGGGAATGCAAAGTACAAAGCTAAAGAAGAGAGCAATTGTCCTTACTTAGAATGTATAAATACAGAAGAAACAATGGAGCATTTTTTCCTACAGTGCTCCTATTCAAAAGGGTTATGGGTATATTTATCAAGAACATGGCACTTCAGATGGTTTTCTACAGTTACATATGATGTTTTAGTATTATGTATTTATCCTTCTAGCTTGGCACTTTACCATAAAAGCACATTAACCCTATTTTTAGTTGTGTGAGGTATTATCTATGGCAGGCACGATGCCAATGAGTGCTTTATCAAAGGAAAATGACTTATGAGTGCTTTAGCATACTAGTTTCAAATGAATTATTAAAAATATATTTAAAAGAAACACAGGTATTTCATTCAAATAAAATCAAGAAATGGTGGAAAAGATTCTCCCATTTTATAAAATTCAAGTGATTACTTATGAAGAGAATAAGGTTATCTCAGAATCCTTTTGTGTTCATTTATTTATTATTTTCTTCCTCTCTTTATACTTCATTTTCTTTTCCTGGGATTAATTACAGTTTTGATATAATGTGAATGATGATTTTTCTCCTTTGTTAACAAGATATAAATCCTTTGTATATTGTGTTATACTGTGTTGTACTTTATGTTTATTATTACAATAAAACTCCTTACTCTTTTTGAGAAGTGCAATGGGATCTTTAACATCCACCAGAACAGGCAGATGGGACCTCGGTTTAGCGTCTCATCTGAAAGAGCGGCTACCTCAAGTGCAGCACCCCCTCATGCTGCACTGCAGTGTCAGTATTGGGATATTATTAACTCAAGTGCTCTGTATGGGGCTACAACCCACAGCCTTCTGATCTCCCAGCCTCAGAGGCAAGTGTGCTACCTGCTGAGCCACTGACACTGCCTCCCTACAGTCTGAACCCTATTCTTTCTCTTCTCTTCCTTGATTTCATCTGAGCTCAGCCCTACATTGTGGACAATTACACAGAACTGTGACTTTTTATTCTTGTACTAATCATAGTTATTGTACTACACTGCCACTTTATTGTATTACACTGTGGCATTTTTTTCCTATGACTATGTAATTTGCATTGCACCTCTGTATAATGGCTAATTTGCCACTTGTATGTATGTATGCGTATGTTACTATGTATCTATGTATGTAGATCAGTATACTCTTCCTTGTACCCTTCCCCCAAGTCACCCATATAAAAGGGACTGCATGGTCTCAGTGGGCTTACCAGTTACCAAAATTCAAATAAATAAAGAAATAAAACCTTCCTAGATATGAAAAAGCTACAGTGGTGAGTAACTATTTATACACTTTTGCCACAGTTTTGATTTGTTTTGCACTATGCAGACCCATAGAGCAGCTTTTTTGTGTTGAAACAATAATGTTTAACCTTTTCTTTTGTAACTTTTCAAGTCAAGAAACAAATGGGACAGTTTACATTGTGTATCTTTTTATATGGTAACTTTTTACCATTTTATCATACAAGACACTCAAAATCCCATGAGATTATGTATAACATTGTCAAGGGATAATCTTTGCAGAGGTTATACTGTATATACACACCCTGACCAGGTGTCCCTGGCTATAGCTTTTAGATGTTATGCTCAGCATATTCCATTGTTTTTAGTACTTTTCCTTCTGAAATACCCCACCTGTACCTTATTTACCCCCATGAGGTGATTTAAGGTCTATCATATCCTCTCTTCCATATCTGTTTCAGGGTGTACATATTGAGGTCCTTTAGTCTTTCCTCATATGGCTTTTGATGCAGACCCTGCACGATTTTAGTTGCATTCCTCTGGCCCACCACTGCTCGATGTATGTCCTTCCAGAGATGTGACCTCAGAAGTGGACACAATACTCTAGCTAGGCTCTTAATAGCGATCTATACATAGGGCATGCTAACTCCTACTTTTGCTGGTGATGCCTCCTATTCACCCCAGCGCATGCACCCTCCTACTGCCTTGTTGCACTGCCTGGCCACCTTTAGGTCCTCAATATGATTGCCCCAGGGCTCTTTCCTGCTTGGTGGTTGTCAATACCCTCACCCATTTATACTCTGCCACTGGGTTTCTGTGCTGTATGTGCATTATTTTCCACTTTTTACATTGAACACAACTGCCATACCCTGATCACTCCTCTAGTTTTCTCAGGTCTCTGAACATCCTTTCCACTCACCCCGGAGTGTCAACCTACTGCAGATTTTGGTTTCATCCACAAAGAGGTAAACCTTCTCTTCTGGGTCCTCTGTAATGTCACTTATAAAGTCGTTAAAGAGGACAGGTCCCAGCTGATCCTGAAGCACTCTGCTGGTCACCATCTCATCCTGGGGTGAACTCCATTTATCACCACCATCTGTTACCTCTCCCTAACCAATTCCTTATCCAGTTTACCACGTTTGGACCCACTCCCTAGCTGCCCAGCTTGCATACTAATCTCCACCATGGTACAGTGTCAAATGCCTTACTGAAATCTAGGTAGATTACACTCCATTGTCCCACCCTGATCTAGTTCCTTGGTCACCCAGTCAAAAAATCTATCAGATTAATTTGACATGACCTCACCCTATAAATTTATGGTGCCTCCGGTCCTGTAACCCACTGGATTCAAGATATCCCACAATCTTTTCCTTCAGTGGTGATTGCATTACCTTTTCTACCACTGATGTCAGGCTGGAAGGCCTAAAATTGCCAACATCCTCCCTGCTACCACTTTTCGTGCAGAAGACTACATCCACCCTCCTCCAGTCCTTTGGAACCACTTTTGTTTCCAGTGAGCTGAAACTGTCTAGATTGTCAGAGGTACAGCCAGTATTTCCTGAGTTCCTCAATACCCTTGGATGTACCCCATCTGGCCCCATCGCTTTGTCCACCATCGGATTAGCAAGTCCCTTCAGGATTGTCACTGCCAAAATAGGACTAGTGTCCACTTTCCTCTCTTCAAAGCTTTTGTTACCTTTTGTGGCCCTCCTTCTCCTCCTCTGTGGAGAACTATTTGTTCAGGATGTCTGAGTTTCCTAGTCCACCTCACACCAGCCCCTTCCCCTTTTTTTAACAATCCCACCCCTGGTCTTCCTCTTTTCACTTACATAGCTAAAAAATGTCTTGTCCCTTTCATTACCTCCTGGGACATTTGTCTTTAGTTTGTGCCTTTGGGCTCCTTACTGCTTTCCCTGTTTCCATCTGTTTCCCCAATACACCTCTATCCTCCTCCCCTCTGTGTCTCCTATGAATTCTGAATGCTACCCTTAGAGCTTTTACTTTTTCAGCCACCTCTTTCGAGAATCATAGTGGTCTCTTTTCCTCTTGCTTTTAGAAACATGGAAACATTGAAGTTGACAACAAATAAGGACCGCAAGGCCCATCCAGTCTGCCCATTTCTTTTTCTACCTTATGAATGTGCCATTGGCCTTTGCTCTGTCAATGGCCTATCTATTCATACTCATCTGTATTGTTCCCTTATGCTTATCCCATGCCTGTTTGTAGCCCTCCACTGCATTCATACCACCACTTCCTGAGGTAGGTCATTCCATGCATCCACCACCCTTTCTGTGAAAAGAACTTCCTCACATTGCCTTTAATCGGCCTTCCTCTAATCTCATGCTGTGTCCTCTTGTCCTGCTATTTTTCTTATATTGAAACATGTTAGAACTCTTTCACCTTGTTAATGCCCTAAGGTGTTTGAATGTTTTGATCATATCACCTCTCTCCTCCTTTGCTCTATGGTAAATTGCAACTCACTTTAGTTGTAGCCTATAGCTCTGCATCCAGCGACTGTCTTGAGGAGCAGCGTCTGTTCACATTGTTAAGTGGATTTTACCCTTGCCTTATTTTACATTTCTCCACTTTAAAGCATACTGATTGAATTGGTCTGTTACCCAGTGCCTGTGTTAGCCCTCTCAAGTGCTCCCAATCACAGCTCTGGTCCCCAGGTTCTTTTGTTCTTTCCCCCCTCCCCCTTCCTGCCCTTATTACTCACCAGTTCTCTCTGTCCTTCCACAGATCGGACAACCCCGAGGAGCGGAGGTCACGAGGGCTTCCTCTGCCCTCCTCCACACAAGCCAGGACCCCTGGATCACAAAGGTAAAAATCTCTGTTTGCGCCATTTTGAAACTAAGGAAAAATGAAACTCCTTTCTGCTGGCCTACAGTAGTACAAAACTTTAAACGGACCCTAAGGACTCTCAAACGGTCCTTGAAGAAGCTAAAGGCCAATCCTGCTACCTGCACACTGAGCGGCTGCTGCTGTTATTTTCGTCAGTCTAACCCCCCGAGCGTGGTGTTTGGCTCCCCACCACCTCCACCACCACCCTTGGTCGGCCCTCCCTTTTATTGGCAGCTAGTGATCATGTGGGACTGGAAATAACCTATCAGCCCACTTTTCCATTAGCAGGCTATTCCATTCTGCTACTAGGGTTTTCACTATTTCCTGCAGCAGTCTCTCCACAACACCAGTTGTTTTCATAGCTGCACTCTCCTGCTGTCCTGTAGGGGTTTCCTCCACCTTCCTGCTGTTCCTGTAGGTGATTCCTCCACCCCAGACTTCTATTCTTATTACTCTCAACCTGTGGTCTCTTGCTACCCAGCCTTAGACCCCACACTTGTCTTGCTCATGCTCACCTCCATCCAAATCCCTCCTTCTACACCCTGCCTGTCACTGCTTATTGTCCCGGAGAGTGCACTGCGTTAGGGCAGCATACCCTCGAGCATGCCCCCCCTCAGGCTGGCTCTTCAGCCCACAGCCTAGCTCCCACAGTGCACCCAGCCCCTACTGCCTCCCCTCTCCTGGGGGGGCTAGGGGTTAAAATAGCCCACCTGAACAACCGCAGCCTCCTCCTGAATCTTGCAGAACTAACTGCTTGGGCAGCCTACTACAAACCTGACATCCTGTGCATCACTGAAACGTGGCTTAAACCCACACCCCGGACTCAGCTTGCTCCCTCCCAGGCTACGGCATGGCCAGACTAGACAGGGCTAGCAACAAAAGAGGTGGGGAGTTCTTATATACTATAAGGTGCACCTAAACATTTCCATTGTTCGCACCTAACCCAGGGACCCTTGCACTGTGAGTTTCACTCACTCCTCCTCCTTGGTAACACCAAGAAGGTGCATATAGTGTGTGCATATAACCCTCCCAAGGGGGTCTGCAGGGACTCTCATCACTCCTGGAGCTGCTCCAGGAGAAGGTGGGCTCCTCGAGCTTCTGCTACTTGGTGACCTCAACCTTAACTGATTGGGACCCAATGCCAAGTTGTGTGAACCTTACTCTCTGGCCTCTCCCTCAGTCAGGTCATCATGGAACCCACCAGCTCTCCAATCGTGGGGACAAGGGACACTCATTGACTGGATCCTGTGCAACCAGCTCAAGCAAAATTGTTAAGTTGGGACTCCTTCCAGACTCCATCTCGGACCACTCTCGGTTTTACTGCATGAGGCTCAAACCGCCCAAGGTCCCCAGCAGAGTGGTAATTATGAGGACTACTCGAAATTCCGACCCCAACTACCTCAAGGACCTGCAGGGGTGTCTTGGAACCACGTCACGGCTACACATGACCCTGTTGCAGCCCTTGACCTCTTCCTCGTGGCATTTGCCCCGCTTCAGAACAGGCACGCCTCCCTATCCAAGAGGCGAGTCAGAGGCTCGGTCACCAAATGGCTTCATAGCGAGCTCCTATCTCTCATGAGTAGCGGGATAAAGCTGGACAAAATATAGGGTGTCCACACAACTAACAGACCTCCAGGAGTACCGTCAGCTTAGAAACTCCTGCAAGAGGGCTATACGTACTGCTAAAGCCAATACTGCAGTTCAGCACTGATTGCCACTGCACAAGACCCCAGGCGTTTCTGGGTGAACATAAAAAATCTAGTCGGTGGCTCAACCAAAACTCAAGTTACCGACATGACAATTGGTGAAGACAACTGCAATAACTCCCTTACCATTGCCTCCTCTTTTAACCGCTCTCTTCACGGACCTGCCGGCCGCCACCCTCCACTGCCAACTGCCCCAGCCCTTGGTTGCGACTCCCAGCCTCCCGCCTGCCCTTCTACCTCAAGAAGATCACTGTGAGAGACCCAGGCTCTCCTGGTCGGTCTTTCCCACCACGGAGGCGGGTCAGGATGGTCTTGAACCCAGGCTTCTCAGCCTGGGGCTCCCATACTGCCAGACCACTCGCCCACATTTTCAATGCCTCGCTCATAACAGGGGTCATCCCGACATATGGAAAATTGCCAGGGTTGTCCCCGTCCTGAAAAATGGTGACCCTAAGACATTAACAATTATCCCCTATCGCCATACTCTCAGCTGCCTGCAAACTGCTGGAAAAAGCAGTAGTGTCACAGCTTGTCCACTACATCCAGGAATATAATGTCCTCTCCACATGTCAGCATGGCTTTCATAAAAGCCACAGCACCTCGAGCTTGCTGAAGTCACAACCAGAATCAGGACCGCAACCAATCAGGGTAAGTTGAGGGGCCATATTTGTGGACCTATCCAAAGCCTTCGACTGTGTAGATCATCTCCTCCTCCTTGGCACACTCCAGACCCTTGGCTTCTCCCACCATTCTATCGACTGGTTCTCCAGCTACCTTGGGACAGAAAGCAACTCACCTGCTTCAACCATCCCTCTTGCCCCTCCTACCCATCTATAGTCGGGTACCGCAAGGATCTGTCCTTGGGCGATCCTGTTCTCCCTCTTTGTCAATGATTTACCCTCAGTTGCTACTGAAGGCACCTCACCATGTATGCGGATGACCTTGTCTTATTAGCCAGCATCCACGATGTTACCAACATCAATGCCCAACTCAACTCTGACTTCTCTCGATCAGAGTATGGCTGGATGGGCACAAACTTGTAGTCAACCTTAAGAAAACCCAGGCCATGCTATATGACACGGTAAAATCTCCTCCTGCACGACGCCCTTAAAATCCATGGTACCTGCGACTCCCTCCTGCCAACAATTGACTCTGCAAAGTACCTTGAGTCACCCTCGACCCACAACTGGACCTCTCTGGGCACATCAGGAGCATATGCAATGCCACTAATGGCAAACTTGGCCTTGCTTATAGGGCTAAGGACTGCCTCACCCAGCAGCCCGGCTGGCCTTAGCTAGGGGATACTACTGCCCACCTCTCCTATGGTCTCGTCGCCTTTGCCTCTGCCCCTCCTCATGCCTAGCCAAGTGGGATACCATGTACAACAACATATGCCACTTTGCGCTCACAGACCCCTCTCACTCACCGATGTGAGCTCTACTCTCGACTGGAATGCTCCCCAGAAAAACACCGGATCTACACCATGGGCAACTTCATTGACAACATAATTCAAATGGCCGCCCCTGCCTCACTCGCCCTCCCCTGAAACATGGCTCCCCCTACCACCTTAGGTCCTGGCGTCCCAGACCCGCCTGGTCCCCAAGACCCGCAACCTCACTGGTGATAGGGCATTTACCTCTTACGCACCTAAGCTATTGAACTCCCTTCCCACAAGTTTGTGCCTCCCCTCCCACCTTTAAAACCTCCCTTTGGAGCTTCCTGAAACCTGCTGCAACCTGCCTGTGTGCCGCCTAATGCACAGCCCCACAACCTATCTGCTTTGGTACCCCAACCAGGCTCTGTCCCCTTGCCACCTCGAGTGCTGCACTACTAGTTAAGTAGATGATTCTTTGTGTCTTTCAACCTGGGGTGGTCTCACCTTCCAGTAGCCCCTGGGCCTGTATGTTTAGTAATCTGTGATTGTTGATATGCTATTGCTTGTTCTCCTGCCTTAATAAATCCCTTTTGTTCATCCCACTATTGGAGCTCATTCTGCTCCCTATTGTAATGTTAATTTTGTAACTGATACTCTGTCTCACTACTGAGTATGTCTGCTCTTGATTGTAATGTTGTCAATGTATCTCTCCTATGTAGTTACCCTGTGATTCTCCAGGTCACACCTGAAAATGTTTACTTTGTAACTGATACTCTGTATTACTTTTGGAGTATGTCTGCTCCTGATTGTAATGTTGTCAATGTATCTCTCCTATGTAATTACCCTGCTATTCTCCCGGGTCACACCTGAAAAATAGCACTTGCTGTCTAGTGTGCTACCCAGTTACCAAAAGCAAATAAATAATACATATTGAGCTCCATTAATCTGTCCTTATATGTTTTCTGATGCAGTCCCTGCACCATTTTGGTTGCCCTTCTCTGGACTGTCTCAATTTGGCTAATGTCCTTGGGAGGTGTGGCCTCCAGTACTGCATGCAGTACTCCAGATGGGACTAACCAATGTCTTGTAAAGGGGATTATACCTCCTCTTTAACTAGGATACCCATATACTAACCACACCCCAACATACCCCTAGTTTTACCTACTGCATTAGTGGTCTGCTTGAATGATTTCAGGTCATCGGTGATGATGATACCCAAGTCTCTTTCTTCCTGTGACTGCCAGCAACTCCTCCCAGCCTATAGGTGGCTTCAGGTTTCTCTTCCTATGTGCATGATCTTGCACTTTTGCATTAAACCCCAGTTGCCACTCTTCCGACCATTTTGCTAGTTTATCAGATCTCTTCTCATTTTGCTCACCCCATCTGGATAATCTACTCTGTTGCAGATCTTGGTGTCATCAAACGTACAAACCTTACTCTCTAGTTCATCTGCAATGTCACTGATGAAGATATTGAAGAGGACTGGCCCCAGGACTGATCCCTGAGGTACCCCACTTGTGACTTGCATCTCTTCTGACTGTATGCCATTTACCACCACTCTGTTTTCTGCTCAACTACCAGTTTGCCGCCCAGTTCACCAACTTTTGACCCACCCCGAGCCTACTCAGCTTATTAATCAATCTTCTATGGAACAGTATTGAAAGCTTTGCAGAAGTCAAGGTAGGCGACATCAACTGCTCCCTTTGGTCCACCATTTGCTAATCCAGTCAAAGAAATCTATGATTAGTTTGACAGGACCTTCCTTTGTAAACCCATGCTGTCTTGGATCCTGTGCTCCTCTATGGATTCCAGGTGTTGCACTATCCTTTCCTTAAGGAGGCCCATAATTTTTCTCACTACTGAGTGTAAGACTGACTGGTCTGTAGTTCTCTGCCTCCTTCCTGCTACCACTCTTGTGGAGCGGGATCACATGAGCCCTTCTCCAGTCTTCTGGGACCTCTCCTGTGCTCAGAGACTCACTAAACAGTTCTGATAATGGCTCTGCTAGTTCCACACTTAACTCCTTTAGTGTCCTGGGATGTATGCCTTCAGGTCCCATTGCCTTGTTCACCCTGGGCTTATCGAGGCTCTTGTAGGACCCTTTCTTTTGCTGACATCTGACAGGTTTGCTCACTTGTTTGATGCAGAGGTTTGTTGCATTTACTGCTCCCTTTTATCTTCGCCCACTGTTCCTCCACCCCACTCAGGTCACTCCCCTCTGCTAGGTCACCCTGAGTCATTCACCCATCTTTTCAAAATCTGCCTCCTCAAGTTCAGGACACTCACCCTTGTGTGGTTTGATTCTGAAGCCATCCTTATATTGAACTACACCATACAGTTATCACTGGTCCCCAAGTGACCTCCCATCTTGACGCCTACAACACTGTCCCTGTTAGTGAGTACCAAGTCCAGTATTGCCCCATCATGAGTGGGTTCACTGACTAGTTGCCTGGTGAATTCCCTGCAGGAGTCCAGGATGTCCCTGTTTCTCAATGAAGCCACTGCTGGGAGGCTGCAATCCACATCTGACAGGTTGAAGTTCCCCACCAGCAGCACCTTCTCCTTTTCTGCCATCTTATCAATAGCTTCCACCAGTACCTTGCTAATTCCTCCTCCTGTGCTGGGGTCTGTAGATCACTCCAGTGTGAACAGTGATTCATTTCCTGTCTCCGGGGTGACCTATAATATCTCTGCCTCCTTGTATTCCCTTTATCACTGTGGTTTTTATGTTTCCCTCACATAAAGCAGCACATCCCCTGCTTTCCTTCCCATCTGGTCCTTCTTGAACAGAGTATAGCCTGGTATGGCCATGTCACAGTCATGGTTTTCAGTGCACCATGATTCAGGAATGGCCAATATCTAGTTTTGACCTCTGCCATGATGGCCTCTAGGACCAGAATCTTTCTCCTAGACTTCTAGCATTTGCACACATGGCCTTCAGCTTCTGTTTCCACTTTACTGGTTGCCCCCTTTTTCCTTTTTGCCCTCCATCCTTTCTGCCTCTGTTTTAATGCTTCTGTTCCTTCTCCTTATCTCTACCACCCTGCTTCTTTTATTAATTTACACCTAGAGAGATTCCTCTCCCTCAGGTTCTCCTTACTCTCTACTTCAGCCTGTGTGGGTGCCGTTTCTGACTCCCCAATGCCTTCCACCACCCCCCTTGGCTAGTTTAAATGTTCATCAAAATAACATTTTAACCATTCATTGATGATGGCAGTTCCTCTCCCAGAAGGATGCAGGCCATCAACCCTGTATAGGCCCTTATCCTCCCAGGTGGGTTCCTAGTCCCCAATGTAGCTGAATGCATCCTCTCTACACTATTCCTTCAGCCATTAGTTGAAGCTCTTCATGCAGAGATCCCTCTCCTGTCCCCTGTCATAGACAAGAAGCACCTCAGCAAATGTCGCTGAGTAAGCTACCACTCTAACACCCTCCCCAGCTCCCTAAAACTCCCCTTCACTATCCTTTTCTGTCCCTAGTTGGTCATTAGTCCCCAGGTGGACAATGACATCCAGCCTCCCTCCCAACCTGCTGCCCAAGCAATCCTCATTATCCACTTTCTATCTCTCCACCTAACCTGCCTCTCATTTTCCTATTTCCAAATCTATCCCCCTCACAATTGAGTTCCCCAACAGAAGTGGCTTCCTCCTCCCAGGGGTCCTTTATAATCCTCCTTGAGTCTCCACACTGGAGGCCCCCCATCTCTTTTGGTTACTACTGTGGGTGCCTCCTCCTGATAGTCCCACACCACCAGAGCAGTGTAGGAATTAAGTAGTGGTACTGGTTAAGAGATTTGTCACCATCCTACTACCACCCTTCCAGAGGCACCATAGTCCAGACATTCCTCCTCCCTGGTATCCACTGAGGTAATGGTGGCAGACTTGGTTGCCCCTGGTGAGATGAGGTCCCACAAATCCTGGCCAACATTGCCTAGAGTCTAGCAACGTCTTTCCTCAACCTGAGAGGTGTGTGTAGATGGGGCAGCACTGCAGTCTTCAGAAGATCTCTCCAAAACTGCTGTCCACAGCCACTGACTGCACCACTCCCAGCATTCACCCTCTGTGCACTTGTGTTATCTGAAATAGTTTTGTACCTTTACCCCTGATAGGGTGTTTCTAGTATTCCCTTTTTGTTTATTTATATTTGTGTTCCCATGCCTTGTTTAAATCTTTATATACAGTACTTTGCCAGCCCAGTAATAGCTAATAAAAAAACAAAAATACTTATGAATATGGATTCATTAGTAACAAGGTGTGATACAATAATATGCAGCAGAGATAAAGAAAAGAGGACTGTAACCTGTCTACTGGGAGCAAAACGGATATTATTGCATGGCTTCCCTAACTACTAACAAACTGTGGCAACAACCCCACAGTAGCTGTCCATATAGGTACTAATACCATTGGCAGGAACCACAAGAAAGATATTTATGAAGAAATTATGGAGACAGGTAAAACTATTGCAAGCAAGAGAGACAGCAGTGATCTCAGGGATCTTGCCTATCTTAAAAGGAAATCCAGAAAAAACAAAATAATAGAGCACATTAATACAAGATTACATAACTGATGTAGAAGGGATGCACTGACCTTAAATGCCTGGGATACTTTTTTTATGGAACAAGCCACCTGTATGCCAATGGTGGGTTCCATTGTAACCACAAAGGAACTAATACCTTAGGAAAATTACTTAATGACTAGCTACCTAGGAAAGATTTACACTCATGGGGGGACAAACCATGACCATATTAAAGACAGTAACCAACATAAGCAAAGACTGAAGAAAAGTCAAACATTATTAAATGCTATGTGTGCAATGCCAGAAACCTCAATAACAAAAAGTGGAACTGGAAGCAATACTTAGCTCTGACGTAACAAAGATGTAGCATTTATAACTGAAACATAGTGGTCAAGGAAAGATACCTTGGGCAAAGGGCTAAGTGGATATAAATTATATAGACTGGAAAGAAAAAAAGGGCAGGGGAATCCTAATTTATATCTATTACAAAATATCCGTATCTAACATTTCTGAGAAAATTAAAAGGAACAGGGCATAATAGAAACTATATAACAGAAGCAAACTAACAATTCTAGAAAAAGTAAAATAATAGGTTTATGTTATAGGCCCCTAATGTCAATAATTATACAAATGAGGCCATTAACCAAGAACTGGAACAAGCCTGTGATCTTGGAGGAGTAATATTTTTAGCTGACCTTAACTACAGTGATATTTGCTGGGAAACAAAAAAGCATAACTCATCTTCATAGCAAGAGTTTATTGGGTAAGTTGACCAAGCAACTTAACACCATATACCATCTCTACAGTGACAATTTTGCAGTGATTGGTTGATACTGACAACATTGACACATTGCTGTAAAAGTCCACTCAGGACCCGGCACCTTTCCCAAAGGTCGTGCACCCTCCCCAAATCAGCTCCATCTCGGAGTTGATAACTGTAAGTGGGGAGGCAGGAGTACAGCTTCTGCAAAACAATAACTTTGTTCTCCACAGCACCATGCCAACTATAATTGTGGTCGACACAGTGTTGTTTGGGGAAACGTCGTGTTGACAAGAAATTGTCAATGCAGTGTCATGGATCCACTTAGCAAAACATATGAAAACCCCTACCAGAGGAGATAATATATTAAATATAGTATTAAGCTCTGATAACAGAAATATAATAAATTGTTTGTAAGAAGTCCCCTAGAATGAAGTGACCATAATAGTATCACCTTCTGCATCTGAGACTCTTATATTAGATTAAAAGGATGTAGGAAATCTACTTATACCAACTGCCAATGTTGTGGCAATTCACAAAAACTTAAATAACATCAGCTAGGAACAGTTACTAAAATAAATCAAATTGAGGAACTGTGATCCATAATTAAAGGAAATATCTATTTGTGACATACACATTAATAAAATTAAAAATACAACAAACAGCATTAAACTGAAATGGCTCAAAACAGAAATAAAAATAAGAAGAAACAAAACAAAACTCTACAAACTGTACATCAAACACAAATCTGACAAAACTTGGTATGATTGCAAAGACTTTATGAAAACAATGCAAAAACAAACTCAACAGATCTACACATAATTTTGAACTGAAAATGGCAGTAGCATGTTGTTTTCTGTAGCATGACAGCACAGCAGCACGTCATACCCTCATAACATCTCTTTGTCTCTGGGTGCATCACCTCCTCAACACTGACACCAAGTTGTCCATCAAAGAAAGAGTAATGTGTGCCCAAGGACAACCCGGTTCCAGTTGCCTTGTGCAGCACAGCTGCTTATATGAACCGGAATGGTATTCTGGGTGGCCTGGCTTCAAGTTCTAGCTGAGGCACGTGACTTATTTCTCTCATTTGTTTGTATGTGTTCCATAAATATGCACGTCACACCTATGTGATTGAAAATGAAGTAATGATTTGTGCAGCACCAGGTTGTCCATCAGAGAAAGAGTAAAGTGTGCTCCAGGACACCCAGTTCTAGTTGCCTTGGTGGCACTGCTGGTTAACATGATTGAAATGGCATTCTGGGCAGCCTGGGTTCAAGTCCTAGCTGTGGCACTTATTTCTTTCTCTCCTCTGTTTTTATGTGGAAACTTAGGCACTTTTAAACAGTGAAATGGCATACTGCAGTTTAAAATATACCATGCAGAAGCACCCATGAAAACCACTTTATCCTCAAAATTTAAACCTGGGCATTTAGGGATTTCAGTGGAACCTTTAGGGAACATGTATCCCAAATTTCTTATCAAAAACAAGATATGCCAAAGTTATAAGTGCTTCTGTGTGATGTTTGTAGAAACACAGGAAGGCGTGAGAGAAAAGAGTCATGCTGCACTTTGGCAAACACCAGTGACTGCACCCTCGAAAATCACTTTACACTGCAAAGTTCAGCCTTGGCATTTGAAACACTTTCAGGGACCATTTGAGGAACATCTATACCAAATTTTGTGTAAATGCAGCTGTTCAAAAACCTTAAAACTATTTACTCCATGCAGTAATTTTCACATGTAAAAAATAGTCTTACAATAAGTACATTATTTATACTACTTTTTAGTTTTACTTTCTATACAGTATAATCATTTTATACTTTTATTATTTAGCCATTTATATGTTTATACAGTATGTATTTCAGAACATAAAGTTATTTTTAGGAGGTGGAGGTAAAGTCCATTCCTGAGGCAGCAGATGGATTTCTTCTAGAAACATAGAAAATTAGAATTTGTTGGCAGATGAGGACGTTTTGATCCACCCAGTCTAACAGTTTGCCCCTGCCTATACTGTCATTACAGATCCTACTTGATCTCTGTCTCCCTCCACTTTCTAATTAAGATTCACTTGTGGCTATGACATTCATGCTTGCAGCTTACCATTGTTTTTACCCCACCTCTTCTGCTGGAAGACCATTCCAGGCATGCACCACTCTTTCATTGAAGACATACTTCCTTACATCTTGACCAGAATGGGACAATGTTGCAGAAGGTTGTACAGTTTAAATATTCGGGGCTCATTCTTGATTCCAACTTGTCCTTTACTTCACATATCAAGTGCATTAGTAAGAAAATAAATAAAAAAATTGGAGGCTTTGTTTAAATGGTCAGGAAGTTTAACCAGGAAGCTAGGTTTTCAATTTCCAAAGGTATTCTTCTGCCTACAGTACAATGAAATATAATTAATTTTTGTTTACTCATTTATCTACATTTGATTTAAATTTAATAACAAAAACATTTAATGTAATATGTCGATTTGCAACACTTAAACCATACAGTAGTCATCATTGTTTACTTTATAATGAAACTGGATGGCTACCTCCTAGATTAAATTTTCAGTATGAACCAGGTTGCTTGGTTTACAACTCTGTTATAATCAATAGTTCATCACCTTTATCCAGATTAATAGCACCAAAGAAGGAAAATAGGGTGTTAAGATCTTCCCCAAGCATTAGATTGTCAATTTCTAGGGTTTCAACTATAATGGATGAACATTCTTTTTCTGTACCAGTGACTAAAATTTGGAATGCACTTCCATCTTCATGTCTGAGTGTCTGTAGTTTTAATGCCTTCAAAACACAATTCAAATCTTATTTGTTACAGCAAATGAACTGTAATTGTTTTTTAATGTGTTGTTATTTACACTGTTTCTTGTACTGTATTGTATTGTGTTTGTATGATCTATGTTGTAACAGCTTAGCCTATTGTAGGCTCTGGGGTCGCTCCACAAAATGGGCTTCGGATCAATGAACTTACCTGGTTAACAAAGTAATAAGTAAATAAATAAAATAAACTCTTCTAAATTCTCCTCAGCTTCATTGCATGTCCTCTTTTGTCATGCATCTTTTCTCTGAAAAATACTACCCTCTGGCACCTGATTCAACCCTTTGAGGTATTTAAAGGTCTTTTATGTCACCCCTCCCTCCTCTCTTCTAAGGTGTATATATTGAGGTCTTTTAGTCCCTCCTCATAGGGCTTCTGGTGCAGTCCCTGCAACATTTTAGTTGTCCTTCTCTGGACAGCCTCCATCCTGTCTTTGTTCTTACTGAGATGTGGTCTCCAGAATTGGACAAAGGACTTGAGTGGAGTCTCATCAGCAACTTATACTGTGGCAACACCACTTCCCTCCTTCTGCTGGTGATACCTCTCCCTATGCACCCCAGCATCCTGCTAACCTGATCTATTGCTTTGTCATACTGTCTCACTACCATGAGGTCATCAGATATGATTACTCCCAGGTCCCATTCCTGTTTAGTGACTGTCAAACCTCTCCTCCTATTTTGTACTCTGCCTCAGGTTTCTGTGCCCTGGGTGCATGATTCTCCGTTTTGCATTGAAACCCAGTTGCCATGCCCTTAACCACCTCAAGTTTCCTCACACAATTACCTCAGAATGACCTTAGTGCAACCTCCTTTGCTGTGCCACAGGTTCCAAAGACTTTTGTCCTAAACCCAAGAAGCAAAGGGAGACACTGAAGAAGAACAGGTCTGCTCAACTTCCACAGGAAATGCGAATGTCAGGATCTCTACAGTTTTCAGTGGTTTCATCTCCATGGATCTTGCCATCATCCTGTTCTATGGAATGGTCTGATACCCATACACCAAACATCCTAGGATCCCTGACTCTTGCTGAAAAACCTACTCAATCCCAAGAGATGGACTGGGTGGATTTTGAGGAAGACAAGCTTATCGCTACTCTCCCTGTGGATAACATTACTGATGCTGTTTCCTCTCAATCCACCTGGAGATGTGAAGACATCTATTCCTTTGCAGATGGAATCCAGAGAACAGCTATGGGAGTTGACGGTAACAGTGGAATCAGCTGGCTAAATGGAGAACACTGTGTATACATTATAAAGTGTTTGTATATTACTCCCTTTTTGGTCAGCTTACTTAGCAGCTGACTGACAGAAGGGATGCACAAAGTGTGGTCTTCAGATGCTCTGGGACAAAACACGAGTGTTATTTCTTACTTTTTACATCTCAGAGACAGAGTTGAGATTAGCGCGCAGAGATCTTGTTTTCTGAACTATGATACTTGGCAGTGTCTGTACACAGACTTACATCCAAGGATGAGATTTCCTGGGTCTCAGTTCTGAATATCATCAGCAACAGAACTGTTTAAACACAGGACTTGTTTTGTGATGTTTCTTTTTAATTTGTTTAAATATACCTTAATGTTTATTCATATTCTTAACTACTGAGTTCTTGAACTACTGTATAAAAGCATAGTTTTCTGGTTCAAGGGGAAATACACTCTTTCTCCTGGGTTTGAATAATTAGAGGGCTTGTTATGTTATATGTGGGCTGGAGAGTTCAATGGGCAGTAGGTGATGTCTATGGGGCCAGATGTTGATGCCCTATGGTGCTCCTGTAGAGGAGTGGGTGGATCTGGGTGGTTGTCGATCACTAGTCCCTGATAACTCACTTCTCGTGCCTCTCAGTATGAGGTGGTTACCTAGTTACTTCATTTTTCTTAGCAACTTCTTATTTACTATGCATGCTATTCAATGGTTCCTTTTGGGCTATGGAATTTGTTTTTTACATTTTGAATTGTTCACTATAATGTTATATGTGGGGTTTGTTCTTTCTCTCATGTTATTTGAATAGGTCCTTGTCTTAGAATTAAATATTGATTGGAGTCAAAAATGGTTATCCAACAAAGACTTTTACTGTTCAGAGTTTGTTTTTTCAATCTCTGATAGAGATACTACTGCTGTTTCATTTTACTACATATTTAGGAGGGGGTTGCCAGGTAAGATCTGAGATATCGTGGCATAAATGTCTGAGCATTTTCTGGGAGATATGTTGTAGGAATGATGGAATCATTTGCTTTGTTAGGTTTTAGGTAGTTTTTGTTAGATAATGGCTAGTTCAAAACTGCTGTTTTAGAATGTGCAAGGTATGAACCACCCTATTGAGTGGAAAAATACATTATCTTATTTAAAGCTAATAATGTTGATATTGCTTTATTACAAGAAACTCATCTGCTCAAACAGGAAGCTGAAAAATTATTAAGGACTTGGGTAGGGCAGACCTTCTCTAACACCTTCTTCTCAAAGAAATGAGGTGTAACAATTTTATTGAAGAGGGTCTGTCCTTTTCAGGTGGTTCATCTGGTTAAGGATAAAGAGGTAGATGACTTTGTTGGTGGGTAAACTATATGGGAATTAAATTATTTTGGTGAATCTGTATGCATCTAGTACTGATGCTCCTGATTTCTTCTCTGACCTGGTTCAAGTTATACTGGACCTTTCCCAGCTTCCAGTTGATGTATTAATTGGGGTAACTTGGTTTTGGACCCTAGCCAGGACAGAACTCCTGTAGAAAAGGCACCCATCACATTATTATTCTAAGAATGCAGCTCAGCTATTATGTTCTGTGTTCGGACTGGTGGACTTTTGAGAGTCCTTTTCCTGACTGCTTGGGTGTATACCTTCGATCCTCTAGATTCCAAACTTGTAGTAGGCTGGATTTCTTTCTTTGTAGTTCCCATTTGTTATCTAATATAATTGAGGATTCTATTTTGCCCATGACAATTTCTGATCATGCTCCAGTGAGCATATCTTGAATGCCCAAGGGCAGTGTGGCCAGATCCCCTAGATAGCAATTAAATCCAGCACTGTTAAATTGTGAGGATTTCCAGAGTTGGCTTTCGGCAGAGATTGCCTCAAATTTTGAATTGAATGTTACTCCTGATGTTAGTTGTGTTACTCTTTGGGAGGCTTTTAAAGCTTTTATTAGAGGCCACATTATTTCTTATGCATCTTGGAAGAACAAGCTAAGAAAGCAGGAAATTGATGAGCTTTCCTCAAAGATTAAACAGGTAGAGGAGGCCATTTATAGAGATCCTCAGAATCAGGATAATATGATACAATATATAAATGCCCTACTGTATCGTCTTAATAATATTTACCATCACCAAGCAGTTAGAGCTTTGTTTTTCTTAAATCAGGCCTAATGGGAATCCAGTGATAAAGCAGGGAAACTATTGGCCTTTTGGCTAAACTAAGAAAACCATGGAATCACAAATTCCCTGTTTAAAAGTAGGCAATGGGTTGGCAGTATAGCCTAGAGGTTAGAGGAATGAGGTGTTGGCGAATTTGATACATCCAGTTGACCAGACCTGAGTTTGATTCTCACAATCTCCACTTGCATACTGCGAGCTCTGAGCAAGTCCTTAACTGCCCAGTGCTCCCAGGTCACCCCTGAAAACAGGCACTTGAGCCTAGTGGGCCTTACCCGGTTACCAATGACTAAAATAAAATAAAAATAAATGGTGGGCTTATGACTGTACGTTTGGGCATTAGTGATATGTTTAAATCCTATTATTCATCTTTAAATAAGTCCTCTGTCACCTGTAAAAGGAGGGCTATATGTCCTTTTTGATAGGATATCCCTCGGCAACTCCCTGTGGAGATGGTGGAGGCCCTGGATCGGGAGCTCACATTATCTGAAATAACAGCTGCCATTAAGACTTTGGCTCAAGGCAAAGCCCCTGGTCCAGATGGCCTGAGTTCAGATTTGTATAGGCCTTTGAGCCCTCTTGTCCCTAGACTACTTTTTGTTATGTGGATCAAGCAGCAGGTGGCACCATGCCATCAACTATGCAGGGGTAGTCATCATTGTCTTGTGAGTCTACCATGCTCATTCATTCAAAGGGTGGCGACCACGGAGGACTGTGCCAGTTGCCATGGAGGGGTGAAGGCTCCAGTCCGGATGGTAATGATGGGGTGCTGATGGCAGTCATGAGGACCTATGAGTGATTAGCAGTGATTTTAGGACTTAAGAGTGGAGGTAATGAGGGGATGTTGTGTGTTTGTGTCGGGGGGCACTTCCAGTACAGAACAGATGGCTCACGCGGTAAATCCTACAGTGAAATGCAAAAAGATCTGCTTGTATGGGATGGGTGGGGAGTACTGTTAAAAAGCTGAAGAAAACCTGCTTCTGTCTAAACATAGAAGTGAAAGGTGAGGAACTATTTAGAGTTTGATGTGCAAGTCCATCTCACTGGCTTCAGCCTGATTGACCGTGACACGTTCCCCAGCTACATCATCCATGGCTTGCAGCAGTGTATGGTGCAGAACACAGCCTAAAGCATGGAAGTAATGTAAAATGATACAAAATATAAAAAATCTTTGCCAGACAACTAAATAAGTTTTAAACCACTATTTAGTTGATAGGTCAAAGAGTGGCATGACTGAAGTACTACACTAACTCACTTCTGGTACACTAGCTCTTTAAGTCTAGTTCAGTAAGTAAAGATCACACCAGCAATTCCTTCTTAATCCTCCCATCATCATCCAAATTTTCTGCTTTACTCCTTTTCTATAAGGCAATATTTGATTCAATTATTGTTCCTTACTATCTTAAGTCTTTCATCACATACTGGACTTGATAGAAAGCAGTTTTCCAAGCTAGCACAACAAAAGAGCAAAAAAACCCACTGTAACATTTTAAATGAATACCACGATTATCTTTTTGCAGTTAAATATACTTTATTTAACATTAATAACAAATAAACAACCAGCCAAACAAACAAGCAGCAACAGGAACATTAAATGTATCTGTGTGATGACATTACCATTCATAATCTGAACATTAACATCAGGTAACAAAACACAAAACTAACAAACAAACCAAACCCCTCCCTCCCCAACCCCCAAACCCTTACCCTCCTGAGCACTACCAAGGAGCAGACACCCGAAAGAAATTAAGATGAGAAGGAAAGAGGAAAAGAGAGAAAAATACGGAGTCAATACCGCCTCCCCCACACACACACACACACTGCAGGAAGGACCATCCGAACTTTTAAACTGAAGCAGCACCCCTAAGGAGCCTGTGCAATGGATAAAAGAGCTCCAAGAGGTCCCCACTTCCTCAGAAATGCCTCCTGATGGCCTGTTGGTGAGCGATATGTTTCTCCATTTCCAGGACTTGAAGGACCTCTGAGTGCCATTCTCTGTAAGGAGGGACTGAATGATCCAGCCAGTGTCAGACAAAAATTAATTTAGCAACACTTGAAATCAAAGAAATAAATGCCTTGCAACAATTGAGCATGTCCACTGAAAAAAGCTCACCAGGCAGAACTGGGGAGTAAAATAGGAGTCTAAACTCAGAAGTGGGGTCCAGGGAGTCTCGAATTGCTTGCCAGGATGGAGCCACCAGTAAACAGTTCTAGAAAATATGTTTAAGTATCCCCTCAGAGTGCCCACATTGAATACAGGTTAGAAATAATGACTTGCCCATTTTATAGTGCCTAGAGGGAGAAAAATACGAGTTATGTAATACACAAAATTGTAGAAATGGAGTCTTTAATGCTTGATGTGGTTATATATGCATTTCCAAACTTGTTGTCACTCTGTCTCATCCAAGGCAAGTCCGAACTCCTGTTGCCAGTAAAAACAAATCCCCATGGGGCTTCTCAGATCGCTGCAGTGCAAAATGTCATAAAATTTAGAAACGGAGTGAGGAGGGATATGGTATCAATACGGTCGGCAACAATGGACTAAAGACCCTGAGTGAAGGCAGAGACCCCAAAAGGAGGTAATCACACCAGCCAACTGCATATGTTTAAAGGGATGATATGTAGATTGCAAAATGCTCTTGAACTACACCTAATGGAGCAAGGTTACTCTCATGGAGTAATGAGGCTACCGTTGTCCCTTGAAGAAGTGGACAAAAGTTAAAGGGAATAGGCCAGTTCGCTATACGAAATTGTGGATTACCAATAAAGTTGAGCAATATCCTTACCAGGATCAAGACCGATGTGGGCATAGATCTGACAAAGGACTTTGAGAGACCAGTACATGGGGGAGGAATGAAGAGCTGGAAGAAGCTCGGACGGTTTAATATATAGTAAACTACCTAGAGTAAGACCTTGAAGATGATAGAGCTGCTGTTCTAAAGAGAGCCACAGGGGTAGTAGGAACCACCAGGGGAATAACAGTGACAGAGCACCAACAAAAATGTTTGCTGCAGTCAATGGCACAATAATATAAGAAGAAGTTAGGCACCCTCAGACCCCATGCTCCTTCGAACAGTAAGCTTATCATATGCCCTACAAACAGCCTTACCATTATATATAAAAGCAGAAAGATGCTGCTGAAGATGGGAAAACCAGACTTTTGGAAGAAATGGGCTCACCATGCCCAATGGGTATAGGATCTGGGGTAATATATTCATTTTTATAACATTCACACACCCCCTACAAGGAATGGAGAGAGAGCTCCACCTCTGGAGGTCCAATTTAATGTCTTGACAAGAGGGAGAGATTGAGCTTGATCAACCTGGAAATAGATCTGGAAATTTTAATCACTAGATAGGTAAGGATCTTAGGTTCCCAGGAGAGCCAAGCTCTCCTATCCACTGACGGAGCACATGAACATTTAGCAGCATAACCTTGGATTTATCTAGGTTTAGTTTATAGCCCGCTACCTGGAAAACCTGACAAGCTCCTCTAGAGCAACTGGAATTGATGTCCAGGGTTCTCCACATGTAAAAGCAGGTCGCCCATGTAGGCAGAGATTTTATATCCCTCACCCCTGACCTGAATGCCCTGAATTCCTAGGTGAAGTTGGAGAGAATGAAGGAGGGCTCTAAATACAGTACAAATTAAACAAGAATGGTGAGAGAGGGCAGCCCTGCCTCATGCCATGCAGTAAAAAGAAAGAAGGAAAACACTCTGTTACAACTAATTCTGGCTGAGAACAGTGATATATAACCTTCAGCCAGTCACAAAAAGAGGAAGGAAAGCCAAAATGCCAAAGTGTGGCAAATAAGAAGGGTCAAATACCCAGTCAAAGCCTTTTCCACGTCAGGAGACCAGAACCATGGGGATCCTGCTCTCCCTGATGCAGAGATCAGGTATAAAACATTATGCAGATGATCAGATGATAACCAACCAGCAACAAATCCCATCTGAGTCGGGCTAATGAGGCCTCCCAAGTTGCCAAAAGACGGTTCACCAGAATCTTAGCCAAAATTTTGAGATCTGAATTCAGTAAAGAGATAGGGCAGTTGCTTCTTGAGAAGGAGTTCAGGTTTACCAGGTTTAACCTTTGAAGGGCTGTGGACTGATATATCAGTCCAAAATTCCTATACATTCTGATTCTGTTGCCAGCCTAAAGGTTAAGGATTACAGTAATCCAAGCCTGCATAAACGAGCTATCCGTGAGGCTGGAGAAGTGAAGGTAATTGAATAACCTGGTTAGGAAAGGGGCCAAGATATCTATAAAGGAAACATAAAGGAGTTGTTGAATCTGTCCGGCCAGGAGCCTTCTCCTTTGGCAGTTGTTCAATCACTTGCGAACCTCCAGAAGGAAGATAGGGCTTGGAAGACTTCACACTGGGCATCTGAAAGACTGGGAAGAGGCACAGAGTCCAAATAAGTAGGATGTTGGTTAGCTAGGATCTGCAGCTTATCCATTAGATAGGGAAATGGGCAGACTGAGTTGGCCAAGGGGTCCTTATCTGCCATCAAATTCTATGTTTCTATGTTTCTAAATAGGACTCTATCAAAGCCTCATCAGGGCAATCATCCGCATCTGGACTATAGAGATTCTTGTAGAATGCCTGAAATGCTTTGCAATATCTAGAAGGCAAGTGAAACCTTACCATTCCTAGTCGGTTGAAGACTGAGAGTCATTTGCCTATTCTCTAATTGCTGAAGCCAGAGAGCTAAGAGCCGGCGTACCCTCTCCAAATTCCAGATATCAAAATTTGACTCATTGGAGGGTCAAGTCGGCCCGATCTGCTAAGAAGCATAATATTGAGCCCTAAGAGAGTGAAGTTTACTCCACTGCCCCGGATCTAAAGTAGAGGGCAGAAGGCATTACAGGTCACAGATCTGATTAAGAAGGGAAGCTGTTTTCTCCTCCTGCTGTTTCTTAGCCTTAGACGTGAGGTGCATACACATTCTTCCTGCATAACGACTTCACAGTGCCCCAAAGCATACCCAGACTAGACACAGAGCTGTCATTCTCCTGAAAATGGTATGCAAAAATTCAGAGAGAGATGAAACAAAGTTGACATCCCACAGGAGAGTGGAGTTAAAATGCTATGCCCGATCCTGATCCTTTAGCCCTTCAACAAGTGTTCCATATAGACCGGGCATGGCCAGAACACACTGTGGGTAAAATTTCACAGGAAACAAGACCCAACAACCCAGAAAGACTGACCAGGAAATAATCTATTCAGGAATCTGATTTATGGGGAGCTGAAAAGAATGTGTATTGTTTATCCCCGGGTGCAAAATGCACAAGGGTCCCCTACCCTAAGAGAATTCATAAGATCTACGAGCCTCTCTGGGCCCATGATAGCTCTGTTTGACAGGACCCAGATCTGTCCAGGTCTGGGTGAACCACCAAGTTCAATCTCCACCAAGTACACTGGGGAGATGGGAGAAGGAGTGTCAGATGAGCCAGAAGGTTGGAGAAGAAGCGAGGGAGTCAGAATTAGGGCCATACACCACCCACAAGAAGTTCGTAAGACCCAACTGCCCATGAGCCACAAGAAAGCAGCCCTCTGGATCCCAGCATTCCTTAATCAAATGAAAAGCTGTACCTCGGCATGTTAAATCACCACATCTCCCTCATACTACTAACCCCCACCGCAAATACTTGTCAAATCCATTTTCTTGAAAATAAGAAATGTCATCCTGCTTTAGGTGGGTTTCTTGCAAGAAAGCCACCTCTGGTCAGTTTTCTTGAGGTGACATAAAATCATACAATGCTTACACTTATCAGTAGCCCCTTAATGTTCTAAGAAATTAATTTAAAGACAGTCCCCATCGTTAAAGCCAAAACTGTAAAGGAGTACAACCTCATCAACTCAGATCCTCACTGCAATACATTTAGACACAATGGGACCATAGGTTGATTGTTTAAGCCACACAGAGTGAAGTAGATCTTAGGAAATTCTGATGGCGGTGCCCTTCCAGGACAAAGACTGAATATCCCACAGCTTGTTTAAAATGTGCATCTTAGCAAGGTAATTTAAAAGCTTAAGAGTAAGGGTCTAAGTAGAGAGTCAGCCAGTGGCAGAGGTTGCAGGGCTCTGTGAGCATGCTCAATGATGTAGTCAGAGCCATTTGGTGATGGGCCTGCAAGTTTGGAGCAGAGCTTTTGAATGTATAGGATGGTGTTCGGTCCTCTGACGCTTCAGGAGACAATCACACCACCAAATTGTTTTTTCGGCTGCACCTTCAAGATCTTCAAGTTTCTCTACCATGATAGCCAGCTTGCTTTGGAGTGTAACAGTTTCTGATTCAACCCTAGACTGCCAGTTCTCCAGTGAACTAACCCAGGCTTCAGCATCCCCAATCACCAGGTATGGGCCTTCAAGAGGGCTCAAAGTGAAACTAGCTCCTTCTGTTAACTTCTGAGAGCATCCTAAGAGGGGCGAACTCCTGTAAAAATGCTCCTCTGACAAGGGTGAAGAAGTGGTCGGCACTGTTTTTCAGGTGCTGAAGATGCCTTACTGCGCTCGAGGCCTTATCGGGCATCGGCGGTGGATGTGATGCACAGTGCGGCTTTCATTTTGGCATCCATATAGGCCAGGCAATCCTGAAACTGTGATCAATCAGTAAGTGGAGCACTCTAGCAGCAATAACAGGGAAAAATGTATGTAGGTAGCTGTAATATACTATTAAAATTTACCTTTATATCGGGGCCAGGAGTGAAGCAAGTGTGGCAGCGTCTCACCAGACCCAGCACATCACGTGACTCCATACCAAGATTTTCTTAAAGACTGACTTAAGACAAAGCATGGCCGACCCTAACTCTGGGTGGGGTCCCTCCCTCACTAGGGCAGGACCAGTAGGACCAGTTATGTTAGACTGGGCTCCTCCTACTGGCAGCTAGGTCCAATGGGAAACATAACTGAGTTTTTTATAAAGCCAATATGCATGACCTTTAGTTTAAACTGGATTTTATTTTGAATAGTACTTTAGCCAATGTTTAAGATTCAAAGAGGAGCAGACAGGACCCACCCACACCACCACATTCACACCAATAAATATCTATAGTTGAATAACTGTGAGAAAAACATGTAAGTCATTTATTTATTCACGGGAGAATTTTTTTAGTTGAAGAGGAGAAGTCAAAACTGGTAAACTATTGAGGACAGTCTTTCCTTAGACCAAACACAGATGCTTCAAAACCCTTGTATTTCTTAAAGGAGAAGTGTACTGAACCTGTTAGTCATTTTATAATATAAGCTGTTTCTGGCACTGGTTCAAATTCTGTTATTGTTCTATCAATACAGGCCTTTTAGCAATCTCAGTAAGTGCTCCTGATTTACACTCTTGTGGTAAGTACCATTATAGAACTGTATGATGTAGTTTATGTCCCTCTCAGTCACTGAGTTCTGTTGTAGAGCACAGCCTTTCCTCTGTGAAACCATGCTGCCTCGGGTTCTGCAGTCCATAGGATTCCAGGTATTCCACAATCCTTTCCTTTAATAGTGTTTCTATTAATTTCCCTACCACTGAAGTCAAGCTGACAGGCCTATAATTGCCCACCTCCTCCTTGCTACTATTTTTGTGAAGTTGGACTACATCAGCTCTTCTCCAGTGCTCGAGAGCCATGCTGGTTTCCAGTGAACTGTTAAAAATGTCTGTCTGGGTACAGCCAGCACCTCCCTGAGTTATTGCAGCACTCTTGGATACACCTCATCTGGTCACATGGCTTTGTCCACCCTCAGATTAGCAACTGCTTTCCTGACCATCTCCTTAGAAAAATGACTGGTGTCCACTTCCCTCCCTCAAAGCTCTTGGTGTCTATTTGTGGTCCCTCACCTTCCCATTTCTGGAAATACATTTTCTTTTAGTATTTGATATTAGTCTATATGCTGTGTGTTCTGTTTTCCTACAGTGCTTTGTAAATTTAAGGTCCTCACCAATAATTATTCCTAGGTCTCTTTCAGTGTCTCACGTTGTTGGATATGTATAAATATATAATCCCATTTCGGACTGTTTTTCCCACATGGATTACTACACACCTGTCACATTTAAAACTCATGCTGTTATTTTTGGCCTATATATCAATTTCTTGTAGATTCTTACTAATTGTTTCAATATCTGCTTGTGTATCCACCTAACCCCTAATTTGATGTCATCTAGAACTCCACTTCACCTGCAAACTTGTCACATTTTATTTTGTTTTGTAGATGAAGAGAAGAGACAGGACTGGTACCAATACAGATCCCAGTAGCACTCTGCTAGGGACTTATTTTTCAGACAACAGCATTCCTTTGATTCTGACTTAATTGGGATCTGCTTTTCAGCTAATTTTTTATCCACACAATGATATTTGAATTTACTTTGCCACTCTGTAATTTACTCATCAAGATACACATCAAAAGCTTTCCTGAAATCCAAATAAATTATGTATGTTAGTATGTTGTTATTTCAATATGTGTTCATTTTTCACAGAATACAAGCATGTTTGTAGTACATGACCTTTTCCTGAACCCATGTTGTGAAAATCAAAATCATGTGAATTATTTTTCAAATTTATATTTAATTAATTTTCCATTAGTTTACCAAGAGCTGACATCAGACTAATTGGTCTGTAATTTTCCACTGATATTTTTCCTTTTACATTGGTCTTGCTTGCTCAAACCAATGTATTGTAACTACAGGATTTCGGGGGAATTGGCTGCTGAGCCCATTGCAGTTCTAGAACCAGGGACTCGCAGTCTACCCTAATGACAACTAGTGTGGTCCTGACAAATTTTCTGCTGGGTAGGCTGAATGGTAATGCACTTCAAAAGACTGAAGCTACTGTAATCCAAGAGGGCTTTGGCCTTAGATTTGCATGACCATTCAGCCCACCGTGTTGAGCAACTAGTATAAGAATGGCCGATTAAGTTGAAAAGTCATTTGTTTTACAACAGGGTGCTCAAAGAAGTCCAAAATTTACTCCCACAGACTTATTGGTGCATTCTAGGCTGGAATCTTGGCAAGACATATTATCAAAAACAAAAATGGCGGAGGCTGAGAATGGAAAAAGGCAACTTTAAGTGGTCACTGTGCCAGTCAAGTGCGAACAACAGCCAGTCACCGCCAATACAAGTGTTGCATACCACAGGGCACAGAGCAAATGGGACCTTAAGTGTCATGCACCATGGTAAGCAGGACCCTTCCCCAACACACTGCCAATATCAGTCATGGGCTATTCATGGCAGGTGCTTGAAACAGCTAAACACATGAAATGGGCAACTGGTGCTGCTCAACACCTAGCACTGGGGCTATTTATACAACAAGAATCTTGGTAGCTGCAGCTAGATCCAGATGTTCTAGCATGCTCAACTGCATGACCACAGGGATATAGATTAGTGACACTGCCACTAATAGGGTTCACATAGTACTTAAAAACATTGTTCTTCAGTGTGTCCATTGCCAGTTCAAAAAGGTATGCCATTTCAGTGGTGCCCTCCCTGCCCGATTGGCTGATCACTGTCCTGAGAGTGACAAAAAAAATCTCTGGTAGTCTAGTGTCCCTCCTCCTCCCCTAGTGCCCAATCCACCAGTGTCCTATCCCTAAAAAGAAAACCATCCATCATTGTCCACTATGCCACTACCCATGCTCCCACCCAACCCTCCCACTTAGGACCCACCACCCACACCCTCAACCCAAACATACCCACCAGAGGTCTGTCACCGTAATCTTCCTTGGACATGAACATGTCTTCACTCTTCAAAGCCCAACTGTGAACTGAGGTAAGCACTTCAATGCATTTTAATTGGGGTTTCAGTTTCAGTGTATTTCAATGGGTTTACAACTTAGTGGCATAACATAGTCATTTTTTATATTTTGCCCACATTTTCAATGTATCTTTTTGGGACCCCACCTCATGAACAATTAAGTGACAGTAGGCAATTTTGTCCCAAAAGGTGAATTCACTGTCGCTGCATGAAATCACCTTTCAGGCAGGAGTTGAACATTTTCTTGCCTTTGTTCATGAAGTAGGGTCATAGAAAACTATGTTGAAAATTTTGTGTAAAAATATTAAAAACAATGCAGTTATGAGCCTGCATTGAAATTTGTGAACACAGGCTAGTAACTTTGGCAATTTTCAATATTTTGACCCCAAAGTTTCAACGTAGCCATTTCTTCACAACACCTCATGAATGTGCCAGCTGTCATTTTTCAGATTCTAATCAAAATGTTTTTCTTTGCGTTCTGAAGGTGATTTCACAGTGGCTGGACAAAAGCACCTTTTGGGCAGCAGTTGAAATATTTCTCTTCACTTGTTCATGGGGTGGGGTCATGAGAAGAGTATATTGAAAATGTGCCCTCCTGGCCATCAGTGCACTGGCGGCAATGCATCTGTCATTAGGGCACCACATTGTGGAATTTGCCGCCCCTCCTGGGGTCACTCCCCAGGGTTATAATATATAGAAAGGGTGTGTGGGCTGTACCTCAACATGAAGCTCTGGGGGCACATCCCACTGCAAAAGAGGGATGGCAACATCGGGACATGGCATCCTAATGACTGGGCACACTGCCACCAATGCCCTGTATAGGTGGAACTGAAAATTTTAAGCCTGCGTTGAAATGCAGGCTCATAACACATGGCAATTTGCAATATATTTGGCCCCAAAGTTTCAACATAGCCATTCTTCACAACACCTCATGAATGTGACAGCTGTCATTTTTCAGATCCTGGCCAAAATGTTTTTGCATCCCAAAGGTGATTTCACAGTTGCAGTGTGAAAGAACCTTTGAACAGATGACATTTTCTCTGCACTTGTTCATGAGGTGGGGTCATAAGAAGGGTATGTTAAACATTTTGGGCAAAAATATTCACAAACAAAGTTATGAGCCTGCATTAAATGTGAATGCAGGCTCGTAAGTTTGGCAATTTTCAATATTTTGACCCCAGATTTCAATATAGCCATTTCTTCACATCACATAGAATTTGACAGCTGTCATTTTCAGATCCTAGCCAAAATGTTTTTTTTTTTTTTTGCATCCAAAAGGTGATTTCACAGTCACTGCACAAAATCACCTTTGGGGCAGGAATTGAAATCTTCAAAATTTGAGGCCAGAATGGCAAACAAAAATTGTTTAACAAGCAACCAATGTTTGGCATTGACAAATGCTTGTTAAATAATAGAATTGCAGTCACCTTAATGGCATTCCTATCTTCATTGGAGGTATTGGTCTACTGGTATCTCACTGGTTTTCCACTCATGAGATATCAATAGACCAATCACTCTCAAATAATAACATTATATCTGCAGTTAGCTCATGTATCATGCAGTAATTTAAAATGAGTTATGCAAAGTGATTGTTTCAGGTCATCATGTTCCTTAAAGGTTCAGAAACTTCATGAAGGTAACAAGAAGAAAGGAGTAAAGGAGAGGGTAATGGAGAAGATAACATGGGACGAGGGAGATCTGGGTGAGCTTCAGGGTACAACCCAAGCAAGAGAAGGGGAACAGGAGGCAGTCAGGGAGGGAGTAGGTATGGAGAGCCATATGTGCCAATGCAGGAAGTCTGGGAAATAAAATGCCAGTCCTGGAGACCATCATGGCAGAGGTTGGCCTGGATTTCATGACCATAACAAAGTCACGGTGCAATGACAGCCATGACTGGGACATGGCATTGTGAACTAATCTCTGTTCAGGACAGAAAAAGAAGGAAGAAGAGACTGTACTATATGTGAGGAAGGGAATAAATGCCATGGAAGTACAGGGGCACCCAGAGGAAAGAAAGATCTGGATGTGCTGTAGGTCATCCTGGAGACAGGTAGTGGGGCTGCTCTTCCATACAGGTGTGTATACAGACCTCCAGAACAGGAAGGAGTTGGACAAAGCATTTGGGGAAGCCATCATCAAGATGGCAAATAGGGAAAGGTGCTGCTAGTTTGGGACATCAGTCTGACAGATGTGGATTGGAGCCTTCCAGCTGCAGCTTCAGCTAAGAGCAGGGCCATCCTTGACTCACTACAAGGGCTTTTCTTAGGCAGCTAGTCAAGGAACCTGCTAGGGATGGGGCTGTGAGGGAGGTGGTGTTGCCACTATGTCGCTCACTTGTGAGACCCCACCTGGGGTATTGTGTCCAGTTCTGGAGGCTGCACCTCAGAAAAGACATAGACAGGGTGGAGACAGTCCAGAGCAGGGCCACTAAAATGATACATGGGTTTCACCAAAAGCCATATGAAGAGAGACTGAAGGACCTCAACATGTATACCCTGGAAGAGAGGAGAGTGAGAGGGACATGATAGAGACTTACAAGTACCTCATGGGAGCCAGGCCCAGTATGATGGAAGGCTCGGGGTTAAATGTCTTACCTTCTACTAAATCAGTGACCCATATTTGGGATTGAGCATGGATACTGGGGTCATCTGGGTAGAGAGGATCAAGTGTCCCAGTGACAGCTCTCCTCCCAGGGAGGGTGACCAGCCATCTCGGCACATGACTGCCACTGTGTGGAGGCCACATGGTAGAGCAGGCTCAAGGAACTTAAGTGAGAGTCTGTGGTAGTGTGGGATGTGCACCTCCATATGAGCATCCTGGCTCTGCAGCAGGGAAGGACAAGAATAGTGGAAAATTGAGGACCAGGGCTTTTTGAAACCTTGCCTGTGTCACCATGACCCACCTTCCACTCTGGTCAGAAGCAAACTCTGTATTTATGTGCACTGAGAGGGTTTCCATGGGAAACCTAGCTCCTGACTGCAGAGATGTGAAGGACAGTCTGCAGTACACAGGGACAAGGCTGAGTAGCCACAGTGTGGCCTTGGAGAAATAAAAACCTCTATAGAAAAAAAGTAACTCACTGAGGTGAACAGGGTGTATGAGGGAGTCTCTTTCAAACTGGAAAGAGCACTAAGACCAGCGGGCATATGATGAAGCTGGAAGGGCAGAGTTTAAGAGGGATGTGAGGAAGTACTACTGCACTGAAAGAGTAGTAGACACCTGGAACAGACTGCCAGTGGAAGTGATGGAGACAAAAACCATAGGGGGCTTCAAGCATGCCTGGGATAGACATAGGGGAATATCAGAAAATAGACAGTGAAGAGGAGACACACCAGAGAACATTTAGGATATGTGGAGACAGACTAGGCTGGGTCCATCTGGGCAGACTGGAGGAGGCAAACATTTCTTTTCTAATGACAAATTCTACCTTTCTATGTTTCTATGAACTTTGTGTTGAAGAACAGGTCATGAATTTTGTTTATGAAATGAGGTGAAGAACAGTTGCTGAACTTTGATGGATGTTCATGAACCATTCATGAATTTTCATTAAAGTTCATGAGCTGATAATTTTGTTTTACCTGAGTTAATACCAGGAGCCTGAGAAACAAAATTTAAACTTCAGGCAGTAGTGACAGAAGCTCTAATATACTTGATGACCTTTACTGAAACATGGGCAACACAGTACAATGACTGGGATCAAACAATTCCCTGCTACTTAGTTTTCAGAAGGGCTAGGAGTATGGGTCAAGGAGGCAGTATAGGGTAGCAGTTAAGAGCACTGAGCAACAAACCTGGAGATATGGGTCTGAATCCCACAGTCACCACTTGCATACTGTGTGACCCTGAGCAAGTCACTTAACTTCCCTGTGCTCCCAGCACACTCCGGAAACAAAGCTTAGCTTAGCATGTCTTTTCTGACCCAAAATTATAAATAAAAATAAATAAAATGTGAGGGAAGAATTAAGCTGACTGAAGAGAGGGTCCTTGTGGAGGGCTCTGAACCAAATCAGTGTGTGATACAGTTGGTGATTGGAAGAGAGGAGGTGGTAAAATGGGAGTAGTCTACAGATCACCACAATTAAAGGACGAGATGGATAAGGAACTAGAGGAGGGAATAAGGAGAACAACAACAACACTGAGAGGCTATGTGAGTGGGAGACTTCAATATGCCAGATATGGACTGGAGTGTCCTAGTACCAGCCAGTTCCAGAAGTCAAGCACTGGTGGAAGAATTCCAAGATTACTTTCTTGTTCAAGGAGTCAGTGAATTTATTTTTATTCACAGAAAAAATACTTTTTAGTGTGCAATCAGCCTCTCACTCATTTTGCACACATTATCCATCCCTTGTCCAATTCTCAGATAATATTGACACCTCTCTCTGAAGTCAGTATCCCACAGGCAACCACTTCTCTACCCCTACAGTTCCAAGAAATTCATGCATTATTAATAGCTACTGGCAGCCACTGCCACAAAATCATATTCCCCCACCTGTTTCAAACAAGTAACCACCCTCCGCTAATACCCCCATCGCCTAAAATTTAACCAATCAGATTTTCTATACATTAGAACATCATCATTCATTCATTCAGCTGCTAGCAAAGAGGCATACTGGCCACTCCTACAAGGCAGTGCATTCCCAACTACTGTGTTGTATTCTTAATCATTTTAGGCTTGGGGGAGAAGGGAGGTGAGGGTACTATTGGGTGATAGGGTGGAAGCAGATTGTTGAACTATTAAGGTTGGTTGAATGGACTGGTTGGTGTAACGGAGGTTACTTGTTTGGAGAGGGTAAGAGGGATGGGATTTTATGGCAATGACTGTTTATAACATTCACTTGCTGGGACTGTGAGGGAACAAAGAGGCAGTGCCAATGGAGGCTGGGTAGTTGAGAGGTGGGTGGGGTGGGCGAGCTGTGCACAGTGGGTGCGTGGTGGTTTGATACTGTAAAAAGGGTGTTGCATCATGTTTAGGTGTAGCACTTGGTGTACACTAGTTTTTCACTGCAAAGTGTGACTTTTGCCTGGTGAAAACTAACCATAGTGACACTTAACCAGCACTTTTGCTGGGGAAGTGCCATTATATGCAGAAATCACCAGTTGAAGTAGGCACTTGTCAGGTGAAGAACTAAATAAAGAGGCACTTCATACTACATGAAGTTGGGAAACTACGTGAGGATTTTTAAAAGTGAAGTTGGCGGACTTTGTACACCTCTAATTTTGGAAAGATGAGTGACCTACTCAGGGTCAAACTGGAGGGTGTCAGGGAAGCAGAGGAAGTGTGTGGGAAATGGAGCATAATAAGAAAACCCTGCAGGACATCACAAACTCCTGTCTGAGATAAAAGATAATGAATATGAAGAAAGGAAACCTACGTGGTTTTCAAAGAAGGTGGGGAGGCAATCTGAAAAGGTCTGCATTCCAGAAGTATGTAGCAAATCAGCTGAAAGGTATACCTGGACAAAATAAAGAAGGCCTATAGAGCCACAATGAAAGCAAAAGCAGGAAAAGATCACAGGATTGCAAAGAGGATCAAAGGGAGTGACAAAGCTTTCTTTGACTACATCAGTGAGAAGAAAAATGTGAAGTAATAGTCAGGATAAAAAGAGGAGGGTGGGTAGAAGAGAATAACTGAGGAAAACAGACATACTGGACTGTATAGTACTGACAAATAATTTTGCTTGGTATTCACAGTGGAGATGGTAGGGCTGCTACTAGAGTACAGGCTCCACCCAGGGCCAGAAGAGTGGCCAACAATTAACCTGGGACCAATGTCAGTTGAGAAGGAAGGTAAGGTCTAAGATCCCTAGAGGTCATTAAATCATTGGGGCTGCACCCCAGGATGCTTAAAAGGCTGGTGCAAGAATTTGTACAAGTGCTGAAAGATCTCTTCAACAGCTTGGTGGAGACAGGATTTGCCCATAGACTAGAGAGTGGCCACACAGTGCCCCTATGCAACAGTGGAGGGACTAATGAGTGGGTGAACCATAGGCCAACTCAGTCTCACCTCAGAAGTGAGCAAACCAATGGAATCTATCATTAGGAAAAAAAACTGGTGGAGTTCCATGAGATAAAAGGGTTGCAAGACAGAAGACAACATGGGTTTGTGGCAAGAAGATCATGTCAGACCAATGTGATTTAGTTCTTCAACTGGATAATAAAGTACTGTATGTTGACAAGGTCAGACATTAGGTATGCTATACTTGGACATTAGCAAAGCATTTGACTCAGTCCCACACAGAAGACTAATTAAGAAACTATTGACCTAGGAGTTAGGGATAAACTAACAATGTATCAGGAGCTGGCTGGGAGTGAGGAAGCAAAGAAATGCTGAACACTGGGAAGTAAAGAATTGATGAGGGGCACCAGAGGCCATTTGGTCCTTGGGCTGGTATTTTTCAAAATTTATATCTGTAACATAACAGAGGGATGTAGGGTAAAATATGTTTTCTGCTGGTGACACTAAGCCCTGCAGCAGAGTCCACAGTGAGGAAGAAAGTATTCAAGAAATAAAGGATTTAGAGATGTTGGAGCAGGGTCTAGGGTTTGGCAACTTGGGTTCAAGGCAAATAAGTGCAAGGTCATGTACATAGATAACAAAACCCAAGGGCAAAGTGGCAGTAAGGTAAGATGAAATGTGAAGAGGAAGAAAGGGATTTGGTGTAATTATATTTGAAAGTTTAATGCCAACTTCACAATGCAATAAGTAATGGGGAAGGCCAACAGGATGGGGTGCATAGGCAGGAGCTTTAGGAGCAAATAAAGAAGGTAAAATGTCCCTGTACAAATTTCTGGTGAGGCCACATCTAGAGTACTGTTTGCAGTTCTGGAGAAGACACCTCAAAAAAGGACAAGGTCAGAATATAATTGGTTCAGAGAACAGTAATGAAAATGATTTAGAGCAAGCAGGGTGGGTTGTATGAAGAACAACGAAGGCGGTGTACTCAAGGAGTGTAGTGCAGCTGTGAGCAGGCAAAACAAGGCAAATAAAGAAAGAGAGCTCAGTGTACAACTCCAGATGCTGCACAATAAGTAAACATTTATTGTGTCAAAAAAAAATCATACCGATAACAAGCTAGTCCCAGGGCTTCAAGGTGCTCTACCTCTTCCTCAGGGGTTGTAGCTAGAGAGTCAGAATATTGACATGTCTTATAAACTCACATTTACAGTGCTGATTGGTTCACAGAGTTAACTGACAGCTATCAATTACAGCTGTCAACTTGCCTGAGTAGTGACTGAGGTCCCTTTCCTTCAGTTGCATGTACAGAGCAGTCAGAAGACAAGAACTGGCAGAACTGAATCTGCAGGGGCATTAGGAGATGGCATCTGGAAGGTTCCTGGTAGTTTACAGTCATTGTTGTAATGGTAGATAGCAGTGAAGTTGGTAGGCAGGGTCAAAGATCTCATTCCTTTTGACGAACTTGCCAGGTCTTTCAAGCTATACCCCAGGATCATTTTAGGTATATCCAGGACTCTCATTACCTGCATGATTTACTTCACAAATGGCCAACTACCCTGAAAACCCCTCTGTTCCATCAGTTATTAATATCTATATTAAAAGGAGATCCTGTATCCTCCCTTTTCTCCCAGATATACCAAGTGTTCCTTGAACTTCAGGGGCTTCATGTCGATTCAATTTGAGCAAAGTGGAAGACTGACTTAAAGACTCCTGTTCCTCCATCAGACTGAAACAAATACTTGTCCCATTCATAAAACAACCTCCTCCTGTTATTGTAAGGAATTTTCTTGGAAGTACTTCATTAGATTCTTTAGAACTCCTCAAGTTGTGGCCAGATATATTTAAATTCAGACTACTCACTGTTGGAGAGTTTGTGGCATTGCTCCTACCACATGGCCACATCTTCTGGGCATCCCCACTGTTGAAACCATATTGGTCACAACTCCTTGCAGCCCTCCAGGTAATCTTTGGTATAGACTTTACGCTGTCTGCCACACCTGTGCTATTCCTTGGCACTCCATGAGGTCACAGAGGCCCTCAGACCAAAAAATTAGTCCAGATCTGCCTACTGGTGGCAAAAATAGTTTTAAGCAGACTCTGGCTGGGGTGGGTGGTAGGAGGACCCCTGTGCCCTGTCCATTCTTGTACTGTCAGGCAACTGGAACATATTTGGGTGGCAAATTCACTGTACTATGCCTCCTTGTATTTCTGTCTCCTCCAACATCCCTTTGGTTGAAGCTGCTCAATATACAATACCTCAGTGAGGAGTTCAGGACATTGTGTGTGGTCACCCACACCCAATGCCACTCCTAGTCCACCAAAGGAGGCACTTGTGCTGCAGGGTGATGGCAGCTCTTCACCCAAGACCAAGAGCATTGCCTCCACAGGTCTGCTAAGACTCCTCTAGTCCTGAGGCTGGGAGTCAGCATAACAAGTCAACATAATCAAGGTCTAAAGGTGAGCTGATGCCAAATGTACATTCACTGAAAATGCAAAAACTGGGCACTTGCATCTTTGCTTCAAGGCTGTTCATATTTTGGCCACTTCAGGTTATCTTGATGCTTTGGCAAATGGATAAAAAACTCTAACCCTTTCTGGGTGGCCAGGGCTAGTCTCCATTTGAGTGTATGAGGTCTAAGATTGCTCCCTCATGAGTGGGTTCCGAAACTAGCTGTCTGAGGTATGCCACCTGTAGGGCATCGAGAATGGCCCTACTCTATTCCCTCAGACTGCTTTTTGTAAAAAATAAAAATAAAATAAAATTCTGTCTTCTGATACTGTGCCAGAGCAGTAGACATTTTTTACAAAACAAAAACCAGTAGGGGTGGGAAGAAAGTGTGAGCAGTGACTGGAGTGGGGATGGGAGATGGAGGGACACATACCTCTAATTGTAGCCTGCTAGAACCCCATAACAGGGGCTTAAAGTGTCCAGACTGAAGTAATAAAGCTGAGCAAAAGTCAGGGGTGGCTGAATCAAAGCCAAATTGAATTTACCAGTCTTCTCTCCCTTACCCTGGTCTCTGACATGGCATGGAAATACACTATTAGGTTGGATCCTACTCATTGTTTTGTATGTGGATAGGTTACCACTACCTTTTTATTCTGAATCAAACTAGCTTTAATGTAACTATACTTTAAATCCTCCCTCATCATGGAATAACCAAGAGAATATTTTTAGACATGGGTGAATAACAAGCCACAAGATGTCTTGTTTCAGAGAAAGTGATGGTGCTGGAGCTTAGGGTTAGCTATGACTATCTTCCTTTGTGAGAGCAAAGGGCAAGGTCAATGACAACCATCAGTTTTTGTTTTCCAACAAGCTGTTCACATTAGGAGATACAACTTCACACTTTGTTACCATTACTACTAACAATAATAATCATGTAAACTGTTTTCTCAGTCATTTCAGGTACATAGGTTATACATAGTGAAGGCTGTCATCTAACTGTGGAGTGTCTGAAACAGCATGGCTTTTTTAGGGTTTTTTTTAATGATTGGTCCCAAAGTAGTAACAGTTTTCTTGGCAGAGTGAGCCAGCTGTTTCTCCAAAATAACAGATAAGGAATTTTCTGTTCTCCTGATCAAAGCAGAATAAGTTATTTTATCTTATTTTCACAATTTCTGTCACAGTTGACAAGGCCTGGACTATTTTTAAGTACTGGAGCTGAAAATTACATCAGAGATATCCTTAACCATCACAATAATTCAATTAAAAGGACAGACCTTTGAAGGCTAATACAAACAATAAGCTAATATAAAGAATGTGGGCAGTAGTATTCGAAGTTCATGTTTTCTAACCCTTTCTACAGTTATGAGGCATTCTCTCAGATTTAATCATTTATGAGGTTATTATTATGTACACTACTTGAATTTCCCATGCTTGATTTTTTTAATTGAAAAGGGATTGTTATCTCTGTTAAGCAGTGTCTTTTCATGCTAGGATAAAGTCAACATGTACTGTGCCTTATAGTACATGAAGACAATGCAGGGTCATTAGGTTTTGATTCATCACTTAAAATGCAAGAATATTTTCTATATTTGATTGGCACTCAAATGTCCATGATAATTGGAAAGACATACCGTATTCATAAGTTACATTGAAACATAGAAACATAGGTACAGGCACAAAGACGCAAGGTCCATCCAGTCCGAAGGAAACAGAATGGAGTAGCCACTTGGTAACTGATATGCCATGTTTAAATTATTGGCACAGTAATAGGGAAAAAAATGAAATCATACACCATACAGTATGTAATGCAGCTACATTTATTTCTGCAAAATACACATAAAATAACTCACAATTTGTGCCAGCAAGGAAGCACCACTAAGTTTAACAGGAGGCCAGACCGGTCTCATATATGCATGTTTAAAAAGTTTTAAAAAGAAAAAGGTTGGGTTCTCGGTCCGGACGGAGGGACGGTTATCACTGACACTGAGGGTGGTGGTGCTAATCCAGTTCCTTAGGTGGAGTAAGGGGACCACCGAAGAGTGATCTTACCTGCCTCACCGTGGGAAGGATCGGGTTGAGCTTAACCCGAAGTGAAATTCATATGCTGCCTGCCTGCCTATCTACCATCGCGAAGGATTCCTAGGGAAGAAAAACCACAACGTGGAAGAAAAGTGGGCTTCCTGGACCATCTGTTTGGTGAAGTACTCTAAATTTTTGTTTTTGGGCCAGCGTCTGTTATATCTTTGCAAGATCAAGAACTGGGTTCTATGGGGTTGTTTCCACCTTGTGAGGAGGCTGGCATACTTCTAAAATTTCACAGTTTAAAGTGGTGAGAGCACGCGGCTGTGGATATAAAGACCTGGGAACTCTCTTTTGAACTTTCAAAGGAAACTGTGGTATTGGCTATTGGATAAGGAGGCCTTCTTTAATATTAAAGCCAGCTTTATGCTAGGGCCTGTATAGTCTGGTAAAGCTCCTTTTCCCCTGTAGTAGTGAGAGCAGTGTACGCGAGAGCAGAGATAAAAGAAATCTATAAATTAAAGATCTGAAGGCACATTTTGGACACTCAATAATACAAACTTTGATAGGATTTGTTTATTTATTAGACATTTGAATTAAGGGATATAGATTTGTTAAATAGACACTATATTTTATATTTGTTTTAAGTTATTTGGTTATTTGGTTATTGGGTTTATTAGATTTATAGTTTATTATTTGTATGTTATTTTAGAGATATAGGGTACATTTTTAGTAGTTTTAGGTGGTGCTCCTCTCCTGCAGTGGTGAGAGTACTGTGGGGGTAGAACTAGAATTATAATAGATGTTGAAATTATAATAGATGTTGAAAATTTTACAGCACTAAATTGCTAGATCTTGTGTTTTATTGTGATCATTTTATTTTAGTGTAGTGCAAAATGTGCTGGAGTAATTGTAAGGCTGCGGGTATTATCCCTCCTCTATGCTTAGGGACCTCCGTCCTTTCTCCTGTCCCCATTGTCAGCTGAAGTTTATAGGAAGTGTAGGGCTGGGGGATTGTGAGAAGGAGTGGAGGTCCCATGCTGAAGGGGGAATGAAGGAGTGGAGTTAGGGATTGTAGGTCAAGGAGACGCCTGGGGTGAAATGGGCATGGGAGAGAGGTCCTTCCTGTCTTGTGCCCATACCCAAGGGTTCTGGAGCGGACCAGCAGGTAGGCCGGTCACTATCAGAGGTTTGTCCTACTCGGCGGTGTTATGCAATGCCAGGTCTATTAAAAACAAGCGGCTATTATAGCTGATCTTGTTGAGTCATCTGACCTGGCATGCATTACTGAGACCTGGCTGGATGAAAATGCTGGGCCTGTATTAGCCACAGCAATTCCGTCTGGTGCTCGGTGATACACCGCCCGAGGAGCAGGATCGTGAGGGGCAGGGGTGTTGCCGCCATGTAAGTCAGAACTGGGTCTGGTGGAGGTGCCAGCGGGAGTCACCAGATCCTTTGAGTACATTGTGGGCGAAGGGTGCTGAGGTGCAGGATACTTCTATACTGTCCACCAGGTGATTTAGAATGTTTTTCTGCAGGAAGTCGCAGACTTCATTGTTTACCTAACATTGGGGTCCCCAGATGGTTGGTTCTGGGGACTTCAATGCCTGGGTTGACAGGCGAATTCTCTCGGTTTGTCAAGATTTCTCCAGTTGATGATATCACTGGGCTTCACAGGTGGTTTCCTCCTCACCCATGTGGGTGGACACTCATTGGACCTGGTGTTCCTTCTGGGGATGGGGATATCTGACTTGGTGGTGGAACCGGTTGGATGGTCAGACCATCACTCCATTAGATTCAGTTTTGAGGCCACCCTGTTAGGTCTGCCCCCAGGAGATGGTTCGATACCGCCCTTTGAGGGGCGTATCCCCAGAGGACCTGATGGCGGTGTTGGACCTATCAAGCCTACTGATAGATTGCATGGATCCAGGTGATCTGCTACATGCCTATAACAAGGCAGTAACAGGGGCCCTGGATTCTATTGCACCATTTCATGTTTGTCCTCTTACTCCTCACCCCAGGTCTCCTTGGTTTGATGAGACCATGAGGGAATTGAGGAGAGTTGGGCAGGCTGGAGAGGCGTTGCGAGAAGTCCGTTGTGAGGATGACAAGCTTAGTTTGATGGACCATTATTTAGTCTATCAATCCTCCATCTCTCGTAAGAAGGCAGAATTCCTGTCCAGAGAGATAGTGGCTACACAGAATAGACCGGCTCAGCTCTTTCGGACTGTGGACAGACAGTGCAATCCAGTTTGTCTTCAGCCCAGAAGAGCCTTATCTCAAGAATGGTGTGAGGAGCTTGCTCTTCTTTGCAGATAAGGTTGCCAAAATCAGATCGGACATTCGCTCTTCCTCCTAATGGGAGCAGCGGTGGTCGTCAGGAGATGTCAAACACCAGTTGGAATGGTCTGACTTCAGCCTTCCCATAATCGAGGATGTTGTGATGATCATTTGAGCACTGCGACCGACCTGCTGTGATTTGGACCCTGGTCCCACGCGCCTCTTAGTGGGTTGCGTGGATAAGATTGGCCTAGTCCTAGCTTTGATCATATGGAAGTCTTGGAGGGATTTTCCAGATCCTCAAAGAGGCAATAATTAAGCCCCTTTAAAGAAACCCTCCTTAGACCCATACTGTCTAGCAAATTACAGGCCAGTCTCTAACTTACCCTTTGTGGGTAAAGTTATTGAGAAAGTGGTCGTAGTGCAGTTGGAGGATCATCTGACCAACAACAATATCTCGATATCGTTCCAGTCTGGATTTAGGAAAAGGCATAGTACGAGACAGCACTCGTATGAGTACTAAATGACCTCCTAATGGCAGAGAGATCGTGGGACCCGATCCATCTTGGTACTACTTGATCTCTCTCTGCAGCGTTTGACAACATTGACCATGGTGTGCTATTGAGCGCTTCAGTGTTAGTCTGTGGACTGTCTGGTACGGTCCTCAGATGGTTTCAATCTTACCTTGAGGGTAGGACTCAGAGAGTGGTGTCGAATTTTTCCTCAGCATCATTCTCCCTGCCCTGTAAAGGTACCATGAGGGCTCCATTTTAGCATCCATGTTGTTTTCGTGTATATGCTACCATTGGGGCGATTATTAGATGGTACAGTTTGGGTTTTCACTGCTATGCAGATGATACCCAGCTGTATATGTCTTTGTGCCCGGTCAGGATGCTGCCTTGTTGGTATTTAATAACTGCCTTGAAGAAATCCAAGAATGGATGAATGGGAGTTGGCTGAGGTTAAATCCGGAGAAAACTGAGGTGTTGTTTATGGATATAGGTCGCTGTGAGGCAGGTCTGCCAGAGGATCACCCTCAGGCCTATGGCTTGGAGGTGTCAAGCTGGCGACCTCAGACCAGTTGCGAAATCTTGGCGTGGTATTTGATGACCATTTGACACTTAAATCCCAGGTGTCAGCGGTTATAAAGACTTCCTTTCCATCTGAGGAATATTGCCAGGGTGAAGCACTTGGTTCCTCCAGAGGACCTTCCAACATTGATCCACGCTTTGTTACCTCCGCCTTGACTACTGTAACTCCCTATACCTAGGGCTATCAGGGTTGAACTTGCCGTCTGCAGCTGGTGCAGAATGCGGCAGCCAGGCTGGTGACTGGAGTTTCTAGATCCAGTCACATAATGCCTGTGCTCCGCGGACTGCACTGGTTGCCAGTGTTTTGCGAATTACCTTCAAGGTCGGTTTGCTGACCTATAAAGCCCTACATGATCGGGACCTGCCTACCTGAAAGAGCTCCTGTGCCCTATAGTCCCTCTGCCCCCCTCCAATCCACTGATTAGGGATTGCTAGAGATTCCCAGGGTACGTTTGAAAACATCTGGTGCTAGATCGTTTGGTTTTATGGCACCTACCTCCTGTGGAACTCTCTACCTCGCCAGGTGCCAGACTGCCCGACCGCCCTTAGTTTTGCAAAGAGCGCTGAAGACCCACCTTTTAATATAGCTTTTAAGGATTTTTGTTAATTTGGTTTATTATATTTATTGTTATATTTATTTGTACAGGCGCTTTGATTTAAGAAAAGCGCCTTTTAAAATAAAGTTGATATTGATATTGATATTGATATTGATGTTTCATCAGGATCCTGGTGGAAACACGCATGTGCAAAACCGGTTGGGCCTCTGTTGAAATGATAAAATAGTGCCCTTTTAGGGCTGCAGTGGGTGTAGCCCTGAAGACTTCTTGCTATGAAAACAGGAATCAGCACATTCCTTCTGCCTGAACATGTTAGAGTTGCACTAAAATAGCCTCCGCATCTGTGAAGCACACCACTTGTTGTCTGCACTGGAAACAGCACTGCACTATTTGTTATGTGTTGGTGGTCATGGTAGAATACCACCCACTCACCATGTCCAAGATGGCTGCCAACCTGTATTGAGCATGCACGACTACTAGTGCTATGCGCTGTACAGTGAGGTGGCCATCTTGGTCATGGCAGAACTATGCTGTGTTCCCCATGACTGCTGTTTTTTTTAGTTATACATATCTCCCCACTCAACCTCTCTGTCTTAGCACCCACCTCTCCACATCCTCCAGAAACATAACAATGACACTAGATTTGCCACATCCACCAGTGTCACGATTGTGTTCCCAGTGACTTTTTAAATGTGTTTATTTTCTCTCCCCAGCCCAACTCTCCCTTTCAGCACCCATCATCCCTATCCCCAACCCCAGAAACATAACACTGACACTGGGGTGCCCAATCCCAGATGTCACGATCAGGAATTCTCGGTCATGATTTCTTTTTTTTCACTTCTAAAATAAAACCATCCAACAATGTCTTTGCAGCCATTCCTGATCCCCACCTGACCATCCCACTCAGCAACCAACACCCACACCCCCCAAGCCCTTACATTCTCATCAAGGATGCAATGCCATAATCCTCTTTGGACCACAGACACATCTTCACTCTTCAAAGCTGGACTATGAACTGAAGAAACAGGTATGCGGTCCAATGTATTTCAGTAGGGTTTTGAACTTAGTGGCATAATTTGGGCATTATTTGTACATTTCTGGACCAAATTTTCAACATGTCTTTTTGGGACCCTGCCTCATGAACAATTGCACTGACATTAGGCAATCTGTCATGAAAAGTGATTTCATAGTCCCTCTGTGAAATCACCTTTCAGGCAGGAGTTGAACATTTTCTCTGCCCTTGTTCATGAGTTGGGGTCATAAGAGGCTATGTGGAAAATTTGGTGTAAAATGTGAAAAACAATAAAGTTATGCTCCAATGTTGAATTTTATAAATGCTGGCTCATAACTTTGGTAATTTTCAATATTTTACCTCAAATTTACAACATAGCTATATTTTACAGCACCTCATCAATGTGACAGCTGTCATTTTTCAGATCCTGGCCAAAATTATTTATTGATTTTTTTACATCCTGAAAGGTGATTTTGTGTTCCTGACAAAATTATCTTTTAACAGGAAATAATTTTCTCTGCCCTTGTTCATGAGGTGGGGTCATAAGAGCTATGTTGAAAATCTGGTGTAACAATATTAAAAACTATAAAGTTATGCACCTATGATGAATTTTATGAATGATGGTGTGACAGAAATGGGCAGGAAAGAGTTAATGGCTTGGATTCTGTAGGTGCCTTATTTTTTAGCAGTTTGGAACAAATACACTCAGGCTGAAGTCCTCTGTCCAGCAGCATCCAGCTTGTGGAATTCCTAGCTGCTAGATAAGAGCTGGGTCATAAATCTCAGTGGACATCTCCAGACACACACAGACCTGCAGACAAGGACACAGGGCAGTTTGAATGGATTGGATCATTTAAATATAAACTTAAGGTGAAAAGGGAATATAATTGGTCACTGATAGGTGTTCACTCTGATTGGGACAATTAAATACATTCATGTTAGTTGGTTGGTGCATTTAAAGGGAGAATATGAATGACCTATTCTCCACAGAGTATATAACCTTCTGAAAGGCAGAGAAGGGTGTCTTGCACTTTGGAAGCTGGGAGGAAACATAAATTTGGAGCCTACCTTGTAGCTATGTCCGTGGGAGCTGGCAGTTAGAACAGGGTCCAGTGTTTCTTGTAAGAACAGGGAAAGGTAAGTCTAGTGATAGCATATTTCAGTAATAGCCTTCTTCTTTTGCCATCTGTTATTTAAAACATTTGTTTACTTTTCCTGTATGAGTGTTATTCTCTTGTGTTGTAAATGTATATCCTGTAAATGCTCAGTGCACTTTCTGTTAAGTAAAAGCTATTTATTTGCTCAACAGTTGTGACTGTGATGTCATTTTTCTAAGGTAATATTTGGTTTCCACTGGCTGAGGTAAACTCTGTGTAGCATCCGCCACCTGAGAGAGAGACACACTACCAGACTTTAACTTGTGCAATTGCATGTTTAATTATTCAGTTTGTACACATGAAAGAGGTGCGGAAGGAAAGTCCGGCTGGTGGCAGCGAATACCTGAGGACAGACACCTCCTAAAAAGCTGTTTCGGGCCAGAGGGAGAGGTGGGTTGTCACAGATGGCTCATAACTTTGGTAATTTTCAGCATTTTTCCCCAAAATGTACAACACAGCCATATCTTCATAGTAACTCATGAATGTGACAGATGTCATTTTTAAATCCTGGCCAACAAGTTTTTTCACATCCTGAAAGGTAATTTTGTGGTTCCTGCACAAATCACCTTTTGGACAGGAGTTGGAATTTTCTGCCCTTTTTCATGAGGCGTGGTCATAAGAAGGCTATGTTCTAAGTTTGGCATAAAAATATTTTTAAAAAGTTACAAAGCTAGGTTGAATTTTGTAAATGCAGGCTCACAAGTTTGGTAATATTCAATATTTTTACCCCAAATTTTTAACATAGCCATTTCTTTACAGCACCTCATGAATTTGACAGCTGTCATTTTAAAATCCTGGCCAAAAAATATTTTATACATTCGAAGGTGATTTTGCATTCCCGTGCAAAATCACCTTTAGACCAAATGTTTAACATTTTTTCTGCCTTCTTCATGAAGCACAGCCATAACAAGACTATTTTGACAATTTGGTGTAAAATATTACAAAGCAATAAATTTATGAGACTATGTTACATTTTGAAAATGCAGGCTCATAACACAGCTTTAACTAGAACTTGTTTTCTTGGTTATCGTCCCTCCAGTCTGCCTGAAATTTATACCTGCTTGGATGCTAACAATTGTGCCTGGCAAATATCAGATACTGCATATCACAGACCCATGAAAGGTTCTCCGAATTTACCAGTTTTGTATTTCATTAGATTTACAGGGACATTAAATAGTCACCTACTGTAAATGAAAGGCCTGAGGATTAGAGGTTGTCGAAGTTCCCAAACTTTGCTACATGGAGCACTTCACGTACATACCGAATTCCTGTAATGCTCAACAATGTGAAGCATATTACTCCGCCTTCTAATTTTAAAGCAGAATGCATTGACTGCAATGGACTTTGCATTGCTTCACTTTGTTTTACTGCCTTCCCTTAATTTTCACTTGAAGTGCCATTGATTTGAATGGACTTCACTGTACCTTTTTATTGCTTTTTGAGGTGAATTTTGCAGTGATTTATGGGATGGCAGGTCATATGGGCTCTAGATTGTCTTGCACAGCCTCAGTTATGTGTAGATTGAGTAGTGGAAAGCTCGAGACAGTTTGCTATCAGAGCTGTAATAATCAAACCACCAACAAAAGTTTAAAAATCACTTCTGATCCAATTATTTTGGTCAAAATTTAGTAAATAGATTGCAGAAACCCTCCTGTGCTTATATCATCGAGTGTTGATTGTTTTGTGTGTATTTTGAATGTTAATTTAAAACATTTAGTTGTGTACTGACAGACACTGTTGAAGTGTGCTCGGGAGGGCGTGTCTGTGGTGGAGGGAGATTCACAGTGAGAAAAGCAGTCTTTCTAACTGTTGGGTAGTAGTAGTGTGTTAGTATGTGTTGTGTTCATGTACAGTACACACAGTAATACTTGTATTAATTTTGAGAATTTTTGCTGTTGTGGTGCAGTGCATATTTTCAGTCAGTTTAAAGATTTGGTTATGTAGTGTACTGAACTGTTAATATTTCTGCGCATTACCTGTAGTAGTGTGTGAATGTGTGTGTACCATGAAGTCAGACACATGTTATTGTACCACTGCCACACAGTAATACCAGCACTCTGAATCAGTTATACGCAGTGATGGAGCCAGGTTTGCGAACATTTGGGAGCCAGAGGATAATTCAAGTCAATCACGGGCTCCACAATGGTGGTGGGGTGCCACTACTCACATTGGGGCAGCCAGGAGAGCAACCACCCCTCCGCCCCCGGCTCCACTACTGGTTATATGTCTGTGGTATCTTTACTGCTTCCTTTGTCTAGCTAGTCGATCACATTGCAGCACCCCTCCAACCTGCAAAAGGTCTCATTTATTTTTCCAGTTTTGATTTGTGACCACTGATTAAGATGTTTTTGTGCCTGTACAGCTGCATTTCTTTATATTGTTCAATCTCTGCCTGCTTACATCTGTTTAGGGACCAATCTGCATCTGTAAGCCACGGTTGTTGTTTTTGCTTCCCATCCACCCCAAAGGTCAGAAATCTCAATTTGTTGTGAATTTTCTGTGTAATCCAAAAATACCTGCAAAGAGACGTGCATGCAAAGATGTTTCTGGCCATGACACTGCTTCCAGTGGCAAGAGTGGCCATTGATGTGGTAGTACGCAGCAGAAGTGCATAGTTGATGCCAGTGAAGGATTTCTCTGACTATGTCTTTACCAGTGCAATCAGTAGCTTCAGTCATGGTTTGAGATGCTGTTGTCCCCACTGGTGACAGTGAAGTTGCTGATGGCATGAGTACTGCCCCAAGTTCAACCCGTGACAACAAGTTAACCAGTTTCCAAAATATTGTGAAGTCTTAAGCAGTGACCATGAATCAGAGTGTAGTAGATGTCACACTTCCTGACGCTCCATCCCCACATTGGTTGAACATGATGTTGATGCTGATGATTACTCACTGCAATCTCATGTTTCCACTGATGTTGATGAGGTCATGCCTGTGCCATCAACCCTTCAAATGTTGGAGAAAAATATTGTATGATCATAATGACGCTGTGGTTGGTACATGTTCTCCACAGGACAGCATCCAAGCTGACATTGTGGATGTGGGTAAGGAATATGATGATGATTTCAGTGACCCCAGTTGGGAACCGGAGAAAAGAAATTAAAGGTGGCTGTGTGTAAACAGTCTCAATCTGTCAGTGTTAAATCACTCCCTCATCAAAGTTGTGATGTGGTGGTTTCTGTTGATGATGATGACCCAGTAGTAGTCATCGTAGACATGGTAGGCCAGTACAGCTCAAGTGTGACCAGCAACAGAAATCATATAGTACACCCCCATGTCATTGTCTAAAAACTGGAGTCTAATATGCAGCATCAGGGACCTGTGAAAACTAAAGTAGGAATCAAAATCCTCATCTGGGATTTTTTGTACACGATCCAAGTGATGAAGCAGTGGCAATCTGCCTGCTTTGCCAAACATGTGTCAGATGTGGTAAAAGAGTAGTCATCTGGGCATCTGGGGCCAGCATACACATTTGAAGAACTGGCACTGTGGACTTGGCACCAGAGGGAGCTAATGCCATAGTGGGGCATTCACCCTCATCCACCTTATTAAGCATGGTATCCCTTCCTTGACTGTTAGTAACCAAGTAGCCATGTCTGTAGTAGTGGTGAAATAACAGCTGAGGATTACTACAGGCATGAGGATGATGATTTTGACTTGTTGTCAAGTGGTGGTCAGAGTAGCAGCAGTGGTGGCGGTCTATGCAGCAGTATTTCTAGTCCAACATCAACCCCTGTGCTTAAAACAGGAAAATAACATTGTTTGTGTACTTGTCAGTGTCACCTGTGCACCCCTGTTCATCACACAGCAAAAGCACCCACCCATGGCCGTTCACAGAGCAGAGCCATCGGGCACACCATGTGCAGAATGGGTAACAACTCAGCCCATGTTGCAGAGTCCTTTGCCCAGAACATGAAATACCCACCCAATCATGCAGTGTCACATGAACTGAATGCTGCTGTAGTGGAAAAGCTAGCAATTAACATTTTCTCTTCTCCTTTATGGAGAATTCCAGATTCTGGCATTTTGTGGCACATGCCTGTCCCAAATGGAAAGTCCCATCCAGGACATACTTCTCCACCCGTGCTGTCCCAGAGTTTTACTGGACTGTGACATAGTCTGTAGATATGCCCTTCAACATTCCTTCTCACCATTCATCCACTTAAGTATGGATATATGGACAAGTGGCAAAACAGCAAGCAGTTCATATTTGTGTATTACTGCACATTGGGCACAGATACGGAGGTTGTCTGTGCTGTCGGTATTGAAAATCAGTAGTAAGGCAGACTGTCATGGTAGTAACCTTCTGGGAATTTTAAAGCACGCAACACTTAATGTGCAGTGTGCCAATTCCCACACTGGTGAAAACATGATTTACTTTCTAATGACTGAAATTGATGAGTGGCAGAACCCTTGTACCTGAAAGCTGGCTTTATAGCCAGTGACAATGGCTCAAATGTGGTGAAATGTATAATTGATGGTGGCTTTGTTCGGGTTCCATGCATGGCCCACTGTTTAAATCTCATGGTCCAGGAGTTTCTGCAGCACCCTGACATCAAGGAAATATTGACAGTTGCACGTCACATCAGTGCACACTTTTCACACTATGGAAAGGCCCATGACCAACTTCAGCAGCTGCAGATTCAAAACAGCCTCCCTTAGCACTGCGTGAGCTGGAAGTTGTCTGCGCTGGAACTCAACACTTTACATGGCAGACAGGTAGGAATACCTAGCCATGCACACTAGTCGTGACACTTCCAGGGCCTCGATGTCTATGACAACAGAACAGTGGTGCCTCATGAATTTGGTGATATCAATTTTGAGGCCATTTGAACATGCCACACAGGCAGTGAGTGGTGACACTGCCTTCATAAGCCAAGCCATTCCACTGCTGGGTGCTGAGGCAGACTTTGTTGAATCTGCTGCCTAGCCTTGATGTGTCCAGAGATTATTCGAGCACTCGTTAGTTAAACACATGCTGACTGTATTAGAACACAATCGTCACATCGCAAGTATTCTGCAAAGTGACAAATTCAAAATAGCAACAATGCTGGACCCACTATACAAATGTGGAATTGCATCCTTACTAGAGGGAGTGCCTGAACAGGTTAAAATCTCAGTGGACAACTGGTGCGATTAATTCATGGGCACAGAAGTCATGTGCCAAGTTCAGCAAACTACAAGCATAACAAGGCTGAAGGTTGCTGTGAACTAATAAGCACATCCAATAAGGCAGCTGTGGGTCCAGGTGGGGTGTCAGCAAAACCGTTTGCCATTAATCCACTTTCGTGTGCCTTGTCCCAAGTGGTAATCTGTGACACCAATAAATCCGGTGAACAGGAGGATGAGTCAACAACAGGACTGCGTGCAGCACAGAGAGCAGCTTGACTCATATTTGGCGAAAACAGGCATCTGTCAGTAATTGACTATCCTCTACTGTACTGGGTGGAAAGGTGAGTGACTGGCCAGAGCTGACTTCAGTGGCACTGAAGTACCTGACCAGCCACTCTCCAGTGAAAGTGTAGAGAGAATATATTTCTGTGGGGCAATACTGTGACTTTCGTACTCAACCTTTCTCCAACAAATGTCAGCATGCTGACTGACATTCATAAAATGAATGAAAGTCACATACCTACTCAAACTACCACATCTGTGTTCGTACCCCATCACGATGATGGTTGTGCTGATGATGTGGGAAAAATAGACCATCCTGGTGGCAGCATCAAACGACCTACCATTGAGTTTGACAATGTAATCATGGACAAAGAATTCCCTAGTGGAACAGTTCTGACCTTGATGATTGTGAGGGCAGCTTCCTGTTTGATGAGGATGAGGTGGATGTTGCTGGTATTTAAGTTAATGGTTTGAAAGGCTGTCACATTTTATTAATGGTACATTTTGGGTTTGCATAAATAAAACCAGTGTCCCTGACTCAGTCTCATTTTATAATTCAGATTTGCACAAATAATGACCTATCACAATCATTGTATTTTACCTTCCCTTGGTATAGTTTCTGATCACACTTAAAGAACAGGTACCACTGTCAGGTACCCAGCTTCCCTCACATATATAATAGCTGACCTGCTCACTATTGAGAGGTATTAAAATTCCATGTGCTTCCCTCAGTTAAAGTTATAGCACCGAATGTGCACCCCAATAAAAACAGAGCAGTGCCCTGACACACCCCAGAGAGGTACCCCTTTGTGATGTCAGAAAATGAAGGCTGTGTGAGTGCTCAGACCTGTATTGGCACCATTTTTCAGTGACTTTTAGTACTATTTAGAGTTGCCACTTGGAAAATGAAAGCGACCACCCAGTAAACAGGGATTGCTACTCGGTGGCCTTTGATTTTTCTACATGACACCTCTAAATAGTACTAAAAGCCTCAGAAATATTGCCTACATACAGGTTAATGGAATTACACTCAGTATTCATTTTCTGACATCACAAAAGGGCTGGGGGTACCTGCCTGGGGGTGTCAGGCGTGGCTCTGTTTTATGGGGAAATTCAGTGTGCTGTAACTTTTTAACTGGAGGAAGCATGGAATTTTAATACACTCAATAGTGGAGCAGGTCTGCTATTATATGTTTGAAGGTGGCTGGGTACCAGACAGGGATCACGACAGATGCTCGACAAAATTTTTGTTGAACGCCGTCAGCGACACCAGCAGGTTGACCGCATTCTGCAGTCGACATGGTTCCCACAATCTGACTGTGTTTTCTTGAGGGCCGCCCCCAACTCCCCATAGTGGTGGCTGCTCTCCTGCACCCTCCCTCTATAGGATTATCAACTCCGAGTCTGAGCTGATTGGAGGGGTGCAGGACCCCTGACAGACAGCGCCTGGTGCTAGCGGGTTTACCACAGTGGCATGGTGCTGTAGTCGCTGTGGGGACCTCAGGCATGTCCTGTCAGGGGTAACCGTCAGACAGTGGGTACCAGCACTTTAACAGAATGTGTGCTGTTCTTGACAAACACAGTCAGCCTCTTAAACACAACTGTCCATTTGTAGTAGGTGTAAGCCACTTAAATCCTGCCATTTAAAAATATCTTCCTCCTGAGTGAAACTGAAAGACTGTAACACACCATATTCAGCAACCTGGCCATCTGTCTGACAGTGAATGAGAATGTGTTCCTGTGCCCATGACCAGAAGTAACCCGCAGCTTAAATCCACCAGTCTGTCTAATAGGGACAGAGAATGTGTTCCTGTGCCCATGACCAGAAGTACACAGCAGCCAGCCAAAGCCACTAGTCTGTCTAATAGGGAGAGAGATGTGTCCTGTGCCCATGACCAGAAGTTACCTCCAGCCAGCCAAAGTCACCAGTCTGCATGACAGTGAGAGGAATGTGTTCCTGTGCCGTGCCCTGCCAGAAGGAGCGCACATCCAGCAACAGCCACCATGCTTCTTATTATCGGTAGTTTACAGTGAGTATGTACTAATTTGTCATACTACGGAATTTCCTTGAGCTGTGTGAATACTTCCTTTACCATTTTAGAGATGCACTTGAGAAACATATACAGTCAACTTTTTCTTTTTTACAGGTTTCCAGTTTCAAACAGTGTAAGAGGACTGGAGGACAGTATTACCATAGTACTGTCTACAACCACCTATAGAATATCAGTTTCAGGTAAGTGTATCAATCTTATTTCATCACTTCGTTTGGGAATTTCACTTTTTCAAGCCAATGTAAATCATACAAAGTAGGTGACATGTACAGCAGATAATATGTTTTTCATGCATATCAATTATTGGCTTACTTCAGCAGGCCATGGGGTTGAGCAAAGATTTATCCAGGTCATGACAAGACATCTTGTAATGTAACTTACAACAGTGGGTCAGTGCATGTCACACATACTAAACTTGTTAGTTGGTCTTGGTGTGGCTTACTAATAGCTAGGTATCTGTTAAGCTGGATATAACAGACAGTAACTGCCTCACTTAGTTAGAACAGAATGTGCTAGTGCAATGAAGTACAAATTATTTTATCTTCCGTCTGTTTGCAGGTAACGTTTGGTGCTATGTGCTGTATCGGTGCATTCTTCAAATAACAACACATGCAACTTGTATGAATCCAGAGGATACAGAAAACCTGTAAAGAAGTCAAAACAAAACCATTAATGAAACTTGCTTCCAAATTATACCCCCAAAAAAAATATATTTATCATTCCTGGCTTGACAGTTTTCCTACAGCAAAATTTCTCATCAAGCCAAAAGTGCAACCCAAGTATGACTGGATGATCTGTGAGAGAAAACACGGCAATGATTACATGTGAGTATATATATATATATATATATATATATATATATATATATATATATACTGTATATATATATATAAAATGTCTGGCTCTGTGAAAAACATGAGCATGCAAGGTACAGTAACTTACCAATGGTAGTATGAGTACACACACTTATAAGGCATCATGTCACAGCCAGCGCTGCAGACTTTCAGCCTGCCATAGCATCATCACAACATTGTTCACACAATGGTCATCTGTCGCTATCATCATTTGGCAAAACACTGTGCATCAGACCAGTCAGCACAGGCAGCAAAAGATAAACGTACAGGAGCAGCACAAATGCCACAGCTGCTGTGGGAGGGTGGATGCATAAAGCAGTGCATCAGAAAATAGAGACTTTTCAGCACATTTTATCATGTTATTTCTCTTGATCTGGAGTCTGGCATTTTCAGAACACTTTGACAGCAACCATTTTGGAGGCACACTTTTGCAGAGTTGGTACATGCATAAAGCAGTGCATCAGGAAATCATTAAGACTTTTTAGCACTTTTTATCATGTTATTTCTCTTGATCCTGAGTCTGGCATTTTCAGGGCAGTTTAACAGCAACCAGACCTCATCTGGAGTACAGCATGCAGTTCTGGAGAGCGTATCTCTGCAAGGACTTAGACAGGATGGAGGCTATATAAAGGAGGGCAACTAAAATGTTGCAGGGTCTGCACCATAAACCAGATGAAGAGAGAGACTAAAGGAGCTTAATATGTATAATAGCAAGGAAGGGGGTGGCATGATAGAAACTATCAAGTACCAAAAGGAATCAACAACGTAGAAGAGGTAGCATCCCTCAGAAAAAGATGTGCATTAACAAGGGGCAAAATATGAAGATGGAAGGGGGACCGATCTGGGGCAATGTCAAACTATTTTTCCATGGGGAGGCTGGTGGGTGCAAGGACAAACAAAACTAATGATCAGTGTTATGGTGCAAGAGCAGCAGTTGAAACATGGCCATAATTTGGAGTTGGTGCACCTCCATGCTCCAACCACTGCTCCACTTTGTCAATCCCGATGGTTCACATGGTCCATCTCACTCCACATCAGGCCCAAATCAGCATGTGTGGCAGGTATTTGTGCAGGGTTGCCACCATCACCTGCAGGTAATAAAGGCACATTTACCGATCTGTAAAGCATAGCATCACATTACAGTCCACCCTAAGCACTACGAGTTGAGCTGCAGGTAGGTACAGTAGGTAATGTTTATTTATCTGGCACCTTTGCTATTGGCTCATGGATGTTGCCTTACAGAGCCACATTATCAGTGCATAATAGCAACAGAAAAACATTATAAAACCATTTAATAGAACACCTCTGCACAGCAGATCAGAATACTTTAGAATATAAAACAGCACATGAAACTACTGCATGGACGGTATGGAAAGGTTTGATTAACTAGCCAGATCCAAGTTTTAACAGTGGAGATCTGATCTGGGACAAATAGGCAGAGATTGTGCTCCATAGTAACAGGGCTGCTGTATGACAAGAAGCCTTTGTTGCTGGCTGACTTCAGCATAGATGGAAGTAGGGGCAGGTAACAGTCACTGGACCATGGAATGTAAAGCCTTAGTTGCATGGAGGGGACCAGGAGCTTCCAGAAGTACAAGGGCCCAGCTTTGTATGTCAATAAAACAACCTTGTCATAAATGCTGTAACAGGTAGTTAACTGAGTTGACACAGCACAGGAATAATATGCTCTGAGCTCCTAATGGAGCTCAGAGACTATTGCTCCAGGAAAGACTAGATTAATGAATTGACCTTATTCTGTTGTCTTTTTTATGTTTCTATGTTTTTGCTGCATTTTCAACTAGCTACAAATGTTGGATCTGACCACAAGACAAGCCATTATACAGGAATTGCAGTAATCTAGTCAGAAAGAAACATATATTTTACTTGAAGTCTTTAAATCACCATGATCTATGAAAGGGCACACTAGGGCAATAGCCATAAGGTGGAAAAGTACCTCCTGATGGCAGCTGACATCTGGGAATCCAAAGCCAGCATTTCAACAAAGGGCAACATGCATACTGCAGACATCCTAACTCACCTCAAGTTGCATCCGATCAATAATGGGTGTTTGAGGCTGCTCTTCTACACTGGTGACTAAGCCCGCCAGTAAGTTTTGCCTTGGTTGAGTACCAGCCAATTGGAGGTCATCCACTCCTTGCTTTCCTTTAGACATTATTCCGACTACAGCATAAAATCACCCTGGCCAGGTACAAAAAGAGATACAGCTGGGCATCAAATGTGGAGAATTGAAAACCCATACTGTATTCACTAATGATATCCCTACAGACATGAGATAAATGGTGAACAGCATTGCGGAGAGGACTGATCCCTGGAATATGCCACAGTCTAGCGCTTTTGGAGTGCAATATGAATTTATCTAATTCTGCCAGGCCTGGTGATGTTGGTTCGTAGTGCACTGCACCACCACATGGAAGACCCTGGTTTGTGTTCTGAATCGATTCCCTTGTATTGACCAATGGGGTCTGGAGCACAGCGATGGGTATCATGTACTGACCCCAGTGGTAGGACAATGTAAAGTATTCTGCTCTACAAGCACCACATGTAGTTAGGAAGCAGGATCTGCCTTGATGCTGTTGGTAAATATGCAGCATCAGCAGCTCCACACCTTCAGATCAGTGCTATGAGAACTCATAGGCTGTGTTCTTGGAAGGTTCTCACACAGAAAGCAAGAAAAAGTCTGATGCAAGCAGTGTAAGTGCTGGTGTGCTCAGGCCGGCTTTCTCCTACTGGATACTCTGACCACACAGAGGTTTCTCCTGCCATGGCAGCTGGAGCAGTTGACAATACTGCCTGCCCATAGCCAGGCTCCACCATGAGAGGTTATGCCCATAGGGAAAGGGAAGTAGGTAAGTCCTAAAACATGATGGGACAGGGCTAAACCTGTCTGGCAGGATGGGGTGCTGTACCAATGGGAGAAAACATATAAATTGTAAAAAAAATGACAGTCTGTCACCAACTCCTCTCACTGTTCAGGAAACAATGGAACCAGTTTAATTCTGCACCAGAAATTCTTATGTTCTCTCAGAATTTTCATACCCCATGGTCACCATTCCAGATGTCAATGTTAAATCACAGAGAACCAAGATGGGAACATCCTTCTCAATTCCTTCTCTAAGAATATAGTCTTGCAAGCCTTAACCATTGCAGTTTCTATGTTGTGACACCTCTAGGAAACAGACTGGAAAGGCTCCAGAGATGTTGTTTCCTTCCTGATGATGACTAAGCTGCTCTGCCACAACATTTTCCATAAGCATATGATAGTGCAGTGTCCAATTAACAATAAATGGAGGAGACTATACCTAGATTACTTTTGATACCTTCTGCAAGTAACCTTGAAAGTGGCTTGTACATCTTACTCCATCCTATGGATATAAAACATGCTACGACATTGGCCAAATTTCTGAAATAAATAACAAAATACAAGAAAATATTTGCATAATGCACTTAATGAGGTTTTGCTCACATTTACCTGATTTGATGTAAAGTGGTTCTTCATTACATGCAGATTCATGCATGGAAATGTTAAAATATTATTTATTATAAACATATTACTACTATAGGTGGAATATGAGGTGCTACAGTATAGGTGTAGTGAGACCAAAATGTAAATGAATTTATTCTTCTAAATTTTATTAATATTTATTTTTGTAAGTTTATTTTATTATTGTAAAGACATAATTAAGTCAGACAAATAAAAATGTTGATACTGATACCTTTCCATAATCTTTGCAAAAAATGGCAGGTTGAAAATAGGCCAATATTTGTTAGGACTATTGGGATATAAAAATGCTTCTTAAGTAGGGGTCTTATATCTGCCTTCTTCTAGGCAGCATGCAAGTATCCCTTACTCAATGTCTGCAACGTAGTGTAGAGGTTAGAGCACTGGGCTACATAGAAAATGACCCCCATAGTCATGGATTTGAATCCCACAACCACCACATGATGAGGAAATGACTGTTTCAGTTTGATTCTTCATTTAGTTGAGGCAGGAGTGAGGAGTTCTAGCTGGAGAGTTTGTGACTGTGTTTTAACTGAATTTGAGGTATTTTCTTAACTGACATTTCTATGTGCTTTTCCATTTAGTTTAGGCAGGATTGAGGATTCTAGCTGTTATGTCTGACTGTGTGTTTGTAATTGGCTGTGTCTGAACTTTAAGTTCAGGTGTCATATTACAGGGATTAGTGTAGTTTGAATGTGAGATCTTAACTGTCATTTCAGTTTGATTCTTTATTTAGTTAGGGCAGGAGTGAGAATTCTTGCTGGTGAGTTTGTGACTGTGTGTTTGTAACTGAATTTAAGGTATTTTCTTAACTGTCATTTTGGTGTGCTTTTCCATTTAGTTTGGGCAGTATTGAGGATTCTAGCTGATAAGCCTGTGACTGTGTGTTTGTAATTGGCTATGTTTGGACCATGGTGCATAGAGTGAGGAGCCACCAGAGGACTCCTTGGCTGATTGTTTTGGACACAGCCTGTGGTGTAGTCCACCCTCACCCCTCAACCCACCACCCCAGGGCTCATCCTACATTTATAGCATGGGTCCCATAGGGTCTTGCAACATCCTGCATCCATACAGGAAGTAGCAAAGGAGAAAGTATAACAAAAGCAAAAGAAAAACAAATATTTTGGGGATAACAAATAGCCGTCTTAAGCAGGCAGTTGATTGAGGAGGGAAACAGACATGATGGGAGTGGTGCAGTGCAGTGGTTGTGGAGCAGCTGTCTTCAGGGAGACATTCTGGAGGCTGCAATGCTGCCCTATCATGAGGCACCTCTTGGACTGAGGGAGGAGGTTGTCTGTCTCCGAGCAGAGATGACCAAGCTGAAGGCAGCATCCACCCCACTCAGAGACTACAGGGTCTACAACCTGTACCTCAAGAATGCCAGGGAAGTGGAGTGATTGGACTGTGGTGGGCTCAAGGAGGGTGAGGTAGGGAGTCAAAGCAAATCCCCATTCAGTCCCACTAGTAACTCCTACACTGTTTTGGAGGAATGGGAAAGCCCCACTCTGAACCCGAGGCTGGGACCAGGCAGGATGGGAGGGTCCTCCAGGATGGAGCCCAGGAAGGGAGGCATTGGATCCTGGAGGAGGCTTCTCTAGTGGAGGACTCTATTGTTCAGGTGTGGAGTTAGAGACACTTAGCAGGGGACAGAGGGAGGTCAAGTGCCTTCCAGGAAGTGCAGCATTGAGGGATGGGAAGCGGATCCATAGGATCACTATGGCAATAGCTAGGAGGGAGCAACTGGATGTCATTGTCCACCTGGGGACCAATGACCTGGCCAGGAGTAGGGTGGAGTTAGTCAGAGTCCAGGAGGATTTCAGGAAGCTGGGCGGAAACATGCAACAGATCTGTCTCATTCTTAGGGGTGCTTCCTATCCAGGACAGGGAAGTTAGGGAACCTACAGCCATACCTTCAACTTCTGGTTAAAGGACTGGTGTGGAAGGGAGGGTTTTGGCTTCATAGGGGACTGGGGCCTGACCTGTGCAGATGTGAGCTTATATAAGGAGAATGGCCTGCATCTGTCTGAGAAGGAACCTTGGTTCTTTTGAGAAGTTTAAATGATTCAGCTGTGAGCATTTCAAATGGCAGGCAGGGTGGGGCAGGCAGGGAATAATGTATAATGAGTGATACGGGGCAAGAGCATAGGAAAGGAAAGGAAACTGGGGTGGGGAAGACGCTGGAGAGGAAGAACAAGACAGAGGGAGGTCAAACTGCAAAACACAGAAGGTCATGCTAATGAATGCCCGTAGCCTAGGATATAAGGTTCCATATCTGGAGGCCTTGTTGGCAAATGCAGACCTTGACATAGCAGCAATAACGGAGACTTGGTACTCTGCTAATCATGGCTGGGAAGTCAATGAACCATGCTATACACTATTCAGGAGGCACAGGAAGGGTAAAAGGGTGGAGAGAGTGGCCTGTACATTAGAGATGATATAAAGGCTACAGAAGTTTAGGGAAGACAGGGAGGGCCGAGGTAATGTGGGTCACCCTGAAGTCAGGGAGTGGAACAACAATCTGTGCAAGGTGATCTACAGATCCCTGGGCACAAGAGGAGGAAGTGGACAGGGAACTAGTGGAGAACATACACGGCATGGCAGCTAAAGGCAAAATCCTGCTACTGGGAGATTTCAATATGGAGAGGAGAGTGACCAGTTGGGTACCACAGAAATCAGTACTAGGACCAATCCTATTCAATGTCTTCATTAGTGACATTTCAGACGGGCAGGAAGGAAAGGTCTGCCTGTTTGCAGATGACACCAAGATCTGCAACAGGATGGATACTCCAGAAGGGGTGCAGAAAATGAAGAGGACCTGTAGAAGCTTGAAAGATGGTCAGAGATGTGACAACTGAGGTTCAATGCAAAAAGTGCAAAATAATGCACCTGAGTGAGGAACCCTGGGAGAGCTATAGGTTGGGGAGAGGAACTGATTGTCTCCAAAGAGGAACAGGACCTAGGAGTTATCATCTTTAATGACCTTAAGGTATCAAAGCAGTACACAAAAGTGGCAGGGAGGGCCAGTGGCATGCTGGGGTGCCTAGGCAGGGTATCACTAGCAGGAGGCGGGGAAGTGGTGATGCCATCATATAAAACATTGGTAGGCGTCACCTGGGTACTGCGTGCAGTTCTGGAGCCACACAGACACGAACATAGATAAGGTGGATACTATCCAGAGAATGGCAACAAAGAATGGTGCAGGTCTGCACCACAAAACATATAAGGAGAGACTAAGGGACCTCACTATGTAATCACTGGAGGAGAGGGACAGCAGGGGACATGATTTAAACTTTCAAGTACCTCAAGGGCATAAACAAGATGCAGGTGGAGGACCTTTTCCAATATAGAAAAAGTACTAGAACGAGGGAGCACAATATGAAATTGGAAGGGTAGATTAAGAGGTAATGTGAGGAAGTTTTTCTACACTGAAAGGGTAGTCAATGCTTGAAACAGTCTGCCACAGGAGGTAGTGGGGCAAGCACAGTGGAGGGGTTTAACCATGTCTGGGACAGGCACAAAGGAAGTGTGAGAGGGAGGGAGTGATGAAAACCATTGATCACATAGGGTCAGTGGCTACATATAATGTATAGGGCCTATGGGCAGACTTGATGGGCCTAGCGGTCCTTATCTGCTGCAATTTTGTGTTTCTGTGCCATAACTGCACTGGGTCCTTAACGTTTATGCAGCTTAATAGTGTACTGCATTATGGCCGAAACCGGACCTGTCGCACTCTGAGTTGGACCCCGGGTTGGAATCTTTGGAGGGGGTCCGGGGTGCAGCCCTGTAACGAGGGTGTGGGGCAGATCCCCCACGGAACACACGGAACAATAACAACAGGTAATCGCGCAAAACTATGCCTGCAAAAGCTAGAGTCAGAACTCAGCACCAGTATTTACCAGCTGTCTCATGGTCAAGCCCCTGAGGTGCTGCAGCACAACTCAGCAAACAACCAAGAAATATTCAACTTGTGAAACAGGCACAACATCACCTTTTTGTTCTTAATATGACTCAGGCAGATTGTTCCACTTAAAATATTTTATTTTCCAAAATAATAAAACCACAGCAAATCATCATTGCATATTTGATGCATTTTGGATAGACTTATCCTTTTAAGTTCAACACATTTCTAACTGCCAAAGTAAAACCTCTAATAACTACATATTTGTGATATCACAAACATAATTAAAATTCATTGGTCCTTCACCATGTGACTAAAAGCACTTAATACAGTAATCATGGTAAGTAAACAAATTAAAACAAACTCCTTTGATTTTGAATTATGTTTGTGATATCCAAATATGTAACTAGACAAAAGTATTTAATGTGGCAGTTAAAATGTGCTGTAGCTGTTGATAGAGGATAAGTCCATCTGAAATGTGGCCAGTGCACACACAATGGTTTACTGTGCTTCTATTATCTTGGAAAATAAAATGTTTTAAAGGAATAATATACCTGGAGTCCTATTAAGAGCAAAGAAGCTGATGTTATATCCTGTTTCACAAGCTGAATGTTGAATTGCGTAACAAAGAGCACCATTACTCCTACTGTGCACTATCCCTGTCTTGTAAACAACCAGAAAATATCCAGGTATCCACGTATGATTAATACTTTTATTTTTTTATCAAGGAATAGCATACTAAGCTGAAAGCTTTTTTTTTACAGGTGCGACCTGGAAGCACAGGGAAGTTAAGTGACTTGCTCAGGGTCCCACAGTATGTAAGTGGAGCTGTGAGATTCAAAACCAGGGCTGGTCTGCTGGATGTCCATCGGATTTGCAGCTCAGAGCCTTAAACCACTGCACTATATTGTCTCCTAAATACTTCACCCCTCCCCACACACTCCTCACTAAAATGACCAGGAGGTGGTTCTCCTTGAGAATTAATCCATGCCTGGGGAGGGTTGGGGCATGAGGTCAGGGATTTTGTTGGAACAACATGTGAGAATTGAGAATTAATCCATGGTCACCTGTTGTCTTTCCTCCAATCAAGCGCCAACCCTTTTTGTTAGCCATGTTACACATGAGGTTCTATGTGATAATAAGCGATCGCATAAACCGTGATCACCGTTAGGGTGAGTGTACATTGCTGAAAACCAAATTGCAATGTACAGTCCCAGCAAGGCATCTTGCTGTAAGTATTTATGTGAGGGCTTTGCCCCACCTCCTCAAAAATAACCAGCTCGGGGGAATGTCGGGGAAGGGGACCGCTGCAATTAAAAATAAAATTAACACCCGCTCCTATAAAGAGCACAAAATATTATGCTACTCCCAGCCCTGAACCCTGTATTCTTCCTACTGTAGCCAGCCACCCTTACCACCATGCCACACAGTCAGCTTGGCAGCTTGCTACCTCAACACCCCTCACATACCTTTCCTCCTCTTCTGGTCTGTGTGTCACTCTTCCTTTGCTCTGTCCTCCTGTTGCTACCCTTTCAGGGTAGCTGACATTACTGAGCATTGAGACTGAGTCACTCATATTTGAGTCACTCAATCTTAGTTACCGTATTAACAATATACCTACAAATAGCTATAATCAATTCATAGCCTTACAGTGTTCAGGTCCTCCCTTCTTTTATCTCATTCTAGAACCTGACTGTCAGAGGAAATACAGTTTTGGAAGCCATAATTATGTCTTTGAGGACCCAATTAATCCAATCACACTTCTTCAAAAGGGATCACCTTCATCTGTAGATCTGTAGGATGTAAATGCCTGTACATGGTACACAAAAAGTGAGGCAGGTATGTTCTTAACTGATGCTATGGTCAGAGAGGAATCTAATCCTGGAAAATGTATAACCTTGTAGTAATGAAATAAATTCACCACCAGGACTAGTCTGTTGGCCTCTGCTTAAGCTTTCTTTCTTCTGCCACTTATTTATGTTACTGGACTTTCAGCTGTTGAAGCTCTGAATTACACCAAGGGTGTTTCCCCATGTGGATATAGGCCATACATGATCCTGCACCAGAATGTCATCGCAGATGTCAATATCCCATTATAGATAAAGGAAGGTCTGAGTGCCACTTTGTCCTATAAATAGACAACAATCCATGGTATGGATGGAATCTACAACTCAAGAGTCTTTAAACACTAAATAAACATTGATTCTATATATTGATTAGCCAACCTTCACCTTGAAGAAGTGGTAGATTCCATAGCACAAGATGTTGTTGGCGTATTATATGGTGGCTGTTATTGCTTAACTTTTATACAGTAGTTTGACTGCTCCAGGACAGCATAAAAATAAAACAAATTGTTGAGCTAGTAGCCATACTTCAACAATTTGTTTTAGTTACCAAATCACTAGTAACTGCAGAGCAAATCATGTTTCACAAGAGAAACCACTGGAAAAGTGAATCTACTGTATTGCTACATGGCAGACAGAACTGCCAGTCTGGTGCTGACCTACAATACACCTTGAGGGACCAGATAGTCTGTGGTTTAAGGAATGATTCTATACAAAAGTAACTTCTGACAAAGGGTAGGTAATGTTCAACAGAACACTGGGAATGGCAGTTTCCATGGAAGTAGTAGAACAAGATGCTTTTGAGTTCTGAACCAAAACCCAAGGGGAAGCATTAGTATACACACGTATTGTACACCTGAAAGTATAGACAATGTCCAAAATGGAACATCATAAACTGACAATGAGGCATTTCAAGAACAGAGCTTGCTAGAAGTGTGTTGGAAAAATGGGGCATATTCAAGATGTGTGCCAGCCTAGCATGACAAAGAAAAATGGGTCCTGTCAACCAAAGGAACAGGTGCCAAGTAGGTACCTGTACATGCAGTTCATGAAGGGAGTTCAAAAGTGATTGTAACATAGAAGGTATAGCATACCAGATCTTCAGGAGTTGTTCACAGAAGACACAGACACTGGTAGGTTTTCAGTGAACAGTTCTGCTAACAAACTATGAAAACATATATATTTTGTTTAGAGATTTGATTAAGGCAGAGTTACTTTCACTATACTTGTTATATGGGCTCCAGCCTGCAACACTGTGGGCTACATATTCTCACTGCATAGCACACTGAGAGGAAAAAGCAATAAATATTGAGTGCTCTTAGTAAAGGGTGGAATGGCTTTTCTATGTTACATCTGGTGTAGTCAGCAGGATTATTCTTATGCATTGTAAGTCACTTTGAAGCTGTAGGATTGAACACATGTGTCCAGTGTTTAATTCTTGCAGGTGATGTTGACTTTGGATAATAGAAAATAAGTGCCAGAGGCTTATGATCTGTGATTATACAAAAAAGTCAGCACTATAGAGATAAAGGTGGAAGTGTTCTCAATCCCAGGTGTCAGCGTGGTTCAGTTGGTGGCACATCTGCCTCTAGATCAGAAGGTTGTGGTATCCCATCTACAAGGTGACTGCGATTGAGCACTTTCAGAAAGAGGCAACTCAATCCATGGCACCTGTGCACAGACTACCTGGCAGAGGCGACTGGATGGGGGGGTAGCGAATATAGCAATGGGATGTTGCTATGTATACATGCACATGGGCGGTGGGGGAGAACCATGCTGTGCAATGGGGCAGATGGGAGGGAGGATTTGTAGGGTTAGTGCAGCAGTGGGCTGCTGAGCTGGCTGTGTGGCATGGTGGGTTGGTGGCAGGCTGGGGTTGGGAGGGTGCCAGGTTTGGTTCTGGGCTTGCTTGTGTTTTGTACCAGGTCAGGGTTTTGTTTATTTTAGTTTTGCACCCCCATGGACATGCACACCTCCCTGGGTTGAGGAATCCTTTAGTAGGGGGATATGGAGGTGAAGGAACTTAAATCTCAGGCACCCTCTTGCTGTTCACCACAAGTGTACATCGCCAAAATATATTTTCGTTGATGTCACTAGCCCAATCTTTTCTGTGCAATTATCTCTGTTTGACAGGAGTGATGGAGATAGTGTCACTGGAAAGGACTCTGCTGAGTATAGTCCCTAGGACAACTGGGCTAGCTTCCACTATTACTAATGCAGTCTCAGCTGGGTCAAAAAAGTTATATTGTTTTGTGTCATCTTTGTGTGACCCAGATGATGTTTGATCTTGTCCAGTGAAAACTGATGTTTCGAGTCTCATTTCCACAGTGTTTCCTTCTTGGTAAGCTTAGAGACTGGCTGGGGCATTGTGGCACAATTTGGAATAAACCATGCAGAATAGGTTGACATCCCCAGAAGGCTATACACTTCAGCTGGGTTGCAGGGAGCTATAATGGCTTTGGTGACTGTAATCTTTTGGGGTCAGCTGAGATGCCTTCTTTTAAAAAAATGCACCAATAGAATTTCAGCTTATGTTTGTTGTACTCACATTTGTCTTTGCTGAGGTTAGATTCTTCTTCTACAGCCTTTGGAGTACTGCTGTGAGGCTCTTGTCATGGTCTGCCTGTATTTAGCCACACACAAGAATGCCATCACTAAAATTCCTGAAACTGGAGATGCCTTGCAGCACCTGCTCTATTGTCTTTTGGAACAGTTCTACTGCAGATGAAATGCCAAAGTTTAGTCTTGTGAAGTGTCAAAGTCTTACATGTATGGTGAAAGTAATGATGTACCTTGAACCAGGAGCTAGTTCAAGCTAATTACTCTATGGCAGGTGTATTTCACTATTTCTTTTTCTTATATTTGCTATGGTGAAAATTCAGCAGAAATAAATAGGTAGTGAAATTATTTTGAAAGTTGTATGACTCTAATCTGTTTGATCTGTTACCTGGAATATGTTTGCTACTACCTGATTTAAATCAAATTAGACAACAGCTTCAGTGCAGTTCCTTACCGGGTGCTATCTTCATTTTGTATTATAGTAATCATTTTACAGTAATACAGCAATATGATTGTTGGATAATAAAATAAAATAAAAATAAATACTATCAATAGAGCTAGTAACATGCTGAGAGCAATACAAATTTCAAACACCATCAGACTCCTTCTGGCCACGTGGTGCTGGGGAAGCTGAGCACACCATGTCAGCATTCAGCATAGAAAAGATGGACAAGTATGTTATTGGTGATTATATATATATATATAGGATAAAGTATGGGGTGCAGTGTGTTACGAGAATTTAACACACACCGAGGTTGGATGGTTTGTGATAGCCATCCAACTTAGCGAGCAAATCAGTGAAATGCACTTCACCCTAAATTTATATATATATTGAAGGGTTCCATTTTTTTCTGGTAGGTTTAAAAAAAAAAAAAACTGAGTCTTACCTCATGGTGAGTAAATGGTTTAATGAGAACAGAGAACTGCAGGTTTAATATGTAACTCTAAATATTTAAGTATTTAACAAAAACTAAAGAAAAAATACTGTCATGATCGTTGCTATCCTTATACAAGTTGCGACTGTTTTCAAGTGCTGGCGTCATTGGACCTGCGGGGAAAGGTGAGGTTGAAAGGAGAGTGGTTAGGGAGGCGTGTTAATAGTTCTGTGTTTCCGTTTAGTCCAGCGGTTTGAAATGTGCTGAAAATGTTTTTTAGTTTCATTTTGGTTATTGAGGTACGGAGACTGTTCTTTATGGAGGCGAATGGCAGTGAGAGGTGAGTTGTTGTGCTGACTGATTTGTGTTAGAAAACAGACAGTGTGAGGCTCATGTTGAGTTTTACTTTCTGTCTCGGAGCATTAGCATTGGAAGAAGCCGCTTGAATGCCGTAACACCTACTCAGGTGTTATAGTATTTAACACATTTTTCCATTGAAAAAATGGAACCCAATAATTATAGAACACTTTATTGAATTTAGTAAAAATAATGTTTAAAAATAACAGCAGCAATAAGGAGACTTGTACAACTATAGGAATGATGTGTTTTTATTTATGTTAACATCAAATTATAACCCTTTGTGTCAAGGATTCATTTCCAAAGGCTCCATGTCAGTTAACAGAATATACAAAGGACTTAAAAATAACAGATATTACATGACAGAGACTTAATTACAAACAATAGCAATGTGCAGAACAAAATTCAAAAGAAAAAAGGCGTCAAACACAGCTGAAACTGTAGTCCTAAACAAGGAGGTAGTTAGGCAGTTTATCATAGTGCAACTACAGTATACAGACATGTTGCAAAGGATGCCATCTGAAGAGAGACATTGTCTCAGGAGAAGAAACTAACTTCAGACACACAGGTAAGTGGGAGGTTCATGGGGTCTAGGAGCTCGCTGATTGAGCGCCACGTGCATCTGTGGACAGAGAAAATGTGGTTCCTGACTGCAACTTTAAAGGACCTATTTTAGAGGGTGGTAATTGTGATGGGAGGAGTTGAACCAGGAAGGGGCCCTGTAACATAATTATCTTTGGGTGAGTGAAGTCCTAACCTAGGGACCTGAAGAGCAGTCTTGGAGGCACTATGAGTGGAGACAGAGGGGTAGCCAGGTGGAGGGATGTGGTCACCCAGAGGGAGAGACCAAGGAGTATTTTTTGCATGAAGGCAGGACTTATGTTGTAGTCTCTCCTCAAAATTGAGCATATTGGCGAAGAGTAGTGTGCCCACATATGGTTCCACCTGTCTGCGCCAGTCAGAGCTAGCAGGCCTTATTACTAGACATTTGGATTTTATTGAGAGTGGTGGCATAGGCAGCTACATAGACAGGGAGGCCATAATCAACAAGGGCAGGACTGAAGAGGTGACAGCTAGACAGAGGGTTTCTGGTGGCAGGCAGTTCTTTCGACGGTAAAGGAGGCTGATTCGAGCATACGTGACTGATGTGAGGGTGTTGATGTGTGGGTGAAATGTGAGAGGCGGGCTCAAATGTGATGCCCAGACATTTATATGAAGGACCTGATTCAGCGGGTGAAGCGAGTTGGAAAGTATGTAGAGGCGAGTCTCTGGCCTTGTTTTGATGATGGGCATATAACATTGGACTCTTCTAGTTCATCAAAGACTGCAGGGGCTGTGTGAGTATGAAAATGTGTAAAATCGAATAGGCATTTTGCTCTTGGGTGAACTTAGGTGCTGCTTGGTGGAGTTAAAAAGGTAATAAAACACAATCAGTGAACTAAGTCATGGTGTTTTGGTTGGCACAGTGATTTTCAGATTGACAAGGTGGCAAACCGATGTTCTCCCATTGTAAATGACCTGTGGTGGGAGGTAATCACCAGCAAGGGTGTATGACAGGACCATCAAAACCTGCCTTTTGTCACCAAGACCAGTGACAGAAACTTTTAGAGCTGCTGTCAGCCACAGTCCTTTCACAGCAGGGAACCATATTTATATTGATCTTACCCATATTCATTGTCAGCTCAGCAGGTATCAGTTCTCTGGTTACAGTTTTAGATATCCTGTCAAGAAAATGGTCCTTCAGTTTGGGAAAATTGGCTGGTGTTTTTCTACCTGCCCTTGTGCCTTTCTGCCTACTAAAAGCTCATGCAGTGCAAAAACAGCGGATTCCACCATTGTCAAGGAGGGACTGTGGAGAGTTACCCTTGACTATGCCCAGTGTAATAGCATTCATGGCTCTGGTGTTCACCACAGCCCCCTCTGACTGCGGGTTCCTGACAATATTTTCAAGTTTTGTCTCCAGATCTTCTATTAGCAGAGGTTTTATGTGATAATAGTGACTCCAGAATGGCGAGTCCAGAATCGTGAAGGTATTTTGGTGAGGGCACAACCAGTGACTTTCTTTTCCTTTCAGGAGCTTTACCCCGCACCCCCTTGCTTAAATAACCAACTCCAAGACTGTAGCACCTCTGGGAGGGGTATAACCTATGTCATCATTTCATCCTTGCCCTAATTTCCTTGGTGACTTGTGGACTCATCATTTGGAGTCGTAAAATTCTGAGAACCACCCTAGCAAGTCAGGTTGCCCACAGGGCTTTCTAAACAACTAAGGGAATAAAATGTAGGACTTGGAGTTACAAATTTGAGAGACATAGTCCACTTTGAAATTATGTATAGTGCTATCACTGACTTATTTTTCATTTTGCTATAATAATGATGGGCAGGGGCAATCACACCAGTCTCTGCCGCATACTGCCCAAGTTCAGATCTCACCATTGCAGGTAGTATTGGATGAGGGATGCCACTTTTGCTAGGGGCATTAAAATTTCTTTAACTGTAGTAGCAACACTGTCAGAGAACACTGATGCTTTGAGCTAGCTGGGCAGTGTCACACTCGGTAATGTAAAATGGATAGTCTTACTTAACAGAGTTTTTAGAATTGATCCAGCCTAGTATAGATACTGTTGCGATGTATTCAACAATCCAAGAGAGCTTGCCAGTGTACGCTACAGAAGCAACTGCCAACATTTATAGAAACTGACAAATGCAAATCAAAGCTTGTCAGCTGAAAGCACCTGATTGTCAGAATGCAAATTCATGTGAACATGAACCAATCCAAACAGCTGTCACTGTGAATTTAAAGTAGTATACAGTATAGCCAGCATTTAAGACAAGCTGGGAAAATGCCACAGCTTTATTTTGATCATGGATGAGGTAATCCACTGTGGGGTGATGTAACAGTCTCAGAGGACAGCCATATCCACACACACATATGCATAGTCTGTCTGGGTTCTTTGGCTTAGGGGTTAACACAAGTGGAGAAACCTACAGTGTGTGTATGCTCACTTTTCAATGAGTCCTTGCTCCTACAGGAGTGCCAGTTCATCATCAGTCATTTTCCACAAATGAAAAGGATTCTCCTGTGGGCTGAACACCTGTCTGTGCTTCCAAGTTGATGTGCAGCAACTTGAAAACTCTTAGTTACCGATTCTAGAAAAAGGTCAATATACTCTTCAGTAAGAGAATCTGTGAATAAGGAATAATGCATGACAGGGTGTGTGTGGTACTGGGATAACGCCACGCCTGGGGAGGGTTAGGCATGTGAGCCGCAGGCCAAGTGTATCCAATACCCAGAAGTGGCGTATCCCAAACAACACACACCTGGAGTGCATTATTCCTAATATCAATGGCTAATGTTTAACTACAAGAAAATTAAATAAAAAAGTATTTCTGTAAACTTTTTACTTGTTTTTTGTGAATGGAAGTGTATTTATAGAAAAAAGTTCTTTTTTATGTGTATCCAACAGGTGGGCGCTGTCTGTACAATAGATGAATTTTATTGATCACCCCGGCTGCTAGTGCTTTTCTACGGAGGTAGGAACTGCTTTTCTACGGAAGAACAGAATGCTGGCTATATTTTTTAAAAATGGATGACGTTGAAAAGTGAGAGAGGAGAACAACATTGTGGTGACTGTTAGCACATGCGGTTTCCACTCACTGGCTTGGTCGGTTTGGAGAATGGTGTGTGAGGCAGAATGGGGTTTGCGATCATTGTGGTGCTTCTCGACTTTGGTTTCCGCCCACTCGCTTGGTGGGTTTGGAGAATGATGTGTGAGCCAGAATGGGGTTTGCGATCCTTGTGCTGCTTCTCCAACTTTGAAATGGGAGATGATTTATTAACTGATTCAGTGGGTAGAGCGTGCATGCTCAGAGTGATGACTGTAAGCAGTGAAGCTGCTGGGTAACCAGTTTCGTTTGATGTAAATTTTTTTTATTTTACAGATCAGAGGAATAATGTTGTAAGATTCTGGTGGTGGCTTTATCTTTAGGCATTTTTTGGTTGTGTTGTTGAATTTGTGAGCTGTGGGAGGGAAGAGTTTCACAGAGAAAAAAATCACACAAGTACTGAGGAGTTCACTTCAGCCATGGCGACTGTGGCACCTGGACATGGTTTTACTGGATAATTTTAACATTTTATAATGGTTTTAGGAAACATCACTATGCCCGTGGTGATATGCCAGGATATTGCCACAGGCATAGTGTGAGATTGACCAATCACAGAATAGGAATCTTTCTTGCCATTGTATAATGAGCGTTAAGACACTGGTTTGTCTGGTGACACCAAATTAAGAATGTGCAACAAGTGAAGGTCTGTTGTCATCTGAAACTGAATAAAAGACAGACCTTTCTTGTACAAAAAGGTTCTAGATGCAGTCTCTGCAAGGTTCTAGATACAGTCTTTGCAAAGGTTCTAGATGCAGTCTTTGCTTTGTGCTTCACTGTACTGCCAAATTTTCTTAAAAGTGGCAGAGCTGTTTGAACACCATAGGGGCACATTTTCACCTTGGTGCACTGGAGCTGTGCTTTGGGTGCTAGGTTGTTATAGACAGTTTTATCTATTGGGTTAGCACCTACCCCAGGATCCACAATAACATTACTTGAAAAGCCCTACATAATTTCTCCATGGGTGGCTGCTTGGGGTAATTTACAGTACAGAAGAAGCAAACAGGTAAGTAAGTAAGTAAGCTTTATTATAAAGCACCTTTCAAATACCAAGGCACTGTACAATACAGCAATAAAATCACACAATTAAATAGATAAATAAACAGACAACAATATGAAAGTAAAATTACATCAAATAAGAAAGTAAGTTATAAATCATCAAAATCTAAAAGAGTTGACGAAGAACTATCAGAAAATGCTTGTTGAAAAGATAGGTCTTTAATTCAGTTTTAAAACTTTTGTCAGTCAGGCATTCTCTTAACTGATGAGGTAGAGAATTCCACAGGGTAGGTATCGCATGTGAAAAGGCTCGGGTGCAGAAGTTTTCGAACACCTAGAAATTTCTAGAAATCCCTCGTCAGTGGATTGGAGAGGATGGAGGGGCAGTAGGGAGTTAGAATATCTTTCAGATAGCTGGGTCCCTGTCTGTGTAGGCTTTAAAGGTTAGCAAGCCAATCTTGAAGGTGATTCACTACTGAACAGGCAGCCAGTGCAGTTAGTGCAGCACAGGCATAATGTGACTGGCTCTAGATGTGTCAGTCAAAAGCCTGGCCGCAGCATTCTGCACTAGCTGTAGCGGCAAAATATCAACCCCTGGAAGCCCTAGGTTGAGGGCATTACAATAATCAAGGTGGTTGATGACAAAGTGTTGGACCAGGGTAGCCAAATCATCCGGGGGACCAGGTGTTTCACCGGGTGGTGTTCCTCAGATGGTAAAATAGAACTTGACAACAACGACACCTGAGATTTCAGAGTCAGACCATTGTCAAAAATAACACCAAGGTTCTTCATCCAGTCTGGGGTGGACAGCTGGACACTGTCAAGACATAAGTCTGATGGTTGTCCAGTGCCTAAACCTACCTCTGGGTGACTTGGGTCCATGACTAACACCTCGGTCTTATCTAGATTCAGTCTCTGCCAGCAGGTGCTCATCCAGTCTTTGATTTTGGTGAGACAGCTGTTAAAGACAGAGATTGCATCCTCCTGTCTGGATAGAAAAGATAAATACAGTGGAGCATCATCTGCATAGCAGTGAAAACTGAAACCATATTGTCTTATGATATCTCCTAATGGCAGCATGTACACTGAGAATAACAAGAGTGACAAACTGTGGAATGTCACAAGGCAGAGGAGGGTGTCAGAGGAATAAATCCTGTGACAACCTTCTAGGATCTGCCTGTGAAGAAAGACTGGAATCACTTGAGGACTACACCTGAAAGTCCACAAAGAAAGTGGAGGTGCTCAAAAGCACACCATGGTCCACAGTGTCGAATGCTGCAGAGATCAAGAAGGACCAAGATGGTATGTGCCTTTAGTCTCTCACTATTAGGAGGTCATTCAATACATGGACGAGGTGGTCTCTGTACTGTGTTTCTTCCTAAATCCTGACTGGAGAGCCTCATAGATACCATGAGATTCCAAGTAATCCTCCAGTTGTAATGCCACCACCCTTTCAATATCCTTGCCTACAAAAGGCAGGTTAAAAATAGGCCTGTAGTTACAGTAGCTAATTGGTTTGAATCTAGGAGATTTTTAAGAGTGGTCAGAGGGCACCGCCTCCTTGGGGATCAGGAAAGACCCCTCACTCCAAATAACCAAACAATTTCTGCTAGGATAGAGCAGATGGTATCAGCACAACCGATTAGTAAAGGAGTTGGGCCTGATCCGGACTACAGCTAGTTGGTTGCGTAGTCTGGATGATTTGGATGATATCCGTGTGTTCTGGCTTGTCAAAGTCTGACCAGGTAGGCTGCGTGCTCGTCTCCTCCCGCCCGATCAATGCAATCCCTCACGGGAGTGTCAGGCAGGTGCTGGTGCAGATGTTGGCAACCTTATCTGCAAAAATCAAGTGAGCTCATCACACCCAGCCTGCGAAAAAGTTCTTGGGGCTGGAGACATATCGGATTGCACAATCTGACTACAGTCTGGAAGAGCTGAGCTGGTCAATTTCGATCATCAGAAATTTTCCTGGATAGGAATTCTACACCTTCTTTCGGGTGATTTCTAATTGATAGATTTTATAATGCTCCATCAATCTAAGCCCATCTACATCAGAGCCAGACTTCTGCCAAGCTCTCCCTAGCCTTTGACCTGCTCTCCTCAACTCCTTCAAGGAACCATCAAACTAAGAGTTCCTTGAGTGAAGATTGGTGGGTGAACATGAACTGGTGCAATCTTGTCCAGGGCATCTCCCACTGCCCTATTATAGGCCAGAACTAGATCCCTGGATTCATGCTTTCTCTCAACAAACCCGATAGATCCAACACCGCCATGAGGCCTTCAGGAGTAATACCCTTAAAGGGCAGTACTGGAACATCTCCGTGGGGGCAGGCCTTTTAGGGGAGCCCCAAAACTAAACATTATGTTGTGATGGTCAGACCAACCAACTGGCTCCACCCCAAATCGGTGATCTCCATCCACAGGAGGAACACCAGGTTCAACAAGTGACGCTTATGTGGGTAGTGGAGGTAATAACCCATGTCGTAGCATCAACATAAGCTGAAGGAGTCTCTGTCCAAAATGTGAGAGTTCATCATTGACCACGCATTGAAGTCCCAAATTAACCATCTGGTGGGGGCTCCAACACTAAATCAATGAAGAAGTCCGCACACTCCTTCTGAAACCTTCACCTTCACCTGGTGGACGATAAATGAGGAGTATCCCGAACCCCACACCAGCTCCAAGGATACACTCAAAGGACCTGATGGTCCCCACTGGCACATCTGCAAGGTTCAGTTCTGGTTTAAATATAATGGCAACACCCCCACCCAAATGATTCAGCTTCAGGCGGTGTATCATTAAGTACCTGACTGGAACAGCTGAAGCCAATATAGGGTCAGCATTTCATCCTGCCAGGTCTCGGTGATGCAAGCCAGGTCAGTTGTTCCATCAAGATCAGCTACAATAGCTGTCTTGTTTTTAATTAGGCCTGGCATTACATAACATAACATTACAGGTAGATGCGTGTGTGCCAGTGAAGGACCAGGTGCAGGCCGAGGATGGCTAGTGCCAGAAACAGAGAAGTCCAACACTGGTGGCCACACTGCAGTTGCTAGTGAAAGGTAGTGACTTGTAAAACTTGTAAAAATCCAAAGACAAGAAAATGCATTCCAGAAGTGTCTAATGACACATAGAAAAAAATGTGCAGTGCAAATTCAACAAACAAGACATTGCAGACATATGGAGTGCAGGCACTACACTATGTATCCTGGCTCTTTGTCAGGTAATGCTTCATCATGGGATCGGTACCTGGAGAAAATGACACCTTTTTAAACCAGGAAGATGATCACATGATTAATTCATCAATTAATTAATTAACTACAGGTAGTCATCATTTTGTATGCTGCGAACACGTTAAAACAGAGTTCCTACTGTCAGCATTGCTACTCTCCCCAGCCCATTCAATTCCTTACCTTATCAGTACTGAGCTGCTGAAGTCTGGCATAAAAAGTCCCTTTGTGCAAAATGGTATATCCTACGTAACTTAGAAATCTATATGCTGGCCAAAAGGACCAACTTTCCAGTCCGGAAAAACCGTCCCTAAGTTAGACCATACAGCCCTGTTTTGTGATGTCACAAAATGAAGGCTGTGTGAGTGTGCCTCATTTAGTTCTATGGAGCCAGTATTTTCAGATATATTTATACCCTTTGTGTGGGATTTTATTATATCAAAGTGATTGATCAACTAATAGGGACCCAATTGGTCAATGATCGCTTTGATATAATAAAATCTCAGCATTAAAGGGTATAAACTATTTGAAAATAAGCCCCATAGAACTGAATGAGCATACTCATGCAGCCTTCATTTTGTGACATCCAAACAAAGGCTGCATATAGCAGATGTGGGGGCGTGTTTTCTGACCAGGAAGTCTGTCCTTTTTGGCCAGCATACAGATTTCTAAGTTTACAAGGGATATAACTTTGCACAAAGAGGCTTTAGGCCAAACTTCAGCAGCTCACATGCTAATAAGGTAAGGGAATCAAATGGCTAGGGCAGGCAGCCACTAGGAAGTTGCTCTTTAACCTAGAGACAGTATTTATAAGTTTTTAAGTAAATACATGAGCAAAGGTGTTTATAGGTGACCCAGGTGTTCCAAGAAAGGCACACAGAGAATGGTGAACTAGATATATCAAACTACATAAAATAAAACAGACATGTGAATATAAAACACATAAAAGTGAAAAGATCTAAGGGTGCTGCAACAAACATTTCAGATATACATTACCATGCCAGCAATAAATATTAAGCTATAACATAGAGAATAATAAATAGGTAAAGTGTGTGTTATGGACTTTTCACACACCGGAGTGTGTGATGACCCATAAACCTGAGAGCGAAGCTCAACAGGGTTATGTGGTCATCACAGACAGAGGATGTGTGAAAAATTCCATAACATCAAAGTTACTTTCCTTTATTTTTATGTTGGTTTGTGCGCATGCCAAGAAACATCTTGCGCTAGTGCGGGTCTTGGGGCGCTGATATTGGGCGAATGCAGGGCACACTTCAGTAGGTGCGTCCTCATCCCCAATCAGCCTTCATGCCACCGCCACACCATGCATTCATAATGGGGTAAGCACATCAAAGCAAAGGTCTGCTGCAATCCGAGCAAAGCTCGTCCATACCAGCGATCCTTTGCTTGACATGCTCACTGCCATTATGACCATGGTCAGTGAGCGGAAGGCTGCCTTCACTTGCTGACATCAGGGGTGCCCAATCCCCTGTCGGCAACCCCCGTGTTTGTGTGCCGACAGGGAGCCCACTCCCATCGGCATACCCCCCAAATATTGAATGCGAAGGGGTGCCCAATCCCCTTGGCTCGTGCCCGCTGTCTTCTTTGCTCCACCGACGGGGAGCCTACTCCCCATCGGCACCACCTCCAACTGTTGAATGTCAGGGGTGCCCAATCCCTCGGCTCGTGCTCCCCTTTCTTTGTTTGCGGTGGGGGTGCCCAATCCCTCGGCATTACCCCCGTGTTGTGTGCCAACGAGGGTGCCCAATCCCCATTGGCTACTGACACCCCCTCAGAAAACACTTAGGTGGCATGCTGGGAGCCCACCCCAGTGGTGCCAAATGCCCTGTAAGTTGAAAATTGTCCCGCGACGTTTTCCTTTTTTTTTCCCTGCAAACGAAAACCGTCCCTTGTAGTCTAGATGCCCCTCCCCACCCACACCCACTCACTCGCAGCTCCTGCCTCCCTCACCCCCTCACCCCATACTTACCTCCGGACTCTGGCGCACGATCTTCCGTGGACCGGGAACACGTCCCGCACCTTCAAAGCCGACCGCGAACTGAGGAAATGCCGGTAAGCTGTATAATGCAATGAATAGGGTTTTTCAACTTTGCTGCATATCTCAGGCATTTCTTGGAATTTTGGCACCAAATTTTCCAACATGGGGTTTTGGGCCCCTCCTCATGAATTCTATCACTGTCATGGCATTAATTGGCCTCAAAGGTGATTTTTGCAGTCACTGCGCAAAATCACCTTTTTGGTTTCCATTAACAAAATAACAGTGCCAGTGTTCATGAGGAGGCTTCTCAAAAGCCTATGTTCCAAATTTGGTGGAAAAATCCAACAAATGCCTGTTTTACGTGCGTTGTGCAGTAGTTGCACGCAGGTTCGTAACTTCATGCATTGGCAATATTTTAATGCTGGATTTTCAGCATTGGCATTTTGTGCACCTCCTTATGAACAGTACAGCTGTCATTTTCACATCCTGCCCAAATGTGTTTCCACACTCCGCGCACAATTGCGCAGTCACTGTGGGAAATAAGTGTTTGGGCCAGATTATGAAAATGATAGTGACACAGTTCATGAGCAGAGCTCCTAGACTGCCTATGTTGAAAATTGGAGCTGATACTCCATAAAATGACTGTGTTATGAGTGTCGTTGGCAGATTGCATGCATCCTCGTACCATCGTGCATTTGTGATATTTTCACTCTGGATTTTCACCATTGCCATTTTCCACACTCTTGATGAACAGTACAGCCGTCACTTCACATATCCTGCCCAAAATGTGTTTCCACACTTCGGCAGAATAAGCGTGGTCGCTGTGAAATCACTTCTTAGGACACTTTGAGGAAATGACAGTGACACTGTACATAAGCAGAGATGCTAAAATGCCTATGTTGAAAATTTGGTGCCAAGCCTATAAACTGGCAGTGCTGCAAGCGTGCCTTGCATATTTCCCACGCACCCTTGCAACTCCGCAAATTCCGTATATTTGTATGCTAGCATTTTCAGCACTGGCATTTTATTACACCTCCTATGAACTGTGCAGCTGCCATTTTCAATCCTGCCCAGCATGTTTTCCCGCACTGCACTAACAAACACCCATAGGGACACCCTAATGGCTCTCCTCTCTGCAGGGTGGGGTGGGTTGGCATCAGTTCAGTACTTGACTGCCACTCCTATGCTGCATCTCTCTACTCCTGCACTGCCAATGGCAGCAAGACAACATTCGGCATTGACAAATGCTTGTTTATAATTGCTGGTGTGGAGGCTTAGACTGTATTTCTAGCAGCTTGAAAGAAAGACCTTTCTAAGCTAGAGAGCAGTTTATTTTTGAAGAAATTGAAATGCACATGGATAAAACACAGTTGAAAATACTGCAGTTGAAATACTTTTTGTGAAACAAAGGAATACGCCAGTTTCTTTGAGGAATATCATATCAACCAGATTTTGGGTTATTATGAAGTGTCACATCAAGCAGATTTCGAGGTTATTATTGCCTTTGAAGCAATAACCCAAATCTATTGTTCTTCATTTTAACAAAACAGTAATCCGGTTGATATGTATGGTCACCAGTAATTATAACCAAATAATAAGTTTACATGAGAGTGCCCTGAAGACTGAGCTATCAGATGAAAGCCTGACCAATTTATTGAAATAATAGACAGAAATATGTGAAGATGAAATAGGCAGAGTTGGGAGCCAGACCCCAGATTGCTCAATTGCATATGTCAGCTCAAGACATGGGGTAAAAGCAGTAATACAGTGCTCCTCAAACCTCTCCCACCATCTACGAAAGACAGAAATGAGAGAAGAAATTAATACAGTCTATTGAAAACAAGCAATTCCAAATAAATGCAGATATCTACACTTAGAAGCATTAATATTACTTGTTGATAATTAGGCACAGAATTATAGAGATATATGAGAGAACGCGGGTACAGTATTTGTACCAGTGGGCCCCAATGAGCAAAAGTTAATCCAAACTTGTATGTATGGTTATAGAAAGGATTTTAAATCCCAAATGTTATTGAGACCATTTGGTTGCAGGCTCCCTAGGCTAAAAATCCAAGAACGTTCTCACTGGAGTAACTATTACCCCTCTTCAACCAACCTTGGCACAACTGCTACAGCCACCTTGACTACCCTCCCTTGCCATGACTACCATTGCTGAACTCCTAAAAACACTCATGGACTAACCCTACCAAACATGGCCTCCCCAGACGTTGCAACACCCAATCATTTACGTCATACTGGATTCATTTCCTAAAAGATTAATAATCATCCTATTATTAATGTCAGGGAATGTATACCTAACCTGGCCCACCTTGCTCAATGAACCAAAGCCCACTAGGTAACATCACAATGGGCTTGATGAAACATAGAAACATAGAATTTGATGGCAGATAAGGACCGCATGACCCACCTAGTCTGTCCATTTCCCTATCTAACGGATAAGCAGCAGATCCTAGTTAACCAACAGCCTACTTCCTCCTAGCCCCACTAGAATTGCCTTATGTCTGTCCATGCATTCTTGAAATCCGCCACTGTTTTGACTCTGCAACCTCTTCAGGAAGGTTGTTCCTTGCATCTAACCCTCTCTGCGAAGAAATACTTCCTCACATTACCTCTGAGCCTTCCCCTCTATCTTCAAATGTGCCCCTTGTTCTTGCACATCTCTTTTCTGAAAGATTCTACCCTCTTGGACTTTGTTGATTCCCTTGAGGTATTTGAAAGTTTCTATCATGTCCCCCTCTCCTCCTTTCTTCGAGGCTATACATCTTAAGCTTCTTTAGTCTTTCTTCATATGTCTTCTGGTGCAGACCCTGCATCATTTGGTTGCCCTCCTCTGGACAGCCTCCACCCTGTCTATGTCTTTGCAGAGATAGGGTCTCTAGAACTGTACACAGTACTCCAGATGTGGTCTTACCAACTGTCTGAACAGAGGGATAATAACTTCCTGTTTTCTACTGGTGATGCCTCATTATGAATACCAGTGTCCCCCGCCCTCCTTACTGCCTTCTCACATTGCTGGCCCACCTTTAGGTCATCTGATATGACTACCCACAGGTCCCTTTCCATTTTGTTGTTGTCAGCATCTCACCCCCATTGTGTACTCGTCCCTGGGTTTTGTTTCCCAGGTGCATTACTTGCACTTCTTTGCATTGAATCTAAGCTGCCATACATTTGACCATTCCTCCAACCTTGCCAAGTCCTTTTCATCCTTTCCACCCTACCTTGCATATCAACCCTGTTGCAGATCTTTGTGTCATCTGCAAGAGAGATACTTTCCTTTTAGTCCCTCTGTAACGTCATTTATAAAGACATTAAAAGGACCGCCCAGTACTGAATGCTGCGGTACCCCACTAGTAACCCTCATTTCTTCTCTGTGGACTCCATTTACTATTACCCGCTGTGTCCTGTTGTCCAGCCAGTATTTTACCCAGGCTACCACCCTGGGACCCACTCCCAGGCTGGCTAATTTGTTTATTAATCATTTGTGTGGGACTGTGTCAAATGCCTTGCTAAAGTCTAAGTAGGCCATGTCCAGAGCCCTCCTGGTCTACTACTTTGGACACCCAGTCAAAGAAATCAATTAGATTTGTCTGACATGACCTTCCTGCTGTGAATCCATGCTGCCTTGGGTCCTGTGTCCCACAGGCCTCCAGGTACTCAACAATTCTTTCCTTCAGCAGTGATTCCATCATTTCCCTACCACTGAGGTCAAACTGACAGGTCTGTAGTTTCCTGCCTGTATCTTGCTCCCACTTTTGTGAAGGAAATCACATCTGCCCTCCTCCAGTCCTCAGGTACCACACCATCCTCCCATGATTTATTAAAAGGGTATTCAGTGGTGTTACTAGTACTTCCTTTAGTTCTTTTTAGAATTCTGGGGTGAATCCATCAGGCCCCATTGCTTTATCCACCTTCAGTTTCAAGAGTTCTTTCGGAACCCTTTCTTCTGTGAAAGGACTAATATCAACCCCCATCCAGAGTGCTTCTATTGACTGGATTAGGTGTCTCCCCTGCTTTTCCATTGTGAATACTGAGCAGAGTATTTGTTCAGTATCCCTGCTCTTTCACTGTTCGCTCTATGCCCAACCACCTTCTTCTTTATTCAGCCTCAGTATCCCTGCCTTAGTCTTTTCTTTGCTCCTTAATGTACCTATAAAGGTTTTATCCCCTTCTTAACTGAGTTGGTTATCTTTTCCTCAGTTTGGGCATTTGCTATTCTGACTGTCTTCCCGCTTCCTTCTGCTTTTAATGGTACAGTTCTCTGTCCTGCTCCTTCTGTTTCCATTCTTCCTGAATGCTATCTCTTTCTCCTTACCTTCCCCACTACTTCCTTTGAGAACCATAGAGGTTTTCTATCATTTTGATTTGTTTATTTGCTTCACACAAGGCTTGTTGCCTCTGTGATGGCAGTTTAATGTTTCCCCATTGTTTGCTCCACCCCACCTTCTTGCCTGTTTGCTAGTGCTTTTCTGAGGCACTCACCCATTTTGACAAAATCAGCACTCCTGAAGTCCAGTACCTTCGCTTTTGTGTGGTTTGACTCTACAGCTAAGTTTATCATGAACCACAGTTTGGTGGTCACTTGTTTCCCAGATTGCTATCCACTTCAAGATCAGAGGTCCTTTCTCCATCCCCATTTGAGAGTACCAGGTCTAAGATTGCTCCTCCTGAGTGGGTTTGATGAATATTGGGAGCCTGATGCGAAGTTTCTCCAATTCCAGACCTGGATAGCACAGCACTGCCCAGACATTATATATATTACAGACTCATGGTTATCACCCAAGATTCCTGATTCCTCAGTATACCTTGATGGGTACATTCTTTTCTGCCTTGATAGAATATCCAAGCGTGGGGATGGGTGTTCTACCTGTGAAATGATCTCCAAGGACAAGTGATGCGGGCAGTATCTCATCAAAAGCTCAGATCCCATCTATTAAACTCCCAATAGGTAGACAGAGAAAAATCTCCTCCTCATCACAGTTTACCTACCACCAGGAGGCAATGGAATAGGAATGGAGCAATTTATAAATTATTGTCAACAATGCAATCAGAACTGGAAGCACATAACTATGAGGGATTTCCATACGAACTGGCTGGCACAGGACACGGTGGTCACTAGAGACCAGATAACCACTCTGTACCTCTCACAGATGGTGACTGAGTGACCAGGAGAACTACCAACTGGCACCTCCACACTTATTAACTGGTTGTTAACCTCATGCCCTGAGCACATTGCTAATATCTGTGCTCACAGATTCACTAATGACCATTCACCTGTGATCTTTACGTGGTCCAACAAGTTTAAAATCCACCAAGGCTTTCAAGAAACAGGGCCCTTAAAAAGGTCAGCTACAGTATATAATTTCAAGCAATTCCTGAAAACACAAACTGGTCCCCACTGGACTTCACTGAAATTCTAATCAGGCACTTGATTATTTCACACTCATCTTCAATGGTGCCTGTGATATTTTTGCACCCTTTGAGTTGACCAAAGTGAGGGTATCATTAACCTGTGGCTAACGAGCCACATCATAGAACAACTGTAACACAGGGATAATCTTTGGCATGGGGCTCAAGCCACAGGGAATATGGGTGACTTCATAGTCTATAAGAGGCAAGAAACAATGCACAAGACTCATCAGGAATGCCAAGGCTAGTTATTATTGGGAAGAGCTGGGGAGGACCTGGGGAAATGGAAAACTTTTCTGGAATGGTCTCAAGTCTCTGACTGGTAACGTATCCAAAGCTCACCCAGAGCTGACTACAGGCACCAGTACCTTACAGGACCCTAAGGATGTAGTGAATGCTTTCAATCTGGCATTCACAGACTTGAGTTCAGTCCTACCCAAGACTACCTTAATAACCCACCCCGTGTAAATACAACAGCCACGACCCTCATCCTGTCAGGAATACCACCAAACCATTATTCTATTTCCAACAAATCTCACAGTCAAACGCCATTAAATACATTAAAAGAGTCCTTGGAAAAACTAGGATTGCCAGAGACAATCTGGATATGAAACTGATTGCTCTCACCATCGACATAATCACCCTCCCCTCACCAAGTTATTTAATATTTCCCTGAAAACAGGAATATTCCCAGATAAATGAAAGATAGCCAACATTACACCTGTGCTTAAAAGTGGAGATAGGACACTACAGGGGTATATCTTCCAATCTCAGTACTCCTCCACTTTCAATGGCCTGTGAAAGAATTGTTGCAGATCAAGTGGCTGACTACCTCAATAAATGGTTCTTTGTATCAAAGGGTTTGTAAGGTCTATAAATATAGACCCTACAGATTTGCCACTATCTAGGGCATAGTATAGCTGGCTGGCATATTCCATGAGTGCAGTGATAGTGCTATGGCATTTTTGAAGCCATGCTGCTGATCACATAAAAGGCTGTATTTATTGAGGTGGTCAGCCACTTGATCTGCAACAATTCTTTCACATACTGCTACATATACTGCTTGGCAACCTCGTGTTACTAGGAATGTCCTATGAGACAGTTAACTAGTTCGGCACCTATCTGTCACAAAGGTCGAATGTGTTAAAATTTCTGGAGTCACTTCTGACCCAAGGGATGTGATCCTCGAGGGTGCCACAAGGGTCCATACTTGGCCCATTACTCTTTAGTGTCTTTATAGACTCATTGCACTCCACTTGTCCTGCAAGTATGGTGCTGTATGCAGATGACACAGTCATCTCTGTCCCTGGAGTCAGTTATCCAACATAGTCACAGCTCTACAGGATTGCTTCAGAAACCTTGAGTCATGGTTCACTCAAAACAAATTACTGCTAAACTATAAAAACTAAGATAATGCACATCTCTCTCCCCAAAACAAGAAGAAAGCTGGACCCTTTGCATCCATAGTTGCAAAGGAGAAGCACTAGAGCAGGTTCACACATTCAAATATTTGGGGTTTAACTTAATGATACCCTATCCTTTGTGGGACATATTGATCAAATCATCAAAATGGCAAATGTCAAATTGGGGAGCTTCCATAAGCGCAAGCATTCTATGGCAACTGAGGCACTGAGCCTGGCAACAAGGAGCTCTGTACTGTCCTCAACAGAGTACGGGCTTATAATATACAGTGCTGCTCCTGACTCTACCTTAAAATGTATAAAGACCCTGCTTAATAAAGCTTGCAGGCTCGTCCTGGTGGCAGAACACCTCACCCACACCTGTCAGCTTTACAGTGACACAAGTTGGCTCATTTTGCAGCAAAGGGTCAAGTACCAGGCCTGCATGCTTGAGATGAAATTTCTGCTTGGATTAACACCTGCATCAATGGACAAAATTTTCAGATATGCCACAACAGCAAAATGACCCCAAGATCAGCTAAGGGGGTACTCCAGGTACCATTTTGGTGGACTACCTTTACACAGCATGCCATCTCTGTTAGGGGACCATAATGGGTCAATGAACTTCCAGCATGACTAGCTGACTATGGGAAAATCTGCCACTTTAAAAAGGCCTACATCTACTACTGGTCCAAGCAAACCCCTGTGACTGCTTTTAGCTGACTCAACTCCCCAAAATTGTGACTGCTTCAACTGACTCTACTCCTGAAATTACCCAGTCTGCCCCCCATCCACACCCCTCCTTTTCTTTTCTCCCAGTCCTAGCTTGCCTTATCCTCCTCTCGCCCTAGCCTGTCCTCCATCAACTCAACTATTTATTTATTTATTTATCACTAGGATTATAGACCTTTGAACCAATGGTTCTTTTCAAAGGTTCTGTGTCAGATACAGAATACAGAGCATATTAAAGACAGTGATAATGTTACAATACAGGCATGAAGCTAAAACATCTGCCAAGGCAACAAAGATACATAAACATTCAGGTTACAGATTTTACGGGAAAGTGCACTAACAGAGTACGTGTAACAGTGTAGGAATACAGAGGAATATAGTACCAGAGTAGATGCAGGAGGCAGGAAGGAGAAGTATGTGAGGGGGAGCTGCTGTCAGTTCAGTATGACATTGTCTCCAGGGCTAGTAGAGAGAGTGAGCAACAGTGGGCAGAGAGGAGTCTGGGAGAAAAGGGGTGGGGTGAAGCAGGAGGCAGGGGATGAGGGAAGTGGGGAAGCAGGCGGGGGTGCTCTTGTCAAGTTTAAGTTGGGAGGAAAGGGTAGGTGGTAAGGAGGGAGGGGTGGGTGGTAGGTAGGTGGAACAGGGGGTGAGTAGTTAGATAGGGCTAGAATTAGTCATTTCCTAGAACTGGGCAGGGTCTAGGTGTTAGGGGCAGTTACAACTGCTTTGTTGGGTGAGGTGCTGGCACAGATTGAGTTTAAAGGTGCCAAGGGAGGGGATGTTAAGTATCTCGGGGGAGTCTATTTAGCCAGCTAGGGGCTCTGTAGTGAAATGCTGTCTGGTCTTAGGAAGTTTGGCAGTGAGGACTAAGTAACTTGTTGCCGATGCTCCGTGGGTGTTGTAAGGATTAGGAGCTGTTATCAACAGGGGCAGGGTGCTTGGTGGAGCTTTGCCTAGGTTGATTTTTTCACAAAGAGGCAAGTTTGGTGGGTAATCCTACTTTTTGAGATTCATCCGTTATGTTTGTGCATATAGATTGCAGGTGTGGGTGTACCTGTGGGCACCGTTACCAGTCAACATGCCTTGTTAAGAGCTACGGTGATTCTCTTCAGGGTTGCATTGGAGGCTGCACCATAGAATATCAGCCTATAATTGATGATGGAAATAACCGAGCTGAATACTGCAAATTTGAGTGCCTCAGGGTGAGGCAGTAGTGGTGCCTATTTAGTGCACCAATACAAGATTTATTGCCCTAGCTATTTGGTTGATGTGGGCTGAGTAGGACAGGATGCTGTCTAGAGTTATGCCTAGATATTTGAATTCCTTCATTTACTCAAGGTTTTTTTTTATTTGTTTAGTATGGTGAGGTAGGTAGCTTTGTAGCGGCTGTGTGGGGTGATAAAAGCATCACTATTTGTTTTGTTTTTGTAGTTCGATAATAGTTTATGGTTCTTGAACCAGCATTCAACCTCCTTGAAAATGGTTTAGAGATCCCTAGTGAGAAGGTTGGGGTCAGAGTGAGCAGAGAGAACAGCATCATCTGCATACAGAATGATATTAGTAGAATATGCTTTTGGGAGTGAATTTAGGAAGATACTGAACAGTAAGGGTCCAGGATAGAGCCTTGGGAACTCTGGGTTACTGAGCGGCTGCTAGATAGTATGTTGTTAATTCGGACCTGCTGCGACCTGGTACTAAGATAATTTTCAAATCATTTGTTGACCTCATTGGATAAGCCCGACGACCTGGAGCAAGTTAAGTAGGAGTGAATGGTTCACAGTGTCAAAGGCCTTGCTGAGGTCATTGTAGACTGACCTCACCAGCTGACCATGATCGAGTGCACTGTGTAGGAAGTTGGTGTATTCCAGCAAGGCAGCAGTGCTATGTGCTTTCCAGAATCCATGCTGCTCTGTGCATTGGAGGTTATATTTGGTCAGATGTTCTGTGAGTCGGTCAGCGACAATACGCTCTACTGCTTTGGAAAGGGGAAGGATAGAGATAGGATGATAATTTGAGGGACGTGTCTTGTCACCACTTTTATAGACAGGTACAACAGAGGCAGATTTCCAAAACTGAGGAAATTGTTGGTAAGAAAGGAAAGGCTGATGAGTGCGGTAAGGTCTGAGGACATAGTCAAGGGTTAATCTGAGAAGTTTGAGGTCCAGGGAGTCGCTGCTGTGTCTGACATTACCAGAGCCTTTTGGAGGCATTTTTCACTGCTAACATGGGGACTCTTTTAAAATAGAATGGGGGACTGCCAGAGGAGAGGAGACATTGGTGTTTGGAGGACTCGGCTCCCCATTAGGTAGTCAGGGTGGAGTATGCCAGACAAGTCGGTGAAGACCTTGTTTAGTGTGTATGCTATAGTACTGGGGTCTTGTGAGAGGACACCATTTAGGTTGATCAAGTTTGGGGTGTTTTAGGTTTCCCAGTGAGGTTTTTATGTTGTCCAGAGTTGCCGTCCATTGACCCAGGATTTTGAGAGTTCTAGTTTATAGAGGTCTCTTTTTGTATGTCAGATTTTGATGGAACAGGAGTTCCTTGTGGTCTTGTACCATTGAATGTCTGCTTGTCTTCCTGAGGCAATTGCAAGGTGCCACAGTTTATCACTGTCACGCATCTTTTTAGTATGTCACTGGTGATCAGCGTTATTTACCCCTTTATCTTCCTTTTCTGGAAGGGTGCATGGATGTCGCATGCCATGTTGAAATTGCAAATAAAGTACTAGAGTGCAGTGTCTACATAGTGTGTATTGTACATAGGGGACCAGTCAGTGTGCACAAGGAGGTGCTGCAGGTGCTTGCAGTGCCTATTCTTGAGTACACGCTGTGATTTAGCCTTTGCAGGAGCCTTGGGGTTTTGTTTGTCCAGTGGCAGGCCCAAGGAAGTGGTCACTCAACGCATCTGGTAATACCTCAGTGAGGGTTATCCTGTCTGGGTGTTTGGTCAGGACAAGGTCAAGGAGTGAGCTATTGCCAGTTCTGTAATTGATCCTAGTGGGGGTAGTTATGAGCTGTGTAACATGGACAGTGTAATGGCATCCTTGAACTGGTCTGCTTCGAGGACCAGCCAGTTCATGTTAAAATCTCCTAGGATCACTATCTCATTGCTAGCGGGCTGGTCAGCTATGTAATCAAGGACCAGTTGAAAGTCCTCTGGTTGTTCTCGGGGTGGGACTTAGATGGAAAGTATTATAATGTATGGGGCCCTATTATTAACTGAAATCAAGCAGATTACAACCTTGGGATGCCATTGTTATGATATCACTCTGTTGTAAACCCTTCTTGAGTATGTCATATCTATGGTATAACAAAATGGAATGCCCACAACAATCAATGTCCTAACAAAATGGAATGTTCACAACAATCAATGTTCCGTAAAGTAATTCAGTAAAGTAATTCAATCCATGATTTCACAATCTTGGTAGCCCATACACTGTAAAATACAATGTATGGTCTTGGGTTAACAACACGCTGAAAACACTCCTCGAGGTTGCCATGACATCTGAAAACCTCTTGAGCTGCATTCTCGTGATTTACAATGATGTCATGGCAGCTCTCAAAGTTTTTACAGTGTGGTTATTAACCAAAGACCATACATTATCCTCTATGTAATTGACTTGCCATTACAGCCAAGTAAGATTCTGACAGGTAAAACTTGGTTTTGCTTTCAGTCACGGAAGGTTAGGCTTGCCTGTTAAGTGACTCTTTTATGCATACAACCCCCTTTTCTCCCAGGTCTGTCATGCCTAAATAATGTATACCCATCTATAGAGACAGAGGTGTCAGGGATTTTTGGGTTCAGCCAGGTTTCATTAATGGCTAGCACATCAGGGTAGTGCTGTGTAACCCAGACCTGTAGGTCATCCATTTTGGTAAGAGGCTTCTGATATTGATTGTGGCAAATTTTAGGGAGTAACTGTACTTAGTGGAATGAGGGCTGCTTCAGGAGGGCCAGGGTTGGAATGTATGTTGCCTGATATTAGGAGGAAGAGTATAAGGACTTGGTGTAGGTAATGCGGAGTTTTCATCATGTACAATTTTGTCTGGAGATAGGCACTGGTTTTGATAGGAGGTGGGAGGAAGTGAGGCAGCGTGGGAGTGGGTAGAATAGTAAAGGTCATAACCATTAATACAGGTAGACTGATCTGATGAAGTAGGAGGGCATCCTGAAAAAGTGGCCTGTGTTTGGCCACTAATCCAGTAACAAGTTGGCACTTAATGGAGTCACGTGATGACAGCTGGCTGAATGGCAGCAGGGCTTGAAAGCTCTCTCCTCTGCCGTCCTAACTGCCAAACTCCACGATCCTACCACTACAAAACCAGCCAATATACTGTGAGGATCTGTTTAAGCCTCGTTTGTTAGCTATAGGGGCTACTGGTGGCAGTTCCATCCAGCGGTATAGAGATGGAGGTGGATAAAAACAGGCAGCGATATGGCTGCATACCTACGACCCCAGAGAAACTGCCCAAGAAGTTGCTGACCAAATGGGTGCAATGCGGAAAAGACTGGTGAGAAGAATCTCAAATGGGCCTCCTTACGGAAGACAAATTCATGCAGGAACTGGCCCCACTAAGGAGATCCTCCAAGACATCACCACGGATCTAAAGTCCCTGCGAGGACCTCTCCCCCTAACCACAAGAGTGTCAGGCATGAAGCTAAAATTTTCTCTTTGGAGCAATGGAAGGCGAATGCCAAAGCGGAAATAGCTGGCCTGACGCAACAGGTTAAAAGCTCCAGCTGAAAACCGAGGATTTAGAGGGCCGTAATGCGGGAATAACTTCCTCATCTTGGGCCTGCCAGAATTAGAAGAGGGCAAGATCTGATGGCCTTTTACAGCGCTTTTACTTAAAACTGTGGGCCCTCTCCAATCAGCAAGCTACCATCTGGAGAGGCGCATAGATCGCTGAGGCCTGAGCCTCCACCCAATTTCCCATGGCCCATAATTGTGAAGTTTCTAAGTTATATTGAGGCAGCACATTTCCAGCAAATCAGAGGCTGCAGGCGATTATGTAGAGGGTCAGCCAAATTCTTGATAGCCCAGGACCTCCCCAAAGAGACAAGAACTAAGCGGGCTCGTTCCACCGATTGTTCAGAAGCTGATTGCTGCATCGATTCCATTTAAAATGGTGTACCCTGCCACTCTCAAGGTCTCAATTTGTAGCATCTTCTATGGTTTTGACTCTCCGGATGCGGCTTACAAGGACCTTAGCAGCAGACTTCCTAACCTATTCAAAACAAATGGCTGAGATTGTGATACTGACTGTTGTTTTTCCTTGGATGAAGTACTGGGTTTTAGGTTATAGACTTGCTGATTGTGTTTACCCTCATTTGGGCGCCATTGTCTCCCTGTTTGCCTTCTCCCTCGGTTCACCCCATTGTGTCCCTACCTGCCTGGGTCACCCTTGATGGCGCTGGGCGGTAGGTCGTGGGGTTGCTGAGCAGTGGGTGGGACTCCTAGCTGTCTCTGGAACTCACTGTTGGGGTTACATTTCTTGGGGTGCGGTTTTAGGTGTAGGACCTGTTTCGGTCCTGCGTAAATAACACCCCGGGATAATATTGTCTGGCTGAAGACAACCCTCCTACTGCAGGCCTACTTGCTCCTTAGGAGTCCGTTAGCCCTGTCTGTTTCAGGGGTGAGTAGAGTTTCCTTCTTGGATGCTTTCTCTCTATTTGTCCCCTCCTATACCGAAATAGTAAGGCGTATCGCTACAAATGGATCGTAAATGCTAAAGGCGTTATTTATGAACAGGCGGTTGGGGTTGGGGGTTCTTCTCTTTTGGGCCCTGGGTCTGGAGATAGCTGAATGACGAGCCTATGGAAGGGGTTTGCTAGTCCAGCCCTCACTTAGGAGTCCCTATTGTTTTTCTGGTCTGGATTGGGAAAGGTGGTTTTTTGCTTATTAAAAGTCTGGATTCTTTCTCTCTCAAAGGTCCCTGTGTGATGGGGTTTTTGGATTAGCCTTTGGGGGTTGGTGCCCAGGACTCTGGTGTTTATATCCTGGTGGCGATATTTTTGGACCTGGCATCGCATTGTACATAGTTGGATGGTTTGGGTTAGGGTTGTTTTTTTGGGGGAGAGGATTAGCCTGCCTATTTCAATCTCGGGTGAGATGTACCTTAGGGACAGTGGACCTCAGCAAGTTGGTGTTACTTATTAGGTTTTTGGCAGCAGGCTTGGGTTAGATGGGATTTAGGGTTTGGGTGTGCTCTTTCTTGGTTCTGCTTCTGGATTTTTCAATTACTACCTCCCTTTTATCTGTTTGTTAAAATGGCTATAGGAACTATTAAAATGGCATCATGGGATGTGCTTGGGCTCAGAGAGAAGGTCAAGCGAACCCAAATGTTTAACCACTGTGCTCTGCTGCAGATAGAGGTGCTATTTCTTCAGGAGACCCACTTAGCTAGCACTGAAATTAAATGGTTATCTCGATCTGGTTTCTCACAAATTTATGTGAAGTGGTTCTAGCTCTAGCAGAGGGGTGGCTATACTCATTAAAAGCATATTTTATTTTTGAAGGATATAATAGTCGAGGACCCAGGCGGGAGGTTTATTTTGGTCAAGGCTCCTAAATGGAAACACTGTAGTTCTGGGTTCAATCTACAGGCCTGTCGGGGTAGTCCCGAATTTTTACTGACTCTAGCGGGCAAAGTTAGTGCCTTACTTCCCTCTCAGATAATCTTGGGGGTGATTGGAATGTCCCTGCGTCCTGCTCCTGAGATAAGGACCCCCAAGTTGACCGGTCCTTTACTCCTATACAAAGGGCCTAGCAAGACTTTTCCCACATGTTAGGACTGTGTGACCCCTGGCGGATTTCCTATCCTCTCTCCGAGCTTTCTCATTCTTTTCCCAACCCGTGGATCATGGTCTAGGATTGACTATATTCTAATTAGCAAGTCTCTTCTCCCGGCTTCCTTCAGTCTGGTATTGAACCGATAGTTCTTTCTGATCATGCAGTGGTCTGGGTTAGAATTCCTCCAAATCCTGCATTCCAACGGGATACTACTTGAGGCTCAACACCCAACTGCTTAAGGATGCAAATACGGTGACGCATATAAAATCCCTAATCTCCTTTTTCTGGCAGATAACCTTGACTCTACCTCAGATTTGATTTTGTGTGGTGTTCCCTAAAGTGTTATCTCAGGGTAGAGTTAATCAAACTAGCCTCAGCTAGGAAAAAGGCTCGACAGGCGCGAGCCTTTCTCTACTGAATAAAATTACAGAGTTGGAGACTGCCTATTCTTCTGCCTTGCTGTTGTCCTCTTTGGAAGCCCTCCTGGCGCAAAAATGAGTATACTGACCTTCTTAAAGAAAGAGCGGAATACTGTCTTGTCAAAACTCAGGCTAAGTATATTGATCATGGTGAAAAGCCAGGAGACTTTAGCCTTAAGGCTTCGTACTCTGGAGAGTTCTAGAATAATTCTGGCTTTACAAACACCCGCTGGCTCCACTGAAACTTCCCCAAGGAATTGTGCGACTTTTGAAAACTATTATTGGGATCTTTACAGTTCGCCCATATCCCTGCATCTTCCTCAGATATCACAACATATCTGGAGGATATGGATATTCCGCAACTTCTGCCATCTCATCAGGAGGCTCTAAACACCCCATCTCTCTTTCTGAAATTGAGAGCATCATTGCTTCCATGACTCCAGATAAGGCACCCTGTCTGGATGGCTTTCCTGCCAATTTTTATAAGACTTTTTCTAAAGAACTCGCTCCTATACTCCTTAAACTCTACAGTATCTCTTTTCCTCCCCGTCATAGATCCTCGCTTCTTGAAGCCACCATCATTCTGACTCTCAAGCCAGGTAAGGCGCCTGCTGAACCGGAGTAGTTATCGGCCTATATCACTTAAAAATTGTGACATGAAAATTCTTTCTAAAATCTTGGCTGAACGGGTTAGGAGGGTCTAGACCCACCTCCTCAGTCCAGAACAGGTTGGCTTTGTACACTCCCGATCCCCAGCAGATCACCTGAGAACTCTCTCTCATTTCCCAATATGCCGCAAAATTCAATTTCCTATGGCCTTAGTTTCATTAGATGCTGAGAAGGCCTTGAGCCGAGTGGATTGGTCCTTCCTTTGGGCAGTGATGACTAGGATGGGGTTTCCTGCTCCCTTTCTGCAGTGGGTCCAGACCTTCTATAAATGCCCTTCAGCCAGGATATACTGTAACGGCCTGTTCTCCTCGACGTTTGAGTTATATACTGGCACTAGGCAAGGTTGTCCACTTTCACCCTTTTATTTAACTATCTGGAACCCCTACTTATTAAACTCAAATCCTCTCCACTCATTAAAGGGTGTTCAATCGTCAGCAGGAGCTGGTTCTTTCTGTGTATGCAGATGATATACTCCTGCATATGGTGCACCCTCGGACTCCCCTTAGGTTTGCGTTGGATGTTATTAAGCACTATGGGGCCCTGTCTCAATATAAACTGAATATTTCCAAGTCTGAGATTTTCCCATTGAATAATTATACGTATAAACAGGATCTTGTCAGCTTTGGTATGAGGTGGTCCCCAGATCTATCAAATATTTAGGGATCCATTTCTCAACAGATTCCTTTTTACTCAAGAAACTTAATTTAGATGATCTCAAAAGTCATATCTAGCATGACTTGCAACGGTGGTCCGCCTTCCTATTTCTCTCTGGGGTCGGATTAATATCATTAAAATGAGCATCCTGCCTCGTATTTTCTATCCCTAAACTTACTTAATCTTTGGTTGCCTATTTCCTATTTGCAGCAATTCCATGTGATGTTCTCAAATTTTATCTGGCGGGGTAGGAGTCCGGGCTCCTTTCTCAAGCTAACCCTTCCTAGAGATAAAGGTGGTTTCGACTTCCTAACTTGCTGCTCTATTACTGGGCAGCACATCTTGCTAAATTAGGGAGATGGCTGGCTACTAACCTGATCCTTTCTTCCGATATGGCTCCAGATCTAAAGTCGATTCTCTTGGACGCAAGAGTTGATCCCTACGCTATTTTTTATACTCCTCCTCCATTCTCTCACAGTGGATAACTGATCAGACTATTCTTCTATCCCTTAAATCCCTCTCACAATGTCTGCGTTTTGTTAATATTTTTCCGGGAAAGACCTAGCCAACCAGTTATGTCCAATCCTAATATTAGGTTGGGCAACTCAATGATTAGCCCTGACTGGCTTCTGCAAATTAAAGAAACCAACCTTGAGCATTTTACGACCAAGGATCTCTCCTTCTCTCGACAGACATTCTTGGTAAGTATGCTATTCCCAACACAAAATTTTAAAGTATACCAACTGAGGCACCTAATGGTGGAGAAGTTTGGCACTCACTTAAGGAATCAAGGTCCCCTTTTCTTTCTCAAATTCTAACACTCGCTTCCAAACCACATCCCATTTCGCTAATTTACTCCTTTCTTTTAGATTATAAGTTTCCGAGCCCATTGTAGGTGCTAATATCTGGTCTTCTTTGTTTCCCGACTCTAATTTGAGCTGGACTAGTATCTGGAGGACCTCCATAAATTTCATACCCAGGATAGACTAAAACTAACACAATACTACATTGTTAATAATATGTATTACACCCCAAAGTTATTTAAACTCAACAAACTTTCTCATTCCCTCTGTTCCAGATGTAAGCAGGGCGAAGGAGACTCCTGCATATTTTTGGGGTGTGTCAAGGTTGCCCCTCTGTGGTCCTCTATTAGGGATAATCTTGATCCATTACTGGGTCTCTCAAGTTTTTTGTTCCTGAGATTTGTATTTTGGGGAGACTATGCTAATATAGATAGTGTGGACGTCGATATCATATGGCTATGGTCTCTATTGTGGTTAAGAAACTGGTCCTTAGGCATTGGACCGACCAATTGACCCTGTCTTATGCTGAATGGTTGACCGAGCTCTCTGCCTGTCTCAACGCTGAAAGGTTGGTAGCCAGCTCGCGCAACCGTATGGATCTGTTCCAAAAGAAGTGGGGTAAATTATACTCATTATATCTTCATCAGTGATTGTTGGCCTCCTCTCTGATGCCAGTAGTGATTCCATTTTTCTTTTTTTTAAAGTTAATATCTACATTGCTGTTAATCGGAGGTTTGTCTATTTTCAGGGTGACTATTGCTCTTAATATCCAGTTCAGTAGTGTCATGTGTTGTACACACTCAAATTGGGGAGGTTGGGCGGGAGGGGGTGGTAGCGGGGAAGGTTTATTTTATGTTTTCCTCTTTTTGTGTTTCTGTTTATGTTATGCCATGTTAGCTTCTGAACTGCTATCTTTGTCACATGTTGTTGGTTGTCCTTTTATCAGAAAATCAATAAATTTAAATTAAAAAAAAAGTTGGCACTTAATAAAATTCCATAGCAACAGCATAGCGCACCTGGTTCCCATGGTGTGCCCCTTTTCTTGCTGCCTCCTTCCTGCTTCCTCCTCACCACTATTAAAAAGTTCCTTTCCCTATTTCCAACCCTCCTTCCCTATCTCTGACAAAGTCTGACGCAGACTGCTTTTCTCTTCTTCGGTTGTACTTTGAGATGATTTTGTAAACTCACAGCAATAATCCATATGAGCCTATACCTAGCCATTGTTTAGAAACCGTTTATCCTGAAATACTTGATGTTCTTATCTTACACATTTAACTTTAATGAGTAATTGATGCTTGTCCTTAATTCAGTATTAATTTTACCATGTGTGTTTTCTCTGTTCAATGATGACCCTGTTTGTACTGCTGTTTTGACATGGAACCTTTGTAAAAGAGCCTCTGGGCTCAAAAGTAATGATCTGAAATGTGAAATAAATAAATAAATTTGCCCTTAAATTTCATGTAATCTGGATTGTGGCATGGTGTGTTGAAAAATGTTCAGCCACAAGGCTGTCAATGCTGCCTTTTTAATATCACAGATGTGTTCCAAAATCCTCTGGTGGAGAGGACATATTGTCCTACCTATGTAAAGCCATGGAAAGGTACACCAGAGGCGTAGAAACAATAAAGCTTTTTCCACATGAGATGAACTGCTGTATATGTCGTTTGTGGTGATTAGCCAACTGCAGTGAAAGAGTCTGATGGCAATAAATGCGTACACTGCTGCTGCTGCCACAGTGGAACATGGCATTTGGTCTAAACTGGTGCCCATGTGGAGGTGTTTGTCATGTTGGGTCTTCTAAACTGGCTTTTCACCAGTTTATCATGAAGATGTGGTACCCTACTATAGGAACTCATCAGTCCTTTGCTTAAACAGAATGCCAGTGTGAGATCAATAGCTCAGTGGTTTAAGGTTCTTGGCTGCAAACCTGGAGACTTGGGTTTGAATTCCACAGCCCCCACTTTGTATACTGTTTGACCCTGAGCAAGTCACTTAACTTTCTTGTGCTCCCAGGTCACACCTGTAAACAAGCTTCAGCTTAGTGTGTCTCTCCTGGTTAAAGAAAACACATATATATATATATATATATATATATATTCAATCTTCATAGTTCTGTGCCCTGATAGTCTGTATTTGTTACATTTCAGTTGGAGAGGGGTCACTTTGTTTGGGAGCTATAAAATTATGTTTTCAATGGAGACCCTTTTGTATCTTCTGTCTACCTTCTCCCATTTGGTTACCTTATTAGTTCCATTTTTCATACTCCCATCATTCTGGCTGGGATTGAAATTTGACACTTACTTTTGACTTGGATAGGTCAGGTGGAGAGGCCTCGGATTGTCCCCGCTCAGCGATCTCTCCACGATTCGATGGACACGTGAGGCTTGTGTGACCTGTGGCATATTTAACATCCTTCTGCATGGAAATATATCTTTTATTCGCCAATCCACAATCCCTATTCCCATTTGGATTATTTTTAACCAATTGGAATGTATTTTCTGACTCTGGATTTTGGAATGACTCTAAGGGTCCTCTCCAACAATTACCCTACCTGGTTGGAATGTACCTTGTTACTTAATATCCACAGAGATACCATGTGGAAATTGAACACTCAGTTGCTTAAAGATGAGGGAGTTATAGTTAAAATTAAAGACCTAATAGCTCAGTTTGTGACCCATAATGCTGGTTCTATCGTGGAAGTGGATAAGGTATGGTGTTCGAGAAGTGCATTCTGTGGGGCGAATTTATTCAAATGGCTTCCATGAAGAAGTATAAACAGGAAGCAGCCCTGCATCTCCTTCTTAATTTTATCAAAGACTTAGAGGAGACCCTTTATCCTGATGTTTGAAGATGAGCACTCAACTTTAATGGTCTAGTGACATAAATATGTGGAAAGCATGAGGAACAGTCTGACTATGCCATTTAAAACCCAGTCCCATTATGTTGAGAAAAGAAGAGAAGGCAAGCCATCTTCTCACCTTGCTCCTGCATAGGCAGGAGGCATCCCATATCATATTTGCTATCTCTTCCTTGACAGATCGCTCCTCAAAACATCTCCTAGAGACATAGTTCAGGAATTCAAGGCCTATTATACGTCAGCTATATAGCCCAGTTAGTGTACCTTCCACTGAGGAAACTTTGGATATTAAATTAAAAAAAATAGAATGAGCCAATATTTTTTGACAATTGATCCAACTTATGCAGCTGAATGATTATATCGGTCACAAAACATACTGTACTGTGAATGTTTTGGCTAATGGTGATTGCAGGGTTTAAGCAGCACAGTCGATTAGAACTGTGAACTTTATCTCATTCAGTAATATATCACCAACATCTTATTCTAGTTCTGTGTCCATTTGCATCTGTACCTTTCCTCTTCCCTGGGACGAGGCTGAAAATAAGCAGAATTGCTTAGCCCTCCTTCCCAGGTCAACAAAACTAAAACAATAATGCAGTATTAAGAATGGATGCATTATATCCCTGGTTCAAAAACCGGTTCTACATTTCTTGGACTTGTGATTCAAAGTCTGATTACCTAGAACAATTGCATCTAAGATGCAAATAGTTGCATAGGGAATACTTTTTAGAGTTCTCAGAAAGACACTAGAAGCCATCAGTAGGGTATTGGTAGCCATGGGTTTCCTATAACCCTTTGTGACTACCTTTCCATTTTCATCTATTTCTAGAGTAATATCTAAATAGCTTAGAATCACTGATGTTACTGCTAAGCCATTAAGTTTAGATCATTTGAGTTAAGCCAGTTTAGAAAATGGGCTTTTATTTGTTGGACTCTGATTGGCTGGTAGCCCTGCTAGGGTTACATTAACTTTCAATAGATACCCAGCAAATAAAAGTTCCAGCACATTCACCCATTCAAATATAATTGTGCCCACCCTGCTTGCCTATTGGCTGAGAGCACCCCATTCAGTTTGAAATGCCGCCATCTTTTTTCCTCACTTAGCGACAGATGAGACCCAATCGCAGTCTTTCAGCCATTCTCCCACTGGGCCCATTTCTCCTTGCTTTTGTTTTCTTCTTTTTGCAGCACCTCTTGTCCCAGTGTTGGCCAGCCGACCATGCTCTCAGATCTCCCTCCTCAGATGACCCCCACTCGTTCCCAAAACTGAAACTCCTTGTCATTTTGGATCACAAGGGTAGTCACATAAATGAATGGAATAAAGAAAAGTATTCCAGTGAGAAAAAATGTTGTGGTGCGTGCCTTGCACTGCATGACACTGATCATCATAGGTGCCACTTCAAATGCTGCTTGCTACCGCTCGTGACCCACTATACTCAGATTACTTATTCTTTTAAACACAACCACCAAGTCAGACTACATGAGATGGTTTGTTTCAGCGCTAGTCCTGCAGCATACCGTGCAAGTTCCTGATAGCATGTTCCTGCCTTATACGCTGTTTGCATTCATCATGAACAGAAAGAGGAGGAGAAATGAAAAGCAGCTGCCCAACTGATGAAGAAATAAATTGCATTTCTCCTGTGCTCCACAAAACAGCTTCACAGTTCACCATATAAAAGTCAATTCTACCTCCCTGCGTTCCGTTGCCATTCCAGATCATGGTACTTCTCCTACACTCCATTGCTCTTCCCGATAAACTACCAGGCTACTGTTGTACTAGGAAGCAAATAAACTTTTAACTGCATCCTTTAGAAACAAATAAAAAGAACCGGAACGCGTGAGCTGGGGGGCTCAAATGCCAAGGAAGGAGGTACTGTCACCAGTAACAAAACAGTGAAATGCTGTGCTGCCCTCTACTGGTAAGAACTGTCAAGACTACCAATAGAGGGACTACTTTACTAAGCAAACAACTATTAATTAATTGTGTCTTTTTTATTATTTTTTTTATTCTTTATTACAAAAAAAAACTTAACAGCCATTTTAAGTGCAATAATACCCTCAGGGTGGGCGGTATGGGCACAGGACCTTCAAGGCTACAAGGCCCTCCGCTTGCAGTGCCAGGCCTCATTGTGCCCTGGTGGTCCAGTGTTGCCCAATACTGCCCACTCTGGAGGGTATTATTGCTTGCATAGAAACTACTCAACCTGCTCTTGTGTGCCCTTCCATACATACAATGTCATCTATATAGCACCTCCATTTAAGTATGTGATGGTGGAAGAGATTAATGGTGTTCACAAGTACTGTGAACTGCTCCCAAAGTGCAAGAAAGAGATTCACGAATGAAGGGCCATGGCCACCCCATTGCAGTTCCACAGTACTGTAAGTAAAAATCATCATCAAATTCAAAGTAGTTATGTGACAACACAAACTTAAGACTTTCTGGAATAAATTCCACTGGAATGTTCTCCTTGAGGACTCATACAGCAGAAAATGTTTACATGCAGAAACACTCTGCTGGTTTGGGATAGATGTTTAACGTGCTTCTACATCTATCCTTAGCAACATATAGTTGTCATGCCACTGGAAATCTTCAAATTTTCAAGGATGTGCATTGTGTTGTGGGTATAGGATGGCTGACCAATGATGCTCCTTTGTGAAAAGAAATCTAAAACTTACATTAGTTGTTGGTTAACAACTCTATACCTAACACAGTGGGGTATATTAGAGGGTCCATGAGCTTCTTATGGAACTTTGCTAAAATATAAAAGATTGGAGTGATAGGAAATTTAGGACACAAAAGTCAAACTCTTGATCAGAAATCTCACCGTGGACTGGGCTACTTCAAGTAATTGTACTAATTCACCTTTGAAAGCATTCATTTTTCTATAGTTTTTGTCATTATTTAGTAATTCAAGGGCCTTAGATTTGTAATATTCCATTTTTAGTAAACAATATTAACCCTTTGTCTGCTTCCTTAAACACTGTATCGGATAGATTCTGCAATTCATCTAGTGTTTCATGTTCTGGAAGAGAAATATTATTAAATGAAAGCAATCTATCTTCATTTGAAAAGTTATTCACTTAGTATCCCATGATCTGAGTGAATTAATTTGACAAATCAAGAACAGCGAATGAAAAGAGTGACGGCAATATTGGCATCTGTGTCTCCAGATCTCCAGTAATGTGAGCTAATTTGGCCATTACGCTGAGTAGCCAGTGGGGAGCAGTAGTGTTATTAGTCATAATTAGAAGAGGCATTTTTGTATCATTTTCAACTGTGTTGGCAGTGTAGCATAAAGGAATAGGGTAGTGTCTGCATGTGTTGCTGTATGAAGAAAACTGGGTTTGATTCCCACAGAGACTCTTTTTGGTACATTTTGTTTAGAGTGCTGCAGATGACTTCTCTCCTCCACCTTGTTATATTTTATGTGCACCCTCCCAGAGTTGCACCCCACTCCCAAGTGGGAAGACTCTATCCACCTCATCCCATGTTTCTCCCCATCCCTGAGTCTGGCACCTCTCCCCAGGAGTTGGTTATATATTTTTAGTGGGGTGTGGGAGAAAGCTCCCCACAGAATAATGTGGCAGACAAAGAGTTGGGATGCCCTGTTCCTAATTTTGTTCCCATACATTACTGCTGTCGGGTGCCTGGTTCACTGTTTTGTGTAGACACTGCTAAGTGAATCCACTGGTTTGGGGTTTGCTGCTGTTTGGTTGCTCTTTTTGCCCTCACTGTTTTTTTTGCTCAAATTACATAGAACCATTCACTTTCTTCAGTACAATTTTATGTTTGCTTGCACGCATGTACAAGAAACATAGTGCCATCATCCGAGATTTCGGAGGTGTCACCCCTCTCCAGTTCAGTCAGTGTGTTGGCAGGTGCGGCCCTGTAAGCCAATGCATGCTGGAGCTGTCTCATGACAAGCTCCAAAATGCAGTGGCATACAGTTGAAAGGGGAGCTACGTTTCAGTGAGCAGCGATAAGATATTGCCTGCTCATGCACAGCTCCCCTACACACACACACACACACACACACACACACACGAAACACACTCATGCTAGGTACTGCCTCCCCCCTTTACGTATGGCGGGGTGCCCAATCCCCATCGGGCGTGTGCTCGCCCCAAGCCTTCCACATACCACGCTGGGTGCCCACCCCAGCCGGGCAACTGATCATATGGCTGACGTAGGCTGCCCAACTTCGGCTGCCCCACGGCCCTCCCAGTTATCTCTTGTGCCACGCTGGGAGCCTACCCCAGCATGGCTAACATTCCACGCTGTCTTTTTTTTACCTGCAAAGTAAAACGGTCCCATGGCGCTTCTCCCAGCCCCTCCCACAACCCACACCCACCCACTGCGCACCCTGCCTCCCCACACCCCACCTCACCCTATACTTACCCGAGCTTGGCGCCGATGATCTTCGTGGACCAGGAACACGCCTGCACACTTTTAAAGCTGACCGCGAACTGAGGAAATGCCAGTAAGCTGTATAATGGGCTAGATAGGGTTTTCAACTTTATTGCATATCTCAGGCATTTGGAATTTGTGCCAAATTTTCAACACAGGGTTTTGGGACCTTCTCATGAATGATGTCACTGTCATGGCGTTATGGGCCCGAAGGTCATTTCAGATCACTGCGAAATCACCCTTCAGGCCTGAATAATGCCATGACAGTGACATCATTCATGAGAAGAGGTACCAAAACTCCATGTTAAAATTGGTGCAAAATTCCAAAAATGACTGTTTTATGAGCGCAGCGCTAGCAGTTCCTACGCAGGCTCGTAAGTTCACGAATTTTCAATATTTCACTCCAGATTTTCAACATTGCCATTTTACCACACCTTCTTATGAGTAGTACAGCTGTCATTTTCACATCTCACCCAAAATGTGTTTCTGCCCAAATTGTGCACAATGCGCAGTTGGTACGAAATCAATGTACAGGACAAATTAAGAAAATCACAGTGATACTTTTCATGAGCAGAGGTCTTAAAAGGCTATGTTGAAAATTTGGTGAAAAATTCCTAAAAATGACTGTTTTACGAGCATGCGTTGCGCAGTTCCTACATACGCTTGTAAGTTTGCAAATTTTCATTATTTTCACTCCAGATTTTCAACATTGCCATTTTACCACACCTTCTTATGAGTAGTACAGCTGTCATTTTCATATCTCACCCAAAATGTGTTTCTGCCCATGTAGCGCACAATGGCGCAGTCGATGTGCAAAATCAATGCATGGGACACATTAAGAAAAATCACAGTGACACTGTTCATGAGCAGAGGTCTTAAATGGCTATGTTGAAAATCTGGTGAAAAATTCCTAAAATGACTGTTTCTTTAGCGCTATGCTATGCAGTTCCTATGCATGCTTGTAAGTTTGCGAATTTAATATTTTCACTCCAGATTTTCAACATTGCCATTTTATTATACTTCCTTATGAACAGTACAGCTGCCATTTTCTTATATGTCGCCTAAAATGTGTTTTTGCACATGTAGCACAATGTTGGTGTGGCAATGTTTAGGACAGATTAAGAAAATCACAGTTACACTGTTCATGAGCAGAGATCTTAAAATGGCTATGTTGAAAATTTGGCGACAAAAGTCCATAAAATGACTGTGTTATGAGTGAGCATTGCGCAGTTTCACGCACCTCGTAAGTTCATGATTTTGTAATATTTTCAGTCCAGATTTTCACCAGTGGCATTTTCCACACTTCCTTATGAACAGTACAGCTGTCATTTTTCACAGCATGGCTGAAGTGTGTTTTCACACTTTCAGCACAGAGATGCGTGGTCGCTGTGGGAAATCATTGTTTGGCACAGATAAAGAAAATCACAGTGACACTGTTCATGATCGGGCACCAAAATGCCTGAGTTAACAATCTGCTGTAAAAGTCCCCAACCTAATTATATTACGTTGTGCGTTGCATAGATTTCTATGTACACTAAGTGACTTCACCATTTTTTATATTTTTACTACAGATTTGCAACATTGCCATTTTTACACCTCCCATGAACAGTACAGCTGTCATTTTTACATCCTGTTCGGAATGTTTTGCACCTGTGGTGCTAAATGCGTAATCACTGTGCATAAGTACTTTCGGCTAACAAACTGATATTCCCCTGTTCAGAGGTGGGGTCACAAAAAACATGTTGAAAATGTGGAGTGAAAATACCAACGAATGCCTGAGGTATTAGGGTTTCCAACCATAACGCCCAACCCTGTAGAGAATGACAGGCATCAGGGGTGTGACTTGGGATTCTTGCCTGTAATGCTCATACCATTCCACACCCTACAGCCAGTGAGAGGCATCGAGGTATGCCTTGGACTCTTCAGCCCCAGAGTTCACCCCATTCTCTATATAACCCATCTCACTGTGTTTCCTAATGAAATGGGGTGCGCATAAGGCAAAGACCCCAAGGAACACCATGACACTTGTCAGTGTCTGCAGGGTGGGTGTGGTGAAATGGCGTGGCGTTATGCCTGATGACCCAAACGCACACCCCAATGCCTGTCACTCTCTGCAAGGTGGTGGTGGGTTGGCTTCAGTTCAATACCTCACTGCCATTCCTATTACGCAGCTCTGTAACTTCTACACTACCACTGCCAATGCCAGCAAGCAAACATTCGGCATTGACAAATGCTTGTTTTATACATGTTGATAACTAGGTTTGTACTATTAGGACAAAAGGCTGACTTAGTGGTGGATGATGACTTACACATAACATTAAATTCAATTTTGTCCATACTGAAAATTAATAACATGGTGTCCTGGACACCTGATGGTCATTCATTTTCCAGACTTAGATATTCAAGGATTGCACAGCTCTCTAGATCATGTAAATTCAAACAGGAAAGTCTTCTGCATCTGGCTCTACTAGGTGTTTACTAAAGTCCAATTAGGAGTGATCTTGATCAGGAGCAGTTGCCTGTGGTTAATCACAATCAGTGACAAAGTCCAGCTATAGTTGAAAAGGGAGGTGGTATAGCGCGGTGATTTAAGGCTCTGAGCTACAAATCTGGAGATCTTGGTTTGAATCCCACAGCTCTTACTTTCATATACTGTGTTACCCTGAGCAAATCACTTAACTTCCTGTGCTCCTAGGTTGCACCTATAAACAAGCTTTCAACTTAGTGTCTCTCTCTTGGTTAACAATCGGAAAAAATAGATACCCCTGATGTTTCATGCAGGAGTTTTTTTTAATATTCTTTAAATTGTATTTTACAAAATAACTTGAATAAATCCATGTTTAGCTGAAATCTATCTGGTAATATACTAGGAATAAATGACACTACTTTTGTCAGAATGCTTATTTGAGATTCAATCAAATGATAATCAGTTAAGGTGATTATTTACAAGGCCTCCAGAATTATGTGGCTGCACAATTTTTCACAGAACTTGTAACCTACTGCAGAATATCTGCAGTGACACAAAATTAACTATTCTTCGAGATCCTTTATCAATATTAATCTTCTTTCTATAGCACCTTGTTCTCTTCCCTTATTTTATATCCAAAACACCAATATGCTCATCATGTTATAATATCAATGAGATCACATCATACATTATCTAATGACAGGGCTGCATTCTGCCACAGAAATGAATAGTCATTAATCTACCAATTCTCACACTCCTTGAGGAAGTGGCACAGTACACCAGGTACTGTGATATTTGCTCAACCTGTACCTAATTATGTTTTCCGTCTTAAATTATTACACTGGACCAATCTAAATAAATTATTTACAACAGTATAGACCTGTTAACTGAATGCCTCACTTTGTACAGAGTTATTTGTGCCTTTAATGTATAAGGAAGCCCTCTGACATGAACAACTGGTAAAATGAATTATATGTCTTAAAAAATAAAGAATTATGCCCAGAAAGGTGGAATATAATGATAAATAGAAGTGTTGAAAGAACAGAACTGTTAAATGAATAATTGTGCTGTATACATCTTCACCAGAATTACTGACTGCATGTTATTATGGATAGATAGAATGACATAAAAATTATGAAGAAATTTTGGGTGCAGGGCCAACAGGTAATATGTTGTGTTCACGTGCTGGCAACTCAAGTATGGGAACAAGAGGGAGGTGGCTGGGCAGCACAAGTAGAGATAGGTGAAACTGGAAAATTTCATTCTGTGAAATATTTTGCGAAATTCACACATTTCATGAAATATTTTGAGGGTGCAAAATGTGAAATTCCACCAGAAAAATGCAGAATTTCACCACCATAGCCAAATTCCACCATTCACTGGCAGAATTCTGCATTTCACTGGCGGTGTTTCGCATTTCTCACCCACGAAATATTACACAAAATTGCGAATTTTGAGAATATTTCACAAGGCAAATTCCTGATTTCACTAGTGAAACTAAATTTCTCTGTAGCTCTAAGCACAAGGATGGGGGGACAAGTGCTGTCACACACACTGCTCTGAGCCTGGGATGGTATGACAAAGTGTTCTGTCGCACAGATGACACAATGTTACAGGCCAGAGCCTTCCCACAAGGGGTTCACATGCATGTCATGGCCTAATGGGGTAACATAGAGCATCAGGAGAAGTGGTCTGGCATGAAAATGAGCCTTGAAATATATTCACTAGACTCCAATATTCTGTTTATTCAATGTCCAAAGGGAGTTGTAGCCATAGAATATAATTTCACAATCACAAAAGGAAATTTATTTTTAAAAATGATGCTACAGATTTCATATAAATATGAAAGTGATAGGCAGTGGGGACCTCATGAATGGCATAAACAGCATGAGTGTAGATCATTCATTATCACATGGTCCTCTCTGTGTATTTAATTGATACAATAGGATAGGACCTTAAGTGTCAGATTATTTTTAGCTTTTTATAAAATATTATTTCTAACAGTCTGTGGGATTATTTTTGAACTAGTGATATTTATGCATTCCCCATTCCATTTGCCATAGCCATTGCCATGGGTGTGGTCTCAGGATGGCAGTTTGATGCTGGGATGTGGCAGTTTATTGGTGTTGCAGAACTTCCATGAAATTACAAACCAGCGCTGCAGAAGTTCTGTGGCAAATGGTAATCCTGCCACAAAACTTGGTCCCATAGTGCGGCAGAAAATTTTGGGCCTTGATTATTTATTGTTCTTTTTCTCAGTTTCCCTGCATCAAACCCTTGCATTGTCACAGCTGTGGCATTCCCAGTTGCCACAGATGTGCCTGATTTTACAATCTCAGCTACAGTGGTGACATTTCACTTGCTTTGCAGCAGCTTGTGCCAAATCATGGGCACAAGATCCATTAAATGGTTCCTGTTATTGATGCAAGCTAGATCATAAAATGATCGCCTAGCAACGCCAATTGCCACAAGTGATAGAATATCCCTTGAGATTACAGCAAGCCCAGTGAGATGTATCTTTGGCACACCATGACTTGTGACAGTCCCAAACATTAGAAAATCTGACCCTGGGTCTCTATCCAGTGACAGAAGGACAGACCAGATCCAAAAGCTGACAGTATTTTCAGGATATATGGTCATTGGACCAAATCAAAGGCCTTCTCAAAATCTTTGGTAACCACTATTGCTGGGTGTGTGGACTTGGCTCTCTTAATAAATACTAAGCAATGATCTATTATAGTCCAAGCCTAGATAGTCCTTCACAGAGCCATTTTGTGAAGGGTGGATGAGGGATGGAAGGATTTTGTGATCCATCAGAGGCTGGAAAAACTGGACACTGTACAAAAAGGATTTCTCAGCAAGACAACAGACCCCAGAATCTGATGAGAAGGACTGAACTAAGACTGCTTTTGTAATGTATACTACAGTACAGTACATGAGTCTCTGGTTTGCCTGAATGAGGAACTGTCAGATTGCTAGTAATAATGACATGCACTTATCAGAGTAATTTGATCAAGTCTGAGAGGCTGTGGTATCTTATGGGGTTATTTTCACGATAGTTGTACTGAAGATACAGATGCTGGACTTCAGGTGCTTAATATTTAATTTGGCAACCTGTGAGGAAGGAACAGCTTGATGTCAACAATAATCATTAGGGTTGGGGGGCAAGATGGAAGAGGTGAGTGTGGTAAATTTTCTGAGTGGCAGTTTCTCACACACAGCAGGAGGGTGAGTCCCTGATCCCAGTATTTGCAAACATACAGTGGTGTCAGATAGGATGTAATGCAGTACCTTGCAGTATTACTGTAAAATGCTGCAGTATGCTGCAGGGAATAATGTAATTCAAGTTAGACATTATACTGTATTTGGTGATATTTCTGTTTTAAATAAGTTTCAAAGGCAGCTATGTTGTAGACCTGCTGTTAGACACTTGTTAATACTTAATAGTTCTTCACTATAAGGTTCACAGACCATATGATGAATCCAGGTGCTGGTTTGTGATGTCTTTATGAAGCTCACTAATTAATAATTATTGGTTTTACTCTTATATAAAGTGTTTAAACTGCAAGAGCCCTCGGGCAACTGGAGTGTAGCAATATGTAACTGTATATGACAGACAGGCGCACTAAGTGGCAGGCTGTAACATATTATCATCATCAATACTCCTGAAAACATTTGGCTTTTAAAAGATAGACAAATGCTTAAGCTGCAATGAGCACTTTGGGTAACTGTGGTTAAGTCAATATGGAACTGCACATGACAGGCAGGCAAACTAAGTAGCAAGCTCCTCCAACCCTTGGCGGCATACTTAGTAATCCGGGCTATCATCCCCTTAAGTGGGATGGAGATGGTGTGCCCCAGGGTTAAGTGCTGGGACAAGTCCTCTTCAGTGTCTTCATAAGTGACATTGTGGAGAGATTGGGGTATGTTATGTCTCTTTGTGGATGATACAAAATCTGCAACAGGGTTGACACTCAAGACATGGTAGAGAGAATGCAAAGGGATCTGGGAAACTAGAGGAATGATCTGGGGGTGGTAGCTGGGTTTCTTTTTTTTTGTATTTGCAATTTTATAAAGTTTTTCACATTACAACCAAAGAGTTACAGGCGTATAAATCATATAAGAGATCACAGAATAATAAGGTTCATCAGTCTCTAGCACAAGAAGCAAGTGAATTATGAATGTAATCCATAAATGTGTTAAATCCCACAACATCCAATTTCAGTTGGTATACGAAGATTCTGAAAGGAATATAAATTAACCAGCATGAAATCTTCCATTCTAGAAACCAATGCTGCAAAGCGCCTACTATTGTAGAGTTAAGGTCCATACAGTGTGGAGAAGACATCCTAAATCTTATGTTGAAGTTTCTTCACCTTCTTACATTTTATATTTCCTTATTCTGAAACTTTAATTTTTAGAAATAAATATCTGTAATTAAATCCGATATATGAGAAAAGATAGATAGAGAGAGAGAGAGAGAGGATGTGAGATCACCTGGTCGAACATGAAAACAGGCCTTTGGCTCATGTACTTACCTGGTTAACAAATGTTTAAAATAAAAAAAAAAACCTTTGTTGCCACATTAAGCTGAAGAAGAAGAAGAGGCCAATAGCGTGGGCCTTCCCTCCCAGGCCTCAAATGCTAACAACATTGTTCCTAATTCTCTGTAATAAAATTGGTGTGAAGTCTCTCCCAAAGGTATCCCCTTGTTCTGCTGGCTCACTCCCACTAAGGTACAACATTTTCAAATTGTTCCATCTGCTGCATCACCCATTTCCACCAACACAGCTCAAAAGTCTTCACACAGTTGGAGAGCCATGCATTTACTCTTTCCAAAGCATATGTTTTTCTGACTAATGCCTCCATGTTTCATAAGTAGCTAAAGTCTTGGAATGTCATAGCCTGGTTATGGCTTTATTGGCAGCCAGGAGGAGCAGGGTAACCTGTCTGTATGAGGTTTTGTCAACTTGGGCACATTCTGGGATGGTAAAGGTTAAAATGTAAACTGGAACCAGTAGTTCTGGGCAATTGCAGGTTTCTATTAGTTCTTTGATTATCTCCTGCCATTAGGGGCTCAAGCGCTCGCACACAAGACATGGTACTGGTCGACCTGTTCACATCCACAATCCTCCAGCATTCCCCAACTTATTCCCTGGATATTTGCTATGATACTGGGCATTCTAAAAACTGGGACCTCAGCTTCCATATAAATTCTCTCCAATAGGGAGAGGCAAACACCTAAAAGCAGGCAGAGCCAAGTTATACCAACCCTCATATGGGATATCAGCATGTAAGTCATGTGACCATTTCAGCTGGATAGACTCTGTACAGTCCCCTGGTTTATGCCCAAGGGCTTTGTAAATATAACTAATTAAGTGTCCTGTCGAGGTCCTGTTCATGTGGGACTGAATCAATGAAACTATTGATGGGGGCCTCTCAGCTATTATGGAGAGAGCCTCCTCAAACGAATATAGACATGATTTTAACTGCAAATATTTATAATAATATCTTTGAGAAAGCTTATAGCTTGCCTGTAATGCTGCCAATGAAAGAAGGCCTGTAGGGCCCACCAGTTGGGAAATGTACTTAATTCTATATTGATAACGTAGTAGAGAATCTCCCATCAGTGCATTTGGAAAATTTAGAATCATACACAAAGCCCTCAAGAAAAGTGTCTCTGTCTGGGTTGAATGTTTGTGAAGAACCTGTAAACACTGATAGAGAGGCTCACTGGTAACCTGTGAAAATTTTGTGAACGTTAATAAGCATGGGGTTGCCAAATAAATAGGTGGTGTAATCAAAAGGTCACTCAGGATAAGTTCTACTGTTTTCCAGTGAGCTTTATGGTATAGATTTATCCAACACAGATGTATGCTAACTGAGAAGCTAGATCATACTGGTAGAGATTGGGTAGGCCCAAACTACCCTCTTCCTGAGGTAATTGCAGTAAAAATATTGAATCCAGGAGGTTTCGCTGTCCAAAAGAAGCAAGAAATCAACCTATCCCAGGACCTGAAATAAAATTCACTGGGCATGATTGGGGTATCTGTAAAAGAATAAGATCTGGGCAAAACACTTTGTTGAACAGTTTCCACCCTATTCAGAAAACTTAGAAGTAAACTAGACCAATGGAGAGATCTTCCATCAACTGTTGTGTTAGGAATTCCTTCCATGGAGCTAGTGAGGGTGAGTAGCTGGGTTTCAATGGCAAAAAAGTATGGTTATGTACTTAGGGCTGCTGAACCCAGGATTGTGTAAGATGGGGAGAATGGGGCAAGTCACCAAGCAAGAAAAAGACATAGGGTCATCATACCATACCATACCACCATTGTCCACTGGGATACCAGGACAAGGTTTACCCCAGTTTCATTAATGTTCAGTACCAGCTCAGGGAGTCAACTCCTGAGCCACTGCTTCTGGATTTTCTTGCCAAAAAAGCTCCTTCAGTTGGATAAAATCTAGTGGGGTTTAGCATTCAGGGTTTTAAAAGTGTGAGGTCAGGTGTCAGCTGTAATCAGTCTTTATAGTCCATTTTGAACTTGCGGACAGTTGATTCACTGATGTTGCAGCCATACTTGATGGATTAACTTTGGGAAGACTATTAAAAATACTTTATTCATTGCTCACCATTTTCCTTTAGCAGTTGAGACACTGTGCACAACTTTTAAAGTAAACATTGAAATGGAATTTGTTGGCAGATAAGGACCGCTTGCCCCACCCAGTCAGCTCATGTTTCCCTGCCTACAGTATCATTGTAGACCCTACTTGATCTCTGACTTCCATTTCTTTTCACTTGAGATCCCTTATGCACATCCTATGCATTCTTGAACCCCATCACTGTTTTCACCCCACTACCTCAGTTGGTAGGCTATTCCATGAATCAACTACTCTTTCTGTACTTCCTCACATTTTTCCTATATCAAACCCCTCCAGCTTCACAGCATGTCCCTTGTTCTTTTGCATCTTTTTCTGAAAATACTTACTTCCTGTACCTTATTTACCCTTGTGAGATATTTAAAACTTTCTAACTGATCCCCTTTCCTTCTTTCTTCCAGGGTGTACATAAATAAATAGTCACTGTTGGTAGATAAGGCCCAGCCAACCCAGTCTGCCCATTTGAGCTTGTTAAGTTCCCTTTACATTTTTCTAGAAGTCTGTTGCCCCTTACCCTGACCTCCATAATTCCCTTATGTCTATCCCCATGCATTCTTAAATCTTGTGATTCTTTCATCCCCACCACTTCCTCTGGCAGGGTGTTCCACTTCTCCACCACCCTTTCTGTGAAAATTCTTCCTCACATTTCCTCTGAATCGCCCTCCCTCCAACTTCATCCCATGCCCTCTAGTCCTGGAACATCTATTTTGCTGGACATACATGAAAAAAGTAGTCAAGTAAGTAAAGCAGATATAAATTGTGAATAGAATTGTATCATTCAAGTCACGACTTGAGGTATGTAGTGGTGGCTGTGACAATGTAAAGTAGCATAAAAAAGTACAGTTCAGAACTGTGAGGACATTCTTGCAATGCTGCTTTAATTGTAAAATATTAGTATGACATCATGAGCTCACAGCAACAATCACAGAACACACAAAAGTGGCACAGAGTCCCCATATTTTTTCTGCAGACCCAGAATGCATCCTGCTTGTGTGCAGAAAATTAAGTGGTAACAAGTGAAATTAGACTGTTTCAGCACATACAAAGTCCCCAGAATTAATGGCGCACTCAGTCATGCACATAAAAGTGGCACAGTCCCCAGATTTTTCTGCAGGCCCAGAATGCATCCTGCTTGTGTGCAAAAATTGACAAGTGGGAACACAGTGAAATGAGACTGTTTCAGCACATACAAAGTCCCCAGAATTAATGGCGCACTCACTCACACGCAAAAGTGGCACAGAGTCCCCAGATTTTTGCAGGCCCAGAATGCATCCTACTTGTGTGCAGAAAATTGACAAGTGGTAAAGAAGTGAAATGAGACTGTTTCAGCACATACAAAGTCCCTAGAATTAATGGTGCACTCACTCATGCATAAAAGTGGCACAGAGTTCCCAGATTTTTCTGCAGGCCCAGAATGAATCCGGCTTGTGCGTAGAAAATTGACAAGTGGTAACGAAGTGAATTGAGAATGTTTCAGCACATACAAAATCCCCAGAATTAATGGCGCACTCAGTCATGCGCATAAAAGTGGCACAGAGTTCCCATATTTTTCTGCAGGCCCAGAATGCATCCTCCTTGTGTGCAGAAAATTGACAAGTGATAATGAAGTGAAATGGGATTATTTCTGCACATGCAAAGTATCCCAGAATTTATTCAGCAGTAACTCATCGTGCAGTACCCTAAAATGATGACCATGAGAGAACTGTTGCTGGTCCAATGTGTGCTGCGATTCGACAAATGCAATGTGATAATCTCAACTGGATGGAAGGGTGCCCTTTGTCTGTACACTAATAGTAGCCTTGGTGAGTTGATATGTATAGATACATAATTCTGTAGTTTGTAGGTAAGGGGGTTGACATGGACATGTACTCGGTATTGTTCTGTATCACAGTTCACAGATACTGTTGGGGCACATTCCAGTGCTCGATTAGAACTTTATGTGTAGAAATTTGCAATGGATAACTATCAAGCACATTATGGTATTTTTTTTTGGTTGGGGAAGCATATTTGCAGGTTTGTCTGTAATGGTTACTTATTTTCTTACTTCTTCACAGGTTTCATCTGCATCCTTTTCAGTCTGGTGTGATGGTCATGGTCATCTAATGAGATGACTTCTGCATGTTGCATGTTTGCCCCAGCCGGGGGACCTGATGTTGAAGAACTTGTTTGGATAAGGCCACTTCGTCAGAACAACAAAGCATCTGGAAGTTTCCTAAAATAAGAAATGAACGACTTCTTACAACTTAATTGTTATGTGTCCCTCCTGGTTCTCAAATCTCAATCCCTAAAGTCAAGTTACATTTCAAAGACACATCTTGTCAACTAACACAACCTGTTATGTGCAATATTTGCTGCAGTCTTTACAAAACAATGAAACGGATTAAATAAAATCTTCATACTTACCAGAATGGATTTCACATGGATATTACATCGGTTCCTCTCTGTACAGTACAGCTACAGCACCATTCCCAACGAATTTTAGTAATGGAGCCTTTTTTGTTACCCTATAAACTAAACAAAGAAGTGTACTGTATGTGTTTTACCATTGCAACTCTAAAAGCTACAGAAAACAAAACATACAACTAAAGGAAGTGAAGCAGCATAACAAACATGAGTACACATACTCACTTTATGGTTTAAATATTAGGAAGCTGGTGGTGGTGGTCCATGGGGGCACACAGACTCATGGTGGAAGACTTGGATAACATCAGTCCGGTGGTGATGGTAGTCCAGGAGGGCAGACAGACTCATGGGGGCAGACTTGGATAACATCAGTCCCAGTGCTGGTTGTCCAGGGGACAGACAGACTCATGATGGCAGACTTGGATAATATCAGTCCGGTGGTGGTGGTGGTGGTGGTCCAAGGGTAGACAGACTCATGGTGGCAGACTTGGATAACATCAGTCCTGGTGGTGGTGGTCCGGGGCACACCGCTTTAAATACTGCAGTTAAAACCTGCCAACATTAACCACATCATCATCCTCATAAAGAAAACTGCCCTCACAGTCATTGATGTCTGAAGTCTGCCACTGGAAATTCTTTCTCCATTGTGTCATTATCTACATCAGTGGTGGGCCGTTTCAGGCAGACACTGCCAGTGCCACCAGGATGCTCCATTTCCATGTCAGCAAGACCACCATGACTAGGCTGGGGTTCGAATACCGAGGTTGCAGTCTGTGCTGGTATGTGCCTCTCATTCATTATAATGAATGTTAGCAAACTAACATTTGCAGGAGACAGGTTTGTCCGAGGATCCTGACTATTGCACTGCTAAGCTAAATACCCTCTCAACACTTACACTGGAGGCTGGGCATGTGAGGTACTTCAGTGCCACTGCAGTCAGCTCTGGCCATTCACTGACCTTTCCACTCCAGTACAAAGAAGATCTTCACTTATTGTCAGATGCCTGTTTTCAGACAAATATGACTCAACCATTCTCTGTGCCGTACTAAGTCCAATTATTGATGCATCATCCTGTTCTCCCAAATCATTAATTTCACAAATACCCACTTGGGACAAAGCCTCCCAAAGCAGATTAATGCCAGCCACTTTGGATGACAGACCACCTGGAACTACAGTCCCTTCCCTTGCAGGATATGCTTGATGGTCCTTCAGGTACACCTTCAGCGGATTATGCTGCTGAGGTTTGCTGACCTTGGCACGTGACTTCTGTGCCCCATGAACCAAGCGCACCAGTTGACCACTGATATTTTTACCTGTTCAGGCCCCACTCCAGTACTGATGCAATTCCACATTTGTATTGTGGGTCCAGCATTGTTGCTATGGCAAAGTTGTCACTACACTGAATGCTCACAACGTGACGATTATATGGCTGAATACTGTCAGCATGTGTTGCAGCAACATACTGCTACCACTCTCGGCAACATCAAGGCTATGCTGTACATTCACCAATGTCTGCCTCAGCATCCACAGCAGTGGAATTGATTAGCTATTGGAGGCAGACTAGCCACTCACTGCCTGTGTGGAATGTTCAAAAGGCACATAAAATTGTTATTACAGAGTCCATGAGGCGCCACTGTTCCAGTCGTCATGAACATGGAGGCCCCAGAACTGTCACGGCTAGTGTGCATAACAAAGATATTCTGAGGTGGCTTTGTATTGTTCATACAACCTCTGCCATGTATAACATGGAGTACCATCAGGTGACAACTTCCAGCTTCAAGTGGTGCTGAAGCAGGCTGTTTTGTATCTGCAACTGCCGCATTTGGTCATGGGCCTTTCCAGATCTTGAAAAGTGACAGCAGATCGTCGTGCAATGGTCAGCATTTCCTTTACATCAGGGTGCTGCAGAAACTGCTGAACCACAAGATTTAACCAGTGGGTCATGCATGGAACACGAAAAAAACACCATTAGTGATGTATTTCACCACATTTGACCCATTGTCACTTGCTATGAACCCAACTCTCAAGGCCAAAGGGTTTAGCCATCTGTCAGTTTCACTCAGTACCATGTCCAACATGTTCTCACCAGTGTGTGAACAGGTCACATTGTGCATGACAATCGTTGCATGCTGGCGAATTCTATGAAGATTGCTACGCGACAATCCACCTTACTGCACTGATTATTCACACTACCGACATCACAAACAACCCGGCACCTGCGCCCAGTGTGCAGTTATTCACAGATATGACCTCCCGCTGTTTCACCACTTGTCCACATATCTATACTTAAATGGATGAATGGAGAGGAGGAATGTTGAAGGGCATGTCTCACTGAGTCAGACTCAGTGCGAACAACTCAGGGACAGCACGGGTAGAAAAGTATGTCCTGGATGGGACTTTCCATTTGGACAGGCACATGCAGCAAACCACTGGAACCCAGAATTCTCCACAAAGGAAAACGGCAAAAGATCAATTGCCAGCATTTCCGCCTACAGCAGCATTAAGTTCACGTGACACTGTATGACTGGGGGTACTTCAGCTTATGCGCAAAAACACTCTGTAACATGGGCTGACTTAAACGTTTTACATGGTGTGCTGTTGGACACAAATGATTGTGCTCTGTGATGAATGGCATTGGCAGGGGTGGAGTGTGGACATTTGGTGAAGACGGTTACACAGGCAATGATGACAAACCCAGAAATGATGTTATTTTGCCAGATTTGCCAACCGGGGTTGATGTACCACTTGCACTAGACACTACATTCACCACCACTACCACCACAAAACTGCTACTCTCACCAGCACTGGACAACATTTCAAAGTCATTATGGTCGTCCACCTCATCATGCCTGTAGTAATCCTCTGCTCTTATTACTGCACTACTGCACTGTTTAATTTCCTACTGGGCTTAACAGTCATGGAAGGGGATAACATGCTGGCTATGGTTGCGGTGACAGGGTGAGACGCCCACTGTGGTATTAGCTGCCAGCTTGTGCTGGGTCCACAGACCAAGTGCCTATTCTTAAGATGCATGCTGTCCTCCTGTCTCCAGATGGCCCCCTTTCTACCTCGACGTACATGGCAAACCTGGCAGATTGCAACTGAATCATCATTTGCATCTTGAATTAAAAATCCCAAGCAAGGAGTGTGATGCTCTGCTTTCAACATGTCCATGATGATGTGGCTTATTTAAGTCTGTTATTTTAAGCACTGAAGTGGGAGGGCATGTGATGTTTCTGGCACTGCACACCTGGACTGCAACTGACCACCACGACTACCTATCATATTGAGTACTGGGTCGTCATCATCATCATCATCCACTAAAACTGGTACATCACAAGTTTTACGGGGATTCCTGCAAACAGATTCAGAAATTTCAGACACAGTCACTTTTAATTTCTTTTCTCCAGTTCCCAACTGGGGTTAATTACATCATCATCATATTCATCAACATCACACACATCCACATCTTCTGCTTGGATGCTAGCATGTGGACTGCATGTTGCAACAACAGCAACATCATCATCATCAACATCATCACATTCATCATTGGCATCTACACCATGATCACCTGATATTTTTCACCATGCTGTGAATCACTGCATGGAAAATGCGTGACATTAAGTGCCACGGAGGACAGAATATCACATTGTATGCTACTGTTGACATGATCATCAGAAGCCTCAGGTTCAGTTACTGGGATGTTACTAGGAGTATGACATCATCTCGCTGCCACTCACTTCATTGCTTCACACTGAATATGTTTGGACACGTATACTGGGCATAATTAGAACTTGACGCAACACTATTAATACTACCTCCACCACCACTAACACTAACACCATCGGCTGGGAAAACATCATCTCCTCCAACTATGAGTGAAGCTACTGATTGGGCTGTAAAAACATTGCAGGAGAAATACCTTTCCTCACATCAGCAATGCACTTCTGCATCAGTGTACTACTACCACGCCCACAGACCATCTTACTGCCAACATTGCCATGGCAAGAAACAGCTTTGCTTGCATGTCTCTTTGCAGGCATTTTGGGGATCAACCACAAATATTATTACCAAATTCAGATTTTTGATAACGTTCACTTTCTAACTGGAGGGACGCTGGCTGGATGTGAAGCCAAATAAACAACTGTGGCTTTAGCAACAGAAAAGAGACTACTCTGAGACTGTCACAGAATTAAAACAGCTTCAGTAACCAGTGGTGCTGATGGGGTCATAAAACAATCCAGTCTGGTAAAAATACCTTTTGAACATGAGGGTTGGGGAGCACTGAATACAGACAGTGCTGATTTTACTGACACTACAACAGCAAAACTTAGAACAGACAACACGATTGCAGTAAAAATCAGGCAGCTGCAGTGGATAGCAGGTTCACTGCTGCGCTTAGTTGCAATTACTAGTCTGTGTCACAATAAAAGGTGTATTATTTGATGCACAACACTGCACACACTCACACACAACACAGAACAGTTTGTGTACAGTGCTGAATGAGGAATGTGACGCAAATGCATAAGTTCAGTGTACTATGCCACGTTAATGTAAATTTGTAATTTAAACAACCTGACCTTATGAAATGCTGCACCACATCCACACAACAAACAGCAAGAAAATGTGTACTATTACTAACAATATTACTATGAGTACATTACCACATTCAGTTATATAACAAAAATATAACCAAAAACAAAGAAATCACTATTTCTGCAACAAATCTACCAACACCACAAATACGCCCTCCCTACAGCACACTTTCACTTTTCACCACACACACTCAATGTTGTAAATTAACATTCAAAATCCACACACAAACAAAAACACTCAATGATATGAGCACAGGAGGGTTTTCTACAATCGATGAACTAAAGTTGGATCCTCCCAAAAAGCAAAAATGTTTTTGAACAGCTTTTACAAGATTCCTATTACAGACAGCTATCAGAGCACACTGTCTCCTACTCCTTCCTACTCAAACTACCCTGAACTAAGGCTGTGCAGATCAATATAGAGCCCATGTGACCTGAAATCCCATGAACCACTGCAAAATTCGCCTTTGGGCTCAAAAACAAGGCAAAGTAAGGTGAGGTGAAGTGAACTGCCATCAATGGACTTCACCTTAAAATTGGAAGAGTAGTAGCCGGGGAGGCGGTAATCGCGAGAGTCAACATTTGTAATGGACTTAGCATTCCTTCAATATAACGCAAAGTACTCCACTTAGGTGTTGTGGAGCACTCCATGAAATCCACCTTTGCTCCATGAATCGCTTTTGAGTGGATTGAGCCCACTACGACCACTATATGCATTATCTTGCACTTCTATGTATTGCATTGCCTTGCTGAAGTCCAGATAAGCCACTTCCACTGCCCTCCACTGATCCACCTCCCTAGTCATCCAGTGGAAAAATTCAATGAAGCTAGTCTGGCTTGACCCCCCATGAAACCATGCTGCCTTGGATCTTGTAGTCCACTGGCAACCAGATGTTCCACCAATCTTTCCTTCAGTAGTGTTTCAAGATCTTCCCCACTAGTGAGATCAGGCTGACTGGTTTGTAGTTCCCGCTTGCTCTTTGTTCCGCATTTGTATAAGGGACAACATCTGCTATCCTCAATCTTTGGGTACCTCCCTGGTTCCAGTGATTGGCTAAACAGGATTGTCAGAGGTTCAGCCACCACCTCTTTTAGTTCCTTTAGGACCCTTTCCTGTATAAAGGGACTTGTGTCCATTTCTGTACCATTCCACCCTTGTACTCTCTGCAGGACCATTACCCTCCCTTCCTCAGTAAAGACTGAAGAAGTATCTATTCAGTATGTCATCTCTACTGTTGTCATCATACACATGGCCCTCGTCCTCCTCCTTCAGTCTCACTATCCTCCCTCTACCCTTCTTTTTCCTTATCTACCTGTAAACAATTTTGTCCCTTCTACCAGATTTTGCAATGCACTCTTCTGTCTGAGCTTTGCGTTCCTTTACGGATCTCCTGCCTCCCTTTGATTCTCCTGGTACTTCTCCCTATCCCCTTCTGTCTGCGTCTTTTTGTATTGCCTGAATGCAATCTTTTGGCTTTCACTTTCTCTGCTACCACCGGGAAACCATAATGGCCTCCTTTTCCTTTTCCCTTGCTAACCTGCATAATGCAAATTCTGTTGCTCTTGTAATCACTGTTTTAAATATTGCTTACTGTTCCTAAACCCTGATTCTCTCCCCATTCCTATTAGTGCCTCTTTCAAGTATGTCCCAATTTTCTCATAGTTTGTCCTCCTAAAATCCAGGATACATGTTTTTGTGCAGTTTGGTTCTGCTCCTTCTGTGATTTCAAACCACAGTGACCAGTGGTCCCTGTTCCCAGGTGCTGCCCACTGTTACCTCATCACACTGTCCCCATTTGTGAGCATGAGGTCCAGTATTGCCTTCTGCCGAGTTGGTTCCATGACCAGTTGCTTAAGGTAGGCACCTTGAAGGGAGTCCAGGATAAATCTGCTTTAGTTGATGCTGCTGCTGGGAGGCTGCAGTCCACAACTGGAATATAGTCTCCAGCCAGCACCACCTCCCCTTCGTCATCCTTTGGATAACTAGCATTAACTACCTATCTGTCTCTTCCTCCTGGGCTGGGGATCTGTAGACCTCCCTGTATGGATGGCTGACCCCATTTTCCTTTCCAGCTTAACCCAGAGTATCTGTACCCCATTTTGTTCTTCCTGGATCTCTGTAGCCTTCATGCCATCCCTTTAATGTCTTAAGTAACGTCTTATAGGTAATACAGCATTTACTAAATGAGTGCATCTTGTATTTACCTTGCAAAATGAGAGAGGAATACTGAAAAGGTCTTGTATTCGTATGTGAAAAATACAATTATGCAAATCACTTATTCTGTCTAAACTGGCTATGCCTTCAGTCAACCTCTGTCTACTTTCATTAACCAATATCAAGCCACCAAAACATTCTGTTGTACTACCAAACATGACTTTGCATGCCAGTTCACCCTAGCCAACCCTGGTTTGAATAAGGCACATTGGCCCCTGCAGATTGCTTCTATATTCAAAAACAAGCTTGCTAATCCATTTCATATGCTTGTGATTTTGTCCTCTTGAACATAATTAAAGGGTGGCTGAGATGAAAGGACTCTTTAAAGTGTATGTGGCTGAATTAAAAGTTAATTAAGTGCACGCACGCACAATTGAGTTCATTTGAATTGCAAATACAAGCCATTTATGGTTACAATAAATATATAAAGTAGCAGCTCTCAGCTTTACTTGAGTGCCGTTGCTGAAATGGGCATTACAAACCCACTGCTGCTAGCAATATTACATACTTAAGAGGCCTTTTTCAAAATGGATTTGGAAATTTGTGATATAGTATGCTCAGGCCTTGCTCATTCACTTACAGTCACTTTTCTTTTAAATAAATTCCTATATTTTGTAGGAATGCTACTAGTAAGTGTCCAGTATCAAAAGACAGAATCCAGTGTACCCCCATGCTGCCTCAAAGGGTCTGCAAATCCCTTGATGGTTGTATACTTTCTTATAGTGGTAGTCAAAGAGTGCCTGAAAATCTTTAGATAAGTCCAGAAATATCTCAGAAAATCATTAAGATGAATGGCCTGACTCAGAATATACCGGTTATCTTCATGAGTTAGAGGGCAGGACAATAACTCATGAGTGGCAGAGCAGTGGCAGCACCCCACCCCGAAAAGAACACAGTTGTGGCAGAAAACACACCATTGCCAGTAGCAGTGTTTTGATACGTATTGCTTTTAAATTATTTGCACTTGCAAATTCCTGTGCATGCTACTCCTTTCTTCATATGTGCTCCTTTAGGAAGTGAAATCACAGACTCAAGTGCTGAAGCCTTTTTACGTTTACATGACCTTGCATAAAGGAGCGTGGAGAGGACAATATGGCATTTGAGAGGCGTCACCAGAGCCAATTACAGCTGAAACTGCAATGGGCTTGGCAGTGTACACCAATGACCAGGCACTCTGGTCATGACACAAGTTCAGCTTTGCTGACGTGGCGCATTTTCTACCTAAAGAAATTAACCGCCCAATGGGAGCGCTTCATTTCTTTCAGTATGCCTTAACTCCGGATATGCGATTACAGTTGACACTAATGAGCATTCCTGGAGTTACAGGTACAGGTACAGTGTTCTCATTCTGCCTGTTGCACTCTCTTGTCCCTGGTCCTCACTTTTGATCCCCCTCACCTGACAGGTTTCAACAGTATGCCACCATGCGGCTTTTTGCTATTGGCAGCTCCTGCCACACTCTCTCTGTCCCTGGTCCTCATTTTTGATCCCCCACCAGCAGGTTTCAACAGCATGCTGCCTTGCAGCTTTTAGTATTGGCAGCTCCTGCCACACTCTCTCTGCCCCCAGTCCTTGCTGTTTGACCCCCGCAGGCATCAACAGTATGCTGTTGTGTGGCTTTCACTATTGCTGGCTCCTGCTGCACTCTCTCTGACCCCAGTTCTTGCTCTTTGACACTGTGACTTGAGGGAGCCAAGCACCAGGAAAGTTGTGCAGTGTGCGGATGTTGTGATGCACCCAGTGTGGCTTTCAGTATTTGCAGCTCCTGCCACTCTCTCTGTCCCCAATCCTCAATCTTTGCCCCCCCAGCAGACTTCAAAAGTGCCGTCATGCGGCTTTCTCTATTGGTGGCTCCTGCTGCACTCTCTCTGACCCTGGTCCTCACTCTTTGACCCCACGACTTGAGGGAGCCAAGTACTGGTTAAACTGTGCAGCTTACAGATTTTGTGACATGCCGGTGGGGAGACCGGTGTCCCGGGAGGGTTGTGTGTTGGTCATCACGTCTATGAGGTCAGGCAAGCAGCTGCTGAGAAGAGGTCTGAAGAGATTGAGTCAGAAGGAGGAGGACCATCGATGACTAGCAGTGTGTTGACTGCTGCACCCACCACCAAGTAGTTGGTTTGGTGGTACAGTAAAGTGCCCCAGAAGGGCCAAGAGCACCTGCACGTAAGGTCAGGGAAGCAAGAGAAGGCCCAAGGCACAAATGACTTTCAGACTGACTCGGACAAAACTGGTGGCTATGGAGATTAATGATCTGTAAAAGAAGAGAGCATGTAGAGACATGAATAGGGGTGAAAAATGCGGGATGCAGCAGCCTGAATGAGTGAGGGTGTCAGTGACAGCGGTTGCAAACAAAATCTCCACTGTAATGGTTGGAAATGAATTGCTGATTACTGCATCGAATGTGTGGAATAATCAATTCCTATTGCACCGTGTCATGTCCCAGGAGCTGCTACTATTGCATCCATGAGAATGTCACGAAGAGCAATTTCCTGCCACTGAAATGCAACAAGCTGCCAATCACTGCAGCAATTAAACCCAAACACCAAAAAACTCATACAGTGGGAGGAAGGTGGCAACCCACCCCAAAAACTATCCTTAGTAGGGAAACCTGGAATGTAGTCCCAGTGGTCAGCACTGCAGTGAAGGGTCCTGAGGTGCTGATTTCTCTGGCCAAGGCAGTGATCCTCTAGGAGTCAAAAGTGCAGAAAGCAAGACAAATAGGGCCATATGGGGCTGATTGTGTACATTCTTTATTTGAAAGCTTTACACAGGAAGCTGGAGCTGCTGAGTTTCTTTATATAATAATAAGAAAATATCAAAGGGAGATAGATATTCCCGTCCCAGTCCTTGGAAGATTAATTGGGTTTGCAGAACTGATGTGTTAGCTTTCAGTGGTTCCATTTGCAAAGGATCATGACTTACTGTGTAGTTACTGAACAGGGAACAATTCTAAACTGGAACCTCTTGCTATTCAAAACTGCTTTTTGAAGTTGAGGGCTGTGGTGCACAGCTGGTAATACACAATGCAAACCTGTCACTGCAAGATGCATACCTGATGGTAGAGTGTCACATCTGGCAGCAAATGATAATACATCTGGTAGAGCAGGATATATGTGTCAGGAAAACGGTCATATCTTGCAGCATAAAGAACATCTGGCAGTGCAGGGTGCACACCTGGTTGCAGTGAGTGTATATTTGCCAGTGTGTGCATGCCTGGCAGGCAGACAGAAGTTACTGTGTGTCTTGCAGTGCAGGGTGCATGCTACATAGCACAAACTGAAGTGGATCTGTGGAAAAAACAGTCCCTGTCCTGCTGTGCCACATTCTGCCCCCAGTCCGTCGGTGAGAGAATGAGGTGTCTGTGGTATGGTCTGGTGGTGGTGGGCCACCTAGTGGCAGAGTGGGAAAGGGGAACTTTCAGAGAGAAGTTGGTTTAGTACAACAGTTGAGAGAAAAAAGATGAAAAGAAGAATCAGTCACCCTAGCTGGAGGGTGAGTGACTGTGGTGGCAGGTGTTGGCTGTCTGCCTATCTCGAGTGGGGAAGGGAAACAGAGAAACATTGAAAAGGTAGAAAGACACCACATTGAAAGTAGAAGAAAAAGAATCAGCATTTATATAGTGTTTTCATACACAGTATATCCAAAGTGCTTTACAAGCAATGCTAGACTGGTAGTGAAGTGACTGAATGTGTAATGGCTGCCATATTGCACATCAACACCACACACAGCCTGCACAATTGCATGATCAGGTTTATGGAAGGGGAATGTTGGCCAGGACACCATGAATGTCCCTACTCTTTGCGAAGAGTGCCTGAGTTCTTTCACCTCCACCTGACACCACCAGGATAGGTATGAAGGGACCTCAGTTTAACATCTCATCCAAAGGACGGACACCCCAGCAGTACAGCACCCCTTAATACTGTACTCTGATGCCAGTGTTTTAGGTATGAGTCCAATCCCGTGTGGGAGAAATCACGATCTTCTGGTCCAGAGGCAGATGTGCTACCAACTGAGCCACACTGACACCAACAAGATAAAGTTTATTAACACTCACACATCAGCAAATGCCTCTCTCTCCCCAAAATTTGATTCTCTTGGAGTTTAAAATAAGATTTTAAAGAAAGTTTTTAAATTTTTCTCATACATCCTGAGGGGCTTAACCCCCAGATTCCCACATATAGGGTTCTGCTCCAGTAGACCCCTGTTGGGGCTTTAATCACTTGGCCCCACTAAAAATTTTACAAACCTGGCTCCTATGGCGACTTTAGCTGTGGCGGCTCCTGCTGCACTCTTTCTATCCCTGGTCCTCTCTTTGCACCAGCCCCTCAGTCTTTAAACAGTATGCCACCATGCGGTTTCGATCATTACGGCTCCTGCCGCACTCTCTCTGCCCCAGTCCTCACTCATGGTGTGCCAATATTTGAAGTAGTAAGAATGAACTAGATGCCCTAGCTAGGTACTTATGCAGTCAAATAAACAAACAGATTATTAGGCCCATAAAATGTTGTCCGATCCCTTGATGTCTTCCTGGTTTATGACTTCCAACATAAAGCAAATGTGTCTGTAATTTAAACTCTGTAATTGCAATAAAACATGCAGTCATACTTTATAAAGTAATGTAAGAAAGAGAGTCTGACATCTTATGTATTTTACCACATACTGAATAGGGTAAGCCTCACACTGGATGAATTGTAGGTACCACAGTCTCTAGTAGGATAGAAATCTGATCAAATAGTAACTGTGGCACTTTGATTGATTTGTACAACAATAATACATAGCCCCATATGAGACTACATTAGCATTACATAATTTGCATGTATAATCCATACATCCTTTGTTGGAACTGAATTATTAAGCCTCCAAAATTTGTTTCAGTACCCTCCAATCAATATTCCAGGATACTGAGGAGTCTACTCTAATATCACATATCTATATACCCCCTTTAGGAATGGCCAGACTGGGTGGAATAGCAGTCCTTATCTGCTGTCAAACTCTCATCTTAAAGTTTCCCTGAAAAAAGAAAATGTCCCTTATCGTCTCCCCCATCCCAGCCCTCCCACTATGCACCCACTCCCCCACCTTACCCCATACTTACCTCTTGAGGTAGGCAGCTGCAATCTTTCTGGACTGGGACACTTCTGCACTCTTCAAAGCCGAATGGCAAACTGAAGAATCAAGATAAGTGCCGATAATGGCTGTCAGTGGGGGTTACAACTTATGTTGATATCTCAGCCATTGTTTGGAATTTGTGCCCCATATTTTCAACATAGCCTTTTGGGACCCCACTTGATGAACACTGGCACTGTTATTTTGTTACTTGGTCCAAACAGGTGATTTTGCAGTCAATGAACGGAACTGTTTTCAGGATCGATTAAGAAAATGACCCTACCAGTGTTCATGAGAGGAGGTCTCAAAAGCCCACGTTGAAAATTTGGTGAAGCCAGCCCAGTAGCGAGGGGCTGAGGCGCGATGCCTTACCTGAACTTGATGCCGCAACCCGGTTCGGGAACGGACTCGGGTCGCTGGGGGTCGGGTAGGGGACTTAGAGCACGAGCATCCTAAGGACTGCTCTCTCCCCGGGTGGGTTAGGCATGCCTCGCCTGTCAGCTGCCCCAGTGGAAATTGGGGCACTACAAGAAGTGGCGAACAGGGGAAAATAGAAAGCGGAAAATGGCGCCCGAGCGGCCGGATGATGGTCGCCTGATCCCCGCCCTCCATGGAACCCCCAAAGAGCCAGGAAATCCCAATCCCAGCAGCACCAGGACCGAGACTAAGAATGCCTGAAGGCAATTTCCTCCAGAAGGAGGGGACCTGTCCGACGAAGGGATACATCGGGCTACCTTGGTCGGCTGCGATCTGGGATCTGGGGGAAGCTGGCATGGGGTGGGTTTGGAATGGAGGTAGCGGGGGTAGTCCTTGGCAGAAGGCCTGAAGGAGAGGCGGTCGGTGCAGGGGACAATAAATAAAGAATGCAAAAACAAAATTTGGTGAAAAATCCCCAAAATGACTGTATTACGAGCATGTATTGCACAGTTTCTTTGCACGCCTTAACTTCGCCAGATTTTAATATTTTCACTCCAGATTTTCCATATTGCCATTTTTTCACACCTCCCCATGAACAGTACACCTGCCATTTTCACAAGCTGCCCAAAATGTGTTTTTGCACCTCTGGCACAGAATGGTGCACTTGCTGTGCAAAATCAACTTTAAGGATGGACTAATGAAATCACAGTGCCACTGTTCAAGAGGTGGGATCCCAACCAGGCCATATAGAAAATTTCATACAAAATACCCCAAAACACTCGTGCACGGCGGTTGTTGAAATTTCATTATGCATGCATGTAACTTTGGCAATTTTTACATTTACTCAAATATTCAACATTGCCAGTTTTACACCACCTCATGAACAGTATAACTGCCTTTTTCATATCCTGCCCAAACTATGTTTTCACACCTGTGGCACTGAATGTTGCAGTCACTGCATGAAAACACATTTGGGATTGAGTAATGAAATGATAGTGCCCCTGTTCATGAGGTGGGGTCCCAAAAGCCCATGTTGAAAATTTGGAGCAAAAATACCATCAAATACCCGAGGAGTTAGGGTTTTAACGGTAATGCCCTACTCCCCACCCTGTTGAGACTGACAGACATCAGGGTATGCCTGGGGTCATCAGCCAAAATGCTCAGGTTATTCTTCCCACCTCACCCTCCAGCCAGTGACAGGCATCAGAGTGTGCCTGGGGTGTTCAGCCCTAATGCTCACCCCATTCTCCTATACTGCACTATGCAGGGTGGGTGGGGTGGAATGCCATGAGCATTACGGGCCAGTGACCCAAAGGCACACCCCTAATGCCTGTCAGTCTCTGCAGGTGGGAGTGGGGCAGGCTCTTAGGTTGAAACCCTAATACCTCATTAAAGAAGTAAATCAGGAAGGGACAGTTGATGTCACCTACCTTGATTTCAGCAAAGCCTTCGACAACGTCCAAATATAGAAGGCTGATTAACAAGATGGGTAGTCTGGCCACAGAGCACAAGCTGATAAACTGGTTTAGAAACTGGCTGACAGACAGGAAGCAGAGGGTGCTGGTACAGTGATCCAATCAGGGAAGAGGGGAAGAGGTGATTGAGCAGCGGGTTACCTCAGGAATCAGTCCTGGGACCATTTATGGTGCAGCTTCCACCACGTGGCACCTGCCCCTCTTAGTGCTGCCTCCTATCTCCTCTAAAGCCAGTACCAGTACCAAACACCACTGCAAAACCTGCAAGTGAACGTTCAGCATTGAGAAATGCTTGTTTATGTCTGCCACAGTAACTTCTGCATAAGTTCTGCCCCTCACTAGTAGTAGTAATAAGTGGCATATTCTAAGGCAAGCCATTGTGGGTCCAACTAATACAACAGGCCTAACATTTAAACATTTTATGCTATGTTAACAGGTCTAGCAACCCGCTAACTGTTCTTTGCACACTTGACAGGCAGTTTGCATGCTAGGTGCTTTATTCAAGGACACAGTGAAGCAGCACAAAACTAAAGTGCAAGTGTGCTAACTAAACTGTTACAATGGACTAAAGGAGATTAATATGTACACCCCGATGAAAGGAGGGAATAACGGGACATGATAGAAACTTTCAAGTACCTCAAGGAATCAACAAAGTTCAAGAGGTAGCATCTTTTAGAAAAAGAGATGTGTAAGAACAAGGGGCACAATTTGAAGACAGAAGGGGATGACTCATGGAAAGTATTTTTCATGGACAGGGTGGTAGACACATGGTATGGCCTTCTTGAGAAGTCATGGGGTCAAAATAGTGGGGAATTCAAGAATGCATGGACAGACATAAGGCAATTATAGTGTGGGACAGGAAGAAATAGGCTGTTAGTTAACTAGGATCTGCAGCTTATCCACTAGGTAGGGAAATAGGCAGACTAAGTGGGCCAAGCAGTCCTTATCTGCTGTCAAAGTCTATGTTTCTATGGTAGTGCTAAGGGCAGTCAAGCAGGCATGAAAATAATGGTGCCCCATGCATACAAGGTGCACTGGTGTATTTGTATATACAGTGCTAGTTAATTCTTCCAAATCCCTAATATTATCAAGAAACAGTGTTCAAACCCCCATACCCCAGCAGCCAACCCATGTGATATTGGCCCCTCCCTAATCCAATTTCACCAGAATGATAAAAGATTTATCCTGGTAGTCTGGTCTAGTCGTCCCTCCTCGCCTAATCAGGCTAGAATTATAAAATATATATCCCTGATGGTCTAGTGACCTCCCAGTCCCAGAAAAATAAATAGGGATATGACATGTTATGACTATCATTTTATCTTCTTGAGATGATATTGGTCTGATGATATCTCATAAGTAGTGAAGACATAGCAATAGACCAGTACTCTCAAATTATGCTAATAATTATATCTAAACTGAGGCCAAGTATTAATCAATGTATGCAACAGATGCTTATGATTTTCTTTTGTGGTAGACATGGTAAAAAGCAAAAAAAAAAAGAAAAAAGTACAAAATGTAACTATGCTCCTCTGCTCAATGGCTCTGCCTAAGAGCAACTAATCATACAAGGACAACTATATATTCAGTCAAAAATAATTGTTATCTCATATGCAAATAAATATTTACTCACACTCAGCATCGTCAAATGAGTGAAATAATTTTCTGAGTATATACAGTGACCAGCTTTATTTATTTTGCTCATGTTGCCAGAAACAACATGTTTATATTTATAAATTTATTTTAACCCTGTTGTACAATTAATATATATTCCTGGTCCTCTATGGGTCCCTCCTAGTCCCAGAATATTATATTACATATATGTACCACGTGAGCTTGCCTCATGTTGCTGTGGCCACACTGAGGATGCCACAATATTCGGGATTACTGCAATATATTTTTAAACAAATTTCATGATGAAAGGTAGCAGCAGTAGCTCAGGATCCATGACTTCTGTAAACATGGTCATTCTTACTGCGGTAGGGTGAAATGGTTGAGCTCAAGTTGGTACCTGTTAAACTTTATACTGCATGAACCCTCTGCGTGATTTTCAAGACACCTCTTTGTTTCTACTTAAATTTCCTATATCCTGGTAGTCTAATGGTCCCCCTGGTTCCAGAAGAATAAATTACATATATCACTAGTAGTTTAGTGGTCCTCACATGGTCCCAGTATATCACAAATAGAAATGGTCTGGTGTACATTGGTCCCCTTCCTTGATACCATACCATTCAATCTAGCCCTCCCTACCGCAGTGATGATGGCCAGCACTAACTCTCCACTAACCTTCAACTTCTGCCATAGTATGTATAGCAATACATTGCTTGAGGTGTGTACCTTTAAAATCATGTACATGCCTGTACAGGAGATTCAGAATTATGAGGGACTTAGATGGCAGCCAGCATCAAAGTTGATCAGAAGGTAAGTTTCAGCTGCAATCACTGGGCTGGGCGTGGGGAGGAGGGCCCAGATTGAATGCTAGGGGCAGGGAGCAAAGGAGAACCACTGGTCAGGGCATTTCAATGTCTGGATATAGCTGGACTCTGCAAGAAAATAAGCCCACTAGATTACTGGGATCTATGTAACTTATTTTATTGGGAGCTGTAGTGGAACACTTGCTCTTAGATTACAGATTTTGCATTGAAGCAATCCCATACTTCTGAACATGAGCCCCAATGTATATTATATTGTACAGCCATTTAATTATTTCTTTCTGTACAACATAACTGTTTCTGCTTGATATCACTGTTCTGTTTTGAATACGACAGGGGACATTTTGATGTCACCATGCATTTTCAGGCTTCTCTACCATTGGTTAATAGTTACTTTGTGACCGGTCTAACATGGAGATTAATGCCTAAAATGAAGGTAAATTATATTTATTCAAGAGCTGTGAGAATAAATTTTTTGCAAACAAATGTATTTATTTTCATATGTGACAGGCCTGAAGTGGAAATAAATCATTTATTTCAATCTTAAGTGGATGATCTGCATTTATATCCAGTTTAGCCTGGTCACAAAGGAGCTCTTAACCAATGGGAAGAACAGTTTGCATGCCTGATGATATCACAGCATTTAGCTGGCATAACTGTACGTACGTCCTCCGGGGTTCTGGAGACCCACTGCACCCACTCCAGGATCCCTCCCATGCCCAGAACACCCCATCAGTGCCCCACAGGGCAGCCCACAACCCCTTGATCCCCACAGCAGATGTGCCCAGCTGGGCATTTTGCGCCCCAGCTCCAGAACCCCCAAACCCTCAATGCCCTGCACGGCAGCCCACACATATCATGCCCCTGAATCCCACACCACTAGCACCTCACATGGCAGCTGTGTCCCCCATCCATGCCCGACCCTATATATTGCCACAAATGTTGAAATAAGTAAAACCCTTGGGAGTCCTGGTAGTCTAGTGGCCTCCCACCCCCACCCAGCTGTGCAGACTCCCTCAACCATCCCCAGCCAGTGACTGGCAAAGTCCATTCTCACCTCCACGGCCAGATGCTAACTGAGCCTCCACATGAGCGCTTACTGTATAGATGTGCTCAGATATGAATGAGTATTCATTCATTTCTGAGCCGATCTATACAGCACCATACAGAGCTCAGCCAGTGGTTGGCCTTGGAGGCAGTGAGGTGGCCATGCCAGTCGCCGCTGGGGATGGATGGGGGATGTGGGGGACTGGCACTGCTGGGTGGGTGGGTGGGGAGCCACTGGACTGCCAGGGATCTCAGGGTTTTAATCTTTAAACAGTTGTGGCAAAAATGAGTTGGGGACTGGCCGGGGGTGACACAGCTGTTCTTAGGGGCTTTTGGGGGGCACTTTACATTTGCTGGGGAGGGCTGCAACTGACTGTACATTACACTGGCATGCCCTTAGGTTGGCGTACCTGTCTGCATGTTGCAAGTCGTGGGACTTAGCCACGGAGACACTGCCCTTCTAGAATAGGGTGCAGGGTCCATGTCACATGATGTTGGCACAAGTCACCTTGGCAGTGACTTGCACCAAGCTTTGAGAATCAGGCCCAGTGTCTACACTATAAGAAATAAGGGATCAATAGGAGAGCTGAAATGAACCATAGGTTCATCAATTCTAACAGCAGCATGTTATGGTCCTTTGCAGAACCTAAAGGTTCCCTGCATTTAAACAATACCAACAGGTTCTTCGAGGAACCTCTACATGTTATATAATTGATTATGTCACCTAGCCAATTACTATATTAATGAAATGGACATAAGATATATCATTCGTGTCCCCAGACTACCTCAATGGCACTGTTTGGTGGACTTGGGAGTGGTGACTCGACCCCATACTGGGAGAGTTGGGGAGATGGAATTGGTCAATATTGGGTGAAATCTGTGCAGCAGTGAGTGGGTGATGTGGCATCAGAGCTGACTGCAAGCCATAGTAGATTATGTCTCATGCATACACAGGAAGTTTCAATGCAAAAGAGTGCACAACCATACACCTGAATCACAGGAACACAACAACAGCTTACACACTTGGTGAGGAAGAATTTGCAGAAACAAAACAGGCAAGAGAATTGGGATCATCATGTGAAGACCTGAAGGTGGCTTGGCAGTGTGACATGGTTGTGGGATAGGCAAACAGGAGTACTGGATGCCTAGACAGGGGTTTCACCATCACGAAAAGTGAGGTTATATACCACATTATAACTCAATGGAGACCTCACCTGAAGTACTGTGCCCAGTTCTGCAAAGACCACATTAGAAATGTCAATAGACAGGGTAGAACAAAGTGGGCATTAAGGAGAAGCAATACCCTCAGGCCTTGTTAAAGTCACTTGGCACAAAATACCATGCTTTAAACCACAGTGAAGGTGCCGCTAAGGACACTGAGGGTTGAGGGGATGGTGACACCTCGTGCTGCACTGGCAACCTGACCTGGATTTGAGATTGTGCCTAGGTCATCAGGGAAGGGATGGGGAAACTGACTGAGCCACTGTCAGGCAGCTCTTATCTCAGGGAAAGTTGGGCATTGATCCGACCAGCGATGGTGTTGGGGAGGGAACTGTTAGGTGCTTGGCAGAAGAGCGTGTCTCCATACATATTCCAGCCAGGACCTTGGTCCATCATGCCAGCACATTCTTGTTGGGGGAGAGGTTAGGCTAGACTTTCTGTTGCTTCTTTCATCAATAAGGAAACAAAACACCCTGACATGCCCAGCTATCCCACTGGGGTGGAGTGGATGGTCAGCATGCCACTACTGAGCCACAATAGTTGTCAGGATAAAATGCCCATAATACATAAATAAGATGATGAAACACAGTTGAGGCAATTATTGAACCACATAAAACTCTCCATAATAATCATCGGTTTGATTAAGAATGCAAAGGTTACAAAACAAACCTGAAATGTGTTCTTTAAAGAACCAATGTTTGAATTTATCAGCCAATCAGATGCCTGACTTTTCCACACCCATTTACTACTAAAAAGGTTCCAATAAGAACCTGCTTGGTCTACAATGAACCATTTGTGTAGGGTTCCACACTGAACCCAGCTAAAATGGTTCTTCTGAGCACTTTGGAGGGTTCCTCCACAGTATCAGTGTGAGGAACCTTTAAAGTTCTTAAGTGAACCTTTAATTTTTAGAGTGTACATGCTATGGAAGGAGCATCAGTTTTATGAGGACCATGGTATGTAAACACATGCATAAAAGAGCTAGTGGAGCTAAAACAGGTAAACAGGAAAATATTACAAATTTTAAGAAGTAGTCCTTTGTAACTTTTTATTTCTGAAGTATTTTCTTCTTTTCTTTTGCTCATAAGAAAGTATTCTATGTGATGATATTATGCTGGATGTTAGTAGGTGTGATGTGTAGAACAGCTCTTAGCCTGGCAGCTGACTTTTCTAATTCTACTGCTCCAAACTACATCATCAGCACTGTGATCTCACGGATGGTGACATCACAGGTGAGTGACCTGGCAGTCACTCACTTGCTGTTCCTATGTAGCATGAAGTCACATTCAGTGAGGTCACAATGCTGATGATGTAGTGTGGGCAGTAGAGCAAGATATGTCACCAGCCAGGCTAAGAGCTGTCCCACACATCACACTCCTAACATCAGGTAGACAATCTTCTAATTAAACAAAGGGAAAAGAAAAGTAGCTCAGATATAAAGGGTAATGGCTGGCTGCTTTTAAAATCTAATATTAGTTTTGGGCAGTACAATTGCTATTTAAGGTTATGTGTATGGGGATCTGGGTACTGAAGCCCTGATCCATGCAGCAATTGCTGCTTTTGGATTACAGAACTCCTCCTTTACAGGATCTGACTCTATATTTTTGTTTTCAAGCATTAATATTTTTAAAACTGAAGAGTGATAGCTAGTGCTCATTACATTCCTGTAACATAGGTGCACGAATTCTTTCTACTAATTCAGCTTCATTTGGATTTTGGCTTCTGACATGAGCCACAAAGACAATTCAGATAATCAATGCAAATAATCATATCATCCTACAATAGATAGATACTGTATAAAACTTGTTTATCACTTTTCAATTAGCAGACAGCATAATTCAGATTCCACTAATGTGAAGCATTAATCCCTTTTGACTTCTACTGTGTGTGCATAGACACACACAAACACACACACACACTGCATATCAAGAATTATATTCATACAGTAAGATTTGTCAGACTATAGAAACATAATACATTAAACCTCATGAATTTAGAAGAGTAGCCCTTTAAAGAGTTAGCATCCTTGAGATTTATTACAGCTTTTTAATGAGTTTTGATTTCCACTAAACATTCACAGTTGATATCACGAAGAACTCAATTACACAAAATTGCCACACAGTTTGAATAATAGGACATTCCGTGTTTAAAGCTGCTTGGCATAAGCCAGCAGGCTTTTGTGGGCACTCAAGAACAGGTCTACTGGAAGGAAGCCAGAAAATTATCCAGTGAATGATGCACTACTTTGAGTGTGCCTCTACCACTGCATGCCTGCCATTGATATCCCCATAGAGACTGCATAAAAGAAGGACTTGTAAGCAATCTGTATGAGTAGCTGATACAATTGGACTTTAGCCCACAGCCAGGCTGGTAGAAGGAATCAGAGAGGGTCTGAGAGTTTTTCCGTGAGCGATGTGCTGCATCGGTGAAAATGATCCCACCTGCTTCATGACACATCACCAAGGTCAGACATTAGCCAATCTCAGGCACTGCTGAGAATCCCACCTGCCTCATGACACATTCCCTGGGCCACACATAAAATGCTATCAACCTCTTCTTGCAATCCCACCTGCCTCCCAACACATCCCCCAACAATACAGAAAACAATCCCACCTGCTGATGGCATTCCCACCTCTGTCCCAGCACATCTAATCAAGGCACACAGAAAACATTCCCATCAACTGCTGGCAATCCCACCCACCTCTGAACACATCCCATGGGCCAGACAGAAAACAATCCCTGTCCCTCCTGGAAATCCTGCCCACCTCCAAAAATATCCCCCAGACCAGTTGAAAAGCAATCAGCCACTGCTAGCAGTCCTGCCTGCCTGCCAACACATTTTCTGGGCCACATAGAAATGCTCAGTCCTTTCAAGTAGCTGATGTGTGGATTTTGCCACCACAATCCAGAAAAGAGGACTGCCAAGTACTGTAGTGGAGAAGTGTGGAACAGAGGTGTGTGGAAAGAGACTGAAGCTGCAAGGGACACACTGGAGCAGTAGAGGAAGTGTGGCAAAATACATTAGTTGCATAATAGAACAATAACAGAAACAGAGTTTGGGGTAGGGGCCGTAACAATAGTACAGTATGTTGGAGCAATGCCCCAAGTGTCAGAAAGTGAACTACAGAAGAAGCAGCGGTAAAGGTAGGATATTTTGCTTGTGACCGTGGGTCGGGCATGTGTGATGATGCCTGACATTTTCCAATTTATTCCATTAAATAATTTATCAGTTCCAAATATATCTGCAATATGTAGTACAAAGTGCAGATTCTGTATACTGTGAACTTGTCGCTCTGTGTGTGTGCCACAAGATGTGTGTGTGTGCATGCTTGTGTGTGTGTGTGTCTGTCAGAACTGAAGCTGTGTGTGGGACAAGGATAACTTGCACTCTCAGAACAGGTAAAAAGAAGCCTCGGAAGATCACTGTATCAAACAATTGTATTGTACTACAGTTAAGACAAAACCTGTTTTAATGTGCCAGATACACATGCAAAGGTAAAGTGCACGTGTAAATAAAGATATAGGATAAGCAAGGCACTGTATATGTGGAAATACAGCCGATAACTGCCCATAAACCACAGCACTGCTCTCGGTCGTTGCTCACATGAGCTTGGCTAGGGGCAGAGTGGAAAACTTTAATCTCAAGAATGTGAGACCTATCACAAACTAGAAAGAATGTGTTTCTTCTTTGAACAATCACTAGTATCATCCAAGCTTTTCCAAACATAAGCTCTTATATGAATTTTATAATGCTTGAAATTTTATTTTTAATGGTATAGCTTTTAACTGTTAATAGTAGAAGCTTGAGGTTTATTAAATGAAAGCTTAGCGCCTGATCAACATGTATAGATCCTAACAATACATTTCTTCTGTGTTGCTGCACATGTATGCTAGAGAAGCCTGATTCAAACAATTCTTGGGAGCTAGCTTGAGAGAAGGGACATGCCTAGAGGAGCACAATTTAAAACAGCACTCGTGCTGAATTTAAAATTAAAGCTGCTGTTTGAGTCCGTGCCTGATTTGGGAGAAAGCTGCTTCACAATAACATTGGACCATTCTGGGGACTAACAGAACTGTTGCTGGACTATAAGCACTAGAAATGGGCTGCTACTGGATTGTTTTGTACTTGTTTCAGCAGCCTGCTTGAATTAGCCAGTCTGTGCTCCAATAGTGAGCCAACTCGAGAGAATGTGTGGTGTGGCTAGTTGTTGCTTGTGTTATAAAACTCCAAAGTCTAATGGTTCTGCTACAATACTTAAGCTAAGGGCTGAAGCATAAGAGTGACACACTTGGAGTGACAGCATGGCGTATTAGCCAGCAGGAGACATTGCACCCTAGGTGTGCTACCCTTGACCACATTACAGTTTCATTTTAAATGTATTAAAATCATAAAGGTAAAAGGTAACGGCAGGCCAAAACAGGGAATAGGAACAACACCATACCTAGGGTATGTCTTCAGATTGTTTTGTGCCTACCTATCCAGGGTAGATGTTCAAGGGGACTAACAACAACAGTGGGGAAAACTAGTAACACCCTATCAGAGGTAAAGTTACATAAGGGACAGGTGGAAGGTAAAAGGTAGGTCAAATCTGGAATAGTAGCAACACTCTATCTAGGGTAAGTGTGCAAGGGCATAACAAATAACAAAAGGAAAAACTCTTAACATACTATTGAGGGTAGGGCAACATTAAAATGCCCAAATATTACAGTGAAGTATGAGAAATGAGAATTCAAGCACTGGTGCATTGCAGTGGTTGTGGAGCAGCAGTTTCAGAGAGACCTTATGGAGACAGCGGTGCTGCCCCATCTCATACACCTGTCTGGGTTGAGGAAAGAGGTTGCTAGACTCCAAACTGAGTTTACAGGGATGTGGGCAACCTTTCACCCCAGTGGCCACCAAGTCTGACACTGTTACCCCAGGGAGTGCTTAGGAGGAGGACCAGCTGGACTATGGTGGACTCTGGAAGGCTGGGGTGGTTGATTACAGGAACATTCCACAACTGATACCACTAATTAATTCCTATACCAATTGGGCAGGGTAGGCTGCCTGGAGGAGTTACCCATGGTAGAGACCAGGAAGGATATGGGGGTGCTCCATAGTGGAGACCACAATAAGTGTGACTGAGGACCCCAGAGAAGGGGAAACAACTTCTAGTAGGGGACTTGACAGTGAAGAGGACAGATCTGGGAATAGGAAATGGGGTGCCCATGTGTCCCACAGCCTGAAGGGATGGGAAGCAGATCCTGAGAATCGCTAGGGCAGCAGGAAGGAAGGCAGAGCTGGATATCATTGTCCACCTGTGGACTAATTACCTGGCTAAAGGCAAGGCTGGAATAGCGAGGGGAAGTTCAAGGAACTCAGGAGTGTTCTGAGGCAGGTAGCACGTTCCGTGGCTTTTACAAAGTGCTGCCTATCTATGAACAGAACGGAGAGGGATCTCTGCACCAGGAGTGTCTACTCATAGTTGAAGGCATGGTGCAGAGAGGAGGAGTTAGTCTACAATGGGACTGGGGATCAATATTGAGAGATAAGGGCCATAGTAGTAGTAGTTGTAATAGATTTATTTATATTAACTGAGAAGAGTTGTCTCCATAGGAAACATGGGTTATAAGTCGCTACAAGGTGCTGGACACTTCGCCTGGACACCACCAGTAGGCAAGGCAAGGCAAATGTTATTTTCTCGTGCCCAATCCCAGAAACTTTGAGCACCGAATAACAAAGACATACTATAAATAGAAAATACAAATTAGTATAAAACAATAAGATATCAAAATACATATATATAATTAATAAATATCTCTAAAAACTGAAGCTCAAAACAGAAAAACAAGGTACCAGGGAAGACTAATGTCTAAGGTCCGGAAGGCCTAGTTAAACAGGAAGGCCTTGAGGTGGGCCTTAAAACCTCAACCGAAGGGGCCTCCGAATTGGTGGAGGAAGTAAGTTTCACAGGATGGGGCCGGCAACACTAAATGCTCTGTCGATGGCAGTTTAGATCCTCATCCTGGGAATCTCTAGGAGGACCTAGAGGAGGACCGGAGGTAGCGGCTGAGAGGGCAGTACTAAGAAGGTCTGACAGGTAACCAGGACCATGTCTCGTGGGCCTTAAATTTGAGAAAGCCCACCTTGAAGAGAATCCTTCACCTGACTGGCAGCCAGTGCAGCCTGTGCAAAACTGGAGTGATATGACAAAATTTCGCTGCCTAGTTAGCAGTCTAAGGGCTGCATTCTGCACTAGCTGCAGCCGGTGGAGGTTCCCTCCAGAGACCCTGAGGTAGAGTGCATTACAGTAATCAAGTCTGGATGTCATGAAGGCATGCACAAAGGTGGGAGATCCATAGATGGAACTAGGGGCTTGAACCAGTTGATATTCCTAAGATGGGAAGAAGCTTGTCCAGACAACAGGGGACACCTGAAGATCAAATGACAATCCACTGTCAAAGGTCACACAAGGTTTTGCACCTTAGAGGAAGCCCTCAATGGCACAGATTCCAGGAATAAGCTAGTTTCTGAGTCAGAGGTCAACCTGTCATCTTCTGTCTGACTCCACCACCAGTACCTCTGTCTTGTCGGATTCAATCGCAACCAGCTGGAGGACATCCAGTCATTTATCTCCGTAAGGCAGCTGTTCAGTACTTCCACTGCATTGGAAGATCCCAGGGCAAAGAAAGGTACAGATGCATATCATTGGCATAGCAATGAAAACCCAGGTCATACTTTCTAATGAGCTCACCCAGGGCAGCATATATATGGCAAACAACATTGGTGACAAGACCGAACCCTGAGGGACTCCACATGACAGAAGGCAGGAGGAGGAGAAATTCCTCATCACTACTCATTGCCTCCTGTTTGTGAGATATGACTCAAACCAGCTGATGACAGAGCCAGTGAGCCAACAAAATTCCCTCAGGCGGTGAAGCAATACACAATGGTCTACTGTGTCAAAAGCTGAAGACAGATCGAGAAGGATTAGACTTGTCCCTCCCCAATCTCTAGCTCTGAGGAGGTCATTGTGCACCCAAAGCAATGCGGTTTCTGTACTATGCCTTACTCGAAACCAGACTGGGATGGCTCATAGAGATTGAAGGCCATGAGGTGCTCCTGAAGTTGTTGCATCACAACTTTCTCAACAACTTTTCCCAAAATGGAGGTTGAGATCGGACGTAATTCACCTTGAAGTCAGGGTCTAATGATGTTTTTTCAGGAGTGATGAACCAGCACCTCCTTCAAGGCATCTGAAAAATCCTCCATCAAAGAGCACCGGACAATCAAGGCGTAACACCAGGCCAACAGTGTCGATACATCTCATTAAGAAACGATCGGCACAGGGTCCAGTACACAATATGTGTGCTTAAACCGAAGCAACCCCAATGACCTCTGACACTTCCACTGGTTTAAAGTCCCCAACTAGGCGGAGTGCTCTCTGGACAATCCAGACAATCTCTGTAGGCCACTGTATGGCTCACTGGCAGCACACCCCGCTGGATGGTGGACACTCTGTCTGAGAAGAATTGAGCAAACTCTTTGCAGAAGGCATTGGAAAAAGTCATTTTCGGCTGGAGACAGGCTTGATTTAGAAGCCTGTCCACAGTGCAAAAATCACAGTCAGTCGATTCTTCCCAGCAGCAATCTCTTTGGACAGGAACTCGGCCTTCTTACGAGTGATTGCCCTCTCATACTACAAATGTGAGCGCAGGGCCAGTCTATCTACCTCAGGCAAGATTTCCACCAGCAGCGATCTAACCTCTGACCCATAATCTTCATTGCCTTGAGCTCCCATCAAACAAAGGGGATTTCAAGTGAGAAGCTGTAGGTCATACACAGTCAGTATCACTTGGTGGTAAGAGAAAAAAAAAAAAATTGCCTCTCAGCTCTTCACTTTGCTCACTCGCCAACCTTAGAGAAAAAGAAAGGCTTTGGCAGCCACTCAGCCACAAACCACAGACCACAGGCTGCCCGTCATCCACGCGAGGCGTGACTGTTTTATTTTATATAATTGCTGTGGCAAGAAAATGCTCCCCAGCAATTACATAAAATAAAACATGGGGAGTCAGTGTTTAGCTCAATTTTACACACACCCCTCAGTGTGGGATGCTTAAGAAAAGCCCTTGAGCTTCACTCTTTGGGTTTATGTAGCAGCACCCAACACCTCAGGGTGTGTGTAAAATCTCGTTAAACACACCACCCCATACATTATATATATAATTACTGGTCTTTATTTTTTCCCATAGAAAACTGGTTATAATTTGCCAGCTGGTTATAATGGCAAACATGCGCTGACTTTCTATAAGGAAAAGCATGAGCCACTGTTCTCTCGTACTCGGGACAGTTTAGAGGTATGCTCACTAGTCTGTTTTGTTCTGCGATATCATGTGTAATGCTTTTCTCATAGAAAAGCTATCTACCTGCAGTTTGCCGCTGTTCCTATTTTTGTTTGAATCCTCTCCTGAGTTTTGAATGCCGCCTCTGTCAGCATCCACCCCTTGATGCTCGTTCATCAGCTGGTGTGGCATCTGATGCCATTAACCACTACAGTCTGGATTCCTCTTGGGCATGATATTTGCAGCCATCCTGGATATCCCTGCATTGGCAGCCATGTTCTGAGGGGCACTGCCTTGCACTCAGACTCCCGTTCCTGCTCTATAAAATTGATACCAAAATTTCAGTTTGGTTGGTGATAACCACAAAAATCATTTGGGTGTTTCATGTAGTCGGGCAAGAAGTTAACCAGTCATGTGGCTGAGATTTAGAGAGTTACACTAGTCGGGCTGTACACAATTTCTCACCGCGTGACTGAACAGAAAATGCTATTGGAGTGAAATAACATAAACTAGTACATTTACAAACCTACAAAACATAAAAAAAACACTTTAGGGAATTACTGTTACGCTTTCTAAATGAATAGAGCCTACTCCTGACCAATCACAGCTCCAGTACCATTCTTGCCACACTACTGAGATTACAATACTTCTAAAACCTGGAGGTAAAAACAAAGGCCTGCAAATTATATAAAATAAAAGTTGGGTAGGTGTAAAACTCAAGTTTCACACACACACACCCTCAGGAGGGATGCCTTTTAATCCTCTTGACAGCTTCTGTTCCTGTGGTTTATGTGCATCTCACACCTTGAGTGTGTACAATTCTTGTTAAACACACCTACCCAGCCATTATTCTATATATAATAATGCACCTTCCCAGATTGGCTCAGGGTGCCATACAGAGTAACACACAATAAAATACATAAAATACTTAAAAACTCAGGTCAGGAGACAGCTTGCATCCATCCAAGATGGGGTCCATAGTCCTCAGTGTACAGTTTAAATTTTACTTTGATGAACATTTAAACTAACGAGTGGGGTGGCAAAAGAAATCAGAGAGGCAGTAATCATGGTCCCACAGACTAAAGTAAGAAGCAGGGAGAACCTGAGAGGGAGAGATAAGTACCTCAGGTGCAAATTAATAAAGGAAGCTGGGTGGTAGAAATGAAGAGGAAGGAAAAGGGAGCAGTAAAAACAGAGTGGTAAGGAAGGAGGGAAAAAGGAAAAAAAGGAAAAAGAGTGGAATAATTAAAATGGTAACAAAATCTGAAAGGCCATGTGTGCAAATGCTAGAAGTCTAGGAAATAAGATTCTGGACTTAGAGGCCATCATGGCAAAAATGACCTACACATTGTGGCAATTACTGAGTCATGGAGCACTGAAACCATAACTGGGACATGGCCATACCAGGCTGTACTCTGATAAGGAAGGAGAAGGTGGGAAGAAAAGGAGGGAGTGTGGTGCTTTATGTGAAGGAAAGCATAAAAAGTGACAGAGATATAGGAAATATGGGGGAGCAGAAGTATTGTGGGTCTCGCTGAAGAAGGGAACAGAGCCACTATTCACACAGGTGTGATCTCAATCCCCAGCACAGGGGAGGAGTTAGATAAAGTACTGGGTGTAAGCCATTGGCATGATGACAAAAAGGGGAGGTGTTGCTAGTGGACTTCAATCTGCCAGATGTAGATCGGATCCTCCCAGCTGCAGTGTCAACTAGAAGCCAGGACATCCTGGAATCCCTGAAGGGGAATTTTTCATGCAGCTAGTCAGTTAACCTACTAGTGATGTGGCAGTACTGGACCTGGTAATCACTAATAGGGACAGTGTTGAAAACATCAAGGTGAGAGGCCACCTGGGAACAAGTGATCACCGTACAGTGTGGTTCAGTATGGATGGCTGCAGAATTGAACCACACAAGGATGAGGGTCCTGACTTCAGAAGGGCAGATTTTATAAAGTCAAGTGAATGCCTCAGGGATGACTCATGGGGGCGGGGTGTGACCTGGGTGGGGTGGAGGAACAGTGGACAAAGCTAAAAGTGGCATAATAAAGGCAACAAACCTCTGCATCAAGTAAGTGAGCAAAAGGAAGAGTCAAAAGAGACCACCATGGTTCTTGAAAAGGTGGCTGGAAAGGTAAAGATTAAAGGAGTGGCATTCAAAAATATAAAGAGACACAGAGGGAGGAGGATGGGGGTGTATCAGGAGAAACAGACAGAAGCAGGGAAAGCACTAAGGAGTGCAAAGGCACAAACTGAAGCAAGCATAGCCCAAGCAGTAACTAAAGGGACAAGACATTTTATGCATGTAAGTGAAAAAGGAAGACCAGGGTAGGGATTGTAAAGTTAAAAGGAAGTGGGAGTGACAGTGCAGAGTAAGAACAGGAAAATCAGACATCCTGAACAAATACTTTTCTTCAGTGTTCACAATGGAAGGAGAAAGGAGGGGCCACAAAAGTAACAGGAACTCTGAAGGGAGGGAGGTGGACACTAGTCCTTTTACAGAGAAAAGAGTCCTAAAGGGGCTTGCTTATATGAAAGTGGACAAACAATGGACAAGACGGTGTACATTCTAGGGTATTGAGGGAGCTCACTGAGGTACTGACTGCACCTCTAGAAGTCCTGTTTAATAGCTTATTGGAAAAAGAAGTGGTTCCAGAGGACTGGAGGAGGGAGATGTATTCCCACTTAACAAAAGTGGCAGGAGTAGGCTAGCAATTATAGACCAGTTAGCCTGACATCAGTGGTGGAACATAATGGAATCACTGTTGAGAGGATAGTGGAACAGCTTGCATATAGTAATATGTTACAAGAACTGAGACAGCATGGATTCACAGGTGGCAGGTCATGTCAAACAAATCTGATAGATTTCTTTGCTTTGGTAACCAAAGAATTAGATAAGGGTGGAGCGGTGGATGAGGTCTACCTAGATTTTAGTAAGGCATTCAACACTGCTCCACAGATGAGACTGTTACAATCTGGATTGCTTAGCAGTGGGTCCAAAGGTGGTAAACTGGCTAAGAAATTGGTTAGGGGACAGAGCTCACTCTGAGGAGGTCAGGATGACATGCAGGTGCCTCAGGGATCAGTGCTTGGACCAGTCATAGAAACATAGAAACATAGAATTTGATGGCAGATAAGACCGCTTGGCCCACCTAGTCTGCCCATTTTCCTACCTAACAGATAAACTGAAGATCCCAGTAAACCAAACACTTACTTCCTCCTACTCCCCGCTAGGACTGCCTTATGTCTGTCCCATGCATTCTTGAATTCCACCCATTGTTCTTGACTCCATGACCTCTCAGGGAGGCTGTTCCATGCATCCACAGCCCTCTCCATGAAAAATACTTCCTCACATTATCTCTGAGCCGTCCCTCCTATATCTTCAAATTGTGCCCCTTGTTCTTGCACATCTCTTTTCTGAAAGATGCTACCCTCTTGGACTTTGTTGATTCCCTTGAGGTACTTGAAAGTTTCTATCCTGTCCCTCTCTGCCATCTTTTCCTCAAGGGTAAACATATTAAGCTCCTTTAGTCTTTCTTCACATGTCTTCCGTGCAGACCCTGCACCATTTTGGTTGCCTCCTCTAGACAGCTCCACTCTATGTCTTATGGAGATGGGGTCTCCAGAACCACACACAGTACTCCAGATGGGGTCTCACCAACTGTCTGTACAGAGGAATAACAACTTCCTATTTCCTACTATTGATGCCTCTCCCTATGCATCCCGGTATCCCTCCAGCCTTCTTTACTGCCTTCTCACATTGCTTGCCCACCTTTAGGTCATCTGATATAATTACCCCAAGTCCCTTTCCATTTTTACTGTTGTCAGTATCTCACCCCTATTGTGTACTCTTCCCCAGGGTTTTGTTTCCCAGGTGCATTACCTTACACTTCTTTACATTGAATTTGAGCTGCCACACATTTGACCATTCCTACAACCTTGCTAAGTCCCTTATCATCTTTTCCATTCCATTTTGTGTATCAACTTTTGCAGATCTTTGAGTCGCCTGCAAAGAGTCATACTTTTCCTTCCAGTTCCTCTGCAACGCCACTTATAAAGACATTAAAAAGACCGGTCCCAGTACTGAACCCTGTGGTACCCCACTAGTAACCCTCCTTTCTTCACTGTGGACTCTGTTTAGTACTACCTTTGCATCCTGTTGTCTAGCCAATTATTTATCCAGGTTACCACCTTGGGACCCATTCAAAGGCTGTCTAACTTGTAGATTAATCTTCTGTGTGGGACTGAGTCAAATGCTTTGCTAAAGTCTAGATAGGTCATGTCCACAGCCCCTCCCTGGTCTACTCCTTTCATCACCCAGTCAAAGAAATCTATTAGATTCATCTGACATGACTTTTCCATCGTGAATCCATGCTGCCTTGGGTCCCGCCCCACTGGCCTCTAGGTACTCAGCAGTTCTTTCCTTCAGAATTGATTCCATCATTTTCCCTACTGCTGAGGTCAAACTAACTGGTCTGTAGCTTCTTGCCTCTGTTCTGCTCCCACTTTTGTGAAGAGGAATCACAGCCACCCTCCTCCAGTCCTCAGGTACCACCCCATCCTCCCATGATTTGTTAAAGAGAGTTGTCAGCGGAGTCACTAGTTCTACACTTAGTTCTTTTAGAATTCTTAGGTGAATTCTATCAGGCCCCATTGCTTTGTCCACCTTCAATTTTATTAGTTCTTCAGAACCCTTTCTTCTGTAAATGGACTAGTATTGACCCCTGTCTTCAGAATGTTTCTCTTGTTTGGTTTAGGAACCTCCCTCCTCTTCCTTTGTGAATACTGAGCAGAAATATTCATTCAGTATCCCTGCTTTTTCACTGTCACCCTCTGCCCACATTCTCTCCCTTTATTAAGCCTCAGTATCCCTACTTTGGTCTTTCTTCGCCCCTAATATAGCTATAAAAGGTCTTATTCCCTTCTTAACAGAGTTGGCTATCCTTTCCTTGGTTTGGGCCTTTGATATTCTGACTGCCTTCCCTGCCTCTTCCTGCTTTAACTGATAAAGTTCTCTGTCCTGCTCCTTCTGTGTTTCCTTATATTTCTTGAATGCTATCCTTTTCTCCTTAACCTTCCCTGCCACCTCTTTGAGAACCATAGCTTTTTCTTTCGTTGTGTTTTGCTGAGTTGCTTAACACAAAGGCTTGTTGCCTCTGTGATGGCTGTTTTGATTACTCCCCATTGTTCCTACACCCTCCTTCTTGCCTGTTTGCTAGTGCTTTTCTGAGGTACTCTCTCATTTCCCAAAGTCAACCCTCCTAAAGTCTAATACCCTTACTTTTATATGGCTTGATTGTATGGCTGTGTTTATCGTGAACCACACTATTTGGTGGTCGCTTGTTCCCAGATGGCTACCCGCTTCTAAATCTGAGATTCTTTCTCTGTCCCCATTTAAGAGTACTAGGTCTAAGAGTGCTCCTCCCAAGTGGGTTCCAATACTAGCTGTCTTAGGCATGCCCCTGTAAGGCATCAAGAATGACCCTGCTCTTGGATGTGCCTGCAGCAAAGGTGCTCCAGTTAACATCTGGCATGTTCAGGTCCCCATCAACAATATCTCCCTTTTCTGCCATTCTAAGGATGCCTTCTATCATTTCCTTGTCCATTCCTCCTGAGATGGGGTCTGTATACAACCCCATGCGGATTGTGGTGCCATTTCCTGTCTCCAGGGTGACCTAGAGCGCCTCATCTGCTCCCTGTTTACTCCTTAGTTCTGTTGCTTTGATCTCTTCCTTTACAGAGAGCTACTCCTCCTCCTCTTTTAACCTCCATGTCCCTCCTGTAGATGTGTATCTTGGTATGTTGACATCCCAGTCATGGTTCTCTGTGTACCATGTTTCTGTGACTGCCACAATATCCAGGCAACCTCTTTCATCAGGCAGTCCTCTTTAGTGTCTTTAAAGGTGATATTGCAGATCAGCTACTGGGAAGGTCTGTCTCTGCAGATGAAACCAAAATCTGTAATAAGGTGAACACTGGGGGTGGACTGAGCAGAGATCTCAGAAAACTCAAGGAGTGGTCAAGGATATGGCAGCTAGGCTAACAATCTAAAAAGTACAAAATAATGCACTTGGAACACAAAAACTCAGGGTGGCAGATTACAAAATGTGGGGACTGTTGTTGTGACCACCAAGCATGACAGAGATCTGGGGATAATAATCTCTGATGATTTAAAGGTGGTCAGGCAGTGCGGCAACGCATATGGGAGGGCTAGTGGGATGCTGAGTGCATAGGAAGAGTATCATCAGCAGAAGGAGGGAAGTGATGATACCTCTGAATAGATCACTGGTAAGACCTCACCTAGAATATTGTGTACAGTTTTGCAGGCCACATCTCCAGAAAAATATAGACAGAGTGGAGGCGGTCCAGAGGAAGGCAACTAAAACTGTTTGATTTCTGCATAAAAAGACCCACTGGGAGACTAAGGGAACTCAGTATGTACACCTGGAGGAGAAACATAGAAACATAGACTTTGATGGCAGATAAGGACCGCTTGGCCCACCTAGTCTGCCCATTTCCTACCTAGAGGATAAGCTGCAGATCCTATTTAACCAACAGCCTATTTCTTCCTACCCCTCACAAAATTGCCTTATGTCAGTCCCATGCATTCTTGAATTCTCCCACAGTTTTAGACCCCACAACCTCCTCAGGAAGGCTGTTCCATGTGTCCACCACCTCTCTGTGAAAAAATACTTCCTCACATTGCCCTTAGCCGCCCCTCTATCTTCAAATTGTGGCCTTTTGTTCTTGCACATCTCTTTTCTGAAAGATGCTACCTCTTGGACTTTGTTGAATCCACTGAGGGACTTAAACATTTCTATCATGTCCCCCATCCCTCCTTTCCTCAAGGGTATACATATTAAGCTCCTTTAGTCTCTCCTCGTATGGTTTCTCTTGCAGACCTTGCACCATTTTAGTTGCCCTCCTCTGAACTGCCTCCATCCTGTCTATGTCTCTGCAGAGATGGGGTCTCCAGAACTGGCCGCAGTGCTCCAGATGGGGTCTTACCAACTGTCTGTACAAGTGGATAACAACTTCCTGTTTTCTGCTGGTGATGCCTCTCCCATACATCCCAGTATCCCCCGGCCCTCCCTAGTGCCTTCTCACATTGCTTGCCAACCTTAAGATCATCTGATATGATTACCCCAGGTCCCTTTCCATTTCTGTTGTTGTTACTACCTCCTCCCCATTGTGTAATCTTCCCTGGGTTTTTGTTTTCCAGGTGTATTATTTTGCACTTTTGCATTTCATCCAAGCTGCCATACTTCTGACCATTCCTCCAGCCTTGCCAAGTCCCTTCTCATCCTTTCCACACCTCCTTGTGTAACAACCCTATTGCAGATCTTTGTGTCATCTGCAAAGATGCATACTTTTCCTTCCAGTCCCTCTGCAATGTCACTTATAAAGACATTAAAAGGACTGGACCCAGTACTGAACCCTGTGGTACCCCACCAGTAACCCTCTTTCTTCAGAGTGGACTCCATTTACAAATACCTTCTGTGTCCTGTTGTCCAGTCAATGTTTTACCCAGGCTATCACCCAGGAACCCACCTCAGGCTGGTTAATTTGACTATTAATCTTTGTGTGGCACTGTGTCAAATGCCTTGCTAAAGTCTAGGTAGGCCATGTCCACAGCCCCTCACTGGTCTACTACTTTGGTCACCCAGACCAAGAAATCAGTTAGATTCATCTGACATGACCTTCCGTTGTGAACCCATGCTGCCTTGGGTCCTGTGCCCCACTGGCCTCTAGGTACTCAACAATTCTTTTCCTTCAGAAGTGATTCCATCACTTTCCCTACTACAGAGGTCAAATTGACAGGTCTGTAGTTTCCTGCCTTTGTCTTGGTCCCACTTTTGTGAAGGAGAATCACATCAGCTTTCTTTCTGTCCTCAGGTACCACACCATCCTCCCATGATTTGTTAAAAAGGCTAGTTAGTGGTGTCACTAGTTCTCTGCTTAATTCTTTTAGAATTCTGGGTTGAATCCCATCTGGCCCCATTGCTTTGTCCAGCTTCAGTTTTAGGAGGCGAGCATGAGGGAGAGGGAGGGAGGATATGATAGAGACATCTAAATACTAAGGTGGAAATTAAGGTACAGGAAGAAAGTATTTTCAGAAAAAGGTACACAAGAACAAGGTGTCATGCTATAAAGTTTGAGGGAGTAGGTTCAGGAGAGATATGAGGAAATACATCAAAGAAAGACTGGTGGATTCCTGGAACAGCCTGCCAACAGAGGTGGTGGGGGTGAATACAGTGGTGGTGTTCAAGAATGCAGGGGATAGGCACAAGATAATATTAGTGGAAAGGAATGAGGAGGAAAAGATCCGAGATCAGGTAAGATCTGTGGTGTTACTGCAGGTAGGGAAATATGGGCAGACTGGGTGGGCTTATTGTCCTTATTTGTCAACTGATTCTATGCTTCTGACTGACAGAGAGTTTGCCGAAGGGAGGGACAAGCTGCAGTCTGTGGATGACTGGAAATCAGAATCCATTGGGAGGATGGAACTTACTGGATGGTCCGGGCTGCCCAGTGTCCAAGTTTGCCTGCAATAAACACATGGGGCTGGATTTTCAAATGCAAGAGAATGACACAGGGTGCTTGCGTCAAAAATAACTTACACAAGGAGCAGGATGCATCAAACCTTTCACCAATTCTGATTTTCAAATGGTGCTTGTGTCAAAACAGATCTTCTTGCGCTAAAGTGGCTTGCACCATGCCTGCACCACAAAAATGCATGTGTTATGTCGGAAGGGATGTCTGCATCACTGAAATGATGCACCATCCCTTAAATGGGTATTTAAAAGAATGTAAGTCCTGTCATTGTGCTTAAGATTCATATTGCTGTTAGACCAGCCAGAACTGTTCTAAGGGATACTAGAGCATATAAAGAGGCCCACAGCCGGTGGTCAGACCTGACTATGCTACTATTAAGGGCCAGTATTCTCCTGCACGATTAGTTTAAAACATTTTGGGGCTTAGTCTTGGCCATTTCATCTGCTTTATGTTTTGACTTAGCTTGCATCATTCTTATCCTTTGTGTCATTTTTTACTCAACGTGCACCATTTTTGACTCAATTTACATCATTTTCGCTCCTTGAGTAATTTTTTTGACTCAGCTTGCACCATTTGTGTTACTCAACTTGCACCCTTTTACTTAGTTTGCATCATTTATGTAATCAGTTTGCATCATTTTTGCTGCTTGAGTCATTTTTTTGACTCAACTTGCACCATTTATTTTGGTGCAGCTTGCACCATTCTGTTGATGCAGTGGACATCTTGTGTCAGTTTGGGAAACTTTGTCACAAAGAATGCTTTTCTTGTAAAATATGGCGCATAGTATTTGGACACCTAATTCTGACTCAAACTGGTTATTTGATGCAACTTGTGGAACTAAGCGCCTTTGAAAATCTGGCCCATTGAGTGAGAGACCTGGCTTAAGTCTGATAAATTGATTACTTACCTGACATGCAAGCACAGCACAACTTACTGTCACCTCTACAGGGATTAAAAGAAAAATAGATACCTTTCACTTTCTTAAAGTGGCGCTGCCAGCTGGCTGCTTGGGGCTGAGTTAACAACTGGCTGTAAGAGCTGGTAAAACAGCTTTAGAAAGCCAGCTCCAGCTCATGGCTGCCCCTGATACTGTGACTATGGTTATTTGTTCATTGAGATTCTAGTCAAGTCTGCTTAATCAACAGAATCATATGGTGACTTACAAAAGTTTTATACTTGGAGGTTGAACTTTATTAACAAATATTCTGTTGTTTCCAGAGCGTTTATGAGACAAAATAGTAACTATGTGTTTCTGGGAAGCAGTGTAGTGCAGTGGTTTATGGCTCTGAGCTGCAAACCTGAGACCTGGGTCTGAATCCCACAGCCCTCATTTGTATACTGTGTGACTTGAGCAAGTCACTTAACTTCCTTGTGCTCCCAGGTCACACCTGGAAATAAGCTTCAGCTTAGTGTGCCTTTCCTAGTTAAACAATTTCTCTTCCATAAATTGTTTACACAGTAATTGATACCTATTGGGGTTCTAGTATGAAATACATTTAGCACCTCGTAGCTACAAAATGAGTTTACGGTATCTAACTTGGTTTCTCTAACTCTAACAAAATGTACTGTGCTAATTATGCTCTTTTAATCTACTACATCATATGTAAAGAACGTGTCCTATATATTGGGAGATTAGAGTTTTCCACCTGCCCCCAACAAAACTCATGCAAGTAAACTGCTGGGGCACTGTTTGAGTTTCATGCAATTTAGCTGTTGTTTTTCATACATATGGTATGCATTTATCTTGTATCTTTATTTGCATCATGAAATGTACCTTTGCTTGTGTTTATTTTGCATATTAAAACATCTTTTGGCATTTTCTTTTCAAAAAATTTTTCTTTATGTCCTCCTATGCCGTAGCTGACTTATCCCTCAGGGTTCACTGAGTTTCCTGGCTCTGCTAATCTTCAGTCTCCTCCAGCCACTTACCTCCATGCTGCCATAGTCTCAGACCCACTCCAGGTGGGGAAGGAGGGGTCCTTCTCCTACCTGAACAAGTCATTGTCAAACCAGTGGCTGAGGGTTCTGGGTCAGTCTGAATTTGGGTCACTGGGTGCCATCATCAGGCCAGCTGTGTTTTTTTTTCCTTGTTTCTCATCACCCTGAGGACACAGGTGTATGTCAGAGATCCTAGGTGCAAGTTCTTGTATAGGCATGCTGCCCTCATGGGCCTCGGCCTGCTTCCTCCCTCCCATGGCACCCTCAACTGCACTGCCACCAGTGGTGAGGACAGAGACCTTCCCACCATGGAGGAGGACAGCATGCCCTGGGATGCCCATTCCTCCTTCCCCAGATTGACTCCTGAATGCGAGGACAGAGACCTCTCCCACCATGGAGGAGGACAGCATCCCCTGGGATGCCCACTCCTCCTTCCCCAGACTGGCCTCTGATGTGAGGACAGAGACCCTCCCACCATGGAGGAGGATAGCATCCCCTGGGATGCCCATTCCTCCTTCAACCAGACTGGCCCCTGATGCCCAGAACTTTGTTGCTGAATGAAGGTCACTGGTATTGTGAGCAATAGCTATTGCTGCCCCAGTGGCTGAATCTTTGGCATTTAATTCTGGTAAGATATGTTTTTTCACAGATGCTTTAAAGTGTGTCTGTTTCCCTTTCTATGTTTGATCACAAAGAATGTCTCCCAAATGTAAGTGGTGCTCCCATAGGACAAAGTGTAGCAACTTAAAATGGTGCACCCACCAACTCCAACAAATGTCAGACAGATGCTAAAATCTTGAAACTTTATTTGAAAGACATTAAAAAGATAAGTGACAGCCAATCAACCTTTCCCACCCAACAGTCAACAGTTTTGCTCTGCAAGTGCTTTGTCAAGCCTGTTTCCACTTTCTGTTACAGTAGTTCAACAGGTTAGTCACCCTTGGATGCACCTGGTCTCTGCACCACAACCACATTGTAAGGATAAAGTTGGTACTCTGCCACCTTCACCACTCATCTCTATGCCTGTCAGCATAAACAACAAAGAAACTAGAATTATTTTCAAGCATTTCTGCCTGTGAAAGGCCTGCCATGCCTTCCTTCCTTCCTTCCTTCCTTCCTTCCTTCCTTCCTTCCTTCCTTCCTTCCTTCCTTCCTTCCTTCCTTCCTTCCTTCCTTCCTTCCTTCCCATGTCAACCACCTTTGCCTCTCCTTATCCTAGTGGTGCAATGTGTTTTTCTACTATCCATGAGGTCTTTTGGTTTGTTTATTTCAAATCTGGTAAATCCATAAGCATAATGCCTGTTTTCATGGGCAACCAGTATCACAACAAATACAATATATAATACAAACAAGAACAAAACATGACATGTAATACAGAATGCCTAAAAAATACATATGATCTGTAAACATAAATTGTTCTATACAAAACAAATGTCTTAAATTATACACAATTACAACACTCAGAAGTTGATAAATGTTTTTAAGTCCAGCTTTAAAACTGAAGACACTTGAAGACTCAGTGATTAGCTTCTGAGGTAAGGAATTGTAGAAGGAACTGTAGAAGTTAGGTAGCTGGTACAACAAGGATCTCTGACCTAATCTAGTTTTAACAGTGGGGGCATATAAATGATTCAAGGAATGTGGAATGTGAGGCATATGGGCCTATATGGAAAAGCCCGCAGAGCTGGGAAAACAGGGTTTGCACCCAGGTGATATTCAGAGGGGGCACAATTCAAATAAAGGAGTTGGGGACCTGAATACTGGCACAGTACAATGTTCAAAGTATGTGTGTTGCGAAGGCCACTTTGTGCGATTCTCTTGTGTGGTGCAGATACCAAGGACTGCAAATGCAATTTACTCTTGTGAAACCCTAGCAGTCAGTGAAGGAAGTGATTGGTGCCCCAACCCCCAACAGAGTAGTCCCTGATGCTAGTAGACTCCTTTCCTGCTGATCGCTGGTCTGAAGATAAGTAAAGTCTTTCCCTGGTGCTAGTGGTTCCTCCCACCATACACACTCATTGACAGCTCAGTCGGCAGCCAGCTGTGGTGGAGAGCAGAGGTCTATGCCGGTCGCTGGCTTGGGTTGGGATTTGGGGAGAAGGGTGGTGGGGCATTAGCTGCTGGGGTGGAGGTCCCCTACACACCAGGAAATGGTGTTACAATATTATACAGAGAACTGGGGATTGAGGGGGGGCACTGGACACCAGGGAATGGTTTATCTTTTTCATATACTGGGGATTGAGATGGGGTGCAGACTGGACACCAGTGAAATGGTGTCTGTGTGTCAGCAGATGATTGGGTGGGGAAGGACCACTGTTTGTTCCCCATGTTTAGTTTAGTTTATTTATTTGATTGTTCTAAGTCACTACAAAGTTACAGAATTATTGCTTAAAAACCCATCTTTATTTGTATGCTTTTCCTGATTTCTGATTTTGATAATTGATTTTGTATGTTGTATTAACATTTTAGTAAGCTTTTATATTTTTATTCTTTATATAAATATTTTAGAGCTTGATGTGTGTACAACGCTTTGATATTTGTGAATTGTGCTTAATAAATAAAATTATTATTATTATTATTATTAATATAAATACAGGATAGGACATAATATGGTACATCACCCATAGAAACATACATATGAATACAGACAACCTGCCTTCAGTCTTTTAGCAGACAAAACTTACTAGGAGTTAATGAAACCATAAATAAAAGTCTATTGTGTAAAGTAAAAAAACCATTTTCACAGTGCCTTAAAATCAGTGGCATGCATATTTAGTATTTCAGATTACTTTATCATGTTAATGTGCACATTCATAGTTTCCTCAACCAGGAGAGATGGTTATTAAATTTATTATATTAAAATTGTAAAAAGAATAGCCAAAGCTAACCAATTTATAAAGAGGCTCTGCCCAGGCTTTTCCATGGACACTGCCCACTTTGACCATAACAAACCTCTTTCAGAGACACCACAGATACAGTATGCCCCCATCTTGGAGCAAAACTAAGTAAGAAGTCTCGGCCCCTTAACCAAAGATCAAGGTCAGCATTATAAACTACAGTAGAAGCTCTTAAAGGAACACTTCCGTGGATACCCTATCGCCCCTTTAAGCGTTCAGTCCCATGGGACGGTCCTATTCAACATCTTCATCAGTGACATTGCACAGGACCTAGAAGGCAGAATTTCACTGTTCGCTGATGACACAAAGCTCTGTAACAGAGTAGACACCAGAGGGTGTAGACAGAATGAGAAGGGACCTGCAGAAACTTGAAGAATGGTCAGGGGTTTGGCAGTTGAAATTCAATGCAAAGAAGTGCAAGATAATGAGACACAAAACCCTGGCACAATATATCAGTTGGGGGTGAGGATATAGCATGCACCAAGCAGGAAAGGGATCTTGGGGTTATCATCTCTGATGACCTCAAGGTAGGGAAACAGTGACAAGGCAGCAGGTAAAGCAAATAGGATGCTGGGATATATAGGCAGGGGCATCACCAGCAGGAAAAGGGAGGTCATAATTCCGCTATACAAGACACTAGTGAGGCCCCACCTGGAGTACAGTGTACAGGTCTGGAGACCATTCCTTTTTTTTTTTTTTCCATTAACTCTTTATTCAATTTTAGTTACAGGGATATCCTTCACACACACGACAAGTCTACCAGCATTAATACATGTAAATAAATATTCCATAACAGGTGACCCTGTAACATACCCCCCATCCCCCGCCCGACCCACTTCCCTCCTCCCAGCACAAGTCTCCGGAGATAGGATGTCTTCAACCCAAACAATACCGCATACCTTAAATAGAATAGCAAGCGTTTAAAGGACCCCAAATTTTTTGAACCTGGAGAGCTTATTCTGAAGGATAGCCATCATCCTCTCAATCCTCAAACAGGCTAACAACTCCTCCAGCCACTCCGTATAACTTAGTACCACCGAGTCCTTCCAATGCCTGAGTACCACTTCTTAAGCGTAGCCTCAATCAAGACTATATAAAACCTCCTGCTCTTAACAGGGATACCTGAGACATCACCCAATAAGCATATCTCTGATGAAAAGATCCCTCAAGACCCAGTAACGGATTAACCCTCCTTTTAATATCCCCCACAGCGGGCTATTTTGGGCACTGCCAAAAATATGCACCAAGTCTCCTTCCCTTCTTGGCACCTAAAACACCTCGAGTCCTTTGCCAGCTTCAGCCTCCCCAATTTCTGTGGGGAATAAAAATGTTATGAAGGATTTTAAACTGCATAAGCCTCAATCTATCCTGGAGCAAAAATTTATGACAGTTCACCCATAGCTTCCTCCAATTAAGTGCCAAATTTGGGAAAACAGAAGTCCAGTACGAACCCTGGATGGGATTAGAAGAATATGCCCAATCAAATAGTACCATGTAAATTTTCGAAATACATGCCTTAGCCTACCAAGCAGCACCAGCCCATCGTAAAATTCCGCTCTCGGTTTCTGCACTACCCCATTACCCAATTGGGCAATCATAAGGTGTCTAACCTGATAAATCTTAAAAAGCCTTAGTGGGTAGCCCAAATATCCTCAGTATAACATCAGAGGAGAGAACCATTCCTCAGTCGAGAGAAGGTCCCTCACACGGCACTCCTCGTGTAAGGGTAGCCAAGAATAGTCCAACATCCTACCATCTAATGCAAAATGTGGGTTTCCCAAATTGGCTGTTCCTAATCCATAAAATGGTCATACCGCAGAAAACTCAGAGTTGAACGTGAGCTCTCACTGCGGTCCCAATTGGAGAGTTGCGCAACCGAGGAGGCAACCATTTTGGCTTAAGATAGAGTAGGGCCTCAGGCCTCAGACCAGCATCCCTGATCAAAGTAAGTTCTATCTGCAGCCAAAGCGGTGTATAGGCATACTGTTCTGTATCATCTCTTCCTTTTGCCCATCTTAACATGAGCTGCCCAGTAACATAGTGCAATATGCGGAAGTCTAAGTCCACCCATCCCTTAGGGCACCGCTAACTTCGAATAGGCCATACGTGACTTCCATGGCCCCACACAAAATTGGCAATCATGTTTATGCACCTTCCTAAACCATGCAGATGGTATCCAGATACTCAACATGTTCAGGGGTAGAACAACCTAGGAAATATATTCATTTTAACAAGACTAGTTCTTCCCCATAAGGAGATTTTGAGTTTCACCCATCTCTCCAGGTCTAACTCTATGGTCCTAAGCAAAGATCAAAATTCAGCTGAAAACCTTAGAGCTACCCCTAGCCATGTTGAGTCCGAGATACCTTATGAAATTCGATTTCCAGGACAGACCCAGCTCCGCCACTTCATACTTGAAGACATAACTATTAAGGAGAAAAACCACCGACTTGTCCAAGTTTAATCTGTAATTGGCCAATTTCCCAAACTCCTTAATAACCTTCAACAAGGCCTGTATGGAGGCTCCTGGGTTGGTCAAATAAACCATCAAATCATCCAGATATGCTGTAATTTTGATAGTATGTTCTTTAATGCTAATACCCTCTATTGCTCGACTACCAACAATTGCTCTGATGAGAGGCTCTAGGTACAAGTTAAAAGGAGAGGGATAGGGACATCCTTGCCTAGTGCCCACATGTAAACAGAATGGGTCCGAAATTGCACCGTTGCAACCAACCCTCGCAGTGGGACAGGAATACAGGGAGCTAATCCATCCCCTAAAAAGATCCGGGAACCCAAACCTCTCAATGCAGTTAATAAAACCCCCAGTGAACCCTATCAAAGGCCTTCTCAGCGTCCAAGGACAGCAGAGCCATAGGAGCACTGCGCCCTCGGAGACCGAGAACGGTGGAGCTAAGGTCCGTATATGGTCCGCAGATGACCGCCTTTCATAAAACCAACCTGCTCTGGGCCAATAAGATCAGGTAGGACCCGACTAATCCTCTCAGTCAATAATTTAGCTAATATCTTAATATCATAATTGAGCAGCGATATGGGCCTATAACTTGAGGGCTGCTCAGGAGGTTTATCCTGCTTAGGAATCAACACAATCAGTGCTTCAAATAGAGACTGGTCTTGTGTCTGATGCGATAAGATGTGCTGAAATAAATTCAGGAGCAAAGGGATAGGAGCTTAGCAAACTTTTTAAAAGTTTGCCGAAAGTCCATCCGACCCGGTTGTCTGGAGGAGACTCTCTATAACCCTTTCAATTTCACTTTTGGTAATGTCCACTGTTAAGTGCCCTTGCTGAAGCTCAGACAACGAAGGGATGTCCAACCTCAAAAAAGAGAGAATCTCCTGTCTAGAGGGGGAGACTCATTTACCATACAAAGATTTAAATAATTTCTAAACACAAGTGCTGTCTCCTGGGGTAGTCTTAACCAATCCGTCCACCTCCGACCGGATCCCTGAAATTAGTCGTGATGATTCCAATTGTTTGACCCTCCTAGCTAAAAGTGACCCCGCTTCTCCCTTGGTCCTGATAGTTTGCCTTAGTTTTAATTAAGGCCAGCTCCTTGTTCCCCAACAACTTCAAATATAGGTCCTTCAGCCTCACCAACTCCAACTTATCATCATCATCCACCTGCCCGTCCACTAAAATTTCTTTATCTCTAATCCGAGCCAGAAGCTCGGTTAACACCTGAACTCGTTCCTTTTCCTATGGGAAGCCTGGGCAATCAAAACCCCTTATAAAAGCTTTAAATGCCCCCAGACCATATCCGGCCTAGTATTGGCCCTGACATTGTTGGCTATAAATTCCTCAATTTGCTCTGTCACGAACTTTGTGACATGAGGGCTCTGAAGCATCTGATTATTAATCCTCCACCTGTTTCTCTTTTAGGTAAAGTTGATAGGAGGATGGACACAACCACCACTGCATGATCAGAAGGCAGTCCCGCATAATTTCTGACTCAAGTACCCTCGAAGGAGGTCACTGGAAATTAAATGTAATCTATTCGGGATTCCGATCCATGCACTGCAGAGGTGAATGTGTACTGCCTATCTTTGGGTGGATCACTCTCCACACATCCACCAGACCATACTGATCCAATACCTCACAAAGGGCATGCCGAGCAGGCGATAATCTCAACGTCTTACCCCTAGACCTATCCATAAGTGGGTCTAGAACAAGATTTAAGTCCCTCCTAAGATCATGGAAATTTGCACAAAGGAGCTAACATTCCTGAAAGCTTAACAAAAACTCCTGAGAGTCAGTTGGAGCCATAGATCGCCCCAAGTAATACCTCCACATTCTGAGTGTACCCCTTACTAACACGATTCTACCGTCATCATCCTGAACAACCTGTAATGGGACGAAGGGCACAGACCTGCCCACTAAAATCATTACGCCCCTACTCTGTGTGTTACCTTGTAGAGGCAAGAGCTGACCCCATCTGCCTGCGCTCATAGAATTATACTCGACTGGAGTAGGTGTGTCCTGTAAGAACACAATGTCTGCCTTTAAGACCTCCAAGTGCCTTAAAATGCTATATTGCTTAACTTTCAGACGTGCACCTTTTACGTTCCATGAAGTAACATTAAGAACCCGATCATTACCATGCTTCATGATTACTAGTATCCAACCTGGCCTGTACCCAGTCAAATCACACATCCTATCCCCAACCTTACAGACTTGTGCTCCCCTATCCTTCCCAAATAAGTCCTATAAACACCATAATATCTACCCCACAAAACCTCGCCCCACCCTCCCTCCCCACCCCTAGCCAGAACTTGAGTCTTCTTGTCTACTCCTATACCATCCCACCCCTCTACATTGCTCAGCCACAACCAACCCTTTTCCCTGCCAAAGATTCCCCTACCTCTACAAATCCCACAACAACCTCCCTTCCACACTCCATTGGTCCGTGACATCAGCACACCACAGCTTCGCTCACCTCGCCCCATGCCTCCCTCACATACCTGGCTTCACCATTTTCCACCTTCCGTCCCATTGCCTTAATTCCTCCGGTTTCAAAGGGTAACATAAACCCGTTCATAGATATCCCCATAAGCCCCAGACAGCCATTCCATCCAAACCCAATATATATCATAACTGATAATTCACATTAACTTTATACCACAATCCCCAGCATTGAAATAGAGCTGTAATAAAAAGGAAGAGATGAAGTGGAATACAGTTACCCACATATCATTAACCCCAACCCCCAAAAAAAAGACGAACATATTGCCTTGACACCTAAGGGCATATTATGGCCCATTCTAGCAATTCTGTGCTGTAAGTGAACACAATCACACAAAAAAAAAAAAAAGGGGGGAGGTAGGGACCCTGTCTCCTCTTCAGCTAACAATCGCAGCTCTGTCCATAATCCAAAGTTCAGGCCCCAACAATACTATAAACAAGGCTGAATGAGCTCCAAGTCCAGACTATAAGGCTAGCCATAGTCCATGTGCTTCATCTTACGTATGATATGGCCCTGTTAATACCCTCTTCTATGTCAAACCCTCAAAAAAAAAAAAAAAAAAGACATCTTGCTGCATAGCGTCCATCTTCCTTCAAAGGCCATGGCCCAACTCCAGAATGCAGTGGACACTCACATCAAACTTCATGGATCTTTAAATAAATTAGGAAGGGCTACTTGTAGTGCCGACCAGGCAACTTCCACCGAGTCAAATTGCTTTCACTCCCTTCTATCAGAACTTGGAATTTGACCAGGTAACCCATTTTAAATCGCACACCCGCTGCAATCAGCTTGTTAATCAGGGGTTGAAGGCTGCTCTCCTCTGCCTTACAGTAACAGGTATATCCTGCACCACCCTGATCCTGACTCCTTCCCAATAAAGATCTTTATTCTCTCTTGCTTTAGTTAAGAACAGTTGTCGTTCCAGATAATTTAAAGCGAAAGATCAAAAGGAGGTGGGGAAATTAGGTGGAGGCATTGGCACATAAAGCCCAATGAGCCCTCTCGATTGTGTAACTCTCGGCCATAAGGAGAAGGGCCCGCTATCTTCCACAAATTTCTGAACGAATTTAATTGGGTCTGGGCCTTCCTCCTTTTCTGGTAGCCCCACAATTACAGCATTATTACGGGCGAGACCTCCCTTCTAGGTCCTCGACCTTGGCTTCAATTTGGCAATCTTTTGCTTCAGCATAACTGCCCCTCATCCATCTTTCCCATATGCCCTTCCAAAGAGCGAATTCTAACTTCACTGTCCGCTGTTCTTCTGGCAAGATCTTCCAGTGTTCCAGAAATGCATTTAATTTCGTGGCCAACTCTTTCATCTCTAACTAAATGGCCTAAATTCTTCCAGGAATCTTGCCAAAGTCAGAATTTCAGTTTCTGTTTCCCATCGCCGATTACCCTGCGACTGTTGTCCATTCGAGGCCCTTGTTTTCGAGGCCTTCTCGGGGATACCGGAGGAGTATGCTCGGGAGTTTTTCATTTCGGCATCCATGCGACACAGAAGCTCACGAGTCTCTCCACCTGTTAGCAACAGATAAAACCTTCAGAGCCGCACTAAAACCGGCACGATTGGCGATTTATTAGTGAGGCAATCGGAGCTGACAGGGAATGCAGCCACATCGCGCTCTGTATCACGTGACTCTCCCCTGGAGACCATTCCTACGTAAGGACATAGACAGGGTAGAGAAGGTTCAGAGGAGGGCAACAAAGATGGTGCATGGATTGCATCACAAGTCCTATGAAGACAGGTTGAAGGAACTGAACATGTACTCCTGGAGGAGAGGAGGGAGCGAGGGATATGATAGAGACATACAAGTATCTCACAGGGAGGAACAGGGTGCAGGAATACACTATTTTTAGTGAAAAGATGTTCCAGGACTAGAAGGCATGGGATGAAGTTGGAGGAGGATGATTCAGAGGAAACATGGGAAGAATTTCTTCACAGAATGAGTGGTGGATAAGTGGAACACCCTGCCAGAGGAAGTGGTGGGGGCTAAAACAATCACAGGATTTAAGAATGCATGGGATAGACATAAAGGAATTCTGGAGGTCAGGTAAGGGGCAACAAACTTCTAGGAAAACATAAACTGAACTTACAAGCTCTAATAGGCAGACTGGGTGGGCCATAGGCCCTTATCTGCTGACACTGTCTATGTATCTATGTATTTATCAGAAGCAGCCTTTTTTCCATCACAACTGAAAAGACTTTGCTCATGAGACAAACACACACACACACACACACACACACACACACACACACACACACATACATTACAGTAATGAAAAACAGAGAAAACAAACGAAACATCAAGAAGCACTGGATGCCACTACTTTTATGATCACAACTCCTTTTTATAAAAGTGTGTTTAGTTTGGTTTCTTATTTATTCTATATTTAGTTGGTGAAAGCAACACACTGAACTTTAATAAAAATCACTTAGCTTCACTTAGCAACTTTTGAGAGAGGAGTGGCAGCTGTAAAGCCTCGATAACTTTTATTTCTCACTCAGTGAGAGGTCGACTTTTGTTGTTGCTTGTAGATGCCATTCTGCAAACCAAACACACTCCAGAGATGCTAAACACACTCCAGAGAAACACTAAGCAGATGGGTATGTGAAACTGCTTAAATCAGGGCACTTAACGAGCATTTAAACAAGGCGTGATTATGTTTTCAGCACCTTTTCTACACCTGTGACTAGATAATCGTCCCAATTATGAGACAGAAGCTGGTCCCACTGAATAACATTAGCTAGATATCGTGCCCAGGGATCATCCCAATTAAGTGGACATCCCTTTAACAACATCCCCTTTAAGTGGCTTCTACTGTACTTAGTCCCGCTCTAGAGTAACTGGTAATTGTCATTTGACCCAAAACAAGTCAATATGTACAACCAGCTTGACTGTGCTAGTTCAGCGGTGTCAAAGCAGACACCCTGCAGTGCATGCTGCTCTGTGACCTTTGCATGTAGGCAAGCCTTTATTAAGATTTGTAGGATATAGGCCACCCCATTTTCCTATGCATCCTTTATCTTCTATTACTGCTGTTCTTTCCCTTTGTGTTAACTCATGAACTTTTGTTAATACAGATTGGCTATGTTCACTTAAATCAAAATGCTTAAAGTTAATTGCTTGAATTGGGGTTGTCATAACATATTGAAGAACCTACCTGCATTAGTATTAGAAACCCAGCTGACTCCTCCCTATTTGATGTAATTCTAACTGATCACCCTCATTTTACACTGAGACTGGTGTTGCTGTGGATCTGTTTAGTGATCACAATATGACATACTGTATTGTGTAAGGGTCAAGTAGAGATAAGGGACCTGCTAAATATATGATATTTCATTCACTTAAGAACTTTGACTATTTTGATTTCATGACAGAACTTGAGTCTAAATTGGAAACGTCTAGAGCTGATTGCTGACTTGGACTTGGCCTGGTATTATTTTCGAGGGAGTTGTTCAGTGTATGTAATAGAAACATACCTGTGAAATCCAAAAGGGTAAAGCAAATTCTGCAGTCTGGTTTTCCTCCACACTGCAGAAATTGAAAAGACATAGAAATAAAGCTTGAGAAACTGCTCGTATGACAGGCACAGCGTCTGATTGGCAATGGTATATGAAGCTTAGAAATAGTTACATCTCAGGAGTCAGGGCTGCAAAAGAAGTCACTTTAGGGCAAAATCTGCTGAGGTTATAGGAAATCCCCAAAATTCTGGTCTCTAAATTAGAGACTTAAATGGTACTACTAAAAGTAATATTCAGTTGTCCCTGAGGAAACATTTGCATCTGGTCATAGTGTCTCTGATAGATTTAATATATTTTTTTGTGAATCTGGAAATTTTGAGGAAACACAATAAATCCATTGCAGAATCCATGGATTAATGCAGACAATAGTTCATTGTTTTTTCCTTTAAGAAAATCGATTGCCATGAAGTTATGGAAAAGTTATTGGGTCTTAAGATGAGTGGTAGTTGTGGACCTGATGGCATCACTTCCACAATGTTGCAATACTTTGCCTTTCACATAGCTCTACCTGTAACTTATCTGTTCAACCAGTCTCTCTCTTTGGGGATTTTCCTGCAGGCCTGGAAACATGCCAGGGATGTCCACATTTTTAGGAGGGGTTGCCCTAGTTTTCTTTCTAACTTTAGACCTATATCTTTGCTTCCTATTGTCAGCAGAACTTTGAAGAAATTCTGGTTGGCCAGCTGGTTGGTTATCTTCAGAAGCAGGACCTTTTTGACAAGTTTCAGTTTATATTTCACTAGGTCCATTGTACTGTTGTCTCCGTGTCGAGGGTCTTGGATGACATTGGTAAGGCCAGCGACCTTCAACATTACACAGGAGCCATATTAATTGATTTGTCCAAGGCCTTCAACACAGTTGACCATCAGACCATGTTGCAGCGTCTATTTGAGGTGGGATTGAGTAGGAAAGCTTTGGCCTGGTTCTGCTCTTATTTAGGTAATCGTTGTCAATCTACTAGGGTTAATGGATTGGATTCATCTTCTCTGATGGTGGTTAGGGCTTGCAGCAGGGCTCTGCCCTGGGGTCTCTTCTTTTCCTAATTTATTTAAAAGATATTGGTAGGAGCATGGAAGGTGTAAGTTACCACCTCTATGCGGATGACACAATTCTTTAGTATTCTCATTCTTCGTTATGGAAATACAATCTACTTTACAATATAAGTTTGAATTTTTACATAAGTTTTTAGACACTCAAAGTTAAAGTTAAATACTTCTAAATCTAACACCATGCTATTTTGCCTGGCTTCCAGATCTGCAGCTCAGAGTCTTAACCCACTGCACTATACTGCCTCCTATATACATATCAATATATCCAATATGCATATACATATACATATACATATACATATACATATACATATACATATACATATATATACATAATATACATATACATATATATATATACATATACTGTGCATATACATATACATATACATATACTGTACATATACATACATACAACAGTAATACAGAATAATACGAGAGTTGGTTGTTGTGCACAACTATGCACTGTACATGTTGTGCTGTCTGGTAAATGACGATGATAATGAGGAGGAAACAGAAGACTGAACTTCTGCTGACTATTGGGCATGTTGTGGTGCTATCTGATACTCCCAACAACACTACTTCTTTCAACTTGGAAGACAAAAATCAGAAAAAATCTGCAAAACACTGCTGGTATAGTCAAAGTAGAATTTAGTTTTGTCATACCAGCAGTCATGCCAGTCATTCAGTCTGTAAACCAATTAGTGGGGTAAATCAATAACTACAAGGACCTCAGAAGAGATGGAGTCAGGTCATCAGCAAGGGTGATGAACAGGCTGAAAAGTGGGCAGAGGGTGAGACACTTGACTTCTGGTGGATGGCTGGCAATTGCTGTAGTGCAAAGAAAGGGGACACAAAGGTGTCAGACTCATTGTCAGATAGGATGCAAGGCATAAAACAAGTGGGTTTACATCACAATTTGTGACCCAATAAACTAGATTTAGAAGTCAATTGCCAGCATGACTAGCAGTGATTACTAATCATATTGCTGGCAACAGAGTGTCTTTAAATTTTTTCTGTGTTTACCAAAGTCATCCAGTTCCTTCATTTCCTCCCTTCCCCACACCCTCCTTGGCTGATTGGGGTGCCATGTGCGCCAACTTGTTATGTGAGATCCCCGCACCCACCACCACCAGCTGCTCTGTATAGGAGAAATGGGACCTGAGTAGTGTGATCTTCTGTGCATTGAGCCAAGTGCCATTCAGGAAAAGACTGGTAAACAGACTGGGCCAGACAGAGGCAGAGAAAGAGTAAAGTAGTAACCGTGTGTGTCTTTTTCTTTGGGCCAGGTTCTGTGTTGAGGGTCAGTGTCAGTTTAGCATTCTGTTTGTTAATTATTTTTATTTTTTGTAGAAGTTAGAGGAGTCTGACAGCTAGAGTGTCTGGCAGTGAGGAGTCTGTAAGCCAGAGAGGAGTCAGGAAGCCAGAGAGGAGTCAGACAATGGGATGGATGAGAGGCTCCAAGTAGGCCGAGAGCAGCCAGTGCACAGCAGAGGAACAATGTAGCAGACTGAGAGCAGAGCAGCAGAATAGATAACTGAAGCTGACTGCCATCCCAACAAGTTAAACATTTTTATTTATTTTGGTTGGGGGGACAATGCAGGGAAGGGCACATAAACAGAGAATTTTGGGGCGGGGTGACAGATTAATAGCTGTTAGTCATTACTAAACTAGGCGTTTGAGGCACAAGAAAAGAAACAAGTTCAGGTCAGAGCCAATACAGCTGTCATTGTCTCCACAGATCCTTCTTGATCTTTGACTCCCACACCCACATCTCATCTTCTGGCACCCAATACTGCCTTTCTCCCAATGTCACCCTTCTATTTTAAAGGATACAAGATTAGTGAAGATGGCACTATGCACAAAGTTTGTTCACAATTAAATTGTTTTTAATTTGACCCCAAATTTTCAAGATACTAGTTTTATGATTTGCCTCATAAACACAATGTGTACCATTTACAGTATATTGGCCAAAATGTCATTCCGCACCAGAAGTGCAAAAACACAATTTATCAAGGATTTAAAAATGACACGTGTCACATTTATGAGGTGGTGTGGAAGAATGGCTATGTTGAAAGCCTAGAGTAAAAATATTGAAAATTAGCAAAGTTATAAGAAAACATTGAACTATTGTAATGTTTAGTCATACCCTGGGCATTTTACTGTATTTGTACACCAAAGATTCATCATAGTCTTCTTATTACACCGTCTCATGAACTTGGTATGTGAACATTTTAAAATTCTCGTAAAATGTCTTTCTCTGCCACTGAAATGTCCTTCCATGCCACAGGTACAAAAACAAATTTTGATCAGGACTTCAAAAATGACAGCTGTCAAATTCATGGAAGGGTGTAAATAAATGCTATACTGAAAATTTGAGGTCAAAATATTTAAATTGACCAAAGTTACAGGAGAGCGTAGAAAAATTCAACATACACATATAACTTTGCCATTTTACATATTTTGTCCCAATTTTCAATGTAGCCTTCTTATGACCCCACCTCATGAACAAGGCAGGTGAAATTAAGCAATAATGCCGAGCAAGTCCAACGACAGAGGCATGATGTTAACCAAATGACACACACCCTGGAGGGCATTATTACATTATACAATGGATCATTGTTATACAGAATAAAAAAAATAATTTTAAGATGTTTTTGAGTGGAAAAATATTTTTGTTTTTAGGGAGGCAGTATAGCGCAGTGGTCTAAGGCTCTGAGCTGCAAATTTGGCGACATCCAGCAAACCAGACCTGGGTTTGAATCCCACAGCCCACTTGCATACTGTGCAGCTCTGAGCAAGTCACTTTACCTCCTTGTGCTCCCAGGTTGCTCCTGTAAAAAGCTTCCAGCTTAGTGTGCTATACCTAGTTAAAGAACTAAATAATAAAAAGAGAAGATAAATCATTCAAAAGCTCCATAAAATGCTCATCTGCAGGTTTGCAGTGAGGTTGAGACTTAGACCTGTGATGTTGTAGTGGGATAACATCATGGGTCCAGCCCAAGGCTGACCAATTAGAGTCCAGGATTTTTCTTGCCATTGTATAAATGTACATAACCTGCCATAAAGGTGATTTTGCAATGTGAACTCAAGATCACCTTTGGGCTTGATTTTCATAATTTCACCACAACTGGTCATGGGGTGGGTCTCAAAAGGACAAGTTAAAAATCTGGAGCCAAAATATGCAAAAATGACAAAATTATGCATCAAGTTCAAAACCCCATCAAAATACATTGAACTACATTTACAGTACCTTTGTTTCTCATACTGAAGGCACCAGTTCCAGCAGCAAAATGTGTCTTGAATCAAAGAATGGATATTCACCCTGGGACATATTTAGGTGAGTGAGGGTGCGTGGAAGGTGTGAGGGGGTGGGGTGGTGAGTACTAAGTGGAGGTCAGAGTGGGGGTAGGTCAGATCGACAAAGGACCATTTTCTGTTTTATAGGTTTTGAAAAAATAACATCAATGGATAGTTTTCTTTATTTCAGGGCTATTCTGACACTGGGGTTGGGTACCCCAATGTTGGGCTCATGTTTGGCAGCACTGAGGGTGAACATGCTGCTGCCACCACCTATGTAAGGAAATGGGATGGGTGACCAGAAAGAGAGGGGTTAAAAGAAGTGGTACCAGGAGGGCACCCTGGTCCACTTATGTATTAAAATAAAATATATTTAAAGATTAGGAAGGGCGGCAACCAGGAGGGAGGGGGAGAACGAAGCAGTATTGGTGGTGGGTACCCCAGTCCACTTTGAGAGATAGATAGATAAAGAGACAAAGACACAGACAGAGCAGGGATCAGCCACTCACTGCTCTCACTGCAGCCCACTACATGACTTCCAGCTGTGGCTCAAGGAAATGCTTGTTCATTCTGGTTCTCAAAACAGTTGCAGAAAAGGTCAGAGCCAAAAGGCTGGCCTTCAGGAATCATAAGGGAATGCAGCAGGATGAAGATAGGGAGAGCATACCAAACTTCCCTAAGGAAGCAGGGAAGGCAGTAAGGCAGACAAAGGCCCAAACTGAGGAAACACTAGCACAAACAGTAAAGAAGGTGACAAGACTTTCTATAGCTACATTAGTGAAAGGAGAAAGTCCAGAGGAGGTATTGCTAAGATCAAAGGAGATAAGGGGTGTGAGAAGAGGAGGACCATGTAAAAGCATCTTTCCTAAATAGATACTTCTGCTCAGTATTTACTGAAGAAAAGGTAGGGCAGGCCCACAGCTCAGCACCATGGACACAGGGAGAGGGAGGTGTGCACAAGGCAATGGGACCTGATGGCACATCCCAGGTTTGTTTGTTTGCAGATGACACCAAGATCTGCAAAGAGTAGAAGATCCAGATGGGGTGAGCAGAATGAGAAGAGATCTGGATAAACTGGAGAAATGGTCGGAAGAGTGGCAACATGGGGTTTAGTGCAAAGAAGTGAAAGATCATGCACATAGGGAAGAGAAACTCTGAAGTCACCTATAGGCTGGGAGGGAAGTTGCTGGCAGTCACAAGGGAAGAAAGAGACTTGGGCATCATCATCACCAATGACCTGAAATCATCCAAGCAGACCACTAAAGCAGTAGGTAAGGAGAGGGATGTTGGGGTGTATTAGTAGGGAATTCGCAAGTCGGAAGAGGAGGTAATAATCCTCTTTACAACACACTGGTTAGGCTCCCATCTGGAGTACTGTGTACAGTACTGGAGGCCACACCTTCACAAGGACATTAACCAAATTGAGACAGTCCAGAGAAGGGTAACCAAAATGATGCAGGGACTGCATCAGAAAACAGATGAGGACAGATTAATGGAGCTCAATATGTATATCTTAGAGCAAAGGAGGGAGAGAGGTGATATGATTGAACATTCAAACACCTTAATATAGCAAAATAGGCTGACAAGAGGACACAGCATGAGATTAGAGGGAGGCCGATTAAGGGGTAATGTGAGGAAGTCCTTTTCATAGAAAGGGTGGTGGATGCACAGAATGACCTACCTCAGGAAGTGGTAGATATGAATACAGTGCAGGGCTTCAAACAAGCATGGGATAGGCATAAGGGAACAATACAGATGAGTATGACTAGGTAGGCCATTGACAGAGAAAAGGCCGATGGTACATTTATAAAGTAGAAAAGAAATGGGCAGACTGGATGGGCCTTGCAGTCCTTATCTGCCATCAACTTCTATGTTTCTATGTTTCTATATTTTGTAAGGCAGCAATAATGGGAAAAAACACCATTGCTTGTTGAGTTGGAAATGCATTTCTAGAGATCCTGCTTGTGATGTGGGTGGTGCATTCTGGGTTTGGGTTGCCATCCAGATCTTGCGTGTGAATATGGGATAAATGGAGTAAGTACACAGGGTATCTCTGGAGTGGGGAGATAAATAAACCACATAATCTGAATCTTTTTCTTCATACTGATCATTTTCAGATTTGCCCCTTGCCACTACTGAAATGTAGTTAGTGGGATCAGAGCAAGAAAATGGCAGTGTGTGTGTGTGTGTGTGTGTGTGTGTGTGTGTGTGTGTGTGTGTGTGTGTGTAACAGGAAGCAGCATACTATATTGAATGGAGAGGGCACAAAGAGATTCAAGTCCCTCCCGGTGGAAGGACATAGCTGTCCACATGTATGCTATGTCTCAGCTGTGTTGTATTTGTAGTTACGCATACTAAGGCCTCAATTATTAATGTAATTGCAATATGTCATGCATAGTTCCAGCTCTGCAGTTGTAAAATGGCCATGCCAAGTGATGGAACAGTACAGATGTGGGAAGTTCTGTGCATGCATATTATTTGCAGACAAACTAAAAATCTTTACTGCCACAGAGACATAAAGTTCAGTGCCCTGCCTAATGCAGTGAAGGGACAAACAACATGTACGTTCACGTTAATGTTCTACATTTTGTATGTATGACCTTTTCTAGTTGTCTGTTACTGGAAAATTGAAAATCGATAAAGCGCTTTTATGAAAAAAAACTAGCATGTGAAATCAAAGTTCTGTGCCCTGTAATACTAAGGGATTTGGGGACAAAACACTAGTGCCATGTGAAATCAAGTTCTGTGTGTTGCTGTATGCAATGATTTAGGAACAACTACCAGTGGCAAAGTCATGCCACGTGCATTAAATTCTGTGTCCTGCAATAGTATGCAGTGATTTTGGAGGTCAAAAGGCTTGATTACTAATGGCAGTCTGGAACTGAAGTTCTGATCATGTCCTACTTAGCTATGCATTGATTTTCGGGACAAAAACTTTATCTGCATTGCCAAGTCACAGTTCTGTGCCTTGATGTTATGCAGTGATTTGGGGACAAAACATTTAGCCCTTAGGCTGCCAACAGAATTAGAGCATATAGGAATTCTGGACTGATATATCAGTCCGGGACTCAGCAAGGATTAACTGTCTTGTCAAATTGAAGTTCTGTACGCTGCAGTTATGCAGCAATTTGGGGACAAAAACTTTAACTGAGTAGCAGTCTTTCCAAATCAAAGTACTGTGTCCTGCAGTTTGCAGTGATTTGGGGGATAAAAAACTTTATTGCCAGTCACGAGCATTGCCATGTGAAATCGAGAAACATAGAAACGCAGAATTTGATGGCAGATAAGGACTGTTTGGCCCATCCAGTCTGCCCAAAGCTCCCTACCTACAGTATTACATCAGATTGTGCCCAATCTACAGCTTTTTCCTCCCCTTCCTTTTCCACTATGATTCCTCTGTGCTTATCCCATGCATTCTTGAATCCCACCACTGTTTTGCCCCACCACCTCAGCTAGAAGGCTGTTCAAGGAATTAACAACTCTTTCTGTGAAGAAGTAATTCTCACATCTGTCCTGAATCTACCCCCAGCTTCATAGCAAATCCTTTATTCTTGAGGACATTCTTCTGAAAAATACTCCCACCTGCACCTTATTTACCCCTGTGAGGTATTTAAAGGTCTCTATCATATCTCCTTACCCTACTCTGTTCCAAGGTGTACATATTGAAATCCTTTAGTTTCTCCTCATAGGGCTTTGATGCAGACCCTTCACCATTTTAGCTGCCTTCCTCTGGCCTGCCTCTACTCTGTCTATGTCCTTCGGAGATGTCGTCTCCAGAACTGACACAATACTCTAGGTGGGGTTCTTACCAGTGATGTATAGAGAGGCAACACCATCTCCTCTTTCTGCTGGCGATATCCTCCCTATGCACCTCAAGCATCCCACTTGCCCTCCCTACTGCCTTGTTGCACTACCTGGCCACCATTAGGCCATCTGATATGCTTAACCCCAGGTCTCTTTCCTGCTTGGTGGCCATCAATAACCCCTCCACCCATTGTGTACTCTGCCCTGGGCTTCTGTGCCCCTAAGAGAATTATTTTTACTTTTTCACATTGAAACCCAGCTGCCATACATTTGACACTCCCGGTTTTCTCATGTCTCTGCTCATCCTTACCCCCGAGTGTCCACGCTACTGCAGATTTTGGTGTCATCCACAAAGAGGCAGAACTTCCCTTCCAGCTCCTCTGCATTGTTACTTGTAAAGTCATTAAAGAGGACCTGTCCCAACACTGATCCCTGGGGCACCCCACTGATCACCCTCCATTCCTTGGAGTGAAGTCTGTTTATCACCGCCTCTGTCTCCTATTCTCTAACCAATTTCTTATCCAGTTTACCCCTTTGAACCCACTCTAAGCTACCCAGCTTTTTACTAGCCTCCTATGTGGAATGGTGTCAAACACCTTACTGAAATATAGGTAGGTCACGTCCACTGCTCCATCCTCATCTAGTTCCATGGTCATCCAGTCAAAGAAATCTATTGGATTTGTTTGACATGACTTCGATCCTTGTGAAACCATGCTGCCTTGAGTCTTCCCTTACAGAAATAATTATATGAAATGTTTTCATGCTGCAGACATAAAACTACCCAAGTGATATGCGTGCTGCAATTATGATTTAAATGTTAAATTGGAACTGATTGCATGCATATGGCATGCTTGCATCAAGCAAGTGTGGAAACCATGATTTTATGTTAAATTGGGAAAGCCTGCATGCATATGGCATGTGTGCAAAAAGCAAGTGGTCACTGATAACTGCACACATAAAAGTAAAGCAACTTGCTCAGGATTACACAGTACACAAGTGAGGGTTGATGAGATTCAAACCCAGGTCTTCATGCCTGTAAGTCTTTTGGCTTGTAGTTCAGTGCCTTTAACCACTAAGCCATACTGTCTGTGCACATATGGCTCAATTGTACTTCAATACATATTGTATCTGACTACATCTGCATGCATGCAGCATGCTTGTAGCACTGTTATGCTTTTAAGTTTTCTTTTTCTTCTCTTTATCTCAGTTTCACAGTTGAACTGTAGCACACATACCAATGGAAACAAATGTATTTTTCCCACCCCAATACACAAGCGTACCCATAAAATCACTTAATTACTTCTGTCTGGCCTCTACTCCTACTGTTTTCTCTCCATAGCTTTGAATGCTTCAACGCAAACATACTTTAAGGCATAAACACAAAAGTAGCAATAACTTGACACTCTCACATGGCCAGTCCCTGCCCATGCACACACATTAGTAGCGGTATGGCCATGTTGCTACAGACAACCCACCAAGTACAGATATAAATAAAAAGTCTCTTACTTGGGTACTTGGGAGCCAGAAGCAGAGGTCCTTCAGAGATAATGTACATAGATCAGAGTGTAGGGCATACCCCTTGAAATGAATGCAGTTATTTTTTGTTACTATTTTATATGTTATGATGATGAGTTGAGAATAATGAAGGCCACTGTTCTACTAACAAGGCCCTTGTTAGTCAAGCGGTGGCCTTCATTAATCTCCAACTCTCCATCAATAATGTATAAAACAGTAATAAAAATACTTCCACTATTTCAATGGTGCACACCCTGTAGTCTCCTTTGCCCTTTGTCATAATGTGCCTGAGCATGTGAATGTGGAGGTCAGCTTCACGGGGGGACATAAGCCTGACTATAGTGGGGCTCCAATAGTCTGTGCATACCATACCGCTCAACTGTCTGTGAAGCAAGGACAGCTCTAGAATGTCTGTAACATCTCTAAAAGGTACAACTTATTTGTTTTGACTGAAAAGTGATATGCAAATCAGAAAAATTCAAATGTATAAGATTCATCTGTATATACCCAGAGCACTGCAATGGAATTGGGCTTAAACCCACACAGTTACTAACCATTTTTCCTGGCTGAAGTTCTGCCCACGCCCCACAAAAAAGAACATTGTCCTGATTTTTTCTCCCCAACTCATTCCATTCAATAACCATCCCCTATGGGTCATGAAACTGCACAAAGGTGAAGAAACATGAAAAACACAGTGTCCTTCCTCCTTCCCCAATCCACCTGTAAAAAAAATATTTACTTTTCCTTACCCAGCCAAGTGGCTAGAACCTGCAGCCTGGCACAATGTGTCACCAGATCAGTTTTTAGTCTGCTCCTCCTCTCTCCTTCTGCCAGATGCTGGATGATAGAACTGACCATCACAGGTCCCCAAAGTGGTCCGTGACCAAGTCACCTCACCAAACTAACCCACCCAACCTGGGTTGCTTGTTTCTTGCTTGGTTGTTGCTGTGGCTGTTGCCACACTGCACTGATTAGGCCTCTGAAGGCCACCCACACCATTGTCACCACTGCTGCTAAGCACATCTTGTTGTTATGGGAGTCTGTGCTGATGTTTTTTTGCATGGCAAGCCTAGAAGAATAAGTAGGTAGCCTAGTCTTCAGTTAGCTTCAAGCTCACCTCTGCCCCTTCAGCCACCAGGGAGATGGGAACTCACTAAGAGTAGACCAACAAGAATATGCGGCCACAACACTGCTATTGAGAGTTCAGTGCTCACCAACTCCTCCAAGCTGTAGTGTGCAGTCTGTGTACTCTCTGGCGGGAAAGTCAGTGTCGCACTTGCAAGACTCGGGTTTCTCTTGGCTGGAACTCATCCACATCATATGTAATTGTGCTACCACTAATAGATGGAGAGATTGGACAAAACAATACAGACACAGTTGAGTCTGGAAAGTACTTGCAGTGTGAGCACACACACGGCAGGTGGGCACTTATTGTGTAAAGATTAAATCCAAATGTAATGCTATTATTGCCACACCATAAGAACACATAGGCAAAATATGGGGGGCAACTGCCTCTGCCCTACCTAAATGGCACCACTGCTTAATGGTAGAAATTTATCTCAGGTGCTAATGCAATGGTTTACACTGTGTCCTGAGGTACTGTATCTCTATGTTTCATGACGTATCCTGATCATCATGGGTTAGTGTCCCTCAGTGTCCCTCATTCTGAGTGCCCATGTCCCTTATTTCAGTGACAGTATATGAGGAATGGTGCATGCTTCCAAGATCCTACTCAGCATAAGAGTGCTGAGCATGGCCATAGTGTATATGCTCAATATAAAATGACAAAGGAAAGTAAGTGAGATGAAATAGTCATGGAGAAACATATTTGTAGCACTAAATATGCAAAAGGGATTTGCATGGTCCAAAAACAAAGGATAGGCTTCACAACACAGAGGCCCTATTCATACATCTGGAATGGGGGTGTTGACTGGCTATATCCTAGGCATTTAATGCAGTAAGCAAATAATACTTTACAAATTAATGGCGATATTACAAAATCCAAAGCCATTAAACAACCTGCAAAAGGATCAGAATTAATGAGTTTACCTAATTTTTATGGGAATCCAAATAAAAATGTATTTTAATGACTTTAATTGCTAGCAGTAGTATGAGAAATAGAAACTGATGTGTTTTAGATGAGATTTGTACCAGCTTAGCTGCTGCATACATGGCAAGCATGCAGCATGTGAACCTGATGTGATGTTTAAATGATGTTCACACCAGCTTAACTACTGCACTCAAGTCAAGCATGTAACACGTGAACCTGATGTCATTTTAGAAGATGTTCACACGGCTTACCTGCTGTGCACATGTCAAGCTTGCAGCATGTGAACCTGATTTTGCTTTTGAGCCTGGTTCGCTTAGGATCACTTTGAGTATGCAGAGCTGCATGCAAACATTGTACAATTAAGCATGTGGCACGATTCTGCATGTACATAGCACACCTATATTTCTGTAAGGGTTTTAACCAACTGGATTCAAGATATTCCACAATCCTTTGCTTCAGCAGTGATTCCATTAACTTTCCCACCACCAATGTCAGGCTGACTGGTGTATAATTGCCAGCCACCTCCTGATACCACTTTCGTGTAGTGGACTACATCCACCCTCCTCCAGTCCTCCAGAACCACTCTTGTTTACAGTGAGCAGTTAAATAGAACTGTCAGAGATATAGCTAGCATTTTCCTGAGCTCTCTCAATACTGTTGTATGCACCCATCTGGCCCCATTGTTTTATCCACCTTAGATTAGCAAGTCCCTTCAGGACTCTCTTTCCAAAAAAGGGCTAGTGTCCTCCTCCTCTCCCTTCAAAGCTTTTGTTATTTTCTTGTGGCCCCTAAACTTCTCCTTCCTTCTTCAGTGAACACTGAACAAAAAGTATTTGTCGGATGTTTGTCTTTTCAGTCCCTCTCGCATTTCCCCCTTCATTTGTAACCTACAATCCCACCCTGGTCTTTCTCTTTCACTATATATCTAAAAATGTGTTGTCCCTTTCATTACCTCCTGGGCTATTCTCTCTTCAGTTTGCATCTTTGCACTCGTTACTGCTTTCCCTGCTTCCCCGTTTCCCCAATACACCTCCCTACCCTCCTCCCTCTGTATCTCCTTATATATTCTGAATGCTACCCTTTTAGCTTCTAGCCATCTTTTTGAGAACCATAGCAGCTTATTTTCTCTTGTTTTTGCTCACTTGTTTGTCACAGAGGTTTGTTGCCTTTACTATACTCCCTTTATCTACACCCACTGTTCCTTCACCCCTCCCAGATCACCAACACCACTAGGTCATCCCTGAGGCATTCAGCCATCTTTTATATTCTGCCCTCTTGAAGTCCAGTACCATCACCCTTGTGTGGTTCAATTCTGCAGCCATCTTTTTATTGAACCAAACCATACGGTGATCACTAGTCCCCAAGTGGCCTCCTACATTGATGTATGTAACACTGTCCCTGTTATTGAGTATCAGGTCTAATATTGACCCATTACGAGTGAGTTCACTGACTAGTTGCCTGAGGAGTGTTCCCTGCAGAGAGTCCAGAATGTCCCTGCCTCTAGCTGAAGCCACTGCTGGGAGGCTGCAATCTATATCTGGCAGGTTGAAGTCCCCACCAGCAGTACCTTCCCTTTTCTGCCATCTTGCCAGTGGCTTCCACCAGTACCTTATCTAATTCTTCCCTCTGTGCTGGAGGTCTGTAGATCACTCCAGCATGAATAGTGGCTCCATTTCCCATCTCTAGGGAGACCCTCAGTACTCTGCCTCCCCTGTATTCCCTCGTCTCCATGGCTTTTATGCATTCCCTCACATAAAGCACCACACCTCCTCCTTTCCTTCCCAACCAATCCTTCCTGAACAGAGTACAGCCCAGAATGGCTATGTCCCAGTCATGGTTTTCAGAGCACCATGATTCAGTAATGGCTACAATATCCAGGTCAGCCTCTGCCTTGATGGCCTCTAGATCTTGAATCTTATTTCCAAGATTTCTAGCATTCTCACAGATCGCCTTTCAGGTTTTGATTCTGCCGTTGCCTCCTTTTTTCTTTTTGCCCTCACTCCTTCCCACTTCTCTTTGTAATGCTCCTGTTCCTTTTCCCTTATCGCTACCTCCCTGCTCCTTTTATTAATTTGCACCCAGGATCCTCTCCTTGGGTTCTCCTTATTCTTTACTTCAGCCCTTTGGGAGGCAGTTTCATACTCCCTGATTCCTCTGCCCACCCCCTCGGCTAGTTTAAATGTTCATCGAAGTAAACTTTTAAACTGTCCACTGAGGACTGCAGTTCCCTCCCAGATGGATGCAGGCCATCACCCTGTATGGGCCCTTATCCTCCCAGGTGGGTCCCTAGTATTCAATGTAGCCAAACCATTCCTGTCTATACCATTCCTTCAGTCATGAGCTAAAGCTCTTGGTGCTGAGTTCCGTCTCCTGTCCCCTGTCGTATACATGCAGCACCTCATCGAAAGCCATGGAGTAAGCTACCTATCTAAGACCCTTCCCAGCTCCCTAAACTCTCCCTGCACTATCACAGCCCTGTCCACAGGCAAGTCATTAGTCCCTAGGTGGACAATGACATCCAGCTCTCCCTCAAATCCTGCTGCCTAGTGATCCACAACATTCACTTCCCATCCCTCCAGGCCATGGCACCAGGTAGGTACCTAACCTGCCTCCTCCTTTCCTATTCATTGATCTGTCCCACGTCACAATTAAGTCCACCACCAGAAGTTGCTTCTTGCTGTCCGGGTCCTCTGCCACCCTCCTTGGGTTCTCCACTATGGAGGGCCTTTACATCTCCTTGGTCACTACTGCGGATGCTTCCCCAAGCCGATGCTGCTGTGCCAGAGCATGTAGAAATCTTGTAGTGGTACTGACTGATGAATGTGCCTCAGAATTGAAGTTCTGTGCTCTGCAATCTGCAGTGATTAAGTGAATGGTAGCATAAAGTTAAAGAAAATGAAAATTGGTGAGCCCCACAGCTTGTAAAGAGACACTAAAGAACAGTAAACTGTAGCCTGCTTTTGCGTGCTTTTATTGGATGGGGATTACCTGATGGCTGCTGTCAATATTTTTTGGGGCGTGGGGGTGTTAGTGCCTGTTGAATTACTTACTGCTAAGCACTTTGGGAGAGGAATTATTAAATCTACCTACACAGCAGTTTAAAACTTGCCAGCCTGTTGGGGCTGTGCGACTACAACCTAGTAGCACTGTTATGTTTGCAAAAATGTATTAGTAGGCCAGCCTGGTGGCACTGAGGTTGAAGTGCTGGATGCCACTCCACACTACATCAGTGATCTGGGTTTGGGAATGACCTCAGGTCGCGGGTGCCAGCAAGAGGGAGGGTTGGAGCAGGATCAAGCATTGGCCCTCCTCTCCCAGGTAAGGGTGAGGTCGCCCAACTGCAGTCCTGCTGTCACTGAATAGAGGTTCGGTGCCAGAGCGAGGCAGTCAACAGTGTGAATGGAAGGGTGGGTGTCCCAAATGACATGCACGTGTGTGCCTCCACATGCATGCACTATGTTGGGGATGTGGTGTACGGATCAGGAGAAAACCCACAAAACCCAGGAATTACATATGAAAAAATGTACTAGTAACCCTTTATAATGTTCACCCTTCTTTGACATGTAGCCCTTCTCTCCTGGGTCTGCACTTGCTTTTTCAGATTTGAAGTTATAGGTGGTGCTAGGTGGTGGCACTGTTTAAAGTTCAAATAGTGAGAACCAAATAGAAACTGGATGTGGAGTGGTCCAGATGTACAGCATGGTGGGGGCACTGAAATTACATCATGTGGCTAATTAATTGCTCACCAACCTATACTGCTGCTTATAACACCAGCCTGCCCATAGGCATACTGTATCAGTGAGCTTGTAGCTCTGGGAGAAGTTTGATTCACCCTGCTTACCAGGTTCTGCTTGGTGCAACATTTTTCTCCTCATGCCAAAACACAATTTAGTTTAGTAAACAGCTCCAACCCACTGAAATGTGTTCATTGTCACCCTGACCCAGTGACACACCAACCACTCAGCTTGTTCTACCCTCAGGTACATCATCTTCCAGCAAAATGGAAGGTCACACTGGTAGTGCTAATACACAAGAGTGGCCATAAAGAACCAGTAGAAAACTACCAGCCTGGCTCTCACCTCTGCTCACTAGCCAAAGTGCAATAGAGATCAATCAGTAATCAAATTGGGACTAATGGAACAACATGGTTTGCTCATTGATTGGCAACATAGATTCAGAAAACACCACTTAACTGACATGGCTCGGGTCAGGCTGACCACAGATATATATATATATATATATATATATATATATATATATATATATACACACACATATATATGGCCATGGATCAGGGACATAAAACTGGTGCGGTCTTTATTGACCTTTACCAAAGCTTCCAACCTAGTAAATCACAGTCTTTCCTGAACAAACTGAAATATCTAGAACTGACAGACTGTCCATTCGGTTGGTAGTAAGATGGAGAATGTACTATTGAGTAAGTGTACAATTACTGGCAGTGTCCCACATGGCTCAGTACTTGGCCCACTTTTAGTCTTCATTTTCATAAATGATATGTCAGAAAACTGTGTCGAGTAAACATTTTGTTCTATGCAGATGATGCTGTTCTCTACCAAAGTTCCAATAGCATTGTCAGTGTTACTGCCCAGCTCATTAAAGACTTTAGCATGTTAGAAACTTTGTTCACAACCAACAAATGAATCATAAACTCAGAAAGGCCAGAGTTATCCTATTTCACCACAGGTACCTAGGCACAACCTGACAGAACTTACTAAACATTAATACAAGTCATGGTTCTCCCATTGAGGTTCTGGGGTCCATAAAATATCTGGGAATTTACCTGGACCAAGAATTGTCACTTAGATCCCATGTTGAGCAAATAGACCCAATGCTTAACAAATAAACAAATCTATGCACTAAGAAATTGTGCCTCAATAACAACATAACAAAATTATCTAGGCTACATTGGAAGTTACACACTACTTCCTGTACTGCTATATGGTGCCCTAACACGACAGAGCTGACAGGGCAACAGAAATGCAAAAATTCAGATTACTTCTCATAGAGTTGCTCACTTTGCAACAGGGTCCCCCAATAGGGAGCATCATTGTATGGTACTAAAGTTACTCAATTGGCTCACAGTGGAGGTCTGAATAGATTACTCACTACTCAACCTAGCATTCACGTTAGTAAAGGGCCCTTCACTGCCCAACCTTAGGGATATTCTATCAAGCCCTAAAGGAGGACTCTCTGGTCCTCCATCCACATATTACTGAAGTTCCACGATTGAGGTCCAATATAGGGGAAAGATCCTTGTCACTCTAGCCTCATCACTATGGAATAATCTTCCATCCTCCCTTCAATATTGCTCATCCCTTGGCTGGTTCAAGAAAGGGCTAAAGACCTGCCTACTAGAGACTAATAAATGCAACTGTCTTTGCTGAGATGGTCTATCCCCAAAAGTGTTCTTTTGCCTCCATGCAACACTTGACTTACCTCCTGTAACTGTCCACCTCGCTTGATTGTGGGATGATTTGTCTGGCCTCCTTACGTTGTAATTATATTTTCCATATGTATTTGGTTCCAAATTTTGCAATACCAATTCTTTTGCACCTCTGCTATTTATGTAAATAACCTAGTGTTATCTCTAACTACTACTATATGTTTAAAGTTTGCTTTATCTATACATTAATGTAATTAATTCAGTTTGTCACTGAAAAAGGGACACTTTGTCATGGTGGGCCTACCAGGTCAAATTCAATAAATAAATAAATCTTCTAACTTCAAACTTTTAATTATTTTCATTCCTCTGAATAATGGCAAATGAAGTAAAACTATCAACTGTTGAAGCGGATGCAAAAAGTATGATCCAGAGCAAAATTGGCTACAAATTGTCATTGATGGAGATTTTGCAGTACATGCAAGTTATAAATTGTGCCGTGAATACAAATAAGAGCTACATGGCTTGAAGAAGAACTTCAATGAGGCATTAGTATCAGGGATAAGAGGTCCCCAGCAGAAAGTAGACATGATCTGAAACATCGAGACAGAGAGCACAAGAAAGCTGTTAAGATATTTGCAAAACAAGGTCACCACTTGATGCAGAGGACACATCACAATTGCTAAACGGAGTTGATGAGGATGGAAGGGACAACAGACCTATAAAACAGCAGCTGGTTAAAATAAACAAATCAAATTCCTTTGCAGGCAAGATCAGTAATGTAAAGGAGCAACAGAATGATTGTAGGCAGGCTGACTGAGATCCTGTATGTGATGACAAAAGAGGACAGCCCAATTAAAAAGCCTGAAGCAACAGCAGAACAGGAGAAGTGTCATGGAGTGCATTTGGACAATAAATACATAAACACCATTACTGGAAAAGAACTAACAATGTTTGTTGGCAAGAACCTTGAAGAAAACCTGCTGGCAACTGCCAACATTGTAAATTATTATTCAGTATTAATGGATGGCAGTACTGACAGTGATGTGATTAAAAAGGAACTCATATAAATTGTTTACATTAATTCCCATATGGCCAAGATTAAACTAGCTTTGTACAGATAAGGGCGGTATCCGAGGGACTGAATAATTTCCTCTTAAATGTTCTTGCAGCCTGTGGGCTAAGAGTAAAAACAAATGATGGAGCTTTGGGGCTGATGGGACATCAGTCAACGTTGGTGTAAGATGAGGTCCTGTTGCTCTTTACGGACATAACAAGCTGAGTGGTTAATTGCTGTTCACTGTTTCTCCACAGATTTTGAATTGGCCATTTAAGACACTTTGATAAAACCTATTTTAATAATATCTCAAACTTTCTGACCCAGCTTCTTTATCTCTATCAAAAGAGTCCTATGGCACTGGCCCACTCCAAGAAAGCGGTTGGATTTCCACCATGGCGTTGGTGACCTGGTTAGGGAATGGACTGGGGTCACTAGAAGGCAGGCTGGGAGGAGAGGGATACAGCATCCTGTGGACAGCCTCCTTCTCTGGGAGGAGGGTGAGGGAATGCTCGCATGCCAGAGACCAACATAACTGATGTTAGTTAGATTCAGGAGGTGGGGCAGAAGCAGGATGTCATTGTACATCCCTGCCTCCTAGAAAATGGGGAAAACCTCTCTGGGGTGCTCTGGATGATGCTGCCCCTGTGCCTAGCCTCCATCACTCCTCGCTGCACTGCTAGTAACTTAATCCCAGTTCCACTGGGCTCCACTATCCTCCATGAACCCCGCCCTGGGGAAGCCAGGAAGGCAATGCTGGAGAACTGACACCTTACCCATTGAAGATGGGGGTTGTGGAGTAGGTGGTCCCACCCTGGGGACAAGCCACATGGAGTATCAGTGGCAGTTGGTGGCCATTGGGGGCGAGGCGGTGCAGAAAGCAGTGCGGCTGATGTGAGTGGCCAAGGGAGGCAAAAGTATAAATAAAAAAAAATTAAAAAGGGTCCTAAGTGAATTAAAGAGTTGCAATTCTCTTCCCCAGACAATAAAATGTCAGTTGAGAAGCCCAAAAGGCACATGGAACATGTTGGAGCATACACATCTTGCTAGCCAGGTCATTACAAATCATTCCCTGTAATTTGTGCCCACTTAGACTCAATGGGCCTGGTTTTCAAAGGCTGATGTAGGGCTTGCATCAAGCCCTGCATCAGCCAGTAATGGCACAACTGCACCAAACTCTTCTGATGCAACTGCACCCAATTTTAGTACACGCAGGTGCAGCTCGACACTAGCCCTACAATTCCGACAGCTTGCAGCAACAGTTTGGTGCAAGCCCCATAAGGTTCCCAAATGGCATAAAGTTAGACCAAGGAAGCTGGTCTAATTTGTGGCATTGGCGACTCAACTCAGAATTACAATTGGCACTAAAGGAATGCCACAGGCCCCATGCGCCACATGTTTGGTGCACTAGGGACTAGCAGCATCCGCATCTCATTTTAAAATTGGGCTGTATGACTGTAGATCCAGCTGATGACCAGGCCAAAGTCAAGTGTGTATTGCATAGTGCACGTACATTCCAAATGGTGGCTTACCTTTGTATTATAAACAGTTTCTGCAGTCACTTGCCTAATTCTCACTGCCACATCTGAAGGAAGTAGTTGAGATGCCGGAGATGCTTAGCTCTGTTGAAACTCTAAGAAACCCTCTTGAATCTGCAAAGGAAAGTGGTCTAGGTGCAGTGAATTTGAATTTCTCATGACAAATGGGGTAGATATTCTTTCAGGGACTCTCCTAAAGTTACTTATAAGGGTGTAAATTTAAACATTTCAAAGGCTAACCTGTTAAACATTTTAAACAGCAGTGCAATAATTACATTGCAAACATTGAGAAGTCATGTGATGAAAGATTCTCTTAAGTGATGAAACTAGTATCTATAACAGTGCAAAACTGCTAGGTACCAAACTATGGTCACCAGACTCAAAGGAATTGGAGCTGTATGGTAACAATGGTATTAGGCTGGTAGCTTACCATTTCACACAACTTTTATGGCCAGACTGTGACAGTACTCCAGTGTTTGCTGAATGGTAGGAGTTCAAGATCTTTGCTCAAACCAACTTTCAGAATGTGCCTTCCATCACTATCTAGACAAAACTGACATGCAATTTGAATAATTTATATTCTAATCTTTTGAAGATTATGAATGTGATTAGAGTATTTACAGCCCAATGCAGCTATGGAAAGGTGTTTTTCAACTATGAACAAATTGAAATTGATTGAGAGCGTGTCTGGCAAAAGACACTGTAAAACATTAATTCACATAAAAACAGGATTGCCCTCCTTCTGAATTAAAAAAAACAGGTTGCCCTCCTGCTGAATTTCAACCAGAAGGGCTGTAGATATATGTTTAGCTTAAAGCCAAGACAACCTGGTGATATGGCAGTTCAGGATGTTGAACTTGGTGTTAACCCCCCAAAAAAAAAAAACAGACTAGAATTACAGTCAACAAGCCTACCTGTGGAGGATATGATGTGATTACTCTAATATTGGCAGAGCAGCTATAGCTTGCTTCAGTAATTTTGTACAAGTTCATTTTCAGGCAAAACTTGTTTAGAAAGAACCCAACTGATTCCAGGGGTTGGTTATTAATATGATTTAATGTTTTAATTGTCGAAAACTACCTTCAGAGTTTTAGCCTTTATGCATACAGTCACAAATGTCTTCCATCTCGTCTTCATCTCATCTCAGTTTTCTAGAAGAAGAAGCTATCTTTTTTCCAATTCAACCTTTATTGACAAAATATTCCACAATATTGGAGGCAGTTAACATGACAAGTAGGACATGAATACAGTAAGTATTCTACTAAAACTTGCCCCTCCCCCGTAAAGCAGTATCAAGTCACTTTTAGTGTGGGAACAATAACATTATACATAAGTATACAGGGCTATTTACTATGAAACAGTGCTTATATCTGGGTAGCAATTATTAAGGAGTGAAGGGATCCCATATATGTGTGTAGACGGATAATCTGTTATGGAGGCTAGCTATAGCTTTCTGTATGCAAATTAGCAAGGATTTCATTCACCCATTCCTGTAATGTCGGAGTGACCTTATCTTTCCAGTGGCATAAAATAAGCTTTTTGACAGATAGTGCAATCATGGAGATATGAAACCTCCTTGCCTTAACTCTAATAGAGGACAGATCCCTAGGAGACAAATATCGGGTGTGAAACACTCCTGCAGACCCAGTAAGGGGTCCAGAAAAGTTTTGATAGAGTCCCACAACAAAGATATTTTAGGGCATGACCAAAATATATGAAGGAGTGTTCCTCCCCTGGGAACATCTAACACGTAAGTTAGAGTCAAGAAGACCCCATTTCACTAACTTGACAGGACTGTAATACATGTTATGCAAAATGTGGTATTGCATAAGACGTAATCTATCTTGGGACACATATTTATGACAGAACCTCCACAAGGCCTGCCAGTTGGGAGTTGGGGAATATGGAACTCCAGAACCTGGTCGGTCCAGGAGTCCCCGTACCATCTATGAAACAAGTTTTGGTATAGTTTAGAGATGACCCCGAGGACCTTAATAGGAAGGAGGATTCTGGGATCAGGGCCCCAACCGCTTGACAGGGGGTATTGCCATCACTGTTATAAGTAAATGCTTTAATTGAACCGCTTTAAAATGTGAGTGTACTGAATATTAAATTTCTGAATGAGCTTCATCCACTGAGAGCCACTTTCCTTCATCATCCAGGAAGGAGGATACTATCCCATCACCAGTTGGGCAACCATGTGCAGGAATCCGCTGTTTATTCGTGGTAAAGGATGGAGAGTTCCAGATGAATTGGGCCAGGTCTAGCTGGGGGTATAGCAAAAAGAACAAAGCTGTGTGTATACTTTTAAGAGGTCATAAAGTGGGACATTTCTCAGCACCTTGTAACTGGGACATTTTACATAAAACAAAGTTAAGGGGTCCATATTCATAGACCGGATTAAATCTAATTCTATTTTGAGCCACATCGGTCTTGGCATTCTTAAATGCAGGACATCCTATTTCAGGCATTTAGCCAGGTGGCTAGCCCAGTAATAAATAGCCAAGTGGGGAATCCGCAATCCGCCATCAAACTTAGAAGTGGCCAATTTATAGTATGCCAATTAGGGGTACTTGTCAGACCAGATAAACTTGGTAAAGATACTATGCATTTTCTGAAACCAGGATAGAGGAATGAATGAATTAAGAAGAGAGAGGGATAGAAAATTCTTGGGAAGACATTCATCTTGATTATGTTAATCCAGCCCCATAATGAAACCGGGAGTTTGGACCATCTATCCAGGTCCTGAATTATAAGCTGGGAAAGAGCTCCATATTTTCTTTAAACCATGCTGGGGATTACGTTAATTTGATGCCCAAGTATTTCAGTATCCGGTGCCCAACACAAACCGAAGGAGTAATGTCAGCCTTAAAAATCTTATGGTTCAGAGGAAAAAGGAGGATTTATTAGCATTTAGTTTATAGTTTGAAGGGCACTAAATTTGGCAATTTCTCCCAGCAAGGCGGAACAGAGAACACGGGTGGGATAAATAAAGAAGGAGATCATCCGATGCTGTAACCCATAACCTCATGACATCCCACCCAGATGCCCTGTATCCCCAATTACTGAGAATGTTTTGAATGAGAGGGTCCAGGTAAGGTTAAATAGGAGGGGTCAAGGGGCAACCCTGTCTAGTGCCTGAATATAGTGAGAAAGATTTAGAAAATGCACCATTTCCTGAAATCTTTGCTGAGGGGGTTTTGTATAATGCATGGATCCAGTCTATGAAAATGGTCAGGAAATTGGTAGGCCTTAGGACCTGGAACAGAAAGTTCCAGTTCACAAGGTCAAAGCCATCTCGGCATCCTGGAGACCACCCAGCAGGAAAGCGGCATCCCTGGACACTGAGAAGACATGTGACAATGTGCACAGATGGTCGGAGGACGACGTCCCTTCATGAGCCTGACCTGGGCGTACCTATTAGGTCCAGAAGGACCACCGTTAGCCTATCGGCCAGTATCTTTGAGAGAATTTTGATGTCTTGATTTAAAAGGATATGGGCCTGTAACTTGGACTAACTCGGGGTCTTTGTCCAGTTTGGGGAAGAACAATCAGGGCTTGAACAGATAGGCATCTACCCCTACCCCAGACAAAATATGCTGAAAAAGCCGGTGAAGCACTGGCAATAAGAGTTCATGAAAACTTTATAAAATAATGAGGAGAAGCTAACCGCCCTGGAACCTTATCCGACGGCAAGGCTCCTATAACCCCTAGATCTCCTCCTGGGATATTGGAAAGGCAAAAACACTTGTGTTGTTCTGTTAGAGAGGGTAGATGGGAATCCTTTAAATACTCCTCCAGAGACTCGGGGCAAGGAGGGCTCTCCTATCCCTGTATAGCTGTTCGTAATATAGTGCAAATTCTTGCACTATCTCGAAGGGATACTCTCAGAGACCCGCCTACCTGAGCTCTAATTGGGGATAAATCTTGCAGATTCCTGTTGTTTAAGTCAGAATGCGAGAGGCACCCCGCCTTCTCTCCCTGGTCTGTATAGCTGGCTCTAGTTCGGATAATAGCTAACCTTGCCTTTTCCCTCAGTAAATCTAAGTATCTATCCTTGCAAGAAGCTTCTTTCTGTCTTCACTCAAGTGTTGACAGAAAGGTTAGCCTCGAGGACCATATTTGGGACAGTAATAATAATAATAACTCTTTTCCCCATTCCCTTTTCCTTTTCAAGCTAAACTAATAAGGATTCCCTTCATGAACGCTTTAAAGGCACCCCATAAGATATCCGGCTTTGCACTATCAATAGGATTAGATGAGAAGAAAACTCAATTTGTTCTTTTATAAGCTTGCAATACTTGGCATCTTTTAACAACTGTTCATTGAGCTTCCACCGGTCTCCCTTCTGGTGTGTTAAGAAAAGCCAAATTACATACCACGAGGGAGTGGTCGGAAATAGGGCCAGGCTGGATCGAGGCAGATATAACCCAGGGCAAGAGCCCCTGAGAGATGAATACATAGTCAATGCGAGACTGTGAGCCATGCACCATCAAATTAAAGGTAAACTCCTTGGAACTAGGATGCAGAATCGCCAAATATCACAAAGCCCGCATTGATCCACCAATTCCTTGAATGCCCTTTGCCCGGAAAAGCCCCCTCAGCCCCTACCTGACCTATCCAAGTTGGAATCCAATACCTGGTTAAAATCACCACCCATAATAATCATAATGGGAAGCATTGGTAGAATAATAGATCAGCCTGGTGAAAAGCCCGGTCATCAATATTAGGCCCATAGATACTACAAAGCAAAAGTGGAACTGACCAAAGAGTGCCCTGAACCAGAACAAATCTGCCCCCGGATCTTTAAGGACCTGTGTGGAGATGAAGGAATGCCTCTATTAATAATTAACATGCTCCACCACTATTGGTGGATCCCGAGGCATTAAAGACCTGACCCATTTGTTGTCTCCTTAGTTGTGAAGCTTTGGATTCTAGTAAGTGGATTCCTGCAAAACGTTATCTGGGAGCGCAATAGACTTAGATGCTTAAGCACCTGATATTGTTTGGACTTTTTCCTGATCCTCTCATATTCCAAGTTGTGAGAATCACATTGTTAGCCATCTAGAACAAAATAAAGAGCTTAGTTCCAAAAGCCCTGTACAAAAACATCGAGAAATAATTAGCCAGGTTCCTATGAATACTGCTGTACGCACCACCCTCCCTCACCCTCCAATCCAAACCAAAACATCCCCAAACCCCCCAAGATTACCCTCCTATCATTTGACATAGAAAAACCTGTCCCTTAACCTGGAATTTATCACCCCACCCAACCACCCCACTGTCACAAGCAACGTTTGCTTTAGTACTGCTTCCCTTCCTCCTCCAGCCCCGAAAAATACCCCCCTGCCTCCTGGCGAGTGTAACAGTCCCCTCGAATAAGTAAAAGGCAACTCTACTACTTTAACAGCCCCTAGTAGCAAAGCGTGCTGGGCTTCAGATGTAAGTGCACTGTAAATGCGTTAGAATAATAAAAGGAGGGTAATGTGGCCTGAAACACAAACAAGCCCAGAAACCCCAGGAGACAAAATCAGAGATAAGGCCCTGTAGCCCTGAGGAAATGACTCACAAATCAAAAGCAGCAGGGAGTCTTACAGAGGGAGATTGCCCTTTCAACCTGAATTCTATGACCTGAAAACCTGTAAGGGACGCAAACATCCTGAGCCCCAGGCAAAAAATTAAAAGGAAGGTCATCTCTGCACCGGGTTCTTGCCAGCCCAAAGACCCACGAGCACAGTTTAGGGTGTTTTACTACCCCAAACTAGAAACAGGGAACAATACTGAGGAAAACATCCCCAAATTAACAATAGCTAAGCTATCATTCCTCGCACAGAGCTCCTCTTGTGCTACTGAGCGACCATATCTGAGTACTTGCATGAAAATAATAGAAAAGCCCAGCACAGCTCTTAAGTTAAGCCACCAATGGAGTAAAGTAATGATCCTTAACAATTTGAAATGATCCTCCCTCGCTAGTGGTGGCCTATGCAACTGGCTACACTGGAAACAAAGAACACCATCCCCAAATAGACAAGCCAAACATTCCATGAGTCCTTGATCTGGACATCAGATTCATTTTAGAATTAGGCATAAGTGTCCCATGGCAATTAACCCAGCTAAATATTAACTCAGTCTATTTGAGTAGCAAGAACTTCCAGGTGCACCCGTCATTGCTATCCTCGTAAACATTTAACAAGATAACAGTCACAACTTGACAGCACAGGACTTCCCTCATCTTAGGGACAGAACTTCTCAGGGATCCCGAAACAAATCAGGTAGGGCAATTTTGAGACTGGAGAGAGCAGATTCTGGTTTTCATAAGATAGCCAGGATCCATTCACAAGCACTTGCAGCCTGTCCAGGTACCCCATCCTAAACTTGAGCCCCACAGCAATAATCTTGGACACCATGGGGTGAAATGCTGTGCGTTTCAATCAGAACGATCCTGGCAAGTCTTGCATAATACTCAATTTGAAATTCTCCCAAGAAACCTCCTGTAGGGCTCTCACTTTCAATAAGTGCCCTCTCTAAAAATTTAGAAATTGGCATATAATGGGTGAGGGCGGCAGCCCCTGGTGGAGGTTTCAGTCTCGCAACAACCTGTGCGCTCACTCGATGGGTGTAGCTTAGGGCCCGAAGGAGAGGGCCAGCAACCCATTCAACCAACTTCTGTATAAAAACTACAATGTTCTGGCCCTCTTCTCCTTCTGGCAGCCCTAAAATCAAAACATTGTTCCTGTGGCTGCAGCCCTCGAGATCTTCTAGCTTTGTCTCCACTCGAGAGAGCTTCTGCCGTATAGCCACTAGCCCAGGGTCCACCTTTTCTAAGCAATTCTCCAGAGAGACTATACGGGCAGTGTTATCAGAGGTGGTCATTAAGACTTCATCCAATTTTTTGAAAGAGCCTTCAGGTCGTCGCCATCTCTTTCACCTCCTCATGGAAGGGTTTGAATTCTTCCAGGAACCTATTCAGCATTAGAGATTCTTACTCCAATGCATGACTCAGGTGTCGGGCCTGTCAGGCCACTTGAGCCAGATTTCTTTTGAGACCTTCTCGGGTGGCTGGAGGAGTATGTTTGCGGGCTTTCTTCATATAAGCCTCCATCAGTGCCCCAAACTCACTGATCAGGTGCTCTAGGTGCTTAATAGGCAGGATCAGCTGAGTACAGAGGGTTTTGAAAGATCTAGATGTCAGAAAAGACGATTATAAAGTCGGGAGGCTGGAGCTAAGCGGAGGAGCTTCTACTCAGCACTCTGCATCACGTGGTCTCCAGAAGCTATCTTTTAATTGGTGGTGATCATTATTATGCCAATTGTCGGTTCATACCTCAGACCCATATTTATGGGCCTATGTGGGCATTATGTTGGGTAAAACAAACTTTAACTGCATATTCAATCTGTCATATGAGATAAAAAGAGAAAATGGCATAAAATAAGAATATATTAAAGTGTCTAATTTATCAAAACATAGACAGATAGTAATTGAATTGTTCAAGGTAAAATAAAAACATTTTTGGAAATTGCTCCTCAAAACTGAATGATTGCTAATCATTTCTTGTTTTGATTAGCAAAACTGCTGCTATTCAACTTTCTGGCACTAATTTATGCCTTGGGGTGTATTGGTCATTCTAGCAGATAAATTGGTAATTTTGCCAGCTAGTAAATGAAGCCTAGGAAATTATTCAGTTAATGACATGATGCTTACTCCAGCAGATATGGAATCAAGTTCTCAATGACAATAAATAGTAGAAAGAGGAGGCACTGAACTTCTGGTGGCTGATTGGCATGCTGCAGTGTTGGCTGGTACTGCTAAAAATACTACCATGCCAACCTGGAAAGGGAAGGGAAACATCCATCAGACATGTTTTGAGTGGGATGTGCCTAGTTAACCAACAGCCTACTTCTTCCTACCCCCACCAGAATTACCTTATGTCTGTCCCATGCATTCTTGAATTCCCTACTGTTTTTGACCACATGACCTTCTCAGGAAGGCCGTTCCATGAGTCCACCACCTCTCTGTGAAAAAATACTTCCTCATGTTGCCCTTGAGCCATCTCCCTCTATCTTCAAATCCTTACTCTTCAGTGACAGAAATGCCAAATTAGGAGATAATTCAGTAATTCAGCTCATACCTCTCAACTGTCCCTGATTATCAGGATGTCCCCTATTTTGCCTCAGAAATGTCCTCTGTCCCTACTAATTTGATATTTTTGTAACTGAAGAGTAGGATTTGAATCACAAAATAATGCTAGCCTTTGGTGTTACAGTCTAGTTCTCATTAAGAAACTGCTATTCATAACCAGCACATTGTACACAGCTTCTGGAACTAATATTACTATTTTGTCAGATGTGTCCCTGATTTTGGTCATTTGCCCTGATCACTTCGAGCCTTGTCCCTGATCTGTGATGAGGGAGGTTAACAGGTATGATCTGGCTTTACAATAGAATTGGTGAGACAAATTAAAAAAAAACATTATACTTACCTAAGCAGAGCTAGAGTCACGATTTTGGTGATGATGATGATGATGATGATGAACAGGAAGTGGAGGAGGAAGAGAACTTAACATTTGTCTGGCAGTTAACGGGTATGTTGTGGTGTTGGCTTACTGACTATAGTGCTATTATGTGCAAATTGAAAGATATAAAGGGGAAAAATATGTCAGGCTGTGTCCATATGTCCAGCAGGATGTGGTCAGTTGAGTCGCTTTGTTCAGCAGGATGTAGTCAGTTGAGTCATCCCAGCACAAATGTTTTTCACTCAATTAGTAAAGGAAGTTGTTGGGAAAATAATTACAACTGTGGCATTATCGTATCTCAGCAGAGATGAATTTGCAGAACCTCCATTAAGATAATGAGCCACAAGACAAGTGTAGGGGTCGAAGGTTCTGGTGGAATGGGATTCATGACTCCTAAGAATTTCCAGGACAGGCCAGATGAATCTGGAAGGAGAGGCAGGAAGCTTACTCAGGGACCAAGGTGGAAAAGGTTTATTTACAAGAGACAAGAAAAACAAGATAGCCTTTTTCTACAACACTACAGGATAATAGAATAAGCAACAAAACAATATCATGACCAACAGTTGGTCAAACCAAGAACAGGGGTTAACCCCTTTTAGTCTGAGTCCTGCATGCACTTTGCCAAGATGACAAACAACTGATGAACCAAGCTTGGGCTTTGTGATGAGTCGGCTGATCAGCACATGGGAACTGACCCACAAAGTGCTTTTATAAATAGGCCATAATGGGCATCCCCAGACAAGCAGAAAATAAAGAGCACTGCTAACTGGATATTAAAGAACTTGGAAGCCTTCTGTGGCTCTGGGCAAGGAGCTGAAAACTCATGGGTGGGCAGATGGTTCTCTGGATGATTCACAGCAATGACCCCAGGTAGGTCCCCAGCACCCAGGCCACTTCTCCATAAGGAGACTGCTGGCAATGCAATCTTCAGGGGGCCTCATGGAGTGGCATTGGTACACACACACACTTGTTGATTGCCAACAAAATAACAATAGGTCATGCATAGTGCTAATTATGGTCTCTCACTCTTGAGGTGGGGTAGCTCCTAAGCTGACTCATTACTGGATAGCTAACTAGTGTCTCTCTGCAACTTATTGTCACAGGACTGATGCTGGAACACTGTGGCAGAGCTTGAAAGCAGGTTGATGTCACTGGGACGAGGTCAACTGAAGATGGAGGATGGGCCGGGACTTCCCCAGATCGACGTCAATCTCTGAGGAACTGGTCCTGGCAATGGAGGCAAAGGCACCAAGTACACAAAAGATGCAGTCCAAAAACAGTTCTGATTACAAGCAAACAGTTTAGATTTTAGGTAGACAGTTCAGTTCCTTAAAAGTGTCAGGCTCTAGGGGTGCCTTAGAGGTTATAGCACAGCACAGTTTAGATGGGGCTCAGGACACATCCACGTAACTCTGGGGCAACCTTGGCCATTGGACCCTTTCTTTACCCTCCCTAGAGTGTGCTGTACCTTTAATGATTTTTCTTGTCAGACTGCCTCTCTGGAGTCAAATCCCTTTATCAATATTAATAACTACCCCATGCCTGGGTCTATGGGACTCCTGAACCTGGCCCCTCCCTCCATGAATATTGATGAGGGCCAGCTAGCACCTCCTTCCAAGTAATTGGCTATGGGCCTTTATTTCCTGGTCCTGCACCCTGATGCAGAATTGTGCCAAAAGAAACAAAGGGGTCTTGAAACCCACTCATTTCGTCATTTTCCTCTCTCAGGACTTTTCAGTTGCAGTGCCCTTCTCCTGTTATCTGCCAGTAAATTAGCTACTATTCAGCTCAGTACATCCCTTTTGGAGACACTTTAAACAAAATAGCATAAGTTTGTGCGCTGTGCCCTCTTGAGGCTTTTATTTATTCTTTTGGGCACTTGGCCCACTGCTCCTGCCCCCCTCCTCTTTAGGGCTGTCCTCCCTCTCTAGGAGCCCACAATTAATCCCTTCTGTATTTCTGGGCTCTGGTCTTTTAATTTTCCCATTTCGCTTCCTTTCCTCCTCCCCATGTCCAGCACCTGTGACGAGTGAAACAACAGAATTGGGCCCACGCCCACTCACTGCCATGGCTTGGGCCTGCTGTATTGCTGGGGAGGGTCTGAAGATAGCCGAGGAGCTGCACTTCCACCTGGCTTTCCTTTTAATACTTCAGCTGTCGACGCAGAACCAACTAGTCCGGGGCACATTTTCAGCCCGGACCAGTGCTATGCTGCACAACTTGGTCTGCCTGCAACTGCTTTCCCCACCAATTGGAGCTCTGAAGTGTGAGAGGACAGGTCATGTTGGGGAGCCATTCTCCCACCGACTGACTCTGCTACTGCTGCTGCTGCTGCTGCTAAATTTCCCGGACTGAAGCTGGAGGGAGTAATGCTGGAGGAGCCATGGACCAACCTCAGATATGCTCTTGCAGTTGTGCTCTCCATGTTCTCCACCCTCATCACTGAGCCACTCACTGCCCTCTTTAGCCACTCCCAACTCTTTGTAGGGCAGAGGAGGTCCTGCTGGGCAGCTCTGGGATTGGGGCTCTGTCACTTTTCAGAGAGGGTCTCCTGCCCACAGCCCCAGTAATAAGCGTGTGAAATAGAACAAAGAGAAAGGGAGGGACTGGTGGGAAACATGGCAGGCAGAGGAGGAGAACAGGCCAAATGAGCAATTTCTCCAGCTCGAAAAGGGTCCCTACTTCCTTTTGTACTGCCACTTAGCTCTGGGGCACTACACAAAAAGATGGAGGAGACACTTCTAGAGGCTGACTGAATACTGTGGAGTGAGCAGGTATCACAGAAAGTGTTATACGTGCAATGTGAAAGACATAAAGGGAACAAATCTGTAAGAGACATTGCCCATTGGGATATACACAGTTTAGTTACTCCAGCAGACAAGTCATTCATTCAGCAAGCCTGTAAAGAAAGTGTTGGAGCAAATCGCAAAAATGATGTAATAATAGTAGTATCCTGTTTCAACCATCAGCAAATTCTGAGTTGAAGGTTGCACAAAGAGAAAATACAGTGGAGTCTGCCAGGATACAACACAATGCTGCAGTATCCTGTAGCAGAGTTGGTGTAGAAATAAGGCAATCTCAATAGCAGATTATCCCTTTTGTCCTGCAGTAATCTGAGAGACTGCATTATGTCCTGGCACGCTTCACTGTACATGAGTACTTCACCATTCATAATAAACAAGAAATGATAAATGTCATTTGGTTTGCATTACAAACATTACAATATGACAGTTAGCATTATATTTTATCCAAAGCAAGATCGTTTAGGTCCTTGGTACAATGATGAACAGGAGGGAGATAACAGGGAGACACTGCATTTATGATAGTTAACTAGCATGCTGTACCACTAACTGTACAATCATGTGAAACATAGAGAAAAAGAAACTATTTGTCAGACACATATTCCAGTACAATACTATCAAATCATTCACCTATTCTGTATAGTGAGGCAAATCACTACAACTAGGGCATTATACTATCACTACAACTAAGGCATTATACTATCACTACAGCTAGTGCATTATACTGTTACTACAGCTAGGACATTATACTATCACTACAACTAGGGCATTGTACTATCACTACAGCTAGGGCATTATACTATCACTACAATTAGGGCATTATACTATCACTACAGCTAGGGCATTATACTGTCACTACAGCTAGGACATTATACTATCACTACAACTAGGGCATTATACTATCACTACAGCTAGTGCATTATACTGTTACTACAGCAAGGGCATTATACTATCACTACAATGAGGGCATTATACTATCACTACAGCTAGGGCATTATACTATCACTACAGCTAGGACATTATACTATCACTACAACTAGGGCATTATACTATCACTACAGCTAGGGCATTATACTATCACTACAGCTAGGGCATTATACTATCACCACAACTAGGACATTATACTATCACTACAACTAGGACATTATACTATCACTACAGCTAGGGCATTATACTATCACTACAACTAGGGCATTATACTATCACCACAACTAGGACATATACTATCACTACAACTAGGGCATTATACTATGACTACAGCTAGTGCATTATACTGTTACTACAGCTAGAACATTATACTATCACTACAACTAGGGCATTATACTATCACTACAGCTAGGGCATTATATAATCACTACAACTAGGGCATTATACTATCACTACAATTAGGCATTATACTATCACTACAGCTAGGCATTATACAATCACTACAACTAGGGCATTATACTATCACTACAACTAGGGCATTATACTATCACTACAATTAGGGCATTATACTATCACTACAGCTAGGGCATTATACTAATCTTTAGCAGAGATGAGTCAGGTTCTCAGTGATGATAATGAGCAGTAGTGAGGAGGAGGCAGAGGAGACACTGGATGTCTGGCAGCTGAATAGCATGCTGGCAAGGCCCCAACAATTCTGTGACTCCTCAGTCATTGTATTTTCCACAGAAATTGCATCATATTGCAAAATGTAAATACTGCCATGGAATTCATTGCACGTGGTGTTTTTTAATTAAAATATAGTTATCCATAGTGACTGGCTCTCTTCCCTTTCTTGTTTATCCTGAAGCCCTTCCTCTAGGCGTAGAATGTGATGTCATGGATGACATCCCACCATTGTCTTTAATGACATCACATCATGTTTGCTAAAGGCAGGACTGCATTTTTCACAGAAATGAATTATTCATGCTACAGGAAAGAGCAAACACTGCTGCAAGAGACTAGGAGCCCATGCCACAGAACTCAGAATTGAAGTGCCATGGATACCTAGGGCCTTTCATACAGGGAAAAGCTAGTAATGCCATTGGTGCTATATGTGCAACCTGGGAAAAAGGAAAAATACATTAGTCACAATGTCCAGTTGGATGTGATAGGTTAGGGGCATGCAAGTCAGTATCAGTGGCTCAGTAGGTAGCACACTTGCCTCTGAGGCTGGGAGATCAAAGGGCTGTGGGTTCAGTTCCCACATCTGGCACTTGAGTTAATATCCTAGTACTGACACTGTAGTGCAGCATGAGAGGGATGCTACACTTCTGAGGTGCCGTCTTTCGGATGAGGCGTTAAACCGAGGTCCCATCTGCCTTGATTGGAGGTAATTCAGGTGGATGCTAAAGATCCCATGGCACTTATCGAAAAGAGTAGGAATTTTTATTGGAAAAATACATAACATCAAGTACAAGAAACAAAAACATATAAAGAAACAAAATTCAGATCTTGAATCATTTAGAGAAACGTAACAGTCAAGGTTAAACATGTAATGAAAAAATAAAAGTAAAATATGGATTAACCTAAAGTCAATTGACCTTAATTCAAGTCAGAAAGGTAATACCAGTCCAGTAGGATGCAAATGTGGCAGGAGAAAGATGTTTCAATTCCATTTCTTGTAGATTTAAAATTGCAGACTCAATGCATTGAATAATAGCCAATGGACAAGTCAGTATTTGTTGTAAGACATATTTACATCTGGCTTGCACATATAATATTTACAGGCTGCAAATATAACCCTTAATGTACTAGGGTGGAATGCGGTCCAACAACCAGAAAAATTCCCAGTATAAGGACTGAATATGTGATCCTGCTCAGAAAAGGCCATTTCCATTTATTTGCTAAGGTTTTTCAAAACAGAAGGGCATCTGTACAGGAGAAAAAAAGTGTTCCATAGATTCTTCAATGTTGGTGCAAAGCGGTTTGGGACAATACTTCTCTTAGGTCGATTTATGCTTTAAATTACTACGAACTTGCAGTTTACCATGACAGCATAACCAGGAAACATCCCACATATGAGCTGGGATTCTTTTATCTTTAAGTATATTTAATGCAGATGATACACAGGACGGAGAGCACAATGGAAAGCTTAATATTGGTTCATCCAAGTGTAGAAAATAAACATATAACTGCTTCCTAGTGAGGCCTAAAATGGAGGGTTTGTTTATTTTCCAGGATCAAGGGTGCGAATACTATCCTTAACATATGATGGGGTGTTAGGTGTGCGAGAAATAATGGGTGGCAGGTCAGTCCAAGCCAACATCAAAGATTCTACAGCTTTAGCCACCCATGAATCACATATAGTCATCATATAGGTATGGCTCTGAAAATGTGATGGAGAAAAAAGAAAGAAAAAAGAGAGGGTTTATCATTCCTAAACCTCCTTGATTCGGTAGGCAAATATGTGATATGTCTTTTAACAGGATTCAGGCGACTGCCCCATAACATTTGAAAAAAGACCAAATAAACGAGTTTCTAAATGTTTAGGTGGACTAAAATGTGACTCAAAAATAAAAAGATTGGGGATAGAAATGTTTTCACCACTATGACCGTTTCTTTTTACTTAACTTCCATGATTTCCAAAGGCGTACCTTATTATCACCAAGTGCAAGGCGAGTCTCCCAATTATAGGTAGCATCATTTGATGTGTTAAACCATATCCCTAGAATTTTCTGGGGTGTAGTACATACCCTAATACCATGTATTGCTGTCAAAGCTGCAGGATGTGATGCAATGGAATACATAGACTTTTCTCAAGATTAAGTTTACCTCCAGACACGAACATAAAAGATGAAAAGGTCTGAATAGCTTTTTCTCCGAAAGTAGATTATGACATAATAAGACCACATCATCTGCATAAGCAGAGATTTTAACAGGTAACAAATTGGGTGAGGTGTTATACCTATAATGTCTGAATTCCTTTGTATCTGTCTAATGATGGGATCTAAAGCAAACACATATAATAATGGACTAAAGGGCAGCCTTGCTGGAGTCCTACCGTTGTAACAGGGTTGAGCCTTTGAAACCATTTATCATAGGAAAAAAATGCTGAAGAGAGCATGTGTGAAATCCAAGATATGAATGTATCAGGGATACCATACAGTGATAATATGTGTAATAAGAAGTTATGATGTACTACATGAATGCTTTTGATTGATCTAAGACAAAAAGATAACCAGCTATCTGATCATGTGTTTTTTTATTCAAAGATTTCACATAATAAAAAGAGATTCATTTGAATATGTCTGCCTGGTATAGCACAGGTGTGAGCTGTATCTATTAAATCTGGTGCAACTGTTCTTAGTCTGGAGCAAAGAATTTTAGAAAAGATCTTAAAATCCATATTTAAAAGATGTAACGGTCTCCAATTTGCCAGGGATGTTATGTCTCCCTTTTATATAAGAATTTTAGGATGGATAAACCAAAATTAGATGGTGTATCCTGATTATCCAAAATATAATTAAAGACTTGACGTCAAAGGTTCTAATAGATGCACCTGAAATTTTTTATAGAATTCATGTGTGAGGCCATCTGGCCCAGGGAAACCTTTAACTGTAATCGAGAAATGGCATTGGCAACTTCTTCCTGAGAAATCCGACTGATTAGCATAGGAATGAAATGTGAGGGAAGCTGAGGCAACGGTGCTGACATAATGGGAGATATATCTGGAAGGAGTCCGAACAGTACAAAATGGGTCTGTAAATAATCGGATGTGACAGATAACATATCTGGGATGGAGGTCTGAACAGTACCATAAGTATCTTTTAAACCATGCATAACAGTCGAATGGAGTATCTCTTTAAAAGCAAAAAGGGTCAGCAGATGGGGAAATCGAAGTGCCAGTTTGCATAAGGTAATTCAGTGATCAGGCACTATCATATTGATGAAAACATACAAGATTTTATTCTGGATATTTGTGAGGAATAATCAATTGAGGAAATAGTTTGAAGAGACATTAATTTATATAGCTGATTGCGGTATGATAAATATGTAAGTAACCTTCTCTGACATTTTTTACCTAAAGACTGAAAAAAGTGGCTAGTTCCGTTTTAGTATCTTTCCACCAGTCCCACATGGAATCATAACAAATCAGAACTGATACCCATGCTTGGAATAAAGCGTGTAAGTGCATCTGAACAGATTCTGGAGAAAACAGAGAATTATTCAATTTCCAGAGGGAGTGATATGATATTGATACAGTAGGGGAGCCAATTGAGAAGTGACCACCAAAAGACAATGATCAGAAATCTCATTTGGAATCACAGAAATGCAGCGTGGGGTACATTGATGTGAAATAAAAATAATCTATCCTGGTATGATATATTGATCTATGATAAGTAAAGCCTGCATCGAGTGTAGAGTACGATATGCATCCAGCAGATCTAGTCTTTTATCAAAGTGGACAAGGCTGGGAGTCACAGTAGACCTTTTCCCCAAGGGATCTTGTTCTTCCGTATCTATGGAACAGTTAAAATCTCCTCCCAAATAATACATTTCGTGTACATAGATAGGGCTTAATTAAATTTAGCAAAGCTATTCGACTAGCTTTAGTTTGTGGGCTATATATAAGTATAACCGAAATGTTAGGAAATGCTTGGTAAAATCTATGATAAATGCTCTACCTGGATAAATATCAACAATGCGGGTGATAGAAAAGTGGGGAGAATGAAGAGAACAGCTACACCATCTGCTATATCACCTCCAAACGTCCAATAAGAGGGCCTTTGTACCATCCTCGTTTCAGTTGTTGTATATCATATAAATTGGTAATATGTGTTTCTTGTAATAACAGAATATCCAATTGGAGGTGGCATAATGTAGAAAACCCATTCTCTTCTTAAAGCCCTTCAGGCTACATACATTAAGAGAGGCTATCTGGAGATCCATTTGGTGAAATATGCAGGGTTAGCCACTCCCATCCGTTACCGTCACATGTTTTTCCTTTTCTTACCACCCTTTTTGTTTTGGTTAGTTTTTCCTGCTAACATCAGGTGGTTTAGCCACCGGGGTGTCTACATCAGAGGGCATGGCAGACACATCGAGGTCCCCATCAGAATCCCTCTGTCTCCTTTTAGACATTCAAAAGCATTAGACAGGGGGACATCAGGGTTTTAAGTGTTTTTCTGGCAGCGGCTCTAGTCACCCACCTTCCAGTTTGAAAGCCTTCTTTATCAAACGTGGTAGAAACAGAAGGTTGAGCAAGTAAGATCTTGGTAGGGGATCATTAGAGGGTTGTAGTGGGCAGCCTGATCTTGTTGTGTTGAAGGATAGGTTGTTCTGGGGGTATCGAAAATGCAGGAGCAGTGGTCAGGGGAGCAATATGTTCTAGTACCTTAGTTTGTGCTTTTGTACCAATGCTTCAGAGTTCCAACCCTCAGATCTATTTTACTGGCCCATGGACATTGGTGATGACATGTCCTGTGTTATTGCAAATTACATGAAACACATTTTACAAGTCATGCTTGGATGTCCATATCCCCCACAAAAACTACATTTAAGTAAGTCACATGTGCTACTCAAATGTGTGGTAGCACTGCATTTGTAACAGGCTCTAGGTTGACCACCGTAAAAACACACACCCCCTGTCTTTACCGAGAAAAACTATTTGGGAGGTGTACAATTTCTGAATTAACTTGAAATAATTTTACCCGAAACCTCCAGCCACCAGTCCATAAACCATCATCATCCAGGATAGCTTCAGGAGGAGATAGGACATTACAGTGATTTTGCAACCAGTGATAGATATCACTAATGCTGACTCCTTCATTCCGGAACATAATTGTCACAGTACGAATCATCGGTTTGGACAAGGGTACAACAGAAAAGGGGTCCAAACAGGGTCATTTTTCTGTAAGGTATATAAATGCCAGAAACGATCCAACCTGGCAGAGGTTTTAAAACTAATGTCAAAAGTCTCTTCCCTGAAATATGTATGAGGGCATATATGTCGGAGGCTTGAAAATGTAGCTTGCCCTTTATAAGGGTCCTAGCCACATAGTATCTGTTGGGAAATCTCAGGTAGCCCACCCCTATAGCGGAGGCGGATGGCATTCTCTCGGGTGCTTGTTCAAGTTTGTTTTAAAAGGTCGGAAAGAATCGGTGGTCTACCAGATACTTGTTCTGTAGGATTTCCGTCTAGAATAGGGGATAGAGATTTCGATGATCCTGGCTTAGGGTCCTCTAGGAGAGGAGGTGAGCCTGGTCTAGAAGTCAAAATAGTAGGGGATGGGGAAATCGCGGGTTTTGGTGGTGGGATAACTGTAGTGGGCATGTGTTCATGGGGGGCTTCAGGTGCAACATGTAGAGAAATAAGGCGTTCATGAGCATCATTAGTCTCATGGGAAGATTGCACACCATTTTGATCAGCAATATCCATAATGTCCCCCATGATTTAACAGAAGTACTCGAGTCTTTTAAGTCCAACAGTGTCTTTTTAAACTAAAAGTAATAGGTGGTACCTCGTTGGAGCTCATGGATGTAGCAGGCCTGGTGGAGGAGAACAAAACACTGTGTGAAGTCGCGTCCCAAGCAGGATCTGGTGTCCAGGTTCCCAGTGAAGATTGAGTCCATCCTGCGTTTGTTAAGGCGCCTGATGTAGTCCAGAGTCCTCTGAAATATCCACCGTGGTTTAAGACCGAATTGAGAAACCAGCAGTCCTGTAGTGGTAGGGTCGTTAGAACGCGCCACAGTGTGAGGTTCAAGTTGTAAATCCAGAAAAAGGGTCAAAAGACTGGTTGGGAGCCGTTTCCAGCTGTGAAACAGTAGTCTCAATGGTAGCCTTTACTGCAGAACCGGAAGGAATAGGGGAATGATCGGCGTTACACCACAGCGGTCGTTGAGAGGCGTTCCGGCATAATCGTAGTGGCATCATGCTGAAAATCCTGCCCATCGGTTTGGTATTCGGAAGTCAAAATATCGGAAATATCTTCTGGTAAGGAGTGTAGCGACAGTTTTAACTCTTCTTGGTCAGTGCCTCTGGTTCCATCTGGTATCGCTATATCGTCTGTTTTCGTCGGCATGACAGAAAAAGATCTGTCTCACAGTCAGTCCGGCTCCAACTGACTCCTCCATACTGTCGGTAGCGGAAACTCCACCCCACAGAGTAGGGAATTTCCCCAGTGTCCTGGCCAAATTTCTCTCATTCACTAAAAATACCACCAACAGCTTAATCTGGTTCAAGGTCAGTTGGCATTCATCTGTATCCCCTCCCCTGGGTCGTGCCTGAAAATAGGCAGGCTTGTCTAGTGCACTTACCTGCTCAACAAAAGCTAAATACATAAATAAGCATACAAGTTGGTCACTCAACCTGTAAAGGAGTGATGACACAAATCATTAAATTATGGTATTCTACTTGCCTTAGCAGAGATGAAGATTCATACAGATATAAGCTTTTGCTTATGGGGTATTTCAGTAAGAATGAAAATCTGGCTACAGTGTGTATCTGAAGTATGAATTAGTTTGTGTTGAAGCGATCCTTCTTATGCCGATTTTGATAGTTGCAGCTCTCAGAAAATCAGTTCCCTGTCTAGATTAACTGGGTGTTCATTTCCAGTGCTCTGCTTTGCAGCAGTGAGTGGTTGTGTAAATTGATCAGGCCTGCATTTCTCATGTGATAAGCATCCTTGTCTGGTCAGACTCTTGAAAACTGAAATAAGTTATTGACTGCATCCTTTAGTTGGTCTGTCATCATTAAACAACTCCAGAATCTAACCTTTGATGATAGTGGGAACAGCACTGTGCAAATGGGAGAAGAAATCAAGTAAATTGTACCTAAATGAGATGATAGGCAACCTACTAATGCAAAACTGTCATGACTACAATTACAGTGCATTAGTCACAGCATAAATGAACATAACAAAAGCCTGCTATTGATAAATTATGGATTTATTCTGCAGGATTATTTGCTGCAAACTGGCCTTACATATGAAGAGCCAGAAGTCACTACTCTGGCTGTTGACACACAAATTGATTTGTAGCACTGGAAATCAAACTGTGACCACTCTTTGTGCAGGGCACTCTGTCTCGAAGTTCACAATTACTTGAATCTGAAGCTACAGTAATTGTCTGTTTAGCAGCCTTACTAGTTACCGACGTGCTTAGTAATATTACACCCTTGAGGTGGTAGATCGTTTAATCATTGGTGGCTGTAATAAAAGGAACTGATTTTCAAGTTTGTTGGCACTGATGTTTCTAAAAAATACAGACCTAGGCTACACACATAATTATTAGTATAGCTGCTTCATTGGGCCTATATCTTTAGGGATTGGGAGTGTTGTGATTAAGGATCTTCCTAAAAAGTATAAAAGCATTTTATCTAAAAAAAACTAGGACTTTACAAATTGAAAAATGGTTTAAAGCTTATATAAATTTAAAGTATAAACCTAATTCAGATTTTCAGCCCAGCCCTGCTGTACACATTAACCCTTATCAGTAGTGGTTTTTTCTTCATTAATTTATTGAAGTCTAGTTATGGGTCTGGTGACTAGACTGTCCCTCAAGGGTCCATGTTGGGCCCTGTACTTTTCTTTATATTTCTGATTGACCTACCATCTGTCTGTATATCAGCCTCAATACATATATACGCAGATGACCCTGTCCTCTGCACCTCTGGACAGTCACCCACTGATGCTGCAAACAGACTTCAGCAGGACTTCAATGATGTTCATCACTGGTTTTGCTCTCATCAACTTTTTCTAAACACCAAGAAGACAGCCTCCATGACCTTGGCACTAGGCAGAGACTCTCTAGGCTCCCCTGCCTGCTCTCCTTCAATACCCTTGATAGGACAGTCCTCAAGGACACCTTCTCATTCAGATAGCTGGGTGTTTGGCTTGATCAACATCTTACCTTCTCTGGTCATGTGGACGCCATCCTGAAAAGCTGCACCCCAAGCTCGGCACTCTATACAGGAACCAAAACTGTCTCCCTTTCCTTGCTAGGTGCGAACTTGTCTAGATGATGATCCTACTTATTTTTGACTACTGTGATGCAATTAGTGGTGGGTGAAGTGGCCAATATTTGCTTCACTAAGTGATTCAGAGTAATGCAGAATCTGTAAAGTAATTGGCAACTCAAAGTGGAGTACTTCACATCATAATGAGAGAACGCAAGTTCATTGAAAACAATGACTTTGTGTTATTCTGTCTTCCCAAACCACTTCTCCACCATTGATTTCAATGTACTTTGCATCACTTCACTTTGTAATTGAACTCCAAGGTGAATTCTGCAGTGATTCATGGGATTGCAGGCCACATGGGCTCTAGATTGTTCTGCACAGCCTCAGGTCTGGGTAGTGTGGGTGTAGTGGTAGTTGGAGACAGTTTGCTGTCAGAGTTCTGCGATTCAAAACCTCTAAAAACTGTTAAGAAGCCTTTTTGAGTCATTTCTTTGCTCAAAATGTAGTACATCGCTTTTAGGAAACCCTTCTGTGCTCATATCATCAAGTGTTTATTCTTTCTGTGTGGATTTTGAATATTAATTTAGAACATTCAGTCTGTATACTGTGAAGTGTGCTTTGGGGAGGGCATATCTGTGGGGTAGGTAGATTAACTGGAAGAAAAACGTAGTCTTTCTGTTTTGGTTATATTGTTCTTGTAAAACTGTGTTAATGTACACACAGTAATATTTTCAGTAATTCTTGAAATTTTTTGCTGATTGTTGTGGTGCAGCAGTGTATAATTTCAGTTTGTTTAAAAGATTTGGTTATATTACTAAAGGTTTTCAATTTGCTTAGCATTACTTGCAGTGTGTGTGTGAGTGTGCGTGTGATGCGTGCCATCAAATCAGACACCTTTTATTGTGTCACAGAGTATATTGCGGCAGTGTGAACCTGCTATCCACCGCACCTGCATGAATTTTTATACTGCTTTGTGGTATCTTTACTGGTGGTGGACTGTTACTGCCTTGCACTACCCCCAATTGGCAAAAGTTATTCTTTTCCAGATTTGGATTTGTGACTTGTGAGCACTGGTTAAGTATTGTTGTGCCTTTGCATCTGCATCTCTTGAGTGCACAGTGCAATCTTAATCTGTCTGTGCATTTGCAGTGCACCATTAATTCTGGGAGACTTTGCATTTCTTGTTACGCTCTCATTTCACTTCATCAGCACTGGGAATTTTCTGGACAAAAGACAGTAGCATTTTGGGGATGCACATTAATTCTGGTGACTGTGCATGACCACTGCATACATGACTGAGTGGACATTAATTCTGGGGGACTTTGCATTTCTTGTTCAGCTCTCATTTCACTTACGTCAGCACTGGGAATTTTCTGGACAAAGACAGTAGCATTTTGGAGATGCACATTAATTCTGGTGATGGTGTGTGACCACTGCATGCATGACTGAGTGCGCTATTAATTCTGGAAGACTTTGCATTTCTTGTTATGCTCTCATTTTCTGGACACAAGACAGTAGTATTTTGGGGATGCACATTAATTCTGGTGACTGTGCATGACCACTGTGCATATGACTGAGTGTGCCATTAATTCTGGAAGACTTTGCATTTCTTGTTACACTCTCATTTCACTTCATCAGTAATAGGAATTTTCTGGACACAAGACAGTAGCATTTTGGAGATGCACATTAATTCTGGTGACTGTATGTGACCACTGTGCATGACTGAGTGCACCATTAATTCTGGGAGACTTTGCATTTCTTGTTACACTCTCATTTCACTTCATCAGTAATAGGGAATTTTCTGGACACAAGACAGTAGCATTTTGGGGATGCACATTAATTCTGGTGACTGTGTGTGACCACTGCCTGCATTACTGAGTGTGCCATGAATTCTGGAAGACTTTGCATTTCTTGTTGTGCTCTCATTTCACTTTGTCAACACTGGGGAAATTTCTGGACACAAGACAATAGTATTTTAAGGATGCACATTAATTCTGGTGACTGTGTGTGGGGGGGCTGCCAATATTGTTGTCACTTTGCCTCTTCGGATTAAGGTGGAATAACAACGTGAAGTAATAATTACAAGGCTAGTGAGCATTTCATATTGGCCACTCCGTAGCAGAATGACAAAGCAAAGTTCACTGGCGAAATGTAAATTCACTGCATCTCTAGATGCAGTCTGCAATGCTGCTGCCAAGATCTCTGTAGTGGTGGGTTATATGAGTAAAGCACTGACACAAGAAGTAGGTGCAGAAGTCACACGGTAGTGTGAATTTATTTACAAAAAAAAATAATAATTTTCAGAGAAAACAAAACAAAATTCAAACAACCATTACACAGTCTGGACCTGGCATTAGTCTGCCTCTGTGCTTCCTCAACCTGTTCCAAGGTTGAACTGATCTGCTCTTAGACTTCAGAGTGATTCTTTTATACACAATTGTCACATGATCATGAGGCTCCACCTCCTAGTCTAATACAGATTTTCTAAGCTAAGAAAAATAGTAATACACATAATATAATGAATAATAGCAATAATACTTTATACTGGTGGTATTTCATATGAATAATAAAGCAACTGAACAGTTTTAGCAACATTTTCACACTTGTAGCTCCACCCATCTACTGTGAGTGACAGTTCATCCAGGATAAAACAGTAGCACAAAGGGCGTTGGCCCTAAGAGAAAGCCTGCAGAGAGAACACACCCGGTGAGCTACCAGAACTAGAGACTAAGGAAACATTTGTTTGTCAGGAATTTCTAGGCAATATTTATAGAATTGCAGTCCCTGCTACAACTTCAGAAAGAAAAAAAACTGCAAGAGTTTCTAGTTTACAGCTGGGCTTTCCTGTTGCTGAAATATATACAGGACTGTTTGCAGAGGAAACATATTTTAAAACAGACAGACTGAGCTCAGCAGGTACAGAGGAGTTCTCATGCTTGCAGTACTTTTAGCATGAAAAACCCTCCATTACAGCGCTTGCTAAGTTTCTGTTAACATAATTCTGTTCTGCAAACCTGCAAGTGTTTTTGGCGCAAAAAAAAAAACACTGGCAGGAAAGAAGGTGACAGAAACAAACAGGAAAGAGCTCCTGTTATTTTTAATACCATGTGTGGAATTGTTAACAGCTGTTGCACTAATCTGGAGGCATTTGAAAGGCTTTTAGAAAGAAAATAGCAAGTGTCATTGTCTGCCTAAAACACAGTTCCGGACAAAGCTTAAAAGGGTGGTTTAGCTCGCTCACTTTGGAATTCCAATCTGAAAACTAAGAGGACCCCTTTTTACATGGAGTTTAAAGTAAGAAAAGCCATTAGGCAGTTAAAATGTTTGAATGTTGAATATATGCCATGTTTCTTTGGGGGTGCACGGATGCCACACACCAGCAGCACCCTTTCTCCAGAAATGTGAATTGCATTTTGAGCAATGCAAAGGTTTTGAACATGCTATTTGTTGTTTTTAGTGCTACAAGCAGCAGGATGTAGCACAGAAAACATTTTCTTTAAGTTTTATATACTTATTTGTGGTCAGAATGTTAGGCTAAAGGTAACCAATGGCTACTTCTGAGAGAGGAGCAAGGAAGATTAAGAAAAGCTCCCTCTCACCTTACAGGAGTTTGCAAGGGTTTTAAATAAGAGTTTGCCTAAGAGCTCTGTTTCTAGTGCTCTAAAACAGGGCTTGACAAATTTGTTTTACTAGCATAACAACCAGTCAAGCAGGCAAACCAGGTGGTGGTAGGCAGTGCTCTCCGAGGCAAAGGGAAAGAGGAAAGAGACAGAAAGGAAAACAAGAAGGAGGATTTGTAGGTGGCCAGCCTACATGATAGTAAAGAAAAAGAAAGAAAGGTACTGTTGCACAACACACTTAAAGGAGAATATAAAGAAGACAGTACAGAGTCTCTTCCTCAAACCCAAACTGGGGACAGTGCTACCACAACCTCCTTAGCCAGATTGGATACCCTCTTCAAGTCCTTCTGTCACTTTGCTCTGGACTTTCCTCCTCTCACCCACCACTGTCAACTCTACCACTCCTTGACATTCCCTCCCTAGAAAATATATGCCTCCATCATTGGGCTAAATCTGTCTCTAAATTCTGGTTTGGATAGCTCCCCATCCTGTCTCACTTCCTCTCTATCAGTCCTCCCTCCCTCTGCCCACTCACTTAGATCTTCGACTCCCATTCCTTGGTTGTCCCTCACAGGTCTACCACTGTAGGCCAGGTTGCTTTTCATATTGCTTCCCAAAACTGTGGAATTCACTTCCTCACCAGATTCGCAACTGCTCCTCCCTTCCTCGTCTATAACTTCAGCCCTACATAATTTCCTCTCTGTGAATTGTACCTGCAATTAACCTACCTGTATTCCTGACCTGCTCCCCAACCTCTGCCAATATATTCAGTAACTATTCTGAATTACATCTATCTTCAGCCTCACTACTATCTTTCTCTGCAGAGATCCCTACCTGGCCATTCCTTCAGGTTATCTATAACTACAGTACCAGTATAACTATGACTTTAGATTCCTATCAATCTACAACTATCAATATAGCAATAATCTTGATTTCTCTTCATCTGTTCCCTCCCAGCATCGCTACCTTTCCACTTCTACTGTTATTCCCTATCCACCCTTCCTTTCAGGCAAAATAGTACCATCATCATGAATTTAAGGTGTTATCCTAATGTAATGCACTTGACCTGTCCATTGTGACCTCTGTAAACAACTGTACCGTATGCTGCATAATATGTTCTTTCTGTTATTTGCTGTTCACTGTTGCCAATATTGTTGTAATAATGTTTGATGTTGTATGCATGTATGTATTTCACTACCCTTTCCCCAGGATGCACCGTGAGATGAGCAACTTGTTGTTCAGAGTGCCTTCCTGGTGAAACATTTCAATAAAGAAATAAACTAGACAACTGACTTCAGCACCAGGTTGTGCTACAGTACTGCTTCCAGAAGCTGTAAATTTGATCTGCATTGCAGCCATTGGTGCCAGGAATCAAATTCTGAGCTGGGACTCAACTTAAGAACAAAACATACAGTCTGGAGTTGCCATCTTACCAATGTGACAGCCTTATGTAATACCTCAAGATATTATTATGTGTTGCCAATCCTAAGGGGGAGGGACAGATGCTAGAAATGCTTGGTGGAGTAGACTATCAACCACAGTGACACTTGTTTGTTGTTTTATTGTTTATTTTTATCAGCTGTAAAGATCTGAAAACTCAATAAACAATGGCTATACTGTAAAAAGAAGTAGGGATCAGTGCAGATTCAGAAATATAGAAATGTTATTGGCAAATAGCCCATAGGTCCATCCAGTCTGCCAGGTCCCTACCTTGATCATGGGTGCCAGGCAATCACTGGACAGACCAGGATCTGCCTGAATGATTCAAATGTTCCCCTGCTCTCCCTCCATCACAGTAGGAGTGCGAGTAATGAATATTAAATCCTGAATACCACGAATAATGTGCTATTCAGTATTTGGAACCTGAATAACGAATAGCAGTGCTATTCAGAGGATATTCAGGTTAGCATTCACACAGGATTTTAAGATCTCACAGGACTTCTTGGTCAACTGCTGAGAGTTTTCCAAAAGCCAGATCATGTGACTGCCACATTGAAGCAGAGAAAGATGTAGTGGAGAGCACAATGGAGAACTTTGGAATGGGAGAGATTAGTAGTAGAAGAAAATTACGTTGTATATCCCCAAACCTTTGGTTTTGTTTTTGGACTGCATTTCTAGTGCCAGGTACTTTGGGGGGAGGGGTTCAAGAAAAATCATCTGAGCGATTTATTTGCCAGGAGCTGCAGAGAGACCTGCATTACAGTTTTACTACTACCTCATTGATGTCACAGGCCTCTGTGCTCAATTGTGAAGGAGAAAATTACAGTGTTACTGAAACTGTTTTATACCTATATTAATTACAGTAATTCTAACTTCTAGCTTGATTGCTGTACTTATTTAAAAAACACTGGAGCCCAATTCTCAAAAGGTTACATCTAGCGTAACTTGACTTGACACCCCAAAATTGGTGCAAGTAGCAAGTTATGCCAGCAGTTAAGTGACATATGGTATTCTGTAAAGTGGCCTATGACATGCTGCAGGCTGCTTGTGCCAAAGTGGACTTACACCACCAGTTACACATAAACCCCTGCAACATGGCACTAAGTGGGTTATGGAAGCAGTTGCATCCTATTCTGGAAGGCAGCAACAAAGTCCCCCAGGGCACTATTCTCCAACAACACCTAGGTGAAAACTATCAATGTAAGTCACACCAGCATATAGCTGGTGTAACTGTACTATGTCCCCAGAAGTTGCCTGTATGTGCAGCCCTCCCATCCCCTGATGGTATGTCACCCTCCCCCAACACTTCCCTGACCCCAAAAACAAGCCTGCAAGACTAGTTCTGTTCCCCAATTCCCCCACCCAGTAGCAGCATGGGCATGCCCCATAGGGCTATTCATGCCCCTCAATACCAAAAGCCCTACAGGACTGCTGCATACCCCTGACCCCAGTACTTGTAAATTAGCCCCACAGCCTGCTGCATGCCCCTGACCCCAGTACTTTTAAATAACTCCACAGTGCTGCTGCAAGCCCCAACCCCAGTACTTGTAAATTAGCCCCACAGGCTGCTGCATGCCCTGACCCCAGTACTTTTTAAATAGCTCCACAGTGCTGCATGCCTCAACCCCAGTACTTGTAAATTAACCCTGCAGGGCTACTCACAGCCCCTCAGCCCCAATCCCCAATGCCAACTGCTCACAAATGGCACATCCTATATAAATATAAATAAATACAAAAATCCTAACCCATAATCCCTGTAGTCTAGTGGCCCCCCCCACCTCGCAGTGCCAGACCACTCTGCACCCCCCTACACAGCTGGTGGCTGGCACAGCCCACCTCTTACCACCGGGCCAGCCACGACTGAGCTCCATTTGAGTGCGCTGCAGCATGTAGTATGCACTTAATGAATGAACTGTCATTTATTCATTGAGTAGATACTATATACAGCATGCACTCAGACAAAGCTCAGTCAGCCGCTGGCTGTTGTGGTGAGAGGTGGACTGTGCCAGTCTCTGGCTGGGGATGACATGGGGGAGCACGGTGGTCTTGCACTGCTGGGTGGGGTGGTGGGGTCACTAGACTACCAGGTATAATGAGGATATGATTAATTTCTACTTTTTACAGTACCGCAAGGACTTGGGTTCGGGGATCGGGGCTGGTGGGTAGGCAAGATCAGTCCTGCAGGGCTTTTAACTATTTATGGTGATCAGAACTGGGGGGTCCAATAGCCCAGTGGGGCATTTTAATAAGTATTGGGGATTGGGGCTGGGGTCCCATAGCCCTGTGGGGCTTTCCAGGCTTGGACTGGGGGCACTTGCACCCTATAGAACTTGTGGCTGTGGCTTGCGACATGCCCCTCAGGTATGCCCTTCTTTTGGTGTACCTTTGAGTATGTTGCAAGTTGCAGGACTTAGCCATGGAGACCCTGCCTTATGCAGAATCTGGTGCATTGTCTTTAATTTGATGGTGAATAAGTATTCTTGGTGGAGCTCAGGTTTCACAAAAGCCAGTAGCAGTCAGAAATCTCAGAGGGCAGTCAGCTGACTTCACTCCCACCACCCACAGTTTAGGGCCAGGTATGATGCCACACAATTGCAGTGCACGCACACCTTGCCTGCCCTGCATGCATGAGTGCTGCTTGAAAGAATTTTATTTGTGTTAAAATAAGGCAGAACTTGTGTACATTTACAAATAAAAACAATTACAGTAGTTTTGCTGTAGAAACATCTGTCTTTAAAATATTTGTGCTGTAATCTGAAGTTGGGCTCAGTCAGGTTTCACAAAGTCAGTAGCTGCCAGAAGTCTTGGAGGGCAGTCAGCTGACTGCAGTCCCACCACCCACAGTTTAGAAGCAGGTAGTGATGACACACAGTTGCACTGTGCACACCCTGCCTGCCTTGCATGCATGCTGCTCGCAATAATTTATTTGTGCTGAAATAAAGCAGAATGTTTGTACATTTACAAATAAAAAAAATTACAGTAGTTCTGCTGTGAAAAAATCTGCCTTTAAAATATTTGTAGTTTAATCTGAGGTTGAGTTCAGGCTTCACAAAGTCAGTAGCCACCAGAGGTCTCAGATGGCAGTCGGCTGACTGCCTTCAACTTCCTAAAGTTTAGAGCCAGGTAGTGACACCACACAGCTGCACTGCACACACCCTTGCCTGCCCTGCATGCGTGTGTGCTGCTTGAAATAATTTTTGTGCTAAATATAGCAGAACTTTTGTACATGTACAAATAAAAACAAATGGTAGTTCTGCTGTAGAAAAATCTGTCTTTAAAAATATTTGTTGTGTAGTCTGAGATTGGACTCAGGTTTCACTAAAGTCAGTAGCCAGCAGCAGTCTTGGAGGGCAGTTGGCTGCCTGCAATCCCACCACCCACAGTTTAGAGCCAGGTAGTGATGCTTGCACTTGCTGCATGTCTTTGCCTGCCATGCATGCGTGCTGCTTGTAAGAATTTTGTGTGCTAAAATAAAGCAGTACTACTGGTTGCAAGAATTGTTTTGTGCTAAAATAAATCAGAACTTTTGTACATTTACAAATAAAAATACAATTGTTCTGTAGTAGAAATCTGTCTTTAAAAATATTTGCTGTTTAATCTGAGGTTGGACTCGGGTTTCATGAAAGTCAGTAGTAGCTAGCAGTCTCAGAGGGCAATCGGCTGACTGCACTGTCACAGCCCACAGTTTAGGACCAGGTAGTGACACTTGCACTGCTCATACACACTTGCTTTCCCTGCGTGAGTGCTGCTTTCAAGATTTTTTGTGTTAAAATAAAGCAGTACTGCTGCTTGCAAGAATTTTTGTTCTAAAATAAAGCGGAACTTTGTACATTTACAAATAAAACAAATTATAGTAGTTCTGCTGTGGAAATCTGTCCTTAAAGAATATTTGTGGTGTAATTTGAGGTTGGACTCAGGTTTCACGGAAATCAGTAGCTGCCAGCAGTCTCGAAGAGCAGTTGACTGACTACACTCCCACTGCTCACAGTTTTGGGCCAGGTAGTGGCGCTTGCACTGTGTGCACAGCCTTGCCTGCCCTGGGTGTGTGCTGTTTGCAAGAATTTTTATGCTAAAATAAAGCAGTACTGCTGCTTGCAAGATTTGTTCTACTAAAATAAAGCAGAACTTTTGTACACATACAAATAAAAAATGACAGTTATTCTGATGTAAAATCTGTCCTTAAAAATATTTGTGGTGTAATCTAAGGTTGGGCTTGGGTTTCATGAAAGTCAGTAGCTGCCAACAGTTTTTGGAAGGCATTCGGCTGACTGCACTCCCACCACCTACAGTTTTGGGCCAGGTAGTGATGCTTGCACTGCGCACACACCCTTGCCTGCCCTGGATGCATGCTGCTTGCAAGATTTTTTTGTGTTAAAATAAAGCAGTACTGCTGCTTGCAAAATTTTATTGTTCTAAAATAAAGTGGAACTTTTGTACATTTACAAATAAAAACAATTACAGTAGTTCTACAGTAGAAATCTGTATTTAAAATATATTTGTGGTGTAATTTGAGGTTGGGTTCAGGTTTCACAAAAGTCAGTAGCTGCCAGCAGTCTCAGAGGGCAGTTGGCTGACTGCACTCCACAGTTTTGGGCAAGGTAGTGATGCTTGCACTGTGCACACAGCCTTGCCTGCCCTGGGAGGGCGCTACTTGCAAGAATTTTTATGCTAAAATAAAGCAGTGCTGCTGCTTGCAATAATTTTTCCACTAAAATAAGCAGAAATTGTGTACATTTACAAATAAAAAATTACAGTAGTTCTGCTGTAAAATCTGTCTCTAAAAATATTTGTGGTGTAATCTGAGGTTGGGCTTGGGTTTCACGAAAGTCAGTAGCTGCCAGCAGTCTTGGAGGGCAGTTGGCTGACTGCACTCCCACTGTCCACAGTTTAGGGCCAGGTAGTGATGCCACACAGCTGCACTATGTGCACACCCTTGCCTGCCCTGTGTGCATGCTGCTTGCAAGAATTTTTTGTGCTAAAATAAAGCAGAAATTTTGTACATTTACAAATATAAAAAATTACAGTAGTTCTGCTGTAAAAATCTGTCTTTAAAAATATTTGTGAAGTAATTTGAGATTGGGCTCAGGTTTCATAAAAGTCAGTAGCCACCAGTAGTCTTGGAGGGCAGTCAGCTGACTACAATTCCAAAGCCCACAGTTTCAAGCCAGATAGTGATGCTTGCACTGTGCACACACTCTTGCCTGCCCTGGGTATGTGCAGCTTGCAAGAATGTTTTATGCTAAAATAAAGCAGTACTGATGCTTGCAAAATTTTTTACTAACATAAAGCAGAACTTGTGTACATTTATAACTAAAACAAGCTCTGGCAGAGCCACTATGACTGTGAATGTATTAACTAGATAAGGGTGTTTCATGAGCTTAAACATAAACATTTATTTATTTATTTATTTAAAAATATCAGATTTACAAACCTTTGAGTCAAAGACTCATTTACAAAGGCACCTCATGGAAACTAATACAAAGACAGCACAGTTAACAAGTCCAAAACAATGGCTTGGAGAGCAGACAGTTATAACAATCATTCACAGGGGATACATGGGTAGCAGTAGATAAACAGATTATATAGTTTAGGCACACAGGCCACATCAAGATGACCAAAGCAGTTCAAACAATATACAATAGCTAAAGCAAATAGACATCAGGAGTCAAGAGAAGCCCAGAGTGTTCACATGAAGGCTGTTGCATACACTAACTGAATCAACTATAGTACATTGAGAAAGGGCATATTTAAGCAATAAGGCATCACTGGGTGTGTGTTATCATGTAATAACATCACTCCTGGAGTGAGTTGAAGCACAAGGTGAATCCAGTATTTATTTATTTATTTGCATGTATTTATTTGATCCACTGGATCAGCAATATTTGCACAAGCTGTGCCCAGTGCAGATTTTACAGCACTGGTCCTGGTCTGGTGATCTGGGTTTTACCCATAGCACACTGCATATGGCTTAGTGATATACTGTACAGATGGCTGCAGAGTCTAACCCATTGCAGGTTGAAGTTTCAGAAAACCATTATGCTACAAATATCAAGACTCACTCCCTCCCTCACCCCCAGTCACAATTAATCCTCTACCAAAGTCATGCTTAAATACTGGTGCCTCTACATCCACACCACTAAGCTTTTAATGTCAACATGCTTCTTCTGCTGCTGTGAGTTAAATTCTTTATTTAAAAACATTTTGTTAAGAATTTTTTTTTAGTATATCCATGGTCAGGAAAAATGAATTTGTAAAAGAAACAAAATCCCCATTTATCAGTTCATTGAATCACAATACAGCATTTTATGAATTTTTCAGATTCTATATGTAACCTACAGTAAGTCAAACAGAAATTAGAAACAAATGCCTACCTATTTGCAAGTGAACCAAATGTTGTGATTATCATTCAGTTGTAAACACCTATAGTCACAGCCAGGATTCACATTGCTAAACTCTGGGTAAGTATGACAATTTTCCTAAATACTGGTACCTTATCCAGCTGTGTTCTGCTTGGGGTGTGTGTGTGTGTGTGTGTTTAAACATGTAACTTTCTATAGTATATTGTATAGCACTATGAATCCTGGCTGCAGTGTTTTTCTCTGCTGTGGCTAAGCAAGACACTGTAACAAGACACTGGCTTGCTGTAGGGACTATTAGACATCAAACCAAAGGGTACACTGTGAAGACTAACTTGGAGAAGATGCAATAAAACCAACTTGAATGACAGCCCCAGATGTCATAAAACACCCAAGGAAAATTAGAAAACTCATCTAACAGCCTAGGCAGAAATAAAACACTTTATTGAATTGAGAACTGAAAACTGGTAGTAATATAGATATTCCTGATTTTAACATGCAGTTTTCCTTTAAGAAGATTCAGTAGAATATAAACAGTAGCCTAGAACTGCCTGCCTGAGAATGAAGTTGGTATATTATTTGGAAAAAGGGACAGCTAGGTCTCTTGCTGTGCAATGTCCTGTAAAGTAACACACTGACTGCTCTTAGGATGGTGGTGTCAAATGCTGTGAGGTGCCATGGGGAACTTGTTATGCAGAAAGTTCCAGGAAGTGTTTAACCCATTCTACTTCTAGCTTTCTATGGTGTCTGTACTATCCATTTGTGCAAGTCAGCTCCACTTCTCAAACTTAAAAAGGTAGTCCACCAGAATGTGCAAAAACATATGTTATATAGAGTGTTTGATATGTATGTTAAGTCCTAGTGTGTCTTTCCCTCTGTCTGCTATTTGGAGTTTTTCCTAAATTGCCTGCTAGCTGTATGGTAGTTTCTGACCCTGAGGATCTCCATAATAAATAGTTTTATTGGCTTTCTTTCTCCTACGAATCCCCCTGTCTCATGTGACAGTGATGTAGCCATGCCCTTAGATTTAGCATGTGTACTGCTTTAAAATTAGTTTAGCAACAGCAGAGCTTTGTAACTGTTCTTATCCAGAGAGCACAGATGTCAACAGTTAGTTTAGCAGATGCCTGAAAGCTATCTAACTGGGGTTTTATAAGAAAACAGCTGCTAAATAGCTCTAATTCATTATTTGTGTTTTGATGTTAAAACACTCCTGCTAGCTAGACCTGATGCACAGAGAAAACAAAAATAGTGAATTAGAGCTATTTAGTAGCTGTTGTCTTACAGAAACCAAGTTAGCTTGCTCTCAGGTATCTGCTAAACTAACTGTTGACATCTGTGCTTCCTGGATAAGAACAGTTACAAGGCTCTGCTGTTGCTAAACTAATTTTAAAGCAGTACACATGCTAAATCTAAGGGCATGGCTACATCACTGTCACATGAGACAGGGGCATCAGGGTGAAAGAAAGCCAATAAAACTGTCTGTTATGGAATCCCCAGTGGTCGAAAACTACCATAATGGCTAGCAAGCTAATTTAGAAAACTCCTAATAGCAGACAAAGGGAAGGACACACTAGGATTTAACATACATATCAAACACTCTACATAACAAATGTTTTTGCACATTCTGGGTGGACTACTCCTTTAAAAAGAAAAATACACTTCATCACAGACTGTGTTTACAAGTAATGTGCCCATGATTAAAATAATTTGAACCCCATCCCCCAAAATGTGCCCTCACATGAACATACATGATTTATTTGTAAAGACAATTAAAAATGTATTTCTAAATGCATTAGTAACACTGATGCTTTCAAGGTTATCTGTAAAGACAATTAAAAGATGCATTTCTAAATGCATTAGTAATAACAATGCTTTCAAGATTCTGAAGCTACTAAAAGACAAACTATATATATATAGATAGATAGATAGAATATGTAAACAAATATTGTTAATCCCAAAAGCTGAACTTTGTTTTTAGTATATAAATGTTTAAGAAATACCTGAAAGCTGTCTATTTTCCTTAGGTTTTTAGACACTTCTTAGTCTTTCCTTTTGAGACACAGGGTGACTCTGATAATCATTTGTTCCAAGGGTTTTAAGTCAGTTTGAAGGCATTTAAGTATTTTCTGTTCCAGTCCTTAACAAAATGCAGGGACTCCACAGACTTGTTGTTCTGTTCCTTGGTCCACATCTCAAGCATGAGAGTCTTCTTTCAGGATGACAGATCCACCTCATGCCCCTCCACATGAATAAAAAAGGTTGGATGGACCTTTTAGACTTCTTGGGTGGAGTGGGGTGGACCTTACTTCCTCCCAAAAAACAATGCTGCCTCCACTACTCAGGTTCCAGTTCTTGTACCACCCATTTAAGAAAGAAAATAGTACCCTGCAACCATTGACTAACATGAAAGCATATTTATTTGAGGGCGGAAAACATTTCTTGGAGGAGGGTAAGGTGGAGTAGACTATTTACACCTTCAGTCAGTTCCACGGACAGAAAACATGACATTACTCCTTTTGTACATGCAATACTCCTGTAGGCTCCTCCACAGTCATAAAAATTACAGTTGTTCTGCTGTAAAATTTGTCTTTAAAAAATATCTGTGGTGTAATCTAAGGCTGGGCTCAAGTTTCACTAAGTCAGTAGCATAGCAGTCTCGGAGAGCAATCATCTGACTGCACTCCATGTCACAGTTTAGGACCAAGTGATGACGCTTGCACATGCACACACCCTTGCCTGCCCTACATACGTGCTGCTTGCAAGAATTTCTTTGTGCTAAAATAAAGCAGTACTGCTGCTTGCAAGATATTTTGTAATAAAATAAAGCAGAACTTTTGTACATTTACAAATAAAAAAATTGCAGTAGTTCTGCTGTAGAAATCTGTCTTTAAAAATATTTAGTGCTGTAATCTGAGGTTGGGCTGGTGCTTCCCAAAAGTCAGTGGCCGCCAGCAGTCTTGGAGGGTAGTCCATTGACTGCACTCCACCACCACAGTTTAGGGCCAGGTAGTGATGCCACACAGATGCAATGCGCGCACCCTTGCCTGCCCAAGTAATGTGCGTGCTGCTTACAAGAATTTTTGTGCTAAAATAAAGCAGAAATTATGTACATTTACAAATATTAAAAAATTATAGTAGTTCTGCTTTAGAAATTGGTCTTTAAAATATATTGATGGTGTAATTTGAGGTTGGGCCCAGGTTTCATGAAAGTTACTAGCTGCCAGCAGTCTCGGAGGCAGTCGGCTAACTGCACTCCCACTGCCCACAGTTTTGGGCAAGGTAGTGATACTTGCACTGTGCACTCACCCTTGTCTGCCCAGGTGCATGCTGCTTGCAAGGATTTTTAATGCTAAAACAAAGCAGTACTGCTGTTTGCAAGAACTGTTTGTACTAAAATAAACAGAACTTTTGTACATTTAAAAATAAAATAAATTACAATAGTTCTGCTGTAGAAATCTGTCTTTAAAAATATTTGTGGCAGAACAGCATTTTGAAAGGGATGGAATTCTATACAGAACAACACTCCACTATACACTATAAAATAATAGTGTAATTTTGTTATGAATTTACACAAAATATTAGTAAATATAAAAATCTGTTGTTGAAGACAGGGTATCTACAGTGGTGGTGGTGGGAACAACAGATGTGATGGTACTGGTGAGATGGGGTCACAATGGTGGTTCTGGGAGTCGAGAACAGTGTTTGTGCTCCTTGTACCACTTTCTCCTGTGCCAGCCACAGTATTACTGTTCCTGGAAGAAATAGGCTTGGAAGGGGTAAAGAATAATTTTGGTCATCAAATATAGCCTAACCATCACTCACATTCAGGTTCGGCATCACCAATCAGTTCCTCTGTTGTAGATTTGCATGGCCTGGACGAAGTACATCTTTTACCACCTCTACCTGCCATTGTCTATGCCAACAAGTTCTAATTACTCTCAAGTACTTAATACTTTGTGTAACCCCTAGGTGGCATTATCCCAAGGGCTACTACCCCTGCCTGCTTGGCTAGGGTGGGTTAATGGGCCTGAGTTCTGAAGCGGGTGCCTCCACCCGGAGGTCAGGGTTAGTAGTGGTCAAGCTAACCTGGGCACAGCCCTCTGGGATGCTGTAACCCCTCTTTCCTTACTAGTGGCTGGAACAATACACAATAATCACTTTCATAATACCCCGATACACCAAGTACCCACTCTGTTTGCACTTACCACCAGGGCTTTCCTCTGGCTTGACCCTGGGGACCCTCTGTAAAATAAGGTTATACACAGCAAATAACAGCAGTACAGTACTCTTGCACAAACTGGAACCACAGTCAGGTAAATGCAAAAGACTTCAGATCTGATTTATTTAAGGGACTTGAACAAGGGAGGGGTGTAATCAGGTTAATTTGCTTAAAGACAGTTATGCATGCACTGCAGGGTCCATAAACAGTCACACACTCTGGGTACCCAGGTGAAGAAGAGGTGGCTAGCCAGGATCATTGCCCAGGTAGGCCGTGTCACAGCTGGTTGGTGCCCTGTGATGGAAGAAAACAACATGCACTACACACACTAATTGTAATCCAGAGCCGAGGGCTCAGTTCATGAAAGAAAGAAACAACAAGACAATCAGATGGCACACTAGATTAAGCTGTAGTTGCAAGGAGCTACCCTGATGGTTACTCACGATACCCAAGACTGGACACAGGCTGGATGAAAATTGAGACTGCAGGTGGTTGATCTGGAGTGCCAGGAGAAGCAGGGCCCACCACGATTCGCGAGGCATCATTCCTGTTCAAAAAAAAAAAGTAAAATGGAGTTACAGGCTAAGTACAAGTTCTACTTGATTTTAGTACTGGCACATCAAAGCATTCAAACTTAGAATACGTTACTGCTATTTGAAAGAATGACAGTGATTCACCTGTATCTAGATATTTAGCCACTGATGATCATCCTTTTGATGTCTGTGTGTCTGGTTTCGTACCTTCTAATATCTTCAGCACCTTCATAAATGATGACAGTCGCAGTGGTGAATGTGTAATTGTAGATTTTGTGAGTCCTGTGTGCAGAAAGTCCATCTGACTCTCTATATTATTATCTAGTCTTTTATAACAGAGAAGCTGCTGCCCTACCCTCACAGCACATTGCAGTACTCTTCCGTGGCCATTTTTTTAATGCCTCTAAGCCATCCTCACCCCTGTTCAGCACAGATTTGCTATGATCACACCCAGAGTTCCTTATAGGCATGGCTGAAAACTGGACCACTGGAGCACAGGTTTTGTAAAATCCAGCCAGACCATTTGTCCTGACAATTCTGGCTGGGTCCAAATCCTGTATTTTGGCCAGTTGGCTGATGGTTTTGCCTGGTAAAACTGCTTTTGCTTTTCTTCCCAGTCTGGTCCAGCCTGGTTTAAGTGATCCAGTTTTCATAGGTGTAGAATATAAATAATGTTATTGGGGTTCATTTGGCAGCATTCTTATTTTTGAGTTAGAAGGTCTTGTTTTAAAATTCCAAGATTGGGCTTAATTTTAGAAGCAGTCAGACATCCACACAAATGCATAATTAGGTTGAGCTGGTTAGTGGCAATCTTTAAAAATAATTGATACATGCAGATTGTGCCATGTAGCGTGTTTCACAATCAGAGTGCTTACAATAAAAATTTTGAACCTCAGTTCAAAGTTGGAGCTGAGAACTCTATTGTGCATTGATTGTTGTGCTTTTTGTTTAATGGAGGTTAAGAGACTACCTCAGGGTCAAAGACTGGGAGAGTAGATTTGATTGGATTCGAGTCTGTGACACACTAGATAAATCCTGGACCCCAACCTGTCACACAACATTACCCAACTCAAATGTCTCTTTGATTGTTATTGAGTGCACATTCACATTTTTGTAGTTAACATTATTGTCATGTTATCACAGTTACACAGTATTGTTACATCACTAAGCCAGAGATGCACTTCATAACGGCTGTGGTAATAAAATGAGTCTTATCTGCCTAAATCTAATTTAGAGCCTGTTTACTCCCATTACAAACACTTCCCTGTACATATTACTCTTGTTTTCACTAAATGCAGTTTAGGGTTAACATACAGTAGTATTCTCTCAGAAACACTTTAGTCATTTCCCTGCAGTTTCTTGCATAGTTTTTACAGATCGCTATCCCACCTTTCACTGTTTTATTCTAATTTCACTGCTACTCGAGGCATCCCTACTTAGAACCATGTTCCTAGAATTTAGAGCTTGAGTTCTATACACATGATAAGAAGTTCTTACTATTTTAACAACATTTTTTCATTCTGTTTCAGTCTATGTGTTTTTTTTTTTGGTTAATCTGTCCAGCTGTTATACTGACCTTTTTGTAATATAAATATTTTTACAATGACAATTAACTCACAGCCTTTTTCCATACTGTACTTGAACACACCTGGATTTGTAAAGTATAATCACACTACACTAGCCATTACTGTTCTAAGTAAATGGGGTGTGATTCCAAGAGGAGCTATGCCGGTGGAAGCTGAGATCGCCAAACCCATGAAGTATCCTGAACTACGCCATCCCTTATGCCAGACCCTTATTCTAGAGGCGCCTGCACCATGTCGGATGTGGGCTATGACAATCATGGGTTACATCACCCACTACGCCGCAGCCCGCACCGACATGGTGAAAGTGTGGGTTATGACACTAACTCACCCAATCCCAGGAGGGTGGCTGTCGTAACCTGCAAGCATGATTATAAAAGCCACAGTGGTGTGGCTAACTTAGAACAGCCCCAAGCTGCTCTAAGTGGCAACTGATGGTGCCATCCATCAGCTGCCCGGCTCTTGGCACCACAACAATGGCGCAGATGTGTTCCTGTGCCCCCCACAGGTATACCCCTGCCCCTCACCCCAAAATCTCAAGGACTACTGGGAGTCTGTTCTACGACACATCCCCAACAACTGTGCCTCCTATCCTGCCCCCTCCCCATGCCCTTGGTCTGTATCATGGTCTTCTGGGGATGTTGGGGCTTAGGGGAGCTGCTGGTAGCTGGCCGTGACTTGTGACATATGGGTCAGTTACACGATGCCGTTGCAGTAACCTCACATGGTGTATCCCACATGTCATAAGTGCTGGGACTCTGCAGCTCTTGGAATGTGGTGCAGAATCCCTAGTGTAGCAGTGAATGGTATAACTCTCAGCCACCTGCGAGGTTGTGCCATTCATCCTGGAATCAGCCCCTGGGGGTTGATTCCAAGACAATGGCATAACGCAGGGATGGCTGCAGTTACTCCATTCGGCCATTATGCCAGGGATCCTAATGCTACATTCCAAGAGTGGCAGAGTCCCAACACTTGCGACATGCAGGATACGTACATGTGTAGGCTAACTCCATGTACATGGCATATATGCCCCACATGTCGCAAATCATGTCCAGTGACAGGCAGCCCCCTGTTCTGGACCACCATGGCACACAACAGGGGCATGGGAGGCAAGACTGATGGCACAGGAATTCAGGGGCACACCATAGATCAGACCCCCAGGGGTCCCCAATGATCAGGGGACTGGGGGCAGGGGTATGCTTGTGGGGTCTTGGGGGCAGTATGGCACCATTGCCAGTGCTGCATGGTGGCATCTGATGATGCCAGCCATCAGATGCCACTTAGGACAGCTCCGAGCTGCCGAATAATGATACACCAGTGCACCTTTTAGAATAGCACTGTGGGGTTATGACAGTCTCCCTCCTGGAATTGGGTGATGTTTCTGTCATAACCCATACTTGTACCATGGTGTTGTGGGCTGTGGTGTAGTAGGTGGTGGAACCCGTGGTTGTTGCAGCCCACATCTGCCATGGTGTAAGTTGCCACTTGGAATCCCAGCGGGTGTAATGCATGGTGTAAGTCATGGGATACACCAAGGAGTTTCGATCTCACCTTATACTGGTGTAGCCCGTCTTGGAATCAGGCCCTGGTCTCTACAAATGGAATATAGTACTAGTTATTTCCCTGATGCTTTTGCTGATCTGATGACATTGTATGGGAAATCGTGCATTGTGTGACTAATGTCAGTATAGCCATTGTGTCTATAAAGACTGTCAATATTCAAAGGTATTGATTGGTCATAATGACCTGTCATATGGACAACTGTACCATTTCAAATTACACATTATTCCTAGTAATAATTCATGTACAACCGATATGTGGCAGATTGTGGTGCCAGTGGCTCAACCAGAAATGAGAACGTGAATGCCAGTATTGTGATAAGTCTCAGAGGACTGCACTGTCATAAACAAGCACTGTCACCATGGTGACAAATTGCACAGTGTCAAGCTGACATAATGAAATTTACAGATTTAGCCCTTCATGTGTGTCATGCAGACCAATTTTTCACTTTGTGGAATACAATTTTCTGATTAGCAGGCAGTAAATCACCACTCCAAATGTACAGTATTACACAAGTGGGCAATACACTTTTTATATAGCACATGGTTATGGATTATTTGTGTATAGTAAATAGTGTAGGCTCAAAGTAGTTATGCATGCACTAACAGCAATAGCCATCAGCATGTTTATCTGGTTATTAGAGAATAAAAAATGGGCAAGGAAATCAATGTTATAGCATTTTCTCTTATTATTTACCTTGCCATACTGGGATGTCTCTATTACATCTCTGCTCTCTCTTCACCTCCTGTGTTTACATACTTAGTTCATCCAATCTTTCCTCTTATACCCTTTGGTGCGGCAATGCACCAGTTTTGGTGCACATTTGAGCTGCCTCCACCCTGTCTACTGTATGCTCAAGTGCTGATGTACCGGTGCTGTTTACCTTATAATTTCTCTGTCTGTTTGGACGTACATTGTTATGTTCCCAGTATGATTCATGCAGTTCTTTCACTGTCCTTTATGCTGTTTGAGCCAGCTACTTGCATGAGCCATGCCTGAAAAAGGTATTCAGAACAGTGCACCAACCAGTTTTCTAAATGAATAAAAATATAAATCCGCTGCAACGCTCCTGGTCCATTCCTGCCACTTAGCTAGGTCCTTCCTTATTGTTTCACCTTCCCAAACTGTATACTCTATTGCAGATCTCTGTATCATCTGCATTACCCCAATCTACTTCCTAGTCACCCATTCTAAGAAATATATCAGATTAGTTTAACATGGCTTTTATAATTTTAATCTGTGCAGCTGTGAGTCTTTTACTCCACTTGATTCAAGGTGCTCCACTAATGTTTCCTTTAGCAGAGATACCATAATTTTAGTCAGCACCTCTAAGAATGTCATCGATTGCTACCTGCGTATACCCTCCCTAGTTCCCAGAACTCCATCTGCATTCTTACTACCTCTGCCTTTGCCCCATCTAGATCATTTGTCCCCATATGGATAATTAAATGCAGTTCATTTCCTCTTTGCTATAGTCCTAGGAATCCTCTGTTCACAACTTTACACCCCGGATGATGGATTCCCCACTATCAGTAACTTCTTTTTGCATTGTGGAAATCCACCACACACCCTTGGGTCTCTGTATTGGATGTCCACTCATCTTTCCTGGGTGTGACTTCAGGTTACCCTGTTTGATATTCATGTTCATAAAATAAAGAATATGAGTTCATCAGCTGCACGTTCTGGTGGATTTGCCTCTGATCCACCTCTCTTACTCTGCCTGAGCTCACCGTATGCCAATCACACCTGCAGCTGGGCATCCTTTGAGGTAGCTGGTGGTCTCTGGACGGCTGAGGATGCCTCCCAAAAACTGGCCTAGTATGCCTGGAGAACGGGAATCACTGACCTCAATCCAAAGAGGTGCCTGTAGATGTGGCAGCCCCAGCAGCATCCTGGCAGTTCTTCTGATCACTGCTGCTCCACAGGAACTGCACTGCTCCTCTCTCATCATTGTTCAGTAACTTCACTTCCTGCTTCTAAACTACTTATCTAAGGCATTGTGCAAAATAATGTAACATAGTACCTCCATCTATTTTTTCCATCTGTCAGTCATCTGCCTAATTCATATTGAGTACATTGATTGTGTAATTTTGAACTAAAGCTGCCCTAATCTGCATTATTCAGTAATAGGCTACTATGCATGGCATAGTAATATGGAGGACATGTACAGTATTGAAAAATATTCAGAGTTCCACCATAATACACACCTAGGGCCCTATTCTCAATGCCCTGGCAATGGCGTAAGGTGCTAGTGCCAAACAAAATGGTGCAAGTGGCACCTTGCACCAACACAGCCCTCAGAGCTGTTATCAAGGCAGCCTGCATCAAGCGTCGCTGCTTGCCCCAAACCAGATTTGTGCCACCCATGTGCCTATAAATAGGCTGCCACCTGGTGCAAGGGGGAATGTTGCAGGCACAGGCTGTCACATCTTCAATAATGGGATTCAATTACTCTCCCAGTGGGAGGATTTTAAGTACCCCAAGACAAGCCAGGGCTGGTCTAAGGATACATAGATATCTCCCCACTGGGAGGTACCTATATGCAGCAATGTGCCACTGTCCATGACCCCTAATTGCGGTATGTATGAGCTATGCAATACCCCCACACTGGGGAGTTTCAGCCCCAGACTCCGATCTTACCATATTGTAATAGTATACATAACACCCACACATCCCTAGTGGTCCAGTGGCCCCCTCATGAACCCCAAATCTCACCATAATGCAATAATAGAAATAACACCCACATCCCTGATGATATGGTGGCATCCTGACTGGTGATGTCCATCACCCACAATTTTCAAAACCTGGCTTGGAGCCGGCGGTCACCACAACTCACCATCACACCTCTGCGACTGGCCGAATGTACTGTCATGGAGAGTACTGTAATGTGTACATGAGTGTACATTACATTACTCTCAATGACACTTGAGTCGATGGCCAGCCACAGAGGTGTGAGGTGGATTGTGCTGATATCCAGCTCTGAGCTGGGTTTGGGGAGGGAGTGGTGGACACTACCAGTGGAGTGTGGTGGGTGATGAGCCAATATACCACCAGAGATGCGGGTGTTATGTTTATTATTACATTACCGCAAGTTCAGGGTTCAGGAAGAAGGGGCCACTGGACCACTATGGATATGGGTGTTATGTATAATATTACAATATGGTGAGATCAGGGTTTGGGGTGAGATGGCCACACTAGGGTTGCAGGAGTTATATATTAGGTCAATGCCAGAATGATCAGGGTTCAGGGAGGGCCCTAGACCACCAGGGCTATGGGAATACAGTGTATATGGGTGTTGCCATTGTTGGTGAACTGGGGCAGCACTTGTGCCAGCCACAGAGAGCCTGCAGACCCCTCTGGTGTGCCATGTGTTTGGCACATGACAGTGGTTATAAGTGTTGGGCTGGGCACGTGATACCCCTGTACCAGAATCTGGTGCAGGGTCCCTGGAACACTGGGCTTTGGTGCAAGCTGCTGTTTGCCACAGCTTGCACCAGTTGAAACCCCCTTGAGAATATAGCCACCAGTCACACACAAGGGCCTCAAGTCAAGCCAGAACTTCAATTTTAACTGTTAATGAGAAAAACATTGCATTCTCTTGCAGACTGGTAGCGCTATGAGATTGATTTTTCATGGTCATTTCAGACTCACCAGGAACGGAAACTATGAATGGAGCTTGCTGATCTAAATTTATATTGTTGTGCTAGAACAGGCTCTTGAGTAGAAATAACAGTAATTTATTGGCTTTCATTACTGCATTTACTTCACAGATTCTGATATTGAACGTTCAGGACTTGGAAATTGTGTAGCAGGTCTTTCTGATACCTAACATTCTATGCTATGAAGCTGCGTTCACAGCAGAAAGAGAACATTGGACCTACATGTTCTGTTCCGGTTGTGTAAGCACATACACACTGACACCATGGTTAAATTTCCACCAAATGCCAACTACCAGTGATGACCTATATTGCAAATAGCTGGTGGCTCTGCATATGAAAAATCATGACTTCACTGTATGAAGCTTCATATGTAGCCTTCATTTTAGTGAGACTTATTATATTACTAAAGGCCACTTGACAGCACTGTTATGTTTTCATTAGTAAAGACCAATCGTTTAAAAAAACCAAACATACCTCATGACATTACGCTGCAGAACACGATGTCGAATTCATATGATATTGGCACTTCTAATGACCCATCTGAAAGCACACCATACCCTAAACATATGGCAGATCAAGGCCCAACAGGAAGCATTAGAAGCAAAAAGGTACCACAGATCTTTTTATAAATTTTATGCTATTCTGCAGATAAGTTTGCATTACTGTTGTAAATACATAAAGCCATTACTGAAATCAGTTATGTACATTGACTTCTTTGTAGCGATCATTGCAGAATACAGCTTTAGTTGATTATCGCACTTTCTTAGTCAATATTACCATAGTCTCATACAATCTGCATATGTAATAGCTGTAAATAGTCTTTACTCATTATTATAATCAACTAGTGGCATGTTTCAATCCCTGCTGGAAAGCTGGCATGGATACTATCTCTCCAAAGGGTATACAGGGGTGTAAGGAGGAGAAATACAAATGGAGGAAATACTGAACAAAACTTTGTTCACTATTCACTAGAGAACGACATCAGAGTCCACAACTGGTTAACTGATATGAAGGGGTGGGGGTGGTGGGGAGAGCCAAACACAAGTCCATTCACAGTGGAGATGGTCCAGGAGGACCTCATGACAGGAAGATTGACAAAGCAATGAGGCTGGATGTCATACATCTGAGAATATTAAGGAAGTGCAAACAGAGCTAGCAGCACCTCTGGCAGCATTGTTCACCTAGTCACTCAACACAGTAGTAGTTACAGAAGATTGGAAGAGGCATATGTAGTCCTCTACACAAATGTTTTAGTAGAGAGGATGCAGGGAACTACAGAATGGTCATCCTTACCTCAGTAGAGGTTTAGATCATGAGGTGGTGAAGGGTTAACCAGAGGGTACCTTTAGGGATCAGTCCTTGGACTAGTCCTGTTTAATTTTTTAATAGTGACATTACGGTAGGATTGTATGGAAAGGACTGCCTGTTTGCAGATGACAGCAAGATCTGCAACAAGGTGGATACTCAGACAGTGTGGATATAATGAGGAGTGACCTGTGGAAGCTTGAAAAATGGTTTGAGTTGTAGCAACTGTGGTTCAATTCAAAGAACTGCAAAATAGTACATCTAGGGAAAGGGTACTCTGGTGAGAACTACAGGATGGGGTGGGGAATTGCTGATGATAATCAAGGATGAAATGCACTGGTGTCATCATTTCAGAGGACACAGACTAGTGTAGAGATTTCAGGCAGACTTGATGGGCATGGTGGTCCTTATCTGCTGACAGTTTCTATGATTTTATGTATATTTTTATTGATTGCTAGACAGTAGCCTGGTTTCCATGTTGAAAATCAATGTTAACATGGATTGGGGTGGATTGATGACATTGTCACCTGACTTTCACTATGCCATTAAATGTGTCATCTTGAGGAAGTGCAGTACAGTTTGTTCATCTCATTGCTTTCCTACACAGGATGATATACAGGACCATGATACAGCTCAGAAGATGAATAAACCAAATGGCGATGCCTGTCCTAAGTTGATTAGACATGATAAACAGCCAAAAGCTGGAAAACATCCAAAGTGCAATGCTGATGATGGCTTATCAAATGGCAGTAGCATGCTACAACTGCAAGAGTTACACTGAAATCTATTACTTTTGTTGAAATGATGACTGACCTGAGTTCATGATGCAAAGATTTTTATTGATCTGCTAAAAGCCATTTCAATATAAATTTACATTCATGAATGCAAACAACAAAACAACCCATCAAGATAAAATATCCATTAAAACATAGTACTTACAGTCTTTATATTACATTTAACATACATGATTTTATCTTGTTTTTGCATTTCAGCATCTTTATCAAGATACATACATATCACCCTACTACTAATGTTAATGTGTCATCAAATCCTTACATTTAGTTCATAAGTATGTATTGTATTGTTAAAGAAACCCACTAGTTTATCCAGAATCTGTTTGTTATCTGAGCAAAGAAAGAATGCCACCATTTTCTCAGGATGGAACTTGAGACCACCATGATATCACCCAGTCATATAGTTCTCTGTGAATTATAAAGGGGCACACTAAAAATATGTTTTAAGTCATCTCAACATTATTTCCACATTTACAAAATGGAGAAATAATGTCTGAGTCTCTTTTTCTGAAGTGTATGTAGTGTGCATCACAGATTTCCAATCTAATTCCAGTCATTAACCTTCTTAACTTTGGGTTCAGAGTTTTAGTCAGTTATGGTTCCAAACCATGGTAGTTTTTGGTTTATACCATCTAAAGAGTTTAGTTTTCCTTAAACTACAAACATTTCTGGCTATATCATTGTCTCTAAGTCTAGTTTTGATTGTAGAGGCTATTTCCTCCATGGTCTAAGATAAATTTCCCATAGAACATGACCCAATCCATTAGGAAAGAGTGCTTTTCTAATCAATTGTATAGATGGTGCCTCAAACCTAAGTAAAGAGTAATATATCTCTTCTTCTAAACATTTCATTTCATTTTACAGTGGAAGGTCTGTGGGACAAGCCCATTTTCACAAATGTCCAGTTTTTCAACATAAAACATGACACAAAACTTAACAATACAATTTACAATCAATAAATATACATTAAGTAAACATTTGCAAATTGAGTTAGCTAACAAATTGTTTCTAAAGCTGTCTTAAAAGTAGATCACTTTTTTGACTAATAACATTACAAGGAAGAGTGTTGTACATCTTAGCAGCAGCAAATTTCAATGAGTTTTGGCCAAAGGATGTATGAAAAAAGGAATCTGAAAACCTTCTCTGTTCTGCAATCTTGTACTACCAGATTTTGTAATCCTAGAAAATAAACTAAGACTACTTTGTGGCATTATACCTAACTGAACCCTATGCAAAACATCAGTGACCTAAAATTTTAACTCCCACTAGTGACAGACAACCAAAATTCTTATAAAGAAAACAGTGATGTGTTAACCTTGATTGGCCAGTAGCAAAATGAATTACAGAATGGTAAGTAGCCTGAAGTTTAGATAGAATTCTGTCAGAGGTATATGAATATACTATGACCCATAGTCAATTAAAGAAAATAATAAACTATGTGTAAGTAAAACCCTAACATCAACTGTAAGATGACCTCTAATTCAATAAAAAAAACCTAATCTTTTATGCAATCCATTAATTAGATCCAAAACATAGAGTCAAATGTTAAATGACAGTCAATTAATATACCTAAGTATTTAAACAATCTAACCTGTTCTATTAAATTGCCCAAGTTAACGAAAATAGTAAGTTCTGATGTAGGTGATCTCCTGGGATGAGAAAATACCATTGTTTTGGTTTTAACAGAATTTAACACCAGTTTATGTTTATCAAACCAATAATGTAGCAAATTAAAATCATGTTGTAAGGTATTTGGAAGATTAGGTAAGTTAGGACCAGAACAAAAAGAACTGCATCATCTGCATATAACATTAACTCAGTGTTTGAAAAATGACCGATAAAGAATTAACAAATAATGAAAAAGCAAAGGACCCAAAAGGAGCCCTGTGGGACTCACATCTTAACAATGCTGGCTCAGACAATGTTCTATTAATTAGTGTCTTCTGATTCAATTTAGATGAATAATCACCAAACCAGGAGATAAACCCCATCTGATAAATGGACACCAGATAACTGCTTCAAAAGTACATAATGATCAACAAGATCAAAAGCAAACATTTCCTCAGTAGGTGATTTTCTTGAAATAGGAAAAGTTTTGATATAAATAAAAGTTGTCTTTCCAAAATCATAGCCTAGAAAGAAAACTGTCCTAGCTTCTACCTTAGAATAGCAGCGGGATAGCCTAAGGAACCCTTAGGGTATATCTATACAATTTATTAAAGTTATTTCGGTTTCTCCAAATTGGCATTTCCCATATCTCTACAGCATAGAGTGTGCTAGTCTTAATTTTACATTAAGAACTCTTAAAACACCTAATATGGAACTTCGCCCCATTTTGGCATTAAAGATTTTAAATCCATTAATTACGGATGTTATTTTATTGTTTAGGAGTTGTAAATGTTCTTTTCAACTTTGATCTTGTTTGAATCTCACTCCCAAATAGTCATAGCATTTGACCACTTTGATTTTTTCTTTTTAATCCAAAAGCTGTACTGTTTTCTAGCTCTACTTCCAAATATTACAACCTTGGTTTTGACCTATTAATTTTTAATTTATGAGAGGCACATACAGTGGAAAATGCTTCCAGTTTCCTTTTATGTCCAACTGCTGAGAGTGAGAGGAGAACAAGATTACCGGCATATGGTAGACAATCAACCCTAGTGTCAACAATTTGGGGAGAATGAAATTCTGGATCATTTAGGCCTCAGAATATCATTTATATAAATGTTACATAAAGTGGGCACCAATAGGCATCCCTGGTGGACCCTATATTAGTTTGAAAATCAGAAGTTGTATGCCTAAACTGGACATACTGGACCCACATATTTTCAAGAGTCTCATTAAAATAACAAGCAATTCCTGTGGTATGTTCAAACAATTCAGCTTCTGCCATAGAAGGTAATGACTTATGTCGCCAAAGGCAGATGAAAAGTCCACATAACAACGATAGAGTTTCCCTTCCTGACTTCTCGTATTTCTAAATAAGGTGTTTCAGCACATAGCAGTGATGTACTGTTGACCTGTGATTTCTAAAGCCATTTTAGTCTCACTAATAATATTATGTTCTTCCAGCCATGTCTGTAGATGCAATAGGATTATTTCGTGAAACTTTTTGAGAAACACCTATCAAACTAATTACATCTTGGCTCATATGGATTTTCTTTTTTGAAAATGGGAAAAGTTGTGCTGCCTTGCCAACTTCTATGGCATTGGTGTCCTTGGATGAATGATCCGAATTCTAGGAATGTGATGTTGGTAGTGTGTTGTGGAATCAAATACTATTCAGAGTTTCAACTGCTGTTGTTTCTTTGATAACCATGAAACCCCAGCCCCCATCTTATCCCTAGCACTTTGTCAGACAACTCCCTGCTACTTACCTGGCAACAGATAAAACAGAGGCTCTGGCTCCACTTGGGGCCTGTGTGTCTTTGTGTGTATGCCAGTGTAATTTAAATTGTGTATTCCATGGTACCATTCTGTGTGTGTGTGTGTGTGTGTGTGTGTGTGTGTGTGTGTTGGGGGCACATTCTATATAAGTAATAAGACATGTCTGGGTGTTGGTAGTACTAGATTACATACACACCCAGAGATGTACTGTAGCACAAGGCTGCAGGCTAAGTGTCTTCAGCTTCTGGGTGTGTGGGTATCTCAATAATACCAGCACCAAGCGATTTCAAATTGTTTATGTAACCATTAAAGAATTATCATTTTAAAAGTATTCAAAACTACAAAAAATACATACTAAAATATTGCTAAATAATGTAAAATATTACCTCAACAGATGCATTTCACCTGTCAGTCATCTGTCTTCTTCAATCTCCATACATTTTGTGGTTGTTTACCATGGAATAGAATAATTCAAAGATCTGCATTATCCCAGTAATAGAATGATGCACCCCAACACACACAGAATGGTGACATGGAATACACGATTTCAGACTTCTTGTGAAATAAATATGTAACTCCAGTGTAAAGAAACATACTATGTATAAGATAAAGAAATGGGCAACCATACATCTGGAGATGTGTTAACTTCTCGTGGTTTGGCTGACATCATTGTACACTCTAGTTTGTTTCTCAGGGTTCATCTGCTGATCTCTCACCCCTTGATGAAAAACAGTATTGTTATGTATAGTTTTCCATACTATATTTTCAATTGAATATTGTAATAAAAAAAAACAAAGGTAATGATAATAAATAACGTTTACGTGTTATGACACAGAGGCGGATTCACAGGTTAGCCTGGCTGCGACAATGGCAGCTTGCACCGACCATCCTGCGACTTGAACCATGCACCCAATTCAGCAATGGAGTGGGTCCAGGGGTCTGTACCCTGTGACTTGCAGCATAGGTCACACAGATGGTGCAATGACCACACATGCCGCAAGCCATGGGAAGAGCGGGAGACAAATGAGCAGCATCCCTGCATGCCCCCCAATCCAGGGCAAAGTCAGGCACACACCCCCACCCCTACCCATCAGTGCAAGCTACCCCACCCCAACCAATACTCCAACCAGTGACTGGCACTGCCCATCTCTCACTACCATGGCCAGCCGGATACTGAACTGTGCCAAGATCATGTATAGTAATAATACATGCTCCGTGAATGACAGTGGCTATCTTTCATGATGCATCAATTATTACTGTATGCAATCTTGGTACAGCTCAGTTGGTGGCTGGCCATGGTGATGAAGGTGAGCAGTACCAATAACAGATCATCCACTGGGTGTAGTGTGTAGGAGGGTGGAGGAGAGTGTGCTGACATTGTTGGCTGGGGATGGGGGGCCACAGGACCACCAGGGCTATACTGGAACTGTGATGGAGGGGAATCTTTTCCCAGGGCATGTGAGGGGGCAGTGGGCATATGGGTGGCTGTCAACATGGGTGGGGGTCTGGGCATGGGGGTGTTCCACACACCAATCCTGGCACAGTGGATGCCATACCTGGTAACTGGGCCTGTTGGGGGCTGTAGAGCTGGGGCACAGTGGCAACCCCTTGTGGATGGCAAAGAACACTTACAACACCTCATACTGTTCTTTGACAGATGTCCACCAGGGATTGTTCCTGAATCCTGATGTGGGACATAGCAATCACCCTTTGTGAATAGGGTGCATGTGCTTTCTTAAACCTCCTCACGACCTGTTGCAAGGGGTTTCATGTGCATTGGTGCAGTTAGGTGCAGCCAGCTTGCAGCATGTTGCAAGCTGCCTTTGTGAATCCCACCAAGATGCAAATCAGGACGCAAGTGCTGCTTGCACCATTGTTTCAGATGCTAATTGCCTTTGGCGCCCTGAGTTGCCTTTTGTGAATTCAGCCCAGAATCGCAACATCATTTTAATGTCACCACAGTAAAGTCACAGGAATGAACATGCAGATGTCACAGTTGTCTGCTGGCTCCTTTATGGACAATGCAAAAATGTTCAGTGTGTACACAAAGTGATCCAGTAACAGTTTTACCACTCATCAAATCTAGGACCAAAGGAACACAAACAGATGCTATTAATGAGATACAACACAGAAATAAAACTTCAAGTTATACAATGACTCATGACCAATAGCAAAACATGGTTTTATTAATGATCACATATATACAGTGGCATCCCCAGGATCAAAAACCAACTTTAAAAGCACTCTGCAGTATGCTGCAGCAGACCTACTGAATAAAGTAATGCAATTTCCGGTGGTCATGCAGGAAACTGTGGCATTCATTTCATCCTGGCAGTGTCACATTTTCCTGAATGACAAAGGGACTAATTGCATTGAAATTACATTACTTTATTCAGTAGGTCTGCTGCAGCATTCTGCAGAGTGCTGCAAAATGCTGCAGAATGGGTTTCATCCTGGGGACACCACTGTACCACTAATAAAACTAGCATTCTGACAGGACTGGAGTAATTAAAAGTTCAGACAAGGCACATCCTGTATCTAACGAACTGATCAGAGGCAAACAGAATGTAATTAGCGACAACATTGAGTTAGACAATACAGTTAGTACTGAAAGTGACAGCTCTCAATACCATGAATCTGACAGTGACTCTGACTGGCAAGATGATTATACCAAAGATCCTGACTACAGTCCAAACACATCTGAAAGTCACAAATCAGGTGAATGGGATCTAACGATCAGCATACCTCTTAACTGTCCCTGATTTTCAGAGGCGTCTCTGATTTTGCCTCAAAATGTTACTCTGTCCCTCTAAAATTGTGTTTCCATGACCAAATAGTGGGGTTATAAGCACAAAATAATGTCAAACATTAAAGTTACAGACTTGTTCTTCCTTTGAAAATGCATTTCACACTAAGCCCTTTATTCTACCAGCTTCTTGACTGGATATCTCCAGTTTTGAAGAAGTGTCCATGATTTTGGTCCTTTGTCCCTGATTCTTTTAAGCCTTGTCCCTAATTTATGAGGCAGGAGGTTGAGAGGTATGACGATGAGACATGTGACGACACAGAAAGGTACTATATAATTTCAAAACAGAAATTGCAGTTATTGTTTAGGAAATGCAATGCTCCTTTTGTGACAGTCCACTAGTCACACTTCCAACTATAACTAAGAAGGGGACTGCAATAACTGTCAAAACAGAATGTCTAAATGGACACACCTGGTCATGGGATTCACAGGAGAAGCTTAATGGTGTGCCAGAGATTAATATTATGATGCCTGCCACAACATTTATATGTGGGGTCATATACCACAACCTCAGAAGTGCTAAAACTGTTGATATTGGAAACATATCTGTAAGACACTAATAATATTCAAAGAGATTGATTCTGCCTACAGTGCATGATGTGTGGGAAGCCCACATGTCTGAAATTCATCAAGACATTGCTAGCAAAGATTTGATAGTTTCTGGTGATGCCCTGTGTGACAGCCGAGCCACTGTGCGACACTTGGTACATACACTATAACTGAATGTGAAACAAGATGCATAATAGATCAGAAGTCAGTAAAAGTTATGGAGGTCAAGAACAGTTTTAGGTTAGAACCTGAAGGGCTGATCAAAAGTTTGACAAGACAGGAATGATAACCTCAGTGTGTTAATATTAGCGACCAATGGGCATACCGTATGTCAGTGCAGAAGTGTATCAGAGAGAAATTCCCAGCCAATAAACATGAGTTTGACCTATTGCATGTTGAGAAAGAAAATGTTTTAAGGCAAGCAAGAAATGGAGTTGTGCTTCAATTTCAGATTGGGAAAACACATTAATAAATCATCTATGGTTGTCTGTTGACACGTGTGAAAAGACAACCTGAGTACCACTAACCTGGTTCTGTCTGCTCCTAAACTTCTTATTTCTCCTCTCTCCCTCTCAAGCTCTCAATCCTTATTCCTTGCCCTTGACACTGCCTCTGAGTTCCTTTTTCTTTCTGTACATTATTGTTACTGTTTAAGTTATGGCCTTGTTAAATGGCTTACTGATTGTTTGTAACACTGTCTACTATATTTTTGTACTTAATGACGTGGAACCTTTGTAAAAGAGCCTTGGCTCAAAGGTATTAATTCCTAGAACAATAAACTAAAAACTAAACTAAAGATTCACTTCTGTGTTGTTCCACATATCAAATATACATAGTTGGTTGGGTAATGAAAACTTTCACAGGTGCAAACCTCCACCATATGATCCAGATTCAAATTACAAAAATCACAGCTATTAAGTGAATCAGTTGCTCATGAAGAATTAGAGAAGATTGTGATGGACAAAAGGTTATCTGATTTAGAAAGCAACTGCAAAATATGCTTTGTTCTGTAACAGTGGGTATAAATACAAGCATAGAAACTGTAAGCAGATAAGGATGCCATGCCCATCCAGTCTGCCCATAAGCCCTATATTTGTTTGTGACATCTGACCATCTGATCAATGTCTTTTCAACATTCTTTCCCACCTCTACGGTTCCCTTATGCTAGTTGCAGGAATGTGTAAACCATTCCACTGTGCTCACAACCACCATCTCCTGTGGCATACTATTCCATATGTCAACCACCTTCTCCGTGGAAAAATGCTTCTTCACATTACTGTTCAGCCTTCCACATTCAAATTTTATATCACGTCCCCTCATTCTTGAACCCATCCTATATTGGAAGGTGTCTCCAGCTGTATCTTGTTAATGCCCTTAATATACTTGAATGTTTCTATCATGTGCACCTGAACCCTCCTCTCATCAGCAATAACTTACTGAGGTCATTTAATCTCTGATCAAATGTTTTCTGGTGCAAGCCCTGTACCATCTTAGTTGCCCTTCTGTGATCTGTCACCATCCTAACATTCTTCTTATGATTGTATGGTCTACAGAATTGCATACAGTACTTCAGGTGAGACATTACCAGCACTTTAAACAATGGCATCACTACCTCCCACCTTCCGATAGTGATACCTCTGAATATGCACTACATCATTTCAATGGCCCTCTGCAGCCTTTGTACTCTACTTATATGCCTTTTGGTCATCTGAAATGATAACCCTAAAGTCCCTTCCTCCTTGGTGATCGTCGGTGTTCCCTCACTCCCAGTCATATGCAGTAGCTCTCCTATGGTTCATCCTTCACATTTGTATTTATTTGAATTAAACATCAGTTGCCAAAACTTGGGCCATTTTAAAACATCTCCTGGTCCATCCATGTCTACCTTAATGTTCTTTATCTATTTATTTCTCTCTGAATATAAAAGACAGTATGGAGCAAGGCAAGGATCAAGCGGTCTTGTAGGCCTCAACATGTACAAGTAAATGGTATGTTTGCAGCCCTTATGTAGCGCATGACTGAGGTTACTATAGCCTCCAATAATATAACAATGGCAATTCAACAACTTGAATACCTGAATCCATAACACTGAAACACGGGTCACGGCTAATACTGAAGCCATATAAGCTCTAATGGCCAAGGTATAGGAGCAAGAAAAAATGATCCTTCTGTTCTCAACCAAACTCAATGACTTTGAGAATAGAATTTGCTTAAACAATCTTTGGCTTCTAGGGTTCCTTGAGAAGTAGAGCAAGGGCAACCCACTGACTTTCTGTACGATGCCCTCCCTGAAGTACTGCAGCATGATCTCCCACCAGGTATGATAATAGAGCAGGCCCACAGAACTCTCAGCCCCTTGCCTAAGCTAGGTGAGTGACCCAGGACAACAATGGCAAAATCCTAAGTTTGCAGACAAAGAATGGATCACTGCACGGTGAGGGAGCTCATTGCTGTTTCCTGGAGGGTCATAAAATCCTGATATTCCAAGACTATTCAAAGGATTTGGTGACAAGAAGGAAGGCCTATATAGAGGCCCATCAGCTGATGCACTCCTTGGGGATCTGATTCTCGCTCTGATATCACAGTGTGCCTCAGAGTAAATGGTACCTTTCTCAATTTTGTCCCTCTGGAGGCTCTGCTAGATTATATAAATTGAACATGGCCCTCTAACTCCTCTAATACATATCTCCATAATAAGTGGGCGATGCACCAGCAATAGGACAATGCAGCTCTTCATCTTTGATGGTGGACACCATGCATGTGGCACAACCTGGCTTTCAGTTCACAGCAGCAGGACCCGGCCTTCCAGCCCGTTTGAGGAAATACCAGCAATCAGGGCAACATGACAAGAGAACATCCCCAAGAGCACATTGCAGAATTACCACAACTGCAGATGGAAACCTCAAATCAACAGGACACCACGGAGCGTGTTTTGCCACGCCAAACAGATACGCCCTGCTGTACCCTATGGAATTGGCTGTCTCTGGGGACTTCCTGGAATACCCAGAGGAACAGATGGTGCATGAGACCTCAGCTACTGAAAAGAACTCCCAGCCATGGACTGTCCTAATGCCTCCCAGCACCACCTCCCTCCAAACTATACAGCATCTAGATCAGTGGACCCTGGCCCAGTCAAGCAGGCAGAACTTCTTCTACCATAACAGAGACTGCCAGGACTCACCGCAGGCTAGAGATACATAGATAAGTGTCCCTTCTAACTTTTCTTTCTAATATACAGGGCAGGAGTATAGGCTAATAAATTATTCCCAGTCACCTCGTGTTAGACTGGTATCCTGGGTAATCTAGTGTCTCCTCCTTGACAAAGGTGGTGTTGCAGGCTCCCCACCCTGTAATTTTAAGGAGGAGGAATGGCTTAGGTCACTATACAACATAAGATATTACAGTCAGTAAAGTATAGTATTGTGCTGCATTTATTGTTTTCTTCTATTTTTTTTTTTGATACGACACAACAGGTACTCCTTACCCCAATATCTCCTTATACTGAAGGGGGAACAGACTGAAGGATGGTGGGTAATCCAGTACATAGCTATAGGTCAGACGGTAATGATTATTGTCATACTGGCCCATCTCCATTTATTTAAGCTGGAGTATTGGTACCCCTTCCTTTTCTTATTTCTACATGTCTTGAGACTTAAGTTAGTGGCCCATGTCGAGTTTCCTGTTAAAAGTTTAAGGACGAAGGACCAATATGCCAGTATTATTATTTCTCCCCCATCTCCATCCACTCTTACACCCACTCGGTCAAGCCCTATCGGCACCTGCACTTATATTGCCAATTTCCCAGGGACAGATGAGCCTGATTAGGCTAGCCTACATCTCCCCAGATTATCACTTCCAAAGGAGATAGTAAAGCCTATTCGACCCCTTACTGGAAAGGTTGTAAGGCCTGAGAGGATGCTGTTACCTCAGCCTGCACCACATACCTTGTCCACAGCGGAAAGACTCACTGACTCTATATAGTTCACTGTTTTGTTGTTGTACTGAAGGTTTGAAAACATGTTACTGGTTAAAGTTGCTATTATTGCTACATGCACTGATGTCAGAAGATAGGTCTGTTATTAACCCAAATGATGTTTGTGTAGATTATCAGGAAGCAGCAGTTGGTATGGCATTAAAACACTTCTGTTTATTGGCTTTTCCTGTCAGGATTATCGTTTGTCTCTCCACTCTTCTTGGCTGTGAGCCATATTCCTCTGACATATCCCAAACCTCCTCTGGATATGACTGAACTTTGTTTCACTACCTGGAATGTCCAGAGTGTTAATTCACCTCAAAAAGGAAGAAGATGCTTACACAGCTGAAAAGAGTGAAGACACAGATAGCTTTTACAGGAAATGAAGGTCACCAAAAGGATCATATATTTTGGTCAAAGGTTGGTAGGGACAGAGATTCATGCTACAGCCCCCACCAGGAAGGGAAGTGTGGCCATAATACTACACAAGTCTCTCCTTGGTCCACTGTGAGCACTAAGGCAAATTCACAAGGGTGCTGGGTAATAAGCCTGTCTGATACCCTGGAGGAAAATACACTACTGATAAATATCTATGCCCCAGTGAAGATGACCCCATTTTTTTAATGATCTAGCAGCAAGACTAGAGCCCATGGCAAAATCAGGAATCCCCATAATAATTGGGGAGATTTTAACCTCACAATGTGCCCATCCTAGATAGAAGTGCTCAGGAAAAGAAATACACACCTGGGGGCTACAGGCAGTGGCGCAGTTATGTTCAATTTCAGCTAGGATATATGGCCTCACTCACCTTAAGGAAAAAGATTATACATTCCAGTCAGGTGTACACAGGTCCTTTAGCTGTTTAGATTTCTGGCTAATATCACACTCCCTTATCCCCGGGTTCTGGACTCCACTTTTCTTCCTATAGTAATTTGGACCACGTTCCGGTACAATTAATGCTCTCATGGGTACCCCAGTACCTCGCTCTTCCTCATGGAAGTTAGATCTGTTGCTTTTACAAGACCCTGATTTTGTTAAATGGGCCCAGACTGAAACTAAATAATTTCTTCAAGAAAATCCAGTATCTGACACCTTGCGCAAATCACATGGGAAACTTACAAGGCTACTATGAGAGGAAAATTATAGAATATGCTATGCATGGATGGAAAACAAGAGAAGAGGAACAAACCAAATTAGAAGAGGAGCTTGCTGCCACAGAAAAGTCATATAAAGACATGTCCTATCCATCTCATAGCTCTGCATGTGGTAGAGCACGTATTGAAGATTTCGTGGAACTCAATGTGCTTTTATCCAGGAAAGCAGATTTGGCCCTACTTAGGATGCGGCACTTATACCGGGGATAAATCTGGGAAGGTGCTGTGTATCACATTCGCAAACAGCAAGCTAATAATTATATAGCAGGGCTAAGGGACTCCCAATCAGGTAGTGTCAAAGCTAAACCTCAAGAGGTTAATGAGATTATGACAGCCTTTTATACCCAATTGTACACCTCATGCAGAGCTGACACCACTCCTGAAACTTGCACCTTCTTAAATACTATACAGCTCCCTAGCCTAACACTGGAACAAAGGGCCACTCTCAAGTGCCATTAACCATAGAAGAGGTAACCAAGACCTTGGCCTCTCTGAACACAGGAAAGCCCCTGGCAGCGATGGATTCCCTGTTGAATTCCTTCAATCCCTCTGCCCTCTGATAACCCCCTTCTATGCCAAGTTTATGCTAACTCCGAAGCTGTAGGGATACTCCCCAGACCTCATGGGAAGTGGTTATCACAGTAATCCCCAAGAAAGGGAAAGACCCCACCGATGCATCCAGCTACCGTCTCTCATTTCATTGATTAATTCAGTAAGTAAGGTGCATGCAAAATCGTTAGCCACGAGACTGAACCAGCTACTCCCTGTCTTGATTCACCCATCCCAAGTGGGGTTTGTTAGAGGCAGATATAGTACAGATCATCTTTGAACATTTCTCAATTTGATACACATAGCTAAACAACAAAAATCGCCTGTGCTGCCTGGCCACAGACTTTGAGAAAGTGTTCGATTCTGTAGAATGAGACTATCTTCCGCAGTCCTGGAACATTTTGGTTTTGGCCCTCATTTAAATCTGCAATATCTGCCTTATACAACAGTCCATTGGCAAAATGTTAACTAATTCTACCCTATCAAGCCCCTTTCAACTACACAGGAGAACAAGACAGGGATGTCCTCTCTCCCCCTTCTTTTTGTTCTTGCTGTCAAACCTCTAGCCACAGCCATCTGACAAGATCCCTCTATTCATGGGATAAAGGTCAGACACAGATCCTACTCGACCTTCATATATGCAGATGATTTGCTTGTCCTCCTCAAGGATGCTCAAATAGCAATCCCCTTCTAATATCCCTCCTCCCCAGACCGTTTCACACATTTCTGGCCTTAAGGTTAATCAGTGAAAGCTGAAATATTACCCTTAACTCTCATTGCCAACCCCATATTATACCTCACCAGGGCCTTAAATGAGTAAGAGATAAAATCACCTACTTAGGAATACTAACTTTGGATCCTTGATAATAGAATGTAGAGGAGAGTTGGACCGATAGACCCACTCACACCTCATGTTGGCGGCAAGATAGCAGTTTTAATATGACTATTGCCCCAAATGTTTTCACCTAATATCCCATATCCCCTGTTTCTACCCCTAGGTGGTGTAAGAAATTAGATGGGTCAATTGGATCCTTCCTGTGGGGTGCTACTAGGCCTCATTATAGCAAACTCACACCCCATCCCACTTGAAACAGGGAGGTAGGGGTTGCCCTGGTTTGAGGGCTACAAGATAGCTTACCAGTTCTCACAAACACTAGCTTGGTTCCAACCCCAGTCACACAGACACCCCCAGTGGCTGGAAATTGAACAAACCCTGGGAAATCTCCCATATTTGCCTCTTTTACTATGGGTATCTTGCCACGGTCACTAAAAAGCCATCCCAGCTGGGGCCTTCACTTAGATATTGGAAAGCTTTACATAAGAAACTGAAAGTCTCTGCATGCCCTTTACATTACAGTCCCCTCTGGGACCCCCAGTATTACTGTAGGAGGTAAGCCAGTAACTTGGCTAAACAGGAGCAGAAAAGGCATTTTATATATTAAAGATCTTCTAGTCCCAAAGTCCCAGATAATGGATACCTTCCAAAACTTGCAGCACCGTTGGTCATTAATCTCTGCAGATTTATGGAAATACTTTCAGATTAGAAATGGGCTCAAATCTTTTCTGATACAAAAGAGCACCATACTAGGGAATTATTTCTCCTACATAAATGGCTTAATGCACCCAAAGGTACAGCAGGTTTAATATATACATCACTTTGAGGGCCATGCCTAACACTGCAGCATCATCAAAGCAAAATGGGAGAAAATGCTACTACAATTATAAAAAAATTACAGATGCTCAATGGGGACAATGTTGGAAAGCCAGACATGCTGCATATAGGAATGCCCAGAGCAGGCTAATACACAACAAAATACTCGATTCATGGTATAGGAACCCTGCCATCCTTAAAAAACAAACATTTTAATTCAGGATACATGCTGGAGATGCCAACAACCAGGGGAACTTATACCATATCCTTTGGCAATGCCCTCTAATTACTCACATTTGGGAGACAGTCTCTAAGATGGCCAGCGATACCCTTAAGCTTCGTATCTGTCCATAGCCCCTCTCATGCTGTTGGGTATGAACCGCTGCCCCCATCTATCGTCCTATGAGTTTCATTGGCTCATGTTACTAAGCATGCAGGTCAAGCGAATCATCCTAAAGAACTTGAGAAGCCCCATCACACCAACCATGAAAGACATCCTTCCAGCACTTACCAAAATATATGAACTAGATAGATACTCCCACCTGATATTAGGACAAATGCATGCTTTTCAGAGATGCTGGGAGCCATATATGGCATTTCTGGCACAAAGGGCTGGTATAGGCTGAACTTGAGACAACCTAGTGTGTTGAATACAAATTTCTATGACCTGACCTATGGATATGACCTTCCAATGCTGCAAATGTTTAAATAGCAACTATTATGTAAATAGTCAAGGCTTCCTCTTTCTGTTGTTTATCATGTTGATAGTAAGGCTTTTAGCTTAGCTCAAGATAGAATGACAACTCTGCTAAATATTGACCTAGTTACTCTGTGGTACCCTTCCTTTTCGTTCCTTTCCTGTATGGCCACTGGAAGGTACAACTTTCTGATCTCTAGGCCTTTCAGTCAGCGGCAGTACCTCCTGTTGGTCTCACAGTACCTTTTGTTAAAGGTAGGTCCCTCCCTTTTATTTCTTCAGACAGATATAATGATACAATATGATTGGTTTAGAACTTATATGCAGAGGATATTAGTCAGAGACCCATTTGGTCTATCATAGCCTGAATACATTTGGTATGTACACAATAGGATTATAGACTGCACAGATTATGTCGCATGTTTGATTGATTTTCTTATTTTGTCTCTTTTCTTGTTTTGCTTATTGTCTCTGTACAAAATTCCATGTACATTTGCTCTTATCTTGCCTGTTTCTTAATCCAGTAAAATAATTAACAACAAATAGACAAATGACAAAACCAGCAGCTGACTGAAGAGTCGAACTATTGGTGCTAGTAGTGCTGATGCTTGGTGAATGGAAAGTTTTGGTGTCACTGTGTCAATGCTAAATCAATGGGACTGCTGATTGTGCTACAGTGTTGTATATTGGAAGATAGTTTTGACCCAGCATTTTGTTGGCCTTTGCAGCTGCCTTCCTACATTGTGCCGAGTTGTTCATTGACCCGTAATGGGTACCCCCAGATCCTTCTCCTCCTCCTCTGTCTCTGCTAGCTGCACTCCCCAGCTGGTAACCCCACCTTGGGTTTTTGTCCCAAAATGAAGCACCTTGCACTTTTGGGATTGAACCCGATTGCCAGGTACCGACCAGGTTTCCAGCTTTGCCAGATCATCTTGCAACACCTGCCATCCTCCTAGGTCATATGACTTCTCCCATCTTGGTGTCATCAGCAAACAGACTGGTCTTGCTCTTAATGCCCAGTGATTTGTCTGCAATGATTATGCCAAACAACACTGGTCCCAACACCAAGCCCTGCAGACACGCTCATCACTACCCTTGGGGATGAAAGTTCCCCACCAACCACTACCCTCTGTTCCCTCCCTGAAGCCAATTCCTTCCCATCTCACCAGCTTTGCACCAGCCCCTGTGCCTTTTTTTTTAACTTTTGTTAATTGATTTTATAAGTTTACAGAGATTGCTGTAATACAGCTGGATATGAGGTAGCAGACCTCCATGCCTCATTTACAATCCAATTACATATACATATTCCTTCGCATATATATTGCATATATGGCATGAGATACTACATCACTATTATGTAGAAGTACATTTAACCAGATTAAACTGTAGGTCAGTGTTACTCTTACCAATATCTATAGCTCCTATCATATTATACACCAATTTATCCAGTCCCTAGTAGAATTAAACTTCAGTGGGCAGCTGATAAACCAGGAATACATGGGCAGGATTAGGTTTTAGATAGTCTGGGCTCAATTAAGTTATATTATAAAACCCACATATCAGGTATGACAGAAACCTCCCTGTGGATTGTCAGGATCTCTTGAAGAACTGCTGTTAAAGCTCACGGAACTGAGCAGTGTAAATACATTTACAATTTTCCCATGTGTCCTGGAGCCATATAAACCATCAATATGCAGAAACTTTAATAAGAGCAGTACATGGTTAATTTAGGCTTAAACATACTCTGAAATTTATATTGGTATTCATCCATACCATAAAAAGGCTTTTAATAGCAAGAAAATACAACGTTTTCAGTGAAAACTCACCAGACTAGCCCTGAAAGGAGAATTTTAGTGTCTCATCTCTAACTTGAAACCCTAGTCACCTAGCTACAGGGTAAACAAAATTACTACTGGGAAAGAAGTGTCACAAGAAAAGTGATCAAAGTCAATTCAACCTCCTTCATCTTTAGAGAGCGTCTTCTACAGAGTGCAATTTTGCCAGCAACTTCTCCTAAAATCCGCTGCTTGCTTGGCGTCCACAAAAATGTACGTTTTAGCTTTGTGCGAATTTGCAGCCTTGCAGAAAATTTAAGTTGTGCTTGAATACCATTGCTAGCAGTTCCTTTTCATTTTTGAAGTTCTTTTTCCAGCTTTGTGTCTGGGCTGATAGATCCGGAAAGAAAGCCAGATGACTGTTCTTCCAAACAATGTACCACGGGTCCGTGCGGCTTGTAAGAGTGGGATCCTGGCTTCAGGAGATGACAGCATGGCAATCACCGCAAAGGCCTTTGGTTCATGTCTCTCTACGTGGTCGCTGTGAGATGGCAAAACTTTTTGTATTGTGATCCCTGAGTCCTGGGGTAGAAGCTTTGTCTGTAAAACTTACTTAGTGACATTAGGCAAGAGATCCATGTGTCCTGCTAGTCAGGTGGAAAGCCTACCACCCTTACATTTGCTTAGCATTGTGAGTTTTCCAACATCTCAATTTCCCCTGAGAAAGTTCAGATCTTTTGCAAAGGAAGCATTACATTCCTCCTGTCGGTAGAATTCTAATTTCAGCGATTGCCAGCGAGTGTTCTTTAACCACAGTATCACTTTCTGAAAGTTTGGCTTCCACTGTGGCCAGTCTTTTATTTGTTTCTTCCCCATTGCCTGGATTTTAGTCAGAATTGCCATAATCTGCACATTGGAAGGTTCAGCGTGACAAGGCCGCTGGTTGGAGTTGGGCCTGATCCTGTAGACATGCCAGCTGGGGAAAGGAAGACATCCAGGCTATCGCTCTATGCTTGCAGTCTTTTTTGGACCCATTGTGGTCTTGGGTGTTTTAGACAGATTAGGCTATGGTCAGATCTTTGTTTATCTAGAGGTATTACCACTTGGGAGCCTTTAAAGATACGATATGCAGAGCTGGTCTAGAGAGCTGCCTCCATGTTGCTGCTCCACAACACCTCCCCATCGCCCTGTGCCTTCTAACTTACTTCCCAGCCTCCCATGTGGCACAGAGTCAAATGCCTTACTGAAGTCCAGGTACAGGAAATCCACTGCATGGCCACCATCCAATTGCCTAGTTACCCAGTCATAGAACTCCACCAATTTGGTTTGGCAGGATTTGCCATGTACGAAACCTTGTTGTCTGCTGTCCTGTAGTCCTTTGGCCTCCAGGAGGGTCACCAGCCTCTCCTTCAGGTTAGTCTCCATCAGCTTACCTATGATGGATGTGAGGCTCACCAGTCTGTAGTTCCACAGTTCATACTTGGGGCCGGTCTTGTGGAGGGGCACATGAGCCATTCTCCAATCCTGAGGTCACACCCTGAGTATAGTGAGGCATTAAATTGGTCTGCCAAAGGTCCCGCCAGCTCGTTCAGTATCCTGGGGTGGATGATATCTGGGCCTGGTGTCTTGTCCAACCTCAGTGCCCTCAAACCCTCCAGAAACCTGCCCTCCAGGAATTCTCCGTCTGTCACTCCCTCACCCTGTTTTTCTCTCTCTCCCCCTTGAGTATCACCCCTCTTCTCCTTAGTAATACTGAGCAGAAGTAATCATTTATCACTTCTGCCTTATCACCCCTGCTTCCACTGAACCCCAATCCTTCCTAATCCTTACTATATGATCCTTACAGTTCCTTTCTCCCTGATGTACCTGAAGAAGTCCTTCTCTCCCTTCTAATGCCTGCACCAGCCTGAGCTCCATAGATGCCTTGGCTGCCCTTAATGCCCTTGCCACCTCCTTCAATTCCTTCCAGGTACTCCTTCCTGTCCTCCCCTTTCCTGTTTTCTTGTACCTCTTAAAGGCAACTCTTCCTCCTTACCTTTTCCATGATCTCCTTGCTCACCCAGCTAGGTTTCTTTGCCCTAGCCTTCTTGATCTGACCTTGCTGCAGGTTCTGGATGCCTCCACTATCCCCAACTTAATGAGCTCACACCTCTGGTTAATGCCCATACTGGGTTTAATTCTGGCCAGGTAGACTTTTTACCACTTCCCCATCCTCCTGAAACTGGCCTGCTGAAGTCTAGCACCCTGTGCCAGATTCCACTCCTTTCTTACACATATCCAATATGAGCCACACTGAGTGGTGTTCACTCCCCATCAGCGGTTCTTCAACTCTAAATCCCTCACAAACTCCTCATTTGCCAGCACAAGGTCAAGGGTATTCCCTAATCTGGTTGGTTCACCGACGATTTGCATCAGGAAGCTGTCCTGAAAGGTATCAAGCAGTACCTGCTCCCTTCTATTCCTGGTAGTTGGGATACTCCAGTCCACCCTGGTATGTTGAAGTCCCCACAATCACCACACTATCCTTCTCGCAGGTCCTCCTGATCTGTCCCGCTAGTTCCTGTCTAACTCCTCTGTCTGGGAGGGTGGCCTGTACACCACTTCCATCCTGAAAGTCCTATTCTTGGAATCCTGGATTTGCATCCATAGTGACTCCATACTACCCTCCTCCCTTTCTCCCATACACACTTCAGTCCTTCCCTCACATATAGTGTCACCCTCCTCCTTTCCTAATCACTCATCCCTATGAAATAACCCGTACCCTGATATTGACAGGTCCTAGTCATTGTATTGGGTGGCTCATGTTTCTGTGATGGCTGCAATGTCCACCTCCCTCTGCCATGAGAGTCTGTAGCTCTGCAGTTTTCTTCCAAAGGCTTCTAGCATTCAGGGTGACCACCTTCCACCCCTTCCCCACTCCCATCCAGCCCCTACTTTACTAGCAGCACGCCACTAGTACTTGCCCTTGTCCTTTGACACTGTTATGGGGGGTAAGCTCATATGGCTTCCCAACCTGTGGTCTCTGCATGTCCCTTGCCCACCCCACCCCCCGCTCCTAGTTTAAATTCCCAACTTCCTCTATTGCTCTGCTCCTCTCACTCTGTGTCTTGGTGCAGGCGTCCATTGCCTCTGTAATCCCCCATTTAATAATATACCATTTCTGCTCCATGTCCATCTCATGCCTTATGCCTCCAGTTTCCCTTTCAGTACTTCCCGCATCTTCCCAGAGTTAGCCTCCTGAAGTTTACCACCTGGGTACTGATTTCTGGCTTCCCACATCATATTAAACTACACTTTTGGTGATCACTGTTGGCCAGTGGGTCCCCACCCTCATTTCCCTTACTGCCTCCCCATTCAACAATACCAGATCTAAAGTGTTCTTTAACCTAGTAGGTACACTAAACAGCATCAGAGACCCTCCTGGATCATGTCCAGGAGCACTTGCCCTAGCACTGGAGGTGACTGAATGCTCCAGTCAACCCCGGCAAGTTGAAATCCCACGCTGACCACCTTCCCTATTCTACATACCCTTCTGATTTGTCTCACTAATTCCCTGTCAAGCTCCTCAGACTGGAACGGCAGCCTGTATACCACCCCAAACCTCAGTTTCCTACCCCTTGAGTCTAGGAGCTGCAGCCAGATTACCTCTGTTCTCCTTTCCTCTGCATCATCCCTTGTGCATTTGATCCCATCCCTCACATAGACTGCCCCCATCCCCACTCCTTATGATCCTTCCTGTATAATTTGTACCCTGGGATTGCCAGATCCCAGTCCAGGTGCTCAGTTGCCCATGTTTCTGTGACAGCTGCAATATCCACCTCCACACTGCCAAGAATGCCTGTAGCTCAGCTGATTTGTGCTTAAGCTTCTCATTCATTGAGACCACCATCCATCCTGCCCCTTCCCTTCATCACCTCCATCTCCTCCCTTCTACCCTCCTTTTCTGCCACTCTGAGTCCTTCCTTGCTAGCCTGGGGGTAGGCTGTGTCTCCACTCTATCTGATCCCTGCCACCTGCTGTCCACTTGCCACCCCATCTAGTTTAAATCCACCTTTGTCACAATATACCTCCTCTTTGCTTTAATACCTCCTTCCTTCCCCTCCCCGCTCAGGTGCAGCCTACCCCTTGCAAACAGATTGTTATTATCCCAGGTACTGCCCCAGCCACCCACAACTTCATGCCCTTAGTTTGACACATTCTACCAACCATGCATTCAACTCTCCAATCCTCACCTTTGTCACTGTGCTTGTGCAGGGTCAGGAGCACCTCCAGAAGGCCACAGACTCCTAGTCTCCTCGACAACCTTCCCACTTCCTCAAACCTCTCCTTGTTACCTCCACCATTTCCCTGCTAGGTCATTTATCCCCACATGTACCATAATGAGCAGTTTCCTCCTACCCTCCTCGCTTTACCTTAAGATTGCCTGTCCTGCCTTGTCTGCCTATAATCCCAGTATGGACTCCACCCATATCCAACTGTGCCTCCCACTTGCTGCCCCATCTGATCACCTTGAGTATGGAGTCCTCCAACACTAGTACACCTCTCTACTCTTTCCTTGTGCCTGTCGCCACCCCCATCCAGATTTTCATTCCTGGGGCCACTCAAGATGGTGTTTTAACCATTTTCCCAGTGCTTCCCCCACCCCTCTCAATTGAGACCCTCCCTTCCTCCTGTTTGACTGCCAACCTTCCTCTCCCTCCTCACTCTCTGAGTATTATCCCTTCCCTGCCACACCATGCTCAATCTCTCCACTAGTAATGCCTCTCACTCCCTCCCTTTGAGTATCATCCCTTGTGCAGTCTCCTCCTGCATCCTCTTCCCCATGTGTTGCTAGTACAGCAAACATGTTCCCTACCCTCTTTGCATTACTATGTGTTTTCTTGCCCCTCCTGCCTACAGCTGCTCCTCTTTTGCTAGGCCCTACTTGAGTTCACCCTTCATCAGCTGGCTTCCTGTCTAGTTTGTCCCTCCCCGACCCCTCCTGTGGCCCCACTGTTCCTTCTCTGTGGTGCTCCTGATACTCTCAGAGGTCAGCCCTTCTGCCAACACAACCCCTCCCTCACCCCTCAACCTCCCCAGCTCCCTGCCAGCCACTGAACCTCTTCCTTGAGCATCCTTAGCTTGTGGCATATTGGGCACCCTCTAGCCTCCTCAGCATGTTCATCCATGCTGCTGCCCCACAACCATTGCACCCCACAATCCCACCCATGGTTCACACTACCTATGCAGGACAGTGAAATACAGTCTCTCTATACTGATTGCAGTTGCTTATGCACACAATTACAAACCTACCAATAGCATTCTCAAGTCTGCAAACACATACAGTCTAGAAATTAGACGTTTGCCCAGGTCCTCTTTAGACCCTCCTCAGCTTTAAGGGGCTGTTGTGCCTCCATTGAGCTTAATTCCAAAAAGACAGCCACAGACACCTTCAGCCTAAATTCAAAAGATGCAGCCACATAAACCTTGAAGCTTAATTCAAAAACAAAGCCACAGAAACCTTTAAGATAAATTAAAGAAAAAAAGACAAAACTTACAAAATCCTCTCCACATTAACTCTCTCCACAGCAAGTTGAAATAATTAATCCTAGCCAAGCCTCTAACTGAAATTGTCATACCAAATGCCCTTGCATGCAACCTAAGACAGCCAACTACAGTAATAACTGGAAACCACAATCCTACTCATATGATTCTACAGTACTGACTGTACACCACAGTCCTACTCATAAGTTATATATATTATTTATATATCTTTAAGAATAAGCTCATATGGCTGTCCCTTGTTTCCTCTCATCTGACTTGCCCTGAGGGCTCAGGTCATTGGTGCCCCTCAAGCTCCTCCTCACAGCCTTCAAACCCAACACCCAGTGGGCATTTCAGTATTTAAGAAAGGCTTGGGAGGACTCTACAATCCCTCCAGCCACAGAATTGTTAAGCTAAATAAAAATAAATAAATAAAACTGTAGCAAAACTTACAAGAAATCCTCTCACACTAACTACGCACTTGTAGAAGTAGAATGAACTAATCGTTCTTCCTGCAGTTTAAAAAATAATAGCAAAACTTACAAAAATTCTCTCCACACTAACTATCTCCAAAGCAAGCAGAATTAACTAATCCTTCACTCATCATGGTGTCTCAAAACTTACAATCGAAGATGCAGTGATGCACATCATACCAGATTCTCACAGAAATTTAAAAGCAAATAGTTCTTCACCAGATATCTGATCTCTGAGATGTAACACCTACTGCCTCCTCTGATACTATATTCCTGACAGCTGCCCACTATGAAACTCAACCAAGGTTGCTGACAATTTTATATAATCTTAATCTTTCAAATGGATGGGGTATAATATATTTCCTCTAGTACTGACATTGTCTTTTGAACACCCCCAACGCATCACATTCTTCTTGATGATTACGAATAACTGCTCTGAATCTATAGTTTGTTTTTCCAGTGGAAGATGATTTTGAAATATTGGTTCAAATTCTGCTATTGTTGTAGTTATCCAGACTTTTAAGTTATTGTAATGGGTGCTTCCTATTTACAGTACTTACTCTTGGCAAGAACCATTTAAACTATATGATGTAGTTTATTTCCTGATCTACTCTTTTAATGTAGATACAATACATCCATGTTCTACCACAGAAGAGGGACATTAACTACATCACAGGGTTCTAAAATTGAAATTACCATCAGATTGTATCGTAGAAATACTCACTGAGGTTTCTAAAAGGCCTGTATAGATGGAACAGTAACTTAACGCTACCAGTAATTAATAGCATGTTCTACTAGGAAAATGACAAGTTCAGCTCAGTATACCTTAAAAGCAAACCCCATTATCCCTGAGTGACTTCCACCTATAGTTACATAGAATTATCTTTTGTAATACTCCTTAGTATTTGAGATCTTATTTTATACTTTCTAAAACTGAGGAGCATTTAACAAATTTAATTAGTAGTCTGGACTACAGTAAAACTTCATTTTTCTTGATTGAAACTGTCATTATACCATGTTCTGGTCAGAAGTTATGAACTTTGAATGAAAATTGATTAACAAATACCATTCATAATACACTGACAGTGGGTAGCCAGTTTTGTATATACTGTCATACTTATCGGCATAGACACTAGAAATATGCTGTTCTACAACATTTATATTTATATTACTACATTCTCAGATAATTTTTTTATTGCATCTCATATCTAGTATGCATCCACAATTTCTGTTTCATTAGATAAACAGATATTTAAAGATCTAGGAATGAACTCATCACATGCAAATGTTGTTATGAGAACATTATTCTATTAATTGTTATATATCTTAAATAATACCCATAGCATACATATTTATAGTTATTAACCAGTGTATTTGTTATACCACAAATTAAATGAAACAAACTGCAAGTTTAAAATATTGTCAGTTTTATACTGTACTTAGTGTACAACAATCTAGTAGTTGAACATATGACGATATATCAGATTACGTTTTTATTGTAATGTTACATAAATGCAAAATGAAAACCTTCATATTCCAGATCAGGATAGTTCTGTCTAATTAACTTCACACAGCATGCAGGAATAACACGCCTAATATGTTTTTTGAGATGGCCATGGGTTCACAGGATGAACTGACGGTATGTTGCAAGATGTCCTATACAAAAAAGAAAACAAATAATTTTGTGATTTATAATCATTGCACCTATTAAATTGATTTCAAATGTAACAAAAATTCATACACTGAAACTTGGAGTGTGGGTACACACGGATATGTATTATGGTGCTCAAATAAAGCTATTGTTATTACTTTACAGGAATATTTAAAAAGTATGTTATAAGGTTACTCAGTTTTTGAGATAAACTTATTTATGCATTTGATAGCAGTTTCAGCATTATAATGCACCACAAAGGTACCAATCTAATTTCATGACCTTTGAATATTGATACTACACCATTTTGTATAGGATGTACCTCTATGGAGCTCCATATTATAATATACACTATGTTTTGCTACTTTAAAATATATTTCAGTACTCAGGGAAAAGATCCAAATTAGTTATTGAGTAGGCATACAAAATCTACGTGCTAGAAACTGGATGGACCAATGATCCTCCACAGAGATATCTGTTTGCCATTAAGCTATATCAAGTGCCTCCACATCAATGCATATATTATGCATATGTGAGTTACTAGTTATGCAATGTAAGTCCATCCATCCTATGTTGTATTCCATTAATCTTAGTGAAACATACACTTTCAACAACAGTTGTCATTTGCATGCAGTTTCCACAAGCACACAATTCAGATCCTACAATCTTGCTAGTGTTATAGTAGATGCTACTTCTTCTGCACATGAATCCTCGTCTAATTGTGATTCATGATTTGAAAGTTGTATAGCTGCAATCTCTGGTTCAAAAGTATAGCCTTGAACTCCAAAATTGCAAATAAGACCAGTTAGATTTCTAATCTGATTGTTTGAGCCATCGTTGCTGTTTATAGAATTACTCATTTCAATTCCTTTGGTACCTGAATTCAATAACATAAATGTAATTAATAATACAGTTGAGTCTGATTTGCAGTTACAGTGCTGATTTGATAACTAAAACTTATTGTAATAAAATGTTAATATATGCAAACATATGACCAGCCTTTCTCACTATAAAATAAGCAGTACTCTTAACATAAAATTACACAAGCAGCAGGGTTCGTTTTGTGTGAGGATTGGATCAATTGGCACACAGTTAGTTAATTTGACCACAATTTCCTTTACCTTTAAGTCTACCTTGTCATAAAATTCTAACTTTTGTGCAACCTTACAGTATTACTTTCTTAGGAGCAGGATCATGTTTATAACAGGGTTAAAAGAATGTTTTCATAACATGTGCACTGCTTAACTTTATGAACCTTTTTAATTTGCACAGAAATTGTTATACTCAAATGGGAGTGGTCCCTAATTGCCAGTGAGTCTAAATGTGACAGGTGCTGACCAGAGGTCCTCAAGTGGCTTAGGGTGATGTCATCTATACTACATACTTTCATCACAAAAAAGTTGTATCTGGTACAGGGGAAGCATATTTATGTTTCAGTGTCTGATTTAAGGTTTGGACTAAAACAAAATTGTACTGCTTTACATGTTTGTTTGCTTTACAGGGCTGATTCATGGTTTTGTTAAAACAAACTTGGGTACTGCTTGATATGCTGTACACAGAGACCATCCACTTTATAGGCACAATACATTGATACTTCATGGTGTGCACTGATGTCTATCGGGATAACAGTAACAACGTGATGGTAAATGGGTTCCAATCTAAGGAAGCAGAGGTAACAAGCAGGGTAAGTCAAGGGTCGGTCACTGGGCCAGTACAGTGTAATGCCTACATCAGTGATATAGTAGAAAGACTGGAGGAATGGGTCTGCCTTTTGCAGATGTCACCAACAACTGCAGCAGAGTAGATAATCCTGAATGAGTGCAGAGAATGTGGTGGCACCAAAGATAACTGGAAAAATGATGCAGGTGTAGCTACTGAGGTTCATTTCCAAAAGTGCAAAATAATGCAGTGGGATGCAGAAACTAGGATAGCTACAGGATCTGTTGGGTGGGAGGGTTCTGAAGTCACCATGGAAGAAGAGATATAGGGATTACTTTTTTTTTATAGCCTACAAGTTTTTAAGAAGTGTACGAAGGCCAGAGTGAAATTCAGTGGCAAGCTCTGGTCCATGGGAATAGGTATCTCCAGCAAAGAAGGAGATGGTGATGCCACTGTTTAAAACACTGTTGAGGCATCACATGGAATACTGTGTACAATTCTGGAGGCCACATTTCAAAAGGACATAGACTGTTTGGAGTCAGCCCATTGAGGAGCGACAAAGATGATATATGGCTTGTAACAAGAATAGTTTCTGGAGAGATTGGATGACCTCTATTTGTACTAACTGGAGGAAAGGAGGGAGCAAGGAGACATGATAGAGACCTTCAAGTACCTTGTGGGCATAATCAAGGTGCAAAGGAGGGACATCTGTCAGGATATGGGGAACTTGAGGAAGCTTTTCTTCACTGAAAAGTGATGAATGCATGTAACAGTCTGCACAGGATGTTCTGTGTATAAGCATAGTGGGAGGTTCAAACATGCATGGAGGCAGCATAATTGTACCATGGAATGAGAGAAGCAGAGAACCATGGTCAAAGATGGGTCAAAGGCACAAAATGATTGGCTTATGTGCGGACTGGATGGTCCTATTGGTCTTATCTACCAACAATTCTTCTGTTACTATGTTTCAGCTGTTGGCAGACTATAATAGAACAAACTTGTCATACTGCATGCACAGCTTTTCTAGAAATACAGTGGCTGGGATTATCTAAACACATAGCTGATTGAATTTTGTTGGTGCTAGTTAGCACCAGTGCATAACCAATTAGGAATAACATCAGCAATGGACTGTTAGAGGCAGTTGTAACACACATCGCGTCCTTTGCTGTGACTTTTGATATGTACTGCCCCAAAAGCAGAATTTCAAGGCATTTGCATACTGTTTCATGAGAAGTTCACAGTTCATCTGTAATACAGCTACAATTGTAAAACATATTTTTTAATGTTGATTCTTTTTACCCATTATTGATCCACTTGCACCCTGCCCTCGTTATCAATATATACTAACTGCACCCCTTGCCAACCTTGCTCACAATCTAGTGGCATCATTCATTTCTTATGACAGAGCCTTTTGTGTATTGGACAGACTGTTGCTTGTACTAGCATTGAGGTACTGTATGCTATTTGGAAACATTTTAAATTGCCAACACAGATATAGCAACCTCTATGACCACTACTGTACCATTTCAAACTGCAGTGGATATATCAAAACTGCATACCATTTACTCCTGAGGGCGATATTATGTAAGAGAGGGAAGAAGGATGGGGTGGGGTGAAAGGTAGTAGATTAAATAAAAAAATTAAATTGTATTGTGCTGTATTTCAAAGATGATCTAACTGACAATAGTTCTTGGCAGTATAGGATTTCATCTTCTCCTAATATGCTGTTTTTATGTCTCGTATTGGTTTGTTGATAATGTACTACTTATTTTATTTTTATTTCATTTCATAATAAACTGGTTAGGTTAGAAGTAACTAGCTGGGAGCCATTTCAGATATAAATTAGGCTGCCTGTCTATTGGATGACTCTCCACCACCAACATATGCATAAAAAATGAAACAGCCTATGTTATAGAATACACTGAGAACACAATTCTACATAGAGTAGAGAACAATACAGCTATTATTACTAATTACTGACATGGTAAACTCTTGCAGAAATTATGTTTTCTATTTTGGGCATCATATGGTAGCTGTGACAAATCAACTGCATTCATTATATTCTGTCAAAACAGGTAGAGGTGCCCTCTATAATTGATGGCGGTCAGTTTCAAATTAGGGTAAATATTTACAAAGTGAGTGAAATATGATCCTGATTAGGAAAATATGAAATGGTGTTGTGGGGGTGGAATAAAAAAAGTAAACTACATTGAATTAAAATAAAATCAAAATAAATATGTTCTACAGTGGGCTGTGCCACAAGTCAATCATTCGGACGACAGTTCATTGGCAAAATGTTGTATGTGCAGGCAGAGTTGTACTGCAGAAATCCATTTTGAAACTTTTTTAATTGCATACAATATTAAGCGTTGCTGGTGGCAGTCAGCAATTTTATTTTGAACAGGTTGAGCCTAATTTATTTACATCCATCTACTTCTAGGTTATGAACTGGTAAATAAAATTCCAGATATCAAGCACAGCATATGATAATTTTACTAACAGCATCACCCTACCCTAAAATCTACACACAACACAAACACACTCTCTCTTTCTGTCTCTATCTCACACACACTTACATAAACATGCCTGCACACATACATGCTCACTCACACACACAAGGCACACACTTACACAAACACAGATACACTCCCAATTTATTGGGTACAACATCTGTATGTGGTGTTGCATTCTCCTTATCAATCTGAATAGAAGACATGACATTGTAACAAACTTCATTTTTATTTTTGAGTGCTTCACTACATTACTATACTTTTTTAATACATCGTTAAGACACTAGAGCAGCTCACGTCCTGATCAGTTACATGAAGAGGAATGCTTCACCTCTGGCACTTAATGAGTTAAGCATTGCTTATCTTTTGAACATTAACACATATGCACATGACAGGCACCAGTATATGAACAGTGACTATTGGCTTGCTAATGGATGATAAAACATATGTGAGTGATGATGTCTTGTGGGATCATTGCTATCAGACTCACTGTTTTTAACTTTTTAGGGGGCTTGGATTCGGGCAGACAATGACCAGGTGATCACTCGGATAAAGTAGCCGTTTTTAAAATAGATTTCCATTTGCTGTGTAGTGGACAAATTTTTAGGCCTAATGGGACATTACATCTTGATGTCAGGGTCTCAAAATCCTACTTGGAGGCCAGCATTGTGTCAGTAATGCCACTGAGGTGAGACATGATACTTTCCTGGATGAAGGATGCAACCAACAAGGCATTGCGCACTCTATGCAGAACAACTAAGAAGTGTTTTGGTGTTAGTTCTAAAAGGAGCTTTCATCTGTTATTCATGTCTTTCTTAAATGGGATAGCACAGCTGAGATTTAATGAAGAAAGTCTGAACCAAAAATAAACATTTTCAGAACAGATTTTGTGAAGTGCCATAGTAGTACAGTATTAGTAAAAAGTAAAACAAAATCTTTGTCTGTGTTACATTAGAAGATAGAAGTGTTACAAAACTTGACCAAACATCTTCTAATTTTTTATTCACACACCCACATAACACACATTGGAAAAAATGCAATTTAACAGATGCATACACAGTCAATCCTGGAAAACTACCGCTAGGAGTTTAGTGTGTAGTTAAATTATGGTATTTCATATGTTCTGCTTCTAAAAAATATTCCATCTTACATGTTGTGCTCTGTCATATACTTTGCATGTGAAACAGAAGGCAGTGGGGAGATGTGAGTGGATAGAAGTAGTCTGGTGGATGAGTAAAGTGGTCAAATAATTATCACTTATCTGCTGTTTGTTTTTAATGTGTGAAGTCATATGGTAGATACATAGCAGATCACCACAGTGTGTAACTGGAAATGATATATACAAAGGTGTGGAAGTGAATGATTACAGTAGGTAGATTTACAGGTGACAATAAATGAAAATCAATGCATGCCATACCCAGAGGGTACAGTGTTAGCATTTTATGCACCCAAAAACACAGCTCATTGCATCTAGCAGTACAGAAGATGACAGGCATCAATGGGCCCTCATGTGTTTGCAAATACACTGTAAGCAACATCTGCTACCGTAACTGCAGAATTGCTCAGGGTGTAGATGGTCTGGGGGCATGACTAAGACCAGGGAATCTGTTATGTCTAATCCAATGGAGTCATGAAGCTTTACAAACAAAACACATTTAACATGCCACAGCAATACACTTGCAGCATCACACAGTTTACAGGGTGAGACCTCTGTGGTGCCAAATTTGCAGGTATCCTGGAGCTGTTAGTACAGAGTAAAAGATGCTATGAGTAATTAAGAGCACACTGGATTATAGGTTGGTGCATAATGAAAAAGAGAAAGTTTGCTGCATTATGAGATGGCACGATAAACTGTACTGACAGCAGACAGTCATGAAATGATGGCATGTCCACTCAATGTTTACACTCAAAAACAGCAGAACTACACAGTCTGTGGGGTAGGGGATGTCAAATAACATTGTACATTTCAATGTACAGGACACATAGCAGCAGTTTATTAAAAAAACAGCATATTTATTTTATGTTCTATTCAATCAAACATCCAGCACATTCCATTTGTCTGATTTATCGTGAGCCACAGTTGAACTGAATCTCCATTAGTACCCACCGTGACAATAACATTACACTTTTAAGATTATAAATGTATTTGACAAAGTGAAATTCAGTGCCTTGTTGATAACAGAAACCGTAGCAGTAATATAACAAACATATAAGCAATATGGAGCTAACTGTAATAGCATTACTCTTTACTTCCAGGGTGCTGCCAGTTTCTGACAGCATCACATAAACTCTCATCATAGCGCACTAAAGCATATAGTTGCCATGGAGTGCACAAATAACTAACGTCATCATTGAGCTGGCTCGCTCCCAATATCACTGTTAAAACAGGAAAAGAGAAACAGTAGCACCAGTGTCAGCCATGATTGTATTTATAGTGTGCTGATAAAATAAAAAAAAACTGCATCAATAACTCTAAGTAACTAACAGTGAAAAAAAGCAGTATTTATTAGACATAATTCATAACACATAACAAAGGATTCAATTATTTATTTAATTTCCTGTCTTCTTCAAGGCCAGCTTACATCTTTCTAGTTTGTTATACTCATCACCTCTCCTCCCACCACCCTTACGTAATACCCCCAGATGTGGTCTTTGAAACTTCTCAAGCAGTTATGTTTATATTTAAAGGCTGACTGGTCCAGAGAGTTGTCACAACCTTTATTAGGTAATGTCAATATTCACATAGTTAACCACCCCATTCCTTTTTTTTTGTCCCTTCTTTGAAGTGTCTCCTGGAGACATTCCTCATCGATGGTGAGGTGGGTTCTGTTGAAATGGTACAGCAATGATTTTCTATTCCTGTTTATCATCCGTTTAAACACCTCTGAATTTCCAGGGCACTTACCAGCTTCTTAGGCCCACAGGGTAGGGCTGATTCAACTGGTTCCTTCTTTCAGAATTTTTGCTGATTCTTGGAACAACCCCATGTCATTTCAAGTTGTATTCTGCTTCCAATCTAAGGATCTGGGAAATTTGCAAGGGTTTGTTTTACTGGTAGCAAGCTTTGAATTTTCAGTTGGACCGGGGAATGGTGGGCACTCTGGAAATGGCTATATAGATATTTAAAGCAGGATAGGTATTATTTCACACAATTTAGCATTTTACATAACCTTACTTATACTCCTCAAAAATTGTATGTGATGGGCGTGACCCTCAGAGGTGCTCCGCTGTGGGTCTGGGGTTGGTGTTCATAAGCATATCCTTTGGGATTGTCCTGAAATTGCCCCTTTTGGACTTCCATCCGTGATTCTCTTGACCCTTGGTTGGGACTGGATTCTTTGCCCCACAGATCTGTCTTGTTGGTGTTTTCCTGGCTGAGTTATTTGGCCCCATAGGCGTATATAGCCTTGTAATCTGATGACCGCCAAGTTAGTATTATTATGTCACTGGATGGATGATACTATACCCTCCCTCTGTGAATGGCTACAGGAATTTTACTAGCATTGGCAGTTGAGAGATAAAGTCCACCACCAGGACAGATTTGAGAGTATAAAGTGCATTGGGAACCCCTTGAGCGCTCTTAACTTGTAAGCAAATTTTATAAGGTGGGTTCCTTGGGAACCCCTCCTGCCTCATTTTTCCCTTTACTTTCTCTGACATTTACTTTGCTGTGCTCTGTTGGGGAGGGGCCTGGGGGATGGGGAGGGTGGGGGTCATAAGGTGGTGGTTTTGTATATGTATATTTTTTTCTTTTGTTTTTGGGAATGTACTGGCTATATTTGATGTGCAGATTTTGTGCATTCTCCTATTTCAAGTGGTATTGATGTTTGTGTATTTCTTGAAAACTTTAATAAAGTATGTTAATTCTGAAAAAAAACATGTTTACACAGTGCAAGCATTGAAAATGCAATTGCAGTGTGTCTTTCAATTCTCTAGTCTTGGATGTTTTATGACATCGTATATCTGTATAGCATTCCTTTGTGACTTCTGACCTTAACACTGCTACATCCTACAGTATCTGTAGTGCTATGCTTCCAGCTAATTATTTCTCTAAAAACTGTGTAATTTATGTATAGAATAAAACAGTTTTTAGAAGACCTACTATAAAATCACTTATTTTGTGCATCTCAGGATGACATAAGCAAGGGGAAAGTTAGAAAGAGAGGGAGATAGTGTGACATAGACAGCCAGTTCTGAGTGCTGTATAGTATTTTTTTTATAAAATGTATTAATGATTATCTCTGCTGAAAAATCAAATGATCTAGGAATGACCTCACTCAACCCCCACCCCCAGATTTCAGCTGGCTGATGCAGGCCAAGAGAAATGCTGACAGCATGTATCACACACACTCAGTTTATAGAGACAATGTGTTACATGGAAGACTTTAATCAAGGATCCTGCTTCTCTGAGTTAATTACAGAGTTGTTTAAGTTAACTTTGTTAAGAGGAAATCATAAAAAGGTTTATGACGTTGAAGAGAAAACACAGATTATTACACAGAGGTGAGAGGTTGTAAATGCTCATATGATGCCTGTGTGAGGAGGACAAGCATGACTCAAAAGAGGTGTCATTGAACTTGAGTTATCTAAGGTTGCAAAATTAATACTTTGAAATTACATCCTGTGGTTGTATAGAAATATATACTTTTTAGATATTTTGACAGGGAGGAGCTAGATGGCCTCAAGCAAAAGAAGTGGGCAAAACCAGCTTTAAAGATTATTCTGTTTCACTACAGACACTTTTATCTGACACTGACCAAGAAATCATCTGAGCACTGAAAACAGGTATTTAGAAAGCTAGACAAAATCTAAATATTGTTGTAGGAATTGCACTATTTTAAACCTTGTTTTGTTTAAAGATATGTATGTCTGTGATATAAGAGTTATGTATTGTATGTTTGACATATTATTATATATTTCAGTAAAACTCTAATTTTAGAGCATACCTGGTCTGTCTTTGAATTGCTTTCTTTAGCTAAGAAATATTTATGGTTATAGCAGACAGCAGACAAAAGCTTGCATGGTGGTACCAAACTGGAAAGAGAAGTGTTTTAAATCTGAGGTCTTTATTAAAGTTTTAAGGATTCATCTCTGAATACCTGGTTAGGTGCCTGTAGGCAAAGATATCTGGCCCCCGAAGACAGATATATCTGAGCCTGTGCATTGGGTATGCTAGCAAGAGGTTAACAGTTTGAATCTCTCCAGAACTTGAGACCAAAGGTTGATCTGAACTCACAAAACAGACAAGAGGGTTACCTTGTTCTGTTCACTGTTCACAAGACTGCACTCAGAGGTTGGCACTTTGGGAGTAGAGGCCTGACCTGCTGAGTGAATCTGTGACAGATAGCAATCTCAGTTACAGTTGAAAGGCTGAATAAGTTGACATGTTTATGAGCTATGAAGTCTTCTTAAAGATAATTCTACCCTCTGAACAAAATAGTGTTTTCAAGACTGCTCAGCCCAAATGAACACAGCAGACTGCTTGCTTCAATTAGCACAGCAATTCTTCAAAAACTTTAATTGTATCTAGTCTGTTGGGTATCTGGAGAGCTCCCTTTCTCTACTGTCATAGCAAGACTTCCACAGGCTATGCCCACTGTAGCCATAAAAGCACTGCATCACAAAAATGCTTACTTTATTTATAGTCTTTCTATAGATACATTAGTGAAAGGAGAATGTCTAAAGGGTATTACTAAGATCAAATGGGATAAGGAGGAGTGTGAGGAGGAGGACCAAGGAAAAGTATTTATCCTAAATAGATACTTCTGCTCAGTATTTACTATGGAGAAGGTATGGCAGGATCCACAGCTCAGCACCAGAGACACAGAGGGAGGGATGTGTGCACAAGTCCCTTCACAAAAGAAAGGGTCCTACAAGAGCTTGCTAAACTCAGAGTGGACAAGGCAATAGGACCTGATGGCATACATCCCAGGGTACTAAAGGATCTAAGTGTGGAACTAGCAGAGTCATTAGCATAACTCTTAAGTGAGTCTCTGAGCACAGGAGAGGGTCCCAGAAGACTGGAGAGGGCTCATGTGATCCCGCCCACAAGAAAGGTAGCAGGGAGGAGCCGGGAAAACAGACCAGTCAGTCTTACCGGTAGTGGGCAAGATTATGGAGGCACTCCTTAAGGAAAGGATAGTGCAACACCTGGAATCCATAGGAGCATAGGATCAAAGACAGCATAGGTTTACAACAGGAGATCCTGTCAAACTAATCTCATAGACTTCTTTGACTGGGTAACCAGAGCGGTGGACCAAGGAGTGCAGTTGATATCCCCTACCTTGACTTCAGCAAAGCTTTTGATACTGTTTCACATAGAAGATTAATTAATAAGCTGGGTAGGCTCAGGATGGGTCAGAAGTTGGTCAACTGGGTGACAAACTGGCTGGCGGGCAGAAAACAGAGAGTAGTGGTAAATGGTATACAGTCAGAAGAAATGCAAGTCACAAGTGGGGTACCTCAAGAATCAGTCCTGGGACCATTCCTCTTCAATATCTTCATCAGAGACATTGCAGATGGACTGGAGAGTAAGGTTTGCCTGTTTGCAGATGACACCAAGATCTGCAACAGAATAGATTATCCAGATGGGGTGGGAAGAATGAGAAGAGATCTGTAAAACTGGCAAATGGTCAGAAGAGTGGCAACTGTTGTTTAAGGCAAGGAAGTGCAAGATCATGCACATAGGAAGAGAAACCCTGAAGCTACCTATAGGTTGGGAAGGAGTTGCTGGCAATCACAAGGAAGAAAAGAGACTTTGGGAATCATCATCACAGATGACCTGAAATCATCCAAGCAGACCACTAAAGCAGTAGGTAAGGCTAGAGGGATGTTGGGGTGTATTAGTAGGAGTATCTCAAGTCATAGGAAGGAGGTAATAATCCTCTTTACAAGACACTGGTTAGCCCCATCTGAGTACTCATGCAGTACTGAGGCCACACCTGCACAAGGACATTAACAAAATGGAGGCAGTCCAGAGAAGGGCAACCAAAATGGTGCAGGGTCTGCATCAGAAAACATATGAGGACAGATTAACAGTGCTCAATATGTATACCCAAGACCAAAGGAAGGAGAGAGGTGATATGATTGAAACATTCAAACATCTTAAGGGCATTAACTAGGTGAAAGAGGCTAACAGAAAAATAGCAGGACAAGAGGACACAGCATGAGATTAGGGGAGGCCAATTAAGGGTAATGTGAAGAAGTTCTTTTTCACAGAAAGGGTGGTGGATGCATGGAACAGCTTACCCCAGGAAGTGGTGGATATAAACAGAGTGCGGGGCTTCAAACAGGCATGGCATAGACATAAGGGAGAAATACAGATGAGTATGAATAGATAGACCATTGACAGAGCAAAGGCATGTTATATTTTCAACATCTATCTACAATAAAGCAATAAATACTGGAGGCTGTGTACATCAATGCAGAGTGCTCATTCCAAACCAGAAAAGAGCTAATGAAACCTTTATTAAAGGTCACTAATGAAGAAGACCACTTAAAATACCACCAACAGCTTAATCTGATTCAAGGTCAGTTGGAATTTATCTATATCCTCCCGGTCGTGCCTGAAAATAGACAGGATTTGTCTAGTGCACTTACCCGTCAACAAAACTGAATAAATAAACAAATAAATAAATAAATAGATAGAAACAAATAATCTACTAAATATCTCAGAAATGAGACAAAAAGCCGAGAAGTTAAAAATAAAGATGGAAATTCTTCAGGTGTGGTCAATAAAAACATCAACTAAGAGTGAGATCAGAAATGTTGCTTTAATCTAATACAGGCTAACCAGACTTTGTAAAAACTAGATGAAATGTGGCAAAAATGGCACCTGAAATGGCACCTAAACAATCCTGGTGAAACAGAAACCAAGAAAAAAATGCTAAAACCAAGAACCTAAATGATCAAATCTCAGAAAATATGCTGAATATGGCTAAAGAGAAAACAGAAGCAAAATGCAAACATTGGGGCAGGAGACCTCATACCAAACCGGAAACAAAACAGCAAACGTAATCAGGCAGAAGATTTAAGCCAAAACCAGTAGAGTATGGACACTTGAGACAATGAACTGGAGGTTCAAGGCCAAGGAGGATCACTGCTCAGTTTTAAACAAAATCATAAGGAAGGGTCAGGGCCAGATGATACCCCACTAAATGGGCTATACACATCATGATTTCCTTTAATAACTTACAAAAGAATAAAGTTGCAAGAAATTCCAGAAAGTGTTCAAAACATCAAAAAGGAGTAGACAGCAGGCCCTGGATGCCAAAGTTGATGAGCTGTCAAAAGAATAGAACATCCTGAGACTAGAGTGTCACATTTGGAAGACAAATCAACCCTGTAGTTGGCAAAGTGCAAAATTAAAATTACAAGTTCAACAGCTATCTGCAAAACAAGATGACCACGAGAACAGAGCAAGAAAAAAAACAACTTGTAAACGTTTGGTATCTTGGTGAGCTGGGAAAGGAAACATCATTAAAAGTGTTGTATCAGAGCTATTGAAAAGTCTCCTTGGCTGAGAGCTGGACACACCTGTGTGGCTGGACAGCAAACTTGACTTCTCTGTCCACGTGGATGCTATCCATGCCACGCTGCACCCTAAGCTTGGTGCCTTGTGCAGAAATAAAGATTGTGCTTCCCTAGAGGTATACCAAGAGCTTGTCACAAAAATGGTGGTACCTGTCATTGACTATGCAGATGTGGTCTATGGGTCTGCCTCTCCACCTCCCTGGCCAGACTGAATTCCCTCTGCAACTCCTTCTGTCACTTTACAACCAACTCACCCTATCCAGCTCATCACTGTTCACTTTAGTCATCTCTATCTATTTTCTGCTTCCATACCATATCTGATGCGCTGTGTCTCCTTCATATCTAAATAATGGGTTGGATCCCTTCCTCCTACCTCTCCTTGCTCCTCTCCATTGCTCCCTCTTGCTCCCTCTGCTGCAGGAAACAACACACCTTTGCTTTGTCACATCCCCATACCTCAGCTGGCTAATCAGCCTTTGCCTATCATCTCCCTTCACTTTGGAACCAGTTTCCCTCTTCCCTTTGTTTTATTGACCCTCCTGCCTCCCTCAGACACCAGCGGAGACTCATTCCCTTTCCCCATTGCTTCTGTTTTCCTTCCTCGTAATTGTCCCCTTACACCATGTATAATTGATTAACTGCGGTATTTTTATTTTTGTATATTTTGCACTTTCTGGCCCGGATATTCAGAGCAGTTGTGCATGGCACAACTCAGTTGCACGGCATAAAGTGCAAACTTGCACCAAGGAGCCATATTCAGCATGTGCCATTGTGCCAATGTGCAACTATAATGAATGCAGGTGCAAGTGCAGGGTGTGTTTCCATGATTATCCAGCGCAGTGGCATATTCAACCATGGAACCATGGCGCAAGTATGGAACAAATCAAAGTTGCTCCGAGCAGACTTGTCCCTATAAATACAGGGAGCAAACACACAGACAGCACTTAGCCGGGGTGAGAGATCAGGAATGGGAGAGAGAGAGACAGACAGACCAAGGCAGAGGCAGAGGGAGAGGGACAGAGGTGGCACTGGAGAGGGAAAGGTGGCACAGGTAATGACAGAGAGATGTGACAGAGACACACACACTGACAGGCAATGCACCAGGGTGGCACACAGACAGCAGCAGCCAACTGTCCAGGGGACATTGGACAGCAAGGGCCATGGACAGTGTGTCCTTCATGATGGAGGTCGTAATGAGGGGTGTGAGGGGCAGGGAAACAGCAACGTGGCTGAGGAAGGACCCATCAGCGATATGCCCACACAGGTGGTACCGTACAGCAACACCTTTGAGAATTACAGTGACATGGAGATTGTGGGTTGGTACCACCTGAATAGGGCCATTCTGAGGCAGCTCTGTGAGCTGTGCAGTGAGGAGATGCAGGCACTCACCAGATGGAGCCATGCCGTGTTCGTGGAGATAAAGGTGACAGTCATCATGTGGCTGCTCACCACAGGCACCTTCCAGAGACCAACAGGGGACACCACAGGCATAATCCAGTCGGCCATGTCCCACCTCCTCACACAGTTCCTCAACGTTCTGCTGCCATGTGCTTCAGAATTTATCCATTTCCCCAGCACACAGGTGAAGTGTACAAGCAACCATGCAGGACTTCCACAGGGTTGCACATATGCCTGGCATGATTGGGGCCATTGACTGCACCCACATGGCCATCTGCAGCCACCTGGACCCGAGGGTGTCGTATACATTAGCCAGAAGGGGAGCCCCAGCATAAACTGCAGGTGGTGTGCGATGCCATGGGTACATCACTAATGTCTGTGCCAAACACCCTGGGAGTGCACATGATGAGTTCATCTGGTACAGCTCCGTGCTGTGCCACAGGTTTGAATAGTGGACATCCCCATGGGCCTCCTGAGTGGGTGAGTAAGGCATGGGCAAGGGGCAATGGGCAGAGCAGACCTTGGGATGGGGAGGGCAGGGTGTGCATGTTGGTGTGGGTGCCAGGGACATGTGAGGTGCAACATAGCATAGCAGAGGCTAACCATATCATTATCCACACAGGAGACAGGCGTATCCACTGAGGCCCTGGCTGCTCACCCTTTACTGGCACCAGTCATCCAGAGCAGAGGAACACTACAACGAGGCACGCCAGCACCCACAACATCATCAAGTGTGCCTTTGGCATTCTGAAAGCACATTTCCATTGCCTGGACAGGTCAGGCAGTGCCCTACAGTACAGCCCCTCAAAGCCTGTGGCCTATTCCTGGCCTGCTGCATACTGCACAACATGGCCATTGACCATGGGATAGCTGTCAAGGCTGATGAGGGTGACAGTAGTGGAGACAATGGACAGCCACCCCTAAGTGGAGGGATCTCCAGCTGCTACAGCAGCGTGAAGCCACCGGGACACCATTGCACAGGAGCACTATGGTGCACACAGGTAGGTGGTGCGATACACATGCATGGGCCACACAGAAAGGTACAGCACACATACAGGGGTGTGCATGGCAATGGGCATGCACACACAGAGCTGTGATACAGGGGTAGGGGTCAGTGGCACACAACCACACACACAGCAACACACACACACACATATACAGGCGTTGGTATGTGGTGTGGATCAGATGCATCACACCAGTGCACAGGCGCAGCGGTGCTAAACTGGCCTCATCACACCCATGCCACACAGTCCAGTGGCTGGGCAAGCACGAGACAGGCAGCGTGCGGCATGACACAGAGGCCACACCAGTGGTAGGCACACACACTGCCCATGTGCACACAGGGCAGCAGCTGCAGACTGCAGTCAGGGCGCCCACATCAGGTCCACTGCGGAACCATGGCTACCACAGCCATGGGGGTGGCCACACTGTGGCCAATAAAGCAGCCAGGCTGTGCATCATCCATGGGGGTTGGCAACAGCTCCCCAGGGGTTGAACCGAGGACGCGACCATGTCCACGGGGTGTGCAGGTGCCCAAACAGGCCAGCCTCAGGCATGCCTGGATGCCTACATCAGAGCTCAGCTTTGACTGTGAGGGTCGCCCAACACTAGGTTCATGGGGTGGACATCACACTGTGGGGATCATCTGTGCATGACCATGCCCTGTGGCAGCCAGCAATGCAAAGCCATCCGTGATCGCGGTGGCAAGTATGATCCAGGGATGCAGTCATGGCCTCCTGCATGTGCTGCATCCCAGCCAGGATCTGTGCAGTGCCCCTCTCCTGCTACTCAGCTAACTAGCACACCACCGCATGCAGTGCGTGCACCCCAGTGGCAAGCAGCACCTGTTACTGAATGGACATCTGCAGCAGATGGGTGTGCTCAGCCAGCTGGTCAGTGTCCTAGGGTTCCCAGGAGGATGCCGATCCTCATGTGGTGACCGGCCATGCTGCAGAGCCCCCTCTCTGGTGGACGCTGCACAGTGGGGTCTGCAGGCGGAATGGGCATAGCAGGCACACAGGAGGTGGACCCTGCCCAGCTGCCTGGTGTCACCCACAGTCTGCTGCCATCACCTGTCTGGCCACTGTACACTGCCCAGCACCTGTGTGGCCACACTACCACTGCTGCAGGGCACAGCTGTGGCAGCACACACCGCTGCACCAACAGTGGTGACAGGCAGCTTTTCTGCCACCAGCAGAACACTGGGTGTGGTGCCTGTGTCAGCTGCCAGAAGCAGCGACACACCCACAATGTCACCCATGCCATCCAGGAGCTGCATGTAGTCCTCATTGAGTCAGACCGCTCGATCTGTGTCTTCACACAGGACACAATGGCTGGCATCATGGAGGATCACATCTAGGCCTCATCTGATGCCAGGTCCAGGACATTTGCCTGCATTGTGGTGCTGAGCTGCAGCCTGTCAGGCCCCGGATCCCAGTGAGATGGATGGCTGGTCTTCTGGAGCCATACCAGTATCCACAGATGTTACCAGTGCTTACGTCATCTGCACAGAGGTGTGCTGGTGCTGCAAGAAAAAAGGCATGTAAGTGATGCAATGCCCACATATGACCCACCTACACTGCCGCTGCATGTGTCCTGCAGCATGGCATGCATGTGGGGCACACACATGCACATGACATACATGCCGCTGCAGCATGCCAGCATGCCCATGTACACAACCTCCATGCCACCAGCTGTGCGTGGCTGACATACTTACCATGCAGTGATGGGATGCCACCCATCTGGAATCCACCTCCAGGCACACCCTCCACAGTGGTGCAGTGCATGGTGACTGCCACCAACTCCTCCTGTGGCGTTAGCATTGTGCATCCACAAGCCCCCTCTGGTGAAGTCTGGGCTGCATGGATGGCTGCCACCTTCTCTTAATGAGCCTCTTGTCTGTCCTCACCTTCTTCCTGCACTCCTGCGCTGATTGAAGGTGGCTGCCATGCTGGTTGATGTATGCTTCAACCTCCTCCCATGCACCAGCCCTGGCCTGTGGTGCGCCACACCACTCAACAGGGGCTCCCTGTCTAGGTAGGCCTCGAGCAGGGCATCTGTCTCTTCCTTTGTGAAATTGGGCATGTGCTTCCATGCAGGCCCATGCTTCACACCTCCTCATGATCCGACATGTCACTGCCTGTGAACATGGACAGCACAGTGTGTCATAGGCAGCATCTCCTTGGTCCATCCCACCATGCAGTGCTGTCTGCTCCCAGTGAGCTGCAGCAGCATGCATAACTTACCTTGAAAGAATGCAATACCAGTCCATGGCCTGTGCTGTTCCATGGTGCTTATAAGGTACAATGTATGCAAATGAGGTTTGGTGCAACAATAATGACATGCTAATGCATCCAGTGTGCCACACATTGGCTGATGAGCTCATTTGCATGTGGTGTCTGAATATCAGGATATTGCACCATGTGCAATGAGACTGCACTGGAGCAAGACACAGCACAGTGTGCACACATGCGTGGTGTGCAGGCCTGCAGTGCACATGTGCACCACGGTATTATGGTGTCAATCGTGCACCATACACTGACAGCGCAATACAATGACATGGCACATGATGCACCTGGCCTGCTACATGCATGGTCGCGCATGGTATATCATGCCCTATTGCGCATGTGCACACTGCGCAATGATGGGAGACCTCTGACCCCTGGTTAAGACCTCTGACCCTGTGACCCTGTTAACCATGCACACCACACATCTCCAGCACTGTGCGATGGGTGGGCACTGTGCATGTTCCCCTGCATCGTGCATCAAGCGTATGTTGTGGACACGTGCATCTCCTGCCACCATTTTCATCCCAGAGACTGTGGTAGATAACATGGCATAGGGACAGTGGCATACCCTGAACTAGTCACAGGTGGAGCTGGTAAACCTGGTGGTCTGGTCGAGCCCCACGCCCCTACTCTTTGGGCAGGTGCCCCGCAGCAGGCCAGGGTCACTGTTGGCAGGATATTGCTACCAGGCTGCAGCAGAGGACTGGGGTGGCCAGGATAGGGGAGCAATGTCACCACCGGTATGAGGACCTCATGCAGTGGGACCTAGAGCACCTGAAGAGGCTCAGACATGCATCAGGAGGAGCCTGTGCCACGGCCAGGTAAGTCTTCCCATATTGCATGTGTGCCCTGGTGCTGTACTGTGGTGTTGGCTAGGCTGCCTGGCATGCCCTGTAGAGAGGACTGCTGTCATCATGTGCATCGCAGAGTGGTATTGCCAGCCACTGCTTGCATTGTGATGCAGACGTGCGGGACGTGTCGGGGGCACACCCTGTGCACAGGGGTGGGGGTGGTTGGTGGCTGCTGTGGTTGATTCCTGATGTGTACCTGTCTTCTTTCCATTCCCAGGGCCTGATGATCATCACTGGGCACAGGCAGCAGCTGCACAGTAGGCCAGACAGGCCAAGGTGTAGCGGGACTGGCTCGTGAGGGGCCTGAGTGCAGGTAGACACTGTCATGGTCCTTCACACTGTACATGGGGTGTGGCAGGGAGTGGGTGTGGCATGGCTGCCTGTCCCATGTGCCATGGCAGCGTGTGTGTCACACTGTGCGTGGTACATGCCACTGTGGCGCATCCATTGGATATGTGTGCCAGCTGATGGTGGGGCGGGTATGTGCCTGGCTGCCACAGTTGTTGCTATGGTGCTGCTGGTGCACTGTGCCATGTGACTGTCATTGTGCAGTTGGGAGGCTATTGTGTGGCAGGGACCACTTCTGTACAATGTCATGGTGCACTGAGTTGCTGGCAGGTGTTGGCCCACCCCCTGTGGGTGGCCTGTACGGGCCTCCAGGGTGTGTGTTCCTACTGCCCATTGCGCACTGTGGGTAGGCATGGTTCCTTGGGACATTGCACTGATCACCTGTCCTGTCCCTTGTTATAGGTGCCCAGTGGCGAGACTTAGGGCAGACAATATGGATGACTGCTCCAACAGATATCCTCATCACCTCCACAATGATGGAGGTGGTGTTCCAAATTAGGCACCTTCTGTTGGCGGAGAGGAGGTGGTGACTATGCCAAGGGGTGGCAGGACATGGGTGCTAATTTGGTCCCAGCATTCCTCTGTTTCCCCTGCTGTACCTCCCCTACAGTCCCCCTTCTCACTGTACAGTCCCTGTTCCCTGTCCTTCCCTCACTTTGCCTACCCTTTCCCAGCCACTTGTTTTATAAATGGTTTTGTTCATTAATATATATTTTTGACTTACCTGCCTGTGTCAGTGTTTGCTTTGCAGGTGGCATGAGGAGCTATGCTGCACTGGCCCAGTGTCTGTCCATGTGGTGTGCATGTGTTGGGGTGCATGTTGTGCTTCTGTGGTTCACTGCTGTGTGCTGTGGTGTTTCCCACTGTGGTGGTGTCCTTCCCTCCGTTGGTGGCTCTACCTTGGGGTGCCCATGAGGCAACTGTCAGGGGTGTGTGGTGGGTGTGTGCATGGTGATGGCACACAGCCATGGTCATTGGTTGAGTACTGGCCCCACACTGTGTTGGGGCCCCTACTTGTGTATTGTGCAGCCTGTCCAACATGGTCTGCCATGCTACCTGCCTCTCAGCATGTTCAGTGCCTACTGTGTGGGCTTTCTGTGTGCCTGTGGTGTGTGTGTGTGCTTGGCTGCATGGCCCTGGGTGTGGCCTGCTATGGTCTTTGAGGGGGCATGGCCAACAGTCTGCGGGGTGCTCCTTGATGGCCCTCCATTGTCACCTCCTGTTGCCTGTTATCTGTGCCACTGTTGTGTTCTGGGACAGGTGTCTGGGTGCCTGTGTGCACCCTGCTGTGCTCTGGTGGTGGAGGCCCCTGTGACCTGTCACTGTGCTTCCCTGGCTCTGTCCCTGGGTCTGTTCTCTGTGCTGTGCCCACCTCTGTTGCTCTGCTGCTGTGCTCCTACAGTTGTGCTGGAGCATCTCTTTCTGCACCATGGCACAACTCTGTTTGCTCCATGGCACAACTCTATTTGCACCATGGCACAACTGTGCCATATTCTTCTGGGTTGCGCTGGCGTAGTTCAGCCTGTGCAACCTCTGAACATGGCACCTGTTATGCCGTGGTGCATCAGTTTTGCACTGCGCCAGTCTTGCTCCAGCCTTTGGCACATTTCTGAATATCTGGGCCCCTATAGTCAGTGTGTGCCATGATTTTGCACTTTTCTTGTAACACTGGATTAATCAAAGCGATGTACTGTATTTTACCCTTTGCCCCTCCCACAGGTCACACCTGAAAACAAGCCCCAGCTCTGTGTACCTTTCCTGGTCACAAATTTTCAAATACATACAAACATACACACATATGTACAAACAAAGACAGACATCAATCAATCAATAAATTGATGGAGATCACTGAGATGGGACACATAAAATCTATCTTCCAGTTATTGTGACATTAGTAAGAAGCAAAGACAAATTGAGATTTATGAAAGCAGTTACGCAGAACAGGACTTTTTCTATTCACTATCAAAACATCAGAAACAGGCAGGAATACTCCCAGTAGCTTTTGAAGCTTATAAGGCAATTCACAACTACACAGCAAACCTTGTGGTAAGGAAAAACTAAATCAGTTGTGATCTGTCTGGCATGACTAATGGTATTTCTAAATGGACAACTTTTGATTTATGAAAGCAATACAGAACTTGTAAAGATATACAAATACATTTGCCAAACCTTTTTCAAAGGGACTTAAAGCGTTATTAAAATAAGTTGTGTGGACCTGGGCTGGGGGTGGACTCAAATATGAGGTAAAAGGAGAAATGTTATTCTAAACTGCCACTGCATTTGTGATACAATTGATTGGTTATTACCTTGCTTTTCTCTTGCTTCTTTTCTATTAATTTTCTTTTTCTGGTTAATTTTGTTGCGTCATTCCTCTGTTTGTTTGGAAGTACAATAGCCCCTGCTAGTGCAGATGTGCCAAGTGAGTAGGGTGTGAAGACAGATTATATCCTAAGCATCCTTGATGGTGGTGGGCAGGATGGGCATTCAGGGAGGGGTAAGGAGGAGAAGTGGGACGGTTTCTGTATTACAAAAATTAAAAAGAGAGAGAAGACGGTTATAATACTAATTTGGAGGTTACACACATTGATTTCTGTGCATGCTGCATGTTTTGTAGGGCAGAAAGGAAAGGAAATAGAAGACTATATCTCACGGGACAGTTTTAAATTTGCAACTTGGAACGTGAATGGCAGAAGAAGTCCTACCAAACTATACACAGTTCTAAAATATATAAGAGATAAGGGATTTGATGTGACAGCACTTCAAGAAATGTATCCAAATAAATAGGAATCCCAAAACTAAAAAGTTGGCAAATTAAAGAGGTATATTTTCTCAAACAGTAGGCACTAAGAGTAAGAGAGGCCGGACTGACAGAAAAAAAATCTAGAAGGCAAATAAGATTCCTACTCAGACGATGAAGGCAGAATTGTACTAGCACATGGTCAATTTGCAGATCTGTCATGTGTGATGGGATCTGTTTATGCTCCATTCAAAGATTTGCAACCCTCTTTGCCTCTAATAATATGGTGTTATGTCTGCGGGAATGTGAGAATATTTTGTTGGGTGGTGATATTAATAGTCTTGTTAATATTCTGTTGGACAAAACTTCAATAAGTAAAAGATGGGGCAAATTCAAATGGATTATTTTAAATAATTTTTGATCAGCAGTTGATTGATATTTGGAGACAGCTGCGTGCTGATGCTAGACAATAACTTTTATTCTTACGTACCATAGGTTTGCAGCTTGGTTTTATTGTTGTGTTCAAGCCATTTCTGATTAACTAGTCATGTCACCAGACCGATACTGAAACAGCGTGTATAGCAGACCATAGTCAAGTCTCTTTTTTGTGTATTGGATAGATTAAATCCTAGACGTTCTATTTGGAGACTGAACAATTATCTATTAAAAGGGAATCAGCAATTTGGTTAAGGAAACTATGAATTCATTCAGTTGAACAAAATGGACACCACTAATATTTTTTTTCAGTTTGGGATGCTTTAGAAGCTATGGGGGAGGTGCTTATAGCAGAGTTGTCCAGAACAAATAAGCAACAGAAGTCTACTGAAAATGTAGAGGACCAATTACAAGAGCTAGAGTGAAGAGTTAAAATGGGGCTGAAAGTGTACTATGAAAAATGATAAATAATACAGTCTTTTGATATTAAAACAATTGCTAAAACAACAGAAATGCTGGCATTTACCTAGCAAGATGCTGGGTAACATTCTGGCTAAACAAGAGCAATAGAACAAAAGATGAAATTACTTCTATTTGTGACAATAGAGGCAGATCATTAATGGAAAAGATGAAGTTTCTAAATGCTTATTGAGTTTTATCAGGATCTTTGCAAATCATACTGTAATCCATCAGAAGATTAGTTAAACTTCCATGCTTCTCTTTGCAAAATGTTAACCTGTCCCCAGAAGAAATAAGTCAGTTATTAGCGCCCATAGGTTAAGAAGAAATTAATTTGACTTTAAGATTAGTTGCTAAGGGAAGTGCCCTGGAGATGATGGCTTTACACGAATTTTATTTATTTAAAATGTTGGTAACAGGGAAAGGCACGCTGAGCCAAGGCTCATTTCCAGGTGAGACCTGGGAAAGGGGTAGAACAATAATACAACGCCATATACAGGAAGATTACATACAAAGAAATACCATGAATACAATACAGTGGTGTGAAAAGTATTTGCCCCTTCCTGATTTCTCTATTATTGCATATTTGTCACACTGGATGTTTTCAGGTCTTTAGACAAAATGTAATATTAGATAAAGGAACCTGAGTGAACAAATAACACTTTTTTTTTTTATTTCACTTATTTAATGAAAAAGTTAACCAACACCAATTGGCACTGTGTGAAAAGTAATTGCCCCTTACACTTAATAACTGGTTACGCCTACATTTAGCTGCAATGACTGCAACCAAACACTTCCTATAATTCAATATCAGTCTTTCACATCGCTGTGGAGGAATTTTAACCCACTCTTCCTCGAGAACTGCTTTAATTCAGTAACATTTGGTAGGTTTTCAAGCACAAACTGCTCGTTTCAGGTCCTGCCACAGCATCTCTATTGGGTTTAGTCTGGACTTTGACTAGGCCACTCCAAACTTTAATTTTACTTTTTCGCCATTCTGATGTGGACTTGCTTTTGTGTTTTGGATCATTGTCTTGCTGCATGACCCAACTACGCTTCAGCTTCAGCTGACGGAAGGATGACTGGACATTCTCCTTAAGAATTTTCTGGTACAGAGCAGAATTCATGGTTCCTTTAATTATGGCAAGTCATCCAGGTCCTTAGGCAGCAAAGCATCCCCACACCATCACACTACCACCACCATGTTTGACTGTTGGTATGGTGTTCTTACTGTGGAATGCTGTGTTTGACTTACGCAGACATTATGGGATCATGTTGTTCAAAAAGTTCCACTTTTGACTCATCTGTCCATAGAACATTTTCCCAAAAGGCTTGTGGATCATCCAGGTGCTTCTTGGCAAATGAGATACCAGCATTTATGTTCTTCTTGGTTAGCAGTGGTTTCCGCTTTGCTACTCTCACATGAAGCCCATTTTGCCCAGTCTCTTTCTGATTGTGGAGTCATGAACACTGACCTTAGCTGAGGCAAGAGAAGCCTGCAGTTCTTGGATGTTGTTTTAGGATCCTTTGAGACTTCTTGGATGATTTTACACTGCGCCTTGGAGTAATTTTGGCAGGCCGCCCACTCCTGGGAAGGTTCACTACTGTTCCAAGTGTTCTCCATTTGGAGATTATGGCTCTCACTGTGGTTCGATGGAGTCCCAGAGCCTTAGAAATAGCTTTGTAACCCTTTCCAGACTGATAGAGGGCAACAAAATGTTTTTCTGATCTTTCAGGAACTTCCTTTGATCATGGCATAATGTGCTTGTTGAATCTTTGTGCTGGCAATGTGACTCTGATGGTAAGGGCCAAAATAAGTGAGGTTTATATTGAGCAGGGCTGGCTGTAATCAAGCCTGGCTGTGTTCAATCAGCTGACTCTAATTATCCCTTTAATTGGGTTGATTTAACTAGGGGCAATTTTTTTCACACAGTGCCAGTTGGTGTTGGTTAACTTTTTCATTAAATAAATGAAATAAGTAAAAAAAGTGTTATTTGTCCACTCAGGTTCCTTTATCTAATATTATATTTTGTCTAAAGACCTGAAAACATCCAGTGTGACAAATATGCAATAATAGAGAAAATCAGGAAGGGGGCAAATACTTTCACGCCACTGTATTTACATTGATGTGAAAACATTCCACCTTGTGACTAATACTTGTTGTGGCTAATACAATAAAATAGAATATGTACATTGATTTGTAAACAATGCACAGATATTGGTCAGACTAAATTAGTAACTGGGGACTCTGATGTGGAGTAAGCAGAAGGTGTTAGGGGAAGGGAGTGGGTGGCTAGGGCAGTAGAGGAAAGATGGGGCATATTGACTCAGATGTGAGGAGTGGGCAAGCATGGGGTGGCTAGGGTGGTTAGAGAAAAGGTGGGGCATGTTGACTCGTGTGAAAAGAGGGTGAGCAATCACGTCGGGGAGGGGGAGTAGTTTGACATGCTTTTTGATGGATTTTGCAGTAGGGAGAGTGTGGACTGGGAGAGGAAGGTTGTTGCAGAGGGCTCAGAGCCTGTAAGCAATGGATGATTTCCCAAGAGTGGATGTGGTTGGGGCAGAGCAAAGGAGTGGTGGTCACAGTTGCTTAGTGAGTATCCTGAGTTGGGGCAGGGGCTAGCAGCACTGAAAGGTAGGAGGAGGGTGCCAAACCAGAACTTGGTGATGAAGGTGACACAATGAGTAAGATTTTGGCTGACGAGGAGGGAAGAGATGTGGTGCGATACAGGGAACAGTGATGAGTGTGATATGGAAGGTTAGTGATGAAACAGCAGAATGAATGTAATAGAGGGTCCAACTTTGCTGGTTATGATTGAGGTGCTGAGCTGTACACTTGGAGATGAGTTATTTTCTAATGGGGATCAAGAGACTGTCCATGTGTTTATACAGCATGTTTAATTTAGGCTGCGGCTTGCTATTGAGACATCCAAGTGCAGGGTTTTAAATAATTGATTAGCAGTTTTTTTTGGGACAATAATAACTCTACAGAAAGCATTTATATAGGTTTTCTAGAAGTGTTATGTTTGTTAAACACAGTGAGGCAAGTGCTATGCATTTTCACAGTGTTTTAGAACTTTATGAGCAAAACACTAATCAATTTTAGAGTTAAATAAAACCCTGAAGTGGCAGGAGAAATCCAGTATAGGGTACAGTCATACACCCAAGTATTTACAAAAATCAATGGCCTAAATTTTGGAGCCATCTAGGGCAAGGAAGGAGGGAGGAGAAGGATTTTGGTCAGTTTCTGAGCAAAGCCAAAAGCCATAGCGACAGTTTTCTTGGTGTTATATCTGAACAATTGGCTTCAAACCAAAGCAGCATATTTGCAAAGTCAGCCTGGCAGATGGGTTTGATATGCAGAAGGAGGGACCAGATGCAATGATAAACCATATTGTCAGCGTGCATGTGAGAAGGGAGGCAGAGCTGACAGACGGAGGTCATTTACAAATACATAGAGAAAAGTATAAGCTCAAGGATCGATCTCTGCGGTACACCAGACAGGATATGGGGGTGGATTTGGTGTTTCCCAGCTGCACATATTGGAATCTGTCTGACAGATAGGCCTTCAACCAGTCAGTGGTCAGTGGGGAGAGACCAAGAGAGGAGAAGTTATCCAAGAGGAGTCTATGGGAGACTGAATCAAAGGCCTTGGCTAGATCAACTAAGATGGCCAGTGTTAGATGGCCTTTGTCTATCGTGGTATGGATGTGATTAGTAAGGTGGAGAAGAGTGAAAGAAGGGAGTGAAGCTGCCAAAAGCTGGATTGGTAAGGTGTCAGGATGTCATTGTGGTCAGGAAGGAGTATAACCTTTAGAGATGAGGGATTCAAGACTTTTGAGTAGGAGAGGAGAAAGGAGATAGACATACAGTTGCCTGGAATGGAGGGATCACCCCTTTGTGAAGTGGGATCATTTTGACTAGTTTCCAGGCCTTGGGCAGTGAGAAAGGAGAGAATGATAGGTTGAAAATATGGGCAAGTGGCTGGACTATTGCAGGAGCAGATATCTTTAGGAGACTGGAATTGAGTCAGTTGGGGCTTTGCTTTGATGAGTTTAGGGATTTGAGGCTCAGAGGACCTTAATAGGGTAAAGAGGAACGGTGTGAATGGACTTGGGGGGCGAGAATGTTGGCAGGTTCTGGGAGGAGGGTGGTCTGGGGGTAGAGCACAGGTTTTGAAGAAGTGGTTTATGGAGGAGACAGTAGAACCAGGGTCAAGCTATCATTCCAGGAGCTGGCATGGGGTGAAGGGGAGTGGGAGAAAGTTCCAAGCAGGAAAGGAGAGTCTTCCAGAAAGCTGCAGGAAGGGTGACAATCTGAGAGCTGAAATCTAAAGAAGTTTATTTTGGTGGTGTACACTGCCTTTGTGCAAGCATTTCTTAGGATCTGTAGTTTTCAAGGTCAGAGGTGTAGGATAAGGCCTTGCATACACTCCATGCATGATCTCTGGATTTGAAGAGTCTTACCAGGTTAGGTGAGATTCAGGAAGGTGCCTGCATGGGAGCCATAGCCTTTTTGAGGGGAGGTATTCCAGATATTCATGAAAGTGTTTTTGAAAGCTGCCAGTGCGGAGTCAATGTCTGGTGCTGAGAAGACATCGGACCAGTCAGCAAGGTAGAGGTCTTCCAGGAGAACTAGGGTGTTTAGTGAACTTAATGGTCTGAACCACAGATACTGGTGTGGGAGGACAGGATTTTAGTGACAATGGATGATATAGTGGTCACTGAAAACATTGGGAGGATCCCAGCTGAGAAAAACTTTAGGGATGCTGAGTAGGATCCAGTCTAGTAAAGAGTGGTTGGCAGAGTGGGTTGAGACTGGTGAGTTCAGAGATGAGCTGCGCAAGGTTGAGTTCCTTGATCACATGGGTGATTGATCTGGTTTGGGGCAAACCAATTGAGGTTAAAATCTCCTAGGACTAGAAGTTCTCCAGATGCAGCAGAGAAAATGAGGGTGTCTAAGCTAGAGACAATAGATGAGAGTTTAGCTTAAGGAGAGAAATAGCAAACCCCAATGAAAGAGAAGAGGAAGATGGGAGTGCCAGCTTGGTGAGTAGGAGGTTGTGCGAATGGGGGTGACCTCTTGGTGGACAATGGAGGCAAATAGGGACTCATGGAAATAGGCAGCAACCCCACCACCATGCTTGCTCGCATCCTGTTAAATAGACAGTAGCCAGGGATCGCTACTATTGCTATATTTTATTGTGACTTATCTGATATATCGGTCCCTTTTCTGATGACATTATTTCAAGCAATCCAAACACAACACAAAACTCCAAATTCTTTCAAATTATCTTTTATTACATCACTACGAAACATGATAAAGACTTACAAGAAGTATAGTAGTACAGACCAATAATGATTCTGTAGAACAAATATTAATATTTTGCAAAAATAATTAATTACCAGTTGTTGCCTTTTTTACATAACTTCATACACCTTAATCAATAAAGATTTACAGTATTCTCATTAGACAAATACACAGCAGCATCAATAGAGTCAGTACATTATTGAATATTTACAGAAGATGGAGGAAGAGGCAATTATAATAAGTTTTGATGCCACAAAAACTTTTTGACATGGGTGAATAAATCTATCTTTTTACATTCTAGAGAATGGTGTTTCCTCAATGATTTGATCAAATGGATTAAAGCCATGTAAGACTTCTATAAATCGAGGCTCAAGCAGACAACAAACTGACAGAGAGTTTTGAATTGGGAGGCAGTATAGCACAGTGGTTTAAGGCTCTGAGCTGCAAATCTGGTGACATCCAGCAGACCAGACCTGGGTTTGAGATCCCACAGCTTCCACTTGCATACTGTGTGACCCTAAGCAAGTGACTAAACTTCCTTGTGCTTCAGGTCACTCCTGTAAGAAAGCTTTCAGTTTAGTGTGCTACTCCTGGTTAAACACCTAAATTAAAAATATATATATATTTAGGGGTGTCAGACAATACTGTCCTCTCTCTCCACACCTCTTTTCTGTCAGCCTTAGAAATTTCATTGACTGCAATCAGAGGCAATAATAAAACAGTAGGGATGAAAATAGGAAGAGACAACAAAACTTCACGCTTATGCAGATGATGTTCTTCTTTAAAAAAATCTTAAAAATAGCCTATTAGAGTTAAAATCAATATTAACAAGATTTTCATCATTTAGCAGCTATGCAATTAATGAAGCAAAATCAGAAATGATAACATTTGGTATATGCTCAGAACAGGAAATCCTCTCACATTTTAAAGCTGAAATCAAATCAGGCTACATGGACTATCTGTCCCAAAAAAAATGAATAGAGTCAAAAGCTATAGAAGTTGTTAATGATTGTATGCAACTCTTTGAAATCACACTTATTAATTATTGTCTTTTGTGTATCCTTGCAGAAATGCACTGCTTACTATATCAATTTTCGGCAGTGCCCATTCCGTGAAAATTACTGAAAGTATTTTGGGACATAATAGAGTGCCCAGAGCAGATCGGAGAATCTGAAGAATATCCATAGCACTGCAGCAAGAATCAAGAAGAGAACTTGGAATTGCATGTCCAGTTGGGACTACAGTCTTAAAAGCTTACCATTTCTTATGCAGTGTTAGTAATGAAATGGGTATACATTTTGTGCATAGGATTTGTTTAAAAAAACAACTTATACGCATAAAATTAAATGTTTTGTTTTTTTTAAAAAAAGCTTACTGTTTTTTCATCACATTAATAATGAAATGGATTTTTGTATAGAATTTGATTATAATTATATATATGTGAAGACAGGATGTATTTGGTCCTTACAACAAGTAGACTTAAAGTTTGAAAGAAGTTTTAATTGTTTTATGCAATGTTGATATATTTAAGCTTGTTATCCATACAAGTTTAATAGCATTATTGATGGATGAAATTGAGAATTGGTTAAGTGAAAGGCTGTTACATTTTGATTTGGTTATGCATATAAGCCTATTAACATTAAGTATGCAGATTGTCAGGAATGCTGTGGGGAAGAATTAAGTAGGTGCATGGGGACATGTAAAACAAGCTTGATAATTGATTCACACTAATTCAAAAGCACAAGCACTTTTTGATATAAAAAGGATGGTGGCTGGAATAAAGCCATGCCCTTGAGGAAGACAAGAGCTGAAGCGCTGAGGATTTTTCTGGTGGCTGGTATACAGTAGGAACATTTTCAAACTAGTGAATTTGCTCGTGTAAGTCTGTTATTGCATTTGTTATCCGCATTATTTGCACAATGTATTGAGCACTTTGTACTTGATTTCTTGAACACCCGGTGATTCATATGAATAAATTAAAACGTATTATAGTCCACTTAGGAAGTATTTATTGGGTATTTTTAAGAGGGTCTCAGTGCCTGTTCCCTGAGCTGCTCACCTTTCTTATTGGATTATATGGACTATCCGGGAGGCAGATTGATCAACATGTTGGAGGGGCTGTATAAATATAATCATATACCTTTATTAGAAAACATGAAAATAAAGTTACTAGCTGGTCAAAATACTTCTGTCCCTCTGGGGTAAAATTCAGGTGGTAAAGATAGCAACAATTGCATTTATTTTAGTTATTCTCCAATCATTGACACTACACATTCTTGACAGTTGGATCATAAAATGCCCAGACTATTTAAAGATTTTATATGGAATGCTTAAAACTATGAGTAATGTGGCAAAGTTATGTTGCAAAGGAATGAGCCAGGTTCACTTGTCTCAGACCCTAGAAATTATTATGTAATATATAGAACAAAATATGTCATCTTGTTATGGAAGGAATATACATGATTATACTCTGGAAATCAGAGTGGCCAACCTGAATTTAGACTTAAACCTGCCAATGGATTTATTATGGTTTGCACCATCACATTTTAAGAAGTCAATGTGTTATTGTCCAGAATACAGTATAAGTACAGTAGTAAGGCAATATTTTTCTAGAAATAATATATCTACAAAGAAACTCACATCACATAAGTTATGAACTGACCATGATGTTAAGATCAACGTTAAGAGAAGACCATCTTCTTCAAGTTGTGTAACAGGGGTGTTTTGAAACAACTGAGAAGCTGCATGGGATATATTATACTGGACTAGACATCTGCAACAAATCTCTCTTGCTTACATCTGAGGGAAGTTTTCCTTACTTTACAGTCTTACATTGGTATTGCTCTGTGTTTAATTATTTTAGTTTTAAATCAGGAAGGGGTTATCAAAACTGCTTATCTTGTGAGCAACTTCAGAAGGGTTGAAATAACTGCATATTTGATTTTCCTTTGTGGGTAACTGGACTGTCTACTAGTATTCTGTGACAGTTTGCATCAAATTACTTTTAAATAGTTTACAGATCAGTTACTGGAGGTTAGTTGAATTACTATAAAGGGCAGTACTCCCAGGGTGGTGGAGCAGTGCTGTATTTGTTTCTAACAGTCACCAGTGGTTGTGGACTACCCACCCTCCTTCCCCACACCCCACACCCCAGGCGTGATGTTTCCTTTATAGCCAAAGTTCTGACATCACTTCCTCAACAGGTCTTGGGGCAGAACTGTCATATTCTTAATAATCCAGCACAGTGCATAAAGGGTAAGTACACACCACAAAAAGGAAAAAAACGATAAATATATATATATATATATTACATATTGTATATTATACGGGAGAGGGACATGGGGAGTGGTGCAATCGCACTGGCTGTGGGGCAGCAGTTTCTGGGAGACATTCTGAAACTGCATTGCTGTCCTATTTGCAGGCAACTGTCAGCTCTGAGGGAGGAGGTTGCCCACCTCCAGGCTAAACTGGCAAGGACTAAGGAGGCCTCCCCACCCAAAGAGCACCACTGCAACAACCACGGCCTCAGAGGCTGCCAAGTATGAAGAGCAGTTGGACCATGTGGGTTCTGGGAGGGTGCAGGTGGTGGAACAGAGGTGAAGCCCCTAGTTGTACTTCTACAAACCATATGCCAGTCTGGCAGAGCAAGGTTTCTTTATGATGGCATGCTCAGTGGAGACAAAGAAGAATGCTGAGGACATCCACAAGGAGACCCACAGAAGGGTGGCAAGGGACACCACAGGAAGGAAACAGCTTCTGATAGAGACTCAAGTGTTAGAGGGGTAGACCTGGGGAATGGACAGGAGAGGGAAGTAAGGTGCCTGCTTGGTGCCATGGCTTGAGGGACAAGAGCAATCTCAGGATTGCAGAAGCAGCATCACGGGAGAGGAACTAGATATCATTGTCCACCTTGGGACAAATGACCTAGCTAGGCATGGGATCAGTGCAGTGCAGGATGAAATTGTGGAGTTGGGGAGGGCCTCAGACAGGTAGCAAGCATGGTTACCTTCTCAGAGGTGCTGTCAGTCCATGGCAGGGGTGAGGCTAGGTACTGCACACCATGCAGTTTAATGAATGGTTACAAAACTGGTGCAGAGCACAGGGCTTTGGCTTCATTGGGGACTGGGGTACACCTGGAGAGATGAAGGTCTATACTGGCACGATGGTCTGCATCTGTCCAGGAAGGAACCAAGATCCTAAGTGACAGGTTTAAATGCTTCCTCAAGCTTTTAAACTAGCCATGGGGAGGTGTTAATAAGAGGCAAGACATTTCAAGCCTCCCCACAAAACATGCCAGGTAGTAAGGTAAACACTGAGGTACAGTGCCCAACAAAGGGCAGGACAGGGTAAATGGAAAATAGACAAGGGCAAAAGAGCAGGCATGGGGAAAAAAGGATAAAGCCAACATTAAATGGAGGGCAATGAATACCAATGCCCGTAGTCTGGGAAACAAGCTTCCTGAGCTAGTAGCCTTGATGGAAGATGAACAATTGATATTGTGGCATCACGGAAACATGGTACATGGAGAACCATGACTGGGATGTCAACATACCGGTACACAATCTACAGAAGGGACAGGAGGGAAAAGAGGAGGTGGAGTAGCTCTATACATAAGGGAAGAGATCAAAGCTACAGAACTAAAAAGTAAAGGGGAGGACAAGAGGCACTTGGGTCACCTTGAAGACAGGGAATGGCATCACAATCCACACAGGGTTGTATACAGACCCCCATCTCAAGGGGAGGAAATGGACAAGAAAATGATAGAGGACATTCTCAAAATGGCTGAAAAAGGGAGATACTGTTGTTGGGGGACCTGAATATGCCAGATGTTAACTGGATGACATGTACTGCAGCCACATCCAAGAGCAGGGTCATTCTCGATGCCCGGCAGGGGCAGGCCTTAGACAGCTAGTGTTGGAACCCACCTGGAGGAGCAATACTAGACCTGGTACTCTCAAATGGAGAGAGATCACAAATTTAGAAGTCAGTAGACATCTGGGAACAAGAGACACTGCACAGTGTGCTTCACAATAAGCACAACCATGGAGACTAGCCATACAAAACAAGCATACTGACTTTAGAACGGCTAACTTTGGCAAAATGGGTGAATACCTGAGGAATACACTAGTGAATGACCAAATAGGAGGGGTGGAAGAACAATGGAGAAGAATCAAAATGCCATCAGAGAGGCAACAAGCCTTTGTGTGAAACAGATAAAGAAAACAAAGCGGAGTAAAACCACTATGTTCTCAAAAGAGGTGGCAGGAAGGTTAAAGAGAAAAGGCTGCTTTCAAAAGTATAAGGAATCACAGAAGGAGCACAACAGGAACTGTATCAATTAAAGCAGAAAGAAGTGGGAAGGCAGTCAGAATAACAAAAGCCCAAACTGAGGAAAAATAGCCAATTCAGCTAAGAAGTGGGATAAAACCTTTTATAGGTACATTAGGGAGCATAGAAAGGTTAAGGGAGGAATAGTGAAGATTAATAAGGGACAGGAGGTGGGCAGAGGGAGACAGTGAAAAGGCAGAGATACTGAATGAATACTTCTGCTCAGTATTCACAAAAGAAGATGAGGAGGAGTTACCTAAACCAGACAATAGAAGCACTCTAGGTAGGGGGTTGACACCAGTCCATTTACAGAAGAAAGAGTCCTGAAAGAACTCCTAAAACTCAAGGTGGACAAAGCAATGGGGCCTGATGGGATTCACCCCAGAATCCAAAAATAACTAAGGAGGACCTAGTGACACCACTGACCACACTTTTTAATAAATCATGGGAGGATGGGGTGGTACCTGAGGACTGGAGGAGGGCAGATGTGATTCCCTTCACAAAAGTGGGAGCAAGGCAGAAGCAAGAAACTACAGACCTGTAAGTTTGACCTCAGTGGTAGGGAAAATGATGGAATCACTTTTGAAAGAAAGAATTGTTGAGTACCTAGGGTCAATGGGGCTGGACCCAAAGCAGCATGGATTTACAGCAGGAAGGTCATGTCAGATGAATCTAATAGATTTCTTTGACTGGGTGACCAAAGTAATAGACCAGGGAGGGGCTGTGATATGGCCTACCTAGACTTTAGCAAGGCATTTGACACAGTCTGCACAAAAGATTAATAATCGTTAGCCAGCCTGGGAGTGGGTCCCAGTGGTGTAGCCTGGGTAGCAAACTGGCTGCACAACAGGACACAGAAGGTAATAGTGAATGGAACACATTCCAAGAAAGGGGGTCGCTAGTGGAGTACCTCAGGCTCAGTACTGGGTCCAGTCCTCTTTAACATCTTTATAGGTGACATTGCAGAGGGTCTGAGGAACGGTATGCCTTTGCAGATGACACAAAGATCTGTAACAGAGTTGATACACAAAGAGGAGGGTAGAAAGGATGAGAAGGGACTTGGCAAGGTTGGAGGAATGGTCAGACATATGGTAACTTAGATTCAATGCAAAGAAGTGCAAAGTATTGCACCTGGGAAACAAAACCCAGGAGAAGAGTACACAATAGCAGGGGAGGTACTAACAACAACAAAATGGAAAAGGACCTGGGTGTAGTCATATCAGATGATCTAAAGGTGGGTAAGCAATGTGAGAAGTCAGTAAGGAGAGCCAGGGGATACTGGGATGCATAGGAAGGGCATCACAAGTAGAAAAAGGGAAGTGGCTATCCCTCTGTACAGACAGTTGGTGAGACCCCATCTGGAGTACTGTGTGCAGTTTTGGAGACCTCATCTACTCAAGGACATAGACAGGATGGAAGCAGTCCAGAGGAGGGCAACTAAAATGGTGCAGGGTCTGCATCAGAAACCATATGAAGAGAGACTGAGAGAGCTTAATATGTATACCCTGGATGAAAGGAGGGGTAGGGGACATGATAGAAACATTCAAGTACCTCAAGGGAATCAACGAAGTCCAGGAGGGTAGCATCTTTCAGAAAAAGAGATGTGTAAGAACAAGGGGCACAATTTAAAGATAGAGGGGACGGCTCAGGGTAATGTGAGGAAATTTTTTCACAGAGAGAGTGGTGGATGCATGGAACTACCTTATTGGGGAGGTTGTTGGGTCTAAAACAGTGGGGAATTCCAACATGCATGGGACAGACATAAGGCAATTGTAGTGGAGGGGTGGCAGGAAGTAGGCTGTTGGTTAACTAGAATCTGCAGCTTATCCAGTAGGTAGGGAAATGGACAGACTGGTGGGCCAGGTGGTCTTTATCTGCCGTCAAAGTGTATGTTTCTATGTTTTATCAATGGAAAGATGATCAAGTTTAACTCCTGGCTGAAAAAGAGTATTTACCGATGGGTAGATCTGATACAGGAAAGAAAGTTAGGGAGCGGAAAATTTGTAAAAGAAAATATGATTTGCCACAATCAGACTTTTTAAGTATATGCAGCTCAAAACTATATATTAGAAGGACAATACAAGATGGGAAAGGGCTCCAAATTACTTATATATTAAGCAAATGGAGGAAGAGTTGAGCAAACTTAGCACTAAAAAGGAAAGGCTCATTCATGTATCTGATGAGCAATTTGTATCTATGGATAGAAACACTGTGTCCGATTCTTAAGATCCTCTAGATCCAGGGATGTGGCAAATTCATGGTGTGCCATTGACCCTGTGCCCAATTCCATAAAAAGCAGGATGCTGGTGCCAAAGTCCTGAGGTCTACTGCAAGTCACCCATTGTGCCAAACAGTTGGTGCACCTGTGGGAATTACTGCAAGGATTCACCCCCACCTGGCACAACACTGGTGCGGTTGCAGTGGTGAAGGAGGTGGTAAAGCTGCCAGACAGAGGGGCTTGCTGCAGAATGGGCACCATAGGTGTCATGAGGGGCACAACTGGGCAGCAGGGTGTTTTGCCATATTATGGCAATATAGTAAACCTAGCATCCCTGATGGTCTAGAGCCACCATAATCCCTGATGTCTCCCAGCAATAATTAAATATGTACCCTGGTTGTCTAGTGCCCTGCCCAGATCACCCTGATATAGTGTAATATTTTCCTGGTAGTCTAACAGCCCCCCCATATCTGATCTCCGAGATAGTGTGATATTTTCCTGGTAGTCTAGTGGCCCTCCATTCTGATGTCCCTGAAATAGTGTAATATTTGCCATGGTAGTCTAGACCTCACCCCAAGCCCTGATCTCTTGAGATAGTGTAATATTTTTCTGGTAGTCTGTAGCTCGATCCCCGATCTCCCCAAAATGTGCATGCCATATTCCTGGTAGGCTAGTGGATCCCTCCCAGCCCCGATCTGCTCATAAATTAGCGTGTTCGTGCAATCATTCCTTGGTGATCTAGTGGGCCTCAGCCCTGGTATGCCTGTAAATGAACATCTTCATTAAATCATCCCCTGATGGTCTAGTGAACCCCCTCCACCCAGGCAGGTAGTGCCAACCACCCTCCCCATCTCAAACCCTGAGCCGGTGTCCAGCACAGCCTCCTCTCACCATCGCAGCCAGCTGCCACATGAGCTGTCACTGAGTCTGTACTGTATACAGTATGTGCTCAGTGAGTTGTCAATCATGGAGTGCATACTGCATACCATACAAGCTCAGTGACAGCTCAGTTGGCGGCCAACTGTGGTAGTGAGAGGAGAACTGTGCAACAGTCACTGGCTCAGGGTTTGAGATGGGAGGAGCAGGGTGGGGCACTTCATGCCAGGGTGGAGGGGGGTCCATTAGACCACCAGGGATGATTTACTGAACATGTTCATTTACAGGCATTTCAGAACTAAGGGGTAGGGACCGCTAGATCACCAGGAAATGATTGTATGAAGATGGCAATGTGTGGCAGATTGGGACTGGAGGTGGGCCGACTACAGCACCAGGGAATATGACATGCACAGTTTTGGGGAGAGCGGGATCAGTGGGTGGTGGTACTTGACTACCAGGAAAAATATTGTAGTGTCTCGAGGAGATTAGGGATCATGGGGCTGCTACACTACCAGGGAAAATCTTACACTATCTCAGGAAGATTAGGGATCAGGAGCTGGTAGACTAACAGGTTACAGATTTAATTATTGGCAGGTGACATCAGGGATTGTGAGGGTGCTAGACCACCAGGGATGCTAGGGTTTACTATACTACTGTAATATAGCAGCTCACCCCTCTGGGTGTCACATCAGTCACAGTGTTGCCCAGCTGTCCCCTACTCCCCCATGACACTGCCTGTGCCCCTGCCTCACCTCACAGTATACTATTAGCCATTTTCCACTGGTGCAAGCCACTTAGACTACCTCCTGTCTGGTCTAAGCATTGCCCTTTGCTGTGTCCATGGTGAGGCTTGCAGAACCCCAGAAAGGGATGTTGCAGCCCACCATTCGCCAAGTCCACTTGTGACCTAGCACCCTAGTTGGTTCTTGTAACCTTGGAACAAGGGGCTTTGGTGCAGCTGCATTAGATTTGATGCAGGCTGCTTTACAGAAACACATTTGGTGCAAGTTGTGATACTAGTCACCACTTGCATCAAACTTGTTATGCAAGTCCCTTGCATCGTTCTAAGCCTTTTGAAAATCGGGCCCATTTTTGGGGCGCCATGGAGAAATGGCAGTAGAATTAAATGTTAACATCATAGAAGAACAATGGAAACACAATATTTTCTCAGTTTATGTATTTATTTTATTTATTTACTTTGTTAACTGGTAAGTGCACTGGGCCAAGGCCCCTTTTCAGGAACGAACAGTCAGTGAGTATAAAGTATTCGAACAGGTCAATACAATTCAAAATATTAAACAGTGCCTGTTTCACTCCTCTAAGGCTATGTAAAGCAAATCTAAATGAGAATTGAGTTGCTAGCACTATTTAAAAGAAAAGGCTGAATTAGCACATATGGGCCCTATTCACTATGGAGGCGTGAAACTCGTCCATGAGGTCCGCACCCACAGACATGTGTGCCAGTGGTATTCACCACAAGCTGCCACCTGTCCATGGCCCCGCCCCATGGCACGCAGGACTCTGCAGGGTGGCAGGGATGGAGTCGTGGACCTGGCCAGAGATCCACTCAGATGCCTGGACCAGGACCCACAGTGGATCCCATATGCAGGGGCGTGTGTTGGCAGTGTGTCCCATGGATGTCAGAGGGCTGGTGGCTGTGGTGGTGTGAGGAGGAACATACACTGGCCTCCAATGGCACTGAAGTGGTACACAGGAACGGGTTGGGGATGGCTGTCGGTGTTGCAGGGAAGGCATTAGTGGAGGTTGTTCAGGCTGTGCCATTTGGGGGCTGAGGCAGCATCCATGACCACAGCCCCTGTGTAGGAGGTGTGCTGGGAGGGCAGGTGGGATGCACCAGGTGGCCATAAGCAGTGACCCGGAGTGTGGGTGGGCTACTTGCCCTGTTGTCAGGTGACTCCTGATGTGTTCATGAGGTGCATGGGGGCTTATGGCAGGGGTCTCCTGGTGTAACCTGTGCCCCTGCACACCTCTCAGGCCAGCACCACATGCCTTGGTGCATAGTGCGTAGTACTGGTACGTCTCAACCCCCCCCCAACCCCATCGCGTTGTGGTCTGTGTGCCGGGGGAGTGAGTATGTTGCAGCTGTATACCCCTCTTAGTGCATGCTGCACGGTGGGGCAATGGGTGTGGAGTGGCTATGTGCCCCATATATATTTTCTTAGCCACTCTGCTCCATTCATGCATAGGGCCAAGATGTTGTTGTGCAGCTTAATTTCTAAATGGTGGTCCGAATCCTTTTCAATCACTGAGAAAATAATTAAGATGTGATGGTGTGATTCTAAGCACCCCATGCATGTACTGCATTATGACATGAAAGGGTGCAGTTGCACCAGGACCCTGCACCTGATTCTGTAATGGGCAGAGTCCCCACAGCTAAGTCCCATGGTTTGCGCCAACCAGACTGGTACACCAAACAAAGTGCATACCTGAACAGGTTGGCACAAGTCGCACATCACCCAGCGAAAGGGCATAAGCACTCCTCCAGTCCTGCACCTCCTGATCCCCCCACCCGTGACATGTATTGCACTGCCTGTAGGGCTAGCACCTCCCTCCATTAACCCTGGTAGTGTGGTATGCATGGTAATCACAGAACATAGTCTCGATCCCTGTAAGCTAGGGCCTCCCACCTGTCAGTATCAGTACACTCCACCCCACTACCTCACAGCTGGCGACTGGCAAGCCCACTCACCACTGTGGCCTAGCCGAGCGACTGAGCTTCTGCATGAGTGCGTACTACTGTAAATAGTAGTCGCTCAATGAATGAGCTGTCATTCATTGAGCAACTACTATTTACAGTAGTACACCTCATGCAGAGCTCAGTCAGCAGCTGGCCATGGTGGAGAGAGGGTGGGCTTTGTCAGTCACCAGCTGGGAAAGGGTGGGGTGTGTGTGGGTGGACTGGTACTGCCAGGTGGGTGGGTAGGGGCCACTATACTACTAGGGGATTGAGGCTATGTTCCATGATTACTGCACATATTGCACTACTAGGGTTCATGTAGTAGAGGTGCTAGCCCTGCAGGGCATTTCTCATTCATGTGGGGAATGGGCATGGGGTGCTATTCTCAAGTGGGCATTTCTCATCCATGTGGGGAATGGGCAATGGTGTTAGCCCTGCGGGCCATTTCTCATTCATGTGGGGAACGGGCATCTCAATTGGTTTGGGGATGGAGTTGGGGTTGTTGCAGATACTGGGGTATCAGGCTGGCGGCACATTGGTGCAACCCTGGTGGATGCAAAGTACACTTACACCAGCTAGTTGCTGATGTAACTGTACTTTGATGGATGTGCTCCAGGGTGGTTCTGGAATAGCACATTTGGGGACTTTGTTGCTGCCCTTCCAGCATAGGGCACAACAGCTGCCGTAAACCCCTAGCACCATGTCACAGGGGTTTAGGGAGTAACTGGTGGTGTAAAGTCCACTTTGGTGCAAGCAACCTGTGACATGTTGCAGACTGCTTTGCAGAATTCTGAATGCCATGACTGCTGGGCGTAACTTGCTACTTGCCATTTTTTTGGCACAAGTCAAGTTACACCAGGCGTAACCTTTTGAGAATTGGACCCAAAATCTGTAACACTGGAGGAGCACAGTAATTACTTTCTTTCAAAAAGAAAGCAGTATGTTAAAAGCCATTATGAGCTGGATAGGAAAATCATGAAAACTGACTGGTTGACAGCATTCTCTGCCTATACTTACAGTCCCTCATAAAAGAACGGGTAAAATGAGAGTTCTGAGCAGAACTTGTTTGCATACAGCAAAATCCCTATGCCCTGCCAAACCCTTCATCACTGAAACCACTCACCTTCTGCTGGATTAGCTTCCTAAGGTGACTTTGACTTTCTAGAGGAAAATCTTTTGAAAACTGTCCAATTCAACACTTACAAATCCCAACTTACCATTATTGTTAGAACTTGCTATGCACAAAATGCTAACAAAGCAGCAGTGCAATGAACATGGGCTACATTTTGACCTCAACCTTTTTTTCCTAATCAATGCCATGTCTTCCAGTTTATTTTGGTGGTGAAATTTTCAGTTTCCATTATCATTTAAGAATTGTATAAAAGTTTTAAAATAATTATTTCTCAAGAAAAAGATGGCTGCCTCTATTTTGCATAGAAATAATACTGAAGATCCAAAGAGGATAAGAATCCACACAAAATTCAGATGAACAGTATGCAGTACAGGAAGCATCCAGAAACCCAAGTCAACAATTCTGACAATATTTTGCATAACCAAAGCAGAAAATGAGTCTTTGTAATTACTTTTCATTGCAATGTTGCTTTAGCATTAATGAAATAAAAAATGCCTAGTTTCTAATATTTATTGGTGTTACACTAAACTGGCTGCTTGTAATATATTATTTATGAAATATTTATTGTAACCAGTTAAAGGTTATTACAATAACCCCAATTAATGACTCCAGAATTGGGCTATTTTATTTACTAATGTACATCCAGAGTTTAAAAACAGTAAAAATAATTGCTAGATCTATGTTTGTGTCTTTTTACTTTACTGTGAGGTCTAGTGCATATTTACAATAATGCATTCCAGGATGTGCTTTGTCATAGGATATCAACAAGTCTCAGGTGCTTAAGAACGCTTTGCCTTATGCCTCATGAAACACTTGAGGCATGCCGATATCCTATGATAAAGCATACTGTCATGTATTATTAGTTAATTAGAAAATGGGTAGTGAGAATTCTTCATTCTGATTGGCTAAGACCACCTGCCGGCTGCTCTGGTATCAGATATCAGAGACTGGGAAATAATGAGTCCCAGTCTCTGGTTTCCTGATTTCATTCTAATATCACTATGCCTATGGTGTCATTTTTTCTTGTTTACCATGTGACATGCATTGTGATGCTTAGCAGGTGACCACTTCCATCTCAGTCACTTTTAATCAAAAAACAAGGTGCAATGCTAACTTTCCTAATTATTTTGTCACAGCCTTTCAAACCTCATTAAACTTAAGTGCTATCACAGTCTCACATCATGTCAGAGTCATTGGGTTGGCTGTCACTCTGCCATTATTTCAAACCCTGCTGCTGATGTCCAGTTATCAGCTGAGAAGAGAAACACAGTCCAGAAACCCTTGCAGACATCTGTAATCTGCTTCTGTTGTTCTGACATGAACAGTGAAATGAGAGTGTGAGAAATGATGGGTATAAACTGTAACTATAGCTAACTGAGAGACAGGGATTGCCATCGAATGGCATCAGAGGAGTGGAGCAGGAGCTGGGAGGAGGAGTGCTGAGCTTGCTGTCATGCTCTATGATTAATAATAGCTAAAGTATGCATGGAGAGTCTAAAAAGTAAGCTATGTGAAATAAAAACAAAATCAAAGTTGCTGCACTGCTGCCTCTGGCTATGTCGTGATTTCTAGGTTTGACTTTTATTTTTGACATTGCGGTGAAATGAAATGTGGGTTGTAAAACCAACATAGTTTGACAGCTCGGTCTCTTTTGTTTTCTCTCTAATTTCACTTGATACTGGCAAGCTGTTGTGTGTTTGGTTAGTGGGGTTTAAATCTTGTTCAACAAGTGAGGGAGTCAGCCTGAGATGTAAACACCTCTGAGTTACTGTTCTGCCCTCTACTGGCAAGTATGCCAGTACAGGGACTACTTTACCAAAATGAACTTTCAATTAATTGATGCTCATTGTTTTATTTACTGTATTTATTTATTTATTAATTAGCTATTCTTAAAATGTCACATGTAACCCATTTTCTACGTGCAATAAGACCCTCCAGGGTAGGCAGTATTAGGCTATACCTGACTTTCCAGGGGCTGTAAGGCCCTCTGCCTGCAATGTTGGGCCTCATTACACCCTGGGCAGTCTGATATAGCCTATCACTGCCCAATTCTGTTCGGCATTATTGCTTACATAATATGGCTGTAAAGAGGCTCTTTTGAAAATTGATAGTTGAACAATATGGCTGACCCATTTCTAGCAGGAGAATGGAAACAACTTTTATGACTGCTTTATGTGAATCTATTTTTTTAAACTGTTGAAGCCTTTGTTAGCGTGTAAACTTCCTATTTTTGACTAGGTTCCTCAACTCTTCCACCTCCTTGGATGGTGAAATTTAAAGAGGATTATATAACAGCTTTGTGTAATGTTAGTACAGTATAATAACTATGCTAATTTATTTTTGATCACTTCAAATGACAGCATTTGTTCCACGAATCATGATGTACCAAAGTTTTTCTATTGTAGTTATTGCTTTCTAAATGTATTATAACCTATTTATTGAATTTTTCTCTCTCAATAAAAATATATTTTAAAACAAAAAGTTAGCAAGCCTCTCCTACTGTTATGAAGCTGACCCCAAGTATATCAGTCCTTGCCACAGACCTACCACCCTGAAGCTGCCTTATCACTCCAGCTCGATTGCCTGACAGCTTTCATGGGCTGCTAGACCTCTCTTTAGTGAATCTACAGCATGCACTACTTAAGCTAGAAGGGACTTACTAACCAGTTCTATTTGCAACAAGAAGTAGAAAAGCAATCTTCCATTCTTTCAAGTCCACACTTCATCACAAGAAAAGGCACTCCTTTGTTACCTTTCCTATTGTCTACATGCACCACTAAGTCTCATCTGCATAGACGTCCAGGTTACTGAATGTACTTATGCTCAGACTCCAGTCACTGCACCCTGTTAGTACACATCTAGGGGCTTGTAGCAACATAGCAGGTACAAAGAAAGCTGTGGTCCATACTGGGCTAGGTGAAGGGACTTTGGAGATGGGGAACACAAAGGTGCAAGGACCAAGATAAACAAGGTGATGAAATGACATGCAAAGCACAGTGTAGTAGCAAAGTAGGATCAGGGGTCAGATGTAAGGGTTATGCCTTAATTCCAGAAGCCAAGGTAATAAATTCAGTGAGCTCCGGCACTGATTGCAGACACTGAGGTGGACATTGTGGCCATAACAGAAACATGGACTTCAGAAAATAACCACTGGTAACTGACTGTCCTTAGGTACTCAATGATCAGAAGGATAGAGGAACAGGTAGAAGGGAGGAGTAGCACTTGTGTCAAGGAAGGCATAGAGGAATAAAGAGGTGCAACAGTTGTAGGTAATGGGAGGCTAAGTTGCTCGTGCATGCTAGTCATAGCAGTTTCCAGGCAGGGAAACTACACTTGGGAGAGATTTTAGATTGCCTGGGCAAAGGGAGGAGAATGACAGAGAACTCATGGAAGAACCCGAAAGAGGGATAGGTAAGGGAGAAGTAGTAGTGGTGGGTGATCTGAACTTATCAGATATCAATCAGGATGTTCCAGTGGACAGTAGCACCAGAAGCCAGGTCTTGCTGGGTGTGTTTCAGGACTGTCTGCTGGTACAGTTAGTTGAGGAGCCCACCAGGTAGACTGCAGTTCTCAATACTGTGCTCACCAAGTTGGAGGTGGTAGGAGCTGTGGGAGTAGGGGAGCCTTCAGGGAACAGTCACCATGACTTCATTTGTTTTAACTTGCCCTTGGGTCTCATAAACTGCAAAAGAGACCTGAAGTCCTTGATTATAGAAAGGCAGGCTTCAACAGGCAGAAAGAGCTGGTCAGGGACAAGTTAGTAGGTGTGGACAACATAGATGGAGCGGAAGAGAGATGGAGGGAATTAAGGTAGCCATTCTTTGGGCATACAAGGTAAGTATGAGAATGGTAACTAAAAGAACAGGTTCAAGAGACCACTATGGTCAGGAAGCATTGAGACCCCCAACAAGTCTTCTATAAATTTAAAGAAAAGCAGGGAGAGGAAGTACAGGAAGACTATTTGCTGAAAAATAGGGAGGCAAAGACGGTGGCTATGGAGGCAAAAGCAGACACAGAGCTGAGTACTGCAGAGTGGTCAAGAGTGGAAAACAATTCTTCAAGCAAATTAGTGGAAAAAGGAAGAATGGGAGGGGAACTGTGAGGCTAACAGACGAGAATAGGATGAATGTGGTGGACTTGATAAAAGGCTGCCATCCTTAATGATTAGTTTTGCACAGTTTTCATGAGGGAGGATGGTGAGCCTTGCCAGACAGTGGCATCAAAGCGGCCATTAAAGGGGTCCTGAAGATGAGGCAGCCAGCATTTACTAGTAAAATGGTTCTGGAAGGGCTGGTAGCCCTACAGATTGGTAAGGCCCAGAACTAGATGGATTGCATCTAAGGATATTCAAAACTGGCAGAAGAACTTGCTTATATCCTGGTAGGTCTGTTCAACTGTTCTCTAAGCATAGGGTAGTTTCAAAGGATTGGAGGGTGGCAGACATAGTTCCGGTCCTTAAGAAGGGGACAAGGAACAAACCAGGAAATACAGACCTGTCAGTGTCAGTCTTGCCTCTAGTGTAACAAATCTGATGCAGTCATTGGTCAAAGAAAATCTCGTGGACTACCTAGAGAGCATCTGTCTTCAAGATATGAAGCAGCATGGATTAGTGGTCGAGAGGTCTTGTCAGACTAACCTGATAGTTTCATTTTATTGAGTGATGAGGAATTGGATTGGGCCATGCTGCAGATTTTCTTTGACTTCAGCAAGATTTTCGATCAGTACCACAGATGCTTACTGAAGAAGATAGAGGAGCTGGGTGTCACTAAGGTCATAGTAAACTGGGTAGGTAACTTGCTAAAGGGAAGCAGTAGAGGTAGTGGCCAACAAGGTTAAATCAGAAGAGAAGGAGGTCATGAGGGTTCCACAGGGTCCCTATATTTTCCGGCCTCTACAACATATTCATAGTGACATTGGTGAGGAATCCCTGACAGGCTGTGTCTCTTCACAGATGACACTAGAGGAAATAAAGGACATGCAGAGAGATTACAAAAGCTGTAGGGTGGTAAAGGGTTTGGCAGTTGCAATTCAACATTAAAAAGTGCAGGTGATGCACCTAGGGAACAAGAGCCCCAGAACACAGAACTGGATGGTAGAGGTAAGACTCAATACCATGGCTGAGAACATGACCTTGGATTTATCATCAGTGACTCCCTAAAGCAACTGAGTCTGTGCAACAAACTTACGACAAGACAAATAGGTTGCTTGGATGTATCAGGAGAGGTATTGATAGCAAAAATGGAGGTAATACTTCCCTGTATAGATCGTTGGTGAGGCCGCATCTGAAGTTACTGCGCCCAGTTCTAGTGTCCTCACCTCAGGAAATATAGGGATAGGCTTGAGACGGTGCAGTGCAGCTTGACAAAATGATTCCGAGCCAGCTGGGCATGTTCTATGAGGGAGCCTCGAGACACTGTACTCATTGGAGACCAGAAGAAAGAGGGAGATAGAGAGCTCAAATTCCTAAAAGAAATTAACAGGCTGAACTGCAGTAAGCTATTTAATTTGAATACCAGCTTGCAGTTACATGATCATAAGTGGAAGCTAACAGGATGGAGGTTCAAAAGGGACATGAGGAAATGCTATCTGAAAGAAAGGGTGGTAGAGCCATGTAACAGACTGTCAGCCAAGGTGGTGGGTCCAAAACTGTTAGCGGTTTTAAGCATGGCTGGGACAGCATGAAGCGATGGTGGTTGCTCAGTTCATCAGACTCAGGGAGGACTATGGAGAGGTGGTGAGAAGGGCTAGGAGCATGGAAGAACAGTAGCCCCCAGGGCTAAACAGGAACTTGGGCAGACTGGATTGTCCTTTGTTCTTTTTTCCCTTTCTTTTGCTTATCTCCCCAGTTTCCCCTTCCAATTGACCCCCCAGCCCCATCACTTGGCTTTTTGGGACTTACCTTATGCCGGTGTCCTCTGCCAGAGGACTCAGATGTGCCCAGCCACCAGTGCAGAGCCACGGGAGGCTGGTCCTCATCCTGCTTCCAGGAGTTTTCTGCTGATTTGCTACCCTTTTACTCCCCAGGGCCTCAGTTAACACAGTCACACATGTGTGTGGAGGTGCGCATGTGCTCTGGAACTGACAACAGCCCCAATCCACCAACCTGTCCTAGAGCCAGGCCCCCAGTCGCCCAACATTACATTCGAGCCTCCATTCGCTGTCAGCCAATGGTCAGGAAGACCTTCTTACCCAATCCAGGAGATGAGAGCTGCCTGGCAGCTGTTGTATTCACTCCAGCCACCACCACCACCCCGCCTCACCCCCCGCACCCTGACTCGCTCCTGAACACGGGTCACCAGTATGGTGAGAGCTTAAAGCATCTAGCATTACAGCCCTCTGCACCACTGGGCTGGCATGGTCCTTGATCTTTTACTGCAGTCATTGTCTATGTTCCTATCTTCTAGTGCCTGGTTAATTTCAGAACCATATGGCTCTGTTTACTTACATTCAGAACTCTAGCCAAGCCCTCATCCAGGCCTACTGACTATATCTGGCCTTCAGGTCCACTGCACCTTCTGCCTATGGGTACAACATTACACTCGACAGTAGACTTACTCTCAGTAACAGGGACCACCAATCACCTACAATCAGGTGGTAGCCATCCATCAGTTGGGCTCTACCTGCTCAACAGTACATCAAAAGCACAGTATGATTTCACTTCCAAATGGGTGGCAGGCTGGGCCCCACTATGTTTTCATCTCTTCTGGCTTTGTTCTGCTTCAAACTAAGCCCCTTAAGGGATCTGCTTCTTTGGCTCTAAAAAAACTTTCAACCTTACACCAAGAGTCTTAAGCTTCATCACCAGCTACATCAGCCACCTACCTCCCACTGGACACCTTTACTGCATCAGCTGTGATAATGACTTCCCTCAGCATCTGCAGCCCGGCACTTCACTACTTACTCTATGACAAAAGATTTGACCATCCTATTATCAGGCTGACACTTGAGGGTTCCTGTGCTTGTCACCTTCTGCAGAAGACAAGTTACTAGCAGACATCAACAACATCAGATTTACTAACAACACTTGATACAATATCGAAGTAACCTACAGAATAACACAAACCTAGCACCACCCTCTTCAAGAAGAAGTAGAAGCACTGCAGCGTGGGTTCATCATTTCTCTACTTCAGTGGCCAGAGTCCTACATAAGCTGTCATTAGCACACATTTTACTTGAAACATTGACTTTGTTTGGAGTGTTGTCTAGGAAATGATAAAACTGGAATTTTAGTATCCCTGCAATCACATTTTCTATTTGTCCCAACTGGGACAGAGTACATCTAGACAAGGGTGGCTATGGGACAAAAAGAGTACTATGATTTTTGCCCATAGTGGTGTAGGTAACCCTAATTTGCAACAAAGTTCCACTAGCCAAGGTGCAGATGGGGTAAGCAGGAACATAAGGAAAGCATTTAATGATTTGGAGAAAACTGCTTTTCAAGCATGACATATATGGCAGAAAACTTCAATAAAGGCATATATTGAGGTTAACTAAGTCTGAGTGGGTTTACACTTGCTGAAGCAGAAGGTAGCTGGAAGGGACAGAAGTTCGTTCATGAAAAGATGGGAAGAAATTCTCCAAAAACAATTCATCTTATGAAACACATTATAGAAGATGATGAAGATAGTCATGATGATGTAGCAAAATACTTACAGGCAAAGTAGAAGACTGAAGACAAGTTCCTTGAAAATACAGAATTATTTCAGTTTAATAAGTAAGTAAGTAAAGTAAGTAAAATGAATTTGTTTAGTTCTCAATCCCAGAGGCTCTGGGTGCTATACAGACAGGTGAAGGGAAATAAATAAAATACAACAGTAAAACATGACGGCAATCAGGACATCAATAAATAAAATAAAATCCTCAATAAAACAGTGCAGCAGTTGATTAATTCTTTAATTATAAATAATTCTCAACAGGTTTTCTAAACAGATTAGCCTTCAGACCACACTTTAAAGCGCCCACCGATGGGGCCTCCTCAAAGATCCTGGAAGTAAGTTCTATAGGGCCAGGCCTGCCACCTCAAATGAACAATCTCCAGAGGTCTTCAGCTGGGCCTAAGGAATCACTAGGAGGTCATCAGTGGAGGAGCCGAGTCGAGAGAGTACCCAGGGCAGACAGAAGTCAGAAGGTCACTCAGACAGTCAGGGCCCGAGCTGTATAGGGCCTTATAGGTGAACAAGCCAAGCTTGAAGGTAATTCTCCATCTCACTGGCAGCAGCCAGTGCATCTGATGGGATTCCTGGTGTCTTAAACAGCTTCTTCCTCCATGCTGCTCACAGTCCCTTCATGAAGCTCTGCATTAACAAAGAGAGGCAGCAGCGGCTGTGATTGCCATCTGGTATGGACAAGCAGAGCTCCATGGTTGGGCTACAAATGATCTGCATAAATTCTAGAGTGCAATATTTGGTTTTGAACCCTGTATGCCACAGAAGGGTTGCTGATCTGCCCTCCTCATCCAGCATCCAGCATGGGCACTGGTGGCATAGCGCCTCTCTCTCAGGACAAAAGCCCAACCCAAAAAGTACACCCCAGAACATAACCTACTATACTCACTACCAGAAGAAAATAAAAACACTTGTAAATTACCCTCATTTTCTATGGGGCCACAGTGACACACACACACACACACACACACACCAATAAAAGGTTTACATAATCAATTGAGTGCTACAGTAAAAAACTATTAACAGAAAATTTACAAGAAATGTTAATGATTATGAAAAGATAAATTTTTCTATTGACGGAAGATGTCACATGGAAACACTGGTATGAACGGCCTGACCAGATCAATTTTGAAGCCAGCTGATCAGAATGCACTTCAATATAGCACTGGGCCAAATGATTCAGAAAAATGAAGGAACTATCAATAATAATTAATCATTTTAGCAGCAGCTCCTCCTCAGTCCAACCACCAAATCAGGATGAGCAACAGACAAATCAAGTTCCAGCCAGATTATCTGGTAGCTTAAAAAGAAAACCAGATGGGGATAGAGGAAGAGGAGGTGAACAAGGAAGACCATACCAACGACAGCAACATAGCAAGAAGAACTATAACATGTTATAAAAATCTCAGATTATGAACTTCCTCATATCAAGATGAAGGAATTGGCATCCTGCCTGTAGCTGATTGCTTTGTAAGGCTATTGCAATAATCAAGCACGTGAGATGCTCAGTTTTACATCTTTCCTTTTGGCAAACTGTTTGACTATAATATTTCAGAGCTACCTTAAGCCACATGTATCATGCATTCTTATAGGCATCTGATTCTGACTATGCAATTGATTGATATTGTTTGTCTTAATTTCAATATTATGTTCCCTAAATTAGCATCAGTTGAAGATTTAAAAGAGTGCAATATTTGGCTCTGAACACACACACACATATATAGATAGATAGATAGATAGATAGATAGATAGATAGATAGATAGATAGATAGATATATCAATAGGGATATCTGGTGGGCATGAGTGTGATATGGAAAATGTTTTCAGTCCTCTAGAGTGACCTCTGGATATTCATGAGTGGTGAAGCCACTAGAAAATCCAGTGGTCACTGTGCAGGAGTGAAATATTTTCCATATCACACAAGAATTACACATCATGTATCAATTATCAATAGGGGCCCCTATTCTGCAAAGTTGCCATTTGTCTGACTTCTGTGCGGGTTTCAGTGCAGTGTGGGTTTTCACAGGTTTGGCGTGGTTTTGCAGGTGTGATAAATGTCATTTATTACCACTGTGCTGATGTCATTAGCATTTATCTTACTCCGTGAGAATAACACATTTTATCTCACTCATTTATCACTCAATTCTATTGTGTATATATATATACATATACAGTATATATATACTGTATATATATATTTATATATATATATATATATATTAGAGGAAAACTCATTTAATGCATCAGTTAGGTTGTTCCACAGACAAAGAGGAAATTGATGTTAGGTTGAAACCCTCTTTGCTTTCCTCCAGCCCACCCCCAACTGGAATCGGGTGCAATAATCGCCCCAACTCTCACCCCATCACATGTGAAAGAAGCTGAGGAATAGGAGAATGGGGTGAGAGTTAGGACCATGACCCCAACACACACCCTGATTCCAGTTGGGGAGGTGGGCTGAGGGTGCAAAGGGGTTTCAACCCTAACATCGATTTTCCTCACTTTGTTGCTGTGGAACAACCCTAACTGATGCATTAAATGGAGATTTTGCCTCTAATGTCCCTTCTTTTGAGAATGATAACAAGAAATAGTGAATGTAATGCGGGCGGGGCCCCACGCTGCCGCTTCACATGATGCCTTGTCACATAGTAACATTGTGCCCACAAACGCAAATCGTAATGCACATGGTGATGCAAGTGAAACAGAAAGAGAAACAGCACTGTAGACAGAAATGTTAAAACAACACAAACGCAACTGCAAATGAAAACGCAATGGGTAACGACATGGTGGTGTAAACGGAACGGTAAGTGAAACGGTACAGAACCGCAAGCAGAAACGGTAATGATAACAGTAATGTAAGCACCTAGGCTGGTTTTCCTAAAAGCTGTATAGAGAAAGACAGTGAGTACAAAGAATGTACACAAAATAATGACTCTTACAACACAAAAATGAGGACTTGGAATAGTAAATTGCTCATATCTCAGGAACCGTACGACATAGAAAAACAATTTAAAGTCATATGAATTATCACTTTCCTGGTTAGTTTTGTACCAGCCCCTGTTAGGGGCTAAGAATGTTCGATGAAAAGTCCTTATCTCACACCGTTCTAGAGATACGGGCCCTGAAAAGGCGCGGCGAACGCCAGATTGTTATCCTATGGGAAAACAGAAGTTCAGAGTGCCATAACTTTGCCTCCCTGTAATATTTTTCACCAAACTACTGAAAGGCACATCTGTGGGATGTTGGCTATGTTTCCTGCAAATTTCAGCCCAAAATACCAAACCTTATTTTGCAGCAGACGCCAAATGATTGCTGAAATGCGCCTTACACCGTAATGTTATCCTATGGGAAAAGCATCAATTTTGGAGTACCGTAACTTTTCCGTCATGTAATATTTTTCAACAAAATACTGAAAGACACATCTGTGAGATGTCAGCTGCGTTCCCTCCAAATTTCAGCCCAAAACTCCAACCGTTCTTTTGCAGTGGGTACCAAAGAATTGCTGTCATTTTCCACAGCCTAGAAAGTACTGTCGCAATTATGAAGCTTTTGCAAAAAATTTATGAGCACTTCCAGAGTGCGACACTACTTTGGGAAAGTATTTTTCCAGAAATCTGAAAACATATTTCTGGGGTGTTTTACCCCAAAATAAAGACATGGCTAGCATCCTCAGGGTCCGACTAGGTGAATACAAAAATAATTAGGTTGCTAGAGGGTCCCTAATTTAAATGCCAACCATTTTTCTGATCACCAACTGAAAACAAGATGGCAGATTTGTGACAGTAAAGGCCATTTGATGAAGTAAAACTGCATTTCGACACTGTCAAACTTTTTGTTAACTTTTCCCATTGACTTATAATGGGAACCTGTTTTGAATAACTTTGAACCGCTTAATATTTTTTCACGACATCTTTGAAAGGCACATCGGTGACCCTAGCGCACATTCCCTGAAGATTTCGGACCAGTTATTACAAACCGTCGACCTGTAGGCACGACTGTAGAATTCCAAAAAGTGTAACGCGCCGCGAAGATCACGCTAATAACTCCGCAGCCATATATCCGACCGTACGGAACTTGACAGATTCCAAGGCGTATGGGTCTTGATTCTGTATTCCAAATTTCAGGTAAACCCATTGAACAGTTGCAGAGTTATTGAATCGTGCAAAATTTGGGGTTTAATATGTAAATGGCTCCTCAGTCCTAACTATGGTAGCACTACCATGTTAACATATATATATATATATATATATATATATATATGTGTGTGTGTGTGTGTGTGTGTGTGTGCCTGAAGGGACAAAGTAAGTTTTTATGTTGATGGCACTCTGCCCATTGCTCACAATATGTAGAAATAGGACCAAGCTACCCTTCATCAAGCAAGGTATCTAGACACCATACCACCTTCAGGCAACAAGGAGGCCTGTCCTTCGCAATTGCAGGTGATAGCCCACAATGGAATCTGTGCACCCTGGCCTATGCCTTGAGCCAGACACTCTGGTGAGACACATTTTATTTATTTATTTAAATCTCAGAATTAAACACCTTTGAGTCAGGCACTCATTTACAAAGGCTCCACATCAAGTGAACAGGATAATAAAGACAATAGTTCAGTAGACAGTGTTAGAATACAATACTGCAAGCAACAACAATTACGTTGAGGTAAATAACACAAAACAGTTGGTAGATTCACACAGTAAATGCAGTTACACACACATAAGTTGTACTGTCTCTGCCCCTCCCAACACAACCCAGAACCCTGGCACTAGCAGCAATGCTGACAATGCCTGGGATGCCCTCCACATTCCAGCATGAGGCACCAGACTGATCCCTAGCCCAGGTCCTAAGGGCACACCCAGGCAATGAGAACCTGTGACATGATGCCCTCTTCCCTGGCTCCTCCAGGTCCTTGGCTGCCTAATCCTACCTCCCACTAACTCCACAGGCCAGAGAAAGAGGGCCCTTCTTATACAGCCTATGCTCCTTCCATTACACTGTATCTCAGAAGGCAATGCACAGACACCCTATTCCTGTGAGGGGTAAATGTAGTAATAATTCTGCCCCCAACAGCAGGAGGGTTGTTACACACCCACATTTAAAGGTTTCCATCCCTGGAAATGAGAACGGGCAATGGTAATGATCCCATATGCAACAGAAGGGTTGTTGATCTGATCACTCTTCACCCAGCATCTAGCATGGGCGCTGATGGGATAACAACTCTTTCAGGACAAAAATCCAACCCAAAAATAAACCCCCAGAACACCCTAAACCCCACACACATGCACACACGCATGCACACACACACACACACACACACACACACACACACACACACACACACACACACACACACACACACACACTTCTCCAGCCACAGACTTATGTACATAAGTCTGCAGCCCTTTCTTCTGGTTTTTCTAAAAGCCAGGATTCCTTGACATCCTACCTACCCCGTCTGGCTGCCACCACAGCCTGCACTAAGGACTGCCTATGGCAACACTGGTACTTGGCAGAGTCTTGCCTCCTGATCTGCTGGATAGGTCAACCTGATCAGTCTTCTCAGTGAGGACAACCCTCACCTCAACCAACAAGCTTCCTGGTTGCTTGAAGTGGTCCACTCCTTTCCACTACCCCACCACCCGCAGTACTCTACTTATGATTCCCTCAAAGACTTTTACCAAGGGCCCTCTAAGTGTGCCCATAGAAACATAGAAGTTGTTGACAGATAAGGACCTCTAGACCCATGAAGTCTGTTCTAAATTCCCTACCTACTGTGCTACCACAGACCCATTCGATCTCTGACCTTATCCCCTCAGTCATATTACTATGATCCCTTGTGTCTATTCCACGCATGCTTGAATCTTGCAACTGTTTTAGTACTCACCAGCTCCACTTGGAGGCCTTTACAGGTGTCCACCACCCTTTTATGATTTGTGAAGAAGTGCTTCCTGACATCCCTCTGAGCCTTCCCTCCAGCTTTATGTCATAACCTCTTGTCCTTGAGCATCTCTTTCTATGTACAATGCTACCCTCCTGTATTTTATTGATACCTTTAAAGTATATGAACTTTTCTATCATGTCCCTCTTTCCCTACTTTCCTCTAGAGAGTACATATTTAATTCCTTGAATCTTTCATCATAGGGCTTTTGATGCAGGCCATGCACCATTTTGAGTTGCCCTCTTCTGTGCTGCCTCCACCTGATCTGTGTCTTTCCAGGAGATGGGGCCTCAGTACTGGACAGAGCACTCTAGGTGGGGCCTCACCATCAATCTGCTGGTGATACCCTCCCTATGCACTCAAGCATTCTTCTGGCTTTTCCTACTGTCTTATCACACTGCTTTGCTACCTTCAGGTCATTAGATATGAGGATCCCTCAGGTCCCTTTCCTGTTTTGTGGTTGCCAATGCCTCCCCACCCAATTGGTACATTGCCCTTGGGTTTCTGTGCCCCATGTGCATAATTTAGCACTTTTGGCACTGAAGCCCAGTTAGCCAAACCTTGACCAGTCTTCCATCTTTTTAAGATCATCTCTCCCCCACCATTGTGTCCACTCTGTTGCAGATTTTGAGCAATTTGTGAACATGCATACTTCCCCTTTCAGCTCTCCTGCAATGTAACTAATAAAGACATTCAAGAGGACTGGGACCAGTACTGACCCCTGCACCACCCCGTTAGTTGCTGCGCCTTCTTCAGAGTGAACAGCATTTACCATCACCCTCTGACTCCTGTTTCTTTACCAGCTTTGTGCCCATTTTACTACTTTTGAACCCACTACCAGGCTGTCTAGATTGTTTACCAGGCTTCTGTGTGGAATGGTGTTGAAGGCCTTACTGAAATCCAGGTAGGCCACATTCACTGTCCCGCCATGTTCCATTTCCTGGTCACCCAGTCAAATAAGTTGATCAGGTTTGCTTGGCAAGACCTCCCCCATGAACCCATGCTGCCTCGGATACTGTAATCCACTGTTCATTAGGTGTTCCCCAATCCTATTTTTTAGTAGTGTTTCCGTACTTCTCCACCACCAAAGTCATGCTGACAAGTCTGTAGTTTCCTGCCTCCTCCCTACCTCCCTATTTCTACTTTTCTGAAGTGGGACCACATCTGCCTTCGTCCTGTCCCCCAGAACTTCCCCTATCTAGTGATAGGTTGAATAGGGATGTCTCCAGGTGCAGTCAGCGCCTCCTAATGTTCCTGGTTGTTGTCAGGCATTGCATACGGCGCGCCAGAGCAGTGTTGTGGAGGATGCAGCAGGTGAGCACTATCCTGCAGGCCATCACAGGGCTGTACTGGAGCGCCACCCTGAGGTGTCAAGGCATCAGAAGCGGTACTTCAGTAGGGAAGGTGCAGTCAGTGACCCCTCTCGTGCTGGTGTGGGCCTCATTGTAACTCACCTCAGCTGCTGTCTGGGGCATCCTCACAGGGGTCATCAGCCGTGGCATCTTGGGATATCCACTGACACCTGTTGGTTGGGGGAAGGTTAGATGCATGTTGTTGTGTATAGACCTGTCATCCACTTCTCACTATCCTTTGCATGGCATGCACTGTTGCATGCTCACATGCACATATGCAGGCATTCATGCTCAGTCACACTCACAGCCTTGGCTGTGTCCAAGCACTGCATAGGCTTCCTTGGCATTGTGGCGCCGTTGCAGGCCCCTGTGTGTTGCACAGTGTGTGGTCCTGCACTGCTTGCATCACATGTGTGGCGTGGCCATTGTCTGCGTGCTCACATCTGACCACTGCCGTGCCTGTCCACCCTGTGTCCCTGTTGTGCCACTGTATTCACTGACACCCACATGTGCTGTCTGCCACCACACTACACTACCACTTGCACACATTTGCAGTTATTCCCCTGATACATACCTACCAGCCATCCTTCAGTGATGCTCCCTCTCTCAAAGGCCTCCTGTAGCTCACAGTTCCTGCAGATGTGGGAGTCATGGCAGGATCCAGGTACTGGCCACCACATTTAGTATGCAACATTCACTGTCACAGACCACCTGGATATTCATTGGTGGTATCCTTTCCTATTTATGTATGCAGCCCCATCCTCGCCAGTCCTGATGGCCATGTGTGTGCAATTGATGGCACCTCAGCATAGTGGAACTGCACCACATTATAGAATGCCTGTTTCACCTGGCACTGCTGTTGGACATCCCATGAGAAGCTGATGTTGTGTGTACATCGATGAGGGCTGCAAGGAACTTCTCAGGTGTTTGGACACCACTGGCTGGGAAATGCCCCCTGTGTCCCCTGTGGCATTTGAAATGTGCTGGTGGTGAGGAAGCACAGTGCTGTGCTCACACGCACATCCAGTGCAGTGGATGGCCCCATTGCTGGTGCTGTGTAGGTTCCCACTCAGGTCCTGGCATAGCTCCTCGATGCAGCTCTTGCTGAGCCTATAGTGTGCTAGGCACTGCTACTCAGTCAGGTCCTCAAAGATTTTGTAACAGTGTCTCACTCTCTGCACTGGTGGCCTTGGTACCGTCAGATGCTGTGGCTCAGTCTCCTGGGTCCTGCTTCTGTGCCTGGCATGCCTGCACCCTAGTGCTCTGCTATTATAATGCCCAGTAGGGCTCCTATTGCTGACATTGCTGTGTGTCCCTCTACACTGCTGTCTGCTGTCTGACTATGTGGTGGTGGTGGTGGGGGGCTATATTTATTTATTTATTTATTTGTGAAATCAGTTTACAACCTTGAGCCAGGGCTCTTTTCCAAAGGTACCTCATCACATTGAGGACATACATAGAGTTTTAGGTTACATAGACACAGGTTGCTGAAATAGGTTCATCAGAGGTGCCACGTCACACTGAGGTCAGACAAAATACATTTAAGTTACAGGGTACAAGTAATTGAAATAGGCGTTACACAGTTGGTATCATATATTGAGCAAACCTACTGGCATACCATAAAAACAGCAGGCACTGGCTGTGTTAGACATAGGTATGGTGTACCGGGACGAGGTGGTGGGTGGGATAGGTGGAGATCCACCAGTGGGCATTGTCATGAGTGGAGAAGTTGAGGCGGGGCTGCCTTCAGAGACAGGAGCAGCTACGAGTGATGATGAGTTGGTTACGAAGGGTGGTTTTGAACTTGGAGATGGTGGTAGCATTGGTGATGTGGGCAGGAGAGAGTTAAACCAGGATGGGGCTCTGTAGCAGAAGGACCTCTGGCCATGGGTGGTTCTTGATCTGGGGACCATTAGAGTGGTCTTGTTGGATGACCGTGTTGCAATAGTAGGTGGGATCCGTTGGATGGATGCCGTCACACCCCAGGAGCGAGAGCCTGAGTAGGGTTTTTTTTTGGTTAGAGGCAGGTTTGATAGCGGAGCCAAGCTCATCTAGGGTAAGGAGTTTAGCTTTGTCATACAGCTGATAGTGTGTGTGAGCCTGGGGCACCAGTAATCAGTCTGCAGGCTTTATTTAGGTTAGGTGAATTTTTGAGGGCAGTCGTGTCGGCAGCACCATAGACTGGTAGGCCATAGTCTACAGGGACAATACTGAAGACGTAACAGCGAGCCAGAGAGCATTTGGGGAAGGCAGTTTCTATGGCAGAAGAGGATGCCAAGCCGTGTGTTGGTGGTGGATGTTAGGCATCCATGTGGTCATGGAATGTGAGGGCTGAGTCAAGGTAACCCCAAGGTATTTGTAGGAGCAGACTTGTTCCAGTGGCTGTTTGGTACTAGGAAGGATATGGAGTGGTGGTTGCTAGCTTTGTTTTGGGGTGGGCAAAGAGCATAGCTTTGGTTTTTAAGATTAATGACGAGTCTGCGCTCCTTAAACCAGGCTTCGCATCATTGAAAGACTGCTGTAGGGTGTTCTGAAGGGAGATGGGATTGCAGTGGATGGCAAAATGACAGCATCATCTGCATACAGAAGAATTTTGCCAGAGCATGCACTGGGCAGGGTGTTCAGATAGAGTGAGAAGAGAAGAGGGCCCAGGATGGAGCCTTGGGGAACCCTGAGTGTATGGGATGGGTATCAGAGAGTGTCCCATTGATTTTAACACACTGTGAGCGAGCGTTAGATAGCTCATGCACCATGCTAGGGGCCAGCTGAGAGACCAGTGTGGCAGAGGGCATTCAGCAGAAGAGGGTGGAGACGGTGTCAAAAGCCTTGAGAGGTCGATGAACACTGCACCAGCTAGGAGCTGGTGTCCAGGGAGGAGTGTAGGAAGTTGAGAATTCAATTAGCGTAGTGCTGGTACTGTGACCAGCACAGAAGCTATGTTGCTCTGGGCATAAGATGTTATGCTTAGTCAGATATTCAGAGATTAGAATGGCCACCACTTTTTCCAGGGCTTTGGGGCGATGGAGATTGGCCGGTAGTTGTTGGTCGAGGACCTGTCACCCCTTTATGAATGGGCGTGATTATGGCTGTTTTCCAAGCAGTGGAAATTGTCCCAGGCAGAGCGATCGGTTTAGTAGGCTGGTGAGTGGGGCAAGGACTTCATCTAGCACCAGCCTGAGGATACTGGGATCCAGTGAGTCGCTGCCGGACTGTTGCCATTCAAAGCTTTGATTAGGATGGGTCTGGCTTCCGGGCAGATACTTGCCAGGTGGAAGCTGGGGTGGTGGAGGACAGGGGAGGGTCAAAGAAATTATTGGGAGGACTGAGCTAAGGTCAGTGAAAGCGGTGTTGAGGCAGTTAGCTATGATGGCAGGATCGGTGGAGGTAGTGCCATCACTAGTGAGCTGGATGGGGAGGGGTGCTGATTTTCCATTTAACTGTTTAATATTATCCCAGAAAGTCCAGGCTGAACCCCAGGAGGAGGTAAGGGTGGCCTGGTAATGGTCAGCCTTTGGCTTTCCGGATGGCCCAAGAGCACTTATTCGGGCTGCATTGTAAGCTTGTTTATCAGACAGCCAGCCTGTTTCAGTGGCAAGGTGCAGAGGTTATCCAATTTCTAAGCAATTGTAGAAGGGCAGGGCTAACCCAGGTGCATTCTGCCTTTGGATCAGTTTTTGGTGAAGGGAGCAAAGAGATCACAGGCCATGTTGAAGGTGTGTGAGAAGAAGGCGAGAGGCAGTGTCAATGTCGGATGCACGATGAATGGGGATCAGTTTATCTGGGTGAGAAATTGTTCAGTTTTTCAGCCCACCAGGGTGGAGGCACCTGCAGAGGGTGGACTGGGCTTTGGGTTTGGGATTGGGGACTGCCCAAAGAAATAGGATAGGGAGCTCAATAGGAATTGGAGACCTGGATGTTTTGGATTTTGGGGTGGGTTGGTGATAATTACATCCAGAAGGTGCTGGTTCCTCTTTGGGTTTATTCTAGTAGGCTGGGTGATGAGTTGCGTCAGGTCTTGGGCGGCAAATGAGTCTCAGATTGTGGAGGAGGAGGTGCTGAGCCAGTTTATGTTAAGGTCCCCAACAAGGATTTGTTCCCTGTATCATGGAGGAGGCCAGATAGTTAAAGATTCCAGTGCTGGGCTCTGGTTCTTTGGGGAATGTGGGCAGTGGTGAGATAGAGAGGGCCCTAGAGAGGTCCGGGGTGAGTTTGAGGTGAGGCCTGGGCCCCATTTACAAGGGCAGGGGTAGGGGCGCTTGTCCAAATATTGTGTCCCTAGTGTAGATTGCATAGCCTCCCCTCATTTGCCTACCGGTCCTCCGGTATAAGGTATAGCCTGGGAGGAGACAAATGAGTCAGGGTGTATTGGACAGGCAGGTTTCAACCAGTGCTATGATGTCTGGTCCAGCACTGAGGGCATCAAATTTTTCAGCAGGCTACATATGTTCATGGAGGCTATTTGGAGACCAGTGGGCCAAGTAGGTGGGGTGGGAGGGGAGGACTGGTTTGATGTATGTTGCCAGAAAGTAGTAGAAGGAGGACCGAGGCTCTGGTCCAGGGTGGTAGCAAATCAACTTCCGTGGTGCATGCTGGGAAGAGGAGGTGGCTATAGTGGAGCAAGGAATGGGCAGGGTTCAAGGTTTGGGAGGGCAAGGATGAGTTCCACCCATGGGGAGTCAGGGTAGGCAGTGGGGAATCCTAGGGTGGTGCCGTGGGCCAGAGTACATGGTTAGAATAGGGTGGATCGGACTCAGGTCGGAGGGAATTGGGGTGTGGGACAAGGGGGGCTGTGAATATGCCTGGCTGATGGATGTGTGTACTAGCAGGAAACAAAGGGAGACATTCGAGGAGAAGGTGTGCAAACATAATGCCTATGGTAGCAGCAAGGCAGAGAGGGTTCAAGTATCTTGACTACCTCACAGAAAGCGTGGATACCACTTTGGTTTAGTGGTAGAGTCACAGACTCTGTGACAGGGTACAAGGTTCAAGTCCCTGGTAGGGCAAGTGGAAAAGACCTGGGCAAGTGTTGGATTCCACGCTCTGGGTGGCTTAAAGCAGGCTGGAACTGGGCCAAATCCAGGAGAAAATAGCGAGTCCTAGTAGTCACTGAGGGTTAGCGACCTGCTGGGGTGCAGGTCTGATGGTTGGGCAGGGCCATTATGCAAGGCTAGCTAGGAGTCTGGGTATAGGTAAGAGGTGTGGTCAGAAACAGGATTGAGAGTAAGGGAAGAGAGGTAGTGTATGTGGGTAGATGGGTTCCAGGAAGTAGGAGGAGGGAAGTTCAGGTATTGAGACTGATGAGAAGTTAGGGGTCCCTCTGGTGGCAGGCTGGGATAACCTGCTAATGGGAAAGTGGGACTTGGTAAAATAATACACAGGAAATGATGTCAAAAGTATGAGACTATATAAGTAGTGATGAGCCTGGGTGGGGGGGCAGTCGACACACAAGTGCGTTGATGGGTAACACCCTCACAAAGGTGTTGCTTGCAGGAGGTAGTTAAATTACCTCTGAGCACCTGCTTGTGATTCCTGCCCAGGAGGAGCTTGTGTTGCTCGGCCTGGCTGTGTCTGCGAGGCCAGGACAGGATCGGGGCCTATATGGGAGAGGAGGACAAAGGATTCGATTAGTATGCAGCGGGAAGGATAGGATCATCACTGTGCCTGTGCAGGAGAATGTCCCACACTAGCTCTAGGGGAAGATGGCGACATCCACACCAACACGCTTGAGAACTAGCAGATAAGTAATTCCAAACATACAGCTCTGTTCAGGATCATGCTTAACCAGTATCTTACACAGCTGAACCCCCCAGAGAATGCATCTGCAAGCAATCCCCCCAACATGCAGACCCTCCAGATTAGTTGCTGACTGGTGTGATGTCCATGTTTGGTGAGGACGAGAGTCAATAAAATAACACCCTCACAAAGGTGCTGCTTGCAGGAGGTAGTTAATTACCGGAGCACCTATATAGCTATATAGCCTGTGCTCTGGTCAGTCCAGCTGTTCCTTGGTCTAACTTACGTCAACCTCTTCTGGCACATTTACTTATGCCTCCTGTTCTGGAATAGCATTTCAGTTGTACTGGTGCATTACACATGTCTCGCTGCATTACTCAGTGGTGCAAGCTTTCTTTGGTAATAAATGTGTCCTAATTTGCATTGGCATAATGGTTCGGGCTGTGGTGTAAATGTTCTTTTGGAATCCGCATGTTGCAAATCGCAGGCATAACTTACAAGTTTAGCCACTCGGGACTGGCGTCGATCTGTGTTTCCATCTGGCGTAGCAGTCTTGGAATTGGGCCCACAGGTCCTATAAGCTTGCTGACAGGGAATACTAGACTGTGAGGCCCCTAGATGACATAATTGTCAGCTCTTCACTGAAATAGGCTTTTTAGTCCAGGCAGTAACATCACAGTTACATAATGGCTAATAACTTTAACATGAAGTATCATAGAAATCTAGTTTTTGTATGTGATTTATTGGGGGTATGCTTATTTGGATTCTGCAATGTAGCACTTTTGGTGTCAGTGGCTCTTTAACAGTAATCCTGATATGTAGAATATTTTGTTTATATAGTGCAGTATATTGTTCTTTTAGTGTGAAGGTGAATTAATTCATAATTTTAAATCATCCTCAAAAGTTAATGGTGTTTTGTGTGTTTCATCAACTTTTATTTTACTGGTTGTGAAGAATACACATAAAAAGTATAACATGTAAACGTTGAGCAGATTTATAAGTGTGCACTCTAATAAGTACAAGGAGTCCCAACATTTAAACTGTCAAATACACAAGATGGAAGCTGGCTACAGAACTACCTTTGAAGAATTCTACAAAGGAGGCCCATCTTTCATCTCAAATCTAATGTGAACCAAGTGTCATTCTTTTTATCTTAATTCCCATCCCTCAGATCAATCACTTTTGTGTGAACACTCACAACAGCATCATCATGTATCAGCAGAGGACAGTGCTGTACACTTCCATGTAGAAGCACCCATTTATTTATTTATTATTTATTGTTATTAAACGTTTAAATGTAGAGGACAGTTTCAATAACATACAAGTCTCATTTATGAAATGTTCTGAGTCACAAATATGAAATAAAACAAACGATAACACAAAATAAATCAGGTGACAAAGCAGTTACTGATTGATGGTAATTTTAACTTATTGTATGTGACCTAACAATATTCCTAGAAATAGGTAAAGAAGAACAGTTGCAAAACTGAGGTCCCAAATTATGCCAAGAAAAAGGAGCCCCCAATGAACAGCACAAATCTACTCAAGAGTAGAAAGGATCTCCACTTTATGTGATGCACAAGCAGCAAAATAGATATTTGACTGCTTTGTACACTTTAAAGTCCAGAACTTGGTGGCACTCATAGAGACCTGGTAGGGGTAAGACATTTTATTTGTATTTATTTATTGAGATCTAGGATTACATAATACCTTCTGGAACCAGAGGTTAATTTGTAAAGGTTCCACGACAGAATACAAAAATGACCAATACAGACAGAATGAGACAAAATGCAGGAATAACTAGATACATGGTATTAAAAGAAACAATAAAATGTTAAAAAATATTAACAAGAATACATACAAGAATGTCAGAGCAATAGGGTGAGGGCACAAAGTTAGTAAAGGTGGTCAAATAATAGACTTTATCATCAAGGCAGGTTCCAGTAATAAGTGCTGAGGTGGAATGACTGAGACATCAGGATAGAGGAATATAGATTGTTCTGAAGGGTTAGGCCTAACAGGGAAGGGGTGGGTGGTTCTTGTTGTAAGAGAGGGAGTCACTGTGGCATGAAAGAAGGGCATCAAGGAGGCAGACAGCAATAGCTGAATGTGTCAAGCTCGGGGAAATGGGGGGGTCAGTCTGAGGGTGTGCTACAGGCCTTCATGAAGCTCCTAGAGCAGTATGTCCAGCTGGTTGGGTAAATTATGAGAACAGCTAAATCAGAAGCAGTAATGATCCTGGGAACTTTAATCTACAGGCATGGCTGGTATCTAGAAATCAGAGAATATGTAATACTGTATTCGTAGCTTCTAGATAGTGAAACACATTGCTTGAGTTGTACCCAATACTTTGTTGATTTGTTTGGTTATCAGAGGAGGATGCATGCATTGCTCTCAGTGCTGATTCTACTGAATTACTATCAAAATGCTTGATACATCACTCCCAGAGATCCCTAGATGTGTTAATGAGCCACAGACTGTGGACTGAAGTACTAATGAATGAGACTGGACCCATACATTACACCCTCCTTAAGATTACAAAAGTTTTTAAACAATAAATTTTCACTTTATATATATACAGTAAAAGTATCTTAAACAGACAGGCAGAATATAACACCTTTAAAATGCTGAATAATTTTATAACTACCATAACAGCATCCTTCAACATGTGGTAGAACTATCTGTTTCTGAAAAGTTTTTTGATGTGGAAACAGTTCATAACACTCCATCAAATGATTTGGCAGATATCTGCCCACTGTTTTGGGTGTCTGGTATCATCTCATTGGTGCTTATGGTACTCTTGGTGCTGAATGAGGTAAACTTATAGGAGTCATGGCATTGAGACTCTTCTTCTCCTTCCTTAGAATGAGCATATGATATGGAAAACTGAGGAAGAGGTTTAACAAAGGAGATGTTTCTTTTAACTTGGTGACCTGACAGTGACTCTGCAGTGACCATTCTGCCGTTGACACAATCACTTTGTAATGTGTTGGATGAAAAGGAGGAATGAGTTTTCCAGTGTGGTGATTTTGAAGGAACACTGAGTCACCCAGTTTGCTAAGGGAAGGGCTGGCTCAATAGTGACTGACTGCTTGAGTTTTCAACTGTTGCTTTGCTAGACTGTCAGTAGCACAGAGAGATGGGTCAACAGAGGTTGATGTGATTACTGGCAGCTTGATGTGGAGTGGTCTATCAAAAGGAGATCAGAAAGATGTTTGCCAGTGGTGCTATGAGGAGTAACACAGCAGTTCTGAAGAAACTGTAACAGATGTTGATTCACGGACCTGCCAGCAGCAGTAAAAGTAGGTATGGTCTTTCACTAAGTTGTCAGAAACTGGTCCACCTCAATACTGGCTTGAGGTCAGTACAGTGGAGTTTGTCTGTGTTGAAATCCCAGCTATTGTGCAAACCATTTACATTCTTCACTGCTAAAAGGTGAACCATTTCCGACTTGAGGATCCCAAATGGAGAGATCTTGTTGAGATGCAGAATAGTGGTTGATGCCAAGGTTGGCTTCTCTATCTCAGCAATGTGATAGTGAAAGTATTCATCCAGGACTACAGGGAGATAGTCCTCACATGGAAAAGGTCCACAGAAATTCACTCTTAAATGAAGCCAAAATTCTGGAGGCACTGAGTCATATCTACAGCTGTTGCAGTAGATTGCAGCAATGCAGCTTGGCAGGGAATGCAGGACTGGACCATATTCTCCATGCATCTGTCAATATCAGTGAACCATACTTTGTCTGTAGAAGTTGTTTCATCTTTATGATGCTTTGATGTCCTTCATGAACTAAGGATAAAACTTGATCCTGTAAAGAAGCTTGAATTACAACCCTTTACCTCTCAAAATTATGTCAGGTGATGAAAGTACTGTCAGTTTATGCCTAACTGGAATAAATTGCTTGCTTTGTGCCACTATATTTTGAAAGCTGATAATATAGGCCATGACCCTGACTGGAGGCTGTGGATTAAAAGCTGGATGGTTGGGCCACTTTTAATCTCACATTGGATGTATTGAAGTGTCATAGCTTTAGAAATGACATGGTGCTAAGAAAGTCAAAGTATTCCTCTGCTACCCTGGAATAGTATTCTGTGACAGTGTTGTGGTGGTTAATGACTGTCAGGAGGACATGGAGTCAAAAGGAATTTTGGCTTAGGGCTTGTGAAGAACTTGAAAGTTGTATGGCTGAAGGTGGAATACCCACTGCTGAATCTGAGCAGGTTGATTGCTATTCGGGTTGTTGAATATTAACTCAAGTGGCTTGTAGTTTGTGATTTGAGTAAGTGTGCCCAATAAAGTAAAAGATGAAAATGTTCATAACTCCAGACAATTGCAAGTGTCTCTCATTCTGCTTGGAAGTAGCGCTGTTCACCAAGAGTCTGAGCCAGTCTAGTATAGGCAATAATGTTTGGTGCTATTTTGGGATTGTCATATTGGGCAAGAGTTGCTCCCAGACCAACTCAGCTGTTATCTAGAATGATTGTCACTGCTTTGGTTGGATCAAGGTAGGCCATGGCTGTACTGATGGTCGAGGCCTATTTCAACTAATCTGGAGTAGCTTCATGTTCTGGTGTCCAACTCCTCAATATCCTTTTTATAAGTTGACGGAATGGAGCAGTGATGGCTGCAAAGTCAAGGACGGAGTTGATACGGTAGTTCACCATTCCTAGTAGAAGGCAAACTGCACTGAGAATTGATGGGGAAGACAGACTAGATATTGGATTCCACTTTATTATAATCCAGCATGACCCCATTTTTGAGAAGATGTCTAGAATTCTAACTGTGTTTTGCTGACTTCACACTTTTGCTGTTTAAGTGAAGACCATTTCATAGAGGCATTGAAACACTGCTCTGAGTGTATGATAATGTACCCCTGGGTTTTACCCCAGATAAGGACGTCATCACTGAAATTCTGCTGTTCCTAGAGAACATGTCTAATGACATTTTGGAACACCTCTGAAGCAGATACTATTCCGAAGTTTAGATGGTTGTACCTTCACAGGCCAAAGTGTGTGGAGAATGTGGCGATGTTCCAAGAATCAGGAGCCAACTCAGCTGGTAATACCAACATTTAGGTTTATTTTTGAAAAGACGGTGGCTGCATTCAAGTCATGCATAATGTCATCCACTGTGGGGCAATGTGACATTCCTCTTGATTTCTTTGTTAGGAAGGTGCAGATCAATGCAGATGTGAACTTCCTCTGGATTCTTAGGCTTGGGTGCAGCAAACACAGGAGGACACACAAGGAGTAGTCTACTCTTTCAATGATATCTAGTTTCTCTAGAAATCCAGTTCCTGTTCAACTTTTTTATGTGAAAAGGGATCCCCAGTGAGATTGTATGACAGGTGTTACTTAGTATTGACAGGAGTGTGACTTGAAAGTCTTTTAAGCAACCTATGCCTTTAAACAAACTGGGATATTTCAGAACTAGTGGGTGTGTTGGTGAGGTATTTGGCAACAACGAGTTTATGTCAAGAGAAGCCCACATTCTGAAGCTGTCTTGTAACTGAGGAGGGGCTCACTGTTGCCTTCTGTGACATAAAGTGTTGCAGAAGTGTGCTTTGAGTTTGCAGTGACTAGACTATGGAATTTACCCCAAATCATTGGCTCACGGTTTGATCCATATGGGGATAGCTTAACATTTGTATGCTGCAGGGTGACATCAGGTGTAAGCACCTAATATCCTTGTGCATCAATCAGGTTTACTCTGGTGCCAGATGTCACCATGATACTGATGGGAATGCCCTGAATATGGATTGTGATGATAGGTGGTTGCAGATTGTTTACAGTATCCTTGGTGGGAAATGTCAGGGGTAGTAGTCCTCACTGAGTAGTTGCTTCAGGGGCTGAAGCTGGTAAACCTCCTGCCATTTGGGCATTTGCCATTTATGATTTGGTCTGGGACACTGTCAACTAGCTGAAGGGGTGGACTCTACAGTATTTGGTAAAATTATTCAATTTTCCACACATTTTACACTGTTTCCTGTGGCTTGATAACAGGTTAGCCTACCAGGATGAGGATAGAAGCTACCACAGTTGTAGCAAGTTCTTATGCTGTGAGAGACTGTTCAAGAGCTAGCTAATGATTTCCTTTCTTTGAATTGGTGGTGTTGCTTGTTTCATGCCAACTGCTTGGAACTCTGATGTCTCCTGTGTTCTGCAAAGATTAGATAGGTCTATGAGGTGTGGTCTGCTTTCTGTAGAGCCCAAATGTAAGAATGTAAGAAGAGGAAACAGCTCAGGATAATCTGTAACTTGAATTCTTGTCTAGATTTGTGAACTCACAAGTAACAGAAAGCTGGCAAAGCTGTGTGGTAAGAGTCCAGAGACTAATTTGCATGTTGTCTTATTGATGGAACTCATAAATCTTATATTCTGTGTTGTTTTGGATATGATGTATGTTGTAATCTTTTAAATTGCCTTGGTATAATCACCTGCTTCACCAGTACCAATTAATGTGTCAAAGATGTCACAGATTCAGTTCCCACCAAAGTGAAGCAGTATAGCCCACTTCCTGGTATTGTCTATGATGCCGAAGGGCACAAGATAATTTTTAAATTTGCAGAGCCACTTCTTCTGATTGGTTGCTGAAGAGGGCTCACTGTCTGGCTCAAGCTACAGAAATGGTGGAGGACTGAGTGTGGCCATATTGGCTTACTGGGAAGAACAGTGTCTGTATTAATGAATGCCTTTAATCGAAAACTACAGTCAAAATATACAAAACATATGGGGCTCGATTCTCAGACAGAGTGTAGATCAGTGCAAGCTGCAGCAAACAGCAGCTTGCACAGAAGTCCAGTTCACCAAGGATCCTGCACCAGATTCTGGTTCAGGAGGGGTCCGGGAGCATAAGTCTCCACACTTGCAGTAACCTCTCTGGTGTGAAAAACATAAGGCACATGGAAAGGATTTGCCACAGACTTCTGCAACAAAGGCAAGAAGAGCCTCCAACCCAGATCCCTGGATCAGATATCAAAATACCTTTCCTGGTGGTTTAATGTCTCCCTCCCCAATCCTGATGTCCCCAATATTCATATTATTAATACTACCCCATTCCTGGTGGTCTAGTTTTCCCCCTCATAATCCCGATGCCCCTCGGTATTCATATTATTAATACTACTCCTGTTTCTAGTGGTGTAGTTGATCCCCACCTCCCGCCTCATCATGTAGTGCCTATTTCCTGCCCCCACACAAAATCACAGCCAACACTTCATTTTAGCCCACCTCTCAGCTCCATACGGCTGGCTGCTGACTGAACTGTCGTTGAGTGCCTATTGCATACTGTATGCACTCACTTACACCATACACAGGAGCTCAGTAACAGTTCAGTCGGGCAGCCAGCTGCAGGAGATGATAGGTGGGCTTTGTTGGTCACTGGCTGTGTTTCAATGGTGGGGGAGTGATGAGGTAGGCACTACCTGCTAGAGATGGGGTGGCAGTTCCACTAGACCACGGGGATAGGGGTAGTATGTAATATGAAACTGTGGGACAACAGGGATGGGGGAGGGTACACTAGACCATAAAATGGGGGTATTAATATTACTACTAGGGACATTGGGAGGGTGGACACTAGACCACCAGGAATGGGCGTAGATATATTAATACCTGTGGACAACAGGTATCGTGGGGGACACTAGACCAGCAGGAACAGGGGTAGTATTAATAATATGAATACTGCTGAACAACTGGGATTGGGAAGGGGAACACTAGACCACCAGGACAGGGGTGATTATAATAATATTAATACTGGTGACAACAGGGAGGGGACCGTGGAACATTGTCACAAACAGGTAAACTCTCCCAGCAGATAATTTTCTAAGTACCCTTAGACCAGCTAGTGTACTTAGAATTTCTCTCTCTGTGAAATTCTGAGAATCACATTTACAGGGATGTGGCAGCTTGCGTATTCACATGCCCCTAGCATCATGTCGCAGCCCACTATTGGGTGTATGGGTAGCGTAAGCCCTGTTTGGGGCAGATAGCCTGTGTTGACATAGGCTGCTTTTGTGAATAGCTTGGGGGGTAGTTTTGATGCAAGGTGCCACTTGTGCCATTTATGTTTGGCGAGACACCTAGAATCAGTCTTGGGGCTTTGAGAATCAAGCCCATGATGTGCAGAGTGTTTTGATTTGTAAGTGTAGCCTAGTATATCCTTCTCTTTGTTTGTTGTATGTTTTCTCTAAATTTGCCTGCTAGTATTATGGCCCATGGGAATCTCCATGTTTGCATTTTCTATTACTCTTCTTTCCTACAATGCCTTCTGTCCCATGTGACAGTGATGCATTTGTGAACAACTGGGCAAGAGCTGGATTTGTTTAAAGTTTACGGCAGAATAGCTATAATTTTAAGTAAGTCTCCTTATCCCGTGAGCTTAAATAAATACTACATTTACAAATATCAACCCCTGAGGGACAACTAAAGGGGCTATTCTATAAGGAAACAGCATTTTCACTAATTAAAGAATTGATGACTTAGGGTAATTTGTGTGCTTTTATGGCTGTGTATAGTCTGATGAAACAAAATACTATAAAAATAAAACACCTACTCCTGCTGACTTGACCTAGACACATACAGTACCTACTGTAGGAAACAAAGAATTTGGATTTGAAAGGGTTATTCAGTTGAGGGCAGAATACCAGAGTGCTAACATCAGATCGCTGCTGCAGCAGCAGCTATCACACAGTTAGTGGTCCTGGATGCAACACTATTATACAGGACAGGGGCATTGTAGGAAAAAGAAGTGCAATAAAACATTCAAGCATGGAGATTCACATGGGGCCATAAGACTGAAATGAAAATAAGAAAAAAACCTAATAGTAAACAAAGGGATGAATATACTAGATTCCACACAATCCAAACACTCGGAACAATATATGTTTTTGCAAATTTTGATTGAAGTTCTCCATTAAAACTGTTTCTGTACAAAAGCTATACTTGCCATGAGAGGCTACTTGTGTAAATTCACAGTTCCCCTGTCTACTGCTCTGAGAGGTGCTGTTGTGGGAGTTCAATTCTATTTTCAATTACTTTTGGGGCTGAAATACAGGAGGTGAAGTGCAAAGAACATAGACTGTTGATTTTCTTTATCTCGTGATCTATGGCTTTGGCTACTGATACCCCAGTTTAGGGTTTTGTTAGTTAGACCCCTTTTGGTTGTTCTATTCTTTTGTGTTGGATAATGTAGCCTAGGAACACTTTGTAATTTGTGTAATCCCCAGTCCCCTGGGGTTACTAGAATCCTATCAATGTTAGTGTTAGGCAGGTAGCAGGCAGCTTGGTAAGGAACCCATTAGGGGCTTCTTACACAATGACATCATTGTTTACTCAGCTAGCATGAGGGAAGGATTATTATGTCATTTGGAACTCTCACAGTAGCAAAACCCGTTTCTGGCACAGCTGCTCTGGGAGCCTTAGAATGTTCAGTTAGTCTGAGTGTGTCAGTGAGATTGGCAGGATCTCTGCTAGTAGGCTCTGAGTCTAGGGCAATGAATTTCACCCTAATTTAGATTACAATTATTAACTTCCAATGAAGTGGTGGAGACCTTTCTTCAGCAGGATTTCTGACTTCCACTCTAGTAGGGGTGAAAGGAACTGCTCGTTCAGTGGATCAGGGCAAACCCCTGAAGGTCCTTTGTGTGTTCCAGCTGCCTTTGAAATGGACTTGTGAGAGACGTTCTGACAAGCTACCAGGGAAAAGGTGCTTTCTAGTTGTTCTCCATGCCTAGAGGAAGGAGCAACTCTGTCCTGTGTGTACTGTTCTGGGAGACAAGTTCTCCATTTAGGGATTTTGTTCTGTGGTGTATGTGACCATAGATAATGGAGATCACTCCTGTCAGTGCCCCTGGTTCACCAAGTATGTGAAGTAAAGAAAGTGGAGTCTTTAGCATTTCAGTGGGAATGGAGGCTTCTGTGGTGTAACCCTGAAGGAATAGCAGAGACTGTCAGTTGGGGCAAAGGGTGAGAGGAACGTCATCTGGAAGGTTACAAAACAGGGCTAACTGATTCGTGGAAGGGCACCAGTTTTATCTGAGCAACGGGCCATTGCTGCAGTTCAGGTGTGTGTTATGGATCTATAGGTATACACCTATTTGGGAAGAAGATGTTCTGAGTGTGTGGCTTAGTTTCACAAAAAATACACTATGGGAAAATGAAATGTGTTCAGGTGTGTGGCACTGAGGAGGAAGGTAGGGCAGGGCCCACAGCTCAGCACCATGGACACAGTGGGAAGGAAAGTGCACTAGTCACTTCACAAAGAAAGGATCCTAGAACAGCTCGATAAACTCAGGGTGGACAAGACAATGGGAATAATGGCATACATCCCAGGGTACTAAGGGCTAGGTGGAACTAGCAGAGCCATTATCATAACTATGTAGTGAGTCTCTGAACACAGGGAGGTCCCATAAGACTGAAGAAGGACTTCATGTGATCCCGCTCCACAAGAGTGGTAGCAGGGAGGAGGCAGGGAACTACAGACCAGTCAGTCTTACCTCAGGTGGGCAAAAGTGTGGAGGCACTCCATAAGGAAAGGATAGTGCAACACCTGGAATCCATTGGAGCACAGGATCCAAGACAGCATGGGTTTAAACAGGAAGGTCCTGTCAAACTAATCTCATAGATTTCTTTGACTGAGTAACCAGAGTGGTGGACCAAGAGGGAGCAGTTGATGTTGCCCTACCTTGACTTCAGCAAAGCTTTCAATACTGTTCCACATAGAAGAGTGATTAATAAGCTGAGTAGGCTCGGGGTGGGTCAGAAGTTGGTCAACTGGGTGGAAAACTGGTTGACAGGCAGAAAACAGAGTGGTGATAAGCGGTATACAGTCAGAAGAATGCAAGTCACAAGTGGGGTACCTCAGGGGATCAGATCCTGGGGCCAGTCCTCTTCAATATCTTCATCAGTGACATTGCAGATGGACTGGAGGGTAAGGTTTGCTGTTTGCAGATGACACCAAGATCTGCAACAGAGTAGATGATCCAGATGGGGTGGGCAGAATGAGACGAGATCTGGATAAACTGGCAAAATGGTTGGAAGAGTGGCAACTGAGGTTAAATGCAAAGAAGTGCAAGATCATGCACATAGCAAGAGAAACCTGAAGCCACCTATAAGTTGAGGGGGTTGCCAGCAGTCACAAGGGAAGAAAAGACTTGCATCATCATCATCACAGAGGACGGAAATCATCCAAGCAGAACACTAAAGCGTAGGTAAGACTAGGGGATGTTAGTGTATTAGTGACGATATCAAGGGTTGTAAGAGGGAGATAATAATCCTCTTACAAGACACTGGTTAGGGCCTCATCTGGAGTATTACATGCAGTACTGGAGGCCACACCTTCACAAGGACATCAACCAATTTGAGGCAGTCAAGAACGGCAAATCAAAATGGTGCAGGAACTGCATCAGAAAACATATGAGGACAGATTAACGGAGCTCAATATGTATACCGTGGAGTAGAGGAGGGAGTGGTGATATGATTGAAACATTCAAACACCTTAAGGGAATTAACAAGGCAAAAAGTCTAACATGTTTCAATATAAAGAAAAATAGCAGGACAAGAGGACACAGCATGAGATTAGAGGGAGGCCGATTAAGGGGTAATGTGAGGAAGTTCTTTATCGCAGTAAGGGTGGTGGATACATGGAGCGGCCTACCTCAGGAAGTGGAGGATATGAATACAGTGCAGGGCTTCTAACAGGCATGGGATAGGCATAAGGAGCAATACAGATGAGTATGAATAGATAGGCCATTGACAGTGCAAAGGCCGATGGCACATTGATATGGTAGAAAAAGAAATGGGCAGACTGGATGGGACTTACGGTCCTTATCTGCTAACAACTTCTACAGTATGTTCTATGTAAGTGTATACACCATGAGAAGAGAAAGAAATTGTTGTTTCTTTAGAGAACTGTACTGCTAGCAAGAATAGTTCTGGAAATTGTACCTGTTTGCCATGACCGACCTTTGGGGGTCCATTGAAACTTTAGTACCATCTGTTGAATAAAGCCATACTGCAAAATCCCAGCTGCTGGTTTGGACATTGAGATCCTTTCTTCTGGTGTGGAATTACTGGGGCACCCTCAGCAGTTTAGATCTAGCATATGCCTAGCTTCTTCTACTCTGGACCTAGCTGTAGTTACAAAGGTTCATTTGTGCTTGTTCTTATCCCCACCACCCTTCCTCTAGAAATGAGCCTGGTATACATCCTGATTCCAAGGGTGGTACCAATCTCTGAATTTCTGCTAAAAATCAATGGAATGCCATATGTGGGCACTAGTCCTGTTTTTTACGGGGTGTCCAACTTGCTAAAAGTGGCATGGGGTTGCACTTGACTTGCTTTTATTAATAAATATTTGTTTTGCTTTGCTTTTATACTGCAGAAGGAAAGGTTTATGTCCTGCTAAATGCAGCAATTTATTTCTGAAAACATCTGGTAATGTAAGTTGCAAAGGCTAGCAACTATTCAGTTTGCTGAAGCTTGTTCTAACAGCACAGAGGTGCTGTACAGTCTGTGTCCTTTTGTCATTTAAATTAGTGGTGCAGATGTGGGCTACAGCACGTCGGGGCCTGTAGTCAATGTTGCCAATCTAAAATTGGTTGCTTCTAGATACTGAGACACATTGCTTGATTTATACCAGATACTTTGTTTATTTGACTGAAAGTACAAAATGGGAGGAGTGGTACTGACAGCCACCAGACAGGAGCGAGGCAGGGGTAATCACATCAGATGACCTAAAGGTGGCCAGGCAGTGCAACAAGACAGGTGGGAGGGTTAATGGGATACTGGGGTGCATATGGAGGGTATCACCAGCAGAAAGAGGGGCAGGTATTGCTTCTGTATAGATCCCGAGTAAGACCCCACCTACAGTACTGTCCAGTTCTGGAGACAATGGGTTCAATTTTCATATAGCCCTTAGATCGCACAATTTGTGCCAATCTAGAGCTGCAACAAACCCATGGGTGCATCAGAGACCCTGCAACCAATTTTTTAAAAATAGGGAGCCCTGCACTGAAGACCAGGAGTTGCTGCAGCTACATGGTTGTGCCAAACATGTGGCACACATGCAGGGGTTTGATAGAGGGATCACTCACCAGCCCCCACAGCAGAACCTTAGCAAACCCACAATATATTGGGGGTTACAATACCTGTAAGGTGGGGACAGGGGCTGATAGAGCCTGGAGGTACCATGGGGTGAGTGGGGCACAGTGGCAGTGGGAGGGATGGGTGGAGGCAGCGGGAGAGATGCCATGCACCATGCCACACAGCCAATCTGGCATGGTCAGGAGGGGCACAGCTGTACCAACATGTTCTTGACACCTGTGGACAGAGCTCTGGCACCTGCCCCACAGGCCCTAAAACTGGTGAACGGAAGTAGGCACAGGTTACAGGGTGCATGTAGTGGCCTGGGATGTGCACCGGGCACCACGACATTACCACTGTACAGAGCCCCACATGTGGTAGCCAGAGGATGCCCAATGACAATGCTGATGCCTGTGAATCCTGTGGTGTAGGTGCCAGAGCTGCTGTGACAGTACACACCAGTGCCACATGTCCCTCCAACTGCCGTTGTGCCCTTCACCATACATGGCACCACCAGGGCTCCATTGGCCTCGGTCTCCTCCATACAGGCCCTCCCAAATTGCTGCCTTGCCAGTCAGTGACACAGGGCCCCTAAACTACCTTCTGGATTCTCTAAAGGCAGCCCTGTTGTGACTACAGTGAGACCTTTTGAATAACCAAACAAGGGATGGCGAAGCCCAGCTGTGGATGCAACCACCCTTGCGACCTGGTGCATGGGTGCTTTTGCTGCAAGGGGTGTCATAGGGGATTCACCTACATGGCACCCCAATTCCCGCACAGTCGGCATTTGAAAATTGGGATTGTCTCAACCATGATGCAAGGTGCCACTTGCATCATACCTGTTTGGTGCAGACATCTTATGTCATGCTTTTGCTTTGAAACTCAGCCCACATCCCTGAAAGAACATAGAGTGGAGGCAGTCCAAAGGAGGGTAACTAAAATGGTGCAGGGTCTGCAACAGGAGCCCTATGAGGAAAGGCTTAAGAACCTGAATATGTACTTCCTATAAGGGAGGTGGGATATAACAGAGACCTTTGAATTCTTCATGGGAGTAAATAAGGTAGAGGTGGGAAGTATTTTTCAGACAAAAGGTGCTAAAGGACAAGGAGGCATGATAAGAAGCTGAAGACTGATGGATTCAAGAGACACGTGAGGAATGCTCCTTTACAGAAAGAGTGGTGATTGGAACAGTCTACCAGCAGAGCATGGCTGAACAACAGGATGCAAAGGGTAATAGTAAGCTAAGTCCACAGTGAAGAAAGGAGGGTAACTAGCGGGTACCGCAGGGTTCAGTACTGGGACTGACCTCTTTAATGTCTTTATAAGTGTCATTGAGAGCACCTGGAAGGAAAGGCATGTCTCTTTGCAAATGACACAAAGATCTGCAACAGGGTTGATACACAAGGTGGGGTGGAAAGAATGAAAAGGGACTTGACAAGGTTGGAGGACTGGCCAAATATGTGGTAGCTCAGATTCAATGCAAAGAAGTGCAAGGTAATGCATCTGGGAAACAAAACCCAGGGAAGAGTACACAATGGGGGTGAGTTAAAACAACAACAAAAATCGAAAGAGGCCTAGGAGTAATTATATCAGATGACCCAAAGGTGGGCAAGCAATGTGAGAAGGCAGTAAGGACAGCTGGGGGATACTGGGATGCATAGGAGAGGCATCAACAGTAGAAAACAGGAAGTTGTTATCCCTCTGTGCAGACAGTTAGTGAGACCCCATCTGAAGTATTGCATGCAATTCTGGAGACCCCATCTCCAAAAAGACATAGACAAAGTGGAGGCTGTTCAGAGGAGGTAACTAAAATGGTGCAGGGTCTGCACCAGAGGACATCCAAGGAGAGACTAAATCAGCTTAATATTTATACCCTTGAGGAAAGAGAGATGGGGGACATGATAGAAACTTTCAAGTATCTCAAGGAATTAACATAGTACAAGAGGGTAGTATCTTTCAGAAGAAGAGATGTGCAAGAACAAGGGGCACAATTTGAAGATAGAGAGGGACAGCCTCAGAGTAATGTTAGAAAGTATTTTTTCAGAGAGAGGGTTGTGAATGCATGGAATAGCCTTCCTGAGGAGGTTGTGGAGTCAGGAACAGTGGGAGAATTCAAGAATGCATGGACAGACATAAGTCAATTCTAGTGGGGGTAGGAGGAAGTAAGCTGTTGATTAACTAGAATCTGCAACTTATCCATTAGGTAGGGAAATGGGCAGACTAGGTGGGCCAAGTGGTCCTTATCTGCCAGCAGATTCAATGTTTTTATGTGTCTGTTTGGTTATCAGAGGAGGATACATGCACTGCTCTCAGTGCTGGTTCTGCTGAACTACTGGCAAAGCGTGTGACACCTCACTCTCAGAGATCCTCCAGAGGTCCAATACAAAACAGATGTGCACACTAGGTTGGTGGTGCAGGGATAAAAGGCAGAAATAATCAAGCATGAAATCTCTTTCCACCACCACCAGAAACAATCAAAAAGCTACTCGTAGGTCCAACATGCCAAATAACTTTATTCAAGTGCCAGTGTGGCATGTCTTAACACGCTTTGGAAATGAACTTCCTTTATCAAAAGACATGCCAATCAAGGATTTGTTTTCTAAATTTACTCATCCAGAAGGATTTATCAGGAAACATCACTACTGACATCTTTCGAAAAACATGAGAGAAATACTTTAGTGTATAACTCGAGCTGCCATGCATGTCATGTGGTTAGTAATATACTTAAGGACAATTATTGAGCCCATGGCACAATGTAGTATCCTGAGAGATATATGACCTGGCAGCAACTGACCTTCAAGAAAGATTTGCAGAAAGGGCTATTCAGCCAGAGCAGTACATGATACAAATGTGTTAGTTAGAAACATACCTAGACATGAGAATTTCTAGAAGACAAAATGGAACAGACAAATAAAAACTGAATTTTGTGACTCATTATTCAATTTATGCCCCTAAATTAGGTGAAATAATTTCTAAAAACTGGAACATTTAAAAGGTGACAGTTTCTTGAGGAATACCATGACCAGGTGCCCATATTGTCATACAAAGGGCTGTGACCCTAGAGATCAGCTAGTTCACAGTAAACAGGACAAACCATTACCACACACATGGCTATTGCAGAAATACGTGGAATGTTTTCTCTGTCACAAGTGTATGTATTGCCCTCTGTAACTACCAGTAAAATTGACCTCTCCATGGCAGTAACACTTTTAGGATTCAACAGCTTGTTACTTGTGACACATCTGGTGTGATTTATATGGCTCACTGTGACTGTGGTGCATTTTATATAGGCAAGACTCAGAGGGCCTTTAAACAAGGAGTAGGTGAGTACTGCAGAGCTGAGAGAAATCAAGACTTAACATATGCTACAGCATACATATTAAACAGACAACACATCTAAAAAATCACAAGTTTATGTTTACTGCCATCGAGAAGGTAATTTCCAAACCAAGGGTGGTGATTTCAGCAACCAAGTCCTACAAAGAGAGGTTTACTGGATATACACCTCATGTACATGCCAGTCACCAGGTTTGAAGGGCAGACTGGATATTACTCCTTATATTAAATACTAGAATTTTATTCTGTTTACTTTATTGTATTCTATAATCCCAGAAATTTAGAACTTAATATATTAGAGCCTATACAGTCCAGACAGGGCTCAGAAACAACTATTGCACATGTATATAGTGTATCTAATGCAATTTTGTACAGTGACATACTGTATATATACATTCATATATGTTTTTCTATGATTTTATAGATAATTTTGTTCTGGATACAAATTGATCCAGGAAGATGTAGTTACTCCTTCCTTCTACATCAATGAGCTACTGCAAGACATAATGGATATGTGTGATATTGGGACTCAATAGAGACTTAAATGTATTTATTTACCTATACTTACTCGTGTCTTTCAGATATGAAGTATAAACAAAATGTTTTAATGTGTGTAATTGGTGTTTGTCTTTGACAGGTCTCTCTGTTTTTTAAAAATGTATTTATTCTATCACTGTGCTGTTTTGTTCACTTTCAGTCACAGTTGGATGATGTCACTGATGTATATATAGACAACACCCACTCGACTTTGGCATGTCTTTTGATAAAGGAAGTTAATTTCGAAGCGTGTTAAGATGTCACTGGCATTGAATAAAACATTTGGCACTTTAGACCTGCAAGTAGCTTTTGATTATTTCTGGTGGTGGTGAGTGAGGGATTTCGTTCTTGATTATGCTCCAGAGATCATAATTTGAACTCCCAAACTGTGGACTAGAATACTAATCCATGAGACTGGATCCCATAGATTACAGCGAATAGTTAATGGACTTCCTGGAGACTTTCAAGGACTGCAATTAGGACTGTGAAAAGGGCAGAGAACACACCTGGGAGTTCCAGTGCCTGGTTATTGAAACAATGTAAAACAAAATGAAGACCGGCAGATGCTGAACACCTCAGATTTCAAGCATTCATTCATTCATTTGCTCAATTGCAATCATATGCAGTCACTTAGAAAGTCTAAAAGGAGAGCATACCTGGTGTTGGTTCCAGAAAGTGCTTGATTTTATTCACTGTGCATTACAATTTCAGAAGTGCAGTAATACATCCATGATGCTGCACGCCAAGTTATCCTTAAACCTCCTCCACTCAAGGTGGGATCTACATCACCTGATGCATTTCACGCTGACAAGCATTTTGTAAAACTTATTCGAAGATCAGTAACACCAAGAAACATAGAAACATAGACTTTGATGGCAGATAAGGACAGCTTGGCCCACCTAGTCTGCCTCCATTTCCTACCTACAGGATAACCCGTAGATCCTAGTTAACCAACAGCCTATTTCTTCCTACCCCTCACAAGAATTGCCTTATGTCTGTCCCATGTATTCTTGAATTCTCCCACAGTTTTAGACCCCACAACCTCTTCAGGAAGGCTGTTCCATGTATCCACTACCCTCTCTGTGAAAAAATACTTCCTCTCATTGCCCTGAACCGCCCCAGCTCTATCTTTTAAATTGTGTCCCCTTGTTCTTATAGAAACATAGACTTTGATGGCAGATAACACCACTCCTTTATTCTCATGCACATGGTTATATTAAATGAACAGTTAAAAATGATCATGGAAAGTTTAAAAGTGATACAGTGCAAACATACAACAAATCCCATTTAAAACAAACCATAAATAGGAGGTGCATATTACTCTCAAAATGATGTAATACATTCACTCTTTTAACTACTATAAATATAAGTAAGTAGTATATAAAATTTACACAGTACATAGGCATTCTTAAAATCATTGGTGCACCAACATGAAGGTTTCTTATGGAAACAACAGGTAATACAACGTAAACCCACTGAAAATGTTTTCTGTTTTTTAAAAGGTCTTGTTTTGTACAGGGTATGCCCAATGTACCAAGACCAGTTTATTTCAGTTCTAAACTATGGTTAGTTCCTAGATGGTGCTATAGCCAAGGCGATGGGTCACATCAGAAAAGGAAGAAGAAAGAAAGAAAGAGTTGAGAAATAAAATAGAAATCAATTTCTATATATAGACAAAAATATATACATATGTCAAGGGCTTTCATGTGTACAGTAGTGCTGAATTACTAACAACAATAGTACTGTAAGAAATGCATACAAACAATTTTCAATAAAATAATTATCATGAAGTTGAGCTCCAAAAACATTCACTAAATATGGTGCCTGGATGGTTATGGTAACACTTGGCTGTATATTATACCAATATTTGCTGGTTGGGGATTTTAAGTTAAACACGGGCCCAATTCCTGGTCTATTTGCCACCCCATAAAAAATATCCAGTATTGTTCTCTATTGCGAAGAATATTATCATAATCCATCCCACCCCACCCCTTTGTGATGTTTGAAAGGTTTTCAATTCCTGTAAAGGACATTCTATGTTTCTTTTTGTCTGTAACATTACATATATGTCCTGCCAGTGCATAACTCAAGTTCTGGCGCTCTATGGCTCTCATGTGTTTACCTATGTGGGATTTGAACTGGCGCTTTGTTTTGCTATATAATAACATCCCCATGTACAGGTTGCCAAATAAATAACCCTCTGTGGCACATGTGATGAAACCCTAGTCTTGCATGCCAAACCAGTTTTGGGATTTTGAATGGTTTTGCTATCATTTACAAACATCACCCTCGCTTGAAGCCACATTCTAAGTCTATCAGGTTGCATTTGCAGTTGTACAGAGTGAACCAACCAATCCTTTATATTTTCGCCCTTCTGTGTATAGATGTAGGATTGGTGTCCACTAAATCTGATAATTCTGGATCCAACCCACTAGGACCCAATGTTTGTTTACTGTGTCCAAGATTTTCTGGATTAAGCATTAAAAGTATTGATGAAATTCATTCTTGGATCCTGATGCTCTCTGGGGTTCATTTCCACATGCAGATTTTATGACCAAGGTTGTCAACCTCATGTCTGGGCTAACTATAACATATCCTGAATACCCACTATCAGTCAGCTTTTGTTGAAGTTCATTTCTCCTTTTGTATAATTTGTCTTATCAGTACAATTTCTTTTGATCTGGATAAACTGTCCTTTGACAGACCAGTGATGGTGTGTGATGGGAGGCTACTGCTAGCATGCAGTTATGAATTTTGATCTGAGGGTTTGCAATAGAAGTCAGTGGTAACCCCACTCATTCCATATTTTGAAATAATCAGATTGAGGAAATGTATTTGCTTCTTGCTAAAGGAAAGGGCAAATTTAAGATTTGGATTGCTTTTTCCAAGAATTCCACAAAAGCAAACAATTCCTCTTTAGATCCTGCTACACAAAAAAATTATCAATAAATCTCCTCCAGAGGTCAAGTTTATCCAGGAATTTATTGACCTCCAGGCTGCTTACACTGTCCTCCTCCCATTTATCTAGATACAAGTGGGCATAGTTGGGGACAAAATTTGTACCCATAGCTGTGCCTTTCTTCTGCAGATAAAGGTTATCATGAAAGAAAGAGCTGTTGCATTTCAACACAAATTCAGATAGCCATGTAATCAAATCAGTAGAGGGACCATGATTCTCCCTTGAGTCTAGGAAGTAGAACAAAGCAGCCAAACCATCTTCATGGGTATGTTGGAGTACAATGACTCCACATACAGCGTGACTAGGAGGCTGTGTTCCTCAGTAACCAAATTCTCCAATACTCTGAGAATGCCCTGGTTTTTATGTAGGAGGGAACCTGCTGTGCCAGTTCACTAATCAAAATCGGTGTATTTGGCCAGGGGTTCGATCAAGAGGTCTTTACCTGATACTATTGGCCTACCAGGGGATTTTTAAGACACTTACGGATTTATGGATGCAGCAGAAGCAAAGTCTCACAGGGGTTATCACTTTGAGAAATTCTATAGTCTTACCACATAACCCATTTTGATTTTCTACCTTATTCAGAAAATCATCAATCCGTTTTTAAACTGAATAGTGGGATCCTTTTAAATTTCTCATAATATTTTTCTTTACTTAACTGCCTGCAAACATCTTTTCATAATCCACAGTATTTAGTAACACAATGGAACCCACCTTTATAGGCTAGTTTAATAGTAATTAAACAGTTCTCATCCAGTTTTGTTAAAGACAACATTTCATCATTACTTAAATTGTGGTAAAATGATTATTAGTTTCTCTGTCCAATGTTACAAAATCATTTTCACAGCATTTTTTCTAATCTGTTTGTCCCCACTGACCAGCCCCTTCCACCGACACTCCACCGCCACCACCGCCAGCTCAGCCAGCAATCATCTCCTCGCCAATCTGAGGCACCAGCTGGCCCAGTGTGTGGGAGACCAGTTTCATCCACATGTCAACTTCTTTTCTCCTCCATTATGTGTCCCACCCCTGAGCATGAAACCAAGTGCAATGGCGCCAATGGCCAAGCAGCACATGCTTCCATATGTGGCATGCTGGGTGTCTTGCTCAGCTCCACCCCTGTGTGGATCTATTGTCTGGTCCCCAGCCACCGTTAGGAGCCCAGTCATGCAGTGAACTCCGTCCCACCCCTCCCAGTGGAGGAGAGCTGTCCTCTGGTTTCTCAATCCCTCACTCCCCGGCTGACCCCTGACAACCCGCTCGCTACCACGAACATTGTTCGCTGGCATGGCAGGAGATAAGGCACAATGCCTCAACCCTCCACGCCACTGGGCTGGCTGTTTTCACAGCATTTTAAAAATGTCTGCAGTGCAGGAGTAAGAGGTGGACAGAAGGTAGACTTTGGCTTTAACCTTTCCATACTGTCCACATGGAGAGTGATGCTATCTTCAGAATGCTGCACAGTCAGTCAGTACTTATCACAATCATGTTTGTATCCTGTAGGTCAGTTCTTTTTCTTGAGGAAAAAAATGATTTAAGACCCAGGTTCCTGACAATCTTATAGCAGTCTATGATGGTCTTGAATGAATTAAACCTTTATGATGGCACAAATGACAATCCTTTATTAAGGACTTTAATTTCTGTGTTAGTCAGTTTGTATTGGGATAGGTTGATAACATTAAGACTCAATTCCTCATTTGCCTCCCTCTATTGCAGCCTCTGTTCTGCCCCTGTCCTTGAAACCCTTATTTCAGCCTCCACTGCCACATACATTTATGTATCCTTGTTGTTGTGGAATTAACCTCTTGCTGTATTTCAGTTTTGGGGAATGATGTATAGTTCTTCTTCCCTTTCAGATGTGACCCATTGCCTTGGCTATGAGCACCATCTAAGAGCTAGCCATTGTTTGGAACTGAAAAAACTGGTCTTAGTACATTGGGCATTCCTGTACAAAAAAAAACAGAATAACTTTTAGTGGGTTTACATACTGTATTACCTGTTAAGTCCCCATAAGAAACCTTCATATTGGTGCACTGGGTCTTTTTAAGAATACCTATGTACTGTATAAATTTTACATATTACCTATGATATTTATAGTAAAGATAGTGAATGTATTGCATCATTTTTTTTATCATGTAATGGTTTCTCACCTGCAGCCACCATCCTGCTCATATCCAGCCACAGCTTCTCCACATGAACCCTGAAGCTGTTGTGCCCAGCTGGCAAAGAAACTACACCATCAAGGAGGCTCCCCTACACCTCTGTGCCCGGCGAGGATCCAGTACCAGCACATGCCATCCAGACATCTTTTGGCCAGTGAAGCTGCGGCCATCAAGCTGCTGTAGACTAGTGCTGCCATTTTTTCCCTATTCCATTCCTCGATAGGAGCACAGACGTGGAGTGCAGTTGCAGCAGCCACTTCAAAGAGTGGGGTTATTCTAGATGCCCTACAGGGGGCATGCCTTAGACAACTAGTATTGGAGCCCACTCGAGAGGGAGCAATCTTAGACCTGGTTCTCTCAAATGGAGAAGAAGAGAGGATCACAGATGTAGAAGTGGGCAGCCATCTTGAACTAGCGACCATCGAACAGTATGGTTCACAATAAACACAGCAATAGAGTCAAGCCATACAAAGGCAAAAGTACTGGACTTTAGGAGGCTGACTTTGCCAAAATGGGTGAGTGCCTAAGGAATGCACTAGCAAATTGGCAGGAAGGAGGGTGAAAGAACAATGGGGAATAATAAAACTGCCATCACAGAGGTAACAAGCCTTTGTGTGAACAAATAAACAAAACGAAATGATGTAAAAACCACTATGGTTCTCAAAGGAAGTGGCAGTGAAGGTTCAAAGAAAAGAAAGCATTCAGGAAGTACAAGGAATCATAGAAGGAGCAGGACAGAGAACTGTATCAGTTAAAGCAAACGAAGCTGGGAAGGCAGTCAGAACAGCAAAGGCCCAAACCGAGGAAAAGATAGCCAACTCAGTTAAGAAGGGGATAAACCTTTATAGGTCATCAAGGAGCAAAGGAAGACCAAGGAGGTTAGTGAGGCTTAATAAAGAGGAGGTGGGTGGGCAGAGGGTAACTGTGAAAGGCAGAGATACTAAACAAATATTTTTGCTCAGTATTTACAAAGGAAGTGTGGAGGTAACTTAAACAAACAGTAGAAACACTCTGGATACAGAAGTTGATACCAGCCCATTTACAGAAGAAAGGGTTTTGAAAGAATTTTAAAACTGAAGGTGGACAAAACAATGGGGCCTGATGGGATTCATCCCAGAATTCTAAAGAACTAAGGGTAGAACTAGTGACACCACTGACTACTCTCTTTAACAAATCATGGAGGATGGGGTGGTACCTGAGGACTGGAGAAGGGCAGATGTGATTCCCTTCACAAAAGTGGGAGCAAGGCAGAAGCAGAAAACTACAGACCTGTTAGTTTAACCTCAGTGGTAGGGAAAATGATGGAATCACTTCTGAAGGAAAGAATTGTTGAGTATCTAGAGGCCAGAGAGGCTCAGGACCCAAGGCAGCATGGATTCAGCGGAAGGTCATGCCAGACAAATCTTATAGATTTCTTTGACTGGGTGACAAAGTAGTAGATCAGGGAGGGGCTGTGGACATGGCCTACCTAGATTTTAGCAAGGCATTTGACACAGTCCCACATAAAAGATTAATATACAAGTTAGCCAGCCTGGGAGTGGGTCCCAAGACGACAAGCTGGGTAAAGAATTGGCTGGAGAATAGGACACAGAGAGTAATAGTAAATGGAGTCACTCTGAAGAAAGGGGTTACTAGTGGGGTACCGCAGGGTTCAGTATTAGACGGTCCTCTTCAATGTCTTTATAAGCGACATTGCAGAGGGACTGGAAGGAAAAGTATGTCTCTTGCAGATGACACACAGATCTGCAACAGAGTTGATGCACAAGGCAGGGTGGGAAAGGATGAGAAGGGACTTGGCAAGGTTAGAGGAATGGTCAAATGTATGGCAGCTTAGATTCAATGCTAAGAAGTGCAGTAATGCACCTGGAAACAAAACCCAGGGAAGAGTACACAATGGGGTGAGATACTAACAGCAAAATGGAAAGGGACCTGGGGTAGTCATATCAGATGATCTAAAGGTGGGCAAGCAATGTGAGAGGGCTGCAAGGAGGGTTGGGGATACTGGGATGCATAGGAGAGGCATCACCAGTAGAAAACAGGAAGTTATTATCCTCTGTACAGACAGTTGGTGAGACCCCATCTGAGTACTGCGGCAGTTCTGGAGACCCAATCTCCGCAAAAGACATAGACAGGATGGAGGCTGTCCAGAGGAGGGCACTAAAATGGTGCAGGGTCTGCACCAGAAGACATATGAAGAGAGACTTAAGGAGCTGAATCGTATAGCCTTGAGGAAAGGAGGAGAGGGGGACATGATAGAAACTTTCAAGTACCTCAAGGGAATCAACAAAGTTCAAGAGGGTAGCATCTTTCAAAAAGAGGTGTGCAAGAACAAGGGGCACAATTTGAAGATAGAAGGGGGTGGCTCAGAGGTAACTTAAGGAAGTATTTTTCACAGAGAGGGTTGTGGATGCATGGAACTGACCTTCGGAGGAGGTTGTGGAGTCAAAACAGTGGTGGAATTCAAGCATGCATGGACAGTCATAAGGCAATTCTAGGGGTGGGGTAGGAAGAAGTAGGCTGAGGGTTAACTAGGATCTGCAGCTTATCCATTAGGTAAGGAAACAGGCAGACTGGGTGGGCCAGCGGTCCTTATCTGCTGTCAAAATCTATGTTTCTATGTTTCTATGTGTAATGACGTCCATGCACTGATGTGCAGATGTCTGCCATGCTCCCCTCAATTAGCACCCGCTCTACTGCAGTACCTCGGGCATCCCCAGGGACCAATAGAGAGCGGTATGCACTCACCCCATTTCCCCAGGACTAGGAGAGCTGTTGTTGACGCTCAATCCTTGTCCTCCCTTGATGACCCCCATGACCCGGCCTGCTCCAAACCTGGGTCGCCGCGTGGAGCGAGGTATGGTGTCCTGTGCCTCAACCTCAGCGCCACCGGCCGAATATATGTATTGCATAATTTTGAGATTAATATGCACCTCCTATTTACAGTTTGTTTTAAATGGGATTTGTTGTATGTTTGCACTGTATCACTTTTAAACTTTCCATGATCATTTTTAACTGTTCATTTAATATAGCCATGTGCCTTAAGAGCTGAGAATAAAAGAGTGGTGTTACTGATCAATGAATACCTTTACAAAACGCTTGTCAGCATGAAATGCACCAGGTAAGGCAAGGCAAGGCAAATTTTATTTTAGGGCGTCATTCCCTGAGGCTCTTGGTGCCTAACAAAACATATCAAAAAGTAAAACAACAGATAAAATGCAATAGCATTTTTCAGAAAAAATAAGATTCAAAATAGCAACTATAAGATCAACTTCAGATAACTAGAACAGTTTGGCTGGAAAATCAAGCCCACCTGAAGTGGAGGGGTGAGGAGGATAACTTGCAGCACCTGGATGTATTACTGAACTCTTGAGATTGTGAATGCACAGTGAATAAAACCAAGCACTTTTTGTAACCAACACCAGGTATGCTTCCATCTTTTCCAGACTTTCTAAGTGACCACATATGATTGCAACTGTTTAAATGAATGAATGCTAGAAGTCCAAAGGCTTCAGCAGGTGACGGTCTCCATTTTGCTTTGACTGCAATTAAGGGCTAAATGTCTAGTAGAGCAATAGGTCTGAAGCCTTACTAGACTTTTGCCTCAGCAGTAAGATTAGGTTCATCTCCAATGTGAACATCAAGGAACCTTTGAGAGACAATGACTACTGCTGGGTGATTTTTCCTGGGTGACAGGGAAGGCAAGCTGGGCCTCAGTCACTAGAACCCAAACTGTCAGGAAGGAAGATTTTACCAAGATGAAGGCGCTGGTGTATCAGGGTCTGGAGTAGCTGCATGAGGTTAGTAGTACAGAATATCTGTGAGGTTCACTTAAGAAGGCAGCAGAAGCAGCCACAGGGATCTGTATACCTATAAACAATTCATGAAAAGGGAAAAAGTGAACTGAATTATCCACTGGCACAACAGGGACATAAGATAACTAATCATGAATGAAAAGAAGTTCTATAATTTCTGTTGCCTCCAGGCCAGATATGAGTACATAGCACTACAGAGGGACTTTAAGGCTAGAATTAAGAAAGGAAAGGAAAAGATGGAAGTCTATAGATGATAGAGCTGGGGATAACTTCAGAATAATCTTCCAATATATAAATACATGGAGCAAGATGAAGGAAGGGATTGGGTTCCTACAAACATGGAAAGGGAGGAGGAACACGTGAGAGATAGCCAGGTACAGGCTGAGATTCTGAATGAATACTTGCTTCTGTGTTAACAAAAGAGGCCTTGCAAATATAGAGTACTCATTGGGAGGAACCATAGCATCAGAGATACCAGTGCTACAGCATTTAAACATATCTTCTACCTTCTAGATTACTACCTGGCAAAATCAAGCCAGGTAAATTCCAAGGGGCAGAAAGGTCACCCCAGGATCATAATGGAGCTAAAAAGCAGTTGTTTGGGCCACTTTTGTTTATGAGTCTGCTCAGATAGGTGTGGCACCAGAAGATTAGAAAGTGGTCAGTGGTGGTTTAATAAAAGAGGCAAATTCAGGCCCAGATAACTAGCATCCAGTCAGCATATCAGTCACTACTGAGCAAGGTCCTGGAAGCCAGTACCAAGGACAAAATAATGGAGCATGTGACTGAGGCCAATGTTCTTGCCCACTCTCAGCATAGATTTATGAAGGGCAGATCATGCCAAACTCAACACGTTACCCCTTGAGAGGGTAACCAGGGAGGCAGACAGGGACAGAGCAATTGATGTAGTTTATCTGGACTTCAGCAAGGCCTTAACACTGTGTCTTATGACCAGTTTCAAGGTATAGTACACCTGTACAGTATACACAATACAAACACAAGGTGGATTTCTAACTGGCTTGGGCACAGTTAGGAGACAGTTGTGTAACCCCACCTATGAGGTGTGTACATGTTCTGTGCACCTTAGGTTCTTTTGGTCCAGTAATTAAATGGTAAATTTTCCTTTCCCACTCCAGTGGGAGCCCCTGTGGGTCAGAGGTCACCATAGGTGCATGCGGATATACATTTTTGGAGTTTGGCACCAGAAGGGGAGAGACCGAGAGTTGGAAGGATCCAGGAGAAAGCATCGAGAGAGTGGGGCCAATTTGCCAATCTCTGGATTCAGAAGTTTTTCCATGGGGATGACCATCTGTGAGTTTGGTGAGTGATATGATGGAGGCTGTCAGCCTGGTCTTCAGGGTATCCACGGTGTGGTTTTTCTGAACTGCTCCCCAGTGGCACAGAAAGAGATCTGTGGCCAAAGAGAAGGAGGTTTCTGGGAACAGAGCTTTGTGAGCCCTGGAAAGAATGGCACAGCCTGCATGTCACTCCCTGTAAGAGAGAGAGATTAAGTGGGAGTCCTCTATACTGATCCGAGGGTAACAGCGGTACCCATATGTCCACAGGGAGAACAGCGGGAGCAGAAAGAAAGAGGGACAGCAATATCCCCAGAGACCAAGATTCCAACCCAGCTTGAGGAAGCTCTGTTGGGTCATTTGCCTGTGGGTTTGTGGGTGAAGTTGCTAGACAGGGCCCAAGTTCTGTTTTAGAGAGAGAGAGAGAGAGAGAGAGAGAGAGAGAGAGAGAGAGACCTAATTTAATACTGCATGTATGAAATGTGGCTACTCTTCCTTAGTGAAAGCTTCCTGATATTATGGGTCATATCACACAATGTACACAAGCAACCTTCATGACCCCTTTGATCAGGACTGCAAATCAAATGTTTAAGTGTGTTACCTCCATGGAGTGCTTCATATCAACTAAATTGAACCCCCTGTTGTTTTACTTCTAAGTGGATGTCACTCATTTGTTTTGAACTGTTTGTGACTACTCACCCAAGTTTGCTGCAGTCTAGCACCAGAAGCCTACCCCCTGCACTGCTAACCTCCAATCAATTCTAGCCATCCTAGAAAGAAAAATCTGTGGTTTCTGCTGTGTGCCTCCTCCCACATAGTTTCCACCTAGCATACCCTTAGATAACAGGGAGGGAGCTTTCAACATGGAGCTCATCTGGGATGTCATTTTGGGGTGCAAGGACATTTGAGGGACTGTAATTGATGCTGGGCACAAGTGGATACTGTGGACTTTGTTTCTGGCCAGTTCTTGATCTGTAAAATGTGGCACAGTAGTGAGAACTTTCGTGCCCTTGGAAGCAGAGCTCATGGTGTCAGAGTGTCTGGATTGTGGCAAGAACTAGAATATGTGAAGATATAACAATGCCCTGTGTCAGCCTGTTGATTGGATAGAAGAGACTTGTGGGGCAGAGTGCAAGTATCTCTGAGCAAGGTTGGCACCAGGAAGAAAGCTTGAGAAGCTGTTGGGACGCAGCAGCAGCTATGGAGAAATCATTGGTGACAAGCGAGAAATTAGAGCAGTGTCAGCAAAGGTGAAAGCCCAGAGACTTCAAAGGTGATGGTCCTCACTGCTTAGTTTATGCGGATGAGGGAAGCAGTTGAAATATCTACAACCACCAAGTGTGCACTGTGCCAATTTGAAGAGCCTGGCATATCTGTGCTCAGTGTGTTATGGGGTGCCAGTGGAAACCCCATCAGAGACTGAACACCTGCTTTTCGAGGCCCAGTGGGTCTGTTGCCTCAGTAGAATCAGCTCTAGAGAGTTGGGAAGAAATGAGCACCTAGTTAAGTGTGGCCTCAGCATCAAAAACTGTGAAGGACAGCACCAATGTGAAGGACAGCCCAACTGTAAAGAACAGCCCTACTGTGAAGGGCAGCTTCCAGGAATCTTCAGCTCCTCATGGAGCAGCTCAGCCCAAAATACCAGTACCCCAAGGCCAGGGCCACGGGTCGAGGAGTGCAACCAAAGATGTTGACCCATGGAGAGCCAGAGAAGTCGGATGTGAGAGTGTCCCTGGGGTCAGTGAACACCACCATTCCAGAGGCACCAAAGTCATCCAGGGATTCAGTGCTAAGTCATCCACAACAAGGAGAGCCAGGAGTGAATTGAGGAAAACTGGAGCAGCTACCTCATTGCAGAAGAAGTGGAGATCAGGATGATGATCTTGATAGAGAAATCCCATCCGGCTCATGAATCACTACATCTGACCCCATGGAAAGAGCACCCTACCTTATCAGCTCAGAGTCGCAAAAGAAGGAAGATGTATGAGAGTGTTCACAATGGTGACCCCAGTGTACAACACTATCAAGAGGGTTTGTGGCTTCAAGATGGTCAAGCCCCAAGGTCCTCTATATATACAGTCTACCTGAACAGAGCTGCCGAATGAATTTTATGGTGCAAAATCCGGGCAGGATTACCCTCCACATGTATACCCTTACCTGCCTGAAAGACTTTGGGACCTCATAGAAGAGAACCACACTGATTGGGTGTATTGGGGCACTTTGAACAGAATACAAAGCACAAGGTGGGTCCAGAAAGCTCCCTACATGGCACTACAGGAGATTCAGTGAATTGCCAAGGGAGTTTGTGCACACCATACCTACAAGGGATTGATCCTCTTTAAGACTTTCACCTGATGCTGGATCTGAATGGGAGATGTACCAATCACTACATGAAGGGTACTGACTAGTTTGGTCAGGAGACTACCAAACCGAATCCTCCTTTCTACTTTTCACGTCAGTAAAGCAACTGCTGGTGGCGTGGACTGCTCCGGTTTGTTGCCCTGAGTTAACCTGTTTCCTCCCCAGAATTGATGCCCACTGTTAAAAAACTGTGGACTAGTACAAGAGCCAGTGGGTCTGAGTTAGATGAACCCTTTCTTTCTTTGTTGAAGTTTATCTGCATATGTTTTTGGGACTTGAGCATATGGGACATTTGCTTGGACTCAATATTTGCACCACAGTGCATTGGGGATGTGGGTAAATTGTATATCCACAGGTCATAAGTATTTGTGGAGTTACTGTTTTGCTGTTTCCGTCAAGTACAGCTAATTATAGTAAGGTTATAGTGGGTTAAGGGTTAAAGTGCTGTTCCCATATACATGCTAAAGAAAACAAAATCTGCTATTACACTGTTTTGCATGGTTTTAGTATACTTTAAATGGGTAGGTTTCCCAGCATGGCAGCATGAAGGTAGGTGGGTAGCACTTTAGGTATAGATAGTTATAGGTAGGACGGGACTCCCCTTGCTAGGCAATCCATCTGGGGCTGTGAAAGTGGTTGGATCACCAGGGTGTTCCTTTAGCAGTAGTTGCAGGTTTGAGGAATCAGATTTGGGTCTGGGAGTATTTTACATAGGAATATAGAAGTTGATGGCAGAAAGGACTGCCAGGCCCATCCAGATTGCCCTGCTGTCAAGAGAGAGAGAGAGAGAGAGAGAGAGACCAGATGGGAATCCTCTATGCTAACCCTCAGGTTGCAGCCATGCCCATTTTATTTTATTTTTATTTTATTGAAGGTCTAGGAATTACAACCACAGTATGTTTGTAGGGAGAACACTTCTTATATAGTGTGCTGGCCTTGCCTGTCTGTACTAAAGGGAATGGAATGTGCATACCTTCCTGAATGGGTGCTGAGAGGAGCTGGTGTAAATATTCACCAAGGGTGGTAAGTGTTTAAGGCAAGGGTGGTATGTAACCCCCTCCCATGTGGGGGTGTCTACATGTTCTGTATACCTTAGGTCCTTTTTGGCCCAGTAATTAAATGGTTAATTCCCCTCTGCCGATCTGGTGGAACCTCTGCACATTGGAGGTCACTGTTGGTGTACAGGGGTATAGAGTTTTGGGTTTTGGCATAAGAAGGGGAGAGACTTGCAGTAAGAAGGTTTCCAGAGAGAGCGAGGGAGAGTGGGGCTGTTTGCTCACTGTCTGGGATTCAAAGGTTTTTCACATGAGGTTGGCTGTCCATGAGTTTGGTGCGTGATATGGTGGCAGCTGCCAGATTATTCTGCAGGGTATCTGCTGTGTGGTTCTTCTGAAATGCCCCAGTGATGCAGAAAGAGATATGTGGCCAGACAGAAGGAGGTTTTGGAAGCAGAGATTAGTGAGCCCTGAAAGAATGGTGCAGTCTGCATGTCACCCCACTGAAAGACAGAGAGATAGAGAGAGACCAGATGGGACTCTGTGATGACCCTCAGGTTACAGCCATGCCCGTGTATGTCCATGGGGAGAACAGTGTGCAGAAACATAGAAACATAGAAACATAGAAGTTGATGGCAGATAAGGACGCCAAGGCCCATCCAGTCTGCCCATTTCTTTCTCTACCTTAGAAATGTGCCATCGGCCTTTGCTCTGTCAGTGACCTATCTATTCATAGTCATTTGTATTGCTCCCTTATGCCTATCCCATGCCTGTTTGAAGCCCTGCACTGTATTCATATAGCCACCACTTCTTGGTAAGCCATTCCATGCATCCACCACCCTTTCTGTGAAAAAGAATTTCACATTCCCCTTAATCGGCCTCCCTCTAATCCCATGCTGTGTCCTCTTGTCCTGCTATTTTTCTTATATTTAAACATGTTAGACTCTTTCACCTTGTATATGCCCAAGGTGTTTGAATGCCTCGATCATATCACCTCTCTCCCTCCTTTGCTCAAGGGTATACATATTGAGCTCCGTTAATCTGTCCATATGTCTTCTGATGCAGTCCCTGCACCATTTTGGTTGCCCTTCTCTGGACTGCCTCAATTTGGTTAATGTCCTTGTGAAGGTGTGGCCTCCAATACTGCACGCAGTACTCCAGATGGGGCCTAACCAGTGTCTTGTACAGAGGGATTATTACCTCCCTCTTACGACTTGTGATACCCTACTAATATACCCTAACACCCCCTAGCCTTACCTACTGCTTTAGAGGTCTGCTTGGATGATTTTAGGTCATCAGTGATGATGCCCAAGTCTCTTTCTTCCTTTGTGACTGCTAGCAACTCCCTCCCAGCCTATAGGTAGCTTCAGGGTTTCTCTTCCCTATGTGCATGATTTTGCACTTCTTTGCATTAAATCCCAGTTGCCACTCTTCTGACCATTCTGCTAGTTTATCCAGATCTCTTCTCATTCTGCCCACCCATCTGGATCATCTACTCTGTTGCAGATCTTGGTGTCATCTGCAAACAGACAAGCCTTACCCTCTAGTCTATCTGCAAGGTCACTAATGAAGATGTTGAAGAGGACTGGCCCCAGGACTGATCCCTGAGGTACCCCACTTGTGACTTGCATCTCTTCTGACTGTATACCATTTACCACCACTCTCTGTTTTCTGCCCGTCAACCAGTTTGCCACCCAGTTGACCAACTTCTGACCCACCCGAGCCTACCCAGCTTATTTATCAATCTTCTATGTGGAACAGTGTCAAAAGCTTTGCTGAAGTCAAGGTAGGCGACATCAACTGCTCCCCTTGGTCCACCACTCTGGTTACCCAGTCAAAGAAATCTATGAGATTAGTTTGACAGGACCTTCCTTTGTAAACCCATGCTGTCTTGGATCCTGTGCCCCTATGGATTCCAGGTGTTGCACTATCCTTTCCTTAAGTGCCTCCATAATCTTGCCCACTACTGAGGTAAGACTGACCGGTCTGTAGTTCCCGCCTCCTCCTGCTACCACTCTTGTGGAGGCGGGATCACATGAGCCCTTCTCCAGTCTTCTGGGACCTCTCTGTGCTCAGAGACTCACTAAACAATTCTGCTAATGGCTCTGCTAGTTCCTCCTTTAGCTCCTTAAGTACCCTGGGATGTATGCCATCAGGTCCCATTGCCTTATCCACCCTGAGCTTAGCAAGCTCTTGTAGGACCCTTTCTTTGTGAAGGAGTAGTGCTCACCTCCCTCCCCTTGTGTCCATGATGTTGAGCTGTGGGCCCTGCCTACCTTCTCTTCAGTAAATACTGAGCAAAAGTATCTATTTAGGATAGATGCCTTTACAGGGTCCTCCTCCTCACATGCTCCCTTTTCTCCATTAAGCTTAGCAATACCCCTCTGGACTTTCTCCTTCACTAATGTATCTATAGAAAGTCTTGTCACCTTCTTTACTGTTCATGCTAGTGTTTCCTCAGTTTGGGACTTTGTCTGCCTTACTGCCTTACCTGCTTCCCTTAGGCAGTTTGGTATGCCTCCCTATCTTCATCCCGCTGCTCCCTTATATTTCCTGAAGGCCAGCCTTTTGGCTCTGACCTTTTCTGCTACTGTATTTGAGAACCAAAGTGGTTTCCTTCTTCTTTTACTTCCTTTTCTGTCTAACACAATGGGATGTTGCTTCAAGTATTGCATCCTTAATGCTTGTCCACTTTGCCTGTACCCCCTCACCTGTGTTTCTTTTTGCCAGGGCTAGCTTAACCTGTTGGCCATCTTATCAAAGTCAGCTCCTCTGAAGTCCCATATTTTGCCTTGGAATGGGATGATTTAGATGTAGTAGCCAAATTGAACCATACCATGTGATGGTCACTGGCCCCAGGTGACCTCTACCTGGAGATCTGTGATCCCTTCTTTGTTAGTCAGTACTAGATCTAGGATAGCCCTGTCTCTTGTGGGTTGCTGCACCAGTTGTTTGAGGCCCTCCCTGCAGGGAATCCACATGAGTCTAGTTCTGGCAGATGTTCCTGCTGGTATTGACCAATCTGTATCTGGCATGTTGAAGTCTCCATTATCAGAACCTCCCTTTAGCTGTCATGTTTTGTATATCTTCTAACAGTAATGTGTCTATGTCCTCCCTCTGGTCTAGGGCCTAGACAACCCCAGTTCTTATGGCTGTCCCATTTCCTGTTTCAGGGTGACCCACAGTTCTTCTGGCTCCTTATGTGTATTCTGAATTTCTGTAGCTTTGATATTTTCATTAACATACAGGGCCTCCTCCCCCCCTTTTGCACCTCGGTCTCTTCTGAACAAATACATAGCCAGGTACTGAAGTCTCCCAAGTGTGGTTACTGGTAAACCACGTCTCACTAATTGCTGCTATGTCCAGTTTAGCCTTTGACATTATTGCCTGCAGGTCTGGGATCTTATTTCCCAGGCTGTGAGCATTTGTACATGATTTTCCATTGGCCAGATTTTGGTGTGTTAGTTGTTGGGTGAAGTTTGGCATTACCCTGTGCATCGCATGGGAGACAAACCTTTTTTCTTACCTGGTGATGCAAATGAACAGCAAACACCTGAATTCCTGTTTGACCACTAGCTGAGGGGAGGGTGTTCTTCCCATTCGACGATGGGGTGCTGCACCCTCTCCCATTTGCTAGTTTAAATATTCTGCAAAGACGCCAAACTTCTGCCCAATGCACTGACTCCTCTTTAGTCAGATGCAGTCCATCAAATTAAAGAACTTTGCTCCCAAAACTGTTGCCAGTTCCTACAAATCTGTGCCTTTTTCATGGCACCAGTCCTTGAGCCACGTGTTTAGCTCCCTATCTCCCTTCTCTGGCCTTCCATCCATCTGCTCCCTCTCCCAGACTTGCAGGATCTCAGAGAAGGAGATGCGGACGAAAAGATGATAGTTTGTCACCCAGCCTAGTCAGGTGTTCCTTGGTCTCCCTAACTGACCGGCTGGCAGAAGGATAGTCCCTATGTGTACTAGGACATCAATGTTTTCTCCTGCTTTGTGAACAATTTTAGCAATGCGGTCAGTGTCTCTCCATGCTGATGTACCTGGGAGACATCTGACCATCACCCCTGCTGAGATGGTATCAACTCCCTGAATCATGGAGTCTCCTATGATCAGAAGTTTTTGGATTTCCTTTGTGCTTGTTTAGCTTTGGTTCCTGATTTGGGTGAGTTTTGTTGTGCTAGCTCCTGTGCCGTGTCCTGCTCTGCAGCGTCTTCTGCCTCTTTATTTGATTTCAGAGATAGAGGCAGATACCTGTTTGTAGTGTTTATATGGTTTTTGGAGGTAATGTGTTGGAGAGCAGAGTGATGGGGCACCTGATTTGCTCCTCCTAACCACCTGCCAACCTCCTGGACCAACTACCTCTGCGGTCGAGGTTTTTCTGTTGGATGCTGGGGAAATGGCGGGTGGTTCTTATAATGTATTTCCTCTTCAATATGAAATTTGAGGCGTAATCTCTGCCCATGCTGCCGGAGCTGAGCCTAAGATCTCCAAAGGCCAGCATGTAGGACAGTGTCCTAAATCCTGTAAGACTGTCCTTCTGAAAATTGTTCCACAGTACCTGCAGTTAATGAAATCCATTCCAAATAAGTTGCTGGGTTTGTAACCTAGTCAGAGTAATTAGAAGAAAAAAATGCAAGTAATGGTTTAATTGTGCTTTGTTTAACTTGTTATAACAAGTTAAATTACTAGTGCCCTGTAAATGAGATCACCTTGTGGAGGCCCCACTGATCCGCCCCTTCCTGCTCTGCCACAGGAAATGTCACAACTGTGGTACCCTATAAAAGGAGTGTAGCGTGGGGTGGTTGGGGATGGGGTGGGTGGCTGGGCCTTCCCTGCCTAAAAAGAAGAACCACGGATGAAAGAACAAGGAGGTAAGAGCAGAAACAATCAGTCAACAACAAATGCAGTAACCCTGAAAGCTTATCCTAATGTTAGATAAAACTGTAAAGCACCACCTGTAATAATTTCAGAGAAGATATACCCTGTAAGAAACACTTTGCTCAGAGAAAATAAAGCAGTAACAGAAGATACACCTTGCAAAAGACAATTTGAATCAGAAGATTACAGCAGTAATCTGTTAGCACACACCTGTAGGCACACCTTGTATTAATGCAGAAGAAGGTATACCAGCAACAACAATTTGAATCAGAGAAAAATAAAGCAATGAAATGTTAGCAACAAACAGTAGCAATCCCTGTGAGTAAAAAATAAAACACCACCACACAGTAAATCTGCTTAGCCAAACTAAGTCTTAATCCTTCTCCCTTGCTCTGGTAAGTTTCTCTACTCTGCCTTTCAAGCAGTCTTAGAAGGAAGAGCTCAGGTGAAGCTAGGTGCCTTGGCCAGCAAACCAAGTCTTCTACCTCCAAGATATCAACTAACCTGACTTTTTAACCCTTCTTTCTGTTGGACATTACTGACAGTTTTCCAGCTCCACCCCACATACACACCTAATCCTTTGGAAGAGCTGTGGGAGGAAACAATTAGCTCCTTCAATGAGAAGGAGACTGAAACACCTCTGAGACAACAAACCTTTTCAACAAACAAGAATAAAATAAAACACAGTGTCAAACAGTAATTTTGCTTAGCCCAATGATAAAAAAGTCACAAAATGTAAGCTCCACCTGTAATACAGTAATTTCAGAGAAGATATACCCTGTAAGAAACACTTTGCTCCAGAGAAAAATAAAGCAGTAACAGAAGATATATTTTGCAAAAGACAATTTGAATCAGAAGATTACAGCAGTAATCTGTTAGCACACACCTGTAGGCACACCTTGTAATAATGCAGAAGAAGGTATACCAGCAACAACAATTTGAATCAGAGAAAAAATAAAGCAATGAAATGTTAGCAACAAACAGTAGCAATCCCTGTGAGTAAAAGAAAGAGGGACAAAAAATAGCCCAGAGACCAAGATGCCAACACATTTGTGGCAACTCCATTGGGTTGTTTGCCCATCAGTTTGTGGGTGAAGTTGCTTCCACAGAGCCCACGTTCTGTTTTGCTGAAGCATGTAGAGAAAGAGAGAGAGAGAGAGAGAGAGAGAGAGATAGACAGCTCCAAAGTTTAAGATGACAACCCAATCTGTGGAAGCTGAGTGAGGACATCTGCCCTGATGCCAAAGGAGGAGTCTCCTGCTAAGGCCAAACTTTTGTGCAGATGTTTTGAAAGGAGTGGTAGCCTGTGAAAAGGGCTTGCTACCATGATCCTAAAGAGCCAGAGTTGAGAATGGCACAGGAAAACGCAGGAAGTAAATTCTGCCTCCTGCCTATAGTTTTACAGCCATCTCAGCTTCAATTTAATGCTGCATGTATGGAAACATGACTGCCCAGCCTCAGTGAAAGCCTTCCATAGTTAGTGGGGCCATGTCAGCCACAATGGACACTAGCAACCTTCATGACTCCTGTGTTCAGGACTGTAAATCATATGTTTACATGTGTTACTCAATGGAATGCTTTGTAATAAATTAAATGTAACCCCTGTTGTTTTACTTCTCAGTGGATGTCAGTCATTTGTTTTGAACTGTTTGTGGCTACTAACCTAAGTTTGCCGCAGCCCAGCACCAGACGAAGCTTGCACACCTGCAATGTTGGCCTCCAATCAGTGCCAGTGGTTTCTGCTGTGAGTGCCTCCTCCACATATAATTTCCACCTGGCAAACCCCTAGACCCCAGAAAGGAAGCCACATTTGTATAGGGTGGGCACAACTCAAAGTAGAGGGATATGTAGTGGCATCTTTCAGGGACTCGCAATTAGGCCACTGCTGTTCAACATTTTCACAAATTATCTGAGGGCGGATCTCCGGCAGGCTGCTTAATTTCACTGATGATACTAGGGTACAGCCAGGGTGGTAGACAAACTCGGAAGACCAGAGCAAGCTGAACATTTGCTTCAACCTGACTCCAAGATAACATTTTTAAAACATTGTTTCAAGCCTTAATGGTTCTAAAATTAGGACTTTTAAAGAAATTGTCTTTAAAAAGATTTAACTTTAGAACCTATAGGGTTAGAAACCTATCTGTATTTTAAATGAAAGTTTGGAGACAGGTCAACATGAGTTACACCATATTGATACACTTTCAATGTATCAATATAAGGACATGCAATCAATATAGTAAAAGTGCCTTTCCAGTAGTAGCAATATGGTATAACCATGTTACATGTAACAATGTGGAACTGACTCTAAGCTTTCATTTAAAAAATTCTAGTACTATTGTTTTAAAAGTGTGGTCTTTTAATTGTAACCAGCCTCTCTCTTCTTCCAAGCTTGAGACAGGCTACTAGTGAGCACTCAAAGGGTTAAGCCTGACATGACAGCTGCTTTATAGTGGGTCTCAGTTAGGAGATAGGGTGCTTGGAGTTTGTGCTCTGTACTTCCTGACTCAACCAATGTGGTAAGACCAGACATAAATATTCATGGCCACGCCCTTCCCCAGTCACACTATAAGAGGTGAAGTCTAGCTGAGGGCCAAGACAGTCCTATAATGGCTTCCTGAAGAGCCAGTCCATAGAGGTATGTGGTACCCAGTTTTACAGTCAGAATACAAGGACAGCAGAAGAGTTGTAGTCCCTTTCTCCTCCCCCCACCCTGTGGTGGAAAGGGACACCTTTGGAGATCAGCCAGAAGATGGAGACCCAGAAGGAGTCATGCCCAAGAGAAATAACCACAGACCCATATGACACCAGGGAGTAGTGGTGGGCCTACTGTCAAAGGATGTTGTTGGGATCCCTGCAGATCCATTCCCACCAAGATAAATATGCAAGGGAAGGAGCAGTATATAAGTAAATCTTCACTAAATAGCTCAGAGTAGGAAAAGGTACCTTGAAGTGTAATGAGTAATCCTCGGTTAACTGTGCTGTAATGTAGTTGGCAATGGTTCATATGGATACGGACCCAGTAAAGAATCAAGGTCAGTTAAGTCCCACGAAGTTGGCTGGACATGGAAGTCCATTCATTGCCTTGGACTACTAGGACTGTCAGTATACTGTTGAAAGGGAGACACACATAGCTGATCCAACTATCTGATATTTCAGGAGCACACCATAGTCTGGTGGCTAGTATGTAAGTTGTCAATAGCTGGTATAAGAGCAATGCATAGGCATACCTGCTACTCCAGGGTAGTGTCACTAGCTGCCTGTGGAAGGGGCTAAAATTCACTGGTCTTGTGGGTGACAATGCCAAATTGACCCTGTAAGGAGATAGGATTTTATCAATCTATGAAGTACTATGCCTAATCAATTCAGGTAGTAATGCAGTAGCCATATGGTAGTGGTAGCAGTAATGACAATACTGGTATAGACTATGGCAAGGTGAATAAGGAAGTCATGGAAAACAGTGGTTGACTCATGGAGTTAGGAAAATGCCCTTCAAAGCTGTGTACCATCTGATAGCTAATAAATATGCAACTTGTTTGACCCCAGCTCCCAGTATGGACAGTTGTTATGTGAGTGGTCTCTTGTTTATTGCTGCCCTGTCTATGAGTGTGGTGCCCTGATCCCCATCTGCTCAGACCCGTGGAGGTGGGGGTAAGAGAAGTAGAGGTTTTCTGATGTAGGGCTGGCTCTTCCTTAATAACAGATACCTCCGTGTACCCCTAGACACTGGGGGTTGGGGCAGGTCCATTATGAAATTGATCTGAATTTGCAAAGGGCATCCAGGAGTTAAGGCATTTTTATTGCAATTGTGCAGCTTGTGACAGAAAATTAGTACAATTTGTTACAACTGCAGAAATTTGTAGCACAGAAAATTCTGCATACTTTAAAAAGATGCATGCATCAAAACAATTATGTACTCATCACTTTTGTGTCATAAAGCAGTTAAACCATCACAAACACATACAAATGTTTGAAAACGAGGGGTGTGGCCTGGCCGGAATGATGGCAGATGCTTGATTGTTGGGCTTCTTCATCTATAGCCGCCATTCATCTGAAATCAGAGACCCACTTCACAGAAGTTTAAAAGCTTTTATGCTGATGCAGAACAGCATGAGCAACCTAAGAACCCAGAAAAGCAACCTCAGCTGAGTATCACCAGCAGAAGGAAGGCGGTGGTGATGGCGCTGTACAGAACAATGGTGAGACCTCATCTCGAATACTGTATTCAGTGCTGGGGCCACATCTCTGGAAGGACATAGATGGAGTGGAAACAGTACAGAGAAAGGCAACAAAAATGGTGCAAGGACTGCAGCAGAAGTCATATGAGGACAGACTGAATGATCTCAATATGTATTCCCTGGAGGAGAGGAGGGAGAGGGAGATATGATAGAGACTTTCAAATACCTCAAGGTAATATACTAAAAGAGGTAGCATCTTCAGAAAAGAAGGTGTTCAAGATGAAGGGCCATGATATAAGAACAAGCATTTGTCAATGCTGAATGTTTGCTTGCTGGCATTGGCATTGGTAGTGTAGAGTTACAGAGCTGCATAATAGGAATGGCAGCGAAGTATTGAACTGAAGCCAACCCCACCACCACCCTGCAGAGAGTGACAGGCATTGGGGTGTGCCTTTGGGTCATCAGGCATAACAGCCATGCCATTTCACCCCCTACCCTGCAGACACTGACAAGTGTCACGGTGTGCTTGGGGTCTTTGGCCTTATGCGCACTCCCATTCCATCAGGAAATATGGTGAGATGGGTGAGGTATAGGAGAATGGGGTGAACTTTGGAATGAAGAGTCCAAGGCATACCTCGATGCTCTCACTGGCTGCAGGGTGTGGAATGGTATGAGCATTACAGGCAAGAATCCCAAGTCACACCCCTGATGCCTGTCATTCTCATAGGGTGGGGCGTTATGGTTGGAAACCCTAACACCTCAGGCATTCATTGGTATTTTCACCCAAATTTTCAACATGTTTTTTTTGTGACCCCACCTCATGAACAGTGGCAATATCAGTTTGCTAGTTAAAAGCTGCGACGCGATTATTTATATTGCACCACAGGTGCAAAACACATTCAACAGGATGTGAAAATGACAGCTGTACTGTTCATGGGGAGGTGAAAATGGCAATGTTGCAAATCTGCAGTAAAAATATTAAAAAACTGGTGAAGTCAGGAGCGTACATAGAAACTGTGCAACGACACCCATAATGTAATTAGTTTGGGATTTTTACAGCATATTGTCAACATAGGCATTTTGGGACCTCCAATCATGAACAGTGTCACTGTGATTTTCTTTATCTGTCCCGAACAATGATTTCCCACAGCTACCAGGCATCTCTGCGCTGAAAGTGTGAAAACACATTTTGGCCATGTTGTAAAAATGACAGCTGTACTGTTCATAAGGAAGTGTGGAAAAATGCCACTGGTGAAAATCTGGACTGAAAATATTACAAAGTCATGAACTTACGAGGGTGCGTGGAAACTACTCAATGCTCACTCATAACACAGTCATTTTATGGACTTTAGGCACTAAAATTTCAACATAGCCATTTTAAGACTTCTGCTCATGAACAGTGTAACTGTGATTTTCTTAATCTGTCCCAAACATTGCCGCAGACAATCACCAATTATCGCGCGCTACATGTGCGGAAACACATTTTGGGTGACATGTGAAATGGCATCTGTATGGTTCATAAGGAAGTGTAATAAAATGGCAGTGTTGAAAATGTGGAGGAAAATATTGAAAAATTCACAAACTTACGAGCGCAAGTATAGGAACCGCGCAATGCACGCTAGTAAAGAAGTCATTTTTAGAATTTTCATTAAATTTTCAACATAACCATTTTAAGACCTCTGCTCATTAACAGTGTCACTGTGATTTTCTTAATGTGTCCCATACATTGATGTCGCACACGACCGCGCCCATTGTGTGCCATATGGGCGGAAACACGCTTTGGGCAAGATGAAAATGACAGCTGTACTGCTCATAAGGAGGTGTGGTAAAATGGCAATGTTGAAAATCTGGAGTGAAAATATTGAAAATTCTCGAACTTACGTGTAAAGGAGAACTGCGTAATGCACTTTTCTAAAACAGTTTATTTTTAGGAATTTTTCCACCAAATTTTCAACATAGGCTTTTTGAGAGCCCACCTTATGAACAGTGGCAGTGTCATTTCATTACTCAGTCCAGAAAGGTGATTTCATGCAACTCGCGAAATCACCCTTTGGGACAGATTAACACCATGACAGTGACAGCATTCATGAGAAGGGGTCCCAAAACCCCATGTTGAAAATTCGTGGAAAAATTCCAAAAATGCCTGAGATATGTAGGAAAGTTGAAAAACCCTATCTATCCCATTATACAGCTTACCGCATTTCTTCAGTTCAGGGTCGGCTTTGAAGAGTGCAGACGTGTTCCCGTCCACTGAAGATCGTCATGCCAGAGTCTGGAGGTAAGTATGGGGTGAGGGGGTGTGGGGAGGCAGGATGCCCAGTGGGTGGGCACAGATGGGGCAGAGACAACAGGGACCGCTTTTGTGTTTCAGGGTTTTGTGTTTTTAAAAGGACGATGACGCTGGGACGCTTGCCACGCCTGGGGTGGGCCCATGTGGCATGAGGACTGCTGTTTGGGGGGTGGAGCCAATGGGGGATTGGGCACCCCTATCGGGCATAGCATCTGTTGCCACACTGGGGTGGGCCCAGAGTGGCACCCTGTACTTTCTGGGGATAGTGGAGCTGACAGGGATTAGGCACCCTGTCGGCTATACGATGTGTAGCCATGCTGGGGTGGGCACCCAGCGTGGCATGTGGAACTCTGTTTGGGGAGCACAGCACAGCCGACAGGGATTGGGCACCCCGCCGGCTACAGTGTGCGCAGGGGCAGAACGCAGTATGTGTGTGCAGGTGTAGGAGGTTCGCATGAGCAGGTGATATTTTATCGCTGCTCCCTTTTCAACCTGTGACCACTGCATTTTCGACTGCTGTCATAGACAGCTCCAGCAGCTATTGGAGAACTGCGCCGCGCCTGCAACCACACTAACTGAATGGGAAGAGGGCTGCCACACCTCCAAAAACTCAGATGATGGCACTATGTTTCATGCACATGTGTGCAAGCAAACATAATAAAGGGTGACAGACTCTGGGATAACGTGGGAAGTAATTTTTCACAGAAAGGGTTGTGGATGCTTGGAACGATCTCCCAGCAGAGGTTAGGGGTGCAAAATGGTAGGAATTCAAGAATGCATGGGATAGACATAAGGGAACCCTAGCAATAGGAAAGAAAGGGTAAGCCTTAGATCAATTAGGATCTGCAGTATATGAAATAAGCAGGGAACATGGGCAGACTAGATGCACCAAGTGGTCCTTATCTGCTGTCAAATTCTATGTTTCTATGTTTGCCAGTCCAGGAGGAGCTCTGAAATCCAGCTAGCCAACAGAGACTCAAGCCCACAAAGGAGCTATAGCAGGAAAGAGGCTGCATGAATCAGTGATGGCCACTACACCTCCAGAAAAGAAAGTGCTCTATTAGCCTCAATTAATGGACTCCATACAGAAATGAGGACCAGTTTCATATATATGACTTCTCAGATAGCTCATCTGCAGGGGTCTTGGAAGCCTCATGGAGACCTCCAACAGCCATGGGACTCACCTCATAGAACTGGAGGAAGAATAAGCAATGTGGAAGACCAGCTGGCTGACTGATAAAGAGAATGATCGCAACCACTAGAAAATTACACTGACGGCAAAAGTGGGCACTCAGAGATACTTGCCATAGAGAACTACATGACAGGGAGGTCAACCCTTGAATGGAGGTCAACCAGCACAGACCCAATATCACCAGATGGGCAACGAGGAGGCCAGCAATATCAACAGGGAGGACAATGCAAAAGGCAACTGGGAACTCAACCACAATACAGATGGCAGAACAAAAGAAGGAAGAACTACTACTGGTAAATATTTCCAGTTATGAACTTTCTCCTACTGAAACATCTGTACTAAAAAGGGGTTGTCCTTTATTCTTACCAATAATAGTGATATGACTGAATGTATAATCGAACTGCAAGTTCATTAGGAAATTGAACTTGAAACATTTGTTCTCTCAAATGCAAAATGATTGGGGAGTCTGAGGATATGGAAAGCATGGAACACACCCAGACTCAATTTAGAAAAAATATATGTTCTGTCCCCCATTAGTCCCATGAGTTATTGCTTTTGAACAGGTTTGTGAAGCAGATATCAGAGGAATATTCAAGAGGCAGGATAGACCACAATATGTAAATAGAAACAAAGAAACATAGAAGCTGACAGCAGATAAAGATCGCAAGGCCCATTCAGTCTGCCCATTTTTTCTACCTTATGAATGTGCCATCGGCCTTTACTCTGTCAATGGCCTATCTATTCATACTCATCTGTATTGCTCCCTTATGCCTATCCCATGCCTGTCTGAAGCCCTGCACTGTATCCATATCCACCATTTCCTGAGGTAGGCTGTTCCATGCATCCACCACCTTTCTGTGAAAAGAACTTCCTCACATCACCCTCAGTCGGCCTCCCTCTAATCTCATGCTGTGTCCTCTTGTCCTGCTATTTTTCTTATATTGAAACATGTTAGACTCTTTCACCTTGTTAATGCCCTCTAAGATGTTTGAATGTTTCGATCATATCACCTCTCTCCTCCTTTGTTCTAGCGTATACATATTGAGCTGCTAATCTGTCCTCATATGTTTTTGATGCAGTCCCTGCACCATTTTGATTGCCCTTCTCTGGACTGCCTTTATTTTGTTAATGTCCTTGTGCAGTTGAGGCCTCCAGTAGGCACACAGTACTCAAATGGGGCCTAACCAGTGTCTTGTAAAAGAGGATTATTACTCTCTTATGATTTGTGATACCCTACTTATACACCCCAACATCCCTCTAGCCTTATCTACTGATTTAGTGGTCTGCTTGGATTATTTCAGGTCCTCTGTGATGATGATGCCCAAGTCTCTTTCTTCCCTTATGATTGCCAGCAACTCCTCACAACCTATAGGTGGCTTTAGGGTTTCTCTTCCTATGTGCATGATCTTGCACTTCTTGCTAAACCCCAGTTGCCACTCTTCTGACCATTTTGCCAGTTTATCCCGATCTCTTCTCATTCTGCCCACCCCATCTGGATTATCTACTGTATTGAAGATCTTGGTGTCATCTGCAAACCAACAAACTCCACCCTCCAGTCCATCTGCAATGTCACTGATGAAGATATTGAAGAGGACTAGCCCCAGGACTGATCCTGAGGTACCCCACTTGTGACTTGCATCTCTTCTGACTGTATACCGCTTATCACCACTCTATTTTCTGTCTCAAACCAGTTTGCACCCAGCTGACCAACTTCTGACCCACCCTGAGCCTACCCAGCTTATTAATCAATTTTCTATGTGGAACAGTATCAAAAGCTTTGCTGAATTCAAGGTAGGCTACATCAACTGCACCACCTTGGTCCACCACTCTGGTTACCCAATCAAATATATCTATGAGATTAGTTTGACAGGACTTCCTGTTGTAAACCCATGCTGTCTTGGATCCTATGCTCCTATGGATTCCAGGTGTTGCACTATCCTTTCCTTAAGGAGTGCCTCATAATCTTGCCCCTCACTGAGGTAAGACTGACTGCTCTGTAGTTCACTGCCTCCTCCCTGTTAACACTCTTGTGGAGCGGGATCACATTAACCCTTCTCCAGTCTTCTGGGACCTCTCCTGTGCTCAGATACTCACTACACAGTTCTGATAACGGCTTTGTTAGTTCCACCCTTAGCTCTTTAGTACTCTGGGATGTATGCCATAAGTCCCATTGCCTTGTCCACCCTGAGTTTAGCTAGCTCTTGTAGGACCCTTTCTTTGTGAAGGGACTAGTGCACACCTGCCTCCCTCCTTTGTCCATGGTGCTGAGCTGTGGGTTCTGGCTTACCTTCTCCTCAGTATATACTGAGCAGAAATATCTATTTAGGATAGGTGCTTTTCCTGTCCTCCTCCACACACCCCCTTATCCTTTGATCTTAGCAATACCTCTCTGGACAGTCTCCTTTCACTAATGTATCTATAGAAAGTCTTGTCCCTTCTTTTACTGTTTGTGCCAGTGTTTCCTCAGTTTGGGCCTTTGCCTGCCTTACTGCCTTCCTGCTTCCTTAGAGAGTTTGTTATGCCTCCTATCTTTGTTCTGCTGCATTCCGTATATTTCCTGAAGGCCAGCCTTTTGCCTCTGACCTTTTCTGCTACTGTTTTTGAGAACCAAAGTGGTTTCCTCCTTCTTTTGCTCTGGCTCTTCTCTCTAACACAATGGGATGTTGCTTTAAGTATTGCATCCTTAATGCTACCCACTTTGCCTGTACCCCCTTACCTTTATTTCTTCTTGCCAGGGCTAGCTTAACACTGTTGGCCATCTTATCAAAGTCGGCTCTCTGAAGTCCCATATTTTAGCTTTGGAATGTGATGATTTAGTTCTAGTGGCCAAATTGAACCATACCATATGATGGTCACTGGCCCCCATGTGACCTTCTACCTGGAGATCTGTCATACTTTCCCTGTTAGCCAGTACTAGATCTAGGATAGCCCTGTCTCTTGTGGGTTGTTGTACCAGTTGTTTGAGGTTCTCCTGCAGGGAATCCACCATGTGTCTAGTTCTGTGGATGTTCCTGCTGGTATTGACCAGTCTGCATCTGGCATGTTGAAGTCTCCCATTATCAGAATCTCCCTTTAGCTGTAATGTTTTGTATATCTTCTAACAGTAATGTGTCTATGTCCTCCCCTGGTCTGGAGGCCTGTAGACAACCCCAGTTCGTATGGCTGTCCTATTTCCTGTTTCAGGGTGACCCACAGTTCTTCTGGCTCCTTATCTGTATTCTGAATTTCTGTATCTTTTGATATTTTCATTGACATTAAGGGCCACTCCACACCCCTTTTTGCACCTCGGTCTCTTCTGAACAGTACATAGCCTGGTACTGAAGTCTCCCAAGTGTGGTTACTGGTGAACCATGTCTTGCTAATGGATACTATGTCCAGATAGCCTCTGTCATTGTTGCCTGCAGGTCTGGGATCTTGTTTCCCAGACTGCGGGCATCTGTGTACATGATTTTTAATTGGCCAGATTTCAGTGTGTTAGTTGTTGGTAAGTTCGCATTTCTGTGCGCCTTATGGGGAGCTGGACCTTTTTCCTTACCTGGTGATGCAAATGAACTGTAAACATGCTGAACCTCTGTTTGATCTCTAGCTGAGGGTGAAGGGTGTTCTTCCCATTTTATGTATCAGATGCTGCACCCCTCTCCCCATTTGCTAGTTTAAATATTCTGCAAAGATGTCAAACTTCTGCCCCATTGCACTGACTCCTCCTTAGTCAGATGCAGTCCATCGAATTTAAAGAACTTTACTCCCAAAACTGTTGCCAGTTACCTACACATTTGAGTTCTTTTCCTGTCACCAGCCCTTGAGCCACATGCTTGTCTCCCTATCTCCCCTTTTCTGACCTTCTGTCCATCTGCCCCCCTCAGACTGGCAGGATCTCAGAGAAGGAGATGCCAGATGAAATGGATGACAGTTTGCCTACCAGCCTGGTCAGGTGTTCCTTGGTCTCCACAACTCGACTGGCTGGTGAGATTGTTAGTCCCTATGTGTACCAGGGACGTCTGTGTTTTCTCCCTGCTTCCTGCACAATTTTAGCAATGCGGTCAGTGTCTCTCCACACTGATGTACCTGGGAGACATCTGACCATTACCCTCAGCTGGAGGTAGGTATCAACTCCTGAATCATGGAGTCTCCTGTGATCAGAAGTGTTTTGGATTTCTTTTGCTTTTTTTGTTTTGATCCCTGTTTTTTGCGAGTTTTACTGTGCTAGTTCCTGTGCTGCAGCTTCTGCCCTGCAGTGTCCTCTCGCCCTTTGTTTGATTATGGAGATAGAGGCAGATGTAAATATCAGCACTGCAGAAAATCAAGCATTATGGGATCTTTGAGAATAATAAAAATTTTATATTTAGTTAGCTGACAAAGGAGGGGCCATAATTGTAATGGTTAACACAAATTATATACAAGAAGTCATGAGGCCACAAAATTACATTGATATTTATAAAAAAAATAGATGCTGATCCCACTAGAATTTTCAAAACTAGGATAGATGTTTTGCATGCACATACCTGTGGTCTTATTATCACTGATGAGAGGGATTTTCTAACTGTGGATCACTCAATACTTCCCACTTTCTCTACTCTATCAAAATTTATAAAACCTCACATGATGCCTCAGAGCGTCCTATGTAAAGGTGGGCAAAGTGCTCCCATTTCGCTCACACGGAGCACTTTGAGTATTATCCCCAATCTGCGTGGTGCTCTGCAATGTAGCTTAATTACTCTGCCTCAAAAACAGGGACATGAAGTTCATTGATTCAAAGGACTTCATGCTACTTCACCTTGATTTATCATGCTCCTTATCTTTACCATGAAGTGCCATTTATTTGAATAGACTTTGCTTTGCTTGACCTGTTTATTGCTATGTGAGGTGAATTTTGCATTGATTCATGGGATGACAGGTCACATGGGCTCTATATTGTCTTGAACAGCCTCGGTTCTGCATAGTGTATGTAGTGGAAAGCTGGAGACAGTTTTCTCTCAGAGCTCTGAGAATCAAACCATCAAAAAGCTTTAAAAATCACTTTTGATCCAATTATTGTGGTCCAAATTTAGTACATCTACTGTAGGAAACTCTCCTGTGCTTAGATCATTGAGTGTTGATTGTTTTTGTGTGCAGTTTGAATGTTAATTTAGAACATTTAGCCTGTGTACTGACAGACACTGTTGAAGTGTGCTTCGGGAGGGGCGATCTGTGGTGGAGTGAGATTCACATGAGAAAGGCAGTCTTTCTAATTGTTTTGTACTAGTGTGTGTCAGTATTTGTGTGTTTATGAACACACAGTAATACTTGAAGTAAATTTTGATAATTATTTTCTGTTTGTTGTAGTGCAGTGCATATTTTCATTCTGTTTAAAAGATTTGGTTATATAGTGTACTGCACTGTTAAATTTTCATGCATTACCTATGGTGTGTGAGTGGGTGCGTGCCATCAAGTCAGACACATTTTATTGTGCCACAGCAATCGCTGCACTCTGAATTGGTTATCTGTCTGCAGTATTTTTACTGCTTCCTTCTATCTAGACAGTGAATTGCTACTGCAGCGCCCCACCTTCAACTGCCCAAAGGTATAATTTATTTTTCCAGTTTTGATGTGTGTGAACACTGGTTAAGGTGTTTTGTGCCTGTGAGACTGTATCTTTTATAGTGTGCAATCCGTGTCTGTGCTGCTTGCATCTGTTTAGTACCCAATCAGCATCTGTAAGTCACAGTCCTTGTTTTTGGCTTCCCATCCACCCTAAATTTCAAAAATCTCAATTTGTTGTGAATTTTCTGTGTAATCCCAAAAATGCCTACAAAGAGATGTGCATGCAAAGATGCTTCTGGCCATGGTACTGCTGTCAGTGGCAAGAGTGGCCATGGGCGGGTAGTAGTATGCAACAGAAGTCATAGTTGATGCCAGTGAGGGATTTCTCCAACTGTTTTTCACAGTGCAATCAGCAGCTTTAATCATGGTTGGAAATGCTGTTGTCCCTGCTGGTGGTAGTGAAATTGCTGATGGCATGAGTATTTCCTCACGCTCAACCTGTGACAACAAGTTAACCAGTTTCCAAATATTGTGGACACTAAAGCCATGACCGTGAGTCAGAGAGTAGTAGATGTCACACTCCCAGACGCCCTCATCCCCATCCTCGCATTGGTTGAACATGATTCTGATGCTGATGAAGAGTCATTGTAGTCTCATGTTTCCAGTGCTGTTGATGAGGTCATGCCTGTACCATTAACCCTTCAAATGTTGCAGAAAAATATCCTATGATCATAATGATGCTGTGGTTGGTACTTGTTCTCCACAGGACAGCATCCAAGCTGACTTTGTGGATGCGGATGAGGAATATGGATGAGGATTTTAGTGATCCCAGTTGAGAACCAGAGAAAAGAAAATAAAGGTGGCTGTGTGTAAACAGTCTCAGTCTGTCAGTGTTAAATCACCCCTCTTCAAAGTTGTGATGTGGCGGTTTCTGTTGATGATGATGATCCAGTAGTAGTCATCTTAAATAGTGATAGGCCAGTAGAACCCAATTGTGGCCAGCAACAGAAACCATGTACACTCCCCATGTCATAGTCTAAAAACTGAGTCCAATCTGCAGCATCAGGGACCTGCAAAAATAAGGTAGGGATCAAAATCCCTTGTTTGGGATTTTTTGCACGAGATCCAAGTGATGAAGTAGTGGCAATCTGCCAGCTTTGCCAATCATGTGTCAGACATGGTAAAAGGGTAGTCATCTGGGCACTGTGGGCCAGCATACATATTTGAAGACCTGACATGGCACTGTGGACTCGCACCAGAGGGGAGCTAATGCCATAGTGGGGAGTTCACCTCATCCACCTTATTAAGCATGGTATCCCCTTCCATAACTGTAAGTACTCACGTAGCCATGTCTGTAGTAATGGTGAAATAACAGCTGAGGATTACTACAGGCATGAGGAGGATAATGATGTTGAATTGCTGTCAAGTGGTGGTCTGAGTAGCAGCAGCGGTGGAGGTCTATGCAGCAGTATTTATAGCCCAACATCAACTCCATGTTTAAAATGGGTAAAATAACATAGTTTGTGGACTATTCAGTGTCACCTGTGCACCCCTCTTCATCACACGGCAAAAAGCACCTCACCCACAGCCGTCAGAGAGCAGAGCCATTTGGCACACCACATGCAAAATGGGTAACAACTCATCCCACGTTGCAGAGTCTTTTGCCTAGAACCTGAAATGCCTGCCCAGTCATGCAGTGTGATGTGAACAGAAAGCTGCTGCAGTGGAAATGCTGTCAGTTGACCTGTAGCCGCTTCTCCTTTATGGAGAATTATGGATTCTGGCATTTTCAGCATGTGCCTGTCCCAAATGGAAAGTCCCATACAGGACATACTTTTCCACCTGTGCTATCCTGTAGTTATACTGACTGTGACGGAGTCCAAAAGACATGCCCTTCGGCATTCCTCCTCACCATTTATCCACTTAAGTATGGATATGTGGACAAGTGGCAAACAGCAGGCAGTTCATATTTGTGTATTACTGCACATTGGGCACAGGTACCGGGGTTGTCTGTAGTATGAGTATTGGAAATCAGTGTAGTAAGGCAGTCTGTCAAGGTAGCAGCCTTCCTGAATTCGACAGCATGCAATGCTTGTAATGTACAGTGTGGCGGTTCCCACACTGGTGAACACATGCTTGACTTGCTACTGACTGAAACTGATGAGTTGCTGAACCCTGTCCCTGAAAACTGGCTTATAGCCAGTGACAAAGGCTCAAACGTGGTGAAATGTATCACTGATGGTGGCTTTGTTCAGGTTTCATGCATGGCCCACTGTTTAAATCTCATGGTCCAGGAGTTTCTTCAGCACCCTGACATCAAGGAAATGTTGACAATGGCATGCCACATCTGTGAACATTTTTCACACTCTGGAAAGGCCCATGACCAACTTCAGCAGCTGCAGATTCAAAGCAGCCTCCCTCAGCACCGGCTCAAGCTTGAAGCTGCCACACACTGAACTCTACCTTTGCATGGCAAAGAGATTGTATGAACAGTACATAGCCATCTCAGAATACCTAGTCATACACACTAGCCGTGACACTTCCTGGGCCTTGATGTCTATGACAAATAGAACAGTGGCACCTCATGGACTCGGTGATATCAATTTTGAGGCCTTTGAACATGCCACACAGCCAGTGAGTGGCGACACTGCCTCCATAAGACAAGCCATTCCACTGCAAGTGCGGTGCTGAGGCATACTTTGTTGAATCTGCAGCATAGTCTTGATGTGTCTGGAGATTGTTCAAGCAATGCGTTACTTAAACACATGCTGACAGTTTTGGACTGCAATCATCACATCGTAAATATTCTGCAAAGTGGCGAATTCAGAATAGCAGCAATGCTGGACCCATGATACGTAACATGGAATTGCATCCTTACTGGAGGAGGGCCTGAACAGGTTAAAAATCTCAGTGGACAACAGGTGCGATTGGTTCATGGGCAAGGCCACTGATTTACGGTGATTAAAACAATGAAATTCCGTTTCAAGCCTTCAGATTCCGGAATTGCACTGGTGATAGTTACTCTAATTTCCGGATTTTACCAGGATTCTGCTATCATTCTTTTAGTATATGCATAAATAATCAGAATAAAAGAAGGCTTAATATATATAACATTAAATAAAACAAACTGAAAACAGTACAGGAAGGAATTATAAGAAAATACAAGTTTTTGTAGATTTACTGATCTGATAAAATGCCAGATTCCATGAAATCTTTGTTTTACGGTGTTCAGGTAGCTCTGATTCCGAATTTTACCAGGTTTTCCGTAAAACCAAAAATCAGTGGCCTTGTTCATGGGGCACATAAGTCACATGCCAAGTTCAGCAAACCACAGCATAACAACTCCCTGGTTACTTTTGGCCACCAATTGTCTGGCACAATTCAAAACTGACCTCAGACAGCACCTAATAACACTCTCTAGTGCACCTGCCCTGAGTCCAGCCACACCTCCTCTCTCTGCCCCCAGCAAGGACTAGGCAGGCCTCAGGTACCCCCTTCCTCTATCCTTTCTCATGACTTTCCTCAGCAATCAGTTTGTATCATGGTCCTTCAGCACCCGCCACCCCACCCTCCCTCCCCCAACTCACAGTCCCGTGAGTTTCCTTACAGTCACTACTAATGCAGGCTGCTTGACCATGCCCTCTTACACCTCACCATTTACTCTAGTATGTCTCTCTGCTCAGCCTCCCTCACCCCACCATTTCTCCCTATACCTTATCACCCTTCTTCCCCACCCTTCACCTCCACCACAGCACATACCTCTCTCTCATTCCTCCTTTCTTCACCCCACTGCCAGCTATCCCCGTCCCTCTGAAATACTGACAAGGCACTTTGAGGCTACTTATCCCCCACCTCATAAAGTGTTTGTCTTGTTATTTTAACTTGCACCTATGTTTTGAGTTATTCTGTAAGTTCTGAATCCAAGCTGTATTGTTTATTGTAATGTACCTTTGCTTTCTCCTATTGTACTTTGTTTTGCAATCTATGACATGGAACCTTTGTAAAGAGCTTTGTGCTCAAAGGTCTTTTCTGAATCACTAAATAAATAAATTAAATACATACAGATTAATGGAATGCACACTCAGTATTCATTTTCTGATATCACAAAAGGGGCTGGGATACATCCTTGGGGGCATGTCAGGCACAGCTCTATTTTTATTGGGGTACATTCGGGGTCCAATAAATTTGTAGGTGGAGGGAAGCGATGGAATTTTAATACCCTCAATAGTGGAGCAGGTCGGCTATTATATGTGTGAAAGGGGCTGGGTACCTGACAGTGTGTACCTGCTTTTTAACAGAATGTGTGCTGTCATTAGCAAACACAGTCAACCTCTAAATACAACTGTCCATTGGTAGTAGGCGGTAGCCACTTAAATCCTGCCATTTAAAGATATCTTCCTCCTGAGAGACACTAAAGACTGTAACACAACATATCACGCTACCCAGCTGTTTGTCTGACAGTGAGAGAGAATGTGTTCCTGTGCCCATGACCAGAAGTAACCCACAGCCAGCCAAATCCACCAATCTGTCTAATAGGGTGAGGGAATGTGTTCCTATGCCCATGACTAGAAGTAACCCAGCAGCCAAAGCCACCAATCTGTCTAACAGGGAGAGAGAATGTTCCTGTGCCCATGACCAGAAGTAACCCTAGCCAGCCAAAGCCACCAATCTGTCTAGTAGGGAGAGAAGATGTGTTCCTGTGCCCATGACCAGAAATAACCCGCAGCCAGCCAAAGCCACCAATCTGTCTAACAAAGAGAGAGAATGTGCTCCTGTTCCCATGACCAGAAGTAACCCACAGCCAGCCAAAGTCACCAATCTGTACGATAGGGAGAGAGAATGTTCTGTGCCCATGACCAGAAGTAACCCGCAGTCAGCCAAAGCTACCAATCTGTCTAATAGGGACAGAAAATGTGTTTCTGTGCCCATGACCAGAAGTAACTACCAGCCAGCCAAAGCCAAGAGTCACTATGACAGTGAGAGGGAATGTGTTTCTGTGACCAGGACCTGCCAGAAGGAGCCTGCATCCAGCAACAACCATCATGCTTCTTATTATCAATATTTTACAGTGAGTATGTACTAATTTGTCATACTATGGACTTTTCTTGAGTTGTGTGAATGTTTCCTTTAACATTTTAGAGATGCACTTGAGAAACATATACAATCAACTTTTTTTCTTTTTTACAGGTTTCAGTTTCAAACAGTGTAATGGACTGAGAACAGGATGACTGCAGTACTGTCTACAACCATCTATAGGATATCAGTTTCAGGTAAGTATATCAATCTTATTTCATCACTTCTTTTAGGTATTTCATTTTTTCAAGCTAGTGTAAATCACACAAAGTAGGTGACATGTACAGCAGATAATATATTTTTATGCACTGCTTACTTCAGCATGCCATGGGGTTAATCATAAACTACATGCATATAAACTACATGCAAAGTATTACCAATTGCTTACATGTCATGATGATAACCATGCCTGTAAGCCATGCCTGTATCCACTGATTTTCTTTTACCATGCCTGTATCCATTATTTTTCTTTACTGTAACCACCTCATGATGTAACTCACAATGCCTCAAATGTTCCTTATGTCCTTGCTCATTCTTATAACTTGTATTGTTGTCCTGTCGCCCCTGAAAAGGGACCTTCGGGGCTCAGTGGGCCTACCCGTCACCAACATTTAATAAATAAATAAATAAATAATCAAAATTTTATCTGGGTCATGACAAGACATCTTGGAATGTAATCTTTGGTTAAGACACAGGCCCCTGCATGTCACATGTACTAAACTTGTTATTGATCTTGGTGTGGCTTACTAATAATTTGTATCTGTTAAGCAGGATATAACATACAGTAACTGCCTCTACTTAGAACAGAATGTGTTAGTGCAATGAATTAATAATTATTTCTTCTTTGTCTGTTTGTAGGTAACATTCTGGTGCTGTGTACTGCCATCGTGCTTTCTTCAAATAAGAACACAAGCAACTGGTATGAATCTGGAGGATACATAGAAAACCTGTAAAGAAGTCAAACAAAACCATTCACTAAACTTACTTACAAATAATACCCCTCCCCAAAAAAATACTTATCTTTCCTGGCTTGACATTTTTCCACAGCAAATTCCTCAGCAAGCCAAACAAGATCTGGTCAGAGTCAAAACATCTGCAGGATTTGACCTGATAAGGAATAAATTTAGTGTGCATGACCCATGCTACCAGATGTGTTCAGACCTGCTGCTGGCTGTGACACTCTTTGGGCTGCAGCTGTGGTGCTGTCAGGTTCATTCGAGCTGTTTGGCACACTGTTAGCAAGGCAGGCAAAGCAAGCAGTACCGACTAATACCAGGCCTCACCTTCCCATTGCCCCTCCACTCACCTGTGGAGCAACAAAACTGATACCTTGTCCAGCTGACGAGAAAATTCCCATCAGTGACACACAAGTTGCCTACCGGACCAGGCTCCTGCCACACCTATTCCATCTGTCTCCACAGAAACACAATCAGACAGCCAGTGAGTAAACCAGCTTATGTGGTGTACGGCAGCTGAGACATCGTCGAGACCTGGGAGAAGGGGATGGACTGAGCCTAGTGAGCAGTCCATGGGCGGTCCTATGACGAAAATAAGGTGTGGCATCATAGGCTGAGGTGGGGAGAACCGGCTTTTGTATAAAAATGTCCCCATGTCAACGAGACTTGGATATTAGATCCCCTTACACCTAAACATGGAGTGCAAAGATTAAAGTGAGCACTGAAGAGGCTGGAGCCGCTGCCAAGAAGAAGCAGAATGGGGACTTTTGCAAAGTGCAGCAACAAGGGGATATTGTTCCACGGGGCAGACCTGCTCTTCTTGGCTCTTTACAGAGTGGATTGCTTTTTTTCTGTACGACAGTCTTGCCATGCTTTTGAACTGCTGGGAAGAAGAGAAGGGGATCACTGCTGGATGCTATCTCACCGCTTCTCTCAAAGCCACGGACTAGGCTGATCGTTGTTTTATGGTCACATTGAAGCTGTCTGGAGGTCAGCCTTGTATGACACGTCCAGAAGGTGCCTGAGGTGCCACCTGAGGTAGAGAGCAAGGGGCCGCTGGTGCCTGACTGACCAGAGAGCCAGGACTGGCAGCACTTGGCACTACTGGACTTGACTCTGGGAAGTTGCACTTTTTCCCCTGTGGGAATTAGAAAGTCGTATCTGAGTTTATAACACTGAGGAGATATGTCCCTCGCTATGTTTCCTCCCTGCTGCTTAAGCGGAATTGTTAAAATGCAAAGAGACCTACAGGGATTTTTTTTCTCTAAAAATCCAACTGGGATATAAGACTGAGTCAATTTCTTTTGAGGCAGATCTAACAGTCCTTTTAAAAAAGAGGATAAAAACATCTGTAAAGAAAGTTATGTTGCCAGTATAGGTCATTGGACAAAACAGCTTGATGTTACATTTGGGATACTGCTGAAATAAGAAGTCAAAGAAGTCAAACATTTTTAGGTTCTGTAGGCACCCGTGCTTGAAGTGAAAGCTCAGCCTTAATTGATCCAACATTGCTGTTTTTTTTCCTTGGGGAGAAGAGGACCTAATCCTGGGATTTAAAATGAGCAAAGGGCATTTATTTAGATTAAGGGACATACAGTGCCCCTGGTCCCTCTTTCTGCAATTATGGTAGTGTGACTCCTCACTGACCTCACGAGCACTGACTCAGCGGTTACACCCCCTGCTATACTAATCATAGAAATATTGCATTTCTGAAATAACACATTAAAATAACCACTCTCATCCCCAGACTGTCCTTAAAGTAAATAAAAGCCAAAATTGCAGTTTAATGTGGTCTAATATTTTTGCCCAGGTAATACCTAGTTTAAGAGGACCTTAAGTGAGTCCCGATGCTGACTCTCTGTTCACACATCATCCATGGACCGGATAGCAGGAGGAGTGTACGTGAGCCTAGGCTGTTTAAATTGGGGTTTGTGTCAGTAGTACTGCTGTCGAAGGGTCTCCTGTTTCCCGGGGAGGGCTGCTCACTTGCTGCTGTAGTGGGGACTGTAGCAATCGTTTCCACTGGATGTTTCTGTTCGTTCACGGTGTCGCTCTGTCACAGGTGGGTGTCCCAACGGGACGCTGAGTATGGGGATAATACACTACTGTCTCATGAAGCTGCCCTTTGTGAATCGGTAACTCTGGTCACTTGATAGAAGAAAGAGTGTTTGTTGTTAGAGCACTGAGAAGAGCAAGCCCTGCAGCAGCCATGGGTTTTCCTTTTACCGCTTCCTTGCTGTTAAGGGAGGGACAGAAATGGCAGGGATGCAGAAAATGCCCATAAAAAAAATGCCACTGTGATATAGTGCAGTGCTGCAGTCCATAGGGACAACATGGGTGGATTGCTTCTTGGGGGCGGGTCAGGTGGAGGAAAACAGTTACAGATGGAAAACATGACGTAGGTCCTTTTTGATGCAAAACGTTGCAGGCTTTGCCCACTGCAGACGAAAATGTAACCAAAGTATGATTGGGTGACCTGTGAGAGAAAAACAGCAGCAACAATTCTGTGTAAAACATAAGCGAGAAAGATACAGTAATCTTACCAATGGTAGTATGAGTACACACACATACACACACACACACACACACACACACACACACACACACACACTCACACACATAGAGCATCATGTAACAGCCGACTTTCTGACCACCTTTGCATCATCACATCATTGTTCACACAGTGGTCATCTGTGGCTACCATCATTTGGCAAGACACTGTGCATCAGCCCATTCAGCGCAAGCAGCAGAAGACAGAAGTACAGGAGCAGCAGCAGGTGCCATAGTTAGAGAGTGGTGCACGATAAAGCAGTGCACCTCAGGAAATAATTGAGGATTTCCTGAAGATTTTATCATGTTATTTATCTTCATCTGTAGTGTGACATTTTCAGGACACTAACAGCAGCCATTTCTGTAGACACACTTATGCAGAGTGGGTGCACACATAAAGCAATATGTCTCAGGAAATAATGGAGAATTTTCTGAACATTTTTTCATGTTCTTTCTCGTCATCTATAGCGGGACACTGACAGCAGCCAGTTCTGGAGGCACACTTATGCAGAGTGGGTGCACGATAAAGCAGTGCATCTGAGGAAATAATTGAGAATTAGACAGGATGGAGGCGGTCCAAAGGATGGTAAATTCAAATGGTGCAGGGGTTGCACCAGAACCCATGTGAAGAAGACACTCTAAATGAGATTAATATGCATACCCTTAAGGAAAGAAGGAGGGGGCATGATAGAAACTTTAAAGTACATAAAGAGAATCAACAATGTCTAAGAGGGTAGCATAGTTCAGAAAAAGGATGTGCAAGAACAAGATGGCAAAATCTGAAGATGGGGGGACAGATCAGGGCAACATCAGGAAGTATTTGTCATGGAGAGGGTGGTAGATGCTTGACAATCAAAACAATGCTCCACATTATGGCGTGAGCGCAGCAGTTGAGCATGGCCATAATTTGAGTTGGTTACCCTCAATGCTCCAACTGCTGCTCAGAGTTCACACCCCTGCTGTTCAGGTGGTCCACCTCACCCACATTAGGCCCAAATTGGTCTGTGTGGCAGGCATTATTGCAGGGTTGCCAGCATCCTGCAGGTGCTGGAGCAGCCACTTGCTCCTGGCCTGATCAGGCCTAACCCCATGTGCAGGTGGAGGCCATGTTGCCACCTATTGCCCAGCAGGGACAGCAGGTGCATTCCATCCCTATTCGGCAACCTTAGCCTCCCACTCTGCATGGTGGTGGTGCAAGGTGAGTGCACTTTCCACCTGTCCCCAGGTGACTCCCTTGGGACCACAATGCACAACCACAGCACAGATATTACACTGGTCATCAACACTACGCACTGGACTGAAAAAGCCCACACACAACAGAGGTGCGGGAAGGACTTGGCACAGGCTGGTGGTGCCCCAGTTGTTTTTATTGCTGCACAGTTGGGGGCAACCTGCTGCTGCTCATGCGACTGCTGTGGCTCTATCACATCCTGCTGCTGCTGAGTTGCTGGGCGAGGGGCCATGACAGGTGGGTGGCACTAGTAGTAGGTGGTGCCACCAGTGGAGGTGCTTCCATGGCACCACTACCTCCTGCATCAGGGAGGGGACCACTTGCAAGATATAATGTGCTCCTGTTCAGATGTGGGGTGCCACCATGAGTCAGTACCGCCACACGCCTCCTCTCTGTCCACCAAAGGTACTCTCTCCATTTTACTCTCTCTGCCTCTCACACAAGCACACACACAAACACACAGACACACACAAACAGACACACACACAAAGTAACAATTAACTACTGTACTGAAAAAGGTGCACAACTCAACACAAGAGGCAATCAAAATAAAAAATACACAGCTAATTAACAAAAAGCCCAATGGTTAACAGATTCAAGCAATATGTTTCTCTCCTCTGTCACAAAACCTCTAGGAGAAAGTGAAAGTCTTTCACTCTCTTGCCTGATTAACTTCTTGCCTGAGCCACGTGCCCTACAGACTGTAACACCGTGATCTGTGGGCTGTTTCAATTATCACTCATAGCATTCCACAGAAAACAATGCAAAGTGAATGCAAAGTGAGTATAACGCAGTTATAATAGGGTGAAGTCATCATAAGATGAAGTGTGTGTTATTCCATGGGGACTTTGTATAGCATTTGACATCGCTGGAGTGGTGACTTCACCCTAATTTCGCTGGCATAATTAATCTTCGCTGCATCTCTAGTCCTATAGTGGCAAGTATTGGGTGTCTAACTGAAAAGCTATCTGAATATGTGAACTACCACCTGGACCCAATGATGTGCAAGCTCCTATCCTACAAAAAGATGAGACAGATTTGTTGCATAAGTGATCAACAGTAGAAATGAGAGATAACTGCTTGTTTGTAACCATGGATGTGGATACTTACATACGAACATGCCTCATGCAGGGGTCTAACAGCTATGTTCGATTTTTGTAAAACTATAGTGACAATATCCTTGACTACACTGACTTCCTAATAGAATGTGCTGAGATAGTTCTCACTTGTGATTACTTTACTTTTATGGAAAGATACTTTTACACATCCATAGGGCTGTGATGGAGGCATCTTTGCCCCCTCCCACCAGCTATGTAAATTTGTACATGGGTCAATGAGAGCAAATATATATTAAACCCTATGTTGAATCAATTTTTAATAACATTGTTAAGTATTACAGATTTGTTGATGACCTGTTTTCATCTGTAGGGGCCATGGAACTGACAATTTCAGAACACTTACACAGGGCTCACCATCATCTAAACTTCACAGTGCATTCTGACATATGTAAAATACCATATCTAGATATTGTGATTTTCAGAACAAATATGGGTAAAACTGAGACAGATCTGTACAGAAAATCATCAGACAGAAACTCCTGCATTGATATCATGTGAAGATGGCGACTACATAAAGGTGAACATTAAAAGGGCAAATGGATAAATACTGAATGGGAAATTTGCGAGTCTCTGTACCCACTCCCAAGGTCTGCCCCCAACCCCTGGAATTAGTATATTTAGTAAGGGGTGTTGTGAGCACAGATCCCTGCAAATGAGAGACATTGTTATTCGCAATATCCATTGGCCCTTTTCACCTTCGCTGTTATGTAGCTGCCATTCTGACATGGAACCAAAGCATCTAGTATGCACCAGAGACATACAGTGAATAATGTACCCAGGAGCCAATTTCTAAGATTACATAGAAACTGTACTACAGATGAGACTTTAAAATCAGAGCGGATGAAATGTATAATAGATTTTTGCTCGGGTACAGTACTACTGTATTGGATTCTGCACTCATGTGTATAGGACAAGATCGCAGACTCTTAAGATCCAAATAGAAAAAAAATACTGTGCAACAGAATCAGTATGACAGATAAAAACATATCACGTTTTATATGTACCAATCAAGCCACATAAGGGAGATTACTAATAAACATTGGAACATCACAGAAGCTGACCCTGTAATGGGCTCTTTGTCTTAAGATCGATTACCTCAAATTGTATACAAAGAAGTAGTAACATCAGGGACAGATTGGTGCATGCTTACAGCCTATAAATAAATGCAAACACAATACTGTTTTTGTTGCAAGTACCTAAAGGCTGTACTATTTGTGGAGATGATAAGTTCTGCAAATTCATTAGAAAAATAAACTTTCCAGCACCCTACTGGTTCACGAATATTTGAAATACTTGATCTAATTACATGTGATGGAGGCCATAATATGCATCGCAAACTATAGCTGTGGAAAGTTTTATATTGGAAAACTATTTGTAACTTTAAACTTCGAGTAGGTGAATGTGTCAAAGACATTGCTAATGAAGATAATAAAAATGTTTTAGCAATGCACATAAAGCATGCTGATAAAAATAGAGCGCATACTTGGATGTATACTGGCATAGAAAAAGTGAGACGTGGTGCTGAGGGGTGGTAGATGGTCTGCTTCTACAGCAAGAAGCTCAATGGATTTGTAAACTGAATACATTACAACCCCTGGACTTAATGGGAGGGTTGAAAGAAACCATTTCTGTAAATGTACACTTTGTAGCAAACTTTATGGCCCCATATTCAAAAGTCCCTGAAAATTGTGCAAGTGCTGCGTGGCGATCTGAGATACACTGCCCCAAATAATTACAATATTCAGCGGTTGCACCAAAGATGTGCTGGCACATCCCTGGCTGAATATACCAGAATAAAGCCATAGCAACTGCACATGCATTATGCGTAAGAGCAGGACTGAATATAGGAAATGGAGCAACCCATCCTGAGACAGTGGAGCAACAGGGCAGGACTGAAAATGGGAGTAACATTGTGCAACAGCACAAACAGGAGGAAGCAACAGCCCAAGGAATGGAAAAGAGTGGAACTGCAAAAGTGCAAGATGGGCATATCACAGCCCCCATGGGTACAGTACAAAGCACCACACACAGTCCCCCAGCCAAGGTGTTTAACAGGCACAGTGGGCATGCCACACAGAAGGGCAGGAACAAAGTGCCACAGCACTGGAGGTGCTAATGGACAGCATGGCTTGGCTAGGCACTGTGACAGTGCTGAGGAGACATGTATGGTGGACGTGGCAGCCAGACCACAGTCACAGTGGGACACAGGCATAACGGCTTACAGGCTGGTGTCTGAAGGTTACACTGGGTGCACATTCCCAGAGTTACAGGCCTGCAAACAGTGCTGCACAGTAGCACGGGGACCAGGATAACAGCAGAGCAATGCACAGGACCAGGGGCATAGTGCAAGTAACAACATGGGCATCAGTGAGGGGCAGCCCAGGGACACCAGGAGAAACACAGTGGGGAGTACCAAGGCAGACAGGTATACAGGTCACAACAGCACACACAGAAGTGAGCTGTGATAACCAATGGGCAGTCGGACAACCATGAAACACAAATAGGTGATGGCAACAACAACCAAGGAAGGACCACAGACACAGGAAATGTCAAAATCAACAATATTTAACATCAAAACCACAGCAAAAGGCAGAACAATAAGTAAAGCAAACAGAACCAAACAGTGAAAACACCAGGAAAACTGAACAAAAAGCAACAATCAACAGTATTATAAAATGGGTGTGGGAGGGTGGAATGGGTAACAGGAAATGCAGGGGGCAACTATGTACAGTGGAATAAGTGGGCCTTGGCTGGTGGAATTGGGGCTAACTATACTACAGTACAAAATGTACAGGGTGCCACAATGGCCTATTGCCCCTGCTGGTCCTGCACCTGATGTCTCCTTGGGTGTCTGGCATGGCACATCACCTGCAGGATGTCCCTGACCATTTGCAGGAGGGCCCCTGCCTGCGTAGCATGTTCCGCTGCTGGCAAAATATGGCAACGAGGACCTCCTGTGATGGCATCTATCAACCTTGCAGCAGCCAGCCCTTGACCTCTGGTGGACCGCACCAGCATCCTGAGGACCTATGTGGGGTCAAACAGAGAATACTGACTCAGTGCCATAGCCCACTCAGGCACAGTGGCCCTCCCTCGGATGGAGTGGATGTGTTGTTTCGATGTTGCCAGGCCCCAGCATACTGTAGGCCTGGCAACACACCACACCCACAATGGACTGGCAACATGCCATGCAACAGAGCCACACAGTGAATGGTATGTGGCACAGGGTACAGGCATTGTCAGCATGTACATGCAGTGGATGTTTCTGAGGGACATTTAGCCTGCCCCCCCCACAGTGTGAACCTGACATCCGATGCACCATGTGTGCAGGCCCAGTGGCAACCCCATGTGAGCACTGATGGGCACCCGTGGTCCTGATGGGACACACTATACGGGCAAAACACACATGGGCTAGGTGCACAGTGGGTCTGCCACACAGTGCCAAGACAACAACCCATGAGTGCAAGGTCAGCACAACTCATACACACAGCATGCAGACAATGGCCTGCAGTGGGTTAATACAACCCCCCAAAAAACCTGAACACACATACAGTATGCAGCACAACAGCACACTTACCTGATGCATGGTGGGATGCATGTGGCAGCATCCCTCCAGCAGCCACTCTGGCATCCCTGTCACCCTGTCACTTGGTAGTGTCCTCCTGTGCCTGTTGACACTCTTCCTGGCTTGCAATGGGGACGCAAAGGAAAAGCACCTGAGCAGCATGTAGGCACACCACCTCCAACCCCCAAACTCATCCCCAACACCCCCCACTGTGGTATCACAACTGTGACATGACACAGCACGACAGTATGATGTGTGCCCAGATGTCAGGCACAACAAAAAGGGCCGACACAGACATGGCAGCAGCACTGTTGGCCCACATTGCACCCACGGCAAAATAATGGCACGAATGGTACAAATAGCCTGACCCTGTAACCATGGCCATGGGAACCATCTGTGCATTGGCAAATGCCCCCAGTCCACACCCACAAACCCCTTGATGCAGGCAAGGAAAGCATGCATACAGCAACTACTTACCTGGTGTGGCACAGCCCCTGAGGGTCAGGACCTGCTGGCGGTGCAGCCTTTCAGGGTCCCTCCTGCAAAGGTCACCATACTAGTGCTCCTCTGTGTGATATTCCTGTCCTGCTCTCATTGCACTCAACCACACTGTCCCAGACCTCAGATCTGGTCTCCTGTAGGGCCTCTGCCTCAAACAGCTGGCCCTCCAGTAGAGCAACCTGTGTCACTTGGTTGGCTAGCACAACCTCTGTCCAGTTCAGGGTCCTTGACCCATTAGCCTGTGCATGTGTCATGGCAGATGACAGACTTTCAGGAGCTAGTGCTAAAGGCAGGAGGACTGGATGACGTGTGGCCAGGCCACACCCGGCGCGCAATAGGCCCACTATGCATTGCTCGGCGATCCCGCACATGCGCCATAGGGATGCACAATTGCCATACAATGGCACATTACCATGCATGCACAGTAGCACAAGGCTGGGCAGGGAATGGGGTCATGGCCTCATAAATGGTCATGCATAGCCATGCAGAGCAGCCATCTTCTTGAGGTCGCCGAATCGACACACCTGCAGCAAACTGCATGGTGCAAAATCTGGAAATGTGCCATGCACATCAATGGCACATTACAATAGCGGTGTGGAGAGGCATTGCATAGCCAAAGATGTTACAGATGGGCCGGCGTGCATATCAGTGACACCTGGCCTATCTCACATGCATGGAAGTTCGCCTTGCAGAGATATGCAGCTCAAATAGATGCGCTGTGCTCATTGAGATGGGCCAGGTACAAATCTGCAATATTCAGCTAGTTTATGCAAATTGCCTCATTGCCCATTCATGGCCCAAGTCCACACATTTGCATCGCATTATAGGCTGCACTCAATCTCATTTGAATGTACTGAGCCATAAATGAGCTACCCTGCGCCACTCACACCACAGGTGACCGACAGGTACTATAGCCTCAGAGGTGGGTTTGTTGCATTCTGCCTGATTCAGCGTTGGAACAATGCATCCAGTTTGACATGCAACACTTGACAGATGTGGTGGATCTGTGCTGATTCTTGTCATTTCTCCTCCCCAGGCACCAGAATTGCACCTGAGGAGGGAAAGAAGAGGAGGCTACCCAGTTTTACTGAGGATGAATTACAGCACTCATAACAGTGTATGTCCTTTGTGAGGACCTGCTGACAGGCAAAACAGGCACCCGCAGGAGCATGCCAAGGGCTGGGATGTGGTGGCCGGGCCATGAATGCCCATGGGTTCACAACCGCACTCCACAGGAGTGCATAAAGAGAATGAATAGCCAGCGCACAGAGTCAGGAGTGGCTAGCCACCATGAGGACATTCATGCAGGCCACTGGGATTGGGCCATGCACAGTGCCACCACTGATAGCACGGGAGGAGATGCTTGCTGCCACCATAGCCCATGCTGCTGTGCAGGGTGTCCTTGGTGGTGGGTTTCAGACAGAAAACATCCCTTCGCAGCACTGTGGGTATGCATATGTCATGTTCTGTGGGGAGCTGCATGTATCAGTCACATGTGTGTATGAACTGCCATGTATGGCTGTTCACTGTGTCCCCAAGGTGCTGGGCAGGTCAGCCAACAGTGCACGGCCCTCTCATGGACTGACAGGATCCCTGGGATGGTGGTGACTGGCTCAGTGACATGCCATGCAACAAGGGATGTAGGTCTATCAGCTACTCAGGACACCACTGGTCAGCCATCACCACAGGGCTTGTGTGCGTGTGTGTGTGTGTGTGTGTGTGTGTGTGTGTGTGTGTGTACTTCACTGGCAACAGCAGGCAACTGCACTGGGCAGCCACTGTGGCAGGTGTCCCACATGCCAGATGATGTGCCTGTGGAGATGCCATGGGGTTGCTAGGACTCAGCCTGGTCCCTGAGGCCATACACCCCACCCAGCCCTGCGCGCACAGCCCAGCAGACAAGGAATGCACATGGTGCCATTGAGTGTGCAGTACAGCCCACAGTGGTGGCTCCTGGCCAGTGTGGTTGAACCGCTCACCTATGGCACCCATGCGCACCTCCCCATGTCCACCTGTCATTCAGCATCATGCTCATGCTTCCCTGACCATGCTCTCCATTCTGCCTTTCAGCTTTGTCACAGCTCAGGGATGCTGCAGGGTCTAAGGCATGTGTGGTGGGCCTGGTGCAGTATGAACCTGGACCATCTACCTCCGCTGAAGTTGGGGCTGATGCTGATGGAGCACATCTTTGTAGGACCTCCTAGGGCTTGCTGATCTGGACACCTGCTCATCATTGCATTGGCAGAGGAGTTCACTGTGCTTGCATTGGCCATGGAGGAGGATGGTGATGATGTTGATGATGCTACCCAGCTGGGAGAATATATTCCATCAGTGTCACGGCCACTGTCCCAGCTGCCACATGGATAGCAGCATACCACATGGTGCATCCTTTCCTGACCCATAACCCATGACCCTCCCACACCACACATACAATGTCTGCTGCTGCGACAGTTGTGGGTTGCCAGGGCAGGGCACTGCTGTGGGGCCAGGGCTGTCACCACAATACAGCAGGGTGCTGTGCAGCAGCATTGTCCTGCAGGGGTCGATGCCATGACTGTCCCAGGACCCATTGTGCCTGCCCACATACAGTTCCCAGCCAAATGGTGACCTGCCAAGTGACATCCACAGATGGTGGATGTGGCTCCGCAGGCTGGTACCCCTGCCCGTCAGCCACCCCAATGGACATGTCAACTGCTGACAGACTTGATGAGCACACCTGATTCCTGTGGGCATCTGTGTAGCAGCAGGCAGTGCTCAGGGAGGTATGTCAGGGACAGTGGGTGCAGGTGGGCCTCATGGATGAGCATGCAGCTCCGAGGCACACCCTGATGATTGGCGAGCAATACCATCTGTGGGTAGATATGACTGTGGGACTGGTAAGGATTGCACAGGCCATTGAAATGGGCTGCACAGCCCTGGCACCCGATGGCCACAGGAGGCCTGGCAGCACTTACGCAGTAACACCAGCACTCCCACACCATGGCATTGCATGACCCCATTGTTGCTGATGCCATCCCCTGCCAACTATTTCCCCAACACCCTCGATCCCATCTGGACTTAGGGGCTCAACACCCATGAGCACTCGGCCATGGTCCTGTGGTTCTACGCCACCTAGGGTCAAAATGTCACCCTCTGTAGTGGGTAGGTGACACTCAAGAGGGTGTCACTTGGCCAAGGCATGAATGTGCATATGGCCATGGTGGCCATAGTGGCACACAGTGAAGCCACCTGGGTGCAGGCAACATGGTCATTGCACCCTGCAGACATTGCTGCTTACACACCCAGCTGTCAACACCCAGGGCTGTGTGTTGTGGCACATGCATGCCCTGTGGCATGCCTGTCTGTGCTGTCTGTGGTGTACTGGGCATGGGTTGGGTCACTGGTGTGTTGTGTGGCATGGGTGTGATAACTGCCACCTGATCTCCAGGCATCTGAATCTCATTTTAGCACGCCGAACACACACTTGATGATATTATGTGTTATGGTGTGTGCCTCATTGTAGCATTCCTCAGCCTCAGATGAGGGTCGGGTGTATGGGGTGAGCAGCCCTGGCCAGATGGGGAATGCATTGTCACCTGGGGAAATGCAGTAAGTTAGTCTCCAGCAGGCATGCCCAGGGCATCTCGAATGCCCCCACCCTTGCCTTTCTTTGCTGCTCTGTATTTCCAACCTGGTTGCCATTCCCCTCCCCACCCATGCACACCATATTATGTTGGTGGGTGCCCCACATGTCTAATGCATGCACATGGCTTGTCTGGCATGGCATGTCTACCATCTATCTTGTCCTGCAGTACACCAGCCCTGCCTGTGCAACCTCCCTGCCACTGTCCTGTCCAGCTCTGGTACTCTGCTCTGCCCCAGCCGTTGTGTGTGTCTTTGGCCATATGCCACCACATGCCCTGCCTCCTGTGTGTGCTATGCATGCAGGCTAGATTTACCCTGCTGTGGGCCCTATGCACAGTACTAACCAGGGTCCCCCAGATACCCTCCTGGTCCATCCGCCCCACCCTATGTGGCCATGCACCCCCAGCCATTGGCTCCCATGGACATTAGCTCCATCTACCCTCTTGGGCCATCTGTGTCCTCCAAAACCTGCCTTCAGCAGTTCAGTTGCATTCGACTTTCTCTATCGTCAGTCTGCAGAGAAAAAATATTATAACTAAGAGAACTGTTTGAATCAGATAACTGAGGCTGTCACTTTAAAGCAGACAAACCATCCTTATAAACAACAGGCAGTATAGTGCAGTGGTTGGGGCTCTGAGCTGCTAACCTGGAGACCTGGGTTTGAATCTCACAGTCCCCACTTGCATACTGTGTGACCCCAGCTGCCTCAGCAAGTCACTGTCACCTAACTTGTTTGTGCTGCCACCCAGGTCACACCTGTAAACACGCTTTTAGCTTAGTGTGTCACTCCTTACTCCTGGTTAAAAAAAAAAAAACTGGGAGGGAAAGTCTCTTAAATGCATTACAGTGCCCCTTGCAGATGCAACTGGGATTAGTGGATTGAGTTGTACTGGCACTGCATGGCACAAAAATAGTGATACAGTGCCTCTGGCAGAGGACAAATGATGAAATGCACTATTCCAGACACACACACACACACACGCACACACACACTAGTATAATGAAATGTAGGCTGCCCCAAGCACCATGCCTCCATTGCAGTCAGAGTTAGTGCTCAATGCAGTCACAGTGACAAGGGCTTACCAACCAACTGGGTCCCTCATTTCATGGTGGTACAGATACTTGGAACCAGATGCCCTGACTTTCCGCCGTTCACACAACCCTTGTACTGGGCTGTAGTCTCACTCCACCCAGGATTACTTCTACCACTTCTCCACTCATAAAGGAACATGAAAGAGATAGCCTCAAAGCCATCAGATGACTCCTTGAGGGCTAGTCTGTAACATTTCCTGCTCTCTAGTCTTGGGCCTGAGTCTCGAGACCTACACAAAGGGAACCAGTGCCACCTGAACCCAGGACCACTGCCACTCATTTCTGGGCCCACAGGCCCCTAACCAGAAGCAGCCAGAGAGCACACCATACAGGCTAACTGGCACTGATACACAATGGTACTCTGGACTGGGACACACACCAAGAACTGGAACTGTTTCTTTGAGGGCCAGGGGCCCTATTTATATGCCCCTACCAGATAAGATTAGTTCACATGTATGTGTGTGGCACCAGGATATACTGCCACTAAGCTGAACACATATTGCAAACAGAATGTACCTCATTAAACATTTAGACCACATTTCAGAACCTTGATACAAAGGGCTAAAATTAATCCTTTAAGTGTTCTTTAATCACAAGCACATTATTTTCTCTGCAGGCTCAAGAGGTATAGCCCCAGTGTAACCCTTGTTATTTTTTACTTACATGGGTCCTGGTAACCGCTGTTATGACAGCTGGGTTACAGGTGCATAAGAATACATTTTAAATACATATATGAATCTGAAGTCTATTCAGACCACACAAGCACCCCCACCACCACCACACACACTTCAAGCATTTCTAAAATTATTTCATTGTGGCTTGCACTTGAGGTCCCAAACTACATTACTGATCCACAATATGTCTAAGCTATAATGGTAAACAAAAACAGGGAACTAGTTGAACACTTACAGTATATTTCAATCTATATAACTAGAGAGAATAAAATGCTGAAATATAAATCAGTTGCACATTATGGTAACTTCCTGCTTAGAGCTTTGCAATAAACATCTTTGCATTACCTCATTGTCAAGTCACTAGCATTACTCACTATCAAACATTTTGAAAATTGAAGCACTGAATCCTTCTGTTCTCAATTTCTCATACAATTTATTTTGCCAAAACAACTTGTGCACTATAGGCAGTATTTTTTTATCTGGTGGCATCAAAGATTAACTTACTTACTCCTCTGCTTCTTGGCTGCAGTCTGCAGACAGACAATGTGGTGGCTCCTGTTTCCAAGTTCCTATACTGGGTTCCACTGGTGACTTGTCCCACTGTCCCACATTCTCCCAGTCCTAGTCCAGAGAAACACACAGAGCCAAGATTAGGTTAGGTAGGGTCTCCGACTCCAAGAAAGAGCTATGATCATCCGCAGCGCACAGCACCACTGCTGGTGATATATGATGCCACGATGACTCTGACCGCGATGACTCAAGACTCCATCTTGCTGCTGGCTGCCTGCTAGGGACTTGTCACCTCACCTACCCAAGGGGTTAAATAAAATAAAATTCCCCAGCTTGGCAGCCGCCACTGCTGCTTTTCTTAGTGCTCCAGTCCCATCCCAACTCCCATTCTGAATCTGATCTCTCCATTATTTGTAACTGGCACCAAGCTATATCTGCCAACCAATACCGCTGCTGGGCTCGTATGCTAGCTGCACATGCACATGTGTGGTTCTTCATGTCAAAGGGCACACTGCTCAGCTGTGCTGTCAGTATGTCTTTTTCTCAGTCACCTGCTTGGTGGCAGTGCTAAGAATTGAAAAATTAAATAAAAAGGAATTTTGGACCAGCCTGAAGGGCCCCAAAATACAGGGCCCTATGCACAGGTGTAGTTGGCATAATGGTAAATCTGGCCCTGTGTACATGTCCCTTGCCCTGCCCACCCTGGGCACTGTCCCCTCCTGCCTGACTCACGGGGCCCACTGCAGTGGTCTCCCATGTTCCTCGGTTCACCATGCCTGTTGGCCAGTGCACAATCCCTGTTACTGTCCTCCCACTAGTACTGCTGCCAGCTGTGTTGAGTGCCGCTGAGTGTGTTGTGTGGGCATGTTTTCCTGCCCCACTCACCCACTAGGTGGCTGCTAGGTATCTCCTCCTCTTGAACTTGCAGCAAGGCCGACTGATGCCAGGTAAAGGCATCATGTGCACTTCCAGGGTGCATGGCGTTGACATTGGTGATGTGCCTCTAGCATTGCACACCACCTGGCGGTATACAGAGTGGTATTCCTTCCTGTTGATGTAGGCATCACCGTCAGGGCTAGGTGGTGCCTGTATTGCCTCATGGGCACAGTCAATGGCCTCTAGTACATCTGGCTTGTGTGCCACCCTGTGAAAGTGCTGCATGGTTTCTGTCTACTCTGCCTGTCTGCTGGGAATTGAATGAACTCTGTAGCATGTGGCAGCAGGGCAGTGAGATTGTGTGAGGAGATGGAATGTGGCAGACTGTGTGGTATCAGCGGTGCCACCCACTGGTATCTGGAAGGTGCCCTTGTGAGCAGGCACATTGCTGCTGTCACTGCTTGCACCGACGTGCCAGACTCCTGTGTTGGTGCCTGCAGTTCGTCATGGACCAGCCTAGAGCTCTTCAGTATTTTCAGGATGCACCCAGTTACGCTGCTCATTTTGGCTGAATATAGGGTTGCGTGGCACATTCATAGGAATGGTTCCTCCACATGCACCACATACATTATAGATGCACTCGCATCTGGAGATACGTAACACATCTCTGTCTTTGAATATAGCACTTCAGTGCATCTGTTTGAATGCACCGGTGCATCTCAAGCTGTGCCCAACATCTCCTTTGAATATGTGGGCCAGTATATTTTAAGATTTGTTTATTTTCTTTTAGTGTGGGTTTGCCTTTTATTTAGGAGAGGTGCTACTTCAGGCTCCAGACAATCAGTGGCTCATTAAATAATTTGCTTTTTGGAAAACACCATGCAAGAAGCAATAAAAGCATCAGAAGAGGAATGCATTGAAATCCATCAATGGACTATAGAAAACATTTTGAACTGATGTAATCAATACTTTATTACAACCTAGTCCAACAGCATTCCTTATCCTGGAGCCTTTTAATTCTGTTAGAATTAGCAATCCTTAAGATATTTAATTAGAAAACTGAAGGGCTCTTTGAATTGTTGCTTTATTAATTATAGATGTGTGATTTTAGAGCACTTACATATTACCAGCTCCATGTCAAAACAGTGAACGATTACAGCGAACATCAAAATAGGAATGCTAAATATTGAACGAAATAATAGCAAATGTCAATAATAGCGAAAGCACATAACAGCACCTAATACCAGTGCTCTCAACACTTGTTCTTGCCCTGTACCTCATCTCATTAACAACCATCGCGAGCACCCATTGGGCCGTATACATGATCAAGTGTGACATATCGCGGGGGTTCGCCCTTACACCCCACCTCCTATTTTAAATATTCTAACACTATGCCATTCATTGATGGTGGAGAAAGCAGCATATTCTTGATCAATGTAACTATAAGTCGCTATTCTGTGTCGTTCGCTATTATATGTCGGTCGCTCATATGGGAGTCCACATTGCTTCACTATTTTGTTTAGCTATTATGACGTGACACCTATATGGCCCAAGTGAGATCTGTATGGGGATTGAATCTTGTATTAACATTGTCACATTTTTTATGTATGTTGGGGTATAAATACCTGTGTATATGGTTGGAGAGCATAACCGTTGAAAAAGAACGTGCATAGGTATGAAACGGTCATCAGAAGTTATCTGTATTTTTACACTTTTAGGGTAGTGTACTTGTTTTTAATAATGTATCCGCTGTATTAAAAAATGCTTTTAACTTTCAAACAAAATACATTTGATTTGGACTCCTTGAGAGGTACTGAGAGGTCTCTTGCCTTTTCACTAGTATACCTGTTTTTGACCTTATGTACTGCCTGACTCTGTGTGCATCCCTGCTTTTTCTGTAACTCAGGAGAATTGCATGTGAAGGAATTATGTGTGCATTGTTGACCTGTCTGAAAGGAAGGAGGGAGACGACCAGAATAGCTTTGTCATAGAGTGAATAATGCAGAAACTGGAGCTCAAGGCACAGACTCTCCAAAGTCGAGCGGGCACACAGTGTGCTTGATGTGCCTTCCTACTGAAACATTTCAATAAGTAAATAAAACATTTCAATAAATAAAATAAAAACCCTGGTCAGAAGCCCAAGCTGAGAGAGTATGTGACACTACTTAATGAAGTCCCTAAGGCTTTCAGATCTAGAGGCTGTCTTCAGAGTGGCTTGCACAAAAGACCCTATTATGTGGAAGGAGGAAGGTGCATATTTTTCCAAATTATAGCTAGCTGTTACAGAGGGAAAGGCAAATTAAATGATCTGAAGGTCAGCCTGTATCAGAGGGATGGCAATTCTCTCACCAGTACCCATCCCTCCTCCTGATGTAGAAACCAAGATAACCACTGAAGACCTTCACCTTCATAGTCAAGCAAAGGAGTTTTATTTTATTTATTTACTCATTCGAATAAACCTTTGAGCAGGAGTTTTTACAAAGGTTCCATGTCAAGCACACAAAACCAGTAATACATACAACAAACACTAATTACAGTAAAATACATTCATTGAATCAAACAAAATATTATAGCAAAATTACATCAGACTGCTTTAATTGGCAGACAACGATAATTTTAGAGCTGGATTATAGAAACTAAGTATCAGTTAAGCAAGTTTGTCAAGGAGAGACCAGTAGGAATTGGGGAGCAGCCTCACTGAGCGGAAGGCCTTCTTTATAAGAAGGAAGGTGGGGTGGAAGGCATGGAAAAAGAGATTAAGGAGGCAGTGGATCCAGAACACGAGGCATAGAACTGAGAAAATTGACTACCAAGAAGTAGGTGGCAGGTCTGAGTGTGGAGGGAACTGGGCGAGAGGGTAAGGGAGTGATGGAAGTAGGATGTAACCTTGGGTAGGAGAAAGAAGGGCTCCAGTGAAGGGTGTCTAGTTGATCAGTGAGGTCAAAGGTATAGAGAGGAAAGCAAGTGAGAAACAAAGTGGTTAGAATACAAGGGAGGTTCTTGGAGTACGAGAGGGAGGATGGGGGATGATTAGGATCTGGGTGGACAAGGGTGAGGGATGGGAACAAGTAATGGAGTAATACAGGTTAACTCAGTGGGGAGTCTACGGAGCAGTGGGGGGCATTTAGTGCCCAACAGATGCACATACACCCTGTTTTGTTTTAATTCAATATGCTTTATTTATCATAATGTATATAGCAGGAATCACAATAAGAGCAGTCAAGATAAGATTGACAGGTTACAACGAATGTATCGAGACTGCCAATACCAGTCAGTTTACAAAACTAAACACACTAGAATACAAGCAAAGATAAAAAACATACATTTTAAGCTAACCAAACATCCCCTGCCCCATCCCCAACCACCGTGTGCCAATCATGATAGCTACTGTCCATGAAATAACTTGAGTTGATTGAGTGGATTTGGTCTCTAGGGTTTCCAGGCTGTAAGTAAAGCATCTAAAGGACCCCATTTGCTTTTATTAGCCATTGAGTCAGTTAATATCGATGCAATATGTCGCCCAATTGGAGAGCCAATAAAATTATCTATGCCACCCTGTCACAGATGGCAAGGATTCCTCCTTCCAGTACCTCATGATGGTTAATTTGGCTACAGTAGATATCATAGCTATATGTGCCATTCTTATTCTAGGAGTATTAGAGAGCGTGTAGTGATTAAGCAGACAGATCTCTGTGTGAACAATGGGTCCAGCCCTAACATTGATCAAGGAAGCTTCTAACTGCTTGCCAATAATTATGGACTTTTGGGCATGACCATAACATGTGATATAAATCCCCATCCATTGCTGAACACTGTTGTCATTGGAGGAGAAAGTACCCTACCAATTTTATGTAGGTGCTCTGAAATGAAATATAAATTGTACATAATATTATATTGTACTAAGCGAAGTCTGTCCTGTAATAAGCCTATAGGTATTACCCCAAATCTGCTTCCATGTGCTAACATCATCTATAATAGATAGTTTTTGGGTCCAGTAATAGCTTATACCTTGTGGCAAATGAGAATCTAGGATTGCAGTGTGTTATATATCCTGGAGACAGAATGTGGTTGCTCTGCTACTTGAAAGAGGGTGGAGAGTTCCATTTTGGAGGTGTATGCCCCTGTCTCCCCAGAAAGGAGACCAAACTTTGCTTTAATTGCCAATATTTGAAAAGATGCCCTTATATGCATTGAAACGCTGTTGAAATTGAGGGAAGGGGAGCATGTCCCTGTTAGGGCTATATCCTGAACTTTAGCATACCTTAAAAGCACCCAGTGTGAGGAAGAGATAAGTCTATTTCCAATTTTAAGGTGAGGATTGCCCACTAGTGGCTGTTCTAGGGACTTATTCCAGTCTAAAGCCAAATGCCTTTTGTACTTGGTGCAGAGCCCTAATGGACCATCCAATCAGGGTGTCTTTTAGGGACTTAGGGAGTGATTTGGGGAAGAATAAGCTGAGATGTTAAACCACAGTAGTTCCTAGAGGCCAAATGCCTCTCAGTGTCTAGCCAGAGGGGTAAATATGTTTCTGCATCTTGTGATTCTAGTGTATGGAACCAGTAACTTAATTTATTGATATGGTGCGCTGTAATAGGTAAAAATTATGGAGGGCAAGACCCCTTGAAGCTTGGGTGCTGTAAGTCTGGAATATGCTCATCTAACTCCTTTCCCTTCCACAAATAGGAGTTCAGCAATTTCTGTAGTTTTATAAACCAGGACTTGGGGAGGAAGAACTCCAGCATGCCCATAGGATATAGAATTTAGGGCATTCATTTTGACTGTGTTAATCCTCCCCATAATGAAATGGGGAGGGATCCCGCCTGTAAAGATCTGTTTTCAATGTGGACATGAGGTTTGTGAGATTATCATTTACCATGGTAGGTATTACTCTCTGGTGACTTTAATACCCAGATACATCAAAGATTTTGACTCCCACTTCAGTCCAAATTCCTCTATTTCACCATACACAATCCTTCCATTCATTGGAAAAATTCTGTATTTTCAGAGATTTAATTTGTAAAAGAAACCCTGGAAAAAGGTCTATCTCTTCTAGTAATACGGAATACCTATTACGAGCTCTTCCAGATGTAATAGTAAATAATCAGCATAAGCCGATAAGAGGTGCCATTGTTCTCCTACTTTGATACCTTTAAGGCATGGGAAAGAGAACCAATTGTCGTATGAGGGTTCTAGATACAGATTAAAAAGCGGGGATAATGGGCAGCTCTGCCTGGTGCCACAGTATAATGGGAATGGGTCTGAGAGTACACCATTGCACCAAACCCGGGCAAGTGGAGATGTATATAAGATACAAGCTCACTTGATAAACTATCTCTGATTCAAATAAGTGTGCTATTATGAACTACAGGAATGGTATAAAGCAGGTTGAGATAAAACGCTCCAGGGCAAGAAACAGAAAATCCCAAGAGACCCAGTCAAAGGCCTTCTCAGTATCTAAAGATATTAGGGTCATTTGATATCTGACTTTTGGCCAGCGAGAAGATGTAGTAATCATGATATGATCATTAGAGGACCTATTTGCTATGAAACCCACCTGTTCTGTGCCAATCAATTTGCCCATTATAGGCCCTAGTCTATTAGCTTATACTTTTATTAATATTTTGACATCTGAGTTAAGGAGGGATATGGGATGGTAATTCTCTGAAATTGTGGGTCCCTACCCTGCTTGGGAATTACCACAATAAGGGCCTCTAAGAAACTATGTTCAGTTATCCCATTCTCATACAAGGAATTAAACACATCCTTGAGTAATGGGGGTTAATTCAGGTGCACAGCGTTTGTATAACATACACTTCTGTTGACAAGGTACTGTTTCAGGTCATACTTAAAGGTCCGGAGACTTTCTGTATTGAGCAACGCTGTTGAAACCCTCATTGAACCAAAGGGGGACCTGTAGGAGAACACTCACTGTCCAAGTGCTGTTCTTCGAAAAGGACTAGAAAGTGGGCTCTGTGCTCTTCCCTGGTGTCATAATCAGCAATGATGGCTGAGAAGATACCTGTAATGCAGGTGGGAGTTTTGCCAAGAAGGGCTTTCTTAGCAAGGAGACAGGTTTGGAACTTAATTCTGTTCCCTAAGGATAGCCAGTCTGTGTGTTCAAAAGCGTGCAGGTGTGTGCATAATAGTCCACTACAAGGGCAAGCCTACAAGCCTTGTTAAGGGCAATGACCACCAGTTTAAATGCTGTGTTTGTAGATGCACTGTAAACCACCAGTCCGTAATCTATAGTGGATAGTGCAGAATTGGAGATGGAGAGACGGACAGCAGATAGCGTGAGTTTTTCCTGTGCCAGTACAGAACTTCAAGTTTGGTATTAATGGCTCTACTACCATGTCAATATGTTGCACAAATGAAAGGGTGTCATCAACAGTGACCCCAGGTACCTGAAGGAGTGGAACTCTCTAGTGGGGCCAACATGTTGTTGTGGATGGCAAGTGTGGGATATCTCCTTTGAGTGGTGGGCTTGAGGGAGCAAAGTTTTAGTTTTTTTTATAATCAAGAGCTTGTGTGTGCTGAACTAGTCCTCAAACTGATGGAAAGTAGATTGCAATCGCTCTGTAGCGTCTCGATGTCAGTGCTGCTGATGGGAATGATGGCATTGTCAGCGTACAGGATTATTTTGCTGTTACAGGCCTCAGGTAGTGCATTTAGGGAAAGGCTGAAAACAAAAGTCCAAGGATTGACCCTAGGGAACACCCAGAGATATCTCTCTGGATTCTGAGATAGCATGGCTGACTTTGACTCTCTGTGTCCTATGCATCAGGTAGCCCAAAAACCAGTGTACAGCATTGGGGGCAATCCCTAGAGTCTGTAGTTGTACCAGGAGGAGGGGTGATTGACCATTTCAAAGGCCTTTGTTAAGTCGATGAAGATAGACCCCACGAATTTACCATCATCCAGGGCCTTAGAACATAGTCAGTGCACTCACCAGGGCTGTGACTGTGTTATGATTCTTTCTGAAACCGTGTTGTTGTGGATATTGCAACTGATATTTGTGAAGGTAGTCAGTGATTTGATCCACCATAATTCTCTCAATGCTTTTGACAGAGGAGATAGGATTGATATGGGCCTATAGTTGACAATGCAGGACCTGTCCCCACTGTTGTGAACAGGGATCACTAGAGCTTGTTTCAAACTGAAGGGAATTTGGCCAGAGTGAGTGATTTGTTGAAGAATTTGGAAATAGGGACAATTAACTTGTCCAGGACGAGGGTGACCAGTTTCATGATGATGCCATTGCTGCCCATCCTGGTTTTACCCAGGACTTTTTACATATGACATGGCCTCTTTGGTAGTTACATAATTGAAGTAAAAGTTAGAATACTTATTATTAGTTGTGTTGCAATCGGTGCATGCTTCCTTAGATTGCAGTCAGTCGGGCAGGAGGACAGAGCTCAGATCAGTGAAGGAAGTATTAAATGATTCAGCTGTAGTGGAAGGATCCATGATGGTCGTCCTATTGATATTGAGCATTGTAGGTGCTTCTTGTCATCCTTCATGAGGAGATTCTTGATATTCTCTTAGAATCTCCTTCCATCACCCCAGCTCCTGTCCAACTGGTCTCTATAGTTTGCTTTCATGAGCCTCATGAGCTCAGTACACCAGTTCCTGGAAGCCTTGTATTTCTGGTAATCATTTTGTCTCCAGTGGCTCTGGCCCACACCATATGTTATCCATTTTCCTCATAAGGTCTAGAAGATCCCCAGTTATCCATCCATTAGAGCAGCCATGAGAGTTCCTTTTCCTAAACAGGGCAAATTTCTCTAAGTCCACAGTGTCCTAATCATGAGGAGGCTACCATGGCAGGTAGGTCCAGCCAGCTGCATTATAGCCCCAGCTACTTGAATCATCATGTACTGTTACTCTTTTTTCCCTGCTACTGAACTACTCCATGGTCCTGCTTCCTCCTGGTCCCTGATCCTTGCCTTGCACTCACCAAGCTTGTATTTCCCTTTATCGTCTAAAGACTAAGACAGAGAACTGTGATGGCGTAAATGCTCTAAGAGACATTGGGAAGACATGGCACTCTTAGAGGTACTTCAGCTGACCAGGACTTGGGGACTCAGCAGCAAGGGGAAAGGCAGGAGCCAACCCCCACAGCACCCTGATGAGACTGGCTTGCTGCCACTCATATACTGTGATTAATTTTTATCTATGCTGGTTGTGTGCCCAGTCAATAGTGGTCATTGAAGGGATTCCCCTGTAACCTGATCACAAGCCCCAATGCCACCACAACTAACTACGCCATGGGAGAGTGAGAACATAGCAGAAGAACAGTTAAATAGCTGGATATCAGGGGCCACTGCAAACTAGCCGACTGTTTTGTATCTTTGTTCTTACCCTGCTTCTTATTGCTTTAATAGGGTGTGGGACTTTTAGGGTGGGGGCAGTATTACCACCTAATCCCTCTCATAGCTCTACCATTGATTCATGGACAAAACCAAGTGCACAGTACACACTACATGGTTGTAGGGTGGTTTTCCAGTGCGCACATTCATACAGATGTCTTCCTGTGGGCGCTTGCTGCACAATCATACGTTACATCACCGTGCTGTGCTTGGAATGAGTGCACACTCACACAGCCACAGACTGTGGACTTAAAGAAGCACACTGTATTTCAGGATTGTGACTAAGTTTGTATCCTCTGTATTGGGCAGGGTAAGACATGTGGGGGTATTATATAAGGCAGACAGGGGAACTCCTCTGGCGGGACAGGGATTGGAGACAATATGGATAAAAACTCAGACTATGGGTTTCTCAGTTGCTATGCTGCACATAGTTGATATTGTACGGTTACACTGCTATTTGCTTGTTAGTAATTTTGCTGTTACTTCTCTTTAACTTTCACTTAGCTATCTGCCTCTGCCTTCAGAGGCTGGAGTTTGGAGAAACTTATTGAGATATGTGTCTTCTGTTGGGGGAGTTCAGTCGATAGACTATCATTTGTCCCACAAGGAGGGGTCTCTAGCCAGGGAGAAGGGAAGGCAGATTATTGTTGCAGAGGAGGGCCAATTAATTAAAAGAGTTGTTAATGGCATTGGGGCAACTAGCATCAAGGTAGACAGCCTTACAGTGGTACACAGGGTGAAAAGATCAATACCAGCACTTAATGTTATAATGTCTGTAATACTCAAGACCCAGTCTCTGATTATGGTGAATAATGCTAACATGTTATCATGGGATATTAATGGACTGAAAACCCACCTCAGGAGAAGGAAGGTATAAGACTAAACTAAAAAAAAAATGCCTGAACGTGTTCTGTTACAGGAAATGTTACATGGTGGTGGTGAATAGGCACATATTTAATAAAACTGATTGGAAGTGGCATGCAGCCATTTTCAATTCTAAAGCTAGGTTATGGCAATATGGATTCAATCCAGTTTGGTTTGGAAAGCAGTAAAATGCATAAACGACTGGGGAAGGAGATTTCATTAGTCCAACTAAATAATGGAGTGGAAAGGAGCTTGGCTGTTGTGCTGGTGTATGCACAGAATGTTAATTTTATGGAATTTTTTAAAAGTTCTCACTGGAATTGTCTAAACGGCAGGAGGAATGGATTTTTTTTTGGGGACATAAATGGGATGGTATTCTTGATATATTCTCTTGGACCCCCCAGCCCATGATAAGAGCACGAAGGCTGTGTAATCCCAGGCTGCAGATCATGATTTAGTGACATGTGCTGTGCTGTATACAGTTAATATCATATGGTTACACTGCTATTTGCCGTTTATAATTTTGGACTCCCTCAGGTGTGAATAAACTTTTCACTCACATACCCCTGTGTCCAACGCTAGAATCAACACATTCTTAGTATTCTCCTCCTAGATAAAGGAGTTCAGGTGAACCATGACCCCATACTAATTTCAGATCATAAAAAAAAAACACAAAGAAGGTGCACCGAATGGCTGGCAAGTCTGCAGATCAGCTGTAACAGTGGCAATTAATCTCAGAACACAAAAGAACAGCAATACATGCAAACAACTCTTAGGTTTAAAAGTTAATTTAATCTGAACATTCTAACAGCTCCCCAAATTTCAGATCATGCCCTAGTTAACCTAATGGTGGTAGGACAAGAGGTTCTCAAACACCCAGGGTGTGGAGACTGGATCCTACACTGCTAAGAAGTGAGGGATATCAAGAATATATGAGCCCAAGAATCGGGTGTTCCTAGACTACAGCCATCTGGGTAAAACATCCCATGGCACAAGATGAAAGCTTATATACGTGGATGCACCATCTTATTTGCTAGTTATGCCAGGAAGCAGTTTCAGGCACAAATACTAGCCCTGACCATAAAGGTGCATGCTGGTAAACAGGCTCACCTGTCAAATCCACTTCACACATTTACTGGGTACTTCAGAAGCTAATCCTACTCAACACCCATAGCAGCCTGCAGCTGGGTGCCAGCATCTTCTGTTGAAGGCAGGGCAATATTTGGATGGGGATTGCAGTGGAAAAGGGCCGGCTTGGCAACCAAGGGCCAAAACAGGAGCTACTCACCAGAAACTGTATCAGGACAGGGGAGAGGGGGAGATCTCAGACAGAGTAAATTAATAACTGTTTCAGAGATTATTACAAAAACCTGTACACCTTCTTAAGTAAACCCAATAAGGACTCAATTGGGTGTCTTTGTGGAATCTGCCCTGGTCCCAAGTATTTATGTGTTTGTTTATTTGTTTGTTTATTTCAAAGGTTTTACTAGAAAAGACATGCTGCGCTGGTAACAGCTCATTTCCAGATGCATCATAGAAACATAGAAACATAGACTTTGGCAGCAGATAAGGACCGCTTGGCCCACCTAGTCTGCCCTGAGGGAAGGGGAAGAGGGAGAAGATAAATACAAAATACATAGAATGGAATAAATATATGAAGATAATTATACCTGAGAATAAGTTGACAATAAGTAAGTTACCATGCAATAAATTGTGGAACTGAAACAAAATGATAATTACATAGTTATCAGCTTCACAAAATAAGGAACTGGGAATGATTGATATTGGGGAAGTGGGGAATTGCTGTGGGACAGAGAATTAGGTAGTTATAGGTAAGAAAAAACCTAACATTTAAAGCAACTGCAGGAGTGAGTACAGAACTCAAGGAGGAGAGCTTAAGAGCAGGGAAGGAAGAAGCAGAGTGATAAAAATGGGGACAGGAACCCCAAGGCTTAGGGAAACCAAACGAGAAGGCAGTCTGGCTAGCAGTAGATTTCATTGATGGAGAGCAAAAGATTGAGAGCAAGTGCTACAAAGAGAGTAAGAGGGTGAAGGGAGAGGGAGTGGAAGAGCTCAGATATGGAGGGAGAAAGCCAATCCAAAATATGGAGATAAAAGAGACATGGCGGGTGAAGTGCCTGGCATCAAGGGAGGGAAGAAAGAGGGAAGAATACAAGGTATAGTGATGAGTATGCATGGGTTTATCAAGGGCAAAGCAACAGAAGGAGTGAAAGACAGGACAATCTAGCTAAAGAGACTATGGAGCAGCACTGTAAACAATGTCTCCATAGTCAACAAGATCTGGCCAGAGCCCTTAGGAATTTGGGGTACAAATGTTTAAAATTACCAAACATGAGCCTGCATTTGCTAATAAATTTATTGTTTTCAATATTTGTACACCAAATTTTCAACATAGCTCTTTGTTATGATCCTGCCTCATGAAGAAGGGCAGAGAAAAGTTTCAGCTCCTGGCCTAAAGGTGATTTCAAGACAGGAACTGCAAAATCAACTTTGGGATACAAAAACACATTTTGGGCAGGTGATGAAAAATAACCACTGTCGCTTTCATGAGGTTCAGTAAAGAAATGGCTATGTTGAAAATTTAGGATAAAAACATTGAATATTACCAAACTTACCAGCCTACATTTGCAGAATTCAACATAGGCTCATAACTTTTTTTTTATATTTTCACACCAAATTTATAACATACTCTTCTTATGAGCCCACCTCATGAACAAGGGCAAGAAAGTTTCAACTCCTGTCTGAAAGGTAATTTAGTGCAGGGACCACAAAATCACCTTTTGGGATGTAAAAAACATTTGGCCAGGATTTGAAAAAATGACAGCTGTCACATTCATGAGGTACTGTAATGATATAGCTTTTAAATTTAGGGTAACAATATTGCAAATTATGAAAAGCCTGTATTGGAAAAATTCAATGTAGGTGCATAACTTTGTTGTTTATTAATATTATTTCATCAAATTTTCAACACAGCCTTCAACACCACAGACCCCACCTCATGAACAAGGGCAGAGACAATTTTCAGCTCCTGCCTGAAATGTGATTTGACACAGGATCAGCAAAATCACTTTTTGGAACAGATTTGCCTTATGTTAATGATATTGTTCATAAGACAGGGTCCCGAAAAGGCATGTTGAAAATCTGGGCCCAAAATATGCAATAATGCCCAAGTTATGCCACTAAGTTCAGAACCCTATTGAAATACATTGAACCGCATACTTGTTTCTTCAGTTTGTGGTCCAGTTTTGATGAGTGAAGACATGTCTGTGGTTCAGAGGATTACGGTGTTGGACCCCAATGGGTAAGTAAGGGCTTGAGGGGTGCAGGATAAGGGTGCTGAGTGGGAGGGTCGGGTTGGGGACTGTAACAGCTGCAAAGACATTGATGGACATTTTCTTTTTACAGGGTTATGAAAAAATTAAAAAATGACCAAGGATTTCTGATCATGACATTGGGAACTGGGCACCCCAGCATCACTGTTATGTTTCTGGGGGAGGGTACTGAGAGGGAGGGTCTGGTGGGAGGATGAAAATATATAATAAAACAAAAAGGAGGTCACGCGGAATATGGCAAAGTCCACTGTGACCAAGATGACTGTAATTCTACTGCACATGCATAAGTAGTCGTGCATGCACAATACAGTTTGGCAGCCATCTTGGACATGAGGAATTGTGTCATATTCTGCTGTGACCTCTTAAAAATAGTGCTGCCATCTAGCATTGAGTGAGGAGGCTTCACAGGATGCAGAGGCGACTGTGAGGCAACTCCACACTGTTGTTCGGTTGGAAAATCTTTCCTTTTCCGATTGATTGCAAGAGGTCTGTAGGATCTGCCCTCTGCAACCCTGAAAATGGGCAAAATCATCCAAGTGAGGATTTCTATGTGAGCAGGAAATGGAATAGGAAGCGGTGGTATTCCATCATGCCTTAACAATTCTGTTGATACCCTTAAGGTGGGAGGAGGTTAAAATGTGGGACGATAGCCTGCAGGAGGGAAGGCCCTGGCACCTGGCAGCCTCCCAATTGACTTCTATAAAATGTGTTTACCCTTGCTGAAAGAACCCTTGTGGGATATACTCATGGAATGCACAAAGACTGAGGTGCTTCCCACCTCCATGCAATCAGCCACCATTGTAGTGCTGCCCAAACCAGGAAAGGATTCCAAGCTCTTTTCCCCTATTGTCTAACATCCCTTCTCACAGCAGACAACAAAATTCTGGCCAGAGTCATGGTGGCTAGACTGGAGACAGCCTTTACATTGATAATCCACCCTGATCAGTCTGGGTTTGTGAAGGGTAAGCAGAGGAACTTTACTAACAGGAGGACACTTAATGTTCTCTGGCACTGGATGGCGGGAGGGTGCCGGAGATACAGTGGTGGTTATTACTCTGGATGCTGAAAAAGCATTTGATCATGTACAGTGGGGTTATGCATCACACCATGCAGAGATTTGGTCTCAGACCCAGGATTAGATATTGGGTTAACTTATTGTATCAGAAACCCATGGTCCAAGTTGTGACAAATGGACAGCTGTCCCATTTCCTTACACTCACTGGAGGTTGAGTCAGGACTGCCTGCTCCCTCTGCTATATGTGTTAATGCTAGAACCTTTGGCTGCAGTTCTGAGAGCCAGTCAGGACATCACTGGATTTCAAGAGGGAGAGGTATATCACAAAGTAGCACTATTCGCAGATGATCTCCTTTTATATGTCAACTACATTGCACTAATCTCATAGCCAAATACTGGACCAATGCCTCCCCCATCTCAGCTCCATACTGTCAACTCAGCCCCGGCATACTCTCTCAGAGGCTCTGACTCAAAACAACTCCAAGTCCCTTTCATGTGCACATCAAAGGCCAATCTGCCTTTAAACATCAGCTGCCCAAACTCTGGAACGACCTACACGGCAGACATTAGGCTCTCCCTCCCAAGGCTCCTAAAACCACCCCTACAAGCCCACTTCTCAGATGCATGCAACTGTAACCTACAGCCAAGACCTGCCCCAAGAGGCATCAAATGGGTCTTACATTGAATTTAATTTTACAAGCCTTGAAATCCTACTGCATTTCTACTGCTCTGTTGTTTCACCCGCAGTCTAGGCCAAACCATATCAGCAAACAAACTCTGTAAAGTCAAAATGGGCAACCCAGCCTGTACCTATTCTGATCCTGTTGTAGTTTCTCCCTGTATGTATTCACTCTCATTCTGTTGCCATACCGCTGTATTGTTTTGTATTCTGAACCTGTTGGATCTATGTAACCCCCAGGTTGCATCTGGAAACGAGCGTCCCCACTCAGTATGCTTATCTGGTTAATCTCTTAAATAAACAAATATGTGAAGGACCCAAACTGGGCCATCTCTGTCCTTTCTTAATTTCTGCACCATTATGGCCAGCTCTCTGGTCACAAAATCAATTGGGGCGAAAGCAGTTAATGTTGGTGGGGGAATTGCTAGATCAGAGGTCACAATGCAGCCAATGAGCTGAAAGAGGTCAACCTGGGGGTTACTATTCCTAATAGGGCAGCAGAACAGTTAAAAAATGTCTCCTTCCTAAAGAATATAAAAAGCACATCGGAGGGTTGAGTGGCTCTGCCAGTCTCCATTCTTGGTAGAATCAATAGAATTAAAATGTGTAACTCACCATGTCTCTTGTACCTGTTTCAGGGCCTGCCAATTTGGATCCCTGGCAGGTTCTTTATGCAACTGAGCAGTTGCCTAAATGGGGTTATATGGCATTACAGATTGACTACAGTATGAGTTGCACTGCTGCAAAGGTTTGCAAAGAAGGGGCCTGACCTTCCCAAATATAACAAAACTAAGAAGTGCACACTGGGTAATGGTGTTCCAGAAAATTACCAAAATGTGAAGCATGCAGTTTTCAGGTACACACAATCTCATAAGAAGGATACAGGTTTCAAAATTAATTAAAATTTCATGTTTATTAAGCCACGAACAACAAACACAGCAAGACTCTTGTCTGACATGTTTCAGACTAGTGTCCTTTTCAAATGCTAGAGTTCTCTAAACACCACACAGTTTAAAACATACTAAACAACATCATGTGGGATCAGTAGCAAATACAATTCACTCTTTTGTAATTGATGCAGATGGCATAGCATTGTAGTGCTGCAACTGACCACTTTTCAGTTATGTTCTCAGCATTATTAAAAAGTGCTTACCAGTGCTACATATAAAATACCTAGGAGACAGTGTAAGTTTACAAAATAGCTGCAAAAACTATATATATTGCACCAAGTGCTGAATGCTGCAACCATAAAAACAGTTTTATAGCTGGTATATAATTGACTGAGCGGTCAGTTCCAGCACTACAAATGCTATGCCATCTGTATCAATTACAAAGGAGTTAATTGTATTTGCTACTGATCCCACATGATGTTGTTTAATAAGTTTTAAACTGTGTGGTGTTTAGAGAACTCTAGCCTTTGAAAAAGAACACTAGTCAAAACATGTCAGGCAAAGTCTTGGCAGTGTTTGTTGTTTCGTGGCTTAATAAACGTGGAAATATTAATACATTTTTGAAGCCTGTGTCCCTCTTATGAGGTTGTGTGTGTACCGAAACTGTATGCTCTACATTGGCCTATCTTGAGGGGCTGAGGGGAGACACCTGTGTGGGGAAAACTGAGGTAATGGAACTGTGCTTCCTCACCATAGTGTGTCCTGAGCTTCAGACTTGTGACCATTCCCTGGGATGATTAGGAGCACATTCATGAGAACAACATAGGCCTGGGTTACAACCCACACAGATACACAGATACACAGAAGGTGATGGCAAATAAGAACCGTGGGCCCACCAAGTCTGCCCTTTTCTCTACCTATTGCATTGCCGTGGACCCTAGTTGATCTGACGGCTTATCCTTTCTTCTCTGTTGCTAAAGTAGTCTTATGTCTATCCCATTCATTCTTGAATTCCCCTACTGCTTTTTCCCCACCACCTCCACATGGGAGGTTGTTCCAAGCATCTACTACTCTTTCTGTGAAAAGTACTTCCTCACATTGCCCCTGAGCCTACCACCTTCTAGCCTCATATCATGCCCCATTGTTCTTGTACATCTTCTTTCTGAAAGATGCTACCCTCCTGTACCTTGTTTATACCGCTGATGTACTTGAATGTCTCTGTCATCTCCCCCTCCAGAATACATACTGAGGTCCTCTAGTCTTTCCTCATATGACTTTGGTGCAGTCCTTGCACCATTTTTGTTGTCTTTCTCTGGACTGCCTCTATTTTGTCTGTGTCCTTCCAGAGATGTGGCTTTCAGAACTGGACATGGTACTCCAGATGAAATCTCACTAGTGATCTGTACAGTGGCATAACCACCTCCTTTTTTCTGCTGGTGGTACCTCCCTATGCACCCTTGCATCCCACTGGCTCTACCCAGCCTTATCACATTGTTGGGTTACCTTATTCATGATATGATTACCCCCAGGTCCTTTTTTTTTTTTTGCAAATAACTTTATTTTATTATAACAATAAGAAACAAGATACAGCATAGACAAAATAAAGCAATAAACATATAATAAAGAACCAGAATAAAATAATCCCAAGCCCCCACCCACCACCCCTGGCAGCTATCCAATACCTAATAGAACAAAGCTATAACCACATTACATCAATACGATTATAATTATAACATTAACTGGCGTCTTAAGATATATGGGAGAAGAGAAATTCTGGAATCTTTATGTAAAGATAGACTAGAGAAGAAGAGGAAGTAAAGGTATAAAACAATAAGTTACGGATGAAAGAATAAAGGGATGTAGAAAACAGACATATGAAAAAGGAGAAAATGAGAGTATATAGGAAGGTAGGTGATAGTAAGGAGAATAGAGGAAGAATGCAAAAGAGAGGTAATACCTCAACTAATAACCATACCTGTCCTTCAAAGTCTGAAAAAGCTACCCCAGCACTTTTGAAATTTATCCAAAGCCTTAAGGAAAGTTAACTGACCTCTCTCTGCATTTAGTGCTTTCAAAATTCCTCCCACCATTCCTTAAACGATGGAACCCAATCATCCCTCAATGACGAAGAATTAACAGTTTAGTAACTGAAGCTACCATAGCCATTTGGCATCTTTGATTACTAGAAGGAATATGGGCATACATCCCAAGTATACAGACATCTACATTGAAAAGACCAATAGATCACAATATTGGTCTAACCAGCGTTAACCGACTGCCATAACTTAGCTGTTTTAGGGCAGGACCAAATTTTATGAAACGTAGTAGCTAAGGGGTCACCACAGTCTACAAGCCGGGAGAACATCTTATTTAGCCGAGAGTTTTGCAGGAGAAAAGTAAAGATTATGCAATAAATTAAACTGAATATCTCTCAATCTGTCCTGTTTAATACATGAATAGATGTCTATCCAAACCCTCTCCCAGATCGACTCGACCACCCCATAGACAAATTAGTTTCCCAGTAAGGGGAACAGGGGATATCTTGAGTTCCAATCTTGATAAAATATATTTATATATTTAGAGACTAAGTTCCCAGATTAGCTTCAAGACTCACTCGAATTTCCTCAATAGGTTCCCTTCTCATCGGAGACTTTACCCTTCCAAAAAAGAACCGAACACTCCTTCATTTGAAAAGTCGCAGAAGGTTTCTGAGGTTCTACACCAAATTTTTTAATTAGAGCAGGGAATGAGGAAATTGTGTTGTCCGAGATGAAGTCCGAAATACGAGGTTTGAGGGGAAAAGTCACTCACAAACTTTTTATGGGCTGGTTGCCAACTAGGAGGTTAGGATTTCTCAAAAGAGGTTATGATGGGTCTTTGTAGAAAATATTTAATCTTAGATAGAGTTGGTGCAAAGCCTTAATATCCCAACCTAATGGGGATATTTCACCCCCCAGGTCCCTTTCTTGACTAGTGTCCATCAGTACCTCCCCATCTCATACTCCTCCTTGGATTTCTGTCCCTCAACTGCATGATTTTACACTTCTTTGCATTGAATTTTAGCTGCCACACTCCCAACCACTCTTCAAGCATATTTAGGTCATTTCTCATTTTTCCACCCCAGAGTGTTGACCCTGTTTCAGATTTTAGTGTCATCTGCAAAGAGCATACCTTTTCCTCCAGCCCCTCCGAAATGTCACTTATGAAGACACTAAAGAGGACTGGCCCCAGCACGGATCCATGTGGCACCTCACTGGTCACCCCTCTCTTTGGATTGAATGACATTTACCACCACCCTCTGTGTCCTGTGTCCTGTCACTCAACCAGTTTCTAACCCAGTTTAGCACATTGGGGCCCACTCCCAGGCTGTCCAGCTTATTTATCAGCCTCCTATGTGGGAAGGTGTAGAAGGTCTTGCTAAAATCTACACAGGCCACATCCACCACCCTCCTCTATCTACCTCTCTGGTCACTCAGTCAAAGAAATCTATCAGATTTTTGACAAGTCCTTCCTGCTGTGAATCCATGCTGCCTTGGATCCTGTGCTCTGCTGGATTCAAGACATATCACAATCCTTTCCTTTAGCAATGATTCCATTGATTTCTCACCACTGAGGTCAGGCTGACTGGCCTGTAGTTGCCAACTTCCTCCCTGCTCCCACTTTTGTGGAGAGGACTTCATTTTCCTCATCCAGTCTCCTGGAACCACCTCTGTCTATCGATTTGTTGAATAGAGCTGTTAGTGGTTCTGCCAGCACCTCTCTAAGTTCTTTTTATATTCTGGGATGTATCCCATCTGGCCCCATAGCCTTGTCCCATTTCAGATTCTGGAGTTCCTTTCGACTGTTTCCTGTGTAAATGGACTGGTGTCTGTCTCTCTCCCACTGGTACTCCTATCCTTCAATAGTGGTCCTTCTCCTTCTCCTCTCCTTCTTCTGTGAATACTGAGCACAAATATTTGTTTAGATTGTTGCTTTTCTAGGTCCCCTCCGGACACCCCCTTCCTCCCTTTTCAACCTCACAATCCTACCCTGGTCTTCTTTCTATCACTAATGTACCTGAAAAAGGTCTTGTCTCCTTTCTTAATTGCCTGGGCTATTTTTCCTCATTTGCGCCTTTGTACCCTCTGACTGCTTTCCTGCCTCCCTTGCTTTTCCAGATACAGTTCCCTGTCTTCCCACTGTGTTTCCTTGTACCTCCTGAAAGCTAGCCTCTTCTCCCTTACATTCCCAGCCATGACCTTTGAAAACCATAGTGTTTTTGTTTCACTTTGTTTTGCTTACTTGCCTAACACAAAGGCTTGTTGCCCTGCTATGGCTACCTTAAGGTTATCCTACTGTTTCTCTACAACCCCCTCTTCTTCCCTGCCAGGGCTTCCTTGAGACATTCCCCATTTTACAAAGTCAACCCATCTGAATCCAGCACCCTTGCTTTCATGTGGTTTGACTCCTCTACTAACTCACATTATGCAATGGCAAAAAAGAATGCTGGGCTCTGATTGGTCAGTCTGGGACTGGACCCGTGATGTTATCCCAGTATAACATCACGGATCTAGTCCCAGCACACTAATACCATATTAAATGTTATAAGAATCATGCCACAGCCCATATCCAAGTTGCCCCACACTTGGCATAGCTGCTATTATTTGCCAATGCTGCTCATTTTTTTTTTTAAATAAATCACTCCTTCCAACAGCCACTAAAAGTCCAACACACCCACCATGAATTAAAACTGTCCACATTAACAGTACCACAGTATACCTTTCCTATCTAACCGCAATTTAAGACACATTTTAAACAAACTAACCTGCCATTACTCGATTGCCCTCAACAGTCCTCACTGCTTCCCACCCAAACACAATAAGCGTGTGACAAAACACTTGTAAAACTGAAAACAGATACAACATTTTTCACTTTTTCCTCTCAAACACACCGTGACTCTACTGAAAGAAGAAAACACTCCACTAACAGAACACTGTGGCAGCCAAAAAATAATTTTTTCACCCTCACATATCCGCTCCATTTCCAACTTCTCACAGCTGTCCACTTGAAACCTCTGCCAGAACAAGCAGCCACCAAATAAAGTGGGAGCAACTTCCTCACTTTAACGACATGAGAGGAAAGCTGTGTTCACACAGACTGCTTGTTGTTGGTCTCACTCACTCACTTTTTTCCCGCTTGTTAATTTTTCAAATGAACCGTGAACGCTTTAAGAAATGATCTCCTACCTCCTTTCCTTCAATTTCAGACATCCACACAGCACCACACTATGGGGAGGGGCAGTCCCGATAATAAAGCACAAGAACTAAATAAAAAAAGAAAAGGTCACGGAAAACGGAGGAAACGATGAAAAAAACAAAGACAACATACATAATGAGGCAATAGGTCATATTAACAAAGAGTAGCACCACTGACAAAGGTTGAAACGTTGCTATAGGGACTGCACAGCTGCTCAAAAACACATTAGCTCCACCTGCTATAAATCGGCACTACTTTTGCTTGAAGTAACCTTACCCATTCAAAATGACGAAATCTACTTTAAATGTAGTTTTCATCATTTTTGTTACTTTACAAACAAGCCATTGTATAAAAGCAATAATGCACTCCAGGGTGTGTTTTGTGCTGGATAACGTCACTTCTGGGATGATTAGTGGCCTCGACTGCGGCCTCTGCCTAATCACCCCAGGCATGGCGTTATCCCAGCACAACACACAACCTGTCGTGCATTATTGCTTAATTGAACCACACTGTATGATGATCACTGTACCTCAGGTGGCTACCACCGCTACATCAGAGACTCTCTTCCCATTGGTGAATACCAGGTAGGTCCAGTATTGCTCCTTCTCTGGTGGGTTCCATCACAAGCTGCTTGAGGCACGCCCCTTGCATGGAAACCAGGATGCCTCTGCTCCTGGCTGTGGCTGCAGCCTGAGTGCTTCAATCTACAGGCAAATTGAAGTCTCCCACCAGCAGCACTTCACCTTTGCTGTCATTTTGTGGATGGGTTCCACTAGTACCCCATCCATCTCCCTCCCTTGTGCTGGAGGTCTGCAGCTCACACCTGTGCAAATGGCAGTGTCATTTCCTATCTCCAGGCTGACCCACAGTGCTTCTGTTCCCTTCTGCATTCCCTGAACTTCAGTTGCTTTAATTCCTCCCTGATGTAGATAGCCACCCTTCAACCCTTTTTTCCCACCCTGTCTTTTCTAAACAGAATGTAACCTGGTATGGCTCTATCCCATTCATGGTTCCCATGTATCATGTCTCGTAACAGTGAAATGTCAAAGTCTGCCTCTGCCATCAAGGTCACTAGGTGTGGATTTTATTTCCCAAACTGCGGCATTGGTGCACATGGCCTTCCAAGTTTTGTAACCTCCCCTTCTAGTAGCTCCCTCCTATCCTCATGTCATCCCTCCCTTCCTCTCCTGTCTTTACTCCCATTCTTCCTTGTGTCTGCTATTCTACCTATCTCAGTTTTAGGTTTTAGTGTCAGTTTCCCAACCTTAGGGTCCTTCCTGCTGACTGCTTCATCCTGGGAGGGAGGAAATTAGCTCCTTTTGCCTACTATCACCTCCCCTTGGCTTGTTTAAATGTTTGTCAATGATGCATTTAAACCCCTCACCAAAGATTGGTTCCCCTAGAAAAAACAGACCCACCAGGTTATTATCCCTCCCCACCCCTTCCTGCCTGGCAGCAAATGACCTAGTAGCAAGTGGTGCCTCCTCCCTCACCCACCCAAACTAAAATTCTCCACCAGCAATAGTATCAGTAACAACCCTCCCCATCCCTATCTCCGTCCATCCCGTACTTCACAAAATAAAATTCCGGTGGTAGTAGTGGTTTCACACACCCCATCCCTGATCCCCAGTCCCATTATTTCCTGGTGGTTCAGGTGCCACCATTCCCCCACCAACAGGTGTCCCACCTCCATCCTGAACCCCAGCAGGCAGACCAGCACAGCCATCCTCTCTCCCGCATGGCTGGCCCACCCAGTGAGCTGTCATAAATGAGTGTGTTCTTGTTATGTGATCCACTTATTCATTGACAGGTCAGTGGGCAGGCTGGCCATGGTGGAGAGAGGAGGGTTGTGTCGGTCCTCCCCTGGGGTTCAGGATGAGGATGGAAACAGGGTGGTGGGACACCTGCAGGGTAGGGGCTTGGGGAACTAGACCACCATGGAAATAATGAGACTGGGTATCAGAGATGGAAGGTGTGGGAAACCACTAGACCACCAGGGAATTTTTATTTTTTGTATGGGCATAGGACTGAGATGGGGATGGGGGTTGTTACTAATACTAAATACCAGTGGAGAATTTTAGTTTGGGTGGTGAGGTGGAGGGACCACTAGCCAACAGGACATTTATCAATGGGCAGGGATGGGGTGGGGGATGGATTGCGACCAGGCTGGACTGGGCTTTCAGAGACAGAATTGGGCCTTTCGTCAGGCTGTCACTGCAGGCAGAATTTCTGTGAAGTTCAGAAATCAATTTCAAACTTCCACAGAAGCAAAAGTCAGACTTTCACTTGAATTCTGCCTGCAGAAATTTTTTTCACATGCCTGCTTATGCCATGTGGAGCAATGGCACAGTGACTAAGCACCAGGAAAGCACTTGGGAAAGGTCATGGGTTTGATCCCTGTTGTGAAAATTATTTTCTTCTCACTACAATGTATGTTGTTATCATACACCTTTCTCTAGAAACCTTTGGTCTTACCATGTGGAATGATAGCACAGTGGCAGGGCACCTGGGCAGTAGTTAAGAGGAGGCATAGGTTTGATTCCCAACTGGTACCTGGTTGGAATGAATATCTAGAAGTATATTAGGTAGATTTTAAAGCTTTTGTCATCTGTGGTAGGAAGCAATTGGTGGCTCTGGAAAGGAAATTCTGATATTAGGTTTAATTTGCAGAATAGGAAGTTTGTTGGTTGGGTTGAAGAACAATTATTTATTTTCTCCACAGGGACTGTGTCTGACCTTTACAATTATCAGCAAATGCCTCCTACTCCAGGCCACCCAAACCTTGGAATCTCCTGGTACAAAGCAGCCACCATGCTCCTAACAATGCCTTCCTAGCAGGTACCAAAGCTTGCAACAGAGCCAACTGTTGTGCCTGCAAATTTATTTCTAGTGTCACTGACATTAAAGTTCCCACATGTGTTTTTATATAACTAAGGAGGTCTCATGCATTTCCAGAAATGTGATATGTTGTATTCATTGCTGGCTTTATACAGCTATCTACTCTTGAGAGACTAGCAAATGCCTGGCTGACCAATTCATAGAACATTTGAGTTCAGTCAGAAATGGGTGCACTGATAAACCCGGCCATATTTATTTTACCTTCAAGGGCCTTAATATCAATGATCTTTCTGTTTGTGTCCTTCAGCAGGGTTTCAGGATGCTGATGAAAGAAAAACACAGAAACCAAGATTATCATCTGCATCCCTCTGGTTTAAATGACAGATTTATCTTCTACTAACATCATTCAGCTACCTCATGATTTATCACTGTAGTCCTGCCTAGGGATCACCAAGTCCGGGCTCGGTAAGGGTGAAGGCAGTGGGGAAGAGATAAATCCCTCCCACGGTGCCACTCAATAACTCCTATGCTGTTCTGGCAGGGCAGGACTGTCTCAGAGAGGCATCCACAGTAGTAAGCAAGGAGGATGTGGGGGTCCTCCATGGTGGACACCGGGAAGTCAGAGGACCCTGGAGGAGGAGGAAGCAATTCTAATGGGGACTCTATCATCAAGGAGGTAGACTTGGGGCCAGGAGGGCAGGGAGTAAGGGAGGTCAAAACCTACCCGGCACCACAACTTGGTGACATTCATGGTAATGGTCCATTTTCCTTGTTCCGCCTTCCGCAGTGTTCTGCCCCTTCCTGGACCAACCCTGACCTGGAGTTGGAATCTTAGAGTCTGGGTGTGTGGGACAGAGCCCCACACATGGGGGAGGGGCACAGCCCCCCACAGAAACAAGGACTCAAGAGGTGGCACAATACCTGCATCGGTATTGTGCTATCGCTGTGGAGGAGGTCGCATTTTTGCTGATGGGAAAACTTGGTGCTTCCAATTTCCTTGTGTCTCTCCTATGCATTCTTGAATTCCCCACTGTTTTTGACTCCATTACCTCCTCAGGAAGGTGGTTCCATGAGTCCACCACCCTCTCTGTGAACAAATACTTCCTCACATTACCCTGAGCTGTCCCCCTATCTTCAAATTGTGCCCCTTGTTCTTGCACATCTCTTTTTCTGAAAGATGCTCCTCTTGTACTTTGTTGATTTCCTTGATTTACTTGAAAGTTTCAATCGTGCCTCCCTCTCCATTCTTTCCTCAAGGGTATACATAATAAGTTCTTTTAGTCTCTCTTCATATGGCTTCTGGTGCAGACCCTACATCATTTTAGTTGCCCTCTTCTGGACTGCCTCCATGCTGTCTACATCCTTGCAGAGAATGGGTTCTCCAGAACTGCACACAGTACTCCCCAACTGTCTGTACAGAGGGATAACAACTACCTGTTTTCTACTGGTGATGCCTCTCTCTCTATGCAACCCAGTATCCCCCAGCTCTCCTTACTTCCTTCTCACATTGCTTACCTACCTTAAGGTCATCTGATAAGACTACTCCCAGGTCCCTTTACATTTTGATGTTGTTAGTACCTCCCTATCCCATCATGTACTCTTCCCTGGGTTTTGTTTCCCAGGTGCATTACTTTGCACTTTTGCATTGAATCTAAACTGCCATACTTTAGTAAAGGATACAGATGCATAAACAACCAGACATAATAAAGAATCTATTACAAGTACTTATTTACCAGGTGCCGGACTGGAGGAATGTGTTTTCACTGCTGCCAAGGATTATTATGAAAAAGGTGATAAACCATTAATATCAATTCAGGCTGGAGCCAATGATCTAAGAAATACCAGGGAAGATGAAATGTGCTTGGAATTTATGAAAATAGAAAAAAACTACATGAATGGTAAATGGCACTGCAGTTTTCTCAGAAATGTTGCCAGTACCAGGGCCAGTGATAAAGTAAATAAAAAATACCACAGTAAATAACTGGCTAAAGGTGGTGCCTCATGCAAGGATCACAATGCATTAGGTCATGGAACTTTCAGTAATAATCTGTCACTTCACAGAAAAGATAGATTACACCCTAAGTAGAAAAGGGAGTAGTGAACTAGGGCGGATGTTTAAAACAAAGATTGATCAAAATTTAAACTGAGCAAAGTGGGGAGAGGGGCTCACTAGGCATGTAAGAGTGTCAACATAAATAACAAACTTGGCCAGAGCCAATAGGGCTGCAGCTGTGGAAAATGGGGTAAAAATATTGTAAATTAAAGTTACAAGCCTGCATTTGCAAAATGTAACATAGGCTCATAGATGTTTTGTTTCATAATATTTTTACACCAAATTTTCAACATAGTCTTGTTATGACCCTCCCTCATGAAGATGGGTAGACAAAATATTCATCTCCTGATTTACAGGTGATTTTGCACAGGACTGCAAAATCAACTTTTGGGATGCAAAACACATTTTAGTCAGGAGTTGAACAATGGCAGCTGTCACAGTCATGAGGGGCTGTAAAGAAATCGCTATATTGAAAATTTGGGGTAAAATATTGAATATCACCAAACCTATGAGCCTGTCTTTACAAAATTCAATGAAGGCGATAACACTGTTGTTTTTCTATATATTTATGACACATTTTCAATAATGCCTTCTAGGACCCCACCTCATGAACAAGGGGCAGAGAAAACTTTCAACTCCTGCCTGAATGGTAATTTTGTGCAGGGATCACAAAATCCTTTCAGAACATATCTGCCTAATGACAGTGCCATTGTTCATGAGGTGGGTCCCAAAGAAGGCATGTTGAAAATTAGGACCAAAATATGTAAAATACTCCAACTAGTGGCACCACATTCAAAACCCCATTGAAATACATGAAACTGCTAACCTGTATCTTCAGTTCACTGTCTGGCTTTGAAGAGTGAAGGCATGTCTGCAGTCCAGAGAGTATTAAGGCAGTGGACACCAGATGGATAAGTAAGGGCTTGGGGGTGTAGGGTGGTGGATGCTGAGTGGGAGGGTTGGTGGAGGGGTGAGGAATGGCCACAGAAGACATTGATGGACCATTTTTTAGGTGAAAAATAAATAAATAAATCAGGACTGAATTGTTGGAGTTTATATTTTAGGAATTTTCATTTGTACTTACTTCCAAGTTAGGTGATACAAATTTAAAATCTGGAGTAAAATTGGGGTGATGCCATTACAGGAAATTCCAACTTCTCCAACCTGAGCTTAAAGGTTTTAATCAGCTCCCCTACCAAAGCTACAGTGTCTTGTTATCTATATGTCAGTTGCTGTGGGAATATTTTGGTTTTCTCTCAGGTGTTACTTCTTTGTTTGCCCTCAGTTTCAGCAATTTAAACAGTTACTTAGTCACATGCCACTTCTCTCCAATTGAAACATCTATTCACTCGCTTTTTAAAGTGCTCCCACTGATCTGATTAGCCCTCTTAACAGAGCATAATAAAAGTATCCAGAGACTGGCTTCAGAATGATTTTAAATCTTATTCCAAATTATATCTAATAGGTTTGTGTTCATTTCTAATAACATACGCTGTACTAAACTTGTAAAGTTAACTTCTGTAAAGTGACAGAAGCCCAGCTGCATTTAAAACAAATTATTATTTAATGTGTAATATGAAACCAGCAAACTATCCTTCAGCCCTGTACATACATAGAAAAAAATGTTCTGTAACTGTGACTCTACAATTACTACTAAGAAATGAATTATTTTTTGCAGCCTACCAAGTGCAATTATAAATGTTTTACCCTCCATTTCTCGGTATTTGTAGCTCATAGAGATTTCATGTAAACCTCACACTATGGCAGTTCTCCTGACTGTCTCTAAATCACTACACAGGTATAATGATTGACATTTCTGAAGTTTTAAAGTGTTTTCTTTTTTAAGAAAAGGACTTGAAGTTTTGCACTGTGATTTCACATATGTTCCTTCCTTCAAGCTCCTTGCTCAGATTAGAACTTCTGTTGTTGTTCTATTTAACTGCTTTTTACTTGTTATTATGTAATTATTACTTCCCTTCCTTCAAGACACATATATATTCGGAAATGAGCTTAATGGCTCAGTGTGCCTTTTCTGGTAAATCTCTTTAAATAAATTAATTAATTAACAGGTCCAGCATTGATCCATGCTTGCAAATGCTCCAATGCTCCAACACTCTTAACACTTTGTTGTTCTGTACCCCATGTCTTTCTTTAGCCCTTGTTTTATTCACTGACTCAGTCTCCCATGGCATCTCTGCTCTCCTCTGTCCCCTTCTCTACCTCATTCACGTTGCTTTGCTGGCCAAGCCAGTCAATTCTCTGGCTAATTTTTCAGGTATCTCTGGTCTATCCATGCCTGTATTAAAACAAGATTAAAAAACACTTCTGGGAGCTAATATTCCACAAATTTGAGAATAAAAGAACCTATGAAATGTCATTCACTCAGGCAAAGTAAGTTCAAATGAAATTTCCTTAAAATATAAACTTCAACGTAGTAATTATAGATACAACATTTAAAGGGAACACTAACTTTTAATTATAAAAGCATCGCCACTGCATAATTCAATACATTTAGTGCAGAGTTGTGTGAAACTATAATATATCTCTTTCAGTACCCCTCTATATTATACATGAACGCAATTTTCTCTTCTAGTGAACTCTAGTAGTATGAAGGTGGATTGGAGAAGTATTTGACTCAATACTGACTTTGGAGGCAGAGAGAAGTGGCATGGGAATAAATAATGGGTTGAATTGCTGAAATGGAGGGTAAATGAGAAGTAGTACCTGAGAGAAAGCCAATGCTTTCCAGCAGCAGCTGACATATAGATAACAAGGCACTGTAGCTTTGTCATGGGTAACCGTGACTGTGCAATTACTACTAAGAAATGAATTATTTTTATACAGCCTACTAAGTGCAATTTCACCCTCATCTTCTCAGTGTTTGTAGCTCACAGAGATTTCACATAAGCTTCACACTGTGGCAGTTCTCTTGTATGTCTCTAAATCACTACACTGGTGTACTGATTCACAGTTCTGATGTTTTTTAAAGAAAAGGACATAAAGCTTTGCACTGTGATTTCACATACTTTCCCTCTTTCCAGCACCTTGCTCAGATTAGTTCTCCTGTTGTTCTTCTATTTAACTGCTCTTTTTATTTGTTATTATGAAACTATCCCTCCCTTCCCCCAGGACACATCTGAAACCAGCTTTATGGCTCAGTATGTCTTTCCTGGTAAATTTCTTTAAATAAATACATTAATTAATTAGCCCAGTGTTGATCCATTCTGCAAGTGCTCCTATGTTCCAACAATCTAAAACTCTGTAGTTCCAATCCTCATTTCTTTCTTTTGCCTTGTTTTTCACTATCGCTGTCTCTCATGGCATCTCTGTCTCCTTCTCTGTCCCCTTCTCTACTTCCTCCTTGTTGCTCCACTGGCCAAGCCAATCAATCCTCTGGCTCATTATTCAGTTACCTCTGATCTATCCATGCCTGTATTAAAACAAGTTATGGCTCTAAGTTCAAAACCTCATTGAAATACATTGTAGAGTATATCTGTTTCTTCAGTTCACAGTCCAGCTTTGAAGAGTGAAGATGTGTCTGTGGTCCAGAGAAGATTATGGTGTTGGACCCCTGATGGGTAACTAAGGGCTTGGAGGGTTGTGGTTGCTGAGTGGGAGGGTGGTGTGGGGGTCTGAAATGGCACAAAATACATCGATGGACAGTTTCTTGTTACAGATTAAAATAAAATAAAAAAAAACATGGCCAGGGTGCCTGAGATGATGATCGTGACACTGGGGATTAGGTATCACTACTATGTTTCTGGGAGGGTGTGGGGTGCGGGTGCTAAAAAGGGAGGGTTGGGCAGGGGGAATACATTTCTGGGGGCAGTGGAGTGAGGGATATGTATTTCAGGAGTCATACACTGCTGAAAGTAAAACGCTATGTTATTTACACATTGCAGTAACAATTTTGAAACCTTTCTAAAAGAGATTTCAAACTCACCATGATCGCCCATCTGCACTGGTAGTCACTGTATTGTAATCTGGAAAGACGTGTCCATATGACAGGTCCAGTAAAGTTTTGAGAACTGTTGCATGGCTGCACTGTAGCAGAGTTTTGTTCAATTTTATGTGCTTGCCCATATGACCACAAGGTAAAACATTTTTGGTTTGAAACTGTGTTTAAAACTGGTTTTAAGCCTAGGTCCCTTGCAGGGTTTGATCACAGTTTTTAAACACGGTTTCAAACCATGTTAGGTGTGGACGTAAACCATATTTTGACTTTTTAAAATGTTTTAAAACACTTAAAAATGTTTTAAAAAGTATAGTGTGTACAAGACGTAGTGGTGATCATGGAGTGTTCCAACCATAGAGGAGACTTTTTGACACTCTAACATGTTATATATTTGCAAGGAATGCAAGAGTTCTTTTTGAAAGCAAGAGGTCTGCAAGGCTCTGCCCACTGCAGCCCTAAAAGGGACAAGAGGAAAAGGGATATTGGGTGGGGGGCGGGCAAGTAATTTCAATATATGAGAAACAGATAAAACAGAAACTGTGGGCACCAAAATGGAAGCAAGTGGGTTATTGAAATAGGAGGGAGCCAAGAAGGAGTGAGAAAGGAAAAGAAAGGTAGAAAGTGCAGGGGACGTAGGAGAAATTAGCTAAAATAAAAGGTAGACAAATGCAGTTAGAGAGGGTTAATGGAGATTAATTAAGAGTCAGAGCAGCTAGCTATGCCTAATGGACAGCATAGGTTTAAATAAGGCAGATGTGAAATGGCAAAAACAGAGCATAAAATGGAGTATAAAACAGCTGACAATGTAATAGTGTTACAAAAGCATGGTGCAAACTATAGCATGGAATTCAAGCAGATATTGTACAGCAAGGGGTTAAAATGGGTCGAAAAGCAGTAAATACAGTAAAAACATAAACTGTAGATGAAGACATAAAATTCAGAGCAATATTCTAGCAGTGAATGAATTACACAAGCAGAAATATGAATACAGCAAAAATAGCAATCCCAGAATATTATAGGAAAATAAACATATCAGGCATAAATACAGTCACTACTGTGTGCAGGGAATACAGTGAGCAAGTTGTTGATGAGAAACAATCAGTGCAGGTAAGCACAGTAATATGAGGAAGAGCAGGGTCAATGCGAGAGTGACCAGTTACATGATGGTGCTGGACAAAGAAGAGTGCTCCTAGACTGTACCTGTTTTTCCCCAACAGAGCCACATCATCCATGGGAGCCTTGTGGGAAGGGCTGCAACAGGTGCCCTCACTACCCAGGCACATCAAGAAGAGGGATCCAGGGGCTGTGGAGGAAAGAATACAGTGATAAGAGTGCTGTTCAGAGGAGTAAGAATCACTCCTTGCAGGTGAAAAAAAGGGCAGAGTGAAAGACGATATGGGGGCAGGTAAGTAATTTCAATATATGTGGAACAGATAAAACAGAAACTGGAGCCACCAAAGTGGAAGTAAGTGAGATAGTGAAATAGGAGGAGCCAAAAGGAGTTAGAAAGAAAAGAAAGGTAGAAAAGGGCAGGTAGACTCGGAAGATACGAACTAAAGTGAAACATAGACAAGCACAGTTAAAGAGCCGGAGTTTAGAGATTAATTAAGAGTCAAAGCAGTTAGCTATGCCAAATGGAACGATAGGTTTAAGTAAGGCAGATGTAAATGGCAAAAAGCAGAACATAAATGAAATACAAACAGCAGACAATGTTGTAATGCTGTTAAAAAGTTGGACAGCAGTGCAAACTAGTATGAAATTCAAGCAAATTTGTAAAGTAAGGGGTTAAAATGAGTCAAAAGCAGAAAATGCAGTAAAAATTATAAACTGTAGAGAAGACATAACATTCAGAGCAATATTCTAGCACTGAATGAACTACATAAAGAAATATGAATGCAGCATAAAACAGCAACCCTAGTAGATTACATAAACAATAACCCATGTGTGGGTTAATCCCCAATAACAGCACACCCTGGAGTGGGTTATGGCACCTATAAACATAAAAACATAGACTTTGATGGCAGATATGTACTGCTTGGCCCACCCAGTCTGGCCATTTCCTATCTAATGGATAAGCTGCAGATTCTAGTTAACCAACAGCCTACTTCTTCCTAACCCCTACCAGAATTGCCTTATGTCTGTCCCATGCATTCTTGAATCTCCCCACTCTTTTTGATTCCATGACCTCCTCAGGAAGGCTGTTCCATGCGTCCACCACCATCTCTGTGAAAAAATACTTCCTCCGTTGCCCCTGAGCTGTCCCCTATATCTTCAAATTGTGTCCCCTTGTTCTTGCACATCTTTTTCTGAAAGATGCTACCTCTTGGACTTTGCTGATTCCCTTGTGGTACTTGAAAGTTTCTGTCATTCCCCCTTTCCCTCCCTTTCCTTGAGGGTACACATATTAAGCTCATTTAGTCTCTCTTAGTAGGAGCTTCTGGTGCAGACCCTACACCATTTAGTTGCCCTCCTTTGGACTGCCTTCATCCTGTCTATGTCCTTGCGGAGATGGGGTTCCAGAACTGCACCCAGTATCCCCCAGCCTGCCTTTTACTGCCTTCTCGCATTGCTTGCTTACCTTAGGTCATCTAGTATGACTACCCAAGGTCCCTTTCAATTTCTGTTGCTGTTAGTGCATCTCCCTCCCTTGTGTATTCATACCCTGGGTTTTTGTTTCCCAGGTGCATTACTTTGCACTCTTTGCACTGAACCTAAGATGCCATACATTTGACCATTCCTCCAACTTTGCCAAGTCCCTTCTCATCCTTTCCACCCCTTCCCTTGTGTATCAACCCTGTTGCAGATCTTTGTGTCATCTGCAAAGAGGCATACTGTACTTTTCCTTCCAGTCCTCTGCAATGTAACATGGACTAAGTATCATTATTATCAAATTAATGAAATTGATTTTGTTTCCCATAAAATATGTAATATTTACTGTGTGTCCTTCCACAACACAAAGTAGTTCCACTGTGGAACTGCTTTACCCAGGTGCAAAATGTAGCACAGACAGCCAATGTGCATCGGTTGAAACTGAACACAGACAGAGACCTGACAGGACACTGACATTTTCACACTGTCACTGTCACTCTCTTTCTGCTGTGTGTCCTGGTCCCTGATGTGCAAACTGCAGCAGGAGGGGAACATGTAACTCATTTTGCTCCCTATGGTCTACAAGTGCTACACAAAAGGTGGACACAGACACAGAAGATGTTACTTGTCTTCTTGACTACACTGCACAACTGCTGCACCGATGTGGAGAAACAGAGAAGAGATGTCTCGGTTCTGTTGCTCACTGTGCCAACTGTCTGCTCCTGCATGTTGCATGTCTCTCTCTCTCTCTCTTTTTCTCTCACTGTCTCGCACCATTGAGATAGGCTGTGCACTTGCACCGCTTCCACAAGGGAGGATGCAGCAGTAAGGTGCATTGTTCTGCACCTTACATTGTTGCTCACTCTAATTTGCGATCTGCATCTAATGGGGTTGGGTGGGGGAGGGTTCTCAGGGATGGAATCTGGCTGTGGGACATAAGGTTGCACTCTCGCTGTGTCTGTTGCTGTGTCAGCAATGTCTTGAGGGACAGGCACAAAGGAGCGAAGGTAATGGAAGGTTACTGTGATGAACTCAACTGTCTAGGGGAACGTGTGTTGCTGGCTGTTAGGCTGTGTCAGTAGATAGTGGGAACCTATAACTGTGTCTGCATTTCTCTGTCCTGCACGAGATACTTCAGATAGTCGGGAGGGGGGATGTGCAACACTGGAATCCACAGACAGGAGACCCACTTACATCCCATTCAATGCCTGAATTGCTGAAGAGAGAGACACAGAGAGGATAGTGCTGAATTTACTCTAGCTCATTATACACAGCTGCTCAGCTCAGGCAAATGACCACTGGTGTTGGAACTTCTCTCTCGGGAGGGCATGGTTCCACCCGAACAGAAGGTTCAATGTGCTGCTCTTGCTCACACTGCTCACCAAGGCAAACCATCCATACAACGTTCTCACCCCTGCAATTCTTTTTTAACTCCATACACAGTGTGGTACTTTGTGGAATAACCACAGACACAAGGCTAATGGACAAGGCATGGGAGGGCAGAGATCATGCAAGGAACAGTAGGAGATCCACTGCGGATGAGTGGGTATTGATGTGATGGGCAGAAACAGTGGCCTGGATTCACAAAGTTTTCTGAAGGTGCAAAACCTTCCTAAGTCCCCCAAATTGCCATAGCTATGGAAACAAAGGGAAATTTGCACTGGGTGCTATTCACAAAATCCTCTGCAGCTGTAAAACAACACTAAGGACTGTGGAAAAAAGTGCAGCTGCGGAAGTTCCTGAGGAAAAAATGTGTGAGATAAGTAAGCACAGCCCTGAAAGGCTATTCACAACCAGTTTTTCCACAGCTATGGAAAAATGTTACACGCAGTGGAATGAGGTGTAACTCTCCTCAGCACACTGCAGTAGTACACCAGCAATTGGAATCCATTAAGGTGGGGTGAGGCACAGGTAATAGCATCCCAGATAGTATAACAGTGGCTGCTGTAACAGCAACAAAGGACACATTGCCATGATATGACAACGGGCAACAACCACCAGACACAGTGCAGCCCATGACAGAGCCCCACAGGCAAGAGCCTGGCCAGCCTGCAGTGAGTGCTACCCCTGCAGGCAACAGGAACACCCTAGAGAGGGAGGACCAGCAGTGACAGTTGGCCACTGTGGTGCCATGGTATTGCTGGTACCTGTGGTGCTGCAGTGGTCTCAGTTGAGGGACTGGTTGCTGGTCTCTTTGGGTGCTTTCAGCTTCATTCTATGGCAGCACTGTTAAAGTCTGCTGTTCCAGCTAATTAAGTTCACTGTTGCTGTGCCTCCTAAGCTATTTCTGCAGCTGCAGATCTGCAGTTAAGGATTTTCAGCACGTGCAGAATTTCCACAGCTGCTGAGTTTCTGCAGCTGCTTGGGATTATGAAATTCTGCACCTGCTCAAAATTTCTTTATGAATATCACGTAACTGCATTTCACAGTGCTGCAGGCCTTTTTCCTGCAGCTGAAGGATTTTGGTTTTCTTTGTGAATCCTGTCCATTGACTGTTGAAACCCACTGCTGTCGCTATCTCTGCTGGGTTACTAGGATTATAATGCCTCAGTGGGAAACCACAGATCCGCGGTGCTAGTGGGTGGGGTGCTGGGAGGTGGCATGACAGCTGAGCAAAGTTCACAGTTGATGGATGACCTGTGCTGTGTATTTGTATGAAAAGTAATTTGTTACGCAATGTACACTGCTTTGCTTTCACAATATCCTCTTAACTGGTCATTTATACCTCTTGCTTGCTCAAGTGACAAAACTATCCCTCTTACTTCTCACTGTTAGTGGGGAATTAAATGGCTGCCATGACTGTTGCTGTGCCTAGACAATGAAGAGGTCTGGATTGCCAAAAGTGACCGTGCCACCAGAACTTCTGACTCTAACTTGTTCATTAAGCAAGCATACACATGACAAGGTGTGGGTTATTTGCTGATAAAGTACACCCTGAGGCATGATGCACTGGTGCCTTGTGCACCTGGCAGTGCTCTTATCAGAAGATAACCCATATCTCCAGTCGTGTTATTAAGCTTATAAATGCCCCGAAATCCCCTAGTAATGAAAAATAATAAAATAAAGTATTGTAAAAGTGTTAAATATGCAGACCATAGAAAAATAGTCCATCAGTAGTAGAGGCCATATGTATCATCCAGTATCTGTCTGTCTGTCTCTCTCTCTCTTCCTTCCAACTCTGTTCCCGACAACCCTTTCCTTTATTTTCATTTAGTTTTGTTCAGCCTTTCCTTTTTTTGTTTTTGATTTTTCAGTTCCAGCCCGCTTGACTGTCAGCCACTGTGTCTCTTAGCACCCATACAGAGTGGTTTTCACTGTGGTGTATGTCTCCCTGCTTGGTATTCCATCTTTCCTCTAATACATATTTTTTGTTACTTTACTTTCTTTCACTTTCTTTGGAGCTTTGTGTTTTAGTTGCAGCCACCAGACCACTTGACAGTGAGTGAACGTGTCCCTTACCAGCTGCCATACAAACCTTTTTCTTCGTCCTTTTCAAATCCTAATGTTGCCTCCATGCTGCATTATAGATAGGGGATTGTGTTGTTTTGTCCTGTCATGTGGATGGGGAAGACTGACTGATACCTGGAGAACATGGAAACAGGAGATGCTGGATGTGGATGGAGAGACACTAAAGATTGCATTAACCTGGCCCCAGTTTCAAATAGTGAGAGTGAGGCATTTACTTGGTAGGGACAGGCAGCCAGTAAAGAAAATTAAATGAGAGGTAATACATTTGGAAAGTTTGTTGTCCCATGGGAAGGTGTGTGTGTGGGGTCAACATGTTGTTGTGGTATGTCCGTTGTTTCCATGTTGGTGGTACTGCTCTCTGCTGTCTCACTGCAGCCTTTGTGGTCTCTGTTATTCTGCTTGATGAGGTGCATCACGAGGTGGTGAAACAGATTGATTTTTCGTGTGCTGCGTTTTGGTTGGCACCCATGGTGCCGGATGGCACAGTTACTGCTTAAAAAGGACACAGCTGAAAGACCCTATCAACCGATCAGATTACAGGAAAACTTCTTCCCATTTTATAACTGGGATTAATGAACAGTCAGGTGGTGTTATTCAGCCAGCGGTGACTTTACTTTTCAGCCCACGTTATAAAATAAAATAAACTATAGCAGGCATAAATATGAATGCAGCAGAAAATAGCAACCCCAGTAAATTACAGGAAAATAAACACAGCAGGCATAAATATGAATGCAGCAGAAAACAGCAACCCTGGAAAATTATAGGAAAGGCACAGAGACTGAGTGGGCATAATAGACACCATGCCTTTGTAAATGGCATAGAGGATTACTTGCACTGCCTCTTTCCTTTTCTAAACTGTTGAAAACACTTTTGTAACCACTTGGAAAAAGATTGAGAACCCTGTTGATCATAGTTTGATGGGGTCAATAGATCATCAGTAGCATTTAGAAGTCCTGAATGACCACTTACTGTACCAACCATTCTGATTATATTGGGACCAAATATAAGGATGGACATATGAATTACAGCAAGAACCCACATAAAATTAAGATGATGCATCTCATGCCTATCATGGAAGGAGCAGTTTTTTTTCAGTTTAACAATTTTTATTGTTTTATTATTCAACAGACACACACACATCTCAGGAGACTGATCAGAGCCGACCAGGCCCCATCTATAGAAGGGAGCAGGACCACAAGGGTAAACATAACAGTACATTCCAGTACATACAAAAAAACTATAGGTGCAAACCATAGGAATACATAGGAGCACCTAACAGCACATGTTAAAACAAAAAGAGAAACAGTTAATACAGAAACAGCCTGGGTAATTGCACCTCAAATAACAAACAGACAGTACATGATACACTTATTAGCTGTCCGGCAGAGGTAAAATAAAATGACAAGCGGATCATAGCCATAGCAGGTACAACATGTGTGTGCCTAGTCAGGATCAGTGACCATATCAACTATATACAAAATGGCAATCTTCACTAGCTGAAGGGCAATAAAAGGAGTAGTCTGGAGTCATGAGAAGAAGGGGCACCACCTCCACAAAAAGTTAGCAACCTGAGCCAGTAGGACCAGCATGTTGAGGGAAGAAGGAGCACTTTAGTAAAAACTTAATCAATAAGGTGCCAAAACCGCATGGGTGGGAATCTGCACTCCATGTCACTGCTTAAAATAACCAGTTCTTTAGGTTAATATGTGGGCAATATAACATAGATTACTAGGAGTAATAACATTGCTAGGGCACACACAGGCTACAATTTCAGCTGGACTGAATGTTGTAGTGCTATAAAATAACTGAACAATGAACATGCACTAGTATTAAGGCATTCTGCTGATGCTGGCACACGTGGGTGTGAATCAAACAGCATTTTAGAACTGAAATTATGTGTAGGTCTATGAATAAACAAAATCAAAACTATCGATATTTCAGAATGTTTTATTTGATACAAATGCAGTTCACTTAAATTGATTCTGAGGTATGGAACTTGGTTTTGATGCTGCCTTTTACTGACAGAACTTGGGGTCATAAACAGAATGAAATAAATAAATAAATGATAAGGTGTGTGGTCACAAAGAATACTTAGCAGTCAAGTGACACTGCAGCCATTAAGATTATAGCACATTTTATAAAAATCAATATATTTATAATTAGCTTAACACATCAGCACTAGGGTAGCACTGTGCCCCTAACACCATTGACTCAGAACAATCCTGAGTACTTTTAATAGAAGTGGAGTAGTAGATAAACCCAGCAATGAAACTCAGTGTCTGTATAAATGGTGATGATTCAAACCAGTTTTCAAGTTGCCTCACTTCACTGCACCATATATTAAACTGTCTGAAGTTTTCAAAACATTTCCAACTTTAAATGGAATAAACCAACTCAACATCCCACATCCATTAATGAAAACATGAGTCTGAGACCTTTACAGTTGTGTTACACACAGTATCAAAGCTTCATCAGTGTGATTTTAAAAATACAGTAGACAACGACTGATGTGATTGCTTGCATGGCCCAGAGAAACAGATAAATCAGTAGTAAATCAGATTGACTCCCTCCCAAAGAAAATAAATCAGTCTCTTTCTGGCACAGCAATGTATTCTGAATGTTTACAAAATAACACATGAGTATGTTTGTAAAAGTCCAGCTATGTCAATGGAAATGACAGGGCAAATTCAGGAAGGGCTACTCAGGCTCTGGACATGCGTTCATGTGGCACTTTTAAAGTAGAAAAATTACTTTTAAAGAAAAGCCTGTTCGCAGCTGTTGAAGTGTTGATGGGCCTCCTGGGCATGCGGACCACTAACAAGGTGCTAGGTAGGTGGTGATTCAACAACCAGCTAGACAGGTAATTGTCTGTCCCTCCCCACCCACTCCACTAACACTGATTGACTGAGTGTTTTGCTGTAAAGTCATGATCTACTTGTATTTAATTTAACTTAACAGCTTCTTTTAGTCATTATTCATAACACAGATTCAAAACCTTGATTTGATTTTTTTGGAGGGGAGAGCAAAAGCAAGCAAGCTTTTGTGGAAAGGCAGGCAGGAAACAGTTTCCTTTTCATGAGGAAAATCAATTTTCTATTTTTATTACAAATTTTGCCGTGGTTGGAATCCTCTAAAATTTCACATCCCTGGCACCTAGGTTGAGGTACTATTACTACTGTACTTTAGGCTACATGTTCAACTGTTGCTGATTTTGACAAAATACACTGTGTGACAAGACTTTACCCACATTCTCTCAATTAGCATTGTATTAAACCCTTTGTGAACTACAGCTCACAAGGAGTATAGTAACATGTATTATGCAGCCAGTAATTTAACTATAAATAATGTTGCTAATTATGTATATGTATTAGAAATATACATTGTTGGCCTGTCACCAACTCCAGTACATCAGTTGGGGCAGTACTTAAAAAGAACTGCTCCCATTTTGCATCTTTATGGCAAACTACTAAAACATGCATATTAATGCAAACAGATTAGAGCTGAACTTAAGCCACCTTATACACATCCTCTGGTGCAACAAGGCACACATTTATATAGGTTACCCATGTCTTCTTTCATAAAGAATTAAGTAAAATAATTTTCCAATATAACATTGCTATTTTACTATTCCTTCTTTGTTGACCAGGTAAGGTGGGCTAGGCAACAGTGCCTAATTTCAGCCTCTTGGGGAGGAATGTATCTGTTGGAAATAAGTGGTATTCACATACTAAACTGAGTGACATTTTTTCCTCATATCCCTGATCATAAACTTTATTGTCTCAGATAGTGTTCCACTCTAGAATTGAATTGATTGGGATGGCACACTGTACTCCCTGACTGACAGTTTTTTTATTACACTCCATCATGGAATAAACTTTTGGGATGGTCCCACCTATACTAGGGTTTCTGTTAGGTTGATCTTCAGGCCACCTCTTCTCATAAAAATAGCAGGGTGAGGGTCTTGAAGAGAAAGGCTTCCAGAACATCAGGCTGCTAACTAATGTTTCGACCTACCTGCTTCTTATGTAGTTCTCGGACTGGCCTGTCCAAAGGAGAGAGCTGCAGTCATATATCTAAGGGCTTTCCAACCCAGTCTGTCACATTTTGTACAAGAAGCCCGTCTAACAGTTGCTCGCCACTGCTCAATAATAATTACCCTGATAAAAGATTAACTGCAAAAAAAAAAAAAAAACCCCCCAAAAAAAAATCTAAATCAGGCAGTCATCGCTGTGGTTTAAAGGAGACATCTCTCTGACCCTAAGTTGAAATATTGCATTGTTTTTATTGAGTGTCCTTACAATAAAAGTATGCCACCTGACCTGTTTGGGACACTTGATCTGTTAGCAAAGCGTCCAATACATTACCATGTTTTGTTTTAGTGCCCCAAGTTGTGCGATCAAGTCAAAAAAAAAACACATTACAACTTAGGTATATGACATTAAGCTTCTGCAGCACATAAATGGTTACCCTTGCTGGAGGCTGAACTGACACATACTCATTCACCCTTCTGGAATTGCCATGATGGCAGAAGGCTGTGCCTATATACTTATCTATGCCCCTCATGAAAGAATCACATTAGAGTCACAATTCAAGTGGACATTGATTTATTAATTTTGTGATTCAGACAGTGCTTCCATCTCTTAGTCACCCAAGGTTATCACCACCAGTGAACCTCACAACCCCCACCACACACACACACCCTTATCTGCCACAACTCAATTGTCCCTCAATGTTTATTGGTTTCAGATTTATCTTGTAATTCACTTAATGTGGTGTTGTCAAGCATCTCTTTCACAATGCTATCCAAATGGTTGAACCACAGAATCCAAGGGTGGGCATACATATAAATTCAGCTAACTTGTTACAAATGATGCCTGTGACCCTTCTCCTTCAGCTGTCAATTTCTCCTTGCAGGCATATCATAACTGGGCAAATCACATTTGGAGTTAATCAATTACAATCACCAATCATTCCACATTTGTTACTTATTGAAACTACCATTATCATACTGTACTGCATTTTGGTAGCTGCACTACACTGCGTGTCCTCAAACTCACCATCAGCATCTCCCCATCTGTAAATGAAAGGCACTAGATTGAACTGTGTTTGAGGCTTGAGGACTGAACAACTGGATACCTCGCTGTTCACTATTATAGTTTTGTATTCTCCACCCATCAAAGTATTATTTATGCTGTTGACCATTAACTAGAATGCATGATTTTTGGGATTGGGTTCTTCTCAAATCTGCATTGCTGGAATATTTTATGTTTTGTCCTACTACTGCCCTGAAATGTTCATTTACTGTCATTTGTTGCTCCTGTTCATTTTCCCACTGTAAAAGGATATGAAAAGTGGGAAAAGATAAGGATGAGTTCAGGGATACAGCACTTACTGTAGCTTATCAACCGGTGGTATGATACTCAAAATGTCTTCAAGTAACAGGTTAGTGTCCATGCTGAAAATAGGCAATTTGCACTGTGTTTTTAATGTGATCTTGATGGCAAACTTCCTTAATAGGGATTTTGAGGGCAAATTTGTTTTCTACTGCACTTCAAAACAGAAATGTCATTCTTACATACAGTACATGGCTCAAGTCGTGGTGGTGTCTCTTTAAACTGAGGTGTTGCGTGCCTGGATTTTGTTTTATGTGGCACATTGTCAGTACAAATGGACCACAATGTAAATCTACAGTGCCAAACTGGGCGATTGATACATGACAGTCATCTAAAGTACCTGGTGATCTGCTCTTCTACATTCCCTTCATGGGGTGGAAAGACAAATTTGTTTCTGCTTTTCTGTTTTTGCTATTGTCATTGTGAATAATCAAGGGGGTGGTAAAGTTGACCTGTTCAGACACATTAAATCTGGTAAAGTAAATATTTAGGAGAGTGGTAGTAAACAAAAGAAATGGAGGAGTTGAACAGTAAAACTTTGGGAACTGCTTCCTCCATGGATCCCTTTACTAAGCTGTTGAGAAGCCTGACAAATACAGGCAACAAGCTTTACAAAGCCCTATAAATTCCTACAGTTTGTGTAGTTTAAGGTAAAAAGTTGTATTTATGATTTATTTCTTTTCAGTTTTTTCAAGAGCATACCTTTTTTCCGTTAAAGCACAGAGTGTTTCCAGGCAGAGTCATCTTTTTTCACACTCCAGCATGTTGTTGGTTTAGAAGGAATGCAGTGTCCTGTTTCTAAGTGATCCTAAAAGGACTGCAGGGCTCACCCCTGCAGCCCTAAAAATCCCAAGCAGAACATTTAGAAACTCTTCAAAATCAATTATGGGATCTCTAAGCTCAGCATGCTACTAAAAATCAGTCTGTAGCCCCATTACTTCAGGGCACTAGACAGAAGATTCAGGAAATTTTACATATGAAAACTGAGCTTGTGCTTCAGTTTTAAAACAGAGATTTTATGAAGGCAGATCTCACACCACTCATATCTTGGCCTACAGGTTACATTGGAAGATCAGTCAATTTACTGTTAGCCAGATACAAGATCCGTTATTTGGAAAGATGGTTAAGCATCCTCAGAAATCTTGCAGGCTTTTCAAACTTATTATTGTACTTCATACTCCCATGAGTCCTCCTCTCCTTAAATGAACCCATGACTTACTTAGAAAATGTATGTCTACCTAATGTTGGGGAAGACTGGGGGTAGTCAATATACTCATGGGGAAGACAGTAATTAACATGCCCCTAGAAAAATAGCTCTTACAACTTCTATGCTACATGCAGACAATGTAGTAATTAGGCTACCATCAGAGGGAACTATTTTAACACTTTACACTGTTTCATGGTGCAAGGATGATGTTGGTCCTTTTCTGACAGGAAAACATCTGCAGGGCTATGCCTGCTGCAGCCCTAGCCCAACAAGACTGTGAAACACATTACCTATGAGGAGAGGGCTGCTGAGGTATGCAGGAGGGATGGGCACAAAACAAAGGTGAAACACACTAGTGAAGCTAAGGGAAGAGAAATAAAATGTTACTGTTTAATGCAAGGAGCATCAAAAATAAACTTGATGAGTTAAAACATATATTATTCACTAAAACATTTATATTTGTAGGGACCAAAGAAACATGGCTTAAGGCAGAGGACTGGGTTGAACAAGTCCAGGATTATGATTTTTTCCATAACTTGAACACATTTGATTTCAATAAACTTTAAAAATGTATATGACAAAACTGTAGAAAACATAATTATTTTGGACAAGATAGGCATTCATGTAATTGAAAAAATATAAGTACTGATGTTTTTTTTTTTTAGAACAAGCGGGAAAAAAAAACAGTGGATCCACCTGGGAGTAACCCAACAAGTGAGATTCAAACAGTACAGACAGAAATAAATAAATAAAATGGACTTCAAGCTTATTATATCATTAGTGTAAGCAATATGTTTACTGAATTGATGAGCCTAGATGGTTGACTAGAGTATTCTTCAAAAGATACAAGTAATTTAAAATAAATCTTAACTGTAAACTTATAACATGGAATATTGCAGGCCTAGGTGCTCACCTGGTAGATATAGATTGGAGTAATTTTGTACAAGGATATCATATTTTATGCCTTCAAGAAACATTGCACTCAAATGAGACAGATATTTATATGAATGGATATGATAGTTATCATAAACCAGGAAAAAGTGTAGTAAAAAGGAAGATATCTGGGGTCTTGTTACTTGTTTCAAAATTGATAAAAATATTACTGTTACATTAATAGATAGCTCTTCAATAGCACAGGCTTTCTGTGTTAGTTTATCAACATGCAGCTTTGCACTAATAAATATATACATACCTCCAACAAATTCAAAATATTATAGTGCAACACTTTTGGAATGCACTGGAGTCCCTTATGCACAAAACTGAGATAAATAAACCTGAATCTAATGTAGTGTTGTGTGGTGACCTCAATTCTAGAATAGGCTCTTTTGATGGATCATGAGATAATGAAATTCAGAACTGGCTATTCCTGTAGCTGCAGATCAACATCAAGATTCCTTAGATAAAAGATTAATAATATGGGGAAAAAATTAATAAGCGATCTTAAATATATTTAACCTTGCTCCAGTAAGTGGTAGAATTAAACCTGATAAACTGGGTAACTTTGCACATTATAAATCTGTTTTGATTTTATTTTTTAAATGGAGATATGAATTATTGTAGCCTCCGATTAACTATATGAGGCTATATCACTGCATTTTATGAACATATAACAAGTTGAAATTAGGAATTATAAGAAAATAAGGTGAGAATCAGAACATGACAGAGCAGTGATTGAGGTACTAGAAATTTAAAAATTTCTGGACTTGATTACTTTTTCAGAGGACTCTACAGAATTACAAAGTTTATTGAAGAACTGTTATTCAGAGATTTGAAAATTATGATATAAACCCTTATCACAAAGTTAGAAGCTAAAACTAAGTAAACATGGTTTGATAAGGAATGTTGTATGTCTAAGAGGAATTACTAAGTTAGTGAGACACAAAGACATCAAATGATAAAATAAATTCAAACAATTAAATATGTATAGGCAAGAGTATAAGAAATTTCTTAAAACAAACAGAGATTATTTAATCAAAAACAGTAGCAATGCCTGCTGGACATTATTGACAGTAAGGACCAGCAGTCCTTTTCGCTAATGGTTGCCAAAGGCACAAATAATAGTAAAATACAACAAATATATACATCACTGAAGATATGTGGATTAAATATTATGCAATATGTTTTTTAATCCAAGTCTTATAAATGCAAGACCAGAATGGGAATCAGCAGTAATAAGTACTTGTTACATAAATATTACATCAAAAGAAATATATCTAGCAATTGTATCTTAAAGAAGAAAAAAACTCCTGGGCCTGATCAAATTCCTCTGAAGTATTTTGTGTATCCCTTCATTACAGACAAAAATACTAACCTCATTATTTAACATTTGCATAAAAACAGAAGTATTCCAACTGAATGGAAGGGGCAACAATTTTTCAATATATAAAAGGGTGACAGAAAAGACCTAAAATGTATCATCCAATCCTTCTACTGGATACAGTGGAAAGATTTTTGCCAAAATAATTCTAAATAGGTTAATTGATCAAATAAATAACCTAGGAGAACTATCAGAATTACAAGCTGGCTTTTGCAGTGGTTATTCCACTGTTGACAACACATTTATAATAACACATATTTATGAAAAATGTGTTGCCCTCAGAAATCAAAATATTTATGCTGCTTTCATTGATTTTAGTCAAGCTTTTGACACTATTTCCAGAATTACTTTGTGGCAGGTTATATACAAATGGGGAAATGACCTATATTGATTAGTATTATTAGAGAACTGTATACTCAAACATGGGCTCAAGTGAGATGGGTAAGCAAGGTCAGATAATGTTAAGTTTACTACAAATAAAGGGTTAGGCAGGGTGCATTATAGCCCCCATTCAATATCTACATTAATGCATTGTTGGTATTTTATAGTAATGTAGATACTGATTCTCCAAAATAGGCAATCATTACTGCCTGGCACTTGCCTATGTCAATGATTTGGTTTTATTGACACTCACTCAGTCAGGCTTACAAGCAAAATTGAACAAACTTGTGGAATTTGCAAATGAGGATGATTTAAAAATAAATGAGACCGAAAGTCCAGTTCTGATTTTTGGATCCAAAACATCTAACATGATATGGAAAGTAAATGACATATGCATAAAAACAGTGGATGAATATGTGTATTTGGGTTTGACTCTTTCAAGCAATAGGAAATGGCTAAATCACATGGACAAACTTAAAACTAAACTTAAACAGCAGGTACACTAACAAGCTTTAATTATAATTATGGTGGGAATACTGTTTTGCCAATTTTAACTGCAGTAAAGCAAACTATTTCGCACAGATAACATATCAGAGTGAAGTGTGGGAAGCAAAGAAAATTGATTTACTTGAAGCTTTGCTAAATAAATTATATTAAACAGTGTTGGGCTTGGCCCTCTGCACCAAATATGTTGGTTAGGGCAGAGTTAGGCATCTATAGCCCAAAAGCATTGATCAACAATAGAAACTTACTTATTTGATAAAAGTGTCTAGGATGGAAAAAAACAGATTACCTTGACAATGCTTAGAAGAAAAATGAAATGGCAGACGCTGGGATGTAGATAATCAAATTGGTTAAAAATATTGACTTACCACTTGATAGATATGGTTTAAGATTTCTAAAACAATATAAAAGCAATGGAATCCAAATCAGTATGAAGTTTAACAAATACATTACTAATGGAAGCATTAATTTCTATAAAGAAAATGACTTAAATCAAGCAGCTGGACTAACAGTCTCTACATGACTTGAGACATGAGTTCAGATACTTCCTAGATGTTCTAATTGAGCAAGAAAAGAGAAAGCTATACACTTAGATATCGTTTGAGCTTTTTATAGAAGAATCTTAAAAACTTGATATTCTAAATCTAGTAGTTTGACTGAGAAAATGTGCACCTGCACTAGACCAGGTATAGAATACCTAGATCATGTGATGGTCTCCTGTGCATGGTATGATACTGATAGAAAATATTGGCTTCATCCAATATGGAATTCAAACCAAACTACAGATAATGTTGTACTTCTAAATATTATGTTTACAGTAAAAGATGATTAAATAATTAATAGTGTAGCCTCCTATTGAAAAAATATTGAAAAATGTGTTTAAAGCATGCAGGGCACTAGAAATGTATAACTTTAAGAATTTTTGAAAATGGTAAAATTATTTATTGAAGTATAATCCTTCTTTATTATTGTATTTGCATAAAGCTTTTTGCCTGTATGGAATTTTTGCATGTTATCTACATTTTATAAGATGTCTGTACTTTATGAATAGTGACTGAACAATAAGCTTACTTACTTACTTACATAAAGAAAGGGAAGATAAGAAGGGTGTGTGGATTCTATGCAGCTTCACATCTGAAGGCACATGAAATTAACATTATGAATGATGTGAGTTTAAAGGTAGAGCAGATATGGATTAAAATCAGAACAAGGGTGAGGACGGTAACCATGGGTTTGAGTTATCATTCCTCCCAGTTTAACAGAAGCACAGAATACATCATTTATGAATATGCTAGAAAACATCAACATAAGTGATAATTGTGTTCTGATGGGAGATTTCAGTTTCTAAAATAAACTGGAACCTACTTCAAGGTACCAGTCAGTTAGAAAATAAATTTATTGAACTATGCCTAACAACAGTTTAGAATAGTATGTAAAGATAACACCTAAGAAAATAACATTCTTGACCTAATTTTCAGCAGTATTGAGAGTGGAATAGACAACATCAAGATTTTGAAACCTTTGGGATCTAGTCATCATAATATGGTATTGTGTTAACTTCTAGGAGATACCCCAAAATAACTGGTAAAACAAACAGGTACCCCTCCTCTATCCCTCCTCTGTCCCTTCTCATGATTTGCCTCAGCAATCAGTTTGCATCATGCTCCTTCAGCACCTGCCACCCCACCTTCCCCTCCCCAACTTCCAGTCCCGTGAGTTTCCCTAACAGTCACTACTAATGCAGGCTGCCTGACCATGCCCCTCACACCCCACCATTTACTCTAGCATGTCTTCTCCCTCAGTCTCCCCTCACTCCCCATTTCTCTGTGTACCTTATCACCCTTCTTCTCCACCCTTCACCTCCACCACAGTACCTACTTCTCTCTGTACCTTCTTCTTCACCCCACTGCCAGCTATCCCTGTCCTCTGAACTGCTGACAAGGCAAAGGTGGCTGCTTATTCCCCTTCACCTCATAAAGTGTTTTCTTGTTATTTTAACTTGTACCTTGTTTTGAGTTATTCTGTAAGTTCTGAATCCAAGCTGTATCGCTCATTGTGATGTACCTTTGCTTTCTCCTATTGTACTTTTCTTTTGCAATCTATGACATGGAACCTTTGTAAAGAGCTTACGCTCAATGGTCTTTTATGAATCACTAAATAAATAAATACTAAAGTGGACTACATGAGCATCAAACAACATTTACATAACTTGGAATGGAAAGGAGCTACAGGATTTAACCTTAGAAAATATGGACAAAATAAACAACAAACTCCAACTTGTATAGACAAATTTGTCCCTTAGTAGTAGACACATATAATGGATGAGGCTGAATACCTAAATGGTTTACCAAAGATTATGGAGAATGGTAAAATAAAAGACAAATCATAACAAAAATACAGGAAAAATGCAACACAGAAAAGAGGGGTAAGTATAGGAAGCATATTAAAAAATGTAAATGGGCAATAAGAAAGGCCAAAGCTAAGGTAGAACTGAACTTAGCAAGAAACAAAAAGATACCTGTAAAAAGTTTTATAACTATGTGGGAGTCTTAGATATGGACATAAATAAATCAACAACCTAAAGGAGAGAGATAAAATAATAGACAATGAAGTGGATATGACTACTAAATTTAATACATATTTCTTAAGTGTATTTCAAGATCAAGACAGTGCAAATATAAAGAAAATTGACAATTGTGAAAAGGAGAGCCTAAGAACACTATTATTTCAGTCAGGTAGGTCTATGACAAATAAAAAACCCTTAATAAACATAAATTATGGCCCTGGCAGATTTCATCCAAACTTTCTAAATAATATGACTAAAGAACTAGCTGAATCCATGGCATATTATTTAATAAGTCATTAGAATAAGGCAAAACATTAAAAGAGTAGAAAGTCACCCATATTTCACCCATACACAAAACTGGAGCTATATCTAAAGTGAAAAACTGTTGCCCTATTAGTATTACCTCTGTCATGGGTAAAATAATGTAGAGTTTTGTAAAACCTTTCTAGAAGAAAATCCAAAACAACCAGGGTCGATAGATATCTCACAACATGGATCGGAGCAAGGTAGATCCTGTGTCAGTAATCTTCTAGACTTTTTGAGCTGGTGAGCCAAGCACTGGATCAAGGCATGCCTGTGGATGTGGTGTACTTGGATTACACTAAAGTTTTGATTTAGTTTCCCATGAAAGCTAATAGAGACACTTCTAGAGGTAGAAGTGGATAAATGTCTATTGTTATTGATGCAGTCCTGGCGGGAGGACAGGATGCAAAGGAGTTCATATCAGAGGTCATCTATCAGACTGGTGAAGGGTTACTAGTGGGGTACCCCAGGGATCAATATTGGGACCCCTGTTGTTTGCTTCCTTTGTATTTAGTATGCAAGTATTTAGTGGGCCTGGTTATGGAAGTACACCGATGAGACAAAAGTAGGGTGATTGTGAATGATGCTGACTCCATTAATAACTTACAAAAGCAACTTTAGGATCTAGAAATATGGGTGAAAATTCAATGAAAGTAAATACAAGGTTATGCACTTTGGGTCAAATAATACAAAAGCATAGTATACAATAAAATACAAAATCATATCTAGCACTGATAATGAAAAGGACTTAGGGTAATAATTACTAACAATCTGAGTTTTGATACACATAACAAAGAGGCAGTAAAAGGGCTAATAGGATAATGGGTAACATCTTAAGAAACATAGAAAGTAAAAGGTAAGATGTGTTGGTGCCTTTGTATAGATCTCTGGTCAGACCTGTACTGAATATGGTGCCCCTTTTTCACTCCCCAAAGTATAGGTTGTACAAAGATGATGGAGCGAGTACAGAGAAGGTTGACAAAGAAAGTTAATTCAGTCAAAAATAAAACCTACCATTACAGATTACTGGAACTGGGCTTGTACTCCTTAGCTTATAGGAAAAGTAGAAGATCTATGTTACATGCATAAGGCTTGTAATAATGAAGTAATCTGGGAATCTACTGGTCTAAGCAAAAAACAAACACGGAAGGACAACTACAGCACACCATCATCAATTAAAAGGAGAAGTATAAAACCACCAGAGGGACAGTGATCAATCAAAGAGTGGTAGTAACATGGAATGCACTCCTAGCAGTGGTAGTTGAAGCATCTAGTATGGCTTCTTTTAAAAATTTATTAGACAAAGATATGGGAGACAAAATAAGGGAATATCTCCACTGATAAGTGGCAAGTCTGCTATGGCTCCAGTAGCAGCTTGACTTGAATCTTCTACATATGAACCTATGGTGTGAACTACAGACATCCCACACAAGGGGAAGAGCTGGGCAGCATACTTTAGAAGCCATCCGCAGAATCACAGATACATGGGAGGTGCTGCTGGAAGTAGACTTTAATCTGCCAGATATGTATTGGAACAACCAGGCTGCAGCCACAGCTATGAACAGAGACATTCTGAAGCCCTGCAGGGGCTTGCCTTAAGACAGCTAGTGATGGAACTTACCCAAGAGGGAGCGACTTCAGATCTGGTACTCACCAATGGGGCCAGAATTACAGGCATAAAGTGTGCGCCATCTGGGATCAAGCGATCACAGTGTGGAGTAGTTTCAATGTGAGAACTGCAGAAGAGCCAAACCACATGAAAGCAAGGGTCCTGGATTTCAGGTGGGCCAACTTTCAAAGATGGAGGAATGTCTTAGAAATCACTGGAAGAGAAGAAGAAAGAGGGAGGGTGGAGGAACAATTGGATAATCTTAAGGGAGCCATGTCAGAGGCAACAAGCCATTGCATTAGGCAAGTAAGCAAAACAAAAAGAAAGAAAAACACAATGGTTCTCAAAGGAAGTGGCCAAGAAGGTAATGGTGAAAGGTTGTCATTCAGGACGAAGGAAATACAGAGGAAGAAGACAGGTAACTGTGTCTGGAAAAGCAAAGGGAGACAGGAGAAGCAGCCAGGCGCAAAGGTGCAAACAGAACACAAAATAGCCTAGGCAGTAACAAAAGGGACACTAATATTTCAGGTATGTTAGTGAAAGAAAAAGACTAAGAGTGGGATTGTGAGACTAAAGGGAAGAAGGGAAGTGCAGAGGGGACCAAGAAAAGTAGACATCCTGAACAAGTATTTTTGTTCAGTATTCACAGGAGAGGGGGAAGGTGAGACCAAAGTTAGACAACTGAAGCACCACTGGGAGGAGGTGGGCACCAATCTATTTAAGGAGGGAAAGAGTCTTAAAGGAACTCACAATCTGAAAGTGGACAAGGCAATGGGCTGGACAGAATACATCACAGAATATTAAAAGAACTCAGGAGGTGCTGGCAGCACCACTGACAGCCCTGTTCAACACTTCACTGGAAACAGGTGTGGTACCAAAGGAGTGGAGGAGGGTGAACATATGTGTCCCTCTCCACAAAAGTGGGAGGAAGTAGGAGACTGACAATTACAGGCCAGTCAGCCTGACCTTGGTGGTGGGAAATGAATGGAATCACTACTAAAAGAAAGGTTTGTAATACAGTATATCTTGAATCCAATGGAGGATCTGAGGCAGCATGGATTCACAATGGAAGATTTTTCAAACAAATCTGATAGATGTCTTGACTGGGTGACTAGGGAGGTGGATCAGAAAGGAGCAGAGAATGTGGCCTAACTGGATTTCAGCAAACCTTCTACACTCTCCACATAAGAAGCTAGTAAACAAGCTGGAAAGCCTGGGAATGGGTCCTGGGTGGTAATCATGTCAGAAATTGGCTGAACAATAGGACACAGAGGGTGGTGAATAGAGTTCAATCCAAATGGGGAGTGACCAGCAGGGTTCCACAGGGATCAGTGCTTGGAACAATCCTCTTTAATGTCTTCATAGGTGACATTGCAGAGGGCTGGAAGGAAGGTGTTCTCTTGCAGATGACATGATGATCTGCAAAAGGTTGACACTCCAGGAGGGTAGAGAAATGAGAAGGACCTAAACAAACTTGAGGATTGGTCAACAGTGTGGCAGCCAAGATTCAAGGCAAGAAGTGCAAGACCATGCACATGGGCACAGAAATGCAGGAGAGGAATACATGATGGGGGACAGACACTGATGGCCACCAAACAGTAAAGGACCTGGGATTAATCATATCTGATGATCTAAAGGTTACCAAACAATGTGAGAAGGCTGTGAGGAGAGTCAGTGGAATGTTGGGTGCATAGGGAGAGGTATCTCCAGCAGAAGGAAGGAGGTGGTAATGCCACTGTATAGAACGCTGGTGAGACCTCATCTAGAGTACTGTGTCCAGTTTGGGAGGCTGCATCTCCAGAAGGACATAAAAGAGTAGAAGCAGTTCAGAGAAGGGAACAAAATGGTGCAGGAGCTGCACCAAAAGTCATATGAGGGGAGACTGCAGGTTCTCAATATGTATTTCTGGAGGGGGTGATATGATAGAGACTTTCAAATATCTCAAGGGTGTACATTTATTTATTTATTTATTGAAAATGTTTCACCAGGAAAAGTACACTGAACAAAAGATGCTCATCTCACAGTGCGACCTGGGAGGAGGGGTTACAATGCAGGCAGGTATACATACAAAGTTGAATTTAGAAATAGAGCAATACAGATAATGTACATAGTTGGGTGTGGAATACATTAGCACTTTTTACAATAGGAGAACAGTACAGAACATATAGATAAGGTACATAGTTGGGTGGGATTACATTAGCACTTTTCCAATGGGAGAACAGTACAGAACATGAACATCAAGGACAGGGTATACATATCATTGGAACTCATCAAGGGTAATACATGATTACTTAATGCCAATAACAAAACATGAGTGCCAGTAACAGGACTTGCACTGAAGTGAGATGCACCAAGTTGACAGAAGGAGTTGGAAGAGAAGATGGGGTGGTATAGGGTGGGTGGGGGAGGATAGGGGAGCAGTAGCAGTGCGTAAGGCTGAAGAGCGTGGGTTGTTTAGGAATGAGGGGAAGGGAAGGAGAGATTAGGAAGGAATATGAGTGAGGGAGAGTGAGAGTGTAAGTGTGAGGGCAGTGTACAAGCCAGACAATTAGGTGAAGGCCGAGCCGCTGGTCAGGCGCTAAGGGGGATGGAGGAAAAGAAGCTATCGGGGTCATGGCAGTTGCAGTTTGGTGCAAGGAAGTTAGTGAGGCAGAGGGTAGGGAGTGTTTGGATGATGAATGGTGGATCTGAGCCGCAGGTTGTTCCAGAGTTTAGGAAGAGGTAAGAGAGGCTGATTGGCGCGGTGGTCCTACAGTGAGGGATGACTTATAGCCTGGCATCAGAAGATCTGAGGGCATGGGTGGGGTAGGAGGAAGATAGGAGGATGAGAGGTAAGGAGGAGGGAGGAGCCGAGCCAGAGTTGGAAGAGAATTTAGCACTATGAATTAGAGCTGGTTGCACAGGGATGGCAGGGCCAGTGAACAGAGCCTCCAGTGATGTGAGCGGGGCATCAAGGGCAAAGTGGCAGAAAGCATTAAAGAGGGGTCAAGTCTGGTTAGGGTGGTCTTGGTCACGGAGCTGTAAATGACATTGCAGTAGTCGAAGGAGGGGAGGATCGTTTCTGGACTAATTCACGTCTGACAGGTGCAACGACAGACTAGTGTGGTTTTGATAGAGGGCACCAAGTTTTGGGTGCAGTTTGAAATGATGGCATCCACGTGTGTGCAAAAGGAGAGGTGGCGATCAAGCCAAACCTCTAGATACCTGAAGGAGGGCACTTCATCAAGGACGGTGTTATTTAGGGTATGGAAGATCGGGGAGGTGAGCTTGGAGACGCTGTGCTGAAAGAAATAGAGACAGTTTTCTTGGCATTTAAGGAGAGCTGGTTGGTATTGAACCAGCGCTGGTTTTTGTTGAAATCGTTTGAAGTTTGGAGGAGACTTCTTCGTGGGTCTGGCTGGAGGTAAAGAGGACCGTGTGGTCTCGTGCATGTGGATTGCGGTAGTAGAACAAGAGTTAGGCAGATCATTTAGAAGGATGGAGAAAGGATGGGGCCAAGAACTGAGCCTTGGGAACACCGGTGGTGATAGGGAGGGAGTTGTGGTCAGCTAGTTTAGTGGATTGGGTTCTATTTAGAAAGTAGGCACTGAACCAGTTTGTGGCAGACACTGCTAACCCAGCCCTCGATAGGCAGGATAGTAGGAGAGGATGGGATACCATGTCAAGGCTTTTGCTAGGTCAATGAAGATAGCGGCAGTGATTAGATCTTTATCCATCCCAGTGAGGATGGAGTCCATGAGTCTTAGTTGGGAGGAGGTGGTAGAGTGGTGTTTTCGGAAACTGGACTGAAATGGGTTGAAGAAGTTAGTTTCAGAGAAAGTGAGAGAGTTGGGATAGCACTAGGTGTTCCTGGAGTTTGGCGAAGGCGGGAGGTGGGAGATGGGATGGTAGTTAGTTGTGGAGGAGGATCACCACCTTTTGGGAGGGGTATGACAGTGGCATGCTTCCACTCAGAGGGGAGTGACTTGGTGGTGAAAGCGAGATTAGTAAGGCCGCGAGGGAAGTAGCAATGGTGGGGCAGATAGGAAGAGGAGTTTGTTATCAAGACCATTGGGGATTTGGTTTTGAGGGTTCAGGGAGTGAAGGCAACTAGGGTTTCGGTGGGGAGATGTGTCTGAAGGAAAAGGGCTCCTACCAGATGGAAGGTGGATAGATGTCTGGGGAGTGGGGTGATTGCAGGAGGAAGGGAATCTAGGGGGCCTGGGCACAGGTAGTAAAATAGAATTAAACTGGAGGCTACCTTCAGGGGTCGGAGAGGAGTCCTGGGTGAGGAGGAGGAGGGAGGCTTGTTGTTTGGGGGTGAAAAGGAGTTAATGACTTTCCAGAATTTGGAAGGACTCCCAAGATTTGCATTTAGGTATTGTTAAAATAATCGGCCTTAGCTAAGTAGATGGCCTTTGTGCACTTGTTGCGGAGCATGCGGTACATGATGTAGTTGCCTGGGAGGGCGTGGATTTGAAGTTTGCCAGGCCTTGTCATGGCTTGTGTGGCAAGCTATCAGCTCAGGGGAAATCCAGAGTAGGGTGAGACCCCAGACTCTAACCCATCGCAGGGGGCGTGTTTGTCCCAGGTGGTGAGGAAGGTGTTCCAAAAGTGTGTGAGGACCGCTCCCATATTACAGCAGCTAGAGCTCGGGCCCAATTAGAGTGAGATAAATCATCCAGGAGGAGAGAGGTTGAGGGATTTAGGACCGTTGGAATATAAATTTGGGAGGGATTTAACTCTGTGAATCTTGCAGACCAAGTAGATTAGATGATGGTCACTGATGGAATCAGGAGGAGGCCTGAACTGATGACGAGTGTGGTGGGATGTGTGTTACCAGTCTAGAGGGAGTGTTACCGACTTATGGTTGAGCGCAGGGTTCAAATGGTTTGACTAAGGCTGAGAGTGGTAATCTCAGTTTGGGTTTTTAAAGTGGGTGCTAGCCAGTTGTGATTAAAGTCACCCATGACGATAGTTCACCCAACTGTGTGAGAGACGAGACTGGCCCAGAAGGTCGGTGACTATTGTGGTTGGCGTGCCTGGGCAGCAAATTCCAGCCACAAAGATAGGTAATGAGGAGGGAGGGACAGCTTTACCATAAGAAACTCATAAGCTTTGGGTTCAGCTTTGGTGAGAGAGACAGTGAAGTGTACAAGAAGGTAGCATCTTTCAAAAAGATGTTCAAGATCAATGGGGCATGATATGAAGATAGGGAGGGTGGACTTAGAGGTAATGTGAAAGCATTTTATTCATGGAAAGGTTGGTGGATCCATACAATAGCCTCTGGCAGAGGTTGTAGGTCAAAACAGTAGGGGATTCAAAATGCATGGAACAGATGTAAAGGAACTCTAGCAATAGGAAAGAGAGGTTAGCTCAGATTGTTTAGGATCTGCATTATATGAAACAGGTAGGGAAAATGGGGAGACTAGGTGGGCCAAGAGGTCCTTATCTACCGCATGTTCTGTTTCTATGTTTCTATGTCTGTCCTGTTTACCGCCACCCATAATCATATCTTTGCTTTCCTGAATACATGGTATGTTTTCATGTGTGGTATGTCTGCACACATTTCAGTTCAGTGTGTGTTTGTGTGTGTGGGCATATAGTCACATAGCATTCCAGCTATGTGTAATTATCCTTTTCATTTTCTCCAGATGTCCTTTCCTACTTCCCCACCCTTGTCACCTTTCAGCCTACTTATTATGTCCAGGTCAATATATCCTACTTGAGGACTGTTCAGATCATTCTCTGCTGTGATAAATGAGTTTGATTCCCAGTTGTGAATATTTTTTTTTCTCATTATAGTTTATTTGTTAGCTTCTCTCTCAAGAAACCTTCTAGCTTGCCATGCAGAATGATAACACTTTGGCAGAACACCAGAAATTACAGTAGTTGGGAGGGCTAGGTTTGATTCCCAGTGGGATTTTTCTTATTCACTATGATTTTTTTGTTAGTAAGCATCTTTCTCTAGAAGCCTTCTGTTTCCTCATGTGGAAAAACAGTACAGGAGCAAACACCGGGACAATAGTTGGGACGATAGCTGGGTTTGATTCTCAGTTGTGAATTTTTTCTCACTGCTGTTTTTGTTGTTAGTATACACATATTGTATAAAATAAATTGTTAGATGTCATTGCTAATATCAGTGATAGGGCTTTCAGGACTTGGGTAGGTTTTCAGACCATGGAATTGTTGGTGCCCTTGAAATGAAGAACATTCAAAAATAACAGTCCTACTTCTATCAAGATTAATCTATTAAAAAGAGATTAATTGGGGCTTCTCAATCATGGTTCATGAAACCTTTTTATTTACAGAAGATCATGCTGACTTTAGAGGCCCTAGGGCAGGAACTGATCACATTATAAGTTCAGAGACTGTACTGTATATTGTGTGGGGTATGCTTGTTTATTCTGTGAAGTATATGTGTGTGTTGCATACATATATGTATCTGAATTGTACACTATCTTTGTGTACATTGTTTAGCATGTATATATGCTTTTACTATACAAAAAGGACACATCCATACCCTGGCACTGATCAATACTATTGGTACTCTGATTCATATTAATGTACATACACACATATTGATATACCTACTGATTTAATTATATTTAACAAAAAGTGTGTTTATATATTACACAGTGACTTTGGAGGATGCTAGTGGTGTTCCGAAAGGAGAACCACAGCCATTTTTCTAGTTTCTATCCCACATTATGCATCTCATCCCATTATCTGTAAAGATGATCATGCATTCTCTATGATAGTCACATAATACTGTAACTGTTACCTTACTGAAAACATGGATATGGTTCAGATTTAGTGTATTTGTACTCAATAATATGATGAAATAATACAAGTAAAAATAATGTCAAAGCCCTAGCAGCAAGGCTCAGAAACCTGACATGGACTGAGACCTTATTTGAAGTACTCATGGTGCATGGGAGGAGGATAGGAGCTCAAAATCTCTGTATTTAACAGCTTGCTAAAAGTTGGTGTGCAGTAGAGGGTTTTGCATCCTAGGTGATTGGGGAAACTTGGGGTGATAGGAGGCTGTTCAAGTCATACAGACTTCACCCCAACATGATGAGAATAGGGGCACTGGAACAGAAGTTCAAGACCTATTTGAGATTTAAACTAGTTAATGGGGAGGCTTGGCCAGAAACAGTCTAGGGCTAGACCTTTAATAGGTAAACAGTTAAGTTCTCCAAGATTACAGAAGACAGGGAGGGATTGAGGCAAGGAAATGTCAGTGATAGGGATATTCCAAGAAACAGAGGGGAGACTCAGCAGGTAAGGGAGGGAAAAGCACAGGGGAATGATGAAAAGTACTAGTATGGGGTATCTGAAAGAAAGAGGGTGCCAAGATGCTTGGAGAGAATCATATGAATGTCAACAGTCTAGGCAATAAGACTGGTGACCTCCAGGCTTTAGTGGAGAAAGGTAAGGCACATATCATGGCAGTAGCAGAGACATGGGGCACACCAAATAATGGCTGCAATGTCATGGTTTGTGTATATATTTTATTCAGGAGGAACAACAGTGCAAGGAGGTTTACCCTGTATATTAGGCATGATAGTAAGATGGGAGACAAGGAAAAGGAGAGTGAAAGCACAAATGTTATGGGTACAATTAGCTCCTGAAAATAGAGGCTGATTTTTATGGGAATGGCATAGAGACCCCCAAACTTAGAAAGTTGATAAGGAATTGAGGATTGAAGTCAAGCAGGCTCCTGGAGTGGTCTTATTCTGGTGGGTAACTTCAACATAACGGATATCGACTGGAGCATCCCAGTGCATGGAGCTGTGACAGTAGGGAGTGGTGGACATCCCTCAGAACTGTTTCCTGACAAAACATGTAGAGGAACACAATAGGGAAAGAAGTACCATGGGCTAGTCCCAAACAATGGCAACACTTGGGAGACTATCAGTAGATGAATCAGTACAAGGAATAATTTTATGGTAAATTTGATTTAGCACTGAGGGCACATAGGCATGAAAATAGTACAAGTGGTGCTATACTTTCATAAGGCAAACTTCAAGAAGATTGAGGGAGAACTGAGAACAGGTCTAGTAGGATATCACCAAATAGAATGAGTGGAAGGGAAATGGGATTTTATTAAGAACAAGGCTATGGAGGTAACAAAATGTGCCTCAGGCATTTAGGAAGAACATAAAGCAGAGAAGGCTGAATTGGTTCTCAACGAGGTCAGGGAAGCAGTGATAGCAAACAAAGCAGCATTTGGAGAGTGCAGTGCAAGTCATCACAGTCGAAGGCCAGTAGGAAGATATACATCAGCAGTGTCAGGAGACAAGCAAGACTGTAAGGAAGGTGAAGGCTAATGCATAACATAGGAGAGCAGTGGTGGTTAGAGACATCGGACTTTGTGCATAGCACAAACAAAAGGTTAGCAACAGGGTAGGTGGTCAGGAGCAAAGACTCTCACATGCAGTTCTTTCCATTGGGGTACCAGAAATATGCTCCTGAGGAAGCCTTGTGGCAAAGTGCTGGGTTAGTGTGGTTGTTGTTGGACTGGGATAAGGTGTGTTTTGTAAATTACCATCTGTTTTAACACTGCATAAAGCAAAGAAGAATTAATGGAAAGAATAGCTTGTGAAAGTCATTTGTTCCTGACCACCTAGCCTGTTACTCACCTTCTGTTTGTGCTATGTACAAAGGCCGCTTATCATTGATTTTATCCTAGCCTGGATCATATAGATGAAGCACCCCCTTTTTCTTTTTTTTGCATACTTTGTTTACGCCGTTCTTCCAACCTGGCTGCCCTCTCCTTCAGGCAGCCAAGTCCTCACCTCCACCATTCTCCTGTTCTGCCATCTGTCTCCCCACTGCTGACTGTCCCAACAAATTCCTTCATCAGGGGACCTCCACCCATGGAGGGGAGGGAAGATTGAGGTGGAGCACTTTCTTGCATCTTGGTCGGCCTGGGTTGACTCGGGGCTTCCAGCTTGCAGCCAGGGAGGTGGGACACCGTCATCTGGTCTGCATTCTGTTCCCTGCCCAAAGAAGGCATGCTGTGGCATCCTTGCTTCTTCGCGTTAGGGGATGTGGTCACCCATGCCACACAGAGCAAGCCTGAATATGGGTCAAGGAGCTGTTGCTAGTGTAATGTGCTCTGAAACCCTCCCCCAGAGGGGAGCATCCAAGGAACACTCTTGAGCCCTCCTGCCAGGCTCCACTCCTGATGTCCCAGGCTTGGGTGTGAACCTGGGTTGCCAGCGTGCCAGGTGATCCCTATCGCCTGGCACCATGGAGACAGCTACACCCCTTTCTTACTCACAGAGCACTGTTTTTTCTCATACAAAGAGTTTTGTGGTTAAAGACAATGGCAAGACATTTCTTTAGTTACACATAGGAATGAAGGAAAGGTAAATGAGTCACAGAGAGACTGAAAAAGGGCTTTACCTGGGTGGAGAATGAAAAATGGCTATGACCCTTACTGAATACTTCAGCTTGATCTTTAAAGCAGAGCAAGGAGGCACACTCCTAGACAGTTGCAGTTAGGCAAGACAGACAGGAACTTGGCCAAAGGGATTTGTCTCAGAAGAGAAGGTGCTTAAAGTATTATTGGGGCTAAAGGTAGAGAAACCCCAAGACAACATGGACTGCACCACTGTGCTGAAAGAACTGGAACAAGCCTAAAAGAACCTCTGGTGGACCTATTCTCTTGCTCCCTGGATGAACAAAGTGGTTGTTTTGGATGAACAAGAAATTTCAGAACACATGCTTTCAGGCTGCACAGAGCCTTTCTTCGGTATAACAATTTCTTCAAAAGCAAACTTTTATTCAGTGGGTAGTGCAATCTACTAACATCAGTTAGCATACATAAGAAGGGGTTGTAGATCTAAAGACAGGATGGCTCTAAGGAAGTGTTAAAATATCCCTTTGAAATGCAGTAAAGCCAGGATACTGGAGTCAAAGGAAATGGTTAGAGGTGGGTGGGGATAGGAATAGGAATATGGCAGAGAATCCAGAAGGAGTATTCCAGATTTTTGGGGTAACACTACCACAGGTAAACTGAGACAATCTTATCGCTAAAGAAGGGAAAGGCCTACGACTTCCAAACTTACAGGCATATTTCATAGCCTGCCAGGCACAGTACTTAACCCCACACCTACTGGAAGATGGACCCCAGACTGGACACATGATGGAAGAGAGATCAAGCTTGGTCACAAGATATTTAAAGCACTGAGGACAAAGAACTAAGTTCAGTGAGTAACCCCTGGCATGGGTACATCTAAATATCCTTAACACCACCTTCTCTGACCTTAGCTTCTACCTCAACACTATTGACTCCACCACACAGCATGCCTCCTACAACACCCCACCACATGCCTCCCTTAACACCCCACCTAGCAAGACCGCACATGACAACCACCCAAGTTTTACTTTAAAACAATAACGGAACCAGAAACCACTAAATATGTAAATGTGTACCAAACAAACCAGGGTAGGCAGTGACACAATATACATGAAGCTCCTCACCTTAGCACTTGATGTCCTGGAAACCAATTACCAAACTGTACAACCTCTGTCTCCACTACTCCAAATTCCCTGCCCTCTGGAAATCTGTGATTGTCACTCCAGTACACAAGGGAGGTGATAAAGCGTGCATTCACAAACTATAGACCAATTTTCATACTCTCCCCTCTATTCAAGCATTGGAATGTATAATCCAGACCAGCTGATGTAATACCTCAATAGCTACACAACCTACTGTGCCTCCAAGCAGCGGCTTTAGACAGCAGCACACCATCTCAGCTCTCCTTGAATTCATCAACTTACTACATGAGTCACTGAACAAGGTCAAAATAGTTGGGTCAATTTTTCATTGACCAAACCAAGACATTCAACCTCTTGACCCACACACTGCTAATGGAAAACTCATGGGGACTGGCCTATCAATGGAAACTGTGGGTAGTTTGAGAACTACCTAACAGACCACAACCAAAGAGTGAAAATCAGTGGAGTACTCTCTGACTCTAAAGCAGTGTCAGTAGGGGTTCCCCAGAGATCAATATTGGCCCACTACTGTTTAGTCTGTTCATTAATGACCTGCCTGCTGCCTGCAATGCAGCCCACATCCTGCTCTATGCAGATGATACAGTTATCTTCACCAGCAGTACTAAGCAGCAAGCTGCCAGCTATACCTCTCAGCACAACTTCTACTGCCTTGAACGTTGGTTCTTACAGAACAAGCTGCTTCTAAACCACACAAAAAAACAAAAACAATGATATTTACCAGCTTACAGAGGAAGAATAAATGTTTGCCCTTTTCTGTCTATAACCAAATGGTGAGCTATTATAACAAGTAAACTCCTTCAAATATCTTGTTATACACCTTGACATCGCAGTAATATACATCCAGCATATTGACCATGTCGTTAGTACAGTCAACAAAAACTGGGGTTCTTTATAGACACAAGCACTTTATGACACCAGAGACTAGGAAACTTGCTGTGGCCTCCTGGGTTCTCTCCTCCTTGGATTATGGACTGGTAATCTATGGATCTGCAACAGACACCAACCTCAACAGAATCAGGACACTCTTAAATAAGGCTTTTCACCTCATCCTTAATGCAGACAGGCCCACATACACATGCAACCTCTATCAGAGCACAAATTGACTTACACTAAACCTCAGAATAAAATTCCAAACTTGCCTAATTGGGAAGAGCCCTACTATGGCTCATCCCCAACTCCAATCCCTGCTACATACAGTACCTCCTATAACCACCACTCTACTAGGAGTGTTGCAAGAAATACACTGTATGTCCCACAATTTAGAATGTTGCGAAATTATATTTCGCTGATGGGAAATCCTGGTAATCTGACAATTTAACGGTGCAAAATATTTACAAATTTGCCCGTTACATAAAATATTTCACCAAGTGCGAAATGCGGAATTTTGCCTGAAAATGGAAAATTTCACCATTAAAGTGGTGAAATTTCACAGCTGACAGGAGAATTTCACCTTCTGCAGGTGAAATTTTGCATTACGTGAGCAAAATTCAAATTGTTCACAAAATTTCGTGAAACGGATCAATTTCGCGTAGTATTTTGTGTAATGAAATTTGCCTATTTGGCACATCTTTACCCATGATGTAGGACCAGTCAATCCATGAGGGCTTTTCCTTACTGAGTGCCAGCCTGGTTAAATGAACTCGCCACCTCACTGCTGAAGTTACCCATGTTGAACCAATTTAAATCTTATCAGAGTAAATACCTCGCTCAACAATACGTATGCCCGTGCAATCACTAGACAGGTCTTTTCTAACAATGTTCCCTAGCTGTGCTACTTGGCATGCCTGGATTATTATAAAGTTGATTGCCTGCAACTGCCCTAACCTTGGACAGTGCATCGCCTGCTACTACTGCACTTTGTATTATATTTACGACAGGAAGTAGTTTCTGATTGCTTCTCTGAATAGTGTAAATATTGTAAATATTCTTAGATCTTGCATGGTCCTTTCATGCATGTTTCTACTTGAACTGTACTTGCATACTACCTGTATTTCTGTCGTGGAACCTTTGTAAATGATCTCTGCTCAAAGGTGTCACTCTGAATATTCAATAACTAAATAAATGAATGCATGGAGAGAGGCAACACTGCACAAAGGGAGAAATCTAATTGAAACATACATTCCTCCATCAGGAAAATGTAGGGTTTGGCACGGCAAGAATTTTTGTAGAATTTAGGTATATAGCCATCCATGCCAGGAGATTTTCTGGTGGCAAGATCTCTAATTACCTGGTGTATTTCTTCACAGGTTATGGTGGCCCTAGTCTTTCCCTCTACTCTTCATCAGGTTTGAGTAACTGAGCATTTTGCAGAATCTTTAAGATTCTCTGTATACCTAACTCCTTTTCATCCTTGTATACTGCTGCATAAAATTCCTGAAATGCTGCTGCTTTCTGTCTTGGCTGGTGCAGGCATGACTTGCTCCATGATTTTTCTAATCCTTGTATATGCCAGTCTGTCTCTGGTTTTGGAGCCAGACAGCCATAAGTCTACTAACCTTGTTCCTGTGCTCAGAGTATTTTGATTGAGGAACCTGATCTGCATTTCTACCTTGTGTGTCATGATATTTTCTAGCTCTTGCCTTAATTTTCTCAACTGTGCTAGGATTTCCTAGTCTGGCTTTGTTAATGCTTAATTTCTAGTTTGGTGACATCAGTTATGAGCCTCACTTTGGCTTATCTCTTTTATGTATGGCATATGCTATACAGTGGCCCTTGAGCATTGTTTTTAGTGTCCCATATATGTATTTCTGCTATAAGTCAGATTCCTTATTTATGTCTAGGCAGTCTTTGATATGCTGTCTCATCTGTGAGACAAAATTGTTATCATTCAGCCAGCCAGCATACAGTTTCCAGAAAGAGACTCTTCAGATGCCCCATATCAACTATTAGTTTCATCGGACCTGGCCCAAAGTGTTATTTGCTTTATCTCATACCCTAAACTAGGGAAGTCATGACTTTTGGGAGATAAAACCTATCCAGTCTGAAACAGCTGTTCCTGGCTAATAAGAAGAAGGAGAAGTTCTTAGCCTAAGGTTTTATCTTTGATGGTAACTGTGGTGTCAAGAAACTGTTGCTGATGTCAAAATACTCCTGAGTTTAATGGATGGGTGGAGGATGTCAAGTTTCTATTGATAAATGCGTGAGTAGCTTCTGTCCAAATCATAACTATAGCATCAGCATATCTGAAGTATGCAGGTGGTTTGATTTTGCCTTGTTTCTGAAAATCCTTTCCAAATTAGGCATGAAAATGTTGGCACAATGCAGACCATCCTGGCTCCCATTGCTATTCCTATTCCCATAGACTGGACATAATGTTTGTTGGTTTTCAAAGGACACTTCAAAATACACAAGAAAAGTTAACTTCTGAGCTCAAATGTATTTATCTTCTGGATACTAAAAATAATGGACTGAATATAGACCTTGGTTTCATGACCCATTATAGACTTTAATTTACAACTGCATTTTATTTTTTGGTTCAGGTGCATATGCATTCCCTGGGCCAAATTTTCAAAAGGTGGTACAGGACTTGCATCAAGCCCTGCAGCACTACACTAGGAATTTGCCACAATCTCGATTCCTTTTGATGTAACTTTGCCAGATCTTCTATAGAAATATACATAGAAACATAGAAGCTGTCAGCACAAAAGGAGTTCTTGACCCATCTACTCTGCCCCAAAGTCCCTACCTACTGTGCTACGATAGAGCCTAATTGATCGCCAGCCTTACCCTCCCCAGCCCTGTGTCTATCCCATGTATATTTGAAATCTGTTACTATTTTGGTACCCACCACCTCTGCTGGGAGGCTGTTCCAGGTGTTCACCACCCTTTCCGTGAATAAATATTTCCTCACATCCCTCTAAGTCTCCCCTTCCAGCTTCATATCATGCTCTGCCGTTCTTGAGCATCTCTTCTGTGCAATATGCCACCCTCCTGTACCTTGTTGATACCCTTGAGGTATTTGAATGTTTCTATCTTGTCTCCCTTCCTCTCCTTTCCTCCAGTGAGTACATATTTAATTCCCTGAGTCTTTCCTCATAGGGCTTCTGATGCAGGTCATGCACCATTTTGGTTGCCCTTCTCTGTATTGCCTCTACCCAGTCAGTGTCTTTCCTGAGATGGGGCCTCCAGAACTGGACACAGTACTCCAGCTGAGGCCTTGCCATTGATCTATATAGGAGTAACACTACCTCTCTTTTCTGCTGGTGATACCCCTCCTATGCACCCCAGCATCTAACTAGCCTTTCTACTGCCTTATCACACTGTTTTGTTATCTTCAGATCCTCAGATATGATAACCCCAGATCTCTTTCCTGTTTTGTTGTTTTAACACCTCCCCAAGTGATATGTTGTCCTTGGGTTTCTGTGCCCTATGTGCATTATTTAAATTTTTGGGTGTTGAAGCCCAGCTGCCAAATCTTGACCAGTCTTCCAGTTTTTAGATCTTACTTCATTTTCTCCACCACCCCACAAGTGTGTCCACTCTGTTGCAGGTTTTGTGTCATCTGTGAACAGTCTACATTCCTTCCAGTCCTCAGTGATATTGCTAATAAAGACATTGAAGAGGACTGGTCCTGGTACTGACCTCTGTGGAACCCCACTGGTTACCGTACCTTCCTCCAAGTGAACTCCATTTACCCCACCCTCTGACTTCTGTTACTTAGCCAACATTGTACCCATTTTACTTTCTTTGGACCCACCGTGTTGCCTAGCTTGTTTACCAGTCTTCTGTGTGGAACGGTGTTGAAGACCATATTGCAATCCAGGTAGGCCACAGCCACTGCTCCTTCTTGAAACACCTTCCTGGTAATCTGATCAAAAACTCTACCAGGTTTCTTTGGTATATCTACCCCCATGAACCCATGCTTGGATCCTGCAATCCACTGGTGTTAAGGTATTCCCCAATCCTTCGTTTAAGTAGAGTTTCCATAACCTTGTCCACCACCAAAGTCAGGCTTACAGGTCAGTAGTTTTTGCCTCCTCCCTATTTCCACTTTTTGTGTAGTGGGGCCACATCCTCCTCCTCCAGGCTTCTCGCACAGTTTTGGCAGTTTACCTGTTAGACAGCAGCTTGCACCAAATCTTGGATGCAAGCTCCGCGGAAAATGGTTCCCAGGATTGATGCAAGCTAGACTACACTAAGACAGATTGCCATGTGCCCAGTGCACCATATCATTGATGCACGCAGAGCCTGGGTAAGCAATCCCAAGTTGCTCTGGAAAATTGTCCCTTGTGTATATTATAAAGGGAGGTCACACCCCATAGTTAGAGTTAAATCTTCACTTCTATATTCAACTGAAAATGTTGCACTTTAATAACTTCACAAATGTTCAAGTGATTTGCATGAAATTTGGCATGCTCCATCAGGGACCAAAGGTTTCTTGATGAGGCAAGCTTTGTTCCAGTTGGATGTGTGGGAGCTACTAATGCAACAAAAGTGTAAATGTCCATTTTTGTGAAATTTTTGTCACCACATTGTGCAAAAACTGTGGAATTATAGTCTGAAATATTCAGGGTATATAGGTCTTGGGTCACAGTGGTGCCTTTTGAAGGTGTAGTGAAAAGTATTAATCCATTCTATAGTTATTTAATTTTAAAGTTTCCCATTATTTCTTATGGAAAAAGTTAGATGTGAGGCTTGAAATAGGATTCTAGATCACAAATTCAGAATCCTCATTCGCAAATGCAGAATCCTGTTCTGCAAATGTGGAATTCTAGTTTGTGCTGCCACCATCTTGTTTTCCTTAGTGAAGGAAACAAACTTAAATTATAAAAATAATAGAGGGTTTGGTTAACACCAACAGTTGTGTTTACTTAATCAGGGCCCGAGGAGCCAGATTCTCGGGTTAGTTTTTATAACTTATTGAGAAATGTGTTTTTATTCAAGGAAATCCTTTGCCACAAATCATGGAAATTTTTACTGCAAAACAGGATCCTTTCCACAATTTGCAAAAAGGATTTTCTTTGCTGGAAATTGCAAAAAGGATTTATAAAACAGATCTTTTTTCATGATTTGGAAAAAAGGATTTTCTTTTTACAAGTTGTAAAAGGATTCTTTTCTCAGTCTATGAAAAAGAAAAGTTATACGGCTGTTTCTTTGGTCCCAATTCAAGTCTTCTTATGCTGGCACAAGCCGAGATATGCCAAACCCTTGGTGTAACCCATAACTTGAGCAGGCATTGTACCAGCCCCAATTCCAAAGGCACCTTGCACCATGCCAGCTGTGGATACTCCAACCGTGGGTTACACCACCTACAATGTTGCAGCCTGCAATGACATGGGGCAGGGTGGAGTATGGCAGCAACTGCATCCTATTCCAAGAAGGCAGTTGTCAGAACTCCACTGGTGTGATTCCAGGAGCCACACTGGTGGAATGAACTTAGAGCAGCTCAGAGCCCCACCCACAAATGTTGGGGACCCCAGTGGTCATTCTGCATTGTGCCCCACAGACTCCCATGCCACCTGTCCCTACTCCCACACGGTGTGTGCCATGGTGTTCAAGGGTGGGGAGGCTCTGGGGACCTGCCAGTTATGGGCTATGACTTGTGACATGTGGGGCTATTACACCATGCCCTTGGCGTTAGCCTCCACATGGTGCAATCGCCATTTTGTAGTGCCAGGACCCTGCCACTCTTCAAATGTGGTGCAGGATCCCTGGTGTAGCGGCAAATGTCACAACTGCATATGCCAGCAAGTTGCAAAACTCATCCTGGAATCAGGCCCCTTGGCACTTCATAGCAAGAAAACAGTTAGGAATTGTGGGCTCAAATTTCCAGGGTACAAACGGCTTGCCCCACAGATGTGCCTTTTGCTGGTTTGGTGAAAATATATTACTTGGCTTGGAGCTCTGTGGATTTCCATTTTCCTTGATTTTCCATAGGATAACATTGTAATAGAAGGCTTACAGAGTTGTCTCTTTGTCACTACCCTGTTGAGAAGTGGTCTGTAATTTTGTGCTGAAATTTCCAAGGTTTAAGGAGCATGTGCCACCGATGTGCCTTTTGGTGGTTTTCAGAAAATATATTAATTTGGTGTCAAATTACACAGCTTTCAATTTTGCTGTGTTTTCTATAGGATAAGATTGCAATGTGAGGTGTTTTTTCATGCTGTGCACTACAGGATGGCAGTGCAGGGCCAGAGGGCCTTGCACTCTGTTTAACAAATAATACTATTCTTTCTGAAAAATTTGCATGGGGCCCTGTGTTCCTACACATACAGTACATACACATCATATTATGAATTGATAGGAGCACAGGACCCTCTGGGCCCTGCACTCCCACAGGAAATAAGGATACAATTACAAGTTCTCTACACTTGTGGATGAATGGGATTGTAGGCCCAGAGGGCCCAGCACTCCCACAAGCAAATAAGGCTACGATTATACTTTCTCAAAAAGTGAGAAACCACTTGCAAAAGTTCATTGATGCATCAGTTATGGATGCAGCAAAAAAGGTTGGAAAAGTGGTGTAAGGGTTTCAAACCTAATGCCCCAGCACACCTCCATCCTCCACTCACCAACAGGCTTCTGGGAGAGCCTTGGGTTCCTCAGCCCTATAGATCACACTATTTTCCTGTACTGTACCCATCTCAGCTTGTTTATGAATGGAATGGGGTGAGAATTAGGGGTGAGAACCCCAAGACACAGACCCGACACCTGTTGCTGGGTGGAGTAGGTGTTAGGTTGAAACCCTAACACCACATTTCAAACTTTGTTGCTGTAACCCTAACTAATGCATTAATGAAGTTTTTGCAAAAATATTTATATACATTATCTCTTATATTTAATTATAGTGGCATGGTAGTGCCACCATAGTTTAGGTTGAGCAGGCTGTTTAATGTTAAACCCCTAACTTTGCACTTTAAAAGCTTCACCATCATTCAGTGGAAATGCACAAACTTTTGCATGCTTAGTCAGGGACACAAGGTCTGTTGAACTACCAAGTTCTGCTCCAGTCAGATATCCAGATTTTGAGACTTGGATAGTGAAATAAACATTTTTTTTGCTGTTTTCTGTCATTGCCTAGCACCAAGATACTTTGGAATTTTGCTGACATTTTCAGGGTCAGAATGGCTTGGGCCAGAGTGGTGCCTTTTGCTGCTTTGATGAAAAATATTAATCTGTTCCAGTTTTATAAGAATTTGAATTTTGGTTCTGAGCATGCTCAGTACAGTATTTTAGATAGCTGTTTCATACCCAAAATAATTTGGCCCATACAAAACAAATTCTTTTTATATGGGGTAATCTTTTTCATGAGAAAAAAATTTTTACGTATGGCGCCATCTTGTTTCTGTTTTTTTATTCTTTGAAAACCCATAAAAATGATATGCTGCAAACACCAACACATGTATGTTGCTAATCAGGCCCCATTAGGTGAATTCTGCAATTAGTTTCTGAAAATCTCCCAGAAATAGGTTTTAACACATTTTAAAATATTTTCTCGTGACCCAAATTTCTTTTTCGTATGACTATATGAAAACAGAATAGGGTCATATGATAAAAGATTCCCTTCATACAAAACAGAAATTGAACTCAGTTTTTTCACATTCTTTTCATATGCAGTAATATTTTGCATATGAATGATACAACTTCATGAAAAAAATCCTTCAAATGAAAAAAGAATTTTGACTTAGTGTTTTTACATGCTTTTGTATAGAAGCAAACTTTTTCAGTATGAATGACACAACCCTCATGAAAAATATCCCTTCATACAAAAATAATTTGGACTTATTTTTATATTCTTTTCATATGAAGCAATCTTGTTTCGTATGAATGACACAACCTCACAAAAAGAACCCTTTATACGAAAAATAATTTGGGCTTAGTTTCCACCCACATGCACATTTCAGCTTTAACAAGCCACACCTCCATCAATATTTAGAGTTAGTGGACAATCTATGTATCAAAATAAAGGTCTTTAATCATTACTACAGCTGTAACACATAACACCCTCCAAAAGTTTAGGGGCCATATAAAAATCATAAAAAATACAATTCCCATAGGATAGTATTGCAACTTTAACAAGATGTAACTCTGCCAGTCTTTAGTGTTAACAAACAATGTATATATCAATAGAAAGATCTTGATGACTGCTACAACACTAAGTCCATAAGAAATAAGAACTGAAAATGGTCTATCTCTACAAAACAAATACAAGAAAGAACATAAATTGCTTTTCTGGAGGAACGGAAGCACTGGGCCCTCTGGACCCTGCATTTCCACACCCACATACTGTACACTGTGGATAAATCAAGGTGCAGAAGCACTGGGCCAAGATGGCCTTGCACCTTTGTGATCACATGGCTGTGTTCATGCAGGTCCCAAAGAAACCTGCATGAATGATACACTTCTACTATATCAAAGAGGCCCTGGCAGGCAGCGGCAAGATGGACACGCCCCTCTGTTCCTAATGGCTCTGCTCCTTTGCTCTCTAAAGTAAGATTTATGCAGATTATTGCTTTGGTTTAAAGCATTTTCCATTTATATTTGTGTACAACTAATTGTGTACAACTATGATTAGTTATAATTGCTGAGTAGACCTGAATGGTGGTTTGTCTGTTTTGTGGAGTTGAATTCCATGTCAGGTAAGTTGAACACCACGACAGGTGCAATTGATAGCATTCCCTTTGTTATGTTCATTCATGGAGACATTGAACTGAACTGCAGCAGAACCCATGACACTGGATTAAAATTGCTAGAACCCATGAGGTTTTGATGGAGTGGATCTGAACCCTCTAAATACACAAGCAGGAATGGATAGCAAAAGGGAGACAAGGAAAGGGAGACAGATCAGTTATTGGTCAGGAAGCTTCTTTCTATTTGAAAGCACATTATTGTGTGCTGAGATGTGCATTCTTATTTATAGCAGGTATGTTGTTTTGCCTGGAGAGGTGTCTATCATTACTTTCAAAAAGTCAAATGATAGTATGCTCAGAAGAGCAATGTTTTTTTATTTCCTTAGGGAGCATATTGTGGTGACTAAGCTCAATGCTTTGAGATAATTTCCAGATGATTCCAGCTTTAAAACAAACCCTGTTAAAATTGGACCCAGCTGTGGCCTCAGAAGGTTGTTGGGAAGTATACTAATGCATTATGTATTGTTAAAACACAAGTGGTGACTATAAGGACAGTAGTTCATTGATTTGCTTTATTTTATATGGACTCCCAGTTTGAAGCTGCAGAGCAAAAGAATGGTCATTATCCTTGTTACACCTGTTCTAAACTAGCATGAACCTGGCTATGGTATTTTAAAACACCAAAAGGCATTGAAATGGACGGGCCTTGTATATGGCCTTCTATATGTGACCGCTGGATTTTAGCAGATTTAATACTTCTTCAGTTTAGATATCCTGGATGACTGGCATTGGGAGAATCACTGAAATCACTTTTCTTCACACAACATAACAGGAACTTTAGTTTGCCTCTTTGGATTGATTAAAATGTCTTAAAATGTTTTAACCTGCTTTTAACATAAGAACTCTATAGCAGGCAAATGTTTGTCTGAATTTAACAAGCAGTAGACTGATGGTAGCCTTAAACTAGTGCCTGGCACAAAACTCTAGGCATTACTGTTGAAGTTTAAAGGCTTCTGTTAAATATTGAGTCATGAAAGGACTTCAGTATGATGGTTATTTTTTCAATAGATGTAGATGTTTTTTACTTATGTTATTTGCTATGGGCTTAAATACCTACATAGTTTCTTATATTTCTGTTAGCATAGAACTGTATAAAGAAGTTCTTTTAGCCTATGATGTCTAGATGCTATTTGTGGCATCTGTTATCTGTTAATCTGTTAACACTGGGTGGTGTATTTATACATATAATTCAACACTTTTTTGAGTAAATGAATAGGCTTTATTGCCATACTGAAGGTAAAATAATTTTAAGAAAGTTGTGCATGTTTGAACCAGAGTAGTGAACTTACTGAGGGTAAAAGGTTATAAAAGCCTAGAAAGCTACAGTAATTATAAGGCAGTAAGACAAATTGATGGTATCTTAACTGATTTATTATGACAACCTCTAATGAGCCACCATTTAAGATTAATTAAGGTCCCAAGTACAATTAGGTAGGGATAGGATTTAACCTGGGGTGGAGTATACCTATACCCTCCTGGGAAGAGCAAGGCATTGCTTAGTATTGCCCACTGCTGGTTTGAAGTCCTAAGTGGAAATAGTTATTAAGGGCAGAACCAAATGTACATCCAGCTAGGTTTAAAGGAAATGAATCAAAGGTGGCTGCTAACCATTTGACAATTGAGTGCCACGGTGGCCCAATGAAAGCCTAAACTAGACATGATGTACCCATATGGATAGTAATAGGACCCAGAATGCAGCAGAATTACTAGGGTGGACATTGGCCACCAAGATAGGTCTCTAACAAGTCAAAGGGGGTAGGAGCTGCTTAGTATAGCCCAATGGGCACAGTGCCTCACATGGACAAGTAGTGAACTAGAAGGGCAATGACTAGCATGTCCACAGCTGGTCAAGGAGTCCAAAATGTCAATGGTGCTTATGGTCAGAATCAAGTGTACACCCCAATAAGTTGAAAAAGAGAGGAATCAGTGGTGGAGACTAGATCAGTCTCTGGTAATCAGATGCTATGGTGGTCTGATGAGCCTTTTACTGGTCCTGATGTACCTGTATGGATAGTAATTGGAACCAAATGCAACATTATTGCTAAAAGTGGAAAAGCTGCTACTAAGATAGGTCTCCAAACAACTTTAAGAGGATAGATACAGACAGATATAGCCAATGGGCACTGAGCTCAAATGGATAAGTATGACCTACTGTACATGTATGTAGGGGCATGAACTGTTCTAGCCAAGCTAAGCAGGAAGGATGCCATAAGGTGTCCACATGGACTGAGTGAATGCCCCTTATTAGAGCTGGATAAACTAGCAAAATGGTCAGAAGAGTGGCAACTGGGATTTATGCAAAGAAGTGCATGATCGTGCACAAGGGAAGAGAAACCCTGAAGCCACCTATAGGCTGGGAGGGAGCTGCTGGCAGTCACAAAGGAAGAAAGAGACTTAGGCATCATCTTCACTGATGACCTGAAATCATCCAAGCAGACCTCTAAAGCAGTAGGTAAGGCTAAGGGGATGTTTGGGTGTATTAGTAGGGGTATCACAAGTCATATGAGGGAGGTAATAATCCCTCTTTACAAGACAATGGTTAGGCCTCATCTGGAGTACTGCATGCAGTACTGGAGGCCACACTTTCACAAGGACATTAACCAAATTGAAGCAGTCCAGAGAAGGGCAACCAAAATGGTGCAGGGACTGCATCAGAAAACATATGAGAACAGATTAACGGAGCTCAATATAGTATACCCTAGAGCAAAAGAGGAGAGAGAGATGATATGATCGAAACATTCAAACACCTTCAGGGCATTAACAAGATGAAAGAGTCTAACATGTTTCAATATAAGAAAAATAGCAGGACAAGAGGGCAGCATGAGATTAGAGGGAGACCGATTATAGGGTAATGAGGAAGTTCTTCTCACAGAAAGGGTAGGTGTATGCATGGAAAGACCTACCTCAGGAAGTGGTGGCTATGAATACAGTGCAGGGCTTCAAACAGGTATGGGATAGGCATAAGGAGCAATACAGATGAGTATGAGTAGATAGGCCACTGACAGCAAAGGACGATGGCATATTTATAAGGTAGAAAATAAATGGGCAGACTGGTGGGCCTTGCAGTCCCTATCTGCTCTCATCTTCTGTGTTCCTATGTTTCTATGTTATTAATTTTAATTATTAAAGGAGAATAGGAGGTATGATATTGAGACTCTTTAATTGAGTACTATAAAGGAAAACATGATTAATTAGGGCATTGTGTAATAAAGTTTTACATTGAAGGATGGATAATTAATTAAAGACAGGATTCGGATATTTTAATATCTTTAGGATGCATAAAGGGAATGTGCATTTAATTGCTGTTAGCTATTAATATTACATTGATGCTTTATATTGTATTTGGATATATGGTTGAATAGTTAATTTTTCTGCACAAAATGTAATGGCCTTAATGGTCGAACAATAAAGCTTGACCTTGAGCTATCTCAAAGAGTAAGTAAATTCATTAAAAACTTTGTTAGTGCATTAGTTAAGGGTTAAACTGACAAAACTAGGGACATGTGGTGTTAGGGTTTTGGCTGTTCTGAGTCTTAGCAAAAACAGGCCTGGTGTCTTTGTTGCAGTTATCAACCCTAACGCTTCCATTCTCATATAGTCTGCACATACAGTATGAGCTTATTTGCTGATGGAATGGGGGTGTTAGGGTCAATAACCCCAGCAAAGACCCCAAGCCTGATTAGCAAGACTCAGAACAGTCAAAACCATAATATTTTTTCCTTTGCTGCTTGCTGGGTGCAGGTGGGTGTTGGGGTTGGAAACTCTAACATCACGCTTTCCCTACTTTTGTTAGCTTAATTCTAAACTGGTGCATTAATGAAGCAATTTGCAATTAATATATTTATATAAATGAGCTGTTATATGTAATATATGTTTAGTGTGCCTTATACATTAACATGGTTTTATTCACATGTTTGATCATACTTTTATCTATGGTATTCTTATGTGCATGCATGTTTATGCATAGTATATACATACAGTACATACCCCACCACCACTACACATTTCCTCTGTCTCCAGTATCCTGGCCTCATTACATCTCAAAGAGGTATTTCTAACACCTTGTTAAGTCATTACGTCTTTAGATCTACAGCTCTTTCTTACGATTCTTACTTGGTATCAGAAGATTGCACAATCCAATGAATAAAAGCTTGCTTTCTGTAAAAATTGTTATACCTGTACCTGAAGAAGGGCTGTGTAGCCTGAAAGCTTGTGTTCTGAAAAGTTCTTGTTGGTTCAAAAAGGTATCAGATCACCCATTTTGTTCCCCATTTTGTACAAGGACTAATACTACTGCAAACAATTCTCCACACTGCTTCCCAGGAACAGATATAGTCCTAGGTAACAGGAGAGTCACAGATATTATCCTCACACACAAAAGCGGTATTAGAGATATAGGGAACTACAGGCTGGTAGGCTTGGCATCCATATTGGGTAAGGTGCTGAATTCTATAATAAATAATAAAGGAAAGATGGTGGATTTCCAGAAGCACAGGGGCCAAGTATGGATTTGTAAGGGTAAGTCTTGCCTAACAAACCTCATTAAATTATTCATTTGAGCATTACTAGATGTGGACATGGGCAAGGCTCTAGATGTTCTACAACTGGACTTCAGAAAGACTTTTAACTCAGTGTCCTAAATAAGACTGGTAAAATCTGGGGATATAAGGGCTGGAGAGGGCTGAAATTATGGGTTGAGAATTGACTTCAAGATAGGATGCAGAGGGACAAATCTAGGGTAAAGCAGGTGATAGGCAGTGTACCTCGAGGGTCATTCTTTGGCCTGGTGCTTTTCAATGTATTCATTTGTGATATCAGTGATGGTCTACAGGATTGGATGTGTCTGTGTAGGATGACACCTGCATTTGCAGAAGGATGGACAGTGAGGGAGGCATATGGAAAATAAGAGAGGACCCCTGAAACTGAAGAAATGGTCTGAAACATGGTAGTTAAAAATTAACTCTAAAAGTGTAAAGTTCTGTACCTGGGAATAAAAATAAACCCAAAGATTGAATACTGGATGGCAGCAGTTCACCTGGTACAAACTACAGATGAGAGGGACTTGGCACGTAACTAGTGTAAGTCTTTTGTTTTTATAAAGTTTTTCTTCTGTGGGGTGGATGAGTGGCTACCATCTGAGCCCCTACTCTCTTGGCTATCACATACACTCCCAATCACTGAGATTCCCTGTGGATTACCCCCCAACACACACACACACACACACACACACACACAGACAGAGTGGCTAGGAGGGAAGGGCCATCTTTCCCCAGTATACTACAGCCCAGTTTCAAATGGTTGGTTGGTGGGGTGGGTGGAGATGAGTGGCCCAGCTTCACTGAACCTGTCCCAGACCCTTTTTCCTGATTTTCTAGTTCCTTCCTCCCCATTGCTGGGGCACACACATTGGTGCATGCATGTGGAGGCATGCACACACGCAGAAGTGCCGCAGCACCTCTCCCTTGCATCACTCTAAGACCCATCCTACCACAAGACCTCTACCTGGTAGCAGTCAGGCAGCAGAGATGGCAGCCCTCCCTCCCTCCCTCCCTGGTACATGAGTGCAGTCCAGCGAATATTCTATTCTCTCCCCTCCAGCCCACAGCAACCCAAGATTGCTCCTGATCATGGGTCACTAGTGTGGTGGGGTAGCGAATCACCACTCCACTGTGCTGGCCTAAATAGTGACAGTTTTAAGACTTTAAAACACTATGATAAAGCATATCGCAAAGCAAACAGGGCTCTGGGATGTACAGGAGAGCCTCCTTGAGTAAAAAGAGGGAGGTTATTCTGCCCTGTACAGATCACTGGTTAGGCCACACCTGGAATATTGTGTCCAGTGTTTGAGCACAAATCTAAAAAGGATGTGGACTTCCTTGAATCAGTGCAGAGAAAAGTGACCATGGGGCTCCATAGCCAGCAGGGGAGGTAATATGAGCAGTAACTGGAAGAACTCAGCAGAAGGAAAGGGAAGGGAAGGAAAAAAGCGAGAGTGAGAAATAGAACTGCAACCTTCAAGTACCTGAAGTGTATCCACAGGGAAGATTGCCAGGGACCGTTTAGGCTTAAAATCTCTATGTCTGTGGAAATGGCCAAAGTCTTTAAGTGCTTGTTGTCAACCCACTAGAGGTGGGCACAAACTTCTGAATGGGAAACATGGATTCACATCTATGTTTTCAAACACATGGACAACTTCAGATGAGGATTATGTAGTTCATTCATTCTTACTTCCTCTGTTTTGCCTCTCATCAGGCTTTTTCAAGGGTCTTAATCATTTTCTGTAAAATCAATTAACAAAAAAATACTTATATCAATACAACTAATAAGTACCATTTTTAACAATAGGTATACATGAATTTAAATTCACCAAGTTGGTACCTGACAACTCTTTGCCCTTTTAACAGGATAAGTGATATACATGCTTTTAAATGTCCCAGTTCATTCTACAAAGATCATATAGAAAACTTTTATATGCTACTTGCATTACCATTAATACATTTTAATCCAATACTACAGGATGCTACCCAATATGCATTATGAGTGGGAAGAGGGAGGTTATTCTGCCCTGTACAGCTCACTGGTTAAGCCACACCTGAATACAGTGTCCAGTTTTTGAGCACAAATCAGAAAAGGATATGGGCTACCTTGAATCAGTGCAGAGAAAAGTTACCATGGTGATCCATGGTCAGCAGGAGAGGTCATATGAGCAGAAACTGAAGACCTAAGTATGTACTAATTTGAGGCGAAAAGGAGCATGGGGAATATAATTGAGACCTTCAAGTACCTGCAGTTTATCTATAGAGTAGATTGCCAGGGACTGTTTAGGCTTAACAAGAGAAATATCATGAAGGGCACAACCTGAGTGAGTGGAAGGCAAAGTCAGGAAGCACATGAGGAAGTATTTCTTTACAGAGAGGGTAGTGGACAGATGGAACTACCTACCTCAGTGACTTATTAATGTTCAGATAATAGATGCATTTAAGCATGGTTAGGACAGATTCATAGGACTTAGGATTGTGACTGTGAAGTACAGTAGGAGCGCATAAATACCTTAATTTGAATATTCAGGCAAATATTCTTATTAGACCACCAGATATTTGTTTTCGTTATTCGACCCCAGATAAGTGTTTTTTAAATAAGATATTGTAACACTGTTAAAGCCCACCACTTCCTTCCCTTTGAGTACAACAGTTAATTCTGCCATGAACACTCCCCAACAGCGTTTAGCTGACCAAAAAGGCAACAAACTACTGCACTGGTCAGTGGTTAGGTGACAGAAGGTCATCATAGATTGACCAAAGGCTGCAGATGAGGTGACATCTTATGTCTTGTCTAGGGCAATTCAAATTTCACTGGTGTACGCACATTGTATGTCCACCATGGAAGAGAGGAGAGTGGGATGTGCCATGATAGAGACCTATACAAGTACCTCATGGGGTGAAGACAGGGCACATAAGAAGAGTCTCTTTCACATGAGAAAGAGCACAAGTACCGGGGCAATGGGGGCATGTGATGAAGTTGAAGGGGAGTTCAAGACAGATGTAAAGAAATATTTATTCACGGAAGGCATGGTAGATGCCTGACAGAGACTGCCAGCATAAGTGATGGCGGCGAAAACAGTGTAGGGCTTCAAGCATGAGTGAGATAGGCAAAGGGCTGGGGTGTATTTGAAAACAGGCAGAGAGTCAGCAGGGTTGCTTTAGGGTTTGCATGTGAGACTAATAATGCAGGGATGGACAACCTGGACAGACTGTGTGGGCCAAGCAGTCCTTTTCCAACAGATAATTAGTAACTTAAAGTACACAATAGTAAGTGCACTAAAACATGAACCAGAATTTAAATGTGTGTAGTCTAACAGGGGCCTTATAGTGGTCCTGCAGTAATATGCCAGGGAGTGGAGAGTTACCATTTTAATTAAGTATGTAACGGATAGAAAAGAGAACGGTGAGCCAAAAAAGTAACATTACACTGTCATGACATTAGGCAGATTCAGAGCTGTGCTGTACCATCAGTTTTATGTGGGCAGGTCATATTTGTTGCCAATTACTGGTAAGTTTAGCCTAATGAACACTAGCTGTTAAGCGCATTGAGGGCCAGCTTTGAATGGTGTGGTTCAACAACATCACCAGCAGTACAAAACTTTCTCTCAGATGGCACACTTGTAGGAGGGCATCTTAGATATTTTAAAAGCAAGTTGTGCCAGGAGGAGAGGAGTCCATTTTCTGAATCCAGTAGCCCAGCGGATCAACTTCAAATGGCTCAATTGATTCTGAAAAGTAGCCATTTAGTACATTTTCTGCAGAGAGGCTGAGACTGTGAGCATTTGTGTTGCTGTTGATGCAATGATGTGCTAAGTAATGCTCAGTCACTCTCCTCTGCACTGCCACTATACCATCTTTCCCGTCTCCACCATTACCATCTGGTACCAAACCACCACATGCCTGTATCTCTCCCTCAGGAACCTGAACTGGAGCATCTTCTTCCCCTTCTGAGTGTCTGACTGCCTGCATGGTACTATTTAACTCTTCACTCAGCTGTTGCCTAAAATGAGTCACCCTGTGGCTGTCCATGGCCATATGAAAGATCTCACATTTGAACCTAGGGCCCAACAAGGTAACAAATACGTGATGGCAGTTATCCATGACTGTAGCAAACCTTGCATCAAGTTCTGCATTGAGATGAATAACAAACTCAGTGACCTCTTGTATACTGAGTGTATCAAGGGCATAGAGCTTGGGTTTTCTGGGGGGGCTCTCAGGCCCAAAGCTATTGCCTAAACAGTTAACCTATTTTAGACTACCCTCTCTGGGGGGCTCAGCTTTCTAGGGGAAGGAGTCTCCATCCTGGAAGCCGCCAAACTCTACTCCTACAGAATATATTGTCACTCCATTGTAATGATCTTTTGAGAACATGCACAGCTAGGATAACCTGACTAAGGCTGTTGTAGCACTTAGGTCACATGTACTCCTCTCAAATGGCAGAATAACCTTCACCATGCCCTCAAGAACTAAGCAATCATGATATCCTAGGACCTTTCCAAATGTCTGGCTCCATAGACATTTTGTGTAGTGCTAGCTTTGCTTCAGCAGTCGTGAAAGCCTCAAGAATGCCACCGAGTGCTAACATCTTGTATTACACAATGTTGGGGCAGAGCAAAGCATTCTTGAACTTCTAAATTTGTTAATGGCTTTTAGGAATGACTGCAGATAGAACGGGCTGTGGATAATATGTTGTTGGTCCTAGTACTGTTACACAGTGCATGAGTCACCGTAAATTTAGTGTGTGCAAAGCAATGAATACTCACAAATGGCTATCATTGATGGCTTTCACCATATTTGTGCTATTGTCGGTAACAAAAAACAACTTTTAAATTGGCTTAACACCAGTCCAAAACTGCAACATGTCTTGCAGGAACGTGAGAATATTATGTGCTCTGTGGTCTTCTTCCATCAGTCTCATGTTCAGCAAAACTGACCTAATGAGCCTACCAGATTGTGGGGTGCCAAGGAGAGCCAAAAGATGATGCATTGGAAACAGCAGCAGCAGGCTGTCGTACACACCAGTGTGCATTTAAGGAGAGGTATGCATGCAGGGAGTTATCACTAGTCCAGATATCTGAAGTGCAGTGAAAATTTCCAACAGCCTCTGCAAGCAGAGCAACAACAGCAGATCACACGCCATCATACAGTCATGACAATGTACTCTGTGAAAATGTAATACCGGATGAGATCTGATAACGTAGGTGCAAATAGTTGAGAAGCCGTCGATGCCAGTATCTTCCACAACTGACATAGGCTGGAGATCCAATGCCATCATCGGCAATCAGCTGTGTGATTTGCTGTGCTGTTGAATGTGAGGCATGATACTTTGTTCGTGCATGCAGAGCATCCATTATAGGAACTGCCATGGGAGACATCTATGTGTTCTGCTTCAACAACAGTGGTTGCGAGAGTGCTGACAACTGTCTGTTCCTTGTAGTATTACTGGAGTCAGAACCAACCACCAGAGTAGAGGGACTCTGTGTTGGTGAGGGAAGGAGTGCCGTGACCACTGGGTTGCATGAAATCAGATCTGTCAGTACCACCACCACTGCTAACAGTGCATGCCTGTCCACCAGAGGGTTTGGTCTTGGTGAAACCAAGGGTCCGAATCAGACAAGCTTGATACAGTTGAGAGTGCTTAGATTTCAAGTGGTTCTACAATGATGTTGTGGTTAAGTTAGAGTGATTTTCCTCTGCTTATAGTGGTGTTGCAGAAAGAACAGACTGCCTTCCTTGTATCCTCCTTTAACACAGTGAAATGCAGCCACACAGCACTTTTAACACTGCAGAAACCAATGTTTCTGGTAGCACCACATCCCCAGTTCTTTTTCAACAGATGTACCTGTCATGCCCTGATGTTCTTGCCCTGTGACCACTGCCTCTGATGGTGCCATGCCACTGCTGCCATCACTTGACTGTCGTTAAGGCTGTGATGGAGCCTGCTGAAAAACATCAGTGTTGCTTGCATGGTCTTGTTAGAGGGACGGGGACCCTTACGGTTACTGTTACTTCTACTACTCTTGGTGCTAGTGCTACTCTAGAGGCTGTTTTGCCAGTCACCTTTTTTTTTTTCTGCCATCAAGCTACATAGTGTACTCTGCCTCATCCTCAAAATTACTCACATTTGCCTCTGATGAAGAAGATGACATGTCACTGGGCAATTCATGTGGAGGAAATACTCAGAACCATATGAGTCGTCCTCCTCTACAACTTTTTAGGAGTACTGAGAAGCTGAGAAGCAGGAGGCATAACTGTACCAACTGTAGTGGTCATACTGGTAATATGCACTGTGGCTGGGATACCAGACTGTGGTGATAGTGTTACAGTAGTGGGAGTAGTGGAAGGGTTCATAGTGTCAGTAGTGGCTGGAGTGACAGTCGCAGTCGCAGTTGCAGGACTGGCTGTAGTGGTCATGCACTATCATGAGTTAAGTTGGTCAGATATGCTCCGGCTGCATGCACATGCCAGCATTACAAGCACAGAAATACAATCCAATAATAAAAGAAACATATTAGTGTTAACACTCACTACTCTCACTGCTTTTTCTACACCTTTTTAAGCACTTCTGATATGGTCACCACACCACCAAGGTTTTCAATGATGTGCCCATCCCTCCGCTACTCAATCGTCCCAGTGGTGCTTCAGTTGTTTATTAGTACAAGTGGGCGTTCTATCCCCACTCACCTTGCGGCCGATTTTCTCCCATATAGCCTCCCTTTCAGTAAGGAAAGTCTACTTTTTCCAAAGAGGCCTATTGCCCTCTTGGTGGCCTTGATGACCAGTGTGGAGGTCTCTTCAAGTGAGAATGGTGGTGCAGATGGCCTGATTTGTTTTCACTCTCCTCCTGTCCTTCATTGCCATTGAAGTGGACAAATTTGCTTGTTCTCCACTTCCTCAGTAGCCATTGCAAAACTTTTGCTTGACTGATGCTGACTATTAACAGTGAATACAGAAAGAAACTGTCAAGTCAAAGTGTGACTGTGAACTAGTTGACAGAAAGTAAACTTTTGCACCCTAGGCCATGCCATGTGTTGATCCGTGGAAAAGTACTTTGTGGAAACAAGACAAATTCATATGCAACAGGCTACTGCAATGAACATCTGCAGAATAAGATTCCATCATTCCAGCGAGTTTTAACTCATCATCACATTGTGCATGGAAGAATATTCCGCGGACCTGTGTACTTGGACGTTTAAAGATAACATTCTGGACAGCCACTGAACAAACAATCAGATGTGTGTTATGCTACAGATACTTACAAGCATGTATGATTATTACTATTGCAAATAACCTCTTACATTCTGATAAAACTGCATGTAATGATTGCAGAACAATATTCTGCAGAAAAATATAGCTTCTGCAGAATACTATTCCACATATGGTGCTTCAGTTGGTGGTTCTCATTTTCAAAGAGTTCTGTGTAGAGGGAGTAACACATAATTATAATAATAATTAAGCAATAAGGCATGACCAGGGTTATTTTAAAGGTCTGTTAATCACCCTTTTGGGGTATAATGTTGCATGAGTACTAAGGTATTGCCATACGCCCTAGATCATGATTAACTGACCATTAACATAACCAGTGTGAGTGCCATATTGCTCTATTGTTATTATGAAAATGTGAGAAAGGAATGCAGAATTGTGATTTGTTTAGAGCTTCTTTCAGCTATGTTGTTTCACAGTGCAACAGCACGGCTAAAAGTAATATGTTTACAAAATGCATACAAAATTTAAATTACTAAAATTGACCAATTCCTTACTTGCAATAAGGCAATCAAGGTGGTGCTTTATGTTGGGATAACGCAGCCATTTTCAGATTGTGGAAGCACTAGGCTATAACTCATATCACACCATAATGCCAACCCCTGCTATGTCATATTGCTTAGATACAGGTTTGGTTACTTGTGTTATCATTTATTTATTTATTTATTTATTTTTTTGATGAACTCTCTTTCTCCATTGACTGGTCATCTCTTGGAGGTACCTCTCAGTCTGCCCTCTACTCCCCACTGTGACATCCCCTTGAGTCCCACCACCCAGATCACCCCAGGGAGGACCCACCTCCTACCTGGTGGCTCTTTCTGTGATTAGAGGATCCATCCTGTGGGTGTATCCAGGACTGTCAGGAGAGTCTGGTGTTGGGGATGTAGGGCTAGACCCTTGGAGTCCTCGCCACCCTCCTTGTCTCTGGGGCTTTCCTCCGTAGTTTCACTGCAAAGCATGGACATGCAATGGCGTCCATGGTGCAAAACACAAATGCCTGTCGACACTCCACCACCAACATAAGCTTGAGCTGATTGTTCTGTCACTGCCCCAGGCTGCCATCAGGAGCCACACTGGGGTGGCACAACCAGAGATCCCTCCCAAGAAGAGAGAGTAATCCTTCGGATGCTTGATCCCTACCCTCCCTGCCAACCCCAGGTGGCTGGAATCTATTCCTGAACCCAGGTAGCTGGCGTGGAATGAGGTATGTCATCCACACTTCAACCCTCAGCGCCAACAGGCCAGCGAAGTTGTGTTATAATTTCTTGACAATCACTGTATCAAATGTTCATACAAAGCAATTTCTGATTTAATGTTTTACCATTTTTTCCTTCACAGGTCTCAGTCTCCTTGGATAACCTTACACAAGAGTGGGTCCATGGCCATCTACTGTTGCTGAAAATTCACTCATAATTATGCATTACGGTAAGTATTTGATTTCTGGAAGAGTATATTAACTGCATTTTCAATCTCATTGAATTATTTACCCAATTTTCATGTTTTAATGTTAATAATTAGTAATTTTGCTAACCTGGTTTGAGTATTGTTTGCTAAGTATTTAAAAGTTTGTCAAATGTTTTCACAATTTCAGTTCAATAATTATTATAACAGCAGCTTAAGAATGGTGCTACTGTGACACTGAATCGTGTACTACTTACTACTATGGAATAATACATTGTGCATAGTGATCAACCTGTCAGTCACCCTGTAACATTGATTAATTTCATTGGATTTGAATCATGACAGTCAATTTTATGGCATCATTTCTGAAACAAATTTTGTATATACCTTCCAAAAATCAGAGTTTTTTGAATGAGTTTAGCTGTCAGTGGCATGGTAGTATTTGTTTGGATTTTCATGTACTTGGTAAGAGGCACATTCTTGCATTTCAGCAGATGGCACTGTCAAGTATTATAAAATGATCATTAATGAAAGGTCAAATGACGACTTGACATTGGGCATAAAGTATCACCTGATCATTCATTAATGCCCCAGTAGACCAACCATTTGCATGTCAATTGTAAAAGCTTTGGATTTTCTGCTTTTTTACAATCAGCTAGACCATTTTATAAGTGTGATAATCCACTTCAGCCCATGGGTGTTATCAGCACACTAATGCACTTCCAGGCTGGTTGAAATCACTCTGGCAGTCCCTTGTGCCTCACAATGTATGAGTGTACATTTATGCCCCGATTCACCAATGATCTGTCGGGTTATAGCGTATATAAAAATTATGCATTCAGTATAAATAATGCTTTCTCATGATTTGCAAACAGCAGTTTCATACTGTGCCTTTATTATAGCAAAATGTCCACGCTGAAAGTAATAAGATTACAAAATTAAAAAAATGTCCTGTCATAATATAGACCATTTAGTAATCTCAATAAGACATTCCAGGTTGTATTACATGGTTAGGTAATAGACTAATGTTCCTTCTCTGATGGTTAAAGCACTTGGCTATACCTCATGCTTCAACCCACCAAAGGAGGGCCGCTAGCACTTTATAGTGTATAATGGAGTGTTGTTCTGTATAGAATGCCATCCTTTCAAAAATGCTGTTCTACCACAGTTCCAAGGTCATGGAATGGTGTTCTACCCTACTGTAGTAGAACAGCATTCTAGAACCTCTAGAGATTGCATGAGTCAGTTTCATTTTGAAAGCAAAGAACTCACAAAACACATTTTCACACAGTACTATACACTATAAAAATACAGGATGCACAACTCTATGCACAAACCAGTGTGTTTTGCCACCTCGGGATTCAGATTCCCATGGACATCTCGAGCTTTGCTGTCAAGGTCAGAGGGAATCTGAATCTCTAAGGTGGCAGAACACACTGGTTCTGCATAGTTGCCATCCAGTATTCTCAATGTATTTTATAACTCATATACAGGAAAGCTTTAAATAGAATAGGTCAGCATAGTGACAGTCACATAATTATAATGCATGGTAGTTCCATAGCAAAATGTAAAATTATGTGAAATAGCTCTGCCTGTGAGCCGAGGTTTGATTTGTATAGGTCTCAAGTCATGCACGTCCAAGTACGTGTTTTGTCTGTTAGAATTTATATTATAATTTTATTTGCTAAAAAATTGAATCACCAGTACAGTGTATTATCATTGAGTGATAAAATGTTATGTTTTGTGTATCAACAACTGCTGCTGAAAACCTGCTGCCACTGAAGACCCAGTGGCTAATGAAAAATCAGCTTCCACTCAACACCCACCTGGTGCTGCTACTAATGAATCAGACCTAAGTAGCAACACATCACAAAGTGGTGGTGCAGCTGAAGCCAGCTATGAGGCGTCAGAAGGAGTTGGTAGTGTTGGTGATGCATCACCATCTGCTGTAGAGAAGAAAACTGGTAAGATATTATTAGTATTATATACCATGTTATACTACAGTACTAGACTTGTAGTTGATGTTTGAGTTTTGTGGAAGTATTACAGGTTTACATCTCTTATAGAAATAGAATGCAATTGTAAAGAGCTGTGGAATATTTAGTGACCAACAGATATGTACACTATAACCGCGACAGACCTACGTGGGTGTATCGGGCATATCGCATGCCCCGGATGCGCTGGTGACACAAGCCCGGTGACTTCAACCAGTCAGTAAGTGCATTAATGCCCTGATACACCCTCTATTTAGAGTGGGTTATGCACTTACAAAATGGCTATCTTAATGAAAACAAAGCAAAACATCAAAGCTTTTACACTTGGCATGCCAACTGTTAGTCTACTGGGGCATTAATGCATGGTCACATTGGTCAGGTGATACTTTCTGGCCATTCACAAGTCATCATTCCACCAAGAAATCTTCCGATCTGCCTCCTCCAGTTGTGCAATCATCGATCTCCATCCCCATGCTCCTCTGACAAAGTGACAAAGCGGCAGCTCAACAGAACAGAGAAAGGGTATGTTACCAGGCAAACAAACCATTTGCCTTTCCCACTGCCTTGCTACACTGGTACACCACCTTAAGATTCATTTTAAAATTCTTAAGATTCTTAAGCTTAGTGTTCAAACTAAGTTATGGGGACTACTAAAATGACACGTTTATCAGTACAGTGAAATATCCCACCTCAGGGTATGTTGTTAGTGGTTACAAGGATGTAAAGCACACGTCTGAGCTGCGAGGCACCCAGCTTAACCCTGTGCCTCACAGTGCACCAGATGTTCACATTAAATCCTCGTAACTTCTTACCCTATTGTGTATTATTTCACTTATAGTTATTTAACTCAATGGTAGACAGTGCTTAGTATAATGTTATTTTTGAATTATTTTTAAGGTGCTGACAGAGAAAGGAAAAACTTAAGTCAGCATGCATCAAAGTGTCTGAAGTAAATTGAGATCACGTTTAAAGAATGGGCAGAAACAGAGAGGACCACAGACAAGTGGTGGAAACAGAAGGGGACAATAGAGCAAGAACCTAACGAGGAAAAGGACCAACTGCGGTTGTTGTGAAATGATTAGAAAGGATGGAGAAGGAGGTTGGTGAAATAAACAAAAAATTACGCAAATGAAAAAAGACAATAATGAACTAAAGAAAATGCAAAATATGATGGACAAAAAATGGACACAATTTTAGAGCTTCTAAAGGAAGTAACAAAGTTCCTCCTGCAGCTGCCACACCACCTCCCTATGCAACCAACCACTGAGGGCGAGGACAAACAATAAATCAAATAGGCGGTCTTAGCTCCACCCATGCCCTCGCCCTGTCATTGTAAATAGTTATTTAATGTTATTCTGGTTATTATTGTTATTAATACATTTGTCTGCATTGTGTTCCTGGTTTTTGGGTTGTTGTTGGCTGATGTTAATTTTTTCTTAAATTAAATTTAAATTCATGTTTGAAAGAGTGACTTACTTTATTAAATCTCTATCCTTTTATGTGGCTGGTAGTACTGAATTAATTTAAGAATTAATACCACAGTTGATGGTTTACTGTGTGCAGTGCATTAGTACCACCTTACTAACAGCTGAATGCCTATACATCTTCCCTGAAATTGACGCTTTGAATTTTTTCAGACAAAACAGTTCTAAGATGCATGGGGTAATCATAATGAATCATAATGATGGAAAAAATACTTACCTTAATACAGCAGAATATGAAGATAATGTCAAGATCCAGAATGGGAGCAGCAAGCTGGGTGAAGAACAAATAAAATTACACTGACAAAGAATCCCAGAGACCTGCTAAGAAAAAAGAAAAAAAATTAGTTTAATGTCCCTCATATGGCTGATCACTTTAATCAAGCAATAAGCAGAAGTCACTCCAGGTGATGTTTTCTGATGTGCTAATGGCACGTCTCGTGTGGGTTGAAGCATGAGGTATAGCCAGTGCTTTAACCATCATAGAAGGACCGTTACCCACCATGTCACACAACCTGGACTGCCTCATTGATACACTTAAATGGGTAATTTTCAGAACACTATATGACTTTTCTAATCATATTACTTTAAGCCTGGCCATTGTGCTTTAATAAGGCCATGTTTAAATTGGCTGTTAGTAGTGCTGTGCCAATCGCAAGGCTGCACATTCTATGAAGCACATGTAAATCAAAACAAATACTATCATGCCACTGACAGTTACATTTATTTGACCAAAGTCAGAGTTTTGAAAGGTATATACAAACATTTATTTAGATATTATATCATACGATCATCTGTCATGATTCTAACCCCTTTAATTAGTCAATGTTACAGTGTGATTTACAGCTTGATCACAATGCACATTGTGTTAATCCAGAATACACCATTAAGTACAGTGCCATTCTTAAACTGCAGTTGTGATAATTATTAAACTCAAAATGCACACAGAAATTGTGAATCACATTCAACAAATATACTTTGAAATCATCAGATAGGATGCAATACTGAAATGTGTTCAGCATAAAATAACAAAGCAATAAAATTAAAATTAAAAATTCAGAAAAAATAAACATTCATAGCGCCAATTTAAGCTAAGATGTCACAATGCATTCTACTGATTATAAAGTGTCAATGTTATACACAGTAAACCAGCAAATGTTGTATAAATATATTTATATCACATTTGTTTGTTTACTATGTACAGTAATAAAGCCTACAAACAGGTGCATGCCTTTTGAGGGCTTCCTGAAATGACGGTTTGAAAGTTTAGCAAACAAAACATTTATATGATGCATGTGGTTAATCAATAATTATAATAAAACAATGCTTGAAAAAAATACCTCTACGCAGTTCAATTTATGTACTAAATATACTTTGAAATAATTTGACGTCAAAAGTTAAATCACCTTAAACAACCTTACAACATTGAAAATTATGAAAAAGAGAAACATTGCTGCTAACCTTATACCACTACACTGTGAAAGATCAGAAGTACCATCATTGGATTGATTCCATCATCGTTATTCTGGAGGTGAATATGAGAGAGACTCAGACCTGTCAAGATAATAAGGATAAAACATACTGTAAGTTTGTGGTGCATCATCACAGACATGCCACACTGTAAAGTAGCTTTCAGTAACAGATAATAACACATTCAAATTAAAAGAAAAATACTGTACTTACACTAATGCATCATATGCGTCATTTTCATAACATCAGAAACCAGGGTCAAGTCAAAGGTGGAGCATGCACCGAGGCCACAGGAACAGAGGCAACAAGCATCAGCACTGGCAGCACCATCAGGGCAGGTGTGAGGCCATCTCGGCTTGGTCACTTTATTATCGCAGCTTCATCACACATGTTTGTGGTGTGAGAGCTGGATGAGAATCACAAGCAATAGGTATCAGCAGTACCATCACAGCAGTCATCAGGTCAGTTTGGCTTGGTCACCTTATCGCTGCTTTATCACACATGTTTGTGATGTGACAGCAGGCTGAGAATCACAGGCAACAGGTATCAGCAGCACCATCAGACAGGTGTGGGAGGCCATTCGGCTTGGTCACTTTATTATCGCAGCTTCATCACATGTTTGTGGGGTGACAGCAGGCTGGTTCATGTAAGTGTGTGGGGTAGTAAACTGTATTTCATATAGTGTGTTGAGATGCCATTTGGTTTAGTACAGTACGAAAGTTATAGCACTTTTAATGTTTACCCTTGGTAAAAAAGAGTCACTTCCCAAACCTGACAACACACCCTCAAACATGTACCAGCTGACCCATTTTGTGATGTCATAAAATGAAGACTGTGTGTGTCTCCATTGATTATACAGGTGTGATTTTATAAGGCTTTTAGTACTGTTTACAGTGGCACTATTAACAAATCAAAGCAATCACTGGAGAAACATCCCTGTTACTCGAGGTCACTTTGATTTTCACAATCTCATCTCTACATAGTACTACTAAATGCTATATAAAATCACACCAAACCAATGGAGTGCGCACACAGTCTTCATTTTAAAACATCACAAAACAGGTCCACAGATGCATGCCTCGGGTGAGTCGTGAGGTTGGGGAAGTGACTCTGTTTTGCCAAGTGTAAGCATTGGGAATGCTATAACTTTTGTGCTGGACTGAACCACATGACATTATTAATACCCTAACAGTAGCTTTTTTATGGTTGTATTGACCATGACATGCGCTATAACCCACACCATGACAGATCATTGGTGTATCAGGGCATTAATGCATGCTCGGTGCACTGTGAGACACAAGGGCTTGCCCAAGTTTCTTCAACCAGCTGGGAGGTACAGTAATGCCCTGATACACCCATGGGCTGTTGTGGATTATTGCACTTACTGTATAAAATGAGTTAGCTGACTGTAAAAGCAAAAGTCAAAAGCTTTTTACAATCGGCATGCCAACTGTTAGTCATACTGGGCATAAATGAATGGTCAGGTGACACTTTCTGCCCAATGGCAAGTCATCATTTGACCTTTAATTAATGCCCATTTTATAACAATAACGTGTGCTAGGATGCTCACAATATACACACTAATGCCATGGTGCATCTCATAGTACTAATAACCTTATGTCATCATGTGATGTTCTACAGGTATTTCAAAATCTATTTATATGCCTACATCACTAATAGGAATATACGTTCAGAAAAAGGCAAAAGTTTAAATTTGAGGAAAGCCATTGGAATACCTTCAACTTATATAGGGTATTAAGTAGTCAAGAATCTAACATTGGTAATAAATTTCTAAAATTCATCAGCCACCATATTAAATAACTGATTTTAAATTCAAATATTCTCTGTCATGATCCTTTCATTCACTATATTTTATTTAAAGTGCAGGCGTACACTGTCATGGTCACAGGCTCAGCCCACACAAATATATATGATAGTTAAGACAGTAATAAAATCGCGGTCCTCACGAAATTCATGATTACTGTCAAACTGCCCGTCTTCCGTGTAAGCGTCTGTTTCGCTAAGTTTTGCATGAATTCTTCCAGGCTCTCCCATGTGTCTCTCAAGCGCAGTTAAAAAAAAACTTCTCACTGTCATCAGATAGTTAAAATGACACAATTGATTTTCAATACCTGCTGATTACTAAGTAGCTACTTCTCCTGTCATCCAATAGTTAAAATGTTGCAATTGCTTTTTAATACCTGCTGATTGCTACTAAGTAGTTATTATACTGACAGATACCATTTCCGTAGTACAAACCCACTTTTTGATGAAGTGTTAATTGAGTTAGTTAAAATCTGAATGCTGTCAGATGCTGCCAGATAAAAGCTCATATGCTCTGAGCTTCTATTTAAGCAGCTACTGGCTAGCAACACTAATAGATCCAGACAGCTTTCACACATAGCGTCATTGGTAGAGCTTAAAGGGTACCTAAACAAGTAGTTTTTAAAACTGCAAACTCAAAATCTGGGTTCATAGCAGGTAAAGTAAAGGCTGCTGTTTACTGCTAAAACTGCATTTATGTAAATAAAATAAATACAGCTTCATAGCTTTTGAAAATGTAAACATCAGCCTTTCACTTTCAAAAACAGCCTTGGTTTCTCCTTAAGATGTCTGCCAAGTGTGTTAACTGATGAGTCATGATGACATCATCGGAGCCAGAGGCAGAGACCCACATGTATTACTATAGTGCTTACTAGTTCTTCTTTCCTCTTTGTTTTGAATTGTTGTACCAGAATGAGCAACTACCATGTATTAACTCATGGATTATTTTGATCAGTACATGTTAAACTATGATTTTGTTCATTTTGTTTACTTTAACTTGCAGAAATGTTTTGCAATCCAGCTGACTTTTCCTTGGCAAACTGCATTACAGTACAACACTTCAAATACCTGATGATTTAGTGATTATGTGATGCACTGAATTTTGTTTGTTGTTAACCAGGAGAGACACACTAAGCTGAAAGCTTGTTTACAAGTGTGGCCTGGGAGCACAAGCAAGTTTAATGACTTGTTCAGGGTCACACAGCAAAGTACCATTCTGGTTCAGTTCCAAAGCTCATACTCTCTTGTTAACCCACAAATAAGGCTTTCATGTGAACCCCTGTATCTAGCCTGCCTTCTGTTAAACACCACCATCTATACCCGTCCTTAGTACTGCCTGGTGCTGCATATGTGTTTATGGTCTCATGAAGAGAATTATCACACCTCAGATTGTAATATTGTACCTCAGAGAGTTGTGCACACCTATACCAATATGCATCATCAGCTGGCACTGTTAAAAATGCCTCCTAAATCACTCTCCAGTTCACATTCTCAGTGTTTGACTTCTGCTCCCACAGTAAACATTGAGTGGATCACCACCCTTCTGCACAGTAAAGGTAGTATGTACAGTTCCCCTGTTGTGCTTTTCCCACTTCATTAACCAAGAACTAGGTCTTCCTGGAGGGCCAAGCAATAAGCATCATGACCCACCAGAAAACTGCTGTTCATGCCCTCATAAAGGGCTGTACTTACAATGGATAACAATACTATTAGCAGGAGAGGCATACTAATACCTTGAGCGAAATCACCCGACTTCCAGTGTCAGTCTATTCCTTTACCCATGATCTGCAGAACCCCCACAGGACAGTTCCAGGCAATTCTTCTCCAGTACTTTTCTGTGCTCTACTCCACAATGCAAGTTCACTGGCTACAGCCCTTCCAAATCTTGAATGAGCTATACTCAACTCAATGAATACCGTCCTAACAAATGTCAACATCCCTCTCACCTGAGGGTAATCGCCCTACACTGAATTCAAGTAACAGTTTAGGTGCAGCCCTGTCATTCTGAGTATTCGTCATCACTGGCTACTCTCATCCACAGTCAGGTAGTGAGCACGATGCTGATAGCCCCATATCAGATCTCACAGTGATCTGCTCAGCGTCCTCCTTCATGTCTTCAACTAACCTGAATATGGCTGTACCCTACTGAAATGGCCTCTTCAGGCCCCTCTCTGGCATTCATTCTTCACCTGCTCTCCACACCAAAAACTGGTGAGTTCACTACCCTTCTGCATCATGAATGTGGTTAGTACTGTCTCCCTGTTATTTTTACATATTAATAATAAACATGATCTTCTGGTAAACCAGGCTGATAGCTGCATTGCACAAGTGGAAAATAGGCTTTTCTACCCATATAAGATCTAAGCCACCTATGATTAGGCACTAATAAAGATGCGATAATGATGTGCACACCCATCATTTTGCAGTGCCTACTCAAAGGTAGCCTAGATCTTTTAAGGATAGGAAAGCCCATCATTCCTCTTGTTCCCTGTTGCTATTAGCCTGACTTCAATCAATCAATCAATCAATCAATCTTTATTTATTTAAAGGGCACCTTTCTGATGATCAAGGTGCCTGTACAAAATTGTAATTCACTAAACATTACAACACTAAAACCATTAACATTCTTAAAATATCCCAAAACAATAGAATTCATAAACAAATGACAGGAGACACTAACATTAAACTTCTTCTGAGAATGCAAGGTTAAACAGGTATGACTTAAGTTCCATTTGAAAACTTTGAATGAATGCCTGTAGTGTAACATTTTCATTTTAAAATATAATTTTACTTAAGTATAACCTTTCACAATATCTAGTCAACTGTCTTGTGATACAGCCTTTCACAATATCTAGTTAAATGTCCTATAATAAACTTTTTCAGGATGGTGTGCCTTATTAGAACTGTATACACCTGTTTAAGGAAGGTGTACACAACATTTATGAGGTTGTGCAAGAAATTAAGTAATACTTATGTTTTCAGTGGAAAGGTACAAGAAAAGTAATACCTATGTGTTAGGTATACACACCGTATGAATAATAGGTTATTCTATTTTATGATTGGCCTATAAAAGGGTGTGGGTATTTTCAAGTAACAGATCTTTATATAAGCACTGTATGTAAATTGAATAAACAACTCTGTAACAGGGTAGACACACCAGAGGGTGTAGACAGAATGAGAAGGGACCTGCAGAAACCTGAAGAATGGTCAGGGTTTGGCAGTTGAAATTCAATGCAAAGAAGTGCAAGATAATGCATATAGGGCACAAAACCCTGGCACAATATATCAGTTGGGGGTGATAGGATATAGCATGCACCAAGCAGGAAAGGGATCTTGGGGTTATCATCTCTGATGACCTCAAGGTAGGAAACAGTGTGACAAGGCAGCAGGTAAAAGCAAATAGGATGCTGGGATGTATAGGCAGGGCATCACCAGCAGGAAAAGGGAGGTCTTAATTCTGCTATACAAGACACTAGTGAGGCCCCACCTGGAGTACAGTGTACAGTTCTGGAGACCATACCTCATGAAGGACATAGACAGGGTAGAGAAGGTTCAGAGGAGGGCAACAAAGATGGTGCATGGATTGCATCACAAGTCCCTATGAAGACAGGTTGAAGAAACTGAACATGTACTCCCTGGAGGAGAGGAGGGAGAGGGGATATGATAGAGACATACAAGTATCTCACAGGGAGGAACAGGGTGCAGGAATACACTATTTTAAGCAAAAAGATATTCCAGTACTAGAGGCATGGGATGAAGTTGGAGGAGGACGATTCAGAGGAAACATGAGGAAGAATTTCTTCACAGAATGGATGGTTGACAAGTGGAACACCCTGCCAGAGGAAGTGGTGGGGCTGAAACAATCAAGGGATTTAGAATGCATGGGATAGACATAAAGGAATTCTGGAGGTCAGGGGTAAGAGGCAACAGACTTCTAGGAAAACATAAACTGAACTTACAAGCTCAAATGGGCAGACTGGGTGGGCCATAGGCCCTTATCTCCGACACTGTCTGTGTATCTATGTATCTATGTAGCTCCAGTATTGATGAAGGCATGAACATGCCGTGAACCTGAATAACTGCAATAAACTCTTAAAAGAAAATCTGAAGGCTCGAGCGAATTTCTTTGCAAACACTATGCAAACCTTACAATTGGTGCCATGATTCGGATGTCTGAAGACAGTCTATGCAGTTGCTGAAGACATTAAATGGACCAAGGGACAAGCTGGGAACACCTTACTGCACCTGACCTAATCAATCAAGTACAGAAGGAGTCGAACAAGGGACTCAGGAGGGACTGGTGTGAAGTCAGACATGATTTGCCAGCCACAAGATAGACGTAAGTATGGATACCATTTTACGTGAAATTTCTAGAAACACACTTAAAGGAAGGTCCGTACCACTCTCCTGAACAACAGGAAGATACGTACTTATGTTTTACTAAGCAATCAGCGTGGCTCAGTTGGTAGCACATCTGCCTCTGGACCAGAAGGTCGTGGGTTCTCGTCCCACACTGGGATGGACTTGTACCCAAAAATTGCTGGCATCTGAGTGCAGTATTGGGGTGCTGTACTGCTGGGGTGTGCCATCCTTTGGATGAGACTTTAAACCGAGGTCTCTTCTGCCCATCCTGGTGTTGTCCTGGTGGGTGTCCAGGTGGAAGTAAAGAACCCAGGGTACTCTTCGTAAAGAGAAGGAACATTCCTGATGTCCTGGCCAATATTCCTCTTCCCATAAACTGGTTCATGCAATTATCCAGGCTGTGTGTGGGTGATGATGTGCAATATGGCTGTCACCACACATTCAGTCACTTCACTACCAGTCTAGCATTGCTTGCAAAGCGCTTTGGGATACTGTGTATGAAAAGCGCTATATAAATGCTGCTTCTTCTTCTTCAATGTATGGACAGAAATGAGAAAGTTAAAGTGGCTAGAACAAAGTTAGCCAACATCTGTCAAATGTATGTACATTATCAGTATGAAATAACAGCTAGAATGCATAACATGAAGAGGCAGATGTTAGAAAATGAAGAGAAATGTACTGAAGGTTTAGGTCTCCAACAAAGGTGTCAGGAAAATGTGTTACTGCAATAACAGATATGGAATAGATATTAGAGAAGGAAATGTAAAATGTGCCACTGATACCAAAGAAATGGAGTATAAATGAAATGTGGCACAAGGAGGTTTGTGGGTTAAAGATTAAGAATAATCTGTTAGAAGAGAATTTGAATTTATAAATAAACAGAGTCAGGCTCAAATCAATGTGCTGACCAGACAATTGCAGCAGGCAGTAGAAAGATTAGATCAGACAAACCAAGAATATGCCCAAGACCTCTCATATAAAGAAATAGTCTGTATACATTTCAAGCAGAGGCACAGCTTCAGTGCCAAATCTCCTTAGAATTAAGACACCAAATTACCTCATTGGGTGAAGATGTCCAAAAATATAAAATGGCACCTATGCAGGTTAAGCACCCTTTCAGCCAAAGCAGCATTGTGGCTGAAAGGTAGTTCTAAGATAGTTCCTTGAGCTCCAGTAGTTCGAAAGCAAGGAAGAACCAAGTAGAAAAAGGTGAGGAAAAATGGCTCTTTCTATGTTAAAATGGAAGGAGAAGGTTCAAAATACCCGTAAGGTAAACACCTTATCAAATTACCTGAAAAGGAAAAAGAAGGGTTTTGGCAGATATTACTTGGCTAAACAAAAGATAGAAACACTATCAGAGTAACTGGAAAGATGACCAGTGAAAGTGCAAAGAAAGAGATTAAAGACAAAATAGGTGTATATGTAAAATCAAAGGAGAGATTGGGACAACAAATATTAGATGATTGTGTAGCCGTGAGGAGGAAGCAACTATATAAAAGGCTAGTGAAGAAATGGAATATGTCCAAAAGTTTTCCCAAAGAGATTTGACTATACAGGAGTCAATGCAGTTAGTAGACCAGTTAGGGAAATCGGAGCCTGGACAAAATCCAGTGCCCTATTGTGCAAAGTTGAAAACATTAGTAGCAAATTTTATTTGATTAACAAAGATGCATGTAAAGTAGTGACGTTTTGTCTTACCTCTTGTGCTGTTACAAAGTTTACCAGCAAAAATGGTTGGAACCCAGGTTAATCCAGACAGTGACAGTACATGGGTAACTGTGGATGAGATCCAAGCTGCTTTACAGTCAATGCATGGTGTGTCCACACAGATTGGGGAAAGATTTATGAAGTACAATTACTTCCTGAGAATCCCCAGTTATGTTTATTAATCGATTATATGCTGCATACGATATCTATGGAGGTGTGACCGAACCTAGTAAAGATAAGGAGCCATTTCTGAGTTTGATAGATAAACAGGCTGCATTAGTACCTCGTCAATACGTATGCTGTGTAAGCATTGTGAATCATGCGCAAAAGGAAGAGTTGCTCACCGATTGGTAGTGAATGCAACAAGATGATCAGAGTCCAGAAAAAGGAAAGGACAAGTGGAAAGTAGCCGCTATTATCAAAACAGAAGGAAAGAGTAAATTTACTTGTAATAATTGTAACAAAGAAGGACATTACAAATGAGATTGTTGGGCAAAAGGTGGAGTCATGAGGAAAACAAAACAGGTATTGGAAAGAAGACGAGCACAAGCTCTTGGTAATGATACTAAACCAAGTGGTAAGGCAGACTTACAAAATGTATTAACATGCTCAGTAATTTGGTCAATACCAAAGCTGTGGCAGCCATTAAGGGAACCTGATGAAGAACTGATACAATAAGGGCAATGATGGGATGAAGACCCTACCTTCCAAATCTTAGGTAAATTAATAGAGGACTGGGAGGGTCGTCCTACTGTATCGACTATGGTCAGGGACTGCCAGACTGTGATATTGTTCGATATTGGAGCTACAGTTAGCATTACAGACAGTGATATGCCCTTAACAACCCATGGGAAGCAGCAGATAAGTTTTCAGAGGCTTCTCAGTGGGGGAATGTTAACAGCATATTAACAAAATCTGTTATGGTACAGATTGGAAAACAGCAATTAAAATGTATGTTTTGGAAATGTAATACATGAAGGTACCATCATGGGTATAGACATTTTGGCACAACATGGTTTGGTAGTAGATCTTAATAACATGATTTTATGGAAAGGAAGCACTACTAACCCAGGACCAAATGTATGATTCACATAGTACATATACTGTAAAATCTTTGAAAATCTACCATTTAGAGGAATTATGGAAACACATACCTCAATGGATAGTATCTATGATTAAACAACATGAAACAATTTGGGCTAAAATGCTACAGAGTGTGGCAGAGTGTCTAATATGGAAGTCCAAATTGAAGGACGAGACCCTCCACAAAAACAGTATGCTTTTCCAAAAAGCTTATGAAGAAATATGTGTGATACTGAAGCAGTTACAGTCACAGAAGGTCATTAGACCTATATGTCCAACAGTGAACTCCCTCTTTGGCTGGTACGAAAACCCAATGGTACCTGGCAATTAACAGTGGACTATAGGGTGTTAAAATAGGTCATGCCCTTGGTCACTCCCATGGTATTGAGGCTTCCTGACTTAATATCTCAGTTGTCTCCTATGGCTACAGTTTATACTGTACTAGATGTGTCAAATGGCTTTTGCTCCATCCCTGTCCATCCTGATAGTCAGTATAAATTTGCATTTACTTTTCAGGATAAACAGTACACTTGTCAGTGTTTACCCCAGGGTTTTCATTCCTCACTAACTTTATTCCATCAATGTCTAGCTGAGATATTGTTAGGATTTTCTCACCCTGAGGCAATAATCCAATATGTGGATGATATTTTGTTACAGACTGACACACATCAGGAACATGTCAGTTTATTAAACAAGCTATTAACTGTATTACACAAAGGAGGGTTAAAACTAAACCTGAGTAAAGCTCAAGTTGGGCAATCACAAGTCACCTTTTCAGGGATTTGCATTAATCAGAAAGGACCTACTGTAGACCCAGATAAGAATTGGGTCATACAACAGTTACCCAGACCTAAAAATGAAAAATGGCACATCAACAGTTTTAGGAATGGTAGCTTCTGTAGAGATTTTATAGAAGCATTTTCTAATATGGCAAAACCACTGTACAATTTGTTAAAGGGAGGAAAAGAGACAGATATCCTCCAGTGGGAACCAGAGCATCAGCAGTCTTTTATGGCTCTTAAAAGCACTAATGATGGCTCCTGCCCTCATTAGTCCTTCTGAGTCATCAGATTTTGTGATACAGGTACATGCGACTGATCAAGTAATCAAAGCAGTACTGTTACAAAAGCGATTAGGGACTTTATATCCAGTGGGATATTTTTCTCAGGTATTAACTCCAGTAGAGGAAACTTATGAAGAATGTGTAAAGCACTTGTTGGCTGTATATTGGGCAATACAAGCTACTGAACACATTGTGGGGTTTAATCACAGTATTTTGCAAACTTTACACACCTGTAGAATTTCTCTTAGAAAGGGATGTATGGGAGTGTTCTCTTAGAGACTGGTGAAATGGGCTTTGGCTCTACAAGGAAAAATATCGCAGTGGAAAATGTCCCTCCCCTATGCTGGTAGAGCTAATGACATGGGAGGAGAGGTGAATGACTGTGGGGAAGTCATGGGTATTGAATACAAACCAATTTTGCTGCTGAACTTAATTTTATGGGTATTGATGTGTATGTGGATGGCTCCCACTTTTGGGATGATGGCCATTTCCATACTGGATATGCTATTTGGACCCCTGGAACAAATCAGGAAATATTAGTACGATGTCCATCATCGTTTTCTGCACTATGAATAGAATTTTTAGCAGTTTAGCAGTTTAGCAGTGTCAGTGGCTCAGTAGGTAGCACACTACGCTCTGAGGCCTGGAGATCAGAGTGCTGTGGGTTCAGTTCCCACATCTGGCACTTGGGTTAATATCCCAGTACTGACACTGTAGTGCAGCATGAGAGGGTGCTGCACTGGAGGTGCCGTCTTTCAGATGAGGCGTTAAACCGAGGTCCAATCTGCCTGGATTGGTGGTAGTTCAGGTGGATGTTAAAGATCCTATGGCACTTATCGAAAAAGTAGAAATTTCCCGGTGTCCTGGCTAAATTTCCTCATTCAGTTAAAAAAAAATACCACCAACAGCTTAATCTGGTTCAAGGTCAGTTGGCATTCATCTGTATTCCTCTCCCCAGGTCGTGCCTGAAAATAGGCAGGATTTGTCCAGTGCACTTACCGGTCAACAAAAGCTAAATAAATTGGAGGCAGTCCACAGAGCTATTATGATGTATCCACAAGAAGTCATTAATATTTTTCAAACTGTGCTTTTGTTGTTAATTCTTAGTTAGAAATTTCTTCCTATTTGGATGAAGAGAGGAATGCAAACAGCCACTGGTGAACCCATGATTTTGCTCCCATATTACAAGATATATGAGATATAGGAGCTCAAACACTGCTGAGAATTGTTATTTGTAAAGTTCGAGCTCACCAAAAGATCAAAGGATATCCACAAATTGAATAATAATCTGGTGGATGACCTGGCTAAAATAGCATAAAACAAACAAACTTATGGATAGACCCTCTAGGAGGTGACTCTACACAATTGTGGGAGATGGACGATTTGACAAACATCATATTAAATGGATAGCTGCCATCTCACAAGTCCCAGGTTTGGGCGTATCCAAGATACAGATACTAGGATGGTGGGTTGTCGGAACCAATGGAAAGAAACAGGACAGTGTACTACCAAGCATGTTACTGTATGAGAAGATATGGTAGTATGGCAATGACAACCAGGGTTTAGGAAGCAGATACCACCCACTTAATTTAGAAAAGATATTATCATGAATAATCATCGAATTGGAGGTCATTGTGGACTCCACAAAACATGTAAAATGTTGGCACAAAAATATCGGTGGCCAAAAATGGGAAAAGATGTCAAACAATGCCTGGAGGCTTGTCTCATCTGTGCACAGATGAATCCTTCAGTGCCTGGTAAGAGGTTTCTGTTAGGTGTATACCCTGGTGGATGGTCCTTGGTCCAGCTTACAGATTGATTATGTGGGGCCCTTACCTACTGCAAAGGGGCTTCTGATATTTACTAGTCATTGTTGATATATTTTCCAAATGGTAGAAGCACTACCAGTACATAATGATAGTGCACAAGCTACTGCAAAAGCATTATGGGAACAAGTGTTCTCACGCTGGGGTTTTCCAGAGTCCTTGAAAGTGATAGAGGACTCACTTTACAGCGAAAATAATGACAGCCTTGTGTGATATCTTAAGTATCACTCAATGTTTGCATTTACTCTACCATCCACATTCTTGGGAATGATAGAAAGGTTGAATCACACTCTAAAATGCACTGAACAAGGCAGTGTTTGATACTGGTAAAGGTGGGTGACGACTTACCAGGAATCCTTTATTTATCAGGCAAACATCATTGAACAAAGCTCATTTACAAGATGGAATCCTAATGGGTATTAGAGGTATGGAAAATAAAAGTACTGGCTATAGCCCATACCAATTAATGACTGGACGGATATGCAGCTGTATTATCCATCAGATCCAGATTTGTCTACACCTGTGTTAGATCTCATCAAAACTGATGTATTTCACAAAAATACAAAAGCAGTTAGCTCTGTATTTACTCCATGCTGCCAGAAATATGGTACAGACTCACTGGAAAAAAAACGGAGACATGATGAAAAATTGATACCACCCATTGAAAGGGTCATCGTCATGGTGAAAAACTTTGGTCAAAGGACCATGGGATGCTAATTGGATGGGGCCCTATACTGTTATTAATGTCTTGAGGCCATGGGTCATTCAGGTCCGTCAAATCTGACAAGGGTCTACGAGACCAAATTGGTCCATGTGGACCAATGTAAGTTAATCAGCCTTTAAATGATGACAACCGATACTGCTCTGTTTCTCCCAATAGGTGAAGTACAATGATGCTTCCTGTACTTATACTGTGTAGTACCTTATTGATTCTGGCAACTTCTGACAGATACAAAGGATGCTCAGGGCACATATGGAACAATTTATACAACAAGAATGATGTCAATCATACAGTGTGGGATCTCCCAGTGATGTTAGGAGAACAGCATGAACACACTGGTTATCTTCTTATCAAATGGTACTTTATTTGCTATGGACAATGTCAAGATGCAATGTGAGGATGTTCTCCAGAAGCCTGGCCTGGCACAGCAATGTGTGTAGTAAACACAACAGCCCAGAAAGGGATCTACATCCGTTCTACCTTGGGTGATACCACCAATGTAATGAAAGAGCAACAAACATTGTTTGAATGAAATTAAAGGACATGTTACAATATCCATCAAACATAACATTGCTAAATGCATTGTATTGGGGTATAAATGCGTCACAATGTAACATGTGGCATTTTTATATAATACATCTATTATAGCAAATTATAATGTACAGTTAAAGCAATTTTTGCAGTATTGCCTTTAACAAATAAATATTCTTTGTTACTGTATACTACAAATGCACGATGGCCTGGAATGACCTGCAATGCATCTTTAACTAGTAAATCTGCTGTATGGGATTTACAATATCAAATACAAAAGTATATCAGGGCAAAAATTCTTGCCCCATTAGATGGTATTACATGACACAAATGTATATCCCCTATATTATCCATGTAAATTGGAGTATTATAATGTTTTGCTATATTTGCCTTTTCCATGATTACTGCTTCAATGTAAGGATCGGGCTTCAGTAGTATTGTGGCAATAGTATTATAATAATACTTTAAATCAATATCATGATAGACACAAAATGTGGTCATTTCAAAATCCTGTAGCAGGAACTCCAGGATTATTCCGTCGTCAAAAGAGACATGTGGGGCTGGTTAACCTCAGGATTAGGAATTGTTAATGGTATTGATTCTATGGTTATAAAGGGTCATATTCATTCTTTGGAAACGACTTTAAAAGATATGGCTAATGGACCATTATCAACTACTGTAAGATTAGCAGCTGATAATGAAGAAATTGATTGGTTTGCATTTAGAAAACCTTACAGAATTTTAAAATTATTGCTCAGATAGCAGTCAATTTTATAACTGCTTTCTAATATGTCAAGAGAATGCTATATAGAACTGGCTTGCTCTCAATTAGCTGTAGAAGCACATGCTTATCTAGTCAATGAATTAAATAGAATTGAAACAAATAGATTACCTTTAGGAATAGGTGAAACCAATGTGACTAGATTATTGGATCATCCCACTGTATTTTACCACCCTTAGCTATGATAAAAGTATGGAATTCACCAAATCAATATGCACAAGTGCTGCGACATTGATTTCCATACTAGTGATAATATCTGTATGTTTTGAACCACTGCAAATATCATGGCAAATCAGTAATTTGGGAGTATTAATACATGACCAGATCATGAGACTCAAATACCAGGTGATACTGTTATTACAGTACACAATAAACATGTTGTCTTACCTAAGCAACAGTGTGTACAAGAACATGAAACCTTAATATGTGGGAAGAGACATCAACTGCCCCATGGTTTCCTAAACAATGTAAATATACCTTAACATCTGCAAATGAATACCACCAAGCTATGAGATGGAACCAGTCACGGTGTGTAATCACAGGTCAACCTTGAATGTATGGGGTGTAGTGACAAAATCTGGTGGGTTGCAAACTGGACCCTCTGGGAACGTCCTGCCTATAGCCAAACAAATGTTATCCATATCAATGGTTCCAGTATGGCCTTGGATTTACTCACTGATTTGGCAACTCCACCTCATTTTGAATTACCCAAAATTGATAAAATGACACTTGGTGCTTTGTTGTATTGTCAACAAACTGAAGGACTTATTTTCTCACAAAAGGCCTCTGCTAAGGAGGTTGAGAAGCAGTCATTTTATATCCCTATCATATCCTGGTGGGATTGGAGTTCGGCTGCTTTGGTACTACTCCAATCCAATAAGTGGTAATATGAAGTATTGCAGTAATTTGTGTACCTGTTATTATATAACTGCTATTGTATCGTAAAATGAGACAAATGATTAAACAAATACAAATGTTACAAAGGCAGCAACGTCCTGCGTTATTTCCTAATATAGAGAGTCAGAAAGGGGATTGTAGTGTAACATTTTCATTTTAAAATATCATTTTACATAAGTATAACCTTTCACAATATTTAGCCAACTGTCTTGTGATACAGCCTTTCACAGTATCTAGTTAAATGTCCTGTAATAAACCTTTATCAGGATGGTGTGCCCTTATTAGGATGGTATGTACCTGTTTAAGAAAGTGCACACAACATTTATGAGGTTGTGCAAGAAATTAAGTAATACTTATGTTTTCAGTGGAACGGTACAAGAAATGAAGTAATACCTATGTAGTAGGCATACCACACCCTATGAATAATATGTTATTCTGTTTTATGATTGGCCTATAAAGGGGTGTGGGTATTTTCAAGATAACAAATCTTTATATAAGCACTGTATGTAAATTGAATAAATAGCTCCAGTATTGATGAAGGAATGAACATGCATGTGAACCTGAATAACCATAATAAACTCTTAGAAGAAATCTGAAGGCTCGAGTGAATTTCTTTTTCAAACACAACGCAAACCTTACAATACCAGAGGGGACTGAGAAGGCCACTCTTGCAAGGTACTGCTATACTCAGGGAAGGGTGAAGATAGAAGGAGAGAAATATAAGCAGATTACTGTGAGAAATAAGATGTGGGCTGCCAGCACCGTGATCATTCCCTGACCCGTTGTCCTGGCTAACATTACATTCCCTTTCCTATTACATTAGTTCATGCAATTGTCAAAGGCTGTGTGTGGATATTAATGTATGAAATGGCTGCCACTACACGTTCAGTCACTTCATTACCAGTCTAGTATTTCTTATAAAGCACTGTGGGATACAATGTGCATGAAAACCTCTATATAAATGCTGATTCTTCTTCTTATTATTATATCCCATGGAAAAAGAAGACAAGACAAGCATATATTTGAGTTTCGAAAATATGAACTCTAACATTGGACTGCACAAGAACTTTGCTACAAAAAGTGGTTGCTCTAGGGGTGGTGAAAGGTGTGGCTGCAACCCCCACATAGTAATGTACTTGCTTGCTGCTGCTTCTTCTGCATTTCACTTGGTTGAAGAAGTCTGATTTATTGATTGTACAAATGTTTACATTCAAACTATGGATTACATTTGTAGTTTCTGTCAAAATGTACTAGAAAAGAATAGTACCAGAAAATATAAAGGTTTAATAAAATGTTAAAAATGCATATTAAGCATGCACACCACCCGCACCGCATTGTAGCATCTTGGATCCTCCATAACCACTATACCACCAGGTTGTTCAAGATTTGTACTGCACTGTGGTTTGCCACAGAGAAAGTTGGTTAAAACACAATTTCAGCATGTTGAAATAAACAAAATGAACAGAACTGTAGCCTACATGTGTATTATAAAAATAATGCACATGGTTTTGACCATTTGGGTGAAACAATTCTATACAAAGGGAAAAAGAACTAGTTAGCACTATAGAGAGCCATATATCTCTCTGACTTTGGCTCCAATGATGACATCACATAACACATTTGGCGGCCATTTTAGGAAGCAGATAAGACCGTTTTTTAAAATGAGAAGGCTAATTTACAATATTCAAATGCTCTGGAACAACATTTAGGTAAATTAAATAAATATAGTTTTAGCATTAATGAATACAGAAGTCTTTCCTTTAGTTGCATATGGAGTCAGATTTTTGAATAGTTTGTTGTCAAAATGTTGTTTAGGTATCCTTTAAAATGCCAGTGCAAATGAAACCTTCACCAGCCTCTAAGACGGGTAATGTGCTTGCAAAACAGCGGTCATCACAGTATGAAAGGGACACCTTTCATGTGTCTGGGCAAATAATGTTTTGTATGACCTGCAATATAGCGGTGGATCACAAGAGAAAGGCATCCTGCAATAGACATCTTGAAGCTGCTTCTCATTTGGCAAAGAAACACAAGCTGGAGTCTATGGCGCTGCCCTGGTGGATAAGCAAGTCACAGTACATGTACTATTTTGCACTAATCAGCCCACCAAGATTCCTGAAAGATAGCTCTTTTCAGCCTTGTTGAGGAATTCAAGGCTGCCAACATACCTTTGCACACCTTAGACAACCCCACATTGCACAGTTACCTTGAAGATAATCTGAAATCCGTTGGTGTGATTCCATCTTCTCAATAGCTGAGAACCGAACACTTGCCCAAAGTCTTTTCCTACGATGTAGCTGACATTAAAAAAGGTATCTGAAGCTGAGTCTGTGTTGGTTGTCTGTGATGAGACTACAGACATGCAGGACCGCTACATCTTAAATATTGTTGCTGCACCCTCGATCCATCCATCTATTGAGACACATGTCCCTGCTGACAGTAATTTACTCTGTCAGAATAACTTTGACTCTGACATTAAGTTAGAGCCACTACTGCTGGACAGCGTTGTGCTAGAAGTCACAAATTACAAGACTGTGTCTCAAGCCATTTTAAACTGTCTGCAGAACTTTAATATTTCCTATATCAATGTTGCTGCTTTTGTAACAGATAATGCAATGCACTTGTAGTGATAGTATAATATGTTGATTATTGTGACTCCATTTTGTATTATGTAACTCCATTTTGTATTATGTGACTCCATTTTGTATTGTGTGACTCCATTTTACATGCTGCTTCATTTAATTGGTGTTTTGCTCTTTAGATAGCCTCATTATTATGTTTTGCTTCAGACAGTGTATTTTGATGACTTGAAGTGCATATTATCAGGCAACCTGTTTTTGTAGTTTTGTTTAAACTTCTGCTTAGCTCATAGTGTTCTAGGCACCCGGCCAGTGTTTGGAGCACAGTGACCTAGCAGGTGTGAATTCTGAGCAGTCCTTATCGTGTGAATTTGCAACATCCTGGAAGCCCGGCCAGCTTCTAGAATGTGGGAAAATAACACAATGAAGGCTGCACGGTTATTTTTGCATAGAATAAGATATAAATGTAGCTTTCTCAATGCCTGGTTTGAAGCCTCTCCTGCAGGGTGGACGATCGCTGTGGGGCCAGTTCGTGTCTGAGAGACTCCTAGCCAGGCTGACAAGGGGCTTCCCAGCCATTGGAAGAGGGCTTGGATGATGCTTTATTGAATCAGTGATGTATAACCTGTGTATTATATTTTGTTATAATAAAGCTTTGGCTTGCTGTACTTATATTGTATTGTTATTGTATGTATGTGAGTGTGAGTGAGTAAATAGCTACCTGGTTTGAGTTGGCAGAACAGCACTGTATATGAATAAATATTGGGAACAGAGTTTAAAACATGTTCTGCAAAATGGAGTTCAGGTCACCTGCTCTGCACATTTACTAAACTTACTTGGGACATTTGGCATAAGAACTCACATCTGTCAATGAATTAGTGGTTGCTGTTAAAAGTCATTTACTGCATGTCCTGCATGCAAGGCCAGATTTAAACAGTTTCTCACAGCTAAAGGGAAGCCCTCTGCACTACACCATGCCCGTAATCACTCACTGGAACACCTGGTTTTATGCAGTTTTACCACTCAAAACACCCTGAGGAATATATTGAGTTTTCCAGAATGAAAGCTCTGTATGTGAGGATGTAGTGGCACTAGCTTCTATGCAGTCTGTGGTTCTTGAAGTAAAAGAAGTTGTTTCACATGTCCCACCTTTAGTACAAATTCTTGGAAATATGAGGGAGATGAGATAAAATCACATCTTGTTTTCATGACCTTATTGACTTTGCAACATTTTAGATTTTAAGGCTGAAAGTGCTAACTGTCTGCCGACTAAAAAAATCTATGTCTGCTTGTGCCCTAAAAATCCAAAATTATATGTCTGGGACAGGCAAGTTTCATCAATCAGCAGCCAGGTTCTTTGCTGTAGTCTGGGTTTTCATTCCCACAAGACTTGGCACATTAGCAGTATTGGAGGAGGAAACTTGTGCCAGTATCTCTAAGTTTGAGGACAATTTGCATGCTCGTGCTGAACTGCCGGTCCTATATTAATAGGTGCAATGTAACAAACTGACCTGCAGTGATAAAAGATTGTGCAGCTCTGGATAGCTTTGCAGGAAAGTTTCCCTCACCTCACAAACACTGCTTGCAGCTGCTTGTCTGTTCCTGTCCACAGTGCAAGTGTGGAGTGTTCCTTCTCAGATCACGGCTCCATGCTTACGGACACTAGGCGAGCATTAAGGTCGAGAATCTTAAAGTGTACTCAATGCTGCACCAAACTGAATATTACAGAACACACTTTTGCACATTTATGGTCATTTGTTATGATTATTTAAATGATTTTAAATTGCTTCTTTAAGATGTGTGTTTTTGTCTTTGCACTACTGAAACATTTACTAATTAAAGCATATCCTGTGCATTTTTATATGTCCGTGTAATGTGCTATTTTTACTGTGCATTACCCATGAAAAGTCAAAAAATTGTGAAAAAATTACTGCCTTAATGATAGCTGACCTGCTCTACTGTAGAGGACTGGTTCGGTCCAGTACAAAAGTTATAGCACTTCTAATGTTTACCCAGGTAAAGCAGGGCCACTTCATTACCCTGTCAGCACATCACAAGGCATGCTCCAGCAGCCCCATTTTGTGATGTCAGAAAATGAAGGCTGTATGTGCTCCATTGTCTTTATGGGTGTGATTTTTATACAGCATTTAGTAGTACTACGTAGAGCTGTGATTGTGAAAAATCAAAGAGACTGCTAGAGTAACAGGGAATGTTACTCCAGCAATTGCTTTGATTTGTTTATATCACAACTTGAAATAGTGCTAAAAGCCATATAAAAATCGCAACCATACAAATCAATGGAGCGCACAGACTTTATTTTACAACATCACAAAACGGGTCCATGGTGCATGCCTGGGGGCATGTCAACAGGTTTAGGAAGTGACTCTTTTATCCACGGTAAACATTAGGAGTTCTATAACTTTGTACTGTACTGAACGCATAGCATTATTAATACCCCTTAACAATTGAGAGGATCACTCACCTATCATCTATGTTTGAATTGGCTGGGACCATGACAGTGTGCAATGGCTCTTTAAATAAAATATAGGAATGAAAGGATCATGACAGAGATATTTGAATTTAAAAAGCAGTTCTTTAATATGGAGGCTGATGAATTCTAGAAATGTATTATCAGTTTTAGATGCTTGAATATTTACTACCCTACAGTAAGTGTAAGGTGTTCCAACAACTTCCCTTAAATTTAAACTTTTGCATTTTTTCAGAACATATATTCCTATGTGGGCATATAAAGAGACTTTGAAATACCTGTAGAACATCCCATGATGACATAGGGTAACCAGTATTCTGAGAAGCACCAGGGCATTAGTGATATATTGTGAGAGTCCAAAACACTTCATTATTGTCATGGTCAATACAACTGTAAAAAGCTACTATGTGAGTGCCTTTTCTCTGAGTTCTGCTATAAAGCCACCACTGTACAGGACATTGTTAAGGCAGGCCACATTGTGATTTGTTGTGAACAGTTTTCTAGACATTACCTATGCAACTAGACTGATATGTCAAATGCAGTTATGAGAAGAGAGACAGAAGCAGAAATATACAGTGGCAGGATCACATGGACAGAAGACTTGGTTAATGGGACTGAATAACTCTACATACTGTATTACAGAGATGTGGGAGTGGGGATATGATTGACTCATTAAAGTACATAACACGGTCAAAGGAGAAACAGAAACAGAAACAGAAAAATACAAATGTGAGTTATAATTCTACTAAAAACAAGGGACCATTGCATACAACTGGAAATATGTAAATTGAGGGCATCTGTGACTAAATATTTATTTATTTATATTGTTATATTGTAGGACTTTATTTAACCAGGCATTCACATCATTGAGCAAGCTCATTTTCAAGATGGTCCTGGACACACAGTACAAGTTCATTTACAGTATACAACGTCGAACCATAACATAACATACAGGGAACAGACCAGTTCTTGAGTTACAATTGCAGCTAATATCTAAACATTGTTGATTACTGACTGTGTACATGCACAATCAGGTCCTTGCAGCAGGTATGGGACTAATGTAGGAAGGAGATGAGAGAGAGTTGTAGGAGGGAGAGAGGGAGAGGAGAGGAAGGCAAGGAGACAAGGGAGATGGTGGGATGGTAGACCCAGGAAGGGAGGGAAGGGCAATCCTGCTAATGAAGGGACCCCCAGGGGGTTCTGCAGGGAGGGAAGAGGGAGGAGCCAAGGGGAGGGTAGTTTAAGAGGAATCCAGCCAGCAGGGGAATAAGCTGCCAACGGGTCTAATAGCTGGTGATCGGACTATTACTTTCCTTATGCTTACTGACAGGGGTGCTGGTGCTATTGATACATTGAAACAATGGGTTACTGTTTGAGGAATCCCTGCTGCTGTCTCCGGCAAGATCCATGTCATCACCCTCATCCTCCCTCCCTCCCTTGAACAAAAACAGGCCACCTCCATCTGAGTTTAACCTCCCTCTCATGTTTCTGCCACAGAATTAAATGTTTGGTTTTCATATGGCTTCGCTGTCCAGAAGTGCCAAGACGCGACCCCGCTTCCCGTGACTCACTTTCACTTTATAGATTTGACAGACTGCAAAACTATCATCTTTAGGATCCATTACAAAAATCCTGAAGGAGCTACTGTTGCATGCTGGCTGCTTGCTTTTAACACTTGTTGCCACAGCTGGCACTACCACATGATCTTGGGACATAACGGACCTGAACTGCTGCTGTAATGTTCATGTATGCCCGTACTTGTACCACACATTCCACTACTTTCTTCCTGTTGCTGCTGTTTTTAAAAACAGCTGCTGCACCTTGCCTTTCCCCTACTAACTGATTTGCCCTTATGCAGTTTCTCAGTCAGATCCTGCTGTGCGCTCCTCCTCCAACACTTCACTTTCTACCATCCTTTTCTTTTATAGGTCACCTGCCTAGATGCATCCCTTTCTGGCTACCAATCAGCATCCAGGACAGGATCATCCAAGTCTGAACAGACATCACTGCTGTCAATATCGATATTAATATTAGCATCTGCCTCCTCCTCCGGAACCTGTGCCAAACTGCTCTGCCCTCATTATTACTCTCCACCTCCCCTCGATCATCTACCTCCTCAGAGAGTGACACCTGATCATCCTCCTCCACACCTAGCAACTGTGAATCTTGTTCACAAGTAACACCTGACTGTGAAACACTGTCAGAATCAACAGTCAGTTGACTCTGACCCTCATCTACCTCTAACTGGGACATCATTAACATCACTGCTACACCATTGGCTGTTTTCTTGGTAAATGACCATGACTCACAGACTCAATATTTCTACCTACACCCCACTTAATACAGATGACACTGCAGCTGGCTTCATTTTATTTTAACTTGACCAGCAGACAGCATGTCAGCAGTAGATTGCTACGAGACCCCCAAATCACAGGCTGGTGCTCCCACGAATGCCAGTGCCAGCATGCAGCTCCTCCTGTGCAGCTCGCCCATGGGACTGACCATACCACCACAAACTGATGTACTGTATACCAATCCATACTTATTAATGCAGTAGTATTTATGAATGTCAAAATCTGAACAAAATCAAATTTCACTTAAGGCAATATAAACACCAAGTTATGCAGCTCTCACAAAATGTTGGTCTATGTGGCACAAGAGCACTAAGTTGCAGATATGTAATACCACACAGAAAAAATGAATAACACTTTTCTTTCTAAGTTATTAGACTGAGTCTGTCACACTAACACCAAAGTAAATTCTCTTTCACTCACCGTTGCAGCTAGTGTGCTTCAGCACAGGCTAAGCCCTTTCCCGATGCTTGAGAAGGAAAATACAGCACAACAGCCAAGTACTAAATGTAAGAAAAACACGCAAAACTACACACTAAACTAAACTACAACAACATCAGGGTAATCCACTACACTCCTGTAGTGAATTTAAACAGTGAAAAGCAATTTTTCAAGTATTTTCACCAAAGTTTCTGTTGTAACAACAGCAGCAGATCTTTCTCTCACAATCCCACACTAAAGATTGCACAGAGCCCAGGGAGTCATATGGTAACATTGGTTGTGGAATCCAGTACCATGTGATCAGACTGAGCCTCTGAAAATCATCTGTGGATTTATATTCCGTTATACACTTTTGTGGAACATTATAATGTGGAAGCTTGTGTTAAGGCCAATTTAAGAGATATAGTCTAAAACAACTTCCTTAACACAGATAACATAATTCATGAAATGTATACTCATGATGATGCCTGGAACACTAAAATTAATCTATTATTTTTCACTAACATGGATGCATTGTGTGTTATCTTAGAAAACTGTTGTGGATAATTTTCCGTGGAAAAGTAACATATCCCTAGAATTCTACTCAGTGGAAATGTAGAAAATTTGCAGTGAAATTATGTCATTCCACTTCTGGTGAAATTCCATGGAAACCTGGCGAAATTGCAGAAATTCTCTGGAATTTTGTTCTGCTGGAATTTTAGAATTCTACAAGCCCTACCCTTGAGCAGCAACTGATGCTCCATTGAAAAAGAGCAGTTACCCTTAGGCCACAGATAGAGCAGACTAGGGCTGCCATCAAATCAGTTCTACAGTACAGAACAGAATACAGCTTGTTCCAATTAAACCAATCATACTGTGAGGGGAGCAGCCTGGAAAATTATTGGTGCACTGACTACGGCCAGCGAGGTTGAGAGATATATTCCCTTATACATACCTCACAGGCCATGGTGGTAACTACATGGCAGTACATTAATGCTGCCTTTTGGAATATTATTCTAAGCTATTCACATAGAAGTCTCCTCCCCAAATATGATAGGTTTCACTCAAATGTTCTTCTCCCATAGGTCCCACCACATACTAATACCAAGCTAATGGACCCTTCACTGCTGAGGAAGTTTCAGTTGCCATCCATTCTATATCTAGAGGCAAAGCCTCTGGGTTTGATAGCTTCCTGTGAGAATTGTATTGAGCATTTTCCCCGTGTTAGTGATAGGCTTCACAAAATGTTTAATGAGGCCTATGTCCTGGGCAAACTTTCCCCATCCATCTAATGAGGCCCTGATAACCTTAATACCTAAAGGGCAAGGGCAGTGTCTTGTGTTCCCAATGTCACCCCATCTCTCTGATTAATGTTGATGAAAACATTTACTCTTAAGGTGTTGGCAGGAAGACTGTGGGAATGTACGAAACACTAATACATTAAAAGAAAAAGTGGTCCCACACTGGATTGGTGGTAGTCCATGACAAAACAGTAACTTTTCACTCTGCAAAAGTCGGGCACTCACCACCTTCAGTAATCTAGACACCAGTCACTGAATCAAGCTACACTGTCATTTATTTGTAGTATGCAATCATACAATTGTGTTGTGCTATATGATTGTCTGCTACAAATGAATGGCAAGTAGTAGCTTGATTCAGTGACTGGTGTCCAGATATTGGAGGTAGTGAGTGTTTTATCTGCTGTGTGAAAAGAACACTAATACTTGTAGATCAGGTGGGGTTTGTCCCGGCCATATGGCATCTGATAATACTCATATAGGATACTAGACATCCTGTGGAAGTCAGCACAATAAAGACCCCACTGCCACCTTGTCAATTCAGAAAAGGCTTTTGACAGGATGGAGTGAGCCTACCATTTGATGTAACAGGCCACTTCAGCATCGCCCAAATGTTTATTGATTGAATTATTGTATGTAGCCCCTATAGTTAACATTTTGACCAACTTCAAGTGGGGGCTTAAGGCTCACTTGTTCCACCTAGCCTTTCCAGATGAGATTACATGACCTGTCCTGGCTATTATTTAATTGCTGAAGTATTTTATTCTGATTCCTGTTTTTATACTGCTACAATAAGTCTGTTTTCTTTAAATTTATTTTAATAATATCGGTCTGTAATTGCTTTTTTCTACTGTAAGGTGCCCAAGAGCCTCTGGGTTGGGCACCATAGAAATAAATGTGCCTTGCCTTGCCAACCTAGTGATATCTCCTTGTTTTGCATTACGGTGGGTGACATGGCAGGGATGCCCGCTTTCCTTTCCTGTTCTTGCTTGTCATAGAGCACCTAGTCCAAATGTTGTGGGACTCCTCTACCTTTCTGGGAGTATCAGCGGGGAGGGGGCACTATATTTGAGGATGATATCACCCTGTTTCTAATGGGCCTCCCTGCCTCTCCCAATCCTGCATTCTGTGATCATGGAATATTTGCAGATTTCTCAGAATAAATTTAATGGTACCAGGTCCAAAGGGCTTCTCCTGAATGTGCATTGTACTCCTTTGATAGTCCAAGGTTATCCCTACCAGTGGTCCCCAGATGACCTGCCTGGGAGTAAAACTAACACCTACCATAAAGGACATGGTTACTGTCAATGTCCAGATTACGTTGGAAAACATGGATGAAGATTTCTGTAGGTAGAACATTCTGCTTTCAATCTGAGGCAAAATAAATGCTGCAAAGCTTATTAATATACCTAAAGTGTAAACTGTATTAGCAAATGTACCTGTCTCCATCCTAAGCTCCTTCTTCCAGAGCCTAAAACAAAACATACACCACTTTATCTGGGGAGTGGGGAGGGCAAGCCATCAAAAATTAAGTGGCAAGCCATGCAGCGTCACTGAACAGTGGTTGGCTTTGGACTGTGTGACCATTGTTTTAACATCAAAGTGCAGTGCTCCACCAAACAGTCCTTTGCCGTTGGAGATCTCCTGTACCCTCAGCCCTGTAAGCTGACACTGAGCTTACGAGAGTGCTGTTCTGATTCCATCAGCTCTAGTCTTACCTAACTGTCATTTGGCTAAAACAGCCTCCCTTGTTCCACTCATATCAGATTAGTGTGGCCTAAATACTTAAAAGCAGCTGGTGGTCCACAGAAACATCCAGACAAATATCGCTCTGTAAAATCATCTGAAAATTGGAGGTACTGCAGTAAATTGGGCCACTGGAAACTAGCAGGGTGCTTACCATTGGAGACATGCGTGAGGGACCAACAGGCATGTTTCCAGTTTTGCCACCATGTAAGACCAAGCTCAGAATGAACCTTTGCCCTTCTGGCAATATCTCCAGCTGTGCAACATGCTCATGGTCACACTCACACCATCCCTTGCACTGCTTCAGATCAAACCACAGGGCTACTGGATCACGCCACTCCCATCCCTTTCCCACAGGACTGCATGTCTGTCCTGACTCAGGAGCAGGCACCTGTCCCTCACTATATCCTGAGAGGCAGTGTGAATGAGAACTGGGCCTACCAGTCTATCAGAGGAGATGGGATGCAGTGTGAACCCATGCCCACAGTGCAACTGTGAGCAACAAGCTTGGACCCTTCAATTTAGGTGCTACACAGAGCCTATAGGACTCTACATGCTCTGTACCACATGTGGCTCCCTTAACCACAGTGATTTTGGAGATGATCCTACCCTCAGGCTATCCCTTACCCATATATTGTAGTCCTGCCCCACTCTGGATCAGTGCTAGAGTGGCATTTGGCGTCAGTGTCATATCTTTGTGCCCATCACCCAGGGCAGAGATCCTAAACTGGCAATCCTAGGCTATCCCACCTACAGACATTCCTTAACCTCTGAGCAATCTATTTGGGAAAATGGAGCTGCAGCAAAACAACTCTTTCTCCATCAATGGAGCGACCCAGAACCTCCTGTTCACAGGGAATGGGAGCATCTCCAGACCCTTGCAGCCACATATGAGCAACTGATGTATTCTGCCTTAAGCAAATTAGGAAACATGCTGCAATCAGAGGCCCTACCTTAACTCACACAAATCTACCCCAGATTCCTGCATAGGCGAGGTGCACATTATGGACTCTGTCTCTCTCTTCCTGGCCACAGAGTGGCTGGATGAGGTACTGTTTTCTAACCACTAACCCAATGAATTCCTGTTAGGAATACCTGCCAGCTGTGTTACCACCTAACTCCTCTTTGCCTCTGTCTTGTCCTGGTCCTTTCTTTGTGCCCCCTCCTATTCTGTATTTTCTCCTCCTCCTTTCCATTCTACCCACAAGAAGGAGCCCCTGCCAACCTTAGAATGTCAGAATATCCCGATCAACCTCTCCTCCCACCGCTTACCATGTTGATATTGTTTTCCATGTTTTTCCTCATCTTGTCAAGTAGGGTCGCGAAGCACACCCCAGTTCAGATTATCATATTGGAAACTCTCAGTGGAGCCCTAAGCCACCACTTGGCAAAAGAATACCTTCTGAGATGTGGTCCATAACTCCTAACTGCCATGGATATAGCAGTTGATTATTTCAAAATACAAATAATGTAGAAACCCAGATACACAGTGTTTGGTTCATACTGATATTTTATTGTAACTAGTTCACTTTAGCACTTCCTCTGTGAGATGTAGTTATTCCACGGTGTTAGCATTGCAGTGCTAGGGAACATCCATATTTCTTATTTAATATCCTCTAATCTGGTTTCAGGATTTGTATGTTGTATAACTTTGAAAATGTATATCAAAAACTTTTATGGCCAAAAACTCCCCATTTGTGTGTGGGTATTTAAATCTTGTTTTCTTTGATGCCTGGTAGCAGGGGCCTAGAGTGAGTTTCCTCCTATTTCTCTTTTCCCCAAAACTGTGAGTGCACAACCCATTCCAATGTGGTCTTTGCTTTTCTTAGCTGCCACCAATGGTTTTGTCTGAGATGCTGTACGTCACCTTGGTATGCACCCAGAAGGTAACAAAATTTCTTAACTATTTGTTTAATTTCTTAGTTCGTGGCTGCATTTAGTGGAGAATACATACCTGTTTCTTTGTTTTAGTTTGTCCCTTTGAGTTAGTACTGTAAGTCATTTCTGTTTCTTTGCTCTATTTTTCTGTCTACCTTCTGTAATACTTTGATTGAAATCCCATTTCGAAATTTTGAGCTGCCTGTTTCTTATGCTCTTCATATTCTTCATTAGTGCTACAGTTGTGCTTAATTCTGATGTACTGTGAGTATGGCATGCATTCTATAAGGGTTTGTTGGTGGTAACTTTGTGCATCATGGAGGACAGTGTTCCTATTTGTGGGCTTCCTACTGTATATAGCTAGGCTTGCTAGGATTTGATTTTTTTTTTTTTTACTTTTCACCAAAAATATCGATGTTTATTTTTTAGTCTTTTCCCCAATTTTTTAGATGTATTTTATGAGCAATGTGCAAATTTCTGGCATTTAAATCTAGTTTTATGATTTTTTGATGTCAGTAAAAATTGTTGGTTCATTATTTTCAGTTGGAAAGTAAAACAAGCATTTGTCAATGCCGAATGTTGATTGCGTTGGTCTGTTGAGCTTGCTCAGAGGACCTCTGTCACTGGCTCAGTCTGTTTGTCCCAGTGCTGCAGGCTGCTCTTTTGTACTGGGCTGCTGCCTGCATTGGCACCTTGTTCTGCCGAGGAAAGAAATCCACAGCTGTCCCGACAGAGCTCCATTGAGGTGGCTCACTCCCTCTCTCACTCACTCATTCCGTTTCTGCGGCGCTGCAGGCTGCCCTTTTCTACTGGGCTCCTGCCTGTGTTGCTGCCTTCTTATGCCCACAAAGAAACTTGCAGCAGTTACAATAAAGCTCCGTTGAGCTCGCTCACTCGCTCATTCTGGTTTTCCTGCCACTGCAGGCTGCCCTATTGTACTAGGGCCCCTGTGTGGTTTGCTGCCTTTTTCTGCCCACAAACAAATCTGCAGCAGTCCCAACAGAGCTCCATTGAGCTCACTGACTCCCTCCCTCATTCACTCATTCTGTGTCTTCTGGTGCTGCAGACTGCCCTTTTTACTAGGCTCCTGCCTGCATTGCGGCTTTTTCTGGCCAGAAAGAAATCTGAAGGAGTCCTGACACAGCTCCATTGAGCTTGCTCACCCCTCTGTCACCACGCATTCCGCTTCTGCCAGCGCTGCAAGCTGGCCTTTGTACTGGGCTCCTGCCTGCATTGCCGCATTTTCTGCCCACAAAGAAATCCACAGCAGTCACAATAGAGCTCAGGCTTGAGCTTCGCTCACTACCGCTCTGTCACTTGCTCGTTCTGTTTCTCTTGGCGCTGCAGACTGCGCTTTTGTATGGGGCTCCTGGCTGCTTTGGCACTTTGTCTGTCCACAAAGAAATCCACAGTTGTCCCGACAGAGCTCTGTTGAGGTCACTCGTCTCCTCTCTCATGCACTCATTCTGTTTGTCCTGGCGCCAAGCTGCCCTTTTGTACTGGGCTCCTGCCTGCACTGGCACCTTTTTCTGCCCACAAAGAAATTTTCAGCAGTCTGAATAGAGCTCTGCTGAGCTCACTAAGTCCCCTGTCCTCACTCACTGTACTGTTTCTCCCACCAGTGTAGGCTGGCCTTTGTACTGGGCCCCTGCCTGCATTGACGCCTTTTTCTGCCCACAAAGAAATCCGCAGCAGTCCTGACAGTGCTTCTCGTGAGTTCGCTCACCCCCTCCTCAGTCGCCTTCTCGCTCTGTTTCTCCCAGTGCTGCAGGCTGGCCTTTGTCTGCCCACAAACAAATCCGCAGCAGTTCTGACAGAGCTCAGTTGAGTTCAGTCACTCCTCCTCTCACTCAGTTGATCTTAATCTGTCCCAAACACTGATTTCCCAGAGTGACGTGGTATTCTCCGGCAGAAGTGCAAAACATATTTTAGCCAGGATGTGAAAAATGGCAGCTGTAATGTTTATAAGGATGTGTGAAAATGTCACTGTTGAAAATGTGGTGTGACAATATTACAAATTTGTGAAGTTACAAGGGTACATGGAAACAGTTCAACACATGCTTGTAACACAGTCATGTTATGGAGTTTCGTCACCAAATTTTCAACATAGGGAATTTAAGACCTCTGCTCATGAACAGTGCCACTGTCATTTTCTTAATCTGTCGAACACTGATTTCCCACAGTGGCCCACGTTATTCTGTGCGGAACTGTGAAAACACATTTTGGTCAGGATGTGAAAATGACAGCTGTACTGCTTATGAGGAGGTGTGAAAATGCCACTGTTGAAAATCTGGTTTGACAATATTACAAATCTGAGGTTACAGGTGGAAAGTGTGCAATGCACACTTGTAACACTGTCAATTGATGGGCTATCATCACCAAATTTTCAACATAGGCATTTTAAGACCTCTGCTTATGAACAGTATCATTGTCATTTCTTAATCTGTCCCAGACAGTGATTTCCCACAGCGACCGCTCTATTCACGTCAGAAGTGTGAAAACACATTTCGGCCAGGATGGGAAAAATGACAGCTGTACTGTTCATAAGTAGGTCTGGGAAAATGGCAATGTTGAAAATCTGGAGTGAAAATATTATAAATTTGCGGTTATGAGTGTGCATGCCAGCTGCACAACGATGCTCATAACACAGTCATTTTATGGAGTATCGTTACCAAATTTTCAACATAGGCATTGTAGGACCTCTGCTTATGAACAGTGTCACTGTCATTTTCTTAATCTTTCTTGAACACTGATTTCCCACAGCGACTGCGCTATTCTGCACGGAGTCGCGAAACTAATTTTGGCCAGGATGTGACAATGACAGCTGTACTGCTCACATGGAGGTGTGACAAAATGCCAATGTTGAAAATCTGGCATGAAAATATTGCAAATTTGTGAAGTTACAAGCGTGCATAGCAACTGCTCAATGCATGCTAAGTAAAACAGTCATTTTGATTTTTCTGGAATTTGCAACATAGGCTTTTGAGCCCACCTTATGAACACTGGCACTGTTTTCATTAATCAGCCCTGAAGGGTGATTCCATTCAGTGACTGCGAAACCACCTTTCAGGGCTGATTAACGCCATGACAGTTCAAGAATTCATGAGGAGGGGTCCCAAAAACCCTATGTTGAAAATTTGGTGAAAAATTCCCAAAATGCCGAGATATGCATTAAAGTTGAAAAACCCTATTTATTACATTATACAGCTTACCGGCATTTCCTCAGTTCACGGTCAGCTTTGAAGAATGCAGATGTGTTCCGGTCCACCAAAGATCATCACACCAGACTCCAGAGGTAAGTATGAAGTGGGGGGATGTGGGGAGGCAGGGTTCAGAATGGGTGGGTGCGGGGTTGTGGGGAGGCAGGGAGAATATTAGGGACCATTTCCTTTTTTCAGGTAAAAAAACAAAAAAACATTGTGGGACCATTTTTAACTTTACTGGGGCATGTGGCATGCTGGGGTGGGCTCCCAGCATGCCACCAGAGCCTTGCTTTAGGGGGCAGCTGTAGCCGACTAGGATTGGGCACCCCATCGGCAACAACAAAGTGGGAGGATTCTTTCGCTGATGGGATTGGGGCACGCCGTCGCACAATAAAACTGGGGGTTTCATTATGCTAACGGGGAGGGCTCCCACTGGCAAATAAACATGATGGGGGTAAATATTGTTTGTGAATACAGTGGCAAGCCACTGCCATGTTCACGAACAATATCAGATCTACATCCCGCCTTGCAATGACGGGTCGCCTCCCTCATTGCAGTGGATGGCTGACGCTGCAATGATGATGCGGCCCTGATAGCAGCGGCAGATTTTTAGACTGTTGTGGCACACTGGCTGAACTACTGTCAGCAGCAGCATGCCACAGCACTGGGGGACAGGGGACAAGCCTTTGCAGGCTGTGGGGCATTGGGCACAACAGTGCCACACCTCCACAACCTGCCTGTGGAGAAAGCTGCCACAACATGTTTCTTGCACGTGCAATCAACATAAAAATACAATTCTGGCAAGCACCATGGACTTCTCTGGGAACTCTGATTATAGCAAGCCATTGCTTCACAGAACTGTTCTCTGTCAGGTTAGGGCTGATTGACTTGCTGACTGCTACAGGGTACAGTACAATACAGTGACTGGTGAGGTAACTGCGATAGCAGTTGCCAATTGAGTTTCAATTGTTACAGGGATACAGTGCTGTACAGTACAGTGAGTGGAGAAAGTAATTCCTATATCACCTGACAGCTGGAACATGGAGAAATCCTGTATGTTGCTGCCCTCAAACCAATGTGCTGCAGCTGCTGTCTGGGAAGAAGACCATCTGATCACAGTGAGGATACCAGAGTCATCAGCGGAGTCATCACTTGAGGTATCATTTAACCATTTGCCGTTCCTGTTGAGCTGGTTCACTCTGAAGGTGAAAATGACTGCTTCATGTATAAAAGCTCAGCTCATGTTACACAGGGACAGAAAGCATCTACAGGGCTACAGGGCTTGCAGCTGACAAAAATAAGTTAACATTGACCTATTTTTTAGTAGGATTCACAGATTCTCAGACATCTATTTTCTCCCGTTTTTAACTTACACCTTATAATAATTAGGATAATATTTTAATCCAGTGCCAAAAAATAGATCAGTATCAAAGTTTATTCATTTTTGTCAGTTTCAAGACTTCTTGCAAATTCAATTTCTATCGACATTTAATTATTTAAATCGAATCATGGAAGCCTAGTCACAACAGACTGGGATGTAATTCCTGTATTTGGTTCTATTCTATGCATAGACCCCAGTCTCCTAGGAATTCTGTAGTGTCACAGTGTGGAAAATGCATCATGGGCATATGTTAAAGAAACATATTTAAACACCCACACACAAATAAGGAGTTTAATATCAGACAACATATAGATTGTAACACAGCAGGTGTAATACAGTAGCTGTATTACAATGCCCGTGTAATTTCCTATACATAAGAAAGACCAGTGGGGCTTAAAAAATGAGAATGCAGGAGCATAAAGGAGACATTAGGAGAAAAGAGGAAAAATCCCCAGTATGCCAGCACTTCAAAGCAACAGGACATTCAGGTCCATCATTATGGTTCTGGGAACTAGAAATGGTGGAACTGCAGAGTAATATCAGTAACTATACCAAACTATTACATGGAACAGAAATGTGTTAGATATTCCAGATGCAGGTTCTCAATAAAAACTCAGGAATGATGGGGACACCGACTGGCCTGTGCCCTTGTGAATGGTAAAAGCAACAGATGTAGTCAAAAAATTATATGTATCCCCATGAGGTTTCTAGTTCTCTCATATTTCATTCTAAGAGTTCAAATCTAAAATCAAAAGATATGGCACAATTGATTTCTATCAAATTGGAAGCTAAGTTCCCCCTTATTAAAAGAAAAAAGGAATCTATGTAATATATTCTTTGCAAAAAACTCAGTTAATGGACCATTTAGGATTAAGGCTACAGTGGCAAAAGTAGGGAAAAGTGATTTTAGGGTTTCCAACCAAGAAACCCCACCACTATCCCTAAAAGCAAATCGAGGTTGAGTCTTCCTGGTGTTGTCAACCCTAAAGCTCACCCCCATTGCAGTAGCAAGAAAGCTCAGAGCTGATTGACACAGGTGTATATGTTTCAGGAGTATATAGAATGGGGTGAGCTTTAGAGCTGACAATGCCAAGGAAGGCTCCACCCTGATTTGCTTAAGTGGTGGGGTGGGGTTTCAGGGTTGGAAACCCTAAAATCACATTTCTACTTTGCCACTGTAGTCTGAACCCTAAATAGTGCATTAACTAAGTTTTTGCAAAAGAATTTCCAGCATAATCATATCCTCATTTACCTGTGGAGGGCCCTACGCCCTATCCCTCCATAAGTGCAGATATGTACAGTGAAGCCCACCAAGATGAAGTGCAGCATGATAGGTTTACAGCATGACAAAAGGATTAACTCCCATTGAAATTGCATTGTTTACTGCAATAACTCTACTGCAGAATTCTACAGCGCTGCGCTTCATCCTGGTGGGCTTCACTGTCTATTGTCAGTGAAGTGCAGGGCCCTCTAGGCCTTCGCACTTGCATTTGTAGCAAAACAGCAACCAAATTGCCAGCATAGTCTTATTATTACCCCACATCATGAAACCTGTACTGATAGTTTTCAAATCCCACCAAGATGTCATTCTGCAGCATGGAAACAGCATTCCACCTACAGGTGCAAAAACACAGTTTGGCCAAGATCTGAAAAGGGACAGCTTTCACATTCATGAGGTGGTGTAAAAACTGGCTATGTTGAAAATTTGGGGTCAAAATATTTAAAATTAGCAAAGTTACGATCAAGCGTAGTAAAATTTTTAACATATGTAACTTTACCATTTTACATATTTGACCTCAAATTTTCAACATAGCCTTCTGATTCACCCTCATGAACAAGTGTCATGAAATATTTAAAATCCTGCCTAAAAGGTGATTTTACTAAGCGACCACAAAATCACCTTTCTGGGTGGATTTGCATAATTCCTACTTATTGTTCATGAGGTGGGGTGTCAAAATGCCATGTTGAAAATTTGGTGCTAAAATATGCAAAAATGGCAAAGTTAAACCACAAAGTTGAAAACCCAATTGAAATACATTGAACCTTACCTTACTTTCTCATATAGCAGTCAGTGTTTCTGGCAGCAAGACTTGTCTTCCATGGGAGAGTGGATCATCACCCTGGATGTGTTCAGGTGAGTGAGGATGTGTTGGGTGTGTGCAGTATGGGGTGGTAGATGATTGGAAGGGGTGCCACTGGACACATGGGAAATTAATCTTAATGGGGGTGACAATCAGAGGGTGGGTTGTCACTAGATACCAGGAAAAATACAGTTAACTCTGGGATGGTAATCAGAGGGTGGGGTCCGCTCAACACCAAGAAAAAGTTAAATAAATACAGGGATGAGGATTGAGGGTGAGGAGTGCCACTAGATACCAGGAAATATTAAACATTATGGAGATGGTGATTGGAGAGGTGGGGGTTCCACTAGACACCAGGGAAAGATGTCATAATTACAGGGATGGTGATCAGTGGGTAGGGGGCACCACTAGACACCAAGGAAGAATTACATAATTATGATGCCATCAATCAGAAGGTTGGGGGTTCCACTAGACAGCAGGAACAATTAAATAATTAAGGGGAAGCAATCAGAGGGTGGGTACCCACTAGACACCAGGGAAAGGTTACATAAATTGGGGAACGGTGATTAATAGGAAAACTTTCATACACAATTTTCATTCATGTGAGAATTTTTGTACTGACAGCAAGTCACAAAAAGGAATTAAAAGTTAAAAAATAAACAAATAAAACATTTCCAGGTCATTTCTCAAACAAAGTGCAAAATCCACCTAACAGAGTTCAGCTGAACAAGACAGATGTTTTGGTCTGTCTGAATAATATAATTTTGTGGGTTTTGAAACTTTTTTTAGAAAAACTGAAACAAGATGGTGGCAAAAGAAAAGAATTTTCCCATATTGAAAAGGATTTTTTGCTTCATACAACTAAGTTGAAGTGCTTACCGAGCATTCTCAGAACCCAAAATTTAAAATTAAACAACTTTGGAATGGATTCCTATTTTTCATCAAACTAGCAAAAGGCACATCTGTGGACCAGCCCCTTACTACTCTGAAAATTTCAGATCAAAATTCCAAACCATCTGATCTGTAGGATTCTTCAAAGAAAACAACAACAAAAGTGAAAATTAACTTTTGCACTATCTGGATCTCAGAATCCACACATCCAGCGAATTAAACTTGACACATCCAGAGATCTACCACATGAGACAGTGCATGCAAACCTTCATAGCAAATTCATTGAACAGTTGTGAAGTTATTAAAAGCAAAACGGAGTTTCCAACCCTAAATACAGTGGTGCTACTGTGCCACTATACTTGAATAAAACCAAAAATGCTTTATTAAAACCCTTGTGCGTTGGCGTAGCCCTCACAACTGTACATGTACATAATCTCACTCCCATTGCCAGCCTTCCTACAGGGGCAATGTTGTAGGTTGCTTAGCATGGAGCATGCATGCACATTACGTACATAGGATGTGATGATATCACAGGGCATCTGGAGTGGCGGCAGGTCCAAGAGGGAGTCAATGCCTGATGTCCTCACTGCACAGCTGCCATCAGAAGCATGCTAACAGCAGACTAGAGGTATTGCTCTAGTAAAAGCAAATTTGAATTTTAACTCACAAAGAGAACACACATATAAAAATTAATAGTGCTAAACAAGTATGCAACCTTTTTTCAGGCTAAAATTCAGAACTGCAATATTTGGAAACAGCAGCATAATGGCAAGAATCCATGCAGTCAGGCTCAGGTAAATGAAGTTGTTAGGGTGCAGCACAACTGTAAGTGCTATAAGAAGGCACAAAAGGTATAAGCATACTGTATATTGCAGTTGGAGGTTACTGAATGTCCCTCTTGTTCTTCACAGATATAACCTGTGTATGTAACAAAAGTAAATATGTTAAACAAGAGAAAAGAATGGCAAGTAGACTTGAAAGGTATGGCATGATCTAAATCATGAAACACATTCCATTTTTATTTATTTATTTATTTCAGATTGGGATTAATACCTTTGAGTCAGGACTCATTTTCAAAGGTTCCAAGTCAGTAAAAACACAACATAACACTCAGTACATAAAGCTGACAGATAGTAACACAAGGTTCCTAACATGAGCATACATTAGTTTGAGGTTACAAACAATAATAAGCAATAATAAATTGGTTTCAATTAGGTAAAGGAGGAATGCATAGGAAATATAAATGTGAAACAGCAGTCTCAACAAGGGCTTATCAATACAGCAAATAAGTAGAAGTATGAGCATGCAGCACGTATAACAAGAGTACTAGGATCAGCCAAGTTTCACCCAGTAGGACTCAAGTAAGTGGTCCAAATCACAGTGGTTAGATTTGCTTGAGTTGAGCATACAAAAAGGTGGAGGAGGAGGTGTCTGCCAGATGTGGGCATCGTCAGAGGAGGAGGATGAATGGGAGTGAGAGAGGATAGGTGGGTGTGAAGCAGGTGGGGAGGAGATGTGGAAGGATGCAGCAGACAGGGTTTAGTAGTGAGAGAGGGGTTGGGGAGAGTAGGTGGGTGAGGGGATTTCAGAGGTTGGTAAGTAAGTGCTTAGAACAGGCAGGTACAAGTCATGGTAATGCTGTACATGTTGCAATGTCATTTGTTTGATTTAATATGTATTTCAGCATACTGATGTATTCAATCCCTTGAAAACACCTTCCAGGTGAAACGATGTATAACATGAAAGAAATAACAACAGAAAAAGTTATTCCGAGCAAACTGTTGCAGTTTCTTTTTAAGGCCAGTAAAACTACCCCACCCCATTTTTAGAGTCTAGTTGCTTAAGGTACCTTAGGGAAGATGCCAAAGTAGAGCAGAAGTTGTGTAAAAGAACTGCAAAACATTGTCTTCTGCTAAGTAAAGAGGGGAGGCCATGAAGCAAAGAGATCAGTGAAGTAAGTACAGCCACTGTCCAGGTCCCAACCCATCTTTGGAAGAAATCTTATTACACCCTAAGAAACAAACTAATTTTATGACCATCAGTACAGAGGAGTGGAATCCTCCATGGAGGAAACCTCAGGAGATCCAAGGCTTCAATCACCATCCCCCAGTATCAAACAAATGATTACTGACCCAGGCATCAGTCAGGTCTGCTATACACCGCTGCATGCTAAGGAAGATATGAGCTTCTCTTTCTGATAGAAGGTATTTCTCAGAGAGGAATCAAAGGCCTGTAGCCTGGCCCTTTGGGGTTCAATTCCCAAAGACAAAGGAGATGATTGGAGCAGCCACTTCAGGCCTGACAGCCAAAAGTCACTCCTGACAGGACTTGTTAATACAGGAAACTGATCTTATGAGAGGGTCAGGTTGGTGCAGCATGAAGCCACTGAGGGTGAAAGCATACTGATTGTTGTAGCATGAAGCCAGAGAGGCAAAATATACTGGGCCCTTGAGGGGTTTAGAGGGGATATCCTCAGTTGTAGGAACCAGGATCCTGGGTGATAGGTTTCAATGCTTCATTGGCAAGCATTTAACCAGCTAAGGGGGAGGCACTGCAAAGGAGCAGGAAATCCTAGCCCCCACAAAAAGTCAAGGTAGTAATGAGGTAAACACCAAGTTAGAGGTGTCAATAGGAGAAGGGCAGGGGTAAATGGAGAAAGTGACAAAGGCAATAAGGACAGGGATGGAGCAAAAGGGTAAGGCCATCAGGAAATGGAGGGTGATGGTACCAGTGCCCATAGTCTGGGTCAACAAGCTCCCTGAACTGGTGGCCTTGATGGAAGACGGATGCCTGTATATCATAGCAGTCACAGAAACATGGTACACAGAGAACCGTGACTGGGATGTTAATATACCAGGGTACACAACCCACAGGGAGAGACAGGAAAGGGAGAAGAGGGGAAGAGTAGATCTCTATGTAAGGGAAGGGATAAAAGCAACTGAACAAAAGAGTAAACAGGGAAGAGAGGAGGCACTGTGGGTCACCTTAGAGACTGGAAATGGCACCTACAATCCACACAGGGGTTGTAACAGACCCCCATGTCAGGGAGAGGGAATGGACAAGGATATGATAGAAGGCATTCTTAGGATGGCAGAAAAGGGAGATACTGTTGATGGGAGTCTTGAATATGCCAGATGTTAACTGGAGCACATTTGCTGCAGCCACATCCAAGAGCAGGGCCATTCTCGATGCCCTACAGGTGGCATGCCTCAGGCAGCTAGTTTTGGAACCCACTCATGGGGAGCAATCTTAGACCTTGTACCTCAAATGGGAACAGTGAGGATCTCAGATCTAGAAGTGGTAGCCATCTGGGAACAAGTGACCACCAAACAGTGTGATTCACAACAAACTCAGCTACAGAGCTGGCCCAGTGGCACTGAGGGTTGAGGCGCTGGATGCCACATGTTGCACCACGCCTGACCCGGGTTCAGGAACAAGCCTGGGTTGTCGGGGTCGGCAGGAGAGGAGAAGGATCAAGCATCCATAGGACTGATCTCCTTCTCCGGGGAGTGGGGTGGGATATCCTCGGTGTCCTAGTGGCCCCAGCGGTGGCTGGGGGCAATGACAGGTCACAGCCAGGCTTGGGGGGACATGTTAAAGCAGACACTGAAGGAGTGCAGTAGTAGCATGCGTGCTCCTGTCCCTTAGCATCATTGCACACTGCAGACATCATGGGAGGGAGAACATGGAAAAATATGGGCACCAGTCACGGCGGCATGATGGCCGTCCCCAGGAACTAGCTCAGTGCGAGGGTGCAGCTTAACTGGATCCTGGTCTGGTGGTGAGAGCTGAGAGGGGGCTCTCCACCTCCCACCATGGGTGGCAAGCTGGGGTGTGCTGCAGGTCCGAATGTGAAGCTGGGGAGTCCCTCGGATGGGGCCAGACATAATCCCTCAGCAAGTGCCTGAATGTAGAGGTAAGCAGACTGGTGGCCAGGGAGAAAAGTACTAACAAAAATAAATAAATAAATAAACTCAGTTACAGAGGCAAGCCATACAAAAGTGAAGGAACTCGACTTCAGGAGGGCTGACTTTTGGCAAGATGGGAGAGTGCCTTAGAAATGTCTAGCAAACAGGCTATAAGGAGGGTGGAGCAACAATGGAGAAACATCAAACTGCCATCACAGAGGCAACAAGCCTTTGTGTGAAGCAACAAACCAATCAAAATGAAAGAAAATCCACTATGGTTCTCAAAAGAGGTGGCAAGGAAGGTCAGGAGAAAAGATAGCATCAGAAAGTATAAGAAAAACAGAAGGAGCAGGACAGAGAGCTGTACCAGTTAAGGCAGAAGGAAGCAGGGAGGGAAGTCAGAATAGCAAAGGCCCAAACTGAGGAAAATATAGCCAACTCCGGTTAAGAAGGGGGATAAACCTTTATAGGTACATCAGAAGTGCGAAAGACAAAGGAGGGTGAGGCTGAATAGAATGAATGTACGTGAGCAGAGAGGAAAATGAAAAGCAGGGATACTAAACAAATATTTCTGCTCAGTATTCACAAAAGAGGAGGAGGGAGGTGCCTAATCCAATTAACAGAAGCACTCTGGATAGGGGAGTCAATCCCAGTCCTTTCACACAAGAATGGGTCTCTGAAAGAACTCCTAAAACTGAAGGTGACAAAGCAATGGGGCCTGATGGAATTCACCCCAGAATTCTAAAAGAATTAAGGAGAGAACTAGTGAAGCCACTGACTACCTTTTTAATAAATCATGGGAGGATGGTGTGGTACCTGAGGACTAGAGGAAGGCGGATGTGATTCCCCTTCACAAAGTGGGACAAGACAGAGGCAGAAAACTACAGACCTGTCAGTTTGACCTCTGTGGTGGAAAGTGATGGAATCACTTCTGAAGGAAAGAATTGTGGAGTACCTAGAGGTCAGTGGGGCACAGGACCCAAGGCAGCAAGGGTTCACAGCGGAAGGTCATGTCAGACAAATCTAAATGATTTCTTTGACTGGGTGACCAAAGTAGTAGACCAGGGAGGGCTGTGGACATGGTCTACCTAGACTTTAGCAAGGCATTTGACACAGTCCCACACACAAGATTAATAGCCAAATTAACCAGCCTGGGAGTGGGTCCCAGGGTGGTAGCCTGGGTGAAACATTACCTGGACAACAGGACACAGAAGGTAATTGTAAATGTAGTCCACTCTGAAGAAAGAGGGGTTACTAGTGGGGCAACCGAGAGGGTTCAGTAATGGGTCCAGTCCTTTCTAATGTCTTTATAAGTGACATTGCAGAGGGACTGGAAGGAAAAGTATGCTCTTTGCAGATGACACAAAGAACTGCAACAGGGTTGATACACAAGGAGGTGTGGAAAGGATGACAAGGGACTTGGCAAGGTTGGAGGAATGGTCAGAAGTATGGCAGCTTGGATTCAATGCAAAGAAGTGATGCAAAATAATGCACCTTGGAAACAAAACCCAGGGAAGATTACACAATGGGGGATGTAGTAACAACAACAAAATGGAAAGGGATCTGGGAGTAATCATATCAGATGACCTTAAGGTTAGCAAGCAATGAGAAGGCAGTAGGGAGGGCTGGAGGGATACTGGGATGTACAGTATAGAGAGAGGCATCACCAGCAGAAAACAGGAAGTTGTTATCATTCTGTACAGACAGTTGGTGAGACCCCATCTGAGTACTGCGCCAGTTCTGGAGACCCCATCTCTGCAAGGACATAGACAGGATAGAGGCAGTCCAGAGGAGGGCAACTAAAATGGTGCAGGGTCTGCAAAAGAAGCCATATGAGTGGAGACTAAAGGAGCTTAATATGTATACCCTTGAGGAACGGAGGGAGGGGGGACATGATAGAAACGCTTAAGTACCTCAGTGGAATCAACAAAGTCCAAGAGGGTAGCATCTTTCAGAAAAAGAGATGTGCAAGAACAAGGGACACAATTTGAAGATGGGGGGGTTCAGGGCAATGTGAGGAAGTATTTTCTACAGAGAGGGTGGTGGATGCATGGAACAGCCTTCCTGAGGAGATTGTGGGGTCTAAAACTGTGGAAGAATTCAAGAATGCATGGGATAGACATAAGACAATTTTGTGGGGTTAGGAAGAAATAGGCTGTTGGTTAACTAGGATCTGCAGCTTATCCTGTAGGTAGGAAATGGGCAGACTAGGTGGGCCAAGCGGTCCTTATCTGCTGTCAAAGTCTATGTTTCTATGTAGAAGGACATATGCCCATTGATGGTTGGTGTGGCATTTGACTGAAGCAGAGTAGAATGGTATATGGTAAGGGTAAATATGAGCCTTAAGGAGAAGACAAGACAGCCACCTGGGCAGGCTGGTGGAACTATGGAGCACAGTTACTTTAAGAAATGGACCCTACGTAAGGAAGGGGAAAAGAATTGACTATAGCACCTTGAAAAGCACCGAGTATAGGTGAAAATATTGGTAATGGACTGTAGTGGAACACTGGGCTGTGGTATGTAGATCTGGTGCTGAATAAACACAATCTGTTTTAGTATTTAACCAGGGAACCTGGTGCAGGATTTTTTCTTTGCTGTGTTCTGATGATTATTCATGGACAGTGCATGTGAGGAGCTGTCCTTTGTGTTTTGTTTTGAACTATGGAGCAGCAGGGCTACTGGCTCAGAGCAGCAGTGAATACCAGGAGCAAGCAGGGCTACTGGCTCAGAGAAGCACTATGAAATGTATACTGTGCCCATGATGGGCAAGGCAGAGTAAACACCTAAGCCAAAGGACAGCAGGAAGCCCAAAGCAAAGAACAGCAGGACAAGCATGGCCACAGGCACGGCCAGAGGGGCCAAAAGCATGAAGCACAGCAGGCAGCCCAGGACACAGGTGGGGAGGGCAAGCAAGTACACCACCCAGACAGCAGGAGGTTGGGTGAGTAACAAAGTAAGCAGGGAAGGAGCCAGCCTCAGCCAGTACCTGTGGACATAGCCACCAGTGAAGCCAGCAGCCAGCAAAGTGACCCTGGAAGGTAGAAGCTGAGAAGGCCACAGGCTGGACAGGGCAGAGGCAGCAAGGAAACAAGCAAATAGGAGCCAAACAGGCAGCAGCATTCAAGGGCAGAATGTGGCTGAAATCCAGGCGGACCCACCACCTAGCTCCAGAAGGATAACCAGAGTACAACAGAGTGGCAGCAGGGAACCCAAAAGCAGTTGCAGGGTAGTGCCCACAGCAGGGCTGAGGAACCAGGCAGCTAGTGCAGTGTATTGAGGCAGGGAGCACTAGAAACAGTAAGCAAGATGAGAACAGACACCTCAGGCAATCACCACATGGCAAGGTAAGGAGGACAGGCGTGGCAGGCAGGAATACAGCAGCCATGTACCACTATAAGCAAATGGGCATCCAGAGGATGTCTGGAGTGTCATGATGCTTCAGTAGCACTCAGTGGGAGAATGGCGATGTCACCTGCTGCCTCACCAAACCTTAGAAGTTGCCTTTAGTACTGCTCAGGAGAAGTCAAAGATAGCAAGAAGCTTTATTAAAGAACAAATTGTGATTAATTCATGGTCCATTCTGAAATCCCCTCAATATAACAACATCAAATTTAATTGACCATGACAGTGTGACACATTGTAGAGTACAATAAGCTCCTCAAATTGCCGGTATGAAATCACTGCACAACAACTGATAACTCATTTCTTTGTAAAATGCTTTAAGAGACTCAGAGTTGCTATATAAAGCTGAATTCTGTTCTGTTCTACAGTATTTCCATGTGGCAAGAGCAGGGAATATTATGTTGATTCTTATTTTCCCAAACTATGAAATCTAAATCTAAATCCATGTCAGGTACTTGAGTTGTTCTTTTTAACCTGTACAACACTCCATCAGTAAATCAGCAATGAAATGTATTGCACTGAGTTACTTCACTTACAATATGTAATACCAGAAGTCCAGCCATACTAGCACAGAATCCTATTTGCATTGAAAGGCTGGTGACCTTTGATGAAGAAGCCTCAATTTATGAAACATGAGTAATATCTTGCTTTTCACATGCTGTTCCATTTTGTATCTTGAAAATACCTGCAAAGATATCTCCATCCTTGACAGCTCCCAGAAAAAAATTATAATAAGAAGAAGAGTTCTACAGCCTATGCCCATGATCTCTGTGTTTATGTTTGAATTCATTGGTTATTACCATGTTATACACTGTTAAATACTTAATAAAATATAATTATAAAAACATAAAAACATTATAACACTACTGAGATATTAACTTAAGTGTTTAAAGTAGAGGCAAAGGTGAAAACAATAAATGTCTAGAAATGTCAAGCAGTACGTCATTACAGAAATACCAAGCAACACAGCTTTGACAGCTGGAGCAAAGCATTCCTCTTCAGTTTATAGGAAAAAGATCTTACTGATACTGTGCAAATGTACATCATTTTATTTGTCCTTAGCGTCTCTGAAACCATAAAAGCAGATTTTAAATAGGGGCATCAATTAGGGTAGCCAGGGTTGAAAGTAGAGAACCCTATGATTTTGCAACCTATGATATCATAAACACCCTAAGAATCCCCCAAAACAAGGTTTTTCCTAGGAGTTTGGTGTATAAAATGCAGTGGGTGAAGGAACTTTGCAACCCATATGAGACTGCTGAAAGAGACGACACTGATTTTAAGAAATTGTGATCTCTGCTATGAAGCAGTGTCATAGCCTAACTGTGCAATGTATCTCATGTGCAATGTATCCTCATGGTACCAGTTCATGATCTTCCCATTGTCACTCTGAACTTATAGTTTCAGGTAACACAGCAGCAGGCAGGATTAGCATAGGTGTAGAACCAATCAACAAAGCAAACACTTTTCATACATTCTTTCCAACATGCACTTGCATGACAGTAGCACCTAGACCAGTCATGGTGCCGGGATCATGAAAGCATGCAGCTACCACCATTTTGAGATGGGAATGAAGCGATCAATTTGTTGAAACAATCATATCCTTTAAGGCTTAAAGCTGAAACTGCAGTCTAAGTCCTACCCCTATCACAGTCTTAACAGTAGAAACATACACTGTTATTTGGTGCAGAGGAGGCAGAATAAATTATAAATTTCAGTTTATATGAGTACAAAGGTAAAACAGTCATCTAAGTTAAGTAACATAAATTAAGATGCACAAAAAGCTGCAGTCATTAGTAATAGGTGCTAAAAAGCAGTTAATGATAAGTTATTGATAAGGAAGCAGATTGTTACAGTACCAACAACACAAAAGAATTGCTTGGAAGGTTTTTACAGGGACACTCTGGGCTAAATCCATTCAGGAGTTACCAAGATTTCCACAGGGCACCTAAACTTTCAGATTCTAATTCAAACATTTTAGTTCCTAAAGAGGCAGGCACAGCCCCAGCAGGTTCCTTCTCCAACATGAGAGTTTTAGTGCAGTGGCTTCATTAAAGTTTGACATTTCCTACAGTATATCTTGTAATCACCTACATGGTACAGGTTTAGCATTCAAAATGAAACATAGAAACACAGAAGTTGCTGGCAGATAAGGACCTATTGGCCCACTTAGTCTGCAATATTTTCCTGCACACAGTGCGACCACAGACCCTAGAATCCATTTAACTTGCAGTTCCATAGATGGGGAAGACTTAGAATTCAGGGCAAATTCTGTCCTCCTCTCTGGTATGGCAGTGATGCAATCTGGAGTAGGACTGAGGCAGACGTCTGCTGGGATCCCTCTTCTCAGGTGCTCTGAACCTTTTCCTTTCAGGAACCTCATTACCTCTACCTCACTTTGTGTGGTTTGTGCCTCTTCTTCTCCATTGATCTTTCAATGGATGGAATCTCAGTGTGGTCTGGCTAACATAGACCAGTGCCAGTTAAGATTAGACCCAAATCAGGCCATAGGCCCTGCCATTACCCAACCCAGAGGGATGTTAGAGCCACAAGGTTGAAGCCAGAATGTTCTCTCTCTCTCAGGCTTTACTCCTCCCTTCTAGAACTTAAAGGCCCAATATGAACTCACAGGTCATTCTCTTTGGAAAACCAATCCAGGTGGGGAAATTACTGAGGACTGTAGTAGTAACCTCTAAAAGGCATAGGGGAGTATGACAGAAATGGGAAGGAAGGAGTTAATGGTGGATTCTGTTGGTGGACTATTTTTTAGCAGTCTGGAAGAAAATCACAAGCTGAAATTCCAAAACCGAATTCTCACTGTACCCTAGCTGCTAGATAAGAGCTGGGTCATAAATCTCAGGTGGACCTGTTCACACGCAGACTCGCAGTTTAAAGGGATTGGTTCACTCAAATATAAACGTAAGGTTAAAAGGAATATAATTGGTCACTGATAGGTGTTCAGTCTGATTGGGACAATTAAATACATACATGGTAGATGGTTGGTACATTCAAAGGGGAATAGGAATTTCCTATTCTCAAGAGAGTATATAAGATGCTGAAACGCTGTTGTTGGTTGGTTACTCTTGAAGCTGGAGGGAGAAACATAAGCTGAGAGCCTACCTTCTAGCTATGTCCGTGAGCTGACAGTTAGCATAGGGTCCAATGTTCTTGAAAGGACAGGGAAGGGTAAGTTTAATACTAGCATATTGCAGGAATAGCCTCTTTCTTTTGCCATCTATTATTTAAGAACATTTGTTTACTTTTCCTGTATCAGAGTTATTCTCTTGTGTTGTAATAGAGATCCTGTAACCTCTGTTCACTTTCTGTTAAGTAAAATATATTTATTTACTCAACAGTTGTGATTGTGATGTAATTTTTCTAAGGTAATACATGGTGTCCACTAGCTGAGGTAAACTAAGTTTAGCATCAGCCACCCGAGAGAGACACACTACCAGACTTTGATTTCTGCAATTGCATGTTTGATTGCCCCAGTTGGTAAACTTGGAGGTGGGCACTGGAGCGAACTCCAGCTGGTGGCAGCAAATACCCAGGACAGACACCTCTCTAAAGCTTTTCCTTCCCAGAGGAGAGGTGGGTTGTCACAATTGGTTGGCAGTGGTGGGGTGATGATAGCGGACTGCTTAGCACACTGAGATACAGAGTTTGCCAGTGGAACATTTACCTTAGCAGTTGCAAAACAGGATATATAAGAGAATACACTTGTACAACTGTTTTTTTCTTTTCCCACTTAGCACAGTATAATGTAAGTTAGAGAATGAGCGCCATAGAGTATGACTTGCATACTGTGCAACAGCTTTGTGAAAAGTGCCAGGAAAGGGGTTCAGCTTGAAGGTCTAAAACACAAGAAAAAAGACCTCATAGCTGCCCTTGTACATGACCAGAAGCAGACAGTCTCTGGGGGTGAGTCAAAACTGATGTAGCAGACCCCCAAACCAGCTTGATGCACTGCGACTGCAGCTGTTGCTGCAAGACAAGGTGCTGGAGGTGAAAAGACTGGATGCTGAAGCAGAAGCAAGAAAGTCAGAAGCAGAAACAAAAAGATATGAAGCAGAGAAAGAACTGGAAGAAAGAGAAAGAGAACGCCAAGACAGAGAGAAAGAACATCAGGAAAAAGAGAAAGAATGTGAAGAAAGAGAAAGAGAATGACAGCATGAGAAAGAGATGATGACCCTCAGCAGCCAGCAAACTGTGACTAATGGTGGAGTGAGTTCTCCTCATGAAGCTAAAATTAATTCTAAATTGTTCCCTCAGTTTAGAGAGGAAATGACCTTGATCTATTTTAAGGTTTTTGACAGAGTCTGTGAGCAATTCCAATTGACAAAGGCTTCGTGGTCAACTTATCTCACATCCTTACTTACGGGAAGGCTTTGCATGCATTTTCTAAAATGAGTAATGAAGACTATGCTGATTATGATAAGGTTAAAGCAGTGTTGTTGAAATGTTTGAATTAACTCCTGAGGCTTACGGAAGGAAATTTCAGGAGTTAAAGAAAAGCCCAGAAGACAGTTATGTAGAACTGCAGGTTCAACTGTGTACTTACCTTGACAGGTGGATGGAGGGGCTAAAGCAGACACTGTGGAACTAATCAAAGATGTGTTGGTGAGGGAATAGTTTCTTAAAATTGTACCTGAGGATATGCACGTAGGGCTCCTAGACAGGGCATGCACCTCCTCAAAAGAAGTGGCAGCAAGTGCTGACATGTACATGTCTAGCCAGCCATACACACAGCATAAGTCTCATGGTGGGGGGCAGCACATGGTTATAAGAGATCCCATGGGAGGCAGCCCAAAGGAAACCAGCCTGCACCTGAGCCCAAAGTAGAACCCTCTGGTTCTAAAGGGACTCAAGAGCAGGACCCAAGAAATGTCATATTTGCAATCAAGTGGGCACTTGAGATACAACTGCCCTCAGAAAATGGTTAAGGGGCAGAGACATGGGGAGGGATGATCAAAATAGCACAGGTATGTTTGTAGGGTGTGTCCAGCCTGAAGAACCACTCTCCTTTGATGAGAATCTGCATCCCATTGCAGTTAATGGAACAGTAACACAGGGACTGAGGGACACAGGTGCTTACATCTCCCTGGTGAGGCAGGATCTCATCTGGACAGAGCAGATGTTGCCTGGGAAATGCTCCAGGATCCAGACAGACACAGGGCCAGCAGTCCAAATACCAATGGCTAGAGTCTTCCTGAGCTGGGATGGGGGCCATGGAGAAAAGGAGGTGGGGGGTCATAGATGACCACCCTGTAAATGTGATCATTAGAATGATTTTGACCACAGGGGAAAACTGGTGTGTGTTGTAATTTGTAGTCAGACAAAGGGTAAGCTTCTGAGGGTGAAGAGGGGTGACTCCGGTGGTCCAGCCACACCTCAGCAGCTGAGGAAATGTCTAGCCCAGGGAGGGGCTGACTAGAAGCAGCAGTCCGGAACCCCAGTCACAAATAGAGGAGCCCACAGGACTTTCTTCTGAAGGGTGCTGGAAGGGTCAGGACGAGGGCAGCTGGAGCGCTGCACAGGAACTGACCCTACCTTGCAAAAACAGAGGTAAATAGCTAATAGGGCTGAGGGTCCTCAGTGGGTTAAAGAGTCCATTTACTGGGACAATGGGCTGCTGTACAGAGAATGTACAACAGAGGAAGGGCTAGATGGTGAGGTACTCCAGCAGCTGGTAGTCCCTAAGGTTCACCGCCAGCAGCTTTTGGCCTTGCCATGATATCCCTTTTCAGGTCACTTGGTGGTGAGGTGCACGAAAAAGTGGCTGACCAACAATTTCTTCTGGCTTGGTATTGGCAAGGATGTGGCAAAGTATTGCAGGACTGGTCCACAGTGCCAGAGTGTGGGTAAATGGGGACAAGGCCAAGGCAGCTTTGGTGCCCCTGCCCATTATTGATGCACCCTTCAAGAGGGTAGCTGTGGACATAGTGGGGCCACTGAGCACCCCAAGTCACACTGGCAAGTGTTATATCCTGGTAGTTGCTGACTATGCCACAAAATACCCAGAGACAGTGGCCCTATCATCCTCTGAGGCGGAACCAGTGGCAGATGCACTGTTGGGAATATTTAGTCAGGTGGGCTTTCCCAGGAGATACTGTCAGATTGAGGTGCCAGTTTCATGTCAGGGTTAATGAGTAGTTTGTGGGAGAAGTGTGGGATAAAGCAGTTCAAAACTCTCCATACCATCCCCAAGCTAATGGTCTGGTGGAGTGATTTAATTAACCCTTAAGACCATGCTAAGGGCTTTTCAGACCTGCATAAGAGGGACTGGGACAAATATTTGCCCCATCTCCTATTTGCATATGGGAAAGTCCCTCAGGAGTCCACAGGTTCTCACCTTTCAAGCTCCTGTTTGGTCATAGGGTGAGGGCCCTAGATTTGATTCGAGATGACTGGGAGGGTGACAGTGCTTCCCAAGGAAGTCTGTTGTGGAGTATGTCCTGAACTTCAGGACCCGCCTTAGGAGCTCATGGGGCTTGCTCAGGAGCATTTGGTCACTGCACAACAGTGGCAGAAAGTCTGGTATGACCGTGGGGACAGAGCCAGAGAATGTGAGGTGGGATAGCGGTGATGGCACTCATCCCTGTCCGAAAGAATAAATTACAGGCAGCATGGGAGAGGCCGTTCTCCATTGCCCAAAAGGTTAGTGATGTCAATTACATGATAAAGCAACCGTACAGGAGATGCAGGTGAAAGGTGTATCATGTTAACATGCAGAAGCCCTACCATGACAGGGAGGAATTGGTCCTCGCTGTATGCAGTGCCCCAGAGGAGGAAACTGAGATGGACCTGCTTGGGGAGGCCCAGGTTGCATCCTCTGTGGACAACCTACCATCTCTGAACAGCTGATGCCAGCCCAGGTGCAAAATATTCAGGGTGTGCTGAGAGTTTTGAGGACATGTTCACAGGAAACTGGAGTACACCATGATGGCAGTGTACCATGTGGATACAGGGACCCAGGTTCCCTGAAACAGTCTCCTTACTGGGTTCCTGAGCACATTAAGCAGACCATGAAAGAGGAGCTTAAAGAGATGCTGGAACTTGGAGTAATTCAGGAATCTAGTAGCCCTGGGCATCACCGTGGTGTTGATCCCCAAAGGGAAGGCACCACACAATTCTGCATTGACTACCGGAGGCTTAATAGCTGCATGGAGTCTGACATCTATCCCATGCCCAGAACAGATGAGACCTGGGAGCGATTGGGGAGCCAAGTATCTGACCACAATAGACCTAACAAAGGGCTACTGGCAGATACTGCTGACCCTGCAGCCAGGGAGAGATCAGATTTTGTCACCCATTTGGTTTATACAAATTCAAGGTAATGCCATTTTGAATGAAGAATGCACCTGTGACCTTTCAACAGCTAGTGAATTGCATCTGCTGTAGGAGAGTTTGGATTGGCGTATATGGATGATATAGCCATATACAGCCAGACCTGGGATGAGCACATCAAGAATGTATGGGATGAGTTCCACAGGCTGAAGAATGCAGGTCTGACTGTCAAGGCAGAAAAGTGCCAGATAGGTATGGCAGAAATGTCCTACCTGGGCACCAGGTGGGTAGCGGACACATCCGCCTGGAGCCTGCCAAGGTCGATGCCATCCTGGCCTGGCCTACTCCTACCACAAAGTAACAGGTAAGGATATTTCTGGGGACAGCAGAGTACTACTAAAGGTTTATTCCTCGCTATAGTGATCTGGCTAAGTCCCTGACAGACCTAACCAAGAAGGGAAAGCCAGTTATGATGCAGTGATCAGAAGGCTGTGAGGTCACTTTTCAGGAGCTAAAGAAGGCCTTAAGTGGCCCAGCTGTATTGGCCAGCCCCAATTACAGTCTAAAGTTTATGGTCCATGTGGATGCCTCAGATCATAGGCTGGGGCGTGTGGGCCAAGTTACCCAAGCAGGGGATGAGCACCTGGTTATGTACCTCAGCTGGAGGCTTTTTCCCAGAGAGGGGTATACGCCACAATCGAGAAGCAATGCTTGGGAATAGTGTGGGCCTTCAGAAACTGCAGCCTTACCTATATGGGAGAGAATTTACTGCGGTCACAGATCATTATCGCTTGATATGGCTTCATAGGTCAAGCAGGCAAAATCGAAACTGCTACGTTGGAGTTTGGTACTACAGGCATACAACATGACCATCCAGCATCGCAGTGGCAAACAAAATGCAATGCAGATGGCTATCTAGACATGGCTAATGGCATGACTAGATACTTTGGGCACTTCCCAATAGTTGCATGAATGGATGTGTCACTTGGGGTGGCACAAGGACACGCCTTCATCATCTGGGGATGTGACAAAATGGGAAAGAAGGAGTTAATGGTGGATTCTGTAGGTGGACTATTTTAGCAGTCTGAAGAAAATCACAAGCTGAAATTCCAGAAGCTGGAATTCTCACTATCCTCCCTAGCTGCTAGATAAGACCTGGGTCATAAATCTTGAGTGGACCTGTTCACACACAGACTCACAGTTTAAAGGGATTGGTTCACTCAAATACAAACTTAAGGTTAAAGGAATATAATTGGTCACTGATAGGTGTTCAGTCTGATTGGGACAATTAAATACATACATGGTAGATGGTTGGTACAGTCAAAGGGGAATTGGAATTTCCTATTCTCAGAGAGTATATAAGATGCTGAAATGCTGTTGTTAGTTGGTTACTCTTGAAGCTGGAGGTAGAAACACAAGCTGAGAGCCTACCCTTCCAGCTATGTCCGTGGAAGCTGGCAGTTAGCATAGGGTCCAGTGTTCTCTTGAAAGAACAGGAAAGGGTAACTTTAATACTAGCATATTGCAGAATGGCCTTCTTCTTTTGCCATCTGTTACTCAAGAACATTTGTTTACTTTTCCTGTATCAGTGTTATTCTCTTGTGTTGTAAATAGATATCCTGTAATGCTTTGTTCATTTTCTGTTAAGTAAAAGCTATTTATTTACTCAACAGTGTGATTGTGATGTCATTTTCTAGGGTAATACATGGTTTCCACTGGCTGAGGTAAACTCTGTTTAGCATCCACCACCTGAGAGAGACACATTACCAGAGTTTGATTTGTTTAATTGCACATTTGATTACCCCAGTTGGTGAACTTGAGGTGGGCACTGGAGCGAACTCCAGCTGGTGGCAGCAATACCATGAGCAGACACCTCTAAAAGCTGTTCCAGTCCAGAGGGAGAGGTGGGTTGTCACAGGAGGTACTTATTCATTACCACAACTACAGTTGTTAAAGCCTAAAAATTCTAAATTATGATGAATGATTCATTAAGCAAAAATAACTAAACAAGAAATTATAACAAACATGCATTTTAAAAATTAATTTCAAAGATTTTTTGTCTATAGCTATGTACTTAATACTAAGACAAAAGTTCCTGAAAATCTTAATGCCTGGAAATGAAGTAACATTAAAAGAAAGAGAAACTGTACTGAGTGCTTCACTTAAGAATTCAGAAATGGGGGTGGGTGGGGTGGGGTGCCAAGCTGCCAAAGATGGGGACGCTTTTAACTTTGCCCTCCTTGATTTTCATAACATTTTTGAATACACTTTAACAATTTATTAAGTCACATTCATGGGCCAGATTATTAATCAGTTGGGAAACATGCCGGCTTCTGGAAAGCATCTAAAAACAGTCCCTATTATCATTCATCATGGTTATTGAAGTGATTCCATCAAGGTCTGTGGCACCTGCCACCCAGTCAAGGCACAATCCCAAAAGGAAGTCACGCCTTCGGTACTAGAGGGTCAGTAAACCAGGAAGATCTGCTCATGACTATGTTACAAGTACTGCATGCAGGGATGGATCTGGATATTCATCTTTTGAAACAAAATTGAACAGTTTCAATCTTTTCTGGACACCACAATACAGAAGGTGGATGAACATACAGTACAGCCTGCTTACCAGACGTCACACAGTGGGTAAGTAACATAGAGGATGAGCTGGCAGATGTGGTACTTGAACTCAAGACTGTGCAGAGCACTACTGTATATCCTCCTTGCAAGCAAAAAATGATGATCTTGAAAATCGGGCAAGACAATCTAATTTAAGACTTGTTGGTCTGCTAGAAGATTAAAAATTAGGGATTCTGTGACTTTCTATGCCTATGGCTGGCTCAGTAAGTTGAGTAGGGTGAAAATGGCTATACTGTTGAATTGGAGAGCAGTCATAGACCCCAGGACTACTCCAGGCTGTAACGGACTGCTCTAGGCACTTTTTATTACATTTGTACTATACCAGGATCGTGAACATGTTTTGCAGGCAGCTAGGAAGCAGATCCTGTTACTTTAAACAAGAAGAGAATAGTCATTTTTCAGACTATAGAAGGACTTTATAATCTAAGAGGGCTTAATGCTCTAGGATAAAAAAGAAGCTATATGTCTGTAGCAGGGCTTTCTATTATTTGTTTTCTTCAACATTGTGGATAACAGCACCTGGGAGATCTCTGAAATTGTTTAATAATCCATTGGAAGCAGAGCAATACTTGGCCAAGTTAGAGGAAGTGGATATGATTGTGTTGGACCTCAAGACAAGGAGCCAACCAGATGACTGTGAGCTGAAACTGTGGACAAAATTGGAAGTGGTTGCAGCCTTCTGAGTTATCAGTTTGATATGGATTACTATTTGCCTGTTGGAAAGAGTCTGGGTCTGGCCAGGCATTACCAGATTGATGGGATAATGTATTTTTGTATGTTTGAACAGAAGAAGTGGTAAGGTGAGGCTAGCTTCATAATGCCAATAGAGATTGGCAATCACCTGTTTTGGACTGGGTCATGGTTTAGTGCTGGTCATGCACATGGCTTCCTGTTTCTCTGGACCTTTACATCCTGGATATGGGTAGTTGCAAGGAGGTGGGGTTAATTTTTGTGTGTGTGTGCAGATATAAGCATGCCATTTCTGGCCTTGGGAAATTGTTTTCAGTTCAGGTACTTGGATAAGTGCCTGTTTCCTTGTGTGACTGACCTCAAACCTATTGGTTGGCCTGAGGGGCTGCTTCATCTGCCTTCACATATTAAGTGGACATAATGGGGTGAGGAGTTTCTTGGATCAAATCCTGCCATGGGGGCTGCTAATATTTTATACAATAATTCCAGCAGGAAACAAGCTGTTTTCTCTAAGATAAGTAGCCCTTCCTACTTGGTTTGGGGAGAGAAGTATATTTAGCTGGATCAAAGTGATCCGCTTCAAATATACAGGACATTCCATAATTTATGTTTAATCTGTCCAGTACATTATTCCTCTAATAAGGAATGGACCTTGGGAGATGTGATGTGGAGGATTTCTGTGCAACTTGTAGCAGTTCCAAAGGGGTAGGGGAGGTTGGCACGTGTTTGAGGTTTGTTGTTTGTGGAAGGTTAGGGATTTTGCTGGAGTTCATTTTGAAAAGCTACTTGATTCTTTGGGTTGTATTTTTGTCGAATGCATTGGTCAGAGTCTTCAGTATATTTTTTCTACTTTTAGGTAATGGCTGACCGACAGTACTTCACCTTATAGAATATCATGGAATCTCAATGATTTAAAAATGTTGCACAGCTTGAACACGTTATTTTTTATCGGTTTGCAGAAGGCTGATGGTAGTTGTATGACTCATTCTGGTAAAAGTAACTCTCAGTTTCTGCTTTCTATAAACTGTTTTACTCTTTAGAAGTGAATGTGAATGCTCCTGCCATGCAGTCACTTCTTTCTCAAGTTATTTTGCCATTGTTGACCGAAGAACAAAGAGAGATGTTGTATTCTTGTATACTGTTATCCTCTAACACTTTGTTGTACTGTACTGTATTTTACTCAGACAGAATCCCTGTCCTTGCACAATTGTTATTTCTGATGCTTATTTACCTATTTGTACTATTTGTATTTATGGTTCTTCCTGCAACTATGTTTCTTCCTTCCCCTCTCCCAGGATACATCTGAAACAAACCATTACCAGCTCAGTATGTCTTTCCTGGTAAAATCTTTGAAATAAAATAAATAGTTGGTCTAAGATGGAGAATGTTGTGAAAGTTTTGAAGGGGGGGCATGGTGCCTGATGGCCTTCCAGTTGAGTTTTAGTGGACGTTTTTGGATTCTCTTGTGTAAACCCTTTGGGACATACTGGTGTATAATTTGTCCTTTGTAGTTCTTCCCCAGCCCATGCAGTCAGCGACTAAGACAGTGCTCCCTAAGCCAGGAAACACCCTACCGTTGTGCTTCACAATGCTCTACTTCACTTTTAGCTGATTACAAGATGTTTACTATAATAATAGCAGATAGGTTGGTGAGTTTTCCTCCTTAGTTAATACACACTGATCAGTTAGGCTTCTTAAGAGGCTGTTGGCCTGGAATAACAACACACAGGCTGTAAATTGATTATGGGTTTGGTCAACTTGGTCCCAGATGGAAGAACCAGTTAGTTTCTTAGTGCTACATTCTTAAAAAGCATTCAGCTACTGTAGGTAAAGTAGAGTGTACATGTTCTCAGCATTGAGAGCTTTGGGTTACGACCGGGATTCTATTGTGGATCTGGGCATTATATACTGCCCTAGAGGTCTGGTGCTGACTAAAGAGATTTTGTCTGCACTTTTTCTTCAGCATGGGAGACTCATCATAGGTACCTATTGTCACTTTTAATTTATGTCTGGTTTAAGAGCACCTGGTAGTGGCTATCAGAGACAATCCAGAGATACAGGGTTTGACAATAGGAGACCACTTCAATGTCATTTCCTGATTTGCAGATTATATTTTCCTTTATTTAAAAACTTGTTTAGGCCCCATGCCATTTACAGTAGCACTTTAGTATAGATGGACCTATCCTAGGCATATGACTAATTGACTGAAAAGCAAACTAATGCCTTTCTGGGCAGCTCACTTTTGGAGTAGGTACATTGTCCATTCTGATTTGAGTATCCCAAAACATTAAGTATGTAAGGGTTAAATATTCATGGAGTTTTAGCCAGTCACTTGGAGAATTTCTCCTCTTTATTTCCCCTTCCTTTGTTAGGAAGAGTGAATGCATTCAATATGTATGTTATTTAAAGTACTGTATTTACTTCAGGCCATGCCAATTAAGAATCCTCAGAAACATTTTGCTACATTACATGGGCTTATGTCTAATTTTATGTCAGTGCAAATTAATGAGAGTGAGGGAGGATTAGCTTCAAGCTCAGCCTGTACTTTATGTATGTAGATACTTGGTCCTTTAAATACAGCAATGCGAGACAGATAATCAAGTCACTTTAAAGTCTAACTCAGGACACTGAGAAAAACTGGCTTAAGAATGAAGAACTGAGTAGGATACCTGGACCAAAAAGGTGTGCTGGTTGCAACAATGATACTGATGCATTGGTGAGGAAACTCAGTCAGGCCACTGGGACTTGGGAAGGACTTTGCAAGCAGAACATAGATACAGTACATCTACTGTATAGCAAAAGCTCTCCTGAACTGCAGGGACAAGGGGAAACAGGCTTGTAAATTTGAAGATGAGTCATCAGCCAAAGACTCCCTGGGCCACCAGGACAAGGAGAAGCTTAGTTGCGATTCTGTAGAAGACTCATTCAATATCCCCCCACCCCCAAGCCACTGAGACAGGGAGAATTGGGGTGCAACTTGTAAGAAGAAGAAGAGAAGCTGGTCTTCAGATGCTGGTCCAGGGTGTTAATCTTCAGATGATGGATCTGGATGCAGATCTTCAGAGCGATGGTCCTGGGTGCTGATCTTTGGATGATGGCATCAGTTGCTGGTCCTGTACAAGAAAAACACCAACACACTGTACAATAGAGGCCCCTCTAGTGACCCAGTGCTGCTCCTATGCTTTCTTTACTTCTTATTGGGGTAGGGACACGGCTTGGCAGAGTAGTGATTGGGCCTGTCCTATCACCTAATGCTAGCTGGGCCGACTCATCCCAAATTGTAATCCAAGAAGGAGGTGAATGTCACAGATTGATGTTAAGAGACACTCTTTACTGAGTGAGACACCTAGGCAGTTGGTAGTTGCAGAGAATATTAGATAGCTTTACAGCTGAGACTTGCTTGCCAAGCAATAAGGTGGTTCAGTGCTGGATACGTAAAGATGTCTGGCAGTCTTTTAAGAGAGTAGCCAGGGCAACAGTCAATTGTATCATAGTACACAGGATCTGGCAGTTTATACTCTGAGCAAGTGGGAGATTACTGGATTGTTAAACAGTTCGGACAGGGCAGCAGAAAAGGATTGGTAGTCTCTTTAACAGGTACCACTCTCTAAGGCACTTTCGTTTCAGGGTACATACAGATTTAAGGCAGTTACTATGGGGCACCACAGACTTAAGGCAGTCACGTTAGAGAAAACTGGGCACCACACAAGTTTAGGCAGTTTGTTTGAAGCAAATGGGGCACCATACAGTTTCAGGAAGTTGGTTTAGGGCAAACAGGGCACCACACAAACTTAGGCAGTTCGTTTGAAGAGACTGGGCACAAAGCAAGTTTGGGCAGTTCATTCAAAGAAAACAGGGCACCACACATATTCAGGCAGTTCATTTAGGACAAACAGGATAGCACACAGATTCAAGCAGTTCGTTGAGTAAAAGGGACAGTGACACTTTAGCTTTAGGTCAAAAGACAGTCTCAGTAAGTATGCACTGTACCTTTAAATATAGTTCAATAGGCAGTCTTTTAGATAAGGTACACTGTCACTTCAAATTCAGTTTACTAGGCAGGCTGTAAACATTCAGTAGTTAATCAAACACTTATCCTTCAGTATTGGCTCCTATGGAGCTTACCTTGCCCCAACCCCACTGCGCCTTCTCCTATACAGCTTTAACTTATGTGCCCTGTGGGTGCTTTGTATACTTATACCTACTATACTGGCTTCTATGGAGTCTTAATTATTCCTTCTTGTGGATGGTTCTGAGGCTACACTGTCCCACCCCTGTACTAGCTCCTATGGAACTCTTTATAGTAATCCTACCCTGTGGGTGGTTTTTTATGCTGGCCTTGTCTGGCCCACCCTTGTTCTAGTGGAGCTTGCCTTTTGTCACCTCTGTGGGCTGTCCTGGGATGGGAAGTACTCATCCATGTGGCCTTGGCTACTCCGCTCCACATGATTTCTTAAACTTAATACTGTAATAATAATAATAAAAATGTTTTCCCTGTTTTGGTGGTTTGCACTGCCAGACTGTACCACCACTGCACTCCCCACCATGAGCTGCACCAAGAAATTGCATCATAAGGTCTGCAGCCAAGAATGAAGGTTTAGAAAAATGGGCAGACTTCAGTGGGCCCAGCGCCCTTTTCAGATCATATTCTATGTTTCTGTGACCTGGGACTGGAGCTGGAGGGTCTGAGGAGGCACCACTCCCAAGACTGCTGTAGGAAGGACTTAAATAGGAGACTGAAGGCTAGGGCTGGCCTAGAGACTCTGCTCCTGCTGTAGCTGGTGGTGAAAGGACTGAGGCAGAGGACAGAACTGCAAATGCTGCTGCCACTGAGGAGGGACCAAGGAATGCTGTCAAACACTTTGCAGTCCTGGGACTCTAATCACCACAACTGGACTGTCAATAGCTGACCAGAGGGACACACACCAGGTACACTGATGGAACCGGCTTCAACAAATCAAAGCCTGAAGTTTTGTGGGAGGTGGCTGTTACCCAGACGGCCCGACCAAACTTTAATGGATTAGGCTGGGGGTGCAAGTTACCTGGTCACAATATGAAGGAGAAAGCAAATTCTGACTATGCTAACCACCCACAGGTGGATTGTGTTTGTGAGGCTCACCCAACAGGCATCAGGGTTTTAGGAGAAGGGAAACCAGGCCAATTACCACTAACTCATACTTACAAGACTGAGGCATGAAGGTGACTCGAATGCAACAAAGGTTTTAATAAACAACCTTCAATAAAATCTATGCTTTAGTATCTACTGTAAATAATTAAAAATATCTGTAAACGCTTAAAGAAGGGGTCCCGTCAAAAGTACAACATTGCAGAATTAGAATCAGCTTACCCCAATAAATCTTATACCACAAATTAGGTTTCTGCATTACTTCATTTTAAAGTTATGAGCTATTTTGCAACTCTGATTTCACTCCTGTTCAGAAAAGCAAGTTTCAGTGAAAACCCACTGATGATGTCGCAACCAGAACTCACAGACTAGTCCTCCCCATCAGCAACCTTATAGGACATATTTCTTCAAAGTTATCGGAACTGTAGCTGTAGTATTTATTTAAAAACAAAAACTGACACAGGGTTGCCTGCAGTGCTTGTGTTTCCAGAATGTTCAGATGCATGATAATGTACTTTAGAATGCATCAGGAGGTGGTTTTGGAATGCAGCACTGAACAAAGGTATAGACTGTCAAAGTAGTGCACAATTCTAGAATGTGGAGGGGACATGTAATCTCAGCATGTGGCAGGGATGTGCCATCTCGCAGTGTGGTGTGACATTCAATCTCAGAATGCAACAGGGATACACACTGAAGAATTTAGTGGGGACTGGCAATCTTGAAATATAAATAAGGAAGTACACTACTGGAATATGGCAGGACACACCATTTTATATTGAAACTGCTTGTCGTCGCTACATTCCAGAATTGTATGCTTCAAACACATTTTAAATTATGCATCACATCCCCACCACAATCAAACATTGTGCGTCCTAACCACATTCCAAAGCCATGCATCACCACCACATTCTGAAGTCGTTGACACCGCCACATTCCAAAGTCATGCATCACCGCCACATTCTGAAGTTGAGTGGCACTGCCACATTCTGAAGTCGTCCAGCACCACCACTTTCCAAAGTTGTGCATTATTGCCACATTCCAAAGTTGTGCATCACCACCCCATTCTGAAGTCATGCATCACTGACACATTCCTAAGTCGATGCGTCACCACCACATTCTGAAATCATGTGGCACCTCCACATTCTGAATTCATGTGTCACCACCACATTCCAAAGTTGTGCGTTACCACCACATTCTGAAGTTGGGTGGCACCGCCACATTCCAAAGTCGCATGGGCACCGCCACATTCTGAAATCATGGGCACTGCCATATTCCAAAGTTGTGCATCACCACCACATTCCAAAGTCATGCATCACCACCACATTCTGAAGTCATGCCTCACCGGCACATTCCGAAGTCGCATGGCACTGCTACACTGAACATTCTGGAGTCACATGGCACTGCCACATTCTGAAATTATGTGGCACTGACACATTCTAAGATGTGTGGCACCACCACATTCTGAAATTGTATGGTAGCACCACATTCCGAAAACTGCACTAGCTACATCACCACCTCATTCCAGAACTAAGCATCACTGCCACGCTCTGAAACTGCGCAGCACTGACACATTCCGAAACTGTGTGGCACCACCACATTCCAAAATTGTAGAGTACCACCACATTCCAAAACTGCACTAGTATTCATCACCACATCGTTCCAAAACTAAGCATCATTGCCACTAAGTGTCACTGCCGATTCTGAAACCGCATCACCGCCACATTCTGAAACTACATGCCACTGCCACATTCTGAAACTGTGTGTCATTGTCACATTCCAAAACTGTACGTCAGCATCACCACCACAATCCAAAATTGCGTGTCATCACCACATTCTGAAGTTGTGCATTACCACCACATTCTGAAGTTGTGTGTTACCACCACATTCCAAAGTTGTACTGTACATCACCACCTCATTCCAAAGTCACACGTCACTCCACATTCCAAAGCTGTGCTTTACTTCACATTCTGAAGTCATGCATTACTGCCACATTCCAAAGTCATGCGGCAGCATCAAATCTGAGTCATGTGGCACCACCACATTCCAAAGTCATGCATCACTGCCATATTGCGAAGTCATGCATTACCACTACATTGCATAGTCATGCGTTACCACCACATTGTGAAGTCACGCGTCACTGCCACATTCAAAGTTGTATATCACTTCTTCATTCTGAAGTCGTGCGTCACTGCTACATTCTGAAGTGTCGCAGCACCGCCATTATTCTGAAGTCATGTGGCACCGCCACATTCTGAAGTCAGCATCACTACCACATTCTGAAGTCGCAGCACCGCCTTATTTCCTGAAGTCATGCGGCACCGCCACATTCTGAAGTCAGCATCACTGCCACATTCCAAAGTCGACAGTACTACCACATTTCAAAGTCATGTGGTACTACCACATTCTGAAGTTGTGCGGCACTGCCACATTCTGAAGTCATGCGAACAGCTACATTCTGAAGTCATGCCTCACTGCCACATTCCAAAGTCACACGACACTGCCACACTGAACTTCTCGAAGTCATGCAGCACTGCCACATTTTGAAATTGTGCAGCACTGACACATTCCAAAATTGTGTTGCACCACCACATTCCAAAATTGCATGGTACCACCACATTACAAAACTGCATGGTACCACCACATTCAGAAACTTCACTAGTGTTCATCACCACCTCATTCCAAAACTAAGCATCACTGCCACATTCTGAAATTGTGCGTCATCACCACATTCCAAAACTGTATGTCAGCATCACCACCACAATCCAAAACTGCAGTCATCACCACATTCTAAAATTGTGTCAGCCACATTCTACAATTTCACGTCAGCTACATTCTGAAACTCGCGTCACCCACATTCCGAAACAGCGTGTCAGCCACATTCTGAATTGTGTCACTGCCATATTCTGAAATTGTGCATTATCGCCACACCTCTGAATTTGTGCTTCTTTCCAATTCTGAAATTAGATCACCATCACATTTTGAAATTTGCTTCATCACCACATTCCAAAACTGTGCATCAATGCCACATTCCAAAACCGAGCATCACTGCCAAATTCTGAAATTGTTCATCACTGCCACATTCTGAAACTGCCTGTCTCTCTCTACATTCAAAACTGTACCTGCCTGCCACATTCTGAAATTGTGTAAACTTCCATGCTCCAGTATTGCCTGTCATTGTCACAATCTGAAAATGTGCATTCCCACCATATTCTAAAACTGCACATCCCCACCACATTCTGAAGATGAGTGTCACTGCCACATTCAAAAATTGCATGCTTAAGTTACATTCTAAAATTATGAATCCCTGCCTCATTCTGCTTACTGCTTACCTGCCCACTACATCTCCACCTAACCCGGCCCCTTGATTGTCTCCACCTATACCCTCATTTTTCTGCTAATCCACTACCTTTCTTACCCTCAGACTCCTAACATATATGTCCCCAGCCCATCTATCGTAGCACCCTCCTAGAACAGCTGCAGTCCTGTACCCTCCCTCCATATCTGCCTCTAAGTTTGAATATGTCCTGACCAATGATATGCCGTGCTGTTTGAAAATGTTTTAATTTGCTGGCTGTTTCAAAATGTTTTAATTCCTTCTCATACCATTTTCCCAACCTTGTAACCCCTATACCTGAAATACTTGTTATTGCTCTGTGTATTTTTTTCTATTTCTGTATAATTATGTCTATTTATTATCTGTACATAAAGTGTTATTCTTGACCTTGTGTAACACAGGTCCACCTTGTAAATGAGCCTGCTTAATGGTGTTCACCTGGATAAATAAAGATTTGATTGATTGATTGATTGATTGATTCTGAAATTCCATGTGGCTACCAGATTCTGAAACTATGTCACTGCCACTTTCTGAGATTTCGTGTCCATGCCATTCTGAAATTGAATGTTGCCACCACTATCTGAAATCAAGATACCAACCACATTTTGAAATGTTGCATATACACCACATGCCAAAGTAATCCATTCAAGATACATTACAAAATTACATATCCCTGCCTCCTTCCACAACTATGTGAGTCATGCATTTCAAAACTGTGTATCTCTGCACATTCTAAAACTATATGGTACTGCCACATTAAGAATTTTAGCATCCCTACCACTTTCCAAAACTGTGTGTCCCACCTACTTTCTGAGATTGTGTCATTGCTGCATTGCACTGCAATATCACAGTTGCAGTCTGGTGACATTTCAAAATCTTATCCCTGCACTATTATAAAATTGCACATATTTTTGTTATTCTAAAGCCATGTTTGCCACCGTATTCCAGCTCTCCCATCACATTCTTAAGTACTGTATCTTGCATCTGCACATTATGGAAATGCATGCCCTGACATCCATTGTCAGCTTTCCTTATCCAGATGTTTAATACCACTGCAGTTTTATGTGATGTGGGAAAAATAAGTCTTGTAAGGTAGTTTGCAAGAAGGACTAGGCTGTGAGTTCTGGCTGTGACATCATCAGTAGCTGTTTACTGAAACTGGCTATTTTGAACAGGCAGTAAATTTTTGGCATGCAGCTGACTGGGGATATGCTGATCCAAATTCTGAATTTACTGATGCTAGAAATTTGGGCCAGACTCCTTCTTTAAAATAATTCCTAACACTCTATGTTCATAACACTTTAAATGAAACAACTTCTTAACACAACATTATAATCCACTTAGAGACAACCACCACTGGGTGTGTCAATTAGAGGGAAAGTTAGATCAGGAGAATCCTCATACTACCAGGACAGTTCCCCTCCAGAAGGAATGCACCAGCTTCAGAAAGGAAAAGAACATTTCAAAGGATACTTATCATTGGCTTCAGGCCTGTCATAGACCACAGTCACCCAGTGCCTCTCCTGGGTTTAGGAAACAGAAACAAGGGAGACAATGAATATAATTGGTTGCAGGTTTCTCATGGATGACCAGAATCAATCACCTCTCACTGAAGAAGACAGAACAGAAGAAACTGAGTCACAGGTTGGATGTTGCAGCGGATGCTATGAGACTTCCTAGAGGTTCTTAGTGGAATAAGCTAGTCTGGAACAACAGGACTGGGAAACACAGTGCACCATCTGCAGACTTGACTGCCAGCTCAATAACGGACTTTTCAAACATTAGTAGTGGTGGTTAGTAAACATTCAAAGTCTTGGTGTCATTATTTCCCTTTAAAGAACTGGTAGGCTTTAACACTGTTCAGGTTTAAGCCCCTTTAGGGGTGTTGCGGGCTTAGACTTGGTCTACGCAGCCCCACTTTTATAGGTAAGTTCACTTTATTAACACAGTTCACAGTCCTTTTGTTGGGGTAATAGGGACTTTAGGCAGTATTTTGGTGGACAAGTCGGCAATAGAATGTCTTTAGTAGATTCACTCAAACACATAATGTAGGACAGTAGACAGCTCAACTATAGGGGCCCAAAAACACTAGATAGTCTTTTAACTACATTTCCAGATAGGCAGTCTGAACAAGGTGCACTGTATCTTTAAAACTGATAGAGTCCTTTTGTACATATTTATCACAGTCATTTGCATATCCCTGCCACTCCTGCATTGCCTGTTGTAGAGCTCTCATTAAACCTGCCCTATAAGTGGTGCTGGAAGTAGCATGCTTCCTCCCCACAGTATCTGACTCCTTTGGAGCCTTGATTTACTTCATTCCATTGGAGGTTGACTTGCCAGGCATCGCATGCTCCACTGTGCATTTGCTCCTGTGGAGCTTCTTGAAACTCTGCCTCATGGATGGTACATTCTCCAGGGGCTTGACTTGCTGCATGTGGCCATGCCACTCTCAGCTGTGCTGTGAGGTGCAGGGATTTACTTGTTAAAAAGTCTCTTTCCAGCAACTAGCACCAGGCATCCATGCTGCTGTCACTCACCCTGCCACACACTTCCCATTCTTGAACCAGAGCGTTGCTGGTGCAAGAAAGGAGGAAGGCCTGCTGGCAAGGAGACACTGCTCTCTCAACTGTGCTGTTGCAGACTGAGAATGGCGCAGGAGATGATAGAGGGCCCTCTGCTGCCACCCTCCCACATGAACAGCAGGTTCCCAGCACCTGGCAATTGGGGTTCTAACAGACAGGAGATAACAGGAAAGCTCCCCCAAATTTTTAAAACAAGACCTGCTGGGGCTTTACAGGTTTCCTGAGTTGGGACTACTAGCTGGGCAAGGCACTGATTAAAGCATATCCCCTTTTACCTCCCATAGTATGGCCATGGGACACCCTTATCTATGGGGTCCTGTAGCATCTGAACGCCCATTTCTGGAGGACACCAGGAACTCTGGGACACTACAGAGGGTTTGGCTTTGTCAAATTTTGAGGCAAAAAGTACAAAATAATGCACTTGGGTCACAGAGAAACTTGGGGCGGGTACAGAATGGGGAGAGATACTCACAACAACCAAGTAGGAAAGGGATCTGGGGGTAATCATATCAAAAGAATTAAAAGTGGCCAAACAATACAACAAAACAATCATGAGAGCTAGAGGGATGCTGGAGAGTATAGGTAAGGGTATCACCAGCAGAAAAAGGGAAGTGGTGTTGACCCTACATAGGTCATTGATAAGAAGCAATCTGGAGTACTGTGTCCAGTTTTGGAGACCACACTTCAGGAAAGACATAGAGTAGAGGCTGTCCAGAGGAGGACTACCAAGATGGTATAGGGTCTGCATCAACAGCCCAATGAGAGGAGGCTAAAGGAGGTTAATATGCACACCATGGAGGAGAGAAAGGAGACAGGGGATATGATCAAGATCTTTAAATACCTCATGGGTGTAAATAAGGTACAGGGGAGATATTTTTCAGAGAAAAGGGTGCCTAGAACAAGGGGTCATGATATGAAGCTGAAGGGGGTAGGTTTAGCAGAGATGTGAGGAGATACTTCTCAAAGAAAGGGTTGTGGATGCCTGGATTAGTCTTCCAGTAGAGGTGGTGGTGGGAAACAGTGGTATGATTCAAAAAGCTTGGGATAGACACAAGGGAATCATAAGGGAAAGGAAGGCAGTGGAAAAGCTGTAGAGCAAGAAGGGTCTGCAGCGTAAAGCAATCACAATGAAAATGGCCAGACAGCATAGTCCAAATGGCCCTTATCTGTCATCAGTTTCTATGTTTCTATATGCTTTGGCTTTAAATTTGGCATTTCTTAATTTCTTAATCATTTGTCTCTGATCCCTTCAGAATGTTATATCTGGATCTATGCTTGTATTACATCATAGAACTATTACTTAAGGATTGTTGTTTAGAGCACCTTCATGTTTACTCCAGTCATATATTACTCTTAATAAAATGATTAACAAAAACAACATGGGGCCTCCTGGAAGATGCTCTGGACAATATCCCCACCACCATATTAATGATGTTATGGAGGGGGTACTCTGGGGTTTTATGTGCATAAAATACTAAAAGTCATTCCTTAATATGTAGGGTATCAAGTGCCTTTTAGCTGACTGCTCTCTCATAATACTTTTGTTTATGAACTTAAGGAATTGACTACTGGTAATATTTGGTTTATTTATTATAATGTGAACTACTGCATTCCTAGAGTTTGTAACTTGTCTTTTAATAAATGTAATTCAATGAATGTTGTCTTTTCAGTGTAAGTTGTGTGGAAACTTTAATAAAAATGAATTTATAAAAATAAATTAATATAAAATATAGAAAACAAATATAAAATAATGTATTGCCACTCCTGGTCAGTTTTTAATTATTTTTGCAGTAAAGTATAATATTGTACTATCAGTACTGGTCAGCAGTTTTCTCTCTGGGCTGAAGGAATTGATATTTGCCATAATATACCACTTGTTATTATGGCATTCACACACACACTCTGTCTTTCTAACTATAGCACTTCCTCATTCGCTCTTCTTCTGCATCTGGGTGGCCTTAAGACTTCTGTAAACATGGTGGCTTCATCTCTCACATACTGAGGAGCTGCCACAATGAGATGAGTGTCTTCTTTTTTCTGAATCTATCTGGTTGATCCTACCGTCTACACATTTAAAGAAATATATATCAGTTGATCCTGCTGTCCGCCTGCATCAAGACATAACCACTGCAGAGATGCAGGGGTCATGGCTGAGTGGCTGTACTGCTAGGTAAGCATGATCCCAACTCAAACTGAAAGTAAAATAAATAAATAAAAACAACAAAAGAAAAAAAGAAAATGCAAATTTTCAAAGGAAGAGAGGAGAGGGAGACAGACTGTGTGTGTGTGTGTGTGTGTGTGTGTGTGTGTGTGTGTCTGTGTGTGTGTGTGACTGACACATGGTCACAGAAGTCGGGCAGACACTCTGTGTGTGTGTGTGTGTGTGTGTGTGACTGACACATGGTCACAGATGTCAGGCTGGAAAAAATTGATGGCCAGCAATTATATAAAATAAAACATGGTAAACTATGCATGTGAGAATTTAACACACACATTTGGTGTGGGATACTTTAATAAACCCTGAGGGTGAAGCCCTCAGGGGTTAATGTAGTATCCTACACCTCGGTGCATTAAATTCTCGGTCACACTTTATTTTAAGTCCCTAACTACACGGGATCTACTGTCTAACTATACTGCAACTGCACTGTAAGTACTGTGTAATTACATGTAAATACTCTATAGTTGTTAACTAGTTTCACATTTGCATGTTGTGCAGTTACACAACTTGCATTCATGTGCATCTACTACTGTCTCCCTTTTGGCACATATCATTTCATTATAACAAGTGTAACTACACATGTAATAGCTGTTGCAAAGTGTAACAGAAAATCTATTATGCAACTACCACTCTATCTCTTCTGGCATTATGTTGTTTGTTCGCATAAGGGCAACTACGCATGTAATAGCTATTGCAAATTGTAACAGCAAATCTATTATGTAACTACTATGTTACTACTTTCGCATTATAAGTCTGTTCTTACAAGTGTAACTACATATAAATGCAGGTCTTGTGCACTATTTCAACTGTCTGTGTCTATCTGACATTTATTTAAAAGATAATCACACAAAAATGTCAAAGTGTAATAAGAATGGTAACTAAAATATGAATACAATGCAACTTCAGTCTGCTACAGTTAAATGCACTAACTGGCAACTCTTTAGATAATGTTCCATGTCTGTATTCCAGTTTTTCATGAACTTACAGATTAATAAGCATTTTGTCTAGTACTGTGAAATGATATATAACTGTACACAAACATAGTTCATTTGCATAGTTACTAATTGCTACTATAACAATATTGTGGCTAAGAAATAATGGTACTGTTTTCACAGTTAATGCCTAGGTAACATATATTTGCAGTTGCACACACTTACATTTACCAAGTGTCAGTACTATAGCTGTAATATAAGGTTTCATTCAGAAATCAGTCTTCATGAACGTATTGCATACTAAGCATGCAATCTAATATTGGACCCTATTCACATAGACAGCCGGAAATGTGTCAAATGTGTATTCTCAGGGCTGGTGATCAATAGCAGCCATCCAATCAGGTGGACTGATCAGGAGCAGACTGGATCCTGCACTGTGTGTGCAGAGGGCAGCTGTTGGTTATGGGTGGTCTTCCCATTACTGCTTTTGCCAGTAAGGGGACCTACTGGTCTGCCTATATTTACCGCCTTGTCCCCACCCCTTGTGGTATAGTCAGAGGGCTGCGGTAGCTTGATGTGAAGGATGATGCTATGGCAGCCACACCATTCAGCTAGTGGGAAGGGCATGTAATGGCTAAGGAAAGGTCCTTCCTGTCTATCTGGCACCACCCACCACCACTCCACACAGCAGACCAGTGATAAAGCATGGTATGTAACTATGCCCCACCCCCAGCCACCCATCGGGCAGTAGCAGGCCAGGAATGTAGGTGTAGAAGAGGTGTGGGTCAATGTCACCAGCAGCACATTTCTTAGTAACTACAGCACTGTTACAAGCCAATAAGTAATTATGCAAATTATTATTATTGTATAAGTAAACAATGTAGTTGTATAGCAATTAACAATATTAGATTGCATGTTTATTAAGCAGTAAGTGAATGATTTCTGAAGGAAAACATACATCAGAACTACAGCACTTGCATTCATTGTACAGTAAGTGTATAATAGTTACACCTTTCTTCTTATGCTTTACTTTGAGTGTCAGTTTCTGCATACTTACTTTGCAAATACATGTTAGTTAGAATTAACTGTGGAAACAATATCACAGAAGCTACACATTTTTAGTAACTACAGCGCTATAATTAATGGCTCTCCCATTTTGCCATTGAGAGATCATGGCGCATTTGCCGTTATAAAGGAGCATTTATAATGGCAAACATTCCTCCCTCTGTTACGCGCCTCTCACCAGCATCTCTCCCTTCCTGGCTCGTGCTTCTTCCTACAATGGAGCCACCAAAGAAACACTGCGGTGAGTAAATTTAAAAAATCAAAATGAGCACTGGTTTTACAGATGGGGGACTTTGAACATTTAAAAAAAAATAAGTGAAGCCGAAAATGAAAATCCAGCCGTACGTAAAATAAAGTGGTGCATGCTCATAGCTACACCGAAACTGCTGATTTTATTTTATATAATTGCTGTGGCCAAAAGGGGAGGCATTAATTATATAAAATAAAATACAGGGTAATAGTGTTTAAACTCAAGGTTTACACACACCCTTGAGAACTAGATGCTTTGCACAAACCCCTCGAGCTTTTGCCTCGGGTTTATGAAGCATCTAACCCCTCGGTGTGTGTAAACTCTCATTAAACACACCACCTGTACTTTATTCTATATGTTACACCCTTCTTACTACACTTCATTTTAGTGTCAGTTTATTTATACTTACAGTACTTTGCAAACACATGTTAGTTAGTCATTAACAGTGGAAACAATGCCACAGAAGCAGCATGTTCCTTAGTAACTACAGCACTGCTAAAAGCCAATAAGTAATTATGCAAATTAATGATTTTTTATTGTATTGCAATTTACAAAATTAGATTGCATGTTTATTTTTAGTTCTTTTTCGCTGCACAGATACAAATGGTGGCTCTGGGATTCAAACCCAGTTCTCCAGGTTTTCAGGTCAGTGTTTTTAACCACTATGCTATACTGCAGTAAGTTCATGAGGGAATGATTTCTGAAGGATAATTTGAAGTGTCACTAACTACACTGTAACTATTGTATAACTACAATGTAACTGCATTACTATGTAGTTAACTAGTTTCACAATGTGTGTTGTGTACTTACATTACTTTAAATATGCTGCTCCAGGGAGCTTAACCCACACCTCTTCTTCAACCACACTCCTGTCCTGCAGCTGCTCAAGTGGGTGGCTGGGGTGGGGCATGGCTACCTCAGATGGGAGTCCTAATTCTTCTGTACCTATACTAAACAGTCCCATTATACAATGCTGAATAGTCATAAGATTAACATATTGTACACCATGTATATTGCACCTGTACTTTAGTTACTGCTGTATTGTGTTTCAACTGTATTCTTGCATTAATTGTACCTAGCTGTACTCAGCATATTGAATGCATTCCATTTCCTGTACCTTTTTCTGTTAACGTAAGTGTATTGTCTGTATTACCTATGTGCCATCTTTATGGCCCTGGTCATGCCTGAAAATGGTCCATTGGATCAGTGCACCTTCCTGATAAACAAACAAACAAATCAATCTTATATATCTATATATATATATATATATATATATATATATATATATATATATATATATATATATATATATATATATATATATATATATATATATATATATATATATATGCATAGATATATATCTATGTATAGTATAGATAACCCACTCTTAGGTGTGTGGTCATGCTCTGATATACGCATGCCTTGGTGTGCATTGTACACATGAGGCTGCAGGCTTAGTGTGTCAACCACCCAAGGTGTGTGTATATCAGAGCCAATTGCACATCATAGAGTGGGTTATCTATCTTATAAAATGGCAAAATTGTTTGGAGGAGGTAAAAGTCCAGGTGTGTGGCCGTGCTCTGATATAACGCACAGTCATGTGATGTATTTTATACAATCAGAACAATTGATTTGGAGGAGGATATGATCTTCATTTTACAAATATGTATATATGTGTATTATATATATATATATATATATATATATATATATACACACACACACACAACATATATATCACCAATCTGCTGTGTGTGGAGTGATGGTGGGTGGTGCCAGATACACCTGCAGGGACTCTTTCTTAGTCATTACATGCCCTTCCCACTAGCTACATGAGGTGGCAGCCATGGCACCATCCTTCACATCAAGCTACCACAGCTCTCTGACTATATCATTAGGGCTTGGGGCATGGCGTGAACATGTCCATGCAACGGCTAAGGAAGAGTCCCTGCATGAGTATCTGGCATCATCCACCATCACTCCACACAGCATATTGGTGATATATTTATTTATTTATTTAACTGTAGCAGACTGAACTTGCATTATATTTATATTTTAGTTACCATTCTTCTAACACTTTAATATTTTTCTGTCTGATTATCTTTCAAATAAGTAGACATAGACAGTTGAAACAGTGCATATGACCTTCATTTACAAGGAGTTACACTTGTAAGAACAGATTTAATAATGCCAAAAGTAGTAACATAGTAATTACACAATAGATTTGTTGTTGCAATTTGCAATAGCTATTACATGTGTAGTTGCCCTTATAATGAACAAATAAAATAATGCCAGAAGAGATAGAGTGGTAGTTGCACAATAGATTTTCTGATACACTTTGCAATAGCTAACTGTATTATATGTGTAGTTACACTTGTCACAATGAAATGATTTGTGCCAAAAGGCAGATAGTAGTAGTTGCACATGTATGCAAGTTGCTTTACTACACAACACGCAAATGTGAAACTAGTTAACAACTACATAGTAGTTACATATAACTACACAGTAGTTACCATGCCGTTACTGCGTATTTATACAGTAGTTACAGTGTAGTTAGGGACACATAAAATGAAGTGTTACCAAATTCTCATATAACACATTTCCCCATCCTTTATTCTATATTTATTTATTTAGTTTTGTTGACCAGGTAAGTGCACTAGATAGATTCTGCCTATGTTCAGGCACTACCTGGGGAGGGCGATACAGATGAAATGCCAACTGACCTTGAACCAGATTAAGCTGTTGATGATATTTTTAGTGAATGGGGAGAAATTTAGCCAGGCACCAGGGAAATTCCTCTACTCTTTTCAAGAAGTGCTATGGGATCTTTAACATCCTCCTGATCTACCACCAGAACAAGCAGATGGGACCTTGGTTTAAAATATCATCCCAAGTGCCTGGTGTGCGGATAGAACCCACAACCTTCTGATCTCCTGGTCTCAGAGGTGAGTGTGCTACCTTCTGAGCCACTGACACCGATAAGTAGTGTTGCCATGCAAAATCACATCTCCGATTTAACACTGTGAAATTTGCCTGCATGTACAAGCACACCACCTCAATAAATGATAAAATAAAAACAAATTTACTATCAGCATGGAGACATTGATCAAGTTGTAAAACTATGGAATTGTCTGCAAACCACTGTTAAGAGTTGTGATGTGAACAAAAGAACATCTGAAATATACCAGCAGAAGAAAGCTATGGTCTAACAAGTCTGCCTAATGTGCCTATGTATATGCTGTACATGTTGCTCTGTTCCCACCCTGTGCAGACAATATTACCTGCCCTTAATTTTGAAGGGAGTCTAATAAAACACAAAGGCACTTCAGCCACTGTAGTCCAGATCACTTCACTGTCTTGCCAGAATTGCATTGGATCAATATGTTTACTATAAAGTAACTTTGTTATATAAGTCTCTATTATAACATGCAGCCTCGTGCCTCACAATGCATCTGGGTATACGTTAGTCCCCAATAAAAGCAATGTCTGAATTGCACTGCCGCTCAGTATCCAAAAGTTCCAAAATATCCTTGGTTGTCTTCCTTTGTTGTCTCAAGATCATCACTGTTCAAGCTTTTGATATCATCACACTCACATCTTGTACTGGTACCATGACAAGACTGTAGAAGAGGGGGGAGAAGGACCAGGAGGTTCTGTATACACATTCTGGACGATTCCTTCAAGCTGCCTTTTCTGCTCCTGCATGAGTGTACAAAGCAGTTTTTGTTTTATGTACTGTAGTCTATGCTTCCAGGGAGCATAGATACATCTTGCTATTGGGGATCTAGTAGTGTTGCCATGCAAAATCGCATCTCTGATTTAACACTGTGAATTGCCTGCACGTTGTGTAAGAAATATCTGTATCACTTCTTTAACAATTATTGCATCCTTCTGCTGCAGGATCATGCAGCTGCTGATGCAATGACTCATATGAAAAATGTTGTAACTTCTTCCACCACCATCATTGCGGTTATTATCAGCACCACTACCAGTACTGCATGGCTACCACCATCACAAACCTTGCTTCACTGTGTTGCTGTAGAAGATAATAAATAATGGTATCTGAGGCATGCCTGTACTCACCAGGACAAAAGCCATACAGAGCTGCTGATTCTGCACCAAAATCTTTTGTAGCCTATTCGTATGGCAACAGAAGTAGAATGACACAGCTCTACCCTTGACAAATATCTCCCACAAACTGCACTCTCAAAGTCCACAGCCCAGAATCCAGGTTTCTTTTGACATACATCCATACAAATTAGACAGCATAAAATATAGGATGGTGTATGGAGCCATATACAACCACGCTATTCTCCTACCAAGTGGTTTCCATGATGACAGGGACCTCAAGAGCAAATCTCGAGAGGGTCCTTTCGACTATGGAAACCACAAGTTTTGAGAATAGTGTGATTGTGTTTGGGCCCTGCACAATTTTTTATAGTGTGTGGTGCCCAAAAGAAAAGATTGCTTACTTTTTCTTGTTATGTTGCAGTGTTTGCCACCAGGGACCCGCACTTCCATATGTTCGCTGACCAGTTAGCACATGCACGCCAGGAGTCAACCACCCACTGTCCTATGAACAGCACTGTTGTGGGTGGTTGCATTGTGATATGCATATTAATGGAGAACAAAAGTAATTCTGTATTAGTAGATACATCATTAGTGCAGCAGAACAACTTTTTGTGTGTATGGATCTCCATAAACAATTGTGTTTTGCCATACACTATAAGGTCATTCAGTCTATCTAGTCTGCTCATAATTGCATGGTCCATAGCTTGAGCTATTGACTCTGCCCTCCTTTCCAATCCTCCCAACCTTTCCACCCACCACTATTATAACTTTTACTTTCCCTTTATGTCTATCCCACCCCTTTGAAGCTGCCCACCATTTTCAACAAAGCGCTTCATCCAGTAGTGCATGCTAACTGTCCACAACCCTCATGCCAACTGTCCACAACCATCTCAGTGAAGAATTGCTTTCTAAATTCCATTCTAAACTTCCCATTTTCAAATTTAAGACAATGCCTCCTTGTATCCTGGTTTCCACTTAGCCTAAAGAGAGCCTCCTTATCCACCCTATTTATTCATTTTAAGTATTTGAAACTCTCTATCATATCCCACCATCCTCCGTGAATACATGTTCAGATCTTTCAATCTCTCCTCATAAGTTTCCCTTGTTGACCTGCAGTCATCTTTGTTGCCCTCCTCTGCAACTTCTCCAGCAAGAAAATGTCTTTTTCAGGGAATAGATCCAGAAGCAAATGATTTGATACCTTTTAATGGACCAACATAGATGTAACAAGAATCAGGGAAGGTGCCAGACTTCTATTCTGTACTCCATATGAGGCCTCCAGTGACCTATAGAAGGGCAGGGTGACCTCCTTTGCCTACTGCTAATCACCCTAGCAATGCACCCCAGCATCTGGTTTACCTTAGCTGCTGCTCTCCTACACTGTGTGGAGTGCTTTAGGTCGCTAGTTATTATCACACCCAGATCCTTTTAAAGATAACCAGACTCCTCCCAGATATACTCAGTCTTGGGATTCTTGGCTCTTAAATGCATCACCTTGCATTTTGTGACATTGAATCTAAGTTGCCAAATCCTGACCACCTCTCAAGCATTTTCAGATCTTCCTTGAGGTCTTGTATCCTTTCAGCCAAGTCCACTCTCCCACAGAGCTTGGAATCATACATAAAAGGCCCATCCTGCTCTTAATGCCATCTCCAACATCATTAGTAAAGACATTGAACAACACAAGTCGAAGCAACCAATCCCTTTGGAACTCCACTATTGTCATCTCTAGTGTTAGATAATTCTCCCCACCAATACCTTTTGAGTTCTATACTGCAGCCAGTTTTCCACTCCATTTTAGTCATTCTTTCTCCAACCGCTAGGTCTGCCAACTTTCTGATCAGCCTTTGTCGGGCACAGAATCAAAAGTCTTTCTAAAATCTAGGTGGAGGATATCCACTGCCTGACCCTGATCTACTGTTTTGGTGACCAGTCAAAAAGATTAGTTTGATATGATCTCGGTCCCATAAACCCATGATGCTTAGCATCATGGAAGACCCTGTTCCTCTAGATACTCTACCAACTATTTCTTAAGTAAAGTCTCCCTGAGCTTGCACACAACCAAAGTCAAACTAACTGGTCTATAGTTCTCAGGATCATCTTTAGGACTGCCTTCATGGGAGGGTACCACATGGGCTATCCTACAGTCCTGTGGCATCACACCTGACTCAAGAGAGCTATTGAATGGGTCTGCCAGTGATTCCACAGGCTTATCAGCATGCTCCTCAGCACCCTTGGATGTATTCCATCTGGACCAGGAGATTTTCCCACTTTCAATGCTAACAGCCCATTCCTCACTTTTTTCCATTATTCTATTTCCATACTAACTTCTTCACATACCTCCTCCCCCATTGGCACAAGTCCATCATTCTGCTTTGTGAATACCAAGCAGAAGTATTCATTCAGCACTTCTGCTTTTTTCACAATTTTTCCACCCAACTGTACTCTTTCTGAAGCCTGACTTTCCCATCCTTCTTGTCCCTTTTGCTTATGTAACGAAAAAGGCTTTCTCAGCCTTCCCAATCCCCTCTGCTAATTTCAGTTCTCTCATAGCTGTAGCTCACCTGACTAATTTACTTGTTCCATTAGCCATTTTAGATAAATAATCCTGTCCTCGTTTCTATTAGTTTTCTTGAATTGTTTTTTATTTATTTATATTTTATGAGGTTTTTGACCCATTTTCTCCCCTGTTCCCTGGGACCCCACACACAGGTGCCATTTGCGTGTGGAGGTGCACACATACCCCTTGTGATGCCGGGCTCAACCCTTCCACCCTCCCTGAGGCTACCACCAGAGTTCCTGCAGGTCAGCCCTGCCATCTGTACTCCACCGGGTGGTGGCCAGTGACCAGGGTGCCTCCAGTCCCTCCCAGGAGTAAAAGATGCCCTGCAGTGGCATGATCTGGCTCCTGGCCCTCCCCCAGCCAATCCCAGACAACCCAGGCTCATTCCTGAACCTGGTTCACCAGTTCATCATGAGGTGTTGTATCCAGTGCCTCAACCTTCATCGCTACCTGGCAGGCTTATTGAATTTTTTAAAGGCTAACCTTTTGTTTCTTATTGCCTGGGCAAACCTCAACATTAAACTAGCTTGGTTTACGACCTAGAGATTTTTCCTTGAGCCGCACACACTTATTTTGTTGCAGCTAATATCCCTCCTTAATTTTGGACCACATTTGTCAACCCCATATCTGCCCTGGTGTCCATCAGTCACATTCAGATCAAATCATCCATTTTTCTAAGGTCCGCTTTCTTCTAAATTTCAGTACTTTAGTCTTAGTGGGCATGTTTCTCTACCCATATCTAGCTGGACCCACACTGTGTTATGCTCACTGTCACCCAGGGATCCATGACATTTATGTCTTGTAGATGCTCCCATATGTGAGCACCAGATCAAGGATTGTTTCTTCCATGGTGGGTTCTGAGGCTGGTTTCATTTGTGTGGGAGCTGAAATGTCATTGTTTGTGCTTGTGTGCACCTTCATTTTGTGAGTACTACATTTTGAGTATATCTTAATAAAAGCTCTCACTGAATTTACTTCCAAGTCTAGAGTACTGGCTTCTTTTCTAAGTTTGGGTTCTGATCAGGGCATAGTTGTTTTTTTACCGGGGCAAAGTAATAAAAAGTCCTGGTTTTGCATATCATGACAGTGAAGAAGCCAAGGGTCTGGGGAACACCCAGGCCCCCAGAAACCATAGTGTACAAAATGTGTTCTGTGTATTCTAGGTGTAATTTTACCCTCACAAGCATTACATATAAAACTAGGTAAAGCAGTACTGGCAATGGCTAATGAAGTTGGCAGTGAGTTGAAAAATGAAGGTAGTTTGCAAAAAATAGTTTTTGACCAGTGGTAGTCCTCATTCTTAATTCACCCCTCAGGGTCACAGCCAATCTCATTGGGTTTCTCTGTGGCTAGAATGCCATGAGATAGGTGCAGGTCCTTACCACCAAGCAACTTGACCCTCCTACTCTGAGGTATGGGTTCCAACTCGGAGGTACATCATTCTCTCAGTCCACACAAGGTTATGGTCCTTCACAGGAAGAGATGCAGAGCTTCCAAGCTTAACTTGGCAGACTCTTAGCTGCATATGTCACTCAGATCTGGATAATGTTTATAGGGTAATAAGCATATGGCTATGGCCCTTTCCTCCAAGACTGATGTGTTGTGTGCTTTTCCAGGGTAGGGATGTAGCAGTGGCCTATCAAGACAATACTCCTGGCACCTCTGCTGGGGAGTGGTATCTAGAGGAAAAGAGTTATGTCAAATAAACCTCTACAATGTGTTATATTGCACAAGCACATACAGAACCTTACACAGTAACCTACTGAACTTTAAATAGTTACAAAACGTTGATTTCATCAGTGAATTTGATTAGCATATTAAAAACTATTACACAAATATCTTAAATATCTTTTATCAATCATCAAGACATTAGGTCATAAAATAATTAAAACCTTTGCATTAAATGTAATTTATTAACTTTATGCTGCACTTTTGTCAAGCATTTTAACTCGGAGTACTAAACTGTTCATTATTGATTTGCAGCAGCACAAATTGTCATTGTGAGATTTCTCATTCAAGTCTGTTTGTACGGTAAGCAATTAATACACATCTGGATGGAAAAGGCAGATCAGTATTTTCTCAGTGGAATATTGGAGAAACTGATTCAGTGACTCAAGGTCTGTGAAAAAAAATGAGTAACCTAAACCAAATCCAGAAGCAAATGGTTTGATACCTTTCATTGGACCAATAAAAGAAAAAGATATCAATGCTTCTGGATCTGTTCTTGTCAAGGACCAATACGGTGACTAATCTATTCCTGAATCAAAGAAATTTTCTGAACAGGTGTTTGAACACAAATTCCCACATTGAAAGAAAGTTTACTGCCAGTAAGCAGCATTTAAATAGTATAATTAAGGAGTCTTTATGCATTTTACACAAGGCCACTGAATGAAAAAAAAAAAAAGAAAAGAAACCAATGAACGCTATCTTGATTTTCTAAAGAAGAAACTAAAATCTGTGCTTCTCAGTTAGATTTTGCCAGTACAGCTGCTTTTACTAGACGACTGATGTGAAACCTCAAAATAGGAAGCTCAGATACTGTATAAAGCAAGAAAACAATTGTCTTTATGATGCAACAATTTTCTCACAGGCTGTAGAGCAATACTAATAAACAGTTTCAAATAAGGCTTCTACACATGGTGTTCTGGTATATTATTTAGGTTACTCAAGTAAAATTATTTTCTTACCATTTTACATAATTATTCTTCTCTGTTTCATTCAGAAAGTCTAAATTTAAAAGCTATAAAATCTCTGAATCTGCCAGTCTTACCAAAGTGAAAGCAGCTAAACTAAAATGAACAGCTGCTAAGTATTTCATCCAAAATGGGTGGTGCAGGCTATTTCCACCTCATTTACATGTAGCAGGGATTTGCTAAGATTCAGTCTTAGCGGTATTGGTAGTTTGTGAATTGTGATACTCATCTGACTTCCCCAAAATACATAATGTTCTGCTCCTATCTGTACTAACCCTCTGAGGAATGGCAGTTTAGCCTAGAGGTTAGAATAATGAATTGTGAACAAGCTCGATACAGCCAGCAGATCAGATGGTTTGATTCTCACACAACTTTACTTGCATACTGTGTCACTCTAAGCAACTCGCTAACTAAAATCATAAATTTTGAGTCTCCCAAGGTTCCTTTTAAAGTTTTTTAGGGAGTTGAGATAGGAGAATCAACAAACTGTTATAAATTACCCCTCTCAACCCTTATGAAATAATATAAATCATTATAGCTCCCAAATAATAGTTGCACATTTTATTAATCCATAAAAGCACTTGCTATCTTTCTAGTGTTATAATAATGTTTCCTATTCAATAAATCATTATAACAATGCTCCAAATAAACTTATTGTAACGTTTCAGAACTCAAGTTCCTTCATCAGACTCGAGCTTGTATCATTCTGTGAACAAAAATAAAAAGGAAAACTTTTGAAGTATTTTTTAAAGAACAGAGCTAATAAATGTGTCATTTGCCACTAAAATAATAATAGTATCATCATTAATATGACTTCAAGCTAGTTGAGCTTCAAGGTTTTAATGATTTGAGACCAAGGAATGGACCAGCCAGCTACATAACCAACAACTCTGTAAATGGATCTTTTAAGGAACCCTGCCAGCTATCTGTGTCTAATGCATGATGGCCCTGGGATAGTGCATGGCAGGGTGTATTGTACGATGGAAAAGAAACACATAATCACATAATCACACTGGATAGTTCTTAGACACAAATCACAAAGACGAGCCTTTACCTCCCAAGAACTGCAATATATTTTTATGACAAGACATACTGTACCCTGAAATGTCTTTTCTTTTATTTAAAATGGGCACTGGCTATGCTTTAATTTTAAATGGAGCAACATTTTGTTTGTAGCCTTCTTTAGTCCCTCCTTTGCATTTTTGCAAAATTGCCTTATCTTCCCAGTCCAGGTCAGGAGACTCTCTCATCTCATGGCTCGCCTCTCGGCCCCGCTTGCTCTGGCTCCCTCCCAACTGTGTGAGTCCGAGCAGCAGTCTACTCCACTGTTGTCTCCTCCCATATGGCCCTCAGGTCTTGTGAGACTGCTGCTGTGGCTCTGGCACTGGAGCCAGCCCAACATTACTCTTTACCCTCTCTCGGCTCTCTTGTTCTATCCTGGGCCTGTCAGCAGCATGTGCTCAGGGTGGGTGGCAAGCCTCTCAGCAGGAGTGGGACTGGGGAGAGGAATTATCCGACCGTGAGTCAGCGAAGGCAACTGGCGGAGAAATCCTCGAACTGATGGCAGCAGTGAGTCATTCACAGTGGTCCAACTACTCCAACCACTAGACAACGAACGGTCGTATACACTACAGTCTCACTGCCGCTAGTCACTACTGGACTACTGTTGCTCTTCTTGATGGCAGGCAAGGCAACTGGTAGGGCAAGAAATGGCACCATAATGGTTTACAGTTTGTGCAAGCACACATGGAACTGTGGCTGCAGTGCTCTGCAACTGGCTACAAAATGCAGCCAATCAGAAATGGGGATATTCAAGACAATCAACGGGATGGGAGTCGGACAGACAATATTAATATATTTTAAAAAAATCTGCACACAGTCTTCAGAACCCACCCCTCTTCTCCTCTCCTCGGTCCACTACTCCACTCCCAGACAGGTCTAGCCAGCCCAAGAGCAAAAATAAAATATAAAAAAACAAAAAACCGTAATGGAGCAAAGTCAAAAGTCCGTCTCCTTGCTCAGAGGGGGCAGCTTATCCTCTCTATAATCTACATCACTGGTTCTGATACTCCCTGAGCCAGAAACCTGTTCTGTAATGCTTCAAGAATCACAGACTTCTGATGTACAGTATGATGAGGACTGAATGCTCAAGTCTATCTTGGACAGTTTGAAGTCTACCACTATTATCACTTCACCCTTTCTGCAGCTGTCAATAATTGTGAGTATAGGGGACAGCCCAGTGGCATGGAAGGTTGGGCTACTGGATGCCACACCTCGAGCCAAGCCAGCTACCTGGGTTCAGGAGTGAACTTAGACCACCAGGGTCAGCCAGAGGGGATAAGGAGTTGGATCAAGAGCCGCGGCAGCTCTCTCTCCGGAAGGTACATGGGGTTTCCACATTCATGGCTATCACCCAGTGGAGGCTAGGTGACAGGTGCCAAGCCAAGGGGGAGCCCAGCATTATGCCAGGTGGGAGGAAGGGGCCATTACCAGAGCCATGTAGAACATGCATGCCTCCACACACATTCGCAGCTCGATCTGGGGTCCTGGGTAACAGGGAGAAAGTAGAAATACCATGGCTCCCCATTGCCAAGCAAGGCACGGGGTAATTGGGTAGCAAAGCTTTCTGAAAAAAAAATAATTGTGGAGCATAGCTCCCTGTCCCTCTCCTCATCCTGGTTAGGAGGTCTGTAAACCATACCCAATCTTACCTTCCTTCCCTTACTGGACACTAGCAGAACTCATAGTATTTCTACCTTTCCTTCATCTGACTCCTCCCTTGTACATAATATACCCTCCTTGATGTAAACTGCCACACCACCCCTTTTCTCTATCACTCAGTCTTTTCTATATAAATTATACCCAGGATTCATGAGGTCCCAGTCATGGTAAGGTTTGGCCCAGTCTCAGTTACTGCCTAATATCCACCTTTCCTCCAATTAATAGCACTTGCAGGTTGTCCATTTTATTACAGAGATTTCTTGAGTTCAGGGACACTACCTCAACCTGGAATCTGAGCCACTTTCTTTCCCTACTATTTCCTTCTCTTTACTACCCTCTAAATGTTCTCTCTGCCTTCCATTTCTAAATACTTTTCTCCCACTCTACCAACCATACCCTTCTTCTATTATGGAGGTTAGGTCTGTCATCCTTTCTTACAGGTGATTTTGGACCTGATGGCCCACCTGCCCCCTCCCCTCAAAAGTTTAGATTTCTTAGCCAGCCAAGTGGTGCTGAGGTTTAGGTGCTGGACACCACACCTCACGCCATGCCATCAACCTGAGTTCAGGAGTAAGAAGGGCTGGAGATGACTGTAGCAGACACTGGGCTGCTCTCATCTCTTGATTGGGGAGTTGTGGTTCCTGCTTTTGACTGACACCCGGTGGAGTCTAGGTGTTGTAACAGTGTTGGAGGCTGGTGCAACAACAGGGAGGGTGGATGGAGTACTCAGTTTCCAGGAGGCGTGCATGCACCGCCACATGTATTCACTTGCCATGCTCCACCACACTGTCTCCTGGACCCTGCTTTTTGTGGATCCCCATCAGTACGATGGTGGGGGTAGAAGATGATAGCATGGGGGCAGAAAGGTGCCCAACAACAGGAGGGTGGCCACAGAGGAGCAAACAGCTATAGAAGAAAAAGAAGTTTAAATTTCCTTTCTGCATAATATATAACCCCCAAGTCTGTCCTCAGTACCTCGATTCCTCCCTGCCGAGATGTAATCTGTCAGGTATATAAAGTGATTTATCCAACCAGGTAACCCCAGGCCCCTGATACATATGAACCCTTCCTCCCTGCACCATTCTCTCAGCCAGACATTAAAATCTCTCTTCTTATTCTTCCAGACTGTACTGGCCTTTGGCACTGGTAGTACTTTTGAGAATGCCACTAATTTTGTCAACTTCCTGAAGGTGCCCCCAGTGCCCTGAATCTATCTTTTACTTCATCCACTTCCTCCCCAGCTAGGTCATTGGTTCCTAGGTGTACATCAACAACTGGGTCCCCTCCACTCCACTTATCATTCCCTTTATTCTTGGGCACATCTTCCCAGCAGTCATCCCAGGCATGCAGATCACCCTTATTCTTGCATTCTGGTACCCTTTGATCTCCATCTAATTTCCTAAATTATATAGTCCCACAGTATTAATACCCTACCATCTCCTCCCTTCATGACTCCTATTCTTTCCTCTTGACTTACTCCACTTGCTGTTCCCCCACTACTTGCTTACTGCCTTCTCTGGATAATGTCTCACCACAGTCTCTACTCATTTCCCCAATTTTGCCTCCATTCCCTGTATGCCTTTCCCTCTCTAAGTATTCCTGCCTCCATTGTACACTCACATCCACCTACTCTACCCACTCCTCTCCTCACTTTCTTCATCACTCTGTCTGATTCTTATTCCCACCCCATCCTGTGTATGGTGCATGCATGTGTGTGTGTGTGTTGACAAATGTCTCCACCATGTAAAAGAGATTTCCATTTGTGGAAATTTCTTTAAGTAATGCTGATGAACACTGTGCTTCTGCTGGTAGTGTCAGAGGATTTCAATTTACTTAGGGGACAATGGAAATATTTAGTGATGTCTTATACAGTATCAAGTCTTTCTTTTAAATGTGCATGTTTGTGAAGCAATGACATACATACTACCATATTCAGGCTGGTAAATAAGATGGAAAGTTTAGGGTGGGACAGAAAATAACTAGGTGAGTGGAAAACTGGTTGAAGGACAGGAGCCAGAGGGTGGTGATTAATGGGTGCATTCCATGGAAAAGGGGGTGATGAGCTGAGTGCCCCAGGTGTCAGTACTGGATCCCATCCTCTTAAATATCTACATCGGTGACATAGCAGAGAAGCTGAAGGAGAGGTGTGCCTGTTTGCAGATGACATGAAAATCTGCAATAGGATGGACACCATGGGGGTGGAGGCCATGAGGGAGGACCTGAAGATTATGGAAACTGGTTGGAAACATGGCAGCTGAAATTCAATGCCAAAGTATACCATAATGCACATGGTGCATTAAAATATGAAGCCACTTACACACTAGGGGTGGAGGTAATTAAGCCAACTGAGCAGGAGAGGAACCTGGGGATTATAATATCAAACAACCTTAAGGTGGATACCCAAAGCAGCAAGGAAGTGGACAAGGCAAATAGAATGCTGACATGAATAGAGAGGGGCATAACAAGCAGAAGGAGGGAGATGCTGATTCCTCTTTACAAAACCATGGTGAGACCTCACTTGGAGTACAGATGGGATTGAATGTGTTCAGAGAAAGGCAACCAAGATGGTGCATGGTATGCATGAAAACCCCATGAGGAGAGGTGGAGAGAATTGGATCTGTACCCATTGGAGACTAGAAGGGCGAGGAGTGACATGATAGAAACATTAAAGTATGTGATGGGGATTAATAAGGTGAGGGAGGGAGCTTATTTACAAGGAAAGTGGGAACTAAAACTAAAGGTCATAGTTTGAGATTAGAAGGAGGAAGATTTAGGGGCAATGTGAGGGAGTGTAACTCATGGAGAAGGTGGTGGAGTTCTGAACAAGCTACCCAAGGAGATGATGGGGGCTGAAACAGTTGAGGGATTCAAGAGGGCATGGGACAGACATAAGGGTTTGGCCAGGGGGTAGGGGATGTCCCTAGACAAAGGAGACGAGGGGAGGGGAAAGGGCAGACCTCAATGGGCCAGAGAGGTCCTTTTCTGCCAACACATTTCTATGATTCTGGGATTTAGTGTGTATGGAAAACAAGGAGAATGGCAGAAACCCTCATCAGTCATTATCTTCAGCATATTACTGCAACTGTCTATCACAATGAAGCCCATCTTCAGCTCATAAGAATATATCCAGATGTCTAGCACTGATTGGATAAACTGTAGAATGCTTTCCCACTGTGCTTCCCTCCATGACTAACATATTAAGTAAAGGCACTTTCTCTATTGCTGTGCCATTTGAGGATGTCTGGTTATATATAGCTCCTGTAGGGGCTTCTGGAGACAGAGATGTGACAGAAAGGGTTGTAGTACTCAATTTGATGCATACCAATCAGCAGTGAGACTTTGAAAAGCTTTGGTTGGCACTAATGCCCCAGATATTGCTAGTAAAATGCACATAATCCCCTCTGGCTCCTTCTAAGGTGTCATCATCTGCATGCTTACTGCTTCATCTAGACTGGGACTTGGAACAACATGCTGAGAAAATGTGAGCATGGTGGAATGCTGCATTTGGGTTTCACTTTATGCAAGAGTCTTCAAAACACTAGTGTGTTCATTCATAGGGAATGACGAAAGATCAACTCCCCATCATCTCTCTAATGAGTTGTGTGATTTATATGAAATATAGATAAGTAAATGGCAGTTTACTGTAGCATGCAATTACTTGCTAGTGTAGTTTGTACTACTGCAACTAGTTCTGGGGCAGTGCTGGTGGTGCACATGTTGGGCCTGGCTCTGACTCTGGCTCTGGCTGGTAACGGTTGAGTTTCTGCAAAACACCACTGGTACCTAGGGATGCATCACTTAGCTTCTGCAACTGCCAAGGTGACCAAATGTAACCTATGATAGAGGATAGGCACAGGCAGAATAGAAATGACAGATCATAAAACACAAGGGGAATAGGACCACCATTCATCTTCAACTCTGAGCAGAGAACTATTATATGATGACCTTTGCCATGGAGGAGTGGAGAAGAACCATTGTGGAGGAAACTTCACACTAAGTCATCATCCCTCCAGGCTGGGGAGGAATTACTGATGCCACAGAAACTGCTGAATTTAGAACCTAATCAATGGAAAACTTAAGACAGATGGGACCTCGCTGTATGCATCAAAGGAATAATGCCATGAGGAGATGCCAAGTGTTCAAATGAGGTTGAAGGGACCCCTACCTAGTGGTAGAGGGACCCCACCATCAAGGCATGAATTAGTTGGAGTAATCTGCTGAACAGAGATTCTCCAGCCTCAACACTCTGAAATTCTATAGTAGAATGGAAACTAAAGGCAAAGGGAACAAAGTGAGACAAGGTGACTTCTAGGCAAATGTTGGAAGGATTGCTTGGATAGATGTTGCTGAATCAGTCTGCTTGATCAAAAGAACCCAATAAATAGTGTTGCACCTTCAGGATGCAGAAGCCATAAATACTGTACCACAACTGAGGTGAAAATGAGGCAATCTGCATGGCTAAAGAAGTACCCCATGGTGAAACCCTATTCTAAAGATACTGGGTGGGGGAGACACCAAGAGTGCCATCGAGTAAATCTGCATCGCCTGTGGGATTCCCACTTCATGATGGCCCCAACCACCAGGAGCTGGCTTCTGAGACAGCAGGAGCATGTCAGTCATTCTTGTCTATTGGCTGGCAGTATAACCTAGAGGTTAGAGAAATGGGCTATGAATGAGCTTGGCACATCCAGCAGACCTGGATTGATTACCACAACCTCCACTTGCATACTAGGTGACTCTTGGCATGTCACTAGTGAGCCTTATCTGTTTACCAAAGCATTAAAAAAGCCAAAGAGGGACAGGACAATTTATTTATTCATTTATTTATTGTTTCGAAAGAACATTTGAGCAGGAGCTCTTTTACAAAGGTTCCACGGCATGAACACAAAAGAATTACGTACAGAAAACCCAATTCTAGTGACAACAAAAGACATACATTGAATCAAACCAGTTATTACAGAATACAATTACATCAGCCTGCACCAAATGGCAGGAAACAATGCACTGAGAGCAAAAATGCTCACTACATGTCAATTTAGCAAGCTAGGCAAGAGGAAGCCAAATAGAAGAAGGGGAGCAGCTCACTAGTCAGAAGGCCTTGCCTTGTAAAAAGGAGGGGGTGGGGACAAGGAACACAGCGATAATGGAAGGCAGGGAGTAAGAACTAGTGAACATGAGACTGTGGGGTCAACAACATGGAAGCTGGAGTCAGGGCTGAGAGAGAAGGATCATGGAGGAGGTGGTTAGAGCTATGCTGGTAATAAAGATTACCAAGGAGGGAAGGGGAGCGCCAGAGCAGTGTGCCAAGGTGATCACAAAGGTCAGCAGCAAAAGGAGAGAAGTCAAGCAAGGAAACCTAGTAGTATACATGCAGGTGAGTGCCAAGGAGTAAAAGAGGCAGCCACTAGATGGAGTGAGCCACCCAGTACTGGATGATCAAGGGTTTAGCGAGGAGAGCAGGAACAGAGAGAAGCAGATTTACTCAGGAGGGAGTCAGAGGAATGGCAGGGAGGCAGATTAAGTGCCCAACAGACAGTCACACACACACATACTCCTGCTAACAAGGTACGCTTTCAGATCAGTCTTAAAGGCCTGGAGACTTCCTGAATTGAGCAAAACCATGGTAACCTAATTGAACCAAAAGGGGATCCTGTAGGAGAACACATGTTGTCCAAGTGCAGTTCTTGAAAAGAAACTGAGAGTGGGCTCTATGATTTTCCTCTGGTATCATACTTTGTACTGGTGGCTGAGAAGATTTCTGAGATGCAGAGGGAGTTTTGCCAAGAGGACCTTCTTTGCAAGGAGACAGGTTTGGAACTTAATTCTGTTTCATGAGGATAGCCAATTTGTGCCATAAAATGTGCAGGTTAAAGCAATGGCCACCCATTAATGTGCAGTCTGAAGCTGCGCCTGTAGATCACCATCCATAACCTATAGTAGATAGAACTGAGCTGAGATGGACAGCCAGAGAGCAGATGGTGTGCAGTTTTCCTGCACCTGTATAGAATTCCAAGTTTGGTATTCAAGGCTTTTACTACCATGTCAATATGCTGTATGAATGTAAGGGTGTCTTCAATGGTGAACCACAGGTACTTGAAGAAGTGAACATGTTCAAGAGGGATTATCATATTGTTGTGGATGGTAAGGTCGGGATATCTCCTTTTGAGTTGAGGGCCGGAGAGGAGCATGGTTTTAGGTTTTTATATTTAGGTAGGAGCTTGTGGTCGCTGAACCAGTCCTCAATCTGATGGAATGTGGATTGCAGCTCGCTATTGTAGTTCCTCGATGTCAGTATTAAGGCTGAGGATGACAGCATCATCAGTGTACAGGATTATTTTGCTGTTACAGGCATCAGGCAATGCATTCAGGAAGAGGCTGAATAGCAAAGGACCAAGAACTTGACCCATGGGGAATACTGCTATACTGCTCTGGATCCGAGATAGCCTGGCCTACCTTGACTCTCTGGTTCCTGTGCATTATGTAGTCTTGAACCCAGCTTATTGCATTGGAGGCCAGCCCTAGGGGCTTAGTAGTTGTACCAGGAGGAAGGGATGGTTGACCATGTCAAAAGCCTTTGTTAAGTCGATGAAGACAAACATAACTAATTTGCCATCATCAAGGGCCTTATGAACATAGTCAGTATGCTCAGCCAGGGCTGTTGCAGTGCTATGGTTCTTTCTGAAACCGTGTTTTTTGTGGACATTGTAGTGGTATTTCTGAATGTATCAGTGATTTGATCCATCACTATTCCATCCAGTGCTTTGGAAAGAGGGGTAGGATCGATATGAGCCTGTAGTTGGAAATGTAGGCTCTGTCACCACTCTTATGAACAGGGATCACTAGGGCTTGTTTCCAAATGGAGGGTATTTGGCCAGGGTAAGTGATTTATTAAATGTTTTAGAAATAGGGACAATTAACTTGTCCAGGACGAGTGTCCAGTTTCATGCGATGCCATCACTGCCGGTGCTGGTTTTACCCAGAACTTTTTACATAGACATGGCCTCTTTGGTGGTTACATGCTTGAAGTAAAAGTTAGGATGCTTACTATTCCTAGTCACGTTGCAGTCGATGCTTGCTCCATAGACTTTTAGGTAGTTGGGCAGGAGGACAGAGCTCAGGTCAGTGGAGGAAGTATTAAATGACCTCAGCTATAGTGAAAGTGTCCATGGCGATTGAACTATTGATTGAACGCTGGAGTGTGTTTCTTGTTATCCTTCCTAAGGAGATTCTTTAAGTTCTTGCAGAATTTCCTCCCATCACCCCAGCTCCTATCAAGCTGGTCTCTATAGAAGTTAGCCTTATCTAGCCTTATGAGCTACGTACATCGGTTCTGGAAACCTAGTAGATCTGATAGTCCCTTTATCTCCAGTGGACCTGGCCCTACTCCAAAGGTTATCCCTTTCTCTCATGAGTGCTAGAAGATCCCTGTTAACCATCTGTTAGAGCAGCCTCAGGATTTCCTCTTCCTAACCGGGGCAAATTTATCACAGATGAAGTTGAAACTGTCAACAAAGTACAGTACTTTACAGCCAGGTCAAGATCTAGCATCTTATCAATGGATGTCCAGTAAATCTGATATAGTGCAGTTTTGAAGGACCTGAGCTTCCCTTCCTCAGACTCTGCTTGCAACTATGATAGAGGCAGCTTTGTTATACCTGTTTGATGACCTGAAAGTTATCAGAGAGTGGTGGCTCAGGGTGTTGGGTTGCACAGTAACTGCTGTAATCCTAGAGGGGAACTAGCAAGGAGCCAGTCTATAAGTGTCCTATTGCCCATTTTATAGTTCAACCTGGTGGGTTCCATTATTAATTGAATGAGGTAGGCTCTGGCTGCAATGTCCTTTTTGTGGGTCGACTCCTTACTGAGCCAGTTTATAGTGAAGTCCCCAGTGATGATGAGTTCACTGCCTTTTGAGGTTAGACAAGGCATCCAGGACTTTGGTGAGACCTTCATTGGCCTTTTGGGAGGGAGGTACATGGAGGCAATAAGAAGGATTTGTTGTGCTGGCCAAACATAAACTTGACTACAAGGAGTTTGTGGTCATCTGCCCTATCTGTTAAGGGGAGTACTATACCATAGAGTGAGTCTTGATATAAATAAGACAACCACCATTTCATTTGCCTATCCAGTCATTTCTTGATAACCTGCCAGCTATTTCATTATCCTTAGTCTTAGAGGTTAACCATGTTTCTGTGATGCAGATGACATTGGGGCAGTGCAGGGCCATCCAGGCCTGTAGCTGTGCTAGTTTAGTTAGCAACCTACCATATTCATTGCCGCACTTTTAGGCCGCTACTCTTTCTCCCACCAGACCCAACAGAATTAGGTGGTCCGGGGTTTGGGTGGATCGCCCAGACAGGAGTAGTAGCAGAAGTATAGCTTTTCTTGTGGTTAAAGTGATGATTATGGTAGACCTAACTTTACGGTGCTTAAGTTTGCTGAGGTGGGGCTTCAATAATTTGAGAGAGATAGGTGGCTGGACTATAGGAACATTGGAAGCATGGCTGAGGTGGGGTCAGGAAATAACATTAATACTAGCAGCACTGATGCCTGAAGGCAGCCAAGACAGATGAGGAAGTGGCCAAAAGTGCCTTTAGCTACACAATTTCAGCAAGGCATGGGTAAATAGGGAGAGTGGTAGGGGCATCTTTTTGTTCAACTGGGCCAGTGGGCATTAGTACCAGCACCAGAACAAGGAAAACAGTCCAAGTTATATTCACTACCTAGTGTAAGGAGTGCATGTCTGAGAAAAGGGTTGGTAAGGGTTGCCTGCAGGAGCAGTGGATACTGATAACAATGGCCAAACAACAGCCATTGCAAGGAGCAGGGGAGAGGGATGTGGACTGGGAACAAAAAGAAAGAAGCAGTAGATCAACAACGGTAAGCAGGAGTTAACAAAACAAAACTGGAGCACAACAGGAGCAGCAAAGGAGCAAATAGCACCAAAAAGGGGATTAAAGAGCAGGGTGAAGCAGGATCAGCCACATGGCTAGAGATAGGTATGGGCAGGGCAGGAAGAAGAAGAAGAAGAAGAGCAGCTGCATGGCTGCAGTGAGGAATCTGAGCATCCAAAGGCTGCAGAAGCATGCGAGTTCAAAACCACTGGGGGGGCATGGTGAGAGTCACCTCTGCCACTCTGAAGCATAGGCTAATCCACTGAATTATTATTATTTTTATTGATTTTATTTTTATTTTTTAATATTTTATTTATATTAATGATCTTGAATTTTTGTGATGTGCAGCACGTTGATTCTTTTGTGAACTGTGTTAAATAAAAATAACTAGGACTTCCAGCCTGTGTCACCATGCCACCCCTACTCATTGCAGAACTTCATTTTGATGAATATGGCATGTTGGAACATTAGTCTGCACCCCCCCACCAGTGCATCCCTTTCTTTCTTGTTCTTCTTCATATTTTCCACCCATATTTTGATCACACTTACATGACAAATAATGGCATGATACAGCTGCAACCAGATGCTATGATGACGCACAGTAATTATGATCGATTTGTAGGCACTCATGTGAGGCATATACACTGCATGGCTGATGAAGTGAGAGGTAACTGAGGAAGTTGAGTGAGAGTGACACCACCTGGCCACACCCACTGACAGACCCTCACACCACACCACTGAGAGACACTGACTATCACCCCACACAACAGCCCACTGCACTGTTTTTGCCCCACTTGACTAGCATGTTTACATACATTGGGAAAAGATATGTACTTGTGCCCTGCTTCCAAAATCACTCATCCCCTTCCTGTCTGCTAAAGTCATTACCTGCTGCAGAGCAGGGTTTACAGTTAAAGAAAGTCTAAGAAAGAGAAGCAGGTGGACCAAGGTTGGCTTAGGGAGGAGAGAGTGGTGGAGCAGAGGCACATCCCTCAGTTGTACTGCTCACAATTCATATGCTGTTCTGGCAGAGAGTGGTTCCTCTGTGGAGGCACCTGCAGTGGAGCCCAAGGAGGATGCTGGGAACCTCCACAAAGGAGACCCACAGGAGTGATGAGACACCACAGGAGAAGGAAACAACTCCTGGTGGGGGACTCAATCATTAGGGGGTAGAAATGGGGAGGAAGGGAGATGGAGGTAAGGAGCCTGCCTGGCACCACAGCTCGGAGGGACAGGAAGCTTAACCTCAGGATCGCAGGAGCAGCTGCACAAGGAAGGAGCTGGATGTCATTGTCCATCTAGGGACAAATGACCTGGTTGAGAAAGGGATCAGAGCAGTGCAAGAGGAGTTTGTAGAGTTGGGAGGGCCTTAGACAAGTGGCATGTACAGTAACCTTCTGAGGTGCTGCCTGTCTATGGCAAGGATGCTGATAGGGTACTCTGCACCATGGGATTCAATGAATGGTTGAAAACTGGTGTGGAGCTCAGGGTTTTGGTTTCATTGGGGACTGAGGAGCCACCTCGAGGGATGCAGGCCTATACTGGTGCGATGGTCTGCATCTGTCCGGGGAACCAGGATCCTAGGTGATCGGTTTAAATGCTTCATTGGCAAGCATTTAAACTAGACAATGGGGAGGCACTGAAAAGGATCAGGTAAATACCAGCCTTCCCCATAAAACACAGACATTAGAGAGGAAAACACCAAGGTAGAGAAGTCAGTTTGGAGCAGGACAGGGTAAATGCAGAAAAGGCAGTAAGGACAGGGATGGGGCTAAAAGGGTAAGGTCATCAAAAATGGAGGGTGATGAGTACCAATGCCCACAGTCTGTGTAACAAGCCCCTGAACTAGTGGCATTGATGGAACAGAGATGCCTGGATATTGTGGCAGTCACTGAAACATAGTGCACAGAGAACCATGGCTGGGATGTCAACATGCCAGGATACAAAATCTATAAGAGGGACAGGGTGGGTAAAAGAGGAGGAGGAATGGCTCTATATAAGGGAAGGAATTAAAGCAACAGAACTAAAGAGCAAACAGGGAGTTGATGAGTCACTATGGGTCACCCTGGAGACAGGAAATGGCACTGCAATCTGCATGGGGTTGTGACGACCCCATCTCGGGAGGGAATGGACAAGGAAATGATAGAAGGCATCCTTAAATGGCAGAAAAAGGGAAGATATTGTTGATGGGGACCTGAATATGCCAGATGTTATCTGAGCACCTAAGCTGCAGGCACATCCAAGAGCAGGGTCATTCTGAAGTCCCACAGGGGTATGCCTCAGACAGTTAGTGCTGGAACCCACTTGAGAGGAGCAATCTTAGACCTGGTACTTCAAATGGGATGGAGAAAGGATCTCAGATTTAGAAGTGGGTAGCCATCTGAGAACAAGTGACCACCAAACAGTGTGGTTCACAATAAACACAGCCATAGAGTCAAGCCATACAAAACAAAAAGTATTGGACTTTAGGAGGGCTGACTTTGGAAATGGAGAGAGTGCCTCAGAAAAGCACTAGCAAATGGGCAAGAAGGAGGTGTGAAGGGACAATGGGAATAATCAAACAGACATCACAGTGGCAAAAGCCTTTGTGTGAAGCAATCAACAAAACAAAGGAAAAAACACTATGGTTCTCAAAAGAGGTGGAAGGGAAGGTTGAGGAGAAAAGGATAGCATTCAGAAAATATAAGGAAACACAGAAGGAGCAAGACAGAGAATTTTATCAGTTAAAGCAGAAGGAAGGTAGGGAAGGCAGTCAGAATAGCAAAGGCACAAACTGAGGAAAAGATAGCCAACTATGTTAAAAAGGGGATAAAACATTTTATAGGTACATTAGGGAGCAAAGAAAGACCAAGGGGGGATGCAGAGACTTAATAAAGAGAAGGGAATGTGGGCAGAGGGTGACAGTGAAAAGTAGGGATACTGAATGAATATTTCGCTCAGTATTCACAAAGGAAGAGGAGGGGAGGTTCCTAAACCAAACAAGAGAAACACTCTGTGTAGGGGAGTCGATACTAGTCCATTCACAGAAGAAAGGGTTTTGAAAGAACTCTTGAAACTGAGGGTGACAAAGCAATGGCGCTGATGGGATTCACCCAAGAATTCTAAAAGAACTAAGGGTAGAACTAGTAACACCACTGACTACTTTCTGTAACAAATCATGGGTGGATGGGTGGTACCTGAGGACTAGAGGTGGGCAGATGTGATTCTACTTCACAAAATGGGAGCATGGCAGAGGCAGGAAACTACAGACCAGTTAGTTTGATCTCAGTGGTAGGGAAAATTATGGAATCACTTCTGAAGGAAAGAACTGTTGAGTACCTAGAGGCCAGAGGGCACAGGACCCAAGGCAGCATGGTTTCACACCAGGAAGGTCATGTCAGATGAATCTAATAGTTTTCTTGACTGGTGACCAAAGTAGTAAACTAGGGAGGGGCTGTGATATAGCCTACCTAGATTCTAGCAAGGCATTTGACAGAGTCTCACACAAAGGGTTAATATACAAGTTAGCCAGCCTTGGAGTGGGTCCCAAGGTGGTAGCCTGGATAAAAACTGGCTGGACAACAGGATGCAAAAGCTATTAGTAAACGGAGTCCACAGTGAAGAAAGGAGTATAACTAGTGTGGTACCAAGAGGGTTCAGTACTGGGACCGTCCTGTTTAATGTATTTATAAGTGACATTGGAGAGCACCTAAAAGGAAAGATATGTCTGTTTGCAGATGACACAAAGATCTGCAACAGGGTTGATACACAAGGTGGGGTGGAAAGGATGAAGAGGGACTTGGCAAGGTTGGAGAAATTGTCAAATATATGGCAACTCAGATTCAATGCAAAGAAGTGCAAGGTAATGCACCTGGGAAACAAAACCCAGGGAAGAGTACACGATGGGGGTGAGATAATAACAACAACAACAATTGAAAGAGACCTAGGATTAATTATATCAGATTACCTAAAGGTGGGCAAGCAATGTGAAAAGGCAGTAAGAAGGGCTGGGGAGGGGGATACTGGGATGCATAGGGAGAGGCATCAACAGTAGAAAACAAGAAGTTATTATCCCTTTGTACAAAATTTGGTGAGACCCCATCTGGAGTACTGCATGCTACTCTGAGACCCCATCTCCACAAAGACAGACAGAGTGAGGCTGTTCAGAGGAGGGCACTCAAATGGTGCAGGGTCTGCACCAGAAGACATACGAGGAGAGACTAAAGTAGCTTAATATGTATACCCTTGAGGAAAGGAGGGAGAGGAGGGACATGATAGAAACTTTCAAGCATCTGAAGGAATTAACAAAGTACAAGAGGGTAGCATCTTTCAGAAAAGAGATGGCAAGAACAAGGGGGCACAATTTGAAGATAGAGGGGGACAGTTCAGAGGAAATGTTAGAAAGTATTTTTCAGAAAGGGTTGTGGATGCATGGAACAGCCTTCCTGAGGAGGTTGTGGAGTCGGAACAGTGGAGAATTCAAGAATGCATGGGATAGACATGAAGTAACTCTAGTGGGGTGTAGGAGGAAGTAAGCTGTTGATTAACTAGAATCTGCAGTTTATCCATCAGGTAAGGAAATGGGGAGACTAGGTGGGCCAAGCGGTCCTTATCTGCCATCAAATTCTATGTTTCTATGCTTCAGCAAGCACACACTACACTCTGCTCTCCTCTGCAGTTACACACACAATGTCATTGGCTTGCCTGCTTGAAACCACAGTTAAATGTCATTAACTAGTTAACTAGACTGCTAGAGCACCAGTCTCTGATGATTTATAATTTTACCAATCACAAATCACTTTTGTCAAAGAAATGAAGTGTTCTCAGGAATTACATCCTTCCCCATCGAAAGAGCGAGAGAGGTGGAAGTGGCACCAAGATGTGTGCAGCACAAGGAGTTCTCGATCTCCAGCATGCCTGACTAGCTGCTGCTGGCAATGTGGCAGAAAAAGCACAAGGTGGATGTTCTATTCAGAGATGCTGGGGATTAGAAACCCTTGTGCCACTCACATCTTGCTTTGACTTCCTCTCTCTGCCTCTGTCCTTCTTTCTGTCTTGATGAAGACAGATGTGATTCCTGAGAGTTCAACATTTCTTTGCTAAAAGAATAATTTGTGATCACAAAAAGTTATAAACCACCAGAGAATTATTGTTCTAGTAAGCTAGTTTAATGCTTTTAACTGGCAAAACCTGCACATTCTCAGTGTGTGCTCTGTCTAAAATAATGCTACATCATAACATAAAAGTGCTGAAATGCCAAAAGGAACAAAGTTCATTTAGAATGTCTTTGCCGGTATAAAAGTGTCAGTTTTCAGTACTGGCACCATATGCCAATTCTGCATTGCCCATGTCTCCATGATGCTACAGTCTTTATGATGAAGGAGGAAATCCTGGTAAAAGGCAAAACCCTGTATTTTCATATGCGGCACAAAGCACCAGTCAAGAAAGTGACTTATAAGGAAGACACCTAATAGCATTAGAAAAGATAGAGTTCAATGTTTCAGCACCCAGGACATTTTCTACTTCATTTTGACAGCCATGAAATCTTTATAAATCTCTTTTAAAGCTTTATTGGAGGTGATCCTCAGACCATGTTGGGAGATTATTTATTTTATATTTTTTGTCTCCATGCAATGACATATCAAACTACGTAATACTCTGGCAGGTCTCATACAATATAAAATCCACTTTCCATAGAAGGAACAGTTTTTAGGAAAGTAAGTCCTCCAACACTTGCTAACAAACTTTTCTACATGCAATGGTGTCAAACAGTTCTCTGTTGCTAGCAACCACCTTAACTAGTCATTGTCTTGCCTAGCCTAGACTCACAGGTCCACTCCCCAGAGTTACCTTTTTAGAGAAAGTTTAATATAGACCCCACTTGTTATATAGGTTTTTGCTGGTTCTGTTGATGCTTTGGGGATTGTTTTCAAATACCTTTAATAAAAGTCAAGTTAGCACAGGCAGTAGTGTATCTGCTCACAAAGTGCAGGATACATTGGCCTGTATTCAAGAACATAACCTCCAATGTTAATGCCACTTTACCTTGCCTTTATTAAACTGATCCAGCAATGTGCAATTAAATGGCATGGTACAGTTCTGAATGGGCTAAGTAAAGGTTAAGTAAAGTGGAGTTAATGCTGGAGGCAACTCTGTGTTTACGAATATAGGCCATTGTGAGAGAGGAAGTGATCTAGCACCATATTGGCTCACCACAATCTGATAAAGGTTTTCATTTTGATGGCTATTTGCCTTATGATTTTATTTTGTGTAGTAGATTTCTGTGACTATAGTATTGCTATCACATAAGGCCTTACATGGACCAGGTGTTGCCTACATGGTGAAACTTCAAATTCGACATGCTGTCCCAAGGATACTAAGATCTATGGACCAAGGGTTGCTTTACTGTCTTTTGGCATGCATCTGTACTCTGAGGGGCATGAATTTTCAGTAGTGGTCTGGCAAAACATAAAAAGCTTAAAAGAAAAGAACAGTTTCACCTGATAGGTGGTAGATCCAGACTACTTGGAGACAGAAGCTTCTTCATATACTAAAAATTATTCTGTAAACATCCCCGTTTTCAGGCATATTTATGAGTTTATTCAAGATAATAAAAAGTACATCTACCCTATATGTAAGTGTCCCAGTTCTAGGGCTTATTGTATGGGCTCTTGGGGCCCACAGAACACCTATGGCTGCAGCCAGTATTCACCTGGTATCCTAAGAAAGCAGGCACAGGGCCCAGCCATGGGAGGACATAGAAGCTAGGAGCCAAAGTTCCTGTAGGAGATGCCATTGATCTTCATGCCACTGAGAGCTGTGAACTCCACAACAATGCTATCACACAATGAGAGGAAGAAGCAGGAGGCCACATTTATCCAAAGGGCTCTGAAATGGCAGGCATAGCTGGCACAGCTGGCACCTTTGAGCTCTACACTGCCCGTGCAATCCAGCACAGTGACTCTGATATTGCTCGGGAGGAATAAGCAGGATCAGGGCAAGCAACCCTTTATACATGTCCCTGGATCCAGACTACATGGCTGGGCTAGGACAGAAATAATTCAGCACCTTAGGGTGTTTCAGAACTGCAGGCCAAATGGCACAGCATAGCAGTTAGTATAGGAACAAACTGTAAACAAATATGGCAGTCCCTATCTACATACACTCTGACCCCACAGGAATGGTGGGGAATGGAGTCAGAGACCAGGATTCAGTGAATAAAAAGCTGCAGTTTTTGCAGAGCAATACAAACTGTACAGTAAAATGAGAGCCTAATGGTATTAAGTTAGAAATCAGAAGGAATTTCTTTATAGGTGTAATGTAGAGGATATGGAATAGTCTTCCCAGTGGAGTGGTACTGTAAATGCAGACAATATAGCAGCATTTAAAGTGGGCTAAGACAGACATCTTCAGGAGAAAGGATATGCCTGAGGTAGCTATGCCTGCAGAGCCCTTCAGTGCCATCAGTTGCATTGTATTGTATAGTAATGTGTTGTGTAGTGTTGTGTTGTGTTGTATTGTATTGTAATGTATTGTGCTGTACTGCATTGTATTGTACTGTTCTGTACTGTACTGTACGGTACTGTACTGTACTGCATTGTATTGTATTGTATTGTATTGTGTTGCAGTATTGTATTGCATTTCATGAAGTACATTTCTGCAGGGAGGGTGTATTCTTTCCCAATGAATCTTGGCCTATCATGATAAAGAGCCCAGATTTGAAGTGTGTGTGTGTGTGTGTGTGTGTGTGTGTGCAGAACACTGGGAGGGAGCATTTCTGTATGAGTAGGTGAATCCTCACACAGAGTGGTAAGAGAACAGACTTGCTTTCAGTGACCACGAGGAACTGGTAAGCCCTGCAAGAGATATCTCCACTGAAATGTTCTAGAGGCAGCAGCTCCAACCAAGGCTAAGGTGGGAAAAGCTAGCAACTTGTTAAAACACCAGACACAAGTGTCTACTGCATGTCCATATGAGGATTTTTCCAGAAACTGCAGCAAAGACCAAGACCAGCAATGCCCTGTATCTGGCACAAGCCAGTGACCTGTGAGTGCCAGCAATGCCAGTGTGTTGGTGCTCTTCAGAGAGTGCAGCTAATATAGGAGGCACTAACAGTTGTACAATTGCAGCTGTTTTGTCCTGAGCTGGGTTGCCAAGACTCTGCCCTGGTAGACAGTTAGGCCAGTGCCCTGGTGGTTGTAGCTACCCAGTGAGAAGCAAGCAGTAATTGTGAAAGAAAAAGAGAGGAAAGAGAGGACAGCAAGTGTCATGTTCCAGAGACCAGCAGCTTTCACTGAGGAGATAATTTTATATTGACCAGATGGATCAGCATATGCAGAGTCTGGGAACGCTAGTAAAGCACAAGTCCTGGGCTCTGCAATCTTTGGGGTCCAATAGGTAGCTAGAGAGAGCCATAGGAAGCCTTGTGCAGGACTGTACCCAAAGACAGCTCAGGTAGAAACCCACAGCCAGGTCTTTAGCCTGTTGGTTTGCCTTTGCAGATTACAATTATTTCTGGTGTCAACTAACATATTTAATATTTGTCTGGTAATCCATCATCCCATGTTGACGTATAGCATCATCGGCCCTGTAAGGTTCAATCAGTTGGAATATCCCATTTGCATAAGTGAGGTTCCTGAAGGCCTTAAGGGTTATAAGACTGGTGCACAAGCAGTTGTTGCTGTATAGTGGGTCCTGCAATTTTGTTGTGGGCCTAGTAAGATTCATTGGTTGTCTCACTGCAGCACCAATTATCTGCTATTCATTCCACTTGCCCTTACTCTTTACTCCATATCTGATACAAACATTTGACTGTGTTTGTGTTTTATACCCTTTGTGTTTCTTACTTTGTTTTGTTACATGTCCCATTGAATTGTGGGATGGAATTGTGAGGCTAAGGTCAATGTATGCTTCCTGGGGTAGCATCCTGTGTGCCATTTGATATCTCAAAGGAGGCACCACACTAAAGAATTCAGTATACAAAGTATTATAATACCAAAATACAGGCTAGCCTAATCAGTGTAAAAGGATGTGTCCTAAGGGCCCTGGATGACTGCTTACACATACTAATGTAGTTGACAGCATAACATAAAGTAAGTGAAGTCTTAAACTATAAATTTTTATTTTAAAATATCATTTAAGTTTCACATGTAGTAAAATAAATGTAAACTTCTTATTAAATGCCTTAGTTTTACAATAAATGACATGTCTAAGCTCAGAAACTATGAATGCAGTATTGTATGTCATAAGCCATGAAATCGAAAACTCTCTATGATAAATATGATTAAATGAAGCAGGATGTTCACTTTGGTATTTTAGAGCAGTAATTTTGCTACCTTAGGCAAGAGTTGCATTCAGATGACTAAATTAAGCTTTTCTTAATATGTTTCTTTTCTAGATAGCAGATTTTGTTGCTGCCATGCTAGGTGGTGGTTGAGGGCATTACCACTCACATGGTTGAATGCACTGTGTCCAGTCCTCTTATTGACATGGCAACACATGCAAACAGTGCATTGTATGATACAACATGTGCTGCCCCATGTGAAGTGATAAACAACTTTCAGATTACCTGAAACAGACATCACGCAGTTTCAGAAGATTGTCCAATAATAATTCTTTCTTAGACAATTAAGAAGGTATTACTAATAACCATGTTGCAAAGCATTCCTGTTCATGCTGGGATAGTCAGGAATATAGCTACTAGCACTGTCTTAAAGGGATTCAAAACTTTACCAGAGATTTGTTAGGAATCTAGGAACATACAGTAAGCACTGTTGGTTAACTTTTTATATATATAATTGTAAATTTGGGCATATGTGAAGTCTGCTTAATAATCAAATATTATTGTTTTATGCATTTATTTTGAAATAATTCCTATTTTCTCCTTATTTATGACCCATTATATTGCAGTCTTTTCCCAATCAATTTTGTTTTTAATTTCAATATCAGTTTCAGAGCCCTGTGGTATCAGTTTGAGGGAAGACCTGCACAGAAAACTTAATTATTGGCTTCAACTTAATTGATGTCAATGGGTTTGGGAACCCATGGTAATTAAAATATGAATATTGAGCAGGACAAAATACTGTTTCTCCATGTTTTCATGGAGAAAGAAGGTTTCATGGACCTTCATAGTCATCCCTGCTCTGTCCTTGATCGTTGTCCATGATAACTCCATCTATGATTTGTCCTTGAGCCATGAGCAATATTGTCCACGGTTAATGAACATTCAGAAATTCCTGGAAACAACATACAACCAAGAGAGTCTAATTTGGAGAACTAAATCAATTTTAAATTTGGTGAACAAAAACAAAGGGTCTGATAAAATAACATTTTACATCTCTTATTTCAGCTAATTGTAATTCAGCCAGAGTCTTGCTAGGATCAGATTAATTCTCATACTAAATTATTCCATCTTTAGGTATTACTTCCCACTGATTAGAAAGGGGGGCTAAATTTGTCACAACAACAACTTTTAGAGCAGATATGGAGTGCAAAAGACTTTACTGAACATATTATTGAAAACAGATGGAAAGCAATTGCCAAATCAGTTTTCCAGATCTATTTTCCATTCTGATGCCATCTGACAGTTTAGTTTTCTTATTTTTATTGTTGTGTTGTTAGTAAAATGATGCTATTTGCACCTTTTTCCATAATCTGTCTGTACTTCCTGTGCTCACTCTTCTGTAAGAACAAGCAAAAACACAGCTCGAGGAGTTTACCGGAGCCCACCTACAAAACTACTTGTGCACAGTGACTAGGTGGACTCACAGATCCCAAGCAAAAATAACCACATTGGTTAAAAATTACAAAATCGCTTATTGAAGAACAAGGTAGCACCTCCATTGCAAATCACGCTAACGCTTCACGCTTGCTGGCGCTTTTCAAGATGTCAGCAGCAGTCATACAGAACCATTTATATACAGTACTAATTAGCCCCACAAGAGGCATATAAAGGAACATACACCAAAACTACCATTTATGAATATAAAAAGGTGCCGCCTAGCACCTTTCATGATATCCACCCAAGAGAGGTAAAGAAAACTTAAACAAGAAACAAAATAGGGAAAGGAGAAAGGGGAGGGAGAAGGGGAGGAGGGAAGAAAGGAAAAATCACTACATACAATTCTAACTACAAATATTGCTCATTGCTCCAATCCATAATATTAAAGTGCAATAAAGTCCAAATAACATCATAATATAGCAATAATAGAATAATACAATAGTGTCATTACTTGTAAGTTGATCTACCTATCCTAAGGTGGGCCATAAGATCTTATACCATTTTAAAAGACCGACTAAATTATCAAAATGACTTTTATTTTATATAATAATATATTTCAATGTTCACTATACCCAATGGAATTTTAGTTAAGGAACTTTTTATTTTTATTTTCAGCAATAATAATCCTAATATGTGAAAATGAATTAAAAAACCAGGTAATGTACTCTTCTATAGTTCTACTACTTTACAGGGCAAACCCCAATACATATTTAAAATTATCTTCTATTTTTCAAAAAGGGACAGTTGAAAAGTATCATTTAGTCCTGATATACCCCTGCATGTAGTTTATGTTGCCAAAAGACTCACGACAAAGCAATTTGTTATTCAGATCTCCCCTCTCAGGCCTCATGTCACTACCTCCAAACCCCTGGATTTGAAGGAGTGTCCACTGCCCCCTTTCTTGAATATGAAATGCCAATGCATTAGTGAGTTTCCCCAGTCTCACAAAGACTTATGCTCCAGGATCCTATTTTTAAATTTCCGACTTGTCATTTCCAGATAAAACACCTATATCCTCATGTGGCTAGATAAACAACTGCCTCTGTAGAGCACGAGATGAAATGTCTCAATTGATATTCCTTTGATGGTATGGAATAAAAGCTTGATCCAACCTGTATATAATCACAGGCTGCAGAGTTACATCGAAAATTTCATTTGGTAAATTCATTTTCATCCTGGTGTTGAATTTCTAGTATAATGAACCATGAGGTCTGCTAGGTTGCTACCTCTTTTGTTCACAAACTTAGGACATTGTTTCACAACCTCCTTCAACTTTGGCTCAGCTTTAGAATGTCCCAATTGGTCTTGACAATATTTTCCACCATCCTTGACTGGGCACTATAAACAGTAACAAAACTTACATTATTATCAAACACTGGAGTTTTATCCTTATTATTACCCTTCTGTAAACTATCTCCTATATTTTAACAAATCATCTCTATCCATGTTATCTACCCTTTCTCTTTCTTTATGTAAAGTTTTATTATTATACTCCCGCCTATAAAATTGTTGTGTCATATCTTCCTTACTTTTTCATATTTGTCCTTGCTACTGCAATTCTTTTAAGTCTCATATATTGACCTATAGGTATGTTCCTCGTGAATATGACTTGATGGCAACTATTTTGAAATAACAAACTATTTCTATCCGTATCCTTCCTATAGAGTTTTGTTGACAAATTACCCCTTCATCTTTAAATATCATTAGGTCCAAAAGGAAACTTGCTTCTGGCTTGCCACTATATTAAAACCAAGATTTGAGTTGGTGCTTTCAAATAAGCTACAAAATGTGTCAATTCCTGAAAATCCCTGTCCATATTAACAAAATATTGTCAATAAATCGACAATAAAAATTAATCTGATATCTGAATGGATTGACCTCAGCGTCATAAATATACTGGCCCAGATATTCAAAAGAGTTGAGCCATGAGCAATAGGGTTGCGCCTGCGCAAGTCCGAATTGCGCCATTCTGCGATATTCAGCAGGAAGCAGTTCGCCCCAAAATCATGCTGAGCAACAGCACAATGATAATGAAGGCATGTGCAACTGAAGGGGAGGAACCATGCATAAATGGCGCAGTGCAATATTCAACGACTGCGCCATGCAATAGGGGAGCAAGTGGAAGTTGCTACAACAGAAATGAGCTAAAATAAAAAGGAGCAAGGAGAGGTGCAGGAACGCTACAGGGAAGCCACATGAGGCAGAACTCTAGCCAGACAGAAAGGGCAGGAGGCACAAACAGGGCAGTACAGGGAAAGGGCAGTCTGAACAGCTAGGCACAGAGAAGGTGTGGGAGCCACACAGCACAGAGGCCAGCACGGGCAGGTGTACCCGGTGAAGGGAGGTAGCAGCCAGGACAGCGGGGAATACAGCAACAGCTGCCGGGGGTGAACACAAGCCAGGACATGGTCAGTGCCACCTTCCACATGGAGGCCATAATGAGGGGGTGAGAAGGCGGGTGGCGGGGCGTGGTCATGGAAGGGCCCGTCGGCAGTATGCCCCGACAGGCAGTACTGAGCCCACACCAGCTTTGAGCTGTACACTGATAATGAGATTGCGGGCCAGTATGGCCTGAATAGGCAATTTTAGGCGGCTCTGTGAGCTGTGCAGTGATGTGATGCAGGCACCCCACGACGGAGCCATGCCCTGTCAGTGGAAACTAAGGTAACAGCCTGCATGTGCTTGCTCACCATGGTACCTTCCAGAGACCAACTGGGGACACCACAGGCATAACCCAGTTGGCCACGCCATGCCATCTCACCCAATTCCTCAGTGCACTGCTGCCACATGCTGCAGAGTACATCCATTTCCCCAGCACAGCGGAGCGCACAGCAAACATACAGGAGTTCACAGGGTAGCACGTATGCCTGGTGTGCTAGGGCAATAGACTGCACCCATGTGGCCACACACACACCTGGCCCCGAGGGGCCGCATACATAAATCGCAAGGGCTATGCCAGCATCAACTGCTGGTGGTGTGCAATGCCAGGGGGCATAATCAATGTCTGTGCCATGCACCCTGGGGAGCACATGATTCTTTCATCTGGCATCAGTCAGCACTGTGCCACAGATTCGAGAGTGGGGACATCCCACTGGACACCTACTGGGTGAGTATGCAAACCACATGGACAATCATAGGGCCTGGGGGCATGGCCACAGGTGGCATGGGTAGTGGCCTACATGGCCTGGGGGCAGGGCGATGCTGATCACAAAACTAACCTCCGCCTCTACACACAGGTGACAGTGGATACCCACTCCATCCCTGGCTGCTCACACCTTCCGCGCCCATGACCCCATCACAGCAATGCTACAATGAGGCACACGCCACCACATGTAATGTCATCGAGTGGGTGTTTGGAATGCTGAAGGCACATTTCCGCTGCCTGACACCTCTGGCGGTGCCCTACAGTACAGCCCCTCAAAGGCCTAAGCTATTCCTGGCCTGTTGCATTCTGCACAACATGGCCAATGAATGTGGATAGCTCACAGGTCGAGGGGGACAGCAATGGGAGTGATGGGGACGCGTGATGATGGCGATGGGCAGCCCTCTTGGCCAATGGGAGCCCGACTGCTCCGCTGGCACAGCTGCACTGGGACACCATCACGGAGGAGCACTTCAGCCAACTCAGGTAAGTCATGAGGCCATGCGCAACCACCAGTGGCTAAGGCACAACCCACAAACACGCATGGACACACACCAGGGGTGCATACCATCAAGGGAAGTGGCAGGGCACAGAAGCACACACACAACCAGGGATGGGTGAGGATTAACATGCCACCAAGCACACACACACACACTCACACACAACGCAACAAACATGCACAGAGGGCAGAAGGCACACCGACCCAGAAAGCATACCCTAACAACACACATGTCCACAGGCCACGCCCACTGCCTGTCCATGTGCGTGTGTCAGATGCTGAGCACCATTGCACATTGGTGTACAGTGCAATGCAGGCATCATCATGCACACGCAACTATGGACAGCAGCTGAGGTGTGCAGGTGGATCGTGTGTCCGTGTGCAAGGCTGGTTACCCACCCATGCACTGCTCACTGAAACACACACAATGCACACAGGGCAGCACCAGACAGTAGCCACGCTTGGGAGACAGGTCAGTCACGCGACACAATGCCACGACTGCCACGGATGCGCGGTGGCCTCGCCGAGACCCGCCAGCACTGACAGGCTGACCACTGGCCTCATAGGGTGGCACCGATGGTCCCCAGGGTTCCATTGCATGAACGCGACGCGCTCACGCAGGCGCCTGCAGCACACGAACATGCCTGCACCAGGAGTGCTCGGGATGCCCACAGCTGAACCCGGCGTCAACAGGGTGGGAGTCGCACAACACCTGGAATGGGGGTGGATAGTGCACGCGGTGTCCACGATGCATGGGCACCTGACTGTGTGCTCACTGTGGCCATGACAGCAATGAATGCCTGTGCATGCCTGTCAATGGCAGTGGTCACATCCTCCAGCAAATGGTCCATCCCTGCCAGGATCAGTGCAGTGTCCCTGCTGCGACGCTTCTCTGCCCGCCCAGAGCCACACGCACTGCATCCACGGACGTCGAGCCGCATCTGCTGCTGGACCGATGCTTGGCAGGTGGGTGTGCTCGTCCAAGAGGTCATCAGCCTCCTCGGCATCCTGTCCCTCAGGGGTGCATGGCTCTGATGTTCAGCACCCCTTGAGAGTGGGTGCTGCTCACCAGGACCAGGTCTGGGCATGTCCACAGGTGGTGCACAGACGCGCCCTGAACCCTGTACCCCCAAGCCCATTGGGCGACTGCTGATGCTACCCTCCTGGCTGCCGCTCCCCAGGGCTCAGTGGTGCCACTGCAGTGGCTGCAACAGTCCCACTGTCCTGAACAGACACCAGTGCTGCCCCACTGTGCTGACAGGCACAGCCTGGGACTGTGTTGACACACAGACCTCCATGGCAGCACCACCAACAGCCATGGGCGCGGATTGCCTGCTGTGTGGCCATCCTGTGGCACTGCCCATGATGGTCATGTCATCATCACTGGTGATGGACTGTGCACTGGCCACAGTCACAGCATGCTGGCATCCATGGACGCCAGCATGCTGGGACACAGGCAGGGCTTCCTCCACACCTGTTACAACAAAAAGTGTGGACAGCCAGGCAGCCCCACTGTTGCAATGATCCACATATACCTGTGGAGGTGGATGGTCCCTCCTCCAACTCCAGCTGACTGTCCGCACGGACAGGCCCACCACCGCTGACCCATGCAGATGCTCAGGATCTGTAAGGGAAAGCAAAGTCGGTTAGTGCGTGACCTACCCTGCCCCCATAGACAGACTATGACTTACCATGCAGTGATGGGCCACCACCCATCTGGAAGCCACCACCTGGAACACCCTCAATGGCACTGTGCTGCATGCTATCAGCAAGCTCTCCTCCTGTGGGGTCAGTTGTACCACCTCCAGCTGTCCATCACCTGTTGCAGCACATACTGTCCTGATGGCAGCCACCTTCTCTTTTACCCTCCTCCTGTCCGTGCTCATCTTTTTCTTACACTCCTGCACGGAGCGCTGGTGGCTGCCATGCAGGTTCACAGCACGTGCCACCTCCTCCCATGCAGCAGCACGGGCTTGAGGTGTTCCCTGCCATCCACTGAGAAGTGGCTCCTGATCCAGGTAGGCCTCGAACAGGGCCTGGGTTTGGCCTTGTAAAGTTCGCCTCCTCCTCCTCCTCCCACCACTGTTTTCCTCCTCTCCAACAACCTGCTCAGTCATTATGTAGCCTGTAAGAATGGCAGTTGTTACCTGTGACTGTGCAGTCCCATCGTGTCCCTGAATCCACAGTCCACACTCCCAAACAGCATGCAACTTACCAATAAACTGCAGTAGCCAACTATGGCCACTGCAGCACATTGTCACACTTTTTAGCGCAATCCATGCAAATGAGGTGAGGAGCAACTTTAAGTAGATGCAGATTGCAGTGCTGTGCCATTGAATGGCTGATTAGATGATTTGCATATGACGGCTGAATATCGCGCTGTTGCACTTTGCGCATTGTGTTGAATGTGCTGAGCCATTGGCGCAGTTCTGTGACATGCATAGTACACCTCACTGTGCATGTCCGGGTTGCTGATGCAGGCGTCTGCCACGCTGATGGCGTGCTGTGTGCGGTAGGCAATGCAGGGGCATGGCCACCATTGTGCCAGTGGCGCTATAGGCGATGGTCACTACATGGTGCTGTGGCACTGGGCCATCATAGGCGCAATGGCCCAACTGCTCGGTAGTCCGCTATGGCGCTGGCACACAGGCAGCCAATCATGCTACATGCATTGTCTTCCAATGGCGTTGTGCATGGCCATGCGCCAGAGACCCTTGACCCTGTGCCCGACCTTTTCCCCTAGGCGCCATGCCTCAGGCATGGGTGCACCTCTATCGTGCTATTCAGTAACAGCGCAATAGGGAATGGCAGCCTGTGTACCATGCAGCCTCTGCATGTGGGGAGCTGCACTGCAGAGCCATATTGCCTACTATAGCTGTTAGGATGGCATGCAGACGAGCAGTGCAGTAGACAGCCATTGAGTTAGCAAATCTGGTAACAATTGTTGAGCCACACCATGGGCCTCTTTTGGGGAGGCGCCCTGGACAGGGCCAGGATGCAGGTGTGGCAGGGGTGGCCACTGCCCTGGAGGAGGCCACCTGATGGGGAGGATCACGGAGCAGTGCAGGCACTGCTATGGTGACTCGGAGGAGGGAGCGAGCTACTGGCACGTGCCAGGAGGGGCTCAGTGCCATGTCCAGGTAGGGGTTCTGTCAACACACTTTTATCGTCCATATGGGTAACAGTGTTGTATGTGCCCAGCACAAGGGAAGGACTGTCTGGGGTTGGCTGTGGCGGTGTTCACAGGGTGTGGGGTGGTGGGTCTGGCTGGGTGGGAGGCACACACCTTGGGGTAGGGGACTTTGCTCTGGGATTGTACTGATGTTCTTCTCTGCTTGTTTTCCCCACAGGCCCAATGAACACTGCAGGTTGAGAGAGGAGCGGCGGAGGAAGGAGGACGGTGCAGCCAGGCGGGCGAGGGCCATCACCGCCCACCTGACCGGCCTGATGAGGGTGAGTGCCATACATCCATGATTACTGTTGCATGCTGTGTGACAGGGTGGGCAGCGGGCATGGCCACCATTAATCGACACCACTGCCATGCACGCAACTTGTTACAGTCAACACTGTCCAGTGGCAATGCATGTCTGGGAGTGCGTCCAATGGTGGTCCATGCATGCACCAGGTGCATGGTTGTGCTGCTGCTTTGCACCACATAGCCATGTCACTAAATGGCCACGGTGGTGCTGTACATGACTTGGCCATTTGGTGTGTGCAGCATTCCCATGGCTGTATGCACCTGGGTGGGCAGGTCCTGTGGACGTGATCACTGCGGGTGGTCACACACCATCACAGTGGTATGTCCCCTGGCCGTATGTCATGCACAGTGGGCGGGCTGTATGAGGTTGTGCATTCACACCTATTGACTGTGCTCCCTTGTCCTAGGTATCCGCCATCTACTGGAATCAGGGAGGCTGTGAGGGAACTTCTACGGCTGGCCCGGGAATCCCTGAAATCCTCCGGCAATTGGATAGCACCAGGGTACTGAGGAGGCACAGAGGCTGGAGGACGCACAGCACAGAACGGGCGCCTCCCGCTAGGGATCTCTTAGTCCCTGAATTTCCCCTACCCCCTGGACTCACCCTCACACCCTCCTATCCCATCCCATTTGTCCACCTCGCCACCTACCCACCCCCACCTTGTTTGTGGCTCCCCAACCTTGTATATAGTTTTAGTATTCTTGTAAATAGTTGAATATTATATTTTTGCAATACATTTGATTTTGATATGAATACTGTGGTGGTCTCTGATTTGAAGCGGGCTATAGGTGCTCAGCTGCAGTGGTGTGCATGGCGTCAGGGATGGTGCAGTCATGGGATGTGTGTGTGTGTGTCCTTGTGGAGGTGACTATGGTGTGGGGTTAGCTATCAGTCAGTGTCTGTGGTGTGTGTGTGTTGTGCCCTGTGCACTGGAGGACTGTGTGCAGTGGTCCATGGCACATGCTCTGTGTCCATGGTGCACCCATCGGCCTGTCTATGGCCTGCAGCTGACACTCATGCATGTCTGTGACCTGCACGGTCCGCTGGCATGTCAGTGGTGGCAGTCCCTGCAGGGGCCACTGTACCCGTCACTTTGCTGGGTTGCCCTGTCACTGGTGTGGTGCATGCCTGGCTCGGGTGGCACTGTGGGCACCACAGTCGTTGTCCCACCTCCATGCTGTGCCTGTGTGTGTTGCAGGATGTGCCCCACTGTCTGTGACTTGTGCTCCAGGCAATTGCTGGTGGTGTATGGGCCCACAGTGCCTGGCAGAGGGTGGCTGGCACTCCAGTGCCATGGAGGACTGTGGGTTGTGTGTACACAGATTAAATGGGCCCACAATGGGGATTGGTTGCCCCACCACTGTGTCCCTGTGTTGGTGTGCCCTTAGGTATGGGTGGGTGTCTGTCCATACACTGTGTGAATCCGGTGTGGTGCATGCTTCCATGCACCACTGTGGGTGTCTGTGCTGGCTGTTGTGGCCAGTGGTGGGTCAGCGTGTGTCACTGGACTACTGTGCAGGGTGCTGTACAACTAGTGGTGGTGTCAAGGGCACACCCTGTCCCATGTGGGGTACCTCTTGTGCCGATGCATGGTGGTCTCTCAGCAGTACCTCGAGGGACTGTGCATGGTGGCAATGTGTCTACCATTGTTGCATTGCCTTGTGCTGCCACCCACTGATGGGTGCTCGTGGTGGGGCTGGCTTGCATGGTTCTGTGGTGCACAGGGTTGCAGTGTCACAGTGGGGGTGGTGGCATGCATGGGGTTTCCTGCAGTGGTGGTCACTGCTCATGGGGGGTGTCTGGGGGTCATGGTGCAGGGTGTGCTCTGCACTGGGAGGGATGGTGTGGCCAGGGTGGTCTGCCCTCCTGTGTGCCAGTCACAGCTTGCCAGTAGGTGTGATGGGGCACTGTGGCCCGGCTGTGGGTTGTTTGCTTGTCTCCATGGGCCAGTGGTTATTCCAGCCCTCCCCAGTTGTGCTGTGCTTGGGGTGTGGAGGGACGATGTCTGTTCTGCTGTGTGTTCCTGTGCCCATCTGTGGCATGGGTGGTGGGCCCTACCTCCCTGGTTGTGCAGTTACATTGCTCTGCTGCTGGGGGCTCCTGGTTGCACTATGGCACCTCTGGACTGCTCAGCTGAACATCCCTTGTTGCGCATGGCGCATCAGATCTGCTCAGCTTCCCTCCCTAGTTGCACTATGGTACAGGTGGTGCAATATTCAGTTGTCGACTTTAGGCGCAATTTGGCCTGCTCTGTTTTTGACTTGTGCTTGCTCCTGCTAGTCGCACTTTTTGGGTGCAGTTTGAATATCTGGGTCACTGTTTTCCCATTCAGAAAGATAAATTGTCGGTATGTTGGGTGCCATGGCTTCCCCATGGCTGTCTTTTTCACTTGATGGTATAATTGATTCTGATACAGAAAAACATTTTTGGTCAACACCAACTCAAGCAAGTCCAAAATAAACAAAATGAAACCACCACTAACTGTAGTATTAGCTGAAAGTGATTCATAGACTGCTGTCAATCCTTCACAGTGTGGAATATTGATATACAATTATTTTAAATCCAATTTCACCAACCACCAATCCTCCTGAACCTCCATCTCCTCTAACAAATTCAAAATATGTGTAGTATCCCTAAGGTAGGCCTGAGTATTCATTGCCACAGGTTTTATACAGGCATCAATAAATTGTGCCAAAGGGCTCCATGAGCGATCCTATACTTGATGCTATTGCTCTCATAGGAGGATTCTACTGTATCTGTCCTTGTGCATTTTGGCAGACCATAAATGACTGGAATAATCGGGCACTCTACCTGAAGAAATTTGTAAGTATCGAGGAGATAAGGCCTTCCAATTCTGCCTGATATAGGGTGACAGCAATCTGTGAAGCAAAACTCTTAGTAGGATCACCATCCAAACTACGATAAAAGGCCCCATCATCTAAATGCTCGAGTATGGCAGGATTATACTTAGCTTGGTCCATCACCACCACAGCCCCACCTTTATTCTGCCGGAGATGATGATGATGGTGGAATTCTGCTGCAAGTTCTCAATAGCTTTTCTCTCCACCCAGGTACTGTTGTAGTAGTTAGGTGCTGGCAAAGATTTATGAAGTTCTTCCAAATCCTGTTGACACCATTTCAAAAAGGTGTTCACCGTCTGATTCATTCCTGGCATAAATGTGGACTTCTTTCTCCATATCTTGGCAGTCTCTGGCTGTTCTTCACAACTCAAGATATCAGAGGACACAGTATCATTGAAAACATAGTTTTTAATTCAGCTTATGGCCAAAACAAACCAAATCCAACACTGTGTTGAATTCTCTGGCCTGGTATGTAGGGATAAAGGAGAGACCTTATTTAATATTGATAGCTCTGCTGGCATAAGACTATAAAAGGAAATATTTATAACCAAATCAGTACATACATCCAGCTGCATAACTCCAGCTGGACTACTGTTCAGTATTGTCTCCCTGCTGTGACTGAACCTGCTCCCTCCCCTGCCACTCCCCGACTCTGGTGCAGGTTTTGTCCCAATTGCTGTATTCCTGCATCCAGCCTCCCTTTGTGATGTGAACCCTGCCTTAACTCTGTGCTAGCCTTGAGTACCCCTCTGGGTACCTCGCTATGCAATCTCGCTAATCTGGGGCTCCTGCATATAGCCCCCTGTGTTCCCATGGGCAGTATAGGCAATGTAGGGTAAAGATGAAAGCTGGTGCTAGGGGAATTTGTATGTTGGGGGATGGTGCTTGTTGTACGGTGTCCAGGTTCAGTGATGACTCTCCATTTCTCACAAGGGGTATAACTGGTTGTTGCTGCTGAACTACCGCAGTCACTGGATCTCTCACTTGGGACTGTCTATTTCTAAAAACGTTGCTGTTCCTTACCAGTGGCTAACCAATCTGTCTGACTAATACTGACCACTGTCTCCCCATCCCCTGAATGCCCCTCACTGTCAGATCCAGATGCACTAATATAGTAAATTATATTCTTTGTTTTTAAAATAGAATGTATATTTTCCTGTCTCTTACTCCAACCAAAGATTGTACCTTGCTCATAATCCATTCTATCCCTCTCAAATTTATGCTGTTTTATTTTACTTATTCTATCATCCTGTGCCTTCAACACAGTGTGGAGCTTTGTTTTAAAATTAGCATATTCAGGATGTGCTGAGAAGGCATTAAAGCTTCTTTCTATGTTAACTCCAAACTTAATTCTCTTTCGTAACCATCCCATATTTCAAAATGATTCTGATCAGACCAGCTGATGACTATAATAAGTGAATTTGCCACTCCTTTAGAAATTCAGTCATGTCCACATCAAAATTTGGCTATTTTACCAGCGTAAACTACGTGGCAAACAGTTAACTTTTAAATATGCCTGCATGGTAACTTGTTGCCAGTATAATCTCCTTAATTTCAACTTATTCTTTCCAGCAGTACATATGCTGTTTTAATGTCACTTACTGCATTTGCATCTCTGCAGCTTCCAGAGCTGAAACACTTGTTGTTTCGCCATGCAAGAGTGGATTCAAATCACCTTCTTTAAACAGCAGACTCTCCAAAAGTGTAGTTCTTGCAATCGTAATACCTGGAAGTATGGAGTCACTGGCAACACTAGGAGTATTCACAGGGATGCTACCGTGGCCGTTGTTTCCACATTGTAACCGGATGACATCTCACTGGTCTCCCAAGCACACTACAAACCGAACTACAATAAGAACAAGCAAAACATGGCTTGAGGGAGTTTACCAGAGCCCCACCAACAAAAATACTTGTGCACAGTGAAAAGGTGTGCTCACGGATCCAAGGCAAATATAACCACAATGGTTAAAAATTACAAAATCATTTATTGAAGAACAAGGTAGTACACCTCTGTTGCAAATCACGTCAATGTGTCACGCTTGCTGGTGCTTTTCAAGATGTCAGCAGCAGTCTTACAGAGCCATTTATATACAGTACTAATTAGCCCCACAAGAGGCATTTGAAGGAACATATACCAAACTACAATTTATACATATAAAAATGTGCAGTCTAGCACCATTCATGATATCCACCCAAGAGAGGTAAAGAAAAACTTAAACAAGAAACAAAATAGGGAAAGGAGAAGGGGGAGAGGAGGAGGAAGAAAGGAAAAATCACTACATACAATTCTAACTACAAATATTGCTCATTGTCTAACCGTAATATTAAAGTGAAATAAAGTCCAAATAACATCATAATACAACAATATTATATTAATACAATAATGTCATTACTTGTAAGTTTATCAACCTATCCTAAGGTGGACCATATAATCTTACAGCATTTTAAAAGACTGACTAAATTATCAAAAAATAACTTTTATTTTATATAATAATGTATTTTTATGTTCACTATACCCAATTGAATTCCTAAGTTAAAGAACTTTTTATTTTATTTTCAGTAATAATAATCCTAATATGTGAAAATTAATTAAAAAGTCAAGTAGGTCGGCCTGTGGCACTGAGGGCTGAGGCGCTGGATGCCACACCTCACGCCATGCTGGCGAACAGGGTTCAGGAGCGAGCATGGGTTGCCATGGGCTGGCAGGAGAGGAATCGAGCATCTGATGGACAACTCTTCCTCTCTGGGAGGGGTGTCCACATTGGTCAGATCTGACTGCCCCTGGTGGGGCTGGGAATCGGGGACACACGCCATACATTGGGGAGGAGTTGAGGGCAGACTCCTGGATGGGGATGGGAGCTGGACGTGTTTGCGCCCACATGCTGCAGTGTCATTGCACGCTCTGGCTCCGAGAATCCTGAACAGGGAAAATGACAACGGTCTCAGTGGCTTGATGGCCATTCGGCGGGATGCCTAGCTCTGAAGGCACACTGTGACTGCACACTGCGTCCGGCGAAGATAGGGGTCTCTCTGCCACCCCACCACAGGGCAAGCCACAGGGGTATACAATGAAGCCCCAGGTGGGAGCCAGGAGGGTCTGATGGTGCGGAGGAGGTGGATGCCTGGACATGGTTGGCAGACCGTGGGGGCCAAGATAAGAAAATGACCAACTAAAAAAAAAAAAAAAAGCCAGGTAATGTACTCTTCTATAGTTCTACTACTTACAGGGTAAACCCCAATACATATTTAAAATTATCTTCTATTTTTCAAAAGGGGGACAGTTGAAAAGTATCATTTAGTCCTGGATATACCCCTGCATGTAATTTATGTTGCCAAAAAGCTCACGACAAAGCAATTTGTTATTCAGATCTCCCCTCTCAGTCCTAGTGTCACTACCTCCAAACCCCTGGATTTGAAGGAGTGTCCACTGACCCTTTCTTGAATATGAAATGCCAATGCATTAGTGAGTTTCCCAGTCTCACACAAGACTTATGTTCCAGGATCCTATTTTTAAATTTCCGACTTGTCATTTCCACATAAAAACATCTACATCCACCTGTGGCTAGATATACAGCTGACTCTGTAGAGCACAAGATGAAATGTCTCAATTGATATTCCTTTTGATGGTATGGAATAAAAAGCTTGATCCAACCTGTATATAATCACAGGCTGCACAGTTACCACGTCGAAAATTTCCATTTGGTAAATTCATTTTCATCCTGGGCGTCAATTTCTAGTATGATGAACCACGAGGTCTGCCATGTTGCTACCTCTTTTGTTTACAAACTTAGGACATTGTTTCACAACCTCCTTCAACTTCGGCTCAGCTTTTAGAATGTCCCAATTGGTCTTGACAATATTTTCCACCATCCTTGACTGGCACTATAAACAGTAATAAAACTTACATTATTATCAAACACTGGAGTTTTATCCTTATTATTACCCTTCTATAAAATATCACTCCTATATTATAACAAATCATCTCTATCCATGTTATCTACCCTTTCTCTTGCTTTATGTAAAGTTTTATTATTATACTCCCACCTATAAAATTGTTGTGTCATATCTTCCTTACTTTTTCATATTTGTCCTTACTACTGCAATTCCTTTTAAGTCTCATATACTGACCTATAGGTATGTTCCTTGTAATATGACTTGATGGCAACTATTTTGAAATAACAAACTATTTCTATCCGTATCCTTCCTATAGAGTTTTGTTGACAAATTACCCCTCACTCTTCTGTCATGCATTTGCACTGCTGATAAATTAAACACATCTCTAAAAATGTTTACATAAAGTTGTTTTTTTACTAACCAAATTTATTACATAAAAATGCTAGAACCATTTGGATAAATATTGCCATCTATGGGTTTTAAAGAGTTTATAAATCCGCTCAACCTCAGACTTATGGTTTATGAGCTGGTTGGACCTCTTCCGTGGCATAATGTTCTTGTACACTACATGCTTCTAGCATTTAGCCAATAGACAGACAGACAGATAGATAGATAGATAGATAGATAGATAGATAGATAGATCTAATTATTAAAAATACTTAATTACCTTAACAATACTTAATAGCCCTCAGGACAACTAAGCCCACCAGAGCACTGCACCTGTGCTAAACCACTGAGTAGTAACCTGAGTGGTCAACAACTTAGTGGCAGGTTGAAACCCCTAAATGGGATTCTTAACTGGAGGTTCTCCTAAACAGCCATCACAATGACTGTTTATTTGCAATCTACCTCTCTTCTTAATTAGCCCTCAGGGACTATTTTAATCAAAAATGCTGTGCTATTGGTGAGTATGTAGATTAAAGAAATATTCTGATGCATAGCCTTATAAATAATTTTCTAACTTTGTGTAATGGGCAGAGCTATGCTTAGAAGGAAATACTTTCTAGATTCACCTATAAAATACTGCATTTCTTTCACACTTTAGAAATAAAACTATGTTTATTTCTACTTTCATCAAATTTGAAAAACCTTTCAGATTGTAAGTAGCAGCCCACTGTAACATAAACATTCTGAATCAATAAGAAATATGTTGATTTCTTTTTCAAATCAGTCTAAGTGAAAGCACTACTGAAGTTTTGTGTTGCTAAACATACTCAACCCAAGTAATCCTGATTTGCTCCTACTTTTCTTCACATCAGCTACTCTTGCTGTAGTACTGTTCTTCCATATTATAGTTAATGTGTTTCATCAAGTAATGAGAGATGGGCTATGACATGCTATGTGCAATAACACCACAATGCACCCTTTCATGAAATTGGCACTTTGGCTTCAAAACATTGTTTTGTTGCATTTGATTCCATTTCCAAATTAATTCCATGAACAAAAAGTCTACTTCTAGAGTTAAAGTTACCTCCAATCCGGAGCTTGCATCTTGCACTACAGCTTTGTCAGCTGAACATTCATTGTTTTTGTTTCTTTTTAATTGTTATATACATGGATGTAAACTTGGTAGTCATGATGGAAGGATACATTATTGCCCAGCTTAGAAAATGAGTTTTTATTTCCTGGGTTCTGATTGGTTGGTACCCATTCCTGAGGGTATATTAACTCTCAATAGATGCCCAGGAAATAAAAGTTCCAGCCAAGTGCCCTTCACCCACTTACGTAACCTTGTGCATACACTGATTCTTCATTGCGAAAGCAACCTATTGGGCACTTTGAAATCTCCACCATCTTTTTAGCTCACTTAGCGAGTGAGCAGAGCCCCTTTCTGCAAACAGAAACTTTACATTTAAAAACAAACTGAAACATATATAAAATGGAAACCAGTATTACTGTGCCACTAATGTCTCACCACAGCAGCTACCATGTTTACAGCAGTATGAGCCTGGCTCCTGTTTTCGCTTAATCACGCTTGCTCGCTGTACTCCCTTATTGCCACAACACAGCAAACTAACAAAGACTGCAGAATAATAGCACAACTAGTAACATTCATTTTGCCCTTATAAAAGAAAACTTTTTTCTCCACAAAGTTGTAGCACTAACAGAAAATAATGAAATCAACATTGCCAGCTGATCACCGCACACCCTCCAATGTCTCGCTAGCTCTCATCTTCTGTTTGCACACTCAGCAACTGCCACTGCCAAATCATGGCACCCCAGAGAGGTACCAGGTTAAGATAGCAGAGATAAAACTGCACATGAAGTACAGCACTGTAAGAAGTGTTAATGGCTCTACAGTGATTGAGGCGTTATAGCATGCAGTAGAAACCACTACCCCGTCGCTGTAGGCTGCCTGCAAGGAAGGTGAAGGATGCTGTCAGGGTGGTGCCTGGCTGAGCTGATCCCATGGTGGAGTGGCTAGAGCACCTGCCTCCAGCAGTGTTGGGGACCTGGACTGCGATTCAGTTCTCCAGGTCCCACTCTGCTGTGGCATTTATTTGGCCCAAAACAAAACTTTACCTGACCCAAGTGTTTTTTTACCCCGACAACCAAGAACCCCCGGAGTCGATTATAATTAGTCTGGTGATGTTGGGGAAGGGTCAGAGCCCCACAAAAACAAAGTTGTTGCTGCAGTGTGCACTTGTCAGCATATGTGGCGCCATTATTTTGCCACATGCTGCTTTGCATCGGCATTGTTGTGGTGCCCAGTTTTGCCTGTGACATTATGACCCACTGCCCCATCCACTGCGCTGCAATGGACCACAATTATTGTCCATGGAGAAGCACCCCCAAGTCTTTCTTACTTTAAGTTAAAATAAAGTAAAAGTAGCCACAAGTATGAAAACCAAAATAAAGCTATTGGTGCAATTGGCTCCATGACCGCCTGCACTTCCAAACTACAGCATTGGCTCCACACATAGTAGCCCCCAAGCCACTCCACTCCACTGCAAGAGAAGTAAGCCCACTACCTGAATACCATACAAAAGGCAAACTGAAGTACCTTTTCCCCATGTGGTACAGTTCCACTTCAGACTGCAGTCTTGCCATGCCAAAATGCACACAGTGCCATTCTCTGCAGCCATTACACACTGAAGTTCCGCCATACTCTCCCAACAAATCATTTTTCTTCTATGGACAACATTATAAATTCTATCTTTATACTTTTATCTGTAGATAACCTCATGTTATCCTGCCATTACCTACCATCAGCACCACCAGTTACATAGCCGCCAGTACAAACAAATGCAATTCCCATGGAATCATGGATCATGATGGAAATGTGAAAGGAAAAGTGTGACCCCATGGGGACTTGAACAGTGAACTCATGGGGCACCTATGAATTATACTAAACATGATCTCCTAAACAGCAGCGCCTCTTTTGTCCAGGTATAGCAGTAGAGGAACCATTTTACAAGGAAAATGTTTTATAATCTTTTTAAGAATTTATTGTAGTTGTATTTAATCTTTTTATTCAGTTTTATTAAAAGTGTTACTTATAGCCCATTTTCTAAGCACAATAATACCTCTAGGGTGGGCGGTATTGGCAATATCAGACCTTCCAGGAGCTATAACATTGGGTCTCATCATGCCCTGGCCCTGGGAGGTCTGGTATTGCCTATTACCATTCATCCTGAGGATATTATTGCTTGCATGTCAGTCCCTACTTCTCAGTGGTAATCATAACCAATGAACCCTAGATTCATACAGTATATGCCTTTAAATTGTTTTTGAATGCTTCCTGTGTTCTGGACTCAATGATATACAGTATTTCAGCAATGTATTCCATGTCCCAAGTGCTGTCTTTTGTGCATAGTAATATTTTTGCTTTTGTTTTAACGTTAGCCTCCAGCTGAAAGTGTGACCTGTGTGTTATGCAGTATCTTTTAAAGGCCATGTTGAGTTAAGTAAGTAGTGTTCTGTACTTTGCTATTTTATTCATTAATAGTATGTTCTTTGTTAGTCATCTTCTTTCAAGATTTTACAGGTTTTAATCTGGCCAGTCTTTCAGTGTTTGGCATACTTGAGACCAAGAACTAGTCTAGTAGCTTGCTCAGAATCACTTCCAAACATTTTGTTTCACCACTGTGTTTTTAATAGCTTTAACAGAAAGTTTAGTTGTGATCTGCTTCCTTTGTGTTACAGATATTCTGGCACATTAAGACATGGAGAAACAGACTCCACATTCTCATAGTCTAGCAGTTAATGCTCTCCAAAATTAGTCATACATAGAAAAGCAGTGAAGTTTTACTTTGCTGGTGAATTTTGGTGAAGTTGCCAAATTCGCCTCGCCTCTGCAGATCATGCGAAGCTGACCTGCTTAATGAAAAATTCACCATTTGTAACTTCGCTTGCTTTTGTTTGTTTTTTGAAGCAAGGAGAAGTTAGAAATGGCAAATGATTTTTAACTAATTTGATCCTGGTGTCTAATGGTCCCCCAAACCACTGATCACTGGCCCCAGTGCAAAATTAATTATTTTTAAGTAAATCCTGGTATCTAATGTCTCTACCCCACCCACCTATAGCCAGTCCCAGTGTAAATATATTTTTATTCCTTTCTTTCAAATCCCTGGTGTCTAGTGCCCCCGATCCAATTACCAGCCCCAGTGTAGAAATAATTTCTTATTATTTGTCTTCCCACCCCTACTGCAAGCACCAGCCCCAATGTAAAATACTTCTTATTTTTTAAATCCTGGGTGTGTAGTGGTCCCCAAACCCACCAATCACCAGCCTAAAAAATTCTTATTTATGTAACCCTGATGTCTACTGGATCTCCCCACCCTGTCAGGAAGGCCACCCTGATCTCCCCCAAACTGACCCTGAGTGGGTGACCAGTTCAGTCTGCTGGCCAAACATGGTGGAGAGTGGAGGGCTGTGCTGGTCTTCCACTCAGGGTTAGGGTGGGGGGAGGCAGGGTGGTTGGCATTACCTAACGAGAGGTGGGGTCCACTAGACACCAGGGACCTCATAATAAGAACTTATTGGGGTAGGCAATCGGTTCGTGGCAATTAGGCACCAGGGATTTAAAAAAAGAATGTAAAATTATTTTTACACTGGGGCTGGCGATCAGCAGGTGGGGAGATCAAAGAATAATGAATTATTTTTACTCTGGAGCCGGTGATCGATGGATGGGGGCATTAGATACCAGTGAAGTTTTTCTGCAAAGTGTGGAACTTCACCTGCAAAGTTCCATGCGATGATCTCGCCTGCAAATTTCACAAATGTGCTTTGGGAATTGCATGCAAATTGCAAATTAGTTCATGGAGGAACTTTGCTGACTTCGCCATCACTAGTCATACAGGCAGAAACACAAAAGGAATGCAATCCATTTTAAAAATCTAAAGAAACAGAAATATAGTGACTCCCATTTAATGAAAAGTGGCAAACAGGAGCCCTGGCGCCGTGTCCAGTGTGACCCTTTGTCAGGATGCATGGCTTATAGCACATATTACACTCTCTTTAGTACTATACTAGGAGATTTAAAGATATAGGGCTCAAGTTTCAAGAGCCCTTAGATCACAGCAAATTGTGGCAATCTATGGCTGTGGTGAACTCTGGGTGTGTCAGGAACCCTACACCCAATTTTGTAAAATTAGGGGTCCCAGGACACAGGGCTAAGCTAAAACATTGAGAGCACCTGTGGAGTTTGAAGGTGCATCCATCAAGCCCCCAGCACAAGTCTATGTGACCCATGAAGGTGAGGGAGAACTCTGATTGGAAGGTGGAAGCAGGGGCTGCAGGGCAGTGATGGTACCATAGGGCACAAGGGGGTACTGCAGCAGTTACAAGAGTGGTGGATGACATTGCAGAGTGTCATGCAGCGCGTATGACAGCCAAGGAGACTGGGGTTGGCATGGTGAAACAGTCCTGGCACCTGCCCCACAGGACTGTGGTTCTGTGAGGCAGGTGCCAGGATCTCTCCACCTGGGCCATGTCATAATGGTCTAGGCATGCCAAGCCCCCATACCTGGTGCTCTCAGCTGTCAGATACACCATATGGCACCTCTGCCAGGTGCCTCCAATGCCCCTGTAACTGCTACCATGCCCCTTCATGCCCTATGGCACCCTCACTGCCCAGCAGCCCAAGCAATTGCAGTAACTACAAAATGCTACATTTGTAATGGAATACAATCACATTTCAACCCTGGTATCCTCCATTGTTAACAAACACTGACATGTTTTGAAAGGTTATGATGCCCCCTTTAGACCCACAAGTGAGCAACCCCAACTCCAACCCCAACTCACTTATGGAAGGGGTAGAAATGTCAGAGACATTGTGACCCATAGTTTCTAAGTCCTCAGCTGCAAACTCACATTTGAATTGGCTGCTTCCACCATCCACTGGCTTTTACAGATGTGGGAAATGCAATGTATGAATATGGCAATAATACAAAGAATTCACTAATCACAGAAATTCCAAGAAAGTAGAAATTAGACAATTCATTAACTGTTCTACATCTTGTTTATGCTATCCCTTGTACTTGTCATATGACCATCCACCTCTGTTTAAAGGATCTATACAAACAACCAATCTAGATACCTCTTTGGGTCCTCATTTTAATATACTGCAAAACAACACCCCAGTGATCTATGATTCGTGGGAATTAAAGATGTCCCTGCTCCCACGGTTTCACACTACATGTGAAGAGCACTGGTGGCGGTGTTGTGGTCATTCTGACACCAAGTGCATGAGTCGCTGTCATCTCTTTTAACAGGTGGTGCTCTCAGCCCCCACCACACACACACACCTTACTAATGATACCAACTCTGGGGGTGGACCTCAGGAGGGTTAGCGAATCTGGCATTTGATGCCATTATTACCCAGTGCTGTAATGCGAAACTCAGAGTGCTGTAGGGGGCTCTCACCTGGGGTGGAAACAGGGTAAGGATGCTGTTTGACAATAAGTTGAGGTGGATATATAACCTCAACACACTTCCATCTGGCCACAGTGATTGTTTGAACATTACAGTATGTCATTCTTAGAGATAGTCATTCTGACATCTCGCGTATGTTTTAGTTGTTTGTGTCTGTATATTAAGAATGTTTAAATCATGCAATTTATTATTTTTATAGTCCTCTTTTGATGTTCAAGAATATCAACTTTTTTATGAAAAACTCTGTAGATTTTGTACATTTACTGTATTCATTGTCTTCTTCCTCCTCCTTCCCTTCCTCCACCCTCTCCCCATTTTGTATTTCTCTATCCCCCCCACTCCTTTCCCAATATCACCACTACTCTCTTATTCCTCTCTTCTTCTACGGTCATCTCTCATTTTCATTCTCTCTCTCTCTCTTAGTTCCCCTCCTCTGGTTTCTTTCCCCTTTCATCATTCTAGTTAATCAGCTAACAAACCTCCCTGACAATTCCACTGTCAGTACTTTGCATGAGAGGTATGCCTTCTCATTTGGGCTTTCTGTCATTCAGGTACTGTAGTATCAGCTGCCAGTGTTAAATTTCACACTGCAAGGATTTTGAAATTAAATAAGGGCTGTTTCTGCTATTGCAACTGTCTGTCTTACATTTTGTGTTTGCTTGCATGCATGCACAAGAAACATTATGTCGAGTTTAGGAGAGAAGCAGGTTGTGGAGGTGCGGCACTGTGGCGGCCAATGCAAGCACTGCTTTTGTGGGTTTAGCAGTGTTCACCCAATGCAGGCCCAGTGTCCTGATGATACTGGTTCTGCTGAAGTGCTACCAACTTGAATGATTTCACCGCCACAATCATGGGCCGCCTCATCATTGCAGCATCAGCCATTCTGCTGCAATGAGGTAGCGACCCATCATTGCAGGCGTTACCTTGCCTGGTGTTACATTCCGTCAACATGGTGGCAGCATAGCCACCACCTCAGAGACCCATGATAGCAGAAGGGGTGCCCAATCCCATTGTTGGCATGCACCTGTCCCAGTTCATTTGCCGATGGGAAGCCCACTCCCCATCAACATAATATCCCTCCCATTTGTTGTGTGCCGAGGGGTGCCCAATCCCCTCAGCATCATGCAGCCCCAAACAGTCTTTCTTTGCTGACAGGGCCCAGTCCCCATTGGCTTCAGTTCCCCTCCCCAAAATGCAGGTGGCACACTGGGAGCCCACCCATGTGTGCAAAAACAAACCTGAAAAAAAACCTTCCTGTGACATCCTTAGTTTAATTTGTGTCCCTGAAACAAAGAAAACATTACCTCACATTCTCTAGCCCCTCCCCAACTCACACCCACCTCTGTGCCCACTCCCCACACCACCCTCACCCCATACTTACCTCCAGATCCTGGCACGATGACCTTCGGTGGACTGAGAACCGTCTGCACTCTTCAAAGCCCACCTGAACTGAAGAAATGCCGGTAAGCCGTGATGATGGCATAAATAGTTTTTTAACTTATGTGGATATCTCAGCCATTTTTTTGACTTTTGAAACAAATTTTCAACATGGGGTTATTGGGACCCCTCCTCATGAATTCAGTCACTGTTATGGCGTGAGTTCGAATCTCGAAGGGTGATTCCACAGTCACTGCATGGAATCACCTTCAGGACTGATTAACAAAATGACAGTGCCACTGTTAATGAGGTGGGCTCTCAAAAGCTTATGTTGCAAATTTGGTGAAACAAAATCCAAAAATGGCTGTTGTATGAGTGCATTGCGTAGATTCCACGACAATTTAACTTCACAACATGTAATATTCACCCAAATTTTCAACATTGGCATTTTTCCACACCTCTTATGAACAGTACAGCTGTCATTTTTCACATCTTGGCCCAAAATTTGTGTTTGTACTTCGGCATGATTGCTTGGCGATGCGCTGTGGGAAGTCAGTGTCTGGGACAGATTAAGAAAATCACAGTGACACCATTCATGAGCAGAGGTCCTAAATGCCTATGTTGAAATTATTGACAAATGTCCATAAAATGACTGTGTTAGGCATGTGTTGTGCAGTTCCCATGCACTCTCGTAATTTCGCGATTTGTAGTGTTTTACTCCAGATTTTCAACAATGGCATTTTTCAGACCTTCTTATGAACAGTAAGCTGTCATTTTCACATCCTGGCAAAATGTGTTTTCACACTTACAGCACACAATAGCATGGTCGCTGTGGGAAGTCAGTGTTCAGGACAGATTAAGAAAATCACAGTGACACTGTTCATGAGCAGAGGTGCTAAAATGCCTGTGTTGAAAATTTTAGTGACAAAAGTCCATGAAATGACTGTATTACGTTGTACATTGCTCAGTTTTCACACCGTCCCACTTCTGCACATTTGTAATATTTTCACTCCAGATTTTCAACATTGTCATTTTTCACACCTCCTTATAATAATAATAATAATAAGCTTTATTTTGAATGTACCTTTCAGGTGGCAAGCGGTACAAATTAAAACAGTTTAAAACCAACGCTAAACAGTACAGCTATAATTTTCATATCCTGCCTGAAATATGTGTTTACACATCTGGTACAGAATAGTGCGTCGCCAGTGAAATCAATATTTAGGACAGATCATGAGCAGAGGTCACAAATGCCTATGTTGAAAATTTGGTGAAATAATTCCACTGAATGACTGTGTTATATGAACATATGAACATACGAATGTGCAGCAGAAACAGACCACCCGGTTCATCTAAGTCTATGCTAGTGTGCAGCTAGCACCCCTAGTTTGCAGCTACCCCACCCCTCCCATTTGTTATCCCACTGCCACCCCCACCTCCCCATCCTCACTCTCCCTGTTCCCTGTCCCATGCCCTTTTGAAACTGTTCACAGATTTACATGATACCACCCATTCTGGTAGGACATTCCATTTGGCTACCACCATCTCTGTGAAATAGTGTCTCCTCATTTCCTTCCTAAATCTTCCCCTCTATTCTTAGTGCATGCCCCTGGTGACCCCTCCCTCCTTAACTTAAAGACCCCATCTGCCCCATCCTTATTGATTCCCTCAGATACTTGAATGTCTCTGTCATGTCCCCTGTCCCTTCTATCCTCCAGGTGTACATATTCAGGTCTTTCAGCCTGCTATCATAGTCTGTCCTTCCATTCCACAATCATCTTTGTTACCCTCTCTGCACCCCTCCAGTAGCCTGATATCACGCTTTAGGTATGACCTCCAAAACTGCACACAATACTCTAAGTGCAGCTTTATCAGTGACCTGTAGAGGGGCAAGATCACCTCTCTTTGCCTGGATGAAACCCCTCGCATGCACCCCAGCATTTGTTCACTTTGCAGCCGCTCTCCCACACTGGGCAGTGTTGTCCATGGTCCCTGTTATCATTACCCTAGGTCCTTCTCCTCCTCAGTGTTCCCCAACTTAACCCTCCCAGCCGGTATTCTCTCCTTGTGTTCTTCACCCAAAGTGCATAACCTTACACTTTTGCATTGAACCCCAGCTGCCACTCTCTGACCACTCCTTTAGCTTGCTTAGGTCCCCTGCAGCTGCTTCCATCCCACCTCTCCAGTCACCACTGCTCGATTTTGGTGTCATCAGCGAACAGACTTATCTTGCTCACCACCCCATGTGCAATGTCTGATATGAACAGCCCGAACAATACTTGCCCCAACACAGAGCCCTGTGTCACCCCATTTGACACCAACCTTGGGTTGAGCTCCCTCTCACCACCACCCGTTGCAGCCTCCCACTCAGCCAGCTTGTAATCCAGTTCATCATTTTTGCCCCTAACCCTACACCAGCTAAGCTTCCCCAAGCCGCCCATGAGGCACAGAATCAAGGTCTTGTTAAAGTCCATGTAAGAACATCCACTGCATGACCCTATCCAGCTCACCTGTCACCCAGTCATAATATTGTATCAGGTTGGTTTGACAAGATTTCCTGAAACAAACCCATGCTGCCTCACATCCAGAAGGCCATTGTCCTCTAGGGTACGACACCAGTCTTTCCTTTAGTATTGTCTCCATGAGTTTGCACACTATGTAGGTGAGACATACTGGGCGATAATTACCCAGTGCATCCCTTGGTCCGCTCTTGTGTAATGGTACTACCGTGCCATCCTCCAGTCCAATGGCACATCCCACCTCCAGTGAGGTGCTGTACAGATCCACCAGCTGCTCTGCCAACACCTCCGCCATCTCCCTCAGCACCCTGGGGTGGATACTATCTGGCCCTGGTGCCTTGTCTACCTTCAGTGCCCTCAGTCCCTCTAGGACTCTACTTGCCTCAATTCTTCCATCTGTTGCCTCCTCCCCCCTGTCCCCTCTCCCAGCCCATGGTGCAGTGGTCCCCCCTTTTTCTTCCATGAACACTGAGCAAAAGTATTCATTCAGTGCTTCTTCCTGCTCCTCACCCTTTCTGTCCACTCCCCACCCCTTTATCCTCACTATTGTCTCCTTGCACTTCTTCTCCCTGATGTATCTGAAAAGTCTTTCTCCCCTCCCCTGCTAATTCCCTGCGCTAATCTCAGCTCCCTCTGGGCCTTGGCTTCTCTCACTTTTCTGGTCACCTCCTGGACCGTCTTGCATACTCCTCCCTGTCCACTTTCTTCACTGTCCTTCTATACCTCTGGTGCACCTCTCATTTTGCTCTCACCACCTCCACTATCTCGCTGTTCAACCAGCATGGTTTTCTTGCTCTGCTCCTCTTACTCTGTGTCTTGGTGCAGGCTTCTGTTGCCTCTGTAATCCCTCTTTAATAATATCCCATTTCTGCTCTGCATCCATCTCCTGCCTTATGCCTCTAGTATCCCTTTCAGTACTTCCTGCATCTTCCCAAAGTCTGCCCCTGAAGTTTTCTACCTGAGTAACTGATTTCTCTGGCTCCCCACATCATGATATTAAACCACACCGTTTGGTGATCGCTGTCAGCTAGTGGGTCCTCCACCTTTATTTCCTTACTGCCTCCCATTGCCTAAACTCCTTAGGTACTACCAGCTGTTTGCACAACTGCCAAACTTTGACTCCTTGAGCTGCAACCTGGGGTGGGATCTGGACAAAACCTGGTCCAGAGACAGTCATACTTATGTTTTTAAAGCATAAGGTTACTGTATCAGCATAATTACATTTTAGAAGGTGGATGCTGTCCACATATGCATCCACATGGTAAATGGTTAGAGGCAGCACAAATATTTAGTTATGGAAGTCAGATTTACAACCTTGAGTGGTGGACCTATTTACAAAGGCAATGCAGATATTTATAATTCTGAATGCAGGATGGAGACTTGCTATTTTACATTTGTTTTAGTCTTTGTTAACTGGGCAAGGTTCACTAGGCACAGGTGCCTGTTTTCATAGGTGACCTGGGGGTGCTGTGGTGGCTGAGTAACTTGGTAGGGGTTGCACAGTATTCCGGTGGAGGTTGCAGGATTCAGGCCCAGGTCTGCTGAGTGTCCCAGACTCATTCACAGATCATTGTTCTCACCTCAGGGCTCTAGAATCTGCATCATTACAGCCAGAGTTTCTCTGTGCATTAAAAGTATAAAATATACATTTAACAAAAATGGTATGTGAGGAGTCATGCAATGACGTTGTCCATTACCTGATATTTTGGTTCATGGTGGGCAGGTCATCCCAAGACCACCTGTGTAAGTGCTCACATTTTCTCTGCATCTTGGGACTCCGTCCGCCCAGTGGTGCTGGTCTCCCTGGATGCGGAGAAAGCTTTATAGAGTTGACTGGATTTCTGTTTGGCGATTGAGAAGTTTGATTCCTTCCCAATATATTTGTTGGATTTGTACATTGTACCCAAACCCGTGTGCTAGAATATATTGTATATTGGGGGTATTTTCCACTGGCTTCCCCTACAGTCAGGGACAAATCAGGGTTGTCCTCTTTCACCCTATTATTTAATCTATACCTGGAACCACTCCTATGGAAGCTCAGGAGAATCTCAATATCCATGGGGTTAATATCGGGTTCCACAAACTAAAGGTATTGGCCTCGCGATGATATTCTACTACACCTCACCCAGCGGCACTTTCTATCCAGTACTGTATGCCCTGGATACTATCTCTGAATACAGTAATGTCTCCAACTATAGGATTAACTCAGACAAGACTCAGGTTTTCCACTTGAATAACAGATCCCACAGGAATGCAATAAACCATGCAGGTTTACAATGGTCTCAGAATAGCCTTAAGTATTTAGGCATCATCCTATCCAGAAATGACATCAAAATGAAACAGCTTAACCTAGATTCCTTCAACTCACAGTACAGCAAGAGCTATCCCGTTGGAAGGCTGTGCTCCTATCTCTATGGGGAGAATCAGTCTGGTCAAATGAATGTCTTGCCCGAATTTTTATCCTCTTAGTATGCTAAATCTTTGGTTCCTCTTACACGGTTTAGGAAGTTACATGGGATGGTGGTAGACTTTCTCTGGCACAGCAAACCCCCAAGGCATGCATACTACAAATTAGCAGCTCCAAAGGAAGAGCGAGAAGGCTGAGACGCCTGCATTTCAGCCTGTATTATTGGGCTAGTCATTTAGGTAAATACCTGAGATGGCTGTGTCAGACAAGGACTCACACATACCCATATATCCCTTCATGGCTCTCTATAGAAAAATAATTAATTCACCCAGTGGTATCTCTCATCAAACCATGCTTCGTCTCGTGTGAATGATTTACCTAAAGGCTGGTTAGGGTCTCTAATTGCAACCTCGATCAGGGTGCATATCCAACTATGCTCATTTTTAAAATATAATCTGGTTGGGGATCCAGAGCAACCAGTTCTGCAGAATCCAAACTTCCAATAGGAGGTACCCCCTGCTGGCAAACTGTCTTCCTCATTTGAAGACATATGTCCCAAAGATCTAGTATGCAGAGAGTTTATCTCTTGGTGAAGGCTATGATGTAAAATTCCCATCAGGTCCTGGAGGATTCTTCAAGCTGTATCAAATTCCACCTGCTGGTCACTAAAAACTTAGTTTTAGGTGGAGAAAAGTGGAAATCGGCACTGTTCCAGCCACTGATTATGCTAGCCCAGCATCCACACTCTGTTTCCACATTTATGTTGATCTTTATGGAATGGCCTTCCTTCAATAGATGGTACATTACCCACTGGGTGGACCATTTCCCCATAAAATCATTAACTGGGAAAAGTCTGGAGATCTTGTCACTTGCATATTACATGGATTGACTTCATATTATGCAGTTCTCGATTCTCCAGAACATGTATTTAACACCGTAAAACCACATAAGATGGGAAAGCTCCTCCCCAATTTGTGGGAGATGTAACCAGGCAGAAGGCTCTTTGTTCCACATTTTCTGGGACTGTCCACATATTGCATTTTATAGGGAGACTATCAACAGAAAACAGACCTCCTTTAGGCCTTGAGGAATTATTTACCCTGAAATATGTCTATTGGGGACTTCACTGGAGTCAGGATAAAGTAACGCAAATTCCACATGTCCATGATTTCCCTCTATCTCTCAAGGCTCTCATTCTCGCATTGAAGGACTCTAATGACCTTAATTATACAGAATGGCTTCAGGAATTATTGACAAACCTTAGGGTAGAAAAAATGGTGGCTAGTCTCTACAAACACTTAACATTATATAAGGAGAGGTGGGAGTCGTTGTTCACTTTATACAGTTTATAATTTGCCTTTCCTTCTGGGTACTGTCTAAGTCTTTGGATGAGTAGAACTGATAAAGAGGCCAAGGGGGCAGGAGAAGGGGTTATGTTTGTAGTTATTGTGTACTGTGTCATCTTTTTGTTGTGTGATGTATTATTGTCTATTGTCCAATGTGTGATATTATTTTGTGTCTTAGTATGTAAAATCTCAATAAAGTATAATAAATAAAAAAAAGAAATGGTATGTAACAGCCTGGCCACCCTCCTGCATCTAAGGGTATTGGATGGCATCTCATCCAGGATAGTGCCTTCCTTACAACATGATGACCAGTACTGCACCAACACCAGTCACCTTTGCATCACAAATATGGGGCAATGGCAATCACTGACACCATAACACCACACTCTGGGGCACCATAACAAGAGATCAAACACACAAACTAATGTGTCCATACCAGAGCTGGACTAAACATAGTGGTACTTTATTATTTTGCTGTAAGAGGATACACCATTCTCCGAGCATTTCTCTGTCCATGACTTTTTCCAGATGGTTTGCTCATCTTTCTCACCCCATCCAACGCCATTTTGCAGCCCTATTGTTTCTGACCAGAGTTTGGTTTTCACAGCAATTACTGATGGGCTTAACATGTATGTAACATTACCTTGAATGCTTTACAATGAGTTGCTAGTAAGGGCCCAGTTTCCAAAGGTGCCTTAGAGTGACACAGGGTGTGTCAAAAGTGCACCTTGCATCTGTTTCAATTGCATAAAAAATGGCAGTGCCAGAATTTAGTGCAGAGGCGGTTAATGCATCAAAGTTCCTGAACTGACACGAAACACCCTTGTGTCATAAATTTTGCACAAGCAAAAGGACTGATGGAAGCTGTGTCAAAAGGTGGTGCAAGCAATAGCAGAGGAATGAGCCAAACAATGGCACAAGAATGGGCTGACAAACAAAAGTGCAAAAAACAACTTTACACAGAAGGAAACAGATATACATAAGAGTAAGTAGATGCCAAAATGGACCTGTTACTATCAAGAGGTGGTAAGAAGAAGCTGAGGGTCCCAAGGAACAGGCCTGGGATGAGGTGGTCACTAATATAAATGTAGTAGGCCCAGTCAAGTGCTCCATAAGAGAACTGCAATAGCATTACCATGACGTAAGGTGGAGGTCCAAGGAGACAATGGCCCACAATAGATAGTGTACTATGGCTACTGGAGATTGATCAAGTCAGATGATACCCATAAGCAGCCATGAGGAGCGAGTGTCATCACACCTAAGCAGCCATACTACTGAGGGGACAGCAACTTGGAAGTCTTCAGACTACTGAGGTTGATAGGTACAGTATGTCATGGGCACTGTAGCATGGGGAGGGTGAGGATGGCAAACAAATGGCACAGGCACAAGAAGGGTTCAGGCCCATGCAGGTATGCACAGCACAGAATAAACCTGAGGGACTGTCGTCAGTCTGAACACCAAATATGTCGGCCACTAGGCAAAGGCAGTACAAGTGTAATGTACCATATGCATGTGTAACAGCTAGAAAGGTGGCCTACAGTATCTCTGATGTGTACCAGGTACATATGTCCAGAACCATGAATGCGGTGAAAGGGCACAAAGGGCCACAGCAAGGCATGGCCATAGTGTGACACAGACAGTGTGACAAAACACAGCCACTATTGGCACATCAAGCGTGTTGCACCCACCTGTGCATGATAGGAACAGAGCCACACTGTACTGTTGGAGCTGGGTGTGGCGCTGCTGGTATGGGGGTGTGCACTGTGGCACAGGACACAGCCTCATACCATGGACCTGGAAGACAGTTGGAACATATGTATAGGCTGACAGTGGTGACAAGGCACCTGCCCTGCCAAAACAAACATGAGATGAACCCCTGCAGCTGGAACATGCAGCAGTACAAAATGGTGTTATGTAGCATGCAGCTCTGAGGAGGACTGCAGGCAGGTAACGGAGTTACTGAAACTCACCAAACAATCCAGCGCAATGGAATAAAGAGGAGCAGCTTTGGAAAAAATTCCGACATCAACACAAGAGAAGGCTAAGCGCTCATGGCATGGCGAGTTCCTTCTAAATGAAGTACAAGGCTGTAAAAGAGGTGCAGTTTATTATGGGTCAAAACAGCCTAAAACTAACAAAGATAGTCCAGTTCCCCAGTGCTTCAAACCCAATCCGGGTTCTTCCTCATGGGTGTGCTCCAAGCAGCCAGTACATCTCTTAAAGTACAGATTTAAAGAGACAATACATTATTTCTCAATCATTAGAGATGCTAAAAAATGAAACACATGTTTACACGTTAAGAAAACTCCATAAGACACATCCATAAAGTGCACATGTCAATATAAGCAATTAATACTTAATTTAAAAGAACAAACCTATGCTGAGAAAAAGATTTGATATTGTTTTTTAGCAGCTCTAATATTGAGAAATAATGTATTGCCTCTTTAAATCTGTACTTTAAAAGAGATGTACTGGCTGCTTGGAGCCACATCTCCCTGAGAAGAACCCAGATTGAGTTTGAAGTGCTGGGGAACTGCATGACTCATGTTTGTTGTTTTTAGGCTGTTTTGACTCACAATAAACTGCACCTCTTTTGCAGCTCTGCCAACTTCATTTGAATTAACTTGCTCATGCAGTGAGCACTTAGCCTTCTGTTGTATTCATGGCTGGCAACAGAGGTCTGCAATGTACAGGCATGATCATTGTGGGGAGGGGGATGAGTCATGGGCTGCCTACTAATAGAAGGCTACAGAATATATAGTCATGTGCCAGGCTGACATAGGTGAATACAGGACATAGGCACAAGATGTGGTAGGTGATGGGTGCCTGGGGAAGCACCAAAGATTACAGAATGTGTCTGCTACAGGATGGGTGCCACATATGGACTCAGCCAATGGGTGTGTGATGGGGAAGAGGAACCCTATGCAGGTGGAGCACCCCATACTGCACACACAGCCGCTAGTGTTGAAAGCATGGCACCCAACACTCCACCCCTGTACTGCAGAGCAGTGGCCTGCAGAGAGGAATGGGGAATGGGGAAACAACACACAGGTAGTGTACACTACAGCTGCACTGTGGGACACACCACAGTGCTCTCCAGTATTACACACCAACTCCCACACCTGGGAGTTGCACCCACCTCCGAGGGCAAGGTTAGCCAGTGGCCTACATACAGGCTGCAATATTACACAGCTGACATTTGCACTTCACACTGCTCTGGAAGAAGCAACAGCACCACAAGAGCCCAACACGAGTAGGGAGGGTGTGTGGACTGGAGGCTATGGCAGCTTTACCCTGAGATCTGAAGTAATGGAAGGCCAGCATTTCAGACACATGCAAGGCACTCTACTGTCCACAGGACAGTAGGGGTGGGTGGATGACAACACAGCAATGGCCAGCAGCTGTACCAAGATGCTCCCTCCACCATGTGTTGGTGGTCAGTGACCCCAAGAGAAGAAGAGTTGCACAGCAACAATGGGCAGTGCGACAACAGACATTAACCTACTACCATGGCAGCACAATACAGCCACTAATACTGACTATATTTGTGTCTCACAAGCACCTCTGCAGAACAGTTGGGAACAGCAATACTGGGCACAAAAAGGCATCACTTCACATGTACAAACTGAGGAAGAGGGCACAGCCAACACAGGCATAGGGTCAACAGATAGCAGTGGGGGCCCGGCAACTGAGGACGGCCAGAAGCAGGAGAGCTCGGGCCAGTGGGAACTGCCTGTGGTGACACACCAGATTACCAACACTGAAGAGGTCACTCAGAGTGCATGTGGCATCAGTGAGGGGTTAGAGACAGATATTGGAGAACCAATCCATGAGAACAATGCTCAAGAACACAGTCCTCAACAATCAGAACTTGAGGAGGGGATGGTGCAGTCACCCGCACAGGACATCCACACCGCACTTATGGAGGATGATGACCTTGACCACTGCTGTCAGACTGTGCTGCACACCGATGCTGCACTGAGTCAGGAATGACAGCAATCCAGGCTGCCATGGACGCACACCACAGTACTGCTAGAGAACACTACAGCCACATATAAGAGGACATGGCTAGGGTATAGGATTCTATCTAGTCTGGGCTACAGCAGATTGCAGCCTGGCATGTGGAATACACAATAGTGCTTCACATGCCCTGGCAAGCACACAGTGACAGACAGAAATCCTGGAGCACATAACATGAGTGCTGGAGAGTGGCATTGCTCTACAACAAGAACAGATCACTGCTATCACCACTGTACTACACAACATTGCTGAGGCTATATGGTACAAGCAGCACAGCAGTGTTGAAGGCTGTTAACAGCATGGTTACAGTCTTTACAGTAGCCATCAGGAGCAGTGTACCAGGTTGGCAGGGCGGACACGCCCCACAGCAGCAGCAACACAATGGCCACTTGATACACATATATATGGAACAGGGTGACAGAACAGCACATACGCTGGACCACAAGGGTATAACTGGACCACGGTACAGTGAGCCTGGCAGGTACTGTGGAATTTTGAAAGGGGTACAGTGTGACATTCCAGGGCATCCCACTACACCCTAGCCCAAGCATCACAGCACACATCACCTACAGACATATTCTACATATAGGTGGCACAGGCCCACACTAAAGCACAGACCCAGAACACCATACCACCTACAATGGAGTCTGGCAGCCTCCTCCAGCCAACAGCACAAGACCGCACCCCATTCCAGGCCCCAAACATCCACCTGGCACCATAAAACACTGCCATGACTACCCAGGCCACTCAGCACTCAACATGAGCTGCAGCCATTGGCAACCACCACTAAGGCTGGCACCACACGACAGTACCTGGAAGCTACCATTGCCAGAAAGCATGCACACTGCACCACTACAGAGATCTTGGCACCAACATTACAATCTGCCAGTGAGACACAGTCCCACATAACCATCTGTTGGAGAACCATGGCTGTCAGCAGCACCCTACACAGGACACCCTGCTACGGAGGAGACAGTGTCACAGATGCACCCCCATGCAAAAGGGGAAGGAAGCCAAAGGATACTGTGATGCAGGAGATACCAACTGGTAGTACACCACATGACAGCAGACAGCCAAAAGAAGGACACTTCAGGTGCCATCAATCTTACAGGATGGCGTTGCTGAACAGTAATTTATTTATTTATTTGTTTATTTATTTATTTCTAGGAAGTACCTTTGAGCCAAAGGCTCTTTTACGGAGGTTCCACGTTGTAGTAATACATGGGGATTACATCATTTACAATGGTTACAAGTACATAAGCAGATACAAGGTGGTTCCATGCCTAGAAAGACATGAGTACATCAGGTTACAGAGATTACATAATTACAATAACAGGGAGTACATAAGTAAAAATATACAGACACATAATTTAAAGCAGGCTAGGCTGACAGGTTGTTATGTGAACAACTTGAGATTCTACAAGATATAGAGTGAATCAGGTAGGGAGCAGAGGATGATATAGTCTGTAAAATAATTAACTAATACTATAAGCAAGGAGGCAAGAACTTGATGGGCAGCAGTTCTTTTGTCATAAGTGCTAAAGAGTGTAGTCATAAAGAAGGGCTAGATTCACTGAGGGGAAGTGCTGAGGAGGGGACCTGAGCCTACTAGGGGTGTTAGTCAGCAAGAAGAGAGGAGAGGCAAGGATGCAGGTTAGAATGAGAGTAGCAGGAAAAGGAAGGAGAGTGGGGGAGTTCAGGTCTCACAGTCACAGTTCCTGTTTGTGTGAGGGCCACTCAGAGTTTATCTTTAAAGGGGCCTATTTTGTCCTCTTTGTGATGCCTAGGTCAAGTGCATTAAGCCAAAGTGGTGCCTGGTATTGAGGACCATTGGCCTTGTGTGGTTCTATGGAAAGGGATGCAGACAGCTGAGTTGTTTGTACCCCTAGTGCATCTGATGGAATTAGGATGGCTAAGGAGGCTTTGCAGGGCTGGGGTGGTAAGTTCTAACATAGACTTCTTGGTGAGCATGCATACTTGATACTGGAGGCAACTGTCAAGGTTGAGCCATTTTGTTTGAGTGTACAACTCGCGGGTGTGAGTGAGATGGGATACACCTAGGACTAAACGACAAGCTTTATTTAGTGTTGTTTTGATACATTTCAAAGCATTTGGGAGGCAGCCCCATATACTGCTAGACCATAGTCTATCACTGAGAGGACTGAGCTATTTACAGCAGTTTTGAGTGTCTCAGAAGTCAGGCCTTTAGGTGACTGTACAGTAATCCTAGTTTTGCATTTGACGACTTTAAGACTGCATCTATGTGTTGGTTAAATGAGAGGGTGCAGTCCAATGTCAATCCTAGGTATTTAAATGTTTGAACCACCTCCAGGGAAGAATTCTGATTGTTCTGAATGCAAAGTTGGTGAGTGCAGTGTTTGTTATGTGATGATGCGAATAACATAGTCTTAGTTTTTTATAATTGAGGAGCAGTTCTGATTGAAGGAACCAGTGCTCAGCCGCTGTGAAATTAGCCTGCATTTGCTTTTCCAGTTTGTAGGGGTCAGAATTACATGAATATAGGACTCGCATTGTCTGCATACAGTAGTAGCTGGTCGCTTACTGAATGAGGGAGGTTATTTAAGAACAGGCTGAACAGTACAGAGTCAAGGATAGAGCCTTGAGGAATGCCTGTGTTAACACTAAGGATGTCGAAGAAGGTGTCCAGATTTTCACTTTTTGGACCCTCCCAGAGAGGTAGCTTCTGAACCATGCTACTGTTGCAGGGGAGAGGCCGTGTTGGAGAGCTGATCCAGGAGCAGATTGTGATTGACAGTGTCGAAGGCCTTGGCGAGATCAATATATGTTGTCCCCACCAACAGTCCTCTGTCTAGAGCATTATGAATAAAGCTGGTAAACTCCACTAGAGCGCTTTGTGGTACTGTGTTGTTTTCAAATCCATGTTGTTGTTGACATTGTAAATGATGCTTGTCTTGATATTCCGTCAGTTGGTCACTCACAATTTGCTCCAGGGCTTGGAGAATGTAGGAAGGATAGATACTGGGCGGTAATTTGTAGATTTGGCCCTGTCACCACTTTTGTAAACAGGAGTAACCACTGTCACCTTCTAAATCTATGGGAATTTGCCTGATACCAAGGAGATATTTAAGATTTTGGTGAGGGGTTTGAGAGTTATGTCCAGGGTGAGCCTAATTAGTTTTAGGTCCAGTTGATCAGAGCTAGTTCTGGAATTACCTAGTGCTTTTAGGATGTACTTTTTGCTTCCATAAAGGTGATCACTGTGAAGTAGAAAGGCTGATGGGAGTTTGATTGGGTCCCCGGTTTGCTTTGGCAAATATCTGATTGGTGTTGAAGAAAACTAGGGGCAACACTCCACTGAGGTCAGTAAAAGCTTTGTTGAAGACATTTGCTATGCAACTGTGATCCTGCTTAGGTTGGCCCTCAATGTTCAGGAAGGTGGGTGGAGTTTTATTAGGTTTACCGTTAGGGACCTGATGTTCTCCCAGAACCGTCTACTGTCACCCCATGAGTATGTCAGCTTATTTTAAAGTGAGTGTTTTGGCCTCTGTAATAGCCCAGGTGCATTTATTCCGCAGGTCTATAGTTCTGGTAGTCTGTCTGGGTACCGGAGTTTCTTGCTTTGTACCACAAGTCATCTCTATTTTTCATGAGGGCTAGTAGTTGTGTCGTGTGATCCAGGGGCTGTCATAGTCACGGATATTTATTTTGGTGTAGGGGTGTAGATATTGCACACTTCATTGAATTTGCTTATAAAGCATTGTAGGCAGTGTTGACATCTGTTTTGTGGTCAATAGAGCTCCTGTCTTGGAGGTTGAGGTGTGCTCTTAGAGCTCTGACTTGCCTTACTTCAGAAGTCTAGCAGTAATAGTCCTGGATGGTGCCTTTGGGGCCTTATTTGACCATTTACAGATGACCGGGAGTGGTCACTGAGGGAGTCGGGGAGAACCATGATGGAGGATATTCTTTCTGGCCAATTTGTGACCACTCAGTCAATTGCTGACCCCTGCCTGTTCTGCTGTTATACCGAGTGGGGAGTCTACCAATTGCACAAGGTTGGGAGTGGCTAATGAGTCCTTGTAGTGCACAGCTTCAGCAGAGGCCCAGCTGATATTAAAGCCTCCAACCATTATCAGCTCTGTGTTTGGTCCCCTTCAGAGAGGTAGTTGATGACAGAATTGAAACCGTTCACTTGTTCCTTGTGAGGGATATAGGCTGAGACTATTGTTAGGGTTTTCCTGCTCTTGCCAAGTATTACATTTATGGCTATCAGTTGAGCACCACATTTAGTGTCACGTGGGTTAAGCATTTGGCTCTGAATGTGGTCTTTAATATATAATACAATCACCTCCTCTTTACCGGAAGTCTGTCTAGTCTGAATGCAGCATATCCATTGAGTTGTATAGCACAGTCTGGCACCCTAGGTGATAGCCAGGTCTCTACTACCGCAAGAATGTCGGGCTGGTGCTGCTGGACTCAGACTTGAGGGTGTCCATTTTTGCTAGCAGGCTGCAGATATTTATTGATGCTATTGTTAGTCCATTCTGTTTCTTATGACCTGCTGGGTAGGTCATCGGGCCTGGTTGGGATGGATATTACCTGAAATCAGTAGGAGCAGCCATGTGATCCTTATAGCTTGCCATTTTAGATATGTTAGGCCTGACTGTGTAATGTGACGTGATTTTTTGGCATGGTACATAGGTAGGTTAGTGGTACATCACTACCAGGTGGAGGGAGGGATAGCCAGCCTGTCCACTGCTCATATAGACCCATGTAGTAGGAGGTATGATGTGCCATGTTACTGACAGCTGCGCATTTGTAGTTTTTGTGTTACCCAGGTAGTGATATTGTGGCACTACAGTCTGGAGGTGGAGAATTAATGTTTCTCCCCATATTCTGCAATGCGCCCTTGATGGGTCATATCTATATATTGGCAAGTGTTTTGTGTGGTTCTGTCCTGTAGAGGGGCCAGTATCAGAACTGATAGAAATAGAAAGAGGGTTCTAAGGAGGAACATATTGTGGGCTACAGTGGGAAAGAATTCCTAGGTGTGTTTACAGATGGTGGAGGAGCATCTATGCTTAACCCCTGTAGGTAGACTGAAGCTTGAAGCACAAGTGGTTAGAGGTGAGAGTGGATGGCAGGCTTATCTAGTTTTTAAGAAGAGAGAGGAAGAGGAAGAGGAAAAGGAGAGCCCACTGAGGAGGGAGCATTGTGATGATAAAAGAACAGAGTGTGTGATGTGCCAGATACGATAGGAGCTGCTACCAGAGATATAGCCCTCTAGTGGTGAGAGGATATAATCTGCTAAGGAAAAGTTAACAGTCCTTGAAATAAAGTAGAAAACAGGCTTTTAAAGGCTGGAAGAGGAGGTTTGTTACATCAGAACAACGAGAATAAAAGAAGTGGGCAGGGTCAGAGAGCACAGCAGACTGTTTGATGGTTGGGGTGGAGACAGGTTGCAGGCTGGAGAGCAGAAGAAGGATTCACATAGTCAAGGCTCAAAATTCACTTCTAATATCCACTCAGAACTTAAAATGACTGTAAGGATTAAATAAATTATTAAACCGTGGCACATAAATTCAACTAGAGACACAGAGGGAGATACAGTAATTAGAGATGTGTCATGCAGGAGATAGTGTGCCACTTGGAAATCAGCTTCCACTGGTACCAAATCCAAAAGATAAACAGTAGAGAGGAAGCAAACTCAGAATTTATATGAGAAAAGAACCAGAGAATGATGACAATGCAAAGTCTCCACTGGTCCAATGTGCACCACTTGACAGCTGTAAGAAAAGAACTGAGGCGTATGAGGGACATCGATATTATGAAGGTGAAACTGATACATCCAGCATCATTCTGTTTGAAAGGACATCAACACTGACAGTTCCAGTTATGGATAAGTGTGAGGCCCTACTGTCATTGTTTTTTTTTCTAGCGTGTGTGGTTCCATGGAGGATATATTCTCAAATAATATTTTCTGGGGATACCCCTTCTGCAACCACCTCTAAAAGGTTTGTCCTTAATGATATCTATTTGCAGAACAATCATGTGTTTTTCTCATAGGGGCCTTAGCCCTCACAATCCAATGCTGATACTCTGCATGGCTGAAATCTATCACACTCTCTCATCATCTTCCTTTTTGTATGTCTGCACCCCACCTACCTTTTAAATAGTTCTATGCCCTGGTAGTTGTGGCAGTGTTACTATTCTCATTTGATTTTAAATTAAATTTGCTTTCTTCTTCACCCACTCCTTTATTATTACCTTCAAGCACCTAAGTCTTCACCTTCCCTATGCAGCAACCTCATACTTCCTCTTGTAAACCCCCTAAAACTAACCTCCATCCTCACTAAATTCTTTGGCCTCATTACTAAGATACAATTCTGCTCTTCAAACTAGATACTCAGCAGCAACTTTAATAGCAACTTTAAAAGTCACCGAGATGTTCATTATGCTTTCTTTCACTTTAGTAATCTCTCAACCCTAACACAAGATGTGGCCATACCTTTAATGTGTCATGTAACTTTAATTCTGCCTTTCCATAGTCTGTCAATAACTAACCCTTAACTCACCTTTCCTGATGAAATTTGATAGAAATATTCACAAGCCCATCCCCAAAAAGTATTATAACCTAGTGATACCTCACCTGACATCTTGATCTTTATAAATAACAGTTAGGACAGTGCCCTTTTACCTCACCTTCACTGCACCCTTCCCACCAGGCCCTCATCTACTAAGTCTGCAGAACATAGAGTCTGCTCCTTCATGGCCGTATTGTTTCCCATGTTAAGGCTAGATGTTTGATAACTAAGCCTTAACAAGTATGCAATAAAGACCAAGGGAAGCACCATAGAATTCGATGTTGCCCTTTGAGGTGGTGTTAGGAAATTGATACCGTATTGTATGTAGAAGACAATGAGAAAGATGAAGGCAGGTGGTGGATATACTGTATGCTACATTTACAGGCACAGCATTTCATTGTCTTTTCAACTAACATGGTACAAGATTTTAAGCAATTTAGCGTTCTTACTTTAAGATAATCCAAGGTCATTTATTTTTTGTTTTACTTCCAATAAACTTACCTTACCATGCAATAAAACAAAGGTTGTCATACATTAATATAATCCTATCTGTTGTGGAATTTAGGATTTAGTATATGATTTAGGTCTCTGTTTCAAAGTCCCCCAATATTGAATACCAAAATGTTGACTGAATGCTTAAAGCTGGCACACAGCAGGATATTCAATCCTTTAAGTAATCCATTCCATTTGGCTTTACTAAATTAAATTGAAATGCATCTTTTTGCCAGTAAATGCTTTGCTGACAGGTTAGATTCTTACATAACCACACTGCAAAATTTAATTTTACTATAATATTCTGGGATGCATCCCTTGACAGTATTCTCCAAGCACATTTAATTAGCATCAGACCACTTTAATTACTGTACCATTAGGGTACTGTGATCTGTAAATGCCTCTTTGGAATATCCTTTGCATTTTATATAGCAATACAAAACTATGCACTATGTCACTGTTATGACAGAATTAGAGGATGCTAAGAATTATTATCTTGATCTCAAAACACATAAACATCACAGAGGCTGTTTTAGCTTCCATATCTTAGCACAGTGGAGAAAATTAAATATATGAGTAGTACACAATTCTTTTTTATGTGCAATATGTTATTTAAAGCATCCATTCATACTAGCCATAAAAATAATACTGCCTACCTTCAGTTTAGTGTTAGAGTGTCTACACCCCTTATGAGGTGCTGTGCACTAACAGTATGTTTTAGAAAAGTGTTCTACAGTATTTTAAATGTCTCTAGTTTTGTAAATCTTAGAAAAAGGCTTTCTGGCCCAGCCCAGTATTACTAAACCAATAATGATGGATGCCTGAAAATGCGCTTACCACTACACAACTTCCTCCTGGTGACCAAGGGGCAGGTGGTTTGTGTGGGCCACAGCACATGCTCTTGGGAACTCCTGCCACTGACACGATTCATTCTAATTATGTAATGAAAGCTAGGCAGAGAAATCCCCAAAAATCCAGAAGTTAAACTGTCAATCATTGATGTGATTTGGAATTCCAGATCTGGAAAACAGAATTTCATTACTTCACTTGCCATAAATCCGTGGCAATAATTATTTTACCCCATGCACAACCCCTTTGAATATCTGGGCCCCAGTGTTAGAAACAGATTTCTGATATATGAAAGCATGTTGTGTTTTCAACATAAATCGGTTATATAGATACGTGTTCTATATGTATATATCTTCAATATATTATAAATCAGTTACATAAATACTATTTTCTATGTATGTTTTCAATATATTATCAAAGGAATTGTAACTCCTGATCACAAAACAAAATAGTATTAGAGCAAAGGAAAATCATTTGAAGTTTTTTCAGCAGCTTTTGGCGCTGACTGCCACCTTCTCCTTGCCATTGGCGCCCTACCAGTCTCCAATCCTGTCGCTGCTCCACCTGTCATCAGGCCAGCAGGGGTCCACACATTTCAGGACTGGAGGACCACAGGTGCCCTCACTCTTGGTTAGAAATGCAGCAAATTTAAAATTCGCTGGCGAAGTGCTCATGAAGTGGGCACTGCATTGCAGCAGTGGGCAATACAAAGTGCTCACTTCACCTTGTCATTACCACTTCACTGGCATAATGAGAACGCCGGGCAAGGCTAAGTCATTGATTTCAAAGGACCTCCGTATCTCATTATGATTCAAGTGATCCACTTGGTGTTTCAGACTTGCAGCCCCCACACATCACATGGCTTACAGTACTGTAAGTCACATGCCCTCTAGCCAGGCAGGAAGGAGTCACACAGACAGTTTCACTTTCTCCTGTGCAGACTGAGAGAGAGGAGTGTGTTCTAGAGAGAGGAGTGTTTTGATTGGAGAGGAGAAGGGTTAAAATTTGATACTTAACCCAACAGCTTTTTAAAAGCAACATTTTTTGTCTTTTCTGTACTGTTTTTACTTAATTTGTTCTTTCTGTAAATTTTATTTTTCTTACCTACTCAGTTGTTTGTCTGTATGTGTGTGACTGTGTGTGTTGTGCTTGTGTTGTGAGATGGAGCAGGGTGAGGAATGTCTGGGGCAGGGGCGCTCTGGGAGATATGGTAGTACGTGTCGTCGTGCTGTGCGCATGCATGGGGGCATGGGTGCCCATTTGTGTTGGACCGCTCTAAACTTATGAGTGTCCAACCCCAGAAGCAGGACCAGCACCGCCTGCTGACTCTGAGGCTGTTCAACCACCACCACCAAGTCCAGCACAAGGTCCTTGAGCAGGATGTGCCTGTTCCCCAGGCCCAGGTGTGGATCCCATCAGTGTTGAGCAGTGTGAGCAGCCTACTGCCAGTTCATCTGGCCCTCCCTGCCTGTGCCTGGTCCTCCCGCACCTCCATTGTTTGGCAGTTTTTGACTGTGTCAGGGGAGACAGCAGTGTGGTGAAGTGCCGCCTATGTGCAGTGGAGGTGCGCCTGGCCCCAGGGCAGTCACCTGGGGACTGGGAGCCAGCTCACCCATATGCTTAATCACCAACAGTTGGAGTGGCAGGCTGCCACAGAATGGACCATGTCTGCACTTGCTGGCCATTCCATGGCAGAGGGTGCAGCTGTGCATAGTGAGCGTGGCACCCCTAAAGGAGGGCCACAGCAGCACCTGTTGCTCCACCAGCACCCCCACCACCACCACCACCACCAGCAGGTCAGCCTGTCGAAGGAGTGGACACCAGAGAAGTGCGATAACACTGTCTGACTTGGCAGTTCTCTGGAGTGCTGTTGAGGAGAACAGTGAGAGGATGAGTGCTAGGAGCAGCAGCTGGATGACATAGAGGGACATCAGCTTCAAATTATGTCCATGCAGGAACTGCTACTGGATCACCATGAGAGCCCACATTAGTTTTGTTTCCTCACACCATGTCCCCACCCCACCTTCCTTGCTGTGCCATAAAATGTATTCCTCCAACATCCCTGACCCTTGTATGTAATTATGCCCTTTTTGTTGTCCTCAGTATGCATTACACTTTGTATTCTGGGGCCCTTCCTTCTGTTAAGTGTCTGTGTGTTTTGTGTGTGTGTGCACTGTTTTGGTGCCTCATTTTTCTGCATCCGCAAAAGGCATCTGTCTTGTGTCCAGAAAATTGACAAGTGGTAACACAGTGAAATGAGACTGTTTCAGCATATACAAAGTCCCCAGAATTTATGGTGCAGTCAGTCATGCGCACAACAGTGGCACAGAGTCCCAGATTTTTCTGCAGGCCCAGAATGCATCCTCCTTGTGTGCAGAAAAGTGAAAAGTGATCATCTCAACTGGATTGAAAGGTGCCCTTGGATGTACAGTAATAGTAGCCTTGGTGAGTAGATATATATATATATATATATATATATAGGTTGTGTATTTTGTAGGTGATGATGAAGGGGTTGAACTTGACATGAGCATGTATTCATGCTATTATTCTGCATCACACACAGGTGACTCCATCTCTGAACTGTTGCTGTGCACCGTCCAATGCTCAATGAGAACTTTTTGCGCTTAAAAGGAAATGAATAACTCTCAGCACTGAAGGTAAGTATTTTTTTGGGGGGATTATATTTTCAGTTTTGTCTGTAATGGTTTCTTATTTTTTATTTCTTTACAGATTTCATCAGCATCCTTCTGAGTCTGGTTCTTAATGATGGTCACGGTCATGGAATGAAACGACTTCATGTGTTGCATGTGTGCCCAAGCTCGGGTCGAGGAGGTGTGCCTGATCATGTTGACGAACTTCTTGGATAAGGCCACTTTGACAGAACAACAAAGTATAGCAAATTTTCCTAAAAAAGAAATGAATAACTTCTTAAAAGTTACAAATTCATTGTTATGTGTCCCGCCCTAGTTCTCAAATCTCAATCCCTATTGTCAACTAAGTTACATTTCAGAGACACATCTTGTCAAGTACTAAGACAACCTGTTGTTTGCAATATTTGCAGCAGTCTTTACAAAGCAATGAAACGGATGAAATAAAGTCTTCATACTTACCAGAATGGATTTCACATGGACATTACATCGCTCTCTCTCTGTCTGTACGGTATGCTACAGCATCTTTCCCAACGAGTAATATTAGTGATGGAGCCTGTTTTGTTCTCCTGTAAAAGAAACAAAATAAGTGTACTGTATGTGTTTTGCCACTGCGGCTCTGAAAAGCTGCAGAAAACAAAACAGACAACTTAAGGAAGTGAGGCAGCATAACAAACATGAGTGCACATACTCACTTTATGGTTTAAATATTAATAAGATGGTGGTGGTGGTGTACTGGTAGACTGGTGGTCGATGGTGGGAAGACAGACTCATGGTGGCAGCAGACTTGGATAACATCAGTCCTGGTGGTGGTGGTCTGGGGTGGGCAGACAGACTCATGGTGGTAGCAGACTTGGATAACATCAGTCCCAGTGGTGGTGGTGGTCCATGGGGCAGACAGACTCATGGTGGCAGCAGACTTGGATAACATCAGTCCCAGTGGTGGTGGCCGGGTGGATGGGGGGCACACCGCCTTTTAAATGCTGCATTTAAAACCTGCCAACATTAATCACATCATCATCCTCATAAAGAAAACTGCCCTCACAGTCATCACTGTCTGAAGTCTGACCACTGGGAAATTCTTTCTCCATTGTGTCATCATCTATGTCAGTGGTGGGCATTTCAGGCAGCCACTGCCAGTGCCACCAGGATGCTCCATTTCCACATCGGCAAGACCACCATGACTAGGCGGCATGGCAATACCGAGGTTGCAGTCTGTGCTGGTATGTGCCTCTCATTCATTTTAATGAATGTTAGCAAACTAACATTTGCAGGAGACAGGTTTGTCCGATGATCCCTGACTATTGCACCTTCTGAGCTGAATACCCTCTTAACACTTACACTGGAGAGTGGGCATGTGAGGTACTTCAGTACCACTGCAGTCAGCTCTGGCCATTCACTGACCTTTCCACTCCAGTACAAAAGAGGATCTTCACTTATTGTCAGATGCCTGTTTTCAGACAAATATGACTCAACCATTCTCTGTGCCACACTAAGTCCGATTGTTGATGTATCAGCCTGTTCCCGGAATCATTGATGTCACAAATACCCACCTGGGACAAAGCCTCCCAAAGCGGGTTGACACCAACCACTTTGGATGACAGACCACCAGGAACTACAGTCCCTTACCCTTGCATGATATGCTTGCTAGTCCTCCAGCTACACCTTCAGCTGGATTGCTGCTGAGGTTTGCAAACCTTGCCACGTGACTTCTGTGCCTCATGAACCAGCGAATCAGTTGACCACTGATATTTTTTACCTGTTCAGGCCCTCCCTCCAGTACTGATGCAATTCCATGTTTGTATCTTGGTCCAGCATTGTTGCCATGGCAAAGTTGTCACTACGCTGAATGCTCACAATGTGACGATTCTGGTCGAATGCTGTCAGCATGTGTTACAGCAACATACTGCTACCACCATCTCCGCAACATCAAGGCTATGCTGTACATTCACCAATGTCTGCCTCAACATCTGCAGCAGTGGAATTGATTGGCTAATGGAGGCAGACTCACCACTCACTGCCTATGTGGCATGTCAAAAGGCCGCAAAATTGTTATTACAGAGTCCATGAGGCACCACTGTTCAGTCATCATAGACATGGAGGCCCCAGAACTGTCACGGCTAGTGTGCATAACAAGATATTCTGTGATGGCTTTGTATTGTTCATACAACTCTCTGCCATGTATAACGTGGAGTTCCATTGGGTGACAACTTCTAGCTTCAAGTGGTGCTGAGGCAGGCTGTTTTGCATCTGCAACTGCCGCAGTTGGTCACGGGCCTTTCCAGATCTTGAAAAGTGAGAGCAGATACATCTTGCAATGGTCAGCATTTCCTTTATGTCAGGATGCTGCAGAAACTCCTGAACCACAAGATTTAAACAGTGGGCCATGCATGGAACACAAAAAGAAACCACCATTCATGATGCATTTCACCCATTGTCACTTGCTATGAACCCAGCTCTCAGGGACAGAGGGTTTAGCCATCTGTCAATTTCAGTCAGTACCATGTCCAACATGTTCTCACCATGTGTGAACAGGTCACACTCTGCGCTAGCAATTGTTGCATGCTGGCTAAATTCCAGGAAGATTGCACCGTGACAATCCACCTTCCTGCACTGATTATTCATGCTACCAGCATCACAAACAACCCCTGGCACCTGCGCCCAGTGTGCATTTACACACAGATGTGAACTCCCGCTGTTTTGCTGCTTGTCCACATATCCATACTTAAATGGATGAATGGAGAGGAGGAATGTTGAAGAGCATGTCTTACTGTGTCTGAGACAGTGTGGAACAACTCAGGAACAGCACGGTAGAAAAGTATGTCCTGGATGGGGCTTTCCATTTTGGACAGGCATGGGCAGAAAACCGCTGGAACCCAGAATTCTCCACAAAGGAGAAGAGCAAAAGATAAATTGCCAGCATTTCCACTACAGCAGCATTAAGTTCACGTGACACTGTATGATTGGGGGTACTTCAGCTTATGCTCAAAACACTCTGTAACGTGGGCTGACTTAAATGTTTTACAGGGTGTGTGTTGTTGGTCACAAATGGTTGTGCTCTGTGATGAATGGCATTGGCAGGGGTGAAGTGTGGACATTTGATGAAGACGGTTGCACAGGTGATGATGACAAACCCAGAAATGATGTTATTTTGCCAGATTTGCCAACTGGGTTTGATGTACTACTTGCACTAGACATATTGCATTCGCCACCACCACCAAAACTGCTACTCTCACCAGCACTGGACAACATTTCAAAGTCATTATGGTCCTCCACCTCATCATGCCTGTAGTAATCCTCTGCTCTTATTACGCATTACTGCACAAGTTTAATTTCCTACTGGGCTTAACAGTCATGGAAGGGGATAACATGCTGGCTATGGTTGCCGTCAGTGATACGGGTGAATGCCCCACTGTGGTATTAGCTGCCAGCTTGTGCTGGGTCCACAGATACAAGTGCTAATTTTAAAATGCATTTGCTGTCCTCCTGTCCCAAGATAGCCCTTTTCACCGACCACACGCACATGGCAAACCTGGCAGATTGCAACTGAATCATCATTTGCATCTTGAACAAAAATCCCAAACAAGGGACTGTGATGCTCTGCTTTTAACATGTCCATGATGATGTGGCTTATTTCAGTCTGTTATTTTAAGCACTGAAGTGGGGCGGAAACCCGTCCTGCTATGTAATGCAGACCTGGACAGCAACTGACCACCATGACTACCTATCATATTGAGTACTGGGTCGTCATCATCATCATCATCCACTAAAACCAGTAAATCACAAGTTTTACGGGAGGGATTTCTGCAAACAGATTCAGAAATTTCAGACACAGTCTCTTTTAATTTCTTTTCTCTGATTCCCAACTGGGGTCAATTAAATCATCATCATATTCATCAGCGTCACTGTCACACATCCACATCTTCTGCTTGGATGCTAACACGTGGACTGCATGTTGCAACAACAGCAGCATCATCATCATCAGCATCATCACATTCATCATCAGCAGCAGCATCTACACCACCATCACCTGATATTGTTTCACCACACTGTGAATCACTGTTGCATGGAAAATGAGTGATGTTAAGTGCCACGGTGGATGGAATATCACATTGTATGCTATCGTTGACATGATCATCAGAATCAGGTTCAGTTAATGGGATGTTACTGGGAAGTATGACATCATCTACACTGTCACTCACTTGCACTGCTTCACACTCAATATGTTTGATATGGTACACTGGTCAGAATTAGAACTTGACGCAGCAATGATAATACTACCTCCACCACCACTAACACCAGTAACACTAACACCACCGGCTGGGAAAACATCATCTTCTCCAACTATCAGTGAAGCTACTGATAGGGCTGTAAAAACATTGCAGGAGAAATACCTTTCCTCACATCAGCAATGCACTTCTCCGTCTGTACTACTACCACGCCCACAGACCCTCTTATTGCCAACATTGCCATGGCCAGAAACAGCTTTACTTGCATGTCTCTTTGCAGGCATTTTGGGGATCAATCACAAATATTATTACCAAATTCAGATTTTGATATGTTCACTTTCTGACTGGAGGGTCGCTACTCGCTACTATCACTAGCTGGATGTGAAGCAAAATAAACAACTCTGGCTTCAGCAACAGATAAGGACTATTGTGTTGTGATGCTATCACAGAATTAAAACAACTTCAGTAACCAGTGGTGCTGATGGGGTCACAAAACAATCCGTCTGGTAAAAATACCTTTTCAACGTGGGGGCACTGAATACAGACAGTGCTGATTTTACAGCACTACAAGCGGCAACACTAAGAACAGAGAACACGATCGCAGTACAAAATCAGGCAGCTGCAGTGGATAGCAGATTCACACTGCTGCGCTTTAGTTGCACTTACACTGATCTGTGTCACAAATGTTAAAAGGTGTATTATATTTGATGCACGCAACACTGCACACACAACACAGAACACTTTATGTACAATGCTGAACAAGGAATGCAATGCAAATGCAAAAGTTCAGTGTACTCAGTGCCAAGTAATGTAAATTTGTAATTTAAACAGCCTGACCTTATGAAATGCTGCACCACATTCACACAACAAGCAGCAAGAAAATGTGTACTATCACTGACAATTTTACTATATGTACAGTAACACAGTTATATAACAAAAATATTACCAAAACACAAAGAAATCACTAGTTCTCAAACTTAAATCTACCTACACACAGATACACCCCTCCCCCATGCAGCACACTTCACTGTCTTTCACCACACACACTTAATGTTGTAAATTTACATTCAAAATCCACACACAAACAAAAACGCCGATGATGTGAGCACAGGAGGGTTTCTACAATCGAAGAACTACAGTTGGATCCCCCAAAAATCAAAAATGCTTTCTGAACAGCTTTAAAAGATTCCTACAGACAGCTATCAGAGCACACTGTCTTCTACTCCTTCCTACTCATACTACCTCGAACTGAGGCTTTGCAGATCAATATAGAGCCCATGTGACCTGAACTCCCATGAATCACTGCAAATCCTCCTTGGAGCTCAAAACAAGGCAAAGTGAGGCTAGTGAACTGCCACCAATGTACTCACCATAAGAATTGAAAGAGGTGACCAGTGGGCGAGTAACACCCAGTAGCTGTTTTCAATGCATTTCGTGTTCCTCATTATAACACAAAGTACTCTGCTTCACATTGGAGCACTCTGTGAATCCCCTTGTTCGGAATCACTTCATGGAGCGGATTGAGCCCACTTCGCCCACCACTACTCTTGGTGGCTGGGCACATGAGTTTTTCCTTTGTATTTTTTTCCAGTGATCTTGCCCTCCACCCCAGATGTCTGGCATAGCCTCTGGCAACCTCACACACAGTAGCGCACACTAGACATGTACCACCCTTGTGAGGGAGCAAGCTTCCCAGCTCACCATGAGGAGTCACTACTATACGGATCCAGACTGTGTCTCTCCTTGGCTGGCCCACTTTCCCATTGATACAACTCCCAGCCTGAGTGCCCATCATGTGGATCTGGGCTCACTTCCAAACTGGGATTGCTGCTGTGGAAACACGAGCACTACCACTTGAGCCATCGGGTGACCTTCATTTGAAATTTTAATGATAGAAACACATTTTCTATATACAAAAGCATGGGGAGTTTTCAACCTAAATCACTAATACAAATATTTTTTCATATAAGCATGTATGTTTTCAAAATATTGTCAAAGCTATTTCAACTCCTGATCACAAAACAACATTTTATTGATGCAATTTTAAGTCCCAATCACAAAATAAAAGCCCTTTCAGATCTCATTTGTTTATGGGAAAACATTCCTTTGGAGTTACTGCCACTAAAACCTGGAATGAGCTCTCTCTAGAACCTAAGAAAAATTGCATCCTATTTGAACTTCAAGGAAAAAACAAGAGAATTCATATCAGCCAAAACTATATGCACATGCTTTGGACAAAGATATTGATTAATGTTAATTGTTTACTGTAAATGTTAAAGGTCAAGTAAACAGGCATAAAAAAATTGCAAGTGAAACATTGGAAAAATGGTGCTGCAGATTAGAATCTCACCTTTTTATTGTTGTGCTTCATGTTACTAAAATCCAAAATTCAATACTATTTCATCATGTTTAAAAACATATGCAAAATATACACCAACACTGTCTACTGTTTAAAAGCCATGCTTGGCTTGTATCTAAGATAGCCATGATATCTTTGCATTGACATCATTGGAACAATAGTGCTCCAGAGTGAACATGCAGTATATCTGGGGGACCTATTGAATATGATCGCTTTATTAGCTTTACATTGTATCTATCTGCACAATCATTTATTGTATGTGAAGAGATTATCACACATGTACAGTAAAGTACTGTACTGATAGACACAATGTAAAGCTAATACAACAATGATATTCAGTAGGTCTCCATTCACACTACATGTTCACTCCAGAGCACTGCTCATTTTAATGACATCTGTGCAAGAAGACATCATGGCGATCTTAGGCACAAGCAGAGGGGTGGCTTTAAAGATCATGTGCAAAAGGATTTTGCATTAACAAAGCTTGAATTTAAGTCTGTGTGCTTGATTAGTGTTTCCTAAACATTGCATGTTGTTTGGTTTTGTGGTTTTCTTTAAATCAGTACTTGTTAACTTGCTTTACAGTGGCTGAAAACAGTGGAGTTATTTCTGTCTCTCGAGTCAGGCTTAGGGAGTGATGACATCATTGTGGAATACTGTAGCTTGCTGCTTCAGATTCCCAATCACAGCAGGCTGTAAAGTTAATGGTTTGCTCACCAAGTTTCTTATAAACTCAGTCTGTGGTTTGTATTTAGATAGATTAGCTTAAAATCTATCATTCTTTTCTTATGAAAGTTGATAATTTGAGTTTCAGTGCTGAATTGAATTAGTGAAAATCTTTCTGTGTGAGAGATCAACTAGTCTGTATCACAGCTCTCCATTCTTTTTCACCAGAACTTTTATTTTTCTAACTGTATAACACAGGTTTGTTTAATGGATATAAAATAAATCAAAATTTTGTTCATTCATAGAAATAGTTTATCTTTGATGTAGCCTTCGTAAATATATTCATGCAAGAACATTTTTTTAATGTCAGATTGACAAACAGGTTCCTCATCACATTCTACTATTTCAAACACATGTCCTGTTTGAACTCACAAATTTCAGTCCTTTGGTGGTTTCTGTGTGAAAATATATCATGTATGTGTATAAATATAAAAACTATATGACATCCCAATGCACCATGTCTGTTCCCACAGTTGAGGCAGCTGCAGTCTGCTGCCACCTGTTCCCTGCCCCACAAGCCCCTCTGCCTTCTTCTTCACATTCGAGGCTGCTGCACCCTGCTACCCACTGTCTTCTCCCACATAGTCAGGGATTGTGCACCCTGCTGCCCACTGTCTTCTCCCACACAGTCGAGGATGTGCACCCTGCTGCCTCCATCCCTGCCTAAAGAATCAGGCCTGCTGCACCCCACACAAACAGTTGATGTTGCCGCACCCTGCTGCTCTCTCTCCCCACCCCAGTCAGGGATGGTGTACCTGTTGCCTCCTGTTCCTGTCTCCACAGTCAGGGCTACTGTGCTCTGCTAAGCTCTAGAGTCCCAGGTACCCCTAAAAATGTTCTTACATGAATGTATTTATGAAGGCTACATCAAAGACAAACTATTTCTATAAATGAACAAAATTTAGATTTATTTTATATTCATTAAACAAATCTATGCTATATAGTTAGAAAAATCAGAGTTTTGATGAGAAAGAATGAAGAGCTATGATAGAATTGCTGATCTCTCACAGAGAAAGATTTACACTACTTCAATTCAGCACAGAAACCCAAATGATCAACTTTATAAGAAGAGAATGAAAGATTTTAAGTTAATCTGTCTAAACACAAACCACACAAACCACAGACTGAATGTATAAGAAACCTGATGAGCAAACCATTAACGCTACAGCCTGCTGTGATTGGGAATCTGAAGCAGCAAGCTACAGTACTCTACAATGATGTCATCGGTCTCCGAGCCTGACTGAGAGAGACAGAAATAACTTCACTGTTTTCAGCCACTGTAGAGCAAGTTAACAAATGCTGATTTAAAGAAAACCACAAAACCAAACAGCATGACATTTTCAGGAAACTCTAATCATGACACAGGGACTTGAATTCAAGCTTTATTAACAATATACAAAACCTTTGCACATGATCTTCAAACAGTAGACCTAGTTTGTTCATATTTCTTGAACATGACAAAGCAGTAATAAGTCTTGGATTTCAGTAACATGAAGTATAGCATTAAAAAGGTCAGTTTCTAATCTACAGCCCCACATTTTCTGATTTTTCAGTTGCAATTTCTAATTATGCGTATTTACTTGTCCTGCTAGTTTGTGCATTTGTACCATCACTGTACTGTGCATTATTGAGTGTACACTCTCAGGTCATGCCTGAAAATTGGAGACATCTTTCTCCAGTGCATATACCCAGTCAATAAAAATGATAAATGAATGCATATTAAAATAATAAAATGCTATTAATGTGGTGAAAATGTATCAGGAATATTTTACTATATCAGTACATGAAAACTGTACCGCATAACTTATCAATGGTGACATGACTCCAAGCTTTCATTTTAAAAATAACATCCTAGCCCTAAGAGCTGCAAAATTAAACCTTGACAAATAGATTATCTTTGGTAAGTGATCATTTTGGAACCAGTAAAGCTGGAACCTTCATGCTTTCTAAAATAAATGATTGTAGTCAATGCAATATCTAGAAAATAACACATGGGTTGGTGTTTATAAACAGAAATGTATATATAATAGAGGTGAGTGATACTACAAAACCCTGAGAGCAGAGTTCAGGAGGTTTATGAAAGCATCACATAATGAGGTGTGTATAAAATTATGTATTACACATATATTCATTTTTATTAATTGATCCAAAAGCAAATGGTTTGATACCTTTTATTGGACCAACGTACAGTTTTATTTATTTCGTTGTTTTAACAGGTATAGCACACTAAGCTGAAAGCTTTTTACAGGAGCGACCTGGGAGCACAAGGAGTTAAGTGACTTGCTCAGGGTCACACAGTATGCAAGTGGAAGCTGTGGATTCAAACCCATGTCTGGTCTGCTGGATGTCACCAAATTTGCAGCTCAGAGCCTTAGACCACTGCGCTATACTGCCTCCTTAAACAGTACAAGTCACATTAAACTGTTCCTCAACTCACTGGTGTAGCATTGTTCAATGAGTTTCTAATCTGTGCAGCATTTAATTCAATGAATTAGTAAAAGCTTAGTATTGGTTTGCAACTAGCTGTTAGGATATTATAAGCTTTATTTTCAGCTGAGTGCTTATGAGTTTCATTTCAGAAGGCAGGCTAAACAACTCTTAAGGAATGCTGTGATATGTATAAACAATGCTCTTAAGGAATGCTGATATTTATAAGCAATGCTCATAGGAATGCTTGATATTTATAAACAATGCCATGAAAATGCATTGCATAAACACTGCAAAACAGCTAGTGCCATATCACTAAACAGGAACAAGTGAGTTGAATAGGCAGTGAAGAATGGTTGGAAAAGAATTAAAAGCTTCAACAATTCAAGTTGTCACTGCAGTAGAATCACATAAAATAATGCTACACCAGTGAGTTGATGGAACAGTGTAATGTGACTTGTACTGTAAATGTAACATCTATGTTGGTCCAATGAAAGGTATCAAACCATTTGCTTCTGGATCTGTTCTTATTAGGACCAATCACGACAACTACACTATTTGTTTTTATTAATTATAATTCCTGGTTGGCATTTTTATTGATGGGCTTTGTTACAGGTGGCTGTGATTTTTGAGGCTACCACCATAGAGATGAGGAGCAGCAGTGGAAAGTGAGAAAAGCAGGGAGGGTGGGAGGCAAAGAAGATAGAGACAGACAGACATAGAGAGAGAGAAACACCCACAAGGTGACAAGAGTGGCAACATGTGCCAAGGAACAATTAGAAAAGAGTTTTGTGGCAGCCTACCTGGAGTGCTCACTGCTTCTCTTTTTCTCTATATATTTGTAGAAATTGAAACATTTACATGAGTGAAATTATGGAGAGAACCTGACCATAAGGGGAAGCCAACATGGGTATTTCTTTGGTAACACTTCACCTGCATGGTTTTCTTCCCATTTGCTTATGTTGTGCCATTTAAGCATTAAGGTACAACTAGAGGTTGGTTTAGCATCATCAACCCTCAGGTGCATAATGAGGCCCCAAGGCATAGGTGAGGGCCTCATACACCTGGGATTAGGATTCACTATTCAGTTAGTTTTTGTTTACTAAGTAGGTCACTAGACAAAACAGTTGTCTATTCTGAGGCATGACTTGGGAGATCATAACAGGAAATGCACATCAATTGGCAATGAAGCACAATGAGGATATTACAAATGTCCAAGACACAATTTAGAATAGAGAATGAAATATTGGGATTGGTAAACAAGGTACAGATTCAAAGCAAGGTACATACAGCATGAACTAGTATATAGGATAATGACAAGTGCAAAGGCTCATGATGTCAGGAGCTATATGTCAAGACACCAAGTAGGAAAACACAAAACAAATTATAAACCAACTATGGGCAAGAGCATGTAGTGGTCTTAATTAGGTAGCGAAGTATCCACTCTTGAAGGCCTAGCTAGATGGACATGTGAATCATAGCCATGATGGAATTCCATAATTTAGGAGCAGAGTAAGAGGAAGGCAATCTATTCTAAGTTTGTTCTGGTCTTGGGAGGAGCAAAAACAGAATCAGATAACTTTAAAGGATAAGATAATCTGCTACTGTAAGCAGAGGAAGCAAGACAAGGGGCAATAGAGACTGTTTAACTATTACATTATAAATTATACTTCCCAAAGTGAGGTTGCATAGGGCAGATTTGGGGAACCATCCAAGTTCTGAGTACAAGATACAGTGGTGAGTGTGTTGGTTGGAAGCCAAGGCAAATCTACAGATGGTATTAAAAGCCACACTCCATTTCTGCAGGACAGTTTTGGATGCTGAGAAGAAGATGGGCATCCCATATTAGAGTTTAGAGAGCACTATGCCTTGGACTATGGCAATCTAGGCTATAGAGCTGAGGCTGTAATTGACTCTGAAGGAAACCCATCCTAGAATTCAGTGTTTTACAGGCAGAGGCAACATTTACCAAAAGTTCAATGATGGATTGAGCATGACACCCAAATAGTTAAAGAGAAGCTGAGGTCAAGCATGTTCCATTCTCAGAAGTCACTGACAGTGGAGACTGGTTACTCTTAACCTGTAAGCTGAACCAATTAGCATGCCCTGAGACTTGACGGTGTTTATAATATGAGAATCTTGTTAGAAAATAACCATTTTGTACAGATTGAAGATCAAATGACAGTTGTAGCTTGATATCAGAAATGCTATAGGAGGACTTGAAAAGGACCACACCATGGGTGTACTGTGAGAGAGATATTTCTGGACACAATTTATATGAAGGGAGAAAAGGAGAGGCCCAAGTACTGATCCTTAATGGACCTCAACCAAGGTAGTGGCATGTACAGAAAAGGAGTGAGCAAACCTCACACAATGGTATCTTTTGGCCAGGTAACTCTTAAACCAGGGCAGAGTTGTGGAAAAATGCCCAAGTTGCAAAGTTTTTCACACAGCAGGAGTAATCTACTAACCCAAAGGCCTTTGTAAAGCCAGTGAAGACTGAACTTGTTAGCTCACCTCATCCATAGCAGAGGCAATGTTCGTGGTGAGTGATTGAGGGCAGTAGTATTACTGTGGTCTTTCCAGACATCATGCTGTCACGTGAGACTTCCAGTGGGGAGTGACTAGTATGGCAACTTAGTAGTGGAGCTCCACTTCATACCTGAATCTTTTCTTCAGCATTACTCCAATCCCTCTGAAATTTGGAACACTTGGGTCAGAAAGCACTTTCTAATCACTCAGTTGTTTGGCGGTGGCAAAATAGTTGTCCAGCTTGTGATTTTTCCGATGGGTTTTCAAACAAGGCCAGCATGTCAGCAGCAGTAAAGGCTGACTCTTCAGATATAAATGGAACAGCAGTTCTTGTTAACTGGGAGGATCTCTTGGATATTCGCAGATGTGTCAAGCTTTAGTTCAAGACATTATCAATATAAAGGCCTCCATTTTAGAGTTAGAAAATCGAGTGAATGAAACCGAGCAGTGCATTGCTGACTCAGAACGTTGCTGTATGCAAGTCGAGTCGGATACCACTTGCCATGATGACAGGATCACCCAATTAGAAAGACAAGTGATGGCTTATTACTAAAGGTAGATGACATAGAGAATCGAGGTCACTGAAATAATTTAAGAATTGCTGGGCTCCCAGAAGGAACTGAGGGAGATCATTTGTGAGAGTTTCTACAGGGCTTCTTCCCGAGACTGTTGACCTTTTCCTGGGATAGACCACTGGAAATTGAATGTGCTCACCACTCCTTGGGCCCTGGCCACAGAGGGTGCTCCTCCACACCCTATTCTGGTGTACTTTTGACGATTCTCTGTTAAGGAAAAGATTCTGCAATTAGCAAGCTAGCAGGGCCTCTATGTTGGAATGGCAATTCTGTTTTTCTTTTCAGGACTTTTCTAAAGAATTGTCTGAGCACTGCAACACTTTTGTTCAAATTAAGAGGCAAGCGCCACCAAGAAAATAAAATTTAAAGTAAGATATCTGGCGGTACTGCAAGTATGGTGGGACATGTCATGGCATCAGTTTGAATCACCTACAGTGGTTCAGAATTTTCTTGCTTTAATTCAGGATAAGGCTATACTGAACTCATCGGATGCTCTCTCAAACCAGGATCCTGTACCTGGCTCCAAATTATCTGTGCTGTCTGCTACGGACCGGCAACTAATAGTTTTGGACCTAGCCTTCACCGTGGTGCTTTGGGAGGTTGGCAATATCCACAGCGACACAGGGAAACTCAGAGAGATCTTTTCTCAGCAGCTGCTTTGGCCAAGAAGACAGACCCTGAATCGGACATGGGTGGTGAAGGTCGGGAGTTGGATTGCAGGTATCACCAGAATCGAATGAAGGTTCCTCTACTCCTGATCCTAAACACCCTCGACTTGCATCTGAAGTATTTCAGAACCCAGTAAATCAATTGTCTATGGATTGGGTTGAATATTCTGAGGAGGAGCTTTTATGGATTGGGTTGAATATCCTGAGGAGGAGCTTGTGACAGCATTGCAGTTTGATCTAGTGGATGGATGAGGGAAGCACCCTGCCTGTCAGCTCAGCTGCAAGGATCATCTCCTCTTGAAGCAGCCTGCAGCAGTTCTAAGAAGGTTATAGCTGGAGTGGTCTGAGGAGAGACATCTCAGTTCTGCTGGATTTGTTTTAGGGTGATGAGCTTGTCTAAAGTGTATGATCAGGAGGCCTGTAATCACCTGTTAGAGTCATGTTGCTATTAGCCTGACTGCATATTAACTTATTAAATTGTTCTTTGCTTTTTACCTTTGAATGGGGTTTTGATACTGTGTAGAGTTCCCATATTACCCTGGTTAAAGTTAAATGGTCAATATATATATAAACTGGGGAGAGAAGGTGGAGGGCTGAAGACTTATTGGGTTTATTGTGAAAAGTCTTTCCTTTGGGGCCCAAAGTTTGGTTCTAATAGTATTAGGGAGTTCTTGGTGGAATTAATAGTTCTGTTATTAAAGATGGTGCAGGGATGAGGGGCCCTTTATCTTGTTTTACTCCATGTTAGAGATAATCCTGAGATATAGGGTTTACCCCCATGTGGGCATTGGCGATGGGAGGCGCTAACCTGTAGCTACTGGCTCCTCATGCATACAGTTTGGTGGTGGGGAAGGGGCTTGAGGTTGTACTGCAGATTATTAATAATGTTGGGGTGGGAGTCATGTCGTGGGGATTTCAGTGGTCTGTTTTTTGTTGTGGATATTTGTTACTGGGGTGTTTTAGGGTTGATAGAGGGTGGAATTATTGTTACTGTTATTCTCTCAATGCGGTCCTTTATGCTATATTTATGTTATTTCATATTCATATGTGGATTCTGTTGTGTGACTTTGGGGTAGCTGGTGTACAGGGGTGTCACTTACCATTGAGGATTTTCTGCGTAATGGCTTTCTAAACCTTATTTTACTCTATTCTTAAAATGGCTCAGTTATTGCCGTTAACCTGGAATGTACAAGGTTTGAATATTCCCATTAAGTGGAGGAAAGAGCTTCACTACTTAAAATCTTGTAATCCTGATGTGATATTTTGCAAGACTCTCATTTACTGACAAGCGATGCTGATTCACTGGTGCATGGGTGGTGTGGAAGGGTATTCCAGTTGTTATACCTTTAAAAATGGGGTATCTATTCTTTTAAGAAGGAGGTCCCTTTATTGTTGATAAGTTGGACTCTGACAAGGAAGGATGTTGGATATCTCTGGCAAAGTAGAAAATGTCCCTACCTTGCTGGTCAGCATTTACACACCTAATGATGGCACCCCTGAATTTTTCATACATCTACTAAATGTTGCCATGGAGTTCTATACGCCATCAATGATACTCTTCGTGAGGGGGACTTAACTTTGCTTTTGATCCGTGGTGGACCGGACTCCTTTGGAAAAGGATACCCCATCACATCAGCTAGCCAGAGGTTTTGTTGCATTTTGTGAGGAGTTTAAACTGGTCGACTGTTGTTGAGGCTGCTGAATCCAGCAGTTAGACTTTATATTCATATCCCCAGATTCAAATCATGCAGCCGACTAAATTACTTTTTGTGTAGATCCTCTGTTGTTTCAGACATTTTGAATGTTTCCCATAGGCCGATAACCTTATCTGACCATACCCAGTTTCTCTGGTCTGGGCGCCTAGGCGTGCTCTTGAGGACTCCATGCTGGTGGTTTAACCCTCTTTTACTTTCCTTGGAAGAGTTCCATCAATGGTTTGTTAGGAAACTGATTTTTTTTTGCCCAGTACCTCTCCGGAGGTCTCTTAGTTAGTGATTTGGGATGCTCTCAAGCATTTATTTGGGGCAGGATTATTGCCTTTGCCTCCTTTGTTAACAAGCAACAGAAGGAGAAGGTGAGGGTGCTTACTGCTTGAGTATAACAGTTGGAAAAGAGATTTATGCAACCTCACCAGTAGGTGAGGAGAAGGTGCAGGAGCTGTTGCAGGCCAAAGATCAACTGAATGATATTTTCAGCAGAAAGCTTTGAGAGAGCAATTTTTTCTCTGTCAGGAATATTGAGAGTCAGGTGAAAAGGCAGGGAAGCTTTTAGCCTACTGCTTGAAAAATGAGCCATGGAGACCCAGGTCTCCTATTTGATAGGGAGCAGGAGAATTAGTATCACAACTGGGAGCTATAGCCGAAAAATTTCGGAGTTCTATTTTAAGCTCTATCAGTCATCGGTAGGCCCCTCTCAGTCAGACTTGGAGGGTTTGTTTTGATAAAATTAAGTTTCCCAAATTGCCAAACAGAGTAACTTTAACTTTGGAAAAGGATATTTTTTACAGGAGGTTCGGCAGGCTATTAGTTCCTTAAGTTTGGTTTGGGCTTCTGGACTGGATGGGTTAGCTGCTGATTTTTATTCTGCCTTTCAGCCTCAGCTTTCACCTAGATTGCTAGAGTTATTCTGGGCAGTGGAGAGGTCTGGCATGCTCCCTGGAGTCAATGAAAGAGGCTACTGTCACTGTCCTGCCTAAACCTGGGAGTGATCCTACCTCCTGTGCTAATTACAGGCTCATCTCTGCTGAATGTTGACTGTAAGATATTAGTTAAAATTCTTGCCATGAGGTTGGAGAGGGTTCTGGGTTTGTTAATAAGTAAATCTCATTCAGGATTTATGATGGGTAGATAGGGCAGTGGCAACCTACAGGTGGTAATAGACCTTGTCCAGGTTGCAAGGCATGGGCTGGACTCTGCAGCTTTGGTCAGATAGACGCAGAAAATTGTTTGACTCTGTGGAATGGAGATACCTGCACTTAATTTTAACCACAGTTGGTCTTGGCCCAAAATTTCAAAGCTGGATTAATTATCTTTATTCTGACCTCGATGAGAGTCCGTGCCAATGGGTTATTGACAGCTACATTTTTCCTATCGAGAGGTTGAGACATGGGTGCCCATTAAGCCCATTATTATTTTTGTTAGTAATTAAATCTTTGAACTTAACACTTTCCCAGCATCTGGAGGTTACGGGTTTAAGAGTGGCAGACAAACATTTTCCACATTACTAAACATGGATGATTTGCTTTTCTTGTTGTCAAAAGTCGAAACCTCTCTACCAAGGGCATGGGAGATTACTGATCTTTTCAGTCCCTTTCTGGTCTCTGTATTAATTGGGAAAGACAGAGATTTTGCCATTGTTCAGTGGGGATCAGTCATGGGCTTCAGTAGGCCCCATCCTTTAAAGTGGTCTCTGAAGGAGTAAAATACTTGGGGATGCATTTGTCAGGCCACTTCAAGAGTATGTTCTAAACATCTCATTGATGCTTTAGAAGAAGTGAAGGTAGATTTGCTGCATTGGAGGAAATTGCATCTGTCTCTCCAGGGGAAGATTGCTACCTCAAGATGATGGTTTTCCGCACCTTTTTTATAAGTTATAATCTTTCAGTCATCATTCCTCAAATGTATTGGGCTAAGATAGACAGGGTGGTGGTTGATTTTCTTTGGGAGGGTTTCCTTCCCAGGTTTAGTAGGAGGATTCTACGTGCCCAGGGAGGTAAGAGGATGGGATTTGCCATGGTTCTGGACCTATCATTTATGTCAAGGGGTTAAACAGGCTCTGAACTGGTTTTCACTTCAAATTTGGGGTCTCCTCTGTGGGTGGATGAGAGGTGTCTGCTTAAAGACATTCCGCCAGTGGTTCTTTTAAAACCGTGGGCTTTCTGATCAAAACCTCATGGTCCCTATGCCTTTTCTAGATGGGCTTGGGGTAGGTTTTTCATGATTTTAAACTTGATACAAACTTTTTGGCAAATGTGAACCAACAATCCAGATTTATTGACTGGTCAGTTGCCTGTTCATGGGCCTAATGATCATCTCACAGACTACAACTGTTGGGAGATTTGGTGGATAAGAAGTCTGGCTTACTGGTTACCTTTCAAGAATTGCAGGCTGACTACAACTTGCCGTGAGTGAGTTCTGGCATTATTTGTAGCTTAGGAATGCCCTCTGGCAAGTTTTGAGAGCCTATTGTGTTTGGGAGATAGAATTTGTAGACCGTTTGAGGAAATGGTATAAACTTTCAAACGGCATATTACTCTGTATAAGGAGATACAGAATTATTTTATGCTCAGTTGGGAACCTTATAGGTTAAAGTGGGTTACAGATATGCAGATAGTAATAGCAGAGGATGGATGGGAGAGGTGCTGAAGGCTGCATATATAGCACCTCCTGATTGCAAACTGCAGCTCATACAGAAGAAGATATTGTCCAGATGGTATCACACTCCAGTGCAGTTAGTCAAATTAGGCCTTATGAATTCTGATTTATGTTGGAGGTGCCAATCCTCCTCAGGCTCCATCTTTTATATTCTATGGGGTTGTGATTTATTAAGATCCTGGTGGGAGGAAATCCATAAATGTTTAGAAGCAGTTCTGCAAATCCCAATTACAAAATCATCAGTGTTTCTGGTTTTGGGGACCCAGGTATACTAGATGGTCAGTCTAAACAATATCAGGGTTTTCTTTATGCTGCAACATTAGAAGCCAAGAGGCAATGGTTATTAAATTGGAGGATACAAAATCTTCCCCTTTCAGAGATGGAAAAAGCTATGATTAGAGCCGCCACCTTTTATCGAAAGTTATATTTCAACGCCGGTCAGCATTACTAGATTTTATGACTCCTGGGTAACTGGCTTTCTTACTGTGGTCTTCGATCAGGGATTTACTTCAGACTGCTTCTACTCTGTAATCAGGTTTTACTCAGGTTTATTTGAGGTAATGGTAGGTAACATGGGGAGGGGAACCGCCAGCACCTGGTACTTCACAATGTTGTTGGGGTGGGTACCCCAGATAAGATATTCCTTATTTGTGTTTATTGATGACTCTCTGCTCTGCAAATGATGTTATTTGTGATTGACTTGGCTAAATGTGTTGCTATTCTGGTTCTGTATTTCTTGGTTCTTTCATAAAATGTTTATATACAAAAATCATGCTGTGCAAGAGACAGGGTTATGGGTGGTAATGTAATCAGTGTCTTGGGAACCTACTAATTTCTCAAGAATTTTGTTGAGCACAGGAAGTAGTGCTATAGGTTTATAATTGCCATTTTTTGTACTATTACCTTTCTTGAACACAGGTACTACATGTGAGATCTATTTGTCAGGCACAGTTTGGGAGGTTAGGCACAAGTTAGAAATAATAGTGCTTGGTGCTGCAAGCTTATTGGCAGCTGCCCAAAGTAATTTTAGCTTAAGATTGTCAGAGCCAGCAGATTTTTTAAAGAAATCTGCATAAGGTGGTTGCATACTTCCATGAACATGACAGTTTTAAGGTAAAAACGGCTTGCTATTTGTTAGATGAGGGAGAGAGGGTCAAATTTATGGTGGGGAAGCTCCAATAAAGGCTGATAGATCACTGAAGCTATGGTTAAAGGCATTCAGTACAGTGATAGGGTTATTATACTTGACTTAATTGATATGTAGATCCTTGGGCATAAAGTTACAAGATTAGCCTAGTGCTTGTTTATACCTTTCCTGACCTGCAAGGGTTGCAAAGGTTACCAGCTGTGGAATAAAACTGCTACTTACAATGTAGACCTTTGTTTCATTGATGGTCCTTTTCACTCATTTCTGAGTGTTCTATATTTTACCCAGCCAGAGGCAGTCTAAGAGGTATTAAAGGTGGACTCAGCAGGCATCCCTTTCTTTAAACAAGGTCAGTAAGGGATGATCCAACCATTTTGGGATGACTCTGAGACTGCATACGTGCTTAGTAGTTTGGGGGCATATTTATGCTGAAGGCCTAAGAGCATATGATTGAAAAGGAGAGGACCTGGTTTGCATCATTGATGATCCACAGCTACATCCAGTCCACACATGTGACATCCTGTTTAAATTCTGTATGGTCAAAATTGAAAACTTACAGAAATGAATGACTCTGTGGATCTTCATAGATGTATCACACCAGACACAGTAGACTGGAAGTGTTCACTTTTGCATCAGGAAGTACTCCTGAATGAATACCTCTATCCAGCTTGAATATGAGTATCCAATCAATGAGTGTGGAACATTGACCATTATTTTATCTTCTGGTGGGTTCAGATATTATTTGGTGAAGCTGGAGATTTTTAGGACAACTCAACATTTGTATTTTTGCACCCAAGCCAGTCAATTTTAAGTCACTAGTGAGAAGAAATTTGTTGTTTTGAACCAGAGGACCCACAACATTAGCAAGCATAGGAACATCATGTTAGCTGACAGCACTGAGGGAAAATACACGCAAGGCACATGTAGTTTTAGAAATTCTTCAGAAGGAGGACTGCATGATAAAGTTTCACTTGGGGTCCAAGGGTAGGTGGGCAGCTGGGGCAAAGGCATGAAGATGGTCTTTATAATTAATCAAAGTCCCTCCACCTCACAAACTGTACGGTCACACCTGATGAAATTGTATCTGGGTATAGTACAGAAATTATCAGGTTTATTCCACTTTAACCATGTTTCTGTGATTCCCAGAAAGTCAGGGATGGAATGGCTTCCAACATTATGGGTTAGGCTTCTGTTAAGAAGGACAATTTGAGTCAAGGGGCAGTGTTAGATTGGAGGGGTTGGGCAATTTGAGGCCAGGATTAGGTTCAATAACTCTAGTGATCAAAAGGAGAAATAGAGCTATAGTAGTTGAGCTAGGAGTAAACATATGGTAGCATAAGTATTGGACTGGCCTTCCAATGGAGTCCATTGAGATACTGTTTGCATTTGCCTGATACAAGACATAAGGAGATAATTTTTCCAGCTCTTATACTGGCTTTTAGTTGTTGATTAACTACTAGTTAACCAAGTCCTAAGAATACCTTAATGCTATTATAACAATCTCTGGTCAGAGCCAATATGGCTGTGGAAAGCTTTTGGGATGCTTTTACCCATTATTTTTAATGAATTTGCACAATGCAGATTTGCTGAGAGGCAGTTTCAATGTGATCTTCCTTTTACACATTTTTACAATGTATTTTCCTAGAGTATGCCTCCTGATTGCTACATATTTAGCCTGGATAGTTCACAGAAGAAATTGCATCTTATTTTTGGTGGCAGAGCACTGGCAGTAGGACGCTAGAATGTGTCATACATAGGCATGAGCTGTGAGCAGGTGATAACACCCAGTGGCCATACACCTCAGGTGCTCCCATGTGGATCCATCGTCCCAGTGCCATTGTACTGCTCAATGTGGTGACAGCTGATGCTGTACCACTCACACAGGTCCAGGAACAGGCATGTTACAGCCAACCTCCCATTCGCTTGTACAATCGGGAACTGTGGATGCACCATCCATAGCCTGGAGCGTACACTGTAAATGGAATTGCAGGATACCACACCCCATGGCACCCAGAATTCCTCAGCAGTCCAGAGGGTGGCTTGTTAAACATGGGAACAGGGGACAGTGTGGGTCTGCAGCACTGTATGACAGCAGGAAGATATAGCATCGATAAGGCATGTATTGGCGGTATGACAATTCCTCTTAAGGTTTGCCAGGGACATACACACAGCTGCATACACTGGTGGGTCCACAGCTTGCATAGTGTCCCAATGCATTGTGTAGCCACTTGAGTCATTCTGGGTGCAGGTCCCTGGACTGGGTCCAGTGCAGTTGGCGGCTGGCCATGGCAGGGTGTGGAGGGCAGTGCCAGTCTCTGCCACAGGTCGGGTATGGGGAGAGGGGTGTCTACGTACCAAGATGGTGAGTGGGGGTTCTCTATGCTATGGATATAGACCATGGTTTCCTCTTGGGTGATTGGGTCCAGGGGCCCCTACACTATGGAGCTCTCTGGGGATGGGTTGGATCGATCGAGGATGGGAGGGATACCTCTAGTTCACTGGAGCTGCCAGGCTGCTGTGCACCTGGGTGCACTTCCTCAGCCTGCTCTGTGGGTGGCTGGCCAGGTTAGGCCAGCTATTCATGGACTAACTGTGGGCCACGCTGCTCTGGACTTTGAGGGCACATTCTCACTGAGTATGCCACAGTGTGACATATTCATGGGAATGCACCCTTGACTTGCACAGCATACTTTCTGTGTGCACCTGGCCCATTCTCTTGTGGCCAGTACATCCTGCACATTTGAATATCACACTAGGGCGCACTGTTGGAGTTGTGTGGCACATCTCCCTTTTCCACTGGGATGCTCCATGCTTCTCCTTTGAATATGGGGCCCTGGACTAGGCTACCCTGAAGAAACACATTATCAAAATGGTAAAATTATGACCACATTGAAAACAAGATAATAATAATAACTTTATTTAATATAACGCCTTTCATAGTATCAAGAGGCTTTACAAATACATAAAATCCAAGAAATTCAATTAATATCAATAAAATCACAGCATTTCAGAAAAAGCTTTGCCCCATAGGAAAGTCTTCAGTGCCTGCTTAAAGCTCCCCACTATCCTGCACTCCCGTAGCTGGCAAGGCAGGGAATTCCAGAGGGTAGGGGCAACAAACACAAAAGCGTGAGCCCCAGATGAATTTAAACTAACCTCAGGATCTCAGCAACTCCTTGTCAGCCAAGCGGGCTGTGCTGAGGGGTGTAGGGACAGGAGCTCTTTCAAGTGAGTCGGGGGCCAGAGTCCATGTGGGGCTTTGTAGGTTAATAAACCTACCTTAAAGGTGATCCGCCACTGGACTGGCAACTAGTGCAGAGCGCACAGCACTGGGGTAATGGAGATCTCCTAGATACCTGTGTCAATAAATGTGCAGCAGCGTTCTGCACTAGTAGTAGTAGTACATTTTATTGATCAGCATAAAGCCGTATACAATATAACATTTTAACACCACATTACAAAAGATAAATAAAAACAGTTAAGCATGAAAATATCAGTAAATATTAAAACAGATTAACAATTAATATAATATATTTAACACTTTATCAAATGGTGCTCAATATCACCTAGCCACGCTTTTACAAATGTGTTGATAGAATAAACTTTGCCAAAAGCTCCATAATTTTGTATCCATAGTTCCAAACAAGTAATCCAAAAGATCAGAAGGGGAAGACTGAGACCACCAAGTATCCCTCCCAACCATTTTTTCCTGGATGTTTCATAAAGAGGGCATAAAAGAACAACATGTTTCAAATCGTCTATAAGCTCCAGTCCACAATTACAATAAGGTGAAGAAACCTTGTTCTTATATCTGTACTGTACATAATTTGCAGTGTAACATTGGGTCCTAAATCTTGTGTAAATTCTCCTTTATTAGGGCATGTTAATAGTGCAAGATATGTCTCAAACTACCTGGGTCTTAAGTGCCTTATAATATCCATGTAATTTAAGCATGGAAAGTTGTGGGAGAACAAATCCTATCCAAATCAATGAGTCTCAGTTTAACTTCCTGCTTGATTTCTACAAAGGGTCTGAGATATATTTTGTATAAAAGGTGTCCCATACCAGCTGGCATTATAATATCTTTAATGAGCCATATACCGGGTGTTCATATCCCAAACTAGCCATCCCTATGATTTCTTCTAAACACATTCTTGGATATCTTTTTTCTGATAAAGAAAAAGTTTTAATAGAAATAAGATTTGTTGCTCCTGTATAAGGGAAAGTAAAGTTCGCTGTCCTAATTCCAACATCAAAATACATTTTGGGGTTCCTTGTGGTAACATAAGAATATATCGATACAATTTGTTCAATATAACTTGTAGCCTTCCATTCTCACATAACCCCAAACCTCTGAGGCGTATAGCATACTCATTTTTATTTTAGCATTTAATACCCTCATTATTCCTTTAACGGATGATTTCCCATTTTGTTGTTGAAAATCTTTAGGACATTTCCTGAAGATCTCATTTTGTTCTATACAGTGTCCAGATGTTTTAGTCCAGGAAAATCATGTGCAAATTGAACTCCTAGGTAGTCATAATGCTTAACCCTATCTATACTTACTCTGTCTATCTTAAAGTTTATAGTGTTATTCCTTTGTTTTCCAAACACCACCACATTTGTTTTACTATGATTGATCCTCAGTCTAAGTTCAGTACAGAGTGATTCAAACTTCATCAATTTCCTCTTCAGGCCCAAAGCTGAAGTACAGAGTAGGACCAAATCATCTGCATATGCCAGAATATCTATCCTCAAGCACCCACCTTGGGAGCATGAAAGTCAGAATCTATAATTTGATCCAACATTAAGTTTATATATATATTAAACAATGTTGGGCCAAAATACATCCCTGTCTGACCCCAACATTCATTGAGAATTTTTCAGTTTCATGACCATATTGGTCATACCAGATTCTAGCCCAGGTGTTGTCATGGAGCCTAATGATGATGTCAAGCAGGGAAGCCTCAAGATTTAGCTCTTTAAGTGTTGCCCAAAGAATTTTTCTACTGACGCCATCAAAGGCAGAAGAAAATCCATGAAACAAGAATATAGATTCATTTTTCTGACTTTAACATATTTCCAGACTAGGTGCTGCAGGACAAAACAGTGTTGAATTATGGACCTATTCTTCCTGAACCCATTTTATGACTCATTCAAAATTGAGTTTTCTTCAGCCTAAGCCAACAGTCTGCCCAAAATTATTTTTGAAAAAACTTTCTGAGATACATCTATCAAACTGATAGGCTTGTACATTTAGGATTATTTGGATCCTCTTTTTCAAAAATTGGATATATAATACTACCTGCCTAACTTGAAGGGCGGAAAACCCTGTACCAGCCCATTAAATAATAAAGAAAAATAGAGGAGCTACCAAACTGGAAATGATTTATATAATCTCCCAGTATTCCATCAGGGCCAGGGGCTTTGTTAGTTTTAAGAGATTGAATGGCCTGATAGATTTCTTCTTCTGTAATAAATATTCATGGGAACAGAAATTCTCCTGGACAATTGAAACTCAGTCATTTCCAACTCCATTTGTGAAAAATAAAGCTTAGAAAAATATGAGATCCAGGTTTCTGGTGTAACATAGGCTTCAAGCTTACTTGAATACCTATTATAACCTTGAGACACTATTCTCCAGAATTTTATACCATCCTATCCAAAACTGCCTGTTTTAATTTTTCCTAGAGACCCTGTGTGGAGTTATCCCTAACATTATTAAGAGTCAGTTTATATTTTTTCTCTCTTTTCTTTAATGATTTAAAGTCTGCCATTGTTTTATTTCTTTTATTTCTATGTAATCTCAAAGTTATACCAAATGATTTTTGCCCGTAAACATTGAATTAAACCATGTCTTTTTAATTACTTGTTTACAGTAGTGTTTTCTTTTTACAATGGCTTTAATAGCCTTAAAATCATTTCCCAATTTTTTTATAATATTAATGGACCTATACCTAACAATAATAACATCATGTAAATCTCAAATTTCTCCTGTATTCAGTATAAGTTCAAAACTACTATAATGTATGGGACCCCAAATAATTCTCTTTTCGTTAGCAAGCTCTAGATTTTCTTCCATGGACACCTCCTTCCTTGGTATTCCAAATGGGCATTTCAAGGTGAGTACTATGGGACAATGAGCAGATTCCAGTCTATCTTTGATCTCTAATTTTTGAACCAATAGAGATGCCTTCAAATTAGTCAAAAAGATCCAGGGTTGATGAACCCAGTGTCCCTCTAAAGGTATAGGCTCTAAATAGTCTCCCAAAGTTCTTCCTTTTAGGAGACAAACATTTCTGATGCAAGCTTCCATAAGGACCCTACCTCTAGGGTTTAGCACCAAATCCTGAGAGTGCCTCTTATAGGTAATATTTTTATTAATTAGGGAAGAGTACATATTAAATCAGTATATCTTCTGACAATCTAGAGGAATTCTACAATTAAAGTCTCCCAAAACAATTATAAGGAAAGCTGCATAACTCTCTGATAAATCATCAAGGCAAGTTTTAAGATTCTGAATAAAGGTATCCTGTGCCTCAGTACGTCTAATTCTAGGTGGAAAATAGATATAACAAAGAATCAAATTCTCCGTACCTCTATTGACTAGCACGCCAGGATTCCTCTGTATTAATTGAAATTCTGTTATCCCAAGATCTAACTGTGTTTTAACAAGTAAAGTAAGTCCCCTTTAAGTCTGCCAAATTGTTTGTCTCTAACAGCAGAAAGAGTTACACTCGAATACCTGGCCACTCTGGGGATGGTATCTTGTGTACACCATGTTTCTTGCATACTAATTATATCAAAAGATTCTATAAAGCAGACCTCAGGATCTGAAATTTTAAGATGTATACCCTCTACATTCCAAGATAGAATAGAGAGCAAATCTATCTCTTTCCCTTCTCCCCTAGTATTTATCAATACCTTGGGGTTAGTCTCTTCAAACTCTCCCCTCCAAGTTCCTGCCCTATGTGCCCTTGTCAGGTAGGAACCATATTCTGTAATGGTAAAAAGTATTTGGATTCTCAAAACTTTCAAAGGTAATTAGCAGGAGACGTTGGCTTGCTCAATGTCTTGTAATACAGTATCTTGTGATACAATTGCATGTCTTCGGCCTGATTCAGCCATTATTTCAACAGGTTCCACTGTATGGATTCTCAATAGATCCAATTTCCTGCTAAAGACAACATTTTACTAGCCAGATTGAAATTTTTAAAAGTAATATCAATCTGTGATGATAAACCCAGATCATCATAGATTTTAATAGAGTCAATTATGCTTCTGGAGATGTACATATCCAGTGCTTTTCCAAGGAAATTGAGAAGATCTCCTCTCACCTTTCTTTTAGAATCAGTTATCGTAAACTTCCATCCAAAAACAGCAATTGTTCTCCTTTGCCATGATCTATTCTGGTTTTCTATATGCTCAGTGATGACTCCTAATAACTTCCTCTGTGGTTCACAATCCAACTCACTCTCCTTAACCACATTTTCCTTAAGCTCTCAAGACACTCTGGGATGAGTTTTGGAACCAACACTGGGAATGCAATACCCTGTCCCTTTGTGCCCAAAGACAGTATTTTTCCTAAGATAAAATGTGCTGTAACTCAAAGATGAACAATAAAGTAATGCAGTGTTCCTGTATTGTGGATTTAATGATCTAAGAACTGTCACCTCTTCATCTAAATCAGTTTGACCTATTTCAAAGGCAGCTAAAATCCAGGCAAGAAGTAAGGTTTCTGACTCATTCTCCAAAATAGGGACATTTTGTATCTCAATCACGAATTCAACATTTCCACAGTTCTGTGTAATGAGAGGATTCCCTATATCAGTTATCAGAAATTTGTTAATATGTCCATCCCTCAATGGAGGGTCACTGGTGGTCTCAGTCTTCCCTGATAAGCAGACAATGACTCAGTGCAACAATTTCATCATAAGTGATCTCATTACAATTACTTTTAGGACAAAATTTCACTTTCTGTTCAGGTAATAATTTTACAGAGTCAGTGCTCTTACTACACACCTCTCTCTCCTTCAACTTTTGAACTGAGAGTTTATTCAATTTATCCTGTTATCATTTGTTCATTTGCCTTTTATCACTAATAGATGGTCCACTCTCTTTGTTTTTTTACTTTAGATCTTCTTTTGCTTTTGCTTGTCTCTGAATTAATCTATCAGTGTCACTGATTTCATGATTCTTAGAGTGTGAAGTTTGCATATAGCATTTACATACCTTATTTTTGTCAGAAGAAGGGAGCTGAACCTGGATACCCTAGTTACCATGGTTACCTTATCTGTATCAATAGTTCATCTCCAGTAATACCTGAAAGCTGATGTTTATTATTACACAAAATCCTATCCAGAAGTGCTCTATTGCAAATACATCCGATCTTAAATTGCATATCTCTTCTTTAAGCATGGTAATGTTTTCCAATAATAAAATGTCAGCTAAATATCTATTCTTCAAAATTTCTAAGGTTTGCTTTGAAATAATGGAACTGGCCGCTATGTATGATATATCTATGCATTGAGGTGCATCCGTTGTAACACTAATTCGGGAGGGAACCTCCTCACCCAAAATATGCCTTCCTTCTATATCCTGACCTTTTTTTGTATTTCATCCACCTTCTTTAATCCCTCTATGGTGACACTCAATTCTCTAATTATAGATACCAAATCTGGATTATCACCAGGCTTCATATGTGTTTCTGTAACTAAATTTTGTGATCAAAACTGAGGATGTCTGTCTCTGTAAGCTGGTCCTTACATCCAGAGTCAGGCCTCAAAGTGTTCCTTATAGATGTAATAGTCTCCGTGGTAAATAATTACAAGGGGTTGAAGTCATGACAGCTTCCATAGAAAGTCCCAGCTCTAAGCAAAGGATTCTTCATTGTAGGACCTGAGTGTATCCACATACTGGTCATAAGAAATAGATTCAGCCAAGTGTGTAGACATATCCACGTCCAGATCTGGGCTATTCTGAACCCCGTGAGATATTTGGGAATTAGTACCAAGATCAACTAAATAATCGGGTAATTTGGGTATTTTACCCACATTCAACTGAGGGTAGAGCTATAATTAGGCCCTACCCTATCCCTCTATTAGCCCAAAAATCAGTTATCTTAAGTTGTTTCCCATTTCCCAAAACACCTGTGGTGGCAGGGGAGCAGGGGATATCAGCTCCTTTCTGTAGGTGAAACTGCCTACTTGAGATTTTCCACTTGCTTATTGATGTTTTGTTTTCTATTTTCCTCTTCTGTTTGCCCTTTCTATTTTTGGAAATGCCTATCTACGTAGTGACTTCCTTAAAATCATACATTTCAGATATATCAATATCAGTAGTTTCAGTAATCATATGAAACTTCTTCTAGTACTGGGTTTGATAAATTACCTTGCCAGTTCTGGTAACCACCCTAATAGAAAAAGAGAATACACAAGGTAAAGCAAAACCAAGCAGAACCAAACAAAATGACCAGTCTGGATAAACAGTAGTAAGACAAATCAGCATTTGTTAACTGATATATTAGTGTATATATAATAATAATAATGATCTAATCTAATAATAGTAGTAACAATAACAATAGCAGTGATAGCAGTGATAATACCAATGTTACCAATTACAATATTAATAAATTAATTGCCAGTAATACAAAACACTTCATGAACAAACAGCAAACAGAGTCAGTAAGTTAAATGGAGGTATTAAATGTACTTGGGTACTTCACCAGTATTTCTCCAAATCGAGTAGAGTTGTTATAATATGGATGCTAAATCCAAGTAGATGTTTAAGTTGATGAGATCAGCAAAGTTTGTAGGACATATATGAGTCATTTGAAATTCCACTCACAAGCCAAGGCTAAACACCATGACTGTAGATGTAACCAAATGTTCAAGCTAAACAGCTCTTCCCGTTTCCGAACTCGCCAAGCTTCAATATGAGAAAACGCTCGAAAGTGCCCCTTCTGGATTGAGCATGTAACAATGAAGAATCTGGGTTCAAAGTTGTTCAAAGCCCTATAGGCATCAGAAGCACCATGTGCCTTTTCCACCACCACGATTAATTCCATTTTCACTAAAAAGAACACGGCAAAGAAAACATTTGCTAGAACATAGGACACCCCCTTCCTCATTTAACCTCAACAATAAAATATCTTAGAATAATCTTACTTGTATTTGCAAGGTAATCTGTGTGAATCCCTTAATCACCAAGTTTAAAGGGTTTTGTTCACAGCAAAATAGATATTGTAGTGAGCGGGAGTAGATTAAATTTTGATTTGGGTCAAATAAACTATGAAAGCGAGCAAAACCAAATTACTAATGTAGGTCTCACTCCACGATCAAGATTTACTAGAATCCTACAGAAATCTGGGACAGACTTCTATACCAAGCTAAAAGCATACAATGAAAGCTATTACTATTGCTTAAGAGCACAGAACCCCTTTCAGTCAATAAGCTTTGGAGTTTTCCTTTCTTTCTTCGATGCTGCCATGATGAAGTTGGTGACTAAATGGGAAGGTTGCTTATAAATGGAATACAAATTGCATTGGGTGATTCTAATTAGTTTACCAATAGGCACCTAATTGCAAAAGCAAACAAGTATGCAAAATGTGCAAAAAAATAAGTGATAAACCAACATCAATCGATCAATCAAATAATAAAATAGGACAGAAGCAACAAACAGTAATTAATCAATCAAACAATCAAGTAATCAGTTAAATTCCATCTAGACATCACAACCACAAATGTCTAACAGACGAAATCACTTACTCTAACAGCCAATATATTTTAGCTAAACATAAGTAATTTATTAAAGCAATTTTAATAAACAGAAAATTATATCAAATCCACAGTTCCATAGTCAAAACCGATTTTAATAAAATTCAAAACCAGCTCACAGAAAACAGTATCTAATAAATAAAATCTACATATGTTTATAACTCAATAAAAAGTGTAAAAAGTCAAAATGACGCTGCATCACTTTTGATTACACCAAAATACAGGAGATTGGAGGGTAAAAATAAATGTTCCTTGTTGCAGGAATTACAGTAAATTCTCAGCAGGGCTACTCCATCCAAACAGCTGTCTGAAGGCTGATACCTCTTCTCTGTGACCGCTGTGGGCTCCACCACTGCCCGGATTCCAAGCCCTGATCACAGAGTCGGCAACAGGTGGAGTCTCCGTTGTATAGACGAGCACAAGTTGTTCTGGAAAGGCACTGAAGTTTAAAAAGCCAGAAAACTGCTTCCTTTTCACCTGAAGGTTTAGAAAATCCTTCACAAATCAGGCAACAGTGGCATATCTGTTTCAGGTAAAAAGTAAACTTATCAGCACCCTGCTACAAGAGCCCTCTCAAAGTAGCGTGCAGCTGCACCCTCTGCTCGCAGCAGATATCAACCCCAGGAAGTCCTAAGTAAAGGGAGTTACAGTGGTCAAGGTGCAAGGTCACAAAGGCGTGGACCAAAACAGGCAGGTCGCTGGACGGAATGAGATGCTTGATCCTAGCAATGTTCCTAAGATGATAAAAGGCTAACTTGATGACTGCCACACCTGATGATGAAGGGTCAGCCCGTCATCAAGTATCACTCCCAGGTCATGCACCCATTCAGAGGTAAGGATCTGAGTGCCCCCAAGACTAAACCAGAGGGCAGATCAGTCCTCAATCCCTCTGTCCTGTGACCTGGGTCCACCACCAAAACCTCAGTCTTTCCTGCATTCAACTTTAACCAGCTAGAGCTCATCCAATCCTGGATTTCAGTGAGGCAGCTGTTCAATACCGTGATAGCACTAACCTGGTTTTGGGGCAAAAGACAGGAAGAGCTGGAGTATCATCAGCATAGCAGTGAAACCTCTGCCATACCATCTTACAATGTCTCCGAGGGCAGCATGTATACTGCAAACAGCATGGGAGACAGCACTGAGCACTGGGGCACCCCACATGGCAGAGAGAAAGACTCTGAAGAGAATATTCCCTAGACAACTCTCTGAGTTCTACCGGTGAGGAAAGATGAAAATCATCTGAGCACTGTACCGGACAGCCCAAGGATGGACCTCAGGCACTGAGCAGGACCCCATGGTCCACACTGTCAAAAGCTGAAGCTAGATCAAGGAGTACCAAGATGGAGCGGTTTCTCCAATCTCTCATCATCAGGAGATCATTGACCACCTGAACCAGAGCAGTCTCGGTACTATGCCACTTATGAAAACCCGATTGAGAAGATATTGCATCTAATCTGGGGCAGCCTGACTAAATGCAGTGCAGTGCAAAATGTGTGAATGAAGATCCCTATGACAATGAGATGTAGCATCTCCCTGCGCTATCCAGCATACAAAATATAGGATAAGAAATATTTAAAGGAAATCTACTCTAAAATGAACTTCACTGTGTTCACTGACATAAACACACAGTTTCTTTTGTTTTATAACATATTAGAATGCAGTATTTATTTTGAATGTTGTGGTCATGAGGATGGTGTGTACAGTGTGTGTGTTTGTGTGTGTGTGTGTGTTTGCTGTAGCCCAACTTATTTTTTTCCCAAAACAGCATAGTAGAAAATGCCTGTTGATTGCTACATATTTAGTCTGGGTAGTTCACTGAAGACCTGGCATATGTCTGAGACAGCATTTATTAGATAGTGTCTTTAGAGGTTAAAACAACAGTGTAAATTATAGATTTACTGAGAAAGGGATGACATTTATGAGGTATGAATCTTTCTTGAAAGACAATACATTCCCAAGTGAAACTAGTATTAAGAGCTGTTTAAATGCTAAGTATTTAAATGTGCTAGTTGCTACATTCTGAAGGGGTAAACAACTCTTCAGTTTAATAGGCAACCAATATTTAACAAATATTTAACAAGCTGTTTCAGTTTCCTAATGGCATCTGATAAGCTGTTTGGAGTTATGTCCAACATTCTTAACAGAAAGAAGGAGTATTTTGTTTCAGTTGGCATGGAAGGATACATTGAAAAGTCCAACACCGTGTTCCACAATACTCCATTTTCCAGCTACAGATAGTAAGATGGCTGTAGGCTTCGCCCACAGCTATAAAAATGAACAGATATACAGAAAAGTGTCTACACATTTTGCTATACAGTACTCATAAGCTTTTAGGAAAAACATTTTTCAACTATACTTTCCTGGTTTATGAGGCAAAGTGGTCCTCTTTTGTTGTATTTTCTCTTTACATTAATTCAAACATTTAGGACTGTCAAATTAGAATAGTAGAAAAAATGAAAAAATGTTTTAGGTGCCTTTACTATTATCAAAATCAACTGTTACGTAAGCCTGGAACTGTCCAAGCTGACATTGGCGAATCCTTTGGTGTGATATTAGCCCTCCATGTCAACGAGTAGGGTTCTCCATATGTGGCAAACAGAAAGCGTCATGGTCAACCTCTTCATGGAGGAAACCTGATGTTCTTCAAGTACATTTAATTCTGGCAAGTACTGTCCCTGTAGATTTGTTTGCCTCGTACAAGTCCATGTCCATGTAGGGATGCACTAGTCTAAGCTGCAGGTAGGCTAAAACATTCACCCTATAAGCAGATACAGCTAGATCAGAGGCCCCTAACAAGACCCACACAACAGACATATGTGTAGCTTTTGGGTAGTCTCCAAAACTCTTTAGATGGAATAAAACAATGGGAAAAAACATAGGCCGCCCCAGACAGAAGGGAGTAGGCTCAGATACTGAAAGGGCCTAGAGGCTGTTCAGTTAACAACAGACTTAGGCAGGTCATTTTATTGTTCTGCACAATACATACTTCAACCCCTACTTGACTTACAAAATAGACTTCATAAACCCAATGTATGCCCCAGATGTCAAGTGGGTCCAGGCACCTTCCACCTTATGATCTGAGGAGAATTTACCTCTCTGCTGTCTAGAACTCTGGGTCTCCCACTAAGTTTAACCCCTGAAGGAGTTTTGCTGGGACTATCTTCCAGGAGGCACAGGGCAACATATTTGTTCACTTCTTATGGACACTGGGAGTGGCAGCAGCCAAAAAATGATTGCTTAGGGTTAATTCCAATAAGAGGCCCCATCAGTGGCACAGTGGGTCAACACACTTTCGATTGCACGAAACTGGAGAGAACCCAATATTTGACTCAGTGCAAAACAAACATATGAATCACTCTGGGCTTACCAAAAAGGCTTTGTGGGAAGACTGGCTTCCTAACTACTAGACCATGCCTAGCCGCCAGGTAAATGTAAGCTATGGTGAGGGGAGTCACTAGGAGTTATCCAAAAGATCACTCTATAGGCACAAATATGTTCCTACACAGTAGTTTCTCTAAATCATTGTATTAGAATCTCAACATAATGTTTCCTCTGTGGGATGTTTTGCTTTTCCACTGATCCATGGACCCAAAATCTTTCTGTGGCATATACTTGCTGTTTGATATGTGTACTTTTAGATTCTAGGGCATGATTTTCAAAACCACTAGATCTCATTACCATGTTCATTTACAGCCATGTTGGGGCTAGGGAGGACCGCTAGATCACCAGGCACCGATTTGCTTAACATATTACTTTATGGACAGATTGGGGTGGGGGTCCACTACATCACCAGGGATTATGACATGCACAAGTTTGGGGCAGCTTGAGGATTGGAGGGCGTTAGACTACCAGGGAAGATCTGTCACCATTACTCAGGGAGATTGGGAACTTGGGGGGACTGCTGGACTACCTGGGAGGATTTGACATATATCTGGGGACATCAGAGATGAGAGGATCCTACACCACCAGGGCAGCTGATTATTCTGTACATCCAGTACAAAAGAACTACTCTGTATCCAATACAATACCAATGAATCCTGTCGGGTGCCATGACTCCCATTGCTGCCAGGCTGTTTCCGTGACCCCCATGACACCTCCAATGCCCCTTCTCCAGCAGACCACCTCTTGTCCAGCAGCTTCACATTCCCACCACCACCACCATTCCAGCCCACTAGTGTTGTGTCAGGTGGTGGGAGGGATCCCTGTGGCAATTCAACAGGTTTGGCAACAGTTTGGCACACCAGGCGTGTGCAGCAAACCTGGGGGTTTGCTGCTGGGACCCTATTTTTAAAGAATCAGGAGCAGGGTCCTTGGTGCATCCGAGTTTGCCGCACCCTAAATCATTGCATGTTGCAGCAATCTAAGGGCTTTTTGAGAATCGGGCCCTATATGTTTTCAATCTATTCCAATTTTCTACTTACTGTCCTCCTGAGTTTAGTTCCTGCTACCTGCCTTCCTTCCTTTCTAGTCCCCACACCCTTGAAGCAGCTGCTCTTTTTAAAGCTTCCCTTTACAGGAAAGAGGTTTAAACATTGCACGCATTTGTAAATTCTGAACTTCAGAAGCTGTTAAGACCTTCGTCAATGTCTACTGTAGCTATTGTAATTCATTGCTAGAAATTTTCCATTAGTCCATGCTTCACAGTCCCCAGTCATGTCAAAACTGCAGAGCAAGGCTAATTTCCCAGATTCCATGGAATTACATGTGACTTCCATTTTATGATCTTGTCAGTTTAATGTCAAACAGAATAAAATTTAAATGAACAAAACATAGAAATATAGAAGGCAAAGGCAAGAGAAAAAGAAAACCATTATGGTTCTCAAAGGAAGTGGCCGGAAGGTAAGAGCGAAAAATTTGACTTTCAGGAAGTACAAGGAAACACAGAAGGAGGAGGACAGGGTAGTGTATCTGGATAAGCAGAGGAAGGCAGGAAGGCAGTCAGGAGTGCAAAGGTGCAAACAGGAAAATATTGCCCAGGCAGTAAATAAAGGAACAAGACCTTTTATGGGTACATTAGTGAAAGGAGAAAGACAAGGATGGAATTGTATGGCTTAGAGTGGGAAGAAGTGGAGGTGTAGAAGGGGACTTGAAAAGCAACAATCCTGAACAAATATTTTTGTTCAGTATTCACGAAGAGTGGGAAGGTGAGGGACCACAATTAAGTGAAAGGAGCAATAGTAGGAGGGAGGTGGACACCAGTCCATTTATGGAAGAGAGAATTCTAAAGGAACTCACAAAACTGAGCGTGGACAAGGCAATGAGACCAGATGGAATGCATCCTAGAATATTAAAGGAGCTTAGGAAGGTGCTGGCAGTACCACAGGCAGCCCTGTTCAATGCATCACTGGAAATGGAAGTGGTTCCAAAGGACTAGAGGAGAGCAGATGTAGTCCCTCTACACAAATGTGGGAGCAGGAGGAGGCTGGAAACTACAGACCAGTCAGCCTGACCTCGGTGGTGGGGAAAATAATGGAATCACTTCTAAAAGAAAGGATTAGGAATATCTTGAACTGGCAGAGCACAGGACCAGAGGCAGCATGGATTCACAGCAGGAAAGTCATGTCAAACAAACCGATAGATTTCTTTGACTGGGTGACCAGGGAAGAGGGTTAGGGGGAGCAGAGGATATGGCCTACCTGGACTTCAGCAAGCTCTTTCTACACCATTCCACATAAGAGGCTTGTAAATGGTGGAAAATGAGAAGGGACCTAGGTAAATTAGAGGAATGGTCAAGAGTGTGGCAGTGAAGAGTCAATGCAAAGAAGTGCAAAATCATGCATTTGGGGCACAGGAACCCAGGGAAGCTACATGGTGGGGAGATACTGATGGCCACCAAACAGGAAAGATATCTGGAGGTAATCACATCAGATGACCTAAAGGTGGCCAAACAATATGCCAAAGCTGTGGGAGAGCCATTGGGGCATTGGGGTGCATAGGGAGTGGTATCACGAGCAGATGAAAGGAGGTAGCGAAGTCACTGTACAAATCATTGGTGAGACCCCATCTGGAGTTCTGTGTCAAGTTCGAGAGGTACATCTCCATAAGGACATAGACAGAGTAGAGGCAGTTCAGAAAACAGCAAAAAATGGTACAAGGTCTGCACCAAAATTCATATGAGGAGAGACTGCAGGACCTCAATATGGATACCCTGGAGGAGAGGAGAGAGAGAGACATGATAGAGACCTTTAAATATCTCAAATGCATAAATAAGGTGCAGGAGGGTAGCATCTTTCAGAAAAGAGATGTTCTAGAATAAGGGAAATGAAATGAGTCTGGAAGGGAGTAGACTAGGGATAATGGTGAAATATTTCTTCACTGAAAGGGTGGTGGATGCATGGAACAGCCTCCCAGCGGAGGTGCTGGGGACTAACTCGGTAAGGGAATTCAAAAATGCATGGGATAGGCATAGGGAACCCTAGTGATAGCAAAGAGGTCAATTAGGGTCTGTGGTTTTGCAGCAGGTAGGAAATGAGCAGACTGGGTGGGCCTTGCAGTCCTTATCTGCTTTCAGTTTCTATGTTTCTATGGAACATTGTTGGCAGATAAGAACTGCTAGGCCCACTCAGTCTTCCAAAGGTTCACTGCCTATTGCCTGTCTGCAGAACTTAACTGGTCTCCAGACCCCCCATTTCTGTACAAATATACCTGTGTCTTTCCCATGCTTGAAAACTTCCACCATTCTAGCCTTCTACAGATTCAAATGGCAGTTGGTTCCATGGTTCTACCACCCTTTCTGGAAGAAGTATTGCCTCAGCTATTTTATTTGGCCATAAGTAGGACCTTTGTTTGCTGATAAATTTCTAGAACTTTCTGGCATTTTCTAACTGGGTGTGTCTGTACCTTCAGCAGCAGCAGTAAGAGCAGGCATCAGATTTCGGTGGATTGCCTTTAAATTGTTGTGTGTTTTCTTAACTTGAATTTAGTTTGTCTGTACCTTCAGCAGTATGAGTCAGGAAGGTATTAAAACAATGGCAGTACAGGGTAGGCGGGGGCCAAGCACTGTGGGACACCCTTGAGTCAGCAATAACACAGCAATTCACACATGAGCTATCTACAGGCCTTCAGCACAGGGTGAGGAGGTGGATAGGGCACCAGTGGAAGAAATACAAGGGATGGCAGCAAAGGGAGGTACTGTTGCTGGGCAATTTTAATGTGGCAGAAGTGGAATGGACCATCCCGGCTGCTGCCTCAGCCAGGAGCTGAAACATCATGGAATCCTTGCAGGGAGGCCTCTGGCAGTTTGTGCTAGAGCCCACCAGGGACATTGTGATTCTGGACCTAGTGCTGACCAGTGTAGACAGAAATACAGAAGTCCAAGTGGATGGTCGCCTGAGGTGGAGCAACCACCATACAGTGCAGTTTAATATAGGTACAGTGTCGCAGTTGAGCCACACAAGGTGAGGGTCTTGGATTTCAGGAAGGGGACTTTGCTAGGATGGGGATATGTATCAAAGAAGCCCTGGAGAGGAAGGATGCAAGGGAGGGTTGAGAAGCTGTGGCACCACTAAAAGGAGTTATACTGGAGGTGGCAAATCAGTGCATTAGGCTGAGAAACAAAGGCAAGAGAAGGAATAAACCACTATGGTTCTCAAAGAAGGTGGCAGAGAAAGTTAGGGCCAAAAAGGTATCTTTCAGAAAATACAAGGACGAGAAGGAAGAGGATAGGGAGGCATACCTAAATAGACAGGGGAACAGGGAAAGCAGTTAGAGTGCAAAGCAAAACAGAGAAAAGATTAGCACAGATGGTAAGGAAAGAGGACAAGACATTCTATAGGTACATTAATGAAAGAAGGAAGGCCAGGGGTGGGATCGTAAGGCTCAGAGGGAATGAAGATGAGTGTGTAGAGGGACACCTAGAAAAAGCATTAGTACTGAATAAATACTTTTGTTCAGTATTCACTGAAGGGGAAGGACAGGGACCATAACTAGACATCAGAAACAAAGAGGAGAGGAAGTGAACACCAGTCCATTTACAGAAGAGAGAGTCCTAGAGGAACTCACAAAACTGAGGGAGGACAAAGCAATGGGACCAGATGGTATACACCCTAGAATTTATTTATTTATTTATTAAAGTTTGGTAATTGGTAGGCCCACTGAGTCCCTGAGGTCCCTTTTCAGGGCAACCCGGATAACAATACAAATTATGATACAGAACAAGACAAGATTGGGTTCCAGAAATCAAGTGTACAAGGTTAGAATGCAGGTTACAGTCTTGGTTAGCAACAAGTTACTGTACATGGTAGAGATTGACAAGGATACGAAACATGAGTAACAGATAACCAGTATACAGGTGAAGTGCTGTCTAGCAGAACGGTAGAATGGCCAGGGGAGGGGACCCTGGCAGGGTCCCTAGGAGAGAAAAAAGGGAGGGAATCTATGAGCCATGACAATGGCAAGTACTGATGTCAGTCATGTGGACTTTAGTCTGGAGTGGAAATTAGCAAGTGAGAAGGCTTCCTGCACAGGTGGAGGAAGTTGGTTCCACAGATTAGGGGGCTAGGTAGGAAAAGACCTCCCTCAGCATTGGACCTTATATTGGAACTTCTAGCAGTGTAAGCCCTGGCGTCCGTAGCCTCCTGAGGTTATGTTTGGTGGCTATGGTTCCTACAATGCTAAGGCGGAGTTGATGGTCTGAGCAGCTTGTAAGTCAGACAGGCAGAGGGTACTGTGGCTGAGCATTCAGTGAGGCCACCGTAGCTGGGCCAGGGTATCACAGTGGTGACTTCAGAGTGGTCCTGGATAGCAAAGCGGGCAACTTTGTACAATATTTGCATCCTAGTGACCTCTTGCTTAGCCATGCCTTGTATTATCGAGGCGGCATAGGTCAGGGTGGGCAGCAGGACACTAGTACCAATAGAGAGCCTGGCTTCAGGGATAAGTTGGTCCTTGAGACGGTACAAGGTACCAAGTTTATGGTGTAAGGTCTTGGTAACCTGGTCCACATGGTTCTTTAAAGTGAGGCATTGGTCAAGTGTAAGCCCTAGGTATTTTAAGGAGGGCACTACCTCAATGCCACTACCAGAGAGTGAGGTGAGTTGCAAGGAGGAGGTCCTATCATGACCAAAGGATCTGGGCCCAAATAGCATCGCCTTGGTTTTGCCAGCAATCAGGACCATTTTGTTTTCCTTCAGCCAGACCTCTAGTGAGGTGAAGTCATCTTGGAGGAGGGAACCTAGGGCTGCTGTATCACCCAAGGATCGGTAGACGGCAGTGTCATCCGTGATATTGCGCAACTGAGCTACTACCACAGTGGGTATGTAGGTCATTGGTAAACAAGGAGAAAAGAGGGCCGAGGATTGAGCCCTGTGGTACTCCCTCATTTAGGGGTAGAGGGCCAGATGTGGCACCTTCCAGATAATCCTCTGTGTCCGGTCAGTTAAGTAACTCCCCAAACCACTTGAGAGCAAGGGGTCTAAGCCAATTTTGTCTAGCTTATATAACAGGAGCTTGTGGTCAACAAGGTCAAATGCCTTGACAGGTCTACTAATACGGCACCTGTGGGTAATCCATTATCCATTGCTCTGAGTACATCATTACTAAAGTTGATTAGTGCTGTGTCCATCCCATGATTGGGTCTAAATCCATGTTGGGAAGGGGTTAGAAGCTGATGAGCCTCCAGGTAGTCACAGAGTTGACTGTAGATTAATCTTTCTTGCAGCTTAGCAAGTGTGCAGAGCAAGGAGATAGGCCTGTAATTATTTATCCCTGGAGCCACCTTTGTGTATTGGGACCACATTAGCCTGTTTCCACTGTTCAGGAACGATTCCTTCCCGTAGGGATCTATTTAAAAGCCAGGTCAAGGGTCTAGAGAGGAAGGGGCCCAGCCTTTAGTAGTTGAGGGTTTATACCATCTGGATTCAAAACAAGGGTATGGTGGGTAATGGATCAATGTTCTTATTGCAGGGCTCCTATATCTACAGGGATTCCTGTATTTACAGGGATTTGGAGGCATCTACAGGAAAACTCTTCCATAGACTTGCATTGGTTATACAGGAAAACAGGGCAATTCAGCTTCCATAGGAAATAATGTAATCTACAGGAAAACACAGAATATCACCCTGGAGTTACAGGAAAATGCCAAATCAATATGGGAGCACTGTTGTTGGAACTTGCTGGCCCCTAAGAGGCTCTGAATACAACTGTACAAAATGGGGGCCCTTGACAAATTCAAAAACAAGTTCTCTGTGATGTAATTCTTTTTTATTGTGTACAGTCCCCACGTTTCACCCACAAAATGGGCTTAGTCACGGGATATAGACTTGTAGATACTGTATTCTCTATTTTTCTGTAAATTAATTAAAACACACTGTTATTAATATATACTCATGTGAATTTACAATATGCTTATTGAGGTAACTTCAAAGTATTAACAATCCTCATACCTTAGAAAAATGCAGGCTGCTACTGTAGTAGTAATAGTTTTTTCTAAAAAGCCAAAGATAGCATTCAATCTCTGCAAAAACAAAAGTAAAAATAAAATTAATATAGAAAGCATTCACTGTGGCAGTCTTGTTACTCACAGTTCATAGAGAACTTGTACTCCTTTGTAACTAAAAGCACTTTTCCTACCTTATTCAATGTGCTCTGTTTGTGTACTGGGGAAATCTGCTTTTAAGCACTAAATTCATTTCTGCAAAAAGCCATAATAGTAAAGTTTTAACTTCCTTAAAACATTTATGATGTTAAGTGCTTTCTTAAAAACGTATTCTGCTAAGTATTATTGTAGTTCAAAATGTGGGGTTTAGTTACTTAATTGCTTTTTAGAAAAGGTTTCCACCATTATATCAACCCTCTGTACCAAAAGATGGCTGCTGTTGTTTGTTACAGCTCAGGAGTTCTTACATTCCTCTTGAGCCCGTTTTGCTGAAATCCCGATAGGACGTCAAACGCGATGACGTCACGATCGCGCATGCACGAACAGACTGCTGTTGCAGTCAGATAGCTGACTCTATTCTTACAGCCAAGGTTTCAGCAAAACAGGCACTCAAAGACTGCCACTGTGACTTGCTGGTTATTTAATGCATTACCTACTAGTTATTATGTGTATTAAGATGATAAGTAGTTCCACTTAATAAATGGGTAATATTTTTACAAACAGGCATTTACACATAAATGAACCTAAGATTACATAAGAAAACTGTAACACCTATGACCATCATGTTCATGGAGCTCAAAGGACAGCATAGGGCAAGGACATTGTGTAACATACTTTTGATATATATGAATATACACACATATAAATTGTAAGAAATTATAACAATGAATACTATACAATGTATCAAATCTTTCGATAATGGGAGGTCAAAAGGTCAACTACTTGCAAACGATGATTTTGAAAACATCTTTCCCTGTTTTACAATAAATGATGTAAATATAAATCTCAAATGTTTAAATAGCATTTATATGTTATATGATTTATAAATACTATTATAGGAAAGTTTTTGGTGAGTGCAAAAGATCAAAAGGTCAATTAACAAAGATAATGTATGAATGAAATATTTTCTATTAAACATTATATAGTATGGCTCCATTATTTATATTCTAAATAATACTTTATACTGATAGCCTTTCCACAGCAGGAAAGAATCTGAAATAGTTGACCCTTTACTACTATCTTTATTCTAAATTTAAAGACTTCAAACCATAATTATAAAGATAGACACTGCCACAGAGAACCACCTGTACAGAATGGTTCCTGTCCATACACAACAATATTTCATATTATTCTACATTTAAGTGCAGACTTGCCAATTAGTTTCAACATTCATTCCAATATTTCTATCCAATGTATGCATATGAAAATCCATCTCATCTCTGCCTTCAATAGACTCTCTTTTGATTACCTCCTCTAGGGGATAAATATTTTTCTAGACCCTCAAAATCTAAGTGAGGCTCCAGAGTGAGATGCCTCTATTGAAATGTCTTGCCACTGGAGAATTTTCATCACAGTTTCTTATATCTCCTTTATGTTCTTGTATTCTTCTGTGTAATTCTCTACTTGTTTGTCCAATGTATAACAAGTCACAAGGGCATTGTATCATATACACAACAGCTTCTGTAGTACACGTTATGTGTTGTTTAATTGAAAACCTTCCTGTGTGTGTGGATATATATATATATCTGTTTCTTTGATGCATGATTGGAAACACTGCATCTACCAAAAGGGATCATCCCTGGCATCAATGGTCCCAGCAAGAGCTGGCTCCCTGCCATTTCATGTGTTTTGAATTGTGAATGGACCAAAGTGTCCTGAAATTTTTTACTTTTTTGCTACTACTATAGGTCTATTCTGCAGAGTTTCAATTTGTTCATTATCCGTCTGGACTAAATACCAATGTTTATTGATAATTTTCTAATATCTGCCATTTTGTGTTTGAATTTAGTGGAAAAGACCATTCTTTGGGTGTCACCCTGTGGTGTTTTAGGTTGTAATAATTAATTTCTATTAGTTTGATTTATTCTTGTTTCTGCTTGTTTCAATATATGCTGTTTATATCCCGGGCTTTAAATTTGTGTAACATCTGTTTTGTTTCTTGTACTGTATTGTCCACCTTTGCTACAATTTCGCTTTAACCCTTGTAAGTTGTGCATAGGGTATGTTATTCTTTAATTTTGATTCATGAAAACTTTTATAATGTAACAGCGTATTTCTATCAGTGGGTTTACAAAATAATGAAGTCTCAATTTGTTTATTTTTGTTAATAATAAGTAGATCCAAATATGGTATTTTATTTGTATCATAGTTCATAATGAGTTTCAAATTTCTATCCTTTTGATTGAGTTCTTCATAGAAGGCAGTTAATTCCATAATGGTTCCATACCATAACATGAAAATATCATCAATAAAATGTACCCATGTTACTATTTTGTCATAAAATGTATTACTTTGAACATCATATATGTATTTTTCTTCACAATTTGCCATATAGGCATTAGCATAGGCGGGTGCCATGGTTGATCCCATGGCAGTACCTTTATTTTGCTGATAGTAACATCCATCAAATTCAAAATAATTTTACTGAGAATCAACTGTGCCATTTCCTGTAGAACTATAGTTTTAGGTTTACAACTACTTTGTCTCTTATCTAAGATATGTCCTATGCACTCTATTCCTTGTGTATGTGGTATTGACGTGTATAAATCTGTCACATCAAAAGTGACCAGAATAGGGGCATGGTTAACGCTCAACCAAGATGGCGACCTAACCCTGCAGCTCTGCTTGCATAGAGCCTAGAACCCAAAATTTACCCTTTCTGGGGAGGATTTTCAAGTTGAAACTGATAGACTAGTCTCCCATATCTTGCTTCTACACCTGCGACTTTGAAAGAAACCGACAGCAGCTGGGCTAGTTACGACTGATTGAACCTGTCGCTAACTCGTGCGTGATATGCATGATGGCGCACTCATCAAAGGAGCGGATGAGCCTTCTATTAGAGAAATGTTCGCTCAATCATGGCTAGTATTGACACCCTCACTCTGGCAGCTAACAAATCAGCCTTCTCAATTCAGCAGATCAATTAAAGAGTCGATGCGGTTGAGCAAAAGGCGACTATACAGGAGGATATATTTCAAATTATTCGGCCCTTATGAGAGACAAGCGGCTCAGATACACAGCCTACAAGATAAAGTGGACGACTTGGAGAATAGAAGTCGCCGCAACAATTTGCACCTTCTGGGCTTTCCGGAGGGGTGTGAGGAGGAGGGTTTTACCTTTCTACAGAAAGCATTGCCAGAGATCTTGAAACTCCCCAGGGCACCAAGATAACTATGGAGCGGCACACCACACATCGCAACCCAGGCCTGCACTGGGGAGAGGCCTAGCCCTATCATAACTTGAATCCTGAATTTTATGGAAAAATAAGTGATACAAGCAAGGGCGAGAGAGTTAGGGCAACTACAGTGGAAGGACCACAAGATTATGATATTTCAGGATTATTCTAAAGAGCTAGCAGCCCAGCGAAAGCTTTGACTGAAGTCTCGGAAGTTATATGCGCGATGAGGATCCCATTTACTTTGAGATACCCTGCTACGCTGCAAATCTCAATTAACGGAGCTGCCCAGCAATTTTGTCCCCAGAGGCTGCCATGGACTTTATCACTAAGACTTGCCCACATGGCTCAAGCGCACCATCCTCTAGTCAGGCTGTAAACAACTCGCAACCTCCCCATACAAAAGCTGTTTCTCCTGATACCTTCCCTCATCCAGCCCTCAGGGGATTAGAATCTAGAAACTCGAAAGTCTGCAAGAGACCTCCATCCTCACCGCATGCTAAATGGGGCCATCCCAAGAGAGGAAGAGCAATCTGATACAGACCCCTGCCCTCGCGTCGGAGTCTGATGTACAGATTGAATATATTAGTCCCTACATTGTACATAATCGATTTTCGATCCTGAGCGATCTCTCCATTGCGGAGGCATGTGAAGAAATGGACAATGGGAGTGAAGACCCGGGATGCAGTCCTCGGAAGAACCACACACTGAAAGCACTCAAAATGTTGAGAGAACTTTAGCGATCCTCCCACCCGATCTCCAGGCCCCAGGCTCGCCCCCAGACCGAAGCTTGGGCCGTGAACCCGTGGAGGCAATACAACTGAACCTACATGAACATTGGGAATTCCTAATAGTTTAATCTGTTCAATAGTCAGATAAGTATCTGAAATTGCTGTTATTGCAAGTTGTCATTTTCTGGGTGGGAAATAAGGTACAGCTCTCTTGGTCTACATATGGGAGGTAATTTTGACCTATTTCGGACTAAGGTTCCTTGCTAAGATTAATTCAGCCTGTGTCATACAGGCTACTTTGCTTAGGTGTTCGGTTTGGTGACCAGAAGCTGTTTATTGAATGGGATAGCTGGTATGGATACATGACAGGAGTATATACAGATGTGGTGCCAGAGACTACAAACTGGAGGGCAGGAGCACTCGATAAGTCTGCTGGGGCTGCTCAGCTAATAAGGGAGTTAGTGGCACCCACCACCCCTTCATCATCCTCCTATTTGGCCCGTTGTCCTCACAACACAGATCCCAAAGTTTCTTTTGTTCATATCTCATCCCTTACAGTACCTTGTCCTGAGGGATATGCAGTGGGGTGTAAAATGCTTTTCTGGATCCTGAATGGGCTGTATGCTATACTAGGTACCTAAATAATGTTGGAGACTTTATATCAATCCTTCTGTAATGTCCTATGTTTCTGGCACACTTGATATTTGCATCTGGTAATGAGCTTTCCTTTTCGTTACAAGATCTACTGTAAAATGTGTCAGCTTAACTGCTCTCTCCTGTAAAATTGCATACCTATGCTGTTAAACCTCTAGTATAAGAGTTGAATGTTTTCAGGGGCCAATAATGATTTATCCTTTGGGGATGTTTCCTCAGCACTATCTGGAGGACATCAACATAACAACGAGTTAAGAATTAGGAGCGAGCCACCTGCAATGCTACTATGCTCTGTCTTGATTTCACTTAGCCGCTGGTTTCTGGCAGTTGGCAGTAATTCTCAAGGCGAAGCAGTCTAAGTACACAAGCGGAGACCTTGATTTCTTTATTGGCACAGAGAAGTATGCTGATCTGAGATTCCGCTGACAGCACTCTTACCCCACTAGTGGGGTTGGCAGGTAGACCCGGATATGGCTCTAATAGAGTTGACTAGTTGCTCCTCCTGCTCCTATCTCAGTTTTGGATAATCTGCTATATACTCATAGTAGTAGAGTAGTTTTCCCTCTGCTGTGGGAAGTACTTGTTCCACACACCCAAGGGCTGACAGGACATACCATTGCATTGTGGTCTCTAGCCGGTTTAGCCTCTACCGCTCTTCCTTTAATATTTCGTAAATGTTAGTTTGATAGTTAGGTATTGTGGCAGTACATAGTCTCTACAGTCCTGTTAGCTAACTCTTGCTTGGTACTGGGGGCCCTGTTAAGACTGGGGCGGTGCTTCAAATACCAAGCAGACTGTAGCACCTAGCTCCTTTTTAGGTTCTTTTCTATACTTATATATTGGGGCACTCAACTAAAATGTCTGATATTGTGATGCATACATGGAATGTCAGGGGCTAAACTCCCAATAAAATGTAAGAAAGTCCTGGCTCACCTGAAGCGAAGCAGTCTCAGTGGCCTTCCTGCAGGAGATGAAACTTCCAGGAAGGATCATATCCGTATGAAGAAAGATTGGGTTGGCCAGCTGGTTCAATCTAATGCCCAGTCCAGGAAACACGGGGTTCTTATCTTGGTAATAAATCTCTTCCCTGGATGCTAGACCAAACACGGTCAGACTATGAAGGCAGATGGGTAATGGTCACTTATAACACACCTACTGGTCCACTTACTCTCTGCAATGTGTATGCCCCAACAAAGATGTCCCTCAGTTCTTTCATAATTTGGCAGAGGTATTACTTGAATTTAACCCTCACGGACTGCCGCTACTTTATTGGTGGGGACTTCAATCTACCCTGATGCCTGTCCTAGATAGGAATGATGGGGGAGGCGATCTTAGAAGTAGGAAGGCTCTCCAGCAAATGATGTCTGATCAGGGCTCACAGATCTCTGGAGACTATTCCACCCCAGAACAAGAGACTACACATTTCATTCGGCTTCAAATGCCTCATACAGTAGGCTGGATTTTTGGCTTGGTTCATCTACCCTGACTACTAAAACTCTGGATGTCTCAATTTTCCCCTGCATCTCCAAACATGCCCTTGTCCAACTTCTACGTACATTGGGATCTGGCCCTCTAACTAAACAATGGAGATTGGACCCTCTTCTAGTTAAGGACCCCAATTTTATCCACTGGGTTAGTAAGGAGGCTTTCTTTTTAGCTGAAAACCCTGTAAGTGATACCTCTGCTAGTATAACTGGGAAGCCTTCAAAGCTATGATACGAGGTAACATTATGGGTTTGCAGTCACAAACGCAGGCAGAGGGAAATGCAGCTGCTCTCTTGAACAGAGCTTGCATGAAGCTGAAAGTGTTTTTAAGGCGATGCCTCCCTACCATTCATTCTGATATAGGTAAATCCATTCTGGCTATTTGGTTTGAAATTAATCAGCTGCTAAACAGGAAAGCTGAGGCCGCTATCCTTCATCTTAAACATACCTTTTGGGAAGGGGGACAAAGGGGTAAAGTACTTGCATATCAACTACGAAAACAACAGGCTAGCAGATATATCCCAGGTTTGAAAAATGAATTAGGGTCACTGTGTACTTCTTCTGGGATATTAATGGGATTATGTCCACATTTTACAAAAAGGCTATATTGTTCCACCCACACTAGCCCTAATACGACACCCAGGGCTTCTAGATACCTTAGGCTCTGCCTAAGCTGCAGAGCCAGCAAATGCAACTTCTAGATCTCCCATTTCAAAGGAGGAACTGACCACAGCCATCTAAAACTTGAAAAAAGGCAAATCCGGGAAGTGATGGGTACACGACAGAATTCTACTAGATTATGGCCTACACTATTTCTCCCTTCTAACTCAAGTGTTTCAGGAGATAGAAATCATGGGAGTTTTACCCCCACCATGCGAGAGGCAACTATAGTGGTAATTCCCAAAAAGGCAAGGACCCTACCAATCCGGGAAACTACCGCCTATTTCACTTATAAATTTGGACAGTAAGCTTTACACTAAAATTTTAGCCCACAGACTCAGTGCTCTGTTGACTGACCTTGTACTCCCTCACAAGTGGGTTTTATACCTGGAAGACATAGCTCAGATCACTTAAGAACTCTGCTGAATCTGATCCCTTCGCCAAGTCTCTTCATACCCCGCTGCCATTATTATGGTTGACTTGAAAAGGCATTTGATTCCATCGAGTGGAATATTTGTATCGACTTTCCCACTTAGGAATAGGGGAAATATTTCTTGCCAGAATAAAAGCTATATATGAAGGCCCCACAGCCAGAGTCAACACAAACTCAATGCTTTCTGATCCCTTTCTTTGGGTAGAGGCACGAGGCAAGGGTGCCCACTCTCTCCTCCTTTGTGCTGGCGGTGGAACCTATGGCTGCGCCATTCGTAACCACCCAGAGATCAAAGGGTTAACAGTGGGAATACATCCTATATAAGTTTTATGTATGCTGATGATCTTCTCCTCCTTTTGGAGGATGCATACACTGCTATCCCCTGCCCTTGCCCTGCTAGATGAGTTTCCAAATACTCGGCTACGGCTGAACTGAACAAGACGGAGGTACCCTCAATGATCACTCGCGCTCAGCAGGATAGCCACAGATGATCTAATCTGGGCACCAGAAGGGATCATGTATTTGGGTATTTTTTTGACCCTGTCTTTAGAAACTATTTGGCAGGCTAATGTACAACCCTTCTTTCTTCCATTAAGACAGACTTCGATAGATGGAGGCTTCTTAAACTCACTCTAGTGGGGAAAGTGGTGGTGGTGACACTGATCTCTGCACCCAAGTTATTCTATCTCCTGATGCACCTGCCGATTCCCTACCTGCACAGTGGTTTCAGGGTATTGATAAACTAATCGGGATTTTCTATGGGAGGGATCCAAACCCAGGTTCAGCTGATCTAAACTAAGGTCACACTGGAAGGTAGGAGGGTGGAACCTCCCATGGCCAGAGAGATACCGCCGGCTTTCTTTTGGCACAAATGGTTAACTGGGCCCGCCTCCTTCCCTCTCTCACCGCAGTGGGTACAACTAGAGATGGATATAATGGGGTTGGGTCACCCATCATCCCTTCTGGTCCAGAGGGGCAGCCCTAAAAATCCGGGACCAGTAAGACAAGTACAGAACTCACTTCCCCAACAGTGTCTGCAGCCAGGGAAATTGGTTTAGTTCTCACCGCAAAATTAATCTGGACCCTCTTCCACTCTCCCACGTGCCTATCTGGCAAAACCTAGACATTATTATAGGAGAAGTCAAATTTATGGAGACACTGGATGAAACTGGGTATCACTAAGGTGGGTGATTTGTTGACCCCAACCTCAAGGCCATGCAGACATTTCAATCTTTAAGACGATAATGGGTATCCACCACTAGACTTCTGGAGATATCTCAACTTAGGGATGCAATTCGGCATCTCTTACCCATACTGTGGGTCGTCCCAAACCTCGCCATTGGCCAAGTGGATAAGCTGCACCAAGGGCCTTGCTGGTCAGATATATGCTACTCTTCGAGATACTCTTCCATCTCAATCTGACGTAGCAAGGCAAAGATGGGAGAAGATGTTGCAGACCCATATATCCCCGAGGCCTGGGATAAAGCCTGGATAGATGTACATATCTGGCTCACAGATGCCAAATCCAGACTAATCCAAAACAAAATTGCTCATTCTTGGTACAGAACCCCAGTTATTCTACATAAAGCTAAAGTAATAGATCAGGACAACTGCTGGAGATGTCAACAGCTGGGAGGAACCTAGTGCACATGTTGTGGACCTGCCCAAAGATCCAACCCTGTGGCAAGAGATACAAGAACTTGCTTCTAAGGTTCTTCAACAGGCCATTCCTCTGCCCGCTTCTTTTGTATCCTGGGGATCTGTGCTGATATGCCCAAACTGACACCTTAAGATATAGGTGGCTGGCATTTCTGCACTACAAACAAAAGAGCTATTTTATGCCAATGGAGAACCTCTGTGGTTCCCACTGTTGCAGAAATAATGGGGTCCCTGTCTACTCTCTTCTAAACTGGACAATATATCTTATTTACAGAAGTCCAAACTTTCCTCATTTGCAGCCTGCTGGGATCCATATCTTAAATATTTGTGGAAAGCCCACCCAGTACTGGGAATAGGGTGAATATCAACAGTTTCCTCTGCTGGCTTATCAGGTAATATGACACTTGGGTTCTCTACCAACGCCCTATTAGTAAGTGGAAAGGCCCAGGTTTCATTTGATAGCATTGGAAACTTTACTTGTTCTGATTCAACATATGTTGCCATGCTGAATGCTTAATTCAATGAGTACAGATTTAAGCTTGGGATATTCTTGTTTCCGCTCCAGGATCAGTATGGTCTCTTGCTGAGCATATGTACTTTCTCATTTAACTTTTTCCAGATGCCATGAAGAGGAATACACCTAGGGTAATTTCACAAGTTATTGTTGAGGTGTGTATGTCCGGCAATGAGGATGCTCTGATCTGACACTAGGCCTTGGTGAGTGCCCTTTACATGATTGCTGCTGGACGCCTACGGGGCTCGTGGTATGCCTCCTGAATTCCATGGTATGTCTCTGCATAATTAGAGTGTTCTTGTCACTAGAAAGAATAGAATCTGTATGTAATAAGGGAATTGATACGTCTATGTACCATATTCTCATGTTATATCCTTTTGCCTTTCCCCTGATTAATGTATGATACCTTGCACCTAGGTGAGACATAGGGTGGTTATATGTACATACTAAATATGTGACTGTATACTGCATTATGATTTGTATGTTCAGTTTTCCTACGGTTTTGGAAAATAATAAAATTATTACAACAAAAGTGACCAGAATACTAGACTCTGAACTCCACTTACTGAAATTTGTTGCAAATGTCTTATCATGTCTGATGAATCTTTAATACTGTATATGATCTAGTGTTTTCCACTAATGGTTGCAGATGAAAATTTATGTACTTAGACAGTGGTTCAAAAATGGAACCAATTCCAGAAACTATTAGCCTTCCAGGTGGGTTGGAAATATTTTATGTATTTTAGAATACAATAAAATGTCGGATTCTAGGATATTCACAATATAATAAACCTGCTTCCATGGCTGAATCCATCCATTCAACGATATTCTTCTAATAAACCATTAATTTCAACTTGAATATTATGAGTGGGATTTTCACATAATAGTTCATAATTTTCTTCATTCTGCAATAATGCAAGACACATTTCTTCGTATTGTGACCTATCTTGGATGACTATCCCACCTCCTTTGTCTGCCTGTTTAATAACAATGTCTTTGTCCTGTTTTAAATGCTCTAAAGCAAAACTTTCTAGTTTGGTCAGATTTTATATAATGGATTTAATTCTTCCCTTTACTAAATAGAGCTAAAACCACCTTTTTCCACATTATGGCAGAATGCTTCTCTCCCATGATTTTTCCCTATAGGTGGGTTATATTGTGATTTTACTTGAAGTGTTTGTCTCAATTTCTGTTGATAGGGTCTTGGACTATATTTGATGTGGTTCCAAATAGATTTTTAATCTAAGATTCCTAAAAATTTCTGAAGATCTACTTCTAAGTCAAAAGGTTCACAGACTGTGTTGGTGCAAACGAGACCTAAACTGAGCACCTGGTCTCTATGGGTGTCAGTACTCTTTACTTAAATTAAAAATGGGTATGGTGTCTATGTCATTCTCCTCTCCCTGTTGTAAAACGTCTTATGTTTTTCAACCTTGCCCTCCTCCCTGTTTCCCTTGTACCTCTCCATCCTTCCCCTGTTGATAAATTCTCTGTTGGTGCCCTGATTTCTTAAGTCATATCTAACTTCTTTATGTGTGTCACTTGACATACTCAGTTGTTCTGTGTCACCATGATGTATATTAATAATCTCACTTGGTTTCTGAGTATCCCTAGTGTAGCTAGTGTCACTGTCAGAACTTTCATATGTATTATAGGTGTTGGCAGCAAATTGTCTTTAAATTTCTTAAACTTATAAACTCTACCATCACGGTAGTCATTTGTGTCTCTAATAAACTTCTTAATTTTCTGTTCTTTCAATCTACCTCATAATCAAGTAATTTTTGTTTGATGTCTTCTATGAGTTTTAAATTCCTCTTCTTGAACCTTGAGTTTGAGGAAATCTTCTGTCTCCTTAATTTATTTTTCTATGGCCTGTCTTTCATCAATGATAGCTTCTATTAAAACATACATAAAGTCACATGATGCATGGGATAGGCATAAGGGAACCCTAGAGGTGGGAAGGAGAGGCTAAACCCGATGACCAAGTAGGGTCAGTGGCCACTGATGCAGGTAGGAATATGGGCAGAATGGATGGGCGTAGCAGTCCTTATCCACCATCAGTTTCTATGTTTCTGTGTTTCTCATACCCATCCTGAAATTTCCTCCAATTGTGTGTGTGTGTGTGTGTATCTCTGAGAGTGAGAGAGAGAGAGAGAGAGAGATAAGTAAGAATGAAATAGTGTGATGTAGCAGAGGCAACAAGCATCACAGGGGCCAGACACAAATACACCACTGTCATAAATGGAGAGAATGCAGAGATATGTGACTCATTTCCAGTCAAAGCACTATGTGGAAGAAGACACTCTACATATCCAGTCACATACTTCCACAGCCCTTTCTCTCTCCTACATCATGGCAACTCGTCAGCATGGCTCCACCCAAGCAACCCTAAAATGAAAAGCTGGGGCTTAAGGATGAGCCAATGGTGAATTTGCATTCAGTGAACATACTAAAGTCAGGCATTTCTGGACACCAACAAAGGAGGTTCAAAACATGTTTATTCTTTGGCATGTCAACACTTTGATGTTATGATACAACACTTGTTACAGGAGCACCCACTATGCATGTTCAAGTTTTTGGCAACCCACATGGCCTGCAATAGTCAGTCAGCAAACCTAGAGATTGAGAAAATCTCATGATGCACATATTTCCATGCCATTACTTTGATGTCACGATGCAACACTTGTTACAGGGAGCACCCACTATGCATGTTCAAGTTGTTGGCAACCCACCTGGCCTGCAACAGTCAATCAGCAAACCTAGAGATTGAGAAAATCTCATGATGCATACACTCCATGCCATTTCAAGTTCTCTCACAGGGAAATAACTGGCTAATGAAACAGCTTCTTTTATGTGAAATAAATGACTACTGATCTGACAACTTTTCAAGTCATCAGAGAATTATGCATTATCATTCCAGGTAACAAATTCTCACTACATTTACCTGTAGTTTCAGGCAGGCATGCTAGTAAAATAATGCTGTGGATGAGAGAAGAGAGTGCCACGGTCTGCAGTGCCAACTGCAGGCCATCCTGCAGCAGAAGCAGGCATAATCAAAATTTAGAAAATGGGTAGGGAGAATTATTTTAATGCTACCAATTAGCTGGTCTGGTATCAGGCAACAAAGACTGAAAATAAATAATATTGCCATAAAAGGCAACCAGAATTGTCTGATGGCAGCCCTGAAGGAATGGGGGAGAGGTGAGCTAAGCAGAAAGGACAGGGAAGGATGGGGTGGGGAAGGAAGGAGACTAGCCTGGGAAGGGGCAGAGCTGGCTGATGTCAGAGCAGACAGATTGAAGGAGGTGAGGGACAGGTGAGGTCATGATTGGCAGGTTCAGGGGAGTGATACGTACACCTGTGGGGCCACAGGATTAGCTGTGGGCCTGGCTTGAAGGGGTCCTTGCCTGGGGTCCTTTGGGGGTTTATAAGGCCAGGGATGAAGTTTTTCTGCTCTCTTTCTGCTGGGATTTTTCAATTTGTGATCTCAGCACAACGCTTAGCAATGTTCCTAGGCATTTACACCACTAGGTAAGGTATGCACCTTTGGGCCTTGGTTATCCCTAGGCCTGAAGGAGTTTTTCTTTCTGCTTTGCATATTTTAAAGTGAATAATATGTCTGAATTTATGTTTGTGGGCAAAAAGTAGGGCCCTCATAATGTTCATTTGCTCTTATTATCAAATGGTTTGCTGATTTTTGATACTAAGTTGCATTTGGTTAGAGTTAGGCCTACTAGCCACGTGGCAAAGGGGAAACAAGCCCTATTTCTTTCTAGGATCAGGCAGGGTAGTATAGGATAATAAAATAATACACATGAGAAATGTTGGCACTTCATTGTCAAATTGGGACAGATTGTGTTGCTTTTGGGCATTTGCACTCATTTTGTTTTGATCCCTTGGCTGTGGAGTTTTGGTGGCATTTGTAGTAGCAGTCCTGATAATTTTAAAAGGTTGGTTTCCCTTTGCTTGGTGTTTGTTCCTGTTTCTGGGGTTGATTAAAGTAGAAGTGGCAGATTTTGCAAGGTTCTTGGCCTTGAGACCACCGAGGCGGGCATTTTGTGGTTTGTGCAGAAAAGGGTAAGAGGTAGAGAGTTTCTGGATGCTATGGTGCTTATTGTGCAGTGTCTCGCCTCCCAATCTTGAAGGGCATTACAAAGGTCAGAGCACTGAGAAACAAGGGGGTGCACTGCCGGGCTGGGGAGCCCAGTGATGAATATCTGAACAAGAGGACAAAGGAAAAGACAGCGATAAGGCAGAGGGCCCTGAGTTGTAAATTGGATAGGTTTCAGGCCACTGTAGGGAATGACTGCACAGAGACAGAGGCGTGGCTCAGCAAATAGGCCACCGCCACATGGCGGTGGTATTCGAAGTCACTGCCATGCAGTCATGAACAGTGGGTGTGGAACACCTGGGGTTGGGGAGTCAGTTTGTTGCAGAAGAACTCATCTGGTGGCCAACACATGGTACCAGGACTGCGGGTATAATTCTCACTGAAGTTACAGGAGAGGTACTGTGTGAGGCCAGAATGATAGGGCCGTGGCCACATGGTGATGGAAGGGCACAATTTATGGGTTTTCTGGCTCAGGGACAATGGGTAGAAAAGGCAAATCCCTGCACAGCAGCAGAATTTATACCTGATAGCTTTCAGGATGTGGAGCATTTTAAACAACGGGCATGGTAATTACCCACAAAAAAAAAAAAGGGGGTGCAAGTGCTCTAAAAGGGGAGGGATCCAGGCATGAGGATATTCTCATTGGGGCCTAGTTTGGTAGGCTCATTTCCAGTCCATAATCAGGACCTTTCATTCATGCTTTTTCCAATCTAGCTGGCAGGCACAGCCACCAGGAGGAAAGAAGGAGTCTGTTTTGAAGGGGGTGAACTAGGTGGTATTGCTGGGGCAGGGATAAGCTGCCCTGCACACGGGCATCATCAGGAGCATTGCAGACCTTGGTCAGGTGGCACAAGGGAGGCCTCCGCTGACAATGGCTCAGGCATCTGGGGGATTGGAAGCAGTGCGATGGTGCTGGGAAAAGGGGGAACGATGAGAGAGCAATGCCCTTGGGTGAAATGAAAGTTATAGCCCACGCCCTGGTTATGCACCTCGAGGAGGTCCTGGGGCGGCTGAAAACAGGCGTGTGGGGGAACAATGTGAAGGAGGCCATGGGGCTAATAAAGTGGCAGGATTTGTGCGGGGCACATTTGGTCCAGTGCAAAATGGAGGGAGGGACAGGAACATAGCAGGGCCCATCGATAGTGCATTTCAACATTACATGGGAACATATGGATATATGGGGCATCTCTCGGACATGGGGCAAAGAGTGTCAGGAGTCAGCAGGTTTCTTCTTGCTTGGTCTCAAGGCCGAGGTGGGCAGAGTTCTTCGCAACATGAAGGAAAATGGGGGAAAATTAAAAGCGATGCCCAGACCATGTTTCCTCATTCCTTGTTTCTTGACAGCATCTCTTTCAGGAATGGCACCCAAGAAGCAGCCTGCCACAGTTTCCAGTTCACAGCTACAAGAGAAGCTGCAGCACTGATGGGAAGATGTCAGAGCTATTGAGAGGGCCCAGAGGAGAGAGGAAGAGGAGGCAGCAGAAGGAAAAAGAAGCAGCCAGCAGGACCCCAGGACAGAGGTGCAGGGGAATGCCCCAGGGGCCAACACTGGCCCCGGAACCAGCCCTCTGCCTGACCCCACACTAGAACCATCGGATCCAGACACAGGAGTGGGTAAAGGCTTGGGTGAGACTTCTGGAAAAGGCATCCTAAAAGAATATGTGGAAGGGCTTTTGAAGGAGATGGGGACAAAGGCCTGGATATGATGGAGAGGCTTTGGAGGAATTTAAGAAGGATAAAGGAGAAAAGGGGGACGGGTGGGCGAGAGTGGGAAGGAAGCTGTATGATGCCACACCAGGTTTCTCATTGGGGACCATGTACCAGCATCTATTAAAGAAAAGATATGAAAGGAGAATACATGGACATGTTTGGCCTCTTGGACAAAAAAGACGGCCAAGAAGTATGAACAAAAGGAGACAGTAAGTAAGTCAGAAATGGCAGTCACATTAACAGTGGTGGGCCATAAAGAAGAGGAAGCCAATCACAAGGGAAGAACTTCAACACTTGACAGGTGGGTTTTGATCTATAGTGCCATTTTATTGAAGAAACAGCCAGAGCTGGCCATTCCTCTATTGATCTACACGGCCATTATTAGGGATGCTTATAAGACTCAAAAGGGTTATGGGTGGTTGGAATATGATGAGTCTTTCCATCAGTGGATGATCACAAGGGAGACCTGCAGTGGGACTGTACGCACTCAGAATTATGGGTCAGGAACCTTGTCCAGTCAAGCTGGAGGGGGTGACAGAGGGACAAGAAAGATGGTACTCCTGGCAGGTCCAAATCTTGCTGGGCATATAACAGAGCTTCATGCACTTGGGCTAACTGCAAGTTTAAACACCTGTGCTCAAATGTAGTAGGCAGCATCCAGTAGATAAGTGCAAGAGGAACAATGAGCCTTTGGGGTGGCAATGAGTCAAGAGCAGCCCTCTGAGGTAAGCGGGGAGGGGAGGACACAACAGTGGATGGGGGGTAGGGGTCAGGAATAGAGGCAGCTACAATTCCAACTATGGGTGGAGTTGAGAGATAGGGATGGGTGCTGAGATGGGGTTTCCAGTTAGCCAGGACTCCCATTAGGGCTGAGATGGTGGAGGCCTGGACAATTGGATACCCAGATCAATGGCAGGGAGCGCATGTGAGGATGGTTGCATAAGGTTTCATGTTAGCATTCCAAGGGATTAGGAGAAAGGCAACAGCAAAAACTTACGCCGGTCAGAGGGAATGAAGAGATGGTGCACCAAAAGATCATTAAAGAAAAAGCATGGGCAGGGTAGAAGGGCCTTTGCCAATCTGCCTTGTGAGAACTTTTGCATCTCCCTTTAGGCATAGTCCCCAAGAAACAGCTAGGGAATTTCTGCTTGATCCACCATCTGTCCTATCCAGAGGGGTCATCGGTGAATGATGGCATAGTTGATGAACACAGTGCCATGTCCTATGTGTCACTGGATGCAGCTGTACTGCTAATCAGGGCACTGGAAGGGCGTGGTAGCGAAGGCAGACATAAGGGTCTGCCTTTAGGCTCTTGCCAGCACACCCAGAGGACTGGAACCTGCTAGGGTTTCAGTTCAACAGAGGGATTTATTTTGATAAGGTTATGCCGATGGGGTGCTCAGTAGCATACTCTACATTTGAGGCCTTCAGCACATGTGTGCAATGGATAGTTGGTCACAGGTACAGGCACCGAATATTATACATTAATAATACATTATTTGGATGATTTTTTGTTGATTGGGGAAACGGAAAGAAAGCGGAGGAGATATTACAGGACTTTCAATTCCTGTGCAGGAGGATCGGAACCTTTAGCGAGGGATAAGATGGAAGGGCCAGCCAGGGTACTGGAGTTTTGGGGATCGAAATAGACACAGTGGAACAATGCTTTCAGCTGCCACAAAGAAAGTCCTCTGGCTTAGGGAGCTACTAAATCAGGTTTTGGGAGAAGGAGGGTACCATTGGTAGTTGTGCAACAGTTGCTGGGACACCTGAGCTTTGCCTGTAAGGCAACTGGCCTGGTTAGGGCTTTTACGCAATGGCTGGGGCAGGCTACAGAGAAGGCTAAAAGGCCACACCACTGAGTGGACATCACAAAAGGGGTAAAGGATGACCTGGCAGTATGGGAAGCCTTCCTAACTGATTATAACAGGGTAACTTTTGGCAGGATGAATGGGTCGACAGCGACACCTTGCAATTATACACAGACGCATCAGGGGCTCTGGGCATGGGGCGTATTTCAGAACCAGTGATCTAGAGTTTTAACAATGTCATGGTTTGAGGAAAGAACTCTAAGCATGGTTCAGCTAGGACAATAGCTCATGTTTAACATTCTATACTCAAACCATGACATAGTAAACACTCCAAATTACTGGTTCAATGAGAACAGTGCAGAATGTTGTCCATAAAAGAAACAATTGAAAACACAGTTTTCACATTAGTGTTTATTAAGGTAAAGTTAAATATGGCTCATTTGGAGACAAGTTTATTATTTTCCTTACTAGGAACATTACTAATTGCTGCCTGTTAGCACAATTTCCTGTCCCCTTCATTGGTGTAAATAAATTAATTGCCTTCACACATCCAAAAATGGTTTGACATTGAATCATTTCTGAAGGATGGTCAGAAACAAATATGGTTGCCAATAAAAGGCAACCAGAATTCTGATGGCAGCCCTGAATGAATGGGGAAGGGGTGAGCTAGGAGCAGAAAGGACAGGAAAGGGGGATGGAAGGGAAGGAAGGGGAACTAGGCTGGGGAAGGGGCTGGAGCTGGGTGATGTCAGAGCTGACAGGTAGAAGGAGGGAAGGAGGGAAGGTGACAGGTGAGGTCATGATTGGCAGGTAGAAGGGGTGATGGGTACACCTGTAGGGCCACAGGATTGGCTGAGGGTGTGCTTAGGGGTCCTTGCCTGGGGTCCTTTGAGGGTTTCTAAGGCCATGAGTTTTTTTTTGCCTCTTTCTGCTGGATTTTTCAATTTCCCACACACCCACCCTGTCAAGGGGACAGAGGAGGGCCAATGAGGGAAAAGGAGAACTAGGCCCAATGAGGGAAAAGGGAGAACTAGGCTGAGGCCAATGGTGGAAGAACTGAGGGTTCTGGGGCAGGTGGATGGTTCCCGCCGGAGTTGGAAGGCAAGTGAAAGAGCCAGGAAAGATGGGGCTCTGGAAGGGAAGAATGGGCATCGGGGAGGGAAGAGCATAGATGGCAAAGGGAGGCAGATGGGGGAGGTGGTGGGTTACATGGGTTGGGGCATTGCACGTGCTAAGAAGGTGGGAGGGGTTACAGGAAGGTCTAGTGGTTGGGTTAAGACATCCGACCTAGCCTAGGAAGGTGGGAAGGACTGATTGATGGTGGTGGGGGTCAGATGATGCATCTGACCCCGAGAATGAATGATTAAAAGGTGAAGACTAGGATGGACTGAGGAAGATTCAATGCAAGACTGAATGGAAAGTATGTGGACAATAAAGGAACAACTGTTATGTTGATGAATTTTGATTAATTTTCTGTAATATCGCTTAATGGTGTAAAAAATTAAATGCCTTCGCTCACCCAAAAACAGGTTGGACATTGAATCTTTTCAGAAGCAATGGTCAGAAGACAATGAGTCCCAGTCTCTGGCTGCCTGATTAAGTTCTAATATCACTGTCTTGCTGTTTTAATTATCCATATAGTTATTCAAATGTCCAACAAGTGACATCTACTATTATTCCCACCCTTATCCTGCACCTCCTGGTGGAACTGGCACATCTCCCTAGACCCTTCCACTGGCATTTTGGTCTCCCAGTCTGGCTCACCATTCCCAGCAGCAAAGGCATATCTTTTCATCCTGATGGCACTTCATTGATGTATACATTGCCATCACCTACAAGCTCAATATGGTCAGGTGTACCACTGAATACAGAGTCACTATCAGCTAAATAAGACCCATCCCCGACCTAACCAACCATAAATGTGATTGCGTCAAAATTAGTGACCTGACCAGCCATGCACAGGCATGCACAGTATAATTCTTTAGTCCAGCCTATACTTAGAAGTTAGTACCACAGTTTTTGGTGTAGACGGGCAGGGTCTGTGTTTAAACTATGTTCAAGACAAATGAAGAAAAAATCAAACAAAATAAATATTCATAAATAGATGGGAAATATTGTGAATGACAATGTAATGGCCTGCATTTAATGTATTTTTATTTTTATATTTATTTCTTTGTTCTGTTATGTATAACTTGTATTTATTTGGGGATTTAATTATATCATTTGAAAAGCAATGGAGGCAAAGAGAATACAGTAATTGAAATTGAGGTAAAGCAGAGACTATGGGGGTTTATACACTTTGAGGTCAGCAATGAATAGTAGCTACTTCAGTATTACACTGGGCCATGAAATTTGCAGAGTGAGTCACAACACCACATAGAATAATCCACGGCAGATGCATGTCAACAGCTTCTGCCATAAGTAAGCTACAGTAATTAATACTCACTGCAGACCACAGCTTTTACCCCTATTCAGCCTGCTTTACTACATGCCAATTGCTACATTTAAAAACCGAAGGGTTTGACTGAATTCTTAAATCTGATTCAAACTAATGGACCCCAACTTGAAGCCAAATAGAGTTACCAATGATCTACTACTCTGACCCTTTCTGGGGCTGCTGGGATCATGCATTCTTTCATGTTGGATTGCTGGGGTGCAGTGATGTTGCAATTGAGAAGAGTAGCAGATTACACACCGGGCCCAATATACAGCTGCAATTGGTGATAGAACAAACACAGGGTGAAAATGGTTCCCCATCGTACCACCACCAAAAACTACCATGCACAAAAGAAACAGTGCCTGGCAACTAATTTACAATGTGAATGAAGATAGCCAGATGGCTGTGGTCAGAAACAGGGTTTCAGCAATAATGAAAGACTGTACATGGCTTACCACCAATCGCATAGCCTTATGCTGTACACATTTCTCTATGGAGATGGTACTACCACCATCATCAACCCCCCATTCACTCAACCTCTATCTTTATGCCTGCTTCTGGGAGGTGATGGGGCATTTGTCTGTCCCATTCTTGTCTTCCCAGGTGGTTCAGTGTCACCCTCCCTAACCCCTGTCCAACATCTGCCCCTGGCATTCAGTGGAAACCCAACCCTGTTCCCCATGCTCTTATGTGATCCCTAGACAATCTATATCACTGCCAGACCCACTCCCTCAATACATGTCTGTGACATCCATGTAGGACTGTACTTCACATGTCAACATGGGATAGGGAAGCCTTGCTGTGTGCAGCAGAGCATGTGGTCCCAGAAAGCTCTGAGCAGGGCTCCGTCAACAAAGTCCCTCATTGTGCTAACATTTCTTGTATTGCACAACAAGGGATGCAACCTTGCAATAGAGAGAACATTTTATAAAGTAATCGTGTTTTAACACTGATTGGGTGAAATGTAATTGATGTGAGTATTTAAACAAACGTGTGTTCACTGGTTTAACAATTTGATGCAGCTCAACAGCCATTGAGTGAAACATAACTGTCGTTAACAGCTCTCCTGATGTCTTATGAGAGATGGCGAAATGTGGGTTTATGTACAATATGTAAAATGAATGGTTTTACAACTACAAACTATTGTTGTGTACCGCCTTTTGATGGTAGGTGCTATACTTTGTTGACTGCTGCATGATGTAATTGTTAACAGCACCACCATGATATCCTGGTGCTATAATTTTTTTTTCTACTTGATTAGCATGTTGGTCCCCACCCTTTCATTGTGCTGACTTCCTGACTGGTTGGTCATTGCAGGATAGACTCAAACCCATCATGTATATCACAACTGGGACTAAATAGGTAACGTGTTCATTGTAAAGCACTTTATACCCCAAAATGAAGATAGTTTATGAGGCCCTGAGACTACAAGCCTATGTGTGACTGACTACATGATCCCTTTTAAATCAAAACTCAGAGTCATGAACAGCTAGGACCAGATTTAAAATATTATAAAATGTTCCCTTTCTAGGAAAGGATTTATTTAATGGCTTCTGAGATAATGTAAACTCTCACAAATAAAATGTTTGAAAAAATGTTCTGCTACACTCAAAACCTTAACCAACTACTCTTTGCAAGAAAAAAGAGGTTAGCTTTAAACAAATACTGTGACAACTGCTTTTCCAAAACCTTGCTCCCAAAAGTGGGCTGGTTACCAGCTACAAAGGAAACATGGGAGTAATATCTACATCTATAGAAACAAAGTTTAATAAAAGCAACAGAAACTGAATTCCTCTTGGGGATGACAGTGCACCACCTCAGTCAAGACCTTTTTTTTTTTGAAATCACACATTGCAAGGTACTTTTCAAACTGAACAAACTGTAGCTTCAATATTGAAGACAACAACCCAGAGACATTGCAAGGGACGGATCCATCACATGCAATATAAGGGAGTCTGCCCAGGGACTTTGAGAATCACTTTTTCCAGTATTTGACCTAAAGCATTATGCAAGGGGTACACCCATGTTTTGCTTTGAATCCCTATGGTTTTGCAACAATCCATGCTTTCCACCATGTTTGAAACAGAGTTGTTGCCTCCAATATCAATAAAGATAACATTACTGTATTTGGGAACCACAGAAAGGAAGAACAATATATAAAAGGAAGCATAATGAAATCTATGGACTCAGAGAAAGAAATGGAGAGTAAAAACACTAACTGAGATGGGGCAGTAATATAATATCATTCCTGCATGATGTTCAACAAAGATGTTCAGTTTTTGTTTGGGAAACCTACAGTATTTTTACCAAGCCATTCATCTGGAAATCATGGTCCAATTTTCCATCAGTTTTTTTCTTTACAAGGGTTTTCTCACAGTACACTGGAATTGACAGTCCAGCTTTTAATGTGGAAATGTTAATTAAGGAGTCTACTTTGAGAATCTCTTTATGGGTTTAAAATAGTGAGAGCTGGGTACATTTTAAGTTGGGTAAGTGAGTGACAGGGTGACTTATTTTATTTAGCTATTTCAAGGTCCTCAGAGGCCTTCCCTGACACCTTAATGTTTTCCAGCTTAACAAATCAGGTGCGAGGGGCACCAGTATTGTTTAGAATAAAGCAACATGCCCCAAACACTGCAAGGTTTTGGCTTGGTTTCCAAGGTACCAAAACTCTGTTGGGTACTTTAACACCAAATACACTCTATATACTAAAGAAGGAGTGCTACATTAGTAGAGGAAGAAAGAACAGATAGCTATGAGCAAGGAGGTATTTATAATGATTTATCAGAATGCACACTATTCATTTGCAGTGTGGTCCTCCTGGTAGTAGAGGATCAGTTTTATGAAGAACAAAAGTAAGTGATAGTTTCCAGGGCCAGTATATAGAGGATATTGAGTGCAATAGTAGAACAAAGTCAAGGAGGCATTAATGATACAAGACAATGAAATAAAGACATGTTGAAAAGATTTTATGAAAGGGAAAGGGAAACAGTTATATGTTAAAAGGTTTCATGAAAGGGAAAGGAAAACAGCTGTGAATTACTGCTAAACAATAAAACCATGTCTATAGAGATTACACAACAGCTTGGTTATTTTCACTCCAGCATGCTGACATCAAGCTCTTCCGTGAAGAAAACATATTAATGGTGAAACACTGGAATGGGAGAGAAGATATACATTTCTTATGACACACGTCAGTGGAAGGAAGTATATAACAGCATTCTCTTCTCAAAACAAATTAAATTATAAAAAAATAAAGATAAAAACAGGACAGCAGCAATATCTTTCCAAGGCACCTCTAACACACTGAAATCCTATAATCCATTATCAGATGTCAGCTGAGCAGCTGCAGTTCATCTTCCAATGGCATTACTTCCACTTAAAAGAAAATAGGGCTGCATGTTTTGTCAGGATGTAGATGCCTTTTCTGGTACAAATCACAAGTCAGGGTTGCTAAAATAGCAGATGCATTTAATCGTGTCAATTTTTACTGAATGTATCAAGGTAAAACAAGCCTTGGTCAAGGCCAACAATGCCAAAAATGTTTGCTGGCAAGTTGTAGCGATATTGTTATGTTAGTCAGGACAGAGAGGAAATTAATGAAAATAAGGACTTATGTGTTCCAATAGAACTGGGGAATCCTGAGGACATGTGGAATGTAGTTTGGACCTGAAAGGTATGTAAGAAGAGGTGGAAGGGGCAGACAGGATGAGAGGTCCTTTACGAGGGGACCTGGGAAGATTTTGACCTCCCAAAACAAGAATGACTTCCAAATCTTGATTCATGAAAGTTTTTTTTACCTCTACCCCACCAAAATTCACTCTGGGCCAGATAAAGGGGATGGAGTTCCACAAGAAAAAAGAGATGTGGCACAGAAAGCAAATGAGCATGGGGCAGGGCTGAGGGCAACAGAAAAGAAATGGAAGCACAGATAAAGGCCCAAGCCAAAGAGGGAGAACAGATTGAAAGGGGCAGAAGATAATAGAGGGAGTAGGTAGGAGAGGGGTACAAGAGAGGCAAGGGTCATGAGACAAAAGAAGGGAGCTGACAAGAGGAGATATGGGAAAGAGGTGAGGGGCACAAGATGAAATAGGGAGCAGAGAGGAGATGGTCATGAGATAAGAGGGACACAGAGACATAGAATCTGATGGCAGAAGAAGACTGAAGGTCCATCAAGTCTGCCCTTGCTAAACAACTGTACCTCACCCCACCAACTTATTATTGCCGGTGGACTGTATCCCCCATAACACTACCTCTCCTTAAACCCCTGCTGTCCCCTTGGGAACTATGTGTCCCCTTGCCCTGTCCCAGCCATGTTTATACCCATTAATAGAAACTGCCCCACAGTTTCCACCAGCAGTCTGTTCCATGGTTCTACAACCTCTCAGTTAGGTAGAACTTTCTCAAGTTTCATCTGAATTTGCCCCTTGCCAACCTCCAGTGATGCTCCTAGTGACTGCATCCCAGTTTTATACACTACAAACAGGTCCTTGCTGTTTACCTTGTTTATACTCCTGAAAACCTATATGTTACAATTATGTTCCTCACCCCACATTCAGTGAATGCATGTTTCCAGTCTTCATTATTGGATTTGCCCTGCTGGATCTGGGTCTGGATTATCTTGATGAGCCTTCACTGTACTGACTCTAGTCTGTTGATGTCCTTTCTTAGGTGAGGTCTCCAGAACTGGGCACAGTGCTCCAGGTGAGGCCTCACCAGAGATTTGTACAGTGGCAGAATCACCTTGCTTCTACTACTGTCAAACTACAACACATCTTCCTTGATGCCTTACTATATACCTTGTTACTCTGACTTTTGCTTGCTTGATTATTATGGCGCCAGATCTCGTTCCTCTGTAAAATGATTATAGGAGATTAGAGATTAGGGGTGGAAGAGTGGCAAGACAGAAGAGGAGCACACCATAACATGGGGCTGTAAACAATGGAAGGGCACAGGGAAAAGATAGAATTGTACAAGATATCAGGTGGCTGGGGAGGCATCATAAGACCAAGGATAGGGGGTACAAGATAAAAGGTGAGAGCAAAGACAAAACAGTGGAACAGAGTCAGCAGAGGGGCATAAAATAAGAGAGAAGCTTGAGAGAGAAAAGGGGTAGAGGCAAAAAGGAACCATGGTAAAGAAGTGTGGGGCATGAGATAAAATTCAAGAGGAGATGAGCATGAGATAAGAAGGAAACAGATCTTAGGATATTAAAGAGAAATAAGAGAGGGCATGAGAGAAAACAGGTATAGAGACAAAAGATGAGACATAAAGAGACACTGGTTTACTATATTTGATAAAGGGCAAATTAAAGAGTATTAAAAATTATTAAAAATAAAGGGCATTTGCAGATGGAAAAACAGTATTGTCACTGGTCTGCAATGTCAAAGTTACTTTTACGGTGTTCTATCCTTGTACCTTTCTGGTATCTGTATTAATATTCAGAATACAAGAAGGCTAAATGTACATTAAATTAAATAAAGCAAATGAAACTAGTACAGGAAAGAATTGATAGAAAACTACAATTCTGAAGATGCACTAATCTGGTAAAAGAAATGGCAAATTCCATGAAATGCTGTGTTTTACTGATGTATAGAAAGACTGAATTTGAATTTTACTGGATTTTCCTGTATAAAATGAAAATCAGAGTGCTTAATGAGACAGAGGAGAGGAGCAAGAGATAAGAGACCTTCAGTAAAATGCACATTGACCTAATAATGCTCAATGTGTATGTCCTAGTCACACATAAAATGAACAGGGAAATGAATGAGGGCATGAGATTAGGAGGGTCACACAACAGATCAGAGGGGAACTTGATGAACAAGAGGGACATTAGGAGAAGGACATTAGACAAAGGGGTAATATGAGAGGTGAGGGGCACAAGATAAAAGAGTGTCACAAGATGATGGTGATCAGGGTAACCTACAGCAGTGCCAGCCAGGATGCAATGCAGTACCTTGCAGTATTACTGAAAAATGCTGCAGTATGCTGCAAGGAACAATGTAAGTGAAAGGCAAATAAGCCCTTTCATTATACAGTATTTTTGACTTGCCATTTACAGTAAAGTATTACATTGCATTTGGGCTGACTGTGCTGTACATGGAGAAAGACAGCAACACTGATTAAGGAGAGCATGCAGGGATTACCCTCCTGAATAAACTGGACAGACTGCACTGCTGCTCCACCCTAGTGCCATTGCGTATGTGGTCATACTAAATAGAAACATAGGATCTGATGGCAGATAAGGACCCTTGGCCCACCCAGTCTGCCTATTTCCCTACCTAATGGGTAAGCTGCAGATCCTAGTTAACCAGCAGCCTACTTCTTTCTACCCCCACCCCAGAATTACCTTTGGCTGTCCCATGCATTTCAGCCATTACCCAATTTGTCATACCAGGTGTCTTCAGTGCGCTGCCCTCTAGTACTTGGTGCTCCAGAACGGTACTGAAGAACTGATAATTTAGCAGCAATGTCTTCTTGGTCATGGCAGCCCAGTGGGTCCAAAAATATTGACCAAAGTAGAATGCTGTGGAGAATGAGATAAAACTTTGGGTGAACCTGAGGGCATTTCTTGCCCTTACCACAGGCTCAACAGGCTACTGCTCCTACACTGAGTTTAAAATGAGAGGGCATGATGAGAATCTAGACCATAGACTGGGAGGGCTTGCTGCTTGACACCAGAAAGTGCAATGGAGATCGGGATGGAGGAGCTTTGGCAAGCAAGCATAAATGTTCAGTATCTCTCTGTTCCTACAGGTGCAAAACTAAATCATGCAATAGGCGGGTGCAGTGGCACAGAAGGCTGAGGTGCCTGCTACCACGATAGTGATCCTGGTTTGGGAATAGGTCAGGTTGTCTGAGGGCAGCTGGAGTTGAGACAGTTGAGTGTCCCAGGGAATACTGTCCTGTCATGGGCAGGGATGGCCAGCCATCTCAGCCTCTGACTGCCACCTCAGAGAAATCTTAGTGATAGTGGGGGAGAGTTGTCCAGTGCAAAGGAGGTTACCAGCAGAGTCCCACAGGGTTTGGTACTTGGGCTGGTGGTCCGCAACGTCTTCATAAATAACATTGGGGAAGGTATTAAGGGCAAGATATGCCTGTTTGTGGACTACACCAAATTCTGTGGCCGGGTGGACACAGTTGAAGGGATGCAGAACCTATGAAAAGACCTCAAAAGCTTGAGAGATGGTTGGAGATCTGGCAGCTTGACTTCAATGCCAAGAAGTGCAAAGTGATGCACTCTGGGGCCAGAAATCCTAGGACCGAATACTACCTGGGGAGGGGTCTGGATAGAAGCACTGGAGGAAGAAAAGGATCCAAGGGTGGTGATTATCAGTGACCTGAAGCACTCCTGGCAATGTAAAAGGCAGCAGTGAAGGTGAACAGGATGTTTGTGGTGTATTACCAGGGATTCAGCAGCAGGATGAGTGAGGTCATACTGCCTTATATAGGTCACTGGAGACCTCTTCAAGAATATGTGGTAAGGTATTGGAGTCCATATCAGAAGAAAGACATATGTTTGTTAGACAGGGTCCAAAGAAGGGCAACCAAGATGATGAGGGGACAGCAAATAAAGTCTTACAGTTGGGAGCCATGAGAATGTGTTCCCTGGAAGACAAGAGAGAAAGGGATATGATAGAGACCTTTAATTACCTGAAGGTAATACATAGAGTGGATAGGAAAGTCTCTTCAAGCTAAGTGACAATAGAACCATGAGGGGAGAGAACTTGAAGTTGGTGGGGGAGGTTCAGGAGGGATGCTAAGAAATATTTTTCACAGAGATGGTGGTGGACAAATGGAATGCATTGCCAGAACGTTGATCCCCGAAGACAGAAGTTGGCTTTAAGAGGACCTGGGGTAGGCATAAAGGCACCTGGGAGACCGGTAGGGAATTATGAAAGAAAGATTGACCAGGTCGGGGAGGCAGGGTCAGTAGCATAAGCCAGGGACATTGCATTACTAACAAACAAACATGCTAGACCAATTTGGCCTTCTTCTGCTGGCTCTTTGTATGTTTGTAGTGCAGATGTGAGTGACTCACAGGAGGGGCCATGGTTCCATGGTGCGCACATGACTCACACGCAGCAAGCTATGTGCTGCTACAGGGAGGGTAAGGGAAGAAAATAGAACAGAGTCAAGCAGGCTACCAAAACCTCAGCTGCTCCTCTCAGCTTGTGTCACCGCCTGGTTCCTGGGCAATCCTAGATGAGTGTGCCTCAGTGGGGTGGAGAGGGTGGAGGATAGCCTCCTTCCTCTGTCCCTGCCATGGAGGAAATCCATGGGGACTTCACCTGGAGGGCATGGGGAAGTGGACACCTTACAAGAGAAATGGGGACAGGGTTGAAACCCTGCCCTCTGGTCTTGATGGGAACAAACATCATGGAGAAAAATCCTGCTAGATAAATGTGTTATGCTGACACCCAACTTACAAGATAACATATTTTGTTGCAAGCAGTATATGTCACAGTCACTATCTTACAAGCTTGGTATATCACAATAGCATTCTGGACCAATTAGTGACTAGCTTTCACTATGTTAATGACATTATAATATCCCTGTGTAGTGCTGATGCCAGAAGTTCTTTTTAAAAAAAGTCAATTATTCACACAAACATCTGATTAAAAGATATCACTAGTAAACCCAAGTTGTACAAATAGAATACACAATGGTCAGACTCAAAACAGATAATTCGCCAATACCTGGAGAAACAGCAAAACTTCTGGAGCAACATTTGTTATCACCGGGAAAGACTCTAAGGTCTCACCCTCCCTACTCTATATCAATGGAATTCCAACCCTGGACCCGTTAACCATAGCAAACACATTCAACAATGCATTCATGGATCTATCCAGTGTCCTCCCACCAGACTTCTTCACAGATAATGACTCGCCCAGTACCTACTGTCCTGCTAATAACCCCTTGAACCACCTCCTTTACTTAAAATGGTCTCAGCATGAATGGCCAGGAAGTACCTTACCAAAGTGTTAGGTAAATCACAGCATAGCGGTGACTCGCTGGATCTTAAGCTCATAGCTCTCACTCTTGAGGAAGTACTGATGCCCCTCACTAAGATCATCAGTCTGTCACTCAACTGTCACAGTTTCCTCAAGTCTGGAAATCAGCACTAGTCACCCCATTGAACAAGAGTGGAGACAGGATCCATCACACAATTACAGACACATATCTATCCTCCCACCAATATCCAAGGCACTTGAGCACATTGTTGCTGACCAACTGGTGGACTACCTTGAAAATACTCTATCCAATGCCTCAGCAACATGGGTTCCAGAAGGGCACAGCACCACCTCAGCCCTGATGGAATTCACTGGCTTAATTCATCAATCTCTGGATCAGAGCACCTTAGTAGGAGCTGCCTTCATAGACCTCAGTAAGGAAAGGAATGTTGTTTAACCAGGAGTAGCACAAGCCGAAGCTTGTTTCCAGATGCAACCTGGGAGCACAAGGAAGTCAAGTGACTTGCTCAGGATCACACAGTATGCACCTCAGGTGGCTGTGGGATTCAACTCAAACCCAGATCTCCGATCTGCAGCTCAGAGCCTTTACCATTGTGCTATACTGCCTCCTGAGGCATTTGATACTGTCCATCACTCACTACTCTTCCAACAGCTTACTGCTACTGGCCTCCTCTGACACAACACTTTGGTTCAAAAGCTATGTTGAAGACCACTCTCAATGGGTGAAAATAGCTAGCTTTGTATCTAACCAACAGCCTGTCCACTCTGGTGTGCTGCTGGGATCAATCCTGGGGCCATTCCTATTCAGCATCTTCCTTAATAATCTTCCCTCGTTTCTGCCATCAAAGGATCCTCCTCTATCGAATGATGCGGTCACCTACTCCTGCAGTAATGATCCCAAGCAACTGGAACTTCACCTTCAGAGTGGTTTTGTGGAAGTGGAGGACTGGTTCTCTAAACATAAACTGATCCTCAACTACAAGAAAGCCAAAGTAATGATGTTCAGCAACACCGAAAAAGCACAAATCCCATACCTTACCACCAGAAACTGTCTTGGAGTTCTTCTTGAAAAAATACAGTATATTTCAAATACCTGGGTGTCACCTTAGACAATTGTCTATCCTATGCTAAACATATAGATAATGTAGTCAGGGCTGTCAACATCAAGATTGGTCTCCTACATAGACATAAACACTGCCTTACTCCAGAAGCCTCCACCTTACTATATATAATTCCATTATATCCATTGTAAACTATGGTGTTGTTATCTATTGAGCAGCCCCATGTCTTCATTGTGCAGGATATTTGTTGCTCTGAACAAGGCATGCAGACTACTCACAGGGTCCACTCATTTCACCCACACCTGTGATCTTTACACTGAGATTGGTTGGCTACAGCTCTCCAGGAGGATCCAATACCAAACCTGTCTTTAGGCTAAAAAAGCACTTTTGGCCTCCTGCCACTAGGCACTACAGCTAAGGCCCCATTGTAGTTCACAGCATATGCAACACTCGAACAGCCATCATATCCATGTTCCTAGATGCTGGACAGCCCAGAGGCAATGCTTATTTGCCTACAGAGCACCTCACTGGTTTAATACTCTTCATAGTGATATAACTACCCTATCTAAATTGGGACCACTAAATTGAAGTTACATCAACATCTTATAGCCAACAGTTCTTGTGACTGCTTCATCTGAGACTCCCATCTACTAGCATTCAATCTTCTCCTCACAACTGGATAACCCTGTGTCTCTGCTGTTACCTCAATAATTCTGAGGCTACCCCCTTTCGCACTTTGACAAGGCCCTGGCTACCCCCATCCGCCAACATCAGCTTGACAAGGCCTATGGCTGCCACTTCCTACCTATCTTTCTCCATCTTTATCCTTCCCCTTTCATCTACACTTTCCTCCTATGAGAACGATAAAACTGTGTACAGATATATATATATTTGCTCACTTTATTTTACTGTTTTGGAAACATTGTACTTTGCCTCCTTTGTATCTTTTGTCTCCCTCCTCACTGACGTGGACCTTTGTAAATGAGTTGTCTGTGCTCAGAGGTATTGTAATCCAAGAATGAATAAATAAATAAATAAAAATAAAGTTCATCATCACTTGTTAGGGGCAGGACTTTCAGAACTCAGTTACGGGTTATGATTCTGTCCTCTCACATGTGAAGATACATTGCATATTCTATGTTAGGCCATTTCATAGCCCTTCTATCTTAGGATAAGAACACAGATATAAAGTATGATAGGACATTATTGTGCATGGACATCCATTGATCCATACACTGTAAAAGTCATTCTGTTGTAATAGTGATGTAGCTACAACACAAAATGACTTTTCATTCTGCGTTACTACATCTCAATGCAACCACCCCCATCGACACTGTTCATAGGCCAGGGTTGTTGAAGCAACACTGGCGTGAGTTGTCCAGAGGGAAATGGCAGAGAAATGCATGCCCTGGATAAAAGAGACTGCCAGCATTAAGAAGAAAAAAAAGTGTTACTGTGTTTTTTGGTACCATACACTGTATAAAATAGTGCATGGTAGCCCAAAGACATAGCATTGCTATTCTTAAACCTTGTGGTTATTATGATGTGGGAGAGACCTCTCGAGCTTCGCTGTTGAGGTCCATGATGTCAAAGAAACCACTCAGTATAAGAATAGAGTTGTTGTGATATGGGCAACCATACACCATCGTGATATATTGCCCACCTGTCATCCTAAAATCATATTATTCAAACTGAGTATTTATAAGGTAACTAGCTGGCTAATTTCGGAGGTTTTGTTTTTGTAATGAGTACTTATGGAAGGTTAACAATTTTACACTGTTAGTCAATTCATCTTGAGTTGATCGAAGAAGTACTGTAAATAAAGTCTTAGCTCAAGTCTTCATTTAAAAGCCTCCCCCACCACCACCAAAAAGGCACAACTAGGAAGATTTTCTCTGTATGTGTAAAAACACTTATCTGTTTTTTCTGTATTGTTAATGTCTGAAGTCTGTGTGTGAGGGATTCTTATTCAGAAATACAGGGGCTCAAACAGGTTATGGAAGTCATCAGGATATTATAATCCAGAAACCACTGGCAAGCATGAGGCTGAGAGCAAGGAGTGATAATGATGTGTGCGATATAATAGGAGGGTAGATCTCTGAGAGAGGGTAACAGCACTAGGGGCAGGGAGGTGGTGCTATCTGCTGGTTAGAATTCCACTGGAGATGTAGCACTTGATGTCATGGCCATGATGGCTATGAAAGGCAGCCTTCTTGGCCTTTGCACAACAGTTGCGGACGACACACACCTGAAAAGAGGATTGAAAAAGCATGGCTTGTTATTGCTCACTTAGAGATGGCAGTCAAGCACCAGTATCCCAGCACAGCACATTGGTCCTGGAAAACATGACCTAATGCTGCTGGAGAAAGGTGGGTTCAGATTCAAGCCCTGGCCTTTGTGCAATAATTTAATATTGATTTATTTTTCAACATGATTTTTTCTTGATACTTTGTGGGTGTATATTAATTTAAGCAATTTTACATGAGGTTGTAGAGTTCGAACTTTCTTATAAAACCCTGGTTTGGGAACTGGTAGATGTACAGTAGGTACAAATCCCACCACAACCATGTGTTCTCACTGTGTAACCTTGAGCAAGTCACTTAGCCTCTCAGTGCTTTAGTTTAAAAATGGGGAAACACAGAAACCCACTATAAACTAGAAGAGGTGTAGCCCTTGTGTCCATACACTGCGATTTGCATTTAAATTCATGAATATTTGCCTATGAATTAGACACAAAGTTATAAACAGGAGCCATTTTAATTTAATTTTAGATAATAGGGTGGGTCGACAGCTGGTGCATGGATGCAAACACATACAGATAGGCAATTGTGTCTACTGTTTTGACATGTCATTAATACACTACACTATGATTTATCACATTATTGTGTGCGCTGCTTAATCATGTTATTGTATCTGTCCCTGTTGATAATTCTGTCCCAACAGCCTAATTTGAGATCTAATTACACTAGCTATTTAAAATTCAGAGTCATCAGTCTGAAAACCATACAATGTTGATTCTAGGAATGTCAGAACTTAATTTTAAGATTCTGTCCACATTGTACTTCTTAAACTAGTATAGCAATCTTAAACCAGGTTTATGGAACTGTATAATGGTTTGCATCCACACTAATGCCTGGTAGAACAGTTTTTGAAAATGATTGGTGAGATCACCTCAGGAACTAGCCTTAACCATGGTTTTGTTGTGGCAGTTTAACAAATCTGTTCTACCAGTAGTGTGGAAGAACAAGCACAGCTAAGCTCATTGGTCTTCCCTGTTGCTTCCCCCAGTTTCCCATACGGCCAAACCCAGAAGTAAAAAAAAAAAAAGTAAAGGCAGGAATAGGCACATCTTTTTAAGGCACAGTTGCACTCCTTGCTATTGTTGGCGGTGGGGGGATCTTGTGGCACTGGACTATTAATTAAAGAAGAACGTGATGTCACAGAGCACCAGAAATACAAAAAGAATTCAGTGTCATCCCCATTATAAAGCTCATCTCCCTTGACAAAGTTCAGCTTTGAAAAGAAAAATGCGTGTGTGTGTACAATGAATGGTTCAGTCCCTTCCTATGATGTGCACCTTTTCCTCCCCAGAGGTCCACCTCAAACCTCAACTTACAAACCACACAGTAAACATTGACCTACACTGGACATGTTGCAGCTTTCATTACAGCCATACGCTCAGAATGAGTACCACAGTACATTATAAAAATGGCTGATAATAACCAATCTTAGCCTGGCCTGTCTTCATTAGGGTGTTCAATGCATTACATAGACTATCCTCTCCTACCTGGTTGCTTCCCTCTGTCATCACTTGAAAATCCTCCACGGGTGAACTCATCTTGTTAGGGAACTTCAGTGTCAGTCGACTCTCCCATCCTCCAGGCAAACCATCCAAAAGGTTAAGTCCCTAAATCTTACACAGATTATCACTAAACCCACCCGCTCAAACCCAACTTTCATAACCACACCATCCTGGCCTGGGTTCTCTGCTCCTCCCCACTGTACTGTAGCAGCAGGAATCCCGCTAGGTGCTTTCAGCAACCACTGCATGATGTTATAAGTCAGGAAGATCCAGCATCCACCCTCCTCCCCAAAATACATCTGGACCAGGTCCTGTTGCTTATTGAACAAATCAGCCTTATTGGATGTCCTTGCTGCAGAAGATTGGACAGCCATACACTCAGCCACAGATGTCAACATTGCCCTCCCCTGTTTCATGGCAACTTCTCCTCTGTTTAGGATGAGCATGCTCACTCAGAAAATCCAGGGTCAAAATTACCATCACCCTGGATTACGCCTGAAATAATTGATAAGTGCATGTCCCATGACCTTGTCTGGGCATGTTTCAATGTACCTCACTCCTTTCCTGACCTTCTCTTATACAGGACTATCAGGAATTCCTGTTCTAAGGCTGCCCAGGCTGTGAAATCACAGTATTTTAAGGTCAATTTTAGAAAACCTTAATGCCCCTCAAAGACCTGGAAAGTAATTAAATTCCTTTTGACCCTCCCAGTCCACCCCTCAGTCCTTCTTGTAAATGGTTCACCAGTGTCCAACCACTACTCTGTTACTGCTCATTTCAATGAGTTCTTTACCACTTCAGCTCTGTCTTCCACTCACCCACCAATCTCATCAGCTCCTCCTCACATTCCCTCTCATCCCCCTTCTACTGGTTTCTCCTCTTTTGCTACCCAGGAAGCCCTTACTGTCCTTTACTCCCTCAACTACACAAATCCAGTCCTGATAGACTGGATCCCAAACAGCTCCAAATCTTTGCACCTGCCATAGCACAACATTGACTCACCTATTCAGCCTCTCATTCTCTTAGTGCTGTCCCTCAGTCCTGGAAGTTGACCTAAGTTTTTCTACTGAAAAAGGGGGATCCTCCTCCCAGGTAATTTCCAGCCAATCTACCTCTTCCCTTAACTTGCTAAACAGCAAGAAAAGCTTATCTAGACTAGACTCTGATTTTCTATCGCCTACCAATTTTCTATCCCTATTCTAGTGTGGCTTTCAGAAACATCACTACACTATCTCCTCCCTCCTGCATGTAACAGATTCTACCTTCTCAGGGATGGATCAGGGCACATCACAGCTGCCATTTTCATCAATCTGGCCAAGGACCTTGACTCAGTGACCCACCTTATCCTCCTGAGCTGAGTTCTTCTGGTCTGTCAGCTCCTGCTGTAGACTGGGAGTACAACCTAATGTCAGCTATGCATGACAAAGTGCAATTGTTAGTGGTAATAGGGCAGACTAGGAGGGCCAAGGCCCTTATCTGCCAACAATTTCTATGTTTCCATTCTTACCTCTCTGGCCACCTGCAGTCAGTTCAGGTTGGCAGCACCCTGTCACCTCCACTTCCCATCAGGCCAGTGTCCAACAGGGCTCCATTCTGGAGCCCACCCTGTTCTCCATCTTCCTTAACAAACTCCCCACAGCTTGTGCCAACTTGACTATCCACATGTACACAGATGACATGGTCATTTACACCTCTGGTTCCTCCACTACAGCTGCAGAAGGTCTGCTCCTGCAAGACTTTCACACTGTCCTGTGCTGGTTTCAGTCTAATTAACTTTGGGTCAACACAAGAAAAAACTGTGTCCATGACCTTTGGCATCAGCCAAAATTGGCCAGACTCCAAAATCTGTCTATCTTCTCCACCTTGATGGCACCCTCTTGAAGTGGTTCATTCAAATACCCGAGTGTGGGTAGACAGCAAACTGACTTCTTACCCACACTAATGCCATCCATGCCAAGCTCCACCCTAACTTGATGCCTTGTACTGCAATAAAGACTGTCTGTCTTCACTGGTATGCCATGATCTTGTTACCAAATTGGTGTTCCTAGTCATTGACTATGCAGATATGATCTGTAGTACTGCTCCTTCACCTCCCTGGCCAGATTAAACAACCTCTGTCATTCTGCTACCAACATGCAACATATGCCCTCTTGTACCACCACTGCTCACTTTACTTTTCCTTATCCATTCTTCCTCTATCTTCACATCACCAGAACCACTGTGCCTTATTCAGATCCAAATTCTGCTTTGGGTTCCTTCCATCTTATCTCTCCTTACTCCAGTCCTCCAGCACATCTAGTCCTGCTCCTCTACTCCAGAGATCCTCACACTTATGCAATTCCTCATCCCTACTTCCTGCTGGGCAATCAGCCATCTTCTATCATCTCCTTCACTTCTGAACCTAATTCCATCCTCCCTCCATTTCACTACCTGTCCCTGTTTCCCTCAGATACCAACTGAAACTCCCTCCCCTACCCCCAACACTCCTGTTCTCCCTTGCATGACTACCAACCTTACATTTGCCTCCCAGTGCTGGTGTAGCTGAGTTGCCTGATTTATTTATGATTGCTCTTATTATACTTACTCCAGTTCTAATCATGTATTTTATTCCACTTTATTGTAACAGTGTCAGTGCTATACAATTGCACTAATTGTTTTCTGTGTCTATGCTATGAATTTGCCCTCTCTTCTCTTTCCCATGGGTTGCACCTGAAAATGAGCCTTGGCTCAGTGTGCCTTGCCTGGTTACCAATTTTCAAATAAATAAATAAATAACTGTTTAAAGGATCTTGTAATGGATAATCTAAAAAGTCTCAAGTTGGGACAGATGCAAATCAAGGGACTAAACCAATTTATGGAACCAACCAATTTGGTAGATCTCCAGAGAGAATTGAAAACAAGCATTAATGAACACACAGCTCAAGCAGCAAGGCATATGGGGTTATCTAGTCGAGATTATTTCTTAATATCTAAAGAAGTGGCTATAACATATTTTTTCAGTCATCTATTAACATTTCCTGTATCTTCAGTTACAATCTGGTTTCTCTTACTATTTCCATAGCTTCAGAGTACAGAGGATCCATATATAGAAAATGAACCATAGTCTGCTGAAAAATGACCCAATTTTGAAAACTGTCCAGGTGGCACCAAGAATTTCTTGGCAGTCAGTTAAAAGAAGATACAGCATGCAGGAAATAAATACCTGGGATGCATTTAAATCAGCCTTTGTGGGGTTATCAGATCTGAATCACTATGGTAAAAAAAAAAAACTAGAAGATAAATTTAAAAATTTTGAAACATGATCAAGAAACAATCACAATGAAGCAATAAAACAGTATTCAGCACTCAAAAACTAAATTCAGGATTTTGAAATTAATCAGGACTGTAAGGACCATTTCTATGTTAAACAACTCTGGTCAGAGCCGATATGGCTGTGGAGAGCTTTGGGATGCTTTTATCCATTATTCCTAACGAATTTGCACAATGCAGATCTGTGGAGAGGCAGTTTCAATGTGGTCTTCCTTTTACACATCTTTGCAATGTGGTTTCCCAGAATATGCCTGCTGATTCCTAAATATTTAGCCTGGATAGGTCACAGAAGAAATGGCATCTTATTTTCAGTGGGGTTCTACATCTACACAATATTACACTGCATTGTGTAAAATCAGAATGCACTGAAAACAATATTTTACATCTGGAGGGACCTATTAAGTGCCAGACTGATGCACAAGCAGAAAGATGCATTACGCGAAAGAGAGTGCACCAGTTGGCACTGATACAATATTCAAAGAGAATGCACCACTAGTACAGGGTGCGCATACAGTGAAGCCCACCAGGATGAAATGCAGCACTGCAGAATTCTGCAGTAGAGTTACTGCAGCAAACAATGCAATTTTAGTGGGAGTTAATCCTTTTGTCATGAGGTAAACCTGTGATACTGCACTTCATCCTGGTGGGCTTCATTGTACCTATTGAAAATGTGACCCTGGACTGGAGTCACAGTGCAGGCAGCCACCAAGTCAGGTGCATCCAGGGTGACCCCAACTGAATACCTTCCAGGGGAATGCGTGGCACATACCAGTATGCACCACAGCCCCATGATCAATATTCAGCCCAGGAATGCAAATGAACTAACTGAGCATGCAGGGTGCAAAGGGGCCTTATACATGCTCATTACTGGCCCATTTGCATGTTTGCATGGGGATGAATGTGCCGGAGCAGCTCTTACTCCAAGCCTCAACACCAATCACTCACATATGGGACAGGCCCTGAAGTCTCTGGTGGTAAAGTGGCACCCCACATTCCATCAGCTCTGATCGTACCAGAGTCCAGGCTCTATTGGTTCCATACTGTGGGACCCCAATGCCATCCATGATTGCACCTGAATACACCTACAGTCCATTTCCATAGTGTAGTGGCCCCTGCTCCACCTCAACGGTGCACAGACACCCTCCCTGCCCCCAGCCCATCCCATTGTAACGACTGACTCTGTGATAGGATCGTACTACTGTTTCGTGGGTGGTGGAACACTTGCAGTAGAATGCTGGAATGTGTTATACATAGGCATGAGCTGTGTGTGGGTGATAATGCCCAGTGACCATACACCTCAGGCACTCACATGCGGATCCATCATCCGGTGCCATTGCACTGCTCAGTGCAGGTGACAGCCGATGCTGTATCCAGTCACACAAGTCCCAAAATAGGCATGTTACAGCTGACCTCCCATTCGTTTGTACAATTGGGGAACTGCAGTTGAACCATCCATAGCCTGAAGCATTCACTGCAAATGGCATTGCAGGATACCGCAACCCATAGCACCGGGATACCTCAACAGTCTGGAGGGTGGCATGTTACACAGGGAATGGGGGAGGTGTGGACTTGCAGCAGTGTACAACAGCAGGAAGATACAGCATTGGCAAGGCATGCATTGAGGTATGTAAATTCCTTTGACAGTTTGCCAAGGATGTACACATGGTGCATACACTGGTGGGTCCACAGTTTGTGTGGTGCCCCAATGCATGGTATAGCCAGTTACTGTAGGTCATTCCAGAGTGTAGATCCCCAGCCCGGTTCATTGCAGTCAATGGCTGGCCATGGCAGGGTGTGGAGGGCAGTGCCAGTCTTTGCAACAAGTCAGGTATGGGGAAATGAGGTGTCTATGTACAGGGGCAGTGGGTGGGGTCCTCTATGATATGGATATGGACCATGGTTTCCTCTGGTACATTTGAGTCTGGGGGCCCTACACTATGGAGCTCTTCAGGGATGGAGTTGGATAGACTGGGGATGGAAAGGGGTACCTCTAGTCCACCCATGCTGCTAGGCTGCTGTGCACCTGGGTGCACATCCGCAGCTCACCTGTGGATGGCTGGCCAGGTTAGGCCAGCTATTCATGGCTAACTGTGGGCTGCAGTGCTTTGAACTATGAGGGGCACATTCCCACTGAATATGCTGCAGCACAGCATATGCATGGGAATTCCCCTCGACTTGCACAGCATACCATTTCTGTGTGCCCTGGCCCATTCCTTGTGGCTTGTGCATCCCACACATTTGATATATATATATATATATATATATATATATATATATTAGATGCAAAAATCCATTTAATGCATCAGTTAGGGTTGTTCCATAGTGACAAAAGCAAGGAAATTCGATGTTAGGTTGAAACCCCCTTGCACCCCTCCAGCCCACCCCCAACTGGCATCGTGGTGCTGGGAGTCGCCAGCCCTAACTCTCACCCCACCACATGTGGAAAGAATCTGAGGAATAGGAGAATGGTATTGTTATATATCAGTATCTTGCAAGTTCCCCAGGAAGATCTCTGACATTTCAAGAATAATAAGCCTACACGAAACCTCCAAAAAATATAAAATAATAATATAGAAAAACATAAAGGAATCTACAAGCTCAAGTAGACAGACTGGTTGGGCCATAGGCCCTATCTGCTGACAGTGTCTGTGTATCTATGTATCTAAACAATAATTTTCCTCCTAATAAATGGCATGATCTCTTTTATTCTCAAAATAGCACATTATATATCAAGTCAATATCGCCTGCATCTTGGCATCAAATAAGATCCTGGCTTGTAAAAGTGCTGACATGCCCAAAGTTTGTTGTAATTAATTCAAACACATCTACATGTCTGTCAAGTACAGTATTGTGTCTTTTATCAAGTTGTATATTGTATTTGCTATGCTTGTATTTATGTACATATTCTGTGTAACTATTTGTTTATTTTATACATTGAGACCCAACTGGAAATTAGCCTTGATCAACCGGGATATCCTTGTCTGAATTTTCAGAATAAAATATTTACTACTACTACTACTACATGTTGTGAGAGATCAAAGCAAGTTAACACATACCCTGGCTACATTATTATCAGATCTCAAATTTATTTATAGAAATTATGCACAATTACATTACTAATACTGTAAATTAAAATATTACTGTTCAGACCTTCTTACTGTTTAGATTGCTAATTCCAACCACAAACAATACATTTATGTTGCACAGCCTAGAGTTGGAGGTCCAAAACACACACAAAAAAAAACTCAACTGTGGGCCCCTACAAATTTCTTTTCTCAGTTGTGTTGACTAACTTTTATAACTCTATATGGGAACATAAGGAATCAGATAAATTATACAGATGAATTTCTCACTCATGGTTTGCCAACAATTAATTAATTAGATGAGGTTCTCTTGCCAGGAGTCTGACTGTCCCCCCCAAACACACACACACACACACACACCTTTCACACACACACACACACACACTTACTATAAGAGATCTCAGTAGCTCTTATCTGTTATGCTTGGAAGCAGGAGCAGCCCTTGCTGTTAAAAAGTAATTTATATATTTAGTCTGGGTAGTTTACTGAAGACCTGTCATTTTATCAGATAGGTCCTGAGAGGTTAAAAACAGTGTAAATCTTTATAAATTTCTGGGAAAGGGTAACATTTCTGAGGTATGAATCTTTCTTGAAAGATATTCATGCCAACTGAAGTTAGTAGCAAAAATTTTTAAATACTAGGCATTTAAATGTGAAAGTTGTTGCATTCAAGGGGTAAACAAATTTCCTGTTTAATAGGCAACCAATATTTAAAAGCTGTTTCTGTTTCCTGATGGCCATCTGATAAGCAGCTTGGAGTTATGTCTCCAAAGTTCTAAACAGAAAGAAGGGATTATTTTATTTAATTGTCATAGTGATTTGTAGATGAGGAAGGCTACATTGAAAAGTCCAAAAATGTGTTCCATGATACTCCATTTTCAAGCTACAATATGAAGATGGCTGTAGGCTCCACCCACAGCCATAAAAATTGGTATCTTTACAGTGAAATAGCAGGCAGGTACAGTATTTAGCAAACCTGATAAAACAAAAAGAATAGAAATCTGATATTATCTCAGTTAACACATACTGTAAAAAGACAGATCTGACATTTCAGCCTGGAAAGATTTAAGACTGCTTTCTGGACTATTCCAGTGCCCACCCAGTTAATATAGTGCTGTAAGAATAGCTGCTAAATAGCAAGGTCAGAATACAGCTTTAGGTTAGTGCAGCAAAATCAATTATCACTACCCTGTAGCTGTCATCAGATCTGAGGAAGAACAAAGAGTAAGCTGTTGGGTGTCGCTCTGATCTGCTCCTGTGACAAAGGGGTGAGTGCAGCAATTATGGAGGAGGGACATCCTGAAACCAGGGTTCTGTTCCTGGTCTCCCGACTACAGTGTGTTTTTCTTTTCACCACCCAGCATGTATTTTTTTCCTTGTTCTCCCACCCCACTGTAGCCACCCCCATGAGATTCCTCCTCATCACCAGCTTTACCCCCACAGAGTTGATTGTAAATAGGTCATGGGGTGAATAGGATGAAGCCACAATTACGTGGGTGAGGCAGTGCCCTCAGAATATACATTTTAGGTGATGTTTGAGTTTGCATGGTAGCTCATTGTTTTTACTGAGCGTTAACCTTGCTTTTGCTGTTTTGGCATGCGGTGTATTACCGTGCTATTTTTGATTTGGTGTTTTGACCTGAGCCATTATAGTGAGCTTTATATATCAGTATTAACAGCTAGTATAGATATAAGATGCTAATGTGCTCAAGAAAATCTCACTTAAATTTCACAGGAAGAAAGCATACTGTTAGAAGCAGAGACAACTGAGGACAGAGGAGGTAGAGGCTGCAATGGTTTCCATGTCCAATGGTAAAAACCCTGAAGAGATCAAGTTTCTCTGAATTTTATTTACGCTTTACAATCCATATTGTTACCTTACATGACCAAACTGTTCAATAAGATGAAACTAAATTAAAAATGACCAGAATTGTTCAATCAAGCCATACTGACTATATTACCAAAACATAAATATACAATGAAAACAGAAAACTATAGGCCAGCATCCATACTGAATTATGATTACAATTTTAAAATTACAATTAATGATCCTACAGGATCTAGTTTGCCCAGATCAGAATGGATTTGTTCCTGGCTATAATATCCACTCAGGAATACAGGAGGTCCAATACACTATTAATCATGCACAACTGAAAGGGTGGAGGCCATTGCAGTCTCTGAGAACACCTGCAAAGCTTTTAACACAATAGAATGGGGCTATTTATTTTCAGCACTGGAAGCTAGAAGTTTTCCAGATTCCTTTGTAAACATAATTTGAACAATTTATAGCTTTCAAATCCCAAATTAAGATCAATGGTTTAATATCACCTGGCTTTAGGAATGAAGATATTTTTGTATATACTATGGGAAAAACAATAGGTTCAGGGTTTCAGTTTAACAAAAATAAAATCAAAATAAATGCATATGCAGATGATTTTTTACCATTCTAAGTGACATTGAAAATAGAGTAGTAGTAGCCCTCTTATCAGAAATTAACCAACTGGCGGCCCAGTGACATGGAAGCTGTGGTGTGGGAAGTTACCTCCTGCCACACCAGTAACCCGAGGTTGGGAACGGAGACCAGTTGCTCAGGGGCCGGAAGGGAGAGGAAGGATTATGTGTCCGAAAATGGCCTCCTTTCTCGCAGGGGGTTAGTGTGGCACGTTGCTTGACTGCCACCCAGTGATGGCTATGCGCCATCATGCAAGGGAAGGGAACCCTAGTACAGGACACTGGGGCCATCTCCACTGAGGTGGAGCTCAGACATCTTTTTAAGGTTGTTCCTGTAATATTTTATTACATGATGGTTTGTATTTGGGAACTGTGATCTAAAACAGGACAACTTTGATAAACAGGGCCTGTCGGTCCTAAAAGTTATTCTCCTGTGAAAAATAAAAGTTTTTATCTATTTATCTATCTATCTATCTTGTCCATTGCACATCCAGGGCCCAAGGGAGAAAATCGGTGGAAAATATGGAGGCTGGTGTAATGAAGCCTCCCTGAGAGTGCTAATGGCCCATCCAGTCCTAGGCAATGGAAAGGGGATTGGGACAGTCAGAATCATGGGATGGGTTGATTCAGTCGCCCAGCCTGCCAGGGAGCAAAATAAATCTCTATGGCGAAAAAAAGAGAAATCAACCAACTCTCCCATGTATCTGGCTATACAGTAACAAACTGAAAAGTGAAATACTATTAATAAATAATAATACTGACAGGCCAGTTTTGAACACTTTAAGGATGATCAAAATGGCAGTACAGATTATTTAAGGATTAAATTGTCTAAAACAGAAAATGTGGGGTGGTGGATGCAGTAGGGGAAGATGGCAAATGGGATACTCAGTGGGGTTGTTGGAAGCTATGAGTCTCTGTGCAAGTTGGTAGATAAGAGCAGATGAAATAAGAGACCAATCTGGTACATAAAAAAGATAGGGAAGAAAGAAAGAAAGAAAGAAAGAAAGAAAGAAAGAAAGAAAGAAAGAAAGAAAGAACTACAAGACCAGAAAGACAGAAGAATACTGGGAAGTGTGGCTACAGTAAACAGCATGAAGGAGGCCAACAGGAAGGTCAGACACAAAATTAAGGATAGCAGAGGGGTAAAGAAATTGTAGAAGAAGAATTAAAGATTTATAAAGCGCCTTTTTATACATAGTATCCCAAAGCGCTTTACAAGCAATGCTAGACTGGTAGTGAAGTGACTGAATGTGTGGTGGCAGCCATATCGCACATCATCACCCACACACAGCCTGGATAATTGCATGAACTGATTTTATGGAAGGGGAATGTTGGCCAGGACACCGGAATGTTCCCTGCTCTTAGAACAGTGCCCTGGATTCTTTTACTTCCACCTGGACACCCACCAGGACAACACCAGGATGGGCAGAAGGACCTCGTTTAACGCCTCATCTGAAGGACGGCACACCTCAGCAGTACAGCACCCCAATACTGCAGTCGGATGCCAGCGATTTTAGGTGCAAGTCCAATCCCAGTGTGGGATGAGAACCCATGACCTTCTGGTCCAGAGGCGGATGTGCTACCAACTGAGCTTACGCTGACACCCAAGGTATTGTTTCCTTACATATGGGAGGAACACAAATCCAAGGAGGGTGGTTAGACTGAAGAAGGGGAGGGATGGGTGAAAAGGGATAAGAGGAAGGCATTCTTAATGAATATTTCTACTTGGCATTTACTGCAGAGGACAAGGGTTCACTATCAGAATGTAGACTCAAGGTCAGATAGGAAGGGGTTGGGATCAACATACAACTGATCACTGAGGATGGGGCGCTGAGGGTCAGAAAGCTCTAAGGGTGGACAAATCAATGGGGACAGATGGGTTATGCTCTAGAGTACTAAAGGAAGTGTAACTGGAGCTGGCCACTTCTTTTGGTGGATTTCTTTAACAGATCATCAGAATCAGAGGTGGTATCAGTGGGACTAGAAAACAACAAATGTGGGGCCCTGCATAAGGGTGGAAGCAAGGATGAGCCATGGAGCTACAGACCAGTGAATCTGATCTCAGTTGCTTTCAAGCTGTTGGAGGCCACTATTAAGGAAATGCTAGTGGATTTCCTGGAGGAAAAGAATTCCGGACAATTGGCAGTATTGGTTCAACAGAGGACAGTCTTGTCAAACTAATCAAAAGACTTTTTGACTGTTTTCAAAGGCAGCTGAAAAGGGCCAGGCAATAGATGTACTGTACTGAAGTAGATAGAAACAGCACACACATTGGCTTTAATGTAAACTTGTAAATTTTAATGGTGCAAAATAACAAATGCAGGTCAAGCTCACACTTCCCCCAAGGAAGCCACTTTGTTTGGTGATATGTAGAGGATTCCGCCTGGCCTGCATTTTATTTTGGCACCAATAAATATTACAAACTTACAACAAAACACCAAAGCCAGGTGTGTGCACTGTTTCTATCCACTTCAGTACCTGTATACCACCTAAAAGCAGCACATTTGTGAGTCAGGAGTGCACTTCATGCTCTGTCTTGTATGGATGTACTGCACTTGGACATTAGTAAAGCTTTTGACTTTGAAAGAATAGTTAAAAATTGAAGGATTCAGGGTTTGAATGGGGAGTTCTTGGAGGTTAGGGAGGTCATTAGTGAGGTTCCACATGAATCAGTCTTAGGCCCAGTCCTATTTAATGTATTTCTATGTGACATTGGGGAAAGGATTTAGGAAAGATTTGTCATTTTCCAGACAACACAACAAAATGTGGAAGGGTAAACAGTGAGGAGGGTGTATGGGCATTGAGGGAGAATCAGAGGTGGCTGGAGAAATGGTCAGACATCTGGAAGCAGAAATTTGTCACAAACAACTGCAAAGTCATTCATAGAGCAGCCAGAAGCCTGAAGATGAAGTACAGGATGGGTGTGTGGTGTCAGAAAAAACTTCAGAGGAGAAAGCTCTTTGGGAGATAATTACAGAGATCATCTGAACATATGAAATGCCAGCAGAAACAGGCCACACAGTCTATTGAGTCTGCTCGATTGTGCAGCCAGCCCTCAATATTCTGAAACTCCCATCTCCCTATTTAAAGTGCTCCTTATCTCACTCCTCCTTCAAGTTGGCACTTTTCTCTCACCTCTATGCACTTAATACATGTGACTGTATCTAACCTCGTTTCACCCTTTGCTTTGTTTTGTGACTGCCTAGGATTTATGGTTTCTCTGCACTCCAGTGTTTCTCTTGGCTTGTCTGTATTCTGTCTCTTCATCCTGTGTGGATGATTCTGCTTGTTTATATAATTATCTAACTTTCTAAGTTGATACCTGTTGTAAACATTCAATGTCTGTATACATGTTACCTGTTGAGTTGCTTGTAATGACTGTATCTTGTACTCTCACGGATCATGTCTGAAAATAGGCAGGGTTATTGCCTAATTTACTTACCGGTCATCAAAAGCTAATAAATAATAAATAAACTTGCTGCTGCCGCCCCCACAGCCATCCCCTCCCCGCTGTGTCCCAACCCTTCTTGAAAGCAGCCCACCGTCTCTACAGGAAACCACCTCCTCAGATAGAGTGTTCCACTTGTCCACCACCCGCTCTGTGAAATAATGTCTCCTGATCTCCTCTTGAATTTTCCCTCTCCAACCTAAGTCGGTGCCTGTCTTCAGGGCCAGAGAGCCTTTTCACAATTGCAGAGTGAAGAGTTTGCTCAATTCTTTGTGGATAAGGTGTCCTCCATCAGGTCGGAGATCCATTTGACTCATTCCAGCGAGCACAGTGGTGGTCGGTGTGAGGACACTGAGCACCCAGTTCTACATGGATGAACTTGACCAGCCAGCGATAGTGACATCATGAAGATGGTTTAGGCATGCACCAACTTGCTGTAGTCTGATCCTGGTCCAACACACTTCCTTGTGGGGTGTGTGGATGTTATCGGACCGATCCTCGGTGAGATAGTCTGGTGTTCGTTGGATAAGGGTGTGTTTCAGACCCCTAAAGAAGGCAGTGGTAACACCCTTTAAAGAAATCTTCCTCGACCCAGACTGTCTTGTGAACTACAGACCTGTCTCTAACCTGCCCTTTTGGACAAGGTTATTGAGAAGGTAATCGTGTCTCAGCTTGAGAACTTTCTTACCACCCATGAGGTCTATGATCCTCGCCAGTCTGGTTTCAGGAAGAGGTATAGTACCAAGACAACTCTAATTCAGGTACTTAATGATCTCCTGATAGCGAGGGATTGGAGGAGCCACTCAATCTTGGTTCTCCGTGATCACTCTGCAGCATTTGACACCGTGGATCATGGGGTGCTGCTGGAAAACCTGAGGCTACTCTGTGGACTGTCGGAACAGTCTTCAGTTGATTCCATTCTTTCCTCATGGGCAGGACACAGAGGGTGGTATCGGGATTTGTTCCTTGGCTCCCATCTGCCTGCCCTGTGGGTGCCGTAGGGTTCTGTGCTGTCTTGTTGTTCATGGTGTACATGCTGCCGTTAGAAGACATTATAAGGCAACACGGGCTGAGTTTTCATTGCTATGCTTGATGATACTCGGCCATACCTGTTTTTGTACCGAACAGAACAACACGGTCAAGGTCTTTAACAACTGCCTTGCCAAAATTCAGGATTGAATGAGTGCTAGCTGGTTGCTAGTGAATCCGGATAAGACTGAGGAGCTGGTTGTTGACCTAGTCATCAGGTAGAAGGTTGACTCTAATCCTGCGTCTGGCATTGTGCTAGGGGCAATCAGTTGAGACCCTCTGAACAGGTGCAGAATCTGGGCATTGTGCTTGACAGTGAGCTGACGCTAAAAGTCCAGGTGTCGGCAGTTGCTAAGTCCTCATTTTAACATCTGAGGAACATCATCCAGATAAAACACCTTGTTCTGCCCAAGGACCTTCCTATGCTGGTCCATGCCTTGTGTCTTCCTCCTTGACTACTGCAGTGCTCTATACCTAGGGCTCCTCGGGTGGACCCATCACCTGAAGCTGGTGCAGAACGCTGCAGTCAGGTTACTGACTGACCTGTCTAGAACTAGCCATGTCAAACTTGTGCTCATGCAACTGCACTGGCTGCCTGTGCGATGGAGGATCACCTTCAAGTCGCGTTGCTGACCTATAAGGACTTACACAAACAGGGACTGGGTTACTTGCAAGACTTCCTTCGACCCTATTGCCCCCTCCGCCTTCTCTGCTGCCAATGAGGGATTGCTAGAGATTCTCAGGGTCTGTCTTCAGACTTCAGACACTAGGGCATTTTCATTTGCAGCCCCGACTCTATGGAATTCTACCTCATCTGATTAGAGAGCCTGTCCACTGAGACTTTTAAGTCTTCCTGAAGACATATTTATTTAGTCTAACCTTCGGGATAATATTTAATTTATGAGAGTGTTGCTTATTTTATATATTTACATAAATTCTATTTAATTGATTATTTATATGTGTTTTTGTATTCGTGCTTTGATATTGGAAAAGCGTGTATATAAATAAAGTTTGATTTGATTTGATTTGATTAGTATTCTCCTCTTCTGACCCAGAATATCTATCCTGTATTCAACTTGTATATCCCCTTCAAATACTTAAATATCTCGCTCATGTCTCCCCTATCCCTCCTCTCCTTCAAGGAATACATGTTAAGCCTGTTCAGTCTTTCTTCACAGGAGTCCCTCCAAACCCTGGATCACCTTAAGTTGCTCTACGCTGTACCCCTTCCAACAGCCTGATGTCTTTCTTCAGGAATGGTGCCAGTACTGCATGCAATATTCCTGGGGAGGTCTGATCAGTGATCTATACAAGGAAGGATCACCTCCCTACTTCTAGAAGAAATCCCCTTGCTATACAGCCCAGCATCTTGTTGGCTTTGGCTGCTGCCCTCCTGCCTGAGCAGGGCTGTTCATATTCCCTGTTATAATCACCCCAGGTCTTTTCATCCTCAGTGTTCCCCAACTGTACCCCTTCCAGCTGGTAGCTCCTCCTCTGGTACTTAGCTCAAGTGCAGGACTTTGTACTTCTTGGCACTGAACCCCAACTGCCATGTTTCCAACCACTCCTGTACTTTATTCAGGTCTCCTGCAGTCCCTCCACCCCTCGATGTCATCCACCACAGCTCCCATCTTGGTATCGCTCATGAACAGACTGATCTTACTCTGGGTCCCAAGTGAGATATCTGCTATGAATATCCCAAACAGCACCGGTCCCAGCACCAATCCCTGTGGCACCCCCATTTCTTACCACCCTGGTGATGAGTTTTCTCCACCACCACCACCACCCTTTGCTGCCTGTCTTTGAGCCAATTAGTGATCCATTTAACCATCTTAGTACCCACCTTGGTATATTCCAGTTTCCTCTAGCTTCCCATGTGGCACAGAATTGAAGGACTTACTGAAGTCCAAGTACAGGACATCCACTGCATGACCCCTGTCCAGTTTCCTGGCCATCCAATCATAGTACTCAATCAGATGAACCCATGTTGTTGCTTGTCCTGGAGACCACTGTCGCTAAGAATATCACCAGTCTCTCTCTTTAAGGATGGTCTCCATGAGCTTCCCAACAATTGATGTGAGGCTCACTGGTTTGTAGTTACCTGGATCATCCTTTGGGCCTCCTTTGTGAATGGGTCCCACATGGGCCAATCTCCAGTCACGTGGCACATATCCCGTATTCAGAGAGGTATTGAAAACGTCAGCCAGTGGTCCTGCCAGGCACCCAGCCAGTTCCCTGAGCACCCTAGGGTGAATGTCATCAGGTCCCAGTGCCTTGTCCACCAAGAGTGCCCTTGGTCCTTCCAGTACCCTGGCCTCCATAATTTCCCATCAGTGACCCCCTTCCCTCTCCTGCCCACTCCACCACTCCCATGCAGTGTCTGCCCTCAACTGTGAATACAGAGCAGAAGTACTCATTCAGTGCCTCTGCCTGCTCCTCCCTCCTCTACCCACCCCCATCCTGCCTAATTCTCACTATCTGGTCCCTGTTCTTCCTTCTCTCCCTGATGTATCTAAAGAAGTCCTTCTCCGTCCTTAATGCCCTGTGCCAGCCTCAGCTCCCTGGCTTCCATGGCAGCTCTGACTAGTCTTGTAACCTTTCTAGACTTCTTGTGTACTCCTCCCATCTTCTCCCTCCCTGATATTTTGAATTTCTGAAATGCTCTCCTCTTTGCTTTCACCCCTTTATTACCTCTTTGGTCAGCCAACTGGGCTTTCTTGCCCTTCCATTCTTACTCTGTATCCTAGTACATGTCCCAGTGGCCTCCGCTAGTCCTGCCCTAATGATACCTCTCTTCTCGGTTAGCATCCATGGTTGACTGGAGTCCTCCAGATGGCGATCAGAATTTCCCACATCTTGTTATAGTCTGCCCTTCTAAAATCAATCACCTTGTAAGCAACCCCCCCGTTGTTTCCACATACTGAGAGTGAACCACAGAGTGGTGGTCACTCCCAGCCACAGGGTACTCAACCTCTAGGTCCCTTATGGCTTCCCCATTTGATGGTACAAGGTCCAGAGTCCTTCCCAAGCTAGTTGGCTCATGCACCAGCTGCACCATGAAGCTGTCCTGAAATGCCCCCGTGATAACTGCTCTCTTGTACTTGTGGTGGTTGGTGTGCTCTGTCCACCCCAGGTAAGTTGAAGTTCCTCACCACCACTGTGTTCCCTTCCTACAAACCCTACTTACCTGATCTGCCAACTCCTGTCCAGGTTCTTCCCTTGAGTTGGTGCCCTACAGACCACCCTGAACCTCAGCACCCTGCCCTTGGATCCTGAAGCTGCATTCACAGAGCCTCCATCCTGCCTTCCTCCCCTCTTCCTTATACACCTTATCCTTCCTTACATAGATTGCCACCCCCTTTCCTGTTTTCCTGTCCTTCCTGAACAACCTGCATCTAGGCATCATCATATCCCAGTCCTGGTACTGGTTGGCCCAAGTTTCTGTAATGGCATAATGTCCACCTGCCGCACTACCAAGAGAGCCTGGAACTCGGCTGCTTTGTTTCTCAGGCTCCTTGCATTTAGTGACACTACCCTCCACCTGTTACTATGCTTAACCGACTCTGATTTGTCCTCTTTGCTCCTACCCCACTGCCTCCGATATAGCTTGGGGTTAGGCCCATCTGGCTCTCTCTGGTAGCCCTGCCTACCATATGACCACTGCCACCCCTTATCTAGTTTAAAGTTACCCTTGTTTTTCTGTACCTCTATCCCTGCTTCAGTACTCCCTTCTGCTCCCCACCAAATGTAGCCTGTTCCCTGCATACAGGTCATTATTGTACCAAGCTCTGCCTCAGCCCCTACTAACCCATACCTCTTGATATGGCACCATTTCCACAGACAGGTGTTGAACACCCTATCCTTCCCTTCTTCGCAGTGCTTGCACAGGGTACTGAGAACACCTCTGAGAAGGCTACTGTTGTCCCCACCTCCTCACATAGCTTCCCAGTTCACAAATCTTCCATTTACTACCTCCACTGTCTCCCTGACAGGTCATTCATATACTACTGCACCACAACATGTGGTTTCCTCTGTCCTTCCATGTGCACTTGAGAATGCCTTGCTGTCAACCCAAGAATAGACTTGATCCATATTAGACTGTGCCTTTCCCTTACCACCCCATCTGACCCCTTTCTGTATGGAGAACACTACACTAGCACACCCCCTTTCCATGTCCCATTCCTCCTGCCCCTTTTTCCTCCTTGTCCTCTCCAATGTCTGTCCTCCCTTGCTCGACTATTTCTCTTTGCTTCTCCCTCTGATCCCCCAGTCTCCACCCTGTCTTATGCTCCCATATCCCCTTGGAACCTTGCCTCATCCGCCTTCCCCCACCTCCATGGTCCCCTGCCCTTCTTTAGTTATGCACCACTTGCCCTATCAGCACTGCCCCTCCTTTGCACCCCTGTTACCACTATCCTTTCAAGTGTGCCACTCTGCTGCTGTTCCCTGCTACCTCTCACAATGCCCCTCTGGTGCACTTTATTCCCTTCCCTGTCCCCCCTTCTGATGCTCCCTTGACTCCCCATCTTCCCCCATTGATGCCTGCACTGTAAACCTGCTGCCTGTCCCTCCTGTATTGCCCTGTGTTGTCTTCTTCCCTGTCCTCTGACCTGCATCCAATGCTTGACCCCTGTTCAGATGTGAACCTGCCCCTTTCCTATCCCTCCCTCAGCCTGGTGTTCTCCTGATGTGCCTCCATGTTACCCCTGGAAGAGGCCCTCTTACTCCTCCTTCCTCCTCCACCCTCACTCTCTCCAGTTCTCTACCAAGCCACTGCACTCACACACACACACAACCTTAAACAATTGGCACTGTGTAAAAGGACAGAGGGAGGGCAAATAAATGGTGCAGTACATAGTCAGGGGCATCAACAGCAGAAGAAAGAAGGTGATCCTGACCCTGTACAGATTCTGGTTTGTCTGCACTTCAAATATTGCATGCAGTTCTGGAGTCTATGTAAGAAAGGATGGATATAGGTGGAGATGGTGCCCAGGAGGATTGACAAACTGGTCCAGTGACAGAAAGAAAGCCCTATGAGAAAAGGCTTGGGGGCAGGAGGGAGAAGGAGACATAAAAGAAACATACAAGTTTCTTCCTGAATAAACAGAGCAGACAGCACAGGATTGTTCACAGTGAGTACAAACATGGGCACAGTCAGAAACTACTGGTGCAAGGGAGATTCAAAAGGATGTCTGGAAGTATTTTTTACAGAGTGTGGTGGAAAGTGGAATAGATTACCAAGGAGGTGGTCTGTCAACAGTAATAAGATTTAAGCATAGATAGGATAGGTATATTGAACTGGTAAGGATGTAGGGTGAGCAGGGCTCAAGGAAGGGAGTCACTGAAATGGTACTTCAACATAACATATTGGAGGTAGGGGTGAGCAGACTAGATGGGTCATGAGACATTTTGCTGTCATCAAAATCCATGTTTCTATGTTTCTAATATGATCTAGAAATATATTTTAGAACCATTGTTATCTAAACTAAAATTAAAAATTCAAGGGTGGAGTAAAATTGTATTAACCCTCAGGGGAAAATCTAACTTTAGAATGGTTACTGTTCTATTACTATCGCAGGCACACATTTTCAAAGGAGATGAGAGTCTAAAGCAGAGATGCACCACACATATCTCAGAAAATGCACGGAACCTCAACGCTCAAAATGGAGAGATGTGTCGATTCAATGCGTGATGGGGCAGAAACAATGTATGCAGCTCAAAATGGGGGTGGATCCATGAATATGCTGCACATCTCTAATGCTGTGCATCTCAGAAATGAGCCGCCCAAAGTTAGCAAACAAAAGGATGGCCAAATCGGCCAGTCACCCACAGTCTGGTCAGAGAACTGCAGGCAGGCCATCCGGAGATAACCTTGGAGGTGCACCAGAACATGATTCAGGCACCCACACACAGCAGACATGCCAGGATGGATGTACCCAGAGCCACAGATGCTGCGTCACTATCAGCACTGTCCAGGAGCAATGTCCCATACTGCACCCTGGACTTAGACACCCAGCAGAAATGTATCAGTGCTGTCAGGTGCCCCTGAGCACACCAGTGGAGCAGACAGCCACAATGCAGCCCATGTACCAGGGGCCATGGCCTGCACCCTGTGGCGGCATGCACCCAGGGTGCATCTGTGGCAATAGTGCCCAGGTAGCCTGGTGGTACTAGTGGCAGCATGGCATGGTCCAGAACCAACCAGTGGCACACACCCATGGTGGTACACTATAGGTGCCCACAGGTGGGACCTACCCACCCAGATACCTGGTCACCTTCTGTTTACTGCCATCCTTGCAGTCCCCACCAGGTTCCTCTATGGGGGCACTGCAGGTTATTGTGTACAGCATACGGAGCTGGTGTATCTCATGCATGTGGTAGTCTGATCAGCCGGTGTCACCCTGTGCCCTCCTCTGTTGCATGTCCAGGAGGCCCTTGTTGCCAATGTCCAGGTGGGCCCCCTGCCCCTGTCCAACCCTGCACATGACTATGAGTTCTAGCACTGTACCCAGGCCTATGCAGTCCACCCACCCACACACAAACATCTCTTCACACCTGCCTGCTAGGCTGCAGTACCTCCTGTTCACCTATGTGGGTGGTGGGCAGCCCTGCAAGGTTGGAACTGATCATCCTGAGTATACAAAATGGTCTGAGTACTTTTCCGTAATGAGATGCAAATGTGGGGTTTGGGCTCGGAAAGTGCAATTAGGCCATTTGTATATCCTGGCTGAATATTGCAGAGTTGTGCCATACTCATCTCACCTGTTCCAGCCAATTTCAGTATGTCCCTGCCTCTGGTGTGAGGTCTCCTTCCTGAGTTGTACGCACATCTTCAGTTGAGTGATCTTGCAAGTTTGGGATATTCAGCCAGGCTTGCACGATTGCATCTTCCAGTGCATTTTCTGAATATACCGCTTTTGTGCCAGTGCATCAGTGCATTTCAGAAGCACAGCACAGGCACTTGCTAATTCTGACAGTCACTTTGAATATGGGGGCCTTACTGTTTACAGACATTAGTGACTGAGATCCCAGAAAATGGCTAACAAACATTTTGAAACTATTTAAAGTGATTTATGAAAGTTCCCAAATGCCTTTTTCACATAGTATGCCATTGAAAGCCATGCTTCAAATGTTGAAGCTGCAATTTGTTTTGCAAAAAATCTGTAATATGCCGCCCTTCGGCACAGTGGTGGGATTTCTGCTTGCGACGCCGGGCGACCCAGGTTCGGGAACAGACCCAATCCAATGGAGGGCTGGCTAGGGGAGAGGGATTGAGCATCCTATGGACTGCTCTCCTTCCGGGAGGGTCAGGCAGCACCGAGCATTGGGGACCCTGGCAGAGGCTGGGGGCTCATGGCTGCCGTGCTTACATCAGGGGAGGAGGCGGCAGAAGCTGGCGTCATTGCACGTCCCTGCCTCCGGGAGGGAGAAACTAAGGAGGAAAAGAAGGAGGGGAGGTCCTCCATCTGGGTGAAGCCTCCCGGGGCTTCAATTCACCCCTGCCGCCACTCCCAACTAGTTACTGGTTCCATGGGCACTGGAGCTAGGGGGTACCAGTGCTCATCCCGCCCGGGGAAAGCCGGGGTGACCGGAGGCTGCAATGGGCAGGTGGTGGAGTCTGGGGCCGTGGACTAGGCTGAAGGAAGACGGAGGACCTCCAAAAAAAAAAAAAAATCTGTCATAGTCATTTTCCATGATGTTTTATCAGTGTTTGTTTCTGGCTGCCCTCAAGTTTTCTCTGAGCGCTAGCTTATGGCCACAATTCTCAGAATGATGTCATGCAAGGGAGCCATCAATCACTTTCATTGGCTGTAGAGTCTATTAAAGAGGGAACTAGAATGAGGGCTCCTGAGAGAAACAACTTTGAAAAACAGAGCTAAGGTTCTGAGCATGCACAGTAGCAGAAACGCTCAATACATGTCTCAACTTTGCTTTTCAGGGTTTTTAAGGGCATTTTCACCATCCTTTTATTCAAGAGGGTATCTAATTGCAAAAGTTCAATTATTACAGCATGATTACATATCCTGAAGTGTCTTATTGCACTTATAATGTGCAGGAAAATTGTCAAAGCTGTAAAATTAATAAAAGAATCACATTACTGCTTGCAAAAACAGTTTAACAAAGTAGTCAATTTTTCTTAAATCAGCTAGCTCTTATTTTAATAATGGTTACAGCAGTATAACATCTAATATGATTGTTTGTTTGTTTGTTTATATATATATATATATACAGCAACAAGGAATTCTGGTAGATTATAAAGTTGACTTAAATTTTCCTCACTTAGAGGTGCAGTCACCTATTTTGGTGGTGGTAACTACAGTATAGCACCTAATATGTAGATGTACATAACAAGGCATTGTGGGAACAATAGGAAGTTGGTTTCCATTTTCCTTACTGTGAGTTGCAGTCTTCTATTTGTGTAGTGGCTACAAAATATAAGATCTTGTGTTATTTTCAAAACGAGGCATTTTGCATAAAGTATATAGCTCGTAAGAGTTCTTTATTGAGAGATGTAGTCTATTTATGTAATGAATACAGAAATATAGTAGCCTGTATACACATTTACATAGTGAGGCATCGTAAGTATAGTAAATAGCTGATTTTTCCATCTCCTAATGAAAGTGCAATGTCCTATTTTGTATGTGTGTACAGTAGTACAGTCTGTAGAAAAGCCTCTGGAAAATGTTTTTTTGTGATGCAGGTAGGCCAAAAAGATAATTTGCCATGCTGTGTAGATGTTGTCTCACTTTACTGACTGCTGGTGAAGTGACAGGTCTGAAGTGACAGTTCCTGTCAGAATGTGGGATTGTAATGATACTTATCTATGTTTATGTTATAGGGCTTGAATGGCTGTAAGTAGGTAAGGAGTGTAACTATGGGTTAATCATTACACGCTCTGAGCCGCTTTCAGTCAATCAAATCACTTGAATTTTTCTACATGTTATAATGCTGGATACAGCTACTTGCAGATAATGTAAAGAGTCGGCAAAATGTAACAGTGTCCCTTTAATGTACCTTTGTTTCCTTGCATAATGTAAAGGTTGGGGTTGCAGCCCTGAGGAAGAAAAAGGGACGAGGCTATGCAAATGAAATGGAGCACCAGAAACAAAATAATTTTTTCATGGAAAACAATACTTTTTGGCAGTTTGAAAGGTGGGAGACTGATTCACAACTCCTACATGTTACTATGCCAATTTGCTATGGTACCCTTACATAAATCACTTTAAAACTTTCATGTGAAATTCAGGAAAACCCAGAATAGCATGGACAAAACGATGTGCACCCAAAACATCAGGAGGCTAGCCTGCAAAGATATTAATCATATTTTCAGTTTATAGATTAAAACTGGCATCAATGTGGACATCTAATGATAAATTAAATAGCAACAGTAAAAAAAAATAATAATAGGAGATATTGTATGGGCATATATCGGTAACGGTTTGTTAACCATCAAGAGGTTGCAATTGTGACCTTGTAAACCTCAACAGTAAAGCTCGAGGTTAACGCCACCAAGGTAACCCTCAAGACGGTTACACAAAGTGGTTGTCGATATATGACCATGCATTATATTTTATAGTGTATGGTCCCCATAACAAGCAAAAAAAAAAAATCCAGATCCTTACTATTTCTAGTTTTAGTCACTCCGCTCTGCTCGGGTCATGCTCTCACTGTCATGACCATTTCAGGAAGGTCGTCGGTTCAGGCAGCACGCATGCACAGAGCAATTCCTGCTGTGTTATACCACTGATGTGATATGCCATCGATGGGTTAACAACACAGTGATGTCACATCGATGGTATAACAGTGGTGTAAAAGATGAATTTCAGTATGTAAACATTATCATCAAAATCTTAATTTTTCCACCCAAGAAGTATACCAGATCTGTTCAAAACAACAAAATGTACAATATGTCTTTGGGAGTGGTTTTACACAAATTTCAATCAAAATAAAGAGTTACTATGAATATATCCTATATAATTCTATTGGGAATCACCCCAAAACAAATCTGGAAATTAAACATTTAAATTTAAAACTGAAAACAAACAGGCATAAGAGATGGTACAACTTGAATGTAGAGGGCAAGTTGTTTATGCCTTTGGGATCAGTGTAGAACCAGATACAGTCTTAGTAACACCGATGTTTAGAGATATAATCAATTAAAACAGTTTTCCAAAAGATCTACACTAGGTGGAAAACAGCCCCAGAGCTAAAAGAAAACAACTAGTAGCCAATGTCGCAAAACAAAAAGATTTATTTGCATGGTTACTAGACACACAGCAAACTCCAGCCAATGAGCCTTTTAATAAAACTAAAAGAAATGGGAGGAAATCAGTCCAAATCTTATTAAAATACATGTGGAAATCACAATAAAATTATTGATGGGAAAAATCACAGGTCACAGTTCCCCAACCATGGCTTCCCTTTATGGTGAGGCCTCCTGGGTTTGATCCCATTAACTTAATGAGGTAGTTTGTATTATGTGCAACCAGGACTGGAGGAGAAGATGGCTGAAGTGGATATGGCTAATGTCCCAGACAGGTCCCCAGCTGGTGGACATGGGGTGGGATGGATGTTATCCTCCCTCACCAGTCAGCTATAGGTGTACCACTCCATCTCTGCATTGATGTGGACCCTGTAGGGTGGTCTGTGACTGGGTATGAGGCAGCAGAGCCTTCCTTTCCACTGTATCATCCAGCTGCTCATCCCTAACTGCCTGGCTAGGGCACCCAATGCTTCCACTTAAGATGCCACGTCACTGGCCATGGCCAAATGTCAAGGTTCTGGGATTCTCAGTCAGGTTTATTGTTCCTGCTTACATGACTCCCTGCCCCTAGGTCACCAGGTAACACTAATTCAGAAAGACAAGGAAAGTCAGAGATGGATGCCCATACTGGCTTGATTGCCCAATGTGTAGTACCCTGGGTTTGGAGTTTGAGCCTAGGTTGGTTGTGGTAGCAAAACAAACCACTGTTATATTTCCTGGTTAGATCTCTAATGAGATAGTGTTTGTCTTGATTGTTATCTGTTTAAAATGCTAATAAAGTATTAATTATACAAAAAGAAAACACTGTTACACCACTGGGAGACCTCCGATTTCCCATTTATAACACTGGAGGCAAACTAATACTTTGCAGCTTTAATTTAATACAGATTGCTACTGTGACCATAGCCTGCAAACTATCAGTGTCATAGTTTCAAGTGTTCTGTTAAAATTGCAGTGAATTTAAAATAAACCATACTTTATCTGGATGATTATGTCTCCTGAGAAGAGGGAAAGGAGAAGCACGGTAAGGAGGTTAATCTAAACAATGCCATTTTTAAATAGGATAAAGTTCAATATTGTTAACCCATGTCTACCTTTTGGGCCATATAATGGAAATTATGTGGAAATAACATTGCATGGGAGCAGCTTACCGGTAGAGCCAGTGCATGTGTTCTTCAGGTGGAAGGTGAAGGAGAGGGAGCCATGGGACTATAGTAGCTTACCAGTGGAGTTGGTACATCCATTCATCAGGTGGAAGGAGAAGGCGAGAGTCATGGAAGCAGCTCAGCTGTGGAGCCAGTGCCCCTGTTCTTCAGGTGGGAGGGTGCAGGAGAAAGACATGGTGTGTATTACAGGTGAGCTGGTACATTTGTTCTTCAGGTAGGAGGGAGGAGAATAAGATACTGTAGAGCCATGAGAACAACTTACCAGGGAGCTGGTGAATCTGTTCTTTGGTTGGGAGCATGGCTAAGAGAGCCACAGGAGCTGCTTACCAGAACAGCCAGTGAATTTGTTATTTGGGAAAAGGAGTCGGAGAGACAGCTATGGGAGCAGCTTACAGATGGGGCTGGTACATCTGTTCTTTTGTTGGGAAGATGGAAACAGAGCCATGAGAGCAATGTATTAGCAGATCCAGTGTACTGTTTCTTTGGAAAAGGGAGGGTGAGAGGTACGGAGCAGCTTACTGGTGGAGCTGCAGTGGATATGGTTATAGATTATTTTGTGGAGATTTTGACTGAGATACTAAATAAAATGTTCTTACTTAAAACCAAAAAAGTTAGAGCCTAAAGAAATAATTGAATTTAACTGACTTGCTTTATCTTATGAAGCAATGAGATATTTATTGAAACTGTATAAATCCTAGGCCCCATCAACCTTAATTTGCTGAAGATGGCCAAACAAATAGCTGAGAGACTATTTTGAGTAGGTCCACCTATGCCATGCTCCTTAAGTTTGTCTAATGGTATCAAATGGTCTAATGTATCAAAGCTTTGCACAGGTCAAGTAATACTGCACCTGTGATATATTTATGATCCAGAGCAAGAAGCCAGTCATCCAATACTTTTGCAAGGAAATGATTGTGCTATGAAAAGGCTGGAAGCTGGATTGTAGGGGATTAATTAGGTTTAATTTGTCTGGTAGTCTCTGATCTGATTGTCGATTAATTTCTATCAGTTTTGATAGAATGGGTAGAAGGGATATAAATCTGTAATTATTTAGATCCCCAGGGTCTCCAGACTTAAAAAGTGGAATCATATAAGCTATTTCCATACAGCAGGGATTTCTATTTGTGATGGACAGATTAAATAAATGCAGTATTGGTGCTGTTAAGTATTGAAAGCCTATCTTTAGGAATAGAGGGTCCAAGCCATCTGTTTGCACTTTATTTTACATCAAGATGTAAAGCAACTCATTGACTTGCTTAAAGGTAGGAGGAGAAAAGCAAAGTAGTCCTGAGGTTGAGGCTTGATATTTGGGTCTGTTGATTATGTGCAGGCTGCATATTAGCAGCTGGGGAGGAGTCAACAGAAAGGCCTGCTATAGAGAAATAAGTATTATTATTTTTTTAAATTGTAGGCTTATCAGTAATAGTTATTCCTTGGCAGATAATTTTTGGGAATGAATGGAGAGGATCTTCTTCCTCGACTGATTTAATGATATCCCAGAATTTTGCTGGGTTTCCTTGGTATTTTGAAGGGCACTAATATAGTGATTTTCTTTTGTTTCTCTGATCAGTTTTCTGCAGATGTTTCAGAGGCTCTGAAGGCCGCCAGTCAGTAGGGTCTTTAGTATGCTTGGCAGAAGCCTCAGATGGTCCCTCATTATTAGGGCTCATTTTATTTCTCCTGTAAACCAAGGGCATGATACTTTTCTGGTCCTGCATTTAATCAATGGCGATGTTTATTGATAATACCAAGCATGGTGGAATTAAAATGGCCACTGCTTCATTAATATAAGTGGCAAGATAGAATTTGTGCCAACGTATGGTGCGAAGGTCAGATAAATAGCTACATTAAATTTCCTAAAGCTCTTTTTCAAGATAAATTTACAGGGCAGACTGGTTCTTTCCATGCCCTGGTACAGACCATGATGTTGTGATCACATATATCATTGCGAAATACTGCTGCTTGTGAAATTTTATGGGGTTTATTAGCAAAAATCAGATCAAGAAGGGAGTTATTAGGATTTTTTCAGTTTGGTCTAGTAGGTTCTGAGATTAATTGGCTTAGGCTGAGTTCATCACACATATCTTTTAGAAGATGAGATTTCTCACTGAGCCAGTCAAAATTCAGATCACCAAGGACTATAGATTCATTACAATTGGAATCTAGGAGCTGTGCAGGTATAATACTATGTTTAAACCCTTGACAGTGGCCTATAGATGTCAATTATATTGAGGATTCTGTAGAGGGAAGTTGGATTTTTGTGCCAGACATTCAAATTCCTTGAGTTTAGTGGTGTCAAGGAGGATGTTAGGTGGGATCCTCCGGTTTATCAAACTTCAAAACTGTTTTTACAATAATATCTCTTCTTTTATGTTGGCTTATGCATGCACAAGCAACATCCTGTGGTAGTAGCACATTTCAGAGGTGAGTCAGTGTTGTGGCAAATGCAGGGATGCTTTAGTGGGTGTGTCCCTCAGCCGCCAACCAGTGAGCATGCTGCTAATGACAGCAATTTCAGAGAGAGCCACTGAGTTGAAACGAATCTGCTGCTGCAATCAGAGACAGGCTCATCACTGCAGCGACAGATGACACACCTCCATTCCATGCCTTTCCTGGTGAAACATTTCAATAAATATGGATGCTCCTGCCATCTGCCACACAGTCCCCAGAAAGCTGACATTGGGGTACCCAATCCCCATGTCAGCATGTCCCTCCCCACATTGTGTGGTACACTGTAACATGACGGCTCCTGCCACCCACCACACAGTCCTGAAAAGCGACATTGGGGTACCCAGTCCCTGTGTTGGCATCCCTACTAGTGTGTCTTTCCCTTAGTGTGTCATTCCTGGTCAAACAGTTTCCTTTCCTTTCCGACACCAGGATGCCCACTCGCTGTGTCGGATGTGCACGCCCGCCCAGTCAAATGGCTTGCCAACATCGGGTGCTACATCCTCATGTTGGCAAACCCCAGAATTGTGGCACACTGGAGCCCACCCCAGTGTGCCTATCTTTTATGTGTATGTAATTCCTGTAAATGAAAAAACTTCCTCATGGTCTTTTTTTTTCCCTGCAAACAAGAAAATGGTCCACTGTTGTCTCCCTTATCCCCCACCCAATCCCCACCCTCCTCTGCACACCCACCTCCCTGCACCCTGCCTCACCTATATGTACCCTCCAGAGGTCAGGAGCTGCAATCTTCTGAACTGGGACACGTCTGCACTCTTCAAAGCTGAACTGCAAACTGAAGAAATGACAGTAAGCTTTATAATGGGAGATATGGGGTTCAACTTAGGTTGATATCTCAACCATTTTTTTGGAATTTTGGCCCATAATTTTCAACATGGGTTCTTGGGACCTCACCTCATGAACATGTCACTGTCATTTAGTTTCTCAGTCCCAAAAGATGATTTTGCAGTCGGGCGCAGACTCACCTTTTGGGACCGACAGTACCACTGTTCATGAGGGAGGTCCCAAAAGCCCATGTTGCTAATTTGGTGAAAATTTCAAAATGACTGTATTACAAGTGTGCATTGCACAGTTTCTATGCACTCTAGTAACTTCACCAATTTTAATATTTTCTCTCCAGATTTTCAACATTGCCATTTTTTCACATCTCCTTATAAACAGTATAGCTGTCATTTTTCACATCCTTCCTGAAACATAATTTCACACCTGTGGTACAGAATGGTGCAGTTACTGTGGGAAATCAACTTTGGGACAGATTAACAAAATTACAGTGCCACTGTTCATGAGGAGAGCTCAAAATGCCCATGTTGAAAATTTGGTAAAAATATTCCCAAAAATGATTGCGGTATAGGCATGCATTGGGCAGTTTCTCACACATTTGTAACTTCACAATTTTTTCATATTTTCACTCCAGATTTTTCAACATTGTCATTTTCACACTACCTAATGAACAGTACACTTATGATTTTCACATCCTGCCAGAAATGTGTTTTCACTCCTGGGGCACCAAAGGCATGCTTAGTTGCTGTGCAAAACCACCTTTCAGGATTGAGTAATGAAATGATAGTGCCACTGTTCATGGGGTGGGGTCACAAAAATCCCATTTTGAAAATTTGGGTGAAAATACCAACAAATGGCCAGGGCATTAGGGTTTCCAAACCATAATGCCCAACCTGTAGAAACTGACAGGCATTGGGGTGTCACTTGGGATCATCGGCCATAATGCTCATGCCATTTCATCCCCCACTGCAGCCAGTGACAGACATCAAGGTGTGCCTTGTGGTCTTCAGCCACAGTGTTCACCCCATTCTCCTATACTGTACCCATCTCAGCATATTTCACGGAATGGGGTGAGTATAAGGCCCAAAGACCCCAAGGCACTGTGACACCTGTCAGGCTCTGCAGGGTAGGTGAGGTGAGATGGCCTTATCGTTATGGCTGATGACCCAAAGGCACACCCCCAATGCCTGTCAGTCTTGCAGGTGGGGCTGGTGTCAGTTCAGTACTCACTGCCATTCCTATTATGCATCTCTCTCTAACTCCTGCACTACCAATGCCAATAGCAGCAAGCCAACATTCAGCACTGACAAATGCTTGTTGTTTATTATGACATCTTTGTGTAATACAATGTGAACAGTCATATAGTCCTGAGAAAATACTACAAAACATGATATTTTTCAGAATATGAATATAAATGCAAGCTAACTGTAACTACAGGTTTCCAGAATTTGACTTATACATCAGATCCCATTGTTTTGAATCAGATTTACAATTGGTTCCTATATTAGCTCATTTAATTTATTATATTTATTTAGCATATAAAAGTTTTTAAATTAACATACTAACCGCACAGTTTTCCACAGAGAAAGATTGGAAGGATTAGGTTTTCCGAGCCCTGATAAAATTGTTTTGGCAATTAAAAGTGAGTATCGAATACATTTTCTTAGGACCAATAGAGAACAGTTTATTTGTGGATGAAAAATGTATAAATGTGGTTCTATGTTTAATTTGTGTCTAACATTAAATTAATAATCACAAAGAATTGTTGCCAAAATACTGCTAAAAGTTTGCAATTTACCATGACATGATATACTGTATTTCTGACTTCTAAAATGTGTAACAGAATGGTGATAATGATGAATTTAGCTTATTAACAAACAAGGAGAGTAATATATTCTATGCAGTGTGTAATACTGTTAAATACTTTGTAGACATCTACTGGAAGAACATATTTTCCTCCTTTAATTATTTAATTGCCTGGAAAACGTCCCTTGTCTTATAACACTGCCCAGATCCCCTTGTATAAGTTGATGGAAGTAATGAAATATCACTTTCTGCATTTTTGCATTAGAAGCTTTTTCTCTGTTTATACTGTTATACTATATATAAATACTGATAGTATTTATAGAAGTGTAATTAATATCCCCTGTGTTGATAATAAATGAGTTCCTGCTGTATTCATTTCTATTACTTTTATTTCCTTCACCGTTTTTTTTTCTTTTTACTAGAAATGCTAACATTTTCCTGTTTTATCAGTAGAGATGTTGTGAGGTTATAATTCACTCATGAAGTTCAGATGAATTTGCAAACATTGTTTATTGATAAAGTCGCAAATTTTGCCTCCATGTTAAAATTAGTGAATTTCAAATTTGCCTTGTGACTTCCTTGTAACTTCAGGTTTGGTATTGCCAAGGTGATGTTTGGCCAAAATCGGGCCTTTGGTCCCATGGAAGAACCTCTGTAGGTCAGATGATACATTCTTTGTACCATGACTGCCCGACTTGCTTCCTGTTTCTCATTTCTAGACAGAGATAGTGGAAGGAGCTTCTTCGTACCAGAAACAAAATATATATTTCAGATGCTGTTAGCAGCAATTTCTTTATCTTTTGTTTTTCCTTTAATGTACTTTTGTTCATGAATACTACCTTGATAGCTCATCTTTATTTTAAATCAATTTTTATTTGTTACTTTTATTTTGTCATCGTCTTGTTTCTCTTCTATCTGTAGCTCTCTTTTCCTTTGTTTTCATTCTAATTTAAGGATGGAGAGTGGTCATGTGTGGTGCTTGCACCCATGGTGGTGCCATTAGTCTTTGCCATCCTCTGTTTTTTGGGATGCCCACCCCGTGGCACCTTACCTCCTCCTCCTCCTCCTCCCAACCATGCAGCAGCAGTGGCAGCTCCATCACCTGGTCCTCCAACTGGGCCATGTCCACAGCAGGAGGAGATTAGTGTTGCCTGGACTGTCAGGAGCAGCAGCAGGAAGCAGAAATGAATACAGAGGAACAGCAGTCCTCTGTTCCTAGTGATGAGATGGAGGAGCAAGATCCTCCTGTGCCCCACTACTGTAGTTACACCACCACAGGCATCATCTCCTCCCCCAGAGAAGCCTCACTCATCATCCTCTGGTGCCTATGTTTGTCCAGCAGCAACACCCAGCCAATGCCACTTGTGCCCCAAGTCCACCCTTCTGTGGTATTTTTTTACTAGTGACCTAGTGACCACGGCGGTCACTTGCAATTTATGAAAGGCACATATCCAATGGAGTAAACAGGGTACCCACCTGGATACTGGGGCCAAAGGACACATCTTAGAATAAATCACCAGACCAAGTTGGAGGAAAGACAGAAGGAAGCAGTGAGCAGGGGGTAGTGGAGGTGGTGGTCCATCTGTACCGCAGTGGTGTGTGGAACAGAGCATAAGGAAGTTCCCATCTCATGGTGGAGTGGTGGGCAATCCCTGTTGAAGTGTGAGTATCCTCTGTTCCACTTTAAGCTAATGAACCAGCAGCACCCACACCTCGACCAGCAGCAACATCAGCAGTGGAGTTCATCGCTATAAGGGAGGAAGTGTAGGACCTCCGTCCTCAGCTCACAGAGGTGGAGAAAGATATAAAATGACTCTCTCCAATCAAAAGAAGTTGTTGGAAGACGGTGACCTCTGCCGTGCTGGTGTAGGTCCCAGTGGTAGTGTCATGAAGTGAGTTTGTCACAGTCAATCTTGTAACATTCCTGTAATAGATTAACTATTTCCTTTCCTCTATTTTTACTTCCAAGTGACCTACTCATTTATTTCCCCAAAAAGAAAATTACCAAAACAAATCCATTTAAAATATTCAGTTTATCTTTACTAACTGCAATGTTTCACTTATTGTTTCATTCTCTACTGTTGCTACTGACTTTAAAAAGACCCCTAAAAAAACATATATTTCCTACTTATATTTTCTTTATAACTTTCATGTCTCTTTATCTGCCTGTCTCTTTCCTTCATTTTTCTCAACTACCAGAATAAATATGTCACAGTCTGCTACAGGTACCACTACATGATACGGTGCAGTGTGTTTGTAGTGCCCAACACCATTGTTGTGCTACTCGGACACTGTGAAGTGTGAATAAATCACAATTTACATAAATTATCTTCTCCTTGAATTTTTCTCAAATGCAGTAAAAATTGGGCACGCTGCTACATGCTGCCACATCATATTTCACAGTGTATAACTTGCCCAAACACTACTGTTGTGACACCGCTTGTGTTAATTGCGCCTTTATCACAATTCATATTAAATCTATGAACTCCAGGACCAGAACTCACCTGTAGTGCTAGAAAAATAGGACAGGCTGTTAGCTACATGCTACCACACCGTACTTCACAATGTGTAAGTGTCCAAAACACTGCTGTTGCAATGCAGTTTGTGTTACTTAAGCAACTGGCCTTCAGATGAGACATTAAATGGAGGTGCCATTTGCCTGGATTGGTGGTAGTTCAGGTGGATGCTAAAGATCCCATGGCACTTATCAAAAGAGTAGTGGAATTGTTATTGTAATCATAAATAAAGTATATACAAATCAATATTGCATCATACAAAATCATAATAAAAACAAAATCATAAAGAAGTATTACATCATACAATGATCCCAAACATAATGAAAACATACCCTATCCAGACCCACCCCACCCCACTAAAAGAGTGTGGAATATTTATTTCTGCTGTGCTAAACAGATTAAATAAAAAATGGTGTTTACACACCAAAAGAACAACACAGAAAAAACAAAAGCAAATAAGTATTTCAGGCATATGTTTGTCAAAGAAATAACTATCTAAAAATGTTTTTTTTTACCATATCTGTAAATTCAAAATCAACGCCCCTCCCCACCAAAAGAGTAGGGGAGATGTTTTCTACCCAATGGATAAATCGAATAAAAGACAGTGTTCACTCACACAAAAGAAATAAACAAATCTAAGGAAAACAAGAAACAAATAAATATTTCAATCATACATAAAAAGCACTATCTTCAATAATAGCTATAAAAATCCTAAAATCAGTAATTTAAACACCTATACTAAAAGATCAGGGGAATATCAATAAGAATCATAAACACATTTTATGGAAATCAGCAACCCATTATATAAAAACTTAAAAAAAACTACAAAAACCTCCCTTCCTGGGAGAAAATAAACTATGAAAATGTATGAAACCAAACCATAACTAGAGTTATAATTAACCCTGTGAAAGAAAACTTCTAAGACCTGAAAAATTAAACAGTTTTCCAATAACATTCCCAAATCCCAAGGAAAGAAATTCTGAATCCTGTTTTTGAAGTATATAAGAAATTACAATATGATATAAGGCTTCAGGAGTCATCTGTTTCTGTTGAAAATGAAACCACATCAATTTGCCATACCTAAAATAAAAAACATGCCGCCATCACATGCAAAGTACTGGCATGATACATTTTCCACTGCACAGATTAAAGACCGAGATACCAAAATCCTAAAATTCTTTAATAAAAGGACAATCAAATACAAATGCTCTTGCGTCTCTATCACAACTTGACATGTCTGACGGAGACAATACCTATCAGCCAGAGCTTTGTGTTTGATTCCCTCTGATGTTACTCTTCCCATGCACCCCAAACCACATCAAATCCCACATGGATTGCGGTATCCTCTTATCAGTCAATCTACAACCTATCACTTGCTGTTCCTGTTCAGTGAAAGAAGGAAACAGATCAGCCTTAAAAAATCCAGTAATAATGAATTATATAAAACCTTCCGGGATTGTAGCAAGACTTTTGAAATCTGTATGTCCCATTTACAAATAAAATCAAATATGACACCCCAGTCTACAGATAAAGTATAAAGCCTTTTATTTTATGAAGAAAAGATGACTAGACCATTCTAATAAAATGTCCTGTAAATCCCTCAACCCATACCACCCATGCTTTATTATGATGTAAAAGAAGAGGCTTCAAATTTGTAAAAGAAAAATAGTTCCACTCTTTCAGGTGGGAGGCCTAAGTAGGTTTGGACAATCCTTGGATACCGAGTTTTTGTTCTTCTTTTTCTTTTTCTTTTTTTCCTTCCCTACTCAGGCTTGTCCATGTTATACTGTGTGTATGGTGGGATTCTATTGCCTATGACAGTGCTTTTATTTCTTTTCTGGTATCCATCATGTCTCATTTCTGATGTCCATACCAATGTTACGGTATGGTTGCATATAACATCTCACATCATATATCTGTTTTGTGTGTCCTGTGTGAAATAACAAGAAAATCTTTAACAAGAAAAAGAAAATAGTAAAAAGAACACTATGGGCCAGATATTCAAAAGAGTTGAGCCATGCGCAATAGGTTGCACCTGCACAAGTCCAAAATACGCCATTCTGCGATATTCAGCAGGAGGCAGTTACGGCCCCAAATCATGCTGAGCAACAGCGCAATGCTAATGAAGGCATGCGCAAACCGAAGAGGAGGAACCATGCATAAACTGCACAGCCCGATATTCAGCCAAGCGTGCAGAGTTATGCAGGCGAACTCTCACCTGCGCCTGCACAACTTTAAGCCAAAAAAAAGATCAAGTCGAGGGCCACCCACAGGTGAGCTGCCGCACTGCAGGGCACAACACATCAGCTGCCACCTGTGGGTGGCCCTCCACTCATTCCGGCAGCACCCGCCCATGCCCCGATGCGGGCTGAAGTGTCCTCTGCTAGGCCCGATCAAGGCATAATGTATATTACCCCCATTAGCCCGATCATGGGAAGAATGTCATTTCCACTTCATTAGCCCGATCATGGGCAGAACGTTATGTCCCCTGAGCAGCCCGATCACGGGCATCAGACGCCCCTCCCCAAAGTCCAATATCCCTGGTGGTCCAGTGGACCACGAAGCCCGATCGTGAGCATAACATCAACCCCCAAAGTCCAATATCCCTGGTGATCCAGTGGACTGCAAAGCCTAATCGTGGGCATAATGTCAAACCCCAAAGTCAATATCCCTGATGATCTAGTGGCCCCCACCCTCCCACCCATGGAGCCCCACCACCCCGCCTCCCCCACAGTCAGCAGGCGGCAGTACCCCACCCACCTGCCACCCTGCCACCACCGACTGACAGCTCGGTAGGGCTGCACGCCCATTGGTTCAGAGTAAGAGCTAATGGGCGGCAGCCATACCATCAAGGCAGTCCAGATATGTGATGAATGAATGAATTCGAAATAATCATCCAGCCCTAGCAAGAGCCTGTTCAGGACACCATTCAGAGTTAGTAGCGAAAAAGGTAATAAAACAGAATCCTGAGATAAACCAGGAGAACAAGGAGGTAGAAGATCCAGGGCAGAAGTGCTATGTTCTGCATCTTGAAATAAACTTTTTTAACAGCATTACTGTAGGGCTTTGTTCAGTTCTCTTATGTTTTTTATCATCGTCCACCACCATAGTGTGTACTACATCATGATCCGTATCCAATAAATCTTGTAACTGTAATTCTTTTGCAACATTTCCTGATGAAGTGGGTCTTCAGTAGGAAAAGTACCTGTACATTATCCAGTGGTGATCCAGGACCAGAAGCGAGGTGAATCCCTGTTCTGAAAGCTCTAGAAACACAGCCTTCCTGCTGTCCAGTCTCTAGCGGACTGGGAAGTTCCATGATCATCACAGTCAGAGGTTCCCCTACAGGAGAGTAGGGAGTTTCCCGGTGTCCTGGCTACATTTCCTATTCACTAAAAATACCAACAGCTTAAGCTGGTTCAATTTCAGTTACTTACCATCTGTATCCCCTCCCCACCAGTCACCCCTAAAAGAGACTTCTATGCTCAGTGGGCTTAACAGGTCAACAAAATTCAATCAATAAATAAATAATGAATGCACAGCAAGGTGTAGGTTGTGCTGGAATAAGCCGACACCTGGTAATTGGGCACAATACCAATACAATGAGCAATTACATCCAACACCCCAGAAATGAATTTATCCCAATACAACTCACACACTGGCATGCATTATTGCTATTATAAAATGGCTCTTATTTATTAATATTGCAGGGACACAAATGAGCACACATAGATGGCTATTGAGGCAGGGAACAAGTGTTGGAACATCCCTTTTATGTGTAGGGACATCTATTTTATAGTATCAGTTGTACAATTGTATTTTTTAATTTAATTAAATTTTTTTTTGAGGCAACACTCACCATGTGAGCACTCTGAATCATGGGTATGCAAATAATCAATTGTCTTTTATCACTGTAGTGTGTTATGCAATACCAGGCAATTGGATGTTTGCATACCATGATGCAGTGCAGTCATATGTGGTGTGTTTCCTCATAAAAATAGAACTGTAAACTGATACTATAAAACAGATGTTCCTACTCTATAAAGGAGATGGTCTGACACTTGTTCTCTGCCTAACTTATGAAATGTTTTAGCCATGACAAAAATGTGTGCCCCATAATATAAATAAATAAGGTTTTTATTTGAAACTAAGCTTTTGCTTCTGCACTACAATTGTAAGGCTTTATGCTTTCTTGATAAGAGAAGTTGTGGTTTGTTATTTAGTTTGGCATGCAGTTATCTGTATGTTTGGACTGAGGTTGTGCTTAGATGACCTCACTATAACAAACACACACTGACTAAACAGAGTCCAGGAAATGTTCTTGCTATTGTATAATTCTGTGTTAATCACAGTTTTCAAAAATCACAATACACATAAATTCTGTACTACAAAATTTTAAGGCATTAGTTAGACAATAGGTGGTCCACAATGCTAAATTCATCACTGCTTTGAATGTTTATGAAACTCAAAAATAAAGTGTGCTCCCACCTCCCAGAACTGTCATATACTACTGCTAGCTGGTATTACTGTACCATACCAGTCTCCGCAGTAACTGTCCAGAAGATGCACATTAGTGCCCAGAAAATAAAAGTTAATTCTCTTGTTTAGGAAAATTCTCCGGATGCTCAGAAAGAGATATGCTCCCAGAATCTTATATACTGCTGCTAACTGGTGCTGCAGTGTTATGCAGTCCCAACAACTGTCAAGACAAGTCACATTAGTGTCTGGAAAATAAAAGTTAATTCTCTTGTCTTGGAAAATTCTCTGGATGTCCAGAAATGAGATGAACTGTCAGAAATCTTACATGTTGCTACTAGCTGGTGCTGCAGTGTCATACGAGTCTCAGCAACTGCCAAGAAGATGCACATTAATGCCCAGAAAATAAAGTTAATTCTCTTTTTGGAAAATTGTCAGGATGCCCAAAATGAGATGTGCTCCCAGAAATGTACTGACATACTAGCAAAGGTAAGTATTTTTTATGTTTTTGGGGTTATGGGTGTGAGAGGTATTTGAAACCATTGTATTTCTAACCATTTTTGTCATTGTTTCTCTCTTTGCAGGTGTTTATCACTAGGGTGATTCACTGCTGCTGCACAGTGTTGCCCACGTGGCTATTTAATTTTGGACTGTTTTGTACCATGAGAAGGTAAGTATTTGCTCTTCCATTTCTTTTGCTCTAAGATCATATTCGTAGCTGTATGTCATTATAATATTAATATTGTCTTCTCCCATTTCTCTTCTTTCAGGTATTTTCCCAATGTGTGACAATTACAAATTGAACAATGAGGCAGCAGTATCAGTTGGAGGACTGTTTTGCTTGATACAAGGACATGTTGAATTGTTTGTACACCACATACAGTGCTGGAGGACAAGGTCTGAGAGTTAGTTGGTAAGGTTGACTGCATCAGCGAGCTGGTGAAATTACAAGATGGCAATGAGCTTGTTGCAGTAGAAGGATGAGGAATTCATCTTGCTGGCAGAATGTAGCGTGGTCAGACCTGATGTGAAGACAAAATACATATTAATTAGACTGTACTACATTCCATACTGGGTTACAGAACATGTGAAAGGAAAACAAAATAAAAAAATTAGAAGAGAACATAAATTCATAAAGGATACCTACTGTCACATTGGTGGTAGTCTGGGCATGAAATGGACCAAAGCTTCCCAGACATAGGAGGTGGATGATGTGAAGTCTTTCTTCCTATATGAGAACAAACCACTACAGGAAGAGGGAGACTTGTGAAGGCAAGGAAAATTATGTAGACCTTACTAATGTGGTCACCATGGTTAACTAACTACATGGACAGTATATACATTGTCCACTCCAAATGTTACTACATGTGTCACCTGTGAAAGAAACAAATCAGTGAGCCTATGTTGCCACCATTGTGCTGCATGAAAGAGCCATTGTCTCATCTCACTCATTCTGAATCTTTACCTATTACCTGTGAAGAAAAAATCAGTTAGCTGCATTGCCACCACTGTGGCTGCACAAAACCATCGAAGACCCATGAGGAGTCAAGGTTCTGAGCACGTCTAATGCCAGGAAGTCCTGTTATTTGTTTGCAACTTGCTGTAAAACTTGAGGAGCACTAAGTAAAAATCCGATATAAAATATTAGTGTCTCCTGTTCTTTTTTGTGAGCACACCACGCTCCAGCTGTGTACTCCTGTACAAAGGCTGTCCACACTGCGAAGGCCCACTACCTCAAGTCCAACCTTCAGTCCAATCTAAACTCAGCATCAAAATTCTGGATGGTTATCTGCTCCCTACTGAATCCCCAACTCAGTCCACCTCCCATACTGGTGGAATGCTCTCTGGTCTTTGACCCCCCTTCTGTTGCTGCTCTTAACAAATTCTTCACAGCCATGCACTACCCAGGCATCCATCTCCTGCTCATACTGTCTCTCCAACACCCCTCACCAGGTTTCCACTTCCATCCTGTCTCATCCCATGATGTCTACCTCACCAGTATGTCAATTAACCTTCCAAGTCCAGCCCTGATGGTTTGGACCCTAAACTCCTAAACAACTCTGCACCTGCCATTGCCCTCCTACTCGCTCACATTCTGAACCTCTCCTTCTTCCTCAGTGATGTCCCTCAGACCTGTAAAGTTGCTAAGGCTCTTCCTCTACACAGGAAATATAGGCCAATTTCACACCTTCTTGTTCTTGCTAAGCTTCAAGAGACCATTGCATACTCTAGGCGCTCTGACTTCCATGACTCTTTAACTTTCCTATCACCTTACCAGTCTGGCTTGGCTCAGTGTGTCTTTCCCAGTTACCAACATTTTATCTTAATAAATAAATCAAATTAGTTCTGGCCATGCCATGTACTGGCACAATGGTGTCACAGAAAATGTTGGTGCTGAAGTCAAATGATTTACTCTGTGGCTTCTGGTGTGCTGTCTGAATGAGAGGAGAGAAAGGAAAACAGAAACACATTTCTGTGTCTTGAAGTGAGGTGGAGGTCCCTCCTGTGCAGCAATGACAGAATCACCACCACCAACAAGGATCAGTAATGTGAAAAACAATGAAAGTAACTTATCATTACAGAAGATATACATAGAAACATAGACCATGAAGGCAGAAAAGACCAGAGGTCCATTAAGTCTGCCCATTTTCCCTATAATCCCTGGAACCTTCTCTGGAACCTGTTGTTCCTCCAGGGTACTAACCTCCTAGTCCTATCCCAATTCTCCTCCCAGTCTTGTCGCCCCCAGGCAACCACGATTCCCTTCATTCTATCCCTTGCCTACTTGAACCCCTGACTGTGTTTGCACCCACTACCTTGGCTGGCAGACTGTTCCAGGGTTCTACCACCCTTTCCATAAAGAAGTACATCCTCACATTCCCTCCTGAACTTCTCTCCTGGTAATTTCCACTTGTGACCATGTGACATTGAGCGGTATTCAGGGTAAATAATTCCCCACAGTTTACCTTGTTAATTGCTTTAATGTATGTGATGGTCTCTATCATATCTTCCCTCTCCTTCTGGTTGCATAGAAACATAGAAGTTGATGGCAGATAGGACCACCAGGCCCATCCAGTCTGCCCATATTACCAACCTGATGCATGTGCCATATGACTATTCTTAGTTCTTTGTCTGTATACTCCTACCTATATCTATGATTCCTTTGTGCCTATACCAAGCCCTTTGAAGCTCTGTACTGTACTAGCTTCCACTGCCTCCTGGGAAGGCCGTTCCATGTGTCCACCACCCTTTCTGTGAAAAATAACTTCTCACATTTCCTCTTAGATGGCCTCCTTCTATTTTCATGTCATGAACTCTTGTCCTACTGTTCCTTTTGAGCTGAAACATGATTGACCCATTCACCTTGTTAATGCCCTTGAGGTATTTGAATGTTTTGATAATGTCACTCCTGTCCCTCCTCTGCTCTAGGGTGTACATATTGAGATTCTTCAGTCTGTCCTCATATGTTTTGTACTGTAGCCCTGCACCATTTTGGTTGCCTTCTCTGGGCAGTCTCCATCCTGTCAATGTTTTTGCATAGGTGCGGCCTCCAGTATTGCATGCAGTATTCCAGATGGGGTCTAACCAGTGTCTTGCAGAGGGAAGCATTACCTCCCTCCTACGGCTAGTGATACCCTATCAATACACACCAACATCATCTTAGCCTTCCTAATGCTTTTGTTGTCTGTTTAGAGGCTTTCAGGTCATCCATGATGATGACCCCAAGACCCTTTCTTCCCTTGGCGATAGTCAGCAATCCTCCCCCCAGCCTATAGCTTGCTACTGGGTTCCTCTTCCCCACATGCATGATTTGCATTTCTTGCTTAAACATCAGTTGCCAACTCTCAGACCATTTCTCCAATTTTTCCAGATCTTTCCTTATCCTGCTCACCCTTCTGGTCATAAACTGTGTTACAGATCTTGATATCATCTGCAAACAATCATACCTTACGCTCCAGTCCATCAACTGTGTCAAGATGAAGATATTGAACAGGACTGGCCCTAGGACCGATCCTGAGGTACCCCACTTGTGACTTGCTTCCTTCCAACTGGGCACCATTACTACCACTCTCTGCTTTCTGTCCTTTAACCAGTTCCCCACCCAGTTGAGCACCTTTTGGCCCACCCTGAGTCTACCTAGCTTGTTTACCAATCTTCTGTGTGGAACAGTATCGAAAGCTTTACTGAAGTTAAGGTAAGCCACATCAACTGCGCTCCCTTGATTCACCTCCTGGTCACTCAGTCAAAGAAATCTATCAGATTCGTTTGACAAGAACTTCCTGTGGTAAATCCATGTTGTCTTGGATCATGTGCTCCTATGGATTCCAGGTGTTCTATAGTCCTTTCTTAAGGAGTGTCTCCACGATCTTACCTACAACAGAGGTTAGACTGACTGGCCTATAGTTCCCTGCTTCTCTCTGCTACCACTTTTATGAAGTGGGATCACTTGAGCCCTTCTCCAATCCTCAGGGTCCTCCCTGTGCTCAGTGACTCATTAAACAGTACTGCTAATGGCTCTGCTAGTTCCCTCTCAGGTCTTTTAGTATCCTGGGATGTATACTATCTAGCCCCATTGCTTTGTCCACCCTGAGGCTTAGCAAGCTCTTCTAGGACCCTTTGTTTTGTGAAAGGTTCTGAGTTCACCTCTCTCCCCTGTGTCTATCATGTCCAGCCGAGGGCCCTGTCAGCTCTTTTCCTCAATAATGACTGAGCAGATATATCCATTTAGTATAGATGCATTTCTCTGGTCGTCTTTACGTACTCCCTTTATCCTTCTGATCTTAGCAACCCCCTCTTGTCTTTCTTTTATTACTAATGTATCTGTAGAATGCCTTATCTCCTTTCCTTACTGATTGTGCTAGTGCCTCCTCGGTTTGGGCCTTTGCTCCTCACTCTTTAGCGGCTCCATTTAGACAACTGTGGTGTGCCTCCTGTCTGTGTCCTCTGAGTTTCCTTATATTTCTTGAAGGCCACGCTTTTGGCTCTGACCTTCTCTGTCACTCTTTAGAGAACCAAAGTGGTTTCTTCCTTCTTTTGTACTTATTTCTCTCTTTAAAACACTGACCTGTTACTTCAACCATTGCTTCTTTGATTCATGTCCATTTCTCGTCTATGCCCTCTCCTTTATTTCTGCTTGCCAGGCCAGTTTAATCCTTTCACCCATCTTTCCAAAGACTGCCCTCTGAAGTCTAAGATTTTGCCTTGAGTGAGTTGCCTGTGTTCCTGTATTGAACCATACCATGTGATGGTCGCTGGACCTCAGGTGCCCTTGACCTAGAGGTCTGAGTTCCTTTCCCCATTTGACAGCACCAGATCTAGGATAGCCCCATCTCTGGTGGGTTTCTGCACCAATTGTTTGAGGCCCTCCATGCAAGGAGTCCACTATATCCCTGGTTCTGGCTGATGCTCCGGCAGGTATTGACAAATCTGCATCCAGTATGTTAAAATCCCCATCAGCAGAACCTCCCCTTTTCTGCCATCCATTGTATGCCCTCTAACAATGATCTGTCAATCCACTCCCTCTGGTCAGGTGGTCTGTAGACCACCCCAGTTCTTATGGCTGTCCCTTTTCCAGTTTCCAGGGTGACCCACAACACTTCTGCCTCATCCTGTGTATGATGTATTTCAGTTGCTTTTATGTGGTCTTTGACGATAGAGCCACTCCCCCTCTTCCTCTCCCCGTCCCTCCTAAACAGTACATAGCCAGGTAATATTATTTCCATTTGTGGTTACTGGAGAACCATATCTTGCTTGTGTGGCTATGTCAAGATTAAACTCTGCCATTGTAGCTTCCATATCTGGGATCTTGTTTCCCAGGCTGTGGGCATTTGTGTACATGATTTTCCATGTGTCAGACAGTGGCTTGTTAGCTATGGTGGGAGGTCTACCTCTTTCTTTTGTGCTTTACAAGAAGTTGGACTCTTTTCCTCCTTTGCTGGTGTAGATAACCTGAAATGCTGAACCACCATTCGACTGCTGTCTGAGGGAGGGCGTGCTTTCTTCCCACCACCACGTTGTATTGGGAGCTGCACCGCTCTCCCTTACCACCATTTGATTTCTAGCCAAGGAGCGAGGGGTGTCTTTTGCCTGCACAATGTTCCCAGTGGTGTATTCCTTGTCCTTTTACCATGTTTTGATTACTAGCTATGGGGAGGGGTGTCTTTTGTCCCATATGTCATGTTGGGAGCTGAACCTCTCCCTTTTACTAATTTAAACGTCCTGCAAACACATCAAACTTCTGTCCCAGTGCACTGACTCTCTTTTGTTAGATGCAGGCTGTCATATTTAAAGAAATTCCTCTGCCAGAAATGTTGCCAGTCGCCTACAAAATTGTGTCCTTTTCCTGGCACCAGTCCTTTCCCACCTGTTTAGTTCCCTATTTCTCCTTCTCGGACCTTCCACTCATCTGTACCCTTCTTCCAGAGAGGCAGAACTTCCGAGAAGGAGATGCTGGATGAAATAGATGCCAATTGTTCTCCCAGCTTGGCCAGGTGTTCCTTGGTCTCCCCACAGACCGACTGGCGAGATCGTTTGTTCCTATGTGTACTAGGATGTTGATATTATTCCTGCTTTTTGCACAGTTTTAGTAATACAGTCAGTGTTCCTCCATGTTGACATACCTGGGAGACTCCTGACCATTACCTCAGGCTGGAGGTGGGTATCCTCCCGAATCATGGAATCCCTATGATCATAAGTGTTTTTTTTATTCTTGCTTGCCTTTTCTGTTTTGGTTTCATTTAGGGCATATTTCGCTGTGTTTGCTACAGTACTATATTGTCCCCTGCCCCTTGTTTGAGTTCGCAATAGAGGCAGATATCTGTTTGATGCTTTTATTGGCTTTATGTTGGCATTCCCTTGTGCTTTGCCCTTGTTTAAGTTTGGCATTAGAGGAAGATATTTGTTTGTTGTTATAATTGGTTTTATGGCGGTGTTAGCTGGTGTGTGCCATGTACTGAAGTTCCCGATTTGCCTCTCCTCACCACCTGTCAACCCCCAGACCAACTACCTCTGCAGATGAAGTACTCAGTTGGGTGCTGGGAATTGAAGAGTGAGTTTCAGAATATCTTATATCCTGCATACAAGACTGGAGGTGGTATATTTCGGTCCATGCTGCCTGGAGCTGGGCCCTTAGATCTCTGATGGTCGAGCTTGTAGGACAGTGTCCTAAACCCTGTAAGACTTCGTCTGTTAAAGACCGTCCCACAATGCCAGCAGCTAAGTATGTCCATTTCCGATTAGAAGAAGAAAAGAAGTCAGTAGATTAAAACATTTTTTATTTATTTTTTGGTTGGTTGGTTGTTTTTGTTTTGTTTTTTCATTTTATTTGGTTGTTCTTCCAAAACAAACAGGTTTTAAATGTAGCTTTTTTAATTTTAGATTTATTGGTATATGTGTTACTACCTTTTCTGTAAGGACAGCTGGTAGTATTTAAGCCAACCCACCCTTCATGAGTACCGACAGGAAATTGTATGCCGTGTGGAACACTATAAAGGAAGTGTAGCATGGGGTGGTTGGGGATGGGGTGGATGGTTGTGCGAAACAAAAGAAACAAATGGATGAAAATGAAGCAGCAGATTAAGGTAAGTACAGATAATGTCACCAAAATCCTATCAGGCAATACTCGTTGAGGTCTGCTACATGCGATCCCGCACCTCTGTATTTAAGGACCCAAGTCCTTCTCTTGAGTTGGCTCCCTTGTTCAAGCACCCAGATTGGTCTATGCATACAGATGTCACTGCCTGTGGGGTCCCCGTAGCCTATGGAGAGTGGTCTCCGAGAATCACCACCCCTGCCGAAAAAGAGAAACAAATGGATGAAAATGAAGCAGCAGATTAAGGCAAGTACAGATAATGTCACCAAAACCTATCAGGCAGTACTGTTTTACCCAGTTGTTTTACCTCCATTTACTTTGCTGAGTAACTATTCTTCCCCCTCAAAGGAGCCTCTCTGCCGAGAAGTCTAGTAAGTTTACTTCAGCCACTCCATCACTACAGAGCTACAAAAACAGACCTTCACCTTCAGTATAAATCAGTAGTAGCTGTATGTTATGGCCCTGATGTTATTCCTGCCTTAACCGAGGAGCTAGGTCCTGATCTGCAGCTGCGAGACTTGTCTGCCCGATCACCTGTAGGACGCTAGTCAGCTCTTCCCAGCTCCCTGTCCCCACTTGTGTCACAGATTCAGCTCTCAGTCCACAACTGTGGCTGCAGTCCTTTCCACCTGCCTTACCACCGCTTGGAAATTCAGTGACTCCTAGCAGACATGAGCTCGGGTGAGCTTTTTAACAGCTCTTATGCTCATTGGTTTCCAGCGTATACATATTTAGTGCCTTGAGGTGCTCCTCATAGGATCTGCCCTGCTGGCCCTGAATCTTTTTGTTACTCTGCGCTGTTTCCAACCTATCCCTGTCCTTTCTGAGGTGAGGCTTCAGAAATGGATGCAGATCTCCAGATGAGGCCTCACCAGTGATAGGTATATCAATACCCTCCCGATACATCCCAGCGTCCCATTAGCCTTGTTATAGGCCTCATTGCACTGGCTTATTTATTTAATGTTTATTTAAGAAAATCTTGGCCTTTGCTGGATGTCCACTATTGCTGGGCTTGCTGGTTGACTAGCTGGAGGCTCAGCTTGAGGTCTGGCTTGCCATCTGGTGGTGGTATGGCTAACAGGCTGGCTGGTGGGATTGCTGGCAGGATAGTTGACAGACTGGCTAGTGGGATTGCTGGCAGGATGGCTAACAGGCTGGCTGGTGGAATTGCTGGCAGGATAGTTGACAGACTGGCTAGTGGGATTGCTGGCAGGATGGCTAACAGGCTGGCTGGTGGAATCGCTGGCAGGATAGTTGACAGATTGGCTAGTGGGATTGCTGGCAGGATGGCTAAAAGGCTGGCTGGTGGAATTGCTGGCAGGATAGTTGACAGACTGGCTGGTGGGATTGCTGGCAGGATGGCTGAAAGGCTGGCTGGTGGAATTGCTGGCAGGATAGTTGACAGACTGGCTAGTGGGATTGCTGGCAGGATGGCTAAAAGGCTGGCTGTTGGAATTGCTGGCAGGATAGCTGACAGACTGGCTAGTGGGATTGCTGGCAGGATGGCTAACAGGCTGGCTGGTGGAATTGCTGGCAGGATAGTTGACAGACTGGCTAGTGGGATTGCTGGCAGGATGGCTAACAGGCTGGCTGGTGGAATTGCTGGCAGGATAGCTGACAGGCTGGCTAGTGGGATTGCTGGCAGGATGGCTAAAAGGCTGGCTGACAGGATTTCTGGCATGATAGTTGATGGGCTAGCTCATGGGATTGCTGGCAATATGTTTGACAGACTGGCTTGTGGGAATGCTGTCAGGATGACTAACAGGATGGCTGGTGGGATTGCTGGCACGATAGCTGATGGGCTGGCTCGTGGAATTGCTGTCAGGATGGCTATCAGGCTGACTGGTGGGATTGCTGGCAATATAGCTGACAGGTTGGCTCATGCTAATGCTGGCAGGATGGCTAGCAGGCTAGCTGGTGGGATTTCTGTCAGGATGGTTAACAAGTTGGCTGGTAAGATTGTTGGCAGGATTGCTGTCATAATGTTTCAACTCAATTTCAACTCTTCACCTATGTTTTTTTCTCCTTAATTCTCCTAGATACACGTATAGAATGCTCAATAGACAATATTTATGTGTATGTACCACAATGCCTTTATTAGACCTACCTAGTACTCTTATCCTGTGTAATTATGTTAAGGTCATCTATTTTGAATTCCTTGTCCTGACTGTTTATTGTATGATATATTGAGTATAAACACAAGTCACAATGTATCTCTGTACATTATATGTTTTAATTTCCTGTACTTATAAGTGTAACCCCCTGCAAATGGGGGTTCCTAAAAGACTTCCAGGAGCTTGCTTGAATGCTCCAAGCCTGAATGGTGTTTGGCCTTTAAGCCATTTATCAGTGAGTGTTTTAGAACCTCTGGTACTGTCTCTTTAAGAGCTGTCTGCTTGCAGACATAATTAGTTTGTATGGGGGACTGTGTGTTTCTTTGATTGAGTACCACTCAAGCTGCTGCCAATTCTCTCCATTTTGCAGTCACTAGAGTGCAAAGGAACCTATCTGAAAGATGTAACTGTTTGCCAGAAACCATTTAGAGTGATAATGAAATTACAGTTTGTCTAACCTGCTTTCTTTTGCAGTCAGAACAGTGTCTGCCTAGTTCCCCATTCTGGTTTTGAACTGCTGAACTGGACCAATCAGTGTGGGGTAAGCTAGCTCTAAAATGGTGCCTTGGACGAATCAGAACTTGGACTCATAATCTGAGCCAGCCACAAGAGGATTGTATGGGCAGTGACTCTGGGAGATGTAGTTTAGACTTCAGTGCCTTTTGGACCAACAGCAGTCTATTGTGAGTGACAGCCAATCCAGTCAAGAACTGGGAGGAACTCAAAGGAAGTGCCCGTTTTGTCGGGTTGAGTTTCAGTTGAGCTTTGGCAGTGAAGAAGGAAGGAGCCCTGTGCTTTTCAGTGTGCAGTTTTAGTCAAAACGTGTGTAAGGCCCAGAGTTCCGGTCTGCAGCTTGTGTAACTGCTTGTTAGGACTGAATCCGTCCTGTGAAGAGAATCAAAGGATATCTGAAGAGTAGAAACCAGGATCACCCTGTAGAAGACTGGAGGAATTGTGGAATTGCACTCGGTCTGTCAGGAACTGAATCTGCTGTGTGTTCTCCCGGTATTGTGCAGTAATTGCGATCGGGATACAGATGCAGCCTGCCTGGTATAGTGCTTTCTTTTACCATATAAATGTGTGAGGAGTCTCTTAGAGCTCAAGAGTAGCCCTGCTGACATTGAAGGACCCTATCTTATTTGGAGGTCGTGAGTACTAATTCAGGGTCGCTCCTGTTGAATTGCCACATTAAATCCAAATGGAATTACTGTACTGCTGACTGTTTAATTTTCCTTTTCTCTGTGTGAAAGGGCCCTACCAGCTGCCACGGTTTGGACTAGCCACTAGGGCTTGGGTACCCAGGGACAGTAACTGATAGGGATAGGCCCATGCACAGAGCCATGGAAGTGAATTATTAGAGTGATAAGCTAATTAACCTGATTTCCCCTGTCCTTGTTATATCCCCTAAATAAATCAGAGCTGCTTGTTTCAGCAAAGTTATACTGCCTGAGGTATTTGTCTATGTTAAAGTACTGTACTGTGATTGTTGCACTGTATCTCATTTCTACAGGAGGTCCCAGTGCGGAACCAGTCCTGGGGGTAAGTGTATACTGTGAAGGTAATTCTGATATATGTGTGGGCCACTAGTGGAAGAAAGGGGTTGCAGTGTCCCAGAGGGCTGTGACCAAGTTAGTTTAACTATTGCAAACCCTGACCTCTGGGTGGAGGCACCGCCATTGGATCCAGGCCCTCAACCTGTTAGTGGCAAATCAGGCAGGGTAGTAGCCCCTGGGATAGCGCCATCTAGGGGTTACATAAGTGTAATTTGTTTCCCCTACTGTATAGCAATGTTTATCTTATGTATGGAATGCATTATCCCTGGGTCGCCCCTGAAAAATGGACAGCTTTGTCTCAGTGGGCCTACCCAGTCAGCAAAATTCAAATAAATAAACAAATGTCTGGTAGGCTGGCTGGCTGATGTAGTCTTCAAAGATTTGATACTGTGTCTGTGGGCAATGCATTACATACAAGAGGGCAGATGGTGTTAATCGGATAGATTTATACAACTGCTGCATGAGCCAGGGAAAATATTGACAGGTAAACAAAATTCAATTATAAAGGAAAGGATTAAACTGATAAGGAGGAAAGGAGGATCCAACACTTTTTGTTTATGCACTGCTACCGTTATCATTGAGAAGCAGCCTTCACAGTCTTCCAGACTGGAGATGTCCCAACTTGCAAATTCTTTCTTCATAACTGCCTCTGCTACCTCACTTGAAGGCAGTTTGCAAATACCAAAACCACCATGCTGTCCTGCTTCTCCTTCATCACCACCACATCCACCACCCTGTGGTATGAACACAGACATACTTGTCTTAGGTTGAATGTGCCCTTTATTTTTTGTAATAAATGCTAGCATGTGAACATTTCTAGGGTCATATTGGTATACCTGTCATGCACAATAGCCCATGCCAAACTGAACACTCTTTTCACACTGACATTAGAGGGTGGACAGCTGAGATATATCACTGCTATGGAGGTCAGTGCTGGCCAGGCAGTCACCTTGTTACTCCAGTACAGCAGATGCTCTTCCAATATGTTAAGGTGCTAGGTGTCCGCCAAATATGTATCCACCATGGACTGAACTGCATGCAATCCTGCTGATTCATCAGCCTCCTCCTTCTTTTCCTCCATGTTTGCAATTCCATCTGCGACAAAGCATCCCAAAAGGATTTATTGTCATTTTCCTGTGACCAACCCTGTTTTAAAGCCTGCTTAAAGCAGTAGTGCAATGAAAAAGTTATTCCAAAAGCTAATTTTCTGCTACGGTTATGAAAAATATTGGCAGAACTGTTGATTTAGGTTTCTGGATGCTTCCTATGCTGTGCACTGTCCATTTACATTTTTGCCTGAATCCCTTCCCTCAGGTCATCAATATTATTTCTATGCAAAATGAGGTGGCCATCTTTTTCTTGAGAAATAATTATTTTAAAACTTTCATAAAATTCTAAAATGATAATGGAAACTGAAAATGTCATCACGAAATAAACTGGAAGACATCTGACATCCATTAGAAAGAAAAAAGGCAGAGTCAAATTTTAACCTATTTTTATTGCACTGCTGATTTAACTGAGGTGATGACAACACCTGGGGCCAGATAGTCAAACCTTTACTGGAGCTAAATTAGCACTGCCTGGTGGGCAAAGTTAGCCCGGAGCACAAAGCAATCTATATTCAAAGGAATAGCCCAGGGCAAACAGCCTCTGAATACAGCATGGGAATGAGGCTGGGCAAACTGGGCTGGGAGTCTAGGGCAAACGTAGCCCTGTAATAAGACAGCTCTGAATACAGCAACCAGGAAGTGCAGACCACAACAGCAACACAGTACACAGCGACGTGAAGGTAGGTAGAGGTGACCTATGTGGCCAATGTGTGTTCCAGCAAATCGTGGACCCAGTACAGCTGCAGGGGGCAGCCTATGGAAAGTACAGTACAAAACAGTATAATATTCCCCGAACTGTTTGGCGCAGAGCTATCGCATTTGCGTGGGATTAGCACAGAGCAAAACTGTTTGCCCGGTGCTAAACTTTGCCATATTCAAAAGTGACATGCAAATGAGCCTACTTAGGTAGTCTCTGGGCAAACACACAGCATCCCATTATGCCCTGATTTGCATGCTGTTTGCCCAGCGTTACTGTGGGTCCCACAGCTCCACCTGTAGGTCAGTCTGGAAGTACAGGGCTGGCCAGGTCGACTGCAGCTCCACCTGTCGGTCAGTCAGGCAGTGCATGATGATAGCTGCAGACTACGTGTAAATAGTACAACATAGCATAGCATATCGTACTCCAGGGTACAACACAGCATAGGCACAGGTGGTAGTGGTGCAGCATGTAACTGTCACACTGTAGGTCATGCTACAGTGCACAGTAGACACTACAGTAGCAAGGGAGCCAGTAGTGTGAGGACACAGCAATGCCTATGGTATGCAGGGCAGTGATGACCACTGCATTGTACACAGTGACAGGCCCAGCTTGCAGGCAATTACTGACAGTGGACAGCACTGTTATGCTGTTATGCTGTTGTGTGATCCACAGCTGCTGCACCTGTGACACGGGATGCTCACAGTGACATATACATGGCCGCAGTGTGTGCTGTGGCATCTGTACAGTTGTGTGGTATGTGGCTGGGGGCACAGTAAGCTCTGGCAGGCACACAAGTGGTGGGGTATTTTCACTTCTGGCCGATGTGGACTGCATGATGTGTCCCAGCCTTGTGGCCACACCTGGGCTGTGGTGAGGTCTGGCCACCAGTACACCCTCCCTCAATGGCCACCATGCCCACAGTGCTGCATGTGTGGCTAGCAACTGTTGGTCCCACAGACGTATGGTTTTCAGGTGTGTGCTGTGGCCACACTACCATGATGTCCACTGTGGGCCAGATCACCTCTTACTGCCTGTGCTTGGCTGGGACTGGTGGCAGCTGTTGGTATCATGGTGGTGCCATCAGTGAGCAGCATGTGTCCTCCATATTGGGCATTTTCTAAGTGTCATAATCATATGTTAGGGTCGTGCAAGCCACACAAAGCCACGTAAACACTGGGCAAAGCAACATTGTCATGCAAAGCTGTTTGCCCAGGGTTAAGACCAACTTTCCTGGCGTAATATGTACCATGCTAAGGGTCACGCTAAGTCGCACTAAACACCTTAGTGCGATGCTAGTCGCTGAATATCTCATACTGCCTGTATTCATGTTCACTTTGCTCCTTGCATATAATTATGGTTTGCCCGGTGCTAATGCGGTTTGTGTGCACTATTTGGCCTTTTGAATATGGCAGACCCATGCTAATCCCGCGCTAAATCTGTGCAAATGGTTTCACACCATGCAAAACTTTGAATATCTGGGCTCTGGTCTGTCATTACTGTCATGCTGTGCCTTACATAACTGTGACCATGACATCTATGCCCCATGAACCATTCTTTCTAGCTGATCAGTTAGATTTTATACCTGCTCATGCCCAACTTCAAGTATTGATGATTGGCCCTTTTATATCGTGGGCCCAACATTGTGGCAGTACTAAAATCAGGAGACTGCAGAATGCTACAAATATGGGTATTGCAGTCTAATATTAGCAGCATGTGTTCCATTAAGGCATGGCTTTCCCAATCTCTGCCAGCCTGTATCACCAGCTGTACATTTACCATCGTCTGCCTCATCACCCTTAGAAGTGGAATGGCTTACCTACAAGCAGTGTCCCCACTCACTGCCTGTGTGACATGTTCAAATGGCCTCAGAATCATGATCAGGCCATCCATGAGGCATCACTGCTTAGTTGAGAGACATGAATGCTCTGGAACTGTCATGGCTTGTGCAGCAGCAGGCATTCGAGATGGCTTTGTACTACTCATAGAAGCACTCAATCATGTAGAGTGTTAAGTTTCATCTTGTAATACCTTCCAGCTTAAAACATACTGGATCTGAAAGTGCCAAAGATGATTATGGGCCTTCCTTTTTTTAAATAGTAAACTTTATTGGGATTATATGATACATTACAATAAACACAACATACCTAACTACAATAGACGGAACATACATCAAGTTAGAGTATGGCTTGTCTTAGCAACATTCGGGGACTAATATAATGTATGCAGTGCTATGCTGATAAACAGGTAGGTTCAACTTCATGGCTTGCATACAGAGTCAATGATGAGTACAGTATGAGAAGGTACATGGTTTCAGATTGTATTAATTGAAAGAGCAGTGAGTTACGTATTTAGCAGCAGAGTTTCCAGCATTCCCCACCTTTCCAGGTACAGTTGGGGAGGTGTTGTTCATGTTACAGATCGTCTTCTCCATTCACAGTGCTTCTAATGAGGAGTTATGCCATTCGCAGGCGAGGACCTTGTCATCCATCCAGTATTTGAGTACTAGCTTTTGACTATAGCTGACATGAGCGAGATATGGCATTTTCTAGTACCAAACACTGTGTCTAGATTGAGCCCTAATAAGCATATTTGGGTAGTGAACGATCCTCCAATCCCAGAATGGGGTTTAGGAATGTTTGATTTCATCCACAGTGGTTTAGCTTTGGGGCAGCTCCAGAGAACATGCAGGAGGAAACCTTTATCTGACTGACATCTGGAGCAGTGGTTTGACCTGAGTTTGCCCATTTAAAAATGTCATTGGAGTGTAGTATAGATTGTGATTTATTTTGAATTGCATGAGTCTCAGAACATCGAACTTGATGAATTTGTATGTTCCTTGCCAAGTGGCAGCGATGGCTTCAGGGTTTTTGAGTTCTGGGAATTCCATTTGCCAGTAGGCACAGGCAGGGTTGCTAGGGGCTGTGGTGAGGGCCAGTAGCTTTTGTACATTAGGGATGTGAGGTGTCTTTGTGTGGATAGCCTGCCTAGTTCATCCCAAGTCCCATAGCTCCCAGGGCTCCATTGTCTGGTGCCTAAGGATGCAATAAGCATTTGCTGTAGTTGTAGGAACTGGAAGATTGGAACCGAGGTTGGGGCTACTCTTTGTTGGAATTTGTGGTAGGGGATTAGGGAGTTGTCTTCCAGGAAGGAGATGACGAGAGGAGCTCAATGGTCCTTAAAAGGTGGTTGAGAGTGTTTTGTTTTGTTTCTTGAAATTGGGGTCCTCAGTTAACGGCTGTTGTGGGGCTACACATGGGCAGGTGGACAAGAGGTGGTGTAGTTGTTTGCTGACTAGGGCTGAGATGTCTATGGATGAGGATTTGAGGTCGGGAGGAGGGATCTGTGGGGAATGCATGTGAGGGCCCATATGTTGATTCATGCTGTTTGCTAGGTCTGTCTCCGTCTGTTTCCACTGTGGCTGGTAAGCCCCTGCCTCAATTGGTTTGTGAGGTTTCTCCACCATAGAAGTTGTCATGCATGGCCTGCTAGGTAGTACAGCCTGAAGTCTGGGAATATAGTCCTCCTGCTCCTTGAAAGAGATAAGTTTGCGTTAAGCCCTACGTGATGGTTTGCAATTCCACAGGAAGGTGGATAGGGTGGACTGTAGTTGCATAAACCAGGTGCTCGTTAACTTGTATATAGTGATGGGGTATAATAACTTGGGGAGGATGCTCATTTTTCCGATGTTGATGCATGCCCATAGAGTTAGTGGGAGTGAGGACCAGCAGTTTAAGTCTTGTTTAATCCTTGTGCGGAGGAGTCTAGGTTGTTGTGCTGCATCAATTTCTGATTTTGGGAGACCATTATACCTAAGTATTTGATGGAGTCTGGACACAAGTCCCCCCCATTTCATTGATTGCTCTGTGAATGTGTGGGGTTCAGAGGCATTATGCATGTTTTATTTATATTTAATTTGTATCCCATGAGCCGCCCAAATTCTTGTCGGATGGTCAGGGTGGGTGGGATGGATTGTTCGTGCTGTCCAGATGCAGGAGAATGTCATCTTCATATGTGGATATCAATATACCTGCGGTGGCCTACTTTGATCCCTTTATGTCTTTGTCTGCCTTTATATTTCTAGTAAGTAACAAGGTGTCAGTGTAGCTCAGTTGGTAGCACAACTGCCTCTCATCCAGAAGGTCATGGGTTCTGGTCCCACAGCGGGATTGGACCTGTATCTAAAAAACACTGGCACCCAAATGTAGTATTAGGAGGGTGCTGTACTGCTGGGCTGTGCTGTCTTTCAGATGAGATATTAAACCGAGGTCCCTTCTACCCATCCTGGTGCTGTCCTGGTGGCAATAAAGAACTCAGGGCATTCTTCACAAAGAGTAGGGGGCATTCCCGTTGTCTTGGACAATATTCCCCTTCCATAAAACCAGTTCATGCAATTGTCCAGGCTGTGTGTGTGGTATTGATGTGCAATATGGCTACTACACATTCAAGTCACTTCACTACCAGTCTAGCATTGCTTGTAAAGCACTTTGAGATACATTGTGTATGAAAAGCGCTATATAAAGGCTGATTCTTCTTCTTCTATTATTCTAAGTGGTTATTCTAGGTGGTTCCAAATTTAGGTTGAACAGATAGGGAGAGAGGGACAGCCTTGACATGTTCCTTTTGTAGTTTAAAAATCAGAGCTAGAATGCCATTGCACAATATTCTGGCAGAGGGGTTGGAGTATAACAGTTTGATCCATCTGTGAAGGTGGGTGGTAGACTGAATTCTGCCAGCGTCTGAAACAGAAAAGTCCAGGACACCCTGTCAAAGACCTTCTCTGCATCTAGTGACAGCAAGGCTGCTGGTGTTTTGAGATCTCTGGCTGCCGCTAGGATGTGATTCAGCTTCCGTAGGTGGTCTGAGGCTAGTCTACCCTGCATGAATCCTACTGGTTCACGGCGATTAGAGGGCCCCAGATCACATTTAGTCTTGTGGCAAGGATTTTGGCCAAACCTTTGAGGTCAATATGTAGGAGTGAGATAGGCCTGTAATTATCCATAAGGGTCATGTCTCTATTGGGTTTGGGGAGTAGTGTGATGAGGGCTTCCTATAGCGAGGTCTAACTCCACCTTTGTTTGGCTTCATTGAACAGCCAGGCAAGGGAGCCGAGAGCTCTTGTGCAAGGATTTATAGAAGTTTGGAAATCCATCGGGCCCTGGGACTTTGTCCATGGGGAGGAGGCTATTGCTTGCTGGACTTCTTGTACTGTGATTGGGGCCCCTAGTCTGTCATAGTGGGCCTGCTCTAGTTTAAAGAGGTTAGCTTGACATAAAATTGTCATATTTCATCTAAGGGACCTCAGTATTTGGGAGTAAAGTTCTGTGTAGAAATCTTTGAAGGCTGCTGCATTTCCTTGGGTTTGTGAGGGATTGTCCATTTTGGTTTTGATGGTTGGGATTATCTTACATATTTCTTGTTGCTTGATTCTAAGGGCTAGCAATTTCTCTGCCTTTTCCCCTTGGTCTTTATATTTTGTCTTAGCCCTAAAGACAGTGAACTCTGCTTGATCTCTAATGAGTTCCCCATATCTAGCCCTGGCAGTGTTTAGTTGTAGTAAGTATTTGGTGATGTGTCTCTGGATGTCTTACTTTCCAGATCTCTAATGGTTTGTAGAAGTTTTTTGCTTTCTGATGCCCTCTTTCTCTTTCGTGTGGAGGCCAGGTGGATAAGCTCTCCCCTTAGTGTACATTTAAAGACTCCCCATAAATATTGCTGTGTCGTGACCGAGTGGGTGTTAAGTTCAAAGAAAATCTTTACACTGTCCCTTATCTTGGTGAGACTGGATTGGTCTTTCAACAAGCTCTTATTTAATCTCAGGTTTTATTGAGGTCTGTTTGGTCAGAGCTAGTATAAATAAGTTTACTGGGGCATGGTCGATATGACTTTGGGGCAGATCTCACATGTAGTGGTTACTCTAAGGATCATTTGGCTAGTTAAGAAGAAGTCAGTTCTGGAGGTGGAGTCGTGTGCTGCCAACCACAATGTGTTTTGGCAGGAGGTAGGATGCAGCACTCTCCATGTATCCACCATGCCTAGAGTCCTGTATCTCTCTGAGAGCCCTTTGAGCAGGGATGAGCCCAGCCTTCTGGGTTTAGATCTGTCCATGAGGTTGTCTGATACCAGGTTCCAGTCCCCTGCCAGCACAATTGGGAGGGTGGATATGGCTGCATGGATGGACTGGAGCGAGGTGAAGAAATGTGGGTCATCTGCATTTGGGCCATATACTGAGGTGAGAATTAGCTCCAATTGTCCCAGTTTACCTTTTACTACCACGTGTCTTCCCACTAGGTCCACCCAATGTTCCAGGGCCTGAAATGGAATGGTTCTGTGTATCAGGATGGTGACCCTTGCTCTTGTTGCTTACTCCAGAGGCAAGACTTGACCACCCATTCTAGTCTCCATAGTTGGGCCTGCTGGGATGTGGTACGTGTCTCCTGGAGGAAGGCAATTTTGCTTCCCAGGGACCTCAGGTGCCTGAGGACTTGGTATCATTTCTCTTTGGTTTGGGCTCTCTTTATGAACCAGGTTACACACTGTTAGGCATTAGACATAAGGGTTGTTAGGAGGTGTTTGTGTGTAGATTCCGATGGGCAGTTTTGTTGGCATCCCTCCCTGGGGTTACAGGCACCCCACTGGCTGGGATTGGAGGTAATCGCTCTCCGCCTCCCACTCTGGGAAGGCTGTTGTGTTGTGGAGAGGGCATGATCTCTTGTGATACTATCAGCAGAACACAGTACATAACAATCACAATACATGACAGCAACAACAATACAAAATGGATGCTACAACCTACCTCTAGAACTAAAGCTATGTCTGAAACAAACAATGACATGACAATCAGGAACCGGGCAATGTGCCCCTTGATCCAGTTCTCCACCCTGATTAGCGGAGGGGTTGCTGGATGAGATGGGTCCCCATGGCAACAGGTCTATAGTGGGCTCTCAAGATCACCACTGTCCACAGTCAATTGTCTGGTGTTACTGTTAATTCAATGTTTTGGTGAATATCGTATGAAGTCAGTAGTGCTTATGTACTGTTTACTTTTGGTTTTACTCTATTCCCACCCTTGGTAGGGAAACCGGGTGAGTGAACAGGAATAGAAAGCTCAGTACCAAGGGTGAGCAGAGTGCCAGAGAAGGAGAAGGCGGGGTGGATGGTGGGTTTTCTAAGCGCACTAAACAGGGGACTGCTGTAGGAGGCAGGCCTTTAAAGGGAGCATATGGGAGGAGCTATTCCCCACATTGAATCTTTGGCTTTAGCCCTCCCATTCAATGTTTTGGTGAATAGTGTATGGAGTCAGTAGTGCTTGTGTAACATAGTTTACTTTTGTCTTACTCTATTCCCACCCTTGGTAGGAAACCGGGTAGTGAGTAGGGAAGAAAGCCAAAAAGAATTCCAATGAATGTCCGAAAGAGTATGATTACCTCCTCCAACTCACAGAGAGTATGACCAGTAGCATGCAGGAGAGAAAAAAACCCCAGGTGGAGAAACCTCTGAGGACCCATGGCTACTGACCTGCCCATCCTCCGGGCAAACTAGGGAGATGAACCTAGGTTCTCGCAACCATATTCTACTTTCTGAGGAAGATGGATTGCTTGGAGAGATGACAATCCATGTTCAAAGTCCATTGGATGATGCGTTCTGGAAGAACGATTCTGAGGTTGAAGAAGTAGGTCTATTCTGAAGCAGCATCCAGATCCTGAAGTGGAGTAGGTCCAGTTGAAAAGGGACTGCAGTCCAGGTTTCCAAGGTGATGATGGATGATGGCCAATGGGATTACAGAGACTACGTGAGCATGAAGATCATGATTTGATCAAATTTGCTGCCAGGCTTTGAACAGTGGGAAGTATGATGGGTTATGAAGTCATAAGGTAAACAATCCGACTTTGTAGAAGCTTTGACATTCAAGTTAGAGTTTGAAGGTTAGGAGTTAAGTGGTGAGTGATACATTGCAATGTAGGCATCCATGAAGAAGAAGAAGATGAAGGAGTCAGACAGAATCTTTATGTACCTGGTAGAAGGAGTGAAGTGGAAGATTTTAGACCAATGAAGGAAGGTTGGTAATACAGTAGAGATGGTAACTGAATGTATATGGAAATAATTGGAAGTTCAGTATGATGAATTCAAGAGGTAGATTTGGGTATCGATGCCATAATGTAACTTATAGGATCTTGCTGGTCTGCTGGTAGGAAAAGGTAGATATGGGTATTGCTGTGGCATAATTGCCCTTGACATGAGCGAGGTGGCCATGACTGTTTTGCCTTACAGGTGTTCCAATGTCTAAATGCTGTCAGAAGCCTGGAAACAGGTATTTGAAGGAGTCTATAGACTGATGGGGCAATGGGAAGCTGACAGCGGTGTAGAATGCCAGGGGTGCCTAGCATTTTAGTCAGATATAGGCCTGTTGAGAGGCATGACTGGGATATTGGGACATCCAGGTGAGTTACAGACATGCAGATTGAGGAATCAGTGGAAGCCTGCTCTCGGTGAAAGTCTTCGCTAGAGGGAGTATGGGAGGTGAATCATGAGGGGTGAGCTAGAAGGACCGCTGGATGGGCAGCTGACCTGATTGATGGTAATATGATGAAGGCATGTAGATAATTGTATGAAGTATGGTGACATCCAGGGGCTAGAAAACAGTGGTTTAGATAGAGTAACTTTAGTAAGGCAGCTAGGCACTGGAGAGCCAACAATGAGAGTTCTGGGAAGGTAGTTGGAAAGGTCTTAGGACATCCAGTGGCTATTGAGGAAGTAGGAGTCGAGTAATGTTATCAATCAGAGTCAGTGCTCATAGGAGAAGCTACTAAAAGATAAAACAGATGATGTTGGTACTGCTATGAGGTATTTTGTGGTTCCTGTTATCCGTAACAGCAATGATGATTATAGAGTTGGTGCATGACGGAAGGAATTAGGCACTTTTCCATGTAAAAGATATGAGGGAGAAGGCTCCACTAAATCTTGGATCCTAGAGACATGGGAGATAGAGATGCCATAGTGCTTGAATTGACAGAATCGTAGGGTGCATCCAGTAGAGTCAGATGAGGAATGAGATCTTTCTATAGTCCAGTTAAATGGGATTCTGGAACCAGTCCTGGGGAGATGACTGGAAAGTACTGATGACTGTATGGTGATGTAAGAGTCTATAAGTTATGTTGTTTAAGGGATGTTGCTAGAAGAAGTTTTCCTCAGGTGAAATAAACAAGTGCTCCGTTGAATAGTGTATGGGAGCTGTTAGGACAGCCAAGGTAGAGTATGAAATAGATGAATGGGAGTAGTTGACCAGGTAGGAATACTGGTCAGTGATAGGTCTACAATGCCCAAAAGAGCAACAGCAAACAGGAAGGAGCCCCAAGCTGCTAGGGCAGTGAGGAGAGGCAGCTGTCAACGATGGGTGGAAAAGTCCGTAGTGGATGTCCATGGACTGGAAGAAGGAGTCCAAGAAGAAGGCGGCATAGGGGAGCAGACTGACATTGGCAGGTGCAGAACAGGGGTCAGCACCACAGCAAATTGAATCAGAATGCAGGAAAGCTGCTGCAAGCCAAGAGAGCAGATCAATGGAAGACCAAGAAGTTAATCCAGGTACCAAGTGCTGTGAAGCTGAGATATGAGAGTCCCATGTCTGAAGAAGGAGGCAAACAACAAGTGCAGAGAACAGAAGGTGCTGCAGCAATAAGGCACTAGGTTCCCACCTCCGAAGGAGAAAGCGAACTCGCATAGCTGTGAGAAGAGGCAACCATCAACAAGAAAGTCCAGGAGGCAGTTGAACTGAATGGAGGAAGAAACTGAACAAGTTGGCAGAGTCCAAATCCAGAGCCTGAGGAGGCCAAGGCAGGGACAGTATGATGAGTCCATGGAAGTGCAGGATGGAGACTGGTGAGAAAGGATTGAGAAGGCAAATAGGGTACAGTGGTCCTGTTCCCAAAGGGAAGTGGCAACCAGATATAAGGTAGAGAATACATAAGGTTGAAACAGGCGATTGCAGACACAGGTTCCCATCCCCAGTAGTCGAGGTGAGATGACTTTTATTTGATGGCACCAGCGAAGGTAGGATGTTGAATTCGAATAGGCACAGTGGTCCCGTTCCCAAGAGAGTGGCAACCGTGTATTCAGGTAAAGAATGCATGGGCGGAGACAGTGGATTGCAGACACAGGAATCCATCCTGGTGTCGGTCAAGGAGACGACGTGCAGTCGATGCCACCAGGCAGAGGGTAGGATGTGGAATGCAAATTGGGTAAAGTGGTCCCATTCCTGAAGGAAGCAGCAATCAGGTATCCTGTAGAGAATGCATAGGGTGGAAACAGTCAATTGCAGACACAGGCTCCCATCCTTGATAGTCGAGGCAGTATGACCTACACTCGAGGCTGCCAGGTGGAGGTATGATGTTGAAGGCAAATGGAGTAAAGTGGTCCTGCTCCCAAAGAAGTGGCAACCAGGTATCAGGTAGAGAATGCAGAAGGATGGCACAGTATAGAGCAGACATGGTTCCCATCCCTGGTAGTCAGGGTATGCTAACCTGCACGCGATGCCACCAGGCAGAGTTAGAGATGGAGGACATCAGATTTGTAAGTAGAAGATGATAGTGATTGTAACGAATCCCATCCCGGTAAACAGGGCAAGCCTACCTTCACTCAGTACCTCAGAAGGTATGAGTTAGGGATGGAGTCCAGACAAAACTGCTGGTATGGGCTGAGCAAGGAAAGGGCAGCTGGCTCCATAGGCATAGGGAGGTAAACAGTGAGGCAGTAAAAGGAGAAGGCAGCAAGTCAGGCGTGAGAACATGAGGAGGAGTCATTAGGAATGCCAGTAAGGAGGAGGTTGAACAGGAAGAAGCATGCTGGTAGCAGTAGTAACAGAATGGACAATGCCTGAGGATTGAATGCATGAGGAGAGCCAATGATGCGAGCCCAGGAGGTGCTGCAAGGGGCATGGAAGAGGAAATAGGTGGGAATGGTGAAGGTAACTGGCAAGCAGGAAAGTGAGAAGTACTAGGAGTAGAATGAGGGAACATAATGCTTACAGCTGAGCAGGGTGTAGGTGCTGGGAGTAAAATGGTGAGGGTGAAATCTCTGACTAAGGTTAAGCGGTATCATGGGTCTGGACGGTAGAAGGGAGTAAATGGAATGCTGGTGTGAGGTAGAAAGGCCCAAAAGGAAAACCAGGAAGCAAGGGACAAGGGCAGGAACAGGAGGAGGATGGGGGGCCCAAGAAGAGCAGCAGGGCAGAAAGGAGCAGGGAGAAAGGAAGAGGCGGCAGGACCAGGAAGGTTATGCAGGAGTATCATAGGAGATGGAAACTGGAGTGCTGCAGAGCACCTCGGTGAACAAATGAGAGATGCAACCAGCAGTAACAACAGGAAAGAGGTGAAGCTGGGAAGCCAAACAGGTTGATGAGGGATTGCAGGAGAAAATGAAAATCTGCAGGACATGGTAAAGGAAGTGCGGAGCACCCAGAAGGAGCATCCAGAGCTGGTGAAATTGCCAGTGGATGGGGTACCACAGACTGGAGGCTGGGAGCCCACGTAACTGAAAATATTCCATTAGTGATAGGACTGAATGCAAAACCACTGGATCAGCATTCATGACATCATAAACAAGCCTGTAGGTAAAAGCTGCATCAGAGAAACAAAGGCAATGCACTGCCATACGAATGGCAAACAACTAAGCTGAATGAAGCATGGAAAACAAGCACAAGCCATTGTATGTCAGGGAGTCAGGTGAGACTGAACCTGAGCAAAGTGGAACAAGAAGGGAAAGCAATACAATATATTGCAGCCACAGTGCTAGCAGATGCTTACCAGTTGTGCGCTATCATATGCAAGAAATGCAGGAAGCCCAATTGCAGTCATGGCTGAAGCCCGCATAACAGTTGCAGACAGAGAGTAGCCAGACCGTGACCACCATACAATAGGAAAGGGATGAGCCCCAGCTGAGTCACAAGCAGCAGTTTCGTTTAATATTGTTTATTGCTGTGTAAAAGCTCAAATACACCCCAAACTGTAGGAAACAAAAGTAGCTACGACACTACACCAAGTGAAGTTCTCACTTCCCCAGAGCAGGGGACGCTCTACACAACTGTGTGCAGTGAGCTGCAGGAGAGAGCAGGCACCTTCAAACAACATGAAGTCTTGCTGTATTCTGAGTATTGCAGTTAGCCCAGCACTCAAACTGCCCGGAGGTAGGCGTTAATTTCTATGCAGAGCATAGAACGTTGAGCTCGAGCTCTGTTCAAACCTCTGTCTGCTGCATTTTGAAGCACAACCATCAGATTCTTTACTCCACCTAACTGAACGGTCCCTCCGGAAAGTTCTCCTTTGCTCATGATTCGAAAGTTGGTTAAAGTCCTCGGTTTACTGATTATTTTTCGTAAGTTTCGGTTCAGATCTCTGTCTGTGGTACAGTAAGTACTAGGTAGTGAACTAGACATGGTAAACTTGTGGAAATTGTAAAATTGATTTTCAACCAGTTCGGCTGTACCGGCCGTTTAGTGATTATATATTCTGTCTTTGTTTCTAAACTTAGAGTGTGTTACGGTCCTTATCGGTTTTAAAAAAACTGCATTTTCTTGTGGTTTTTCAATACCCGTGAACAGTTAGAAACTGATAAGGGTGTCTTGCCTGGTTGTTTGCCATAAAAGGGTAAGTCTGTGGTTAGGATGGCTATGTCTGAGAAACCCAAAGAAAAACGGGCCCACTGGGTTTCAACACTGCAGTGAGTGTGGGAGGTCTTTGCTAAGGCTGATCCCACACCACCTGTGTTTATTGTCTGGGGTTTGACCACCTCAATTCAGACTGCCAAATCTGTAAAAATTTCCCAAGTCTACCCTGGAAAAAGATTAGGTAGGCTTGGGATAAGGAAGCAGAAGTCCGCTGACCCAGATTGCCAGCCGGTTCGGTTCCGACCGAACCTGAGGGAGTGCCCTCTGACCAGGCGATACTTCTTCAGGCAAGAGGAAGCCGATCCTCGAGGATTGGTTCCTAAAAAGAAAAGAAAAGAAAAAATCAGCGGTTCGGATCCAGAGACCCATTTTCCGACAGCGAAGAGATTGCCAAAGCGATATGGATTGTAGAATGCGCCGTCCACTTCCGTCTGATCCGCGCCTTCTGGCAGGGGCTCGGTTCAGTCGGTTCCTCTGGTTCAAGATTATGCCCTGAAGATTTCTATGAGCTGGATTTGGAGGGATGAAGATTATGATGATGATGATGACGATGGTGTGGAATGTCTGGTTGAGCCCATTAGACGGACATCTCCCAGGCAGGCCTTCTGGTGTTTCCCTCCTAGGCTTTCTGGAGTCCCTTCCCACTACATGTTTTACAGGAAAGTGGCAGAAACCCTCCAGCTCCCTGTGGAAGAAGTTGTAGAGGAACAAGAGGAACCTGATTATGTGGAGATGATGGACATCCCAGAGTCCACGAGACTGTCTATTCCTTCATAAGTCTTTTGGAAACAGACACAAAGATTTTAAAACCTCCAAATTCTGTACCTCCTGTCAACAGAAGGATGGACAAAAGGTACACCTTATCTGGTTTGGGTACAGCGTACTTGTATCAAGAATGCAGCCATGTAGGGGTTGTGCAGGCTGCAGCCTGTGATAAGGCTAATATACCCTTGGCTTCACACCCCAGATAAAGTCTCTAGGAAGCTGGATGCCATGGCAAAGAAATAGTACATGGCATCCGCCTTGGGACTCAGGCAGGCTAATTATATGGCCTATGCAGCCAGGTACCAGAAGTCCAGGTGAGACACTGTACTGGCACTGGCTAGCAGGCCTCCCAGCTTAGCCTCGGAGCTGGACGGGGTGGCTGCTGATGGGATTGAGGCATCTAAGGTACAGTTCCATGCTGCTGTGGACTCCCAATGATGTGTTATCAAGAGTCATGGCTACATCTGTGGCTCTTGAGATGGTTTGGCTCAGATGTACTAGCCTCTCACAGGACACCCAGGCTAAGGCCATGGATTTCCTGTGGTGGCTAATTCTCTGTTTGGGGAGCAGACAGAGAAATACATGAAAAAGATGGATGAGTATAGGACCACCTATAGGAGTGCACAGGCTAAGGAAAGGCAGGCAACTCCTCAAAGGCATCAAGCTAGGGGCAGAGGCAGGCCCTTTCATAGGCCTTTCTACCAAGCACATGCCTCTTCTCCCTTTCCTTAGAGGGGTTCTTCAGAGGGAGAGGCAGAAGGGGATGAGCAGGGCTGCATCCATCCCTCAACCTAAGGATCCTGCCAAGAAGACACCCTGATGTGTCAGCCCAGGTTGACTCCCCATTTTTGTAGGAGGCAGGCTGGCTTACTTTGTCCAGGACTGGATGTCTGTTACCTCAGACAAGTGGGTCCTGGAGGTGGTAAGCCAGGGCTGGTTCTCAGCTTCAAGAAATTTCCAAGCTGAAGGCCAGATCTTTTCCACCTGCAAGCATCTCCGAAACCATTGCCTCAGAAGCAGATGTTTCATCTCTACTGGCTCTGAAGGCTGTAGAGAGAGAGTTCCTACATTGCACAGGGCAAAGGTCTGTACTCCAGGTACTTCCTTACCCCAAAAAGATGGGGCAGTGGCGACCCAACCTAGACTTAAGATACCTGAACAAACATATTTTAAAACCAAAAATTCAAAATGGTGACTCTGGGAATAATCCTTCCCTCTCTAAGGCCAGGGGACTGGCTAGCCTCCCTGGACTTAAAAGATGCCTACTTACATTCCCATCAGGTGCTCCCACAGAAAGTACCTCAGGTTCGAATTGCCTTCAGACTATTATCAGTTCAAAGCAATGCCCTTCGGCCAGACATCAGTTCCAAGGGTATTCACAAAATGCCTAGCAGTAGTAGTGGCCTTTTAAGAAGGAAAAATATTTCCATATTTCCATACCTGGGACGACTGGCTCATTGTGGGTCAGTCCCCAGACCTAGTCAAGTCAGACCTTCAGCGACTCAGCAAGTGCTCACTTCCTAGCATTCCTTCTCAATCTTCCCAGATCAGTTATTGAGCCTGTACAGCTCCTCATCTTCATAGGGCAGAGTTGGATACAGTCAAAGCAAGAGCTTTTCTTCCCCTGGAAAGGGCAAGGGCTATTGTAGAGCTGGCTAATTCATTCCACCTTCTAGTCTCTCACGCAGCAATCACTTCCTTCAGCTTCTGGGCCACGTGGCAGCTTCTGCAGCAGTGGTCCAAGGGGCCATATTTCAGATGAGGGACATTCAGTTTCACCTGAGGGCCTTTTGGTCTCAGAAGAAAGAGTCTCTAACCAAACTAGTTCCAGTGACTCAGACTCTGATCCAGGCTCTACAATGGTGACAGGATCAGGGAAACCTCAGGCAAGGAGTCCCATTCATCACTCAGTCTCACTCTGTGGTCCTAACCACGGATGCTTCTCTATTGGGGTGGGAAGCCCATCTGGGGGCTCTCACAGTCCAGGGACTATGGTCCCCTCAGGAATCCCTTCTCCATATCAATCTCTTGGAACTCAGGGCAGTCTTTCTGGCCCTGCAAGCTTTCTCTCAGTCAGTGCAGAACAAGGTGGTTCAGGACAGGACAGAACACCACCACCATGTGGTACATCAACAAGCAGGAGGCACTCGGTCCATGGTCTTGTGCATGGAAGCTATGAAATTGTGGTCCTTGGCTTATTCCCTGCAGACCTCTCTGATAGCAGTCCACCTTCCAGGGAAGGACAATGTGCTAGCAGATGCATTGAGCAGGATTTCCCAGGGCCATCACAAATGGTCTCTTGTACCCTCTGGTGTTGAAAGATTTTTTCAAGGTGGGCACTCCAGAGATAGATCTCTTTGCAACCCCAGACAATCACCAACTTCCTCTGTTTTGCTGCAGATCCCAGTCTTGGGCTCAGTCCATCTGGATGTTCTGATTCTGAACTGGGAAGGAAATTTCTATATGCCTTCCTCCCTTTCCTCTACTGTTCAAGGTTCTGGTCAGGTAAGGTCACATCCTTGCAAAGTGATTCTGATTGCTCCAGACTGGGCCAGGCAGCCTTGGTACCCCTGTTGCTGTCCCTAGCAGTCCATCTTCCCTGTCTCTTCACAGGAATTACAACCTGTTAACCTCCTCTCAGGGAGGATTTGGTACCCACTCTTGGTCTCTCAATTTGAAGGCATGGCTCTTGAAGAGTTAGAGTATGCAGATTTGCATCTGTCCCAAGGAGTTCTGGATATTCTCAAAGCCTCTGAAAAGCCTGCCACCAGAAAAACTTATAATTCTAAGTGGAAAAGATTCAGCATTTGGTGTTCCAAGAAGCATATATCCCAGACACTGCTGAATTGTCTACAGTTCTGGATTATATGGTTCATCTTAATGGCCTTGGCCTCAGACCAGCTACTGTCAAAGTACATTTGTCAGCTGTTTTTGCTTTTCTGTCAGTGAGAAAGCCTTCCTCACTGTCATCTCACCCTGTATTCTGTAAAATTTTCAAGGGATTGTTTCATACCAATCCCCCTTTAGGGATCCTACCCTGCTTGGGATCTTAATGTTTGCATTGCTCAGCTTATGCAACCCCTTTTCAGCCTTTGTATTCAGCAGAGCTTAAGTACTTGATTTGGAAAACTGTGTTCCTGGTAGCTATTACCTCTGTCAGGCGTATCAGTAAATTGCAAGCTCTGTCAGTGGAGCCTGATTTTATCTCATTCCATAGAGATAAGGTGATCCTTAGAACTAATAGGAGGTTTTACCTAAAATGGTTTCAGATTTTCATCTGAACCAATCTATATCTCTCCTGTGTTCTTCACTGATCATTCTTCTTCAGGAGAAAGAAGTTTACACAGTTTGGATGTTAAAAAGAGCCCTTAGTTACTACATTGAGCGTACTAAGACTCACAGGTTTGACTCCTCCAGTTGTTTCTCACTTATGGGGAAGTGGGAAGTGCAAACCTGCCACTAAGAGAACTATTGCCAGGTGGATTGTCTCTTGTATTCAATTCTGCTATGAGAAGCTAGGCAGAATAACTCCCTCAGGTCTGAGGGCTCATTCACTAGAGTATAATCTACTTCCCTGGCTGTAGCCAGGGATATTCCTTTGCTAGAGATATGTAAAGCAGCTACCTGGAAAACAGTCCTATATTTACTAAGCATTACTCCCTGGACATCCAGGCTAGGAGTGATGCTTGGTTTGGTACAGCAGTACTGCAGAGCCTATTCCCAAGGTAGGTTCGATTCCTCCTCCATGGAGGTAGTGCTTGGTAGTCTGCAATAGTCAGAATACAGCAAGACTTCATGTTGTTTGAAGAAAAATTACTCACCTTAGTAATTATGTTTCTTCTAATGGAGTCTTGCTGTATTCTGACTTCCTCCCTGCCTCCCTCTCAGAACCTGTTTTTGGGAAGTGGACTGGCAGGTGCAGTGTCGCACCCGGGTGCATTTGGGTACTCCTCCTTTTAGAGGGGAGTGGGTTATATTATTAATTTAACAGTCTTAAGTTGTTCACTACTTGGTTTTGATTTTGGATTTCTTGACTTGAGTCTTTTGGGGATCCAAAATATTTGGTTCTCATTTGGCTAGCAGAAATTTTACAATTTCCACATAGTAGTTAGTTAGTATTAGCTCGTAAGAATATGGCGGTTGTGCTTCAAAGTGCAGCAGACAGACGCTTGAACCGAGCTCGAGCTCAACGTTCTATGCTCTGATTAGAAATTAACCTCTACTCTCCGGGCAGTTTGAGTGCTGGGGCTAACTCTGCAATAGTCAGAATACAGCAAGACTCCATTAGAAGAAACATAATTACTAAGGTGAGTAATTTTTTCCTATTATCTTATGTGGGTACTCATGGTACCAACCCAGGAACCAGACAGCATGCAATCTACCCTCACTAAGGCATGCTGCTATCACTGGAAACTGCAAAAGCAGCAGAAACTGAATGCACACACCCAGGCACATGTAGGGATCAGCTGGAAAAATTTAGCATGCATGAGTAATGTCGTGCAGTGGGCTGTGGCATAAGGAGTCAGCTCACTTTTCTCCTCAATTACACATGGAAAGGAGCCTAGTACTGTGCAATGCAAAAACATTGGCAGGAAAGTACCAGTACAGGGTTGCAATACCCCACAAAGCGCGGTAAAACAAAATGTAGCATCTGTCTGACACATGGCAGTAAGAGGCAGCTAAAAGGAACAAACTGTGGTTAGAAGGAGCAGTCAATGGGGAAGCAGATGCCAGGTATGCAAACAGTGCACAGGGTACCCTGCTCTGCCAAGACCAATACACCCTGGGAGAGGCCGCCGAGTGGGCAACCAAGCAGGCACAGGGGATGATGCCACACCCAGGAGTGCAGGAAAGGAGCGGTGGCTCCTGACAGAGTAGGGCCAAACAGAGGAAACCATCCTGGGAGGCACACAAGAGGGAGAGGAGTGTCAAGGGTACCGGGAAGGGAGAAGGCAAACGGAAGAAAATGAACAACAGATGGGAGGATGTAGGGACAAACAGAGATCAAGGCACATGAAAATGGCATAAAATGGAAGAGCACAGATGTCCAGTAAAAAGTTCAGGAAGGAAGGTAAGAAATGAGTAAGGAGCAGAGAAAGAAGGAGGCTCAGCCCATGAGCCACACAGGAGCTCAGGTGCCGACATTTCACAATGCACTAAGCAGGGAAGTGCCGTAGGAGGCTGGCCTTTAAGGGGAATGTGGGAGGGCTATTCCCCACATTGAACTTCAGGCTTTAGTCCTCCAAATACAAATATGTAATAGCAGGTGTAACATGTGCGTGCTTAAAACAAGACATTTTCCTTGCATCCTGAATTTCAGCTGTCCTCCCTCCCACCCCCCCCTTGGCGTACTTGATTCAAGCAAGGTTTTGAATTGTTGGTTATGCTGGCTTTCATTTATCCTGTTCCATGGTAGGGTTGCTTGTAGGGTGGATGGCTGTATTCTCCACTGTGGCCTGTCTGGTGTTTCCCTGATTTGCTGAGCCTGTACATTTTTACATGAAGGGGGTTTCCACTGTGCAGAGTTTGGTCGAATGTGTCTGTTATTTCTACTCCAATCCCAGCCCTCTCTCTCTCCAATCCCCCTTCGCCTCCATATGTGGACACATTCTCTACCCTTTTTCTCTGTTTTGGTCCTGATCCTGTCCTGGGTAGCCCAGTAGGTAGAGAAGAGTTCGTTTCTTTTGGGAGTGTAGAATAAGCTTTGTGTTTGTTCCAGACAATCTGCTTTGGCTACTGTTGTTGTGGTTGGGTGTATGCGTGTGTGTGTGAGTTGCAGGTCAGGGAGTATTCAGGCCTACGTCTGAGTCAGCAGTTTTTCCAAAACTGTGGTCAGGTGGGTGGGTGGGGTTATTTTGTTTCTTTTCCTGGGTGTCTGTCTCTGGGGCATTAGAATTGAGTGATCCCATTGGGGTGGTCTTAGGAAGACAACTGGGAACTGACTTCCCAGGTATATCCTAAGTCTGAGCGTGTTATGTCTCCTAAATCATTGCTAGGGCAGCTTGTGCTGAGTGTGACATCCAGAGTGTATGCCTAGTGTGTGCATCATCTCTGATTATTACTTGTTTGTTCTGAATCTGGAGACCACTCTCATGCTGTCTGTGGGACATTCAACACGTTTATAAGCCTGCCAGATTCTAGCCCCAAAGTGATTGCCTCCCTCCTGTGCCATTCATGCAATGTGAGCAGGGAACACCACAGCATGCAATGCAGACGTGTAGAGATTCATGATACCAGTGCTGTCAGAAGATCCAGTGGCAATGAGGAGGACGTGTACATTTCTGTGTCCGATTTCTCCCCACATGCAAGTGCTCCATCTGTGTGTCCTGCCTCCAAGCCAGTATGTCCCCTAGCTGTATCCAGTGTCTGCCTGCACCTTATTTAGTCACACCTGTGTTTCCCAGTCCATTATACCCCATGGGTTCCTGTATCTGGTAGCTTTCCAATGGAACTACCACAGTGGGCTCACACCTTAACTTCTGTGTCTGGGGAGTGCCTGTCTTTCTGGCTACAGGGTTGGATGCCTCCTTCGCTCCTTTAGTGATGAAATGTGGTGGTCTGTCTGGGTGTTTGTGATGTTGTTATGTGGATCATTGTATTTCTCTTCCCTTTTGTACACTCCTACCCCCATAGCATTGTTTTCATACGGATCCTCCCCATACAGGTCCCAGTGGCTGAATGCATGCACTTTCAAGTTGTGCAGTATTGCAGAGAATTAATACCTTATTTAGACATAGTTTATATTTAATACCTGCCAAACCCACTGTTGACATTCAGTCCTGGAACTGGTTGGGTCCAAGTGCATCTTCTGTTGTGTGAATGAAGCAGTCTTAACCTTGTGTATGCGCACTCAGTGAATGATGGGGTGGTCGGGTTGGCATGGTCATTAGACCCCAAAAGGGAGTATTGTGTTTTGCCGGAGGCTTACAGGTCTCCATCCTTAGCTGGTAGTTAGTCTCTGTCTGGTGCTGTGGTGTGTCCTTGAGTTCTGTATCAGTGAGCCGCCATGAGACGGACTGGGGTTCCGCTCTTCTGTGTATTCGGTGCAGTCAGTAAAGTAAGCTCCTTACTGGACCGTTGGTGTTTGGGAGCTGGGTGATCCTTCTGGGTGTTTAGATTGTGGGTTTTAGTTGTTGGTTGGCACTGTAATCAGGCCACTGAGCACCGCTTATACTTACTCTGTTGTTGGGATTTAATCTGGGTGGTCAGCTGTGCTAGAGCAAGAGGGCTGATGAGGAGGCTGTGCGAGCTGGAATGCAGTGCTGTCTCTGGAGAGATTTATTGCTGGCTTGAAGACAAAGAATCTGGTCTGTGTGATGGAAATGGTCAGGGTGGGTCCGGTGGCCAAAGTGAGTTTTATGGTCCCCACCATGTTTCCAGTGCTGATGTTTAATATGAGCCATTCATGAGGATTGTTGACTATTTTTTCTGTGTATGAAAGGTGGCCCAGATGTAGGTCACTGTCCCGTCAGTCCAATTGTTTCACTGAAGCTGTTGGATCACCTTCCTAGTTGCATTGTTCTGTGTCCAGTGGCTCAGGGAAAGGTGGGGACACCTCATAAGATTGTTTGGAGCAGTCCTGCAAAAGGCACTTAGAATGTCCATTTTGTTGTGATGCTTTACACCAACCCACTGTATTTATTTTGTCTACAGCTCTTCCAGGGTGTGTTACTGCTTTGAAATACCTCTGGCAATATCTTTGCTAGGTCCTTGTAGGCTATCTCCACATTAGGGAACTCATGAGTCTGTTAGTAGTGGTGATTACCAGGTGGGCAGGGTGAAGCATCTGAAATGGAATATGTGCATAGTGGAACTTTTTTATCTCTTGGTAGGCTTTTGTTTATCCCATACAGCTGGAGTAATGACACTGTATATGTGGATTCTCTGATGCTTCAGTGTAAGGCACCTCTCGATTGGGCTTGTGCTTGTATCTGCGTTTGTCTTGGAGGGTCGAGCAACGGCTATGACAACTGAGGTTTTCCTCCTTGTCTGGGTGCCAGTTTCTAAGATCGGTGAGCATGGTCCAATTTGTATTCTGCATATGAGTCTGGGGGCCTGAACAAATCCATCAGGAGTTTTTGTGTGAATGTCACTAAGCTGGATCCTTCTGAGTGCTCTGATACCCCGACAATAACTTATTGTTTCTCCACAGGCGACTTTCTTGACCTTCAAGTCTGTCCTCTAGTTTACCTAATTTTTGCAGAGGTCTGCAGTTTCCTTGGCTTCTTTAGTTGGTGGTCCTTCACTGAGTTGACTCGAGTTTCCACATCTGAAACCCACATTATCAAGTTTTCTAAGTCTGGTTCGAAATTTCTAAAATCCAGGCTAAATCACAGAGAGCCAGTTTAATAGGTGCCAGCTCAGAGAAAAGTAGTTTGAATTTCTCTGCTAGTTGATCTGTGGCTGTTGTGGTGGCAGATGAGTTGGCCGTGAATCCTGCATTTGTCTTTAGATGGCTGGCTAATCGCAAATAGAGAGCATTGTTGTAATGTCCATTTGCTGATGTCCTGTGTGATCCATGAGGTGATTTCTCTTCAGAATTCATTTCAGTATTTGTTCTTTTAATGAAATATGTCCAAATAGTTAGCTTTTGAAAGTTTATTTTAGTTTAATAGCCCTGTTTTATAGTAAGACATAGCGCTCTGGGAGAAGCTGCTGCTCAGGCAAGTGCATTATGTGACTCCCATTTATGGGCCTTTCTAGAACAAGCAAAGTAGGACAGATGCAGTGGGCCACAGCCAACACTGACTTGATTTCAGGATATGAAAAAATTCCTGCACAGCTAGATTGAGAAAGTGTGCCATGCATGGAATGCAGAGAAACCCACCATCACTGATGCATTTCATCACATTAGAACCACTATCGTTTGCAATGAATGTGGGTGCAGCCACTCATTAATTTCAGGCAGGAGCACTTCCAACATTTTTGACCCATTTATGAACCTGTTACACTTCTGTTGTCAGTGCGGTATGCTGGTGAATATCCAGAATGTTGCTACCAGTGCACTTGGGCTTTGTGCACTTTTTCCCATTCCAGCATTAAATACTGCCCAGGTACCTGTGCCCTGTGGGCTGTAATATATACATAAGAGCTACTAGTCCACATATACATACTAAGATGAATGTATGGTGATGCTGAATGCTGCAGGCCATGTATTACTGTGTGTCACAGCCCTATAAAATTCCAGAATGGCATGGGTGGTGAAACACATTTGTGATGGAGTCTGCCATTTTGTGCAGGCATGCCTTCAACCTAAAGTCTCCACAAAAGTGATAGCAATAGATCAGTTGCCAGCATTTCAGTGGTTGCTGTATTACTTTAACATGCAACAGCATGATTGGGTGGGTATTTGGTATGATGCTCAAACATGCTATGCAATGTAGGTTGCCCTTTCAGGGTACTGGGCTTGGGAGACCAAACAGCTGAGCTCTGCACACTGGCAGCATAGCTGGCAGGGTAGGTTTTGACTTGGGGTGGTCACAGATGCTGAATGAATGAATGAATGAATGAATGAATGAATGAATGATGTAATTTTTGATGTTTTGGGGCTGTGGTTGATGTGCTTCACTGACTCTGGCTGCTAATACTGAAACTACCACTGCTACTCTGCCCACTACTATGCAATTCCACCAACTCCTGCTCCTCATGTCTGTAGTAGTCCCCTGCAGTCATTTCTGGCTCCACCGGACTGTATCCATATAACTCTGGGATGCCTTGCACAAAAAGTCAGAAGGAGAAGTTCCCCTACACCAGCTTACCTTTGGTGCTGAGTCCAGCATAACAGATGCTTGGACTTGAGGTTTGTGTGTTGCTCACCAGTGGCTAAGTGGCTTCCTCTTTTCCCACAGCTCACACACACTTAGCATAGCAAGCAGATAGCCACTGTATCAGCCAGATCTAGAATGTAAAATCTCAAACTGGGGATTTTGAAGCCTTTGTTTTACATGGCAGTAGACCGGATACTGGGCCATCAGATGGGGTGGAAATCTGTGTTTTGGGGCATAATTTATGCACTGTTATGAAAGTAGGTGGCTCATACTCTGTTATTATTATTAGCTCAACAGCACTGACACTAGCTCGAGAACTGGAAGGGCTTTAGTAATTTCAGGGCTCTTACACTTTTTTTCTCAGATTCCCATAGAGGGTCCAGAACATCAACCCCATCCTCACCTAGGTTGATAACCTCCTGAGATATGCCCTCTTCCTCCTCATCCTCACTTTCTCGAGCCCTGTATTTCCTTCTCAGCATCTGATTCCCGCATGATGAAACAGTCAGATCTGCTGCATCAAACTGTGAGTCATGCTCAGCCTCATCAACACCTGTTTGGGCAACATCAACCACCTCATCATCCTCAACCACATTCCCAGATCAAGACAAATTGGGGCTCTTGGTCTGCTCCTGATGTCACTGCCTGCACTACCCACCAGCACTGATGCCACAGATGTAGCTGAGAAAAATTTGACCGCACTAATGTCCCCACCACTTGCACCAGCCAGTCCTTTTTGAGTACTAGCAACGTACTGGCCCCGATGAACCTGCGTCACTAGTAGTTTTACATATGGTACCATTCTGAACCACAGAAAGTACTCTCCTCTTGGCAACACTGCCACTGCAAGCAGCTCACACTTTACCAGAGCCTCTCTTTATGGTCATTTTGTTTATATGTGCAGATTTGGGAACACAACACAACACTTTACTGTGCTAACAGTAGCTACACAGACAGTGAACAACAACACCTATATGTTATTTTACACAAATAATACACAACAGGGAATTCAGGTACTAAGGTGAGACACACAACAACTCAGGTAATTGTAAAGATGTTACTGACTACATGAAAACTCCAACTTCAGTCACTAAACAAAATAAATGAAATCAATATACATAAACCATACTGACAAAATTAATTCAATAGAACGCATCAATCTGTTCCACAGAACAAAAATTTCAAACCTCAGAAAACAGGAAAAATAATTCAGACAAAACACTGATAAAAAACAGCACTAGTACTGCTCACACAGAAAAGTCTGCCTTTGCTTACTGCTAGTTAACGAACACAGCTCCCCCACCACAGCACTGCCTCAGTACACGAGTACACAGAATGAAACAACAAATTTAAAGTAACTAAATCAGAAAAATACCAGCAATATTTGGTAATCTAGAGGTACAAGACACAAAGATACTTTCAGGAGTGATTTGGTTGAGAACACTGGGCTGGATATTCAAAGGGTTGCGCAATGCGCAATAGGGTTCTTGCGCCTGCGCCAGAGTCAGAAAATACGCCATTCTGCGATATTCAGCAGGAGACAGTTGCGCCACACTGAAAACATGCTGAGCAACAGCACAATGCTAATGAAGACATGCGCAGCGAAGGGGTGGAACCATGCACAAAGTGCGCGTGCGATGTTCAAAGACTTGAGCAATACGCAACAGCGGATCAGGCGGAAGTGCTCCATAGCGGAAATGAGCCAAAATAAAAAGGAGCAAGGAAGAGGTGCAAGAACACTACAGGAAGCCACATGAGGCAGGGAGAGAACAAGGCCAGAGGGACAAGAGGGCAGGCCATGGAGATCAGAGGACAAAATAGGGGCAGGGAAGGTGTGTGGGGCCACAGAGTGCAGAGGCAGGTAGGTGTAACTGGTGCAGTGGAGGTAGCAGTCAGGACAGCCGGGGAACAGAGCAACAACAGCTGGGGAGCACAAGCCAGGAACATGGACAGTGCCACCTTCCACATGGAAACCATGAATGAGGGGTGAGAAGGCATGCTGCAGGGGGACGTGGCCGTGGAAGGGCCCATTGGAGTACGTCCCCAATAGGCAGTACGGAGCCCGCACCAGCTTTGAGCTTTACTCAGATGTCAAGATTGTGGGCTGGTACCACCTGAACAGGGCAATACTGAGGCAGCTCTGTGAGCTGTGCAGTGATGTGATGCAGGCACCCACACGATGGAGTCAAGCTCTGTCAGTGGAGACAAAGGTAACAGCCTGCATGTGCTTGCTCACCACGGGTACCTTCCAGAGACCAACAGGGAACACCACAGGCATAACACAGTCGGCCACATCACACATCCTCATGCAATTCCTCAGCACACTGCTGCCACATTCTGTGGAGTACATCCATTTCCCCAGCACTGCGGCAGAATGCACAGCAAGCATACAGGAGTTCCACAGGGTAGCACGTATGCCTGGCATGCTAGGGGTGATAGACTGCACCCATGTGGCCATTCGCACACCATCCGACCCCGATGGGGCCGCCTATGTGAATCGGAAGGGTTATGCCAGTGTCAACTGCCAGGTGGTGTGTGATGCCAGTGGGTGCATCATCAATGTCTGTGCCACGCACCTCTGGGGAGCACACAATTCATTCATATGGTACCAGCCAGCACTGTGCCATCGATTCGAGAGTGAGGACATCCCCACAGGACATCTAGTGGGTGAGTATGCATGTAGAACTGACAAATCGGGGCAAGGGTGTAAGCCACAGCCATGGGTGTGGCACACAGCAAAGGGCAATTTGAGCTTGAACAAGACACTAACCTCCACTATCTCCACACAGGTGACAGTGGATACCCACTCCATCCCTGGCTGCTCACACCCTAACAGTGGCCCACGACCTCATCGCAGCAACACTTCAGTGAGGCACATGCCGCCATCACTAACATCATTGAGTGGGTGTTTGGGATGCTGAAGGCGCTTCTGTTGCCTAGACACCTCTGGCGGTGCTCTACAGTATAGCCCCTCAAAGGCCTGTGCGATATTCCTGGCCTGTTGTATCCTGCACAACATGGCCAAAGACTGTGGGATAGCTGTACAGGTCGAAGAGGGGGACAGCGATGGGGACAATGGTGACACCTGTGAAGATGGGGATGGGCAGCCCCCTTGGATAACAGGACCCCCGACTGATCCAGCTGGCCCAGCTGCACGGGACACCATCACAGAGGAGTACTTCAGCCAACACAGGTAAGTTATGGGGCCATGTGCAACCACCAGTGGCTAGGGCACAACCCATGTACACAATGGAAACACACCAGGGTGCATGGACGGCAAGGGAAGTGGCAGGGCACAGAGGCACACACAGACAACCAGAGGGGTGAACAGTAACATGCCACATGGACGGACACAGACACACACACAATAGGCACAAGGTGCAAAGGGTCAGGTGCAAAACAGAGCTAGAACACAGACACTAAAGATACACATGTCCACAGGCCACCATGTCCACTGACTGTCCATGTGCGTGTGTCAGATGCTGGCACCATTGCACTTTGGTGTACAGTGCAATGCAGGCATCATCATGCACATGCACCTGTGGACAGCAGTCGGGAGGGTGTGCAGGTGGTCTGTGTTTCTGCAGTGGGCTGGTACCCACCGGTGCACTGCCCACCAAAACACGCATTCACACAGGGCAGCACCAGACAGAGCCCGCACTGGGAGACAGCTCAGTCTTGCGGCACAGTGCCATGGCCACCTCGGATGTGTGGGCTGCCCGCCGAGACCCAGCAGCACTGGCAGGCTGAGCACAGGCCTCATGGGGTGGCACTGATGGTCCACCAGGGTTCCATTGCGTGAATGCGACCGTGCCGCACAGGTGTCTGCAGCACACTGAACATACCTGCACTGGGAGTACTGGGATGCCCACAGCTGAACCCGGTGTCAACAGGGTGGGTGTCGCTGACGCTCGGGAATGGGAGTGGATAGCGTACTGTGCGGTGTGAGTGGCACAGGGCACTTTACTGTGTGCCCAATGTGGCTACAACAGCGACCACCGCCTCGTCCAGCCTGTCAATGGCTGTGGTCACATCCATCCGCAAATGGTCAATCCGAGACAGGATCATCTCGTGTCCCTGCTGTCACTCCTCAACCCACTCCAGAGCCACACATTGCCTCCACGGACGTTGCAACCCGCATCTGCTGCTGTACTGATGCCTGCAGCAGGCAGGTGTGCTCGTCAAAGAGGTCATCTGCCACATCAGCAACCTGTCTCTCAGGGTATGGAAGGGCCTGATGTACAGCACCCTTGAGGGTGAGTGCTGCTCACCAGGACCAGGTATGGACAAGTCCACAGGCGGTGCACATATGCCATTGCTGAACCCTGTACCCCCAGTCCAGGTGGGTGACTGCTGCTGCTGCCCCTCCACCTGCTGTGCCCAAGGGATCAGTTGTCCGCCGCTGTGTCAGCAACAGTACCACTGACCTGAACAGCCACCGGTGCTGCCCCACCTGTGCTGACAGGTGCAGCCTGGGACTATGCTGATGTGCTGGCACACGTCGAACCAGCCAGATCCATGGGCGTGTGCTGTCCTGCTGTGTGTCCATTCTGTGACACACACATGTCAATGCCCATAATGGTCATTGCATCATCAATGGTGCAGGTCTGTGCCACAGCGTGCTGGCATGCTTGGACGCCAGACCGCTGGAACACAGGAATGGCACCCCCACACCTGTCTCAATGACCCAGTGTTGGCAGCCAGGCATGCACACTGTTGCAATGCATGCTGGCTACCAGTGGAGTGGGATGGTCCTCCTTCAACTGGCTGTCCACAGTGGACAGGCCCACCACCACTGGACCCCTGCAGATGCACAGGATCTGTAACAGAAAGCAAAGACACGTTAGTGCATGGGATCTACCTTCCCACCACAGACTATGACATACCATGCAGTGATGGGCTACCACCTGTCTGGAAGCCACCTCCAGGGCGCCCTCAATGGCACTGCGCTCACATGCTTGCAGCGAGCCTGTCCTCTGCTGGTGTCAGCTGCCACCTCCGGCTGGCCCCGCCTGTTGCAGCACGTGCCACCCTGATGGCAGCCACCTTCTCCTTCACCCTCCTCCTGTCGGTTCCCATCTTCTTTTACACTCCTGCACACAGCGCTGGTGGCTGCCGTGCAGGTTGATGGCACATGCCACCCCTCTCATGCAGCAGCATGGGCCTGAGGTGCCCTGCTGTCCACTGAGCAGTGGCTCTTCATCCAGGTAGGCCTCAAAGAGTGCCTCCGTCTCAGCCTTCATAAAATTAGGCCTCCTCTTCTGCCACCATCATCCTCCTCACCCAGTCCTGGCCGGTCATTTCTCAACCTGTATGGGAGAGAGTGGTCACCTGTGGCTGTGCAGTACACATCAATTCCTGAGACCATAGTCCAGAACAGCACACAGCATGCAACTCACCTATCAACTGCAGTAACGAATATGCCCACTGCAGAACAGTGTCGCAGTTTTTATTGCACAAACCATGCAAATTAGGTGTGGAGCAACTTTAATGAGATGCAAATCATGCTGCTGTGCCATTGAATGGCTGATCGGATGATTTGCATATGACGGCTGAATATCGCGCTGCTGTTACGCTTTGCGCAAACGGTTGAACATGCTGAGCCAATGGCGCAGTTCTGTGACTGCATAGTACACCGCACTGCCCATGCCCAGGTAGTTTACGCAGGCATCTGCTGCACTGATGATGTGCTGTGCATTGGTAGGCAATTCGGGCATGGCCACCATTGTACCAGTGGCACTATGGTGACAGTCACTACATGGCGGCTGTGTTTCTTTCAACTGCACAATAGTTCGCTGTGGCAATGGCACAGGCGACCAATCACGCTGGATGCATAGGATTCAATGGCGCTGTGCGTGGCCTTGCGCCAGAGACCCATGACCCTGTGCCCTACCTTGCCCCTTGGCGCTGTATGGCATGTCTGCAGCTCTATCATGCTGTTCGGTGACAGTGTGATAGGGAATGGTGGCGCTGTACCGACAGCGTGATAGGGAATAGCGTTGTATTGCACAGCAATTCCAGGTGGGGTTCTCAGCGCGCGAAGTCATATTGCCTACTGTAGATCGGAGATGGCACCTGAAGAGCCCCCAATGGAGTGCCCTTGAGCTGGTCAACCGGCTGGCCATTGTGGAGCCTCACTATGGCCCACTGTATGGGGAGGTTCCCGGACAGGGCCAGGACTCAGGTGTGGCAACAGGTGGCCACTGACCTGGAGGCAGCCACTGGCTGAAGGAGGACCTCAGAACAATGCAGGCACTGCCATGGGGACCTGAGGAGGAGGAAGCTGGAGCTACTGGCACGTCTGCGGTCATGTGCCAGGAGGGCGTGGTGTCTCGTCCGGTGGGTGATCCATCTACGCACCTGTATGGTCCATATAGGTAACACTGTCTATTGTGTCCAGCACATGGGGAGGGTTGGTCTAGGGTTGGCTGTGGCTGTGTTTACAGGGTAGTGATGTATGGGTCTGGCTGGGTGGGTGGGCACACTCATTGGGGCAGGTGGAATATGCTTTGGGATTGTACTGATGTGTTTCTCCTTTGTTTCCCACAGGCGTGGCAGACCAGAGGAGGCCATGGCTGAGCAGCAGAGGGTGGTGACTGCAGTACCCGAGTGTGGCGGTGGAGAACCACAACGCCAGCAACAGCCCTATGAGGGTGAGTGCCATGACAACATGATTGCTATTGCATGCTGTGTGACAGGGTGGGGAGCAGGGCATGGCCACCATCCATGGACACCACTGCCATGCACACGATGTGACAGTCAGCACTGTCCAGTGGCACTGCATGTCTGGGAGTGCGTCAATGGTGGTCAGCCCATGCACTGGGCTCATGGCTGTGGCACTGCCTGCTCACTGCATAGCCATGTTACTGTACGGCTTTGGTTGTGCTGTGCTGACATGGCGGTGTGTGTGTGCAGTGGCACACATGGCTGTTGCTGCCTGGTCGGGCATGTCTTGTGCACACGGTCACTGTGGGTGGGTGCACACCATCACAGGAGCGGGCACTTGGCTGTATGCCTACATGATGGGTGGGCTGCAGAGAGATGGACAGTCACACCCATTGACTCTGATCCCTTGTCCTAGGTGTCCGGATACTACTACGCATTGAGTGATCCATGCAGCAGCTATTGTTGGTGGCCACAGAATCCTGGAATCCTGCAGGACCTCCAGCGGCATGGGTGTGGAGGAGACGGAGACCCCGGACCGACACCAGGCAGCAGGGGAGCAGGCTGGAGACCAATAGCTGGGCATCACCTCCCCTTGACTAACCCTCACACCCCACCTTCCCTCTCCCAGTTGTTCACCCTGCCCCTACCACCCCTACCTTGTACCCGTACCTCCACCCCAGTTTTGTATATATGTAAATAGTTGTTGATGTTGTTGTTATACGTGTTGTTGGTTTCTAATACAGTTATTTTGATATGAATACTGTGGTGGTCTCTGATTTGCAGCTGGCTATAGGTGCTCAGTTGCAGTGGTGTGCATGGCATCTGGGAGGTATGTGTGCGTGGGGAGGTGTCTCTGGTGTGGGAGTGGCTTTCAGTCGGTATCTGTGGTGTGTGTTGTTCTCTGTGCATTGCATTGCTGTGTGCAGTGTTTCATGGTGCCTGCTGTGTGTTCATTGTGCCCTGTCAAGCTGTCCTTGTCCTGTGCAGCTGACACCCTTGCATGTCTGTGGCCTGCCAGGTATGCTGCCTTGTCAGTGGGTGCTGTCCTGCAGGTCATCCACTGTGACCATCACAATGCTGGGTTGCCACCTGTCACCGATGGGGTCATGTTTGCCTCAGGTGACACTGTGGCCTCCACAGTTGCTGTCCCACCTCAAGCTGTGTCCTGTGTGTGTTGCAGGGCTGTGCAGCATATGCTGGTGGCGTACAGGGCCACAGTACATGCACAGGTGGGTGTCACCCCTGTGCCATGGTGGACTGCAGGCTGTGTGTGCACAGTTCATGTGCCCACATTGGGGCTTGGCTGCCACACTACTGCGTCCCTGTGTTGGTGTCCCGAGGGTATGGGTGTGTGTTTGCCCCTGCACTGTGTTGCATCTGGTGTGCTGTACTTCCTATGCACCACTGTGTGTGTCTGTGCTGGCTGCTGTGGCTCATGGTGGGTCACGCCAGACACCTGTCTACTGTGCAGGGTGCTGTATCAATGGCTGTGGTGTCAGGGACGCCCTTTCCCTGTGGGGTACCACTTGTGGTGACACATGTTCGTCTCTCAGCTGTGCCTCAGGGGTTAAAGCGTGGTGGGCAATTGTGTCTGCCATTGTTGCATTGCGTGTGCTGCCACCCACTGCTGGGTGCTCATGGTGGCTCTGGCTTGTATGGTTCTGTGGTACACGAGGTTGCAGTGTGACAGCAGGGGTATGCATGGGATTCCTGCAGTGATGGTCACTGCTCATGGGGTGTCTTGGGTCACAGTGCAGGGTGTGCTGTGCACGGGGACTGCTGTACAATGGGGTGGTCCGTCCCCTTGTGTGGCAGTCTTAGCCTGCTGTGCGTGTGCTGGGCAACACATGGCCCAGCTGTGCTTTTGTTTGCTTGTCCCCTGGGCCGGTGGATATTCCGTCCGTCCCCAGTTGTGCTGTGCTTGGGGTGTGGGGGTGCATTGTCAGTTCTGCAGTGTGTTCCTGTGCCCATCTGTGGCATGGGTGGTGGGCCCTGCCTACCTCCCTGGTTGTGCAGTTCCATTGCTCTGCTGCTGGGGTCTCGCTTGCGCTATGGCACCTCTGGGCTGCTCAGCTGTGTTGCCCTTGATGCGCTTATAGCGATCGTATCTGCTCAGCTTCCTCTTCCTGGTTGCACTATGGCTCAGTTGTGCAACATTCAGGCGTGGCTGGTTGCGCCAATTTAGGTTGCTCCATTTTTGAATATCGCTTCTATTGCGCATGTGAGCAATAGACTTGTGCTTGCTCCTGCTTGCGCACATTTTGGGCATTAGTTTGAATATCTAGCCCACTGTGTTTAGAACACTTTTTCTAACATTTTGTCACAGAGATTCAGAGCAGATTTAACACAAACCTCTCTTCATAAGATTGCACAGAATTTAAGCTACACATGGTAATTCAGCTTATTGCAGTACCTTCTGATCTCCAGTCCCAAGTAACATTACAAACTTCATCCTGGGGGTCAGTTTATAGGCAAAGCTATCAAATTAGCTGCTGAACTTTGCATCACAGATTAAAATCACAAATGTGGGCAAATTTACAAATTTCTCAATGGACTGAAGTTTTCAAACTTTGCCTTCCACTAATTATCAAAAGAAATGTAATATTTAGTTTTTAACAACACCAGTCTTTTTCTACCTGCTAATTTTCTGTTTTTGATAAAAGTGTAAACCTGTCTCTGCATGATTTTATTTTAGCTTTGTGAATTAGACATTTTTTAACTCAGCTTTATGAAAAGGTCCTATACCAAGGCAGAGTGCCGTAGACAGTAGATTAGGTTAGTTTAGTTAGTTTTTGTTGGCCAGGAAGGGGGATCGCGATGGATGCCAACAGACATTGAACCAGATCAAGCTGTTAGTGGTATTTTTAATCGATAGATAGTTAATACAAATCTCTGAAATATCTCCTGAAGAATGTGAAGAGAACCTCAAATGTAAAATAGGTGAGCAAGTGCACCTGTTTAGTTTTCTTCACATTTTTGTTTTATATCTTTCAATTTTGTTACCAGTTTACATTTATATACTGTAATCCTTCTGACTAGAACCCTCCCTAAGTCACTGACTCTATGTAGCTTTGCACTGTAAATAGAGCACCCATTGGGGTTGCACTGTGCTGCAGTGTCAGGGTACAAACTGGAAGGAGAAGCCAGACAAACCTGGTCCTCTCATGAAGGCTACGGCTGATGCACCTGGGCATGTTGTGGCTATAAGAGCTTCAAACTCGCATGTACAGTCATCACATGACCACAATTAAAGTTTATTAAGCAGCAGTTTGACTCCTGTGGATTTATCTTACCAATACAACTGACTTCTCCTTAAATGCCTGGCATCTCTTGTCTTGTTTAGCTACTGTTGGAAGTTGGCCACTCCTGCCTGGCACCAAGCTCCCATTCCACTAAGCACACGGTTCCTGTTCTCATGGTTTGGATGTGCTGACAATCCTAGAAAATGTGACAGTTGGTCCAATTTTCTCACACTTCCTCCAACATAAATTGATCAGCCCTACCCCAAAATGGTGAGTGATAGTGGGACTGTGGAAAAAGCGTATCACACATTTCCATCTGAACTTCCTCCATCCTGGAAAGGCTGTTACTTTCCATCCAAGTTTCCACACTTTACCCCACCTCATCTGTAATTACCATGTGTGTGCATGTGTGTGTGTGTGTGTGTGTGTGTGTGTGTGTGTGTGTGTGTGTGTGTGTGTGTGTGTATGGGTGTGTGTTTTGGTCCCATTGGGTTTTCTAAGCTCTCATTCCTGGGAGTCCCCACCATACAGGACTCAATATGCCCTGAGTATGGTGCCTCTACTCCAACAGCATGGTTGCCCAGTAGAGGGAGTCCTCCAGGCCTGTCAATTCCCACCCTATGTCATTCACCAGGTGATAACATGCTAGGTAGTGATTCTAATTAAAGGCAGTGGAAAAATCCTGCCTGTGAAGGCCATTGTTCTGTTGTTGTGGTCTAAATGCATTTCCTTGGAGCTAGTGTCTGTACCTGGTGAGTGTTAGACAATACCATCTTCAGAACTCATGGTCTGTACATGATGGTGTGGCATTCGGGTCTCCAATCTATCTTATTAGGTGTATGAGTTAGATGTTTGGCCTTATGAAGCATCCAGAGCGTGTGTTTCATCCATGGGTTGGTGATCACGGTCATGTATTCACACCCATGTGAATGTGGGGCAAAACAAAAGTGGATGCAGCAATGGCTGAGCTGCCTCAATTTCCAGCCACCCCATGTCTCCCCATTGTTTTGTCTAGGTCACTACTGGGGCATATGTGCCACCAAATAATATAACCAGAAGTCCATCATAGCCAATCCCCCTTCCTGGGAAGGGAGAGAAGTGTTTTGTTTACCTTGTGTCTGCTGCCTGCACAGACAAGGTGAGGAGTAGCTTCTGCAGGCTCCTCCAGGATCCTGATGTGAAGGTCTTGAAAGAGAAATAAAAATGATGAAGTATATTTATTTTGATGTTGCAATTTCCTCCAAGGCTCAGGGCAGCAACTCTCAGTGAGGTATTCACCTTCACCTCTCTAACAACTTCTCTTAATTTAATGAGAATACTGAGACCAGTCTAGGGAGACACGGATCCCCAAGTATCGGACTACACCTGCATGGCCCATTTGAAAGAATGATGCTCTGAAAGTGTGTGAGTAAGTGCCATCAATCAAATCACCTCTGACTTACCGAGTTGATTTTATAGCTTGAAAAGGCCCATATTTTTTAATTCATGCAGGAGGGCTGAAATGGAGGTCTCAGAGAATGACACATAAAGAGCAAGTCATTCACGTAGAGGGATATTTTATGTTCCTACCACAGATTCTAATGTCCTGTATTTCAGGATTTTGTCACACAGATGCTGCTAGGGGCTCAATGCAGAGGTAAAGCAAAGTGCGGATTAGGGCACCCTTGCCAAGTGCCCTGGAACAGAAAGAAATGCTTTGATTGTAACCATTCACCTTAATGGTGGTTTGGGAACGGCTGACAGAGTTTTGATGCAGATCCAGAATGATTCCCCAAGCCCTATCTCACCTAGCAACGTGATGTAGGAATCCACAGTCCACTCAGTTAAATTATTTTCTGTATCCATGAATATTGCCAGGGATCATTTGGGAGGTGCCATTGCCATGAGACAATATTCAGGAGGTGTCCAATATTATCATATAGCAACCTTCCATTTATGAAACCAGTTTGGTCCAGTTGGACTAGGAACCCACCCAGTTCTGCAGACACCCACACAGGAATGAGGTGAATATTTTTGGTCAACATTAAAGAGGAAGATTGGCCATCGGAACAACCGAGCACAGAGTCTTTAGCCAGTTTTGGGAATACTGTGATTTGTGCATATTAACAAGGAGGTGGTGCTCCTTCTTTTTCTGCATGGCTCTCACAGCTAAGTTAGCAGGTGTTCAGATCCTCCATGAATATTTTGTAGAATTCAGAGGCCATCCCATCTGAGCCTGGGGACTTGTTGGACTTAAGGCCTTCTATGGTCCCTTCACCTTTGTCTGTGGTACTGGAGCCTCAAATTACTGGTTTACCTACTCTGAGGTTCCACAAGCGGATTCTGTGAAAGAGGGGTCTTTTGTTTTGTGAACCTCAACTCTTTTATGGGAGCAAAGATATTTGTAAAGGTCCCAAAGTGCAGAGTTATCTGCTTGGATTCTAATACGTATGAGGAGGTTGCCCTTGTCTGTAATAGTCACAAGACTGCTCTTGGCTGCTTAGTGTCTTAGTTGCCAGGGCAGCCAGTGGCTGACTCCATTCCCTGATTTGTGGAGTCTTGGTAGGAATATCTTAAGGTCCCTCAATCTTCACTACCAAAATAGTCAATCAAGGTCTGCCCAACATTTATCCATTGGCACCAAACTTCCTTGTTTAGCACAAATCAGATAACTGATTTTCTAGTTTTAGTTGTTCAAACATTTCTTTCTTCAGGTGGGAGGCATAACTGATGATGTGGCCACTTATGACTGCTTAAGGCCATCCCATCTGCTTACAGTCAAATTGCCTGCCTTTGGATTTGTGGCTTGACACACTGAAATATAAGTTTTACCAGACCTTTGTACTCTGTGCTATTTTTTTTTTTAATTTAATTGTTTAACCAGGTATAGCACACTAAGCTGGAAGCTTTTTTACAGGAGCGACCTGGGAGCACAAGGAGGTTAAGTGACTTGCTCAGAGTCACACAGTATGCAAGTGGAAGCTGTGGGATTCAAACCCAGGTCTGGTCTGCTAGATGTCACCATATTTGCAGCTCAGAGCCTTAGACCACTGCTCTATACTGCCTCCTTTATTTAACTAGAAGACATTAAGCTTTCTGTTTAACATTTTCATGACAGGGTAGGGGACCAAGTCCAGGTATACTGGAGCATGGTATGAGAGGGTGATCAATTAAATAATACATGAACCCAGTTTGCTGGAAGGAGTACAACATCAATCCTTGAGTATACTTGATGTGTGTGTGTGGAGGAGGGGATCAACAGGTATAGTCCTGGATAGTTAGATTCTGAAACCTCAAGACTTCAATTATTCCCAGTTCTCTACCCAGGCATTCAATGCAGGTATCAGATCTGAGGTGGAAGCTCCCGCCCCTGTCTAATCTTATGATAGTTTCAATATTCCATTAAATTCACTGCCTACTAGGAAGAGGTCCTCTGGGTCTGGTGCATGAATTGAAGGTGAGCTTTAAAATTCCATATTTTCCACCCTCTGAATTGAGCAGTATATGTTCAGTAGGGTATGTGGCACTGCTCTATAATGGCCTTTTATGCAGGCAAAATAGGTTTGTGGGTTCTGGCTTAACTTATACAATGCAAAGGGCAAGACTTGCTTATAAAATTGTTAGTCACCCTCTATGATGTGGGTGTGCAACAAAAGAGGATGTATGAACTAAGCCTTCCCAGAATGATTTCAGTCAGACATGCTCCTGTGATGTTAGATAGGTCTCCTGGAAAAATGTTGTCGTCCACACTAAGGCATTGTAATTCTTGAACAACCCTGGTTCTCTTTATCAGGAAGTTGGCCTTAACATTATACTGTATATCATAGTTCTTCACTCAAACATTATCATTTACATATGGTGTACATATTGTCAGCTTCACCAAAGAATCCTCCCTCCCACAGCCCATAGCTTCCCAGAAATGTGACAGGATTCCAAAACAAAACTAACTGTGGTAACTATGTACAGATAACCCCAATTAACAAAATACTGAAACTTCAAAGGTAGATGCACCACCCAGTCAAAAGGTGTCTTAATCACTGCTGAGAGGAGCCCACATCAGACCAGCATGGTGCAGCGAAGCCTAAGAAACACTCTCCACTCAAATTTTCCATGTGACTCCTTTAACACACCTTCCTCTTTAGTATGCTGAATGTGTCTTGTAATCCTCCCCCATCCCTGCAGTTGGTAGGATGAGGCAGCAGAGTCAATATTTGGAAGGCTTGGCCTGTAGTTCAATGGACAAGCAGCCAGCTACTCCCACTCTCCTGAGCTATATAAGCAGTTCCTCTCAGCCTCCTTCTGAAGCACTTTTTCTTTTGCTGGCCAGAGGCTCTGTCTGTCTGTTCTCTGCATCTGGCTGAGGCCAACCCTGGGGTCTGCACCTACTCACCCACCTTGCTGCTTCTGTTTGTCTCTACTGGACTTCTGCATTTGTTTTCCTGCTTCTGGTTTGTATTTTGTCTCCGTCTGCGTGCTTCTTTCTGTCATTACTCCTTGTTTTCTGTGTTTGTGTGTCTTTGTTTTGGGCCTTGTTCCCTGTCCTCCATGTTTGTGTGTTTTGGTTTTGTCTTTTGGTGCTTTGTTTCTTAGCTCCTAACATATTGCTACTCCAGAGCTCATATTACTTGCGCTCAATCACTCACAGCTCTCAAATTACTTGGAATGCAACTGCAACAATTATCTGTGTGTTTCAGCTCAATCATAGCTGCTCTCCATGCTGCACTTATTTGTTTTCACCTGATTCAGGCTCACACTGAACCATATCTATGCAGCTTAATCACTCAGTCATGCTCTCAACTCATTCTACTTACCTCATTGCTGCAGTTTCATTGCACTACCAGGCGCTAGCTGCTTCAGAGCATGGTGTCTCCTTTCTTTCTATGTTTATTGAAGTTTACAACTTAGTGTACTCAATACAGATGCTGCTTCTATGTTTGTACACTCTGTTATACTCTGAGGTCAGCTAAGCTACTGCTGATGCTGTCAACTAGCTAATAACCTGCATGTGGGTCTTGGCCCTTCCATCACTTTCTTGTTTTTCCTATCAGGGGGACTTGGAGGTGATGGGTGAGTGGTGGCCTGTGTGTCTAATTACTTATGTTCTAAATTCTTTCTCCACCACCGACAAATCCTCAGAGTATATGTCACCTTTATTGGGCTTTTGAATGCCTGTCTGGCTTGCCCCACTGTTCATAGTGCTGCTTCATTGCTATTGTGTTTTGCAGACCTACATGCAGGTCCAACTATTGCTACACTGTTACTGATCTACATGCAGGTCCACGCTGCTACACAATCTTGCTTCATGCCTACCACCATCTCCTCAGCTTCAGCCTCTGGGATGTCTGCTCGCTCACTACTGCATCCGGCATTTGCAAGGTCTCAGCACTTAATGCTCATTCGGCTCCTTATCAGTTCTGAGGCATGCCAGCCATACCATTTGGGCAGGGTTCCCTGCAGCCACGCTCTCACTCTGCATTTTAAGTCCACATCATGAGCGCGTTCGACTTGGGGTGAGATCCTTCTCACCTGGCCCATAGCTGGGAATATCCTCACTCTTGGCTTGGCTTTAGCTGTTAGCTGATGTGACAGCAGCTCCTGGTGTAGAATTTAAGACTAGCTGTGAAGGGTGGTTACTCCGCTCTCCTTTGACTCTAGTGTTTCCACTACAATGGTTATCCATTGGCTATAGTGGTTTCCCTTCAAGGCATCTTCACCGCATACTCCCTCGACTGCCTCTGGTTCACCTGGTTTGTGTTTAGGGTGAGTAGGCCAGGTGAGCACCTTAGCAGTCATTGCTCTCCTCCTCCTGCCTTGGTTGCCCCGATGTTGCAGAGCACTCTGCAACCTTCCACGGTTTTCCTGCTAGAGGGATTGGGTGAAGCTTTCCACTAAATTGAAATATTTTCCACCTCCCTTTAATTGGGTTACCAACTCGCAGCTGCAGAGCCATCACTAAATAAAAATATCCCAACCTGAGGGAAGGCGACCTAGGCCTTGGATCCCCAGAGATTTCCTCCTCAAAGGTTTTCTCTCCTCCATGCCTCAGGTCATAAAAGTAAGTTAGCTGTAGTTAGTGTTTCCTAGTTCTTAGGTAGGTTCCACTGTTGGATGGAGGTGGATGGTGTCCCTACTTGCTGTTCCTCTTTACTTAGGAGATCCCTCATTCTCTAGAGCTACCCATCAAATTTATGCAATTGCTAACCTGTGCATCTTATTATGTTATCAAGACATCTCATTATGTTATCAAGCTGCCTGATGCTTTATCTACTACTATGTCCCAGCTACTGCTTGCTTATATGCTTCGTACTACTTCATTTTTTGGGGATCCTTCCTAAGGTATCTTTAGCCACAGGAATCATCCCATGGCACCGCTAAGGTGGAACCCTCTTTGAGGGTTTCTTGCTTTGGTATCCCTACAGGGTGGTAATTCTTCTGGAATAGAGAGCGAATGGCCAAAACCAAACTAAACAGTTGCACAAGCATAAGACTATACTGGCTGCATAGGCCATCGAATTGGAAGGCTTGGCCTGTAGTTCAATGGATAAGCAGCCAGCCACTCCCACTTTCCTGAACTATATAAGCAGTTCCTCTCAGCCTCCTTCTGAAGCACTTTTTTCTTTGCCTACCATCCTCCCTCCTCCTCAAGCTGGCACCACTCTCTCTTTGGGATCCTTCCTAAGCAAGGATGTCACCAGAGATATAAAGTTGGTGGGCTAATGCCCCTGAGTCAAAGTCCTAACAAAGCTAGGAGGGGTCTGGGGGCATGCTCCCCAGAATATTTGGAGATTTTACCTCAAATGATGGCTTTTCCTGCATTTTAAAGGTGAAATATATGCACGAGAAGCCTGGTTATCATGACATCTGTTAAATGGTACAATGTGTAAAACTTTGGTTACTGGACCAGGCAGTGAGAACAATGAAAGAGAGACGCCATTATCCCAGCAGATCTGCTAGGAAGGTTACAGTCTCCCATAGCAAATAAGAGACCATTCAGACACCATTATCCCAGCAGATCTGCTGGGAAGGTTACTGGACCCCAGAGCATGTAAGAGACCAGCCAGATACCATTATCCCAGCAGATCTGCTGGGAAGTTTACAGGACCCCAGAGCAAACAGCCACCACTTCCACACTGCATAATTCTGAACAAATCAATTAACATTCCTACCCTTAATCTCTCTGCATGCTCTCTCTGTCTCTCTCTCTCTCTCTCATCATTTCTATAGTCTTTGCATCTCCCTGTGTGCTGCAAACTATCTCCATCCCCTCCTCCTGGATTCTAAGGAGTTTTGGGATGACTTGTATGATTGTGTCTATGTAGGTTGCTATATAAAAGGCAGCAAAATTCTCCTCCCTCTTTGGATTGTAAAGCACTCAGGAATACAGTCTGTACGAAAGGTGCTATATAAATCAAAATGTATTTTCACACAAGCCACAGGCACAGATCTTCCTTCTCTAAACTGCCAAACAACTGTGTAAAGACTCATGCTGCACAGCATTTTAGATGTGTACCACATCTGTGCCTGTCTGAAAAATATACCCGCTGTACAAGCAATGTTGACTGTGTTGGTATGGCAGTTACTAAAAGGTGGTCACCAATCCCAATCCCAATTTATGTCAGCCTCTCCCAGTCCTGTCCAGGTGTTCCTTCCTACAAGGCAAGGCATGCCAAACCTCTCATGCTTCTGAACCCACTGAACAGAGTCCAAGAGACTAGCGGAGGCAGAGCGCATCTGTTGTAACCCCCCACCCCACGCTCCCTGTCAGATTAGGATCCAACTAACCTGGGAGTGATGATGATGACAAATCCCTGCCCTAAACTCTGAGCACTCCCATGGTGATATCCTGACTCCTGTCCTAATGTTCTCTTTGTTGACAGCACAGAACACAGCAGCCATCCACCAGTGCACTCAGCTCACTCCGAGACTTACTTTCTTTTTCTCCATCAGACTTGTGAGCAGATGAGTGTAGTGCTAAAGTTGCCAGGCAAGCAGACCAAAGAGGACTCGGGGAGGAAAGGGTTAATTCCCACCACCCATGCACAGCCAGCTGGCTTATTGACCATACTGGCTGGCTGACCATTTCCTGCCTCTGTCCCCTCCCCAGAGCATTCTGGCACAGAATCCTTTGTCTTGGCCAGGCCAGGTCTCTGGCCAGTGCCTAAAGGGACCATAAATCAACCAAATGGGCTGATCTTAGCCCCAACTACCCAATTATCTGTCCAAAAGCCAGGTCCACCTCTAGGCTAGAAATGGTCTTCCCTGCTAGCCAGTGGCAGTTCTGGACTGGGTGATTGACAGAGTAGAGAGCACAGGAGTATGGATGGCTGGAGGCTTACCTGAAGAACGGGTTCATAGCTCCTGGGTGGCTGCTCCTCTATAGCCAGTGGTCCTCAGAGGTCTCCAGCAGCAGCAGCAGCAGTCACACCTTAGCTCTGGAAAAGGACCAGCAGTCTTCCTGATGGGCAGCAGCAGTCAGTTCCATAGGGTGAGTTTACTTTAGTTTTCTGCTCCCTCGGTTTGCAGTTTTGCATGACATTTTCTGGAGTGTCCTGACGCTGGATGCCTAGTAGTACATGTAGCACAAGCATTGCATTTCAGGTGCAAAGTGATGAGGGTAATGCTCACCCAGGATCTCTTTTGTTCGAAGAAAATATGGTGTGGCAAGTCTGTTAGTTTGCTTCTGTTATTTTGCAGAATAAGTGTGGCATGGTTTGTGTTTTTGGGATGCCATTGCAGTTCCCTGTCTCACCTCTTCAGTATGCTGGCTGTTTTTTTTTTCTGGCATTGACTTTGGGTGTTGCAACACATGGGCTGCCATTGCAGTCCCCTGTCCTTCCCCTTTATTTACTGCCTCTGGTGCCACTTGATGGTCAGCAGGTTGTTGCCCTGCCAGCTTTAAGGAGTGGTTATTTTCTCTTCTTTGTTTTGTTAAATTTCTTTCTCTTCCCCTTTGTGGGGCTCCAGGTTGCTTCCATCCCTTTGCCTGGCCTTCTGTGCTGGTTGCCGGTGTGGTGCTGTTTTGGGAGCCTCTTTATTTTCTGTCTTCAGTTTTTCAATTTTTTGTTTTAATGTTTAGCTGTTTTGTGGACTGCTCAGACCCCTTTCCTGCTCCAGTCTCCTGAGATGACCCCCAACTGTGGTCCTTCTCCTGTAGTCCCCCACCTCTGAATGAAACAGACGGTATCCATTTTGGTGGTCATTGGTGGTGGAGTTCCCTGCTCAGCTCTCTTCCCACATCCCTTCCACTGTAAAATAGTGCCACTGCAGTCACAGACCTGGGCGCCCAGGTGATCATGAGTCCATGCGGCATTCACCAAGATGGGACAAGTTTGGGCATATGGACCATGAGGTGCAACAGCAAAGTGTGTCTGGGTGAAACCAGCAACCGGACCACTAAAGTTCTGCCCTGCCACTGTTCAGGGGCAACAAAGCACTGGGTGGTAGCAGAGCTCCATGACCGCCACCACTAGCACCACCAACGATCACAGCAGGACCCAGAGGACCTGGGCCAGGCAAAGAAAAGGAAAGTGCACTCCATGTGGTAGAGCTAAAAGTGCTGACTCTAAACCATGGCTTTTTTTTCTCAGCAAGCAGTGAAGCTGTGAGTCTTTAAATTTCAGGAGAAAATGATTGGGGGGCTTGAGCTTACATTAGGGGGCTTCAGCCTCCCAAAAAACAACATGGTGGATACAACTGTTCCTAAGGTACAGCCATGGGAATCGTCCCATGGCACCTCTAGGAGTGGAATCCTCTTTGAGGGTTCCTTGCCTTGGTACCCCTACAGAGTGGTAATTCCTCTGGAATAGAGAGTGCAAATGGCCAAAACCAAACTAAACAGTTGCACAAGCATAACACTATACTGGCTGTGTAGGCCATTGAATTGTTTATCTTGTGAAATCCATGGAGGGAGATGAACAAGCGGGGAACTATAGACCTGTCAGTCTTACCTCTGTAGTAGGGAAGATGATGGAGTCACTGGTCAAAGAGGACCTTGTAGACTACCTGGAGAGACATGGTCTCAGGATAGCAAACCACATGGTTCATGGCAGGGAGGTCTTGTCAGACTAGCCTGATAGTTTTATTTGACTGGGTGATGAGGGCACTGGATAGGGACCATGCTGTGGATCTGGTTGGCTTCAACTTCAGCAAAGCTTTTGACTTTGTGCCTTACAGATGATTGCTGAAGCTGATTGTTGTATTATCCTTTCCTATATTACTGCTTCAAGCTATATGTACAGGAAACAGAAATACATTGTGCCTTTGAAAATAGAGAATGCCAAGTGTCAAAATGCTGGCGGTACAGCTGCACAGCTGCAAGAAGTCCACCTGCGATTCCAACATCCCAGGTTCGGGATTGGATCCAGGAGTTGGAGGGAAAGCTGGGCAGAGAAGCATTGAGCACCTGAGGGAGCTCTCCTTGTCCAGGGAGAGAGGGGTGAGTGTCTGGCCTATTAGCAACCCTGGCAGAGGCCGGGAGTTCCCCGAGAGCTGGTGCCAAAAGTAACATGGGAGGTGGGACAGACATCAGGCTTGTCCAGTGGACATCATTGCACATCCTGCCTCCAGGGAATTTCCAGCATCCAAACAATCCAGCCCCAGGCATGACATCCTGCCTTGCTGCCATCTCCTCTCACCACTGTCCACCAGGTGGGGTCAGCTCCTGTGGCCCTGGGGGTAAGCTAGGGCTTGTTACCAGTATCTGTTGGGGTATGCCCACCTGGCGGACCCACCCAGAGGGAGTAAGCCTGGGTGTAATGGAGCAGTAGCGGGGCAAGGGCTGAGCTCCTAAAGGGAAAAACAATTTAGGGGCCAGGCAAAAAAAGTGTCAAAATACTATGCTTTTGGCACATCTGCAATCTGAGCAGCACATTCTCATATTGCCTTTTCTAAAACATTATAGGAAGTAATTCCCAATAACTCATTTAATGGCTGATATCTGTTTTGAAATGTCTGAACAAAAAAGCATTTTGTTTGATATTTACAATCCTTGATAGTTAGAACCCATTGGTGTTCTAATTCTAAATTAGAACTCAAAATTCTTGGTGCAAAAGGATTCTAGTCTTTTAGAACTAGTTTTGACAACCCTAGTTCATCAGAGACATTGGAGAAGTAATCTGGGGCAGGTTGTGTCTCTTCATAGAGGACACTAAGCTCTGTGGGAAGGTGGATAGAGATGAAGGAATCAAGGAAATGCAGAGTGACCTGCATAGACTAAAGAAGCTGGTCTAAGGTTTAGCTTTTGAAGTTCAATGCCAAAACGTGCAAGGTGATGCACATAGGAACAGTAACCCCAGTACAGCATACTAGATGAGTGGGATGAGACTTAGTATTACAGCTGAGGAAAGGGGACACGGACATGGGAGTTATCATTACTGACATCCTCAAACAGTCAAGCCAGTGAACATAAAGGCCTATAGTAAGGCAAATAGGACACTGGGACATACTGGGAGGAGTACAGACAGAAGAAGGAAAGAAGTAATATCACCACTTTATAGATCTTTGGTGAGACATCACCTGGAGTACAGTGTCCAGTTCTGGAGGCCTCACCTCAGGAAAGACAAGAACAGGCTGGAGACAGTGCAGCAAATGGTGACAAAGATGATTCAGGGCCAACAAATCACTGCTTACAAGGAGCACCTCAAGGCACTGAACATGTAGTCACTGGAGACCAGGGAAGGGGGAGAGCAGAATATGACTGATATCTTCAGGTTCTTGAAAGGAATGAACAAGGTGCACCACAGAGAAATTATTTAGTCTGAATAACCTTTTGCGGTCACCAGGGCACAAGTAGAAACTGGCAGGAGGGAAGTTCAAGAGGGATATGAGAAAGTATTATTTCTCAGAAAGGTGATGGAATCATGAAACAGCCTACCAGTCGAGATGGTGGGTGCCAAAACCATTAATGGTTTCAACCAAGTTTGGGACAGGGTGAAGTGCATGGTTGTTACTCAAGGCAACAGTAACACAGAGGAGAATAGGAGGATAGAGAGGAAGGGCTAGAACCATGTATTGACAATAGGCCCCAGATTAGGTAGAGAAGGTTCGATGTCATAATGGCGACTGCCAAAGGCGATCACCATTACAGTGAAGTCACGTCGCTGAAAATCAATTTGGTGATGCGATTCCCTAGCGCACAGCAAAATGGTGCCACAAACTTACAATTATAACATTTTATGTGGGGGCTGTGCCCTGCACCTCCTACAAGAATTCTCATCTCCAGGGTGTAAAACGTTAAAAAAAAAAAATTGGGGCTGGGTGCAACAAAAATGTACCTGCGCCTGGACCCAAACCTAGCAACCTGTCCACTCAAGCCACGAACCCACCAACCATGCAACTTGACCAGCTCAGCAGCCCACTGTGGCACCATTTCTCAGAAACCTTCCGTCTCTCGCTGAGCATGCTGCTCCCACCCTCCCATCTGTGTATTACATGTAGTGACATCCATTCGCTGCTTATACAGAACCCACCCCATCCAGTCAACCCCTAATCATCGGTAGCCCCCATAACATGCGCTGCAACTGAGTCGTATTTTACGTGTTTGCTCAATCGCAGTCGTGCATGTCACTGGCAACCAGTAGAGAACCATGGCAGACTGGATGGACCATCAATATTTTCTGTTGTCATTTCTGTGTTTTTTCTATGAGCTGGCAATTTATCTCTTCCTGTTCGGTAGAAGGAGAAACACAGTTTACTAATAATCTCAAGTAAGGCATGTAGTTTGTCCTGTTCCCCAAAATATCCATCTTCTTTACCAGCAGATTACCATAGACCACACTGTCCATGACCCAGGTTAGGCTAACAGTAGTTGAGACCTAGCAGGAATGGTCCCCAAAAGAGAGTCCTTCTGCTCTCAGCAGCTATTACTAGATGTGGAGGTACATATGGCTTTATCTCGATTTTCTTCTCCATTACAGCTTGTATTATAGTATGTCACGTATGGCAAAACAAAGGTGTAGAGTGGCTACCAGAGGAATGCTGACCTCCGGGCATATAGTTGCAGTTTCTAGAGGAAGACCATGCTAAGGAAACTGCAGACTGAAAGTACTACAATATTGATTGTCTGGTACAAAAGGACATGTATGTATTTTAAAACTCAGTAAATCCATGTTTAAAAGCTCAGCTCTATCATGCCAAGCATTTTAAGCAACCCCATGCTATTTCTCCGTACAGTATGCACTCATTGACAGCTGAGTCAGCGGCTAACCATAGTGGAGAGCAAGGGCTGTGCTGGTCACCAACTCAGGGTCAGGATTTGGGGTCACTACCTGCTGAGGTGGGGTCCGCTATACACCAGGGAATGGTGTCTCATTAGTATACAGGGGCACAAGGATGGGGGTACACAGTGGACAGCAGGTAATGTAAGGAAGTACTTTCACAGAGGAAGTTGTGGATGCATGGAACGGCCTCGGAGGAGGTTGTGGGGTCAAAACTTGGCTGAATTCAAGCATGCATGGAACAGTCATAAAACAATTCTAGCAGATGGAGGTAGAAAGAAGTAGGCTGCTGGTTAACTAAGATCTGCAGCTTATCCATTAGGTAGGGAAATGGGCAGATTAGAGGCCAAGTGGTCCTTATCTGCCGTCAAAGTCTATGTTTCTATGTAATGGTGCCATTTTGTATACAGGGGATAGGGATGGGGGGCCACTGGACACCAGAGAATATGATTGTCACATCAGACATGGGCTTGGGTGGGTTGAGGGACCTGTGGACACCAGGGAGTACTTCTATAAATGTTGGGCATGGGTGCGGGGACACTGCCACCAGGGAAAGAAGTATTTCCTCATCAGTCCCACAATCAGTGGAAGGGACCACTAGCACCAAGAAACTTATCTGTTTACAGTCGAGCTGATGATCGCAGTGGGAGGACATCTAGCACCAGGGAAAATTATATACTGTATGTATGATTGCTTCAGTTGTCAGCAGAGTGGACCACTAGCACCAGGGAACGCTATCGTTTATAGTCCAGCCAGCGATCAGTGTGGGGGTCACTAGACACGGGGACACAGGGATGCCTCTGGGTGGAGGCTGGAGGAGTAAAGTAAACTTTGGAGCAGCCCCTTAAATGGGACCATAATGAGCATGCAAATTATCCATGTAGCACCTTGCATGACCAATGGGCTCATTTACATGGCTGCTTTAGTGAACTGGAAATAGTGCACCTGCACTATTCATTGCAGAAACCGTACTCTTGGTTGCGTGTCGAGGTGACACTAGTGGAGTTAGCACTAGTGGCAATGGGGTTACTGCTGACATAGATACATAGATACATAGACAGTGTCGGCAGATAAGGGCCTATGGCCCACCCAGTCTGCCCATTTGAGCTTGTAAGTTCAGTTTGTTTTCCTAGAAGTCTGTTGTACTACCCTGACCTCCAGAATTCCTTTATGTCTATCCCATGCATTCTTAAATCCCATGATTGTTTCAGCCCCCACCACTTCCTCTGGCAGGGTGTTCCACTTGTCCACCACGTTCTGTGAAGAAATTCTTTCTCATGTTTCCTCTGAATCGTCCTCCCTCCAACTTCATCCCATGCCCTCTAGTCCTGGAACATCTTTTCGCTTAAAATAGTGTTTTCCTGCACCCTGTTCCTCCCTGTAAGATACTTGTATGTCTCTATCATATCCCCTCTCTCCCCTCCTCTCCTCCAGGGAATAGATGTTCAGTTCCTTCAACCTGTCTTCATAGGACTTGTGATGCAATCCATGCACCATCTTTGTTGCCCTCCTCTGAACCTTCTCTACCCTGTCTGTGTCCTTCACGTAGGTCGGTCTCAGAACTGTACACTGTACTCCAGGTGGGGCCTCACTAGTGTCTTGTATAGTGGAATTATGACCTCCTTTTCCTGCTGGTAATGCCCTGCCTATACATCCCAGCATCCTATTTGCTTTACCTGCTGCCTTGTCACACTGTTTCCCTACCTTGAGATCATCAGAGATGATAACCCCAAGATCCTTTCCTGCTTGGTGCATGCTATATCCTCACCCCAACTGATATATTGTGCCAGGGTTTTGTGCTCCATATGCATTATCTTGCACTTCTTTGCATTGAATTTCAACTGCCAAACCCCTGACCATTCTTCAAGTTTCTGCAGGTCGCTTCTCATTCTGTCTACACCCTCTGGTGTGTCTACTCTTTACAGAGCTTTGTGTCATCAGCGAACAGTGAAATTCTGCCTTCTAGGTCCTGCGCCATGTCACTGATGAAGATGTTGAATAGGACCGGTCCCAGCACTGATCCCTGTGGTACCCACTGGTCACTCTTCCCTCTGTGGAGTGACAGCCAATTACCACCACCCTCTGTGTCCTGCCACCCAGCCAGTTAACTACCCACCACACTACTGTCCTGCCCACACCCATATTCCCCAGTTTGTGTAATAGTCTTCCGTGGCACAGTGTCAAAGGCCTTGCTGAAGTCCAGATAGGCCATGTCCACTGCCTCCCTGATCCACCTCCTAGTCACCCAGTCAAAAATTCAATGAGGTTGGTCTGACATGACCTCCCCTGGTGAAACCATGCTGCCTTGGGTCCTGTAGTCCATTGACAACCAGATGTTCCACCAATCTCTCCTTCAGTAGTGCTTCCATGATCTTCCCACTACCGAGGTGAGGCTGACTGGTCTGTAGTTCCTGCTTCCTCTTTGTTTCCCACTTTTGTATAAGGGGACTACATCTGCTGTCCTCAGTCTTTGGGTACCTCCCTGTTTCCAGTGATCGGCTAAACAGGATAGCCAGAGGTTCAGCCACCACCTCTCTTAGTTCTTTAAGGACCCTGGTGTGCACCCCATCTGGCCCCATTGCTTTATCAACTCTTATTACTTCCAGTTCCTTCAGGACCCTTTCTCGTGTAAAGGGACTTGTGTCCATTTCTGCACCATTCTCACCCTTGTACTCTTCAGACCCATGACCCTCCTCTTCCTCAGTAAAGACTGAGCAGAAATACCTGTTCAGTATGTCAGCTTTACTGTTGTCATCCTCCACGCTGCCCCCATCCTCCCTCTTCAGTCTCACTATCCATCCCTTTGTCTTTCTTTTTCACTTATGTACCTGTAAAGGTTTTGTCCCTCTACCCACTGATTTTGCAATGTGTTCTTCTGTCTGAGCTTTGGCTTCCCTTACTGACCTCCCTGCCTCCCTTTGCTTCTCCTGGTACTTCTCCATCCCTTCTGCCTGTGTCTTTTAGTATTGCCTGAATGCAATCTTTTTGGCTTTCACTTTCTTTGCTACCTCTTTGGAAAACCACAATGGTCTCCTCTTCCTTTTCCTCTTGCTAACCTGCTTAATACATAATTCTGTTGTTCTTGTAATCCCCATTTTAAATACTGCCCACTGTTCCTCAACCCCTGATTCCTGTCCATTCCCTTAATGCCTCTTTCAAGTATCTCCCCATTTTCCCAAAGTCTGCCCCCTAAAATCCAGGATCGTGTTTTTGTGTGGTTTGGTTCTGCTCTTTCTGTGATTTCAAACCACAATGACTGGTGGTCACTGTTTCCCAGGTGCTCCCCACTGTTACCCCATCACACTGTCCCTGTTTGTGAGCACAAGGTCCAATGTGCCTTCTGCCGAGTTGGTTCCATGACCAGTTGCTTGAGGAAGGCACCCTGAAGGAGTCCAGGATAAATCTGCTTCTAGTTGATGCTGCTGCTGGGATGCTCCAGTCCACATCTGGAATACTGAAGTCTCCAACCAGTACTACCTCACCCTTGTCTGCCATTCTTTGGATGGCTAGCATCAACTCCTATCTGTTTCTTCCTCCTGGGCTGGTGGTCTATAGACCACACCTGTGCGGATAGCTGTCCCCATTTCCTTTCCAGCTTAACCCACAGTATCTCTCCCCATTTGTTCCTCCTGGATCTCTGTGGCCTTATGTCATTTTCACATAGAGTACCACTCCTCCTCCCTTCCTGCCTGCTCTGTCTCTTCTGAATATGTTGTAGCCAGGTATGGCCATCTCCCAGTCGTGGTTATCATTACACCAGGTTTCAGTGATGGCCACAATGTCCAGGTCTGACTGCACCATGACAGCCTCCAGATCTTCCATCTTGTTGCTAAGGCTCCTGGCATTTGCACACATGGCTTTCCATGATTTGACCTCCCTAGACTGTCTCACTGTTCTACTCCAGCCCCTTCCTTGGTTGTCATTTATCCCTGGTTCTCCTTGCTGTCTGCCCATCTGCTGAATTTTGCCTCTTTTCTGCTATCCACCTCTTGGGCACTAATCTCCATCTTTGCACACTGCTTTGCAGAGATAGCCACTCCTCTGGTTCACTGGTTCCACTGCTAGCTGTGGGGGTGAGCAAGTAGGTACCCTCCTTGCTGGCCTGCCACCCCTTTGCTAGTTTAAATGCTTGTCAATGTAGCATTTAAACTTATCATTGAGTGCTTGGATTCCCTCCAGGATGGATGCAGGCCGTCAGGCAGGAACAAACCTCCATCCCTCCAGGTGGGTCCCCAGTCACCAATGAATCCAAATCCTTCCTCACAGCACCAGTTCTTCAACCATGAGTTAAGTTCCTGGTGCATGCACTCTATGCTCTCCCTTGCCTCGCACAGGTAGTACTTCATGGACATGACCTGGCCCTCTTCTCAGTCATGCAGTGCAGGTGGCTATCCACTAAGAATAGCAACCTTAGACACCTGGGCAAGCATAGAAGCCTAAGGCAAACTTTTGCTGTGTTTTGAAATTTTTGTGAATCTAGTCCCTCATCATTAAACAGCAGTTGAAAAGGTTCTTCCACATTACTTTTTCCCTCCCTATGCAGCCACTCTCCTTCTTCCCCAGTCACCCACCTCCATCACTCACCGTATAAGGGACATGCCTGGGGATAGGTCTCCCATGGATTAAACCCCCTAGTGGGGTTGGAGGAAGAAGGGCCATCCTCCCACCCCAAGCACAATCCTGATATCCCCAGGGCCCTGTAGGTGGTGCGGGGCTGCGATGACTGGGAAGTCATTCTGTGGGTATTTCCATGTTCTGAACCCACTCTTCTCCCCAACATCAGAGCTCTTTGGCCCCTGCAGGGATTGCTAGGGGAGTGGAACCTGATGCCATCCATCCCTCTCCATGTGGCAGCTCCCTACCTAGCCCTTGGGGTTGCCTGACCAGCTTCAGGGGCTCCATCTGTACCCAGGTCATAGATGCGGGCCACACCATGCTACTGGGCCAAGATGATTGCTTACCAATTTATGCTGTAAATATTTTAGCCTGCATTTTTGAGTGTTCTTATCTTCAACAATTTCCATATATTGCAAGATGTAATTTATTATATTGCATGTATTTATAATTGCAAATTGTGTTACCAACTGTGACTGCTTTTACCGTGGTTCTGGGACACCTGAAAAATGACGTTTGGCTCAATGCGTTGTCATAGTAAACAAAATAAAATGAAATTTGTTCTTTAGGAAGGAGGGTGGAGGAGAGGCCATGGAAGCAGCTTATCAGCAAAGTCAGTGTGCTTGTTCTTTGAGAAAGGGAGGGAAGAGAGAAGCCATGAGAGCAGCTTACTGGTGGAACCAGTGCATTTGTTTCTCTGCAGGAGAGGAAAGCTGTGGGGGCTGCTTAAAAGCAGTGCCAGTTTTCTTAGCATTCAGGTGGGTGGAAGACCAAGCGGAGGTGCAGTTGAAGGGCCAGGAGGTTGAAAAGCTGCTCTGTAGTCATTGGATAAGATAAACTGTGTTGACAGAAATGCAAGTTCTGTAGAGGAATATGTAAGTGCAGCTGTCCCCTTGAAAGCGTGTGCAAGTTAAAGTCTGCATCATCAACCAAGTCTAGGACCATTGGCTTACAAGAGCTGCTGTTGCCTCCAAGAAAACTATGATAACCGTAATATATAGCCAACAATAACCTACGATAGGGTATGGAGCTATGGAGATTTAACGCCGACTGGGTGCATTGTGAGGTGCAGGTCGCAGGCCTAGTGTCCTCACAGCACCCCAATAGTGACACCGGCTGACTACTCTCTTTAACAAATCATGGGAGGATGGGGTGGAACCAGAGGACTGGAGGAGGGTGGATGTGATTCCTCTTCACAAAAGTGGGAGCAGAACAGAGGCAGGAAATTACACACCAGTTAGTTTGACCTCAGTCGTAGGGAAAATGATGGAAACACTTCTGAAGGAAAGAATTGTTGAGTACCTAGAAGCCAGTGAGGCACAGAACCCAAGGCAGCATGGATTCATGATGGGAAGATCCTGTCAACGAATCTAATAGATTTCTTTGACTGGGTGACCAAAGTAGTAGACCAGGGAGGGGCTATGGACATGGCCTACCTAGATTTAGCAAGGTATTTGATACAGTCCCACACAAAAGATTAATACACAAATTAGCCAGCTTTGGAGTGGGTCCCAAGGTGGTAGTCTGGATAAAAATTTGGCTAGACAGCAGGATGCAAAGGGTAGTAGTAAATGGAGTCCACAGTGAAGAAAGGAGGGTTACTAGTGGGATATCATGAGGTTCAGTACTGGGACCAGTCCTTTTAAATGTCTTCATAAGTGACATTGCAGAGGAACTGGAAGGAACGATGTCTCTTTGCAGATGACACAAAGATCTGCAACAGGGTTGATGCACAGATGGAGTGGAAAGCATGAGAAGAGACTTGGCAAGGTTGGAGAAATGGTCAAATGTATGGCAGATCAGATTCAAGCATAAAGAAGTGCAAGGTAATGCACCTGGGAAACAAAAACCCAGGGAAGAGTACACAAAGTGGGGTGAGATACTGACAACAGTAAAAATGGAAAGAGACCTGGGGTGATTATATCAGATTACCTTAAGGTGGGCAAGCAATGTGAGAAGGCAGTAAGAAAGGCTGGGGGATATTGGGATGCATAAGAGAGGCATCAGTAGTAGAAAACAGGAAGTTGTTATTCCTCTGTACAGACAGTTGGTGAGACCCTATCTGGAGTATTGTGTGCAGTTCTGGAGACCTCATCTCCATAAAGACATAGACAGAGTGGAGGCTGTCCAGAGGAGCAACCCAAATGGTGCAGGGTCTGCACCAGAAAACATCTGAAGAAAGACTAAGGAGCTTAATATGTATACCCTTGAGGAAAGGAGGGAGAGAGGAACATGATAGAAACTTTTAAGTACCTCAAGGGAATCAACAAAGTCCAAGAGGGTGGCATCTTTCAGAAAAGAGATGTGCAAGAACAAGGGAAACAATTTGAAAATAGAGGAGGACAGCTCAGAGGTAATGTGAGGAAGTATTTTTTCACAGAGAGGTTTGTGGATGCATGGAACAGCCTTCCTGAGGAAGGTCGTGGAGTCAAGAACAGTGGGAGTAATTCAAGAATGCATGGGACATACATAATGCAGTCCTAGTGGGGGTAGGAGGAAGTAAGCTGTTGGTTAACTACGATCTGCAGCTTATCTGTTAGGTAGGAAAATGGGCAGACTAGGTGGGCCAAGCAGTCCTTATCTGCCATCAAATTCTGTGTTTCTATAACCCCATACCTTGAAGGATGTTACTAGAATTACTTGAAATTAAGGACATAAGGGATCCCATAGGACCATCATGAATGGCCCCCACATATGTGGGAATAACAATACCAATCGATGTTGGGAATAATAGTGTTCATCTAACTGATTTTTGAAGGTATCGACATTTGGTGAATCCACAATATTCTGTGGAGTTTATTTCATGCCATAATTGTTTGAACTGTATAGAAAAGATCCCTTTTGTTAGTCTTAGCTTTTTATTATGTGATGAAGATTATCACGAGTATTACTAATTTGAATTCCACACTCTACCATGAGATCAGGGATAGGAGTAGTTTGAACAGAAAAGAAGATCTCCCTCTGGCAAAGTGCTTCTAAGGAATGTCATTTTGTACAGTATAATCTCTCCTGATAGGATTTTCCCTTCAAATTAGGTATAATTCTGGTCATTTTCCTCAGCACTCCTTCAATAACCTTTATATTTCTGATAGTTTGCGGTGACCAGAGTTGTGACCCATAATCTAAAATTGGTCTAACATAACTTTTGTAGGTTGAAATTATTACCTGTTCTGATTTACAAATAAATGATTTTTTAATTTTATTCACTAGATTTTTGCCTTGCCAGAAATTGATAAGCATTGATCTCTAGATGTTAATTTATTATTCACTATAATTCCTAAATCTTGTTCTTTTACTAAGTTTTAATGTAAACTCTGGTTCAGAATGTAGGTATACATTGGGTTACCAGCACCAAAGTGGATGACAGTACATTTGTCCACATTCAAGGACATATCGTTAGCTAATGCCCAATTTTCAATTTTGCCAAATCAGTTACTAGTGATAAATGTTTCCCTAGGTATCTACCTCTCTCCCTAATTTAGTGTTGTCAGCAAATGTTTATTACACTTATAACATAGGTTATGTCAACAACATGGGAAAAACAGAAAAAGTGTTTTCCCTGAGTTTAAATATAAAAATGTACGGTATCTGTAACCTTGACATATAGGCCCTAAAAACAGTGAATGTCCTTGCTCTTATGTACCTAGAAATGTCACACATACAGCAGTGATGGGATCTGTGACATTTCTTGTCATAATATGCTCTGCGACGCAGCTAGGACATTTTATTCCTACACACACACACACACACACACACACACACACACACACACAACACATATGCAGTCTGTGGGCCCGATTCCAGAACAGCTATACCAGACATAACACGCAGTACACCAGCCCGAATGAAAACGCCTTAGGTACAGAAGTTATGCCAGCGACTTGCAACATGCATGATTCCAAAGGACACATGCCACAAGCCACAACCACAATGCCAAATACAAGTTAAGACATGTTGCACCAAACAAAGCATGCACCACTGCATAACGTGGCTTGTGACATGCATAAGCGACCACAACGGAAATGCAATTATAAACAGGAGGCGTGGGGCACGCCAGAAGGTGAAGACATAACATAGACCAAGGAATAGCAGGTCTAACCAAAGCACAAGCATATATAACCCCCCACCATAATCAGACATTAGACAGCAGTGTAGTGTAACACACAGCACAACCTATCAGCACTATCAGCCCTACTGGGCATTATGCTAACAAAGTAATGAGAGCAGGCATGACAGGCACCATATACAGGGTGAGATGTGTATCTCAGGATACTTTTCTGGGTGCTGAAAAATTAGGAAAGATAACTCCCAAATAAATAGACCAGGTAGCAAAGCTTTTTCAGGTCTTCTAATTGTGAAAAAATACAAGCAGACAGCAGTAGTCAGAGTAAGCAGCAGTTTATTCACTGGAGCAAAAACTGCTTTCCTAGCACCTTGACCCTACAATCAGGCCTTCGGATGGGGATGGATCAACTTATTACGGGTGCTGACTTTTATTCAAGTAACTTAAAGAGATATACACATTATAATGATACAAACACAGCAAATAGGTAAAACATAGAAAACTGGTTAAGCCACTATCCAGCAACAAAGTTTTATATATCTTTTACATCAGTTATAAGACATTTACATAATTTGTGCCTAGATTTTAAAAGTAGCTTTCAGTCATGGTTACATGTGGAAAACATTCCAAAACAAAAGGTTAAAAGAGGAAGTGTGGCAAAACAATTTGTGACAAAAAACAAAATATGAAAAAAATGTTGGCGAAGAGAAGGAAAAGGAGGAAAAGGGATACAAAACTAAAATAAAGTATAAGTGAAAAATTATAAAAACAAGGATAAGAAATAGAATAAAAAACAATTATAACAGCATAATAACCAGTACATGGACCTTAATGTAAAAAAATATTATTAGATATCCTTCTCAAATTTTTTCTGTCTGTATTTACAAATACAAATTACATTACTTACGTCTGTTTTTATGGAAAACACAGCAGAAAGGAAATTTTAATCAATCATTGACTCAGCATTTTACTTTATTAATAATCTCTTAATTCTATAATACTGCTGTGTATCCCAGGAAACCTCATAAGATAAGATGTCTCCTAGAGTCCCATAGCTGGACACCTGACTTAGAGAAAAACATACTAGCACAGATTAGCTAACATGTCTTGTGATAAATTTAGTTTTCAATTTATCAGTTATTGAAAACTTAACACCACAATTATTTTCTTTAATAAAATAATAATTCAAATGAAAATGGTCAAAAACTGATGGAACAGACACACAAAACAAGGGAAGGGAGGAAAATTTAACACAGGTGAGATATATTGTCACTGAGCCGCTGTTGAGTTTTTAGGCGCGGGGGGGGCAGCAAGGTCAGCACTCAGGGTGGGGGCTGACCAATCGAACGAACTCAAAAGACCATAGGCCTATTCTGCTGGCATTTAGTATGTTAGTATCTCACCTTCCTCCTTTGTATGTGAGTCTATGGTTCCAATGTTCAAAGTATGCCTTTCTCTAAGTCAGTCAAAGTGTAGCTGACCCGATTCTCCAGGCAGTCAAAAATCTCAATCTCCTCGTTCTCCGTGTATATTGCTGAAGCCATTGTTTCAGGCTCCTCCACTGGACTCCCAGAATTCTAGAAATTCTAGAAATTACTCATTCCCTTATCACAGAAACAAATACAGCTCAGCAAAATCTTAGCCTTTGTTCCATGCTAATATTCCTCACAACAACGCTACACAGAGAAAGTGCTGCTAAAACAACTTGCTTCGGGTTCTGATTGAGCACAATGGACTAATGATGTAGTTCTGAAGTCAATACACAGTCTGCATAATTCCACTTTGAACTGACTTGGTGCTGTATGATCGTAAAATCGAATGGTTGTTCACATACACAGAGACCACTACGAAAACTACTGCAAGCTCGGAGTCCGCTGCACCTCTCTAGGCCAAAATGTATATGTACAGGATGAGAGGTACATCTCAGGATTTTTCTGGGTGCTGAAAAAGTTAGGGAATGCAACTCTCAAATAAATAGATGAGGTAGCAAAGCTTCAACTCCGTATGGACAATTAATATGAATTAAAGAAATTGTAGCAACAAAATGAATTTGAACAAGCTGAGGAAATGCTGCATAGGTTCAGAGAAAGCGATTATTGTGAGGAGACACTTTTAGAGGCACTTAACAGAGTAAACACGATAGAAAGAAAGAGTTTTCTTAAACCTAAAGTTAAGGACAACCGAGGAAATAACAGGCCAAGATGGTAACATTATAACAAGCCACTGGCATGTTTTATTGACAGATGAAATCTTGAGAGAAGGGATTAGAGACAAACCATGAATAACCAGAAGCAATTTGGTCTAGTGGTTAGACCATCCACTTGGGAATGAGAGGAACACAGGTTCAAACCTCACTAGAGGTGAATGCTCATTTTGTCACCTGGAGCAAATCATTTAAAGTTGCAAATACTGATTAGTCAAATAGTATCCTACATTTTCTTGATTAATAAGCTGGGTAGGCTTGGGGTGGGTCAGACATTGGTCAACTGGATGGCAAACTGGTTGACGGGCAGAAAACAAGTGGTGGTAAGCGGTATGCAGTCAGAAGAGACGCAAGTCACGAGGGTACCTCAGGGATTAGTCCTGGGGCCAGTCCTCTTCAATATCTTTATCAGTGACATTGCAGATGGACTGGAGAGTAAGTTTGTCTGTTTGCAGATGACACTAAGATCTGCAACAGTGTGATTATCCAGATGGGGTGGGCAGAATGAGAAAAGATCTGGATAAACTAGCTAAATGGTCAGAAGAGTGGCAACTGGGGTTTAAGCAAAGACATGCAAGATCATACACATAGGGACGAGAAACCCTGAAGCCATCTATAGGCTGGGAGAGGCGTTGCTGGCAGTCACAAGGAAGAAAGAGACTTGGGCATCATCACCGATGACCTGAAATCATCAAGCAGACCACTAAAGCAGTAGGTAAGGCTAGAGGGATGTTGGGGTGTATTAGGGGTATCCACAGTGGGAAGAGGAGAGTAATATTCCTTTTACAAGACACTGGTTGGGCCCCATCTGAAGTACTGCATGCAGTACTGTAGGCCACACTTTCACAAGGACATTAACCAAATTGAGGTAGTCGAGAAGGGCAACCAAAATGGTACAGGGACTGCATCAGAAAACATATAAGGACAGATTACGGAGCTCAATATGTATACCCTACAGCAGTGATACTGACTCCGACTTGGCTTAGGAGCCACATATACGACCCAACTTGACTTAGGAGCCTAACCCACATACACAGCATTCTCACTTCTGATATAAAGCGTGCACACAAAGCATTTTCATTTAAAATCAATTTATTGCAACTAAATAAACAACAGAATAATTAAAATCAGAAATAGAACTGTTAGACATTTAATATAATTGAATAGCAGTCAGAGACATGGCACTCCTTCTTTGAAACAAATGCTTGGAAGTCTAGCTGTAAGCATGATACTGCAACAAAGGTCGAATGACCACTGTGATGCGGTATTTATTTCACCTTGGTTAACTGAAATCCAGCATTCCTCACATAGATTAATTACCTGTAAGGCATGTATATCCGTGGACCCTGGTTAACTTACAATGCCCTCTTTAAGATTCCTAAATGAATGAATGAAGGCTCATGAACCACACCGAAAGCATTCCTGGCAGCACTACTCCCAACTTGTGAATCAAATTAACAACTCTCATTTAGCGTAAAGCAGATTGTGGATTGCTGTTAATTTCATGTCACTTACTTTTTATTCATTTGGCTCCCGATTCAGTCAACAGCTTCTGTAACTCTGCCATTACGTGTTCGCTCCCAGGGCACATAAATCTCAGATCCCTTTCTCACTTACTAAAGCTAAGGTTTACTCCAGCCTAGCTCTGACTTTATGCATCGGACAAAGCATCAGACAAACACCCACATTCTGTCCTACAATAAAATCATTTACATTGTTCAGCTCGATTCAAAATTCTGCCGTATCATTTTTCTCCCCTACTAAAGCTAAGGTTTAAATCATCACTGAAGCACGACATCACAGCTTTTATTGGATGATTGAATGGACTACCTCAGGAAGTGGTGGATATGAATACAGTGCAGGGCTTCAAACAGGCATGGGATAGGCATAAGGGAGCAATACAGATGAATATGAATAGACAGGCCATTGACAGAGCACAGACCGATGGCACATTCATAAGGTAGAAAAAGAAATGGTCAGACTGAATGGGCCTTGCGGTCCTTATTTGCTGTCAACTTCTATGTTTCTGTGTTTCTGTGTTTCTATGTTTCTGATGCAGACCCTGTACAATTTTAGTTGGCCTCCTCTGGATCACCTCCACTCTTTCTATATCATTCTAGAGATGGGTTCTCCAGAACTGGACATAGTACTCTAAGCGAGGTCTTACCAGCGATCTTTACAGAGGCAACACCACCTCCCTCTTTCTGCAAGTGATACCCCTCCTTTGCACCCTAGCATCCCACTAGCCTTCTCAACTGCCTTATTGCAGTGACTGGCCACCTTTAGGTAATCTGATATGATTATCCTAGCTCTCTTTCCTGTTTGTGGTTGTCATTACCACCCACCCATTTGTACTCCCCAGGTTTCTGTGCCCCAAGTGCATTATTTTACATTTTTCACATTGAAACCCAGCTGCCATACTCTTGACCACTCCTCTAGTTTTCTCAGGTTATTACTCATCCTATCAACCCCCACTCCCAGAGTATCCACTCTATAGGATATTTTGGTATCATCCACAGAGAGCCAGACCTTCCTTTTAGCGCCTCTGCAATGTCACTTACAAAGACATTAAAGAAGACTGGTCCCAGTACTGATCTCTGATCTGATCTGTGATGCTTTGAAAGATTATTGCTCAAGAGTCTGGAACTTCAGTACCTGGTCAGTTTATTATCCAACCCAAAGATCCCTGGTCCAGATGATATCCATCCTAGGGTTTTAAAAGAACTTCCAGAGTATATTTATCTGCCCCTAACTAACATCTTTCAGCACTCACTAACTTCTGGGGAAGTTCCATATGACTGGAAAGTGGCATAGAGTTCATATTCACAAAAGGACCAAAAATAAACCTGAAAATTACAGGCCTATCAGCCTTACCTCACTTATTGGGAAAATCTTGGAAAGTTTTATTAAAGACTTTATCTTGGAACATATTAATCACAGCAAACAAACCAATAACCTCCAATTTGGTTTTACTAAATCTAGATCATGCCTCACTAATTTACTAACCTTCTGTAACAAGGTCACATGTGCAATTGATGAGGAAATTCAGTAGATTTAGTATTTTAGACCTTGCCAAAGCCTTCGACAAGTTATCTCATTTTGAGCTCATCGAAACATTAAAGGCATCCAAACTAAATAATAATATCATAAATTGGATTATTAATTGGCTCGGGGTAGAAACAAAGAGTCACTATTAATGGAGAACTCTCAAACTGGGCCCCAGTTTCTAGCAGTGTCCCCAGGGATCTGTGCTGGGTCCTGTCTATTTAATACATATGTCTCACCTTAAAATTGACAATGATAATATTTGGTTGCTGAAATTTGCCGACGACTGTTGTACAGGCTCAGTCATCAATAATAATAATGCAAGATCTGCTCTCCAAGTGTTTCTGGATAAAATTTCAAATTGCCCTAAACAATGATAAATGTAAGATAATGCATTTGGGTACCCATAATCAATAGTTTCAATATACTTTGGGGTCTGAAATACTACACCAAACTACCCAAGAGAAAGATCTAGGAATACTGGTTACTCCTGATTTAAATTTAAATCCCATTGTACTATTCAAGTAAACAGGGCTAATCAGAACCTAAATTATTTTTAGACATGCAGCCAGTCATTCAATGGATGTACTATTGCCTCTGTATACTGCTTTGGTTAGGCCACACCTCAAATATTGTGTTCAAGTTTGGTCTCCTTACATTAGAGAGGACATTTTAAAAATTGAGAAGGTCCAGCAAAGATTCACCGGGCTATTACGGGCATGGAGGGAAAATCTTATGAGGAGAGGTTAAAAATCCTGAATATGTAGACTCTGAGGTATAGAAGACTAAAGGGAGATTTGTGTCTCATATATAGTTCACTGAGGGATCCTGCCCTTGCTACAGGACGGGTTAATGAATCCCAAATTTAGAGTCAGCAATCATAAACACAGTAGACAACTATTGATGAGTAAGTGGTATACTATAAGAAGAAAAAATAGATCAGTTTGAGATCCATTTCAATTTGGAATAATCTTCCAGCTCTGGTGGAGGATAGTCCAAGCATGGACCACTTTAAATCTAATTTAGAGTCAACAATGACCAATTCTACTAAATTCTGCCTAAATGTTTAGTAAACCTAATGGCAAGCATTATGGACTTTGTCTTCTAGCTTGTATAAACCTATGAAAGATACATTTTGAAGCCTCCCTTTCACCTTTCTCCCAGGAAATCAGAATATGAAAAATTACACCTGATTTTCAGCCCAGGAATGGAGAGTAGAGGTGGAAGGTTATTTAATACTTGGACCAGAGGCAGAAAGTGGGAGTAGGAGAGCATGCAGAGTGAGGCAGCTGGTGGTTATTTAGTACTTGCACCAGGCCCAGGAACAGAGGGTAGGAGTGGGGAAACATGTGGGGTGGTAGGTGGTTATTTAGCATATACCTGTTGTTTGAGGTGAAACCCCAACAGCGAATCCATTACAGTGACACAACCCATTCAACATCCACAGTGTTGAATGGGTTGTCGAAAGTGGACAGATACGGCTACTCCTGGTGTTGGCTGCTCTCCCCATAATCTGCCCCAGGTTGGTAATCTATAAATTCAGGGGAATGAGTGGCAGAGCTGCCCTCATGTGGGGTGTGGGGCAAAGCCCCCTGCAAACAGATGAGAAATGTGCCCTGGTGCATGGGGCACCGTGGCTGTCAGTCGACACATTTTCTGGACATTGTGATTGCTGTCCACAAATATGTGTTGCTGTACCGTCCATCAACAACTTTGTTGTTGATGAGACTTGGTGAAACCATTATGTAGTACCTGGACCAGGGCCAGGAATAGATTGTATGAGAGGGATATCATGCAGAGGATGAAAGTGGGTGGTTATTTAGTACTTTGATCTGGTCCAGGAACAGAGTGGTGGTAGAAGTGTATTCAAAGAAAGGTAGGGAGGAATAGGAGGTTATGTTTTAACTGGACCAAATACAGATTATGGGGTAGGACAGCAAGCAGAGGCAGGAAATGGGAGGTTATTTTGTACTCTTTTTTTTAGTTTTTGTTGACCGGGTAAGTGCACTAGACAAATCCTGCCTATTTTCAGGCACGACCGGGGAGGGGATACAGATGAATGCCAACTGACCTTGAACCAGATTAAGCTGTTGGTGGTATTTTTAGTGAATGAGGGAAATTTGGCCAGGACACGGGAAATTCCCTACTCTTTTGAGAAGTGCCATGGGATCTTTAACATCCACCTGAACTACCACCAATCCAGGCAGATGGGACCTCGGGTTTAACGTCTCATCCGAAGGCGGCACCTCAAGTGCAGCACCCTTTCATGCTGCACTACAGTGTCAGTATTGGGATATTAACCCAAGTGCCAGATGTGGGAACTGAACCCACAGCCCTCTGATCTCCCGGCCTCAGAGGCAAGTGTGCTACCTACTGAGCCACTGACACTGCCATACTTGGGCTAGGGCTGAGAACAGAGAGTTGGTGCAGGAGAGCACATAGAGGGAGGGAGTGTGGGAGGTTATTTTGCACTTGCAATTTACCAGTGGAGCCAGTTTAGAAACATAAAAACATAGAATCTGATGGCAAATAAGGACCACTTGGCCCACATAGTCTGCTCATTTTCTACCTGTTTCATATACTGGGATCTGAGGATACCAGGGTATATGACATACAGAAAGGATAGGGCAAGGGAAAAGGGGAGGGTGGAAATTTACATAAGGAGGGATAAGGTGTGCTAGGGAAGAGGGGAAGGAGGTTAGGACAGAGGTACTATGGATGCAATTCCAGAACTCTAAAAATAGGTCACTTAGGATGGGTGTGGTGCACAGGCCACCAACTCAAACAGAGGACTTGCACAGGGACTTAGTGAGGCAGATTAGGAGGGTCTGCGGGAAGGGGAACACCATGATCGTGGGGACTTCAATCAACCTGGAGTGGACTGGAGCACCCAGCCACCTCAAGTGCTAGGAAGCAGGTCCTCCTGGAAGCATTTCAGGATGGCTTCCTGACACAGATGGTAAACAAGCAGACTTGGGTAGTAAAACTCTAGACCTAGTACTGTCTAATGGGAGGCAGTAAAGAAGCTGGGGTGCAGGACCCACAGGCTGGGAGTGACCAGCACTCAATGTGGTTCACGCTCAACATGGGTAGGGAAGCTGAAGGTACAGGAACCAGGGTGATTGACTTCAGATGGGCTGACTTTGACAGGATGGGTAAAATTATGGAGGGGCACCTGACAGGAATTCATCAAGCTTGGATATAAGCTAAAAGGAAATTATCAAAATGGGGCTGGTGGAGGCTGCAGGAACATGTACAAAGACATAGAGCAAGAAGGAGAGACTAGAAACCAAACTGGTTGAATTAGGAGATCTTGGAAGAGGTTAGGTCAAAAAACAGCATTTAGGAGGTTTAAGAAGTCCAGGAGGGGAAAAGGTAAGTGCATGTGGAGAAGTCAAAGAGGTAACCAGACTGGTCAGGGCAGCCTAGGCTTCCAGAGAGCTGAGGCTGGCACAGGGTATCAAGGATGGGAGAAGGACTTTTCACATACATATGGGAGAGACAGAGCTGCAAGGACTAGATAGTAAGGATTCAGAAAGACGGGGTGGGTGGACAAAGGGGCAGAACAGGCAGAAGCACTAAATGAGTACTTCTGTTCAGTGTTTACAAAGCAGAAGGGTAGGCAGCTACCTCGGGAATGGGAAGCTGGGCAAGGGGAGGGATGACAGATGGGGTAATTACAGAGGGTAGGGTGCTGGAGGGACTGAAGGCACTGAGGGTGGATAAGGCACCAGGACCAGATGGCATTCACCCTAGGGTGCTGAAAGAGCTAGTGGAGGTCCTGGCAGGGCCCTGGCATACCCTATTTAATACATCCCTGGACACAGGATGCATACCACAAGACTGGAGGATGGCTCATGTGGTGCCCCTCCACAAAAGTGGCCCAAAAGATGAACCAGGCAATTACTGACCAGTAAGCCTCACATCCATTGTAGGAAAACTAATGGAGACAATCCTGAAAGAGAGGCTGGTGACCTTTCTGGAGGACAATAGCCTCAGGATGGTCATCAACATGGGCTCATCTCAGGAAGATACTGCCAGATCAACCTAGTCGAGTATTATGACTGGGTGACGAGGGAACTGGAGAAGGGCCATGGAGTAGATGTCCTGTATTTGGACTTCAGCAAGGCCTTTCATTTTGTGCCTCATGGGGGTTGGAGGAAGTTGGAATATGTGGGGCGGGGTAAAGATGGTGAGCTGGATCAAGAACTGGCTGAAGGGAGACAGCAAAGGGTGGTGGGGGAACTCTCATCCCAAGGGCTGTGATGAGCGGGTGCCACAGGGCATGGTACTGGGCCCAGTGCTGTTTTGACTATTCATAGCGGATATCTCACATGACATCAGAAGTAAGATCAGTCTGTTTGCTGATGATACCAAGATGAGGCAGTGGTGGATGACATAGTAGGGTGGTAGGGGCTACAGGCCGACCTGACTAAGCTGGAGGAGTGGTCAGCAATGTGGCAGTTGGGGTTCAATGCAAAGAAGTACAAGGTACAGCACTTGGAATAAGGAACCCAGGAAGAGCTACCAATTGGGAGGGGTTCAGTTAGGTACCACCGAGGAGGAAAAGGATCTAGTGGTGGTTATAACGAGAATGTGAACAACTCAGCTCAGTGCAGGAAAGTGGCAGCTAAAGCCAACAAGATGCTGGGGTATATAGTGAGAGGAATCTCCTCCAGAAGTAGGGAGGTGATACTAGTTAGGCTACACCTGGAGTACTGCATGCAGTGCTGGCATCCATTGCTGAAGAAGGTTGTCATATTACTGGAGGAGTAAAAGCGCAGGGTAACAAAGATGATTCAGGGATTGGAGAACAAACCATATGAGGACAAGCTGAGTGAACTAAATATGTACTTACTAGAGGAGATGAGGGATCGGGGGCAATATGATTGAGACCTTTAAATACTTGAAGGGGATAAACAAGTCAGGTGCAGAAGGGGTATTTAAGTTGAGTAGGGGAGGGACTTAAGGGACCATGGTCTCAGATTGGAGGGAAGATTCTAGAGAGATGTGGAGAAATTTTTCCATGGAAGAGTGGTGGCTAAATGGAACTCTCTACCTGAGGAGGTAGTATCCTGTAAGACAGTGTGCAGTTTTAAAAGGGAATGGGAGAGGTTGGGGGTAATGGTGATGGGGAGGAGGAGGAGGGTGGGGCAGCCATGAATGTGACGGTGCTAGCTGTACATTCAAGCAGACATAATAGACCATGAGGCCTGTTTCTGATGGCAGATTCATATGTTTGTATGTTGCATATACAGCGGATCCTAAATGATTTGCAGCTTATCCTCCCTCTCCTATCGCTAGAGTGCCTTAATGTCTGTTCCATGCATTTTGAATTCCCTACCATTTTGCCTACAACCTCGGCCGGAGGCTGTTTCATGGATCCATCGCCCTTTCTGCAAAAAATACTTTCTCACGTTACCTCTAAGTCTACCCCCCATCTTCATATAAAGGCCCTTTGCTCTTGAACATCTTTTTAAAGATGCTATCCTCTTGTACCTTATTTACACCTTTGAGGTATTTAAAAGTCTCTGTCATATCCCCTCCCTCTCCTCCAAGGAATACATATTGAGATCCTCCAGTCTCCCTTCATATGAATTTTGGTGCAGCCCCTGCACCATTTTTTGTGCCCTTCTCTGACCCACTTCTAATTTGTCTATATCATTCCACAGATGAGGCCTCCAGAACTGGACACCATGCTCTAGATGAAGTCTCACCAATGTTTTATACAGTGGCATCACCACCTCCTTCCTTCTGCTGGAGATACCTCTCCTGTGTATCCCAGCATTCCACTGGCTCTCCTCACAGCCTTCTCACATTGTTTGGTAACCTTTAGACCATTGGATATGATTACTCCCAGGTCCCTTTCCTGTTTGGTGACTGTCAGTACCCCCATCATGTACTCCTCCCTGTATTTCTGTGCCCGACTAGATGAACTTGCACTTCTTTGCATTGAATCTTAGCTGCCGCTTCATTGACTACTCCTCAAGCTTGTTTAGGTCCTTTCTCAATTTCTCTACCACTCCTGGAGTGTCAACCCTGTTGCAGATCTTTGTGTCATCTGCAGAGACACACCTTCTCTTTCAGCCCCTCTACAATTTCACTTATGAAGAGATTAAAGAGGATTTGTCCAAGCCCTGATCCCTCGCGGAACCCCACTGGTCACCCCTCTCTTGGATAGAACTCCATTCACAACCACTCCTTGTTTTCTATTGCTCAGCCAATTTTTGACCCAGTTTACCACCCTGGGACCCACTCCAAGCTGCCCAACTTGTTTACTAGCCTCCTATGTTTTACAGTGTCGAAGGCCTTGCTGAAATCCAGGTGGCCACATCACTGCCCTTCCTGATGCACCTTCCTAGTCACCCTATTAAAGAAATCTATCAGACTTGTTTGACAATAACTTACTGCTGTGAATCCATGCTGCCTCCGATCTTGTCGCCATTGGATTCAAGATATATCACAAACATTTCTTTTAGTAGTGATTCCAGTAGTTTCCCTACCACCGAGGTCAGACTGACTGGCCTGTAATTGTCAGCCTCCTTCCTGCCCCACTTTTGTGGAGAGGGACTACATCGCCCTCCTCCAGTCCTTTGGTACCACACCTGCTCCAGCAAATGGCTGAACAGAGCTGTCAGTGGTGCTGTCAGTACCTCCGTGAGTTCTCTTAATTCTCTGGGATGTGATCCCATCTGGCCCCATTGCCTTGTCCACTTTCAGATTAGTGAGGTTCCTTTAAGATTCTCTCCTCCCTAAATGGACTGGTGTCCACCTCTCTCCCAGTGGTGCTTCCGTCGCCTAACTCTGGTCCCTCCCTTCCCTTCTTCTGTGAATACTGAACAAAAATACTTGTTCAGGATTTCTGGTCTTTCTTGGTCCCCTCTGCACACTTCCCTCCTTCCTTTTTAGTTTCACAGTCCCACTCATAGTCTTTTTTCTTTCACTAACAGACCTGAAAATTGTTTTCTTTCACTAATGTACCTGAAAATGTTCTGTTTCATTAACGTACTTGAAAATTTTCTTTCACTTATATTTTTAGCATTCCAGTGGGGGGTGGAGTACAGTATAATGAAAGTCATTGGCTAAAAGAAGCATGTTGGCAGAAATAGCATGTTCTGCAGAGGGATGGGTGCGACTGGCTGCTTTGAAAGTGTGCATTCTACTAGAACCTGCATCATCAACCTAGTCTTGTACCATTGCCTGTAGACTCATTTGCAGAAGCATTTTCACTTTAAGCAAGAACACGGTACAAGGGAGGAATTCATTGAAGCTGGCAGAAGAAAATTCAAGTAAAATGTCTGCAAGCACTTTTCACCATCTTTTAATCAAGAGAAATGGATTTTTTAAATCCTGTCCATGTTTTAGGCCGATTTGAAAATTACACCTGCCTTGTTCATGAGGCAGAGTAAAAATGGCTATGTTGAAAATCTGGGGTCCACAATCTGAAAAGATATCAAAGTTATAAGTAAGCGTTGAAGAATTTCAATGCTGTTTCATGACTTTGTTGTTTTTGAGATTACAGCCCCAAATTTTCAACATTGTCTTATTTCCCACCAGATGATCAAGACAAATACATTTTTAAATGCTTTCTAAATGTGATTTTGTGAAGTGACTGGGAAAACATTTTCATGAGAATTTAAAACTATCACCAATCTTGTTCATGAAGTGGGATCCCAAAAGTCTATGTTGCAAATTTGGTGAAGAAATGTTGGAAATGACAAAAATGAGAGTAACAATTCAAAACACATTAAAAGCTATTATAAATGGGCAAGAGAATCCTGTGATCTGATTGGTCAGCAGTTGTCCAGAACAATGCAGTAAATGATCAGTAACCACACTGCTCAGTCAACCAGCCTGTAAATGCAGGAACTTGTTTCCCAAGTAGGACCTGGTGCATTACTATATCTCTATGCTGATTGAATCCTCAGTCATTGCGGCAGTTTTAATTTTTTTTGGAAGTTAAGTCAGCTTTATTGGTTTTCAGCATGAGTACAACTCCAACAAACAAACATTAACACCTCTCAAACAATTAACCACAATCCCATTTCACCCACCTTACCCACTCACCTCCACCCCACCCTAGTATCAGAATGGAAAAACATTCAGAAATAATATCATGCCTAGTTAAACATTAGTAATTAAGGCAGTCTGCAAAGAGTAAGAGCATACAGCTTGCCCCAGGTTTTATCAAACAATGTAAGATGGTTCTGCATACTGGCAATCAACCTTTCAGTGCTAAGATTGAAAAGTAACTCTTGCATCCACTCTATATAGGATAGTGTCTCTGAATCTTGCCAATGGCACAATACCAGTTTCTTAACAGATAAGGTGATTATAGCCAAGTAATATCTGCGCTCATGGGCAACAACCCTGTGTAATCAACCACCAGACAAACTTCAGAGAAGTAACTATCAATACCCAGTAATGGGTCTGCCTCTTGCCTGATGAGTGCCCACAGGGGGCCACTTTAGGAAATTCCCAAAAGATGTGAAGAAGGGAACCCTGTGCCTGATGAAACCTCACACACTGGGGGACTGAGCTCCACTCATCTTGAAGAGTTTGACCGGTGTATGGTACAGATTGTTGAGAAGCTGAAACTGCCTGATCCACAACCAGTTTTGCATAATGTAAGTATAACAGTCTTTCCATACCCTGCTCCAGTCAAACTCTAACTGTGGAAACTGTGAGGCCCAATAACCGGGCACTACCTACTGTAGGGAAGGCTCTATCATACAGGCTAGCATATAGCTTGGACACCACATGGGGCATAATGGCTAATTTATATAATGAATTTAAAACTCTCCAGCTTTCATACCCTCAAAGATAGCCTCAAAACTGTACAATAACATGTGATGGAGTTGAAAGACTTTAAAGATACAAGCCTTGTCTATATCATAAATCTGCAGTATCTCACCTGAAGTGAGGCACACCCTCCCACAACAAGTCACACACTCTTGCAGAGGCCAGTTGGGAAGCCAGGAAACAGGAAGAGTTTGCCCCTATTCAAAGATTTAGATTACAGAGATGGGGTTGAGTAAGATCTCAGATATGTTTATATTTCAGGAATGAGCATAACTTGAGAATGTATCTTAACTGAAATCTCAATTGGGGAATTGTGCAGACCAAAGGAAGGTCCCTAGGTTTGGTATATGCAAAGGGCCTGTGGGGACACTCCAATGGAAGCAATTAACTCTTGTTCTATGGAGAGCCAAACAGGCAGATATGAAAGTGAACTCAGATCCTCCACCAGTGTAAGCCATCACAAATACTCACTGGACTGAGTTGCCCAGTAATATAACTCAAAGTGTGGGAGTCAAAGACTTCCCGGGTCTTAGGAGCTGCCAATTTGTGGTATGCTTTTCTCAGAGGTTTACCCATCCAAATAAAATTGGAGATGATAGCATGCACTTTCCTGAACCAGGAAAGGGGCAGCCATAGATTCAATATGATGAGCAGGTAAAAAGAAGAGGGTGAATATTCAGTTTCATAAGACTAATTCAGCCCCAAAGGGACAAGGTGTAACCTTCCAATGAGAGAGGTCCTGCTGCAACACCTGCAGTAATGCAACAAGGTTTAGTTGTCATAACCAGATATCACTACTTGCCAGGTTTATACTCAAATACTTAAGACTTTTAAGGGACCAAGACAACCCAAACTCATGGACATCACTTTAAGTGCCTGAGAGTTCAAAGGAAGACAGAAGTCATGTCCAAGTTAATCTTGTAGTTGAAACAGACTATATTTACAAATGTGTATCCAGTGCAGCCAGAATAGAGGTCTGGGGTGTGAGATGTGCAATAATATATCATCAGCTATGCTGATAATGTTACCTCATGGGTCCCTAGCTGAATGCCCTGGATCACTGGGTTCTCCTTAAGTTTAACAATCAGGGCTCTAAATAGAGATTAAACAACAGGGGCAATAGGGGACAACATGGCAGTTTGAATTAACAGTGAAAGACACAAATCCTAACATGAGTGATCTGCCTGTTAGCTAATTTGACATGTCTAATGGTGCAAATCGGATGGCTGGTATGAAATTCACTTCAGCAAGGGTGATGATGGCACTGACCCTAACAAAAGGCAAAAAGGGCAAATTGAGCAGACATGCCTCTGTAAGTACAACAGAACTGGATGTGATAGAGGCAAACAAAAATGAAAAATAAAAACACCATCAAGGTTACCTCCCAGGGAGTAACTGTCTTCAATGGTGGGGTAGAAAAAAAATGGATATTGACTTAAAAACAATAGTTGTACAAGATTTAAATCAACTACTGAGAGACTTATATGCAACCATAAGAAACAGCGAAGGAGAACAATGTAACATTTCAAGCTTTGTTGGTATTAGAGGGCATAGAACAAATACATCAACAGTAAAGAAACTGGATAACAAATCAACATAATGGCAGACAAAGACTTTTCAACAGCTAACAATGTATTTGTATCTATGGTGAAAATGTACAGAAGACAGGGAAAAGATGTTCAGAGCCATCCCTACACATAAGTGAAGCAGATTTAGAGAGATTGAAGACATCAAAGGTACTTTCACCAAACACACCTGCTATACTGGTAAGAAAGGTGTGGTTGGACGTGCAACTATATCTAGCCAGATGAGGTCACGGAAGGTGTGTGCACTAAAGTCCGAATCTTTTCTCATAAAGCATGATGAAAATAATCTGAAGCATGTTTCCTTGAGTTTCAATGAGGAGACAAGAAATCATAAAACCCTAATGAAGCGTAATAGAAAGCCTACAGGGGTTCATATTTGCACACCCTGGAGATCCGTTATGCCCAGTAAACAGCTTCAAAAATATCTGGTAGAAGTTCCAAAAGACCCACCAGGTTTTTGCTGCCACCCAAGACAACTAACAGAAGAACAGCTTCAGACTGATGTATGGTTTCTGAAGGAGCCAGGGGCATCAACTACCTATCACAAATGATGCCACATATTTGGAGGTAAGAACTATTTTTCTGCATAAATTCCACACCACTACATGAGAACTATTGTTTGGTAGTATTAGTAATATACAACTTTGATTGCTAGATTCCTCAGATCCCTGGGTTCCAAACAATATCAATAGCACATCTAAATGACAACATCTAAGATGGATGATTTAATTACCACAACTGACAGAAGGATTGGAGTTAAATGCATTACCTGCCACATATTTTGTTTAAGCACCATGATTCCTACAAACAAAATATTTAAATGTCCTAAATGTATACAAAATGAAGAAGTTGTACTAGAAATTGGTGTCTTCAATAATAGACTATCCATTTTGGAAAATAGTCAGAAAGAGATGGCAAAAATAATTAACAATAGTGGCATTCCTGCTGACAAGACCAAACAAAAGTGTAGTGAAAACAACAAGCAGGAAAACTCTGAGTAAAGGCCTAATGTCCCCTTTCAAACAGCCAGCCAATCTGGGCAAACATTAACTCTACATAGTTAACAGCTATACCCTATTCCGATGTAATGCCATCTGTTCCCTCAATTTCTGTTAATAATACAGAAAGTATCTCAAACAGGAAAAGGGCAAGGAAAGAGGTAGAACTTGATCAGTCTGAGGAAGTGTGGTACCAAATACAAAGCACTAAGGTCTCAAGGAAGGGCAGAAAGGTGGAATGCTTTCAAATCTACACTTATAATCATTTTGACTTATGAAACAATCCAACAGAAGAAAATCTACCACACTCTTCCTTGATTGAAGCCATACCTATAGACCCCTGTATGAGCCCATTAACTCTGAAGTTGCTATTAGCCAGACCAACTTTCAACACACTGAGGTAGGTTCCACAAATCTTACGGAACTAGGCAAAAGTACCACCCTGGAGCCTAAACAAATATTTGTTCTAGGAGACTCGATAATTAAACATCTTGATAGAGCAATCTGTGACCATGATAAAGCTAACAGGACCATGTCTTGTTTTAGAGGGCAAAAATTAAAGATATAATAAGGATGTCAAGACAAATAATAAAAAATGGAGGTCAAAGACCACTGGTTGTTGTTCATGTGGGTACAAACAATATAATGCATCAAAGTGTACAAAACACAAAAGAAGAGTTTGTGGGCCTGACTAATACACTAATGGAACTTAAGTGTGACTTTTCTTTTTCTAAAATATTTCCTACCAGCAGAGTGGATGAACATTATAATGATAGAATAAAAATTGTAAATAACTGGTTGCAGAAATGGAGTCTCAAACAAAACATTGGAAGGATCATCCACTGGGAAGACTTTTATGATAACAAAGAATTAATATGCTGGGATGGATTACACCCCACAAAGCAGGGCACTTCTCTACTTGGAGAGCATATACATGCTTGTACAAATAAATGTTTAAACTAAACATTCGGTGGGTGGGTCCAGTGATACAAACTGCATTTTTCACACTGTGACAGAAGTTTGGTTGATATAACTGAGCCAATAGTATCTGGTACTGTAACTCCCATTCATAAATACACAAGACTGCCCACCAATGGGACCACTACTAGTGTTATTAATATGCCCATTTCAGAGATCAAAATTCTGTTGGTTAACACCAGAAGCCTTACTAACAAACTGGGAGAACTCCACTATAAATTAATGAAGGATAGCATAGATATTTGTGGGTTACTGAAACTTGGTTCATGGAAAAGTGATTGGAGAACTGACATCCCTGGTTACTCAAGTTCACTAAGAACCATCTAAACAAGAAAGGTGGGGAGTTGCTTTGTATATCAACAACAAATTAAGATGCTATGAGGTGACAGACATTAATCCTGACAGTGAAATAATATGGAATAAAATTAATTAGCTGGACAGGTATCTAGTTGGAAGACTTCTGGTGACAGAGGCTAATTGAAGTCGAGGGAGGTCTTCATAGAGACAGGGGTCCCGCTGTGCTTTTTCCTTCCCTGTAAGCTGGGGCAGAGGCGTGCAATGATGCCAGCATCTGCCCTGCCTCAGAGAGCATCTACTTCACGTCGCGCATTAGGTGGCAACCTGGCTTCCGCCTCAGGTGTCACTCCTGTGCGATCGCGGGTCCCTCCCTTCCTCGGAGAAGAGAGCAGTCCTAAGGATGTTCAATCCTTCTCCCCCAGCTGGCCCTCCGATGACCCAAGTCCGTTTCTGAACCCGGGTGCGCTGGCGTGCTGCAAGTGGAAATCCAACCGCTGCACCGATGGGCGGCTAAAAAGAAACCTTCTAATGACAGCTTGCAAAGACTTAAAATTGTGGCTAATAAAACAAAAAAATTGATAAGGCTGGCTAAACAAAGCCTTGAACATAATCTAGCTACCATAACAAAAGACAATTAAAAAAGTTTTATAATTATTTGGGGTCAATAAAGGAAACACCCATGGAGTGGGTCCACTCATCAGAGATAAGACTTTGATCTCTGATGAGAAGATAATAGCGAAGAGTTTAATAACTACTTCCTCAGTGTCTTTTAAATCAAAGAGAAATATGTCTTAAAATGTTGGAGAGCTCACAAATTCAATTATTATTTACTGAAGAAGAATTTTGTCAACCATCTACAGCACTAAATGTAATACTTCAACTTACGGCCTGATGGAATTCCCCCATCTTTGCTAGAAGTCTTTCATGTGAACTAGCTGGAATACTTATATTACTATTCGACACATCCATTACAGAAGGGACTGCAGTATTGGATTGGAAGTTTGCAAATATCACCCAATACATAAAAGTGGAACCAAACAGAGTGTCACCAATTATAGGCCAATAAGCCTGACCTCCTGCCTAGGCAAGTTAATGAAGAGACTGTTGCAGCAAAAATCCTCACACACTTACAAAATACTGGTAATTGTGACATATCACAACATGGGTTTATGCAGGGCAGATCATGTTAGAGCAATCTGATTGTTTTTTGAACCTGTCAGTAAGGCTCTGGATATGGGCTTTCCTGTGGGCATTATATTTCTTGACTATGAATAGGCCTTTAATTCTGTCTCTCATAAGATCTTAATAGAGCAATTAGAATTAAACTTCACTCAGATATTAATAAGTGGATAAACTCATGGCTGGAAGACAGACAGCAAAGGTCATCTTAAAAGGGCGTAAATCTGATTGAGGTAATGTCACAAGTGGGGTCCAACAGGGCTCTGTACTGGCCCATATTGTTTAACTAACGTGATTTCCAGTATGGAGACGTAATGGAGTCTGGATCCAGAAATATGCTGATGACAGCAAACTTGGCTGTATAGTAAGCGACAAAACATCAATTAGATCTTTGCAGACAAATTTGGACAGATTAGCTAAATGGGCATCAGAAAATGAGATGGTATTTAACACAGCCAAATGCAAGGTAATGCATCTGGGTAAAAATAATAAACAAGTAGATTATACCATCAATGACACTAGGCTACAGGTAGTAACATCTGAAAAGATCTAGATGTTACCATCTCAAATAATCTTAAATTCACTACCCGTATAAATAAAACCACCAAAAATGCCATGGGATAATAAGATGTATTTTAAAGCATATTAAAAGTTGGGAACCAGAGGTTATTCTCCGCTATACACTAGTCTGGTCAGATCCCATACTGAATATTGTGCTCTCTCTTGCTCGCCCACTGCTATAGGTGACAAAGCAACTGTTGAGTAAGTCCAAAGAAAATTCACAAAGAATGTGGAAAATTTATATTCATCTTGGTATGAAGATAGGTTAAGAACTCTGGGACTATATTCCTAGATTACAAAACTCTTAGGGGTGGATTGTGCTTGATATATAAAGCATTTCAAGATCCATCGTTATTTGAGACAAGCTGCCTTTTAGACAAGCCTCTATAGATAACACAAGATCTCATAAACTAAAACTACAGGTTGAAACTAATAGGACTGCCAAAATAAAACACTTTATTACTCAAAGAATACCCCCATTATGGAACTATTTACTGCTACTGTTGTAATAAATAATAATATTGAATTTAAACATAGACTTGATCTATATATGGGCGATAGAAAATTTATTTTCCACCTTTAGGAAACAATGTACCACGCCCCTGGGTCTGTGTGGTGGTTGCTTGTGTTTGTCTGTGTCTGTAGCTTAGTTTTTGTGGATTTACATGTTTTTCTGCTTGTGGTAACTATACCATTCTTGCTCACTACATCCGTGAAAGTCTCCTGGACTGGATTTCTGCAAAAAATCATCATCAGGTATCTTTATTTTCATTTTAAAATCAACTTTTGGAAGCTATCCCAAGCAAAACATAAGTGAAGCAACTACATCTGACAAACTTGATGACTCTGAGTCCTGCTGAAATCCACATTTTCGTCTGACCTGCTCCATGATCTGTATGTGGGCTTTTCAGCAACCTGTTTGAATGACAGAGAAGCATACAGACAAAGGGATTTCACATCCTGCATATGTGCAGGCACAGTTAATCACCTTCAGGAATTTTAACATTTCAGTGACTCTGGACCTCAGCTGTTTGATCATTTCTTTTGACTTAACCACCAGGTACCTATCTGCAAGCGACTGGGTGCAACTGACAAGCTACAACAAGGATAAATGGGCATATTGTCCGCTATTACTAACAACCTCCTTGCTCTGGGTCCCTAGGCAGCCTGCATTGGTCCAAGCATAAAAGCCTCAGAAGTGTAATTCTGTTGACTACAGTACAGCAACTGTCTCTTAAACTCCTACTCCTCCTCCTCTAGATATCAGGAAGTGTCCTCAAATCCTGGCCCTGTTTCCTACAGTGCAACAAAGCCTGCCAAAATGGAGGGGCTCAAAATTGCTACCTTAAACATCTGCAGTCTCCTCCCAAAACTGGCCTCCTTCAAATCTTTGCCATCCAACAACCCAGATATCCTTGCCATCGTCGAAACTTGGCTGACACCTAATACTCCGGATCATGCCATCTCTATACAAGGCTACAAGATATTCAGGCTGGATAGGACCTCCGAAAAGGGGTGGTGGATGTGCAATCTACATAAAGGACTACCTCACCTGTCTCCCTGGTTCTTACCCCACCACAGAAACCTCAGTGCAACTCCTCCCTATCAAGATACTACTTGGTGCCCAAAACAAAGTCCTCATGATTGCTGCTGTCTATATCCACAAAAGATCCTGATTCTGGCCTACAGGCTGTCCTCGAGTTCGTAGTACACAACCTTCTGACATCGAACTCCTCTCCTTGGGGACTTTAATATAAATTGGCTTGCTCCTGATGCAGGGTCAAACAAAGATGCTATCCTAGCAGCGAATTTAACACAAGTGGTAAACTCTCCTACCAGGAAAAACTACAAATCAGGGACCAGCACCCTCATTGACTGGATCCTTACCAGCCACCCTACCATTATAACCACTGTAAATGTTCTCCTGTTCAGCTCAGTGATCACTCTCCAGTAATATGTACCTGGTCAAATAAGTTTAGTAAGCCGCCTCCAAAACTATCTATAGCAGAGTCCTACCTTATGGCAACCTTACTCATCTCAAGACCTGTCTTAGGCAGATAGACTGGTCCTTGATTTACAAAACTCAAGATGTTGACCTAGCCATGATTGCTTTATTACTACTTTCAACACTGCCTGTGACACCTATGCACCAGTAAAAAGCGCAAAATCAAAGCCTCGCAAATCCCTGGCTCACGGTGAAAGCTGATTAGTACAACTCAAAAGTAGGGATCACCTCTGGGCCACTGCAAGAGCTACTGGCACTCTGTCGAACATCCAAAAATATAAACAGGCTGCAAACCACTGTACTAAACAGATCCGCTTGATGAAGAGATCCTACTTCAAGAATGCCCTCTCCAACTCCTTGGGTGAAGGGAAATCCTTCTGGGACAACATAAGAAATATCATGGGTCACAGTCCAAATCCTCTCCTACAATAATGAATGTGGATGGAACCACTACATTAGACCCAGAGATCATTGCAAACACCCTAAATGATACCTTCACGGACCTTAGTGGTGTCCTCTCATCTGATTTCTTCACTGATGCTGACCCTCAATTTCTACTTCTACTACTGCCTCCAACCAAACCACCCTTCCATTTCAAACTAGTAAAGGCACATGAAGTCTATAAATATGTAAAGAAGGCCATTTCTAAGTCCCGAGCAAGCCATACACTATTGACCTTAAACTTCTGTCCCTCACTCTGGAGAAGTACTGCTCCCCTCACAAAATTTTCAATCTCTCCCTCTGCTACAGCCAATTTCCTGGGAAATGGAAGGCTGCAGTTGTCACTCCGGTGCACAAAAGTGGTGATAAGTCACTGCCTGGTATCAATACTACCACCTCTCTCTAAGGCCCTTGAGCGCAGCTTGGTGGACCAACTTTCAGACTACCTGAAAAGCACAACATCCTATGCATTCAGCAGTATGGATTTAGGAAAGGGCACAGCACATTGACTGCCCTACTTGAATTCTCAGGAGCAATCCACAATGCCATGGACAAAGGAAACCTAACTGGAGCAGTCTACATTGACTTAACCAAGGGCATTTGATACAGTACACCATGGCCTACTTATCAAACAACTACTATCTCTAAGGCTCTCATGAAGTCCTGGTGACTGGGTAAAAATTACCTTGCTCAGCGCTCTCAATCTGTAAAAGTAGCTGGAGTTCTCTCAGACTCAAAACCGGTTCACTCAGGAGTTCCCAGGGATCCATCGGGCCCCTCCTTTCAGCCTTTTCCTAAACTCCTCCCCAAATCCTGCCCTGAACAAATAATCCTCTATGCGATGATGCCGTGATTCTGGCCACTCATAAAGATCCGAACCTCTTAGCCTCAACCTTCAGCATGAAAAGTTGAGATGTGGTTCCTTGAACATAAGCTAGTTCTAAACCACAAAAAACTAAATCCATGCTCTTCTCTAACCTAAAACAAGAAACGGCAAGTCCCACTCACCATTAATACATACCTGGAAATACCCTTGAACAAGTGCCAATTTTCAAATATCTTGGAATCAACTTTGATCAAGACCTAACCTTGCAACTCACATTGATAGTACAGCAAAACTATTAATCAGTGAATTGGTTCTGTATCAGAACCAACAGCTCCTTACCCATTCTGCACTGAGGACTGCCATCCAATCTTCTATTATCTCAGTCGTTGACTATGGCTTATTTATATACGGATCTGCCACTACAGCACTTAGTCGCATTACATCATCCCTAAATAAAGCCTGTCGGCTGCTCACTGGTGCACATCGACGTACTCCACACATGTGAACTCTATGCTGACTCAGGTTGGTTGCAACTCTCAAACCGGATAAAGTACCTTACCTGCCTGATGGTGAAAAAATCCACTCTGGGCCTCACTCCACCCTGTATCCAACACCTGTTATGCCCGAGCGCTAGCACCCATTTTACCAGAAGATCAGAACACCAGCCTCCAAGTCCCCCAATGCCGGACTTCTCAGGGACAAAGATCATTTGCCTATCATGCCCCAGCTGGCTAATGCCCTCAGCACTCATATTACTGCCTCCACCTCTAGATATTTTCAAATCAAGGCTGTTCTCTCACTTGCCACCTCCAGTTCCTGTGACTGCCCTGATTAAACCTCCTATTTTCTCACTACCCACCCTGTTCCGTTATTTGACAAAGACATGTTTGGGAAACCTTTTCTCCTGCTATTGTCTGCTCCCACACCTTTCACTTACCCTCTCTGTTCTGGACTTCTTCCCTATTTGTTTCTCCTAATCTGGCATGACCTCTTTCTTGTAATAATAATGTGATTATTGATATCTCATGTCCTTTTGCACAAATGATTTGATATGTATTTGTATATGTTTTCTTGCTCTTGACACAACACAAATTGTTGTGTTATCTATGTAACCTTTGTACTGTACCTAATTGACGTGGAACCTTTGTAAAAGAGCCTCTGGCTCAAGGTAGTAATTCCTAGAACAATAAATAATGGTGGTGAGTTCATTATGGGCTTGCCTTGAACTTGTACTATGAACCTATAAATTTATCAAAGGAAGCACCACTTAGCCACAGGTAAGCCAATAATTCAAATGAGATGAAAAACATGTTTTTTTGTTTGTTTAACTACTACTTTGTGATCTAATAATCCTTTTAGTATTATTTTTTCCACAGGTACATAGATCGCTGTATTCGAAGCATCGTGATACACCTGCTAACAGAAAGAGGACTGTCATCAAGCAAAATCATGTCTGTAACAGGACATAGGTATGAACGGCAGCATTACTTATGGACAGTTTATAAGAATATTTTTCTCCTTGCTCTGGCTGGTTTGATAAGGAGTGTAGGAATTGAAAAAATGTGGAGCTATTCTTAGGAATTATAAAGAAGGGCAAATAAGATTAGTGGCCAAATATTAAAGGATGCCAGAAAAAGAGTATAAAACCTTCCTCAACTACAAAAAGAGTTTCATAAAACACAATGGGAGAGCATGCTTGCAGCAATACCATATAATAATCAGAGTTCTTTGGTCATTAGTTGCTAATGGTTTTAATGGTAGATAAGTGGAAGGTGAGAATTATGTATCAACCGACACTTGAACGAAGTATTTCACTAAAATCTTATATGATCATACAATATATTGTTCTTAGATGCCCATGGATCCCAGTATAATTAAAGCTACCATAACTCCAATTACCAGCCAGGAAGTATTAGTGTCTACCATTTAAAATTGAACAAGGCCTCCGGTCCTGATGGAATATCAGTTATTAATTACAGGAATTAACAGTGCTAGCGGCTCAGTAGGTAGCACACTCGCCTCTGAGGCCAGGAGATCAGAGGGCTGTGGGTTCAGTTCCCACATCTGGCACTTGAGTTAATATCCCAATACTGACACTGTAGTGCAGCATGAGGGAGGGTGCTGCACTTCCAAGATGCCGCTTTTGGATGAGACATTAAACTGAGGTCCCATCTGCCTGGATTGATAGTAGTTCAGGTGGATGCTAAAGATCCCATGGCACTTATCAAAAAGAGTAGGGGAAGGTTTTATTAACAGAACAATACAACAGAAAAATCAACCAAGCATACAAGTACAAAAGCAAACAATGAAAAACTGAGGTGATACAAATACTGTGTAAATAGCAAAAGACACTGGAGAGAAAGCAAATCAGTTCATCAAATTAATAAAATGAATACATAAGCAAAGGTTGAATAGGGCTGCATAACAAATCAACCAATCTTATCTTTCAAAAGGTACCGCCTTCCAGCGTGCAATCCAGGTATCGTAGTTCAAAAGTTGTTGTTCATAAAAACATCGTTGGATCAAGTCATGCTCAATACATTCAATAACACAGGAAGTCGATTGATACAGTTGCTGCAGGGTCAACTTACACCTCACCTGCCACAAGTGGAATTTAATCATGGCAAAGAAAAGTCTCACCACACCTACATCAAAGGAAGTATGACATAGGGAAAACCACCCACAACTTCCACATAAGAAACAGTTTTCCAAAATGACTGACCCCAATGAGTAGACAGGGCCTGCCAAAATCTTGTGTATAAGGACAGTGAATATAAAAATGAGTCACAGTCTCTTCTTGAGCTGTACAAGTATCCAAGGACACATCCTCTCAGTTACCACTTTATGCTTGCATTACCCTTAACATTAAGACATCCATGACTACTAAGCCACAGTATATCCCATAATCTAGGTGGTATTAATTTATCAGTCAGTCCCTGAAGTATTCAAATCAAATCAAATTTTATTTGTAGTAAGCTTTTCAACATATCAAAGCACAAATACATATCAAAATGACATCAACCATAATAAATAACATAAAAACAATAAAAGCAGCAATAAACCTATTCATATGCTAATTCAAATAGATAACTTTTCAGAGACACTATAAATGATTCCGCAGACAGGCACTCTCTAGTCTGATGAGGTAGAGAATTCCACAGGGTTGGGACCATGAAAGAAAAAGCCCTAGCCCCAGATGACTGAAGATGAACCATGGGAATCTCTAGCAATCCCCAGTCAGTGGAGCGGGTGGGCAAAAGAGGCGGTAGGGATGAAGGAGATCTTGCAAGTAGCCCGGTCCCTGACCATGTAGGGTCTTAAAGGTCAGCAACACGACCTTGAAGGTGATTCTCCACTGCACTGGCAGCCAGTGCAGATCACGCCACAGGTGTGACATGGCAAGTTCTGTAACCCAGTCAACAACCTGGCTGCAGCATTCTGCATCAGCAGCAGCGTCGAGATCCACCCTGGCAACCCTGGATACAGAGCATTACAGTAATCAAGACATGAGGAAACAAAGCACAAACCAACACAGGAAGGTCATCATGTGGAACAAGGTGTTTTATCCGGACGATATTCCTCAGGTGGTAAAGGAAGACTTGACAGCAGCCGATACCTGTGTCTTCAACGTCAGCTCACTGTCAAAAATTATGCCCAAATTCCACACCTGTTCAGAAGGTCTCAACTTGTTACCCCAATACAATACCAGAGGAAAGCCCAGGAGTCAACTTCTCTACACGATGACCCAGGTCCACAACCAACACCTCAGTCTTATCCGATTCAGTTTCAACCAGTTCACACTCATCCAATCCTGAATCTCAGCGAGGCAGTTGTTAAAGACCGATAATGCATCATTATGTTCGAGTACAAAGGACATATAGATCTGAGTATCATCTGCATAGCAGTGAAAGCTTAGCCCATAATGCTTTATAATGTCTCCCAATGGCAGCATATACACCGTGAACAACATGGGGAAAGCACAGAGCCTAAGCGGCACCCCACAGGACAGAGCAGAAAGAGCAGAGAAAACGTCCCTGAAACTACCTCTGACTTCTGCCTGTGAGGAAAGAGTGGAACCATCTGAGGACTGTCCCTGACAGTCTGCAGAGTAGCTGCAGGTGATCCAGCAACATCCCATGGTCCACGGTGTGAAATGCTGCAGAGAGATCAAGGAGAACCAAGATCGAATGGCTCCTCCGATCTCGCTATTAGAGATCATTAAGTACCCGAACTAACACCGTCTCGCACTATACCTCATCCTGAAACCGGACTGGAGAGGATCACAGACCTCATGGGTGGTAAGAAAGTCATTGAGCTGTAATGTGACTACTTTCTCAATAACCTTGCACAGAAAATCTGCTGTAATGCCCAATTAAATACCACAGGAAGGATGTCACTAAGCAAAGCACTACAGGCCTTATAAAATTCAGATGGCAAACCATCAATACCAGGTAGCGTATTAGAATGGAGCGTAAATTTCTCGAGCCACCTCCACACTACTGATGGGGCAATCAAGGGTTCAAAAAGCATATTGGTACCAGGAGGAATGGTCAGGGAAGAAATGAAGCTGTCAATGCTATTGCCATCTAAAGAAGGAGCAGTATACATATCTGTAAAGTATGCTGTAACTTACTTCAAAATGTCAGGTATGGAAGCGCATCAGAGTACCATCTAGGTGAAAAACTTTGGTCAGTAATCTATCCACAGCCCATCTGCTACTACTATCAAACATATCTCTCAAACCAAACTTCCCAGATGAACACACCCTGTGTTCTGCAAAAGAGAAGCAGCCCAAGAATATTGTAGGACTGTCATCTCTTTTTACCACCTGTACTTGTGACATTAAATTAAGATGTTGGGTATTGATATTAGTATACAACGTTTCAAAATGGGACCATAAAGCTAAATATTTTTTAGAATTAGACAGTGTAGCTGACTTGGAAAAACGTGTTGTCATCTACCTCAAATCAGACTTAGTATCCACCCACCAAGTTAACATACTGTATCTTCTGTAAGTCCAGTCAAAGACATGCGGGCCTTCAAAATGTCATGGATCTGCTGTAAGAAGAAAGAATCCTCCAGCAATCTGGCATTAAATTTCAATAACCTCCACCCATGAGGCATGGGACCCACCTCTAGGAAACAATCAAAAATCACATGATCAGAAGTCTCAGCTGGAATAGTCAGAGCAAGTAGCACCTAACCAAGTGGTCAGTGAAAATAAAATCTATTCTAGTGGATAAAGAGCCTTTGAAAATGTATGTCCACCGTGTCATGACAAACTCTGTAAGTATCTTGGAGATGTCCCTGAGTAAGAATATGGTTAAGACAAGTGGTGTCACAAAAGTTCTTATCAGTCATGGCTCCCTTGTCACGTCTGTGCGCTACACAATTAAAGTCACCACCCCAAATAAGATGTCTTGTAGAAAGATAAGGTTTAATAGAATTAAATAAATTAACTCTGCCTTTCTTACGTGGTAGGAGCATACACAACAATTAATCTCAACTAGTACCCAAAAGACAAAATCCAATAGCAGTGCATGCTCTGAGACTACTTCCACCAGCTTTGTTACATGAGAACCATCACTCTAAATAAAACCCCAACACCATCACACATCAACCCAAAAGAAAAAAAGAAGGTCCCAACGCCAAAGTTTCTTTGCCACTGATACCAAAGAAAGGGTATTCAATCGGGTATCCTATATAAGACAGATATCACATTTCAAATGCTGTAGGAAAAGAAAAGTAAGTAGCCTTCTATGTGCATTCTTAACACTATTGGCGTTCAAGGTGGCTACAAGGCTGTGGTCATGATCAAAAGTTAAGAGATACACCCAAAAAGAACATATGTGAAGCGGAGATCAGGTAATCTTTCCAGACCTGATGCTTCTGCGGGTCATACACCAAGTTGCAGAGGACATTTGACTCTGCAAATATCTTTAGATTTATCACTTTCAGAGTCTGAGGACAGAAGGGGCTGAGAAAAGTATCTGAATCAGCACCCAAGTCTGAAGACTGGGATTTCTTTGAAAGGACTTCAAATTTATTGCTTGATGTATAACCCCACCCAGGAAAGAAGCCTTTGCCAGTTTGACCTAGTTTTAGTTTGTTTTGTGCCTCTTTTAGCCTGTACAATAGTCTCAGGAGGTGGCATGACTAAGTCATCTGGAGGCCTCACTGGAGCCATGACAGTACCCCTCCACCGAAGGAGATGCTGGGGGTATGATCAACTCCAGGTCCATCGAGACATCAGTACTGGATCTTCAGTAAGAGGTAATGATACTGAGAAAGAGTGGAAGGTGCAGAATCAGGCACCTCTGGTAGCGGGAGGGATCAGGTAATACTACCTAGAGGAGGGGGCTTGGAGGCAGCAATGTCCTTCTTCTGTGCCTCAAGTAGAACGCATCCTGATTGGAGCAATTGTCCCTATCATGGGTAGCCCATGGACAGGACCGAAAACTATGCCCAACCTCCTCACAGAGATTATGTTTCGTTCTTCAGTACAATCCTTACTGACATGGCCAAATGAGAGACAAAGGGAACACCTCAACCTATCACAAGATGCACTAAGATGTTTATAAGACACACACAAACACGTCGGGGCTGTACAACATAGAAGCAATGACTTCACTCCTACCCAGGAACAGGCTATTGGGCAAGTGAACAGGACCTATATTAGTGTGTCAAAGCTGCACCTAAATTTCCACCCTCCCATCCAAAAGTGCTCTGAATCAAATATAGGCTGAGGTGTTAAGACTTCACATCGCTGCTGCAACCAATGTGAAATATCATGCACAGAAACATTTTTATTATGTAAATAATATGGTAACCACAATGGCCAACCATAACTCAGTATACCGTAGTAGTTCATACTTTACCAGAAACAGTCCAACCCCTGTGGTTTTAAAACTGATAGCAAACAGAGGTACCGAGATATGAATTAGTGCAAAACCTCATTAGTAAAATAACCCAATGAATCCTTAATAAGAGTTTTTCCACATAAAGTCAGTCTGGGGCAAGGTCTAAGCCCCTAAATATTGTAGACATACTGCATTCCATCTCTGAAGAGGTGGAGGAGACATAAAATTGTCCGCTTTCAAATTCTTCCCAATTAGTTCTTGCCGTTCCCTATGATCAGGAGGAGGATCTGAGAGCAGATATCCAACTCCACACTCACCCCAAGTATTTTTACTTCAACTAGGTCCCTCATCTGCTGAGGAAGAGACCTACAAGCGATATCTTAGGCAGTGACCCGGTAGATAAAACTGGATGCTGTACATCATCAGCATTCAAATCTAAATCCATAGTAGTAAGAAAGGAAGTTTGTGGAGCAGGTGGTACTTCAGGTTTAATGTTAGAAGCAGTAGTAGTCCATGGCCCTTGGCCAGGAACGAACTATGGACAGGGTCAGGAATCCAGTGCCCTGCAGTATCCAGCTTCCAGCCAGCGTCTCACAGGAATCCTCCAAAGAACGGGGAGACCACTCACCCCATCAGGAAGCAAAATAGATACGTCGGTTGTTGCGTTGGAGTAGAGAAATATACAGAAGAGTGTACCGCGCAACTCTGAGTAGAATCTTGACCAATACTCACAGACCCAATAGAAAAAACAGATACTTCACTCACGGCATATGCAAGCAGTCAGGGGCAAGAGCAATAGACTGTGCAGTTTCTGACTCACCCTGGTGGAATGTCTGAGATGTAGGTGTGGCACAGGCTCCAGGAATCAGCATCTGACTCACCACTTCACAGTAGGTGCTAAAGGATCTGAAGGAGCACTCAAAACCTGCAATAAAGGACTGGGCACATTAGCAGTGACAACTACCATGTCGGTCTCAGGAATACTTATCTCTGGTTGTTGCAAACTCGAACTGGCATCAGCTACGATAACCTCCAACACACGGTGATGATTCGATGCAAGCAAGGATTTAAGCCATAATTCATCCACAGGTAAGAAACCAGACGATTCCGTAGTAGATAAACTTTGAGCAGTAGTAACCATTGTCATAGCATCAGAACACATACACAGGGTAGATGGTATAGGATCCTGAGCTGACCTGCAGGAGTGGAGCTCTGTTCTCCTGCAGGTACACCAGCAGACTGAATTGACTCAGGGGTCGAGGCCGTGGTCCAGCAGCACCCCACCACAGAGTAATGGCATTTCCCGTGTTCTGGCAAATTTCTCCCATTCACTAAAATACCACCAACAGCTCAATCTGGTTCAATTTCAGTTGATTACCATCTGTATCCCCTTCCTCACAGTCACCCCTGAAAAAGGACATCTAGGCCCAGTGGGCTTTACGGACCAACAAAATTCAATAAATAAATATCAGCAGAGATTTATGCTTGCATAGCTGATGAATGGACGATATACTGACATACTTTTTAACAAATGTATTCAAGAAAATTACATTCCTCAGTCATGGCGAGATCTGTGATCATTCAGTACATGAAAAGGAGATAAAAAGACCCCAGCAACATTAGTCTGATAGATATTATTGAGAAGCTCTTCTCAGAATTTTATTGGAAGATTAAAATAGACATATAGAGACTGGGAGACTTATCCCTTTACCGGCCGGATTTTGGAAGAATCATTCAACATTAGATAATTGTTTTGTTTTACATAATTTAATTGAGAAATATGAGAATTCATCATTAGACATTATATACTACATTTACTGATTTCTCCTTGGCTTTTGATACTATTAACAGGGAGACTTTGTGGGCAGCAATGTATGAATGGGGTATAAGTCCAATATTAATAAATTCAATCAGAAACTGCTACTTAGAAATCTGGGCACAGATTAAAGTGGAGTTTGAAATTAACTTTAAAAAAAACTGTTGACAAATATTGGTGTTAGACAATGCTGCATTCTAGCTCCCACTTTATTTTCAATATACATAAATAAGCTTTTGACGGCACTTGGAGAACCACAGTCAGACTTATCCATTATTAAAACATGCTATTATCTGGCATTAGCTTATGCGGATGATTTGATATTATTCTCATTATCTCCAAATGGGTTACAAAAAGCATAACATATTGCAGACTATTCAAAGAAGATGCCTTTGAAAGTAAACCTTTACAAATCTAAAATCATGATAATTAGTGAAATACACCCTATATTTAAATGGAATATTGATTCTTCCCCACGGAAATAGTCAAGACTTACTCTTATCTGCAGCTAATATCTCTTGAATATTCTGTTGGAAAGTTCACTGTGATATAATGCTAAAGAAAGTTAATACTGTAACACTATTTGGGGTTTAAAAGATTTAATCATTTATATGGGGTGCTTTCCATTAGGCCCTTATTAAGGGCTATAGAGGCAAAATATAATGCACACATTTTTTATGGTGTGGAAATTTGGGATCATATATATTTAGAACATCTGGAAAAAGTCATTCAAGCACTTTGTGCAGCATTGTTCAACGTCCTCCTGCCCATTTTGTTCAGGCAGAGGTGGGCCTTGTGAACTTACAAGCCCTGGCAAAGTCCAAACTTGTAAATTTCTGGATAAGAATAACTGAACTTCCACAACATTGGTTCACAAAAATTCTTGTGGAGCAGCTGGGGTGTAGAAACTCGCAATGGTTAAGTTATCTTAAAAATATTATGGATTCTGTTGCATTATATGTACTTTTACTGATTTTAAGAGCAATATTTCAATCAGTGACCAATATTAATTTTAATTAATAAATAATTGCAAAATATAGAGACAAAGATTTAGGGGCTACTAGTTCATTAAGGTTTGCAAAATGGTACAGTTTCAATGATTGCAAGCATTGGTTTAGTTACTACAGTATCTAGACATACTTGAAAATCCTATTTACAGGAAAACATATGCAAGATATAAAATAGAATTCTTTGATTCCAACATACTGAAGACCCAATTTAATAGGACCTCTGATCCAACGGTTTCTATGTGTTATTGTAATGGAAGAAAGATTGTATCATGTAAGCATTAATCCCTGACAAGGAGGGCTCTTCTAGGAATTAATGCCTGGTTGAGGGTTGGGGCTCGAGGTCATGGGCGAGTGCCCCAACCAGCAACCAAGCATTTATTCCTAGTAGAGCCCAACTTTGGGTGGATTAATGTGCTTGTAACATGGCAAGTGAAAGTGAGTAATGTAACAAGTCAACAGGATGTGGGAAATAAATGAAGAGCAACTGACAATATTGTTTCATGAAATATTATCTGCTGCTGAGCTGTCTACTTTTCAATACATCTCCATGTCCAATGGGGTGTGCAGTTCACAACTGAATATCTTTTACGTTGTGACTGCTGCTTTATGAAGCTTTTAAATTGATTTTTACAAAATACACAAAACTATGATGAGAAATGTTATTTTCTTTCTCTGCAGACTGCTCTCTTCACTTGTTTCGTTCATTTCCAGTTCCAGAATTCAGTACTGCATTCTGGGGACATAGCAGTATTGCACATCTGGCTTCTCACTTGGTTGTGCATGCCAAAGTACACAAATATTCCTGATATCCCCAGAATGCATTCTTGAGTAAAAAAGTTACTGCAAGCAGTAAGCTGAGGTAAACATTCACAAAGATCATTCACGGGACAGTTTTTTAATTCTGTCTCAATCGCTGACTCCATTGGATAGTTGCATAGTATTTTCTCGGACAGCAGGCGGCTGACAGTATCACATAGGTTGCTCCCTCTTGACTGCAAGTATTAATCAATGTGCTGGGGTCAACGACAAGCACGAGCAACATTTCTGCAGTGCGCCCAACCCCAACCGTGTTCTAAGTCTTCTCTTGAGCGGTTACATTGTTGCTGCAAACACTAGGACATTCTAAAGTGAGCATTACTAGGAATTAATCTCCACTTCAGAGTGTACCATGTGTAATGTTTGCACCTATCTAGTTGCTCTGTTTCCTTGTCAGATTTCTTGTCATGTTACAAGTTATCTTTAAATGCCATTGGTATAATAGAACAAGATATAAACGGCTATACCCAATTTTATATCTTTACATGAAACAGATGAAGGTACAATTTTAAACATTCTTTTACCTTTGAGGATGAATTTATTATTAAAAGAATGGTGAATTTTCTTGTAACTACACAAAAGTGAGGAGAAAGATGGTTAAAATATTTGCCCTGGATTAAGTGATTCAGAGTTCTTGTGATACTTAGCACTTTAATATTAATGCTGCTTTCCATAACTGTTTATTGCATGATGCTTTTTTTCTTCTTTTCTGTCTTTGTATTATAATTTTGTATTTTTGTATCTTGATTGTAATGACCTTTTGTGTGGATCAAACAGTAAAGAATACTACTATTACACTTATGGACAGGAAAAACTGTGTGAAATCCTTTCAAGAAACACCAAATAAAACATGCACAGAATCAGCTAAACTGCACGTTACTGAGAGAGCAACACCAGAGGTTTTAAACAGAATACAACTGCTTTCTGTCACCCATCACCAAACCCACCTATTTTAGCACCAGAAATACCCACCATGTTTGAAACAACTGTGCCAGCTGCCAGTGAAATGGGCGACACTGAAATTGTGTTAGATCTGTATCCACTAGAAAAAATGCACCAGTAACTGACTGTCCTAATCCTGTGGACCAACTGCCACAAGTGAGCACCATTTAAAAATGACAACCCGCTACCAACATGCAGCAGTTTAATGTCTGCACCATAGGCAACACAGCAAATCTATATAAAGTACCTCCAGAGATGTCTTTTGTCCAAGGACCATCTTTTCAATGTTTGCCACTTCAAGTGGATTATAGCAGCAGTTTTTTCCAGCAAACATGCAGCTATGGAGATGCAGCTCCATCAATGTCTAGAAAAGCAGACACTATGCAGGGAGTGTTCCAGGTGATAGTGAAGAATACCAGACCTCCGCTGGACCTCCTCTATTAGCATAGCATTCAAGTTATTCTACTCTCATAAAACTGCCTTTTGGTTATTTTGTAATAGTATTTGTATTGAGTTAAAAAACAAGGGGTGTGAGGTGAAGCCCCCAATTCAAACAAACTGTAACCAAAATTAACAGCAAGCACAAGCCCATGCTGTATTCAAAAGCTTTACACTACACAAGTAACAGAGGTCGGGTATTCTCCACTATTGCTGTGTTCCATACTCAAGCATCGTTGCATCAAGAAAATGGCAGCAACTTGTTTCCTTTAAAGCCTCGTAACACAGACCCAATGAATTTGTGAGTCGGCGTGACACAGAAGACATCTGGGTCAGGAAGAGGGAGTCACATGAATAATTCATGTCTCCAACTACCATACACTGATGAAGAAGTAGCAAGGCCTCAGCAACACAGAAGGCAGGGAGTGATTTACCAGTGTTCCTTCGTAGCATGTCCAGTGCCTGCTGCAAATCAAAGTGGGCACTTGCCAATGAACTGGCAAAACTTCTCAATAAATGGCAACATACAAGTCAACAACTATTACAAATAGTGTATAAAAATCATTGGTTGTTGCTTGTAGGTACAGTATAAAAGTATAAATATGTCCCTATTTTATGTCACTTTCACAGTTTTTCATTATAGGGGACTATTTTCTTATCAGTGCAATGTACTGCTATTGGTGTTACAAATAAATCATTATTTAACAATGCCTTATCTCATATCCTTTATTTCTTTGTCCATTTTATAAGTACAGTAACACACTTCAGGGTTTGCTGTTATTGAGGTAATTACCGCACACCCCAAACTGGTTAAAGGGCACATAACTGATGCCTTATGCCTCCAACCAGGCATGGAGTGTGCAGTAATTACCTAATAACCGCACACCCTATTGTGTGTTATTACTTTCTTATTCAAACATACCTTGTTTTCAGTCACTTCACGGATAGTGTTGGAAGAAGCAGCAGGACAGTTTGCACTGGAGAGAGAGGACCGGATAAGTATGTTTTTCATTTTTATTTTATTTAGCAATTTTGGTCCCAGAAAGATATAATGAGCCAAGGCTTGTTTCCAGATGCATCCTGGGAGCACACAAAAGTTAAGTGACTTGCTCATGGTCACACAGTATGCAAGAGGTGGCTGAGGAATTGATACCTAGTTCTTCAGGTTGACAGCTCAGTGCTCTTAACCACTACAATATACTGCCTCCCATATGTGAAGAATGCAAGTGGGGTTGGGGGTGGGTGCTGAGAGGAGGCCGGGTTCCAGGTGGGAGTGGGGAGTGGAGGAATCAAGGACCATAAAAGATGTGAATGGGCCATTTTCTTTTTACAGGGATTAAACATTTTAAAATAATTATGAGGGACTATTTTCTTTATTTCAAGAGTGTTGTTTGGCAGCACTGAAGTGCGTACCCTGCCACACAAATGGGGATGGGCACACTAGTGTTGTAAAGTGTCATGGGGGTGTTTGTCGGAGACAGATGGATTGTTCAGCAGCAGCAGGTGGGTGGGTGGGTGGGCGAACATTGGGGTAAACTGGAGATTGGGACCTCATTGTCATGTGTTGTTTGGTGACATAAAGGAGAGAGGTCTCTGAGTAAAAAAATGTTTTATTCAAAACGACTGCAGAGCAGCAGAGGTGGTCTCAATCTACAGCTCACAAAGTTCATAAATGCCTTCTAATAAACTTTTCACATCTATTATGCAGGCTGGACATTGCTGAAGAAAATTATTGGCACTGCAATGTGTGTCCTTACTATTATGACGTACTTAATGTGAAATGCCCATGTTTCACTGTACAGTGTTTGGAACAGAAAAGCCATCTTTCACAGAAACAGTTTCATGGTGCTGTGCTTCTGTGATTCATTTCCACATCATTGCTTTTCTTATCTTTCAATCCCATAACATTCCAATGATATCATTGTTGTCAGGAACCTATTTCTTTTCCAGTCCTTCATAAATCTTTGAAGCACATAAACTTGAAATTACATTATTAGTTTCCTGCATAATGAGGATACCATTTGCCTGCTGTAAATACTGTAACTCAATTACATTGTGGTGCTTCCCATAGAATGCTGTGAATCTCAATGTCATAGAGATGGCACCAGAGACCTGAGTGCAACATTAAGGTACATTTCAAAATCTCTCGATACACTAAATCGTTTTTGCATTGACTATACATTAAAATTGACATTAAATTATTTATATCTTTATTTATTGAAAACTTTGGAGAATACCTGTGAGCACAATTGCTCTTTTACAAAGGTTCCATGTCAATGACAGAGTTTACAAGGCAACATAACAAAACGTTGAGCAAGTTCCAGTGGAATGATGTCAAACAAGCACAGGCATAGTGGAACAAGTACAAATAAATAGGCTAGGTGAATTGCATACAATTTTATAATAAGGCAGGAAGATAGAATTGTGTAAAATATACATAGTAATGATACACGGCCTTAGAGCTACAGCCAGACACAGTTCAAAGTGTATACTAGGAGGGCATTAGTTAGGATAATTAGCAGTTAGGTTGCATTGAACTGTTAGGGTGGCTCTTAGTGCTTTTAAACTGGTCAAACTTAGGAAGACTGAGCAAGGTATCTGGCATCTCAGTTAACCAACCAGTGGCCCTAACTGTGAATGAACGACTGCCCAGCTGAGTACGGTTGAAAGGCAGTTAAAGGGCATTCCTGGCTATGCTCCTGGTGTTGTAGATACTGGTGACAGGGAGAAGCAGTGAGTTATGGCTGGGGAGGTTAGAACCAGCAGCACATTCTTGGCTAGAGACATGTCTGGAACCCAGTTTTGCTGAGTAGGGGTAACCAAATTGTTTGGGTGTACAGAGGTGCACCTATGGATGCTTGTCAGCCTAAGCACAAAGCAACAAGCCTTATTACAGATCACATTTATTTTGCTGAGAATTGAGTCACAGGCAGTTGCATAGACAAGGAGGCCTTAGTCAACTAGTGACAACACTGAGCTTGCCACTATGAGGTGTCTAGCATCAGCAGTGAGGCTGACCAGTTACACTACAAGGCTCCCAGTCTTCTGTTTACTGCAGACACAAAGTTGTCACGTGGGGAACAAACAATAAGGTATCATCTGAGATCACCTGAGGTATTTAAAGGTTTCCACCTATTCAAGTATACGTGCCAGATCATTGCAGATGACAAGAGGTGATACCTTTTCTTCATTTGTGGGCTTGTGCACAGCATTGTTTTAATTTTTTTGTAATTTAGAATCAGTTTGTTTTAGGAGAACCATTTTCAAGGGTTTCAAATTACCTTACGGATGGCGATAAGGCTGCCAAGGTTAGGGTTCTTGAAATAGATAACAGTATTCTCTCCATAGAGAAGTACATTTGCAGACTGTTAGGCATCAGGCAGGTGGTTTATGAATGAGTCAAACAGTAGGTGGCCCAGAATGGAACCCTGGGAACACCAATGGATACATTCTAACATCTGACAAGGAGGCATCTATCTTAATGCATTGAGTGTGGTTAGTGAGATAACTCTGGAACCAGGTGACTTTGTCTTGTGACATTCTTAGGCCACTGAGTTTGCAGAGAAGGAGTTTATGACCAACCAAGTCAAAGGCTTTTGTCAAGTTGATATAGATGGTGCCAGCTTGCCTCCATCGTCAAAGGCCTCAAGGGCAAAACTGGAATACACAGTGCTGAACTGGTGCTGTTTTTCCAAAATCCATGCTGTTATGGACATAGTATTTCATATGATTCAAGATATAAAGCAAGTTGCTCAGATGCTATTTTCACAAGGGCTTGGACCGGTGGAAGAATATGGAACTTGCCCTGTAAGTAGATTGCTAGAATGGTCGTCACTTTAAAAACTGGTGTGACTAGCACAGATTTCCACTTTTCAGGAATAGGATTAGTGCAGAGAGAAGCTGAAAATTTTGGAAATGGGTAGAAGACTTCCTCAACTACCAGGGCAAATAGCCTCACATCAATTGAATCACCCCGATTCGGGTTTACCAAGCACCTTTCTTATATAATTAGAGGTGTTCCTTACTGAGACAAGTTTAAAATAGAATTTAGGATAGCCTGACTCTGGGCCCAGTGGTTGTGTGTCAACAGAAATAGAGCCTCAGCTGGATGGCAGGGTTTATTTTCTTGGCGGCCACCGCTACCGAACAGAGGGAGCAGCCGCACCCAAGGCTGAGAGAGTGAGCCAGAGCTCAGAGTGGAGCTGCGGCAGCAAGTTGGGGTTTCTCCACCACATCGGAGACTGAGAGATTCGGCAACTTAGACACCAAAGAGGAAGAGCTGCCATAGCCACAGAAGGAGCATCTGTGGCCAGTAGTCAGCAGGCTCCCACAGGGGCCAATCACACTTGGGTGCAAAAAAGCCACCAATTTCAAAACTGCTGCTGGGATATAAAGCATCAGCTCTGCAGCTCAGCTTCAGTTGGTCCTTTGTTTTCTTAGAGGCCACCCCTGCCAGACTGAGGGGTGCAGCCACACCCGTGGCTGAGGAGTGAGCCAGAGGTAGAGCTCAGAGTGGAGCTCAAGGTTTAGGGAAGAGCCGCACCCATGGCTGAGGGAGTGAGTTGGAGGCAGAGCTCAGAGTGGAGCTCGGGCAGTGAGTAGGGATTTCCACCACATCAGAGGCTGAGAGGTCCGGTGACGTAGCAGCCGAAGGAGAAGGGCAGCCATAGCCACAGAAGGGCATCCATGGCCAGTAGTCAGCAGGCTCCCACAGGGGCCAATCACACTTGGGTGCAAAAAGACACCAGTTTCAAAACTGCTGCTTTGGTATGAAAGCTTCAGCCCAGCAGCTCAACTTCAGTTGGTCTCTGTTTTCTCGGCAGCCACTGTTGCCGAATGGAGGGTCACAGCTGCACCTGTGGCTGAGGAGTGAGCCGGAGGCAGAGCTCAGAGCAGAGCTCAAGGTTTAGAGGTGCAGATGCACCCATTGCTGATTAAGTGAGCCAGAGGCAGAGCTCAGAGTGCAGCTCAAGGTTTTTCTCCCACTCACCCTCTCTGCACCACCACCAAAATTAAATGGGTCACTTTGCCCACCCATTCTAGCAAGGAGCCAATAAGTGGGGAGCAGGGGCAGTGCTCCCAGGAGGACCTTCAGCTGGACCTGATGGGAAAACTTGCAATCTCAGCTGGACAAAAGGCCCAGGGCTAGACAGAGGAGCAAATGTGAGGTGCTGTACACACTAACTTTGGTGCAAAGAATTGTTGTCTATTGTTAATTGTATTACAGTGGGTAATTTGCTAATCCAGTAGGCTGTTCTGGGGGTGGATTGTACATGCATGGGGGAGAAGAGGTTTGCTCTGAGATGCTGTTCAATAAGATTTGTAAGATTTAAATCCTTGGGGACTATGTACACATGCTGTGCTGGGTCTACTTGAGGGAGCAACTTGAGTGTAATTTGCTAATCCAATGAGCTTTCTGGGGTGAATTGTACATGCCCGGGAAGGAGTGGGTTTGCTCTGAGACACGCTCTTTAGAGGATTTGATAACTAGGGGTTTGATGCTGGTTACTGGTTGGGGTCTGCAACCTTGTGACATTTACTCGGGAGGTTGATTGCAACTATTACTTGAGAAAGAGTATCATATTCTCTACCTAATTAGGCGTTGCCTATACCTGCTCACCTGGGCACTAGGACAAGCTCACCATGGGGAGACTGAGGAAAGGATCTGATGCACCAGTATGGAGGGAATGCTGAGGGCAAGATGGAGTGGTGGTGTGGGGTGAGGGAACTGCCAGGGGTCTGGGGAATGCAAGATGGCAGGACTGGGAGAGGTGGCATGGGAGGGGGTGGCAGCAGGGAAGGGGAGTGGGGCAGGAGACCAGCAGAGGATTCAGGAATGACAGGCTAGTAGCTGCAGTGGCTGTGAGGTGGCCATCTGGATGGATACATTGTGGAAGCTGGGGAATATTCCACTTGCTGCAGGCTAAGAGCACTGCAGGCAGAGGTCAGCTGGTTGTCAGGAGAGACAAGAAGGTTAAGAGAGGGGATGGGCAGAGCAAGGGTAGGAGGAGAACCACATCGAGTACACGGGAGTCAGAGATTGGAGTGACTGAGGGAAGGGGGTGAAGGGTGGCCTGGGCTGGAATGCAGATCCCAGGCCGCCTCGGGGTGGGCAGCAGGGATAAGGCCGGTAGGAGGGATAGTGTCAAATAATAGGTGCAAGTTCTGATGTCAGTAGCAGAAGAGGAGAACAGTATTTCCAAGAGTGGGGCAGGAGACAGTCAGGGAAGGGAGAATGATGGGAACAGGGTCTTGAAGGGAAGAGGGGTGGGTCTGAAAGATAGGGGTAAGGGAGGAGGAGCGGTGGGGAGAGCAGCCAAGGGAAATTGGAGTGGCACTTGGAGGCGGGGAATCATAGATGGTGCCTTGGCCACTGGGATGGGGCAGCATGCAAAGGTGGTAAGGAGGCCTGACAGGAAGGGAGGGGAAGGGCAGGGAGAGGTCTGAGTGCTGAATGGCAGGAAAGGGGTGTGAGCAGATACAGGAGAAAGGGGAGAAGATGGGGTGGATTAGTGAGTGTTGAGGAACTCTATACTTAAGGGGATCAGGTGGGTAGGGTAGGCGAGGACACAGTCGGATATGGAGGTATCCATACCGGGCATATCAGCAGGTAGAGGTGGGGCAGGCTCTGCTAAGGTTTGACAGATGGGGAAGGAGAAACCTCATGTAGGTAGTGCATGAGGCACCAATGACCTGTCAGAGTCAAGTGGAAATAGTTGGGAGAGATTTGAAGAACTAGGTAAGTTATGCATGGAGGTTGGGTGCTCAGTGCCTTCTCAGAAGTACTTCCAGTACCATTGTGAGGAAGGACATGATTGTGGAGTTTAATTCTGGACTGGTGGAGTGGTGTTGCTCAAATGGCTATGGGCTGGTGGGACTGGGGAATATATGGGTTAGCAGTGACATACAGTATATGCAGCTGACAGGTTGCACTTGAGTGGGGCTGGGCAGGGGATATTGAAGCAGAAGCTGGAGGAATACATTGCTTCCAGGGGCTTTAAACCAGGGAAGGGGGTAAGGTGAGCATGCAGCGAGTGTGCAGGGTCACCAGGTAGGGAAGGTGCACGAGCTGACCTGCCAAACAGAAGGAATGGTAAGAAGAGGCTGCTGGGATGGGAAAGTCAGGATGAAGGGAGGCGAGACACAGAGAAGGAGGGAGATGGGTGGAGGTAGTCTCCCAGAATGCAAGGAGCCTGGTTAACAAAGTAGCTGAACTACAGGCTCCCTTAAGCATAGGAGGGTGGACATGGTGGCCATCATGGAGACGTGAGCCAACCAACACCAGGATTGGGATCTAACTATTCCTGGGTACAGGGTGTATAGGAAGGACATGGGAGTGGGAAGAGGGAGGGGTGGTGATTTTATGAATGACAGGATTAGACACACAAGGGATGAAGGGAGGAGGGAGGGCGGAAGCAATGTGGAAGCAGTTCCTGGACCCAAGAGGTAGGAAACTGAGGCTAGGGGTGGTGTATAGACCACCAACACAGTGCGAGGAGTTGGATAGGGAGTTGGCAGATCAGATTAGATGGGTTTGTAATTAAGGGCGTGGTGATCCTCGAGAATCTCAACCTACCTGGACGTGGACTGGGAACCCAAACCCCTTTAGTGCTAGGGAACATGTACTTCTGGATGCATTCCAGGATAGTCATCTGGTGCAGTTGGTTGGTAAACCAACCAGGCTGGAAGTAACATATTGGACCTGATACTATCAAATGGGAAGACAGTGGGGGAGCTGTGGGTGGAGGACCCACTAGCTGGGAGTGACCACCTTTGAGTGTGGTTCAGGCTCAGCATGAGCAGGAAGGCTGTGGGGTCAGCAACAAAGGTAGTGGACTTCAGACAGGTGGACCTTGGAAGGATGAAGGAAACACTGAGGGCACCCTGGGGGATTAGTTCAGAAATGGATGCGAATCAGAAGTGGAAAATCATAAAGGCCGGCCAGAGGGAAGCAACTGCTGCATGCACCAGGACTCTGAGCAAGGCGTCCAAGGCCAGGTGCCATGCTGGATGACCAGGGTGTGTTGGAGGGGTGAGTGCCAAGAGATCCACTTTAGGAGAATGAAAAGAACAATGAGGATGAGGACAGACAACTGTTTGAAAAAGACAGAAGGAAGTAACTAAGTTAGTAAGAGGCTAAGGCGCCAGGGAGCTGAGGCTAGCTAGGGTATAAGAGAGTGGGAGAAGGAATTCTGTAGGCAGTGAGAGAAAAAGAAGCTGTAGAAACCAGATAGTCCAGATCAGGAAGGGCGAGGGTGGGTGGAGAAGAATGGGTACAGGAGAAGTACTGAATGACTACTGCCTGTGTTCACGAGGGAGGCAGGAGGTCCACTACCCCCATGGACTGGAAAGGTGGGGACAAGGGCAGAGGAGATGATTGATACAGTGATTCTAGAAAACAGGGTATTAGATGGTTTCAAGGCACTTAGGTGGATAAGGCACCGGGACCTGATGGCATTCACCCAAGGGTGTTGAGGGAGATGGCGTGGGTGTTGGCCGGGCCACTGACAGACCTGTTAAACACCTCCTGGACACAGGATGCATATCACTGGACTGTGGATTGGCTCATGTGGTGCCTATCCACAAGAGCGGCCAAAGGACAAGCCGGGTAACTACAGACCTGTCAGTCTCACATCGATACTGGGTAAATTCATGGAAGCAATCCTGAAGGAGAGACTGGTGACCTTTCTGGAGATCAATGATCTCTAGGATGGGCAACAGCATGGGTTCATCTCTTGGGAGATCATGCCAGACCAACCTAATAGAATACTATGACTGGGTCACAAGGGAGTTTGGCAAGGGTCATCGCGGTGGATGTCCTGTATTTGGATTCCAGCAAGGCCTTTTATACTGTCCTTATGGGTGACTGGGGCAAAGCTGAAACAGGTAGGGTGTGGGGCCAAGATGGAGAAATGGATCAGGAATTGGCTAGTAGCTAGACTGCAGTGGGTGGTTGTGGGGGGCTCTTATCTCCCAAACCATTAACCAGCAGTGTGCCGTAGGGCTCTGTGCTGGGGCCAGTGTTGTTTGGACTGATCATGCTAGATATAACACACGAGGTCAGGAGCAGGATCAGTTTGTTCCGGACGACACTAAATTGGGAGCTGTGGTGGATGACATAGAGGAATGTCAGGGGCTACAGGGGATCTGACCAGACTTGAGGAGTGGTCAGCGAGGTGGCAGTTCTGTTTTAATGCAAAGAAGTGCAAAGTTATGCACACTGGGGCAAAGAACCCTAGGAGGGAATACTGGGTGGGTGCAATCAGGGATCACTGAGTAGGAGAAGTATCTGGGGTCCCATAGTAACAGGAGCATGAACAACTCTGCTCAATGCAGGAGGGCTGTAGCTGGGGCCAATAGGATGGGATGCATTGAGCAAGGATTCTCATCCAGGATGGGGAGGTGATCATGGCCTGCAGGTCCTTGGTCAGGCCGCAGTTGGAGTACTGTGTGCAATATTGGCATCCATATTTGAGGAAGGATATTAAGCTGCCAAGGCAATGCAGCAGAGGGCAATGAAAATGTTACAGGGATGGAGGGCAGAACCTACGAGGAAAGACTAAGTCAGTTGAGTCTGTTCACCCTGAAGGAGAGAAGGGATCAGGGAGACATGATTGAAACTTTCTAATACTTGCAGGAATCAACAAATCAGACACAGGGGCTATTTAAGCTGAGAAAGGAAGGGACACAAGGGAGCAGTGGCTAAGATTGGAGGAAGGCAGGTTCAGGAGGAGATGAGGAGGCATTATTTCACTGAGGAGGGTGGTGTTGAAATGGAAAGCTCTACCAGAGGAGGCGGTGGCATGTGGAGACGGTGGGGAATTTCAAAGGGCATAGGACAGGGCAAGGAGGGGGCTGTGTTAAGGATTCTGAACAGTTTCAGGAGGTGGAGGGTTGGTGGGGAGGGGCAGCTGCAATATAAGGGTGCTAGCTGCACACAGCGCAGACTTGATAGATCGTGAGGCCTGTTTCTGCTGGTAAGTTTTCGTATGTTTGTAACAGAGCTAAGGTCAGTGAATGTAACATTTGAATTTGTTGGCAGTTTTGGTGGGATCAAGTACATCATGTCCAATCATGGAGCATATTTGGTAAGGTTTTGTCACCCTTATCAAGGATTTCTGAGATAGTCTCCCAGAATCTTTTGCCAGTGCTCCAGTTCTGTGTTTGCTGGGCCTATAGCTGGTTTTCGTCAATCAAATACTAGTAGTCCATTTACTCCTGGCTTCCATGTATTTTGCAGATGGAGTGGGGACCCAGTCTCTCTGGCCAGCACCCATAGATTATCCTCTCTCTCATGAGGGCTAGGAGCTCCAAGGTGATCCAACCAGCAGGTATACCTCTCTTACTTTATGCTTTTGAAGGGAGAAAATTGAATGCAGGCGGCTGTGAATTCCACGACAATGAATTCTAGGGCTGAATCAATATCAGGGACGGCATCAAGGAAGCTCCAGTCTAGTTGGGCCACATAGTATGTGAATTCTTTCACATTCATTTTGCATATGACATGGCTGTTTACACCAGGAGAGGGCCCTGGCCTGTTTTTCTTCCCACAAGCATTGTACCAGGAGTGGTCACTGATGGTATCAGGCAGAACGTTGACCTTTTGACCATGTCTGAGTGAGTTTCTAGTATCCAATCGAGTAGTGCTGCAGTGCCAGATTTATAGTTAGCACTGGTGTGCTTAATGATCATCTCTGTTAGAAATAGACTGCAATCTTATCTCTGTGTGCCTGGTACTGCACATTGCAGTCCCTTATTACTATGAATTTTCTGTTCTGGTTACATTGTTTAAGATAGCTAGACAAGGACTCCATACCTGCTTGTTGTTTACTATGTGGATACAGACTGTCAAGTGGACAAGAGATTTTGACATTGTGCCAACAACAGTTAATAGGCGAGAGATTCTCAGTCCCTAGGCAGGTCTTTGATTTCAAGGTGTGAGGCTTGCAGGTAAGATCTGAGATACTGTAGATCAGACAGTCCCCACCCACTTTCCTAGTCCGTCTTCTCTGAAGACATTGGAACCTAGTAGTGAGATGGTGGAGTCTGGTATTTCAGGGTTAAGCTAGGATGCAGTAAGGGAAAGGTCCAGTTGCTACTACGCCACCCAGGCTTTGAGTTAAACAAGTTTCGTGAGGAGACTACCAATGTTTAGTGAGATTATATTTAGTTTCCTTGACTCTCAGAGCCCTGTCCAGAGTTATTTGCACAGTGTGAGTTGTGGTGAACATTTGTGGAAAGTCCAGCCAGCCAACCTCAGAGTAAACAAAGGTTTTAATCAGGAGTACCCTATTCCAATCAAGGCAAAATCAGACAATATGAATCAGATAGGAACAATATAGGCCCACTCACCCAGGTGTTTTAAACTTAAATCTTTTTAATAATGTAGATATAAAACAGATAGAAAGTCAGATGCATATCTGACTTGTATATCCTACTTTTCGGATCTCTCCTTCTTCAAGGATACACTGTAATTTACTCTAAAATAAAATATATTTGTATTTACATTGACTTAATTTCTTATGTCTTACATTAAATATTTTATGAAAACATGAGCATTCGATAATTTCATACTCTCAATAATCATTCATTACATCATTGTTTATCTTAATTCCGGAACCTTTTTTTCATTAGATAGTAGCATAAGCTATACCACAGTAATTGTTTGTTTAGTATAAATTGCACAAATATATATTGCTCATTGTTGCTGTTTCTGTTCAAATTTTAATTATCCTTCCTCATAATATTCATTCTCTTGCTATGTGCTTACCTGTCAGTGCTTGCGTTGACTCCCCTCCCACAGCCACCCTCCCACCCAAGGTCATCCCTACATTTATAGGCCATCAGTCACGTGACCAGGTCACGTGATCCCCAACAGACCATCAGTCTGTTATCCCATCTGCAGGTTATACTGACTGTCCACTAGGAGTCAGTACTGTGCACCCCTCTTCTTGTATTTCCATTTTGCTGAAACTTAATCTGCCTCCACATCCTCTATTACTTTACTCCTGATCGCCACTGGCAACTCTCTGTTGCCTTTTAGTGGTGCAACTATACCTGGATTCAAACCTTGCACCTTCTCCACCCAAAGTGGACACCTTTCCTCCAAGCCACCATGTCTGCCAAATACTACCTACCTCTTTCTAACTCTATAATGAAAATACCCTTACTTTCCTCTATAAATGGCTTACTGTGTGTTTTTCTTGTTGGTAATGTTCCTCCTATACTACAACCATGCCTGCCCTCCAACCAAGTCTACCTATGACTGAGCTCATACCTGTCCATGAAATTGTAACACACAGCACTGTTAATCACTCTATGTTGTATACACTGTGCCCCCAACAGTCTGCACTGCCCTCTCCCCATTCTGATTGCCCTGCAGTTCTCTCCTCTCCATACCTATATCTGTCACTATATCCCACCACTTATCACACTGAACGTCCAACTCCTCCAAACTTTCAGGTCATCCCTGCTTCATCTTGCCCTCCTCCTCCTACTCCTGCTATCTGGTAACATACACCTCAGCCTGACCCACCTGTGTCCCACCTCCCCAATCCAAGACACAGAATCGCCTAATTATTGCCTCAATTAATATCAAGTAGCCTATTGAAAAAAGATTACCTCAGTCCTGGATTGCCCAACAATCTCCGGATAGTCTGGCTCTGACTCAAACATGGCTGTCTCAAGGCACCCAACTCTGCAGTAGCTATCTATCAATGGATATTCAATCCTTAGGGCTGATTGACATGGCAAAAAGGGGGTGCCATTTATAGAAAGAATCCACTGCATGCCTCCCTTTAACAATCCTGCCTCTCTTCTATGGTGCACAGGCATTGGCTGTCAAACTACTCCTAGGTACTCAGGGGAAAAGTATTAACCTCGTGGTCACCTATATTCCCCTGCAGAACCAGAAGCTAGCCTGTGACGAAGTACTAACTACTCTCGTCATTTCCCAGCAAGCTTGAACTCATACCGACAGGTGACTTCAATGTCGACTGGCTTTCCTGGACATCCACTGCTTTCAAGGACTCAGCTGCCACCATGGACCTTGTCCAAATGGTCAAGACCCCTACTTGAATTAAAGACAAAACAGGATCCTCCACCCTCCTAGACCTCATTTTTAGCCAACCGATCAAAAATATCTCTCAAATTACCATCCACCCCTGACACCCTTAGCAACCACACTCCTGCGAATTTCTGTGGTCAAATAAGTCCCCTCCTCCCCACCTAATGCAGGCACCTAAAAAGTTTTGCTACCTAAACTGAAAGCCTTCCACCAGGCCTGCAACTGGTCTACCATTTTCTTTTTTTTTTTTTTAATTTAAAGTTCATTCACACAGTTTCACCATAAAGGCAGCATACAAAGAAGCCATGAGAGACACATTTTATAAGTAAAGGATGCTGCCCCAACCCCCTTACTGCAGTAACCCATCGCAAAAACCTGAAAATGCCGAGCCTCTAATTAAAAGGCCTTGTAAGAGCATTGAGCCTATAGTAAACTTAGTTTGGAACAAAAGAGATTAATGAGTGAAGAGGATCCCAGATTCTAACATAAGTTGCCAGTCTGTTATGTAGGCTGGCTATTGCTTTTCTGTGTGCGAGTTTGATAAAACTTCTCTTACCCATTCCTGGAAAGAAGGGAGGACCTGTCTTTCCAATGACGGATAATTATTTTCTTAGCCGACAAAGCGACCATGGATATGTGAAATTTATGCACCTTGACTCTAATGGAAGACAGATCCCCAAGACACATACCTCAGGGATAAAGTATTCTTGGAGGCCCAGCAAGGGTCTAAGGAGGTTTGAATTGAGACCCAAAAGGTGGAAATACTTGGGCAAGACCAAAGCATGTGAAAAAGCGTGCTTCATCTTGCAAGCATTTGTTACATTTAATGGAGTCTAAGTAGCCCCACTTGTGGAGCTTAACTGGGGAACAGTATAGGTTGTATAATACATGATATTGCATGAGATGCAGTCTATCCTGAGAGATAAATTTGTGACATGACTTCAGAGTGACGCCAATCTAACTGCAGATGGAGAAAAAGTTACTCAAAATCTTGATGGTCGAAGGGCCCCGAACTTTATGAAACAAGACCTGATATAATTTAGAGATTAAGCCAGAGGACCCAGAAAGCAGGGATATCTCAGGTATCAGAAAGGAGATGCTCTGAGAGGAGAGTACTCCCCAAGGAGATTACTAGTAAATGCCTCAATTGCAAGACTTTGAAGAAAGAAGAAATCGGAATATGAAATTTTCTAACCATCTCCTCCACTGATAGCCTGTGCCCCTTATCATCAGTAAGGTCAAGAGCTTCCCTCTTCAAGTTGAGCAACCAAAGATGGGAGATTTGATTCTTGTTAATAGTAAATAATGAGGAAATTCCATACAGACTGGGCCAGGTCCAGATGGGGAGAGTACTGCAAAAAGGAGCATATCTGAAGGTAGACCTTTAAAAGGTCCTTATTATAGGACAATCTACAGCTGTACTTACTTGAGATAACTTAAAGAAAAATAACACAAGAGGGTCCAGATTATTGGCCTTAAATGCATCCAGTTCTATTTTGAGCCAAATTGATTGCACTTCCTCTGGGCGGAGATATCCACCAAGAACATTTACATAGGTGACTAGTCCAATAATATATAGCCAGGTGGGGATTCAACCCCTTCCAATTGGGAGCTGCCAGCTTATGGTAAGCAGGATGGGATATCTATCTGCCCAGATAAATTTAGTAAAAATACCGTGAACCTTTTTGAACCAGACTAAGGAACAAAAGCATTAGAAGGGACAACGGGTAAAAATCCTAAGAAATACATTAATTTTAATTATATTAATTTGGCCCCACAGAGATAGGAGTTTGGACCACCTCTCTAAATCATGTGTAATGCCCTGCAGTAAAGAATCTAGGTTTTCCTTGAACCATATTAAGGGGTTACGTGAAAGTTTAATACCCAGATACTTGAAAGACTATGAAGTCCAGCATAGCCCCAAGACTAATATCTGTTTGAAAACTTTGTGATTTAAGGGAAAAACAAAGGGACTTACTGGCAATTAATTTATAATTAGACAGAGCACTGAACCTTGCACTTCACTTAGTAAAGCCAGAACAGAGGATACGGATAGGACAAATGTATTAACAGATCATGAGCATATGCGGTAACCTTCACTACATGCCTTCAATTCTAACTCCTTGTATGGAGTCATTATTGAGAATGTTTTGGATAAGAGGTTCCAGATATAAGTTAAATAATAAAGGGAGAGGGGACCCCTGTCTAGTATCTGAATGAAGCGGAAAGAGTGGGAGAAGGCCCCATTCATGAAATCCTTGCTGATTGGCTTTTATAAAGGCGGCAATCCAGGAGATAAACAGAGAAGGGATTTGGAAAGCCTCCAAAGTGAGGAATAAGAAATACTAGTTCATACAGGTCGAATGCCTTCTCGGTGTCCAAGGAGACCATGCCCGCTGGGAACTCCGCATTCCCTGGTAGCTGAGAAGACATCGACAAAGTGTGTAAATGGTCAGAAGATAATCACCCTTTCATGAATCCAACCTGGTCTGTTCCTATTAACCCAGGAAGAACCAATGCTAACCTGTTGGCCAATATTTTAGAAGAATCTTGACATCTTGGTTTAAAAGACAGATGGGTCTGTAACTTTGAACCTTGTCAAGGTCCTTATCAGGTCTGGGAAGCAGAACGATCAGGGCCTCATAGAGATATGGATCTGTATCCTCCCCAGATAGGATATGTTGAAATAAGTGACCAAGTATTGGTACAAGAAGGTCTCAAAAGACCTTGTAGAATATAGGAGAAAATCCATTTGGACCAGGGACCTTATCGGCAGGCAATTCACTAATAATCTTGGCAATCTCCTCCTGGGAAATAGGGACAACCAAAGTTTCACTGGACCTGTCAGGAAGAAGGGCAAGTGGGAACCTCTTAAATAGCCTTGTATATCTTCTAGGCAGGAGGGTGCTCCATGTGCAATACAGTTTATAATAATAAGCAGCAAATTCTGGGCTATTTCGTTAGGAGACACTTTGAGAGTTCCATCTGCTGATGACCTGATAGGTGGGATAAATCTCATTGACTCCTGCTGTTTAATATGTAATTCCAGTAAACCTCCTGCTTTTTCCCCTTGATCTGTGTATTTAGCTCCGGTATGAATAATAGCTAGTTCTGCTTTCTCTTGAAGTAACCCCAGATATTTGTCCTTTAATTTTAGGAGTTTCTGACTATCCTCATCTGGAGGATTAGTTGGAAGGTATGTTTTCAGAGATCTAATTTGGGATAAGAGGTTTAAGGTCTTCCTCTCGCTTTCTTTTCCTACCAACCTCCATGCTAATCAGTATTCCTCTCATGAAGGTTTTAAAGTCCCCATCACCAGATATCAGGTTTTACACCCTCTAAGGGATTAGTGAGGAAAAATATTCTTTTTTTCCCTGACAAGTTTGCAATATTTAGCATCTTTAAGAAGTTGATTATTGAACTTCTATCTGGTTTCCCTGTTACCTGAATTGAGCAGTACCAAATTGCATACCACCAGTGAGTGGTCGGAGATTGGGCCTGGTTGAATTGACAAGGTCTTCACCCGGGCAGGAGGCACTGAGAAATAAGTAAATAGTCAGTGAGGGACTGCGAGCCATGCGCTGAGGATATAAAGTAAACTCTCTGGAATCAGGGGCAAGACGCGCGCAGACGTCGCAGAGCCCACATTGCTCTAATAGCTCCCTGAATGCCTTCTGTCAAGGGGTAACTCCACCCGACCACTACCCAGACTATCTAAATGAGAATCAAATACTTGATTGAAATCTCCCCTAAAATAATTTTAGTGGGAATCATTAGGAGAATGATAGATATAAGTCTCACAAAGAATCTGGGGTCATCCTGATTAGGACCATAGAGACAGCCCAATAAAATTGGGATAGACCAGAGGTGCCTCTGACCAAAATAAACCTTCCCTCGGTATCTTTGATCACTTGTGTAGGAGAAAAGGGATACTCCTGTTAATCATGAGCATGACCCCAAAGCTATTTGTTTTGCCCTAGGCACTGTAAATCGATCCCACTTGTTGCCTCCTTAATTGCAAAGCTTCACCTTCTAATAAATGGGTTTCTTGTAAAAAGTTATCTGTGACTTCAACAAACTTAAGTGTTTAAGAACCTGAAATTGCTTATGTTGCTTTCTGATCTCCTTAACATTCCAAGACACAAATGTTAACTCATTTACCATCCAGAAGAGATAACAAACTGAAATGATTATACTCAGCATAGAGATGTAAAATCCATTACCTATACCCCAGGGTTACGGCAGTAAAACCCACCTCTTCCCTAACCCACCCAGAAGTAAACACCACCCATCCCAGTATCCCCCAAGCCCCAACCACCTGCCCCCAATCTGTCACAAGCTACATTCAGCACAGTACTGGTTCTAATCCCTCTGCTCCCGCCCCGATAGTAAACTTTGCTATTTAGTGCTGTTGCACACAAAACAACATTCAGAAAATTAGCCCTGACAGTTGTACCCTCTACAGGAACAGTAGTCCTGGACCTTCACCTCATTCAGACCAAGGTATGGGAATGAGAAAAAATAACATAGGAAGTTATGACAGAGCCATCTCAATGCCCACTCGCCTGGGTAACCTATATTAAAATCGGAGGCATTGGTTTCAGCCACACCTGGAGGGAGAAATGCCCCAGCATGCTTTAAAGACAAATGTTAGAATAGTAAAACTGGAAAATATAGACCAGAGGAGAAGGGCATAAAACTACCTTTCCCCACTCTCAGCCAGAGTCCAGTAAACAGGGCCTCCATCGGCAATCGGGAGTACTGCCTCCCAGCTAAGCAATGCTCCTGTTAAAGCCCTCATGAGTGGAGTTTCCTCACATGTCCCCAAAGGTAGAAGCACCCTCTAGCGGTCAATTCCCAGACCCAGCCCAAGTGGGGACGAGATGGAGAAAGCCCAGGACCATCCCAACAACAAAAACCAGCCCACAACCAACCTGGGCCTCTTCAATCCCCAACAGGAACCATCACAAAAAACGTGGCTCGCAACCCCCAAGAAGGCTCGAAACCCCAGTGTCCTTTACATCGGGCCACTATAGGCTCACTATGAAACGGAAAGAAAAGAAGGAACGGCTGGCCTGCAGTGACCCCCAAGTTCACTTCAAACTATGCAGTCACCTGAGTCTTTACAATCCCAAGATTTCTCCGAGGAAAGAAAATAAAGTTCGAGTTCTTGGCTCCGTGCAATGCTCGATACTACGCCACCACCATTCAAGGGTCTTTGAAGAGTCAGGCAACATGGACTTAAGGCTTCTCAGGGTTTCTTCAGAGTCTTCATAGCTTTTCCAGGATCCGTTTGCTGAAATCTGTAGTCTAGCTGGATAACCCATTCTGAACTTCAGGCCTGCGCAATTGAGCTTGGAAACAATAGAGTGAAATGCTCTAGCGTTTCATGTGGACTGAGATGGATAGATCTTGGGAGATTCTCAGCTTTACATGTTCCCAGCGAACCTCTTGCAGGGCTCACACTTTTGTAGAAAATGTTGTTTCTACAGGTAATTCAGGAACCGCACATGATAGGGAAGGGGTTCCTTGGGGTGGCTTAGGCTGTAAAGCCCTGTGGGCATGCTCTATTATGTAGCCAGAACCAAATGGGATGAGCCTGCCACCCGCTCGACCAATTTTCGAACAAAATGCCTTAACATTTTGGCCTTCCTCTCCCTCCAGTAAACCGAGAACCACCACATTGTTTCTTCAGCTCCGACCCTCAAGGCCCTCGAACTTGGTTTCTAGACAGAGACATTTTCTGGCACATTGAGACAATTCAGGTCCAGACTACCAATTCTTTTCTCAATAGAAACAATTCAGGCTGCGTTGTCAGAAACAAACAATGAGAGCTCATCTAATTTTCTGGATAACGACTTCAAGTCCATTGCCATATCCTTCATTTCCTCTCGAAAGGGTTTGAATTCCTCGAGAAATCTGACCAAGCTGATTAGGGTTCCTGATCACCACTTTGGATGGGAGATCAGAGCTAGAACCACCCCAAGGCCCTGGATTTTAGGGGCCTTCTCGGAATTGTTGAGGGTATGTTTCTGTGGGGCTTTCTTCATATAAGCCTCCATCCATTGAAAGATATCCAGACCAGATTGCAACAGCTATTAAACAGCGTAAAGACTTAGAAACAAGAGAAAATAATAAAACAGAGCACCAAAACAAGCTAATTAAGAGACGTGAAGTGGGAGCTACTTGAGGAGCTGCTACTCAGCACTCTGCATACGTGATCTCCCGGTTTCCCATTTTCAATGCTACCAATGTGGATGACGACTGTCCTACTTTATCAACACCTTCAACTCTGCTTGCCATGCCTTTGCTCCTTTGAAAAGCAATACATTAAAAACTGAACCAATCCCTGGGTATCCTAGCCTTACTTGATATGATGCACCACCTGAGACAACCTCTGGCATAGGGCACTAGATTCCCAACACCCGGGATAGGCAACTCTACCGAGAAGTCAGAAACAATTGTACATGGGCTATCCGCCAAGCTAAAGCAATCCACTGTTGCCAGGCCCTCTTGGCTACCTGAGCTTAGATATGGACTTCTGGTGCAACATCAAATAAATCACCAGGAAGATGGATCCCCTGCCACCACACCCAGCTTGCTGTTGAAAGAAAACTAGTCCATGACCCTTAACCATTTCAAACACTCTTAATAAGGCATTCTCAAATCTTAGCAGGGTGTTTCCCTGACTTCTTTGACCCTCCATTCTTGACCCCACCCTGCAGAGTCAGATGCCCCTTCCATCTCCATAGTATCTCCCCAGCTCTGCAAGAGGATACATCACCAGCTTCATAAACAAGTCTAGACAGAGTGGTGATACCCTCGATCTAAAACTTCTAAGACTCACACTGGATGAGGTTCTCCACCCCTGACAAAAATCTTCAATTTATCCCTCTGCCATGGACAGTTCCCTCAGCTTGGAAATATGCAGTTATCACACCATTGCTCAGGTTGGTGACTGCCTGGTTCCCAATAACTACCACCCTATCTCTATTCTGCCCCCCAAAGCACTGGAAAAATTGTATCCAACCAACTGACGGAATATCTCACCATTCTAACCACTTTTCCCTGTCCAACATGGCTTCGCCAAGGACACAGTACCACAGCTGCACTCCTCGAAAACACAACTTTCATACACTAGGCCTCGACAGTAGTCAGTTGGTAGGATCTGTCTACATAGGCCTTATCAAAGCATTTGATACTATCAATCACTCCCTACTGCTCCACATTCCCATCTGTAGGGATTGCCTCTGAGGTAGTATCCTGGTTTGCTACTATTTGGAGAACTGTTCCTAAGAGTTAGGTCAGTTTCACCCTCTTCTCCTGCTTCCTGTTCACTCTGGTGTCCTCCAAGGATCTATACTTGCCCCCTCCTTTCAGCCTTTTCCTAAACCCTCCCCACTCTTACCTGGAAGAATGCTCCTCTATGCAGATGATGTCATTATCTTTGACTGTCATCCCAACCCCATCACTCCAAACCTTGTTCCAAGAGCTCTTCCTCACCATTGAATCCTGGTTTGTGACCCATAGATTAATTCTCAGCTGCAGTAAGACCAAATCCATGGTCTTCACTCACCGCCAATCCTGCCTCTGTAACTTTTCCCTAGCCATCTATAATTTTGCCAATGTCCCTATTGAATAGGTGCCATCTTCAAGTATCAAGGATTAACCTTTGATAACTACCTCTTCTTTCATGCTCACATACAATTTCTCCTATCTGCACTCAATACCAGGACTGGACTGCTGTACGGCATAAACACTACCTGTCCCGGAGGCTCTCCATCTGGTAGTACCATCTTTTGTTCTCTCTCTGGTTGACTACAGTCTGGTGATCTATGATTCAGCTGACCCAACATCCCTCTCTCAGATAAAGACTACACTGAACAAAGCATGTAGGCTGATCACGAGGTCACGACATGCTGGCTCATACCTGCCACTTATATAAATTTGCTGGTTGGTTAAGTCTTGAAGCCAGACTTAAATACACGACCTGCATCCTTGCTAAGAAAATCTCACTCAGATCTAACCCCTCAGGACTTGACTCCTGGTCTCAATCACCCACCCTGCCTGAATCTCCAGAAGTGCCTCTAAAGCCTTCTACCTTGGCCCATGCTGCAGAACCTCACAGTGTCAAAGAGTCATTTTAAATAGGGCTCCTAAGCTGCTTAATGATCTCCCACCATTCATCTCCCTTGTACCCACCTTAGGCCCTTTCAAATCTGCCCTCAAACACTATATTTTGGAACAAGCCACCTGTGACTGTTTCTGACCCAGACTGCCAGGGTCCATGCATCTGGCCTTTAGACCCCTCACCTATGTGTCCCACCCCTCAACTCACTCATCCATTATGTTTCACTAGTTGTCTACTCTCCAGCTTCAATTATGGGCTATACCTGCCTGAGATACTCTTCTCCTGCAATTGTTCCTACAGTACAACTCTGACCCAATTGGCCTGCTTACTTGCTTGTATAACCTGTGTCTATCTGTTTAAAGTCAATTGTATAACTAGGGTCCCTCGTCATGCTTATCAACCTGTATTGCTCATGTGCTACTCAGTATAACTCTGTATATCCTGTTGTATTTTGCTTTACTATGTAATGTTGCCACCAATGAACTTTATATAAACTGTATCAACCTGTATTTGCTCATGTACAACCCAGTATAACCCTATATATCCTGTTTGTATTTGCTTTACCATGTAATGTTTGCCTTTCATGTACTTTATGTAAACTTTATCCTCTCATGTATCTGTGATGAGGATCCTTTGCAAAAAAGTCCTTGACTCAAAGGTTTTATTCAGATGATTTTAATAAATAAATAAAATGTTTTTCTAAGTGCTCTATCAATAATAAATATAATAATAATAATAATAATAATAAAATAATAAATAATAATAATATAATAATAATAATAATATAATAATAATAATTTTTATTTATATAGCACCTTTCAACATATCAAGGTGCTGAACAATTTAAACAATTCAATCATTACAGGCAAAAACATATAAATAAAATCAACATGCCACGAGATAAAAATATATGGTAATAAAAACCAGAGCATTAATAAATAATTAATTGTCTAAAAAGCCATGCTCCACAGATAAGTTTTCAGCTCTTTTTAAAAAGTTCCGAGGAGGTGCACTGCAAGCCGACATGGTGAGAGTTCCAAAGTGGGTGCAGCAAATGAAAATGCTCTGCTGCCAGAGGATTTCAGATTCACCTTGGGATCTCTAGCAACCCCATGTCGGCCGAGTGGAGCAATCGGTCAGGGCAGTAAGGTACGAGGAGATCTTTCAGGTAGGCTGGACCCTGGTCGTGAAGGGCTTTAAAAGTCAACAAATGACTTTAAAGGTGATCCGCCACCGCAAAAGGCAGCCAGTGCAGTTCGCGCAGCACGGAGTGATGTGACAAAACGACTTGTCGCCATCAGAACCAGGGCCGCGAGCATTCTGCACTAGCTGCAGGCAATGGATTTCAACCCGGAAAGCCCAAAGTACAGGGCGCTGCAGTAGTCCAGCTGTGAGGATACAAATGCATGAACCAAAGTAGGCAGGAGTCAAACGGAACAAGATGCTTCACCCTGGCAATGTTCCTAAGATGATAAAGGAAGTCTTGACAACAGCAGACACCTTTAAGAGTCAGCTTATTGTCAAGAATAAATACAAGCTACGACCTGTTCTGAGGACGGCAAAGGTACTCCGCCAAGACTAATTCCAGACGGAGCACCGATATCGCCTCACCACCCACCACCAGGATCCACCACCAGCACCTCTGTTTTCTCCGAGTTCAACTTTAGCCAACTAGAATCCATCCAGTCTTGGATCTCCCTCAGACAGCTGTTAAATACAGAGAGCTCCATCCTGGTCATGTGCAAAGACAGATAGAGCTGGTGTCATCCGCATAGCAGTGAAACCTCAGCCCATATCGTCTGATGATACCTCCGAGGGCAGCATGTATACTGCAAACAACATGGGCGATAGCACAGATCATGGAGCACTCCACATAACAGAGATTGGGTCAGAGGAAAAAATCCGATACAACTCTCTGTGATCTCCGGTAAGGAATAGCGTGAACCATTGCAAACGGTTCCAGACATTCCACAAATATGCCCCAGACGAGCTAACAGCACCATGTGGTCCACTGTGTCAAAGGCTGCAGAGAGATCAAGAAGAACAAGAATGGAGCGCTCTTCTGATCCCTCGCCATCAGCGGATCATTTAACACCAACCAGCACGGTCTTGGTGCTATGTCTTTACTGAAGCCCGACTGGAAGGATTCACAGACATTATGGATGGTTAAATGGTCATCAATTGACTCGCTCGACCTTCTCCAATAACCTTCCCAATAAAGGGAAGATTAGAGATAGGTCGATAGCTAGAATAAAGTCGGGTCCAAGGAAGCTTTTTCAGAAGAGGAGTTACCACAGCCTCCTTCAAGGAGCAGGAAACTCACCGATTCAAGGAGCACCAGACTATTTGCGCCAGGACCGGACCAATGGTATCCAAACAACCCAAAATAATGGAAGTCGGACCAGGATCCAAATCACAACTTGTGGGGCGCATAGACTGGATGATCCTCATAATGTCCACGAGCTCAGGTTGTCGAAAGGAACTCCAGGAGAAATGAGGCACTGTTATCTCATGCTGACCAGAGGCTTCTCCCATGAGAGCTTACCGGACCCAGGTTCTTCCTGATGTCGGCCACTTTAGCTGCAAAAGAATTAGGCGAGCTCATCGCACTCTATTCTTGAAAAAGCTTTCCGAACATGCAGGCAGGCTGGGTTGCACAGTCTGTCAACAGTTCGGAACAGCTGAGCCGGTCGATTCTGAGCAACTGCAATCTCCCTGGACAGGAATTCTGCCTTCTTATGGGTGATTGCAGATTGATAGATTAACATAATGTTCCATCAATCTAGAGTGGTCAGCATCAAGGGCGGACCTGCGCAGCGGCTTCGAACCTTCGACCCTGTCTCCGCATCTCCCTCAGGGACCCATCAAACCATGGGGTTCTGGGCGAAAGGGATCTGGGCGCTCACTAACAGGAGCAATAGAATCCAGTGTCATCGTGACGGCCTTATTATAGGCCGACACAGTGCTTCTGGATTATTGCTCACCAGACTGAAGGATGAGAGGTCAAGGACCGCTGCTAGACCTTGTGGAGTAACATTCTGTAATGGGCAGCACCTGACCATCTCTGCAGGGTTGGTCTTCTCTGGGGGTGCAAAACTGAACCTCGCGATGTGGTGATCAGACCAGGCGACTGGTTCCACCCCCATGTCAGATGCGTTGATCCCTAGAAGGAAGACTAGATCTAAGGAGTGTCCAGATTTGTGCGTTGCAGTGGAAACCACCTGTGTAAGGCCCATAGAAGACATCAATTGGAGGAAGTCGTTACCCAAATTTGAGAATTCGTCATCGACCCAGGCATTGAAGTCACCCAAGGACCATCAACCTGGGTGACTCAACGACACTGTCGATAAAGGAGAATCTGCTATTCTTGTAAAGCGTCTCCCATCACCAGGTGGACGGTAGATGAGGACGATTCTGACACGCCACACCTGCTACGACTGTACACTGAAAAAAGACCCAGTCTCACCGACTACCACATTCATGAGACCCAATCTCGCCTTGAAACAGACTGCAATCCCCGCCCCTGCAGTCCAATCTCGGGCGGTGTATCACCGAGTACCTGGCCGGAATCATGGCCTCTAAAATGGGGCCAGAGTTTTCATCCAGCCAGGTCTCGTGATGCAAGCCAGGTCGGCCTCCTGTAAACAATATTCCTTAAGAACGATGCTCAGAAATAGCCTGTTATTTTTCTAAACCTTCAGTGGATAATCAAAACAGTTATATTTATAGTATCATTTGACTTCGGTTTTAAAGGTGTTACATATATTTGAAACTCATATACCTTTGTTTATGTTCCATCCGTGTTTGTTTCTTTATCTGAAAAGTGACCATACATATTGTAAGTTCCTTATCTTAATGTTTAACTAACAGTATTTTTTTCTATTACACAGTCAAACAGTCAGTTCTATCTTAACTGTGCCCAATTTCCCAGACATCCTCAGTATAAAGGGCTCTTACAGCAACAGCATGCTGCCTCCAGAATAAAGAAGCAGGGGCTGTGCTTGCGCTCCACCGCAATCAAAGTAAGTTAAAACTAGGGTCCCCACGACCCTAGCACTGTGAAGAAAAACATGCGAGACAGTGAATATTATGATAAAGGATAATTAAAGTTTGAAACAGAAGCAGGAACAGTGAGCAACATATATTTGTGCAATTTATATTAAACAAAGAATTACTGCAGTATAGATTAAGTTACTATCTAATGAAAAAATGTTCCTTAATAGATTCAATAGACATATACAATGAAGTAATGAATAATTAGCGAGAGTATGAAATTATCAAAATGCTTATGTGTTCGTAAAAATATTTAATATATGACAAAAACCGGCCGGTGGTGCTGAGGGTTGAGGTGCAGGATGCCAACACACACCACGCCCGGTGACCCGAGGGGGGAGTGACCTCAGGTTGCCGGGGTCAGCAGAGGAGGGAGGGATCGAGCATCCAAAGGACTGCTCTCTCTCCAGGAGGGGAGAGTTGTGGTCCTGCTCCTTGGCTGCCCCTAGTGGAAGCCATATGGCAGCGCCAGAGGTCGGGAGACACAGAAGCACAGTTCTGTGATGTGTGCACGCCTCCACACATGCATGTTTAAGCCGTGGGGTGGGGGGTGTACAAGGAGAAAACAGAAAAAGAAGGAAAAAGTAATATGGAAAAAATATATATAAGAGATAAGAAATTAAGCAAATGCAAATACAAATGTATTTTATTTTTGAGTAAAATACAGTGTATCCTTGACAAAGGAGAGATCTAAAACATTTGACTTTATACACTGTTTCAGATCTACATTTAATAAAAAGATTTAGGTTTAAAACACCTGGGTGAGTGAGCCTGTATTGTTCCAATCTGATTCATATTGTGGTGGACACTGCCAGGCAGCAAGAGAAGCAATAAAGTTACGTCCCTGGAGGCTCTCTGAGTGTTTCAGTCTCCAAGTTTTTCTGCTAGAGAGACTGGACTTACCAGAGGTCCCAGAGACATAGATAGTGTACTATCAAAACATTCCTTAACACCACTTGTGATAGGTCAGTTTTATAGTGGGCATTGGGCTATGAGGCTTTGGAACAGGAACTGCATTTTGTGTTGACCTTGCTTGTTAAAGATCAAGGGTACCGACAAATATTGACTCTGTGCCTTGAAAACATCTAAAACTCATTGTCTGATGGGCAAAGTCAAAATATCACCAAAATAGTTTTAGTACATTGTGTTCAAATGGATTAATGCGTTCTGGTCGTTCTGATTTCTGTGTTTATGAGAGCCTAAAAATATTTTATCTAAGCCAACTGTGACAGATTTAGAAAGTCTGCTGTAAAGTGTATTGTTCTTGTCAAGCAATGCAACTTCTAAAATATTCATACTAAAATACATTTTTTCTACTACTAGGAGCAAAAGCGTCACCATTTATTCATGCCATTATTAATACAGACACTGAACAGGGATGGTTTTCTTAGTTTGCGGTTGTTTGAAAATGGATTTCTTGGGGGTGCTAGTGGGCAGAAGAGGGCAGTGGGGGCTAGCTGGTGCTCTTTATATGAACCACTGGGGTTGAGCAGGAGAGTGTGTTTTGCCACATGGGTAGAGGGAAGGAAAAGTTTATATTTTTCATAGAATTATTTTTTTTGACCGGGTAAGTGCACTAGACAAATCCTCCCTATTTTCAGGCATGACCGGGGAGGGATACAGATGAATGTCAACTGACCTTGAACCAGATTAAGCTGTTGGTGGTATTTTTAGTGAATGAGGAAACTTGGCCAGGACACGGGAAATTTCCTACTCTTTCGATAACTGCCATGGGATCTTTAACATTCACCTGAACTACCACCAATCCAGGCAGATGGGACCTCGGTTTTAACATCTCATCCAAAGACAGCACCTCAGAAGTGCAGCACCCTCTCATGCTGCACTATAGTGTCAATACTGGGATATTAACCCAAGTGCCAGATGTGGAAATGAACCCACAGCCCTCTGATCTCCCAGCCTCAGAGGTGAGTGTGCCACCTACTGAGCTACTGACACTGTAAATTCACCAGGGTGTGGTGGAGAAGGGAGGAAGGTGGTAGCAGGGAGATGTGAGGGGTATTTATTATAAAAAATCTCTGGGAGTGTGGGAGTGTGGTTTAAAATTGCAGCAAAGTGAGTGGGGTGAGGGATTTTATGCATTTGTTTTTATTATAAAAAAAGTATCTGGGAGTGGGGAGGTGGTTTGAAATTACAGCAACATGGGTGGGAGAGGGATTTTATCCATTTGTTTTTTTAAAGAACAATATGACCAGCAAAGGTGGATCAGCCATCAGAACATTTGTAAGACACACAGACTGAATTTCCCAGATTAATGTCAGCTTCACTGCATCTCTACCCGATACGCAGTTGCCAAGAGCATAGTGTCACAGAAATGCACTTGCAAAATATGTGACCACAGCACAGGAACTCTACATGCAGCCATTTAAGAAACACAGTTGCAGTGTGCAAGAAGGACTATGCATAGGGTAAACAAAATCTTCAGAAATACACAGCATTTGCAAATGGTTGCAATGAAAATTGTCAACAGAACCAGGTAGCTGTCTGCGTATTGAACTATGCATGGTATACACAAAGCAAAATGCAGACTGGGTCACAACCAACCCCAGGTACAGATAAATTATTGCATTGTCCCAAGTCCTCATTAAACATGACTTTTCCTGTCATTAACACGTCTTTACATAAGTGCACAACCCTTTGGTACTACAGAGTTCCCAGTATGATGCTGGTCTCATGTTGATATACAACACTGCATAGACTGGGAATGCAATGCTTCTTATGGATGGTGGGCATATGCTCCACCTAGACTTTACCATGAGGAAGAAAAAAAACAGCTAAAATGGATCTAGTAGCCTGATCTGACCACTATGCTGTCTCTTTTGACTGGAGAGCCCCTACAGTTTTGTACCTGTGGAAGTGATTCACAGTCAAGTATGGTGGGGTAATGTATTTCCAACATTTTCCACCTAGGTTTTCTCCTAGCCACAGTGGCACAGGTTATGCATGTGCATGGATGCATATATGCATCCCGGAACTGTGGCTACACCACCCATGACAGAAGTCTGCCACTCGTGCATTGGCACTACCACCAGGCCTCCACCTGTTGGCAGCCAAGAGTTGAGTTGACTCACCACTCCAGTCCAGGACAGTAGAGCTGCCAAGCAGGTGCTCAATCCATTCCCAGCCCTCCCACCACCACTCCTCAGTGACCTAAGCTTGTTCATGAACTCGGATCACCAGTGTGGGAAAGGCAAGCGCAAGCACCTTAGCCCTCTGCACCAGCAGGCTGGTGAATACATGTTACACTTAAACTGCATCCAGTGGATCTCTGTGACAAAACACCAATTAGATGTGAAAAGTAACCTGATAGAGCCACTATATGGCTGAAGTGCAGCACACAAACATCCAGGCAATCTTGGGTTTTAAATGACCAAAGTGTCAGCTCCTGTACAAACAGTTCTGGGGAAGAATCATAAGAGGTCAGCATTTCAAATCAAGGTGACGATGGTCATATATTTCATCACTGCAGTTATCCACTGATGGGATTGTAAGCTTGCTCCTCCACTGTGTGTATGATAGATCAATGTAGGCTGTGTGTGGGACCAGCAGGTGGTGGAAGGATGGGAATGGAGAAAGAAAATGGTAGTGGAGAAATGGAAGGTGCAGCATGATACCACCAGTACTCTCAGGTTATGTACCAATGCATGATGCACAAGGACACCATAAAGCAGTGTGAAACACCAGCTTGGTGGTGCTGAGGTTGAGCACTGGATGCCACATCTCACACCATGCAGAGGCAGATTTGGGAATGAGCCCTGGGTCATCGGGGTTCAGTGGAGGAGGCCAGGAGATGGACTGAGCAGCTGTTAGGCAGCTCTCCCTCTTGGTGGGGACCCAGCCATGCCTGCGGCAGGGCTGCCCTCAGGTGGAGGCCCAGAGGTAGTGCAGACAGGAGCAACTAAGAATAAGGAGGGTGCCTCAGGTCGCTGCATGTGCATGCCTCCACACACATGCATGCAACTGCAGCAAAGGATAGGGAGAAAACAAGCAAAACTGGAGCTGGCAGGCTCATGATGGCCCCACAGCACCCAGGCAAGCCCCCGGAGTCAAGATGCTGGCCTCTGGGAGGGAAAGTCGACACCCTTCACCCACAACCATGCCTTGATGGGGTGCAACCTGTGAGGGATTTCTGGGAGGGTCAGGGTGGGAAGAAGTGAGGTCCGAAACTGAGCCCTCCAGGGGTCTGGAGCCACCTGCTAGCTCTACCATGTACCTCATTGCCAAAACATGGATGGAAGGTGGCGATGGGGGTTAGAAAGCTAGATTTAAAAAAATGAAGCAATGCCAAAGCTAGAAACTGCAGGCAGAAGAAGTCCTGACTCTTTATTTAGTCTGTCTTGTGAGGTGGTACATGACCTCTAGGGGTATATGACCAACTGCCACCACCCATCTCCTCCACAATGCCCTTAAACAACCCTTTATATCTCTCGCCACCCCTTGAATCCATACATCATTCTGGCAATGAATATATCCTTAAGAATCTACCACAAGCTCAGTGTAAAAATACTTCCCAATGTCCTTTTAAACCTACTCCTGCCAGTTTCTCGTATTCCTCTTGGTACTAATGTTGCCACTGTCTATAAATAGCTTGTGTCTTCTTTGTTTATACCCACCAAGGTATTTCAACATTTTGATTATGTCCCGTTCTCATATACTGTATGTTTACACTCTCCAGCCTTGGCTTGTCCATCCTCCATCACTGACCATTTATCATCTTGGTCACCCTCCCTGCACTGTAACCAGCCTGTTTATGCCTTTTCTTAGGTGGGAGTTCAAAATAGTCTGCTGTACTCACATGCAGTCATATCAGGATTCTGTATAGAGGCAAAATTAACTCTTTTTTCCTGCTGCTAAACCCCTCCCACTGCAACCCAGCATCTTGTTTCCTTACTCTGTTTCTTCACATTGTGCTGATGATTTGAGGTATTAGAAATCACAACTCCCAGATTCTTTCCTCCTCATTCAGAGTAACTGTTACCTCACCCAAACTGTTTCGTTCCTAGGTTTCTTCTGTTATGTCCTTGCCAGTGTACATGACTTGGGCTTCTTGACATTACAGCGTAGCTACCAACTTGACCATTTCTCAAGCCTCTCTCAGCCTTCATCGTTTCCCAGATACTCGCCTCACAGTCCATACTATCAGAGAACTTAACTTGGTGTCATACACAAAGAGGCAGAGTTTACCTTCTGTTTTCTTCTGCTATGTCGCTGATGAAAGAAATCCATTTAAAGTGGTTTGTGTGTGAACAGAATTCTTACTTGGTGATTGCTTATGAAACGGAACAACATGATGGACCTGTATGGTCCATAAATTATTATGTTTAAATGTGCCTAAGTAAGTAGGTATCTGTTTTCAATTGCAGAAGAGACCCTACCCAAACAAAAGTTGTCCACTGTAAAAGTAACAGAAATCTCAGAATTTGCTGGGATGAACAACTGAGCAAATGGATTGCCACTGTTTAACAATTCTGGAGAGAAAGACCTGCTAATGACATGTTGTCACTCAGTACACAACATAAAGTCAACATGAGACAGAAGCAGGATTCTAGTGGCATTGAAAAATATAGCAGAACATCACTGTGAGGACAAAGAAGAAAATAACGTGTTCAGAAAAGGTGTCAGTCACAACATAGCATGGAAGTGGATAAACAATGGGACATTTTAAATGATTAAGAAAACCAGATTCACAATCATATTCAATAGGTCCCTTCAGCAAGCAAATATCACTTGAAATTCCATCTGGACCAGACTGGAATAATTTTACAGACAGCTCAGTTGTATCCAGGCGTACTACCACCAGTATCTTTGACATCAATCAAGTTCATACCTTTGGGGTCAGGGATCTGAAACACAAACACAATTAGCACATATTCTGAATAAGTCCAGCTTGAAACCACTTGGGTTTTTGAAACTGAGCAATATACCTTTCAGTGAATGGTTGGCGGTGCAATGAATTATATGTATCAAGATGCTGACTTGTTTGTCAATCTAATTTCAGATTCACAAATTATTCATGAAAACCAGCAATCGACATTGTCAAGAAAAGCGTGTCAAGGAAAGCTAACATACTCTGCTGTCACAGTAAGACCATTAAACATCACGGGCAGGATTCACAAAACAGATGCGCTGTGTGCAACTGAGATCTTTGGCTGATTACCGTCGGATCGCCCAACAGAGACAGAGTAATTCATAGAGGCATGTGCCATGGAACTTGTCCTGTGCAAGACCACTGTGAATCGCAGTAAAACAGCATGATGCTATGATCGAATGCCCCAGCGAGATGCACCAGCATATCCAGGATGCGCTAGCCGGGCATGCAGGTGGCCAGCACATCCAGGATGCTTGAGCCATACAGTGAAGCAACACAGACCAAGTGGCAGAAGCCAACCATCCAGAGAGAGCAACTAGGCCAGAGTACCCATTACACAGGAGGGAGGCAGAAAAAGCCAGCGGACAAACACCCACCAGGGAGGCAAGTGCAAAAAGTGGCAACAAGGTGCACAGGACCAGGATAGTGGACCAGGAACAGCGGAGCCCAGTGCCATGACAGACATGAGCTGTGACAGACACACAGCAGTGACAACACACACCCAGGAAGGTAGAATAGTAAAACCACACAGACACAGGAGCTGATGTAAGAATATTTATAAAAGTATAAAAATAGAGGAACAATAACTGTACAAAACCAACAAAACACAGCAGAACTATATATAAAACAACAAAACCAGGAGCAGGGTGGGAATATCAGGGAACCAACAAGGAATGTAGGAAGGGACACACACAGATGGCTATATACAATGGGTGCAAAGCACCAAAGGCATTCTGGTCACTAGTGCGGGCAGAACCCCTGTGCACCACCCCACATGTCCTTGAGCAGGTAGAAGGTGCAGTATCCCCAGCAAGGAGCCATAAGATGGCCCACATTCCTGTATAGTGGGCGCAGTGCATGCTGGATGACCCTCCTGTCCTCCTGTCCAGGTTCTGACAGCTACAGCATCACATCCATGCCTATCCACACCATCACAATCCTGGAGACCTGCAGCAATGATACAGAAAACACACACTAAGGACCACACTGCAGATACCAGCCCCCACCAAGCAACAGCCAACAGCACCAGAATGGCAGCAACTACAGAATGCAGCACCTACCTGCCCACTACAGGGCACCACGACTGGCACCTGGAATGCCCTCCTCCTCAGTTCAGCAGCCTCTGGCCCACCACCAGGCCTCCAGCCCTGTAAGACAACAGACAGAGGGTTTCATGAGTCAACACAGTGTTGCCAAAACCATACCCCAACACCCGTGTGCACATGCAGTGCAGGGACAGACATCCCATGCCACATCACAGGCAGTGCCACCAGACCACTGTCCTGAACAACGCAGTGCTGACTAGTCACTTATCCTTGTGCATGCAACAGATGCAGTACCCAGCGTGTGACCCCAGAGCCCCTGTGTACAACAGAGCACTGTACACTGCCCACCAGGTGGCACACAGGATAGGGCAACACTGGTCATGGCTGCCATATCCATGTGTGTGTGTGACGAGTGTGACACATTCATTGTGGCCCATGTGGGTATTAGCGCACATCCTGCCTGTGTCTGTGGGTATGTTGAACCACAACACCTACCTGGCCGTGGTAGTGCACCCTGTGTGCATGTTTCCACAGCAGCAGAAGTCTTTCTCCGTCCCACCTCTGGAGGTCATGATAGTGAGGCCTGCACTTTTCCACAGTGCGCAGCATCCCTGTTGCCTCACCAGCCGACTGGCAATGGAGGCCCACAACTCTGCCCTGGGCACATGCAGATCCTCCTGCCCAAAGAGCTGGCCCTCCACAGGAGCACCAGCACCACCAGGTGCAGCAGCTCAACCTGGGACCAATTCATGGCCCGTGGTCCACCCTCCCTGCCCTAGGCATCCTGTAGGTGTACAGCACAAATGTGGCAGACTGCGTGCCGTGGCGTGAAACTGGCAGTATGTGTCATGTGCGACAGTGTAGGGCACGTGCTGTGGAGTGCTAGGATGGCGTGAAGCATGATTGGTAAAATGACACATGTCCACACATGCGCGTGCAATGCAGAACACTAAGACATGGTGGAGCTATGTCCAGGTCATGAAATGCATGATCGCATGTAGCCACCATGTTATGCATGGCATGAGCTACACAATACATTGGCACCTGTAATGCTCAGCAACCACCCGATTGCGCGCATGCAGGACGCATGAATCATGGGCCTGTGACACTCACCAATAGCGCGTGCATCAGCACATTCCCATGCTATGCATGATTGGTGATTGCAGTGCATTACAGAGTGCCACATATTGGAAGCACATGCCGTGCATAACATGGTGGTCACATACACATCACGCATGTGACCCAAACCTGAATTATGCGCTCAACAACACAGCGCATGCCCCGTGGATGCCTGCATAAGATGGGCACAAATCAACAAATGCACCTTGAGAAATGAGATATGCTGGGAGCAATTCATAAACAATGCACCTAAAACAGCCTTATTCCACATGCATGGGCATCTCAGATGATTAGCATCTCATTAACAGAGGCCCAGACCTTATTTGCATGCCCTGAGCCATAAATGCTCCCAATTCGGCAGGCTGAGACTAGGTGACTGAGAGAATACAGAGCCTTGCAGGTGAATACAGATATTCTCAGTTGTTCTACAGCAGGTATTGTGGGGATTTCCACATGTGTGTGGGTGCCAGTGGCCACACAAATGACTGCAAGGAGTGCTGCTGGTGCAGGAGGCTGCAATGTGCAACAGAACAGTCCAAGGCACGTGGCAGCTGCTGTGCAGGAGGTATGCCATTGTTGTCAGGCCAGTGACAGTGGCATGCAGGTCCATTCACATTGGCTGAATGCCCTGTGCCCGACCTGTTGGATACTATGGCATAGAAGGGTCCCATCATGGGCCGGGAGGTGGTTGTTGAGCCCAGTAAGAAGTGCCATGGTGGAGGGAAATGCCATGGTAGTGGGGGTACACGCAGTTGCACCACACTGCTGTGCTGTGCTGGGGCTAATCATATCAGATGACCTTGAGGTTAACAAGCAATGTGAGAAGGCAGTAGGGAGGGCTGAGGGTATACTGGGATGTATAGGGAGAGGCATCAGCAGCAGAAAACAGGAAGTTGTTATCCCTCTGTACAGACAGTTGGTGAGACCCCATCTGGAGTACTGTGTCCAGTTCTGGAGACCCCATCTCCATAAGGACATAGACAGGATAGAGCGGTCCAGAGAAGGGCAACAAAAATGGTGCATGGTCTGCAAGAGAAGCCATATGAGGAGAGACTAAAGGAGCTTACTATGTATACCCTTGAGGAAAGAAGGAAGAGGGGGACATGATAGAAACTTTTAAGTACCTCAGTGGAATCAACAAAGTCCAAGAGGTAGCTTCTTTCAGAAAAAGACTTGCAAGAACAAGGGACACAATTTAAAGATAGAAGGGGTGGTTCAGGGGCAATGTGAGGAAGTATTCTTTCACAGAGAGGATAGTGGATGCAGAACAGCCTTCATGAGGAGGTTGTGGGGTCTAAAACTGTGGGAGAATTCAAGAATGCATGGGACAGACATAAGGCAGTCCTTGTGGGGTAGGAAGAAATAAGCTGTTGATTAACTAGGATCTGTGGCTTATCCTGTAGGTAGGGAAATGGGCAGACTAGATGGGCCAAGCAGTCCTTATCTGCTGTCAAAGTCTATGTTTTCTATGTTTCTATGTTACTACTGCATGCGTATGGTGCACAGCACTGCAAGTGTCCCATTGAGAACTGTGGCGGTGCATCATTGGTGGTACAGTGCCTGTATAGGGCAGTGCACTGCACACAACAGACACGGTCACATGGGGCACTGGCCACTGCACATGTGCGATGCAGAGGCACTCCCAGCTAATGTCGATGGAGGCATGTGTGGTACACACATATCACATATGTTACATCGCACAGAGGGACAGGATACCTACCACCATTGCTAACATGTTTGCTTACCGCCACGAAATCCATTATAACTGAAGGTAACAACACCGCCACTAGGCGGAGGGCCGTTTCACAAAGGATGAGAGAGGGCTCTGATAGAGGTGTGCAGCCTGCGCCTGGAAGCCATCACTGGCAGGGGTGGCAGCCAGACCGCATGGCAGATCCATGGGAGGAGGTCACCCAGCATGTGAACACCATTGCGTCCTACAACAGGATGGTACAGGAGTGCAGGAAACATTTGAATGATGGGTGAAGAGAAGGTAGCCCACATACAGGCCTCCCTCACAGGCAAACCGGGGTTGCCCCAGCATGTGAGCCACACTCAGCCCCAATGAGGAGCTACTGGCTGCCACAATCCGTGGACTTCCGTGCAGGGTGTCCCAGGTGGGGGTTCATGCATGCCATGGCCTACATGCTTGTGCCTGTGTGCTATGCACTGTCACTGTGTTTATGAGTGCCCACAGCCATACAAAATGTACCCAGTGGTGTTCCAACACCCATGCCACCTGCCGCTGTGGGGGGCTAGCTGCACTGTGCATGTGTGAGTCACATGCTATACAGTGTGTAGCATGCCATAGTGACAATCACACAGAGTGAGTGGCCTGTGTGTTGTTGAGGTTGTGGCCAGGCACTGCAGTGGACAGGAGCGTGCAACCGTGGCAACATGGTGGACAGCCATGTACAATTGTGCAGCCTGATGTACATCAAGATCACTGTGCATAACCATGTTCTCCCTTCTTCTCTCCACAGTACCATCACACCTCATGGCTGCCTGTGACACCCTAGCGATGATGGGGCCCGTCTCACTGGGCCGATGGCACTGCAGTGGACTATGCCATCCCTGGACCCTCCACTGCGCCTCAACACCCTGTCATGGCACCTGTGATGGCGGGACCCTCAGGCATTCGGCTGATGCTGTCATGACTGCCAGCGAGGTCACAGCATAGCTGGGGTGCCTGACAGGGTTCCCTGACAATGACTATGATGATGCGGAGGACATCACCGATGCCCTCCTCATGCTCATCAGTGGCGCGACAGAGGGGGGCGGTGAACCCACCACAGACATCGGTGCCACACACTCCATCAGGGACATGGCCAACAGTGGTTCGGACGGCATGCCTGTGCATGTGGCCCCAGATGTCACGACGACCTCACTGTGCATAGTACAGCTGTGGGCACTGTGCCCTCTGCATCTGTGACATGTGCAGTGTTGGCAACATCGGTGGTGTCTGGGCAGAGTGCTGTGGTTCATGTCCCTGCACCACTGGACCATGAAAACACTGACCATGGGCATACGGTGGCTGTGCATGGCCAGTTCCACCTATGCGCAGCCTGCCGTGGTGCAACCACTGCCTGTGGATGCACTGGGACAAGCGTTTCATCCCTGCACTTGGCGACACCACCATGATGCGTTGCCCATCAGTGACATGGAGGGCTACCTCAGCCTCCTGTGGGTCACTGTTGAAGGCCAGGTGACCCTTCATGCGGGTTATGTAGCCACAGGACTGTGATGGTCCAGGAGCATGAGTCTGTGGCCATGTGGCATGCACAGATGCTGACAGAGACACGACTCTTGCGGTGAGCATGAACACAGCACTGGAGTGGATAGCAGCTGCTGTGGAGATGGTGGCTGCCTCCACTGCACACCGTGGATGACATGCATCCAGCCGATACCCAGGAGCACATCCAGCACATCCCAGCAGTGGTGCCAGGTGAACCCCTGCTGCTGACACCATCGCCACTTGCTTCCATGCCTGGTGTCCATGGCATGGATGCTGGCCATGGGACAGTGACGCCACTGAGTGCACATTCACTGTCATGGTACAGCACCCTTGTGGGGTAGGTGCATACCCCTGTGGCCAGTCGAGGCACACATGACCACCAGTCATAGCAGAGGCCGCCCACGTGTCCGTGGTGGCTGGGGTGCCACCCTGTGATTCTTGAGTCCCCGGTCCTCTGGTAGAGGCATGTTACACCACTGTGTACTGCACACCCTGCTAATGGTACCTGGGGTGGCGTGTGTGGCAGGCACCACCCAATCCAGTTGTGGTACCACCTGTGCTACCTGTGCAGTCCCATTGGTGTATGAGTGTACCACTGTCGTGCCATGCATCAATGGTATGATGAGTGCATTCCTGTGTCTGCTGTGCCTGTGCACAGTCTACAGTGCACACTGACTCATGACATCCCCGCCATGGCTCGGTGGTATAGTTGTGTTGCATGACTGCTGCATGTGTTTGTAAGTGTGTGTTCTGTGTGCACCACTGTCTGTGTACTGTCCAATGTCCACTGTGCCAATGACATCCCTTCGTCCATGGCATGGAACACACCCTACATATATACCTTCATACTCACCTGCGGTTCCCATAGGTCTCCTCCACTAGTGGTGCGCTGGTGTTTGGACCTGTGCCACAAGTCTCTGGTCACTCCATCCCAGTGCTACCAGGTAATGTCCTGGTGCTTATCCGGGCCCACCACCTCCTTCTCCCTCCCTGGAACTGTCACCCTCACTGGCCTCATGGGTATTCCATGGTCTAGGACCATGTTGTGTACTCATGCAACTGGCCAGGAATATCTCATAGGCCTTCTCAGGGCAATACTGTAGAGCACCACCTGACTTACTCAGACACCGGAACCATCTTCAGCATGCAGAAGATACACTCTATGATGGTGCATGTGGCGATGTGTGCCTCATTGTACCGACTCCTCCACCATTATTCCGGTTCATCAGTAGGGTGTTAGGAGCCAGGTCAGTGGGTACCTGCGTCACCTGTGGGTGGGAAAATGGTGTCCATTACTACACTGTATGCTTATGTGGCATGGACCAGGTCATTGCTTCTGCACTCAGTGGTGTGCACCTGTCCCACTCCCTACCAGTGCTTCCCCTTCCACCTTCCCTAAGGTCATGCATCCCTTCACTGGCTGCAGTTGCTTGCCCTCATGACTGTGGTGTCCATGTCAGTGACACACTGGCACCAACCTGTCACTGACTCACGTGTGGCGCGATTGACTGCGTGCAAACATGTACTTGCCTGTGTCTGCCCTTGCACATGTGATGTCCCAAGGCCCATGCATGTGCATTGCCATGTGCCTGCAGCACACTGCCTGCTCCCCATGTCCTGCCATTGGTGCCCTCCTGCGCTGTTGTGTCCATGTTACATGCACCTATGAGATGGCCACTCAATATGTCCCCTGTTTCAAACCTCCTGCAGTGGGCGATTGGTGCCAGATGAAGGCATTATGTGTGCTCCCAGGGTGTGTGGGGACATTGCTAATGTGCCCGAGGCATTGCACACGCCTGGCAGTTCACGGAGTGGTACCCTACCAGCTGATGTGCACTATGGTGTCTACCAGATGGTACATGGATTGCCACATGGGTGCAATCAGCGGCTCCTATGACACCTGGCATGCATGCCACTGTGTAAAACCCCTGCATGGCTTCTGTCCATTCCACCTGCGTGCTAGGGAAATGGATGTATTCGGCCACGCGGTAGCAGCACGGTAAGGAACTGTGTGAGGAGCCGGAAGTGGAAGCCTGTGATATGCCAGTGGTGTCCCCTGTAGGCCTATGGAAGGTACCCGTGGCGAGCAGGCACATGACTGTTGTCACCTGGTCTCCACTGAGATGGCATGACCTCGTGCAGTGGGTGCCTGCATTTTGTCATGGGGCAGCTCACAAAGCTGCCTCAGAATAGCCCTGTTCAGGTGGTATCTGTCTACTGTCTCCACATCTGTCAGTTGGTCAAATAACAGCCTGGCATGATACTGCCATGGGGCAGGCCACCTATGGTGCCTTCTGCCTCCCGTCTCCTCATCCTCAATAGTGCACCAAATATAGTGACTGGTGCTGGGCCCATGCTGTTGGTTGGTGTCCCAGGCTCTCCAGCTGTCTGTGTCACACTCTGTCTCACTCTCTTGCACTGTTTTGCACTGTCTCACTCACACACACACCTCTCTGACAGAGTGCAGGTGTTGGCTGTTCTGACAATGGCCTGCAGGTGGCATGAACTTAAGTCTGCTTCTTTTATACTTATCTTTTATGGCACATTTAGCATTTGCACTGGATTTGCTCTGTGGTTGCACTGTTTGTTTGCACTGTGAATCATGTTATGCAGTGTATGCATGGGTACGCCCCTGTTTATGGACTGCATGTCAATTTGGTGCACCTAGGGCACTTCTTCTTTTGGCGCAGGGCATCTAGATTGCACTGGCGCATATGCCCTGTGTGAATCGCTCATTGGCACATTTTCGCTTAAGTAGTGCATCTCAGTAGTACTCAGTGCATCTCTTTGTGAATCCTGCCCACATTTCTAAGTGTTAAAATAATGATTTTGTTTGTGCTTTTGATCCAAAAATGCAAGTGTACAGTATAAATGCAAGAGATTAACTGAACCAGTAGCAGTATATGATGCATGTAGAATAAATGAAAGATTATGAATTACATGCATTTAATTCAATCAAGGTGTTACATTGGGCTCATATGCGGACTGGCAATAAATGACAGCATGATAGCCGACTCAGTGGCCAATAGCTTTTCTTTTTTTTCACTTGCTAGTGTGCGGTTAGCCCATCCTTGCTTACATTTCATTACGGCTAATAAGGACTAACAAATTATACAGTTTTCCGTGATCTGGACAGATTTCCACCATAATTTCTCAAACTTAAAAATCTCTTTAGACATCTTCCAGTGGTGGGCATAATGGCAGGAGCAACTGGAACATCTGGCATGATTTCAGCCCAACATTCTAACATGGAGGAGATTCATGCCATCTACGAACTTTACTGCACATTCCACAGCTTTGTGGCACAGTACAGGATCTTGTCCAGAGGGTAGAGGGCAGTTAGATTTCCCAGTGGCAGATACTAAATACAATTCTATGAGACTGGACATGCAAGTTTATATCCAGTCTGACAGGATGGCTTACTTGGAATAGCAAGTTAATCTTCTATGGTCAAAAGCAGATGACCTAGAAAGAGAGGTGCAAGAATAATATTCCGATTGTTGGTCTGCCTGAAGGCATGGAAGGCAAAGATATGTTGCCCTTTACAAGCCATGATACCAAAATTGCTTAATTACTACTGGGATGACCCTCTTGAAATACAACAGGCACATTGTACTCTGGCTACCAAGCCTGACAGAGGAGCATCTCCCTGTCCCATTCTGGCATATTTTCTTTGGTATAGTGTTAAAAGCAGAGATCTCATGGCTGGCAAGAGAGAAAGGGGTGCTCAAATAGAACAGCCATAGTGTATACAAATTCAGGACTTCTCCAAAGACTTTGGCCCGATTAAAGAGAACTACTTCAATGGCTTGTCCACTTATTCTTAACATACCTGCAACCCTCCAGACACTATGAAGGAAGTGGCACTCCTTCAACACACACCAGAAAGCTAGTCAGTTTCTTTGCTCCTTAACAGAAAACATCAACTGGTAGGCAGCAGACCTCAACACCTGCACCAGCTATGCCATGGAGGGCCCAAAAGACACAGAGACATATGTCAGCCACCACAGAGAAGCAATCCAAAAACAGATTTCCAGGACAGCTGGTCATCTGCTAAACCAAAGCTCCAGAGAGCCTGGGGCAAGGAATAAACCACTAAAATTGGCAATAGTACACAGCACTGATCACGAAGCCATGGATCCTGGCTTCTACACCTGAATCTAGTCCTCCTACATCAGAGATGGAATCCCTGTCTAATTACCCAGAGACCATCCTCCCCAAGACCAGAGACCCATCACCTCCAGCCAATCAGACAGAAGATCCAGATGCAGATCTAATGAACATAGTAACTTGCCCATCATAGACTCAAAGGTCTTTCTTCATCCCAGCTGAGTGAACATTGTCGAGATGTCAGAAGGCCACAACAAAACATTTTACAAGTGCATGCCACTGTCCATAAATGGAAACACTGCAGAGCACTGAATTACCACACTACAATATCCTTTGATGTTTGGACTTGTTTGTTTGTTGTCTAGTATGATTATAGATCGCTAGATATCTGTTAAATGCTTCTCTTTTCCTTGCAGGTCGGGGAATATTCCTGGCTTGCCCACCCTATTTTGTTTTCCTTGCCCTCACTCTTTTTCATCTTAAAATCAGGTACAGGCTTGGTGGAGGATGGGGGCAGGATCTAAACCATGATTCTGTGGACTGACTACATCTTCCCCCCTCCCCAAAGCACGGAGAGGTGAGATGCTGTCTACTGGTAGCTCATCCCTTGCCCTGATGTAAACAGTATCATTTCTTACACTGCTGTGAGGAGCCATCAATGCCATAAATGAGTGTCACCAAGTTGCAGATTTACTCAGTGTTTTATGGTTGGGCAAGCTGGGAACCCTCATGGCCTTCATGTGAGGGTGGAATGGAATCACTTCAGAAAGGGGCAAATCAAGGTCTAGGGAGAAGGATGGTGGAGGAAAGAGCCACCTTGGATTTGTCCTCTTGGTCCAGTTTTCTTTTCTTTTTCTTTTTTTTATTATTTATTTCCTTCTTTTTTCTGTGAGGGCCAGAGTCGAGAGGTCTCGGCGAGAATCTCTGAGTGAAAAACAGATGGGACCACTCAAATGTTGGTGTTTTGGGGAAACTGAGGTTTTGCACATTCGTGCAGCTCTACAGTGCAAAGAGAATTAAATGGTCACAATTGTATGGGTAAAGTGATTCCAAGCTGCTCGGTATACCTTTCTCTTGTAGTTTCTGCTTTGTATTTGTTTAACTTCTCTGGGGATGTGGAGAGTGCGCTGCATCCTACTGACCCTTAGTCTCCAGAGACAGTACTAAGTCCCCATGATGTGTAAATTAGCCCCTGGAACAGGCATCTACAATTTCCTCCACACCCAGCAACCGTTGCATATAATAGGCTTGCCTTTTAAGTGGCTGTTCTGTGGTGTGTTTTCCATCCTTCAAGTGCAGTCAGTGTTACTACTGATCCTTGGTCTTTGGTGCTGCAGAGGGTTCACAAATATAGTTAGCTTGTAACGCACTACACATATAGGCATTGCAATACAAAGAGGACATCTCCTCTAGTTCCCATGAAGCAGGCACATGGGATCAGCTCAACTGGGCACCCCATCGCATATGCATGTGTGTATTGCCTTGGGTTGTTCCCACCCCCATGACTCTGCCTTTCATTTAGTAGTTCAACATTGTTCCCCCAGCCACCCTCCTAAATGACCAGGCAATGTCCTATACACGGGTTGGGCTACTTGATGGCTAGTTGGGCAACAATACATACTCCTGCAAAGGGACAGGACAGCAGAACTGCAAGGATGGAGGGAGAAGGTTTGGGGAGACTGGGTGGAGTAAACCGGACTCTGCTTCCGCTGCAGCCCACAAACCTGCAGTTTCCATAGAGGACTGGAATGTCTCTCCAAGTATCTTTCTCTTTATAAAAGAGGTCAGATGATGGGGTCCCTAAACTGTAATGGCACCATCCTGTTCCTGGGCTTGCAACCCCCACCATGGTTTAAGTCATGGAGTCTACCTAAAAGGGGCCAAGAGCAGTACAATACAGCCACAACTATGTCTTACACAGCATTCCTTATGACAGAACACCCAGGTGGAGTACTCTCCTGAACACAGGAAGGTCATGAAAAGGACTTAGCCTATGTTCACAAGACTGAGGTTATGTTAACTCATCTGAGACTTTGCTTCCCACCTAATGGATGTTTCTCAACTGGTATAATAGAGGATGACTGGGACACAGTTAAGATGGGCCCTACAGGAATTGCCTTCGGATACTAGCAGGGTGAACACAGGCTAACTAGTGCAGCAGTCTTCAAGAGTCCTTGCACTTACCCTTGCCTCCCACCCCTCCCTCTGCTTTTCCATGACAGGAGTGATACAGTAGTGAGGTATTGTCAGCTTAATAGTCAATTCATGGGGCACGGTCCATTCCTTCTCTTGTCTGCCTATGAATAGATTAGGCATAACTCCTCCTAGTGCCCTCTGTGGCTACAGAGTTGATCCCCGATCCCCTCACCCCTATCTTACTCCAACCCCACCATGCCCCTTACACTTCCGGAATGTAACAACTAAAATGTTGGGAAGCCTATGGAAGCCTCTCAAATTTGTCTGCCTACACTTACAGAGGCCCACGTGTACAGATTACTTACAGGGTGACTCACAACTTTTCCTAGCACAAGTTGGCTACTTTGCTCAGAAGTTTGCAAACCATTCCTAGTGCAGAGAGTAGGAATAAAAGGGTGAAGAGAAGAGGCAGCATAAGGGTTGCCTTTGGCAGAAACACCCTTCCAATCATCCTTAGGGAAGAGAATATGTTTGTCTGAAGTCTCTTTAGTACAGTCAGATATAAAACAGCCTATGAGTCTAAGATTAGGGTGCTTCCTCTCACAGGTGCTCAGCCTCAAAGAGGTGGATAGGAGGTAGTGCCAACATGAGAGTATGATCACCTTGCCCTCACTCCCACAGTATTCATTGCCAACACTGATCATCACATTCACTTGGGACATAAGCTATCCACAATGTACTAATTTCTTCAGTACACAATGTTTCAGTAGTTCTCTTGCTCAGGTAAGAACTCAGAATATGAGACTAAATTATCAAATAGACAAATGTGTGTGAATGTTCAAGGGCTAATCACCCCATTAAAGAAAAGAGCTTGTCCATGCTTAAAAGTTGCAGTGCACTAGCCTTCCTGCAAGAGACACCTTCTTGCTGCGTTGGTGGCCAAACTACGACAAAAGAACTGTTTGGGGTTGAGATTTCATCTGCTTTTCCACAAAGAAAAGAATCATCTCTGTCCTCATTAAAGAGGCTTCCCATTTCAGGTCCTGGCTGCAGAGAAGGACAAAGAAGGAGAACGGTCCTAATTAAAGTTTGTGTGCAACTCCGAGATATTTTATTGTTAAACATACAGTATATACTCCCAGTGAGGAAAGGCTGGAATTCTTCCATGCACTGTCACAGAAATGAATGGATCATATGACCCCAGAAGGACTAATTCTTATAGGGGATGATTTAAACTTGGTGATTGATCCAGTATTAGACAGGGTTCCATCAGAGCTGGGCCCTTCACCACATCGAGGGCTAGACAAGCTGTCACCAAGATGGGTGCTGATTTAGCATTATAGGAGGTGTGGAGAGTTCTATACCCACAGGCGAGATTACATGTATCGCTCCCGTGTTTCTCCTCTCAGAGCAGGTTGGACTATTTCCTTCTGAGCACAAAATGCCATGACAGAGCTACTGCTGGCAGACATTCACCCTCTGGTAGTGTCAGACCACATGCCTGTATCTATTGCACTCCTTCTAGTGGGCACTTACCTTCTAACACAGAGATAAAGGGTAAACCTTTCTTACTTCAATCGCGATGACTATATCTCTTGACTCAGAAGGAGTTACAAACCTACTTCAGATCAATAGACAGCTGAGAACTTCAGAACAAATGCTTTCTGAAGCTTTCCAAGCTACCATCAGATGCCGAATCATCAGTTATCTGCAAAACTGAATGAAAGAGCATAAAGTGGAGTTAATCTCTCTGCAGCAGTTACAGGAGGTGGAGACCGAGCTCTATATGCTGGCTCGGAGCACAGAGGTCAGGTGGCACATAGACTAAAGCATCTTAAATACAAATTGAATATAATAATTCATCAGCAAGCAGAAAGGTTGATGTTCTTTCTCTGCCAGCATACTGGGAGGAAGTGAAAAATCCTCAAGACTTCTGGCATACAGATTGAAACAGCCAGCTGCGGACATCTAGATCCCAGTCCTGCACACCCACGAACCAAGTGGTCACTGATCCCCAACAGATTAATACAATTTCAAGGATTTCTGTGCAGAACTATACGACAAGAGGATGGGCACAACTGAGTGCAAGACAGACAATTTTCTCAAGGAACTAAATTTGCCCAACATCACTGCAGCTGCAAGTTGCCCTGGATGCCTCCATCATCCTGACAGAAGTGTAGGGGCCATACAGACTCTGGAAAAGGGAAAGCACAAGCCCAGATGATTTTTCCAAGATTTCTTCCAGGTATTTGTGGCAGACCTGGGTCTCCACAACTTTATAATTTTTGCAAAGGTGACTGGTGGTGGAGTGCTCCTCCATTAATGCTGAGGCTACTATCACCATTCCTCCCAAACTGCATGAGGACAGACAGATATGTGGAAACTACAGACCAATATCCTTAATAAATGTGGTTGTTAAAATTTTCAGTAAAATCTTTGCCACACAGTTAGAGAACATACTTCCAAATATAATCTATCCATCACAAATGGGATTACTGAATGGCAGACAGGCATCATACAACATTAGAACACTGGTAAATTTCATCACAGTATGCCGAAGGCCTTTTAAAGTGGCATTGCTAGCCACTGATGCATAAAAGGCCTTTGATTCCATTGAGTGGGTTTATCTCACACAGTTATTGAAACAATGGAGTTTGGCAATCACATCACTTCTTACATCAGAGTACTTTATTCTGCTTCTCCTGCTGTGGTGTTGATGAATGGCACATTATCCGATGGATTTCCTGTCCAGCAAGGCATGTGACAAGGCTGCTCCTTGTCACCACTGCTGTTAGTGTTGGCAGCGGCATTCCTGGCAGTGGCTATAGAGCAAAACCCGAAATACAGAGGATCAAGATGGGCACAGACACTCACAAACTTCTTCATATGTGGATAATATACTCCTGACATTGTTAGAGACAGAAAAATCCCTTCCAGTTACCCTTTTTCTCTGGTTGCTCTTTAGTATCCTTTCTGGCTTGCAAATTGGATTGGGCAAAAACTGAGCTTTGGCCATTGAAGGTTACCCATCTCCCTCCCTCTTTGCAGGATTTTCAGGTCATGTGGGCTACAAAGACATTCAATATTTTTGTATGTGTATTTCCCCTGCAATGAGGATTGAGTAGCCTTAAATCTACAACTGTTAGTTTTTCAGGTGTGACTAGGCATCGGCAAGAGATGCAAGCTGCAGCTCGATCTCTCAGACAAGATAACTGCCTTTAAAGTGATGGCCCTTCCTAAGATTAATTACTGCACATCTAACTTGCCTATGAAAATCTCAGCCTGTTGGTGGAATAGACTGGACATTTTTTTCACTCTCCTATCGGGGTAGGGTAAATCCAGATTTGGGAAAAAGATCATCAGCACCCCTCATAGGATAGGAAGGTGCAATATCCCTTGGTCATGGGCCTACCATTCTGGGCAAGGGGCATTAGAAGTGGTCTGGCATGGATTCAAAACTCTGCCCATCTCCTGTTGTTGCTTTAAATTGAAGAAGTCCTGAGAGTTGACTCACCATTACAGATGTTATTCTAGGGCATCACTCCCTCCTCCCCCATGGCTTTCTCACCCGACCATGGAATTAAAGATTCTCTTTCCAACAACTACAAAAAGGTCAACATGACATAGTTTCTTCCTAGGACTATCCATTATCTCTTGGCATAATCCCAAGCTGTATGTTGCAAGGGACACATGCAGACCGACCATGGGACAAGCAAGGAATTAGGACTTGGAAGGCATCATATGTCCTTACTCAGGAGCACTGAAATCCTTTGGCAATTGAGGACAGGCTTTCAATTGCCAGCAACAGATCATTGAAACTACTTACAACTTAGGCGGGCTATATAACTGTAGCTAGGAAAATCTGTCCACCACCATCCACGACCCATGAGTGAGACAGTGGACAGCTGGATCAATAACCATCTGCAGGGAACCATAGAAATACACCTGCAAGGCCTGACTCTTTGAACTGGGAGGCTCATGGTTTAAAGTGGACGCAGATTTACAAGCGTGATACTGTCAGAAACCTGGCAAAAGTGCTGGGCAATGGCACATCTGGGGTCCCTGGACCCCAAAGCTCAGCTACACAGAAGATGTTGGCTGTTGGCACAGAATGCCAGACAGGCTAGCAAAGATGGATATCAATGTTCCTAATGAATGTTAAAAATGCTATCACTCTCCAGGCCAGATATGTCACTTGCCAAGCAGTGCACCCTTATTGAGCAGAGGTTAAAAGTGCAACAGAAGAAATTCTGCAAATGCCACTATTCTCCTCCTCTACTCTAATCATTATGTGATTATTCCTTCTCCAGGGAGCAGAGGCACACCTCAAATGGCAAGTTCATACACTAGCAATGGAGGCTAAGTGACAGTTGTTTATATGGTGGTGTTCACCCAATGTACCTTCTAAGGCTGAATGGTACACAGAGATTATGATCAAAATGTCCTACCTCAGAGTCCTATATAAAACAAGAGCTATGGGAAATTTGATAAAACCTGGGCTGTTTGACTGACCAGCCTAAACCTAGAAGTCAAAAGGGATCAGATACTGGATAAGCCTTGTTCCACTGAATAGGGGTTGCTACAGGAGTCCAAATCCTTCCCTCTTCAGGTATATCCTCAAAACTGAGTTTATGGACAATAACTATATGGTGTTACTGATATTCGCTAACTCATTAGGTGGGAAAGGGGTTAAAGGGATTTGAGATGCCCCATTATTTCATAACTGAGGTTGGTGGCATGTCTATACACATTTTAAAGACAGTCAAGCAATAAAGCATCTGTGAGTGGCCTAGTTACTGGAGTATTCCACCAGTATTTAGTTTATTGATGTATTAGTAGCAGAGATGTTGAGTTTGCATATGGTGGAACTGGTTTTAAGGAAAGTTTCTTTTCCAGGGCTGTTCCTTAATATTGACTTATTTTCTATTATGTCTATTTATGAATGGGCTTTATACTTAAATATGTTACTACGTGTGTTCAAGTTTAAGCCTATATTTGTTCCTCTCTGTCTTTTCTATAATCTTAAAGAAGAAACTCCAGAGGATATATTCCCCACCAGGTTGGTTTGTATTGCTTTGTGATGTATTTGTGTTGTTTGAAATGGTTTTAAAATAAAAAAATAAAAAAATAAAAACATTTATACAAAAATGGTGTTATGGTCACCTTAGAAACTTGTGGTACCTATCTTATTTAACTGCTTCTTTTAATTGGTGCTCTCTCACTTATGCCCCTTGCTCCTACCATCACTTCCACTTCTTGCTGTCCCTTCCATGACACCTTATAACCCTCCCCTTCTTCATTTCCACCACTACCCCTACCTTGACTGTGGTGTAATCGCCATGTAGTATTCAATCTGTCATCCCCCCACCCTGAAAGAACTGCTGTCCCCAGGTGACTATCTGCTTGTGACCACTGGCTGCTTTGACTTATTTATTTTATTACTGATTGTTAGTGTTAAAAGTCAAAGGTGTACTTATTTAATTGGCTTGCCTTTTACACTAATCTTACAATCCTCCCTTTGTCCTGTGTCTTGCAGCATCCCCTGTCATTGACCTGTCTCATGGACTTACTGATTAACCACCACTTTCACAGAGCCATACTGGCGGGTGACCTGCCACATAGGGTCGTGTGGTGCCTATGAGGGATGCCAAGTGAGCCGGGCTGTTTCCTCCATTTCTTCATGCTGCTTCAGCACCGCCACCCCCATGTGATGGCCATGCTGGTAATGTCACTGGACATCCACCAGGTGGCAGTCAAGTAGTGTTACTCAGAGTCCCCCTCCCAAGGGCAGAGAGCTGTACATGGGACACACAAACCAACCTCACACCACCAGTCCTAATATGGCCCATGCCAATGCCCATACTAGGGTCACTGGTGCACCAGGTAGTGAGGTGCCCAGCACCTCAGCCCACCACAGCACTCTGCTTGCTTTAATTATTTTGCTTAAAGATTGACTCAGTGATAATTTTTGGGTGGGCTTTGTTATAGCACTGATGCGGTATCATAGGCTCAGAAAGACTGAGCTTATCAGGAAGATCAGGTGCTCTGCTCACAGGACAGTGGAGTGTAGGCATCTGGACATGCATATACTGCCTGTTGACCAGTTTTATTAAGTACTGTTTAAAATAATATATATATATATATATATATATATATATATATATATATAGAGAGAGAGAGAGAGAGAGAGCACTTTTCCTTTATGATGATAATTCTGAATCACAAAATTGATTTTTAATAGGTTTAATGCATAAAACAAAACCTTCAATTCCTGTAAGAAGTCATTTGGAAACTTCTTTAAATTCCTGGGAAATATTTTTGAAAACAGTGGACAGACTGTTTTGCTTGACCAAAGCAAGAAGCATCAATTACTATTAAAGTCGAACCTATTCTTAGGTTGTTCTCCAACAGTTACTAAGAACATGATTAGCAAGGTTAGGATGGTCCTATGTTTCACCACTGCAGTGATCCCACTGATGGGATTGTAAACTTGCTCCTCCACCACAAGCATGATAGGTCCAACGTAGGCTGTGCAGGGGACCAGCAAGTGGTGGAAGGGATGGGAACAGAGAAAGGGAGAAAAGCGTGGTGGAGAAACAGCAGGTGCAGCATGATGTCACCATTACTCTCAGGTTATGCACCAATGCATGATGCACAAGGACACCATAAAGCAGTGCCAAACATAGAAACTGCAGGTGGAAGAAGTCCTGATGGTTTGTTCAATCTGTCCTGTGAGGTGGTACATGACCTCTATGGGTCTAAGGCCAACCGCCACCACACATCTCCTCTTCAGTGCCCATAAACAGCTCTTTATGTCTGTCCCACCATTCACCATATTGGCTCTGAAAAGATCACTGAGCAATGTATTCCACACTTCCACCACCTGCTCAATGTAAAATACTTTCCAATGTCATTTTAGGCCTACCCCTGCCAGTTTCACGTTTTCCCCTTTATTTTATTTCCACCAAGTTTTTTAACATTTTGATTATGTCCCGTTCTCATGCATGTTTACACTCTCCAGCCTCGCCTGTCCATCCTCCATCGCTGACCATGTATCAGCTTGGTCACCTGCACTGTAACAAGCCCATTTATGTCCTTCCTTAGGTGGAAGTTCCAAAATTGCCCACAGTATTCCACATACAGTCATACCAGGTTCTGTAAAGATGCAAAATTAGCTCTTGTTTAGCTGCTCAACTCTCTCCCTGCAACCCAGCATTTTGTTTCCCTACTCTGTTTCTTTACATTGTGCTGATGATTTGAGGTATTAGAAATCACAACTCCGGATACTTTCCTCCTCAGATAGAGGAACTGTTACCTCACCAAACTGTTTTCCTTCCCAGCGATTCTTCTGTATATGTCCATGACTAGGGCTTCTTGACATTACATCGTAGCTACAAACTTGACTGTTTATTAGGCTCTCTAAGCAAGCCTTCATTTCCCAGATGCCCTCCTCACAATCCACTACCACAGAGTTTGATGTCATACACAAAGAGGCAGAGTTTACCTCCTGTTTCCATCTGCTATGTCGCTGATAAAGGAAATCCATTTAAAGTGGTTTGTGTGAACAGAATCCTTATTTCATAACTGCTTAGGAAATGGAACAACATGATGGACCTGTAAAGCCCATAAAAGCTGCTGATGCCTCATGAAAACTTTGGAAAGCGTAATACTAAGGTACAATTAACATACTAACATACCAAAAAGCCAGCAGATTAGGCCCAGCAGGTTTTATCAAGTCAGCTCATGGACAAAGTGCCCTCTCATGGCAATGTTTATCCCCCCATAAGGTTCCACTCCCCACCCCTCAGTGAGGCTATGGGCCACACCCTCCCCTGTACCTATCAGCCTCTTTTCAACCCCCAACAGTTCCAAGAGCCACCCAGTTCTGCAGGCCTTGGTGCATTTCAGGGCTCCACAGCCCTCTCTGTGAAGTAGGTGCCTCCTTGTCTCCCCTTGGTCTCCCACCCGGAGCAGCCTCATCGAGTGCCTCCTGGTGGCCTCTACTCCTTCAGCTGCAGCACCCCTCAAGGTTCACCCTATTTATTCCTGAGTACCTGAAGATCTCTATCATATCCCTCTGTTCCTCCTCTCCTCCAGTGAGTACAGGTTGAGCTCCTCTAGCTGCTGCCCTTGGGCCTTTCCCCAAACCCTATATCATCCTAGTCACCCGCCTCTTCACCCTCTCCAGAACAGCAGTATCCCTTTTAAGTAAGAACACCAAACTGCTTGCAGTATTCAGTGTGACCTAACCAGGCAATTGTACAGAGGAAGGAGCACCTCTCAGCTCCTCGAGGTTATCCCCTGGCAATGCACCCCAGCATTTTTATTAGCTTGGGCGCAGCCCTTCTACACTGCTCTCAGTCATTCATTTGGATCCACCACCACCTGAGGTCCTTCCCCCAAGAAACTTGTAGTGTTTCCCCACGAAGGTGTACATGCGCCGGGTTTTGGCCCCGGTGGAGCACCTGCATTCCCAGTATAAAACTTTAGTTTCCAGTCACAGGACCACCTCCCCAGGGTCTCAGGTCCTCCTGGAGGCAACATCCTCCTCCTCTTCACCACCGACCACAGTTTCAGGTCATCGGCAAATAGGCTCATCCCACTCCTGATACCTCTTCTGATGTCTGAGATATAGGGCATTAAACAGGAGTGGGCCTACACCAGCCCCTGTGGGACTTCACCAATGACTTTCCTAGGCGATGAGACCTTCCCGCCTACCATCATCTTTTGTACCCTCCCCACAAGCCAGTTTCCTATCCACCTTACCAACTGTCCCCCACCCCATATCCCCCAGTTTCACCAGCAACTTGGGATGCAGCTTTGAGTCAAACACCCTGCTGAAGTCTTGAAAGTGGACATCCACTGGCCTGCCCTGATCCAGTTCTCTCATCTCCACCTCAATAGAAGCACACCAGGTTGGTCTGACATGATCTGCCCTAACACACATGCTGGTGATCATCTGGTGGTCCTGTGCCTTCGAAACCCCTCCAGCCTCTCTTTCAAGATGACATCCATCCTTTGCCCACTACCGATGTCAGGCTTGCCTGTAATTACCTGGCTCCTCTTTCCAAGCCTCCCTGTGGATAGGCATGATATGGGCCATCCTCCAGTCTTGTGACACCATCCCCATCTGAAATGAGGAGTTAAGGAGGTTCGCCAGAGGTGCAGCCAAGATATCAACCAGCTCCTTAAGCACCCTGGGATGGATCCTGTCTGGGCCTGGTGCCTTGTCCCTCTTAGGGCCTTGAGTGCTTCCCACCCTCCCAATGGGGATTTCCTCATTCATTGCCACTACTTCATCTGCCTACCCCATTCCTGTGTGGTGCCAACCCCATCCTCCTGGTGAAGACTGAGGCAAAAATTAATTTGGTATCTCCACCTGCTTCCTGCCTCCTCCACCACCCCTCCCCTACAAGTCTACTAATTTGCCCCTTTCCTTTTCTTCTTTCCTGATATAGCTAAAGAACCCTTACCCCTTCTAACCAATGCCAATCTCAGTTCTGCCCCCTTGGCTGACCTCACCACCCTGAGTGACCATCTTGCCTGTCTTGTCATACTCTCCTTGAATCTATCCCCCTGAGAATGTTGGTACTGGCTATAAGCCACCTTTTTCTCCTTTACCACCTCCTGGACTTCCCTTGTCCACCAGCTCGGCATCTTAGCTGTGCCCCACTTGTGCCCTTTCCCTCGTGCAAGCCTTAGTGGCTTCCAGGTTCCTTTTATAACTTCCACGGGCTTCCAGTGCCATACTTGGCCCGATCTCATCAGGTGGCCCTGAGGATTCTCTCCATCCTCCCAAAGTCTGCCCTCTAAACTCAACCACTGACATTTTATGTGATCTACCCCCCAGGTCCATGGAAAACCAGACCATGGCGTGATCATTTCCACCAGTGAGGTCCCCAACCACTAGGTCCCTGATGAGCTCACCATCTGCCAGGACCACATCCAGAACATGACCCCCGCAGGCGCTGTTTCTTGCCAGATGAGGATGTCATAATCCACCAGTCTGCTCCCGCATATTCAGATCCTCAGTACCACTGTTCTGCCTTCCCCTCCTACATTGGTCTTTGGTTTGCCACCAGGCCCTCCTCCTGTTCCTCCCCTGCCCAGGATGGCTATATATCACCCCATCTTCACCCACTTTCCCTAGTACCAGTAGGGTGACCCATAAAGCCTCCACCTGATCCCCCGCCTCCTCAAACTTAAATATCCTAATCCCTCCTTAATGATAAATGCTACCCCACTTACCTCCACCCTGTCCCTTCTGCAGCTGGTGAATCCTAGTAGGTTTAAGTCCCAGTCATGTTTGAAGTGGCCCAGGTCTCAGTGACAGCTGCCACATCCACTCCACCTCCAACAACAGTGTATTGCTCTGGCATCTTGTTCTCCATGCTCCTGGCATTAATCAGGACCACCTCAATCAGCCGCCTACCCCACCTTCCCCTGCCCTGAGGGCTCCCAGGTCCCTTCATACAAGGTCCTCCTACTGTATTATTGAGTGTACTTGATCTGTCCCTCCCCTCTTGTGGGAGATGGCCTGGTCCCTCCAGGCTTGTCCTGACAGAGAGCTCCCCACTCTCCCCTTCACAAGTTTAAACTCTACCGGAATGGATGAACCCTACCAGTTTAAGCTTCAGGATCTCTTTTCCCTGTAAGCTAAGGTGGATCCTGTCCCCAGAGTACAGTTCCTTGTCCCCCATGTTTCCACTTCAGTCCCCACTCACCCATACCTATTCATGCACCATTCCCTGAGCCATACATTTCACCTCCTTATTTTCTGCTTATTCTCCACACTGGCCCTAAGCACCAGTAGGATCTCAAGAAGGAGACCAAGCACCTCCTGACAGACCCTGGCTAGCTCTCTGAACCTAGCTTGTATCTCCCAGTTCACTGTTCCCATCTATATCGTTTGTTACCAGGTGTACTAAGATGCCAGGGTCCCACCACTCCTCACCAGAGCAAAGATCAGGTGCTTGGCCTTGTGCACTGTCAAGCCAGGTATATTCCTGGTCTTGACACCACAAGAAGTCTTCATCTCCCTCGCCCCCCAACCTGATCCCCTAATCATGGACTACCCAAGGTAGCACTCTAACCACCTCCTTTTCCTAGGCCTACTTGTAAATCCAGTTGCACCCCACCTCTTTTTTTTTTGTATGCCCCCTCTCCCTTATGCCAATTTCTGTTCTGTCCCCACCTCTCCGCCCTGTTCCTCTCTGACATGTCTCCCTGGTCACTTCTGTTCCTGCAATGGCACATAGGCCCATCCCTGTATTTCCCCAAGGAGTGAAGGCCCCACCCCCAGCTCTTTCTCCTAACAGCCCCGACCACCTCCCTGCCCCCTACTGTACTTGGAGTCCATCCCCTTATCCCCCCCCAGGACAGAGGGCCCCTCCTGTCCCACCACTTGTCCCTCACTGACCCTTCCTCCTTGACCACTACCAATCTTCACCCTGCCCTGGATTCATCACCATGTTAGCCCCAGGATCAAGGGCCCTCCGCCTAGCGGTCCTGGGGTTCCTATTGGCCCCACCTCCCCTTTCTCCATATTGCCCCCCTTCCCTGCCTCCCTCGCAAACCCCAGCCCCTGCAAACACCCCATCCCCTAGTGACTCCTCCACCTCCACCTCCCAGGGTCTCCTCACTCAAGCCCCTTCCTTGCTGTCCCCATCCATTCCCACAGTGTTCTGTCCTCCATCTCTCACCTCCTTCCTACCAGTTCTCATCCTCCCCCTCCCAGAGACTCTATGCCATGGAGTAGCTCCTTCTCCTACCCTGTCTGCTGAGCCTGTTGCCATCCCACTCCCATCTGCCTCTGTTGAGCCTGTTGCCATCCCACTCTCATATGCCTCTTCCAGTGCCTCAGGTCTGGGCAACTACCCTCCCTGTCCTTTGTCCATGCCAGGGGTGTGAATCTGTTGTTATTCTCAATGCTAAATGTCCTGTCCCCTGCGGCTCCCTCCCCTTTGAACATAACCCTGCTCTGTCCTCCTAAGCTCCTTCCTGGTCCCCAGGCCTTTTTCTCCCTAGCCTCATACCCAGGTCCTCCAATCCTCATCCTTTCAGGGCCCCCATCCCACGCCCCCATGTGCCCTTCCTTCCTCTAGGGCCCACTCCATCACCATCCTCTAAGGTAGAATTGTCCCATGAGCTTGTGCCAACTTTTCTTGTCTATTTCACTCTTACTAGATGCTTCCCCCATCCTACTCTCTTCTACTATAATTCCCCCACTGCCCCTCTCCTCCCAACTCACCCCCCACCTGAGAGCCCATTTCCTTTTCTCCCTTCCCCCACCCAACACCAAACTTAGCCTCCAACCTCCTCCTCAAGATGTGTCAACCATTGACACACCATACAACCCCCATCCTCCAGGCCATGGCTAGTAACATGGCTGCCCACCATGCTTGCCCACTACCTTTCCAAAATTGCAGCCCTCATGATCTGTTGGTGCATGCTCCATTTCCTCAAGTTGGCTGCCCCATCCCTAACTGACCTAACAATACCAGAGCCCCGCATGCCTCCTTCCCAATGCCTGCTGAGCCAGCTGTCAAACTAAGACTGCCCTTTTCAAGCGTGTTAAAGACTATGCATACACTGCAAGCCACAAAAATGTCCTTACAAGACTTGGTTACTTGGTTAAGGGATGAAAGGGGGCTCTTAGCCTGTTGGGATTGTCTTCCACACCTGTGAAATTTATGATTGATATGAACTCTGTATTTTCCCTTTGGATTTATATTAATTGAAAACCCATTTGTCTAGTTTTTTAAAGATATCTATTTGTGTACAATCTATAATATCTTGTGGTAGAGAGTTCCATACTCTAGGTGCTCAAACAGTGAAAAGGATTGTCTTTTATTAGTTTGTGATCTATCTATCACAAGCTGTTTTTGTGACACCTAGCCACAGTTTTTCTGGTGGCAAATGAGATTCCGACTGTACCATTAGAGATGGGTTTTGGATTATCTTAAAGAGTTGAAGTAGGTTGCCTCTTAGTCTTCTTAATCTAAGCGGATATAGCCCTGTACATCTTAGCCTTTCTTCATAGTCTAAAGGAGCAAGATGTGGAACTAATTTTGTTGCTCTTCATTGAATCTGCTCTATTCTCTTTATATCAGAGATTAAATATGGGCTCCAGATAGGTGAACAGTAACCTGTGTAAGGCTAACATGGGACCTATACAAAGTCATAACACATTCTTCAGATTTAGAGATAAAGGTGGAGTTTATTCTATGGAGAAGAGCATTGGTTTGATTAGCTATTTTGTTACAGTGTTCCAAAAGGACAATTTATTATTAATTAGTATTCCCAAGTCTTTTCTACACTATAATTCCTGATTCTGATGTTATACAGATAGATCTGTTTGGGATTATTCTTACCTAAGTGTAATACTGCACATTTAGATACATTGAAAAACATTTTATTTGTTACTGTTCAATATTCAGTGATGGCAAGATCTGATTTTAGTTGGTTTTGTTCATCTCATTATCAACACAGCCCCTAATTAAGTATCGTCTGCACATTTAATACTAATATTTTTGGATGAAATTATCATATCACTAATGAAATGTTGAAGAGTGTTGGTCCCAAAACAGAACCCTGAGGGCGACACTAGTTACATTAACTGTGTATGAGAATTCATTGCTTACTAACAGCATGTGTTCTACCATTCAGCCAATTATGAACCCATGAAACTAGTTGTACTGAGAATCAAAATGTAATAAGTTTGGTCACTAGTATGTTATGTAAACTTTGTCAAACACTATACTATAACCTAGTAAAATAATGTCGACTGGAGTGTTGGAATCAAGATATTTACTCATAGTATTGTAAAATGAAATCAGATTGGTTGTACAAGAATAACCTGTTTTAAACCCATGCTGTGTGTTGTATAATGTTTAATGATTTCATTTCAGCTTCAATTAGTACCTCTAGTAGTTTACAAGGTATTGAGGTAAGGCTAATTGGTCGATAGTTTTCAGTTTTAGAATGAGAACCTTTTTGAATATTGGTGTGACTGTTTCTGTTAGCCAGTTAGGTGGTGTCTTAGATTCTTGAAGGATTTATTAAAATAATAGACAGTGGGAGGCAATGGTATCAATTGTTCCTAATATGAATCTGGGATTAATATTGTCTGGACCTGGACTTGTTTTTTTTTTTCAGAGTGCCTAAAAGTTCCTTGATTTCCTGAAGTGAAAAGAGTAACTGGAAGGGTTGGGTAAGTGTAGTATAGATGCACTATGGGTATTTTGTTCAAATACAGAGCAAAAGTATTTGTTAAATGCATTGGCTGTCTCAATATAGGAGTAATAGTAATATTGTTTTTAATCAATGGGCCCATAGTTCTTGTATTCCCCTTTTCCCATTTAAATAAGAAGATGGATTTGTGTGAGTCCTTGGTGTGAGCAATAGGGAATTCAAGGTTCCATTTGGCTAAGGTGATTTGCTTTCTTAATCCCTTAACTGCTAGCCTGTATTTATCAAGAATTTCACTTTCTGGGCTGTATGGCATGTCTTTAATTGTGAGAATAGTTTTAGTTTAATAGCCCTTTGCTTTTGGTAGATTGGTTATACCATGCTGGGATTTTCCTTGTTGTATTTCTTTTTTCTGGGATATATTGTTGTTCTAATTCATATATTATCTGCTTAAAGGTTGTCCAGGAATCTTCAGTGTTGATGGGAAGAAGGATTTTGTCCTATAGTATTGTCCCAAGATGATTATTAATCTGTAGAAAACCTGCCTTATCATATTGTTTAAATAAACATGTGTTTTTTAAAGTATAGGCTTTTAGGGGTAATGAAAATAAAATAGTCATGAGATCACTATTGCCTAGGGGTTCAGTGATACAAAGTTAGTTATAGAGGTGTCCATATTAGTTATTACTAAGTCGATGTAAATTTTCACCACGGTTGGATCCTTAACTAGCTGGTGAGACCAAGGTCAATTATTGTTGTAAGTAACTGTGTATCATGCTGATTGGATCCAGTTAGGGTGTCTCAGTTAATCAGTGGAAAATTCTAATCACCTAGGATGAGAACTGAGCCATTATTGACAAGATGGGATATTTCAGTTGTAATTTGTTTGGTATAGGAGATATCTGCAGATGATGGGTGATAGCAAGTGCTGACCAAAATCTGCAGGAGACCTATGGGATGTATATATTCCCAAACACTCTCTGTTTGTAAATTAAGAAGAGATTCAGAGGAGGAATGGTATTTTAACATATAAACTCACCCTCCCTTTTCTATTGTCAGTTCTGTTTTTAAAATAGAATTTAAAGCCAGGGATTTCAGATATCCACTGTTTAACAGAATTATGCCATGTTTCTGTTATAGCAATAAGTCCTAGTTTGAGAGATAGAATTCTAGTTTCTAATTCAGCTACTTTAGGTATGAAAAAGATTGAGCATTCAATGATAAAACGTTCAGCTGGTTGGAGAGCTGCTGAGTATTTGGTTTAAGTGACTTAGGTTTTAACACAGTCTCCACTTCAATATTAGTTTAAATGATTATTTATAAATGTTGTAATTTGACGTCCCAAAACAAACTTCCTCTTCTGCTGAGATGAGACCATCCCAGCAGAAGAGAATAATGTTATAAATTCTTCCCAATGGGTAAGACAAGTAATGTTCTGTCTATGACACAATTTTTGGAGCCAGTAATTTAACACTTTGATTTTGGCTGTTATGTAATTTGAAACTCTGGGAACCGGTAGTATTTCCGTTCTGATATACAAATGCTACATCCTCTTTCTACCTAAATGTTGCATAAAGCTATGTAGTTCTGTTTGAGTTGATGGAGGCGGTATTCTATTTATATTGTTCATCCTGCATGGACAATCACGAGTGGGTTTACCCTGCTAATGAGAGCATTGTTTTTAACATTGAGGTTGTCTAAACTCCCCACAAAGCTTGGGCAAATCACGATTTTGTTTGTCTGGATTGCAGACAGCGATCGATATATTTGGTTATGGAGTCCCCAGTACGAATACTGGTTTCTCAACTGTTTTGGTATCTAGTGAGTGTATCTGTTCGGTAATACTAGAAGAAGGAGGGACTGATTTTGAGGTATGCTGAGAAAGTTGGTGGTGACTAGGTGACAAGAAGTATTGTCTCTAAAAGACAAACCCCATTGTTATATGCCTGGAAGCCTAGAAGGAGGAACAGAGAATGGGGAGGGAACGGGAACCAGGGGCAGGGTTTGGGAAAGTGGTCATGGGGAGGGCCAGGAAGGAAGAGGGGCTCAGCTCCAGAGAGGATGACCTCACAATATGGGGTGGGGCATTAAGAAAAGAGCTGGGGCTAGTTGAAGGGAGAGAGAGAGAGACAGAGAAAGACAGCAAAGGGGTGGGTGCAAAAGGAGGGATATATCAGGCTGCACAAGGGTGTTCCTCACTTTTGCTTAGCAAATTTTGATTTGTTTAGCACATCAGTTGGAAGTTCCTGAAACAAGCAGGTATATTGGTAATTTAAACCTTTATAATGAAACAGTTTTAAAAAAATGGGGGTCTTTATGTAATGAATATAGCAAGGAGGAAAGTTCAGGGGTTTAAACTGCTGCATGGTGTAGGTTTGCAGTTTATTTCCAAAATGAAGCACTGGTGGTAGCATTTAGTAGAAGTAGCCTGATTAATTCTGGGTAGTAATTTTGACAAGGCATGACTGAAGAGATTTTCTGGTTTAGAACAAGGAGTTTTGGTCAGAAACAGCTAAGAGAATCAAACAGGTGGAGGATTGCCAGAAGTTTGCTAACAACAATTGTCGGGGTGAAAATCGTTAAGTATAACCAGGCTCCTGGATTTGCGGAGCTGCCTATTATAGTTTTATTTGTCAGAGGTTTGAATCCATGGAGTCCAGTAGTGCAGAAGCATTAAGCATAAGAGAGGAGGCACGTTGATCACTGTGGAGCCTCCTGCGTGCGAGTAGATGGTGGTAGTGTTTGGTGTCTTTGCAGAAGAATGGTGATTCTAAGCCCTGGGAAGCAAAATGATCATTGCAGTTGATGAGGAACAAAAGCATTACTCGGAAAGAAAGGTGGACAGGCGCAAATGGGAAAGGCGTACTGAGAGGGTTGGTAGCAAAAGAAAAAGGAGGGCCCAACAGTGACTCACGGCCCAAACAATGCAGAGACCTGGGGTTATGGCAAAACCCGCATAGGCAGACAGGGAAATTGATTCAGGTGAGAAGGAAAAGGTGGGAGAGTGCAGTTATAGGCAGCAGAATTTTCAGGAAGAGGCCGCATGAGTCGAAGGGCCAGGAGCCTCGTGGTGGCGTGATGGGGAGAGCACACAGGGGTTGTTGGTGAGCCACAAGGTGGTTTGGATCGATGCTAGGGGCCCTGGGAGATCACAGTGCAGCCTTAATCACGTGGGGGGCTCTCCCAACAAGAGACCAAAGCTAGAAAAATCAAGGGAGGCGGCGACTACTTGGTGAGAAAGAAAGTCAAGGATTGCTAGCAGTTTAAGAAGGCACATTTTGTTCAACTTCAGACAAATGGTGCAGGAAGAAAAAGGCAAAAATGGAGGAGTTGTCTTGACCATGGAAAAGTTTGTGGTTGGAGTATGTGTGCCAGGTCAACCGCATGGGGAGGAGAGCTCGATTAAACAGCAGGGAGTCAGACAGGAAGGGCTAGGAAGCTGCGTGCGGAGGTGATGAAGGAAAAGGTGGGGATGGAAAGTTGTTGGGGGATGGGCTGGCTCCATTTTCCTTCTCGGTCTGTGCTTTTGTGATGAGAGGTTTCCTAGGTTTGGGCAATGGAAGACGAGCAGGGACATTTATTTGGCTTGCCATGCTGGCACCATCCTGAAGCAGAAGCTAATGAGAGGGTTTACTAAGGTCATGAATATTTAAACCATTACAAGAGAACAGAATTGTATTCCAGTGTTTTTGTTTAGGTTTTACTAGAATAAAAAGTTACTGGTGGGAATTTGAAGGAAACAACTAGAATAACGGGGTTTAAACTGGGCACACCATTGTTCAGGATGCTAAGCAGATGGAAATATATTTAACAAAGTGAATGTGGCATATGACATCCTGAGAATTTATTTAGTGTGAATTATTTGAAGTTTTGCTAAGGCAGTGCAATGGTTTATAGTTTAGGAACCTGGTTAGAAGAGTAAGTTTCTTTAATTAATGATTCTGTAAGCAAATGGGGTTGGGAACATGGAAGCCATGTTCACCACTACATAAGTAAAACAGACTGCAGATAAGTCAGTAACTTACCTTAGCCCACAAATAACCAATAAATTGCGGTAAGAACCAGGTGCTCCACAAGCAATTCATTTGCTCTGTGCTTTCAAAGCTGCTGCCTCAAGTTAAGTTGGAAACAAAGGATGGTACAGGCAGGCTCATTCGCAATCATTTGATTTGAAACTGGAATGATTTCAGATGAGGGGTTGGAAAACAGATATCGCATAAGGGGCCCAGCAGAAAGGACTCAAAGGGAGAACCGGTGTGGCTATGGGAGGGATTCAATTGTTTACATATAAAGGGGTATTTAAAAAAGGATAGCAACAATCAAGAAATGCTAGTTAAGGGCTCTACAAGGACAACAGATACCAAACATGGCATGAACATACAGGTAATCGGGGCATGGGGAGGGGCTGCAAATAGGCAGGGGCCTGGGAGTGGAGTGGATATCGAATGGGTCAGTTCCCAAGCGTGTCTTTCAGATGTGCAGGTTTAATAAACAAAGTTTGGTTTTAACCTTATCTATTTCTCTTAGCACTGTGATTTCTTTAACAAAAAAAAGGGACCAGTCCTGCTTACCAGTGGTGACCCCAGCACTGGTACCAATACTAGCGTCATGGCCAGACCCGTTGCCAAGTCATAACAGGACCAATGCTGTGAAGTGTATGAGGTTTGCCAGCATTGACTGGAGGTAATTTGCCTTTCGATACAGATCACTTTCCTTGCATCGTTGTAGTGTATGGGAATTTATATGCAGCCTAAAAGGATGGTATCCAGGTGGATCATTTATTAGAATTATTGGGCTGGAGTTGTGACTATTCAAGGTTGCTGTTGGGAGTGTGACAGATCAGGCACTTTATAGCGAGAAGGAGTAAATAGTCTTTATAGGTGAATTGGTTAACATCGACCAAGTTGGAAAAGGAACAGTTTGGAGTAGCCAGTGCCAGCCGGGGCCAGCAGTACAGGTCAGCGAATGGGGTCATGAGTCCAGCTGCATTTCAGGCCAGAGGGTTTATGGCTGCTGGCATAGGTTTTAGTTGCCATTGCCTATTTAACTAGGGAGGTGATGATTTTATTAATTTATGTATCTTTGGGTAACCAGGTAGGCGCTGATCCAATGGACCATTTTCAGGCATGGCCTGGGCCACAATGTGGCAGTGTACTAGCCCTAACAATATATTAAGGTTTCCATAGTCTGGTCCACAGTCCCACTGTGCCGTGAGATTGTCTGGGTGCTCTTGGGGTGCTGATCACAAGGATGCTTGAGGAGAAGTCCTTTAGCAACCAATCAGCCAGACACAGGATGATACATATCCCCCATTGACAGGTTAGTTGGTAATGCTGCCAGGTACTTGTGAAGGCCCTTGGGGCTGATGTGGGCTGGCGGGGTAACAGGGATCGGGGAGTGTATTGGCAAGATGCAGTACATTGGATCTCTGGTAGCTGATTTGAGAGGAAGTTGGGGACAATCATCTGGGAGAGTTCAGTGGGATAGAGAATCTTTATTTCCAAAGGTTGCTTATAGGAGCACAGCTGCACCATCCGGAGCATTATGTGGATACAGGGTGGGGTTATGACATTGAAATCTGGAGTGGGCATATGGATGTCCCGATCGTTAACTGATCATTATGGACAGGTGTGTGGGCATGTGGAGGCAGTGGGTACCTACATTATGGAAGGTCCTGGGTTTTATCCTGAGTTGGTAGCGCTACTGTTTTTATAGCCGGATCTGTTTTCAGACAGAAGTGGAGTAAAGCTTTACTTCCACATCAGGATAACATGCAGCTGTTAGAGTACCAGCTGGCAAGAGAGGATTCAGCAGCACTCTTAGGGAGGATGGAGGAGCTGGTTTGAAGCAACAAGAGATCAAACAAACTGGTTTGTTCAACCTATGGATCTGAAGTAAGTGCAGGTGACTTGGGAAGATTGCTAGTACCCACTTGCCTGTGTCCGCTGAGTTCCAGGGTATAGAGCAGAACTATAATCTTGCTCCACTGCATCTACAGAGTTCAGGTATCTTGGATTTTCCTCATTTATGGATGGAAGCTGCGCGACCAATTGTTGGGCCAGAATCATAGAGTGTAATGGCAAAGAGGACAATGATGGGATGGCAGCTGGGGACAGAGAACAGCAGGGGCAAAAACCTATATGGGTAATAGGTGTTGAGTAAATTGGCAGAGGTGCTGCCACAGGTTTGATACCTGACATGCAAGGTGAGCAGTTTCAAGGTAGGCAGCGGGCAGCTATGGGGCAATTTGGGGAGCCATAGGGCCCAACAACAGGGTGCCTCAGTATCAGGGTGGCAGTGAGGGGCACTGCTGAGCATAGAAAGGATCATAAAATTCTGGTATATCAAAAATGGATCGGTTAAAAAAGGGGATCTAGGATCCAGGTTTCACTACAACAGCACAGGAGAGTGGCTCATTGCCCAGTTCATGGAAGGTGCAACAAGGAATCATAGTTGGGGTGCAAAAGAAGGTAGCAGGGCCCCATGAGGGAAAACCCTGAAAATTAATTATCACATGCAACAGGATGGGAGCAGCCTCTGAGACCACAGCCCAATGGGGTTGAAGGACAGCTTGATAAATTGAGCGGAGGAACACCCAGTTGTGCTAAAAAAAATAAAACATCAGAAGTGGAAATCACTAAGGAAGTGTTTCATTTATCCACAGAAAACTAGAGCAGGTGTGGGGGAGGGCAGTAAGCATATACAAATAAATGGTTCACATGATTTTTTATATGTTGTAGAGACGGCTGCAGGACAGAAGTGCTGGAGCAGCAGGAGACATTGCGAATATGGTGGGCCAAGAGACAGGCCAAACAGAAGGCAGGGGTGAACAATTGATTTTGAGCAACAAAAGGTATGGATCCGGTGGAAGGACATGGAAGGGGTGCATTGAGGGCCCTGTTATTGCCATTGATGGATGGAAGCCGCCAGACCAATTCAGAGCCTAACTGCATGATGATACACCTGGGAGACAAGTGATTTAGGTGCACGTTGTGGTTACTCATTTAAACAGATGTGGGATGACCAGAGAGTCCATGAGGGAGGGACCTAGAGTCAGGGTGGGTAGTGGAAGATGGCAGTAAGAAAGGGATGGGCGGCATGCTCCAAGAACACAAGGCCATAGAGAGGGTCAGGAAGAGAAAGAGTTAAAAAAGAGTGTCAAGATTGAACTGGTGAAAGCGATGGCAGAATGACACAAGTAAAATAATAGATGAGTGGTATAGAACAGAGGGACCCAGCTGGTAGAGAGTGGTAAACAAATTGTCTTCACAATAATCAAGAGGGACATGGATGCAGGGTTGAGGAGTTTGTGGGAAAGAAGGAATTTGGGAAGCCCACCTTCCAGCATAAAGCTGGAGACATGCTAGTGGAAGAATGAGAGAAAATATATTTTCTGGAGGAGGAAATTCTGGAGTTACACCAAGGTGGGGTGTAAGAGAAAAAGGTATGGACACCAGGAATAAAAATGGGGACAGGAATTGGACCTGGCCCAGACAAGAGGAAAGGTGTGGACACCCAGGAATGGAAATGGGGTCAGGAATTGGACCTGTCACACATTAAGAATAACCCCTCAGGTTTACATCTGGGGGATGAAAGAAAACGGACAGGAAAGATAGACCGCTTTGGGTTTACATCCAGAGGATGGAGAGGGAAGAAAATATGATATAAAATGTGATAAGAAATGCTGTGAAAATATTATATAAATTGTGATAGTTTGAATAAAGAGAATATGAAAATAAATGTTTTAAATATGGCATGTAAAGGAACTCACTATTGTTGATGAAAATTTGAATGGCAAAGTTTTAATAAATGCTATACCAACTAAGCAACCTAAAGCAATACTTAGTGTGGTGTCCTTCTTTGGGTGAAAGGCTCTAGAACAAGTGTTTTTTATATTGGGAGGCAAGGTAGATCAAAGGTGTAGTGTTGACTAGAAAGTTGTCATGGTTGTGATCATATGTGGGCATGTTGTTGGGAATTGATTGTAAAAGTTCAAAAGAGTTATGTAACAATAATGGTGGACCTTTGTTAAAATTTGGATCTAGTTCTTGAGGTTTATTGGATAGTGGAACCTTGACCATGCAGCTTCAATTGATGGTCGCTGTTTTGTATAAAGTGAGCAGGAGTAAAGGGTAGATGTAACAGCTAGGTCTGTATTGTAAGATATGTTCGTTGAGAAACCAAAGGGATTTGCATAAGTCAAAGGGGTGGGGATAATAGCAGCTAGCCTTACTCGTTGGAAGAGTCAGATAGTTTGTCTAACGAGGGTACACATAGGGCGGAGAGGTGGGAAATATCGGCCAAATGTTCTTCAGGTGAAAGATAAATTTGCATGGCTAAGGGAGCTTGCATGAGGTAGCATTTTCTGGGTGATTGAAGTCAAATTAGTCTCTAAGAGAAGAGACATATGATCAATATATTCCTCCAAAGCTTCAATCTCTTGAGTTAATAACTCGTTTAGTTTGTAGCGTGATATTTCCTCCTGAAGGAGTTAACCAGTTTACATCTGTCACATATGTAATCTGGTGTACGTTTTCAACAGTATACATTTTATAAGTGGAACAGAATTTGTTAACCTTCTTCATCATGCTATTAGTGAGAGCAAGGAATGACACAAATAAACACCACTTTAAGTGGTAAATTCCTGAACAGTGCAGTTTTCAATAGTACCAGTGCGGTTATCCCGTGGACATGGTAGACTCATACTGAGATCTGGCGTGTATCTATTCACATCTGCGCGTGGCCCCCGCATACGCTTGCAACCACTAGTGAGGGGTGTTAAGTAGCTTATACCGAAGTAGCTAGCTGCAGTACTTCCGTTCGCGCTCCTGGCAAACGGTAGAATAAAGTCACAATCAGCCTATTCAGGCTGCCCAAGATATTTGAGAGGTATTGAGATGTTTTAAGCACTGAAAAATGCTATACATGCAGCTAAGATAATTTATAGTGGAAAATCTATATCAGGAAGCCAACCAGGACCCCAGTATCCCAAAAACACTGCACACACACCAGGAGCTGATGTATAGGGATGAGACCCTTTACATTGGCTTCTAGTACATTAAATGTTTATAAATGTTTCATCAAAGGTAAAATACATCCAACACCTCTCTCCAGAGGCACGCATACACCAGTAGAGCAGTTTTATCTGTTGCCCTGCTTGCTAGTGTGGTCCTAAGAGCTATACTGGAAGTAGCTAGCTGCAGTACTTCCGGTTGCTGCAGTGCAAACAGTAGAATAAAAGTCACAATCAGCCTATTCAGGCTGCCCAAGATATTTGAGAGTATTGAGACTGTTTTAAGCACTGAAAGTGCTACACATGCAGCCAAGATTGTTTATAGTGGAAAATCTATACCAGGAAGCCAAACAGGATCCCCAGTATCCCACAAAACACTGACAACAAACCAGGGAGTTGATGTATAGGGATGAGACCCTTTACATCAGCTTCTAGTACATTAAATGTTTATAAATGTTTCATCAAAGGTAAAATACATCCAACACCTCTCTCCAGAGGCACACATACACCAGTAGAGCAGTTTTATCTCAATTAGTAAATTTCTTACCCAGAGGCTGGAAAAGTGCCCAGCTACCATCCAGATCACCCCCTTCCAGCAATGAGCTTAAGACCAGATGCTCATTCCTCCTCTGAGTCCTACTCTGTCCAGTTTTTCTGTTAAAGTGCAAGCTCTTTTCCTCTTGTTTGCTGTCCACCAATGGGATCCTTCCTGACACTCTTCTCTGCCCTCCCCAAGCATTTAATAGATATCGGGGTGGGGAGGTGGAAAATCCCCATGTCCTCCACCTTTGGCTGCATCAAGACCTGCTCCATGCAGCTGGAAGGCTCCCCTATCTGCTACAGTCCTCTGGTGCCCTGGCCTGCTCCATGTGACCAAGAAGGCTCCCCTGATCTGCTGCAGTCCTCCGATTCCCTGGCCCGCTCCATGTGGCTAGGAAAACAGCTCCTGTGGGAATATGGTTGAGCAGCTTTTAAAGCCTGCTCAGGCTTGTGTATCTCCTGCCACAGCTTCCGATTAGCTGCCTTCCTTTCCTCTGCACCCAATTGGAGCACTTCCACCCAGCTGCCTGTGGCTCGATTGGCCACTGCTAAAATCCCCCTGGTCTTCAACCTTGCTGGCTGCATCCTGGTCTGATCCATGCAGCCGGAAGGCTCCTCCGATCTGCCACAGTCTTCCAGTGCCTGGCCTGCTCCGTGCAGCCAGAAAGGCTCCCTGATCTGCTGAAGTCCTCTGGTGCCCTGCCCCACTCTGTGCGGCCGGAAAACAGCTCTACAATTCAACTTGTATTCCATATATCTTGCATATATTTCCTCTCCATTAGTTATTACTGAGAAATTTTCATGAAAATGGGATCTTTATCCCCAGAGTTCATCCAGCTCTGTAGCTTGCTCCTTACTTCAAGTCATAATCCTGTGTTGTGACATCACAATCTGTTGCCATGGGAGTAACAGTGATGTCACAAGCGGGCATTATGACCTCATGTAATGAGAAAGCAACAGTAATAGATGCACTCTATAGGAACAAAGATCCTGCTCTCAATGTAAATTATCTCAGTAATAAAAAACAGGAAGGATAAAGTCAGAAGTAGTTTGAAGTATAAGTTGAACTAAGTCTAAATAATATGTTTCCTTAAAGTTCACATGGAGGCATTGGTTACTCTTTAAATTATTATGTTTAAATTTGCCTAAGTAAGCACTGTAGATATCTGTTTCTAATTGCAGAAGACCCTACCCAAACAGAAGTTGCCAGCTATAAAAGTAACATAAAATGTCAGCAGTTGCTGGAATGAATAACTATTCAAATGGATTGCCACAGTTTAACAATTCTGAAGAGAGACCTGCTAATGACATGGTGTCACTCAGTACACATCATAAAGGTGTCTTTACGTAGTGATCTGTATCACAATGAGTGATACAGAACAGCTGCAAAGTTACCTGCCATGTACATACGATTGGTTCCGCAACAGAACTGAACATTCCCAGTTCCACAGTCCCTGCTTTCCTGGGTTCACTGAGTTTTGTTCTGTTCTGACCCACCATGTAATAGCATCCTTCCACTCGTTTCTGTCCCAGGACAACAGGAAATCTGGTGCTTCCTTTGCTGTTTTAGAGTGGATCATCTGTACATTGCACAAAAACAGTATCATTGCAGTTGATCTGTACTGCTCATTGCGATACAGATCACAGCATATAAAGGTGATCCGGCTCCACAATAAACTAAAGCGGAACAAAGTGCCATTGCAGAAAAAGCCTACCATGTAAAAGCGCATAAAGTCAACATGAGACAGAAGCAGAATTCTAAAGGCATTGAAAAGTATACAGTCATCACTGTGAGGACAATGAAGAAAATACCATGTGTTCAGAAAAGTGTCAGTCACAACATAGCATGGAAGTAGATAAACAATGGGACATTTTAAATGATAAAGAAAACCAGGATTTACAATCATGCTCAGTAGGTCCCTTCAGCAAGCAAATATTATTTGAAATTCCACCTGGACCAGACTGGAATAATTTTAGAAAACCCTGTTGTACTAAGGCATACCACCACCAGTGTCTTTGACATCAAAGTTCATACCTTCAGGGTCGGGAATCTGAAAAACAAACACAAATGTGCTTTGATTCGAATAAGTCCAGCTGGACTTTTCAAAAACGAGCAATGTTTATTTGGGTGAAGTGCTTGGAGGTGCAATTAATTATACAGTATGTATAAAGATGCTGACTCTTTCAATCTGATTCCAGATCCATAAATTATTCATGAAATCCAACTAGCAATTGGTATAGTCAAGAAAAAGACATGTCAAGGGAAGGTAACATAGCCTCCACTGTACAGAGTAAGACCTTAAACATCACATTTCTAAGTGCTTTTGAGCCAAAAGTGCATGTGTACACATTAAGTAAACAGAGATTGTTTAACTGAAACAGTGGCAGTATATAATGCATGTGGAATAAATGAAAAGTTATGAATTACAAGCATTTAATTCAATCATGGTGATGAGGTGACCTTTGAAACTTGTGCTTCCTACTGTACCTCATTTAATTGATTCTTTTCAATCTGTGGTCTCTCACTCATGCCCTTGCCCCTTCTCTATCACTTCCACTTCTCACTGTCCCTTCCTCTACACCTGAAACCCCCTTTCTTCTTCTCCATCACTAACTCCTACCTTGACTCTGGTGTAACCTTCACACTATTTGATCTGTTACCTCTTCCTACCCCAATCCTGAAAGCACTTCTGGCTCCATGTGCATGTCTGCTTGCAACTACAGGCTGCTTCATCTTATAACTTTTATTACAGTGTATAGTAAAGCATAGTTCTATATAGATTGCATCCCTTTCAAAATGCTGTTGTACCACAGTTTCAGTTCATGGAATGCAATTGTATCCTTCTGTGGTACAATAGCTTTCTTTTTTCACAGTTAAACATTGTAATGACCATTGTTTTCTTATACATCAGGAGCAGGATGCACGAGCAGTGTGAGAATTACACAATACATACCATAGCATTAATTATACATTGCAAAATGTAGAAGACCCCTACCAAATATACAGTTAGGGAATCATCTTAGAGCTGACATCTAGAAGATAAATTAACATAGTTTCAAGGTAGGCAGTGTGACCATCTTGCCCTGTAAAGGAAAAATAAGCAACCACAAAGAAAACTAGAAAACAAACTGTGTAATAAACTAGGTACAAAGCAGAGATATGATGGTAGAATAAAGCAACACATCAATAGTACTACTGTCACTCCATATGACATGGCTGAAGATGGGGTAATTAGAAAAGTTTGGTTACCCTCTGCTTGCCCTGGGCTTAATGTATACAGTAAAAGACTGCCAGCAATGATAGTAGGCCAGGAGGGTGTTCATAGCCATGTGTGTTAAATGGTCTAGTGTGGCAAGCTGCATCAAAGAGTTCAGCAGGTAGGGATTTCCATTGTTCGCCATCTACACAAAACAAGCCATTTAGCCTTGCATGCTTAGTAAGGTGAGCCATTTATGTCGGTATTGCCTTGAGGTAGAGGTGTCAGTCGCCATACCTAGAAGCACCAGGGCTGCAGACTGTGGTACCTGCTTATGGAGGATTTTTGTACCTAGGCACACATCTGTTCACAAAAGGCTGAATTAATGGGCATGTCCATAGTACATGGCGAGGATCTATGTTATGCATTGTCATATCCATCTCCAGCAGTGATCATTATCAAAAGTTTATCTTTATACGAGACTACAGGGTTTTGTACCAGGATTGCAGAATTTTGTTCTGTATCAATCTGCTTCTAGCATCTGGGAAGGCCTGGTGTCTATAGTTCCAACAGTCCTGCCATTGCTGGTCCAAGATTTTATTTTATTTTAGTTGTTTAACCAGGTATAGCACACTAAGCTGAAAGCTTTTTACAGGAATGAACCTGGGGCACAAGGAGAGGATTAAGTGACTGGCTCGGGGGTCACACAGTATGCAAGTGGAAGCTGTGAGATTCAAACCCAGGTCTGGTCTGCTGGATGTCACCAGATTTGCAGCTCAGAGCCTTAGACCACTGCATTATACTGCCTAAGATATTAATGTGCAGTGCCTTTTCTCAGTAAGCCTTAGACTTCTGAGACTGAGTTGGGGTGCGTTGGGGTCATCAGCTAACTCCACCCCATCCAATATTAAACAAGCTGGGGTGGTGCAGTGTAGGAGAATGGGGTGAGAGTTGGACCAACAACCCCAACCACACCTCGATGCCTGTTGGCGGGGCAGGTGGGGTGGGGTATGGTGGGAACCCAAATGTCAAATTCCTTACTTTTTCACTGTGGAAGAACCCTAACTGATGCATTAACGAAGTTTTTGCATATAATTTCCTTACTTTTAAGAAAAATACAAAAGTGAAAGTTGCATGAAGTTGTGGTGTAGCTTGGGCCCTTCAGGCTCTGCACTCCACAACATGATTTTGTGTGACATGGTAACAGTAAGTACAACACAAATGCAAGCACAAACAGTTACTCACATGGTGACGCAAACGTAAATCGTAATACAAATGGTAATAGAAATGCAAGTGCAAAGTAGCGCTAAAAGCGAACAGTAATGGAAATGGAAACATAAGAGTGAAGTGCATACGGAATGCAACTGGTAGTGCACATGTTCATGGTCCTGCAATTGGAAACACAAATGCTAATGGTAACAATAATGTCAAAGGAGACAGAAACGAAATGCAAGCGCAAGTGCATACAGAACGCAAAACCGAATGTGCATGGACAAGGTACCCGCAATTGTAAATGCAAATGGTAACAGTAACAGTAAGAATAATGCCAAAGGAAACAGAAATAGAAATGCAAATGCAAGCACACATGGAAACTACAAACCACGTACAGTGCCAGTACAGCAATTGTATTACGAAATGGTAGGTAACAGCAACAACAACACAAAGTAAACAGAAACGCAAGTGAGTACAAAAATGCAAACCATAATTGCACAGTCGGATCTGCAATTGTAAATTACAAATGATAACAGTAACAACAACAATAACGCCAAAGGAAAGAGAAAATACAAAGCATAAATGCAAGCAAGTACAAGCATAAAACAATTATCTCGATGGTCATGGCACCACAATGTAAATGCAAATCGGTAATGGTAACAGCAACAATAAAAGCCAAAGGAAACAGAAACAGAAAACACAAACGCTAGCATGGGCTGGAACGAAATCAATGCACACAGGCATCGGTACCACAGTTGCAAATGCAAATGGTAATGGTAACAGCAACAATAACGCTAAATGAAACAGAATTGAAATGCAAGCACAAATGAAAACGAAAACAATAATGCACCCAGTGGCATAGATGGGAATGGTGATGCGGTCACGGAAGTGCAACTGGAAACATTAACTGGCACAGTAACGAAAGGGCACACCTTCTTTCCCCAAAACTACATTGAAAAGATAGTGAAAACAAAGAATGTATGCAAATAATGGACCGGAGCAGAAAATTAGGACTTGGAATACTAAATTGCTTGTATCTAGAATCGTATCTATTAAAATTTTGTATGAATTATGACTTTCCTGGCTAGTTTTGTACTTAGCCTATGGTTGGGAGCTAAGCATTTTTGTGACGAAAAGTCCATATCTCGCTCTGTTTCAGAGATGTGGACCCTGAAAGGCTGGACGGACACTATAATGTTATCCTATGGCAAAAATTTCAACTTTGGAGTGTTGTCACTTTGCCACCCTGTAATGTTTTTAACAAACCAAAAAGGCACATCTGTGAGATACTGGCTTTCTTCCTCAAATTTCAGCCCAAAGATCAAACCGTTATTTTGCAGCAGGCGGCAAAGAATTCTTGTAATGTGGCGAACACCGTAATGTTAACCTATGGGAAAAAGCATCAATTTCATAGTGCTGTAACTTTGCCACCCTGTAAAATTTGACTAAACCACCAAAGGCACATCTGAGGCATGTTGCCTTTCTTCCTCAAATTTCAAGTAAAAAGACCAAACCGGTTCTGAGATATTCAATGTCAAACATTAGTAAACTGTCCCTATCTATTCCATAATAAAAATCTGACCATCTTGTCCTATTTTGCGATCAAAGATCGCGATCAAAGAATCTGCAGGCTCACAAACAAAGAATGAAAAACTTTATAAATCAAAGAATTGAAGGATTGCAGCAAACCACTGCCGTAGTACGATAGAATGAACCCCTGGTAAAACTCATTCTCATTTGACTCTAGGACACCCTAGGCTGAGAAAAATTGATTTCAAAATTGGGCCATCTAATCCCCTCACTCGCGATACACGTCGCGATCAAAGAATCTCACAATCAAAGAATTTGCAGCTCACGATCAAATAATTTGCTGGCTCATGAACAAGAATTTCAAAATCTTAGAAATCAAAAACTGAAGGAATTGCCATAAACCACAACCATGGTTCGACAGAACCAAACCCCCGAGTTAAATCCACCTCATTTGACTTCCTAGGCACCCCTGGGCAGAGAAACTAAATTTTTAATCTGGCCATCTCATCCCTCGCTCATAATGCATGATCGCGATCAAAGAATCTCATGATCAAAGAATAAAAGAAATGGTGAAACATGAATTTTTCACTGATTTGAAGTGAACCAGCACAATGCCTCGATAGAACGGACCCTCCTAAGCAAAACCCACCCTCATTTGTGTCCTAGCCCACCCCTGAGCTGAGATATTTGTATTTTAGGTCATGATGCAAGATCGAGATCAAAGAATCTCACGATCAAAGAATTTGCAGGTCAAATGTCATTAGTAAGCCACGAATTAAGATTTCAAAAGCTTATAACTCTATTTTTGACTGATTTGGATGAAACCAAAGGCATGGCTTGATAGATCGGAGCCCTCTGAGTAAAACTCATCCAAGTTTTACTTCAGAAGTGACCCCTGAGCGAGATATTTCTGTTTTATGATCGGAAATTAAAAAACAAGATGGCGGACCTCGCCATGAAAGAATTCTGAAAATCTTGGGACAAAGATTCTTGAACTGAGAGGCTAAAAATTCTTTGATCGCCAGGTAGGACTAGATGGCCAGAATCCCATTCTTTGTTCGCAAAACATGCATATAAATTTTCCCATTGACTTATAATGGGAATTAAAAGAGGCATAACTTTTGAATGCCTTAATATGTTTTCACCAAATGAAAAGCGGCATGCTCGGCCACCAAGCTCTTTCAGACGAGACATCTTGCAAACCAGCATACCACACAACAGCTGCACAGGATCACATCCAAAATCCCAAAAGCTGCCTCAAAAATGGATAATTTTGCATTTTCAGCACCTTCATACAGAAAGATTGTAAGTCCGACCACAATGTAATTTTGCATATTAAGAGATCTACCACACCCCACTGTGCATTCCAAATTTCAGGCAAATCTGTTGAATGGCTCCAAAGTTATTAATGCCCAAACTTTTGACTTTAGTATGTAAGTGACCGCTGAACCTAACTATAGTGGTGACCACACCACTATAATATATTCATTGATTCATTGCAAAAAAAATTGTTTAATGCATCAGTTAGAGGTTAAAGCAGCAAAAGTGTGGAAATGAGACATTAGGTTGAGCCCTAACCCCTACCATCCCCACCATTCTCCATAGACCGACAGACACTCAGGGCATGCCATAGGTTTATGAGACTCAACCTCACCCCATTCCATGTGTGTAAACCAGTTGACATGCTACAGTAAAGGAGAATGGGGTGAGAGTTAGCCTCATGACCCCATGGCACATCCCTGTGTCTGTCGGGTTCTGGAGGATGGTGGGTGGGGTGGTGGAGGGGTTGGAGGTTCAACCCTAACATCTCATTTCCCACTTTGTCACTTTAACCCTAACTGATGCAATAAATGAAGTTTTTTGCAATGAATTTCCTACTTTTTGAAAAGTGTAATGTAACTAGTAAATAGCATGTGTTGGTGGGAACACGGGCAAAAAGCTACCCATTACTGCATAACAATGTGTGTCTGTGGGAGTGCGGGCCCTCCAGACCCTCTGCGTTCCACTTACACATAACTATGAAGCCATACAGTAGCCCTATAGGGCAAAGAACCCTGCAACACTCATTTGCCAAATACCTTGGGAACCATAGCAGCTAGGAAAAAATTCCAGTGGCATTGTAATCATGACAACAAGACCTCCATGTAACATACATCAATGAAATCCATATCTCACATCATTTCTGAGATATGGGCACTGAAAAGCGCTTGAGTGCTAACTTTGAGGTGTAATACTGACCCATGGAGCTGAAAATGGGCAATTGGAATACTAGTTTCCAAATATCTCAGTAACTGTACAAGATAGAAAAACATTCAAAATTCATGGTATTCATGGCTTTTCAACCTACTTCTGTACTAAGAATTTTGTGACAAAAAGTCTGTATCTAGAACCATTTTCAAGATACGGTCTCCGAAAGGTGTGACAGGCACTGCAATGTTATCCTATGGGAAAAATCTCAAATTCATGATGGCATATCTAAGGAACTGTTTAACTTTCCAACACCTAAATAGCATATTTTACATCTCTAAGGCACCCCTTAATACCCTGAAAATTGCAAGTCAAAAGACAATAAGTTACAATGCAGTGGGAAAGTTTTAAAAGTTTAAAAATTCCTAGTTCGTGAGGTAGCAAAATCCCACCGTCAGATCAATCCCCATTTGCAAGCTGTCAAAATCATCATCCACAAGAAATCCTTGACTGTCAGATTTTGGCCATCTAGTTCCTAAGTGACGGTCAAGGATTTTGCTACCTCGTGAAAGAGGATCGGGTGATGGACTAGGATTTTGACAGCTTGCAGACAGTGATTTGTCAACTCATGAAAGAGGATTCAAAAAACAATCCCTTTCATGAGCTGACAAACTCCCAGTCTGCCAACTGATCCTCTTTTGAGGCAGCAAAATTCTTGAGCATCAGGCAATCCTTTTCTGTGAGAATGGTCATCTGGTTCCTAAGTGATGGTCAAGGATTTTGATACCTTGTGAAAGAGGATCAGGTGGTGGACTAGGATTTTGACAGCTTGTAGACTGAGATTTTGTCATCTCATGAAAGAGGATTAAAAAAAAAACTTTCATGAGCTGACAAAACCCAGTCCGCCAGCTGATCCTCTATTGTGAGGTAACAAAATAATTGACAGTCAAGTCAATCCTCATCCGTGAGAATGGTCATCTGGTCACAAAGTGATGGTCAAGGATTTTGCAGCCTCACAAAGAGGATCGGCTAGCGGACTGGGATTTTCTCAGTTCATGAAAGAGGATCAGAAGGAAGTCAGGGACAAAGAATTTTTAATTTGAAACTTCTGTTTTTTAATAAAATAAAGCAAATGAAAGGTATGGGTTTATGAAGGATGTCACCCTGAACAAAACCCATGCCTTATAACAACAAGTCACACATGGAGGAAGCTATGACATTTTGTTTGTGGAAAGAAATGAAAACAAGATGGTGGCTCGAGGACAAGGAATTTTTTGATGGATGAGGATTTTTTAATCCTAATTCGTGAGCTGACAAAATCCTTGACTGTGAGCCCAATCCTCGCTTGCAAAACATACATATAAATCTTGGAGTGAACTAAGCATGCTCAGAACCCACAAATTAAGAATTAAATAACTTTGGAATACATTGATATTTTTAACCAAACCAATGCTGAATTATTCTTTGACCCAAACTCTTTCTGTGTTCCAAATTTCAGACCAAAACATCAAATGATGTGGTCACAGCACCATAGGCAAAAATGTGTCAAAAGTGGCAAAAATGCATTTTTCAGCACTTTGCATAAAAACTGTAACTCTGATTAAAACGCAACTTGATAAATCAAACGATATCAAAAGACAAAGGTCCCAGTCCAGCCAACCTTGGTAAAAAAAAAACAAGATAAGCATAAATGAGGGAGTACCTCTCTACCAATAAGGGCAAGAATTTGAATAAACATTTGGCAGAAAATGAGCCACTCATCAAAAAATAAATAATATTTTTATTTCTTTTTTTGCTTTAGTTTTTCCATGTATTTCTAATCAATTCTTAAAGTGCCACAATACATCATCAATATTTCTTAAACATTTCAGACCAAGTCCTTCCTCAGTAAGATTGTACTGTACCTAAAAATGAATACATACATATGTATATAAATATCTCCAAATAATGTTTAAAAAGGATACAAAACTAAGTTATGCTGTAGACCACTTTTCTTTTACCATTTACACCATTTCAGGCTTAATTCTGTTTCAAATCATATAGAATCCAAAATGAGTAAAGTTCTCTATAGGAGACATTACCACAAATAATTAAGGAATACCCAAAACAATTAACCAGTCACTCTTCATAGACAATTAGACCATAGTTGTTATAAAATCCCACCACCAAACATATATTAAAAGCTCCTAAATTTACATCAATTTATATATTAACAAATACACTCTGCCCAATCTTTTATACAGCCACATGTCACTATTGATGCATCACCAAATGATTATATGTTAAACAGTTCCTACAGTGTATCCTTTAACATTAAATAAAACGTTTTATATGTCTCTGAGCAACAAACTGCATGGCTTCTCATATGCTGCAAAGTGTAAAACAAATCTGGTAAACATCCAAAGTTTTCAAAAACTAAATCTCTTTTTCTTATTTTGGCAAAAATATGGGAGGGAGAGAGGAGAACTATTAGGACTAGTTGGTCCTTAAACCTCTGTATTAACATGTTCTCACTCCAAAGTAATTTTCACATTCCTATAAATGCTTCCAAGCTGCACCTAAAAGATTTCATTTCATTACCTATTTCAAACTCAGTATATATTCACTTTAAGGCATGTTTATCTCCTGTCTCATTTCAAAACATTGCTTTAACAAACCCTTGTTAAATACACAGTGCATAAGGTACAGTTCATTCCTCTCATCTCCTATTTGAGTACAAAACTAGAAATAAAATCTACTCATGTTTTCATTCTTAAACATCGCTGTTTCTGCTTGAAAGTTTTAAACAGTACAGTCATTCTCCCAGATTCTCCCTTTTCCCTCACAAAAGACAGAGACCATTGTTTGTTGTTGTGTTCAGATTGGCAATTAATTTATTTATAAATCATAATTCATGTTCCATTTCATCATCTTTATTATTATATCTCTCACAATTTCATTTATTTTTATCCATATATCAATCTCTGAACATCCCTCTTTCTTCCTCTTTTCTTCCCCAGGTGAAAACCTGGGTGCCTTCTTCTTCTTTTTCTGTTGGGTAATGGTGAAAACCGAGACTGCTTTTCTCCTTCAGCTTCTTCCTCTTTTGTCTTATTCCTTTTCTTTCCTCATCCTCCCTCCTTCCCCTTTTCCCATTAGCCTGTCTCCAGCTTGATTGGACGACTGGCTTTCCCTCACTTAGGGTATGGTCTCCATACCTTCAGGGAAACCTCCTTCCCAATCCTTCTCATCTCCTTTTTTTTTTTTTTTTTTAATCTTCTTTTTCTGCATGCCTCCTCCATGCTTCTATGAAACCCATTATTTCCATATTAAACATGTCTATGGCTAGATCCAACAGGTGCACGCCATCTGACCTGTAGAAATCTTCTACCCACTCTTCCACACCCTGCAGTATTACTTGTCCTCCCAATTTTCTTACCAGTGTCCCTACCCTTCTGTTCATCCTTCTCCTGGCCCTATCCACAGCTCTATAGCTGTGCTCCTGTCTCCAAACCCTCCTTGGTATCATATCTGACCAGGCAAGGCTTACCTAGGCCACCACTGCTGATTGTCTCCATGTCCCTTTTTATCTGCATGTATGTGTCCACCTATGGCTTGCCACAAGGTCTTTACCCCTAAACATATAATGATTAAGTCTGGAATGGGTCACTGCTCCTTTAGCTCTTGCAAGGTGGGAGCAGTTGTGCCCATCTCATCCCGGATGCCATGACAAACCAATCTACATTGTTTCACATCTTGGTAAAGTTGCTTTCCCCAGCCTTCTTCTCAGCTCTCATTTCTGCCCAATAAATATAAGAGTAGCGCAGGATCCAGACTTCCGTGCTCCTCCCTCTTCCTGTAGGGTTTAAACACAATAAATTTCTTTATATATGGTCTTAGTTTCTTACCATGATATCACCTCTTCCTGCCCCTCCATGTGGCTCCATATCTGTAAAAAAAAAACATAGGTGATACGTTAGTCTCCACACTGTAGTGTTCGAATGTATCTCTTATAACTGGTAGACTGCCAGCACCCTTTTCCAAAATATTATTCACAGTCTCACCTGTGGCTGCCCACTGTGAAGCAGCCCCTATCCATAGGGAGTGGGAGGAATAATTAATCAGATCCTCCCCAGGAATTTCATGCCTTTCTTGAGCAATGCTGTGACTTGATAACTTGTGCCCCTGCTTCTGTCACCGTGCAGAAATAATCTCCTGTCCTATTCCCATGCTCTGTGGCAAAAGCCCACAAAGCCTGCACTGGGCACACTGTGCCCTCTACATGTTTCTTTAGTGTTACCATGCAACCCTGTCCCTTTGATCTGTCTTTGACCTCTTAATCCTGACCCATATCTCCTTCAACCCCCATCTTATATCTTCCCATTCTAATACCCCTTCCTTGTCTTGCTGCTATGGCCTACCGCCTCACTCCTCACTCACCTCATGGCCCCTGTAAATATTACAACATAAATCATGTGAAATAGCTACCGGCCTTCGATTCAGTATAGTGCTGGTAACACGCTCACGTTTCACCAGCCATTGTTCCTCTATTGGTCTTCTATTACCCACTGTCCCTTGTTTTAGCCTACCCCATCCCTATATCATTCTTCTAATGAACATCGATTTTGTTGGGTCCTTATATCCTTTACACTGCAAATAACACTAATCCTGCCAAGTAGACCCCCATTGTGGTGTGGGCTGTGCCTTTTGCCATTGCTCTATAGTGAACTTTCCCAATTGCTCTTCTGTGAGCTGTACTTACCTCCATATGGTGTGTTGCCTGAATGTTTGAAACACTCACCAGGCCCCATCGTGAAGCCCTCAGAGTCCGTGGTGCCTACAACCAACAGTTCTGCTCCTTCTTGCCAACGTCCCATATGTTTGTTGGTATGGGTGTTTTTTTCTCCACTGCTGGTGCCAGCCTCTGAAATGATCCAGCTGCAGACAGGAAAGGCTGTCAGCCAGGGTATTGTGTACCCTTTCTATGTGTTTCGCTCTGAATAACATGTTCAACTGCAATGCCCTTAGCACCAGAGGATGCAAAACTCGCATGACCATGTCTGACCTGGCTCCCCTGCTGTTTAGGACCTCTACCATTGCTCTATTGTCACACAAAATGTCACTTTCTGGTCCCGTAATTCTTACCCACACCAGGGTGCATGCCCAGATGGACATGATTTCTAGCAATGTTATATCTTACTACCGCCTCTCACCCAGTCTGTTGGTCATGGTTCTGCAGACCATCTGCCCCTCAGATAGCCCCCATGCCTAGACCCCCAGCTGTCTGTGTAAAGATCGAGGTCTGTGTTATACACCATCCTCCTGCCAGAAGGAGCAGCCATTATAGTCCCTGAGGAATTCCTCCCATACTTTAAATCCTCCTTCCCTCCCTTTGTCATGTCTACCCAATGGTATGGTCTGGTCACTCTGGCTGTAACCTTTGCTAACCTTTTGGTGAAAGCTCTCCCTGGTCCGATAGCCCTGTATGCAAAGTTCAGATGTCCCAATACTTGTTGTACCAGTTTTAGTTGTACTCTTCTTCTACTGGTATGTATCCAAATCAGTTGCTTCAGTTTTTCAATTTTTTGTCTGGAAGATGAAATATTTCCCGAGCATCTATCTCAATACCCAAATTTCTAAAACTTACTGGGCCCTTCTGTTTCTTCAGGTGCCAATGGAACCCTAGTTCTTTACACAGTTCTTGGAAGCTGGCTAACATTTTTCTGTCTCTTCTCCACTGCCTATAAAAAGAAATCATCCAAATAGTAAATCACTGCTTGATAACCAGTTTGTTCCTGATATATCCACTGCAAACATGTGCTGAATGCTTTGAATGTCACACATGCTATAGAACAACCCATGGGCATGGCTTTGTCAAATAGTACTGTCCACTGATTTTAAAACCCAACAGGTCCCAGTCCTCTCTCTAACCAAAAGTAATCTGAACGGACTCTATGTCTGTCTTTGCCATCCGTGCATCTGCAGTTGCCCAGATGATCCAGACTGTGTCTTCCAAAGTGAAATATGTCACTTTACTATATTCCTCACTGATAAAATCATTCACTGACTCACCCTCCAGAACAGATAGGTGATGAATCACCCTGTATTCCCTTCCTGTTTTTGGGAACCAACCCCAATGGAGAAATCCTCATATTCTGCAATGGGGGTTATCATATGGTCCTCTATCCTTCCAACTGCCTTTTCCTTCTCTATTTTTTGCCTTAACATTTCTTGCCTCCTATTACTGAAGCCAAATTGCTCGCCTCTCTCTTGCCTTGGGCCTCACACTGCAATGAAAAATCTGTGCAAAACCTCTCTTAATCATCTCTGCTGTTTTCCTATTCGGTTATCGGTCCAACCATTCTCTCCATGCCTCTGTCCTGATGGGAGTTCTAGCTTCCTTAAATTGGTCCGTTGTCTTCTTTCCTTCTTCTCCCCCCAGGTCTCTCCCTCCATGATGTCTGACCTTGCTGATCAGTGATTCTGAAACCCTCTACTGGCATGTCCCCTGCCCTCCCTCCTCTATTCCGTGTCTGCCCTTTATATCCTGCCTTCCTGAAAAATCTGTTGACCTGACCCTTTGCCCCATGTCCCTGGGCTCCCTGGCCCCATGTCGTCCTTCATCTGCTAGCTGGATGTCATCCCCACATTTCGAACATGCGTGTCGGAAATGGCTTTGTGGCCAGGAGCAAAGGCCCTATTAGGCCCAGCAACATCTCTGTGGCACGACACCTTTTTCCCCAAGCTCTTCCTCTGGTGTGGACTGATCAGTGACATAGTCTGTCCACAGGTCTAGTTGTTTTGTGTCCCATTTCACATCCCCATATGTCACCATTCTCTGCCGAAAGAATTCATTGTAGTATATCCACCCCACTTCCCTTGCTTTCGCTCTCCTGATTATTAAGGAATATGTAATGAATGGGATGCCCAGCTCAGGCCTCTTCTCCAATACAGTTGCTGAGAATGTTGCAAAACCTACAAACCACCCTTCCAAAGTCTTCCCTTTAGTGAATTTGTCCTCTTCTTTTTCCAAACAAAACTACCACTGCTGCCATTTCCTCTTACCTATATTCTCTGTTTCTTTGTATTTAGCTGCCTTCCGGTTTACTAAAGTGAAAATATCCACATATTCTCCCTTCCATTTTTTTCTTTTGTTAGCAGGACATGTTCCCCCACTCTCATCACAGGAGCTCCTATCTCCTTTGTTCCTTTTCCATCTTTTCTACTCTGCCTTCTTTTTTTTTGTCAGCTCTTTTCCTACCTTGATCTCGCCAGTGCTGACTCCATTTTAACCCAAACCCCTATCCCAAGTGCCGACACAATTTGGCTTATATACTCTTTAATGTTGTCACCCACAGAGTCGGGTGAGTTACCTGTGGCCTATCCATTCCTTCCTGCCTGTTGTTCTCCTGGTTTTCAAGAATGATCCCCAATGGTTGAAGGGTGGTTGCCTAAATGCAGCTGGGGAGGAACCACTGTGCACAGTGGATCGGTCTGAGCTCCACTATGGGAACCCCAACCTGGTTCTGGGGAGATACTGATGGTTCGGGTCAACGTGTTGCAGAGGTACTGGGCCAGCAGCCCTGGTAGGTGCCACTGTCGGTGTCTGTACCCGGTTGGGCTGCGTGGCTCAGCTACCTGTTCCCTCTGCCCCTTTTCCCTTCCCTGCTTTCATTTCTCCCCAGATCTCCCAGACTCCTCTCCTTCCACTAGCTCCCACATTCTATTAGCTTTCTCCGTCAGTTCCACTATTGCCCTGTAGGCGTCCTCTTTCGAAGGCCTGTTTTTCTTGGTGCCATGTTCCTTCCTTCTTGCTCCTGTGAGATATAACTGAAGAAAAGGACAAGAAAATTCCTTATTAACAGTTCTGCCTGTAATAGTCTCTCACAGGGCCAGGCCTGCTTTCCGCAACCCCTCCCGACTAATAGTCAGAAATGTGTCTCTTCACACTAAACTGTGCTCCTGGCCCTTGAATTGTCCATCCCCCTCTTTAATACAGCCTGCCTGACATTATTCCCTGGTTCTATCTCCCCATCTATGGCAAGTAATACCAAAAACCTCCCTTTGTGTGCCCCGGCCTATATTCATAGCCACTAACCTCATGCACCGCCTACTGAGGCCTTCCAGGCCTGGACATATCCTCCAGCATATCCCAGATTTGGGGGTGCACCACGTGGCCTCCTGCCTAAGTACTCACCCCCGTCCCCTGGGAGGCCCAAAACGTGCAAGATATGCCTTGAGACCTCTACATTTTCCCGGCCTGTCGGCCTAACCTTCCTCTTGGCCCCAGCTGGCCTCTGATCACTGATGGCCAAGCTGCCCCTTGCGCCTTGTCTTGCGGCCTCCTGGTCTGTAAACGCCCTCCCCATGTGCATTCACCTGCTTCTGGTTGCAGCCTTCTGATCTTATTCTGTCCTCACCCTTCCCACCCGCTCCCACCTGTTCCGTTGCTCCCGTGGTCACCAGGCCTCCCCATTCACCCCTTCTGCTGAGGGGCCTCCCGCATCACTGCTCCTGTATGTTCTTCTTGGCCTGCCCCAAAAAGCCTTATGCCTGCAGCACTGTCCCTCGCCGGCTGCCCCGTAGCATCTGATGTCACGCCCGCGTGGCCGCGCTCTCGGGCACTCTCTTATTAGGCTCTTCAGCTCATTCCTCTACCTCTTCAATGGCCTGCTACTTCCTGAAAATACTGAGATCCCCACCATGGGAAACCCAACCGCTGAGCCATGTATTTGAGAAGCACTACATTAGCCAAAAATCGTGCCCCGGCTTCACGACGTCGCGTGTGCATCTCCTTGGCACTCTGTGATCCTCCTGAAACACAGTGGAAACAATTTCAAAATGCCCAGATGGGCAGCCACTACTGCGTGTGCTTTACAAAGGGCTGCCTCCCCTATAATGCACCAGCGGCGTCTGGCGTCACACCACGTGGTCGCCGGCTCATGGGTGCTTCTACTTCTTGCTCCTCTGCTGATTCTTCATAAAACTAAAAACACCATTTACATTGCCCAGAGGGCAACAACTACGCACCATGCACTTCAGAAAGGCGCTGCCTCTCATTGCAATGTACCCAGCGGCATCAGGCGTCACACCACATGGTTGGCGCTCACAGGTGCTTCTACCTGCTTGCTCCTCTACCTCCTAACCCCACATTTCACCCTCCTGCATTCCTTCTGCCAGCGATTCTACTCGTGAATCCCAAACCATCATCCACAGGGATGTATTTCCAGGGCATGCTGCCCTTTGGACATACAGCTTGCCCTTGCTAAGGAAATCTTCCTCTGCCATCACACATGGCCCAACCTTTTTAAAAATTGCATCCCAGGCTTGTTCCTTGTTGTACAGTTGCCTACCATGAGTGATACTCTCCCCAGGCAACAAACGCTCAAACCTGTGCAAGAGCTTATACATTGGCCCTTCTGGACCTTCACTTTTAGCTCACAATTCTTCTCTAAATGCATCCCAATACAGTACCTTTTCCTAGAGTATCACATTATCATACATGTTTACCTGTGTGAATATACAGTGGCGTGAAAAGTATTTGCCCCTAGTTAAATCAACCCAATTAAAGGGATAATTAGAGTCAGCTGATTGAACACAGCCAGGCTTGATTACAGCCAGCCCTGCTCAATATAAACCTCACTTATTTGGCCCTTACCATCAGAGTCACGTTGCCAGCACAAAGATTCAACAAGCACATTATGCCATGATCAAAGGAAGTTCCTGAAAAGATCAGAAAAAAATTTGTTGCCCTCTATCAGTCTGGAAAGGGTTACAAAGCTATTTCTAAGGCTCTGGGACTCCATCGAACCACAGTGAGAGCCATAATCTCCAAATGGAGAACACTTGGAACTGTAGTGAACCTTCCAGGAGTGGCGGCCTGCCAAAATTACTCCAAGGGCGCAGTGTAAAATCAACCAAGAAGTCTCAAAGGATCCTAAAACAACATATAAAGAACTGCAGGCTTCTCTTGCCTCAGCTAAGGTCAGTGTTCATGACTCCACAATCAGAAAGAGACTGGGCAAAAATGGACTTCATGTGAGAGTAGCAAGCGGAAACCACTGCTAACCAAGAAGAACATAAATGCTCGTCTCTCATTTGCAGAAGCACCTGGATGATCCACAAGCCTTTTGGGAAAATGTTCTATGGACAGATGAGTCCAAAGTGGAACTTTTGGACAACATGGATCCCACAATGTCTCGCGTAAAGCAAACACAGCATTCCACAGTAAGAACACCATACCAACAGTCAAACATGGTGGTGGTAGTGTGATGGTGTGGGGATGCTTTTGCTGCCTAAGGACCTGGATGACTTGCCATAATTAAAGGAACCATGAATTCTGCTCTGTACCAGAAAATTCTTAAGGAGAATGTCAGTCATCCTTCCGTCAGCTGAAGCTGAAGCGTAGTTGGGTCATGTAGAGACAATGATCCAAAACACAAAAGCAAGTCCACATCAGATGGCTAAAAGAAGTAAAATTAAAGTTTTGGAGTGGCCTAGTCAAAGTCCAGACTTAAACCCAATAGAGATGCTGTGGCAGGACCTGAAACGAGCAGTTCATGCTCGAAAACTTACCAAATGTTACTGAATTAAAGCAGTTCTGCGAGGAAGAGTGGGTTAAAATTCCTCCACAGCGATGTGAAAGACTGATATTGAATTATAGGAAGTGTTTGGTTGCAGTCATTGCAGCTAAATGTGGCATAACCAGTTATTATTAGTAAGGGGCAATTACTTTTTCACACAGTGCCAGTTGGTGTTGGTTAACTTTTTCATTAAATAAGTGAAATTAAAAAAAAACAAGTGTTATTTGTTCACTCAGGTTCCCTTTGTCTAATATTACATTTTCTCTAAAGACCTGAAAACATCCAGTGTGACAAATATGCAATAATAGAGAAAATCAAGAAGGGGCAAATACTTTTTCGCCACTGTATACTGTATGTATATGTATATATATATATATATATATATATATTCTATACTCCTTTTATTCTCTCTGTTTCCCTCTTTTTATTTATATATTTTTATATCTCCCACTTGTTTCTTGCCTTACCTTCTTGTCTGTAGTGTACAAACCTCAGCTCCCAAATATGATCCTAGTTTGCCAATCTGAAGTGCTGTAGTTCAGATGTAGTTTAAAGATCAAAACTCCAGCAAAAGTGGCTGAACCACCTCTGTGCTGTCCATTATGCCTCCACTTGCCCCTCCCCTTCCTGTTGCTTGGCCATTGCTTTATCCCCTGTCCCTCCCCTTCTTCCCGCCTCCCTTCTGAGCACACCATCTTGATGGAAAGGGAAGGTGCACCTGGACAACCTGGTCTGCCCTTAAAGGGCAAACTCCATTGTAAATCACCTTTAGTCCAAATCTGAAAATACACAGTGCATACATAAAACTCTTTCTATTCCCACATAACTCATTTCACAATTTATTCCAAGTAGTATTTAAACTTCATATCATACCTGGCTGCTTCTTAGTATAGAGTAATCCCTTAACAATCTGTGAAAGAGGTGAAAATGAAAGTTTTTCTTACTGCATTCGACTACTCAAACCTTCAGAAACAGCATTTGCTAAGGAGGAAGCCCTATCATATACAGATCATCAGGAACTTACTTTGAATGTGTAAGCTGAATATTTTAAAGATATCTCACAGCCACACCACCTCTCGCTGTTCTCACAAAGTTAAACAATCTACGTCTGGTGCAGTATTTAAAAAGTACTTCCACAAGGAGAGTCAGGCATGTGGCGTAAACCAGATCACATGATCTGTGCCTGTAACCCTCACGCCTGACCTGCTAAAAGTAGCGCCCAGCAAATGCACTGTTTCATATCTGGGCATCTCCCATACTTTTAACTTGTGTTTTCTCTTATGTCAAATATGGTACACGTCCATATTCATAGCTTGGTGGCTCACCTTAGTCAAAGTGTTTAGGAAGATTTTCTTGTGTCCCATTTAGCAAATTAGCTGGTGCACAAAATATACAGTCTACTTAATTAAGATATTCCCATTTATATACTGGAAGTCTATTGTGGATAGGCAATAGCAAGCAGGCAAAATCTCAGTCAGGGTGGAGACAAGTGGAGGGATGGGGAACTAACAGCTGCAAACAGACTCAATTATTCAGACATATATTTGGGGTATATAATGCCCTTATATTTAAGAAAAATAATTATTATACTATTTGATGACTCTTGTTGTTTATTTTATTAATAGTCTCCTGTGGCACCCAAATCAACAGGACAGGTAAACCAATAGGCTCACATATTCTCTGTCATACATCCAATCTACCACATAAATTATAAGTATCTTAAATAATGGGCAACCAATCTATCAAGTCATTAAGCCCATATCTTTGATTCGAGAATTAAATCTATTAATAAAATAAGATTCTCTCTTAAGTATTGAGGTTCTGTAATCTCCCCTCTTGGATTAGCATTAACTTTTTCTAAACCAAAAACCTTACATTTTGATTTGCTGTCTGTTTTCAGTGAAGTGCCTAGCCACTGGGGATGATAAATCAGGCCTTCTAATATCTGATTTATGTTCACCTATCCTGCTCTTCAGTGCCTGTTCTGTTTTACCAATATGTATTTTATCACAGGGGCACTCAAGACAACACACCATTCCCTCAATCAAACAGTTAATGAAATCTCTGATTTCAATATCCTCATCTCTAGCAACATTCCTAATCTGTCTAATCCTGTATGTATTATTGCAGTGGACACAATGTCCACATGGATAATTCCTAATGTCTAATGACAAAAAAAATGTCCTGGTCTCTTCATTGGTACAATATGTATTGTTTTAGATACAATATTAAAGTTTGATTTCTTTTTGCCACTACCATAGGTGCATTAGAAAAGCATGTAAACCAGTTGGAGTAGCTCATAACATGTCCCAATGTTTATGTATTACCTGTTTTATGCATCCAAATGCATCATTAAATGTAGTAGTAAATATAATTTTCTTATCCATCTGTCCTCCATCTGGTTCAGTAGCTTGTCTAGGTGCCTGTTTATTAAGTAAGCTTTCTCTACTAACATTCCTGATCTTATCTACTGCCCTGTCTAAAGTGTTGTCACCATATCCCTAGCCCTAAATCTATTACACATATCTGCTTGGGCCTCTGCGTATATCTGACTATTACTGCAATTTCTTTTTGTCCTTACTAGCTGTCCATAGGGTATGGATTCAATCAAATGTCTTGGATGAAACTGTCCACTCTCAACAAAGAGTTCCTATCCATCAGTTTCCTAGATACCTTAGTTTCTAATTTCTCATCACCCTTGTATATTAATAAATCCAACTATGGCACCTCCTCTGTACTACTAGCCATAGTAAAATCAAGTTATTCATTCTGGAATTCAAATAACAGTTGAATTCTAGAAGTTCATCCCGATTTCTGACCAAATACAGAAATATCATCTATAAAGCATCGAAAAACCTGAATGTGCTGTAAATATACAGTATGTTCTCATTACAGAACACATATTTATTTTTCAAAGTCATTCATATATAGATTTGGATAGGAAGGTGCCATGCTCGATCCCATTGCTGTACCCCATATCTGTAAAAGAAATCTTTCTCAACTTTAAAGGAATTTTGATTCAGTACTAACTCTGCCATTTTAACCAAGACGGTGTTTGGTGGTTTTTCTGTTCTATACGTGTCTAATGTAATAGCTAATACTTGACATCCCTGTTGGAGAGTTATTGATGTGTACAAATCTTTGAAGTACCACAAGACCAAAATACACTCATTTATTTGTAAATCTGACTGATTATCCTCTTCAAGAGGTCTGATAAAGTAATCAATATAAATGGATAGAGGTTCCAAAACTGAATTTATACCTGATACAATAGGTCTACCGGTGGGTTACATAAATCTTTATGTAACTTTGGTAGTATATAGAACATAGGGACTGAGGGTGTTTGTCTAAAAGGGCACTACACTCCCAATCTGTTATCCAATCATTTTCATGCGCCCTATTTAGTAAAGTCTGCACTATGTTGTGTACCTCTTCTACAGGGTCTCTTGGCAAACATAAATAATTATGTTGATCCTGTAATAAATTTAAACAAATATTCTTATACTGAACATAATCCATAACTACCACCCTCCCTTATCTGCATTTTTAATAACAATTTCTGAATTATTCTCCAGATTCCTTAATCCTCTATTTTGAGAGGCAGTTAAATCTGGTTCTTCTATCCATATTTTGCTCTTGTTTAATGATTTTGTCCACATCCCTTGTCACTAGTGAGCTATAAGTTTCAATACTATGCACGACTCCTTGTGGGTTAAACATAGATTTCAGGTTTAATTTTGTACTTAACTCAATTTTTTTTACTTGTGTTGGCTTATCTCTGTTGATTAAATCCCCATATTCTTGGAAGCATTTATAGGAATGTGAACATTACTTTGGAGTGAGAACATGTTAATAAAGAGGTTTAAGGACCAACTAGCCCTAAGAGTTCCTCTCTCCCTCCCACTCTTTTCCTTCCCCATTTTTTTTTTTGCAAAAATAAGAGAAAGAGATTTAGTTTTTGAAAACTTTTAAGGTTTATCAGATTTGCTTTTACACTTTGCAGCATATAAGAAGCCACACAGTTTGTTGCTCAGGTACACATGAAAATGTTTTATATAATGTTGGCAGAAGACTCCAGGAGAAAGGACTGCTGTGTGACTGAACTTTTCTGCTGGGACTAAAGTAGAAGAACTTTTGTATTTAGACCTTTAATTTAGGGTAAAAAACTAACATACAAAACAAAACAAAAAAAAGTGTGTGTTTGGGTTAACTGAACTGAATGGGTAACTGAAAAGTCATCTAGGTGTAAATCTCAGGTGACTGAAAGGACTTAACTGTTGTGAGGTTTAAATTACTTGTAGCAAGATCTGGTAAGTGGGGGAGTGGCTAAGCTAGAAGGAAGCTACATTTAAAGACTGCCTTAGAAAGATTCTGCTAATAGCTTGGCAGAAGACTCCAGGAGAAAGGACTGCTGTGTGACTGAACTTCTCTGCTGGGACTAAAGTAGAACTTCTTTTGTATTTAGACCTTTAATTTAGGGTAAAAAACTAACATACAAAACAAAACAAAAAAGTGTGTTTGGGTTAACTGAACTGAATGGGTAACTGAAAAGTCATCTAGATGTAAATCTCAGGTGACTGAAAGGACTTAACTGTTGTGAGGTTTAAATTACTTGTAGCAAAGATCTGGTAAGTAGGGGAGTGGCTTAGCTAGAAGGAAGCTACATTTAAAGACTGCCTTAGAAAGATTCTGCTAATAGCTTGGCAGAAGACTCCAGGAGAAAGGACTGCTGTGTGACTGAACTTCTCTGCTGGGACTATATTGCCCTCCTTTCCTTCCCTCCACCCCCACACACAAAGCTAGTTCTATTTTATAGGCACAGGATTTGACTGACAACAGGAACTTCCTGTTTAGGGGCAGGAAGTAAGTGATCACAGAACCACCAAGGACCCACCATCCTAGAAGGGCAAGAGTAGCTCTCTGGCCCCTCTAGCTGCTGGAGGTCTGCCTCTGAACAAGTAAGCTGCCTACTGAGAAATATAGGATATTCTTGTCTCAGAACAGGACAATCAGGAGCTTAAAGGGCACACAGGCAGAAAGTAAGGAGAGAGAGAAAAAACAGAGGAAGGAGTAAGGATTGCAAACAGTTAAGGGGCCAGAAATAAGACATGATTGGAGTGGTGCAGTGCAGTGGCTGTGGAGCAGCAGTCTTCCAGGAGATGTTCTAGAGGATGCGGTGTTGTCCCATCTGCAGGCACCTCTCTGGGTTGAGGGAGGGGTTGCTCATCTCCAGGCTGAGTTGGCCAGGATTTGTGGGACCTCCTCTTCCATCCAGGGACCACCAGTGCCACTGCCGTTGCCTCAGAGGTTGCCAAGAGAGGAGTGTTGGACCACAGTGGGCTCAGGGAGGGTGAAGGTGGTGGAACAGAGGCACATTCCTCCAGTTGTACCTCTCCACAATTCCTATGCCATTCTGGCAAAGTGTGGTTCCTCTATGGAGGCACCTACAGTGGAGACCAAGGAGGATGCTGGGAACCTCCACGAAGGAGACCCACAGGAGGGTGGCAGGGGACCCTGCAGGGAAGGAAACAACTCCTGGTGGGGACTCCATTGTTTCAAGTAGAACTGGGCAAGGAAGGGAGAGGGAGGTGGGTGCCTGCCTGCGCCATGGCTTGGAGGGACAGGGAGGCGAATCCTCAGGATTGCCAGAGCAGCTGCACAGGGAGGGAGCTGGATGTCATTGTCCACTTAGGGGCAAATGACCTGGCTAAGAAAAGGATTAGAGAAGTGCAGGAAGAGTTTGTGGAATTGGGGAGGGCCTTAGTCAAGTAGCTTGACCGGTAACCCTCTCCGGAGCTGCTACCCATCTATGGCATAGGAGAGGCTAGGGTGTTCCGTACCATGGGATTCAATCAGTGGTTGAAAACTGGTGTGGAGCTCAGGGATTTGCTTCATTGGGGACTGGGGTCAACCTGGAGTGATGCAAGCCTATACTGGCATGATGGGCTGCATCTGTCCGGAGGGAACCAGGATCCTAGGTGATAGGTTTAAATGCTTCATTGGCAAGCTTTTAAACTAGCCAAGGGGAGGCACTGGAAAGGAGCAGGAAAATCCTAGCCCCCAAACAATCACAGTAGTAAGTGTGGCAAACACCAACATGGAGGTGTCGATAGGGAGAAGGGCAGGGGTAAATGGAGAAAGTGACAAAGGCAAGAAGGACAGGGATGGGGCAAAGGGGGTAAGGCCATCAGGAAATGGAGGTAATGAGTACCAATGCCCATAGTCTGGGCAACAAGCCCCTGAGCTGGTGGCCTTAATGGAAGAGGGATGCCTGGATATCGTAGCAGTCACAGAAACATGGTACAGAGAGAACCATGACTGGGATGTTAACATACCAGGGTACATAACCTACAGGAGAGACAGGCAGGGAGAAGAGGGGAGGAGTAGCTCTCTATGTAAAGGAAGGGATAAAAGCAACTGAACAAAAGAGTAAACAGGGAGGAGAGGAGGCACTGTGGGTCACCTTGGAGACTGGAAAGGGCACCACAACCGCACAGGGTTGTGTACAGACCCCCATGTTAGGGGAAGGAATGGACAAGGATATGATGGAAGGCATTCTTAGAATGGCAGAGAAAGGTGAGATACTGTTGATGGGAGACCTGAATATGCCAGATGTTAACTGGAGCACATTTGCTGCAGCGACATCCAAGAGCAGGGCCATTCTTGACGCCCTTCAGGTGGCAGGCATTAGACAGCTAGTTTCGAACCCACTCGTGAGGGAGCAATCTTAGACCTCGTACTCTCAAACGGGGCAGTGAGAGGATCTCAGATCTAGAAGTGGGTTGCCATCTGGGGACAAGTGACCAAACAGTGTGGTGCACGTTAAACTCAGCTACAGAGTCAAGCCATACAAAAGTGAGGGTACTGGACTTTAGGAGGGCTGACTTTGGCAAGATGGGAGAGTGCCTCAGAAAAGCACTAGCAAACAGGCTAGAAGGAGGTGTGGAGCAACAATGGGAATTATCAAAACTGCCATCACAGAGGCAACAAGCCTTTGTGTGAAGCAAATAAACAAATCAAAATGAAAAAAAAGCCACTATGGTTCTCAAGAGGTGGCTGTGAAAGTCAGGAAGAAAAGATAGCATTCCAGAAGTATAAGGAAACACAGAAGGAGCAGGACAGAGAGCTGTACCAGTTAAGGCAGAAGAAGCAGGAGGGAAGTCAGAATAGCAAAGGCCCAAACTGAGGAAAAGATAGCCAACTCAGTTAAGAAGGGGATAAAACCTTTTATAGGTACATCAGCGAGCGAGAAAGACAAAGGGAGGGATAGTGAGGCTGAATAGAATAAACAGTGGGTGGGCAGAGGGGACAGTGAAAAGCAGGAATGCTGAATGAATATTTCTGCTCAGTGTTCACAAAGAGGAGGAGGAAGTGCCTAATCCAATTAACAGAAGCACTCTTGATAGGGGTCGATCCCAGTCCTTTCACAGAAGAAAGGTTCTGCAAGAACTCCTAAAACTGAAGGTGGACAAAGCAATGGGTCCTGATGGAATTCACCCCAGAATTCTAAAAGAATTAAGGAAGGAACTAGTGAAACCACTGGCTACTCTTTTTAATAAATCATGGGAGGATGGTGTGGTACCCGAGGACTGGAGGAAGGCAGATGTGATTCCCCTTCACAAAAGTGGGACCAAGACAGAGGCAGGAAACTACATACCTGTCAGTCTGACCTCTGTGGTAGGGAAAGTGATGGAGTCACTTCTGAAGGAAAGAATAGTTGAGTACCTATAGGTCAGTGGAGCACAGGATCCAAGGCAGCATGGGTTCACAGCGGGAAGGTCATGTCAGACAAATCTAATAGATTTCTTTGACTGGGTGACCAAAGTAGTAGACCAGGGAGGGGCTGTGGACATGGCCTACCTAGACTTAGCAAGGCATTTGACACAGTCCCACACAAAAGATTATTAGTCAAATTAACCAGCCTGGGAGTGGGTCCCAGGGTGGTAGCCTGGGTAAAACATTGGCTGGACAACAGGACACAGAAGGTAATTGTAAATGGAGTCCACTCTGAAGAAAGAGGCGGTTACCAGTGGGGTACCGCAGGTTCAGTATTGGGTCCAGTCCTTTAATGTCTTCATCAGTGGCATTGCAGAGGACTGGAAGGAAAAGTATGCCTTTTGCAGATGACACAAAGATCTGCAACAGGGTTGATACACAGGAGGCATGGAAAGGATGAAAAGGGACTTGGCAAGGTTGGAGAAATGGTTAGACGTATGGCAGCTAGGATTCAATGCAAAATGCAAAATAATGCACGTGGGAAACAAGAACCCAGGGAAGAATACACAATGGGTGGGGAGGTAGTAAAACAACCAAACAGGAAAGGGACCTGGGGGTAATCATATCAGATGACCTTAAGGTTAGCAAGCAATGTGAGAAGGCAGTAGGGAGGGCTGGGGGTATACTGGGATGTATAGGGAGAGGCATCAGCAGCAGAAAACAGGAAGTTGTTATCCTCTGTACAGACAGTTGGTGAGACCCCATCTGGAATACTGTGTCCAGTTCTGGAGACCCATCTCCCAAGGACATAGACAGGATAGAGGCAGTCCAGAGGAGGGCAACTAAAATGGTGCAGGGTCTGCAAGAGAAGTCATATGAGGAGAGACTAAAGGAGCTTAATATGTATACCCTTGAGGAAAAGAAGGAGAGGGACATGATAGAAACTTTCAAGTACCTCAAGGAATCAACAAAGTCCAAGAGGGTAGCATCTTTCAAAAAGAGACTTGCAAGAACAAGCGGACACAATTTAAAGATAGAAGGAGGGCAGTTCAGGGGCAATGTGAGAAGTATTATTTCACAGAGAGGATAGTGGATGCATGGAACAGCCTTCCTGAGGAAGTTGTGAGTCTAAAACTGTGGGAGAATTCAAGAATGCATGGGACAGACATAAGGCAATTCTTGTGGGGGCAGGAAGATATAGGCTGTTGGTTAAATAGGATCTCGGCCTATCCTGTGGTAGAAATGGGCAGACTAGATGGGCCTAAGCGTCCTTATCTGCCGTCAAAGTCTATGTTTCTATGTTTCTAATGTTAAAGGATATACTGTAGGAACTGTTTAACATATAATCATTTGGTAATACATTAATAGTGAAATGTGGCTGCATAAAAGATTGGGCAGTGTGTATTTGGTAGTATATAAATTGATGTAAATTTAGGGAGCTTTTAATATATGCTTGGTGGTGGGATTCTTATAATAATCATGGTCTAATTGTCTATGAAGAGTGACTGGTTAATTGTTTTGGGTATTCCCTTAATTATTTGTGGTAATGTCTCCTATAGGAAACTTTACTCATTTTGGATTCTATATAATTTGAAAAGAATTAAGCCTGAAATGGTGTAAATGGCAAGAGAAAATAGATCTAAAGAATAATTTACTTTTGTATCCTTTTTAAACATTATTTGGAGATATTTATATACATATGTATGTATTCATTTTAGATACAGTACAATCTTACTGAGGAAGGTCTTGGTCTGAAACGTTTAAGAAATATTGATGGTGTATCCTGGCACTTTAAGAACTGATTAGAAATACATGGAAAACTACCATAAAATAAAATAAAAATGTTATATTTTTTGGTGAGTGGCTCATTGTCTACCAATTGTTTATTCAAATTATTGCTCTTACTGGTCGAGAGCTACTCCCTCATTTATGCTTATCTTGTTTTTGTTTTTTTACTGAGGTTGGCTGGACTGGGACCTTTGTCTTTTGTTATCTGTGGGCATCAGGTAGATGCATTACCCTGGGGCCACCATTTTGATTTTTACTACATTGAACCAGTCTTTGTGTTGGGATCAGATCTTGGACTATTGATTTTACCATAGGCCATAAGAAACTTTTATTTGGAACTTTCTGATCTCTAGTGGAGGCTTCACACACACACTAGTGAATCTCTGCTCTCTCTGGGTCACTACAAAGGACATTCAAAATGGCATATTATATGATTAATTTTGATGAATTGGACAAAATTACAGATAATAGATCAATACCTTTATCCATTTCTGAAACAGAAGAACAACACATTCTACAAGGTTCTTAAGACCAACAGGGAATTGGGGGTACTACACTGGTAAAATCAGTAACTAATCAATATGAATATATGAGACAAAACAAGCAAAGATGGAGTGGCATGCATTAAATGATGTCACAATATTTAAAACAAAAAAAATCCTAGAAGTCTTAGAATCTTTAGAAGCCAATTTGGGCTATATTGACCCAGAATTGGGGAATAAATGGGATAGTTAGAAAAGGGTGTTCAAAGGATTTTATGCTGTTAATTATTGAGTCAATTACTAAATAATTAGTCAGAATGGAACCAGATATAGCAAGTAATAGAGCAGAAATAAGGAAAAAGTACAATATTGATAAATTTAATTCATATCTAGACAATGTAGCTGCGCATTTGAATGAGTTTGAGGAGGAGTTGAGATCAGTGAAGTTGAAAAAGTTTAAACAAGACCTTACTGATTAGAAGGAAAACAAGGTATATACATATAAGAAATTAGAGACACAATATATGATTATAAGATATGACTTTGATTCAGTCCACAGGTCAAACATCTGGTAGTGATGCAGAGACAGGTGGAGGTAGACCAGTGGGTGGCATGGTGGGTGGGCATTTTTTAGAGAGGAGACACAGGGGTTGGAGCAAGGGCAGGCAGCAATATGCAGGCAAAGGGGGTACCAGTATACCCACATTACAAGGGAACAGCGGAGGGTAGAGGAAGATATAGACACATCAGGAAACACAGAAACAGGAGAGCATATAGATGCAGAAGACAAAAGGAAAAGAGAATGCCAATAGGACAAACAGACAAAGAAAACTGTGAGATCACAAACATACAAGATGAACTAGTATATAATATCTCTAAGAGAATACTGACTAAGGAGGAGGAGGAAGTCCTGTCTAGGGGTATGTCTTTCTGCCAACATGGCCCTTGAATGAATTTGAACTCAAGTTGGATTTACAGAGATTTTTAGGAAGTTAAAACTTATACACCATTTTCATAATATGGGGATTTAATCAACAGAGATATGGCAACACAAGTTAAAAATTGAGTCAAATAAACAACTAAACCTGAAATCTATGTTTAACCCACAAGGAGTTGTGCATAGTATTGAAACATATAGCTCACTAGTGACAAGGAATGTGGACAAAATCATTAAACAAGAGCAAAATACAGATTGAAGAACCAGATTTAATTTAACTGCAGCTCAATATGTAAGATTAGGGAATCTGAGAATGATTCAGAAATTGTTATTAAAATGCAGATAAGGAGAGGGTGGTAGTCATGGATTATATTTCAGTACAAGAATATTTGTTTGAATTTATTACAGAACCAACATAATTATTTATGTTTGCCAAGAGATCATACACAAGAGGTACATAACATTGTGTAGGCTTTATTAAATAGAGCACATGAAAATGACTGGATAACAGATTGGGAGTGTAATGCCTTTTAAACAAACACCCTCAGTCCCTATCAATTTATATTGATTACTTTATCAGACCTCTAGTTGAACAAATTAGGACATATATCAAAGATTCAACAGACATTATTAAGTTAATTGAAGAGGAAAATCAGTCAGATTTACAAATAATTGAGTATATTTTGGTCATGTGGGACCTCAAAGATTTGTACACATTGATAACTCACCAACAGCAATTTCAAGTATTAGTTAATATATTAGACACATATAAAACAGAAGAAAACTACCAAACACCTGATTGGTTAAAATGGCAGAGCTAGTACTGAATCAACATTTTTAAAGTTGAGAAAATTTCTTTTACAGATACAGGGTACAGCAATGGGATCAGTATGGCACCTTCCTAACCAAATCTATATATGAATGATTTTGAAAATAAATATGTATTCTGTAATGAGAACACATATTTACAGCACATTCAGGTTTTCAATGCTTTATAGATGATATTTTCTGTATTTGGACAGGAAATCGGGATGAACTTCGAATTCAACTCTTATTTGAATTCCAGAATGAATAACTTGATTTTTACTATGGCTAGTAGTACAGAGGAGGTGCCATAGTTGGATTTATTAATATACAGGGGTGATGAGAAATTAGAAACTAAGGTATAGGAAACTGACAGATAGGAACTCTTTGTTGAGAGGGACAGTTTTATCCAAGACATTTGACTGAGTCCATGCCCTATGGACAGCTAGTAAGGACAAAAGAAATTGCAGTAATAGTCAGATATACGCAGAGGTCCAAGCAGATATGTGTAATAGATTTAGGGCTAGGGATATGGTGACAACACTTTAGACAGGGCAGTAGATAAGATCAGGAATGTTAGTAGAAAGCTTACTTAATAAACAGGCAACTAGACAAGACACTGAACCAGATGGAGGACAGATGGATAAGAAAATTATATTGCTACTGCATTTAATGATGCATTTAGATGCATAAAACAGGTAATACATAAACATTGTGATGTGTTATGAGCTACTCCAACTGGTTTACATGTTTTTTCTAATGTGCCTAAGGTAGTGGCAAAAGAAATCTAACTTTAGCTAATATTGTATCTAAAACAATACACATTGTACCGGAGAAGAGACCAGGACATTTTGTCTCATTAGACATTAAGAATTATCCATGTGGACATTGTGTCACTGTAATAACACATACAGGATTAAACAGACTAGGAATGTTGCTAGAAATGAGGATATTGAAATCAAAGATTTTAACAACTGTTCGATTGAGGGAGTGGTGTATTGTCTAAATGCCTGTGATAAAATATATATTGGCAAGACAGAACAGGCACTGAAGAGCAGGATAGGTAAACATAAATCAGATATTAGAAGGTCTGATTTATCATCCTCAGTGGCTAGGCACATCATTGAAAATAGACAGCAAATCACAAATTTAAGGTTTTTGGTTTAGAAAAGTTAATGCTAATCCAAGAGGAGATTACAGAACCTCTATACTTAAGAGAGAAGCTTATTTTATTAATAGATTTGATTCCATGAATCCAAGATATGAGCTTAATGACTAGATAAATTGGTTGTCCATTATTTAAGATACTTATAATGTATGTGGTAGATTGGATGTATGAGAGAGAATATGTGAGCCTATTGGTTTCGTGTCCTGTTGATTTGGGTGCCCCAGGAGACTACTAATAAAAATAAATAGCAAGAGTCATCAAATAGTATAATAATTCATTTATCTTTGTATATAAGGGTATTATATATCCCAAATACATGCGTGACTAATTGAGTCTGTTTGCAGCTGTTAGTTCCCCATCCCTCCACTTGTCTCTACCCTGACTGAGATTTCATCTACTTACTATAGCCTATCACAATAGACTTCCAGTATATAAATGGGAATATCTTAATTAAGTAGACTGTATATTTTGTGCACCAGCTAATTTACTAAATGGGATATAAGAAAATCTTCCTAAACACTTTGACTTAAGGTGGGCCACCAAGCTATGAATATGGATGTGTACCATATGTAACATAAGAGAAACACAAGTTAAAATTATGGGAGATGCCCAGATAATGCAATAGAGTGTTTTCTGGGCGCTGCTTTTAGCAGGTCAGGTGAGTAGGGCTACAGGCACAGATCATGTGATCTGTGGTTTACGCCCACATGACTGACTCTCTGTGTGGTAAGACTTCTTTTTAAATACTGCGCCAGATGCAGATCGTTTAACTTTGGGAGAACAGCGATAGGCGTTCTGACTCGAGATATCTTTAAAATATTCAGCTTATACACACAAAGTAAGTTCCTGATGATCTGTATATGATAAGGCTTCCTCCTTATCAAATGCTGTTTCTGAAGGTTTGAATAAGCCATAATGAAGTAAAAAAACTTTTATTTTCAACCTCTTCCACAGATTGCTAGGGGATTACCCCACACTAGAAGCAGCCAGGTATGATTTGAAGTTTAAATACTACTTGGAATAAGTTGTGGAATGAGTTACGTGTGGAATAGAAACAGTTGCATGTATGCATTGTGGATTTTCAGATTTGGACTACAAGTGATTTAAAATTACTGTACTGTTTAGAATTTTCAAGTGGAAACAGCAATGTTTAACAATGAAAACATGAGTAGTTTGTATTTCTAGTTTTGTACTCAAATAGGGAGATGAGAGAAATGAACTGTACCTTATGCCCTATGTATTTAACAAGGGTTTGTTAAGCGATGTTTAGATAGAGACAGGAGATAAATGTGCCTTAAAGTGAATATATACTGACTTTGAAATAGGTAATGAAATGAAATATTTTTAGATGTAGCTTAGAAGCATTTATAGAATATGAAAATTACTTGGAATGAGAACATGTTAATACAGAGGTTTAGGACCAACTAGTCCTAAGAGTTCTCTCTCTCCTCCTCTTTCCTTCCCCTTTTTTTTTTGTAAAAATAAGAAAAATTTAGTTTTTAAAACTTTGGATGTTTACCAGATTTGCTTTTACACTTTGCAGCATATAAGAAGAAACACAGTTTGTTGCTCAGGGACGTATGAAAACATTTTATATAATGTTAAAGGATATACTGTAGGAACTGTTTAACATATAATCATTTGGTGAGGCATTAATAGTGAAATGTGACTGTAAAAAGATTGGACAGAGTGTATTTAGTAATATATAAATTGATGTAATTTAGGAAGCTTTTTAATGTATGTTTCGTGTTGGGATTTTTATAACAGTTAGGGTCTAATTGTCTATGAAGAGAGACTGGTTAATTGTTTTGGGTATTCCTTAATTATTTGTGGTAATGTCTCCTATGGAACTTTACTCATTTTGGATTCTATATGATTTGAAAAGAATTAAGCCTGAAATGGTGTAAATGGTAAGAGAAATAGGTCTACAGCATAATTTAGCTTGTATCCTTTTTAAATATTATTTGGAGCTATTTATATAAATATGTATGTATTCATTTTAGATACAGTATAATTTTACTGAGGAAGGACTTGGTCTGACACATTTAAGAAATATTGATGCTGTATCCTGGCACTTTAAGAACTGATTAGAAACACGGAAAACTACCATAAAACAAAATAAAAATGTTATATATTGTTTGGTGAGTGGCTCATTGTCTACCAATTTTGTATTCAAATCAAGAGCTCTATCATATGAGACGCACATTCTAAATTTTGTGCAAATCCATTGAACAGTTGTAAAGTTATTAAAGTGCAAAATTGGGGTTTAACATTAAAGTTCTTACACAACCCTAACTATAGGGGTACAACTGCACCCCTATATATATATATATATATATACACACACACACATATATATGTGTGTGTGTATATATATATATATATATATATATTATGAGGCAAAAACTCCGTTTAATGCATTAGTTAGGGTTGTTCCACAGCGACAAAGTGAGGAATTCGCTGTAGGGTTGAAAACCTAACTCCAAATTCACCCCCAGCACCACACACACACTTAAAGTATGGGGAGGACCAAGTCAACACAACCAATGACAGACATCCAGCAGCAGGTGACAAATAACAAACAATTGTCTAAATGTACTACGAGACATCCCCACCCACCTGACCAGGTACTGCATGCTCAGTGGAGATCAACAGCAAAACTGAGGCCATGTACACCAACGTACACATCCCTGATTGCAGCTGCACAAAACGCACACACTTAGTAGTTGCATGGCCTTACCTACCGATGCTCACACCACACCACAACTGGTACTGTGCCGTTATTCAATATAAATGCTGAAGGTGCATGATGACAGTTGTATAAAGGTTTAACACTAGTGAGTATACATTAATTAAGAGAAGCACATAAATTAACTACAGACACTAGCATGCTCAAGACAAAAGTAGTGATACATTTAGTAGGTGATTTACATAGTAGTACATTTACTGCAATGTTTACTCAACATAGAGAGGCTGATGTAAACGTATGGAAAAGCATTGCCTGTTCAACACTGTGAAATTCGTACTGCCAGTATCACATGCATTCTTACTGATGAAGGTGTACTGCTGATGTACATACATAGACCTTCAGTGTGTTTCAATACTAAAGATGCAGTAAGTATTCTTTGTAAGAAACATTGTAATTGCATGGATCAGGCCAAGCAACTTCTAAATATCATAGCACTACTGAGCCAACAATGATGTACCTGTATCGGAGATGTATATAGGATAGATTTTCCTGTAGGCACTTACTGAGTATGTTGTACCTGATAAAGATAATCTCATTGCATCTGTGATGACTAACTTATTCAAATAGTAATACATTTACTATTGTTGCAATGAGTGATCTATGCCACTTATGGACACTGTGATTTTTTTAACAGTTGTTTCATACTCAGGCTGTATGCCTACTGTTTGGGTTGCTACACTTCTGTCATTGATGCTATCAAAGTGATAACTATGTTAATTGTGGTACAACAGGAATCAAGTAGGTATGGTGTAGATATAAACAGAATGTCTTTCAGTATTGATTTAACTCACAATGGGGTAAGTGTACTAGGACAGCAGGGGTTATCCTCTATCACTGACTCTGTCAGTTATAATCACACTAGGGTTTGATGACTGTAATGATCAAGTTACACTGTTCATCTTCATGAGTTCATATTCACAGCCATTCTCCAGTAACTAGACAGTGTATGGTGTAACTGGGTGGGACACTGTGTTACAAAGCTGCTGCAGTGCCTAGCAGAGGGAGAGTATCTACTCATAAGACAATTAAGCAATAAGGCATGACCAACAGTTATGTTAAATGGTCTGTTAATCACCCTGTAGGGGTTTAATGTTGAATGAGGCATAGCCGAGTGCCACATGTCACTAGACAGTGATAAACTGACCATTAACATAATACCTGGGAGTGGCTTATTGCTATCATAATAAAACTGTTTTAAACAACATTAAACCAGTTCATCATATGGTTAGGCTCTACATGTATGTTAATAAAACTAAACATAAGGCTGTTACAATGTTTACAGTCAATTGAAAGCTGCATTTCTCAAACCCTTGTTATAATCAGAGATATTATACCTGTACAACTCCTTGGTTTTGCTGAACTCTGTTGCTCAGGTGGCCCACCACAAGTGGTGTGGTCTGGTGTGGGGCATCGGTAGGTAAGGCCATGCAACTACTAAGTGTGGTACGTTGTGTGCAGCTGCAATCAGGGATGTGTCGTTTGGTGTACATGGCCTCAGTTTTGCTGTTGATCTCCACTGAGCATGCAGTACCTGGTCAGGTGGGTGGGGATGTCTTGTAGTACATTTAGACAATTGTTTGTTATTTCTGTCACCTGCTGCTGGATGTCTGTCATTGGTTGTGTTGACTTGGTCCTCCCCATACTTGAATGTGTGTGTGTCTGTGTGTGTGTGGTGCTGGGGAGGGTGAATTCGGAGTTAGGGTTTTCCAACCCTAACAGCGAATTTCCTCACTTTGTCGCTGTGGAACAACCCTAACTAATGCATTAAACGCAGTTTTTGCCTCTGATTTCCCTTCTTTTGAGAATGATAATGAGAAATAGTGAATGTAATGTGGTGGCTCCCGTCACATGATGTCTTGTGGCATAGCAGGAGCAGCAACGCAAAACAGAAATGCTAACAGTGGCACACATGGTAACACAAGCGCGAATGAGAACAGAAAGGGTAACGCACATGGTGGTGTAGACAGACGGTGTGCCACGTGATGTCTTGTCACATAGTAACATGGTGCCTGTAAATGGAAGTGTCAATGGGCATGGTGACGCAAAGTGAAACAGAAAGAGAAACAGTACGGTACACACAAATGGCAAAAGTAACAGAAGCATAAGCGTAAATGAAAACTCAAAGGATGATGCACGTGGTGGCATTGGGGTGTGCATTGGGATCATCAGCCTAACTCTCCCCATGACATGTGTAAAGCAGCAGAAGTATAGGAGAATGGGTGAGAGTTAGGACCCACGATCCCAATGCACACCCCAATGCCAGTGGGGTTGGTGGGGGTGCAAGGGGGTTTTCAACCCTAACAGCGAATTTCCTCACTTTTGTCGCTGTGGAACAACCCTAACTAATGCATTAAATGGAGTTTTTGCCTCTAATTTCCCTTCTTTGAGAATGATAATGAGAAATAGTGAATGTAATGCAGTACAGGGCCGCGATCCCACCACATGATGTCTTGTGGCATACTAACAGGGACAGCAATTCAAACAGAAATGCTAACAGTGGCACACATGGTAACACAAGCGCGAATGAGAACAGAAAGGGTAACGCATATGGTGGCTGAGACGGAAATGGTCTGCCACGCGGATGTGTTGTCACATAGTAACATGGTGCTTGCAAACAGAAATGTCAATGGGCATGGTGACGTAAGTGAAACAGAAAGATAAACAATACTGTAGACAGAAATGGCAAAAATAACAGAAACACAAGCGCAAATGAAAACGCAAAGGATAACGCAGATGGTGGCGCAGGACGCCAACGGTAAGTGAAATGGTACAGAACCGCAAGCGGAAAGGGCACAGTAACAGTAATGTAAGCGCACAGGCTGGTTTTCCCAAAACCTGCATAGAGAAAGACAGTGAGCACAAATAATGTATGCATAATAATGAGTATCGCGCAGAAAATGAGAACTTGGAATACTAAATAGGCTATATCTCAGGAACAGTAGGACGTAGAAAAAAATTTAAAATTCATATTATTTACAACTCTCCTGGCTAATTTGGAACTTAACCCCAATAGGGGGCTAAAATTTTCCGATGAAAAGTCCGTATCTCGCACCATTTCCGAGATATCGGGCCTGAAAGGCATACAAGCACGCCGTAATGTTATCCTATGGGAAAAAAGAAAAGTTCGAGCGCCTAACTTTCCTCCCAGTAATGTTTTTCACCAAACCACTGAAAAGGCACATCTGTGGACTGTTGGCTGTCTTCCTCGAAATTTCAGGAAAAAGACCAAACCGTTATTTTGCAGCAGGGATCCAAACGATTTCTGTAATGTGTCAGGCGCCGTAATGTTATCCTATGGAAAAACTGTCAACTTTGGAGTGCCGTAACTTTGCCACCGTGTAATATTTTCAATACAACACTGAAAGGCACATCTGGTGAGATGTCGGCTCCGTTCCTCAAATTTCAGCCAAAACTCCCAACAGGTTCTTTTGCAGCGCAGTACCAAAGATAGCTGTTACTCCCCACAGATGGAAAACTACTGTCGCAATATCTAAAGTCAATATAAAGTTTGACACTTTCGTGAGCACGAAAGTAATTTATGAAGTACTTTTTCCAGAAATTTGAAAAACATATTTCTGGGGTCTTTACCACAAAATAAAGACATGGCAAGCATCCTCAGGATCCGACTAGGTGAATACAAAAGAATTAGGTTGCTAGAAGGTCCCAAATTTAAATGCCAACCATTTTTCTGATCACCAACTGAAAACAAAATGGCCGATTTGCTAAAGTAACAGGCCCATTTACGGAAAGTAAAATGCATCGTAAAGTGTTGAACTTTATTAACTTTCCCATTGACTTATAATGGGAAACTGTTTTTGAATAACTTTTGAACCGTTTAATATTTTTTCACGAAATCTTCAAAAGACACATTGGGGACCCTGCCACACGCTCTCTGAAGATTTTGGGCTGGTCGTGCAAACTGTACGACCTGTAGGCTGACCGTAGAATTCCAGAAAAGCGTAAACGCCGTACAGATCACGCTTAATAACTCCGCAGCCGTATATCTGACCAGTACAAAACTTGGCAGATCCCGAGGCCTATGCTTCTTGATCATGTATTCCAAATTTCTGCCAAATCTGTGAAACGGTTCCAAAGTTATTAAGGTGCAAAGTTTGGGGTTTAACATAGAAATGGCTCCTCAACCCTAACTACAGTGGCACTACCGTACCACTATAATAATATTATAAAATGGGTAGGGAAAATGCTCTCTTCTGGTTGGTTGAAACACACCACATGGCCATGCATATATTAGAGCATGACTGCATGCCTGCAATTTCACACCTCTCCAAAACCGTTTTATAATTCTACTAGATAACCCACTGTAGGTTGTGTGGTTGTGGTCAGATATACACGCCTTGGGTGGTTGAACACACTGACCTGGGCCTTGTGCATCACAACACACACCAAGGCGTATGATATCAGAGTGCAACTGCACACCTTACAGTGGGTTATCTAATACACACACATATATATATATATATATATATATATATATATGTAGAGCGAGAGAGCACACTTTTCCTTTATGATAGTAATTGTGAATCACAAAAAATTATTTTTAAAACATCTATTACATGCAAACAAAACCTTCAATTCCTGTATGAAGTTACTTGAAACTTCTTTAAATTCCTGTGAAACATATTTTTCCTTTTTCTGTATTGCTTTTTGCTCCCCGTTGCCACCTCGCCTTTCTTGGCAATAGGGAGACATTGATTTTGTATTTTTACTCCTTAAGTTCCAGGCCCCAGATCGCAGCTGCCTATAAATGCGGAGACATGCTTGTCCACTGCAGCTCTGGTGAAGGCCTGGTCCACCCTCCCAGCCTAATGCCAGGTTCTCCCCATGGCTTTGCATTGCCACCCTAGCCTCCACCATGTGGCAGCCAAGAGCCAGGAAACCCCACATCCTTCCTGGAGAGGAAAACTACCTGCGGCTGCTCAATCTGGACTCTTTGACATCCCCCAGCTGACCCCTGGCTGCATGAGCTTGCTCCCAAACCTGGGTCACTGGCATGGGGTGAAGTGTGGCATCCAGCACCTCAACCCTCAGCGCCACTGGGCTGGCTTCCTGGGAAATATTTTTGAAAACAGTGGAGAGTCTGTTTGATTGACCAAAGCATGGAGCATCAATTGCTACTAAATGCTGAACCTATTACTAGGATGCCCAGTTCTCCAGCAGTTACTAAGAACATGGTTAGTATTGTGTCTGAAAGAAATACACCATCAGTCGGCATTACTTTAAAGTTATACTTTATATGCAGTGTGGGATTTCCTTTCTTTTAAAAAGAAAACATATTCAGAAGGTTCGGCACAACTCTTGATAATTGCACCAGATACTTTTGTACTATAGTTTTAGTTTGATCGCTTCAGTAGATTTGGTCATTATTTCCTTAATTTTAGCCCTTTATGACCTTGTGTAGGATTCTTACCATATCTGAATATGTCCAGTACAGTACCTGTGGATGCTGTCATTCTTTCAACCTTGCATTTTCAATGCATTTATCACCATCTGGAGACCTACACAATGTGCATGTAACAGTCCTGTGGCACAGGCACCCACATCTGAGACCTCGCATAGACATCACACTCATGGGATGATAAAGTGCGGAAGCTGCAAGGGTTTGTTTTGTGTCTGTGTGAGTGGTGTTTTGTGTGCTGGTAATTTTTTTATTTTAGTCTTTGGTAACTGGGTAAGGCCCACTAGGCACAAGTGCCTCTTTTCAGGGGTGACCTGGGAGCACTGGATGGTTAAGTGACTTGCTCAGAGTCACACAGTATGCAAGTGGAGGTTGTGAGAATCAAACTCAGGTCTGGTCTGCTGGATGTATCAAGCTCGTTCACACCTTGTTCCTCAATTTGAACCCTGTGGAGCTACTGTAGCTCCTCTGCCATGTATCTGTGTGCTTGATACTGGGCACAGTCTTTGTCTGTTTAAGAATTACTTCTCTGAAGACCATCGTCATGAGCAAGGGTCCTAACTTTACTGGCTATTGAAAGAGCATGACACAATTCTGGCATAAGTGTAAGGCCATGTTCCCTCAGTTTGAAAGTGACACAGTTCAAACATTTACCCCAACCTCAGTTACAGTAAATGATAATGCCATAGGGGTTTGATGTGGCTGAATCAAATGTGCAACCATAAAAAAAAAAAAATGTAAGATTGCTTGCTTTGTGTTAACAACCTGTAAACCATGTTTTGTCCCCTCTGTACTCTATGTATGATGTGGAACCTTTGTAAATGAGTCTTTTACTCAAAGGTCTTTCTGAATATCTCAAATAAATAAATAAAAGAGCCAACTGCATGAGCTACGCATCAATCCTTTATATTACTACCTTCCTTAGACTGCAGTGTGGAGAAGAAAATATTTGTTTTATGATCCAGGTGGTCTTGGAAAACTGCTCAATAAAAAAAAAAAATTAAAATCTCGCCAAGAAGCAGAGCTGCCTGAATCAGAATTACTTCCGGCATACAAGGCGTTTCCTTTTTTTTCTTTTAATTACAGGATCGAATATATTGCAGCTTTGGGTTAATGCAGGAGGTTGGTATCAGGGGAAACAAATGTGTTTTATGGTATATTAATACTAATCTGGGTGGATTCCTTAAATGGTGGTTTCCCATGTTTCTTGATTTACTACCTAGTTCTTTTGATCCATAACTGCCTAGTGAGTGAACTAGTTCCCACCTGCTGTATTCTATTGTGGTGAAGAATGCCACAAGGTGGCTCCTGACCCCAAAGAGGACAGGCAGTCATCCTCCATGCATAACACCTCCCGGGCACCAACATACTCTTATTAGGGACTGTCATGTCAGCACTGTACCTTGCTGTGCATTTCCCCAGGACTTGCATTGGGAGTGGGGATTATGCAGTCATGGTGCTGGGTACTATGTAATAGAATGTGCCAGTAAACTGCTTGATTTAACATCGATAGATGCCTGCTCTGCAGTAATGCTTACACTATGGTGGAGAGTCATGGACTGATTGTAGCAACCTTTGCTCTCAGTTCTAGGAGTTGGGAAGTCATGGACTGATTGTAGCAACCTTTGCTCTCAGTTCTAGGAGTTGGGAATGAAGTTGCAGCCAACCACAGGAAATGTGACTGGCAAGCTGAATCGTGAGCAGATTCTGGAGTGTGCACACACCTCCATCAGTTCAGGCATGGAGGAAGTGAACCAGTGAGGTGTCAAGTACAGGTGCACTAGCTGGGTGCTAAGAGACTAGCAAATGCATTGCTAAATGGAAAGCCTGAATCAGGCACTTTACCTATAGTGAGGCAACATCCACTTCGCTGACATCCCCGACAGCAACAGACACAATGCCAAGTGTCGACATTGTACTGTCTGGGTGTGTTTCCTTCATGAGATTCCACCCCACTCACCCCAGTTCCTAAATATACAAATCCAAGTTGGAGTTGTTTCAGCGAGGTGATCAGTACACCGAATTGGGCAGGGTATAAAGAATGTTGCCCCTGTTCGGGGAATTTAAGAAGAGTGAGCAAAGAAATGGGGAACCCATTCTTGTGCAAGGAGTTTGGCCAAGAGACAGTCAAGCCAGTGAACCATTTGGTTCTGAGTTTTTGTCAAGTTCAGCTTGTAGTTGAGTGCTACACATATGGAGTAAAGGAGATACAGACCATCATTCTGAAGCAGCAGCAGCCATAAGTATTTTGTTTGTGAGTGAACTGGTGATTGTGCCATTTGTGGTAGTTTATTGACTGGGCTGGAAAATGAGTGTGAACTTGTTAGGCAAGTTGCACTCATGATTACCATTTTCCCAGAAACATTCTGACTGTTCGTTGAACAAACCAATTCATTCCTTTTAGTAATTTTGCCTGCTTTTAAAGCTACAGTGAATTTCCATCATGCACGTTAGTTCAGGCCCTGTCTTCAGTATAGACTTGGCTGCATTTGAGCATGGGTGACGACTAGTGCTCACGGTCGCATTAAGTGTAAGAGCCATTCTTGCCAGCCACTGGCTGCTACAAGAAGGATCCATGAGTTGCCAACTGACTGTCAGACAATCATCAGTGTGCTGTGTCCACCTCTTCCTGGTGCTGAATGAGTGCTACAAACACCCTGCCCAGTCCATCAATGACTGACAGTTGAGTGCTACTAAAATCACCCACAAGATGGCAGCCACACCAGCTACATGAGTCATCTACATTTCTGATCAAATGATCACAAGTACTCAGCATTGCATGGCTGCAGGAAAGTATTTGTGAGTAGCTCTTAGGGCTTACAGCTTCTGGTTTACCATCAAGCCTTTGGAGTATAGTTTTTACCAACTGCAGTACAAATAAACCATTTTAATGGTAATGCATTGTGCACCAATGCAAGATCCTGAGACGGCACATATTGAATGCCAGGACTACCATGATCCAACCCTGGGTATCCGGACAGTGCTGTAGCAGAGCAAGTACCCAGATTAACATCTTTGGTACACTGCTCAAGGACAGGGGGACATATTGGGGTGGCTTGACAGTACAGAACAGGCTGACACAGTAGTGCTGAGCGTTTGAGATAAAATCCTGTCACTGTGCATGCACTAAGTTAATGTTAAGCCCTCTTTTCCTCCAACAGGGCACCTTGGTGAATTAAAGCTTACTATTACTTGTACTACCTGTTGTCAAGAAATATCATTACAGAAGTACTGGGAATTGTGACAGTGGGAAAGAGGGAGTTCATTTTATGCGGTTATGGGAGGTGTACTGTAGTGGGGAGGTGGGAGGTACTGCATCTTACACAAAGGTATCTTACTCATTACCAGGCCCACTGTTTCTCTCTGGGGAAGGAACTCCATTCTTACCATTTTAGCTATCAGGATCCAGGTCCACCCCATGATCAAAGAGTATACAGACCCAGACCCTTAAACCTTGCTTGAGGACTTGCCCTTAAGGCAGGTGGAACGCTGCCACTGCCTGACACATATGGCGACCTTGTGCCATCATTCTGAAGGCACTCCTTGGACCTCCTGTTTACCAAAGTGGATACCAACATGACCTGTATACACTTCACGAGTGGACTGCTGTTCCTTTTAATACAACTCAGACTGTTTCCAAGACATACAACATGTTGTTTGAATGGTACATGAGTACGGAGTGGATTCTAAGAATGTGTTCTAGCTACCAACATCCTGGATGGTCCAGTGTTGCAAGGATTATAGATGCTCTATCTTGGATGATAATCTGGAAGACCTAGGAAATTTCAGGGTACTCTGAATTATAAACAATCTAAATACCAAAACAGTCATTGCAACCACTGAGAGTGAAAAAATTAGACTGAAAACTCAATCTGCTTTTGTATAGCTCTGACAAATTAGACCCTAAAACTCAATCTGCTTTTGCATAGCTCTGTAACACCCCTTTTCCTTGTCTATCTCCATCATATCTAACTGTCAACCTCATTCTTTTCTGGGAACCATATTTAGGACATACATTATGTTTTAAGTAACGACTGCTCTCTCTTGCTCTCTCCATCTCTTTCTCTCTCTTTCTCCCTCTAAAGTTTCCTCTGTATATCCACTGCATTCTGCCATTCACCAAACCTCAAAAGAGCTGCTTTCTCAGCTCAAAATGTACTAATTTATATTATATTTATTTTGCCATACTGTTTTGATACCTTAAAGAATAAAATCCACTATTGAAAGTGATAATGGCTATACATTTTGAAACTGCCTGTCACATTTACACCTAAAAGTGCCTATGAAGTATTGTGTTTATTTAGCAGAGGAGCCTCAGGATCTGGAGTGAGTCCATGGTCCCTTGCTGGCTGGAAGGAAAGGATCAAGCAATGAATGGCTCAAGAAGGAAAGACTGAAAAGGATTAGGTTGAGGTGGTGCCCAAAGTGAGGTTGGGTGATCCAGGTATTAAAGGCCCTCTGGAAGCTATGGAGAAAGTGAACCGCCATCATGAGGGTACAAGAAGTACTGTATCATAGACATGGACCTTTTGTGAGGCTTAGACCCATCCACCACACGAAAGATGCCAATATATGAATCAAGCAAGCCACCTTAATGGGGCAGAATCTCCATTGCTCAGATGCAGAGAAGATGGACCATCTGGTAGTGTGCCTAAAGGACCTGCTTTGGATGTAATTCGAAGGTGACTTAATCTGAGGCAATGCCTTGGATTACCTGATCCCTCTTAAACAGATGTTTTGCATACTGCATACTGTGTGACCCTATGTAAGTCACTTAACTTCCTTGTGCTCCCAGGTCACACCTGAAACAAGCTTCAGTTTAGTGTGCCTTCCCTGGTTAAACAATTTCTCCTTTCCTTTCTGTTTTGCATGGTAGAGAAACCTGGCAAGATAATGACACAGTTAACATTTATGACCCAGTATATAGAACACCTATCTGGCTTTCTGGTGCACATGGAATGCATGATACAGATAGCATATCGTAAAATATGCCTCGCTGCCTCTGATATGGATCAATTACACCTTGAACAAGTACTAGAAGGAGCAATTTACTCCAATCAAATGCTCACTAACTTGTATTAGGGGACGCATGGATCGCTACCTGAATATTGAACACTGGTTAGAGAGGTAAGAGACCAGAAGGCATGACTCATGCCTCTTTGGAACTTATATGGAATCCTACAAACATATAATTTTTTGGCAAATAAGGACTGCTTGGCCCGCTTCAGTCTGCCCATTTTGTCCCTGCCTATAGTGTCATCACAAACCCTACCTGATCTCCAGTTACTGCCCCCACCACCACTTTCTTATTAAGATTCATTTGTGCCTATCCCATGCATACTTGACGCCCACCACTGTTTAGGCATCCACCACTCTTTCAGTGAATAAGTACTTCCTCACATCCCTCTTAAATTCCCTCCCCAGCTTCACTGCATGTCCCCTTGTTCTTGCACACCTTGTCTTCTGAAAGACTCTGCTCCTGTACCTATCATATTTATCACCTCAAAGTACTTATAAGTCCTTATCATGTCCCCACTCTCCCTCTCTTCCAGGGTGTACATATTGAGATCCCTTAGTCTCTCCTCATATGGCTTATGCTGTAGCCCTTCACCATTTTAGTTGCCCTCCTCTGGACAGCCTTCACCTTGTCTATGTCTTTCACGATATGTGGTCTCCAGAACTGGACATAGTACACCAGGTGAAGTCTCACCAATGATCGATACACTAGTAACACTACCTCCCTCCTTCTACTTGTGATTCCCATCCCATGCACCCCTAGTATCCTGCAGGCTATGCCTACTACATTGTCGCACTGCCCTGCCACTTTGTGATCATCAGATATGATAGTCCGGAGGTCCTGTCAGTACCTCTTCCCTATTGTATATACCATCTGTGGGTTTCTGTGTCCTAGGTGCATGACATTTGCACTTTTTGCATTAAAACCCAGCTGCCATAACCTCAAGCACTCTGAGTTTTCTCAGGTTTCTGTTCATTCTCTCCACCTCCAGAGTATCTACCCTATTACCAATTTTGGTGTCATCTACAAAAGGCATACCTTCCCTTCTGGCTCACTCTTCTGCAGTGTCACTGCAGAAAACATCGAACTGAGCAAGCATAAGGAGCACCAGGTGACTTGTGGTGGTGCTAAAGCAAAACTAGAACAGAAGTAGAGAAAAAGCGCAGCACCACTAGAAAGGTCATACAACTACGAGTATATTTCAACCATTTAATACATATCGTGGTGCAAAACATATCAATGTACAGCAACAGCAAAAACAAAGATGATCTGATGAAGCCTAGGGTTGCCTAGGTGAAATGTCATTCAGTGGCGATGGCTGTTCTGTAATGATTTTTTTTTGCTTTTTGCTGTTGCTGCACATGGACATGTTTTGCACTAAGTACAGTATATATTAAATGGTTGAAACATACTCTGTGGTTGTGTGACTTTTTACTGTGTGCTGCACTTCTTCTTTACTTGAAGACTTAGAAGAAGACTGGTTCCAGTACTAAGCCCCTCTGAGGTACCTGGCTGTTCACATTCCCTCACTACAGTGAGTGCCATTTACTACCACCTCTATCACCTATCCATCATCAAATTTCATACCCAATTTACCACCTTGTGCCCCACCCACAAACTGCACAGTTTCCTTATAAGCCTCCTATGTAAATTAAAAACATATAAATTAAAAAATATATATATAAATGAAATAAATAAAATAAAATGTGGTATGGTGTTGAAAGCCTTGCTACAGTCTAAGTAGGCTATGTCCAATGCCCCAAATTGATCTATTTCCTGGTCATCAGATCAAAGAAATTGATCAAAACATAGAAACACAGAAAACCAATGGCAGAAAGGGACTGCATGATCCATGTAGTCTCCCATGATTACACACCCTTACTTAGCTTCCTGCTTGAGTATCCCGCAATGTCTATCCCATGCCCGCTTAAATTCCCCACCTTTTTCACACTACCCCTCCAGCAGGCTATTCCACGATTCGACCACGTGCTCAGTGAAGAACTTCCTCATGTTGCTTCAGGTTGCATGTTGAATCAGGTTCATCTGACATGACCTTCCCATCAATACTTGCTATCATGGGTGCTGTAACCCACTGGATTCAAGATTCTCCACTAGCCTTTCTTTAATAGTGTCCATTAACTTCCCATCAGTGATGTTACACCCACCAGAAGCTGATGGCACAGAGCATAGTGGCCACCATTGCCCAAATGACTGTCCGGTAGAACCTAAAACTTGGGAGTTAATGGGATAAATGGAAAAGTGAACCTAGCTAGTCATGGAGAAACTGAGCCCCAGTGCAAATCTGCAATTAATGCTCCACCTAGATCATCTGTTGCCCAGGCTAGAGTGGAGTTCTCCCAAGACTGGAGACAAGGGACACCAGAGGGGCCAGTTGTCCACTAGGCTAAGCAATATTATGGAGATAATTTGCTACTGCTCTGGAGAGCTTGGAGACTAACAGTATTGCTGCTAGTTACCCGGAACTTGAGAAAGGTGAATGAACAACTCCACCAGTGAAGACTAATGCAGGAAAACTTTAGAGGAATTAGTAGGAGAACATACATGTACCCCAGAAACAAGATGCTGTAAGAATCATTTTGTAAATTTAAAGATTTTGCATAATTTAAAGATTTTATATGTTTAAAGCTCGCTAGCTGGGCAATCTGCTTCTGACTGAATGTTAAAACTCTCTAGATGAGCAATTCATTTTTCCACTGGTGCTACATTCTAGCTGAGATTTCAACCATAGCCACCAGCTGCAGCTCCCTTATGTGCTTTCTCAGTGTGTTTCTGTCCCACCCACCCCGCCCTGGCCTCTATTAAATCCTTATAGGCTTCGCCCATTTCCTCTGCCTGCTACTCTGTAGGGCACAACTGAAGGCTATACTCCTGATCTTAAGTCTACTACCCCCTGGTGCACTTTACCTTGTCTCTTTTCTGCCATCTACCTCTTCTTAGGGAATCCCAACCCTGGTAGAAACAATGCCTAGGATGCTGATTATAACTCTGGTTGTGCTGCTGGCATTCCCACCATTGGTGGGACAATGTATATTATAAGTGATGCCTCCTGACCCCTTTCAAGATACATTTACTGTAGCAACCTGTGTACTCAATCAGGCACGTTCCTTTGAGCGTGAGACTGGTACCTTTAAAGAGCTTCGGACACAGTTGAGCAACTTTGAAAAATATAATAGTCAGACATAACTGTAGCTTATATTTTGTATTTTATTCTGTAATTCTCACCCTTATTTCCTTATTATACGGGTATTTGGATCAATACAGTATATCTGCTCTTTGAGCTCTGGCTGCCTGCCTACATCTGACATCATAATTCTGTTTATGACATTAAAATATGTTGCTGTGGAGATAATTATGATGTCATAAACAGGAGATTGTGATGTCAGTGTAGAGAAGCAGCCAGAGTAGATAGAGTCTAGGAAACATGGATCTTGTTTTCATGCAACTGTTTTCAGTAATAAAGAAAATGGGGAATTAATTACTGAAATTATATGACGTACTAAAGAAAATGGGATGGAGCTGAATATAAATCTTACTTTTTCCAAAGTTTTGCTAATGCTGTCAGCGGCTCTTTAATGCCACCTCAGTCCCATAAAACACTGTGCCACGTCAGCAGTGGGGGCGCTCGTGCTGGCTCATTTGACCACTTCTCCGCCCAAGACCTGTAGCCATGCTACTTCTAAAATCCATAACAAGAAAGCCAGGTTATTGCTGCTGCTTGGACACACTACTAGATATTTTTTCTCCTCCTGCTCCTACTATCAAGCAATGTTCATCCTAATCCAGGACCTCCCACTACTGTGCTGCTTAAGGAAAAAAGAACATGGCCTGAAAATCATAGCTATGAACATCTGCATCCTACTCCCTAAAATAGCACAGTTCCAGGCATGGGTATTGCTACACAGGCCTGATATTATCTGCCTAACTGAGATGTGGCTCACCCCTAAAATTAAGGACAGTTGCATTGCCTTGCAAGGCTATGAAACCTTCTGACTTGATGCGTAGGGAAAAGGGATGAGAGCTGCCTCATGTATGTTAGGGATTCTTACCAGGAGTGTTTTGTGAATCTCTGGCATTAATGGAGACTATGAGCTACTACCCATAAAACTCCTTATAGGTCAACAAAAGAAGTCACTCACCACATAGCCATGGTTTACTTGCTTCAGTAAGGCCAAGCAGGGACTTGGCTATGTCTTGATTTGATCTCTAAGGTGAAGGGGAATACTGAAGTCATTGTGGCAGGTGACTTCAACATAAATTGGCTCAGCAGGGACACAGACCTGTTAAAGGACCTAGTAGCCAGTGTCTACCTCACGCAGATGGTAGGTGAATTCACTAGATTGAACATGAAGAGTGTGAATGGCACTCTTCTAGACTGGATCTTATCCAGCTGCCCATTCAAAATCAGAAATGTTGAGGTACCCCCAACTGTCTCAGCGATCATTCACCAGTATTCTGCAACTGGGTTTTAAGGACAAAAAGCCCCACCTGCCACAATACAAAGCAGTACTGTTAAGAGAAGCTTTAAAAGCCTTTGAAACTGCCCTCTCCCAAGTTGACTGGTCACCATTAGACGTCCTACAGGATGTTGAGCAGCCTGTAAAATATTTAATTGATAAATTTAACGCTATTGCTGATGTCTGTGCCCCTGTGAGGAAAAGAAAACTCAGATGTTCCTCAAATGGATGGATCACTCAGGATCTCCTAGAAAAAATGAGAGCCTGGGATAACCTATGGAGTAAGGCAAGGATCTCAGGCAACCTGCCCACTATCAGAGAATACAAAGTGGTCAGAAATAGGTGTACATACCTCACCTGACTTGCCAAACCTAAATATTTTAAGGAGCACTTGGATCAGAGCTGGAGTAACGGTAAAGGTTTTGAGCTAACATCAAGTACTTACTAGGTAAGGAGGACAGGAAACACCCAACTATGGTGAACATAAATGGTATCCCCCACCCAGGATTCTCATACCATTGCCAAAGCTTTTAACTCCACCTTCTCTGATCTCAGCTCTGTCTCCCCAGGCTAGCTTAACACTGCTGAGCTGACTCAGCTAACATCCAGAAACTACCACAACTGGCCAAACTACAACTTGAAGCACATCACTATAAGGGTGGCAAAAAATATGTCCAAAAGGCACTAGGTAAAATGAGGCTAGGCAGTGACAATATTGACATGAAGCTTGTGGCAACAGCCCTCAATGAAATCAAAGTACCAATCGCCAACATTTTTAACAGATCACTCACCCTGGCAAAATTCCCATCAGTGTGAAACTGGCACATGAAACCCCAGTTCTAAAGAGTGGCGACTGTTCCTGTACAGCCAACTACCGACCAATATCCATTCTCTCACCCTCTCAAAAGCACTGGAAAGAACTGTAGTAGATCAAATCACTGAGTGCATACAGAAGTACTACTTGCAGTGCCCACAGCACTCACAGCTGCGTAAGAGCCACAACATGGCCACTGCTTTACTAGATTTCTCAGAATACGTGCACAAGGCTATGGATGGTGGCATGTTAGTGCAATCTGTCTTTATAGATCTCATTAAGGCCTTTGACACCATCAACCATCCTTTCCCTCAGGATCGCCTCTGGTGCTGCCCATTGGTTCAAAGACTACTTGTCCCACAGATCCCAGTGCATCAAAATAGGGTTGGCAACATCTACTGCAAGGAAAATTGGTCCGGGTCCTGCAAGGCTCCATTCTGGGACCCCTCCTCCAGTTTATTCCTGAATTGCCTGCCTGAAGTCTGCCCAAGCAAAATTATACTTTATCGGACGATGCAGTCATTTTGGGAAGTAGCGACCAGCTTGATCACCTGCAGTAGTATTTATAGTCCACCTTCTACCTGCTTGAGGATTGGTTCAAGTCTCAGAAACCTCTCTTTAACTATAAGAAGACCAAAACTATGCTGATCTCTAGCCACCAGCTTAGGAAGATGCACCAAGTCCTTCACATTGTCAACAACAAGGCTGAGCCCTTGAGCAGGTACATGCTTTTAAGTACCTAGGGGTCACAATTGATGACCCGCTGTCTTTTGCCCAGCATATTGAGTTGGTGGTGAAAGCAGTGAATATCAAACTGGGTGTCTGCTATAGACATAAACAGTACCTGATGCCTACTGTTATCAGTTGACAGCTCCATTCTATCAAAAATAGATTATGGATTATGGTTTATGGAGCAACTACAGACACTGCACTCAAGCACATTTCAGTGGTACTCAAAAGGCATGTAGACTAACCTTTGGAGCTGATAACCAGATCCACTCCTGTCTACTCTTTGAGCAAACTGGCTGGCTTAATCTTTTAAACAGAATCAAGTATCAAATGTGCTTATGGGTAAGAAAGCCTTACTTGGGAGAGCTCTTCCTGCATAAAGGATATGCTGTACGCTAGCCCTTCAAGCTAACAGACCCATGGTATGGCCAGGGTGCCTTGGCTATTCCTTTTAGGAAAACCATACTAGGACAACAGTTCTTTGGCTTCAGGGCACCCTTTGGCTAAATGGTATCACTGCACAAATACTAAACAACAATAGTCTCCCTTCCTTTAAAGTTGAACTGAAGCTGCACCTCGCTGCTTCTGGCTCTTGTGCATGTAGTTTACTGATATGATATGTGATTTCTGTCACAACCTAGCCTTCCTCCCTCTCATACCTCTTTTACTGGCTCTGAGGATTGATAATATGGACAGAACTGTTCCTTGATCCGCACTGTACCCTGGTTTTGCACTTCCCCTGCCTTTCTCACTGGGGTCACTTACTGGCACTCCTTTGCCACACCACTCTGCTGTTCTGGCCTGCCAAACCACTGCCTTCCATTCACATTGTGCCTTGCATATCTTCCTGGAATCAACCTTCCCAACCCTGCCCATGGATCCTTAACGCATTTGCTCCCCTTATCCCCCAATACATTGCTTCTCCTGTCCTGTTTTCACTTGAGATGCTTCATTTCCACCTAATTCCCCACTGCCCTCCCCTACTTTGCTCCCCTGCCCTTATTTCAACTGTTTGCCCTCATCAACATATTCTCCACCCCTTAATCACCCTCCCCTCCTGTGTTTCCCTTGACAATGCCTACCATGGCTGCCTCATCCAGTCCTTAATTCTTTGTTGTCTTGCACTAAGCACCGTGCGGAATGAAGGACGATACATGAATTGCAATTCTGCCCTCAGGAACTACATTAACTGTAAATGTATACTTTTCTTCTCTGTGTTATTGCTGTAATGTAAAACTATAATTTATGTGATCTTCCTGCTTTGACGTGGAACCTTTGGAAAAGAGCTGGTTTGCTCAAAGGTCTTTTCCGAATGACGAACTAAATAAATACAAAATAAAATAAAATATGAGCTGTTTCAAACTGACCCTGCAAGATGTCAGAGGTTCTGGGTAGAGATGGGAGAAGTGGCCCCATTTCGCCACAAAGTGAATCGCGGAGTGAAAGCTAATTTTGTGGAGTGCTCTGCAATGCGGCCGAGTGCTTTGCATTATGATGAGTAACACGAAGTCCATTGAGAACAATGACTTCACGTTACTCCACCTTCTCAAATCACTACTCACTAAATCTTAAGGCAAAGTACATTGAAAGCAATGTACTTCACCATTTTGTTTTTAAGCTCCAAAGGCAAATTTTGCAGTTATTCATGGGATTTCAGGTCACATAAGCTCTATATTGTTCTGCACAGCCTCAGTTCAGGGTAGTGTGTGTAGGAAGCTGTAGGAGACAGTGTGCTGAGAGATCTCTGTGATTCAAGCCTTCTAAAAGCTGTTCAAAAAGCCTTTTGAGTAATATTTTTTGCTCAAACTTAGTTCATCGATTGTAGGAAACCCTCCTGTGCTCATATCATCAAGTGTTTATTGTTTGTGTGCGGATTTTGAATGTTAATGTACAACATTGGGTCTGTGCAGTAGGAGACAGTGAATGTGTGCTTTGGGGAGGGGTGTATCTGACTGTGGTGTAGGTAGAGTAACTTGGATAGAAAGACAGTTCTTTCGGTTTTGGTGATATTTTTCTTGTATAATAACTGTGTTAATGTACACACAGTAATATTTTCAATAATTCTTGCCATTTTTTGCTGATTGTTGTGGAGCAGCAGTGCATAATTTTAGTTTGTTTAAAATACGTGGTTAAATTACTGAAGTTTTCAATTTGCAGCATTACTTAGTGTGTTTGTGAGTATGAGTGTGATGCGTGTCATCAAATCAGACACCTTTTATTATGCTACATAGTAATTTCAGCAATGTGAACCTGCTATCCACTGCAGCTGTGTGATTTTTGTACTTCTTTCTGGTATCTTTACTGGTACTGGTACTAGTATTAGTGACTGTTATTGCAGCAGTGCAGTACACTGTCCCCACGCTGCCCTAACTGGCAAAGGTATTCTTTTCCAGATTTGAATTTCTGATGGTGAGCACTGGTTAGGTGTTGTGCTTTTGCATCTGCATCTCTTCAGTGCACAGCGCAATCGTAATCTGTCTGTGCATTTGCATCTCTTTAGAGCCCAATTTCCATCTGTAACTTCAGTTGTCACAGTTGTTTCTTTGGCTTCCTCAGAGTACTGGACTGGTGTGGTGCATAATTCTGCATAAACATTGCACTCATTAATATGCATTTTAAGTCAGGACCATCATCACATTCATGAGTCACCCGTGAATGATACAAATCACATTCTTCATCATCACAGTCCCAAATGCAGTCACAAACCACGATTTACGATAGCGCCTACAAATCACAACATTATTTTTTTTTTACTGGTCGCTGGTGTATTGTAACTTTGCAAGCCTGTTTTGTAGTATCTCTCCATGCTTCACCACCCCACCATTGTACTCATTAATGAGTGTTTTCAAGTCGGGAGTTTTGTGCCACACCGTCAGGGCCCGGGAAGTACAGCCGTAGGCACCGCTTTCTTCATCATCAAGGTTACAAATGCAATCACAAATCACGATTTATGATCACGTCACAAATCACATTTTTTTTTACTGGTTATTTGGATGTATTGTAACTTTTGTAGGTCTGTTTTGTAGTATATCTCCATGCTTCAGCACCCTACCATTGTACTCATTAATGTTTGTTTTAAGTCAAGGACTTGGACAGTGTCTGCAGTACATATACAGACTGGAAAGAAGACTGACTGCACACATGCAGTTTAGCACACAGTATACTTGCACTGCTCAGAATACACGGAAGACAACAAAAAGGGCATTATTACATACAAGGGTCAGGGATGGTGGAGGAATACATTTATAACACAGCAAGAAAGGTGTGGGGGGCACATCATGGTGTGAGGAAAAAAAAACTAATGTGGGATCCCATGGTGATCAGCAGCAGTTCCAGCATGGACATAAGTTGCAACTGATGTTCCTCTATGCGATCCAACCGCTGCTCAACAGCACTCACTCTCTCATTTTCTCCTCAACAACACTCCAGAGAACTGCCAAGTCAGCCTGTGTTACACACAGTTCTCTGGGGTCCACACATTCTACTGGCTGACCTGCTGGTGGTGGTGGTTTGGGTGGTGGTGGAGCAGCAGGTGCTGCTCTTGCCCTTCTCTTCTTAGGGCTGCTGCGCACAGCTTCACCCTCTGCCACAGAAGGTCCAGCAAGTGCAGGCATGGCCCGTTCTGTGGCAGCTTGCCACTCCAACTGGTGATTGAGCATATGGGTCAGGATGCACTGGCCCCAGTCCCCAGGTGAGTCCCCAGGGTCACGGAGCACCTCCACCTCACATAGGTGGCACCTGACCACACTGCTGTCCTCCCCAAACAGTCAAAAACTGCCAAACAATGGAGGTGCAGGGAGGACCAGGCACAGGCAGGGAGGGCCAGATGAACTGGCAGCTGGCTGATCATGGTGCTCAGCAGGGCTGGGATCCATATCTGGGCCCAGGGGCACAGGCACATCCTGCTCCAGAGGACCTGGTGCTGGAGCTGATGGTGGTGGTTCAACTGCCTCAGAGTCAGGAGGCAGTGCTGGTTCTGCTTCCAGGGAGGAGAGCGCTCAGAATTTTTGATGGGTTCAACAGAAGCGGTGGCCATGCTCACCACACATCCGCACAATATGACACCTACCAGTACCATGCTCTCCCAGAGCTGCCCAAGCCCCAGACATTCTCTCAGACCTCACCCTGGTCCATCTCTCTTACTGCTCCCTCAGTCTGAGCAATGACTACTCACACTGTCACACAACATGCACCAGTCACAGACAAACAACTAACTACTTATAAGGTAAGAAAATGCATTTACAGAAAGAACACATTAAGTAAAAAAAAAGAGTACAGAAAAGACAAAAAAATGCTTAGTAGTTATAAAAGCTGTTGGGTCTATAAATCAAAGCTCTCCAAAGTATCAGCGGTGACAAATGAACACACTCCCTCTCTGTCTCCGTCTGCACAGGAGAAAGTGAAGTGTCTGCTTGTATGACTCACTTTCTTCCTTTTCCTGCCTGGCTATGGCTAAAGAACAGGGTGAAGTCTGTTGAAAACAACAACTTCACCTCACTTCACGTTGTCATTCCACCATAGCAGAAGTGGTAATGACAAGGTGGAGTGAGTACTTTGCATTGAGTGGTAATGCTAAGTGCCCTACTGCTGGACACTTCTCCGTAGGATTTAAATTCTCTGCATCTCTAGTGTGAACCTGCTGTCCACTGCACCTGCATGAATTTGTTATACTGCTTTGTGGTATCTTTACTGGTAGTGGATTGTTACTGCGTGTGCTAATCTCACAACTGGCAAAATGTATTCCTTTCCAGATTTGGATTTGTGACTTATGAGCACTGCTTAGGTGTTGTTGAGCCTTTTCATATGCATCCCTTGAGTGTGCAGCGCAATCTTAATCTGTGTGTTTGCATAGCACAATTAATTCTGGAGACTGCATTTCTTGTTACACTCTCATTTCACTTCTTCAGCACTGGGGAATTTTCTAGACACAAGACAGTAGCATTTTGGGATACACATTAATTCTGGTGACTCTGTGTGTGACTTGACCATCATGCACATGACTGAGTGCACCATTAATTCTGGGAGACTTTGCATTTCTTGTTACACTCTTTTTCACTTCATCAGCACTGGAGAGTTTTCTGGACACAAGACAGTAGCACTTGGGGATGCACATTCATTTTGGTGACTGTGTGGGTGGGATGCTGCCAGTACTGTTGTTACTCTGTCCTTCCAGCATTTAAGGTGAAATGAAAAAGTGAGTAACAATAACAAGCAAAGTGAACCTTTCCTATAGGGGCACTCTGCATAGCAAAGTGGCAGCGCCAAGTGGCCACTTCGCATTCACTTCACGAGTGGATTTAAATTCGCTGCATCTCTAGTTCTGTCAGAAGTTGAGAGAAGAAGGTGGATGGCATCCCTACTCATGCTGTGCTTGACAGTGGATCTCATGTGACCATAGTGTTTAAAGAGTACTATGTCCAGCATTTGGCTCACCAACCATTAGTGCCTCTTAGAAGACCAGACATATGGGGACTTAATAATTTTAAGTACTCATTAGGGCTGGGTTGGCTGTTCCATGGAGATCCAGACCCCTGAATCGAACCCACAATCCACGGACCGGATAAATACAGACTTCATCGTAGAAGTCCAGTTCTGGGTCCGTGGAGATGACATTTCCTGGATTTTGTTTTTGCTGCCATGGGGATGCCATCGGCATGTACAGGCAGCTGGCAGCATCTAATCAGGCAACAGAAGGTCACATGATGCACTTATGGTATATAACCATGTTGAGTGCACCACACAGCCCAGAAGAGTGAGAAGGATCACAGAAGAGCAGGAGCAGAGCCACGCCAACAGCAGAGAACAAAAGCACCAACTTCAGCTGCCAAAACCCCTCAAAAAGTTTAAACCACCAGAAAGAAATTAATAGAGCCGGAGGGAGGAACACCAGAAGAAATTAGGAAGGGGAGAGAAACCATTATTGGGGGTGGGTGAAGGCGGGTCATAGACTCAGAGAGTCGGGACTGTGTAGATAGTGGTGGCTGCGGGGGATGCAAATGCAAAGTACTGTACTGTGTGACTGACTGTGTATGAGCAAGGGCAGGCTGGCAACATTTTGACTTGTGCCATTTAATCCAGATCCAAAGGAGACAGGGAGAGACTACTGGGGCCCAGGGTAGATTACAGTTACAGAAGATCCCAAATGAAAGTTTTTTATTTTGTTGGCCCCAACCAGTGAAGCTGTGTGTACTGAGAGAAAGGGCAGGCTGGCAAAATCTTTCACTTGTGCCATTCCTGATCCAGAGGAGAGAGGGAGAGACCACTGTGGTCCCAGAGAAATTTTACAGTTACATAAAATACCAATTTTTCCTGGTTTCAGTGCAACTCTGTGTGCAGAGCAAGGGCAGCAGAGTGGCAAAATAATCATGACTGTGATGTCCAGGGGAGAGAGGAACAGACTGCAGGGTGGCCCATGATGTCCACAGGAGAGAGATAGAGAGACTACAGGGTGGCCCCTAATGAAAGTAACAGTCACAGAAATCCCAAATAATTTTTTTCCTGGCTTCAGTGGGCTGTGTGTACAGGGCAAGGGCAGCAGGGTGGCAAAGAAATCTTTTGACTGTAATGTCGGTGGGGGAGGGAGGAGAGAGAGAGAGAGAGATGGCAGGGTGGCCCCAATGAAAGTAACAGTCCCAAATGCTTTTCCTGGCTTCAGTGCAGCTGTGTACAGGGCAAGTGCAGCAGAGTGGCAAAATAAATCTTTGACTTGTGCCATTAAATCACAAATCACGTTCACTTATGTTAATTCACGATTTTATGTATTAAAAATGCTGTTTAGACAAACAATATACAAGTTGATGCACTTGCCCTGTGCTGCTGGCTGTGGGTGGCCCAGGGGATAATCTGACTTTGTGACTTGTAGCAGGCTGTTTACAGTCAACACAAGTAAAGTACAAGTACTACACACGAGTGTCATCATCACTCATTCCCCATTATTTCTTACTATCATTAGTTTTATAGTATATCGCTTTACATTACATATAAGCATTAACCACCCCAGTGTGGGACTGTGCTGCATGCAGCTATGCACCAGATGTGCCTGCATCTCCAATTCAAATTTTGAGGCACACTTAACAGTTGCTGAATTTGGTCACTTAACGGTAACTGTATTATAGGAGACAGTCCAGTAATCTTTGAAGGAAGTGGTGGTGCACTGCTATGATATCAGTGTGCAATGTACACTGTACATTCACGGGTCATGACAGTATATTTGTCCCTGGCCTGTGGGTGGGAGTCTTCAGAAGGATATCACGTTAGAGGATCTTTGTTACAAAATGGATCAAAGTGTTGAAGAGGCATATGTTATTTCTCAGAAGGGCAGTGGCACTGCAAAAGACAGCAATCAGCCTGAAAAGGGAAAACAAAATCAAACCCAAAAAGTGATTTTTTCACATCTATGGTTTCGTCTTTAAAGCGAATGCTTGAATCCAAAAGGTTAATGTCTTGGATCATCATCAGTCCCAAGTGAAAAATTATGTAGTTAAAAATATTAAAGGCATGGTGGGTACCACCCACAGAGCACCCAACAGTATAGAACAATTGCATGCTATGCTACTGCCAGTCCCTGTCCAATTTTCTGAGGTTGAACCCTACAAAGGGTAATACTAATAATAAAGTTGAAGAGAATGATTAGAGCACAAGGTTTACTGGAGGATGGAAATTGCAGATGAGGAAGAAACAGGTAGAAATGTTTTGGTTGTGGAGTGGGACAGTGGCAACAGGTCAAAGAAAAATCAGGGGAGGGGACCTGAAAAGGTGACTGAGGTATTGTGCCTTCCTGGGAAAAAACTAAAAAGAATATCATCTTTTGTTTGGTCATACGCTCCATAAGTGCTTCCAATGAATTGATAGCAACATGCACTATTGGTAAACAGGCAATCAGCAAGGGTAAAATAAAGAAGCATTGGAAACTTCAGCACTGAAAAGGCACCTAGACAGATGTCATAACATTACTGAGAAGTTCAGCTGTGAGTCTCGAAGAGAAAGTGACAGTGATAGGGCAGTACACCATAGAAAATAAAACTGGTGATGCAGACGTCTATATCACTCCACCACAGTGGGTCATGCTGTAGTTTCTAATTTTCCTGCTCCAGCCATCTGAGGAAATCACCAGGAGGTTAGTGCAAACACAGCAACTCTCAGCCAGGTGATACCCTGATAAAAATGTTAAAATTCAGATTGAATCTAATTAGGGAAAAGTTAAAGAAGCAAGACAGTTCCATGACCACACAGGCTGCCAGCGGTGCTGCTGACACATGCAGGTTGCTTCTAGAATACAACAAGATCTAAGGAGATGCATGATCAAAAAGCTGAAGAAGATGACAAGCTATGTAAAATGGTTCATTCTGAGTACTACATTAAAGAAACAATTTTGGACCCATGATACAAATTGAAGCAACTACTGAGTGATGATGATGACACTATTTCAAGTTAAACAAATAAGAAATAATTGACGAGGTGCATGCCGTCATGGAATAGAGTACAACAGCAGCGCCACATTCAAAATCTTCTTCATGACACAGCACAGCATCAGGTGACCCATCCTCTACTGTTGCAGCATTTTCTCCCTTTTTCCTCAGCCACTGCAGCCGAATCTTCTTCTTCACCACCAGCCAAGCAAAGCACTGTCCCACGGTCACTTGGTTCAAATTCATGTCTCTGAGTCACTTAGAAGATGTAATTGTAACATCTTCTTCATCTGCTTCTTGTAACAGCCTCAGCACAGATCATTGTTGAAATCTACCTAGCAGCGCCTAATGTCAGCTGGAATGCTGATCCTTTGAAATACTGGAAAGCCAAACAAAATACGTGGCTTGCTTTAGTAAACATTGCAATGAACTATATGAATTGCTCTCCGACTGGTGTCTGTTCAGAATGATTGTTTAGTTCAGCTGGTAGCGTCATTACTGACACACGATCCTGTTTGACACCAGAAAATGCTGAGTGCCTCGTATTTCTCAAAGTTAAAATCTCTTACTTTATTTCAAATATGATACCTGAATAAAACATACAATGACTGCTCTGAGTAGAGCCCTATCCACAAAACATTTTCAAGAATTTGTGCCTGTGGTGAAAATCTTTGTGAATAGGGTCTACTACATGAGGTAGCAATTAATTGCAAGAAGTTAGGTCAGAACAGACTAGGCCAGGCCACCGTTACTTGAATGATCACATAAGCAGCAAAAGAATAGAAACAAAAATAATAACATCAGTGGGTTCAAAGTCCAAAACAAATTTAGCAAGTAACTCGCATTTCATGTCACAGACTTATTTAGTGGTACCTGGTACCACTATCTGATCTGGAAGGTAGGGTACTGCTGTCTACTACATATTATAACTTCTTGTCCTCACAAGTCACGACTACTACTTGTCACTTTTTGTCCTTACTCCAGTCCTTACTACTACTGCTTGTCACTTTTTTGCCCTCAGCAAAAGATCCTGACTGTACTGTTTTAATTTTCGTCAGTGCCTGACTTAGCAGATGCCTGAAACCCAGACACTGAATACTCTTTGTATATTTCTCACGTCCCCATATTTGGCAGCAAATACTTCACAGAAACAAATGCTACTAAACTGAAAATCCATATGATTTCTTTATTGTTTGTGTGTGCATGGTATGCTAGCCTGGTTACATCTCACTAACAGTAACTGGCTGAGATTATTACTATATTTTATTTTGATACTTAAATTACTTGGCAGTGGCTGGTAGCAATTGTGGAACTAGGAAGGATGTAATTGTGTTGTGTGTTATCAGATCTTCAGGTGGCAATGGCAAACATTTCTGTGACAGCTCTGCAATGTGATGTGTGACTGGCTGCCTGCCTGAGTGGTGATCACAATGTCTTTGTTTTTCTTCTTTAAGGATTCAGCATTGATCAGATTCAGTAGAAGTGGTCAAAGTACTAGAAAACATTGCCACCTCTTGGACCAGTTAGTGTACCATATACCACAGTACTCCAGGGCATGCAAAGCAGTTGCAGGGTGGTTGGGCTCTCTTAGTGCTACTCATTTGATCTTTCATATCCATTTCTTTGGCTTGTTCGGATCTGACTGGAACATCCATAAAATAATACCACCACAGCATCATTAATAAAAATCATTGGCTGCTTCGGCAGTGCCTGCAGTACTTGGTGGTGCTATGATATAGGTATTTCTCTCTCTCTCTCTCTCTCTCTCTCTCTCCAATCATGTCATGGACCGAGCACCATATGCCACTTATAGGGCAGCCATGAAGGGGCTAGTAGTGAGTGATTGCTTTTTATTTAGCAGTTTTACTTTAATTTTGATACAAATAATCCATTAAATTATTTCCCTTGGGCCTCTGTGTTACATGTGTTTACATTGGCCATCGCTTATGCATTTTTTCACAATTTTCAAATATTGGACAACAAATCAGAATTCACCGTGTTCTGGTTCTTATTTCATAAGGGTCAGAACGTCACAGAGTTCTCCCAGCCCTAGTTCTCATTCTTGGGATGTGTCTGGTTCTGGGTCAAATTTGCATCAGGGATGTTTAGCGCCAGTGGACCTTTTAAGACATTGGCTTTGTACTTCCTTCACCAAAAGTGTACAGTCACATACCCTTCTTGGTGGGAATGGAAACCCATAGACAACTTTGTAGAAAGCAAAGGCATGACTGGAGAATGACCCACCACCCATTCATGCATTTGTAAGGACTCCTTATAAAGAGTTTGTGGCCATGATCATGCCAGTGGAAGATGACCCCATGAGAATAATATGGAGAAGAGATCACAAAGAGTTTACCTTTCCCCAAAGTCAGAGTGTGACATTAGTGGGGTAGTGAGGCTAAAGAAACCCACAAAAATGAAATTCTCATAACTGATGGGCCTGAGTACCAGGGACTGAACAGTGGATTGATGGTGAAAGCCAGTGTCTTACCTGTGACAGCCCATGCCCATGTCTTTAAGAACACTGTTTTAAGTCCAGAACATTACAGACCATGTCACCACCATGAGGCCATCCAACAAAAAGCCAAGAAGGAGGAGCACCAGACAATTCGTATCCAGCACTGTTTGACTTACATGGAATCTCCTTTGACTACACCATGGAAATACCAGATTCTACAGAAGCTGGCCCAGTGCACTGCTGTGTTCTCCACTAGCAAGTGGGATGTCAGATGTATCTTGCAGGAAGAACATCACATACCCCTGAATGATGAGAGACCTTTCTGGAAACACTCCAGATGGCTTGCTCTGACAGATATTAATGGTGTTAGGAGTCACCTCCATGAGTTTCTAGCTGCAGGGATAATAGGGCTTGCCATTAAAGGGAGGCCAGCTTGTCCAATGTCCCCTGCCAGAAAAGCAAAGGGATGGGGAATGGGGAGGAAAGGGAGGGTTGGTGACATCAGAGAGGGTCAAGTGACTAGGGGTAGGAGAGTTTCCCAACTGGTCAAGGGAGGGCTAAGTGGGGGCTGAGAGGGGGCCAAGGGACTTTGTAAGGGCTTGCAGCCTTCTGGTCTCCCTCTTTTGCTGGAAAAAGATTCTCAGCACAGCGCTGGCAATTTTCACTAGGCAAGGTATTGCAACTCTGGGGCCTGGGACCCCAGGCCCTGAGGGTTTTGATTTTTCATAAGTTGATTGTCTAAACAGGTAAAGGCACAATCATTGTTGAATATTAAGGGTCTTTTCTGCCTTTTCTGTAGCCTAAGGATTATACAAAAAAAAATATGTGTGCATTAAAGTAATAAGCATAGATATAGTGAGATAGAAAATGTTTTGCTGGCCTGCCGACTGCATGGAGACTGCGTGGTGCAATGGGCCTAACCTAGGTTTCCATGCTTTAGTCAGTGTTAACACAGACAGGTAGAGAAAGGGAAGATTTACCCTGCATCAGGCAGGGGTTTGTACCGCAATGATGAGTTATTGAACTGCAAGTTTATTTTACTGGCTCAGTATTTGTTGGGGTGGTCCGTTTGATGTGCTAGGGATACAGAAGGAGTTGAAATTTTGGAGAGGGCTGTTTGTGAAGGTCACGACTATGGTTGAGCCAGAACTGTGGTAAAAGTTGCTAGTGTGGGACAGTCTTTCAAGACAGGGTTTTCCCATTTTCAGGTCAGGCGGCAGCCGTGGGCCTCTCCTTTTTATGTTTAATTCCATTTCCTCCAGCTGGTCCCTTGGTGGAGGGCAGGCAGGTGCAGGGGTCGTGGGCTTGCCCGTTGATGCTGCCTGAACAGGAGGTCAATTGGAGCAAAGTCCCAGCCTTGGTGTATGAGCCACACGGGATCAGTGCATGCCTTACTTGGTTCTCTTGTGTTGAGCTGAGTGCATGGTGGGCAGGGTAATCCTTGCAATTTGGCAAGCATTTAGCCCAGGAAGGCAGACAGGTGAGCAGTAGTTTGGGCCTGAACAGCTTACTGCAAGGTGAGCACACAAGTGAGGTATCTAGCACCGCAACAGGGTAGCAGGCCAAGCTGTACCACTTACACGTCATCTGGGCTATGTGAATTTCAGGCACTGGGTGATTTCAGAGGCCTGGAGATGGTGGATTAGGTGCTGTGTGTCTCAGGAGTAGGCCAAGGGAGTTGAAGGAATGGGCATGGTGCTCAAGGGATCGTGTTGGGTAGAGTCAAATCTGGAAGGTTTTCAGGATTTCACAGGCTATCAGTGGTTGCTGGTGATCCGGCATTGTGGTAGTGTGCAATGTGGGCACCTAGGGCATTTCGGTTGGTGGTGATCTGGCGGACGATAAGGAACCAGGTCACGCTTGTTTGCTTTTGGGAGTGGGATGGAATGAAAGGGAGGACGATCTGAGTCACAGGGATGGTGGAGAACAGGGGCCAACATACAAAGGAAGGGTCTTTTCAGCAGACATGAGTTGGACCCAGGGGCATTAGGCCACAGCCACGTAGCATGGCATCTGACGTCATTGCACATGGCCCGCTAGGGTGGGTTTTCTCAGTTTTGGGGACTGGTTGCACTTATCGGTGGTGGTGCCTACATTGGGCTTATATGTAGTCTGGCACTGGAAGATGCGCATGTTGGCCACTATGGCAGAGGATGTTTTAACTTGTAGTTTGAAGGTGTGGGGTCAGGCTCCCTCACTGGGGATGAACGCCCCTACCTTTTGTGAAAGGAATGGTGACACTAATGATAGGCATTGGGGAGTATGAGCCCTTTGAGTTGTCTAATTTAGGCCGGGGACCATGGTCTTTGGAGGAGAGGGAAGGACTTGGTGAGTAATCTGGAAAGGTAGTTGCGTTCTGGTCACTACAACAGAAAGCACCACTGTTTTAATTGGTCCAAGGGTTCTGTGGTGGATCAGGACAGGCAATCGGGGAGAGGGGGCCACGTGGGCGGCGGGCCATTTTCGTTGGACAGCAGCCAAGCCAGTCTTGCTGGCAGTCACAACCTTATGCATGCCCTTACAAAAGCAATTGCTATTGATAGCACAGACTTGTTTTGTGGCAGAAACGGGTAACAGTGAGCAGGTGGGTTTTTCAGATCAGAACAGCACAGGCGGGTTTGTACACTTGGTGCAGGCAGAGGGTGAGCTGGAGGGCCACATGGAGCAGCAGCACTGTGCAAGCTCAGGAGGGTTTCAGCTGATGGGGGCCTACTACAGGATGCATTTGGTGGTTTGACATGCGGGCCTCTATGGCCAGTTGTGGTGGTCGTGGGGCAAGTGTGCCAAGAGGTTACAGGCCAGATGCTGGCGGGTGTTAGTGGAGTCTCAGGCCATGTGGTCAAGTGGAAGGAGGTCCATTGGGTTGAACAGGTTAGAATGAAGTGGCAGCAGGTAAAATGATGCCATATTGGAGTGAGCATCGTATGCGATGCCTAGCAGATTATTGGGCTTGTATGCAGAATGACCGTGACACTAGTGAGAGTTTTCTCAGCCCTGCCTGGATAGGAGGGGCATAGGAGGTTTCATACCATAACTTGGAGACAGGGACCGGTAATTAAAAAAAAAAAAAAAGAGAGTGAAAATGATGAATAACACACTAATAATGTGAAGGGGACTCCAGTTTACAGCATTGGTAGCACTACATGGACTGCACTGGCGCAGATGCAGTGAGACAAAGGAAGGTAGTGTTTGAACAGCTCTGACATATAGGGGCAGTAATGAGGAGGCGGCCCTGGAGGGTGTGGGATCGCAGCTGGCCGGGCAGCTAAAGGAGCTCGATGTGGTTTCTGCTGAGGGGTGAGGGCCTCTGCAAGACAGAGCAGTAACCATTTGATGTGCTATGGGTGTGGTTGGGAGAACATGGGCCAGTTGGGGCAGTTTGCATGGTGGTGTGTGCCACATGGGCTGCAGGCAGGTGCTGAGCACAGCAAAACATGGGGCCTCGGGCCTAGAGAACTGGACGTTGAGTGGGAGGTGGGTTTCAGTCACAGAGATGCAGACAGGACAGTCAGGCGTGACACAGTATACTGCATAGCGCCTGGTGGTGATTAAAGCAGGTGCATCGGGAGAAAGCGGCTCGGAGGTTTTCTTTTTACTTCACTACGGGAGGTGGACTTGACAGTCAGAGTCACTAGCAGGGCTGTATGTGGGGGTGGTTTGCTGTCAAACAGTCACGGAGGTGCATGGAGGAAGCAGGCAGGGTATTCTGATGGCTGAAGCAGCTAAAGGAGCTAAACACAACGGTGCACATGGAGTGCAGGGAATGTTTTTGCTTTTGAAATCCTGCCAGGTGGCAAGCAGAATCTGGGGACTTGACTTGGGCCATCCAGGGCTGGGTTGTGCAGAATCAAATGAGGAGCGCTGATGATAGCCGGTGACGGGTTTCCTCAGAGGTCCCTACCAAATACCTAATGACCCTGGGATAAGGCTGCAAGGAGGAGTTAAAATAGACACTCTTAAGGGAGAACAGGCGTGCTCTAGTATAAGGAATGACTTTCCTAGGTTTTGGGGTCAGGGTAATTTTTAAATCATTTTAAGAGGTATCAAGCCAGTTTCAAGAAAAAAGGGGGAGGCTTTTCCGGCTCAGGTAGTGATGTGATTGGTTCTAGGGGTGCATGCAGCAAAATGTGATGGGCATGCCCTTTAAAAAAAAAAAAAAAAACTTTTGGAGATCAGCCAGAGACGAATGAGGTGGCCTCTGTGAGTGCAGCCCTGGAACATTGTTAAAGCAGGAGAGAAAACAGCAGAATTTGAGCCAGGTCAATTTCCCAGAGTACAGATCAAGGACAAAGAGAGCATTGAGGCAGTTTTCAAGCTGGTATGAGGCCTAATGGGTGTGCAGCTAGTAGCAGCGGAGGGGGAGTATGGAAGGGATCTGCCAGTAAGTGCCAGGTCAAGAACAGTGGGAGAGGTACTATACACTGCGACCCAGCCCCTTCTGAATGCCAAGGTGGATAAGCGTATGGTACACATAGGGTGGTATAAGGGGAATGTACCAGTGCCTACTGTCTGGCCGGAGCTAAACGTTACCACATACAGGTAACAAGAAAGGGCATGAGGGCATGTTGAGCAAAACGTTCTTGGCCACAATGATTGCCAGAGATGTGGGGGTTTTAACTTGGGTCAGCCTTGGTCCACAGAGGGAGGACTGCTGTAGGGCATGGGAAGATGTGCTCCAGGGTACTGGAAGCCAGTCACCCCAGCAGGATGCTGATCAGTCCTGGGGAAAGGGGGCTGGTATGGAGCACTGGAAGACGAGGAAGGCTTAATCCAGTAAGGACTGACTGGCAAGAGGCAATACAAGAAACATAGAAACATAGAATTTGGACGGCAGATAAGGACCGCTTTGCCCACCTAGTCTGCCCATTTCCTACCTAACAGATAAGCTGCAGATCCTAGTTAACCAACAGCTTACTTCCTCCACCCCAACTAGGACTGCCTATGCCTGTCCAATGCATTCTTGAAATCCCCCACTGTTCTTGACTCCACGACCTCCTCAGGGAGGCTGTTCCATGCATCCACAACCGTCTCAGTAAAAAATACTTCCTCACATTACCTCTGAGCCTTCCCCTCTATCTTCAAATTGTGCCCCTTGTTCTTGCACATCTCTTTTTCTGGAAGATGCTACCCTCTTGGACTTTGTTAATTCCCTTGAGGTACTTAAAGTTTCTATCATGTCCCTCTCTCCTTCTTTCCTCAAGGGTATACATATTAAGCTCCTTTAGTCTTTCTTCAGATGTCTTCTGGTGCAGACCCTGCACCATTTGTTGCCCTCCTCTGGACAGCCTCCACTCTGTCTATGTCTTTGCAGAGATGGGGTCTCCAGAACTGCACACAGTACTCCAGATGGGGTCTCACCAACTGTCTGTACAGAGGATAACAACTTCCTGTTTTCTACTATTGATGCCTCTTCCTATGCATCCCAGTATCCCCCAGCCTTCCTTACTGCCTTCTCACATTGCTTGCCCACCTTTAGATCATCTGATATAATTACCCCAGGTCCCTTTCTATTTTACTGTTGTCAGTATCTCACCCCCATTGTGTACACTTCCCTGGGTTTTGTTTCCCATGTGCATTACCTTGCACTTCTTTGCATGAATCTGAGCTGCCATACATTTGACCATTCCTCCAACCTTGCCAAGTCCTTCTCATCCTTTCCACTTCATCTTGTGTATCAACCCTGTTGCAGATCTTTGTGTCATCTGCAAAGAGACATACTTTTCCTTCCAGTTCCTCTGCAATGTCACTTATAAAGACATTAAAAGGCCCAGTCCCAGTACTGAACCCTGCTGTACCCCACTAGTAACCCTCCTTTCTTCACTGTGTACTCCATTTACTACTACCCTTGCGTCCTGTTGTCTAGCAATTTTTTATCCAGGCTACCACCTTGGGATCCACTCCAAGGCTGGCTATCTTGTGTATTAATCTTTTGTGTGGGACTATATCAAATGCCTTGCTAAAATCTAGGCAGGCCACGTCCACAGCCCCTCCCTGGTCTACTATTTGGTCACCCAGTCAAAGAAATCAATTAGATTCATCTGACATGACCTTCCCATCATGAATCCATGCTGCCTTGGGTCTTGTGCCCCACTAGCCTCTAGATACTCAACAATTCTTTCCTTCAGAAGTGATTCCATCATTTCCCTACCACTGAGGTCAAAATAACTGGTCTGTAGTTTCCTGCCTCTGTCCTGCTCCCACTTTTGTGAAGAGGAATCACATCTTCCCTCCTCCAGTCCTCAGGTACCACCCCATCCTCCCATGATTTGTTAAAGAGTAGTCAGCGTGTCACTAGTTCTACCCTTAGTTCTTTTAGAATTCTTGGGTGAATCCCATCAGGCCCCATTGCTTTGTCCACCTTCAATTTTATTAGTTCTTTCAGAACCCTTTCTTCTGTAAATGGACTGGTATTGACCCCTGTCTTCAGAGTGTCTCTCTTGTTTGGTTTAGATAACTCCCCTCCTCTTCCTTTGTGAATACTGAGCAGAAATATTCGTTCAGTATTCCTGCTTTTCACTGTCACCCTCTACCCACATTCCCTCCCTTTATTAAGCTTCAGTATCCTCCTTTGGTCTTTCTTTGCTCCCTAATGTACCTATAAAGGTCTTATCCCCTTCTTAACAGAATTGGCTATCCTTTCCTCGGTTTGGGCCTTTGCTATTCTGACTGCCTTCCCAGCCTCTTTTTGCTTTAACTGATAAAGTTCTCTGTCCTGCTCCTTCTGTGTTTCCTTTTATTTCCTGAATGCTGTCCTTTTCTCCTTAACCTTCCCTGCCACCTCTTTTGAGAAGCATAGCATTTTTCCTTTGTTGTGTTTTATTGATTTGCTTTACACAAAGGCTTGTTGCCTCTGTGATGGCTGTTTTGATCACTCCCCATTGTTCCTCCACCCTCCTTCTTGCCTGTTTGCTAGTGCTTTTCTGAGGCACTCTCTCATTTTCCCAAAGCCAGCCCTCCTAAAGTCCAGTACTCTTGCTTTTGTATGGCTTGATTGTATGGCTGTGTTTATCGGGAACCACACTGTTTGGTGGTCGCTTGTTCGAAGGCTATCCCCATTTGAGAGTACCAGGTCTAAGATTGCTCCCTCCCGAGTGGGTTCCAATACTAGCTGTCTGAGGCATGCCCCTGTAGGGCATCAAGAATACCCCTGCTCTTGGATGTGCCTGCAGCAAAGGTGCACCAGTTAACTTCTGGCATATTCAGGTCCCCATCAACAATATCTCCCTTTTTCTGCCATTCTAAGAAAGCCTTCTATCATTTCCTTGTCCATTCCCTCCCCTGAGATGGGGTCTATCTACAACCCCCAGCGGATTGTGGTGCCATTTCCTGTCTCCAGGGAGACCCAAAGTGCCTCATATGCTCCCTGTTTACTCTTTAGTTCTGTTGCTTTGATCCCTTCCTTTACATGAGAGCTACTCCTCCTCCTCTTTTACCCTCCTGTCCCTCCTGTAGATTGTCTATCCTGGTATGTTGACATCCCAGTCATGGTTCTCTGTGTACCATGTTTCTGTGACTGCCACAATATCCAGGCAACCCTCTTCCATTAAGACCACTAGTTCAGGGAGCTTGTTACACAGACTATGGGCATTGGTACTCATCACCCTCCACTTTTGATAGCCTTACCCCTTTTAGCCCTATTTCTGTCCTTACTGCCTTTGCCATTTTTACATTTAAATCTGTTCTGCTCCCTAATAACTTCTGTACCTTGGTGTTTACCTCACTAATCACCATGTTTTGTTGGGGGAGGCTCAGTTTCCTGCTCTTTTCAGTGCCTCCCCTTGGCTAGTTTAAATGCTTGCCAATGAAGCATTTAAAACTCTCACACTAGGATCCTGATCCCCTGGACAGATGCAGACCATCGCACCAGTATAGGTCTGCATCCTCCAGGTGGCTCCCCAGTCCCCAATGAAGCCAAAACCCTGAGCTCCACACCAGTTTTTCAACCACTCATTGAATTCCCTGGTGAGAAGTGCCCTAGCATCTCCCTTGCCATAGACAGGCAGCACCTCTGAGAAGGTTACCGATGCACTACTTGTCTAAGGCCCTTCCCAACTCTATAAACCCTCTTGCACTGCTCTGATCCCATTCCTAGCAAGGTCATTTGTCCCTAGGTGGACAATGACATCCAGCTCCCTCCCCTCGTGCAGCTCCTCCACGGTCCTGAGGATTCGCTTCCTGTCCCTCCAAGCCGTGGCGCCAGGGAAGCCCTCCCTCTCTCCCTTCCTCCCCATTTCTATCCCCTAATGATTGAGTCCCCCACCAGGAGTTGTTTCCTTCCCCTGTGGGGTCCCATGCCACCCTCCTGTGGGTCTCCTTTGTGAAGGTTCCCAGCATCCTCCTTGGTCTCCACTGCAGGTGCCTCCATAGAGGAACCACTATCCACCAGAAGAGCGAATGAATTGTGGAGAGGTACAGCTGGAGGATACAACTCTGTTCCACCACCCTCTCCCTCCTTGAGCCCACCCTGGTCTAGCCTCTCCTCTTTCTTGGCAACCTCTGAGGTAGTGGCATTGGCCCTGGTGGTCCCTGGGTGGGGAGAGAGGTTTCACGAATCCTAGCCAGGTCAGCCTGGAGGCAGGCAACTCTTCTCTCAGACCAGAGAGGTGCCTGCAAATAGGGCAGCATCGCAGCATCCAGAATGTCTCCCAGAACACTGCCACCCCACAGCCATTGCACTGCACCACTCCTATTATGTCTTATTTTGTGTCCTTCTACTGTTTCTCAGGATGCTTATTCTCCTCTCCTTACAACTCTCACCCTTCCTGTTCTGGGACAGCAACTTCCTCTCTCTTCTTCAGTAGCCTCCTTCTTCCTTGCTCAATATCAGACCACCAGCAGCTGGGGGGAGAGTGAGCTACTTTTTCCTTTAGGGTTGACAAAACCAATGTTTCTCTATGATCCTTTCCTTCCTACTGCCAAACAGGAAGTTTCTGTTGACAGTCAAATCCAGTGGCTATAAAAGTAGAACTGGCTTTGGGTGGGTGGGATTGAGGGCAATTAGTAAGAAAAAAGGCTGGCAACAGGAAGTTGTAATTTGACTCACCTGCTTTTATAGTGTCTAAACCACACCCCCAGGTAAGCTCTCTTTCCTCCTACTGGTTTAGCAAAGTCAGCTGATACAGTACCCTTCCTGCACAAAACACACACTGACTTTCTTTCTTTTCTTTCTTTTTTAACCTAAATAAGACCCTTCTACTTCTAATAAAGTTATCTATCTACTTAATCTTAACAGACACTGACTCCTGCTGAGATATAAGTTTTAAATCAATACGAAAATGTAGCTTCTTTTAGTTAGCTGCTTTCTGCTCTACAAGGCTAGCAACAGGAAGTTGTAATTTGACTCACTTGCTTTTATAGTGTCTAAACCACACCCTCAGGTAAGCTCTCTTCCTCCTACTGGTTTAGCAAAGTCAGCTGATACAGTACCCTTCCCTGCACAGAACACACACTGACTTTCTTTCTTTCTTGTCTTTCTTTTTTAACCCTAAATAAGACCCTTCTACTTCTAATAAAGTTATCTATCTACTAATCTTAACAGACACTGACTCCTGCTGAGATATACGTTTTAAATTAATAAGAAAATGTAGCTTTAGTTAGCTGCTTTCTGCTCTACAAGCCAGGCTAGCAACAGGAAGTTGTAATTTGACTCACCTGCTTTTATAGTGTCTAAACCACACCCCAGGTAAGCTTTCTTTCCTCCTACTGGTTTAGCAAAGTCAGCTGATACAGTACCCTTCCCTGCACAGAACACACACTTTCTTTCTTTTTTAACCCTAAATAAGACCCCTTCTACTTCTAATAAAGTTATCTATCTACTTAATCTTAACAGACACTGACTTCTGCTGAGATATAAGTTTTAAATTAATAAGAAAATGTAGCTTTAGTTAGCTGCTTTCTGCTCTACAAAAGCAAGGCTAACAGGAAGTTGTAATTTGAATCACCTGCTTTTATAGTGTCTAAATCACACCCAGGTAAGCTCTCTTTCCTCCTACTGGTTTAGCAAAGTCAGCTGATACAGTACCCTTCCCTGCACAGAACACACACTGACTTTCTTTCTTTTCTTTCCTTTTTAACCCTAAATAAGACCCTTCTCATACCTCTCAACTGTCCCTGATTTTCAGGGATGTCCCTGAATTTGCCTCAAAGTTTACTCTGTCCCTCCTAAAAATCGTGTTTCGTGACCAAACAGTGTGCGGGTTGTAAGCACAAAATAATGTCAAACATTAAAATTACAGACTTGTTCTTCCTTAGAAAATGCATTTTACACAAAACCCTTATTCTACCAGCTTCCTGAGTGGATACCACCAATTTTGAAGATGTGTCCCTGATTTTAGTTATTTGTCCCTGATTGTTTTAAGCCTTGTCCCTGATTTTTCTACTTAATCTTAACAGACACTGACTCCTGCTGAAATATAAGTTCTAAATTAATAAGAAAATGTAGCTTCTTTTTAGTTAGCTGCTTTCTGCTCTACAAGCAAGGCTAGCAACAGCTCAGTAATTACTTTTGGAGGGGCAACAGGGCACAGGAGTCTTGGGGACCCATGCTGCAAGATAGGGGCTTGGATGTTGGAAGCCCATGTCTCTGTGGTGCAATTGAATAGTGCATTAAACTGTTAACTCAATGGTCAGTGGTTCAGATCCACCTGCAGAAAGTTACAAGGATGAGGAATAGCATGCCAAGGGAAGGGCAGCAGGCTGATGGTAAAATGGTAACAACAATTGGGACTCCTGGGGTTGCAGTTGGCCAACCCTAGACCCAGGGGCATGGCATGTCCCTCAAGCAGGAATGAGGACAGTTCATACATAGGCAAGGGCCCAGAGCCAGGAGGGAGGCATGCCTGGTGGGCACTCTTCATACCCCTTCAGTAGGGGCCTCACCCGAGGCCACTGGTCTCTAATAGATCTGGGGCCTGGTACCCAGCTCTGAAGGGGATTTTTGAAACACAGGTTAAGGTGATTCTGAGGGTTTTTGTAACAGATGGATTCCTCTCCAGAAAGGCAGAGGATGACCAAGAGGGTTCTATGCACAGAAGGGAGGGAGGGCAGACCAGACAGGCAGGAGGAGAAGTAGAGAGTATGGATGAGCTGAGAATGGAGATCTGGGGGAAGGCCAGTTGACCAGCAGTGGGTGGAACTGAAGGACTACTGTAAGCAGGTCATGAAGTCAGTGACCAGCAGGATGATGGCGGTTGCCCTTGGGGAAAACTAGCTGGCCACGGCAATACAGGGCAGTAGATCCACCTCCTACACGGGTGGTTAACCTCTCAAAGCAGAGAGTGAAGGGCACTGGCAGCTGGGTATAGCAGTGCCACTCCCGAACCCATGTGGTGTGAACTGCAGGGGCAAAACTGGGAGCGCGCACACAAATGGGCCACTAATAAGGAGGGTTGCTGAGCAGGAGGGCAGGAGCAATCAAGGAATCCAGAGCATTGAAAACTGTTTGATTTATGTTGCAGGGGCTGTTGGGTAAGCCTCAGGAAAAGGTGGAGTAGCAGGTAGGCACATGGAATTCCAAGTATTGGAAGGAAAATGGAGGACCCAGCCCATGGCACTGGAGTTATGTGGAGCTGACAGGGTATGGGTCAGGAAGATTCATGACCCGAGGTAGACAGGGCAGGTTGAAACTCCCACCCACCCTGTAAAGTAGGGGTTTGTGGGGGCAGGTTTGACACATAGTGGAATGGGTAAAGAAAGATCGGTGGCCAGCCCAGTGGAGCTGAGGGCTGAGACAGCTGGACACCTACCTTGCGCTACACAGGTGGCCTGTGTTCAGGAATTAGCATGGGTCAACGGGGTTGGTGAGGAGAAGAAGGATATAGCGTCCGTTGGACTGCTCTCCTTATCCTGGAAGGGGAATTTCACTTCCGATTGCCCCTGGTGGAGGCTGGGAGTCTGGGCACTGGGTGACAGCATCGGGAGGAGCCTGGGCAGATGTCTGGGAAGAGGCATGTGGACGCATGTGCCTCTGCCCCCACTGGTGTTCATTGCATGCCCAGGGTTCCACAATGGGAGGAGGAGGCAAACAAGGAAAAAGGTGGCACCTCTCGCCGGCTTGAGGGCCATCCCAGTGTTCACTGGGGCTGGCATTCTAACTGGATCTGTGGAGGGTGGGAGTAGAGGGATCCCTGCCAACTTGCTGCAGGGGGCAGTTGCAAGGGTTTCAGGGTGCCAGCGGTCCCGTTGAGAAGGACAGTAGCCAGATCCCCAGATGGGATGCGAGGAGCACTGGGGTGAGAGGTGGCCCAGGAGGATAAATAACACACACACATAAAAAAAGAAAATATCGGCTCCCAGGGCTCTGGTCAGAGGGACTATACATATGGAGCTGTGAAAGAGACAGTTGAGGCTGGGGAGCTAGGAAAGCCTCGGGGTCAAGGTGTACCCAAGGGTGGATGGGGATATGCAACACATCTTGGGGGTATGCTGGGGCAACAAGGGCCTGGAATAGGCATCTAGATTGGAGAGCACAATGAAGGAAGTGACCTCTAATGGGGCCCAGCACAGGCCAGGTGGGCTGCAGATGGGTGGCCAGTGGCTGGGGGGCTAGGTGGGGCCCTGCCAGAGGGCATCAGTCAAAAATGGAGATGGCAAGATATGGGGAGGTGAGGAGTGCTGGAGCAAGGGAAAGAAGAGGGACGTGCACAAACAGCACGAGGGGGCACCAAGGTGGTTTACACCGAGGATGCTGGCCAGGCCACAACAGCCCGGGTGGTGGTGGGGTGAGGCCAGGGACAGGTGGGAGGTCCAGACCCATATCAAGGGCATTGAGGACAGGGAGAGGATGTCTACTTGGCAGATGAGGTGGGTATGCCAGAGGCAGGTGCCCACTGAGGCCTGTTGGAGTTATGGGGGATGGGTGCTAAAGAGTTGGAGGGTCCCAGGTGTTTCTAGCCCACAAGGGAGCCCCATCATCCTTTGCAACCTGGAGATGGGTCAGTGGAGAGTGGGAGCAAAAGGAAAAAGGGGGCAGCACAGGCTGGGGACAGAAGAAACCAGGCGGGAAGTAAATGAGGGAGGGTGAGATGATATAAACTGGGGTCAGATCACGTGTCTAGACCTAGTGGGTTATGGACGGGAACTGACCCTCGTGGAGTCAGGCCAGGGTAAGTGGGGCTATCTGGTGGTGGTACCTGGTGGTGGTACATGGTTATGGCTATGATGGGGGGCGGATCAAGTGTGTCCGGATCCTAGCGCTACAAGCAAGGAGAAGAGGAGCAAGTCAGAAGAAGTTTCCAGAAGGAAGAAGCAGACCAAGTAATCTGGTTGTCCTGTGCTGTACTGTATACTGTTGAAATATAAAGTTGGGAATGTAAATATAATTTATGTGCCTTACTAAATATTGCCAGTGTGCATCCAACAGAAACAAGTGTGGAGAGATTTATTTCTGGTGGGGATCAGGGACAATAGGGCTTGCCATTAAAGGCAGAGCCAACTTGTCCAATGTCCCCCCTGCCAGAAAAGCAAAGGGATGGGGAAGGGGAGAAGGGAAGGGAAGGGTTGGCGACATCAGAGGGGTCAAGTGACCAGGGGTAGGAGAGCTTCCTAATTGGTCGAGGAGGCCAAGTGGGGCTGGGGGGCACGAGGGACTATGTAGGGCTTGCATCCTTCTGGTCTCCCTCTTTTTCCTGGAAAAGATTCTCCACCCACCCACCCTGAATTAGGTAGTGGGGTTCACGTTGGCTGGTATGGCAAGGAAGGGAAGAGACACAAACACGGTGCTGGGTGTGCCCGGTGCAGGGTCAAGTGAGCAACACAAGGGCAGTGGATAGTCCCAGGGGCTGAAAGGAGCCCTGGCTGGGGAGCAGCAGGTTACCCACAGAAAGAAGAACACAAGAAAGGGAGGGAGCAAAAGGAAAAAGGGGGACAGGAGAGGGGAGGGGTAGGCAGCACTGGCTGAGGATGGAGGAAACACAGGCATGGAAGTAAATGGAGGATAGAAACTGGGGTCAGATCACATGTCCGGACCTAGTGGGGTATGGACGGGAACTGACCCTCCACCGGTCCGGCCAGGAAAGTGAAGGTGCCTAGTGGTGGTACCAAGTGGGGTACCATGATGGTACCAAGTGGTGGTATCTGGTGGAGGTACCTGGTTATGGTGATGATGGGGGCCTGATTAGAGCATGTCCAGACGCGAAGTGCTACAAGCAAGGAGAAGATTAGCAAGTCGAAGAAGGTTCCAGAAGGAAGAAGCAGACCTAAATAATCTGGTTGTAATGTACTGTACTGTATACTGTTGAAATATGAAGTTGGGAATGTAAATATAATTTCGTGTCTTGATAAATATTGCCAGCTTGCATCCAACAGAAACAAGTGTGAGAGATTTATTTCTAATGGGGATCAGGGACAATCAAGGGATCTCAAAACCCCAGTGCCTCCCTCCTGTATCGTGATTATATTCAACAGGGACAGTACAATTTGCACATGTATTTTATTATTAAACTTTTAAACATATACACACTCTTGATCAGTACATGGCGCCCCACATCTAGGATGTATTAGAATACTTAAATGGAAGTTGTTGGCTTCTGTCCTCAGTCTATGGAGCAGCTATTATTATCCCTATGGCCCCTGGAGACAGTGAAATGACAGCCGTTATCTGCCCATTGGGATTTTATGAATTCCTTCAGTTGCCTTGAGGCATTAGTGGAATGCTTGCCACTTTTCAATGACTAATGGAGAGCTGTCAGCAACATGAATTGCTTGAGTGTCTACACCTATCTGGGCGCATTAATGCATTTGGCACACACCCCAAAGAACATGAGACCCAGCTATTCAGGTTCTTGATCATTTGGGAGAGTTTGGGCTAAAACTATCTATTGACAAATGTCAGTTCTACCAGAAGTTCTCTCAAACATGTGAGCAACATAGTATCTGCAGATGACATCCAGAGAGATCCCACTATGTTACAAGCCTTGACTACCTGGCTCGGCCCAAGACTCAAAAGACTTGCAGAGACTGCTTGAAGTTTGTGAATATATTGACAGTTCATTAAAGATTACACTAAAATAGTAAGCTCCTTTCTGGACACGACTCAAGGGTATCCACTGACCCCAAAAAACAAGTTGGCTAACTCCGAGGAAGGAAGAATCAAGCATTCTTTCTACACTGCAGAACTTGTTGGAAAACGTTGGATGGGACAACGTGAAGCTGCATTCCATGACATTATATGGGAGCTCACAGGCTCCCTGTACTAGCTTATGTAGATCCCACCAAGTCAAACACCCTATATACCGATGTCAGCCTTAGCAGCCTTATTAAGGCTGTTTTGTACCAAACCTGCCTAGAATAACTTTTGACACATGACTTTTGCATATCTTGCACAAAATGGACTGTTGTGGACCAATTTAATAAATGCCTACATGGAGCCCAAGTAAAGGTCAAGACTGATAATGACCTGTTGATCTATGAAAAAACACTGCCAAACTTGGTAGTGCAGGATATTGATGGTTACCTTCTCCAACCTTCTACAGTATGATAATTGTTTTGAATATTGACTAGGACACATGGAGGCTGATGTTTTGTCAAGGTTACCACCCTGAGACCTCAGCAAATGACAAATGGGTATGCATACTGGTAGATTCTGTCTAGGCTTTGCATAAGACTTAAGACACCAATGAGAGGCATCTCAAGCTAATCCACATTGCTTAGTCAATAGTTTGAGTGCCTCAGCAGAGCATCTACCCATGTTATATTGCAATATGGCACTGCAAAATCACTCTTTCTTCTCTCTATTTAAACTGATGTAATTAATATAGACAACAATGGACTGACTTGTGTTTTCAAGACATTAGTCAAACTTTAATGAATGGGAGAAATGCCTCCCAAGTGACGGTAGTAATACACCCAGACATTCGCCTAGTTTTGAGACAGTGGCATAAGTTAAAAGTTTAGGGCAAAGTGATTTTCCATATCATAGAGGCCAAATTCTTTTTAGAAAACAAATGCAATTACCTGGAAACTTCAGGCAGATATTGATGAAATCATTTCACGATAACACTGGACACTTGAGAACTACTCAGACACTGGACTTGATAAGATCAAGGTTTTATTGACCATGCACGGGATAGATGTGGAATGATATTGTAAAGCCTGCAGTCATTGTGTGCAGAAGGAAGACACTGCCAAGGAGTGTAGCAACCTTGATGAACATAACCACCAGCTCTTCTCCAGAGTTTGTGGGCAATGACTTTATGAATTTGAGCCTGATGTTCCAAATACAGCCAATATCCTAGCAGTCACGGACCATGTCACCTGATATGTTTAAGAATTCCTCACCAAGAATCAAAAGACATTCACGTGGCTAAGGTAGTAATAGAAAAGTTTATCATACACTATGGGGCCCCAGAGTAAGAAATGTCACTATGAAGGATTAAAAATCTTGGACTACACCTTATCACTCCCAGGCAAATCCGAAATCAGAGGATTTTAACAGAACCCTATTTAAGATGCTCTGAACATTGGACCCAAAATGAAAGGCCCACTGAAGTCAGGAAGTAACCACCTTTGTCCATTCCTACAGTTGTACAATAGTGATATTACTGGATTTTCCTTCTATTATCTAATGTTTAGTTAGTAGGCCAGACTACCATTCATTTCATTTCATTTATTTATAAATTGCAGGTAAGTGCACTGAAATACTAAAATTCCTTTTCGGGCTTGACCTGAAGTCAATAGATTTGACATACAAAGACTAACAACAATACATTCTCAAGCATAGTTTACACAAAAGCAACCACCACATCAGATTACACAATTGCACACATTCAATTTTTAAAATGGTTATATGCAGCAGTAGAAAAGGTACTAGTTGAAGAAGAAAATGTAACACCACCAGGTAATGAATTCCACACAGTGGCAGTGCAGTATGCAAAGACCTTTTCCTGACTTTGTATGTACCAGTGGGAGAACCTGTTGATATTTTGATATGACCGTGAGACATAAGGGAAGTATAAATATCTAACATGAATCGAGACAATGACAATTTATAACTAGTTTGTATAGTAAACCATTCAAGACTACTGAGTAGATAACATTGATGTGTCCTTTGTGATGCCATCAATACAAATTTTCCAATTTTATGCAACAAGGTTTCCTTCCTGGATACTATAGAGACAGATGAGGCAGCAACTACCAATGATGCGTAATTCAGTACAGGAAGCAAACCCTGCTGCAATGATTTTTGCCTTCATTCACTCTCCAGGAGACCACTGTTATGACATCAGTTTCTGCACAGTGGCCTCTTTGGATAAATTCTGGAGGACCTATTATGACATTAAAGATACAGAAGAATGGAGAGATTTTTCATGCTATACCCATTCTGAAGCCCACAATAAAACAGTCACACCTTTGTTTAGAAATGAGGGTGTGCGATAAATGACATTATCTTCTGTCTGGAAAAGTGGTGTACCATCTTTGGTCACCCAAACCTGATAATGGATGACAATGACTTCTAGACTGGAGGATGTACTTTCCGTGTCCAGCTCATGCAAACAGAACTTGGCATCCAACATTTGCCAAGTTATTTCTTCTTGGGGAGAGACCAGGGTATCCATTTTATGCTGGCCAGTCTAAGAGCTGCTATCAGTGTGGGTCCTTAACACACCTAAACATGGACATTAATCAGATAAAATGTTTTCAGTGTGGGATACTCAGCCATGCAGCCACCCAGTCACAGCCCAGCCGATTTGCAACCTGTGCGGGATGATGAGCACTCCTTTCAGGATTGCCCATGGACAGTCCATAACTCAAAGGAGGTTTCCGAGCAAGAAGTATTTTTGAATCAAGCCAAATGCCCATTCCAAAAGACAAATAATACTGAACCTGAACAAAACTTCAGACCTCAGGGCCAAGGCAGAGGCAGAGGAATTAACATGGGTTACAGAGCCAGATCTGGGCCTAAACCACAACCTCAACCCAGTACAATCCCCACAGATTTGGAAGTTCAACCCCAGGTTGGGGTACAAAGGAGCTCACCCCAGAACTGAGTCACAGAAGGATGCATCCTTCCTCAGAAACAGAAACACACTCAGTGGTTGTCTCACACCTATCCTTCCCGCACAGCTCCCAGGGTTTCCACCTGGAATTTGAAGCTCCATCAACTCCTTCCAGCCTTTACAACCCTTTGGGAATAGAAGACATGAATTGTGCTACAAGTAGCTGACAAGAGATGACATCAAAAACCAATTTCGGACCCCCTCCTTTAACACCTGGACAAAACCTAGTAAGGGCCACCTGACCTGCTCAATCCCTCTTCCTTGTCCAACAGATTTGTGGCCTTCCAAAATTGGGGGATCAGGTGGAATAGAAGAACCCCTTAGAAAATATGGATACCCTCCTATCTAGTGGAGTGGAAGTGACATAGGAACCTTTCAGAGATTTACACGCTGGCCACCCCAAAATGGATTACAAGATCCAGTATGAGACATAAGAAACCACCCTGAATCTGAATTTTGCAGTTAGCTAGCCCTAATGTCAATAGTGTTAAACAATCTTTAAAGCACGTACTACCCACTTTTCTGTCCTTTACCGAATACAGTTTGAAGTTTTTCCCTACAGGATATCGGACGCAATTCCTAGAAGATCGAGTTTGGCTAGAAGAGAATGGATATGGGAGCCTCTTATTGATCTATGGGACTGGCTGCATGTAGTGGTGTAGGCATCTGTTTCACAACCTCAAATGTCCAAATTGTGTGCCTGGTAGAAATAGATCCAGGACATGCACTGTTATTAGATGTCATAATACACGATGTTTGTTGTCGACTAATAAACATCTATTGCCCACAAATGAAAGCTCATAGGATCAAATTGTTAAATAATGCAACCCTTTTACACACTAACCAGCAGATCTTTTGTGGAGTAGACTTCAATATTAATCTAAAAGAAAAGTCACGACAGGGACAGTCCGTAAGGTTTATTGTGACAAGGCCTTTCTTCAAAAAATTGTGTCACAAGCAGGTTTAAAGGAGACTTACATGGTAAAGGGTAAAAAGTGCACCCCATCTTTTACAAAAGTATTTTGTCCTCCCAGATATATTTTCTTTTCATACATAATTCAACGCAATTTTGACACAATAAATGTATCTATAGAAACCTCAGACCATGCTTTAATTGGGATTGGGGTGGCAAGAGAAACTCCGAGAGAAGCAGGACAGGGCTTTTGGAGATTAAACACCTCGATATTGCTGGACCAACAAATTAAGCAAGAATCAAATGTGTATTCGGGATAAGCTTACTACTACTTGTCTATATGATGGAATGATACAATGGTGTGAAGATTTTAAGCCCTGCTTAATAGGTTTATTTCAGCAAAGATCCTTGTCTCGGCTGCCTCTGCCCATAGATGGTATTTAGAATTTAGGAGGCAATTACAATCTGCACTGTCTAGGCAATACACAGAAGGGGTTAATCTAACAGAAAATTTCAGAGTTGAAGGAAGAAATGTCTCAGTACCAGTATGATAGACTTAAATCCCTACAAGAAGAACAAGCCTTTGGTACACAAGGAAAAAGAGCAGACTAGTCCATTCCTAGATTCTCAATATAGGAGAGAAAGGAAAACAATACCCCTGCTGAGTGACACACGGTGGGATAGTGACGGATAAAAAGGGATTATGGACTTTTGAAACCCACATAACTCAGACATTTGGAGTACCGGTACCAGATGCACGGTTCATGTCTCAAATGTAACAAGCTGCTCAATTACAGAACTGTCACCAGATCAGCATAAAACACTGGTAGCCCCTTTCAGAGCAAGAATTAGCAAAGGTAATTAAGGAGTTACATCAATGGGGTCTCCCCAGGTTCAGATGGTCTGCCTGGGGAACTGTATAAAGTTTTATGGGAGTTACAACCAATAGTACTTTTGGCACCTTTCAATTCTGTACTAGAGGAGGACTATTTACCAACTCAAATGTATGAAGGTCTCATAATTTTTTATACAAATCTGGGGATAAGGCAGAGATTAAAACTGGCGGCTGATAACTTTATTGAATACGGATTTTAAAATTTTACGCTAACTACTTGCAATTAGATTAACGGGTTAAGGGAACCCTGTTTAGTCCTGCCCAATTTTGTTCAAGCTCAGGGAGATGCATCACAGATGCTTTGATTTTATTAAGGAAATAACTACTCTGAAGGACAAGGGACAAATGTAAACCATGACCCAGGGTTTTTAGTCAGCCTGGACCAAGCAAAGGCATTCAACGGCATTTCTCATTCATTCCTACGGCAATGTCTAGAGGCACATGGAATCCCTGAACATTTTCTTCAATGGGTTCAATTATGCTACAATTTGGCATATGTAAGCTTTATGAAAATAGCAGACTAGGTGCCAAATGTAGGACTTGCAGGGGTAAGACAGGGCTGCCCACTGAGCACTATGTTATACATATTTTCACTGGATCCAGTATTAAGAATTATCCAAAGTTCTCCATTAATTCAGAGATTAGGGTGGGAGATCACACAACACCTCAAGGTCACTGCCAATGCAGATGATTTGTGCCTATTAGTTAAAGATGCAAAATCAATTCAGAAGGCATGTATCTTATTATAGGCTTTGGATGGTATAACAAGGCATCGCTCAACTTTAGGAAGATACGGTGTTTAAGCTTCAGAGGTTTTGCTGAGACCCAAGAGATGGTTGCAGGTTTACCAGTAGCTCAGACACCCTGTAAAATTTTAGGGTGTGTATTTTGGGGGAGGGAGGTAGCGACATATAATTGGGAACAAAAATTTACGATAGGTTTTGAGAAAGTGACTCACTGGAATGGATGGAAGACTTCAAAAAGAAGCAGATATACATGATTAGAACTTTTTAATTCCAGTGTTTCTATTTCTTAGTCATGTCTTCCCATTCCAACACATTTAGAAACCAAGGTGGCAAAATGTATTTTTGTGCTTTTGGGGAAGTAGACTCAATCCAATCAAGTGGAGTGTTTTATATAAAGAAATTAAGGGGAGGGGTCCAAATGACAAATCCGATATTATTCTTTTACGATTTTCTTTATACAAATCTAGTACCGCTAATGAAAAATTGTACTCAACTTTGGGCACACTGGAGTCTTTCAATGGTCAAAGGGGTTATGAAGGAATAGGAATTGGACAATTTTATACATAAAATAAATGGCATCCTAGACTATTAGGAATGTGGAAGGGTCTTTGACAACATTAATAAATGGAAGATTAAATATAACATGGGTTTAAACTTTCCTAGAAGAATTTTGTAAACAGATATTATACTTGACTGCTTTCAAGAGCACCCTTTTCTGGGTTCTCAAAATTACATTAGGATAAAATTTCGGCCTATATAATGGATCCTAGACTTCCAGAGAAAATGTGGGATATAGCGTGGTTGGGATACACGGTCAAATAAATGTTAAAGGAAACCAAAACATAAACAGTTACAAGAAAGGTATTGCCTGAGGGAATATTGTGGGTTAAAACTAGTAACATGGATCATTTGTATTTTCATTGCCCATATATCTTTCAATTTTGGGATATAATTAAAGACAGGTGGAAATGGGATGTTCAGAGCCCCCTGATCCTGATTTATTATACTTCAGGATAGTTTCACACAGGTTAAAATGGTACCATCACAGTACACTGCATATGGTGATGTTGCATTTCCTATACTGGATCTGGATCTGTAGGTGTAGATTAGTTCTGCAACAAGACATTTCAGCAGAAGAACTTTTTACATGATAATGCAAGATTTGAAACATTTTAAGCAGTCAGAACAGGAAGATAGGTAAAGCACCATGGAATTTTGGGGGAAAATTTGACTTTATTTAATGTATACCCTTAGGGAGAGGAGGGGATTTGCAGGAGTCGTATGACGTAATACACATTTTGCTTTTAGTATACTTTTTTTGTTTTTATTATATTTTAGAATATGTTTTGATATTTTCAGAAGGGATGTATGCATTAATACTTACTTTATTTACAAGTTTGTTTTGTTATTTCATAACCAGGGCATTGTATTATGATTTTCTCGAAATCTGAATAAAGAATTTCCCTACTCATTTACGGGGGAATAAATATGACTTACTTTGGGTGATAGTTAATGTATGATGTAATACTTATTTATGTTTTGATTTTCCTTCTAATATGATTTTGTATGATGTAATACAATATTTATAGATTTATTTTGAGTTTTGAATAAAATTCCCTTACTCATTGGAAGAGGTGCTGTTGCCCATTTCTAGGATGAGGTTCCTGGAGTCTTGGAGGAGGTGGAAGTGGTACAGGTGAGGGCTTCTCTCCCAGCCACAGAGTCCACTGAAGGGACTCAAGTTGCAATTATTCTGAGGGAAGCAACTGAGATGGAGCTATACATGCTGAACAGATATCTACAGATCCCAGGGTTTCCGAAGATGGCTCTGACATGGATACAGTGCTGGAAGATTTTCAGGATGCAAATATGCTGCCAGAGGAGGTGGCGATGATGGATTCTGGTCTAAATGTGACCCTAAGGGTGGGACTTGTTCTCACCCACAGATTGCTACAGGATCGCTTGTCAAAAACAGAAATGGAAGGCCAAAACCAGATGGTGAAACTGGAGGCTTCTAAAACAAAATGAGAAGATATGACATGACAGATAGGAAGAGAAAGACTAAAGGAGGCTTTTGCAGTAGCATCCCAAGTGTTGGAGGACAGCTGGACCCCTGAAGAAGCTTTGTTGAATGCCGATGGCATCAGACTACCATGGGTAAGTGGGTGGCTGACCCAATTCTTGATATTACAAAATTTGAATTAGAGAAGACTCAAGGAGGGGATGAACAGGATGTTTAAAACAGCACAAGTGGTGAATCAGGTATGAGTGGGGGACAAGCTGCAGGAAGGACCGAGCAGGTAGAAATCAAAGCGAATGACAAACTAGCATAGTACAGAACATATGGCTGGACCTGTTAATGTATCCAGAACAAAAGAGCCAGAGATTGAACAGGGAGAAATGGAGAGCACTATTTGTATGGAACCCCAGAAAGAGGCTGTGGCACTATGGCACAAAATAATGCACAAGACCCAAATAGTAGCACTGCAGATACCACGCTTGAGACATGCAGAAAAGGGATACGGTGCAGGCAGAGGCCAAGGCACAACAGAAGACTGATGTTGATGGTATGGAGGCAGGGACAACATCGAAGAGTGAAGTACCTCCCGTTCAGCCGAATCAGGGGATGATTCATGGAAGCACCCTGGTGAACAGCAAAAAAAAGCATCAGAAGAACAAGGGAAAGAGAAAATGTCCGACCACCCCCACGAACCCCAAGATTCTCCAATTTATTTGATAAATTTCCCTATCCCTCAGAAGACATGCGGTAAGTATAAGGTACAAAGGAGGACTAGAAGTCTACCCTGACCAAAAGTATGTGGGTAGGACGCTAATTAAAGGAGCCTTCACGGTTTGTACATCTGAAGTTCAAGCCTTACTCCATATTTCTGGGGAGAGCACTTCAGTGAATTTTCATACTGCACATGGCCTGGATAAATTCTGGACATTGTACAATCAGCAATAATTCTCCCATTATGGACACCCTTTATGGTCATTCCATTAACCAAACCAATGATCAAAACCGTGACTATAATGTTTTGCACAGAAAGTATTCACATAGGAGATATACATCATTGGTTACAAAAATGATGTGATGTGTTGGGGCCCTAGACCCATCATTGATTCAGACTCTTTCTGGACCGGGGCTGGTGTTTTAAAATAAAATTGAGGCAACCTGAAACAAATATAGAGCATCTACTGAACAGTTTTGTATCGGCAGAGATCAGGAGTATGCTTTTATTCCGGACAGCCTAAGGCCTGCCATAGGTGTGGAGACAGAACCCACCTAGCAAGTGCATGCAGCAAATTGCTCTATAGTGTATAGTGGAGTTATGTTCTGTATAGAATTCCATCCCTTTCAAAATCTGTTCTACCACAGTTCAAGACATGGAATGCTGTTCTACCCTTCTGGGGTTGAACAGCATTCTAGAACCTCTAGAGACTGCATGAGTCAGTTTCATTTGAAAGCAAAAAGAACTCACAAAACACATTTTTTTCACAGTACTTGTACACTATAAAACACAGGATGAGCAACTCTGTGCACAACCAGTGTGCTTTGCACCTCGAGGTTCTGATTCCCATGGACCTCTCAGAGTTTGCTCTCGAGGTCAGAGGAATCAGAATCCTCTGTCGCAGAACACACTGGTTCTGCATAGTTGCTCATCCAGTATTCTTATGTATACTTTGTGGGGAATATGATCACATTAGTACTTCCTGCAAGAATATGGCCTGGCTGTAATCTTTGTGAAGCTAGAAGGCATGTGTTTCACAAATGCCCATGGGCAGCCCACAATAGAGATGACCGAGTAAATCAGGACATTCTAATCCACAGAGCACTGAGGAAATCAGAGGACTGACTAGATGCTTCTGAACCACAGTTCCTGAACCCAGCACATGGAAGTCAGCAGAGGCAGATGAAACCCCAGTTGACTCCACTGAACCCGAAGCCTGGCCCCCATCTTTGGGGCAGAGTACAGGGACTGGGGAACAAGGTCCAAATATCGAGAAAATGGCTGTTAGTGACCCAGGAGGATCACATGAACAGTCTGTTGATGGACACCCTTCACACCCTCATAACCTAGATATGTTGGAGGAGGACCAGACCCTGAAACAACAGGACATATTGTAGAGAGGCAGTCCCCACTCCACCACAACAACCTTAGATATAGGTCAGTACCTGAGGCAGTACCAGACTACAGTCAGCTTCAAATGTACAACTGATGTGCAGTAACAAATTCAAAGCTCTAGCTAAACACACTGACTGGGGAGACTCAGGGCTAAACACACTGAATGGGGAGACTCAGGGTCAGAAGGGTTAGATTCAGAGGAGTTCTCACTATTTGCCTCCCTTGGATCGAGAGAAGGATGAAAGAAGAAAAAAGCAGGAAAATCTGAGGGTGGACTCTGATTAGTAGACACTCTACAAATGAAAATGACTATGGGACCCTTGTGTTTAGCTATGGCTAATGTATGCAGTATTTTAAATGGTGGTAGAAGAAAAGCTGTTTTTTCATATCTACAGCAACAACCTGTGCATATGTTTTGTTTTGCAGGAAACGTGGATTAATTTGTTGGCCTTAATTAACCACTGTAAGAACAAATGGCCATGGGGTCCATTATACTGGTCCTTCGGTCCAGATAGGGCTGATGGGGTAGGGATATTGTTTAAGGGGTCTCTTTTCACTTACATAAACTGATAGATCTGTGCTCAGGGCGTTTGTTTATATTGGATAGTTTGGTGCATGATACAGCTTGTAGATTTATTGAGTCTATAGGCCACAAGGGAAAGCAGAGGGGTGGAATTATTTCACACTTTACAGCCATACCTAATAACCAAAAGATGCGTGTTTTGGGGAAAGTTTAACTGCTTTCTAGATATTGTGGCTCGAGAGGCAAGAATAAGAAAGTCTATTGTTATACCCATGCCTTACCAGCTTGTCTGGAGGTCACCAATATGGTGGATGCAGCAAAGTTATTTAATGGGCATTTATTACATAATATGTATGTACGAGAAGGTTAGCAACCAGGATTGATTTTTGGTTTGTTCAACCAAACATGCTAAGTTACTAGATTTTAGAGTACTCCCTGTGGAATTGTCGGACCACTCTATGGTATGCCTAATGGTGAACCTTAAGAGATGGAGCAACCTCTGAGGAGTGTCTGGAAATTAAATATATCTATTACAGGAGCAGTTTATACAGAATGGGGTTAAGTATTTGTTACAAGCCCGACATAGTGAGATGCTTATATGACACTATGGGGAATGGTGGAAGGATACCAAGTTGGAAATTAAGAAATACCGATGCATATAGGGAGAAAACAGAATATGGTTACATTTTTAAAATACTTATCCCTTCTTCAACATTTACAGTACGTTTACTCAATAGCTAACACTACCGTACTGGATTATAGCAACCAGATAGCACAGATCAAAAGCCAAATGAGACAGTTACAATATGACAGGGCAGCTGCCTTGATGGCTACACTGCAGTTTGGAATGCAAAAGACTCCAGTGGGGAACCCATGTGAGACATTTAAAGTTAGACATGAAAACTCCAGTATAACAGGCTTACAAGATGAACAAGGACTGTTTACTTCTTCCCAAAACAACTGGAACATGTAATACGAGAATATATGGACTCATTATCCCACCCTATTCACCAGATGTATGCTTAATGCACGCTTATATTGCACAGTATTGCCTGCAGATTCAGGATGATACTCTACAACATTTAGGGAGGTCAATTAGTAGGAAGGAATTAGTAGTAGTGATCAAAGGTATGAGACAAAAGTTACCCCAGGTTTGGAAGGGTTGCCATTGGAATTTTATTTTACTTTTTTAAAGGATTTAGTGGAATCCCTGCTACTAGTATTTAATGAACTGTGGGAGCATCATAATCTGGAGGAGAATTTTGCACAAAGAGTTTTAAATTTATTTTAAATCTGGCCAGAGGTCCTTAATACAGAATTGGAGACCAATATGTTTATTAAATACAGACTGGAAAATTTTTGTAAAATCATACACATTAAAGGGACACTGTCAACCTGTTTTCTTCATATTATTTCTAGTTAAAAACCTACATTTATGATTGCTTACCTTCTCTAATATTCATTGATGTTGCTGTTTGTTCTGTCTGTTTCCTTGTTTAGTAGAACTGAAATGCATGATAATGTATATTTATATAAACAACCTTGTTTTGTTTACAGTCCTGGATCTGTTCTTACTGAATACTTCCTGAACGTGAGAAACACCTCTAAGTAGTGTAGTCACTTACGAGGCAGTAGCATTCTAAACTCCCACTGCATCATGTGGTTAGACTGTGTTGTGGGTATTCCTAAGACTAGGAAAGATGCAGCTGGAGCTGATCAAGGAATGTAAATAAACCTATGTTTGTGTGGTAACACCAGTATGGTGGGCAGTCTGTTTTCACTCTTTTAAGAAAAAGAAGCAGAATCAAACTACCAGCTACATCAGCAATTTTACAGAATGTTGGCAATCATAAAATGTATTTTTTAAACTAGGGACACTTTGAGACCTAATGTGGTTGACAGTGTCCCTTTAAGATACGTGCACTTTTATCAGCTTTAATACACCTGCACAAACCTGTGGAGTACCAGAACATAAAATACAAGATAATTTACGATTAATCAGACACACTATGGAACATTGCCAAGTGAATAATTGGGGGGTTGTTGATTTCTTCTCACTCATTTTATTCAAGCTTCTTGACAATATAAGATACTAAAATCTTGCAATTGACCCTATACTGTATGCTCAGGCTACTGTGAGACCTATGATTAAAGGAGGTTTGGGACGACCACTGCAGGTACAGGTGTGGGGGTGAGGCAAAGCTGTCCTCTAAGCCCACTATTATATATGATAGCATCTAGTATTTGTATTAGACACATAGTAGGGAACCAGTTAATACAGGAATTATATGCCAGACCAGAACACGATAACAAAACTTTCAGCCTATGTTGATGATGTGTGCTTATTTGTTTCCTCTCAATCCAGTGTTACCGAGGCACTACAGGAATTAAGTTACTATGGTAAGATGTCTAGAGTGAGGTTGAATGTAGACAAAGTGTGGAATTAAATTAGGACCACCAACTAGTATAGCTCAGGTAGCGAGTGTCACAATATCTAACAACCCGATAAAAATTTTAGGTTTATATTTTGGTCCTGGGGATATGGAGCACAAAACTGGATGACCACCTTACAGAAATGTGATTAGAAGGTAGAAAAATGGAAAAACTGAGTAATGTCTAAATATAAAAGAATATCTGTGATAAAACAATTTTAGTGCCTCTCTTATTGTATGTTGGGTGGGTATTTCCCATTCCTTTTTTTTTAGAGGCTAAGGTATGTGGGATTTTTTTAATTACTATGGGGTAATAGACTTAGCAATCAAGAGAATTACACATACTTATCTAGAACTAATGGAGGGTGGGAATGTTGAATCCTTTGGTGTTTTTCATGAGTCATTTATGAGGAGTAATATCCAGAGGTTGGTTATAGGGAGGGACTGAGAGATAGATGACGGGATGGTCACACATGCTTTGAATATGTATATGGATAGTTGGCAGGATGTACCAATTAAACCACTACCAAGAATGAAGGTTCCCAAGTTTATGAAACATATATTAAGAAAACTGTGTCTCTGGCAGGTAATAAAGCAGGAACTTACCAGCCTGACAGGGAAACAGTTGTATGAGATAATTATGAGTAGAATATGCCTGACCCTCCCGAATTTAAATTGTGTTCCCCTATACACATTAAGGAAGCCATAGCACAGTTAAATAGCATCAGGATACCCTTACAGATGTGGGACAATCTGTGGTTATGTGCAAATGGCAGATTGAATGTAAAGAAATTTGAAATATAAGGCCATAGAAGAGAGAGGGGTGTCCACACAGAGAGTGTAGGCACCAGAGGAAACAATGATGCATTTTTATTTAACTGTCAGTTTTCACGGCTATGGTGTTTTTAGCTCAAAGGTGGCAACTGCCATAGTTATAGATTGTCATATGAACAACTGGTGTTAGGTCAATACACTAGTAGATGCCCTTTATAACAGAAGTACTTTTAGAGGTGGTGTTTGCTAGCATCAGATTTTATATATGGCAAGCCTGCAGCAAATATGTTCTACAGCAACAACACATGACCTGTTTATCTATTAGTAAATTAATCGAGGCAGCATGTACAGTATAGAGGTGTACAGTATAATGCAGATGTATTAAAATATTCAGTACAAAGGCAAATGATATGTGGAAAGGGTTACAGCAACTGATTCATGATAATATAGGTGTGGTAGATAGCTGAAAGAGAGAAGTCTGACAGTAATTGGCATGGGGAGAGCAGAGAGGAGGTCGGCATGATGATATTGGGAAAGAGAATAAGGGTTAGGGAAACTGATAGGACTATTTAAGGTATTAGATAGTAGTCTGCAGATTTAATATAAATATTCTTTGATTATGCCTGGAATTAACAAAGAATGAGGAAGTGGATGGATCTGATTGGTGGGATAAATGTCATGAGCATTGCTGGAGGAAATGTTTATGTCAGCGTGTTTCTGTTTTTGTTCTTTATTTTCTGTTATGTATTATTGTTGCATATATTATGTATATATGTTGTATTGAATTTTAATAAAAATTGCCCCTACTCTTTTCGAGAAGTGTCATCTACCTGAATAACCACCAGAGCAGGCAGATGAGACCTCGGTTTAACATCTCATCCAAAAGATGGCACCTCAGGAGTGCAGCATCTCCCTCATGCTGCACTGCAGTGTCAGTATTGGGATATTAACCCAAGTGCCTGGTGTGGGAACTAACACAGACTTTGTTTTGGTTTTGTTCAACACCAGAGTATTACATAAGAACCAGGATTCCAAGACAATAAATTCTGTGCTTAAAGTTAAGTTGATGTCAGTAACAGATGGTTTATGTGTGACTAATACAGCGACATTTGTATAATAGGTCACAGTGTTCCATCACTTCTACCACTGGATCTAAGAACTGTGAAAGAGCAAAGAGCCCAGTAGCCGTGAGGACTCCTCACAGGACCATCCGTTAAGATGAAAATGCTCCTTGTAGTTTAACACACTGTGACTTATTTGTAAGATAGCCTCTAAACCAGGATAAATCAGGTTCTCTACACCCAGGCCCTCTGATCAATCCAATAATAAAGTATAATTAACAAGGTTGAATGCCTTGGTTAGGTCCGTGAACATTGCCCCAGTTAAGCTACCTTTCTCTGTAGCCTTATGGACAGTGTCCGTGAACAGTGACAGTGTCCAAGGCAGTCTCAGTGTTATGCCCCATCCCATGTTGACTATGGTAGATCAAGTTATGAGCCTTCATATAGTCGTTAAACTGTCTAAATACTATTTTTTCATGTAATTTTGATAAAGCAGGCAAGATTGAAATGGGATGATAATTACAAAATCAGTTTGAGATCCAGATTTGAAAACTGGCACAATGCATGGCTTTTCCATAGTGTAGGTATCTGACCTGACTTGAAAGGAAAATTGAAAATTAATGTCAATTGCAAGAATTAAATGAGAGGCAGCAAGAACTAACAGTTTGGCAATAGCTCGTCATAGTCTGGGGTCTTATCTGTCTTCATATTAACTAACAATTTTAAAACCTCAGTGCTCTCAACAGCTTTTAAATAGAATCTCTGTCTATTTAAGTTTGCACCCTGAGTTTTCTAAATGTAAAGGGATAGACCTCTATGGTAAAAATCTAAATTAGAAAATTGCACATTAAATTCTTCAGCAATAATTACAAAAACCAGTTTGAGATCCAGTTTTGAAAACTGGCATAACATATCAACTTGAGCTTCAAAATTGCCCACAGATGGATCAAGAACTGAGATATATTTGCAACAAGTCAGACACCTCAAGGAACAGTTGAACAATGCTTAGCTGCTAGCCAACAATTTGGTTAGTAATTGAGGCAAGATAACAAGGCACATTATAATAGCAAAGTGAAGATGCAGAGCCTATAACCTAGCTATAGAATGATGCTGCAGAACTGAAATTCCCAGGAAACTAAGATTGCTGACAGGTGGGAGACCTCCTGTATGTTGGGATGGACCAGATGAACAACATGCTCTTCAACATACAGTGCAACCAAAAGGAGAGGAACAAGTACACTGGACCTGGCACTAGAACCATTTACTTCCTTTAGGACAGATGGAACCTAGCCTGCCTGAGGTCATTCAGATCTGCCCCAGACCATGAGACATGATCTGCTGCAAGCAGGAAAAAAGAAGAACCCTGCACAATCAAGAGTAACTGAGCCAGCCCAACAGGAGTCACCCTAGGACCTTAGGTCCTCAACCTCATCCTACAAAGAAGGTGAACTGGTCAGGTACCACTCCATCATAGATATTCACACATTGAGGGAGAAAGCGGATGCCAAAAATTCTGAAATGTCACCACTGAACCCTGATACAGATCATTTTGAAACCATGGAAACCCAGCCAGCACCTGGTAAAGGTGGTGAACTGGAGTGGGGATACAGGATGATGGAGTATTTGACTCAGTCTTGACTGAGGATGCCTACTTGGTGCATGATGAGGTGAGCATGGCTACCCCACAACTGATGGTAGAAAGGACAGTGCTGCTATAATAGTCAAAAGGACTTTTAATGCATGTATTAAGATTCATTTGCAATACCAAGGGGCCTCCAACAATTCATGACTGTTTACTGTATATAAAGCATCTACTGTATCTCCTTCCTAGGTCTTTGCCTTGAATAGTGTTCTTTGGTGCCTCAGGCTGATTTCATTGTGACAGTGTAACCCATTAATGTGTTGTGCTGCATTCTAGTCAGGACTCATTTGTATAGATCAGCCTCTTGTTATACTGTGATCCTAGGTAGGATCCATTTGGTGAGACCACAAAGTCTGGACATTTTTCTGTTAGAGGAACTGAAGCAGACATCAGTTTGTCAGCAGAGCAAAAGCGTGAACCCCAGGGGCTTACCAGCATACACACAAACCACTCAATCAGATGCATTCTGAAAATTAAAATTGGGGGGGTGCAACCAGAAAAGGTGGCTAGCTGCTAGAAATAGCTCAGTTCAGGAATGGATGCACTCCTATCTGTACATAATACTGTCAAATAAATAGCACCATTCCAGAATGGATGCACTCCTATCTGTACATAATACTGTCAAATAAACACCAAAGATTGTAACTTACTCAAGCTGTCATGCTTCAAGTATGTTTTTGTTCCATTCCAGTGCAAAAATGGAGATGTACAAAATATCCAAACTTTACGTTTGCCAAACAAGGAATTAATTTAAAGTGTCTTGTAACATGAGTCCTCATGGGAAATTCTCCTCTGTTATTTATTGCTTCTAGCTAGTTGCCAGCAGCTCAACCAAAGCAGTATAGCAGAGTGTCAAACATGGCAATAGGTAGCAACAAGTAAAACAAATTCAGATTAAGTTCAAAGCAAAACAAGTCTTCTAAATTCAACAGCAGGGCCACTGAAACCTGCATTCCATTTTCGCATGACTGGAGTTTCCTCTGTGGGTGTAACCTTGAATACTTTGTACTGATTCTCGTAGGTCATATCTTATTATATCATTATGACATCATAGAAGCAAAGTAACAGAATTTGTCAGCAGAAAGGACCACCTAGCCAACCTGGTCTGCCCAGATGTTCCCTACATAGTTTGTCTCCTCTGCAGATCTTGCTGGTCTCTGGTGATCCACCCTCCTTCCTGCCTATTTAATAATATTCCCTATGTCTGTCCCATTCATGCATTTTATTTTTCCATCATGCTTTGTTCCCTTCAAGTCAGGCAGCCAGACGCTCTCTCAGCCCTGTCCCCCCTCTTCCCATTCTGCATCCTTCTCCCCGGTACCCCAAGCTTAGTCACCCACAGATATCCCCCCAGGTGGGGCCAGAGGACACCATCCTCCTACGTGCACAATCCAGATATGCCCGGAGACCAGGCAACAATGTGGGTTGAGAGGAGGGCAGGGCTTCATTAGCCTACTTGACTCTTTCCATTTTCTTTTTCTTTTTCCCTCACAGCTATGGCACATAGGCACATGCGTGTGGAGACATACATTACATCCCAGAACCATGGCCCCTGTTGTCAAATTGCTCACACCTGCACTACCACTGGTGCACCCAGTGGCAGTCAGAAACTGAGATGGCTGGTCCCTGGAACACTTGATCCCCTGCCCCAGCTGACACCCATCAACCAGAGTCCATTCTGGAACCCAGGTGGGCGACATGGCAGCCAGTGAGGCTCAAGTGCCTCAGACTTCTACATCATTAGACCAGTTATCACACACATGCTGGATGCCCCCACTGTTTTCACCTCCACCACTTCTGACAGCAGTCTGTTTCAAGCATCTACCAACTTTTCAGTAAAGTAGTACCTCCTCCCATCACTCTTAACCCCCAGCTTCATTGCAGGCCCCTGTTACAGGTACTCTTTCTTATTTGAATGCGACTCCCCTTCTGCACCCTCTTCACCACTGTGGAGGTACATGAAGGTCTCTATCATGTCTTCCCTTGCTCTCCTCTCCTCTCTTCCAGGGTGTACATGTTAAGATCCCTCAGTCTCTCCTCTTAAGGCCTTTGATGTAACTCCTGCACCATTTTAATTGCCCTTCTCTGGACTGCCTCCACCTTGTTTATGTCATTTCTGAGGTGTGGCCTCCATAACTGGAGAGGTACTCCAGGTGGAGTCTTACCAGTGAGAGATGCAGCGGAACACCACCCCTCCTCCTGCTTAAGATACCCTCCCTATACACACTAGTATCCTACAAGCCCTCCCATCTGCTCTGTCATACTGCCCTGCCACTTTGATGTCATCAGTTATGATAACCCTAAGATCCCTTTCTTGCTTAGTGACTGTTAGTACCTCACCCCAATCCTATACTCCGCTCCTAGATTCCAATCCCTAGGTGCATGATTTTGTACTAGTTGTCATTGAACCCCAATTGCCATGCCCTTGACTACTCTTTGAGTTTCCCAAGATCCTGCACATTCTTTCCACCCTCCTGAGTGTCCACCCATTAAAGATGTTGGCATCATCTCAAAAGGCATACTTTCCCTTACAGTTCTTCTGCAATGTCAGTTATGAAGACATTAAAGAGGACCAGTCACAGTACTGAGCCATGTGACACCCCTCTGGCCACTCTCCCATCATTATAGTGAGTGCCATTAACCACCACCCTCTGACAACTATCCGTTAAACAGTTTCTAACCCAATTCACCACTTTAGATCCCACCCTAGGCTGCTCAATGTTTTTTTTTTTACCAGTCTCCTGTGTGGCACAGTGTCAAAGATCTTGCTAAAGTCCAGATAGGCCATGTCCACTACCTACCATGATCTATTTCCTGGTCACCCAATTGAGAAATCAATCAGATTAGTCTAACATGACCTCACCTGTGAATCCATGCTACCTGTGGTCTTTAGCCCATGGATTCAATATACACTACTAGCCTTTCCTTTATCAGGGTTTCAGTTAATTTCCCCACCTCTGAAGAGAGACTTACCATCCTGTAGCTGCTAGCCTCCTCCCTGCTGCCACTCTTATGCAGAAGGACCATATCTGCTGTCCTCTAGTTCTGTGAAACCATGCCTGTTTCATGTAATTGTTGAATGAGGCCATCAGTGGGGCAGTTAGTATTTCCTGAGTTCTTTTAATACACCTTGGAGTACAGTATCTTATCTGGTCCCACAGCCTTGTCTACCTTCAGAGCTGCAAATCCTTTCATGATTCTTTCTTCTGAAAGTTGTCGTGTGTCCATCCTCCTCACTTTGTTCTTTCTGCTCCTGGTGGTGCATCCACCAGCTCCCACCACTGTGAAGACTGATTGGAAGTACCTGTTCAAGATGGCAGCTTTTCCTGGACCTCTTCTGTGCAGTCTCCCCTGCCACCATCTTTATCCTCACTATCCCTCCTTGCTCTCCTATTCTCACTTGTATGCTTGAAGAAAGTCTAATGCCCTTTAATGACCCCTTTGGCAAGCCTTGCCTCGGTCTGAGCCTTTGCACTCCTCACCACCTTTTCTGCTTCCATCCACTTTAATTGGTATAACTCAATACAACTCTCATTGAAAATCAGATATTGTATCTCCACCTTCTTTACCCTGGGTTAAGATATAGTAATAATGTGTAAAGCAGGACCCCAGTACAGTAGAACCCCACTGAAAGATGTGCATCTGGACTTCTGGTGACGTCACTGCAAGGATGGTCACTAGTACTCATGCTCCAGGGCCACTCAGGGTTAAAATAAAATAAACCAACAGTAAATCTAAATTTCAGTGATAAACTTCATATAGGAAGCAAGGTTGATGGCATCTAGCAGATCTAGACACAGAACTTCCCAGGCACCAAAGTTGAAAAGCCTAATGGATTCGAACAAGAAAAGGGCCTAGCCAGAGATACTCTCTCCGCTTCTCCGTGAGCAGCATAGCAGACTCAGAAGACAATTTTGAGGGAGGAGATGAAGGAGTTATCTTTTGAAACTAGATGGAATTATCAAAGCCTTGCACAGAGTGGAATCATCAGTGGCAGATCTTAAGGTGGATTTAAGGGTGATGGATAAACGTACTACAGCAATGGAGTAATGTATCAGAGGCCTAGCAGATTCCATTAAGTCAACATGATCATGCACTGCTCTACTTTTTACAAGGGAAAAGTAAATTCAATTAAAATTAGATGATCAAGAGAACCATGCACGGAACAATTTCTGTATTTACGGAGTTCCTGAGGACATGGAAAATCGTTGAATCAATGGAAGCTTTTGTCCTCCACATTTTAAGGGATGTGTTAAAGCTTAAAAAAGACATCACCCTCCTGATTGAGAGGGCACACCACCACTTGCTTCTAAGCTGAAAGATCAAGCATCCAACGCCAGATCAATAATAGCCGAATGTTAAATTACCAAGATCGGCAGTTAGTGTTACAAACAGCTTGGAAAATGAGAGAGTTAAAATTGATAACCAGAGATTGTTCTTTGATCAGGACTTCTCTGACTTACTTAATGAAAAGAAAATCGGTATGTGGAATTATCAAACAAGCCAAAGAGAAAAAGATCCGATTCAGCTATAACAGTATTATCCAGCTAAACTGTATACCACAGACAAAGGCCCAGTCCTATATGATCGCTTATACGATGCGGCTCCAATGTTAAACAACTGGGTCTCCAATGTCCAGAGTTGCCTGCTGACATTTTAGATAAGGAAATTGTACATTCAGCATGGAGAAGACCTGGCAAGCCCAGAAGAATACAACGTTCTATGCTCACTTGGTCCTCCCACCTGGGTCAGGACATGAAAGCCATTTGGGGAGAGAATAAAACGATGAACCCGGAGACAGCCTCTTCTACTGTTGCCAGGTTATGGGACTCAACCTAAATCTATTTGAGGTACTGTTCAAGTCCACTGCTTTCTCTCTCACTATTAAGTATGGAAAAGTCCAAGACCGTATCAATAAAGAATGGACCTACTGACAATGAAAGACTGTAGCGGGGTCCAGCCTGTTCTTTATATGACACCTCAGGGAACCTTTTTAAGGGATGAATTCTGTGGACTGGGAGTGATTTAAAACTGTTGCATATTTTAACATAGCCTATAGGGCTACTGAGCATATGGACTAGATTTGAGTTTGTTGGTTTACAGGTGATGGGTGAGGCTGGAGAGAGAACCAAAAGCACCATTAAAGCTGGACATTACCAACCTCATTATTTGCTCCTCTGGGGTTTTCCTTTCCTTTCTTTTTCGTGTTTTATTTTAATTATTAGTTGGAGCATAGAGGGAGAAACTCATGTTTAAGGTTGGGGTGACTCCTCGCCTCCCTGCTCTTTAGAAGAGAACTGAGCGACCCGGAAGGGATGCTGGGTGGCCACTAGTATATTGAGGATTTTAGGTTTGCCGCCACCTCACTTCTAGTGAGTGGTGACCCCTCATGACCACTGATTCTCTGGAATCAGGCCTACCTGTACTAGGAAGCAGAGCTCCGCTCAATCCTCCCCATTTCAGCGGGGCGACATTGTTAACTGGTTATATACCTAGGAAGCAAAGTTTAAGTATTAAATTAGTTTTCCAGTTGTCTGTTTACAACTGGTTAGTTCTGGTTATATATGTTACTTATATGCACATGAGCAGTTTCCAGTGCATATGTAGTAATGTTTGTTTAAATATTAAGTATGTGACTGATGTGTTGAGAAGATGCAGGGACTTTGAAAAGAAAGAGTTAGTTTTAAGGTTATCTGGGATTTTGGGACAATACCAGGACAGTCAAACTATAGTAGGGCAAGGTTGGCAGAGCAAGGTTTGCAATTCCTTCCCTAAGGAAATGGGTTCCCTGAAGATCATCTGCTAAATGTTCAGGAGTTAATTCCCCAATTAAAGGACGAGGATTCTCCATTACTTGGGGAAAATAAAAACAGATATTGGGTTGATTCAAGAAACCAGACTTTCAGATTTAGAATAAGAAAAGCTGAGGGAGGTTGGGTAGGTAAGGTTGTTTATTCCTCCCACCCCTCAGGTAAGAGAGCTGGAGTAGCCATTTTATGTAGAAGAAACATTATCCTGGAAATCACCTCACAGGTGACAGTAGAACAGGGAAGGGGACTAATTATCACCTGCAAGATTTTCAACCAAGTGATACACATAATAAACTTATATGCACCCAACAGGGACGATCCCTCCTTTTTGTGAAGATGTTTGGGAGAAGGAATAATTTTGGTGGGGGCGATTTTATCTGTGTACCCAACTCTCAGTTTGATCGTTTGTCTCAGAACTCAATAACAAATAAAGGGATGAATAGGGCAGTTAGGGGAGGAATGACAGACTTAGCATTATTTGATATACTGTATGGAGAGATTTAAATAAGACAAAAGAGACTACTTCTTTTTACTCCCCCGATAATGTCTATTCCAGAATTTATTATTTTCTGAAGTCCAGAAGTGCGAAATTCTTTCACATGTGATTTCAGATCACTCAGCGGTGCAGTTAACTTTAGAGTTGGGGGATTGGGTAGGATTACACGGAGAATGAACTCCTCCTGCAGAACAGGGAGGAGTTTTGAACTCAATACAAGAAGTATTGGAGGACTATCTTGCCCATAACCCAATTGTAGGCCCAGAGTCATGCTGTTTTTGGGACAGTTGCAAGGCAGTTACACGGGGGCGTAATTATTTCCTATGCATCTCATTTTAAAAATCTGACTGGACCAACAAAAATTTAGAAACCAAGTTAAAATAGTTGGAAGTTAAAGTTCAACAGGGAGGAAGGAGAGTATTGCTATCCAAAAGGAATTAAAAGAAATTAGAAAACGACTACAAAACATATTAGATCAGCAAGTTGAGGAGAAATTACGATACCTGAATCAAAGGTACTATGATTCAGGCAATAAAGGCCAGTTGTTTGCTGGCATTTCGATTAAGGTGCATACAAGCAGACCGCTATGTTAAAACCCTGAAAATAAATAAGCAAACCCCTCTGTCCCACATATTCACACCTAAAGATATAGCCAATACATTTAAAGAATATTATAAAAATTTGTATGACCCACCCCCAAGGACAACACAAGATGAGATCTCTATTCAGAGATTTTTGAAGGTGTTTTCCTCCCGGTTAACTGAGGACCTCTGAACACAATTAGACTCCCCATAACACAAGAAATTGATCAGGTCATTGTAGGCCTGAAGGAGGTAAATCACCTGGCCCAGATGGATTCAATGCTGAATTCTTCATCAAAATTTTGAAAACCTTAACCCCAATTTTGATCCAGATATTTAATAAAAAGGCAGGAGGGAGGATTCCGTTCATGGAGTGAAACTTTCATCACAGTAATTCCTAAAGAAAAAAACACCAAACTTTTGTAGTTTATATAGACCAATTTCACTTCTTAATGTAGATTCTAAATGTTTACAAAAATACTGGCAAATAGGGTAAAAACAGTTCTTCCAGATCTAATACACCCAGTGCAGGTAGGTTTCATTCCAAATAGATACCTTAGGGATAATGTCAAACGTTGTTTAAATATATTACACTTCGAAAAAGGGATAGATCCACAAATAGCCATAGCAATTGATGCAGAAAAGTGTTTGACCGCTTACAGTGGGACTACCTAAATGGAGTATTATTAAAATTTGGATTATGGCATCAATTTATAGAATGGATAGCAGAAATTTATAATAACCCCACAGCCACAGTAAAGTAAATGGCACTTTGTCCCAAATACAGAAAATTAACAGAGGCACATGAAAAGGTGCCTCTATCCCCTATACTTTTGCTCTTGGCATGGAGCCCCTAGCCCAGATGATTAGAGACCATAAAGAACTGAAGGGTATTACAATTGGAGGAAGTGGAAAATAACATTTCATTCTTCACGTCGATGATATTATGTTATTCTTAGGGACCTCATACTGACTTTTCCTATTTTGAATCAGATCTTAGAACAATATAGCCAAATCTCTAGTTTTAAAATAAATGGTGACAAAACAGAGGTGATGCTGGTCAGTGGACAATACTCTGTGAATTAAATCAATTAATTCCCTTTAAAATGGGTTTCTACTCAAATTAGGTACTTGGGAGTTCAGACCCCATTGATTTGACACAGGTATACCATGTAAACTATAATAAATTATTTCAGAGCTCTTCATGGATTGAAGAGATGGGGCCTTCTCCCATTGTCACTTCTTGGAAGAATCAAATCCATTAAAATGAATATATTACCTCAATTTTATTTTTTGGTTTAACACCCTCCCCTGCAAATTTCAAAATCAGAATGGAAAAATAACAAAGCTTTACAACTTTTTGTCTGGGGGCGAGACCCAGAATTGCATGGGAAACATTACAAAGACCTAGGGACGGAGGGGTCTCAGACTCCCCAATCTTAAAACATACTATCAGATGGCAAATTTGGGCACATAGGTAAACTACTTAACTAATGACCCCAATAATAGTTGGGTACCTCAAGAAATACAAGGAGAGTTAGATCTAATTCTACAACTGGACTTTGGTAGCTCCTCAGGATACCTGCTCAAAAATAATAGAAAATCCATGGTCTAGACAGACATTTAGGATATGAGGTGAAATAAAGAAAGAGCTAGATATTAAGGATACACTAACTGACAGGTCAGAGATTGTCAATTGCTCAGAGTTTATTCCCCCAGAATGGACATGGCCTTCACTCATTGGAAGCGACTAGGTCTTAGGTTTTCAGTCAATTTATTCAGGCAGGACAAATCAAATCTTCTCAAGTTCTCCAAGGTGAATTACAACTCCCTAGTACTCATTTTTTTAGATACCTTCAGGTAAGGTCTTTTATTACAACAGGGAACAATTTGGCATTACTGCAACAACCCCTTCTCAATTAATCCAGGTTATTTGGAACTCGGCATTTGGGTTGGGAGAATGAAAGTTAATATCCAGGCTTATAACAGCACATAGATCCACAAAAAACTCCCGTCAAACAGAATGGGAAAAGAACAGCATATCTGACTAGATGAAAGTATGTGTGAAAGGTGTGGAGGGAATTAAATGTACTTCTTCCTCAAACAACTGGAAGGAATTCAGGTGGAAGATTTTGTCTAGGTTCTTCCATACCCCAACTAGGATGAAACACTATACAACAGAAAGTTCAGATTTATGTTGGAGAAATTGTCAAAGTAGAGGACCCACTCCATATTTTTGGGACTATCCTGCCATTCAACCTTACTGGAGTGAGATAGGAGTCATATGAAACACGTGTTTGAATCGAAAGAGAAACCAGATTTCCAAATTTTCATTTTGGGTATTCTATCAAAAGGTCACAGATCCAATAGACAAAATCTTTCGTTGGTTTATTGCTTGCCACAGCATGTAGGGCAATCACAAGATGCTGGCTTACTCAGACACCTCTGCCAGTGGGGACTGGATCAGTATAGTAAAAGACATAGCTAGAATGGAAAAAATACGGGAAGTCTGGACTACAAAAGACCAATTTGATCAGGTTTGGCTTCCCTTCATGCATTTGGTGGAGGAACTATGTGGCACCCGGTGCTTGAACAGATGGCAGTGGGATACTAGGATAAGACTCCTCCCTTCTGGTAACATAACCATTTATGGGGAGGTGGGCCTTCTGCAGATCATTTTAACCGCTCATTTGAGGGGATTATGGACTTCAAACTGTCGTCTTTAGAAAAGCTGTGAGTTTCTACCCTGAAATCCCATTAGAAGGGTATAGCGATAAATAATATATCCTAACACATGCTCTTGAAACAAACTAGTCACACAATAAGTTTGTTGATTGTTTTTGTTTGTCCATATTTTGTATTATAAATTGAACTGTGCTAAATAAGTGGTCTGAAATTGGCTAGCCATTGGCAGAAGGACCCGTGTGCTTGGTGATACAGAATCAAAGATGCAAGCTCCCTTGAAAGATTTGATGGAGTTACAGTGCCAACATTCACCTGGAACAGAAAGGACAGATTTAAGGACTGGCTTAAACTTCATAAAATTAGTAATTGTAGACGTAAATGTCTAAATTATATACAGACCTGATTAATTATATGTACAATTGTTATATGCACAAGAACTTTTTAATAAAACATGAAGTTTCAAAAAAGAAAGATGTGCATCTAAGCTGGTCTGTTCTGTGAAAAATACATTATAAATGCTGCACCACATTGAAAATAAGCTGCCTCTTAGCTTGGCTATCCTGGATAAGTACACTGTAAAATTGCATGACTGCTAGGTCCCCATTGTAAACAAGATACTACATCTCTGCTGTGCTAGCCAGGGTAAATACAATGTAAAAATAGGTAAAAGCAGGACCACACTGAAAAGGGGCTAGAGGAGGTTGCGGGCATGTACTAGAACACAGAGCAAGAAAGGAGGACAAATAAGCCCAGCTGGATGACTCAGGAGGGCAGGGAGGGGTGAGGTCCAAGAAAGAGGCATTCCGGAGGTTCAAAAGTCAGGGAGTGGAGAAGACAAGGATATGTTTACGAAGAAATCCAGAGAGGCCACCTAACTAGTCAGAGCAGCCAAGGCTTCCAGGGAGCTGAGGCTTGCACAGGGTATTAAAACAGAGGAAAGGATTTCTTCAGATACATAAGGAAAGAAGGAACAACAAGGACCAAATAATGATGATAAAAAGGACAGTGGTGGGTGGAGAGAGGGGAGGATCAGGAGAGGCATTAAATGAATACTGTTCTGTATTCATGCACGAAAGAGGGGCAGATACCATGGGAGGGGTGGGGTATGCAGGGGGGAGAGGGATGACAGATGTGAGGATTACTGAAAACAGGGTACTGAAAGGACTGAGGGCACTATGGGTGAACAAGGCACCTGGGCCAGATGGCATTCACCCTAGGGTACTCAAGGAGCTGGCTGAGGTTCTGGCAGGACCACTGGTGGACCTGTTCAACACCTCCCTGGACATGGGATGCATACCACAGGACTGGAGGATGGCCCATGTGGTACCCATCCACAAAGGTGGCCCAAAGGATGAACTGGGAAACTACAGGCCAGTGAGCTTACATCAATCGTGGAAAGCTCATGGAGACAATCCTGAAAGAGAGGCTGGTGACCTTTTGGAGGACAATGGACTCCCAGGATGGGCATCAGCACCGTTTGTCTCTGGCAGATCCTTCCAGACCAACCTCATTGAGTACTACAATTGGGTGACAAGGGAACTAGACAAGGGCCATGCAGTGGATGTCCTGTATTTGGTTTCAAGCAAGACCTTTGACTCTGTGCCACACAGGAGGCTGGTGGAAAAGCTGGAAGCTGTGGGGTGGGAGCAAAGATGGTGAAATGGATAAAGAACTGGCTAAGCGGTAGGCAGCAGAGGGTGGTAGTGGAGGGAACTCTCAGCACTGAGGGCAGTGACAAGCAGGGTGCCACAGGGATTGGTGCTGGGGCTGGTGTTGCTAGAGTTATTCATAGCTGATACCTCACATGGGATCCGGTAAGATCAGTCTGTTTGCAGACAACACCAAATAGGGGCTGTGGTTTATGACATAGAGGGATAGAAGGGACTACAGGACGACCTAACTAAGCTACAGGAATGGTTAGAAACATGGCAGCTGGGATTCAATGCTAAGAAATGCAAGGTAATGCACTTCGAGCAAAGAACCAGGGAGGGACTATCATCTGGGTGGGTTCTGCTGGGTAGCACCATGGAGGAAAAGAACCTAGGAGTACTTATAACGAGGAACATGAACAACTCTGCTCAGCGTAGGAAGATGGCAGTGAAGGCCAACAAGATGCTGGGGTGCATAGCAAGAGGAATCTCCTCCAGCAGTAGGAAGGTAGTCCTCCCCTATACAGGTCACTGGTCAGGCCACACCTGGAGTACTGCATGCAGTTCTGGCACCCATACCTGAGGAAGCAGGTCAGACTGTTAGAGGGGTGCAGCATAGAGCAACAAAGATGTTCCAGGGATTGGAGGGCAAGCCCTTACGAAAAAGGCAGAGTGAGCTAGATATGTATTCATTTGAGGAGAGGAGGGATGGGGGACATGATTGAGACCTTTAAGTACTTGAAAGGGATGAACCAGATTCAAACATAGGGGATCTTCCAATTAAGAAGAGGAAGGGACACGAGAGGGCACAGTCTCAGACTGGAGGGGGAAGATTCAGGAGGGAGGTAAGGAGACAGTTCTTCATGGAAAGGTGGTGGGTAAATGGAACACTCTACCACAGGAGGTGGCGGCCTGTGAGACAGTGAGCAGTTTCAAGAGGGATGGGATAGGGACAGGGGAGGGTAAATTTAAGGAGGGGGAGTTGGAGGGGCATCTGTGAGATGAGGGGCTGTTGTAACTCGAGCAGACTCAACAGACCATAAGGCCTGTTTCTGCTCATATGTTCATATGTTCGTAAATGAGATATTGCTTCTCAATTGTACTGTCCTGGTACATACTGTGTAAAATGTGCAAAGCAGAAACCTATTGAAAATGAGAGAGTGCATCTCGTCTTAGCTATACAGTTAAAATACATTTTAAAAATGGTTAAAAGCAGAACTCCACTGAAAACAATATGTTGCATCTTACCTATGCTACCCTGGCTAAATACATTGTGAAAATGTGTTAAAGCAGGACCCCCACTGAAAATGAGATATTGCATCTCAGCTGTGCTGTGCTGGTAAATACAGTTTAAAATTGCTAAAATCAGAACTCCAATGAAAACACGATATTGCATCTTAGCTATGCAATCTTGGATAAATACACTGTAAAATGGGTAAAAGCAGGCCCCTCTGAAAACAAGATATTGCATCTCACTGAATATTCAAGACAGCTGCAGAACAAGTGATCGGGGGTTGGGATCCACTAGACCACCAGGAATATTCATACGAACACATGAACTTGCCAACAGAAACATGCCATAATGGTCTACTGAGTCTGCTTGAGTACGCAGCTCAGTTAATTCCCTGGAGCTGCCCTCCCTCCCCAAACTACTCCTGGAGTCAACCCCCACCATCCTGCTCCTCTCCTATCCACTTTACAGTAGTGTCCCCTTCAGTCCTAATCTTCATCACGCTATCCCACCCCCCATAATGGCCACCGTTTTTATTGCCACCACCTCTTCCAGCAACTCATTCCACCCCTTCACTACCCTTTCAGTGAAAAGTGCCTCTCATTTCCTTCTTGAATCTACTTCCCACCAATTTCAGGCTATGCCTGCTTGTTGTACCCATCTTTCTTAAGTTAAAGATGCCCTCTGTACCAACCCTGTTTATGCTCTTAAGGTACCTGAAGGTTTCAATCATGTTCCTCCCTCCTTCTGTCCTCCAGGGTGTACATGTTCAGCTCCTTCAGCCTCTCCTCATATGTGGTCCCCATGCCCTTGATCATTTTGGTCTCCTCCACTGGACCCCTCCAGTAGTTTGATATCCTTCTTCAAGTAAGGGTACCAGAACTGAACACAGTATTCCAGGTGTGGTCTCACCAGTGACCTGTACAGTGGCAGAATAACTTCCTCCTCCTAGAGGTGATTCCCCTGACAATGTAGCCCGGCATTTTATTTGTTTTAGCTACTACCTTTCGGCACTGTGCTGTGTGTTTCATTTCACCTCTGACCATTACTCCCAGGTTCTTTCCTCCTCTGATACTGTCACCTGTATTCCCCCAGCCAGTAACTGCCTTGGGTTTCTGGATCCCATGTGCATTACTTACATTTCTTAGCATTAAAGCCCGCCTGCCAGATGTCCAACCTTTTCTCCAGATTAGCCAGGTCCTCCTTAAAACCTGTCTCCCTCCTCTGTGTCCACCCCCCACAGAGTTTAATATCATCTGCAAAAGGCAGATCTTGCTACCACCCCTCTGCAATGTCACCTTATAAATATGTTGAACAGCACAGGACTGAGTAATGAGCCCTGTGGTACCCTACTGGTTACAGGCCAAGGTTTGGAGAGTTCATTAATAACAGTCAGTATAATTTACAATTTACTTCCACATTTTCTAGAACAGAAATTGACTTCTGGATGTGACTCTACATGCAAATGGTAATTTACAGATTTCGTAGTCGTAGTTTTCAAACCAAAATGCAGCTAAACAGTATATTGCGCTATAATGGTACACATCCTAGGAAATTAGTCCGCTCCATCCCATATGCACAGTATGTCAGACTTAAGAGTAATTGCAGATCAAACTGAATTTGAGAGACAGGCAGATGATTAAACAAGGATACTGCTTAATAGAGGATATGAATCTACTGTTTTGCAAAAAGCACTAGATAAAGCATGGCTAAAAGCGAGGAGAATTTACTTGTTCCTAGAAACAAACAAACAGATGAAGGATACCATGTACTTTTAGTACTGGGTATAATCCAATAGTAGGGAAGTAAGTGGATTAATACATTGATACTGGCCCATTCTCAAGCGTGATAAAACACTCAGCTCTGTGATTGGAGATGCACCCAGAGTAACTTTTAGAAAGGGATGTAACCTGGGAGATATATTAACTAAAAGTCACTTTCAGAGATCATTAGTGAACACTAATAGATTTTTACCCCATAGACCTGCTGGTTTCTACAGATGTGGAAACTGCAACATCTGTAAATATGCTTCTGTAGGTGACATATATAAATCCACTAGAGTATGGGAAAACTGCTAAGATAAGACAATTCATTACCTGTCACAGCACCTTTGTTGTTTCCATAGAGTGGTGTACTTATGGCTTACAGTACATAGGGTTAACAACAAGAATGTTAAAAGTTCACATACAAGAACATTGTGAGCAATAGTTAACAAAACTTTGAAAATGCTATTGGGGCCCACTATGCTGTAGCACATTGATCCAGTCCAGTTGGATTGAAATACATGGGTTAGAGCAGATCCTCACTTACCAAGCAGTGGTGATGGACTCAATTTACTTGAAAGAAAAGAAAGCAAATGGATTTCAATTCTGGTCTGTTAGTCCTAAAGGTATGAATGAGGAACTAGATTACCGACCTTATCTAAACGAAGATTAAGCCATATTATTTTGCTGCTGTGGAGTTTTATTGTGTTCTTGTGGTTTATTATCTGAATTGAATACATTTATATTAATTTTAATTACATTTACAGGTATTCTCAAATTTGTCTTTTTCAGCCTTTTGCTGTTCTTCTTCAGGCTAGAGAAGTCGTGTCCTGCCTGCCTCATGCCTTTTAAATTCTTCCCTTTATACTCACCTAGCAAGGATACCATCTCCTTAGCTTCTAGTTAAAGACACAAGAAATATTTTGCAAAAACTCATGGCTACTTAGCTTAGAATCTGATGTAAATCTTACATGAAAATTGATGTTCTCCTGTATACTAACATATTAATGAACAACCTATATTATGCTTATAAAGCATTAAATATAACTCTCATTAATCCACTTTTTGAATCTGCCTACCTCCTCTTTTCCATTCTATGTCCTCTTCTTGATTTCAAGATCAATATTACTCACTCAGATATTTCTTATTATTTTTATTGGTTATAATTATCTGACTAATAGAATAATAATAAAAAATATATAATAATTTTGAAGTTTGCATAACATTAAATTGAGCACAGACATAACTCAGTACATGAGTGACATTTAAAACTCCTGACTTCCTGCTAGAATATTAGGCATGATGAAGATCATATTTCATGATTTATTGGCACTATTACATTTAAAGTATGGAGTTTTTAATTATTATTTTCTTCATTAAATATTTAATGTATAGTATTAGAGAACTTTTTAAATCCTAATATTAACAGCGATTTACATAATTGTATCTTGCTCAAAAATGTAAGCTCCTTGCTTTTGATACTTATAACAAATTAAGCTCATTACATAATCATATTTTGCCAGTATGGATAACTGAACTTCATTTTTTGCCTTTTTCTTGTACCCCCTTTTTTAGTTTTCAACTTTAAGATACACGTTGTAAATATTGGTCACTGTAATTAATTGTGCACTTTTTGATTAATTTAAGACACATGCTTTTGAACATAGGAGACTGATTTATCACTATATTGTTTTGTGATCTTATATAATGGTGTTTGTCTTATCTAAATGATTTTCTTAATGGATGATGAAACGTATTGTGTGATCTATTACTTGTATAAAAGTGATGACATCTATATACTTGGTAAGCCCCCTGAGGAAGATCTTGCTTGGTTGAAGTGCTGGGGCTGTTTCAGCATTCTTCACTCTTGATTAAATTTTTCAAGCATCTACTGTTGTCCTTTGGACTGTTCCCACGAGTGCAGCACACTTGCTTTTACAGTTCATTCTGAGGATTTGCTACCCTGTGCCAACACTGCACCACCAAAACCATTGTCCTTGGCATACATTTTCATTTGTCTGTTTGGACAGTTCTGCCTACCACCACTCTCTGCTTCCTGTTCCTTAGTCAGGTTTTGACCCACCCCAGCATTTTGTCTCCTAATCCCAGTTCACCCGGCTTGTTGATCAGCTTGCCATGTGGCACTGAGTTGAATGCCTTGCTGAAGTCCAGGCACAGTACATCCACCACCTGCCTCCTGTCCAGAGACCTCATCACCCAGTTGAAGAAATCTATCATGTTGGTTTGACAAGACCTCCCCGACAAACCTATGCTGCCTGTCATCCTGGAGATCATTCTCTTCAAGGAAGGATACCAGCCCTTCTTTTAGAATGGCCTCCATTAACTTACCCACTATGGAGGTTAGGCTAACTGACCTGTAGTTACCTGGCTCATCTCTGGATCTACTTGTGGAGGTGTACCACATGAGCTGTCATTCAGTCCTGTGGCACACACCCCATCTCCAGTAAGGTGTTAATATGTCTGCAGTGGGGCTGCCAACCACCAACAGTTCCTCAGACCCTTGGGTATACCCCATCTGGGCCAGGTGCCTTGTCCACCCCTCAGGTCCCTTAGCCCTCTTAAGACCCTGTCTACCCTGATCTCCCAGTCATACTCCTTCCCTCCCTCAAGGATCCCTCAATCTTCCCCTGTGGCATAGGTCCGTCTGCTTCCTTGGTGAAGACTGAGCAAAAGTACTTTTTAGTGCAGCTGCTTGCTCCTCTCCTTTCTCTGCCCATCCTTCCTCCCTCTTTATCCTAACTATCCCATCTTTTCTGCTTCTTCTCTCCTTAACATATCAGAAGTAGTCCTTCTTCTTTCCCCAGTCCCTGGGCCAGTCTTAGTTCTTTCGCAGCCTTGTCTTCCTGACCTCTCTCCCTGCCTCTTAAGATTTTACAGCATATACCTCTCTGTCCTCCTCTCTTGAGGTATGCTTGTAATTCAGGAAGGCTGCCCTCTTTTCCTTTACCTTTCAACCACCTTCTTGCTATACCAGCTTGGTCTCCTGGTTCTGGAGTTTGTTTTACAGCCATTGTACAGGTGTTGGTAGCCTCAATTATTCCCATCTTAATGATGGTCCATTTCTGGTCCGCATCCATCTCTGGTCAGAGCTTTGCAAGGTGCTCCTGTACTATGCTCCCCATCCTATTGAAGTCTGCATTTCTAAAGTCCAACACCTTTGTTTTGACATGGCTGCTTCCTTCCTTATGTAGATGGAAAACCACACTGTGCAGTGGTCACTGCCAGCAAGGGGTTCCCTCACTTCCACATCCTTGGACATTCTCTCCATCTGATAGCACAAGGTCTAGCATGGCCTCCTCCTTGTTGGCTCTGTGACACCCTGTGTCAGGAAACAGTCCTGGATAGCATCCAGGAGAACTTGTTCCCCTCCACAGGAGGTAGCTGGGGTGCTCCACTCTACTCCAGGTAGACTGAAGTCTCTTAGTATTACAGTGTTTCCTCTCCCCTAACCTCTTTATTTGTTCCCCAGCTCCTGTCTATATTCCTGTGAAGGTGGTCTGTATACCACCCCACAAGGATCCTTCTCCCAGCGGTGTCCTGGAGTACCACCCACAGGGCTTCAGCAGTGCCTTCCTCTCCCTCCTCCTTGTTGCACGTTATTCCTTCCCTACATACAATGTCACTCCCTCTCCTTTTGCTCTGTCCTTCCTGTGCAGTTGGTATCCAGGAATCATAAGGTTCCCATCATGGTATTGGGTTGCCCATATCTCTGTGATGGCAGCTATGTCTACATCCCCTCTGCCATCATTGCCTGTGGGTCTGCTGCCTTGTTAGCCAGGCTCCTTGCATTCAAGGACACCACCTTCCAGTGCGACCCTGTCCCTCTTTACTCCTGTTCCTTTTGTGCTTCTCCTCACCCCTAGTCCCTTCTAACCATTCCCTTGGTCCCCCTTTCCTTTTATTTTCTTTCTAGGGTGGGAGGCCCAGGCCCACCATCCTGGTGCTGTGTGCCTAGCCCTCTGTTGCCCCTCCCAATCAGTTTAAATTGAGCAAGACAGCTAAAGGATTGCTGCTCGTGGTGCACATGCATGTCAAATAGTCCATAATAGGCATGCAGAGGGTCCATACCACCTTGCATGCTCAATGGGATATTAGCATGTTGGGGCTAAATATTCCACAGGAGCCTGGCGTGTATCCGTTTGGGCCACACACTATTCCATGAAGATTCTATGGGACTTATTCAGTCTAGGGCTGTGTCAGTATAGTGCATAGTCACTATGGACTGCAACATATGGTCCACATTTAGACAGTAGCATGCTCATTCGAACTGCGCTAATTCATTGAACTTTGCCCCAAGCTGGTGGTATGCTAATTGCCACACACACACATGGACCGCTCTTAATATGGGGGCCTATATCCTTAGCCCAATATAAACCAAAGTCCTTGAAACAGTGACTACTGAGGGTAGAAAAGATTTGCCCATAGTCTCAACATATTGTGGTTGAAACTTCAAGCAACAAGCAAGAGTGTCCTTGATTTTGTTCCTGATTTTTGTGGTGGGGTTGAGAAATATACAACAACAGGTGGGACAGCGAGGTTAAGGGTTTGGTAAAAGGACTCAAGTTGAGTGGGAATTTAGGAGCTGGGAGAAGCTGAGGGGCAGAGGTACATGCAGAGCAGACTCGATGGGCGATTGGATCCTTTTCTGCTGTCAGATTTCTATGATTCTATGAATATATGAGACTTTTAAATGATTTCTCACACATATTTTTTGTGAAACAATAGCATTAGTTTAGGGCTAATATTTCTATAATGGCATACCCTAGAAAGATGAGTGCCAACTGGTTGAGGTTAAATCCAGGCAAGACGAAAGTACTGGTGGTGGAATCTGGTCACCTGAGAGTTGGTGGGCAATCTGGTCAAGTTTCTGGGCTTAGGCTCAGAGACTCCCAGTTGCTCACCTCAGTCAAGGTGAGGAATCTTGGCATTATGCTGGACTGCTGTTTAGCACTTGAGTTTCAGGTGTTGGCCATGGTCCAGATTGCATTTTACCATCTCAGAAACATTGCCAGGATTAAGCACCTTATTCCCCAGGTGATCTGCCATCACTAGTCCATGCTTTTGTGACCTCCTGGCTCGATTAATGCAATGCCCTCTACCTAGGGCTATTGGGGTGGATCTTCACCACCTACAGCTAGTGCAGAATGTGGCAGCCAGGTTTCTGACTGGCCTTTCAAGGTCATGTCACATTACACCTGTGCTGCCTCTCTGCACTGGTTTCCCATCAGGTGGCAGATCACCTTCTAGGTTGGGTTGCTGACCTATAAAGCCCTGCATGGACTGGAGCCCAGCTACCTGCAAGATCTACTACAGTCTTTCCACTCACCTCGTTCCTCCAGTCAACCAGTGAAGGCCTCCTGGTGATTCCCAGGGTTTTCTTAAATCATCAGGTGCCCAGGCATTTTCGTTCAGGGCACCTACCCTGTGGAATTCACTGCCTCATGCAATTAGGGAGGCCCCCCGGCAATGCCTTCAAAAGGAGTTAATGACATTCTTATTTAGAGAAGCATTTCCTCCAGCTGATGTTTACTTAATTTAATTATTTCAAATGTGGTATTTTATGTATTTAACTGTTGATATGTAGCTTGATCACTTGTACAGAGCTTTGAATCAAAATGAAATTGCTAGCAATATTAAATAAATAAATGAAATTAAATGAAAGACATACTGTACTACATATTGTTAGAAAGCTGCATATCCCAGCACTTCAGCAATACATAGTACAATATATGGGCCTATTCACAAAGGTGCAGATTTGATATGCACATGTAAATGTGGTGTGTAGCCACCCACACCTGCCTGCATCCACTGCCCCCGACGGGATTCACATATTAATTATGCCCCCTACACACCCAATCCTCTGGCGAGCATGGTGCCTGCACTGGGTGTGCCTGAGGGGGCTGTCAGCACTCCACAGCATTCTGCAAGTGCAGAGTGCTGTGCACAGGGTGCGGAAGGCTATGCTATCACAGGGCAGCCGTAAACTCCAGTATGTGCCTCGGTAGTGGCTGCTGGCTGTGGCGGTGATGGTGGGGATCCATGGACCCACTGAAATGTATGCCCCTGAGGTCGGGGCACTCCTTGGTGGGCTGGGGGTGGTATACAGTTCCCCAGTGCAGTTGGCGCACTATGCACAGGCTACCAAATGGTACTCTGTGGGTGCAAGTGATGCACTGATGGGACCCAGGATGGGTAGCTGGTTGGCTGCCTGCCTGGGTCCTCCGCTCCACCCAAGTATCCTGCACACCAGCTAGGCAGGGTCACAGAAGGGAGCCACATGAGGCCGGTGTTGGTAAATGCAGTCCCCATGTGGCTCTTCCACAGGTGGGGAACTGTGCGGACTTAACACGTGGCCTTGGTGCGTAGTTCCTGCCCCTTCATGAATAGCCCCCTGTGTTTGTAAGGTAAATCTTTAAGAGACATTAACTTTGGAAATAACATTATGTGTCTCAAAAGTAATGTGTCACTTTTGTGAAACACTAGTGTTACTTTCAGAGCTAATATCTCCATAACGGTATTCCACAAAAAAAAAATACTTATCTTGTTTCAAAGCTATATGTTTCAACTTTTCAGAAATATATACCTTCTTATACGATAAAATATACCATCATGGAGACATTAACCCTGTTAATAACATTATAGGCCAGATATTCAGTAAAGGGCAAAAGCAGAATGCAAGGTTTGCACAGTGCTTGCCCTTGCCATGACCCTGAGGATGCCATATTCGGTCAGACAGCACACCGCGCTATCTAACTGTGAATATCGGGCCATGTCAGGGCACCACAAGGTGGAGTAGCAATGATCTGACAGGGATCGTAGCTGTATTAATCTATAGTGAAGTGCAAGGAACTGCCCTAGACCTGATAGTGCCGGGATCCTCCAGCACAATATTCAGCTGGCAACATGTAAATGAGCCCATGGGGCATGCAAGGCACTAAGGGCCATATGCATGTTCATTATAGGCTCATTTGCATTTCAGGTAGCAACAAGTTTGAGCACCTCCATGACCACTTGCCACATCAGGCATAGTGGCAAGCACCTCCACATACCCTGAATGCCCATCCCCACAAAATACAAATCCTCCCTAATGTCCAGTGGCAGCCCTGCCTCTGATCACCATCCCTGTAAGTGTTTTCTTAATTCCTGGTGTCTCGTTGCACACCCCACCCACCAGTCATCCATCCCGGAAATGTTTCCATATCTCTGGTGCCCAGTGGCATCCCACCACCCTCTGATCCCCATCCTGGTAAATGTTTCTCTGTCCTTGGCAACCAGTGCATTGCAGCATTCTGAGCACCCAACTCCAGGTGACAGCCAGCAGTCTCTGGTGTCTATTGGCTTCTACTGCACCACTCACACTAGTCCACACCACCCTGCCACCTTCAACTCTTATGTTCAGGCTGTCAGTGCCATGTAGGGGATCTGATATGTGACAGCATGTAATTCTTCTTCTAACATCCTTGGCTGGCCACTGTATTGAATGATAGGGAGCATGTGTGCAGTCTACAGTATTCTGTACACTGTACGGTGTGCTCCCTATCATTCCATATGGTGGCTGGCCAAGGATGTGACAGGAGGGCTGGTGCCAGTTGCCATATCTGATTCCCCACATGGCACCAGTGGACAGTAGTAAGGGGGTGGCAGGGTATAGTGTACTCAGTAGAAGTGGTGTGGAGGGGCCTGCTAAGCACCAGGCACTACTGGCTCTCAGCTGGGTTGGGTGCTCTGGAATGGTGGTGCCACTCAGCACCAAGGAAAACAATGATGATGTAGCAACGGGCAAGTGAATGGTGGGGTACCACTAGACATCAGAGACAGATAACCATTTACTGGATGGGGATTGAGAGTGTGAGTGCCACTGGACACCAGGGACAACTGAACATTTACCAAAATGGGGATCAGAGGGCACAAGGTGCTACTAGACACCAGGGAAAACTGAACATTGACTGGGATGGGGATCAGGGATGGTGGTGACACTAGACACAAAGGACAACTAAACATTTACTGGGATGGGTAATCAGACAGGCAGAGGTGCCACTAGACACAAATGCATCCATAGTTGCTGTGACAGGGTCACCCTGTCTTAGGATAGTACCCTGGTACAGAGACTGAGGTCTTCCCACCACGCCCCCACCCCAATTTGGAGCAGAAGGCTGGTTTTCTAGCTAATGCTAAAAGGCAGTAGAAAATGTAAATTACCATGTTAAGTCCAGCATGCCAGATGGCAGCTATGATTAGGTGCTTGTTTGGCATACATATGCCTTGGAAATAAAATGCATATGCTAAAAGCGATGTAAAAATACAAAAGTGCATTAGAGCAATATAAACTGCTGCAGTGCATATCTAAAAACAGTGCATAAATACTGTACTTCTGATGAGTTAAATATATGTGGAACGATAAAGTACAAGTTCAAAAGGATGGGAGGTTAGCCTCAATGACCTCAAGCCATGCATGTAAAGTATCTAATGTGAATGGCTACCATGCCAGATTTGCATGCTAGCTGTTTTGTTATTACATAAAAATGATTAAAGTGTTACTGGAGCAGTGCTCCATAAGCAGGAAAATGTGCTATGGGGTGTGCAAGTAATTGTATTGAGAAGCACACACATAGCTGCTGACTGTTCACTCCTCAAGCAGCATTTAAATAAATGTTTTATAGCAGAGTCCCAGAGTTTGTTACAGAGCAGTTCTGTTTTTGCAGTTTAGCCTGCTGCTCGCGATGGTAAACTGATATTTACTCGGGAGCACATTGAAACTTTCCATATGGTAATGAAAACTGCTCAGCTGAGAAAAAGTTTCCCTTAAGCCTCTGCAGATAGACGTTAGAAAATAGAGGCTCTTGAAGCTGTACTTCATGTCATAAAATGTTAATGTATTAGGAAAGTCTATGGTGGCCCTAAAGTGCAAAACACAAACAAAAAAGTGATTTGCATTCAAATATGTAAAGCAACAGCCAAAAATGAAATGCAAACAAAAAGTCAAACAATGAGCCAGCCCAGTGGTGCTAAGGGTTGAGGCACTGGACACCACACCTCACACCACGCTGGCAACCTGGGTTTGGGAGCAACCTTGGTCCTCCATTGGTTGGCCGGGAGGAGAAAGGCTGGAGCATCCGATGACAGCTCGCCTTCTCTGAGGGAGGGAGGGTTCCAGACCAGCAAGCGGTGACCCTTGGTGGAGGCTGGGGTGCGACAGCAAGCTTGAGTTACTGAGGCGTGATTGGTCAGGGGCATAGGCCTGGTACCAGTCAGCTCCGGGAGCAGCTCCTTCATAGAAGGAGGGGAGGGATGTTGCTGGTGTTGGTGTGTGCACCTTGACACTAGGGCATGCAACGCCCCATTGAAAAAAGGGACAAACACTCCAGAGTCGGGTAGATGGAGTGCCAAGCCCAGTCCTGATGTGCTGCCATCTACCGCTGTTTCAGGGACCTGACGAGACACTAAGGTTCAGGGATGTCCTGCCCCACCCTGACCCCACCTGGGGGCAATCCAATGCAGGACAGAGGCACCCAAACAGCTGGCTAGATGGTGGCAGGGATGGATTCATTGGTGACTCCTGAAGAAGCAGCTCTTAGGGACATAGGTGGGGAGTCAAATAATTAAAAAAAACTAAATGCAAACAAAAAGCTACAGCAAACTATAAAATGAATGCAAACAAAATTAACAAGATATATGGCAAATCTAAAATTGCAAATTGCAAACAAATACAGTGCAACTAAATAATGAAAAGAAACAAAACATGAGTATTAAATAACATGAATGCAAACCAAAATAATAAATAAAGCAACTGCAAAAATAAATCTAACTAAATGACAAAAAGATTGGGAGGGTTATAAAAATGAAAGCAACTAATTAGCTGGATCACCAAATAAAACAGTAACTCAACCCAAACAAGAAAACTGTAAACCAAAAAAAGGTGAACATTAAAATGCAAAACAAGCAAAAAGCAGTTGATGAAAAAGAAAAAAAAGCATGCAAAAAAGAAAAACTACAAACAGAAGTTGGTTCCTGAACAAAAATGAAATCTGGAAGGAGAGGAAGACAGACCTTTTTCAGTTTTTTTTTCCTGCTGATATCTTTATTTTATTAAGGAAACCTCTTTGTTTTACATCTGTGCTTTGGAGCTCAGCAACTCATAAGAATTACTTTTTTTAGCACATCTGATTCCAAGCCTTTGTAATGCAAGTTTTCTGATTGCCTGCCCTGTTCAGGCACTTTAAAGTTAGTTGCTCCATGTTTTAATTGAGGCCCCTCCCCACTGAACCTGTATCTAAACTTCCCCAGGGCTATTTGACTAGAAGCCATGGAGGGCTCAACTGCCTAGTAAAACAGACCATAGTTTATTTCCGATATAGTTTTGTTTATTTTGCAAAGTTCTGTTTAGTTTTTGTTCCCTTCCATTTTAATGTTTTATACATGGTCATTCAACATACAGTGTTGTCATATTGATTATGGAAAGTATTGTTCCTTTTCCACCCCTCCCCCCCATCCTGTACCATAACAATCAAATGATTTTAATAGTCTCTCACAGAAAAATAGCTAAATTGTAAGATCATAGGATATCATAAAGACAGTCAGGTTTTGGTCTTAAATAGCCTGTGTGTTATCAGTAAGAATTCAGTTTTAACTTAAAAGTGATTAGAAAGGTTAGTAAAACAGCCACACACATCACTCTATATGTAGTGTGAGCCTGCTTGCCCTGGAACATGGTGTCAGCATCTGTACACTGTGAGTAGCTGCCTAGCAACTACTTTAGTGGATCAAACCTAAGTGCTACAACTGGGAGTGATTATGTCACTCTTAGGGCCGACAAGCGGGCTCAAGAGCAAAGGTGAAGCAAAGGTGTTCCTGTTGTTGCAGTTCGCATCCCACACACGCAGAAGTGAATCACTGACAGAAATTGCTGCTGCTCTGATTTGTTTCACTGGTTTGTTCCATCAGTGTGCCTCTATTTATTCCTGTAAGTCAATGTTTTTTGGAAGTTCCTTTTTGAAACTTATTAATATGGCATAAAATTAAATATTTCCTCTTTCTATCTTCTTATTTTAGTATGTTCATTTATATATTTTTTTCAACTAAATCCATCAGTTTAATGCTCATACTGTTATGTTTACCCGTAGTCATTATTTCAGTGATGCTTATTTCATTATGAGCATTCAGCACTGACATACTGTACTGCATATTTTATCCCCATTGTGTTTTTTTTTTTTTTCACACAGATAATAAGAGAAAACCTGAAGGCAGTCTCTTTGTTGTGTTGCTTTCTGCCCATCTCATGCCTACTTGCAGGGCGCAGTAATGGGGGACAAGTGGGATTTGTCCTGGGCCCCAAGCTCAAGATGCTGTTATTATCCCCAGCATTATCTGTTATGGAGACAGGGGCCTGTTTCTATGATTTGTCCTGGGTCCCAAAATTTTAGCTGTATCCCTGGTCACTTGCTTGTAGCGAGCTGGTTAAAGTTCCTGATCCTTCACTTTTCTTGTCATCCTGTTCATAACCTTTCATCACTGCCTGCTGCCTCTGTTAGTAAGTGTTTGTAATATAGTAGTTAGAGCTACTGCTTAAAATTATTTACAAGAGAAATGAAGATAATTTCTTGCTGGGGTAGGAGTTTAGTTTGTGGGGAGAGGATGAGATTGTGACAGGGAAGGGGGGCAGGGTGTAGTCTCCTACTCAGCATCATCTCTTTTCCCATATAACATACTTGAAATTCCATTCATGACAGCGTGTGTTATCTCCATTTTATTATTACTAAATAAATATATAAATCATTTACCACTGTCTTCACCGATAGAACTGCATCAGTTATTCTGTATTGTGTTCAAGTCTGTCTGTTCACAATCATTTGGCATGACATCTGTTAGTGCTAGAGCTTACAAAATTCTACGTAGCTTCATAAATGTATATCTATTGATTAAGAATTATTTACAGGCAAAATATTCTCTATTTTGCTGCTGCACCTCCTTATCTCTGATGTGTTTGGTTGGGTATGGGATCCATCCGTACAGTGCAGGACACCATTTTTATTTATCCCTTGACAGTTCACATGTGGCATTATGAATCTGTCAGATAGTTGTGGGGTAGGAAGACATTTTTTTTTTTCACAGACATGCAAGGTTGCATACTAGAGCCATACTGGTAGTTTTTTGAGAGAAGACGTATTTCTAACACTGATTTCCTGTGGTGGTTGTTATACCAGTCAGGTAGTTGTATATTTATGTTCCTGTGATGTATTGTTCACTCATCCCTGCAGTGAAGCAGGGCACTGGGGTAATTCACTTTATTTTGAGCCAGTATATTATTTTACTGGCTGTGGACCTGCTTCACTAAAAGAGAGCAGGGTTCGTGAAACTGCCACATGGAGAGCAGAATTTACACTGATAGGGTGATAAGTATTGGGATTATTTGCACCTGGTTATATGAATAATATAAAACACAACAGGATAATGGGTAACAGGCCTCCTGAGGAAGGGGTTTCAAGCCCAAGCGCAGAGGTGTTGTCACAGTGTGGGGACCTGAATTAATTTGTCTGCAATTTGCTTGTGATTTTTATCTGCGGATGGACTATGGATATGATTGTACTTTGTAGGTACTATCCTGACACAAGTAAAGAAAATCTTTTTCATCTGAATTTTAAGTCTGGAGTGCAATTACTTCCACATGACTATATCTATATATTTTTGCACCCTCCAGCTCTGAGCACTGCCTTCCATTTTTGAAAGTTAGTTGTGTGGGTTAGGTACTGTAGGAGGTGATGAATATATTGTTATGTATTCCATGATGAGTCTGCTTAGATATTTGGATATGTAAGGTTGCTGAGGCAAGAGGACAGATTTGTTTCTTGTCCAGTGGATTAATTTTTGCAATAGAACTATCAGGGCCTAAGGGGCCAGGCTGGTAACCAGGAATGCTACGATTTTCTTCAGTTTCTGTGTTATCTGCATGGAACTCCAGTGCCTTGTTAGGCAGTTTGAGTACACATTCTTATAAACCAATAAAAATGGTGATGCCTTCAACAAGAAGCATAGTGACACCATATTTTCTTTTTATATATTTTTAAACATTGCTTAATGCAGCTAATGTGACAGTTTGAAAAACTGAAAGGGATTTACAACAGTCTACATTGTAAAATTACTGAAAAAAAACAAACACACACATTTTTGGTACAGTACTTTCTTACACAAACAGATGTGGGGTGATTACAATTAAGGGCATTCCTGGTGTTTCAAATTCTCACTTTTTAGACATAGCTGAAAACTTTTTCAAGGCTGTTAACTGGCACACGTATATTCTTAAATATAAGAAAGCATTATTAAAATAATTTAGGCTAGAAATAATTTTCTGAGACACCTGTCTTATGAACGTTTTACCTGTCCACATTGTTATAAACTGAATTTTTAAAATATCTAACAGAAAACGGACTGTAAAGAGGAAAAATAAAAGAGCTTTCTGCCCTCCAAATACTAGAGCAAAGGATGATTGCTTTAGCAGACTTTATTCAGTCTTCCCACAAACTTTATTCAGTCCCCTCCTCCCCTCAACCTGCACTTACAGCGCCCACACTGTAGTCTGCCCTGCCTTAACTGAGTACCCCCTCCAAATAGTCCTTTAAAGGATTGTTTAGACTAAGGCTTTCTGACCCCTAAAATCACTTAAGGGTTTTGCTGAAGCACAGACTATGTTTAGTCCCACCTCTCTCATCCACTTACTGAACCACACTGTATCCCTGCCTTAACTGAGTTCTTCTCTCCCCAAGAGAGTCCTGCAAGGCTATTTAGGCAAAGGCTTTCTGCACCCCAAAACACTAATGGCTGTTTGTTGAAGCACACACCTTGTTCAATCCCCTTCCACTTGCAGAGTCCACACTATAGCTCTGCCTTAACTGTGTTCTCTCCCCACCACCACCACCAAAAGTCCTGTAAAGGGCTGTTTAGGCTACGGCAAATTCTGACCCCCAAAACACTGGAGGGATGTTTGTTAAATCAGATTGTATTCATTCCTCCTCCTCTCCCTGAGCCACACTTCACCCTAAGGCAGACAGACCTGCCTTATCAGATGTTTTTTTTTAATTATTAATCCCTGCCTGCACATAGTATCAGACTCTACTCTTCGTGTCCTTTTCTCCCCATGAGAGCTAACACCACAACCTTAAGGCAGCAGGCTCAGACCTGTCTTCATGTTTCTTTCTCTGTTTTTGATACTTTTATTTTATTTCCTAAGCAAGTGCTCTGAAATTGTTCTTTATTTTCTTGGGTTTTGAAAATGAATGCACTGACACAGTCTCTGAAAACTTACTCTTCCCACTGTCTGACGCCTTCCGGAGTGCAGACACCACACAGAATGATGTGAAAGAGCAAGAACACATCATCCGTGCATGTGTTTAACATGTTATTCCATTATTTGGGGTGGCTGTTCTTGCCTGCTGCCTTGTCTGGATCATTCAGTCAGGTGATACAGACAATCTGGATCATGAGACTCACTGTAACAGCAGCAGGGAGGGTGAAGCGTGGTACGTTGCTTCGATGTCTCAACGTCCCTGTCGTCACAATCTTCCCTTCCCTGCTGCCACCTTCAAGTATTCTGTGGGGTCCTAGTGCTAGAGAATACCATCTCAAGGGAAAACTAAACTGTCTGTCCAGGGACAGCTACACTTTCAAAATGGCTATCCCAAATGAAAACCGCTATCTGAGACAGGCGGAAAGCCAGTTATTTTGAGCCCTAGATTTATCCTTTTATGTCATGCCTGGTTACAAATATGTACAGGATGGCAGCAAAGAAATTTACTCCCACAACTGCAGCTGGTGGCATCATTCAAGGCAATTTACATAAATGTCTTTCTGTCTTTGGTTGTTCGATTTCATTTATATTATAATTCTTGCCATTCTACATATACTTTTGAATAGTTTGCTAGATTTCTGGCAAGTTTTATTTTTTATTGAGATTTTTAATAATTTTTGTCCTGAGCTGACCAGCCCTGAAAATGCAACTTCAAAAGCAGATATAACAAAAGCAGCATGGTGACCCTATATTTTTGTTTCTTTTGCTACATTCACAACCTACATTCTACTTCTATCATAAAAGTTTTATGAAAATGACATGTATTTTGATCATTTTATTCATAACAACATAAAAATATTTCCCACATGTTTGGCACTTTTAGTTCAAGAGGGTGTCATCTTATTGGTAATTTATTATTTATTGCCTGCATTTAGGAAAAAATGAAGCAAACATCATGACATCACTTTTTCTTTTACACTCATGTTGACACCTAAAGCAATGATGCTATGACTATATGAAACAATCAGACCCCTTATGGATTTTGTCCCATAAAGAGGATTATATCGCATATGTAACTCAAAACAAGTATGACAACCTATGTTTTTATTGCTGATTTTAAATGTTTGGATGACCACTGTGTACTGGACAAAAAATATGAATTTGACATGGGGTTGCCAAACACAAAGGAACATCCTTAACATTCATAATGAGTGGGACGCTCACTTGGATTCAAGTAGCACGCCACACCCAAACAGGTAAAACGCTTCAAGCAAATGTAAGGATTTCAGATATAAAAAAATGTTCCAGAAGAAGTACAAGTTAATAGACAAGATTCATTTTAAAATTAATTAATTTACAGGCTGTAAGACTTGTACGTGAAAATGGAAATAAACAACACACATTTCTAAAATTTATGTTTGAAAGTGAGAAACTTCCTGGTATGCACCATTAACAAATAATGAGTTAATCAAAATAAGTTATACATGACTTTAAACAACTCATAGTTATAACTGTTTTGAAACAATAAATACTAAAAATTAAATGAGCATGTGAAGCACTAGAATACATCAGAAAATCGCTCCAAACATTGAACAATAATTAAAAAGCCTGAATAGATAGTAACAGAGTAAAACATGTACAAAAAAATTTATTTGTTGTTGTTCCAGAAGTCTACTAAATAACTAAATACCAGATATACAGGTACATTGAGAATTTTGTTTGGAATATTCAGAAGCTTTTCGGTTATGCCTGTAACTGGAAAAACTATAATATTAAACAAACAATGTCTTATATCTTATTTATTAAGGTAGGTCAACTTTGATAAGCAGTAGTAAAAAAAAAAAAAAAAAAAAACACTAACAATTCTGTGATGATCGTGGCACTTCTACATGTATATCACTAAATCAGACATAACTAGCAAATGAATATCTATGCCCACTCAGGTGGTTGAATCATGTAAATTGAATATATGTTCTTCTCACTTTAAATCTGTTTGCAACAGTATCTTTTTAGCCTATTCACCTCTTTCTAGTCCTGGTGTAGGTTGACCATCTACATCAGTCTTTTTTCTCGTTCTACCTGTCTCTTTCCTACTGCCTTAGTTTTCCTATTCCCTACATCCATCCCTCACCACCATTCCTGCTAGCATCATGTTCAGGTCCAGCATGCCAGCTGGCAATGAAAACAATTAAGGTGCTTATATGGCATTTCATGCATTGGTTTCAATAAAGTGCATCTGTGCCTTTAAATATATATTAAAGAATGAAGTAAAGTGCAACAGTGCATTTAAATTTTTTATGAAATGACGTACAGTGATTGTGTGATTAAAGTGCTGCAGTGCCAATAGAAACTAGGTAGTAAAATGCAGCATTACAAATAAATATGTGAGGGGTATAAAACAAATTGCTGAGCTGCCAAAAAGGTATGTAGGGCTTTTAAGTAAAACCATTAATTATAGGAGTGAAACAGAGTGGTATGTATGAATATAGTTATTGCATTTAGCTACCCTCTGTTGTATAGTGTTTAGATGCATCAAAGCAGGATTCATGGTTAAACTGGGCAGCATTTCTTTACTTTCAGACGCTGCTCGGTATGTAACAGATCCCCGACTTTTGTTAAAATTTATTCATGTTTCACGGCTGCTGGCAAAGCAATACATATTTATTTAAACCAGCCGTGGAGAAGCAGAAGGGATAAACAGCTGATCGGGTGAAAGCCAGATTCTGTTGGATTCTAGCACGGACAGTGGTCAGCTCTTAGTATTACATTTTAGCTGCTCTGTGCTATTCAAAGTTTTCCTGGTGCCCCTTGCTAACAGAAACAAGCCTGCAGGGTCTAAATATACCAAGAAATGAGAGAAAGCTTTGTTATTAGTAGAATAGAGGAGAGCACTCACCTCGCTGTCTCTCTCTCTCTCTCTCCACTGAGGTAACTGTGCTGCAGTTCAAGCAGGGTGGCAATCACTTTTACTTACGACTCCCCACTTCCTGTTCTAGCACCAAGTGCTCTGTAACAAGCGCTATGGTACAAGGGACAGTGGTGTTCCCAAAAACCTTAATGAAATATACAGGGGCTGACCAGAGGGTTTTCAGTCCCACAGCAAAGCAGTGAGTGTATATTTTTTCATTAGACTACTGCTCTGCTGCAACCTAAAGAGCCCTAGAAATGTAAAGAGACAGGAATATCCCTTGCAGGAATGTCTATGAAGCAGTCTGCATTTTAAGGGTAGCAACCCTCAGAATAAAATAGAGGGCTGCACGAGAAATGTAGTGTCACTGTTGAGTGTACAAAGAGCTACTACCTAAGGTAAAGTCTGCAGGTAGTAAGCTCCTGGAAACTTAAAGTAGAATGCTTGTACAGCAGGTTAGAGGAGTCAGTGGCTGAGGAAGCATTTTAACCATTTCAGCCTCCACTCCTTTGACTGCATAAACACATTTTCCTAGCTTCTTCTATAGCTGACAGTAGGAATACATGCACTGCCAGTTAGGAGCAGAGCATAATGAATAAATAAGCAGCCCCAATATAAATATCTGTAGCTAATTCATAAAGGAGTACCTGTACATAGTCATTGGTACTGGTAAGACAGAAGGGCTCCTGTAAAACTGAAACTGTTGTTAAACAATGGTGTTTTCTTTTCTCTCTGGGACAATCCATTTTTCCAGGTCCTACCAATTCCCTAGGCAGACCTCTGTCCATCTGTGATGCAAGAAAACTGTGTTGTATGGGAAATCAGTGCCCTCTCTGGTCTAGTGTTATAGGACCATGCTGTCAATCAAATATAAATGGGAGGAGCTTAGAGCTCATTAGGGACCAATTTAATATGGAAAATGGTGTTCAAAGCTTCCAAGGATCTAAAACTGTAAATGTGCATTTATACAATGTCATTTATTATAATAGTGCTGGGCTTGGGTCCTCCCACCTGTTTGATGTTGTTAGTCAGTAGAAAATTGTCTGTATAAGATAACAACCAGGTCAGGTGACCCTGCCTCTCCTGTATAAACCCCTGCTAAAGAGAGCCTTATCAGATGAGCCTTGGATGTGGAGTGAGAAGGTCTACAGTGCAGGTAGACAAGAGTAATACAGAAGGTAAAGATCAAAATTGTTATTGATCTGAGACTGTATTCCAAGAAACCACTGATGTCAAGTGGTCGTTCTGACTGCAATTTCTTTTGTTGTTCAATTATTTGTTTTCCTATTTGTAAATAAATGTAACATAGCTGTGTGTTTTAAATCCTGACACATTGCCTTGTCTGATTATTTCCCAACCTGTGACAGTAATTTCATGAATTTTATTCTGACAAACATAAACACAAAATAATGTATCAATAGTATGTATAAGAGAGAAAAATATTAATATATGTCTGAATGAATTGCTTACAGATATGAAGTCCTTTGAAAAAGCTTCCGTTGTAGAAGTAAAAGGTCAGGGCAAAGTTATATAAAATAATTTTGAAAATCTACACATGAACCAATGGGTTGTTTTTGAAGACCATCCAGTGATCCCCAGAACCCAGTTATATTATTGTTAGAGAAATTCATCACATTAGTGCCTACAATTGGGATTCTATTATTTGATCATGTGTGTTCGTGTTCGCAATCATGGATGCCAGTTGTTCATCTAACACCTTTCTCTCATTCATGTTTGTTGACTTTTATGGGAACAGGCTTTGGTGTTTGGCATAAAGTGGTAAAACTTAATTATAGATTCATAGGTATGTTTCAGCAGAAAGGACCTCCCCACTTGTCTCTCCTCCTAGAACCCTCCCTCCTCCCTTGGATGATCCTTGTGTTTCTCCCAGGCCTTCTTGAAACCCTCCACTGTACTGGCCTCTTACCACATCCTCTGGCAGTCTATTCCAGAACTCAACCACCTCTCTGTGAAGTAATACTTCCTAACATTTCCTAAACCTCCCCTCCAATCTCAATCCATGCCCCTAGTTCTTGTATCTACCTTCCTGAAAATAAGCCTTCCCCACTTTATTGATCCCCTTCACATACTTGAATGTTTTAATCATGTCCTTCCTCTCCCTTGTCTCCAGAGGATACAAGTCTAGCTCCTTCAACCTTTCCTTATATGTCTTTCTGCTTAGCCTATATACCATTTTAGAGGCCCTTCTGCACCCTTTCCATGCCATATATGTCTTTTCATATATTGGGCCTCCAGAACTGCAACCCATACTCCAGGTGTGGCCTAACCATGGAGATGTAAAGTTGCATCAGCACCTCCCTCCTTCTGCTGGTTATCCCCTCCCTATGCACACTGGCATCCTGTTTGCTTTGCCCACTGCCTTGCACTGGGTCCCCACCCTAAAAGTCATCGGTGATTATGACTTAGATCCTTCTCCACCTCACTGTAGCCAGTAACCCCCCAGTGTGTATGTGGTATTTGGATTCCTCCTCCCCAAGTGTATCACTGTGCATTTCCTGACATTGAACTTTAGTTGCCATGTTTCTGACTGCTTTTTCTGCAATTTTAGATCCTTCTTCATTGCCCCCAGTTTCCACCCTGTTGCTGAATTTTGTACCATCCACAAAGGCAGACCTTCCTGAAGCCCCTCAGCTATGTCCCTGACATAGATGTTAAACAGAATGGACCCCAACACCGACCCTGTGGGACCCCTCTCTTAACTCTTGTCTCCCCAGAGTGCACCTCATTGACCACCACCCTTTGGTTTCTACCCATCAGCCAGCTCTCCATCTGTCTTGTTGTTTACTGCCCCACCCCAGACTCCCCAACTTATTGACCAGTCTTTTGTGGGCACCGTGTTAAAGGCCTTCTATAAAGTCCAGGTAGGCCACATCCGCTGACCAACCTTGATCAACCACCTTGTCACCTCATTGAAGAATTCGTCAGGTTCATCTGACATGACGACCCCGAATGAAGCCATGCTGCCAAATGTCTTGCAGCCCCTCCTCTGCAAATAGCTGACCACCCTTTGTTTCAATATTGTCTCCATTACGTTACCCATCACTGATGTGAGACCAACTGGGCAATAATTACCCACTTCCTCCCTGCTGCCACTTTTTATGAAGTGGAACCACATCTGCCTTCTTCCAGTCCTCTGGTATTCACCCTGTATCAAGGGACAAGTTAAATTGCCCTGCCAATGGTTCTGCCAGTACCCTCTTTAATTCCCTGAACACCCTAAGGTGTAGGTCATCTGGGCCCATGACCTTGTTCACCCTCAGCTTACCTAATTCCCCTTACCTCTTCTGCACTGATTGGGCTAGGATCACCACCTCCCCTTTCCTTTTCACTCAGTGCTGGTCCCTCTTCCTTCCCCTCTGTTGTGTAAACAGAGCTCAGGTATCCATTCAGCACCTCAGCATTCTCGACATCCCTTCTACCTGCAGTCCCACCCTCCCCTTAATCCCTACTATCCCTGCCTTATCTTCTCCTCTTCCCTCATACCTCTCAACCTCCTGCATCATAAATCAGGGACAAGGCTTAAAAAATCAGGGACAAAGGACCAAAATCAGGACACTTCTTCAAACTTGGAGGATATCCCTTCGGGAGGCTGGTAGAATAAAGGGCTTGGTGTAACATGCATTATCAAAAGAAGAACAAGTCTGTAACTTTAATGTTTGACATTATTTTATGCTTATAACCCCACAGTTTGGTCACAGAAAGACAATTTTAGGAGGGACAGAGTACAATTTTGAGGCAAAATCTGGGACAGTTGAGAGGTATGCTTTCCCTATGTACTAAAAAGTGTTGTCCCTCCATTTGGCCTGCCTAGCAATTCTCTCTCTGTTTCTGCTTTAGCTTCCAAATCCTCTGTCATGCCACCCTCAGCTTCTCTTTGTAAGTTTCCTATCCTCCCTCCCTGCATCCTCTTATATTCTCTGAAAGCCCTTTTTTCTTCCCCTATTGCCTCCTCACTTCGCTTATTGAACCACAGTGGCCTCTTCATTCTTTTGTTCTTCCTCACCCTCCTTACACATTCCTCTGTCGCTTTAAGGAGCTAACCCTTTGATATTTTTCCAAAGTTCCTCCTCCCCTCATCCCTCACACCCCACTTCCTCTCGGAAAATCTCCTCATCCTAAATTTATTTTTATTTTTATTTAGTTTTTGTTGACGGGTAAGTGCACTAGACAAATCCTGCCTATTTTCAGGCACGACCCAGGAAGGATACAGATGAATGCCAACTGACCTTGAACCATATTAAGTTGTTGAGCTTGTTGAGCTAAATGAGCTCTTGGTTATTGGTTACCATATGTTTCTATTAGCTGAGAATAAACACAAAAGCTTCACGAAGTGGGTTTTGGCTCAGCACAACTAAAGGAAAAATAAAACAGAATGCAGCCTCTAGTCATAGCTCGCAACTCATTTATGCCAGAAGTAACTTCACATTTAAGCTGGAACAGGCATATAGCATTCCAATGCATATTTTAGCCACGGAACCAGAAACTAGTAAAACAAGCATTTGTCAATGCCGAATGTTTGCTTGCTGGTATTAGCATTGGAAATGCAGCAGTTAGACAGATGCAGAATAGGAATGGCAGTGAAGTACTGAACTCACACCAACCCCACCTCCATCCTGTAGAGACAGACAGGCATTAGGGTAAGTGTTTGGGTCATTGCCCATGACGTTCGCTATGTCACCTCACCCTATTCTGCAGACACCGACATGTGGAGGTGTGCCTTGGGTGTTTGGTTTACAGTCACCCCATTCCATAAGGACATATGCCGAAATGGGTGCAGCATAGGAGAATGGGTGAATTCTGGGGCTGAAGAGCCCAATGTACACCTCAATTCCTGTCACTGGCTTGGGGTGGGGTGGGATGGCATGAGCAGCACAGTCGGCAATCCAAAGGCACATCCTGATGCCTGTCAGTCTGTACAGGGTGGGACGTTATGGTTAGAAACCCAACATCCCGGCGCTTGTTGGTATTTACACTACAAATTTTCAACATGGTCTTTTGTGACCCCACCTCATGAAAGCATTTGGAACTCTTCTCATGAAGAGTGGCAGTGTGATTTTGTCAATGTGTCCCAACTTTGAGTATCAACAGTAACTCGTGCCATTCTGCGCCACATGTACAAAACACAGATCGGGCAGGATGTGAAGAATGATAGCTGTACCATGCATAGGGAGTTGTGAAGAGATGGCAATGTTGAAAATCTAGTGGAATATTAAAATGCTCGCACTTCGAGATACGCTTAAACTGCGAATGCATGCGTGTAACACAGTCATTTTATGGACTTTCGTCACCAAATTTTCAACATAGGCATTTTAGGACTTCTGCTCATGAACAGTGTCACTGTGATTTCCTTAATGTGTCCCAAACACTGATTTCCCAAAGCGACCACGCTATTCTGCGCTGGAAGTGCAAAACACATTTCAGTCAGGATGTGAAAATGACAGCTGTACTGTTCATAAGGAGGTGTGGAAAATGGCAATGTTGAAAATCTAGAGTGAAAATATTACAGCTTTGTGAAGTTATGAGCATGCATGGAAGTTGCACAATGTACGTCGTAAAACAGTAATTTTTGGATTTTTCCACGAAATTTGCAACATAGACTTTTGAGAGCCTACCTCATGAACACTGGCACTGTTATTTCATTAATTGGCCCCAAAAGGTGATTCCACACAGTGACCACAAAATCATCTTTCTGGACTGAATAACGCTGTGACAGTGTCTGAATTCATGAGGAGGGGTCCCAATAACCCCATGTTGAAAATTTGGTGACAAAATTCCTAAAATGCCTGAGATATGCACCAAAGTTGAAAAAAACCCTATTTATGCCATTATACAGCTTACTGGCATTTCTTCACTTCTGGTCGGCTTTGAAGAGTGCAGACGTGTTCCCAATTCACGAAGATTGTCATGCTGGGCTCCAGAGCTAAGTATGGGGGTGAGGGGGTGGGAAGGCAGGTACACAGGGGTGGGTGCTGGTTGGGGCAGGGTCCACCAGATTCAATGAAGGACCATTTTCTGTTTTACAGGTTAAAAAAACAAAAACATTGCAGGACTCTTTTTTTTTTTTTTTTTAAACAGGGACATTTGTAGCTGGGGTGGGCTCCCAGCGTGCCACCTAATGTTTTTGTTTTGGTGGGGGCTGTAGCCAACAGGGAATTGAGCACCTCACGACACAAAACAAATGTTTTTGGGGGATATTATGTCGATAGATTTGCCTCATTGGCAAACAAAGACTGTTTTTTTTTGGGTGCATAATGTCGAGAGGGATTGGGGCACCCTCAGCATTGGGGATTTGTAATATTGTTTGTAAACATGGCTGTGGCTTGCTGCCATGTTCACAAACATACACAAGGCAAGGTACCGCCTGCACAACAGGTCACTCCCTCATTGCAGCCAGATGCCTGATGCTGCAATGATGAGGCGACCCCTGGTTGCTGCAGTGAAAACGTTACAACTTGGTGGCACTTTTGGAAGCCAGTGTCACCAGCACACTGTGTCTCCATTGGTCCACCAGTGCCAAGCCCCAAATGCAATGCCTCCATTGGCTGCCACAGTGCTGCACCTCCACAACCCGCTTTCTCCTAAGCTGCCGCATAATGTTTCTTGCGCATGCACACAAGCAAACATAAAATGGTAGCACCAAAGATCATCGGTCATGCGATCCAGGTAGTTGCATAGGCACTTACATATTGACTATTTCCTCACTCACAGTGCTTTGTTTTATTTTTTCTTTCTGGTTTCTGATTCCTTGGCTAAATATGAAATGGAATATGCCTGTACCGACTTGAATATGAAGTTATTTCTGGCATGAATGAGTTATTGAGCTAAGAAGACTGCAGCTGAATTTGCTTGTGAGTTATTGGTCATGTTTCCAAATGTGAATGAACTGTTTGGATATAAATTCTTTAAAAAACTACTGTTCTTTTTAATGCAGTTGAGGCTATGGTTCGCTTTTCCCTTTTAAGTGGTGCTAACCCGAAACCCACTTTGGTGATTTGTGACCCAATTCCAAAAGCAGTACAATGACACAAAGGTGCTTGCATCAAACATCTGTGGCGCAATCTGCACTTTCGTCATAGGTTAGCTCCGAAGCCAACTTTTCGAAATGTGATCTGCATCGAATGGGATGCCACTGCAGCAAAGGGGCACTCGCCACTGCGACCACACCAGGGTATGACAGGTCACAAGGGGTTTGCATCATGGTGGGGCTGTGACATCCTTATTGGGAATTCTAAAAGCCCACCCAGAGGGAAGTGAAGTGTTCAAACAGTCACTATATGGTGTTATTTCAGTGTTACAGTAGCAGTGTACACTTCCTGCACACTTCATTTCATAATGCAGTTCATCAGTGTTTAATCAGTGCATCTTCAGGTCTCTTTTGGTGTACATGCAGTGCTGATACAGTGTGTGCGAATTATGTTAATTAGCACTGTAATCACACTGCAAAAGTACTGCAATTAGCAGTGTTTTGTCATCAACACTGCCTGAAGCAGTGTTCTGTCAGCAACACTGCCTTAAGCAGTTTTGCACTGCTTTTTCAGTGTGTGCGAATTATGTTAATTAGCACTGTAATCACACTGCAAAAGTACTGCCATTAGTAGTGTTTTCAACACTGCCTGAAGCAGTGTTGCATGGCTTTTTCAGTGTGCGAATTATGTTAATTAGCACTGCATCAACACCTGTAGTGCACTTCAGTGTGCAGTGTGATTTTAGTAGCACTCCTGTTAGCAGTGGTGTAGTTCTGTTTCAGTGTATTAGGCTGCATTAAAGATGGCGTCGCATAAAATTCAACAAAAACAAAACAGTATTCATCTGCAAGTATCTGCAGCCTCAGCAGAGGAAGCTTTGCTTAAGGGTTCCTGAGTGAGAAAGTCGTCTGTGAATTCCAAAGAAGATGGAAATCTTGGGGCTATGTCCATAGGAGGTACTAAAGTCTGTTACAAATGTTTGACTCAAAGTCACAAGGAAGGGGTGGACATTTAGGTAAGGAATGACCAACAATCATTCTGGTTTGCAGAAAATGGTATGGGAGCCTCCATGATATGCAGGTCCTCACCAGTATTTCCAGGTTTATCTTCAAAAGGAGAAGAAAGCCTCTTCCGACTGGGAGCACATGCACGGTGTGGCAAATTATTTTCAGTATCAAGGGGCTGTTTGAGTGAAGTGTGTGTATGTATATATATATATATGTGTGTGTGTGTATTCTCTCTCTCTCGATATATATATATATATATATATATATATATATATATATATCTATATATACACATGCACACACATAATACACACACATACATACAGTATGTGCACACACACACACACACACACACACATATATATATACACACACACACATACATATACACACACATATATATCTCTATAATGGGATTATCAATCGTATTGGACAAACACCATTAGGTGACTGTCGTATATCGTAGTGCAACCACACACCTGCACTTTTACTCCCTCCAAAGCAATTTGCCATTTTATAATATAGATAACCCACTGTGTGGTGTGTGGAAGCACAGTGATATACACACAGCTTGGTGGTTGATGCACTCGGCATGCAGCCTCATGTGCAACAACACACACCAAGATGTGCGATATCAGAGCGTGACTGCACACCCTATAGTGGTTATTACACACACACACACACACACACACACACACACACACACACAGACAGTACTTGTTGCAAAACAAAACACTACATTAATGCAGGCATTAGAATGCAAAGCACACAAAGCAAGAAAATGAAAAAAGGGTTTGAGCCTCACGAGTCTTGGCAAATTGGTTGTGTGGTGTTCCTGGAGTTCCAACCTTGATGCCCATCCCATACCCCCCAGCCCATAGCCTCCTTTCTAAAGCACAAGGTACAGCTCCAACCCAGTGCCTCCCAGAGCAGCCATTCATACCTGTAAAACAAGAACAGCAATGGGCTCACAAAGGATCTGCAGCTCGTTATGAACTATTATATGACAAACAATGTAGGGTAAACAAAATACAATACTTATCTGATACATATGGTCAGGGTCCTCCTACTCCCAGTCAATGTCCTGTCAGACCTGTAGATATAAAATGGAAAATGGGTTGGTATGAAAAATAAAAATACTGATCAGCTGGGTCAGTTGGAAGGCTCTGTAAAGGTTCAAATAAAAAAGTGGGCTGGGGAGAAGATACCAGACCTGTACCACACCATCAACCTGGCTTTTAGAATGGACTCAGTCACTCAAGGGATGTCATGGTTGGGGAGGGAGGAGACTCTTGCCCGTGCCCCTAGAACTGATCTTTTTGGGGTAGGTCGTCATGTTGCTCCACACATCAACCAACACAGGGTAGGATAAAGACACCAAGGAACAGATATTCAAGGCACAATGAATGCTTCCCTGGTGGTGGTGGATCCCCCTCCCTTTACCCAATCTGCCTGTAGAATACATAGGAACACAGGTATGTGATGGCAGAAAGGGACCGCAAGCCCACCTAGTCTGCCCAGTTCGCCTAGATATCCACTAGGCCTTTTCTGTAGTCCCCCGTGCCAGTTGCCCTCTGTGCTTATCCCATGCCCTGTGAACCCTTCCACCATTTCCCTCAGCAGCCCATTCCAGTTGTCCACCGCCCTCTCAGTGAAGAAGTACTTCCTAATCCTTCCTCTAAGTCCCCCCAACCAATTTGGAATTTCCAACTACCATCCATTGCACACCGCAGCAGGCCAACTGTGACCATCTCTAGGCAGATATACACAGACACAACCAGTCCCAGAACTCCCTTCTGCTGGCAACAAGCAATAGAAGTTCCAATAGCCTGCAGTGCACATTTGAGCCTACACAATCTCTGATCAGATGTTTTCCACTTCTGCTTTTCTCCAGAGGATAAGTCAGTCTGTGACAGAACTTAGCCCAGGGAGTTCAGTGGGGCCAGTAAACCAAAGATGAGATCCTATATAAACTCTTAACATGCACTGTAGGACAATCTCCCACCACAAAGGACTCCAGGATCTGCTGCAAATGAAGCGGTCAGTGCAGAATCCAGCAAAACCAGTCATCATAATTCTCACACTACAGCGCACAGCAGGCAAACCAAAATGGCTCCACATGCAAGTGCACATTGGCACCAGACCCACACTTATGGGACCCTTGACAAGCCAGCCAGTGGGTATTGTGGTAAGGAGGGACAAAACCTTTACATGCAGGTACATCAGGGAGAAAAGGAAGGCAAGGGGAGATACTGAGTGTCTGAAATGGGTGGATGGAGGGAAGATGACCGCAAAAGCAGAAATACTGAACAAATACTTCTGTTCGGTTTTACAGAGGGGCAGGAAATGGGCCAGCATTAATAAGAATGAGAGATCATTGAAAGGACACAGCTCCTTTGCAAAAGAAAGGATCCCTCATGGAACTGGCAGCATAAGGCTATGGGCAGACAGATGCACCCTGGACACTGAGGGAGCTAAGGAGGTGTTAGTAGGGCCTCAGACTACCCCATTCACCCTGTCTTTATAAACTGGTGACATGCTCAGGGATTGTCCCACTATACAAAAGTGGAACAGGAGGATGAGGAACTACATACTGGTCAGCCTGACCACAACAGTGGGAAAAGTAATGGAAATACTGCTGAAGGAAAGAATAGTGGAGCACCTGGTTGTCAATGGTCTATAGGGAAGGGAACATTGTTTAACCAGGAGTAGCACACTAAGCTGAGGCTTGTTTCCAGATGCAACCTGGAGCACAAGGAAGTTAACTAACTTGCTCAGAATCACACAGTATGCTCTTAGACGGCTGTTGGATTCAAACCCAGGTCTCCAGATCTGTAGCTCAGAGCCTTCACCAATGTGCTATACTGCCTCCAGGACCCAAGGCAGCTTGGTTTTATGGGGAGACAGGTTGTGCTCGACAAAGTTAACAGTTTTTGACTGGATAACAAGGAAGGTGGATGGAGGAGGATGGGCTACCCAGATTTCAGCAATGCCTTTGACACTTTGCCACATAGAAGGCTGGTAAATGAGCTGGAAGGCTTAGGGGTGGAACAGAAAATAACAAGGTGGGTGGAGAACTGGTTCAAAGACTGAAACCAGAGGGTGGTGGTAAGGCAAATGGGGTGCATTCCAGGGTGGCAGTGGTGTGCCCCAGGGGTTGGTGCTGGACCCATCCTTTCTTAATATGTATAGCAATGATTACCCCAGTTCCAATCAGGAAGGAGAGCTGTTCTTTCCAGACCGGGCTTGTCGCTGGAAGTGGTCTGGGCAGGCATTCTGGGGCTGCATCGGAAGTGGGAGAGGATGGGATCACATTGATCTACAAGGAAGCTCTTGTTGGTGGGGACAGGCCATGCATACCAGGCCCACATCGGCCACAACTTTGCAAGCCGGCGACTCAGCAAGAAGCGCCAATGAGTGACTAGGGCGCAAACCTTTGACTGTGTGACTGGGGCCATAAAAGGCAAATAGTCCAGTCGCAATCAGAGGAGGAGAACGTTGCTCTTGTTCCACACCACCCACTTTTGCCCCGACTCTATTAAATGGTCGGCGAGGGTGGATCCTGGAGGAGGGCAAGTCGAGACTGGGTGAACTGGAACACTAGGAAGCTGGATTGTTATTGATTGGGGAAAAGGGTCCTGTACACTGTGCTGCTTGGGCAACACTGACTACTACCAGGAAGGGGCATAATAAAGCAGACTGTATAAATGACTGTGTATGCCAACTACATCTGAGGGAGTAGGCAAACTGTGTGTGAATCGATTACTGCTAGGGCCTCTGGCTGCTAGTGTTGTGATGGGCTAATTTTGCGTGAACCGTCTACTGCTAGAGCTAGAAAACTGGCTACTGTCAAGAAAGAGGGAAAATTGCTGTAATCAGAGGCAAACTGCTTGGGTTTTAGTGCAACACTGACTGAATTATTTCTGTTAGAGGCCTGACTGCTCACCTAAAATGAGGGTAGACTTGGGGGTGGCCAAAGGGCACCTTCGGTAGAGTGATTGGGTGTACATGGTGTGGGGTGGCAATAATATTAAATTGGGCAAGGAGATTCAGAGGGTGCCCCTGTGTTTTCAGTTGGCAGGTCTTAGGGAGGAAGCAGAGGGATCGAAAGGCAGCTGGAAGGTGGGAGGGGTGGGGAGGAAAGGTGGAAAGGACCTCATGAGAGTAGACTAGGCCAATGTGGCATAACCCAGGGAACAGGTGGACAAGGATCATATGGTTACTCAGGAGGAGGGCACAAAACAAGCAATGTATGGAAATCACTTCATAGGAGGTGGCTGACCAGATGAGGGGGGGACAGGAGAAAGCAGGTCAGGGGCAAGCATCACACTTACTAATCTATTCACCTTTGCTATATACGGGAGATGAGGTGGAGAGGCTGGCAGGAGGAGGGGAGCAGGCAGACAGAGAGGGTTTGGTCAGTAAGCTGGGGGGTGGGGGGAGAGAGAGAGAGCCAGATCCACAGAAGGGAGAGACAATAGCCTAGGTGGGAGGGAGGTGGGAGGAAGTGGGAGTGCAGAGTGAAGCCAGGGTGGGAGGAGGGAGTACTAGGTTGGGCAAGCATCCAGGTGAGGGAAGTCAACCAAGGATAAGGAATACTCTAGATAGGCCAGCTTCAGGGCGGGAGAAATCAGATGAGGTGGAGAGGAGGTGGGGGACGGGGTAGGGATAAACAGCAGATGGGGTGAAGGATGCAGAACTTGGAGGGGAGGCAAGGAGGAAGCAGTAGAAGGGAGCCTGGGTGGGGATCTGAGTATACCAGCCCAGAAAGAGTCCACGGAGAGCTGGGTGGGGGCAATCTGTGCACCCAGGAGGTTGGGGCAAGGAGCAAGCTGGGAGCTACAGGTAGAAGAATGAGCATGGTAGGGCAAGCACAGGCTTGTGATCCCCTGGCTGAGGGGACAAGAGAAGTAAGCTGGGGTTGATGACAGAAGGAAGAGCCTGGACGGAATCAAACAGACCAGTAAAGTGTTGGGGAGAAGGTGATCCTGCTGGGTGACTCCATGACCTGGGGCATCCAGTGGGAGAGGGCGGAGGGAAAAGCAGCCTAGTCATGCTAAATGTATCCCAGGCCTAGTTGCACAAGGCCAAATTCTAGCTATACTTCATAGCATTGAATGTGGGGAATCTCCAGATGAAACATCTGGGAACAAATGACTTAGAGGGAACAGTGAACTAGAAATCCAGGCAAGATTCCGGAACTGGCCAGGGTTTACCACTCTAGAAGCGCACCTCCTTCTTTGAGATTCTGCCAGTACCTAGGGTGTCCAGGAGACCAAACATAAACTTACAGGTGTGAACCAGTGGCTCAGGGGACTCATGAGGGCAGAAGAGTATGGGCTGGTGAGGTACTGGGATACATGGGAGGACAAGGGTTATATGTCAGGATAGGCTACACCTCAACTTGGAGGGAGGGAGATCCTGAAACTAAATCTTGCTGGATTCATAGTCGAGAGGTGGAGTTTAAACTTGTAAAGGGGGTTAAGAAAAGAGTAGCTCCAGGAGGGATGCTCTGAGGTCCAGGTCCAGGGCATGAAATTAAGGCCGGTAACTGTGATCTAAATCCATCCAGAGCTGTGCAAGAAAAGGCATCTAGGGACTGCACAGGTCGAGATGACTGGAGAAGGGAGAGGGTCAGGATGGAGGACAGCCCTGATCAATGCTAGAGCATGGGCAACAAATGCCAAAGCTCCAGGCGATGCTGGTTGAGGGATCAGTGGATGTGGCAGCAATTACTGAGACATGGGCCACTCAGAAAATGACTGGGACCTAAATTTGGTGGGCTACAAAATATTCAGGAAGGACAGAAGGAAGAGAAGGGGTGTAGCACTGATAGTCAAAATGACATAGCGGTTAGTCTAGTGCAGGAGGCTGTAGGGGAGGTGGAGGAGATCTGGGTAACCCTACAAAAGAGGGAGGTAAAGATTGAAAATAGGGGTGGTGTACAGAACCTCCAATGATGGAAGAGGCCCTGGAGGACAAACTAGTTGAGAACATCAAGGAGCACTGTGACCGTGGAAAGGGTATGGTGGTGATCATGGGTGACCTTAATATGCTGGGGACAGACTGGGACACTATAGCATCCTCTGTGGCCAGGAACAGAGACTGATGGATATGTTCCAATATGCCTTCCTGGTCCAGCAGGTGGGGAACCTACTAGGAGAAGGATACTGGATTGTGTCCTAGCAGACAGTGACCAGATAAAGGGCCTGGAGGTGTGCAGCCCGCTGGCAGGTGCTGATCTACACTACAGTCTGGTTTCTGCTGTATCTGGGGGGATAACCATTCTAATACAGTAGTAGTGGACTCAGGGAAACGGACTTCGTGGGTATGGGCAGGATTCTACAGGAGCTTGGACAAGATTAGGCCAGACGGATGCTGGCAGCTTGTGGGAGGCCACACTAAGAAGGGGGTGCAGGAGACTACTGACTCCTGTACAAAGGTAAGGCGAAGATGGTAGAGCCAACAAGGTGTTGGTGGACCAGGGAGTGCAGGAGGCTGTGAGGGATAAAAAGGCTGCCTATGCATGTTTTAAGTGCTCTAAGGGGATAGGAGGGGTATGAGTTGATGGCTGGAAGGGTCACCACAGTGGTGAGGGAAGCCAAGGTGAGGAGGGAGCAAAACCTGGCTAAAGATATCCGAAGGGAGAAAAAGGATTCTATAGATGCACAAGAGAGAAGAGAAAAGGGAGAGCACAGATCAGCATGATTAGGACTGAGGAGGGATGGACTCAGGAGGCAGGGAAATCAGGCAGAGGTGCTAAATGAGTAATTTGCCTTGATATTTACGGAGGGAGGGGATCCCTCCAGCCCAATTGGGAAGGAAGGGAGCCAGCAGAGTCGAGAGGTCAGGTGGGTTGAGAGGACTGAAAGAAGTTGGGGTACAGGCTGGGCCAAGTCTAGAGGGATGGGTGGTTAAATGGAGGGGCTGGAGGAAGGAGAAATCACAGTGGAAAGGGTGAAGGAGGCCCTTCGGACACTAAAAACTGATAAGGCACTGGGGCCAGATTGGCTGCATCTGAGGGTTATGAAGGAATTGGCCATGAGCTAGCAGCACCACTGGCAGCACTCTAACACCTCTCTGCTGACAGGATGGGTGCTTCAAGACTGGAGGTTGGCTCATGTGGTGCCTATCCATAAATGGGGAGTCTAGACAGGAGATGGGAATTATAGGCCTGACAGCCTAACATCTGTGGTGGGCAAAGTAATGGAGGGCATTATCAATGATAGGCTCAGGAGGCAGCTGGAAAGGTTTGGGCAACTGGATGACAAACATTATGGTCTCATCCTGGGAGATCGGTAGACCAGCCCCATAGATTTTTATGACTATGGGACCCTGGACCGGCATAGACTGGAGGATGTCCTATACCTGGATTTCAGTAAGGCATTTGATCTGCACTCGAAAATGGCCAATAAAGCTGGGGGTGGGAGGAGAGTTGCTCGATTGGGGGTGAGAGGATAGTTGCTCAGATGGGTAGAAAATTGACTAACAGGGCGAATACAGAGGGTAGTGGTGGGTAGTCTTCCTCCATGACAGTCACTCAGTGGGGTCCCCAAGGTTCGGTACTGGCCACTCCTGTTCAATGCCTATGTCTTTGATATGGGAGGGCGGTTAAGAGTAGGATGAGTCTCTTTGCGGATTACTTAAAACTGGGAGCATTGGCGGATGGGGACTGGCGAGAGAGACAGTCCAGAGGGACCTGGATACCCTGGAGGGGTGGTCAAGGAGGTGGGGACTGAGGATTAATGCAGGGAAATGTTGGGTGCTGCATCCGAGGTCAGAAACCCGGTCATGTATACACCCGGGGTGTCACACTGCAAGCCACAACGAAAGTGAGAGGGATCTAGGGGTGGTGGTAATCATCAAAATGAATAACACTAAAATCTGCAGAAGAACTGTGGCCAAAGCAAACCGGATACTGCATAGCCAGGCGGATTACGCCCAGGAAGAGGGAGGTGATCCTCCTCTGTGTAATACCTGATCAGACCACATCTCAAGTACTGCATGCAGTTCTGGAGACCTCACCTTAAGGATGACGCAACACTGCTGGAGAGTGTCCAGAGGGAGGGCAACCAGGATGCTTCAGAGCATGGGAGGAAGGCCCTATGAGGAAAGGCTGGAAGAGCTTGGGCTGTACTCACTGGAGGAGAGGAGAGATGGGGGACATGATAGGGGTCTTCAAATATGTAAAAGGAATAAACAGGGCGGTGCCAAGAGATGTTCAGACTAAAGAAGGTGGGAAACAACCAGGTGACATGAGTGGAAGCTAGAGGAGGGAAATTACAGGGGATGCAGGAGACCTTACTTCATTGAGAGGGTGGTGGAGCCCTGGAATGCACTGCCCAGGAGTCTGTGGAGGAGGGCACAGTGGAGGGCTTGAAGAGGAGTGGGACAGGTTCAAGGGTAAACTGAAAAAGAGGATGACCCTCTGGGGCTGGGTGGGAAAGAAAGAACCCATTAGAGGTTGGATACTGAGCAGACACAACAGACCATCCGGCCTATTCTGCTGGCTTTTAATATGTTAGATATAGCGGAGGAACTGCAAGGAAGGTGTGCCTATTTGTAGATGATACTGAAGATCTGCAATAGGGTAGACACCCTGGTACGGAGGTGGAAGCAGTAAGGAAGGGCCTAAAGATTCTAGAGAGGTGGTTGGAAACTTGGCAGCTGAAATTTAATGCCAAAAAGTGCACAGTAATGCACATGGGTGTAATAACCCGCAAACCATTTTCACACGGGGGTGGGGTGAGGAACTCAGCAGGACAGAGATCTGGGGATTATAATCTCAGATAACCTTAAAGCAGAGAACCAGTGCAGCACAGTGGTGGGCAAAGTGAATAGAATGCTGGTGTAATGAGGGTATAAAACAGAAAAAGGGAGGTGCTGATCGCTTTTATAAATCCATGGTAGAGGCCTCACCTGGAGTATGGGCTTTAGTTCTGGAGGCCTCACCACACAAGGATATAAGACAGGATTGAAAGGGTTCAGACAAGGGCAACCAAGATGGTGCACGCTATGCATAGGCAGCCCTATAGGAGGAGAGGTGGAGGAAATCTGATCTGTACCCGCTGGAGACTAGTAAGGTGAGAGTGGGAAGCTTATTTGCAAGGAAAATAAGTGCTAGAACTAGGGATCATAAACTAAGATTAGAAGAAGGAAGGTTTAGGGCAATGTGAGGGGGCATTACATCACTGAGAAGGTGGTGGAATCCAGGAACTGACTACCAGAAGAGGTGGTGAAGTAAAAATGGTGAAAGGATCATGGGGCATGGGACAGACACCAGGAGCTGACCAGTGGGCAGAGTGGGTGTCTCTTGACAAAGATGATGATTGGGGTGGGGGTAAGGGCAGACTCGACTGGTCAAAATGGTCCTTTTCTGTCACCAGGTTCCTATGATTCTAAGGCAGTTAAGTAATTAGGACTTACCTGTTCCATCAGGTAGGGAGTCCAGAGTTGGGGTGTCCTTGGTTGGATTATCCTGGTAGGACCTGAAAGGGAAGAACAGAGAAGGTTGAAGGGACACAAAGGGTCGGAGGTGCTAGAGGAGAGATTAGTGTTGAATTAAACAAATATATCTGATTGGTATGTTTGGCCAGACCTGTAGAAATAAATGGAAAATAGATCAGTATGGGGAGTTATAGTAGCAAGAGTAGAGAGATACAAATATGGTACATAGCACAGGAGTAAAGGAAGGAAGTTTCAGAGGAAAAGACAAACTAGGCCAAAGTAAGGAAACTAGAGATGGAATAAAAAATGCAGACAGCTAAGAACAGAGAATAAAGTGGTATTTGGGACTCGCAACCCCCTTAGTGCCCCTAGGTGACCTGCAGGTAGCCAATAAATTTAAGAAGTAGTCCAGATGAGCTTGTAGGAATGCATTTGGCTAGTGGCCCCTATATTATTTAAAAAGGGACACTGGTGATTCTGGAGTCTTGAGTTGTCCCAGGAGGCCAGTGGTTTGAAAGGTATAGCCTGGTGATATAACGGGCCACTCCCTCATGGACAGTGGCAATTTATTTTTTATATTATCTTTCCTGAACCTAATGGGGTGATGTCCTTGTGCCCAGACTGTATGTAGCAGGCAGAGGCTGTTCAGAAAACTGCTGACCAGAAATGCTGTGGCTGTTGCTAGGCAGCCAGTTTAGTGCTACTGAACTACAGTGACAGTAATGGCAGGCACTTCAACTGCCAGCCAGAGGAGGGCAACTAAAATAGCGAGGGGTCTGCACCAGAAGCCATACAAAGAGAGACGAGCTGAATATGTATGCCCTTGAGGAAAAGGGCAGGGGACAGGACAGAAAATGTCAAGCACCTCAAGAGAATCAACAAAGTTCAAGAGTAGCATCTTTCAGAAAAAGAGATGTGCAAGAACAAGGGCCAAATTTGAAGATAGAGGGGACGGCTCAGGGGCAACATGAGGAAGTATTTTTCACAAAGAGGGTGGTGAACACATGGAATGGCCTTCCTAAGGAGGTGGGGGTCAAAAATAGTGGGGACTTCAAGAATACATGGGACAGACATGAACCAATTCTATTGGTGGGTAGGAGGAAGTCAGCTGTTGGATAACTAGATCTGCAGCTTATCCACTAGGTAGGAAATGGGACGACTGAGTGGGCCATGCAGTCCTTATCTGCCATCAAGGTCTATGTGTCTATGATTCAGCCCACAGAGCTCAGGCTGTAACCTGCTCCATGTGTGTGGGAATGAAGATGGGATATTTTTGAGGGGGAAGACTAGAGCAAATATGCCTCCCTCTCCATCAGCCACAAAGTGGCATGTGAAGAGCCCCCACGGGCAGAGGGTCTGGAGGGTGGGCAGCCAGCAGTAGGTGGCAGGAACCTTTAGCTACAGCACATGGTGGCAGACTGTAGGTGCCCTGAGGGCCTGGTAGAAAGGGACTGGGAGAGCAAATGCAAGATAGGGAACACAAAGGAAAATCCACAGTGCAGCTGAAGGGCAATGCCTGAACTTGACTTAAAGGTAGCTGTGGGTGGAGGCAAACAGGGAATCTGTGGGCTCCTGACGGGACCATGAAAGCAGCAAGCACTGCATACAATAGAGTCGCACAGCAGCTAATGTCAAAGTACCAGGGCCAACAAAAGGATTTGGGGAGGAAAAGAACAACATAACGTCCAGGACAGCTCACAATTAAAACACAGAGCACTAAAGAGAAAGAGCCCTGATGGGTTATAAATATTAAGTAAATTTATGCAATAGGAGGACATAAATGGAGTGTGATAAATCCATATTATCCGAGCATGTACGTGTATACATGCAGAATCTTACATTTATACCTATAGTTACTTACGCTATGCTTGATTAATGTGCATAGTGGGCTGCACACACATCCCATCCTCACCCCATTGTTTGACACTGCTTACTGGTATCTTGCTTTTAGTTTTGTTTCTTCCAGGTTGCCGCCCTCAGCCACGCCACCTGCCATTTAGTCACATTCTCCCCACTTCCCACTATCATACAGTGATCATTCGCTTTCTGTTTAACAGTTTTTTTGCTTTTGTACCAAACCTTTTCAACTGGCTGCCCAAGCTGCGCCCAGCTGTCGCACTCCTCTGCATTCTGTTGCCGTGTCCTCGCCACACCTCTCGATATAAAACCAGATTTTTTTTTTTTTTTTTTTAACACTGCTTCCTCAAAACTGATAAGCCTTCACTCTTACTCTTCCACTCTGGTTTCCCACCTCGCTACAACTGCCACCAGAGCTCCCCAGCACATAGAAACTGTCAGAATGTTTTTCCTTAAACTGAATGCTCGTAGACCCCACTGCTGATGAGCCCTCACTCTAGGTCACATTCTGCTGTGGTTTCCAGACCTCGCTACAACTGCAACCATAGGCTCCTGTGAAGTCCTTCTCTGCAAACTCTAAATGGTCTCTTGTGTCCCATATGGCCCTCCTTCTTCCCTGCTTATTTACTGAGATTCTCCTGTGTCTATATACCACACATTTTTAAGCACCCCCACCACATTTCACTCCTGACCTCCTACACTATAATGCTGTTAGTCTGTTCCAGGTGTCTACTACCCTTCAGTGAAGTAGTAATTCCTCACATCCCTCTTACCCCACCATTAGCTTCATCATGTCCCATGGTCCTTTTTCCTATTTGAAGGAGCCCCCAGCACCCTGTTCATCCTTGTAAGGTACTTGTGGGTCTCCATCATGTCCCCTCTCTTTCAGGGTTTATACAGTATGTTGAGATCCCAGTCTCCTCACAGGGCTTTGCCACAGCCCATGTACAATTTTAGTTGCCCTTTATACTGCCTACACCCTATGGCCTTTCTACGATGCAGCCTCCAAACCTGGACACAGAACTCTTAGGCCCTGTCCACACTACTCCTCTGTAACATTACAGAGTGCCCAAACCGTTACCACAATGGTTTACGTTACACCTGTAATGTTACAGAAGGAGTTAGTAACCGTTGTTGAAACCACATGAGAGTGGTTTCAACAGTGATGTAACCAGCTACGCCTCGTAGCGTTACTGGGTGTAGGTGGAGCAGGACACTGGTCCCCTAGTGCAGCACGAGCTGCATTGTGGATCGGGTGCCTGTACGATCGCCTGGCTTCCAAAGTGTGGAGCGGTGGTGCTGGTCCCGAAATGGACACCACGGCAGTGTGGACACTGTACCACTCCACGGGTTGTAATGGTTTCTATCTGTTACGGGTCTGAGAGGCAGTGTGGATGGGGCCTTAGTTGGATCTTACTAATAAGGGATTACTTGCAACACCACCCTCCCTCCTCCTGCTGAAGATACCCTCCCTATGCAGCCCCAGCACCCTTCTAGTCCTACCCACTGCTTTGTCACACAGCCCAACAACAAGAGATTCACCAAGGTAGCGGAGTCGGCCCCTGCACCATATCCATCGGTGCCTTGGTGCAGAAGGACTAATGAAGTTAATATGTCCCTGGGTCGTTTAAGCCATTAAAAGTTCTGTCCTTCATAAAAATATACAAACCAGGTCCCAAGAACTTCCCAGTTGCTTGCTGCCGCCTCTAGTCGTCCACACTTTCTGCAGGATGATGAGATGCCAGTGAGAGTGCGGCGGTGCTCGTTTTTATCTGTAATGGCGGCAGCTTTTCTATTGATTTTAAATGATTTAGTGACCACCTGGCAATGAAACGTGGGCATCAGTCAAGCAACAAGGCCCTTGTTAGTTGAACAGTGCCCACATTTTATTGCCAGGTAGCCAGTATATACAATAGAAATGCTGCCACCCATTACATATAATGGAGTGCGCCCCCACACCCTTTACTGGCATCTCGTCATCCTGCTAGTGAGCATGGGGTGGAACTTAGCAGCAGAAAAAACAGGAAGTCCTTAGGACCCAGTTTGTATATTTTTATGAGAGACAGAACTTTTAATGGCTTATAAATTTAGGGACATATTAACTTCCTTGGGGTCTTCAAGGCAAAGCACCGATGGGTATGGTGCAGGACAGTATCTGGGCAAGTCTCTTAAGATCATAATAACTCCAAGGTCCCCCCACTTAGTGATCATCAGTACCAACCCTATAAAGCAGCTCCTGGTTTCCTATGCCCTAGGTGCACAATTCTGCACTTTGTCATTGAACCCAACTGCCCCAATCTTGACCACTTTTCAAGTGTCTCCAGAGGCATGTGCATGCTCTCTGCTCGGCTTCTTAATGCCCACCCTACAAATTTTGGTATTGTCTGCAAAAGGCATTTCTTTGCCAGTTTTTCTGCAATGTCACTTATGAAGACACAGAAGAGGATCTGTGCCAGTATGAGCTGAGCTGCTCACTGTCCCGTCACTGTAATAAGTGCCATTAACCATCACCCTCTGACACCTTAACCCCACCCTCAACTACTACTCCGTTTTCCAACCTGCATTCTGATTGCCCCCCTTCTGTTCAGCTACCACAACACCATCACTCTGGCATCTGCCAGGACTTGCTCCACCAAAGAATGAATCCAATATGAGGAGCAGCTGCCTAGGTAGTCAGGATACGTTTGCATGTTCTTCCATCCCCTAGGACATAAGTGGCAGGGTGCACAAAACACGTGCACAGACATGTGGCACAGCACCAGTCAATGTCTTCCCACCCATGGGCTGCTCCCACCTGCACTGCCACTTGTGGTCACCAGTTGGCAGTACTATAGCTGAGCTGGCTGTCCTCCTTCCCCAGAAGAGAGCCTTTTGTGTAACAGATGATCATCCTACTCTCCCAGAGAGCCCCTGATGCCAGCTCATTTCCTGAACTAAGGTCACCCACGCCGCAGGTCATAGCGCTACTGTTAAGCTAAAGAGCACATATGTTAATCAGTTTCTAATTAATTTTACCACTTTGGATCCCTCCTAGGCTGATCAATCTCTTTAGCCTCGCCCCCCAAAATAGTCAATCACTCTCCTCTCGCTAGATCACCCTTCCAGGCACCAGACTATCCTCCATGCAGCTGGACAATCCTTCTAGGCCCAGCCTTCACAAATGAACACTGGAGCTAGAGCACCACACAGGCTCCGGGTCAGCTGCTTACCCAGCCAGCCACCCACCTACATCTGGACCAGCCTCCAACTACATTCTATACAACCTCCATGTAGCTGGAGCACCACCCCAAACCTCCACTCTAAACAGACACATATCTGAAGCTGTCCTCCAAGCCCATGGACCAGCAGTCCCCACCTAACCACTCAACCTACAGCTAGATCCACCAGAAGCCCCATACCAGCCTCACCATCCAGCCACCCACCCTGCAGCTGGCCCTCACTTCCAACCTTGAACCAGCCCACCACCACCACCAGCCACCCTCCCTGCTGCTGGCTCACTTTTTCATGCCCTGGACTAGCCTCCCCAGCAGACAATCCTCCTGCAGCTGGACCCCTGGGTTCATTCCCACCCACAGACAGCCTCCTCCCTCTGCAGTTTGAGTAACCTCCCCAGAGCTGGACACCTTTCCAAAGCTGGACACACCCACCGTCCAGAGCAGAACCTCCCTACACCTAGACCCCCAATCACCCTTCCTCAACCGTGAACCCCATACTTCTCAACATAGTATTTAAAAAAAAAAGTGACACTAACATATTGCATTTGCAGTGTCAGTGGCTCAGCAGGTAGCACACTCGCCTCCGAGGCTGAGAGATCAGAAGGCAGTGGGTTCTATTCCCATACCAGGCACTTATGTTAATATCCCAATACTGATGCTGTAGTGCAGCATGAGGGGATGGCTGCACTCCTGAGGCACTGTCTTTCGGATGAGACGTTAAACCAAAGGTCTCATCTGCCTGTTCTGTGGTAGTTCAGGTGGATGTTAAAGATCCCATGGCACTTCTCGATAAAAAGCAGGGACATTTTCTCTGGTACCTGGCCATATTCCCCCATTCCCCCAATTCACTAAAAATACCACCAACAGCTTAATCTGGTTCAAGGTCAGTTGGCTTTCATCTGTATTCCTCTCCTCCAGTGTAGTGCCTGAAAATAGGCAAGAATCTGTTGAGTGCACTTAGCCAGTCAACAAAACGAAATAAAGTAAACATAAAATATAAATTAATGCAGTCTTCAGCAAAAGAAAAAAAACCCTGATCCCCAGATTAATATTTGTATTTAACAGTTGCAAATCCATTTTGTAAGCGCAAGAAACAGTTCCCCACAAACACACTCAAATATCTGCAGTAAATAATTCTTCCTTTAGGGTAACTCCAGATTTTTCTCAAAAGTAGTAATCTTTTCTATATGCATTCTGAATTTGCTCAGTTATACAGTCTTCCTGTTGTTTATTCTCCTGCCCCACCACCACCAACACTACTTTAAAGTAACTAAATCAGCAAAATTCACAAATAACAAGTAATCTAGAGGCACAATGCATCCTAAACACTTTAAGGGGAGGTTGATTGAAAATAAAATGTGTATTTCAAAGTTTAGCCAAGAGTTCAGAGAGAGAAATGTTTTCAAGACAAAACATTGAAAGTGAAACTTGCACAGCATTTCATTTGAAAAAAACACCTGAGTGATAATTTCTTTACTGTATTTAACATTTCAGGGAATTAAAAGATGTACTTTTTAAACATAAGCTTTTACCTTAACATGTAAATCTTACCTGTAGGAAACCTCAGTTGTTCAAAAATGGAGACCACAGAACACTCGTGCAGTTTCATCAGACTGAACACAGACAGGAAGAGAGCTGGGAAATGTAGGCCTCTGACTGAGTAGACTTGTGGGAGATGAAGGTTAGAATAGACTTTAAAGGACACTGCCAACTTTTTGCACCTTATTATTTCCAAGTAAAATCCACATTTTATTATTGCTTACCTTCTGTAAAATTCATTGGTGTTGCTGGTTGTTTTATCTGTCTTCTTACTTAGTAGAACTGAAATGCACGGTAATGTACCCAGCCTTGACTGGCTAATTTAAATCCTAAAACTACTCCGATGACTAATCTTCATTTATGATTCAGTTGTATTAAAAAAATTGTACTTTTAAGAGCATTGCAGATCTATTTCTAATCCTCATTTAGCAATAACTCACTCTTGAACAACCAGTCTGCTGAAATACTTTAGAATTTAGTATTCTTAGCGGCTGTATTTTTGAATGATGATTAAAGATTATTAAAAATGACTAAAATTAGTCTTTGAAGGCAAATTAATGAATGCTTTAATACTAAATTTAGTATTTGACTTCAGTGAGGGTTCCAAGCACAGCCCTTTGGGCCTGCACCCCATGACCACTCACATCTTGAACACCCCTGCCCAGATGACCACCCAGCTGGACAACCATATCAACATCCCAATAGTCCTCTCCCAAGTTGTGTACCTTGCCTGCAGCTAGTCCACCCTACAAGCCACAAACCAGCCTCTCCCTTCAACTATCACCCACCCTGTAGCTGGCTGCTCCAGGCCATCCTTCCTATCCTCAGACACGATCCCCTGCAGACGGAACCCCCAGACCTGCCTCCCACCTCAGTAGACCACCTCCCTGCAGCTGGACCAACCTCCCAGTCTCACCAAATAAAGCACCCTCCTTAGAGCTGGACCAGCACCCTCTACATAACAACTCTTTCTGCAGCTGGACCCACCCAGACTACCCATCTTGCCCAGATACCAGTTGCCCATCCCACCACTGACCACTCTGCTTGCACATAGAAAACTCTGCCCTGCTAGGTACCCTTTATAATCCCAATGCTTATTAGTCTGACATGCTGCATCCCACACACAACAACCCAACAGCCCCAGCAGCCCAACACACAGTGGCTCGACCTAGGACAGCACCTGACACACTGCCAGGCCAGGGAGGTCAGGATGCTGCGGCTGTTGAGTGGATTTTTCACAAACACATGAAGCACCCAATCCCAACCTACGCCACCCATCCCAGGACCTGAGACACTACTGAACAGCACGGACGATGTGAAAACACCCACCCCTATGTGGTGCACCCTCCAAGGACACACTGACCTGATCACAGACCCCGTAAGGATGACTGTCTCACCATCCATGGGACAGGGATGAAACAAATAGTCATGCATGCCCTAGTGTGTTGACCAGCCATCCCAGGCAGCATGGCGGATTGTCCGTGCATCTCTGCATGCATGATTATGTCAGCTGACAGCCATCCAGTTGGGCATGCATGAAGGAATTGGAGTACCATGCCTGTTGGTGGGTGCATGCATGACACTGCAGGCACACAGCAGAGCGGCACAGCGTGAGCATGGATAGCTGCACCAGGAAATGGTCCACAGCAACACCACATGTGGATGCCAGGACACAGAGCAGCATGCCATCGCACTATCGTGCAATGTGTGCATGTGGCCTTGTCATGCTAGCCCACTATGGCCTGCAGTAACCACACAGAAAAAGTCTGGAGGTGTTTGGGGGGCCTGTGTCCAGGAGCCCACTGTGGCATGAAGGCTGCCAGGTGTGTTGTGGGGGTTCCACAAGGGCCCATTATGGGAATGCTGTTACCACACACTTGCACAGCTGGAAGGATTGGTGGGCACTCACACAGCTTCAGACCTGTGCAACGTGTGGCACACATGAACAGCTGAAAGGATTTTGGGGGACTCACACAGAGTCAGGCCTGTGCGACATGCGACACACAGTGCAGATGTGGTAGTGTGCAGTGGGCTGCTTGGTGATACCCAGCAGTGTTGTGATGAGACATTACCACCAAGTTGGAGTGCATGTTAAATGTGGGGTGAAACTTTATTCAACAGTAGGGGCCACAGTGGCAACCTGGTGGCTGTGCATGATGTGTACTGTGAGTGTACGACTGTCAGGTGCCAAGTCACCATGGAAACCCTACAGGTGGTGTTGGGTGCCATGCCACAGAGGAACTTCAGCAGCTTGCCCTTGTCCTTAGATGCTAGTACCATCCTTATCCACTCCTCATAGCTCTTCATGGGTGGTGTCCATAGCAGTCCACAACAAATGCCTTCCCTGGTGACATAGGTCCATTGCTGTTCCCTGTGGAGTTCTGCTAGCATTGTCATGACCCTACATGCACCTTCCCGAGCAGGGCATGGAGATGGCAGTGCCAGGTCTCAACATTGCTTTAGGTCCACTGTATACCTCGCTCATTGAGATCTGCAACCAACCACAGCTGAGTGGAACATGGGGTCGTATCTGTGGGCACCTTGGTCACCCTACTGTACAGCCAAATCCTGCCCAGCACATGTGTCTGCTCAAAACAATAGAAGAGTGTGGTGGCATTGGGCGGAATGGTTGACTTCAGGAGGCTGAATGCTCCTGGAATGTCCTGTGCCAGGAGATGGGCGAGGCCACGAGTTCATGGATCTTCAGGCTGAAGTCTGGGTCACTTCTGTATTGTGGCGCAAGGCCAAAGCTCTGGACCTTCCTCCACACAATCTGCCCAAAGTGGAACAGGCATCCCTTGTTTATGGCTTGTGGAAATTCCATCTTACAGGCATTGATCGCAGCCTGCTCAAAGTCAGTGATGATCGAGGTGGTTTGAGGGTGCAGGTCTGTATACTGGCATATTTATTCAGCTCCTGGAACAAGGTGCAGTAACATTGCAGGTTTTGTTGTCATCAGTGTATACACCAATGACATAATGAGGTTGTTAGGGCCCATCCCCATGGGTGCATGGATGGTGTACAATGAGTGAACAAGAGTGGCACAGTCTTGAACGTACCATCCATCATCCAGAAGGGTGCCTGTGTAGGTTCCTGATGTTGTCCTCTATGGTGAGTAGAAGGACCTGGTGGGTGGTGCTGCCAGTGATCCTGCTGTACCATGGCCATCCAGTCACCGTCTGTAGCTGCTTGGGAGAGTGAGGTCAGCCAGTGTCACTGGTTCTGGTGAGAGGTCCTTGGCGGGTCCTGTTCACAGTCTGCAGCAGGGCCCTCTTGCTTGGCAACTGTTGCCACAGCTCAGTGGTCATTGCAGTTGCCTTACTCTGCAGTAGCTATGCGGGGCTAGTCATGGTGCTGTGTCCTTCTACTTGATGCCAGCCAACACCTGTGCTGGTAGAGCATCTGTCACCTCAGAGCATGACTGTGCTCATTCTTTTTCTTTAGGTGGTGCTTGCCATTCTGGAGCAGTGTGAGGTCTGGCTGAGGCAGGACTTGGACTTATGGTGCTGGCAGCACTGTTACACTGTCTCAGGCTGTCCCGGTGGTGCTGAGGGTTGAGGCACTGGATTCCATACCTTGTGACATGCCAGTGACCCGGGTTCAGGATTGAGCCTAGGCCATCTTGGGTTGGCAGGGGAGGACTGGGATTGAACATCCATAGACTGCTTTCCCAGTCCTGGGGTGGGTTGGGGAATTTCACTGTGCTGTAGCAGCCCCTAGGGATGCCCAGGGGCATTACTAGTGTCAGTGACACTATTGGGAGCACAGCAGATGTCGGTACGTTGCTCCTGGACGTCATTGCACGTCCGTGCTACTGGGGCCAATTGAAGGAAAATGGCTGGGCATGACCTTGCAGTTTGATGGCTGTGCTCTGAGCCACCCATAGGACTTTGGTGGAGTCCTGTTGAGGAGTGTTTGGGGCTGTCCTGGCTGGTAGAGGCAGAGGGAGCCCTCCAGCAAGATGGCATCATGGCCATCCCTGATTCTCCTGGGTGCAGTTTGAGCTACCCAGCTCTCCAGGTGGGTGGAGCTGGTTGCTGGATGCCCAAGCTGGAGTGTGCTGCAGCAGGTGAAAATATGATATGTTAAAAAATAGTACACTGTCTCATTGCAGCTCCATTCATGGACCAGGAGGTAGCCATTCACATTTAGCTTGGACTTTCCTTCCTGGATGGTACCACCTAACAGATTGTCCCTGTTGTTGGGGTTGCAGTTGAGCACCCTGGCCCTCCATGGCTTCCACGATGTCCTCCATTGTGCCAGAGGACTGTGCAACACTGACCGGCTTTGGTTCCAGCTCAGGCATTCGGGTGTGATTGCATGCACATCACACTCCATGGGCCACACCTGTGGCAGTTGCTACTTGTCTGTGGGTGGTTTGTACCAGTAGTGTAGTGCCACTGTCTGTCCACAGTCTCAGTGCTTCAAGGCTGTACTGTGCACCATGGTCACATTCAAGTTCTGTGTCCACAGTGTCCTGGGCCCCATCAGCTACTGTGCTGCAGTGGGGCTATGCTCCATGGTACACTTCCCTGCTGTCCAGCATGCAGGGATGCAGGGGTCCCTGTGTTGTGCACTCTACCTACAGGTCAGTGTCCACCTACCTAAGCTGGCCTTTGCACCCCCAGCATTGGCATCCGTAGTTCCCATGCATGCCTTCATGAGTCCATGTCTGTCCGCTGCCCCATGTATCATTTCTGATGCCTACCTGTTCTCTATGTTCTCTTCAGCTGTAGTTCCTGACCTGAGACTTCTCTGGTAAATGATCTATTGTAGCCCTCACTGTGCTCTTTTCATGGGGCTTGCATTTTCTGCCCCTGTGCCGGTTTGTTTGTCAGAGTTTCAGTTCACCTGCTTTGTTTACTAACCACTCTCCCTGCATCTGAAATGGGCCCTACCCAGCCAACCACTCTCCCTGCAGCTGAACCACCCTTTGGCCCCTGGAGAAACCTTCCCAAGGAAAGCACTGTCCATGGACCATTTTCACAGTTACAAGGAGGAGGAAGAGGCCCCCAGCTGAGTAGAAAGCAACTGCTGGTGGGGGACTTAATTAGGGGATAGACTTCCGAGCAGGGTGGGTAAAGGAGAGGGAGGTGAAATACCTGAGAGGTACTTTGGCTTGGAGGGATGAGAGCAGATACAGTGCATCATTAGGCAGCAGGAGATGAGAGGGAGCTAGATGTCATTGTCCACCTGGGGACAAATGACCTAGCAAGGGACGGGTAGGGGTTGTACAGGGAAATTTCAGGGATAGTGGAGGGTCCTCAAGCATGCATGGTGGCTTTTGCCAAAAGGTTGTCTATATACATCTTGGGAGAATGTAGGACTCTCCACACGGCTTTCAACAGTTGGTTAAAGGCATGGTGCAGGGTGGGGCTCAGTACTAGGAGTGGACCTCTTCAGTGTCTTCTTAAGTGAAATTGCAGAAGAACTGAATGGGAAGGTATGTCTTTTGCAGATGCCACCAAAACCTGTTATAGGGTTGACACTCAGGAGGGTGTGGAGAAAGGGTTCACCCATGCTGGTGTGATAGCCATGTTGCTGATGCCGATTACAGCACAGGCCACATTACAGCACCAGGCAAAAGTATCCTGGGAGTTACACCACCAAAGAGCCCTCCTGGGAGACAGTCTCCATTGGGCCCCTCCCTAATTATCCCACAGGTCCAGGTTCTTAATTTACCTGTTCTCCAGTCCTACCCCATCCTACAGTCACCCGCATGTATACAGTAGATTGTTACTATCCCTGATGTTCGGTGGTTTCCATTTATTTATTTATTCATTCATTTGTTTACCGAGTAAATTTATTTATCCACATAGTAACTACATCATCACCCGTTTATCCACACAGTAACTACATCACTAGCTCATTTATCTACACAGTTCTCTTCAGAATTCATTTAGAATGTTCGGCCTCAGAACCAGTACTAACCATATTTAAATGTCAATAACTTAAAACGAAAAAGATAACATGGTACTGTGAGCACGAAAATTGTTCAGCACAAAATTATCTACAAAATGAATACTGTTTCATTTATATAAACCCTGTATATTGTATATGGTTAGCAAGAAAACAGAAGAAAATGTAATTTTTGTTTACTTTTTGACAAACAAATATAAATAACTTTAAAACAAAAATGATAGCATGGTACTGTGAGCACGAAAATGTTCAGCTCAAAAATATCTACAAAATGAGTGGTGTTTCATATATAGATACCATTTTGTTTTTTATAATTAGCAAAAACAGCATAAAATTCAATTTTCTTTTCCCTTTTTGACAAATTATTTACACCTACCAAAATCAAAATGTTCACACAACATCTAAACCTGTTGCATAAATGGAATATGCAGTGGTTCAGTGTGTGATAATGATTATTTTAGTATAGTTTAGTGACCTCTGTATTCTCATCGTGCCTTTGCACTGTGGAGGTTACTTGAGGTCACTGGAAACTGTACAAGATAAATGCATTATCACACACTGAACCGCTGCATATCCCTTATTTATTACCATAGTAGCTAAGATAAATGGTTTTATCCTACAGTTTTTATCCTGACCCCTGTTGCATAAATACATTTATCCAAGTAGCACAGATAAATGGATTTATCAGTGCAGATTTATTCAGACACCTGTTGCATAAATAACATTTATGATAACAGCAGGTACAGTAGTAGCCAAGTTGTAATACAAATTAGGCATAATCTGAGATGAGTAAAGGAAAAGTGCATCATGGCAGTGTAGGTATGGACCAAGAAGGAAAAGGAGGGAAGGGAAGTAGAGGCATGATAATAAGTTGGGAGGGCAGGAGCAAGTAGTGGAGGACAGAAGGTGAGATCCAAGGAGAGAGTGGAAGAGTCCTGCAGAGTTAGTGGTGCTAAGTGGAGTGGGCAGGTTATTCCAAAGGAAAGGGGCTGCAGATGAGAATGCACATTTACTCAAACGGTGGAGACTAGGGGCAGTCAAGCATGGGGCCAGCAGTGAGGCAGAGCTCTAGAACAAACACTTTTGCCAAAGAAGGTGGGATTACGGAGAGGTAGCTCGGTTTTGGATGGCCTTATTGACTGTGCTGGCCAGGAGATAGGTCTGTTGGGCTGATGGGGGAAGCCAGCCCAGGGCCTGATAGAGTGAGCAGTGGTGTGTTGAGTGAAAGTCCTTGCCCCCTGTATATCCAAAGTCCCCACCATGACCCAGTAGTTCTCACAGCAAATACTACCCCTGATCCCCAGCCTACTATATATTTGACACCCTTCCACATTTGGCACAGACCATCCTCTCAGCTCCTTGATCAGGCACAAAATGGATAGTTCACAATCATGTGCTAACTGTACACAGCTGTTTATACACTGGCACATGAGAACAAAACTGGTGTTCTGTCCTCAGTTGGTCACAGAGGTTAGCAGGAGTGTCTGTGCCAATTGCCACTGTGGGGAGAGTGCATAAACATATGGTGGGGGCCATGAATGCGTGAGCGGTGGGACTGGGTGAGCAGGTAGTTATTGGCAGTTTCCAATGTATGGAATGGACAGCAGCACCACTGAACACCAAGGGAAGTGTGATATTACTGATGGTGGGAGCTCAAAGGGCAGTGGTAGGAGGCAGAGGTGATACTACCTGGTTTAGGGAGGCAACAGCTTTTAAAGCCATTTACCAACTGGTCAGAGACTCACTAATTATGCTATTCAAGATATCATTTTGTGATCCTACCCTGTTTTTGGGGTGCAAAGTGTTGTTTGAGAGTCACTTACCCATTTAGCGATCGAATGCTCTTTGAATGTTCTGGTCTATGTGAACAATAACAGTTCATTACCAGTAAGATAAAGACAAGGGAACAAATACAAATATGGAATTGAGAGCTGTTCTCCATGAGGCTGATAATGTAATTTATCTTAACAATGTGTTAGAGTACAGAATATGATGAGATTAATACTGGTACCACTGTGCTACCACTTGAGTCTAGGGTTGATGTGAGAGGTACCAAATACTGAAATGTCAAAATAACGCAGTACTATTGTGCTACCAGTGTACCAGTATTTGTGGGAGCCGACAAAATCTCAAAATTTTGTGATACCATTGTATTACCAGTGTATATGGAGAGACAAAGAAAATGGTAAAATGCCATAGGATGCCATTCTGCCAGTGCACTACCAAAGCACAGAGGAAAATCTATATATCACCTACCACTGTGATACCAGAGTACCACTGGGTAGTACTATTGTGGATTTTTCAGCTGACCACAGTATTGCCATTGCTATACCACTGTAATGCCATTGTGATAAATTCAGTAAGGGTAACCAGATTGTTGAGACAATGCAGTGCTAAAGAAGTGTAATAAAAATTATAAAGTGTTGCCAGTCCTACTGCAGTGTGCAGCAAAAATCTGTGAAGGAATACAGTGCTAAAGAAGTGTGCATGAAAATCTAATAATTATTTGCAGTGCTCTTACAGTGTGCATCAAAACATAAGAAAGATTGAGCAGTGGTACAACAGTGTAGCAGAAAGTCAGTGCAGTGTATTAACAGTGCACTGATGCAAAGCAGTGCTTTGTCAGTCTGGACTGAAATAACACTGAAATAAGACTGAAGATGGAAGTGTACACTCCACTTCCCTCTGGGCAGTCATGGCTATAGCAAGGCTCAACTCAGACCTGCCAGGAGGTGGTCTAAGTCCCTTGTGCCAGTGTGGGACACTGTGGGGGAGAGTTATATGTAGGATCTAGGGGCAGGAGGAGCACAGAGGGACAGGGTGGGTTGGAGAGACATCGAGGAAGTAAGTGATTGGTTTGGCACCCGCATTATACAGAGGCATATGCACCTCGCCTGGTTCTAAAACAATCCCTCACTTCCCCACACTTTCTCCAACTCACCATATGCCCCATGCCCTCCAGCCCCTGACCTCCTCTAGGAAAGCGGATGCACCCTCACCACCACCACCAATGCTGGCCATTCCTGCATTGTGCTGGTGAGGGAGCCAGATCCCTGCAGCATGTGCCACAGCTGCACCAGTGGTTGGGCACTGTTCTGCACTGCTGCAAACCCGGGATTTTGGCACCAGGACCTTGCTTTTGTAGAATCCAGCACAGGGGTATTGCCGTATCCCTGGAGCATCACAACTTTCATCGACCAAAGGGATCATTTTAGAATCGGCTGCTTTGTGTTCATTTTAGGATTTATACCCTGGGTAGTTGACACAAATTGACTGATCATAATAATAAGGTGTGAGCCCTCTTCTTGTGCTTATGTTTCTATTAGCCTTTGCACAGTTCTTCTTGTTTCAGGCAGTGTTTTTGAAAAGGTGTAAATTATACCAATAAAATCAGCATCAAAGTCCTGAATCATTACTACATTGTGAGCATTTATGCAGTATGGCTGTAGTAGCTTTAGAAACAATGTAAATGTAGAAAACTTTGTACACGAGCCACTTCTGCATGGATCTGTCTTCATTCCCATAAAATGTATGTGTAAAGGAGCTGCTAGGTCTGCCAAGATTGATGCAGAAGTGGCTTCTGTACAAAGTTTTCGATATTTGTTTCTAAAGTGCTGCAGCCACACTGCATAAATGATTGTCCTGCTCCCAAGCCTCTCAGGGCAAATACATATTCGCTGGAGCAATGGCTTGGGCAGATAGAGGGAGGGCTCTGCATTGGCCTCCTTCACCTCCCAGCAAGCTGCTGTCTTCCCATCTCCTGTCACGCACGGAGCAGGCCATAGCCTAAGCTCCATAGGGGCTGGGACTAGAAAGCCCTCATGGCACGTTTAGGGGATTGCACTGCCAGCAGCAGTAGCCCCAGCCGCCCTCTGCACCTCGCTAACACTTCACCTACCCCCACCAGACCCCAGGAACAGATTCTTAACTTGTTTAAACAAAATTAGCAACTGGTCACCAGGGAAACTAGCCCACTACATATATTATACAATTCCCTGACTTCCCTGGGACAACTCTGCTCCCACCACTAATGCTAAATTATTTTAATAATGCCTGGCCATTAGCCCAAAACAGTTCCCAGTAGCCCACCTGGACTACAGGTTTTTTTCTTGAGATATTTCTTTCCAGTTGCTAGTTCATCAGTGCTGGATATACCCAGGTCAGGTCAGACCTGGTCATCATTCGGACAGCTACTGGAATTTCCCTTTAATTTCCTCCTTCCACCTATTTCTGGAATGAGTGCCTGTAAAGGCTGCACTGCTGGACACAGTCACAGTGTCTCCCATGCAGCAGGAGCAAGTTCCTTGTCCAGCACAGGGGTTGCTGTGGTGGCAGAGTGAGACGACACCCTCCCCAACCGAGACGCACTGAAAATAGCAGCTGTCTTGGTTATGGCCTTCTGACATGACTTCTCAGGCTTGCTTCTGAATCTGTGTCATCAGCAAGGAAGCTGAGCTACTTCTTTACTGGACACTAGGCCATCTGGGGAGTGAAAAGTGGTTTTGCTCTGCCCCTCAAACAACACTTTCTCTTCTCCTTTCCTGTCTATTAAATTTATTTTTTCCGTATTTCTATCTTATTCTCTATATCTGTGTATTCTTGTTTTGTCCCAACTGTAAGTTTTTATCTAAAGCGCCTTTTATTTTTAACTTATATGCTGTCTTATACCGCTTTGCTCCCCTGTCTCAGCTCTCGCTACTATATTTTCTCCATATTAACCTTTTTTCTCTTTAACAGGTCTGACAGGATGGTGACTCCTTCCCCATTAGATAAGTCTTACTCTGCATCCAACCTGTCACATGCTTCCTATTTACTCCTAAGAACTACAGATCCTTTGTGATCCCATTCCTACGTTTTATTTTACAGGTCTGACGGATGTCATCCTTTTCAAGATTCATACCAGAGGATCCCAAGTAAGAGACCATTTATATATTTCTTACACTTGTTAGGTTTACTGTAATGGTGCAGCATGCCTGTTACTCTGTGTGTGTGTGTGTGATGTGTGTGTGTGTGCAGTGTGTGTGTGTGTTAAGGAGACACATACCGCATCATTTTTTTGTTTGTTTTAATAAAGCTGTTTGTTTGGGGGAGTGGTGATGCAGGCAGGCCATCAGCCCTGTTCCCACCTCCCCAGAAAACAGAACCAGAAGTCTCACAGATTGTCTCCCATGGAGGAGCCAGGAAGGGAAGGGCCATCCTTCCTAATTCCAGGTGACTCCAGACAGAATTGGTCCGAATGTCCAAGTGGTGGTGATGAATGAATAAGGTGGGCAGGGCTTCATGAAGCCTACTGTATGTCAACCATGGTTCAATTTTCTCCACTTGGATCCATTGCCATGGCAGCACGTAACTGTGCACTCATGGTGGTGCCCACATACCATGGCACCGTGGCCCTCCTTTGATGTTAACCAAACTTCCTGTGTTTCCCCAGGCGTCCACCTGGGAAGCCAAGGCTGAGTCATCATGCTTCCCACAGCGGCTCCTCTACCACCAATCTCTGATGTTTTGTAATGTCAGAGTTTGGAGAGCACAGAGATTCCTCATAGAAATGGTAGGTGTATCTTTTAATACATATTTTTTATACTATAGCATCTAATTTCAGTCAAGTTAAAGCCATGGCTTAACTAACAAGACCTTTACTCTGCTTGTGGGTATGGAGTACACTTGCATACAGTGGAGATCCATCCACCAATAGTGACCTTGGGCAGGAAAGAAAAGTGGAAAACCTGGTCTCACAGGTTGGCTCCCAACACACTTGCCCTACATATTGTAGCCTCCTGATTCAATACTTGCCTGTGTACTGAAAGGAACCATTGACTTTCAAGCCCCTACATGAGGAGGGAGTGGGCAAGCTGTGCAGATAGAAGGGTGCTGCAGGTAACAGATGGTAGCCAGGGGCAGATGGTAAGAGCCAGTAAAATAGTAGGGGTCAAAACTTGCATAAACCCAACAGCCATATGCTTGTACCTGGCAAAGGATCAATAAGGAGGCTCCAGACAGTTGACAGACCATGAAGTGAGGGACCTCAGGCTAGGAAGAGAAGTTCTACTGGACTGCAGTTAGTTCTTAGAATATGGGAAGTGGGGGAGTAATTGGGCTAACTGTGAAGATCACAGGACCACCAAAGAAATTATTTGAACAACAGCCAAGAAGCAATCCTCAGGAGAGCAGGTGGTTGAGAACTTCCAGCGGCACTGCCAGTCCCCGAGAAGCACTTGTATGGCATGGTTTAATGCAACTATATAATGCCATAATATAATTTTTGAAAGGAGGCTTTTGTTACTATTTTTCTCTTTCTCCTGGCAGCAGGTGTTCCTCTCTTCTGGCCTTGTGTGGTTCATACACCTGGTACATGCCACCTGACTCCCAGTGTTATCCTTGGTCAGGGTTTATCCCTTCCTGGGGCCACCAAACCCTCTGTAGCACCAAAGATACAGGCAATGCCTCTTGAGTTCTGTGAGACCAGGACTGGTGATCAGGTGCATTGCCAAGCAGGGTCTGATGGTTTGGATTCAGAGACAGTCATCCAGAAAAGCTGAGCCAGCCATTTTCCCACTTTATTGTGACACTGTCTTCCTCCCTAAGATATGTCTCACCTAGGGCCGGAATGTGCTCAAAGTGTGGTGACTCACATTATGCACAGTACCTCAAGCAACCACCAGGAGCCACTGCAGGAGTGGACAGCTCTTGATCCTCTCCTGGAAGGAGAATATCTGCACAGATATTTCATCACCCTCCCTGCTGGCATTCACTGTTGACATCTTGGGTTTGGGAGCAAACTAGACACTACTGCTTGGCTCAGGGTGGGTGAAGAAAGATGGCACTGGAAACTATGGAATGCTTAGCAAGACATAGGGTGAGCAAGGAAAACTGTTTGGCTCAGGATGGGATGTCAGAGGCAGCATCTGCCAGTAGACACCAAGGTGTGCTTGGCATAGAACAGGCTGAGGAGGAGTCCTAGGACTCAAAGGCATGCTTGACAAAGAATAGGAAGAGGGAGGTGGTGCTACTAAATACCAAGAACTGACTGATACATGATTGAGATGTGGTAGGAGTGTGCCACTGGCCATCAGAAATTGCTTGGTATGGAGTTGGGGTGATGAAAGGGGGTACCACTGGATGCCAGGGAATGATTGGCATGGGACAGGAACAGATTGCCTTTGGATACTACAGAATTATTGATATTAGGAGTTCTTGGCAAGTGATCAGATAAGGAGGAGGGTGCCAGTGGACACCAATGAATGTTTTTGGTGTTGGATACGTGCATCTTCAATTGCCCTTTCAGGCCAACTATTTATGGAACCAGCCGACTCTCAGATGTTAAGTTCTTCACTTTTTGTTTGCATTCACAATTTTGTTGTGTTGTGCTTTTCTGTATATATTCATGGTGGGATATTCAAAGCAGTTGCACAATGCACAATAGGGTTGCGTCACTAACTACAAAAATGTGCCAGAGTGCGATATTCAGCCACAGCAACTGCACAGTGCAAGTTACCATGTGCCAATGTGCAATGGTAATGCATGCATGCACAAGTGCAGGGGGATAGCCATGAATATCCAACGAAGTGCGATGTTCAACAGCTGAAAGACGGTGCAAGCCTGGAGCAAATGGGAAATGCACGGAGCACACCTGAGCCCATAAAAGAGGGAGCAAGCAGGGAAGGATACGTGTTCCAGAGGGGAGCAGGAGTGAGAGAGACACAGTGGTCAGGATGAACAGTAGGAGGGTGCAAGACAGGGACAGAGGCAGTGAGGGAGTGAGATGGAGTGAGAGGTGGTCGTGTGTGTGTGTGTGTGTGTGTGTGTGTGTGTGTGAGACAGTCAGGAGGCAACAGCCAGAGTGTGTGCCCATGACACCTGGCACAGAAGGGCAGCATAGGTGCCCAGATAGGTGGGAGAAGGAGGCCACAGGCTGCCAGCTGGGAACAAAGACACAAGTGTGTGCCCAGCACAACTACACATGCAGCAGCTCACAGCCGGGGAACCTGAGGAGCCTGCTGCTCAGGGAGGTCTGGGCAGCTGAGGTCATGGCCAGTGCCATCTTCCAGATGGAGGTGGTAATGAGGGGTGTGAGGAGGCAGGAGGCAGAGCAGCGTGGCCATGGAAGAGCCCATCGGTGGTACAGCCTGAACAGGTGGTACCATGCCCTCACCACCTTTGAACAATACAGTGATACAGAGACTGTGGGCCAGTACTGCCTGAACGGCAATTCTGAGGCAGCTTTGTAAGAGGTGCAGTGATGAGATGCAGGCCCCCACTAGGGGGAGCACACCTTGACTGTGGAGACAAAGGTCACAGCTGTCATGTGCCTGCTCACCACGGTACCTTCCAGAGACCAACAGGGGACACCACAGGCATAACCCAGTCAGCCACATCAACGGCTCCTCACACAATTCCTCAACGCACTGCTGCCACTTGCTACAGAATACATCCACTTTCCCAGCACACAGGTAGAGCGTACAGCAAACATGCAGGAGTTCCACAGGATAGCAGGTATGCCTGGCATGCTAGGGGCCATCGACTGCACCCATGTCAGCATCTGCACACCACCCAGCCCAGAGGGTAGCCTACATCAACAGAAAGGGCTACCCCAGTGTCAACTGCCAGGTGGTGTGCAATGCCAGGGGCGATAAGCAACATCTGTGCCACACACCCTGGGGAGCACATGATACCTTCATCTGGCACAGCTCGGCACTGTGCCACAGGTTTGAGAGTGGGGTCATCCCACTGGCCACCTTGTAGGTGAGTATGCTGTGAATATGGGCAGCCTGGCACAACAGAGAAAGGTATGAGGGCTGCCAGGGTAGGGGCACCACAGGGTGTGGCTGGGAAGAATGGGGTGTAGCAACACAGTCCACCATGCTAATCATATATCTATCCACACAGGTGACAGTGGCTACCCACTCTGGCCCTGGCTGCTCACCCCATACCGTGCCCATTGACCCCAGTGCAGGAGCGATTCAATGAGGCACACGCCAGCACATGGAACATCATCGAGCGTGTGTTTGGCTGCTGAAGGAACTGTTCTGTTGCCTGGACAGGTCTGGTGGTGCCCTACAGTACAGCCCTTAAGAGGCCTGCGGCCTATTCCTGCTGTATACTACACAACATGGCCACTAACTGTGGGATAGCTGTCGAGGATGAAGAGGGAACAGCAGTGGGGACTACGTGGCCACCAGGCCATGTGGCAGTGAGCAGCCCCACCAGGTGAAGGGAACCCCAGCTGCACAGGATGGCCCAGAGGCACCAGGACACGATTGCAGAAGAGCACTATGGTGCACGGGTAAGTGAACATGTCCCCATGCACGGAATAGTGATTATGGCACAGCGCACAGGCATGGTTGGGCAAGCCATGTGACAGGAGCAGCTGGAGGGGAGCATGGACGGGTGAGGTGGGATGCCGTGGAAACACACGGCACAGCACACCCCACCCACACATTCCCACACACCACCGCACACAAACGACACACACACACATATGCACACAGGCACCAGCAGGCATATGCCCAGAGGCTGGCACCAGGCATGTATCAGACACTGAGCACTGGTGCACAGTAGCAGCTGGTGCTGTGCTGGCATCATCATGCACATGCCACAATGACCAGCAGCCAGGCGGGTGTGCACACAGCCTGTGTGCGGCGACAACCACGGATGCCATGTCCATGGAACTCACATGCACACACCACACCAACGTGCACATGGGGCAGCAGCAGATAGTGGACAGGAGGTGGGTGGTTCAGGACTGCTGCATGGTGCACTGCCACTGTGGACACATGGAATGCCCCAATGAGACCACCCAGCAGACCCAGGCTGTGCGACAGCCACAGGGGTAGTCTATGATGGTCCCCAGAGGATTTACTGTGGGAACATGACCAAGTCTTGAGGGGTCTGCAGGCTCCTGAACATGCCCACTCCAGGCATGCCCAGAATGCCCACAGCAGATCCCAGCATCGACACTGAGGGGTCGCTCAGCGCTGTGACCGGGGTGGAGAATGCACTCGCGGGGTCTGCAGTGGACAGCCATGCACCATGGTGGACACTGTTGCTAGGCCAGCCGTGACCACAGCGGTAAGCTGATCCAGGGCTGCAGTTGTGTCCACCTGCATATGATTTCTGCTGGCCAGGAGCTGCGCAAAGTCCTTGTCACACTGCTCTGTAGCCTGGCGCATCTTGGCACGGGTGCACGCACCCCTGACATGACCAGCACCTGCTGCTCCATTGAGGCCTGCAGCAGATGGATGTGCTCGGGCAGGGTCACCACTCAGGGGCAGCTGGGCGATGCACTGACCCATGGGTGGCATTCGACCCGCTTCCCAGCCTCCCGCTCAGGTGGGCACTGCACAGCAGGGCCCTCTTGGGGCTGCACATTCACTGGCGCACATCGGCGGGCACCACACCCAGACCCCAATGTCCCCGCCAAACTGCGCTGCTGCCCCACCAGCAATTGTGCACTGAGCAGTGCCTGTTTGGCTGCTCCACCACCGCCACCACCATCGGTCAGCGTCGCACCGCTGACACCCATAGTGACACCGAGGGCAGTGGGCAGTGGCGGACAACCACCACCTGGGCACTCTACACTGCTGTGGTGGGTGAGTGGTATGGGTGCCTTCCCTCGACGGCAACACTGCTAACCAGGACGATAGTCTCATCGCTCTTGTGTCGGACCCCGCCCGATCTATGTCTCGGCATACTGTACACCATGGCTGGCGCCAGTCAGAACACAGCCAGAGCCTCGCCTGCAACCTCGCCATGGGCATCCAGGCAGACAGCGGTGTTGGGCTGCATCTGTTCTGGCCCGCAGACACGGTGGAGGTGGATGGGCAGTCCTCCAGGTCCAGGCTCGCCCCAATGGCAGACGCCCCACCCTGCCACTGCATGCAGGTGCTCTGGAGCTGAAAGGAATACAGTCGCATTACTGCCACCGTCACACCAGCTGGCCCCTGCCCCTGCCACCCCTGCCCCAGATGCTGCTGTACCTACCATGCTGTGATGGGCTGCCACCCATCTGGAAGCTGCCACCAGGCACCCCTCAATGGTGCTCGCTGCATGGTGGCCACCACCATCTCCTCCTACAGCATCAGCTAGCGCATGTCGGGCTGTCCATCGCCCGTGGCTGCATGTGTGGCCTGATGGCTGCCACCTTCTCCTTTATCTGGTGCCTGTCTGTGCTGACCTTCTTCTTGCACTCCTGCACAGTCCTCTGATGGCTGCCCTGCTGATTCACAGCCCTTGCCACACCCTCCCATGCTGCGTACCTGGCCTGTGGGGTACCTGTTGGTCCACTCAGCTGATGCTCCTGGTTGAGGTACACCTTGAACAGGCATCCATATCAGACCTGTAATGTTGGGCCTACACTTCATTGCAGGCCCACACTCCTCACCTTCCTCACGATCATTCATGCTGCATCCTGTGGAAATGACATGGTCAGTGACTGCTACCACGCACACCACCCACAAGCCACTGTCCCGTCACCCTCTCAGCCCAGCAGCTTACCTCTGAAGGATGCAATATGGGTCCATGTCCTGTGCTTTCCCACGGCACCTTTATAGTGCATCGCATGCAAATGAGGGATGCGCAACTGTAATGAGATGCAAATGCCCTGATGCACCGTGGATAGGCTGATGAGCTAATCTGCATATGCCAGCTGAATATCACATCATTGCGCCTAGTGCAATGGACTTGCGCAGCTTAAGTCATGGTGCAACATTGTGATATGGCAATAGGCCGGCAGTATGCATGCATGCACCACTGCACCTACACCAATGGCGCAGTACACACACTGCACAATATGCATACAGTGCTCAGCCACTATTAGACATGTGCTGCTTGGGCACTCTGAGGCCTAGCACCCAGGCACCATAGGGCTGAAGAGCACTCTGGTGTCATGTGGTGTTCGATTGCATAGCTATTGGCCAGTAGCCTGTGGTGTCCACATGCCTATTGCGCACCTTGGATGGAGGTCCCAATAGCGCAGTCACACATGGTGTGCTTGCTGACCCCTGACCCCAGGTTCACCCTTTGCCCTTCAGGGTGCCCTGCATGATGTGCTAGTGCAGCCATGCCCGTATGTCGTGCATCTCTGGGGATCGCGCTGCCGTGGTCAACGCATCTCCATGTGGCGTGCATCCCCAGCATGTGGGGCTCGTGTGCTACAGGATGCCATTTTGTTCTACCTTACTGTGATCCAGCAATGCCACACTGCAGCAGTGCCAGGGCACCAAACTGGACCCAGATTGAGTTGGTCAACCTTGTGGCCCCAGGCGGAGCCATATGCGGGCAGCCTGCTTGGGCAGGTGCCCTGAATAAACCACAGATGGAAGTGTGGAAGGAAGTGGCGGATGGGCTTGGAGGAGGCCACTGGTGTCCAGTGCACAAGTGAACAGTGCCACCACCACTATGGGGACCTGCAGCAGAGGGACCCAGAGAGGCTTCAGGCACTGCTGGCACGTGTCCAGAGGGGTGCCGTGCCATGGCCAGGTAAGTGTGCATCATGTGTCTGTACCAAACCAGTGTTCTGTGGGGCCATCAGGGTGGCACACCATGCTCGGGGTGCTGGGGCTGTGTTTCCTGTAGCTCAGGGCATTGCACCATGTGTGTGCTGTGCCAAGGCACTGGAGCTGCACTGGGATGGGAGCATGCTCTGCTGGGGGCCTTTGGTGATGCAGGTACAGTGTGTTCATCTCTCTGTTACCTTCCTAGGCCCTGAGGACAGGAGGAGAGGCCAGACTGGCAGGCACTGTGGATAGACCAGGAGGGCCACCACTGGGTCTCCTATTGGGCTGCAGGCTGCATAGGCAGTGCAGCGGGACTGGTGCGGGGTGCCGCAGCATGCAAGTAGGCACTGTTACATGCTACATTGTTGTGCAGGGTGGGCAGCGGGGGTGAGGTGGGACCACGGACCCCTGTGTGCATAGCCATTGCAGCTGTGCACCACCCACAGTGACCACTGCACCATGCTGTGGCTATCACGCGTGTGTGGCTGCCACAGGTGGGCTGTGGGTGCATCCAGCTGCCACCTGTGTCACTGCCATCCTGCTGCTTTACCATGCTGCCTGCCTGTCATGGTGGTGGTGGTGTGTGGCCCATGTGTGGTGGTGGTGTGCTGTGTTCCACATGGCTGCGATGAGCCAGATTGGCGGCATGTGAGGCGCACTCACTGCGGGTGGCTGGGTACCATTCAGGGGCGTATGTCACCACTGTCTGCTGTGCACAGTGGGTGGGATAGGGTGTTCCAGACATGCACTGATTCTGTATGCCCTGCTTTGTCCTGGGTGCTTCGTCGACTGGCTGTGAACACCCGCCTCCTGAGGAGGAGAATACTTGTGGTCTCCACTGCCACATTGCAGGTGGTGAGGATGCTGCAGAGGCCATCCATGGAGGCTACAGCACTAGGCAGCAGTGGGGTGAGGCCACCCGTAGGCCCATGACCCTTTTACTCTCCTGTTCCCCTTCCCTTGCCCTCCTTGTCACCTTGTCTTGCCCTGACCCCTGTCCCCTTCCCTCCCTTCCTGACTTAACCTTTTGTAAATAGCTAGCCCATTTTCCTGTCCTGTTACCTGTATATATCTGTGTATAGTTGTGTTTTATTTCTGTTGTTAATACACTTTTCTATGAGTTACACATCTGTGTCTGGGTCTGCTTTGCAGCTGGCGTGTGGGGCCATGCTGCAGTGGTGTGCATGGTGGCTGTGAGGTATGCCTGGGGTGGCCAGGGGTTATGCCTGGTGGTGTTCACCCATTGTTCAGTGGCTGTGCCCTGGGGTGGCTGTGGCCTTTCTGTTCAGGTTGTGTGGCATGTGTGTTGTGTGCTGTCTGCCTGTGTGTTGCCAGCTGTGGTCCGGTGGCACTGCACGTGCATTCCTGTGGAAGGTTGCCAGTGGCTGTTCACCAGTGGCCATTGGTGTCACCCTGACTCCGTGCACCACTGTGGTGTATGTAGGCAGGGGCCTGTGCCTCCCATGTGCACTGGGCAGTGTTCCATTTTGTGCTTGCCGTGCCTCACTCCTGGCACCCTCGGCACCCTGGTGGTGGGATATCCCGTCCCAGTTGCTTGCTCCTTGCTGTGCTAGTTGCGGTTCATGTGTGTCCTGGTGCAGGCACCTCTGCCTGCACCCCTGGTTGCGCTGTTGCTCATGTTGGTTTGCTCCTGGTGCAGCCCTGGTTTGTGCTATGGTGCATCTGTACAATATTCAGTCAAGTTAGCTGGTGCATGCAGTCATCGCACAACCTGTGGTCTGTGCTTCATTGCACCATGGCACAGTGGATTACACTGCGAAGTCTTGACCTGGCTTTGGCACATTTCTGAATATCCCACCTCTTTTTTGATGTGCTATGCTTTTGTGCTTGCATTCACTTTTTGTTGCACTATGCTTTTTGTATGCATTCACTTTTTGTTGCTGTGCTTTTGTATGCATTCACTTTTTGTTGCACTGTGCTTTTTGTATGCATTCACTTTTTGTCGACTATGCTTTTTGCTTGCTTTCCTTTTGTTGTACTGTACTTTTTGTTTGCATTCACTTTTTAGTTGTGATGTGCTTCTTTTTTTTGCATTGCATTTTTAGTTGTGCTGGCCTTTTGTTTGCATTCACCCTTAAGTTCTTCACTTTCTTTTTTATTTTTTACTTTAATTTTTTGTTGTATGACACTTTAGGTTTGGTTTGTTGCTTTATTTTTTGTTTGCATTTAATTTTTTGTTATTGTTGCTCTCATGATTTGATTGCATTTCACATTTTTGGTGTGTATTGCTCTTCAGAGCCACTGTAAAATCCTCTTTTAGTTGCAGAAACCCTTGAAAAGGAGCCAGAGAAAGTATAGTTCGTCACAGAATGGTGTTTCACTTTCCTTTCTTGCCACATGCCGTTCCATGATAAGGAAGTACTGCATTTGCCTCCTGAATTCAAGATAAATGGGAGGTACTTGGCTGGCCACTGTGGAATCGCTGAAGTGGAGTGCTTCTTGATTTGAGAGTGCTTCAAAATACATTGTAAATTAGAGGGTGTGCTCTCTCCTCACTCAGGCGCTCTTTTCCTCTACTAGACTTCTGTGTCACAGTTCAAAATGGGGCAGCAATAACATTTACTTTCAGCCACTCTGCTCTTCATTAAACAATTTCCCTCTGGCGAGCACTCCATTGAAAAGGACTGCTGCCCTTAAAATAAAGGAGGGCTTAAAAATAAAAACAAAAGGAAAAAAAAAAATTAGTCCAGAGCAGAGTGGCTGAAACTTTCGTTATAGCAATCAAACACCGCTCTGCTTCAGGGAAGAATTAAAAGGACAGGAACGTCCCTATATAATTATATTTGGCTGCCCTCAGGAAATAAATAATAAAACAGAGGACTAAGTTAAATAAAATAAACCTCTTTCCTCACAAAGAAATAAGAGACACTGCATCTCTCCATTAACTCCCTTAGCCCCTTCCATAAATTCTATGAAAGCAATAGGGGCCAACAAACAAAAGTGTATCTATTTATGTTATAAAATAGATACAGAAAAATAATGAGCTGGTGATAAATTGGTAACTGACCTGCAGGAAAGCTTGTCCTGAATGGATCCTATAGGATGACAGCAGCCCCAGTGACTTATATTTATACTAAAATATTTGAGGATACAAGCTGACCAGTGGGTGGAGCTTAGCCTTCCTGATTGATTAAACTCATGTTGATAATAATTCTGGCCAGCACTATAAAATGTGAGTTTTTTTCAATGTTATAAGCCCTTTTACTTTTTTTTTTTTGGGGGGTAATTTATGCTCCTGTTGCTCTGGCCCTTACCTCTGAAGAGAGCCCCAGCCCGTTCCCCTGGGTCCACCAGCCATCACTGACCCATACCCCAGAGCTTACTCCCCCGGTGAGGCTGGTGGGGTTCCCCAACCCCCACCAGAGACTGGATCCAGTGTGGCCAGTACCATGGCTAACTGGGAGTGGAACCTGTGAGGCTCCCTCCTTCATGCACCACAGCAATGATTTTCTAATCCATTTTTTGTCCCTTGGAGATGGGTCGTGAAATGGCGTCAGTGGAGGGAGCATGCACACATCCGCATGTACTCCTTCAGGTGTTGGCACCATCTTCACCTACTTCTGCAACATCAGCAGTGCTGCCCCCAGCCTCCGCTAGTGACTAGTCATATGCCGACCACTGGCACCCCACCCCAGAGAAGAAGAGCAGTCCCTTGAATGCCAGTCCTTCTCCCTCTGTCAACCCAGCAGTCCATGCTCATTCCCAAATATGGGTCACCAGCGTAGCGTGGTAAGCATCCAGCACCTCAGCCCTCCAGCACCACTGGGCTGGCAGGGTGCCCTTTTTAACAAAGGCTTAGAAATAACCCTTTGTTTTTTGTACAGGTCGGGTTTTAAGCCTCAGAGGGATAATTTTGGTTAAGGGGCATAATGTGGGCAGATCACATTACAGATGATGTCACCCTGAAATGTATATAAACCTGCCACTAGGGTTTAGTATTTTTGATAGGGTGGGTCAGTAGATAAGCTGGCCTTGGAAGGAAGAAGGTGTGCATGTTCACAGGCTGTGCTGGAAGGACACAGGAAGGTGTCTGTGAATTAGCTATAGGAAGCCTGTTAGATGTGCAGCATTAACACCTTGTATTTTCCTTTTGTTTTGTTTTCCTTTCTGTATATAGTTACTTTATCATTTTGATTTTTATGAGAAAATAAAATGGCAAATGTCATTTGGCTTTTTATGCACTGTAATCATTGTCTGCTTGATTAATGTTGCCTGCTACCTCGATTCTGCAGGCTCAGACAGAAAACACAGCTCCCAAGGTCAATCGTCTATTTTTCCATTTGCAAATTATATACTGCAAAGCCACTAGAGGTCAACAACTCGTGGAGGTTGCAATTCTCTTCCCACTGCTGTCCCCTAACACTTCTAATTCTGGGTCCTTCATACCTAAAGCAACTTACCTACACCCCTAACAAACAATCAGTGGTGTGATCTGAATCCTGTAAGCCAGTACATCATGGCCAAGTTCTCAGCACTATACATTCCAGTCTGCATAATGTTTCTTTATATTGCTAACTATTTCATAACTGCACCCCTTACTCACCCTCCGCTGCACAGTGAGGAGGTCCCACCACACAATCTCAATACTGAATCCTGGTCTGTGTATTTCACTCCTACTTGCCTGCCAAAGTGGAGTTGTATACCTTGCAGCTGGCTCACCAGAAGATTGAAATGTCCTCTCTTTTGCTAAAAATGTAAAGCAGCTATTTACCTCCTCTATCAGACCATTCCTACTACTTCTCCGGCTATTAACCCTTGTGGATGACAGTGAGTTTAATCCCAGACCCACCATTCTTTCATCTGCAACCCCAACATCATCATATGAAATGCCGAAAGGGCTAGAAATTGCTCATTTAAACATACATAGTCTCAGACCTAAGATGTCTGAGCTAGAAGACTGGATTAATCTATACACTCCTGACATCCTGGGCATCTCTGAGACATAGCTGAAACCTTGCATCAAACAACATGATGTTACTGTGCCTGGATACAAATGTTTCAGGAAGGATCGACTGTGAAAGGGGTGGTGGTGTCCTCATGTGTGCTAAGAAGCACTTAGATGCTGTTGAAATACCACGTGTCTGAATGTGGACCTTCTGCTATTGAATTGATCTTCCTTTCCCTCACCCTTGGCACCATAAAAAAAAACTCATAGTAGGTTATGTATACATGCCCTAAGGTAGCAGTCCTGTCCTCCTCCTTCATTAACCTCCCTTACTAACCTCCCATGGCATGACCTCATACTTGGAGGTGACTTCAGCGTTGACTGGCTTAATTTTAACTCTTTCAAACTAACTGCCATCCTGGCTGACACAAATCTGGTTCAAATGATTGGTGACCCTACCGTATTAATACAAAGATGGTTAACCATACTTTACTTGACTATATGGTCACAAACAGTGCCCCAAAGATAAAATTAGCGGAGGTCCTCTCAGGTGGTATAAGTAACCACTCGCTGACACTCTGTGTGATGGCGTAACAACTTCCCCAACCTGCCTCCCAAGATCATCATTGTTCGGGACATGTCAAGGTTTGACATGAACAACTTTGTCAATACCATCCATGGAAACTGATTGGGATGCAATTAATACCCTGCCGGACATTAACTTAGCACTAGACTATTTTGTGGCAAAATTCACTAACATTGTTGATCAACATGCCCCTTTAAAGAGTTGCCAGGTAAAGGTATTAAAGCACCATGGCTTACCAAGGAATTAAGGCAGTTCATGTCCACTCGCAATAAGGCATGGAGGACTTATAAGGATAGTGGGTTACTACCAACTGGCAAACAAATAGACAACTAAGGAACAGCTGCAAGAACTCAATCCAAAAGCTAAATGACTCCACTTCAAGAGAGTCCAAATTGAGCATTTTAGTAATCCAAAAGAATTCTGGCGACAGGTTAATTCTCTTTTGAAGGGTAACACCTCTGAAACCCCCGTTCCCTTGATGCCCAGGCGGTCTCTCTCACTGACCCCCATCTATCACCTGTGACTTCAATGAGTTCTTCACCAATCTGGATAGGTACACATCAATATTTTCTAATTCATCCACTCCCTCCCAACCTGACTCCCTGCCATCAGTCGAATCTATGGACTGCCCTGCCTTTCATATAAAGATTACAACCCCCTTGTGGAGGTTCACCATCTCCTCATGAACCTAAAGGCTGACAGCTCACCTGGCCATGACACTCTAGAGCTTAAATTCCTTAAATTGGGAGCTGATGCCCTTGCCTGCCCTGTGTGAGATTTATTAATCGATCCTTCCTTACTGCTCCATCCCTGAAAATGTAAAGTAGAAGTGGTCATCCCCATCCACAAGGAGGTCCCAACTCAACAGTGGACAATTACGACCTGTTTCAATACTTTGCCCTCTAGCAAAATACAAAGCAGATATTCTATGACTACCTTGACCTCCACCATCTGTTCTCAACCTCTCAGCATGGGTTTAGGAAAACCACAGCACACTTACAACTCTAATTAAAGTCACCTCGACATATTCCATGAGATGGACCATTACTGAGCCACTGGGTAATTTTCATAGACTTGACCAAGGCTTTTGGCCTGGTTAACAGTGCCTTCTATTACAACAACTGCATGTCCTTGGTATTGATGCCACTGCCCTGTCCTGACCTAAAGTTACCTTTACAGCTGTACCAAAAAAGTAAAATGGGCAGGCTCCCTATCTGACCTGAGGCCCATTACCCATGGTGTCCCCAGGGCTCCATATTGGGCCCATTACTTTTTCTCTGTATATTAATGACCTCCATAATAATTGTGGTATGGCTGCTGTTCACCTATATGCAGACAATGCTATCATATACCATTCCTCTTCTGATATTGGGTGGCACAATTCAGCACTAGCCTCTAATTTCCACACCCTTAAGGACTGGTTCCTTCAGAAGCAGCTTGTCCTTAATATTAAAAACAAAGAGCATGTTATTCTCTAACTCATCTGCACCAGCCCTCCCCTCTGGCTATCCTTTCACATACAGAGGATGCACTCGAATCAGTCAGGTCCTTCAAATACTTAGGAGTCACCTTAGATCCCTCATTTACCCTGGATGTGCATGTTGCAGCCATCACTAAAACTATAAACAAAATAATCGGTGTCCTCTTCGCATCCATCCGTTCCTTACATTGAACTCATGCTGCAAGATTGGGGATGCCACACTCCTGTGTCTCCTTAAGAATGGTGCTCCATTACTACTCTCTGCTTCCACATCCATACTATCACACCTGTCACAGGCCTACCATAGAGTTGGCAGGTTTGCTCTCAGGGCCAATGCTCAGCACCATCACCTGCGATCTCCTGTCTGCCCTAGGATGGCTACTCTATGAATTTAAATTACACTATGACACACTAAGCTTTATACATAAGCTTGTACATTGCTTCACTCCTCCTTGCCTTGTGATATTTTTCAATGTCATCTACCTCGATGTACCCTCAGATCTACCTCCTTTCCTCTTCTCTCAGTGCCAAACTTAAGACTCTCCATGCCTCAGAGATTGTTTGCATTGTCTGCTGTGCCACTGGAACTCTCTGCCTCCTTCTATACTAGTCTGCTCCCCTCTCAATTTCAAGGTCGCTGTTAACTCACCTAACCACTTCACCTTGCTCCTACTTCCACTGACTCAAACCCTGTTCACGTCTTGCATGATTCTCCTAGCAAAACTTCCCTCTCTCTTTCTCTATCTCCTGCTCTCCAATACAAAAAAACATGTAAATGACGTCTGAATGTATATAGGTTTTGTTGACTGTGCTTTAAATTGCTTATTTTTGCATAACTGAATGTAATTGATGTACTCTCTTACTGTATGACTGTCTGTTGACTGTGCTTTAGATTGCTTATTTTACATAACTGAATGTAATTAATGTACTCTTTTACTGTATGACTACTCCTTGTCTAATTTCTTGCATCAATGAATGCATTATCAATGTATACTTCCCAGGTCGCCCCTGAAAAGGACAGTCTTGTCTCAGAGGGCCTACCTGGTTACAAAATTCAATAAATAAAATAAATAAATGTTATCCAGTATAGCCACAGCCAGTGACAGATGCAACAAGCAAGGGTCAGGACGGGGAAGAAGCTGGTTGCAGTAGCTGGCCTCCAGGACCTTGTGCCTCACTAAGTCAGGGTTTGAAAAGTTACCTACACATCTTTTTGGGTGGCATTTACCACCTGTGCAAATTTCTCAATATCCTGCTGTGCCCGATACAGGGATGACCCCTCATTTACAGACGTAGCTAGTAACTTAGCCCTTGGGTGCTAACGGGTTTTGCCCATGCAATGGGGTGTCTGAATATAGACCCCAGCCACAAATCAGGCACATAACCCAATTTGCAAGGGAACCACCCTTAGCACCTGACTGAAGTTCTGAATATCTGGCCCTATGTGTCACAAATGGTGACACTCAACAGAAAGTTTTAGACAGACAACTGAGGTGAGGACAATTAGAAGACTGAGGGTACTTTAGCAACCCCAAAAGGGTCTAGGTCTGCCTCTGGTTGAGAACACTTTACTTGTCAGCTTCTGGGGCATTTTTTAATTATTTTTGAGTAAGAAAAACAAGCTACTTTTCTTTATATCTTACATTAAAGCATAAACCTTAAAACATGCTTTAGTTTCTATTTTGTATGGTGTATAACACTTTATTAATTTAGAACACTATGAAATTGTTAGCATAAGAGTACGTCTTCACTGAAAATATAGACTTGAGTACTAGAAAACAATTTATATATTTTGTTGTGTCCTATTGAAAATGCAGTTAATGTTTAAAAATAGAATTTTAGAAATTTGAAGTCCTAGTATAAATAAAACTGCGCAGTACAAACATAGTTTTTAATTCAGTTCTCACCAAATTACTAAAACCTATTAGTATATGATATGATATATTTACCACAGTATTGCAATTGTTTTTATTGTGTGCAGTATAGTACAGTATTTCTTACTTTTCCCAATGACAGTACTCCCAGCAAGATGTTGCTAAATTAGTTTGTGCATCAAATGGCAAGTAGCAGGTCTGAATGGCAATTTGGTAAATGGACAGTCCAGAATGTGAGCATGGTACACATGATGCCAACTATTGGGGAGCAAGCAAAGCAGATAAGGTTTGAAGTATATGTATTTTTCTTAAGAAAATGTTACTTTCAATATATTATACAGTACTTAAATATTAGTGAGCATGGAGGCTCTTGCAAATAAATGAAAGTCAAATTAAGATGGTCAGAAATCCCTTATAATTAAAAGGAGAAATGTGACAAGGATCTTATTGTATTAGACTTGCTCTTTAGAATGTTCCAACTAAAGATTATGCCATTGACTTGTATGTAAGCCCCCTCGTGGGGGGGCTTGCTCTTGGTGAACCCCCTTCGGCACCGTAGGGAGTTTTGGCTTTTGGGACATTTTCGGTTTTTACCATTAGGGGCAGCACCTTTGGGAGTATAAAAGGTTAGGTAAATGCATGGAGAGGCAGAGTCAGCAGTTGTAAGCAGGGCAGTCTCTGAGGCCCCCAGTATTAGGTAGGTTGGCCTACAGCAGCGGTGCGCCAGTCGACTTAGGGGTGCTCCATGGGAGGGAGTGAGTTCAGGCAATAGCAGTTTGTTGGGGTTCCAGGAATATTCAATTCCCCTGAAAGGAGGTAGAAGAGGGAGGAAACCAAAACAATGGAAGACAGGAAGGCTGACACGGGTTGGGTGCCTGGACTCTTTGAAGGTATGTGCTCTGGGCCAGTGTGGCTGTTGCGGTGGTGGCAGTGCTGCAAAGGTGCCATTGGTTGGTGGCAGCACCGGCATGCTCTTTACCTGCATGGCACAATGGCCTGGATGGGAGGCTGGAAGGAGGGACGCAGCCTGAGACTCGATGGGACCTGCCATGCCCATGTCTGGAACATGCCCATGTCTGGGGTGGGTCTTTAGCCTGGTGAAGGCTGTGGTTCTTATGAAAACTGAATAGAAAGGATGGGAGCCACTGCACTGTTTGATTTGAGCCAGTCGCCTCAATGGGACACTAGAAGTGGATGTTCAGTTATCTGTGGGCACTGGGAACAGCTACAGGAGGAAAATGTAGGAATGCTCACTATTTGGAAGCAGCCTTGGAGGCTAGGCTGCTCATCACCCCAGGGACTATTCTCCTGGTGGCAATAGAGGATAAATCACTCCCTGAAGAGGAAATAAGGAAAGGAATTAATTTGGGAATTGTGCAATTCAAACAATTGGGTTTCTGTGGAAGAAACTGGGTGCTTATCTAAAGAGCAGGTGCTATCAGTTAGTCCTGAAAAGCTGTGATAATCTGCTGTTCACTGACTGTGGAAGATTCATGCCTAAGGCTGCCAATCTCCTTTTTCCCCAGTAGTTAAATTTGTTAGCTCCATGGAGCTATGTTTCTGAGGTTTAAAGTTTGGCTCCTGGGCCCTATAATCATTATGGTGCCCCAGGAAATACATTTTCTTGGTTTGGCTAAACTGGTGTCTGTTTGGTGATTGCAACAGCATCTCAAATGAATTAACTGTCTTCATATGTCTGTTTATTTAAGAGCTAATCAATTTCCTAATAGTCTTATGGAGGGACTCTAGATTAATTCCACCTCAGTCCTGAGTCCTGGAGTGGTGAGAAGGTGAGACTAGCAGCTCCACATTTTTGCTCCTGCTGGGGTTGAAGGCTAGCATCTGGGGGTTCAGAGGCACTCTGCAGGTGAGGAAGCGTCTAAAGGCAGGGTGCCTTCAATTTTCTTTTCTATCAAGGATGTTTTACAAGTTATCTCATGGCAATGTTCAGGATGGTGCTTTAGGTCTGCAACCCTTCCCCATTCTTCACCAGGTACCCCTAGACAGGGGAAAGGCAAGTTTACATATAAACAAAATAATTCTTTATTGTAACCAGCTGCAGCACTACCAGTTGATTTGGCAAATTATTTTCCAAAATCTCTGAGGACATTTTGCAAGATTATCTACAGCACAGGTGGTCCCAGAGAATTGTTGTTCTTTAGGTATATTCAGAGAATCTTGGAAGATTGTATGCTGAATCAACTGTTACCCGTTCATAAATAAAGGAAAACATTTTTCTACAAGCAGCCTAGTCAGAAATGTTTTGTCCATTCAGACCAACTCACATGTCCATGAAGAATCACGTAGATAGTAAATGGATCTAAGAAAGGATCCAGAAGTTTAAGGAAAAACCTGTGTATGCAGCTGCTCATTGACCGGGGTAGGTGAGATGTCATAAGCTGGCCATAGCTGTGAAGAACTATTCTACAGTTGGCCCTAGTAACATGCAGGTTGTGATAAGTTAATAAGATTTGCTTTTCAGAGAGGAACATGCTGTGTTAGATCCGGTGGAAGTCATGAATGATGAATTCAGTGCGCCACATTATGTGTCACACTGGATCGTAAACATATTGTTGATCAAGCCATCCTTCCTGTCCTGAACTAGAGATATGCAAAGTCCGTGAAATTCACTACACACAATTTTGCACAATCGTGTTGTGAATTTTGCACAATTCATGTATTATGCATCCTGCAAATTGCAGAATTTCACCATGGAGCATGAAATTTCACCTGCAGATTCCATGCTCCATCAAAAATGCATGAATTTCAATGCACAAACTCACACAATTCATGTGATCTGAATTTCAGCCTGCCATCCCAAAATTTGAGAATTTTGTGAAGTGCAAATTTTCGACGCCAGCGTGGCGTTCACGGGCAAAGTACCCTACAGCTTCAGTTAAATTGTCTGTCTCCTTCTTCTAGATGTACTTTTCATTGGTTACCCCTTGTTTATAAAATGGAATAAGCAGACCCCTGCTTATCTATCCAATAGGCTTACAGTTCCTGTCCACAAATCTAGCCTTAGAGATGTGTCTCAGAGGTCTTTTACCAATATTTCAAACTCACTTTGGGAAATAATGCTTTTCATATTCTGCTCCACTTTCCTGGAATAATGTGCCTCCTCAGTTAAGAACTTTACCACCCCTTGGCACTTTTAAAAATTGCCTAAAGAAATGGTTATTGCAAGAACAATTTACTTGTAATTGTTTAAATTAATTTGTCTATGTCAGTGTATGTATTTACTGTTTTAATTTGACTTGGGACATTCTGTAAATGAGACTTGTTTCTCATAGAACCCATCCTGTAATTTATGCAACTTTTAAATAAAATAAAACATGTCTGTTAGTGTTAGGACACTGGGAATACAGTATCCCCTACTCTTTTGATAGTGTTACAAGATGATATTTTGCCTTGACAAACAGCATAGATGGGCAGAAGGATTCCTGATTTTACACTTCTAGAGGGATGGCACCTTCATCAGGGCTGAAACCCCACCCCTGCTCATGAACAGTACTGTAGTGACAGTACTGATTATGAGCCCTAAGCCCAATGGTGTGGTACTTGACCCACAATGCTTTGCAAGTGGTGTCAGGGCTACCTCTGAGTAATCACACTGACAGTGTTGGGATGATAAGGAATTAAATGTCATTGTTGTGTTTGATTGTACTTAGCATGAGAATATTTTATTAAAATGACTGGCATTTTCAGAGGTGTGTCTACCGAGGCCCTTGCAGCTGAAGCTGCAAGGGACTCGGCAGTACAGACCAATGACCAGGCACTCTGGTCATGACACTACTCACTACTTATTGGCCAGAAAACTTCACTAGGAGTAGCTGCCCTATCAGACAGCAGCTGGCTCATTTCTATTTACATGATACCACCCAGCAACCAGCTGAGTGGAGTCATTATCACTGTCCTGCACATAACAGTCTTTTGGGATAGCTTACCTCCTCTACCGGGTGCATTAATAATACTGAGAAGAGAAAGACACAGAGAGCAAGAGTGAGCTGCACTGATGGCTGTGGCCAAAACTAATTTACCTCTTGCAGCAATCAACTGGCATGCTCAAAAATACTTCTTCTAGCTTGTAAAAATGAATGCCAGTTGCTGGCATTCATTTACAATAGTTCAGTAGCATTGATTGGGTACCCTCCTCCTCTCTCTCTGTAATGTGTTTTAAAAGTGAGGAAAGAGATGTGGTCTGAGTGAGTTTGGGCCCCTGTACCAATGAACTGTTGCAGCCTTACTAGGATGGCTCGCCTCCCTCCACCGGTACAATGATAACAATTGGAGAGAGAGAGTGAGAGCAAGTCATATAGACAGTCATGGCCTAATTTATCTCTCTAAGTCTGGATATTTGCCTGAACTCATAGGCTTCTCTTCTCATGAGTTTGCACCCACTTATACTGCCAAACTGTGGTAGCATTGCTGGGACAGCTTTCTTCCTGTCCTGGTCTTATGATAACACGGAAGACAGAAAGAGTGAAAGTGAGCCTTAATGACAGCCATAGCTAGAATTTACATCTGTAAGTCTGGATACTTACCAGGACTCATGGGCTTCTCTCCTCTCCTCATTGCATTATGTGCACATTACTGTAGAAACCAGGAGAGAGGGGAGAATTTTATAAAGCCAGAGTTACAACACAAGAGAATGACTTATGTGAAATAGGAGGTTGAAACACACATACACACAATATATATATATAATTTGTGTGAAAGAGGGTGGCAATAAAAATAAATGATTTATGTGGAAATGACTAGGAGGGCACAAGCACTAGGAATTAATAAAGTACAAATTACGGTGGTAGGTGCTAAAGCATACAAAATGGATGCAATCTTGTGTAGTTTTGAGAACCAGCTGAGCAATGACATGGTGAAGTGATTGACAGGTTGACTGGGCAAAGTCGGTGTGCAGGTAGCTGCACTCAGAGTCTATCCTTCTCTGCACTATCAGTACCAAACACTTGCATAGAAATATATACAAGCAAACATTTGGCATTGACAAATGCTTAAAGGTTCATATTAACATGATGCTATAGTCCATGTGCAGTGATTACACTGTTACAAGTACAATTGTATACAAAAGGAGGATGCTTCAGTTTGATTTTTAGCTACTTCCTCTTAATTAAAGACAAACCTGATCCCACAAATTTTCTGATATGACAGTCTTTATCCCAGTGTGTAGTGCTTGCAAATAGGGCAGGTAATTACAGTTCAAGTGGTTTATCTTTGTGTGCATAATTAAATGTAACAGCAATCCCCTGTAAGTAAGTAAAAGATCTAAAACCTTTTGAGTTTTTAGAACATGAGGCTCTCAACTAGAAAGATAAAAAGTGCATTAAGCAGTTTAACAATCCTATTGAATATGCATTATGAATGCATTTTAATGTGAAACCAGTGGTAGGAAGAGAAATAACTGTTAACATGTTTTATCCAGTGAAAATTATTCTTTCTAAAGCTCATTGCAAAATGTTTATAGCATTTGCATAAACTAATGTAAGTAGTTGTATTAATTTACATTTAATAATTATTTACCAGGAAAAGCCACTATTGAGCATGCTCATTTATAAGGAGGTCCTGGGAAGGACAGCATACAAAAATCAGGATATAGTGATATTGGTGCAAAGTAATACATGAGTGTAGAGCATTAGCATACACAAATATAGTCAAAGGAAAGCATACTATAACAATGCAAAAAGCATAGAAAATACAATTTAAAGTAAGTTATATAAAGAAAGATCAATGGCTAGCCATTATTCTTAGTGTGAGCAAACACCATATGATAGAGACCAAAAATATGTAAAGGAAAATAGTGAAATAAACATAGTTCATCCACAGGAGCAGGTTTCGTGTGTAGATTTCCAATGAGAGCTTTAAAGAAAGCTGTGCAAAACACTGTTACCAATTCCCAGAGCTGCAGAAACACCCGTTTAGCATTACCTTTATGTGGTTGCAAGCCTCCAGCTAACCTTTCATCATTAATTTACCGTTTCTGTGCTACTGAGCTCTGTGCTGGAAGCTGTCATTTGGACACACCACACTTGCGGGAAGACCAAGTGTGCACTCTGTTCAGCAGTTTCCTTCCTTCCTGCTCTGCTGGAATGCTCATTTGTGATGAACTGGGCAAATTTTATGGAGGAAAACAAACTTGTGTAGCATGTACTACTCATTTAAGTGAACATTTAGAAGTAATCCCGTTGAAAATGGAGCATGGTAACCAGTTTAATTTTTAGTTGAATGTTGAAGTTCTGAGTTCGGACAAGCACATTAGTGGGATAATAGAAGCCAAGTCTGGCCCACTTTTTTGCATAGAGTCTTGACATCAGCATGGAAGAATCACCTGTTGTCGAGCAAGACGCCTAGGTATTTGTATCTATCCATCTACCACCTCAAGGGTATCTCCCAATAGTGTAGTAATGATTGGAGCTGATGTGCTGGTGAGGTGGCATGGTTTGAGGTGAATAACATAACCTTGGTCTTACTAGCATTTAGAAGCAGTTTAGATTGCAAAGGTTGATCTGTAGTGTATTGAAGGCAACTTGAAGGTCAGAAAATGCAGCTCCAGTGTTGGGCCTTGATATGCAAGAGTGATTCCATCTGCATAAAATGCAAACTGAGCTGGTCCACCGGCTGTGAAGATTCACTGCTGCGGTGCCAGTGACCCGAGTTGGGGAATGGACTCGGGCGTCCAGAGGCAGACTGGGAGAAGGTTGGAACATCTGCCAACTGCTCGCCTTCTCTCTCGGGGAAGGGTGGGGTAGAGGACCATTGCCTACTGACCCTGGAAAGGCTGGAGTACAGCAGCACACTTGGTTCCGCTAGCTGAGGAGCATGACAGATGCTGGCATCTACTTGCATCCCAGACATCACGCTCCTGCAGGAGAAAAATGGGAAAATGGTGCACTGGTCAGTTGGGTGATGGCCCCTGGATCCTTGCCACCGAGCTCCCAAACTGTCATCAGCCACCTCAGCAGCACACAGAACAATATGGCAAACTGGTAGAGGCTCATTCCCTGTGAAGATGGGGACCCACCCAATGAATGGATACATTGGGGTACCCTAGTTCTGGCTGTGATGTTGGGTGGTGGGGGACAGGGGCTGCCAGGGTGACAATCAGTCCAAGTGGGGCCTGAATGAGGAACTGACCAGTGTACATGGTGGGAGCAAAAAAACAAAAATACAAACTGTCCTCATGAATGTTTGCCCCAAAATCACTGAAGAACAGCATGAAAAGTAATAGGCCAAATACAGACCCTTGAAGGACACCCCTAAAGACCATAATACCAGTAGAGTATTGACCTTCTACTCTGACTTGTGCAACCACCCAAATATTACTGTATAGCAGGTTATATTGGAGCCCGTTTAATTTAGCGCGTCTGATATGCAGTCGATATTAGCGCCCGTTTAAATGTGCGGATGGTTCACCCGCAATTACAGTACTGCTGAACTCTGAAATCTGTAGAAGTCCAGGTTAGTGACCCCTCAATGGTACAGCTGCTCAGATGTGATGCCACACACTCTTCTTGGCTGCTTAGTGGTATCACGCCCTTGTTTACCTCCTGTTGCCATGGTACATCACCCATTGTGTGCCATTTTCTCCTTAGACCTCTGCCATATATCATGATACCACTCCTCTGGAGTTCCCTTACAGAGCACTTAACTGGCCTGATCGCATTTACTGGGACAGCAAAAGGTCCACCTGTGCATCTACCTCCTCTATCAGTATGTCTGTTTCCTCTTGCACTAAGTTTTTTTCTTGTGGTGTTTGCCTCCCTTATCCTAAAGCATTTCAGTCCTCACTCCACCACGTCTTGTGGTGATCTGTTTTAGCACATCTTCCGTCAAGCCATCCCATTGCACCTCTTTATGTGATGTAGCTTGTGTCTTGCACAATTTCTGAAAATTCAGCATAAAACATGAATTTTTCAGACTCGGGCGCATGATGTTTGCTGCACCGACATTTGATGCAAGTTGCCAGTTTGATGCAGCTTGCATTGATCTAAAACACCTCTGAAGTTGGGCACAGAATGTATAATGCTGTGGACCACATTATGAGAATAAATGAACAGCTGTCACAGAAAGAGGCAAAAATATGAGTAGGTAGTGAATGTTAAACAAAGCGGTGGGATTGCGAACAGCTGCATAGTAGAATGTACAGGAACTACATATAAGTAGATAATATTAGCGATCCGAATATATTAGCGGTATTTCCGTTTCAGGTAATATCGCTAAAATAAAAGGAACGCTATTATCCTTCTATACAGTAATTAGAAAACCAGCATAGGGAACTTCACCAATTTCTATTTTGTTCAACTTTTGTATTGAAATATTGTGATCGACAGTGCAAAAGCCTTCCTTAGAAAAAGGAAAATAGCTTGTTTACTATCAGTGGCTTCTAGCCAATCATTAGTCACTTTAGCCAGGGCAGAGATGGTACTGTGTTTTCATCTGAAGTCAGATTGAAGGTGTGTGATGATATCTGAGTGCTCCAGGAGGACTCTCAGTTGGTGTTACCACTTTCTCCAGGTTTAGCCAAAATAGCAAGGATGGAAACTGAATTATAATTAGGTTACAAGCATCTCCAGAACTGAAGAGTGATATAATACGTGCTGTTTTCCAAAGAGGGATGTCACAACCAGACAGCGATTAAAAAAAAAGGTAATGGGTGCCATGAACTCTGAAACCAAATTGTAAGAAAAAGTTCCAGACCAACAGCAGCAGCCCTTTTTGATGTTTACCCTAATAGGAGTTGCTCAGTGTCCTTAAAGGAGATGGGCTGGAAAAGAAAATGAAATGGCCAAGTGGCTATGTGGATTTCTAGTGTACTGGGGAGGATAGAGTGGCTTGCAGCTAAGAATCTTCAAAGGTTAGATCAGCTGAGCAAAACTGGAAAATATTTTTTCTAAAGTGATATGCTTATCATTTATTGGTTTATCGTTTACTAGTATTTTGTGCTGAAGGTTGGAGGCGGAAGAAGTACCTTCAATTGATGTGGCAGTTTTCCAAAACTTGGATGCATCATTTTTATTTTGTCCACGAAATTTAAGTAGATATTGGCCTTGGTGGTCCTAACGAGTTCAATACAGAAATTTCTCAACTGCCTGAAAGCAGTCCAGTCAGAGTCAGATTTTATGCACCTGGCAGCAACCCAGAACAACTGAAGAGATCTTAGCCTCAAGAAGATGAAAGAAACAGAAACGAAAAAAAGTATTAACGGCATACAGGAAGATCACAGAACTGAGCCAAGAGTGTTGGACTTGGTATAGAAATTAATCTATCCATTTCAGTGCTAACCAACAAGTGATGTCGTTGTGGTTGCCTATCTATCAAGAATTTGCTAATGTTATCCTGCAGAGGGTCCACTAAGCAAGAACAAAAGATAAATGGCTACTATGGGAGAAACTTCTCAGACAATGAATTAAATCCATACCTAGTACATACTGACCACCAAGATCCAGAAAATATCCTACTTTTCACTGGAAGTACTACAACACTGTATACCCTCAAACAGAAAAGATTATTATTTTTCAATGTAGTTTACCCTCTCTATTTCTAAAGTATATAGTACAATACTAATACTGGGCAGGATATTTTAAGTCCTCAAGGGGTGGGGGCTTTGTGGCATATTTCTGCAACATTTCGGATGCAGTTCCTCAGTTTGCAATACTAAAAATTATGCATGCATCAATCAAATGATGCATGCTTAATTATTTTGACCTAAGCAAACATAAATGTCAAACTGTCACAAGTTCTGCATTCATTTGCCTTTAACATCCAACTGTTTTAATTTTAAGAGCAACAATTTCATTTCTTGTTTGCAAACATGAGAACTGATTAGTTTTATTGTCTCTCAAATATTGACTTTTCTGGGATGATTGTTTGGAAAATGTACTTGTTCACTGCTGTTTACTTTCACTAACTCATAACCAGCTGGTGGATGAAACCTCGTGGGATGTCTGGATTCACCTGATCACAGTTTCCTTGTTGGAAATGAGCTAGGTAGTTAGAAGTGGTTTACCAAGCCTTAGGGTTCTGACAGAATTGGTTTACTCTTTGAAATCTTTTAGTTTTGCACTCTCCAGACTGCAGTTTTGATGGGTTTACATTGCTATATGTGAGCTTTTTTCTGAATTATTATCTAGTGCTCACTGTGGCATCAGATTTGTACCTATACTTGTGACCTACTGTATACTGGCCACCTCTGTGTTTACCTCAGTGAAGCCCTTCTATGCAAGATAGCAGTTCTTGGCCAAATGCTGCCAAGTGTCCTCAACCTCTTCTCCTGATCATGAACAAATATGGAGCTTCATCAATGGGAGATTGAAAACTTCTCCTGCCATTCAGAAAAACTTATCTTGGCCAATGCTCCTTTGCAACTAGAGCAGTCAGAGCCTGAAACTCCCTGTCCACAGCCATCTCTGCTCTCCCCACATCTCCCCCTTTAAGGCCTAAGTCACCACCCACCTTTTCCAAAAGTGGACTGCTTGTGTATCTAGATTGTATCTGCTAGTTGCATTAGTCTGCACCTCTTGTTGATGCCTCCTGAAATTGTGGAACTCTTTGTTACCTCACTGCTCTTTATAATATGATCATTATTGTTATACCTGTTGTGTACTGTATTAGTTTACCATCAAATGTAACCTGTTCTTCTGTTTCCTTACAGAAATAATTATATGATATGTTTTCATGCTGCAAACATAAAACTACCCATGTGATATGCATGCTGCAAGCATGATTTCAATGTTAAATTTGAACAGATCGCATGCATGTGGCATGCATACAGCAAGCAAGTGTGGAAAGCATGCTTTTTATGTTAAGTGGAACAGACTGCATGTATGTGGCATGCGTGCAAAAAGCAAGTGGTCACTGATAACTGCACACATAAAAGTTAGCGAGTTGCTCAGGATCACACCATATACAAGTGGGGGTTGATGAGATTCAAACTAAGGTGTCTCGTGTCTCAGGTCTGCAGTTCAGTGCCTTTAACCATTAAGCTATACTGCCTGCACAGATATGGTTCACTTGTACTTCAGTACAAATCTGCATACATTTGCAAGCTTGTGGCATGCTTATAGCCACTGTTATACTTTTTAGTTTGCTTGTCCCCTCATCTCAGCTTCACAACTTGACTGTAGCACACATATCAATGGAAGCACATGTGGTTCTTCCCACCCCAATACAAACATACACACAGAACTACTTAATTACTTCTGTCTGGAATGTAATCCTACTATTTCTCTTCATAGTTTTAAATGCTTCCAACAAACAGACTTAGGGGCAAACACAAAAGTAGCAATAACGACGACAACCCACATGGCCACCCCACTCCATGCACACACACTGTAGCAGGTGCAGCCATGCTGTTACAGACACCCCAAGTATAGATATAAGTCGAGAGTCTGTTACCTGAGTACTAGGAGCCAGAGGCGAGGTCTGTAAGACATGATGTCCATGGGTCAGGTGCTGGGGCATACTCCCTTGAAATGAATGGATTCATTTTTATAACTATTTTGTACACCATGATGGTGAGTTGGAAAATAATGAAGGCCACTGTACTACTAACAAGGCCCTTGTTCGTTGAGCAGTGGCCTTCATTGAGTCTTCAACTCTCCCATCAATTTTATTTATTTATTTAGTTTTTGTTGACGGGTAAGTGCACTAGACAAATCCTGCCTATTTTCAGGCATGACCTGGGGAGGGATACAGATGAATGCCGACTGACCTTGAACCAGATTAAGCTGTTGGTGGTATTTTGAGTGAATGAGGGAAATTTGGCCAGGACACCAGGAAATTCCCTATTCTTTTCTATAAGTGCCATGGGATCTTTAACATCCACCTGAACTACCACCAGTCCGGGCAGATGGGACCTTGGTTTAACGACTCATCAAAAGAGCGCCTCAGAAGTGCAGCACCCTCTCATGCTGCACTACAGTGTCAGTACTGGGATATTAACCCAAGTGCCAGATGTGGGAACTGAACCCACAGCCCTCTGATCTCCCGGTCTCAGAGGCGAGTGTGCTACCTACTGAGCAACTGACACTGCCAGTATAATAATAATGTATAACATAGTAATAAAAAAATGTGCCTGAGTGTGGGGATGAGGAGGTCAGCTTCACTGGAGGGGCTCAATAGTCTGTGCATACCATACTGCTCAACTGTCCCTGAATGCAAGGGACAGCCCTGATTTACCCTGAAAACTGCTCTACCTGTCATCCATCATCATGAAAACATGCTGCTCACACACAGGATGACCTGTAAATTTAGACTTTATGGCAGGGCACCATTTCAGATTTCAGTGGGAGTGGGGGCAACAACCAGTGGAGGCCAGGTGCTAGTTAGCCCATAGGCGCAAGCTCTGGAATGTATCTAAAAGGTAAAACCTATTTGTTGTAACTAAAAAGTGATATGCATACCAGGAAAAATTTAAATTTATAAGATTTATCTGTCTATACCCTGGAGCAGGATATCAGATTTGGGTTTAAACCACCCCTGTTTCTAACCAGTTTTTCCTGGCTGAAGTTCTGAACACCTCCCTCCAAAACAAAGTTCCATTTCTCTCCTCAACTCCATTCCATTCAGTACCCATCCCATAAGGGTCATAAAGCCTCCCAAAGGTGCAAAAACATGGAAAACACATCAATATTGTAGTCCTTCCTCCTTCCTCAAATCCTGTAAAAAAATATATATATTTACTTTTACTTGGCCAGAACCTTCAGCCTGGCACAGTGTGCCACAAGCCCAGTTTTCAGTCCACTCCTCCTGTGTCCTTCTGCCAGAAGCTGGATGCTAGAACTGACCATCCCAGATCCCCAACGTGGTCTGTGACCAAGTCACCTCACCAACTGAACCCACCCAACCTATGTTCCTTGTTTCTTACTTTGCTGCTGCCGTGGCTGCTGTTGAACTACCTGATTATTGTCTATGAAGGATGCCCACACCTCTGTCACCACTGCTGCTAGAACTAGCTTGCTGCTGCGGGGTCCCATGCTGTTTTTTTTTTTTTGTGAGGTGAGCCTAGTAGAGTAAGTAGGTAGCCTAGTGTCAAGTTAGCTTCTAGCTCACCCCCAGCCCCTTCAGCCACCAAGGGAGACAGAGACTCACTATGAATAGACCAACAAAACATGCCACAACAACACTGCTATTGAGAGTTCAGTGCTCACCGACTCCTCCAAGCTGTAGTGTGCAGTCTGTGTACTCTGTGGTGGGAAAGACAGTGTCATATTCACATGACTCATGTTTTTTTGCTTGCTGGAGCACCTCCACATCATTTGTGATGGCTGTGCTGCTAATAGGTGGAAGAGTGGACAACACAATACAGACACAGTCAAGTAAGGAGTGCACCTACAGTGTGAGCACATACAGACCGGGAGGGGACTTATTGTACAAAGATTCAATCAAATGTAATGCCATTATTGCCACACCATAAGAACAACCTAGGCAGAAATGCACAGTGGGAGGACTGCCCCTCTGCCCTACCTAAATGGCACCCCCTACTTTATAGTAGAAATCCATTCTCAGGTGCTAATATCAGTACAGTACAAGTAAATACAATGGTTTCCACTGTGCTCTGAGGTACTGTATCTCCATGTTTCAGGATATGTCCTGATCATCATAAGGGTAACTGTTCCTCATTGTCCCTCATTTTGAGTGTCCATGTCCATCATTTCAGTGACATAATGTGAGGTATGATGCATGCTTCCAAGAACCTACTCAGCACAAAGAGTGCTGAGCATAGCCATAGTGTATATGCTCCATACAGAATAACAAAGGGAAAAACTGAGCCAAAACAGTCATGGAGAAACAGATTTGTAGCACTAAATATTCATAAGAGTTTGTATGGCCCCAAAACAAAAGGTCAGGCTTCACAACACAGAGTCCCTCTTGCACATCTGGAATTGGGGATGCTGACTGACTACATCCTAAGCATTTAATGCAGTAAGCAAACAATACTTTACAGATTAATGGCAATTTAATGACAAAATCAAAAGCCATTAAACAACTTGCAGGAAGATCAAATTAATGAGTTTACCTAATTTTAATAGAAATCAATAAACGGGTATTTTAATGGCTTTAATTGCTAGCAGTAGTAGAGAAATAGAAACTGATGTTTTTTAGATGAGATTTGCACCAACTTAGTTTGTTGCACACATGCTGATGTGTTTTTTAGATGAGATTTGCACCAACTTAGTTGTTGCACATGACAAGCATGCAACATGTGAACCTGATGTAATTTTTAAATGATGTTCACACCAGCTTACCTGCTGCACTCATGTCAAGTGTGCAACATGTGAACCTGATGTTAATTTTAGAAGATGTTCACACCAGCTTACCTACTGCACACATACTGAAGCTTGCAGCATGTGAATCTGATTTGCTTTTAGACCTGGTTCGCAGGTTCACTTTGTGTATCGCGAACCGCATGCAAACATTGCACAACTAAACATCGGCATGCATTCTGCATGTACAGCGCACTAATATTTTTGTAAGGTTGTATGTAACTGATAGCCTTGGACACGTTTGAAAACTGGCCCTAAGCACAAAGGTCCTCAAAACACAATAAACAAAATAAAATAAATAAAATAAATATTGTCTATTTGCTTTTGTTTACCAGTCAAGTACATTAGATCATGCAATGCGTATTTACAGGTACAACTGGGGACAGTGCAAAAGAAAGCATAACAAACATTGGGCAAGAAGACATGAATACACTTACAATGCATATACAATGAAGGCAAAACAAGCAACATGTGAAATAAAATGATTTACAATTTCAAAATAGGCAGAGCAGCTATCATATATGCTGTAAGAGTACAAATTAATATTATGAATGATATAAACATTAATTGCAGGTCAACTAAACTAGAAGAAGGCATAATAGAATATAAAGTGAACAGCTGACACTGATGGAGTGGTGGGAAAACCCAGTTGCACCAGTTGGGCAGACAGGGTGGACAAGTGTTGGTACAATAAAGTCAGAACACTCAAAAAATATGTATAGTTGCAGGCAGAGGAAACAAAAGGTGTTTCCTCAGAGCATCCATAAAGGTCAAAAGTGTGGATGAACTGTGCTGTGAGAGGAGGGGCTTCAGAACCTAGGGACAATGCAGGAGATGCCTCTTCCCCATTTTGATGAAGTATTTAGCAATGGCAAGAAGAAAGGTGCTGGAGGACCTAAGCAAGTAGGATTGGCATAAACTGCAAAGAAGAGATATGTGGAAGGTAGTGGACAAGGACCTAAGATATTTGTTCAGAAAGTACCCGAGCAAATAGAATGCACCACAGAAGGAGAGCCAGCCCAGGGAGGAATATAGTGTGCAGTGATGGGTTAGTTGGTTAGAAGACAGAGAAATGACAGATGCTGCAGGCCACATCACATTTATGAATTACTGATTTTGAAACATGTGAGTGAATCAGTGAGCCATATTACAAGTAGGGAGTAGAACTCCTGGAGCATTAGCTTGTCTTGTCTTGAGAGTGAGAAAGTTGTGAATACGATAGGTATGGCCATGTCTGGTATTTACAGATGCACTAATAGCAGAGATGTGGTTGGTGAACCCCAGGGCTGAATCCAAGGGTTTTCCTAGATACTTAAATTCCTCTATGGTGGAATGGAAGAGCCATCAGTGCAATAGATAGACAGGGATTGGAGCAGGCTAGGTATAGCCCTTCGACTCAGACAGCATGGCTTGAGTTTTGGGAGCTTTGAGTGCTAGCTTGTTATCAATAAGTCACCTCTGAATCCAGGAGAAATTATGGTTGAGTTGAGAGTTTCTGTGGGTTGTATGGTGGAGATTAAGAAGAGGGTGATGTTGTCATCATAGTATGATAGTGGAGCAGGAAGTGGAGAAGAAGTAATATTAACAATCATTTGTCAATGTCAAATGTCTGATTGCTTATATTTGCTGTGCAGTTGTTGGGTATAGATAGCAGAGAGGCAACAATTAACAAATAACAAGAGTTATAATAGTGAAACTGTCTACATTACCATAGGCTTTTTAAAATGAATTTCCATTTTAAGATCATGAAATTGCATTCTCATTTGAGCAGGTCCATTTAGAAATGGAATAAATAGAACAGTTGAGTTATTTCTCACCCCATTTTCATGGCAACCTATTTCTGCTGATGTAGTATTGTGGCCCCATCAGGCCATGACACAAACATCAATCCCTTATGAGGTCTGTTACAAGATGTCTTCTGTGTGACAGATCACTGCATGATACCTTCCCAGGTTCAGAGCACTGGGGCTGTAAAGTGCTGGTCCCCATCTTTGTGGCTGCCAGATGGTTCCTTAAGCTCATCTCAAACTTGAGTTGCTGGCCTGGGAACAGAACTCATTTCCCACTGGGATAATGGCCCAGCCATACACGTTTCTTCATACTATTTTTACCCAAATTTTTAACATAGTCTTTTATGCCCCCGAACAAGACAGGTGTCATTTATAAAATACTTCCTGTAATATCAATCTACACCACAAGTGTTAAAACACGTTTAGCCAACATTTAAAAACACCTGTAACATTCTTGAGGTGGTGTGAAAAAACAGCTACAGTATGTTGAAAATTTGGGATCAAAATATTGAAAATAATACGCGGCATGATGTATTGTATCATGAGATATTGTTATGCCTTGGGTGCATTGTGAGACATGAGGCAATGCCAAGTGCCTTCAACCACCAGGAAGTGATGATACATCATGATATACCACACCCTGGAGTGCATTATTGCTATTAAAAATGGCCTAAAGCATTAGGAAATGGCTGATCTTGATAATCAGTTTTGGGCCCTGATGATATACTAAAATATCATCTCGGGCAAAGACTGTTTCAGCCAATTAGCTTCCAGGATTTCTCCTCTCTACTTTATAATGAAAGTTTCATCACATCAGCTGTAGTCTGCACCACTGGCTTGTCATTGAACACACAGTCTGACTTGGCCCGTCAAGAGAATATTGGTGTGGAGGGGTCTCAGCATTTGTTATACAGGCTCTAATTTATCAAGCCTGAAATTTTAAGAAGACCGATCCTGATGTATATGGGCTCTGTTCTGGAGAAAGAAACTCCAATCTAGGAGAGTTGAATTTTTAAAAGATACAGGTTCCCTTTTACCAAATGTACAAGCGTAAAGGCTGGCAAAGTTCGACTAGTAAATTATCTGTTGTTGTCTGCATGGGAGCCCCATGAAAATGAAAAACTGTACCTCGGTGCGGCTTTCCTTGTTGAGAAAATGTTTACCTAAACAAAGGTTCATGAGTAGCATGCTATAAAGAAATAAAAGCCCCTTGCCAGAGAGTGAGCTGTTTGTTATGTTAGCAAGAGGCACTGCAGCATATAGCAGGACCTGGCATGCCCCAGACGAAATGACATGCTCCATACCCTGTACAGCCTCACTAAGTCTCAGGAATTTAATATGCCAGGCTGGAAGGACAGTGCCTTTTAACCAGAGGATTGCTACACAGATGGAGGTGGGTTATTTTTCTCAGCTGGCGAACCTACTTCACCCACCAACAGCACACATCTGCTGCGGCCATGCAGGCACATACTGCAAACTACTAAGAGCAAAGCATAACCGCAGTACCTAAGTGTACAATTATACCTCTCAACTGTCACACATTGCAGGTACACCATTCATTTTACTTCTCAGAAACCATCTGCCTCACATGGAGAAAAGGCAATATTTCACATTACCCACTGAAATTAAAACCAGAAATTCATAATACCATAGAATCTCAGTTGGGGTCCTTCTAAGCACACCAATTCAAGTAAACAACATGACCAAAACAAAAAGAAAAAACAAAGAAGAAAAACACATCTAAATAATTTTTCTTTACACAGAGCTTCACCAGCTCCCAGTGCACCTCAGAGGCCAACGAGCCAGCGACAGGAAAGGAATGAGTAGAACAGTGATAGCAAAACATGACATTAAAGACCAAGGATTTAAACAAATTAAAAGACAGCAATCTTGAAGATATGTAATGACTAGATCGGGAAGTGTTTTTCACAGAGCTCGGTGTCCACAGCCTTTAACGTAAACCATTTTATGTAAAATGGCTATATTTTAAACAAAGGAGCTGATCAGTCTGTTATCCCCACATTGAAGATATTCAGGACATCAGCATTTTGGAAGAAAATGGCCGTAGAAATTAAAAACTGCCAGCATAGCATACCCTGTCACCAACACCAGACAAAGCGGGGGTATCAAAATGAGCAAAGCAGGTCTCGATAAAACAAGGCACTTCAAATGCTATGTCAGAATTCAGTAGTTCAGAGCGGCACAACAGGAACCTGATTCAGCGTGATACAGGTTCAAACTGAGAGGGCACAGTCATGGAACTCACCCAACTTTCAAAATAACTGAAGTTCACACAGATGTTAAAGCCTATCTGGGTGAAACATCAGTCTGTTTTAGTCACCTCTGTGAAACATGCTCTGTACTCTTCTTGCTTCAAGAATAAAATGACCCCCTGACCTCTCACTGGGGGGTGAGTTGCTCACGAGCCCACAAGTAGGTGGACTGGAAGGAGCTGCCCAACCCCAAGGGTGCAGGAGGCAGTGTTATGCCTGGGTCCCACCCCTTGCACCTCATGCACATGCCAATGACAGATGTTTCATCATTACTGTGATATTGCTGTATTGCACTAACATGTATAGTAGGCACCCACTGTACAAGCATGTATACTAGGATTATGCTTGTGATTGTATACACTATATCATATACACTCATTTTACAGTGTTATTTACTTATTTTCTGTTATATCATATATATTCATTTTGCTAATAGTTTCATTATACCTGCTACGCTTATATTTTACTATTATGCATTTGCTTATATGAGGTTATGTGTTTAGAATCATATATATTATGTGTGCATTCACTGATGTTCTGTTGTAATCATGTATTCATATGCATTTGCTTTGGGTCTGTTGTCATAATCATATCCTTTTACCAAAGTATCACTCCACATGTATTTCTGTATACACTGCATTTCCTTTGTCCTTAGTTTATAGCTGACAATGCCTTTTTTTTGTTCTAAGTTTCTTGCTAAGTCTACATTTTCCTATATAAGACTATACCCAAGGAAGACTCCATATTTATACTTTTGGCCTGTTTACTGTATCTAGAATGTAGCTATTATCTGTAGTTTATAATTGCTTGCACAGCCAGCCCCTCGGAGAAAGTGAGAGAGAGTCTATCCCTGAGGGCTGGGGAAAACTTGCTCTGCTCCTTGTGACTGCTTTGCTTCACTTGTAATGGTGTGAGTATGCATAATAAACTGCATTATTACATTCTACTTGTTGTTATCTTCTTGTCCAGCATTGCCATCCAAGAACCTGATGTTTGTGCTTGTCACAGACATAACAGCAGCTCCCATCTCAGTAGCCCTGTCAGTGGGGACTCACTGGAAGAGGGCTGGCCCAGGCTGCTCCAGCAGGAGAGGCCTGGTAGGACTTATAATGAGCAGCTTGGGAGGGTCCTCCATCTTTGATCTGCTCACCAGAATGACTTCGACAGCCTTTGTGTTTTCAGACCCTCCTCAGCCTTGTGGCCCTCCTCCAGTATGTTTTTGGCATTTTCTCTGGGTTTTTGATTTGGTTTCCTTAGGTTTGGCCAGCCTGTGTGCTGCTGTGTGGCTGCATTTATTGCTTTTCAGGGGTAGGTGAGAGTGCCCATCGGCCCCTTTCTCCCACTGATTCATGCACACCTCGCAGTCTTTCAGTACCCCACCACTTGCGGTCTTGTTTTTCTGGCCTACACCTTTATTCCCACTTTACTTCCTCCAATGTGTCTCCCCCACCTCCTGCTCACTTTTGGTCTCCTGCCTTGTTTTACCATGCTCCTTGGTTCTTCCCCTCTTGTGTTGTCTGCTGTGTCCTTTTCCATCTGTGTGGGCCCTTTCCCTGGCCACATTTCCTTCTTGTGTTTTCCTTTGGCTTTCTTCAGTGCTCTGTGCCTTTTCCTGACCCCTGCATCTGTTCTCCCATGATTAGGCTCTTAGGTCAACTGCAGCCCCCTTTCAGTGCCCGGTCTCTCCTTCTCTGCTTCATGACTGCTCTCTTTTCAGTCAAGGCCCTCGGGTTGGCAACAGCCTTTTCCTGCTCCTCTGCCCACTGCTTGGCCTGCCCTTCACCCATTTCCTGTGTCCTCTTCTTGGTGCCAAGCAGCTCCTCCCCCTTTGTTTACCAGCATCTCTTTCCTCCCAGGGCTGTTCCAGTGCCCTTTTCAGCATTTTGGTTTAAAAAAATATTTTCAGAGTCCCCACTACTCCTCATTGTTCGGTTATCCCAGTTGGGCAACAGACAGTGCAGGACCACCTTGACCAAATGGTGTGTATGTGCGTGATTGTGTTTTACTGTTTGCGTGTGTAGGCAGCAATACTGCACCTTCTCTGCTCCTCTTTGCTCCCAAGTAGTTGTAAACATTCTCCTCAGGCACAGCACAGATCAAAATCTGCATGAATCTGTGTTCTTCTACACTTCCCCCTGTCTACTCTTTCCCAGTCTGTGACTATGGTGGCCAGAGGGCTGGACAAACTAAGTGTTCCTCTGGTAGGACCTTCAGCTCATTTTCTCTCCTCCAGCCTGGACCAGATGTGCAGTAGCAGCCCCTTTCCAATCCACCCTCATTCACTTCCCTCCCAGATTTCAAGGGCTCTGCTGCTGTTCATCTCTTTCTCTCTCTCTCTCTCTCTCTCTCTCTCTCTCTCTGCTCAAGCAGCTTCAACTCTCGCTTGCTTGGCATCTCTCTCATACCAGTCACACAGAATGTATAATAAAGGCATCCGTAAACATTCCCAATTGCTTTGAAAATGTTTCTACACTACTGATTCTGATTCTGAGTCTGTGCATTAGTTTTCTATCCTTCCTAAACTAGCATCACCACATCTCAATCTCCTGCCTCATAAATCAAGGACAAGGCTCCAAAATCAGAGACAAAGAACCGAAATCAGGGGCAAAAATACTGATATCCACTCAGGAAGTTGGTAGAATAAGGGGCTAGAGTAAAATGCATTTTCTAAAAAAAAAAAAAAAAGTTAAACATATTATATTCTACATACTGTGATATATCTATTAGTTTCAGTTTTCTCTATTTGGGTTTTGCATTTCCTCAGTGTTTTTCCTGGCAGTACATTGTTTTCCAGTGATAGCCATCTCCTTTGGGAGATAGCTGCCTAGCATTAATATTTATGTTGGAGTTTCACACCAAGCATCTATCAGCTTTATAAATAAGTTCATTTAAAATAAATAAATACATTTGCAGTTACTAAGGGCATTTTAGTTATGGTTTAGTGTGGGTTATTTAGGCTTTCGTTGTAAGTAGCTCAAGTTTTTACATGCAGTTTAGCATCCCTCATTCTACACCCTTTGTTGAAGGTACTTTAAGGTGACCATGGGTTGCAGTGATGGCTAACAGGCATGTTTTCCTTTCTTTAATGTAGGTATTGTCTCGTCGGCAGTGCTTTGCCTCACAGCTTTTAGTGGGATATGGCTGATCTTCAGCTTTCTCAGGTGCAGGAGAGTCAGACTCACCCTGCTTCCCCTGCAGCTCAGGTACAGGGGCATTGCCAGGAATCGCAGGAGACGTTAGGTCCCCTCCCGTTGCAGGGACACAGCAGCAGGACCAGGCATTGCGTGATGCTTTGCAATGCCTAAAAGAAATGGAGGTCCTGATTGAATGCTGGCTGTATCCAAACTGGAACCAAGCATGCTGGTCACCCCTCTAGAGGGGACATCTCAGCCTGAGGCTGCTACCTCCATTGATAAAGAGCAGCTGCCTCCTGTTGAAAAGGAGGGGATGGACTACAGCCAAGGTGAGACCAGCCTTCAAATCACCTACTAGAGTCAGTGGCCAGTACCGTAGGAAGGGTGGAGTGGGTGGGGCAGCCACCTCGGAGCAAACTTCCTAGGGGAGCAGTTTCAATCAGAAGCTCACAGTACTAAAAGTTCAAAGTGAGTACTGCCACTTTAAATTAAAAAATGTTATTACTTTAACAGTAATTACTACTTGCTGCCAGTAGTGGGCGCATCCGAGGACCAGCAAGTTGGAGGGAGTCACATGGTGCATTGCAGGCTCAGCAAGAAGAATAGTGTGTACAGTTTCAGACAGCCATGTCATCCAGCTGGCAGCAAGTACATGAGGTGAGAGAAATGTGCATGCTGCAGTCTAGAACTGTTTGAGATGAGAGACAGTAGAGAAAGAGGTTGGAGTAGAGACAGTGTTGTGCTGCAGGATTTTCAATGAGCAAGTCTGTTTAATAAATTATATTAGTGATCTGTGCTGTGGAGCGGGTTGGAAAAATAGTAAAACAAACTACCGATCTATTTAAGAAGGCAAAGAGATTAGGATAGGAGTAGGATTATTTGACTACAGTGTGTTTGTTTTCAATTGTAGTTTGGACCTTGGGCTGCCTGGCACAGCTCGTTCTCCCCACACCTGACTCCATCCTCCTGATTCTTGATTCTGGTCCCCTGTCTTGCTGACTCATGAGGTCAGGAGGCCTGCTACCGCTCGCTGCTTTCGTAGTTTCGTTCCATCCTTTCTTTGGGTGCTGTCTACACTGGAGGCCAGAACAGGTCTAAAATCCATTCTCCGAGTCCCAAGTGAAGTGTGAGTGAATAAATACATTGTGCAATTTGTGAAAGGGCACTACTACTGAGACTGAATCAGTCTGTGATGACTAGACTTGCTTTCAAGTTTTTATCTGTCATCTTGCTGAGCCTGATGAATAAAATAAAGTTAAAACATTTATTTCCTTGTCGTGTGCCCCTGTGTGTGTGCCTGCCGAGTGCCTGGATTTTTTTTGTGAATTGATCATCATCGCTGCCTTAGTTTGATCTTTTCTTCAGATCTTTGACCTGGGGGCATCTGATTGATAAAAATAAAATAAAATGAATAAATTTCTGGTGTGTACAGTGTTTGAATTGCTGTCTGACTTTACTCTGGGTGGGGGGTGTGGGGGCAGGCTCCAGAAAAGCAGCAGGAGAGACAAGAGTAGTAGTCATCATTACAAACAAATGCCAGCTTCCTGGCTAGAAGGCTCTTCTGGTTCATACTCTTTCTCTGTGTGAGTGTGCTGGTCCAGCACTGAGAAAGAAAGTATGAACCAAAAGTTCTAGTCAGGAATTCAAATATACTTGCAAATAAGCATATTGTTGCTATTTTGCATTATTTGTAATTTTTTTATAGATTTTCTTACTTTTTTCCAAGTTCTGCATTTGTTTAATGTTTGCCCTATTTGAATTAACTGCTTACTAGTCTGTAGCTGCTAGATATCTGCCAGCAATACCAGTGTGTACCCTACCAGGTGTATCAGACACAAACTATTGCTGTAACTGGTATACTGACTTACTGTATCTGTTAGCCTAACAGATACAGTAAGTCAATATCCAGTTACAACAATGTCTGCTCTGTTATATCAGTCTTTGCTCACATTTATGCTAGCATGGCAGTGTCCCATACACACAGAAACATAGACTTTGACAGCAGATAAGGACCTCGTGGCCCACCTAGCCTGCCCATTTCTCCTACCTACTGGATAAGCTGCAGATCCTAGTTAACCAACAGCCTATTTCTTCCTACCAACCCCCACAAGAATTGCCTTCTGTCTGTCCCATGCATTCTTGAATTCCCCACTGGTTTTGACCCACAACCCTCCTCAAGAAGGTCGTTCCATGCATCCACCACCCTTTCTGTGAAAAAATACTTCCTAACATGACCCCTGAGCCATCCCCCTCTATCTTCAGATTGTGTCTCCTTGTTCTTGCACATCTCTTTTTCTGAAAGATGATACACTCTTGGACTCGTTGATCCCTTTGAGGTACTTAAAAGTTTCTGTCATGTCCCCCTTTCCTTAGGGTATACATATTAAGCTCCTTTAGTCTCTCCTCATATGGCTTCTGTTGCAGACCCTGCACCATTTTAGTTGCCCTCCTCTGGACTGTCTCCACCTTGTGTCCTTGTGGAGATGGGGTCTCCAGAACTGGATGCAGTACTCCAGATGGGGTCTCTCAACTGTCTGTACAGAGGGATAACAACTTCCTGTTTTCTACTGGTGATGCCTCTCCCTATGCATCCCAGTATCCCCACAGCCCTTCTTACTGTCTTCTCACATTGCTTACCTACCTTACATTGACTGTCATCTGATATGACTACCCCCAGGTCCCTTTCCATTTGAGTTGTTGTTAATACCTCCCCTCCATTGTGTACTCTTCCCTGGGTTTTGTTTCCAGGTGCATTACTTTGTACTTTTTGCATTGAATCTAAGCTGCCATATGTTTGACCATTCCTCCAATCTTTCCAAATCCTTCTCATCCTTTGCACTCTTTCTTGTTGTATCAACTCTATTGCAGATCTTTGTGTCTCATCTGCAAAAGGCATACTTTTCCTTCCAGTCTCTCTGCAATATCACCTATGAAGACATTAGAGGACTGGTCCCAATATTGAACCCTGTGGTACCCCACTAGTAACCTCCCTTTCTTCAGAATGTATTCCATTTGGTTTACGATTACCCTCTAGGACCTGTTGTCCAGCCAGCTTGTCACCCAGGCTACTACCCTGGGACCCCTCCTAGGCTGGCTAACTTGTTTATTAATCTTTGTGTGGGACTGGGTCAAATGCCTTGCTAAAGTCTAGGTAGGCCATATACATTGCCCCTCCCTGGTCTGTTACATTGGTTACCCAGTCAAAGACTGTAGTTCCTCCTAGTTACAGTTAAACAGTGTCTTGTTTATTATAGCAGTTTCTCTTCCCACTCCAGTTACAGTTATGCCAGTATCAGCTTCCTGTTATACCAGTGTCTCTTCCCAGTTACACCTCTCAGTATTTCACTTACAGCATTATCTCCTTCCTTTATGCCAGTGTTTCCTCTGAAACATAGAAACTTAGATTTGAGAACAGATAAGGACCACTTGGCCCATCCAGGGCAGTCTGTCCACCACTCTTCCTTAGTCTTATTTAAATAATAGAATGTGGCCTTGGTTGCAGCTGCTTCCCACAAGAAAACAAACAGTACCTACAGTACTTTTGTGTTTTGTAGATAAATAAATAGAATGTGATGGTATTCACCCACTGTGAGACAATCACCTTACATTCTTTTATATAAAAGTACTGTATGTACTGTTTGTTTATGTGGGAAGCAGCTGCAGCCAAGGGAAGTCAAGTTTAGTTGAAGTTAGTTGGCTGTTAGTACTATGTTGAAGTGGAACTTGACCTGCTGGCAGCCAGGCGGCCAGCCCACCTGACTTGTCTGTGTTTGCTGCTGTCACTCTCGACTGTGAGGGGTTGCCTGGACTCAGTTCATTATCTTGCCTGGGTGATCAGTGATTTACCTTGTGCACCCAATCCCCTGGGTGGGATGCCAGCAGTAAGTGTGCAAGCTGTGATGCTACAAGCATACAGATTGCAACACTGTTGGTGTTCCCTCCCAAATACCCGTTTACCCCTACTTCTGCATTGCTACCTGTTGTCTCACATGTGACATGTGGCAGTATTGCACCGCACTGACAGCCTTACACTCCCGGAAGAGGAGGAGGAGGGTTTCCCTGTGGACACTCGATCCTCCTCCTCCTCCCTCCCACAGCAACCCAGATTAGCTCCCAAACTCAGGTCACCAACATCACAACAGGTAGCACTACAGTTGTGTAAAGGGGCCAGCCATAACTTTTTTTTTTGTCTGTAGAGCTACTGATGCCTCAGAAAACTTACAAAGACATAACATGATATTTAGATTTTAGATATAATTCAGTATGTGTATCAGTGTATCTGCAGAAATCTACAAGAACACTAGATCTTTTATCCTTTAAAGTGAATTTCAACTTACCTATGGCAGCTACCACTCGCATGCTGTGGTAGCTACCCTTCGAAGTCGTTCTAGCCAGGTTAGAAATACTGTGTGCAGCTAATAATCCAGATATTTTACTCATAAATTAGTTTTAGCATTGACTGCCCGATGCATTTTAGAGCCCCATCCCCGCCCCCTGGGCTCAAGCACATAATGACGTGTGGCCAGGGAGAGCATTGGGTGCGCAATTGAAATGAATGGAGCTAGAGTTTTCATTCATTTTTTCAACTCTTTTCTCACCTCTGGAGCGGAACTCTCTCGGACCTCACCTCTGGCCGATACTGCTCTACCACCAACTGTGAGCCCCGCCATCCTCAAGGGCATTACTGTTCCTCCCGACTCCCCAGAGGGCATTGGGCTTGAGGAGATAGAAAGGGCGGTAGAGGGCTCCAGTATTGGACGGTGGTAGTGTGGCTCAGGGCGGCTGTCACCTATCCGCCCAGAGGGTTTTTCCCTGTGGTGTTTTACGCCCCCGACCTGGGAGCGCAATGCAGTCCCAGCCGGATGCTCCCAACCACATCCGGAGGACAGCCACCCGACATCTACCCCTTCACTTAGCCCCACGTGCATAGCAGTGCCACGGTCTCCACCAGGGCTGCTGCCCAGGCTACCCCTGGATCCTCCCCGAGATAGGACAGAAGTCCTGCAGATGTTGATCCTCTCGCCTCCCCTGCCGACCCCGGCGGACCGGCTTTTTCCCAAACCCGGTCACCAGCGGCGCAAGGTGTGGTGTCCAGCGCCTCAACCCTCAGCGTCCACCGGCCGGCTGAGTTTTCATTCATTTTAACATCAAGAATGGCCAGTAACACAATAATGAAAGGCACCGCTTGACTAACATGATCCTTGTTGGTCAGCCACTTGTCCACAACAATGTGGCTGTATACTTTGATGCCAGCCAGCCAGTGTCTCCCACATCTCATATTCCATGGTAGCATAATATTCCCTGAAATCAAGGGTAGGGAACATGTAACAAAAGTATGTTTTTTCTGCAACAAAAGCCCCAAAACTCACCACAGAGCAAGTAAACATGAGCTTCTGGGGCCTTGTATTGAACCCCAGGCTATTTTTTGGGCGGTTGGGCAAATTTGTCTCTTGCCCAGGGCACCAAAATGCCTTCCCACGGCACTGTCAGTGGCACAAAAAAAACAGGCAAGAGAGGGACAAGGTGGGCAGATGAAGTGTAAGGCCCACGCAGTAGTGGAAAAAAGTGGAAAGTGGATCAAGGTGAAGACAACTCCAGAGAGGACCAAGTGCAGCAGCCCATCACAGAGAGGAACATGGGGAAAAGCCTGCAACAGCATCAGTGGTTCCAATACAGATGGGTGAGTATGAAGGGACCATGACAGTGAAGCATCTGTTGAAACAGTTAGGTCAGAGACTGAAAGTGAGGATGAACTGTTGAGTGAAGGCTGAACAGTCTGCATTCTGGCTATGGGACCTAGTCCTGTAAATATACTAGCTGGCAGCAGAATTTGAGGCAGATGGCTAAGGAATCTGCCACCAGGGAGCAGAAAAGAGCAGGGTTATGTGCAGGAGACAGTATGGCAGACATCTGCCATCAGCCATACCCAAGTCATACCCACAGGGCACGTTGACACCAGCCCCTGCAATGGGATGAGTTCCAGGGCCAGGAGTATGACAAGGAGTGCTCGGGGAGCATCAGACACCCAGTTTGGAACAAAACCCTGGACCTGGTATCCTCTGAAACAGTCAAGGAGTGGAAACGGGGCACCAGGTGAGGCTAACGGGTGTTGGGCCATATGCCCACACCTCCTGCCATGTCAGGCCATGGAGGGGAGGGTCCAGTATTCAGCCATATGGCATGAACCCACCAGCACAATAATGGGCTCTTTTATCATGGGCACTGATATGGAACCAGGGACCTCATATTTGGCCCACCATGTTTGGGGGGCACAGGTAGGCTTGCCAGCTAATATAGAACCACGTTCAACCCATGGAGTTCATGGGGCCCAGTCCACCTGACATCCCTTCAAGGAGGGAGGGGTTCAGAGGATACAGGTGCAGGCAACATCGTTAAAATGTGCTGGTCAAGGCATCTCCCAAGAGTCAATGGGCTATTCCCACCAGGCGTGATAGATCTATATGGGACTGACACATGGAGTAGAAGGGCCCCTGCCACAGGGTTGGCAATGCAAAGATGAGTTAGGCATATCCATGGATATGCACATAACAAATGGCAATGGCCAGCAGATTTCTAATTCTGTTAATATTTTAAGTAAAAGAGCTGTGGCCTTTTCTATTCCAAGAACTGTGTGGTGTTAATTATTGATTTGGGTCCATTTGGGCATCTGTTGTATTCTAAAACCTCATCTGTGTGGACTGCAGTTATTTTGGAATGCTGGGTGAGTTCCATTACTATGCGCTGTCACTTCAAATGCTACTAGCACTACCTTAGCTGAAGAAAAATGTATGCAAAAACTAAGCTCAATTAAGGAAGCAACATTTACACTTCTAGAGGTCACTAAAGCAATTAGAGAAAATCAGAGGAATTGAGTAGAAGAGTGGAGACACAAGCAAAATTTCATCAATGGAGGACTGGTGTGATAAAACAGAGCCCAAGCTCCCAGCATTGACACAAGTTGGCAAAACTAAAACTAAAACTGGAGGATCTCGGGGAGTAGATGCAACAAAATAGTTGTGTTTGGTTTGCTTAAAATATTATAGGGTTCTAATCTAGTTCATTTTGCACAAATCTTTGTGTGAGAATTTAGCAGCTTTGTCACCTAATAATCAAATCTATGTCATCCAATGGGCTAATCAGGCTCTGAGACCTATGCCTAAACCAGCAGAAGAGCCAAGACCCTTTATTTTGAAATGTTTGTAATTATTTGGACAGACAGCATGTCCTAAATAAAACTAGAGTGGTGCAAAACCTAAGTTGGGATGGAAAAACATTTGAGTCACACAAGAGCTACCTCAAGTCATCAGAGTCCTGAGAGAGAGTTTGCATTGATAAAGGCTAAGCTCATTGCTGTGAAAATTAAATTTAAAATGCCATATCCTACCAAAGTAACTGTGAGTAAAGATAATAAAACTCTTTCCTTCAATTCTCTGGAGCAGTCCAGAAAACTGCTTATGGATCTTTTTCCAGAAAACTATTCAAATTGGGATGAACTGACTGTTTTAAAATAGCTCTTAAGAGGCAGACTTTTATATGAAGTATAGGTTTATTCTGGATTTCACTTCCATATGTGGATGTTTATACACTTTGGATCAAGAAACAATCTAATTGATTCAGTTTGAGTTTTGCAAAATCGATCTGGTTTTACTAAGATTGATAATTTATTTATTTATTTATTTATTAACATCTTGGATTCAAGACCTTTGAGCAGACGCTTTTACATAGGTTCCATGTCAGAATGATAATATAGTCAGGTTAACATTTATAATAGTTACATTGCAGTGTCACCAGGCCTAAATACATTTATGTGTAAACAGAAGGAGACAAAGATTCAGGAGATTACTATAGATAAAATAAAGTGAAAATGACACTAGCAGTGATCAGAGGAACATCCTTCATACAGCAGATGCATTGTACAATGCATGCCTGAGTATAATTGTTACTTAGGTTACTAAATACAGAGTGAAACATGCAGAAGGCCATAAGGGAAGAGATGGAAGAGAAGAAGTGAGGGAGGAGGAGTGGGGTGGTAGGAGGTGAATGATAGGTTGAGGAGAATTCTAAAAGAATTAAGGGAGGAAACTAGTGAAACCACTGGCTACTCTTTTTAATAAATCATGGGAAGATGGTGTGGTACCGAGGACTGGAGGAAGGCGGATGTGATTCCCTTCACAAAAGTGGGACCAAGACAGAGGCAGGAAACTACAGACCTGTCAGTCTGACCTCTGTGGTAGGGAAAGTGATGGAGTCACTTCTGAAGGAAAGAATAGTTGAGTACCCTAGAGGTCAGTGGAGCACAGGACCCAAGGCAGCATGGGTTCACAGCAGGAGGTCATGTCAGACGAATCTAATAGATTTCTTTGACTGGGTGACCAAAGTAGTAGACCAGGGAGGGGCTGTGGACATGGCCTACCTAGACTTTTAGCAAGGCATTTCACACAGTCCCACACAAAAGATTAATAGTGAAATTAACCAGCCTGGAAGTGGGTCCCAGGGTGGTAGCCTGGTAAAACATTGGCTGCACAACAGGACACAGAAGGTAATTGTAAATGGAGTCCACTCTGAAGAAAGAGGGTTACTAGTGGGGTATCGCAGGGGTTCAGTATTGGTCCAGTCCTTTTAATGTCTTCATCAGTGACATTGCAGAGGACTGAAAGGAAAGTATGCCTTTTGCAGATGACACAAAGATCTGCAACAGGGTTGATACACAAGGAGGCGTGGAAAGGATGAAAAGGGACTTGGCAAGGTTGGAGGAATGGTCAGAAGTATGGCAGCTAGGATTCAATGCAAAGAAGTGCAAAATAATGCACCTCGGAAACAAGAACCCAGGGAAGATACACAATGGGTGGGGAGGTAGTAACAACAACAAAAAAGGAAAGGGACCTGGGGTAATCATATCAGATGACCTTAAAGTTAGCAAGCAATGAGAAGGCAGTAGAGGAGGCTGGGGTATTCTGGGATGTATAGGGAGAGGCATCAGCAGCAGAAAACAGGAAGTTGTTATCCCTCTGTAAAGACAGTTGGTGAGACCCCATCTGGAGTACTGTGTCCAGTTCTGGAGACCCCATCTCCGCAAGGACATAGACAGGATAGAGGCAGTCCAGAGGAGAGCAACTAAAATGGTGCAGGGTCTGCAAGAGAAGCCGTATGAGGAGAGACTAAAGCAGCTTAATATGTATACCCTTGAGGAAAGAAGGAGAGGGACATGATAGAAACTTTTAAGTACCTCAGTGCAATCAACAAAGTCCAAGAGGTAGCATCTTCAGAAAAGAGACTTGCATAACAAGGGGACACAATTTAAAGATAGAAGGAGGGCAGTTCAGGGCAATGTGAGGAAGTATTATTTCACAGAGAAGGTAGTGGATGCATGGAACAGCCTTCCTGAGGAGGTTGTGGGGTCTAAAACTGTGGGAGAATTCAAGAATGCATGGGACAGACATAAGGCAATTCTTGTGGGAGGTAGGAAGAAACAGGCTGTTGGTTAACTAGGATCTACGGGCTCATCCTGTAGGTAGGAAAATGGGCAGACTAGATGGGCCATGGGTCCTTATCTGCTGTCAAAGTCTATGTTTCTATGTTTCTATGAGAGGGAGAGGATAGGTGGGGCAGGGGGTCCCAGAGGTAGTGAAAGTAAGTGCAAGTGAGGGTATTAATTAGAGTAAATGAGGGTCGGGGATACCCATAAGGAGCAGGTGCAGTAGAATTTGGTAGTGCTCTAGTGGTAGCAGTCACAGGTAGCCTCAGTGACTAAATGCTGCCAAAGTAAGCTCTTAAAGGAGCCCAACTTTGTTTTGTTGGAAATGTCTGATTGCAGTGCATTCATCCAGAGCGGGGCTCTACAGGCAAAAGCACGCTGTCCAAGCGAGGTACAGCATCTAGGAGTTCTGAAAATTTGGCTGCCAGAATTTTGGCAGTGAGAGGGTTTAACGATGGCATCAGAAGGGATTGAACACCAGGAGGTATCACACCTAGGTTGACTTTTTGACAAACAGGCATGTTTGATATCTGAGTCTATTGTTGAATTGGAGCCAGTTGGCCTGGATATATAGGTCATATGTGTGGGTTCAGTGTTCTGCCCCAGTTAGAAGGTGGCAGGCTTTATTTAGAGCTATTTTCATACATCAGAGGGCTGTGTCTGAGGGCAGATCTGTAGATGACAATGCCATAGTCAGCGAGTGGGATAGCAGAACTACGTATGACTAGGTTCAGCATTTCAGGGGTTAGGTTGTGTCTATGCCTGTAAAGCATGCCTATTTGCCTGTTTATTGCTTTCACAATTGAATCCATGTGCTGGGTGTAAGACAGCATGGAGTCGATGGTTATACCCAGATATTCAAAATGTTGTACTTGTTACAGGGTGATCCCATCATTATTAATGATAAGGGGAAGGACTTATGTTTGCTGTGGATGCTGGAATACAGCATGGTCTTTGTTTTTGTAGTTCAGTATTAGCTTATGGTCAGTGAACCATTTTTCAGCAGATGCAAAGTCTTGCTGTAGCTGGTCCCGAAGGTGGTTTGGATGTGTGTTAACAGTGTGTATTACGGCATAATCTGCATATAGTAGGATGTTGCCATGACAGAACTTCGGTAGCTTATTCAGAAAGATGCTAAATAATAGTGGTCCCAGGATGGATCCTTGAGGGACTCCAGATCATACTGTTCTACTATCAGAGATGACATCTCCAATTTTACTTGCTGGGAGCGATTGGTTAAATAACTGGAGAACCACTTGGTAGTGTCTGAGGAGAGGCCAATGCTGGTAAGCTGGTTGATAAGTAGCATATGGTTAACAGTATCAAAGGCCTTGGTTAGGTCTATAAATGTTGCACCAACCAAGAGCCCTTGTTCAGTGAGTTATGGAAAAACCAGTAAATTCCAATAGGGCAATGATGGTACTATGCCCATGCCTAAACTCATGCTGTTGGGCACATTGCAGTTGGTAGGTGTCCAGGTACTCCTTCCTCTAGCTGGTCAGCCACAATGCACTCCAGGGCTTTTGAAAGCAGTGGAAAAATTGAAATTGGACGATAGTTTCCATGCTATGATCAATCCCACTCTTATGTACTGGGGTGACCATAGCAGATTTCCATCTATGTGGAATTGTGAGAGGTTAAGTGAAAGGTTGATTATTTTAGCAAGAGGTGCTAAGATTTCTTCAAGTGCAAGGTTGATAGATTTGAGATCCAGGGAATCCGCTGTATCTGGATTTCCCTAGCACTTTCTTAAGATAGCGCCTCGCTTCATGAGTAATAATGTTAAAAGGTATGCTTAATAACTGCTATGACTGAAATACCAGATAAAGGTACATTTTTTACATCAATCTACTTAATCGTTTAGTTTCGAGAGATTTGAGACATTATGTAGACTAGTAATCTTGGATAAAGTCCATTCGACACGTGCAGTACATGCAAATATTTGATTTTAATTTGTTCTGCATATTCTAATGGTGCTCCTTTTTGTAATTTTTAAGTCTCAGCAAGTGAGACAATGAAGTGCACTACTTGGTTTCATTTTAACCTCTAGATATGGTTGAACACATCGGCTCCCACTCGTTTTCATATTATTTACTTTACTATATTTTTATGCTAAAGACATATGAATACACATGATAGGGTCTCTCAAATTGATACATATAAAGTTAATTTTGCTGTTTGTTGTCTCAACTTTTGGGTGGGGCTAATTTCAAATTGATAGAATTTTATGCAAATCATAACGTGGGAGAAGGTTTCATCAGACTGATTCACACATAACTGACTCATGTATTTAAATACAGCAGCTTCTCAAAATTATGACAATAGCTAAGAAGATATTTGTTCTGGCTTGATCTAAACTATTGTTAAGGTAATACTAGCTTGGCATACTCTGTTCAACTTCAGCAGGTTACATTATATTCACCAGCACAGAAAAGATCTCTGAAAATGTTTTGCTTTCTCTGGTGATAAAATCAGAAGTTGTAAGAGGTCAACTGTTTGGATACTATTCTTTTATCAGACTACGATTGCTTGACATCCCATTTAAGTCTCAATTTTATTTAGGTTTCATAGGATTCTCTTAAAAGTTAGAGTGCATAGAATATTTTTTCTTTCTTTTACACCTTGATAAAGGAAAGAAAGCATAATTGAAATGGGCATATTAGGGTGGGACTTTAAATTACAACCATGCCTCCACAACAAGTTCTATCACATTTAACCTCTTTACTTATTGAGCCAACAGTGAATATATAGAGGCATCACAGAGTAGTGTCCTCCTATTTTGAAATATAATATGCTTTATTTTGTATAATATATTATTTTATTCAGTAGGATGTTTAAAATAAGTTTTCCCATGTACCTAAAATGCAAGGTGGATATATTACATAGTCATCTTTATTTATGCTTTATAGTTTATGTGGTAGGGACTGGAGACAGGGTGAAAACAATGTGAGGGAAATGGAGGAAGTAGGTCAGTCTTTAGCAATGAGGAGAGAGGTACCAGGAGGATCCTTTGTTGCTTCTATTTTCCAAACAATGTATGTTATCCTAAACCTCTTGGATAATGGAGGATTTGGTTAAAATTAGGATTTTTCTTAAAAGTTAGATGTGGGGCTTAGAAAGCCAAATTTTCTATACCTTACTTTAATGTTATAGTTTTGGAGTTACTTATTTTTAAGGGTGATATGATGTTCACTATGCATAATAATATTATAAAAGAGGAATAACATTTTCAAATATGCCTCCTGGAATGTGAAAGAGAGCTCCTCCGAGACAAAAGGCTACAAGTCTTAAAGCATGTATCATCTTTAGAATGCAATATTCTGTTTCTCCAAGAGACTCATCTTTTATCAACAGAGACTTACCTTTAATGAAAGCTGGATTATCACATAATATGTGAGACTGGTAATTCTACTTCAAAAAGGGAGTAGCTATTCTGATAAATAAGAAATTCAATTTTAATCAAAATTAAGTAATAGCAGATCCGAGGAAAATATATTTTAGTGGCTGGAACAATGCAGAATATGTATGCCTCTCAGGTTCCTTTTATGGGCCAAATACAGATTCTGCAGCCTTTTTAATGCATTTAGTAAGAGTTTTGGCACCATTTTCCTTGTACAAAATAATTTTAGAGTGAGACTGGAACATTCCGTAGACATTAACTTTGATAAATCCAGTTTAACAGGTGAAGAAGAATTCAGAAAACAGAACTCTAATGGAGTTCTTGGAGCTTTATGATTTGGTAGACCCTTGGAGAACAACCAATCAAACTCTAAGGAAATATTCCTTTCAGGATACAGGTACAGGATCTAATTAGATCCATCAGTAATCAAGAAATACTTGAGTCTATGAATAATTCAAAACCTGACAAATCACCTGGACCTGACGGTTTCACAGCTAATTTTACAAAACTTTTAAGGAACTTTTAGGACCTATTTTACACTTTTTCACATATATCCTACTGTATTGGTCTAATGATTATACATTATTAGAAGCCCTAATAATACTACTGCCAACATCTGATAAACCCAGAGAAAGGGTAAATAGTTACCATCTTATCACACTCATAAGCTGTGATATAAGAATCTTGACATCTATATTGACTCAAAGAATCAAGAGTATTTGGAACCCTTTATTTGTAGAGAACAAGTGGCCTTTATGTCCTCTAGACAACCTTCTGATCTTATCAGAAAATTATCTTATGTTTTCTCTGCTTCCAGGGACTCCAGATCCCCTCAACGTTGGTGTCCTTGACGAGGAAAGCTTTTGACAGAGTTAATGAGGACTTCCTTATTGCAACACTTAAAACAATTTTTTTTGAGTATATTAATGATTGGTTACAAATTCTATATTATCATCCCACAGCACAAATGTTTTGTAATGGCTGATTCTCATCATCATTTCAGCTGTTCTGTGGAGCACGCAAGGTTGTCCATATCCCCTATCCTATTTAACTTCTATCTTGAACTCTCTTTATAGTTCTTAGACATTAATCCATGTATTAAAGGCATTATGGTAGGATCTTTTCACCTAAAACATTCAGCATAAACTGACAATGTGCTTTTACATATCTCTAACCCAAAAGATTCAATATTGGCTATCTTGGAAATGATTCAAAAGTTCATTATGATATCTAATTAAAGGTTAAACAAAGATAAAACAATGGTTGTGCCTTAAATGGTAGTTTATTCAAAGAAGACATTATAATATTAGGATTACTCTGGGCACCTAACAATATTAAATACTTGGGAATTTATCTTGCATAAGATAACACCCAAATCATTGATCTGAATCTTAATAATTTAATTACTAGAATAACATGAGATATTAATAGATGGAAAGTGCTCCTCTTTCACTGTGGGGAATGTAAATATTCTAAAATGTAAATTTTTCCCCAGACTTTTCACCCTAAACACATTAAACTTATTTCTCCCACTGGGCTGGCAGTATAGCCTAGAGTAGAGTGTAATGAGCTGTGAACAAGCTTGGTACATCCAGCAGACCAGACCTTGGTTTGATTCTCTCAACCTCCACTTGCATACTGTGTGACTCTCAGCAAGTCACTTAACTGCCCAGTGCTCCCAGGTCGCTCCTGAAAACAGGCACTTGTGCCTAGTAGGCCTTATCCGGTTACCAATGACTAAAATAAAATAAAATGAGTTTCCTTTACAAGGTTTAATGAATGAGTTTTATGGGAAAAATTACTAGAACTGTTTTAAATAAACTAATATAACAAACTCCCAGGGAGGCATTAAAATACCTGACTTTATTCTTTATTATATGTCTTCTCACATCAATAAGTATCTTAAGTGATTCTCCCTGATATAAATCTGTGCAGCTATAAACCAGTTTGGTTTGATATAGAGTTATTTCTCCTAAAAAATTAAAATATCTCCCTTGACCATGTTACAAATTAAGACATCCAGTTTACCTTCAGCACTTAAAAATATGATTATAGGTATTTCTCTAAAGTACATAATCAAGTGGGTAAATTTATAGACTTACATTTCTTTATTGATATAACTCAACCTCTTATTAATAACTATAATTTCAAACTCAATGGGAAAGTTTATACAAGTTTTTGGTTTCCGAAGCCAAAGACTTAGCTGTAGCATCTACACAAAAGATGGATTTTACCTTCAGTGAAATATTGGAAAACTTAAAAATTAGTAAAACATATTATAAATCTCTTTCATTACAAATCACTCTTGTTTCACACTTTGATTCATTTCCTTGGACCAAGGATTATCATGAAGTGCTTTATAGACTCACAAACGTAAACGTAACCTACATCATATTTCTCACATATATAAAGTTTGCTTTCCATCAGATCCTCTGATACACCAATTCAACCATCATACTGGCTTCAGGAACTGGAAAATAATTTCAGGATTGGACTAAAATTTGGAATAACATTGGGAATTAGGATATTTTACATAATAAATCCAATAAAGCTATGATGGCTTTATTAGCAATATCCACTAAACAAACAATTTTGAGGCACTGGCATAGGGGCCGGGTTTGAAAAATTTTTGTAGGGCCCAGGAGTCAGAACTCCCCTGAAGGGGGTCTATAGGAGTGCATCTCACAGCGCCAGCATATACAGGATTATGTATGAGCTATCACACACAACAAGGCTATACCAATCCAAAGGTTTCCATGGACATTCCAAGAGACATTGAAGTGCTGCTCAAGAGGGTTTGTTACCATGGAAACATCAAGTTTCAAACTGACCCTTGTTGTGTACAATAGCTCATATACAATTTTGTATAGTGTATGGGCACCATTTCTGATTAAAACTAAGTCCTTACTGTGCAGGGCCAGCTCTCACCATTGTGGATGCTTCCTTAAGTTTGTAGGGTTCAGACCGAGCATGCCTGAAGATATTCTATGTTGTTCTGCTGCACTAATGATGTAACTAGTGCAGAACAACATCATGACGCAGCCAGTGTAGCACAACAAACAGATTCCACTAACTGATTTCTATCAACACTCACGCTTGACAATACACTATGATATGATTGAAAATGCTTCTAACAGATGTCAGTCAGGCTGCCAGGTTCTGCACTAACTGGGATGCAACAAACCTTCAGAAAGCCAAGACAAAGAGCATTGCACTAGTCTAAGACAGGATGTAACAAATCCATGGCCTACAGGCACCGGTCATCAGTATTACAGAAAACGCTTCACCCAGGCAATAACCCTTAAAACTGGGTGGACTGCAGCACTGGAAGGTAAGATACTTGCTCATGATCACAGAGTACATATTTGGCTCAAGTGGATTTGAACCTGTAATCTCCTGGTTCACAATCCCAAACTGGTACACTAACCATTATACCTAACTGCCCATAATCCGCAGCCAGGCTCTTGGGTTTTGCCAAACACTAACACTGCAGTGCTGTATTAGAATAGTGCTGCACTGTTAGAAATGCCATTCTCCTAAGACATGAAACCAGGATCCCTTCTGCCCTTCTCTGATGCCTATCTAGTTGGATGATTAAAAGATCCTATGGCACTTTTCAAAAGAAAACACCTTGGTGTGCTGGCCAACATGCTCTTCAATTACACAAATTTTTATAATGTTTTAAATCTTTTTTTTCTGTGTGTGAATTTGTTTTTAGTGCTGTGAAATGTGCTTGACTGACAGCACAAAAACTGCAGCCCTCTCTTTTCTACATGACAGATACAGCACAGTTGACTACAATGTAAGCTTCCTCACACTGTCTTATCAATGCGTCAAACCTGTCATTGAGGGACCACTACATAAGTGAGAGGAGAAGTTAAACTCCATGCTCTTTTCATTCCTTGTACTGTCACATGAGACTGCCAACACTGGTGCTAAAATGCCAATAAATGCCAACTGTGTTGGTGGTTTTCTGATGTAAAGACCTGCTTACTAGGTACTGGACTGAAACCACTACAACTTATTTCATATAGGCCACAGAACAGCACTTGCCCTCAGGTGATAATGACATTCAGCCCCTACCCATCTTGGCTAGATTAGAATCAGTAACCTAGAGCTGAAAGGTTCTTTAACCAAATGCCAACCATCAAGCCATCCAATCCCCAATTATGCAACTTTTAAAACAGTATGTCTGTGTGCATGGTGCCAAGATATTTAAAGCTTAATGACAGCTGCTGTATACTGCATACAGTCCTTGCACTGCCAGTATCTAACCCGTTGATTTGGATATTGTTTTGGCAAAGGGATATAGTACCTGTAAAATCACTAAACAAGAATGTCTTCAATAATCAGAAAAGTGGAGCTGCAATTACACATGATCTCTAGGAAGCAGTACACAAACTAAGTTGCTGTAAACAGTAGCCCATGACACATGCTTGTGTTATTACAGTCAACTTGATGTTTTTAAACTCATTACAGTAAATAAACTCCCATCAAAGTGGCAAGGTCACAACAGAAGCAGACCAGACTCAGTTCAGGGGTGAGCTTCTGAAGTGACATGACTGGAGTGCAAAGCCTGAGTGAGATACAGGTGTCATTCTACAGGAGATAATGGAGTTGCCCTGCAGAATGCCCATGTAAAACATTTGCTCTGTCAATCCAAATGTCTCTATTCAACACACTTCTGCTTAAGTTATTAGTAATAGTACTTGAATTTGTCCACTAGGTGACAGGATTCCTGGTACAGTAAGTTGTAATCTGCAGTTTCTGACACATGGAACTGGATTTTCAGCTAACTACCTTAACGACAGCCACCACCACCAGCCCACTACAGTCACCTCACCTCCAGCCAGAGTTGGGAGGAACCCTGGGTGACTGCTACCTCATCTTGTTTTTTCTTTTTATTCTCAACTCCTTGTTCTCTCTAGTTCCTGACCCATTCCCCACTCAGCCACCAGCCCACCAGTCACTCACCTCTGGAGTCACTATATATACTGTATAAGACAGGAAGCCCCTGTGCTGATGGATGGCATCTGTTGCTACTGTTGTAGAGATGGTGGCCATGTTGTTACAGTAGAAGGTGCAACAAACCTAAGAATTCTCTCTGGTCAGTTGATCAAAGCAACTGCTGCAAAATTAGGAAAATGACAAAGCAGCCCAGTGAGGGAGGGACCTGGGTATCCTCAATGGTATGCCCCAGCAAATGGACTGAACACAGATGAGGTAAATTGCCTCTGATAGTGGAACCATAAGCCAAAATTATGGGAAATGCATGTAAGCACGATGGACGCTGGCTCTCAAGTTACTATCATCTACTGTTCCTTCTATAGGCCTGCAACTACCCAAAAAACTGTCTTTAAAGATCAACTCTGCACTTCAGCATATACTTTCATAAATATGATATTTCATGTATTGCAAGTTACTAGAAGAATATTTCTTTTATCTTCTATGATCCTTTCAAAGGTTTACAGCACATCTTGGTAGTCTATCCAAAACATCACCAGTATAACCAGCATTAGCCTCTCCCAGCTCACCTCACAGTGCATTTGTTTATGACATCAAGGTGCTCATTATGACAAGAAATGGGTTCGTAAAATTTTTGGTGGGGCCCATAGGTCAGAACCCCCAATGTAAGGTCTATGGGAGATCCATCTAACTGGAAGCCAGTGCATCTCCAAGCAGCACCAGCATATACAGGATTGTGTATGAGCTATTATACACAACAAGATTATGTTCAGTTTAGAGGTTTCCATGGTAACAGAGAGACATCGAGAGCACAGCTCAAGAGGGCTTGTTACCATGAAAACCTTGAGTTTGAAACTGAGCCTTGTTGTGTATGATAGCTCATATACACTATTTTGTATAGTATGAGCACCATTTCTGATAAGAACAAAGTCCTTATTGTGCAGGGCCAGCTCTCACCATCATGGGTGCTTCCCTAAGTTTGTGGGTTCACAGCATGCATGCACAAAGATGTTCTATGTTGTTGTGCTGCACTAGTGATGTAGCTAGTGCAGCACAACATCATGACAAAGCCAGTGCAGCACAGCAAGCAGCTTCCACTATCTGATTTCTATCAACAGTCATGTTTGACCATACACTATGATATGACTGAAAATGCTTGCAACAGATGTCAGTCAGGCTACCAGGTTCTGTACTAACTGTAGATACAACAAACCTTCAGAAAGCCAAGATAATGAGCATTAAAGTAGTCTAAGACCGGATGTAACACATCCCTGATCTACAGTCACCATCACATTAACAGAAAAGACTTCACCAGTCGATATTCTTAAAGCTGGGTGGACTGCAGCACTGGAAGGAAAGAGACTTGCTCATGGTGACAGAGTACATATTTGGCTCAAGAGGGTTTGAACCTGTACTCTCCTGGTTCACAATCCCAAACTGGTACACCAACCATTATATCTAACTGCCCCCATAATCTTGCACCAGGCTCTTGGCTTTTGCCAAACACTGACACTGCAGTGCTGTATTAGGATAGTGTTGCACTGTTAGAAATGCCATCCTCTTAAGACATGAAACCAAGATCCCTTCTGCCTTTCTCTGATGCCTATCTAGTTGGATGTTTAAAAGATCCTAAGGCAGTTTTCAGAAAGAAACACCTTAGTGTGTTGACAACATTCTCTCAATTACACAATTTTTATAATGTTTTAAATCTTTTTTGTCTGTGTGTGAATTTGTTTTTTAGTGCTTATGAAATGTCGCTTGACTGACAGCACTGAAAACTTCAGTCCTCACTTTATCTACATGAAAGGTACAGCACAGTGAACTACAATGTAAGCTTCCTCACACTGCCTTATCAATGTGCTGCAAGTCTGTCATTGAGGGACCACCACATAAGTGAGAGGAGAGGTTAGACTCCATGCTCATTTATTCCTTGTACAGTCACGTGAGACTGCCAACATTGGTGGCAAAATGCCAATAAATGCCAACTGTGTTGGTGGTTTTGTAGTGTAAAGACCTGTTCACTAGGAGCTGGACTGAAACCACTACAACGTTATTTTATATAGGCCACTGAATAGCACTGGCCCCTTAGGTAATAATGACATTCAGACCCTACCCATCTCAACTTGATTTGAACCAGTGACCTAGAGTTGAAAGGTTCCTAACCCAGTGCCAATCCACCAAGCCATCCAATCTCTCAATTATACAACTTTAAAACAGTATGACTGTATGCAGGGTACCAACACATTTAAAGCTTAAAGACAGCTGCTGTATGCTGCATACAGTCCTTGTACTGCCAGTATCTAACCAATTGATTTGTAAATTGTTTTGGTAAAGGGATACAGTACCTATAAAGTGACTAAACAAAATGTATTCGATAATCAGAAAAGTGGTGTTGTAATTACACATGACCTCTAGGAAGCAGTACACAAACTAAGTTGCTGTAAACAGTAGCCCATGACACATGCTTGTGTTATTACAGTCAACTTAATGTTTTAACCCATTACACTAAATACGCCCCATTAAAGTGCCAAGGTCACAACAGAAGTAGACCAGACTAATTTCAGGATGAATTCCTGAAATGACATGACTGAGTGCAAAACCTGAATGAGATACAGTGTCATACTACAGGAGATAATGGATTTGCTCTGCAGACTGCCCAGGTAAAACATTTGTTCTGTCATTCCAAATGTCTTTTGTTCAGCACACCTCTTCCAAGGTTCTACCATATGTGATAACAGCGATCGTGGAATAACGATCACCATTTGGGCGAGTGTACATCAATGAAAATAAATAACAGCAATGTACACTTGCAGCAACTACAAAACCAGTGACGGTTTTCTGTTATACAGGATCTGTGCCCCTGAACCCTCGCACGGGCTTCGCCTAATCGCACCCCTACTTAAGAATTCTCAACTCAGAGGGATGCATGTTGGAGGGGTGCAAAACTTTTAAAAAAACAACTGGACACAATGTAAAAGTAACGCACCCAGAATGGAACCTGGCACCCTCCCAACCCCAGCCTGCCACCTCACCCATCACACCACATGGTCAGCTCAGCAGCCAACCTCCGCACTACACCCACACATCCTCCCTCCTCCTCCCTTCTGCCCATCGAGGTGTGGTCCTTCACCCCACGTGCATGTATATATACCTAGATCCTGTCTCCCTAGTCACCCACGCCATCGCTACTCTGCCAGGTAGCCTCAGAACTCAAGCACCATGATTTAGTCCCTTTTGCAGTCACTCAATCACGGTTGCTGTGTTCACTGGATACCCTCTGATAATAGTTATTAGTAATAATACTTGAATTTGTGCACTAGGTGATTCCTGGTACAGTAAGTTGTTAGCTGCAGGTTCAGATACATGGAACTGGATTTTAGTCTGCCACCTCAATGACTGCCACCACCACCAGCCACTATGGTCACCTCACCACCAGTCAGAGTCAGAAGGGACCCAGGCGACTGACACCTCATCTTTTTTTTTTTGTTTTTTTCTTCTTTTATTCTCAACTCTTCTTCTCTCTAGTTCCTGACCCTTTCCACTCAGCCACCAGCCCACAGTCACCTCACCTCTGGTGCTCACTATATACTCTATAAGACAGAGAAGCCCTGTGCTGATGGATGGCATCTGTTGCTACTGTTGTAGAGAGGATGACCATCTTGCTACAGTAGAAGGTGCAACAAACCTGAGAATTCTCATCTGTTCAGTTGAAAGCTAAAGCAACTGCTGCAAAATTAGGAAAATGACAAAGCAGCCCAGTGAGGGAGGGACCTCGGTATCCTGCAGTGATATCCCCAGCAAAATATACTGAACACAGATTAGATAAATTGCATCTGTGTAGTGGAACCATAAGCCAAAAGCATGGGAAATGCATGCAAGGCCATGATGGACACTGGCTCTCAAGTTACCATCATCTACTGTTCCTTCTATAGGCCTGCAACTACCCAAAAAAACAGCCTTTACAGATCAACGCTGCACTTCAACATATAGTTTCATAAATATGATGTTTCATGTATTACAACTTACTAGAAGAATATTTATTTTATCTTCTATGTTCCTTTCAAAGGTTTACAGCACATCTTAGTAGTCTATTCAAAAGTCACTGGTATAACCAGCATTTGCCTCTCCCAGCTCACCTCACCATGCGTTTGTTTATAACATCAAGGTGCTCATTATGACAACAAACTGTTGTGTTGCAAACAGACAGTTATGAGCTGGGAGAGTCAGATACATTTTGAAAGACTCAGTGAAATACATACAACATTATCTACAATATATAGTAAAAACAAGAACAGGAAAAAGCACATAAAAACTAGAAAACACAAAAGTTGAAGCATAAGTGTTGTAAATCTTTTGGTTTAAAGATCATTTGATTCTTTCTCATCACCAGCCTCTGCCAGAAAGAAAGAAATTAATCTACACAACAGCAGTTGGCTGATTGATCCAGGTTGTTTTCATGTTACGAATGGGATGTGTGATGTGCTAGCGACTAACACTAGATACACGAGTGCTGACCAACCTTTTACGTCTCCCTCTGCAGATGTGTGAAAGATCTTAAAACCACCTATCAAAATGTCACCTCACCTGAACTTATTCTTCTCCAAAATGCAAAAATACTGTCACTCATTCTTCTGTTCTATCAACTCTGTCTTCTTATCCTACAACTTGGAACTGCTTCAAACTTTAGTTCAGTTTACAATCTAAACATTTTGGGCAAGTCAACAGTCCAAATGTTGGCATTTGCATCTTTCTGCCATGACCTTAAGAACCTTAACCTTACCACAGGAAAGGAAGGCCAGGGGTCAGAATGTGGCACATGAGGGGTCTGGTCCCACAGTCCATCCACTTTAATTTGTGCTGCTTATGGCTTGCTTTAGCCTTCTTCAACAGGATCTCCTCCTGCCGTAGGCTGGAGCCCACTGACTCCTGAATAAAAAAAACAGCTTCTGGGTCAGCTTCCCTTCCTCCTAACCCTTACCTGTCTCCTGCCGGTTCTCAGATAGGAGTACTGCCAGCTTGCCATGTGGGTGGTCGTCAGATGAATCTGATAATCCTCTTCTTCTGTCAGTCCTCAGATGAGACCCTCAGCAGCCAGCAGGTGTCCACTCATCCTTACCGTGCCACAACGACTGACACCTGACCCACCTCTTATGGCCTACTGATTTCTCTTGGCAGATAGGGCCACCCCACTGGGCGCCTTACACATTGCAGCATTTCCCGATGCTCAGCTCACTCAAATCGCACTAGCCTGGGGTTGGCTCACTAACCACTCCCTCCTCAATGTCTATTTTTCACTTCTGGCTTATGACTGTAAATAAATGAAAGGCTTGCTCTGTAGTTTGGTGACCAAGCAGCCAGCCACTCCCACTTCCTGAGCTATATAAGCAGTTCCTCTATGCCTCACTGTGAAGCATTTTTTTGCAGCTGAAGGCTCTGCCACTTTGTCGCCTTAGTTGGTTGGGCCTCCCGGCTGGGACCTGCCCCCCGGCTGGTCTCTGCAGGGCTTCTGTGTTTGTTTTCCTGCTTTTGGTTTGTATTTTGCCTTTGGCTGTGTATGTTTCCTTCTTTTTTGTGGGGGCTTTTCAAGCTCCTAGCTTATCTGCTATTTCAGAGCTCATACTGTTTGCTTTCAGTTACTCACAATTCAAATTACTTGCACTGCAATTGCAAACCTGTTTTGTGTGTTTCAGCTCACTGGCTGTTCCATGGCATACAATATTACTGTCACCTGACTCAGATTTACAACCTAGCTATAACACTCACTCATGTTTGTTCTAATTACCTCATTGCAGCAAAGTCATTGCTCTGCCTGGTGACTTTGCTTTAAGAACATTATGCCTCCTTTTATTTATTGCAGTTACAACTCAGTGTACTCATTTGTTTTCACTACTGCTGCACAGGCCTAATTGCTTCCTGCTACTGCTTGTTTACTCCCATTGCTATTGTACATTGTGTTACTCTGAGGTTAGCTGACACTCCTGCTGAGGCTATTAAATTAGCTTTATATCTGCATGTGGTTCTCGGCCCTTCCATAACTTACTTGTTTGTCCCTACGGCGGGACTGGGAGGTGTTTGGGGGTCATGGCCTCTGTGGCTAATTAATTCTGTTCTAAGTCCTGTCTTCGCCATGTGAAAATCCTCAGAGTCTGTCACCTTGATTTGGCTTTGAACTGTCTGGCTGGCTTGCTCCCAATTCAGAGCTGTTTAATTGGTATACAGTTTGCTATGCTGGTTCACCTATCACAACTACTGCTTACTGACCTACGTGCAGGTCTACAGTTACTACGCGCTGTTACTCCTTGCTTACGCATCCATTACTTCATGCATACTGCCATCCCTTTGGCTTCAGCCTGATTCTGCTGCACTTGATCTGCATTTGACCTCGCATGATCTCAGCACTTCATTCTCATTATGATCTCAGCATGCTGTGCTCATTCAGCTCACCAGCTTTCAGCTCTCAATTAATTTCTGGGGTATGCCAGCCATTCTAATTGGTGCAGGGTTCCTGCAGCCGACGGTCTCGCTCTGCATTTAGTCCGCGTGATTGGAGCATGTCAAACTTGGGGCAGGATCCTTCTCACCTGGCCCATAACTGGTAATGTCCTTGCCCCAGGCTTGGCTTTAGCTGCTGCCATGGACAGCAGGTCCTGGTGTAGAATTTAAGGCTAGTGGTGAAGGGTGGTTACGACGATCTCCTTTTGGCTCTAGTGTTCCACTATAACGGTTGGCCATTGACTTTAGTGGTTTCCCTAGCAAGGCACCTTAATTGCATTCTCCTGTGACTGCTTCTGGCTCACCTGGTTTGATTTAGGGTGGGTAGGCCAGGTGAGTGCCTCAGCAGTTGTTGCTCTCCTCCTGTGCCTTGGATGCATGTATTGTTGCAGAGTTTTTCTGCAACCTTCCACGACATTCCGCTAGAGGGTTTGAGGAGAGCCTTCCTCCAAATTGGAATATTTTCCATCTCCCTTAATTGGGTTTTCCAAATTGCAGCTGCAGAGCCATCACTAAATAAACTATCCCAAGCCTGGAGTGAAGGTGACCTAGGCCTTGGATCCCCAGAGGTTTCCTCCTTATAGGGTTTTTTTCTCCTCCGTTGCCTCAGGTCATAATACTTAGTTAGCTTAGTCATTTCCCTAGTTTCTTTAGGTAGGTTCAATTGTTGGAGGGAGGTGGAGGATGTCCTGCCATTCCATCTCCTTAGGGATCCCCTACTCTCAAAGCAAGCCATCAGTATCATGCTATGCAAACCTGAGCAGTTATTACAACAACTGAGCATATCATTGCATTATCAAACTGCCTATACTTTCTACTACTACGTTATTACTGTTACTGTTACTGTTACTGTTACTGTTACTGTTACTGTTACTATTCCTATGTCACAGTTACTGTTTGCTCATCTGCTTAATGTTGCCTCCTCTTTGGGGATGATACAATATTTTTGGGGATTCCTAAGGTACCATTAGCCATGGGAACCGTCCCATTGCACCTCTAGGGTGGGAACCTTTTTCGAGGGTTCCTTGCCTTCATACCTCTACAGGGTGGTAATTCCTCTGGAATAGAGAGTGCAAATGGCCAAACCAAACTAACACAGTTGCACAAGCATAACATTACACTGGCTGCATAGGTCAGTGAAATGAGAAAGCTTGCTCTGTAGTTCAGTGACCAGGCAGCCAGCCACTCCACTTCCTGAGCTGTATAAGCAGTTCCTCTAAGCCTCACTGTGAAGCATTTTTCTTTGCCCCCACCATCCTCCCTCCTCCTCCAGTGGCATCACTCTCTCCTTAGGGGATTCCTAAGGCACGTTAGCCATGGGAACCATCCCTTTGCACCTCTAGGGGTGGAACCCTCTCCAAGGGTTCCTTGCCTTCATACCCCTACAGGGTGGTAATTCCTCTGAATAGAGTGCAAATGTCAAAAACCAACTAACACAGTTGCACAAGCATAACACTATACTGGCTGTCATAGGTCAGTGAACTGCCAGTTGCCTGACATGACTCACAAACACCCTGTTGGTTGTTTCATTCACTCCACTCTCTCCAAACTGCTAACTACTAGCTCCATCTCGCTGCCGCCCAGTGACATTCCCTGCTCTATTTGTGTGCATGCACATTGAATTTAAAAGGCACCAGTTTTACAAAATGATCATTTGCAGGTGCAGGAGGCTTGCCAGTGAGGGAATCGCATTGCCAGGAGGGGTGTTGGGGTGCGGATTACTTGCCTGGGGAGGGGGCTCCCAGGTCACAGCAAGGGAAAAAAGTGTAATTAAAAGTTAAACATGTTAAAATTATTGATGGAGCTGGTCCCGCCTCCCAAAATATTGCTGGAGCCCATGCCCCATGGGCACATGTAACCAGCGCTATGGTACAGTTCTGTGAATGAATGATGGCGTCCTCCTATAGCAATGCCTGCCCCAATCAGGTATTACTACAGGTGGACATCACCATTCATTTACTCACCTGGACCGAAAATTAGCACAATCTACTCCATCATGGGACCACCCTTTAGTGCTAGACATGAAGGATCTATCCAATCAAAGAAGATGCACCAACCACTAGTTCTCCCAATGTGTTTTAACAAAGACACAATTTCTCCCAGAAAAAATTTTCAGTTTAACGCCTTTCAGTTTTTCAGTGTAGAACAGGCATGATACAGATAGTGAGACTCTGCCACTATAACTGCACCTGAAGTACTATGCCTTTCGTCAGCAATAAAGGCATGAATCCTGAATTGCACCCACAGACAGTAATATTATGGGACATTTCTTTCACTCACTTGGAGTATAATGGGAACATCACGCTTCTGTAGTTAGTGTTACTGCCTCTGTTGTGGACCACATGGATCTCTCCCAGCTGTACCATCTTTCAACTCTGACATTTCCATCCTCTCTTGATCACTGTCAAGCAGCCATTACATATATAGGATAATAAACTGGAATTTTCCAAGAGTGTAGCTCAAAAGAAAGTCATGGATTTAATAAACACACACAGGCACTTGAATATAGGCTAGCACATCTCTTTACTGTTGACCAGCAGCAAAGAAGAAATACAGAGTGCAGCACCAAGTCACGGCCATATAGCACTTACTAACAAGTATGCTGCCTACAATCCCCAGAGTCCTCTGCTTCTTCCACAGTCTTCCAGGCACTAATAAAAGGCAAAGACACTAAACTGACATCCTCTTCTTTATACACTGCATGTTTATTAAACCATAATTTTCTTTGAGCCTACGCTCATGGAAAATTACAATTTTATGTCAACACATGGAGGCTCGTATTACAGGCATGTTCAACACTCCAGACAGAAGTACATTCACTTACCCATCGGTCACAGGCTTATTGTAGAATGTTCTAAAGACCAAATCCCAGAGCAGTTAGCTGTCCGAAGGATTTCTCCCAAAATGGCACCTCTCCTGAACACCTTGCTTGCCATCACCCCTCAAGTGAAGTGGGCCTCAAGATGCTCATGTCAATCCCCGCCTCTGCCATGGTTCATCAGACCCACCATGCAGTGGAGGCCACTACCACCAGTTTATGAGGTTTAGTTAAAAAGATCAGAACTTCATCCACAATTCCATGGAGGGGCTGTCAAACAAAGATATTCCAAGAGACAGGAGACCACGCACAGCTTGGGTTCCGCTCAAAATGTGGATAATACACCCTTTGAGCTGCCATTTTGTTTGTCTGGTAAAGGAGAAATAAACCCCTTCTGGGCAGTGTGACATTGTGGAGATGTCCAAAACTCTAATGTCTGACACCTCTTGGTCAATGACAGACAGAGTAGAGGCCAACTTCATGGCAAGATGTTTTAAGGTTAAATCTCCATTAGAAGACCAACACCTAAGGAGCTGTAGAACCTTGCCCACATCCCAGGTGCAGCTGAACCTGGATTGTGAGGTGTAGACCATCTGATAGCCTTAAGAAATTTACATATAATCATGTTGGCCCACAAATTTACCATCCACGGACAGGTGCTGAAGTAGTAGCAGAAAGCACATTAATAAACCTGTACGCCTTATCTGACACATGCAGCTGGAATAAAAACTCTACACCCTCTGTCAAAGTGCTAAAAAGTATCCAGGTCCCATCCACCACACCAGCTAGTCCACTGAGATGAGACTGGTGAATAAGCTGTTTGGTCCTTTGCCAAGGACTCTCAGAAGGTTGGTAGCCCCATCTGAAAGTCCTGTGGTCACTCAGGTACCCCCAAATAAAGCCATGCTGCCAGCCTACACTTGTCATCCAAGATTAGAAGGTGCGTGTTGCCATCCATGTCCAAAAGAAGCTCTCTCTAGGGGTAGGAGGAGGGGAACTGAATCAAAAGTTCCAGGAGGGACGAGAACCAAGATTGGCTTGCAGAATGGAGTGGCCAAAAGACAGTGGCTTGTTGCCTCCTGATCTGTGCCACTGTTCTGCAGATCATCAAGAATGAAGGAAAGGCATAGCCCTCTCAGATTGCCCCAGTCCTGAGAAAGGCATCCATGGCACTAGCTTCTAGATCTGGTCTCCAGCTGAGAAAGATTGGTAGCTGAAATTTGGCCAGTGGCACTGAGGGTTTAGGTGCTGGATGTTACACCTGTGGCACACCAGCAACCTGGGTTCGGAGCGAGCTCGGGTCATCGGTGTCAGGGGGATGGGGAAGATTGAGCGTCCCAGGACTGCTCTCCTTCCCCGGGGGTTTGCCGTGCGCCTGGTGACCTCTGGCTGTGGCTGGAGGCAATACAGTGCATGACCACAGAATGCAGGGATTGAAGCTGTGGCAGACATCTTTCGAAAGGCGAGGAGCATGCACATGCAGAAGCAAGACATTATTGCATGTCCAAGGTCTGGGAGAAAACTATGAAAAATACCCCTATCAGTGGGTGAGGTGACGGTGACCACCAGTAGCACAAGACCAGACATCCAATGTCAGCCATTCCTCTGTATCTCCACTGGGGATTCTGGGGCCTCCAAGGGGTCAGGAGAGCCCAGAATCCTGAACTAATGAAGCTGATGGAGGGAAATGGTTCAGTCAGGTGGTGGAGCCGAGCAGCTGTGAGTGAGACCCTGAGAGATGCCCTGAAGGTATGGAGCAAAAATAGAGTCTCAAAAAAAAGATTGGTAGCGTGAATAGGTCCCCTACAATGATCATTCTGAGAAAGTAACAGGAGGAATACATCCCTCCTGAGACAGAAGTCAGTGGAGTTCACCAAAGCTGGAGTTTCAGTCTGCCACTATGATAGAGAGGTCTACGATATGCAACCTGTAGTTCAGACAGTAATGCCAGAACCGCTAGCAACAACATTGAGGTGGCGGAATCCCTCCCCCAGCTTGTTCATGTAGCACACTGGTGCCACATTGTCCATGTTCAGAGAATTACCAGGTTCTTCCTGCCCTTGGTAAAACTCAAGATCATGAACAGCACTGCCAGGAGTTGGAGCACATTGATATGGAGGAAGATTCTGCCACTAACCACCTGACACCCATGGAGGTGTCTTGGCACCAGGCTCCCCAGCCAAACTGGCATCCAGCTCTAGTGTGAGTTCCTGAAGAGTCCGGAAAATGGCTGTCACATTCCATGTGTCCATCTAGCAAATCCACCAGAGAATATCATTGCCAGCTGCTTGGGAGATGGTGGCCCCAATCTACAGAAACAAAACCGCAACAGACAAAAAGACTATTACAGCGAAAGTCACTGTAATGGTCTGTGGTTCACCAGCACAGCTTCTTCCATTGTTGTGCCCCTCCCTGAAACAACTCTGACCTAGAATTGATTGTATTTAAATGCGGAGGGGCACATCCCCTGCAAAACACATTGAGTTATCGACGGCACAATAACGAGTGTCGGCATTGTGCCATCGCTTGTAATGGATATTGGCAGCTTTACTGTTGACAAATCATGGAGCTTCCTTGGGAGAGATGCACTGGAGAGTCAAAGGAACCCAAAAGCCCTAAAGCCTTGATTTTGCACCGCTGTAGGGAGCAGTAATGGAGGAGCAGGAAAATGGTTTGATTTATGAGGAGAGGAGACAAATAACTTTGGCTAGGTCCTGAATTATGGCTTGATCTTCTGGCAGGAAATAGGGATCAACCAATTGATGAACAAGCTGAGGCATTCCAGCAGGGTGATTAGAAGGAGGTGTTTCACCGGGTCTGCAGTGCATTGATCCATAATCAAAATGTTGTCCAGGTAAAAAAAATCAGTTTGATACCCATGACCCTGAGCCAGACCACAACTGGGCACAAAAGCTTAGTGAAACACTATGGGCTGAGGACAGGTTGAAAGAAAGGCAAGTGAACTGCCTGCTACCCCTTCCCATGAGAGAGAGAGAGCCTGAGCTACTTCTGGTTGGGCAAGTAGGTGGGAAACTGTTAAAGCATCCCTTAGGTCCAGATGAACAAGCCAATCTCCTTTGAGGAGGATGTCTCAGAGAATATGAATACCCTCTATCTCAAAAATGTCTGCAGTCAACATCATGACTGAGATCTTGCAGGTTAGTGACCAGCTGGTGGCCAGCATATTTCTTGGGAACCAAGAAAATAGAACTAGTTGCAGCCTTGGAGCCTCAGTGAGGCTTGAACCATTACCCTCTGAATAAAAGGAGACCAGTTCCTGGAAAATGAGGGTAATTTCTTCTTTGGAGAAAGAAGGATAAGGCCTGAAAGAGGGATGGGTGGGATTCTAACTTGATCCTGTAGTCCCGCACTGTGTTCAGAACCCACATGTCCTGTGTGATGAGTTCTCAGTTGTGAGAGAAAGCGTGCAGTCTGACCTCCCGGTTGAACCAGGTCTGGGACAACAAGAAGATGATTGAGACAGGTCAGGGAGATTCCCCTCTGAGGATGACCTATGTGACTGGGGGGTTGATGTGGCTGAGCCTCTACTCCCACAAAGTGTCCCTGACTTCTAAGTTCCCAGTCTCCTCTTGACCTGGCTCCATAGTCAAAGGAGGTTTCAATGCAGAGCCCTTTTTGGTGAAAGCCTTGGGTCTAATTTTTCTTCTTTCAGAGGAAAGGGCCATCTGCATTACCCAGAAACAAATTGCACACTGGACCACATTCTGTAGGTAATCTGGATCAACTGGGCTGTGATTCATACATGCCTCTTGGGCCACACTGCAGAGTAGAGCCAGGGATCCCACATGGTCCAGCAGTTTGTCATGGACCATTTTAAGGCTTTATCTAAGCTTTTCTTGGAGTATTTGTCTCCCTTGCCAAAACTGGTGGAGAATCTTTTATTGAACTCTGGTGCCAGAACAACCTTGAAAGGGATACCTGCTTCCATTTCTGTGAGGCCGTCCTGGCCTGAGGGGTGTCCGAGGACTTAGGCTGCCCTCCGGCTTTCTGAGCCCAGTATTGTTAACTGCATGGGTGTGGGATCAGTACCACCCTTAATGATGTTGGTGAGTTGAGCACTCCTTACAGCCCTGCTTGCCTTATTCAGACTACTGATCACAGATCCATCCTGAGAGGAGGGAAGGTCATTCCTTCTATGAGTAACAAAAAATATATAAATAAAGTGCCCTATTCCTGAGGTTCAGGGTGCTAGTCAATGCACAGACAGCGGCAATAAGTTAAAATATTCACAACAGAAGAAGCTTTCTGGGAAGATCTAGAGTAGTAACAGTATGGTACCACCTGCTACTGCTGTCCTCTAAAGCTATCTCTTCCATGGGGAGGGGTGCTACCTCTAACCTGGGGAAGGCAGAGATCTCAGCCTTCCTCCACAGGACTGCATTAAAAGAACAATTTTGTCTCACCTGGTGGTGGCGCACCTACTTGTATGCCCGCCAAGGCCTTATCCTGTTCAGCTACCAGGCAGCCCTCAGCCCACACATCCCCTTGTGCCAAGATCTCTTCATGATCCATGAGGTAATGATTGTCATTGTGATCACGCCCTCCAGGACCGTGGAAACTGCTTCATCAATTAGGGTTGCCAGATGCTCAGTGGCTATAGCAGGCCCTCATTGGCACAGAGAGAACAGGACAATATTTACCATCACATCTCAACATTAAATTGTAGCACTGACCTTCAAAGGTCAGAGCAAATAGCCAGAATGTGCAGCACTTTTTTTTTAAAGAATAATATGTCTCAGTGCTCCCAGCTTCATTTGGCATTTTTCCTGAAACTCCAGGGCAATTTTCCTGTGTTTTCCTGTAGATTACATTACTAAGAACATCAAAAACATTTGCCAAGCAAAGGAAATTTGAGTGTAAAATAAAAGTGCTATGTGAAATTCATAGCAATTGAGAGATATGTGGCCCACAAATGCAAGAAAACTGTTGCTTAGTCAGCAGCAAATGAGGATGTCAGTTTGATGCTTTCACCTTTATAGGTGCCTGGATGTCTGCAGGATAAACAGAGGACTCGGGGATCGAGACAGTATACATGTTAGTACAGCCGTGATATGGTGTTGCACTCGGTTTTTCTTGTTTGCTACTGTTCAACAGTAACGTGAGTGCTTGCCAGTAATCCTGCACCTCTGTATGTTGACATAAGACTCTGAATTGGCTACATATTGGATATGGCCATAAAACTATTAGTATTTATATTTCTATATGTTTGACTGATACTTCTGTTAACTTGACTGTAATGAGACTAGAGCTGCCAGTGTGTAATAAAACCCTGAGGCCTGCCCCTCTGGCAGATATCTGCTTGCTCATCTGATAATCTTTGGATACTGAAAACAGAGCAAGATGCTACTGTAGCTCTACATTACAGATTACCTATTTTATACTTCAGGTTCTGACAGCAACACCTCTACAGTTAGGCAGTCTAGATAGTTTGTACCTTGCCCATTGCAACTCTGCTATAAGCTGTTTTCAAATTTAACAGAGAATAGCACCCTCACTTAGATGCATTATTGTTTTGTTGGCTACTGGGCAGGAGAATGGAGTTGGGGCTAGTGCATGTGTTGGGTGGGGGTTTGCAACAGGGTTTTGATCTGAACATTCATTTGTCAGTTACCAGAAGCACAGTCCATACTACTGTAGATCAACACAACTCACAGTCCAGTTGTTAACCATACAGGTTTGTTGCTGTGCTGGAACAGTAAAAGTTGTCTGGATTGGAATCATACATACATAGATACATAGATACATAGACACTGAGTCAGAGATATGGGCCTATGGCCCACCCGGTCTGCTTATTTGAGCTTGTAAGTTCCTTTATGTTTTTCTAGAAGTTTGTTGCCCCTAAACCTGACCTCCAGAATTCTCTTGTCTATTCCATGCATTCTTAAATCCTGTGATTGTTTCCTCCTCCACCAGTTCCTCTGGCAGGGTGTTCCACTTGTTCACCACCCTTTCTGGGAAGAAATTCTTCCTCACATTTCCCTGAATTGTCCTCTCTCCAACCTCATCCCATGCCCATTAGTCCTGGAACATCTTTTCACTGGAAAATAGTGCATTCCTGCACCCTGTTCCTCCCTGTAAGGTACTTGTATGTCTCTATCATATCCCTTTCCCCTCCTCTCCTCCAGAGAGTACATATTCAGGTTATTCAGCCTGTCCTCATAGTACTTGGAATGCAATGCCTGTATCATCTTTGTTGCCTCTTCTGAACATTTTCTACCCTGTCTATGTTCTTATGTAGGTAAGGTCTCCAGAACTGTACACTGTACTCCAGGTGGGGCTTCACTAGTGTCTAGTATAGTGGAATTATGACCTCCTTTTACTGATGGTTATGCCCCTGCCTAGGCATCCCAGAATCCTATTTGCTTTACCTGCTGCCTTGTTGCACTGTTTCCGCATCTTTGAGGTCATCAGAGACAACAACCCAAGATCCTTTCCTGCTTGGTGCATGCTATATCCTCACCCCCAACTGATATGTTGTTCCAGGGTTTTGTGCCCCATATGCATTATCTTGCACTTCTTTGTGTTAAATTTCAACTGCCAAACCCTTGACCATTCTTCAAGCTTCTGCAGGTCCTCCTCATTCTGTCTACACCATCTGGCGTGTCCACTCTGTTACAGAGCTTTGTGTCATCAGCAAACAGGGAAATTCTGCCTTCTAGAAGAAGAAGAAGAATCAGCATTTATATAGCTCTTTTCATACACAGTATCCCAAAGCTTTTACAGGCAATGCTAGACTGGTAGTGAAGGACTGAATGTGTGGTGGCAGCCATATTGCACATCATCACCCACACAGCCTGGATAATTGCACGAACCGGTTTATGGGAAGGGGAATGTTGGCCAGGACACTGGGAATGTTCCATGCTCTTTCGAAGAGAGCCCTGGGTTCTTTTACTTCCACCTGGACACCCACCAGGACAACACCAGGATGAGCAGAAGGGACCTCTGTTTAACGTCTCATCCGAAGGACGGCACACCCCAGCAGTACAGCACCCCAATACTGCACTTCGGATGCCAGCGATTTTTAGGTGCAAGTCCAATCCCAGTGTGGGACAAGAATCCATGACCTTCTGGTCCAGAGGTGGATGTGCTACCAACTGAGCCACACTGACACCTGGTCCAGTGCAATGTCACTGATGAAGACGTTGAATAGGACTGGTCCAGCACTGATCCTGTGCTACCTCACTGGTCACTCTTTCCTCCGTGGAGTGACTGCCATTTACCACTCCCCCGTGTCCTGCCTCCCAGCCAATTACCCACCACTGCATTACTGTCCTGCCCACTCTCATATTCCCACTTTGTTTAATAGCCTTCTAAGTGGCACAGTGTCAAAGGGCTTGCTGAAGTCCAGAGATAGACCATGTCCACTGCCCTGCCCTGATCCACCTCCCTTGACACCCAGTCAAAAATTCAATGAGGTTGGTCTGGCATGACCTCCTCCCAGTGAAACCATGCTGCCTTGGGTCCTGTAGTCCGTTGGCAACCAGATGTTCCACCAAGCTCTCCTTCAGTGGCGCTTCCATGATCTTCCCCATTACCAAGGTCAGGCTGACTGGTCTATAGTTCCCTGCTTCCTCTTTGTTCCTACTTTTGTATAAGGGGACTACATCTGCTGTCCTCCAGTCTTGGGTACCTCCCTGTTTCCAGTGATTGGCTAAACAGGATTGCCAGAGGTTCAGCCACCACCTCTCTTAGTTCTTTAGGACCGTGGGGTGCACCCCATCTGGCCCACTGCTTTATCAGCTTTTATTCCTTCCAGTTCCTTCTGGAACCTTTCCCATGTAAAGGGACTTGTGTCCATTTCTGTGCTGTTTCCACCCTTTGTACTCCCTTCAGGCCCATTACTCTCCTTTTCTTAGTAAAGACTGAGCAGAAATATCTGTTCAGTATGTCAGCTTTATTGTTGTCATCCTTCATTCGGCCCCGGTCCTCCCTCTTCAGCCTCACTATCCCTTCCTTCCCTTCTTTTCACTTAAGTACCTGTAAAGGTTTTGTCCCTCTACCCATTGATTTTGAGTTGTGCTGTTCTGTCTGAGCTTTGGCTTCCCTTACTGATCTCCTGCCTCCCTTTGCTTCTCCTGGTTCTTCTCCTTATCCCCTACTGCCTGCTTCTTTTGTATTGCCTGAATGTGATCTTTTTGCTTTCACTTTCTCTGCTACCTCCTTGAAAACCATAATGGTCTCCTCTTCCTTTTCCCTTGCTTACCTACTTAATGCATAATTCTGTTGCTCTTGTAATCCCTGTTTTAAATATTGCTCACTGTTCCTCCATCCCTGATTCCCCCCATTCCCATTAGTGCCTCTTTCAAGCATCTACCCATTTTCCCAAAGTCTGCCCTCCTAAAATCCAGGATACGTGTTTTGTGGGGTTTGGTTCGCTCCTTCTGTGATTTCAAACCACAGTGACCGGTGGTCAATGTTCCCCAGGTGCTCCCCACTGTTACCCCTATCATACTGTCCCCGTTTGTGAGCACAAGGTCCAGTATTGCCTTCTGCTGAGTTGGTTCCATGACCAGTTGCTTATGGAAGTCACCTTGAAGGAGTCCAGGATAAATCTGCTCCTGGTCGATGCTGTTGCCGGGAGATTCCAGTCCACATCTGGAATATTGAAGTCTCCAACCAGCACCACTTCCCCTTGTCTGCCATCCATTGGATGGCTAGCATCAACTCCTATCTGTCTCTTCCTCCTGGCTGGTGGTCTGTAGACCACCCCTGTGTGGATGGCTGACCCCATTTTCCTTTCCAGCTTAATCCACAATATCTCTCCCTCATTTTGTTCCTCCTGGATCTAAGTGGCCTTTGTGCCATCTTTCACATCAAGTGCCACTCCTCCTTCCTTCCTGCCTACCCTGTGTCTTCTGAATGTGTTGTAGGCGGGTATGGCCATCTCCCAGTAGTGGTTATCATTACATTAAAAAAAAATGTTCTGGCACCTTAAGTATGTGCCTCAAATCGATCCTCCTTGTTAATAAAAGTCAAAGCACTGATGACTGAAATAAATGTGACACGTGGCACTAGGGGTGGTGTTACCACAGGGGCAGGCAAACATGGGACTAGAACAAACCCAGTTTGGTGAATGAATGATGACATCCTCCTTATAATAATGCCTGGCCCATTCAGGTATTACCATATGTGGACATCACCATTCAGTCACTTCCCCAGGCCAAAAGATGAGCACAAGATGTTCCACCTCACTGACCACAAATGTTTTTTTCTGGCTGAAATGGTAAAGGTATTGTTTGGGAGGCTGTTGGGAAGAGGGAGGTGGAGGTTCCTGGGTGTGTTGTGTGAGAGTTTGCACACGTCCTGTTATCCAGAGGAGAGAGGACTTATGGAACTGGCCTGGGAATAATTTTAGAAGGCTGATCATGATGCTGCACTTGCTGGGCAGTATCATGCACAGAAAAAAGCGAACCATATCTGTGATAGGACCAGGTCACTCATTTCCACTACAAGAACTTTCTGCCCAGCAAGCAGAGAACAGTGTCATGATCAGTCTGGCTGATCACTGGACTGTCACTCTTGATCCCTGCAGCCTGTACTGCATTGAACCTGACAGAGACACCCCTCTGAAATGTGACTGTTTGTAACAAAATATTTGCTGCACATGCATGCGTGCAAAGCAAAACAGAAATGAGAAGTGGACCGAGTACTGAGCCCTGAGAAACACCCTGATTGATTAGGGCTAAACTGGAGCTGGAGTCACAGAATTTGACATAACTTTGCCTGTCTAATAGGTAATTATAAAACCTGGTGAAAGCATAGGAGGAGAGTCGATTTCAGATGATTTGAGTGGAGGAGTGCATGGTATACAAGGGAAAGGCTTTGGACAGATCAATGAAGATGGCACCTGTAAGAGAGTCTTTATCCATGACTGGTTTAATGTCACTGGTCAGATGAACCAGGGCAGTGGAGGTGCTTTATCTTTTCAGAAACCATGTTTGCAGGGCATAAGAAGATTATAATTTTGCGAGTTTTCTATTTATTTGGCAACCACTGTCCTTTTGGTAGCATATCGAGACAGGTAGAAAAGCACATGGGCGATACTGAGTGAAGGGCACAGGGTCACTCTTTTTGGCACCTGGACAATTATAGCAATTTTCCAGGAAGTAGGTACCCATTAGAGTTGAGAAACAGATTGAAAATATGGAATGTAGGACAGGCAACAACAGAGTCACCAAAACAAAGTACTCTGGTTTCTGTTTCATTGTGATCAGGGTAGGGACCAACTGAAAGAAGTCTTGGTAAATTCAAAACCTCCCTTGTAGTTATGGCTTTTGGTGGAAAGGGAGGTGGTAGTGAGAGATGACAGCAAGGATTATCCAGTGGCTGTGAGGGGCAGGGAAAGGCCAGTAGAGTAGAGGTGGGTCCAGGAGGAAAAGTCCCTTAGAGAGAGTATTTTGGGAAAGGCTCTATGGACGTGGGATTTCTAAAGGAAAAGAGGGAAATTGCCACTAAGGCATCAGGAGGAACTTGAACCTGTTGGACCCTATCAGATCTGTTGGAGACTATGCAGTCAAGCAGGAAACAGGTGAGATGAGTTAAGTTAACTTTACTTATAATAAATTAACATGTTTTGTAGTGAGGACCCAGCCAGTTGAGGTTGAAATCACTCATAACAAGGATCTCATTCTTACCAACTAAGCCAGGATGGTATTTAGGAGGGCATAGAGGCCTGATGTGCCACGTGTTGGAGAATGTAGTCACAAATCAGCTGTGATTTTGTATGTGTCCCATGAGGAAGATGGAGTCGAATATCTCACAGAGTGGTCTAGCACCTGTAGGGTGTGGTACTGTCAAAGATGCTGAGATGGGTCCTGCTGTAGAGTAGCTAGCCAACATCCCTTTTGGAAGAGTGGCTGTCAGCACTGATGAAGTTGTAGTTAGGAAGGGCATAGGAGGAGTCAGGGATGTTAGGCTTATGTGAAGTCCACGAGATACCCAGGATATCCACAGAGTACTGGGCCATCCTGGCCTGCAAATCAGTCTTATTGACCAGGAGGCTGTGATTGTTAAGATGGGCAAATTTGAGTCCTTTGAGGCTCATCCAGGGGAAGAGGAGGAGCAAGGGAGAGCAAAGGACCAGGCTTGGACCTTATAAGTCCTTCTAAGCAGAGGCAAACAGCAGAGGCCCAAAGGGCCGAGACTTAGGTAGCACCTAGCAGAGGGGAAGGAACAAGGTGGGAACCAGAGGGCCAGGGTTGGACTTGATATTGTAACTCCTGTTAAGCAGTGGCAAATAGTAGAGGCCAGGAGAGATGAGAGCTTGAAGTAGCGCCTAGCAGAGCAAGGGTACTAAAGTTTCTTCCTTTGGATTTACTGAGCTCTAAGTAACACAAGCTTGCATCTCAGTAGCCCTGTGGAATTCTAAGACTGGTAGTAGGATACCAGTAAGTTTGACAGGCTAAAATTAGAGAAGTGTTTGGGGACATAGGACTAGAAGAGCCATGGAGATAACCACTGTTTGAAAAGGAAGAGCACTAGGAGTCTTTCAAAGTAGGAGTGCGGAACCTAGATGCATGATAAATGGCACTGCTATGTACATCGAAGATAGCTTGGATGCAATGTAGCAGCTTGCAGTAAATGACATGTCACAAAATGCTGTATGACAAAAGGGCTTAATTGCCACTGAATTGCATTTTGCAGTAAGTTACTGTGTATTGCATCCCGGCTGCACTGCTGTATGAATAAAGATGGCACAGGGAGGAAAACAGCAGACAAAGCACTCAAAACTGAAGTGTTAGGAAGGCAGTACCACAAAGCAGATGAACAAACACATTAGATACAAGAATGAGGCAACAAAAGATCCAGAAGTACAGTTTAGTCAGCCAAAATAACTGCATTACAAACGGGCTTAATTGCAATTAAACTGTACTGTTCTCTATAGCTTACCACAACACTCTTCAAAAACACTGAAAGGTACTGCACTCCATCCTGGTTCCACTGTAGAGGGATAATTGCTACAGTGTGTACTTGCAACAAGTAAGACTACAGAGACTGGCATCACCGAGAAGCAGTTATCTGGTAACTAGGGCCAGCAAAGGGAGGACTCAGCATTGACAGAATAACCCACAGTAGATTAGAACACTGCATATGTAATGCTAGTACTTTGAGACTAAAATGAAATTGCATCTCCTTGCTGTGTACACAAGGTGTTAGTGATTTAGTGTAGAAGCGCAGCAAATAAGCAACAGAAAGGTATAAAAATCTGACAACTGAAGTAGTATCATGAGCAAACTAGTCTCTTAGAACATAGGCAGGATACACAGCAACATCTATAATAAGTAGTTGTCTACAGTTAAGGAATAGTATAAACATGAGTTCCTTAGTTGGGGCAGCAGGCTCTGGAAACTATCATTTACTTTAATGCAGTTGAAAGGTCCAGTCGATGATGAGTTGTACCCCAGCTCCTTCTGGCATGGCTGATGATGCTCTAGGATGTGGGGAGGTGCCAGATGTGTAGGCGACTATAGTGTATGGTGGAACGTCGTTCTCCACCGAAAACCATCTTTTCAAAACCTTGTAGTCACACACTAGTGACGCTCGCAGTGCAACAGAATGATGTTTTCTACTGTATTGCTTAACGCCACACTGTGTCCTCCAGCAGCATTTGACAGTTAGGGCTCACTCCATAGACAGGACACATGGCGAAAGCAGCAATGTCGGCAGCAGTATTAATGTTTAGCGTTAAAACGCTCACAATGTAAAGTTCTTTTCCTTCTAGTAACTGATTTTTTTCCCAAAAAGCGATGTTCCACCATACACTATAAAGAAAAGTACATGGGGAACAGTTGACAACAGGGCATCTTTCACCTGGTTGGCACTATCACTGTGGCACATCTCGAAAGGCGCCTCGATGTAATCTGTCGCCATAGTGCCAACTCGGTGAAAGAATAGCCCTGTTGTCAACTGTTCCCCATGCACTATCTCTATATGTTCACCTCTCAGAGGTGAAGTTCAGTGCCTGGAGGGTAGACCCAGGTATACAGGACTAGAGCTGATTTTTCACTATCCCAGAGGCCCACAAGGGTCCGGTCTGGTGAAGGGAATGAACTGTTGTCAGGTGAAAGGGGAAGCTGGTCTGTTTAGGAAAGGGATAGAGTTCCCTGGAGTTCACACTCAGAATCAGTTCGCCAGTCTGGTTGTGGAGTCACAGGATGACAGCCCCAACTGTGTGGGTGCAGTCAGTACTCCCAGGTATGATGCTCCATCCAGAAGTCAGGGGAAGGAGGAAGGGAGGAATCAAGAGCAGGAAGGGCTCTGAGAAGGTGACAGAGACTGGGGACTCTAAAGTTAGGGAGACAGGGAGGCTGACAGATGGTTGAACACTGGGGAAAGATTTGTCATACAGCATGCCTCCCTGCAGTGACATCTGTGAAGGACTTCTACAGCTGGAAAGTTTGGCCAGGGTACAAGGGGAAGCCAGACATTATGATTTACCTAGCATCCAATGATCTGCAGCACTGCAGTGTAGAGCAGATTGATCAGGTTAAGGAAATATTCAGAGAGCTAGATATCAAGCTAAATAAGTTTCAGATAAAGTAACCTTATCAAAGGTACTGCCAGTGCCATGTATAGGTATGAGCAGAAAGGACACAATTTGTGTTTTAATGCATGGCTAAAGCTGGGACAGAGTGGAGAGGTGGGTTTCAGATTTGTGGGGACTGAGGTTCCTTCTGGGAGACTGGCAGGCTGTTCAGAAGGAACTGTCTACATCAAAGTGGAGGGAGTACCTGTACACTGGAGCAAAAGATAGACATTGACATTATGGAGCCTCGGTTGACAACTCCCACAGCAATGGCAACCAGATCAATGTGGGCCACCAAGATCAAGCTGACTGGTTCCTGCCTGAACTGATCAGGAGGCTAAGAAATGGAGCGAGAGGAGGAATGGTAAAGAGGAATCGCCCCTTTCTAGCAAAGTGGCAGTGTGTTTTGCCAAAACATTCCATGCCCTGGAGTGAGCGCAAGCAACAACAGTGAGACTGTTTTGAGATGTGCTAATGCAAAAGGTCCATCTCTGTTCCACTCACATGTCAAACAGCTGTTTGGCCATGTCTTGCCTCAGCTCCCACTTGTGAGGTTGTACTACAGACTGGCTGGGACCATCTGCCAGGATATTGAGGGCACCAGTGCTGTGAAGAGCACACCTTTATTGCCTGCCCACATGGTGGGAAGGACTATACATACTCCCCGCTTGTTCAGGTAATAGACTGATACCAGGGAACTCTTTCCCATTACCTGAGCCAAAATACAGGCAGGCTACAAAAGCATTCTAACTGAAACTAGCTTATAAGGCATAGCAATGAGTACTATAGCACTGACAATTTGAATGATACAGGCAAAAGCCACTTTCCAAAGACTTGGTTGGATCGATCCAGGCAAAGCCAGTAGATAAGGAACCCTGACAGCCTCACAAGGCTTAAAAGCATTTTGAATGGGAAGGCTGAAGCCTGAGATTCAATGGGGAATAGCTCCTCCTGCCTACCAAATATAGGCCAGCCTCTCACAGCAACCCATGCTCAGTGTGTTTGTTCCTTCTGTGGTCGGTGTGGCTGTGCTCCTTCTCTGCTCATTCCCCACCCTTTCTTGCTGCCTCCCTGTTCTCTTCTCTTTCTCTTGTCATGGCTGCAGCTTCCTCAGTGGTTCTCCACCCCTTCCTTCCCTCTTTCCCTCATGTGTCTCTTCACTCTCCCATTTTGTCCCTGCTCCTCTTCTTTTCTTGCCTTGCTCCTGTGTTTCTGTGGGAGGGTCCCCTCCTCTTCCCTCACTCCATTCTCAGAGCTGTTTCATGCTCTCTCAGAGCCATGCATGCTTCTGGGTTGCGATGCAGCCTGTGTCAGCCTGGCTCCTGCTACAGCGTCTCCATTTGGGACCTGCCAGATTTCAACTGAAACGAACATGCACTGCCAGCTCCGGTGGCTTTCTCCTGCTCCAAGCTGTCACATAGCACTGCATCTCTTCAGATGGATTCAGATGTGTTCCTCTAGAGCTTATGTATTCCCAACAGTTTCAGGATTGGTCCCCAATATGTGTTATGCAGGACAGTTGCCTGAGTTGCTTGCTGAATTCCCTCTTTGCCAGCCCTGTATAGACTCAGGTATCCTACACTTGTCCATCATTTTTTGGGGAACTGACCCTAATTGGGATGAGGCTTTCCCGCTGTACATGCCAGCCGAGCACCAAAAGACATTGAGACACTGGCAGTTTGGGGAGTGAATCGGTGGATGGAACACAAAGCAAGCAGGATGGGACAAGCAACCCCACCTCGTACTTTAAACTTCTATTAATGTATCACAGGTTGCTGTTGGAGAGTCTTTATTGGTAAAAGTCTTTGAAGGCCTGAATGTACCTGCTGAGACTGAAGGGGTCACACTGAACTGTAGTATGGACAACTTTGCAGTTACCAACAGTGAATATTGTAATGCAGTTCTGGAGTTGGTACTGGGAAGGTGTTTATGCTATGGGGAACATCAGAGAATCTCTTTATAACCATATATTGTCATGAAAGAATCTGCTGGTGGCTCTTTACAGAGAAAGCAACATGAAGCCAATACACAATACTACTTCCAGACAGGAGTTTGACGGAACCCAGAAACATTTTGAGGCATTATCAAGGACATCTCTGAGGCTCCTGGACTGTTGCAAGGTATGCTGACTCTAGATGATAATTGCTGCTTATATTCATGTAGCCCTGGTGCCATGTGCCAGTGGAGTACTACCCTGCCTGATGGCTGCAGTATAGGCTAAGGGTCCTAGGTTCTATTCTGATGACAATCGGGAGTTCTTTCCCAAAGGTATTAATAAATAGCACGGCGTTTCTACCCAGAGTAAAATTACAGGGCCAGGTGTTGGCATAGTACAACCCCTGGGGTGCTGTACCTACCCACCTCTCCTTCCAGTCCCCCACACACACAGAATGCCACTTTAAACTGTAACTTTGTAGAACACATGCAATTAATGAATGTAGCTAACAATATGCTCACGGACGCTTTAGCAGTAACAACCCAAATCTTTTATTATAGGGAATGAGGAATGGGAGAGCAGAAAATAGTAGCAATTTGAATATGCAAACAGTTTAACAACATTGCCTACCTCCCCACAGCATATTAGCCCTCCTCCCCACTGATACCAGTGCACTCTTCAGTCCATCTGGGTACCAAGGATCATTGCAGGCCTTGACATTGCCATGGGTTGACCAGCATTGGGGCCCTTGGAAACCTTGGGAACTGTAGATTTTAACCACTTTAAAACTGCAGGCAACTTTACACTAAACCCCTTGGTCAGGGCAAGCCCTGTGTTACTCACAGCTTTAAAATCACCAGTTTTCAGATTCTGGCACAGTGGGTTTAAGCAGGATGAGGAACTGCAGTGTGGGGCAGCAAACAGGTGGACAGCAAAAGCTGTCTGGATGATGTGGCAGGATCTGACAGCTTGTCATCTTCTGACTTGCTTGCAGAGTCTGGCAGCTTGTTACCTTCTGACTTGCTTGCAGAGTCTGGTAGCTTGTCACCTTCGGCCTGGAGAATAGGAGCACTACGCAAGGCTTCCTGGTCCACAATGAGCTCAGACCCAGGAGTGACCCCACAGTCTGACTCCCAAAGGGGTCCAGAGAGCCCTAGCACTCTGGCACATTCCCGTGGCTCCCTGCATCCCAATACACTCCACTCAATAAGGGTTAGCAGTTCCCCTACCTGGCTCCAAGTTGTGGCTGTGCAGGTTGCAGCCTCTGTCTTCTGCCTGGACTGGGATTAAGAGCCTGTTAATGCAGCAATGATTCCTTTGGATTTCACTTTGGTAGTGGCAATCTGTGCTATCAGCATACAGTCTCTTGGGTGGCAGCTCCACTTTTAAACAGCTGAATTTCAACAATGCAGACAGGCTCCCAAGCACTGAGGTCCTGCCAACTTTTTTTTTCCACAATTTCCTTCAGCTTCAGGACAATGTTGGCCACCTCAGTCTCTGGCACACACAGTCCAAAAACCCTTTTCACAAACTAAGAGTTCCCCAGACTGCTGCAGGTTCAGCTGCAAACACTGGTTCTCCAGGCAGAAAGAAAACCTTTTCAAAGTTCTCAAGCGCTTGGCTGCAGAAGCCTTAGGGCAGCTTCCAGACTTTTCCTCCACACACAAAATGAAACCCTCTTGACTCACTGAGAGCCCAAACCAGACTGCCCCGAGCTGCAGATGTCCCTGGGTATCACACAGAAAATGAAAGTTTGATTGGCTGACACATGCTGTCCTTCAAAAATATTAATAAACATTCACTCTTTTGATTATTGATTGAGATTGATTTGGGCACCTTCATTGTGGTTCACACCTCTCTCAGCAGTCATTTCACACTGTATTTGGGTGCCTAAGTCTCTGACTGTCACTGGAGGTCAGAGTATCAAAGATGGCTGCTGTCATAACAGTTTAATACCGTTTATACAGCAGTCCCAACTTCAATGTGTCCTTGCTGCCAAAATACACAGTTTCTAATAACATTTGCCCAACAGTCCTGTAGCATTTGGCTGCAGTTTTTTTTTTTATTTTACTTTATTCAACCTCAGATTTACAATACCTTTGAGCACAAGGCTTTCATTTGCAAAGGTTCTAGATCAGTTAGAGTTCAAAACACTTTAGTTTGCCTGTCACTGACTCTGTTTGCTATGTCCCCAGGAGCAAGAAGGCAGCTCATCAATATTAATGTCCCCCTCATCAACATGCAAGTATGCTCCCCATGATATAGAGCTCACTGGTGCTCTTAAATAAAATAACCTGGTGGCTTCTTAGAGGCCTCCTCCATGTGTGCAACCCCGACTAGCTTCACCTGGGGGTCAGGAGCACCTGAGAGGCATTTGTTTAACTGCAGGAATGGCAAGGAAACATCAAGGTGCTAATGCACATATGCAAACCCTCCCATAGATTTAAAGTGCAAGCAATGCAGCGGTCCCATGACTTTGCTCGTCCAGCCCCAAATAATCAAAATAACAACATGGGGCCAGACAGAGACTTTGAGGTGCAATATTCAGGACTGGTGGTGGAGCACAATGGGGGAGCAGGAGAAAATAGAAGACCAGCAGCCCGGGAGGCAGGAGGGATTCATTCACGAATGTCAGTATGCATTAATCTAATCACTTCCTCAGAGCGACCCTGATTCCAGGCACATCTGTCAACGTGGACCAATCTATTTTCATTCATTTGTTATCCTGGTAGCAAATATTCCTGCTCAGTTGTAACGAAAACAGGTTATAGTCTGAACCCCTAAGTAAATCGTTCCATGCATTTATGAATTTATCTGCCCATCATCGGCCTGGATTCAATACTAATCAGCCATGGTTTCATTTCTTAGGATCATACCTATACCTTTCCTTGGAATGCAGCTCTAATTAATTTAGTGTCAGCTCCAGCCAGGTGGGGTGAATAACATTTCATTATCTGCTAATCAGCTCATCTGCACTAGTACACCACCCCTAGCTAGTGGTCACCAAAGCAGTATCACCAGTATAGGCTATTGGTTAACTAGGATCTTCAGCTTATCCAATAGGTAGGGAAATGGGCAGACTGGGTAGGCCAAGTGGTCCTTATCTGCCGTCAAGCCTGTGTTTCTATGTTTCACCACCGATTTCATCTAATTTCTTACTCCTTCACCCACATGTCCTTGAGGTCATTGAATAGAATTCTAACCTTATGTAAGTTTCTCTCTTTAGAGAGGGGCTTGTGCTCCTTTAAGGACCCCTTTCCTCTTTTTACAGTTGCTCCCAGAGTTTAGGGTTTGTAGTGCTCTGGGGGCACAATTCTCTATTTCTGCCATGTGGTGGCAGCAGAGCAGAGTTTATAGGGTATAAACAGACAGTCCCTAGAGATTTTGAGACAGGATGCCGTGTAGGAGAGAGGTGGGCAGTGCAGCGGGGCCCGTGAGGCCGCCTTTTTATTGCGGTGATGAGTCCGGTGCCCTGGGTGATCATCCATGGAGGGCACAGATTGAGGCAGCTACAGCAATTTGTCTGGGGTCTTGGGCCCTGGGGAGTCAGTGGGAGAGAGTTGTTAGGTTGTAAGGAGTTGCAGGAATGATAGACCTCTGGGGTTCAGGTTTTAGGCCCTGGTAGTGGTGTTTGTGTGATTGGTGGGCTGCAGTAGGTTGTGGCAGGGCCTCTGCAGCTCGGCGTGCCAAGGTGGCTCAGGGACACTGGTGAGGGTGCTGAGGGAACCTCTACCCATGTAGAGGCCTGTTTGGAGGAACAGGCCTCAGGGCTACCAAACTTGGCCAAGTGGGCCACGGGAGGCTTAGAGGTCTCCCTGTGCTTGTTGCACTTATCGGGCAGCAAGTAAGGAAGGTTGTGGGACAGTCTTCAGTTAGCTGCCTAAAAATTTGGAGCCTTGCCCCACTGAAGAAGTGGGATGCCATTTGTATTCTGAGTATTGCCTTGGAAACCAGGCAGGACCGGTGAGCCACCTGGGTGAGAGGAGACTGGGGTATGGTGTGGTGGGTTGTGCTGATACCTCACCATCTGTGTCCTTGAAGGCTGGAAGGAAGAGCCGGAATGGGATTTGGGGAGAAGCTGTATGCTTTCCCAGGAGATGAATATGGAAAGTCCCCATTTATTAATGTAGTGAAGCATCAGGTATTTACCCATGCCAGCAGAAATCTCTGCAGCTTCATGGTCCAGAATATAGAACATACGAACATACAAACATATGAAAGTTGCCAGCAGATAAAGGCCTAGAGGTCTATCAAGTCTGCTCAAATGTGCAGCTAGCACCCTTATTCTGCAGCTGCCCCTCCCTTCCACCCTTCCCCTTCATTAACCCTCCCCTTGTCCTGTCCCATCCCTTTGAAGCAGTCCACTGTTCTACTGCATACCACTTCTGCAGGTAATGCATTCTACTCAGCCACCACCCTCTCTGTAAAAGTGTCTCCTCATCTCCTCCTGAACCTTCCTCCTCCAGTCTCATATCATAGCCCCTGGTGGCCCTCCTCCCTTACTTTGAACAGCCCCTCTGTACCCATCTTGTTTATTCCTTTCATGTATTTAAAGGTTTCAATCATGTCACCCCTGTCCCTCCTCTCCTCCAGTGAGTACATGTTCAACTCCTTCAACCTCCTCTCATATGATAAGTCCCCCAGCCCCTTGATCATCTTTGTCGCTGCGCTGCACCTCCAGTAACTTAATGTCCCTCTTCAGATACGGCACCAGTACTGCACGCAGTACTCAGGTGTGGTCTAACTAATGACCTATACACTGACAGAATCACCTCCTCCCTCCCGAGAATATACCCTTGCAATACAACCCAGCATTTTGTTGGCCTTTGCAGCTGCCTTCCTACATTGTGCTGAGTTGTTCATTGACCCTGTAATGAGCACACCCAGATCCTTTTCCTCCTCTGTCTGGGCTAGCTGCACTCCCAAGCTGGTAACTCCTTGGGTTCTTCATCCCAAAATGCAGCACCTTGCACTTTTGGCATTAAACCCCAGTTGCCAGGTGTCTGACCAGGTTTCAAGCTTTTGCCAGATCATCCTGCAACCCCTGCCATCCCCTAGGTCATCCACCACCACGCTTACCTTGGTATCATCAGCAAACAGACTGATCTTGCTCTTGATGTCCCATGATATGTCTGCAATGAATATTACAAACAACACTGGTCCCAACACCGAGCCCTGTGGAACACCGCTCGTCACTGACCTTGGGTGTGAGAGCTCCCAGCCACCACCACCCCTCTGTTACCTTCCCTGAAGCCAGATTCCTACCCATCTCACCAGCTTTGCACCTGCCCCTGTGCCTACTAACTTCCTTCCCAGCCTTCCATGCGCAGCGAGGTCGAATGCCTTACTGAAGTCCAGATACAGGACATCCACTGCATGGCCCCTGTCCAGTTGCCCAGTTACCCAGTCATAGAACTCCACCAGGTTGGTTTGGCAGGATCTGCCACGTATGAAGCCATGCTGTCTGCTGTCCTGTAGTCCTTTGGCCTCTAGGAGGGCCACCAGCCTCTCCTTCAGGATAGTCTCCATTAGCTTACTCACGATGGATGTGAGGCTCACTGGTCTGTAGTTTCCCGGTTCATCCTTGGGGCCACTCTTGTGGAGGGGCACCACATGAGCCATCCTCCAGTCCTGAGGTACACACCCCGAATGTAGTGAGGCATTAAATAGGTCTGCCAAAGGTCCTTCAAGGACCTCTGCCAGCTCCTTTCAGTACCCTGGGGTGGATACCATCTGGGCCTGGCGCCTTGTCCACCCTCAGTGCCTTCAAACCCTCTCAAACTCTGCCCTCCATGATTTCTCCATCTGTCACCACTTCCTCCGCTGCTTCTGCCATTTCTCCCACCTGGGTGTCACCCCTCTTCTCTTTAGTAAATACTGAGCAGAAGTACTCATTTAGTGCTTCTGCCTTATAGCACCCTGCTTCCACCCAACCCACCTCCTTCCTAATCCTTGCTATGTGGTCCTTACAGTTCCTTTTCTCCCTGATGTACTTAAAGAAGTCCTTCTCCCCTTCTAATGCCTTGTGCCAGCCTGAGTTCTAGATGCTTTGGCTCCTTACTGCCCCTTGTCACCTCCTTCGATTCTGTCAAGTACTCCTCCCTGTCCCCCCTCCCTGTTTTCTTGTACTTCCTAAAGGCAGCTCTTTCCTCCTTACCTTTTCAAGGTTGAATTATCTCTGGTGAAAACATCTGGCTGCTGTATTATAGCTGTTGAAGAACTTGCCTGCCTACTTCGACTGCCTTTTCTCTTGTATAAATATTTAGCCCGATGTTGTTGTAAGTTATCTTTTAGCATACTGGACCCTGTAGCCCTTGTAATAATTTGGGGCACAGAAGAAATAAAAGATAGCTTTAGGACAAAAAAAAAAAATAGGAGTCTGCCTCCATTTGTAGAAAAGGATTCTAATGAAATGCTAATCCCTGAGTTTTAACTTCTCAATGAGCTCATTTTCCAGGGGCTCTAAGTAAAGCCTGCACCTCATTTATCCTGGGGTCAGGGGGATCCTGTTAGCGGAAGAATGAAGATATCCAGAGGCAGGGATCTATGGTGGTGTTTGGGGTGCCTTTTGGTGTTCACTGCGGGGTTCCTGGAGTTCCCGCCACTTTTGAAGATAACTCCAGATAGGCCAAAAGTTTGATTCCATGCTTTGAACCTGAGATTCTCTGGTGAGATTTCTCTGCTGTGGGCCCCATTTCCCGGAACTCTGGGGCCCCTAGACATCAGGGAGGGGTGGCAACACTTACCATCTCTATGCCAATGACAATCTCTGGAAGGCCCTTACAGTATATGTGAACAACCTTGTTAACTTTCTACTTCCTGAGTTCATTACATTATCAGTAGCCTAAACTCTGACAGACCATGTTCAGTAAGCAGCTTATTTTCTTGTCTTCTCACATTCCTCACCAACATCTCTCGGTACCCTCTCCTAACTTGTTCTTTCAGGAGATCAACGAGTGTAGGTAGAAGTCCTCTGTCCTCCAGGGATGGGAGTCTACAAGTTTCATATCAATCATATCATCACATCCCACAAGCCATGCTGAATGCAGCCTCATTGGAGCTGTTTCTTCTTTGACAGTCCTTGGGCAATTTCTGCTGCTCTGCCACAAAGGTGGATGCTGCCCCATGAACTTGCAAGAGAATATATAGTACCCTATTCTTCCAAGGTTAGTAACAGGCTCTAATTCTTCCACCTGGGGCTCATCCCTCTGAAGTTCAATACGTAGTTAAATATTGGCACTCAGGTATTCCACTCTACTTGTTCTCATCATCTTAATTTGAAGAAGATCTTCGGGTCTCCTTGGACTTTTCCAACATGCACCAGTCTCCTATGATGCTTCCACATCCATGCTTATTCAAGCTTCTACAACTACTCCTAGTTTTCCTTAATTCAGACTCAAGCAGCCCGCATACAGTCCCACTCTGACTTCAACTGATATGTTCCAGCCTTACAAACCTTCATAGTCATACTCCATCCAGCCTCTGCTACTCCTACTGGTCTACATCTATGGATCAAGATGGTCCTCAGGGTCTCCCTCATTCATCTCAGATGGGACATCCTTCCTAATCTGCTCCTTACCACTCATCACCATCTTGAGTCTTTGTCTGAGTCACATGCCTCGGTTTACTGCTTCCACATCCAGTGTAGAAGATTGCATGACTCATTGGTGACTGGTTATTCTCAACATGGCAGAGATACTGCACCTATCCAACTCATTTCATTCAGTTCCTGCCTTGATCTCTGCATTTCAGATTCATATTCACCCAGTAACTTTCATAACAGACGTGTGAGTATCTTTCCTGTAGCAGTTTGCCTTTGCACTCTTCTCCAGCTTTTAGAGGAACATTACCTACTGCCTTGCCTTCATCAGCTTCATGCTCTTCAACTGCCTGCCATCCCTAGAATTCCATCTACGATGGACCTGTGAAAGTGACAGACTTCACCTCTATTCTTCGCAGTTGTTCTTCCTCAAGTTATCATCCTTTCCTGCTACAGGTCACAGCTTGAAGTGTGCAAAAAACCTTCCATGACCGGAACTTAAGCAAAAGTGGGAGGGACAGCTAGCCACCAGGGATTTTTTATTAAATGTCAGGAGGGTGATGGGGTGGGGGAGGGACCGCTAGCAAAATCTTTTTATTAAATGTTGGGTGGGTGATCGAGTGCAGGGAGGGACCGTTTTATTTACATGTCGGGTGAGTGATCGGGTGAGGGATGGACCACTAGCCACCAGGGAATTGTTATTTTTATTTTGGGCAGGGTTCAAGGAACACTGGACACCAGGTAAAGTTTTTTTTTTTTCTAGCAGAACAGGGTGAAATATTGCCCAAAACATTCAGAAATTTCTCAATTCACCAGAAACAGAAGTTCGTAAACTTCCGTGAAGTTGTCAGATTTTGTGGAAGTTCGCTAAGGTGAAAATAACAACTTTCATCCACCTCTAGTCACCACTGTCGTGATATCAGTCGACATCAAGTGCTTGATAAGAAGAGTCATCGGAGAGTGAGCGGTTTGTCCCTGCTCTGGGCTGCCAGTATTCTCCTGCCTGTCATGCACCTGCCTTGCTTATAACGCACTTTGTGTGTATGTCTTTTAACCTACAATTCCAACTCAGCCAGTTTTTCCATTTGTCAACCCTCTGTACTGTTGAACCACATGCGTACTCTTCTTCCGATTCCTCTATCTCTCTCGGATATATTAGCAAGAAACTATGCTTATGGTAACAGTTTCATTGGTGAAGGCTGCCCAAGCTCTGCTTCAGTTGCTCCCTCTGCTTCCCATGAGCCCCATACTTTGCCATCATTCATCAGGGTCCAACCTTCTACAAGATCAATCTCTCTACTTTCTTTCACTCACTGAACTAGCTGCCCATGTTTCCACAACCACATATGACCTTTTCTCAGGATTTCAGTCCAACACACCTCAATCTTCTGGATATCTTCCCCTTGAGCATTCCACTCCCTGCTCTCCAGTGCTACTATGTATCTGCTATTCAATTTGGCAACATCGACTCCTCTCCATCTACTCCTCCCTCTGGATACTGATGCTTTTGGAGACAGCTCCAGCCTGTGACTTTGTCAATCATTCAGTCAATCAACTAGCAGTGTACAACATCCATCAGGCAGGGCTTCATTGCGCCTCCACCATAGCTACATGAAGACTGATTTCATCATCTCCAACTTAAGTCTCTGACTGGTTTCTTATTCCCTTGGAAGAAATGGCTGATTTCATACCTATATGCTAACTCTGGGACTTAAGTCACTTATCCTCATCAACCTCCATTGTGACTTCTCCTCATTGACTCTCCACTCTCATCATTCCAACACATAGATCATCAACAGGACAAGCTTCACGAGGGACACAGTAATGCCTGTTCCTAAACAACTCATATCATCACCTGGAAGATATCTTGCTCACCTTCATGCCATTTATCCATACCCTAGGAGTTCTTCCCAGTATTCATGTACCTTCCTTTTAACCTTCTGAATAAGTTGATGCTTTTATAAGCTCCATTTTAGCTATCACCGACCAGAAGTAATTTTCCTCAAGTCATACCATTCTTCATCCAGAGAAGTTCCTCCTCAGTTCACTTTTGTACTTACACTCATAACCTGCTGCCATCTCCCTCATTTTCCAAAGGACAGAACAAATTATCTAGTCTCCAAGTCTTTCTATCATCATCAGATTGCCTTCTTTTATCATGCATTAAGCATACTCTCACTCGTCGAATCAATGGACCTTCATCCAAAAACCTTTATTGATTCTCTATCAGATAAGTAGACACTGAAACTCAAAGATCTGTGTGCTGCCAGTCATCTTACTTGAACATGAGCTCTTAAAGCCAGCTCGTCTACCTTCCTTCACCTCATTGAGTGGTCTATTCCGTCAACATTTACCGCTTTAATCTTCTCAGCCATTAAACATCCCTACAACTTGACTTCACCCATCGTCAGACATTCCAGATGAGTACAGATTCCATTCCTGATTATGAAGAACTGTGACTCATCAGCTCTTTCAACATCTTACTCACCAACTTGCCCAGAATCTTCTAAACATTTCTAATTATCATCCAGCACCGACTACCATATTGTTCAAAGTATCTGAGAACACTCCTATAACTGCTCACTCTAGGTCCATACACTTTCTCAAGGTTTTTCCAATCAAAGAAACATCATCAGCATCTAAAACAACATCCTGCTCCTTTAAGGTTGAACATGGCGCCACACTGGGCTAGCCTTTAGCTGCAACAGCAGCACTAGTTTATTGGATTGATTTTTTCTGTTTGTCTTATTTTAATTTTTAGTTCTATTTTATTTAGTTTTAATTCATATGTAAGGTTAGTAGTATTGGCAGTTAGGGTCTGCAGTGATTTAGCTATTGTAGGTACAACATCTGTGAGATAGGATTAGGGTCTGAGCTCTACCACTGCTGTTTTTCAAGATGGAGTCGCTTATTTATATTTAACAAAATCTGTTTTGGCTAGCGCCATAAACTCAAACGCTGGTGTTTACCTGGTCATCTTTGACTTGCCCTGTCTAATGGTGGTGTTCCCAAGGTTGGAGTTTGAATTGGAGTTCAGAGGGCCTAGTGAAGTCCCTGGATTTGATTGGAAGTCTCGCCTTGTGTAGAGGAGATCTGTGGCATTGAGGAGGAACCAGTAAGGCAGGTGGCTCAGTCGGAACATCCACACAGATCTCTGCGAGCTGGACTTCTGAAATGGAACAACATCAGTTCCACCGCCAGTGGACTGTGTGTGGCAGTGGGTCTGCCTGGAGCCCACTGAGGTATTGCTGGAGTGGTTGGCTTGGAGCTTGGAGGGGCTTTTGGGAGCCTGCCCTAAATTTTTGTCTGGAGTTGACCGCTGTGTGTGGGGTCCGTGACAGGAGGCATTGGTTTGGGTCTACTGGAGGGTATCCATAGCTGACTGGCGCTCTCTTGATTTCTATGGGGACCTGCTGGCAAGTGGACCCTGCGCTGGGTACCACAGTTGTGTGTCCAACCGGTTGAGTGATTGCCTCCTAGGGTGAGCTTTGGGGGCCTTTCCCTCTTGTCCCCGACTGATGTTCTTGCCTGCTGCTGTTCGCTGGGATGTTACATGGGGACCGCTGGAGTGAGGTTCTTTCAGGACAGCTGTGAGAAGAAGGCCATTTAATACAGGATAAGACACCTTGGAGGACTCACATGAGATCTCATTACTGGTCAGAGTTTCTTTTTGGGGCTGTGATAATTTAAATTATTTAGGCAGTGAGAGTGCCTATAAAAACATTTTCAATCTTCATAAAACTCGGTATTCACTCTAAAGTTCAAGTGAGAGTTGACTTTGGTTTGAAGAACTTATTTGGTCATTACCCTGAAGAGCTGGGAGCTCTGAAGGATGCTTAGAAACTCAGTCTAAGAGATTTAAGTGACTGTCTCTTTTCTGTAAAAAGTAGACATTCTGCCATAAGTTGTCATATAAGTTTTACATTTATTGGTCTTTTTTTATTGGTGTGTTATTATTTTGAAAGAGGTGCGGGTTTGGGTGAAAGATTTGAGAAGTTATTGAAGGGTGTGATCATTGTATGATTGAGTGTGGGTGTGTTTGTAATATAAAGTGTGTTTGTTGTGGGGTTGAGAGGTTGAATGTGTAGATTAGTGTGTGTGGTATATTTTACTGATGTGTGATAAATATTTGGGTAGTCTTAAGATTGTGGTGTCTGCTGCTTGCTTGGTAAGGAAGTGCTGGAAAGGTGCAATGACGGTCAGGCATTATTCCCCTACCAGGCTCAGGGACCTCCACCCTTTTAACTGTCCTCTGCTGTCCCCAGAGGTATATAGGTTCTGTTGGACTCTGGGATAGTTAGGAGGAGGAAGAGGATGAGGAGGGATGGGCCTGAAGGTGAAATGGAAAGAGACAGCAGATTGGGGTGCTGGGACAAGGAAGACACCCTTGGGAGAAATGGGTCCAAGAAAGGAGTCCTTCCTGCCTGGTTCCCATACCCAAGGGCTCTGCTTCATGCAGGCAAGTGATGCAGTCTGCCTTAATTGTTCATCCTACTTGGACAGTGCTATGAATGCCAGGTCCATTAAGAACAAGACTGCCTTAATAGCAGATCATGTTGGGGTCAGTGGACCTGGCTTGCATCACCGAGACCTGGCTGGATGAAAATGCTGGTCCAGTGTTGGCTTCAACAATTCTGGACAGGTACTCTGTGATGCACTGTCCAAGAATGGATCATAGGGGCCAGGGTATAGCCATCTACTTTAGATCAGAACTGGACCTTACAGAGGTTCCAGTAGAAACCACCAACTCCTTTGAATATATTGTAGGTGTGGGTGTAGGTGCAGGATACTTCTCATCTACCATCCACCAATTGATGGGAAAGTTTTCCTACAGGAAGTCGCAGCGTGGTATTGAGATCCCCAGATGGTTGTTTCTGGGGGATTTCCAGTCACCTGGGTCAATGTGAAGTCTCACAATTTGGTCAGGACTTCCTACAACTAATGGGTTCTGTGGGCCTTATACAGGTTGTTACCTCCGTGACCCACATTTATGGTCATTCATTGGACTTGGTGTTCCTTCTGGGGATGGAGATATCCGACTTAGTGGTGGAGCCAGTTGGGTGGTCTGACCATTACTCCGTGGGTTCAGTTTCATGGCTCCCACAACAGGCCTTCCCCTATGAAAATAGTCCGGTACTGCTGCTTGAAGGGTGTGACCCCAGATGGCCTGATGTAGGTACTGGACCTATCGAGAATATCAAGTGAAAACATGGATTCAGGGAATCTAATACTCACCTATAATAAAGGCGGTGACAGAGGCCCTGGATTCCATAGCTCCTGTTTGTGTTTGCCCACTCACTCTTGCTCAAGGTCCCCATGGTTTGATGGGACCTTGAGAGGGAGGGTGGGACGAAGGCTAGAGAGGGGTTGGGGAAATCAGGCCTGGAGTGTGACAGACTTAAATTGATGGACCACTATGTGGTCTATCAATCTGCAATCACCCATAAGAAGACAGAGTTCCTGTCCAGGGAGATTGCCTTGTGCAGTGCTGACCATCTCAGCTCTTCTGGACCATGGACAGATCATGCAATCCAATCTGTCTTCAGTCTGGTGGAGCTTTTCACAAGAGAAGTGTGATGAGTTTGCTCAATTCTTCGCAGATGAGGTGCCACCATCAGGTCCAGGATCTGTCCGGCCCCTCTAGTGGGCACTGCGGAGGTCAGCAGGAAGTGGCGGGCACTCAGTTTGCCTGGTCTGACTTCAGTCGGCCAGAAATCATGAATGTCATGAGGGTCATTCAGACTTTGCAGCCAACTAGTTGTAGTTTGGACCTGGGCCCTACGCACCTTCTAGTAGGGTGTGTAGATGAAATCATCCAGGTACTAGCCAAGATAGTGTGGAGGTCATTGGAGAGGGGGTCTTTCTGGATCCCCTAAAGGAGGCAGTTGTTTGACCCTCCTTAAAAACCCTCCCTTGACCCGGACTGTCTGGCTAACTACAGACCAGTCTCTAACCTATCCTTTTGGGTAAGGTTATTGGAAGATGCTTGCAGTGCAGCTGGACAAACATCTGTCCAGCCACAATATCTATGATTCTCTCCATTCGGGACTTAGGAAGAGGCATAGTACCGAGCGGCCCTTGTTCGGGTGCTAAATGACCTCCTAATAGCGAGAGATCAGAGGACTCATTCCATCCTGGTCCTCCTTGATCTCTCTGCAGCATTTGACACTGTGGACCATGGTGTGCTGTTGGAACGCCTGCAGTTTATCTGTGGACAATCTGGAATGGTCCTTAGATGGTTTTAATCTTTCCTTAAGGGTAGGACTCAGAGAGTGGTGTCTGGAACTCATTCTTCAGCACCTCTCTCCTTACCCTACGAGGTAACACAGGGCTACATCTTGTCACCCATGTTGTTTGCAGTGTATATGCTGCCTTTGGGAGAAATCATTAGATGGTACAGTCTGAGTTTTCACTGATATGCAGATGATACTCAGCTGTACATGTCCTCTGTGCCCAGATAACATATGATCCTCTCAGTATTTAACAACTGTTTGTCTAAGATCCAGGACTGGATGAGTGCCAGCTGGCTGTGGTTGAACCTAGCTAAAACTGAGGTGTTGGTGGTGATGGTGGACCCAGATCATCGAGAGGTGGGTTTGTTGGCAGGACAGCCTTCTGGGCTTTGGCTCAGGGTGTTCAGCTGATTACCTCAGATTGGGTGCGGAACCTAGGCATTATTTTGATGACGAACTGACCCTTAAATCTCAGTTGTTGGCCGTCATCAAATCCTCTTTTACTATCTGAGGAATATCACCTGGGTGAAGCATCTGGTTCCTCCTGATGATCTTCCAATGTTGATCCATGCCTTCACCTATTGCCTTGACTACTGCAATGCCCTTTCCTAGGGCTACCAGGGGCTGATATCCGCTGCTTGCAGCTAGTGCAGAATGTGGCAGCCAGGTTATTGACTGGTACTTCTAGCACCAGTCATATAACACCTGTGCTCTGCAGACTGCACTGGCTGCCAATACAGTGGTGGATCACCTTCAAGATTGGGTTACTGACCTAAAAGCCCTACATGATCAGGGACCCTGTAACCCTGCAGATCTCCTTCACCCTTACTGCCCCTCTGTCCTCTCCAATCTGCTGATGAGGGATTGCTGGAGATTCCCAGGGTTCATTTAAAGATATCAGGGCCAGATCCTTTGCTTTTTGCAGCCCTGGCCCTGTGGAATTCTCTACTTCATTGGTTAAGAGAATGCCTGACCGTCCAGAGTTTTAAGACAGTACAAAAACATATTTATTTGAAATAGTTCCAGATTAGTCTTTGAATTGAATAATTAACCTGGCATATTCAGGTTTTATTGAAGCTGATATCTATGATGTTGTAGTTTTATGGATTTTAAATATTCTAATTGTTGTATGTATTTTAAATTATTTTCTTTTGCTTGGTCTGTGTACAACGCTGTGGTTTTAGAAAGTGAGACAGTATAGCACAGTGGTTTAAGGCTCTGAGCTGCAAATCTGAGACCTAGGTTTGAATCCCACAGCCCCCACTTGCATACTGTGTGATCCTGAGCAAGTCACTTAACTTCCTGTGCTCCCAGGTTGCACCTGTAAACAAACATTCAGCTTAGTGTGTTACTTCTAGTTAAACAATTGGAAAAAAAGAAAAGAAAGGTGCTCTATAAATAAAGATGTCATTCATTCATAGATCCAGCATGGAGCATTTTTCCTACCAGAACAAAAAATAATCAGGCATTTAGGAGCATCTCCTCTTAGTATGCCTAGAGGATAGGCAGGTCAGTAGCCATGGGTCCTCAGAGGTTTCCTCCACAGGGTGTTTTTCCTCCTGCCTGCTACTGTTCACACTCTCTGTGAGCTGGAGGAGGTCATCTCTTTTGGGCCTTATATTCCCTAAACAAATTTAGCTCCTCTACTGAGGGTGAGAACACAGAAAGGCCAAAGTTAAAGTACACAAAAGCACTACACTCTATTCGCCAAACTTGTTAGATATGAGGGCTGAAGCTCTGAGTTCAATGTGAGAGAGTTAACTCCTCACACATACCAAATATAAGCCAGCCTCTTACAGCAACTTGTGCTCGGTGTGTTTCATTCCTTACTATTGTTCCCAGCCTCCTCCTCCTCCTCTGTTACTCTACTCACCCTCGGTGCCAGGCCTTCTATTCCTTAGACACTGCCTGGCTCCTCTACTGAAAGTGGGACTAGAGAAAGGCCAAAGCATACACAAGCACTATGCTCTATTCACCAAACATTGACATTTAGTTGTGTATAACACAAGCAAAACTAAGCTAGGACAAGTTAGCTGAACATCGTATTCTTCAGAATATTATTATAGCCTTTCACACTTCCAAAGGGGACTTGTTTAGCACTTGCAAAGGGGGTTGTACAGCACTCACAAAGGGTATTTTATTGTTAGCATTTCAGCTATGATACGTAAGCAACTATAATACATAACTGATATCTGATTGAATGAGCTTCCCAGCTAAACTGTAAAATCCCAGACCTTTATAACTCCAGAGGACACCTTGAACATGCTCCAGGGAAGAGAATACTGAGTGTTCAGTAGGTCCAGGCTGAAACCTATTGACAGGGTCCTACAGTGTGGTAAGACAGATGCTCCAGCTTTTTAGTCTCTTACATTCATAGCTTCTCATGCAAAATTATCAGTAGTCAGTTAAGAGATACTACTTTTGGGGAATGCTTACCAACAAATGTGCAAATTATATAAGAGCTTCACTATAGAGTAGGCTGAATATCATTTAAAATAACTTCTTGTAACATGAGTAATGACAGATATATGTCTTTACCTACGCTTATTAGGCTGTAAGTAATTTTCTGTTAGATTCAGAAAATATGCATGGACACTGCCAAACTTAGAGAAAATAGAACTACATACCAATTAGCTTAGCAAAACGGAAGGCTGATATTTTTATAGTTGTTTCTGTTCTTATCTGATACTCTGATACACATTGTTACTGAGAGAGAGAAAGAGAGAGAGAGAAAGAAAACATTCAGCTTATATTCTTATACTAATCTTTACTAACCCACACAAAAGATTAATATACAAGTTAGCCAGCCTGGGAGTGGGTCCCAAGAGGATAGCCTGGGTAAAGATTGGCTGGAGAATAGGACACAGAGAGTAATAGTAAATGGAGTCCACTCTGAAGAAAGGGGTTACTAGTGGGGTACCACAGGGTTCAGTACTGGGACCGGTCTTCTTCAATGTCTTTATAAGCGATATTGCAGAGGGACTGGAAGGAAAAGTATGTCTCTTTGCAGATGACACAAAGATCTGCAACAGAGTTGATGCACAAGGTGGGGTGGAAAAGGATGAGGAAGGGACTTGGCAAGGTTAGAGGAATGGTCAAACGTATGGCAGCTTAGATTCAATGCTAAGAAGTGCAAGGTAATGCACCTGGGAAACAAAAACCTGGGGAAGAGTACACAATGGGGGTGAGATACTAACAACAAAAAATGGAAAGGGACCTGGGGTAGTCATATCAGATGACCTAAACGTGGGCAAGCAATGTGAGAGGGCAGCAAGGAGGGCTGGGGGATACTGGGATGCATAGGGAGAGGCATCACAGCAGAAAAACAGGAAGTTATTATCCTCTGTACAGACAGTTGGTGAGACCCCATCTGAGTACTGCATGCAGTTCTGGAGACCCAATCTCCGCAAGGATATAGACAGGATGGAGGCTGTCCAGAGGAGGGCACTAAAATGGTGCAGGGCCTGCACCGGAAGACATATGAAGAGAGACTTAAGGAGCTGAATATGTATAGCCTCAAGGAAAGGAGAGAGAGGGGGACATGATAGAAACTTTCAAATATCTCAAGGGAATCAACAAAGTCCAAGAGGGTAGCATCTTTCAAAAAAGAGGTGCAAGAACAAGGGGCACAGTGTGAAGATAGAAGGGGTGGCTCAGAGGTAATTTAGAGAGTATTTTTCACGAGAGGGTTGTGGATGCATGGAATAGCCTTCGGAGGAAGGTTGTGGAGTCAAAAACAGTGGTGGAATTCAAGCATGCATGGGACAGTCATAAGGCAATTCTAGGGGTGGTTGTAGGAAGAAGTAGGCTGCTGGTTAACTAGGATCTGCAGCTTATCCAATAGGTAGGAAATGGGCAGACTGGGTGGGCCAAGCAGTCCTTATCTGCCATCAAAATCTATGTTTCTATGTTTCTATGATATACTTACAGTAAAACTACTTGAGCTTCTGCCAAAACTATGCAGATGTCATTTGTGACATACATGCAAACTGCTTACTTGTATTGTTGCATTATATGAACCCTGACTTTGGCACTTGAGACTGGTATTGGATTTCATTCTGATCATGGTCCCACTGTGACAAGACCATACTAATTATCTGACAGGATAAGCAAGGAAATATCTGAACCTAAGCATCCAGTGTCTGAGACTCTAGAGAACCACCCTGCAGAGAGGTAGGAATTGGGAAGAGGCATGGTGGTGGGGTGGGGGACATGGCAATGAGTGATGGGGTGTACCAGTAGGACTGTTAGGACTAGAAGGTGGCCTGAGTCAGAATGGAAACTTGGGAGAGACGTGTTTAGTTCCCATACTCAGGGAACCCACCAGACCAAGTGGGCAGGTAGTTGAGGGCTGCCACCTCCACACCTCCTCTTTAGTAGTGCTGTTCAATGCCAATAAATAAGGAATAAAGCTGCCAATTTAGTGGACTTTTCTTCTGATTCCATGGTCAGTTTGACTTGTATCATGGAGACCTGGCTGGGAGATGATGCTGACCTGGTACTGGAATCAACCACCCCAGCTGGGTTCGCCACAATGCACTGCCCAAGGAAGGACAATGGTGGGGTGGCCATCTATTTTAGATCTGAACTAAACCTGGTGGTGGGCCCAGTTGGGGATACTTTGTTTGAATGTGTGACTGTGCATAGGGGTCCTGGTGCTGGTTGCAAAATCCTACTTGTGTATTGGCCTCTGGGTTGGGAGAGGATTTTCTGCAGGAAATCACAGACTTCGTCACTGACAGAGTGTTGAAACTCCTACGTGGCTTATTCTGGGCAATTTTAATGCCTGTGTTGATGACAAACTGTCAGATTTTAGGTAAGATTTCCTCTGAGGTATGGAATCCTGGGCCTCACAAAAGGTGCTACTTCTTTGATTCACAACATGACCATGCTCTGGACATGGTATTCTCTCTGGGGCTTGGGATCACTGATCTCAAGATTGAGCCGATCAGTTGTTCGGAACACTGCACTATCAGATTCTCTTTCAGGGCCCCCTTGTAGTCCAACCCTGTAAATATTGTCAGTACCGTACTTTATGTGGATTACAACCAGAGGGACTCTTAGCAGTACCGACATATTGGATATAATGGAAGCATGTGCTATGGGTTCAGAGGAAGCTGTGGTGACCTATAATAGGGCCATTGGGAAGCCTTCTATCTCACAGTGCCTACTCATGTATGCCCACAGGCTTCACACTGCAGGTTGCCATGGTAGGACAGTGAGCTAAGGGAGATGAAGGCAAAAGGGTGGAGTCTGGAGCATTGTTGGAGGAGATCCAGGGCTCTGAAGGACAAACTTGTTTTGGCTACTCAATACGGTGAGTACCAAATGGCAGTCACACAGAAAAGATAAGAGTTTCTGCTGCTGGGAGGAATCGATCAGCTCAGCTTCTTCAGACTGTGGACAGGCTTCTTCATCCAACATGTCTGGAGACCATGAAGTCATTTTCACTTGCTAAATGCAATGAGTCTGCTTGATTCTTTTCAGACAGAGTGTCCTCCATCCAGGTCAGGATCTCACCAAGTGGGCTGTTATAGACAAGCAGAGTTGAGCCTTCATGTCTCAGATGCATTCATTTTGTCATGGGAAGAGTTTGAACCAGTGATGGTGGAAGATGTTAGTGAGGTGACCTCAGAGCTGAGGCCAACATTGTGAACTGGATCCAGGTATGACATGATTACTAATGAGTTGCATTGGGCAGCTGGGCCTAAGGACAGAGGAAGGAGAGATACCACACTGTGTACCGTGCATGTGTGCTAAATGCATACTCTTTCACTGTCTTTCACTACCTGAAAGACCTCCTGACCCCATAAACTCCTGGCTGTTCACTTCTGTCAGTGGATGTGGGACTTCCTTCTGTCCCAAGATCTCGCTACAGTATTTGGGGAATAGGGCATTTGGAGTGTCTGCCTACTTCTCGGGAATGTTTTTCTCCTGGAGGTAAGAGTTACCTCTTCCCTGACCATTTTAAATCCAAACTCTAAACTTATGTGTTTACAATGTGTTTTGGGGCATGATGCTGTAGTTTAATATTATGCTGTGTTTATTTATTATCTGATTGTTATTTATTGTTTTAATTGCATTACTTTTTATTAATTTGTTAATTTCTGTGAGGCACCCAGAGCCCCTGAGATTGTATCCCATGTAAAAAAAATTGCCTTACCTTGCCTCATGTTGGGGACTGTGTCCCAAATGTCAGTGTCCCTGCATGGCCTGGGGTCACAAGGCTCAAAAAGAAAAAAATGGGGAACTAATAAAACAAGCATTTGTTAATGCTGAATGTTTGCTTGTAGTGTAACAGGGTTTTAAAGAGCCCTTGATGTTGTTGGGACAGTTCTAAAAACATAATATCTTTACACAGTCTAGTTTGTATTTCACCTTTTTATAATGTTCACCCTTATTTATTACTAAGGACATTTGCATGAAAATCGGGGATCAATGTTCTAAAGTGCCTTACAGCAGCATATGTTATGCGAACCCCCACTTGTGGCACTGCAGGGTGTGCCAGAACACTGCACTGGATTTTGGAAGAAGACGGGTCCCAGCGCCAAAGTCCCTGATGCAGTTGTAAGCGATCCCATGCATGAAATGGATGGTGCATGGAGGGATTGTCTTGAGGCTGTCATCAGCCCCAAGACCATGTAAAGCTGGTCCAATATCTGTGCATTCACACACAATGAAGTCCTCGTAAAACAGAGAGATTGAGACATGTAGTATCCGAATGTGGTCCACCACCGTATGTGCCCCTATGATAAACTGTATGCCACTACAACAATCCAGTCCTTGAAATGCAGCATAGAGGCATGGTAGGGGTAGACCTATGGAGAAGGATGGTACACCAGTGGGCAGCAGCGTGGCAAGAATGAGGCAAGTGGCCCAGATCCACTGTATTGTCTTGGATTGGACTGTGTGTGACACCACCCATTCAGGGGAGATCAGTGGCAATGTGTATTGCAAAGAGACACTCAGGCGTTTTGCAACTGGCTGTGTTGCAACCCAGATAATGTATGTGGGCATAGACTGCATGCCAGGTCTGTACACAGTACACCACAGTATGCCACTAAGCATGCGAGTGCATGTGAGCAAACCCCATACCCCTTGCAGGGATACATGTAGAGCAGGACAGAACAGGACAGTACATGTTGTATGCCTGCCCCAGCATATAGTAGTATACTCCATACTAGTTTGCTTCCTTATGGAAGTGTGATACGATGCCAGTCCATAGTAGTGCGGTAGCTGACACATATGGTAGATGACAGTGTCAGTAATGGATACAGGAGAGTGAATCTCATCCCCAAGGTTCCTATGCTGTGTGTGTCTACAGGTGACACAAGGATTGCTGTAGATCTGGCACCAGTCCCCAAATATTGGAGGTGGCTTGCACCATCCGGTGATGCCCTGGCTGTACTGGTTCCACCGAGAGAACCATCAAGCCACACTCACAGTATGGTTAGAATGTATGGGCATCTGTCAGCAGCTGGCACACTACCCAAGTGTATGTGTGGCTGGCTTATGAAATCTAAATGCAATGTAGTGCACCCACTGCACCGCTCCTGTCTGGACCATTAATACTGAAAACTGAGTGAGAAAATGGGAAAATTTTGAATTCTGGAATGGCCACTGTGGTAGCTTCAGGGCGGTATGATATAGTGGATAGATTGCCACACTGCAATGAACCACGAGACCCAGGATCTAATCCTTCAGAGCCACTGACTGCCACATGCTGTTCGTGACCCTGAACAAAATAACCTCAGAGGTTCAGTCCATGATGTTTACCCAGTTATGTATTTGTGTTTTGCTGTACTTGCGCTAGTGCCGAGAGGTGGAAAGCCACAAAGCAAATCAAGTTACACAAGCATCATCACATATTATCTCATTCAGTTGCATAAGCACATCGAAAGGGAGGGCTTTAAGCCTGAGGTTCGATAGGCAGAGCAACAACGTCACTCCCCATTGAGTTTAACAGGTCACAACATCCTGGGCTTTGCCAGGATTCTTTTCATTGCCCACCATCCACCCCTCCTCTTCCTCCAGCGGCTCATCTCTCTTCCCTGTGGCTTCTTCCTAACCCACCTTTAGTCAAGCATTCATTACCGCACCTGTAGGGGTGAACCCTCCTCTAGGGTTCCTTATGCTTGTACCCCTACAGGGTGGTATATCCCACAGATAGAGAGGTAGAAAGCCACAAAGCAATCAAGTTACACAAGCATCATCTCATATTATCTTATTCAGTTGTGTAAGCACATTGAATATAGTTAAAAAAAATTCCTTTTGTGATCATGAAATTGTATCCTCATTCATACAGTTACCTTTGGAAAAGGAATAAACAAAATTGTGGAAATAATTCAAGACGTATTTTTAATGCCACCTCACTTCTCCTGGCGCACAACGTCCACCCCATCAGGCCATAACACACGCAGTGAATCCTTGTGAGTTACGGGCTCCTCGGCCCATCATAAGGTGTCACCCATGCAACACAACACTGTGCCATACCTTCCCAGACTTGGAGCAGAAGTATGCAACAGTGCTGCCCCTCCCCAATCCTCGTGCTGCCCAACCAGCTCCCTGTGCTCATCCCCAAACTGAAGTCGCCAGTGCAGAACACAATATTGTGCCTGCTGGCCCAACAGCTGGCCTTGCATATAATATTTCTTTATAACTTTTAGGTAATTTTATCAGCCTATAATAACATGTAATCAATAACCCTGACAAAATTTGTACAGCACAACTATTATTTTAATAGGTCTGTTTTTTCAACAGGTCTAAACATCATCATTATCGCCACCTTTCTGGGCATAATTCTTTTTCGTTATAATAGGTTAATTCATTTTACCAGTTATTCATTTCAAAGGGCTTCCATATACCTTGAAGGCACAAATAAATGTGTGCAAAATAAGGCATTCAGTTAACAGTTCTGTGTTATTGTCAAGTATTTGTTCAAGCTGGCCCCAGCTTAATAACATAAGACTGAAAATTGTATTAGGCCTGAATACAGGTTGAGCAAATATCACAGCACCTGATGTTCTGCACCACGTCCTCAGGAGTGGGAGCAGTGGTAGATAAATGACTATTCATTACTGTGTCAGAATGCAGCCTTGTCATTTGCTAAAGTATGATGTGATGTTATTGATAAAATCACACGCTGAGCATAGAGGGGTTCTGGAAATAAAAGGAGAGGGTGAGAAGCAGGTGCTATGGAAAAACTGTAAACATTAATAAAGAATCACCAAGAACAACGAATTATGTGGCAATGCAGATATTCTGTGGCAGGTTGCAAGTTCTACATAAAATTCTGTGGCCACAGAATTCAAGGGACCTTATGCATGTGAATATGATGACAATGATGGAGCCCGGAGGGGTAGGCCACTGAACTACCAAGGTATGTTGCACAACTTTATCTGAGGGATGGGGTTAGGTGACCACTAGACTAGAAGAGAGGGTTTGACATAGTTTTATAATGACTGGGAACATTTTCTCCATAGAGAAACCCGGTTATAATTTGTCATTATAACCTGCGGGTTAAAACGGCAAACAAGTGCCAGGTTTCTGTTGCTCCACACATACGCCACCCACATTCTCCCATCGCCACATAAACCTGAGGACCATGGCTGCACTTCCTCACTCGGATTCCACAGGTAAATGACAATTTGCTCCATAAGAATTGTCCATGAATAACCAGCTCCCGTACAATATGCTCCTGCCCTTCTCACTCCCTGTTAATTCCTCCTCGATCAACTCGCTTCCTCGCTTGGTGAGTGTTTTTACCATTTTTGTAGGGGAAGTGCTGATCCTCTCTCTCTCTCCCTCTCCCTCCCTCCCTCCTGGTGCACTCTCTCACTCTCTGGTGCTCCAAAGCATACTGTGTATACACACTCTCCTGGTGAGTGGTGGGTGGCAGGACATCACGGGCAGCTGGGCATAAACAAAGGGAGAGAGAGAGAGATACACTGCACGCATGCTCCACTGTGTGTACCGAGCACGATGTCACTCTGTGTGTGTATCGATGTCTCTCTCACTCTCTGACACTCCAGCACTGCCTGTTCTTGCTCGGGCATCCTCGCCTCCACAGCTCACTGTAGGTATCTCCCACTGTCCCGGTCTCTGTCAGCAGCTGCAGCCCTTGCCCGCTGGAGTCATGGTGCTCCTGCATGATGGCAGTCCTGACCTCAATGCAGTGACAGAGATGCACCAGGATGAGCCGGCACTGGGGAGACAGTGGGAAGTGATGGGGCTGTAGGAGGAATGCTTCCTGTGTGAGAGAGAGACAGATAGCGAGAGACTGTGAGATAAAAAGCACCTTTTACTGAGGCATGTAAACTGCTGAAAGAATTGTGGAGGTATTTAGTAAACCTAGAAGTTAATCCTTGCAGAGAAACTATTGTTGTGAATAGCAGTGATATGTAGCTAGGACCAAAGCCCTAATGAAGTGGCACCTTTGCTATGAAACATTAGGGCTGTTTTGTTTTGTGGCCGGTAGCAGCAAGTGGGCTTCAAGATCTCTTTTTAATTGCTTGTTGACCAGAGACAGAGCCCCACCATCAGAATTTGTTTTTCTTGCCTTACAGAGCACCTGCAGCACCCTACACCCTACTCTGTACTGTATGCAAGGGAGCAAGTTGACGGGGGTGAATTAACAGGGAGCAAGAAGGGCAGGGAGTGTATTGCCGGGGAATGGGTTGTCTCGAATGAATTTAAGGAGCCAATTGATGTGCTCCCAGACTCACGGCCAGTGACCGAAAAAATCTTCAAACTTTGAATTTATTTTTTGCACTGAACCTTTGTGGGTTTTTTTTACTGCTGATAATTGGTCACAAAAATTTAAACATACACAGATCGGGACACGTATGGACAGCTCAATCCAATACCATCTGAACATAAATGCATTTTATTTTATATAGTTGCTGTGGTGAAAAAATGCTCCCCAGCAATTATATACAATAAACATGGAGTGGTGTTAAAACTTGAAGTGTACACACTCCTCAGTGCTAGATGCTTAAATAAACCCTGTCAGCTTTGCTCTTGGGGTTTATGTAGCATCTAACACCTTGGGTGTGTGTAAAATCTGTTAAACACACCACCCCGTGTATTATTCTATATGTTATTTCCAATGGTGTAAGGAGAGAAGTCCACTACACTACCAGGAAGGGTCTGATATTATTTTAATAATTCAGATGGGGATTGGGGCAGGATGGGGTTCCACTAGGCAGCAGAGAATTAAGGAGGGTGTCCCTGGCACTAGTGCAGCTGGAGGGTAGCATGGGTTCATGCATCACAAATGGGTATGAAGGTTAGGGTTTCAGAAGCAGTACAAATGTTGCCACGGAGCCTTTTTAGTGCTTCCAAATCCTCTAATGTACCACTTTACCGTGTATACAAGAGAATTTCTCTTTGCATGGGCACAGTGGTGTATTTAGGATGATTATACTAGGCACTGAGTGCTACACAGTGGACATCTTTCAATATGACCTCACCCTGTCCAGACATGTAATGTCCAGTTAGCATGGTGCTAACTGATTGGGGCAGAATTAAGAAAAAAAGTGTTATTCCTGTGCACTTTCAAAATCCTGATTTTGGCATTTTGCATAATTCTTTGTACAGTAAGTGCTCTGGAATAGTGTTGTATTTCCTGCCCAGGCCATACCCTTCAGTTAGATTCACCGTGTGACTAGCAAAAGGGTGAGGGACATTACAGCACCAGCTTAATGCCATCGGCAGTTATCTCACCCTGCCATTGTGCCACCTGAACCCAGTTGTGCCCAATGCCCCGGGCAAGTGTGGGCTGTTTGTGGGAGGCTGTGTCCCCACACCATCCGAAAGTATAATATAATCACTGCCACATCAGAGGTGTGTATGGGGCAAGTGGTGCAATACCTACAGCCCCAGCCATTCAGAGCGCTGTAAATCCAGTTTGCCAGCATAACAAGTGAACTGGTTGTGGTGCCCACAGTATGGTGCCTTAATGACAGCACCCTCTAACGGTACATACTTCAGTTGTCCCACATTAGGAGGAATGGACCTCACTTTATTTATGTATGTATGTATTTTACAGTTTGTTTACACAGGATAGCCAGTTGAGATGCAACATCTGGTTTCCAGTTTGGTTCTGCTTATGCCCTTTTGTTTTGCAGCCAGATGGATTACAGAACTGGGAAGTTAAGTGACTTGTCCAAGATCACACTTCTCCTCAGAATTGCTCTGTCCCACATCCACTCCACATGGAGAAGGAGCCACCACACAGATGATGCTGTAAATTTATACTTGAAACATTGTAATTGGACAAGAGGCTGAAAGGTACTGTATGTGTTCTTCACCCCATCACTATTAGAGTCTCCCACCCCTACTCATCTGAGTCCCAGCACCTTGCACTCAAAGACTCCCTTCCTGGCCATCACCTATAAATATGCTAATTCAACAACCAACACTGCACAAAGTTTCTGATCCTCTCCCCACCAGGCCTGAATGCCAGATTACTGCACACAGCACTGCTGGGACAAAACACTGGAATTGGGCCCGCAGCAGTGGATGAAAAGCTTTGTACGACACTAGATGATGAAATAACTCATTTGTTAAGGTGAAACTGGGTTAGGGAGTCTTTGTGTAACCCACCCCAAGTCCCCAATTTTGTGTAGGGATCCAAATGTTATATGGGGAGGGGAAAAGACCTGCACACTTCCTGCCACTTTCACAGTGAGAAAGGAAAAACAGGGTGGTCTTAACTGCTGATGTCTTCTAGTTCAATGCAGGGCTTCCTTACCCAGGAAGCATCTCTCCGCTAAAGGTGGCAGTAGTCTTGAAGTTGGTATCTCCGCTGGTCCCCGTAATGGGGGGTCATTTTCTAGAAGCAGAAACACAGATACTGTGAGTGAGTTGGTTCAGTTCATTAATTCCCAGTTCATTACTTAAATGATCACCACCACAACCATAATCACAGGGACAAACAGACTGTATTTTTGGATGTGGAAAATTATTGCATCTATAAAATAGCTTTAACTAACCAGGAGCAGCTCCTTGGGGCTGAAAGATGACTAACTGGTGTACAACAGCTTTCACAGGGCACATTTAGATTGGCATAGTAACACAGATTTTCAAAAGGCCTAGCTCATAGACCAAACTGACTCCATTTGTACTTTTCTCCTGGGCAAAGAGCTCACTTCATTAAGAACAGCTTCCCAGCACATTCAGTCCTTTTCTCACTTCATCCTCCTAGTGGGGAGTGCTGCACTCCTCCCATGCCAGCTGAGTCAAAACATGACCTCAGGGCAACTGTAACCTAAGCCTCCGTGGCTGTTCCCAATAAATTACTCATAGTCATTACTGTTCAACTGAGCCAAATACAGTGCCTTCACTTCCTTTGTTCTCCCACCCTGCTCCAGGCTGAGCCAAGACTCTTACCCAAGATTCCTGTTCCCTAACTGGTCTGATGGACCTGCTCCAGACATGGGTATGGCAGATCCCGGACCCGCCCCAGACACGGGCACGGCAGACTACATAGTGAACCCCAGGCCGCACTCCTTGCTACTGCTGCTCCTACTGGCAGTGTACCACATGAGTATGACCCACCAGAACTGCCACCTCCGTGACCCTGCTGCAGCCTTGCCACCACTACAGCAGCCCCACTGCCAGGTTGTCCCTTCTAGAAAACAGGGTACCTGGACCCCTGCCCTGAAGAGGGATTCCAGCACCTTTTAGTTCTAGCTTTGCTTCCAGCCTTCCTCCACCTGCAGCTGATGAAAATTCCATCCTGGACCCACACAGCCATAAAGTTCCTGCCAGCTTTCCTCGGAGACCAAAACACCCACGTTACACCCATGCCTCCCTTACCAACTCCTTGGCTGAGGGAGGAACCTCCTTGGGACACTGTCCCTACTCACAGCTGCCAATTCTCATCTCCTGCCACCCGTGGGACCAGGGCTTAAATACTGGCCATCATACTGCCCCTGGTGGCAGTAATATGTAATGGTCAAGCACTTACTAGGAAAAGGGGCCCCATCAGAGAGGGGAGAGAGCCAAACCATAGGTTAGGAAGCCCACCCTGCGAGGGGTTGCTTACATTTGACTGGTGGGAGAGTGCTGGGGCTCAGATGGTGGGGGTGCTATATTTTCCTACATGCAGCAGAGGAATGATAGTTATATGGTGGATGGGTGGACAGCAATCTTTTCAGATGACAGAAGGGTGGGTTTTGGTATTCTGGGTTGAAAGCTGGCATTCGAACGAGCCTAAATTCAAGCCCTGCTGATGTTAGCAAAATGCTAATTTTGAGTATCATGGGCATAGGCTTCAAAACCCTACCTTAGCCTAAGTTTTCTAAGCAATTTGGGGACTTAAGTTGCTACATGGAACTGATTGTAGACATTCTGGCTACCTGAGATTTCACTTTGGATAATGAAAGCTTTGATTATTGACCTCAGAAGCTACTCAACAAAACCATAGAGAAAGGACATTTTTCTGTTTTGAAGCAGTCTGTAATGATCCTTTTCTAGAAATGATGTCCATACCCCACATTATCCATATTTAATGGTACCTGAATGCGACGTGAAACACTGGCTGATTTTATGGACAACGCTCTGTACTGGTCTCTGTATGGAGCCAGTAATTGAGAGTTCTGACTATGTCAGTTTGTTCACAGAACTGTGAGTATTGTTCTGCTAGACCAGCAACTCATGCTTAGCAATCTGTACATAAATGAAATAGTATAAACTCAAAGTATTGGTTCCACAATGAGATCTGTAGACATTGATATCCTTGTAGAGGAAAAAAATACAAATCAGGTTTTCACATCAACTTTTGTTCACGTACAGTTACATATGGATCATTGGGAGGAGGAGGAATTTCATTTCTGTGAACAGGAACATTACAAAATCTGCCAGTTGGCACACATTTCTGTCTCCTTTAATGTATGGCCCTAGTGTGGCAATGCCAGCCTGCTCATGCTCTCTGTTTTGTGCCCACTCTGCAGCAGTGCTTAACTTCCTCTCTATTTATGTGGCAGTACGTGCCCTGTGTCTTTACCTACACACACACACACACACACACACACCTCCTCCTCTCTCTCTCTCTCTCTCTCTCACTCTCACTCTCACTCTTGGAGTGAACTTGCATGTCGGGTCCCTCTGCTGAGGTGGGACAGTCTGTCCAGTCTCTGAAACACATAAACACAGAATTTGACAGCAGATAAGGACCGCTTGACCCACCTAGTCTGCCCATTTCCTACCTAACAGATAAGCTGCAGATCCTAGTTAACCAACAGCCTACTGCCTCCTAACCCCAGCTAGAATTGCTTTATGTCTGTCCCATGCATTCTTGAATTCCCCAATGTTTTGACTCTACGACCTCCTCAAGAAGGCTGTTCCATGCATCTACAAACCTCTCTGTGAAGAAATACTTTCTCACATTACGCCTGGAGCCGTCCCCTCTATCTTCAAATACTGCCCTCTTGTTCTTGCACATCTCTTTTCTGAAAGATGCTACCCTCTTGGACTTTGTTGATTCCTTGAGGTATTTGAAAGTTTCTATCATGTCCCCTTCTCTCCTTTCTTTGAGGCTATACATCTTAAGCTCCTTTAGTCTTTCTTCATATGTCTTCTGGTGCAGACCCTGCACCATTTTGGTTGCCCTCCTCCGGACAGCCTCCAGCCTGTCTATGTCTTTCTGCGGAGATGGGATCTCCAGAACTGTACACAGTACTCCAGATGTGGTCTTACCAACTGTCTGTACAGTGGGACAACAACTTCCTGTTTTCTACTGGTGATGCCTCTCCCTATGCATCCCAGTATCCGCCCAGCCCTCCTTACTGCCTTCTCACATTGCTGGCCCACCTTTAGGTCATCCGATATGACTACCCCAGGTCCCTTTCCATTTTGTTGTTGTCAGTATCTCACCCACCCCCATTGTGTACTCTTCCTCTGGGTTTTTGTTTCCCAGGTGCATTGCTTGCACCTCTTTGCCTGAATCTAAGCTGCCTTACATTTGACCATTCCTCCAACCTTGCCAAGTCCTTTTCATCCTTTCCACCCCACCTTGTGAATCAACCCTGTTGCAGATCTTTGTGTCATCTGCAAGGAGACATACTTTTCCTTCCAGTCCCTCTGCAATGTCACTTTTAAAGACATTGAAAGGACCGGCCCCGTACTGAACCCTACAGTACCCTACTAGTAACCCTCCTTTCTTCACTGTGGACTCCATTTACTATTACCCACTGTGTCCTGTTGTCCATCCAGTGTTTTACCTAGGCTACCACCCTGGGACCCACTCCCATGCTGGCTAATTTGTTTGTTAATCACTTGTGCGGACTGTGTCAAATGCCTTGCTACAGTCTAGGTAGGCCATGTCCACAGCCCTCCCTGGTCTACTACTTTGGTCACCCAGTCAAAGAAATCAATTAGATTTGTCTGACATGACCTTCCTGCTGTGAATCTATGCTGCCTTGGGTCCTGTGCCCCACTGGCCTCTAGGTATTCATCAATTATTTCCTTCAGAAGAGATTCTATCATTTTCCCACCACTGAGGTCAAACTAACAGGTCTGTAGTTTCCTGCCTCTGTCTTACTCCCACTTTGTGAAGGGAATCACATCCACCCTCCTCCAGTCCTCAGGTACCACAACATCCTCCCATGATTTATTAAACAGGGTAGTCAGTGGTGTTACTAGTTCTTCCCTTAGTTCTTTTAGAATTCTGCGGTGAATCCCATCAGGCCCCATTGCTTTATCCACCTTCAGTTTTAAGAGTTCTTTCAGAATCCTTTCTTCTGTGAAAGGACCAATATAAATCCACCTATCCAGAGTGCTTCTATTGATTGGATTCGTATCTCCCCTGCTTTTCCTTTGTGAATACTGAGCAGAAGTATTTGTTCAGTATCCCTCCTTTTCACTGTCGCTTTCTGCCCAATCACCTTCCTCTTTATTCAGCCTCAGTATCCCTGCCTTAGTCTTTCTTTGCTCCCTAATGTACCTATAAAGGTTTTAACCCCTTCTTAACCAAGTTGGCTATCTTTTCCTCAGTTTGGGCCTTGCTATTCTGACTGCCTTTCCGCTTCCTTCAGCTTTAACTGGTACAATTTTCTGTCCTGCTCCTTCTGTGTTTCCTGATACTTCCTGAATGCTGTCTTTTTCTCCTTACCTTCCCCACCACTTCTTTTGAGAACCATAGTGTTTATTTTCTTTCATTTTGATTCATTTATTTGCTTCACACAAAGGCTTGTGCTGCTGTGATGGCAGTTTTGATGTTTCCATTGTTGCTCCACCCCACCTTCTTTCCTGTTTGCTAATGCTTTTCTGAGATACTCTCCCATATTGACAAAATCAGCCTTCCTGAAGTCCAGCACCTTCACTTTTGTGTGGCTTGACTCTATAGCTAAGTTTATCGTGAATCAGACTGTTTGGTGGTCACTTGTTCCCAGATGGCTACCCACTTCAAGATCAGAGATCCTCTCTCCATCCCCATTTGAGAGTACCAGGTCTAAGATTGCTCCCTCCCAAGTTGGTTCCAAAGCTAGCTGTCTGAGGCATGCCCCGTGAGGTCATCGAGAATGCCCTGCTCTTGGATGTGGCTGCAGCAAAGGTGCTTCACTTAGCATCTGGCATATTCAGGTCACCCAGCAGCAATATTTCCTTTCTCTGCCATCCCTAGGATGCCTTCTATCAATTCATTGTGTATTTCTCCCACTGAAACAGGGGTCTGTATACAACCCCTATGTGGATTGTGGAGCCATTTCAGCCTTCAGGGTGACCCATGGTGCCTCCTCTCCTCCCTGTCTACTCTTTAGTTCTGTTGCTTTGATCCCTTCCCTTACATAAAGAGCTACTCCTCCTCCTCTTCTTCCCTCCCTGTCCCTCCTGTAGATTGTGTACGCTGGTATGTTGACATCCCAGTCATGGTTCTCTGTGTACTATGTTTCTGTGACTGCCATAATATCCATGCATCCCTCTACCATCAAGGCCACCATTTTGGGGAGCTTTTACCTAGATCATGGGCATTGGTACTCATTACCCTCCATTTGTTATGGCTTTATTTCTTTTGCCCCATACCTGTCCTTACTGCCTTTGTCTTTCCTCCATTTACCTCTGCCCTTCTCCCTATTGACTGCTCTATCTTGGTGTTTACCTCACTAGCTACTCTGATTTTTTTGGGGGCTAGGGTTTCCCCTTCTCCTTTTCAGTGCCTCCTCCTTGGCTAGTTTAAATGCTTGCCAATGAAGCATGTAAACCTATCACCTAGGATCCTGGTTCCCCTCCTGAATAGATGCAGATCGTCATGTCTGTATAGGCCTGCATCCCTCCTGGTGGAGCCCGGTCCTCAATAAAGCAAACCCCTGAGCTCTGCACCAGTTTTTCAAACAGTCACTGAATCCCATGGTGTGGAGTGTGACACTCAGACAGCTGGTTCTGATTAATCTATGATTTTGTAAAATAAAAATGTGTTATTGAATGTCTCTCATTAGAGATAATGACAGCCTGTGGAATGATATCCCCACACACAGGTCATTGTTCCAATGAGTTACCTGTAAGGCCAGTAGATACTTACAGGCAAGAAGAGACTTAAAAATTTAGGATCTCCTGTTTATGTGCCTAATTGCAGCTTGCCAACTGCCAAGATAGATCAGAAACTTTTATGATGTTCAGAGGAAACACAGTTAAAATTCACATGGTGATACAAAGCATGTTGCACCTCAGTGAGATCTGGCAGAGAGACATAACAAGTCCTTTGATGTCCTGGAAAGGGAAGCTGCTCATAGATCAAAGAAAGTCATTTAAAGAAAATGAGTTGCAGAGTTAACAGAATTTAATACTTTGATAAGACATCCTGTTTTGCATAGATATATTTTTAATATTCTGACAGGAGGAGCTTGGTGACCTCACGCAAAGAGGTTAGCAAAGCCAGTTTTTAAACAGAATTCTGTTTTCCATTTAAACACAAATATTTGGACTCTGAAAGCTACAACATGCTAGCAGCACTGTAAGAGATACATTAGATATATCAAGTCTAATTGTCTGGTGGTAGGAAATTGCAATTTTAAAATCTTGTTTTTAGTGATTGTATGTTTTGTGATATATGATTCTGTATTTACATTTCAAAATTTTTGTATCTATCTTTAGGTAAACCTCTACTTTAGAAACTACTTGGTGTGCCTTTGAAATTATTTTTCTTGACAAGGGAGGCATACATGGTTATTGCTGACACTGTACAAAGCTTACTGGTTTTACCAAACTGGGAAAAGGTAATAATTTATTCTGAGGTCTTTAATAGAGTTTTAAGGGTTCATTTTGTATGCCTGGTTAGGTGCCCATAGGTGAAAGATATCTGCCCCCATGAAGATCAGAATTATCTAAGCCTGTACATTTGGTATGCTAACAAGAGGTTCACAGATTGAATCCCTCCAAGACTTGAGACCAAAGGTTGATTTCAACCCACAAAACAGACAGGAGGGTTACCTGTTTCTGTTTCCTGTTCACAAGACTGCACTTGAAGGTAGGCACTGTTGGAGCAGAGGGCCTGACCTGTTGAGTCGGTTTGTGACAGATTGGTTACAGCAGTGCGATAAGTTTGGTATTACAAACTTTTATTGTTCAGTGTGTCAGCTTGAGACCATCAGCTCACTTGCAAAGAAAAAAAGGCAGTTATTTATTGTTAAAGGAGACAGAACTATATCACTTGGTGTACAGTCAAGTTCCTACCCATTTTACTTTTTTCTAAAGTGCAAGTCAGAGTAGCCATAGTTAGGAAGAAGATGGCTTCCAACTACAGCAGGCACACTGTAGACTACTTAAAGCAATTGTTTTTTGTTATTCTCTTTTATTATTTATCATTAGTGTCATCAGGTACAGACTTTACTTTACATACATTCATTTCAGTAGTCTCTTGAAATAGTTCCAGAGGATAAAATCGATGGGAGAAATCCAGTGCTCACAGATACAATAAATGTACAAAGAATAGGCTATTTCTATTTCCAAATTATACAGATTACCTGGATTCACTACTTAAAGCAGTTGTGTAGGGACAGAGGAGTCCCATTTGCGGTGAAAGCCAGCAAACAGAACCTCATGGATGCCCTGATGGTAGCAGATACCCAGAGCACCAAATCACAGACAGTGACTGTAAGGGACCAAACCTTGAATGTGGCAGGGCTAACAGCCATTGCAGTGTCCAGATCTGGTGGGTATGACAGCGGTCACTATCAGTGAAGGGCCACAGCAGCAGGGAAGGTCACCAGTATCCTGGATCCAGAAGTACTCAGGCTGCAAATTGAGTTGCACAGAATGGAGCAGGAGTTCCAGAGGGAGAGGCACAGTGAAGAATGGGAGGCAGAACATGAGAGCCAGTGAGCTGCAGAGGAGAAAAGGAGCAAGAACACAGAGACACAGACCGTGAGGAGTGTGACCACCAGAGGCAACATGAACTGGAGAGCGCTACAACTTCAACCACCAGCACCAGAGCAAGTAAGTGGCTTGAGAATTAACTGGGACTACAGGACTCGGTTACAAATTGAATTCCAAATTGATAGCCAAATTGAAAGAGGGGAGGATATGGATGCCTTTTAAATCATTTTGAAAAAGTTTGTATTCAGGCTAAAATTTCTAGGAAGTCCTGGAGCTTCCAGCTATACCCGCTACTTACTGGGAAAGCTCGAGATGCATTGGGTCAAATGGACAATGAAGACAGTGATGATTACAGCAAACTTAAAGCTGCACTGTTAAATAAATTTGAATTAACTGCTGAGTCATACAGAGCTAAATTTTGTAAGCTCAGGAGAAGCCATGACATGAGTGATGACAAGCTAACAATGAAACAATGTCAGTTTTTAAAATGTTGGTGGGAAGGAATTGGCACAAACTCTGTTGATAAAAATGAAAATGTGATTTGTTAGAAAAGTTTTTCTGGGCATGCCCAGCACAGCTGAAAACCAGGCTGGAGAACTGAGATCACAAAACAGTGCAAGAGGCTGCTGAACTCTCGGGTCACTAAGCCAAGAGCAGACCTGCTCTGAAAGTGAATGGGGTGGGCATGGCAGCGCAGAAAGGGAAAAGTGCACCTTCAGGGCAGCTAAACCCTCACTGCCTCCACCAAACCAGTTAGTCCCAGGTTTCAGAGAAAAGATTTCTCTGAAAAGAGAAGTGAATGCTGGTTATGTAAAGAAACTGGGCAAATTGCCAGACAGGGTCCCAAAAGAATGAGCAATAATATGCAGAATGGTACTAGAAAAGAAGTGAGTTGTTTGTGTGTCCCTGGAAGCATGCCTGTGAACATGAGGGAACACAAGCACCCAGTCATGGTGAATGGTGTACAGACGCAAGGGTTAGGGATACAGGGCATCCCTGACATTGGTAAAGGGAATCTGATACAGCCTGGTCAGCTTATAACCAATAAATATGACACTGTACAAGGGTTCACTGGTGAAGAGAAAACATTGGCACTGGCCAGTGTTTTCCTGGACTGGGGTGAAACCAGGGAACTATGCAACAGGTGATTGTAGCCAAATATTAGCAGTGGATGTGATCCTGGGCAACAATCTCAAACAATGGACGGTGTGTGCAGTTACCCGTAGCCAAGTGGCAAAGGAAAATTATACTCCCTGAACCCCACAGAGCCATTGTGAAAACCACTGAGAGGCTGGTTCCCAGCCTGTGTCCCATATGGGAGACTAATGAAAAGGGGTAGAAATTTCCCAGTAGCAGTCAACCACACAGCTATGGAGGGTTACTCCAAAGAGGTAGGGGTGGCCCATTGTCAGAGGATTGGGATTGACAGTGATCCTGAGTGCCCTGATGCTAGTGCTAGGACCCTAGTTTAGCAACTGATGAGGACCTGTCCTATGCCTTGGGAATGTGTGAGGAGTTTGCAGCTGCTCAGAGAAGTGACCATAGTCTAGAGAAACTGAGGGCTTGGGCAGACTCTGATGGGGCACAGGAGGTTATGGCAGACATAAAGTTTATTGGGAAAATGGACTTATGTATACTCAGGCAGTACAGACAGAAGGAGGATGCTAGGCAGGCAGCTTTCAGTTTCCAGAGGTATCATGAGCAGTTGCTCAAGATTGTGCATGATATTCCCTTGTCTGGTCATCTGGGAATTGTGCACATGATGCAGCGGTTGGCCAGAATTTCACTGGCTTAACTTCACCCAGAAAGTGAAGGAGTATTGCAGGTCTTGTCACCGTGCCAAGAAATAGAGAAGGCAGACAAGAAACCCAAGCTGCCCTGATTCCATTGCCCACAGCGGAGGAGCCATTCCAGAGGGTGGGAATGGATATTGTGGGGCCTTTAATACTCCCACCTCAGTGAGGAGATTTATCCTTACTGTGGTGGATTATGCCACCCAGTACCCAGAGGCAGTTACCCTATCCTCACTGAGGACAGACAAAGTGGCAGATGCCTTACTTGGGATTTTCTCCCATGTTGGGTTCCACAGGAGACTATCACCAATTGAGGGGTTCCTTCATGTCAGACCTGATTAAATGTTTATGGGAGATGTGTGGGTTGTGTACAGATGCACGACACTATATCACCCACAAACCAATGGGCTTGTGGAAAGATTCAGTGGTACCCTGAAGTCAATCCTCTGAGTGTTTGCTGAACAGCATGGGAGGGACTGGGAGAAATACCTTCCCACCTGTTGTCTGCATGCAGGAGGTGCCCCAAGAGTCAACAGGATTTTCCCACTTTGAACTCTTATATTGGTGCCGGGTACATGGGCCCCGAGACTTGATCCAGGAGGACTGGGATGGCAAGCATGCCACCCAGGGAACTCCCATTGTGGATTACATCCTAGGTTGAGGGAAAGGCTGAAGGTGCTTATGGGGACAGCCCAGAGCAACCTGGCAGCTGCCCAACAGAAACAAAAAGTGTGGTACGACTGCAGAGCCAGAGCTCACTTGAACATGGTGGGTCAGGAAGTCAGGTCCTTATTCCAATCTGGAAAGACAAGCTGCAGGCTGAGGGGCAGGACTGTACAAAGTGGTTAGGAAGGTAAATGATGTGAACTATATTTTAGAGATGCCTAACAGAAGACAGACAGAAAGGATGTACCATGTCAACATGATGAAGCCATATGCAAATGGGGCAGTGTGCAGTCCTGGGGACAGGATGGATGAAGGAGACCCTTCTGGACTTGTTGGAGGAAAGTAAGTGGAGTCCTCTGTGGAGGCAGTAAAACTGTCTCCCCAGCTGGCCCTGGACAAGATCCTGGAAGTAACTAAGGTTTTAGCAGAATTTGTCCCATTGTTTTGCACCAGGCCTGACTAACCCGCTTAGTGACTCACGATGTGGAGACAGGGACACAGACGCCCATACGGCAGACAGCATATCGGAAGTCAGGAGGCTGTCCAAAAGGACATTAAATGGGAAGTAGAGAGTTGCTGGATTTATTAGTAATCCAGAAATCCCACAGCCCCTGGGCCTCACCCATAGTCCTTATGCCCAAGCCAGATTGCTCTACTCATTTCTGTGTGGACTATCATGGACTGAATGCAGTCACAAAGTCAAATGCCCACCCGATGCCCTGGTCGAATGAACTTCTGGACAAGTTGGGAGGGTGACCTATCTTCGTTGATTGACCTGACCAAGGGTACTGGCAGGTAAAGTTGACAGACAGTGCTAGTGAGAGGTCGGCTTCATCACTCCAATAGGCTTATTTGAATTTAAAGTAATGCCTTTTGAATGCAGAATGCCCTGGCCACTTTCCAAAGGTTGATGAACCAGGTGTTAAATGGTGCTGAGGAGTACTCCATGGCATACCTGGATGACATTGCCATCTTTAGTGCCAGCTGGAAGGGACACCTGTCCCACCTTAGGGAAGTGCTGGGCAGAATACAGAGAGCTTGGCTCACTGTCAAAGCCAGAAAGTGCCAGGTGGCCTTAAGAGAAGTGGCATACCTCAGGCATGTGGTAGGCCGGGACTGCTCCATCCTAACCAAATAAAAATAGAGGTAATCCAGGCATGGCTCAGACCAGAAACACAGAAGCAGGACAGGAGTTTTCTAGGGACAGCAGGATACTACAGGAAATTTGTACCCAATTACAGTGTCCTAGCTGCTCACCTATCTAACCTGACAAAGAAAAGGATGCCCAAGAAAATTACCTGGGGCCCAGCCTGTGAGGAAGCTCTTTCCAACTAAGGAGGCACTGTGCAGTGCTCCTGTTTTGACAAGTCCTGACTATAGCAAACTCTTTATAGTTCAGACTGATGCCTCAGATGTGGGTATTGGGGCAGTACTGAGACAAACATTCAGCCAAGGGAGGATCACCCAATAGCATACCTGAGTAAAAGTTACTTCCCAGGAGCAGGCATACTGCACTGTGGAAAAGAATGTCTTGCCATAGTGTGGGCCCTAAAGAAGTTGGAGCCATACTTATATAAGCAGCATTTTGTGGTGCAGACTGACCACAACCCCTGATTTGGCTGATACAGATGGTGAAAACAATGGTCGATTGCTAAGATGGATCCTTGCTTTGCAAGGGTATGATATGATAATTCTACCTAGGGCTGGAGCCAAAATCAGAACTCCGATTGGCTGTCTCATCTATGAGGAGTGAACTGATTTGGAAGCTCATCCCATGCAGGGATAGAGCCCCAAATTCAGTCTAGATGGGGAGGAATTGTGACACTCAGACAGCTGGTTCTGATTAATCATTTTCAGTCTCTGCATTTGCTAACAGGTACTGCCTACATTTTAATTTAAGGACTTTTGACAGGGAAATCAATGTAGAGGATTTTTTAAACCCTCTTTATAGAGGACTTGGAAAACTGGGCAGGCATTGCTCCTCAGTGCTCAAAAGGCAGCCCTTTGCAGTTGCTTTTGGTGTTATTAACTCGCTTTATAAAGGCGTAGCTATATACATTGCCGCGCCCACTGTTTTGCTTTGTTGTCTCCTTTGATCACCATAGCAACTGGTGATGTCAGCGCCGATAGCACTACATAACTGTCGGCTTCCAGCGAGCGGAGTCGAGTGCTGAGCAGAGGCTATAATGGCAGAGACCAGCGACGCCTGTCGGCCCATAGGCGGAAGAAGTGGAAGGTAACTTGTGTTTTCCGACTATCAATACTATTTCTATAACTACTGTAGCTTGTTTTAAACTTTGCTGTTTTTGTTCAACAGACAGCTTGGGAAGTCAAATACCTTCATAAACTGTAATCTACCATCTTGATTTAGACTTTGGTCTGCGTGAAATATGGAAGATATTATTCAAATAAACAAAGAGTGCTTTGGTTGCAGATGTCAAACCTGTAATATGTACTTAATATCTGAAATAAGCAACTTCATCTTGCCCTTTACCTGTGTTAAATGTAAAGTTAACTATGATTTAACTGCCGAACTGGAATTGTTTAACAATAGGTTGAGCTTTTAGAGACCAGCCAACAGGAAATGTCTAGTAGATTTAAAATCAAATTAGTGATAGTTCCCAACCCACCAAAGTCCATATGGTAGGTAAAAGCCCAAACATCAAGGAAAAAACTTAAATCATTGTCAAAATACCAGAAGGCAAATGAAATTATCACCTCTTGTCAAGAATCTATTGAAATACCCCTGTACAAAAAAAGAAAAAAAAAGTAGTGTCAAGAGAACAAGGAAGAAGATCCATCTGATAATGCAGATGAAGATTGGTACACTTTACAAATTCAGAAAACCCCAAAAAGGGCAGAAGAGCAGACCAATTTACGGTTTCTACTTTTAATTCATTTGATCCCTTAACATATATCTTGGATACAGGTCATGACCCAGAAACAACAAGTGTCCCCTAAGTTGAAAATTTTGAAAATACAGAAAACTCAGTATTTACTATAACAAATACAAATCTTTCAAAAGCAGAGTTTAATTCTTCCCTCCTTTACAGCATTCACAAAATGTTACCGACACCAGAGAGGCCAAAAACATGACCTAGTTGATGTAAATCCTTGATTTCACTAGTAAATTGTGATAACTTGGACCTAAATCAAGATGATGTTTGCAAAAAAAAGAGTTATAGTGCTAGGAGACTCTATCATCAAACATATTGATAGAATCATTTGCAACCCTGACAACACAAATAGAACTCTTTCTAGCTTCAGGGTGTTGGCATTACTGACATCATAGAGATGTCTAGCACTATCTTACAAAACTCAGGTTCTAAACCCTTAGTAATAGTTCACATTTTAAAATCAACTTTTGGAAGCTATCCCAGCAAAACATAAGTGAAGCAACTACATCTGATAAACTCAGTGACTCTGGGTCCTGCTGGAATCCACATTTTCATCTGACCTGATCCATGATCTGTATGTGGGCTTTTCAGTAACCTATTTGAATGACAAAGAAGCATACAGACAAAGGGATTTCACATCCTGCATATGTGCAGGCACAGTTAATCACCTTCAGGAATTTTAACATTTCAGTGACTCTGGACCTCAGCTGTTGATCATTCTTTGGGTTTTGACTTAACCACCAGGTACCTATCTGCAAGCGACTTGGTGCAACTGACAAGCTACAACAAGGATAAATGGGCATATCATCCTCTATTACTAACAATCTCCTTGCTCTGGGTCCCTAGACGCCTGCACTGGTCCAAGCGCATAAGCCTCAGAAGTGTAATTCTATTGACTATGAAGTACAGCAACTGTCTCAAACTCCTACTCCTCCTCCTCTGATATCAGGAAGTGTCCACTCAAATCCTGGCCCTGTCTCCCACAGTACAACAAAGCCTGCCAAAATGGAGGGGGCTCAAAATTGCTACCTTAAACATCTGCAGCTCCTCCCAAACTGGCCTCCTTCAAATCTTTGCCAGCCAGCACAACCTGGATATTCTTGCCATCGTCGAAACTTGGCTGACACCTAATACTCCGGATCATGCCATCTCTATACAAGGCTACAAGATATTCAGGCTGGATAGAACCTCAAAAGGGTGGTGGGTGTGCAATCTACATAAAGGACTACCTCACCTGTCTCCTGGTTCTTACCCCACCGCAGAAACCTCAGTGCAACTCCTCCTATCAAGATACTACTTGGTGCCCAAAACAAAGTCCTCATGATTGCTGCTGTCTATATCCCACCAAAAGATCCTGATTCCGGCCTGCAGGCTGTCCTAGAGTTCATAAGTACACAACCCTCTGACATCGAACTCCTTCCTTGGGAACTTTAATATAAATTGGCTTGCTCCTGATGCAGGGTAAAACAAAGATGCTATCCTAGCAGCAAATTTAACGCAAGTGGTAACTCCCTACCAGGAAAAACTACAAATCAGGGACCAGCACCCTCATTGACTGGATTCTTACCAGCCACCCTACCCGTATAACCAATGTAAGTGTTCTCCTGACTCGCTCAGTGATCACTCTCCAATAATATGTACCTGGACAAATAAGTTTCTTAAGCCACCTCCAAAACCATATATAGCAGAGTCCTACCTTATGGCAACCTTACTCATCTCAAGACCTGTCTTAGGCAGATAGACTGGTCCTTGATTTACAAAACTCAAGATGTTGACCTAGCCCTTAATTACTTTATTACTACTTTCAACACTGCCTGTGACACCTATGCACCAGTAAAAAGTGCAAAATCAAAGTACTCACAAATCCCTGGCTCACGTGAAGCTATTGGCACAACTCAAAAGTAGGGATCACCTCTGGGCCACTGCAAGAGCTACTGGCACTCTGTCGGACATCCAAAAATATAAACAGGCTCTGCAACCTCTGTACTAAACAGATCCGCTTGATGAAGAGCTCCTACTTCAAGAATGCCCTCTCCAACTGCTGGGGTGAAGGGAAATCCTTCTGGGACAACATAAGAAATATCATGGGTCAGCAGTCCAAATCCTCTCCTACATAATGAATGTGGATGGAACCACTACATTAGACCCAGAGATCATTGCAAACACCCTAAATGATACCTTCATGGACCTTAGTGGTGTCCTCTCATCTGATTTCTTCACTGATGCTGACCATCCAATTTCTACTTACTACTGCCTCTCCAACCAAACCACCCTTCCATTTCAAACTAGTAAAGGCACATGAAGTCTATAAATATGTAAAGAAGGCCATTTCTAAGTCCCGAGCAAGCAGCGACACTATTGACCTTAAACTTCTGTCCTCACTCTGGAGGAAGTACTGCTCCCTCACAAAAATTATTTTCAATCTCTCTGCTACAGCCAATTCCTAGGAAATGGAAGGCTGCAGTTGTCACTCCGGTGCACAAAAGTGGTGATAAGTCACTGCCTGGTAACTAGCTCCCGATATCAATACTACCACCTCTCTAAGGCCCTTGAACGCTTGGTGGTGGACCAAAGCACAACATCCTATGCACTCAGTAGCATGGATTTAGGAAAGAGCACAGCACATCGACTGCCTCACTTGAATTCTCATGAGCAATCCACAATGCCATGGACAAAGGAAACCTAACTGGAGCAGTCTACATTGACTTAACTCTAGGCATTTGATACAGTACACAATGGCCTCATGATCAAACAACTACTATCCCTAGGGCTCTCAAGGGTCCTGGTGACTGGGTGAAAAATTACCTTACTCAGCACTCTCAATCTGTAAAAGTAGCTGGAGTTCTCTCAGACTCAAACTGGTTCGCTAGGAGTTCCCCAGGATCCATCCTGGGCCCCTCCTTTTCAGCCTTTTCTAAACTCCTCCCAAATCCTGCCCTGGAACAAATAATCCTCTATGCCGATGATGCCGTGATTCTGCCACCATAAAGATCCGAACCTCTTACGCCTCAACCTTCAGCATGCTTTTTCCAAAGTTGAGATGTGTGTCCTTGAACATAGCTAGTTCTAAACCACAAAAAACTAAATCCATGCCTCTCTAACCCACAAAACAAGAAACGGCAAGTCCCACTCACCATTAATACATACCTGGGAAATACTCTTGAACAAGTGCCAATTTTCCAATATCTTGAATCAACTTTGATCAAGGCCTAACCTTTGCAACTCACATTGATAGTACAGCAAAACTATTAATCAGCAAATTGGGATTCTGTATCGAACCGACAGCTCCTTACCCATTCTGCACTGAGGACTGCCATCCAATCCTCTATCATCTCAGTCATTGACTATGGCTTAGTTATATATGGATCTGCCACTACTACAGCACTTAGTCGCATTACAACATCCCTAAATAAGGCCTGTCGGCTGCTCACTGGTGCACATTGACATACCCACACGGTGAACTCTATGCTGACTCAGGTTGGTTGCAACTCTCAAACCGGATGAAGTACCTTACCTGCCTGATGGCGAAAATCCACCTGGGCCTCACTCCACCCTGTATCCAAGACCTGTTATGCCCAAGCGCTAGCACCCATTTTACCAGAAGATCAGAACACCAGCCTCTCAAGTCCCCCGATGCCGGACTTCTCAGGGACAAAGATCATTTGCCTCATCATGCCCCCAGCTGGGTAAATGCCTCAGCACTCATATTACTGCCTCCACCTCTAGGTATTTTCAATCAAGGCTGTTCACTCACCTGCCACCTCCAGCCCTGTGACTGCACTGATTAAACCTCCTATTTTCTCACTACCCACCCTGTTCCGTTATTTGACAAAGACATGTTTGGGAAACCTTTTCTCCTGCTATTGTCTCCTCCCACACCTTTCACTTACCTCTCTGTTCTGGACTTTTTCCTATTTGTTTCTCCTAATCTGCATGACCTCTTTCTTGTAATAATAATGTGACTATTGATATCTCATGTCCTTTTGCACAAATGATTTGATATGTATTTGTATATGTTTTCTTGTCTTGACACAACACAAATTGTTGTGTTATCTAATAACCTTTGTACTGTACCTAATTGACGTGGAACCTTTGTAAAAGTGCCTCTGGCTCAAAGGTAGTAATTCCTAGAACAATAAACTAAACTAAACTAAACATAGGAGCCAACAATGTTCTAAAGGATTCTTCTCAAAACTAAAAGAAGATTATGTTGCATTAACAAACAAATTATTGGATTTAGGATGTGAGGTAGTCCTATCTGAAATCTTGCCTATTCCAAGAGCAAATCTTTCCCAACAATGTAAAATGAGAGAAATAAATAATTGGTTGAGATTTTGGTGTCTTAAACAAGATATACAATGTATCACTCATTGGGAGGACTTTTATGGCAAATCAAACCTCTATTGTTGGGACGGACTTCATCTCAGTAGGAGGGGTAGTAGGCTCTTGGGCGAAAGCATAGTTCATTCTATTAATGGTTGTTTAAACTTCCAGCAAGGGGAGTTGTGATTTAGATACAACTCTTGAACCTCATTCTTTCAATTTTTCTCAAACCCAGCATCCAAAATCAACCGTAATTCCACCCAAACGAATACTACTGGTGCCACTTTTAAACCAAATATAAATATTATATTAACTAATGCCAGAAGTTTACGTAAAAAGAACTTACTTACATCCTTCAAGCACAAAATATCAATTTGTGCAGTTACTGAAACTTGGTATAAGGATGATGATTGGAACACTGACATAAGGGATATAATAAGTTTTACAAAACCAAAACAAAAATAAAACGGAGGAGGTGTTATATTATATATCGACAAACACCTGAAAGCAAACACAATTAAAACTAAAAAAGTATAATGAGAGCTTATGGGTCAAAATTTTTCTCCCCATAGTGCACTAGTAATTGGGCTAATATATAGATCTCCTAGTCTAACAAATGATGAAAATCATAGTTTAATAGAAGAAATATCTGAGGTAAACATTGATACTCCCTATATATTGATGTGGTGACTTCAATCTTCCAACTGTTAACTGGGACAATTATACATCAGCTTCAAATATTGGAAAGATGTTTATAGACGTTTTCTGAATCTAACCTAGAACAAACAGTAAGTAAACCTACCCATGGCAACAATATCCTTGACATTGTACTCACCAATGTTAATGAGAAAATTGATAACATTAAAATACTTCCTCCTCTGGGTGATAGTGATCATTGTATGGTCACATAAATACATAGTAGATCTTCCAAACACAAAAGGTATTACTAAAATCAAAACTTCAATAAAGCTAACTATAAAAAAATGATTTTTATCAAAATGGAATTGGGAGACGGAACTAAACAACCTAAATTTATTACAAATTTGGGATTTAATCAATAACAGAATCAATATTTGTCTCTCAAATTGGGTTCCTTATAGAACAAAGTATTGTAACAATAAACGTGTCCTCTTTGGTGGTCTTCAAAATTAAGAAACAATTACACAAAAAAGGAAACTATATAGAAAATACAAAAAGTTAATTCCAACAGTCTCCAGGAAAAATACAAATTGCAGCCCAAAATTAAAGCATATGATTAAATCATCTAAATCTAAAATTGAATTCAATTTAGTTACTAAAGTTAAAGGCAACACAAAACTATTTTATAATTATATTGGTCTCGTGAAAGAAAGACATCAAACAACTAACCTTTAACATCAATGACATACCCATTTTAGATGAAACAACCACTGCTACAATTCTAAATGAGACATTTCTAAAAGTTTTCAAACTAAGGAAGGTAAATATGCCTCTTCTAGCAAATAACTCTAGTTTTCCTGTTTTACAAAACGGAGGTTGCAAAACAAATTAAATATTTAAAATCCAACAGCTCTCCTGGTCCTGATGGTATTCCACCCAGATTTTGCAAAAATCAGTCATTCAATTTCTGGTCCACTAGCTGTGTTGTTTAATTCATCAATCAGAGAAGGTAAAGTTGTTCAGGCCTGGAGGAGGCTATAGTTACACCCATACACAAGGGTGGATCCAGACATGACCCAAAACAATTATCAGCCCATAAGCCTGACTTCCATCATAGGTAAAATTATGGAACGATTGCTTAAAGCCCATATTATAGATAATTTAGAATGATATAAAATAGTCGATATCTTTCAACTTGATTTGTGACTGAAAGATCAGTTTGACCAACCTACTACATTTTTTTGAATCAGTATGTGCTGCCTGGACTTGGGTATTCCGGTAGATGTAATATTTTGGATTTTTCCAAGGCTTTTGACAAAGTATCACACAAAGTTTTATTACAAGAATTGGTCAAAATTAAGTTGCAACCAGTATTATAAACTGGATACAGTCATGGCTGGATAACAGAACTCAACAGGTATCAGTCAAGGGTCACCTGTCTGCGATGGTGTGGTGACTAGTGATGGTCCCCAGGGCCCGTGACTGGGTCCGATACTGTTTAATATTATATGGTCTCTACACTGCCTACAACTGATAAGATATGGGTCACAAAATATGCTGATGATTGTAAATGGGTAGTTTGGTAAGCACCTTTCGTGATAAATGCTCAGTACAAAATCATTTAAACAACTTATCAAACTGGGCAAAGGCTTATGGAATGTTTTTGATGTTGACAAATGTAAAGTCTTACATTTGGGCAAAATAACATCCCTTTCAACTATTCCTTAAACAATGTTTATCTAAAAAGTATTTTGGAAGAAAAGGATTTGGGTGTCATAATCTCAGATAATTTAACTTTCAAAAAATGATATAACTAAAGTCAAAATGTAATAAAATAATTGGCTCTATTTTAAGAAATATCAAAAGTAGAGACTCCAATGTTATTATGCCACTTTACACCAGTCTGGTATGTCCCCACTTGAATACTGCTCTCAATTTTGTGCACCAGCTTTATTAGGGCTTAAAACTCAGAGGGTGTTCAGCGAATTCACAAAAAGTATCATCTTTACATAATAATAGTTACGAAGATAGATTAAAAACTTAACCTATTTTCTGTAAAATACAGACAAATAAGGGTGACTTAATATTGGTATATCAAACCTTAAAAATGATTATCTAAGAACCACAATTGACTCCTACTGCCTCCAATGTCAAGTCAACTAGGAGTCATGGTTATAAACTCATTGGAGAAAAATGCATATCCACTAGAAGGAGTCTATTTTTACACAGAGAGTTGTGGGTTTGTGGAATAACTTACCTGTAAGTGTTGTTAATAGTGATAATCTAAGTATTTTTAAACCAAGATTGGATAAACATGTGGGAAATAAAAGTTTGATTTCCACCCATAGGACATATGGGTGGCGAGCATACAATGGGCATCCTTATATATGCCTTCATTGCTCTTACACTTCTATGAACCTATGAACCTATGATTTTGTAAAATAAAATGTGGCATTGAATGTCTCTCATGAGAGATGCTGGCAGATTGGGAATGACCCCAGGTTTAAGCTACAACGTGTTATCTGGAAGGCCAGTAGATAATTACAGGCTAGAAGAGACTTAAAATGTAGGATCTCCTGTTTATGTGACTAATTGCAGCTTGCCAACTGCCAAGATAGATCAGAAACTTGTATGACGTTCAGAGGAAATACAGTTAAAATGCACATGGTGATACAAGGCATGTTGCACCTCCATGAGATCTGGCAGAGAGACATAACAAGTCCTTTGATGTCCTGGAAAGGAGAAGCTGCCCATAGATTAAAGAAAGTCATTTAAAGAAAATGAGTTGTGCTGAGGTCACAGAATTTAATACTTTGATAAGACATCCTGTTTTGCATAGACACTATTTTATATTCTGACAGGGAGGAGATAGGTGACCTCATTCAGAGAGGTTGGCAAAGCCAGTTTTAAACAGTATTCTGTTTGCCATTTAAACACAAATGTTTGGACTCTAAAAGCTACAACATGCTAGCAGCACTGTAAGAGATACATTAGATAGATCAAGTCTAATTGTCTGGTAGGAAATTGCCCTTTTAAAATCTTGTTTTTTTTTTTAGTGATTCTATGTCTTTGTGATATAAGGTTCTGTATTTACATTTCAAAATATTTGTATCTATCTTTAACAAACCTCTACTTTAGAAACTATTTGGTGTGCCTTTGAAATTATTTTGCTTGACAAGGAAAGCATACATGGTTAGGCTGACACTGTACAAAGCTTACTGCTTTTGCCAAACTGGGAAAAGGTAATAATTTATTCTGAGGTCTTTAATGGAGTTTTAAGGGTTCATTTTGTATGCCTGGTTAGGTGCCCATAGGTGAAAGATATTTTCCCTCCACGAAGAGCAGAATTATCTGAGCCTGTACATTGGGTCACGCTTAACAAGAGGTTCACAGTTTGAATCCTCCAAGACTTGAGACCAAAGGTTGATTTGAACCCACAAAACAGACAGGAGGGTTACCCTGTTTCTGTTTCCTGTTCACAACACTGCACTCAGAGGTTGGCACTGTGGGAGCAGAGGGTCTGACCTGCTGAGTGGGTTTGTGACAGATTGTTGGCAGCGAAAGCGATAAGATTGGTATTATAAGCTTTATTGTTCAGTGTGTCAGCTTGAGACCATCAGCTCACTTGCAAAGAAAAAAGGCAGTTATTTATTTAAACGGAGACAAACTATATCACTTGGCATACAGCCAAGTTCCTACCCATTTTATTTTTTTTTCTAAATTGCAAGTCAGAGTAGCCATAGTCAGGAAGAAGACAGCTTCCAACTACAGCAGACACACTGTAGACTACTTAAAGCAGTTGTGCAGGGACAGAGGAGTCCCATTCAAGTGAAAAGCTAGCAAACAGAACCTCGTGGATGCCCTGATGATAGCAGATACCCAGAGCACCGAGTTACAGAGAGTGATTGTAAGGGACCAAACCTTGAATGTGGCAGGGCTAGCAGCCAGTGCAGTGTCCAGATCTGGTGAGGATGACAGCAGGGCCATGGTCAGTGAAGGCCACAGCAGCAGGAAAGGTCACCAGTATCCTGGATCCAGAAGTACTCAGGCTGAAATTGAGTTGTGCAGAATGGAGCTGGAGTTCCAGAAGGAGGCACCGTGAACAACAGGAGGCAGACTGTGAGAGTGAGAGCCTGCGAGCTGCAGAGGAGAAGAAGGAGTGAGAACACCGAGACGAGACTGTGAGGAGCATGAGCATGAGATGCAACATGAACTGGAGAAGCAACTCCAATCACCAGCACCAGAGCAAGTAGCGTCTTGGGTTTAACTGGGACTACAGGACTGGGTTACAAATTGAATTCCAAATTGATAGCTGAACTTAAAGAGGGGAGGATATGGATATCTTTTAGACTCTTTTGAAAAAGTTTGTATTCAGGCTAAAATTCTAGGAGTCCTGAGCTCCAGCTATCCCCGCTACTTATGGAAAGCTCAGGATGCATTGGGTCAAATGGACAATGAAGACAGTGATGATTACAGCAAGCTTAAAGCTGCACTGTTAAATAAATTTGAATTAACTGTTGAATCAGACAGAGCTAAATTCTGTAAGCTCAGGAGAAGCCCTGTCATGAGCTATGGGAAGCTAGCACGAAACAACGTCCATTTTAAAATGTTGGTGAGGGAATTGAGCAAACTCTGTGATAAGATTGAAAATGTGATTTTGTTAGAATAGTTTTTCTGGGCATGCCCAGCAGAACTGAAAACCAGGCTGGAGAACTGAGATCCCAAAACAGTGCAAGAGGCTGCTGAACTCTTGGGCTGCTATGCCAAAAGCAGACCTGCATTGAGAGTGAATGTGGCAGGCGTAGCAGGGCAGAAAGGGAAAGTGCACCCAGGGCAGCTAAAACCCTCACTGCCTCCACACAAGCCAGTTAGTGCCTGGTTTCAGAGAAAAGATTTCATGAAAAGAGAAGTAAATGTTGGTTATGTAAAGAAACTGGGCATATTGCCAGATGGGTCCCAAAAGAATGAGCAATAATATGCAGAATGGTACTAGAAAAGAAGTGAGTTGTTTGTGTGTCCCTGGAAGCATGCCTGTGAACATGAGGGAACATATGCACCCAGTCATGGTGAATGGTGTACAGACACAAGGGTTAAGGGACACAGGGCATCCCTGACATTGGTACAAGGGATCTGGTACAGCCTGGTCAGCTTACACCCAATAAATATGACACTGTACAAGGGTTCACTGGTGAAGAGAAAACATTGCCACTGGCCAGTGTTCTCCTGGACTGGGGTGAAACCAAGGGAACTGTGCAACAGGTGATTGTAGCCAAAACATTAGCAGTGGATGTGATCCTGGGCAACAATCTCAAACAGGGATGGTGTGTCAGTTACCCATAGCCAAGTGGCAAGGTAAAATTGTAGTTCCCTGAACCCCACAGAAGCCATTGGGAAACCACTGAGAGGCTGGTTCCCAGCATGTGTCTCCAGATGTGGAAACTAATGAAAGGGTAGAAATTTCCAGTAGCAGTCAACCCACAGCTATGGAGGGTTACTCCAAAGAGGTAGGGGTGGCCCATTGTCAGAGGATTGGGATTGACAGTGATCCTGAGTGCCCTGATGCTAGTGCTAGGACCCTAGTTTAGCGGCTGAAGGGACCTGTCCTATGCCTTGGGAATGTGTGAGGAGTTTGCAGCTGCTCAGAGAAGGACCTAGTCTAGAGAAACTGAGAGCTTGGGAAGACTCTGACAGGACACAGGAGGTTATGGCAGACATAACGCTTATTGGGAAAATGGACTTATGTATACTCAGGCAGTACAGACAGCTGGAGGGGTGCTAGGCAGGCAGCTTGCAGTTTCCTTAGGGTATCATGAGCAATTGCTCAAGATTGCACATGATATTCCCTTGTCTGGTCATCTGGGAATCATGTACACAATGCAGCGGTTGGCCCAGAATTTCTACTGGCCTAACTTCACCCAGAAAGTGAAGGAGTATTGCAGGTCTTGTCACCGTGCCAAGAAATAGGGAAGGCAGGCAAGAAACCCAAGCTGCCATGATTCCATTGCCCAGAGTGGAGGAGCCATTCCAGAGGGTGGGAATGGATATTGTGGGGCCTTTAAATACCCCCGCCCTCAGGGAGGAGATTCATCCTTACTGTGGTGGATTATGCCACCCAGTACCCAGAGGCAGTTGCCTTATCCTCACTGAGGACAGACAAAGGGCAGATGCCTTACTTGGGATTTTCTCTCGTGTTGGGATTCCACAGGAGGCTATCACCAATCGAGGGGTTCCTTCATGTTGGACCCGATGAAATGTTTATGGAGATGTGTAGGGTTGTGCAGAGATGCACAACATCATCACCCACAAGCCAATGGGCTTGTGGAAAGATTCAATGGTACCCTGAAGTCAATCCTCTGGGTGTTTGCTGAACAGCATGGAGGGACTGGAGAAATACCTTCCCACCTGTTATTTGCATACAGGAGGTGCTCCAAGAGTCAACAGGATTTTCCCCTTCAAACTCTTATATTGACACCGGGTACATGGGCCTCTAGACTTGATCCAGGAGAACTGGGAAGGCAAGCACGCCACCCAGGGAACTCCCATTGTGGATTACATCCTTAGGTTTAGGGAAAGACTGAAGGAGCTTATGGGGACAGCCCAGAGCAACCTGGCAGCTGCCCAACAGAAACAAGTGTGGTACAACTGCAGAGCCAGAGCTCACACGCACGTGGTACTTATTCTGGTCCAGAAAGACAAGCTGCAGGCTGAGGGCAGGACAGTACAAAGTGGTTCAGAAGGTAAATGACGTGAACTATATTATAGAGTTACCTGACAGAAGACAGGCAGAAAGGATGTACCATGTCAACATGATGAAGCCATATGCAAATAGGGCTGACATGGTGTTTGCAGTGTGTAGTCCTGGGGAGAGGACGGACAAAGGAGACCCTCTTCTGGACTTGCTGGAGGAAATTATGGAAGTCCCTGTGGAGGCACTAAACTGTCTCCCCAGCTGGCCATGGACAAAACCAGAAGTAACTGAGGTTTTAGTAGAATTTGGCCCATTGTTTTGCACCAAGCCTGGACTAACCCGCAGTGACTCACGATGTGGAGACAGGGATACAGACGCTCACACGGTGGACAGCATATCAGGTGTCAGAGGCTGTCCAAAAGGGCATTATGGGAAGTAGAGGAGATGATGATTTAGGGTAATCCAGAGATCCCACAGCCCCTGGCACCCATAGTCCTTGTGCCTAAGCCAGATGGCTCTACTCATTTCTGTGTGGACTATCATGGGCTGAATGCAGTCACAAAGTCAGACTTCCACACAATGCCCTGGTCGAATGAACTCCTAGACAAGTTGGGAGGGGTGATCTATCTTACTAAGACTGACCTGACCAAGGGGTATTGGCAGGTAGAGTTGACAGACAGAGCTAGGGAGAGGTCAGACTTCATCACTGCAATAGGTTTATTTGAATTTAAAGTAATGCCTTTTGTAATGAAGAACATCTTGGCCAGTTTCCAAAGGTTGGTGAACCAGGTGTTAAATGGTGCTGAGGAGTACACCATGGCATACCTGAATGACATTGCCATCTTTAGTGCAGCGAGGAACACCTGTCCCACCTTAGGGAGGTGCTGGGCAGGATACAGAGTGTCGGGCTCACTGTCAAAGCCGGAAGTGCCAAGTAGGAGAAGTGGCATACCTTGCATGCAGTAGGCCAGGGACAGCTCCATCCTAACCAAATAAAAATAGAGGTAATCCTGGCATGGCTCAGACCAGAAACACAGAAGCAGGACAGTAGTTTTCCAGGGACAGCAGGGTGCTACAGGAAATTTGTAGCCAGTTACAGTGGCCTGGCTGCTCTCTATCTAACCTGACAAAGAAAAGGATGCCCAAGAAAATTACCTGGGGCCCAGCCTGTGAGGAAGCCTATTCCAAACTAAAGGAGGCACTGTGCAGTGCTCCTGTTTTGACAAGTCCTGACTATAGCAAACCCTTTATAAATCAGACTGATGCCTCAGACATGGGTAGTGGGGCAGTACTGAGTCAGAAATCCAGCCAAGGTAGGGATCACCCAATAGCATACCTGAGTAAAAGTTACTTCCCAAGGAGCAGGCATACTCCATTGTGAAAAAGAATGTCTTGCCATAGTGTGGGCCCTAAAGAAGTTGGAGCCATACTTATATGGGCAGCATTTTGTGGTGCAGACTGACCACAACCCCTGGTTTGGCTGATACAGATGGAGGAAAAACAATGGTCGATTGTTAAGATGGATCCTTGCTTTGCAAGGGTATGATATGATAATTCTACCTAGGGCTGGAGCCAAAATCAGAACTCCGATTGGCTGTCTCGTATCTATGAGGAGTGAACTGATTTGGGAAGCTCATCCCATGCAGGGATAGAGCCCCAAATTCAGTCTAGGTGGGAGGAATTGTGACACTCAGACAGCTGGTTCTGATTAATCTATGATTTTGTAAAATAAAAATGTGGTATGAATTTCTCTCATGAGAGATGCTAACAGCGTGGGAATGACACCCTCCCAGGTTTTAGCTACAACGTGTTACCTGGAAGGCCAGTAGATAATTACAGGCTAGAAGAGACTTAAAATTTAGGATCGCCTGTTTATGTGACTAATTGCAGCTTGCCAACTGCCAAGATAGATCAGAAACTTTTATGATGTTCAGAGGAAACACAGTTAAAATTCACATGGTGATACAAAGCATGTTGCACCTCTGAGATCTGGCAGAGAGACATAACAAGTCCTTTGATGTCCTGGAAAGGGAAGCTGCTCATAGATCAAAGAAAGTCATTTAAAGAAAATGAGTTGTGTTGAGGTCACAGAATTTAAACTTCGATAAGACATCTTGTTTTGCATAGATATATTTTGTATATTATAACAGGGAGGAGCTAGGTGACCACACGCAAAGGTTGGCAATGCCAGTTTTCAAACCATATTCCATTTTCCATTTAAACACAAATGTTTGGACCCAGAGAGCTACAACATGCTAGCAGCACTGTAAGAGATACATTAGATAGATCAAGTCTAATTGTCTGGTGGTGGAAATTGCACTTTTAAAATCTTGTTTTTTTTTTTAGTGATTGTATGTTTTGTGATATATGATTCTGTATTTACATTTTATTTTTTTATTTATCTTTAAGTAAACCTCTACTTTAGAAATGACTTGGTGTGCCTTTAGAAACATAGAATTTGATGGCAGATAAGGACTGCTTGGCCCACCTAATCTGCCCATTTTCCTACCTAACAGATAAGCTGCAGATCCTAGTTAACCAACAGCTTACTTCCTCCTACCCCCACTAGGACTGCCTTATGTCTGTCCCATGCATTCTTAATTCCCCAATGTTCTTGACTCCACAACCTCCTCAGGGAGGCTGTTCCATGCATCCACAACCCTCTCCGTGAAAAAATACTTCATCACATTATGTCTGAGCCATCCTCTATCTTCAAATTGTGCCCTCTTGTTCTTGCACATCTCTTTTCTGAAAGATGCTACCCTCTTGGACTTTGTTGATTCCTTGAGGTACTTGAAAGTTTCTATCATGTCCCTCTCTCCTTCTTTCCTCAAGGGTATACATATTAAGCTCCTTTAGTCTTTCTTCAGACGCCTTCTGGTGCAGACCCTGCACCATTTTGTTGCCCTCCTCTGGACAGCCTCCACTCTGTCTATGTCTTTGTGGAGATGGGGTCTCCAGAACTGCACACAGTACTCCAGATGGGGTCTCACCAACTGTCTGTACAGAGGGATAACAACTTCCTGTTTTCTACTATTGATGCCTCTTCCTATGCATCCCAGTATCCCCCAGCCTTCCTTACTGCCTTCTCACATTGCTTGCCCACCTTTAGGTCATTTGATATAATTACCCCAGGTTCCTTTCCATTTTACTGTTGTCAGTAACTCACCCCCATTGTGTACTCTTCCCCTGGGTTTTGTTTCCCATGTGCATTGCCTTGCGCTTCTTGGCATTGAATCTGAGCTGCATACATTTGACCATTCCTCCAACATTGCCAAGTCCTTCTCATCCTTTCCACTCCATCTTGTGTATCAACCCTGTTGCAGATCCTTGTGTCATCTGCAAAGAGACATACTTTTCCTTCCAGTTCCTCTGCAATGTCACTCATAAAGACATTAAAAGGACCGGTCCCAGTACTGAACCTCATGCACCCACTAGTAACCCTCCTTTCTTCACTGTGTACTCCATTTACTACTACCCTTTGCATCCTGTTGTCTAGCCAATTTTTATCCAGGCTACCACCTTAGCCCACCCAAGGCTGGCTAACTTGTGTATTAATCTTTATGTGGGACTGTATCAAATGCCTTGCTAAAATCTAGGTAGGCCATGTCCACAGCCCTCCCTGGTCTACTACTTTGGTCACCCAGTCAAAGAAATCTATTAGATTTGTCTGACACAACCTTCCCATCGTGAATCCACGCTGCCTTGGGTCCCAGCCCCACTGGCCTCTAGGTACTCAACAATTCTTTCCTTCAGAAGTGATTCCATCATTTCCTACCACTGAGGTCAAACTAACTGGTCTGTAGTTTCCTGCCTGTGTCCTGCTCCCAATTTTGTGAAGAGGAATCATATCTGCCTCCTCCAGTCCTCAGGTACCACCCCATTCTCCCATGATTTGTTAAAGAGAGTAGTCAGCGTAGTCACTAGTTCTACCCTTAGTTCTTTTAGAATTCTTGGGTGAATCCCATCAGGCCCCATTGCTTTGTCCACCTTCAGTTTTATTAGTTCTTTCAGAACCCTTTCTTCTGTAAATGGACTGGTATTGACCCGCATTTTCAGAGTGTTTCTCTTGTTTGGTTTAGGTACCTCCTTCCTCTTTCTTTGTGAATACTGAGCAGAAATATTTGTTCTGTATCCCTACTTTTCACTGTCCCCTCTACCCACATTCCTCCCTTTATTAAGCCTCAATATCCCTCCTTTGGTCTTTCTTCACCTTAATGTACCTATAAAAGGTTTTATCTCTTCTTAACAGAATTCGCTATCCTTTCCTCGGTTTGGGCCTTTGCTATTATGACTGCCTTCCCAGCCTCTTTCTGCTTTAACTGATAAAGTTCTCTGTCCTGCTCCTTCTGTGTTTCCTTATATTTCCTGAATGTTATCCTTTCTTCTTAACCTCTCTGTCACCTCTTTTGAGAACCATAGCATTTTTTTCCTTTGTTGTGCTTTATTGATTTGCTTTTACACAAAGGCTTGTTGCCTCTGATGACTGTTTTGATTACTCCCCATTGTTCCTCCACCCTCTTTCTTGCCTGTTTGCTAGTGCTTTTCTAAGGCACGCTCTCATTTTCCCAAAGTCAGCCCTCCTAAAGTCTAATACTCTTGCTTTTGTATGGCTTGATTGTATGGCTGTGTTAATTGTGAACCACACTGTTTGGTGGTAGCTTGTTAGCAGATGGCTACCCACCTCTTAATCTGAGATTATTTCTCTGTCCCCATTTGAGAGTACAAGTCTAAGATTGCTTCCTCCCGAGTGGGTTCCAAAACTAGCTGTCTGATGCATGCCCCTGTAGGGCATCAAGAATTACCCTGCTCTTGGATGTGCCTGCAGCAAAGGTGCTCCAGTTAACATCTGGCATATTCAGATCCCCTTCAACAATACTCTCCTTTTTCTGCCATTCTAAGGAGGCCTTCTATCATTTCATTCCCTCCCTGAGATGGGGGTCTGTATTCAACCCCCATGCGGATTGCGGTGCCATTTCCTGTCTCCAGGGTGACCCAGAGTGCCTCATCTGCTCCTGTTTACTCTTTAGTTCTGTTGCTTTGATCCTTCCTTTACATAGAGAGCTACTCCTCCTCTCTTTACCCTCCCTGACCCTCCTGTAGATTGTGTATCCTGGTATGTTGACATCCCAGTCATGGTTCTCTGTGTACCATGTTTCTATGACTGCCACAATATCCAGGCAACCCTCTTCCATCAAGGCCACTAGTTCAGGTAGCTTGTTACACAGACTATGGGCATTGGTACTCATCACCCTCCACTTTTGATAGCCTTGCCCTTTAGCCCCATTCCTGTCCTTACTGCCTTTGCCTTTTTTTACATTTACCTCTGTCCTGCTCCCTAATAATGTCTCTACCTTGGTGTTTACCTCACTAATTACCATGTTTTGTGGTGGAGGATGGGATTTCCTGCTTCTTTTCAGTGCCTCCCCTGCATAGTTTAAATGCTTCTAATGAAGCATTTAAACCTCTCACCTAGGATCCTGGTTCCCGGACAGATGCAAACCATCACACCAGTATAGGTTTGCATCCTCCAGGTGGCTCCCCAGTCCCCAATGACACAAAACCCTGAGCTCACACCAGTTTTTCAACCACTCATTGAATTCCCTGGTGAGGAGTGCCCTAGCATCACCCTTGCCATAGACAGGCAGCATCTCCGAGAAGGTTACCAGTATGCGCCTTGTCTCAAGGCCTCCCGAACTCTCACAAACTCCTCTTGCACTGCTCTGATCCCATCCCAGCCAGGTCATTTGTCCCTAGGTGGACAATGACATCCAGCCCTCCCTCGTGCAGCTCCTCCCACGATCCTGAGGATTCACTTCCTGTCCTCCAAGCTGTGGCGCCAGGAAGACACCTTACCTCTCCCCTTCCTCCTCCATTTCTACCCCAATGATTGAGTTCCCACCAGGAGTTGTTTTCCCTGTGGAGTCCCATGACACCTCCTGTGGGTCTCCTTTGTGAAGGTTCCCAGCATCCTCCTTGGTCTCCACTGCAGGTGCCTCCATAGAGGAACCACTATCCACCAGAAGAGCAAATGAATTGTGGAGAGGTACAGCTGGAGGGATGCAACTCTGTTCCACCACCCTCCCTCCCTGAGCCCACCTTAGTCCAGCTTCTCTTCTTTCTTGGCAACCTCTGAGGTAGTGGCATTGGCTCTGGTGGTCCCTGGGTAGGGAGGAGGTTTCACGAATCCTAGCCAGGTCAGCCTGGAGATGGGCAACCTCTCTCTCAGACCTGAGAGGTGCCTGCAAATAGGGCAGCATCGCAGCCTCCAGAATGTCTCCGGAACACTGCCGCCCCACAGCCATTGCACTGCACCACTCCTATCATGTCTTATTTTGTGTTCCCTCCTGTTTCTCTGAATGCTTTCTCTCCTCTCCTTACAGCTCTCACCCTTCCTGTTCTGGGACAGCAACTTCCTATCTTCTTTAGTAGCCTCCTTCTTCCTTGCTCAGTGTCAGACCACCACCAGCTGGGGAGGAGCTAATTTTTCCTTTAGGTTGACAAAACCAATGTTTCTCTATGATCCTTCCTTCCTACTGCCAAACAGGAAGTTCCTGTTGACAGTCAGATCCAGTGGCTATAAAATTAGAACTGGCTTAGGTGGGTGGGATGAAGGGCAAATAGTAAGAAAAAGGTTAGCAACAGGAAGTTGTAATTTGAGTCACCTGCTTTTATAGTGTCTAAGCCACACCTCCAATTAAGCTCTCTCTCCTACTGGTTTAGCAAAGTCAGCTGATACAATACCCTTCCCAGCACAGACACACACTGACTTTCTTTCTTTTGTAACCCTAAATAAGACCCCTTCTACTTCTAATAAGTATTCATTCACTTAATCTCAACAGACACTGACTCCTGCTGAGATATAAGTTTTAAATGAATAAGAAAATGTAGCTTTTTAGTTAGCTGCTTTCTTCTCTACAAGCAAGGCTAGCAACAGGAAGTTGTAATTTGAGTCACCTGCTTTTATAGTGTCTAAGCCACACCCCAGTTAAGCTCTCTCTCCTCCTACTGGTTTAGCAAAGTCAGCTGATACAATACCATTCTCAGCACAGAATACACACTGACTTTCTTTCTTTTCTTTCTTTTTAACCCTATATAAAACCCTTCTACTTTTATTAAAATATATGTTCACTTAATCTCAACAGACACTGACTCCTGCTGAGATATAAGTTTTAAATTAATAAGAAAATGTAGCTTTTTAGTTAGCTGCTTTCTCCCTACAAGCAAGGCTAGCTACAGGAAGTTGTAATTTGAGTCACCTGATTTTATAGTGTCTAAGCCACACCCCAATTAAGCTTTCTCCTCCTACTGGTTTAGCAAAGTCAGCTGATTGAATACCTTTCCCAGCAGAGAACACACACTGACTTTCTTTCTTTTCTTTCTTTTTAACCCCAAATAAGACCCTTCTACTTCTAATAAAGTATCTGTCTACTTAATCTCAAAAGACACTGACTCCTGCTGAGATATAAGTTTTAAATTAATAGGAAAATGTAGCTTTAGTTAGCTGCTTTCTGCTCTACAAGCAAGGCTAGCAACAACTTTAAAATTATTTTTCTTGACAAGGAAACATACTGATTTTACCAAACTGGGAAAAGGTAAGAATTTATTCTGAGGTCTTTAATAGAGTTTTAAGGGTTCATTTTGTATGCCTGGTTAGGTGCCAATAGGCAAAAGACATCTGCCCCCACCCCAAAGAGCAGAATTATCTGAGCCTGTACATTGGGTACGCTTAACAAGAGATTCACAGTTTGAATCCTCCAAGACTTGAGACCAAAGATTGATTTGAACCCACAAAACAGACAGGAGGGTTACCCTGTTTCTGTTTCCTGTTCACAAGACTATGCTCAGAGGTTGGCACTATGGGAGCAGAGGGCCTGATGCTGGAGTGGGTTTGTGCATGGAGTATCCTAACCTCATCAATGCCATAGATAGAAGCACTTCCGAGAAAGTTACCATGTGCTACTTTTCTAAGGCCCCTCCCATCTCCCCAAACTTCTGTTGCTCTGCTCTGATCCCATTCTCAGCCAGGTCATTCATCAGGTGGACAATGACATCCAGCTCCCTACCCCTTGCAGCTGCTCTCACGATCCTGAGGATTTGTTTCCTGTCCCTCCAGCCATGGTGCCAGGCAGGCACCTTACCTCCCTTTCCCTCCTCCCCATTTCTACCCCCTAACAATTTAGTCACCCACCATGAGTTCTTTCCTTCCCTCTGGGGTCCTGTACCACCCTCCTTTGAGCCACCATTGTGGAGGTTCCCAGCATCCTACTTGGTCTCCACTGTGGGTGCCTCCATGGGGAACCATGCTCCATCAGAGTGGAAAATGAACTGTGAAGAGGCACAACTGGAGGATGCACCCTCTGTTCCACCACCCTCACCCTCCTGAGCCCACTGTGGTCCAACCACCTCTTTCTTGGCAACTTCTGAGGGAGTGGTGGTGGCCTGGTGGTCCCTTGGTGGGGAACAGGTTTCCGAATCCTTGCCAGGTCAGCTTGAGACAAACAGCCTCTCCCTCAGACCAGAGAGGTGACTGCAAATAGGGCAGCAACGCAGCCTCCAGAATGTCTCCCGGAAGACTGCTGCTCCACAGCCAGTGCATTGCACCACTTCCCACATGTCTGTGTCCCTTCCTGTTATAGATGCTTTTCTTTTGTTTTTCTTGTTCTTGTTTTATTGTGTGCAAGCTTGGAGTGTCTTTACCCCTATTCTGTGTGCTGTGCCTTTAAGGATATGAACAGATGAACGTTGTTAGCAGTTTTGGGGAAGTTATGTCAGAACCCCTGCTGTAATGGAAGTTATGTGCTTGGGGCAGTGGGGTGAGGTGGGTGGAGTAAACCCATGCGCTCAGAAACAATCAACTACAACTCTGACCCTCCTCCCAGGAGTGCCTTCTTCTTCAGACACTTATTTCACAGAGGTTAAGTAACAGGTCTAGTCACAAATTACTGCAAATATCTCTTAGCTACAGTTCCTCCTGAAAATTAAAGTTAAAACTAAGAAAAGTCAACCCCAAAATGGAATCAATACTAGTTACTTACTTCACAGGTCCAAAAGTAATAATTCAGTTCAGTGTAGTCTAGAAAATAACCTCCTTGTTTCAAGGAAGCTGTGGCTGCTTTCTTACTCTGTCTGGCTCCCCACAGCCTACGTGCTTGCCTATTCAGTCTATCTTGCAGCAAGCCATCATGTCTGGTATTTTCTCTCCTACTGCAGTCCAGTCTATCTGCTCTCTGTCTGTCTTTCTCGCTGTAGCTGGGCTTGCCTGTCTGGTCTCAGTCTCTCTGTCTCTCTTCTGTAGTGGGTCTCTTTGTCCAGTCTCTCACTACTATTGTTGACCCTACCTGTCCAGTCACTCTTGTTTTTCTTATAGTAGGCCTGCTTGTTTGGCCTCTGTCTTTCTCCTCTCCTATGGGGAGAGTCCTGCCCGCCTCCGTCTCCTATAACTGGGCCTTCCTGTCTGGTCTCTGTCTTCCTCTCTCTGCAGTGGAGCTGCCTGTTCAGTAGGTCTTCATATATTGAGACCTGCTTTTCCAGTCTCTCTGGCACCTATCCAGTTTTTCTGCTGTGCCCTGTAGCAAGTAACTCACTCAAACACTTTCCTCCTGCCGCAGGGTCTGCTTATCTGCTGTCTCCATTCTACACTCCACCCCTTCCAAGTATCAGGCTCTGCCCATCTCTTGCTCAGTGACAACAGGGCCTAGCTGTCCTGTCTCTCTCTGCACTGGTCTTTGTCACTTTGTAGTATAAGGACCTGATTATCTGGTCCTTCCTCCTCCCCAGTATCAAGCTCTGTCTGCCCCACCTTCCTCTTACTCTCTTACTAGTAGCAGGCCTCCCTGTTCAGTGTGTGGGTGTGTGTGTGTGTGTGTCTGTCTGTCTGTCTCTCTCTCTCCTTTGCAGGGCCTGGTTATTTAGTCTCTGTTATAGTGAGGCCTACCTATCAGGTTTCTCTCCTTCCTCTCTCTTGTAGTAAGGCCTGATGGTTCAGTCTGCCTCACTCCTATAGCGAGACCCATCTGGTCTCTCCTCAGTGTCTTACTTTTCCTCCCTCTCTTTCTTTCTCTCCTGTTCTCTCCACAGCCCTGCCGTCATACAGTGCCTGCCCTGGTTCAGCTGTCTTCTCACCCAAAACCATCCTGTTCAAAGCAGTCACTGTTCTTCCCATTTGTGTTCCTCAGCTCCTCTGTCAGCCTCCAGTTTGTCATTGCTGCCACAGGTACAGTACCTGCCTTTTTACAGTGACATCATCCTCTCTGCCAGGAACACTAATCCGCTGCTATCACTATGGGAGAGGAAATGGACAAAGTGGGGAGAACCACAGTGCTAGGACAGATGGGACAGGAACACTAACCCTGCTTTCATCACTATGGGGAAAGGACTGGGGGACACAGTGTTACGGGAGGTAGGCTAGGAACACAAACCCCCTGTAGTTACTATGGGGAGGGACTGAGGAGGACAACAGTGCTATGGGGAACTTTCCTGTTGCAGGCCTGGCTGTCTAGTGCCTACTTTGTAGTGAGGTCTTCCTCTCCTGGTTCCTTCTTGCTTCCTCTCTCTCTCTCTCTCTCTCTCTCTCCCCTCTCTAGCAGGGCCTGCATCTCCTGCTTGCTCTTGTCTCTCTCTCTCTCTCTCTCTCACATATAATGAGGTCTGTCAGTTTAGGGACACACACACACGTACACACCTCTAATCTCAAGGCAATATCTTTTAATAGTATAATCTGCTCACAGTCAGGAGATATCATACAGTATACGTAAGGATTAACCCACAACATGGCATGGGTTTTCTGAGCATTAATCCATGCCGGAGAGGGGGTGAGGCACGAGCCACAGACTGAGTGACTTCTATCACCAAGGCATGGACTAATGCTCAGTAAACCCATGCCCTGGAGTGGGGCAATACATCTTATAAAATGGGCAACTTTATTTTAGATGTTTACCTAAATAAACATAAAAAACACTGCCTACATGTATTTATAATAGAATAGTTCTTCTGCTTAACGAGTTTGTCCTAGTGAGGGTGCCATAGTTCTAGTTCTTCACAATGTGTATTGTTCTAATGAGGATGCCGTAGTTGTAGTTATAGATGTGGCAAAGTTTGTCTGTGAAGTGTGAAATTTTGCCTCGAATGGTGCAATTTCACCCACAAATGGAGAAATTCTGCTGTTCCTGTGAGCACTTTTATGTAGAAATTCCATTGTTTCTAGTGAAATTCCACCATTTGTGTGCAAAATGCTACACTTCATGTTGAAAACTTCGCCACATCTCTAGATGTTGTTTTGCATGTCTCTGTGGTGGAGTAATCTGACTAGGTCACGTTACATTGCTGTCACTCAGGATTTGTAGTTCAGCAAGACAACTGTGGGTTTACTGGGGATTAATCAATGGCCACATGATAACTTTTAACCAATGAGGTTTGGAGAATTTCAACTTTTGTTTCCAGAGCATTTTATAAAGAATACTGTATGGTCTCTCTCTCTCTCTCTCTCTCTCTCTCTCGCTCTCATCTTACCACAGCCCCACCATTATACAGTGTCTTTCCCAGTCCTGTTATCCTCTCTCCCAGATTTACCTAGTTGTAGCAGTCACTGTTCTTCCTTTACTTCATTCCTTTCTCCATTCCATGGTTCCACTCACAGGCTGAGGTCCACAACTGCCACCACAACTCCGCCCTGCGCCTTCAGGTGACATCATTCTTTTCACCAAGAACATTGGATGAACTCTGCTGTCATCACTATGGGGAGGGACTGAGAGGAAGCCAAACTGCTTGGGGATGGGCCAGAAGCACAAACACTGGGGCAAGTAGCAGGTTGGGGAGCACTACAGCAGCCGGACTTTCTGGCTCTGATCGCACAAAAAATGCAGCCTTCTGTCTTTAGCCTGGAGTTCAGGACATTGCTTCCAGGTACATCAAGTGCCATGCTTGCTTTCTATGGTAAGGAGTTCCTTGCAAGGATGGGGTAGTAAGAGTGGCACAGCTGGGCTGGCTGTCTGTGTTGATCGGCAACTATATCCCCTATTCCATTTAAATAGCAGATTAGGTGGACTGACATATCTTCCTGTACAATGGACCAGTGCTGAATGACAGCAGGGGTATAGGAATGGCAAAACACACAGCATGACAACATTATGTCATGTCGCTTGCTCAGTGACTTGCTGGTCAGCTTCATGCAGACAAAACATTAAAGTGCTATCACTTAGGAGCACTTTGGTCCATTCAACTACAAGAAGTTTCCACCCAGCAAGCAGTGACTAGTGTCATAAGCAGAGTGCCTAGTCATTGGTTTGTCACTGCTAAGCCCACTGAAGCTTGAGCTGCATCAGATCCAACAGTGACACACCTCTGAAAAGTGGTTCTTTGTAACAAAATGTGGTGTTTCGTTGTGAGGGCACTGTGATTAGGGCACTGTGGCGTGAGTGATGAAACAAGGTTGTGAGTGATGGAGGCATGCTGGATTTCACAGCATCCCACACTCAGACTGCTTTCAACATCCACAATATTCTCTTGCCCCTCATGGCATGCCTGCCCCCGAGTTTGTTATATTTAGTTTCAGGTGGTGGGGAAAAGCTAAGGTTTTCATGGTACGGTCCTTGGGCACTGTACATTTGGATGGCACAATGTCAACCCACCATTGTGATGGACGACATTGTGCTTACAACCTCATGTACATCATCCACATCTCCTCGCACCCGCATGGGTGAACCACAAAATGTTTGCTGTGCATGCATGTGCTCACAAATATAAAAAAGGGCTGCTATTTTAGTGAGTAGGACAGGTAGTGGCAATGATGAGGCCATTTTAGTTTGTATTGTATCCATTCCTGATGATTCAGATTATTGAATCAATGGAGTAAAGGTGGAGCACTCCTAGAAAATAGACCTAGGCTGTTAGCAACAGTCTTAAAACCTCTTCCCAGTGCAGCAAAGCTTGAGGGAAGGCAAACCAAATATTGGGATGCATCAGGCAGGGTTTCACCAGTTGCAGGAGGTAGATAACACAGTACTGTCACTATACAGATCACTAGTTCATAGGATAACTAGTTTATTAGAAAGATCAGTATCTGTTTTAATGCACCCATGATCTGGAACAAGTTGAGTGCTGAAACATGAAACAGACCAACTCTGAACCTGTTCCAAAAGGCTTCTTTAAAGTAATTGAAGTTAGTTCATAATACATATACTGTACATATACATATACATACAGATACACATACAGGGGAATAATAAAGTGAACTCCACAGAGTTGTTCATGTTGAAGAACAGTTTGTTGAGCTGGGGCAAAATCTCTAGCTGGAAGGGAAAATTCAAAAGGACATTTGGTATTATTAATTTTGCAGGCAAGGTGGTTAACGGGAAATATTCTGCTAATCAGTGTAGTCAATGTTGGGACTATACCTGGGTTCAAAACACAATGGGACAGCTTTAAATGAGTTATAAGCAACAACAGGGTGGTAGGAGACAGGGAATATTCTGAAGAGAAGTCTAATTATATTTAATATATTGCAGGACATCAGGGTAGACTTGATGAAAATAAGGATGGATGTTATTCTTCTATGCTTTTGTGTTTCTTGCAGTTACCATACTGCATAAAACAACACACTGTTCAACAAACAAAAATTCAAAGTCAATTAAAACTTGAATGCATCAAATGTATATGTTATCCCCAATGGCTTGACTAAGCATATGTGCTTTCAAAACTCAGTAGGTCAGTGGTGTTAATTCTTTCCTAGATGTGTACTGTATTCTTGTAGATGAGTCTTGTTAATATATTGTGAAGTACAATTAAGCATGGGACTTAATGCTAGCTGCCAACCCTTTAAGTGCACCCAGAACACTCAAGTTGTCATAGTTGTTTGCACTGCTTAGCCTGTGTTTCTCATACCAGGGGCTCTGGGAAACCTCTCAGTCTGAGGAATAGCCTGATGGTGTGCAGAAGTCCCTGTGCTGAATAAAGACTGTTCTGTTTTTATTTCCTCAGTCCTGACTCAGATTTTCACCCAGGTCCAGCAAGATGGCATCTGCTGGTACATCAAGAGATAGGCATGGAAGACCTGAAGAGAAGGAAAGAGTCCTAGTGCAGACCAACACCAAAATGCCTCTTTTATTTCTACATTACAGATGCAGCCCACCTCCACCGACCAACCCTGAGCCCCATCTTCCTTTCCTGGCTGCTACCATTTTCTTCAGATGTCTTCAGTGTAGCTTCTCCAGCTGGAATGAGCTCCATTTGAGGATGTTTAGCAGGGCCCTCCTCCTGTACGGTCAATCAAATGAGTGGGAAAAGTGTGGCTAATCAGATCAGCATCACCCAAAACTTGCCAACATCCTACTGTTCAGTAGTAGAGTTTGTTTTCTTCCATTTCTCCAAGGACATTTGCATGGCATCAATGAGTGTGCATATATGCAAGTATATTCACACTCTGATGCAGCGCCCTTCCTCCATAGCTGTCGCATCCAGGTGGTGGTATTGTAGTGGAGCATGAGTCCCACCCACCCTGGAAAAGAGAATGTCCTGTGGGACACTTGATCCCCCCGCTGGCCCCTGAAGACCCAGCCGCATTTCCAAACCTGGGTTACCAGCATCAGAAGCAGTAGTAAACCATTAAACTGATGCAGCAGCTCATGATGAGCCTTTAAAAACATCAGTATCAACACTGTTCATCACATCAGTTGGAGTGTGTTCCATAATAAAGGGCCGCTCCTTTCCTAATTTTACTCCCTTGTTGTTATGGAGAAGTACTAAGTAAAGCACAGTACATGTTAGAGTGAAAATTTTGGCCTACATATTTTTATGCCATTTTAGCAGCAAAGAAATAACAGCACCACTAAAAGCACACAAATCTAGGTTTAAAACAAAAATAGCAATGAACAGTTACTGCACTGCACTGAAATAAATCTGGATCTTTCCCTTCTGGCTTCTTCTGAGAAACCAAAATTAACCTGCTACCTCAAATCTTGTCTAGGCACAGGTTTGATCAGATTCAGGAAACAAGTCTGGTACAGTATCTGTAAAGAATATTCTTTTTTTTAATGTTATTCAACAAAGAAAACAATGTTTTGTCTAAATAAATATTTGTAGTCATAACAAATATTATATAGATATTGATCAGAGGTACCTATTGGGAAAATATTGACCCTGAGGGGTAAATTACTGGCTAATAATAGTTATGCAGCTGGTCCCTGGAGATCGGTTACGTACAGTTCGAACCCATCAGATGAGGTACCAGCCTGGGTTCTGTAAGTTGACTGTAGACTGGGGACAAGCTGGTGGTCCCTAGCGGGGATAAGGCATACAGATAATAGTAAAACAGGGCATATAACTTGATAAAGCCACTCCCCAAGCATTACTTTACTGGCCACATACATATACCTGGACTTACAGGGGACACATTTATTTCTTATGACATTTCACACTAGGCATTTTGCCATAGGCATCCTTTTTTATAGGGAACCCCATTACATACTAACAGTGCTGGGAGGGGACAGATGGCTATCCATCCCAGCTGAAATGTGACTTCACAGAAAACTCTTCCCAAGCTTCAAACAACCTGTACTCAGTTTCAGCACACTCTGCAGCACTTTATCTTGAGATTTACTTGGGTGCAGACATATTCCTGTAGGCCACTCTTAGCACACATGTATGGCCTTATATCCTGGAGCACAGGCATCACCAGGATGGACAGAGGACTTCTCCTTGACTCCTCATGGCTCCATGTATATGGCACAAGGCTGCTCTCCTCCTCCACCTGGAAGCCTGGAGTGGGTTTCCAAAACCCTGGTGATTCCCTTGAGGGAGACCCCCACTACTCCATCTCCTCTCCACAAGACCACATGATCTCCTCCCTTTCTTCTCAACACCATAGGTCCTCCTAGATTCTCAGCTGTAGCTCAGACTCACGTTTTCTGGCTGCCCACTCTCCAGGTCTTGTTTGTCAGTGCCAGCTGTTCTCCAGAACCTTTGGGAATTAGGAAGGGTCTCTTACTTGCTGCTGTGGGTTAGCATGCCTCTCCTCCCTCCCAACCCCCAACCCCACCCTAGGGGTGGAGCTCTTGCATCTCTCCTTCCTGTTCTCATTCTCTCTCAGGCCAGGTTCTGCACTCATCTGAGCAGCTAATCTATTCCCAGCTCAGGCACATTCCCCTGAGGAGGCAGGTACCCCTCCTTTTAAGAGGAGAGTGAGGCAAGCTGCAGCAAAACAGACTTCAACTACTGATCACTTGCCTAAATGTGTGCAATGACTCAGCAGTCAGAGTTTTTACTGGAGGTGAGGTGGGGGGACCCAGCTCCAAAGACATTTTGAACATTAGGCATTTAATAACATTAGCCATTAGTAGCCGGGCTCAAACAGTTGGGGTGGAGCCTGGTGAAGACTGAGGGCAGTTTTGTTATTAAATGTCAATAGTTCATCTCAAGTGGTCAAAGAAACATGTCCTTGTAGTCAAGTGGTCCAACCCCCACTCTAATTTTAATATTCACATAACCTCCCGCTCCTTTTTGACCTCAAGCCAGCAGCTTCACTCATCTCCGCTGTCAGTCACCATTTCATGCAAGTTAAATGACTTGACATATCTAAGTGACTTTGATAAAGTCACACTTAGATACCACAAGTCATTGTACTGTTGTGAGGTGCTGGCCAGCAGAGGAGAAGAGTATAGTGTAATAACAGCTGCTGTTTAGCACTAGGGGAGGAAGTAGGAAAGTGAAGTTGTGATACAAATTGGGAGTGGGGCACTAGACAACCAGTGAAAATTAACAAAAGAACAGGAAGGAGAAAGTACTCAGTATCATGGACAGGTATTGTGTGTGTTGTTTTTTCAAAGGATTGTGTGTATGTGCAGTATAGCAGGCAATGGTTTTAAGTAGTTAGTTCCTATTATTCTGGTCATGTGACTAGATTTTATAATCACAGGCCAGAATTTAAGTACAAGGTTAAGTAAAAAAAATGCATTGCACTGTATAAATTATTATGTGCACTAGTCTATCTTAATAAACTTTGACTTGAATTCTAGCCTGTGATTGGACAAAATCTAGTCACATGATCAAAACTGCAGACACTATTGGCTCCTAAAGTACCTGACAATGTGCAATAGTTTAAAAAGCTATTGCCTGCTACACTCATACATGCACATGATCTTCTGTAAACTGTATTTAAAAAGAAAAATATGGCACCAGTCCCAGATAACAAGTGCTTTCTCCTATTGCTCCAATCATGATCAGCACTTCACTGTCACAGGAGACAGTGACCAACATTTACTGAAGGTCTCGTTGGCAGTGGTAGCTGCTACTGCATTTGGACTGCTGTTATTGCTCTACCTCTCAAAGGTGTGTCTTTACTAGCTTCTATACAGAAGAGTATGTATTTTTATCTGTTTTGCCACTGATAGTTTTGTAATAAAATAATTTTTTGAATTATACATATTTTGGCAAGAGTGCTAGTTCCTTTGTACAGCTATAGATATTGCACATAGTGCATGCGAGCTTTGGGGAGGTGGATACAATGGTCTATCTGATTTCTCATTCCAGTATTTGGTAATGGGGACAAGGCAGACTGATGGGCCAGTGGACTTTTCTGCTGTCAAGTTTCTATGATTCTATGATATTTACCTCCCTCACCTCCACTGCTGGCTACCTTCTCAGGCAAGTCTAGTGATTTGTGCTATTCACAGTAAGTGACTTCATTAACTAAAGTCACTTAGATAAGTTAAGTCACTGCACTTGCATGAGAGGGTGTCTTGCAACAGAGAATAATACCAATTATCTTAAAATCAGGGAGGAGCAGGGTGTGAAGTGATGATCACAATCAAGAGGGTAGGTTGGGCCACTAGACTACCAGGCATAGTCTTCCTTGTAAAAACCACTAGCACCAGGCAATTCATTTTTTCTAAATAGATGACACTGAATAATCCTGCAGCCACTTGCACTTCCAAGCCTAAGATGCAAAGGAAAGAAGAAGCTTACATGTACTTCTATGGGGCAACATAATTGTGCACGGTTTAATACACCTGATATTAACTGGAGTCATTAGGGATATAGTGGAGAAATCTTGACCCCTCAGGATGTACTATTGTTTTCCAGTAGACATATTGCCCTCAGCCTTTGAGTCAGACAATATAACTATGATCAGTCATAATTTCATACCACGAGTCAGTTTTCTCCCGAATATCGACATCTCTGGTTAATATTTGTATAATGCTACAGTATATGATTAACTGTGAAGGGTTGACATTAGTGGTATGCAGAACTCCAACAGTGAAAAGCAGGCCATCCCAAACTTTGCCATCTTGGTTTTCATGAAACCAGAGCCAAATTTTCTTGGTTCAGTCACATGGTGCACTGGCACACTGTCCATGCCTCTGCTGATTTTTGGGCATGTGGAGCGAGCAGCATGAAGAGTTCACTCTGTGCCTGCTCAGCACTGTTTCCAGCAGGACACAGAAAGGAGCAGACATGTTCTTGCTTCTTGCATACTGCCAGGAATTTGGCCCAGAAAGGCAGGAGGAGCAGTGGGAGTTATAAGCAGTGCAGGCCAAAACTCGGCCATATAATCATGGTTGAAGAACCCCCAAAAAAAAATCCTACTTTAGAAATGTAAAGAAAAGAAAGCACCAAGAAAGCCAAAACAAAGATGAACTGAAAGTTTATTTTCAGACTTGGATGTCCTCAGGAGAGTGGACTGGATGAGAAGTGGTAGGATGGAGGACTGCTAGGACCTGATGGTTCAAAGCCCATTTGTGACTTCACTGGTTGTTTCTGCAAGTAAACAAAAATAAAATAAAATAAAATACAAAAAGTAAGATCACAAAATGCTGCTAACTGGCAGAAAGGAGTCTCATTTGGGAGCCTGGGCACCTCCTGTGCTGGACCCAAGGTTATACACAGTGGCACTATGAGATAAATTGGGGACAAGCAACTATGTTTTATACACACTTCTTAGACAGGATCACAAGATGTGATATCAACCCTACAATGGAAAACAGAACATGAAAACATTCTCTAGTGAACTGTAATAGATGGAGCAAAAATATGTTCCTTGAAAGCAATTTAAAAGGACAGGACATTTGGTCTAATTGGCAGCTATTTATAAGTTCTTATTCTCAGAAATGATATCGTTCCAAAAGTATCCATATTTAACTATATCTGAATAAAAAGTGATAGGTAAACTGTAGTTTGCATTGTTGTATCTATGGAGAAGATTCTTCAGTTACATCATGGAACTGATGTGGAGTTTTTACCATGTCACGATTTGTGCACAGAATGCTAATAGTGAGCTGCTGATCTATCAGAACCCTGTTTAGAGTTCTGTGCACAAACCATGACATAGTTAAAACTCCAAATTATTGGTTCCTTGAAGAGAACTGTAACAGAATGCTGCCCCAAACACAAAACAATGCAAAATACAGCTTTTATATCACTTTAGTCAGGTACAGTTAAATATGGATAATTTAGGAAATGCACACCATTTCTGAGAATAAGAACTTTATAAACAGCTGCCAGTTAGAACTGATTTCCTGTCCTCTTTAAAAACAACTGCAGCAAAAAGCATTGAGGCAAGGGTTACCAGAGAAAGGCATTGGAAATAAAGCCAGATTTCAAAGAATACGAAGGTACACATACTCTAATAAATGCAAAGCATCATGGGATGTGTATGCAAATCACTATATAAGAATTTCAACTGGTTCTCTTAAGCAGGAGTGTATGGTACCAAATGTTCTTCACACAATCTGAGAACAGAAAACACCGACATGTGATTTGTCCGCTCTCAGGCCTCATTAGTTTGCTTCATTTGTATCTCAACCCAGGGAAATGAACCAGCCCTACAAATGATCTTATGGGTTTTGGTCATGGTGGAGCCCAGATAAGAAAGCAATCTAAAGACAAAGAACCTCAGCACAAAAGCACTGAGGCAAGGGTTACCTGGCAAGGGCTCTAGCAAAAAAAGCCAGATTTCCAAAGAAAAAATTATGCACCATAGTAATGTTGTTCCCTTTAAGGCTTCACCACTATGGTTACACTTTTATGCAGCCACCTGGCCAAGAGTGACACCCCAGAGATGGAATCAGTACAAATTTTACAAATGCAATGTAAGTTCAAAATCTGCAGGTAGTTTGTTCCATGGCTCTACATGGCCCAGTTTATTCCATTGAGAAAGAAATACAATAAAATGGAAAAATCCTGCATGGTTCTCTAAGGGAATAAAACAGCTATAAAAAGAGAAAATGCATATTGCATGGCAAAAACAAAGGAACCAGGTATGGTGGAATAACTATAAAACAAATGTTAAGCAATGTAAAATATTAATAAAGAAAGCCAAAAGGGATACAAGTTACATCTGGCTAGTAGGACAAAGGACAACTATAAATATTTCTATAACTGTATAGGTAGCCTAAGAAAATAAAAATGCAAGTGGGACCTATAATTAAAAATGGTAGACTTTCAAAAGATGGCGGAGTTGTTTAACAGGTTTCTCATTAGCGTGCACCACAGGAAGGATGAGCAAGCTGTCAAACTAGGAGACTATGCATGCAATAATACTGTCAAGGATGACCATACAGGTATATTGAGAAGATTAAGAAACCTGGAGCCCAACAAATCACCGGACCTAATGGGCTACACCCAAGATTTTGAGGGAAGCAGCAGATGCCATAGTAGACCCATTAGTTGAAATATTCCAACAGTCCCTAGATGAGGTAGGGTGGCAGATGACTGGAAATTAGTACATGTCACACCAATTTACAAAAGGGGATAGAACTGATTCTGGTAACTACCGTCCGGTAAGCATGGCATCTATTTTATGCAAGGTCTTGGAAGCAGTAATAAAGAAAAGCCTTGAATTGTACATAAAGGAGATTGGGCAGAATGATCCAGATTAGCATGATTTTATGAAATCTAGGTGATGTTTGACCACTCTGATGCACTTCTTCAAACCTGTAAGTGCTGCAATGGATCTAAATATACGGTGTATGTGGTGTACATAGATTTTGCAAAAGCATTTGATACAGTGTCCCACCCAATTACTAAGTACACTAAAACAACTGAGGGTAAATGAAAGTATAAGAGCTTGGATAAATTCATGGCTTGAGAACAGAAAACAGAGGGTGTGCTTAAGAGGTTATCTATCAGAATGGGCGGAGGTAACAGTGGGATTCCCAGGGGTTGATCCTGGGGTTGGTGCTTTTCAGTTTGTTTGTATCAACCTGAAAACTATATATATAGTATAGATCAGCAAATTTGTTGATGATGTTAAATTGGGGCCATAATTAATAATGAAAATGATGCAAGGAATTTCCAGTCCGAACTAAATAAAATATTGAGATGGGCAATTGAAATAAACTTGGGTTCAACATAGCCAAATATAAGGTGATGCACTTTGGTCTAGTAACATCAAAGCTAAGTACTCTCTAAGTGGAACTCAACTGTTAGTCACAGAAGAAGAAGGATCTAGGAATTATAGTAAACAATAAGTTGAAATTTGATAGCCACTGTAGGAAGTTGCCAAAAGGGTAATACCATCCTGAGCTGTATCCATAGGAATATCAACAGCAGAGAACATGAGGTGCTGGTGCCCTGTATGCTTCCCGGTGAGGCCTTGTATTGAGTACTGTGGGCAGTTCTGGGTTCCACAAACAAGGGAAAGATAGTGAGATTGGAGAGGATACAGAGAACGACTACAAGACATATATATAGGGTAAAGAATATGGCCTCTGAGGAAAGATTGAAAAAGTTGAATATGTTTTCCTTACAATATAGGAGATTAAGAGGTGATTTATGTATGGTTTATATGGCTCTGAATAACCCTGACTTGAGAGAGTGTATGGGATTGGTATTTAAAGAACAAGTAGGGATATCAGAGGGCATGGTTTACAACTAAGATGGGAAACATATAGGAAAAGTGCAAATGGAAACTGGTTCAACCAGAGAGTTGTGTCAGAGTGGAACAGATTACCAGGCAGTGTGGTGCACAGTACAACTATGTCCAAATTGAAAACGTATTGGACAAGACCATGGAAGGGTGGGAAGAATAAGACAAGTATAGAGTTAAATAAGTCATTATGGCTAATGCTATCCAACTTGATTCCTTTCCTATGATTCCAAAGTCCCAGATCCTTATTGCCTCTGCACAGTTTTGAGGATCTTCTTCCTCCCTGCTTGTTTATGTAGTACATGGTTGTGGTGTTTCTGTCTTGATTTGGACAAACTGGCCCTGTAGCTGGGAGGAGGAAAACTGCATTGATGGTAACACTGTTCTGAGCTCCAGGAGGTGGATGTGTCTAGTGAGTCTTGTGGGCTCCATGTGCCACTCCCCTGTGAGGTCTTGCAGGTGGGTGTCCCACCTCAGAGTGAGGCATCTGTAGTTAGAATACTTGCTGGTGATTACTGAAGTAAGAGAATGTCCTCCTGAGGTTGCTTTCTTCCTTTCACCACTCTAAAATTTCCACAGCTGCTTTTGTCACTGGCACTAATTTTGAAAGTGGATCCTATCTTTGAGAGCAACTGTCCCTGACATGGTACTAGATACCTCTCATTCAAAACCTGACCCATAGAACCACAGTTGTGGATGCAGCCATGTGCACTAGTAACTGTAGGAAGTATCTTACATGTCTTAGTCAATCTGCTGAAAGACTGCTATTGTTATCAAAGTTGTAACTCTGCCCTGTGGGAGGAAATCTTTTCACTGCATGGCATTTAGCTCTGCTTCTATGAAGTCCAGTACTTGAACAGGCTCTAGGTGGGATTTCTGAAGGTTTACCAAGAATCCTTGTTCTCCAATGTGTTTTTCATCAACCAAACTGAGCACCTTATCTCCTGTTCTGTTTTCAATGAGACTAGTCAGTTGTACAAGTAGAGAAAACCACCATGCCTTGTTTTCTCAGATGTGCTATCACCACAGCCAAGCACTTTGTGAAGCTTGGAGCTGAAGTGAGAACAAATGGGAGAGCTGTGAACAGGTACTGGCACCCCAGCTTGAATCTGAGATATTTCATGTGGGACTGTTTGACTGGGATACGAAAATAGTCATCTTTCAGATCCAGAGATTCCAGCCAATGACCCTCTTGCAAGGATGGTATCATTGTCTTTAGTATGAGTATCCTGATATTTTTTCAAATGCTTGTTCAGAGATCTGAAATCTAAAATGGTCACCACTCCACTTTTTCTTATGGATCAAGAAATGTTTTGAGAATGGGCTCCTGCTAAATGGGAGGCAGGGATTTTTTCTATAGCTTTGATATTACCAGTTGGTTTTTTTTTCACTTCCAGTTCCAGCAGACTTCATTCTGTGGGAAAGTGAGCTGGAAAACTTCTGTGTTTCTGCAGGTTTGGAAAGTGCTTGAACTGCAGGCACAACTCCAGCCCACTACTTCCAGTACGAACTTGTCTGTGGTAATGTGTACCCATTCTTGGAAGTAGTGTGCCTGTCATCCTCCAGTTGGCAATGGTTGGGCTAGCTGGGCAAAATTATCAGGGTTTTAATCTTTAAGGGGCTTAGGCAATGTAGCTGCAGCATTATGCCTAGAAGCCCTTTTTCCCTTCTCCTATAGCAACTTTTTGTCATTGGTCCTCATAGGGGGCATAAGAGATATAGGCTTTGCTTAATATCCTTGCCTCTGACTCCCTTCTGTAGGGCTATAGGAGGAAGAGACCTCTTCCTTCTCACTGTTACTTTTAAATGTGGTTTTGTATTCATCCAGGTTTTTCAGGTATATCTCTGGTTTGTCACCAAATAATGCATTTACCTCAAAGGAGAAATCAATGCCCTTGTTTTGAGTGTCCTGAGGAAAGATGGTAGTCCTAAGCCAGGAAAACCTTTTCAAGGACACTGCATGAGCTAAAACTCTAGCAGCAGTGTCACTAGTGTTTACTACAGTGTGAACATTATATTTTGTGGCATTCAGGGATGAGCTTGCTGATGCAATCAGGTTCTGTGCCAAATCATCATCTGCTCATTCTGCCAGTGCCAGAATTGTGCTCCAAAGTGCTTTTGGTACTGTGCTATATCTGCTGAATAAGCCTCCTGCCTGACAAGCAGGGAACCTGTTGCATACACCTTTTGGCCATAGTATCCAATTTTTAGAGTCCTTTTCTAGGGGCTTCACAAATAGAGTGATTTCTGCTCTCTCAAGCAGCAGCCTGACTATTCCATTATGGTCAGGATGGGCATACAGCTATCCCACTCCCTGCTTGTCCACCTGATATTTTCTCTCAGTTTTTAATCAATGGCTGCAGCTGATGTGGGTGCAACCATGATTTTTGATATGGCCTTCTTAAGTGGTTTACGTATGGAAGTTACATCCTTCTTGGTGGAACTACTCCCAACATGTCCATGAAATCAGCATCCTCTTCACCCTCCTCTGTTTCTAGTGGGGGATGTTGGGAGTATCAGCCATTTGTTTGACAAATGAGGAAAAGATGTGTAGTCCTCATTTTGCATTGTGGAAGTTTGAAATATTCAGGTACACCTTTAATTCCATGGGGTCATCTTCCTTCATTGGCACTTAATATTTTATTCCTCCTCCACAGGCAGACAGGCTGGAGTCTGAGCCTGGGAGGGTGGAGGAAGGTATCTTATTCAAATTTCCTATGGCCTGGACTGCCTAGAAAAGTGCCACATTTTTATGTTCATTCTGATGAAGGCATTTGTGCCATCTGTCTGCTTCTTTCCCATGCAGGAGAAGTGGCAGCAACATGATTTTCTTTGAATTTTTTTGGCAGACACTGTTTCCAGTGCCTGTTCTGAGGCTGTTTTATTTTTGCCATCACTGGATTCAGGGTTCCCTTTGGACACCCTGACATCTGAATCATCTTTTCCAATACCAAGTTTTCTGCTGGGTGTGCAGCTTTATCTTTTTTCTTGTCACCTCTTACATTATTTGCTGCTGTACTGGAGGAGAATGACCTTCTGATGCATGCTTTCCACCATTGTTTGTAACACTTTCAGAGCTTTTTATTCTTTGTAGGTGACAGAGAGGCAGATGGAGAATGCATGCAGCATTTTAAATTTGTTTCCTTTCAATGAGGTTTTGGGCAGAAGATATGACAGGACTTAAAGTGGTGTTGTGTACCTAGAAACTTTAAATAAAGCTTGTGGCAGTCTGCTCTTCCCAACAGCTGGAAACAATGTTTTTGAAGGTCGACAAGGTCTCTCTGACATAGCAATGTGACAGAACTCTAAATTGTAAAAACAATTCTCAACAAATGGTGACGTACAAGAGCTGAATAGCAGAAAACAGCTCTTAAACTGAGGAAATCATGCCAAAGGTCAAATTGTGGCTCCTGACACAGGAACAAATTAATAAAGGTGAAAGTGCACAGACAGAAATGGAAAGTGAAAGTGCTCCATTCTCTGTAAATTAGATGTAAATTAGATAACTACCAAATCACTGCTAATTAAAATAAAAGTGGTTTAGTAACAAAAACAGACAATAATAAAATGATAGCTGGCTAGGATATTCTCAGGTTCCTGGAATCAACTGAGAACTGGAGAAACCACAATTTTCTGAAATCATAGCTAAATGCAGAGTAATTGAAAAACTAATATTCACTTTAAAATTAAACGACAAAATAAAAACTGATTGGAGAACCAGCCATTACCAGAGTTCACATGGACAACTGTTCTCTTCAGTCAGAGAAACAGATCTGAGCAAATGGCTAGAGGAGTGCGGTTGCAGAGTTCAAACTTACATTCCAAATTCTAAAATTTGAGTAAGTTATATCACCAGGGCATCACTCTCAGTTGACATGACTGCATAAAATGTAATTATAACATAGCTAGGGAAAATTGCCGCTCCATTCTTCAAAAGCCATCAGGTGATCATGGATTAATACTCAATGAATCCATGGTTGCTTCCTGCAGATGTCAAACAAAGCCTGTGTGATCGACGATGCCCCCCGTGTTCACAAACACAAACTCCATCCTCTTATCTGAGTGAAGCCCTCACCCTGCAGTATTCATTAGTAGTGTCCTCAAACATGCTATTGCAAAGGAAAGTGCTTTCCTTTCATCCAGCTTGAAGTTACCCCAAGTGTAGGTCTCCATAGTTGCTCTGTGTACAGCAGAGATTCAGCAGTTGGCATGCATTTGTTCAACCTCATTCCTGGTCTGTACCATCCGAGTTGTTGTTCCTCCCCTCACTCCTACCTATCTCCTGCAGTTCTCTTTGGCCAAGTGCTGGTAACCTCGTTCACTCCCTCCTAATCTCTTCTTGTGCTTGTGGGCTCAAATGCTGTGTGCATGTGTCCCCATCTCAAGTTCTGTGTCTCTGACTCCCACTAGCCCTTCCTCCTTACTAGGCTTAAGTGCAGGTCCTGGTCTCCTTCTGTGCCACACAAGGTGAAAGTCACTGACTTCAGGTCTCTGTTCCTGACTGCCACTAGCCATCCCTCCTTTTATTGTTCTCTGCCTTAGATGTGAATGCACTGTAGCTGTTTTACCTCAGTCAACTTTGTTATAAGTAAGGATCCACAGGATCCACCATCAACCAAAGTGGCAATATGAACTAGTTATCCCGGCACAAGTTTAATCTGTGTAATGTTATAACATGGCCAGGGCAAATGGCATCATGTTCTGTAATCTGTCCATCACATCTCTAACTGCACAGTCCCCATTTTACCTGGCCATGTTATATGTGAATTAACCTCACTCAAAGCATGAGTAACATGGGAATTAATCCATGCCTGGGTGGTTGTCAGCCCTGGCCTGTGGCCTCCTGCATCCTCCCTCACCCCGGTATGGATTAATTCCCAGTAACCCATGCTCTGTTGTGGGTCAATCCTTACACATTAAGTGAGTGATTCCTGAGGTTAGAAATACAAAGTTACAATACTCAAATAATGCAAGCATCATGGAATATATATGCAAATTACTATGAAAAAATGTCATCTGGTTCTGCTTTTAAATAAGAGTGCATGGCATCAACAGGCCTCACACAATCTGTAGGCTGAGAGCAGAAAACACAGACATGTGTTTCATCCTTCTCAGGACTCAGCAGTGTAACTCATCTGTATCTCAGCCCAGGAAAGTCCCATGCACTCCTGCTTGGCACCATAGACTCTGACTCCTTAGGAACCATTCTAGGTTGGAATTGGATCAAAGTGAAGCATAAACAGAGGGAATTTGTGATCTGCCTCATCCGACAATAATCCTGTTTCTTTTTGCACCTGTTTCTTTTGAAAATAAAACTATGCCAGTGCCCTGCTGAAAAGCTTATTACACAATAACCTTTTGTATCAGATATCCTTGTGACTGACAGCCTGTGAGAATGTGCTTAGTCCTTTACAAGCAGTGATGAATAAATGCTACTTACTCCTTACAGTGTTGCCCAGAATTACTTTATGACATCTGAAAGTTAAAAAAATGAGAGGAGGAGAGAGAGAGAGAGAGAGAGAGAGAGAGAGAGAGAGATAATGAGAGTGGAAGATAAAATGCTCTGAAGTATCTATACTTTTTCACCTTGGTAACAAGTAGTACTAGAACTATTATGCCCTTTTGCCTTACAATTACTATGTCATTCACTTATATTTCTTCAAAGCTTCCTGTTATTGAAAATCCATTAGGGACTGGGACCTTAATCTGAATTAGTAGCAGAAGCTGAAGATGGGGATAATCAAGTCTTGAAAGAGTGCTCTCTGCTTCAAAAGATCTGTCAAGAAATCCTGAATTACCTTTTTCCAAATGTCAAAATGTCCAGGATGGCAAAGATTTACTGTGGAAAGAAAAGTCACACTCGAAGGAACTTGTACATGGATTCAAATGCATTATCAAGATATCTGTGCCTCTGTTTTATGCAGAAGCAACAAATGAACAGTTCTGCAGCCTTCATGGTTGTGAATGCAAAAGACTTGCAATGGGCATGGTGAAGCCAATTGAAACAGTACTTTAACACTGCAGACTTGTGTATTGTCACCTTTGTTTAGCCATTCAAGATGGGGCTGAAGTGTTTATTAACAAAAGCTTTTGTGCTGATTGAATTTTTGGCCTGGATTATCAAAGCTGTTAATTGTGCTTATTTATTTATTTCTTTATAGGGAAAATGGTATTTATGGGTTTGTTATGTTGGAAAGTGTCCTGAGCCCTAGAGATAGGGCACTGTATAAATAAAACAGCATTGCTTCTTACCATATATCTCTGTGCATATAATTATAATTCTTTTATATAAAAAGCTGGAACTCTGCCTAATATAGTACCAGTGTTCATTCTAAGCTGCAGGACAGCACCGACAGCACACCACATGAGCAGCATGCCCCAATTGTTTCCCTTTAGTGGGTCAGAAAGCCTCACCTGCAAGTGGCTGGCTGAATGTGCTTTCAAGCTTGGAACATGAACACACGGTAGCATTCTAGCCTGTCCAGGGAGATTGCCTCATGGAAGTTGGCCAGCTCAGATCTTCCATACTGTGGACAGGCTGTGCAATCCAGCCTGTCTCCAAAATCAGGAGCCTTTACGCAGAAGAAGTGTGAGGAGTTTGCTCATTTTTCACAGATAAGGTTGGCACCATCAGATTGGAGATTTGCGTGGGTTGCTCAAATGGGTGATGCGGTGATCGGTGGAGGTTACAGGTGCCCAGTTTTTCTGGTCTGACTTTGACCAGGTGGCAATCATGGACATCATGAAGATTATCCAGGGTCTGCGACTGATTTACTGTAGTTTGGACCCTGGTCTAATGTGTCTCCTGGTTGGGTGCATGAAGGTTATTGGACCGGTCAGATAGTTAGGTTCTTGTTAGAGATGGGGTGTTCCTGGACACCTTGAAGGAGGATTTGGTGTGCCTCCTTCTGAAGAAATCTTCTCAGCCTGACTGTCTCGTTAACTACAGGCCTGTCTCTAACCTGCCTTTTTGGGCAAGGTTATCGACAAGGCAGTTAGCGGCTGTAACTGGAGGATCATCTTACCAACCATGATATCTATGATCGCCTCCAATCCAGTTTCAGGAAGAGGCATAGTATCGAGACAATGCTGGTTCGGTACTTAATGATCTCCTAATAGTGAGAGATTGGAGGAGCCATTCAATCTTGGTTCTCTTTGATCTCTCTGCAGTATTTGACACCGTGGACAATGCTGTATTGTTAGAGCACATCTGACTGGTCTGTGGTCTGTCTGGAACAGTCTTCAGATTGTTTCATTCTTTCTCATGGGCAGGACTCAGAGAATGGAGTCAGGATTTTTTCCTCGGACCCTCTCCCCTGTCATGTGGGGTGCCACAGGGCTCTGTGCTTTCACCCATATTGTTCATGTGTACATGCTGTCATTAGGAGACATTATAAGTGGTACAGGCTGAGTTTTCACTGCTATGCAGATGATTCTCAGCTATAATTATCCTTGGTACCTGAGCAGGGTGACACTGTCTCAGTCTTTAACAACTGCCTCTCTGTGATTCAGGATTGGATGAGTGCCAACTGGTTGAGTTGAATCTGGATAAGACTGAGGTGTTGATTGTGGACCCAGGTCATTGGGTAGAAGGGTTGTCTGCTGGTCAGCCATCTGGGTTATGGCTGGGAGTAGCCAGTTGACAACTTCTGATCAGGTGCAAAATCTGGGCATTATGCTTGATGCTGGGCTGAAACTTAAGTCTCAGGTGTCGTCCATCATCAAGACCTCTTTCTACCACCTGAGGAATATCACCCAGATAAAACACCTGGTCCCACATGACAGTCTCTTAACATTGGTCCATGCCTTTGTGACCACCTGCCTAGATTACAACAATGTCCTATACATAGTGATGGTGCGGGTGGATCTTCACTGCTTCAGCTGGTGCAGATGCAGCTGCCAGGTTGTTGACAGGCTTACTGAGATCTTGCCATATCACACCTGTGCTCTGCAGACTGCACTTGCTGCGATTAGGTGGAGGATCACCTTCAAGGTTGGGTTATTGGCCTCGAGGCCTACCTGGACAGGACCGTGGTACTTGCAAGATCTCCTTTGCCTTCCCACCCTCCATCCTTTCTCGCTGTGCTGATCGATTGATTGCTAGAGGTTCCCAAGGTCTGTTTAAAAACTTTGGGAGCTAGATCATTCACAGCTCTGACCCTGTGGAACTCTCTACCTTGCTGGATTAGAGAGTGCTCACACCATTGAGGCCTTCAACTTTGCCTTGAAAACATATTTATTTAGTCTGGCATTTATTTGACCTGTGAAAGTTGGCTCGCTAAATTTAGTGCTTGAACTGTTTGATATTTTATATTGTTTTAGAGTTTTATGTGCAAAGTTATGATCATGATTGGAATAACGTTTAACAAATAAAGTTTTCTTTGTTAGCCTGGGAGCCACTGACATGTGTCATGATGAAGCATGAGTTCAGATGAATACAGCCAATGTCAGTGAAGAACAACTCCGGGCATTTCGTTATTTTCTGAGCCCAGTACAGAATAAGCCAGAACAGCTGCAAGAAAACAAGAGATTCCTTCTAGCATGTGGTGAGCAGAGCGAGAAACCCGTGGGTAATAGTACATCAGGTCTCTGAGACCGCATGCCTCAGTGACTGTTGTGCACTTTAGTGAAGTTGGTCTCAGAGAGAACAGTGTTTTCTTTGTGCTGAGCAGCAGTGTACTGTGACTGCCAGTAGTCAAAAAAAATATTTAGTTGGCATTAGGCAGGCAGGATTAATTTAAAAAAAGGAGCAGGATAGTTTGAGGAGAATAATTAAAAATACAGCTGAGAGGGGAAACTAACAGAAAGAAAACAGTCAGTGTAGACTGCTTGCCAGGGAGTGAGAGGCAGAGCTGTGGGTCCTCCTCTTCACTGGTACAATCAGTCACCTCATCTTTATTTTAAATCAGATTACTGAGAGTGAAGGCAACCTGAGCCAAAAATAAAAGAATTCAACAGTTTATTGTACTCATCTCGACACCCTGAGCGGCATCCACGGAGTCTGGCGGCATCAGCGCCCGCCACCGAACACACTGACTCTTTCCTCCCGCCTCCTGGTCCTGCCTCCTGGAGCCCTTCTAAGACTCATCTGCGCCCCGAGCAGTGCCCACGGAGCCTGGCGCATCAGCGCCACCGCCACCAAACACACTGACTCTTTCCTCCCACCCTCCTGGTCCTGGCCCCGGAGCCCTTCTAAGACTCATCTCGGGCCCCAAGCAGCACCCACGGAGCCTGGCGCGGCATCAACGCTGCCACTGCCAAACACACTGACTCTTTTCTCCCTTCCTCCTGGTCCTGCCTCCCGGAGCCCTTCTAACGTAACTACCGCTAAACTCCCACAGCCGCCCAGTTTCTAGCGCCCTCATTGCTGCGCCTACCGATTTGGTGGCCCTGATTGGACCAGCAATCAGCCCCTCAGCATCTGATTGGGGCGCCTTTCCTGCCAAGCCAGCCAAGCTGCTACCCTACCCATGGAGCCTCCAGCCAGATTGACAGAGCAGCCGCTAGCCTGGGACTAATCTCTTCTTTCCTTTGCATAGCTATTTTGTCCCACCCCACCACACCCTCCCAGACCACCTATTAAATAAGCTACTTGCCCGCCCCTTTCTACCTGCTCCAATCCCTTTCCAAACAAGTACTACCCCTCCCTCTTCTCCCAGCTATCTTCCTAGCACTTCTCGTGACCACTCCTATTCTCCCTCTCTCTACACTGCCTCACTGTAGTATGTACCTCTACACTCCTAACTGTGCCCAGTGCACTTGGCAAATGGCACAATCAATAACATACTTATTTTTGATCTTCTCCATCCTATTTTCCTACCCCTTTAACACCCCATTTAAGTTGCTACCCTGCATCCCCCGCTGAACTGAGTCATCCTACAAATGCCCCCAAATGTCCACAGCTTCTCCCAGCTACTATCTGGTCCTGTTTTGCTATGAGCCCACCACCTTGCTCTATTCCTATGGTTTCTCCTGGTCTCCTCTACCAAAGCAGATCCCACTTTCTCCACATTGCCTGCCCTACTGCCTCCCTAAGCGGCGCTTGCCCAAATCTTGGTGCCTCCACATACTTCTTCACCACTTAATCCTTTTCCTACTACTGCTGGCTACAGGGATATACACCCAACCCCGCCCAACACCAACCCCTAGTCACAGCTACCCCATGCCTCAACCCTCAGCCAAGGCCACCACCGACACTAGCTCTGGCTCCTTCCCGGGACTACGCCTACTCCATCTAAACATTCGTAGCCCAGCCCCAAGCTCGATCACCTCCAGCTTCTAGCCACCATGCCCCTGACATAATCATCTTATCTGAGACCTGGCTAAACCCAAACCTCCCAGACCCAGCCATCGCTGTTCCAGGGTTCACTATCACACAGCAAGACTGACCCACCAGAGGTGGAAGGGTGGCTATCTACACCAGCTCAGCTCTACATTTTCTGTCAATCTCTCAAAAGCTGAACCCAAAGCTCACGAGCTGCTTATGCTGAAATTGTCCCTCCTTCCTCATTACCCATCTTTGTGGCTGGTATTTTTGCTGCCCTGGCACCCAGCCACAACAGTCACTGACCTTCTGAGCCAACTGATGTCTCTTGTCCAGTCGGGTGAACTATATGTCATGGGTGACTTTAACCACAACTGGCCAGCCCCGCTTTAACAAAACCCCAACCGAGATATCTGCTCTCAACCTTACCCAAACCATTCAGAAACCACTCCCTTCTTGACTGGGCACTTACCTCCCATCCACACCGAGTCGTCAGCTCTGGCCTCCTTCCAGACTCCATTAGCGATCACCACCTAACCTACTTGGTCCGCGAAATCCACCGAGTTAAATCCCTCCCAAATTTATATTCCAATGGTCCTATAAACTCAAACCTCTCCCTCTCCTGGAAGAGCTAGCTCACTCTAACTGGGACCCAATCCTAAGATTCTCTAACATGGATGCTGCCCTTACGCACTCCGAACACCTTCCTTAACACCTGGGACAAACATGCCCCCATGCGCCATGTTAGGGTCCGAGGGTCTCACCTTCCTGGATATCATCTGAGCTGATAGCTTGCCAACAAGCCCGTGACAGGGCTTGGCATATTTACAAATCCATGCTCCTCCCAGGTGACAATATCACCTACCGTATGCTCCAAAACAAGTGCACAAAGGCCATCCGCTTAGCAAAGACCAAATATTTTAACACCCTAACGCAAATCTTGGGAGGACTTAAATTCTGGAAAGTCATCAACTCCTTTTCTCCCAAACAACAAACTCCTCTCATTCTCACCCAAGGGACTCTACTCTCCACCCCTGATGGTAGCCTCCAAGTTCAATTTCTACTTCACTACTTGTGCTACGACCTCCTGACCCCTCCTCCTGTAACCCCACCCACTCCCCAGACAGCTACCCCCACCACCCGGCCAGAACCCTTTTCTTTCAGACACTCTCCCCTTCGAAACCTTAGATGCCCTTCGCCCCTGAATCCCACGAAGGTAAATCTCCTCACAGTCTCGATAACAAACTCCTCTTCCTATCTGCCCCTGCCATCGCTACTCCCTCGCTGCCCTGCTAAACCTTTCATTCATCACTGAGTCACTCCCCACAGAGTGGAAACATGCCACTGTCCTACCACTACCAAAAGGAGGTGACCCTACCTCTGCTGCTAACTACCGCCCATCTCCTCCTCCCCACTCGACAAATTCCAGGAACACCTAGTACTATCTCAACTCTCCCACTTTCTCTCTGAAACTAACCTTTCACTCCATTCCAGTCCAGTTTTAGAAAAAACACTCTACCACCACCTCCCTACTAAGACTCATGGACTCCATCCTCTGGGATGGACAAAGGACAAATTACTGCCACTATTTTCATCGACCTAGTCAAAATATTCAATATGGTATCCCACTGCTCCTACTATCCTGCCTGGCAGGTGCTGGGCTATCGCATCGGCCACAAATTGGTTCAGTGCCTACCACAAAATAGAACCCAATGTACAAAACTAGCTGACTGCACCTCCCCTCCTGCTCCCTATTACCACCAGCATTCCCCAGGGCTCAGTTCTTGGCCCCATTCTCTCTCCATCCTACTAGATGATCTGCCAAAGGCTTGCTCCACTACCTCAATACACATGTACGCTGATGACACGGTCCTCTTTACTTCCGCCGTACCTATGAAGAAGTCACCTCTAATCTTCAGACTGACTTCAACAAAGTACAACACTGGTTCAACTCCAACCAACTCTCCCTAAATGCCAAGAAAACAGTCTCTATGTCTTTCAGCACTAGACAGAGACTATCCAGACTTACATCTCCTCTGATCTTCCGTGTCCTAAATAACACCATCCTTGAAGATGTGGCCTCCTTTAGGTACCAGGGGTTTTGGCTTGATCGCCACCTCTCCTTTTCCACACACGTGGATGCCATCCTATCAAAACTGCGCCTAAGCTAGGCACCCTCTATAGAAACCGTATTTAGTCTCCTGCTTCCTGTGAGATGTGAAATAGTCCAGAAAATGATTCTACTTTCCTCTCGACTACTGCGATGTTGTCTACAGCTCTGCCTCCAAGTCCACCTTATCCAGACTCGACCCCTCTTCAATGCTTTCTGCTGCTTCACCCTTGATGCCCCCTGCACCCATCACTGCAGGCTCTTCCATTCACTGTCCCTTACGTCCCTAAGCAGCAGGCGCCTACTTCCGATGCTAAATTTGTTTCTAACTTGGCTCGGTTCCTTCCACCCTACCTCGTCTCCTCCCGATCTTCCCCACCAACTCCCATCCATGCCCTCGGGCCTACTGACTCCAGGCTATTAGTAATCCTCACTGAAGGACCTCCGCAGGCCAACCGGCTTTCTCTACCTCCTCCCTAAGCTCTGAAATGACCTGCTGGCTCAAATCTTCCATTCTTCCTCCAAACACTCTCATCCTCTGCCCTCACTAACTTCCTTGCACCTAATTGTACCTGCCCCTGACCTCCCCACCGACTGATTCTCTTCCCGATCCCTCCTCTTTACGCCCTGACTAGCGGCTTGGCTTCACCCAAATGACTGGCTTATATATTGCCCTAAACAACCCATGCACTTACCCCTCATGACACTTCTGCTATCTCCTCTTATTCCCATCAATGTCTTCCTAAGTCAACCCCTCATCTTTCCCTGTGTTTACTACACAGACCTGTCACCACCCCTGGCTCCAAGCTCAAGCTTCCATTCTCTCTGCCAACTTGGTGCATCATACTTCAAATCAATCTCTAGATATAGGCACTTATGTAATCATGTATAGTTCTAGATGTGTAATCAAATAAGTTATGCCACCCTCCTTGTGGCACATGTATGTAGTGTCTCCTCATGTAACAAGTTTGTAATACCCACACTTAACTATGTAACTATTGTTTGAATTACTTGACTCCAAGTTCAACCTATTGATTGTTTTATGTATACCCTCCTCCTTTGTACCCCCCAGTCACACCATGAGACGAGCATCTTTTGCTCAGTGTGCCTCTCCTGGTGAAACATTTTCAATAAACAATAAATAAATAAATAAATTACTCTGCATCCTGGTGTTGGTTTAACTGCAGCCCAGCGATTCAGCTAAACATAAGCCAGTAGTGACAAAGTTTACAGAGCACCTTCTTACTTCTCTATAAAAAAAGATGCCAAGATAAGTGTCAACCCTTTTTAACATAATGCATGAGACTGCAGTTATTGAACAAATAAATGTTTATTTAATTGCTAACAAATCAGTACTAGGCTAAACAATTTATTACAGTGAATATTGACAATTCTCAGAATAAATCACTAAAACTGGAAAAGTAAATTGTGTCTAGAGATGTGTGAAGTTGGGAACTCCACTCCATGAATTAATTCTTGGATTTCCTCTGTTTGCAAAGTTAATCCGAGGTGCTAAGTCCCAACTTTGCCTCCCCAAAAAAACCTCTGCAAAATGCAGAGTGTGAACTCTGCCAGCAGAGTTCAAACTCCACATTTTTCAGATTTCTTTTTCTAGTGTCATTGGTTCTCCACCTGATTGCCGCCCACATAGAATAAAATTCTATGGTGTCTAGTGGTCCCACTGTTGATCGCTCTGCCCAATGTAAAATTAAATTCCCTGGTGTCTAGTGGTCCCCTCACCAATCACTGGTCAGGTGTAAAATTAATTTCATGGTGTCTAGTGCCCTCCCCACCCATCGGTGGCCATATGTAAAATTAATTTCTGGTGTCTAGTGGTCCCCATGCAATCACTGTCCCTATGTAAATCATAAAGTTTCCTGATGTCCAGTGATCCCTCCACCCACCCGCACCCATGCCAGATCAAAACATATTCCTGGTGTCTAGCACTCACTTCCCCAACCTGCAACCATGCCTGAAGTTTCAAACTTATTCCTGGCATCTAGTGAACCCTCCACCCCCCACCCCAGCAAGTAGTACCCCACCACCCCAATCCACTCCATCCCGACCCCGAGCGGGCAACTGACACAGCCTCCACTTTCCACCACACCAGCTGCCCAAACTGAGCTGTCAATGAATGAGCACACACTTGTACAAACATGCACTCATTCATTTGCCAACTTGTGCTCATTTGTTAAGTGCATTCATTCTATTGGCAGCACTGACAAGAGTGAAGAGGCTGTTCCTGTCGTGGCAGGGGGTCAGGATGGGAGGACTTCCATTGTGGACCTTCAGGGTCCACAATGCTGTCCCCACCATCCAGATGCCCCACCAGTGACTGGAACAACCCTCCACTCTTGTCTGTGATGCAAAGAATGAATGAGTATGACTTGCAAGATGGCCTGTCAATGAATGAGTGCGTGCTTGCACGATTCTTACGAGCTAATACTAACTATGCAGCAGGAGGAAGGAAGAGGAAGAGGTATCCTGGCTCAATGAAGATGATGACCATGCTGGGCTAGCCACTCTTGTACTGCTCTGTTTCATCTCATTTGTTTGTTCTACCTTTTGCCACCCCATTTCACTATGCTCGGTTTTTTGCTGCTCTTTTGGATTTTAAATTACGTTGTGGCACTATTTTATTTTCGGCCTGTTTGTTTGAGGAAACGTGCGCCTTGCTCCGCATTCTCAGTTCTGACTTGTTTATCGTTACAGCCACAGTTTCGGGTTGGGACCTGCTCAGGGTTGGATTCTGGAGTCCGGGTTGTATCGTGGTGTTTTGCGCCAGAGACTTTGGGAGACCGTGGTCCTGAGCATTACTGTTATGAGCTGGATTTCATTTTAAAGATATCGACTTTCTGGCTCTGTGGTGAAGACCCGATTCCTATGGTGTGTTTTGGGAGTTTGGAGTGGATCCTTATTTATTCGACTGGTGCTTGGGAGTCATTGTTTTCTGAGGATTTGGATCGTGTCCTCGGTATGGCTTGAACAACTTTTCCACTTATGAAGAGGACTGTTTGTCTTCCGATCATTTGGCCTATTCTAAGCCTTATTCCGATTAAAGACCCTGGATTTTATGTGGTGGTGCATTTTGGTTTATTTCGGACCCATTTTTGCTAGTTGGATTGCAGGGATCGGTGTCTTGAAGGAGTGGTCCCGAAGAGATCCTGCAAGATAAGTGACTTCGATTCGTTTATTGATATTGTGACTGTATAAATGTTCTTGGAGCAACTGACTTCATTTGGCCTATTAGTTGGGCTTGCAGTGTTCTGGTGGCCCTGGGTTGGTGTTCACACAGTGGAGGGAGTGGGGTAGGCTGGAGGGCCTGTCCTTAGTTCTCCCTCCTCTACACTCCTGGGGCGGCTGGTCGGGTTGTCCTCTCGGAGTGGAAGTAGTGGGTCACCCATATTTTGGGCTGGTCTGTTCCTGCGGCCTGCGTGGTCCTTACTTAAGCTAAACTGATGTGGATGGTGAATGACGGTCCTCTGGAAATTTAATTTTATTTGCTGATGTTATTTTATCTTGTATTCTGTTATAGATAGGATGCGTATTGTTTGTAGTTATTTTATTTGAGGGACAATTTATGCAGTGAGAGTGCTTGATTCCATCTTGTATTCCACCTTTTCCGTTCAGTGAGAGAGTCCCGAGGGTGGTTTTAAATTATTCCCTATTTATTATTTTGTTACTAGTTTTAGTTTATTATTTCATTAATGTCCCCAGGCTGTGAGAGGGTTGTGGATAAAAATAACTTAATAGATTTTGTATTAGAGTGTTGGTTAAGTTTAATTTTTATTTTTAGTTTGTTTTTAGTGTTAGGTTGATTATGGTGCTGTTTTATTTATTTTATTTATTGTTTTAACCTTTGAGCAGCCTGATGTGCCGGCTGGCTCCACCTGTCCTACGTTATTCAGCCTTCGCTCTCCATGCCCTCCCCTTTTTCCTGCCCCCTTTCCCGTTCATGTTTTATCATCGGTGTCGGGCACTAGGGATTGTGCGAAGGGGGTGGAATTGGGGTGGGGGGGGTTGTGGACAGCGGAGTGAGCGGTGCTCTCCCATAGGGGTGGTTAGGCCTAGAAGACGCCCTGGGGCAAATGGCTTCGGAGCTGGTAGTTCCATTCTGGTTCCTATACCCAAGGGCACCTCCTGTTTTGGAGGGCAAGTGGTTGGGACAACCTCGTCATCCTCATCCAACTTGGTGCTGTTGTGCAATACAGATCTGTCTGCAACAAGACTGGTCTTATTGCAGACTTTGTTGCAAGGCAGATCTGGCTTGCATTACGAGACCTGGTCGGATGGGAATGCGGACCCTTTTTAGAGGCGCTGTTCCGCCCGGGTACTCGGTTATACACAGCCGAGATTGGATCCGCAGAGGTGGCGGTCTGTTTTAGGACCGATTTGGGCCTTACTGGTGTACCAGTTGAGGAGGCTAGGTCAGTTGAGTGTACTGTGGTAGCTGGTGTGGGGTGCAGGATTGCTCTCATTTACCATCCACCAGGGGATGAGAAGCTTTTCCTGCAGGAAATAGCAGATTTTGCCACCGACATGGCCTTGGAGTCGCCCAGATTGATGGTGCTGGGTGACTTCAAGCGTGGGTCAACGATTAATCTTCACTTTTTGGTCAACATTTCTCCAGGTGATAACATCTCTGGGCTTTACACAGGTTGTTTCTGCAGCTACACACAAAGGAGGTCACTCTCTTGATCTGGTTTTCTCCTGGGGATCGAGGCTTTCAACTTGGTGGTGGGACCAGTCGGTTGGTCTGATCATTACTCAGTTGGGTTCAATTTGAGGCCCCCTGGGCAGGTTGGCCCCTGTGGAGTTGGTCAGGTACCGCCCATTGCGGACGTTGTCCCTGAAGACCTGATGGTGGTTATTGACCTCTCGTTGGTTGGACGAGTCATGCACTGATCCTGAGCAGCTGGTAGTGGCCTATAATGGGACCATATCGGCTGTACTTGATCAGATTGCACCAGCCGTGTTCACCCCTCCCATGCCATCCCATTGCCCCATGGTTTGATGGGGCATTGAGAGGGCTGCAGAGGTTGGGGTGTAGGTGGAACGTCGTTGGAGGAAGACTGCCTCTGATGCCGACCATCTTATTTTGTTACATCATAAGCTTTACCAAACAGCAATTTCCATAAGAAGGCAGAATTCCTGTCCAGGGAAATTTCTGTCACCCGGAATCGACTGGCTCAGCTCTTCAGAACTGTCGACAGACTGTGCAACCCAGTCTGTCGGCAGATCCGCTTGAGCTTTACGAAACTGATTGCGAGGAGATCACTCGATTCTTTGCAAATAAGGTGGAAGACATTCGGAGCAGTGCCTCGACCTCACTCTAAGGTTGTTGCAGTTGATCAGCGTCTTGTCGCAGAGCCAGGAGTTTCCTGGAGTTCCTTTAACCTACCGGATCTTGTAGACACTATGAGGATTGTCCGTGAGATCGCCCAACATGCTGTAGTTTGGATCCAGGCCCTACTTCCCTGATTATGGGTTGTAGTGAGACTATTGGCCCGGTCCTTGCTCAGATTATCCGGTGTTCTTTAGAGACGGAGTTTTCCCTAGTTCTCTGAAGGAAGGGGTGGTGACTCCCTTCTGAAGAAAGCTTCTTTAGACCTGGATGACCTAGCAACTATCGACTAATCTCTAACCTCCCTTTGTGAGGAAGGTTATTGAGAAAGTTGTGGCGGCTCAACTGGATAACCATTTGACCATCCATAGTTTATACAAACTCTCCAGTCTGGTTTTCGTAAGGCATAGCACCGAGACTGCTCTGGTTCAGGTGCTCAATGATCTCCTGATGGCGAGAGATCGGAGACACCACTCTATTCTGGTTCTCCTTGATCTGTCATCAGCTTTTGATTCTGTGGATCATGGGGTTCTGCTCGAACACCTGAGGTCCATTTGTGGACTATCGGTGTGGTCCTCAGATGGTTTTCATCCTACCTCGAGGGGAGAGCAGAGTGGTCTCAGGTTTGCATTCATCTGGGGCTCTCTCTGCCTTGCGGGTGTACCTCAGGGCTCGGTGTTTCCCCCATGTTCTTCACAGTATATATGCTACCCCTCAGAGACATTGTAAGACGGTTTGAGCTGAGGTTTCACTGCTACCCTGATGATACCCAGCTCTACCTGTCTTTTGCACCCGACCAGGTTAGTGCTGTCTTGGTGCTGAATAACTGCCTCGCTGATATCCAAGACTAGATGAATACCAGTGGTTTGAAGTTGAATCCGGGAAAGAGCGAGGTTATGATGGTGGACCTGGGTCGCAGGGTTGAGGGGTGGCGGGATCCTCCTCTGGATTAATTTTGGGGGTAGACCAGACCCTCACCTCTGAGCAGTTTGCGTAACCTGGTTGTGGAGCTTGACACTGGTTTGACCCTTCATTATCAGGTGTCTGCAGTTGTCAAGACTGCATTTTTCATCTTAGAAACATTTCCAGGATTAGGCACCTGGTTCCACCTTGCGACCTGCTGGTTTTGGTCCACACCTTCGTGACATCTTGTCTTGATTACTGTAACTCCCTTTACCTAGGACTTTCTGGGGTTGACATCCGCTGCTTCCAGCTAGTGCAGAATGCGGCAGCACGTTTGTTGACTGGGGTTTCTAGAAGGTCCCATATTACCCTGGTGCTGTGCACTCTGCACTGGCTGCAACTACAGTGGTGGATCACCTTTAAAGTGGGTCTTTTGACCTACAAAAGCCTTACACGGTCTAGGTCCCGACTATCTGAAAGAGCTTCTGGTGCCCTACACCCCTCTGAGACAGCTCCGCTAGCTGTGAGGGGTTGCTGGAGATTCTGAGGTAAATTTGAAGTCCTCTGGAGCCCGTGCCTTTGGTTTTGTGGCTCCTACCCTCTGGAATTCTCTGCCCGTCAGCTCTGTAAGAGTACTGACGATGGGGAGTTTTAAAAAGGCCTTAAAGACTTTTTATGGGAGAAGGCATTCCTGCTATGTTGTAATTGGTTATTTTAGCTTTGCAATATTAATTTTGTGTAGCTCTATTGTATGTATTGCTTATGCTTGTGTTTTCAAGTTTTTATGTACAGCTGTGAAAAATTTGAAAGGCATTAATTAAATAAATTTTATTATTATTATTATTATTAAGTACATGCTCATTCACTGACAGCTCAGTCAGGTGTCAGGCATGGTGTAGAGCAGAGGCTGTGTCAGTCACCCACTTGAGGTCAGGATGGGGAGCAGGGTGGTGAGGCACTACTTGTTGAGGTGGGTGGTGAAGGGTCTGCTAGACACTAGGGAATACATTTCAAAACATTGGGTATGGGTGCAGGTGGGGAAGAGACCACTAGACACCAGGGAATATGTTTTGATCTGGCATGGGTGTGGGTGGGGAGGGAGACCACTGGACACTGGGGAAATGTTATGATTTACATCGGACCAGCGATCAGTGGAGGGGGCCACTAGGCACCAGGAAAATTAATGTTACATTTGGCCAGTGATCAGTCAGGGGACCAGTAGGCACCAGAGAATTTAATTTAACATGGGTCCATTGACTGGCATTACAATAACTGGACTATATATCTATATAGTATGTACTTATTTATAACTTGCTGGGCACTAGCAGCAATTGTTTCTTGGAACTAGGAAAGATGTATTTCTCATTGTGTGTCTTCAGATGGGTTCACTGTCAAAATAGAGCATGCAATATCGTGCTTGTAATTACAGCGATACTTAATAGTGTGACTGCACATCAGTGTCTGTAGTTTATAGCGCATTACCATCATAGCTCTGTAGTTTATAGCACATTATCATCATAGCAGCTAACAACAATTTACAGATTTGTCTAGCATAGGTGACTTACCAAGCTGACTTGTTGTCTGTCTCATAAGCTTCATGGATGGCTAGTGGGACCATGATTAACAGTGCACATTCATGTGTCACATTGAAACTCCTGTCACTTCCCGAACTTCCAACCCCTGTTTCAATTCATTGCTCAATGTGTTTTCTATGGTTGCTAACCTTACTGGATTACCTGACAATATTAAAGTACTGAAACACATCCATTTGCATTGCAAGTTAATTTTATTTTATTTGTATTAACAACCATTTTATTAACAAACAAAACAAAGAAAAATTAAAAATACTGAAATGTTGCTTTGCAGTACATATTGTAAACAAAACACTGGGGAAAGTGGGAGCACTCTGTGGCCATACCAAAGAATAAGTAAGCATGCATAAAATGTGTGTGCATGCTGTTATGTACACCTGCTGTCATTATATGGTGCTCTGATGTTTATGCTATTATGTATGTGCATTTATTATTAGTGCTATTTCCTCTGTGCTGTTTTGACTGGCTCACCATCAGATGCACACACAGCAATGGCAAACTGCTAATTTTATATTATTAAGTGCACTGCACTTGCCCTACGTGACTGCCTGGGTGGTGGTCAGTAAGAGTATGTCTTTCATTTCTTGTTTAAAAGATGTTGTTGAGTTGAAGTAGTAGAAAACATTACCACCTGTTGGAGCAGGTAGTGTACCGTACCATAGTACACCATGACATGCAATGCAGCTGCATCACATGGGTAGGGTGGGTGGGCTCTTACTGCTGCCCATTTGATCATTCATTAGCCTTTTTGTAGTTTTTTGGCCTAGTCTGCTGTGGAATATCCTTCATAATATACATCCTTCTCCACCATCTCTCTCTCTCTCTCTCCCCTCCCTATCTCTCCCACCACACTCACAGACTCAAGCAGATATGCCACCAAGGAAGGCCACTTCAAGGAGCCACTGATTGCTTTGCTTTAGCAGTTTTACTTTACTTTTGCTATAAATTTAATTATTCCTTTGGGCTTGTTAAATACCATAGACTTTGGCCCCTTTTATGCATTGTATCATTTTTCAAATATTTATTAATAATCAGAACTAATTAGACCTCCCTCATGTGCTGGTTCTTATTTAATAAGGGTCAGAACTTCACCAAGTTTTGCCAGCCCTACAACATAAGTACCTCTTTAAATAGACAGTTCTCTTAAAGGAACAGAAATATCATGGCAATTAGGTGCAGTGACTTTGATAGTACTGGGAGATATGATAGAGACCTTCAAGTTCCTAAAAGGAATTAACAAAATGAACTGTGTGAGGATATGGGTATTAATGAGAATGCATGCGTGTTAATAATGCACACCCAGTGTGATGTCATAACATTTGACCCTGAATATAAATAGTGCTTGGCATGCTATAGCCACCAGATTAATGGTAGATTTGAGACTGTATGCATCTGCACTGTACTGAGCTGGCAACTTTAAGTAAAGTGTTGCAAATTACAATTACCTCCCTCCTTACGTTGGTGTCAGAAGATGTGGCAGCTGCTTCACCTTGCCCACTTGGTCTCACTGGCAACTTGGCTGAAAACTGCCATCATTTCAAGCAGCAGTCAACATTTTTGTAACCTTGGGGTTGCTGAGAAGTCCCAGAAAAACAAGCTATGACATTCCTGCATATTGCTGGCCCTGCAGCCCTGAAGGTGTAAAACACTTTCAACTGGGTGAAGGAGGAAGACAAGGAAAACTTGCCCAAAGTTATGGAGCAACTTGAGAGAGGTATTGCAACCCATGCAGGAACTTAACATATGAGAGGCATTTGTTCAACATTCAGAATCAAAACCCAGGTGAATCTATTGATACCTATGTTATAGAATCACACATGAGAGCTAAATCTTGTGAGTTTGGCAGCCTGAGCAGCCTGAGTGATTCACTGATTAGAGACAGAATTATCAGGGGCATTTTAGATGATCCTGTGCAATGCCAACTGCTCCAAGAAGTACTGTAGATCTGACCTTGTTAAAAATATTGATATTTGCAGAGCAGCTGAATTTAGTGAGAGACAAATTAAAGTATGAGGCCTCTGGGGAGGAAAATGCAATTAATGACAGTACTCAAAAAGGGGAGAACGAGAGACTATGCACAAAGTGAGAGGGAGTTGCCAGTAAGAGAGTCAAGAATGCAATGATGTGGGAAATGTGATGAGACCATGGCTAAATTGGTGCCCAGTGTATGGACAAAGGTGTCAATTATGCAATAGACAGAATCATTTTGCCAGAATGTGTATTGCTGAACAAGGTGAGAAAATGCATGTTGTTGATGAAGAGATGAGTGGTGAAAGAGAGAATGCTTTTGCTGTTGAGATGCTAAGTGACAATGCTGTGGTGACTGACTAGAAAGTGAATTTGAATCTCAAGGAGAAATTTGTGACTTTTAAGCTAGACAGTGGAGCTCAGTGTAATGTTATGCCCATGAGCATGTATCAAACTGTGTCTAGAGAGATTATACAAAATCAAAACAAGACTGATTTCATATTCATGCCATCAGCTAAATGTGGTCAAGAAAGTTACACTGGCTGTGGGATTCAAAAATCAGTACCATGTTGTGACGTTTCAAGTGGTAGATGCTAATATTATATTATGTGTGTGCATGCTGTTGTGTACACCCACTGTAATTATATGGTGCTCTGATGTTTGGCCAGTGATTGGATTACCTACATATCTAGAGATGAGACTTGTCAAGAAAATGTTTTCAATAAATGCAGAGAGAGACTAGACTGTTTTCTCTGCCAGTCAATTTGATTGTGGGTAACTGGGACTAGTGGTTACATGTTTAAATTCCCAGTCCTTTGCTAGCCTCTCAAATTCATGACTAGTGAGTTGTGGCCATTGTCTGATTTCTGTACAGTGGGAATCCCATGTCTGGCAAATATGGGTTTGATATGATTTATTACTGTCCCACTTTTTGTATCTTCGAGGTGACAGACTTCACAATATCTTGAACAGTAATCCACAAGCATCAGAAAGTCTGTGGAATCCCAATGAAACAGATCAGTTGCCACTACTTGCCACAGTCTGGTGGGCACCTCATAATTAGTCAGTGATTCTTTTTGATTCATGCCTCTGTTTTCCATACATATAAAACACTTGGGTACCACATCAGCAATTTGAGCTACCATTCCAGGCCAAAACATAATGTTTCTTGCTGTCTGTTTGGTTTTCTTTATCCCCAATGTCTCTGATGCAGTATTTGCAACAGTTCAGGTCTCAGTGAGGTTGGTATAATCAGTATCTGTTATTTCTGCTGCTCTGCAGATATCAATGGTCTTTTGTAAAATTAGATCATCACCTCTTAACAATTTTGCACAGAGCAGAGCTGAATGTATTCCACAGACTATTTTTCCTTGATAATAGAGTCACACAGTTCCCCATATTTGTATGACTGTGCTCGTGACTTTAATTCAGTCACATAATGATCTAAACATTCATTGCTGCCTTGTGAGCGGGTGATAAATTTGTTTTCTATTTCTCCTAGAATTGCAATACTGCTCACATTTCTTTATAAGTGCCTCTAGTTTGCCCTGTTCTTCAGCAGCAGACTGGAAGGCATTGGAAACTCTTGAGCCTCTGCTCCTATCAAACAGAGAAAAAAGCACACTGCACTTTCTCTGACTTTTATATGCTTCTGTAGGAAGAAGGTAAACTTGAAACCGTTGCTTCCATCTAGGGTTACCAGATTTAGGGATGCCAAAAGAGGACACTTTATAACTAGTACAGTCATACTATTATTTTAGCCACAGCCCCCAATCCAGAAGTGAAATCCCACCTGACCTGTGGGATGCACTGGGTACCCATGCCCTGCCAACCAGGAAGTGCATGTCAATCAGTCAGACATTTTCACCTTCAGCAATATAACTAAAAAAAACTTGAAAGTCAACAAACTGACTTAAGAAGTCATTCACACTGCCTTATCCTGATGTGACCCTAACCTCTTGTCCTGTTTTGCAGTCAGCATCTGTTCCTGCCATGCTGATGCTTATAGTGGTAGTCCCAGATAAGTTGACTGGTACCCTGTTATTATACGATATTAGTGGTAGTGGCAGTGTTAGTGAATATGCTGCGATATACAGTGCAGTATGCAGCAGCTTTGTTTGGTGATATCGTAGCTTAGAGTTTAATTTGTTTATTTATTGAAATGTTTCACCAGGAAGGCACACTGAACAACAAGTTGCTCATCTCCCGGCAACCTGGGGGGGGTACAGAAGAATGAGAAAATTTGACATACAATTTAACATTTATCTGAAGTGCAGGAAACACAATTCATTTGCATAAAATGTACATACAATTTAAATTTGTAGAGTGGATTTGAGATTGCATTTAACATGGCAGAAGATTAATACATACAAGATTGAGAAATTATACATACATACATATGCCCTGTCTAGATGGTCAATAAGTGCTAATGACCAGATCCAAGTGAACTAATGCATATTTAATTGCAGAGGAGGTGAGGAGCAAGCTGGGTGGGAGGCAGATTTGGGGACAGGAATTGGACTAGGAGTATAGAGGGATGATGGAGGGGAGTAGAAGTTTGTCCTCTATTAGGCCACTCCAGGATGTTGAGGACCCGCCAGGAGCTAGACAAGCACAGGCAAGTTGAGAATGATGGTAGAGAAAGACAGAGATAGAACTAGGGTGGGGAGGAAAGTAGAAGTGTGAGAGTGTAGAGTAGCTGGCTGAGGGGGAGAAAGGATTAGCAGGAGATTGGAGCAGGTAGTAGAGCATTCCCAAGGGAGACTTAGTTAAGGAGGGTTGTAACGAGAGCAACGAGCAGAGAGAAAGGTATTTTGTTTTCAGTACCTTGCATGAAAAATGTGCCAGGCGGCACTTTTCCATGCATAGTTTCATGCAGCTTTCCCTTTACCAGCAGGTGTCTCAGGAATCCACATTGGGAGGAGGAGAAAGAGGCAATTTCCATCACTCACAACCCTCTGATCCTCTTCAGGTGTTAGGAAACAGTGGCACCAAATAAGCAGAGAAGTGCACTTTTCAGTTCAATTCTGGTGCTTGCTTCCCAAACATACTGTACATAACTAATTTGGTTAAAATGTTCTCAAGACCAAGTAAAGAATGGACTTGGTTCTATTGGATCTCCACAAAAAGGCTTTTGGCTATTTATTTTTATTTCTGCTACATGTTGTGTCTCCTGGCAGCAGTGTACAAAGTGACATAAACAATGATAAGCATCAGTAAGGTTCAAATGGGGTGATCCATATGGAACTTCATGCCAGCCGGAACTTCATAGACGGACATGCCAGCATTCCCAGCAAAGGGAAAAAAGTGATACAGGGCTCCAATAAAAATAACAAAATACATCCTCAGTGAAAACATCAGCACCAGACAGATGGCCACACCCATGCCTAAATGCCCTGAATGGAGATGGGGACAAAAACTAAATGGTAAAGAACCAGTCTCAAACTATTGAGGCAGTATAGCACAGTGGTCTAAGGCTCTGAGCTGCAAATCTGGTGACATCCAGCAGACCAGACCTGGGTTTGAATCCACAGCTTCCACTTGCATACTGTGTGACCCTGAGCAAGTCACTTAACCTCCTTGTGCACCCAGGTCGCTCCTGTAAAAGCTTTCAGCTTAGTGTGTGATACCTGGTTAAACAACTAAATTTAAAAATAAATTAAATTAAAACCAGCTAGGTAAATCTAACAGAAACAAAATACGATACAAAATTCCACTCCTTCATGACAATGCCAGAAATCGCTCCCAGCTAATCAAGAGCCAATCCATGACAATACACCAGCAGCACCAGTAAAGGAAAATATAATAATGGAGAGGCTGAGAGAATCTCTATCAAAGGGCTTGAAGAATGAGGATAGGGGCTACTGGAAGAGCAGAGTCCAAACACAGCCACTACTACAAAACATGATGAACAGTAGTTCAGCCCCTGAAAAAGTCCATTCAAGTCCACAGTGCTGAACAGAGCCATGAACATAAAATATGTCTACCCATAAGACCCACAAATTACTGTTGTCAAAGAATTATACAACAAAGGATAAACAGACATAAGTAACTCTCAATTAAACATATAAATTGTGTTAACAGTTTAGCATCTGTCAGGCAGCATTTAGCACATAGAATTACTAATGCTGGTCTGAAAAAGTCATTATTATGTTAGCCATAGAAACCGACAATATCAAAACAAAGCAAACTTGGACAAACCCAAAAGTAGAGTTGGTTGTGTTGTGCATATTACATTCAATAAATATTTTTCATGCAAAGATTGCTGTGGCATTGATATCAGTTTTTCATACCATAAATAACACAAATTTCACAGGAAAAAGCTAGCACAAAAATTCCAGTTGTTGAAGTAAATTAATTTTGTGAGGGTTCCATGTACCACAACCTGTCCTCATTTTGTAAATGCCTTAGGTAAACTGATTTAGCTGCAGTTCAGAAGATGGCTTTGTTAACCAATTAGATATAAGAGCCCACTGTCTACATCCCATTGGTCAGGGATCGCAGACAAAAAATGGGCCATATTTAACAGTGATTACGATTTAGCATATCCAATTTGTATAGTACAGAATCATAAACATTAACACAGAGTACATAATAGGCTTCTTACCATTACTGATGCTGGTCTGAATCATCTGAAAAGTCATTATTGTGTTAGCATGCAAGCCTGACAGTATCAACAACAAAGCAAACTTGGATAAATCCAAAAGTAGACTTGGATGTATTGTGCACATTACATTCAAATAAATATTTTCCATACAAACATTAACGTGGTGTTGATGTTGGTTTTGCATACTGCAAATAACACAAATTTCACAGGAAAAAGCTAGCACAAAATTCCAGTTATTAAAGTAAGTTGTTTTGTGAGGGTTCCATGGACCATAACCTGTCCTTCTTTTGGTAAATGCCTTATGTAAATTAATTTAGACTGCAGTTCAGAAGATGAACTTGTTAACCAATTACATATAAAGCTCCATTTTCTACATCACATTGGTCAGGGATTGCAGACAAAAAATCAAAAATAATGGGCCGTGATTAACAGTGATTACAATGTATCATATCCAATCCACTGGATGGCTGCCAGTTCACCAGTTGTGTACTTCTCTTAACATTGCCAACTCATAAAAACACTGGTGACAGTAAACACACCCCCGATGCTTTAAAAGGCACTTTTCAAGGTTCAGAAACTGTTGCTCCAATTGTTTCCCAAAGAGCCAATAAATTAATTTATCAAAATATATATATTCAAATGGCATTCAAGGAGACAGTGCAATGTTTTCAAATCCCTGCCTGTATGTCATAAATATTGTTATATATATTAAATGTTTCTAATCAGTAGCATTATTTCTCTTTGAATCATCTGGCTTTAAATATAGAAAAACCTAATGTATGCTCTTAGCTTAAAACGAGCTGTAAATAAAGTCTCTGATACATTAATGATTAAAACACTTGATGGTAGTGCTCTTAAAAGTGTTATATCCTACAAATATCTTGGTAGTGGACTTGACTCTACATGGATGGGATGTTTATTTATTTAGCATTTTTGTATAAAAAATAAATTAAAGAATTAGTATACTCTTATTGGCACAGGCTATGTCCATCTCTTGCTTCTCTGAGCCATCTGCAATAGGAACAACTTCAAATTGCAAATGTGTTTGTGGTAACACTTTTTACTCATGTAGACTTTGTATATGTAAATGTGTCTAATACCTTGCTTGGTAAATTGGACACCCTGTTCAATAGGGTTCTATGATTTACTCTGAATGCCCAAAGAAATTCTTATCAACTTTGTTTGCTTGTCATCAGAATTTAGTCGAGCTTCAATTTGTTTATTGCTAAAATGTATTACTGGTAGGGTCCCAGAGTACTTAAGCACCTTACAGTCGTGTAAGACACCCTACACCCGAGTTGCTTTCCTCATATGGTCTTTTTTTTTTAAATATACCTGTTTTTGCAGTTGGAGTTAATGCATTTACCTGTTCTGGTCCTAGGGTATGAAATAAGCTTCCTTGAAATAAAATCAAAACATTTGTGTTGTGTTTTATTTCCTTGAAAGTCACATAAAGTAAAGAAGACAACCACATTTTCAAAAGCAGACTTGTGTCTCTATCAGTCTGAACTGTTAAACCATCTATTAGCTGATGTACATTTTAGTCATCCAAACTGTGACAGAATTTACATCAACAAATTGTGCAGATTTGCACATTTTGATAGACGAACTGTCGCAAATTACAGTACAACCTTTTCTGAAAATAGGAGAAAAGGAGGGTGTATGCAAAGAGATGTTGATGAATTATGCCATCTTAGCTTAAAAAGCTTGTAAAATAAACTGAAAAAATAAATCGCAATCACATAAAATATCTTCTCAAAATGTGCCACTTTCCTACTGCCTTCCAGTTAAGAATGCCTTCCTGCATAAACTTCATCCAGCTACCTCTTCAATGGATTGTAATATTCCTCTTCTGCATTTCCATCATTATTTTCACTGTTTACTGTAAAGAATATTGTGATAATTATCTATATACTTCAGCTTTATAAAATAAATTTGATTGTATTGTATTTGTTGATAATGGGTTCAGTGTCTTGAATGAAAGCTCCCAGCTGTGGTCAAAACATTGAATTTCTCTTGATTATTTTGCCATTAATTTTTTAAACATAAATTGTTTTTGAAACAGTATAAGAACTTTTAATGAGGAACCCAATGACAGTTCTTGTTTGTTTTAAAAATTAGATGACTATCAAAATTGCATGACTGCTAAACATATTTCATTCAATTTCATTTTTCTGTTGGCAGAAAACTTCCACAATATTTACAGTACCTCTGTTAAGTTCTCGTAGGATATTTGAGGCCAGCAGAAACCCCTGGAATTAAATATGTAATGGGTAGAAATCAGGGCATTGATTCATAGCACACTGTGACATCTCAGACATACATGTTATACTCTCTAAGAATTTTTGGCACAGATCCCATGTACCCTGTGAATAAAAATAATATTTTAATTGTGTGCACTAAATGGTTTTGCATATAAGTGTTTATACACTGTGAGATCTCTTTATAGTATTAGTGTAATCTTGTGCAGTTTGGGAGAATGAGACATTGGAGGAGAGAAGGAGACTGCTAGATGGTGATAGGGTGGTAGGTGTTCTCTAATTGAATGCCTTTGGGGACAGAGATGGGGTGGAAGATGAGTGGTGTTGTTGGATTTACATGCACAAGTGGGGGAAGGGATATTGTATGTTATTATACTGAGTGAAACTGAAACTGATTTAACTGGGAATGGGGGTGCTGTGCACTAGACTGTGGTAGATGAGGGTACGGACTTCTAAAGAATCAGGAGGTGGGATCCAGGTGGGAACAGTATGCTACCATGGGCCAGGATAGGATTTTAAAGATCAATGGTAAATACATTTAAGTGAGTAACAGAAATTAGAATATAATCACAGCCAGGGAAAAGAAATCATGTGAAAAAAAATCTGTGTCTATCATTTTATCTTGTTTACACATGCAGGTGTATTTCTTACAAGTACTCATAATCAATTTATCATTGAAGCGTTGCATGTCCTTCCCTCTTTCTGGCTATGAAGTTGCACTGAGAATACATCATATAGGTTCTGATGTGTTTTGGGCTGCTTTGTTTTCCCTTCATTTATTTAAACACATTAGCATGCACAGATTGGCATCAATCGCATGACTCTAAGCCATTGACATAATGTCAAAATAGTGGCTGAGCAAGGTTGATAAGCTGTTCAGGCTCTGGACGTGAATCTCACTGCTCAGTCAAAAGATTTTTGGCTAAACTGTGAATGAAACTGGCTTTCTTTTCATTCAGTTAGGTAAACTGCAATGTATTTATTCTGACATCTTGTATTTTATTTTACTCAGCTCGAAATTTTGATGCCACAAGACACTGTAATGCTCTGCCCGCCATATCCCAAAAGTAACTGAGGAGATTATGCTGGCTTCCTTGCTACTTGCCCCCCAACACACATGCACACACACAAACACACACACAGATACTCACAAAGAAAACTTTCCGGTTTCAGCTCAAATATAAATCAGTATAACAAATTCTGTATGCCATGAAATCGATTATTTAATTAATTTAATCATGTTATGCTGAATCTGTTCCCAAGTCAACCTATCTTGCCACCCTGACTGCCCACACACCTTTCAGCCCACTTGCAGAATTCCTGCACAAACATAATGTAGATTGGGGTTATTCACAAAACAGCACAAAGCTGGCACATAAAGCTGCATGCAGCTCTGCACCTGCATGTTTTCTGCATGGGGACAGCATTCATGAAGCAGTGGTCCCCGCCCAGCACCCAACCATGTCTCCGCCCCTGGGCATGCAGCTACGTGGGGGCAGGAGTGCAGACCCGGTTGGCAGCCAATCACCTGCCCATCCCGGTCTGCAGCAGATCCCTTGCACTGGTCAGGTGCCATCTTGGAGGTGTGTGTAGAGTGCCAGTACAGCTGCCAGGGGCATGTGCTCACCGCCCACCCCAGCCCAATAGCTGTCCTCCCGTGATAGGGCACACACCAGCAGGGGTCCACAGACCCCACCTCCTCTGGCAGGTCCAGCAGTGGCAACCAGAGGGCACATAGCCACAACAGCTGCCCTCCAGCTGTGTAGCCACTTGGACCCACATATGGCACTCCACATGTTTGTAATCATGCAGAGTGTTGAACCCGCTTCCCAACATAGGCCCCAGCCTGCCCACATACGGAGCACTGCATAGCCATGGAAACTTGGAGGCATGCCACCATTGAATGCTGCATTGGGTGTGGATGGATTATGCACCAGGGCTATGCAGCATATCCCATCCATACCTTTTGTGAACAGGACCCATTATTTGTAATCTTACTGTTTGATTAGTAATGCTGGTGAATTGACATTTATGGTGGACATGAACTTCCAGAAGTGTAAAACCTCATAAAAAAAAAAAATCCATCATATTAGTGAGCCCAGTAAGCATTATAGAGTGAGCAAGCAAAATCTCCTCAGTTACTATTGGGATACGGTAGGCAGAGCATTAAAGCTAGCTGAAAAGGGCAGTGCCCAGTCCATCTCCTGGTTAAAAAGAAAAAAAAGCCTCATGACACCATAAGTCTGAACTGAGTACAATAAAATACAAAAGGTCAGAGTAAATAAACACTGTGATTTACCTAAGTGAATGAAAAGAAAGCCAGTTTCATTCACAGTTAAGCAATTATTGTTTTCTTCACTGAGCAGTGAGTTTTACACCAAAAGCATAAACAGCTCATTAAACTGTGCTTCAGCCATTTATTTTGACTTCACCTCAATGGCTAATGGTCATGCATTTGATGCCAGTCTATGCGCACTATTTTGTTTAAATAAATGAAAAAAAGGCAGCACAACTTTCAGTAGCTTTTATATGAAGTCTGAACTATCATTTGTTAACCTGACACAAAATGGCCATCCATGAGATAATAAGTTAAGCTCTTAGTGATTCCACATGTCAGACAGGCATATTTTTTGAATACCAGAATAAAACCAACCCCATCGGAAGCTGCCAGCAAAGATATATTGTTCTTAGTGCTTGCTTTTATTTTCATGACAGACAGGCATTTGTTTTGAACCCAAGACAGACAGACTAACCCATGGGCTGCAATAGTTTCTGTTCTGTTATTAAAAGTATAGTATACTGCTGCTTAATGCTTGCTTAGTGCTTTAGCATGTCAGACAGGAATTCTTTTCACAACACTGGTGGCCAATATCTATGGGATACTATATTAAATGATATCATCATGATAGAAAATTTAGAAGCCCCACAACCTCAGCTCATTTCACTTCCTAGCAAAGCTTGATCTTGAGAAAAGAGACAACACTTCAATTATCCTATGGGGCATCATGGCCTGCATATAGCTTGTAAGTAATTAATTTAATTAAGATGTGAAGGGCAAAAGTAATTACATTTTGAAGGGTGGAAAGAATGTGCACAGACCATGGGAAACTCTAGGACTGATCAACATCAGACAATACAAAAGATGTTGACTGGAGTACCTTTGCTGCAGCCACATCCAAGAGCAGGGCCATTCTCGATGCCTACAGGGGACATGCCTCAGACAGCTAGTTTCGAACCCACTCAGGAGAGAGCAATCTTTGACCTGGTACTCTCAAATGGGGATGGAGAGGATCTGATCTTGAAGTGGGTAGCCATCTGGGAACAAGCAACCACCAAACAGTGTGGTTCACAATAAACAGCTGTAGAGTCAAGCCACAAAAGTGAAGGTACTGGACTTCAGGAGGGCTGATTTTGTCAAAATGGGAGAGTGCCTCAGAAAAGCACTAGCAAGCAGGCAAGAAGGTGGGTGGAGCAACAATGGGGAGACATCAAAACCGCCATCACAGAGGCAACAAGCCTTCGTGTGAAGCAAATAAACAAATCAAATGAAAGAAATAAACACTATGGTTTTCAAAAGAAGTGGCGGGAAGGTAAAGGAGAAAAGATAGCATTCAGGAAGTATAAGGAAACACAGAAGGAGCAGGATAGAGAACTGAACCAGTTAAAGCAGAAGGAAGTGGTAAGGCAGTCAGAATAGCAAAGGCCCAAACCGAGGAAAAGATAGCCAACTCAGTTATGAAGGGGATAAAACCTTTATAGGTACATTAGGGAGCAAAGAAAGACTGAGGCAGGGATACTGAGCCTGAACAAAGAGGAAGGTGGTTGGGCAGAGAGCGACAGTGAAAAGCAGGGATACTGAACGAATACTTCTGCTCAGTATTCACAATGGAAAAGCAGGGGAAATACCTAATCCAGTCAATAGAAACACTCTGGATAGAGGGTTGATATTAGTCCTTTCACAGAAGAAAGGGTTCTAAGAACTCTTAAAACTGAAGGATGGATAAAGCAATGGGGCCTGATGGGATTCAACCAGAATTCTAAAAGAACTAAGGAAGAACTAGTAACACCACTGACTACCCTTTTAATAAATCATGGGAGGATGGTGTGGTACCTGAGGACTGGAAGAGGGCAGATGTGATTCCTCTTCACAAAAGTGGGAGCAAGACAGAGGCAGGAAACTACAGACCTGTCAGTTTGACCTCAGTGGTAGGGAAAATGATGGAATCACTTCTGAAGGAAAGAATTGTTGAGTACTTAGAGGCCAGTGGGGCACAGGACCCAAGGCAGCATGGATTCTTAGGGGAAGGTCATGTCAGACAAATCTAATTGATTTCTTTGAATGAGTGACCAAAGCAGTAGACCAGGGAGTGGCTGTGGACATGGCCTACCTAAACTTTAGCAAGGCATTTGACACAGTCCCACACAAAAGATTAATTAACAAGTTAGCCAGCCTGGGAGTGGGTCCCAGGGTGGTAATCTGGGTAAAACTCTGGTTGGACAACAGAACACAGTGGGTAATAGTAAATGGAGTCCACAGTGAAGAAAGGAGGGTTACCAATGGGATACCACAGGGTTCAGTACTGGGGCCGGTCCTTTTAATGTCTTTATAAGTGACATTACAGAGGCACTGAAAGGAAAGTATGTCTCTTGCAGATGACACAAAGATCTGCAACAAGGTTGATACACAAGGTGGGGTGGAAAGGATGATAAGGGACTTGGCAAGGTTGGAGGAATGGTCAAATGTATGGCAGCTTAGGTACAATGCAAAGAAGTGCAAAGTAATGCACTTGGGAAACAAAAACCCAGGGAAGAGTACACAATGGGGTGAGATACTGACAACAACAAAATGGAAAGGGATCTGGGGTAATCATATCAGATGACCTAAAGGTGGGCCAGCAATGTGAGAAGTCAGTAAGGAGGGCTAGTATACTGGGATGCATAGGGAGAGGCATCACCAGTAGAAACAGGAAGTTGTTGGCCCTCTGTACAGACAGTTGGTAAGACCACATCTGGAGTACTGTGTACAGTTCTGGAGACCCCATCTCCACAAAAGACATAGACAGGGTGGAAGCTGTCCAGAGGAGGGAGAATCAAAATGATGCAGGGTCTGCATCAGAAGACATATGAAGAAAGACAAAAGGAACTAAAGATGTATAGCCTTGAGGAAAGGAGGAGAGGGGGACATGATAGAAACTTTCAAATACCTCAAAGGAATCAACAAAGTCCAAGAGGTAACATCTTTCAGAAAAGAGATGTGCAAAAACAAGGGGCACAATTTGAAGATAGAGGGGGCAGCTCAGAGGTAATGTAAGGAATTATTTCTTCACAGAGAGGGTTGTAGATACATGGAACAGGCTTTCTGAGGAGGTCGAGAGACAAAAACAGTGGGGAATTCAAGAATGCATGGGACAGACATAAGGCAATTTTAGTGGGGGTAGGAGGAAGTAGGCTGTTGGTTAACTAGGATCTGCAGCTTATCCATTAGTTAGGAAATGGGCAGACTAGGTGGGCCAAGTGGTCCTTATCTGCCATCAAATTCTATGTTTCTATGTTACAGTTCAATGCACACTTTAGGTAAAAAAATGAATCTGAGAGCAAAATGACTTATTGTTTAGCCAGTACAGACATCAGAGAGTAGCACATTGCTTTATGTTTACAGACTTTCTGTTGTGGTGAAAGGCTTGAGTCCTATTGTCATGTTAAGGATGGATGTGTTCATTCACACTTGACATTCAATAGAAGAGATTTCTCAGGCTGGCCCTAAAGTAATTATCTCATCACTCTGTAAATGAGGGTGAGAGAAAAATGCTGTTTGAAACCTTACTCAGAGTTTCTATACACTACTAGTAAGTGAAAGGGAAGTACCTGCTAATGGTTTTAGTGGCCATACTTCACACTTCTCAATCAATCAATCAATCTTTATTTAACCAGGTGAGCATCATTGAGAAGAACTCATTTACAGGATGAGCCTGGGCTTTCACATGTATAAGTACAGGCAACAGTATATACGATGTTACAGCAAATGGGAGTCTAACACAGTATTTCAAAAAAAAAAGAAAGAAAAAGAAAGTAAATAAACGACAGGTACAGGACAGGGATATATACAGTGTCACAACAAATTAGTGTTCATACCATGTAGTAATGCTAGCATAAACAAGGAGAAAGGCATATCTTAGATGAAAGTAACATATATATTATGGTTCAAAACCTATGTACATTAGCTGTGACAGGAACCTATGCAGCAAGAAAGGGTAAGGAGAAGGGGAGTAGAAAGAGGAAGGAGGTGAAGCCAGAGGGGAGGTAGAGTGATATGTTTGGGAGGCCATACACATAGTTTAGGGAATAGGTTAGGGTTTGCTGCTTTTACAAACAAGGGCAAATCTAACAACAGAACTTATCTGTAACTTGGGCATGCAGCTGGAATAATGAACGGTATGACAAAATCTGATTTAAAAGTATGTGGGTACTCAAAATTTCTCAAAATCTGATTATCTCTGTGCATGGAGAATAGTTTACACTGATAATGTTGCCTGTGTCAGGCAGTGAAACAAATGGGGGTTAATGCTGTTTTTATGTTTTGTTTTAACTTGCAAGGCTTTATTGAGACTTCATGAATACAATGGGTCATACGAGACATATTAGTACATGACATCCAACATGCCTTATGCAAGTACATGATGTTTAAAATCTAGTATCCTATTAGTCCATCTCATAATTACATCTACTGGTATATTTACAGTATATGATTCATGTCACATATATTGTTTCACTTAATCCGACGAGCTATTAGTCCAAAAAGAAGTAAGATCTTGTCCTGCCAAAGAAAAAAAATAACTTGTTAAAACTGATAAAGGAATGGCCCAGTGTATGGAGGGCAGAGGCATCACTGCCTTACCTCCTGCCATGTTGGCAACATGTGTTCATGGTGCAGCGGGTCACCAGGGTCGACCAGGGACAGAGGATCGAGCATCTAGAGAACAGCCTCCTCTCCCAGGGAGGGGTGGAATGAAATCTACTGCTTTCCTGGCCTTTAGCGGCAGCTGGCGGCTGGCACAATGGGCTCACAGACAGAGGGGATGGACGTGGAGCAGACACCCAGCATGCAGCATGCAGAAGTATGTGTGGCTTGGCAGATCCCATCATTGCATGCCTCCTGCACTGCACTCGGGAAGAAAAAGGGAGAAAACAGTGGCCAATCAGCAGAATGACACAGGTCCCCACAAGCCACACACCCAGCAAGTTGGGCACCTCAAAGGAGCAAGCAAGAGAGGTGAGTCCCCGTGATGCCGGAGTGATGGGGCTTGGGAACCAGTGGATGAGGGCCAGCCGACCGGGAGAAATAAACTATTGAAAAATCTGTTAAAAAACTTAATGCATACCAGGCTAGTGTAAGTTTTCTGTTCCATGGCTTGTATTGGAGAAGGTAGTGTTCCAATAAGTATACACTTTCAGCCTCAAAAGATGAAATTCAAATCATAAACTTGTTCAGGGTGGTAGGTCCATTGAAAAAACGTGTCTGCACAAATGTATAAATGCAACTTTGTATCTATGTGTGTGTCACTACTGAGAGTGAATGATCTGTTCATAAATAAACTGGATACTATGGAGCAAGAGAGGCTGTCTGATGGAGATTGGGTACTATATACAATGAGTGTGTTTGATCACTGTGCTTTTTATACTGGATACTACAGGAAAACAGCAACTGTAGCAACTTAACAATAGAAACAAATGTCTGCACAACTAAGGTCTGCAGGAGATGAACATGAGAAGAAGCAAAACTGTGGTGTTTAGTTCAAACAATAGACCAGGCAAAATAATTCCCTTATCTTAGCTACAGTATAAATTTCCAGTCATCTCCAAGACTGGTCTCTGGGTCCAAGACTGTGCTGCTGAAAAAACAGTAAACACACAAAATTACTGGGTCACAGACTCTGGTCTATTTCTTCTTCTTCTCTCCTTTGCTCCTGGGCACAGGAACCCTTCCCCAACTTCATGTACTGTAAGTGAAAGGGACATAACAGATCCCCTCCCCATTAACTATTTGGCACATTGCCTCTGTAAATGCGAAGGTCAGTTATAGTGACTAATTGTTCTTACCTCCAAATGCATTACAATTCAAAGGAGTCGACCAAGCTCCTGCCTAAACAGGATCACACAAATACCACAAAGGCTATAGAGACTATGCAATTTCTCCTTTAATAGCTCACCATACATGCTATATAAATGAGACATACTGTCCACCAATCAACAAGTACTCATAAAACTTCAGAACCTGTGCCTCCTTCCATGTGTTTTTATTGACTCACATCTTCAGACTGAACTCAGTTATATGTTAATCACAATTATCACTGTTAAAAGTAATATTTTACCCACAAGCTAACCTCACAGCAAGTTTTTCTTCCATTTCATAAAAAATTTAACCTAATCTCAATGCAACCTTATTGTGAATCATACTGCTCACAATCACACAAATCAAAACTGCCATAGTAAAACAATCAACTTGATATCTTCTTTCCCTCTCATTTGTTTTTAACTGAGACTAGCTAACCTACAGTATTTATAAATTAAATGACTATTTGGGACTCTTAACTGCACCAACAAAACACACAAACAGGTGATTCTTCAACCACTTTACACAAATATGTTTAGTTCCACACTCGGCTTTTTTATCCAGCATAGATTAAATCATTATCAATCCTAAAGGTACTGCACCATTTTATACAGCAAAGTAAACGGTTATTTATTTTCAGTGTGGAAAGGAATCTTTAAACAGAAACCATTGGTGTGTATTGTCATGGGCAAGTAATAAGGGATACGTTGATGCCGCATCATGGTCGGCAAGTGAGTCGGCTTATCATGAGCGGCTTGCAAAGTGGAGCCACAAGTGCTTAATCCCCAAGCTCACTTGCCATGAGTGTTGATATAAACCGCTATCAGATGCTGCAGCATCACATATTCATTTTATATTATAGGGGTTGACTTTGTTGTATCATTTGGTTGTGTATTTCTGTGGTTATTTTGTTAGTTTTCTGCTGTGTTTGGGGTTTCATTTGTGCTTCTGTTTTGCAGCGCTACAAGTTCCTACTTTAATTTGTGCTTACTGCAGCTGAAACATCACTGGCAGCATTACTACTGAATGTAGTTCAGCACTTATGTTATCAGTGATGTGTAGACAGGGCTGATAGCAGCACCTACGTAATGACAGTGCTGATAACCTGCAGTTCTTGTTGCCTGTCTACACGTCATTAGAAGGAATCTGTTTAGTGGTACTGAGAGCTGTTTTTATCAAATGAGTTATCAGTCAACCACTATAATATGAAATAACAATAAATCATGCATATTACTTCAATAATGTCATAGTATATGTTGTTTTCTGACAAGTGTCAGAAAGGTGGCATGCCTATATGCTATGTATTCTGAATTACTGAATTTCAAGTGTAGAAAGATTGTTCACAAATAAGTATCTAAAAATCATCTTCTGACACTTGAATGTCATCATCTGCATCTTCTGTATCTGAGATTTCTGTAGTTGAATTACTTCTGTCTTTGTTAGTATTCTATACAAGTGATACCATATTACTTTGTTGCTTAGAATTTTGTTTTTGTCTATGTACTGAACCCACATGACTGTGATCTATTATTAGCTCTTCCTCTGCTTTGAAATCTCCTCTTCTGTCCCAGTTGAAAATGTGATCAGTTAAGTAGTCTAGTCTTATTTATCTCTTTCTGTTTTTGTTCTTTTTCCTTTCAATGACTTCAGCCTCTTTTTCTCTAACACGTTATTAAGTTATTTTTGACTTCTGGTCAGAGAAAACACTTTTAATTATTCTTCAGGCTCCAGCAAGGTAATGCAGTACAGCACAATACAAAACATTTTACTATTTTACAGGCTCCAACAAGGTATTAAATTAAACTAAGCACTTTATGTGCTTATCAGAGGATTGTAATTGGTGACTATTCTCCTTAAAAAATTCATAGTGTCCACCATGCAATTAGCATGGAATACCAATCTTTCAACTATCCTAGTTCTATTTCATCTTCTTTCTTCGCAACCACCCCCATTTTCCCATGCCCTTCACCACATGCCACACTTTATTTTTGCATCTTTGCATTTTGTTTTATATTGTATTTGTTTTGTTTTTTTTTACATAGACATTCCTATTGGCTGATCCTTTTGGTAATGTAGTTACATATAAATTGTTAACAGCAATCTCCACTAATGGGATCCAGATATTTGCCATCTAGAAATGAGCTAATGCAAGGCTCAGTATGTATATCATGGTGAAACACTTTAATAAATAAATAAATGGATATTTATTCTTGGTGTGGATTGGAATCTCTTTCAAATACAAATCATTGTTGTTTATTGTCATGGTTAAATCAATTAACTATAGCTTGTTCAGAATACTTCTCAATGTTGGAGTACTGTATGTGTTGTTTTCTGGCATGTGTCTATAGTGGAAATGTAGTATGCCTATATGCAGCTTATACTAAGTTACAACATTTTACATGTGGAAAGATTGTTCACAATAAGCAACTTAGTGGCATTATATTTGTATGCCATTACTTAAACTCAGTTATTTTATAGTGTCCAACATGCAATTAGTATGGAATACTGGTCCTTCAACTGTTCTAGTTCTATCTTTACATTTTTCTCCCACCACCACCATTCACCCTTACCCTTTTTATTTCTTCCCCATGTTTTTTGAGTCAGCCTATTTTTTTTGTTTGAGGATTATGTTGGTAACAAATGTGGACATCCGTCCTGCACTGTTATTCACACTTCAATTTTCCACAAGTATCTCCTCCTGTGATGTCTGTCCAGTATACTGTATTTCTCTGTTAAAGTCATCTACTCATATCAATGCAACCTAATTAACATCAGAGAACATTCTTTTAATTTTAAAAATCTCCCTTAGATATGTTGTTGATCATATGTTTAAAGTGACAACTGTTTGCCCTTAATAATGTATTTCATGATGTTCATTTTCTGTACAGTTCAGATATTCATTTATTGCTAGCTTTAAAGAGCAACTCTCTATAATAAAAAAAGCTTACAAATGCTAGATTTATACAAATTATGTTTTTATTTTGTTGTTTTCTAGGTCTTTGTTAATTATTTATTTATTTTGTTATGTTCTGCTGCTGTTGGTATGCTAAATATTGTCACTAATGTAGCAGTTATTTTACTGAGTCTTTCAAATGTATCTAATTGTTCCTCCTAACTACAGAGATTGTGTTTGTGATGTCACATGCTGTTGTCATGGTCAGCACTATGATTCCATAAACAAAGGCATTGTGAGGCAAGCAGGGTAGAGGCAAATATTTTCAAATGTTTTCTATACAGAGTTTTTAGATGGACTATCAAGATGTGCTGTAAACCTTGGAAAGTAACATTACAGGAGGAAAATGTATTCTGGTAACCTGTGACAGCTGAAACATCTTATTTATGAAAGCACATACTGAAGTGCAGAGTTGTCTTTAAAAATCATCAAATCCCCAAAATTCACTTCCTGCTTACTTTTCTCGGTACTAAACTTCAAATGTGGACTACTTTGATTTATATACACAATAAATGCATCCAAATCAACAGGACTTCCCTTCATAATAAATATATCTCCAAATAGCACTTCCATATTTGAGTGTTATTCAAAACCTGTTTTTTCAGAGGTGAGAGACAATGACTAAATTATGAAGCAGGTCTCAATTCTTCCCCATCACTAACAACCCCACCCTCCAAACCTTTGCAAGATGGAAGAAAATGACACTGAGAAAATCCCAAGTAACTGTAAGGAAACAACAGTCAAAATATTTTACGTAATGAAAGAGTAAAATACTGGAATTATCCAAAATACATGATATTGTTACATGCCCTGAGAATAAGGGAGGAATGGTGGTAGTCTGGGGAAGGGATGAATATATTATGGAAGCCAGCAGACAGCTTGCATATACAATTTGTATGTGTGCAATCTGACTGATGAGATTAAAGAAGGGCAAAATCTTATAACATCTGCATTATTGAGTAGATGTATAACTGAACAGGGTACAAAATTTTTAATGGCTGAAAATCTTAAATGCCCATTTTCTTCCAAAATTGTATAAGAACAGACTCCTGTACTGGGATGCCCTACTGTGTCCTCTACAGGGCTGTAACTGAAACTTTGTCAAAATATGTCAATGAATTTATAAAAGAATTTGTGATCCTTATTACATTACATGTAAAACATACAAACCAAATGATTTAGATATTGAACACATTTGAAGTTGATGAAGGTACTGTATTAGTGTTCATTGACATTGAACACTTATACACTATTTTTTCCTAGGAGGAGGCTTGAAATCTATGGAAGAAATGCTCCAGTTAATGGACTCAACCAGCTGCACCAATATAACTTTATTATTGAATTGACTAGATGTGTAGCTACAGAACTACTTTTTGTTTAATCATAAGTTTTATTTGCAGATTAAGGGAACCTCAACTGGCACCAAGTTTGCTTCTAACTTTATGACATTATATGTAGCTGATTTGGAACTGGAATTTATTCACGCTGCTGAAAAAAGCAACTGATTTTTGAATAACATACGAATGTGGTAGCATTATATGGATGATAAATTTATCATGTGGAGGTGTAATATTGTTGACTTGGATGCATTTATTGGTATATAAATCAAACTAGTCCACATTTGAAGTTTAATGCTGAGAAAGAGAAATATGAAATTATTTTTTGAATCAACGATTTTAAGGCTGGCAATAAATTAAATGCAAAATGTAAAGTGCGAGTAACAGTGCAGGGTGGTGGCCCATATTTGTTACACAACATATTTCTCAAGCTAAGAAAATAGACCAAGTGATAAAAAAGGAAAAGAGTGGCCCTTACTTAAAGCTGATTCCAAGTTAAATCTTTTGATTTGTAATGATCCTGGAATTACATACAGATGAGCCCATAACATAAGTGATCAAGTGGTTCACATTATCCTGTCAAGACAGTCTGCAGCTAGTTGATTACCACCCCCAAACACACACACACCCAATGCCCCAGTGATAATCATAGATGTGGACATTGTAGTGTCTATTTCAATATTTACAATACTAAGACTTTGTGCATCCAAGATCAGGCAAATGTTTTAAAATAAATCAATTCATTAACTGTATCTGTGAAGGAGTAGTGTATATTTTGATATGCCCATGGAATGTCATATGTTGGACAGATAAAAGTGAATTAAAGCTTTACATTGAGGAACACAAAATGGCATTTATAAAAATAATGTATAGTATACTATGGCCAAACATTTTTCAGGAAGCTTTACATGGGTCAGCAGCAGATCTAAAATTTATTGGCATAGAAAAGTGGAGCTTGAGAGCAAGGAGGTGGCATTGCAAAACAACTGCTGCAAAGAAAAGCGTATTGGATATTAATGCTGCAATGATGAGCTTTGAATATGGGGTAGGTGTGTGTGGTGGAGGGGTGGTGGGTGAGAGTAGTATCATAACACATTGCCAATTGTTGCATTATTCATGGGGTAGATTGGCCATCCTTGGGGAATGTGGGGTTTGATGGGTTTGTTCTCCTACACTACAAACTATTACATATTAGCACAGTAAATTAAGAGTGTGGGATGTGGGGTAGATGTGCATATTTTCCTTTGTACCCACAGCATCATCCCGATGCCCATATACTCAAGGGTCCTTTATAGCACTCCATTCCATTCATCATTACACAATCTCTTTGCCAGACACTTCTGTCTTACAGTACATTCAGTATGTAGGAATTTTTTTCTTTTAAAATGAGGGTTGGGAACATGGAAGGTGGGTGTTATTATAATGTAGGTCCAATTGTAGCATATTATTCTAGGTGGAGATCAAGAGATCACAGTGGGGAAGTTGAAACACCCAAGTAACATGAGTTTGCATAAGGAGTAGGGTGCAGGAGACATATTGAACAGATCCAAAAATGGCTTGATACTCAACCATATGAATGACTTTGCCAAACAGGACTCCTAAGAAAATTAGTTGTGGACCAACAGTATGACCTTTCTCTTTTGGGAGTGGGGGTTGATTCCAGGTGTCTACATATTCAGTGACACACACGCTGATATGAACCTGAACAGCAGAATAGATAGACTGGTAAATCAACAAATAAAGACACACACACACAAAAAAAAAATCTATTAACACTGGCCTGCAATATTGCTCTGATGGCTCATGTTGCCATCTTGTGGATGTGTTAGAAATAGCATTTAAACAACATTTAAGCAGCTTCTTTAACTGAGAACCACACATCGCGGTACTGAGCTGCTACTCCTATAAGGCACCACAAAGACCAGTAACGAGCAGCATACCTCATTACTGTTAAACATTTTATAACTGCCACTGTTTATCAGTCTGGGCTTTTTTTTTGTTTTGCCAACTTCAATATGAAAAAGAAACTAACTCAAAACTGAAATTCAAACCAACTGACTTAAAAGTCACCTGTCTGGAACATGGTGTGCCTGGGAAGGAAATACCTGAACAAATTCAACACTAAATTTCAATTTAATTCACAGTTTGTGTGCAAGTTACTACTACAGTACTTACTGTTTTTGTTCACAAGTGATGAATGAGGCTGCAGGATTCTTTATATTTTATTCAGGTTTCCTGACTGATTGACTGGAAAATGTGGGAAGTCTGCAGGAGAAAGCTGACAGACCAGAAGTTGAGCGAGAGTCCCTAGAGCATGGTGGGTAGAAGAAGGGGTCCACTGGGGAAAGGAGGGAGGAGAGATAGAGAGGAGGGTCCCAAACCAGTATTTTGCTATGAAAGTCAAGCAATGGGTTAGGCGATGATGGGGTGGAGGTGAAATAGTGAGGGAGGAGTATGAGAGCAGTGATGCATGGGGGAGTTAGAAGCAAAGCAGCAGAAGGAGTTCAGGAGAGTAACAAGCATGGAAAAGGATGTGGTGCAGCAGTATCATAGACTATCTCAGTGTAGTCAATTACTGGGAGAATCATTTTCTTGACTAGCTCATGATGGAAAGGGAGGGGAGGCTGTCTCTGTTTCAGTACAAAATGCGTGACTACTTTGAGGTTGGCGCTGTTGGTGTGGAGAACACAGGGAGGGTCTGGGACTTATCCAGCTTTTTGTTTTTCCCAAATGTCATAGAGACAGTTTTCTTAGTATTGACTCTAAGATGATTAGTGTGGAATCAGCTGATGCCATTGTTGAAATCCTGCTAAAGGGAGTTCTGGATGTCAGCAGTGGCAGGTCCCAAGGAGTATAAGATGGTATTGTCTGCATACATTTGGATGAGGGAGTTAGTGCACAGAGAGGGAGGTTATTGATGAAGAGGGAGAAAGGATAGGGCAAGGTGGGCCCTTGGGGAACCCTGCAAGGATGGGGAGAAGGATGATAAGACAGAGCTCACCAGGACAGATTGCTGCCTGTCGCTGAGATAGGATCTGAATCAGTGTATGGTGGGGATGGTCAGACTGACTTGAGAGTAGCTTGTTCTGGAGTAGAGCGTGAGAGACCAAATCAAACACTTTGGCAAGGCCAATGAAGATCGCAGCAGTGATGTAACCCTGGTCCATTCCCAATTGGATGACATTTGTGACATACAGAAGGGAGGAGATGGTTGAGTGTGTTTAGGAATCCTGATTGATAAGGAGAGAGAAAGTTAGAAGAAGCTAGGAATTCAGTGATTTCTAGAAAGTACTAAGGACTCTTGGAGTTTGGCAAGGGAGGGAGGAGGAATATGGGCTGTTAATCACCAGGGGCTGAGGGGTCACCACCTTGTGAAGGGGAAGAATTTTAGTGACTTTCTAGGCTGATGAGATGGTGCAGGAGGAGAAAGAGAGGTTCAGTAGGTGAGCAAGGGGATGAAGATTGTCTGGACTGGATTTGTCATGGTTAAGGGAAAGGAATGCACAAAGTACTTCCTGCAGTGAGATCAGAGAGAAACTAGCCACCAGATGGGGAGGGGGCAGGGTTGGAAGAGCAGGGAGGTACAGTATGATCAGAAACAGACAAGTAGTAAAGGATTTGTTAAAGATAGGGGCTATGGAGGAGGGTCAGAGATCAGGAGCCAATTATGATGAGGGTTGGGGGCTGACTAGAAGGGGTTGAGAAGAGAGTGGCTCATGCTCCAGAATTTTGAGGTGAGTTTGCTTACAATAAAGGTGGGATTTAAAGTAAGTAGCATTTGCAGAGTGGACTGCCTTTGTGTAGGCATTTCATAGACAGTGTTGCAGATAAGGGCCTATGGCCCACCCAGTCTGCCCATTTGAGCTTGTAAGTTCAGTTTGTTTTCCTAGAAGACTGTTGCCCTTACCCCTGACCTCTAGAATTCCTTTATGTCTATCCCATGCATTCTTAAATCCTGGATTGTTTCAGCCCCACCACATCCTCTGGCAGGGTGTTCCACTTGTCCACCACCAGTTCTGTGAAGAAATTCTTTCTCATGTTTCCTCTGAAACGTCCTCCTCCAACTTCATCCCATGACCTCTAGTCCTGGAACATCTTTTTTGCTTAAAAATAGTGTTTTCCTGCACCCTGTTCCTCCCTGTAAGATACTTGTATGTCTCTATCATATCCCTCTCCCTCCTCTCCTCCAGGGAGTACATGTTCAGTTCCTTCAACCTGTCTTCATAGGACTTGTGATGCAATCCATGCACCATCTTTGTTGCCCTCCTCTGAACCTTCTCTACCCTGTCTATGTCCTTACATAGGTATGGTCTCCAGAACTGTACACTGTACTCCAGGTGGGGCCTCACTAGTGTCTTGTATAGCGGAATTATGACCTCCTTTTCCTGCAGGTGATGCCCTGCCATACATCCCAGCATCCTATTTGCTTTATCTGCTGCCTTGTCACACTGTTTCCTACCTTGAGGTCATCATAGATGACAACCCAAGATCCCTTTCCTGCTTGGTGCATGCTATATCCTCACCCCCAACTGATATATTGTGCCAGGGTTTTTGTGCCCATATGCATCATCTTGCACTTCTTTGCATTGAATTTCAACTGCCAAACCCTGACCATTCTTCAAGTTTCTGCAGGTCACTTTCATTCTGTCTACACCCTCTGGTGTGTCTACTCTGTTACAGAGCTTTGTGTCATCAGCTAACAGTGAAATTCTGCCTTCTAGGTCCTGCGCCATGTCACTGATGAAGATGTTGAATAGGACCGGTCCCAGCACTGATCCCTGTGGTACCCCACTGGTCACTCTTCCCTCTGTGGAGTGACAGCCATTTACCACCACCCTCTGTGTCCTGCCACCCAGCCAGTTACCTACCCACCACACTATTGTCCTGCCCACACCCATATTCCCCAGTTTGTGTAATAGTCTTCTATGTGGCACAGTGTCAAAGGCCTTGCTGAAGTCCAGATAGGCCATGTCCACTGCCCTCCCTGATCCACCTCCCTAGTCACCCAGTCAAAAAATTCAACGAGGTTGGTCTGACATGACCTCCCCTGGTGAAACCATGCTGCCTTGGGTCCTGTTGTCCATTGACAACCAGATGTTCCACCAATCTCTCCTTCAGTAGTGCTTCCATGATCTTTCCCACTACCGAGGTGAGGCTGACTGGTCTGTAGTTCCCTGCTTCCTCTTTGTTCCCATTTTTGTATAAGGGGACTACATCTGCTGTCCTCCAGTCTTTGGGTACCTCCCTGTTTCCACTGATTGGCTAAACAGGATAGCCAGAGGTTCAGCCACCACCTGTCTTAGTTCTTTAAGGACCCTGGGTGCACTCCATCTGGCCCCATTGCTTTATCAACTTTTATTACTTCCAGTTCCTTCAGGACCCTTTCTCGTAAAGGGACTTGTGACCATTTCTGCACCATTCTCACCCCTTGTACTCCTTCAGACCCATTACCTCCTCCTCTTCAGTAAAGACCGAGCAGAAATACCTGTTCAATATGTCAGCTTTACTGTTGTCATCCTCCATGCAGCCCCATCCTCCCCTTCAGTCTCACTATCCCTCCTTTGTCTTTCTTTTTCACTTATGTACCTGTAAAAGGTTTTGTCCCCTACCCACTGATTTTACAATGTGTTCTTCTGTCTGAGCTTTGGCTTCCTTACTGACCTCCCTGCCTCCTTTGCTTCTCCTGGTACTTCTCCCTATCCCCTACTGCTCATGCTTTTTGTATTGCCTGAATGCAATCTTTCTGGCTTTCACTTTCTTTGCTACCTCTTTGGAAAACCATAATGGTCTCCTCTTCCTTTCCTCTTGCTAACCTGCTTAATGCATAATTCTGTTGTTCTTGTAATCCCCATTTTAAATACTGCCCACTGTTCCTCAACCCCTGATTCCTGTCCCATTCCCTTAATGCCTCTTTCAAGTATCTCCCATTTTCCCAAAGTCTGCCCCTAAAATCCAGGATACGTGTTTTTGTGTGGTTTGGTTCTGCTCTTTCTGTGATTTTAAACCACAATGACTGGTGGTCACTGTTTCCAGGTGCTCCCCATTGTTACCCCATCACACTGTCCCTGTTTGTGAGCACAAGGTCCAGTATTGCCTTCTGCCGAGTTGGTTCCATGACCAGTTGGTTGAGGAAGGCACCTGAAGGAGTCCAGGATAAATCTGCTCCTAGTTGATGCTGCTGCTGGGATGCTCCAGTCCACGTCTGGAATATTGAAGTCTCCAACCAATACTACTCACCCTTGTCTGCCATCCTTTGGATGGCTAGCATCAACTCCCTATCTGTTTCTTCCTCCTGGGCTGGTGGTCTATAGACCACACCTGTGCGGATGGCTGTCCCCATTTTCCTTTCCAGCTTAACCCACAGTATCTCTCCCCATTTTGTTCCTCCTGGATCTCTGTGGCCCTTATGTCATTTTTCATACAGTGCCACTCCTCCTCCCTTCCTGCCTGCTCTGTCTCTTCTGAATATGTTGTAGCCAGGTATGGCCATCTCCCAGTCATGGTTATCATTACACCAGGATTCAGTGATGGCCACAATGTCCAGGTCTGACTGTACCATGACGGCCTCAAGATCTTCCATCTTGTTGCTAAGGCTCCTGGCATTTGCACATGGCTTTCCATGATTTGACCTCCCTAGACTGTTTCACTTTTCTACTCCAGCCCCTTCCTTGGTTGTCATTTATCCCTGGTTCTCCTTGCTGTCTGCCCTTCTGCTGAATTTTGCCCCTTTCTGATTATCCACCTCTTGGGCACTAATCTCCATCTTCTGCACACTGCTTTGCAGAGATAGCCACTCCTCTGGTTCACTGGTTCCACTGCTAGCTGTGGGGTGAGCAAGTAGGTACTCTCCTTGCTGGCCTGCACCCTCCTTTGCTAGTTTAAATGCTTGTCAATGTAGCATTTAAACTTATCATTGAGTCTTGGATTCCCCTCCAGGATGGATGCAAGCCGTCAGGCTTGAACAAACCTCCATCCTCCAGGTGGTTCCCCAGTCACCAATGAATCCAACCCTTCCTCACAGCACCAGTTCTTGAACCATGAGTTAAAGTTCCTGGTGCATGCACTCCTATGCTCTCCTTGCCTCTCACAGGTAGTACTTTGAGAAAGTGACAGAAGTAGCTACTTGCTTGAGACCCTCCCAGTTTCCTAAACTCTTCCCAAACTTCCTTTGCTCCCATTTGCCAGGTCATTAGTACCTAGGTGAATAATGACATCCAGCTCACCCTCCCGTCTTGCCTTCCCATTGAGCCCCAGGATCTTCCTTCCATCTCTCCATGCCGTGGCACCTGGTAGGCACCTCACCTCCCTGTCCTCCCTTCCTGTGTTCTAGCTGGATCCCTCTTATGATGGAGTCCCCACCAGGATTCACTTCTTCTCCTCCTCTGGCGTCCACTGCTTTCCCCGCTGAGGTCACCTCCTTGGCTAACCTCCACATCCTTTCCTTCCACTTCTTTGGGTACCTATATTTGGTTGTCCTCATTTGCCAGTGTGGCATATGAGTTCTTGAGTGGAATAGGATCTGGTATGTGCCTCTGCCTGACTGCTCTAACCTCCCTGAGCCCACTGTCATCCAAGTGCTCCTCGTTCTCGCATCCTTGAGGCAGTTGCATTGGACTGGTGGTCCCTGGATAGGGGTGATGGTACTCCTGACCCAGTTACTTCCGCTCTGAGTCTGGCTACCTCAATCCACAGTCCAGATAGATGCATGCAGACAGGGCAGCACCTCAGTGTCCAGAAGGTCTGCCTGAATATGGCTGCCCCACAGCCACTGCATTGCACCACTCCCCACATTATACTGCAATTCCACTACTTGTCTGCTACTGAAGTCTTCCTAGTTCCCTTTTATTAATTTACTGTACTAAAAATCCTGCCACTGATCCTCAGATTTTTTTTTTTAAGAAAAGAAACCAATAAATAAATAAATGAGTCAAAACACCTGTGTTTAGCTCCTGTCAATCAGATTTAACAGGGCATATAATTAAGAGTTGGGGAAGGGGAGAGGGGGCAAAATTTGCAGCAATTAAAGACAGTATAGAATTACACCACCACTATGTTTTAAATTCTCAACAGCCCAAAACAATTATAAGTAAAGACAACAAAGAAAGTATAGTGTCACTAGAAGCCCACAATCTAAGTTTAAAGAAAATAGCAATTACCACTTACTCTAAAGCACTGAATTGAATATGTTTCCTTCCTTCCCCTTCTGGCTTCTTCTGAGAAAACAAAATCTGCTTGCTACTTTAACTCTGACTAACCCCCACCTCCAGTTATCACGTAGCTGAGGTCAGAGGCCAGACAATTAACACCCTTCACCTAACTACAGGCAGTCAGACAAGCCAAGATAAAATTTGCAGCAATTAAAGACAGCACAGAATTACACCACCACTATGTTTTAAATTCTCAACAGCCCAAAAACAATTATAAGTAAAGACAACAAAGAAAGTATAGTGTCACTAGAAGCCCACAATCTAAGTTAAAAGAAAATAGCAATTACCAGTTACTCTAAAGCACTGAATTGAATATGTTTCCTTCCTTCCCTTCTGGCTTCTTTCTTCAAGATCAGGTCCAAAGGGAGCAGGAGGCCTGTAAATTGGACTCAGACCTGGTCAAAAGCCTTCACAAGGCTAAGAGAGATCAGCTGAAATCCATGGGTGATGTCAATGCTTAACTCCGACTTTTTGAGGGAGGCATGGCAGTTACAGGTGTTAGTAAGGATAGAAGTAAAGAAGCAGAGGGCAGAGTCAACATCTGGGGCTATGAACACTGTGGACCAGTCCACCAAAGCTAGATCCAAGAGAAGGGCATCAGTATCAAGGGCATTGAGAGCCCTAGGACCACATATATTTGGCGGCTGAGTGGGGAGTTGCACCTTCCTGACACAATAGGTTAGGCAGAGATCACTGAATATATCAGAAAGAACCCGGTAGTAGTGATTGAGAAAGTATCCTGGAAATGCGAGTGGTAACATTGGCCTAAAGCTGGCCTGAAGAGAATCCTTTTGGATCTTTAAATTAAGGGCCACCATCCCCAGGTGTTAATGGCAGAGTGGAGATCACCCCCTTTGTAAGAACACAACATAGCTTCAAGTTTAGCATGTTACATTATGTTACGTGTTTGAAGCTGATCAGATCTCACTATTGTAACTTTTTTGCCATGCTTTTTTCTTTTCTCCTGTTTCTGTTTTACTGTATCACTGTCTCTGCACCAGCACCAGTGTTTAGTACTGTCAAACTCACTGCACCTAATTGCCATGATGATCCTGTCCCTTTAAAGGAGAACTGTGCTGAACCTGAAACAACCCATTTTCTTAGTAGAAGCTGCATTTTAAACAGTGGTTACAATTCTGTTATGGGTCCATCTACAGTATAGCCCTATTAGTAACCTTAGTGAATATTTCTAGTTTACACTCAGTGTTAGTACTAATTTAGAACTTGGTGATGTAGCTTATGTCCCTGCCAACCACACAGTTCAATAGTAGAACAAGAATGCATTGTTGCAACAATAGAGGAGCTGAGCAAGGAACATAAACCACATCATACAGTTCTAAAAGGGTACTTGCCACCAGTGTATAAATCAAAACACCCACAACTTGACAGTCTGTAGAGATGGAACAGTAACAGAAGTGGAACCAGTATTCAGGTAAGTTCTGGTCAGAGCCAATATGGCTGTGGAGGGCTTTAGGAGTGGCAAGAGCGGTGAACAGAATATGCTGGCTCGCTGCACAGCAGTCAGTTGTAATACTGCAGCAATTACAGTACTGTGCAAGCGTGATACTTGCACATGTGCAGTTTGCCCTGAAGTCAGCTTTCGCAACATGGCAGTGCTGACATAACTACATGTAACAACTCAGTCCCCTTGGATTACTAGAATCTCATTAGTACTAGTCTTTGGCAGGTAGGAAAAGGCAGTTGTTGGGGAGCTTATTAGGGATTTCTACATAATGACATCATCTACATTGAGCTAGCCTGAGAGAAGGATGATTATATCATTTAGAACTGTCTCAGTAGCATAATCATTTTAGAGTCAGATGTTCTCTGGGAGCTTAGAATGTTCACCAGTAAGTTCAAATGTGGCAGTCAGAGTGGCAGGAGGTCTGCCATTGGGGCTCTGTCAAAGGAGCATTGTTATTTCTCACCCTAGTTTGGTAAAATCTTCAGATAGCCTGCAGGACTCTTTAGTTTCACTCCAGGGGAGTAAGAGGGAATGCAGTTCTTGTGGATACAAGGAACAATCACCTGAAGTTTCTGAAGTTAACAGCTGCCTTAAGGAAGAACAATGAGTAGAATCTGACAGCTACCACAGAAAGAAGGTACCTTTTGTTCTTTCCATCATGGGGAGGAAGGAACAACTAATCTGTGAGTATAGAATTTGAGACTGTTCTCAGGGAATTGTCTGAGATGTGTGCCCTAGATAAGGCTAGATCACACTAGTCAGGACCCCTTTCGCCACAACTATGCTAAATTTAAAGTGAAAGTTGGGAGTCTTTAGCAATTCATTGGGGATTGAGACTCATTTGGTGTAACCCTGAAGGAATGGCAGAGGCTGTTTGGGGCAAAGGTGGAAGGAATGCCATGTGGAGTTTCAGGCAGGGCTAAGTGGTTCTTGGATGGCATCCGTGTTCCTGGGCAAAGACCATGCACCAGGAGGATTTTAAAGTGTGTGGCACATCCCACAGATATACACTTTGAACATGGAAATGTGTAGAAAATGTTTAAGGGTGTGGCACATCCCTTAGATATACACTTTGGAAGAGAGACAGAGATGTGTTTGTGGAAAGCAGTGCCTCCCTACTTCAAGTCATAATGCTCTGTTGTAACATCACAATATGTTACCATGAGAGTAACTGTGATTTCACAAGCAGTGCATTATGACCTCAGGTAGGGAGACAGCAACAGAAATATGTTAACTCTTCAGGAGCAAAAATCCTTTTTTATGCAAATGACCTCAACAATAAATAATGAGGAGGAGGAATAAAGAACTAATGTGAAATACATGGGAGGAGGAATAAAGAACTAATGTAAAATATATGCTGAACTTTATCTAAATATTATGTGTTGTTAAAGTTCTCCTGATGGTGTCAGCTGCTCTTAAGCTTATTTTTCTTGTGTTTTAATCATTGTTATTTACTAACGCTAGCGCAGACACAAACAGACAGTTTTAAAATGAAGCTTCAGTTGGTTTATAGCTTTTCTCAGGGAGTGAACTTTCAAATCAGTGAAATTTGATCTTGGGATAGCTTTCTTTGATGGAACTTATGTTGTCTTGTTTAGAATTTCACTTAACTGGCATAGTAATTTGTAAAGCTGAGGCTGTTAAAGAGTGCAATAGGGTTATGCCAAACAAATGTAAATATCTCTAAAAGTATACAAGTTACAGATAATAAACCTGTATGAAAGTTGTTCAGGACAAAGAGACCTTCAAATGAGCACATTCATTAAGCTGCACTAATTTCTAAACTATGGCCATCTGATTACCTCAATTTTCATTTTCATAGGAGTTATGCCAAACAAATGTAAATATATCTAAAAGTATATATGTTACACATAAATCATCATATGAAAGTTGTTCAGGACAAAATGCATTTCCAGTGAGCCTATTTATTAAACTGCACTCATTATATTTTTTTAAACTATGGCCATCTTATTACCTGAATTTTCATTTTTCTTCACAATTTTCACCTTTTGGATGGCTATAGTTAAAACATCTAATGAATTCAGATTAGTGACTATCCTCATTTGAAAGGTTGTTTTGTCCTGAACATCTTTCATGTTGATTGTATATTGGTAACTTCTATGCTTTCTGAGATATTTACATTTGTTCGGCATGGCTCCTACTGTGTTCATGCAGAGAGAGAAAAAATGAGGTTATTTGAAGTTCATATTTTAAAAACATAAAGAATTCAAGATTAGTGACTACCCTCATGTGTCATGTCTTTTATCCTGAACAACTTTCATGCAGGTTGTTTTTGTGCACCTTGAATAGTTTTAAAGATATTTAGATTTGTTTGGAAAGTGTGCACATTTGCTGTCACAGAAAAGCAGCTAAGAAAGAAGGGAGTGTTTTTAACTGCCATAGTGATTTGCAGTTATGGAAAAATACACTGAAAAGTACTGAAAATTGTGTTCCACGGAAAGCCCTTTTTAATCTAGCAGGGTGGCTGCAGGCTCTGCCCACAGCCATAAAATCAGCTTGTAAAGGAAATGATGTACAGGTTCAGCACAGTTCTCCTTTGAGAGAACTGCCTATTTAAAGAGGAACTTCCATTGTCATGGCAGATTCTTGAAAAAGTGCACAAGCACAAAATGTTGGGGCACTTTTCCTGCACTATAAGTTGTTTCTGCCACTTTGCTGTACCATCATGGATATTTAATAAATTTATTACAGGACATCAGCGCTTGTCTTGTGGCGGATGTTTGACTAACACAGTCAACTGGTGTGAGGGTGCATGGGCAGTTTTCCTTTATCTTCTGTTAATCTCCTTGCCCTTTTAGAGCATCATCAAGGTTTTTGCATCATAACCCTGCTAAGAAATCTACCCCGATTCCTGCACCTCATGTTCAAATTCTGATTCTCTGGAACAGTTATGCCTAATGCATAAAAGCTGTCCATTAGGGATAGACTTGATGAGACTTCTCTGGCAGTTGCTGTCTGATCTGAGAAGGCTGTTCATAGCTGTCAGTTTTCAATAGCTTTACTTGATACCACACCATTCTCAGTCATACTCAGAGTAAGGTGTGTGTGATAGGATGCTCACAAACTTGTAGGTCATAGAAGCTGTGAGAATAGGGGAACCACTGAAGAACAGTGATCATAACCCCATATGGTTCAAACTGGCCCTTGGGTCCAGAAAACCCCAATTGAAAACTGAAATCCTGGATTTTAGAAGGTGGGTTTCAGCAGGCTGAGGGAGCTGGTCAGGGAAAGCTAGTTGGGGTGGACAGCATAAGTGGAGTGGAAGAATGATGGGGACAGTTAGGGGCCATTCTCAAGGCATCTAAGCTATGCTTGAGAATAGTAACCAAAAGAACAAGCTCAAGAGACCACTATGATTCTCAGCAAGAGTAAGGGAAGTGGTGAGGGACTAGAAAAGGCCTTCTGTAAGTATAAAGAAAAGTAAGAGTAGAAGGAATTGAGAGACTGTTTCTGAAATATAGGGTGGTGAAGAGGGCAGTTGGGGCAAAAGCAGACACAGAGCTATGTATTGCAGAGTGAGTCAAGAGCAGAGAAAAACATTCTTCCAATATACTAGGTATAAAAGAAAGAAAGGAGAGGAATTGTAAGGCAAGCTGAAGGTGATAGGCTGACAGAAGAAGATGGGCAAAGGCTGCTGTCCTAATGATTAATTTTGCTCATTTTTCACCAGGAGCATGGTGGATCTTGCCAGAGAGTGGCATCAAAATAGTTTCTAAGGGTCCCAGAAATGAGGCAGCCATTATTTATACATGAAACGATCAGGAATGGACTAGCAGAACTAATGATAGATAAGGCCCTGGGACCAGATGGGTTGTTTCTGAGGTTACTTAGGGAACTGGCAGTGGAAATGACTGAACCCCTGATAGGTCTATTCAACATCTCACTGAGGACGGGTACTTCTGTGGAACTGAGGGTATGGATGTTCTGCTCCATAAGGGGAGGGCAAGGAACAAGCAGGGAACTATCAGTCTTATCTCTATTGTAGGGAAGCTGATGGAGTCACTGGTCAAACAGGACCTTGTGGACTACCTGGAGAGTAAGGGTCTCCATGATAGTAAACGGCACAGATTCATATCAGGGAGGTCTTGTCAGGCTAACCTGATAAGTCTTCTTTGACTGTATGATGATCGAATTGGGAGTATTGTGAAATCCTGAAACTTGGAATCCAACATCAGGATCCTGAGCCCAACAGCTCAACATTTCGTTGCCCAATGAATTGCCATCTCAAAGGTGGAAAGCCCGACACCTGAACATACAATGACTGTGGAGTTGGTTATAGTATTTTAGGGAGGTATGAGGGCAAAGCCTCCCCTGTAATGGGAGTGGTGGAGGCAGGCCCTGCGCCACCTATGAAACTGCCATATTTGCACTGTTAGCTATCCACTGTAGAGATGGTGATTCATCCAGCAAATGAAATGTCAGGCTGTCAGGCTCAGGATCCTGGGTGTTAGGATTCCATAAGTAATCTGAGAGAATTGGATAAGGGTCACGCAGCAGATTTGCTCTACTTCAACTTCAGCAAGCCTTTTGACTCAGTCTCCACAGATGCTTGCTTAAGAAGTTGGAGGATTTGGGTATGGCTAAGGTCAGAGTAAACTGGTAGGCACCTGGCTACAGAGGAGGTAGCAGATGGTTGTGGCCAATGTCATTAACTCAGAAGAGAGGAAGTCACAAGCAGGGTACCACAGGGATCTGTCCTGGTCTGGTCCTCTTCAATAGGTTCTTCAGCAAAATAGGTGAAGGAATCCAGGGCAGTTTGTGTCTCTTCGAGATGACATCAAGCTCTGTGGGAGGGTGGATAGTGATGAGGAATGAAGGAAATGCATAGCAACTTTCAAAAGTTAGTAGGATGGTCTCAAGGTTTTGCAGTTGAAATTAATGCAAAAAGTGCAACATAATGCACCTAGGGAACAAGAACCCCAGAATCAAGTACTGGATGAATGGTGTGAGACTTAGCATTTCACTTCAGGAACAGGACCTAAGAGTTATCATCATCATTGACTCACTCAATTGAGTCAGTGTAGCAAGGCATATAGCAAAGCGAGTATGATACTGGGAGAGGGGCATTGATAGCAGAAGGTAAGAGGTAATACTTCCCTATATAGATCCTTGGTGAGGTCATACCTGGAGTACTGCACCCAGTCCTGGAGTCCTCACTTCAGGAAAGATAGGGATAGGCTGGAGACAGTGCAGCACAGGGTAAGAAAGATGATTTAGGGTCAACAGGGCAGGTCCTATGAGGTACACCTCAAGGCATGGAATATGCACTCACTGGAGACCAGAAGGGGTGGGGATATGATAGTGACCATCAGGTTTCTAAAAGGAGATAACAAGGAGCTATTTAGCTTGAATACTAGTTCTTGGTCATGTGAACATGAGTGGAAACTAACAGTGGAGGGGTTCAGGAGGGTCATGAGGAAGTAATATTTTACAGAAAGAGTGGTGGAACAATGAAAAGTCTACCAGTCAAAGTAGTGGTGCAAAACCATTGGTGGTTTCAAGCATGACTGGGACAGAATAAACGGTATAGTGGTTTCTCAGGGCAGCAGAAACTGGGAGGGAATGGGGAGATGAGAGGATAGGACCCTGGAGGACAATAGGTGCCAGGGATAAGTAGGGAACTGGGAGACTGAATGGACCAGTGGTCTTTTTTCGCTGTCATTGTCTTTGTTTCTAAGTAAGATCCAGAAAGTTTAGGCTGTATTTGCTATTACTCATGAATCTTAGATTCAGATCATTTTGGAAAACCAAATCATGAAATCTCTGACTTTCTGTTCTGCCTTCCACAAACAGACCACATCACCAATCTAATGATGCTATTTTTTGTGTGGTCTGTGTGTGGGTTATGTATATATATTTTTCTTCCTGGTAATCAAAGAAAATGTTCACCTTCTGCCCTTCGTCCCCATCTTGTTTTTTGTTTCTTGTTTGGTTGCCCTTCTTTTCCACTTGGATTATTTTTGTTTATTGTTTGCCCTTTGTTGTCTATTGGATAAAAAAATGCACTGATTTGGGGTACTTGTCTTGCACCCACTTGTTCTTATACTGAGCTTTCTGCTTACTCACTGGAGCAGCTGTTGTTACCTGATGTTCTTGGAGTGGTTGATTCTGTTTTCTGCTTCTTGATTTTGGACACCACCTACTAGAGGATCTTTGCCATATTCCCCAGGAATACACATGGCCATCACTGTACAGCTTATTTTGCTTCCTCTTTACAATCTCAGCTTCATGTTTGTTAGTTCTGTTACTTTGCTTTTTGTCTAGTTTTTCAAAACCATTGTGGTCTCGATAGTTGAGCAGGTCTTTTTTGACCACTGCTATTTCAGCAGTGAGTTCTCAAAACTTTTCTGTAGCTCAAGGAACCTCTTCAAGCACTCTGCTTCTGTCTGTTCCCACCCTTTCCTATTACAGAATTCTTGCAGTCCACCTGAAGGTGTTTTAGTGATTATCAACCCTGGGGCCTGTTTCTTTTCAAGGTATATTTCAAATGATATTACATTTTAAGTTAAATTTATTTCACTGTGTAAGCCCCTCATTGGGCATACCTTCTGAGCCATGGTGCTTCGTTGCCCTGTCAGGATAGTGAGGGGTCCCATGCATGATTCGGACCCACTGCTCCTCTTTTGCGGCTCCATGATGCATGTTCCTGGTGCTGGGTTTTGTGGGTGACTGAGTGCCAGGTACATTGTTGCTGCACCTCCAGGCACATTTTGTGGCAGTTTAGGGGGCCAAATTGAGGGAACAAAATAGATAGTGTACATACTTGTGGTGTGCACTTGTTGTGTAGGCACAGCCATCAAAAGCAGAGGACTTGGTGGAGCTCCTGCTCTGGATCCTGGGTCTGATGTGCCTGGGCTGGGCTCAGGACTATTGCAGGAAAGAAGGAAAAATGTAATAATAAATTACATTGTGTTCATAGTTCAGTGGTCTGTACATCTGGGCATGCGCCGCTGCCATTGGGGAGGGATTTAAAAGAGCTGTAGCTCCATTTTGGAGAAGAGTAGTTTGCTGTTGGCTGGCACTGTAGGCACAATGTAAATAATTGATGGGACTACAAGTCCTATGAGACTTGTTGGGTGCAGAGAATTTGGTGCCTTGTGTTTCAGTCCAGGACTGGACCCTTGGTTTGGAGGGTTTGTTTTGGCACCTGGAGGACTGTATAAATAAGGTGTGTTTTGCATCCTTAGGGAGAGATAATCAGGAGAAGTGAGAGGTTGGAGCCTGGGTGATTGCCTGCTTGGCCATAGAGGCCATCATTTATTTTGTTGCTCGGGCAGTCCAGTGTTGGGAAAGCATCTGAGATGGTGATGGCAATTTAGTTTAGAAGCCCCATGTTGGGGCTAGTGAGGAGATCTGTTCCCTTGAAGATGGGGAAACCACAGTGGCACTTGATGGATGAGGAGAGAGATGGCTGTAAGATGGGAGCTGCAGAGGAACACAGGTGAGTGGGACCCCTTGGAAAGAGAATAAGAGAAAGGAGAAGGGTAGCTGAGAGATGAGGAGAATGAGGGGTCCAGGAAAAGCCCCAGGTCCCAGATATTATTTGGCAGTGGCACCAATTAAGGAAGGATTGTGAGTGGGATCCAATAGGGAGCTAGGGGACTCATTGGCACCCTCTCCTGGCTCCATGGAGACCCCTGTGGATATTGATTCAGTTCTTGTACCAGAAAATGAACTGATGCTGCTTATGGAGTAGAGGCCTGATTTGGCCATAAGCCAAGCTGCCCGGATGTGGACTGTTTGGCTGCCTAGGTGACAGGTAGCCACCTAGACTTTATGCTCAACTGTGACCTTCATGATCCAGAGTAAACCAAGCTTATAATGTGACCCTATGGTCAAGAGTAACTTCATCTGTGTTTTCCTGCTCCACGGATTGACTGTTCCTGTTTATTAACTATTCATTAAATGGGATCCCCTCTTTTCTGCAGAGTGGAGTGTTGCCTCATTTGTTTGGAGGAAATGTGTGCTACTAACAAAAGAAGTGTGCTCCACAGGCAGCTCCCAGTGTGTGCTTCCAGAGTGTACATCCGGTGATGTGAAGGTCCAAGGAGGAAGGACGTTAAAAGGCCCACCTGGTAAAGACTTTCTACAAAGGCCATTGTAAGTGAAGATGGAAAGGTTTGACAGGCTAAGACCATCACCCTCCATGCTCTTGCCACCTAGTCAGCACCCAGAGCTTGAGGGCACCTCAGCTTCATCAGGTCTGGTAATCCAGGCCAACCAGGTATGTAGACCTTTTCCACTGTATAGTGCCCCTACCTTGGACATTTTACCATCAAACCCCTAGACATGGGATGGGGGATTACAATGTGGAAGCACATCCAGGATGTTAATTTTGGATTCCCCAGCCTTAGCAGACTTTAAAATGGGTGGTGGGTAAGCTGTGAAGTCCCTCCCATCAGCTGGACTACTAATTGCACAGTTAAGATGGTGTGTGGGCCGGGACATTTCGAGCCATTTTGTGGGGCTGCAAGAACTATTGCTTCCATCAGTGGTGCCAGGACTGGGAGCAAGTATAGACTCAGTTGGAGCAGAGACTGTGAAGTGGGAAATGTCCCTTTTGCCTAGGGCCCAGGTATGGGGTTGTTAGCCCATCACATATGCAGAGCCCCATGGACTTGGATTGAAGAAACAGCCCCATGTAGAGACTTATGAACTGTTTGCATGGACAATGGGCTTTTCAGGGAAATTAGTATTTCACGTGAAAACATGGTGTAACGTTCTTTACCCTGTTGGTATCATGACCATTATTTGTTTAAATGTTGCACTTTGTTAATGTCATATTTTGAATAAGAGGTACCTTGCTTTAAAGTAAGTGATGGTTAAAGATAGGGATATTTTATTCTGGGGAATAACAGAAATGTTTTGTATGAGAATGATTTCAATTTCTAAACTGTTTTCTTGGTTGTAGTAAATTTTGTAGAATAGCTGAGAGTGAGAAAACAAAAATGTTTAGTGATGTGATTTTACTGTAATGTGGTGCCTAATGCTTACAGTTTGGCATTTATGGTGTTTGGGTTAACTACAACTTCCAGGCAGTCCAATTCAGGCAATTGGCAGCAATACTAGGGTAATTTGTAAGTTTGTTTATGTTATGGGGACTTGGGACGCTGTGTATTCTGAAAGCAATCCATCTAGTAAGTCCAGTGGCGGGTGGCAGGTGTAACAGATAGAGGTCCAGGGCAGTTTTGAAAGCTTAGTAAGTGTTGGTCAGATAAGTGGCCCCAGGTGGTTTAGAGAGCTGGGTCAATGTTTGTTTGGTTGTATTCATTAGGTAATGATAGCTTAGGTATAGTGTAAGAGTAGTGAAAATAGTTTTATGGTAGGCTCTGGCTCGCCAGGATGGTGAGCATTTATGGGAGAGTGTAAGCCCCCAAATTGGGCTTACCTTCAGAGCCAGAGTGCTCTGTTGCCCTGTCGGGACAGTCAGCAGTCCTGGGCATGATTCAGACTCATTGCTTTTCTCTTTTGTGGCTCTGCGCATGCTCTCTGGTGCTGGGTTGTGACAGGTGGCCAAGTACCGGGTATGTTGTTTCTGTGCCTCTGGGTGCATTTTGCAACATTTCGTGGGGGCCATAATTGGGGAAAAATAGACATTGCATATACTTACGGTCCACACTTTGCTATGCAGGCATGGGCACCGAAAGTAGAGGATTTAGCGGAGCAGCTGCTCCGGTCCTGGAGTCTGGTGTGCTTGGGCTGGGCTCAGGACCACTGCAGGAAAGAAGGAAAAAATGTAATAAATAATAAATAAAATTTTGTACATAGTTTCGACAGTCTGCACTTCTAGGCATGCGCAGTCACTGTTGGGGAGAAAATTTAAAAGAGCAGTAGCTCCATTTTGGAAGAGAGTAGTTTGGTGTCAGCTGGCACAGTAGGGCACAATGTAAATAATTATTTATTGGGACTACGAGTCCCGTGAGATTTGTTTAGTGCAGAGAGTTTGTCGCCTTGTGTTTTGGTCCAGGACTGGACCCTTGGTTCGAGAGTTAGTTTTGGTGCCTGGGGGAATGTATAAATAAGGTGTGTTTGGCACCTTTAGGAGAGATAACCAGGGCAAGCAAGATGTTGGAGTGGGAGTGATTGCCCACTCAGCCACATAGGTCATGGTTTGTTTTGTTGCCCAGACTGTCCAGTGCTTGGAAAGCATCCAATGTGGCGGTGGTCCAATTAGTTGGGAGCCCCATGTTGGAGCTGGTCGGGGATCTGTTCCCCTGAAGATGGGGAGCCACAGCGGTGCTGGATGGGAAAGGAGAGAAACAGCTATGGGATGGGACCTGAGGCATTGGGGTTGGACAGAGTTAAGCAGGCCTAGAGGACCACTGGTGAGTAGTACCCCTTGGAATGAGAAGAAGAGAAAGGAGAAGGGCACCTGAGAGTTGAGGGGATCCAGGGGTCCAGGCAAAGCCCTGGTCCCAGAGAGTGTTTGGCAGTGGCACCAATTAAGGAGGGACTGTGATCAGGGTCCAGTTGTGAGCTAGGGGACTCGAAGCACCGCTCCTGGCTCTGTTGTGACCCGTGTAGACTGGCCCAGTTTCTGGGCCAGAAAATGAATGGATGCTCCTTATAGAGTAGAAGCCTGATCTGGCCATATGCCAAGCTGCCTGCATGTGGACTGTTTGGCTACCTAGGCAACAGGTAGCCACCTCAAACTTTATGCTCAACTAAGACCTTCACGCTCCAGAGTGAACCCAAGCTTATAATGTGACCCTTTAGTTCAGAGTAATTTTGTCTGTGTGTTTTCCTTTTCCATGGAGTGGCTGTTCTTGTTTATTAACTGTTCATTAAATGGGATTCCCTCTTTATGCAGTTCAGAGTGTTGCCTCATTTGTTTGGAGCAATGGTGTGCTACTAACAAAGAAGTATCACCTCCACAGTCAGCTCCCAGTGTGTGCTTCAGAGTGTGCATCTGGTGATGCAAAGGTTCAGGAGGAAGACATTAAAAGGCCCACAGGTGAAGACCATTATGATGAGGATGGCAAGTCCAGGTAGGTGAAGACATCACCCTCCATGCTCCAGCCACCTAGTCAGCACCCAGACATACAGGGGCACCCAGCTTCATCAGGTCTGGTAAGCCAGGCTGACCAGATATGTGGACCTTTACTGTTGTATAGTGCTCCTCCCTTGGACATTTTACCATCATATCGTTAGATGCAGGGAGGGGGATTACAACTGCAAAGAAGGTGTTTCAGCTAAAGGAAGTTTGTTTAAGGTCAGTTACCTCAGTTTGATGCTTAGGGTTTGTGTGAATTAAGCTTCTGTTTTGCTGCTTTCCTCTTCGGTTTAGTGCCACAGTATTTTCCAAACAGACTAGCTCATACTTCACATTTGTGGCACTAACTCAGTTCATTTCACATTCATGTGCTGTTATGAGTATAGTGCTGTTTGGACGTTAGCCACTTTCTTGAGAAAAGTGTCCAGGGACTGTAATATCACAACCATGGAAATGGCTGTGCTGCCTGGAGACAGTCTGAGGCGATGCTGAGGGGGATTTCCTTAAGTTTGCAAGAATGACGAACAGCAGTGCACTCAAAAGAAATACCAAAGCAGGCAATTTAGGCTAACATGTAGTACAGGTGTTATGTCTGCTCACGATGTTGTGTTGGCAATAAATCAGCTTATTTGCAGTTAAATTGTCTGCTTTTGGTATTCCTTTTGGGTGAGCTGTTGCTCATCATAACGATAATATCCCGCTGCTCTCTCTCCTGTTACTACAAAACCAGCACAGCAGTTAGTGCCTGTGGCTGCTTGATTCTGATAAGCTGTAGTCAGACAAGGCAAAGGTATGCATCTGTGCTCCTGCAGTGGCAGTAACTCGGTTCCACTGAGGGATAGCAAGCCTCAATCTCAGTACAACAGGATCCATGGACAGCCACACTCTAGAGAGAGACTCAGACTATATTAGTCCAAATTGAGACACTGGGACACCCCACAGCTTCAAATGTTGGTGTCACATATTTATTTGTAACAAAACATCCTGGTCTCAGTACAATCTCAACAACACTGTCTAGTTGCCCCAGCACTTTGTCTAACTCATCAGAGGGCAGGCTCATAGGCTGTAGACCACCTCTTATACTACTGCACTTAGCTTCTGCTAGCTCAGACTGATAGCTAAACTTTACAAATTAATTTTATTCCAACAACAGAAAGCCATCAATGATGCTATACAATAAGCGTCATCTTCCTGCATGGGTGTGATTAATGGATCTCTGAGAAGAGACAACATTACTACAGTGAGTAATTTTTTCTGATTGTTGCTGGTGCCAGTAGCCATGGGGCCCAAACCAAACACCTGAAACAGCACAAATGAAATGGCTAAGAACGTTAAATCCTGATTGGTTAAGAGGTACTTTCACTGTGCTGCTATTCCTGCACAGCAGCCCAACTGAAAGTAGTCCCAGCACAGTCTGGACTCAGCGCTCACATCAAAGTAATCAGCCTCTCATTCAGGAAAAATGCCGAAAACTATCATGGCAGCACCGTTTCTTTTCCCTTAGTAGTCCTGAGTAGAAAGGGCACATTGGGATGGTCTCTTGTTCTCTAAAGTCAGTACTGTAACAAAATGGGAAAAAATTCTCTTTACCAAAGATGCCAAATGCAGCCAAACCAATGATTTCACTCTTCAGCTTGTACTGGACTCCTGCTCCACCATCACCCACCAATGGACACTTTTTCAGTGCCTTCTTGTTCGCCTCTCATTGCAAAATACTTATTTTTTATTTGTTTTAAAATGGACAGAAAGGCTCTGCACTAAATAAAGCTTGACTATCTGCAGCTCTGCTCAATCTGACCACAGCTTCCTGCTTTTCTAACACAGGCCTGCTCTGCCACCAGTGCTAATAGTATCTTACTGCCTGATCCGACCGTCAGCCAGCAAACATGTCTTTCTGTGTTCTGAGGCCACATTAGTATCTGAAGTTGCTGCCTGCCCTCCCTCTGCCCTTACTCAACCTATTTACAAATAGCTGTCTATATGCAGTTTTGCACCATATTCAGGCAAGGCAGCAAAAACACGATGTCCAGTTTGGACTAGTTTTCATTTTTAAATTGTTGATTCAAAATTGTTAGGCTTTTTCTCCACATTTTGTACTGCAAAACATTATTATAAAATAGCCTATTTAGTTACAGGTAGCCCTTTCGTAGTCACAATAACACATTACAAGCGGGTTTGTTATGCTGGCATAATACCTTCTCGGGTGGTGGAAGCACTTAGCTTCACCTTGTGCTGCAACCCACCCAAGGTGGGCTGTTTTTCCACCATAATGCACTCTCTGTTATGCCTTATTGCTTAAATAACCAACATACAGCAAAATAAGGGTTACTCACCTGTAACCATAGTTCTAGGAGTGGTTTATGGTGTACAGCCACACTTCTGGCAGATTCCTTTCCCTTTAAATCTGAGACCAGAAGGTCTTCAAGCTGGCTTCTCCCACCCATCCAGGTGATATCCTCCTTGGCACCACTCCGTGACATCAGATCTTACCTGCTAGAAGCAAGATAGAGTGTGCCACATGCCAGGGGAGGTAAGGTGGGTTGTGTGGATGTACACCATATACCACTCCAGAGAACTATGGTTACGGTGGTAACCCTCAATTCTAATGAAATGGATATGGTGTACTATCCACACTTCTGGCAACTCTAGCAGTTCTCGGGAGGGAGGGCAAGGTGCACACCCCTATTTAGGGAAAGGAACTGAAGAACCGAGGCCCCAAAACCAAAATCCAGTATGACTTGAGGTCAATATGGTAGTGGGAGATGAAGGTGTGTGCTGACTTACAGGTAGCAGCCCTGCAGATCTCCTGCATAGGGACGGCACTGGAAGCAGCCACCAAGGCAGTGGTATGTCTGGTGGAATGAGTCCTAAGCCAAGCAGGCGCCCTACAAGCCAACCAATTTTAGTTATTTATTTATTTAAATATTTGGTAACCAGGAAAGGCACACTGAGCCAGGCTCATTTCCAGGTGCGACCCAGCGGTCGATGCAGGAGACTATCCACCTGCCAATTGTCTGTAGCTGCCAGTCTACCAGTGCGGCTTCAATGTAGGTGACATAGAGCTGGTGACCCTCTACCCGAACTCCAGCCACATGCTTCTTGTAATAAGTGAGCGTTCACCTCAGGTCCAATGAATTGAGCCTGTGCTTAGCCTCTGAGGTTGGATTGGTAAAAGTACAGTGGGAGGTTAATCACCTGGTTAAGGTGAAATTCTGAAACAATCTTTGGGAGGAACTTTGAGTGGGGCAGAGGCAAACTTTGTCCTTGTGGAAGACCAGTTAAGGAGACTCGACTGAAAGCGCCTGATGCTCCCTGATCCTTCTGGCGGAGGTGATAGCCACCAAGAAGGTGGTCTTCCATGACTGGTGTGACATCTCACACCTGTGCATGGTTCAACTGGCTTGCCCATAAGCATCTCTAAAACCAGCAACAAGTCCCAAGATGGAGGTGGTTCATGCACCAGCAGGTACAAGTGGTCAAGGCCTTTGAAAAAGCACCTAGCACCTTCTCCTGCACCACCACTGACATACCAGCCCTCGCCATTATGCAGAGATGGCTGCCAGGTGCACCTTTAGGTCATCAACCAAAGGCCAGACTGGGAGAAAAACCACAGGTAGTCAAGGATGCTAACCACTGGGCAGGACAAGAGGTCAAGCTTCTTGACCTGGCACCAAATGGAAAATCTTTTCCATTTAAAGACATAACGCTGATGATTTTACTCCTTTTCAAGAGGCCTCAATGACATGGAGGACCTTGTCAGAAGGCCCAAAGCCTGGAACTCTAACTGTTCAGGAACCAGGCCATCAGGTGCAGTAACTGAAGGTCCAGGTGGGGCGCTCCCTAAGAGCATGGGAGTAGGTCCAGGCAGAGAGGCAGACACCACAGAGGCCTACAGCTGAGACTGAGGAGATCAGGGTGCCAGAACTCGCACATCCAGTCCTGAGCCACTAGGATCATCTGAGCCTTGTCCCTCCACACCTTGATCAGCACCTTGTGGATCAGGGAAAGGGAGAGAAGGCGTACATGAGGCCTGGGGTCCAGGGCCTCAAGAAGGCATCTCTTAGCAGCGTCCAACACTAAGGGGAGGCAGCATAAAACTGCCTCAGCTTTACGTTCTCCTGAGAGAGGCAAACAGGATGACCTGGAGAGTGTCCTACTGGGAAAACAGGCAGTTGTCTACCTCCTGGTGAAGGGACCACTGTGAGACACCTCACCCACTCGGCTGAGGGCACCCGCCAGCTGGCTGGATATGCCAGCCACATGAATCACCAGAAGGTCAGCACCCAAGCTGTGAACAAAGGTCCAGATACAGGCGCTTCCTGGCACAATGGGAGGGAATGTATCCCACCCTGTTTGTTGAGGTAGTACATGATCGTCGTGTAGTCCATCTGGACCTGGACAACCTGACTTCAAATGTGCAGAGTGAATGCCGTCAATGCAGCGTTGATGTGACATCAGAACTCTCCAGGGGACAAGAGGCTGTAGGACTCTAGGAGACCCTTTGGTGGGCTCCCCAGCCCAGCAGAGAGTTGTCAGTCATAAGAGAAGAGTAATCAGCGGCTCTGGGCAGACAAATGGGATTCCTTCCTGGAGATGATCCGGGACTAGCCACCACTAGACAGCATCCCACATCAACTGTGACACCGTGACCAGCTAATCAAAGTGCCTGAGGCACTGAGACCACTGCCAGTCCTGCCCCCATTGCAGGGGTGCATCCTCCAGTGGGCCCATCGGACCATGCTTGTACAGGCCACCATGTACCAAAGGAGGCACAGAAAGTCCCAGGCAGGGCATGATTACCAACCCAAAATGATTGGACAAAGGAGGTAAGATCCACTGCTCTGTCTGCCGTGAGTCGGACCTTGGCCCGAGGAGTCAAGCTCTGCCCTGATGAAATGGATGACTTGTGAGGGGCTGAGTTCTGACAAGGCCTCATTGACTAGGAAGCCCAAGGCCAAGCTGGTTTGGAGAACCAGATCCCTGAACTGCTCCATCTCCTCTCTGGAGGAACTGGTGATCAGCCAGTCATCCAGGTACAGGTACACCCAGACTCCTCAGCACCAGGAATACTGCCACCACTGCTATGCACTTGGTGAAGGCCCTGGAGGGAGGAGGAAAGGCTAAATACATGGCACGGAACTTGTCCTGTATCCCTCCTACCGGAATCACAGGAACCGCTGGTGGGAAGGACAGATGGGTATGTGGAGAAGACATCCTGAAAGTCCAATGAGCAGAATAACATGTCCTGCTCTAGGGATGGAATGATCTGATTCAGGGTTACCATCCAGAATTTGTGTGGCTTGAGATATTTGTTGAGATCATGCAGATCCAGTATGGGTGACATCTCCCCGCCCATCCCTTTTGGAACCAGAATATATCTGAAACAAACCTCAGATTGAAAGCAGTGCCCAGGACACAGACTACAGCTTCTTTTGAGAAGCTGGGAGATGTCTTCTCAAAGGGCAGACAACATGTCCACAGATGCCGTGTTCTCCCATGAGGCATGGGCTGGGCTGGGCTGGGCAGGGAAGCCTCAAACTCCAGAGGCAACACATGTCCAACCACTTTGAGCACCTATTTGTCCAATGTAATGATTGACCAGGTGGAAGCAAGTGGCAGAGCCAGCCACCCATGAGGGGTCCTAGGCTGGGCAGGATGGGTGGGAGAGTGAAACCTCCTGACACATCACTGGGCAGGCTTGGTGGAAGCAGTGGGGCTAGCTGAGGAAGCACAGACCCTCATTACCCAGACTTCTTAGCGCTGGAGGAGACCAGCTTTGGCTATGGCCACCAGGCCTGCTGTTGCCCCTCTTGGAGCTGCGGTGGTCTGGCAGGAGGCATGGAGCAGGGCCAAATCTGAAATGATTTCTTCCACTGTTTCTGCCCATTATCATCCTTCTGGGAGGACTTGAGTCTAGGGTGGTGTTGGAATTCTTTATGCAAGTAAGATGACCATCAATGCTGGGCTCGAACAAGTCAGTGCCCAAAAACAGGGACATCCACCAACCTGTACTGAGTGTCGGCTGTAATGGTCAATATTCTCAGCTGCACCCAGCAGCACATAGCCACCTTGAGCTACGTACCTGGCACAAAAGTAGCAAATGTCCAGGCCATTTGGAGCTGCTGTTTAGCTACAGCACGCCTCGGTCACAGACCAATTTGACCAGCAGCTTCAGGTCAGCTGGGAGCTGGGGATAACCTCATCCAGTGTACTCAATATAGCATGGCAAAATTGGCCATCATAATGGCTGAATTGGCCTGCCAAAGGCTTAGGGTGAGTCAATGTAGACCTTTTGGAGCATAGTCCATCTCTTAGAATCCTTGTTGGGCGGTTATTGATGTCCCCGCCATTACCCATGTGCCAAAACACTGAGTCGGCAACCTGCCCTTCAGCTGAAGGGAGGTCAGAGAGACCCTGTGGCAGCATATACTTGCAGACCATATGGGCTAACAGTGTAAGACAGGAGGCAGGTCACTGCCACAGCTCCAGAGTGGGACAAAAGGATGATCTCACTACAGGGAAGGCAACCTCAGGAGTAAAACCTGTTAAGAATTTCCATCAAGGGCTACTTAGCAAGCTTCTGGACAGGTTGCAGTGGGATCCTCATGAATTCTGAAATCAAGCAGAACAGGGCCCTGAAGGAGGTCGGGCCTTGTTTCATGGAGAAGTCCTCTCCAGACTCACGGTAGAAGGCTCGAGTCCGATGGAAGTACATAGAGGAGTCCTCCAAGTCAGAGGACTCCTCAAACACCAGTTGGGTACCTGGTCCCCACTGACTATCAAAGGTTCATCAGTTTCATGATTTTCACCGAAAGTCAGCTGGGAAGCCGACTGCCATGTGTGCAGTCTTTGGAGGAGCTCCATCCTTAGGCTGCAGAGGCAGAGGTTCCACCCAAATGGGTGGGGAGGAAGTCGGTGGCCTGACCAAGGAATCAGCTTAGGCCATAGCTCTGATGGCCATGGGAGTGCCAGAGTGGGCTGAGGCATACGACCTGTACCAAGAAGCCACTGCTGCCAAAGGAACACCTCAAGCTCAGCGCCACATTTAAGGCAGAGTCGATCCTCACCCATGGATGAAGAGGATGAGGAGTGTTTACAGTGTCTTTTTGTTGAAGGTCGAGTGCAGGACCAATGGGAGCATCAGGAATCCTCAACCATGATTGAGAACTGCAGAATCTCAATTAGGACCATGACTGATGATGCGCTGGTCATCGTGGAGGAGAAATGGAGGAAGCGAAGGATGCCTAAGAACCCCAAGGCTCAGGCTCCCAAAGGGAGACAGCTGGCTCTGCATGCTGATCTAGACCCTCCTGGGTGAGGGCCATAAGGACTGGAGTCTGAGAAACAGAATCCTCCCTTCATCCAGCGACAATGAGTCGACAGGATCGTGATAAATCTCAACCAGCTGGTCAACCCACATCTCGGCCATCAAGCCTGATGAGGGATTCCGTGGGGCCAGCAACCTGGATCTGAATAGAAGTGTTGGCTGTAGCTGACGGCTCAATGGTCATCGAGCCAGCAGAAGTGTGGAAACGTGAGGAACAGGGCCTCTCCCGATCCCATGGCCTGTGGCAGAACATTTTGGTTTTGTCTCAAGAAGATTTGGTCCTCAGGAAGACCCTCCCTGAGGGTGAGCAATGGCTGGCATGTCCCAGAACACCCCAGTAAATGAGGCACCCAAGCCCACTGGAACCAGGGTGGATGAAGTGCCTGAAGCAGATTTGGCCACAGCTTCTTTGAAGGTAGCAGCAAGCTGGACTGCAGAACCAACCACCATGAAAACCATTTTGCAGACATTCTTTGACTTTGCAGGAGGGTCATGTTTGTCAAGGTAACCAAAGAGAAGGTGGGCATAATGGTCCTCCAAGGCAGAGGACTGGAGGTTGCGGCACTGGCCACAAGCCTGCAAGTCATGCTGAGCCCCAGGCAGATGCACACAAAGTCTAGATCAGTACACACATCTTCTGCTCACATATCATGCACCTCTCGAAACCAGGACCAGTTTAGGGGTCCTCCAACTCCGTATTCAGAATGAGGTACAGTCCAAAAATTCAAAAGCTTGAAGACAAAAGCGTTTGAAGATAGGGGCCTACACCTAACGTGGAGGCGGCAATGGAGGAACCTGATGCTTCCAGTGGAAAGGAAGATTTGACATCTCGGGCAGTGCTGAGGAGATACCACCCAGGTGGGTGGGAGAAGCTAGCTTGAAGACCTTCCAGGATCAGATTTAAAAGGAAAGGATTCTGCCAGAAGTGTGGATAGTGAAAGAAGAATCAGCATTTATATAGTGCTTTTCATACACAGTGTATCCCAAAGTGCTTTACAAGCAATGCTAGACTGGTAGTGAAGTAACTGAATGTGTAGTGGCAGCCATATCGCACATCATCACCCACACACAGCCTGGATATTTGCATGAACAGTTTATAGGAAGGGAATGTTGGCCAGGACACGGCAATGTCTGCTACTCTTTGTGAAGAGTGCCCTGAGTTCTTTACTTCCTCCTGGACACCCACAGGACAACATCAAGATGGGTAGAAGGGACCTCAGTTTAACCTCTCATCTGAAGGACAGCACACCTAGCAGTACAGCACCCCTAATACTGCACTCCAAATGCCAGTAATTTTAGGTGAAAACCCAATCCCAATGTGGGGCGAACCCGACCTTCTAGTCAGAGACAGATGTGCTACCTACTGAGCCATGCTGACACTTTACACCATATCAACATCCCAAGGACTAATTAATCACATGGTGTTATAGGTAGAAAGGTACAAAAGACACAATGCAAAATAGTAGAAAGAAGTAACATATTTCGATAGGTCTTAGTCCTGCAACTTTCTCCTGAGATGATTTCAGTTTTAAATTAACTGTGTTGTTGCTTGACTATTCAGGCGTGTGCATCAATACAGTATAACCTCGATTATGCACCCTCCCCCCATTATCTGAACCTCTGGATTATCTGAACTCGACCCATGTCCCCAAGGTTACAATGGTAATCAATTAGCACCCAACTGTCACACTGTAATTCAGACCAAAATCTAATGTACTGGAGGATCAGGTATCATAAGCAGTTAACTGTCAGGTATAGACTCTGTGAAAGGGACCCTTAATGCTGGGTGTCACAGCAGAAACAGAGAAATCAGTGGTTTGAGTAACACTATCTGTTACAGGTGCACCATTCAAGCTTTAGACAGAGGCAACCGTAGGATTGCAAATTCAAAGCATCTTTGGGAACTGCAGAGCTGTCAATGGTCAGAAGCAGAGACAAATCCATGGATTCTGCAGGAGAAAAGGCGAATCAAGAATCTAAATGCCCGATTCATTTTGTAGCCACCCAGCCAGTCATAATGACTTGTCATGTATCCAGTTGTCTGCAGTAAGAAGACGCTGCCTACATAGAGGAAAGGAGCTTGTCAGTGGAAGGAACAGGTTTGGTGTCAAAGTTTGAAAGTGTTGGAGGTGCAAAAGCAGCGTTGTTCAGGAAGTGCAGAGGGTCTGTGAGCTAAGCATTTTCCTCCTGTTCAGCATCAAGTCTCCGTTTCTCAAGTAGGTACTGCATCTCTGCTTCTGATAATAGAGCTAACAGGTGCTTCTTGCTGTTGGTAAGATTTTCTTGTAATTTGCATTCTGCAATCAGCAAATCTTCATCAGACATAGCTTCAAGCTAACTCCATATTCTGTACTGCAAATTCTCGTAACAAGACTTGAAATATTGCCGCCTCCTAAGCTGGACCAGCAGGAGGAGATCAGCCTCACCTGCAGGTACACCAGAGTTCATTGTAGCCAGAGAGCCGTCCGCCATGACAAACAAATAAAATAACTGCCATAACACTAATTTTACCTGTCACACTGTTATACAGTACAGTATTGCTTTTCAGTATTTAGTGCAAACTATGAACAGCACTGCCTATTCATTTCAATGGGACTCTCAATTTTACGAACCCCTCAATTATCTGTACTAAACAGATGCCCCCACTGAGTTCAGATAATCGAGATTGTACTGTATTGACAATTAGTATTTGGCTCTAGGCTTGTCATTTTCTGTTGTCATTGTCACCACCTCCCTGAAACCACAGTGTGCCTGAGTACTGAGGCAGCTGTACCAAGAGTGTTTTGTCTTGTCCTTCTCCTGCAGCTTATCTTCCAGAGATGATTTCAGTTTAATATCTTTATGTACTGTCACTACTGAGGAGGACTGGGGCTGTTCATGGGTTAGCAGCCCTGTTTTTTTGGTTTTTCCATTTAATCTTTATTGTAGTTTCCAACATACGTACATCATAGATACGGTACATACATTGTAGACATGTACTTTCAATATATATCCTAAACAACACTAATAAAACAAAACACACAGATAAGGAGAAAAGAAAAGAAAACAACCAACCCCTGTTCTCCCCAATCCCTCTCCCCATCCTCCCCCATATGCCCATCCCCGAAATGCTCATCATGAATTAATAATCATACAAGGCCTCTACTTCCTTTAAATTGTTATGGTTGAGGTGTACCTAGGGAGTACAAAGTTAAGAGGAGCCAGATTTTGTTAAATTTGTTCAATCTGTTTTGCAAACTGGCAATCATCCTCTCTAATCTAATATTGCTTAATAGCTCTGCTAACCATTCAGTATATGACATAGCTTCAGCTATCTTTCCAATGCCTAAGCACTAACTTTTAACTGACATCAATACGAGGGCTATGTGATATTTCCGTGTCTTAACTGGGACCTTTGAGTAGTTTCCTAACAGGCAACTATCTATCGTGAACAGCTCATCAAGTCCCAGTAGGATCTGCCTTTGTTTGATCTGTGCCACAGGGAGCTACCTTGGAACATTGCCAAAATATGTGGATTAAATTGCCTCACTTTGGCCACATCTCGAACAATTGGCAGAGCCTTCCTCATCAAATTTTGACATCTTCTGGGGGTGTAAAATAGGTTGTCAGAATGCGGAACTGCATAAACCGAGCTTATCTTGAGTAATAAAATTATGGCATCCCGCCAGAGTATATCCTAGTTAATGGGTGTCTCCGGTAAAAGTTTTTCCCAGTAATCTGTAGGTCCGTAAGGCCCAGGGTATCTTTATTGTGTAAATTTTGAATATTTTAGAGACTGCGTGGGGAGGCCTACAAATTGAGTCAATTCTCCCCAGAAGGGAGTAGTCACAGGCATCAGGGGTTAATCCCTATATCTTTTACTAGAATGTGTCGTAATTGGAATACTTTGAATATTTTGTATGTTGGCAGTTTAATTTCCCAAGATATCACAGCCAAAGCCCACTTTCGTTCTACTTCACCCCATAAGTAACTAAACAGCTTCTCGAATTCGCGGGACCCAATGGGGGAAGGACTTTCCGTCAATTTAATGTTTGGATTGCCCACTAAAGGTTGCTCTAAATCCCTACAGTGGTTATATTTTATTACTGAACACAGCTGGGAGTGGACCTTGACCGAAATAGCAACTGGTGTCTCCTGTAAAGGTTTGGGAAGGCTCTTGGGCTGGATAAAGAGGAGGGCCACTGGGGTCAAATTATGATGGCGTAATTGTGCTGATTCTATTTGGACCCACAGGGGAATATAATCTTCGGGATAGTTAGGGGCCTTTTGAGGTAAGCTACCTTAGGTATTTACTCACGTGGCTGGTCCAGTAGTAAATTCCAACGCGGCGGCACTCGAGGCCCCTTGAGCTTTGGGGCAGCTAATTTATGATAAGCTAATCTGTGCCCTTTGCCAGCCCATATGAAATTAGAAAAGATATTGTGTACTTTTTGAACCATGATTGGGGTAGCCAGACATTTAGAAGATTAAGTGGGTAAATAGATGAGGAAAATGTTCATTTTGATGAGGCTGACTCTGCCCACAACGTTAAAGGTAAAGGACCACTTATTTAGGTCTTGGACCATAGTGGTCAACAAGGATCTAAATTATCCTTGCCCCAACGGGTGGTGCTCCTCGAGAGAATGATACCTAGATACTCAATGATTTCTTCTCCCTGGATAAACCTAATGCCTCAATCTCGCTCTCATCACTTTGTGGTTAAGCGGAATATCACCGTTTTCCCAAGTTAAGTTTATAGTTTGATAATAGGCTATATTCTCTGATAACCTCAAGCAGCCTTGGAATGGCTTTGTTGGTGTGAGGTACATAAAAGTAGGTCATCTGCATAGGCTAAAACCTTAATTTCGATTCCTGCACTGGTATTCCTAGAATTTCGGGTCATTCATTAGTCTTCGGATGAGAGGCTCTAAATATAGATTGAAGAGCAGCGTGAAAGGGGACACCCTGCCTGCGGCCTGACAGTATGGTGAATTTGTCAGAGTTACATCCGCTGCATAAAATTCTGGCTGTTGGAAAATTATAGAGGGCCTGAATCCAGTTCTGAAATTCTAAAGGGATGCCTTAGGCCTGTAACATTCGGAAGAGGAAATCCCAATTTACTCTATCAAATGCTTTCTCGGCATCCAGAGAAATCAGGGCCATAGGATGTTCCGCATCTCTGGATGCCAAGAAAGCATGCTCCAGAGTTCGAATATGGTCACCGGCCGACCTGCCTTTCATGAATCCCACTTGCTCCATTCCTATCAAATCTGGGAGAGCTCTACTTAGGTGATTTGCCAGCAGTTTACTCAGAATTTTGATGTCCTGGTTGAGCAATGAGATCGGTCTGTAATTTCATATCTTCTGAATTTTTCCTGGTTTCAGAATGAGGACTATTATGCCGAATAATGAAGCATCTGTGCTCTTTCCATCAAGGATCTGCTGGAGCGCTGGGAGAAGCCAAGGATTAGGTCTTCGCAAATTTCTTGTAAAAATTTGGGAGAACCCATCTGATCCTGGTGATTTATCGTTGGGAGACTATGTATTGCTCCTAGGATCTCCTTCCGAAAGGGCACATAAAGCCTCACTCTTCTCTGTTATAAGGGTGGGAGGTGCGAATCCTTTAGGTAACGGTCTAAGTCCTCATAGGTTGGGAAGTTTGTCATTGGTGAATATAAGGATTGGTAATATTTTTGAAACTCTGATGCAATTTTCATGGGTCGACCACTAAGGGTCCATTTTGTGACGGATTGCGGCAATGAATCTATCCGATTCCTGCTGTTTAATTCAGGCAGCCAGTAAATGCCCTGCCTTTTCCCTCTGATCAGTGTAGGTGGCATTTGTTTTCAGAATCAGGTATTCTGCTTTCTCTGAGAAGCTCCATATAGGAGTTTTCAGTTTGACCAGTTCTAAGAGGGTCTGCTCCGGTGTGGAAGGGACAGATCTTTTCTATATCCCTGATCTGCTTGAGAGTTGTACTAGCTCTTTATCTCTCGATTTTTTCCTTCTTGAGGCCACTTCAATTAGTAGGCCTCTAGGTAAGCTTTAAGGGCTCCCCATTCCATATCCGTTTACATGTGGAATTAACATTAATCGACCTGTATTGGGAAATATGAGCACTAATTAGCTCTATTATGGCTGGGTCCTTCAAAGTTGATTGTTGATTTTCAATGACCCTTTTTCCCAGGAATGTCTGTTAGGGAAAGTCGACATGTCACTAATGAGTGGTCTGATGGTGGCCCGGTTGTATGGCAGAGTTGAGGACCCCGCACTAGGCAATGCGAGATCAATATATAGTCGATCCTGGAGGAGGTTTGATGAACAGGGAAGTAAAAGTAAAACCTTTTTTCTGGGATGTAACGTGCGCCATATGTCATAGACCTATTTTATCCCACAGATCTCTTACTGCTCTCTGAGCGGTGTCAGACCTCTAGTTCTATTCCTGTGCAGTCTATATTTGGGTCGAAAACTACATTTAGATCCCCCTAGAATCATTGGGATTTTGATAAAAGGCATCAGTTTATTTATGAGTTCCATAAAAAGTTAGGGGTGTCGAGTTCGGCCCATAAATACTACCTAGTAGTATTTCTAAATTGTATATTTTCAGTGGACAAGTATACACCTCCATGGGCATCTCTAACTACCTTGCTCGGCACAAAAGGGACTTTTTCTTTATCAATATCATAACCCCACAGCTCTGTTTTGTTCCTGGGCTGCAAATACCTGTCCTATTTGTTGCCTCCTCATTTGTAGTTCTTCTGAGATCAGAAGGTGAGATTCCTGTATAAGCGTGACATCTGATCTCAGAAGTTGAAGATGCTTACGTACCTGGTATTGCTTAGTTTTCTGCCTGACACCCTTGACATTCCATGAGGAGATCGTTAGATTACTCATCACAAATTAAAATTGACTTCACATGATATTCTGGGCTTTTAAGCGACGTTTTCCTGGCCTCAACCACATTAGCATTATCTTCGGGGCGTGTCTTGGGCATTCCCCTCCCTCCATCCACCCCCGTATCCCCCTACCATGAATGAGAACCTTAATATCCGTACCCAACCTCCCCCTGCCCTCCCCTCTCTATCATAGCTATGGTCCGTGAACTGCAGAACCTTGTGCTATGCTCTTTCCTCCCCAGCCCTCCACACCTATCCTTAACTCTCTCTTCCAGAGCCTAATCTAACCTAAATATGAACAAATTAAGAAGATAAGATATAACTTGTTCGCTAAGCCAGCTATCTTACTCTTTATCTAAGCCACTTGATTAGTCTCTTTACTTGACCTCCAATTTTGTGGTTTGCTGCCCTTGTGATCATCTTTATTTGATGGACAAATCAAAGACACCTCTTATAACTTTGTCTGGCTGATTTTAGCGCTGTAAACAGTAACAACCATGCTACTCATGTATTGAAGAACGAAGACATAAAAGAAAATATACAAAATATATAAAAAATAGAAGAATTCTATGTCCTTGTCACTGTTACTCTGCTTTCCAGTGCCTGAGAGCTCTGTCACAGTCCATTTATATATCAAGTAAATCAGAGCTCTATACTGTATAAAAAAACATATATATGTGACAAGGAGTATTGGCACCTTGCTTAATCTAATTGGAAACCATAGTATTACTGTGTCCCACAAATTAGCTTCAAGCTGGGTCATTGGGATGGTTCCGTTTGACTTATGGATCCTGGTTATTTGAAGTCATCTCTTTTATGAGTAGAGTGCTTCAAACATATATCTCTCTACAAACCGTAACAGTTTGCAAAAAAAAAAAATTTGCCCCTATTTGGGAACCTTGGAAAAGAGTCCACGATCTCGGACTATGTAAAATAATTATACCCTTATTTTTTCCGGGTGTATTATTGCTATTTTAAAACTAACAGAATAAAATAACTGCTCCTTTACTAAGTCCTAATAAACCAGTGAGCCCTTCACTTTAGATGTGTCTCAGCATTTATCACATTCCAATAGATGGTTTTATACCAGCAAAGGGAAGGGTGCCCTGAAAATAAGAAAAAAAAAAAAAAAAACCTTACATCTCTCAAGATATCGGGTTAAATTCACCAGGTAAAGTTTTAGGCATCCTCTCCCTGAGCAGTAGTATGCCTGTAAGCAGTGCAGATGTGGAAAATAAACTTAGACAGATCATTTCTATATGACGTCCTCATGGCTATAAACTAACATAGTTCCGAAGTCAGTCTTTACTTGGCTCTTCACTTGTGAGCCGCTCTCTTGGATGTAACATGGTGTACCTGATTAAAGGTGATGTGCTCTTGCTGCGATGCAGGTTTCACATTAATGTTGCATCCTTATCCCTTCGCAAGGAGTGGTTCGGCCATTATCTTCCAATTCAGATGTGTGAGTGCAATGGGTTAGTCGGTATCTAGAACTGAACGGGTCGTGTGCTAGTCATTTTGTTGTCCAGCCTGATGATAGTGAATCCTGTTCTGCTGCTGAGAGGCTTTTACCACTATTTCGTGGTCTCTGGCACCCTCCTGGGCGATTATCTTACAGGTTGGCTGAATTACTGTTATGTGGCACTATTAGCAGAGTTGCCGTAGGAAGGTGGCTTTTCAACTTGGTGCAAGGGACAGCATAGAGATATCCATAGCCCAGAACTCGGTCCACGCTTTCAATTGCATTTAGACTACCCCAGCATTCCTACTTATTTACTGTTTTACCAATCAGTCATATTGAGTAGTCACTGAGGGCTCCCCTCGAGGCGGATAAATCCCATTTCTTCAATAAGATTGAACTAGGGCAAATTGCTGAGTGGGCGTCCCTTTGCTCGTGACTTTCAGACCTCTCGAAATAGCTTGGGAAAAGCACTTTTGAGCCCTTTTGTGGCTGAATCAGGGTCTTCAAAAGACATCCAGGACCCTGATACCATTACTCCCAACTTAGCTGGATAGGTCATTCTGTATTTTACACTGGCCACGATTAATTTGGAAACCAGAGGGTGAAATTGAGCTCTTCTCGTCTGATTGAGGCTGGAAGATCTTGTGCAATTCTGACCCTGGTGTCTTCCCAACGCACTTCTTTCAATTCTTTAATTTTGTTAAATAAGTGCTGCCGCTCCGGAAGTTCAGAAATTTAAAAATCAATGGGCGTGGGGGCTCCATGAGCTGGCTTGGGACGTAGAGCCCGTGTGCTCGTTCCACAATATAGGTCGGGCCAAAAGGTGACGGTCCAGCTATCTTCTCGATGAATTTTTGGATAAATATTATCGTATCAATTACTTAAGCACCCTCTGGAAGGCCAATGAGAACCACGTTGTTCCCTGCGGCGCGCCTCTAGGTCCTCGACTTTCATTTCCATTTTGGCCAGATTTTGACGGATCGCACTAGTTCGGTTCTAACTTGTCTGACCTCCTCTCTACAGATTTGATTCTGGCATCGCCATCTAGTGAGCGTTGTTGCAGGTCTTCAACTGCATGGGTAAGTGATTTTATTTCTGCTGTAATTGTGATCATGTTTTCTTTAAATGGGGAGAACTCTTGCAAGAAACGTTGTAATGTGAGGGGTTGTTGATCCTCCACAGTGGATTCCGTGGTGGGACATCTTCTCCCTGAGGCCCTGGCTTTTTGGGGCCTTTTCAGGCGTTGTCTGCAGGGTATGTTTCCCGGATTTTTCCTTGCCTGCATCTCCGTATCGGTGATTTATTCTTTACCTTGTGTGCTCGACTTCTTTTAACCTCTCAAGACTCTTTTAGAGAACAGAATACCCAGTATCTTGTCAAAATTGCTGATTTAATGGGTCGGAGAGCTGGAACTATGGAGGAAGGCTGCTACCAGGAAGACTGCATCACGTGACCCCCGCAGCCCTGTTTTTAAAACTCTGCTGACTGCTGATTTGTAGATTTATTGTTTTTATCATGAAAAGGATCCATTGTGCAATGTTCATTTACAATGAGGTCCTGGTTAGACAACCAAAATGTTCAAAATATTCACAGTGATGCATGTATAGAATACATATTAGACAATGGTATGCTACTGTTCTTAATATAGCAAGAGCAGCAAAAATCTCAGTACAAGGGAAAAATACAGGCAAAAGAATTGAAATACATACTAGGAATAGAAGCAGTGAGTGCAGGAAATAGGCATGAAAAACAGCATAACTGGAATGCTGAGGTAGGGGATGAATAACATGGTGTGTGTGTGTACATACACATATATATATATATATATATATATATTATAGTTTCAAAATAGCCCACTATAGTTAGGGTTTAGCAGGGTTTTCTATGTTAAACCTCAAATTTTGCACTTTAATAATTTGCAACTGTTCAATGTATTTGCATGAAATTTTGCATGTGCAGTCTTGTGTGGTAGATCTCTTGACCAACCAAGTTTTGGTTCAGTCAGATTTGTAGATTCTGAGCTGCATAGTGCTAAAACATTAAAACTGCTGTTTTTGTCATCATGCTGCACCGGATGGTTTGGAATTTTGGTCTGATATTTTCAGGGAAGAAAGTTCTTGCCTCTCAGAAGTGCCTATCACTAGTTTAGTGAAAAATACTAATCTGTTCCAAAAGTTTTTAATTTATAGTTTCGAGTTCTGAGCATGCTCATTTCAGTCTTTTGGATAGCTTCCTGAATGGCAAAAAATTGGTCTCATGATAAAGGATTCTTTTGGTGAAAAAATTTTTTGTGAGAAAAATCCTTTTGTGAGAAGCCATCTTTGCACTTTAATATCTTCGCAATGTTCAATGGATTTGCATGAAATGTTGCATACAAAGTCTGGAAGGTAGAGCTCTTGATATCCATGTTTCCTTCTGGCCACATGTGTGGATTCCGAGATCTATATAGTGAAAAAGTTTAAAATTGCCATTTTTGCTGTTTTATCATCATCTAGCCCCTAAATGGTTTGGAATGTGGTCTAAAATTTTCAGGGTAAAAGGTGTGGACTACAGATGTGCCTTTCACTGGTCTGGTGAAGAAATATTAATCTGTTGCCAAGTTATAAAGGTTTGACATTTCAGTTTTGAGCATGCTCGTAGGGCCTTTGGATACATATTTGATACCCTACTGAGCATGATCTGAACCAAAATTTCAAATGCTTATAACTTAGAACAGATTCATATTTTTCATCAAACCAATCAAAGGCATCATTCTGCAGCATACCATTTCTTCCTAAAATTCAGACCAAAATTCCAAACCATCTGGGCTGTAGGTAATGACAGAAAAAAAAAATAAATAATATTTCCTAAAATGCTCTATCTGGATCTTGGAATCCTCGCTCTGACTGGAATGAAACTTAACAAATCAAGACACCTTGCCCTCAGACTTTGCATGCAAAATTTAGTGCAATTCCTTTGAACAAGGACAAAACTGTTAATTATAGTGGTGCAGTATCACCTCTATAGTTAGGGTCGAGCAGCGTTTGTGTGTTAAACTTCAAATTTTGCACTTTAATATCTTTGCAACCACTCAATGGATTTGCACAACATTTTGCATATGCAGTCTCATGGGTAGGTCTCTTGATGTGCCAAGTTTCGTTCTGGACAAATGTGTGAATTCAAGACACAGATAGCAAAACATGTAAAAATCACTGTTTGGGCTGTTTTTTTTTTTTGTTATTGCCTTGTGCCAAGACGGTTTGGAATTTTGGTCTTAAATTTGCAGGGTAGACAGGGCTTGACCCACATATGTGCTTTTCACTACTTTGGTGACAAAATATTAATCCATTCTAAAGTTATTGAATTAAAAAATGCAGGTTCTTTGCATGCTCAGTCAGCACTTCAAAATAGCTATATGGAGATTTCATATGGGAACCCTTTTTCGTGTGGTTTTTCATTTGTTTGTATGGCCACCATCTAGTTGTCTGTATTCCACTAAAAATTCTGATTTGAAAACCACAAAAGGACATTTTGCAGAGCGACTAACATATACAGCTTGCTTATCTGGCACCCTAAGCTGGATTCTGCACTTAACTGTAGGAGAAATGCCCTTGACATATTTTTAAGATTATAAATCTATTTTCATGACTCGTAATACAAAAAGGATTCTTTCATATCCCAGTCACTAAAAGATTTGTTTAAGTGACGGAAACATTGTTTTCTTTTGCTGGCATCTGCTCTCTGGTGTCTAGTGGAACCCCCCAGCACCCTCCAATCAGTGTCCCGTAATACCACTATATCTCATTCATGTCTAGTGGCACCTCCGCCTCTCATGCCCTCCTGTATTTTTTCTTTATTATTCCATGTGTCTAGTGGCTCTTCCACCATCTGATAGCCACCCTTGTATTTTTGGGTTATTTCCTTGGTGTCTAGTGACACGCCCCATCCTGTGATCGCCAACCCCATAATTATTTATTTCCTGGTGTCTAGTGACACCCTCACCTTGCCATCCTTGTCCCTGTAATATGTTTCTTTATGGTTTCTAGTTTCCAGTAGCAACCTCTATGCTCCGATGGTCATTTCCATAATATCTGTTTTTCTCATTGGTGTCTAGTGGTACCCCACCTCCAATCCACTCTTTGTTAGACTTGTAATAAAGAAAATGGTCACTCTTAGTCTGTTTTTTAACCCATAACAAATAAAACTGACCCTCACCAATCTGACCCCCATCCTCCCACTGAGCACCTACCACCCAACACCACTCCCACACACCCTCACTCACCTGAACAGCTCACTGGCTGAATATCAACTCTCTGATCAAAGACACGCCCTGCTGCTGGAACCGCCTAACTGCAATATGAAAAATTAAGGTAAATGCGGTTCAATGTATTTCAATGGGGTTTTCAGCTTTGATCCATAACTAGGCATTTTGCATATTTTGACACCAGATTTTCAACATGGACTTTTGGGACCCCATCTCATGAACAATGTCAGTAAAATTCCCCAAGTCTGGCTTGAAGGTGATGTTGCAGTCACTTGGTGAAATCACCTTTTGGGCAGGATTTGAAACATTTCACTAACCTTGTTCATGACATGGGGGCATAAGAAGGCTATAGAAACATAGACTTTGACAGCAGATAAGGACCGCTTGGCCCATCTAGCCTGCCCATTTCCTACTACAGGATGGGCTGCAGATCCTAGTTAACCAACAGCCTATTTCTTCCTACCCCCACAAGAATCACTTTATGTCTGTCCCATGCATTCTTGAATTCTCCCACAGTTTTAGACCCCACAACCTCCTCAGGAAGGCTGTTCCATGCATCCACTACCTCTCTGTGAAATAATACTTCTCACATTGACCCTGAACTGCCCCACCTTCTATCTTTAAATTGTGTCCCCTTGTTCTTGCATGTCTCTTTGTCTGAAAGATGCTACCACTTGGACTTTGTTGATTCCACTGAGGTACTTAAAAGTTTCTATCATGTCCCCCTCCTTTCTTTCCTCAAGGGTATACATATTAAGCTCCTTTAGTCTCTCCTCCATCGGCTTCTCTTGCAGACCCTGCACCATTTTAGTTGCCCTCCGCTGGACTGCCTCTATCCTGTCTATGTCCTTGCGGAGATGGGGTCTCAGAACTGGATGCAGTACTCCAGATGGGGTCTCATCAACTGTCTGTACAGAGGGATAACAACTTCCTGTTTTCTGCTGCTATGCCTCTCCTACACATCCCAGTATACCCCAGCCCTCCCTACTGCCTTCTCACATTGCTTGCTAACCTTAAGGTCATCTGATATGATTATCCCCAGGTCCCTTTCCTTTTCTGTTGCTGTTACTACCTCCCACCCATTGTGTATTCTTCCCTGGGTTCTTGTTTCCAGGTGCATTATTTGCACTTCTTTGCATTGAATCCTAGCTGCCATACTTCTGACCATTCCTCCAACCTTGCCAAGTCCCTTTTCATCCTTTCCATGCCTCCTTGTGTATCAGCCCTGTTGCAGATCTTTGTGTCATCTGCAAAAGACATACTTTTTCCTTCAGTCCCTCTGCAATGTCACTGAGTGAAGATGTTAAAAAAGCACTGGATCCAATACTGAACCCTACTTGGTACCTCACTAGTAACCCCTCTTTCTTCAGAGTGGACTCCATTTACAATTACCTTCTTGTCCTGTTGTGCAGCCAATGTTTTACTTGGCTACCACCCTGGGACCCACTACCAGGCTGGTTAATTTGACTATTAATCTTTTGTGTGGGACTGTGTGAAATGCCTTGCTAAAGTCTAGGTAGGCCATGTCCACAGCCCCTCCCGGTCTACTACTTTGGTCACCCAGTCAAAGAAATCTATTAGATTCATCTGACATGACCTTTCCGCCAGAACCCATACTGCCTTGGGTCCTGTGCCCCACTGGCCTCTAGGTACTCATCTATTCTTTGCTTCAGAAGTGACTCCATCACTTTCCCTACCACCGAGGTCAGACTGACAGGTCTGTAGTTTCTGCCTCTGTCTTGGTCCCACTTTTATGAAAGGGAATCATATCCACCTTCCTCCAGTCCTCAGGTCCACACAATCCTCCATGATTTATTAAAAAGAGTAGCCAGTGGTTTCACTAGTTCCTCCTTAATTCTTTTAGAATTCTGGGGTGAATTCCATCAGGACCCATTGCTTTATCCACCTTCAGTTTTAGGAGTTCTTGCAGAATCCTTTCTTCTGTGAAAGGACTGGGATCAACCACCTTATCAAGAGTGCTTCTGTTAATTAGATTAGGCACTTCCCTCCTCTTTTGTGAATACTGAGCAGAAATATTTGTTCAGTATCCCTGCTCTTTTACTGTCCCCTCTGCTCACCCACCGTTCATTCTATTCAGCCTCGCTATCCTCCTTTGTCTTTCTACGCTCTGATGTACCTATAAAAGGTTTTATCCCCTTCTTAACTGAGTTGGCTATCTTTTCCTCAGTTAGGGCATTTGCTATTCTGACTTCCCTCCCTGCTTCCTGCTGCCTTAACTGGTACAGTTCTCTGTTCTGCTTCTTCTGTGTTTCCTTATACTTCTGGAATGCTATCTTTTCTTCTTGACTTTCACAGCCACCTCTTTTGAGAACCATAGTGGCTTTTTCTTCCATTTTAATTATTTGCTCACACAAAGGCTTGTTGCCTCTGTGATGGCAGTTTTGATGTTTTCCATTGTTGCTCACACTCCTTCTAGTCTGTTTACTAGTGCTTTTCTGAGGCACTCTCCATCTTGCCAAAGTCAGCCTCCTAAAGTCCAGTACCCTCACTTTTGTATGGCTTGACTCTGTAGCTGTGTTTAATGTGAATCACACTGTTTGATGGTCACTTGTTTCCAGATGGCAACCCACTTCTAGATCTGAGATCCTCTCACTGCCCTCGTTTGAGAGCACGAGGTCTAAGATTGCTCCCTCACAAGTGGGTTCGAAACTAGCTGTCTGAGGCCTGCCACCTGTAGGGCATCAAGAATGGCCCTGCTCTTGGTGTGGCTGCAGCAAATGTGCTCCAGTTAACATCTGGCATATTCAGGTCTCCCATCAACAGTATCTCCCTTTCTCTGCCATTCTAAGAATGCCTTCTATCATATCCTTGCCCATTCCCTCCACCTGACATGGGGTCTGTACACAACCCTGTTCGGATTGTGGTGCCTTTCCAGTCTCCAAGGTGACCCACAGTGCCTCCTCTCCTCCCTGTTTACTCTTTGTTCAGTTGCTTTTATCCCTTCCTTTACATAGAGAGCTACTCCCCCTCTTCTACCCTGCCTGTCTCTCCTGTAGGTTATGTACCCTGGTATGTTAACATCCCAGTCATGGTTCTCTGTGTACCATGTTTCTGTGACTGCTACAATATCCAGGCATCCTCTTCCATCAAGGCCACCAGCTCAGGGAGCTTGTTGCCCAGACTATGGGCATTGGTACTCATTACCCTCCATTTCCTGATGGCCTTACTCCTTTTTGCCCCATCCCTGTCCTTCTTGTTTTGTCACTTTCTCCATTTACCCTGCCTTCTCCTATCAACACCTCTATGTTGGTGTTTGCCACACTTACTACCATGATTTTTTTGGGGCTAGGATTTCCTTGCTCCTTTCCAGTGCCTCCCCTTGGCTAGTTTAAATGCTTGCCAATGAAGCATTTAAACCTATCACCTAGAATCCTAGTTCCCTCCTGGACAGATGCAGCCCATCATGCCAGTATAGGCTTGCATCACTCCAGGTGGACCCCAGTCCCCAATGAAGCCAATCCTGAGTCTACACCAGTTTTTCAACCACTGATTGAACCCATGGTGTGAAACACCCAGTCTCCTATGCCATAGATGGGCAGCACCTCCGAGAAGGTTACCATGCATGCTACTTGTCTAAGGCCCTCCCCAATTCCACAAACTCTTCCTGCACTTCTCTAATCCTTTCTTAGCCAGGTCATTTGTCCCTAGGTGGACAATGACATCCAGCTCCCTCCCTGTGCAGCTGCTCTGGCAATCCTGAGGATTCACTCCCTGTCCCTCAAGCCATGGGGCCAGGCAGGCACCTTACCTCCCTCTCCCTTCCTTCCCCAGTTCTACCTTCCTAACAATGGAGTCCCCCACCAGGGTTGTTTCCTTCCCCTGTGGGTACCCTGCCACCCTCCTGTGGGTCTCCTTTGTGGAGGTTCCCAGCATCCTCCTTGGTCTCCACTGCGGGTGCCTCCATAGAGGAACCACACTTTGCCAGAATGGCATAGGAATTGTGGAGAAGTACACAACCGCTCCTCTTTCTTGGCAACCTCTGAGGCAATGGCAGTGGCACTGGTGGTCCCTGGATGGAAGAGGAGGTCCCACAAATCCTGGCCAACTCAGCCTGGAGATGAGCGAACTCCTCCCTCAGCCCAGAGAGGTGCCTGCAGATGGGACAACACTGCATCCTGTATGAAAATGTGAGGTCAAAATATGTAAAAATGGCAAAGTTAGGAGCATGCTTTGAAATTTTGCTGTCTTGCTTTATCTCTGGTAATTTTAGTATTTTGACACCAAATTTTCAACATAGACATATTTTACACCACCTCATGTCCGTGACAGCTGTCATATTTCAAATCCTGGCAAAATTGTCTTTTCACATCTGTGGTGTGGAATGACATTGTGGCATCACAGAATACATTTTGGCAGGGGTTTGAACATTTTCAGTAAATTACAGTATGAGGTGGGGTACTAAAAAGTCTATGGTGACAATTTGGTTGCAGTTTTATAAAATTGGAAGTGCAGGGCCTAGAGGTCAAGCACTTCCACAGCAATGTATATACACACATCTATGGAGGATGGGAGTGCAGGGCCCATGGGGCCCTGCACTCCCCTCAGGTAAATAAGGATATGATTACAATATCTCAAAAGTATCAATGGATGTGAGTGCATGGCTTTCTTGGCCCTGTGCTCTCACAGGCAAATAAGTATATGATTATACTATCTCAAAAAGTAAGGAAACTCATTGCAAGAAACTTTGGTAATGTACCAGTTAGGGTTAAAGCAGCAGTAGGAAATGTGGCATTAGGGTTTCCAACCTAACACCCCACCACCACTACCCGACAGGCAGCAACAGGCATGGGTGTGACTTCAGGTTGTCCACCCCTAACACTCCACCATTCTCTTATACTGTACCCATCTCAGCTTATTTACTCATCGAGATGGGGTGAGCATTAGGCTGACAACCCTAAGGCACACCCCATGTCTTTGCTGCCTGTAGGGTAGGGGTAGAGTGTTAGGGTTGGAAACCCTAATGCCACATTACCCTACCTTTGTCACTTTAATCCTAACTGGCATATTAACACAATTTTTGCAATGAATATATATATAGTAACTTAGGTAGATTCAGAGCAGAGTAGACTATTGTCCATAATGCTCACCCAATATTTAAAAATACCCTTTATGTTACTAGTAACACAGTAACTTTCAGATTTCCTTTAAACTCATTCATTTTTGTACATCCAACCACCTCCTCTGGCAGGGGTTCAATATTGCAACCACCCTCTGGTTGTACCAAAAACCTTTTTCGTGAATAGCACACTTCCCCTTTTATCAGCAAAATGTGATATCTAGTATTGCATGCTATGGTTTCATCTCTAAATCTAACATGTCCCATAGATCATGCTTTGTCAGGGCCTGAAATAACAGACGATATCGCCTCTGTAGTCTCCTTTACTTGAGTGTAAACATTCCTAACAACTCTAATCTATCTTCATATTCTAGGCTCCTTGTTTCTCTGATCATTCTAGTGGCCTTTTCTGGACCCCTCCAGCATCTTAGTCTTTTCCTTGTACTTGGTGCCCAAAATTGAGCACAATACTCCAAATGAGGCCTGACAAGTTTGCTATACAATGACAGCACCACTCTCCTCTCTGGATGATACATTTCCTAATTATGCTGGTTAGTATGCCATTTGCTCTTTTAGATACTACCTGGCAATGGTTTTAAAGTTAAATCATCCATAACCCTTATCCCCAGATCTCTTTCGTCAGTTACCACCCTCAGGCTTCTTCCCTTAATTTGTAGTCTGCCATGCTCTCTTGCCAAAGTGCATTACCATGCACTTATGTATATTAAACTCAAGCCTAGTCCTATGGGCCCACTTTTCTAGTTCAGTGAAGTTTTTTTAAGGTTATTCACTTTTTTGTTCTTGATAACCGCACCAATCCTAGTATCGCCTGTGAATTTTGCAATCCATAAATTATCTTCACATTTCATGGAAGCAATATAGAACTTGAATAAACTCAGACCCAACATGGATCCTTGTGGGACCCTGGTCACTTCAGTCCAATCAGAAACTGCACCCCTTATGCTTACACTGTGTCCTATCATCCAGCCATGAAGTAATCCATTTAACTAAGTTAACACGCATATCCATTTGAGCCAAAGATGTAAACAGCTCCCCAAATTGGGACTTTGTCAAAGGCTTTAGTCAGGTCAGAAGGATTACATACACTAATTTTCCCATTTCAGTTTATCTGCTTACATTACCGTAAAATGCCAACAAATTAGTTTGCCAAGATCTTCCCTTTGTAAATCCATGTTGTGAGATGTCTTTTCCTAATTTCTTTAATTTGTTCTTCAATAAAGCCCTGATAATCTCCTTCAGAACCTTTCCACAACAGAGATAAGACTTACTGGTCTATGATTCTTTGCCTCCTTCTGGCTGCCATCCTTGTATATTGGTACCACTGTGGCCAATCTCCAGGAGTTACTGCCACACCTCTGTCCAGGGATTCCCGAAATATATCTGTCAATGGTCCTGCTATCTCATTGGCTAATTCTACCCTCAGATGTATATCATCGGGCACAGGGACTTATTTGGGTCTAACTTCATTAATATCTCCCTACCTCTTTCTGTTAGTCTGATTGGGCTGTCTCTTGTCTCCCTTTGTTGTAGATTCACACTATCAGTTTTTTCATTAAACTCTGAACTGAAATATTTATTCTGCAATTCTGCTATGCCTGCCAAATCTGTTATTATTGCTGTGAAAAGAGTTGTTTGCTGGCACCGCAACTCACATTGTACTTTCACCACACTTCAGGTTATTGCAGGCTGAAGAATAATTTCACAAACAAATGATGTTAGTCAAATAAAGTGCGTCATTTTATTCAAAGGTGCACAGCTTGAAACTCCAACCTACCCTCCACAAACACTACAGCAATTGCATCCTGATGTGTTTCATGCCCTGTGGCTTAGTCTTAGGATAGCAATGACACCAGATAATGCAATTTAAAAGTAGACATTTAAAGTGACGGACACCATTACAACCATTATATTTCAAACACTTAAGTATACTACACCACCAATGAATTATAAAAAGGTTAATCAGCAATAAATATGGCATATACTGAAACTACTATAGGAGAAAACATCCCTTAATTGTTTAAAATGTTAACAAACTGGAAAGTCCACAATATAGTGTCCTGTAACTTGTACATGGTTTCCATAAGGATCCACAATAGTGTCAAAGTTCTATATACTTCATTAGGAACCTACAAAATAAGAGAATAGAATTAACTTTAAAATCTCAACAATAGCTTATTGTAATGTATGAATAAGCCTCAATAATATTATACTAAGTTAGACAAAATTTCCAGTAATACATCACTACCTCAATAATACTATCCTAAAAAGTGATATATTATTTTGCTGATATTACTACAGTTCAAAGGTCATCTCCAACTGTAGTATTATCAATGGATCCATATATTAAAAAATAACAGAAAGATAAGTGTTTACAAGGCTTTTGGGGACTTTAGAACCTCTCGAGCTTTGCTCTCCTGGTTTCATGTCCCCAAAACCTCTTGATGGTATTATTGCCTTGTAATACACACTTATCTATCTATTATTCTATTTATTTTACATTATGTAATGGCCATAAATGGGGATTTCCTATTCATTAGTCCTATACCACAGACATAATCCAGAATATACAATCAATGATAATGCAGCAATCATTAAACAAAACAACACCCTGGTTGTGTAGCAAGACATAGGCACTGTGTTATATCAAAGGTGACAAATATTACCACTGTGCTACTGGATGGAGACGGGGTTGGAAACAGGATATTTATTTCTTCAAAATTGTTCAAGTTCCACTTTTTCATTCAAACCTGGTTTCTCCAAGCCCCTAGAGAAACAGTCCAGTACTGTTCCTTCTTAAAAGAACATCATTATAATTACCCTCTTGGGTTTCTTATGGGTTTCTCGATACCCACAAATATCCATGTATGTTACTTCATATCTGTTACATTATTCATGTGTACAGCAAGTGCATTTCTAAAATCTTTGTTCACAATTGCTCTAAGGTGTTCCCTATTCATTTTAAATCTCCTTTTGTTTTACCGATTAAAATGCATCCACACAAACCGATAGCCAAGTAAACTACACCTTCTGTGGCACATGTAATAAATCCAATACTTTTGTTTCTGTATTCATTTTGGATTCAGAAAGCTTTTTGTATTTTTGACTACTGGGCAAAATTTGCACTGCCACATTTGTGGCAACCATCCTGCCTGTTTGGGAGCCACATTCTGGAGTTTACATTTCTTGGCTGCACAGAGTGGACTAGTGTGTTCTTAAGGCTCTTACCCCTTTCTAAACACCATTCTGGGCTCAGTTTCTCTCAGGACTTTTAGATTTGGATCCAGGCTCACCATATGCCAATGTTTTTTAATAATGTTACTGATTTCATTGGACTGGGCATTATAGGTATTTATAAAATTAATTCTCAAGTTACCCTTTTACCAGATCTTGATGTCCATAACATCTGTTCAATTCAATTTGTCTACTTCTGTTCTGGCATTTTTTATTATTTTGTTTGAATAGTCACATTCCTGTAACCTGTTTTCTAACTCATTCGCTCTCTCTATGTATGTGTCAGGCTCACTGCAGTTCCTCTTTATTCTTATAAACTGCCCTTTTGGAATACCCATTATGGTATGGACAGGATGGCTGCAATTAGCCTGTAAAAGGTATTTATGTCTGTTTTCTTTCTATACAGATCTGTTTTGATACCACCATGCCCTTCCTTTTCTATTATTAAGTCCAGGAAGCTAATTTGCATCTTACTAACTGACAGTGAAAACCTTAGATTGCTGTTACTTTCTTCCAAAAACTTCACAAATGCAAATAATTCATCTTCAGTCCCTGTCCATCTTATCAGTACATCATCAATATAGCTACGATATAAGTCAATTCTGTTCAAAAGGAGTTGGATTCTGGTGACCTTATGACCTCTTCATCTTCCCATTTCTCCAAGTACATGTTGGCAAAATTCAGTGCTAGGGTGGCTCCTATCAGTCGCTCCTTCTTTTGTATATACTGGTTGTCAAGATAAAAGAAAGTATTACATTTCAATACAAATTATGTAAATTTTATCACCATTTCAGTGGGAGGGTTCTAATTGTCTCTTTATCCAGAAAATACTTCAGGGATTCCATATCTAATGTAACAAAAAATTCTCATTCTGTATTTCTATACCATTCAAAGTATTCAATATGACCCCAGTGTCTTTTGTATATGAAGGGATTTCTTGAGCCAGTGGGCTTATGTAATGGTCTACAAACTGGCAAAGGGGTTCCGTTAAGGAATTGTTGCCAGAGACTATTGGGTGACCAGGTGGATTAATTAAACACTTATGCACCTTTGGCAAACAATAGAAACATGCTTTCAGGGGTCATTTACAGTCAAAAAGCAAAAGTGCCATCTGTGATCCATCCTTTATCTCTATGTCTAGAATGTCTTTGTAAGTGATATTGCAGAGGGACTGGAAGGAAAAGTATGCCACTTTTCAGATGACACAAAGATCTGCAACATGGTCGATACACAAGGAGGCATGGACAGGAAGAGAAGGAAGGTTGGAGGAATGGTCAGAAGTATGGCAGCTTGATTCAGTACAAAGAAGTGCAAATAATGCACCTGGGAAACAAAAACCAGGGGAAGAGTACACAATGGGGGTAGTAACAACAACAAAATGGAAAGGGACCTGGGGTAATCATATCAGATGACTTTAAGGTTGGAAAGCAATGTGAGAAGGCAGTATGGAGGGCTGGGGATATTGGGATGTATAGGGAGAGGCATCACCAGCAGAAAACAGGAAGTTGTTATCCCTCTGTACAGACAGTTGGTGAGATCCCATCTGGAGTACTGCATCCAGTTCTGGAGACCACATCTCCACAAGGACACAGACAAGAGATGGAGGCAGTCCAGAGGAGGGCGACTAAAATAATGCAGGGTCTGCAAGAGAAGTCATATGAGGAGAGACTAAAGGAGCTTAATATGTATTCCATTGAGGAAAGGAGGAGAGGGGGACATGATAGAAACTTTTAAGTACCTCAGTGGAATCAACAAAGTCCAAAACAGTAGCATCTTTCAGAAAAGAGATGTGCAAGAACAAGGGGACACAATTTGAAGATAGAGGGAGGAATGGCTCAGGGCAATGTGAGGTATTTTTCACAGTGAGGGTGGTAGACGATGGAACCACCTTCCTGGGGAGGTTGTGGGGTCTAAAACTGTGAGAGAATTCAAGAATGCATGGGACAGACATAGGCAATTCTTGTGGGGGAGGGAAGAAATAGGCTCTTGGTTAACTAGGATCTGTAGCTTATCCAGTAGGTAGGAAGTGGGCAGACTAGGTGGGCCAAGCAGTCCTATCTGCCATCAAAGTCTATGTTTCTATGTTTCTAAATTCTAAAAGATATTGATCTATTTATTTTTGAAGACAGGGGTCGGGTCATGTGACACCTTATGTAATAAAGTTCATTTTCTAGCTGTCTACAACCTTCAGCATGGTACATGACTGTATCCATTAACACTATTGACCCTCCTTTGTCAGCTAGTTTAATCCTTGGCATAGTATTAGAGCCTAAACTGTCTAATGCCTCTTTACTCAAGTTAAAATAACTACCTCCATTTCTATTATTCTTTAAGGAATTGCCCAGACTCTGTAAGTCTCTTTCACAGCTCTTTAAAAAGTTTGTAGTGCTGGAGTGAGCAGTTGATGAAAGGTTGATGGAGGTCTGAACCTTGTACCTCTAAGTCATAATCAATGTCATTATCAGTTGGTACTATATTTGTTGTTTGTGCACTTACCCCTGCCATATCCACTGTTTGTATTTCCCTTCTTTTCTTGCAAAGAAAGATTTTAATCCAAGTTTGTGTAAATTTATGGCAGTCTATCATTGTTTAAAATAAATTAAACCTTTGTACTGGGACAAATGACAAGCTTTTATTCAGCAATGAGTGCTCCGTGTCTGTAAGTTCATACAAAGAAATGTTAATTACATTGTCTACTGGTATCCTGTTCTCAGGTTTCCCCATCTGTTCCAACCTCTCTTTTCCTTCTGCGACCTCTGCCATCTCATTCTCTTCCTGCCCCCATCTGGTCCATTTTGGGGCTGATTAAAATTGATCTGTCGGCTTCTTCTAGGGCCCTCTGGGATGTTGTAAGTATCTGATGGTCTGGGGAACTTGGATATTCCTCCTCACCTAAATAAGCCTCCTCCATACTGCTCAACTCCTGATGTAAATGCCCTTCATTATTTCCCGTAGAATCTTTGGGATGGATCTAGTGGGTGTCATATTTGGTGCACCTGAGCAGCTGGCCCAGTATTAAGTCACATTCCTACCCCATCCAAAAATAATAAGTTATTTTGAAATTTTAAAGTTAATTCTATTCTCTTACTTTGTAGGTTCCTAAGGAAGTACCTGGAACTTTGACACTATAGTGGATCCTTATGGAAACCATGTACAAGCTGGACACTACATTGTGGATGTTCCAGTTGTGGTAGATTTTAACAATTAAGGGATGTTTTCTCCTATAGTACTTTCAGTATATGCCATATTTATTGCTGATTAACCTTTTTATAATTCATTAGTGGTGTAGTATACTTAAGTGTTTTAAATATACTGGTTGTAATGGTGCTGTGTCACTTTAAATGTCTACTTTTAAATTGTATTATCTGGTGTCATTGCTATCCTAAGACTAAGTGCCAGGGGAATGAAACACATCAGGAGGCAATTGCTGTTGTGTTTGGAGGGGCGGAGTTCAAGCTGTGCACCTTTTTGAATAAAATGAAGCACTTATTTCACTAACATCATTCGTTTGTGGAATTATTTTATAGCCTGCAACAACCTGAAGTGTGTTGAAGTACAATGTGAGTAGCCAATGCCAGCAAACAACTCTTTTCACACAAATTACATTTCCTACATGCAAGTGCGGCAGTCCAAGGTGCAGCCTACCATTCCTTTAACTGTTATTATTGTTTCATTGTTATCCTGAAGTGGTCCCACCCTGTTTTACCCCCATTTGATGATTAACATGATTAAAAAGGTTTTGTAATTATCTTTTAACCCTTACTGCTATTCTTAACTCATAGTCGCCGCCTTATGAATAGCCTTTTTAGACTCCTGAGGTTTTTTACATCTTTTCCAATTACTTCCATCCTTACTACTCCTAGCTCTTAAGTATAATTTCTTCTTTCTATTGAGCAATCTTTTCACCTTTTTATTCATCCATTGTGGAACTCTATCTTGTTATACTTTTTCTTACAGTCACATAATTCATAACCAGGTTTTTAATTTTGTCAATTAGCATATTCAATCCACTGTTGAGGGGCTTACCTGATAACTCCTCTTCCAATCCCATTCACCCATATCTTGTCTCGTAGCTTAAAGTCTGCCCTATAGTAACTTCTAATCTCAGTAGTTTCTATTACTTTACCTGATGACCTAAGTATTTCATATTGTACCATGGCATGATCACTATTTCCTAATGGTACAGTTGCCATACATTCCTGTATGTCATCACCCATGTTACTTAGGACAAGATCAAAGATACCCCCCTAGCCTGTTTACATATTGTTCTAAACCCACATTCTCCAAACTTTCCAGGATCCTTTCTTATGCAAAAGACATGACCTTTCATAAGTCGCAGTCTATCCCAGGAATATTAAAGTCCCCTAATATGATTATATTTTCATCTTGGTCAAGATTTTCTATCTGTTGGTACATTATTAAATCATCCTCATTGGACTGAGAGAGTGGTCTATACATTACTCTGAATACTGTATTTCTACTGTTCTTTGGCAATAGTTTGATCCACAGTTGTTCCAAGCCATCTGTACTTTGTTCCACTAATTCTGTCTGGATAGAGTCCTCTGTGTATACCACAATACCTCCACTTTTCCTACATGGCCTTTCTCTATATATATGAAACATAGGAACCTGGAAACAAGGAATCTGTTGGCAGAAAGGACCACTTAGCCCACCAAGTCTGCCCAGATAGTCCTGCCTAGCCTGTTTTGGCAGACTCTACCTGCTCTCTGGTGATCCTCCCTGGTGACCCTATCTCCTCCCTGCCTATTTACCAATATTCTCCTATGTCTATCCCATGCATGCTTGAAGCCCTTCATTGTTTTCTTCCACCACTTCTGCTGAAGTCTGTCCCAAGTGTTCACCACTCTGTCAGTGAAGGAGTACTTCCTCTCATCTCTCTTAAACTTCCTCCTTCCAGCTTCATCACATGCCCTCTGGTCCTGGTGCTCTTTCTCATTTGAAAGACTCCTCTCCTGTACCATGTTCACCCTGTGAAGTATGTGTATCTCTATCATGTCCCTCTCCTTTTCTATCTTCCAGGGTGTACATGTTGAGATTTATCAGTCTCTGTTCTCTTAGGGCTTTTGATGCAACCCTGCACCATTTTACTTGCCCTCCTCTGGACTGCATCCACCCTGTCTTTGTTCTTTCTGAGGTGCAGTTCCAAAAATGGACACAATACTCCAAGTGAGGTCTTGCCAGCAACGATACAGTTGTAAAATCACCTCCCTCTTCTTGCCAGTGATACCTTTCCCTATGCATCCCAGCATCCCATTGGCCCTACCACAGATTTGTTACACTGCCCTACCACTTTGAGGTTATCAGATATGTTTAGTTTTCAGTTTAGTTTATGTTTTATTGTTTGGCAGTTGCCATTACAAAATGCTTAAAAATAAAGATTCCATACTATTATTCTATACAGACATACAATCTTAGTAAATAAGAAAATAAAACAACAAACATGAATAATATGATACAATTGATATGAAGTAGCAGTCCATGCATATTAACCACAAAGGAAGTGAGTTCAAATCCAGTATCTGTAAGGGCATAAGTAATGTCTCTAATAAATAACTTAGAGTGAAAGGGACTGTAGATTCAGAAAGCACTGTATATCCAATCCATTCTGGTCCCACTCCAACAGGAATTAGACAAATCTCAATACACTTTCCTCAGAAGACATACATAGTCATTGGATAATACTAATAAAACATGAGTGCCTGTCTAGCATAATTTTGGCTTTAGGCCAAACAGGAACATGTGCCACCTAACAAAGTCATCTTTTTTTTTTATGGTTAAGTAAAGGGTACAGCCCCTAAACTACCAGGAAAACTGTCCTTAATGCCATTTCTATAGCTGACTTTCAAAGTACACAAGCAAGTCAGTCCCCAATAAGCCATTACAAACACAAATGTGCTTCCAGGCTACCAGTCGAACAGTACCTCCTTTAATCAATTGCCTTCCACTGTCTCAGCCTGAGCCCTGAGCATACACTCACCAGAAAACAGACCATTACTGTTAAATTTAACACTCTGAGCAACCTTAATACAGCTGAAGATATTTAAGACTTATGAACCCTCCTCCTTACCTCCGTGGGCTGCTAAACCCCAGAGTACAAAGCAGAGAAATGAGGTCTGTCAGCCAGCCTCTAACTATCCCCGAATATACCCACTCGGGTAAGCACTCTTTCTCTTACACTGCCCTGTACCTTTGGAACACACTCCCAGCTAATCTGGTCGAGAGGCCCTCTCTTCCAAGGATTCAAGGCTGGCCTTAAGTCTCCACCTGCTGGAACTTAGCTTATGTGGCTGCACTCGCTAGTCCTCCTTTCTCCTACCAGACCTAATGTTTCTCTCATGCCCGTTGTCAAATGGCTGAACTATGACCTCTACTAACTTTGTAATGTTACAATTGTTCCACGGTTTGTCTACCTGTAATTACTGTCTCTTCAGTTGATGCTGTCTCACTTCTACTCCTTGTACTACTGTCTGATGTATGTAATATTGGTGTATGTAATTTAACCCTGGGTTGCCCCTGAAAAAGGGACCAGTGGTCTCAGTGGGTTTACTCTGTCATCAAAATCTAAATAAAATAAATAAATAAAATAGCTAATCAATTTGTCATTCTCTGCTGTCAGCAAATTAACCATATTTGAATTGTCAAAATAAAATAATGGAAATATAAACAATTAATTCAGATATAAAAAGCACCAAATAAAAACTTCAAATGTTAACTAAAAGAACACACTTTAAATTCACTCATAGTAAAACATATATATTAACAGATGCATAAAAAATATTTTCTCAGTTCAAAATAGTTCCATTAATAAGGAAGTCTGTTGAGCCTGAGCACCAACCTATCCCAGCCCAATAAGTTGTACCAGTCTGTTACTCTCAATATTTATTCTTGGCATATGATATGACAAGCATATATAGTTTCATTACTCAACAAACACTGGTATTGTACCTAATATAAGGTGAGAACTTATAATAATAATGTATGTGGAGAATCAAAAGTACATCTCAGGCTAGTTGTCAGATAATTTAGTTCATGAACTAAGTTCATATTGACGCCTAAAGCTGGTTTCTATGACAATCCTGTTGAAACTTAGACCTCATGGCATTACTTAAAAATAAGTTTGATATCAAATTACTAAACAATTAATAGACAGCAACACCAGTTTGTGTCCCATGAAGCAATTAGGAGCTCTCTCATAAATACATTTAATTTCAGTGCATCAAATAATAGTCTTAACCACAAGGATATTTTAATATCAGAGTCACACCTGTGACAGGTGGCCAAGCAGCTTAAAACTATAAAGCTCCACATTATACTGTATCATCCAATATAAAATGAGCCTAAAGGAAGGAAATACTTCAATATGGCTCTCCTCGATTTCTGAGTTTTTTTCCCCATTGCAACAGAAAGCCACGACAACAGCAAAGACTGCCATAGATTCAACTTTTTCCCAATTTTAGGGTTCATTAAATTCTGGCACAATAACCCTGATTGCCACTTCACCATTTCACCTCATCACCTGAGAGTCATTTGACCTATGCTGGCCAAAGCTTTCCCATTTCTCAGCAATATAGGGTTCCACTTCATCCCAGAGTCAATACAAGAATCTTGGCCCATTCAAACTTGCTTTCCTGGGGTCAATTTTGCAGCCTCAGTTCCTGCTGATTCATCTGAAAAACAGAAAGGGAGCATGATTTTGCACTTTTGGCATTGAAACCCCACTGTCATGTCCTTGACCATACCTCAAGTTTCTCGAGGCCACTATGCATTCTCTCTACCTCCTCTCAATTATTCACCCTATTACAGATTTTGGTGTGATCTGCAAAAGGCATACCTCCTTCCAGTTCATCTGCAATGTCACTTATGAAGACACTGAAGAGGACTGGTCCCAGTACTGAGCCCTGCAGCACCCCACTGGTAATTCCCCTCCTTAATTAGAGTGAATGCATTAACCACCACCTTCTGTTCCCTATCCATTAACCATTTACTTAACCCACTTATCACTTTGGATCCTGCCCTAAACTGATCAGTTTCCTTATCAGTCTCCTGCAGATTACATTGTCAAATGCATTGCTGATGTTCAAATAGGCCACGTTCACTGCCATACCTCAATCTATTTCCCTGGTCACCCAGTTAAAGAAATCAATCAGATTCATCTGGCAAGACCTCTCCATTGAATCCCTGCTGCCTTTGGTATTGCAGCCCATTAGATTTAAAACACTCTAACCTCTCCTTTAACAGGGTTCCCATTAATTTCCACATTTCTGATGTGAACTTGACCAGCCTGTAGTTGTTAGCTTCCTCCCTGCTGCCACCCTTATGAAGCTAGAACACATCTGCTCTCCTTCAGTCTTCTGAAACAACACCTGTTTCCAGTGACCTGTTGAATAAGGCCATAAGTGGTGCAGCAAAGTACCTCCCAAATTCCTGTAGTACCCTTGGGTGTATTCCATCCAGTTCCATGGCCTTGTCCACATTCAGATCTGCAAGTCCCTTCAGGACTCATTCCTCTGAGAATAGACTGATGTCCACTTCCTCCTCCCATTGTTCCTGCTGCTTCCTGGTGGTCCATCTGCTCCTCCCTCCCACTGTGAAGAGTGAGCTGACATATCTGTTTAGGATGCCTGCTTTTCCTGATCTTCCTCAGTGCAGTCTCCCTCTGTCATCCTACTTATCCTTATTATTCTTCCTTGTTTTCCTCATCTTGCTTATGCAGCTTCATGGTACAGTATGAGGTTGAAGGGAGTTTATGTAAACATTAATCCACAACAGAGGAGGGCTCTACTAGGGGATTAATGCCTGGTTGGGGGCTGGTGCATGAGGCTGCAAGCTGAGTGCTTCCAACCTCCACCCAGGCATTAATCCCCATAGAGCCTGACTCTGGAGTGGATCAATGCTCTTGTAACATGGCAAGTGCAAGGTCAGTATTGTTAGACTACTGCTTGCTTTAAATCAACATAACAATTCACGACAGTACTAATTCTACTTCATAATCCATGGAGCACTTTCCTCCTTTTAATAGACTGTGAAGCTCTAACAACATGTTCATCCATGTTGCACAGTCAACAAACATTTATGTAGTGTCAGAAATTTCACAACACATTGAAAGATTACATTGGCCACTGATACAGAGGAAAACATCATGATTTTTTTTCTTACTGTCAGTTTTCCTGTTTTCCCTTTCGTTGTTAGATCTCGATCATTCATGGCACTTGCTGAATTGTGGGGACATGTCTATTTGCATATGTATGTGCTGTAGCATACAGCAACACTGTTCTAATTTTCTCTGTGGTGACAGCAGCTTTAATGTGAGCTCTTCATTCCCGAGCTTTCATTAGTGGCTAGGTCAGAGAAACTGTCTACAAACTGTTTATCAGCTCTCTCTCAGTGGCAGCACATCATGCTACTCAGGGCAAGTTTGACTACCTCACTCCTGACCCTCCACCAGGCTTGGTTGCTCCACTGCACTGCTTGTGCTAGCTGCATGATTTTCAGTGAGCCCGGCACTGACCGTGCTCTAATTAAGCAATAAGGCACAACAGGGTGTGGTATATCATGGGATATCATCACACCTTGGGTGGTTGGACACAGGCCGCAGGCTGGATGCATCCAACCACCTGAGAAGTGACAATATCCCATGATATACCACACCCGAGTGACTTATTGCTATTATGAACTGAGTTTCAAGTTTATAAATAAAAAATAAACAGATCTTAAAACGTTTTATGAATTTGTTTTTGGGTGGTGTAGGAATACATTTTGAAAAATAGTTCTCAGACAGTACAGAGCAAAGAGGCTGATGGTGCCAGAGCTTTTTGAAGCCGTGATGATGTAGCCGATATCATCACGGCTTCAAAACTTTCGACCAATCAGATTCCTCTATTATTATCCTCAATTCATAATTGTTGTTTGGCCATGGTTCCAACTTTTCCAAACATGCACTAGTGGGCATTACTGGGGATTAATACCCACTAGTTTACGATCACATGCTGTGTTTGCACCAATTACCATGTCTGCATTTAGACATATTAATTGCCATGTTACAAAAGCAGTTACAAACATCAACACAATGATCTGATGATTAATACAAGAGCTCATTTATCTTATTTTGCTGTTCCTAATGTTAATACTAGCTCAGGGCAGAGATTTTGTTGTTTCAGCTCCTAAATTTTACAATTCATTACCTCAAAGCCTTACTGTTGGTTTGTCAGGTTTACCGTTTTAAATCTAATCTGAAAAGCTATTACTTGCTACTGACTGTTGTAAATGTGGTTGATCCTTTTATATTTTGTACTATTACAGTACGTTCTGAGTGTCTTTGTACTTAGTTATGTCTCTTGTATGGATTGAATTGTATTTTTATACTCTATTAATATTTTCTTGTATCTGGTCACCCATTAAAACAGGCAGGTTTTGCTCATGGTGGTTCCACGGCACAGCTGAAGACCTCAGGGATCGATTGATTTGAGGTCTCTGGCTCAGCCCTGTGAAATTCATTGCCATGATCTTTGAGGGAGGCCTCATCTGTGGAGGTGTTTAAGTGGGGTCTGAAGGCGCATCACATTAAAGAAGTGCTTGCTAATTGTCTTTGCATTCCTGAATGAGCAGACTGCTAATTATTGATGGGTATAGTTGAATTGTATTTTATCTATTAGTGATTGTTTTATTATTGATATGTTTTTTTAAACTTGTATTTTATGTAATTTAAACTACTGCCTGCCTGTACAGTACCCAGAGCTCCAGAATGGGGCGCTAGATAAAGTTTATTATTATTATTATAAAATGAAGAGCCCAGTGGTGGATCACATCCAACTTAACCAAATTTGTGGCAGTACTACCACTGTAAACCAGGTCAGCATAGTCTGAACTCAGTAGAATGTGGTTTGTGCCAGTCTTATCTATGTGCCAGCTGTGAAGCAGCATTTACTCCTATAGTAGAATTTCAATCTAGCGGAGTTTCTTGCACAGAATATCAATGTGTGTGTGTAGTGAAGTACAGTTTACTGTCTAACCAAAGCCCCAAATACTTGTAGCTGTCCATCAGTTCTACAGAAAATTATTCTCCATTAGTGTGGAGATGGTGAAAGTGCATTTGAGGTAGGGTTGCTCAAATATCTGTTCTACTGAACCAAAATCTTGGATTTCAGCAACAATTTAGGATTTCAGACTTTTGGATAAAGCGCCAAAAGCTAAGATTCTAAACTTCAGGATACCAAATCAGATTTGGATACTAAACACTAGTCTGATATGGCATCCAGTAATTAAAACACTCCCCACTGTAACCCCTGTCTCTTGATATTATTAAACCCCACCCAAACCACCCTGTGACCAACAACCACCATCCTACCCTGAAGTCCATTGATAGTTTAAATGTAACCCTTGCTCTGGGCATCTTATAATAAATATTATTACACAGGGCTTCTGGCAATTTGATTTAAAGTGTCACATCCTCCTTATTCATAGTCTCCCCCACCCTGACACTAAAGCCCCAGCACCCATTCAATAAAGGACACCCACACAACACACCCACTAGCCCCATCTCCTCCCCCATTACAACCAGCAAAGTAAATTCAGAAGAAAGATGGCTCCACATTGGAGTGGCTTGGTCTCCCCTCCGCTACATCATAGTTGGCCTCCTCATACCTTCACACAATACACAAGCCCACACCCAGTTCAATAGAACTAGTACTATTTTAACCGTATGAAGTGTATTCAATGGAATTAATGTTGAATCAGGATAAAGTGTAATAGTATAATGTATTTATAACATTTTATTAATGTGTATTGTCTGCAACTTGCTGTGTTACCTTATAATGATCATTTTTAAACTGATTGAACAATAAAATACAATACACCCAGGTCAATAGAACTTCATATCCAACACTCCCATTACCCCATCTCAATCTTTTCCCTCATAGTACCCAAAAATGTTTATTTATTTATTTGCATTTGGAAAATTCCTTTGAGCTAGAGGCTCCTTTACAGAGGTTCCACATCAGTTACAAAACAACAAGAATTATAGACAGATCAAGAGACAGCAGATTACTACATATACTGTAAGTGAATTACAGTGGTATTTATGAAGTGCAAATAAAACCACAATGGCTATACAAAGATAAATAATAAGGTACAATAAAAGGTGCAGGGAATATTGCAAGACATGTTTTAACAACCGTTCTTTTTTAGAGATACTAAATAGGATAGCTAAGCTAGGTTGTTGAGTGTTGGAGAGAAGAGTGCAGGGAGGCAGGGTGAAGAGAGGAGTTAGAGGAGAGTGAGGGGTGCTGCAGAAACTAGAGGGGTAGTGGCAAGATAGGGTGAGGATGGGGAGAAAAAGGAATGAGTTGAGATACAGGAAGAAGGAACTAATTAAAATGGAGGGGAGATAGGAGGTTGGTGAGTAGTGGGGAGGCACAGGGGTGAGAAAGCGGCAGAAATAGAGTAAGAGAGGACAATAGCAGGAAAGAAGCAGTAGAAAATATCAAAATGTAGTGGCTTAGTTATACATGAAGAAGACAATCCATTGTGGGTGGCTTGTGTTCATTTCATTCTGGTACTGTATTATGTGATGAATAAGGCAGTGTAATCCCATAGAAGTGATGCCTAACTGGCTGACAATTGCCCAATCAGGTGTTATCACCATAGAGGACATTAATTTCATTCATCATATAATACAGTACCAGAATGAATTGATCATAAGGTGCTGTGTCATGGAACCATCTTTAGCATGTTTAATTAAACCTCTACCTTTACAAGTGCTACTGGGGAGGAGGGTGGTGGTGCTAGTGGGTGTGTTGGGTGTAGGGTCCCATTGAATCAAGAGGGGCTTGTGCATTGTTTGGTGGTGTGGGGGTTGGCTTTGATATAGCCGAGGCATATGAGCACAAGCCACTTTGACGGGACCATCCACTTCTGTATTTATTTTTTGGGTGCTATGGGGTAGTAAGGCGGTATGGGCTATGGGTGTGTTGAATGCAGTGTTTTTATTAAACGAGGTGTGGAGCCTTGTGTCAGGGTGGAAGTGGTTATGATTTAGTGTGTCTGCAGCACTTTAAATTAAATTGCCAGTAGCCTGGCATAATAATATTTATTTTAGGTGCTTTGAGCAAAAGTTACTTTAAGCTCAGTGGGCTTGGGAGGGAGGAATGATGTGTGGTTACAACAGGGTTTAGTGGTTGATCTGGTTAGGGATAGTCAGAAGTTAGGATATCCAAATCCATATGCAATGACATCCAACAGTAATATCAAATGTTAAGAGTTGGATACAAATTATCCTCATATCCAACTATCCTAGCTTGGATCAGATTTTGGGAATCTGAGCAAGCCTAATCTGAGGGTAGTTTATCAACTGAGGCAAACAGAATGATCTTGTTTTCTGAGGCACTAAGCAAAAGCTTGGAATGAGACTTATTGAGCTGAAGTATGTTTAAAGCAGTCTGATGGTTAGTCACAACAGGAGCTATAGTGGGCCTAGAGATGTATAGTGCAGTATCATCAGCGTAGAAATGCAGTTATTTCTAATCTATACTGACCCTCAAGGTCAGTTATATAAATCACAAAAGCAATGTTCCCAGGACTGACTTTTGGGTGATTCCTATGGGAGAATGCATGAGAGGAGAAACCTCCTACTTTAATCTGCTGCTGAAATCCAGATAAATATTTGGAGAACCAGGGCAAGCAAGACTTGTTAACACCCATGTTGAGAGCTTTTGCAGTAATATGGTGTGGTCAACAGTATCAAAAGATTTGCTGAGGTCAAGTAAAATGGCATCACTGAAGAGATTTTGATCAAGTGCAATTAGCTAGTCATGGATGATGCTGGCCAGAGCAATGACCGTATTTTTATTATTATTGTTTAGGTCTGATACCTGATTGTAAGGGACTGGTGTTGTTGAATAGGTTGGAGTAATCTCATAACTGCTCATTCACCAATGTTTGCAATAATTTTTCAAGGATTCAAAGTATAGAAACAGGCCTATCATTATTAAAGTTTCTCCTGCCTCCTGATTTAAATAATGGAATAAGATGGGAGGTCACGTGATGACGGTCTGGGAGTAGGGATGCGCCCATCGCCCACTTCCACCCGACTCTAATTGCTCAAAACTTCAAGGATTGTCTGATCTTGACTACCAATGGTACTTGACAGTGTTAGCTTGAACCAAGACTTACCTGCAGGGTGTATCAAAGCGATCAAATGGAGGTGTATGAGAGCGAGCTCCACTCGGCATTCTCCTCCACGAGCCTGAAGAGACATCAGAAACAGGCAAAGCAACAGCTGGCAATCCACACAAGCCTTTGACTGACAGCCTGCTTTATCGGAAGATAAGTTCCTGGAAATAATGAGACCGATACAGGAGGGGATCAAACAATGGCGGAAGATTTACAACAAATTAAATCCTTGGTTGCTGCCTTAACTGTCTGAGTGGGGACTCCGAGGTTCGGGTGACTTCCTGGAAAGTAAGCAGGCAAAGATGAAATGATATAACGGCAGCAAGTAAAAAGAATGCAGCAAGCCGAGAAGAAATTGTAGGACTTAGAGGGACGTAGCCGAAGAAATAATTTGGTCATTATTGGCATCCCAGAAGGGAGGAGGGTAGTATGCCGATTCAATTTATTCAAAAGTTGTGTGAAAAATAGTGGGGCCTTCTCCTAATGGTTCCACATATGTAGTGGAACGTCGCATCATGCCTGCACCCCCACCAACTCGGGTTTGCCTCCTCGACCATCCATATTTAAGCTTCTCAATTTCCTAGACAAACAACATATACTAATGAAAATCAAGGAACTTCAAGGAAATTAAGTGGGAGGGCAGAATGCTTAGGATCACCCAAGATCTCCCACACTCAGTCCGAATCAAGAGGCAGAGTTGCACCCAATAGTGGTGAAATTAATAGCGCGGGAAACCATTCCGGGTAAAATACCCGGCGACTCTACAGTTAAGCATAGCGAGCAATGGCACTCTTTTAAAGCTCTGACCAAGCCAAGAAAGACCTAAATCGCTGCTGCCAGACCTTTTAAATGAATTCTAACGCTCTTAAATGATGAATGAGGTTATAAAAAAGGGTCTGAGCAGCCCATAATGGAGTGTGTGAAGGTGTAATAATCCCTGGACAGTTAACTTAAAATACCAAGAATGCACATAAAGGTGATGGATCTGGCTTGTTAAAGAAGCGCGCTCGGTACTGTATGCCTCTTCTTCTATTCCTTTCCCTTTTATAACTCTGAATGTGTGTATGGATGGATGGATCCTGGGACAGTTAGGATCGCGTGCTGAGGATGAGGAGTGGAGTAGGAAGCAGAATGGTTCTCATGCATTCCACTATAACTGTGTCGTCCCACACTGACAAGGGAGAGCGAAGAATAATGACATTGCCTGATGCCACAGAGCCTAGCGTGGAACAAATGAGGAGGTCCAATAATTAGAAGACATCAGGAAATGGACACAATAATATTTCTGCCTTATTCCTGCATCCCTCCTCCCCAAAAATAATTGGCTTTTTTTTTTTTTAGGGCTAGAGTGGATAATACTGAAAGGAAAGCCCTAAGCTCCACTAAAATAGACAGGAGCTATAACTTGATTTATGTCCTGTAGGAAGGTGGGAGGACTTTGATTTAATCATAATGAGCGTGGCGCTTCAGGTGGCCGGTTTGGTCAGATAAATAATCCATAAGCCTAATTGGGCTAATCCTGATTTAATATGTTGTGTGTAAATCCACAGTAACTGTGTTAAAATATGGGGAACGATACTTGGACAGGTGGGTCTGGTTCTTGGGTGTTGTGCATGTACATAATAGATGGTTAGAAGTTTAGCGTTTATCATTGTTATAGTACCTACAGACGACTGGTAGAAATATGGAAGAGTCGGGGAGGGGCGTGGGAGGGGCAATGACTTCAGCCAGATTGGCAAAGTAACATCACCTGACAGTATGTGTATGAGGAAGCAGTTGCACAGAACTGGGGTATCAGGGGTTATGCAGTAATTGATTGGGGAGGGGTAGATCTAGATGTCGATCTACAGTATTGGAAGGGGGTATGCCAAGTGCAAAGCCAGTGTATAAATGGTGTAAGATGAGGGCAGAAGGTAACCTAAGTAGATTTCTACGCAGATGGTCACAATCATTACGAGGTTTTGAATAGCCTATGGGGACCATACAACTGCGTAACATGGAATGTTAAAGGGGCGGACAGATGTAAGAGACAGGTCATTCTCAGGCACCTAGGTCATTTAAAGGTAGCACTAGCATGCTTACAGGAAACACACACAAGAAGGAGGATATACATCTATGGAAAAGGAGTTGGGTAGGACAGGTTTATGGAGCTGGGGCCTCCACATCTAAGGGAGGTCCTCGTCCTGATTGCAAAATCTCGCCCTTCAGACTGAGCAAGAAGTCTGGGATCCGAAGGGCATTACATCTTGGTTCATGGTTATTTAGCAGCGTACCCAGTGCTTTTGGGAGCTATATATGGACCCAATCGGGAATCACCTGGTTTCTTTACACACCTCCTTAGCCTGATAATGAGGGAACCTACAAAATTGGCACTACTAGGAGGGGACTGGAATATTACTATGCAATCTGACATAGACAGGTCGGATTCTAAAGGGTAATCTAACCCCAACCCAGAAAGCCCTTAAAGAACTAATGGACTTGGCTGGATTACTGGATGTGTGGAGAGTTTAATCAAACAACCAGCAATATACCTTTTCTCCCCACATTGTACTTATTCTCGAATAGATTATTTCCTGATCAGTGATTTTGCACTCCAGGGTTCTGACAGTGGATATCCACGCCAGAGTGATCTCTGATCATTCCCAGTGGTTATCACCTATCTGCTGGGCCTGGAGTCAAAAGGACTCCATATGGAGGCTGAACACTCAACTTCTACAGAATATAGATACCTTCAAACGTATAACTGACTTTATTACCTTTTCCAGGAAACTAATAAGGGAACAATTGCTAAAGTGGACATGATCTGGGCCTCCCTTAAATGTGCTTCCATGATGAGTGTATTAGATTAGCTGCTATCAGAGCATCTAAATATCGAGCCCATGTCTAGGAAATGCTTAGCTCTGTTTGGGAACTGGAGAATGTACCATGCCAGCAAATAACGGAGGCCCAAAAGTTAAACTAAGCAGGCTATATGCAGAATACGCAGATTTTCAGGTGCAGAGGGCAGAACTGGCCCGCGCGCACTAAAAATACAATATTTGGAATCTGGTGAGAAAGCCTGAAGGCTATTGGCCACAGAATGAGATAAGCAGAGGCGGTCAGGTATATCTCAGGCCTGCACTTCCTGGGAATGACCAAGTGTGTACAGATCCTAAAGAGATAGCCCAAGGCTTAGGATTTTATTACCAATGCTCTATACTCAGAAGATCTAAGCAACCTCCCTCGTCCCGGTAGAAATTGCCTAGTATCTGGATGAGGTAAACCTCCTAAAATATCAGTAGCACAAGCTTCATATTTAAAGGTTATATTTCTCCAGAGGAAATACTCCAAGCTATCAACCAGTTGCTCCAGATAAGTCTCCAGGCCCTGATGGTCTGCCCAACAATTTATACAAAAGTGTGGTGGGGTCTTAATACCGACATTACAGGAGGTTTATAATTACTGGTATGATAATGGTTTTCAGAGCAGAGTTTCTCAGAAGCACTAATTACCCTCATTCCAAAGCCAGGAAAAGACCCCATGTATCCAGAAAATTACGATCCTATTTCTTTGTTAAATTGGATTTTAAAATATTGGCCAAGATACTGCCAACAGGTTAGCCCCTATTATGGGTGTGCTTGTCGGCCCTGAGCAAGTTGGTTTTATGAAGGAAGGTCTCAGGAGACCATCTGAGAAAATTATTACATCTTATCTCAGTGGCAAATATCTCTAACAAACCATCTGCTTTGATCTCCTTAGACGCGCAAGAAGGCTTTGATCGGGTCTCCTGGGATTTTCTCTTTGAAACCTTATCTGTTTTGGTCTTCCTGAAGAATACATCAAGTGGATCCGATTATTACATACCGTCCCCACGACCAGAGTATGGAGTAACGGCATCCTCTCAATCCATTTCCTTAGGAGGGTACCAGACAAGGCTGCCCTTTGTCTCTGCTTCTTTTAACCTTTATTTAGAGCCTTTAATTTGGTGACTCTTGTATTCCCGGGGATTGTAGGTATCCAGGTGGGGAAGAGATTCCCAATTTCAGCCTATGCGAGATGATATACTTATGCATATTGAAGAACCACAGCAAACTATCCCTGTCTTGTTAAAAGAAATTGATGCCTTTTCAAAGTATTGTACTATAAAGCTAAACTGCACCAAAACTAAGATCCTTCCATTGAATAGTTGGCTCACATGGGCTCAGGTGGCACCCTACAACTTGTCCTGGGATTCAAAGTCAATTCTATATTTGGGTGTCAAAATAACAAGGGACATCAACTACCTGGCGAGAATTTGCGTTCCCTGACACATATCTTGAAAGCTGACCTGGATCGGTGGAGTCTCACCCATCTTCCTATGGGGTAGAATTAGCCTGGTAAAATGAATATTCAGCCCATCTCTTATACCCCTTAGGAATGATAGGTCCTTATCTCCCAAAAGTTGGTTTATCAAAGTGCAGAAAATGCTAAATAAATTTATATGGAAGGAAAGCAAACCGGAGAGCATATTATAAGTTAACGGCTCCTAAAGTACAGGGTGGGTTAGCGGCCTTCCTTTTTACTTACTACTGTGCTCAACATCTGAGTAAGATGATATTCTGATTGCAAGCTGATGTTCTGTCAGGTTGACAGATACGCTGCCTCTATGGGTGGAGATAGAAGAATATTTGATAGCCAAATACCAATATACGCTATTAGCCTTCATGTATACTGTGCCTTTCACATTCCTAAACAGCTTCAAAATACGCCAATTGATGGTCTCTTAGAGCAATACATCAAATGCAATGCCATTTCTCCTTAAATTGGCACCAGTCAGCTCTGCAGCCAATTATAGGCAACCCTCATTTAAAAATAGGAGGGAGGCCTATTCCACCTTCCTTCTGTGTCTCATTGAAAGAGCTATGATTAATAGATTTTTTACAGCAAGGGACTTGGTCCCATTCTCCTATCTCCAGTCTCGGAATAAGATACCGGATTCGCATAAGTTCAAGTATATTCAAGTTAGGCAAGCAATTCTTACCTTCACAGGAATACAATAGACCAAATAGTAGAAGATCTAGAGGTGCAGATGTTAATTCAAGCTGCATCCCAACCCCACTCTGTATCCGGGTGTATAAAAACTGCAAACAATAGATCCATTTTACCCAAGGGCTATGCTACCATTGGGTGCAGGAGCTAAAATTGACACAGGATATAGATGTGAGGAAGAGAGTTTGGCAAGGTTGTTATAGATTTATTAAGCAGGATAGACTCCAGATGATCAGTTTAATATACTGCACAATTTATACATCGCCAACAAAGTCATAAATGTGGTTAACCCATAGCTCTCTGCACAAGGTGCCAGGGGCAGAAGGCACATTGCTCCATATGCTTTGGACATGTCCGAAAATCCAGCCCCTTTGGCAAGCTGTGGGAAAGGATGGAACCCCTCCTTGGGTTACAGCCGTTGTTTCATCCGGAAGTCTGCTTAATACATCTATTTCCCCAGGAATTCCAGTGCGCGCTAAGAGCCCACATTGCTTTGGTGGCAGTAACGTTAAACTGATAATAATGGACACTGGAAGGAGCCAAATACCCTCGCTTGTAGAATGGTATAGAGAAATGTTATTGGCATTGCAATTAGAAAACACATTGTTTATATAAGACATAGAGGAGCTGCTTATTTGGACCTGTGGGGTCCTCTTGATGCTGCACTGGCAACCTGGAAACCTTAGGAAGTACTGCCTCACCTTTTGGCATACTTTTGCTTGTCTCTACTTTATAGTGAATGGACAGAGACAGAACTGAGTTAGCCTGCCAGATATTGCACTTGGCTAGGGGTAAGAGGGAGTAGGGGAAGGGGGATGGATGATTTGGGTGTATTTTGTGTTGCTCTTTTACTTTATTTTAGTTAATCCTTCATTATAAGTTGAGTTGTAAGAGTTGATATGAAAATGGAATTGGAGATATCTCTAGATACCACTGTAACTTTTCAGGAATTTATGTAAAATTATTTTGAGTGAAACTTAAATAAAGTATATGTAATGAAAAAAAATAATGGAATAAGATGTGCTATTTTCCATAGATCAGGTAGGTTGTTATGGGTAGCGAAGAGCTGACTAAATGGATGATGGGGCAGTGAGACAGGATGTCTAAATCTGAAAAGATAGGATCCAAATTATCAGCCTCAGCATTTTGTTTTGTTATCTAGCTTTAAGAGGATTTGTTCAAATTGTTTGTAGGAGACTTGTTTAAAGAGGAAAAGGCATTAGAATAGGCCATGCTTTCTGATTTTGCCATTATGGGGAGATGATAAGACACCTGCAGGACAGTTGTCAAAGGCCAGTCCTGCAGACATTAAGCTCTTCAGTATACTTTGTTTTCACAGATAACCCTGTCATTGACCATAAATTGTTTTGACAATGAAGAAGTAGCAGCTACCCTTTAAAGAAGAAGTTGTTTGTGTTCTCTTCTATTAGGTTTGCTGTGATTGGGCATGCAAGCATACATTAAAGTGCAGGAGTCAGTTAGTATGATCACAGCTGAAAAGAACAGCAAAAACAGATTTTTTAGAAACAAAACAAAAATCTTCACAGAAATTTGGGCCACGCTGTATGGTTCTGGATCACAGACAAGAATAGCACTATCAGTGATCTGTCTTGAGACCTGGTAGTGGGTGCTGTCTGAGCCATGTTTAGGTTGAAGGTACTGTTGGATAGTTGCTGTTATTTAATAAAGTATTGTAAAGATGGGAGATAACTGTCAGTTTTGCAGTCACTAAAATGCTTTAACAGCTTAATAGTGGTTAAATATTGAGAGTGCATGCATACTTGATACAATATACTTTATCAGCAACTGGTACCCAGAACAACTAGTTGCCAGAGCTGGCAAGGCATGGCACACACCACACCACTGGCTACAGGTGGGATGCATTCAATCTGGAAGTCGGAGGTCCTTCTTTCAAACCTTTGCGCTCTAAAAAGCTGTAAAATAGTAAGTATTGGATCTGGTTCTCCCAAACATTGGCCTTCAAAGGGCTGTAAATATTGCATCTGGTTTGCCCAGCTATTAGCCCTGAAAAAGCCTGTTATGGTCCATCTGGTTATCCCAACAGTTAAGCTGGAAAAGGGCTTGTGATTTTTCATCTTAAGGTTGAAGACAAAGGGGCAGAGGTTGAAGAGGTGCTGGAGGAAGACTGGGTCTTGGGAGGACAATCTGGTCCTGATGTCTCATTATGATGAGAATCAGAATGCAATCATCAAAAAAGTAGCTTTCATGTCCAGGACCATTGCAGCCAGGAGGAATCAACGCTCAGCTCTTCCAGGTTGTAGACAGGCTACTTCATCCGGCTTGTCTGGAACCCATTAGAGCCTTTTCTACTCACAAATGTGAGGATTTTGCTCATTTCTTGTCAGACAGAGTGTCCTTTGTGAGATCCAGGATTGCTCCAAGTGGAATTCAACCATCCAGCAGTGGCGCTTCTCATGTGGGTGATTGCACTCGGCCACCCTGGGGTGAGTTCCGCCGGTGACAGCGCAGGAGGTCTGTGAGATTATTCTCAAGCTTAAGCCAATGTTCTGTGACCTGGACCCAGCCCCAGCGCAACTACTAGTTGGCTGTGTGAGGCCTTGGTCTGGTCTTTGTTGGGATTATCGAGAGTTCCTTGTCAGTTGGGGTTTTCTGGAGTCCCAAAACAGACTCTGGTTGCCTCTACTGAAGAAAACATCTTTTGACCCCAACGTCCTGGCAAATTACTGGCCTATCTCAAACCTTCCATTTTTGGTGAAAGGTTCTTGAGAAGGTGGTAGCAGAACAGCTGGAGGAGCATCTCACAGTCCTGTCAGATCCTATGAACCTCTCTAGTCCAGATTTAGGGCCTTACATAGCACAGAGACAATGTTGGTCAGAGTGCGAATGACCTGCTCAGGGTGAGGATCCAGAAAGAGTGTACAATTCATATCCTCCTTGATCTCTCCTCGGCGTTCGATACTGTGGGCCATGGGGTGTTACTGGACAGGCTGAGGGCGTGTGGACTCAATGGCAAGATCATCAGCTGGTTTGAGTCCTTTCTCCAGGGAAGGTCTCAGAAGGTGGTATTGATAAATTGTTCCTCGAACCTGATGGACCTGCCTGTGGAGTTTCCGAGGCTCAGTCCTCTCCCTTGTGTTGTTCACAGTATATATGCTGCCGGGTGAAGTCATTAGACAGTATGGGCTGTGTTTTTATTATTACGCTGATGATACTCAGCTCTACATGTTTTGCACCTTGTAGGTCTGACACTGTCAATGCATTGAGCAAATGTTTGGCGAGATCTAGACTCGGATGCCGTTAAACTGGCTGGGACTGAACCCTAGGAAGACTGAGGTACTGGTGGTGGTGCCAGGTCAGAGGGTTGGGCTTGGAACCACCAGTAATAGACTGGGCCTCTTTATAGGCCTTGCGAACTGGATGTGTCATTAAGGGAGAATCTGGGCATTGTGTTTGACAGCAAGCTGACATTTGATGTTCAGGTGTTGGCTGTTGTCCGGACTGGATATTGCCATCTCCAGAACATCACCTTGATTAAGCTCTTTGTCCTGCCCTAAGACCTGGCTACACTGGTTCTTGCTTTTTGTTGTTTGAGACTCAACTACTGCAATGACCTCTTCCTCATAGCCAGAGGTGGTGCTGTGGTGCCTGCAGCTGCTGCAGAATGCGGTGTACGGATGTTGACTGGTTATCTCAGATACAGTTACATATTACCCCAGTGCTGTGCAAACTGCACTGGCTGCCAGTGCATTGGTGCATCACCGTCAAGGTAGGTCTTTTAACCTGTAAGGCTCTATATAGTTTGGGTCTGGATTACCTGAAGGATCTCCTGCACCCTATAGCCCATCTCGCCCTCAGATTAGCTACTGGTGCTCTCCTGGAGATCCCGAGTGAGACTGAAGAGCTCTGGAAATCAGGCATTTGAGGTCGCTGTCCCCACTTCATGGAATTCTCTGCCAGGATATCTCTGGTGCACTGCTATTGAAATATTTAAATGTCAATTGAAAGCATTTCTGTTTGCACAAGCTTTGGGGTCTGAGGGGACCATTTAAGTATATGAATAAGTTTAGCTATGTTTAACTGTGTTTTGGGGATTTTATATATATTTTTTTCCGTTATTTTTATGTCTGTATTTGTAATTTTATTGTAAGGCTCCTGAGCTCGGGAAAGGTTGCCCAAAACAAATAAAATTTACCACTACTACTACTACTGCTACACTACTACTGCTACTACCGGTTTACCTTAAAACATTTGTCCTGAAAAGGTTGTTCAACATTGCATCTGGAATTAAAAAATAGCACTAAAATGGCTTTGTTTAATCTAGTTCTTCCATATATTTTTCAAAAGAGCTAATTTAAATGTTGTTCTCCAGAACTTAGCTCTGAAAAGGGTTTGTGTTCTGTCTTGGTTCTCTAAATTAACCCTAAAAGGGCTGCCAATACTGTGTTTTTCCCAAACATTAGTAATGAAAAGTTGTTTTTATTTGGCTCTCCACTTGAAGTTTATCCTTAAAATGTCTTCAGACAATGAGGTTCATCCCTAGCAATGTTGCCCTTAATAGGGCAATTTAATATTCAGAGCCTGACATGGATGTGTATTTCTGCCTTTGGCCATGGTGCTTACTGCCTGTTGTACATTTAACTCTCAGCCTCTCACGCCTCTCCCATGAATGATGTGCAGCCTCTTGATAGGCTGTCACTGAGAGCAGAGAGAACTGAGTAATGTGAGTTTAGGGGCAAGGTTGTAGTTGTGGGCATGTGTGCTACTTACAGCTTCAAAAGGCAGTAAAGTTCTGTCTGGCACTGGGCTCGAGTGAGACTGGAAAATGTTTGATTTGGTCCAGCTTGATTGGACCAGGCAAAACTTGACCAACCCGAATCACTGGCACAGACCATTATACATCCCAATTGTTTACCAGTCCTCCACTAGATCACAGGGATAGAAATATTTTATTAATTCCTGGGTATAAGATTTAATGAGCTATACAAGACAAGGCAGGAGAAACCAATGACAAACAATTTCCAGGCTTGACAGTGACAGCCAGCCATTTGGATAGGACCTATACTGAAGTAGGATTTTGCATGTTTATTAGTATGCAAATTAGTGTTGCTTGGATATGTATCCACGGTATATAATACCAGCAGATGCCATTGTTTTGACTTGATGTCAGGTGCCATCAGATATTGATGCCATCCGACCATGAATCGGTCTCCTCCAATCCAAGTGGATCCGTTCATGACACAAATGATCTGCTGGATCCAATGGCCAAATATGAGGATTTGACCATCTGATTGCAATGCTCTGAGGGTGGATCCAAAAGATCAGCTGGATCCGACAGTCAAATCAGGGATCTGGCAGTTAGATCACAACAATCCTAGGGTTGGATCCAAGGATCTGACTCCATCCGTCCGGGATCCAGCATTCAATTGTGGTCGGATGGAAACTTGATTATACAACTGGATATCACGGCTATCTATCTGGAGGTGCTCGGATCCATCAGACCGTATCCAGAAGCACCTCAATGTAAATTGTCATTGTGCCATGAAACAGAAACATAGACCAGGTTAGCAGAAAAGGACCACTGGCCCAATTTTTCTGTCCATTTTTCCTTGTTTATAGTATCACCACAGATCCTACTTGATCTCCATCCAGCCAAGTCACTCACCCACCCACCTTCCCTTTCCTTAAGATTTCTTTATGCCTGTTCCATGCATTCTTGAACCCCACCACTGTATTTGTCACCCCCAACTCCACTGGAAGACTGTTTAGGAATCCACCACACTTTCTGTGAAGAAGTATTTCCTCGCATCTCTTCTAAATCTACACCCTATAGTTTCTTATCATGCCCCTTCTCCTTGAGCACCTTTTTCTGAAAAATACTTTTCTCACATAGCTTATTTACCCAATGGTATTTAAAGATCTCTGTCATATCCTCCCCCATCTTCCAGGGTTTACATATTTTGTTCCTTTAGTCTCTCCTCATAGGGCTTCTGATGCAGACCCTGAATCATTTTAGTTTACCTCTTCTGTGCCACCTACCTTCACTCTGTTTATGTCCTTCCAGAGATGTGGTCTACAAAACTGGACACAGTGCTCTAGGTGGGCTCTTACTAGCAATCTGTACAGAGGCAATACCACTTCTCTCTTTGTGCTGGTGATACATCTCCTGTGCACCCTAGTATCCCACAAAGTCTCCCAACTGTCTTGTCACACTTCCCCACCTTTAAGTCATCTGATATGATTACCCCAGGTTCCTTTCCATTTCTGTTGTTGCTACTACCTCCCCACAATGTGTAATCTTCCTCTGCATTTTTGTTTCCCAGGTGCATTATTTTGCACTTCTTTGCATTGAATCCAAGCTGCCATACTCTGACCATTCCTCCAACCTTGCCAAGTCCCTTCTCATCCTTTCCATGCCTCCTTGAGCATCAACCCTGTTGCAGATCTTTGTGTCATCTGCAAGAGGCATACTTTCCTTCCAGTCCCTCTGCAACATCACTTATAAAGACATTAAAAGGACTGGACCCAGTACTGAACCCTCCGGTACCCACTAGTAACCCCTCTTTCTTAAGAGTGGACTCCATTTACAATTACCTTCTGTGTCCTGTTGTCCAGCCAATGTTTTACCCAGGTTACCACTCTGGGACCCACTCACAGGCTGGTTAATTTGACTATTAATCTTTGTGTGGGACTGTGTCAAATGCCTTACAAAGTCTAGGTAGGCCATGTCCACAGCCCCTCCCTGGTTACTACTTTGGTCACCTAGTCAAAGAAATCAATTAGATTCATCTGACATGACCTTCCCACTGTGAACCCATACTGCCTTGGGTCCTGTGCCCCACTGGCCTCTAGATACTCAACAATTCTTTCCTTCAGAAGTGATTCCATCACTTTTCCTACCACAGAGGTCAAACTGACAGGTCTGTAGTTTCGTGCCTCTGTCTTGCTCCCACTTTGTGAACAGGAATCACATCCACCTTCCTCCAGTCCTCAGGTACCACACCATCCTCCCATGATTTGTTAAAAGGGTAGTCAGTGGTGTCACTAGTTCTCTTCTTAATTCTTTTAGAAGTCTGGGGTGAATTCTGTCAGGCCCCATTGCTTTGTCCACCTTCAGTTTTAGGAGTTGTTTCAGAACCCTTTCTTCTGTGAAATGACTGGGATCAAACCCCCTATCAAGAGTGCTTCTGTTAATTGGATTAGGCCTCCCCTCCTCCTCCTCCTTGTGAATACTGAGCAGAAATATTCGTTCAGTATCCCTGCTTTTCACTGTCCCTCTCTACCCACCCACCGTCCATTCTATTCAGCCTCACTATCCCTCCCTTTGTCTTTCTATGCTCCCTGATGTACCTATAAAATGTTTTATCCCCTTCTTAACTGAGTTGGCTATCTTTTCCTCAGTTTGGGCCTTTGCTATTCTGACTACCCTCCCTGCTTCCTTCTGCCTTAACTGGTGCAGTTCTCTGTCCTGCTCCTTCTGTGTTTCCTTACACTTCCTGAATGCTATCTTTTTCTCCCTGACTTTCCCCACCACCTCTTTTGAGAACCATAGTGACTTTTTCTTTCATTTGAGAGTGATAGTCCTGTTCCTAAGAATCCTGTTATGCTCCCAGCCATGGTCTTGCAATGTCACACTGGTGGGAGGAATCCAGGTGACTGGTTGTAATCCATGTTATGAGTGCCCCTCACCCTGACTTGCTTGGAGGAATATTGCCCATGACAGATCAGTTTCAGCTGACTAGTGAAGAATGGCCATGCAGTTTCCACATCAGGGATGAGTTCAAGGCATTCCCAATTAACCCTTCTGAGTTACTGATATAACCTATTTGGGTCAAGTTTGCTGTAGGATTTGGTCTAGAGATATCACAGAGCTGGCTTTGTGGTTTCCCTCATCCAGACACAGAAGGTAGGGCTGTAGTCATTCATAGAATCAGAATAAGTTCCAGACTAGAGGCTTATACTCTTTCGGTTGATCAATAATAACCCCATCTATGCATAATCCATTTATGGTTTTGATATTGATCCTGGTTGTAATGGTGATCATCTGTGTTAGGTTGCTTTCATTTACACAATCTTTTGCTGCAGTTTCTGATAATAAGATCATGGGATGGGAAAGAAGAGGCCTTTATCTGTAGCTCTTCGAAAACAGCAGCACCTCATGTCTTGAATCCTTCACCAGAACCCTGGTGAGAGTCTGGAATTTCAGTGCATAGACACTTAAACTGGTCACAAGGCACTTCAGGTCATGCACAGTTGAGAACTGACCTAGATACTGTACAATGTTTGTCTGCACCAAACACTTCTCAAGTGGGAGAAACACGGGCTCACTTGTTTGAATCAGTTGGTAGAAGGAATCAACTGCTGGATTTTGACTCTGTCCAAAGAGAATTTAACCTGCCAGCTGGAGGCGCTTTGTGTACCTTAAAATATGACACATGCTAATGGCAGAACCAGACTCAGTTGCACCTAGCCCACTAGGAAGCATAATTAGTGATTCCCACTTGAAGGAAGTTGTACAAACTACAGCCTGTCCACAAACTGCTATCCGAATACTATGGCATTCTATGGAAGTAGGGTGCCATCTTCCCCAGCACTACCATCAATGAGCAGTGGAAGTGAGACCTTAGTACCCTTATTATTGATGAGATTTGGAAGAGGGTTGTGGCCCATTTTTCCAGCTGCTCCAGGAGTAACAAACTCAGGCAGATACATTACAGTTTCTTCTAGCAAGCTTATTTTGCCCATGTTAAGATGCATTCTTGGTATCCAGAAAGAGCCCCCAACTGTCCCAAGTGCCAAATTATTAAGGGACTTTTTCCATATGACCTTAACTTGTCCCAAAATAATGCATTTTGGTATGCAATGCATGGCATACTGAGCAAATCCTTTCAGGTTCAACTGCCCAAATCTCCCTAGATCTCTTACTAGGAGCTGAGACTTGAGGCAGGCTGAAGGTGGCCTGTCGATGCTGTGGGCTATAACCCCAGTAAATGCCAGGAAAGTCATAGCTCAGCTATGGTTGGCTGAGGCACCTCCCCTGTGTGGCACTGGCTAGAAATGTAGTTAGTTGTTTTAAATTAGAGAGGGTCCAGCTTACAGCCAACCGTCATAAAGACCTCTTCACAAATATATGGGACCCCTACTAGTAAGTGCAATAGAGTCAGGTTCTTGGCCTTACTCACCCACATAGATATCTTTTTTTCTGTTAGAGGCTACTTATGACCCCTTCAGCAAGCAGTTGTGAACTAGTCTCATTTGGTGATCTGGCATAAATGGTCATGGGGGCCTCAGTGGGTCAGAGGGGCAGGGAGTTGTCCTAATATCTAAATGTTTTGTACCACTTAAACCCAGTTGACCAGATGCTTAACTCAATTATTCAACCATTGAGTCCTGGAATCTTATTACTTGCATTTCTCAGCAATGTATCACCTCAGGATTGTGGTTATGGTCTGTCTATTGCCTTGCAGTTCTTGTAACACCTGTACAATCCTTTTCCTTGCTCAATAAAATCTGTTTAAAAAAGAAGATCCTGGGGTGGGGCTGCTGATTTCAGCACTCCATATGCAAAATTAGTTAATGATTGCTGATGGAGTCAGCAGGAGTTCATAACTAATCATTTCTGCACTGTCAGTGACCATCCAAACCAATATGTTACCTAGCTGATTTAGGTCACACAGAATCAGTTCAGTAGCACAGGCATTCTGTTAATCCTTCCCAGTTCTATTTGCAAGCCCCATAATAATAAAATCTCTGCTTCGAGTGGGAGGCACAATCAATGTTGCTCAGAAGGTGAGACAGATCCTCAAGTACTATCTTAGGGGACTGCATGCACAGCAAAAGTGTTTTTTCTTTTCTTTGCATTACCCAGGAGCAGGTCAACTATGATTCAGTCACTACTAGTATAGCATAATGAGCATCTTGTAACCTCCATTCCATTTAGGTGTTCCTTTTAATAAATTAATACTACACCTTCTTTTTGATACCCCCAGTCAATGCATAGTAAATTGTGGATAGAGATGGAGGCCCATGTTGAATGTGGTAGTTTTCAGACACATATTTGAATATTCCATAATGTCAGGTTTGCATTAATTTATCTGCACAGTAAGTGAAAGACTATGGACCCTCATGTAGATTACTACATAAATATAGGAGTTCTCCCCTGAAATATAGTAATGTGACACTGTCAAAATTATACAAAATGTAATTTTCCTTTTTAACACCCCTCCCCATTTGGTTTACTCAAAATTGATGGGGTTGGAAAGGAGAAGATGAGGACATCCAGTCATGAGAAGGGTAAGAAGTGAAGCTTTGAGATGAGGGTGTCTCATTGGATAACTCTGCATTAGCATTGATTATTACTTGATGCTTCTTTTAGTGCAGCCGATATTATGACATGCTGTCATACTGACAGAATCCTTCTATTGTGAGTAGCATTTGAGATATTGAGTTTAAATTGAAACATTCCTCTAACCTCTTTTGCCAGTTCTCTTATTCGTGGCAATGAAGGCATTTAAATGTGTTAAATACCCCTCGGAACCTTTTTAAATCCTTGAGATTTAAAGTAGCTGGTTGTTAGTTACTCACTCTCCCTAGAACATGGTCAAGAGAAGCAGCTGGGGAGCAGTGTACTGCTGAGAAGCATTTTGGTATGGCAGAGGGACTGCAGAGGAAACCACAAGTGCCACATGGATCGCAGTAACTGTTGTAAAAGTTATTTCATGAGTAGGAGTGGAGCACAGTAAAAAGAACACAGAAAGATACTTGGCTGTATAGAAACTAAAACGTGAAAGAGACTGAAGAAGTCAAAACAGATAAAGAAGGTATGAAACAGTCTGGTGAATCTGGTAACAACGTTTCTTCTATTGTTCACTTTCTTCGGTCTGTCTCTAAGCCCCCAATGTAGTCACTGTTAAAGATTCTCTGGCAGTTCCAGTTCCTGTAGCACAGGGGATATGCTTACAATGACCTACACACAGAACTGGTAAATGAAATAACTGAAGCTACTAATGTTACGACGCTATTGAGGTAACTGAAGCAGTAGTAATGGAAACAGGGGCTGAAGAGATTAAGGCAGAGACAACTTTAACGCAAATTCCAAGCCCTGCATTGACTTTTCCTTTCTCTCTCTCTCTCTCTCTCTCTCTCTCCCCTCTCCACTCCCTCTCCTCTCTCTCTCTCTCTCTCTCTCTCTCTTCTCTTCTCTTGCTCTCTCTCTCTCTCTCTCCCTCATACAAGAGGACGATATGTGTTTAAATGCTGCAGTTTCAGAAGCTCTAACAGGAATGTTTCCAAAGCACTTGTCTCGGATTTGCATACTAGTAATGACCTTACTATAGTACCTCTGAAGATGCTGTCAGATAAAATGTTGAAAATATTTCCTTCAAGCACTAGAGTGCTTCAATTCCATCTGTGCCTGTTAATCCACCTTTAGTATGTTAGATAGGTAGACAGATAGATAGATAGATAGATAGATAGATAGATAGACAGACAGATAGATAGATAGATAGATAGATAGATAGATAGATAGATAGATAGATAGATAGATAGATAGAGACTTTATTTCTATAGTGCCCATCTCTATGGACTCTGGGCACTTCCATGGCACAACACTCCAGAGCCCCAGGTCACTCCTGAAAACAGGCACTTGTGCCTAGTGGGCCTTACCGGTTAACAAAGAATAAAAAAAATAAAAAAAAAACAGATATAGTGGAACAAAGTGGGCTTTTGTGCGAAGGAGTGATTCTGGAATGCTTCTGTGCATTTACTATCACCAATATTAATGTGAGGGGTTTAAGTGTGGAAAATTGGTATGATGCAGCCATTGTTTCAAGTGGTGAAAAAATATGATTTTACAGGATAAACAAAAGAACCATTATAATTACAGATGAATATGTTCGGGTTGATGTTATACCTTTGCTCAGAAGCCTGCTCAAGGGAAGGAAGTGTAACTCACAAAACACTACAGACATTATGGGTCAAGATCAAAATCTTTGTTTGGACCCACAAGATTTGAATTATTTTGTCTCATTTTCCTTCAATAAGCCTAAGGACAGTGGGGCCTATGCATGAATGGGCAGAGTGGATACACACGCAGATCTGAGGTGCATAGCCACTCCACACCCATTGCACCCACAAGTGGATGCATGACCTGAGGTGCACAGCCCCTATGCACAGATCCTCCGCCGCATGGACAGCAATGCACCGGGAGTGGGCATGGGGCAAGCTAGCACTATGCACCATGCACCAATGCATGTAGTGCTGCTCACGGGGATGCAGAGGAGGGCAAAGATTATGACAGGTGGGACCCTGCCATAGCATCTGTACGCACCCCATGCACACAACAGTCTGCTGCCCGATCCAGGCAGAAAGCCCAAGTCCCCAACAACAAGACCCCTGAAGCTGTCCACACCATATGCCCCATCAAACAGCTGTGCCCCCATCCCTCATAAGCTACCCCCTACACACACACCATGCATATGGGCACTGGCCCAGGATTGTAGACACCCCCTCTCTACTCCTGAACCCTCTCTAGCCCCTTCAGCACTTTGAGGTGGCAATGGCCCCAAGGCAATCTGTGGTGGTCAGTGGTGGCTCCCTCCCCTGGCACCATAACAACACAACACCCCCTGCCCTGCATACCTGTCCTCCAGTGGCATGGGACATCCAGCGGCACAGCCCTAATACACCTCCTCTCAGTCAAGCCATCCGAGTGATGCTGAGAGTGTGCTGCCTACAGTATATATGGGGAGCACACCCCCAGCATTACTTGGATGGCTGGTGGTTGAGGAGTTATATGGAGGCTGTGCCGCTGGCTATCCCATGCCACCAGAGGACAGGTATGGGTCCGGGTGGTGTTATCCTGCCAGGACTAAGGACAGGCCACAGCCGTGTGGGGGGAGAGGGCTGCAGCAATGCATATGGGTCAGGGGTACCTGTGTGTCAGGATAGGGGTAATGCATCACAGAGTATGGGACAGGGACACTGAGCTGGGGAGGACTTATGCCAACATGTGCATGGGGACAGAGCACTGCTGTGTGTGGGGTGGCCATCATGGGGATGGGGCTGTGCTGCAGGGGAATCTGGCATGCCAGACTGGGGCAGGTTTGCCCTTGTGTGGGAGCTTGGCCATGGGCATGGTGAGGATGCACTGGGCAATGGGGCCTGGCCATGTGGGTCTGGGTGAGCATGTACCTATTCATGTGCCTGGACCCACACCCTGCCACATAAGGGATCCACCATGGGACTCAGGATGGGTATCCGATTGCGACCTGCCCCCCTGGCCACCCTGTGGAGTCTTAAGGCACTGAGGGTGGGACATGGACAGATGTATTGCCAGTCATGAATACAGGGGTTGTGCGCACCTGCCCACAGGTGCAGAGCACGTAGACAGGGTACATGCCTTTGGCAGTATCTTATGCCCAATAGTGCATAGCACCCAATATTAATAGTAATATTTCTATTGTTATTCCTGCCTGTAATGTGACACAACCTGGTGATCAAAATATAAATGGTGAGCTCTCTCAAAAGGTCCAAGACCTAATGAACATCTACTTACTGCTGTGGAGAGCGACAGTAATTTAGATTTATCTGAATCACCAGCACAAGAGGAGCCTGGGGTGGAGGCAAAGCTCAGATTCAGATTCTGATGAACCATCATTTGGGGAAAACATTGAAAGAAGTTTCTGAGATCATTCTACAAACTGATACAATTTAAAGTGTTACAGCTGAATTTAAATCTATAATGATATCTATCTCTCAAGTCACTGAAAAGTGTAGAGATAAATACCAAGAGGCTCATAGAGACAGAAACTCGTGTATTGCCAAGTTAAAAGAAGATAATTTGATTCCTAGAACTGTAAGTCCTATTCAACATCTCTCATCAGTGACATTCCGCAGGACCTAGAAGGCTGAATTTCACTGTTCGCTGAAGACACAAAGCTCTGTAATAGAGTAGACACACCAGAGGGTGTAGACAGAATGAGAAGGACCTGCAGAAACTTGAAGAATGTTCAGGGGTTTGGCAGTTGAAATTCAATGCAAAGAAGTGCAAGATAATGCATATGGGGCACAAACCCTGCACAAAAATATCAGTTGGGGTGAGGATAGTATGCACCAAGCAGGAAAGGGATCTGGGTTTATCATCTCTGATAACCTCAAGGTAGGGAAACAGTGTGACAAGGCAGCAGGTAAAGCAAATAGGATTCTGGGATGCATAGCAGGGCATCACCAGCAGGAAAAGGGAGGTCATAATCTACATTACAAGACACTAGTGAGGCCCACCTGGAGTACAGTGTACAGTTCTGGAGACCTTACTACGTAAGGGACATAGACAGGATAGAAAAGGTTCAGAGGAGGGCAACAAAGATGGTGCATGGATTGCATCACAAGTCCTATGAGGACAGGTTGAAGGAACTGAACATGTACTCCTGGAGGAGAGGAGGGAGAGAGGGATATGATAGAGACATACAAGTATCTTACAGGGAGGAACAGGTGCAGGAATACACTATTTTAAGCGAAAAAGATGTTCCAGGGCTAGAGGGCATGAGATGAAGTTGGAGGAGGGACAATTCAGAGGAAGCGAGAGAAAGAATTTCTTCACAGAATGGGTGGTGGACAAGTGGAACACCCTGCCAGAGGAAGTGGGGGGCTGAAACAATCACGGACTTAAGAATGCATGGGATAGACATAAAGGAATTCTGGAGGTCAGGGGTGAGGGCAACAGACTTCTAGGAAAACATAAACTGAACTTACAAGCTCAAATGCGAAGACTGGGTGGGCCATAGGCCCTTATCTGCCGACACTGTCTATGTATCTATGTATCTATGTATCATGAGATTCACAGGAAGGAGCTATTATCAGAATTAACTGACTTTGAATTAAGGTCTCAGTGGAAGAATTTAGGAATTATTGAGTCCTGCAATTGTGGGACCGGTCAACTACACTGAGAGCTATTGCTGAGGAAATCTTTTCTGCATATCTGGGGAGGAGCGAAGCAAATAATTGAAATTGACTGCATTCATATAACAGGAAGAAACAGAGCATGGATTTTAGTGTGATCTCAGGACAAGGATTCAATTATGTAAAGTGTTTGTCAGAAAAGCATGTTAATATCAGTAGAGCTAATACTGCAATTTTTCAATACCTCCCCATTGAAATTATCAAGGAACGCAGAAAATGTGTTATATTGAGGAAGACATTATGAGACTATGGATATTAGGCAGTGATGATCATACCTACAAAATTAAATGCAACCATTAATGGTCAAATAATTGTCTACAAGTCCAAAGAAGAAACAGAATCAAACTTAAAATGCATCTTGCTCAAATGTTTTACTGAGTCTGGACTTTGTAAATTGGTATTACCACAGATGAAAATGTAATTTAAAATCTTTCTTTTGTCTCCAGGGAACAAAAGTTTTGCTTACAACAGCATCAATGCTCATGTATCTCTATGTATGTGTATTGATATTTTCTCCTAGTTATTTGATCAAAATTTGAAATTTGAAACTAGAATTTAAGGCAGAGTCTGACTGATGGTGCCCTAGCACAAACTAACAAATTCATAATGACTGAATTAACATGCTTATTTTGTAAATGCCTTGAATTCTCCTTTCTATATTCTAGATTGTTTTGTTTTGTTTTGTAAGGAAGGGGTTGTAATTATAATCTGGGGAAGAGTATATAACCATTTTATGGCTGCATGGTGATGTCAACATGCTGACATACTGCTATGAGTAGGAAAGAGAGAGAGGAGAGAGAATGGACTGTGGCAGGATACCTAGACTGTTTTCTTCCTGAGTGCTTGGACTGGACATGACTCACAACTCTCACATTATCTGTATTTATGACAGTGTTATGTTTACGTCTCCAGCTACTCCAGTAATCCCTCCTCTTACTGTGATTTCTATTTCTCTAACCTCTTAATGGTGCCCAATGTGCACTGTGACTCCACTCCTTTTCTACTACGTAAGGCATGGTCCAACATTGTCTTTCACGCCTTCAAGAATTACCACCTTCGCTACTTAACCCTATACCCTTCCTGTGCCTCAGACTTTGTATTTGCTCCTTATGGCAATTCATGTCTGTCGATGTACAGCTAAACCCGGGCCAGTTAACCCTGCACCTAACCCAATTAGCAACTACAAAAGGCCTAAAATTTACTCACCTTAACATCAGGAGCCTTGTGCACAATTTCTCTGAACTAGAAACTTGACCTTCCTCTACAAGCCTGACATCATTTGCCTAACTGAAACCTGGCTCAAACCCTCTACCCTAACACTGTTTGCTCCTCCCATCCTACAATCCTGAAGACAGGACCGACCTGCAACCAAGAGGTGGTGGTACAGCTATTTATTTTAAAACTTACTTTCAGCTCTCTGTTATTAACTCATCTCCCCTCCTGCACTGTGAGCGCTTCATGCCCATCTCACTGTCAGGACCAAACTACTTCATATTGTCTGTGTTTACAACCCCCAAAGGAGGCCACAGAGGCCTGATGAACTACTGGCTTAAACCTCACTCTTATCTGGAAGACATGAAGTTCTCATAATCGGAGACCTAAACATAAACTGGCTAGGAAGCTCCAAGCCCTATCCCTAACCAAACTACAAAGTTTAAACCTGTACCAACTGATCTCTGAACCTAGAAGGACCGTCCCCCACTCCAACACCAGAAGATTACTGGACTGGATAATGACTAATCATCCAGAACACATAGTCTACTCAGGCGTACTAACTGATGCCATCACTGACCACTTCCCCACCTTCTGTGTCTGGGGTAAAGGGAGGACAGAACCTACACAGCCCAGGTACATCTCCTTTCGCAACTATGCCCATTTTGACTCTCAGGCATTCTTACAGGACATTGCTAGCATTGATTAGTCCTCTCTCTATGAGTCAAGTGATACCTGATCTGCTCTTGGTCTCTTTCTGACCCACTTCCTAGCGCTGCAGGACAAGCACTGTCACATAGTAACGCATCGGGTGAAAACAGACAAACCCAATGGCTAAAATCTGATCTACTCAGTAAACTTCACCTAAGAGATAAATCTGACTCGTTTCAGATGCACTGGCCTATCTACTGACCTTATCACCTACAGAACTATGTAACACCTGCAAAAAGGAGAGCAAACACGCAAAAGCTCCTACTGCAAAGACCTCTTAATGAACTCCTATGGTGACTCCAGGAAATTCTGGTCCCACATTAAGTTCTTCCTTGGCTCAAACTTATCCTTCACCCCTAATGAAATTGTACTAAATGGAGTCCATTGTAACAATTTACACACTATTGCCAACTTTTCAATGACAATATCTCTGACCTAACTAACTATATCTCCACCTTCCTCCAACCAGACCTTAGCATATCCAACAAATGTCTCTGGCCCAAACTTTTCTTTAAATCTGTCTCCAGACTTGATGTACTGAAATTGCTTAATAATATCTCTGAGCATACGGCTGCCACTTCTGACAATCTTGAACCCAAACTCCTTAAACTAGCTGTGCCATTCATAGCTGCTCCCTTAGCCAAAATCTTTACCTCTCCTTATGCCAGGGTCATGTCCCAGATATCTGGAAGATGGCAATGATTACCTCTGTTCTGAAAAAGGTGACCCAAAGGACCCCTCAAACTACAGGCCAATTGCTATCTTGTCTGTTCTTGGGAAAATCCTTGAAAAGCTTGTAGCTAACCAAACTATTGAGTTCCTCAAAGAAAAATTACCTATTAAACTCTGCCCAGCATGGCTTTCAGTAATGGCCATAGTACCACCACTGCTCTACTCAAATTACATCCGATACCCTGAGTGGCCATGGACTCTGCTTCTCTCACAGGAGCTATTTTCATTGATATGACCAAGGTCTTTGATCTAGTTGATCACCCTATCCTCATTGCACACTTCAATCATTAGGTTTCTCACCCAACATTATGAACTGGTTCAAAAGCTACCTGACTGACAGAACATAATTTGTGAAGTACAACTCCACCCTCTCTGACAAGGCCACAACTAACATTGAGTACCCCAGGGTCCATACTTGGCCCTTTGCTTTGTTCTATCTTTATAAACAGCATCACCTCAAACCTTATGAACACTAGCTCCCTGTTGTATGCAGATGACATAGTACTACTCTAGCACCAAATGTATTGAGGATATAAACCTGAAGCTGTCCCACAATTTCCAACTACTTCAGCAGTGCTGGTTAGGCACAAACTTGTCCTAAATGAAACAAAGACCCAAGCCATGCTCTTGGATCCAATTTTAAACTTCAACACTCCCAGCACAAGTTTAAAGTCTCTACGATCAGTGGCACCTCAGTAGAAGTTATTAACACTTTTAAGTACCTGGAGGTTACACTGGATCCATTACTAAACTATGATCTCCATATTCAAAGGACCTGCAAATCTGTAAACTCTAAACTTGGAGCTGCCTAACCAGCTACAGTATGCCCTCACTCCATCGGCCAGGCTTGCTGTAGCCCGTGGGATACTACTGCCATCACTTAACTATGGGGCAGCTACCTGTATTTCTGCAAGCAAATCAAAGTCTTCACAATGGGATGTTACCTATAATAATATATGTGCTATGCATCCTCCTCTCATCGGCTGAAACACCACTGCCTCCTCTACTCTGACCTTGGTTGGCTTCCTCCTCAGGCATCAAGGCTTTATTCTTTCAGCTCCCTCATTGACAATATAATTAGGACCCAGATACCTAAACTCCTAACGGTACTCTTCCAAAGTCAGGCCTCCTGCTATGTTCTTCGCTCTGCTGAGATGCCCCTGTCTGTAACCCTAAATACTACCACAATGCGCTCTAGTCTTTTTTGCCTGTCAGGCCCCCAGTACTGGAACTCCCTCCCTCTAACCATCTAAACAAGCCTCTTCCACTCCTGCTTTGAAAGCACTGCACCACCAACTCATATCTTCCTGTATTTGCTCCTGTTTCAAACCTTCATAGACACATGGGCCCAGATATTCAAAAGGGTTGCACATGGTGCAACAGTGTTACTTCATCGCATAACCCACTGATGTGCCTCGGTATATATTCAAATAGAACTTATGCCTGGCACAAATCGCGATGTGCAGTGCATCAGTAATGTGTCACTGGCGCAGGTAGGGGGCATGCCCATACATACTCTGCACATCCCGATATTCAGCCTGGGATAGTGCTGAGTCTGTCCATCTTAACCCCTACTTGCGCCACACACAGATGATCAAACAAAAGGAACAATGGCTGAGGCACCCACAGGTGAGCTGCCATGTTGCAGGAGCACAACACAGCAGCACCACCTGTGGGTGACCACCGAGCTCGGCTGTACCTGGTGACACCCCCATGCCCAATCATGGGCATGTGTGTAAAATAAAACAAATCCCTATATCCCTGGTGGTCCAATGGACTGCTGCCAGCCCAGTGCAGGCTTAAGTATAGGAAAGAATTTCCAATATCCCTGGTGGTCAGTGGACCACTGTTAGCCGATCGTGGGTATTTGTAAAATAATAGATATTCTAATTCCTGGTGGTCCAGTGGACCACTTGCAGCCGATCCACAGGCTTAAGTATAGTAAAATTAATTCCTAAATCCCTGGTGGTCCAGTGGACCGTCCCGCAGCCTGATCGGGGCTTAGGTGTAGTAAAATTAATTCCCTATATCCCTGGTGGTCCAGTGGACCGCTCGCAGCCTGATCGTGAGCTTAAGTGTAGTAAAATTAGATTCTTATATCCCTGGTGGTCCAGTGGACCCCCTCCCCCACCCGCACACTGGGCCCCACCACCCCGCTCCCCCCAGTCAGCAGCAGGCTGCAGCACCCCACCGCCTGCTGCTTGCTGTGGACACCATAGGTAGGGATGTCGCCCCATTGGTCCACAGCGTGAGCCAATGGGCGATGCAGCTCCATTCACATATCTGGAATGTGGTACAGTATAGGCTGCACACATTGGCTCACGCTGTGGACCAGCAGGCATAAAGCCCTACCTATAGGTGTCAAGTCAGCAGGTGGCGGGGTGGCAGGTGGGTAGAGTGCTGCCACACTGACTGGGGGAGTGGGGCGGTGGGGCTCAGTGAGCAGGTGGGAAGGGGGTTCACTGGACCTCCAGGGATATAGGAATTTATTCAACTCCACACTTAAGCCTGCCCAATCAGACTGCAGGCGGTCCACTGGACCACCAGGGATATAAGGAATTCATTTTACTACACTTAAACCTGTGATCAGGCTGCGAGCTTGTCCACTGGACACCTGGGGATTTAGGAATTTATTTTCTTCATGCTTAAGCCAGCGTCGGTGACAGCGGTCCACTGGACCACCAGGGATTTAGGAATTTATTTTCTTCATGCTTAAGCCCACGATTGGGCTGACAGCGATCACTGGGCCACCAGGGATATTGGGGAGCGAGTTATAGTTACTAAAGAAGCCTGCGATTGGGCTGTGGAGCACATTGCCTTGCTGTGCAGGGGCGTCGGTCCCAGCGGCTGCTGCCTGGCAGGCGCCAGGCACAAGTCGCTGGGGATCAGTGCACCTGCATGCAAATCGGAGCCATAATGACATGCAAATGGCCCCATTTGTGCCCATGCCACATTATGGCCCGTTTGCATGTGCACTTTCCAGATATTGCAGTTGCTGCGCATAGCACGGAACTTGCGCTAGCGCATTCCCCTGCTCCACTCTGGCCATGGCGGGTGCGGTGCCCTGCCACACACTACAAATTAGCCGGATCCGAAATTCAATGCTATGCCTGGCACAGCTCCATTGAAGTCACCCAGTCGACGTCCTGCGTGGGTTGCGCGTAGCCAACTTCGCCACAGCCTGGCACGGTTTGAACAACTGGGCCAAAGGTTTTTCACAGCCCTCACCTCCTGTTTATTCTTGACACATTCCTACCTCAGCACTTTCTCTAAATCGGCAGGTTACTCCCTCACCCTGCTGTTTTGCCCCTCCCAATCATATTCCCTTCACACACCCTCTATCTTTTTTCCTCCACTGCAACTTGCTACTACTTACTTCCTTTACTCTTCTTTCTCAGACCTGCTCTGGTCATCGAAAGATCACTTTCTCCATTCCTTCCTCTCTAATCTACTTGGTCATTGTCTCCTTAAAGTGACACTGCATTTTGTAATTTATTTTCCTTCTAGTATTAGTATAAGCCCTAATTTTTCTTGAAATTGTCTGTGCTGTTTACACATACCTGTGGTACTATATTACCTATGTTGCTACCCTACTTGCATGTACCCATCACTTTGACTATTTCTAAGAATGTACTGTTACTGTTGTTTCCAGAAGTTTGTTTTGTATTCTCCCAGGCCGTTGCCTGAAAATAGTCATTGCTATAGGCTAGTACACCTACCATGTAAACAAAAACTAAATAAATAAAATGTCTGGTCCCTCCTCCACCTCTGCCTGCACTAAATTGCACTATTTCATTTGCTGAACAGGAAGTTTCAGTTAGCTATTTCAACTCTCACTTCCTTTTAAGCCATTTTACAGCCCTTTTATAATTGTGCCTGTTAAAAGCGCTTTAGGCAGTAATTGTGCTGATTCTTACTGAAAGCATATTACGTCATTCTGAGGGCATGTAAGAAAAATAGCTTTGTGGATAGTGGTAATTGCACTGATTTTCACAATGTAAGTATTTTTCCAAAAGAGGGCACTTTCATATAGTAATTTGCTCTCGAAAAGTGATGCCAAGAAACAGAGCATGTGCATTACAGAGCATTGAGGAAGGCATGGCTCTGGGACAGGCAAGCCCCATGACCCTTTGCAGTAGAAACAGTCTCCCAACAGAGAACAGAGAGGGTCTAGCCTGCCAGAGTATGAACATTAACAACATTAAAACAACAACAAAACACTCTGAGTTAGTTTAAGCTAATGCATTTGCCCAGCCATGCTCTCTCTCTCACACACACAAACAAACACACACACTCACACACACACACACACACACACACACTTCTTCTGTTCTGCTGCAGCCCGTCACATCTAGCCTTCCAGAGTGTGAACATAACTGTGAGCTGAATCAAATTATAGAGCAGCTGAGGAGTTTCCATTCTACACAGAGTTCAGTTATTCACAGCAAGCTGCTACAGTGTTGATTTCTTGAAAAATGTGTCTTTTAAACAAGATATTTATATTAATTATTTGAGTCAATAGAGCAGTGTGCCTCACATTTTTTACTGTTGAAATTCCTACTGTGAGCTGTAGCTGCTGTTCAGTTCCTTTCTCAGTGTCTGTCTCTGTGCACAAATACTTTCATCATCCACATCCCCTCACTTAGAGACAGAACTGAGTTTAACCCTTGATTATTCTGGTAGTTTATCTTTAGCCTTCCCACAGCTTGTAATGGCATGCTTCTGTTTGCATTTCCTGTTCAGAACAGACCTATTTTAAAGGCATTGTGCTTTCATAGAGCATTCCTCACCTCTCTTATTTTATTATGCTGCTCAGTGTGCACCTCACATATACTTTTTTATCTTTCTATTTGATCAAGCTTCACAGCCAGTGGACAAAGGTAGGAGGAAGCCTCACAGCTGTATCTTTATAGTGCAAAGTACAGTATTTATCTCATTTCATTAACATGTTTTATGTATTCTGCAGCAGCCTGTATATTCAGAGCCGGTCCTCAAATACTTCCTGCCCCCGAGGTCCTGGAAAGCCATGGAAACAACTCCTACTCACCACATGCACACTATCTGGGTACTACACAGGATCCACAGTACTGGAGTGTTCCCCTATGTACCCTATGCCTGACCAGCATGCCTCTCTATGTGGGCAAGTGGGACAGTGATTTGCCAGGAGGCATAGGGCCAGTATCCACCTGATCATGGACATAAACTCCTCAAGGCATGGGTTCAGTGGAGGGAGGCCATCAGCTACGCCTGCCTAAGGGCAGCAGTAGCAGCCAATAATAGCTCCCCTCTTGCCTGTCTACAAGCCACATATCCTACCCTGTTTGGCCCTGTCTTCTCCAGCCTCCAGTTCTCAGAGCCTCTGCAATGTGCTGGGGGTCCTCATTGGTACCAGGTGGTGTTCAATGAAATTCTAGCTTCACCTGAGCTCTTTCCTTCTAAGACTGCTTGAAAGGCGGAGTAGAGAAACTTACCAAGAGCAAGGGAGAAGGATTAAGACTTAGTTGGCTAAGCAGATTTACTGTGTGGTGGTGTTTTATTTTTTACTCACAGGGATTGCTACTGTTTGTTGCTAACATTTCATTGCTTTATTTTTTCTCTGATTCAAATTATTTGCTGTATACCTTCTTCTGCATTATTACAAAGGTGTGCCTACAGGTGTGTGCTAACAGATTACTGCTGTAATCTTCTGATTCAAATTGTCTTTTGCAAGGTATATCTTCTGTTACTGCTTTATTTTTCTCTGGAGCAAAGTGTTTCTCTACAGGGTATATCTTCTCTGAAATTATTACAGGTGGTGCTTTACAGGTTTTACAGTTTTATCTAACATTAGGATAAGCTTTCAGGGTTACTGCATTTGTTGTTGACTGATTGTTTCTGCTCTTACCTCCTTGTTCTTTAGATCCGTGGTTCTTCTTTTTGGCAGGGAAGGGCCAGCCACCCATCCCCAACCACCCCACCACACTCCTTTTATAAGAGTTACCACAGTTGTAACATTTCCTGTGGCAGAGCAGGAAGGGGCGGATCAGTGGGGCCTCCACAAAGGTGATCTCATTTACAGGGCACTAGTAATTTAACTTGTTATAACAAGTTAAACAAAAGCACAATTAAACCATTACTTGCATTTTTTTTCCTTCTAATTACTCTCACTAGGTTACAAACCCAGCAACTTATTTGGAATGGATTTCATTAACTGCAGGTACTGTGGAACAATTTTCAGAAGGACAGTCTTACAGGATTTAGGACACTGTCCTACATGCTGGGCCTTTGGAGATCTTAGGTCTCAGCTCGGGCAGCATGGGCAGAGATTGCACGCCTCAAATTTCATATTGAAGAGGAAATACATTATAAGAACCACCCGCCATTTCCCCAGCATCCAACAGAAAAACCTCTGACCGCAGAGGGTAGTTGGTCCAGGAGGTTGGCAGGTGGTTAGGAGGAGCAAATCAGGTGCCCCATCACTCTCTGCTCTCCAACACATTACCTCCAAAACCATATAAACACTACAAACAGGTATCTGGCTCTATCTACTGAAATCAAATAAAGAGGCAGAAGACACTGCAGAGCAGGACACTGCAGCACAGGAGCTAACACAACAATACTCACCCAAATCAGGAACCAAACTAAACAAGCACAAAGAAATCCAAAAACTTCTGATCATAGGAACTCCATGATTCGGGGAGTTGATACCATCTCCAGCCAGGGTGATGGTCAGATGTCTCCCAGGTACATCAGCATGGAGAGACACTGACCGCATTACTAAGATATTCACAGAAGCAGGAGAAAACACTGATGTCCTAGTACACATAGGGACTAATGATCTACCAACCCGGTCAGTTGAGGAGACCAAGGAACACCTGACTAGGCTGGGTGACAAACTATCATCTATTTAGTCGGCATCTCCTTCTCTGTGATCCTGCCAGTCTGGGAGAAGGAGCAGATGGACGGAAGGTCAGAGAAGGGGAGATAGGGAGCTTAAACACGTGGCTCAAGGACTGGTGCCAGGAAAAAGGACACAGATTTGTAGGGAACTGGCAACAGTTCTGGGAGCGAAAGTTCTTTAAATTTGATGGACTGCATCTGACTAAAGAGGGAGTCAGTGCATTGGGGCAGAAGTTTGACGTCTTTGCAGAATATTTAAACTAGCAAATGGGGAGAGGTGCAGCACCCCATACGTCGAATGGGAAGAACACCCTTCCCCTCAGCTAGTGGTCAAACAGGAATTCAGCGTGTTTGCCATTCATTTGCATCACCAGGTAAGAAAAAGTTTGTCTCCCCATACGATGCACAGGGGTAATGCCAAACTTCACCCAACAACTAACACACCAAAATCAGCCAATGGAAAATCATGTACACAAATGCTCACAGCCTGGGAAATAAGATCCCAGACCTGCAGGCAATAATGTCAGAGAAGCTAAACTGGACATAGTAGCAATTAGTGAGGACGTGGTTTACCAGTAACCACACTGGGAGACTTCAGTACCTGGATATGTATTGTTCAGAAGAGACCGAGGTGCAAAAGGGGGGAGGTGGCCCTGTATGTTAAATGAAAATATCAAAGCTACAGAAATTCAGAATACACATAAGGAGCCAGAAGAACTGTGGGTCACCCTGGAAACAGGTAATGGACAGCCATAAGAACTGGGGTTGTCTACAGGCCCCCCAGACCAGAGGGAGGACATAGACACATTACTGTTAGAAGATATACAAAACATGACAGCTAAAGGGAGGTTCTGATAATGGGAGACTTCAACATGCCAGATACAGATTGGTCAATACCAGCAGGAACATCTGCCAGAACTAGACTCATAGTGGATTCCCTGCAGGGAGGGCCTCAAACAACTGGTACAGCAACCCACAAGAGACAGGGCTATCCTAGATCTAGTACTGACTAACAAAGAAGGGATCACAGATCTCCAGGTAGAAGGTCACCTGAGGGCCAGTGACCATCACATAGTATAGTTCAATTTGGCTACTACATCTAAATCATCCCATTCCAAGGCAAAAATATGGGACTTCAGAGGAGCTGACTTTGATAAGATGGCCAACAGAGTTAAGCTAGCCCTGGCAAAAAGAAACACAGGTGAGGAGGTACAGGCAAAGTGGGCAAAGCATTAAGGATACAATACTTGAAGCAACATCCATTGTGTTAGACAGAAAAGGAAGTGCAAAAGAAGAAGGAAACCACTTTGGTTCTCAAATATAGTAGCAGAAAAGGTCAGAGCCAAAAGGCTGGCCTTCAGAAAATATAAGGAACACAGCGGGATGAAGATAGGGAGGCATACCAAACTGCCCTAAGGGAAGCAGGTAAGGCAGTAAGGCAGGCAAAGTCCCAAACTGAGGAAACACTAGCACGAACAGTAAAAAGGTGACAAGACTTTCTATAGATACATTAGTGAAAGGAGAAAGTCCAGAGGGGTATTGCTAAGCTTAATGGAGAAAAGGGAGCATGTGAGGAGGAGGACCCTGTAAAGGCATCTATCCTAAATAGATACTTTTGCTCAGTATTTACTGAAGAGAAGGTAGGGCAGGGCCCACAGCTCAGCATCATGGACACAGGGGAGGAGGTGAGCACTACTCCCTTCACAAAGAAAGGGTCCTACAAGAGCTTGCTAAGCCCAGGGTGGATAAGGCAATGGGACCTGATGGCATACATCCCAGGGTACCTAAGGAGCTAAAGGAGGAACTAGCAGAGCCATTAGCAGAATTGTTTAGTGAGTCTCTGAGCACAGGAGAGTCCCAGAAGACTGGAGAAAGGCTCATGGATCCCTCCCACAAGAGTGGTAGCAGGAGGAAGGCGGGGAACTACAGACCGGTCAGTCTTACCTCAGTAGTTGGCAAGATTATGGAGGCACTCCTTAAGGAAAGGATAGTGCAACACCTGGAATCCATAGGGGCACAGGATCCAAGACAGCATGGGTTTACAAAAGGAAGGTCCTGTCAAACTAATCTCATAGATTTCTTTGACTGGTAACCAGAGTGGTGGACCAAGGGGAGCAGTTGATGTCGCCTACCTTGACTTCAGCAAAGCTTTTGACACTGTTCCACATAGAAGATTGATAAATAAGCTAGGTAGGCTCGGGGTGGGTCAGAAGTTGGTCAACTGGTGGCAAACTGGTTGACTGGCAGAAAACAGAGAGTGGTGGTAAATGGTATACAGTCAGAAGAGATGCAAGTCACAAGTGGGGTACCTCAGGGATCAGTCCTGGGGCCAGTCCTATTCAACATCTTCATTAGTGACCTGCAGATGGACTAGAGGGTAAGGCTTGTCTGTTTGCAGATGACACCAAGATCTGCAACAGAGTAGATGATCCAGATGGGGTGGGCAGAATGAGAAGAGATCTGGATAAACTAGCAGAATGGTCAGAAGAGTGGCAACTGGGATTTAATGCAAAGAAGTGCAAAATCATGCACATAGGGAAGAGAAACCCTGAAGCCACTTATAGGCTGGGAGGGAGTTGCTAGCAGTCACAAAGGAAGAAAGAGACTTGGGCATCATCATCACTGATGACCTAAAATCATCCAAGCAGACCTCTAAAGCAGTAGGTAAGGCTAGGGGGTGTTAGAGTTGTAGTAGTAGGGGTATCACAAGTCGTAAGAGGAGGTAATAATCCCTCTGTACAAGACATTGGTTAGGCCCCATCTGGAGTACTGCGTGCAGTACTGGAGGCCACACCTTCACAAGGACATTAACTAAATTGAGGCAGTCCAGAGAAGGGCAACAAAATGGTGCAGGGACTGCATCAGAAGACATATAAGGACAGATTAACGGAGCTCAATATGTATACCCTTGAGCAAAGGAGGAGAGAGGTGATATGATCGAGACATTTAAACACCTTAAGGGCATAAACAAGGTGAAAGAGTCTAACATGTTTAAATATAAGAAAAATAGCAGGACAAGAGGACACAGCATGAGATTAGAGGGAGGCCGATTAAGGGGAATGTGAGGAAATTCTTTTTCACAGAAAGGGTGGTAGATGCATGGAATGGCTTACCACAAGAAGTGGTGGCTATGAATACAGTGCAGGGCTTCAAACAGGCATGGGATAGGCATAAGGGAGCAATACAAATGACTATGAATAGATAGGTCACTGACAGAGCAAAGGCCGATGGCACATTTATAAGTAGAAAGAAATGGGCAGACTGGATGGGCCTGCGATGTCCTTATCTGCCATCAACTTCTATGTTTCTATGTTTCTATGTTTCTATGTTTAATTTCCTGTGGGATATGGCACTCCAAGAAGACTGCAACCTTCTCAACACCACACACCAATGAAATGTTATTTAAACACTATGTAAAATGGTAAGCACCCTATTGCTTTGTTTAACTTACTATTTATACTCCCACCAATCTAAAGTGCAGCTTTTCTTTGGGCTACCCCAAAGTACCAGACCTACATCACTTCTGATTATTTCCATCAAGCCATGACACTTCACCACAGTCAGGGACAGGAGTGGACAGCAACCTCCCAAATCTCTAGCGTTGCATCAAGCAGCATGGTGGAGTGGTGCAGAGTCCTCTAGATAAATTTAGAGATCATCTCTGACTGCTGCTGGGGTATTTTTTTCTGTTTTCTCCTGTCCCTGGGTCATCCACACATGGGCTCAGAGCAGTAGTATGCACATCTGCATATCTGCTGTGAGCCCAGCAGATGCCCCCACACTATGCTCTCTGTTCTGCTTCCACCTGTGTTCACCCAGGTAGCAGCATTGTGGTGGGAGACAGGGACCTCCCATTGTGGAGGAGGGGAGCATCCTGTGAGACACTCAGTCCTCCACTCCTGGCCAGCCTCGAATGACTCTGGCTGATTCCAGAACTCAGGTTGCTGGCCTATGAATGGTAGCTCTACTACTGTGCCGATGCCAACCTTTGGCCATTTTCTATCAGCAAAAGTCTTCACTTACAAAATGGAAGGAACTGGGAAACATGCAAGAGCATGATCTGCATTATAATGTATTTGTGTGAATCCGTGTTAATTTCAATGGAAGTATATAAGTGCAGATGTTACTCACTCATCACCCAGGTCTTCCTTTTTATGAAGTAAGCTTTTTCAAATTATTTTAAAACAAATAAACTGCCAGTAGCATGGCAAGGAGTATTAGCAGGTGGGTATGGAGTGGATTTATTAGTTTTAACATGTCCCAAAATTATGTGACTTTTGTGTGTGGGGAAGGGGCAACAATGTATTTTTAAGATAAAAACATATACTGTATAAACACTGGATGTCCAGTCACATGCACAAAAGCCTACATTGCCAGCAGGGTTCTGACTACTCTTGAGCAGTGATGAAAGTGAGTTGGAACGCATAGGAACGTAGTGCCCGTACTTTTTCTGTGACCGAATGCCGCTCCGTACTTCACCACTCATTAGGTCAGTATAAAGTTAAACAGACCTGTCCCAGAACAGTGCCATATATTCTGTCTCTTCATCCAAAATTAACAGAACATGTTGTTGGACTGGACTTGTCACACGGTAACTGTTCATGTTCTGTGCCATATAAACCCGATTAACTGGACGTTCCATCTGCTATGAAGTTTATATTTATTATGTCATAATGAATATAAACTTAATATGTGTCCTTTGGAAACTCTCGTAGGGGTCAGACTAGGAGTCAGAGAGTCCGTGGCTGAGAAAAAGATTGGTCAATTAGTGGGATTTCACCAATCACGGATTGTGTTGTGTACACAACGCAGTCTGTGATTGGTGGAAACTACCTGACCAATAGCCATCGGCAGAACGCAGAAGGCGGTTGACTAGTGCCGCTGCGGCAAACAGTAACACAGTACTGCATCGCACTGCATCTAGGCTGTCGAAGTGTCGCCGACGTTGTTTTCAGAAGAGCAACTTGAGTAAGTGCAACTGTTAACACAGCAACAGTAACAACATTTGAGCTGGTGCTCAGCTTACCGTGTGTCCGACCATGTCTCTGCTTCAAGTTTGGACTGTGAGTATCCCGGTGTAATAGGTTGGTGGGGTGGGGGCATACCCAGTAGATCAGTAATGGCTGGAACTGTGCAGCTATGGCAATGGTATCATGTTCAACCTGAGCCAGTGACCGTGCTGAGGTGGGTTAAAATAAAATATGGGTCTAGTAGTCAGATCCAATGTTATAAGGGGTCAAAGAGAAACCTTTTCGTAAAAAAATCAAAGATGGATTACATTTCAAAGCACAGTAGTCAAGTGTCAGAAAATGTTTTTATGGCTCACTTTTCCTGCTTTTTTTAACTTAATTTTTTATTTTATAATATATACATACATCACATTACTTTTCCGTATCTAGAGCAGACCAGATTTCTTAATAAAACCCTTCTGTAGAACACACATTTCCCTTAATATTTAGGATTTATATGCATCCCGATTCCCTCTGCATCGAGTCGGTATCTCAGATTCCTGTCTTGGACTCGATCTCTTGCAAAATGAGAGGCCCATTTTCCTTCTTGATGGGATCTGAAAGGCCCACACTTGCCCCATGCACAATGCGCAATATGCGGAAACACCACCATGTGTATGATAGAGGCATCCATAACAATTTTCTCACCTCGTCGGAATGTTTCCTCCTGAGACATGTTGCATACCTTACATCAGGAAACGGGTAGATGGTCTGATCATCCTGTGTAATGGGCCCTGCTTGTCTGGCAGTCGAGTATTTTGTCCCTGGAGCCGATTCCATCTGTGACCAAAATAGGGTCCTAGAATTCTCCGATTCCTCGCGATATTCTCTTGGTGTAATCTGGTAAGCCTTTTGAAAAGGTATGTTTAAACTCTGACCCTCAGGTAACAGCTCTGAGATCGAGCAATTCACAGAGAGGAACATGAGGGTGATCTCTTTGTATCCCCTCAGGTAGGCCCAGAATTCTCATATGTGCCGATCAGGCCTGGTTTTCCAAGGTCTCGAGTCTGGCCCGCATGTGTGTTAGCTTTTCTCCAGGAGCGTGGAGCAGCTGTAGCTGAATCTGCTTGCTGTTTTGCCTGTCCAACGTCCAACTGTATCCCTTCCACCAATTTCTCCACCACAGTAACCTGGTAGCAAACATGTCCATTTTGGTATTCAAGTCAGCGACTCATGTTATTATCCTTTGTAACTTAAGGCCGATAGATGACATAGTCTCCTGGGCTCATGGTGAGGTACAGCTCACACGATTGGGATACACTGGTTGTTTTAGCGTTGTGCCTCCACCTCTGTCTTTCCTAGTGGTACCTATTTTAGGTTTGTTGGGTTCCTTCTTTGATCTGTGATAATTATTTTCTGGAGCAACCACTCTAAAACAGAGATTTAAAGCAATTTTAGAGCTTTTCTACTGGAGCTGTGGTAAATTGCTACCTGTCAGCTTTGGCTCAATAGCGCCCGCACTTTCCCTTCTTAAGATACTGTTACAGAGCAGGTGTTTGGTCTGAACCCAAGGGAAGAGGTAATAATTTCTCAGTAGGCTGCAACTCTTGCCCTTTTGGTGTATATTAGTGCTATCCTTGTCCTGTGCTGCACTGTACCAGCTGCTGCTGCATCATTGATTGGTTGACCAGCAAAGCACTAAGCATTTGGGCCAGCAGACCACTGCTGACTGGACATTGCTCTTGTCTGGGCTGTTGAGCAGTGCCAGTCTTACCACAGTCCAAAGTGTTCAGCTGCAGAGGGCCCCAAAGAAACCTTAGCAAGCCAGATGTCCTTTGTTCATTTTCTTTGTGTAATGTCCTATTTTTCTAAATGATTCATTGTGTAACCCCCATTGGTGGGGCTTACTGGATTTGTCTCCTGTTGTCTGGTACCACTCAGTCCTGGGTCCCTGCCAGCCCTTATGTGCCTGCTTGCCATGGGGTTTGGAGGAATGGTGTAAATACTTGAGTTTCGCCACCTAGTGGCACAGCCAGTTTGTGCTGAGAAAGCACTGGTTGCTGCACAGCCTTGTATGCGCACTTTGAGATGGTTGCTGTCGAATGTGTGAACTGGCAGGCTGCTCAAGCATGCAGCTAAGAGCTGTGGTGCTCCTTCTGTCTCTTCATTTGCAGCCCTAATGTCAGAACCTGTTGTGTGTTCGACTCCTGAGATCCTAGAACATGTGTCGGGTTCGGGTTAAAGGAATATAAACTTTGTAAATAAATGTATAAGCGCTTATGTGTACACTGTTGCTTTGAGAGGCACCCAGGCCTTTCTGTGGATAAGTTTCTGCCTGTCACAGGGGGACTTAGTGCTGTGGCGTTAGCGACAAGTAGATAAGGACTTTGTTATAGCCCATTCCACAACCGGATAACAGTACGGAGGTGCAGCTATTAAGCTGTGGGACAGCTATCTGCTAAAACTGCTTGATTTGCCTGCCAGAAGGACCTTAAGTTTGGGACATTGTATAAACTGTTTACATAGATGCCATCTTGGTAACCCTGACCCTGGTTTGCCCAATCAGACTCTTACTGTGTAACCTTGAGCACATCACTTAACCTCCTGTGCTTATTTCTCCATCTGATAACACCTGAAACAAGTTTCAGCTTAGTGTGCCTTTGCCAGTCCAAAACATTTGTCAATAAATTGTACAGGCTGCCACTAGCCAAATAGTGTTTGCTAAGCACTTTTTTATAGCTACACATACAGTAAAAGTGTTCCAGAATTGTTATGGCAGTTGAATGACAGGAGATCAAGATTCAATATTATTTTTTTTTTATTGAGGCCTAAGAATTGTCGGTTTGCCTAAAAGTCCAGGTAATAGATTGCCAAAATGCTACATATAAGGTTTAAGCACTGCACACTTTACATCATAAGTTCTGTCATCTTCAAGTTCAAAGGTGGCTTCAGGGTAGATTCCCAACAGAAATACTCTTGTTTTCTAATAAAACAAGGACTGCTCAAACCATTATTTACTTGTGTTCAACTGGTTTGTATATGTCAGTTCGGTGAGTAATGAGGCCATCCTATCCTGACTGTGCTTTGCAAAATGTGAGTAGGGAAATCTGTGGTCCACCTTTTGTTCCAGCAACAGTCCTGTTAGATGTTGGGGTGGTTACAGCCTAATGGGGGAGGTAAAGTCATCTCTGACTAACGGGTGGGGAAAGGCACAGTGTCAGTTCCGCTTGAGGTGTGGAGAGGCACAGAACCCCATCACTGTGGCTGCCACCTGAACTTCTCTGTTCATAACAGTCTTGATTTTGCTGCATCCTGATAAGACAGGTACAAGGGATACTGTCTTATCATGACAGTAGTAATACGATTTTGCTACACAGACTGAACACTGTGAGGCCCCGCCCCCAAAAAAATTCCTATCAACAGTTGGCCAGTGCCAGTGGAGGATGGGATAGGTCAGTTTGGAGAGTGCCATGGCTGTTGATCATTGCTAGAGAGTGGGCATCATTAAAGGCGGTGGCAATGTTTTCCTTGTTGCTTCTATCTTGAAGAAGGCGTGACATGCAATGACACCAGCGTCCAACACGCCTCATAAAGTCCAGGCACCAGTCGCCAGCAAAGCCCCAGCCTCCGCTAGGGTCCAACTTGCGTCAGACAAACAGTCCCCTCCTTCGGAGAAGGAGAGTGTCCAAGGATGCTCAATTCTTCTCCCGGATGGCCCTCCAACTTCCTGGGTCCATCCTTAAACCCGGACAGTTTTTTTGCTGATAAAATTATGTTTGCTCACATTTTCACTTTTTCCCTTTTTCTTGGTAGGTGCATTGACTGGTTCTCAGCATCATCCTGAAATTGTCCATTATTTGGGCTACCTGGAAGTGTGAGGAAGGTATGTCAGACATTGTTTACAGTTGACAGCTGTGAAATGGCAGGCTACTGAGATATTTTTCTGTCAGGAAGCAAGATGACTGCTATTGGCCACTGACAGGTCAGGGTTTTATTTACTAATTCAGTTTTTGTTGACTGGGTAAGTGCACTAGACAAATCCTGCCTATTTTCAGGCATGGCCGGGGAGGTGGGGATACAGATGAATGGCAACTAACTTGAACCAGATTAGGCTGTTGGTGGTATTTATAGTGCTGCACTACAGTGTCAGTACTGGGATATTAACCCAGGTGGCACATGTGGAACTGAACCCACAGCCATCTGATCTCCCGCCTCAGAGGCATGTGTGTTACCTACTGAGCCGTTGACACTGCTATCAGGGATATTGAGGGTGTCCTGACTGGGCACAGGAGGTTGTGCCAGCTGTAGACGTTATGGCTGTATAAGGACATTGGAAAAACATATATTGGCCAATCAGAAGGCAGGAATATTCTTCACTACTTAATAAAATGGTTTATTTGAGGACAGACTGTTGATTCCCACACTGAGTGTAGGTAGACTATAGATGTTACATTATTTGCCAGTCAACTGACGAACCTCTCCATAAAGTATTCTTAAAATGTGACAGAGTTCACTTGTTTCTATATGCTTGAAATTTATGTTTAGTTGCCTGTTTTGTGCCCAGTTATTTAAAAACATTTATCGTCCACTGAGTCGCTTTTTTAGTGTTCTCCTCATCGTTATGTTCTTCTACTTTTGACAGTTTTTGTTCCTGATAAAATTATGTTTGCTCACATTTTCACTTTTTCCTTTTCTTGGTAGGTGCCTGACTGGTTCCTCTGGTTCTCATAATCATCCTGGAATGTATCCATTATGTCTAGGTATGTCAGACATTGTTTACTGTTGACAGCTGTCAGATAGCAGGCCACTGAGGTCTTCAATTAAATGATGAAAACATTGAAAAAGTATGCTTTTAACACTTTGTTTTTGTGATCTTTTTTAATAGCAATGAGGCAATAATACCAGAGTTAGATTAACAGTCTGTTTGTCACCCGGATGGGATGTGCCTCGAGCATCATCACATCCATATTGGGTGATTAACAGACTGTTTATTTAAGCCCTGGTCATGCCTTGTTGCTTAAACAGTATTGATCTCAGTACTACAGGACCAATGAGTACATTGGTTTCGCTTCTTATTTGAGCTCCTCAGCTGTAGGTAACTGAATATTTTCTATTTCTGCAGGGTTAACAGATTGTTTGATGAATGGAGACTTAGTTATCAGCCTTATGTGCTTGTCTTGATGGGAAAACGAGCTTAACTACTGCATTTAGAAGATGCCTGGAAGCATAGCTGAGTGTAACCATCTCAAACTGTTTGAATCAGTGGAACAAAGTCACCTTTAAATGTGAAAAATGTAATGTAGGCTCACATTTGTTACATTAGTGAAAAACAAACCTAGCAAATCAATGTACAACAAGCATGTTTTGCAGTCTCAGAGATCTAATTCCAATGGACCTGACGAGCTCGATGTGCATAGTTGCCCAGCCAGTATTCTCTCCACACACACACACACACATATATATATATATATATATATATATAGAGAGAAGAATAATGTATGGACAACTATACACAAGAAGGCTGTGTTCATCGAAGGGCTGAGATGACAGCATATGAACCTCAAGAACGAAGCTTGAGATGTGCATGCTATAATCTCTTCCACAGATGGAAACACATGCCGAGATGGTGAGCTACCGCTCTTAAATCTTTAATGGTGGTTACTGTGTATATGTTGAGCTGTAGTCCCATACTGATGTTGTTGAAATTGTATTAAGTGTTATTGTATGTTGTTCTTTTAATTTTATTTATGAATGTACACTGCCTCTGGGATTGGGTGCCAGAAAATTAAATTTTGCTTTGCCTTGTCTTGCCTTAAAGGAATGACTTTGGGCACTGGGTGGTTAGTAAGCATGTAGGTGAAGAGTACATGACAAATTTAAAATTGTACATATTGTAGGTGGAATGCTGCTATGCATGGAATTCAGTTAATACAATATGCTTGTTCTGTTGTACTGCTGACATCATCATGTTGATGTCAGTACTGCAGCAGAATCACTTAGAATGCTGGCACATTGTTGCTTTCCTGTATTTAATTCTTTTTGAAGACAGTATTGTAGAACATGTAGAGAGTTCACAAGTCAGTTTGATCATGAAACAGAGAAAATCTTACATATTGTACATTTCACACAATACTACTATACACTATTACAAATAAAGGATGACCAACTTTATGCACAACCACTGTGTTCTGTCACCTCCGGGGTTATGATTCCCATAGACCCCTCTGTGGCTGAACACTGGTTGTGCACAAGTTGATATTACTTGAGAGGTTCTTGCAGTAGTTGATTACATAGGCCTGAAGCAGATGGTAGTCATGACCCCGCAGGAAAATTTCTAGCTAGCAGTCTGTGGTGGGGGTCCACATCCGGGTGACTGACGCCATATGACATCAGTATTGAGGGGTGGTCCCCTCACACCCACCTTCCAGTTCCTTATCGCCATCTGCTTTCACAGCGGCCTGCAGTTAAATTCCTCGCCATCAGTCATTTGTCAAAAAGAACTTTAATATTTCTGGATATCTCCATGATTTATGCCACACCACATGTTGGCAAGAATTCATCTCACAGCTTCAATAGAGACAGCTCTTCAGATCTAAGTGATACTATCACAAGTGCCCTCAATATACATGCACCTCACCAGTGTCAGAACCAAACTCAAATCTTGTCGCTGGTTCTCTGTTGACCTAAAATCTGCATCTACTTGCCAGAGATAAACTGGAAAAGGGCAAGGAAGACAAAGGATCCAAATGACTGGCTTTAATTCAGAAAGCCAGAAACTCCTGCACAAAACAAGTAAGAAATGCCAAGGCTGCCTTCTACACAGCTGAATTGGATGCCTCCTATCACAACCCTCCAGGTTCTGGGGTACCATAAAGGATCTAGGGTCAAACTTCTACCCCTGTCTTACCCACCCAAAGTGCACCTAAATAGTATTGAAATCACTGACAAGCAAGAAATCTTAAATGCCTTCAACGACCATTTCACTACAGCTGGCCTAGCTTTGACTCCTCACCTGCAAACCTAATGAGATCATCACTAAACTTACATCTCACTGAGGGACAAAAGGCTGCTTCCACATTCTCCTTCAAACCAATACTCTTAAAAAGAAGTAGAAGACCTTCTATTCCAAATAGATACAACTAAAAGTGCAGGTGCAGACTCCCTGGATCCCTACTTTCTAAAAGTAGCACTGCACGCCTTAGCTGCCCCCCACTCACCTCTCTCAATCTGTCCCTATCCACTGGTTCTATCCTCAATATGGAAGACAGCTCAAGTGTTTCCACTACTTTGGGTAGGTGATCCCATGGACCCTCAGCAACTATAGGCCCATTTCCATCTTACCAGTACTGTCCAAGATGCTTGAAAAGTTAGTAAACTTTCAGTTAAGTGCCTACCTTGATACCAACAATCTCCTCTAACCCAGCTCAATCTGGGTTTAGATCTATGCACAGCACCATCTCTGCCTTAGCAAAAGTTACAAATGACTGGCAGACTGCCTTGAACAAAAGAATAACACCTGTGCTGTGTTCCTGGATCTAAGCAAAGCCTTTGACACTGTGGACCTTTGAACTACTAATCTCCTCTCTAATTCCATAGGCCTTGACTCACTCTCTCTAAAATGGTTCAGATGCTATCTCTCGGAAGATTACAACTGGTAAAAAATGAAGGTGACCTATCCACCTCTAAACCACTCTCTAGAGGTGTATCATGAGGCTCCATCCTGGGCCCCATCCTCTTTGCCATTTACATCAACAATATTGACTCCAATCTCTCACAATCTAATATTCACCTTTTTGCAGATGATACTGTACTATATGTCAGTAATCACTCACCATCAAAAGCCTGTGAGCTTTTACAGTCTGAGTTCTCCTCCTACAGCACAACCTATTGAAAAGAAATTACTACTAAATGCCAAGAAAACGAAAGTTATGTTCTTTCCACTAAGAGCTGCTCTTCCTGTCCCATCATTCACCCTCCCAATTATCTACCATCCTTAGTGAAAATCTGGAATACGTGGACAAATTCAAATATCTTGGAGTCTGGATTGATAATAAACTGACTACACTAGCCTACATTGAAGAGCTCCTGAAAAGCTTTGACAAAGACTTGGCCTATTTTATAGGATCAAACACTACCTGACCAGAGATTCCAAACAAAGGCTAATCCTGGCATCATTCCTATCCCTCGCTGACTATGCTGACTTCTGCACACTGCTCCTCTCCCCTTTAAATAAATTAGACACCTTGTATCATAGAGCTATTAGATTTATTACAGATCTTCCCTCCAGCACCCATCATTGCTCTCTCTACAATGCAGTCAGTTGGACATCCCTACAACATAGAAGAAACAAAAATGCCTGTCTGGATCTACAAAGCTCCGACAAACAAACTTCCTACATCTCAGACTGTTTCGATGCAGATCACATCCAGGCTCTACCCTAAGGATCAATAAACTCATCATGCTGAAGATTCTTATCACCTGCACCTGGTATGGAAGAGCTGCAATCAGCTATTCCCTAACACTCATCTGGAATTTCTCTTAAAAGACCCAAATTGGATACCCTCATCCCTTTAACATCCTTCAAAACTGTACACTAGTCTATTCCCGAATCATGCAACTGCTTCCATAAGGCCTAGTCCTCTACACCCTCTTCCCCACCCTCTTTATGCTACCCCATTTCATCGTTTGCTTGTTCTTGAACCTACTTCATACAAAAATGCCCACCTAAGTCAACTACCGAGCTTTATCCCCTACTATACTGTCTGTTTCTTTCCTTTTAAAAGTTTAGGTTTATTGTCATTTGCCTTGCATATGTATAATATTTGTATATCTGTCTCATTCATAAATCATTGTATTTGTGTTCATTCTGTACCATGTTTTTTGTGTAAAATTTGTAACCTTATATTGTTATGACCACTCAGGTCCATCTTGTAAATGAGCTATGCTCAATGATGTTCGCCTGAATAAATAAAGATTTTGATTGATTGATTGATTGATTTGATTGATTGATTTGATTGATTGATTGATTTATCGGTCTTACAAGCCGAAGTTGTTTTCTTTTTTTTTGCTTCTTTTGTGGTTAATCACCATGTATGTCATCCCTACTCCTTCTGACTCACACAGTGTAAATGCTTCTGAATGGTCTCTATAGAGCCTTCTGCAAGAACCTCTCGAAATAAGATCGGACAGTTACGTAAGAACATATCGTAACAGTAGATCTTCGAGAGGCTCTTGCGAGGTAATGCCTTCCCGCCTCCATCCCCATTAGTTTTTTCAACTCCTTTTCCAGGAAGGAAATATCTACTTCTCTCTCGTCTTGCCTTTTGGCCTTTGGTGGGAAAGAACTGGAAGACTGGCATGGGGACCAGCCTTTATACTGATATCACATGACGTCGGTCACCTGACGTGGGGTGGTCCCCACCAAAGACTGCTACCTATAAATTTTCTGGGGAGTCCTGACACCATCCGGCTTCAGTCCTATATGTAATCACCGACTGCAAGAGCCCTCTCAAAGTAATATCTACTGTTGCAGTAAGTTCTTATGTAACTGTAGTTTGCCCATCCAGTATTCTCTATATAATGTATGGGGAGCCTTTTTATTAACTTAAGTCAAGCAGATTACACCTTAATATGTTGTCATCAATATGACATAACATCTCAAGGTGTTTACCTCATGGTTATGATTTATGACCTGGAACCTGAATTCCTTATTGATCTGCATGAGTGGTACAGTACTAATAATTGTATTGATGGTTTTGTGTTGTGGACACCTGCTAATCGGGAGCTGACATGTGGTGTGAGAGACTGCAGCACACCTTTTCACATAATGCACGAACAGTCCTTGTTGTAATGGCTTTCAACCACTATATATCTAGTCAGCAGCTCATAGATTTTCTACTTGGAATTTAGTGTATGGAACCGGTTCTTATAGGTTATAAAAATAAAAAAATGGGTAATTCTTTGTTTGGGGATCAGACAGAGAATTACATGCAAAGATGGACAGATAGGACCACCTCCAGGAGTGCACAGGCCAAGGAAAGGCAGACAACTCCTCAAAGGCAGCAAGCTAGGGCAGGTCTTTTCATAGGCCTTTCTATCAACTAGGCCTCCTCTCTTTTCTCAGAGGGGGTATTCAGAAGGAGAGGCAGAAGGGGATGAGCAACCCACCCCTCAGCCTAAGGCTCTTGCCAAGCAGACACCCTGATGTGTCAACCCGGTCGACTCCCCATTCCTGTAGCAGGCTGGCACTTCATCCAGGACTGGATGTCCGTTACTTCAGACAAGTGGGTCCTGGAGGTAGTAAGCCAGTTGCTGTACATATTGCTTGTATTACATGGACTGACACCAGTGGTAAACTGCCAGTCTGACGATTTCATGGACTATTTACTTATGACCGTGGTATAATTTTTTTTTAAGGTCATAGTTCATGATAATGGTGAGCATTTTGATGTATACTTATTCTACAGAAATGGACTAAAACAGTATCGGAAATATTTTTCTGCACTATCATGAACTTCTGTATTAAACTTCTTAGCTTACATTTCATTGTATTTAAGAAGGTATTGTATACATTGGGTATTACAGCTTTGCATGTTCATTACATTTAGGTTAGTCAGCCACAGATGTTTGTCCTTTCTTGGATAACTGAAGTGCATGCAGTTCAGTTGCAAGCAACAGCCACCATTAACTAGTATATTTGACAGTCGGCCTGCCTGACAGAAGTAACTAAATTGGAGAGGGACGGTGCTTTGGCTTCGTTTTGCTTTTAGTTGGTAGGTGATTGCCTTATATGTTTAATGCTATTAAATAGAGACATAGGCTACTGGTGTACATATTATTCATACCTTTCTTCTATGCGGTACCATTGGGGACAGTCAGTGTCAATTTCAGGTATCTTAAATGACTCATGTATGTGGTCTGTCCACATTCTTGATAGTCTTACCCAACAGTTCTATAAATTCAGCTCCATAGTAGTCGTCATCAGATGTGACTTCGAGAGAAAGCTCTTGCAACACGTAACAGAATTAGGGCTGACATTGAGTGATGACTGCTCCTGGCAATTATTTTTTCTAGCAGTACCAACGGTCGGCCGCCTCCACCCGCCATCATCGGCTACCCCGCCCCCTGATGTCACCCAATCTAAGTGAGGAGTTGCCTATGTGCTCCAGTTCTTTCCAGCCACATGGTCAGGTTAGTTCATCTTCAGTTACCACTCACCAGGGCTCGAAATAACTGGCTGTCTGCCTGTCCCAGACAGCCGGTTTTCATTGGGACAGCTGTTTTGAAAGTGTGCCTGTCCCTTGGACAGGCAGTTTACTTTCCATTGAAATGGTATTTCTAGCGCTAGGACCCTGTAGAATAGCGTGAAGGTGGTGGCAGGAAAGAGACGATGAGGAGGTCAGGGACGTTGAGACATCTGAAGCAACGTATAGCCGCCTGCCCAGCCCACCGCTGTCACTGAGTCTCACTGTCTGTATCACCTGACTGCATGATCCAGACAGGGTGGCGGTGGAACTGCCATCTCCAAGTAACGGTAGAGTGTCAACCACACATGCTGTGATCAGTCAGCACACACATGTTCTTGTTATTTTGTGTGGTGTGTGTCCTGGGAAGACGTCGGAGGGGAGAGTGAGTTGTCAGACTGTAGCACATTCATTTTTCAAAGCCCTACCAAGGCTATTGTGTCGGCTCTCACGAGGGCAGCAATGAGGACTGAATAGAGTAGATACTGATACTGTGTGCAGGCAAGGATTAATAATTCATAATAAAAATATCCAACAAGGCAGATATGTCTGCCTTTAGGGTGATGTGTGTGTGTGTGTGTGTGTGTGTGTGTGTGTGTGGGGGACTGAATAAAGTCTGATTTAACAAATATCCCACCAGTGTTTTGGTGTCAGAATTTGCCTTAACCCAAACAACCCTTACAGGACTCATGGTGATTTGGGGGGAGACAGTTAAGGCAGGGCTACAGTGTGGACTCTGCAAGTGGAGGGACTGACTAAGGTGTGTGCTTGCAAAGGCCCTTCAGTGTTTTGGGGGTGGTAAAAGCCTTACTCTAAAGTAGGCCTTACAGGACTCTTTGGGGGCTCAGTTAAGGCAGGAAACAGTATGGTTCTGCAAGTGAATGGGAGGAGGGAGCTAAACAAAGTTTGTGCTTCAGCAGACACCCTTGTGAATTTTGGGGTTAAAAAGCATTAGCCTAAACAGGCTAATAGCCTTTACATGACTATTTTGTGGGGGTAAAAAAAGTACTCAAAGGTAAGGCAGGCTATAGTGGAGGCTCTGCAAGTGCAGGTTGAGGGGACTGAATAAAGTTTGTGGGGAGACAGAATAAAGTCTGCTGTAGCAGTCATCTCTGTTCTAGTGTTTTGGGGCAAAAGCTCTTATTGTTTTCTCTTCACATACTGTTTTCTGTTAGATATTTCAAAAAAATCACTTTATAAAAATGTGGACAGGTAGAACTTTCATGGGACAGGCAAAATTTATACCTCCCTGTCCCTCGGACAGGCATCTCAAAAATTATTTCTAGCCCTGCCACTCACAGTACCGATCGCCTCCTTCTTTCTCCACCATTTTCTTTGTAATTTTCACAGCATCTATGTCAGCTTCATCCAAGGGGCACGTTAACAAGTGCTCCTCTGGCTGATAGATGGCACAGAAGGACAGGCATTCAGCATGTCTCTTCTGTCTCGCACTAAACACAACACCAATGCCTGCCCCATTGGCATTCCTTCAACTCCTGAAAACGATAAAGCGTCAGAATTCTCTTGCATTTTAGCGGAGTTCAAATTGACCACAATGGGACGATGCCTCATCCTCGGAAACTGACCACCCTCCGCCTCAAGCCCAGGGAGCCTCAGGACTAAAATAGATCCCTCCTTCTCTAGACAGGTCAAGGCAGCCACTGCTGCCCTCCCTCCCTTCCAGTGTGTGACTATCCAGGTTGCTTGATGTTGTCTCAGTTTGCTGGTGGGTATCCTCTTCTATACAGGAGCAATGACCCAGATTATACTGCTTGAGAATCAGTCCTAATTGAGTTACCAGCTGCAAGAGCTTCCTCTGAAGCAAGATAGTGCAGTTTTGCTGTCTAGACAAAGATTGTAACTTAGATATACTATCTTAGATACTTTAACTTGAAGTGATCCTGCTCATACTTTATTCTGTTGTCCAATCCCTCCCCAGGAAACATCTGGCAAAGAATAACACATTCAGTTGGAATATGAAGCAAACAACTTTATTTCACATTTTCAAAAACAGCAAAACAAGAAGTTATAGTTGAATGTGACAGTATAGATCAGGAAAATCCAAGAGTAAACATTAGTGATGAATCACATGAGACGATGCTACTAGCATACCATGACCACTACTGGACAGTGTAACGTCACAAGCTCCATTCCTGTGTGCTGGTCAAAAGAACAATATGATCACTTTAAGGACAGCAACCATTGGCTTGTTGTAATAGATGGCTTTTAGGATGTAGTACATGTAAGAATGTTGGTGGTCTTGGTCCTAACGTATCTCAGGGAATGACATTGTCAAAGCATGGGTAAATGTATGTATTGGCCTTAATGGCACTGATGCTAAGCAGCAACAGAATTCATTAAGGAAAAAATTTGGGAACACCGGAATTGCATGCACATAAAATGGCAAACAATATTATACAACAGGCAAACTGTCACGTAATGCAAAATATTATAGGTGAGCAACATAAATCTGCAATGGAAACAACAAACAGGGTATTCAGAACAGCATATTACATTGCTAAGTCAGAAAGGCCTTATTTAGACCACTCTGCTTTAATTGATCTTCAGATTGCAAATGGTTTGATATGGGAGGGTTTTGCAATCCCGCCTGAGCTGTGTTGATATTATATCCCATATAGCATCGGAATGCGTAAACGAGTTATACACCAGATTATACTACAACAGTCAAAGATCTCTGTGTTTGTCGATGAGTCTACAACAGTTAGTAATAAATGCACTCTTATTATCTACATAAAAGCAGGACTTAATGATTCTGTTCAACCTGAACTATTTTTCTGGATTTGGTTGAACTACCTAGTACAAATGCTTTGACTATAAAAGGCATTATCATTGCAACATTAAAAAGCATGACTTCACAGACTCTTTTTAAAGACATCTTTGATTGGGTTCTGTTCAGACGGAGCGAGTGTCATGATGGGTGCCAAGTCTGGTGTTGCTCGTTTACTCTGGATGATTTCCCCACCTTGTAGTGTGGCACTGTCTAAATCACAGATTGGAGCTTGCTGTGGGGATGTTGTACATGCCTGTTCAGGTATTAACCAGTTTCATTGCTTCATGGATTCACTGCATGCACTGTACAGTCAGTCTCCCAAAATGAGAGGGAACTTGCTGAGCGGCATCCTCTGTTCATGGAGAGGTAAAAAAAATTGGCAGGGTGCTAGATGTAAGATGGGTGGCATCCAGTTTCCGAACTGTGCATGCAGTATGGAGCAGTTATTCTGCACTGTATGCTCACTTCACAACTGCAGCTCAGGATGAGAACCGTCCTTCCAGGGAAAAGGCGAAATTTAGTGGTCTAGCTGGAACTTTCTTCCACTGCTTTTCTGAAGAATCTTGCCATCATGATGGACGACTTAAGGAAATGAAAGATTTGTCTGAGCTACTTCAAGAACGAACAATGACATTGCCTCGTGCAAATCATCTCTTGCACAGATATATTGCAAGATTAAACAGCATGAAGCAGTATCCGGTGAGGCTATTGAAAAAGCTGCAAAGGCTGTAGAATGTGGTGAATTTAATTGTGTTAAACTCAGCACTTTCGAAAAACACCAGAGATAAATCATTCACAGTTCATTCAGTGTCTAGTAGATAATCTAGAAAGTCGATTGCTCACTTCAGTCGGTACAAGAGCTGGAGGTCCAGTTTTGGAAGACCAATATAAAGATCTCATAAATCAGCTAGCGGTACTCAATCTAGATGACATAACTGTAGATAATGTAAGGTATGGAGAGTCTGAGATCAAAGAACTGCAAACAGGTTCTTTCTTCAAGAAAAGGATACTGTACTTGGTACATAGAGTATAAGGAGTGTGCTGGCCGTGGCATACCTGACAAGTTGAAACCCTTACAACTTGCTGTTAACACACTTCCAACTAGCAATGCTGAGTGCGAGAGAGGTTTCAGCCGGATGAATATCATTGTTTGCTGTACGCAATCGCCTGTCTGTCAGTCACATTTCGGATCTCATTTTCATTTCCACTTGTGGTCCTCCTCTTATCCAATGGAATCCAGAACCATATGTTAAGTCATGGCTTCTTCATGGAAGGCGACCAGCCCACAGTACTTCATGCATGAAGAGAAAATGTGAAGATGAGTCATCTAGTGACAATGGTGGTTTATGGAATCTCTTTTGAAAAGATGTGGACTATGGCTTACTCCCTTCATAGCTTCATAGCAATGCATCTTCCAGGGAAGGACAATGTATGGGCACTTTTCACAACAGGATCTCTCAGAGTCACACGAGTGGTCTGTGAACCACCAGATTCTTCACATTATTTTCAGGAGGTGGGGCACTCCAGAGATGGATCTCTTTGCAGCCTCAGACAATCATCACCTCCCTGCTCTGCTGCAGACATCCACTTCTGGTGTCTATGCCTCATGATGCTCTACTGTTTGATTGCACATACAGGTTCCAGTATGCCTTACCCAGTTTCCTCTTCTCTTTAGAGTACTGATAAAAAGCAGGTCTCAGACCTGTACAGTTATATTGGTGGCACCAGATTGGGCAAGGCAACCTTTGTATCTTCTATTATTGTCCCTATCAGTCACAATTCCCTTTGCTTTCCCATGAGGCACGACACCCTAACCGTCTCTTACAGGAGGATTAATTGTCCAGATCTCAGTTCTCTCAGGCTAAAGGCCTGGATCTTGAAGTGTAGGAGTATGCAGGCTTGCATCTTTCACAAGGGGTCTTGGATGTTTTAAGGTCTGTAGGAATCCTTCCACCAGAAAGACTTATGATTCCAAGCGGAACATATTCAGCATTTAGTATTATCGAGAAATTAACTGCCACATTCGGCTGACCTATCTATAACTCTGGATTATCTTTGTCCATTTTATGGCCTAGGCATTAGGCCTACCACTGTTAAGGTTCACTTGACAGCTGTATCTACTTTTCTTTCTGCAGGAAGGAATCTGCCCTTGCATTTCACAAACTTCAAAAGGGTTAACAACCTAGAGATGTTCTAGTGATGGCACGACAAGGTTCTAAACTGCTTGATGCCAGTTAATATTAAGGGCTCCCCATACATATTACAGTGTTAAGCCTTGTTCAGCATATAATAAGGCTAAACATTTATATATATTACTATGGGACTAACATTGTTTGACCAAGAGTAGTACACTAAGCTAAATCTTATTTAACTGACTTGCACAGCAGCACAGGATAACACAGTATGCACACAGCTGGCTGTGAGATTGAAAACAGGTCTCCAGATCTTCAACTCAGAGCCTTAACATACTATGCTATACTGCCTCCTGTAATGGCCTAATATAGGGCTGATCTCACACGATTCATTCTATAGTTCTGTTAATGTTGATATTGTCAGCAATTTTCCTCTGCACCCTAGAAGAAAGAATAAAATGATTTCAGAAATGTTTGTTTTTGTATTATCACAACAGTTCTTTATATCTGTATACTATAAATGTTATAAATGGCTACCTCTACTTGTCAATTAAAAAAGTTTGAGAAAAGCAGCAGGTGGTTAACTATACAATGTGCCATGCTATGATGACAGAAACAACTCATTCTGCCAGTGTTTGTACAGTGAAAATAAACATAAAAATAACTGGAAACTTTATGCAGAGGACACATTAGATTATCATATCTATTAACAGTTCTTATGTTTTCCAGTTAATGGATTGTAAAAGGTTGACAGCATGGCATTGTTTGCAGCACAAAGCTGCCTTAAAAAAAGAAAAAAGGTTTAGTATGTGGTTAACCTTGATTTTATGACATTTTTTATTGATGGCATACGTTGCAATACACAGAAAATACTGGATGGGCAACTATTCACACCCATTGTTTGCTGTCACAGAAGGGTTCTGATTCCTTATGACCTCAAGAGCAGAGATTGATAGGTCCATTGGAATCAGGACTCTGAGGAGGAAAGCACATTGATTGTGCATAGAGGTGCTCTTCTTGTATTTAGACAGTCATGCACAACAGGGTATGGGTTATTGCAGGAGTTACTAACGCCATGTGGTGTGCCATGAGGCACCGCGACTGACGTAACCACACAAGGAATGGGTAAATCCCTATAACCCATACCCTGTTTTTCCTTACTGTGATTATACAATGTATCCATGTGAAAATATTTAAAATGTGTTTAATTATGCTTCTAATGCTATTTCTCATCTGTGAGTTATTGGAGAAAATTCACACTGTCATATGATGTGCTTGCCACTGAGGATACAGGATATTCATAAACATAGAGGATTGTGTATGAGCTTACATACATAACAATGATATCTTGTATGGAGAGGTTTCCATGGTAACAGATGACCTTGCAGCATAGGACAAGAGGTGCTCTGTTACCAAGAGAACATCAAGGTACATGAATTTCTCATTTGTGTATGAGTGCTCATACACAGTCTTTTATAGTGCATGGCAGCCACAGCACAGAAAATAACACTAAACCAGCTGGAGAAGGCAACAGAAAATAGAAATTTAGCATTTTTTTTAAGTGACACAGTGTGCTCAGATATTTCTGCAAGTTCAAGTTTGAAAAAAAACAACTTAAAACAACATGAAGTCTTGCTGTATTCTGACATATTGCAGTGATGTCCAACCTTTGAACTGCCCCGAGATGAAAGAGTTAACTTTCCATGCCAGGCATGGAACGCTGAGCTCGAGCTCAGTTGAGACTCTGTCTGAGGAGTCGGTTCAGGTTAAAAGAAAAGAAGGGATAAGTCAGCCGTGCTGATCCACAAATTCCTTCTCTGACCGCTGATGAAATAGCCATAGCGATAAGGATTGTTCAGTCGCTAACCCTGGTTCCGATCAAACTGGGCCATCAGGAAGGGCTCGGTTCTGTCGGTTTCCCAGTTCCAGATTATACTTTAGAAGACTTTTATGAACCAGAGGAGGAGGAGGAAGGAGAGTATGAGGATAGTGAGGGTGATTACGAAAGTCTGGATGTGCCTATTGACCCGGACATCTCCCCAGACAGACCTTCAGGGTTTCTCCTCCTAGGCTTTCTGACTCCTTCCCATTTTATGTTCTACAAAAAGTGATTGAAACTCTTCAGCTTCCTATGAAAGAAGCTGTGGATGACCAGGAGGAGCATGACTGTGTTGAAATGAATGGATATCCCAAAGTTTAGGAGGCTGTCTATTCCCTTCATAAGTCCTTTGGGAAACAGACAATAACAATTTTAAAGACTCCTAATTCTATACCTCCTGTGGACAAGAGAATGGACAAGAGGTATAATCTCTCAGGCTCAGATATGGAGTTCCTTACCCAACAATGCAGCCATGTTGGGGTAGTGCAGGCTGCTGCCTGTGATAAGGCAAATATACCCTTGGCTTCACACACCACCCAGATAAGGACTCCAGCAGGATTGATGCCATGGCAAAGAAACAGTACATGGCAGCATCCTTGGGACTCAGGCAGGCTAATTATATGGCCTATACAAGCTAGATATCAGAAATCTAGATGGGACACTGTAATGGCTTTAGCTAAACAGGTCCCTGGCCAGGTATTACAGTGGTGGCAGGATCAGGACAATCTAACACAGGGAGTTCCTTTGTCACTCAGTCTCATTCTCTAATCCTTACTACAGATGCATCCCTCTTGGGCTGGGGAGCCCACTTGGGAACCTGACCACCCAAGGGTTGTGGTCTCCTCAGGAATCTCTGCTTCACATCAATCTATTATAACTCAGAGCAGTGTTTCTAGCACTTCAAGCTTTTTCAAGTCTGTTCAGAACAAAGTAGTTCAGATCAGGACAGACAATACCACCACAATGTGGTATATCAACAAACAGGGGGCACTCGGTCTATGGCCTTGTGCACAGAGGCAATGAAGTTATGCTCTCTGGCCTATTCCCTGAACACCTCTTACAGCAGTACACCTCCCAGGCAAGGACAATGTCCTGGCAGATGCTTCAGCAGGATATCTCAGGGCCATCAACGAATGGTCCCTGGATCACAGATGGGGCACTCCACAGATGGATCTTTTGCAGCCCCAGACAATCACCAACTTGCTCTCTTTGCTGCAGGCCCCAGTGTTGGGCTCAGTCCCCTGGATACCCTAGTTCTCAATTGGGAAGGAGTTCCTGTATGCTTCCCCCTTCCTCTCCTGTTCAAGGTGTTAGTCAAAATCAGGTCTCAACCCTGCAAGGTGATTCTGATTACTCCAGATTGGGCCAGACAGCCCTGGTTGGACATCACTGCAATATGTCAGAATACAGCAAGACTCCATTAGAAGAAACAACATTACTAAGGTGAATAATTTTTCTTCCAGCTTAACTGGATTGAGGAAAGCAACTATGTGGCAGCATTCCAAGTTGTTATGCTGCAGTACTGATATAGCTAGTGCAGCATAACAGCTGTGATGACATTGCTACTGCAGCATAACAACTCAATCCATAACAACATTCTACAATACACTATAATTGTATAATACTGTATGAAATATATGTGTTTGACTCTTTTGATTTCGATATCAAATTAACTCATGCAGTCTGTATAGGTACTTTCTTTTGTGAATGAATAAAATATATTTCTGATTAATTTTAGTTTCTGTATGATTTTTCCAGCTGTAAAATGTCATTTAATAAGTGCTATGTCACACTCCAGGCATAAATATACTGGGAAGGATTGTTGTCCCTTGTGACTCACAACACACCAGGTGCATGCATTAAGGCCTAGTCTACAGATGGTGTGTTGTGAGTTATATCTTAGTTAACATCTATCTCTTTGGTTCCCTATTATTTCTTAACTGTATTATGTATTCATCAGTCTTATGCCATATAAGGATACCCAGTGTGTGTACCAAAAATGGTGGGTGGGAAGGAGTGTATATGATCTTGCAGACTGAAAATGTGAATCTTAAAACCCACTACATACATCCCATTTCATGATAAATATGTTAAGTTATTAACCATGATCAACTTTTTTGAGGAAGACAGATTACTAAAATATAACTTGAAAGTTTTCAGCTTACAAAACAGATTGTGATCCAGAATTCTCTAAAATGCACCAAATTGACTCATTTTTTGAAAATTTTTCGGGGCATGCCCCGGACCCCTAGCAAGGCTCAGTTTTCAGACTTGAATACAGTTCCTGTACTTCTTTTGAACCACTTTCATCCTGCTCTCAAGGTTGGTGACAACACAGGCTTGGTTTGCATGGTTGGCCATCCACTATCCTCTATACACAAACTTATAAATTATGACACCATTCTTGGCTAATCAAGATTGCTTATTTCTAAATATTTTAAGTACTATTTTTCCCATGAAACATCTCATACAAACAGTTTTAATGCTACAGTTCTAAGTTCAGATAGTGTAGCCCATTTTATCACACAGGGGTTTATCTAATTTTCCACAAAATCTAACAGTTGTATTTTAAATTCAAGTTGCATTTCTTAACAGAAATCTTCAACATGATTTATAAAACATTTAGTTTATGTATGAAGCTCTAGGTAAATATAACACTGTCAGTGTGGCTGAGAAGCTGCCCAGATCCCACAGGAGAAAAAGGAATCTGGAAAAAAATTGGTATTATTAAGACTAAGGCTTCAGAGGTAATGGATATTATCTTTGAGTTTTATGGAAAGCTTTATTCCAAAACTAGAAATTTAAAATATAGTTGACATAAGAAACTTATTGGATATTATACAGTTTCCACCATACACCTGTAATCAGTCCTGTTTCAACAAAGAGGAATTAAAGTCAGCTGTTTTTTTCTTTTTCACTTTAAAGGGCAAAACAGTAGGCCCTGATGATCTTAAGGCTGAATTATTTAAGGCCTTTTGAATATTTATCCTTTGCAATTAAAATTAATAACAGAAATGGAATCTGGTTCTGGGATGTCTTCCTCTTTTCAGAAGCAGAGTTATTTTAATACCTAAGGAGATGAAAGATCCCTTAGATATCTTGAATCCACACTCCTTCTAAATAAAGATAATAAAATTGTCACTAAATTAATAGAGGCTAGGTTTTGGAAGTTATTCCAGAAATAATAAGAGGATCAAAAAGTTTTCATGCCGGCCGGTGGCTAGAGTGCTGAGGAGCTGGACTCACACTCGAACCACGCCAGCGACCCAGGTTCAGGAACAGACTAAGGCTGGAGCTGGCTGAGGAAGGAGAGAATTGAGCAACTGAGGACTGCTCTCTCTCTGGGGTGGGTTGGGTAGAAAACCTCACTCTAGTAGCAGTCCATGGTGAAGACCAAGAGCACTACAAGCAGCGGCGCAGGGGGACAACTAGGAAGCAAGAAAAACAGCTTCGGCACCTGCTGGATGATGGCCTCCATACTCTCCACACTGCCAGAACCTCCAGGAGCCTACTCCTCCACAGCAGCACCCCAGAGTCAGTAAAGGAAACATACAGTGCTGGGATTCACCCACTCCCCTGGTGCCTCTCCCCCCTCCGGAGGAGGATCCACCCTGCAATGGGTTATGCTGGGATAACTCAGAGGGTTGGCTGTGATATGTGGCAAGAGATCAGAGCTCTGGAAGAGGATGGCTGGGGAGTGGAGATACTAGGAAGGCCTGAAGGAGAGGGGACACTGAGCATTGTAGGAGGTAAAAATATTTTTATAAAAGGAGAATCCTTTCTCAAGCTGTAGAAACAGTTCAGTTAATATTGCATTTAGTTAAAAAGAGGCAAATTATACAATTATGATTTCTCTTGTAGCCAGTAAGGTGTTCAACCCGTTAAGTTGTGAATTTATATGCTTAGGAAATTGAGTTTTCCAAAATCTATAGTAAATATCATTAAGTTTCTGTATCGGGCCCTTGTGCTGTGTTTGGGATTAATTTTTGTGAATCTAAACCCATTCCAATTTTGAATGGAGTTATGCAAGGTTGCCTCCTATCTCCTCTTTTGTTTATTTTAGCATTAGAAACTTTCTTAATAAATATTAGATCAAATAAGCATTTGTCAATGATGAATGTTCAGCTGCACGCATGTGCAGTGTGGGTGTTGGTATTGATAGTGCATGGATGCAGATGCCCTGCACCAAGGTGAAACTCCATCAAATGGCCCTGCACTTCAGTGCAGTGACAGACGTGAAGAATTCATGGCGCTGTCTGGTGAGCTACATAAGTACAGGGCATCTGATCCTTGAGCTTCCACGCTGCTGCAGAGAGGGATGCAAAGGGCAAAGACTGTATCTGATGGCCAATGCACAAAGTACTCTGTCACCAACAGGTGGAGAGGTGCTGGGCACTATGCCAGAGGTCAGTTGTCTTTACCATATGGTATCCAGGCCCATGTGGACAACCCTGCACCTTTCATTCCCTGGCTGGGGTATCACATCACAGTGTCATTCCTCCACCCTCACCTCATCCAGCTAGGTCACTGAACTCATCCCCGAACTCAGCTCACAGGGATGGGATCACAAAGCAAAGCCACTGGGGTGAAGACTGGCACTGCACTAAAACGTTGTTAAACAATTACAATTTCTTTTTTATCCCAGCTTTTCAAGACACTGGTTTTATGATTCTCCTCATAAATATGACATGCAACATTTATAGTATATTGGCAAAATGTCATTTCACACCAGAGGTGTGAAACACATCTCATCCAGGATTTTAAAATGGTACATGTCACATTTATGAAGTGGTGCAAAAATGTATGTATTGAAAGTTTGGAGGCAAAATATTGAAAATCAGTGAAGTTATAAGTGAACACTGAAACAGTATAAAATTCAGTCATAACCTGGGCATTTTACCGCATTTGTAAGCATAGTCTTCTGATTACCCCACCTCATGAACCTCATAGAAGAAAATTTACAAATCCCACTAAAACATCATTCCACCACAGGTATGCAAACACATTTTGGTCAGGATTTGAAAAATTACAACTCTCACATTCATAAGGAGGTGTAAATATGGCTATGTTGAAAATTCAGGGTCAAAATATTTAAAATTGACAAAGTTATGAGCAAGTGTAGAAAAATGTCAAAGTATGTGCATAACTTTGCCATTTTACATATTTGACTGCAAATTATCAACATAGCCTTCATATGATGACCCCACCTCATGAACAAGGGTAGTGAAAATGTTCAAATCCCATTAAAAGGTGATTTCACAACATGATTGTGAAATCACCTTTTGGGCCTGATTTGTATAAATTGACCACCAGTGGTCATGAGGTGGGTACCAAAAAGGCCATGTTGAAAATCTGGGGCCAAAATATAGAAAGATGACAAAGTTATGCATCAAAGTTCAAAACCACATTGAAATACATTGAACCACACTTAGCTTAGTTTCTCATATTGCAGTCAGCAGTTCTATCAGCTAGATGTGTCTTTGATCAGAGCATGAATCTTCACTCTGGCACCTGTTCAGGTGAGTGAGGGTATATGGGATGTTTGTCTGTGTGTGTTGTGTGTGGGGTGGTGACTGCTGAGAGGGAGGTCAGGATGGGGTGGGGAGTGGGGCAGATTGATGTTTTATAGGTTAAGAAAAAACATCAATGGATTGTTTTCTTAATTTCAGGGTTATTTTGACACTGGGATTGGGCACTCCAGTGTTCAGCTCATTGGAAAATGGGGTGGGTGACCAGGAGGGAAGGAGGCTCAAGCGAAACGGTACGGGTGGGCCCTTGTCCACTTATATTTAAAAAATATTTATAATGATGGAAAGGGTGGGTGGGCGAGTGACCTGAGGGACAGAGAGAAAGAAGTGGCACTGGCAAGGGTTAGCAACCCCGTCCAGTTAAGGGCAGATTGGTGACAGGTGGTTTTCTGTTTTACGAGGTAAGAAAAAATTGAGGGATGGTTTCTTTATTTCAGGGCTATTCTGACACTAGGATTAGGACCACAGTGTTGGGCTTATTTGGGAACAGGAGCAGGGGACCTGGAGTGGAAGAGGGTCAAGAGAAGGGTTGGGCCCTGATCCACATATACATATTACAGGATCACTGAGGCTTCTGATGCTTAAAGCTGATCAGCTGCTTGCTGACTGGCTTCATGCAAATGAAAGAACCAAAGCCCACTCTGACTGGAGCGTCTTAAGTCCTCTGAACTACACAAAGCTTCTGCCCAGCAAGCAGCGAGTGGCATCACAACCACAGTGTGCAGTCATTGGTGTAGACTGCCTTGCTCCTTCCAGTTTGAGCTGCAACATGCTCAGCAGTGACACACCTCTGAAATGCCATTATGTAACAAAACATTTCTTGAGCATGCACAAGCAAATGTAATAATGATTAAGGGGTGATTATCCAGGCTGGAGAAATAAAAATAAGTGGATACACCGATGATTTACTTATAATTTTATCTCAAATAAATAGCTCATTTGTATTATTAATGGAAGAGATAAGTCAATTTGGAGATGTTTCTGGCTATGAGGTGAATACCTTCAAAATCTCTGTTTTACAGGTTATCTCATTATCCATTGAGAACACTGCCTTATTAGGAGATACTAACATTTAAGATCACATTAAATAGGAATTTATATATGTTCCACAAAAGAGCAAATACAAAAGCACTTACATTGGTAAAAGCAAAGATTGAATATTTGGTACAATGATGGATGAAATTCTAAGTTTCTTGTGGGGTACAGGTGATACTCATTTCCAGGCATTTTGGGGAGATTTTTTCTATTTCATGGTCAGATATGATTAGGTGTATATTTAAAAGTTCCTATGGAGAGGGCTTCCTACTATAGGATCACATGGAATCCAAGTGATTATTCATCAGTCCAAGGAAGATTTGGGATTTCCTGATCTTTTATTTACATCATGTGTGAGATATAACAAGATCTTGGATTGGACACATCACACATGTGGTCTGAGGACAGAATGAAATATTACTTCATGAGCTGTTAAATGACCATTATGTAGCAATACCAGATTTGTTAATATATCCACAGAGATTTATTAGTTTGAATAGTGCTTCATTCTTCTTTGGAAAGAGTTGTTAAAAGGTGTTATGGGAGAAGTATGGGTTTTAAACCCTTTCTAAATTCTAGTTTGTCTTAGGGGATTAATGTTAACAAATGTGAAAGAAATAAGGTCCTGTTATCTTCTTTTTCCTTTATAGATTTTCATAATTGGTTTGATTTAATAAGGAATTGAGTTTTATTTCTTTTCAAGTTCTGCTAGGAACTTTGAGAGATTTCAAATTGATTCTATCTTATGTTCTATAATATAGTAAAGGGTGTGTTTGTAAAATTCTAAAGCTCAAAAATGCTAAATTAAAAGACCTAGTGGTGTGCCTCACAAAGCATTTGGACTTTTGAAACATGTATGGGGAAATAGCTTGCCCATTATTATAGATGGCTTTTGCCCAGTTTCATGGATTTAAGTATGAGCAAGATTCAAAACAGGTGGACAGTGCAATTACAATTTGTTACCATTGCAACCCTTGGCTGGGCTCAATTAAAGCTGCAATTAAATATTAGTTTAATGTGTGTAATAAGATCATCCAAATAAAAATTATTTCATATACATATATGACTCCATGTTAATTGTATAAAATGGGATTGATGCAAAATATGCATTGATGGCATAAGTGTGGGCAGAATGCTAATTGATCACACTGGTTATGGTCTTTACATTTATCAGAAAGGTATGGGGAAAAACATTTTTTGTGTGTGACTGATAAGTTAAAGATCAGATTTCAAATACCACTGTTACTTGTATTTCTAATTATTTTTCTGAGCATAACATATCTTCATTGCATATTGGGATATTAGCAATTGCTACTATGATTACTAAAAGATTTATCTTGCAAAATTGAATTCCCCATCCCCACCTTTTCCATATTTTTTACCAATGGATGTTTAAATTTAAGAGTGCTTTAATATATGAAAGTTTAACTATAGTGTATGGGAGAGCCTTATTGTATGCCATTTTCCATCAAAACACAGGGCTGTTGTACCATCGATGTGATGTCAGGATGCTGTTGTACCATCTTGAGTATGTCACATCGATGGTACAACAGCATTGGTGGACATTGTGCATGTGCAGATCTTTCAATGCACTGTACTGGGAATGGCTGTCGCCATGAATGCTAGCACCAGAGTAGAACCGCAAAAGCAAATCCTTCTAAGAAGGCAGCAGCTACATTTTATTTAAAAAATGTTTATCTGAGAGCAAGGGGCCATGTTTTTAAAAAAAAAATGTTTATGGGGGGCCAGGATGAAGTGGAGCTTCTCTGGATGGGTGTGGGCAGTTGATGGGCGACAAAGTCAGAAAATCACACCTAAGGCTAAGTGAGCAGCTGCGATTTTACTGTTGCCCTATACACTATACAAGATAATGGATGGGCAACAGTAAACAACAATAGCTGTTCACTTCTGAGGTTGTATGACAACCAAAACCTTTTGAGCTGGGCCTCAGATTTACATGGATGTCATGACAACTTGAAGGTGAACAACAGTGTTGTTGTTCACTGTTGCCCATCCATTATACGCTATGCTCATATTTATAAACAAAATGATTTTTAGATTGTACGTGGTATGAAACAGTTCTTGCACACAGAGGTTCTTTGTCTTTAAATTGTTTTTGTTTTAATTGTTCACCACAACATAACCCAGATACACCATCTTAGGGGTAGCTGGTCCATTCCACTGGGGTGTCAAACAGACCAGGCATGCTGATGAGTCCTGGTAGGATGAAAACGTGTCTATGTCTTCTGTTAGCACCCTTTGCAAACTGTGTGGAGAGGCCTTTTGGCACCATGCATTTCTGCTTAAAGTTTAACCAGCATAATATTCTTTGGTGATTTCCATATGAAGCCCATGATGCTTTGCATTGTGGGGGCATGTGTGATTTTGTATTTCTTCAAAATTTAAGGTGTTACTTATTATGTACCTCACCCCATGCTTGTGTTTTCTTCATAATATTATGATAATTAGAGATTCTAAGTCTGGTATACTCTCAATGTTATGCTATGATATACAGTATTGTGTTGAGGTATATATATGTTTTGTCCATGTGTGTTTTCGATTTGTTCATCATTATGAACTGATGGTATGGGTCACCTCTTGAGTTTGTTTACGTGTTTTGAATGTATTGCAATGTATGAGAAATGCAATAAAAAAATGGGGTGTGGATGGGGTCTGCTAGCCAACACAGAACTTTTTAGTCATGTAGCTCCTCTTAAAACACCTCAAAGGTTGCAAGCCCAGTGTTTGATGATTGAACATGGGCAGTTTTAGAAACCCATGAAAATGGTGGCTCAATTATGCTTATCCATCACCAGCATGGATAAGAAATTGAACACAATTGCCACTTTGCCACAAGATTAACTACCATCCAAGAACCGATGGACTCGGTAAAAGTCAATATAGCCGAGGCCAACAAAACAGTCAATCGGGCACTTGCACTAGCTGACACTCTGGTGAAGAAGAATACACACCCACATATTTGCCTGAAAAACTCAGAAAATCTCCTTAGAGCAAGGAACCTTAGGGTCTTGGGCTTGCCAGATAGCCTGGAAGAAGACAATGTGCTGGACCTTATGGAGCAGTGGCCCCTCTTGAAACTACACCTTTTGGAGCCCCAGGAATGGACCTATAGAATCACATTAGAAGAAAATAATTAACATTTATATAGTGCTTTTCATGCACATTGTATCCCAAAGTACTTTATAAGAAATGCTAGGCTGGTAGTGTAGTGGCTGAATGTGCAGTGACAGCCATTTCAGTACATCAACACCCATACACAGCCTTGGACAATTGCATGAACCAGTTTTATGGGAAGGGAATGTTGGCCAGGACACCAGCTTCATGTGAGCAGAGGTGACCCTTTTGTCTGAGGGACCAAGATGGCGGACGAGAGCCCTGGAGTGGTGGTGGAAGCCATGGAGGTTGGAGGCTGGTCTCCACTGCTTGCCTTGTCTTTGCCTGGGACTGCTGGTTTACTTGATGTTCAGGAGAACGTGGTGGAAATAAATCATTTGGCTTTGGAACCTGCTGCTGCTGATGGTATTGTTTTAAATTTGCTGGTTCCTGACCCTGACATGGACTCTGAGTTGGTCGTCAGTTCTGAGGAGGCTGAAAGTGAATCTTTGGCTGCTCCTTCTGGTGAGCAGTCAGCAGAGACCCATGATTTACAGCTGCTTTTAGAATCCGAGGAAAGGAAGTTTCTTGTGAGGAAAGCAGCTCTTATGCAGAGAATCCGGTGGTCCTGTACTGATAGATCTGCAGTTCCTGTCAAACACCCACTGAGTCATCCTTTACTCATTTGCAGGACCCACGTTCTGCAGATGGACACTGTAAGTCTGCCTGTGATTCACTTTCTACTTTGCCTGCAACCACTACTTGTGACTCTGTTACTGTTCCTATTGAACCTGCCTTACACCCTCCATGTCTGGCTATCCGGCTACTGATGTTCCGGAGACTGGGCCTTGGTCCGTTGACTCAGCTTTGAAGGGTGCTGGTTGGGAAAAGTGTTCTCCTGATAAATCTCCTATTCGTGTGATGCTGACGGAGCTGACTTTGTGACTTCTGCTTTGCCTCCTTGCCCTACTGTCACTACAGGCATGAGCCCTGAGCAAGTTCTGGCTGATCCCCTAGCCATCATTGATGGCTCTACATCTCACCCAGACACCCTGCCCTGCATCTCCTCATGTAACTGTTCCGATTGTTACTGCAGGCCCTGACCCTGCTCGCCTGCAGTGTCTTTGAATCTCATGCCTGACAGAAGAAAACTTTTCCTCATTGTTTTGGCTCCCTATCTTGCCTGCTAAATGCCATAATGCTGTCACGTCTCTCTTATATTGGTGGTATGTTGGACCCCCTGATCGTGTTTATGTGGCCAGAACTTTATTGAAGGACTCCATTAAGTTCTTTGCCCACGAACTTCATGCCCTTATTCATATCTTGGGGAGACCACTTTTGATATCAGCTTCAGATGCTTCAGGGTTTGGACAGATTTTGGATGAAATATCACTCACTGAAAACTACAGCCCTGTGGACACCTTTTTGGCCATTCCATTAACTAAGCCTGCCTATAAAACTATATTGATTTTGTTTCAGTAATGAAGGAGTGGATGTGTCTGATGTGATTTATTGGTTGAAAATGTATTGCATTGTTATTGGGAACCCTGAGGCCTGATTGGACTCTGAAATATATGGACTGGGGGTGGAGGGTCAAGGTACTGCTCAAGTCTGATGACTCTGGACTTCTCCACCTGCCTAACTCCTTTTTGGGTGTGATAGGGGTGTTGTTTTATTCCAGCCAGCCTAAGGCCTGCTACAGGTGTGATCCCTCTCACCTGAGTAGTGCTTGTGATAAGGTTAAATGCAACTCCTGTGGAGAGTTGGGTCATGTTAGCTCTGCCTGCTTCAATGAGTAAATGCAATTTATGTGAGGAACCTGGGCATACTTTTCAGAACTGTACATGGGCAGACCACAATCAGGAGCACCATGATGATGGTGATGATCAGCATTTTATTGTCTCCCAAGCCTAGAAGGCTAAACTTGAGTAAGATTTCTCCATCAAGCCGGATTTGGGCCTCCCAGACCCTCCATGTCAAATGCATCTGCACCTGAGTCTTGTGTTGTACAGTGCCGGGGTCTTGCACTCCACCTGTTCCTTCTTTTGGTGCCTGCATTTGTTGCCCTGAACCCTTAGGTGTGGCCCGGCTGACACTGGAATGCCCCACAAAGCCTCTTCCTGTGAGCTGTAGATGCTCAATGAGATCCAAACAAACAGCTGCTCCACCACCCTAAGGCCCTCAGACCCTTGCCTATTCCTGTTTTAATCCTTATGATGTTTTGCAGGACACGTTTGTTGACTCTGGAGAGTAGTCTGGTTCCTCCTCTAACCCTTCCTCCCACCCTGATGGGACTACTGACACTGAAATTGGGACTAAGAGTAGAAGTGCTCAGAACAGGAAAGCCCAGATGAAAGGGAAGAGTATGGCTGGTTTGGGCAAAAGAAATAGTGTTTTTTCTCTGGTTGGTTCTTTGTGCTCCTGCCCTTTTTCTCATGTGTCTGATACTTTCACACCTTTTGCATGTCACACGTTGAATGTAAACAGCATTAAACATATAGACAAAAGGAATTTAGTTTTACTTTCCTTGCTTCATTACAACTCGCTTGATTTTTACAGGATACTGCTCCATACTTTGCATGAACTACATCATGCTCAAAGACACTGATAATGTGGCCCCTCTTTTTGTCCATTGGTCATGAGACCTGCTCTGGTGTTGGTATTTTAGTCCATTCTCTTGATTTTCATTTGCTTAAACTATGATTTAGTGCCTGGCTGAGTCCTTTATACATCATACAATTTCACTTAATTAATATTTACGCCCACAAACTAAATCGAGTAGTATTGACATTCTTTCTCTTATCTAACCTTATTTATTCACCTCCAAGCAGATTCTGTTTGCTGGGGATTTCAACTGTGGCCTGAGTCTGCAAGACAAAGTTATTTTGCTACCACTAAGAGCTTTGTTGTGATTTTCGCTTTCTACAAACTGTTATGCATACGGCTCACCCTACGAGACCCTTCTTAGACTTTACTAATCGGCACACCCCCACATTTCACAAAGGTGTCTTGGGCACTAGAATCCTAATTTATTTCATCCCCAACACCACGATTTCAAATGCTACTGTTACTCGGTTGAATTCTCTGACCATGGAGGGTATCCATCTCTATTGGTGGTATCCGTCCCATTGCCAGGGTCTGGGACTTTGAAATTTAATACATCTTTGTTGACAGACCCAGAGTTATTGTCTGCATTACACCAATTTCTTACTGCTCGAAATCCATGTTACTTTTCTATGATGACCCCATTACTTGGTGGATGGATATGAAGACTGATTTAATTCTTCTTTAAAAACGTTACAGTAAGCAGAAATGTAGTACTGCTTACTTGACCTATCTACAGCACAGATGACACCTTCAGAATTTACTGACTATTGCCCACACTACTGGTCAAGACCTTACTTCCCAAATTCAATTGATTCATAAGGACATGATGTTGTTTTCTCTCAACACGCTATTCGTTTGTATGTCCAACATAAATTTGGTACTCAGGGCACTTCCCAGGAAGTTGACCCTTTGCTCGGCAGGTCCACAGAGTGGGGACTCTCACCATGTCCAGTCTTCGAGACTCCTCTAGCCTTTTACACTTCTCTAGTATTTCACTTTCCCACATAGCTGCTGACTTCTCCAGAGCCCTTTTCACTGACATACCCTCAGACCTTAGGGAGATTCGAGAGTTTTGAGGACCATCCCGGTACCAACAGTTCTCTCTCGAATAGTGCAGCAGGAAGACAATTTGATTACCCGTGAGGAGGTTGAAGTTGTTCTCCAGCACTTGAGAAATAATGTTTCCCCTGGGCCAGATGGTTTATCTTTGAATTATATAAAATTATTGGTGACCATCTGTGCCCTGAACTTGCTGTTGCATTTAATGCTATGCTGAGCACTAGTATTATTCTTTGAGGTTTAATAAATGAACTTAGATTTTTGTTTAAAAAGGGATAAGGCTGATCTGAATAATTGGAGACCTATCTGCATGTTGAATGCAGCTTGTAAATTGCTTACCAAAATCTGACTAATAGACTGCTTCTGACAGCTGAACAGATTATTTCCCCAGAACAGACTTCGCCATACTTACCCATAGTATCCAGGATCATTTGATCCTATTAAGGGAGTCTTTTCCCATGGTCTAAAAGGCTCCTGCAGTGGATTTGTTGTGTCCCTCGATCAGAGAAGGCATTTGATTTCATCTGCCACACCTTCTTATGGGAAACTTTCAGTCACTATCATGTTCCACTCTCCTGGTAGGGTGGATTCAGTCCCTCTGTGCTACTGCTACTGTGACACCCATTGTGAATGGCCATGTTGGCCACATGGTCTCTATTTAAAGGGGAGTCTGGCAGGGTTGTCCCATGAGCCCTCTACTCTATACTTTTTATTGATCCCTTGCTGCGTCCATTAATGACCTTTCTACTATCGCTCCGATACTGGGGCTGTCTGCTCAGGCTTTGGCCAGAGTTATTGCTTATGCTGATGACCTTTGTTTATTAGTTGCTGACCACCGGTCTGTTCATCGGGCTCTTCACCTCTGTTCATCCTTTGGTGCAGTGTCCGTGCTTCCTGAATTTAGATAAATGTTGTGGGAAGGCTCTGGGTCTTAACCCGGTCCCCAGTCCACTCTAGGGCCTATTTCTCTCACCTTGGGCCCTCTGACCATCCTGGGAATAAGCTAGGTTGCATTGAGATGGCTACCTTAAACTGGGAGGAGAAACTTGCTCTCGAAACATAAAGTCATGCAATGGAATAAAAGTAAGATTGGAAGAAAAAATAGTTTTTTGGTTAAGACTTTTCTTATTCCGGTTTTCTTATATCTTAGTTATGTGTTTCCGATTCCGAAAAATTGAAACTTCCCTTTGAGTGTTTTCTGCAAGCCATTTGGGGCAGCCATCTCAACCATATCAAACAGAATGTATTATATTTGCCCATTAGGGAGGTGGCCTGGATATGGTTAACCCCATTTTATTTTTAATAGTATTTTTTTATGACTATTTTGAAACCTTTATTTGTTAATATGGGTAAGGGTTGGGAGCCCTGGTTGTTTGGGAATTGTGAGCCCTGGTTCCTAATGGGAGCAAAATGCATTAAAGGCCCTGAAGAGCCCAGTTTTTCTACAATGTCTTAGAGAAACATTTCTTCATCTGAAGCAATGGAGATTACACCCGACAACTTTATCTTCTGCTTCCCATAAGGTACTCTATAGATTCCTGTTGTCCTCTCTCTGTGGCATTTCTGATGTTTTTCAGGCTGCCCTGACCAGTTTTGTTCCTCCTTGCACCTTTTTATCATAATTCCAGGATACCTATCCATGTGGGATTTCCATTGGCTTTCCTGTCATGGGAGGATTGATGTTAAAGCTAACCATAAGCATAAACAGGTACAAGATAGGAGTTGTAGCAAACTGCCTTGTGTTAATTTAACTGATACTATGGAGTGTTTATTTTTCATTGTTCCTTTATTAAATCTTTTGGGTTTACTTGGCTAATTTGTAGGACATGCCTTTATTTGACACCTGACCTATGACCATCTTATGTATGGTTTTGCTCCACCTGTTTGGCCGAAAGTGGAATATGAGTACTCTTCATCTCTTATTTACTATTATCAAGTGGAATATTTGGTTGGCTAGGTGTGCTTACCTTATAGCAAAAGGAATGTTCCCATTTGAGCTAGGTAACAAGATACTGAAATATGTTAAAACTGTTCTATGCTGTTGAATGTCTTGCCTTATCAGGTAATGAGATAGCTGAATTATGGAAGGAGTTGCCTTGGATTACTGAACTGCTGACAGTGACATGATGATTTCTTTGGGGATTTCCTTGCTTGCTTCTTCACTTTACTGGGAACAGGGTCCTGTTCCTGGTTGCTAGTTATTTTTTTCCTATTTGAACAGTATTCTTTTTTGTTATTATTGTTGGTGACTCCTGATACCTTTTGTATTACTTTTTCTTTTGTCAACTTGACTATGTTTTTGATTCCATGCTTTTTGTTTCTGATTTTCTTTATTGTTTGTTTATGTTCGATATTCTGTTTAATAAAATTTTCCTCTACTGTAGAGCGCCACCGTCCAAGATGGCAGATGGTCAAGCTGAGACAGTGGATGCTGTGTGCACTGTGAGGATGCTGATCTCCCACCCTGCAGGTCCAGCCATGGAGATCGATGATTTGACTTTGCATAATGTGGCATCGATGGAAGTTGCAAATGCAGATATTGAACATCAAAGAATGACCTTACCTGCTAGTCTATTGCAATGCAAAACTGAGGGCGACTAGCTGAAGTCTCTTGTTCTGCAAAATAGACAACTGATTCTCTCGGCTGTAGTCCTGGAGTCTGTGATGCGAACAATTGTACTGTCAAAAACAAAATGCAGTTTGTGGGCACTAGTACTGGTGTTGCTGCTGTAATCCTGGAAAACACTTCTGTCGACTCTGCTCCTACTGATGTAGGAACATCAGAAAACTCTGCCTGACAACCCAAAGCCCAAACTGACTGCATCTGATGCAGCACAGCCGGCTGAGCCTGTGACCCTCATACTGTACAGCTTACGTGGGCAAACTGTTCCAGGACTTGGTACAAGATGACCTTCTGACTACATCTGCTGGCTCGATTGAACCTCATGCAATGATTGTTCCCTCACAACCACCCTTAAGTGATGTTATCTTTACTGCTCCTCCTGTGACTGTCACTAGAACATTTCTTAGAAAAGGCATACTTCACTTGCTGAGAAGCCTCATGGGCTTGGGTGAAAAAAGACTGCATGATCTATGGAGAACTCTTTGAAAAGCACTGGGTGAAAACAAGTAACAAAGGGGCAATAGATTCCTGACCCTCTGTTCTCCCCATTCCCATTTCCCACCCCTCCCTCTAGTTATGAATAATATGGTTCCAGTTGATAGCCCTCCCACTATTGACCATGTTGAGACTAACAAAAATACTTTTGTTACCGACTTTGGTATGGAGTTCTGCTCTGAGGATGTGGTTGTTTCTCCTCCCAGAGTTAATAGACTGCACCACCAAGCTTCTGCACCAACTGAGGGGAGAATGTACAGGCCCAAACTTGGGGAGATCAAATGGAGGCAGAACAACCTGTCCATGAGACTTTACCAACTGCAGCAGACAAAGCTAAAACTACCTGGGCCTATTTCAGATGGAGGACATTTTGCCACTAATTCACTCCCTGCTCAAAGTGCAATGCAGTATGGCTGCAATACTTAGGGGTTTGGATACTCCACCAGATCGAGATGGGGCACATTTTCATTAAAACTCATTGGGCTTCTTCTCCAATGAGATTTATGCCATGATACATGCTTTGGGAGAGACTTTATTTGCTATTAATTTCAAGATGCCAGAGGGTTTGGACAGATTCTGGACCAAGTATGACAAAGTATGTTACTCTGAGTTATGGCTCCCTTTAGGCCATCCACTCACTAAACTTGCCTTTAAAACTATCACCATCCTTTTCAGGAATTAAGGTGTTTCTGTCCACGATATCACACATTGGCTAACACAAAGATGTGATGTGCAAGGACCCCAGAGCCCATTTTGATGTGGAACATATCTGGACTGGAGGGTGGTGCTACAAGGTCAAATTAAAACTGACAAATACTGGCCCACAACATCTATCCAGTAGTTTGTTCCTTGGATTTGACAGAGGACATTGTTTCTACCCTGGACAACCCAAAACATGTTTCAAGTGTGGCTCTTTTCAACACCTCAGTTCTGCTTGCAATCGTTTATGATGTAATTTATGTCTTGTATTTGGCCATGTGGGAACAGACTGTACAGAGACAATGAATGCAACCTTGTGAGGACACAGGGCACTCATATAGAGCCTGCCTGTGGGCCACCATAACAGGAAGGATAGACCTGACCAAGACACCCTGATCACTAATGCTCAAAAACAGATATCGATTGATCTAGCCAGCAACAGGCAGAAGCCCCTCCAGCTTCTGAGACCTTCGATCCACCCCACGAAGCACCAATGAGTTCTGTGCTCCAGGATGAGGAAGTCCATTCTACTTCTGCTGCACTGTCACAGCCTCCTGACCTCCACCCTGTGATTGATGTACTATGTCACAGTAAGGCACCTCTGGAAAAGCACAGGCTTCTGACTCAATTGACACTGCTGCATGCACATTGGTGCCAGTACATAATGTGGTGACTGGTACTATGCCCCTCCTGAGATTCCAGTGTGCACAAAAAAGGCTGCTAAAACTGACTCATGCAAAACAAACCCCCAAAACTTCCAAAACAACTGACTCACTACCTTTGTCCAATAAATACACTGTTCTACAAACTGAGACCCCTGAGTCAGAGATGGATGGTGACTCAGAAACCCCTCTACAATCTCTTCTCAGCACTCCCCTCCTGGGAAGGATAAAAGGCTGGGTGTCCAACCCAGAAGGAGCATGAGAAAGAAGCACCTACCCTGACACACTTTAAATGGTGTCTTCCACAATTTTGAGGGTGGCCACCCTGAATACTAACAGTCTTAAAGCTGCTAAGGTGCCTGGTTACCATGTGACTCCTAAAGGACTATAATTTTGATATCTGTTTTGTACAAGATACCAGGTTGAATTCTACATCTTTGGTCAGGGCAGCTCAAAATTATTGTGCTGGGGACCCTCCTTTTTTCTCTTTTGGCACCAAGTATGTGAAGGGATTGGTATTTTGCTTGGGGGTACAGGTTTTGTTGTTACCAGACTAACTGACATCTGTTTAGGTAGGGCGATGTTAATTGATTTCACATACAATAATTCTAATTCATGCCTGTTGAATATTTATGCTCCCCAAAGGAAGAAAGACAGGGTAGACCTTTTCAGATTAATTAAGCCCTATCTTTTAACCACTCACCATGTATTATGGGGGACTTCAATTGCCCTCTAACTAAAGGAGACAGAGGCCAACACACCACAAAAGATTATTGTGATACCAATTGTTTAAAAACAAATCTTGGCAACCACTGGCCTCCAAGATACATATAGATCTCTGCATCCCAAAAATGGGTTTACATTCTGAAGGGCCCTTTGCGAACTCGCATTGATTATTTTTTTCTTCCAAATACATTAAAGTTCAGGAAGCAAAAGTGAGTCCCATAAAGACTTTGGATCATGCTGTTTTTATTTATTTATTTATTTACTGGAATGTTTCACCAGGAAGGCAAATTGGGCAACAAGTCGCTTGTCTCCCAGTGTGACCTGGGGGAAGGGGTACAATAGGAATGAGACTTTAAACATTCAAGTTACAAGATCAACATTAACATACAGTTGTAAGGCAGGTGTTACAAACAGTGTTACAACAGTGTTGTGCATGATAGGTAGAAAGAGTGGACAATAATAAGTGCTAAATTAATAAGCAAACAATTGCTTATGTGAAAGAAAAGGGGGGAAGAGAGGCAGGGGTGAGGTGGAGGGAGGGGAAGAGTTGCATCCTGGAGACCCCTTCAGGATGCAAGGGACTGGTGGAACCAGAGAGAAGGATAAGGAAGTGTCCCAGAGATACCCTTCAGGGTGGTTGGGAAAGAGAGTAGATGAGAGATACAAGCTCCTTGGGTAGGAGAGGGACCCATGGAGAACATTCGGGGTCCCTTACATTCTGCGAGAGATCAAGGAGGCCAGCTAGGGGAGAAATTTGGGGGAAGGGGAGGGAGCTAAAATTTGAGGGGCGGTGTGCACAGGGTAAAATGAAGGTGACGATAGAGGGGTAGGGTTTGTCCAGAGCTTAGAGGAGGGAGTTAGGAGAGAAATGGCAGGAGCAGCTAGGAGCAAGGTAGTTATTGAGGGCAGAGCTGATGGAGTAGGTGGAGGATGAGTGCCAGATTTGAGGGGGAGGAATTCCAGATTTTTGGAGGTGGTGAGAGTAACCGGATTGACCGATTTGGGTGGATCTGCAGGGGACTACCAGGGTGCAAGATTCAGTTGATCTAAGGGGAATGGGAGGGTGGGGCATGTTTTAAAGGAGGAGGTGAGGTAGAAAGGGAGCTCACCCAACCAGTGCTTGAGGTGAATTCTAATACAGTGGGAGAGTTTATTTCCAAGAGAGGGGAAGGAGAGGGACGATTAAGATCATAGTGGTGGGTGCGAGGGGTGTCCAGGGCAAAGTGGCAGAAGAAATTGAACAGGGTGTCCAGTCTGGCCAGGGAGGACTTAGGGGCAGTACCATAGACTATGTCACAGTATCATCTTCTGAACAAGTTCACGCTCAGCCGTGAAGGGATGCAACTACAGTTCCTGAATGGGGCACCAAGACTGGGGTGCAGTTTTTCTGGATGGCGCCAAATGTCCAGAGAAGTTTAGGTGTTGGTCCAACCAATCACCTAAGTACTGTACCTGAAGGAGGATGTGTCTCAAATAAAGTCCCATCAAGGATGTGGAAAATGGGTAGGAGGAAGCCTAGAGAGTCTCTGCCTTGTGCCAAAGGTCATGGAGACAGTCTTCTTGGTGTTGAGGAAAAGTTGATGGTTAGCAAACCAGAGCTGAACCTTATCAACGCCTTGCTGTAGTTGGTTGTAACCTCATCAGGACAGGAGCCAGATGCATATAGGACTGTATCATCAGCATACATATGTATAGCGGAGGATGGGGAGCAAACAGAGGGAAGGTCATTTAAGAAGACGAGAATAGAAGAGGGCCTAATACAGAGCCCTGGGGACTACAGTGCTAATCGGGAGGGGAGGGAAGTGGCGTCCAAGATCTTAACTGATTGGTTCTGCCAATAAGGTAGACCTTAAACCAGTTTGTGGCAGAGGGAGATAGGCTAGCTGCCAGGAATGAGTCGAGGAGATGGGACTGAGAGACAGTGCCAAGGCCTTGGACAGGTCAACAAAAATGGCACAGGTAATTTGGCCATTGTCCATTCTGGTTAGGATGGACTCTGTGAGCTGTAGGAGAGAGGGAGTGGTTGAGTGGCTTTTCCTGAAACCAGACTGGAATGGGGTGAAAAAGGAAGTTTCAGAAAGAAAAGAGGTGAGTTGGGAGACGACAATGTGTCTTGAAGCTTGGCAGAAGGAGGAGAAATGGGATGATAGTTGCCAGGATGAGGGGTCACCCCTTTGGGTAGAGGGAGGACTACTGCATGTTTCCATGAAGAGGGACCAAGGCAGTAGAGAATGAGAGATTTAGGATTACTGATAGGGGTTAGGCAATGACTGAAGCAGAGAGGAAGAGGAGTTTTGAGTCAACATGGTTTTGAGTTTTATCCCTTGGTGGTGGGCTTCCAGGAAAACAGCCCTTTGAAAAGGATATTAGAAGCTTAACAGCTCCCTGATGGATAACCCAGATATTCATGCTGCCATTCTAGAAACTATGGGCCAGGAAAACCTTGGCCTGCATGGAGTTGAATCTTAGTTCCTGGTGGTCTGACACTAAACAAGAGTTGAAACATGTTTTTACAGCAAGAATCTCAGGCACACACGGTTCAATACAAATGATACCTCACACTGAAGTCACAGTAAGCTACAGTTATGTCCTTTAGTAATGAAGGAAAAGGGACTATACTACCCAAATTAAAAAACTTAAAGAAGTAAATGGAGTCTATTCAATACTCAGAGCTTCTTCCTTATTGCAAAGCATAGGGTATGTACTCCAGGAAAGGTACATATGGGGATATCTTTGAAAGCTGTAAAGAATGTGTTTCTTCCCATGTGATGGATACATTAACAACTGACACAGGGGCGATAGTCACTTCACCTAACCAAATGTTGGCCATTATAGATAAGCATCTTATAAACTTATACTTTGATGTTACATCTGAACCACACCATAGGACAGATTTCTTGGACACTATAGGCATACCACCAGTTGGTTCAGACCTCAGTTCATCCCTGTCATTGCTTCATCCATAGGACTGAAATTGAAGCTCTGATTAAAACTTTAAAAAATAATACGCATCAGGCCTGGATGATCTTACTTCAGAATTCTATAAAAATATCCCATAGAACTATCTGAGATTTTAGAAGTAAACACAGAAACATAGAAACATAGACTTTGACGTCAGATAAGGACAGCTTAGCCCACCTAGTCTGCTCATCTCCCTACCTAGAGGTTAATTGCAGATCTTATTTAACCAACAGCCTATTTCTTCCTACCCCGACAAAATTGCCTTATGTCTGTCCCATGCATTCTTGAATTCTCCCACAGTTTTAGACCCCACAACCTCCTCAGGAAGGCTGTTCCATGTGTCCACCACCCTCTCTGGTACAGCAATTCAAATTTTTAATTACAGAAACATGACCAGATGGACATAAATAATTAAGGCCCCGAGTCTGCTCAATACCGACCTAAACATTTTACTGGAAATCTTGACTGCACAACTGGCCACATTTGCTCCACTCCTTATCTCCCTTTCACAGACATGGTCAGTAAAGAATAGCTCCATAATAATCTGGTAGGACTGCATTACAAAAGATAAATCAATAGTCTAGGTTGTCTGGTGGTGGCATAAAAAGAAAAAAGTAGGGTTATATCCTGAGTGATACTAATTCAGCTGTCACAGAACTACAAGGATAGATACTTCCACAGACCCTGTTACTGTTTTAGGGGGTCAGTTTTGGTCAGGGGACATGGGTCTTAAAAACTGGGAAACTAAACTGAAATAGGAAAATGAAAAGTTGCTCAGTGGAACGTATGGCAGCAAATGACAAAGAAAAAGGTATTTTGGTTAAAACTTTCTTATTGCCTGTATTTACTTTTATAAGTATGGTATATCCTATTCCTATACAACTGGAAGCTACAATTTTGAGGCTGTTCTTTCAGGTAAACTGGGGAGTCGTCTGAACCCCATTGAAGAGGAAATTTTGTTTTACCCATTATTGAGGGTGGTCTGAATCTCATCAACCCACTGGTATATTACCATAGTTTATTTCTTGCACATAATATTTCTATTATAGGCACTCCAACTGTGGCCCTCTGGCTGCATTTTGAAAATGCTGGATTCATCCACTGATGCCCTGTTGGACTGTGAACCAAGTACTTCCATCTACATACAGGCAAGGCCCTCTTTTTCTTAAACCTGTGGTTACCAAACCACAGAAATGGAAGTTAACTTTTGGTCAGTTTCTTAATAAAAAGAGATCAGAAATTTACCATACCATCCAATGCCAGGCATTTTCTATTATTCCCACTTTCCCTGGGATATCAACTCCACATGTTCCCAAAGTTAAAGCATTGCTGACTGATGTTTGTACTCCACCTCGAATGTGGAATGTGCAATGGCTGTGCTGCCATGGCAGGCTCAGGGTTAAATCAAGTGTCTAAACATAAGAGCCAGGTTGAAAGATTTTGGCCCAGATCTACCTGTCTAGTTTGTGAAGAGACTATGGAACATTTTCTGGCTTCTTGTCCTTATGTAAAATCCTTTTGGGACTTATTGGCTATTAAATGGCACTGTCCATATTGGGGTCAGGTTACTTATGAAGAGACAGTAGTTTTTCACGTTTAAACTGGCATGCACAAGAGCGTTTGGGAAAAGCACACTTTGGAGGTGTGCCTCTCCCATCAATGCACTGCTCCCTTGAGCAGGTGTGGTCGCCTGCACCAATGGGTGCAGGAGCTCTGTATGACAGCGTGTTCCTCTGCTTCAAAGCAAAGCACCGCTGCCATACTGAGCACCGCATCACGCCGTCCCCCCTCATGTCCTGGCTCTCCTCCCACGTCGTCACGCCACCCTCCCAAAGCTTTGGTGCCACGCTGGGAGCCCACCTAGCATGGCAAACCGCAGCCACGACGGTGCCTAACTCTGTCGGCTCCACGGCCCCCGTTATCCTGCTGCCACGCCTGGAAGCCCACCCCAGCGTGGCAAACGCTCGTTTTTTTGCTGACAGGGGTGCCCAATCCCCCATCTGCCCTCGGCCCCCGCATAGTTTGCCGACGGGGTGCCCAATCCCCCATCGGCCTCGGCCCCCAAGCATCTTCTGCCACGCTGGGATCCCACCCAGCATGGCAAACGTCCCACGTCATCTTTTTTTTTTAAACCTGTAAAATAAAACAGTCCCACGCGGCCTCCCAGCCCCCCCACAACCCGCACCACCCATTGCAACCCAGCCTCCCCATCACCCCCTCACCCCATACTTACCTCCGGACTCGGTAGCGATGATCTTTGGTGGACCGGAACACATCTGCACTCTTCAAAGGTGACCTCGAACTGAGGAAATGCCGTAAGCTGTATAATGGCTAGATAGGGGGTTTCAACTTATTGCATATCTCAGGCATTTTTGGAATTTTGCACCAAATTTTCAACATGGGTTTTGGGACCCTTCTCATGAATGATGTCACTGTCATGGCATTATTCGGGCCGAAAGGGTGATTTCACAGTCACTGCACAGTCACTGTGTGAAATCACCCTTTGGGCCTGAATAGCGCCATGACAGTGACATCATTCATGAGAAGGGGTCCTAAAACCCCATGTTGAAAATTTGGCAAAATTTCCAAACAATGACTGTTTTAGAAGCGCATGCTATGCAGTTCCTATGCATACTGTGAGGTTTGCGAATTTTCAATATTTCTACTCCAGATTTTCAACAGTGCCATTTTATCACATCTTCTTATGAGTAGTACAGCTGTCATTTTTCACATCTCACCCAAAACGTGTTTCTGCTTCATGTAGCGCATAATGGCGCAGTCGGTGTGTGAAATCAATGTATGGGACACATTAAGAAAATCACAGTGACACTGTTCATGAGCAGAGGTCTTAAATGGCTATGTTGAAAATTTGTGAAAAATTTCAAAAATGACTGATTTATTTAGCGCAGCTGCCACAGTTCCTACGCACGCCGTGACGCTTGTGAATTTTCAATATTTGCAGTCCAGATTTTCAACATTGCCATTTTACCACACCTCCTCATGAGCAGTACAGCTGTCATTTTCACATCCTGTCCAAAATGTGTTTCTGCCCATGTAGCTATAATGGCACAGTCGGTGTGTGAACTCAATGTACGGGACACATTAAGAAAATCACAGTGACACTGATCATGAGCAGAGGTCTTAAATGGCTGTGCTGAAAATTTGGTGAAAAATTCTAAATGACTGTTTTACGAGTCTATACATGTTCCTACGCACGCCTGTAGTTTGCTAATTGTAAATATTTTCACCCAGATTTTCAACATTGCTATTTTACCACACCTCCTCATGAGCAGTACAGCTGTCATTTTCACATCTTGCCCAAAACATGTTTCGCCCATGTATGCATAATGGCACAGTCGCTGTGTGAACTCAGTGTATGGACACATTAAGAAAATCACAGTGTCACTGTTCATGAGCAGAGATCCTAAAATGGCTATGTTGAAAATTTGGTGAACAAATTCCTAAAATAATTGTTTTACGAGCGCAGGCTAGTAGCGTTCGGCCGCACTGTAAGATTTGCGAATTTCAATATTTTCACTCCAGATTTTCAATATTGCCATTTTACCACAACCCTCGTGAGCAGTACAGCTGTCATTTTTCACATCCTGCCCAAACATGTTTCCACCCCATGTAGTGCACAATGGCGCACAGTGTGCTAAATCAATGTATGGCACACAGTAAGATAATCACAGTGACACTGTTCATTAGCAGAGGTTTTAAAATGCCAATGTTGACAATTTGGTGAAAAATTCCTAATAATGACTGTTTTATGAGCTGCATTGCACAGTTCCTACGCACGCCCTAACTTTGCTAATTTTCATTATTTCCACCCAGATTTTCAACATTGCCATTTTACCACACTTTCTTATGAGCAGTACAGCTGTCATTTTTCACATCCTGCCCAAAACATGTTTCCGCCTATGTAGCGCACAATGGGGTAACAAAAGGTCATGCTGACAATTTATTGTGCAAATACCAGCAATCGCACAGGGCATTAGTGTAAGCACCTTACCTGCAAACACCACTGCAAATACTTATGATGTAACGTCTCGCATTGATCAAATGCTTGTTTTTTTCTCATGCACTTACTTTGATCCAATCATGATATGATTCATTTAATATTTTCCTGTATTAAGTTTACAGTGTGGCAAACTAGATGTAAATATGTGTTACAACAGCTTGATGTTACACCTTTAGCTATGATTCTCACTATTGAAAATGAGCTTACTGCATTGTATGAATATGACAAAACCCATTTCTCAACACGTCTGGAAGACTAGGTGGAAAATGTGCCAGATATAATTAGATAATTTTCTTTCGTCTCAGAAAAGTCACCTGCAAAAGTTTGTTTGACTTGTTTTTCTTTGCATTTATTTTGCTTTGATTGCTGTGCTATGTATTTTGTATTTGTCTTTGAGTACTGTATTTTGTTTTGATCGCTTTATGTTTCTATTCCAAATAAAAATTCTTCTCTTGCAAAAGTGCCATGGGTTATTTTACTTCCACCTTGACACCCTCCTGGGCAACATCAGAGATGGGTAGAAGGGACCCCAGTTGAATATCTCATCTGAAGGGTGGCACACCCTGACAGTACAGCACCCCTAGTACTACACTTGGGTGCCAGTGTTTAGGTGTGAGGCCAATCCTGGTGTGGGACTAGAACCGACAACCTTCTGTCCCAGAAGCAGATGTGTACCAAATGAGCCACTCTGACACTACACTCGGAAATCATCAGAATGGAGCATCCGAGAGCAATTCTGCTTTCATTTCTATCAGTTCAGGACAAAGAAACAGCCTTTATGGCAGTGAAGAGAACACCAATCTCAGGAAATGGAAATAAAATACTTTTCCAGAACTGGTCCTATGCCACTCATTAAAGACACAAGGTGTTTGATGGAGTAAAGAGAAAACTAATACTTAAAAATCCCATTTGCTTTGTTGTTTCCTGCACATTTTACCTGCCTGCATAAAATATACCTTATTCATTCTAAGATCTGAAAGAAGTGGTCCAACTGCTGGAGTGACTGGAGACGCTGGAGCTACTAGGGGGAGGATACGGCAATGGCTGAGGGAGAAATGGAGGAGGATTCAGTGCAGAATAAACCTAAATGGACCTTAAGTTCCCGATCTATTTAGCTTTTTCAAGTTTTATCTGATTCTTTTTCCTATAACCACGTGGGCATTTCATGTGGGATATTGATACACTGTGTTTAAGGGCATACTGGGATATTTGGTCTGGGGTAAGTTTTACCTTTCAACCTGATTCTGATAATATTGTGAACTTTCTGCTTTAGTGAGTTAGGATATGTTGATCTCTAGAATATAATTTTTGTTTTTGTAAGATAATTTTTCTGTGCTATAGAACTGACTAGCATTTTCTATCACTCAGTCCTTGGCTGCTCGTACTATATGTGTGATATGCCATGATGTAGGGTGATGGTGCAGTTCCAAGCACAGCTGTTCTGTAAATCCTATCACTGCAGACTTTATTTTTATCTCTCAGTTTGCTCAGTGAATAAAACATTTATGCAGTGCAAGATGTAGATGCCTAAATCTGAATATTTTAGGGGATACTAAGGAATTGCTTACTTTTCTTATATTCTACAGTTTACCCTTTAAAATCATATATATGCAAGGGCTTTGAGGTTCTTAATTGAAACAAGAGTTTTACCTAAGTTGTAGTCAGGGTTCAGTTAATTTATTTTCAGTGGAAGTCTAATACTTCCATGAGTCAAAATCTGAAGTCATTTAAATTTTTGAAGTCAAAATACTTCCTGATCCTACAATTTGGAACCCAGTTTCTAGGAAGGATCAATTTATAGATGTCAATATATATATTAGTGGTAAAATATAATTTCTTTTGGAAAATCCATCATTTCATGGCTTCTGTGCCTTCAATTTTGGAAGTCATCCAGTTTTTGCATTTGAGAAGTCAATGACTTCCTTCCCTTTATTCTGGAAGTTTTTGCTTAATTTCTGGAAGTCAAATACTCCCAAAATGGAGTTAACTGAAACCCTGGTTGTAGTTATATATTAAGGGATACGTGATGGTTATGTATGTGATAGTTGATACATCAGCGGGGTTATCATTCGTAGCTACGCCATTCATGATTGACCTCCTGAGCTCACTTGCCAAGAGTGCTGATATTCAGCTATCACATAGGTAACCATCATATATCCATTTTATATAATAGGAGTTTGCTGCTTATTCATTTGTATTTCAGCTGTATATTATGTGGTATGCTGTTTACCTTTGTGGGCAGGGAGCAGAGCACCGTAAAATGTAGTGCACCAATTTTTTTTCTTTTATGTCTTGACATGTACACAGTGGAGGTATCTGGTGTTGCAAAGAGAGAGTACTGATAACATTTCCGTTTTCCACTGTGTACACATCATTCATTGATTGTTGCTCTCTAGTGGTGATCTGGATTTTATCAGATGGCTTATCAGCAAACCCCTGTTATATAATATTTGGTTTATGGGATTAACCAGTTACTTAAAATGTGTGATCAATAAAAGTGTACAATACCCAAGCATTTGATGACTTAAAGTCTGTTGTGTTATTACAATAAATGGAGATGTCTACCATCAATTTGCATAACTCCTCATTCCAGAAACTGTAAGAAAAGCAATTGCATACCAAGCATAATCTGCATGTGTTTCTAATGGGTGTAAGGACAGGGATAGAAAAAAAGGGTAAGGCCATGAAAAATTGAGGATAATGAGTACTAATGCACGTAGTCTAGGTAACAAGTTCCCTAAACTGGTGGCCTTGATGGAAGAGGGATGCCTGGATATCGTGGCAGTCACTGAAACATGATATACAGAGAACCATGACTGGAATGTCAACATACCAGGGCACACAATCTACAGGAGAGACAGGGAGGGTAGAAGAGGAGGAAGAGTAGCTTTCTACATAAGGAAGGGATCAAAGCAACAGAACTAAAGCGTAAACAAGGAGGAGAGAGGCACTGTGGGTCACCCTGGAGACTGGAAATGGCACCACAATCTGCACAGGTGTTGTATACTGACCCCCATCTTAGGGGGAGAAATGGACAGGAAATGATAGAAGGCATCCTTAGGATGGCAGAAAAGTGGAAATATTGTTGATGGGGACCTGAATATGCCAGATGTTAACTGGGGCATCTTTGCTGCAGCCACATCCAAGAGAAGGGTCTTTCTCAATGCCTACAGGGCATGCCTCAAGCAACTAGTGCTGGAACCCACTTGGGAGGGAGCAATCTTAGACCTGATACTCTCAAACAGGGACAGAGAGAATCTCAGATCTAGAATTGGGTAGCCATCTGGGAATAAGTGACCACCAAACAGTGTGGTTTACGATAACACAGCCGCAGAGTCAAGCCATACAAAAGTGAGGGTACCGGACTTTAGGAGGGCTGACTTTGTCAAAATGGAAGAGTGCCTGAGAAAAGCACTAGCAAACAGGCAAGAAGAAGGTGTAGGGACACTGGGAAAACATTAAAACTGCCATCACAGAGGCAACAAGCCTTGTTAAGCAAATAAACAAATCAAAATGAAAGAAAAAACATTATGGTTCTTAAAAGAGGTGATGGGGAAGGTTAGGAGAAAAGATAGCATTCAGAAAGTATAAGGAAACACAGAAGGGCAGGACAAAGACCCATACCAGGTAAAGCAGAAGGAAGTGGAAGGCAGTCAGAATAGTAAAGGCCCAAATAGAGGAAAAGATAGCCAACTCGATTAAGAATGGGGATACAACCTTTATAGGTACATTAGGGAGGAAGAAAGACAAAGGAGGGATAGTGAGGCTTAATAAAAGGGAGGGTGGGTGGGTGTGTGAGCAGAAATGGACAGTGAAAAAGCAGGGATACTGAATGAATACTTCTGCTCAGCATTCACAAAAAGAAGAGAAGGGGAGGTACCTAATCAAATCAACAGAAGTACTCTGGATAGGGGTTGATACCAGTCCTTTCACAGAAGAAAGGGTTCTGAAAGAACTCCTAAAACTGAATGTGGACAAAGGAACTGGCCTGACGAGATTCACCCATAATTCTAAATGAACTAAGGGGAGAACTAGTGACACCACTGACTACCTTTTAACAAATCATGGGAGGATGGTGTGGTACCAGGACTGAAGGAAAGCGGATGTAATTCCCTTCACAAAAGTGGGAGCAAAACAGAGGCAGCAAACTACAGACCTGTTAGTTTGACCTCAGTGGTAGGGAAAATGATGGAAACATTCTATAAGAAGGAATTGTTGAGTACCTAGAGGCCAGTGGGGCACAGGACCCAAGGCAGCATGGATTTACAGTGGAAGGTCATGTCAGATAAATCTAATAGATTTCTTTGACTGGGTGACCAAAGCAGCAGACCAGGAGGGGCTGTGACATGGCTTACCTAGACTTTAGCAAGGCATTTGACACAGTCCCACACAAAAGATTAATAAACAAATTAGTCAGCCTGGGAGTGGGTCCCAGGGTGGTAGCCTGGGTAAAAACTGGCTGGACAACAGGATACAGAAAGTAATAGTAAATGGAGTCCACTCTGAAGAAAGGGAGGTTACTAAGGGTACCACAGGGTTCAGTACTGGGTCTGGTCCTTTTAATGTCTTTATAAGTGGCATTGCAGATGGACTGAAGGAAAAGTATGCCTTTTGCAGACGACACAAAGATCTGCAACAGGGTTGATACACGGGGGAGGATGAGAAGGGTCTTGTAAGGTTGGAGGAATTGTCAAAAGTATGGCAGCTTAGATTCAATGCAAGAAAAAGTGCAAAGTAATGCACCTGTGAAACAAAACCCAGGGAAAAGTACATAATGGGGGAGTATTAACAACAACAAAATGGAAAGGGACCTGAGGGTAGCTCATCAGATGACCTAAAAGTAAGCAAGCAATGGAGAAGGCAGTAAGGCTGGCTGGGGGATACTGGATATACAGGGCAAGGCACCAACAGTAGAAAACATGAAGTTGTTATCCCTCTGTACAGACAGTTGGTGAGACCCCATCTGAGTAAGCAGAAGTTCTGGAGACCCCATCTCTGCAAGGACATAGACAGGATGGAGGCAGTCCAGAGAAGGGCAACTAAAATGGTGCAGGGTCTGCAACAGAAGCCATATGAAGAAAGACTAAAGGAGCTTAAAATGTATACCCTTGAGGAAAGGAGGGAGAGGAGGGACATGATAGAAACTTTCAAGTACCTCAAGGGAATCAACAAAGTCCAAGAGGGTAGAATCTTTCAGAAAAAGAGATGTGCAAGAACAAGGAGTCACAATCTGAAGATGGGGGGGCAGCTCGAGGGCAATGTGAGGAAGTGTTTTTCACAGAGAGGTGGTGGACGCATGGAACAGCCTTCCTGAGGAGGTTGTGGGGTCAAAAAGTGGGTGGTCAGAATGCATGGGACAAGACATAAGGCAATTCTGGTGGGGTACGGAGAAGTAGGCTGTTGGTTAACTAGGATCAGCAGTTTCATCCAGTAGGTAGGGAAATGGGCAGACTAGGTGGGCAGCTGTCCTTATGTGCTGTCAAAGTCTATGTTTCTATGATATGTCAGTGGCCAGTAAAGTATTACAATGTGATGAAAACAAGAGATAGTTGTTGAAAGGAGCACAGGAGATTCTCCCACAGGAAAAGATCCAATACAACATGTGAAACATCTCTCAGAAAGGTGTGACCACCTGTGGTGCAGTTATGGATTCAATTCAATCTCCTGCCCTCATGCAGATTTTACAGGTCTCGGGATCAGGTTTACCAGCAGACTCACAGGAGGGAAACGAGCTTTGTAGGAGGTTCAGGGATTCTCATTATATATCACTGGGAGTGATAAGCCCCTTGTTACACAGGAATCCCATGGTTATCTCAGACCCAGTTCAACTTAGGATAGGGTATATCCAATAATGTTGCTCTGGATACCTGTTTATTGTATATAGTTATATAAAATAAAACACTGCTTGTGATGAGGATAAATGAGTATACAGTCCATGGTGCATGGCGTGACTTCCTCACAGTGCATTGTTGTGGGGGTTATCTGTTTGTATCTGTATCCTTGTTTTAGAATCCAATAACTGTTATGATACAAAAGTCCTGAAATCTTCCATATTACCCAAATAGACAGTTCTTTTATCATTTATTCTACTATCCAAACTCTTGTTCTGCAAAATCACTTTCATTATCTGTCTGGCTCATGTGTCATTATCCAAAATATGAAAAAAATAAGAAAGATGAGGTTTCAGGTTCATATACTGTATTTCCAAAACTGCCTATTTATGGACTGCAAAAGAGAGTAATATATTTTGAATACTCCAAATCCCAGGCTTGACACACTTAAAAACAACTCCGCCACAGAGCACACTACATAGTGTGTCTCTCACCTACAGTACTATTCAGGAGATAAAAATGATGAATATTTAATAGTTATCTTTTCCTGTCCATACCATGATAAAGGCAAAGTCTGTAACAAAGTGATAAACCATAACTGGCATGATAATCCATAAAATGTAACTAAGCCTTTTCATGCTTGGCAGCTGTAAAATCTAACAAAAACTGATAAACACAAACCAGCCTGAATGTATTCTTGAAAGACGGGCATAAAGAAAATTTCTATTTCATATGGCAAGCTCATGAAATAATTTAGCAAGATGATATCTAGAAACAGGCAACAATGACTCAGTGTTCAGGCAGCAAAGCAGTTACCCAAAAGAATAAACTACAGTATCTAGTTCAAAGGCTGAATTACAGATGGACTGAAAACAGAGCTGATCTACTTACATTTTTGTTACAAAACTCAGGTATCCATACAGCATGAGAGAAGCTACTGTATATATAATAAAGCAGTTGTTCTGTCAGGATGAAACCTTGCATATTCCTGTGCTGTCACTGTTGACAAGATAAAACATCTGAAACAATACAAAAAAAAGTAAGCTTGAAAATTATGGATTAGCTATGAAACAGGGAGAAAGAGCACTAAGAAAAGGATGCCCAAAATATTAACTATAACCCATGTATCTGGGTGGGTTATTTACATTTTAGCTATTCCTGCTCATGATAGGCTTATATGGGAGGGGCCCAAGTACATTTGGACATTTAGCCTTGTTCTGGTGGTATCTAGAAATATTGTGCATATTTATCTGTTTCCTGACCATATAAATGACCAGTTGTTTATAAGTTTGTCACATGGAACATCAAGGGAGACAGGTTAAGAAGAAAAGAATAGTGTTGTGGTGTCTTAAAAGATGCAACCACAGTGGTATTTCTGACGAGACCCATCTCTGCTGAGAGGAAGCTTTTTACTTTCGGACGGAATAGGTAGGGCAAGTCTTTGGAGTGGGTATTAGCAATAAGAAGGGAGGTGTGGCTACTTTAGTAGATAGGAAAGTTTTTCATCTGCTGTAAGAGTGATGGGAACCAGAAGGGCGTTACATTTTAGTTCAAGGACATCTAGGGCTTATGGAAGTCCTATTAGGACTTCATCTATGGGCCTAATGTGGACTCCCCAGTTCTTTTGCAATCTGATAACCCATTTATGGTCTTTTGTTCACTTGCCAATAATCTTGGTGGTGGGGATTGGAACATGTCTTCTGATTCCAATCTTGATAGGTCCAGTCCCAGAAGAAGGGTATATATCCCAGACAGTGAGGCCTTTGGGATTTAGTAGACATTGTTGGCCTAGCAGAACTATTGCATGCTTTACATCCTCAGCATGCCAATTCACTTTTATTCTGCCCCCCAACTCCTCCCAATCTTGTATTGATTATTTCCTCCTTAGTAGGGACTCCTTGGCTGGTCTTTTATCTTGTGACATATAGCCCATGGTGATATCAGATCACTGCTCGGTTTTTCTGGTACATTCTATCCGTGGGCTAGATCATGGTGGCTCAATACCAGCCATCTTAGAGATCCCACTGCTCTTGTGGCAGTCAAGAAGTTACTCCAAATTTTTTCAGGAAAATGAGGGCTCTGTTGAAGCTTTGGATATTTTCTGGGGAGCAGCTAAGTACACAGTAAGGGGAACTAATACAGATTGCTTTTAAATCTAAGAACTTGAACACTGCAAAGAAAGATTGCCTGCTTCAACAAATCTGATCTCTGGAACACAATTTGTCTTCAACAACGGATCCTACCACCTGGTCTCAATTAAATACCTTGAGAGCGGAGTATTTTGGGATCTTGAAGAAAAGGCAGATTTGGCTCTCCAGAGAACTCAAATTTGTTACTTAGAATCTAGGGAAAGAGCGGGAAACTATTAACTTTAAGATTATGGTAGAAGGATTCATGTAAAGCCATACCTAGCCTTCAACCACATCCAGGGTGGGGGTCAGATTTTACTTGTCCAAGTGATATTGCTGATGTTTTTGCTCTTATTACAGTATATTATATAGTTCAGACCCTACTTCACAACAACTCCCTGAGTGGATCACGGCCTAGTTAGACCCTCTTCCTTTCCCACGGTTAACTCTGCAACACCAGTATTTGCTGAAAGCCCCTTTGACAAAGTTGGAATTCTGTCAGGCGATCAAGTCTCCCAAAAAATAAGGCTCCCAGACCTGACGGCTTTCCTAGCTATTTTTACACAGCTTGTATAGATGTTTTAGTGCCTTTTAATTCAGCTCTTTAACTACATCCTTTCTTTGGTTTATCAGATCCCTCTTTCACTCAGACTTGGCTCACCCTTATCCACAAACCGGTAGGATTGAACAATTGCCTGGTAATTATTGCCCCTCTCACTGTTAAATTCTGATTTAAAAATACTAGTCAAAGTTCTGGCTAATTGCCTTTTGTTAGTTTGGAATGGTCTCATTAGTCCCATACAGGTCAGGTTTATGGTGGGTCATAACTCCAGTGATCACTTACATAAATTATGGCATTTGATTTCAGCATCTGGGAGGGCAAGACCCCTGCTATCTTGGTCTCCCTAGATACAGAAAACATTTGATCGTGTTTCCTTGCCTTTTTATTTGCCATCCTTCAGAAATTTGGTTTTCCTTCTGCTTTTTGTGACTGGCTGAGGTATTTATAAACTAATCCATCTGCCAGAATTGGATGTAATGGGTTTTTCTTCAGCCCTGCTCGAACTTCAACAGGGGACTCAGCAGGGATGTCCCTTGTCACCTTTTTGTTTAACCTTTATCTTGAGCTCCCTTTTATATTATATCCTAAACAACCCTAGTATTCAAGGGCCCAGGTGGGTGGGGTCCAATATACTCTCTCCACTTATGCAGATGACCTCTTACTCCACCTTGAGAATCCCGTCCTCTTCAATTCCCACTGCCCTTGAGGAAATCAAGCAATGCTTGAAGGTTGCAGGATATAAACTCAGCTTGGATAAAACTAGAGTCCTAACCCTTAAATGTGTTTGTTCCTCTACAACAGATTATGGACCCAAGTCTTGTCTGGGAGACTAAAGCTATCACATACTTAGGGGACCCTGTCACCCTTCCTCTCAAACCTGGTCAAGGCGAACTTAACAACCCTTATGCAATTAATTAAATCAGACTTGCAATGATACATGACTCTACCTCTTTCCTTTTGGGCAAGAGTTAGCATCATCAAAATGAATATTCCACCATGGATTCTCTATCCAATGGGATGCTTGGGGTCTTTCTTCCCAAATCATGGTGTACCCAACTTCACACCTTGATCTTGAGGTTTCTGTGGAAGGAGGGAGCAGCACCTCAAGCTTATTATATAGCTCATGATGCCCAAGGAGAGAGAGGGGATTACAGCTCCCCAACTTTTATTCTATACTATGGTGCCTTACACTGCAGTAAGTTCTCCCTTTAGGGTCACTCCCTGTCGTTCCTCCATAGCCTAGATTACTGCCCTCTTTGGCTCTCCCTAGAAATACAATTGTGCAAGAAATATGGTCTTTACCTTAGCAGCCTCCTTTACTTAAAACCTTCATTTTACCTCCCCCAACTGCAACACCCTTGTTGTGGTCGCCGCTCTCAGTCAGCTAGATATCTACATGGGTTGGAACTGGAGTAGGATCTGTCTCAGCCAGTGTGGGTAACTTGAACATCTGAATAGCCAATGGCCTAATCTTGTTCCATTCTGCCAGCCTCTTAGAGAGGCTGCCTTATTATCATTGGTCAATGAGGGCAAACCCATTCCTGATAACATCCTGCAGGAGCACTTTTCCTTCCCTTACTACCCTTTTAAACACCTACAGCTCTCCACAACGATTGTCTCCTCGGGGTCCTGGACCATGGTTGTCCCAGACCAATCCAATACTCCAAGATTTATGGTCTTTGCTGGTCAGCCTCATGCTGTTTCATAATTTTATAACTAACTCCAGGAGAAGGACCCAGGTAGCATGATGGGAATTTGCTTTTACTGGCAGCAGGCCTTGACTTCCATATTGATGTAAAGAATTGGCAATTGGTTTGGAAAAGTCTCTATAGATATATAAAGCAGGATCATTATCATCTGCTGCAATTTCATATTTTACATAACTTGTATTACACTCCCCTCAAGTTGTTCAAAATGGGTAGGAGTGACTCAGCGCCTGCTCCCGCTGCAGACTCACTAACGGTCATCTCAAACACATTCTGTGGGATTGTGTGAAGGTGAAACCCTTTGGCTTTCTATTTGAGGTTCACTTTTTACACCACAGATATGTCTGGTTGGGTACCATTCAAAGGAGCTGTTCGATCCTCATAGGGCCTATATGTCGTTGATTTCTATTACAGCTAAGATTGTAATCTGTCGACACTGGTTAAATGAGTCCATTCCTCTTATAGGGAATGGCATCAAGAAATATTGCAGGCCCTAGAGATGGAAAAACAAACTGCTCTTCATCAGGATAGATATGCTAGGTTCCGATCTCTTGGGACCCATTGTATGCATTACTTTCTACCTCAGCGAGTCCTTAGGTTGAAGTGGGTTGGTCTGACCTTATTCTTTACTCGCTTTATACTGGCCTTGGAATTTGTAGTCTTACTTGATTCTTTTCTTATAGTGTTGTTCCGATTCTTTGATTTATGATTATATGATTTACTTACATGTTATCCAGTCAGACTTCTGAAAGGGTTTTTCAACCGCTCGTTTTGGTCCAATTTCATGACCTGATTCATACATCCCTAAATGAAGAAAAGGAAACAGCAGTAGTGTCTGTGGATCTCTCAAAGGCTTTAGACCTGGTGAGCCACTCTTTCCTATATAGGAGGTTGGAAGGCCTGGGTTTATCTGGGGATCCACTGACTTGGTTTATGTCTTATTTAACAGGCCATTTTCAGAGGGTTTAAGTACAATACCATCTCTCTGAACCTCGGGCTGCTCAGAGAGGCATTCCACAAGTGTCCATTTTAGGACCCTCTTGTTTCTGACTTTTAATAATGACTTTCCATCAGTAATTCAACACACAGCCATCAGGCTGTATGCAGATGATAGAGCTTTAGTGGCATCTGGATATGGTTCACTGGATCTCCAGAGAAAACCCAGGCTGATTTTACCAGGGTACAAGAGTGGTTCACCAGGTCACAGCTAATAATGAATGTAAACAAGACTAAAATAATGCACTTTGCTTTCAATAAACACAATCCCAAAATTGTAAATATTTACAACAAAACAAATTCCAATAGAACACACAACTACTTACTGTTATTTGGAGGTAAATTTTGATTCCTTATTAACCTTCAATGGACATGCTGAAATGACTATTACCAAATTAAATAAAAAATAGGCCTTGAAAAGACAACTAGATGCCTAAAGTTACAGGACAGGAAAAAGTTTGCAGAACAGCTTATATTACCAGCACTTAAGTATGGTGAATTTATTTACAGGTCAGTGAATAAACAACTATTAAACAAATCGGACAAACTTTATTATAGGGTTGCATGGTATGTCTTATGCTGTGACTTCAGAACCCACCATTGTGCTTTTATTAGCTTGATTAGATTGGTTATCCCTTGATCTAGACTATAAGAAAAATTGGCTAACCTTTATTCACAAATATTTTTTATTTAGTTGTTTAACCAGGAGTAGCACACTAAGCTGAAAGCTTTTTTACAGGAGCAATCTGGGAGCACAGGGAAGTTAAGTGACTTGCTCAGGGTCACACAGTATGCAAGTGGAAGCTGTGGGATTCAAACTCAGGTCTGGTCTGCTGGATGTCACGAGATTTGTAGCTCAGAGTCTTAAACCACTGCGCCTATACTGCCTCCCAAATATAAACTAACCATTTTAACCATAATATTTCTAAACTGTTGACTATTAGGGGCCCTGCTACCAGGAAATGTCCAGCTAGACTATACATCAAAATAAGATTTATCCGGATAAATGAAATAATAGGTTCAGAGATGGAACATTGATATCTCAAGCTTCTTCACACTGGAACACACTTCCACCCACAGTACAAGCTGAGCAAAATCACAAAATATTTGCTAGGGCATTAAGTAAGTGTTGTGTTTATACATGTACTTGTACAAGGTAATTCTTGTGTTATTGTCACCCCTCCCACCTATTTTATAATATGTTTTAACCTCTGTCTAGTTTAACTACATTTGTCAATGTTTATATGTTAACCTTTGTAGTATTTTATAACTGTATTTATTCTTTGTGAAACTTAAATAGTGTACAGGACTGTCTTGTAAACAAGACTGATAAAATCCAAATGACATGTTTTCTTCCTCCTGTATAAAAATAAAACATTTTACTACTACTACTGCACTTTAACCTGAGTGCTCTGGGTGGTGGAAGGGTTGGTATGTTTATTGGAAGGAGGGGGTTTAGTTCTTTGAGGGGTTGCTTTTCATTTATATTGATATTGTTTTGATTTTGACCTTGAAAGTGCGTGTTGAATATGTTACTTTTAGATTGTTCTATACCTTTCTTAAAACACAAAAAACTTAATAAAGTTTATTAGTTAATTATTCGGTACTGGGGCCAGTGTTGTTTGGAATATTCATAGCAGACATCTCGTATGGTGACAGGAATAAGATCAGTCTCACTGATGATACCAAACTGGGAGCAGTGGTAGATGATATAGCAGTTTGGCAGGGCTGCAGGATGACCTGATCAAACTAATGGAGTGGTCAGAAGCATGGCAGCTGAGGTTCAATGCAAAAAGTGCAAAGTCCTGCACATTGGAGCAAAGAACCCAGGAAGAGGGTTACCAGCTGGGAGGGATGCAGCTAGGTTCCACTGAGGAAGAGAAGGATCTGGGGTGGTTGTAACGGGAAGATGAACAATAAAGAGCAGTGTAGGAGTGTGGCAGTAAAAGCCAACAGGGTGCTAGGTTGTGATCATGAGAGGGATCTCCTCCAGGAGCAGGGAGGTGATCCTGCCTCTCACAGAGTACTGGAGTACTGTGTGCAATTCTGGCACCCATATCTGAAGAAGGATGTGAAATTACTGGAAGGGGTACAACACAGGGCAACAAGGATGATCCAGGGACTGGAGGACATATCCTATGAGGAGAGGCTGAGAGAGTTGAACATGTACCTTTGGAAGAGAGAAGGGACAAGGGTGATATGATTGAGGCCTTTAAGTACATAAAGGGATAAACAAAGTAGGCACTGAAAAGATATTCAGGCTGAGAAGGGTGAGGGACAAGAGAAGGCACAGCCTTGGATTGGAGGGGGGAAGATTTAGGATGGAAATGAGGAGACAATTTTTCATGAAGAGGGTCGTGGCAAATGGCATGCTTTACCAGAGGAGGTGGTAGCCTGTAAGACAGTGGGTAGTTTCAAAAGGAGATGGGACAAGGTGAGGAGGGTAATTGCTGGGGGGAGGGCAGCTGCAAGGTGAAAGTGCTAGCTTCACACTCGAGCAGACTTGATAGACCGGCTGGCCTATTTCTGCTGGCAAATTCTTATGTTTGTATTAAATTGGGAAAAAATAACCCTGTATCTATTATCAATACAGAGACTGAGGGTTTGTTCCACAAAGGATCAAGATGTCTTACATAACTGCATAGCAGCAGTGCATATGTACTGTATGTCTGTGCAAAGCTGCAGAAGTCAGCTGGACACCAACACATAATGCACACTACACACTGGACAGAAGTGGTGTCACTCATCCATAAAGCATTGCAATGCCTCTTCATGAGTGGTCATTCCCAGACACGGCAATTTGCACATGTAGACACTAATCTACAGCATAAGATAGGCATTCACACATGTGGATCACAGGCCCTGACACTATGCCAGGAGGGGACAGCAAATGCAAACCTGCACCAGTATGCCATGCAGCACCAACACCCCTGTCCTAGTCACCAGACACGTGCTCCAGCTCATGTTGGCATGATCAGGTGCCCAAATGCTGTGCTGACCAAACTACAAAAGACATCACCATCAGACAATGCATACTGTACACACACACTAATAAAGACACAGGCACATAGTGTGCAATATAAATATTAAAATACGTTGAACAGTGGGCAGAACAATTATCTGATGGTTGGCCCATGGATGTTTTTCCTAGCAATCAGGATGTGGCACATCTGGGCCTGTTCTGCACTGGACAGGGACAACACTGACAGTAGTCCAGGTATTACCTCAGCAAGCAGGACATAGTATACCATGCAGCTACTAGTCCTGCATGATAACAGAGCTACTCATGGTCAGAGCAGCATAGCACCCCAAGCCCCCATGGATGTGGACAGTTTCACCATCTATGGTCATACATGTGGGATGCCCAGCAATACAGTGTTGCATACACATGGGTTTGTACATGTTGCCAGTACTGTTGTAGTAGTTCCTTTGCGCTGCCCTGCAACATGTGCAGCTGCCTGTTCTACCAGTTACAGTATTTTCAGATTGTACTGCAGTCGCTGTACTGTAGTGGTGCTCAAATCCACCTAAATCTGATTATAACTGCTGATTTAGAATTAATCCAAATTTTGATTCCACTTATGATCTGATTCTAGTAACTGGTCAAATTCAGAATCAGATTTCAAATCCAAAATCCTTATTCTGCCATTACATGGAAAAGCTAAAGTATCAGTGCAAACAGCATAATCAAGGCAATATTGAAAAGAACTATTACTATACAATAACAGTTATGCACTGTTACAGGACATATTGAAAATGACAAAAATACAAGTAACTTTTTTGCATGATACTCAACTTCTATCCATCAATAATTAGTGACTTACCTTATTTTAGTTCTCCAAGTCAATCCACTACTCCACGCCCTGAGTCCCCAGTCCCTGTTACTTGAGCAAAACTCAATATTTGTAATCCTTAACTGCTTTGTATGTTAATACCGCTGAGACCACTCTTACAGTTTCAAGAGTAGTGTCATGTGCATTCTTAGGGTATGGAAATTGAGAACTGAAGGTGAGTGGTTCTGATACCCTAAAGATGGTGATCGTTAGGGGATGGACATGGGAGAGGAGGTGAAGGAGTGAGAGAGGTAAGATGCCTCCCTGGTGCTTCAGGGAGGGACTGTGAGCAGATCAAGAAGAATACTAGGGCAGCGGGTCATGGAGGGAGCTAGATGTCATTGTCCACCTGGGCACAAATGACCTGACAAGGTATGGGGAAGCGATGGTGCAGGTAATTTCAGGAGCTTGGAGGGCCTTAAGCAGATAGTGTGTACAGTGGCATCTGCTGAGGTGTTATCTGTGCATGACCAAGAAAAGGATAAGGCCCTGCATTAGGACTTTCAATGACTGGTTGAAGGCATGGTGCAAGGAGGATGGCTTTGGCTGCATTGGGGACTGGGGCCTGGGAGGATATGGGCCTTTATAGGGGGTGACAGCCTACATCTTTCCAGGAGAGGGACCCCAGTCCTTAGTGGGAGGTTTAAATGTTACTTATGAGCATTTAAACTAGCCAAGGAGGGGTCTGTATTAACAAGAGAGGCAAAACTGTCCCCCGCATGATGAAGAAACAGGGCCTGGTGGCTGGAAGCTCTCCCAGGGCAGGGACACAAAAGAAAAGTGTGCAGAGGACAAGGGGTATAAACTAAGGATAAAAAAGAGAGAAGTAAAGAGACAAGAAGCAGGAAGGGTAATGTGAGAAGAGAGCGGTCAGGGGAGAGACAGGGAGCAGCATAGGCAGTAAGGGAAGGAAAGAAGGGTTGCATGCAGGGAGCGAGCAAGGTATGGAAAGCCATGTGTAGAACACAAACAGTCTGGGAAATAAAATTCCAGACCTGGAAGTTATCATGGCGGAAACTGGCCAAGATTTGGTGGCTATGACTGAGTCATGGTGGACTGAAAATCATAACTGGGACATGGCCATACTCTCTGTTCAGGAGGGATAGAGTGGGGAGGAGGGTTGTGCTTAGTGATGCAGTAAATTTAAAATCCGGGCTCATGGCGCACGGGAAGTGGTGCCACTGCTAGCTGGCGCCCGCCATGCAGAGTGCCCCACAGAAATGATCACTTCGCCTTCTTATTACTTTGCATTGTCACTCCACTTTAAAAGTGAAGTAAGGCAGAGTGACAACAATATTGGCAGCACCCCACCCACAGTCACCAGAATTAATGTGCATCCCAAAGTGCTACTGTCTTGTGTCCAAAAAACTCCCAGTGCTGATGAAGTGAAATGAGAGCATAACAAGAAATGTAAAGTCTCCCAGAATTAATGGCGACTCAGTCATGCATGCAGTAGTCACAGAGTCACCAGAACTAATGTGCATCCCAAAATGCTACTGTCTTGTGTCCAGACTCCTGAAAATTCCCAGTGCTGATGAAATGCTACTGTCTTGTGTCCAGAAAATTCTCCAGTGCTGACGTATGAAATGAGAGCGTAACAAGAAATGCAGTCTCCCAGAATTAATGGTGCACTGCAAACGCACAGACAGGTTAAGATTGCGCTATGTAGTAAGAGATGCATACGAAAAGGCACAACAACACCTAACTAGTGCACACAAGTCACAAATCAAAATCTGAAAGGAATACATTTTGCCAGTTGGGGATTAGTGCACGGCAGTAACAATCCACTACCAGTAAAGATACCACAAAGCAGTATAACAAATTCATGCAGCTGCAGTGGATAGCAGGTTCACACTGCTGCAATTACTCTATGGCTCAATAAAAGCTGTCTGATTTAATGGCATGCATCACACACACAGTCACACACACACACACACACTACAAGTAATGCGTAGCAAATTGAAAACCTTTAGTAATATAACCAAATGTTTTAAACAGACAAATTATACACTGCTGCACCACAACAATCAGCAAAAATGTCAAGAATTACTGAAAATATTACTGTGTGCACATTAACAGAGTTATACAAGAAAAATATAACCAAAACAGAAAGACTGCCTTTTTCTCCCAGTTAATGTACCTACACCACAAAACGCCCTCCCCAAAGCACACTTCACAGTACACAGACTGACTGTTCTAAATTAACATTCAAAATCCACACACAACAATAATCACTCAATGATATGAGCACAGAAGGGTTTCCTAGTAACTTTTGAGCAAAATAAATGACTCAAAAGGCATTTTAAACAGCTTTTAGATGTTTTCAATCACAGAGCTCTGACAGCAAACTGTCTCCAGCTACCACTACACACACACTACCCAGGCCAGAACTAAGCTGTGCAGAACAATCTAGAGCCCATGTGACCTGCAATCCCATGAATCACTGCAGAATTTCATTTGGAGCTCAATTATAAGGCAAAGTGAGGCAAATTACATTGATTTCAAATGTACTTCACCTTAAAATTGGTGGAGAAGTGGTTTGGGAAGGAAAACAGCAAAGTCATTGTTTTCAATGGACTTCACGTTTCTCATTATGAAGCGAAGTCCTCTGCTTCACATTGTGGAGTACTCATGGGTTCTGTGTTACTCTGTGAATCACTGCGGAGCGACTGGAGCCACTTCGCCCACCACTACTTATAGTACTGTAACTCACATGCTGTACAGAAAGGAACACGAATGCCCATGGCTGTATTTCCCGATGAGCTGCAGACACTGTACAACTCCTGACTTAAAAACACGTTAATGAATACAATGGTGTGTGTGAAACATGGAGAGATACTACAAAACAGGCTTACAATGCATCCAAGTAACTAAAAAACTAATGTTGTGATTCGTGACGTGATCATGAATCATGATTTGTGACTGCATTTGTGACCGTTATAATGAAGACGTGATTCGTGTCGATGGTGTGAGATAACCAATATGAAACTGTATTGGGAACGTAAATGCCTACGGCTGTACTTCCCTGATGAGCTGTAGCTTAAAACTCCCCGACTTAAAAACATGTATCAATGAGTACAACGGTGGGGTGGTGAAGCCTGGAGAGATAATACAAAACAGGCTTACAATACATCCAAGTAACTAGAAAAAATTAATGTTGTGATCCGTGACGTGATCATGATTTGTGACTGCATTTGTGACCGTGATAATGAAGAACATAATTCAGTGTCGATGATGTGAGTTACCAATATGAAACTGTATTGGGAATGCAAATGCCTATGGTTGTACTTCCCTGAAGAGCTGTAGCTTAAAACTCCCTGACTTAAAAACACGTATCAATGAGTAAAATGGTGGAGTGGTGAAACCTGGAGACATATACAAAACATGCTTACAATACAAAGGCACAGCACCTAACCGGTGCTCATCATCAGAAATTTAAATCTGAAAAGAATACCTTTGCCGGTTGGGGCAGGTCAGGAGGGCAGTGTACTGCAAACTGCACTGTTGCAGTAACAGTCACTATTACTAGCACCAGTAAAGATACCACAAAGAAGTACAAAAATCACACAGCTGCCATGGATAGCAGGTTCACATTGCTGAAATTATTACTATATGTGGCACAATAAAGGTGTCTGATTTGATGACACGTATCACATACACATACTCACATACACACACACACACACACACACACACACACACACACACACACACACTAAGTAATGTGTAGCAAATTTAACATTTCAGTAATATAACCACATATTTTAAGCAAACTAAAATTATGCACTGCTGCACCACAACAATCAGCAAAAATAAGGGCAAGAATTATTAAAAATATTACTGTGTACAGTAACACAGTTACACAAGAAAAATATCACCAAAACAGAAAGCACTGTCTTTTTCTCCAAGTTAATCTACCTACACCACAGATACACCTCCCCAAAGTACACTTCCACTGTCTCTCAGTACACAGACTGAATGTTGTACATTAACATTCAAAATACACACATAAACAATAAGCGCTTGATGATATGAGCACAGGAGGGTTTCCTGTAATCGATGAACCAAAGTTTCAGCAAACAAAATGACTCAAAAAGGCTTTTAACAGCTTTTAGAAGGTTTGAATCACAGAGAACTCTCAGAGCAGATTGTCTCTACAGCTTCCTACACACACTACCCCAAACTGAGGCTGTGCAGAACAATCTAGAGCCCATGTGACCTGAAATCCCACAAATCTCTGCAAAATTCGCCTTTGGAGCTTAAAAACAAGGTGAAGTGAGGCAAAGTACATTGCTTTCAATGTACTTCGCTTAAGAATTTGTGGAGTAGTGGTTTGGGAAGGCGGAGTAATGCAAAGTCATTGTTTTCAATGGACTTTTGTTACCCATAATAATGCGGTACTCCGATTGCATTGCTAAGCACTCTGCAAATTCACCTTCACTCCGTGAATCACTTCTAGAGAATGAATTGGGTCCACTTCACCCATCTCTAGCTGTGCTAAATGTGAGGTGGTGAATCAATGCTATGAAAATACTAGGGAACCCAGAGCAAAGGAAGGGCTGGAGGTGCTGTGAGTCACTCTGGAAACAAGGAAAGGAGTTGAATAAAGCTCTAGGGAAGTCATCATTAGGATGACAAATAAGGGGAGATGCTGCTAACTGGTCTGCCTGATGTGGATTGTAACCTTCCAGCTGCAGCCTCAGCAAGGAGCAGGGCCATCCTTAATTCCCTATAAGAGGTGTTTCTCAGTTAGCTAGTCAGTGAACCTACTAGGTAAGGGGCAGTGCTGGACATCATGCTTATTAACAGGAACAGCACAGCAGGCAACATGGTTGGCAGTCCTCTAGGAACCAGAGATCACTGTACAGTGTGTTCACATTAAGAGTGTTGAAGCAAACCACATAAAGATGTGGGTCATGGACATTAAGAGGGAAGATTTCAAAGAATTGGGGACAGGCTCAAAAGCTACCTAGTAGGGAAGGGTAGCCAGAGAGGGTAGAGAAACAATAGGGAAAATAAGACAGAGCATAATTAAGGCAATCATCCTCTACATGAGCAAAAGCAAAAGGAAGAAAAGACTCTTCTGGTACTATAAGAAAGTGGTCACTGTGGTGAAGGAAAACAGGGTGGCATTCAGGAGGTACAAAGAAATGCAAAAACAGGAAGACAGAGAGGTGTCCCAAGTAAAACAGAGGACAGCTGGGAAGGCAGTGAGAAGAACATAGGTGAAGACAAAGGATAGGATAGCCAAAGGGGAGCTAAGTGGCATAAGACTTTCTTCAGGCACATAAGCAAGAAAAGGAAAATAAAATGAGGAATAGTAAAGATTAGGATAAACATACTCTTCCTTGCCTCAGTGATTCTATTCGTCTAAGACAACCTCAACAAACCCTAAGATCTGCCTCTCTCCCCTTCTCATAATGCCCAAACCATGGTTAGCTGTGCCCATAAATCATTCACCTACGCAGCTGTGTCTGACTGGAATTCACTTACTCCCTCCATTCTGTCATTTCTACCCTCCCGAGTTCCAATCCAACTTGCTTTCTTTTCTCTCTGCCTGTACACCTTGCTCCTGCTACCAGTGATATTATAAACCCAAAAGCTCTTCCCTTAACCCTGGCTTCTTACCATGCCTCTGTGCCTTACCTTTAAACATAACTGCTATTGGTTAGCCCTCTTGTATCTGATATCATTAGCTAACAATTATATTGTAGTGCACTCTCTTGAATGTGTCATGTATTTGTCGCACTACTGTGTAACCTACCTGCTTGTTATTTCATAAACCTGTGGTTATATCCGTCTGTATCATAATCCTGTGGATCATTGAACACTGTATATCAATGTTTCCATTGTAACTGCCATTGCTATGTTAAAGCACTGTACTGTATATACATACTGCACTTCTGGGTCACCCCTGAAAAGGGACTGCAATTGTCTCAGTGGACTTCACCCAGTTACCAAAACTCAAATAAATAATAAATAAATAAATAGAGGAAAGTTTGAGAGACTTCACAGAAGAGGATCAGGATAAAGCAGATATCCTGAACATGTACTTCTTCTGAATTTTACATAGCAGAAGGAGAGGCATGGAACACCAAGAAGCAGCGGAAAAATGGCGTGAGGTGAATGCGGATCCATTTTCAAAGGAAAGAGTCATGAAGGGACTTGCAGATCCGAAAGTCAACAAGGCCATGGGACCCGATGAGAATACACCTAAGGGTACTAAAGTAACTCAGATAGGTGCTTGCTACACCACTAAAGGCCTTATTTAATAGATCACTGGAAACAGGTATGGTTTCGGAGGACTGGAGGAGAGCAGACATAGTCCCACTTTATAAGGGCAGCAGTAGGAGGAGGCAAACAACTACAGGCCAGTCAGTCTTGTACCAGTGATGTGGACACTAATGGAAACCCTGTTAAAGGAATGCTTAGTAGAATACTTTAAACCTGATGGGCTACAAGACCGGGGGTCATGCCACACAAATCTAAATTGATTTCTTCAACTGGGTTACTAGGAAATAGATCAGGGAGGGCAGTGAACATGACCTGTTTGAACTTCAACAAGACCTTCGACACTTTGCCACATAGAAGACTAATGAAGAAACTGAGAAGTCTAGGTTTGAGATCCAAAGTGGTAAACTGGATAAGTAGCTGGTTAATGGATAGGTGACTGAGGGTTTGTGGTAAATGGCACTTACTCTAAGGAGGAGAGTGACCAGTGAGGTGCTGCAGGGCTCAGTACTGGACCTGGTTCTCTTCAATATCTTCATAAGTGCCATTGCAGAAAGATTGGAAGGAAAGGTATCCCTTTTGTTGTTGTAAAGATTTTATTTTCAAAATTATTACAGTATAGTACATCATAATGTAGAACACTTTGAAAACAATAGTATAATGAGGAAAGAAAGGGAGGGAGGAGGGGAAAGATTTATAGGGAGGAGAGGAAAGGGAAAGAAAGGAATATAGGAAAATTATATAATCACAAGTTGCACATGGTTACAGAGTGCAACTCAATAAACTGTATTTAATGTATACCAAGGATTATAAACTAGGAGAACATTCTCAACACGAAACATAAGGTTATAGGCATAATGAACTGGAAAGTGTGGTACTCACCAACATGTTCTTTATACAAGACAAGACAAGGGAGTCTGTGACTGAAGACACACTATCCATCTGAAGGAGGGATCTCAACCGGACAAGGCATCTGGCAATCCGGATATGTGTAGTTTCAGTCTGGCATATCATTTGATTTATTCTAAAAAGAGAGGTATTTGCAAAGAATCTATACACTACAGCTTCATATTATATGAATTAACATATGGTATAACAGTTTGCAAATGGCTTAATCAAGTCCCCTCAACAAAGGGCATTCCCAAGTTAGGGGATAGGAAAGTTCATATGTTGTAAAAGTCCCAAAGGGGAAAATCTAGCTTAATGCTTGTGTGGACCTTAACTAAAGTCAAGTATATATAACCTGGTCTGAAATTCTTAAGTTGGGGGAAAATCAGTTAGGGGATCTGTCGCTCAGTCCGCTTCTTGTGTCTACTAGAAATCCTGCTGCATCCAGCCTATGGTCGGGGAGAATCATCCAATACCCTTGGGACTGTACATAATTCAAGTATGGGGCCCAGCATTGGTGAAATTTGGCCATTTTATAGAATTTAAGATGGGAAATCCTGTCAAGTATGGCCAAGGCTGAGAGAGGCCTCTACTTCAGCCAGCGTGGATGACTGGAGTGTGCCATTTGCATAATAAGGTATCCCTTTTGAAGATGACACTAAAATTTGTGATAGGGCAGATACTCAGGAGGTGGTGGATAGAATGTGCAAGGATCTTGAAAACTCAAAGTGGTCAAGGACGTGGAAGCTGAGGTTCAATGCTAAAAATGCAACATCATGCACCTAGGCATAGAAACTCAAGGTCTGAGTATACAATGGGGAGGTATTAACAGTAATTAAACAGTAAAAGGACCTTGGGGTAATCATGTCTGATGACCTCAAAGTGGCAGGGCAGTGTGATAAAGCAGTGGTAAGGCCAGTGGGATGCTGGGATGCACAGGGAGAGTAGCACCAGCAGGAGGGAATTTGGTGATACCTCTGTGCCATCATTGGTGAGATTCCAACTGAAGTATGGTGTCCAGTTCTGGAAGCTGCATCTAAAGAATGACATAGATGGGGAAGGCAGTCCAGAGGAGGGCAACAAAATGTTGCATGGTTTGCATTAAAAGCCCTATGAGGAGAGACTAAAGATCTCAAGATGTATACCCTAGAAGAGAGGAGAATGAGGGGCATGATAGAGACCAACAAACACCTCATGGGTTTAAGCAAGATGCAGGAAGGGTGTCTCTTTCAAATGAGAAAGAGCCCAGGACCAAAAGGCATGCAATGAAGCTGAAGGGGGAGAGGGGATCAGGAGGATATGAGGAACTACTTCACTAAAAGAGTGGTAGACATCTGGGACAGACTGCCAGAAGAACTGGTGGTGGCAAAAACAGTGACAGGCTTCAGGCATTCATGGAGAGACACAGGGGAGTATTAGTAAAAACAGAGAGGAGGTATTGCTATTGTCTGGCTGTTTTGGCAAGAAGTTTTAAGCTGATAAAACAGACAAGGATGCTAGAGGTATTGCTGCTGCTGCTGGCTGGCTTTTGGCAACAGGTCTTATACTGGTGATCAAATTGCAGCAGGGATGTTCATTTGGCTGGCTGTTGGGCCAGTCCTTATGTTTGTACAAGAGTCTGGGTTGATAGAGGTATTACTGCTGGCTGGCTGTCTTTTGGTAATGGGTCTTACTCCGCTGATTGCTGAAGGAACCTCATGTTGGCTGAATGTTGCTGCCAGTCCTTATGCTGGCACGACAGACTGGGTTGCTGGAGTATTGCTGCTGGATGGCTGTATTTTACAACAGGTATTCTGCTGAAGAAGAAACTGGGTTGCAAGAGGCATTGCTGCTGTTCGCTGTCTTTAGCAGGTCTTATGCTGTACAAGAGACCAGCTTACTAAAGGAAAGTTCATTTTATTTATTTTTTAATTAAACTTTATTAGTAATTTATAACAAACTATACAACCCAACAGTAAGAAGTATGTAGGCTCACCAGTTAAAAGGAACCAAAATAGAAACAAATATTGATAATGTCCAAGCCCATAATCTGAAAACATCATCCTCTTTCTGAAAAGCCAAATATAAAAATATAAACAAAGTGCCGGACAGGAAAGAGTATAAACTTATACTGACATTTTAAAATTTCAGTTATAGTGAGCCAGGATCTCCACCACATTAAGCCCTTCCTTTTCTACAAGGAAATGAAAGAAAGGCAGCCATCTGCTGCAAAAGCACTCACTCTGCAGCCTGAGTAAAGCTGTTACCCACTCCATAACTAAAATACCCTGACAGTTGCATAACCACATTTGTTCTGAAGGTATTGTTAGGGTAAGCCCTGATTGTGTAAGGGTCTTTAGGCAGCAGTCACCAACATGTAAAATAAATATTTAATCCCTTTACCCTTCACTACCGACAGGGCAGTCCCAAAACCCAAATCTGAAAATGAAGGGTATACCTAAATCCATTACTCAACCCACTACCACGGCAACTCTCTGCCAGTATGTCTGAATCTAAAAGCATTCCTAAAATATATGTGTATGATTTCCAACCAACCCACACCCCTCCAACATAAATCAGAATGAAAACACTCGTAATGCTTAACTATAACCGGAGTATGGAAAACCTTACTGCTACCCTCCAGTGAAATTCCTTCCAAGACATTGAGGCTGCAGTACTATGAACACCTTTCCAGATCCAAGCCCAGTTTGTCTCCAATACAGAAACCTCAGCTTACTGTTCCCATTTATGTTTAACTGAAATAAGAAGGTTCGGTCTCAAATTCCTAAGCTGTTTATACAGCTTAGAAACAAGACCCATTATTTTTGGATGTTTACTCAGTGATAGGAGAATGACTTGCAAGGGGTTAGCTTCCGATCTTCAAATTTTAACCCTTGAATGTTCCATTAAATAATGATGAATTTGTAAGTAATGTAAAAATCCATTGGGGGTAAGCCAAATTGTTTCTTATGTTGAGCAAAAGATTTAAAACCTCCACATTAAAAACTGTACCACTCGACTAAGACCTAGGCCAGCCCAATATTGAAAGCCTAGAGTGGAGCGAAAAGTCCAAACAAGAACAAAGTGTAGTCTTGCCACATAGATCCAGATTTAACTGGAGAACCTCACAGACCTCCAGCCAAGTCTTAACCGTAAGAGCCATCCAAGGATTAGTAACCTTTAAAGACTTGAGATTAACAATATCCAAAACAGGATATCAGATAATTTTACATGGAATAAGGAGGTTGATTCCAGGACTACCTATCTGGGAAGGTCCTGGGTTGACATATAAGTCACAAAATACTGAAATTGTGCTGCCCAGTAATATGTCCTAAAATCAGGGCCACCAGACCTCGTTTAAACTTCGCATTGTCAGAACAGACCACCTGATCCTTGGACATTTCCCTTCCATACAAATCTAGATAATGTTCGCTTTCAAGAATGCCAAAAGCAGCTGGAAATGGTAACAGAAGAGTTGGAAATAGAAACAAAAATGGGAAGAATGTTCATCTGAAATAGTTTCTACTCTGCTCGTACAGACAATGGAAGTTCCTTCCATCGGAGACAATCAATTTGAATGTCTTTCAGTAGCTTGTCAGAAGTGTGGCAAAGAGGATGAAAAGCTCCTGTGGTACCCATATGCCTAAATATCAAAGCCTTGGGATACCTGTTTAAACCCACAAGTATCATACGTACAGCCTACTAAAGAGGACCCCAAAATAACATTTCAGTCTTTGTCTCATTAGCTTTAAACCCCAAGACCCGCCCATATTGAGCTAGCATGTTCTTTATCACTGGGAGGATAGAGAGGTATCTTCTGAATACAACAAAGTGTCATCTGTGTACAAGGAAACTCATATCCTCACTTACTAACGAGATACCCTGATACTCCTCTAATTGCCTGATCCATGCCATCAATGGCTCTAAACTCAATGCAAATAAAGGGGAAGCAGGCATACCTGCCTAGTACCACATTCTATCCGAAACCTGGAAGAAAGTAAACCATTTACTCAGACTCGAGCATGCAGTCGTGTGTATAAATTCTGAAGTCAATTACAAAATTTCTGGGCAAATTGAAACTTGGAAAATGTGGCCATTAGAAATTATTAGTCCAAACAGTTGAACACCTTCTTGGCATCTATTGACACTACTGCTACTTCACAATCTTGAGGCCACTTAGATGCAGAGAGGATGTTCAACAACTTCTAATAATATCCTGCAAATGTCTACTAGGAGTAAACCCAGTCTGATTGGAATGAACAAGAAAGTATCACTTTTTGTAATCATAACACAAGAGCTTTAGTGAAGATCTTCAAGTCATAATTCAACAAGCAAATAGGGCAAATATTAGAACAACGCACCTAGTCCTTTCCTGGTTTCAGTAGAACAGAAATAATAGCTTCATTCCATGTATCTGGCAAAGCTCCAGGTTCATGCACTAAATTATAAAACTGAGTTAGGAAAGGAGTTAATTCCAAGATGAACACTTTATAGAATTTTAAGGATAAAACCGTCTGGGCTTGGGCCTTACCAGATTTCAAGTATGAATAACTCTTTATAATTCCTCCCCGTCACCTAGCTCCCTCCCCGTATCTCATCAGCCCATTATGGTCCTAGACTGCATCCCTACCACTCCCACCCTCTCCCCACACTTGCTGCCCTTCTCACTCTCTCCTCCCCCCAATTCCACTGTCAAGGCCGATCTTGGCTGCTCTTGATTTACCCATTATAATGTTCTGTTTCATTGTAAAAACCACTGCCTATACTATTGTCACTTCATTAGATTGTCATACTTATTATAGTCCTTATTATGTATATTATTCCAGATTAATTATGTATATTGCTGTACTATACCAGATTATTTGTGTACATCACTGTTTTTGCTTTGTTTGTATTTCGCTGTGCTCCTACTGATGTGGTTCCTTTGTAAATAGCATCTGGCTCAAAGAGCTTATAATCCAAGATATGAATAAAATAAAAATAAATTCAGCTTCCAAGAAAGGAGTCTCCAAACCCTCCCACTGAAACTGAGTAAGGGTAGGAAGGAAATCCCACTCAAAAAACTGGTCACTAGTGCTTCATGATTAGAGTTCTGTTCTCTAGAGTATAAATGAGTATAATAGTCCTGAAAATCTGCAATTTTTACTTGCAGGTCAAAGTGGGTCTCACAAGGAGGCTCTCTGAAATAATATGGGAGACATACCTATCTGCCGCTTGTTTTCATAGCCACAAAAGCCTACCTGCTTTGTTCACCATCATAATATGTTTGGTTACTGAATTGCAGGAAATGTTCTATCCGATGGACAACCAGTGTGTTAAGTTCTTTCCTAATCACCCAGAACTGAGGTAATAATATTATATTCACAAAAACATATGGAAAAAGAGGTAGTTAGGGAAAAATAAAAAGAATATGAATTTAGATCATTTTATCCAACTAATAGAACTCCAACACACTTTAATTATAAAACAAATAGTCACTCTATCATTGATTGGTTAATCATTAATAGGCCAGAGTAACATGCTAAGGCACAATGTTTTATCAGATTGAATCTCAGATCACTGCCCTATTTTCTGTATTAGAAAGATGCAAAGGCAGTCATCTCAACCTAGATTTATTGATAAAAGGTGTATAGGTAGATTGAACATAGAGGGTTACTTGAGGGACTTGGAACTGATGGACTGGGCTCAGATTATGAATTCTACTGACATAGATGGGATGGTGAAACAATTTACAGGCTGCTTGTTGCAGTTGCTTAACAAACATACATCATTACCTAAATGGTGGGTAAAAGGAGAACATCAACCTGGTTAAAAAGAGCCTCAGGGACCTGATAAAAAACAGGAGGGTTGAGGAAACATGATCTAACCAAGAATGACAGAAAGCCTAGAGCAGTATAAAATGATAAGAAATAATGTCAAAAGAAATAAATGAGGCCAAATCAGCATACTGCTGCTAAGCCCAGTTAAAGAACATCGAGGACCCCAAAATGTTGGCAGCCATTTAGACAAATTTGTAGTCCATAGGATGTAACTGGTATCAAGAGTGTAAAGATAGGGACTTGTTGATTCAAGAAAATAGGAAATGGCTAAGAAGTTTGATAGATTTTTCATCTCTAAAACTTTAAGTGGTAGGGACACTGGAAATAGTTCAGGAGTTGAGAGAACAACAGTAATGCAGCAACACAGGTAGGCAAGGTGCCAGTTTTTAAATTTAAGAGAATAGATGAGCAGGAGGTATTGGATCTGTTACTAGGTCTAAAGAGGGAAAAGTTGGAGAATGGATGAACTACAACCTAAACTGCTAAAACTGTCAGCCACACATAATAGCCCCCTTAACAGATTGTTTAACTTATCATTGGAAAGGGGACTAGTACCTTTAAAATGGAAAGAATCAGGAGTGATCCCAATACACAAAGATGGGGATAGGCTTGTAGTGTCAAACTACAGGCCTATCCCCACCCTACAAGTCTATCATTCCAGAAACTCCGAAAGAAGGCAGAGTTCCTGTCTGGGGAGATTGCGGCTGCTCAGAACCAACCAGCTCAGCTCTTTCGAACTGTGGACAGATTGTGCAACCCAGCCTGCCTGCAGGTTCAAGAGCCTTTTCACAAGTAGAGTGTGAAGAGCTTGCTCATTTCTTTGTACTAAGTTGGTTTACTTCAGGGTGGTGCTCTAACCTGCACCCTCAATGGGAGATGCTATGGATCGGTGCTCGGTCACTGTCCCCAGTTCTCCTGGAATTCCTTTGACCGGCCAGAGTTCATTGATGTCATGCAGACTGTCCAAGGTATACATACTACATGCTGTAGTTTGATCCGGGCCCAACCTCCTGATTAAGGGTTGTTGTGATACTATCAGCCCTGTCCTAGCACGGATAGTCTGGTGCTTCTTGGAGATGGGTGAGTTTCTAGCTCCTGAAGGAGGTGGTGGTAACGCCCCTCCTGAAGAAAGTTTCTTTGGACCCAGACTGCCCTGCCAACTGCAGACTGATCTCTAACCTTCCTTTGTGGGGAAGGTGATTGAAAGGTAGTGGCCCTACAACTGAAGAACCATTTGACCATCCATGACATTTATAACCACTCCAGTTCAGTTTTCAAAGAGGCATAGTACTGAGACTGCACTGGTTCAGGTGCTCAATGATCTCTTAATGGCAAGAGATCGGAAGAGCCACTCCATCTTGGTTCTTCTCGATCTCTCCTCAGTGTTTGACACTGTGGACCATGGAGTTCTTCTCGAATGCTTGAGGTTCATCTGTGGCCTGTTTAGTACAGTCCTCAGCTGGTTTAGATATTTCCTCACTGGCAGAATTCAGATGGTAGTGTCAGGATTTATTTCTCTGGCCCAGTCTCTCTGTCATGGGTACCTCAGGGTTCAGTGTTGTCCCCATGTTGTTCGTGAGTACATGCTGCCCTTTGGAGACATTGTAAGAAGGAATGGGCGCCGGTCACTGTCCCCCAGTTCTCCTGGAGTTCCTTTGACTGGCTGGAGTTAATTGATGTCATGCAGATTGCCCAAGGTATACGCCCTACATGCTGTAATTTGGATCCGGGCCCAACCTCCTGATTAAGGTTGTTGTGATACTATCTGCCCTGTCCTAGCATGGATAGTCTGGTGCTTCTTGGAGATGGGTGAGTTTCTAGGTCCCTGAAGGAGGCGGTAACGCCTCCTGAAGAAAGCTTCTTTGGACCCAGACTGCCCTGCCAACTACAGACTGATCTCTAACCTTCCCTTGTGGGAAGGTGATTGAGAAAGTAGTGGCCCTACAACTGAAGAACCATTTGACCATCCATGACATTTATGAACCACTGCAGTCCGGTTTTCAAAAGAGGCATAGTACTAAGACTGTGCTGGTTTGGGTGCTCAATGATCTCTTAATGGCGAGAGATCAGAAGAATCACTCCATCTTAGTTCTTCTTGATCTCTCCTCAGCATTTGATACTGTGGACCATGGAGTTCTTCTCAAATGCCTGAGGTTAATCTGTGGCCTGTCTAGTACAGTCTTCAGCTGGTTTAGATCTTTCCTCACTGGCAGAATTCAGAGGGTGGTGTCATGGATTTGTTTCTCTGGCCCAGTCGCTCTGTCATGTGGGGTACCTCAGGGTTCAATGTTGTCCCCATGTTGTTCGTAGTGTACATGCTGCCCCTTGGAGACATTGTAAGAAGGTATGAGCTGAGGTATCACTGCTATGCTGATGATACCCAGCGCTACTCATCTTTTGCTCCTGACCAGGATAGAGCTCTCTCGATATTTAACAACTGCCTCACTGAAATCCAGGACTGGATGAACTCGAGTTTGCTGAGGTTGAACTCAGAGAAGACTGAGTTAATGGTTGTGGACCGGTCGCCAGATAGAGGGGATGGGAGCTAGTTCACCTTCAGGACCTTTTCTTGGTGGGTCCCAGCTCCCTCCCTCTAAATGGTTGCGAAATCTGGGGTGATCTTTGATGACGGTCTGACACTGCGATTGCAGGTGTCAGCAGTCATCAGATCATCCTTTACCATCTGAGGAACATCTCCAGCATTAAGCACCTAGTTCTGTCTGGTGATCTGTCTACATTGCTCCATGTCTTTGTGACCTTGCGCCTTGATTATTGCAACTCCCTTTATCTAGTGCTACCAGGGGTTGATATCCACCACTTGCAGCTAGTGCAGAATGCTGCAGCCGGTTGTTGACAGGTACTCCTCGGACCTGTCATATTTCTCAGTGCTGTGCGAACTGCACTGACTGCCAATACAGTGGTGAATCACCTTTAAAGTCAGACTTCTGAGTTATAAAGCCCTACATGGACAGGGCCCAGACTACCTGAAATAGCTTGTGGTACCATACTGCCCTAGGTGATCGCTCCGCTCAGCTGATGAGAGGCTGCTAGAGATTTCAAGTGTTTTTAATCTTGCGGTCCATGCATTTATGTACGTGGCCCCAGCCCTTTGGAATTCTCTATCCCATCAGCTTCTAGAGTGCAGCGACCATGGAGGGATTTAAACAGGCCCTAAAGACCCACCTGTGGCATCAGGCCTACCCTACCTGATGGTATTTTATGAAACCAGTATTTATTGTATCTGTGTTTTATTGCATTCTGCTTTACTATTTTGTGTCTTATTGTTAAGGTGCCTTGATTTTAGAAAGGTGCAGTAAAAATAAAGATTATTATTATTATTATTATTATTATATTTCTGTTAGCAGTGGTTAGCAAGCTGCTGAAAAGTGTGTATTTCAGCAGCTGCATGATCCATTGGAAAACACAATTTGCTCATAGATGAGCAGCATGGATTTTGGGGGCAGTCCACTGCAAAGGCTCTGGCTGGGTTCCTCCAGATGCCGTGCTCATGGCTAGTGAAGGGGTGCCACGAAGCAGTGTTCCACGGACCTAGCCAGCACCTTTGATATGGTGGAACATGAGCTGTTCTTGTATAAGCTTGGAAAATTGGGTGTTAGGAGGACAGAGCATGAGTGATTCAGGAGCTACATAGGTAATCACAGACAGAGAGTTAAGACTGGGGACACATTCTCAGAATCTATGGACATTGAGGCTGGTGTACCTCAGTGATCAGTGTTAGGGCCATTACTATTTTCAGTATTCATGAACGATCTCCTAACTCATTTTCTGTTACAAACAGCATAGTTTATGCTGACGACACAGTGATCTGGGACTCAACACCAACCAGAGCACCATACAGGTGTCCCTGCAAAATAAATATATTATCTTGGCACAATGGCTTAGAGAGAACAAGCTGACTTTAAATGAGACCAAAACAAAAATTATGTTATTTGGAACCTCACAAAAACTGCAAAAAGGAATGTTACAAATCACTGTTCAAAATAGGGTATGTCTCCCTTTGGTTTCTTCCTTCAAATATTTGGGAGTTCTTCTGGACCCTGTATGAGTTTATTCCTCCACATTGAAAAACAGGAAAGATGCTTAATCAAAAGCTGGAGTTCCTACTGTATACAGGAACTTGAGCTCACTGACTGATGGCTCGGATAGTCATAGCAAAACAAGTATTAATGCCCGCACTTGAATATGGTAGCATTTTGTTCACCATAGCAATTGGGTATTTGAATCAAAGTATAGGACCCTATTTAATAATATTTGCAGAGTTGCACATCGGCACCATCATGGATGCACCATTGCGAGCTCTATGAGAAACTGGGAGTTTAGCACTGAAAAGGAGACTCAGACTACAAGCAGGAACTTCATATTTAGTGTAGCAAGTGCTGCTGCCCTCCAAGTACTTTATAAGGCACTGGTATCAGTATAAAGGGAATGAAGTACAAGGAACAGTGGTGTTTTAGATTATGCTATTCCTAGATTTAAGTTGCAAATGACTGGGAAAGCCTTCTCCTGGTATGCACCCACCCTCTTGAATGAATATGTTCACCTGACAAAGGAGAACATATTGCAATGCACTAGGCAAAGGATGTTTACATTTATTTTATCATATCAAATGTTATTGTTATTCCAGGTTACAAGTTTCGCATCACCAAGAAACAAGCAGGTAAAGCTGACATACACAGAAAAGTGGCTCAAGGAAAAACAAGAGCTCAATATTCTCACTATAATTGAAACTAGGAGGCCTTGGTAGGCAACAATTGTTGTAGTCAAGCATGTTCTATTTGTTAAACAGCAGCAAGAACACAGCTAGTAAAGAAAAATTAGTTGATATACAGAGTGTCAATTTACCATAAAGGCTCTAATATATTGCTAAAGATACTTCCAGATGGGTAAGGAATAGGCAATGGAATGGTATTGGGTGAATACCCTAGGTTGGCAGGTTGGCAGAAGAGGTAGGACAGTACACAAATGCAATTGTAGTATCCATCCCACTTTTTGATATTTATGAAGTTGGCCAAGGTGTGAGTATGAAAGCTGCTCCAGAATGGCAACCTGAGGCAGAGCCGATCGCCATGCTGAAAGAGGAGGGGTTGGGTTTCTCCAGTGCATCAGAACTGCATGTTTAGCTTCAAGTTTAGCCACAAGGGTCCATTTTGGAGAGGAGGGTATCATGTCTAATGGGGCAGGGTCCCCAAGCAGTAGCGTTAGGTTTGAGTGTGAGATGGGTGTCCTACTACTCTAGAGCAATCCTCAAGTACAGTGGCCCAAAAGGAGATGATTTTCGGGCATAACCAGAGGACATGTAGGAGGTGGGCAGTTGGCTGGTGATATCTCCAGCAGGAGAGTGTTTGAAAGGCCCATCCATTGGAGGGCCTCAGGGGTCCTATGCCACCTTAGAAGAATTTTCTGCTGGATAGTTTGGCTCTTAGCATCTCTATAGGCTGTATAGGCAAGTCATAGACACCGGCTCCAAGTATTGGCTGAGAGAGAGATTCCAAGTTCGGTCTCCCAGTGGTTCCTGCAGGACTCAGTGGGGATGGGTTGTCCTCTCTCATGGTTCTATAAAAACACCTGCAATACCTATTTGGGAAGCCGACTTATGCAGTGAGCTGAGCCACACCCAGCGGGGTCATCGTCACCTGATTCACAGCTCAGTAATGCGCTTCTGATTGCAGGTTATTTTGAAAAATCAGTGTCTGGAAGGGAATAGTGTGCCTGTATTTGTTCGTAGGACATCAGGTCTAGAGTCCCTGGGATGCATAAGTCTTGGAGTAGCTTAATGTCCCTAGAGGTCCAGCTCATCCACTGGACAAGTTTGCAGCCAATGTGCAGTAGTTTGTTGTTCCATAAAGGAATATAATGTACAGGGAGCAGCTAGCCTTGCCCAGTGTGTGAGAAGAGCCATACATTTCCTCCATGCCTGCATGGTCTCCATCATAACGGAGTAGAGCACAGCTCCAATGACTCTAGGGAGAGTGTTGGGATATAGGCCAAGGAGCAAAACTCTTGGAGCACCGAGACAGATCACCCTCTGTCAATGATGCTTGAGATTGATAAAGGGGCTGGTAGAAATGGCTCATGGTTCAGTTAATGCCCTGGGGTCTGAGACAGCTGAGCCAGTGTTCCCTCAGAGCATTAATGAGGGGTAGTTTGTTGTTTGCGGAGCTGGTAGGCCAATAGTTTACCACCCTTCTCACCTCCTTCCCAAAAGGTGTGCTTTGATTGAAAGAGAAACCATTTGGCCTTCCTCTGAAAGAGGCTATTGATCCTATATTTGAGCCCCATAATGGAGGCAACTAGAGATCTGTCGTCCTGGGCCCCTAGGGAAGCTTTGAACCTAGCCTCTAGGGAGGTAAGTTCTGCCTGCAGCTGGGCGACTTCAGTCTTCCTTGTTTAGTTTTTTGCTGAGTAGGAAATAATTCTGCCCTCAAAACTGCTTTAAATGCTTCCCAGATGGTACCTGCCTTAACTCCACTCCCGCCCGGCGTTGTGGTGAAAGTAGTCCTTAGCTTCTTCTTTGAGCATCATCTGAAGCTCCTGGTCTTGGAGTAAGAGGGGTTACAGTGCCATCTGTTGCTTTCAGGGCCCTGGTCTACCGGGATATAATGAAAGTGGATAGGGGCATGGTCAGAGATGAGTATGTTACCCACTTTGGTGTCACTGATTCCTCAAGAGGCTACCCATTAGCCAGCCAGAAGTGAGTTGGCTGAAGGAGGCATGCACAGGGGAAAAAGTGTAGTCCCTGCCGCTAGGGTGATCGCGCCTCCAGGGTCTATGAGGCCCCATTCATCCATAAGCTCCTGTAGTGCTGCTCTCACCTTAGGGTGTGTCTGGGGGTGGGTTTCATTTTGTCCAAGAAGATGTCAAAGACTAAATTAAGTCACCCCTATAATGACGGGTAGGTTAGGGTGATCCTTAGTGATGGCGGTGAGGGCTTGTCCTATACCCAGCAAGGGGTCCACTGAATCGGTATTGGCACCTACATATTGGCAATCACTATCCCACCCCAGCATAAGAGAGTCGGGCTACCACCCAGCGTCCCAGCATCCCTAGTTACCAGTTTGTACTTCCTCTACCACCCAGGGGTAGGTTTTGTGAAGGAGGATGGCCACCCCTTGGTCTTGTTCGGGGCAGAACTGGCCAGCACTATACCCACCCACATCTTTGCAGCCACATTACAGTCTTGGCACTGAGGTGGGTCACCTGTATGAAGCAATATCAGCCCGTAGGAGCGGTGGTGCTGTAGCACCTTTGTTCACTTCACCGGTGGTTTAAGCCTTTAACATTCCAGGAGACCCATCTCATGCCCTAGGGTTAGTCCCAGCCATGGTGCAGACAACAGCTATAGGGAACATCACCTACCTGTGGACGGTTAACTTAATAGGCAAGTCTGTAAATACCCCAAGTTGAGAGATGTCCACCAGGATGAGATCCACCCTTGTCAGGAGGAATTCGAAGGAGCTATAGCAAGGTTTAGCAATGCAATCAGGTGCTTACAAAGCTGATTATGGTACTTTCCTCCAGTTGGCCTCCTTGAGCTTATTTTAATATACTAAGTCCCCATTCCCTTACCTTTGCCTTTTCCTATCCTATCCTATCCTCCTCCTCTTTTATTACATCCCCACCCTAGTCAATTCCTGACTCTACTAGATCCTTTTTAGTACAATTATAATTCTTGGTATTTGTTCTTATAATATCTTACCCCATTTTCTCTTCCTGACTTACTGCCTAATGGTTCTACTTATTGTATTTGCTCTCTTATTCACTCTATGTTATACATTATTGTTGATTCAATATTTACTTTTGTTTTTCAAGAATACATTGTATTATTACTGACTAAGCTCTTACTGTATAGTATTGTTTCTACCTCTGTTAATCAAATGTTTTGTCTCTGTACACTCCCAGGTCATGCCTGAAAACAGTCATTGCTATGGCTAGTGGACCTTACCCGTCAACAAAAACTAAATAAATAAGCTAGTTTATAAAAACAGAAAAGAGCAAAGTTAGTGTGACAGTTTAAAGAACAGCAACAAAACAAAGTAGTAACTGACAAGGAATAACAGCAACAGATTTATGTCAGCAGGTAGTTTCTGTGTCAACCACTGAGGGTGAGGAGATAAGCACGTTAGGGGTTGTACCAAGTCAGTTGGCACACCCAGGCAATGCTAGCTCGCAGCACCAATGGGTAGGGAGAAGGACACCAACGATGTGTGTGCTAGTCGCTGCTCAGGTCCTGAGTACCTGGGTTGTGATCCTAAGGAATTGGGGAAAAAGGGACAGGTAGGAACAGTGGGGAGGGAGGAGGCAGAGGGGTTGGGAGTAGGGGAGGAGGGAAGGGGCTGACTGCCATAAGAAATGGGAGTAGGTCAGCTGTGCATTCTGATAGAGCAGCTGTTTCTCCAGTCAGCCAAGAGCATTGTAGAAGCCTTGCTTTAGAGGTACCCGTGGTGGGTGTGTGGTCATACCTCTGGTAGTGCTGTGAGTCTGGCTCTCAAACAGGTTCAACAGTTATGCTGGAGTATTCCATTTGTAGAACGAGGGGGGTAAAAAATCTGTCATAGTACCAAGTGGCGCCTGCCTTGGTGAGCGAGCAGGCCGTGAACAAGGAGATTAATCCTATAGGCTGCTGAGAGGTCGTCATCTAATGCTCTCCATAAGGGGTTAGACCACAGATTGAAGAGAGCAGTATAGGGTGCACAGAGAAGGAGGATCTAGGCCCCACCAAGCATTCATTCCGTATGCATGAACAAGGGAAAAACTGCCCACCCTGTAATCGTGAGGAGAACTGCTTGGACCACCCTGATTGACCTACAAGGCAATAATGCATTAAAGTTCAGGCATGTACAATGAGCAATTAAAAAGTTGCTACAAGCAGGGCCATGAAAACAGTCCATCTGTGTCATCCATCTGACCCAGCTGGCGGCGGTAGGAGGAAGTGCATTCTGGGACTGCCATTCTGGCAGCCCCTGTGAGACAACTGCCACAAAAGTCAGGAGACCTGGTCTGACTGGAGAGGGAGGTTGCAGTTGCAACTTCCGCCTTGTCACTGACCGCCCAGTCCAGAGAGGGTTGGTGTCCATCCCTTCTTCTAGGGTTTCCTGTGGATGTGGGTCACCTTCTTCTGAACTCGAGTCCCCTTTCAAGAGCTTGGCTAGAGGAAGCGTCCATGTGACTTGCTGCCATTCTCCCTCAACTACAGGATCTCCATCTAGATCTATGTACTCTGGCCATGAGTGTCAGCTCAGAAGGCGGAGTTGTCCCTGTCATGCTGAGAATCTACAAATTTCAGGTGACTTCTCAAGCTAGAGCTGGGGGTCGTGTATTCTGCACCTTCCATCCCTGAAAGGTGTCCCCTGGGCTGAGCTTCAGCATTTTGGTTCCTCCTCGGCTGCCCCCACCCCAGTACCCAGAGGCGTCTGGGAGATGTGGTTGGGAGAATTACATTGGGCCAGAATCTCACTAGCCAGCCTTCCACTTCTCTTGGGGACTGTGCCAGGATTTCCCTTCCTCCTTAGCCACATACAGGGAAGTGAGTCTTCTCATCTGATACTTGAAGCCATATGAAAGTAGCACTTTTTATAGGCACAGATGCTTTCCTCTTCATTGCTATCTCATGGAAATAGTCATGAAAAAGAAGATCTGAGGCCCAAACAGTGTCCCCAAGTCCCTTATTATTCTCAGAAGCTGCTCCTTAGTTGAATAGGGCAGTAGGTAAGCAATGATGGGCTGAGGGGAGAGGTGCAGGGGTCTGATTGAGGGTCAACTGGTGGGCTCGCTCCACATCTACTGGGCCTCTCCATCTATCTCCCAGCAGTTTGGGCAGCCACTCATTCAAAAATGTCTCCATGTTGGGCCCCTCCACACCCTCAGGGACACCGAGGATCCGGATGTTATTCCGGCATCCCCAGTTCTCCTGGTCCTCGGCCCTCTCCCACAACTAGTCAGTTTATGTTTGTGTTCCTGCATAAGTCTCCATATTTGCTCTTGCTGGTCCTCTAGCCTTTCCGTGAGCTGCTCCAGCATGTTGAACATGTCTTCTGGCAGTGTCAGTGGCTCAGTAGGTAGCACACTCGCCTCAGCAGCTGGGAGATCAGAGGGCTGTGGGTTCAGTTCCCACATCAGGCACTTGGGTTAATATCCCAATACTGACATAGTGCAGCATGCGGGGTGCTGCACTTCTAAGTGCTGTCTTTCAGATGAGACATTAAACCAAGGTCCCATCTGCCTGGATTGGTGGTAGATGAGGTGGATGCTAAAGATCCCATGGCACTTATCTAAAAGAGTAGGGAATTTCCTGTTGTCCTGGCTAAATTTCTCCCATCCACTACAATACCACCAACAGCTTAATCTGGTTCAATTTTAGTTGCTTACCATCTGTATTGCTCCTCTGCCCAGTCGCCCCTGAAAAGGGACTTCTAGGCCCAGTGGGATTACGGGTCAACAAAATTCAATAAATAAATAAATTCTAGCCTATAGACATCGCCACTGTCCCCATAAGGGCATTACTGATTCCATCGACCCTATGCAACAGGTTTCCAGCATTTGTGTTATATATGCCAGTGAATCCTCTGCCTGAGGTTGAGATGAGGGGTCGTTACAGAGCCTAGAGGTGGAGAGAGAGAGAGTCACTCTGGCGTTGGCTCGCCATGTCCCTCAAGCAAAACTTCCCAATATAGTACAGGGAAAAACTAGAAGCCATATGAGCCACATGAAACACTTTGGCTGCTGGTGGAATATTAATAACGCTACTGTTCCCGGAGGAGGAAATACTTGTAAATCGTGTTGGGGCCTGGTGGGTACACTGCGACTGTCACTGGTTAACAGGCCGACAGGGGAGAACTTAAAAATACAACCGAGCTCAGAGGTCAAGATGGATGTTAGGCAGTTGGGAAATAGATTAGTAACTGCCCATCTAGAGGGCTAGTTAGATGCAAGGATCACATCAGATTCGACGAATAGCACCTGGTAAGGGACAGAGCTATGGGCTTATGCTGCCACTATGTCACCGGTCAGGCCATGCCTCCCCCTCTCCCAGCTGTTTACATTTTAAAGAATGAGAATGATTGTAACTGTATATGAATGTATTTTAATATACAGTATGTCTGAGTTAATACTTGTCTATATGTTGGTTCGTGTCAGGAGTGGCTGAAAAAGGGCTGTGCACAGTCCACCTCCTGGTTAAAAATACAAAAATAAATAAAATAATAAATAAATGGGGATCATGTGTCTGCTGGTGCTCTTTCTATAACTGAGGTAATTGAGTTTCTAAGGTACATTGTGACTTTCAGTACTCCTTATTTTTGAAAGAAGCATATAAAATCATATGCCCATGGACCACTGCTTTGAGACCATCGAAAACATGCTTCAAAGGGATACCCTTCCCTATTTTTCATCCAAATAATGCCAGATCACTTCTGTAATTTGAGAAATAAGCATCTTATCATGAAGCAATCCTGCATTAAGACAGCAAGGTCTGGCATTTTTATGGAACCCACTATTAATTTACCAACTAATAAAGCATGATCAGAAATGGAAATGGATGGATATTAATCAACTTAAACATTGACATCCATTTTTGTTGTACATAAAAAGTGGTCTAAGCAGGCATATCAGTTTGAAGCTGGAGAATAAAAGGTGTAATCATTGATGTTTGAATATTGCTGATGCCAGGGATCACGGTATCCTGTGATGAGGGTGATGAAAATGAGTGATTCGTATATGAGCAACTCAATTTGCACACCTGACAAAACAGCGATAATGGAAGAATAGCAATGAATGGCAATAGCGACTGTGGGAGGAAAGAACAGCGAGGCGACTGAAGGGGTGGGGGATGCTGTGGTGTTGGGGATGATAAGATGTTGTGGGTTAAATAGAATAGTGCAATAGAGTGCTGCTGAGCTGGCCACCTGGAGTGTTGGAGTGAGTCGCTGCCTGTGATGTTGAGGGTTGTGGGTTTGGGACTGGCTGCAGGTATTTCTTTTGTACCTTGGGTGGGTGTTTGCAATCTTTTTTTTTTTGTGGTTCCCTTTCCCCAGTTCCCCGACAGTGGTGCTCCAGTGATGGTAGCCGCCTCCCATGAATTCCCTTTCCCCACTGTCTGCTCCCCTAGGCGATCATAATTATTCGAGGGTGCAGGGCATAGCCCCCTCATTAAATATTGGTTAATTTTGTGACCTTTTTACTGTTGAAGTGCTCTCGTTCATGTGGGGTATGCTGATTTGGGTATGTAGCGATTATCGGATTTGATGAAATGTATTAGCTGTTATGCTAGTCCTAATCCATTTTTAATTATGACATGGAACTGGGATCCACCAATCCATTTTCAGAAATCAGGCTTTGTAAAAATCTAGACTGAGCCCCTTCTCCTTTCTGGGGGTCTGGAGCTCTGTCTAAATAAGAATACTCTACACAGTTCCAGTCTCCAGCACATATTAACCGCCCTCCAGAGTTTAGCAAAAAGCAAAAACTGTCAAAACAATTCTTTAGAGGGTGATGTTGGGGCATAGACTGAAACTAGATGCACCAGGGTACCCATGGAGAGGAGCCCTTCTTTAATAATATGGCCATCCCTGCCTTCTTAGCCAATGGGTGTGCAGCTGAAAAAAGTACCTACCACGACCTCCGAAGCTTAGCATGCTTCTCCTTCCACAATTGATTTTCCTGCAGAAAGCCCACATCACATCTGTGACAGCTAAGTTCTTGTAGGATCTGGCTCACTTTACAACATTATGAATCCCTGTTATATTTAAAGAACAGACAGTTACACTTCCATGAAATCTGTAAAAAGTTAACTGAATGAAAAAACAAAGATTACTTGCCGGGCCAACAAGTGATTCTTAAACCAAACCAATAAGGCACTTATGGAAACTTGCCATTGCTGCAATAGCTAGAGCACCTAGCTCTCTGGACTAGTCTCCCTAAACTTTTTAAATCCCTGTTCAATAAGGCACTTATGGAAACTTGCCACAGGCACAATAGCTAGCACTCCTAGCTAGAGGATAGTTAATACAATACGCACTTGTCTCCAATTAACTATTCCTCTTCCTTCCCTCAGTATTTGTTTATCAAAATATATAGACATATTTTGCATTGCTCACCTAATACAAATGTGTGACTGCTTCCTCAAAATCATCTATATTGTATGCTATTGTTTTATCGTCCCTGTATGTATCCATATTGTATACAATTATTGTATCTTTATTGTATGTCAATATTGTGTATTGTTCACTGTTGTATAATGTTGTCCTAACAGGACCTCCTTGTAAATGAGCATGCTCAATGCAGTTTACCTGCCAATAAACTTGAACTTGGACCCCCCTTACCAAAAAGCCCAAAAGGAAAAATCCAATAATTCCAAATATTCCTCAACCTAAAATCTCCAACTAGAAAAAAAACAAAAACTTTTAATCCCATGGCCACATAGGGGCCAGTACCTACCTGCTACAACAGTAAGTCCTAGATGGTGAAAAAGACCAGGAAAAGTCCTGGGATCCCTCAGGAAAATAGACCCCCGGAGACACAGTAAATGTGCAGGAAAGCGTCCATCCCAATGTTCGCTGCCTATCTTACTGCCCTCTGACTATATGACTTCCATACACCCAACCAAACCTCTATCCAGATTCCTATAGTTAAAAAGAAACAACTAAAAGCAGTCAGGAAAAAACCCTCTACCATACAGAAGGGGTTAGCTCTCCCTCTACTTTATAGGCCAGCATAACCCCTCAAACAAAATATACTGTATGTTATGATAGACAAAAGCTGCAGAATATTTTAAAGGTAAATTTCGACATTTGGAATCAGCACACCCACTTCAATGCATCAGAGTCCATGGAGCCACCTTTCATGGATCTCACCTGAACTCATAGCTTGTCAAAGAGCACAGGACCAAGCTTGGAAGCTACGTAAAGCCTCAAAGCTCCCTAAAAACTATGGCATATTGTTCTCTTCACAAGTGCACAAAAGCCACTTGTTTGGCTAAGGCAGACTACTTTAACTCAACCTTTCAATCCAACATAAACAATCCTCTAAATTCTGGAAAGTCATCCACTCACTCTTCTCCCCTCTTCCCACTCCTCCTCCCCCTTCTCAATATAAACAACACCCTTATTATTGATCACCTCAGTGTTGCTACTAAATTTAATTCATGCCTCACCTCTTGTGCCTCTGTGCTCCTATCCTCATTACCATCCACTAGACCAGGTGCCCCTCCACCTCACCACACATACTGTCCCAGTCCACCTGTTTCTCTTTCACTAAAATTGCTCCTTCTGACACCTTGGATGCCTTGCATGCCTTTAACCCATCCAAAGGCAGTTGGTTCACCTGATGGCTTGGACCCTAGGCTGTTATATCTCTCAGCTACGGCTATCTCTGCCCACTGTCTGATCTCTTCAAACTCTTGATCAAAATGGCAGCCATCCCACCTGTTTGGAAGCATGCCATTGTTCTTCCCCTACCTAAGGGCAGTGATCCTTCCTCACCTGGGAACTATTGTCCCATATCCCTCCTTCCCACCCTTGCCAAACTGCAAGAACACTTGGTTCTTGCCCAACTCTCTCTTATCTCTCAACTCCAACTTTTCACTCCCTTCCAATCTGGTTTTCAGAAAACCACTCCGCCACTGACAGAAACATGGAGGCATCCTGACACTGCATTGGCGACCGCGACACTGCAGCTGTCGCTGTCGAGATGTCTCCGTTGAGTGGTGTTGCTGCAGCATGGTAAAACCATTTCCACTACCCTTTCCCCAGGACACACTGTGAGATGAGCAACATGTTGTTCAGTGTGCCTTTCCTGGTGAAATATTTCACTAAATAAAAATAAATAAATATGTTAAAATGCCTTGGGGACCTGTCCAGCTCCTCGTCCTATAAAACTCAGAGTAACTGCCATCATAATAAGTACAGAAACCAGAGAAAGGATGCAAAATCAGAAACTAACTCTCACCAAATCTGGTAGCCCACCACCTGAAACAGCTCCCCCACACACACACACATTTTCAAAACATTAACCTGAAGAAAAATAGGGATCAAAAGGTAACCTTAGGAGAGGAAAGATGACAGAAATCAAACAGGAAAACTGCCCCCAGTCCAAATCTGGTAGCATATATATCACAAAAATAAACTAATCATGCTGAAACACATACAGCCATCTAATGGAAGCATTAAGTATAGCAACCACTGTCCCAAAGAAACTACAGGAAAAATAGCTGAAAACACAAGTACATTAGCAAAGGAGGTTTAAACAGGTGGTTTTGCCTGAAAATACTATACAACTTTCTGTAATCATTATTCCAAGAAGGGCTAATGCACAAATCCACTAACGGAACAGCCCTCATATAAAATAAAAGAATAAATAAAAAAAAAGAAATAATTACAAAGCCACCAATAAAAGTCTCTCATTCAGTCCATGAATGGAGAATTCCAAATGATCTCTCAATCAGTCCTTGTTCCTTACCTGGACTGGTCTGCAGTCCCTAGTAGTGCGAACTAAGTGAGGGCAGTTCTCTGTAAGTAAATAAACAGCACCATCTTGTGGAAGTTACAGCACAATGCCCTTTTAGCCAAAGAAAAAAGCAGCCAGCTAAGTCAAAAGCAGACTCCAAAATCCAAAAGGCAAAAAAAGAGAAATGTAATAAATAATCCAGTTAGCCGACACCCCAAGGCAGGCAGCCTAGATTAGAGGAGCAGCAATCCTCTTCACCAAAGAAGTTGCACCTACAGCAGCTTCCAAGTCCGATCAGTCTAAAGGTTCTCTACAAAAGGTCTGGAGGAGGCATGAATTTCCTGCATAGTTTGTTCCTTGCATCTTTTTTCCCCTTCAGGAGGTACTTTTGCCCAAGTGTCTTTTGTAGTCTGTTTATCCTGTTGTTCTTGAATCTCTGTAGGTTATTCTGCCAGAAATAAGTTGCAGTTCGAAGTTCCATAGAGCTGGCATCTGGGCCCTCAAACACTTTCACACCATCTGAAAGAAAATCTTTAACAGAGCTTGGTAAGGGGTGGTAAATCGAAGATTATTAGCCCATAAAAGTGGAAACAAGGGAGCAAAAGCTACGTTTCTTCTGGAGAACTGCTGAATAGTCCTGGGGAAAATACAGTAACTTATGTCCCTTGTATATTATGTTGCCTTTATGCCAGGCTCTTTGGAGAATTGCCTCTTTAATGGCAAAATTATAAAACTGCATGACAATAGAATGAGGGTAAGCAGCTGGGTCTGCCAGTCTAGTAGTGAGAGCTCTATGTGCTCTTTCTAATGGGAATAGGCACAGGTCTTCAATGTCAAGAACAAGAGCAAAAAATCTTGCAGAAATTCAAGCATGTAAATGTTGTCCTCAGTGCCCTCTGGCAAACCATAAAGCCTGAGTTATTCTTCATTTAATGGTTTTCGAGTTAGTCATATGTTTCCTGAAAAGTCTGAGAGTCCTGTAGAAGTTTGTAAAAGGCCACTCCAGGTGGTTGACCCTCTAATCGGTGTCCAAGGCATGTTGCTCCAATGTAGAAACCTTGCCTTCTAGGAACTGGACAACTGATTTCAGTTCTTGAAATTGAGCACACACTTCAGTCCCGCACCCCTGATTTCTTGTAGGATAGCCACAGATAAGGGCTGTGGAAGTCTCGGGAAGAGCCGCCACCATCTGACATACTGGAGCCTGGCTCAGTGATGCAGGTGAAGATATTGCTGGTTCAGGAGGTAGCGGGGCAGCTGATATTTGTTTCTTATTTTTCCTCATACGTAAAACAAACCTCCCTGACCTTTGGCTGCACTTAAAATACTGTGATTCACAATTTAGAGGTGTTTGACTGGATTCTGGATGGAGCGAATCATTTAGCCCTTCATGTTATTTGTCAAAATCACAAGAAATCATGAAAGAAAAACTAGGCACACAATAGCTGAAATTGCACCAGTGCAAGATTTATTTTAAAGCAAGCCGCCTGAACAGACATAACCCTCGCTTCAGCCCTGAAGTGAGGTCTTCCTTAGGGGTGGATCCGCCCTAAGGAAGACCACTTCAGGGTTGAGGGTTGTGTCTGTTCAAATGGCTTGCCAAAATAAATCTTGCACTGGTGCAATTTCAGCTATTAGTGCCTAGTTTTTTCTTTTATGTTTATATTTGAGTTGGCAAAACTCTACTAGAACACCACCAATTTCCTTGAGCATATGATACTTTTCTTCTTTGATATCACCAGAAGTCAGAAAGTTAATTTTAATTGGCTGTTAGGTCCAGTCCTTATGCTGGAACAAGAGATTGGGTTGCTAGAGGTATTGCTGATGTATGGCTGTCTTTTGGCAAGGGGTATTACACTGCTGGTTGCTGGAGGGATGTTTATTTTGGCTGGCTGTTGGCACCAGTCCTTATGCTACCACATGAAACTGGGTTGCTGTAGGAAAGTTCATTTTGGCTGGCTGTTGGCCCCAGTCCTTATGCTGCCACAAGAGACTGGCTTGCTGGAATGCTGCTGCTGGATAGCTATCTTTTTGCAACAGGTTTTACACTGGTACAAGGGACTAGGTTGCTGGAGGTATTGCTGATGGTTGGCTGTCATCTTGGCTTGATCCTTACACTGGTACAGAGGCCAGGCTGCTGATGGGAAGCTAATTTTGGCTGGCTGTTGCCACTGGTACATACACTGGTACAAAAGACTGAGTTGTTTGAGGTATTGCTGCTGGCTGGCCTTTGGCAATGGGTCCTAGGCTTGTACAAGAGATTGGGTTGCTGGAAGTATGTATTTATTTATTTAGTAGTTGCTGACCAGGAAGAAAAATTACTCACCTTAGTAATTAAGTTTCTTCTAATGGAGTCTTGCTGTATTCTGACTATTGCAGTTAGCCCCAGCTCTCAAACTGCCCGGAGAGTAGAGGGTTAATTTTCTATGCAGAGCATAGAATGTTGAGCTCGAGCTCAGTTCAAACCTCTGTCGGCTGCACTTTGAAGCACAGCTGTCAGATTCTTACGAGCTAATACTAACTAACTACCATGTGGAAATTGTAAAATGTTTACTAGTCAAATGACAACCAAATATTTTGGATCCCCAAAAGACTCAAGTCAAGAAATCCAAAATCAAAAACCAAGTAGTGAACAACTTAAGACTGTTAAATTAATAATATAGCCCATTCCCCTCTCTAAAGGAGGGAGTACCCAAATGCACTCCTGGGGTGCAACACTGCACCTGCAGCCCATTCCCAAAAACAGGTTCTGAGAGGGAGGAAGAGGGAGGTCAGAATACAGCAAGACTCCATTAGAAGAAACATAATTACTAAGGTGAGTAATTTTCTTCAAACAACATGAAGTCTTGCTGTATTCTGACTATTACAAACTACAAGCAGTACCTCCATGGAGGAGGAATCGAACCTACCTTGGGAATAGGCTCTGCAGTACTGCTGTACCAAATCAAGTATCACTCCTAGCCCGGATGTCCAGGGAGTAATGCTTGGTAAATATATGGACTGTTTTCCAGGTGGCTGCTTTACATATCTCTAGCAAAGGAATATCCCTGGCCGAGTCAGGAAGCAGCTGTACCTCTAGTCGAACCAGCCCTCAGGCCTGAGAGGTATTTTCCCTAACTTCTCATAGCAGAATTGAATACAAGAGACAGTCTACCTGGCAATAGTTCTCTTAGTGGCAGGTTTGCCCTACCCACTTCCCCATAAGTGAGAAACAACTGAAGGAGTCAAACCTGTGAGCCTTAGCATGCTCAATGTAGTAACTAAGGGTTCTTTTAACATCAAAACTGTGTAAACTTCTTTCTCCTGAAGAAGAATGATCAGTGAAGAACATAGGGAGAGACATAGATTGGGTCAGATAAAAATCTGAAACCACTTTAGGTAAAAACCTCCTATTAGTTCTAAAGATCATCTTATCTCTACGGAATGAGGTAAAATCAGGCTCCACTGACAGAGCTTGCAATTCACTGATATACATGGCAGAGGTAATAGCTACCAGGAACACAGTTTTCCATGTCAAGTACTTAAGTTCTGCTGAAGACAAAGGCTCAAAGGGGTTGCTTAAGCTGAGCAATGCAGACATTAAGATCCCAAGCAGGGGAAGGATCCCTAAAGGGATTGGTATGAAGCAATCCCTTGAAAAATTTACAGAATTTATTTATTTATTTATTTAGTTTTTGTTGACGGGTAAGTGCACTAGACAAATCCTGCCTATTTTCAGGCACGACCGGGGAGGGATACAGATGAATGCCAACTGACCGTGAACCAGATTAAGCTGTTGGTGGTATTTTTAGTGAATGAGAAATTTGGCCAGGACACAGGAAATTCCCTACTCTTTTCGATAAGTGCCATGGGATCTTTAACATCCACCTGAACTACCACCAATCCAAGCAGATGGGACCTCGGTTTAACGTCTCATCTGAAAGACAGAATACAGAGTGAGATGACAATAAGGAAGGCTTTCCTCTGACAGAAAAGCAGAAACAGCTGACAAATGAACTTTGAGTAGCGGTCTGAGGCCTAGGCCATTAAGATGAACCATATAATCAGAACTGTAGACAATTCAGCACTGTCTGGGGCTATATGCTTCTTGGAACACCAAATGCTGAATCTTTTCCATTTGGAGTTATGCGTTTTCTGGTGGCAGGATTTTGAGAGGCTTTGAGAATATCCATAACCCCTTGGGACAGATGCAAATCTGCATACTCTAACTCTTCAAGAGCCATGCCTTGAGATTGAGCGACCCAAGATTGGGGTACCAAATCCTCCCTGAGAGGAGGTTAACAGGTTGTAATTCCTGGGAAGAGACAGAGGACGATGGACTGCTAGGGACAGCAACAGGGATACCAAGGCTGCCTGCCCAGTCTGGAGCAATCAGAATCACTTTGCAAGGTTGTGACCTTACCTTGACCAGAACCTTGAACAGTAGAGGAAATGGAGGAAAGGCATATAGAAATTTCCTTCCCAGTTCAAAATCAAAGCATCCAGAGGGACTGAGCCCAATACTGGGGTATGCAACAAAACAGAGGATGTTGGTTATTGTCTGGGGCTGCAAAGAGATCTATCTCTGGAGTGTCCCACCTTGAAAAAATCACTTTCAACACCAGAGGGTCCAGGGACCATTTGTGATGGCCCTGGAGATCCTTCTCAATGCATCTGCTAGCACATTGTCCTTCCCTGGAAGGTGGACTGCTATCAGAGAGGTCTGGAGAGAATAAGCTAGGGACCACAATTTCATGGCTTCCGTGCACAAGGCCATGAACTGGAGTGCCTCCTGCTTGTTGATGTACCACATGGTGGTGGTGTTGTCTGTCCTGACCTGAACCACCTTGTTCTGCACTGACTGAGAGAAAGCTTGTAGGGCCAGAAAGACCGCCTGAGTTCCAAGAGATTGATATGAAGAAGGGATTCCTGAGGGGACCACAGTCCCGGGCTGTGAAAGCCCCAGATGGGCTCCCCACCCCAGTAGAGAAGCATCCGTGGTTAGGACCACAGAGTGAGACTGAGTGACAAATGGATTCCTTGCCTGAGGTTGTCCTGATCCTGCCACCATTGGAGAGCCTGGATCAGAGTCTGGGTCACTGGAACTAGTTTGGTAAGAGATCTTCCTTCTGAGACCAAAAGTCCCTCAGGTAAAACTGAATGTCCCTCAGCTGAAATCTGGCCCTTGGACCACTGCTATAGAAGCTGTCATGTGGCCCAAAAGTTGAAGGAAGTGCCTTGCTGGCTGAGAGACCAGAAGGTGGAATGAAGAAGCCAGCTCTACAATAGCCGTTGTCCTTTCCAGGGAAGAAAAGCTCTTGAGCTCTTGCTTTGACTGTATCCAGTTCTGCCCTAATGAGGTGAGGGCTGTACAGGCTCAAGAACTGACCTGGGAAGATTGAGAAGGAACTCTAGGAAGTGGCACTTGCTGAGTCACTTGAAGGTCTGACTTGATCTGGTCTGGGGACTGACCCACAATGAGCCAGTCGTCCAGGTATGGAAATATGGAAATATTTTCCTTCTTAAAAGGCCACTACTACTGCTAGGCATTTTGTGAACACCCCTGGAGCTGATGTCAGGCCGAAGGGCATAGCTTTGAACTGATAATGGCCTGAAGGCAATTCAAACCTGAGGTACTTTCTGTAGGAGCACCTGATGGGAATGTGAAAGTAGGCATCTTTAAGTCCAGGAGGCTAGCCAGTACTCTGGCCTTAGAGAGGGAAGGATTATTCTCAGAGTCACCATTTTGAATTTTGGTTTTAAAAGATGTTTGTTCAGGTATCTTAAGTCTAGGATAGGTCACCACTCCCCTGTCTTTTTGGGGTAAGGAAGTACCTGGAATACAGACCTTTCCCTGTGCAATGTAGAACTCTCTCTACAGCCTTTAGAGCCAGTTGAGATGAAACCTCTGCCTCTAGGGCAATGGTTTCGGAGATGATAGGCGGAAAGATCTGGTCCTCAGCTTTGGAAATTTCTTGAAGCTGAGAACCAGCCCTGGCTTAACACCTCAAGGACCCACTTGTCTGAGGTAACAGACATCCAGTCCTGGACAAAGTAAGCCAGCCTGCCTCCCACAGGAATGGGGAGTTGACCCAGGCTGACACATCAGGGTCTGCTTGGCAGGAGCCTTAGGTTGAGGGATGGATGCAGCTCTGCTCTTCCCCTTCTGCCTCTCCTCTGAAGAACCCCTCTGAGGAAGGGAGAAGAGGCCTGTGCTTAGTAGAAAGGCATATGAAAGGCCTGCCCCTGCCCCTAGCCTGCTGCCTTTGAGGTAGTTACCTGCCTTTCCTTGGCCTGTGCACTCCTATAAGTGGTTCTATACTCATCCATCTTTTCATGTAATTTTCTGTCTGCTCCCCAAACAGAGAATTACCCACCACAGGAAATCCATGATCTTAGCCTGGGTGTCCTGTGACAGACTACTGCATCTGAGCTAAGCCATTCTCTGAAGAGCCACAGATGTAGCTATGACTCTAGAGAACACATCATTGGAGTCCACAGCAGCATGGAACTGTACCTAAGGTGCCTCAATCCCATCAGCAGCCACCCCTTCAGCTCCAAGGCTAGCTGGGGAGGCCTGCTTAGCCAGTGCCAGTACAGTGTCCCACCTGGACTTCTGATACCTGACTACCTAGGCCAAATAATTAGCCTGCCTGAGTCCCAAGGCAGATGCCATGTACTGTTTCTTTGCCATGGCATCCAGCTTCCTAAATTTTTATCTGGAGGGATGTGAAGCCAAGGTTATATTAGCCGTATCACAGGCTGCAGCCTGAACAACCCCAACATGGCTGCATTGTTGATACAAGTACTCTGTACCAGAACCTGATAAGGTGTACCTTTTTCCATCCTTCTGTTGACAGGAGGTACAGAATTTGAGTTTTAAAATCTTTTGTGTCTGTTTCCCAAAAGACTTATGAAGGGGAATAGACAGTCTAGTGGACTCTGGGATGTACATCATCTCCACATAATCAGGTTCCTCTTGTTCCTCTACAGCTTCTTCCACAGGGAGCTGAAGGGTTTCTGCACTTTCCCGTCAAACATGTAGTGGGAAGGGGACTCAGAAAACCTAGGAGGGAAACACCAGAAGGCTTGTCTTGGTAGATGTCCAGTTCAATGGGCTCAACCAGACCTCCCACCATAGTCATCATCATCATCATAATTTTCATCCCTTCCAAATCTGGTTCATAGAAATCTTCAGGGCATAATCTTGAACCGGAGGAACCGACCAAACTGAGCACCTGCCAGAAGGTGACGGATCAGATGGAACTAGATGAAGCAATTCTACAATCCTTATCACATTGGCAATCTCTTTGGCGGTCGGAAAATGGGTCTCTGGAACTGAACCGCTAATTTTTCTTTTCTTATTCTTTTTTAGGAACTGATCCCTCAGGATTGGCTCGCCTCTTGTCAGAAGTATCGCCCTTTGTTAGAGGGAGCACTCCCTCAGGTTCGGTCGGAACCGAACCGGCTGGCCATCCGGGTCAGCGGACTTCACAATCTCCTTATCCCTGAGCCTATCTCATCTTTTTCCAGGGTAGACTTAGGGAAATTTTTACAGATTTGGCAGTCTGAATCGAGGTGGTCAAACCCCAGACAGTAAACACAGGTGGTGTGGGGATCAGCCTGAGCAAAGACCTCCCACACACACTGCAGTGTTGAAACTCAGTGGGCCAGGTTTTTCTTTTGAGTTTCTCAGACATAGCCATCCTAACCACAAACTTACTCTTTTATAGCAAACAACCAGGCAAGACACCCTTATCAGTTTCTAACCGTGTCACGGGTATTGAAAAAACACAAGAAAATGCTGTTTCTTTTTTAAACCGATAAGGACCGGTAACCACACTCTAAGTTTAAAACAAAGACAGAATATATAAATCACTAAGCGGCCAGTTCAGCAGAACCGGTCAAAAAATCAATTTTACAATTTCCACAAGTTTACTATGTCTAGTTCACTACCTAGTACTTACTGTACCACAGACAGAAATCTGAACTGAAACTTGCAAAAATAATCGGTAAAACTGAGGGACTTTAACCGACCACGAACCGTGAGCAAAGGAGAAATCTCCAGAGCGGCCGCTCAGTTAAGCGGATAAAGAATCTACAGTTACGCTTCAAAGTGGAGCAGACAGAGGTTTGAACCGAGCTCGAGTCTACATTCTATGCTCTGCATTGAAAATTAACCCTCTACTCTCCAGGGCAGTTTGTGTGCTGGGGCTAACTGCAATGGTCAGAATACAGCAAGACTTCATGTTGTTTGAAAGGAGTGCTCTGGCACTTCTGCATATCTTTAGCCTTGTCCTGGGGGTGAGGAGGGAGATACAGATGGAAACCAAATAAATTCAACCAGATTAAGTTGGTATTGGTATTGAATGTGGGAAATTTGTGCAGTACATCAGGAAATTCCTCTACTTATTTCAAGAAGTGCCACAGAATCTTTAACATTCACCTGAACTACCACCAGAACAGCAGATCTTGGTTTAATGTCTCATCTGAAAGACACCACTTCTGGAGTGCAGCATCCCCTCTTGCTACACTACAATGTCAGTACTGGAATTTACACTAAGTTGCTTGTGTGGGGCTAGAAACCACAACCTTCTGATCTTCCAGCCCCAGAGGCAAGTGTGCAAATTGATGAGTCACTGAAACTTTATGTATTACTGCTGACTGTTTTTTGGCAACAGGTCTTATGCTGGTACAAGAGACCAGGTTGCTGGAGGAAAGTTCATTTTGGCTGGCTGTTGGCACCAGATTTTACACTAGCACAACAGGCTGGGTTGCTGGAAGTATTGCTGCTGGCCAGCTGTCATTTGCCTGTGTGTCTTACACTGATACAAAGATCAGGTTGCTGGAAGGAAGTTAATTTTTCTGGCTGTTGGTACTGGGTCTTACGTTGGTACAAGAGCCCTGGTTGCTGGAGGTGGTACTGCTGGTGGTACTGCTAGCTGGCTGCTATTGTTTTTGATCATGGGTCCTACAGTATGTGGATATCAGAGCCCAGGTTGCTGGAGGTAGTGCTGCTGATGCTGATACTGCTGGCTGGCTGACTACTGGCTGGCTGCTTGATGAATTTTGGTCATGGATCCTACAGTATGTTGATATCAGAGCCCAGGTTGCTGGAGGCAGTGCTGCTGCTAATGATACTGCTGGCTATCTGACTACTGACTGGCTGCTTGATGATCTTTGGTCATGGTCCTCACGCTGTTACTAGAGACCAGTGGGACATAGTGCTGCCGCTGGCTGACTGTGTGCATTTTTGGTCACAAATTCTACTGTATGCTGGTACCAGAGACCAAGATGCTGGAGGACAGGCTGCTGGTAGTGCTTCTGGTCAGCTGCTGGCTGACTGCCTGCTGTTTTGGTCACAGGTTCTACACTTGTACCAGAGACCAGGATGCTGCTGGTGGTGCTGCTAGTTGGCTGGCTGCTTATGTTTTTGATCACCCAAAGAAAGGTGCTCCACCACTGGGATACTTGGTGGTGCTCCAATCAAAATAAGTAACATAAAAACAGTTCCATGATCTCAGGCGTTCACATAGGAAGCCACCTAGGATCCAGTGATCACAGATCAGTATGGCTATCTGTTGTTGAGGCACAGGCCAGGAAACACAGAAAAACCAGGAGCAGTTTCAAAATTCACAAATAGCATTTTATTTTTCTCAATAACAGCAAAATACAAAATAAAATTATTCAGTATTACTATTTACAAAGGCAGTACAAACAGAAAACTAAGCTCTTCTTCTGAGAGTATCTCTTAATTCCAAGTTTCAGTCTCTCAGTCTCTTACTCTCCTTGTCTCTCTAGCAGAAGCATTGCTGCTTTTTTACAAGTCTTTGCATGAGAACTCATTAAGAGATCCTACTTCTCACGAATGTTCTTGTAATTTTACAGAAAGTTCTTGTCAGTTTCATTCTTGCAGGTGCAGCAAAAGAATATAGTGATCCAGAACTGACATCTTGTTTACAACTCTGTAGAAGGCTTAAAACTGCTTCTCAGGTTAACCCCTTGAATTCCAAATAGCTTTCTGCAATCATTTCAACTGTGTAACTATACATAATTTTAAACAAAGGGATCCATTATCACATACAGTTTCACACAGAAATTCACATTTATTTTTATACCCACAGATATGCAAGGGGAAGAAAAGACTGAAATAGCAAGGAAGGTAGAGATAGCGAGAGGTGGAGAATTGCAAAACTGTTGGAGTGATCAGTGCCTAGGTCGCACAAGAAAATTTGGTTGCACAACCATACAGTGAAGAGATAGAAATGGAAGAATAGAACAGACCTTGCATTTAAACTCTTTCTGTGTAACAAATAGGACAGGCCTTATTCAACCCTGTCACACTAACAGTTTGCGAACAGAAGCCAGATGCCACATGAAAATCAGGGTAATCGACTTAAGGAAGCAAACTTCCTGAAATGAAGTCCCAGATGAAATCCTTACTACAAACTGGTACCAAGGGAAATGTAGAAGAATGCTTGGTAACCTTGAAACATGCTCTAACTACAGTAACTGAGGATTACACAAAACAGATAAGCAAATCCAAGAAGAGGAGGAATCCACTCTGGTTTACTAGGAGGTAGCAGCTAAGATTAAGGAAAAGAAAAGAGCATTTAAGCAATACAAGGAAACAAAGATGGACAGCAGCAGGGAGTAATACAGAAATTAACTCAAAGAGGTGAGGAAGGCAATTAGGATTTCCAAAATGCAGATGAAGGAGGAATAGTACAGGAGGAAAAGAAGTGTGATAAGACTTTCTATCGATACATAAGAGAAGAGGAAGAATAAGGGGAATAGTCCATCTAGCATCAAGGAGATTCAGCTGGTGGAGGGATAAAGATAAGGCAGAGGTACTGAATGACTTTTTTCTGCTGTCTTCACTATAGAAGACAGCGGCAAAGGGCCTATGTTAACACAAGCTCCTTCACAAAAGAAAGAGTCCAAGAGGAGCTGGGTAAGTTAAAAGTGGTTAAGGCAACGGGTCCAGATGGTATCCACCAGAGAGTCCTGAAAGAACTCGAAGAAGATTGCCACACCACTGGCTGAACTGTTCAGTAAGTCGCTAGAAAGTGGTATAGTACCAGATCACTGGAAAAGGGCAACAGTGGTGCCCTTGCACAAGAGTGGAAGCAGGAAGAACCATGAAACTACTGCCCTGTCAGCCTAACCTCAGTGGTGGGTAAAATTATGGAAGCATTGCTTACGGAGAGGATAGCAAACCTAGGGAAAACAGAGACTCAATCCAAAGCAGCATGGCTTCATGGCTGAGCTCATGTCTAACAGAATATGGTGGGTTTTGTTTGATTGGGTAACCAGAGCAGTGGACCAAGGTGGTGCAGTGGATGTGGCTTACTTAGATTTTAGCAAAGCTTTGGACACTTATCCCCACAGAATAGCAAATAAACTAGAACACACAAGCATAGATCATAAAATAATCGGCTGGATTAAGAACTGGTTTCAGGATAGGTCACAGAGAGTCCTGGTCAATGGGGCATTATCAGAGGAGGCAGAGTAACTAGCAGCATTCCAAAAGGGTGAGTACTTGGCCCAGTCCTCTTTAATATTCATCAGCGACATTGCTGATGGACTTGAGAGAAGGTCTGCCTGTTTGCAGATAATAAAAACTTTGCAACAGGGTAGACACAGATGAAGGTGCCTCTGGGATGTAAGATGATGTCAAGAAATTAGAAGAGTGTTCAAGAATATGGCAGTTAAAATTTAATGCCAAGAAGTGTAAGGTGATGCACATGGGTAAATGTAACCCAAGAAAGACACACACACACACACTGAATGGTCATCAGTTAGAAGAATCAAAGATGGAACAGGACCTCCGGGTAATTGTTACTGATGATCTAAAAGTGGGGAAATAATGTGAAAAAGCAGCACAGAAGGCCAGTGGCATCCTTGGCTGCATAGGCAGAGGGATTATGAGCAGGAAGCATGAGGTAATCATCCCTCTGTACAGGTCCTGGTCAAACTGCACCTGGAATACTGTGTGCAGTTCTGGAGGCCTCCTAAAAGAGAACATTGGCTGCTTAGAAAGGGTTCAGAGAAGGCCACTAAGATGGTGCACAGCCTGCATCAAGAACAGTATGAAATGAGACTCAGTGAATTATATTCTCTAGAGCAAAGAAGAAACAGGGAACATGACAGAAACATTCAAATACATAAAAGGAATCAACACAGCCCAGACAGAAACCTATTCCAGGAACACAAAACAACGCATACAAAGAGGCACAATCTGCACCTAGTGGGAGACAGATTTAGAACCAATATAAGGAAATACTTTTTCACAGAGAGGGTGATAGAACTATGGAACAGCCTGCCCTCAGAGGTGGTAACATTGAAGACAGTACATGAATTAAAACTAACATGGGACAGGCAATGGGCACCTGAAAGGGAAATAAAATGATGTGGGTAGAAAGTTTTGGGCAGACTAGATAGATCACATGGTCCCCATCTGCTAGCTGCTTCTTATGGTCTTAAACATATAAATTAAAAGCAAAACAAAATGGTTATATTAAATGCACGCTGAAAATAGAAAATAAGTTAAAATCTCGTTTCGACCTTAGGTCTTCTTCAGGAAATATCTAAAGAGAGAAAAAAAAAAAAAAACAGATTGGTGTGGCCACACTAGCATTTTCTCTTCGAATATTTCCTGAAAAACCTGAAAATAGTACAACATTCTATTTCAATGTGCATTAATCTCATTCATACAAACTACTATTTCTGTCTGGCCAGTGACTTGCTTGTTTTGTTTTACAATATAAATTAAAAGGTGCCTCACCATTCCAAAGCTCTATATGCACTATGTGCACTATCTAAAAGCTACAGAAAAACAGCACTGATGTCACAATATATGCTTCTCCAAACAATTTATTATATATATACTTATCAGTTGTAAAACCAGACCCAATACATATTAACATTTTTAATAGCTGATAAAAAAAAACAGTGTGAGAGAGGTGCACTAGATTCAGTGGTTTATATTTAAAGCAGCAGCTACATTGGACAGTACAACAACTAAAACTTGCTTTTCACCTCATCTGGACAGGACTTCATCAGAGTATCAGTTACAAGGTGTCACATACCCATTATGTATGCTCCTGTTACTACAACAGCCGAAGTTTACATACAGAACTACATTAATTTAATAGTGATATAACAAACGTGCAAATTAGTTATACAAATCAAATACCATTAAAAGAGTTTCTGCTGCATCCAAGTGCTCTGAAACTATTAAACTGATGTAAATACTGGCATTTAGCACAAAGATTCTCATAAACCAACCATTCTTAAAACAAGTTCAGTCATATACTTCTTGTTATGTATTTGATCCTTCTTTTATCCAGATTTCCAAAGATCTCCTTCTAATTTCTTGAACATCTTCTGACTTCTACGCAGCTTTTCTGTCATCACTGTCTCTGATGCTATTATATATAGAATAAAGGATGGGGAAGTGTGTGATATGAGAATTTAATGCACCCAAGGTGCAGGATATTACATAAACCCAGAAGACACTGCCCGAGGGGGTTTATTAAATCATCCCACACCATGGGTGTGCATTAAATTGGAGGTCACATACATCCCCATCCTTTTTTTATATTATATCTGGTGAACAATTTTTTTTCCAGCCTGATTTCTGTGTCTGTGTGTGACACGACACACAGTCTGTGGCCTTTTCAACTTTATTTATTAATATTTTTTTAAAGACTGCCAGTAGACATCGTAGTCACAATTGCTTGTATGCAGTCAGGCACAGAAGGGTTTCTGCTTGCAGTGTAAATCGAGTATTGCTGGGGAATGGCAAGATCAACCAGATAAGATTTTTTTATTTAAAGGCAGGATCAACCTTATAGATGGATATATATAGACTATGGTAGACAGTAGTGCTACCAGATTAGCTGAGGAGCCATTTCTATGTTAAACCCTCAAAACTTTGCAATTTTAATAACTTTGCAAACTGTTTGATGGATTTGTCTGAAATTTGGAATTTATGATCAGAACCACAGGGCCTTGGGATCTGCCAAGTTTCGCTCTGGTCGGATATACGGCTTGGAGTTATTAAGTATGATATTTATCTGTCGCTGCTACACGCTTTTATGGAATTCTGTGGTTGCGCCTACAGTTGTGACCAGCCTGAAATCTTCAGGAACGTGCAGCCAGGGTCCCTGATGCATTTAAAGATTTCGTGAAAAATATTAAACGGTTCAAAAGTTATTCAAAAACAGTTTCATTATAAGTCAATGGAAAAGTTAAAAGTTCAACACTTTCGCAAATGCATTTTACTTTCGCAAATGGGCCTGTTACTTTCGCAAATCGCCATTTTGTTTTCAGTTGGTGATCAGAAAAATGGTTGGCATTTAAATTTGGGACCCTCTAGCAACCTAATTTTTTTTTGTATTCACCTAGTCGGGCCCTGAAGATGCTTGCCATGTCTTTTATTTTGTGGTAAAACACCCCAGAAATATGTTTTTCAAATTTCTGGAAAAGCACTTTCACAAATTACTTGCTCACGAAAAATGTCAATTTTATGAAGTTGCAATTGCGCACAGTACTTTTCAGTCTGTGGAAAATGATAGTAATTTTTTGGCACTGCACTGCAAAACAACCGTTGGGAGTTTTGGGCTGAAATTTGAGGAACGCAGCCGACATCTCACAGATGTGCATTTCAGTGTTGTATTGAAAAAATATTACATGGCGGCAAAGTTAGGCACTCCAAAGTTGACAGTTTTTCCATAAGATGACATTACGGCACCGAGCATTACAGGAATCCTTTGGCACCCTGCTGCAAAATAACGGTTCAGTCTTTTTCCTGAAATTTGAGGAAGACAGCCAACAGTACACAGATGTATCTTTCAGTAGTTTGGTGAAAAAATATCACATGGCGGCAAAAGTTACGGCACTCCAAAATTGACAGTTTTCCCATAAGATAACATTACAGCGCCCGACATAACAGAAATCATTTGGAACCCTGCTGCAAAATAACGGTTTGGTCTTTTTTCCTGAAATTTGGAGGAAGACAGCCAACAGCCCTACAGATGTGCCTTTCAGTAGTTTGGTGAAAAAAACATTACAGGAGGCAAAGTTATGGCGCTCTGAACTTTCTTTTTCCCATAGGATAACATTATGGCGTTCGCTCGCCTTTCAGGCCGGTATCTCGAAGCGGCGAGAGATATGACTTTTGTCGGGAACTTCTTAGCCCCACAATGGGGCTAAGATTCAGATTAGCCAGGACAGTTGTAAATAATATGACTTTTAATTTTTTTTCTACGCATACGGTTCCTGAGATATAATGTATTTAGTATTCCAAGATCTCATTTTCTCTTCGATACTCATTATTTTGCATACATTATTTGTACTCACTGTCTTTCTCAATGCAGGTTTTGGGAAAACCAGCCTGTGCGCTACATTACTGTTACTGTTGCCCTTTCCGCTTGCGGATCCGCACTCTGCTTCACTCTACCATTGACGCCTGCGCCACCATGTGCGTATCCTTATGCTTTTCACTTTGCGCTATGCTTTCTGTTATTTTTGCCATTTCTGTCTACAGTACTGTTTATCTCACTGTTTCACTTTACATCACCATGCCCATTGACATTTCTGTTTGCAGGCACCATGTTACTATGTGAAAACACATCACGTGGCAGACCATTCCGTCCGCCACCATGTGCATTACCCTTTCTGTTCTCATTCGTGCTTGTGTTCCATGCGCCACTGTTAGCATTTCTGTTTGCGTTGCTGTCCCTGTTAGTATGCCACAACACATCATGTGGCAGGAGCGAAGGCCCCCGCCGCTGCATTACATTCACTATTTCTGGTTATCATTCTCAAAGAAGGAAATTAGAGGCAAAAACTCCATTTAATGCATTAGTTAGGGTTGTTCCACGCGACAAAAGTGAAATTCGCTGTTAGGGTTGAAAACCCCTGGACCCCCCCACCCCCAACGGCATTGGGGTGCACATTGGGATCGTGGGTCCCTAACTCTCACCCATTCTCCTATACTTCTTCTGCTTTACACATGTCATGGGGTGAGAGTTGGGGCTGGCCGATCTGTCTTGCAATGCCAGTTGAGGGTGGCGAAGAACTCAGGGGTTCAACCTAACAGCAGGTCTCACTGACATGGGGAGTCTTGATTTTACAACTATATATATATATATATATATATATATATATATATAGTTTGGGGAAAGTGCAGAGTGTTGTTGTGGTGGCTCCTCACTAATGAAGATATGTTTGAGGAACTGTTTAGCCCACCCACAAAAGGAGGAGAGCCAATGACAGAGTGCTTGCTTTTGATGCGAGCACATCATTTCGCTCCTGCATGTTCACACCCTGAAAATCCACCCCGACAATTCACTCCCAACTAATTCACTCCCATCCCTTTTGCTCCACATTATTTCACTCCCTAGCAAAGACAACAGCATTCCGGAAACCATCATCAAACATAATAATTTTTCTTACCTTAAAGTCAGCATTGTTCTCTTCAGAATCACAGTGCAGTACTCTCCCTTTGTCATGTGACATATGACTAGTCATGTGATGCAGTGACGTTAGCGTCAATGTTAGTGCAGAAGTTCATACATTCATCCAGCAAAAACAACATCTTTATTTAATGTAAATTATTAAAATCATGATGCTTTTCTTTGTTTTTAAATTAATACTCAAAACAGTGAGCCACTCCTCATAAAAATTCCTCTGTTGTGCATTCGGAGGACTTGCCGATAATGTGTTCGAGCGTTGACGCGTTGTCCTTGATACACCCGCTTTTGAAACAACTGGGTGCAATCCAGCATTATTTGTTCAATGTCTGCCTCCCGCTTGCATTGTATGCCCTTCATGCCTTCAATAAATTTCCACAAGGTTGGGTGAGACATACAGAGGATTGATTGCATGCCTCTATGAAATGCTTCTACAGTGCTATTAGTTTTAGCTCATTTTCTGTAACTGTATCAAAGTGGTTCCAGAGTGTGACTGGGAACTGTGGTTGTCTCGCCCATTGCCTCTTCTATTCCTCCTGCCAATCCAGGTGTCTTGAAATAGTCTATAATTGGCTCCATCTCAGAGGAAAAGTAAGTGTTTCATCTGAATTTCCTCGAACCGAGCCACAACCTGATCAGGAGGTAGAAGGCAAGGGCTGGCAGATAACGACACTTTAGGCTGGATTCGCTATCAACTGCATACCTTTGCCCTAGCCCTTCAGCCTGAATCTTTCTGTAGATGCATTGGCAAAATGGAAAAAAACATCCGACTTGTCTTGCATTTGGGGAAAACAGATTTAAAGGCCTGAAATGTAGCTTTTCAAAGTCTGTCATAATGACAGAGGGGTCCAAGCGTGGTTTAAATCTTTTAGACTGGGCAGCAATCTTTCATAAATTTCTTTTCTTTACCATGTAGTAGGGCATAAATTGCAGGCTGCATACACCCAAGTCATTCTCAATAATTACATACATTTGAGTGAATAATGGTGAATTACACACTAAATGTACCATCAGCGATACTGATGCTTACACTGTTCAAGGAATGTTAAGTTGCTTTCTGTGCGAACACAAGAATCCAGTTGCTGTCAGGACCACTGTCATATAGTAAAAAGTAAGTTTACTTCACTGCCAGAACTCCTCTCATCATCCGATAATACTCAGGAATTATGATATCTGACAGTCCGCTGGGATTTGGTGGGCTCCGTACATGGATGCGCTTGTATAGCGCTTACATTTTGGTCTACCATTGTTCCTGAGCAGCTAAGACATGTTGTCCTTATAATGTAGCAGAACCTGAGCAGTCATATCCTGACTACTTTCTGCTCGGTTTTTAGCTCTATTGATGGCTTCACATCTCTCAACTGCAGTCGAGTCAGGAGTGTGAGTGCTCACTAAATGTATGACTATAGTTGGGTCCTCGTAACTGGCAGTGTGAACCCTGGCACTGCATGTTTTGTCTTTTTAACAGCTCTTCGACAAATAGACTTCCCATTATACCCCCCATTTGTGGTGAGTATATATGAAGTTGTTATGGTCCACTAGTTTCTTTTCTTTCGCTCGGACAGGATAATTTTAGTTTCCATTCTGCAGACTGTGAGCAAGCACTGTAGTAACAGAATCAATTTCCACAGTGCAGCTTTTATAACTTTCCATAGCAACAGGCTGAGCACATTATTGAATTATTGATTGACAGCAACAGTAAATAGCAAAGTCTGGTATGGGTTGACAAGGAGTGAATTTTCGGGAGCGGGAGTGAGTTGACAAGGAGTGAGTTTGCAGGAGCCAATTGACAAGGGGCAGTCATCGAATGAGTTGACGGGCAATTCAGCGGGAGCAAATTGATGTAGACCCACTTTTGACAGACATAGCATGTGTTTGCCATAATAACTCATGGGTTATTATGGCAAATATCAACTGGCTGTGCCCTAAAAAAATGTTGCTCACCAGTTATTAAAATCTTTAAAGAGCTGCTGATGCCAAAAGAAAACTGGAAAACATAATTAATTACAATTCAGCTTGCATTCCATATGTATTAATACAGTTCTCTTCCTTGTTATTTATTACTGAGTAAAGTTGCATGAGTACATGATATTTATCCCTTAGATTTCCCTTAGAGTTTATCTGCCTCTGTAGCTTACTCCCTACTACAAGTCATAATGCTATGTTGTGACATCACACTCTTCATACGTGAGTAACATTGATGTCACAAGCATTATGACCTCAGGTAGGAGAAAGTAGTAGATAGATGAACCTTCAGGTGCAAGGATCCTGTTTTCATGCAAATGACCTCAGTAATAAATAATGGGGAGGAAGAATACAAAATTATTGTGTAATACAAGCTGAACTGTGTCTAAATGTTATGTTTTGTTAAAGTTCTCCTGATGGTGTCAGCTGCTCTTTAATATGATATAAATGATGTTGTCATTACTACAGTACCCTAAAATGGAACAGTAGCAGCGGAGAAGGATAGTTATATACCAGTGTTAACTCTAGCATTTATAAATGTTATGTATGCTTTTATTCTTCTGCCCTTACTGTTCCATTTTAGAGTACTGAGGTTCTGAAACTCAATCTGTCATCGATGCAGAATATTGTTTCACTTTTAGTAATTAAATCATCATTTATCATACCACGTTAAAATGTGTAATAGTGTCAGAGTGAGTGATAACAGAAAAGCCCTATAGAGTCAGAAGATTTTCAAGAAATCAGAGATCTTTTGAAAATCTGGATAAAAGAAGGATCAGATACAGTATATAAGAAGTGAATGACTGGACTTGTTTTAAGAATGGTTGGTTTATAAGAATCTTCAAAGTGAACTTCAGTTTTTATATCGATTTAGTAGTTTCAGGGCACTTGGGCCCAATAGAAACTGCTTTTAATGTATTTGTGTGTAAAATTAATTTGTATGTTTGTTACATCACTATTAAATGTTTGCAGTTCTGCATGTGCACTTTAGGCTGTCATAGTAAGAAGGAACATATATACTGGGTATGTGACACTTTGTAGAACACACCTCTGATGAAGTTCCGTAGCTGAGGTGAAACTAAGTTTAGATGTTGGCTAATCTGATGTAGCTGCTGCTGCAAATATGGACTGCTGAATCTAGTGTACTTCTCTCGCCAGGTATTCTTTTATACCAGCTATTAAAAATTATAGTATGTATTGGATCTGGTTTTGCCACTGAAAGTATGTACACTAAATTGTTCTGAGTAGCATATATTTATTTATTTAGTTTTGTTAACTGGGTAGGGTGCACTAGTCATGGCAATGACTATTTTCAGCCACGACCGGGAGAGTACAGAACAGAGAAAACTAAATGCAGAGCATTAGTGATAACATAACTATACATCATGACACTACATTAAAAAGAACAATGTTTCAAGGATGGGAATTTATTGCAAGCAGGAGATGAAATAACAAGCAAGGTAAAATATACAATTTAGAGTAAATTCATTAGGAGGAAAAACAATGCAATTTACTAAGGTCATATGAGCAGATGTGACAGCATAAACACTACACTGGAAACAAGAGGTTAACCTCTTGTTTGAGGCTGAGGATGCAGGGAATGTAACATGAACAGGCAAGGGGTGCCTCCCAGGTGTTGCTAATTAGAGGGATTGCTGAAAGGCAGAGAGAATCCAGCAAGGAGTTAGAAGCTGGAAACTGCTGCAGGGAGCAGAGTCTTCTGGGCAGAGAACCCTGCAAAATGGAGGGTGGAATGTGAGACAGGAACCAGAGCAGAAAGCCAAGGAAAATTATTAAGTATTGAGAGTGCCTCTGGGAAAAGTTGAAACCTGCTGCTGAGAAACAGACCATTTCTAGAGCAGAGAGTCCTGAGGTAAAGGATCAGTCTAGCCAGTTGGGCCAAAAACAGTCAGTGGAATGTGCTGCTGATAGCCTACAAATAAGGCAAAAGGGAAAACTGTCTGTGTTTTATTTGAGACTGTGCATTCAAAACTGCTGGCCCACAAACTTTTTGTTTTGTTTGAGACTGTATATTGAACGAACTGCTGGCCCACATAGGTGGTTCAAAGATTCCTTTGTCAAGTCAGCCTGAAAGAACTGTTTTGTGTTAACCTTTATGCTACCTGACCAGGCTGGAGAAGTTGAACTGGCTGATTATGCTGGAGCAACAACTTACATTTGAAGCAATAAAAGTAGATTTTGTTTTATGAATTCTAAACCCAGCGTGTTGCCTCTCCATCTACCATAGGCCAGCTTGTCACAGCAGGTTATCAGACAAATTAGGTTAGGATAATGCATGGAAGGTATATATTGTGAAATCAGTGCAGTTTTGTTCTGTAGCTTTTAGATATTGCACATAGTGCATACCAAGCTTTATGGTGGTGGGTGCTACTTTTAAGTCGTGTTTTATCTTGTCATTTTGATGACAACTTCTATGCTGGTACCAAAGATCAGGTTGCTGAAGGTGACTTGTTGCCTTGTGCCCCTGTTCACATCATCATGTTGCCTATCTGCATGATTGAAAGAGAAAAATTTAATTATAAAACATGATAGTTTTCCAGATTTTGATTGCACAGAAAATATGTTGTTAAGACTTGACTTTGTTTGTAAACTTACCACTATGGCATGCCAGGGACGGCATTATGTTGATCAGAATGATAGCCTCATAGGATGCCCAGGCAGTAATTGCATTCCCAGCCCTGCAAGTCTTAAGACACAATCGCCTGGCTAGCCAACATGAATCAAGTCACCTCCCACACCCTTTTAACAAAGCCCCACAGGGCGCTGGCCACATCCCGGATCCCCACTCCCAACTCTCTACATCAATTCCACTAGTAGATGGATCTAGGTCCCCAGCTACTGAAGATTATACCTTGTACCTAGCCTTTGGCTGTTGTAAATGATACCTGTGTACCTGACAATATTTGGCCTTGTCATGTTTCTTTGCACTTACCAGATAGCTTATGTCTCTGTTAGTAATGTTTCACCCTTGTAATTTGTTTACACTGGGCTCCACCCCCCATTGTTTTCTTGTTCTCAATTGTTCACACTTTGTTGTACCTGACGTGGAACCTTTGTAAAGGGCTTTTGCTCAAAGGCAATGTCCCAATCTTGAAATAAATAAATGCCCACCAGCAGCTAACTGTAATGTTCTTTTGCAAAGCAGTGGATTTAAGAAGGCTAAACAATAAGTCTGAGTGAAGTATGACACTGATATTGGGAACTGCAGCAAGAACCCAAATAGCATACATTTGCAAATTTTGCACCTTAAGTGCAATGCAACACATTTGATTGAAAACATGTTTAGAACCAGCCAGAATGATTAAAAAGCAGCATTTGTGTGATTAGAAAGTCTTTATCAAAAGCACCACAGGAGAAGGACCACGGGCAATTCAAAGAAACAGTAACTAGTAGCCAGATTTTATTTACTATTTACAAGGTGTTTCCTTGAGAGAAATATTTTCTCTTAATGAACAATTTCAGAATTTTAAGGGTTCTGCAGCAATGCATGCCCATATGGTGGAATAATGACCCCTAATAATTTTTTAGTACTTAGGGAAATCATTATTTCATTATAGCAATTTTATGAAGACAGCCAGCCAAGTGCCCATCAGCCACAAATGTTTAATTGTTCTAGTAAAGGCAGTTCTTAAGTTACTAAAGAAAAAACTGAAGACCCAAACAAGACATCCAGAGACACTACTGATAAATATGTGCAAGTGAAATATTGATTAAAAGCAATGACAAATAAATACATTTGTTTAATTTTTATATATTTTATATTTTTGGGTGGTTTGTTTAAAATATTTTTTGAAAGAACAACAATCAGATATTTTCTCTGCACACACTTCATTACACAGACTTTATTATATACATAACAAATATGATGTCAGTGATGTCACAGGACACAAACTCATGGCATATGACTATATACTGTATATAATATTCACAAGATCCTCTGGTCAAATATGGACTAAAGATACATACAATATACCATATGCATCATACAGTGGCCATTAAATTAAACAGATATACTGTAAATGCATGGCGTAAACGACACAGTAAACCAACTTGATCACTATAGGCCATAATACCTGCCATAGCATTTGTTTGAAAAGATGTACATAATTCATAAGGCTATACACTGCATATGATGCAACAACGGATGTGGGTTTGAAGATGCCTGGAAGACTTACACAGGGGCATGGAGATGCTATGGGACTAGTGGTTATAAACAAGAGAAGAGGGTAAGGTACTATGTATGGTATATACAGCAGGGTTAGGTACACTTGTTGATTCCTTAATCTGTGATCATGAAAACAAACAAAAACAGACACCCATAAATGGTTGATTATGAAGATGAGATATAATGGTATTTTTTGGCACAGTCCTCAAGCTAAACTGGTTCCAAATAATCACATATTCCCATCCAGTGTCTACAGCACCCGCCCCATCAAACTTTCTTGGGAAAAGTTGTCAAAACTGACATCCAGGGTCGTGACAAGGACTAACTTATATGATGTATAAAGCAATGGACTTGACACAGTTTTTTAACTAAAGCATAGTACCTCATCAATGTCATTAGTGGGAGTTTTTGCAAGGAAATATATAATGTTGCTTTATGGGACACCCTACAAAAGGAGAGGAGTGTAGTGCAATTGTTCTGATAAAGCTCCTTTTAACTGTAGTGAAATATTAACCATTTGCTGGCACAGCTTCAATCTGTGTTCATACTTTGTTACTGTGCTGTATGATTTTTAATCTGTATGTTCAAATAAAAGGCAAGATTATAAAAGAAACCTCTGAAGGCAGCCAGTGATTTTGTAGAGTGTTGTGAAGGTTTTGAGTACTTTACATATTACTGTTTGGTAGCCCTGCTGTAGCTTTATGTTGAATGACCTTAGCTTTTAGATCTACACTTTGTTTTGCATATACATAACATGTGACGAGCTTTACTTTTTGGAGGAGCACTATATATACATGAAATACATTACTCCAGTGCTGCCACTGCACACAACACAAGACACGGACCCACGTCAGATGAACATATTTTATTTATTTATTTATTGAAGTTTTGGATAACACCTTTGAGAACAAGCTCATTTCATAGGTTCCATGTCAGACAAACAATACATATTGGGAAAGTATGAGACGGAGAACAAACAAAACATCAAATTATACAAGACATTACAACAGTGTATAACTAGAGAAGTTCCAATACATGTGTCTTTGTACAATGTATGCCATAGTGCATGCCTGATTAAACCTGGAATTCAAAGGCTCATATTAGAGGGGTGGGGTCTTATGAAATGACTACAGGAGAATGAGAACAGACTCAGCATAATATATAATAATCAACAACGTAAGGGATGGCATCAGCCCAGGGGCCTTATCAGAGGTGAGAAGGTATGGGACAAAGCATTTTAAAGTGAGAAAGGGAGCTCAGGAGATATATCAGGGGAGGGGGATAGAGGAAAGCCATAGAGGGTGAGGGAAAGAGTGGAAGGGATCAAGAGGAAATGTGAAGGAGAATGATAAGCAACTTAGAACAGTTATTTACATGTGGAAAACAGTTATACAAAAGGTCAGGATAGCATAAGGTTAGAATAAGTGCTGGTCACAAGAAAAGGTTACTGGAAGTAGTCACAACTGGCATCAGCAACTATCTGTTGCTTAAGTTTATCCTTGTAGGAGCCCAAGGTGGATGCTGAAGTGATGTCATGGTGCATGAGTTCATCCATAAGCGGGCAAGGTAGGTAAAGGACCTTTGTCCCAGAGAAGCGCGACAGTGAGGTATATTAAAAATCTGGCTAGTAGAGCTTCTGGTGCAACGATGGTTGATAAGCGGGGTAATAAGCTTTTGCACTCCTGGGGGCATTTGCCTAAGCTTACTTTTTGGACAGTAAACATGTTTGGTACATGAGTCTACCTTTGAATTGGAGCCAGTTAGCCTGAGCGTATATGTCGCAGGTATGGAACAGACAGACTGAGCCAGTAAGGAGCCGGCATGCTTTGGTAAATGTAACTATGATGGTGAAGAGTTGTTTCAGTAGCTGATCCATAGATTGGTAAGCCGTAATCAATAAGCGAGACAAGAGAGCTTTGAATGGCCAGGTTAAGAGCCTCTGGGGTCAAACATCGCTATGCCTATAAAGTAGCTCAATCGGGTGTTAACAGCCTTAGCAATGTTGTCAATATGATAGGCATAGGTTATCGTACTGTCAATAGTAATCCTAGATATTTAAAGAGCTGAGCTAGCTCAGGGAGAGTCCTCTTCGTTGGTGATAGAAAAAGGGTAAGTTTTGTGCCTATTTTGGGAACTGGAGAACAGCATAGTTTTAGTCTTGTAATTCATAACTAACGTGCTTATGGAACCATCTTTTACAACTATGAAATTACTCTGTAGCCTAGATTCAAGAACCTTAGGGCCTGGATCACTGGTAAACTGGACAGCATCATCAACGTATAAAAGGATGTGACCCTGACAGCAGTAAGGAAGGTTGTTGAGGAAAATGCTAAATAAAAGAGGGCCCAAGATGGACCCTTGAGGAACTCCAGATAGGACAGGTCTGCTATCCAAGAGGGTGTTACCAGTCTTCACCTGCTGTATACGGTTGTGCAGGTAACTTTCAAACCAGGATACACTGTCACAAGCTAGGCCAATGGTGGTAAGCTGTTCGACCAGGAGGGCATGATTTACTGTGTTGAAAGCTCTGGTTAAATCAATGAAAGCAGCACCAACCGGTGTCCTTGATCTAAGAGTGGAGAATAAAGCCTGTGAACTCCAGAGGGTGGTAATGGTACTATGACCATTTCTGAACCCATGTTGTTGCGGGCATTGTAGCTGATATTTTCTAAGTACTCAACCAGTTGGTCAGCCACTATATGCTCAAGAGCTTTCGAAAGTGGAGGCAGGATAGAGAAAGACCTGTAGTTCCTAGTAATTGTGCAATCCTCAGTTTATGAACTGGTGTCACAGTGGCAGATTTCCATTTCTGAGGAAACTGAGAGTATCTAAGTGACATGTTAATAATATGTGTTAGAGGTGACAGAATTTCATCCAGCATAAGGGCTACAAACTTAAGATCCAGGGTGTCACCACCAAATCTTGATTTCCCTAATACCAGAGTAGGTAATTCCTGGTTTCATGGGCTGAGAGGGTTTTGAAGTAGAAAGGAGGATGAGAAGGGTGCAGAGTCTCTTTCCCAGAGTATTCTCTTGTGAGGGCATGAGAGAAGTAGCCGGGTGGTAGAAACCACTCAGGTCCATGAAGGCATTATTAAAAGTGTTAGCTAATAAGTTTGGGGTTGAGTGAGGGTACACCATTAATGTTAAGCATGGTAGGCAGATCTGAGGTCTCTCCCAGTGACCTCTTTAAGGTTAGCCCAAAATGTTCTGCCATCATTCCAGGTCTGAGCACTTCCTTATAATATTGATTTTTAGCTGCATGAATAGCCCTTGTGCAGTTGTTTCTAGTAGCTTTGTACCTCTGGATGTTGGCCTGGTTACACAGGGACCTAGACCTGTGCCATAGATGGTCCCTGGCATTCAGAAGCTCAAGGAGGTCTGGAAAACCAGGGATTACAGTGACCTTTGATTTTACGCTTTTATGAGGGGGTGCCTATCACATATAGCATTGAACTGAAGAATGAACTGGTTGAGGGCAATGTCAATGTTGTTAGTTGTATAAACCATTGACCAGTCCTGCTTATGCAGGTAAGCTTTTAGTGATTCAAGATGCCCATGGATGAGTACCCTGGTGGTAATTGTTCTAGCAGGTGGTTTAGAGAATTTACTCGCCAATGAAACAAGACTGGGGAGTGGTCACTGAGGGCATCTGGCAGTACGGTAGTGTTTGACATATATATGATCAGGGTGGTTAGACAGCACCCAATCCATTAAGGTATCTGCCCCAGTTTTATAGTTGATTCTAGTGGGGGCCTCGACTAGCTGGGTCAGGTGAACTGCTGAAACTGCATCTTTGAAAGGGCTTGTGTCAGGAGAGACCAATTGATATTGAAATCTCCTAACATGATAATTTCCAAATTAAGACTCAGAGAGCCAAAACACTCCAGGAGTGAATCAAAGCAGGAGGCCATCTGTCTGGGAGTAATATAGATTGAAAACACAGTTAGGGTTTTATTGTGTGCACCTAGAATCACTTTTGTGCCAAGGGCTTGCATGGTTATCAGTTTTGGGCAGAGTTAGGGCGAGACCTTGAAGGTTGTTTTGGGGGTAGATCACACAACTGCCCCCATGCTTGGAGAGATGATCCTGTCCAAAGACTGTAGCCTGGGATGGAAATGGAAGCATCTGCTACTTTTGGAGAAAATCATGTTTCTATGACTAAGAGGATGTCTGGGTTATGTTGTAAGATCCATGAATTCAGTACGTCCATTTTGGGAGGAGGAGGATGCATATATTAAGTGAGGCAATTTTAAGTGACAGTAGATAACTGTGGGTGTGCTGTAAGTTGTGGAGGGCCAGGGTTGGGGTGAATATTGCCAGAAAGCAGCAGCAACAGTAAGAGCCAGTCGACACAGATATTCCTTTAACTGCTTATTGCTGAGTTTGTGAAGCTTCCTCTGAGCTGAGTGCGCTTTACAGTTGGTTGTAAGTTGAAGATCCTAGGGAGGAGTGCCAAGGGGGTAGTCAGCTCGGGCAATGAAATGGCAACCCCAGCCACCAGAGGAATACAGCTTCCATGGCACAGTCAGACAGTCACAGCATTGGGATAAGGTGATAGTACTATAAACACATAAATGATTACTATCCAGTGTTGGCGAGGTAGATGTTAGAAACTTATCACAGGCAAGGTCAGATAGGGTCAATAGAGAAGCAATATAATGCCTCTAGGAAATAGACCCGTTATAGGAAACATTATGATACCAAGGAGTGCAGCAGTAAGGACACATGCAAGGTCCCAAGCACAGTGCAAGGTTAACTATACAATATATTTACAAGCTTCTATTTTCATGCATCAGGATATGCACTAAAGACACATTAAAACATATGTAACATGCAGTGGCTTCAAAAATGAAATAGATGTAAAGGCATGTACTGAATGGCACAGCAAACAAACAGGCTAGCTCAATAGGCCATGATGTCAACCACAGTTTTGGGTGTCTGAAAAACTAGATAATACATAAAGCATTACATATATACACATTACACTGCTCATGATGCAACACAACAGGATTGAAGAAGCCTGGAAGACACATACAGGTGGGCACAGAGGTGAGAGTGGGATGCATTTATCAATTGGTGCACTTAACTAGTACAAAATCCAAATGCTCTGCACACAGAGATAACATGGGGTGAGTGGTCATGGACAAAAGGATAGGGTTGGCTATTATATTTAAGTATCTAAAGCAGGATTAGCAACAGTTGTCAATTCCATAATTTGTGAGAATGACAAAACCAGACACACACTCAAAGTTGGTTGTTCCAAAGATGAGATATGGTGGTACTTTTTGGCAGAGCCTAGCAGCTAAACTTGTAGCAAATTGTTTAGTACCACAGTGTCTCATCTTCCCATATACTGTTTTCTGCAGCACCAGCCTCTTTCAAACTCTCCAGAGAAAAGCTGTCAAAACTAACATCCAGGAGGTGACAAGGATGGTGAATAAAATCCTTATTCATTTTAAGAAATAGGATCATCTTCACATTCCCAAGCTCAGTCTGATGTAGCTGTCACATCCAGTAGCCTGAAAGGTGCTGAACACAAGCTCTGAATACAGACAGCTGCATGGGCATGGATTTTGGCTACATAGTCCTCATCTCACCACTATTATTAACAATTATATTTAGGTAGGGATAGTTTTCCTTTTTCTATCTAGGTATTAAAGGTCCTTTGTCATCTTAAGACTGATTAATAAAATCCAGAGATGCAGGCTGACTATGCTGTCAATTTGTGTATACCGTTTATAAAACTTAGAGTATGCGGTTAAGTTTTTTCTTTTTTGTATACTAAAACCGAACATATGACTATCCTTTACATTCAGGTTGTGGTTGATTGTGGTACAAATTCTTACTAGTAGATGTGCCCTTTGCTTGTCAGTCTCTGAAATAAAGATTCAGATTATGAATTAATTTAATTCATTTTTAATAGTTTCTTCTTTTGAATTGCCTCCTGTCTATAAGGCTTTCATCTATGCCATAATAATTTTATTTTTCATTGTACAGATTACCAATTGTAAATTATTATGTTTATTTTGGATGGACGTTATGCAATTACCTAATGAATTGTCAGTGTGTAATTGATTAGAAATTCCATGAATTATAAGTATGTAAAAAGAAGAAAAGAAAATAGCCTGCAGAAACAGCTCACATCACACTTGTATTTTGGAGTTCCAATACTGACATATCAGAACCACAAGCTATAATTGTACAGTGTCTGAAGTATTCTTCCAGCCGACAACTGGTGTTGATGGATTTTTGTGACACTGATTTCATTGTGGTCCTCACCATCAGATTTATCAAAGACATCTAATCCAAAAGTAATGTCCCTGGTGCAGGCAATGGCTCATCTTTACCATCCATCTCTGCTTCTTCAGTGCTTTCCAGATGTTCCTTGACCATGGAATCTTCTGTGGGACAAAATCCACCATTTTCACCAAGCCGTCATGCAGGACATCTCCCCAGTGTTCAATATCACAGGTCCAACATTGTCAACCAAACCTATTGGTTCTCAAGGAAAACATGTTGCACTCTTCTGCTGCTGTGGAGGAAATTTGGCATGAGTTGACCCCAGAATCAGTATAATTTCCTACCAGTCACTATCCTACTCCAAGGATGCATGTAAGAATCTGAGCTGTCCGAACTGATTCCTCATGATGGCAACAAAAGTTCCAAGACCATTAACAACATCTTCACCATCTCCCAGCCAGTAGTAGACACCATAACATTTGCTGCACTGATTTTATTGATGAGCAGATAGTCATGGATTGCCAGCTTCTGCTCTTAACACCTCTATCCTTTACTCTTTAATGTCAGTCAAGCATGCCCAATGTGCCATCATTGCCATAGAATCCATGATTTGATCACTTGGCCATATGACAGCTGCGAGCAGTGGTTGCGCCCAGGACAGGGCCTAATGGGGTACTTACCCCAGTAACAATATGCTGCACTTTGCTTGTGCCCTGGTTCTAGTTATTATGCTTTCTGTGACTGTTAGTGTATTTTGTTTTGTTACATTTCTGTTTTTGCTTGGGATAAGGCAGTCGGGAGGTCGATGTACTTTTCTGATATCCACCCATCCCACCCATCTCTTTCTACAAGTTAGCACCAGCCTGCTTGATTGTTGTATACAGGCTGGTCCTGTGGTGTCCTGACTCTTGCACCTCACACTCACCATCAATGATTCCATAGGGGTGAGTCATGGTGCTACCCGTACCCCATTGATTTGTCACTGGTCAGTCTGGCATGTGGAACATGCCCATTCACACACCTCCTAATGTGTCATCACACACACTCATGTACAGTACAGCAGAGGCTCCAACCCAGTTACATCCTGAAGCTGCCACCAAATTGTAAACTGCAGGCATCCCATGTAGCTCAGCTGCTAGTATGCATGATCAACTGAGTAGGCAGAGACTCTGAGCTGTTGTTGTCCCTTGGGCCTGGGCATCAAAAAATGTATGAATTATAATTCATGCCTTGACACTGCCAAAAGCTTGGTAGCTCTCCAATAGCACAGCAGTTGCACAGCAGAAGCCACTCCTACCACTGCTGGTCATCACAGTGGAGGAAGAGTGAGCCAGTAAGGGTTGAGGATCAGGTGATGTTGGCCTGGCCTCCTTGGGGTTTTAATTTTATGCCCAATCAGCCATTACCAATTCATTCCACCTCAGCAGCAAGAAAGGGCAAGGAGGAAGATTACTTAGGGCAGGCGAGGAGGAGGAGGGCTCCAGGCCCGTGGTGTGGTGTGATGCTAGGTCATCTCATTGCAACTTGATGAGAGAGCAGAGAAGGATGATCATGTACAGAGACCACAGAATAATTTAGAAAAAGCTAGACAGAAAGCACCAGCTCCTAGTTCTAGTCATTCTGGCCAAGTCAGTCATGTATCCAGTCTGACCACAGTGCTCTTCATTTCATTGTTGATTAGCAACCAAATTGGCCAAGTGAGCAAAAGTTTCAGCTGTCTACAGCCTGCTTGCTTCCTCCCAACCCTGTTGTTCCAAGTCCTACCAGTGCACATCAGGTGAGTACCTAATAACCGATAGTCTGATGGTATCTGGTGTTTGCCATCTGATCCATTCGGTGGTCCTTCCTGGCCTCCTGCCTGCAGCCAGGCCAGGTCAACCTTGCCTGGGTGCCACCTTTGCCTTCTGTCATTTGTGCTTGCTTAATGTTGTTACCACTTAGTTAAATGAGGTAGTACCTAGTGAGTCGAAAACACACACTTCTCTTTTAATTATATTTCCTTTCCTGGGACTATAAAATACATTCTACATTTATCAGATGTTCTTAGGACAGAACGGAATGTGGGCAACATTAGTTCTAAGTAGTTAAAATTGTTTTCACAGTTTTGTTCTGAACTACCTGTGTAACCAGTCTCTTCCTTTGCTAGCAGGTCTCCCTTACTACCTCAGGATAGGGTAGATGAGACCCTGGTGGTAGATAAACCTATGGTTATCTAGTAGTGGATGGACCCAGGAGGGACAATTAAGGATTTCTGGTGGATATGGACATACTGTAAGCATTTTTTTGTGCTGAAGCATTTGCCAACTTCTTGCTTTTTCTTCTTTCCTGTCCTCTACACAGTGGACACAACAGCTTGCCCTTCCTTTACCAAAACAAATAATGCATGCCATGAACAGGAGAGGAGAGGATGACTAAAGTATAGAAACACAGCATTTGTCAGCAGAAAAGGACTGCTTAGCCCACCCAGTCTGCCCAGATGGCCCCTCTCAAGTCTGTCTCCACATGACCCTTCCTCCTTCCTGCCTATTTACTAATATTCCCTGTCTATCCCATGCATTCTTGAAGCCCTCCTACTCTTTCACTTCTGCTGTACCATTCCCAGTACACAATCTTTGTGCTCTGAATGCTAAAATTATAATAACTGTTAATTAATATACTAAACTTATTTCAGGTTTCTTGTTCTTTTATATGTAAACTCTAAGTACCATTATCTTTTTACTAGAGCCACCTAATTGATATCAGGGTTCCATTTTTAAAGAGTCTCCAACCAACCTTTTAAAATACAAAACCATCTTCTGCTACATTTTTAAACCTTTTCTCCAAAATCTTTTGTTTGCAAACTCAGAACAAAGTTGTTCCTGAGGCGTGCTCACCTTCAATGCACTTTTGTTTGTAAAATGCCATACAAATGTATTTAGTCTGTATAGTTAAGTGTCCAGGTGACCTTATCTATGTGGGCATGACTACCAGGACAACGTAAAAGATTTTTATTATTTTGAATAGGTTAGTTAAAACATTTTAAAACAGAACCCTAATGTTAAATAAAGACAGCTCTAGTAAAACGTTAATGGTACTTAGAGTTGATATATAGAAAAACAGAAACCTGAATGAAGGGTTTAATAAATGAATTATGGGTTATTATAATTTTAGGATTTGGAGCACAAAGTTATATACAGAGGAATAAAGAAAACTAAATACAAAAGGTAGGAACAAAATGATTTATTATAGTTATAGTTTGAATGAATTGCAATTAAGGGTATAGCCGATGTTATATACTGTAATGTTGTATTTATTTTTAGAAGTAGCGCCCGTGCTAATAAAGTTTTGAAATGATATAAAGGAAGTGATAAAACCATATTAAGACAATGAATAAGTTATATGTATTACATAGATAATAATGCATGGGGTGGTGTGCATTATGAGCATTTATCATTACCAAGGTGTGTGATGCAACATAAACCCTGAGAGCAAAGCTCAAGGGATATATTCAAGCAACACATAACGAGGTTGTGTATTAAAGCTGAGTGAGCACACCACCCCATGCCTTATTTTATACAATATCTGGACATCAATTTCTTTTCTTACCTTTCTTTCTTTATAATGTGTCTGTCTCCTCCTTCCCCACACAGATAAGTGGATTTGAAAGTGTATGCTGATTACAGTCCTGTAAAACACATAAACTATTTAATTAATTGAAAAAATAGCCAAGTCAATAACAACTGACTTTAGTTGAGTTTTATTTGAACATACATAGATACATAGATACATAGACAGTGTCGCAGAAGGCCTATGGCCCACCCAGTCTGCCCATTTGAGCTTGTAAGTTCAGTTTGTTTTTCTAGAAGTATGTTGCACCTTACCCTGACCTCCAGAATTCCTTTATGTCTATCCCATGCATTCTTAAATCCCGTGATTGTTTCAGCCTCCACCACTTCCTCTGGCAGGGTGTTCCACTTGTCCACCACCGTTCTGTGAAGAAATTCTTTCTCATGTTTCCTCTGAATCGTCCTCCTCCAACTTCATCCCATGCCCTCTAGTCCTGGAACATCTTTTCACTTAAAAATAGTGTTTTCCTGCACCCTGTTCCTCCCTGTAAGATACTTGTATGTCTCTATCATATCCCTCTCTCCCTCCTCTCCTCCAGGGAGTACATGTTCAGTTCCTTCAACCTGTCTTCATAGGACTTATGATGCAATCCATGCACCATCTTTGTTGCCCTCCTGTGAACCTTCTCTACCCTGTCTATGTCCTTACGTAGGTAAGGTCTCCAGAACTGTACACTGTACTCAGGTGGGGCCTCACTAGTGTCTTGTATAGCGAAATTATGACCTCCTTTTCCTGCTGGTGATGCCCCTGCCTCATACATCCCAGCATCCTATTTGCTTTACCTGCTGCCTTGTCACACTGTTTCCCTACCTTGAGGTCATCAGAGATGATAACCCCAATATCCCTTTCCTGCTTGGTGCATGCTATATCCTCACCCCCAATTGATATATTGTGCCAGGGTTTTGTGCCCTATATGCATTATCTTGCACTTCTTTGCATTGAATCTCAACTGCCAAACCCTTGACCATTCTTCAAGTTTCTGCAGGTCGCTTCTCATTCTGTCTACACCCTCTGGTGTGTCTACTCTGTTACAGAGCTTTGTGTCATCAGCAAACAGTGAAATTCTGCCTTCTAGGTCCTGTGCCATGTCACTGATGAAGATGTTGAATAGGACCGGTCCCATGAGATTGAAATAGTACAAATAGCACTAGTGACAGTCAGAATGCTTTTTAATCAAATAATCAAAACTTATGCTGAAACTGCTGCAAATTGACATTTTGTAAACAAAATAACTTATTGCCAAGTTACAAATAAATTTTTTGAAGAGTGTGCTTTTACCTTTCAAATCAGCTTGCCGTGATGACCAGGAAGAGCCGTTTATTAACTGTGGCTCAGTTTGGTGTTGAGAGAAGCGGAAAGTAAGTGGAACAAGTGTTACTTGATGATGTGCCTGGTTTCCAAGGAAATGCAGCAGAAATAGCAAGGTACATGCTCAGAAGGAAGATGAATGGATACTATATGAAGTCGCTTTCACAACCACACTGTAATTGAAAGAAGTGCAGGAGTGCCTTGAGGTAACAAGCTGTTTGTCGTAATAACTGGCTGGATATTATGGCAAATAATAACTGGCTTATGCCATTGAAAAAATTGATGGCCATTTATTATAATGGATTACAAAATGAATTTTTGATTTATGTATAATATTGTTGTAAAATAGGTCTATGCTACTCTTGTGGAATCTATGTGAAATGCTGAGAAACAGTAGCCTTAAGGAGTATGATCCAAAGGGTAAATAAAATTTATGAATTATTGATATTTTGGCTGAGCTGTATCATTGTACCAAGTGTTTTTGAAGATAGATTGTTGCTGCCACATCTTGGTCAGAAGGCTACCTAGTGTGTGTGTGTGTGTGTGTGTGTGTGTGTGTTTTTCAGGAGTGCCATCTGCACCAGTTTGACTAAGGCATAAAATCCCTAATAAAGATAGGTATTGAACAGTGAATCCAGGATGCTGAATCCTGTGAACAACCCCCATGCTGGCTTCCACAGGTGACCCAAATCCATTCCCAAACCTGGGTCACTGCTGTGTTGGTATTTCCTTCCAACCAACCCACTTTAACCCCTCCCAACATCTGTATTTGTATCAATCATACTAACCCAGTTTTCACTTTATGTCTATAGGTTCAGTGGAATAATGACAAGACACCAGCCCTGGCATTGAGGACATTAATCATGTGTATCAGATAAGTATTGTTTCATGGTTAGAGTACCTTGTTTGTCCAGTTAGTTACTAATGAGCTGCAGATTCTTTTGACACCATTGCTATTCTTATTTTACAGTATGACTGGATGTTCCTTCAAGCCACCCATCTCATAATCCACAGGACCCAGGTAAGAAATCTTTATTATTAGGACTGTATCTAAGTTAGGATGGTATGGTGTAGTGGTGCAACTAAAAGCATGAAGACACTTGTCTTTTACTGGTTAGTTGTTTGGTGATGGAGGGCTAGAAATATCTTCACAATTCCATTTATTTCAATTTCACGTAGATCCCAAATGACCCTGCACAAATGAGGATACGATCCTACTAGCACAGAAAGAAGGAAAATTCATTGCAAAACCAACTTGCATTAATGGAGAGATTAAGGTTGAAGAACACAAAACACACAAAAATGTGAAAAACAGGATTTAGAGTCTCCAGAGTTTTGGTGAATCAGTGGTGGGGTGTTTCTTGGGGTTTTCAACATAATGCCCACCCTCTCCCCTGAGCAGAATTAAGTCAGACATAATCTCTTTTCTTCATGCAAGGTCTGTGGTTCCTGTCTGAAGAAAGCTATGACTGAGTCTGTTGGCAACGTGTGGCAAGCCATATTTTTAACCACCAAAGAGTATATGATTATGAGGCACTGGCTTGGAGTTGTACCTTGTACTTTGGAAAGGAGGTTATAGGCTGGAAGGTAGGTGGTATGCATTAGGGCTGACAACCCCAAGGACCCCCACCACTGACTCACCAAGACTATGGAGATCAAATCCCTGTTTTGTTTTGTTTTCCATTTCCTACTTTGTACGCTTCATGTTCTTCAGTCCTAATGTTGGCATTATTTAGTTCTTGCAATGAATAATCTTAATGTCTGCATTATTTAGTTTCTTGCAATGAATAAATGCCTAAATGCTAAATATTTGACTTAAGGTGGCAACAGTTAATTTTAGTTTTCTAACTCCATGGCTCGGGCTTAGTCACTTGCAATTCTTACTCTTGCTCACTCATTGCTAGTTCAATATAAAGTAAATATGACCATGAAAATAATTTTTAATGTGTGAGGAAATGAATTTTGAATAGACTGAGAGTAAGCACGTGTTGTTTGGTGTGATCATTTTACTTGAATGACTGTGGGAAACATTTTAAAACAAAAAGATGTGCATGGTGTATTGTATCTATTTTCATTTTGTGTGCATTTGTGGTCTGCTGTGCTGCTGTTTATTTTGAGTCAGGACTCAGGAGTTGTGACAGTCATCTAAGTGTAATAGTCAGTGTTTGACTCAAAAAGAAAGTTATAGTTGCCCACAAGGTTGCTTCTCCTGAACCACTGTGTACATGGTGATTGTAGGTTTTGTTAATTTTTATTGTATTCAATCCTTGCTGCGTGTGACTGTCTCTCTCACTTTCTCTGAAAGGCAGCTCACAGTACAGTGGTAGTGAAAAGGGAAGATGGGAGAAAAAGACCCCTTTGGCACACTGTGTGTTGTTTGGAGAAAGGGCTCTTAACATATGCTTTATACCATTCAATCTGAAATCTATCTGATGTCCTGTCAGGTTCAGTTTTCTGTGCCCCCTATCTGGATGTCTGGGCCCTACCTGCTGCACTCATTCCAAATTCATAGAGCCACCACTGGCTGCTAGAGACTTGTGAGATGCTAAACATAGAAACATGGAATTATCAACAGAGAAGGACCTTTTGGCCATTTCAGTCTGCCTAAATGTTCCTGAAAATATAAGTCCACAGACCCTAACCGGTCTCTGGTGACCCTTCTTCTTCCTTGCCTGTTTTCTAATCCACGCTTCTTTTATAATAAAATTGTATTAACTTCTATAACAAAGAGGAAGAAAACAGACACAAGAATACAGTGCATATATAGAAGAAAGCAATACATCACAGAGGGCATAAAGAAATCTAGTTGAGTGGTTACATACTAGAATCCAATGCTAGAAAAAATAAAAATCTATTGCAATATTAGAATTATAATACATAATATAAGATTATAATAATATGAATAAAAGTGGTGTGCAGGACTGGCCATGCAAAGTAAAGGCAAGAACGAAACCTAATCAAGGGACAAAGGTAGGATCCTAGCCATAACATATATAAGCCAGCAAGACCATCTTTGCTCCCTTTTTCTTTTCTGGTCAAATGGTATAAGTCAGAATTTCCATTCGGTAAACTGAATTGACTAGTGTGATCCATTAGTCTATAGTAGGGATAGTTTTCATGAGCCAATGTTTGGTTACATTTCTTCACCATTAAAATAAGAATACGTAGAAGGATCTAGCAGCTACATCTTTCAACCCTGTTGGGAATATGATAAATAAGCGTAAATGTTCAGACTGTTGCAAATGGGGGCCAAAGATCTGTTGGAGAACACTCTCCTCTGAGTTTAAAAGGGGACAAATGGGGACAGGCCCCAAAAATATGGTGATGTTCTGCCTGCTCTTCTCCACACTTTCTCCAGCATGATGCACTGGGAGTCATGTGGTGGTGGACCTGCTGTACTACAGTGAAAAAAAAAGCAGACAAGACATTTCCAACTAAATTCCTGCCATTGTACAGAGAATGAAATATGACATGAGTTAGTATAGGCTAAAAACCATTTTCTGGGGAAAGGGGTGGACACCTCACCATTCCACTTGCCCACTATTAGAGTGGAGGGTGGTTCTGGAGTTGACTAGCATAGAATACAATTATGAGACCAGGTGTTGCATGGATTCCTGCTGGATAGCTGATATGGTGATGCTAATTAAAGGGTTCTTCTTTTTCTAATCATGGGCCATGCCTGAGGCAGGAGAAATAAATCCCTTACCTGAAAATATCGAAACATATCATGTTGCTGGATACCTATGGATTGTCAAAGGTTGAATGGATTTAACTTGCTCCCCTCTAAACAACTGGAAAGGAAAGGAAGGCCCATCCTGTACCAGACAGCATATCTAGCATTCATTCTAGCTGGTAAAAAGTCCTGTTGGAGATGCAAGGAGCAACCATAATAACTGCTCCTGCAGCTGTGCCTTATGGATCCATTTCTTCCAAATGTGAAGCAGGGTTAAGGCAAAAGGAGAGTTACAGATGGACAAGGAATTTATCTGGCGGGATGCTAAGATATTTATTTCTGGGGAAGTAGGAGTGCTGCCTGCTCAAGTTAGTTTACCATAGCATGGCAACATCTACTTTCCCGACATCTCAGCAACAGACACAATGCCAAATGTCGGCATTGTACTGTTGAGGATGTTTGTGTGTTTTCTTTTAGGGCTGTACCCCAACCTCCCATGTGGGGAGCTCCAGCCCCCACTCACCCTGGTCTCTAAATGTACAACTCTGTGTCAGGAGTTGTCTCGGGAGGGCACAACACCAGGAGATGCACTGCCAGTGTCTGCAGGGACCACCGCAGCGACCTGGCACTTTTCATCTAATTCTGTCGCTGTGATGGTCTTGATGTGGTGGTGTCGATGTGTGGTCAGTACATCACTCAAGTTGCATCCACTGTTTGGTGGGTCATTTCTAAGCCAATGCAGCAAAGGTTGTAGTTGGTGACTTCATATTAAAGGAGAGGATCAGGTGTTTTCTAATACACTCTATGTCTATCCACATGCTTGAAGCACCCCACTGTTTTTGCCTCCACCACGTCTGCTGATAGTCTGTTCTAGGCACCAACCACCGTTTCAGTGAAGAAATATTTTCTCACATTTTTCCTAATCCCCCACCCCAGCTTCATTTCATGTCACATGGTCCTGGTGTTCCTTCTCATTTGAAATAGACTTCTCTTGTACACCCTATTTACCACTGTGAGGTACTTGTAGGCATGTTCCTCTCACTCTCCTCTATTCCAGGGTGTACATATTGAGATCCCTCAGTCTCTCCTCATAGGACTTCTTGTGCAACCCCAGCACCATTTTAGCTGCCCTCCCTTTGACTACCTCTACCCTACGGGCAGACTCCAAAACTGGACACAATACTTAAAATGGGGTCTCAACAATGAGTAATATAGTAGCAACACCACCTCCTCCTCCTGTTGATACTCTCTCCCAGTGCATCAAAGCATTCCACTGGCCCCACCCCTGCTTTGTCACACCACTCTGCCATGTTGAGGTAATCAGATGATAACCCCAAGGTCTCTTTCCTGCTTAGTGATTGTCAGTGCCCCTACCCATCCTATATTCAGTTCCTGGGTTTCTATGCCCTAGGTGCATGATTTTGCACATTTTGGCACTGAGCTCAAACTGCCATGCTTAACCACTCCTCAAGTTTTCCAAGGTCCCTACATTCTCTCCATCCCTGCTGAGTTTCCACCCTATTGTAGATTTTATTATCATTTGCAAAAGGCATACCTTACCTTCCAGTTTCCTAGTAATGTCACTTATGAAGACATTGGGGAGGATCGGTCCCAGTACTAAGCCCTGTGACATCCCGCTGCTCACTCCTCCGTCATTCAGGTGAGTCCCATTTATCTCCTCTCTGTCACCTATCCAATAACCAGTTTCTAACCCAGTTCACCCACCCTCAAGCTGCTCAGTTTCTTTATCAAGCCTCCTGTACAGCACAGTGTTGAAGGCCTTGCTGAAGCTCAGATAGGCCACATCCACTGCCTTTCCTTGATCTATTTCCTGGTCACCAGTCAAATAAATTCATCAGATTCTTTTGCCCCCCATGTATTCATGCTGCCTGTGGTCTTGAGCCCATTGGATTCAAGCTACTCATCCAGCCTTTTCAGGGTTCCCACTATTTCCCACCACTGATATCAGACTGACTGGCCTATAGTTGGTAGCCTCCTCCTTGCTCCCTCTTATCTAGAGGAACCACTTCAGCTCTTCTCCAGTCCTTTAGACCCATGCTTGTTTTGAGGAGCTGATGAACAAGGCTGTTAGTGGGGTAGCTAGCACCTCCCTGAGTTCCTTGAACCATTGCATGTATCCCATCTGGTCCCATAGCTTTTGCCACCTTCAGAGCTGCGGTCCCCTTATGGACTCTGTTCTGAAAATGGACATATGACCACCCACTACCATTCCTGCTACTGCCTGGTGGTCTGCTCCCCATGAAAAATATCAAAAATACCTGCTCTGGATGTCTGCTTTTTGGTCATTTTCTGCTGTTTCTCTCCTCCACCATTCTAGTCCTCATGATCCCTCTCTTTGCTTGCCTTTAGTCATATATGTGTCTGAAGAAAGTCTTATCTCCTTAGTGACTCCTTTGGCAATTCTTTCCTGTCTGCACCTTTGCTCTCTCACTGCCTTGCTTGCTTCCCTCTGCTTTACCAGGTATATCTCCCTGTCCTCCTCCTCCGAGATTCCTTATACTGCCTGAATGCCACCCATTTTTCCATCACCACCTTTGTCAGTTCCTTAGAGAGCAATAATGGTCTCTTTTTCTTTCTCTTTTACTCACTTCCTTCACACGAGATTAGCTTCTTTAGCTACAGTATTCTCTCCCTTATTTTTACCCACTGTGTCTCCACCACTCCCTGGCAACTCCCCGAAGCAGTTTCTGAGGCAGCCCCATTTCTTTAAAATCCACCTTCCTAAATTCCAGTACCTTCATTCTCATGTGGTTAGCCTCTGTTCCTGTCTTAATGTTAATTCATAGTGCAGGGTGGTAACTGGTACCTAGCAGACTGCCTACTGTGATGTCCACAATTTCATCTCTGTTTGTAACCATGAGGTCCAGCACTGTCCCATCTCTAGTGGGTTTTAACCAGCTGCCTAGAAAAGCCCCTTAGGAGTCAAGACTGCCTTTACTTTCTGCAGAAGCTGCTATTGGAAGGCTCCACTGTACATTCAGCTGATTGAAATCACCAAATAGTAGCACTGCCGCTACTCATTATTCCAATAATGGCTTATCCAAGTGCCATATCCAGCTACTTCCCCGCGCTGGAAGTCAGAACACCATTGTGGTGTGGACAGCAGCCATGGAGCCTGTCTCCAGTGTGACCCACAGCATCTCTATGTCCTTGATCCTCTCTCTCACACATAAAACAACCCCTTCCCCCCATCTCTCTGAACGTTGAGTAGCCTGGTATGGCCATGTCCCAGTCTTGGTGATCAGTGCACCACAATTATGTAATGCCCGTAATTATAGGTCAGCCTCCACCATGATGGCTTCCAGGTCTGGAATTTTGTTTCCAAGGCTCCTTGTGTTGGTGCACATTGTGCTCCACACTTTTCTTCCTCCTTGGAAAGTCAGAAATCTGCTCTTAGCTGGAATCAAACCTCAGACCCTTTGTTTGTAAAGTCAAAAGACATCCAATGTACCATTCGCACCCGCTAGACTGCAGCAGGCTATGGTACACCTTGACACATGCCCCTGTGAAGCTTAGGTAAGGCAACCAGGTAATAAAATGCCTTGAGGGCACACAGTACAGAGACTCCACCATATGCATCAATCTGTAGACTGCCAAACTGGAGATTAAGAAGAAGGGCAGTAAGTTTTCCACCAGCACCTCAGACACTGCCCTGTTTATCTCTTCATACTGTATGTTCTTGAGCAAAGCTGACCATGCATTCACACATGGCTGCATGTTCATCTACCACCTTGGAATAAGAAGAACATCTGGGAAGATGGAGTGTTTGAGACCTCAGTCTGTGAGAACACTGTATTACTCTTAAGTGTCTGACTCTGGGCAGACAGGAAGAGCTGACCAATCCTGCTCTACTTTTCTTGGACAGCTGATCTAGTCACTGCAACCCACTCATAATGATGATTTGTGCACAAATGGGTGCACGCACTGGATGCTTCCAGAGCAGGCGGACGACCCTCCTGATGTTCTCCAAACACAACAGGGATCATGCAAAGTGAAATCTTTGGGCATATCTGAGAATATGCCAAGGCACTTTAACCATTGTCTTTCTCAGTAGGTACAGGATCTGGGGTTGGACTCTGTCCTTCGCTATTTCAACCAGCACTACCTCCAACAGAAGACCCACCAACACCACCTTTACTTTTGGGTCTGTGGACATCCCATTCTCGACTTATTCCCAATCCTATCAGCATTCTCTGGTACAGCAGCCAATTTCTTGGTCTTCTTCTGCTTCTTCCTCTAACCAGCAGCATCTTCCTCCTCTTCATCATCGACTTATGGTAATTCACCTGAATTTACTCCACATCACCATCATCCAATGCTGGTTCAGGTTCAGAAGCTATGTCCTCTACAAGTTCTGTACCATATTACTCTTCTAAGCTGAATGATCTTGTTCATTCATAGGAGAAACCTCTAGGACAACAACTGGTACAGGCCTGGGTTCTTCCTCCAGCTTCATCTGAGTAGGTGGAAGTGCTGCAGGCATGGTGCCGATAGACTACACAGTGGGCTGTGCACTGAGCCTGGGACTGACAATATGCTTGCATACAACTGCATGTGTCCATAAGTCACACGAGCAGTTTGCATAGCAGTGGTAGGTTTATTATCTTTCTCTACCACATATGCCACCTGCTCAAAAACCTCTTATTCACCACCTCTACCACTAGCACCAGCAACTCCTCCTACAAAAATTATGGTGCTACCAACAGAAAGATCAGGTTTCTCTGCACCCCAAAAACACAACTTCACAGGCACTCATGGCGCTAAACCTGAAAAACATTTACCAGCAAATTCACAGATGGCAGCAGTCAAAGAAATAGAGAAATAGTTACAATTTGTGAAGTAACAGGTCAAATCAAATTTTAATGTGCACTGTGAAAGAACACTAATCCCTGGTGCTTTGCATCATTAGTGTGACACTTAATCAGGGATGCATGCACCCCACCACTTACTGAGTGCAGGCAACTTGAGCACCAACTTGACAAGCAACACAGGGCATCCCACACATGCCGCACCACTGCTGGGAGCTACTCCTCCTCCCACCTTCCACACAACAGTTGCTGGGAAGATCCCTCCACAACACCTCCTTAACAAGACACACCCATCACATTGCCACTACTACCTCAACATTTGTACACTGTCTAGATTTGCTAATGTTATTGCTGCCATCTCCAGACATCTCAAGTTGATTTTAAATTAGCAATAAATCAAAAACATAAATATATGTTGCCATCAAATAGTGCAGATTACTGCAGATACAAAATGTACCACAGGGACTGTCTTTTTAAATACTGTCAAAAATATAACAGGTGATCAGCATTTCCTGTAATAACACAACATCAAAGAAATTTCAGAAACAAACAGCAGCAATATATGAGCTCTGAGGGGCCTGTTGTTCCAGTTAGCACACCAAACAGACACAGACAGAAAAAGCACAGCAAAACCTAAACACATTTAACAATTTTACATGCCAACCAACAAGGACAGAGGAAGGCTTGATGTACCTTGAACAAATGTAGGACAAAAGGTTCATGGAATGCACAAGGACCCAGGATTAGCTCATAAAGGACAGGACTGGCTGTGTACTCAACCACTGCACATGAAGATCACTGAGAACTGTGATGACAGCAAAGACAGACAGGCAGGGAGTACAGGCTTCCACTTCCTGTTGGAGGCTGAATATGGCAGGATCAGATTTCAGAATCAGAGTCGGAAATCCAGTTCTCATAGACATTTTAAAACAGTTTTGGATTTTGGGGTCCAAAATCCAAAATTCCTAAACCTAAAATGGGTTGGAATCCAGAGATTCCAATTCCATTCCAGGTATTCTGAGCAACCCTACTGCACAGGATAACACTCTGTGGACTTTGCAGAAGCTGGGCATACAGTGAACTTTTACAATCCATTCTTAGGATACAGTACAAGTACCGTGACCCCCACAGTCATAGTGGACTACAAATGTGGCAAGAGTTCGGTGCTACACCCAGTTCAATGTTGCAATGGCAGCTGTGGCAAATAATCAAGCTCTGACCACTTCACTTGGCCAAACCACTGCTGGTGTATGAAGCAAATATCCTCTCTGACTGGAAGATAGTATTTCACACATTCAGTAAATCACATATTTAATACTCTGTTAAGATAACTAGTCTGCCAATTTCATGGTATCATTAACAGGCCATGACACTCACTGCTTGTGTGTGTTGCAGGACAAGAATATGGGCCGATAATGGAGTTGTGGGAAGTGCCCTGGGGTGGCTATTTTATGGCCAGGAACCACTGACAGATACTAACAGATGGAACACCATCCCACTGTACCTGACCATCACCCCAAATGGGGCGGGTCATACAGACTCATGTGACTGCCTATGGGTCATTTTAAGGAGCCCTGTAAATACATTCATGTTTTTATGCCTATGCTGTTGCCAGGGTCCAGTGTGTCCTACTTGGATTACAGTCTGCATTGGCATGCTGTCTTTACAACAGCTGTCTACATTTGTGTCTTACAGGCAGGCAACAATGGGCACAGAGTGTGGATCCTCATACTGATAGTAGATCCATTAATACTGTTGTATTTTGTTTGCTATCCCTTGTGACCTTCCCATTCCTGTTGTTTAACACCGCCTCCCTTGCCCATCATGTTCAGTATAATAGTAAATTTATTTTTTTATAAGTGATGGCTATTCATCTTATTTATACATTGTAGGTGTGACAGAACAGTGTTCCACTGCTCTCTGTCCATGGGGTGGTTCCCATAGAGTATCCTGATTTGTACTGGGGGCTATAGTTGCCAATCTAATTTAATTGTAAGACTCTCCGTTACCTAAGCCAAGCATAGCTCACTGAACCTCTTTTCCTGCATACCCCAATACATAAACCAAGGTCTTCTGAATCTGGTTGTTGTTTGGCCCTTGTATGCTGTAAGCCAAATATTGGTGAAGGTAGCTTCTTCTGCTTCATGACATCAGGCATTTGAATCTAAATTTGAATTTAAATCTTTGGAGTCTGTCACTGTTTTTAAGAGTCTGAAAATGTGCAGTCCTGTCAGCATCTGGCATTTAATGTGTGATGAGTTTTTATTTATTAGGAGGGGATGTGATACCAGCACTCTGACATCTTTGCAAGAATAGCCCTTTATAAAATCATAAATGGAATGGAATCAAAAATAAGGCGCTCTGAAGAACATGCAACTGAAGGCAGAATCAGTGAGCTGTTTAATTTCTGATTAGGAAAAACCCTGTTCATTCGAACAGGATGTTCTACTACTCTTGGCAACTAAAGCAGAAAAGTGTATACCTGTATAATTAGGTTGTAATCCTTAACAGACGCTAATTAAATCCTACAGTAAAGGGTCCCGTATGTATAAAGATTATGGCTTAAAGACCATTGTAAACTTTAGATAGACATTTTATTTTTACAGATAAATATAGTTTTTACTGCTGGTATATTGTATTATGAATATAAGGTACAGTTATGTCAAAAGGCTGAGGTCATGGCTGCTCCTTTCCTGATCACACATTTCCATATTATTCTGAGGATGTCCATTGACTTATTACTTCTACAAGCAACCCTTTGTGAAACTTTTTTTCAATACTGAGTTATAAACTTATAATGACAGAATAATTTTCTATATCCTGAGGGATACATTTACCTACTTATTTATTTATTTATTTAAACAGCAGTTTGAAAACCTTTGAGCCATAGGCTCATTTACAAAGGTACCTTGTCACAGTAAGACAAGCCAAAATACACAGTATAGCAGTACAACACATAAGTATAATAGTAAAATTAAGTCATAGATACAAACAAGCTGGTACAGGTAGGATGGATGCAAACAATACCAGAGTTATGTCGTCTAGCAGCTTAGTAATAAGCTTTTGTCATAAGTATTGAGTGCGGCTTTGACTAGTGGCAGTTACAGCATCGGGTGTTAATAAGGTGGTTACGTAAGGAAGTTTTGAAGCACAATATAGTTAGAGCTTTGGAGATGGAGGGGGTGGGGTGTTGAACCAGGAGTGGGGTCTTAAAGCTGAAGGCTCTTGGCCGTGAGGAGGTCCTAGCTCTAGGGATAACAAGAGGTTTTCCCAGAGGTCCGAGTATGAACTAGTGGGACAGAGTGGCATATGGTGGTGGTCAATCCTGGTGGGGAAAGCCCAAGGAGGGTCTTTTGTAAGGGTACAGGTAAGATATTTGAGGCGCCTGCTGAGATCAAGTACCAGCGCTTTTAGCATACAGTAGACAGGTGTGTGTCATCCTAGGTGCTCCAGTAATTAACCTGCAGGCCTTATTCAGAGAGTAGTGCAATTTTATGGAGTGTGGTCTGACTGCAGCACCATACACCGGCAGTCCATAGCCCACTAGGACAGGATAGAGGAGGTGATCATGAGTCAAGAGCCTTCGGGGAGGCAGTGTTTATACCGGCGTAAGATGCCCAATCGGATATTAGTGGCAGTGGCTAGGGCAGCGATGTGTCCATGGAAGGAGAGGGAGGGATCAAAATGGATCCCTAGGTATTTATAGGAGCAAACTTGTTCGAGTGGGAATGAGGACCCAGAGTGAATGAGGAGTTTGAAGTTGCAGGACTTGTTTTGGGGATGAGTGAAGAACATGGTTTTTGTTTTTAAGATTTATCACCAATCTATGTTCCTTGAACCAGCCCTCGGCTTCAGTGAAGGACTTCTGCAGGTCCTGAAGGGCAGTAGAGTTCGACTTGAGGCAAAGATGACTGCATCATCAGCATACAATAGAATGTTCCCCGAGCAAGAGCGTGGAAGGGTGTTAAGGTAAAGGAGAATAGTAAGGGCCCAGAATGGAGCCCTGTGAACCCTAGAAAAGATGGGACAGATGTCTGAGTAGGTCCCATTAATTTTACACGCTGTGAGCGGTCAGACAGATAACTGGTGCACCAGGAGATAGGCCCAGCAGCAAAACCAGAGAGACTAAGGGCATCAAGAAGGAGGGGTGGGAGACAGTGTCGAAAGCTTTCGAGAGGTCAATGAAGACAGCACCAGCCAGAGAACCAGTGTCTAAGGAGGAGGAGAAAGTTGGAGAACTCTAGGAGGGCTGTGTTGGTACTGTGGCCCGCTCGGAAGCCATGCTGCTCAGGACAAAGGACATTGTAGGTGGAGAGGTAGTCAGAGATTTGAGAGGCCACCACTTTTCCAAGGCCTTGGAGAGAGGAGAGAGAATGGAGATCGGTCGATAGTTTCCAGCCACAGTCCTATCACCACCTTTAAAGATAGGGGTGACAGTGGCGACTTTCCAGGCAGTTGGAACCTTCCCCAGGCAAAGAGAGTGGTTGATGAGGCATGTGATTGGGGTAAGGACTGTGTCTAAGACCAGCCGTGGGATACACGGATCCAGGGTGTCACTGCCTGTACTATTACTCTTGAGGGCAGTGATAAGAGCGGCCTAAGTTCTTGGGCAGAAACACGGAGGAGGAGAAAAATAAGGGTGAGAAAGATTTACGCAGATGCTGGGGAGGAGGGTCAAAAATTTGTAGGGAGGATAGGACTAAGTCAGTGAATGAGGTGTTGAGGTGGTTGGCTTGAGGGCTGGGTCTGAGAAGATCACACCATTAATGTTGATCTGGGTGGGTGGGAGGGTGTGCACTCCCATTTAACTGTTTAATGTTATCCCAGAAGGTTCTGGGATTCCCCATGAGGCAGTGAGTGAGGACCGATAGTGTCAGACTTGGCCTTTCTGATGGCCCGAAAGTGCACTTGTTTCGGGCGGCATATAACCCGCCTGTCATTGGGCCGCCAGTCTCTAATGGCACGGTGCCATAGGGTTGTCCCTATGTTTGAGCTGGTGGATCAAAGCTGGGGTAACCTAGGGGCATTCTTCCTTTTAGAACGAGCGGGTCAACACTGGGGCAAAGATATCACAGGCATTATTAAAAGTTTGGGTAAAGAAGGAGAGAGCTGTGTCGATGTCAGAGGTTGCCTCGTATAGGAGACCAGTCAATTTGGGACAGAAGTTCTTAAGTTTTATCAGTCCACCAGGTATTAGACGCCGCTGGCATGTGGACTGTGCTATGGGTTTGGGGACTGAGGTTGACCAGTGGAATAGAATGGGGAGTGATCGCTGAGAGAGTCTGGGAGGACTTGTACATTGGGGATCCGATTAGGGTGGTTGGTGAGTACCACACCAAGCAGGGTACTGGAGCCTCTCTTGGGGTTAGTCCTGGTAGGGTGGGTAACTAGTTGCGTTAGGTCTATTGCAGAAAAGGAGTCTTGGGTAGAGGAGGAGGGGGCTGAGCCAGTTGACATTTAAGTCACCCACCAGAATTTGATCAGCGGAAGGAGGTAGAGAGGTAAGGTATTCTGTAGAGAGGCAATGGCCTGCGTTTGGTCCCTGGGGGGGCAGTATGCAGTAGTCAGATAAAGGGTCCCTTTAGGGTCAGGGGTTAGTTTCAGCGTGCCTGCCCTGGAGTCAAGGATGGAGCGGTAGCTAGTACGGGAGAGATTCCTTGACATAAATAGTGCAGCCACCGCCTGCCTCCCAACACGGGTCGGACCGGAAAAGGGTGAAACCAGGAAGGGACTAGGAGTCAGGGAGGATTTTTGACAGCCAAGTCTCAACCAGGGTGATGACATCAGGGTTAATTGATGTGACCAGGCATTGTAGTGAGTCAAACTTTTTAGGAGGCTACAGATATTCATGGAGACCATGCATAGGCCTGTGGTGCGAGTTGGGGAGCTCCTGGGAACCGGGCCAGGGTTTGGATGAATGTTCCCTGACAGGAGTAGTAGCATGACTAACACCTGGCTGGGAGATGGTGAGAGGTTTTCCTATGATTGACATGAGAGGGAGGGAGGGAGGCTAAGTGAGCAGGGGTGGGCAGGGAGGTACAGGAGGGGAAAGCAAGAATAAGAAGACACCCAGATGTGCCTGAGGTGAATAGAAAGCTAGGGGGAGGGCAGGGGGACGGGGACACACAGAGGTCCCAAGGGCAGGAGAGGAGGTTCAGGAGCAAGGGAGGGAGGTGCCAGGGCACAGTGTGGACTAGCAGATGGGTAAGTGGGTAAGTGCACTGCTAGTGGGGATAGGCACAGGCAGAGCGTAGGCAGGGCCAATACATTGTGGGTGAGCAAGATCCCAGGGAAGTAGGGCTGTACAGGTAGGAGTAGGAAGTAGTGAGGGACATAGGTCCCGAGATAGGTTCTGGGCAACAGGAAGTGATATCACCGGATGTGATGTCACGGGGTGGATCCTTAAATTGACAGCCGCCCTGGGTGGGGAGAGTGGTTAGGCGGGCGGGGCAGGCGGGCGCAAAGCGCGTCGTCTTACCCTCTGCAGGCGTCCAGGCGAGAGAAGAGCTCTCTTTACCCTCGAAGTTATCAAGCTGGAGATTTGGCTTCCTCAGCTACTCAGGTGAGCTGCTTGTACTTCAGTTGCTTGATTATCCCAAATGCCTAGCTTGAGGGGGCTGCCTATGTTGTGGAGAAAACAAAGCCTCTCATTACTATGCAGCGTTGGAGTAGTTGGAGGCCAGCTAATTAAGCAATAAGGCACGACAGGGTGTGTGTTATCATATAATAACATCACTCCTAGGGTGGGTTGAAGCATGAGGCGAGCAGAGTGCTTCCACCACCCCAGGAGTGATGTTATTACACAACAACACACACACACTGGAGTGCCTTATTGCTATTATACAATGGCTCGATGTTATACAAAATAAAAACATTTAAAAAAATGTTTTAGTAGATTCTTAGTGTGGCAGTATATCTTTGGTTCTTATGGAAAGATGAGCAAATGGATATCATCATCCACACAGCGATGTTATTGTGTAATAACATCACTGTCTCAGGCATACACTGACCAATCAGAATACAGGACATTTCCTTGCCATTGTATAATATAAATATAATGACATCTGTGCTGTTTCCTATGGAATGCTGACACTCAGCACTCAAGGCACATGCACCGTAGCAATATCAACAATTCAGTATACTGCAGCGGTACACTGCAACTTTATTTCTAAAATACAAATAGTATTACAGTATAGTGTTACCTATTATTATTATACACAGGGCCCAGTGCACACGGCAATGAAGTGGACCTGCATTCTACAGCAGGGCCTTATCCTTGCTGCAGCAATTGTATGGCAATTCAATGATGGGCTTTACATTCTATGACAATTCAAATGAGACCCCAAATTAAATCTAGTTGCCTTGAAAGAATGCTCAGAAAAAGGCAGCCTGAAGCAGGCACAGCAGACACACAGGCAAGGCAGTGCAAAGGGATTCTGACACAATGATTGGACAGGTGGCAGTATATGGGGGATTGAAGGATTATTTATTTTTAAACTGCAACCCATTTTATCCTTCCTTGGCTCTCTGACCTGCCCGGCACTGGTTTACAGCAGCAGTGTTCCTGTTGATTTCTTCCCTGCCTTCCCACTTGCTTGAAGACCAGTACTGCCAGGCTACAAAGCAATGCTGCTCCAGTGGCCACCTCCCACCACTTGCTTAAAGCCTAACATCACCCCAGTTACTTCCTCCTGCTTGTCTCGCTCAACATTGGTGACGCTATGTCTGTCAATGCCACTTGGCTTTCAAGCTCTTTCTCTCCCACCCTATAAGGATTTACTCCCTGGCTAAAGAGCATCTGGACAATTTTACATTATAGAAGTCCACAAAGCCTCCAATTTGTGCTTTTGCAGTAATTACTAATACTGTTTCCTTCCACAGTTCTGCAATTGGTAAACAGAAGCACAATTTTCCCCATAAAACAGACTTCATGAAATGTTCTCAGTGTTTGTAAAAGGCCATAACTGTCTTAAGCTTCAGAGTAGCGTGCCAGTGGGTTGGAAAGGGCTGCCCCACTGCTGTCTGCATTCCCGGGGAGGGATGTATAATGGAGTTGCCAGCAAAAACTACACTAATGCCATTTTAGGCATGCTCATACTCATTTTAGCAGTTTAGCTTAGGGGTGTCAGGCATCTTTACTACACCAAACATTCTGTTTCTGCAAGCAGATGCTTGTTTCTGTGGCAGGACCATGTTTCACAGTGGTTGCTAGAACCTCAGAACTGCCAAAACACGAGGTCCTGATTATACATAGAAGTTGATGGACTTAGTATTCTTGTTGTATTATAGTTCAGTGGTCAAAAAGAGCTGTTGTAGTATTGTTGTAGTGTCACTACTATAGAAGTGTGAAAAAATGTTTCAATTATGTACACTTTTGTCTTCTCAAGCCATGCTACCTTCCTACCACCCATTTCTGTGCTAGTGTTTTGAAAAGTTAAGAAACCCACCCACATCCAGCTGGTAAATACTATGTTAGCTGGTTCTGGCAGAATATTCTGACCTGATGGCAAAACACTACACAGAGACAGGTGTGGCAGACTATAAGGTTTATTCTCTGGTACATAGAAAATACTGCTTATCTAAATAGCTGGGAGTTCAGTACCTCTCTGAACACTTGGTGATCATGCAGAAAACTCAGTGAACAAAGAACGCATATCATGTAATATAGTATAGATAAGAAAGTACGTTACCTGAGTAACACTCTGCATAATTCACCCCTGTTGCCGAACAAGGAGGCAATAACATAATATGGTAAGTACAGTAGGTGGGTAATACACTGAATTACAATCAAGCTGCACAAGCTTTGCAGAGAAACTTCAGTTGTTGAAGATGTTGCTTGAAAGTACATCTTAAACAGCATAAGGTAATAATTATGAAAAATATCAAAAACACTTGAAGAATAACAAAACCTTTAAAAGTAAGTTCTAAAGCAGTATAGTAAGGCAGTGGAGAGATCTCCACTGTGAAATAGAGTTCAAAGAATTACCAGCTTTAGTAATATTATTACTGATATGTATCAAATGTATATCCTTTCTATCAAGAAGAGTTCTAAGATTTAGGATGAGCGGATCGATAGCACATTAAACACAGGTACATACTGAGAAATACAGTAGCATTGAGATAGTCTGGGTCACTATGAATGTAATCTGGTTCTGGGTTGGGAACACGGTGATAACCATATGGCCAGTGACAGTGTCTCTGCTGGGGAACAAAGCAAATATTGGCATGGAAATGTTGCAAATCAAAGGTCCATAGGACACAGTCTTGTGGTTGGTTACAACACAGCACAGTCCATCTGAGTTGTAGGATACTTGAACTTTTGGAAGGCACCACTTGAGCAGAATAAGGTAAGTAAAGGAAGAGTTGGTGATCTTGCTGGAGAGGCATTCAGTGTCTTCAGCAGAGGCAGCTGAAAGCAGGCCAGGAGTTGTCTGGCTTTGGAGTAGTTGGCTTGTTTTCAGCAGATGTAGATATGGCATTAGCAGTGTCATTGGTAAGGAGATCCATATCGAGAGTATAGGACCAGTCCATAAGATGTGGTGCATAACCACAAACATGTTTGATTATGTTAAAATATCACATCTGCACAAGTAATGGTAACCCCGTTCAGCTCAACTGTCATATTGTGGGGCAAGCCAGGCATTAAGTTGAGGATGAAACACCAGTGAAGGAGATAAGTCAATATGTTCATGGTAGATATTGCCCTCTAGATGGCCCATGGAGTGGATAGTTGCAAGCTTGTTGAAAACAGAAGAAACTGAATCAAAATGTGATAAAGAGATGGTAAAGTCACACACTGTCTCTTTCAAAGTATATTGGTGTGTGTCATAACACGGTCCCAGCTGGGGTGACAAGTGACATAGCCAGGTTGCATGTGGTTGCTAGCGAAAAAAGAAACCATCTTCTGAATACATTTATTGGTGCATGTGAGTGTGTGGCATCCAGGGCAATACCATTTAGCCATACATCTATTTATGAATCAAATCTGGGATCTTACCTGACTCCAGATCCCAGAAGAGATTGGTAATTGTATTAAAAGCAAAATTACTATATGAAGAACAAAGAATCTCCCTGCCTATGGGATGCTGAGAAGCTTCTTTATTATTTTGGAAAATCAATTCATTGATTTTATTTTTGAACTCATTAAACAAAAGTGCAATATTATGCCATGCATGTTGTACACCGTAAATCCTTCCTCTTGTGAAATCCCATCTATATCATGTAGCAAAGGCTGTATAACATTTTGGCCTAAGCCATCATTACATTTTCATTTTTGACTTTAATTGTAGCCAGAATGGCTTGGTTCCAAATTGACATTCCAGTGCCAAATAAACCAGTAACTGCTCAGTTGTGCCAGCTATATTTGCATAAGCTGACCCTTTTGGAATGCCGAACACACCTAAATGTTCCGTAGTATGCGGCCCCGCCATAGGGTCTTTGTACATGCCTGGTATGCTGCTATCAGATCTAGCAACATTACAGCATGAAATTTAGAAGCATTAGTGTTTGAATAGTACCCAAATTCAGCTATATTCCAGTGAGTCAGATTGAGTACCACTGGAACATGCATAAATTGCACGTTGTTAATTAGAGTTCCAGGTAGGAAAGTTGCTACCAGGCCACTGGGCGGATCCAGTTCTTGAACTGGTCACTGAATAGGATCATTTTGTGATGGTGGGAGTACTGTAAGGAAAAGTGCAACACTTACCATTGAGCAACTAGGACAAAATCGGCGTGAAGTGTCATTAGGGAGCGTTATGCAAAAGTCTGGGTTCATCTTGGCAGTGAGATTGTAAAGGCCGAGTGCTGCTGTGGGTTTGGTGGATAGACAAAGTTCCATTGGGAGCAATGTTGTGTTTGGCCAGCCTTGGAAAGTCCTTTGGAAAGACGGGCCATACGAATTTACTGTTCATTGGAAGTGTCAGTTTTCCACTCTATCTGTAGAGTAGATTGGTCAGGGAAACTACCATAGCATTGAGGTAGGCATCCTTGCCTTCACAGACTGTGACAACTTTTGGGGAACATTGATGGTTACTCCTCTGGGGATTCAGGTGTTGGAGGCCCAGATGGGGTATCATGGGACAAAAGGTGGAGGAGCACTCATGCTCACATTTTCTCAATGTAAGTTAGTTCTCTTGTGCTAGCCAGTCCCATCAGTAGGCAAAGGAGGTACATCATGGTTGCTGGAAAGAGAAGAATACAGAAAACAGTTTATTTGCCAGTCCCCTCCTCTCAATGGAGGGGAGCATAAATCAAAACAGCTTATTCACCTTTGTAGAGTTTAAGTTGGTGCATGTGGAACCATTTATCAGTTGGATTTTGCTGTCTGTAAGGCATACTTGATACACAGCTGGGCTTAATTTGTTGATGATTTCATAGGGCTCTTGCATTTGTTCTGAAATGAATGGGCTGGGGTGGCAAATTTCAGTACAATGACTTGGTCTCCTACTTGCCAATCAACTTTTAACATCTTTGTCAAATTACATTTTAGATTGCTGTTGGGCACTGCCCAAATTTTGTGTTGCAAACAGGTGAATCTTCACCAGATTGTCTCAATTGTGCCTCATGAGTGTCTACAGACTCCTGTCTGCAGTCAGGGTTTTGAGATCATTCCACAAGTGCTCAGGTGGTCTCATTTGTCTCCCAGTCATTACCTCAAAGGGCCATACCAGGTAGCTGCTGCTGGGATCCTCTAATTGCCATTAGGGTAAGAGCAACATGGTATCCCAACCTTTGGGTTTTCACCTGCAAATTTACACAACATGAGCTTGATATGTCTGTTTGCTCTTTTCTACCTGTCCTGATGATTGAAGATGGTAGGTAATGTGGAATTTTTGGCTGACTCTAGTAAATTCAAACATTATTGCATCAACTCACCTGTGAAACTTGTTCTAGTCACAGTCTACCTTGAGAGGTAGGCCCCACCTGGTGAACACCTGGTCCACCAGGATTTTAGCAGTGTTCTTTGCTTTGTTTGTTCACTATAGAAACTGCACTATTCATTTTGAGAAGAGGTCTGTGATTACAAGTGCATACTTGTTGTTTTGTTAGTGAAGGTCAGGGTCCAGTGAAATCAATGTGTATTGCATTCCAGGACCTGACTGCCTTCAGCAATAATTTAGCATTTTTCTTTCCAGGAATTGGGCTGTTTTGTGCACAGGGTATGCAGCTGTCCACATAGTGCTGGACATCCGCTGTCATCCCTGGCCACCATCCAACAGTTCTCAATCTCTGCAGGGTCTTGTCTACCCTTGGTGTCCATCTGCAGATGTATAGTGGACCTGAAGTATAAACTCAGGCAGTACTTTAGGTATGACCCAGAGTTTCTGGTTATAACATTTTTCAGACTGGTAGAATACCAGTTGCTGGTCTGCAGAGAGAAAGGTTGTCTGCATGTCTTTTGAATGGATTGTTTATCGACATTTCCTTTCTGTGTCTTTGGAGAGGTAATCAAATACCTCTTTGATTTACAGGTCTGCTTTTTGTACTGCGCTGAGATCCAGAGGGACCACATTAGTCTTTTTGTTGGCAGCTACCATTCATGCCTCCATGGGAGGGACATTATCTATACCTCCCCACCTCGAGCACCATCCTTAACCAAAGGTGTCTGCTTGGTTATTTTGATCATGAAAGGGTTCTGCCTTGAATGGGCCTTTACCTTGTGAATGTACAACCTGAACATGAATTGTTTGGCTAGGCTGACAATGTAAATGAACAGATATCTGTACTTTACAGGAGTACCCTCTGAGGAGGCAAAATCATGCGTCTCTAAAATGGGGAGAAATTTAGTTAAGGAGTTACACACCCAGGAGGAATCAGGAAAGATGATAGTATCTTTCTTTCCTGTTTGCACTACCTCTAGTGCACAGGCCACAGCTGCCAATTCTGCATTCTGTGAGGATTAAATGGTACACTTTCTGGATACTTCAGCGGTGTCTCTTGCTGTGGTCAGCACCAGGACTCAAATCCTGAAATCTGCTCTCCATCAAAATATGAGGACGACATCTGTAAAGATGCGGCAAAATGTGGGATCTGTTAGGATCCCTCTGTGGCTGGTAGGAATGGGCCTGGGTGCAATACAGGTGGCTCTAGGCCACACTTATGTGGTTCTCCTGGGTACAGGAGACCATGTGCCAAAATGGATGGCATTTTAGCGGGAAGAATGGTGATGTCATGATCTTGCAGCAGGAGTGACCAATGAGTAAGTCCGTGTTAGACACATTTCCATCTTTGATGCAGTCATTTAGCAAAAGTTGGTGGGGTGTGATTAATATGCAACACAGTAGGGGAAAACTCTACAATGTAGGTGAAGTGTTTGACAGCCCAGTAGGTTTCAACAGATTTATTTCACACAGAGATACTTTTTTTCCACTGGAGAGAGCATTTGAGAGGCATAGGCAATGGGCCTAAAGGTTCCATTTGCCTTTTGTGCCAAAACTGTTGAGATGTCCTTTAAGAAGTGGCAGTTTCCAGATGGAAAGGGAGGTCTGGGTTTGGGGTGACCAAAGCTGGAGCTGAGGCCAGCGCCTTTTCAGTGTAGTGACAGCAGCTATGTGTTCAGGTCTCCAATGTCAGGGGGCATCCTTTTGAGTAATTCATACAGAGGTGCAACCTTCTGTGCAAAACCACAAATGAAGTCCCTGGAATAATTAACTGTACCCAGGAAATGTCTCAAAGTAGCCACACTGGTGGGGAGTGGCATATTTTGGATGCCCTGAACCTTATCCAGGGCAGGGCTTGCCCTCAGTGGTTATGCACAGGCATAAAAGGAAACTTGACTGACATAACTGCACCTTTGCAGGGTTGCACTTCAGGTCTGCTTTCTGCAGTAGGCCCAAGAGCTCATCCAGAGCTCCAAATGGTTCTCCAGAGTCTTGGCTGCCAGGAGGAGGTTATTCATATACTGCAAGAGGCTTAGTGGTGTTGAGAAGTCTTGGATGGCCTCTCTAATATGGATATGAAAGAGGGATGTGAGTTGGGAACCTCTGGGGAGACAATTCCATGTGTACTGTCTTCCTTCAAAGGTGAAAGCAAACTTGTATCGGCTTCTGGGGCCAATGGAAGAGACCAGAAACCATTAGAGATGTTCAAAGCACTGAACCACTGGTGTTCAGGCTTGAGCAATTGGAGCACATCTGGGACATATGCCAGTAGGTGCACAACTGGGAGTGACTGCAAGTCTTCTGTAGTCAATTCTGAGTCTCCAGCCTTTATTGGGCCTCTTCACTGGCCAGATGGGAGCATTAACTGTGGACACATAAGACCTAATGACCACTTGTTTCAGAAGGAAATTAATGGTTGCCCTCAGGAAGGAATTGCCTCTGCAAGAAATGGATATTGTTTCTGTCTAGGCGGCTCATCACCAGCCACTTGGAAGAGGGTATTCATTCTCCCACAATCATGTCTGTGTTTTGCAAAGGCTTTTGATGCCTTTGTACAATTGATTTGAGCTTAAGAAACAGCTCATGGTCTTGCAGCATGACTATGATGTCATATTCTGCATCATTTGGTTTCACTCGGCTGCTCTATTAGAGTCAGAGATGAACAGTATTGACCAGCCCAGCATCTGGAGCAGTAGCCAGTTAGCTAGGTCCACCATGCATCCATAGTGCAAGGAAATCCACTCCCAGGATACTCTGGTGATGACATAATACCATTAGGTCAAACGGTGTTTTACTTCCAGGGTGCCTATAACCACTGGTATTGACTGGATCTTAAAGCTGTTATTACAGTCCCTTCAAAGGTTTGAGCAGATGGAATTTCCTGTTGACCAGGGAGGTGACTGTGGCTCATCTTGATGTAACACAGAAACTGTAGCACCCATGTCTAAAAGTAGTTCAAGCTGGCAGCCCCTAACCAATGCTTCTCACAAGGATGTCCGAACTCATCAGTCACTATGGTGGTGGCTATTTGAACCAGAGCCTGACATTGTCAGTCCAATATCTCTTGGCTTTGATCACCCACATGGCTCAAACATTGAGCATCTGCCGCATCCATCTGTAGGGAGATTTCTACTTTTGGGGCCTCTCAGTCTCATCAGGCATCTCCACTGCTGGAGCAGTGGATGGAATCATTGCCACAGTCCATGCCAGCAGTGTCGGTAGGTTTGTTGCTACCGATTCAATTTTGTCATAAATTCTCAGAACCGACTGTTTTCTTCAGCCAGTTTCTTGTAGGAAGAGCGGGCCTCTGCCCTTTGTATCCAATCTGGTCCTGCTGATTTTATTTGGGCCTATACTTTTTGTTGTTCTTGTTTTGCCCACTCCCTTCTGATCGAGGCTTTGTCCTGTTGGTACGTGGTCAGATGGTTCAGTGCTGGGCTGCACTGTAGCCACTTGGCCTTTGAAAGTCAGGTCCTGAATGTAAATCTGGAAGGCCTTTCCACCCTATTGATTATTTTGTGGAAGCAGTTTCTCCTTGGATATACCAGCAGTTCCACTTTTGTTCGGAGACTCGGCTGTAGATTTTGGTAGTCCAGCCACAGTCGGCTATCTATTGCTGATGCCTTTGATGTACTGCTTGACCGAGTGGGCCAGCATTACACCAATGAGATTGAGATTGTTAGCTGCTAGCATGGTGGCTGCAACAGCTTCAAATCTAGCTTCATTGTTCGACCAGATCATTTTGGGCAATTTAGCCCTAAGCGTTGGATCAACTGTTTGTCTCAGGACCTGAACTCTATGCTCGGGTGGAAGGCTGTGCATTTTACAGTGATTTTTCACTTTCTCCAAATGACAGCTCAAATTGTCATTAGGACCCATGCAGCCTATTTTGTCCGCTATTGTTTGGATGGCTCAGCAGACTGTAGAGCATTCAGGAAATGCCCTCCCACTCAGTTGTTATGGTTCTGACGACAGCTTCCACTGTGGCAGTGGCCACACCCTGTATGGAGGGTTTGTTTCTTCACCTCCTTTTCAAGCATGTCGGTCTTGGCCTGCTGGACCGCTGCAGATTGTGCCTTGGACACTCTGGCCTTTGTGATTGCAAACTCTATCATCGTCTCTACCTCTTTCTTATCCTGCTTATTCAAAGCAACAACCAGTGGAGGCTGAGGCTGCCATCCACCAGAGTCCCAAGGACCACCATCTTGAATTCCCCTGTCATCATTGTTATCATTCTCCAATGGCGTTAGGTTGATGGGTGGAGGGTACCGCATAGCTAGCGCATGACCCTTCAGGATTGCCAACATCTGGCGTAACTTTGCCATCTTGGCTCTATATTGTAGTGATGATTACCCTGCCACCCTGCCTTTGAACTGTACCTTAGCTACATGCTCTAGCAAAACTCTGTACGCAGGGCTGACCTCGTGATTTTCCTTGATATCCCTGTCCAATGCTTCCTGACACTTTCCTAACTCATCATACAACTCCTCATTCTCACTTCAGAATGTATCATTCATCCCAGTGTACAATCATTCATTTGTAACACATGCTTTTATCCTGCAAAACTTTTCATAATCCTGTATAGTACAATGCAGTTCACTCTAAGCCTCATTGTGAACCCGCTTGGATTTCTTTGTTCCAAGCTGGTCAGTAGCTTGCCCATTTCATGGGTTTTAGATCCCAGCTCCTTTCTCAAAGTCAAGACCTTCATCTCCATTTCTTGTAAGGCAGCTGAAAAGGCGGCTGCCATTAGACCCTTCTGGTCATGCTTTTAGCTGTATTTTGGGTTCTGAATACAGGTGCACACATACTGTATTGGATGCCCATGCGATTTTGTGTCCAGTGCGACTCACCCAGCCTCCATAAGAGGCTAGGAAGTTTGAGACGCCTAGTTTCAGCTCTGCACTGATGGCCATATTTGGAGAAGATCTATTTTTCCTGCACTAACAAAGAACATAGAAGCTGTTGATCCACTTTATGTCTCAAATTAGGAAGTCATGCGACTGGTATACAGAGTCCCTCAGACCTCTTTCCGCTGTAGAACAAGGGGGCATAGGTTCTCTCAGCAGTTATGATCCCACACCTGTCCAGGTGTGGAGTGTCTGAAAGTTATTCTATATAGTGTTAGAATGAGGGGCGCAGGTTCTCTTGCCTACGTTATCCCATGCCCATTCTTCTGAACACCTTACTTGTTCTGGTTTGGTTTTGTCCAATCAGGTCCTGCCATGTTGGCCACTTTGGTAGCAGGTTCTGCAGAATATTCTGACCTGTTGGCAAAACAATATGCAGAGACAAGTTTTGCAGACTATAAGATTTATACTCCGCACACACAAATACAGCTTACCTAAATAGCTGGGAATTCAGTACTTCTCCAACACCCTGGTGATCATGCAGAAAACTCAGTGAACAAAGAACTTACGTTATATATTATAGATAAGAAAGTCTGTTACCCAAGTAACGTCTCATCTGCTAAGCAGTGCATGGCTCCGATTGGTGGATTAGGTGGGTGTCTGGCACACAAAGTATAACTTTTGTACAAATACATAGATAAGCAACATTGCTGACTAACACTACTTTTGGTAACAATAGAGCTTTTCGTATGTATTGCTAAGCTTTGCACATTAGCTAATGAGGTTGTGCATTAGGAGCACAAGTAAAACAGTACAGTATAATGCTGTGTTCCTTATACTGTGAACCGTAGGCAGTCTCCATGAGGGATAGTAGGCATGCAGGTCTACAACTGGCAAAGTTGCCACTCTAGCATGCAGCCACTCCAGTATGTTGCAAAGAGTGATTAGTTTCAATTACTTACTTTATGAACATCTTCAATGGTGACTGTCAGATCTTCACTGTTTCTTTGTTCGTTTTACAGTGTGCATAATGACTTATCTGGGAATGTACCTTAAAACCAGAAATAGGAAGAGCCAGTGGTCAGTGTAAGTGGAGTGTGAATGGGAGAGTACCAGCTGGTGTGGTGGGGTTTCTTATTTTTATTTTTTGTAAATACTGGCACAGTAATGTGTGCAGTAAGTACCAGATCGAAAATGCCAGGGACAGGATAACAACTGGAGAAAAGAGGGAAAAAACATGCTATATAAAATATAGGAAACTGCTTAACTAGGCATATATTTCCATCTTGGGGTTCTGAAAACACTTTAAGACCTAAAGCATCTTCACACCCTCAAAAACAGCCTTGTGTGTATATTTGGCCATACAATTTATTCTATATATTATCTTCTAAAGCTTTTGCAGGCGGAAGATTAGGCGCTAGCTGGGGAAGAGCTAAACATACATAATGTGATCACAGGCACTGTACAGTCAAGTCCAGCTGTATACCTTTTATGGGCGCACAGGAGACAGTGTCACCTACAGAGTTAAAGCACCAAGCTGTAGAAGAAAAAAATATTACAGGAGACACCTCCTATTGGACTAACAAAACTGTTTTTATCACTTTTAGTTATACTCCCTTCATCAGGTCAATGAAAGCAGAGCTGTATTGCATGCCAAACATACAGGATGGACACAGATTCAAATGAGATATGGTGTTGTTTAAGTATCAGTACCATGCAGAGGCAATTCAGATTCATAAATGCCAATAAAAAGAATTGGATGTGGATGCAGAGACAGCTGCAAGATTAAAGGACAGCTCCTTAATGGTCTTAAGTGTGGTGGTTGGTGGGGGGGAGGCTTGCTCATCTGGTGGTTTTAGGATGAGAGGAAAGAAGTGAAAACTGAAAACTGGGGCTGAGTGGATATAAATTTATTTCTGGTTATATGCCAGAAAAACGTGCTACCAGCCCACATTGCTCATACCTGTCCTGGCTTAAGGCGGGAAAACGTATTCTTCACAGCTATCCACCTACCTTGACTACTCTTTTCCTTTCCCTTTTCAGTCTGGCTTCTGCAAGAACCATTCCACTGTCTCCTCCCTTCTCCACTTCATAGACTCTGTACTGAAAGGCATGGACCATGGCCTGTTCACTGCAGCCATTTTCAAACACCTTGCAAAGGCCTTTGATACAGTGGCCCAACTCCTTTTCTTAGATAAATTAGGTGCTGTGGTTCTGTCTATCCAAGTCGGTGATGCCCTATCCACCACTCTGCCATCAAGTCCCCAAGGGCTCCATCCTGGGCCCAGTCCTTTTCTCCATCTTATTAAATTACCTTCCTCCACCTGTGCCTCTTCCCACATACCCGCATATGTAGATGACACAGTTTTACAGTATGTTTCTGGAGCTTCGTCCTTGAGCTGGAATCCTCACTACAGCGTGATTTTGATAATGTCCAGCATTGGTTTTATTCAAACCAACTCTGGCTAAATGCCCACTTCTGTGCCATGCCTGCCATGAAAAGATTAAATCTTGGTACAGTGTTGCAATGTTTACCATCAGAGACATGTGGCAGCACCATCCTAGTGCATCCACAGTATGTATCTAGTACGTACATTCAACAGGTAACCTCAGTGGAAGAGATTTTTACAAGTGTTGTCCATCTTTAATGACATAAATCATTAAAGTGCCACCCATCTCTAATGATGAGTAATTAATTACAAAACAAACTACAAAAGCTGTTTTAAAATATCTGAAAACTAAAAATACACTGAGGATAAACGTAAGGATGCCAGAAATACATTTTGGCTGAAAACTTTATAATGAAAGTTTTTGCCAACTAAAAAATACTGCTGCTCTAAGTGGAAAAAGGCTCAGTTTAGTTTGTGACTTACCTGGGCTCAGTTTGCAGCTGTCTTGCAAAAGCCAAACTGAACTTTAACTTCATCAGCTTTCTTTACTTCTGTTCAGAAGATGTAGTAAAATCAGCCTGAGATTTTTTAATAGCTACGGTATACCAGCATTTTTATATTTACTGAAAGTTTCCAAGTGAGGGTATGAGGGATTCTAGGTGTGGATGAAACAAAGCTCTCACACCCTACCTCTGTCATGCAGATGCCCAAATAGCCTTTTCTGAGCCATTGTTAGCACATGCTTCCTCCAGTTGCCATTACCAGTTAGTTTGCCCTGCAATCTAAGCTGTCACAGAATTACTCACTGATGTAGACTGATGTATTGTCTTGCTTGTACTCCACTCTTCCTCCCTTGGGTCACACCTGAAACAAGCCTTGGCTCAGTGTGCTTTTCCAGTTACCAGTTTTCAATAAATAAATTAACTAAATGAATTAAATCGATCAATCCGGTTCCTTCTCCATTCCCAAGGTACTGTACAGTGGGCAGTCAGTGTGATATGTGCCTTAGCAATCACCAGGGTGTTTTTTTCTATTACAGGCAATGGAAGAAATTTGCTTCTGAAAGCTATCATGGTATTACCTATGAACAGCAGTGTAGGGCGCATACATGTTCTCACAGAATGAGCTGTTATATCAATGTGGAACTTGAAAGGTCATTGTATACTGCTCAAGCAGTGAGTGGATCAGCCTCCTAACCTCACAAACTGAGTGAGTCACCATCACAGAGATACTGAAGCCTTACTGGTACAAGGATAGAAAATCTTTGAGTCTTGAGTTGACCTCAGGTCCACATCAGGTCACTGTTGAGGTGCAGTTTTTTTAAATTTGTAATTTAGTCTCATTTGTGCCATCTCTATACTCACCCCTCTGCAAAGCTTTGCTGTAGCCATCTCTACCTTTCTGTATTCTGAGAAATTTTGTGATGGTTTGTTGGTCACTGTCCATTCTTGTCCAGGAACTGTTCCTTAGAGAAGCTCCATTTGGGCAAAGGACCAATACCAGGTTTCCTTGTTCCTATACATGCTGACCATCCCTTGCTAAAGATTGGAATGGAAGGTCTTTGATAGGCTACAACACTGGCAAGTCCCTCAGCATATGGGAGTGAAGGTAGAGCTATGAATTTCTGCCAAAGGGGCAAAAGCATGCCAGCAAATGGTCTTGTCTCTACTTGGACACAGAGTGCACCCACACTGAGTTCATTTGGTTTCCTCCTGCTGAACTGGGAAGCTGCATTGTTAGTCTTAAACTCAGATCCACCCGTATCTTAAAACAGGAGTTATCCATTAGTTGTCAAAAATGTCATCATGCTTCTTTTATAATAATAATTTAAGTCTTTCCGCTGGATCACTGGGGCAGCAGTAGCATTACTGCTCTCAATATGTGACAAGTACTGCTCTCAATATGTGACCAGGGTGCAAAAGCAAGCCTTGGGCCTCTGGGGGTGGCTGGGAGAGTTCTTCATGGAGGGAGGTACCTGCCTCTGTTACAAAATGGATCCATGACACTGGTGCGACAACAAAGTTGTCAACCGGCGTTACAGTGATGGATTTATGTAGACCGCAATTGCAGTCGGCTTAACTTACCAAGTAAGTTATTTTCTTCAGCCCACCAGGGTCAAGGGGGCTGCACCTGTAATACAATCAACTCCGAGTTGGAGTTGATTTGAGGAGGTGCAAGACCCCAGACAGCAGTGTTGGTCTCACAGCGACATTACAATGTCAACAGCAAATTGTCACTGTAATGTCCTTTGATCTGGAATTGTCACTGTTTGAATGGCATACCCTACAAAACTACCACCTAGGTGACAAGGGTGGGAGTGCAGTGAAGATCACAGTGAGGATGGGGGCGCGGGCCAGTTTCCCTCTGCACACACTTTTGCATAGACATGGAGCCCCTAGCATGCTGTTGTCATATAAACAGCCCTAGCTATGTGGGATGATCTCAGGTGCACTCAGGCTTCAACCCTTGCCACTGGTCACTCTCTCCACAGCCAGGTTCTCCTGCCTCTGTACTTTGGAGGAGGTGGGAAGTTTGAGTCTAGTTCGAGCAAGCCTTGCCATGGGAGGGGCTAGCTGATGGGTTGGATGCCAGAGAGAGGTAAGCACCGAGATGCAGGGGCACAGCTGGACCTGAACTGGGGAAGGGTTTGAGTAAGAGAGTTGAGCATAAACTATAAATCTAAATTAAACAATGTAATTATTTTAAAATTATCAGTATAAACATTTTCCTTTTCATTTTATTTCTTCCTGAGCTTACTGTGGTTTTGAAGTTTTCAAATGTTCCTGCTCTTTGCCAAGCCCACAGTGAAAACAAACATCTTGGTGTGGATTTGTGCCATTTCCATCAGAAATGAATACTAGCACCATTCTAATGTATACAGCACTAGTGGAGATAGAAATTACAGATGACAAGTGATATCTTTAATGTAACAATAATTTTGTAATTTATTTTCAGTTTTTGTTTTAATTAACTGTATGTTGTGGGGATATAAATGCGTGGGGAAATGAGAATAAAGCAGTTGCTGGGCAGACTAGCTGGCTCTGGAAAATAATTACAGTCCCTTCATCCTGTAACGACAGGACCACCTGATCAGGTAACAAGGAAGCTTCAAACAGCCCAAGGTCTTTCATGTCAGGAAACTATCCTGGCTATGCAGCCACCCTAGCTGGGGCAGACATGGCTCAGAACTAATAGAGGAGTCAGTAATTCTGCAAAACCCAAGATTCAGTTTTAGGCCAGTTTCTCAGACAGGAGGTACCACAGTAGGCAAGGAACTTGTTAAATTCATGATGTCAGAGTGACATATTTGATGATGCGACATGGAGGGCTGGAAGCTGAAAGCTTGAGGTGGAGGCCAGACCCTGTCAGTCAGTTAGTTGGGACTCTGAGCAGTTACCATCTAAGGTTCAAATCTGCCCTGATTCAATAACATCCTGTGTGGTAAGAAATCTTTCTACTTTGCTAAGAGTTAAAGTTAGAGCACATTTTTCTATATGTTTCTTTTACTGTGTGCAAACCATTTCATTTTAAGTTCTGTTGTAACCTTGTAATGCCTGTAATTTTTTGTGTGCTATGATATCCTGTAGATTGTGTAACTATTCTGAAGAGCAAAAATATTTTATATACTTCATGCCTCTGTGACAATCTTTGGGGAATAGTTAACTGTTGGTATTGACAAATCCATAATCTGTCTCTGAAGGGGAGCAGACAGCTGCAGTTACTATATTCTTGAAATAAAAAGTTTCTCAGGAGTGAGTGACGGGCAAGGCTGTTTGCCCATAGTCAAAGGAGCACTGTACTGTTTGAGCAGTGGCTCTGGTTGGATAAGGACCAAGAAAGTCACTAGGTAAGAGAATCACTTCAGAGTGGTGGCAGCTACTGAGGTGCCCTTACAAGTGTGGAGAGCTACGAAAATTGGCAACCTGTTGCAGACTGCATCCTTTGTGTGGACAGGTTGTGACAAACTGGTGTCAATATTGTGGATTTCAAAAGGATTGTCAATAACCTAGTTAAGTATCTAGTCAAAGAACAGAATATTACATAAGGAAGATATATTCCACTACTACCATATGAAAAGTGCACTTTGCTAAATATGTGAGTTGTGCATAAGAAGAAGTGTGGGTTATAAGAAAAGACAGTCAAGGGCAGAACCTCATAAACACCCTTTGAGGAAAGTGACCAGGGATGAGTTGTAAAGTGGTCACTGCCAGCCAAAATCACATGACAGAGGCTGAAGAGCATGAAAATTAGTCAGAGCCGGGAACTGAGGTAGCTTTACAAATACAGGGGTTGAAGCTTGAGCTTGCCCTGGTTCAGGCAAAGGCTGAGACAGGCCAGAAGATGAAGCTAGAAGCAGAGAAGTGAGAGAAGGTGAACCAGAAGGCTGATGCAGAGCTGTGGCAGATACAACTGGAAGTAGAGGAGCAAGAAATGAAGGAGAAGCAGAAAGCTGAGGCAGAGCTGTGGCAGATACAGCTGGAAGTAGAGGAGCAACAGAAGGAGAAGCAGAAGGCTGTGGCAGATATAATGGAAGTAGAGGAGCAAGAAATGAAGGAGAAGCAGAAAGCTGAGGCAGAGCTGTGGCAGATACAGCTGGAAGTAGAGGAGCAAGAGAAGAGAAGCAGAATGCTGAGGCAGAGCTGTGACAGATACAGCTGGAAGCAGAGGAGTGAGATTAGGCAGAGAAGCCAAAAGCTGAGGCAGAGCTGCAGCAGAAACAGCTGGAAGTGAAGCAGAGGAGCAAGAGATCCAGATAAGGAGGTGAGCATGAGAATCAGATGGAGATTCTCTACCTAAGGACACCACCACAAACTGCGAGTAATGGCATGAGGGTTTGACCCAGGAAGCCAAAATTAATTCAGTTTCCCAGATACCTGGACAAGGATTATCTTGATTTATTTTAAGATCTTTCAAGAGAATCTGTGGGCAGTTTGAATGGGCAGTGCTTCTTTGTTGACCCACCTATTGCCAATTAAGGCATTAGAAGCTTTTGCCAGAATGGACAATGAGGACTGCATGGACTAAGATAAAGTGAAAATGCCCTGCTAAAGCATTCTGAGTTAACTCCCAAGGACTATAGGCAAAAATGTAGAACGTTAAGGAAATAGCTATGCTGAAATGTGTGTGCAGATAAATAATTTGTTAGAACACTAGGTACAGGCTACAAAACCTTGCTCTGTAGAGGAAATAAAATATATTTTTTCTGGAACAGTTCTTAAAAACCGTACTTGAGGAACTGAGAATATGGGTGTTGTATAGAACTCTGAACTCTATGAGGGTGGCAACTTAGGGGCTGATCAGTTCACATCCAGCCGATCATCTTCTCAACACAGTTAATGGGGAATATAGGTGTATTTAAGGAACACCAAGGAGCAACTTAAAGGAAGCCAGCCTTTGCCCAAATCAAAGGAAAGTCAAGTGGTTTCATAGGTAGAGTCAGGAGAACACAGGTGTTGTATCTGTCAGAAACTGGGGCACTTATCTTATGATTGTCCGAAAAACATAACAAAGGGGGCTAATGCAGCAGTAGGAGGCAGCTCGGGAGCTCACAGCAGATAATGTCTTGTACACAGAGTGCACAGCCCTCTAATTCCACTGCACATATGCACCCAATGGTGGTAAATGGAATGGTAACCCAGGGATTGAGGGACAACAAGGCCTTCATTTCTGTCGTGAAGCAGGATTTGATTTATGAGGGAGGAGCAGATCTGGCCTGGCCAGTTTTCTTGGATTAGAAGGGTGATGGGTCCGGTGGTCTCAGTACCAATGGCCTGGATCATCTTAAGCTGGGAAGGTGGTCAAGGCATACAGGAGGTGGATGCTGTAACAGATATGCCCAAGCTCGTGATTATGAGGGAATGACTATTATAGAGGCCAATATTGTGCATGTCACTACCCATAGCAAAGCAAGGTAACATTTTCCTGAGGATACAGAGGGGTCAGTGCAGAGGAAGCCACCCCTACCTCAGTAGCTGGTGAAGCTGCAGCTGAAGGTGTGCCGGGGCAGTAGTTCTGAGCCACGGCTGCAGACAGTGGAGAGTCCGAGTGGCTGTCCCACAGGACAGTGTGTTTAGGAAGGTCAGGCTTGCAGAACTGGGGAGAACTTAGCAAGCTGATCCATCTGTCCAGAGATTAAGGGTGTTAGCCACCAGTGTGGAATGTGATTCTCCAAGATCTGGGAAAAGGGAAGTACACTAGAAGAATATACTCCTGTATTGTGAATGGGTTCCTAAAGGAGGACCAGAGGAAGAGTTACTCTGCCAGACAGTGGTTCCTAGGGAATATAGGAAGCAGCTTCTGGCCTTCGCCCACCACATGCCCTTTTCTGGACACTTAGGGTCAACCGTATAAAAAGGCAGCTGACTAACAGTTTTTACTGGCCCAATATTTTTAGAATTGTTTCAAGTTTCTTTATTTAGTATGCATAAAATTTGCATCATCACATGCATAACAAATTCTCTTATACTTATTAGAAGTGACAAAATGCTGGCCCAGTGGTGCTGAGGGCTGAGGTGCTAGACACCTTACCTCGCACCACGCCCGCAACCCATGTTCGGGAACGAGCACTGGCTATCGGGGTCGGCAGGGGAAGAGAAGGATTGAGCGCCCATGGACTGCTCTCCTTCTCTGGGGTGGGGACATCAGCCTCTGTGTACGACTGGCTCAGCGGAGGCTGGGGACTAGTGTACCAAGGCTCAAGAAGAGCATGAGATGCAGCAAATGCTTGGAGGAGGCGCATCATGCGGTAGCATCTGCGCTCCTCAACTTGTGTCATTGCCGCTGTATCTCGGGGTATAATGGAAGAAAAATGCAGGCACTGGCAGGTAGAATGATCCGACCCCGCAGGCGCCGCCTTCACAATGGGCAGTAACCCTCGGCTCCGGATACATGAGAGATGGCAGAGGGGTCCCACCACTGCCAAGGGGCATAGCCATGGGGATATACTGAGAGGTAAGCTGCGAGTGGGGGTAGGGCTGGGGATCAGACAGGTGAGCCGACAGTGCCAGGGAGAAATAAGAGTAGCTGCAAAAAAAAAAGAAGTGACAAAATACTGCTGGACTTGTCTGCAGTAACAGAGGGTGGGGCAGGTTGGGGAAAAAGGCTAACGCGGCTTTAATTCCCCTGTGCCTTTGAAAAGTATCTAGGCGAGTTGTTGTGATAATTATGAGGCCACTTGGCACTTTAGTCGCACCAGCAAAGCAGTACCTCTTGGTGGTTGTGTAGATTATGCCACAAAGGCATGCAGCGGCAGTGTTTTGTCCTCCGTTGAAGCTGAGAAGGTGGCCAAAAACTGCTGAAGTTATTTAGCCAGATGGGTTTTCCTCACAATATTCTGTTGGACCAGGGCATCAGCTTAATGTCTGAGTTGATGGCTAGTCTTTGAGAGAAGTGTGGAGTGAGGCAGCTCAGGGCCTCCCTACACCATCCTCAGACTAATGGTCTGGATGAGCGATTTAATGTGTCTCTTAAGACCATTTTGAGAGCACTTGCAGACCAGCATGCAAGAAAGTGGACAAGTGCTTATTCTTCTATGCATACAGGGAAGTGCCCAGGAGTTCACAGAGTTCTCGTCCTTCAAACTCCTATTTGGCCATAGAGTGAGGGGCCCCTTAGATTTGGTAATGGATGAATGGTAGGGCAGCTTGCTTCCAAGGGGAATCTGTTGTGGAGTATGTTCTGAATTTCAGCTCTAGGTTCAATGAGCTTATGGGGTTCACAGGAGCACCTAGCTTTTATGCAAGAGAGACAGAAGACATGGTGTGACCCGGGAGCTAGAGCCCGGGAGTACAGAGTCGAGCAATGGGTGATGGTGCTCATCCTTATCCTGCAGAATAAATCGCAGGTGGCTTGGGAGAGTTTGTACTCAGTGGTCAGGAGGGTGAACAATGTTAACTATGTGGTGGAGCTGCTCGACAGGAGTTACAAGTAGCAGATCTACCATGTTAACATACTGAAGCCTACCATGACCGAGAAGAGATGGTCCTGGCTGCATGTAGCTACCCAGAAGAGGAGACAGAGGTGGACCTGCTGGTGGATCTCTTGGGAGAGGTTAAAGAATTCTCAGTAGATGTGAACCCTCTCAGAGAGTTGACACCAGCCAAGCTACCACAATGTGGAGGGCACTGAAAACACTGGAGGGACATTCATTGGGAAGCCAGAGTATATCATGCTGTCAGAGCACCACATGGATACAGGATCACGGGCCTCCCTGAGGCAGCCACCCACCGAGTCCCTGAGGGTGTGAAACATGCTATAGAGGGGAGCTCAAGGAGATGCTGGCTCTCTGGGTAACCCAAGAGTCTAGCAGTCATTGGGCCTCCACAGTAGTACTGATTCCCAAAACAGATGGGACCACAAGGTTCTGTATCGACTACCTCAAGCTCAATATCTGTATGGAGTTGGATGCATATTCCATGCCCAGGACAAGTGAGGCTTTACAGAGATTGGGGTAGATGTACCTGACAACCATAGACTGACAAAGAGCTATTGGCAGGTGGCCTGACCCTGGAAGATAGAGAAGTCTGCCTTCCTCACCCCATTCGGTTATTCAAGTTCAGAGTAATGCCGCTTGGGATGAAGAATGCACCAGTCACTTTTAATGGCTCATGGACTGCATTTGTGCTGGCATACATAGACAAAATTGACATCTATAGTCAGAACTTGGAAGATCACGTCAGGCACATGACAGAGTTGTACCAACAATTGCAGGTTGCTGGGCTGACAGTCAAGACAGAGAAGTGTTAGGAATGGTAGAGATGTCATACCTTGGGCACAGGCACTGGGTACATCCAGCCTGAGTCAATGAAAACTGAGGCCATCCAGGGATGGGCCACACCCACGACGAGAAAAGTTCAGGCCTTCCTTGGGACAGCAGGGCACTACGTAAGTTTGTGCCAAATTTCAGTAGCTTGGCCAAACCCCGTGCAATCTCATCAGGAAAAATGCTGGACAAGGTTCAGTAAACAGAAACCTGCACTCACCGTATTCCATCAGAAAGAGGAGGTATTGTATTAGGCACCTATGCTTGGCAAACCGGACTATTCTCTTAGGTTCATTGTGGAGGTAGATTCATCTGATCAAGGGCTAGGCACGGTTCTGAGTCAAGTTATGCACTAGGGCTAGGATCACCCAGTCTTGCACCTGAGCAGGAAGTGGCTGCCCAGAGAGGAGACCTCCATCACAATTGAAAAGGAGTGTCTAGGTGTTGTCTGGGCCTTGCAAAAGCTGCAACCTTATCCATAAGGGAGGAGCTCACCATGATCACTGACCACAACCTCATCACATGGCTGCACAGGACCAGTGGTCATAACCCCAATTTGATAAGGTGGAGTCTGATGCTGCAGTCCTATAATCTGGACATTAGGCACTGCAGTGAGTGGCAAGCACAGAAACGCTGATGGGTTGTCTAGACAATAGGTGTGAAAAGAACCAAAAAAAGATTGGGAGAGGTGCTGTGAAGAACTAGTGTGGAGTTTACATACAGCGGCGTAACGAGGGCATAGAAGTGTGCCAGCTGGCTTATACGAGAAAACAAGCCTGCATTAGGGTGCTAATTAAAGGGTTTTTCATTTTTCGGGGAGCTGTTACTCAGCCAGAATCGTAGTCTCGAGGAGGTGGTATACAGTTCACAGCCACACTCTGGCAGTTCCAATGGAAGTGCTAATTCATCAGATGTCTTTATGCTAAGCAGCTCCCACCACCCAGGTGTTATATCCTCCGTCTCTACCTCGTGATGTCAGATCTTTGCATGGTGGACACAGGGTCTGCGTGCACACTGGTGGGGAGGCCAGTTGGGCTGTGTGGATGTGAAATGTATAGTACCTCTAGAAAGTACAGTTACGTAAGATCTTACCGTAACAGTAGATCTTGAAGGAATGTCTCTTGCAGTAAGTCATTACTTCTGGGACTATCCAATAGAGGTCACTGTCACATGGTAGCTTCTTCTAGCAGTTTTCAGTAGGGACCACCCATACGTGACATCACATCCTGCTTCCTATATAAGTGTGGGTGGTCCCTGGTATCGCTTTGTTCCACCGCCGGATTAAGCTCGCAAAAGAGTGATCTGAAGTGAAACCGAGGATCCATGGAGCCCACTCTACTTGGAACATACAGAATTTGTCTCAGTCAGAGAAGGAGGGTAGGAGGAGGATTATACTTATTAGAGAGACATTCCTTCAAGATCTACTTGTACGGTAAGATCTTACGTAACTGTGCTATCTTCGCGGAATGGTCTTTGCAGTAAGTCATTACTTCTGGGAGATTCCCCAGCAGTTTGTCCAGAAGGATGGATGATTATGATAAGAGACCTTGTAGGACTGCACGGCCAAAGGCTGTCCTATGTCTTGAAGCTACATCCAAATTGTAGTGGCGAGTGAAAGTGTGGATTGTGGACCATGTGGCCCCATTACAGATTTCTGAAGTGGAGGCACCCTTGAAACAGGCTGCAGTAGTGGTCATGGCTCTTGTGGAATGGGCTTGATTGAACCGAAAGAGCCTTACTGTACTTTTGTAGCAAAATGAAATACAGTTTATAACTAGAGGACTGAATCCTTTAGCAACAGGAAGTCCCTTCTGCCAGGGGCAAAGGTGACAGACAATTGAGACGCCTTTCTGATGTCTTTAATACAATTAGTGTACTATCTTAAGATACGGTGAACATTCATTAAATGTAATAGATGCTCACCCTGGCAGGAATGTTCCAGAAACAAATACCAGAAGTTCTATAGATTGATTTAGGGTCTTTTCAGACACTACTTTGGTAGAAAGGAAGGGTTAGTACACAGTACAACCTGGTCTTTATGAAAAATCAAGTAGGGTTCCCTACACATAAGGAATGGAGCTCGAGATACGCCGAGCGGAAGTAATAGCTACCAGGAATACCTTTATATCTTCGATTTAAACCGCTGCATATATTTCCAAAATTATGGTTAGAGATGCGCTTATGAATGAGGGCTGCTAATCTACAAGGGCAGTCATTATTCAATCAGCCTATTTTGCCAGCTGATCACGATGTGTTGTCAGCTTGAATAAGTGGCTGTTATTGTGTCCAAAACCCAGCCTAACAAGTGCTGCTGCAAAACACTAAAATCCTCTTCACTCACAATGTGACTGAAAGACAGTGCTGAGAAAACACCCACTGGTCTCATGAAAGCACATACCTCGCTGAACAGGAAGTTCAATACATACATAAAGCAATGTAGAGGGAGCAGTAAACACAGAAGCAAAGATCCCATGTTGGTATGGTGTAGGTCGCTAGGTCACTACGGATCACACTGCCGCCACATGCCACCTAACTGTTTACAGAGCGTGTCGGGTGGGGTAGTGGCATCTGTCAGTATCAGTATTGGGGTTCGTGGGGTCTCCAACAAGGAAAATATCAGCCTGAGAGGATGAGAGGACATTTCTGGGGGTTCAACTGACCGGAGAGGCGACAGTATGCTTGGCGTGTTTCCATGTAAAGTCCACGTAAAGTCTGGAGGAGAAGGCTTACTGGTACACAAGGTAACAACACAGTTATGGGTCTTTTAGGTATTTTGTGGTGATGCTTGAACAAGAAGTGTTTCTTTAAAAAATAATTATTTTATGATAGCGGTCTATATTAGAGTGGCTGTGTTCAATGGATGTGTTTTATGATGCGGCTTTAGGTAGAGGGGGCGTGTATATTCGACGGCGGTTTTAAACTGAAGATATACGGTAATGTTTTCCAAGAAAGAAAACAAAATTCACAAGTGACTGCAGGCTCGAATGGTTTGAGAGTAAGCTTTTCTATAATGAAATTAATATCACACAGAGGCGTGGGTCTTTGATAGGAGGCTTCAGATGAAGCATTCCTTTCATAACCATTTTGGATAAGTGATGCTGATAGAGCAATCTACCATTCAGAGGTTCATGAAAAACCAAAATGGCTGCTAAATGAACTTTGATGGAAGAATAGCTGAGTCCAGACTCAGATAAGGAAGCAAAGTAATTCAATACGTCATGAGCGGACCTGAGTAAGGTCCATGCAATGAGATGCTGACCATATGGAAAACCTTGTCCATTTGGAGTTATTGGTTGCCAGCTTTCTAGAAGCCAACAGAATATTGGCGTGCTAAGAGGACACTTATAATTTGTTTATGAATGTGTACTCAGGAGCCAGGCATGAAGACGCGTCCTGAGTCTGGGATGTTGGAGGGACCCTGATTTTGGGTCAGGGGTCTGGCCTGAAGGCAATGGCATGGATCCTGCACCGATAATTGGTGGAGGAGAGGAAACCACTGTTGTCAAGGCCACAGAGACACTATTAGTATCATGGTGGCTGGCTCCAGTTGAAGTTTCAACATGGATAATGGAGAAGTAACTGGGGAGCCTATGATTGACTGGGGAGGCAAACAGGTCCAGCTGTGGTGTCCCCAGAACATGAAGATGTCGCGAGGACATCCTCGTGAAGTGTCCATTCGTGAGCAAACAATTGATAACTCAGTTTGTCCACTAACTGATTGCACCGCCCTGGAAGATGGACGGCTGTCAGTCCTTGTTTGATTGCTGTCTGCCAGACTGCAATGGATTTTCTGCAAAGGAATGTGAGTGCGTGCCCCTTGTTTGTTTAGGTATGAAACCACTGCAGTGTTGTCTGATTGCATCAGCAACAGTCCTGGCTTGAGGTAGGGTAGAGCCCGAAACTGGTAGTTTGGGCCCAGCAGGTAGAAGTGCAGGAATTTGTGATGGGCAAGGTGAATGGGATATGAAGGTAAGTGTCCTTCATATTCAGGCACACAGCCGATCTCCTTGTTGTAATGAAAGTGGCATTACAAGTAGCAGAGTGACCATGCAGAGATACTTGTACTGAATATACAGGTTCAGATGTCTCAGATCTAGAATGGGTCTGAGATCTCTGGTTCTTTTGGGTACAAGAAAGGAATGGGAATAAAACCCTTTGTATTGTTCCACAGCTGGCACTGGCACAATGGCTTGCTTGGCAAGGAGTGCTGAGAGTTCCTTTTGGAGGATAGGAATATGCTGTGGAGGGTAATGAATCACCCAAGGGGAGGGGAGAGGAAATGAATTCCAGAGTGTGAGCCATTTGGATTAACTGAAGTATCCATTTGTCTGAAGTGATCATCTGCCAAGCCTCTAGATGGAGAGCAAAATGACACATGACAGCCACTGAAGCTTGGTCGAAGAGGCAGGGGAGAGGCAAGAGAGGTCACTGAGCAACAGGCCGCCACTGCAGGGGGCGGCATGGAGCCAAGGGTGGTAGAAGGAGCACCTCTTGTAGGTTGGTTTCGCCTCTGATTCCACCTCTTTAAAGTTTTTATATTTACCCTCTACTGGAGTAGGAGGAAAACAAGTACAGTGGGTTGATTGGGGTTATGACATAGCCCTTGCACCATACAAAGGGTTCTTCCAGATGCTTGTAAATCATCTATGAGAGTTTGTGTACCTGGCCGAATAGTTTGGACCCATTAAAGGGTGCAATAGATATCTCATGTTGTGCATCAGGTATAAATGCTGACACGCAGCCAAGTATGGCAACCAGAGCCACACCAGTGGCTGAAAGTCGGGGAGGGTATCCACAGCATCATAACCAACCTGAGAAGGTGGCGGGAGATGGATTGGAAGTTGGAACCCCGGCATAATTATTCTTCCTCCAGGAAGGAGGGAGCTTATTGACCTGCTTCCATGACAGAGGTCCCTAAAGTACGTTGGTATTTAACCATATGACCCATATAATTTAGTATATGGACATTTATAGTGCCTGAGGAAAAACTTTTCCCTAGGTAATCAATCTTTTGGGACTCTTTATCTGGGGCAAGGAGCTCAAGTGGTTAGGTTTCTGAGACCTACCATGAGCGGCAGAAATGACCACCAAGTCAGACTCTGGCAAAGTAGAGAGGAATGGGTGGCCCAAAGGAGACCGGTAGGTCGATTAGCCTTTCGTGGAACTGCTGAAATATTAGAAAGGCTGCTGCCAAGCAGCAAATAAAGCATTTTGGTATGTAGGGATTAGTGGTGTGACCACTAATGCTGGTTTCTCTGGCAATTGTAAATAATCTGTCATATCCTTACGCTGTTTATCATGTTCCGTAATGGAAAATCCCATCACCTTTTGTATTTGGAGCATCATATCAGAAAAGGTGGATCAGCTGGAGGAGAGGTAGCCAATGGGAAAGGCAGGTCTTCGTCCAGAGAGGAGATGGCTGAAGAGGTGAACCCGGTCCCTGAAATCAGGGCAGAGTACTCCTCATCCAAGTCATCAGGGAGATCTCCATGTGTCTCCCAGTCCTCCGAGTAGTGTTCCATATCAGAGTCGTTAACGCTTATGAGACTGAGAGGGACTATTACTCACCCTGGGTCGGCAGGGGGTCACAGCATAATCTGTGCAAGACCTGCTGCACGATTTTGTTTTGAATTCCTGCTCCTGAGATGGGGAGGGGTAAGGAAATAGGGCAAGTTAGTTGGGGAACAATAGGAATAATGTTAGTAGAAGCAGGATGTGCAGAATAGGCAGGTCTTGAACCTTGTGGTAGTAACCAGGGTCCCTGTCTCGAGCTGGTTGACCTCTGTATAAGCCCACTTGTGTTGGTGGAGGGGCATGTTTGATGGGCAAAAGCCAAAGGCTTACCCTGAGGTCTTATTCATGAAAAGAACCTGCCATCGATGACGAGAGAAGCCCCATCAATGGAGCAACAGTGGGTTTTGTTGCTGAAAGGATGGTAGAATCATTGTCCATGATGGGTTATAAAACTCTGTCGATGGAGCAGGTATTTCATGCACCATAATCAAGGCAATGGCAGCATTGGCCGGTGATAGAATTATCGTCGTCGATGAGGAAGCTCATATAAAGATCTCCGTCGCGACGAGAGAGGAGCCCCTGTCAACAAGGAAGCATGTTTAGGTTCGCTATTGACGAGAGAGGATCCCCGTCATGGAGAAGCATGACAAAGCCTGTTGTTGATGAGAGAAGAGCCCTTGTTGATGGGGAAGCATGCTTTCAACCCTCCGTATGGGAGAAGAGCTGTCCGATGAGGAGGCATGTTTCTGGTGCTCCGTTGATGGAATAACCATAGACATTTTGTCTGTCAATGAATATACAAGGTGAAGAAGGATTTATTGGGTTAACCTTCTAGTGAGCCGTTGACGAGAGAGGAGCTCATTGACACAAGGGCTGTCTGTTTAAAACTCACTCCGACGAGAGAGGCGCCCCATCGACGAGGAGGCATGATCCTGGTGCTCCATCGATGGATAACCATATAGTGGTGTCCGCCGATCAGCAGTGTGGGCAAAGGAAGAAGGATTTATTGGGTTGAACTTCTCCTTAAATTGCCCAGAAAGGAGAACCAGAAGCTGGGGAGCCCTTGGAACAGACCCCTGGTTCTCTCTATAGAGACATTTCTGCTCTGGCATGAAAGATGAAGTTTAAGCAACCATCGGCGATGTTGCTTGAGTAGATTTCTTGTGCTGAATCCAATTTTCGACGATGACTGCTACTCAGACGTTGAACTACAGTAGCTGCTAAAGCGAGCTGAAGATGGCTGAAAATGAACAAAGGATACCAGGAACCACCCACACTTATATAAGAAGCAGTATGTGATGTCAGGTGTGGTGGTCCCTGCTAAAACTTCTAGAAGAAGCTGCCGGTGATAGCGACCTCTGCTGGATACTCCCAGAAGTAATAACTACTGCAAGAGACCATTCTGTAGAAGATCTATGGTTACAGATGAGTGACCAAAATATTTCTAAGGGCGTGGATACAATTCACTATCCACAATCTGACAGACTCTTGCAGTTCTCCAGGAGGAGGAGGAGGAGGAGGAGGAGGAGTCAAGGTGCACCTATTTGGCAAACAGAAACTGGAAAACCAAGGTCCTAAAGTAGAATCCGTGACGAAAGGTTGCTGTAGTGGAAAATGAAGCTGTGTCTTTCCTCCAGCTAGCAGCCCTATAGATTTCCTGCACTGGGAAGTCTCTGGAGCAGTCACAGATTCAGTTGTATGTCTGGTGGAAAGAGCGAGTCCTTTGAGGGGCTCTCTACCAGCCAACCTATAGCAGAGGTCAATGCATGATGTTATCCACCTGCTAATTATTCACTTTGCTGGTGGCCTGCCAGGTGCAGATTCAGCATATGTCAGACACAGCTGGTGAGCCTCACCCCAAACTCCAGCCATGCACTTATTATAATAAGAGAATGCCCTCTGCAACCCAAGGTATGGAGCTTCTGATCAGCCTCTGAGGTCAGGTCAGTAAAGTACGCCAGTAAGTTAATCACCTGGCTAAGGTTAAACTCTGATATGACTTTGGGAGAGGGTGAAGGACCGACCGTGTCCTTGTGGAAGATCAAGTAAGGAGACTCCTCCAAGAGCAGCTGGAGCTCACTATTTCTTCTGGCTAATGTAATGGCCACCAAGAAGGCTGTCTTCTACATCAAACGAGACATACACACCTGTGAATAGGTACAACTGGCTTGCCGTGAGCATAGCCAGCACAAGCAGCAGGTTCCACGGTAGTGATTGTTCCACACCAGAAGGGCAGGTGGTCAAGGCCCTTGAAAAAGTGCCCATCCACCTTCTCCTGGGCGCTACTGACATACCAGCCCATGCCTGGTATGCAATGATGGCTGCAGGTGCATCTTGAAAGTTGTCACCACAGCCCCAACTGAGAGGGGGACCAGAGGTACTCCAAATGCCACATGGCAGGCAAGCTATTGTTCTGACTACAAATGGAAAATCTTTCCATTTGAAGGCAAAACATCGTGAGCTCGACTCTTTCCAGGAGGCCTCTAAGATGTGGAGTACAGCCCAAAAGACCCAAGGGTATGGTACTGTAGCCACTCAGGAATCAGGCTATGAGGTGCAGGGATTGAAAGTCCGGGTGCAGAAACTTCCTTGATGTCTAGTCAGTAAGTCCAGATGAAGAGGCAACCACCACGAGGCTTACTGCTGAGGCTGAGGACATCCAGATATTAGAAGTATCTGGGCCAGTCTGATGCTAGCAGGACCATCTGTGTTTTATCCTTCCAGGCCTTGACAACTATATGCATGAGGCCTGGGGTCCAAGGCCTCACAAAGTCATCCCAAAAAGTGTCCCAGACTGTGGGGTGAGTGAGCATAAAACAACCTCAGCTTTCTGTTCTCCCAAGAGGCAAACAGATCCACCAAAGGGTTCTTCACTGGCAGAAAGTACAGTTATGTAAGAACTTACCATAACAGTAGATCTTGAGACAGGCTCTTGCAGTAGGTAATCACCACTAGTACTAGAGAAGTCAGGCACTAGGACCACACGGAAAACTTTAGCTAGCAGTGTCTGTGGGGGACTGCCCACCCGGCGCCACATGACTAACGCTAGCGTGACACTATATAGTGGGCAGTCCTCATGCCCACCCTCCAGTTCTCCTGCTGGAGACCTGAGAAAGTGTGACAGGAGAATGGAGGGCCCTGAGCCAAAGAAAAGGCTAGAAAGAGAAAAGGCTACAGAATCAGGGGGAAGGTGGAGGGAAAGAGTACTACTGCAAGAGCCTCTCTTGAAGATCTACTGTTATAGTAAGTTCTTATGTAACTGTACTATCTTAGTTCAAGAGGGCTCTTGCAGTAGGTAATCACCATTAGGACAGAGTCCCAAGCAGTGTAATTCAGACAATGGCTGAAGCACGGAAGGCAGAAAAGTCTGTAGTAGGTACAGAATTAAGACATGAGGCCCTCAAAGGACAGCTAGTCCAATCCCATCCTGCGCTCTAGAGGCAACGCCCAGACTGTAATGTTTGGTGAACGTGTGGACAGAGCTCCAAGTGGCTGCTGCAAATGCAATACACAGATTTGTAGGAACTGGCAACAGTTCTGGGAGTGAAAGTTCTTTAAATTTGATGGACTGCATCTGACTAAGGAGGAGTCAGTGCATTGGGGCAGAAATTTGACGCTTTGCAGAATATTTAAACTAGCAAATGGGGAGAGGGTGCAGCACCCCATACGCCGAATGGGAAGAACACCCTCCCCTTCAGCTAGTGGTCAAACAGGGATTCAGCATGTTTGCAGTTCATTTGCACCACTAGGTAAGAAAAAAGGTTTGTCCCCATACGACGCACAAGTGTAATGCCAAACCGCACCCAACAACAACAACACCGAATCTGGCCAATGGAAAATCATGTACATGAATGCTCACAGCCTGGGAAATAAGATCCCAGACCTGCAGGCAATAATGTCAGAGGCTAAACTGGACATAGTAGCAATTAGTGAGACGTGGTTTACCAGTAACCACACTTGGGAGACTTCAGTACCTGGCTATGTATTGTTCAGAAGAGATCGAGGTGCAAAAAGGGGGAGGAGGCCCTGTATGTCAATGAAACTATCAAAGCTACAGAAATTCAGAATACACATAAGGAGCCAGAAGAACTGTGGGTCACTCTGGAAACAGGAAATGGGACAGCCATAAGAACTGGGGTTGTCTACAGGCCCCCAGACCAGGGGAGGACATAGACACATTACTGTTAGAAGATACACAAAACATGACAGCTAAAGGGAGGTTCTGATAATGGGAGACTTCAACATGCTGGATACAGATTGGTCAATACCAGCAGGAACATCTGCCAGAACTAGACACATAGTGGATTCCCTGCAGGGGAGGGCCTCAAACAACTGGAATAACAACCCACAAGAGACAGGGCTATCCTAGATCTAGTATTGACTAACAGGAAGGGATCACAGATCTCCAGGTAGAAGGTCACCTGGAGGCCGTGACCATCGCATGGTATGGTTCAATTTGGCCCTTACATCTAAATCATCCCATTCCAAGGCAAAAATATGGGACTTCAGAGGAGCTGACTTTGATAAGATGGCCAACAGAGTTAAGCTAGCCCTGGCAAAAGCACAGGTGAGGGGGTACAGGCAAAGTGGGCAAGCATTAAGGATGCAATACTTGAAGCAACATCCCATTGTATTAGAAAGAAAAGGAAGTGCAAAAGAAGAAGGAAACCACTTTGGTTCTCAAATACAGTAGCAGAAAAGGTCAGAGCCAAAGGCTGGCCTTCAGGAAATATAAGGAACACAGCAGGATGAAGATAGGGAGGCATACCAAACTGCCCTAAGGGAGCAGGGAAGGCAGTAAGGCAGGCAAAGTCCCAAACTGAGGAAACACTAGCACGAACAGTAAAAGAAGGTGACAAGACTTTCTATAGATACATTAGTGAAAGGAGAAAGTCCAGAGGGGGTATTGCTAAGCTTAATGGAGAAAAGGAGCATGTGAGGAGGAGGACCATGTAAAAGCATCTATCCTAAATAGATAATTTTGCTCAGTATTTACTGAAGAGAAGGTAGCGGGGCCCACAGCCACACACCATGGACACAAGGGGAGGGAGGTGAGCACTACTCCCTTCACAAAGAAAGGGTCCTACAAGAGCTTGCTAAACTCAGGCGGACAAGGCAATGGGACCTGATGGCATACATCCCAGGGTACTTAAGGAGCTAAAGGTGAAACTAGCAGAGCCATTAGCAGAACTGTTTAGTGAGTCTCTGAGCACAGGAGAGGTCCCAGAAGACTGGAGAAGGGTTGATGTGATCCTGCTCCACAAGAGTGGTAGCAGGAGGAGGCAGGGAACTACAGACCAGTCAGTCTTACCTCAGCAGTGGGCAAGATTATGGAGGCACTCCTTAAGGAAAGGATAGTGCAACACCTGGAATCCATAGGGGCACAGGATCCAAGACAGCATGGGTTTACAAAGGAAGGTCCTGTCAAACTAATCTCATAGATTTCTTTGACTGGGTAACCAGAGTGGTGGACCAAGGGGAGCAGTTGATGTTGCTACCTTGACTTCAGCAAAGCTTTTGACACTGTTCCACACAGAAGATTGATAAATAAGCTGGGTAGCCTTGGGATGGGTCAGAAGTTGGTCAACTGGGTGGCAAACTGATTGACAGGCAGAAAACAGAGGTGGTGGTAAATGGTATACAGTCAGAAGAGATGCAAGTCACAAGTGGGGTACCTCAGGGATCAGTCCTGGGGCCAGTCCTCCAACATCTTCATTAGTGACCTTGCAGATGGACTAGGATAAGGCTTGTCTGTTTGCAGATGACACCAAGATCTGCAACAGAGTAGATGATCCAGATGGGGTGGCAGAATGAGAAGAGACCTGGATAAACTAGCAAATGGTCAGAAGTGTGGCAACTGGGATTTAATGCAAAGAAGTGCAAGATCATTCACATAGGGAAGAGAAACCCTGAAGCCACCTATAGGCTGGGAGGAGTTGCTAGCAGTCACAAAGGAAGAAAGAGACTTGGGCATTATCATCACTGATGACCTGAAATCATCCAAGCAGACCTCTAAAGCAGTAGGTAAGGCTAGGGGGGTGTTAGGTGTATTAGTAGGGGTATCACAAGTCGTAAGAGGGAGGTAATAATCCTCTTACAAGACACTGGTTAGGCCCCATCTGGAGTACTGCGTGCAGTATTGGAGGCCACACCTTCACAAGGACATTAACCAAATTGAGGCAGTCCAGAGAAGGCAACCAAAATGGTGCAGGGACTGCATCAGAAGACATATGAGGACAGATTAACAGAGCTCAATATGTATACCCTTGAGCAAAGGAGGGAGAGAGGTGATATGATCGAGGCATTCAAACACCTTAAGGGCATTAACAAGGTGAAAGAGTCTAACATGTTTAGATATAAGAAAATAGCAGGACAAGAGGACACAGCATGAGATTAGAGGGGGCGATTAAGGGTGAATGTGAGAAATTCTTTTCACAGAAAGGGTGGTGGATGCGGAATGGCCTACCTCAAGAAGTGGTGGCTATGAATACAGTGCCGCGGCTTCAAACAGGCATGGGATAGGCATAAGGGAGCAATACAAATGAGTATGAATAGATAGGCCACTGACAGAGCAAAGGCCAATGGCACATTTATAAGGTAGAAAAATAAATGGGCAGACTGGATGGGCCTTGCAGTCCTTATCTGTCAACTTCTATGTTTCTATGTTTCATGCCAGTGGCAGAAACATTCCTGAAACAAGCAGCAGATACAGCCATGCCTCTGGTTGAGTGTCCCTTAACTTCCCCTGGAAGGGGCTTGTTATACTCTGATAACAATACACAATGCAATTTGCCAACCATTTGGATAAACATTGTTTGAAAACTACCGCACCTCTTTTTGAGCGCAAGGAAAGGAAAAGCTGATCCGCTCTGTTGACTGACTTTATCTGGTTCGTGTAATAACACTAAATTCTGTGCATGAGTGTGTACAGAATGGCCTCCCTTGATTAGAATGCTCAGGATAATACACTGGTAAGTGTCTGGTCTGATTCAAAGTCAACTCAGAAACCACTTTGGTAGAAACTTAGAATCTGTTTGCAGAGCCACCCGGTCTCTGTGGAACATCAAATAAGGCTCCTTACATATCAGGGTTGAAGCTCAGAAATAATCCGAGCAGAAGTAACAGCAACTAAAAGGGCACTTTCCAAGAAAGGTAGGCGCAGCTCACAGCCGGTTCAAAGGAAGATAAGTGAGCTTGTCAAGGATAAAATTCAAATGCCACGGAGCAACTGGGTTCCTGATGGGGGTTTCAGATGGAGAATCCCTTTCAGAAAGGTTTTGAAGCCGGCATGGTGGCGCTGAGGGCTGAGGCGCTGGATGCCTTACCTCAAGCCACGCCGGTGACCCATGTTTGGGAGCGAGCACAGACCATCGGGGTCGGCAGGAAGGAGAAGAATTGAGCATCCGAGGACTGCTCTCCTTCTCCGGGAGGGGATTTCAGTTGCCGGTGCTCCACTGGCCCCCTAGCAGCTGCTGGGGGCAGCGTGCTGATGTTGTAGCTAAGGGGGTAAAGAGGGGCTGACGCTGGAGAAAGTGTGCGTGTGGATGCGTGCGCGCTTCTCCACAGGCGCTATTGCATGCTCCACCTCCACAAGGGAGTAAAATGGAAAAATAGCCCCAGATTAATGAAGCTGTCCCTGCAGCACCACCCAGAAGCACCTCCTGGCAATGATCCATTTGGGGTGGGTTGAGTCGCTCTCCACCACCCTGCCATGAAGGGTAAGTCATGGGTGCTTAAGGAGGGGTCTGACCTTGGGGGTTGGCGAGGGGTGACAGCTGACAGCAGGAGTGCCTCGGAGCTCTGGAAGAAATACCATAGCAAAAAAAAAAGAAGGTTTGGATACCTACAACTGAGCTAAGGTCTTGCCATCCACCGGAGTGTGGTAGGCAGAAATGGCAGACAAGTGAACCTTTAGGGAAGAGTAACTAAGGCCTAGGTCAGAGAGATGGCAGATATTCCATGACCTGAGATATCGGGCAAGAAAAGGATCCCATCCCTTAGCCGATGCCAAATAGAAAATCTCTTCCATTTCATGGCATAAATAGTCCTCATGGATGGCTTTCTGGCCTCCAATAGGACTTGTACCACTCTAGAAGAGACCTCAAAGCGTGCCACTGCTATGTCAGCAGGTGCCACGTGTGAAAGTGAAGAGACCTGAGGCCTGGATGGACCAGCTTGCCCTGGTCCTGAGTCAGCAGGTTCTGGCAGAAAGGAAGGGAACTGGAGGGGCACACGCAATTACAGTATCCTCTCCTCCTCTCTCTCCCTCTTCCATCCTCCATCTTCTACCCTCACCTGTCCACTTCCCCACTTGTCTTATAACTGCCTCCCTTGGGTATACAATAGCACTTGAATCGTGTGCCAGCATACTACTTACAGCACTTCAAATGTGTTATTCATTCTCAACCTTTATCCTACTGGATCACCTGCTCTTGGGTTGTTTCAATGTACGTTATATCCAAACATGATTTTATATAGCCTGGCTGGTTGGTCTGGGTTATTTCTGCTTGCTAATTGTACTACACTGTCTTGTTTTAGGAACTGTACTTGTATTATTTTGTTATTGGTATGTGCTTGCCTGTTCTCCCAATTCTTGTACCCTCCCAGGACTTCTGGAAATGAGCTGTTTACAGCTCATGTTGTCTTTCTTGGTGAAACATTTTCCAAATAAATAAATAAGGGGCTATGAGGATCATTCTGGTCTCTTCTTGTTGCAGCTTCAGAAGAACCCTCTGCAACAGTGGAAAGGGAGGGAAGGTGCACAAGAACCTCCCTGTTTAGTAGAGAGACAGTGCATCTCGCCAGAAAGCACCATGCCCATGAACGAAGTGAGCAGAAACTGGGTAGTTTTGTGTTGGATGGGGAAGTGAACAGATTGAGATCTGGGCATCCCCACCGATCGAAGAGGTCTTCGACTACTGATTGTCTCAGTTCCCACTCATGCACCCATGCTTGAAAGCAGCTGAGAGTGTCCGCCAGAACAATCTGAACTCCTAGGACTTGCACTGCTATGAGCCATAGGCTGTGCTGTACCACCCACTGCCACAGACACATCGCTTCCGGTACAGTGGAAATGATCATGTGCCTCCCTGTTTGTTCAGGTACCAGACCACGCACATGTTGTTGGTCTGTACTAAGAGAGTTCCTGGGAGGAGAAGAGCCTGGGAGGCTTGCAGAGCATAAAGTACAGCCCGCATCTACTGCACATTGATGTGCAGGGACAGCTCCTGTGGGGACCAGGATCCCTGTGTCCTGTGATCGCCTAGATGAGCACCCCAGCCTTGACCAGAGGCATCCGTGGTCAGGATCTGAGTTGGGTGGTATCTGAAAGGAACCCCTTTGGTGAGGTTGGATATTTCCTACCACCAAAGGAGGTCCCGATGCATGGGGCTAGAACCAGAACCCTGTGATCGAGGTTGTCGGTCTTCTGGTCCCACTGTACTCTGAGGGTCCACTGCATGATATGCATATGGAGCCTGGCCGGGTACAGTGGGGAAAGCCACTGCCATCAACCCTAGAAGGTGCAGGACAGAGCGGGCTGAGGTCCATTGGCTGGTTGCCACTTGAATGACCTGCTGACACAAGGTTTCTGCCCAGTCCAAGGGAGGAAAGCCTGACCCTGAGTCATATCAAACACCACCCCAATGAACTGGAGGCACTGGGAAGGAACAAGGTTGGATCTGGGGTAATAGACCGTGAGTCCAACCATTCTGAACAGGTTCAGGGTGGTACATAGTGCTGCCACCAGTCCCTCCCTTGAAGAAGCTGACGGAAGCCAGTCGTCAAGGCTGGGAAAGAGGTAAATCCTCTTGTGGTGTAAAGCTGCTGCCACCACAGCTAGGCACTTGGTGAAAATCCTGGGTGCCAAAGAAATGCCAAAGGGGTGCTTGAACTGAAAGGATCCCTGGAAAGCAAAACGCAAGAAGCAGCGGTTGGAGGGGTAGATGGGGATATGCAGATAAGCATCCTGCATATCCAGGGCACAAAGCCAATGGCCCTGCTGCAGAAGGGCAGGAGACTCAGCAGGGTCAACATGCAGAACCTCTTGTATTCCACATATTGATTTAGCGTGCTGAGCTTCAGGATTGGATGAAGGTCCCCTGTCTTTTGGGGACCAGGAAGAAGAGGGAGAAACCTATCCCTTCCTGGCCTGGAGGAATGGACTGTATGGCTGATTTTGTCAGTAGAGCCTGAATCTCTTCCTTGATAAGCTGGATGTGGCCTTTTGGGTAGTGAGAGAGACCTGGAGGATTTCTTGGAGGCTTTCTCTGGTCGATGGTGTGACCTTGAGCGATCAGCTGAAGGACCCATGAGTCTGTCGTTATTGCCTCCCACCCAGCCAGGTGGTTGGCAAATCTGCCCCCTACTGGTTCCTCTTGAGCGGTGGCAAAGGCTGGGGGCTCTGCCACAAGTCAGGAGGTAGAGGGGTGTGGGAAGCACCACCCGGCAGCCCTTTGGGACTTGGCTGGAGGGGTGGGTCCCGTCGACTGGGCCCAATGTTTGTTCTGATGTCTGGTATGCTGCTCCCTGTTCTGATGCCATTGTTGGCAATGAAAGGGCTGCATAGGCTTAGTGTTTGAGCGGTATATGGTCTGCATCGACCACTTTTCTTTGTCATTGTCCTGGAGGTCAGTTACCATCATCACTGAAAAGGAGAGGTCCTCTGAAGGGGCATCTTGTATGGCTGCTTGCACATCAGGGGCCATACCAGATACCCAGCCAGGAGTACTGAGCATGCTAATGGCCATGGTGGCACTCCTGGCAGATGCACTGACTGCATCACAGGTCACTCTTAGAGAGTGATGGCAGGAAATTTCTGCAGTCCTGTCTCAGAGATTTTGGTTTTAGCCTCGGAATCAAGTAAAGCCTCACATTCTGATTTCAGCTGGCCTAACATGGATTTTTGGAAAACACATGTGTGCCAAATAATTCAGTGCTCTTTGGGCCAGGGTGGAGGAGTAGTACATCTTGCATCCAAACTGGTCTATTTGTCGCGACTCTTATCTGTAGGTGAAGTGCTCATGTGTTTAGACTTTGCCATTCTGTTGTGGGCTGCATTAATGACCACTGAGTCCGCTTTAGGGTGAGAACAGAGGTGGTCCTTGCCTTATGGTGCCCGATACAGTCTATCTGCTTTTGGCAACTGTGGCCACTGATGAGGGTTGCTGCCAGAGTGGAAGCCAGGTCCCCATAAGGTCCAGTCCAGGAGGAATGAGCAGAAGAGACAGGTCAGGCACGTCCAGATGTTCTGCCAACCTCTTGCATTGGGAATCGAGGTCCTCCGTCTTCCAGCCATTCACCACCTGAATCTGTCAAAGCATCTTGGTAAAGAAGGGGTCCTCGGTGGAGACTTTGGAGATTCTTTGGGCTTTGGTACCTCTGTAATGGGGGTCTCAAATCCTGAGGCGGAGGAGTCATGGAGTTGAGCTAGAGCCTGATGATGGACTCATGTCCGAGACTGAGTGCGTGAAGCGGAGTCTCCCGAAGGCTGACTGGCTGATCCTCCCGCGCCGCTACCATGGTAGTGCGTGAGGTGGAGGGTGAGACTCTACTGGAGAGAGATCTCAGAGTAGGGTCTTGGTGGGCAGACAGAGGCCTGGCTAGCTGTCATCGGTCCAGCTCTGAGACCAATTGAGTCTTAGTGGTAGACCACCAAGACTGGAGAACCTCCCTAAAGTCCACTTGGGGCTGAGGCAGTGGGGGTGGAGCTGGAGGCGGGGGCTGATAGACTGGCGGGTAAGCCTGTAAGGGTAACCTGATGGTGGGAAGCCCATCATTGGGTAATGATAGCCCGACATTCTGTAGGGTGAATAGCCGGCGTGGGGTACCTCAGTGTGTGAAACCCAGGTGGCAAGTACCCTGGTGAAGGGTAGTGTGGCGCAGGGAAGCATGGCGTCAGGTACCACAGTGAGGGGCCAATAGGGGACTGATGGACCTGCTGGAGGTTCCTAACGGTGGATAGCCAGTGTGGGACCCGGCTGGACCCAATGACCCTGTCAGGTCCTGATGTGGGAGGCCAGGCGTGGGCCCCAAAGGGTTGAGGACCTGATGGTGGCCCTGACTGATAGGAAGGGCCTGGCAGTGTCAGGTCCAGTGTCAGAACAAATGTAGGAGGCTCTGGTGCTGGCCTAGATGGGGCCTGAGGGTCACTGGAGTCTGTGGCGGTGGCCCAGATGGGGGAGCCTGCAGTTCTGAGCGTTGGCTCAAAAGGAGGTCCGGCATCAGTCGTTCCATCACTGGCAACAGGGAGTGTTGGGCAGATGCTCCTCCTCCAGCTCCGAGGTGCAGGGAGCTAGGAGGTACCACTGGTGGAGGCGGTGAAGGTGGCATCCCAGAGGCGAACCCTCTGGGGTGGGCTGCGGCTGAAGTGGCAGCATGCACTGATCCTGAGGATCATTGTCAGGCCTGTTACTGGGGCCCAATAAAAGTGCATCAGCTGTGCAGACATCAGAGCAGCTGATGAACAACAACAACCACACCACCTGACTTAGATCCTGAAGTTTTGAGGGGCGAAGGGTGGCGGAGCTCTCCGAGGATCGGAGGCACCCACCTGAACTGTGACCAGCTCAGGCGGGGGGGGGTGCCAAGGCTGCTCCTCACTAGGAGTAGCAGTCTTGGCGGTGGAGCAGTACCCGTGACAGCGGGATGCTGCTCATCGCAGCCCTGAAGTGAGCCAGAGGCGGAAGGAGACTGATCCCGATCCTGGTGCTTCTCCTTGTCCTTCTTCATTTCTTGTGTGGGTTGGAAGAGGACGATCCTGTAGCTTCTGCAGCTCCTTCTCCACGGAAGCCATTTTAACTTAGAATGTGGGCTTCCAGGGCCTGTTGGTGGCATTTCCATGTGGCCTGATTACATTTTGCTCTGTGCCCAGGCAGAAGAGACAGAGGGAATGGCCGTCCTTGTAGGGAGCTAAGTTCTGCAGGAATTGCACTTGCTCTTATGTGACTCGAAACGTCCGGAGAAGACATGCATGACAAAGGTAATACAATTACTCTAAATTGTGAAAGAAATAGAAATAGGAATAATACTCATCCAAAATGGCGGTCTACTGAAGCAGCATTCTCCGCAGGTCCGACATGCACAGGTCAATGGCAGAAAAGAACTGGAGGGCAGGCATGGGGATCACCCACTATATAATGTCACGCTGATGCTGGTCACGTGGCGCTGGCTGGATGGTCCCCCACCAGACACTGCTAGCTACAGTTTTCGTATGGTCCTAGTGCGGACAGCTCTAGTCCTAATAGTGATTACCTACTGCAAGAGCCTCTCAAAGTAAGATGAGGTGGCTTAGCTCCTCCTGATGCAGGGACCACTCATGTGACATCTCTTCCACCTGGCTGAGAGCATCTGCCAGCTGACTATTCAATCTTACAACATGGATTGCCATGAGAGCTGCACCTACTGTAAGCTGTGCTTGAGCGTCCAGGTGTGAAAGACCTCCTGACACAGAGGAAGGGAGTCTGTTCTGCCCTCCTGTTCAGGTAAAACATGGTTGTGGTATTGTCTGTCTGGACCTGTAGGACCTGACCAAAGTAGAAAAATTCCATGAAGGCCAACAGCACTGCAGAGAGCTCCAGCAGGCTGGTGTGGTGATGGGACTCCTGGGTGACCAGAACCTGTGGGCTGTGTGGTCTCCCAGGTGTGCTCTCCACATCACCAGAGACATCCATTGTAAGCGTGATAGTCAGTTCTGGTCAGACAAATGGGATTCCTTCCTCCAGATGGTGAGGGACCAATCACCACTGCATAGCATCCCACATTGGCTGGGTCACCAAGACCAGTTGGTTCAGATGTCCTAGACACTGGGACCACTAGCGGCCCGCTCCCACTGCAGGTGCTGCATCACCCAGTGTGTCAATGGACCACACTGGTGGTATATTCATGTACTCCAGCAGCCACCGAAATCCTGGGCAGGCGCGAGCACCTAGTTGAAATGATCAGGCAAAGGTGTTGAGGTCCTCAGCTCGGTTGCATGGGAGACCGACTTTGGCTGCATGAGGGAGTCTAGCTCTACCATGATGAACTTGATGACCCTTGGTGAGGAGATCAGTTTGGACTTGTCTGGGCTGACCAAAAGGCCCAAGTCTCTGCAGATCTCGAGATCTGTGGACTGCTGTATGGCCTAATTGGACAGCCCGGCAATTTTCAGTCATCCAAGCAGGGATAACACCCTGATAACCCTGCACCATAGGAAGGCTGCCACCACTGCCAAGCACTTGGCGAAGACGTTGGACATGGATGGGAGGCTGAAGAACAAAACCTGGAACTGACAGAGAACCCCTTCTGTGTGGAACTGAAGGTACCACCAGTAGGAGAGACTGGGATGTGGAAGAACTCATCCTACAGATGCAGTGAGCAGAACCACATGCCCTGCTCCAGAAGCAGTATAATTTGACTCAGTGATCATCCTGAACTTGTGCTTCTGCATGAACTGGTTCATGCTGTGCAGATCCAGTATGGGCGCCAGCCCCTGTCCATTCTGGACCAGGACATTGACACATGCTCGACTTGCCAGGGCATCTGGGACATGGGGTATGGCTTCTTCTGTCAGGAGCTTAGCAGTCTCCTCCCTTAGGGCGGATGTGTCCTGTGACACTGAGGACTCCCTAGGAGTGTGGAGTCAGTAGGTGGGAGAAACTCAAAGTTGAGAGGTAACCCACTGCCTACCACTTCCAGTGCCCACCTGTCTGTGGTAATGATGGATCAATGACACCAGAAGTGGTGTAACTGACCCCCACGGGAAGTTGGGTCAGGCACTGAACAGGTGGGAGGATGACACCCACTGACTTGTCACTGGGCAGCTCTAGAGGGGGCACCAGCTCCTGGGTCTGGAAGGGCACCACTTCTCCAATCCTCACCTCATTCTGGCCCATGGCCACTGAACCTGGCCCTAGGGTGCCAGGCTTGGTATGCACCTGCTAGCTGCTGTGGCTGAAAGGACCAGTATTGAAGATCTTCTTTTAGGCTTCTGAGCTTTAGAGTTTTCTGGGATGATGCCATGTGAGATGTCCTCTACCCAGGGGCCACCAAGAGGTTGATGCCCAAGAAGGTTCCATGTCATCTCAGCTACTGAAAAAACAGCAAGTGCAATTTCAGCAATGCAATCATAGCGACACACATTTCAGTGACCGCAACGGTGAAGGACATTTCAGCAAATATAGTCAGATCTTATTTTGCTGCTAGTTATTACAGAGGGCTATGCCCCTCTATTCTAAATTAACATCCTCCGAGTCACTCATTGACATCGAAGGATCGCTGAAATGTCACAGTTGCTACAATGCTGCAGTCGCTGTAATTGTAGTAACCGATTCTGCTTCGCTGTAATTGACTCGCTGTAATTAAGTAGCTGAATTGACGTTACCACCCAAGAAGGTGACATCAGGCCAACTTGTGCTGAGTGTCTGATGTGAAGGTGGACAGCCACTGCCAGGCCCTGCAATGCATTGTGATGGGCACTGACATAGCACAGGAGCAGGAGTCACCCATGTCCAATGCTGTCTGGAGATGATGTTTAGCCAGTGCTTGACTCTAGTCCTTAACCAACTCCACCGGCAATTGTTCATTGGTAGGAGGATTTCATCAAACTCCCAACAGGGAGTGACCAAAGTTGGCCATTAGGACAACTCAGCTGGCCTGATGCAGGCCCAGAGAGGAAGCAGCACAGACCTTCTTGGCCACATGGTCAAGCCTTTTCAGATCCTTGTCGAGGGCTAGTCCACATCCCTTCATCCCTAAACTTCCAGAAGACAGAGTCCGAGACCAACCCTTGGCAGGGAGGTGGTCCGAGAACTCTGAAAGGGACCCTGTACTTGCAGACCATACAGGATAAAGCATGCCAGACAGGATGCTGCTAGAGCTCCGGGCTGGTCCCAAGATGGTCTCAGCCATGGGAAAGGCAACCCGAGGAATCGTCCTTGTCCAAGATGTCCATATAGGAGCATTTAGCTCTCTTCTGGACTGACACCAAAGACACACTCATGGACTCTGACATAAGGTGGAGGAGAACCCGTAAGTCATCAGCCCATGTTCAGTAGAAAGTTCCCGATGAAGCCTGATCAAAGGCATGGGTCTGCGATGATAACATGGATGACCTGTCCGAGTCATCCGAGACTCTTCAAAACAGCCCTCAACTGTTTGACACCATGGAAAACCTCAGTGTGTTCCAACTGGGTGATTTCCACTAACAGATGGCCTGGTAAACCAGTTGCAGCACGGTAGTCCTTAGTCTGGGATCCCATCAAAGGCTGTGGTGGAGAAGGCTCCACCCACAAGGGTGGAGAGGCAGATGCCAGGTACATCTGTTGATGATGGACTGATGTGGGCATCACTGGCAGCCACCAGGTGACAGCAAGTCCAGGGACGAGCCCTGCCCTGACCCACAATGGTTCACTGCTGCCAGAGGAGATCTTCGTAGCACCTCACGCTCTGCAGTGATGGCTCTCCTTGTCCAAGGACGAGTTTGAGGAGCTTCGATGGTGACGCCTCCCAGTAGAGTGAGAGCGAGAGTAATGTGACAGGGTGGAATAGGACCCTTTCCCAGTTGTTATGGAGAAAGTGTTTAAGTGCAAGGATCTATTCTATTCCTTTCCTGTCTCTTGTCTGTCTGGTTGCGCAACCAAATTTTCCTCTTAGACCTAGGACTTGATCACCGAGACAGTCTCACAATTCTCTGCCTCTCACCATCTCTCAACCTTCCCTTGCTGTCTGTTTTTTCTCCTTGCATATCTGCCAATTTAAAAATATATGCAAATCATTGTATGGAAATGTAACTCATACTGGGATCCCTTTGTTTAGAAAATATATAGTGTTACTGTTGAAATGTATATAATTATATTTTGAGATGATTGCAAAAGCTATTGGAAACTCGAGGTTACCGAGTGCAAGTTTAAGGCTTTGCAGAAGAGCTGTGAAAAAGGGCCTCAGCTCAGGGACACTCTGTTCTAACTGCACCTACCTGATACATACAAGAAACAGGATGCTTGTTAAGAATGGGGTTGGAAGGACTTATAAGGAGCTGATCTGCAATTGCTTGGAGGAGAAAAGGGACACACAGATTGAAGAGAAAACTCTGATGAATATTCTCTATTTTATTTTGCCTTTGTAAATAGTTATATTGAACATGTTATTTTTTTTTATGTTACTGCTAGTGTAAATAAATATTTTTGTGAATTCTACAACTGCTCCTGGTTTTCCTATGCTTCCTGACCTGTGACTTGATGACAAGTACGAGACATGCAATTACTAACAGAAACAGGCCACATGGTCTATCAAGTCTGCTCGAGTATGCAGCTAGCCCTCATCCTGCAGCTGCCCCTCATCACAATATCCTTTCCCATTACCCTGTCCCAACTCCTCTTGAAACTGCCCACTGTCTTACAGGACACCAGCTCTTTTGGTAAAGTGTTCCAGTTGCCCACCACCCTTTCTGTGAAAAATGTCTCCTTACATCCCTCCTAAATCTCCCCTCCAATCTCAGTCCATGTCCTCTAGTGTCCTTCCCTTCTCAGTTGGAAAATCCCTCTATGTTTGTCCTGTTTATCCCTTTCAGGTACTTAAAGGTTTCTATCATATCACTCCATCCCTCTTCTCCTCCAATGAATACATCTTTAACTCCCCCAGTCTGTCCTCATAGGGCCTGTCCCCAATCCCTGGATCATCTTTGTGGCCCTGCATTGCACCCTTCCAATAACCTGATGTCCTTCTTCAGGAACGGGAACCATACAGTGGGCACCTTGACTTTGACCATCAACCTGGCAAATGACATCCAGAAGTATCTGAGGTCAGTATAGACCACATGCCAAGTCACATTTACCAGCATCAGCTTCAAAGGCAAGACCACTGGTGGAGGCTGGTCCCCAGTGGAACTGGTCAGGGATGCTGACCGTTCACATCTTCCTGAGGTAGGAATGGTAGAACTGGGATCTCTGCGAGTGACTCCTTGTCTCTTCTCTGACAACTGGTTAACAGGGTAGAGAAAATCTCAACAGCCTGCCGACATGGGGCACTGAGCAGCTGTTGATCAACCCCTGATTCTAAGGGAGCTTGACCGAGTCAAGCGCTTGATGTGAATCAAACATTGGGGAGTCGAGGAGCAGGAAGACCTCACTCTCTCCTGATCCCATGACTGGTGCCAGCAATGCTTGTGCTTTTTTCCGTAGTGGGCAGGTCTATCCCCAAGGCCTGGTGTGCCAGGCACATGTTCTGGAACCCATCCAAAAATGACCCCTAATGCCCCAGCCAGGAGGAGTGGTGAGTCTGATGAGATGCCCACTGTTTCAGCCACCCTCCAAGCATCCTCTTTCAAGGCCATCAGTCGAGCTGCTGATGTCTTCTTGTGGCCTTCAAGTCGAATTCTAAGAGTTTGTCGGCTGGTCAACCTAACAGGAGCCTGGCTGCACAATCTTTCAGTGATGCTGGAAGCATCGCCTGACATCAGCCACAGTCAGCCACATTGCACTGCGTTTCAAGGCAATAAGCGGAGGACATGTGGGGTCCGTGTTCAACATTGTTTACATACATGTACACACATTTTGAAGCTGCAGGATGGCTTAGCTTCTCCTGTATCCATTTTCTCATTGAGCGAGGCACAGCTGGAGTGAAGGAGGGGTTGCTCAAGGATTGAAACTCAAATAAAATGAAGTTTGTTCAAACAAAATAGCAAAAGTGCTAAGGGTAGCATCTAATGCTACAGAGCCATGAAGGAGGCACAGATCTCTTCTGATGTCATGGGCAGAGCAAGAGGATACACTGCTCGGATGGTGGGATGAGCTTAGCTTAAAAGCATTCAACGAGTCAGTGCTTCCAGTGTAACTGACAGAGTGTGGATAGTGAACTGTATCAACGTCCTTAGAACAATAATTTTGGAATGTGTTTTCTGTGGGTTTTTTTCCAATTGACTCTGTTTGCTGTGGCTGACAAAGATGTGCTGAGGAAATTAGATTACAGTTGTTGCCAGGGAGACCAGCAGGCGCTGGAAGATAATTACAGCCCTCTGTCCTGTAATGACAGGATCCCCTGGTCAGTTAATTAAAACAGCTTCAAAAAGCCCAAGGTCTTTCATGTCAGGAAACTGTCTTAGCTATGCAGCCACCACCAACTGAGGCAGACATGGCTCAGAAAAATGGTAGAGGTCTGTGATTCCACAAAACCCAAGATTCCTGTTTAGGCCAGCTTCCCAGAGAGATGGTATCACAGTAGACAAAGATCTTGTTAAATACATGATGTCAGAGTGACATATTTGAGGATGCAGCATGGTAGGCTGGCAGCTGAAGGCTTTTGAGATGTTGGCCAAACCCTAGCAAGTCAGTTACACTGGAACTCTGAGCAGTTATCATCTAAGATCTGAGTATGCCCAGATTCAATAACATCCTGTGTAGTGAGAACTCTTTGTACTTTGCTAAGAGTTAGAAGTCATAGTAAGGTTTTCCTGTGTGTTTCTTCTACTATGTGCAAACCATTTCTTCTTAATTTCTGTAGTAATCCTGTAATTCCTATATTCTTTGTGTATTATAATATTTTGTAGCATGCAACTATTATGAAGTAGTAAATACAATTTTTATATACTTCATGCATCTGTGACTGAATCTTTGGGGAATAGTTTACTGTTGGTATTGACAAATCCAAGATCCGTCTCTGAAGGGAACACAGTTACAGTACATATTGTTGAAATAAAGTGTTTTTAGGAATGAGTTACAGGGGAATACTGTTTGCCTATAGCCAAAGGAGCACTGTACTTGCGAGCAGTGACTCTGGTGGAATTTGGACCGAGAAAGTCACCAGGTAAGAAAATCGCTCGAGTGATGGCAGCTACTGAGGTGCCCTTACAGGTGCAGGAGGGTTGAGAAAATTGGCAACCTGTTGCAGACTGCATAATGAGTGTGGACAGGTTGCGACACTTTACATAAAAGATATCACAATATGCCTTGTTAATAATGTCGTAATCAAAATATATGAGACAAGTTAATGATGTCATATTCAGATGATACCGTTTGCTAGTTAAAGACATTATCATTTAGTCATTAACCAACTGCAGTGAACATTTTCAACAGCATTTCCTCTTGCTACAAATGATGAAAATGCCAAAATATTGAAATGCTGGTTGGGTTTGACTGTACATGAAATACAAACAGTGCTATATACATCCAGTGTGTCCTGGCTTAAACAGCTGTTGACGCCTCAAAGAAAAACTTTGAAAAACATAATAATTAGGTACAATTCAGCTTGCATTCCAAATACATTCTATAGATTTTCCTCCCATCTTTTATTACAGAGGAAATTTGCACAAATACATGATCCTTATCTGTCTGAGTTCATCTGCTTCTATAGCTTACTCCCTCTTCATATCATAATCACCTGTTGTGACATCACAGTCTGTTGCCATGGGAGTAACTGTGATGCTACAAGCAGTGCATTATGACCTCAGGTGGGAGAAAGCAACAGGGATAGATGCACTCTTCAGGAGCAGAGACCCATTTTCATGCAAATGGCCTCAGTAATAAAATAATGTGGAGGAAAAATACAGAACTAATGTGAAATATAAACTGAACTGTGTCTAAATATTAAGTTTAAAGTTATTCTGAAGGCATCAGCTGCTCTTTAAAAGATATCAGAGCTATCTTCATTTGTTGTACTTGACACCTATTGACCTCAGTCATGGCTTTGTTAGTTATAAGGTCAGATGTCAAGTACAACTCTGAAGATATTTTTATATCTTCTATAAAGCCAGCACATATTGCACATATATCTGTATTATAAACCTTGTGATAGTGTAAATACTGCACTGGGAAACAAGAGGTTAACATCTTGTTTGAGGCTGAGGGAATACAACATGAACAGGCAAGGGGTGCCTCCCAGGTGTTGCTGATTAGAGGGATTGCTAAAAGCAGACAGAATACAGCAAGGAGTCAGTTAGAAGCTAGAAACTGCTGCATGGAGGAGATACTCCTAGGCAGAGAACCCTGCAAGATGGAGGGATGAATGTAAGACAGGAACCAGAGCAGAAAGCCAAGGAGAATGGTTAACTATTGGACAGAGCCTTTGAGGAGAAGTTGAAACCTGCTGCTGAGAAGAGACCATTTCTAGAGCAGAGAGTTCTCAGGTAAAGGATCAGCCTAGCCAGCTCGGCCAAAAACAGTGAGTGGAATGTACTACATAACAGCCTGCAATAAGGATAAAAGGGAAAACTGTTTGTGTTTGATTTGAGACTGTACATTCAAAACTGATGGCCCTACAAACCATTTATGTTTGATTTGAGACTGTGCATTCAAAACTGCTGGCCCACAAACCGTTTATGACTGTATGTTGAAAAACTGCTGGCCCATATAGGTGGTTCAAAGATTCCTTTTGTCAAGTCAGCCTGAAAGAACTGTTTTGCATTAACCTTTATGTTCCCTGGCCAGGCTGGAGAAGTTGAACTGCCTGATTATGCTTTTCTGGAGCAATAACTTACATTTGAAGCAAGAAAAGTACATTTTCTTCTGTGAACTTTAAACCCAGCATGTTGCCTCTCCACCTACCATAGGCCAACTTGTCACACGTGGTGTCAGAAATGGTATTCAACCCCGCTGGAGTGAGCAGGACTAGTTACATTCTGGAAAATGGATATGGAGAAATTGCTGAAGTTCCTCGCTGAACAACAACAACAGGCTTTCAGGCAGCTGGCTCAGCAGCAGCAGGACACGCAACAACGGGCTCAGCAGCAGCAGGAGGCACAACAATGGGCCCAACACGCACAGCAAGCCCAACAGGACGGCAACAATGGGCACAACAGGCTCAGCAACAACAGATTCTCACCAGCTGGCTCAGCAGCAGCAGGAGGCGCAACAATGGGCCCAACAAGCACAACAGGCGCAACAGGAGGCACAACAGCAGCTTCTTATACAGCTGGGGCAACAACAGCAGCAGCTCAGCAGTCCCTGGTGCAACAGCCACAAGATCCTACTGGTGAGGCTGGTCCAGCTATTGTGGGGCCAGCGTTTCCTAGGATGAACATCATGCTGACCAAAATGACATCTGAGGATGATCCCGAGGCCTTCCTGGTAACATTTGAGTGAGTGGCGGAAGCTGCTGGATGGCCCAGACCCCAGTGGATGTCTGTCTGACGGAAAGCCCAAGCAGTCTATCAAGCTATGGACAGTACCACAGCTGGGGAGTACACAGAGGTGAAAGCAGCAATCCTGGACCACCTAGGCATCAATGCAGAAAGTTACCAACGGAGGTTCCAGAGCTTCAAATTTGCAGCAGGTGCATGACCTACAGCAGTGGGACAATAATTGCTGGACCGTGCTGGAGTTGGCTAAAACCCAAGGATGCAGTGGCCCCGAGGTGGCAGAGTTAATCGTCTTGGAACAATTTCTGAACATCCTGCCCACAGGAATTCAAAGCTGGGTCCGCAAACAGAAGATCACCACACTAGCAGAGGCCATGCAGATCTCAGAACAAGTGTTGGATGCTGAAGTCTCCTCCTGCCCCGTGACCCAGCTTACAAGGCCACCTGGGAAGATGGGGAATCGTCCGGGAGCCAGACTGAAGGAATATTGGCTGGAACTGTGAAGGGACCTTGGGCACAGGAGGGGGGGTTATAGGGCCAAATAAGGGTCAGACTCTGGGAAAGATGACAACCCAGCAGCCCAGGGAGACATTTCCTGAGGACCCGCTGCCTAAACCTGGATGCTCACCCTCAGAGTCGAGACACAGGGGCATGTTTCTCATGTGGACAGAGGGGTCACTTTGCAAAGAACTACCCCCACATGGAATGTACCTTCATAGACTGCACGCTTACAGATGTGTATTCACTGTACAGTGGGGTTGGGGCTCTGAATCCTGAGATTTTGTGATCCTGTTGAGGTAGAAGGGATAGAGACGGAGGCTCTGGTGGACTTAGGAAGCTGTCAGACCCTAGTCAGGGCAGTCCTTGTGAACCCCTGACGCTGGCAGGACCAGAACCCTGTCCCTATCCGATGTGTGCATGGGGATGTAAAAGCTACCCTGGTGCTATGGTTACACTTACTCTGGGGACAAACAGAGACTATAAAGGTGGGGTTGCCCAGGGTTACCTTATCCAGTGTTACTGGGAGAGATTGGAAATGGTTTGACGACTTACGGAAAGCAGACTTATCTTTAGTAATTACCTGGTCTCAGGGTTGTGAAGGAGGAGGGCCAGCACCTGCAGCTGGGAAGTTTCCTTTCCGGACCCAGGGATTTTGAATGCCCAGACAAGAACCCACAAATCTAAGTGAGAATGTAGGGCAGCAAAGGAAAGGGGTCCTGAAAGGCAGGTGCATGAGGGGATGAAGAAGGGCAAGTGGGTCCAGTCCCACAGCCTGACCCTAACACTGACCCACCTAACCAAAGTCCCGGAGGGCCATCCCTATCAGAGCAAGATGTTAAAACATTGCCCGGACATTGCCAAAGAACAACAGGCCAATGGCATACTCAGCCGGGTATACACCCAGTTGGCTGTCAGGAAGGGAAGTGGTAAATGAGAATCGAGCAGCACGCTATCCTCATTTTGAGTTACAAGGGGTATCCTGTATCAAGTTAGTAAGGAGGCCCAGAAGGGGGATACCCGCATCAGCTGCTAATCCCTTGAGTCTTCAGGGGAATTACTATGCCTCACCCACTCTATTCTTGTGGCAGGGCACTGTGGGTAGAGAATACATTAGGCTCGACTGTTGCCCCGATTCTTTGGCCGGGCATCTATCAATATGTTAAAGATTATTGTGCATCTTGTCCCGAGTGCCAGTTTGTAGCTCCAAAGAACAGTCCAAGGGCCCTTTAGTGTCCTTACCTGTTATGGAGGCTGCTTTTGACCGGACTGGGGTTGATATAGTGGGACCCCTTGAAAAGAGTGCGGGGGTACCAATGCATTCTGATGATTGTAGACTATGCTACCCAGTACCCGAGGCCATCCTCGCTATGAAGCATTTTAGCCAAAATTGTAGCCAGGGAACTATTAAAGGTCTTTAGTCATATGGGAATACGAAGGAAATGTTGACTGACTAGGAACTAACTTCATGTCCGCCTGACTCAGGAGGTTTGTACCTTACTGGAATCAGCTCCATAAGGACCTCGATCTACCGTTCTCAGATGGATGGCCTCATGGAGTGATTCAACAAAACCCTTAAAACGATGCTTCAAAGTTCATAACAACTGAGGTCAGGGACTGGGACAAGTTACTTCTCACTGATGTTCGTAATGCGGAGGTCCCTCAAGCTTCTACAGGGTTTGTTCCTTTTGAACTCCTCTATGGGTGCCACCCATGAGGTGTTCTTGATGTAGTAAAGGAGATGTGGGAGAAACCTGACCCCAAGACTGAAAATGTGGTGCAATATGTCCTGCAGTTGAAGGAAAGATTAGATCGGGTGGGGAAATTTGCCCAAGAAAATCTGGTGAAGGCTCAACAAAGACAAGAGTACTACTATAATTAGGGGCCTGTTGAGGAAATATAAACCAGGGATCAGGTACTAGTTTTGTTGCTGAGCAGCCAGAATAAGCTTCTAGCCAAATGGAAGGGCCTTATGAAGTTACTAGGAGGGAGGGTGGGCCCAGTTGACTATGAAGTTTGCCAGCCAGAAAGGCTAAAATAGACCCAGCTCTACCACGTCAATTTGCTGAAATTCTGGAACCAGAGGGATAGCCTATTGATTTCCCTGAACCAGAGATAGTGGATCTGGGACCCAAGTGCCAGATAAGAATCTGGGGATACAAGTCCCAATGGGAGAACAGCTGTCTCACAAACAGAAACAGCAACTAGGAGAGTTGGTAAGCCAGTTTTGCATGTTTTCTCCTTCCTCCGAGGACAACCCATATGATAGCTCATCATATAGAAACAGAGCCAGGGGAGAAGGTGCAGTAACCATATCACTTGCCAGAAGCCGCACGAGACACTGTTAAGAAGGAGTTACAGGACATGCTAGAGTTGGGGTGACTGAGGAATCCGGTAGTGACTGGTGTTGCCCACAGTGTTAGTACCAAAGAAGGTGGGATACCTGCTCCTGTATTGATTTTCGCTGGGCCAATGCCATCTCGGTTCGATGCCTACCCCATGCCCTGGGTAGACGAACTGTTGGATAGACTAGGGGAAGCCAGGTACATTATGACTTTGGACCTAATGAAAGGGTACTGGCAAATCCCTTGACCCCAGAGTCTCGGAAAAGAAAGCATTTGCTACCCCTTTGGGCTAAACCAGTTCCATTACCATGCTCTGGCTTACATGGGGCGCCTGCAACCTTTCAAAGGCCTACGAATCGCTTTCTGTGACCCCACTCCACTATGCAGCTGCTTACCTAGATGACATGGTGATCCACAGCACTGATGGGGAGCCCCATGTATCCAAGGTGGCAGCGGTACTACAGTCCCATAAGAAGCAGTGTGGGCTGATGGCCAATCCAGCAAAGTGTGCTTCTGGCTAAAGCTAAACTAAGTACTTAGGGTACTGTATAGGCAATGGACAGGTGAGACCCTTGGTCTGTAAGGTCCAAGCCGTAGCTGACTGCCGACACCCACCACAAAAACCCAGGTGAGGGCCTTCTTAGGATTAGCAGGGTATTACCACAGGTTTATACTGCACTTCTCCACCCTAGCCAGCCCCCTTACAGACCTCACCTGGAAATCTGCCCCAGTAAGGTCCAATGGTCAGAGGAGTGTGACCAGGCCTTCACACAACTCAAAGCACACCTGCAGAGAGCCAGTGTTATGCAGTCCTGATTTCAGCAGGACCTTTATCCTGCAGATGGATGCCTCTGAAGTCGGGCTAGGAGCCGGCTCTCCCAGGAGTTTGAGGGGAGGAACATCCTATCCTCTATCTCAGTCAGAAACTCTCTCCCCAGGAGAAAAATTATGGTGATAGAGAAAGAGTGTCTCACAGTCAAGTGGATTAAGGACACCCTCTGCTACTACCAGCATGGCTGGCAGTTTATCCTGGTCACAGATCATGCCCCTCTGAGGTGGCTACAGGTGATGAATGACAACCCCCGCATCACCAGGTGGTACTTGACCCTCCAGCCTTTTTCCATTATGGTGCACCACCGGCCAGGATCCAGAATGGAAAGGCAGACTTCCTGTCCTGGGAGGGGAATGGACAGTGGCCAACTAACTGTGCCTTCGCACAAAGAGGGAGGTATGTGACAGTGTAAACATTACACTGGGAAACAAGAGGTTAACATCTTGTTTGAGGCTGAGAAAATGCAGGAATGCAACATGAACAGGCAAGGGGTGCCTCCCAGGTGTTGCTGATTAAAAGGATTGCTAAAGGCAGAGAGAATACAGCAAGGAGTCAGTTAGAAGCTGGAAACTGCTGCAGGAGGAGATACTCCTAGGCAGAGAATCCAGCAAGATGGAGGGTCGAATGTAAGACACGAACCAGAGCAGAAAGCCAAGGAGAATGGTTAATTATTGGAGAGAGCCTTTGGGAGAAGTTGAAACCTGCTGCTGAGAAAGAGACCATTTCTAGAGCAGAGAGTCCTCAGGTAAAGGATCAGCCTAGCCAGCTCGGCCAAAAACAGTGAGTGGAAGGTACTGCTAATAACAGCCTACGAATAAGGCTGAAAGGGAAACTGTTTGTGTGTTTGATTTGAGACTGTGCATTCAAAACTGATGGCCCACAAACCGCTTATGTTTGATTTGAGACTGTGCATTCAAAACTTGTGGCACACAAACCATTTATGTTTTGTTTGAGACTGTATATTGAAAAACTGCTGGCCCACATAGGTGGTTCGATTCTTTGCCAAGTCAGCTCTGAAATAACTGTTTTGTGTTAACCGTTATCGCCCCTGGCCAGGCTAGAGAAGTTGAACTGCCTGATTATGCTTTTCTGGAGCAATAACTTACATTTGGAGCAATACAAGTACATTTTCTTCTGTGAACTTTAAACCCAGCATGTTGCCTCTCCATCTACCTATAGGCCAGCTTGTCACAAACCTATTATCAATATAACAATTTTTCTTTTTCATTTCATTTAATTCATGAACTTAATGGGGTTTTAAACTTTTCAAATGTTCTTGCTGTTTTGCAAAGCCAACACTGAAAACAAACATCTTGGTATGGATTTGTGCCATTTTCCATGAAAAAAATGAATACTAGCATCATTGTAACACATGTAACACCCAGGAATTTTAGTTTTTTATTTTATTAGTTATGTTGCCTATAAAATATGTTAGTTGAGGTGTGAGGTATGGGGAGAATTGTCAAGTGCCTCCTGTTCCATTCAGAGGTTTTATGTGAGCATTCCTGTGTTCTCACATACGAAGTGTGGGCAACTGGGTTCCTGTCATCTGAAAGGCTTTTGTTTTGGGATAACAGTCCATTTAATAAAAACGTATGTTTTGAATGTAAATAGTGGCTCGAGCAAAGCAAGATGCTGTCAGCTATGCAGATGATCATGATGGCACTAGTCCAGAGCCTGGATATACACAGCTAGTTTGCACTAGTTCTGGGGTACAAGAAGTCCTCATAGTTCAAAATGTCCAGAGTGTGCTGTCAGAGAGGCAGGGCGGGTGATGCAAATCAATGGACTGGCCTGCCAGAGTACTTCTGGCAGTGCTTCCTGAGTAAGTTTTAGTTTTATTTTGGGGTTTGAGAAGCCTCAACACAGCTGTCCAAATCTGCTAAAATTCATAAGGTCCCACATGGCAAGCTTCTACTCTAGAGGCTCAGAAATTTAGTTAGCTTTTAGTTAGATTATTCTTTGTGAAGCCTAGCTTTTCAAAATGCATAATCCTATATCATATGTAAATATTGTGGATATTTTATATACTTCATGCTCTCTGTGACTGAGTTTTAAGGTATAAATAACCTGAAGTAATTAGCAAGTCTGTGATCCATTTAGAAGAGACAGGCTACTAAGTTATTTAAAGCAACATGTTTTTAGATATGACTAAAGAGGTGGGTCATTTGCCCTTTTGGGAAAGGTCATTGTGCAGTGTGAGCAGTGGCTCTGATGGGATTTTTATCCAAGGATACCCCGAAGTGACAGTCAAGCTGGGTGACAGCAGCATACGGTATCTGAAGAGCTGTGAAAACTTTAGCAGTGCAGACTGAGCTCTGGGAGAGAGTCAGTCTGTGACAATCATCCTAATATATCCAGAGTACGAACCTAGTTTGCATAGTCAAAACATAACCCCAAGGAAAGAAATGTTAAAATTGCCAGTGGTGGCCATATTTATTGACTTGAGTCATTATCTACAAACCTGCTAAGAAATGCTGTTTTAAAAAATATCTGAGGAATTAAAAATACACAAGTAATGCTCAAATGAGGTTAGGAATACATTATAGCTAAAACTATATGATAACTTTTTTTGTCAACTAACAATTATTGCACTGCTGCTTTAATCTGGCATGCTTACTGCTGGCAATCACCAGTCAAGCAGTCTATGGTTCAGAAATATGCCATTACAAAATCCTACCAAAAGTAATAAGTGCATCACAGAATGTTAAAAATGTTATATTTTATGGCAATATGAGTTCCACGCATGTGATTTATTAAAATGTTTTAATAACTTTTTGATTATTGCAGTTGAGGTACAGTACACCAAGCCATAAGATTTCTAAACAAAATATCACTAAAACTCTAATTTTTCTTTCATAAATCATTTCTTCGGAACTAATCACTTAATTATCCATCTAAATGCAAACATTTTGTTTGTTAATAAATGATTATTACAATTCTGTATTAACATTTGCTAAGGATCAAAGTTATTACCAAACATTCCTGAAACACAACTGTCAAATACAAGTTAATTAATGAAAAGAGCTAACATCCAAACACCTGAGGCCCAATATTCAAAACTTTGCCCAGAGCAAAATGTGCACTCCCTGGCAGGCAAATTGGTCCTACAGCTAATAGCACACACTATTTGAAGAACAGCCCATTGCAGAATATAGTGGGCAAACAGGGTTGTGAGTCAGTACAAAGACAGCCCAACAAAAGACAGCTCTTAATATCACAACTGGGCAGTGCAAACTGCAACAGCAACCAATGTACACAGAAGTGGAAGTCAGCGCAGGTGAACTATGTGGCCACTGTGAGGCTATCAAAGAAGTGGTGCACAACAACTGCAAACAACAATGCAGGCAAAATACTGTGAGAGCCACGCTAAGGTTCAGACACGCTTGCCCAGCACAAACACATTTGCCTGGGGCAAAACATTGCCATATTCAAAAATGTATATGCAAATGAGCCTAATTAGGCATTCTGAGGGCATACAGCCACATTAGCATGTCATTATGGCTTGATTTGCATGCATTCCATGTGTAGCTTGCCCAGGCTATTTCAGAATGCACACCACACCACCTGTATGTTAGATTAGAAAGTACAGTTACGCAAGAACTTACCATAACAGTAGATCTTTGAGAGGAGCTCTTGCAGCAAGTAATACATTTAGGACTAATGCCTCCAGGCATTGGGACCCTATGGAAAATGTTTCTAGCTAGCAGTTTGTGGTGGGGGTCTGCCCCGACGCCGGCCATTGACGTCAGACATAGTACAAAAAGGGGCGAACCCCGGCGCCATCTCAGTCCCCTGCCGAGACCCGGTTGGTAAGATTGGAGAATCGAGAAGGAACTCCCCTGCTGGAGAGAAGTACATGTAAGTCTTTGACCTGGGGATGGAGGGTGGATACCACCTGCTGCAGAAGTGCCCTCGAAGATCTACTGTTACGGTAAGTTCTTACGTAACTGTACTATCTAACTGAGGTGGAGCTCTTGCAGCAGGTAATACACTTAGGACAGAGTCCCAAGCAATAACCCATACAGGCCCAGATCAAAGGGAGGAGGAATGACTGAAACAGAGAAAAATTTCTGCCCTCCTAAGAGAGCAGTCCCTGTAGAACAGCTAATCCAAAGCCTGCTCTTTCTCCCACAGGCTATGTCCAAACTGTAGTGTCTAATGAAAGTATGGACAGTGTTCCAAGAAGCTGCAGTGCAGAGGTCTATTGCTGAAACATGCCTCAATGAGACAAGGAAGTAGCAATAGCCCTGGTGGAATGACCCTTAACTGAGCCAGGTAAGGATTTGCCATAGTGCTGGTAGTAAAATGTGATGCAATGGACTAACCACTTGGTCAGGGTTTGTTTAGTGACAGGATCCCTGCCTTGTGTTGAGCACAAGCAATGAACAACTGGTCCATTTTCCGAGCAGAACGAGTTCAGTCCAAATAAAAACAAAGAACTCTGTGAACATCCAGAGTGTGTAACAGGGCCTTCTCCCTATTGGAGAACTCTGGATAGTACACGGAAGTTGAATGTCCTGATTCAGCATTACTGCGGACACCACTTTCGTAAGAACTTAGGGTTCAGTGACGTGAGCTGCACCCTGTCCCTATGAAACACAAGGTAAGGCTCCTTGCACATCAGGGCCTGAAGCTTGGAAATCCTCTGAGCAGAGGTAATGGTAACTAAAAATAACGCTTCCAAGAAAGGAGGCAAAGCTCGCATGTCACGGCTGGTTCAAAAGGGGCAGGGTGAGCTTTTCTAAAACAAAAGAAGATCCCGGGAAGGATGGGGTCTCTCTTCAGGGTCTGATGTGCAAGACTCCTCTAAGGAAGGTCTTGACACATTCAGCTGTGCCAGAGTCCTTTCTCCCACAGGGGCATGATATGCCGAAACTGCATAAAGGTGCACCTTGATCGATGAGTAATTAAGTCCCAGATCAAGGAGATGGAGAAGGTACTCCAGCACATGCTTAACCGAGCATGCTAGAGGATCTAGGGATCTGGCTGCCACCCACAGACAGAAACGTTTCCACTTCCATGGCATAAGTCATCCTAGTGGAGGGTTCTTGCTGCCACTAGGATGTGTGCCACTCTTTTAGAAACTCCCAATCTGTCCTTTTGCTAGGAATGCAGGAGCCAGGCATGTAGGTGAAGAGTTCGAAAGGAATGATGGACAAGTGTCCCCTGTTCCTGGGAGAGCAAGCGTGGAGAGAGGCAGTGGTAAAAGGAGGCCCCATGGCCAACTGCTGTAGTAGAGGAAACCAAATCTGTTGAGGCCAAAGAGGGACTACCAGAATCATTCTGACCCCTCTGACTGCAGCTTGAGCAGTACTCTCTGAACCAGAGGAAAGGCATTGAGAAACCTCCCCACCCAGGAGACGGATAATGCATCTTGCCAGAAAACACCAGGCCCTAGATCTAGCGAGCAGAAATCTGGCAGTTTGGTGTTGCATGGGGATGCAAAGAGGTCCAGCTCTGAATGACCTAGCTTGCGAAGAGGTCGTCTGCAACATCTTGGAGCAACTCCAACTCGTGGTTCAGGGAAGGAGAACGACTCAGACTGTTGGCGAGAATGTTCTGACTTCCTGGCATATGGACCACCAAGAGAAACAGATTACGCTCTACTGCCCAGTCCTGGATTCTCATGGCCTCTCTGCATAGGGATATGAACATGTTACCCTCTTGCTTATTCAGGTAAAAGACTACCAGGGTATTGTCTGACTGAATTAACAGTAGACCCCAGGAGAGCTGATCCTGGAAGGCATGAAGGGCATATAAATGGCCATCATCTCCAGTACGTTGATATGGAGAGATGTTTCGATGGCAGACCATGATCCTCTGCCTGATGCTCATTCAGGTGAGCACCCCAGCTAGTCCCAAGGCATTTATAGTGATAATCTGTATCGGACTTTGCCTCTGAAAAGGATTCCTGCTCTAGATGAGTCGGGTCTAGGCACCATTGAAGGGAGCAATGAACTGCTTCTGATATTCAGATGGGATGATCCAAGTCATCCAAGCCCTGTTCCTCTGGACCTGCGGTGCCACTGAAGGGTCCTCATGTGCAGATGGGAAAGAGAGACCGTGGCTATGGCGGCTGCCATATGTCCCAACAGCTGCAGGACTACCCTCGTGAAAACTTGGTTTGCGGTCTGAAGCCTCCAAGCTAGGGACGTAGTCAAGTGCTCTGTCCTCAGGTAGGAAGGCTCTGCCTTACTGGGTGTCGAGCACCACTCCAAGATACTGAAGCCATTGGGAGGGCCAGGGCTGAGATTTCAGCCAGTTTAGGGTGATGCCCAGAGACTGGAACAGCCATTCTGTTTCCTGAAGTGTGCTCAGAGCTGGTCTCTCCGTCAGCTGGAGAGTAGCCAGCTGTTGAGGTAGGGGTAGACAAAGTGTCCTTCCTCCTCAACGCTGCAGTGACTACTGCGAGGCACTTGGTGAAGACTCTGGGGCTGATGACAGGCCAAAGGGGAGTACCCTGAACTGGTAGTGTTCATCTCGGAACAGGAAGCAAAGATACTTCCTGTGCGAGGGCAGGCTCTTCATGTGCATATAGGCGTCCTGCATGTCCATGGAGCATAGCCAATCCCCTTGGTGTAGAAGGGGGAAGAGGCTTGCAAGGGTCACCATCTGAAACCTCTTGTACAGGATGAACTTGTTGAGGTGGCTGAGATCTAGAATGGGGTGAAGGTCTCCCGCTTTCTTGGGCACCAAGAAAAATGGGAGTAAAAGCCTTTTCTCTGTTGGGAGGGAGGGAGCGAGTGGCTGGATGGCTTTCTTCTGGAGAAGACTGCATTTCTTGCTCCAGAAGAAGGGTATGGCTGGCTGAACAGTGGGATGGGACTGGATGGTTGTCCGGGGGCACGCTGAGAAACTCTATAGTGTAGCCCTCTGAATCACCTGCAGCACCCACTGGTCAGAAGTGATGTTGCTCCGCTCTGGAAGGTAGAGGAGAATTCCCACCCCCACCTGTTCCTCCTTCGGGACTGATGACTTGGGAAGGTGGCTGGGAGTCATGTAGTAAGTACCCTGGGGGGCAGGGGCAGGATGTCTGGGACCTTTGGCTGTTTTGGGCCCTGGGCTCCTGGCTGTACGGGCTGACCCGGTATTTAAAACCTTTGCCGTGGAACTGGCAGTTTCCTTGCTGGCCTTGCTCTGAAGGGACACTCTACGAGCCAGCTGTAGTTCAGATTTGTACATCTTAGGTACATCTGCCCCAGCTTTGCCAGAATCCTGAAGGCCTTTTATGATTCCCTCAACCTCCTGACCAAAAGGACGGACCTGGAAAGGGCATCACAGACAATGGGGTCCTGTCAGAAACCTGCCACCTAGAGCTAAGCATGTCTGCACAAACAGACTCTGATGCTGCTGCCCTTGCTGCCATGTCTGCAGAGTCATAGGAACAGCTGAGTACATGCTTGTCGACATCCATGCCCAATTGGACATACGACAAAAGCTCGTTCTTGCTGTCCGAATTGGGTATCGTTTGAGCATTTCCATGGTCTTTTCCCACAGTGATTTTTGATGCGACCATGTGGGCCAAGAAGGTCAAAGAGTGAATGGCCCTGGTGGCCGAGGCACAGACTTTCCTACCCCACTGATCTAACTTCTTGAACTCTGGGTCCAGAGGCTGGGAGCTGAGGTGTTTAGGCTGGGTAAGTCTACCATGGGCTGCGGCCAGGACCATGGAATCAGCCTTTGGGTGCTCCCCATAAAAGGCTTGTCTTTGGAGGCTTAAACAGCAGGTCTGCCTTCTGAGGCACAGCCAAGTAGAGGACAGCTTTTTCCACGTGAGTCTAGTGACGCCCTGAAAAGGCTCCAATAAAGGGCGGATTAACTAATGGTTTTGGGTCTTTTGCACCCATAAATTTAGCCAGCCTTTTTCATTCTGGGTCTAATTCTCTGTGTCCCACTGGTAAATACTTTGAATGTGCCTCATGATATCCAGGAATGAAGGATCGTCCAGCAGAGATCTGAGAGAGTCCTTTGGTCTTGGAGTAGGGGCAGAAGTCCTTGCCTTCTGATGACTGAGAGGACGAATCCCTGAGTTGTCCCCAAATCCAGACGATGGGCAGCCACTGGAGGAGGGTCTGTGGACAGCCATCGCCTTCTTTTCCTCTAGGACTGGGAGGTGGGCCGAGAACCTTCACCTGCCACCTTGTCTGGGGTTGGAGGAGTAGGTGGTAGAATTTCCTTGGGCGGGGGATCTGGCGGTCTGTACAGGAGATTCCTTTCACGGTGTTCCACCAGGAAGTGAAAAGAGCCCTGAAGTCCGCCAAAGGGCGACTGGAGGAGGGGCATCGGAGCTGAAGGACTGGGCGTCGGTGGGGCATCTGGTACAGGAATCCACTCTGGGGAGGCCGGCCTGGCTGTGTCTGGCTGCAGGTCGGGCTCGTGTGAATTGTAGAATGGTCATCCGACTCGATGTCTAGCGTGTTGTGCACCTCATCAAGCGACCGTCATCCGAGGTAGGTCAGATGTCTGGGTTGCCTTCTGCCACTGCCTCTTTTGAGGGAATAGGCCCTGCCTTCTGGTGAGGCCACCCGGCTGGGGACATTTATCGGTAGGCAGAGGGGTCCCCTTAGCTGGATGCTGAGGCGTCTCAGGGCGAAGGTCTCCAGTCACCTGGAGTCGTCTGACTTCCTGTTTGTCGGACAATCCGCTGGATTTGTGGCCTTCCTTACACCTACCAACAGGTGACTGCCCTTCCTGGGCTGACCCATGAGAGGACTTGTGGGACCGGTAAGCCAGGGGAATTGGGTGTCTGCTGCCCGCAGAATACTGCTATTTGGGCTTTTCTCTGGATGAAGAGGGCGCCTTTGGGAGCTGGTCCCTGTGGAGGCCGGTAGGACTGACCCAGACCTGATGCCGGAGGTTGAGGAAGAAGCCCTGAGATGAGATTTTGGGCAGGATTCCGACCTGGGCCTATCTTTTTCCCGGGAGTGGTGCTTCCCTGAAGACTTCTCTCGGTGGGGAGACTCTTTCGTGGGTGAGGAAGAGCTGGGTCCCAATAGGGATTTCTGCATTGTGGCCACTTTCTGTTCTAGGAGGTAGGCCCTATGCTTTCTGCTTCTACTTCTTGTTTTGTTGTTACATTTTTGCAGTGGCTGGCAGTTGTCGGGCGATGGTCGAGGCCTAGGCAGATCAGGCAGGCCTCATGGCTGTTCTTTGGCTGGGATCTGCTTGCCCGCACTGGCACTTTGAATTCTGCCGTGGTGGGAGGCGAAGACATGCAAGAGGATGAGAAAAATCTAAGAACTATTGAAAACTGCTTTTATGCTAACAAATAAATGTGGTCGACTGCTGAAGAGAGATGTCCATGGAGCCAAACTAAGCAGGTCGATGGCAGAAAAATAACTGAGATGTGCCGGGTCCACCCTTTTGTTGGACCCTATCCACAGACTGCTAGCTAGAAATATGTTCGGGGTCCTAATGCCTGGCGGCGTTAGTCCTAAGTGTATTACCTGCTGCAAGAGCTCCACCTCAAAGTCAGATCTACAAATTGGCAGCTGCAGGCTGGGTTTGTACATAGCAGCAGAGTACTGTGCCTTAAGGACAAGCACCACAGGCATGGGTGGTTGTGCTGCATGCCACAGACATATTGTTGTTTCTGCTATAGTGTGTATCGTATTATACAGTACCATGGGTAGCTGGTGTGGTGAGGACACATCAATGTATACTGTGTGTCAGGTAACACTGTATGCTACTATCCACACATAGACAGGCCCAGCTGGCAGGTGTGTACTGACAGAGGGCAACATTGTCATACTGTCCTGTGACCCACATGTGCTGTGCCAATGGCATGGGATTCTCACTGGCCATGTGTGATGGAGTGCATGTACAGGTGTGTGGTATGGTGTCGGGGCAGACACATGCCATCATACAGGCCCAATGATGTCAGAGGCATTCCCGTCACTGGAACATGTGCACTGTGTGGATGACCCCAGCTGTGTGGCACCACCTACTATGTGGTGCATCCTGGGCACTTATACACCTCCCTCACCACCCTCCCTCTCTCAGTGCAGCATGTGTGCTGTATTGTGTTGGTGTACCCCTATGGAGGGATTGGGGGGTTGTGTGTACTGCCAACAGGGTGTCTACTTGGTACTAGGCCATCCTCAACTGCCTGGCTGAGTTGGGACTGGTACCAGATAGAAGGTGGCCTGGGCAATGCCTGGGTACCATGCTAGAACTCATGCCAGTACCATCGGATTGCAACATATGCCTTTCTTGGCATATGGAATGGCCCAGGGTGGCTTTCTGCCCTATCTTCCTACCCAGTGACTGCAGTCAACAGGTACACCATGATGCAATTGTTGCATACAGCCCTGTTGCTGCTGTGTCCACGCCCATCCTTGTTTTGCCCAGAGCTAAGATTACCTTTTTGGCGGTAACTTAGCTGCACTATGTATTATGCTAACCCGCATTGCGCCACTTAACATGCTGAATACAGCATAGTGCCTGCATTCATGTACACACCTCCCTCTTTGTCCAGTGCATACATTATTGCTTTGCTTGGCACTTACCCAGTTTGCCCATGCTAATCGGGCTTTTGAATATCGCATAGGCATGCAAACAGCACACAATCCTGGCACAAACGGTTTGTGCTCAGCACAAAGTTTTGAATATCTGGCACCTGATAGTTAAGTTGTTAAAGAAGAGGCATTGTCAAACTTATAGTAGCAGTACATTCAAAACTAGGACCAGCAGATCCCAAGTAAGCACTGCACCAAAATTCAGATTTCCAAGTTATCTAAGTAACTTTGTTTAAGTTAAATAAAGGCTGGAGTTAGTAAAGGCTGCTGCTGATGTCATATGATGTCAGCTTGGACACTCTCAACCTAGCCCTCATTGACAGCAACATTTATGACCTTCAGCTCATATAGACTTGTCACCACCAATCACAAAATTGTTTCTCCTTTCATCCCTCCTGAACTTTGGGCTCTGTGCCTCTTCTGAGATATTCAGCCTGAATGCCTTCCAAAATCTGTATCCTCATACTTCTCCAAATGTGTACTCTTGCAGTCCTGTCACATTGTGCCCTCCACACCTTCCAAGTTTGGCACATCACATTCATCCTTGTAACCCTCAGTCATCCCAAAATTTGTGCCAAATAAACTTACCATCAATTTTGCCATTTACCCTCAATTCTATATTATATTCCTCCTGAACTATTTGTCCATCAACTATCTTTCCCAAAATTGCACCCTTCATTTCCTCCCAAGATTTATGCCACCGCCCTACCAAATTTTGCACACTGGGCTACCTTTAAAATTCTTAAACTGCTCTCCACAACCCTTGAAAAATAGTACTCATACCCTTACCAAAATTGGACACCCCGCTGAAATCTGCAGACATTGTGAATTTGTGCCATGCAACCATCCTGGAATTTTGAGTTGTGCAGTCCTACAGAACTTTGTGACCAATACCCCACCTCCTGAAATTAGCACCCCATACTACTTTCAACATTTGGGTGAGGGTATGAGGCACAGATTTTGAACTGGTTGCAGGGCATGAATTTTGGAAGAAGTGTGGGGCAAAATTTCAGAGGGATGCAGATCTAATTTAAGGAGGAGTGTGGGTATAAATTATGGAAGAGTATGGGGCTATGACAGGGTTGAATAGGACCGTCCCAGCTGTTATGGAGAGTTTGAATGCAGGGATCTGTCATGTTCTTTCCTTTCCTGTCTCTTGTCTGTCTGGTTGCACAACTACATTTTCTTGTGGCGTGAGACCTAGGACTTTATTACCCTGACAGTCTATCGCAATTCATTGCCTCTCATGGTCTCTCAGTCTTCCCTTGCTGTTTCTGTCTTTTCCTCCTTTGCATATCTGTTGGTACAAAATATATGCAAATCATTATATTGAAATGTAACTGACATTGGGCTCCCTTTGTTTAGAAATTATATAGTGTTACTGTTGAAATGTATATAATTATAGTTAAGATGATTGCAAAAGCTATTGGAAACTTAAGGGCTAACCTGAGAGCAGTTTTAAACCCTGTTTCAGAAGCTGTAGGCAAGGGGCCTCCGTTCTGGGACATTGTGTTCTAGCTGCACCTGCCTGAAATCTACAAGAACATTTTGGAAACAAACAGGATGCTTGTTAAGAAGGAGGGTAGCAAGGACTTACAAAAGCAAAGCTGCAATTTCTTGCAAGAGAGACACAGAGATTGAAGGAAAACTTAGATGATGATCTCTGTTTATTCTGCCTTTGAAAATAGTTATTCTGAATATATATTTTTTTACTTTATTGTTATTCATAATAAAATTCTTGTTGTGAATTTTATAGCTGCTACTTGTTTTCCTATGCTTCCTGACCTGTGCCTCGATGACAGGGGCTTAAAGTTTGGAAGCGGTGAGAGTTGGAAATTCTGGAAGAGGTGTGGGTACAAATTTTTAGGATTAGTATGAAGAATAATTTTGGGAAGGGTGCGGGCACACATTCTGAGTGGTATGCAAGGCACAAATTTTAGGAGAGGTATGGAGTGCAAATTTTGGGAAGGTGCCGGAATTAAATTTTGAGAGGGATGTGGTGGATAAATTTTATGTGGGGTATGGAGTTTAAATTTAGGGATAGGTACTACGATGCAAATTTTGTGAGGGTGTGGTGGATAACTTTTGAGAGTGGTGTGGGGGTAAATTTCATGAGGGTTGTGGTTGTGAATTTGGGAAGGTGTGTGGGGCATGATTTATGGAAGGGATGTGGAGTGTAAATTTTCAAAGGAGTGCAGTGGTAAAATTTGTGGAGGTGTGTGAGGAATAAATTTCAGAAGGTGTATAAGGTGCATATTTGGAATGACAACTCATATTCTGGGAAGTGTGTAGGGAGCACATTTTGGGAAGGGTGCAGATGTGAATTTAGAGTGGGGTGTGGGGCACAAATTTGGGGAGGAGTATGAGGTGCAGAAGAGGAGAGATGGGGTTGCAAGGTTCTGTGGTGAATCAGGATGCAAATTTTTAGGAGTGCTGAGGTATATATTTTGGGAGTGATGGTGGGATAAATTTCAGGAGGGCGGATACAAATTTGGGGACCAGTGTGGGGTAAAAAATGTTGCGAGGATGTGGGGTAAATTCTGGGAGGGGCATGGGGTGCAAATCTGGGAAGATGTGCGGGCATACATTTCAGAAGGGTGTCGAGTACAAATCTTGGGATGGTGCAGGGTACAAACTTGGTGTGGTGTGGAGTATAAATTGGTGCAAGTTTTGGGAGGGGAGCAAATCAAATGTCAGGAAGGTTGAGGAGTACAAATTTTCAAAGGCATGCTGGTACAAATTTTGGGAGGGAGAATGAGCACAGATTTTGAGAGGGTGGGGCACAAATTTCAGGAAGGATGTGGGTACAAATTTAGGGGAATTGTATTGTGGCTATATTTGCAAGGCATGTGCATGCTTAATTTTTTTTGGGGTGCAGCTGTAAAAAATTTCATAATGGTGTACAAAGTCTGAAAGGTGTTCCTGGCATGGGTAGCAATTTTGAAAAGGTGTTCCTTGTGTAAATCTCAGGGCAGTGCAAGGCATCAATTCTGAAATGGAGTGCGTACTGCAGTGTGTACAAAATCCAAGAGGGTTCATTATGTAAAATCACAAGGGATGCAGGCACACATTCTGGGTGGGGTGAAGGGTACAATGTTTGGGACTGATAGTGCTGGGTACAATGTTTTAGAGGGAATGCAGTGTGCAAAATTCTGAAGGGAATATGGGACATAAATTTTAAGAGGCAAGCAAGGTGCAGATTTTATCACAGCTGTGGTGCACAAATTTTGGGAGGGTGTCAGACAGACTGTGGAGGGCTGGGATGTGCAAAATGTGGCAGGACCACAAGGCACACATTTGGAAAGGGCTGGGGCTCAGATCTTGGAATGGGTACAGGCCGAACATTTCTGGAGAGGCACAGGGCACAATGTTCAGGAGGATGACAAGGGACTAATTTTGTAACTGGTTGAGGAAACTTTATGCGAAACAATGATCACTAAGTGCTGCTGGCAATGAGGACTAGGCTGTGTTACCCTAGCTGTCGCCACATGACATAAGCAGCAACTCTTCAAAACACATACACAATTTTTTTTCCAACAGGCAGTGAAATCAGGGTTACAAAAGATAATAAAATTGTGTATTTTTTGCTTGATGTTCATTGTGATGTGCTGTTCCTATTTCCAAGTGCTGTTGTGTGCATTAACTTGTTTCATCTCCCTTTTGTTAATTTTTCTTGCGTGACCAATGAAAACATGACATTTGTGATATCAGTCAAGGACTACTATAAGATAAAATTTAACTAGCCTACATGGTCAAAGTTTGGCCTATTAAACATAATATAACCAGAATAACAGATGATCAATGGTGCACAGCAAAGCTATGTTGAGGAAACTTTCAAAATATTAAACCACTCTAGTGGTCTACGGTGACACAAGGTTTCCACAAGATGGATTTCAGCCTTGTTGAGCACTGCTTGACCATTTGTTATTTTTATATTGTATAACTGGTCCCATCACTCAAAAATGGAGTGCCTCTTTCTGTCAGTTTCAAGCACTGAAATTAACGGTTTCTTCTTTTTTTTTGTTCCAGTCTATGTTTTTCTCCTATCACCAGCCTGCCTTCTTCTAGCCATCCCTCCAGCCCATCACCCACTTTCTCCAGGTACTTATTATCCTCCTGTCCACCATGGCAGGTCTTCAGGGGTTGCCTTTACTCAATCTGGAATTCCAGACCCAGTAGAGGAGGATGCCTCGTCAGTGGAGGATTGCCTGAAGTGGATGACTCATGCTGTGCAGTTAAAGTTACTTCCCTGCCTTTTTCTCCTTCCTCTGGAATGTCACCATCAAGGCTGTTATGGCATAACTGCATGCTATGGCATGTGGTACCCCCCTTCCCTCACTGAGACTTCTGCTCCACTGCCACCGAAGGACCCCAGGTGGTGGTACTTGTGTAGGAATTCACTGCCTCCTTCCCCGTGAAGGAAATCCTTCTCCCCTCCGTCCCAGGCTTGTTCTCAAACTTCAGTTACCAGTTTTGCTAGTATTACCCCACTGCTGCAGTAATGGGGCAGTGACAGTTTCTTTTGAAGGTTCATGTGACCAAGACCTGACTTCTAGGTGCTGCTGTACCATCAATCTGACTTCAGAACAATGGTGCAACAAGGCTTTGATGTCATAATTTCCCCATCAAACAAGTGAGCAGTCACACACTGTAAAACATGCTTGATCCATGCTGCAATCTACAACAGCCACAACCTTCAGTCACTAATTTATAAAAATTATTTTAATATAATTGGAAATTTGAGCATGTGCAGTTGGTTTCTTCTCCCTCATGTGCCAGTTTCTTGTGTTCAATTTGGAACAGTCTCCACCCCTTTTTTCACAGTTGCTTGCTGTAGCTTTTTTTCCTATGTCTGATATTTTTAGTGGAAATTACAGAAAACTTCCAGAACACAGGGACACCAGCTGAGTTGAGGCCGACAGTGAAATAATTACTCTAGGCTTCCACTCAACTAATGTCACCAGGTACCAGAATCAATCGACCAGGCAAACTCCATTTCTTCACTGCAAACACAACACACAGTTCAGTAGGGAGACAACTACAGATATGCACATCTTGCCAGTTACTGTAACTAAGAGACAAAAGGTCAAGGTTCACGTTAAGCTGGGTGAAGAGCTCTGCCTGGTTAAATGACATGTTAGTAAGGTGGTCTCAAACTGTATACATGATTATGAGAATAACACAACGGTAGGTAAAGATCAATTAATCCAGCAATGAATAGGATAAGGAATCTGACCAATAAATGGTATTTACTGCTCGTCAGAAATTACTTCCATGGCTCAAGACAGGGACCATGAGAAATCTATGGTCACATGTCTACCCCTTGGCCCTGTGGCTATGCATAGCATTTCCTTGCCTATGACCCGTGTTCTGGAATAGACTTGGGGCAGGCGGGAGGGGCTGGGAAATAGTGCTACCATTGGCTGCACTTCCAGTTTGGGGAGAGGATGGCATGACATCTTGTGTCACAAGGATCCTTAAGAAGGCCAAGGAGATTGCTCTCCCCAGAGTTAACTATGGTGTCTTGAGACCAAACTCTGAAGACAGGCATCACCAGTTTGTGAGTGGAGGGCAGTGGAAGTGTTACAAAATATTGGGAGAAAAACCTCTGGTCCTTCAAAATATTACCTGGGCATACTCAGGCTCAGGCCATGGATCATGCCACCACCAACTGATCTGTGTGGGTGGAGGGGCTAGTGATCGATTTGGCTGGGTGGTTGCCCAAGGCTCAAGGAAGGTCACTGACACTGGTGCCAGGAAAAAATTATATGGAAAAATAAATTTATGGTCACAGATTTACACAACTATTTTTCCTTGGTTGAAAAAAAATATGCTACAGAGATTTCCTTTTTTTTTGTATATTTACTTGTTATTTACAAAATACAAAAATTGTACTGCTGGGAGAAATCATTAGGAAGTAAAGAGTTGGGTTTCACCGTTATGGAGATGAGAGCCAGTCGACCTATCCATTGTGCAAAACTAGAGCTCATCTGTGACATTACTAGAATGATGCCTGTTTGAGGGTCAGCGACTACATGGTCTCCAATTGGTTGGTGCTGAATCCAGGTATGGTGGAGACAGGTAGTCTCATATCAGTAGGTCTCTACACTGTTGTGTGGCCTCAAGATTCCCATCCCTGATGGGTATAGTTTGAAATGGTTATAGCAATATGCAGTCTGGACATAGCTTCAGAAACTACGCTAATGCTTGAGACTCAGGTTAAAGATGCTGTGAAGATAATTTAGCATCTTATAATACACTAAGCCTGTTTCTTGGTGTTTTTCCAAACCTTACAATCCATAGGCTGAAACAGAGAAATGATTCACAGTTTATAACATGAATATAGCTGCCCTAATCTACGTCACACTCAATCAACCAGATCGACAGGTTGGAGCATGAGCCGATTCACACAGCTGCAGCAAAATCACGACTGTAAGCATGTTCAAAATGGTACCTCAGTACCGAAAAATACAATAAAAGCATTACATTCTACAAAAAAAAAAAAGAAACCAGGAGTGTGAAAAATCGCAGTGTATCAAAACTCTCCACTTCTGGAAATGTGCTTATTACTGTATTATATACAAAAAAAAACAAACAAAAAAATCTCACTTTGAAGAACACCCTGGTAACACCATACCTCATTAGTGTGGTGATATCATGAGGGCATGAGAATGAAGATCTCATACTCATGACGTCAACACACAAACTCAGTGTGGAGACAACAGCTTGTTCTTCATGATGAGGGATTAGTTATTCTCACATAAATATTGCCTGGCTGTGCCCTTTTCTTGAACCTGTCAACAAAGCACTCATGCAGGCTTTCATCTTCACAACTGGATTACTGTAATGTGCATTACAAGGTGTTGAGGCCAGCCCAGCATCTGCAGCTGGTGTAAAGCATGGCAGTGAGGCTTCTCAACTCTGCTCAGAGGTTGCATCATATTACTCCTGCATTACACACACTGCACTGCCTGTCAGACAGAGGACTGATGTCAACTTTTGGCCTCCTTCAATGTCCCGGAACATATTGGGTTGTCATTATCTCGAGTTCCTGCCCACATGAGGAGGGGTGTGGGGCAGGCTGTTTAGTAAAATCTTGTTTGCAATTACATAAAGCACTTTTGTATCATTTAGATTCTGTGAGCTGCCTTCCCTTGATAGTTTACCACTAGGACCATGACAGAGCTACACCTACTACTTTGGACCAGGGCTGCTATGCATCCAGGTATCCCTCTTGAAATCTGCAGGAGACCAACTGCTTGTGGTGGCTACCCACCTCATGGAATACTCTTCCAAGAGACATCCATCTATAGCCATTTCTACTTTTCTGCCAAGCTTTTACTCAGCCTAGTACAGTATAATCTTAACTAAGTATTGATATCTTAGGCTTATTTACGTTTCACACTTATTTAATTATGTAAATTTTTATATCTAATATGTATTTTATTACAGTATTTTTATTTAAAATTTGTTAAAGGGTAGAACCGAGGGCATGAAATGCTCATCGTCATGGGTGACCCGCTGAGTACAGATAGTAAAAGAGCAATAATACATAACATATCATGGGTCATAACATAAGCATTTGGAAGGAGTAAGACAATATTGTTTCAATTTTTTTAAAAGTAAACAAAAAGGTAACAGACACTAATAAATGAGGTAATACATTCCACAACTTAATAACGTGATAAAGCCAAAATCTTTTTTCTGGTTTCTTTTAAATTGTACTTGCCAGCACTCTGAGCCCAGGAATGGCACTCATTTTATAAATAAGAACTACCTACTGTAGGTACCTATGCTGGTGGAAATTATTTGGCAGTGGATGCTGTAACAAAGTTTTGCATCCAGAAATTTCTCCCATGTGAATTTCATCACATTCCTATGCAGATATATATGGAGTCAGTGTCAGATACACTAAAGATACAGTGCTGTTGCATTATTGCTGTTTTCTTCCATCAGATAAAGTGCTACATTTGCTCATGTTCCTTAAGTCTGTACAGTAACACAGTTCATCAAACTGAGGCAGACTCGTAAAAGCTCCAGCTTCATGTCAGGAAAATGTGAAGAATGTGAAGAAGGAGCACCACCTACTGGATTCTGCAGGCACAGTTTCATTCAGATCTTGGAAAGGCTGTGGTCAGAGACCCTGCTACTACAATGCAGAATGCCACAACAAGAATGAGGTAGTTCCGTAGTCCCTGTAAAACATCAGCAACCAGATTTGTAACTATTCACAAATGAGAACTTCTGTTAGTTCAAGGCAGTCCTGCTCATGCATTTTCAAAGATCCGCCTTGACATAAAACAAACAAAATCTCCCATATTTCCATCTACGAATGAAAACCACACTTTATGAGAAAAGAAGTATATGTTATTGCATTGGGAAAGGAGGAGTAGGAGTTTGAAGAAGGTTGTGCAATGGCTACTTAAAGTCTGTTTTGAGTGTGGATAGGAAGGATAGGAATATAAAAAGCAGTTGCTCAATATATCTAAATGTGTGCAACAAAGGAGTAAGGAAATAAAGAAAATGTTTTGCACTGATAGAGGAGGAGAGGGAGACTTGGGGAGTGTTTGGTATCCTGCATCTGGAAGGGTGGGGGGTCGCTGGTGCGCACGACAGCAATGGGTAGGGTGGTAGGCTGCGACAACTGCGGTGCACCAATCTTTCTAAAATTGCCTGGAGTGTGGGAGGACGTTTAGTGTGCAACCACATAGAAAAACTTAGAAAGGAGATTGAGGGTCTGCAGGAGGAACTAAGACAGGCAAGGCAGATTGGGGTGGGTTTAGCCCAATACTGGAGGGAGGAAGAAGGGAGATGAGGGAGGCGTTTAAGCCAACAGTGGTGAGGAGAGGGTCAGAAGAGGAAGTAGAGACAAGGGGCCAAGGCCAGGAAGAACAACTGCCGGAAACCAGGTCAGGAGACAAAAAGACAAATGGAAGGAGGAGATAGGGACTTGTGGGGAGGCGAAGAAGTGGCAAAAGTCATGGAGTGGAAAGGAGAGAACAGGTTACTATGAAGAGAGAGGAGCGGCATTTGTGAAGGGCCTTCAGAAAATAGTCTGTGCACTGCTAGAGAGGAAGAAGGTGGAGGAGGGAAATGATGAAATTAGAGGAGTAATTGATAAATGCCTGGACCAAACTGGAGCAGGGGGGACGTTCTGCTGGGAGAATGTACAACAGGGGAAATGTGCAAGGGAGGAAGAAGAGGAGCTGAAATGAGAGAGGAGAGGGAGATGAATGGAAGCAAGCAGGGAGTAAGAGGGTGGGAATCTTGGTGTTGGGCGACTCAAAACTAAGAGGAGTTAGGTGGGGTAGCAAGGGGAGAGGCATAGTCGCATTTGGGTGGAGGCCATGCCAGGAATGACAGCGGAAAGGTGGGACAGTCTGTTCTGAAATATGCTAGAAGGGTAGGGACAAGCCTCATTTAATTATACATCTTGGGACAAACGACCTGGCTGACAAGACAGCAGATACAGTCCAGAGGAGGTTTGAGGAACTAGCACAATTATGTGAGGGGGGGAAGATCAGTAACTTTTTCAGAGATACTTCCGGTGCCAAAGGCAAGCACAACAAGAAAGCTGAGAATAGAGGAATTTAACAGATGGCTAAGAACCTGGTGTTGTGCTAAAGGATATGGGCTGTTGAGGGTGGAAGGACCTGGGAGGACAGTAGTCTCCATGCGAAAGACAGACTACACTTGAGTGAGGAAGGAAAAAAGTGTTTAAACAGAGGATGGAGCAGTACAAAGAGGAAGTTGGGAATTTAAACTAGGAGTGGGGGGTGGCAGTTGGGGAAGAGATATGCAGAGACCACAGGTTGGGAAACCATATGAGCTTACCCCCATAACAGTGACAAAGGACAAAATGGCAAGTACTTGAGGATGCTAGGAAAGGAGGACAGGATGGGAGGGGAGAAAAGGGTGGAAGGAGGTTATCCTAATGCTAGGAGCCTTGGGAGGAAAACTGCAGAGTTACAGGTTCTCATGGCAGAGGGAGAGGGACATTGCAGCCATCACGAAACATGGGGCACCCAATACAATGACTGGGACCTGTCTGTACCAGGGTACAGGTTATTTCATAGGGACAGGGTGATTGGGAAAGGAGGGGTGGCACTATATGTGAAGGAAGGACTGAAGTGTGTAAGGAAGGAAGGGAGGAGGCTAGTATGGAGTCATTTTGGATGCAAATCCAGGATTCCAAGAATAGGATTCTTAGAATGGGAGTGGTGTCAGGCCACCATCTCAGACGGAGGAGTTAGACAGGAACTAGCGGGACAGATCAGGAGGACCATGTAGAAGGGTAGTGTGGTGATTGTGGGGACTTCAACATGCCAGGAGTGGACTGGAGCACCCCAACAACCAGGAACAGAAGGGAGCAGGTACTGCTGGATGCCTTCCAGGACAGCTTTCTGCTGCAATGGTCAGTGAACCAACCAGGTTAGGGAATACCCTTGACCTTGTGCTGGCAAATGGGGACTTTTGAGAGAACTTACAGTGGAGGAACCGCTGTCAGGGAGTGACCACCACTCAGTATGGCTCACATTGGATATGGGCAAGGAAGGAGTGGAATCTGGCACAATAGTGCTGGACTTCAGGAGGGCCGACTTTGGGAGGATGGGGAAGTGGTAAAGGGTACCTTGCCAGAATTCAACCCAGTGTGGACACTAACCAGAGGTGGGAGCTCATAAAGCTGGGGATAGTGGAGCAGCAAGAGACCTGCTGCAAAGCCCAGAGCAAGAAGGCTAGGGCTAAGAAACCAATCTGTTGAGCAAGGAGGTCATGGAAAGGTAAGAAGGAAAAGAGCTGCCTTTAGGAAGTACAAGAAAACAGAGAGGGGGAGGACAGGGAGGTGTACTTGACAGAATCGAAGGGAGGTGACAAGGCAGTAAGGGGAGCCAAAGCATCTATGGAACTCAGGCTGGCACAAGGCATTAAGAAGGGGAGAAGGACTTCTTTAAGTACATCAGGAGAAAAGGAGCTGTAAGGACCACATAGTAAGGATTAGGAAGAAGGGAGGTTGGGTGGAAGCAGGGGTGCGATAAGGCGGAAGCTCTAAATTAGTACTTCTGCTCAGTATTTACTAAAGAGAGGGGACGACACCCAAGGTGGGAGAAATGGCAGAAGCAGGGGGAGTGGTGACAGATGGGAAATCATGGAAAGCAGAGTTTGAGAGGGTTTGAAGGCACTGAGGGTGGACAAGGCACCAGGCCCAGATGGCATCCACCCAGGGTACTGAAGGAGCTGGCAGAGGTCCTTGCAGGACCTTTGGCAGACCTATTTAATGCCTCACTACATTCGGGTGTGTACCTCAGGACTGGAGGATGGCTCATGGTGCCCCTCCACAAGAGTGGCCCCAAGATGAACTGGAAACTACAGACCAGTGAGCCTCACATTTATCATGGGTAAGCTAATGGAGACTATCCTGAAAGAGCGCTGGTGGCCCTCCTAGAGGCCAAAGGACTACAGGACAGCAGACAGCATGGCTTCATACATGGCAGATCCTGCCAAACCAACCTGGTCGAGTTCTATGACTGGGTAACAGGCAACTGGACAGGGGCCATGCAGTGGATGTCCTGTATCTGGACTTCAGTAAGGCATTTGACTCAGTGCCACATGGAAGGCTGGGAAGGAAGTTAGTAGGCACAGGGCAGGTGCAAAGCTGGTGAGATGGGTAGGAAACTGGCTGCAGGGAAGGCAACAGAGGGTAGTGGTGGGTGGGGAGCTCTCACACCAAGGGCAGTGACAGCAGTGTTCCACAGGGCTCGGTGTTGGGACCAGTGTTGTTTGGGATATTCATTACAGACATATCATGGGACATCAAGAGCAAGATCAGTCTGTTTGCTGATGATACCAAGGTAGGCGCGGTGGTGGTGACCTAGGGGATGGCAGGGGTTGCAGGATGATCTGGCAAAGCTTGAAACCTGGTCAGACCTCCTGGCAACTGGGCTTTAATGCCAAAAGTGCAAGGTGCTGCATTTTGGGATGAAAGAACCCAAGGAGGAGTTACCAGCTGGGGAGTGCAGCTAGCCCAGACAGAGGAGGAGAAGGATCTGGGTGTGTCATTACAGGGTCAATGAACAACCTCGGCACAATGTAGGAAGGCAGCTGTAAAGGCCAACAAAATGCTGGGTTGTATTGCAAGGGAGATATATCCTTGAGGTGATTCTGCCACTGTATAGGTCATTAGTTAGACCACACCTGGAGTACTCGTGCAGTACTGGCGACCATATCTGAAGAGGGACATTAAGTTACTGGAGGGGTGCAGCGAGGAAGCGACAAAGATGATCAAGGGGCTGGGGACTTATCATCGAGAGGAGGTTGAGGAGTTGAACATGTACTCACTGGAGGAGAGGAGAGACAGGGTGACATGAGTTGAAACCTTTAAATACATGAAAGGAATAAACAAGACAGGTACAGAGGGCTGTTCAAAGTAAGGGAGGGAGGGACACCAGGGGCCATGTATATGAGACTGGGCGAGGAAGGTTCAGGAGGGAGATGAGGAGACACTTTTTACAGAGGGTGGTGGCTGGGTGGAATGCGTTACCTGCTGAAGTGGTATGCAGTAGAACAGTGGACTGCTTCAAAAGAGGATGGGACACAACAGGGGAGAGGTTAATAAGGGAAGGGTGGAAGGGAGGGGCAGCTGCAGAATAAGGGTGCTAGCTGCACATCTGAGCAGACTTGATAGACCTCTAGGCCTTTATCTGCTGGCAAATTTCAATGTTCAGAAGTAAGCTTAGCACACCACCGTGACTTGTAAAGGTAAGACTTCCCATAATCAAGACCCAACTAAAGGGCAGGTATCAAAAGTCATGCCTGTGCCAGTCGGGTACTAAAATAAGTATCAGTGACACATGTTTGACTGTCATATTATGGAACAACTGAATGGCACAGATATTATACAGTAACTGGTGCTGACATTCTGATTAGACATTTGTTTTAGCATTCCTTACTTTTGAGGCGATGGTGTTAGCAGCTTCAGTGCTGTAAATTCTATTTGTTTTAATTTATTTTCCTTTTAAGTGTGTATTCTAGTTGCATGACTTAAAACCTTACTCATGCTTTTCAGTTAACACAACACTGTGGGTATCATAAAACAGTGAATTGCTCATTACTGCATTGTGAGGTGTTTTCCATGACCCAGGAAAATGTTTGAAAATAATATTATTCAGAAATTCATCAGCTATTTAAACATAGAAATGTAGACAATGATGGCAGAAAAGACCAGAGATCCATCCAGTCTGCCCAAGTTCCTATAATCCCAGGAACCTGCTGTTCCTCCAGGGTACTAACCCTCCCCGTCCTCTCCTCTCCTCCTTGGTCCTGTCGCCCAGTAACCACTGTTCCCTTCATTAAGTCACAGCCCTGCTTGAATCCCCTGACTTTTTGCTCCCACCACCTTAGCTGACAGACTGTTCCAAGGTTCCACCACCTCTTTCGCAAAGTAGTACTTCCCATCCCTCCTGAACCTACCTCCTATTAATTTTCACTCATGTCCATGTGACCGCAAATTGGTAGGCTAAATAGTTCCCCACAGTTCACTTGGTTAATTTAAATTTAGGAATTTAATGTTCTGTATTTATTTTCCTTTAGTCTTAATTACTAAGGATATTTACATGTAACCCCTGCTACCGGGTTACTAGAATCCCAGTAAGACCTAGTGGTAGGCAGGGAAGGCAGCTTGTGAAACTCCAGTTAAATGGATTTCACTCTGTCTCACTCTCTGTTCTCAGTCTCAGCTTAGACTGAGGGATGACATCACCATAGAACTCGTGAGCTGCATAAGCCACACTGGAATGTTGCGGTTGGAGGTTAGTGTAGAACGCTAGGGGATTCTGAATTCAGTCTGTGTGCAGTCTGAGTGAGAGACACTAGTACAGCTGAGTGTGCAGGTTCTCAGAGCTTTAATCTCTGTTTTAGAGCTACTATTGGAAGGTGTTTGTTTCACTGTAAGAGGAACACAGGAACTGGTAACTGAAGTGGTGGAGACCGCTTTCCATTAGTTCAAGAGCCCCATCCGTGAGGGGATGGGGGAAGGTTTTGCCTGTCTTCCAGGGGCAACCCTCCTGGGTCCGGCTAAGGAAAGAAGCTGCCTATTCTTGAGGCACCAGAGAGCTCTGAGAGAGAAATTCCTTGTGGAGGAATTGTCTGTGGGGCACCTGCAACAAAGGGTGAGTTTGTCGGAAAAAGGCCAAGTGTTTTTTTCACCTGAACAGTTGGAAAGTGGGGACTGACTGTTTTACTCAGTGGGGGGTCTAGAGAAATGGACAATGCCACTTAAAAGTATGTTCAAGTCCAGCACAAATGCGAGCAAGACAAGTAGATGGAATGTGATATACATTTAGCAAGAATCTACATTGCAAAGCTTTACAGGATGAGGTGTTTACTGGCAAGAGAAATGGCCAGGTATGAATTGTGGGAGCGAGAAGTGGAGACCCCCATCAGTAGTAACCAAATTCACCTCTACGGATTTGCTCTGAGACACCTTTTACTTTCTCTCAGGTACTTGGCCAGTGCCTGAGGAAAGTACCAGATGTGGGATTAAGAGAAAGAATTCCCTGATGGAGCCATGGTGCTCTTAGGTGGTTTAGGAGCCACCAGAAAATGTTTTCCATTAAGTATGGAAGGTGTCCGAGTGGCTGGCAAGGAGCCGAGCCAGGAAAACCCAGAACAGTGTACAAGTTCGGGCTGTGTAATCCAAAGCAGCGTGCAAGTCCAGGCTGTATGCCGGTGGGTTCAGAGCCTGAGGGCTAAAGTGTTGAGGAAGTGTTCTTATTTCTTTTAATCTGCATTACCAGGGCGTGTCCCATGGGGGTCCATCTATGCTTTGTTTATTCCGTTTGGATGTGAATAAAAAGCCACACTTTAGAATCCCACTTCTGGTATTGGACATTACAGTTATTGCTTCCTGTGTTCGGAATTACTTGGGTGCCCCGTGCAGAGTAGCCAAACCTAGCCTTTGTGCCGAGTGACCTATTCCTCCCTGAACCCAGCCCACCTGGTATTGCTGTCAGATTCAAATGGCTTACCACCGTTACACATGAAAAAGGGATGTGTGTGTCCCTCTACCATCTTATCCTCCAGCCCCCGCTAAAGTCAATATGCACTATTTGTGACATCATAATCATTTTCACAGCAACCAATTAATGATATGACAGAGAATTATATCCAGCAAGGGGAAGCTGGGGATTAGATGCAGTCTGCAGCACAGTGACAATGTTTCATGCAAATCTTAGTAACAAATGAATGAGGCAACACACAGACAGAAAATGAAAGAAAGATCAGAGTTGCTGCAGTTTAGTCCTCACAAGGCTGTGGACAAGATTTGACAGCTTGACAGTTGCTAAAATGCTAAATGTAATAAAATGAAAACTTTTTGTTTCATATTATTTCTTGTTTTTGTTATACTACTGTACACATTTACTAGGGGCTTTGGCTCCACTCCCCTTTTCACAGAGTGATTCCAATACTCCATATTTAAATGTCATCTGCCACTTTGTGGTGTAAACTGCAGGTTTATTTATTTATTTATTTAAGAGTTTCTCTAGGAAGGCACACTGAGCAGAGTACTGCTCGATTCCAGTTGCGCCCTGGGGAAAGAGGAGAACACATAAAGAAAATACATATTGCAATCAGACAGTAGGTGTTAGACACAGCTAACAGCACAAGGAATAACACGACAACAGGATGCTTCGAGGTACAAAAGAACCAACAAAATACAGTGCAACACAGTACAGCCAAAGTACTCCAGCCAGGAGTACTCCAGAGCGTGCATTTAGGTTAGGTACAAGTGCAGGTGAAGGCAAAATGATCTTTGAGGCGGGCATGAAGGTAGCGGTCCAAAGGGACCTGCCTTATGTCCACTGGAAGAGAGTTCCACAACTTGGGTATGCGATATGTGAAGGCTGCCTGGTTAATTCAAAAGATCTGTTGAACTGTATCTGAATATTCTGTTTGATGAAGTTTTGCTGGATACTGAACACTTTAAGATAATGACTTCAAAGAAAAAGAAAAGTTACTTGGAACTATAGTTCTTAATTTTCTTCATATGTATTTTTATCCTGCTATGCCCCTGGCAGCCCTTCTGCCTGGTCCTCCTGGCCATACCACTCAGTCCACCGAGCCTTACCTACCTTGCCTCGCATGGCAGGGGCAAGGGTGCCTAATCACTGGTGTGGGGCCCATGGAGGCCTGGACATCATGCTGCAGCCAGATGGGTTTTCCTTGTTTTCTGTTCCCCATTCTCACACACTGGGGTGTGCAATTAGACGCATGTGTGTGAAGGCGCCTGCATGTCATGGAGTCCTGCAGCCCTCCCTCCACTGCTAGGTGGTAGTCATTTGCAGAGTGTGCAGCCCCCGAAAGGACGGCAGCCATCAGATGCTCAATCCTTTCCTCCCTGGCTGACCCCCAGCAACCTGCAATCACCACAGAATGTGCGCCGCTGGTATAGGAGGAGGCAAAGTGCCAGTGCCTCGCCTCCATGCCACTAGGCTAACTCTATAGTTCTTATTGATACTGTCATCAGATAACTCTCTACCCTCCCTGCCTCCTACGAGAATAGGTATGGGTCCTTCCTTCTGATATATGGCGAATATTTATGTTACATTTAAACTTATACTATAGTTCATATAGTTTATTATAATGGTTTAGTTTATAAAACTTTCATTCAAAAATGTTTGTTTTAAAATGTTATTATATTCTTCACTATATTCACTTGTGTTGGTATTTTATTGGGTAGGAGCAACTAGGGGTAAATTCCTTCTGCTGTAGCAGCATGAGGACTCAGGCCTTTGGACCCTGTACCACTGAGACTGACCAGATTAGCATCTCGGTCCCTCCTGCCTCTGGGATTTGTCTTTGATCCTCGGGCGCACCACAGAGGGCAACCCATGGTCTCACGATCAGGCCAGATGATGGGGTGATGGGGCTGGAAGGCACCAGATGACAGTATGGGGTATATCCCAGGTGGGCTGATCAGAGGAGTAAAACAGAACTGATAAAAAAAAAAGTGCTGTTGAAGAGACCCCATGGAGCAGAAGGGTAGAACATTAGCATAGGTGTATTGCGCTGATAAAGCAGTGCAGCCCAAGGCTGGTGGTAATGGACCCAAAGAGGGCTGGACCCAGATCCCTTTGACTTTGGAGAGTCACCCCAGAGTGGCTCAGGACTGGAATGGCTAGGATCAGCAGGAAACTGGCTACAAAACCAAAGTGTTTGGGACACGGGAGCATGTCTGAGAGGCAGTGTATCCAGCTACATAAAACCTGACCGCTCCACAAAGAGCCTGATGGTTGGTGTCTGCAGACACTGATGATGTGCAAGGATGACTAGAGAAACTTCTGGCAGCAGGGATTATAATAATGTCCTGAGTTGCAATGCCTTCCCACTGCTGTGGTGAAGAAGAAAGAAGAAGAGAGCTGTGCACATATGCAAGGACCACATAACTCTCAACAAGCACACCATTCTCGATCAAGTCGCCATGTCTCAGATTCATGACACAGTGGGTTGCCGAGTGGAAGCTGTTGGTTCTCAGTGCTGGACTTGGTTACTGTATGTTCATGAAAAGGGATTCTAAAGGGTGACATGAGGGTAAAATTTAAAACACACAGTACATCAATTCTGAAAGCTTTATCAGGCTTTTGGCCTTTACTTTCTGGCCTTTATTGCTAACCAATCTAATAGTTGGGACTCAGGGACTGCATCAGTGCTTGGGCTTGTTCGAGGTTGCATCAGAGTTTGGATTGGTTCAAACTACTCTGATATTTTGCAGCACAGTGTACAAGCAGGCTATCTGCTTAAAGTAATTATAAGATGGAGGGCCATGGCTTGGCACCCACAAGATGGTAGCCTAGTTCTTAGCTCTCAGAGCCCTCAGCAAAATCTGACTAAAACAGCTCAGCTTTTGTGTCTTACCTGCCTGCCTTCTACATCAGCCTGCTGGGAGTCTCAACAGCTACATCCCAATAAAATAGCTAGACAATCAGGTCAGTTCAAATGGAATTATCAGAACAAACGGAATTATCATCGAGAGAAATTCTGCTCCTCGGCAGTACCTTCACAGCCTAGCAGCAGCACTACTGTGTGAACAGACCATTAAAAATGCCATTAAACCAATCCATTAAATTTCAATTATGTCTGCCATTAAATTCCTATTAATCAGTACGTAATTCACTAATCCACTAATTCCTGTTCATTTCTCCTCAGCCGCCTGCTCCAAATGCCCCACCATCCAAAACTCGGCCAAGAAGCCTACACTGAAGAGCAGCTAAAAGCTGCCTGCTCCAAATGCCACCACCATCCACAACTCAGCCAGGAAACTCACCGTTATGAGCAGCTAGACGCTGCCTGCTCCAAATGCCCCATAATCCCAACTCGGCCCGAAGCCTATTGCAAGGAGCAGCTAGAAGCTGCCTGCTCCAAACATCCCCACCATCCACAACTCAGCCTGGAAGCCTACTGCACAGCAGCTAGAAGCTACCTGCTCCAAATGCCTCCACCATCCACAACTCGGCCAGGAAGCCTACTGCAAGGAGCAGCTAGCTACCAGCTCCAAATGCCCCACCATCCACAACTCAGCTGGGAAGCCTACTGCAAGGAACAGCAACAAGCTGCCTGCTCCAAATGCCCACCATCCACAACTCAGCCAGGAAGCCTACCACAAGGAGCCACTAGAAGCTGCCTGCCCCAAACGCCCCACCATCCACAACTCGCTGGGAAGCCTACTGCAAGGAGTAGCTAGAAGGTAGAGATTCCTTCCTCCAGCATTTTACATCAGCAGAGCTGTATAGATTGGTTTTCCAATTACATTTTAAAGCGTTTTCTGTATGATTCTGTGCTATCTTAGAAGTTATTTTAAGATGTTGCTCCTACTGTTGTGCCAAATTTCTGTGAGTTGGTTCTGTACTTTAATGCAGTGACTTGTTAAACCTGCTTGTCTGTGAAGACTAAGTATTTTAAAAGGGTTTAGTTTGTACTTACTGGGGCTGTTTCTGGCTTGCAATTCAGAGGAGCCAGTTGTTCTGCACATGCTCAGTTCCTCTATCCAACCCTGCCCTCTAACTTCCTGCTCTAGCCTCTGTGTATACCAGGTACTTTAGCAAGGTCTAATTCCTGTTCATTTCACCCTCAACTGCCTGCTCCAAACGCCCCACCATCCACAACTCAGCGGAAATCCTACCAAAAGGAGCAGCTAGAAAGTAGAGATTCCTCCGTCCAGCATTTTCCAGTCAGCAGAACTGTTTCTGGTATGACTGCCCCACTTTAAACTACTAAACCCAACTTACTAGCCTATGTATTAAAGGGTATGAATAAATAATGATGGTTACTAAACTGCCATCCTTTATAATCACCCTTCTTCTGCTAGAGTAACAGTGAGCTATACTGAGCAACAACCCCATGTCAACAGTAGCCCCTAGACCCTGGTCTTACAAAATAACAGCACATGTGGTACAACCAGTTCAGCAGTAGACGGAGATATGTTTGGGAGCATTTGGGAGCCAGGGAGTCATTCAGTCAATCATGGGCTCCACAATGGGCACTAAACAGTGAATAAAGGGTGGTGGGGCACCACTACTCACTGGGACAGCCAGGAGGTGACGCCTCCTAGCTCTGCCACTGCAGTTCAGCAATTACTAATCAACACAAGAATTTGTACCTATTGATAAGTAGACCTGCCCTACCAATAACCCTACTCCTCCATCGGCCCCATGTCAGACTCTTCCTCTTGTAAGTTAAAACTTGAGAAAATTGGCAGGAGGCTACATGGGACCAACCTAAAGCAGCTAAAGTCTCAGCCCTGAGGCTCACTATGCTGCTACTTCTATTATCTGGCAACATACATTCAAACCCAGGTCCAGCTAGGCAATTAATGGGGAACAGTAGGAAGCACGGCTCCCTAACACTTGCCTCCCATCAACATCTGTAGCCTACTACCCAAAATGGTCATGCTCCAGGTATGGGTTACCCAGCACCAGCATGATGTGTTATCCATAGTGGAAACGTGGCTCAAACCAAAAGTCCCAGACTCTGCTATCTCACTGGATGGCTACACAATTTTCAGATGTGACAGAATCAGTAAATGAGGGGTTGGCTGTGCAATCTACATTAAGGACACCTCCAGGACATGTTTTCCTGTTCTGGACACCGGGTTCAAGGTCCAAACACTAGGGGTTAAATGCTTACTGGGAGCCTACTATAAAGGACTTGTAGTGGTCTCAGTCTATATATCCCCTAATGAACAGGCCAGTGGCTTTAAAGCAGTTATGGACTACCTAAGTACCATACACCCCGGCTCTGAGGTTATAATGGCTGGGGATTTCATTATCAATTGGTTGTCCTAAGAGGCGGCCCTTACAGGGACACTATTTCCTCCATCAAACTAGTGCAGATGGTCGACTTTCCCACCAGGTTTAACTACCGGTAGGGTTCATGTACACCATTGGACTAGCTGCTCACCAATCATCCTGAAAGAATATCAAACACCACTGTCCTACCAGATGCCATAAGTGAGCACTCTCCAGTTACGTGTACCTGGACAAAGTTACTAAACCCCCAGCAAAACTATTACTAGCCGACTGTTAAAAAGGGAACCTCGAGCCCCTAAAATTACAACTCAGGCAACAAGACTGGTCCACTATCGATTCCATCGATGATGCCAACCTAGCTCTTGACTACTTCATTAGCATTGTTAACTCAGCAAGTGACATCTATGTCCCACCCAGAAAGAGAAAATAAAGGGTGAATGTGATCCTTGGACCTCACCTCCCTCCTTATACAAATGAGGCATAGGGATAACCTTTAGCACCTGGCGATGTAACGGGAAGCAGTCAGATCTGCAGAATTCTAAAAGGCTAGAAACGCCTGCACAAGGGCAATCTATATCACCAAATGTCACCACTTTAAGGAGGAACTCATGAACGTCTGGGGTAATGGTAGGATGTTCTGGTGGCACCTGAAGGCACTGACAGGAAAGTTAATAAATCCACCCCAACCATGTTAGACATAAATGGGGTAATCACCCAGGATCCAAAAGCTATAGCAGATGTTTTAACTCCGCTTACTGACCTCAGTAGTATACTGCCCCAGACCATCTAGTAACTGAAGAAACCACAACAATGAATCTACTGACAACCATAGCCAAGGTCCTCCTCCTTCTATTTAAAATTGTCTCAATATAGGAAGCCTAAAAATACATCCAGCGAGTCTTAGGGAAGTCGAGGTCCAGTAGTGACACTTTAGACCCCAAACTAATCGCCCTTACGCTGGATGAAATAATTGCCTCTAACGAAAATTCTCAATCTATCCTTATGGACTGCAACATTCCCATGGAAATGGAAGACCACTGTAGTTACGCTGCAAATCCATTCTCCCTCCACTCTCCAAAGTCCTGGAGAAGACTGTATCAGATCAACTAGTGCAATAGTTCTCAGTCTGTGACACTGTGAGCCTCCCAAATCCATGGAAAAGATTTTGAGCCTCCCCAAAAACTTAAATAATCTTGTACCTCCCAAAGAAAAATAACATACTGTACTTTGAGTACACCATGAATAAATTGAAACCCCTTTGAGTACTTGGCTCACATTCAGTTCTTGGTCTTATACTGACATGGAACCTTTGAAAAGAGCTCATGTGCTCAAAGGTATTATCTGAATAACAAATAAATACAATAAATATTATTATTCAGCTTATTGTAACTCCCCATTCAATAGGCCAGCCTACTTGCTCTGCTATTTTCATTCTTGAACCATTGTTACCCTTGTTGCAGTACCTTCATGGGTCAGACTGCTTTCCTGTTTCCTCTCTATGTGAAACAACCTTCCTACATACTTTGCCTCTCCCCTCCTTCCCTGCTCCTAAACAACTTCTCTGGGATTACTTTGCTCCTTCCTGCTGTTGCTCTTAGCATTTCTATGCTCAACCCTTATATTTGGGCTGTTCTGCCATCAGTCTACAAATTGATCAATTACCACCACTCATTATTAGTTTATTGTTCATGTTTGTTTGCACTATTGTTCATTGTGTATTTCTTGATTGCTTTGCAGTTACCTTTTGAAATGTATTCACTCCCAACCCTTCCCGGTACACCTGAAATGAGCCTTGGCTCATTCAACTTCCTTGTCACCTATTAGTAAATAAATACATAAAATTACCTACTACTATCCTCTTTCAGTTTGCTTCATCTCTTCACACAAAATATATAAAACTCAAAATTTAAATACAGTACTTTTTCAGACTTGCTTGAGCCTCCCCTGAACAGGTTGGGGCCTCCCAGGAGGCTGGCCTCACCATTTGAGAACCCCTGAACTAGTGGAATATCCCAACAAGTATCAAATTCAATGTCCCCAACAGCATGGTTTTCAGAAGTAGCACAGCACCACTACTGCACTTGTTGAGTTCACCAGGTTCATATATAAGGTACTAGACTATAGGCAATTGGTAGGGCGGCATTCATTGACCTCTCCAAAGCATTTGACACAGTCAACCATGAATTGCTGCTCAAATAATTAACTGCCACTGGGCTCTCCACCCAAGCAGTGAGCTGATTCCAGAGCTACCTTATGGACAGAGCACAACAGGTGAAGAGTGATGGAATACTCTCAGAGTCTGAAGGTTTACACGGCGCCACTCAAGGATCCATCTTAGGGCCCTGCTCTTTAGTCTCTTCCTAAACTGCCTACCTCTCGCATGTCAGGATAACATCCTACACCACACAGATGATGCAGTTCACTATACTAGTTACCCTGATTCTTCTCTCTTGAGAAACAACTTCAAATGAATTTCTTGTGTCGAGACCTGGTTCCAGAAGCACAAGCTCCTCCTAAATTATAAAAGCAAAGGTCATGACCTTTATTTCTCCCTGTAACACACACAAATCCTACCAGCTCACCATCCACAACAACCTGAACACCCCTCTTGAATTGGTTAACTCCTTCAAATACTTAGGAGTCACGCTGACAATGCCTTGTCTTTTGCTAACCATATAGACTGCATAGCCAAAGCTGTTAATGCAAAATAGGTTTATTATATAAACACAAACACTGCATGACTGCTGAGGCACTTAGGTTAGCAGTGAACAGCCGGTCATCTCCACTATCTACTATGGCTTAGTAGTTTATGGGCTGCATCCAACTCCTCACTGAAGAGGGTAGCCATGGCAATGAATAAAGCCTGCAGGCTAATCACTTGGGCCCATAAGTATACACATACCACAACATAACCCAGACAGACCATCTTAGTGTAGCTGGTTCATTGCAACGGGTGTCAGACAGATGAGGCACACTTACGAGTCCTGGTAAGATGAAACACATGTCTGTGTCTTCTATTTGCACCCTTTGCAAGTATGTGTGAGGCTTTTCGGTACCATGCATTTCTGCTTAAGGTGAACCAGCATAATGTTCTGTGGGGATCTGCATATACAGCCCATGATGCTTTGCATTATGGGGGCACGTGTTATTTTGTATTTCTTTGAAACTTAGCTTCCGGCCAATGCTCTTTGGGGTAACCATTGCCTCAGTGCTTGTGCACAGAGGTCTTTGTCTTTACATGTGAGTCACGTGCACAGATGGGTTAGCTACATCTGAAAGGTAGGCTTTAGTATCAGACCTGCCTGTTAGCCAAAAATGAAACAAGCTATGTAATTAACCCCCACATAAAAACACAAAACATTAATTCCTCACCCTAATCCCCACTCATACAAACATATATTCAATTAGACAACAACTAATTAACCAATCGTACAACCCAACCACTCCAACAGAAAAAAAATAAAACAATATATTATATCTCATGTGATAAAGGGTGCAAACTTAATAGCTGATACCACTATTAGTACAACAGGCCTAACAGTGGAAAAAAATTAAACTAATTTTTAAACTGGGACCCAGGGAAAGGGATGTGAATATTTTTTAATTAAATGCTGCTATTCTCTGGCATAGTCTCTATAAATAGGGAAAAGTTACTAGTGCGAGACCACCACAGAGAAAAGAGCTTTTTTTTACTTACTATTCTGCTCCTCTATAACCACGTCCTTCCTCGGGGTCCCCAATGCACTGCACAGCTATGCTGGTAAGACCGAGAGGACACTAGCTCCCATGAGTGCCCTTCTCCCAAGTGACACACGGTCCCCAGATTACCCCTCATGGGTGGGGCGGAGCAGGCCTCCTCACTCCTCCAAGACCTCAAGGAGCGGACAACCGGAGCTACATTTCTCTCGGACCCCCGTCATTGGCACTGGGCCCGCTCCTGGTGTGGACGTGGGGTTTTTTTTTTATTTCCCTTGTTTTCTGGTCCCCATCCCCTGCAGACGCCAGTGCTCAAAGAGGACCAATGAGTTGGAGGTGTGCAGAGATGCACCTCTGCTTCGGTCCTCTGCCAACGCCTGCCCCTCCCTTGAGTTCTGCCTCCTGCACCAGTACCACCCGTGGTCACCCAGGAGGTGTTGGTACTGTGGTGAGGAGAGCTGCCCACCCTCCCACAAAGGAAAGTGGCCTGTTGGGTGCTCCATTCTTCTCCACCCGCCAGCCCTCCGATGACTCAGGCTCGCCACTGAACCCGGGTCGCCAGCATCACAAGCAGTAGCACTACCGCTGCACTGGCAGGCCGCTACAGAGAAAGAGAGTTTTCATTCAAAACATTTACGAGGCACCATTTCACAGGTGGCGATTATGCTAGAACTGGACTAACTAGAGTTGGACTAGCTGTTTCAAGTTGCTGCTGTAGAACTGAGAGGTGGAGGTTTCAGTGTGCATTCACACCTAACAAGTCATTATAATTCCATCTTACTTGTGTGATCACCCTTACTGCTTCTTTGTGCATATCTAAGAAGCAGCAGTACATGTTAAAGTGAGTTCTGACCTATTCTTTTTAATCTGTTTTAGAGTGCCTTGTCCTCCTGCCTTGTATGATGCCCTTCTACCCCAATTTTGAGTCTGCCGTTGTACTTTTTGTAACATGTGGAATAATAAAAGGAGTTCTCCTTTTAATATGGCTATCATCAAGTCTTCCTCGTTATTCTCTGCTGTTTGTGAGCACTCATTGTTCCATAAGGTTGGTGAGCAGTGTCTGGGGCATTCTGATTCACCTTGCTCACAAGAAATGTGATGTTGAAAAACAGGTGTTCAGAAATAACAGAGAACCATGATGAATACCTGTGGGATAGCCACAAGAACCTTTTATTATTTTAAAGTAAAAAAAAAAACAATCCAAAGCAGACTCAAATAGGTGTGTGTGTGGGGTTACAAGAAAGGTGAACAAGGGGATTTAAAATAGAATACAAAGCTACAAGTTAAAATGTTTTACCATAACATGCACTGCTGCTTAAAATCACTGGCCATGACTGTCCAGTGTCTTGTCTTCACATTGTGCTTTTAGTAATGCTCTGGATGAACGTTTCTCACTTATATGCAAATGTACCTAGATAGAATGATTGTTGTTGCCACTGTCTACCGTCCTGTTAAATGTGAATTTGTAATGCACTATGATTTATTTTATGCATTTTAGGATAACTGATAAGAACTGAACACAGGATTGTCTTGTAAACAGGGTACAACATCCTAACTACATGTTTTTCCTGTATAAAGATTCTATCTATCTATCTATCTATCTATCTATCTATCTATCTATCAATCACGGTATGGCATTCTGCATGGGTTGCCTTCCATAGCACCATATAAAGAAATGTGATATGTTTGGTATGGTAGTTACACTAGCACATGCTCTACCAAATCAATGTTTTGCACTGAAGTACTCAAAACAGGTGACTGGACAGAAAGAAACAAAACTCTGCTCTCTGTTTACATACCTTGATTTCTTTAAATACTACAACACCCCACAGAGCAGCAATCAAACCAGGAACCTAAAAAACAAGCACACGACAGAGCTTCATTAAAGTCTCTGAATAATACAGTCTGCAAGAATAATTTAGCAGCCCAACATGAAACTGAAGAACATCCTACTTAAAAATATGAGGCAGGTCTCAACTTGAGGGAGAGAGGCTTTTATGGCGCTTGAAGAATGAATTCTATTAGACTTACTGTAATTTATTTTTCTGTTAGAGCCAACATTGTCAACTGGAATTCTTACATGAGGTAATAATGCACCCTGACTAGGGATCACTGGCACAGCTATAGCGAAGCCGTGACTCTGACTGGGAACCTTGGTGACCTCTGTGTTCCAAGGCAGTCAGTTTCTCAATCAAAATCTATTGCAATGCAGTAAAAAAATGTTGTTACCCCTGAACACAAAACACCATAGGAGACACCAACTGTACCCTTACCACTCTTGAATATAAACAATTACAAATAAATGGCTATCTTACTTCGTTGAAACAAACCTGCCAATTCCCTCAAGCCTCGGCTGAAACTTTGGAACTGGTCACAATGCCTTTTATTCTGTTTTGCCTCTGCTTCTAAACCTTTGTAGTAAAGACGATCTGAAAAACTTTTGTGAGAGAAATCTTTTTTTTTTTTTTATAAGGGATCAACTGAATGATTTTACAGGACAAACTGCTAGGACTGTCCTGAGTGCTGGAGAAAAGTCCAACTATCCCAGCTGTCTAAATGCAAGCAAGTTCAACCCTCTGAATTCAACCTATCTGAATCAGCCCATATTCTCCAGAACAGTAAAGATGACTCTTGGGCACAGCCCCATTGACAACGTTGAAGGTAACAGAAAAAAAATTTCAGTTCGTCGGATGGAATTTCTTGTTTCTGTGTCATGCCACATTGTCAATAGGTTTAATTACATGTGGGTTCTAAAAGCAGTATCCATCTTGTACTGGGCAGGAAGAATACTGGCTCATATATGGGCGGTGGACTGAATTTTGCTATTACTATTTGATGACTGCCTGTAGCACCTGTGCCCCAAATGCTACATCACCCTGAACTCTAAATGGCTAGCCTGTTGTACTACATGAAAGTATGCAGGGAGGACCAAGTGGCCGCCTGCAAAGTTCCACCACTGAAGCTTCTGACTTTTCAGTCCATGAAGTCAACATTACCCTGGTGGAATATGCTCTGATCAATGCTGGTGAAGACTCTTTGGCACCTACATAAGCCTTTGCTATGCAAGCTGAGATCCACCTGCCTTTGAATCTTTCAGGCTCTTCTTGTTTTCCAAGAAGAGGCCAAGCAGGTTTTATGTGATCACCAGAACCCAGTTAACCTCCTGATATATATTTTCACTGCCCTATGTAGATCTAGTTTATATACATCTTTTTTGGAGTTGACAGGGCTAGGAAAGAATGAGGGAAGACAGACTTTCTGATTCAAATGAAAAGATGTTTGTACCATCAGGAGAAAAGAAGAGACTGTTCTTAACACTACCCTGTCTTTATGCATCACTAGATTAGGCTCTTTGTAGGACAAGGCTTGAAACTTGGCAATTATTCTAGTTGAACACATGGCTAGCAGGAAGCATACTTTGTAATGCAAAATATCCTCTGAGATGGATGATAAAGGTTTATAAGGCAGCTTACAAAGAGCATCCAAAGGCCCCAGTACCACCCCATGGCTGAGACCTGTCCATGAGGGAGTGCTGAGTGCTACTCTCTTGTCCGCTTCTAGACTGAAGAAAATCCATGATTTATCTTACCAAAGCCTTACTGAGTTTGATGTGCCTCCCATTAGCTCAGGAGGCAAACGCTGCCCATATCCTATCATAAGCAGTGGAAGTTGAATTCTTTCTAGAAGACATAAGGTGTCCACAACCTGGATGAAAAACCCTGCTTTAGCAAGTGTTTCCTCTCAGGAGCAGCTGAAGGAAGTCCAGATATTGGTGAAATACTGGACTGTGGCTTAGAAGATTCCTGTGATATGGGAGTAGAAATTGCTCTCGATTGCAAGATTTATCAGATCCGAGAACCACATTCTTCTTGGCCACTCCTGTGCAATCAGTAGGAAGCTTTGGCTTGACTTTCTGATCTTCTGCTGCACTTTGAAATAGCGGCAGAGATGGAAACAGGCATTTGCCTGTATGTTCCACATCTGCAACGCTATGCCCAGTGCTTCTACCTGTGGGCATAAAAACAACTGAAGAATCTGGGAACCTCTACATTTTCCCTGGCTCCTAGGAGATCTATCTGAGGGTGCTGAACTGACAGCACAACATGCCGAACACCTTAGGTTGCAGGCATGGCTCCAAATAAGATTTTTGGGATGAGTACTGTCCTCATTTTGAAAGTGAGTTGAGTAAACCAAATTCAGATGCACACAAATGTCTGGATGGAGTGCAGTGAGGAGTACATTTTAAGAACAACGTTGTTTTTCTAGGTAACAGCTGATCACGGCCAACAACGCTCCAGATAATTTTGGCAGATGGGAGTAATTTACTCACCAGTTTTGAAATATAGTGAGCAAAACAAAAGTGGGATGCATATGGGAGCTGCAAATCTGGGAAAAATGCTACTTTTGAATCACCAGTTGTCATGAAGCTATTCTATGGAGTGTGGAGCACTTACAGATATTGGGTGAGTATTGGTACTCAATACAAAATTTTCTGAAAAGTATTTCCTCAAATGAGTTGAGTAAAATAGGTCAATACTCCCTTAACTGGAGCCCTGTGGACTACTGAGAAGATCACAGGGACCTTACTAATTTATTTTCTTGTGGCGATCTCCCAACAAAGCCGGTACTGCAGATGTTCCTATAATGATGTCCTGACTGAAGCCATTGCAGGAGATCATGCTGTGGCCCCAAACTACACGCTGTGTCTGAGTAGGAGGACCTGCTACCAAGATAAGCGAAGGTTGTAGTGACAGGTGCATGCATTCTAGCACTGGGAGAGCGTACTCTAGGCAGCACAATAATGGTACATGTGCTCTAGGTCAGGCAGTGCCCGCACCTTAGATGCAGGGGACTCGGTGTCCATTTGCTGTAAAAAAGGCTAAATTACCCAAACGCTCTCAGCCAGCCGCCCTCTCAACAGTAAAACAACTGCAAGCAACAAAGCTATAGAACAGAAACTCACTAAGTGCCACAGATTTGAAACAAAAGGAAAGCCAAGTAATATGATGCTGCCAACAACAGAGGGGAGGAACTAGACATAGCCAGAAACTACCTAAACCCCAAAGCAAGGCAGAGTGACTACAGAGGGCACCTTGTTATCTGATAAAATCAGAGACATATTCACCAGGCAGTGGCAAGGATACTCAGACCCTCAAGGCAGAAGCTGTACTGCACCTCAGGCAATCTCAGGCTAAATTTGAGCCACAGGCACCTAAAACAGAAGGTAAGCTGTCTGCAGATGCATCCACAGCTCCCTTCAATAAACTGACAATACTCCCTCTTAAACTGGATCATAAAAATAAAGTTGAGAATGATTTTAGTGAAGATTTCTGACTCAAAGCTGCAAACCCATCCATGGCAGAGCAAAGACTGAGGAACTAACTGCCTCGGAACACTGAGGTAGCCAACATTCCAAGCTGCAGTCAGAGTTTCTTCAGATGTAAATATCAACCTAAAGGCATTATCGTAAGCTACAACCAATGACAGGCCATGGGTGTGTGGGGTATTAATGCACACCCAGGGTGTGAGGCAGGGGCGAAGGCCAAGTGACTTCAACCAACCTGGAAGTGCACTAATGCCCCCATACACCCATGGCCTGGAATGGGTTATTGCACTTATAAAATAAACCTTTTTTAAATTAAAAAGTAGTCAGAAGCTTTTAAATTGTTAAATTTTTGTTTTATTTTGGAGGTATACCTCCACCTAAGAAAGTAGTTCTAATGAAAACCTTATTTCATTTCTTTTTTTATGTGTTTTTATTCTACATGTCATTTTCTGTTGAAATATGTGTTTCTTGTAATGATTAAATAAATAATTTAACCACAAAATGTGCTTTTATTTAGTATGCTGCAGTATGATATCAGGTGTCATGGAAAAGAAAACTGCAAGCATTTTCCCCTTAACTCTAACTGCTGCCGCAACCACGAACCGTAAAATGTTTACAGTAGTTGTCTCTCTTAGCTCCAACCATAGCCACAACCGCGAACCACGTTACAGAACAGTTTGCAAGAACGATCTCTGCATCATATGTAAGGTTAAATGTGCTGTGTGCAAGCATAATGTTTTCAGATACCGTCTTAAAATTTCTTAAACAGAACTTGTTTTTGTACTGCTGTCAAAACTACCTTTACTTATAGTAGTTGTCTCTTGGCTCCTTCAGTATATTCCTTTGCTGTCTCCTGGCTCCTGATCTGCTACCTCCCCTCACTCTCTCCGGCTAGTGCCTCTCTCATCTGGTGATAACATGGATAGGAAAGGGAAAAGGATTGGGGGTGTCAACTGAGATTTATAAAATGGGTAGGGAACTAGGCAGTAAATCTAAAACTTCACAATTCCCTCACCAAGCTGATTTTAAATATGGTGCCATCTTTAGTGCAATGAACATAATGGGAGTGATTTCTGCTTTCACTATATTCGCTGTACGTCAAGAATATGTAGGTCAGTGGTAGGTCCATCCATTTACTAGGCATAAATCAATGCTCATATGACTAGTTTCAACCGACAAAAGTTTTGATTTACCACCCATTTCCTACCCAGTTTATAAATATATTTGGGAATGTCCAAAAGTAAAGCCATTATGGAATACATTGCAGAAAAATTTGGGAAAAACTGGGTTTTGAAAATGCCTTCAGTCCTGACATACTGTATGTCTAGTTGGTAAACTTCCTTCTAGATTAACGAAGATGATGAAGTACTGGGTATCTATTCTGACAGTGTGTGCTAAAAATAAAAAATAAAAACGGTCCAAAAGATTTGGAAAACAGAAACGTAATCACATATGTTGAATGGCTTGGTTTTAACCATAACACACTTCAGACAGAAAAACACATCAGCAAGTATTCATGATAAATTTGACTTATTTCTTGAAAGATATGGACCTTTATATAATATATTGGTTGGAAATTATATGTCTGCACAGTAACAGTGCACGGTACTTACCTTTCCCTGTAACAGTTCAGTGCATTCAGTCATAGAATGAATGACTAGAAATATTCATAATATTGTGTAAGCAGACACTATGCAAGTATTCTTTGATTTAAACAACTGACACTGGTGAACCCGTTTTGTTTTGTGCTATAAGTCTTGTGTTTTGTGTATGTTTATTTTGCAAAACTGAATAAAAATACTTAAAAAAAAAAAACTATAGGTTTGCCAGTGATCTCTTGCTGGGGTGCATTATTAAGTATTCCCGCTGACAACGTGGAACACCACAGAAATCAGTGCTGCTTTGGGGTCAGATGACATGAAGTATGCAGACAAAATAATGAGCCTAAACATTTAAATTCCCTCCATCTAGTAAGAATCTGCTTCCCTAGGCCAAGACCCTAGCTCAGTAGGGACAAGTTCACACTAGTGCACGAGGGCACTGGTCTACTGCCACTTGTTTCCCTCAGCTGAGAATCGGCACCAAAATTCCACACTGTGAAGCAAAACTGAGGGGCATGTATGTCCACAGTACCCTAACTGCAGATTCAAATCTTGTCAAACTGTAATGTTACTGCAGTTAATTAACCCTGATTTAGGTTTCCATTAGGTAAAAAGGATGCCGTTCTTTTCAGAAGAATAATCACCTTCAGCTGAAAACCTCCCAGGTAGACTAAAGGTATGTTTTATCATATCTGACCTTCTGTTAAGAATTTAAAAGAAGTAAAATAAATGACAAAAAATAAATAACAAATAAAAGAGGTTCCTTCTGCCCTTCCTGGTGCTGTTTTGGTGTTTTTATGCTTGTTATCCCATGCCATTCTTGCAAAAAGTGGCAGGCAACCTCCGCATTAGGGCCAGCATTAAACTGGCTCAAATGCAATTTTCAACTAACACAAAAAAAGTGCTGCCATCAGTATATGTGCTGAAAACAAAATGAAAGGGTAATATTTAAATGCATGATGGAAACAGAAACTAACTCTAACTCTATTTTGTCTATTTTCAGCATACATCTAATACTACCTTTTGGTTTTGTTGGCAATTTTCAATGGCTATGTAGCACTGTGTGGCTCCGCTTACTGATTATTATACAGCCACTGCTCTAAAGGACCCAGTTACTTGCTTTGTGAAGCACTTACAAAGACTGGGTGGGCATATAAAAGCTTTAGGTGTCAGGCACGGATCAGACGTAAAACATCTGCCTCTGGGCCTGCAGGTTATGGATTCTAGTCCCACCCAGGACTAGGTTCATACCATAAACGCAGGCACTCGTGTGCAGTGCTAATGGGATCTACTGTCAGGGTATGCCATCCTTCAGACAATGCAGTAACCTAAAGTCCTCTCTGCCTTTTCCGCTGGCTCTTCAGGGGATATTAAAGATCCAATGGCACTTCTTGATAAAGAGACGGGAATTTCCCTGGTCTCCTGACCACATTTTCACCATTCACTAAAATACCACCAACAGCTTACTGTAGTTCAGTTTTTGTTAGTTTTCATCTGTTGCCTCCCCTGGACAAGGCTGAAAATAGGCAATACTGTCTAGCCCTCCTTTCCTGGTTGACAAAAACTTAAATAAAAAAATGTTGCTATATTATTTTCATTTGTCATTTTTGACCAGGAAAGGCGCAGTGAGCTGTGACAGCTCGCTTCCAGGTGTGTTCCGAGGGTGGGCTATATGGACCTGCTCTACTGACAGGGAAATGCTGGCCATGACAACAGGCAAACTACCCAACTCTTCTTTGATAAGTGCTATGGGATATTTAACTTCCACCTGGACAGAGACCACACAGTGTATTCTGTTGTACTTCATCTTGCAGCAGCAAAATGTGGTAAGAGCAGATTTGAAAAGTGACACAAAAATTATCTGACAATGGGCGATTGGACAAAGGTGTTTAAAAAGCAGCAAGAATGCAAGGCCTCAGAGGATACACAAATGCATCATTTTACTTATTGTACCAATGATACACATTAAAGGCAATATATTTACTGCCCACAAGATGGCAGTATTTTCCTTATCACACTTAATACAGTAAAATCCTTCTAGCTAAGGGGAAACAATTCTTCATTACTGTATATTATGAACCAAAGAAAAAAACATTCATATATTTTATTTTCCAGAATGACCAACTAAAGGTTTTATGAGGACAAATAACATAATTACTATAACCTTCTCAAAACTGGGAACACACAGTCCACTGCTGCATGACAGAAAGAAATGCAAACACTGCAAGTGTAAACCAAGCAGAGGAATACTGTAGATGGGTAATCAGTTATAACAAAGCTGTGTTTCCATCAAGGATCACTGATGACATCATCACTTTTGAGAGGTCACCCATGTCATCAGAGCCCCGAGATGGAAATGTAGGCCATGTTGTATATGTTGTTACCCATCAATTAATCTTTATACAACATACAGTGTATGAGCCTTTTTAGGCTAAATAAAATGCTGTCTGTAGCAGAGAACATCAACTAGCTAGATAAATGTATCTTCACAGTAGGGTAGGTCACAAAATTTATTTAGCTACTGTAGTTGGGTATGTCACAAAGAACATTTTCTGCTACTTGTGCCTAACCATCAACAGATCCACACGCTCCAGCCAGCATGAACGACCGCTAAGCATGTGGCAGCTGCCAGAGCTTCAAATCTCCTATGTTACGGAAAACTTTCTCTTTGAATAAAATAAAACTAGCTTAGAAATGCTAATGTATAGTGTATAAACCAGACGTGATGGGTGCTTATGAGATATGACATTTATCTTCACTTGTGGTCAGTGACCTTTCACCACTCATGAAGGTCAAGAGGTCACTGACCACTCATGAAGATAAATATAATATCTCATAAGCACCCATCACGTATCCCCTACTACAGTATATGGTTTACAAAGTAATGTTCTGTGATCTGCTGTAATTAGACATCCCAAAGCTAACGAAATGTGTTGTTTTTTAAAATATAAACAAAAGCACCCTGCACTGAGAGCAGCTCCAAAATCCACTCTTCTGTACCCTTTAAAAAAGTTATAATTTTAAATGTTTATATTTGACTTTATTTTAGAGGAATAGGAAGTTCACTTTTCCTTTCAATTTAATGTTAGATGGGTCATATTTGATACCTTAAAGTTGGCACTGTGTGTATAATTTATTTCCCTGTTTTAAATTTGAAACAACTTGTTGTGGTTTATGTTACAATATTGCAATGCTTCAGCCGGCTCGGTGGCGCTGAGGGTTGAGATGCAGGATGCCACACTCGCGCCACGCTGGCTACCCGAGCACGGGAGTGAGCTCGGGCACCAGGGGTTGGCAGGGGTGGGTAGAGGATTGAGCACCCGCAGGGTGGCTCTCTTCTCCAGGGGGAGGGCGGGATAGCCTGGCACACCAGCGGCTCCCGTGGAGATCGGAGTGCTGCAGTGCGTTGGGCTGCACACTGTACAGTGTGGCTGATGCAGGCAGGCTGCCATGCTCCGCTGCATCAGGCGTGCCCATGCAAGGGGAGGAGGGCACCACCAGAACAGAGAAAACACTGGCTCTGTGGAACAGGTGAGGGCACCTGTCCCCATGCCCTCTGCTGGGTTCACCTTGACTGGCCTTCCAGTTACTCTTTCGGTGTCCTCACCTGCAGCCAGAGACTGACTTAGAAGAGTGCCCAAAGAGGAGGGGCGACCCACCCCAGATGGGTTAAACTGGAGGTGCTGGCTGTGAGGAGAAGGGGGACAGAAGGCACAGTTCGAGGGGCCTCAGGCAGGCAGGATACGGGAGGATGCCCGAGAGAGGTTCCATGGGCCGAGACTGGAGGTAAATAAAGTAAAAAAAAAAATATTGCAATGCATTTACTTCCTGCCATTCTGCTACTGAATATTCAAAAGAACATTCCTCAGTGATGTCACTGCATGTCTGGGTGCTCACCACATTCAGATGAGTATGTTATCTATCACACTGTTCATATTCCTGAGCTATTTAAAAAATTATTTACTTTAACACTAAACGAGACAGAGAGGACCTGCACACACAAACGGCAAAGAGTTAAAATTTATTTGAAAAATTAGAGTTTTACAAAAAATAGGAGCCCGGCACTTCGAGGTATGCTGCCTCTTCGTCAAGTGGCATGGGTGAAGAGGCAGCATGCCTCAAAGTGAAGGGGCTCCTGCTTCTATAAACACTCATGGTATGGCTGTTCTAAACAAGCATTTATCAATGCCGAATGTTGTTGTGCTGGCATTGGCAGTGGCAGAGGTGGAGAGGCACAGCGCTGTGAGTTTGTTAATGTGTCCCAAAAGGTGATTTTTGCACAGTGAGTACGCCACTGTATGGCAGAGCTGTGGAAATGCGCTTTGGGCAGGCTGTGGAAAATGGCAACTGGACTGTTGATAATGAAGTGTGCACAAATGCCAGTGGTGAAAATGAGGCATGAAAATATTGCAGATTGACAAAGTTACAAGGGTGCGTGGACACTGCATAATGCACGCTTGCAACACAGTCATTGTCTGGACTTTCGCCACCAAATTTTCAACATAGGCATTTTAGGACCTCTGCTGATGAATAGTGTCACTGTCATTTCCTGAAAGTGTCCCAAAAGTGATTTCAGACAGTAACCGTGCAATTCTGCACCGGACGTGTGAAAACTCATTTCAGCAAGCTGTACTGTTCATAAGGAGGTATGGAAACATGGCAATGATGAACAGCTAGGCGAAAGTATTACAAATTCACAAAGTCGCTGACACGTGTACAAACGCTTCATAGCGTGCGCTAGATAAAACTCTCATTTTATTGACTTCGCCCCAAATTTTCAACATAGGCATTTTAGGACTATCTGCTAATGAACAGTGTCACTGCCATTTTCATAATGTGTCTCAAACATGGGCTTTCCATAGCAACCAGCGAATTGTGCGCGGAACTGCGAAAACAGATTTTGGTCAGGATATGAAAATGACAGCTGTACTGTTCATTAGGAGGTGTAGAACAATGGCACTGTTGAAAATGTGGAAATATAAGTTTGGCGATCCATTTGTACGGCGGCAAATCCGCGCACCATCAGAACACAGTCATTTTTATGGAGTATTGACACCAAATTTTCAACATAGGCATTTTAGGACCTCTGCTCATGAACAGTGTCACTGTCATTTTCGTAATGTGTTCCGAACAGTGATTTCGCACAGCGACCACACTATTCTGCGCCAGAAGTGCGAAAACACATTTTGGCAAGGATGTGAAAAATGAGAGCTGTACGGTTCTACAAGAAGGTGGGTTAAATGCCAATGTTGAGAATCTGGCATAAAAATAGTCTGAAGCTCACGCTAACCGAGCATGCGTTGCAAGGTTACTCACTGCGCTCTAACAGTAATTTTTGATTTTTCCCATCAAACTTGTAACATAGGTTTTTGAGACCCTCTCATGAACAGTGGCACTGCCATTTAGTTACTCATTCGAAAGGTGATTCCGCGCAGTGACTGCGAAATCACCTTCGGACCGACAACGCCATGACAGTGCAAGAATTCATAAGAAGGGTCCCAAAACCAATGTTGAAAATTTGGGGCCAAAATTTGCAAAATGCCCGAGATATGCATTAAAGTTGAAAACGCCTATTCATTCCATTATACAGCTTAACGGCATTTCTTCAGTTCGCGGTCGCTTTGAAGAATGCAGACGTGTTCACGGTCCACAGCAGATGATCGCGCTGGACTCCGCAGGTAAGTATGGGGTGGGGGTGAGGGAGGCAGGGTGCGCAGTGGGTGGGTGGGCACTGAGACTAGGAGGGACCGTTTTCATTTACAGGAAAAAAACAAAAAAAACATTACGGGACAGTTTTTTTTTTGCAGGGATTTGGCATGCTGGGGTGGGCCCTCAGCGTGCCACCTAACTGTTGGGGGTGTCTGTAGCCGATGGGGACTGGGCACCGCTGACACACAACATGGGGAGGAGGAAGTACGCTAACGGGGATTGGACACCCCATCAGCACACAAAGAAAGCGGGAGGGGGCGACGGGGGATTGGGCACCCCTCAGCATTCAACAATTGGGGGAGGTTATGCCGATGGGAAGTGGGCTCCCGTCGGCACCTAAAGCCGGGGGTTGACAGGGGTTGGGCACCACCAGTGACGTGTAGGTGGCCGCCGCTGTTGACCATGACATAATAGCGGCGAACACGGCAAGAAAAGGACCACTGCATATGATGAGCTTTGCTCAGATTGCAGCGAACCTTGTCTTAGAGTGCTCACCACATTATGTATGCATGGCATGGTGCCGGCATGCAGGCTGATTGGGGGAATGCTGGGACGCACCTACTGGTGCATGCCCTGCATTCACCCAACAGCGACCCGCCTCCAAAGCTGCACTGTCCACGATGTTGGCTGCGCAGCACGCCAACATAAAAATGCATACTTTTGCAGTTTGTGTTGGTCCTCTCGGACTTGCTGCGATTCTACCTTTTTCTTGATGGCACTCCACCCTCACAAGTGCACTGCTGTTCCTGTTATTTTGACACTATACCTGCAAGCCCTCCCAAATTTTGCAACAGCCAACTTAGCTTGAAATTGGCATCCCACTATGCCCACTGGAAAGCTGCTCCACTACAGCACTCCAAAATGTATCCCTCTCCTTAAAATTTGCACACTTATATCCCTCCAATTCTACAGCTCTCCCTAATTTTGTACTCCACCATACCTCCATAATTCTGTGCCCCAAACTCCTCTGTAATTTTGCATCCACATACTATCCAGTATTTGTGCCCTCCCCTCCTCAAAAATGTTGTGTTCCCTTTCCTACCTTTGGGCTGTATCCTACTTGCACTGTTTCTCATTGTTACTTTATTCAGTGCTTGTTGATCCTTGCCTGCCCACTGCGACTGTTACAGGACACATACTGTGTCTTTTTCTTATGCTGTGGCACTGCTGCTTTTTGTAAATTTTTTTTTTTGCAATTCAGTGTTTATTGAAAAGTTTTCCATACAGAGGACAGTTACAATGTTGTTAGAAACAAAGGAGTAAAATATTGAATCACAACAAGACTGTCCTCCCCACCCCCTCCTTCTTTCTCTTCCCTCCTCCCTTCCTTCCTTTTCCCCCACCACCGTCCCTATCCTCCAAGCACAGCACATCTAAGGATTAATTTATCTGCCATAAAGGTTAGAGTGCATATCAATTATAAAGAGTATAGAGGTGCAAGGGTCCCAGAATTTTGAACTTTTCTACTCTATTAGTCAGACTTGCTACCATTTTCTCTGTTCTAAGGCTGGCTAAGAGATCAGTGAGCCAATCACCATAAGGCATTTCCTGATCCATCCAATGCCTCAGTACCAGTTTTTGGCCGACATAGAAATGAGAGCCATACAATATTTATGACTAAGAACTGTAATTCCCGAAAATCTCCTAGCAGGCAGATTTCGGAGTAAACAGATCTTCTAGACCTAAGAGAGGGTCAGATCTTTGTTGAATCTGCCTGCTCACCAATGCACCACACAAAGCAACCCAGGTCAGGGTACTACCAATGCCCTGAGTGACCACTCCCCAGTGCTCTGTCGCTGGTCATATAGTGCTAAAATGTTCCCAAAACTATCCTCCAACACCGCCTCAAACCGCAAATTTCAGTCCCTCAGACAGTGCCTCTTAGCTGAGTGACTGGTCCCCATAAAAGCATTAAACACTGACTCTGCCTTGACCATTTCGTTGATACTTACAACGCTACCTGCAACCGGTATATACCCCTAAGCACACAAAGAGTTAAAGGGGTTGACACACCTTGGATATCACTAGCTCTGATGGACCAGATGTGCGAACATGACAATCTATGGCACATTGCGCTGGATACTGGAAAACCCACTGATAGGCAGCGCTACCAAGAAGCGTGCAATAAATGTACTTGAGTATTCGTAAGGCAAAGGCTGAGTACTACCAAACCTTGCTCACTGCCACATGTGGCTTGGGCCACAAGTTCTGGGACTCCCTCAAAGAGCCTCATGGCAAAGCCTCCACTGCACCTCCTCCCAACTCAGGGCCAACAAGTCTATCACCACAGACCCTGCCCTGATTGCAGATACATAGTGACTCCTTCTCCCGACCTTACTGGTGTTCTCCCCCAGCACCCCCCACCCCCATTCTGCTTTAAAAGCAAGCCAATATCTCACCATGAAGCTGCCCTCTTCTACTCGAGGCCCTCAGCAAATCACGCTTTCAGCAGTGATACACTAGACCTTAAACTGCTTAGACTCACCTTCAGCAAGTTCTCCCCCTCTCACCATGCTTCTAACTGCTAACTATCGCTGGGCCAGTTTCCCTCTAAATGGAAATCTGCCCTCATCACCTATCCTTAAAAGTGGTGACCGCACCCTGCCTGGGAACTACACACCCCATCTCAATCCTGCCTCCCTCTCAAAAACCTTGGGAGAAAATTGTGGCCATCCAGCTAATGGACTACCTCTCCAAATATAGCCTCCTATGTCCTGAACAACATGGCTTCCGCTATAACCACAGTACCACCACAGCCCTCTTGGAATTTACAAATGCACTCCACACATCTCTGGACACTGGCCACACTGCTGGTGCTGTTTTCATAGACTATTCTAAGGCGTTTGATATGGTGCACCACACAATACTCCTGGATTCCCTCACACAGATAGGCCTGTCCCTTGAGACCACTGGCTGGTTTGCCAGCTATCTGTCTGAGAGAACCTAGACAGTCAGGATTGCCCATACCCTGCCCTCCCCCTCCGAGTCAGGTCAGGGTCCCACAGGCTCTTTCTTGGCCCACTACTTTTCTCCCTGTTCCTCAACTTCCTGCCCAAGGATTGCTCCAGGAAACTACTACTGTATGCAGATGATGCCATCCTCTACAGCTCCCACACTGATCCCACAGCCTCCGCTCGGCGCCCAGATATCTTTCACGGAAGCTGAATTCTGGTTCGTTCAACATAGGCTAGTCTTAAATTACTAAAAACAAAATCCATGATGTTTGCACACTCCCAAACAAGAACACAGGACAACCCCTGCTCATACTGAACTCCCTAAATGACTCCCTTGAGCAGGTTACCTCATTCAAATACCTTGGTATCACCCTAGACTCTGGGCTCGCCTACCATGACCACATCCAAATACTGAGCACCACTGTCAGTATGCGTGTTGGTCTACTTAACTGGTACAAGCACTGCCTCCCACCAGAAGCTCTCCACCTAGTTGTCTCTGCATCTATACTATCACTTATAGACTACGGAATCATCATCTATGAGGCAGCCGACAACACGTAACTAAACAAAATTAGACTGACCCTTAATAAGGCCTGTAGACTTGCTACTGGCTGTGCCAGACTCACACATACCTATACCCTTTACGCCTCAACAAACCGGCTAAACTTTGATGGGAGGCTCAAATATCAGGCCTGCCTCTTTGCTAAAAAATAACAGTAGGGCTACTCCCACTGCTCTCTCCCCCACGCCAGGCACCATTGTCCACCCGCCTCACTCAGCAACTGGCGACAACCCACTTCAGGGTACCTCACTGCAAGACCACTTGGTCAAAGAACTTTTAGATACCTGGCCCTTAACTGGCTCAACTCACTCCCAAACTCCCTCCTCACAGAACCCAAACTTGGTCAGTTCAAGTCCCAACTAGTAGACCTAATCACTCATGAATCATTCTGTGACTGCCCTTGAATTTGACCTACCCACTCCCCCACAACAATGGACTTAACTCTGATCCAGCCGCCCTGGGCATGCCTATATTTTGACAATGGACACCTCCAGTCCAGTCTAGGCCTGCAAATAACCACTCAGGGCATGGCTAGCGCACCGCCTACAGTGTATGTTTTGTTACCTGCTACCGTCTGCACTGTGTACCTAAGTTTGGCAGCACTCTGTAACTCTGTATCACCAGCTGCTTTACTGTGTTATCTGTATCCAATTTGTAACCATTCTGTAATTATTGTGTTTATTAGTTGCTATTGTCCCTGATGTCTCTATTTTCAAGGACGGGACCTTTGTAAAGGAGTCTTTGACTCAAAGGTATTATCCGATATCATCAATAAATAAATAATCTTGGCCATCTTAGGACAGGACCAAAAATATGGTATAGTGTGCCATCCTCTTGGAGGCAACGAATACATGAAGGCGAGGGTATTAAACCGAGTTTGGCTAATTTTTGTGGAGAATAATACAAGTTGTAAAGTATATGCACCTGCATAAGCATCAGTCTGTCCTGGGTTACAAACCTATGGCAGTTATGCCATAGGACCGGACAGTCTATCATGAGGTCTGGGAAGAAAGTGGACCAGTAAGTCGGGGGCCAAAGCAGTCGGGTGAATCAATCAAATAGGATTCCATAAATCTTGGAAACAGTCTGTGGAAGGCCCACTAGGTAGCTCAGTTCTCTTTGGAAGGAGGGGCAAGCTGATGGGAGGGTCTGTTCTCAGTACTTTTATAAGAAGATGTCTCAGTTGAAAACCTTAAAAACATGGACATTAGGGATACTGAACTTATGCATGATTTCAACAGCGGAAAGCCATGTACCACCTTCTTTAACCAGATTGGTAGGTTGACCATCCCTAGGTAAGGTAACCCATGTGAAAGAACTTTGCTATCGATCTGAAAATTAGGATTACCCCATATGGGTTGTGATGGATCTATGGTGTGTTTATATTTGAGAAAGATGCAAAGTTGGGAGTGGACCTTTATTGATATGGCAATCGGGGTAATTCTCAATTCGGCAGGAAGAGCACTTTCTTTATATGTAAGAGTCCGCAGGAGACAGGCCACTGGAGTGAATCTGGGCTAGTTCAATTTTCAGCCAATATGGGGAGTAAGAGGGAAGATCTGTTGAAAGCCATCTAAGATATTTATTGGTGTCACTGGCCTAGAAATATAGGCCGATGTGAGGGAGACGTAATCCTCCTCTAGATTTGGGAGCAGCTAGTTTGTGGAAAGCTAATCTAGGCGCCTTACTGGACCAGATAAATTTGGTGAAAAGGACGTGTACTTTTTTAAACCAGGACAAAGGGAGCCAAGTACTAAGTAGACTAAGGAGATAAAAGAGGTGTGTGAAGACATTCATTTTAAATAGATTAATCCTGCCCCAAATGGAAATCGGAAGGTGGACCAGCGATCTAAGTCCTGACTAATTATGCACCAGGGAATCCAAGTTAAGTTTTAAACATTTGTCTGAATTTCTTGTGAGTTTAATACCAAGATATCTTAGGGAATCCTGTTTTCCAGGAGAGTCCTAGTGCTAATATGGCTGGTTTGAATATCTTATGGTTAAGGAAACAATTGTCTTACTGACATTCAGTTTCTAGCATTGGGGATGGATGTGACAGGATGAGAAAGTTGGAGAAGAAGGTAATCTGCATATGCAGACCTTTACTTCCTGAGATTGCACAGGAATGCCTGAATCAGCTAGCAATTCGCAATCTGGATCAGTAGCTCAGGTAAAATTAAAGAGTAGTGGGGCTAGGGGCAGCCTTGCCTCATGCCTGAGTACAGTGTGAAAAGGTCCGAGGTCACCCCATTGCCAGTTATTCGGCGTCAGGAATTGGTACAGAGCATGCATCCAATGTTGGAACTTTAACGAAAGCCATAAGCCTTGAGAGTCGGAAAAGATAGTACCAGTTCGCCTGTCAAAGGCCTTCTTGGCATTCCGAGACCAGGACTGCAGGAAAGGGCATCTCTGGATACCGAGAAACATGAGACAAGGTGTGAAGGTGATCTGCTGAGGATCTCCCTTTCATAAAACCCACCTGTTCTGGTCCAATAAGATCTGGGAGTATTAAGTTGAGACAATTGGCAAGTAGTTCAGTTAAAATTTGTATGTCTTGGTTAAGAAGAGAAATGGGTCAGTAGTTCGTGACCAGCTCAGGAGCCTTACCAGGTATGGGTAATAGGACAATCAGTGCCTCAAAAAGTGTAGGGTCAGCCGGACCCAGAGAATATATGTTGGTATAGGGAAGGAGCAGAGGGATAAACTGCTTGCTAAACTTTTGATAAAAACTGTAAGTATCCATCCATCCCTGCAGTCTTGTTCTTGGGAAGACTGGTAATTATTTCTGCCTTTCCCTTTCAGTGATCGGGAGTACAGTGTAACTCCGCTTATCCGAACCCCAGACATCCAAAACCTCAGTTATCCAAAATTCGGTCTTGTCCCCGATCCTTGCAGTTGTTTGACAGCTTTTGACAGTTTCACAGCTGATAATCACCGCAGCAACATCAATGCGTTTACAAGTGACATTCTGTTTGATCATTTAACACCTGTCACCTGGTAGTACCGTCATTAACAAACTCAATTTCTTAAGTGGTTAACTGGTTATTGTAGCAGTTAAATGCAGTCTTAGTGCAAGCACATAAGTAACCTTTGTTAGATGTACAGTAGTTGATATTAAGAGCTTTAACAGACATGTCAAAATGAAAAGTGCTCTGTGTTGGATATGTTGCAGAGGCTGCGAGTTCATGAAGGGTTAGAGGCGGTGAAAAACTAGTTGATGTTGCCAAGCGCTTTGGCATAGGGAACTCAACAGTGTGTGACATAAGGAAAGCCAAAGATAAAACTCATGACTTTCTGGCTACAATGGAGAGCTGTGAGGCTGCTTCATCACATAAAATGATGCATACCTGCAAGGATGAGAACTTGGATCAAGCGGTTTACGTTTGTTTTTTCAGAACCATACTAAAGGTATCCCAATCTCGGGAACAATCCTAAAAGAAAAGCTGACATTTTAACCAGCAACTGGGTGCTGACCAGAGCTTTGTTGCCAGCGAGGATGGCTAGATCGATTTAAACATCGACACAGCATTTGCCAGCTAGCCATTCTGGAGAAAGTCTCTTCTGCATCAGAGACAATCAAGCCATTTCATAAAAAATTAAAGAACTAATGTTTAGGGAAGGCCTCACTGAGCAGCAGATTACAATGCTGGCGAGACTGGCTCATTTCGAAATTGCTTCAGATAAAACTCTTGCCTCTGGGTCTGAAAAACATGCTCAAGGGTACAAAAAGAAAAGGAGCACCTTACTGTAATGGCATGCTCCAATGCTACAGGTAGCCACAAGTTGCCACCGCTGGTTATTGGAAAATCTGCTAAGCCACGCTGCTTTAAGCATGTGAATCTTAACAATCTCCCTGTTGTTTACTGATCACAGCACAGTGCTTGGATAAGCCGCCAAATATTCAAAGAGTGTTTTTGTAAACTTTGTACCGCTGTCCATTCCACCTTAGGTTCTCTGGTATCCCGGTTCGTGCTGTGTTACTGTTCGACAATGCCGTGCCCACCCCAGTTTAGACACTGTAATAACATCTGACGCTTCAATCTGTTGTGAATTCCTACTAGCCAATACTACTGCTAAATCCAACCCATGGATCAAGGGATCCTAGCCACATTAAAGAGGCTGTACAAGAGCAAACTTCTCACACAAGTCCGTAATGAGGAAAACGAACAGAACAGCCTGTGCGCCATCATAAGATCACTGAGCATAAAGGATGCAATTTATTTGTTAGCAGAAAGTTGGTCTGACATCCTTCAACATACCATTGAAAAGTGTTGGAAAAATCAGCAATCCTGGCATCACACTTTGATGACACCCTCGGAAAATGATCAGGTGCTGCTGGTAGCGAAGACCTCAATGAATATCGCGGCACAAGCACAGATCGATCTCGAGTCATGGGAGGAAGAAACGTAGACCCAGGACATCAAGAAATGTCTGATACAGACATCGTTGAAGCTGTGACCAGCACTCAGGGGACAGAAAATAGTGGCACCAGTAGTGAAGAGGAGGACGGTAGCACTACACCAGTTCCGACCGACTCAAGCTGTCCAGAATTTTGAAAATTGCCTAAGGTGGATGGAAAGCCAGGCTGAAACTGACACCTTCATCTGTTGTTGCTGAGACAACTCTGTGGGAAGCAGTAAAATCAGCAAATGGAAAGACACGGCAGTGTGGCATTAAGGATTATTTCCGCATTAAGGACTCAAAGGACTCTCTAACTAAGTGAAGTCTGATTTAAAACTATACAGTATTTGTATCGTAAATTTGTTTCTTTATTCAGATGTTAAACAAATAAAGGTTTTGGAATAATAATTTGAGCAGTACAGTACATTTTATGTTATTGTAGTGAACTCTAGTAGTGTGATGGTAGTTGGCGGTAATTGGGAACACTGTAACTGCCAACCCCATTTACGAAACCCCATTTATCCAAAAGAATTCAATGCCTCCCTTTACTTTGGATAAATGGGGTTGTACTGTAAATACAGGTTACTCACCTGTAACAGGAGTTCTAGGAATGGTATATGTTGTTCATCCACACTCATTGGCAGGTATCCTTGCCGCTTTAAATCTTGCGGAAGGTCTTCAAGCTTGCTCCTCCCACCCACCGGGTGGTATAACTCTCGGCTCCGCCCATGGCCTAGATCTGGCCCGCTGGAAGCTCAGGTTGTGCGTCGAGCCGGAGGTGGTGGAGTGGATGTGGATGAACAACATATACCATTCCTAGAACTCCTGTTACAGGTGAGTAACCTGTATTTCTAGGGACATGGATATGTTGTTCATCCACACTCATTGGCAGACTCCTAGCAGTTCTCCGGGAGGAGGGAGGCAAGACGACACCCCAATACTTACTTGGGAAAGAGAGACTGGAGAACCGAGGCCCCAAAACCAGCATCCGGCGTGACTCAAGGTCGATGTGGTAATGGGTAATAAAGGTGTTTGCTGACTTCCAGGTAGCAGCCCTGCAGATTTCCTGGATAAGGGCGTCCTGGAAGCAGCCACCGTTGACAGCAGTATGGTGGGTAGAATGAGCTCTTATCCTCTGGGAGGCTCCATGCCCGCCAACTTATAGCAGAATCTATGCAGGAGGTTACCCACCTGCTTATCGTCCGCTTGGCTGCAGGTCTGCCAGATGCGGCTTCAGCGTGAGTGACAAACAGCTGGCGAACCTCTCCCGAATTTCAGCCGTGCGCTCCTTATAATAAGCGAACACCTTCTAGGGTCCAGAGTATGGAGCCTATATTCGCCCTCCGGTGGTGTGATTGGGGTAGAACACCGCAGAGTCAACACCTGGTTAAGGTGAAACTCCAACACCACCTTCGGAAGGAATTTCGGTGGGGCGCAGGACAACCTTGTCCCTGTGGAAGACCAGGTAAGGAGACTCGATGGAAAGCGCCTGGAGCTCTCCCATCCTTCTGGCTGACGTGATAGCCACCAAGAAGGCGGTCTTCCACGACAGGTGAGAGAGAGCACACCTGTGCATAGGTTCGAATGGCTTGCCCATGAGCTTTGCCAGTACCAGCAGTAGATCCCACGGAGGTGGGGGTCCCTCACTGGAGGGAATGTGATCAAGGCCTTTGAAAAGCGCCAGACCACCTTCTCTCCTGCGCCACCGACTGCTCCTCGGCCCGCGGCCTGTAAGCAGAGATGGCTGCCAGGTGCACCCTTAGGGTCGTCGACCTAAGCCCTTGACTAGAAAGGGACCATAAATAGTCCAAGATGCTTGCCAAGGAACAGGAGGAAGGGTCCAAGCCCTTGCTTCTGACACCAAATGGAAAACCTTTTCCATTTGAAGGCATAGCATTTTCTGGTCGACTTCACGGGACGCCTCAACTACATTGAGGACCTCGCCGGAAAGACCCAAGGCCTGGAACTCTAGCCGCTCAGGAACCAGGGGCCAGGTGCAGGGATTGAAGGTCCGATGGAACACCTTCCCTGATTTGACTGAGAGCAGGTCCGGGCGAGCTGGAAGCTGCCGCGGAGTCCTGGAGCTGAGACTGAGGAGATCTGGGTACCAGAACTGGCGAGGCCAGTCTGGGGCTATCAGGATCACCTGCGCCTTGTCCCTCCTCGCTTGAGAAGCACCTTGTGGATCAAGGGAAATGGGGGAAAGGCGAAAGAGGCCCGGGTCCACTGCCTCGAGAAGGCATCCCCTGCAGCGAGCCCTGCTGAGGGGGCGGGCATGGAACAGGCTCAGCTTCGCTCTCCTGGAGGCAAACAGGTCCACCTGAGGTGTGCCCCAATGGGAGAACAGATGCTGTACTACCTGCAGGAGAGACCACTCTGGGATGCAGCCCCTATCCGCCCAGGGCATCGGCCAGGGTGTTGGAGGCTCCTGCCACGTGAATGGCTAGAGATCCGCCTCCAGGCTGCGCACGAGTGACCAAATGCAGAGAGCTCCTTGCATAGAAGCATGGAGCTCGGCCCCGCCCTGGCGGTTTAGATAGTACATGGTTGTGGTATTGTCCGCCTGGACTCGGACCACTTGACCCCGGAGGAACGGAGCAAAGGCGGTGAGAGCTAGGCGACCGCCGGAGCTCCAGCAGGTTGATGTGGCATCGGACTCCTGCGGGACCAGAGGCCATGAGCCTGTGTTCCCCAGATGGGCACCCCAACCCATCAGAGAGGCATCGGTCGATAGAGACCCGTCGGCTCAGGGCGGACTTAACGGATGCCCTCCTGCAAATGATCTGGAACGGTCCACCACTGAGAGCGCTCTCCACATCCCCTGTGTCACCGGCTACAGCTGGTCCAAAGGATCGCAGCGTTGTGACCACTGGCTGGCCAGTCCCACTGAAGGGACGCATGTTCCAGCGGGCCCAACGGACCACGCTGGTGCAGGCCGCCATGAGACCCAGGAGGCGCAGGAAGTCCCAGGCGGCGCAATTGCCCAACCAGAAATGATCGAGCAAGGAGGAAAGAACCTCGGCCCTGTCCGCTGGAGCCGCGCCTGGCTCGAAGAGAGTCGAGCTGCTCCGATGAATAGAATCACCTGCTTCGCTCGAGTCTTCACTTGGCCTCGCTGATAAGGAGGCCCAGTTGAGAGCAGACCTGAGGGCCAGATTTCTGGACCACTCTGCCTCCTTCCTGGAGGGAGCTGCTATCAGCCAGTCGTCCAGGTAAGGTACACCGACCCCTCGCGCCAGGGAATGCTGTCACCACTGCCATGCATTTGGTGAAGACCCTGAGCTGGAGACAAGCCAAAGGGCATGGCTTGAACTCGAAGAGGGATCCTTCCGCTCGAAGCGAGGAATCTCTGGTGAGACGGACGGATAGGACGTGGAAAAACGCGGCCCTGCAAGTCCAGAGAGCAGAACCACACGCCTGCTCCAAGGATGGTATTATCTGAGCCAGAGTGACCATCCTGAATGTTCGAGACCTTAGGAACTTGTTTAGGTCGTAGGTGAGAATGGGCGCCAGCCCCCGTCCGCTCGAACCAGGAAGTACCTGGACACAAACCCTGGGTCTGAAGGAGGGTCCACCACCTCTTTATCACCTCCTTCTGGAGGAGGAGAGCCGGGCGTTCGACGAGCCGCCAGTGAGGCTGGGGATCCTGGCCCCGAGGGCGACGGCTCTGAAGGGTGGTGCCTGCTCGAATTCCAGAGGCAGGCTCTTCCCACCACCTCCAAGACCCACCTGTCCGTGGAAACAGCGGACCAGGCGGAACGGAAGTGCTGAGCCGTCTTCACGGGGACCTAGGGATAAGGTGACGGGAATGGGGGGCACCCTCAGCCCGTCCACTGGGCAGGCTTGGAGGAGGGACCGCCGAGGGACCTCCTGGGCCTTTTCCTCCCTGCCTCCTGTTAGAGGAAGCCGCGGCTTGGGTTTGGGATGCCAAGGCCGAGCCTGCTGGCCCTGACGTTGTTGGGGCGGCGCCGGGGCACAGAAGGACGAAAGGGCTTAGGCTGTGGTTTGGGGCCTTGTCCTTCTGAGCGGAAGAGACCGAGTCCAAGGTAGCATTGGACTTCTCGATCCTCTGCAGGTGACCTTCCACCCCAGGGTCGAGAGGTCAGTCCCCAAAAGGACATCCACCAACTGTGCTGGGTATCCGGGTAAAGGTGGATATCCTCAGCCAAGCCCGCCGACGATAGCCACTGGCGCCGCCACCGATCTGGCACATGAGTCCCTATATCCAAAGCAGTCTGGAGCTGCTGTTTGGCCACTGCTCCTGCCCTGGTCCCGCACCTGCTTAACCGTAGTCTGCAGATCGGCGGAAGATGAGGATGACCTCATCCAGGAAGCCCAACAGGGCATGAGAAAATGTGCAATGAGGACGGCCGAACTGGCCTGAGAAGGCCGAGAGAGACGCAGCGACTTTTCGCCCGACATAGTCCAATCTCTTGACTCCTTGTCAGGAGGTTTGTCCACATCCCTGGCGCTGCCGGGCGCTACCGGAAAACGCTTGTCGGTAACCAACCCCTCAGCAGAGGGGTGTTCCGAAACCGGACAAGGAACCAGTAGGGACGCATACTTCCTGGCCATCCTGGCCAAGGCGCAGGGCAGGAAGCAGGGCGCTGCCAAAGCTCCAGTGCCGGACCCACTATGGCCTCGCCACCGGAAAGGCCTCCGCCGGAGAATCCCCTCGGTCCAGAATCTCCGTGAGGGATACCTGGCCCATTTGGAACGGGTTCGAGCTCCATCCCGTGGACTCGAGATGAGCCAAGTAGTCCTAGGAAGGACGACGGGCTATTGTCCATTGACTGACCTTCCTGAAGACTCCAAGTCCAGTCGCTTGGAGAAAAGGAGGAATCATCTTTGACTCGGAAGAGTCCTCGAAGAGCTGCTCTGGCCTGAGCCACCCTTCACCTGCCGAGGTCGATCGGGAGTGAGGGTAACTGACAGCCGATGGGGTAGACCCTAGCCGACCGAGAATCTCTTGGTCGGAGCCCCAATTGGTGGCTGTGGAGGCGGAGGTTCCACCGAATCGTGGAGCAGCTGGTTTTGGCCGAACAACCGCCTGGGTATAGCCTCGGATAAGTCGAGGGGTTGTGTCGGCCGCCCGTGACAGTTATCTAATGGCCGAAGGCGACGGGTCGGCTTATTCTCGGCCAGGAGAGTTGTTGCGTAACATAAGGTCTCGCATCACGATGCACTTACGCTCACGCCTCTTCCGAGGAGGAGAGATTGAGGACAAGCGGCGACGCTCGCTTTTACCGCGGTGCCGAGACCGGACCGCCTTATGACGGTGGGATCGGCTGACCGGCGAAGAGGTCCGAGACCGAGAGTCCCGGAATTTCCGAGGTCGGTGCGGTAGGTGTCGCCGAACCGCACTCCTTCGCTCGGATGGTGCATCCGAGGGCTCCGGAACCGAGGCACAGGCGAGCCCACGGATCCTCAACTCTCCCGGGGAACCGGGAGAGGGGAATCTCGGCTGCTAAAGGCGACAGCCCGTCCAATGGGTCGAGAAAATCTCGACTTCATCGGTGGAAGTCTCGGTCAACTGACCTGACGGGACACCGGTGAGGCCAGTGGTCAAGCCGCCGAGCGGTCGATCAAGCCGACGGTCGACGGCCCGGGAGAGGGACCTTTCCGCTTCCCAAGAGCGCCGACGGAGGGACTTACCTTGTCCTCTTTTTGACCGAGAATAAGGTCCCGCTAACGTAGGCCCTTCCTTTAGTGGAGAGGGACAGACAAAGCTCCTTAAAAGAAGCCTGTAAGAAGAGCCCAGAGAGACCGGATAAATGCCGCCGCCGAGGAAGATCTGGCCCACGCCTCCTCTTCGAGGGGCACCATCCGCCGAACGGATCCGCCAGCCCGCCGGCCGACACCGGCCAACCGGCCTCCTTGACTTCACCGAGGAACGCTTCGGACGGCCCAGTTGTAATCGGGCAGCACGGTCTTCGAGGACGAGGGCCGAGAAAGATGAGCACAGGTCGCAAGCCCGCGGGTCGTGCTCAAGGCCTAAGCAGTAGACACACGTGAGTGTGGATCCGTCCGAGACATCTTCTGCCCGCATGGGCATCTCCAAATCCGGAGTCGATTGGTCCATCGCAGCCGCGAGGATAGAAGACTGAAGTCTTTTGCAAAATTTATTTTTAAATCCGCAAACGGAGAAATAGGAACCAGTCTCAAACGCAGAGCGTTAAAGAGGAACCTGAGCTTCCAGCGGTAAGGAAGATCTGGCATCATGGGGCGGAGCCGAGTTATACCACCGGTGGGTGGAGGAGCAAGCTTGAAGACCTTCCGGCAAGATTTAAAGCGGCAAGGATACCTGCCAATGAGTGGATGAACAACATATCCATGTCCCTAGAACAATAAATTCTGCTGTTTCTCACAGAGATGGGGCAATTTAGTCTCTTCAAGATATTTATCTAGGGCCTGTTCAGTGGTGGGATCGGGCATTGGGCCACAAGCAGTGACTTACAATAATCAGTAAACTCTAATATAATACCCCTTGAGGAAGTTTTCAGGAACCATCAGTCTGAGAGCATATTGAGGCTATACAGTAAGAAGATTCTTGTTGTTTTATTCTGAGGGCTAGTAGGCGTCCATTCCGCCCTGGTCTGTAAAAGAAGCTTTTGTTCTCAGCATGGCATATGCTTTTGTAATTCAATTGTCTTTGTAACCTCCCAGGTTGTGTCTGAAAACAGGCATTTTCTTGTCTAGTGCCTACCTGGTCAACAAAGTAAATAGTTTTCATGCTTCTATCCCATAAAGGTTCTGACCCCATGTTTTACTTGCTCAGTGCCTTTCCTGAAATCTGTTCCCCTCACCCCACCAGATTTTGTGCCTCTACACCCTCTCTAAATTTGTGTACCTGCACCATTCTCAGAATTTGCATCTCTATCTCTCAAAGAAATGAGCGCCCCTGCACCCTTCCTAAAAGAAGCACACCCACAACTCCCAAAATGTGTGCTCCACTCCCAGATGATTGTCTCCACACTCCTCCTGAAATGTGTGCCCTCACTCTACCTGAAATGTGTGTTCCTTCCTCCTTCCTGAAATGTGTGCTCCTGCACCCCAAATTGGGGTCTGTCAAAAACGCACTCATAGATAGTGTCTTATTATTAGGTAAGGGATCCGTCGACATGTTGGTCAGACAAATGCTCCATTTTAGCATCTGTTTTGTAGATTGCGCACTCGGACAAGCACTGAGCATTAGTATGATTCTGCATAGAGAGTCTCAGAGTGGGTTAGCTGGACTGGCCATGGCAGAAAGAGACCACACCTCATTACCTGGATCCACCACTGCATCACCAACCAGGATTGTTGGGAAGGAAGAAAGAAAAGTTATGTAGTTACATAACTGAAGATCTTCCAGAATATCTCTCTGTGGAGTATCACTTATAGGTCTAAGTCAGAGGCATTAAGACCCGCTGGCGGAAGTATTTTGGCCAGGAGTTAGCAAAGACTACTGGCTACAGCTCCTGCATGACACTACGTGCTGCAGCACGCCCTGCCAATAATCATTACTGACTCTTTCACCTACCTCAGTTCAGTTCGCCAGGAAGTAAGCAATATGTGAAGCTATGCTTGCAAGTTAGATAAGAAAAGAGACAGAAAAGGGATAAAGGAAGTAAATGAAACAACTAAATATAATCCAACTATCAACACTAAAGAGGAGAGAGCGGTACACATATATATACAGGCGTGCCTAAATGTCCCTCTACGGAGCTAGTGGTAGTCAGAAGAGGAGAACGCGAGCCCCAGCATCCCACTAGTCCTACCCAATGCTTTGTCACACTGCCCTTCCACTTTGAGGTCCTTGGATATGTTAACCCCAAGGTCCCTTTCATGACTGGTGACCGCAGTACCCTCCTTCCATCCTGTATTAAGCTTCTTCATTCCTATGCCCTTGGTGTATAATTATGCACTTTTGACACTGATCCCGACTGCAATGCCTCTGAGCACTCCCTCAAGTTTCCCAAGATCCCTCCACACTCTCCACACCCTCCTGAGTGTCCACCCAACTGCAGATTTTTATTATCATCTGCTACAGTACAAGGCATACCTTCCCTGCAGTTCTTCTGCAATGTCCCCTGTGAAAACATTGAAGATGTCGTGGTGTCTAACTCGCCACCCTGTCACCTATCCATTAACCAGTTTCTAACCTAGTTCACCACTTTGCTCCCACCCCTAGGCTGCTCAATTTATCAGCCTCCTATGTGGCAGTGTTGGAGACCTTACTAAAGTTCAGATGGGCCATGCCTATTGCCCTCCCTGATCACTCAGTCATAGAAATCTATCAGATGACCTTCCTCTCATGAATCCATGCTGTCTGTGTTCTTGCAGCCCATATTACTGTACGATATTTCAACATCACTTCATCAGAGAAATTAGAGATAGTGCTGAAAGTACCTATATGTACCAAGTTCCATTGTCATAGCATGCATTCAGAATGCATACATAATTGCTGCGCTATCTATACCTAACAACTACACAGCACATACCAGCACGTGAACATGGTTGGCATTGGCCAGTGCTCATCTCTTCTGCAACAAGAGTGTACTAGTGATGTCCTATAAACTGCAGAATCCAAGCAGTACTATGGGAGGCAGGGTCAAGGACTTATTTAATGAAAAAGGTTTTGAAGCACTGAAGTACCAAATCTGAAGCTCTTGTACTGTGGACATAGACAAGGCCATAATGTAATGCTGCTTATGACTAACTCCTCTTTAATAACAGACTTAAGTTTACATAACTGACATGAAATCTCTTTTTTAAGATTTAATATCATTAGTGTACTTCAGAACTGGAGGGTACTTTCCTGATGAGTTATGTATGTACATTCCATGACTATGTGTTGGTGACCCTGTTTTGAAAACAGTTTTGCTTGATTTGCTGTTGTATTATTGATGAAAACCTCAATAAAATATTCTAATACAAAAAGAAGTACCAAATCTGGTATTCCTTCTGGTTTGGATGTTCAGTGAGAAGTGAGGTTGTGTAGTGTAGAGCCTGAGACCGCATTACACACCAACGGGATAGAACTGCAGATGTCATGGTGGATGGACACCTGGGGTCCAATGACCACTGCACAGTGTGGTTCAGCATAAGGACAGTGGCAGAATCAAGCCACACAAAGCAAGGGTCCTGGACTTCAGGAGGGCAGACTTGCAAGTTGGGGGCATGTCTCAGGAAAGCCCTAGCAGAAAGGGAAGACCAGGGAGTTGAGACATATTGGGCCCACTTAAAAGAGCCACAGTGGAGGCAACAAACCTCTGCATTAGGCAAATATACAAAGGCAAGAGAGAAAAACCCACTATGGTTCTCATAGGAAGTGGCCAGGAAGGTAAGAGCAAAAAATTGTCTTTTGGGAAGTACAAGGAAACACAGAATGAGGAGGACAGGATGGTGTATCTGAATAAGCAGAGGGAGGCAGGGAAGGCAGTCAGGAGCGCAAAGGTACAAACAGAAGAAAAATAGCCCAGGCAGTAAAGAAAGGTGACAAGACAGCAGGTTAGGGAATACTCTTGACCTTGTGCTGGCAAATGGGGACTTTGTGAGAGAACTTACAGTGGAGGAACTGCTGTCAGGAGTGACCACCACTCAGTATGGCTCACATTGGATATGGGCAAGGAAGGAGTGGAATCTGGCACAAGAGTGCTGGACTCCAGAGGGCCGACTTTGGGAGGATGGGGAAGTGATAAAAGGTACCTTTCAGAATTCAATCTAGTATGGACACTAACCAGAGGTGGGAGCTCATAAAGCTGGGGATAGTGGAGGCAACCAAAACCTGCTGCAAGGCCCAGAGCAAGAAGGCTAGGGCTAAGAAACCGAGCTGGTTGAGCAAGGAGGTCATGGAAAAGGTAAGAAGGAAAAGAGCTGCCTTTAGGAAGTACAAGAGAAACAGGGAGGGGAGGACAGGGAGGAACACTTGATGGAATCAAGGAGGTGATAAGAGCAATAAGGGGAGCCAAGGCATCTACGGAACTCAGGCTGGCACATGGCATTAAGAAGGGGAGAAGGACTTTTGGGTACATCAGGAGAGAAAAGAGCTGTAAGGACCACATAATAAGGATTAGGAAGAAGGGGGTTGGGTGGAAGCAGGAAGTGCGATAAGGCAGAAGCACTAAATGAGTACTTCTGCTCAGTATTTACTAAAGAGAAGAGGGGTGACACCCAAGGAGGGAGAAATGGCAGAAACGGGGAAGGGTGACAGATGGGGAAATCATGGAGGCAGAGTTCGGGAGGGTTTGAAGGCACTGAGGGTAGACAAGGCACCAGGCCCAGATGGCATCCACCCAGGGTACTGAATGAGCTGGCAGAGGTCCTTGCAGGACCTTTGGCAGACCTATTTAATGCTTCACCACATTCAGGGTGTGTACTTCAGGACTGGAGGATGGCTCATGTGGTGCCCCTCCACAAGAGTGGCCTCAAGGATGAACTGGGAAACTACAGACCAGTGAGCCTCACATCCACCGTGGGTAAGCTAATGGAGACCATCCTGAAGGAGAGGCTGGTGGCCCTCCTAGAGGCCAAAGGACTACAGGACAGCAGACAGCATGGCTTCATATGGGGCAGATCCTGCCAAACCAGCCTGGTGGAGTTCTATGACTGGATAACTAGGCAACTGGACAGGGCCATGCAGTGGATGTCCTGTATCTGGACTTCAGTAAGGCATTCGACCCAGTGCCACATGGAAGGCTGGGGGAAGTTAGTAGGCACAGGGCGGGTGCAAAGCTAGTGAGATGGGTAGGAAACTGGCTTCGGGAAGGCAACAGAGGATGGTGGTGGGTGGGAGCTCACACCCAAGGGTAGTGATGAGCGGTGTTCCACAGGGCTCGGTGCTGGGACAAGTGCTGTTTGGGATATTCATTGCAGACATATCACTGGACATCAAGAGCAAGATCAGTCTGTTTGCTGATGATACCAAGGTAGGAGCAGTGGTGGATGACCTAGAGGGATGGCAGAGGTTGCAAGATGGTCTGGCAAAGCTTGAAACCTGGTCAGACACCTGGCAACTGGGCTTTAATGCTAAAAAGTGCAAGGTGCTGCATTTTGGAATGAAGAACCCAAGGAGGAGTTACCAGCTGGGGAGTGCAGCTAGCCCAGACAGAGGAGGAGAAGGATCTGGGTGTGCTCATTACAGGATCAATGAACAACTCGGCACAATGTAGGAAGGCAGCTGCAAAGGCCAACAAAATGCTGGGTTGTATGCAAGGGGTATATCCTGAGGAGGGAGGAGGAGATTCTGCCACTGTATAGGTCAGTTAGACGCACCTGAGTACTGCATGCAGTACTGGCCCGTATCTGAAGAGGGACATTAGTTACTGGAGGTGCAGCACAGGGTGACAAAGATGATCAAGGGCTGGGGACTTATCATATGAGAGGAGGCTGAGGGAGTTGAACATGTACTCACTGGAGGAGAGGAAGGACGGGGACATGATTGAAACCTTTAAGTACATGAAAGGAGTAAACAAGACTGATACAGAGGGGCTGTTCAGTGCAAGGGAGGGAGGGACACCAGGGGCCATGATATGAGACTGGAGGAGGAAGGTTCAGGAGGGAAATGAGGAGACACTTTTTACAGAGAGGGTGGTGGCTGGGTGGAATGCGTTACTTGCAGAACTGGTATGCAGTAGAACAGTGGACTGCTTCAAAAGGGGATGGGACAGGACAAGGGGAGGGTTAATGAAGGGAAGGGTGGAAGGGAGGCAGCTGCAGAATAAGGGTGCTAGCTGCACATTCAGCAGACTTGATAAGACCTCTAGGCCTTTATCTGCTGGCAAATTTCATATGTTCGCTTGTTCAGAAGACTTTTATAGGCACGTTAGTGAAAGGAGAAAGACAAGAGGTGGGACTGTAAGACTTCGGGGAAGAAGGGAAGTGGACTTGAAAAGAACAATCCTGAACAAATATTTTGTTCAGTATTCACAGAAGAGGGTAGGTGAGAGACCACAATTAAGTGGTAGGAGCAATATAAGGAGGGAGGTGGACACCAGTCCATTTACAGAGAAGAGAATTCTAAAGGAGCTCACAAAACTGAAAGTGGACGGACAATGGGACCATACGGACACATCCTAAAATATTAAAGGAGCTGAAGGAGGTGCTGGCAGCACCACTAGCAGACCTGTTCAATGAATTGCTGAAGTGGAAGTGGTTCCAGAGAACTGAGGAGAGCAGATGTACCCATCAATACTAAAGTGGGAACAGGAGGAGGCTGGAAACTACAGACTAGTCAGCCTAACCTCGGTGGTGGGAGAAATAATGGAATCAATGCTAAAAGAAAGGATTGTGGAACATCTTGAATCCAGTGGAGCACAGGATCTAAGGCAGCATGGATTCACAGCTGGAAGGTCATGTCAAACAAATCTGATAGATTTCTTGACTGGGTGACCAGGAAGTGGTTGGGGCAGCGGTGGATGTGGCCTACCTGGATTTCAGCAAGGCCTCTCGACACTGTTCCACATAAGAGGCTCTTAAACAAGCAAGGCAGCCTGGGGCTGGGTCCCAAGGTAGTAAACTGGGTTAGAAATTGGTGGATGGATAGAACACAGAGGGTAGTGATAAATGGAGCTCAATCCAAGCAAAGGAAGGTGACTAGCGGAGTGCCACAAGGATTAGTTCTGAAGCTAGTCCTATTCAATGTCTTCATAAGTGACATTACAGAGGGGCTAGAAGGAAAGGTATGCCTCTTTGCAGATAACACTAAGATCTGTAACAGGGTAGACACTCGGGAGGGGTGGAAAATGAGGAGGGACCTAGATAAACTAGAGGAATGGTCAAGAGTGTGGCAGCTAAGATTCAATGCAAAGAAGTGCAAAATCCTTGCATTTGGGAAGCCAGGAGGCTTAAATGATGGGGGGAGATACGACCAACAAACAGGAAAGGATCTGGGAGTAATCATATCAGATGTCCTAAAAGTGGGCAAACAATGTGCCAAGGATGTGGGGTGAGCTAGCCGGTATTGGGATACATATGAGAGGTACCACCAGCAGATGAAAGGAGGTGGGGATGCCTCTGTACAAATCATTATTGAGACCTCATCTGGCATACTGTGTCCAGTTCTAGAGGCCGATCTCTGAAAAACATAGAAAGGGTAGAGGCAGTTCAGAGAAGGGCAACAAAATGATGCAGGTCCTGCACCAAAAGTCATATGAGGAGAGACTGAGGACTTCAATATGTATACCCTGGAGTAGAGGAGAGTGAGGGATGTGATAAAGGCCTTCAAATATCTCAAGGGCATACATAAGGTACAGAAGGGTAGCATCTTTCAGAAAAAGAGATGTTCTAGAACAAGGGGTCATGACATGAGGCTGAAGGGGGTAAACTAAGGGTACTGTGATGAAGTGTTTCTTCACAGAAAGGGTGATGAATGCATGGAATAGCTTCCTAGTGGAGTTGGTGAGTGCAAATTTAGTAAGGGAATTCAAAAATACATGAGACAGGCATAGGGAACCCTAGTGATAAGAAAGAGAACAAGATCAAGTAGGGTCTGAGGTTTCTGCAGCAGGTAGAGAAATGGACAGACTGGGTGGTCCTAGAGGTCCCATTCACGCCAATTTCATGTTTCTACAGTTTCACCTCTGGCAAAGGTATACCTTTAGTGCTGCTACGGCAGCTGTAGCTCTGCTCTGAATATATTGGCTTCCAGTCAGTCTTACCATAGTAGAATCTATGACAAGGGATGATACAGAGAGAAAAAGTTTCTATCTCTTAGCATGTTTTACATTTTCTTTACTCATTATGCGGTATGATGTGGTTCTTTTTCAAGTCACTGTGACCCTAATAGACTATAACAACAAATGCAATCCAACTTCTGCAGCTGAGCAATGGTTCCTCAACTCCAAGCTCCAATTAAACTACAAAAAGACGAAGACCATGTTATTCGCATCTCCTCACAGCAGGCACAAATCTTTCCAATTACAAATCTGCAACAAGCTTAATTCCCTACTTGAAATGGTACACCGTTTCAAACATCTTGAATCACATTAGACAGCTCACTATCATACACACAGCATATCGACCAAGTTGCAAGAACAGCAAATGCTAGATTAGGGCTGCTCTATAAAAACAAACAATGCTTAACCTATGAGGCCCTGAAAACTGCGGTCACTAGCTCAGTACTATCGGTCATCGACTATGGCCTTGTAGTCAGTGGTTCTGCAACCTCCATGGCCCTCAGAAGGGTGAAGACTTCACTCAACAAGGCCAGTAGGCCCGTCCTGGATGCAAACCGGACACACGCATGCAAACTATATCCTCAGGCAGGCTGGCTTAACTTGAAAGCAGGATACAGTATCATGTCGGTCCGCTGGCAAAAAATCTATCCTTGACTTTACCCGATGGGTGTTAAAAACCTCATCAGTCTACCTGACTCTGCTAGAAGCATTAGGAGCATACATATCCACTCTCACAAAGTCCCCTTCTGCACTCACCAAAAGACCAGCGGTCCTTTGAATACTGTGCACCACCTGGCTCAGCTCTCTTGAGCTGACCTACAGAAGGAAGTTAGCTTGGTCTGCTTAAGTCTAAGCTTTGTACCCTACTGGCATCTATCAGTGGTTGTGACTGTGGGATCTTGGCCTCCTGCCTCCCCTCCTTTCCCTCCCTATACCTTGCTAGCCTACCCTAGTCTCTCTGGTACTCCGCCCTCCCTGACACCCCACCTGATGCCCACATCAGCTCCCCTTCTGCCCCTGGCTTCCCTGAACTGCCTCTTACCCTACCTTCCACTGAACACCAGCCCTCAGCTCGCCTCTGTCAACCTGCTTTGCTCTCACCAATGCACCTCCCTCCTCCTCTCCTATGCATGACCTTTCCTCCTAGCTCTTAACACTCTACACTGCCTTGCACTTGAAAGCCATACTGTCTTGCACTTTGACAAAAGAACTGCTTGTATAACATGTTCTGACTCTAACACTGTTCCTAAAACTGGAACAATCTGTAACCTATGTGAGTACTTCAATGTATAAATTGTATACTGTATATAATACATATTTCATACCTTCCACTTAACACTTCATCTATACTTACCTCACTCTATATTGTATTAAACGACTTGTTCCTTAAATTGTACTCTTTAACAATTGTTTCATTCTGTTCTAAATATATTAACTCCTTGACTTTTTACAACGTATGTAATGTATGACATGGAACCTCTGTAAACGAGCCTTTGGCTCAAAGGTATATCCGAAACTAATAAATAAATAAAATTATATGTGACTGAAGGGGAGGATGGGGAAGCGTGGAGGATGACAACAGTAAAGCTGACATCTGAACAGGTATTTCTGCTCAGTCTTTACTGAGGAAGAGGAGGGTAATGGGTCTGAAGGGAGTACAAGGGTGAGAATGGTGCAGAAATGGACACAAGTCCCTTTACACAAGAAAGGGTCCTGAAGGAACTGGAAGTAATAAGAGTTGATAAAGCAATGGGGCCAGATGGGTGCAACCCAGGTCCTTAAAGAACTAAGAGAGGTGGTGGCTGAACCTCTGGCTATCCTATTTAGCCGATCACTGGAAACAGGGAGGTACCCAAAGACTGGAGGACAGCAGATGTAGTCCCTTATACAAAAAGTGGGAACAAAGAGGAAGCAGGGAACTACAGACCAGTCAGCCTCACCCGGTAGTGGGGAAGATCATGGAAGCACTACTGAAGGAGAGATTGGTGGAACATCTGGTTGTCAATGGACTACAGGACCCAAGGCAGCATGGTTTCACCAGGGGAGGTCATGTCAGACCAACCTCATTGAATTTTTGACTGGGTGACTAGGGAGGTGGATCAGGGAGGGCAGTGGACATGGCCTATCTGGACTTCAGCATGGCCTTTGACACTGTGCCACATAGAAGACTATTACACAAACTGGGAAATATGGGTGTGGGCAGGACAGTAGTGTGGTAGGTAGGTAACTGGCTGGGTGGCAGGACACAGAGGGTGGTGGTAAATGGCTGTCACTCCACAGAGGGAAGAGTGACCAGTGGGGTACCACAGGGATCAGTGCTGGGACCGGTCCTATTCAACATCTTCATCAGTGACATGGCGTAGGACCTAGAAAGCAGAATTTCACTGTTCGCTGATGACACAAAGCTCTGTAATAGAGTAGACACACCAGAGGGTGTAGACAGAATGAGAAGCGACCTGCAGAAACTTGAAGAATGGTCAGGGTTTGGCAGTTGAAATTCAATGCAAAGAAGTGCAAGATAATGCATATGGGGCACAAAAACCCTGGCATAATATATCAGTTGGGGGTGAGGATATAGCATGCACCAAGCAGGAAAGGGATCTTGGGGTTATCATCTCTGATGCCCTTAAGGTAGGGAAACAGTGTGACAAGGCAGCAGGTAAAGCAAATAGGATGCTGGGATGTATAGGCAGGAGCATTACCAGCAGGAAAAGGGAGGTCATAATTCCAGCTATACAAGACACTAGTGAGGCCCCCTGGAGTACAGTGTACAGTTCTGGAGACCATACCTACGTAAGGACATAGACAGGGTAGAGAAGGTTCAGAGGAGGGCGACAAAGATGGTGCATGGATTGCATCACAAGTCCTATGAAGTCAGGTTGAAGGAACTGAACATGTACTCCTGGAGGAGAGGAGGGAGAGACGGGATATGATAGAGACATACAAGTATCTTACAGGGAGGAACAGGGCACAGGAAAACACTATTTTTAAGCGAAAAAGATGTTCCAGGACTAGAGGGCATGGGATGAAGTTGGAGGAGGACGATTCAGAGGAAACATGAGAAAGAATTTCTTCACAGAACGGGTGGTGGACAAGTGGAACACCCTGCCAGAGGAAGTGGTGGGGCTGAAACAATCACGGATTTAAGAATGCATGGGATAGACATAAAGGAATTCTGGAGGTCAGGGATAAGTGCAACAGACTTCTAGGAAAACAAACTGAACTTACAAGCTCAAATGGCAGACTGGGTGGGCCATAGTCCCTTATCTGCCGACACTGTCTCGTATCTATGTAAACAATTGTTTGTTTTCAGTTCTGGACCTGTCATTTGCATTGGGAAGCTCCAGGTCCACTACACATCTAGGCTTTGAAGTGTCTCCTCTCCTACACTGGAATGAGGCTCTGGAAGAAAAACACAGGCAATGGTACAGATTGAGTCATGAAAATGAACAGACCACTGTAAGTAAAAAGTTTACATGTGTTCGAAGAATCACCTTGTTCCATGAAAACACCATAAAATTAGGGTCTGTAAAGTAACTGCAGCTCACTACCCTTCTTAAGAAGTAATAGCTACTAAAACACTGTGTTCCAGGTTAAATATTTGCGCTCTCTAATTTTGAGAGAACTAGGTTTGTTTCGCTGGTGGGCTCGGCTCCCTTACAGCCGTGTATAGGTGATTCAAGCCTATCAGAAAAGAGATATGCAAGAACAAGGACACAATTTGAAGATAGAGGGGACGGTTAGGGGCAATGTGAGGAAGTATTTTTCACAGAGAAGGTGGTGGACACATGGAATAGCCTTCCTGAGGAGGATGTGGGGTCTAAAACTGTGGAAGAATTCAAGAATCCATGGGACAGACATAAGGCAATTTTGGGGTGCAGGAAGAAATAGGCTGTTGGTTAAATATGATCTGCAGCTTATCCTGTAGGTAGGGAAATGGGCAGACTAGGTTGGCTAAGTGGTCCGTATTCGCTGTCAAAGTCTATGTTTCTATGTTTCTCTAAAACAATATGTCTTGGGCACTTTATGAACTGAGATTTCAAAGCAGAAACAGCTGCTAAATGTTCCATTAGGGTGTAAGGTTTCAAGCACTGGACCCATAAATGTACCAGTTAGCCTGAAACCACTAGAACAGTACATGCAACTGTTCTATCAAACATATATTTGTGTGTGAATGTGTATAGATATATATTTATTCTTTGCAAAAGTATAGTTATCGCAGGCATTAGGTTGTCAACCCTAATGCCCACCCTCCCCCGAGCCTCCTGGGACCCCACTCATGAACACCAAAAAGACATCACGAGACTAATTTTTTTTTTTGTTTCAGGAACCATGAAACAAGATACAGCTTCAGCCTAGTGCCTTCAGAGTGATACAGTATGGCCAACATAATCTTTTGGAGCTTGATCAGGGAGGGAGGGGTATTAGGTTTGACAACCCCAAGTAAGACCCCACCACTAATTTGCCAATACTCTGGAGACCCAAATACCTAATTTTTTCATTTCCCTTCTTTGTGCACGTTCCATTTTACAACCCTAATGTCTGCATTAACCTAGTTTTTGCAAAGAATTTCCTCTTTTCTGATAGTGGAAGTGAGATAAATACAATATAGGAGACAGACTAACCCAGTGCCTTGGCCCAGCATGCCCTGGCATACATCTCGATACCTTGTGGGTGAGGTTCCTGACCCACTACAGGGTGCGCGCGCCTGCCCTGCTCCATCCCTACCCAGGCTGCTGCACTGGTGTAGCACCTTCCCATCAGCCTTGTCCCATTGATCTGACTCATTGAGTTCAAACCTGAACTCAGCGACTGACACGGTATGGCAGCGCTGCCCCAGTGGTGCAATGGACATCCCTGAAAATGTTACTTAATAAAGTCTTTGTTTTTTAAATATTCTGACCCCAAACTTTCAACATAGTCTTCTTATGACCCTACCTCATAAACCTAGTAGGTGAAAATTTTCAAATCCATGCTGAAATGCCATTCCTACCCCAGATGTGAGAAAACACGTTTCAGACAGGATGTAAAAAATTACAGCTGTAGTCATGAGGTGGTGAAAATGGCTATGTTGAAAATTTTGAGTTAAAATATTAAAATTACCCAAGTTATGCGTCCAAGGAGAAAAGTTTCATAAATGCTCATAACTTGTCCATTTTTGAATTTTTCACCAAATTTTCAACATGGTTTTTGGGACCCCAACTCCTGAACACTGCTGGCAAAATTTTGTTATTCAATCTTGAAAGGTGATTTTGCACAGCGACTCGCAAAATCACCTTCCAGGCCCGATTAACGAAATGACAGTGGTTCATAAGGTGGGTCCCAAAAGGATATGTTGAAAATTTGCTAAAAATTCTATAAATGGTAACGCTTTTTATTTATTTATTGAATTTTGTTGACCCGCAACCGGGGTGGGATACAGATGGTCAGCAACTGAAATTAAACCAGATTAAGCTGTTGGTTGTATTGTTAGTGAATGGGAGAAATTTGGCCAGGACACCGGGAAATTCTCTACTCTTTTTAGATAAGTGCCATGGGATCTTTAGCATCCACCTGAACTACCACCAATCCAGGCAGATGGGACCTCAGTTTAACGCCTCATCCGAAAGATGGCACCTCACATGTGCAGCACCCCGCTTATGTTACACTACAGTGACAGTATTGGGATATTGACCCAAGTACCAGATGTGAGAATTGAACCCACAGCCCTCTGATCTCCCAGGCTCAGAGGTGAGTGGGCTACCTACTGAGCCACTGACACTGCTATTTTATTCAAGCGCTAAGTTATTCAAAATGCCATTGAAATACATGATACGATACCTTAATTCCTCAGTTCACGTTCGGCTTTGAAGAGTGCACATGTTTTGTCGGTCCACAGAGGATGGCAGCGCATACCCAAGCAGATAAGTATAGGGTAAGGGGTGGGGTGGTGGGTGCCAGTGTGGAGGTCTGATGGGAAGATGGGATGACAGTGATGATGAGGGACTGTTTTCTTTATTTCAGGTTAAAAAGACGTCAGGAGACTGTTTTTTCTTTTAAGGAACCAAGAAATTAACTACAATATTTCGGACACTGAGGTGTGTTTCTAGTGTCCCACACTGCTGGGGGTGGGGAATTGTAAATACCGACACAAGGATGGGCCCTGATGTCAGCAATGATGGGACTTCTGAAAAATAAGAAATAAACTAAAGAATGAAAAAAATAACCAGCACCATTTTGTCTGCACCTCTGTAACTCTGCCCCACTGAACTGAGCTAAGTGAGATTTTCAAGATCAAGAGATCCTGACACAAAGGCTGCGCTTTCCAAATTTCAGGTAAATCGGTTGAATAGGGGCAAAGTTATATAGTGCAAAATTGGGGTTTAACTTGAAAGTGCTTACTCAACCCTACAATATATACTATATATATATATATATATATATACACATAGTACATAAATATATATATATATATATATATACAAATGTGTGTGTGTGTACAGAGAAAGACAGAGAGACAACTTTTGCAGTGACATGGGAGGAGAAAGACTTCCTGCAGAGCTGCTCTGCTCGATTTCCTACAGGTTTATGGGGAAACTAATATTCAGGGAAGGAAATACCATCTCTCAGATTGCCTATGTCTTCCCTCCACTCGAGTGTGTGCACCGACCTGCTCGACACCGGGTATTAACTGCTGCAGTGGCGCAACTCTTGAAGTCACCCTTCTGAGATGGCACTGGACATTAATCTTTGTAATCTGGCCATTGGCCTGCTGCTATGGCAGAGCCATGTGGCCCAGGAGACTAAGAATTCCTGTGCAGTCCTTGTGACTGACCTGCTGGGAATGCTTTACAAGCTGAATCAGAACTCCTGCCCTCTACTGAGTGAGGAAAGTTTTACTCAGTTGTGTTCAGCTCTGATCATATGAATTCCAGGATACTTGGAGTACATCTGCCAATTTTCTAAATTTAGAAGGAAACCATAACCTCTTTAGAGTGCTCCACATTGTTTAATTTGAGCACCCTGCTACCTCTCGTTTTCTTCATATTAGCCAGCAGCCTAGTTAAGAAAATACCACTAGACCCTGCCTGTGCAGATAAGCTGCCACTCAATAAGCACTTCATGAGCACTCTGAATGTTGGGGTCATATCAACAAGGCATTGCTCTGTGACAAACTAAGCATGCCCTACTCTGAACCTCAAATACTTTATGTTGGCAGAGTCTTTGAGGAATATATGCATCCTTTATGGCAGTGACCCCAGACAGGGATCATTGCTTATAATGTTATATGAACTTCATTATGTAGCAACTGGCCCAGCATGGTCTGCCATTCCATAGTTAATTTAGAGGAAGAAAATACTAGGAAAGGGAACCTTTTCCCAACTAGGGAATTGGGTCTCCGCTCATAACATTTACTCCGAGTACCTTCCCATTCCAGCTCCTGCAGTTATTTGTGCAGTGGTAAATTACTTGAAACACACCAACATTGCTTATCCATTATAAACTGTACTAGCTGAAGGGCTGAACCCTCCTTACACAAAACCCCACCTGTGTGTGGCACTTATCAGTCTGAGATAATAAAACAGGTGCCTCTCACTGGCAATGGGTGGCATGGGCCATTTTGTCAGGGAATTGGTTCTGCCTGGTCTGGGAAGCTGATGCAGATTTTTGTCTGATTCCCTTTCTGACACACTGTGTCTCACTAAATTGTGTATTCATGGTACACAATACTGTATGCTGAGAAGCTTACAAATCATTTATTTTAAAACTTGATTTGCGCCATCTATGTTTTTTTTTTACATACCTAATGTTTGTATTTCCACCAAATAAGAGGTAGCTCAATAGGGAAACAGCTACCTTGTTTGCAAGTCTTCAAACAACCCAGTTGTTCAAAGTATGCAACTCTACAGAAGACACTGTAGAGCTCCATATGTTGTCAGTCACATTTATAGCCATTTCAAATTGGTATACAGTCGCTTCCAATCCAGCTCTCAGTGTACCATATGTACATGTGAAAGCGCTCTTGTAATGTCAATCTGTCGCACAACAGCAGGAATGTATACTGGCAATGTACAGAGAAACGAGGCTTCGGCCCAACAAAAGGGAGGAGGTAGTCTTTTAGCCATCAGGTTTATGGAATCCATACCAACAGATGCTGCTGAAAAATTACTTTACTTCTCACGAGCAGCTGCCTGAATAACTTCCTCAGGGTCAGGATATGTGTAAATTAACTCAGAGCCTTCCCTAGGCAGCATGTATCTTTTCTCAATTTTCTTGTCTATAGCTGTATGGGTGAAGGCATAGCAAGAAACTTTTGTGGCATTCTGAAACACTTATGGGTGGGCATGGACATTGTCTTGTTGGAGGTCAGATCCAGCACACACATGAATCCTGCCACCTACTTCAGACTCATAAAAGAAGATTTGATATATTAACCATTGTTACCACTTCCACCTCTAGTACCTCCTTTGTGAAAGACTGGAAGAGCACTGAAGACAGGATTTTCAAAGCTCTGTTGAGAACAATTGCACATTTGCTTAACGCCCTCCAAAGAGGGCACGCCTTCCTTAGTACAAGTTCAATTATTTGTTTTTCAGGCAGAGGAACAGCATAGTACTCTTTGACAACTGCAGAACTTATCTGAAGCTCAGAAAGCCTTTGTGGGTTCTAGAATGGCTGCCAGAGGCATCTGAGCATTCTTAGCTGGGAGCACTGTGCTCTTTACAGGAAGGCGGACTGGCACTCCTTGTGTCCCAGAGATGACTGCTCAGTGTTATGCAGCATTTTAAGCCTCCTTGTTGCAAGATCCCACTGAACAAAAGAGCCATCTGATGTGTACAGTCTACCTTCAGTGGTACGCTTTTCATATTTATACACAACTGCCTTCCAATAATTTAAAGTCTCAATGGGTGCCGGAGACTGCTGTGGAGAAGAGGGTCATCTGAGCCATGAAAGGTTTCTCTTTATACATAGGCTGATTAGCAGGACAGCATGCTTGTCATAGAATCTAGTACAAAGTCTGGCATTTAGCTGGCACATTTTCTTTATTTTAGAGCAGTAAAATATTAAAATCATGACCATAGGGAGCCATGTCGAGGATAAAAGTTGTACGCAAAAAGAAAGGCAATTCAAAATTCTGTTAATGATTGCTATCTTTTTGATGCAACATACCATATCAAGGAAGAAAGTAGGAATGAGGCTTTATTAGAGGGAGACATACTGTACACAGTAGTAGTAGTAGCAGCAGTAGGATTAGCAGTAGTAGTTTATTTTTGGAGCCCTTCCCCAGAGGCCCAGGGTGCCATTACAAAGTAATAAACAGCACAATCAAATACTACACAGCACACATAAACATAACAGGAAAACTCACAAATCACAAATAGATTCATCAAAAGTTAGTTAAAATTCACAGTGAGCAAAACGGTAGGTTTTAAGATCTTTTTAAATATTTCAACTGAGGAGGCTTCCTCAGAGCCCCTCGTAGTGAATTCCATATTACTGGTCCAGTCACTCCGGGCTCTTTCCCCAGATGCTTTTAGTTGAGTCTTGAGAACCACCAGGAGGCCCACATCAGAAGAAAGGAGGAAGCCAGCAGGATGGTACGGATGCAAGCGATCATGCTGGTAACCAGGATCCAGCTCGTGCAGGACCTTATAAGTTAACAACCTGATCTTATAGGAGATGCGCCACTTGACGGCAGTCAGTGCTGTTTCCACAGCACAGGAGAGATGTGGCTTGACATGGAAAGACCTGTCAACAATGCTGCAGCTGCGTTCTACACCAGCTGCAGATGTCTTAGCACACCTCCACTGACCCTGAGGTAGAGGTGTTGCAGTAGTTGAGACAAGATGTCACGTAAAGCATGCATCAGCAAAGGCAGATCCTCAGGTGCAACAAGGAATGAATACAGCTAATATTTCTAAGATGGTAGAAATCACTATGGATGACCGCCAACGCCTAAGCTTCAAATGCCAGCCTTTCATCCAGAATGATGCCTAGATTCTTCACCTGCTGGATAGGGTTAAGACAAGAGGTACAGACACAGCAGTTTGATAACCTTTAGACACTATCCAATCCCCTACCTGGCTTAAGCACCAGTACTTCAGTCTTATGTGGACTGAGTCTCAGCCAACTTGAGGACATCCAGCTTTGGTTCTCAGCCAAACTTTTGTTCAAGACATCCACTGCCCCCGGCCTGGGGTGCAAAAGACAGATAGAGCGGAGTATCATCTGCATAGTAGTGAAACCCAATTCCATACTGCCTAATGATCTTGCCCAGAGGTATCATGTACACTGAAAGCAACAAGGGTGAAAGGACCGATCCCTGTGGTACCTCGCAGTGCAGGTTCCTTTGGCATGACGAGAAATTACCCATTACTACCCTTTGAGACCTACCCTGAAGAAAGAACTTGAACCAGCTCAAAACTGTGCCAGTGAGTCCTATGTATCCTCTGAGACAGTCCAGAAGTAGCTCATGGTCAACGGTGTCAAACGCAGAGGAGAGATCTAGGAACACAAGAATCTCTCTCTCATATATCCCTGGCCATAAGCAGATCATTTTGCACCATGACCAATGCAGTTTCAGTGCTTAGTCATGATTGAAACCCCAGCTGAGAGGCTCATAAATATCAAAGGTCTCAAGGTGAGCCTCGAGCTGCAATGCAACCACCTTCTCAATAACTAGAGACCTGTTTTTTTTTTTAAATAGGAAATTCAGGGTATAAAAAAATAAAAAGAAAACAAAGGCATAAAAAAGTAAAAAATTGCTTGCTTTTTTGCAAAAAATAAATGCATGCAGCAGTTGTTGTCTAGGCTTCATTTTTACTACAGAGACGCTCAAGGAAGCGCAGTGGAACTGTCTGATTCATAAAACCTTTAAAGACTACAGCATAATGCTGCTTAATACAATGCAGTATACTAGGAATGTAATTTCTTGTGTATAAGGTTATTTTGAGGTATTTTGAAAATAAATGTGATAAAAATAAAACTACATTTTCAATGAATAAAAATAAATAAAAATTCCAGATAATTTAAAACAAACATTATAAAAATAAAAATATTTAATGGGGCTCCATCAACAACCTTACCTAGAAATGGCAGGTTAAAGACAGGTCTGTAATTAGCTAGGACATCTTGGTCCAAAGTTGTTTTTCAAAAGGGGTCTCACCAGTGTGCTTTTAATTTGGCTGGAAAGATCCCTCTGACAAGGAACGTCCTGACAATCCCAGCGAATACTGGACCCAGTTGCTCTGCACAGCCCACTAGGAGCTGTGCTGGGCCTGGGCCTAGTTCACAGTAGGTAGGTCACAGCCCCAAGATCACTCTGATGACCTCCATCATTGCTGGCTAAAACCCACTCCACAACTGCTGACAGCTGCTGTGACATCACATCCCCACTGCTGGACAGTAACTGACCAGAAGAGGAGATCTCGGCTCTAATGGAGGACACCCTGTCCAAGAAAAACTGAGCAAACTCCTGCATTTTGTAAATGACGCAATTTTCTTGGGCTCCAGACAGGCAGGGTGTAAAGCCTGAAACAGATGAGCTGATCGATTCTTTCCAGCTGTAATTCTCTGGAGTGGAATTCTGCTTTCTTACAAGAGATTACCATTTGATACGCACAGTAGTGAGTAATCAAAGCCAGTTTGTTCTCCTGAGCCCTGCACCTCCTCCAACATCTTTCTAACCTCTGTCCCATAGAGTTTATTGACCTTAGCTCACCATCAAACCACAGAGAGCCAAGATGCAAAAGCAAAGGACGGACATGGACTAGAGCCATCAGGTCAAAGGCTGCAGTGACAGTCCTATTATAGGGTGCCACTGCTCTCCTAGCCACAGCACAAGCCACCCATATACCCTAGGTGTCAAGCACTGCCAGAAAACCATCAGGGTTCAACCCTCTCAAAGGGCGGCATCCGACTACCCAAACAGGGAAGGACTACAGAGGGTGCCCTGAACTCGAAACTAATGGTGCAGTGATCCAATCAATTGATCAGGTTGACCCTGAGGTTCTGCACCTCAGCCCCGTGTGTGAACACCAGGTCCAACACGTATCCATGTTGGTGGGTTCCAGCAGCAACTGCTTGTGCCAGGCCCAGAGCTAACATGATCTGGATGAACTCCTGCCCAAAATTGATAGTCTGTAGTTGACCCAGGCATTAAAATCGCCAAGGATAATACACTGGTCAACTCCAACAGCCAGTCGCTGATGAATTCCACAATCTCCTGCAGAAAGTCTCAATTTGGTGTGCCAGTAGATGACTGCTACATAAGAAAACTACTGGGGTAGCGACCACAAGATAGTACAATTTGTAGTGGCATAGGGAACTAAAAATCAGGACAGGAATTCAGAAATGTGATAACTATGGGAAAGCAGATTTTATAAGGGCTGAGAGGGGAGATGGAACTGAGAAGCTGAGTCAAGGGGAAAACACAAATGAGAAATTGGAGTTACTAAAGAAAAATATACTAGGTCCAGATAAACCTGAACCAGAAAGGATAAAGTACAATGAAAAGGGAAAATGCAGAGCCACCCCATGGCCCAGCCACAGTGTATTGTAATTGGCTAACTAGATTTCAGAGTAAGCCCATGACTCTCTGCGAGGATCAGGGGTGCCAGCAATGGCAGTGCTTTGCTGACCTGGGAGGGTTGGTGCTATACCAGTGACACATGTGTTGGACTGTGGAGGCCTCCTGTCAACAGGGATGCAGCGTGGAGGTGAGACCAGTTTGGCCACAAAGAGGAGGGAGGTCAAGGTGGGTAAATTGGGAGGTAGAATCCTGGAGGCTGCAGCATGATGGCCCCCACTCTCAGCACTCTTGGGTCCCAGTCAATCGGTGTTGGGATTGAAGGGTTATCTCAGAGTAGAGAGGAGCAATTCCTTCCAGTATTAGGTAAACCATAGTAAACAGCTTAAAAGTACCTTGAAATAGCCTTTTATGGAGGTCACATGAGCACCCAAAAATGTGGCAGCTCTAGCTTTCAAGTTCCCAACCAGCTCCTATTTCATCACCTTCCATCCACTGAATATTACAACTGGGGAACCGAGATACAAACTGAGTTTATCATAATACAGTATGTGGAGCGATCTGATGGATTTAGAACTGCCTTCATCCCTACAAGAATGGAAAAAGAACTTTGGTTTTACCCCGATCAACAACTCCCTGTATCCAGGATGGCCGCAGCAGCTCACTGCTCCGACAGAGTGCTGCCGGAGGAACAGCCTGTCTGACACACCAAACTGGCAAATTGGAGTGGGGCAGTATATTAGCAGGTGTGGATAGGTAGGGAGAAACTTCACATTGTTGTGCACCTGGCACAAATGACCTGCAGGGGAGAAGAGTAGAAAAGGTGCAGGAAAGTTTCGGGGAAGTGGAAGACTATGCAGTAAAGAGAGAAGGTTGGTGCCTTTCTCTGAAAAAGTCCAGTACCAAGAGCTAGTACAGCAGCAAGCAAAGAATCATGGATTTCAACAAATGGCTGGGGAATAGCGTGTGTCCAAGGGTGCTGGATTGGTGAGGGAGTGAGGCAAGAAGTGGGAGAACAAGGACTTGTATGCACCAGATAGGTTGTATCTTAGCAAGGTAGGCTCAGAGGTCCTAAAGCAGAAGATGGGGAGTACATAACAAGCTAAGTACAATTTAAATTATGTAAGGAGGGGACAAAAGGTGGTCAGCCACCAGGTGAGGGAGTCCTTTGCGTCCCCACCCATGGTTAGGGCAGGAGAATTTGAAAGAGGAGGGATGGGGGTAAAGCACTGAGGGATAGGATCACATTGGAGGGTGGTCTCATTGAATGCTAGGAGCCTGGGTAACAAGACAGTACAATTGCAGGGAATTATGGTGGAAGGAGAGGTGGACATAGCTGCCATCACTGGAGACATGGGCCACCTAGTACCAGGAATGGGACCCAGTTATCCCAGGATTCAAGCTATACTGCAGGGACAGAGAAAAGGGAAAGGGGTGGAGTGGCTATCTATGTTAGGGAAGGATAATGTGAACAGGGAAGAAGGGAAAAGGGCAGGCAGAAGCATTATGGGTGCAACTCCAGAGCTCACAGGGTAAAAAGGTTAGAATGGGGTTGTGTATAGGCCTCCCGACTCAAAAGGAGGAGACCAACAGGAACTGGGGGTGCAGAAAAAGGAGGCTTATAAGCACAGGTAGCACTGTGGTGGTTCGACTTCAGTTTGCCAGGGTAGATTGGAACATCCCGGCTACCTCATGTGCCAGGGAGCAAATCTTCCTGGAGGCCTTCCAGGCGGCTTCCCTAGCATAGAAGGTAACAAAGCCAACTAGGAAGGGGGAACATTCTGGACCTGGTGCTGATGGATGGCAAAGAAGTCCAAGATGTTTGGTGCAGGACTCCCTGGCGGAACTGACCACCGACAGCGCGGTCTCCCTCAATCTAGGAAAGGAGGTAGTCACAACAGAGACTAAGGTTCTGGACTTCAAAAAGGCAGACTTTGGCGGATGGGAAATATACTGGAAGGACACCTAGCTAACAACCATCCACACATGGATGCCGAGCAAAGTGGGCAATCACCAAGCTGGGACTGACTGAGACCACTGGCACATGTGCTAAGGGCCAGAGTAAACAAAAAAAAAAAAAACAGGCTCAAAATGTTGAGCTGGTTGAGCAGGGAGATAGTGGAAAGGGAGAGGGAGGAGAGGGAAAAGAGGGCTGCCTTTAGAATTATAAAGATTCAACCGTGAAGAGGACAGGGAGGAATATGTGAGGAAATCCAGAGAGGTGAGCAGAATTGTAAGGCAGCCAAGGCATCAAGAGAACCGAGGCTAGCATAGGGATCAGAGAAGTGGAAAAGGGTTTCTTCAGGTATATAAGGAGAAGATGAAGAGTAGGGTTGAGATTGTTAGATCAAGAATGGTGGAGGATGAGTGGAAAAGGAATTCGGAATGACAGAAGTACTCACCCAGTACTTCTGTTCAGTGTTTATCAGAGAGAGAGAGAAGACCCATGTAAAAAAGGGAAGGTGGAGTAGGAGTAGGGGAGGAAGAGGTTACAGATGGGGAGATTCCAGTAGTCAGGGTGATGGGAGGCCTTAGGTCCTGTGGGTGAATAAGGCACCAGGGCAGATGGAGTGCATCCAAGGTCATGAGAGAGTTGGCAGAAGTCCTGGCAGGTCCACTGATGGACTTATTCAACACCTCCCTGGGTACTAGGTGCATGCCCGGGACTGGAGGATGGCGCATGTGGTGCCCTCCACATGAGTAAGCCCAGGGATGAACCAGGGAACTATAGACTGGTGAGCTTTACCGCCATTGTAGGAAAGCTAATGGAGACTATCCTCAAGGAGAGGCCAAATTTATAGAGGAGAATGGTCTCCAGGACATCAGGCAACATGGGTTTCTCTCGGCAGATCCTGTCAGACAAATCTGGTTGACTTTTTGATCAGTGGACGGGGACTGGATAAGGGCCATGCGGTGGATGTCTTTACCTGGACTCAGCAAGGCCTTTGACTCAGTGCCTCATGGAAGGCTGACCAGTGTTGTGTAACCTGGGGCCGCAGGAAACTGGTTAGGTGGGTTAAGAGTTGGTTATAGGATAGGCAGCGGAGGGTAGCTATCGGAGTCCAGAGCTGTAACAAATGGGGTCCCATGGGGCTCAGTGTTAGACCAGTACTGTTTAACATTCTCATTGCCAACATATCGGACAGGATAAAGTAAGATCAGCCTCTTTGCAGATGATACAAAGATCTGTGCAGAGGATGGATGGGGGGGGGTAAAGTACTCCAAGAGGATTTAGCAGGACTTGAGGGCTGTCCAACACATGGCAACTAGGGTTCAACACCACGGCGTAAAATCATGCACGTGGGGGCCAGAAATCCCGGAACAGTTACTGGTCTGGGGAATGTTGTAATCCACTTCAATGGAAGAGAAGGATCTGTATACTAGTAACAGGGGAAACTAACCACCGGGTGTAGTGCAGAAGGGCAGCGGCAAAGGCAAATAGAATGCTGGGGTGCATCGCAAGGGGAATCACCTATAGAGAGGGATGTCAACCTGCCCTGTACAGATCCCTGGTGAGGCCACATTTGGGAATACTGCATGCAGTACTGGAGCCCCTACTTGAAAAAGCACATTAAGCTGCTGGAGGGGGACAGCGAGGGCAACAAAATGATCCTGAATTGGAGGATAAACCACATGAGAAGAGACTGAGGGAGCTCAATATGTATTCCTGGAGGACAGAAGGGAGAGAGGGATTTGACCGAGACCTTCAAGTACCTAAAGGACATGAACAGAGTCAACACTGAGGCAAGTTTAGATTAAAATGGGAAGGAAACTGAGGGACACAGTCTGAAACTGGAAAGAGGAAGATTAAGGAGAGAAATGAGGAGGCACTATTTAATGGAATGGGTGGTTACAGGGTGGAATGCTGCCAGAGGAGGTGGTATCACTGAGGTTGGTGAGCAGCTTTAAGAGGGTTGGGACAGGATCAAAGGGAGGGTCCAAACTGTGGGTGGACTTGGGGGGTGAGAAGGAAGTAGGGGAAATACAGTGGTGGGGGGAAAGGAGGGGCAGCTGCAGTTTAAGTGGCTGAAGTGCTGCACACTCTAGCAGACTAGACAGAACATAAGGCCTGTATCTGCTGGCAATTTCGTATGTTCTTATGTAATTGAAACTATTAAAACCACAGTCATTGACACTTAAGCCAGCCTCACTACTTTAGCTTCCAGAGTGGCAGAGACTAAAACCCAGCTTGCAGCTACAACTGAGCAAGAAACCATCTGGAACCAGCACCTTGAAATGGCCAAACACATAACCTGGCTGATAGCTAAAATAGAGGACTTAGGACAGGGATGGAGAAAGAACTTACAAATCCTGGGGCTCCCAGAAGGTAGTGAGGGAAAGATGCAGGCACCTACCTCCAGACCCACTTTCCCTGTGGCTCAACCTCAATCCGGAGGAATATGATTTGAAATTGAGCGGCCCACAGGATCTGAAGAGCCCACTCAGCAGTGACTACCTCCCAACCATGGCCCCTTATTTTTAAATTACTCTGCTTTCTGGACAAGGAAATAATTTTGAAGGCAGCTCTGATATTAAGCACATCAAGGTTAGTGCAGTAAGCTTTCTTTCTATTCAGATTACCCGGCTCTATTTTGGACTGCAGACACTGCCTTTGATAAAGTAAAACAAGGGCTCCGTAACAGATACCTACAGCATTCTCTGCTCTACTCGACCATGCTGCAAGTCAGCTTTCAGGGTACACTCATACAATTACACTCACCAACTGAAGCCAACATTTATTTCCAGAAGAAATTTAGGACCCCCAGCTCCGTATGAGCACTACGCCCTCATATACCTCACCCACTACAGGGGAACACAGCAGGCATCGCTGACAATTTCTTCCCCACTGCAGCCAGCTAGCTGTGGCACTACAGTAAGTACTTGGGTCTGCTTATCCTTGAAGTCTTAACTCATAGTTCAGCCTTCTGAGACCCACTGTGTTCAGCTGGAATAGGGCTGGCATGTACACAAATGACTGCAGACCTTTCTATTATCAAAGTTTTCTTCTATGCCACAGTCACGTCTGTCCCACCTGCCTCTGGGATACTTAACTGAGACCCGGCTTGGCAAACAAGCTCCGAATGGGACTCTCCACTTTACTGGGCACTTAATATCCCGGCCCTGAACTATGTAACCTTGATTTCCACGAACAATGCCGAAACATGGGACATAGAAATGGGGTCCAGCTCATGAGGATAGCTTGTGTTCAGCACTCCGGCTGTTAGTGACTTTACCAGAGCAGACACCTCCCCCACAGACAGTAGTGAGTGCAAGTTAATGTGTTTTGTTTTTTCTCTTGTTGACTTCTGTAAAGTTAGATTGATCCTGAGCAAATGTATTACTAACTTGTTTTACTTTATAGTTGCAGTTTTGAAGGCTAGTGCATGACTTTAGGGACGGGTTTAAACAGTTTACTAAGGATATTTCCTGCTTTTATTTTCTCCGTTAATTGTATAATACCGTCATATTGACCCGGCTATGTGTATCTTTTGCCAAATTTCACCCTTTGTGACAGTTTTGTTTTCACACAATCTTCATGGGGGTGCAAGTTGAAAATACAGTGCACGAGGGTGGTATACTAATTACTGTGAGTGGCTCTGCCTCCATGGCCATCAGGGAATGCTCGAATTTCCCTACACGCTGTAATGGGCTTCAGGGCCTCCTCCATGAATAGAGGGTATGCTAAACAGCACATGTATCTAGGTGGTGTGAGACAGAACAGCCAATTTTTAGCAATTCACTTAAATATAGGATGTTTTACTTGCTGAGTAGCACGTCAAGTCCGCATCATCTGCAACAGCTAAAACAGAACTTTGGATGGCTATTATACCTGGATTACTAAAAGTTACAAAGTTCAATGCAGAACTCCTTTTGGGAGGATTTTCCCTAACAAATTCCATTGAAAGCGTTTGAAAATTCGTCCCCATGGAATTTAATTGTTAATTTATGTGGAGTCTGAGGTTCTGCTCAGAAAGTGTACTATGAGTCCTGTGAGTTAGTGCACAATAAATTACGAATACAATGCTACGGGGACAAATTTTCTAATGTTTTCAAAAGAACTCATTAGGTAAAATCCTCCCAAAATGAATTCTGCATTGAACTTCATAACTTTTTAGAGAAACCAGGCAGAATCCGTCCAAACTTCCATTTTAGCTGCTGCAAACAGCGGATTTGATGTGTAACCTTACTTGTTGCATAGTGTGACTTACTGCAAGCCTGTGAACAGACAGTGAGTTTCTCGTTGCTTCCATGCAGGTTAGGGCACAAGCTGTGCAGACAGCTTGCTGGATTTTTTAATTTGTACTATTTTCCTAATGCACTTTCTTTGCTCCCTGTCTTGCTTCCTGCCACCCCAATTTTATTTTTATCTTTATGTACAGAGGTTGCAGTTCCTCTCTCGGCCTGAGTCTCCTCCTGGTCTACAGTGACTGAACATGGGAATCGACTTGCATGCTGACTACACCCATTGGTGACATGCCAGGCTATGGGTTTGTTCAGGGGTTCTTCTCATCCTTATCCAGAGTGCCTCAGTCATTATGCCTATGGGACCTGAGACTATTTCTTTCCACAAACCCTGCATCCTATCCCCTTATCCCCCAGAGTTTGCACAGATATGACCGATGGTAGAGAGGATGATGGAGCTGGTTGGCCAGCACACTTTGGTTCTTGAACTCAGGTTCCATGTGGGTGAACATGTAATTACCACCGTAACCATTAATTAGTGCGTCACCAGCCTGCCTCAGCTAGCTGGACTAACCTAGACTTTAAAGTAATTATTTTATGTTATTTTTTCTCTGTATACAGCATCCTCTACTATTGCTGCTTAACGTGGAGAACTGAATTTTTACATCTATGTCTACCTGTATGTACTGCTATTTTCTTTGGCTACTGATTGTCCAGTGGTGGTGGTGGTGAGACCGGTGGGACTACCACAAGAGCTATTTCCAGTCTCTGTGCACCATTGCCCAGTCCTCCATTTGGAAATGTCTGCATATGACAATTTGACAATTATAACTTGGAACATGAGGGCCTTAATTGTACCAAAAGCGGAAGAAAGGTCCTTATTAAATTGAAGGACATGCAGTGGGTCATCGTGACTATTACAGAGGACCCACCTCTCCCAGATGGAAGTTAGCTGACTTAAATGTAGTTTGGTGGGCCAGATGTACCACAGTGCCTACTCCTGGAAACAAAGGGTGGGATAGCAATCCATTGTTGCAAGGGCCTGCAGCTAGGCTATCCATAGAAATGAAAGATACATAGGGGGCCCGTGCATCCTGCTTTCGAGGTACCTTCTAAGGTGCCCCCATAGTATTGGCAAGTATTTATGGCCCTAATACCCCAGATACAGTGTTCTTTGACTTGATCATTCACAAACTCCTGGGACCTCCAGCAGGCATTATTGGGGTGGGGGCATAATCATGCATTACATCCATGACTTGACTGAACAGGGTCAGGAAGTAGAGGGAAATTTCAGGTGGCACTCCAGGTACACACTACCTTCTATGGAGCTGGCCTCAGGCACATATCATGAACCCTACAACCTCATAGTATCATAGTAATGTGTTAGCAGAAAAGGACCATCCTGCCCATCCAGTCTGCCCATCTCCTGCTCCCCTAATTGTCACCAGTGCACAAGGAGCCTATCCTCTGTCCTCTAACCGCCCCATATGTCTATCCCATGCTCTCTTGAATCCTCCACCATTTTGACACCTACCACCTCCTCAGGTTATCTGTTCCAGGGTTCAGTCACCCTCTCAGTGAAATAACACCCCTTACATTAATTTTAAATCTCTTCCTTCTTCCAATCTTAAAGTATGACCTCGTTTTAATTCCAACTTTCCTTTAAATAGACTTCCTTCCTCACTTTATTTATCCCTTCATGTACTTGAATGTCTCTATCATGTCTCTCCTCTCTCTTCTAAACTCCAGCAGATACAGATTTAATTCTCTCAATTTTGTCTCTTGGTTTCCTTGCATATCCTGCACCATCTTTGTTGCCCTTCTCTGAACCTTTTCTATTACATCTATGTCCTTTCTTAAATGAGGCCTCCGGAACTGTAATTCGTACTTCAGGTGCGGTCTAACCATGGTCTTACATAATGACATCGCACCTCCTCTTCCTACTAGTTATGCTCCTACCTATGCACGCCATCATTTTATTAGCTTTGCCAACCACCTTACTACATTTGGTCACTTACCCTAAGGTTGTTTGATATTACAATCCCCAGATCCCTTTCCTTTTCTGTTAGCTTTATCTACTCTCCCCTAGTGGGTACTTGGCTAGTCGATTTATCGCCCTATATGCATCTCTGCACACTTTTTGTACTGAACTTCAGCTGCCATGCTTGACCATTTCTCTAGTATACTCAAATCCCTCCTCATGGCCTTAACCCTCCTTCAATGTCGAATTCTATTCCATAACTTTGTATCATCTGCAAACAAACATTTTCCTTCAGTTCCCTCTGACATATCACTAATATGCTGTATATGTTAAAAGGATTGGTCCTAGTACAGACCCTTGAGGAATCCGCTCATAACCTTCCTTACCCCAGAATGTACACCATTTACCACCACCCTCTAACTTCCGTCCTTCAGCCAATTTTCCACCCATATCTAGTTATTTTTTGTTCCACCCCAGGCTCGCTGTCTTATTTACCAGCCTGTGGTGAGGACATAGTCAAAGGCCTTACTGAAGTCCAGGTAGGCAACATCAACTCCCTCGTTTGTTACTCCATCAAAAATTCTATCAGATCTGTTTGGCAGGATCTCCCACTAGTGAATCCATGTTGCATTTCATCTAATAGTTTGTTGTCTGTTAAGTATTTTACCACTCTTTCCTTTATTAGCACCTCCATCACCTTGCCCACCACTGATGTGAAAGAGACTTTACTTATTACTGACAGGTTCTTTTATTTATTTTATTTATTTCATCATTCGGACATAACCTTTAAGCAAAATGCTCTTTGCAAAGGTTCCACGCCTTGAAAGGAGGACAACACAGAAAGCTAGTTACAGAGTATGGGTATACAAGTACAGAGATAAAAATACAAGAAATAACAGCAATTGGTCTGACTATTCACAATTGTTGGCTATCTCATATGGAGGTACAGCATATTGAAGTTAGTACAGCCCAAGGTACATGGTGAGTGCTGTGGGTTTAAGAAACAAATTTAGCAGGAAGTAAAAGCAGCCAGGAGGCATTGTCATTATTTCATATAAAGTTGGGGGGACTCAACACAGGCTTTCACACCTATATGTTAAGGCAGCCAACAGGAGGCTTTGTCATTAATTCTAGTCGGGGGTAATTTGGTGTGCAGTACTGACCTAGTAGGAACATACTAGAGAGCAATGTGAGGAGGACCGTATACAGAATAAGCTGGGAGAAAACAGGTGCTTTGAGACAATCATATTTGTGCAGGGCAGTGGCATGGGAGGGGAGGGACTTAAAACAGAGTGCTGAGTTAAGGACAGTAGATAGTAGGCCTGCCAACAGACTGGCTATGGAAGACTCAGTTTCGAGGGCTGGCAAGTAACAGGAGAAGGTAGGAGTTTAATCTCAGGATTACTGGACAGTGGGGTAGCAAATCGGAGAATGCAGCCCAAGAGCAGGCTGAGTCCAAGCTACCGCGTGATAGTGTTACAGGTTACCTGCAGCTACTGACCTCAGCCTTGGCCAGGTGGACGTCTTAGTTATGCATTGAAGACGGGAGGCTGTTACTGAGTAAAAGGCATGCTGGGATCTCATCTAGCCAAGAAGGAGCCCTGTAGGCAAAGGACCGTTGGCTAAGTGCCATTTTTCTGAAAGGGATGGCGAGTGGGCAGCGAGTCTGCCCTCTAGTGCAGTACCCAGATCTATCTTGCCAGAGCAGTTCTTTGAAGGCCAATGGAGCTTTACCTAGGAGATTTCATGCCAAGCAGGCATGTTTGGTATTTGATTCTGCTAGCAAGACTGAGCTAGTTAGTGCGCCTCATAGTGGGGAGCAGGTGTGTAGGAGATTATTAGCCCATAGAGCTAGCCTGCAGGCCTTGTTGAGGGCGTGCTTACTGTTTTAAAGTAGTGCTGGATGCTGACCCATAGATCACGAGTTCATAGTCAATAACAGACAAGATGGAGAGAGACTGCCAACCTGAGGGCCTCAGGAGTTACGTACTGCCCGTGCCTGTAGAGAACTCCAAGATTGGTGTTCACTGTTTTGATGACCTTATTGATGTGCTGCACATATGAGAGGGCGCCATCAATGATCACACCCAGGTATTTAAAGAGCTGACCTGCTCAAGTGGAGCAGCCTTGTTGTTCGTAATAGTAAGGGACAGAAAAGATCTTCTGCATGTGACTGGTTATCAGCATCGTCTTCATCTTCTTGTAACTGAAAAGCAATTTCTGAGAGCTGAACCAGTCCTCCAAGCTGTGAAATGAGTACTGCAAATCATCCTGAAGGTGCTGAAGCTGGGCACTACTACTAGGATGATCGCATCATCTGCATACAGAATAATCTTGCCATTGCAAACCTCTGGAAGCCTGTTGATGAACAGGCTAAAGAGGAGGGGCCCAGTATAGACCCTTATGGGACACCCAATACTATATCCCTAGACGAGGAGATAGCTGTCCCACTTTTTACACTCTGTACTCTGCTGGACAGGTAATCCTGGAACCAGAGGATGGCTTCAGAGGCTAGCCCGGTGATGAAGCTGGTCAAGCAAGATGTGATGGTTGACAGTATCAAAGGCTTGGTGAGATTCTGGAAGATAGATCCCATCAGGCTGCCCCATCCAAGGCCTTGTGAATGTAGTCTGTGAATTCAACTAAGGCCGAGCTGTGCTTTTGGCAGTGATGGAATCTGTGCTGTTGTGGGCACAGCAGACCGCATTTTGAAGGCATTCCGTGACCTGATCAGCCATGATCCTTTCAAGCACCTTCGAGAGGAGGTGAGGATAGATATTGGTCTATAGTTAGCAGTGCAAGACCGGTCCCCACTTTTTAGGACAGGGGTGACTAGAGCTACCTTCCAGGCTGCAGGAATTTTGCAAGGGTGAGAGACTTTGAAGATCTCAATGATGGGAACCACCAACTGGTCCAAGGCAACGCCCACCAATTTCATGTTTATTTAGTCACCACTAAGTCAGGTTTTACCCAGCACCTTAGTAATGTAGGTCCTGGCTTCCTTGGTTGTGATACACCTTGAAGTAAAAAATTTGATGGGTGAAATTATCTCGGCTTTGGGCGGATGGTGTTGAGAGGGTCAAGGAAGCGCAGGAGGACAGAATTGAGGTCGGAGGAGGCCGACTGAAGACTTCTGCAGTTGTGTGTAGATCTAGGGTGGAAGTGCCATTTAAGCTGAAGTTCTTGACACATACAGAAGAACAGATATCTTTGGGTCTCCTCAGGACTGGTGAAGTGGACCTGGGGTGGACCCAAGGAAATACATTAATCCCTGACCACAAACCGTCTCATTGTCCCAAGCCTAGGGTAAGGCAGCTGGTCCCAAGAGTACCTGGTGGCTTAATACAACACTACTCCAACAGGAGGACATAGTTCAGTGGCTGACCACAGAGCTTCAGCAATATTTTTCCTCTAATGAGACAACAGATACCTCGGTTGTTACATGATGGGAAGCCATGAAGGCTGTCATATGAGGCAGTTTAGTTGCTTATTACTTTAAAAAGTGCAAAGAAGGGACTCCGACACTAGACGACTGGTGGGTGAACTGAAGAGACTGGAACACCTCCTTCAACAAAAGTCTCACAGTAAAGAGACCCTTAGACCTCAAATTGCTGAACTCCATGATACAGTGGAAGAATATATGCAGCACAGAACTGAATGCCTCTTTCACCTCAGTTAAGCATATTGGGAGGTGGAAGAACAAACCATTAAGATGCTAATCAACAGACTGAGAAGCAGAGAGTCCGAGCGATATATTCTACTAATCCATACTGCTCAGAGGCATTCTGCTTCCATGCCAGATCAGATTAACATGGAATTCCAGTCTTTTTACTTCACCCTTTAATCCTCAGAAGTCTCTCCCACATTTGCCCAATATGACACTTTCTATTTGGACATTTGCCTTCCCAGGTACCCCTAACAGCACTTGACCCCAATTTTATACCTATTACTGTTAAAGAAGTAGACAATGCTATCTATTCCTTGTCTAAAGGAAAGTCCCCAGTTCTAGATGACTATTCGAGTAACTTGTCTGATACTTTTCTTCAATCCTATCCCTAGGCTAGCAAGAGTTTACAATGTGGTAGAAACAGATTCTTACCACCCTCTTTCCACCAAGCACTGATTACTTTAGTACCTAAGAAAGGAAAGATAGCATATTATGATCCCAGTTTAGGCCCATATCACTAACACATGTGGATAAGAACACGCTTACAAAAATCATGTCCAAAAGAATGGAACCCCTCAAGGGTACGCCATCCACCCAGACCAAGTGGGTTCACTCCAGCTAATTAGGATCAAATGATACTCACAGAATCTTGTACTTACTGTAGGGCCAGACTCAGACTTTGCCCACTGCCACCTTGTCACTGGACACAGAGAAGGCCTCTGACAGGGTGGAGTGAGCATGCTTGTTTGATGCCCTAGGTTGATTTAGGTTCCCAAATAAATTAAGTGATTTTATTTGGCTCTTATACTGAACCACAACAGCCTCCGTACTTACTAATTCAGTCATCTCCCGCCCTTCCCACTCGGTTGTGGCACCAGACAGGGTGTCCTTTGTCCCTTTTCTTTTCTCTCTTGGCTACTGAGCCCCAAGCAGCTAAGGTCAGAAGAAATCAAACTCTCTGAGACTAACTGTGGGACAGTGTACAACTAAACTAATCATATTTGCCTCTTAATATCTCCTGTACCTAAGGTCTGTTCCATTCCTATCCTTTTCAATCGGTGCCAGAAGGGGTTACCTGTTTGGGAACTCAAATCTGCTCCACAATCAAAGACACTGTTTCCAGGAATATCAGTACCATGGTACCTAAATTAGATACTGATCTCAGAAACTGGGCTCATGTCCATCTCTCTATTTGGGAACACATCAATGCCCTGAAAATGGTGACACTTCCCAAACTGCAATTATATCTTGGCAAATCTCCCTTAGTGATTCTTTCCACTTTCTTCAGTAAATTAATACAAAATGTCTAAATTCATATGGGCCAATAAAGCCCCCAGATCAAAATGCAAGTCTTTCAAGGTCATGGGAGACAGGGTGGCTTTAGCTTCCCAAACCTTAAACTGCTATATGAAGGGGTTTCCTGCCGCAGGCATTTATCTATTGCAGACCGGAGATTCCCCATAATGTGGCAGCAGTGGAACTTACTCAAAGCAATGTACCCCCATTTACCCGCTTTAGTCTTAACCAACTGGAAGCTCCACCGAATACCTCCTCTTGTACCAAACATACCAGACGGATTTGGCAAAACCACACAAAAACTTAAATGGAGTTCAAAACCTCTCATCTCCATCCCATTTGGCACAGCCCCATGCTTTGCACAGGGATAAACCAGTACACTGGCCATGTGGGTGGAGTGGACTGTGTATCCTAGGTGATCTGTATCATACACCCTCTGGACTACTGAAATCCTTTGACACTCTCAAAGAATGTCATCTCCCACACTCACATTTGTGGAGATATCTGCAAATAAAGGACCTCCTTGAGTTGAAAGTGTATGTTTTTCCTTCACCTGCATTAGTGCAGACTTGGCTCTTAAACCTTTCATACAGAAAACATCTAGCAGGCAATTTCTTACACCTCATATCTCAGGCAGTTGGCGTTCCCTAGATAATCATCCCCAGTAACCACTAGGAAATAGAATTAAGTACCCCAATTACCTGGAGGCCTCGAATGAGGTCTGAACCACAACTTATCAAGCCAGCTAAGAAACATAGGAACACAGAAGTTGGACGGCAGATAAGGACCCAAGGCCAATCCAGTCTGCCCATTTTTCCTACCTTATGAATTGTGCTATAGGCCTGTACTCTGTCAATGGCCTATCTATTCATACTCATCTGTATTGCTCCCTTATGCCTATCCCATGCCTGTTTGAAGCTCTGCACTGTATTCATATTCACCACTTCCTGAGGTAGGCCATTCCGTGTATCCACCACCCTTTCTGTGAAAAGAACTTCTTCATATTACCCTTTAATCGGCCTCCCTCTAGTCTCATGCTGTGTCCTCTTGTCCTTCTATTTTCTTACATTGAAACATATTAGACTCTTTCACCTTGTTAATGCCCTTAAGATGTTTGAATGTTTCGATCATATCACCTCTCTACCTCTTTTGCTCTAGGTACATATTGAGCTCCATTAATCCATCCTCATATGTTTTCTGATGCAGTCCCTGCACCATTTTGTTGCCTTCTCTGTACTGCCTCCATTTTGTTAATGTCCTTGTGCAGGTGCGGACTCCAGTACTGCACGCAGTAGTTCAGATGTGGCCTTACCAGTGTCTTGTAAAGAGGATTATTACCTCCTCCTACAACTTGTGATACCCCCTACTAATACACTCCAACATCCTCTAGCCTTACCTACTGCTTTAGTGGTCTGCTTGGATGATTTCAGGTCATCTGTGATGATGATGCCCAAGTCTCTTTCTTCCCTTGTGACTGCCAGCAACTCCCTCCCAACCTACAGGTGGCTTCAGGGTTTCTCTTCCCCATGTGCATGATCTTGCACTTCTTTGCGTTAAACTCCATTTACCACTCTTCTGACCATTTTGCCAGTTTATCCAGATCTCTTCTCATTCTGCCCACCCATCTGGATCATCTGCTCTGTTGCAGATCTTGATGTCATCTGCAAACAGACAAACCTTACCCCTCAGTCCATCTGTAATGTCACTGATGAAGATATTGAAGAGGACTGGCCCGGACAGTCCCGAGTTCCCCACTTGTGACTTGCATCTCTTCTGACTGTATACTGTTTACCACACCACTCTGTTTTCTGCCCGCCAACCAGTTTGCCACCCAGTTGACCAACTTCTGACCCACCCCAAGCTACCCACCTTATTAATCAATCTTCTATGTGGAACAGTATCACAAGCTTTGCTGGAAGTCAAGGTAGGTGACATCAATTGCTCCCCTTGGTCCACCACCTGGTTACCCAGTCAAAGAAATCTATGAGATTAGGTTGATAGGACCTTCCTGTTGTAAACCTATGCTGTCTTGGAGTCTGTGCTCCTATGGATTCCAAGTGTTGTACTATCCTTTCCTTAGGGTGCCTCCATAATCTTGCCCGACTACTGAGGTAAGACTGACTGGTCTGTAGTTCCCTGCCTCCTGCCTGCTACCACTCTTGTGAAGCAGGAACACATGAACCCCTTCTCCAGTCTTCCAGGACCTCCCCTGCTCAGAGACTCACTAAACAATTCTGCTAATGGCTCTCTAGTTCTACCCTTAGCTCCTTTAGTACCCTGGGATGTATGCCATCAGGTTCCATTGCCTTGTCCACCCTCAGCTTACAGAGCTCTTGTAGGACCCTTTCTTTTGTGCTACAGACTATGACCTTGCCGTTTAAAATTTTACACTGACGTACCAAATACCACATTAGCTTTACTGGGCAAGACTGACCCAAGATAGCGACTGTTGGCAATGTAACTCTCCCATGCCACCCTCACTCATATCCTGTGGGTTTGCCCACCCATAGACACCTGTTGGGATAGGGTTTTGCACAAATGCAGCCAGATCATACCATCAGGGGTAGCCCAAGATCCAGAACTTGCTATACTGGGAATCCTTCCCTACTCATCACCTTGCCACAGAACAACTCTCTGGCTCAACAGTGTGCTGGCAGCAGCGAAACGTGTCCTCCTACACCACGGGCATGCCTATGAAGCTCCACACTTTCAAAATGGGAAAATCTGATCACTTTGGTGGCCAGATATAAGAAGGGAGCCCATGGTTGTGGGAAAATTGCCCCAATACAATAAAATTTGGGACCTTACTGGGTGTAAACAGAATACTTCACCCATGCTTCTGCTAGCTAGGTGAATACAAATAGCCATCCATAGGGTCTTTCACTGTAGAGTACATTACAGACCATCTCTATATCACTCCATGCACCTTCCAGATGAGGTCATTAGACCACAACAGGTGTTTATACACTTGTCTATCCATACTCCCCTAGGGACAAGTCTACTGCTGAAAATAATATTTGAAAGGTGTCAGCAAGATTGTTAGGCATATTCTTTTCCACTGGGCCCCTGCATCCTTTCACTCTTCCCTCTACTCCCAAGGATGGGCAGGACATACTAGTCTCCCACTAGACATACAAAGTAGTCCTTTCTCTAGAATGGCGGGTCACTTGCCTGAATCCCAGTCTCACTACACACATTTTTTCCCTTAGACAGTCGCTTTCCGGAAATAGAGTGCTAGAGTAGCCTCTTTACTGGTAGATATTAGTCTCCGATATCTGGGCCTCTCCTTCAAACAGGCTTTAAAGAATATTGATTATAACCTTTGGTTTCATTTATTTCCTATTAGTTCCAAGCCATCATCAACTTCAACACCTTTATCAAATATGCTTCCTCTGTAATATCCTAATTATTCTGTTATAGTGTTGATTCATCTAATGAGATAGCAAATGTCTCTGTACCACATGATGATATTTACTACCTCTTGACATGCCCATTTTGTACAGTTCCTGTTATTCGCTCATGCTCAACTATACACCCACTGTGGTACACTGATGTATACCTTTATTTGTGTACATACTAAACTTGCAAAATCAAATAAAAACCTATATGGTAAAAGAAACAGCTTTTTATGTTATTGGCCACAGAGTTGGCGAATGTTTCTGGGGACCCCAGCAGGTTAGTCAGTGGGTGGGGAGCGTCTGAATGTACTTAGCGAATATTCTTATGGTATTATAATGCACAGCTGGAAAGTTCAGACCAGCCTAGAGCTGTCCCTTGTGTGATTTTTCAACAGTACACAGGGAATGAAATGCATAAATTAAAACAAACATGAAATATGAAAGACTAGAGACCTACATAGCTTCTTTCTGGGAGTCCCTATAGTAGAGGCCCCAGCGATCACTGGGACTAAGGCTGCCTAAGGCCAGCTTAGCAGCCACTTTCCAAGTCAATGTCATTTTCTGTGGTATCAGCACAGGTCAGTTGTTAGTACATTTTCCTCTGCACCACATGGTTGTGGCTTTGTGTTGCACACTGGGGCTGGGATGTGCTATACTGCTGGGGTGTGCCTTACTTGGGATGAGATGTTAAGTCGAGGTCCCTCCCTTCTGACTATCTGTGGTGCAGACCTGACATACCTCCACGTGGAGGTCAAAAGTCACTGCACTTTTCATAAGAGTTGGAGATCTTTACTGGTGCCCTGGCCAGTATTTCCCTTCCTGATAAAACTGGCTCAACAACTGTCCACAGCAGTGCGTGGGTGTTGTTGATTAGGACTGTGCTTTTGTTATGGAAGGTTTACAGAAAGTCATGGTACTGTCATGCAGAAAATTATGGAAATCTCAAAAGTCATGAAAAGTCATGACTCTACTCAAAGGCCAAACAAATTACCCCTATTTTGACATATTTCTTGTACAAGCACATTAGCAAAGATTCAAATGTTATAAAAATTGCATTGTTTAGCTGAATCGGTTACAGACATCAGTGAATTGTGATGCCACCTGGTAGCCTGAGGATGGTGTGCAAGCCCCATAGCTGGAGTCGATTGGGGACTAAGCACACTGTGGTGTAGCACACCTGAAAATCATAGCACTTTAACAGAAAATGCTTACAATCATGGTGCTCTCCTGGAAGATGCTGAAAATAATGGAACTTTCATCAGAGTGGGAGAAGTCACGGAATCCATGACAATTTGAATAAAGGTGCATTCTATTAATGATTGGAATGACAGCAAGCAAGCAAACTTTATTTATAACATAGCCTATTCATACAAGAACCACAGTGCTAGCACAATAAATGATAAAACTACAGCAAAAATCCATAAATAATTAATAAATAGTGTCAAAGATTATACAAAATAAGAAAAAGCAAGATTGAACAACTATACTTTCAAAGCAGATTTGAAACTCTCCACTGTCAGGCACTTTCTTATCCAACAAGGTAGAGAATTCCACAGAGTGGGGCCACAAATTCAAATACCGGACCCCAGAGGTCTTCAAATAAATCCTGGGAACCTCTAGCAATCCCTCGATAAATTTGGGCCGGAGTGGGCGGTAGGGGCAAAAAGCTGCAAATAGCTCAGTCCTTGTCCATTTAGGGCCTTATAGGTCAGTAATCCGACCTAGAAGGTGATCCACCACTGAACAGGCAGCCAGTGCAGGTCGCATACACAGGAGTGACATGGCAAACCCGGGTAGCCCAGTCAACAGCCCAGCTGCCACATTCTGCACCAGCTGCAAGCGGCAGATATCAACCCCCGGTAGCCCTAGGTAAAGGGAATTACAACAGTTGAGGCGCAGAGTTCACAAAGGCGTGGACCAGAGTTGAAAGGTCATCAGACGGAACGAGGTGCTTGATCCGGCTATATTCCTCAAATGGTAAAAGGCAGTCTTTACAACAGACACCTGAAATTTGCGTCCAGTCCTAGTCAAGAATAACACCCAGATCTCGCACCCATTCAGAGGCCATCAGCTGGCAGCCACCAAGCCAAAGCCCAGATGACCACTCTACTTGGCGACCCAGGTTCACCACCAGGACCTCGGTTTTATCTGGGTTCAGCTTCAACCAGTTAGCACTCATCCGTCTTGAATCTCAGAAAGGCAGTTTTAAAACTCGAGATAGTTCCCACCTGTTCAGGCACAAAGGGCATGTAAAGCTGAGTGTCACTGCACAGCAGTGGAAATTCAGTCCATACCGCCTTACAATGTCTCCCAATGGCAGATATACACCGCAAACAACATGGGTAATAGTGCCGAGCCCTGCGGCACGCCACACGACAGGAGAACTTGTCAGAGGACTACATTCCCAAGACAACTCTCTGAAACCTGCTGGTGAGGAAGGATTGAAACTATCTGAGGACTGTACACGATAGTCCACAGATCTTCCCAGAGGTACTCCAGCACCACACCATGGTCCACAGTGTCAAATGAACTGCAGTCACTGAACTACCAATCTCACATATTCCTTGTAAAGCCTTATGGGATACAGTGTGTATGAAAAGAGCTAAATAAATACAGGTTGTTGTTTTTTAATACCCAGCCATTTTATAAGCACAACAGACTCCAGGGTGCCATGTTCGTTGATATGTACGAACATACGAACATGTCAGAAGAAACAGACCACCTGGTCTATCTCACGCTCTCAGCGACTGTGCAGCTAGCACCCCTAGCTTTGCAGCTGCCCCACCCCTACCCATTGTCATCCCACTGCCGCCCCCACCTCCCCTCCCTGCTCCCCATCCTATGCCCTTTTAGGCTGTTAACAGATTTACATGATACCACCCATTCTGGTAGTGCGTTCCATTCTGCTACCACCCTCTCTGTGAAATAGTGTCTCCTCATTTCCTTCCTAAATCTCCCTCTATTCTTAGCCTTTGCCCCGGTGTCCCCTCCCATCCTTAGCTTAAATATCTCCATCTGCCTCATCCTTACTGGATTCTCCTCAGACACCTGGAATGTCTCTATCACGCCCCTCTGTCCCTTTTATCCTCCAGAGTGTACATATTCAGTTCTCCCAGCCTGCTCTCATAGTCTCTCCCTCCATTCCACATATCATCTTCGTTGCCCTCCTCTGCACCCTCTAATAGCCTGATATCACGCTTCAGGTATGGCCTCCAAACTGCACACAATACCCAAGTGCAGCCTTACCAGCAACCTGTAGAGGGCTAGATCACCTCTCTTGCATGAACAAAAACCCTCGCTATGCACTTCAGCATTTTGTTCACTTTTGTAGCCGCCTCCTGCACTGGGCAGTATTGTTCATGGTCCCTGTTACCATTACCCTAGGTCCTTCTCCTTCTTCTCAGTGATTCCCAGTTTAATCCCCCAGCCAGTATTCTTGCCTTGGGTTCTTCACCCCAAAGTGCATAACCTTACACTTCTTTGCATTGAACCCCAGCTGCCACCGCTCTGACCACTCATCTACCTTGCTTAGGTCCCCTGCAGCTGCTTCTATCCCTCCTCTCCATCCACCACTGCTCCCATTTTGTGTCGCTCTGAACAAACTTACCTTGCTCACCACCCCATGTGAAATGTCTGATATGAAGAGCCTAAATAATATTGGTCCCAGCACAGAGCCCTGTGGCACCTCGCTCATCACCGGCCGGAGTTGAGAGCTCTGCTCCCACCACCACCCGTTGCAGCCTCCCACCAGCCAGCTTATAATCCAGTTTGTCATTTTTGCCCTACCCCTACACCAGTTAGCTTCCCCAAGTCGCTCTTGAGGCACCGAATCAAGACCTTGCTGAAGTCCAAGTAAAGAACATCCACTGCATGACCCTTATCCAGCTCACCTGTCACCCAGTCATAATATTGTATCAGGTTGGTTTGACAGAACTTCCCAAAATGAACCCATGCTGCTCACATGCTGGAGGCCACTGTCCTCCAGGTGCGACACCAGTCTTTCCTTTAGTATTGTTTCCATCCATTTGCACACTATGGAGGTGAGACTTACAGACGATAATTACCTGGTTCATCCCTTGGTCTGCTCTTGTGTAACGGAACTACATGTGCCATCCTGCAGTCCCATGGCACACCCCGACTCCAGTGAGGTGCTGTACAGATCCGCCAGTGGCTCCGCCATCCCTTCAGCACCCTGAGGTGGATACCATCCCGCCCTGATGCCTTGTCTACCCTCAGTGCCCTCAGTCCCTCTAGGATTCTCTCCCAATCCTTCCATCTGTCACTTCCTCTCCCCATCCCACCCTCCCAGCCCATGGTGGTAGCGGTCCCACTTTTCTTCCATGAACATTGAGCAAAAGTATTCATTCAGTGCTTCTGCCTGCTCTTCCCCTTCCGGTCCACTCCCACCCTTTTTTATCCTCACTATTGTCTCCTTGCACTTCCTTTTCTCCCTGATGTGTCTGAAAAGTCTTTTTCCCCATCCCTGGTGATTGCTGTCAGCTAGTGGGTCCTCCACCCTTATTTCCCTTACTGCCTCCCCATTCAACAATACCAGATCTAAAGAGTTTTAACCTAGCAGGTCCACTGACCTACTAGGCACCCTTGCTTGCTTGTGCAGAGGGAGCACAGTATACACCACAGTGTCTATACTACCCAGAAAGAGCACACACTACTGTGTTACTGCCACATAATCACACCACACACCATAATCACACCACAGCGTAGTATGTACCCCAACACACGCATCATGTCAGACCCACTTTGGGTAACACACATACATACAGTATGTACTCATATCTTGCCTGCAATGTCCATGCTCTCATCTTAAATTGTTTCAGGAAATTACTTCAGGTTGTTCTAAATTGTTATGCTCTAATATTAGTTTTAGTTATTACATTTTATCTTTATAAGACAAACACACACAACACTCCAGTTTCTACATCCATCCAATATACCTGAATAGAAAATGTGAACAGCCTAGAGGACGTTACCATTCAGAGAATGCAAAAACATCTGGGAACGTTTCTATGGTACTTACAGCTGTGATTATTGGAAAGCTGACAACTGCACTAGGTAGTGATTGGCCAGGAACCAGCAGCAGTTGGCAATAGCCCACATTATTCCTGAAACAAACCCCTGGAAACAAGAAAAACAGTTAGCAGAACCATTTCTGGTATGTCGTTTTCACTATGTCCAGCAGCTGCATTAACAGATGTTTTCGCCCAGTTAGGCATTACTTCCGCCACTAAAGTCGAAGGTTCTACTTATTCAGTGTTTAGGGCCTACTAGTTCCTATCCTGAAATGATTATCTAGCCACTGGACTAGGTGAAACAGCAACTGAAGAAATACGGATACCAGCATTCTACAAAATGCAAATCCAGTTAGTGGCTCACCTAAATTAAAAATGTTTTTGAATTAATCTTTTTTTTTTAACAAGGTCAGTTCACCTAATTTCAGAATTTTTTTTTTTTTTTGGTGTGTGCTGTTCAGCTGGCTGCCTCAGGCTCCTGAAAGCAGAGGGAAATGACTGAACAGAAAACCTTCTGCAATGGTGTGATTTACTGTGCCAGACAGAAAGTTCTAGAAATAGATTGTGTTCAACCAAGAATTGCCCTATTCTGAAAAAGATGGACCCTGCAACTGGCCTGATGAAATGATGCAGAGGGCCATGAAATCCTGCCATTTTAGGTACCAGAGGCTCATTAAAATAGAGATTGATTCAAACACATTTTTAAAGGGTGAACTCCTAACTTGATCTGCATTTTGAAGGATGTAGCAATCAGCCAAGGACATCCCCAAGACCAAGACAGACAATTCTCTGACAAGAGGAGGGACATCCTGGAGCAGCCCCCTTTGAATGTGGTATTTTAAAAAGTACAATCCAATTTAAATTTAAATTTAAACATTTCATTTGGGGGGTATGTTTTGGCTTGTGTCAAATATCTTCTACAATAACTGTATCATAACAGCTAAAATGAAAAGATTACTACTTGTTACTGAAGTTTTACTGCTGGCATTCATTTCACATCCATACTGTGGCAGTGTCTCTAAGCATGCTCAGTGTCTCTGGAAGAATTTTTTTAATTTATTTTATTTACGCACAAAAGAGCAGACTTGATAGACTGTAAGGCCTGCTTCTGCTGGCATATTCGTGATGCATTTTTTCCCAGTTTTGATGCTTGCTCACTTGTGCATCCCTGGAGCAAGCGTGCACATGTGGAGGCATGCGCACATGTGGAGGCACGGCACACCGCACACTATGGAATGCACCACCCTACCATTCACCTGTACCCACCTATGCCACTACCGACTCTCCACCCAGTGACAGCGGGCTATGGGATGGCAACCTCCCACCCCTGGAGAGGAGAGCTGCTAGGCTCGATCCTGCTCCCCTCCCACCCCTGTTGGCACACTGATGACCCGAGGTCATTCCATGAACCTGAGTCGCCAGCATAGCGTGAGGTAAGGCAGAGATGCCTCAACCCTCAGTGCCACATGGTCGCGGTCTCAGGAAGGATTACTTACTACTTGCCAGGAGATACAGGCCATACGGGTTCATCAAGTTTGCTCATGTGCAGCTGCCCTCCCCTTCACAATCCCACACAGGCGAATGCCAAGTGAGACTGAACCAGATTAAGCTCTTGTGGTATTCCCAGTGAATGGGAGAAATTTCTACTCTGTTTGATAAGTCAGATGGGATCTTAAACATCCACCCAGTACCACCAGTCCAGGCAGATGGGACCTTGGTTTAATGTCTCATCCGAAGCCGGCACCTCAGAGTACAGCACCCCCCCAATGCTGCACTACAGTGTCAGTATTGGGATATTAACCCAAGTGCCAGGTGTGGAACTGGAACCCACAGCCCTCTGATCTCCCAGTCTCAGAGGCGATTGTACTACCTATTGAGACACTAACATTGTTCTACGCTGACACCTCCTACAAAACTAACCACATGCCTTTGAGTCTTTGCCTAGCTCTCCAGATTTGGACATTAAGGCCGAGAAGCAGAAACACAAGACCAGCCAGGGAGATCACGTGGATCCTACTGGCGTGACTGGATACCAGTAATAAAACTAAGGTTATAAGTAAGCAATCTTTTCTTTTAATTGCATAAAATCAGGTCACTCATCTACACTATGACCACCTCCCAGAAGACCTCTGTGAGGAGTGAGCAAGGTGTGCACCACTTACACAAACAGAGACAACAGGACTGATTACCTAAAAGCAGTATCTTTGTGGCTCAGCAGGTCAATGCCATGGTGTGAAATGAATCTGTGTGCAATCAAGAAAGTCAAAGTGCTGCAGATCTCAACTGAAGCTCACAGGGTCATGAAGGACCAGGCCAGGTCCTCTGACAGGGCTACAAGAGCAAGCTGGTGACCTACTCCAAGGGAGAGGCTGCATCTACCTACAAACGTCCAACCAGACAAATGATCTGGATGGTGCTCTGGGGAGAGATTGCAGCCACAGTGGTCCCATACGGCGATCCCTATCCCCACCTACTGCAGGCCCAGATGGTTACTGGGGAGGGGACTCTAGTCAACACCACGACTCCTCTACAGCCCCATGCTAGACATGGAGTGCGGCACTGACACAAACCTACCAGCCCCCACCTCACCTGAATGGGCTCTTGCCCCTTGGGCTAGGCCTAAGAACATCCCCAACAGCAGAATCCTGGAGCAAGGGACAGACGGCACCACGAGCAACACCAGAACCCCTCTTGGCACTGCAAACAGCACCAGAATCAGATCTGGCACTGGAACCCGACCCAGCACCTGAGATGGCACTGGAACCCAACCTGGTACTGCACTTGGGGCTGCTATCCTCCAGCCTGGGATCAGCATCGAAAGCATCTCTGGAACCACAAGCGATACTGTGGGACACAGAGGAGGTGGGGCTGTGATCATCAGCAGGCCGAGAAGAACTCCTAGATGATGCAGATGCTAAAGGCCTCAGGATAGGCCCAGAAGGGTCAATCTCTTCACCAGGGCCTGGAAGCCAGTCAGGATGATCCCAGTCCTCACCCTTCAGATCATCAGACTGCTTTGCAAGACGAGATCCAGAAGATCTACAACAGGCGACTGGCTCCAGAGACCTTCCCTCTCTGGAACCGTAAACAGCACCAGGAGGGGACCCGGCCACGCAGGTGACACCACCCTGTGGCCCCAAGGGACCCACCAGTGTAGGCTCAGGTGTATAGCTTTGGCTCCACCACCAGGGGCTTCTGGACCCATGAGAGAGTCGGGACTGGGAGGGTGCACATCCGGCCCTTGGAGGGGAACTGGCTGGCCCAAAGACCCCTCCCCTGCAGGCCTCCTGTCTCGTGAGGTGAGGACTAGGAGGCCTGGTCTCCTTCAGTACGTATACTACTGGGAAGAGGCTCAGGGAAAAGCCCAGGCACCTTATCTTACAGTCCTGAGTGCAAGCCTGCCTCCGATGGGGAGGGTCCCGTCCCAATCTCATTGACTGAATTTCAAGGTGCGAAAGTTCATCGAGAAGTCGGCATCACAGTTGCCCATGTCATGGTCCACCCCAAGGCAGGTCCAACAATGATTACGCTAGTCCTGGATGTACATGTTTCTCCCACAGAAGCAGCCACACATGAAGGGAGATTCCGGTTCTCTTGGATGTTTTGTTTTGCTTTTTAGACCACTGGGATCCAGACATGATCTACTCATGGAAAACAAAACAAACCAGCAAAATAGAGCTTGGAACCATACAAAGGGATAGGAGAAGAAAGGCAGTGACACGGGCAGAAAATGCTATTGGCATCCAGCTAGTAGCAATGAATAGGACTAAGGCATATGATGCAGCAAAAATGGCAAATGCTCCCACAGAGTGTGCGAAGAACAGAACTGAGAAGGCATAGATTACTGGCCAGCCCAACGAGTGCCACATCATATGCTCACCTCATGGAAGGCACCATCTCTGACACTGGTCCCCTACATCCAAAGCTTTAAAGGCATACGCCACACAAGGTCCTAGTTCCTCCTGTCTAAGACCCACCTGTGATGAAAGATGAAGACTGATTCTTGGAAGATCTATGATTACAGGTGAGCAAGCTATATCTGAAAATTATGTGGATACAGTTCACTATATAGATACATGCAGACTCCTAGCAGTCCTAGGAAGGAGGGTAAGGCAGGCACCCAAATTTGGTGAAAACAGACTGAAAGACTGAGGTCCTGAAAGCAGTATTCTGATGAGTCACCACATTAGTGCTGTAATGGGAGATGCAGGTGTGTGTACGAGACAGGGTGCAGTGCTGCATATCTTCATAGTGGGGATATCCCTGGAAGTGACCACCGAGGCAGCCATACATTTAGTGGAATGAGCCTTAACCACCTTGAGCAACTCCCTACCAGCCAATCTACAGCAGAGGTTAATGCAGGATGTGATGCACCTGGCTATCTTCCACTTTGCTGCCAGCCTGCCTGAAGTGTTTTAGCATAGGTGTCAAACAGCTGGCAAGACTCTCCTCAAACTCCTATCATGTGGTCCTTACAATAAGAGAGCACCTCTCCACAGGTCAGACAAGTGAAGCCTGCAATCACATCCCATGTCAGTGTAACAGCAAGGTTAATTATTTGGTTAGAAAGTTAATCGTGGTTAAGGTGAAATTCTGACACGACCTTCTGTAGGAACTTCGAGTTGGGGTGAAGAAACACCCTGCCTTACAGAAGATCAAATAGGGAGACTCCACCAAGAGTGTCTGGAGCTCACTTATCCTTCTGATGACATAACAGCCACCAGAAAGGTGGTCTGCATGACAAATGTGAAAATGTGATATCTCACACTTGTGCACAGGCATAAATGGCTTGCCCATGAGCACTGCCAGCACCAGCAGTAGGTCCCATAGTGACGGTGGCTCACGCACTGGAGGGGGCAAGTGATCCAGGCCTTTGAAAAGCCCCCATTACATTCCCTGGACCACTGTCAGCATAACAGCCTGCACCTGGTATGCAGAGATGGCTGTCAAGTACACCTTGGGGTTGTCGTGAGCAGGCCAACTGAGACAGGGACCAAAGGCAGTTGAGGATCTTGCCATTAGGAAGGTAAGGAGATCAAACTCCTTACCCTTGCAGCACATCGAACATCTTCCACTTAAATGCATAGCATTTATGAGTCGACTCCCTACGGAAGGCCTCCATGACATAGATGATGTCTTCTGAAATGTTCAAAGCATGGGATTCTAGCCGCCTGGAACCAGGTTGAGAGGTGCAGAGAATGAAGATCCAGATGTAGGATTGTCCCTGTTGTCTGGTCAGCAGGCTGGGTGAAGAGGCAACCACCACAGTGGCCTGTTGCTGAGGCTGTGGAGATCCAGAAACCAGAACTGCTGAAGCCAGTCTGGCATGATCATAATCATCTGCACCTTGTCCTTCTGGGCCATGATCACTACATTTTGGACCAAGGGAAAGGAGAGGAGGCATACAGAAGGCCCAGGGTCCTGAGAAGGCAGTGTCCTGGACTCAGGGTACAGCCACAAAACAGCCTCAGTTTTCTGTTCTCCCACAAGGTAAACATCCACCTGATAGGTATCCCACTAGAAAAACAGGTGGTCTACCACATCCTGATTCAGGGACCACCATGCAACATCTCTCTGACCTGGCTGAGACTGTTCGCCAGCTGGTTGTTTCTCCCAAATTCATGAATTGCCAGGAGATCTGCTCTAGGCTGTTCACACAAGTCCAGGTGCAGAGAGACCCTAACACAATGGAAAGGAGTGTGTCCTGGCTTTCTGTTCAGGTAAAATATAGTGGGCATGTCGCTCATCAGGACCTGGATGACCTGACCCCAATCAGTGGAGCAAATTCCATCAGAGCCAGTCACACCTCATGGAGGCCCTGCAGGTTGATATGGTATCGAGACTCCGGTATGGCCAGGACCCGTGGGCTCTGTGGTCCCCAGGTGAGCTCCCAACCCACCAGAGATGTGCCTATCATGTAACTAATGGTTCTGGGCTGAAGGCCCAAGTTCTGGCAGGTATGCGGATCAGATACCTGGACCACTCTACAGCCTCCTTGGACAATCCGCTAAAAGCCAACCATCAAAATAGGGATACACCTTGATGCTTCTGAACTGTAGGAAATGTGATGTCACTGCCATGCACCTGTGAAGACCCTAGGTGCAAAACTAAGGCCAAAAGGCATCACCTAGAACTGATACAGTATCCCTTCTGCCCACAGCTGAAGGTACCATAATGTGACAGATGGACTGGATGAGGAAGAATGCACTCTGAGATCCAGGGAGCAGAACAACATTTCCTGCTCCAAACAATAGTATGATCCGATTCAGAGTGACCATCTGGAATGTATGCTTCTGCATGAACTTGTTTAGATTGTGCAAGACCAGTATGGGCATCCACCCCAATCCGCTTCAGAACCATGAAGTACCTGGGTACGTATCCCTGAGTTGTCAGGGAATCTCAAACACAGGTGACAGCCCCACACTATAGAAGGTGAGCTATCTTGGCTCAAAGTGTGGACATGTCCTTCAGCACCCTGGACTCGGAGAACCTCAGAAATGGACTGGTGGGACAGCCTTGAAGTACAGAAACAATCCAAGAACCCACTTGTCACAGACAACAGCGGACCACTGTGGACAGAAGGGCACAACTGACTCCCGACTGGGAGCTGGGACTGGATGGGAGAGGGAAAGGAACCCCACAACCTTGCATTGAGCAGTCTTGGAGGGGCTCTGGTCACAGGTGTCCAAGGCACCTCGCATTGGACCCCTTTTTGCCCTGCCTTCAGATACCAGTGCTCAAACTGCCCTTGTTAGGGCTGCTGCTGAGGCTGTCATCGCTGAAAGGACTGAACATAGAAACACAGAAGATGTCGGCAGATAAGGACCTCATGGCCCATCCAGTCTGTCTATTTTTCCCTACCTACAGCTACACCTCAGATCCCATTCAGTCTTCGCCTCCCCCACCTTACTTCCAAGATCCCCTTGTAACTATCCCATGCATTCTTAAATGCTGTAACCATTTCAGCCTCCACCACCTCCACCGAGAGGCTGTTCCATGCATCCACCACCCTCTGTAAAGTACTTCCTTGCATTTCCTCTGAGCCTCCTCCTTCTACCCACGGTGTGACCCTTGTCCTTCTTTGAAAATGCTACCATCCTTGTACCCTGTTTTTACCAGAAAGGTATTTGTATGTTTCTATCCTTTCCTCCTTTTCTCTAGGGAAGAACTGAAACTGAAAACCTTTTCCTTAGCCTAGGAGTTTTGAGTCCTTTTGCAATAAAGCTACAGAATCCAAGGTGACACTGGACTTCTCTAATGAGTGAGATGTCCTTTCATCCCAAGGTCAAACAGGTCAATGCACAGGAATGGGAAATCAGCCAGCTTATGCTGACTGTCCTCAATGAAGGTGGACAATCTCAGTCAGACCCTCTGATGCAGGGCAATGACCGTAGTCATGGCAAATGCACAAGAGTCACTCATGTCCACTGCTGTCTGAAGCTGGTGCTTAGCCGCCACTGACCGTGGTCTCTAATAATCTGACCAGCCGACTGCTTGTCAGCTGGGAGCAGGGGAAGGAGATGCCCAACAGCATGAAACTGGGGCAGGCTAAAATTCACCATCATGACCAAATAACTGATCTGACGGACACTCAGAGAAGCAGCCAAGCACGTATTTTTGGTTGCTAGTCAATCTTTTGGACTTCTTGCAAAGAGGTTTGTCCACATTGCCTTGGCCTTCCGACTTGCGGAAAGCTGAATCTGACACCTAGCCCTCCACAGAGGGATGGCCGTACAAACCAGGCAGAGTACCGTGGGGACTGCATTCTTGCAGACAATACAGGTTGAGGGTGCCAGGCAGGATGCTGGATGCTGCCAAAGCTCCATGGCCCGTCCCAAAAGGCTGCAGCCAAGAGAAAGGCAACTCTTGAGGATTTGTCCCTATCCAGCATATCAGTGAAATGGTATTTAGCCTGTTGTTGGACTGGTTTCAATGGTACTTTCATGGACTCTGACATTAACTAGAGCAGAGCCCTGAAAGATGTTGGCCTGTGAGCAGTAGTGAGCTCTCTGACCGATTCCTGGTCGAATGTTGAGTCCTGGTCAAGGCCATCAATGACTCGACCTCCACGCCCAAGGATTCCTTGAAGATGACCTCAGCAGCTTACCACCATGGACCACACTGGTACTCTCTTCCTAGCTGATCTCAACTGATAACCAGCCTAGCAAGCAGGCAGCCTGGTGAGAGCCCTTGGTTGGAGCTCCAACTAATGGATGTGGTGGAGAAGCCTCTACCTGAAGAGGAGTAAGAGCAGAAGCAGTGGTCTGCTGAGACTGGTGGACCAGCAAGGGAGTGGCTGGAGGAGGTAAAGGGATCATCAGTCCTGGGGTTGAGCCCATCCTGCCCTGCCCTGCAGTGGTCCACTATTTTCAGATTAGCTTCTCGCAGTGCTGATGCATATGGCATTGATGCCTCTAGTCATCCGAGGATGAGAAGGTGGAGGAGCGCCAACAGCATTACCATCCGTTGAGCAGGATCAAAAGCACAAGCAGCACCTCAACCTAGACAGCGAATGTTGGCCTGAGAGTTGACGTGGATGGAAGTCCTCCAGAGAGTCTGAATACACCAACTGCTTAGGCAGAGAAACTACAAAGGGCCTTGGAGGCATGACCACCAGTGAAGGCAGCTGATGAGGCAACTCCTTCAGGGTTACTGACCAGTCCTCGCCCTCCTGAGTAAGGACTGGGAGTACTGGAGTTTGATGGATCAACTCCTCATTGATCTCCAACAGCCTGATGACTGGCTCGAGAAAGATCTTGAACACCTGTTCAACCAATGTCAAGGTTGACAGGTCTGACGGGTTATCGTGGGGCTCTTGACCAACCATTGATCAGAAGAAAACCTACCAAGGTCGGGCAGCTGAGGGAACTGAAAGAGCAGGAAGAGCATGATCCTTCCTGGTCTCACATGAGCTGGGGCAATGTAAGGTCTAGAGGCCATACACATTTCTCTCAAGTCCTCAGGGAATGACTCTCTGAGGCTGTCCCCATCTGGGAACAGCACTGAGACCAAAGTACTCACGGCTGCTGACGCCTCTTCTTCCATGACCACAAGTTGCGTAGCCGACCTGGCCACTGCAGCCAATCTGGAACCACCTGGCCTACCCAAGGCCAGTCTGACCTCTTTATGTTAATGGATGCTGGCAGCATGACCTGGATCTTGCTGATGTTTTAGACATCATTCTGATTGCCAGGACAGTGGATGCACATGTCACATGGGTCCGTGCCCAACATCTTCTGCCTACACTGGGTGCAGAACTTGAACCCCAGCTTCCTGCTTTCCATCATCAATTGCAATCATTGAGCAAAATCGTAAGATGCAGGAGCAACTTTTGAATCGAAAGAAACATGAGAAGTTAAAATTCATTATAGTAAAGTCACCTGAAACACTGAAATTCTTCTATGCATGTAGAGCTGCAAAAGAGGAGACCTGTCCCTTCCAGCAGAAAAAGGTCTGGCGTCAGGGTGGATCCAGAGAATATGCCACCCAGGTGGTGAGAGGAGCTTTGGCAAGACACTCCAGTGATTCTGTTGCCTCGGGAAGACTGCCTATGTGTGGATGAGAATCGTATCCCGCCTTAGAAATATAGTTTGGATCTGTACAAAGGGCTAGCAGTTCACGTACCCTCCTGTCAGATGTAATGGCTACTAGGAAAACTCTTTGGTATGACATATTTTAAGTCTACTGTAGACACGGCTCAAAGGGAGACTCCATCAGCTGTGTATTACAAGTGTTCAAGTCCCAAGGAGAATGGTTACTTTACAGTGGGGTGAAGATGACTAAGGCCTTGAAAACCTTTTAAAATAAGGTTGTAGAGACCAGTGATTTGTCCTTTCCTGTTGATGTGTATGTTGAAGCTGCTGCCAGGTGCATTTTCAAAGATAAGGGTCTCAGGCATAGGGACTGTAAGTGTACCATGTAGTCCAGAACTGTGGACAGCCCTGCCTGCATTTGGATCACCTTACTGGGGTGCAAAAGTATGTGAATCTCTTCCACTTTGAGGCATATGCTTTCCTTGCCACAGGCTTCCAAAACCCTGAGGATTTTAGCACCAATTGTGACACATTTTATTTATTTATTTAACAAATCAGAAAGACCTTGAGCCAAGGATCTTTTACAAAGGTTCCACATCAAGTCACAGGAATAACAAATTACAATGTTTCAGTAAGTAGTACATGAGGAAAACAATTACATAAACAAAAGAATAATATGGCAAGATAAATATTGTGTCAAATGCAGTCAGTGGTCTTGCTGAAGAGGGTGGAAGGGATTACAAGGAGAGAAGGATAGGGGTGAATTGGGGAGATGGAAGGAGCAAAATAAGAGCAAGGAGGGAGCTGCCACAATGTAGCCCTATGAGGAAAAGACCCACGGGGGTGAGAGGGAGAGAACAAGGTGGACAGAGAGAGTGGAGGATAGAGGAAGGGGGTGAGGTAGGCTGAAAAGAGGGTAGGGATGCGGACGGGAAAGGGATGAAGGAAGGAAGTGCTGTATGTGGAATAGGCGCAGCAACAGGATAGGGCTATACAGGGGCAAATGGTGAAAGAGGGTGGTCCCAGTGCATTTAGCTGTCCTCAAAGATTAGGTATAGCAGTCACAAGATGCTCTGGAAACTAAGAATTGACACAGCTTCTGCTTAAATGGTCCCAAGGTTGCAGTCATCGTAATCTCAGGAGGAAGGAATTAAATAAATTAGCTGCTCTAACTGCAATGGATTGCTGTCTGAGCGAGGTTCAACAGCAAGGAACAGTAAACGCTTGGCTCACAGAATTTTGTGTGTTACGAGTGCCCCAGAAAGGACTGAAAAGCTGAAGGAACCTGGTGGTAGGACAGCATGAGCCGCCTTCTTGCCAGAAGGTAGGTTTGATATTCAATGCAAGCCTGGAGTTGAAGCCAGTTTGCTTGTCTGTAAAGGTCACAAGTGTGAGTATGATATGCTGCACCAGTTAAATTCAAATTCAAATCAGAAAACTAACTTCTCAAGAACCATGCTCTCCAGACAATAATAGTGAGGTCTGGAGGTTATCTTGCCCTGGGACATGATCAGCAGGTTATGTCTCAGTGGCAAGATGATTGGGATTTGTAGGACTGGGTCAGCAGCACTGAGTACCATGCTTGCCTGGTGCAGTCTGAAACTATCACAGTCCTTGTGGCTGCCTCCTTCCCGAGCTTCATGAGTACTCTCTGTATGAGGGAAAAGGGCGGAAGGCATATAGGAGCTACCCTGTCCATGTCAGGGACAGTGCATCTTTGGGACTGTATCCTTGACTGAAAACTTGCAAGAAAACTTTGTGAGCTGGTGGTTGTCCCAAAAGCCAAAAGACCCATCTCTGGAGTGCCACATCTTCTGAAAATTTAAGAAAGCACTTGCTGGTTCAAGGTCCACCCATGATTAATTCATGACTGATTCTGCTTAGGAGTCTGTCAGTACGCTGTCTCTGCCTAGCAGAAGTACTGCAGCACTTCTGGCATCCAGAGAGAAAGTCACGCCCTAGATCCTTATTGCTTCTCTGCACAGTTCTGAGGATCCTCTTCCTCCCTCTCTTTAATGTAGCACATGGTTGTGGTGATATCTGTCTATATCTAGACTGGCTGACCCTGCAACTGGGAGGAAAAGGATTGCAATGACAAGAGCACATCCCTGAGCTTGAGGAGGTTGATGTGCTCCTGTGTCTCTTAGTGGAGTCCAGATATCACCAACTTTGTGGTCCCCTAGGTGACCACCCCACTCTAGGAGTGAGGCACCTGTGTTCAGAATCTTGGTGGGAGATTGCTGGAGGAAGGACCTCTCTCTGAGGTTGCTTTCCTCTTCCACCATTTTAGTGCTTGAAAGAAGTTGTTGGTACTGGGTAGGACAAGGGATATGATCTTTTGACCAGTACCCTCTTAGGTGGTACTGTATGTCCCTAATGTAGAGGCGGCCCATGCCACTACTGCTGTGACTGAAGTCATGCAAAGAAGTTGCAGAAAATCTTTGCAGGCCTTTAATGACCTGGGATGAATTATTCTGCATAGGAAATTGAATTTACTACCCGCTCTGTGGATGGAATGTTCTTCCCTGCACGTTATCCTGCTCTGCTCCAATGAAGTTCAGAATCTGAACAGGTTCTGTATGGGACTTCTGCAAGTTTATTATGAAACCCTTTTCTAAGGTTTGCCGCTCAGCTAGATGGAACACACTGCTTCCATCATATGTTCTCCAGAAACTAGCAGATTGTCCAGGTAAGGAAAATCACCACCCCTTGCCTTTTTAGGTAAGCGGCTACCACAGCTAAGCACTCTGTGTACACTCTTGGTGCTGAAGTGAGGCCAAAGGCTATGGTGGCTGAACTGATACTGGCAGTCTCCTAGCCTGAACCTTAGGTATTTTCTGTGACTGGGTCTGACTTGAATGTGAAAATAAGACATCCTTCAGACCCACTGACCCCAACCAATCTCCTGACACCAATCTCCTGACAGCAGGGATGGGATTACTGAAGTAGGACACCATCCTGAATTTTTCCTTTGTATGTATATCCACGACTTAAGTCTAGAATGGGTCAGCCATTCTCCATTCTTCTGTGTGTTAGGTACTACTGTGAGAAAGGCCTTTCCCCATGGTGAAACAGGAGCCTTTTCTACTGTATTTGCTTGCTGCAATTTCTTTACTTCCAGCTCGTAGGATTTTTTTCGGTTGGGGAATAGGCTGGAAGGTTCTTTGCCTCTACAACTCTGGGAATTTCTGGAATTGCAGGAAAATCTCTGACTCTCTAGTTCAAGGACCCACTTGTCTGTGGTGATTTTTTCCTACTCCTGGAAGTAGAAGTCAGCCTTCCACCCACTAGCAATGGCTGACTGGCGACCTTGCAAAATTGCCAGGTGCTTTGTTTAGGAGTGTGGCTGGGGACTGGTGCTGCAGCATGCGGGTGCCACTTGCCCCTATTCTACAGTCACGCACTCTGTGATTAATATTCACAGCCAGCGTAGGGTCTGGGATAGTAATTTCTGCGTGCCTCTCCTACCGTAAGGCCTGTAGGAAGTAGGTGCTTTTTCTTTCTCAGGTTTATATCTGTGAATTTCAACTTGTCCACTTTTTTCATGTATGCCTCAGTTTTGTCATCAAATATTGAGCTTCCTCCAAGGGGAAATCGATAGCTTTTGCCTGGGTGTCCTGGGTAAAGAGTGTGGTCCTTAGCCAGGTAAAACTTCTCAAAGACAAGAATGTGCCAAGACTCTTGAGACAGAGTCACTGGCATCTACAGCCATGTGGAACTGATATTTTGTGGCATCCAGGGCAGACCTTGCAGTGGCTGCCAGGTCCTGTGCCACCTCACCATCCACCTTCTCGCTCAATGCCTGTACAACATTCCAGAGTGCTTTCTTGATACTGAGCTATGTAGGTCAAGTAAGCTGCCTGCCTTATTTGTGGATAAGCTGTAGTATACACCTTTTGGGCCACAGTGTCTGGTTTTCTGAAGTCCTGCACAGGAGGTTGGGCAGAGAGGGCACTTTGGCCTTCTCACAGGCTGTTGCCTGTACTACCTGTTCATGATCAGGATGGGCATACAGGCACTCCACCCCATCTGTCCACCTGATATTTTCTTTCTATCTTTAATCAATGCCAGGTGCTGAATCTGGTGCTTACATGATCTTGACGGTGGCTTTCCTGAGGGACTAGTGTATTGAACTAGCAAAACTCCTGAGGATTTAGTCCCATCATATTCACAATTCTATTTCCTCTTCATCCTTCTCTGTTTCCTCACAGGGGATTTTTTGTTTTTGTAGATTCTATTTCTGCACCAGAGGCCAGGGCATCTCTCAGGTGTACCCTCACAGCCTCGGCCTCTACTTCCTGCCTGAGACCCTTCCACTGGGAGTACAGGGCTCAGCAACCCCGTCCCTAAGCCCACGGACTCAGCCGCCCCTGGATCTAAGCCCCTGAGGCAGGACTGCCTCTCATACCTAGCGACCTTTCTGCAATCTAGACAGTCAGTCCATGGCTGGGTTGAAGGGCTCAGGAGAGACGGAGGAAAGGTGGTCTGGTGTTGGGACATGGGCATCGGCTTCTGGGGTCACCCTTCACCTCTCTAGTTCCTCCAGGGTTTTTCCTTGGTGTTTTCCCTGAAGACGTGGTGTGCAATGACCCTGAATGGCTCTGCCTCTGCTGCTGGTGTCTGCCGCTGCCTTCCCCATGTTCAATGTCCCCGTTCTTGTGCTGCCCCTCCATCGGGGTTGCTACAGACCAGGGAGCCCTGTAACCCACCCGCGGAGATGAGAACAGTCCTCCAGATGCTCAATCCTCTCCCTCTCCTGCAGACCCCATCGTCCCAGTCCGCTCCTGAACCTGGGTGCCGTGGCAAGAGGTGGTGTGCAGGCCCAACCCTCAGCTCCACCGGGCCGCTTCTTCACAGGGGATGTTGAGTGTATCAACCATTTGTCTCATACAAGAGGAACAGTCCTCAATAACTCTGGAAGGGGAGCAAGATTCCTTTTCAGGAGAGACACCAGACTCCATAGGTTCCTCCTCTTCCTCCAACTGCCCTTCATAATAAAATTCTCCTCCTTGGGTTAGAATCTGAAGCTAGGGCATATTTAAAAGGTTTCCTATAGCCTGAAACACTTGGAAATGCTGCCATATTGTTGTCATGTCCTCTGCTGATGGCATGTTTCTGTACCACTGCCTGCTCCTTTTCCTTTGCAGGAGGAGTGGCTGAGACATGTTTTCTTTTGTTTTGTTTTTCTTAGCAGGCACTGGTTCCAGTACCTGCTCTGAAGAACTTTATTTGTATGTTTGCCATGACTGGACTCAGGCTTCCCCCTTCCCCTGGTATCTTTGACTCTTTCCCATGCCTTCCAGGTGGCTGAGCAGCTTCTTCTTTTCTTTCAGTCCCTTTGACAGGGACTGCTGCCTATGAGGAAGAACTCTCTGATATGTGCCTTCCACCATCACTGGGAGCTCCTCTGAGCCTTCTGTGTGCTTTGGTGACACAGAAGCACACAGAGAAGCCATAAGTGCTTCCGCTTCCCCTTTCTGGTCATTTTCTTTAGTATTTTAGTGTAAAGCTTTCTCTGGGATCTGGACCTAGGCCCTTTAAACATCTCATGGCAGTCTGCCTTGCCAGGAGCAAGAAACAGGATGTGGAATTTCTGAATCCTGTGGGCCTCTTTCCTTTTAGGTTCATCAGTCAAACGGAAAGTGCTTAAAACTGCAATTTCTGGTTAAAATGAAAACGGTTTATTTTATGTTAAAAAGCAACCTGTAACCTAGGGAGGAACTTGCGTTTAGTGCGGCTTTCTCCAGTTACTGGAAGTGGAGAAACCTAACTTACTCATATTTAAAAATATTCTAGAATATTTAGAAAATAAACACCCTTAACTTACTCTGGATTAGTTAGGAACGACCTAAACGCCAAAACAATTAAACAAAAAATATTTAAATAAATAAGTGACCTGAAGGCTGGAGATGTACTGGATGACTGACCTCTTCAGGTAGAGAAACAAATCTGGCATTAACCTCACTGCAGAGTTTGAACTACATTCGATGTTCCATAATTTACATTTAGTTTTATTCTCCAGCGTATCACTCTAGCATGAGATGATGCACTTTATTAGTATCACTGATGGATTACAGCCATTAGAAGATTCAAGCCATGTGGTTCAGGAAAAGAACACATGACTTTGCTCTTCTTTCAGCAACCAGGATGCAATGCACACAAGTATTTATGCCTCCTAGAACCATTTTTGCAGTAATTTTTTGTTAGGCATAAATTTTAAAAGGTAATTTGCTATCACTGGAAAACTCACAGTAACAGAAAAATACTACAAACATGCACCAACAATCCCATCAGCACATGTAATAAACTATCAAAATAAACAGTTTTAAACATTCAGGTGTCCTTACATTGTAACAGAAATGCCCATGGCACACCTCCCAGAGCTGTCTCTGCACCAGTCACACTGTCACGCTGATGGACTGCACAGAAAGTACCCCTGCCACTGATATTGTTTCCACTCACCCGCAGTCTGCCTGGTGCTCTCTGCCAGATTACATGCAGTCTGCAGTATAATTAAACTTACTGGTGACCCTGCTTCATATTTATCAAATAAAAACAAAATGTTCTCATGCATGTGATTCTGCTCCTTGTGTTTTAAACAGCATGTGCAAAAAGTGTAGTGAACTGCCATCAACCCGCCATACTATCAGACTGAAGTGCACTCCAATGCCTGCATGCTCCATAACGCATGACTCAGTATTCAAAATTTAATTTAATAAAAGGTGGGGGACATGAGATCAGTTTCTCACAAATACTGAGGAAAGGGCTGGGGAGACGAGATTGGCTGCAGACACAGAGGATGGGGGCGGGGGAGATTAGGCTCACCAACCTATCCTGCCCCAAAACACAGCATCCTGCCAAACACACAGCTCACAGCTCCAGCTAGTGGCTAAATTAAAATCAGCATATATTAACAGCCACTACAGGGACTGAACCAGACCTCCAGGCAGCAGAATGCACTCGGCTCAAGCAGCTCATGCCTGACAACGCAGCTGGGCACGATGTTCAGGAAAAGAAACCCACACCCTGTTGTGCCTCACTGCTTACAGGATTCCTAGGCCAAGTCAATATAAGATGTCTCAGCTGTAACACATCTAGGTGTCTGGACAGTAGGTGATAATTGGGGTGACAGACAGTATACTTCATAATTTGGAAAATTAAGGCTTCAGAAGATACTAGTGGTTTTCAGCAAAGTACTCCACAACCTTTTTTTCTAGTTAGGGACAATTCTGGACTTCCTTCAAAAAAAAAAAAAATCCATCCTAAATTAATGTGGTGTAAAACGTTTTCCTGCACCAAGCAGAGTCTTAATTTGGGAACCAATCTCATGCATTCTCAGACAAATGGATTAGACTAATGACATCCTGCTCTGGAAAATATTTTCTTTCATGTCTCATACATGCAAATGGCTGAGTGCTCTTACCAGGCAGTATTACTTGAGGGTATATTTTGGGTTTGTTCTTCATTGCAGCACAGTATATCACGAAGTAGACCGTACTGGTAAGGAAGATGCCGCAAAATGTGCAAACACGTAGTCCAGGTCTATGTAACAAAAATAAAACAGCTTGTTACAGGGACTCGTAATCAAACCAACCTGTTATGCTTTTTAACCATTATTAAATTACATTTAATGTCCAACCAAAATAATTTTGTATTAAAATATTTTGTTTTAATTCTGGTGACAAAGTAGCACTAAGCATGCCTGATGCATTTCCTTTTTCCCTCTGGTTAAGAAGTGACTATTTGAGGACTCTACTTGGTAAATGGGGGAAGGGTCTACATAATGGACTCACGAAACAACATACAGGGGATCATTATTAGGGCACCAAGAAGAAAAATGGCAGAGTCATACCACATAGAAGGAAGACAGTAGACACTATCTAGAAGGAAAAACATATCAATTAATATTTTTCTATTTTTGCTCTTTTCGCTTTGACCAGCCCGAATTGGCCCCACCCGTGCCCAACCCTGTCGTCGCTGCCCCCAGGACTTACCAACCCCACGACCAGCCCCCATCTGCTGCCCCGAAACTCACCTCCCCGATACTCCTCCCTAGCTACCCTGATGGTAGGTTTCGGAGGGCAGCTGCCCCCAAGTCAGATGTCTGGCTCAGTGTCCGAGTGCCACAGGTCAGCGCATGCAGGCCCTGCAACGGAGGTAGGTGGTATCCTGCATGGCCTGACTTTTCCCTGATTTGCTACCGGAGGTGTGGCACACAATGACATCAGTTGCATGCGTGCAATGTCTGCCCCACCTCCTGAACACACCAGCTATGGCTGTGGAACCCTAGCTTCTACCAAAGGTCAGGTGGGCACTAGGAACATTCTCAACCTTCTCCCAACCTGAAAGGAGTAGAGCAGTCCATAGGATGCTCATTCTCCCCCAACTGACCTCTGACGCCCAGGCTCACTTCTGAATCTGGGATGTCGGCGCTGCAGGGGTAGCACTAACGCTGCCCCGTGGACCAGTGGGTCATATTAGTTAATCCTACAATTTTAGAATGATATAAGCATTCACTGAGATCATGTTTTAAAGTGGAAATGGACAACTAGTCAGTGAACCCACCTGGACGGGGCAATACTGAACCGGTACTCACTAACAGGACAGTGTTACAGATATCAAGGTGGGAGGTCACTTGGAGACCAGTGTTCACCGTGTGGTGTGGTTCAATATAAGTAGGGCTGCAGAATCAAACCACACAAGGGATGAGGTCCTAGACTTCAGGAGGGCAGATTTTAAAAGATGAGTGAATGTCTCAGGGATGTCTTAGCAGGAGATGACCTGGGTGGGGTGCAGGAACAGTTGGCCAAGATAAAAGGGAGCACAGTAAAGGCAACCTCTGTGTCAGACAAGTGAGCAAAAGCAAAGGAAAAAAAGGCCACTATGATTCTCGAACAGGTGGCTGAAAGGGATCTATACAAATCTCGACAACCGCAATCCGACAATAATAAGCCCGACACCAAAATCCCATCACGCCAATGACCATCCTTGAAAGCCCCGGATAAGCATGTCAGAAAAACATCAGGGTACAATCATTTTGATAGGGCACAGCATGTTGTAATGAAACAGTAATTTTGATAGGGCACATCATGTTGTAATGAAACAATAATTTGTATCAAGTCTCTGTCTCGGCATTAAAAACATTAAACACGCTCTCTGTCTCTCAGCATGCCCCCTCTCCCGAGAAATCAATATTATGATTTGAGATCAGGCATAGCAATAACTGTCTTTCTCTCTCATTATGCAAAAGACAGCAGACTCTCTCTCTGCCATTAGTACACTACAATTTGAGATCGGGCTCAGCAATAGTAGTTTTCTCTCTCTCAGTAATGGCAGGTGCAGAAATTTAAAATGTCATGTTGCCCGATCTGTGCTTGGGAAAGGGGAGGGGAGACTTGAGCCATTGTCAGCCTTTGCTTTGCAGAGACTATGTGCCCGATCTGTTCCTTACTGACTCAAATACTGATCTAATGATAAAGTACAGCCCGATCTCACATCGTAATGTTAATTTCTGGGGGTATACTGAGAGACAGAGTATTTAATGTTTTTAATGCTGAGACAGACACTCAATCAACATTACTATTTTATTACAACATGCTGTCCCGGTTTTCAGCAGTCACTTTTTAATTTAATTAACAGTCAGCCAAGCCTCTGCTACCTTTGTTATAAGTCAGGATTTCGCATGTCGGTATTATGTACTTGTTGGCTTTCTCAAAGTTGGGACTGTGGTGTCAGGCTCGCGCCGGACGGGATTTCGGATGTCGGAATACGTATCAAACCCGCTGAAATGGTAAAAGCTAAAAGGATAGCATTCAGAAGGTATAAGGAGATGCAGAGAGAGGAGAATATGGAGGGTATCAGGGGAACAGACGGAAGCAGGGATAGTGCTAAGGAGGGCAAAGGCACAAACTGAGGAGAGAATAGCCCAGGAGGTAACAAAAGGGATGAGACATTTTTAGGTCATGTAAGTGATATAGGAAGACTGGGGTGGAACTGTAAGATTAAAAAGGGAAGGAATGGACTGTGCAGAGGGGACCAGAAAAGGCAGACATCCTGAAAAATACTTTTGTTCAATTTTCATAGAGGAATGAGAAGGAAGGCCACAAAACAGTAAAGTACAGTTACGTAAGGACTTATCGTAATAGCAGCTCTTCTAGAGAATCTCTTTCAACAGGCCACACCCATGGAACTACAGCTGCCAGGCAATAGGACCACACAGAAACATTTTGCCTAGCAGTCTACTAGAGGCCACCCACAGCGACATTGAATGTCGACATCCTGCACTATATAGCGCGGCAGCTTGTGCCTCCTCAGTTCCCAGCTAGAGATCGTACTCAGAGGACCTTCTCCTGAGGAACAGAGGGAGAGCTAAAGGTTCCGCTACTAAGTGAGGTAGGACAGAAGGCAGACCAACCAGGAAAGTGAGACCAGGACAGAGAAGCTCTGAGTCAAGGGGGACGGAGGGTAGATGATGGCATCTGATGAAAGAGATTCTCTTGAAGACCTACTGTTACTGTAAGTTCTTATGTAATTGTACTATCTTCACGAGGATATCTCTTTCATCAGGCCACACCTATGGAATAAGTCTTAAGCAGTACTGACAGAGAGACAGTCTGGGTGGCTGGAGGCTATAGGCCTAAGACAGGAGGCCTTGAAGCACAGCAAGGCCAAAGCCTGCCCTTCTTCCAGAGGCAGTGCCCAGACTGTAGTGTTTAGTGAAAGTATGGACAGTACTCCAGGTGGCAGCAGTACAAATCTCTGCAGCCGACACATTCTTGAAACAGGTAACATAGGTGGCCATGCCTCTGGTTAAATGGCCATGCACAACCCCGGAAGTTCCTAACCATACTTGTTATAACAAAAGTAATACAGTTGACCAACCATTTGGACAGGCAGTGTTTAGGAACTGGTATGCCCACTTTCCCAGGGGTGAAGGAAACAAACTGCTGCAAGGACTTCCTGCAGTCCTTCGTGTGATGAGCACAAAATCTGAGAATTCTATGTAATATCTAGAGTATGGAGCAATGCTTCCCTGGATTGGCTTGCTCTGGAAAATAAACTGGCGGTGGATGGTTTGATTTAGAGTAAACTCTGACACCACCTTTGGAAGAAACTTAGGGTGGTACGAAAAGACACCCTGTCTTTGTGAAAACCAAATAAGAAGACTCACACATAAGAGCCTGAAACTCAGAAATCCTTCACCAGAAGTAACAGCAACTAAAAATAACACATTCTATGACACAAAGCGTAGCTTGTAAGTCATGGCTGGCTCAAACAGAGCCAACGAAAGTTTCTCTGAAACAAAATTCAGGTCTCAGTCTGGGACTGGATTGTGGACGGTAGACTTTAAATGAAGAATGCCTCTCAAGAATGTATGGGCCACTTCCAGCTGTGCCACACTATGGCGATCTGCAGGCACATGAAAAGCTGAAATGGCTGCCAGGTGCACCTTAATGGAAGAGTATTGCAGTCCAGCATCTGAAGGGGACAGCAAGTACTCCAGAATCTGATTCACTGGATAAGTGAAGGATTCATGTGATGAAAAGCAGTCCACAGAGCAAAGTGCTTCACTTTATAGAATGAGTGGCCCTGGTGGAGGCTTTTTGCAGCCACCAGGACATCAGCCACCTTTGAGACTCCCAAATTTAGCCATGGCTATGTCCTCAGGAGCCATGCATGAAGATACAGTGACTTGAGGTCCAGATGGACAAGGGTGTCCTGCTCCTGTGCTAGCATGCCTTTACACAGGGGCAGGGGTACCAGAGGTTCCACCACTAGCTGCTGCAGTAGGCACCGGATCTGGCGAGGTCAGAAGGCAGCAACGTGAATTAGTGTCCCTTCCATCTGGAGCTTGATCAGCAACCTCTGAATCAGAGGGAAGGTAGGAAAGACCTAGAGGAACCTCTTCCACGTGAAACAATGCATCTCACCAGAAAACTCCAGCCTGGAGCCAGCAAGAAGAAAAGAGGCAGTTTTGCATTGAATGGGGATGCAAAAGGTCTAACTCTGAGCAAACCCCACCTGTCGAACAGGTCTTCCACTACTGAAGTCAGCAGCTCCCATTCATACATTCTGGACTGCAACCTGCTTAGCTTGTCCGCCAGGACATTTTAACACCTGGAACATGGATGGACGATAGTTCTAGACCATGTTCTAGAGCCCAGTACCAAATCCTCACCTTCTCTGCACATGGGGTATGAGTGAGTCCCACTATGCTTGTTTATGTAGTGTACCGCACTGATGTTGTCCATCTGCACCAGCAGAAAGCCCCAGGGACAAGTGGTTTTGGAAGGCTTGCATAGCATACAGAACGGCCCTCATCTCCAAGACGCTTATGTGGTGGGAAGTCTTCACTTTGGTCCAAGTACCCTGGGTCTGATGAGGGCTCAGGTGTGCCCCCAGCCCATCCCTGAAGCATCTGTGATGAGGATCTGACTGAGGGAGGGATTAGGAAAGGAACCCCTTTGAGCAAATTGCTGGATTCTGTCCACCACTGAAGCACCTTCTTTGCTGGTGAAGTGACGAGAACTTTCTGTTCTAGGTTGTCGGTGCGTTGATCCCACTGAACCCTTAATGTCCACTGGGGATCGCATGTGCAGCCTTGCTAGGAAATCATAACAATGGCTGCCACCATCAGGCCCAGTAGTCTGAGGAATGTCCTGGCTGTAGCATATCTGCTGCTGAAAGCACTTGGGCATTCTGCCCTGTCCTTGGGCAAGACAGCTGATCACTGAGCAGTGTCCAGTGTAACTCCTATGTACTGGAGATGCTGATAAGGGGTCAAGACTGACTTGGGCAGATTGACCATAATCCCTAAGGCATGAAACAGCTGTCTGGTATGTGCTACGGTGTAAGACAGGTGGTCATCGGACTGAACTTTGAGCAGCCTGTCATCCAGATAGGGAAGACAAGTATTCCTCCTTCTGAGGGTTGCTGCCACCACTGCTAAGCATTTGGTAAATACCTGTGGCACAGATGACAAGCCAAAGGGCAATATCCTGAACTGGTAGTGTTCCCCTGAAATAGGAACTTGAGATACTTCTTGTGGGGTTGAACACCTTGATATGCAGGTATGCATCCAGCATGTCCAGGAAGCATATCCAGTCACCGCTTGCAGAAGGGCAGCAGGATTTGCAGAGTAACCATCCTAAACTTTTGTACTGAATATAGAGTTCAAAACGCCTCAGTTCCAGAATGGGCCTTAGTCCCCTGTGGATTTGAGGACTAGGAAGAAATAAGAGCAGAACCCCTATACCTCTATTCCCAGGAACTGGTTCTATGGTCTTCTTGCAGCAGAGTACGCATCTCCAGTAGCACTGGTATGTGATCTGGAAGATAAGTAGAGGGAATTGGTGGCTGTTCTATAGGCAGTTCCAGGAGTTCTAGAGCATGACTGTGCTCTATGAGCTGCAAGCATCTGTTCTAAGTTCCCTCCACCTGGACAAGTGACCCCTACCACCACCACCTCCTGCAGTACTGGGGAGTCTGGTAAGGAGTCAGGTTGAAGCTGAACCGTGGCTAAGGCCACACCTCCACCTCTGGAGGTTCAACAGCAGTACAGGAAGGGGCAGGCAAAGCTGGCCCTGCTCTGTCTTGCCCTGATGTTAGGACCCCATCCAGGGTCTGTGGGTGGCATGTCGAAAGGGCACCCTCTGCCCACTTCTTAGCTGGGTGTGATAAAGTGATTGGACTGACCTAAGAGTCCTGCCTGAAGCTTCAAGGTCAGAAAGGATATCCTGCACATCTTCCCAAAGACCCAGTAACCTCTGAAAGGCATTTAGGATGAACTGCTGGACATCACTAGCAAATCCCAACACTTGGAGCCAAGAATGCCTCCTTTGGCAGATGTCAGTAGACCTCAAGAGGTGCTTACATACAGTAAATCAGCCCCAGTCTGGAGGGCCTTGAGCATCTCCTGTTTCTGGGGACTCTCCGTCAGGGCCTGGGCTGCTGCGTTAGCCATTTTTCAGAAGGTATTCTGGAATTTGAGTATATGGGCCTGGTAGTTAGCAATTCTGAGGCCCAGTGTGGCAGAGGCAAAAGTTATCTTGCCCATCAGGTCCAGCTTTCTCAAATCCTTATCTGGTGGGAGAGAGCTGAGGTGTTTAGGCACCATAGACCTATTATGGGCTGCCTTATGACCACGAATCTACAGTACCTCAGATTGCCCTGCAAAAAAAAAAAAAAGCTTTCCTGATAGGTCCTGGTATAGCTTGTCTGACTTCCTGGGCATGGCAGGGATCAACCTAGCGCCTGTACCACGTAGCAAGGGTAGCATCCTCTAATGCAGCCAGCAGAGAAGAAATGACCAGAGGTAGAGAGTCTGGCAATTTGAGAAACTCCACCAAGTTTCTGCTAATGATGTCCTGTTCCTGGGCATGAAACCCAATGGCAGTTTGGAGCTGTCTCATCATGACAATGAAGCTGTGGTCCTGAGAAAGGGACCTAGGGGTATAGTGTAGAGACCTCAGTCCTGGTAGAAACAGTGGAGCCTGATCGATCACTACCCCCACTCATGTCTTCATCCTCTTGTGGCATAAGGTCAGGTACATATTCCTGATCCTTGCTGACATGCTCAGTAGGCTGCAAAGTGGGTAGCGAAGACACCAACACCCTGGAACGAGCAGGGTGCATCGACAAGGCAGGCGCCAACATGGGGGCTGGTCTGGCAGGCCCTGAAGGAGGAACAAGGTGCTGTAAGATCTTCATGAAGGAGAAGAGCACCGCCTGTATGTTGACGGTGGCCTGCATTGCAGGGGTGCCTTGGGGTGTTGGACAGGGGTGGCTAGTTTCTGACATCGAAGAAACCCCTTGAGGCATCAACAGTGGCAGCTGGAGCCCCAACATCAATCAAGTCTTTGCTGGCCACGGGAGGTCCAGCAGAACCCAATGCCAGCCGACCTGGGGTAGCTGAGGCATAAGCGGCAGGGTGTGCAGCATCAGTTGAGGCATCAACAGCCCAGACATTAATGAGCATTCGCCAGCCATGAGAGATCTGGTGGAACTCACTGCCAAATCTGACCTATGGGAACGAGGGTTTGTGGCAGGAGGCCACCACCAAAGCAGATGATGTCGCTGCAATGGTCAGTGCCGAGGACAGCAGTGACTGAGAGTAGACTAAGGGGATTTATCCTTACTCTGCTCCCTCTCCTGGTGTTTGTGCTTGCTTGAAGACTTGTCCGAGGCCTTGGAGGAATGTGAACCCAAGGACTCGACCAGAGACACAGAGAAGCTTCTGCCTGGAGCTCCTTTCCATCCTGGCTACCTTCTGCTCTAAGAGGAAAGACTGCAGGGCTTTCTGGTAGCATTGCTGGTGGCTTGGTTGAATTTTAGGCAGTGTTTGCAGGCATTGGGTCATGGACCTCTCAAGACAGCGGGGCGCTGAACATTGTAGTCGTCATGGAGTAGATTTTTCCACTGTACTCACAATAATGAAAGAGCTTAGTGGGATCTTTCATCGACATATTAACCGACGGCAATCACTTTAGAAATAAAGTGATAACGCATCGGGGAGAAAATAAAAGAGTAGAAAATTGAGAATTGGCGGTCGACTGAAGAGACGGTGTCTCCGTGGAGTCCGATGAGTATGGTCAATGGCAGGAAAAGAACTGAAGAGGGCGCGAGGCCACCCAGACTTATATAGTGGAGGATGTTGACATCCAGCATTGCCAAGGGTGGCCCTAGTAGACTGCAAGCGGAAAAGTTGCTGTGTGGTCCTAGCACCTGGTGTCTATAGTTCCATAGGCCTGGCCTGATGAAAGAGATATCCTCAAGAAGATAAAAAGTTTTGAGGGAGGGAGGTGGACACTAGTCCTTTTGAAAGTGAGAGTCCTGAAAAGACTTGCTAATCTAAAGGTGGCCGGAGTAATGGGGCCTGATGAGGTGCATCCAAGGGTATTGAGGGAGCTCAGGGAAATACTGGCTGCACCTCTGACAGTTCTATTTAACAACTCACTGGAAACAGGAGTGGTTCCAGAGGACTGGAGGAGGGCAGATGTAGTCCCACTACACAAAAGTGGTAGTAGGGAGGAGGCAGGCAATTACAGACCAGTCAGACAGATATCGGTGATGGAAAAGTTAATGGAATCACTGCTGAATGAAAGGATTGTGGAATATCTTGAATCCAGTGGCTTACAAGACCAGTGGTAGCATGGTTTTACAGAGAGGAAGTCATGTCAAATGAATCTGATAGATTTCTTTTACTGGGTGACCAAGGAACTAGGTAACGGTGGACTGGTGGATGTGGACAACCTAGATTTCAGTAGCAGTTCAACACCATTCCACATAGGAGACTAGTAAGTAAGCTGGTAGCTTAGAGTAGGTCCATAAGTGGAAAGCTGGATAAGAAATTGGTTAGGATAGGCAACAGAGAGTGTTGTAAACAGAGTTCACTCCAAGGAAGGAGGGTGACCAGTGGGTGCCTCAAGGAACAGTGTTGGGACCAGTCCTCTTAATGTCTTTATAACTGACATTGCAGAGAAGCTGGAAGGAAAGGTCTGCCTCTTGTGGATGACACTAAAATCTGCACACGTGGACACTCCATGGGGTGGAAAAGGATGAGCAGAGACCTGAGAAAACTAGAGGAGTGATCAAGGGTATGGCAGCTGGGTTTCAATGCAAAATGTACAAAATAATGCACTTAGGGCACAGAAACTTGGGATGGAGTACAAATGGGTGGAGTGGTATTGACGACCACCAAGCAGGAAAGAGACCAGGGTAATCATATCAGATTACCTAAAAGTGGCCAGGCAGTGCAACAAGGCAGTAAGGAGGGTGAGAGGGATGCTGGTGCATAGGGAGGTATCACTGCAGAAAGAGGGAGGTGGTGTTGCCTCTGTATAGATCGCTGGTAAGACCCCACCCAGAGCACAGTGTCCAGGTCTGGAGATCACATCTCCAAAGGATATAGACAGAGTGGAGGCAGTCCAGAGGGGGAACAACAAAATGGTGCAGGGTGGAAAAGAGGAGAGGGAGATGAGACAGAGACCTTTAAATACCTCACAGGGTAAATAAGGAACAGGAGAGGAGTATTTTTAAGGGGACATGCTATGCAGCTGGAGGGGAAGATTCGGAGAGATGTGAGGAAGTACTCTTCACAGAAAGAGGGTGAACTCCTGGAACAGCCTTCCAGTCGAGGTGGGGGGGTGGAAACCATGGTGAGGTTCAAGAATGCATGGATAAGCACAAGGAATCACAGTAGAAAGGAAGGGAGGGAGAAACAGCTGTAGATTAGGCATGGTCTGAGGTAATAGTGCAGGTAGGGAGAAATGGGCAGGCTGGATGGGCCAAGCAGTCCTTATCTGCTGTCAAATTATGTTTCTATGTCAAATTCTATTTTCCATGAGGATGGGAACGTGCTGCAGTGTGCTTACAGAAGAACAGCTCTTACTCTGCTGCTCAAAAACAGCTTTAATTTATAAACAGCAGTGGAAGGATTAAAATACCACAGTATTCACATTCTGAGTTCATGCAAACCATACAGACTCACTTCAACAGGATTACTTGCATCCCAAATTTTATTGTGACTTACTTGGGGATTTATTATGAGGTAACTAGATCAGCTGACTGTGCAAAGAACACTATTCTGTCATGTTATTTTATTATGATCAACCCCCTTTGAATAAGCTTCCAAACATTACTGTTACAGTTTGACACTTGCTAAAAGAGGACTGGTCTGTAGTATCCGGCATCTTCATAAACACTACTTGTTAAAGTCTGCCCTGTTCCGTAGTGTGAGTCCAGTTTAAGTAGTATCAACGCGGCATATTCTGTTCCTCTCCACCAACAAACATAGAAGGCTCTCTGGTATTGAGGAGAACAACTTCCATTCTCTAAAAGTCCATGGTTTAACACTGGGAATCTGGAACTCATGTGCAATCCATGGAATCGATGGGTAAGCACAGTCCAGTGAGTAACTTTTAATACCACATGCTGTTATTTGTTTTATATGGATTTTCATGGTCAATGACCATGGACAATTCACAGAATCTATGGCCATCTAAAGAATTAACTTAATATTTCTAGCATGGAACATCTATGGGAAGTTGCTTCTAGAAATCTGAAACATGGAACCGAAGACCAAGTTGAAAGGATAATTTTCAGTGAAGGCTCTGCAGTCTAATGGTTACAGTACAGGACTGTGAGCCTGTAGACTCACTTTGAATCTCACCTCCACTGCCATGTAGTTATTTATTTATTTATTAGATTTTGGCAACCAGGTAGGCTCACTGAGATAAGGAGTCCCTTTCTCAGGAGTGCCCAGGAATAGTTTTTAATTACAAGGAATGACGGAAAACCACAGAAACTGAATCTCATTACTCCAAATTTTTCCATGGACAGGAATCAATGGCATTCCATGGATATTTTAGAGAAGGGTTAGTCTATGGTGACCCAGGGCCACCACACCAGAATTCTGTTTCAGGTCCTATCCCAAACTGATCCACCTCAGGATGGAAAAGGTCACCAATCAGAACACAAGTGTTTGAACTACCATGCCAGCAGAAAAGCACACTTCTTTCCAATGATAACCCAGGAGTCTGGTGAAGCTCTTATCAGGCTTGAAGCAGGTTTTACCATAGCGCGTCGACAGCGCTAGCACCGATATCCCCTACCTCAACAGCTACCATGCCCGACTATACGGCACTGTAGCCTCGGGGATGTCAGTGCATACAATGAAGAACTGTGCCCCGAACCTCCGACGTGGGGGGCACCGGTCTCTAGGATTACTGGTCAGAGCTGGACTGGGGGATGAGGCGAAACACCCAGCAAGGCTGTCCCAGTCACTGCAAAGACTATCACAGTGACGTGCAGGTTTTGCCCGATTCCAGTCGCTGTGATGGTCTTCGAGTGTCGGAGTCGCTGCAGTGACGGTATACCCTTGAAACATCATATTTTGATACTTGGATGCCGCTGCAAAGGAGAATGAGACAACTTAACATTTACAAGTGCAACCATTACAGCCCAAGATTAATAAATCCTTCCACTAGATCTCACCAAACTGGGATGCTCCTGTAAAGTGCGTTATTTCTTCTAGCACAGTCCTTGATATAGAGCACAGGCACAAAGCTAGAACCAGATAACAGGCCCGCTACTACTGCCAGACTACAGCCTCTGCAGAACACAAACAAAAAACAAAACAACTGTTTGCAGCAAAGAAACATGCACAACAGGAAATGGGACAGTTTATATGTGCTATAAGCATAAGTGACATGGTGAGCTTTTCATAGACCATTACAGCTTCTGCTAGTTTTTATACTGTGGCTATGCCATAAAACTCAACTCACTGCTTGACTGTTGGAATAATGTTGCAGATTGTTTAATGGGAATTTAAATGCGAGTGTTAAAACTTGCCATAATGCTCAGGGCCGCTAATGAGGGCAATGCTTCTGTGTTGGCTTGATACTTATATAGAGAGGAATTATTTGAATTGACAGTTGTTTGCAAAGTTCAGAGTTTCAAAAATGATGCTTCTGCTCTTGGTGTGATGTATACAGCGGCCTGTACCTGGAAGTAGACATACTGTATCAAGTTCTGTTCCCTTCATACCTCATCAGCATTGTGACCTTGTTCATTGTGACATCACCTTACCAATCTAGTGACAGGTGAGTGGCTCTTTATAATCAGTCATGACGAGATCATCTGTAAAGTCTCAGTGTTGATGAGGCATGTAGATACATCAGCCTCCAGGCGCAGTATCGCTTCATGCATCATATTTAGTACTGTCAGGCAGAACTTCTAACTAGCAAAAGGAAAAATAAAATAATTCAGATATAAAAGTAGCTTGCCCTCTTGTAAAACCTCCAGTATTTTCAGAGTGTATGTTAGCTCTTTAATTGGGTAAGATCAGTAACCCTCACTAAGACACCTTCACTTCACTGTCAAATATTGTTTTGAAATTTTTAGCTTGCTGTACACATATTAAATGGCAGATCAGTATAGCCCTCTACTTACAATTCCATAAAGGTGAAATGGAAGCATGGGGATAGGATTACACAGATCTGAGATTCATTTGAAGCTGGAACTAGTGAGACAACTACAAAATCAAAAGCCCCAATGTGAATGAGTGGTGCCAGTTTAGCATAAAATGGTTCTCTGTGCCTTGGAAGGGTTGATGTAAAATGAACAGTCATCTTTTAATACGTTAGCTAGCACAGAAGGACTGTCCTCACTGATGTTCTGGGCAGTGGGTGGCTTCAGTACAGTAGTAACTCTCTGAAGAAAAGGGAACCGCAAGGCGAAGGAAGGAAAGAAGAAAGGAGGGGAAGGGCAGCAGTATACTAACCTGAGCTACTGAGACAGCTCATTATCAGTCCATTCCAGGTGCCAGGACACTGGCAACTGGAGAAACTCGGCATGTAAAAATCACACTGTCACCAGTGGGTAAAATGCCATTCCCAGGTAAACACAGCATGTTTTTGTTGTTGGAGGGATAACATTGGGAAAGTGTAATTGTTATTACTATCTTAGTAGGTCAATGTAACAAACTGGAATCTGCATTTCCTTTGCTACATCACTCACTGACTCTCAAGCAAACCAGCCAGTGCAAAGAGGCATACACAGTAAGGCATGGAGGATACTGGGGTGTATCAGAAGGGTTTTGTTAGCAGGAGAAGTGAGTGATACTGCCCATACATTGTTGGTAAGGCTTTACCTGGAACACTCCTCAGTTCTGGAGCCCTTAACTGAGAAATGACACAGACAGGCAGGATTCAGTAGAGAGGAAGGTCACCAAAATAATCCAGGGATAAAGAGGCAGATCCTGTGAGGAGCAACTGGTGGCCCTGAACATGTACTCGCTGGAGGCCTGACGGGAGAGGGGGACATGACAGGCATATAAGTTTGTGTGGTGATAAACAAGCAGAAATGTGAGACCTGTTGGTTCAAAACACAAAGCAATAACAAGAGGGCATGACTGGAGGTTAGTTGGGAATAGATTCAGGAGGGATGCAAGGTACTTCATTGAGAGGGTGGTGGAGCCATGAAACAGACTGCCATCAGAAGTGGTGGGGGCAGGTACCTGAATGGGTTCAAACATGGGTGGGACAAAGCAAAAGGCTCAGAGTCCTACTGTGGGGATCGGGGAGGTTTGTTGGTGAGGGGAGAGGAGACAACCCCAAGGACATAAGGTCCAGAGGTGAGGAAGCATGATATGAACAGACTCGATGGACTACTGGCCTCTTTCTGCTGACAGATTCTATATAGAGCATGTGGGATCTATATCAACAGTTCTAGACAGGAGCAAAGGAGCAACGCTTGACCTTTAATAAATCTATGAAGGTCGAAAAGCAACTGCAAACAACAGCAAGACATGTCATTTTACTTACATCAACCTTTTCTTCACTGGCTGAGTTTATCCACCCACGACTCATCAGATGGAGCCTCATTGATGGACTGGGGAATAAAAAGTTAGGATAAAACATCAGTAACATACTTTTAAACCTGCATAGGATGTCAGGGTTAAAAATCCTGAGAAATTATAAAGAACAGTTCAAAGAAATGTCATCTGAACAAAGTTTCAGACGAGGTGAGATGGCACTACCCAGGCTCTTGTTAGCTCTTCAGTTTGCTAAACTGCTCTGTAGAAGGTCACATGACTGAAATATCAGCATACATTGCTAGTAGTATGCAACACTGTTCTGGCAGCTGGGTCTTGTCTACAAACTCAAGACAGTGGTAATGAATTTGATAGGACATGCAGACAACGGTAAGGATATTTGGTTTCGCTTTAAAAACTGCTGTTTGAAATGTTTGGAACATATTAAAGAGCAGGTTCTGTATCAGACTTCAGCCCCTCCAGACATATATACAGCAGCTACTAAGTCCCAAATTCATTGTGCCACAAAGTTTTATTTATTACTGTCAGTATTTGCAGAAAACACTCATAATTTACCCCTGGAGCCCAGCAGCCAAAACAGCATGACTTCCTGAGTCGGAGACACACCCCACGCTAGCACGCTTTGTGACTTTGGTAAGAACAAGCACAGGTGCACCTATAGACTACAATGGGAACAGTATTTAAAGTTGTTGGGTTTTTTTGTTTTTTTAACTTTTGGGTGCCGATTTTGACAAATGCTGGCCACCGCTCAACTAACAAGGTCCTTGTTAGTCAAATGGTAGCCAGTATTTTCAAAATCTGCAAACAAAAGAAAACATTTTAAAAACTGTCCCCATTGTAGTCTATGGAGCATGCCCCGCAATCAGCCTTTACCAACATCACAAACGTACAGCGTGGGGGGGGTTCCAACTCAGGAAGTCGGGCCATTTTGGCTGCTAGGCCCAGGGGAAAAATTATGAGTGATTCTTCTGCAAATACTGCCAGCAATACAAAAACTTTGTGGCACAATGAATTTGGGGACAGGTAAGCCAACAGATATGTTTGGGTGGGGGCAAAGTCTGATACTAAAACCTAGGGCCCTATATTCGGAGCCGTCCGGAAGCACGACACAAATGGATGCCACACAAAAAAATGGACTGGCTAGCTCTGATGGATATTTAAACAGAATGCACGATCAGAACAGATCGCACATTCTGTTTGAATATCGGACCTGAATGCACGGCACAAAGCGGTGACCCCATGTCTGGTGCAGCACATCTAGGTTCGGGCTGAAGACCGCCAGTGGGAGAAGCATGGTGCATACCAGGATGTACCATTTCCCCAAGGATGCCATTCAGCCAAAATATGTTGTTAATGAGGCATGCATGGTGCAAAGGGACCTCACGCATGCCCATTATGGGCTCATCAGTATGGCTGCGCCCAGCGGAATGCACTGGCCCAACCCTCCTAGCCCCAATCCCCATTAAAAGAAATGTAGCTCCTTCCTCATCTTTTCCATAGTGTAGTGTCCCTTCCCGCCCACAATCCCCAGTGAAATAAAGTTGTGTTGTTCATCCTCATTCTTCCATAGTGTAAACATTATTCCTCAGCCCCTATCTCAGTTATAATAAATAAATGTAGCTCTGATCCCACTTTTCCATAGTGCAGTGTCTCCTTCCCAGCCCCGATCCCTGTAAGAATAAAATCAAGACAGTCCTCTCTTTCCATAGCGTAGTGTCCCTCCTCGATCCTCATGATACCAATGACACTTCATTCACCCTGGTAGTTCAGTGGACCCCCACCTCATCTCGCAGCCCATAGGAGGTACCACTATCTCAGTGTCCCCAGTGGTCCGTTTCACTCGCAGTGGCTCACCACCCCGCTCCCCACAAACCCAAACACAGCCAGCACTGACACAGCCCTCCTTCACAACCACAGTTAGTTGCTGACTGAACTGTCAATGCGCGGCACTGTACCATGTATACTATGTACTGTGCATGCTCATCGACAGTTCAGCCAGTGGCTGGCCTGGTGATGTGAGGAGGACTGTGCCAGTCGCTGGCTCTGTTCAGGTGGGGGTGAGCAGGGTGGTGGGGCCACTTCCTACCGGGTGAGGGACCGCTTGACAACTGGGGATACCAGGATAGTGGTACATTTTCCCATGGAGCTCAGGTCGAGGAGGGGGTTCCACTAAACTACCAGGGTGGATGGGGGTGGTCATTTGAATTAACATGGGGATCGGGCTGTTGGGGGAGCACTACACTATGGAAAAGAGGGATTGGTGTGGGTTTTATTTTACAATGGAGATTGAGCTGGGGAGGGGGAACACTACATACAGAAAAGTGGGAGTCAGAGCTACATTTATTTCTTATAATGTGGATCGAGGCTGGGAGGGGAGACACTGCACTATGGAAAAGTGGGATCGGAGCTACATTTATGCCTTATAACGGGAATCGGGAGGGGGGATCATGTGACCAGCCCTAGATTGTGTGTGGGTAACTCTCGCCAGGCACAAAGTTAGACTGGTTTTGATTCCTAACTTTGTGTCTGTGCATCTGGCCATGCCTTCACCAGGGGAGGTTCAATACTGCAATGCAGGGAATATGCATGAGGGAGCCTCATTTGTATGCCCGCATCATAATATTCTGCACAGCGATGCAGCTGAGTTTGGCGTGGCACATCGGAGGTTTCTGAATATGGCCACGCCTCTGACGGCAATCCCAAGTCCAGAGATGCGCGTTGCACCTCTTTTGTATGTGGGCCCCACTCTTTAAAGTGATGTTTGATTAAAACAAATACACTCCAAGGAGTGCTGGCTCCAGTCTACCTTTTCAGGCCACCTGGTTTTTACTAGACAAACCCAGGAAGGGATGCATCCATGCAGTTATGTCCTTCTCAAAGACTGAGATGAGCTCTGAATTGCTTCTGTTTATTGCTGTACTGTGTGAACTGAGCTCTTGGGGAATGAATCATTGTTCAGCAGCTCCTCCATGACTATGAGACAGTATGGCAGCTGCTAGTAATTTGAACTGTTTGTCATTACAAATGAGCAAAGTGAGCAAATCGTATTAAATATGAGGATTTGTTTGCCAGGACTGAGCAAGAAATAAATGCAAGAGTTGATTTCAGTATGGAAAACAAAAGGAAAAAGAGTGCAGTATTGCTTTTGCTCTTTAACACTACTATCATGAAAAGAAAACGGAGGGGTTGAGAGTTCAAACCTCCATCATTTGGGATGGATGATAACATGTTTTTCACGTAATGAGAACAAGTTCTAAATAAATACTGAAGTGATTATTTCTTCTAGTTGTGAAAAATAAACTAGGAGAGATTCTGAAATAAATGAATGAAAAGATGAAAGAGACAAAAACAGACTTAGAAGGGTTGGAAAGAAACAGTACAGGGGTCTGCATTACCTTACACTGAAGTGAATTTTAAAAATATTCAAGGTTGATTTAAAGGCAGATAAGAAGAGGAGCCAGAAAGATATTTATTTATTTAGTTTTGTTTACCAGGCAGGTGCACTAGACAAATACAATGCCTATTTTCAGGCACGATCAGGAGAAGCAACAATAAATAAACATTAGTACAGAGGCATAGTGGTACAAAGGACAATGATTCAAACATCAACAAAGGACAGACTACTGAAGGGCAGAGACTTATGCATAAAAGGAACATGCAGAGTTTTAACTATAAAAGGCATACTAAAAACACAATATAACAGGCAGTACAAGGTATTAGTCACAAAAGCATGAATCTAAGAGTTCCTGAGATTAGGCTAAATGAGTTCCAGAGTTTACAGGCAGAGACAGAAAGAGTGTTGATATTGATGACTACCAATGGGATGGTACATAATTGGCAGAATCAAAAAAAAAATAAAAAAGACAGAACCGTTTAAATACAGAAACAGAATATTAGATGCGGATACCTTTGCCACTTCTTAAACTGAATCAGACAAAAATACAAAAGAAAAAAATATAAATACCAATGGGAATTTTTTAGAGGTAGCAGAGAAATGAATAGCTCAATCAGAACACAGGAAGAAGAAGAAAGGATGAGGGGCCAGAAAAATGACAAAAGGAGGCAGAGGAAATGGTAGGAGAAGCAATTAGAACTCCCAGTGACTGAGATGGCCATCGAGGTTACAGAGCTGGAGCTGATTAATGGAGTGAGATAACTTTGACTACAGCACAAACAAATCTTTTGCGAAGGACTTTTGCACATGTTCCAATTACAAAATAAATGCCTTTAATTTGTGTACAGATCTTTATAAGTTTTGGACAGCTACCTCTTAAAGCCTACCTTGGGAGAATACCACTTCACAGTTTGTACAGACTAGGACTGTACAAAGACAAGAAATTGGCAATGAGGATCAAGTGGTTAATAAAACTGAGGTACAACCAGTGAGGAAATATACCCTTTGCAAACATTCCAATTTTACCCCACCATCCTCAATGAACTCACTGGCTATAAATGTTTATTGTAATCTTGTGGAAACTGAGATCAACAGAGTTTTGGCAGCTCGTGATAACAAACAAAAGGAAAATCTTACAAAAGTGAAAAACTGGGCCTTTAGGAATGGAAAGCAGAAGAAAGCCTGCTGATCAAATCCACTGAAAGAAGTGGAACAATTGTTATCTGGCACAAGAAAACTGAGAATTTTATAAAATGTAACTATGACCCCACTGAGGACATGAAACACAAAGTAGACACCTTTTGAATGAAGCGCTTAAAAGAGGGATTGTGACAGAGAAAGCATTTAAGTTTATGCAAGTACAAACCTATTAAGCCAGCATTGTACTTTTGCCTAAATTACATAAAGATCAGGCTTACTCACGGGGAGGCCAACTGTGGCGATAAGTAGCAGTATGGAGAATGTATCTAAATATGTAGACACATTTCTGAAACTGTGGGTTAAAAAGCTACAGTCAGATTTCCAGGCTACTAGAGATGTCTTACCTCAACTTAAGATGTACAATGTGAAGTGGGCTTATATTTGATAACATTAGACACTTACAGCCTCTACAATATCATCCCCACATAGGCGGGTAACTGCATTGAGACGCTAATACAGTACCACCCACAGAATGTATACTAAGTTGGTAGAATTAGCACTGACAAATAACTGTTTTATATTTAAAAACAAGTTTTTCAGACAAATCAAAAGGACTCATGATGGGCACAACATTCTCAACCACCTACACAAATCTGTCGTGATTATGGAAGGAAAGTCCATCAATAACCGGGGCAAATCATTTTACAAATATATTCAAGTACAGAAGCAGTATATCGATGACTGCTTGGTGATATGTACAGGACCTTAAGAGAAACTGATGGTCTCCTACTGCACCATCAATACATGGAACATTAATTTGAAATATACAGCAAGAATTAATAAAGAAACCATTGACTTTTTGATTTAAGGATAACAAAAGAGGAGGTGCTTTGAAAATTAAAGTGTTCAGAAAACAAATGGAAGAAACATAGTGTTACATTTGACAGACACCAAAGGTCACTGGTTAAAAATATTCTAGTGGGTCAGATGCTACGGATGAAGAACTGCTCTACAAGTGACAAGTTTGAGATAATATCAAAAGAAATGGCAAGCAGATTAATGCAAAGGAGCTACACAATACAATTGATGATCAAAGCAATGATAAAAGCGAAAAATACATCGAGGGCAAACAACCTGAGAAAAATAAAGCAGACTATGAAATCAGAGAACAAATTAACATTCATAACCAAATACAGTGAATATGCAGGGTTGATTAGCTCAATGTTGAAAACAAAATGACCAGTTTCAGCAGGAGATCAAAGTTTGGGAGATCTCCATCTAATTCCACCAAGAGTAACTTTGGATGTAGACAGAACATCAAAGATCAAATTGTGTGCAGTTTGTATAAAGAAGAAATACCAAACTGATATGAATAAAAATCAACTAAAGGGAATTACAAATGCAGAACTGTGTCTACTGTGGCAACACTGTGAATCCGTGCAGATTTTCAGATCCTCATATGGGCAAAGAATACAGCATTAATTCATATGGCCAAAGATGTCTATATACTGGTAGGCCCATGTGGTCTGGTCTATGTGAGCCAGAACAAAAGATCACTGAAAATGCTGACTGGGAAGCATAAAGCAGCTATTAGATAACAGATTGAAAGCTATGCCATAGCCAGAAATTCTAAAGAAACAGGACATTAGGTCTAATACAAGTCTCCATTTCTACTGCATAGAAAAAGTAACCCTGTCTGTTCATGGTGTGGACTGGATGAAAAGCTGCTACAATGGAAGGTGTCTTGGATACATACTCAGGATGTGGTACAGCCAAGATAACTAAATGAAAAAATTAGCCTGCACTGTTTTCTGGACTGAATTATTTGTTGTCTATTTGACTGCATTCCTTCTGTGATCATATATTTAAATACTGGTCATAGAATCATGATGGCAAGAAAGGACCTTTCTGGCCCATCGAGTCTGCCACTACCCACCCCCCACCCCCACACTCATCACCTTTAGCAAGAGACCTCCCTTCCCCAACTGGTCAACCCCTTATGTCTGTCCCATGCCCTCTTGAATCCCTCCACTGTTTTGGCCTCACCACCTCCTCAGGTAGTTTGTTCCAGGACTCCATCACCCTCTCCGTGAAGTAACACCCTGACACCCCCTCACACTGCCATTAAATCGCTCTCCTTCTAATCTTAGACTGAGACATCTAGTTTTATGCCCCACTTTCCTTGTAAATAAGCTCCCTCCCTCACCTTATTAATCCCCTTCACGCATTTGAACGCTTCTATTATGTCCCCTCCCTTCTGGTCTCCAATGGGTACAGATCTAATTCCTTCCACCTCTCCACCTCTCCTCATATGGCTTCCTATGCATAATTTTTAATCATATTTTATTTTGACAGTGATACAGTATTTGTACAATTTTTGGGGAATTTTTCCTTCCCTGTTACAATCCCCACCCTCCATTTTTTCCTCCTTAGTCACCTCCTTTTTCCTCCCCTGACCACTATGCCCTTTGCTCTATTCCCTATTCTCTCCTCCCTTTCACCTTCTCCCTCTCACTGTACATTATGTTTTTAATGGTCTGGAGTGTGTTGCAGTAATACTGGTACACTTTAGTCAATTATTTGCACAGCAAATTTAGCACATTTTATGCAAATGCACTTTAATAGAGGTCTCTATCAGGTTTTTCTTAATTTTAGGACTAGGGTCTAATGCAGTATGGTTGCTATCCACCAGGTGGCGTGTTGATGAGCAAATACACTATAAGGATTGTTTGTATACCTGGCAAACTACTCTGAAGATCACATGACCGAAACGTCAGCATGCAGCATCTGTTTGTGACAGTACTCTGCAGCTGGTCTCATCTACAAACTCAAGAGAGTGGTAATAAATTTGATAGGACATGCAGACAATGGAAATAATATCTGATTGCTGCTTTAAAAGTGCTGTTTGAAATGTATGGAACACATTAAATTGGGTTGAATGAAAGCAAAAACACTTCCAAAGAGTGCTGATTCCAGTCGTGCTTTTTAACCCATCTGGTTATTATTGGTCTTAATCTCCATACTTTTATGTGCTTTCAGCCTTCTAGAATTTTTAAACCATGGAACTGACTGCTACCAGATTTACAAGATCCAAAGAGAAGGGAAGGTTGGCAGTCATGTACCTACCAGGATACTGATAGTCACCCAAATGAAACTAGTCTTAATGTGGCAAAGCCTGAACTGCTCCCCGCCCCACTGGAAGATGACTGAAATGCAGCTAGTTAGAGATCTCCCCACCACAGGCCAGACCTTTTGCCTCACCTGAAGAAAACTGAGAAGGGTATCCTTCTTTGGGAGTACTGACTACACTGGAGGATGGCGACAGGGGACACAAAGGGCATACAATGCAGAACATGTGGAGATATGTGTGGTGGGCCTGGATGAGAAATTCGACCTGCCTTGATGGACTCATGGTTTAGGCAGCAAGCACAGCTGGCATTCTGTGCCCCATGGCAAATTATGCAGGGCTCTTTGATGCCATTCAATACATGGCCCAGAATTTCATCTTGAAGCCAACACACAGGCTTAGATATTATCAAATTAGAAATTATGTTCAAACCATCTTTAACAAACCTACAACTATTAGAGTCCTGGATGCCCTCCCCACCTCCATTTGAAATAGGTGGGGTTTCTCACGGGAGAAGAGCATCACTCTTTCATATAACAATTACCTGCAAGATCTTGGAAATAATACACAGTTAGTAAGAATCAAATGGGAAGGGATCTTGCAATTGGGATTGTACCGAAGCACGGGAGAAAATCTGGATTTCCACAGGCCACTACCTCCTATATCCGATACTTCCTGGTGCCTAATGTTCAGACTAAATTGCTCCAGATAGGTCGGCAGCCTGCTGGCAGGGTTGTGGGGAAAATCAGCAGGCCATGCTCATAATTTTGGAGCTGTCCACAGATCCAACATAACTGGACAGAAGTTATCGGTCACCTGCAGGCCATTTTTGTTGAAATGAGAGAGGTTGGCCCAGAACATACAGTATAATACTGGGATTAGCGAGACAACTAAAAGGTAAAGAGGCTAAATATCTGTGGGCTTATTGGTGGCTATGGCCTTGAAGGCCATCACAAGACGTTGGTTGCAAACAGACCCACCAGTGATACCTGAGGGGTTAAAATCATCTCCCAGATACAAGAAATGGAAAGTATTACTTTTTCTATCCAACATCGATTACTACAATATGTTAACAGATGGACCAGATGGGAGATGTATGATTTGAACATGTAATTATTTCACTGTAACATTAATTTCAGGGATTATTACCTACATAAATTAATAAAGAGAAGGGAGGGGTTAAAAAGGTTTAGTTAGCCGGACCAATGAGATGGGGGGTCATATAGGCAGGGAGAACAGAGGCCATCAAAGTAAATCAAATCAAATGAACTCAGTGTCTTTACATAAATATTTATGGTAGAGTAATTTTTCCCTTTTTTTCAGGAGTCTTAGGAGTAAATGTAAACTGTTCTTGGTGTGTGGGCTACATGGCTTTGGCTTGCTAAATTCTGAAGAAAATATTAAAAGCGGGGAGGTGGAAGGGACGGAACTGCAGCATTACCTTGTAGTTGTTAATGAGTCTGTCTGTTTATAATGTTACATAATGTTTATGTAACCAGATTTACTTTATATGTCTGTTACTTAATGGTCTGCATTTACAACAACAGGCAAGACAATTACTCATTATTGATCGAGCTATGGTATGGAACATGTAATATGCTTTTATGCAATTGATTGCATGAAAATTTAATATTCTCTTTCTGATAAAACAATAAAGAGAGGTATAAAATAAAAAGTACAAGATCCAGAGATCCTGGCACCAACTCCGGACATGTCAGTTGTCGGCTATTCTGTCCAGGGATAGGTGTTTTATTAGGATACAAGAACTGGGGTTTAATATTAAAATGCGACTCTACCTAATATAGAGGCACAACCGCACCTTTAGAATACGTGGAATATGGTAGGCGTGTCATGCAAATATGTCTAATATTTTATGTGTGACCTATGATCCCACGTCATGGAGAAGCCAAGAGCGATTCTGCATTAGTCATGGCTCACATGTAAAATAGCAGGCCATTGATTTTAGGCTCATGACATATATTTTATTTATTCTTTAGGCTCCTCTCTAGCTTGGTTCCCATCCTTCAGTTTGGCTTGGTCTCCATCCTTCAGCTCAGGCCCAAACCCATTCCCCTAAATTCTTGGCTCTTATCTCATTCCATCTCACCTTCACCCCATGGGCTTACGTCTCAATCCCGTGGGCTTGACCCCCATGGCCAAACCAAGCTCAAATCTTCAACTTCCTCCAGAGTACAGAGGCAGGAGAACAATGGGTTTGGGGTGAGTGACCAGAAGCAAGGAGCTGGGCCACAGTACACCCACATTCACAATGCTTGAGCAAGGGGTTTAGAACATAGGATTTGCCGGCAGATAAGGACTGCATGGCCCACCTAGTTTGCCTCTTTGTCCCCGCCTAATCTGCCACCACAAACCCTACTTGGTCTCCAGCCACCTCCCCCATGCTTTGATACCAGTTTTCCTTACCCTGTCCCATGAATGCTTGAACCCCACCAGTGTTTTCACCTTCCACCACCCCAGCTGGAAGACTGTTCCAGGTGTCAACTACTTTCTCATTGAAATACTGTACTCCATCACATACTTCCTAAACATCCCTCCAGCTTCAGTGCATGCCCCTGTTTCTTGCAGACCTTCTTTGTGAAAATGCTCCTTCTTGTAGCTTATTCTTCCTTGTGAGGTATTTAAAGGTCTCTATCATTCCCCTTCCAAGGTGTACATGTTTAGATCCCTCAGTCTCTCCACATAGGACATTTGCTGCAGCCCCTGCACCATTTATGCTGCCCTTCTTGGATGGTTGATTCTGCTTTTCATTGCCACCCTCCCCTTGGAAAGTCAGAATGTCGGGTTTAATGCTCATGCATACTATGCATGGCCAAAAGGAACCCTGCTGACAACTCCCTCCCCATACCTCTGCTGCACTAGCTTTGGTGGTCTCCCAGGTGGCAGTGTTGTAGTGGGGTAGCTGCCCTCCTCCTGAAGGGAGACTGAAAGAGAGAGCATCCTGTGGGATGTTCAAACCTCCTACTTGTGGCTAGCCCCTGACCACCCACATTTATGCCCAAACCTGGGTAGCAGACATCGCGAGCAGTAGTGCTACTGCTGCACCAGTGGGCTGGCTCAGCTCAGGTCATGCCCGATATATGCAATGGCATGCGCTTGTGCTGTAAAATGGCTAGATGTGCTGCTGCATCTAGAAAGGTAAAGTTCAGTAAAGAAAACTTTCTAAATACAATCAAGTCCCAAAATGAAATGAAGTCAGGTTTCTATTCTGAAGCACTAAGTATTTGCTTGGTCATCCACCTAGACTCCTGTAGCTGCCTGACAAGGAAACATAACCTTGATATTATATATAGGGATATATGGTGGCCTGACTCAAAATATATAAATTTACTTTAAGTGTGTGGGGGCATGACCATAGCTTATGGGTCACAGAGACATGAGTGAAATCTGAAAGTCCTGCCTCCTCACAAGTGATGATAAAGTGCATACTTTCAGTCAGACCACTGCATAGTTGATTTATACAATATTAGTACACTAGTTTAACTTATAAACTCCTGTTTGCTTGAAGATTTAACTGTTTGTCTTAGAACTTCAACTGCTAGCGTCAGTGCTATACAGTGCTATTGTGAAGACATCAGTATTGTGAAAGCTGGTCTCTGATTGGGTCAGTACTCCATTACTATGCTACTAACCTTCAAGATCACAATTGTGATAAAGTACAGCTATGTAAGAACCACGTAATAGTAGATCTTCAAGAGGATCTCTTGCAGCAAGCCATACCTATGGAACCATAGCCGCCAGGCACTAGTACCACACAGAAACTTTTCTAGATAGCAGTCTACCAGGGTGCCGCCCACTCCGACATCATACACTAATATCGGCCTATCCTATAAGAGTGAGTGGCCCCACGCCCTCCTCAGTTCTCCCGCCACAGACCATAAGACACCAGTTACCTATCACCAGCTGAGGGAACCGATGAGGAACTGAATGTTCAAGCCAAAAGAAAACAATGGAAAAAGAGGCACAGACATAGACAGGCCTCCCAGACCAAGGGGAAGAAGGGAGGGAGGAGGGATGAGATGTCCTGCTGCAAGAGATCCTCTCAAGATATACTGTTACTGTAAATACTTACGTAACTATACTATCTTACTTTGAGGGTATCTCTTGCAGTAGGCTACACCTATGGAATGAGTCCCAAGCAGTTCCACCATCAAACAGCACAGTCTGAATGCAGGAAACCTCGAGTCTAAGAAAGTAGGCCTTGGAGAACTGCTAGTCCAGAGCCAATCCTACGCCTAGAGGCAATGTCCAGACTGTAGCCCTTGGTAAAGGTGGACAGAACTCCAAGTGGCAGCAGCACAGATCTCTGCAGCCACGACACCTTCTGGAAATAGGCAACAAAGTGGCCATGTTTTAGAAGAGTTGCCACGAACAACGCAGATCCTTGCCACACTTCCTGTAGCAATAGTGATACAGTTGGCCAACCATTTGGACAAGCTTTTGAAACAGGGATGCCCCTTTCACAGGGGAGAAAGAACAACTGAGAGGACTTTATACAGTCCTTCATATAGTGTCTGTAGTAACGAGAATTCTATGCACATCTGCAGTGTGCATAATGCTTCACCTGGATTGGCATGCTCTGGGTAATAAACAGGAACATGGATGGATAGATTCAAAATAAACTCAAGACACCACTTTAGGGACAAACTTAAGCTTAGTACACAAAACACCCTGTCTGTGGAAAATCAATAACGCTGCTCTTTACCGAGCACCTGTAGCCCTGAAATTCTTCAACAGAAGTAATAGTAACTTAAAAAACACCTTCCACGACAAAAGGCATAGCTTGCATGTCACTGCCGCTCAAAAGGAGCCAAAGTAAGTTTTTCTAACATAAAATTCAAGTCCCAAGGTGGGACTGGGTTGTGGATAGGAGTCTCATGTGAAGAATGCCTCTCAGTAAAGTACGGGACACCTCAGTTGTGCGACCATACGGCCATTAACAGGCACATGGAAGGCAGAGATGTATTTATTTTATTTATGAAAATGTCAGATAACACCTTTGAGCAAACTGCTCTTTTACAAAGGTTCCACATCATGGACATTGGACAGGTATAGACAAGAACTGGCAGGTAGATAACAGTTAATACAATTACAGCACATGAGCTGTCAGTGGTTTTGTCCAGATAAGACAAGACAATAAAGTTAATAACAGGTAAAACATTACAGAATGCATGAGCTGCCAAAGGCTTTGTCAGGATCAGCGTGGACAGAAGCAATGGTGCAATATTGCCAGACATTATACAAGAGAGTCTGGGAGTTACAATTGAAATAGTGATCTGACAAGTGCATGAGAGGGCCAGAGGTAGCTGGTAAGAGGACAAGGTAGTAGGGGACAGGCAAGAACCAAGGGGTGGAGGACAGAAGGGATAAGGTAGGTGGTGAAGGAGAGAGTAGGTGAGGAAATGGCTGGCATGTGCACCTTAAGAGAGCAGTACTTCAGGCCAGAGTCTAGGACAGTAAGTACTCCAGAATCTGATTCACGGACAGGTAAAGGAGTCCAGCTGACGTGAAGCAGCCTGTAGCACAAAGCGCTTCCACTTCACAGAATAAGTGGCTTTAGTGGACTCACTCCTGGCTGCCACTAGGACATCAGCGCCACCCACGTGACACCCCCAATCAAGCTACGGCCATTTCCTCAGGAGCCTGGCTTGAAGATGCATTGATCTGAGGTCTGATGGACCAGGGTGCCCCAGTTCTGGGACAGCAAGCCAGTGCACAGAGGAAGGGTACGGAAGGCTCCACTGTCAGCTGTTGCAATAAAGGGAACCAGATCTGCTGAGGCCAGAATGGGCAATGAGACTCATTATGGTCCTTCCATCTGAAGCTTGATCAGAATCCTCTGAAGCCAGGAGGGTGGATTGTGTACAGAAACCTCCCTTTCCAGGAAAGGGACAATGCGCTCTCACCAGAAAACTCCAGGCCCTGGATCCAGCAAGCAAAAAGCGCAGTTTTGCATTGAGTAGGACACAAAAGGTCCAACTTTCAATGACCCCACCTGTCAAACAGGTCTTCTATTACTAAGGTCAGCTGCTCCCACTTGTGCCTTTGACTGCAACCAGCTTATGGCTTCCACCAGGACATTTTGGATGCCTGAACATGGACAACTGTGATCTACTGTACAATAATAGACTCACTGCTTCCTGACAGAGGGGATGAGTGAGTCCTCTCTTGTTGATGTAGATACTGCCCATCTGCATCAGCAGATGATACGGGATAGCTAAGTCTGGAAGGCATGCAAGGCATAAAGAATGGCCTGCATCTCCAGGACATTTATGTGGATAGAGAACTCCAGCTTGAACAGGTCCCTTGTTTCTGGTGGGGCCCAAGAATGCTCCCAACCCCAAGCATCTGTTGTGAGAATCTGCTGAGGGGAAGGAATGAGGAAAGAAGCCCTTCAAAACAGGTTGCTGAGTTCCATCCATCAAAACAGAACCCTTTTACCAGAGAGGAGACCAAGACGGGCTGTTCCAGGTTGTTGGTACACTGGTCCCACTGGACCCTCACTGTCCATTGGGGAATCACACATGCAATCTGGCCAGAGGCACTGTGACTATAGTTACAGCCATAAGGCCCAAGAGCTGGAGGAAGGTTCTGGCTGAGACATAGCGGCTGTTGTACAGCAGGCGGGTTGAGCTATAAGGCCATCTGTCTGCATTGGGGCAGGAAGGCCATGCCCTGAGAGTAGGGTCCCATGCTCACTGGCAAACTGGACCTATGTTATTTTATTTTTTCTTTATTGGGATATTCAGAAAGACCTTTGAATCAGAGACTCATTTACAAAGGTTTTCCACATATATGAAATTGAATAGGACGGACTTATGTTACAGAAATACAGTACATAAAAAATAACAATAATAATAAAAACAGGTTACATGGTTGTTTCATGGAGGGTTAACAGAGATTTAGGTACTTTAGCACAGCCAGGAGTAAGGAAAAGACAGAGAGATTCTGCAGGAGGCTGACTGTCATGTTTCAGAATGCATTTTTTTATGCAGTACAACCTCATGCTTCCTGCGGTCAGGCAATGAGCAGTTCTGCAGTGATTCTGTGGCACTTCTGTGATGCGCTTTACATTCTCTGGCAACTCAAATGAGCCCCAAAAATAAAATCTAGTTATCCAGAAAGAATGCTCGAGAAAAGGCAGCCTGGGGCAGTTTGGCAGATGCACAGGCAAAGCAATGCAAAGCAAAATCTGGTATCATGATTTAGACTGGATGTAAGGCATGGGGTATAGAAGGATTATTTATTTTTACTGCAGTCTGTTTTATTGTCCCTTGGCTCCCCCACCTGCCCAGTAGTGGCTACCACAGCTGTGCTCTTGAGAATGTCTCCCTGCCTGCCCAGTTGTTGAAGACCAGTATTGCCTTGTTGCAAAACAGTGCTGTTCCAATGGCTCCTCCCACCCACTTGCTTGAAGCCTGGTAGTGATGGTTTGTGTTGTAATGCTGCCTAGTTGCTTCCTCCGCTCACGCAGTTCAACACCAGTGGTGTCATTTGTGTCAATGCCACTTGGCTTCCATATCTTCTCTCTCCCACTCTGTAAGGATTTACTGTGAGGTTACAGAGTAGCTGGACCATTTTACATTAGACAAAGGTCCAGAAAGCCTCAAATCTTTTGGCTGCAGTAATTACTAATACTTTTTAATTCCATAGTTCTGCAACTGGCAAACAGAACTACCATTATTTCTCAGTAAATAGACTTCCTGAAGTTCCCTCAGTGTTTGTAGAAGACCATTATGGTCATAAGATTCAGGAATGAGTGCCAGTGATTGGAAAAGGGTGGCCCACTGACTACTGCTACCCTGGGGGATGGATACATAATGGAGAAGGGATGGATACATAATGGAGAGGGGAAGGAATATAATGAGAGGGGGATGGATACATAATGGAGAGGGGGATGGATACATAATGGAGAGGGGGATGGATACATAATGGAGAGGGGGATGGATACATAATGGAGAGGGGATGGATGCATAATGGAGGGGGATGGATACATAATGGAGTTGCCAACAACTCTCATTAATCTAGAAAAAACTCACTTTAATGCTAATTTCAGTCTGTTCACAATCATTTTAGCCATTTATCAGGGTTTTCAGTGGTGAGGGCTATTTTACTGCACAAAAAATGCTGTTTCTGTGATAGAGGCTCGCTTCTGCAGCAAGACACCAGAAACAATGACACCAGTTATCCAAGCACACCTGGAGGCCCTGAAATCTCTCGACCAAGGGTGATGAGCTCCACATCATGGGGGATTTTAATCTAAACTGGCTATCCAACAACACCTCCAAGTTCGGAATCAAGTTGCTGCCCTAAACCTCTCGCAACTGATCACTGAATCCATTCAACTGGACAAGAAGTCAAAAACCATTCCTTCTGGACCGGGCCTCACCTCCCACCAGTACCGCATAATTGCCTCCAACACCCTACCTGACTAAGTGATCACTATATGATATACTTAATCTGAAAATTTTCAGGCCAAATAACCCCTCCCAGGATCATCCTCTCAAGATCATTCAAATCCCTTGACCTTGCCTCCACTCAGAAACACCCTGTCAGTCACTGATTGGTCCCTCATCCATAGAGCCTCATCTATAAATGATGCATGGCTTTATTTCAAAAGCAGGTTCTTAGCTGCATGGGACATCCACACGCTCAAATGGTCTCGGTCAGGGGCCCACTTGCCATGGATCACCGCTGACATCTTTTCCTTTAACAGAGCCAGAGACCAGGCATGGAAGTCTTTCAAGGACTCTAGCTCCACTGTTGACCACGCTAATATCGATCTCATGCAACACTTGCACTAGGCAAATCAGGCAGGCTAAAGCATCCTACTTCAAACACTCCTTCCAGGCTAACATTAACCAACCATCTAAATTCTGGAAAGTGGTGAAATCCATCTTCTCACCCCTCTCAAACACCTGCACCTGCATTAAATATTGACGGTACCACAGTAACGGACCCTCCAGCAGTAGCAATGGAATGTAATTCCTATTTTACATGCTGTACCATGGCACTACTGTCTGCACCCCACCCTTCACACAGCATACACCCCCACTGCTCAAACCCAGTCACTGTCTGCCCCTCCTTCGCCTTCTGCCAAGTCTCTCCCGCAGAGGTTTTAAAAGCCTTGATCTCCTTAACCATAACAAGTGCCGATGCCCCACAGGGTTGGATTCCAAGATGCTCTACTTAGCCGCCCCTGCAATTGCTGCTCCCTGGCCGACTTACAATTCCTCCTTTTCCTAGCTTCAATTCCTCAGAATGGAAACACGCTACTGTCATCCCTCCCAAAGGAAAGTGACCTCTGTTCCTGAAAACTACTGCCCTATTTCCTCCTCCCCATTCTGGCTAAGATTCAAGAGAAACTAGTTCACAACTCTCATTTCTCAACTCCTCCTTCTTCTTCTCCCTACCAGTCTAACTTCAGAAAGTCTCACCTCCACAGCCACCTCACTCTTCCGGATCACTGACTCCATCTTGGACGGCATGGACAAGGACCACATCACCTCCGCTATATTCACTGACCTGACCAAGGCATTCGACATGGTATCGCATGCCCTCCTGCTAGATAAGCTCTCCACTGCTGGGCTATCTGCCAAGACCACCTACTGGTTCCACTCCTACCTGAGAGGACGATCCCAACTGTCAGAATCGGTGATTCCACCTGGCCCTCCCTCCCAGTCACTACCGAGTTTCCCAAGGCTCAGTCCTCGCCCATTACTATTTTCCATATTCCTAAACAATCTGCCCACTGTCTGCCCACAAACATCCATTCACGTATGTGGATGATGTGGCCTTGTATGCTTCCTGTCCCTCAACTGCTGATGTAGTGACTAAGTTGCAGCTGACTTCAACAAAGTCCAACTCTGGTTTCATGCAAATCAGCTATTCCTCAATGCCAAGAAGACTGTCTCCATGACCTTCGCACGAGGCAGAGACTCTCTAGGCTAAAATCCACCCCATCCTTCCACACCCTGGATGGGACTATTCTGAAGCTTGCTCCTCCTTTAGATATCTCGGGTCTGGCTGGACCAACACTCGATTTTTCTGTACACATTGATGCTATTCACAAAAACTTCACCCAAGACTGGGTGCACTCTACCGCAATTGTGGCTGCATCCCCTGCCACGTAGGGCCTCGCACAGAAATGATTCTCCCCTTCTATTACAGGATGTAGTTTACAGTGACGCCCCAAGTCCAACCTAGCCAGACTGGACCCTTCCATTCTTTTCTGCCACTTCGCTCTGGCAGCCCACCCTCCTTACACCACTGCAACCTCTATCAGTCCCTAAATCTGCCCTCGCCCACAGACACCGCAAGGCCACTGCGCCCAGCTCAGCAAAGTACTGCTCCCAGTCCTTGCCTCCACCTCAAGGCTGTACTTGAGACCTAAAACCCTCCCACATACTCCCTGAGAAATGTTGACACCTGCCTCCTGTTGGTCCCATGTATGTCCTCATCATCAGGCAAGTAGCCTTAGATACCGCATGCCCAAACTATGGACCTCCCTCCTGAAAGCACCCAGCTAACTAACCCTCCCAGAACCTCGGTCACCTACTAATTGAGTACTTCTCCACAAAACGTCATGGTGGCTAGAAGAGTCCGATTGCTACTTCACTCCGACACTCACCAGTCTACTATCACCTCTAACAATAATCCTGGGCCTGGATTGTCTTCAATGAATTCTTCTTTCAAGTGTTGCAAAGAGTTTATTTATATATGTAACTATTTAACACATTGCTTAGCTATGTCTCAGGATAGCCCTACTTAACGTGTTCAAATGTCTTACTCAATGTATGTACTCAGCTGTCTCAGTTCTACTTAATGCATGTATTGCAGCTGTTTCTATGTTCCTTCCCCAGGACACACCTGGAACTGAGCAGTACTCTGCTCAGTGTGCCTCCTGGTAAAACTTTTAATAAATAAGACCATGTTTCTGTGGCAGTTGCTGCAAACCGCAGAATCTCAGAAACATAGGGCCTTGCCTGGAGAAGTATCCAGGACTATCCCAATGTACTGAAGTTGCTGACAAGGGATCAGAAAAGACTTGGGCACAGATCCTGGAAAAGGTGGATGGTATGTTCCAGAGTCTGTAACATATGCTTGATGCATTCGCTTTGAGAAGCCAGTCATCCAGGGAGGGAAAGACATAGAGTCCCTGCTGCCTGAGGGCAGTTGCTACCACTGCCAAGCATTTGTAAACACCTGAAGGGCCAAGAACACGCCAAAGGGCAAGACCTGAACTGGAAGTCTGCCACCTGGAAATGGAACCTTGGGTACTGTCTGTGGGAGGCATATACTAGGCAAGTAGGCATTCTTCATATCGAGAGCAAATCCAGTCTCACTGGTGCAGAAGGGCAGGAGACCCTAACATGTTCAGAGTTTGGAACTGTTTGATTTTGAAAGCAGCACAAGGGAAGTCACAGAGTTTGGAACTGTCTGATTTTGAAAGCAGCACAAGGAATTCACAGAGTTTGGAACTGTCTGATTTGAAAGCAGCACAAGGGAAGTCACAGAGTTTGAACTGTCTGATTTTGAAAGCAGCACAAGGGAAATCACAGAGTTTGAACTGACTGATTTTGAAAGCAGCACAAGGGAAATCACAGAGTTTGAACTGTCTGATTTTGAAAGTAGCAAAGGGAAATCACAGAGTTTGGAACTCAGTGCTTTGGCTTCTCAGAAGGAACTAGAAGGGGACAAGATCAGATCTACAGTACAGTAACTTCTTGTTGTTTTACATTGTTTCTTGTGGATTCTACTTGGTAGAAGGTTTTTTTTTTTTCTTACTACTAAGGGGCTAGCAGTGGGGTATTGTCTGGGGCTGTTGGAATTTTGAAACCTGTTTTGGTAGCTATAAGAGGGCTCATTTGTTTGATTCACTGTGTGGCAGGCTGCATTTGTAGAGACCTATTTTTTCTATTTTAAAACATAATTGGTGTGATTTAACTGGTCTGTTTCTTTGAATTGGAGACATATATCTTCTAATTCCAAGCCTATTTTGATGTGTTGTTGGTGAAGCTGTTTGAATTGAGTCCTGTTTGTTTGGGTAGCAAACTTATTTTGGGGGCTTTGAGTAGAATTGTGATTCATTGTTGCTAGCTTCACTAGCTGCAAAGTTTGAGTGCAGAGTGGAGGAAGGGTGCTAATGGTCTGACCAGAGGCCTCAGCTACCCGATTGTTTCTGGAAGACTTGGGCTGTCCCACCCTTGGTCCATTATTTCCTTTATACCAGGGGTTCTGACATCACTTCCTCAAACAGGCAAAGGATATGCGCCTGTCATAGCAAAAGCAGACATCCAGGAAAGGGACAGCAGCAAGTGAAGAGGTGACTGCTCTCTCAGTGGAAGGGAAGTAAATGCAAATCTAGGAGTTATTATTACTCTTCGCATTGATATTGCATTGGGGAAAGGAGGAGTAGGAGTTTGAAAAGGTTGCAAATGTCTACTTAAAGTCTGTTTTTGAATGTGGATAGGAAGGATAGGAAGGATAGGAATATAAAAAGCAGTTGCTCAATATACCTAAACGTGTGCAACAAAGGAAGTAAGGGAAATAAAGAAAATGTTTTGCACTGATAGAGGAGGGAGAGGGAGATTTGGGGAGTGTTTGGTATCCTGCATCTGGAAGGGTGGAGGGTCGCTTTTGGGCAACGACAGCAATGGGTAGGTGGTAGGCTGCAACAACTGCAGTGCACCAATCTTTCTAAAATTGCCTGGAGTGTGGGAGGACGTTTAGTGTGCAACCACATAGAAAAACTTAGAAAGGAGATTGAGGGTCTGCAGGAGGGACTAAGACAGGCAAGGCAGATTGGGGTGGGTTTAGCAATACTGGAGGGAGGAAGAACGGAGATGAGGGAGGGCGATTTAAGCCAACAGTGGTGAGGAGAGGGTCAGAAGAAGGGAAGCAGAGACAAAGGGCCCAGGCCAGGAAGAACAATTGCCGGGAAAGCAGGTCAGAGACAAAAGACAAATGGAAGGAGGAGATAGGGACTTGTGAGGGGAGGCAAGAAGTGGCAAAAGTCATGGAGTGGAAAGGAGAGAACAGGTTACTATCAAGAGAGAGGGAGCGGCATTTGTGAAGGGCCTTCAGAAAATAGTTGTGCACTGTTAGAGAGGAAGAAGGTGGAGGAGGGAAATGATGAAATTAGAGGAGTAATTGATAAAATGCCTGACCAAACTGGAGCGGGGGAAGTTCTGCTGGGAGAATTGCAACAGGGGTAAAAGGGGAAATAATGTGCAGGAGGAGGAAGAAGAGGAGCTGGAAATGAGAGAGGGAGATGAATGGAAGCAAGCAGGGAGTAAGAGGGTGGAATCTTAGTGCTGGGGACTCAATACTAAGAGGAGTTAGGTGGGTAGCAAGGGGAGAGGCATAGTCACATTTGGGTGGAGGCCATGCCAGGAATGACAGCGGAAAGGGTGGGACAGTCTGTTCTGAAATATGCTAGAAGGGTAGGGACAAGCCTCATTTAATTATACATCTTGGGACAAACGACCTGGCTGACAAGACAGTAGTTACAGTCCAGAGGAGGTTTGAGGAACTAGCACAATTATGTGAGGGGCAGGAAGATCAGTAACTTTTTCAGAGATACTTCCTGTGCCAAAGGCAAGCACAACAAGAAAGCTGAGAATAGAGGAATTTAACGGATGGCTAAGAACCTGTGTTGTGCTAAAGGGTATGGGCTGTTGGGGGTGGGAGGGACCTGGGAGGACAGTAGTCTCTATGCCAAGGACAGACTACACTTGAGTGAGGAGGGAAAGAAAGTGTTGAAACAGAGGATGGAGGAGTACATAGAGGAAGCTGGGAATTTAAACTAGAGTGGGGGTGGCAGTTGGGGAACAGATATTCAGAGACCACAGGTTGGGAAACTATATGAGCTTACCCCATAACAGTGACAAAGGACAAATGGCAAGTACTGTAGGTGATGCTAGGAAAGGAGGGCAGGATGGGAGGGGAGAAAAGGTGGAAGGTGGTTATCCTTAATGCTAGGAGCCTTGGGAGGAAAACTGCAGAGTTACAGGTTCTCATGGCAGAGGGAGAGGTGGACATTGCAGTCATCACGGAAACATGGGCCACCCAATACAATGACTGGGACCTGTCTGTACCAGGGCACAGATTATTTCAGAGGGACAGAGTGATTGGGAAAGGAGGGGAGTGGCACTATATGTGAAGGAAGGACTGAAGTGTGTAAGGGAGGAAGGGAGGAGGGTAGTACGAGTCACTTTGATGAAATCCAGCATTCCAAGAATAGATTTAGAATGGAGGTGTACAGGCCACCATCTCAGATGGAGGAGTTAGACAAGGAACTGCAGGGACAGATCAGGAGGACTCATGAAGGGTAGTGTGGTGATTGTGGGGACTTCAACATGCCAGGAGTGGACTGGAGCACCCCAACAACCAGGAACAGAAGGGAGCAGGTACTGCTGGATGCCTTCTAGGACAGCTTCCTGCTGCAAATGGTCAGTGAGCCAACCAGGTTGTAAGGACCACATAGTAAGGATTAGGAAGGAGGGGGGGTTGGGAAGCAGGGTGTGATAAGGCGGAAGCACTAAATGAGTACTTCTGCCAGTATTTACTAAAGAGAAGAGGGGGGTGACACCCAGGTGGAGAATGGCAGAAGCAGGGGGAAGTGGGACAGATGGGGAAATCATGGAGAGCAGAGTTCGAGAGGGTTTGAAGGCACTGAGGGTGGACAAGGCACCAGGCCCAGATGGCATCCACCCCAGGGTACTGAAGGAGTTGGCAGAGGTCCTTGCAGGACCTTGGCAGACCTATTTAATGCCTCACTACATCTGGGTGTGTAACTCAGGACTGGAGGATGGCTCATGTGGTGCCCCTCCACAAGAGTGGCCCCAAGGATGAACAGGGAAACTACAGACCAGTGAGCCTTACATCCATCATGGGTAAGCTAATGGAGACTATCCTGAAGGAAGGCTGGTGGCCCTCCCAGAGGCCAAAGGACTACCGGACAGCAGACAGCATGGCTTCATACATGGCAGATCCTGCCAAACCAACCTGGTCAAGTTCTCATGACTGGGTAACTAGGCAACTGGACAGGGGCCATGCAGTGGATGTCCTGTATCTGGACTTCAGTAAGGCATTCACTCAGTGCCACATGGAAGGCTGGGAAGGAAGTTAGTAGGCACAGGGCGGGTGCAAAGCTGGTGAGATGGGTAGGAAACTGGCTGCAGGGAAGGCAACAGAGGTGATGGTGGGTGGGGAGCTCACACACCAAGGGCAGTGATGAGCGGTGTTCCACAGGGCTCAGTGTTGGGACCAGTGTTGTTTGGGATATTCATTGCAGACATATCGGTGGGACATCAAGAGCAAGATCAGTCTGTTTGCTGATGATACCAAGGTAGGCTGTGGTGGATGACCTAGGGGGATGGCAGGGGTTGCAGGATGATCTGGCAAAGCTTGAAACCTGGTCAGACACCTGGCAACTGGGCTTTAATGCCAAAAAGTGCAAGGTGCTGCATTTTGGGATGAAGAACCCAAGGAGGAGTTACCAGCTAGGGGAGTGCAGCTAGCCCAGACAGAGAAGGAGAAGGATCTGGGTGTGCTCATTACAGGGTCAATGAACAACTCGGCACTATGTAGGAAGGAAGCTGCAAAGGCCAACAAAATGCTAGGTTGTATTGCAAGGGTATATCCTCGAGGAGGGAGGAGCTGATTCTGCCACTGTATAGGTCATTAGTTAGACCACACCTGGAGTACTGCGGCAGTACTGGCATCCATATCTGAAGAGGGACATTGTTACTGGAGGGGGCAGCGAGTGACAAAGATGATCAAGGGGCTGGGGACTTATACGAGAGGAGGTTGAAGGAGTTGAACATGTACTCACTGGAGGAGAGGAGGGCAGGGGTGACATGATTGAAACCCTAAATACATGAAAGGAATAAACAAGACGGGTACAGAGGGGCTGTTCAAAGTAAGGGAGGGAGGGCCACCAGGGCCATGATATGAGACTGAGCAGGAAGGTTCAGGAGGGAGATGAGGAGACACTTTTACAGAGAGGGTGGTGGCTGGGTGGAATGCTACCTGCTGAATTGGTATGCAGTAGAACAGGGTGGGAGGGAGGGCAGCTGCAGAACAGGTGCTAGCTGCACATTCTAGCAGACTTGATAGACCCCTAGGCCTTTATCTGCTGGCAAATTTCATATGTTCATACGTATGTTCAGTATGTCACTATCTGGAATATTTTGTACTGAATGACCAGATTTAGCTCCCAGAGGTCTAGAATGGGTCTGTGAGCCCTTGTATATTTGAAGACCAGGAAGAAATGAGATGGAACCCTCTGCCCTGTTGGGTCTCTGGAATGGGTTATGGCCCTTTACTTAGCAGACAGTGAATTTCATTTCAGAGTACTAGAATGTGGTCCAGAAAGTAAGAGGACTGAACTGGGGGTTTTCTGGAGGTGCTTGAAGTTCCAAAGCGTGACCACTTTCTATTAGTTGCAGCACGTAGGCATCTCTGGTAATTTCCTCCACTTGTCCAAGTGCAGGAAGAAATGACCTCTCTATCACCTCCTGCCTTAATGGGGAGGAGTCAGGCCGATCTAGCAGGAGTGGCCAGGGCGCATCACCTCTTCTGGGGAGGGGTTCTCTTGATGGAGATGGGGTAGGGCAAGGCAGTTACCGAGAAGCTTGTTAGAAGGCTTGGGTCTATGGGCAGACTGCTGAAAGGGCACTCATTTACCACATTTTTGGCTGGTTGGTGTGGTACATAGAGTGGATTGACTGCAAGGTGGCCAGAGGCTTTGAAGTTGAGACAGTATGTCCTGTACATCTGCCCCAAACAGTCTGAAGCCTCTAAGGGGGTATTCAGGTTGGACAATTGAACATCCCGGCAAAGCCTGACACCCTCAGCCAAGAATATCTATGTAGGCAATGCCTGTCATGGCAGCCCAGGCTCGTGCATCGATGGTATCATAGGCAGCACTAGTGTTTGCTGACACTGGAGCCTGCTTTGAGAGACTACAGCATCTACTGTTTTAGGAGTCCTCTGGGAGGGTCCAAGTAGTTTTCAGGGCCTGGTCCCAGAGCTGGTTTTGATACTGGACCACATGGACAATGCAGTTCAACTTTGATGGTCAGTGTGGCGGAGCCAAAGGTTCTCTTGCCAACATGATCCAGCCTCCAGGACTCCTTATATGGGGGCAAGGAACTGAGATGTTCTGGCCTCTTGGTGCAGAAGTGGACAACACTGATTACCACCGAATCCACTTGAGGTTGGTGAAGAAAGGCCTCCTTGCTGGAGCCTGGTATAATTTGTCTGCCTTCCTTGGCATGACAGGAATCAAATTTGGCCAGTGCCAGGCGGCCATGGTACCATCTGCAAAGGGTTCAATCAAGGGAGGGATGACCAGAGGAGGGGTGTCCTGCAATCACAAATAAGTAGCCAGCTGACGCCAAGCAGGATCTTGTTCCTCAGTGACAAAGCCCATGGCCAACAGTAATGGTCTCATAATGGAGATAAAGACGGGTCATCCAGGGGCCACGGGATGTACCTTGGGATCTCTCGTTGTCGGATTATACCGTGGAGAAGATGTAAGTGTGGCTCCTCCGTCACTGCCATTGCGTTCTCATCTTGAGGAAATTATGTCCAGCGACCACCATCCTCGTCCCAGAGTCCTGAGTGGGGTACAAGGATGCTGGGTCCTGAGGAGAGGTCACGGCCTCACTGGAGGAGCAGGGAGCCACTGCAGGGACAGGCCTTGGGTAGGAGCAAGCTAACTTGCATAAAGTCCCATAAGGCGGAAAGCATGGAGTGAAAATGCACCACTATCAGCATTAGACCCATCGGCATCAGCTGAGGGAATGCTGGGATTGGCACCAGGAGGGCAGCTAAACAGGCTGGGGCCTGTAGAGAAGCTACTCAGCATGGGTCGGCACTGGGGAAGGTGACAGAGACCAGGGCTCTGGCTAGGGAACTCAGGAGGGTAGAGGCTCTGGACCCGAGGCAATGGTCAAGAACCAGCCGAGACTGGCAGTGGCGCGTTAGGCTGCATCCCGGAGACCACCACTACTGAGCCCATCAACTATGAGTCAGCTTAGCTACCTGAGTGCCCACTGAGAAGTGCCAAGCGCCTGAAGAGCAATGGTTATGTCATCAGTAGGGTGCCAGAGCCCTTGAACCAATGCCCACCACTGAAAGATTGGTGGGAGAGCTGGCAATGGTAGCCCCACAGGAGAAAGGGCGGCAAGGCAGAGGGGCAGCCCGGCCAACAAGGATGGCCCTACACAGTCGATACACAGAGCAGTGACCCGGATTGAGAGGAGGAGGACTGGTTTTCTTTAGGATGGTCCTCTGTCTTGATGCTTGTGCTTCCACATCAACTAGTCCCAGGCCTTGGAGGGTAGCGAGCTGAAGGATATCATGGGAAGCAGAGGAACATCGAGCCTGAAGCTCCTTCTCCAGCTGGGCAACATTCTGCTTCAGCAGAAAAGTGTCAAGGGTCTGCACTGCACTTCCTAGTAGTAGTAGCAGTAGCAGTAGTAGTAGTAGTAGTAGTAGAGTTTATTTATTTTAGCGCCATACAGAATACAAAAACAAACAGCATAGGAACATACATAAAACTAGTAATACAATAAATAATAACATCAATACAATAAATAATAACATCATTAAATCACAGCCTTTAAATTCATATTAATCAATTCCTAAGCTGAATAGCAGAATAGATATGCTCCTCAAGCCCCAAAGGCCTGCAGGAAGAGGAATGTTTTAAATGCTTTATAAATATATCAAGGGAAGGTGCCTCCCAGAGGATCCCAGCAATGAATCCCACAGAACCAGGACAGCCACCTCAAATGCCGGTCCTTGTAAGCTTCAGCCTTGCCCAGCAGGCATCCCCTGCCGATCTGAGAGAGAGCAACTCGGGGTGTAGGGATGCAGAAGCTTCAGGTAGCTCCGGACCCAAACCATGTAGGGCCTTATAGATCAACAGACCTAATTTAAAGGTGTGTGCACCAGGGCCCCGCGCAGCCAGTGCAGTTCATGCAGCACCAGTGTAATATGATGGAACCCTAACTGGCCCATCAATAGCCAGGCCGTTGCTTTCTTCAGAAGCTGCAGGCACCGCATTGTACCTCCTCTGACCCCGAGGTAGAGTGTGTTACAGTAGTCAAGCCTCGAGGTGACAAATGCATGTACCAATGTGGACAGGGCAATCAGGGTAATTGGATTTAATTTGGCTTGTTTGGATATGGTAAAACCAATCCAGAATTCACTGACACCTGAGCTTCAAATGTTAGCTCATTGTTCAGAACAATGCCCAAATTCTCACTTTAGAGGAGGCCTCTAGTTTGGTTGGACCAATAAAAAGCCCTAACCCTTTCCCAAAGGCCCCACTCCCCTTCAACCCGGCTCAATCACCAACACTTCAGTCTTTTCTGGGTTGAGCTCCAGCCAGTTTGATGATGTCCAAGCCTGGATCTCAGACAAGCACTTATTCAGCAAGTCAACTCGTGTCAGATCTTCCAGGTGTGAAGGACAGGTAGAGCGGAGTATCATCAGCATAGCAGTGAAAATTCAGCTCATACCGCCTATGACCTCACCCAGGGGCAGCATGCACACTGCAAACATGGGAGAGGACAGAGCCTTGGGAACTCCACAGGGCAGGGCCATCAGGCCTGAGGAATAATTTCCCGGTAGCACCCACTGGGATCTACCCCAAAGAAAGGACTCAAACCAACTGATGACCTTGCTGGTGAGTCCAACGTATGTAAAAACTAATATACTAAAATGCCAGCAGAGTAGGCATTATGGTCTAGCGAGTCTGCTCGAGAGTCAGTACCCTTGACGGCACTGCTGCTGCTCTCCATCCCCCCTTGATCCCTCCACCCCCCTGAGTCATCCCCCAGTGTTTGCATTACTCAGCTTCACCTTCCCCATATCTGTCCCAGCCCCTCTTGCACCCTCCATAGAATCCACAACCACCAGCTCCTCAGGAAGTGCATTCCAAGGCTCCACCACCCTGTCAGTGAAGTAACACCTCCTCCTCCTCTCCCTCCTGAATCTCCCTCCCTCCAGCCTCCACCAGTGCTCCCTGGTGGCTTCTCTCTCTGCTGGAATACCCTTCTAGGCTTACCCTAGTGAGCCCCTTTAGATACTTGAAGACCTCTATCATATCTCCTGTCTTTCCTTTCCTCTAGAGAGTATAGGTTGAGTTCCTCAAGCTCTCCTCATAGGACCTATCCCCAGATTCTGAATCATTTTGGTAACCCTCCTCTGGACCCTCTCCAGGAATGCAATGTCCCTTTTAAATGCGACCACCAAAACTGCACGCGTACTCAAGGTGTGGCCTAAGCAGGCAGTTGTACAGAGGAAGAATCACATCCCAGCTTTTTGAGGTTATCCCCGGCAATGCACCCTAGCATTTTGTTTGCCTTAGCCACAGCCCGCCTACACTGCTCAGAGTTGTTCATTTTGGCATCCACCACTACCCCCAGGTCCCTCTCCCAGCCGAGGCCTGCAGTGTATCTCCCCCAGTGTACCCATGTCCTGGGTTTCTAGCCCCAGGTGAAGAACCCTACATTTCCTTGCACTAAATCTCAGATTCCAGGTACAGGACCACCTCCAGAGGCTCCAGGTCCTCCTGTAGGCTGTTCTCTCCCTCTCTTCCCTATCCACCACCGCCCCAAGCTTCAAGTTATCTGCAAAGAGTCTCATTTCACCCTGATACCTTTTCTGATGTCTGAGATGTAGGCATTAAACAGGAGTGGTCCCTAAACCGATCCCTGGAGGATACTGCCTCAGCCTGTGCAACAACACCCTATGGTCCACAGTGTCAAATGCTGATGAGAGATCAAGAGAATGAGAATCAATCGCCTCCTGTATCCCCGATTCCTGGTGGGCTGGTTGAAGCCGCAGATCATGCGAGCCTGGGTGTTGTGTTCTGGGCCTAGGCAGCAGACATAAGCCTAGTGGTCGCCCTTCTCACAGATCTTCTGCCCACAGGCACACTTTCCGAAGAGGTTCTCAGAGGCAGAGCTCAACTTAAACGGAGAGGAAAATCATTTATCACTAAAGTGATACCCACTAGGTAGAGAAGATAAAAGAAAGGTTCCACGAAATTTTCTGGCAGACTGGCAGTCAGTGAAGCTGGCAGATCTCCAAGAAGTCTGATATATGATGGTCGAAGGTGGGAAAAGAACTGAGGAGGGCGCGGTGGTCGCCTACTCCTATAGGACAGACCAACGTCAATGTATAATGTCGGAATGGGCAGCCCTCGTAGACTGCTATCTAGAAAAATTTCCATGTGGTCCTAGTGCCTGGCATCTATAGTTCCATAGGTGTAGCCTGCTACAAGAGACACCCTCAAAATAAGATCACTGGTAACAAGACAGCATAATCTCATGAAACACAGGCTTGCAAAACACAACTAACATTCACTTGACATATCATTAAAGAAGTATTTATTTGCACATTTTATACCATTTCTATTGTGTTGCATTTGTTGAGTATCCTTTCAGAAAAATAATATTCTTCTGTCAATACAGAAAAAAAGTCAGTGCTCAACGTGACTCAGACAACAGGACCCTCAGAACATACTGCCGACCTACTCTGTTCGTCAGTAATGGCGTGGTTTCTAACTCCGACCTGGAAGGGCCAACTTCACTTTTCACAAAGAAAAATATCATGGCACTAGAAGAAAAGATAAAAGGGTATAATTGTTCAACAGTTGTTACTATTATTATCTGCTTGGTGACATATGAATTAGTTATGACATTAAAACCCCCATAGAGGGACAACAAAAGGACTAAGAAGCCACACTGCCAAAAACAGCAGCAGAGCCAAGGAGCTGTGCAATAACCTTTGTGTAAAAATTATTTCTAAAGAAGTACTGTACTAGACTTGTAATACTTGATAATATGTTTCTTAAATAACTAATAACTACTTCCATATGCTGGCCTGGCCCTGCTGCCATACTTGCAACCTGGTTTGACATAAGGAGCTGGCTGGGTGGTCCTGGGATGGCAGTGGTGGCACTGCCCCAGCAGGAGAGGGATGGTTGCAGTTCTGCCACTGCTGGGACCCACTGTGGTGGGCAGAGCTTCATCCTCTGCAAAAGGATGGTGCGTGCATGCCAGGCATGTTGGGGCACTGTCTGGCGCCAAGTAAAAGGCAGAGAGGTTTACAAGGGAATGGAGAAAAAAGCCAGATTAAAAATGGAGCCTCCAGGATGACGCCTCATTGATCTCTCGAGCCCCGTGCAGCCACCGGATATGCTGCATCAGTTATTTCCAAGCATAGTTAATATAATTCCAAGTGTAGAGCAATTATGGACAACTTATGCAAGTCTGTACTTCACACAGAAAGATCCACTGCTGCTACCACAGCGTGTCATGGTGAAAGACTAGAAGAGCAAACCAATCGCATTGTTTCCATTCACGAGGGCTGTGTAAGAAGTGACAACAAGACTGTATGCAATATCTGCCTTCCTCAACTGAGGTTACTTCTGCACAGCCAAGACATTCTTTGATTTAGTCTGTAGTGGTGTTACAGTATTATCTGGAAAACATAGTCCCTGATTAGGTCAGTGATGTAGTCATGTGACTAATTATGCCACTAGACAGTGCCATCGACTCACTTACCTATGCAGTGTACTTATGCAGAAAATAGTCTACATTTTAGGTTTGTGATCGTCACTCTGTCTCCCCACACTACCACCACTACACCACCAAAAAGTATACACTGCCAAGATTCACTGAAGCAGGACACAGAAAGACGCTGTCTCATCCATATCTTATATTGTGTTTCACTGTAGATGAGTTTGTTTTCTACCCACTACCACTGTGGCCTTTCTTGCTAAAAAAAAAAAAAAAAGGTGATTTTGGTTCAGCTAGTCTGTGTGATCCTCTCCAAAGGAGCTGACTTCATATAGTTCAAATTGTGGGTTCTGCTGGATTAGCTGCTTCTATTCAAAGGGAGTGAAGTTGTAGTATTTAAAACTGCCCATTTGAAAATGGTCCACGCCTCTTCTGAGAAATTGTGATTTGAATGAGGTGGTGATCAGGGTTTGATATATGCTCCTGCCCAAGTTTTCTGGTTTTAAATGTGGTGGTAGTGTGCTGATGTACAGTATGCTCCCATCCATGAGTGCTAGATTTTAATGTAGCAGTGGTCCAGCTGCAATGTACACTCTGTACGCCCTGTCCACGGGAGTGAGATTTGAATGTGTCGGCAGTACAGATATGCTCATTTTGTTTTTATGATGTTAGAGCATGACATCCGAAGACTCTATAGCTGGCCCGGTGGCGCTGAGGGTTGAAGCACTGGACGCCCCACCTCATGCCACACCAGCAACCCAGGTTTGGGAACGGAATCGGAAGTCGGGTCTGGCAGGGAAGGAGAGGACTGAGCATCTGTAGGACTTTCTCCTCTCCTAGGGTGGATTTAGGGAAGCTCATTTCGGTGGCTCCTCGTGGAGACCGAGCACTACAAGGCCAGCGCAGCAGGAGGGAAACGAGAAGTGTGAAAATGGCAAGCATACCATCTGGATGACGGCGACCCTGCCTCCCTGTGCTGCTCAGCCGGGATGCCTCAGCTATTGCATTTCCACGTCTGCAGATGTAAAGGAGTGCCTATTGCACCATCCCTCCGGCTGGCCCTGAAGGGTAAGAGGGCCTCCCAGGGAAGGGATATGTCCAGGACAATGGAGGCATTGGATCAGCAGGATGGCTAACCAGACAGCAGTAACAGGAGACTGGCCACCCGAAGGGAGACGACTTGTGTGAGGGAGGAGGTAAAAAATATATAAAAAAGTAGAAGACTGAAGGGATTTTCAGAGATCTTCCTGAGATGTGTCTGCTGCTATATTCAAAGCAGAATGCTCCAAACCTGTTAGATCATCTATTAGATGGTCTAACAGCATCTAAAGTCTGCAATCAAAACAGAAGCAAATTTCATCCAAATGCATGCAACTGCAAATGCATCCAATCCGGATACAACTGCGCCCATTTTTGCAGAAACTTGTGACTTTGTGTCAACAGATGCAACTCATGAAAATAGCAGCAGGGCTGCCTGGATGAAGAAAATGGATGCAGACGCAACATGCAGTTGCTTCTGCATCCAGCTCCTTTGACAATACCACCCTTTGTTAGGAGTGCTGTCCCAGTGGAGGGAGGGAGGAGGATCCGGTGTTTGTAGCAGGGATCGGCATCAGTGGCATAATGTGTCGTGAAGCTTTGTAGGCCTTGTACATCAGGCGGTAAAAATAACAATAAAGGTGGCAAGAGGGGTTTTAAATGTTTAAAAACAGTGAGGTGTGTGTGTGTGTAAAACAAAGTTAGAATTCATGTTTCAACCATACAGTAGGTCACCATGAATGAGCTAGCGAGAGAAAATAAGCAAAGATCTACTTTAGCACAAATTTAATCTCCCAGTTTGTTTTACTGGCAGCCCACAGGATGACACTTCACTCCTTTCACATTCGAATGATGTACAATACAGTATATGTGTATTAAATCACATTTACACATGCAGTTATTGCAATGTTCATAAACATTATGATTACAAGCACAGTTTAGAGCAAAACAGCTGCTACTTCTTAACATATTCAGCATCCACCCATTCCATGCACAAACATATTGCAAACACAGTTCAATTTGGTATTGGTTTTATGGGATTTTAGCAGAAACAGACCGCCACAGAATATTAGAATACCACAACAAAAAAAAAAAACTTACCTCAACAAGCAAAGTGCTGCCCCAGTAATAGTTTAGGTAAGATTTTTCAACTTTTCAGGGTCCATTCCAAACCAACCAAATCTAGAACATCAAACAGGTCTTACTTTAGATCTAAACAGTAATATAATAAAATGTAAGTATAATTTGCGGTGTTCCTCAATTGTTCTCAATGTTAGACCATTGAGAACAACTTTTCACAGATGCTGCTGATTAGCTTTCGAGGCTGTTAGCAACTTCACACACTAAATAGCAGCACCTACAAGTGCGAAAGGGAAGCTCGTCATGAGCCCCTTCGAGGGAGAGCTGCCGTGCTCACTGAAAGCCAAACCACAAAATGCGTTACATAAGAACTTACCGTAACAGTAGGTTCTTAGAGGAGCTCTTGCAGTAGGCAACACCATTAGGACTAAACCACCAGGTGTCAGGACCACGTGGAAAATTTCTAGCTAGCAGTATACAACAGGGACCCCCCGGTCACACGGTGATGTCATTTCTAGTATAAAAGTGGCAGTACCCACACTCACCAGAGACCCTGAAACAAGGTCCAAGAGATGAAAAATAGGACTCCTGAAGCTGAGAGAGGCCAAGATGGAAAAAGAGCAGGGCATGGAGGGGAAGATGATGCCTACTGCAAGAGCTCCTCTCAAAGATCTACTGTTATGGTGCTCTTACATAACTGTACTATCTTACTCAAGGGGCTCTTGCAGTAGGCAACACCATTAAGACAGAGTCCCAAGCAGTACCTAAAGGAAAAAACCCAGGAGGTGGAGAGAGAACTGCAATACAGAGATGGCAAACGATGCCTAGCAAATCCTCAGCCTAAAGCTGGCTTTTGGAAATAGGAGGGTGTCAGGGAAAAACACCAGTGTAGATATAAGCTGGAGCCACCAAAAGGAGGCCACAGGAAAAAGCAAACCCCAGAAAGGTGGGAGCCAAAAGGCTACCAAACATGCAGGCTCGTCTTCACCTAAGGAGAGCACCCTCGCTTTCTGAGAAAAACAGAGAATCACAAATGGGATGAACTCCGTCCAGGAAGTCCTTCTCCAAAACCAGAAGGGGGCGCCCTTGAGACAAAAAGTTTTCCTGAACCCTTCAAAGGATGTAAGGGGAGAAAAAGAGGAACAAGGGGCCCCGAGAGGGTCCCTCAGAGGGAAGAAAACTGAACCTATAAAAGGAGACAGCCAAGAGGGTAGCTAGGAAGATACTGGCTCATGGCGAAAGGCCAATCAGAAGAGAAAGTGTCCATTGGAAAGAGAGTCTTGTCTTCCCTAGAATGATAGGGAGACTGTGGTAGGACCCGACTTCCTGGTGTCTCAAGGAGGAGAAGGGTCAGGGTCTCCCAAGAAAAACCTCAAAACAACAAAGCAATGCAAAAGGAAAGCACTCTTTCACCTGACCCTTTGAGGAGAAATACCCCAAAGAGAACCATGAATTCCATCCTCTCATGGGAAGGAAGGAGTAGCAGGAGAAATCCGTGGAAGGGTACAAGTTGAAGAGGTGTGACTGCAGTCTCATCGGGATGAATATGGAGGACCCAGGCCAGAGTAGCAAGGGCCGATGTATGGTCTAAAGAGTAAGATCTCACTGGTGTTCGACCAGTCTCAGGTGATAGGGTGACACACCCTGCAGCGTGAGTTAGAACTTTCTTAGGGCCCCCAAATGCCTGACTGGAGGGAGAAAAGCCAACACAAACAGACGCAAGAGAAGGAGGAGGCGATCAAGAGATATGCCCCATCCGAACAAACCCCTCTGGAGGGGTGACTAGGAGAACCGCCTGGTTGCTCACAAACAAAAGGCCAGCGTGTTGGGAAGGAATCCTGGGGCCAAAGGCATAAATCTGCCTGCCTGCAGTTCAGAGGACCTGAACTGGGTGAGATGTCTCAGAGGGGCTCGGAGCCCTCTCCCACCTTCCAGGTGGTCTGAGGTGCTGCCCAAGGTGACAGAGACAAAAAAACATGAACGACACTCAAAACCCATGTCAAGGAGTACCCGGGGACCCCAGCAGACCAGATGAGAAAAGGTAGAACTGGTCCTGAGCAAAAGAGGAGGACCCATGGTCAGTGAGCCCAGAGGAGCCCTCCTAAGAAGAAAGTGGAAGGAAATCTCGAAGGGGTTCGGAACATGGGAAGAGCACATCCCGACATGACATCGGGGATGTTGGGCAGGTCATCCGAACACCCAGAGACCGGGGTGGGGCTCCTGAGGTGAAAGCTCAACATAAGGCTAAAAGCCCAAAAGGATAAGGACCCGAGATCGAGTTTCCAGTCTCGGGTGGGTCCCAGACTGTTGCTCACGGTGAGGCCCATGCTGAAAAGCTATGCCAATGTAGGTCAAGGCCCACTCCGAGGAGGAACCCGGAGGCCTCAGGAATCCTGACCCCAGCTGGAGCAGCTAGCCAAGGCCAGATAGAAGACCAGTCTGGCCACGCTGCATGGAGAAAGTCTAAAGGGAGGGATCCAACAGTGATCCTAACTAGCGACGCCAGCCCATAGGCAAGAAAGGAACATGCTGCTCTTAAGGAAGGCAACGATGTAAAAGCACCAAAAGAAGGGGGAAAACACTTCAAACACATGGAAGAAGTAGCCCTGCACTGAGCAAAGAAGGCAAAGCCTCACCCTTCAGAAGCAAGAAATGTCGTCAACAAATGCCATAAAAAGGTCTGATGGGCAGATGCTGAGTCCCAACCCTAAGCCAGAAGAAATGGGAGGAGCCTGGGGAAAAGGATACCCCAGCCTGACGTGCAGAGAGGGTCTGAAGACTTCGCTCATCTCTGGCCTCCAAGAAGGGCAAGCCGGCCCACACAAGCAAAGATGGGGTAGGGGGGACAGTGGCCTTCCACCAGTAGGTGAACGCCCTCTTAAGGGAAAGCGATGAGTACGGATGGTCCAGCTAGAGAACCATGAGGTCGAACGCCCACAGCAGAGGAAAGGCAAATCTCGATCCTCTCAAGAAGAAGGAAAAGAAGAGGAGCCTGAACCTGACACCAGGCATCACCCGGGCACACACTAATCAGAGAAACGCCCTGGTAGCAGAAAACAAAACAAGGGAACTGAAAGATGACAGAGGATAGAGGCAGGACTTTCTCTTCATCTGGTTCTCCTCCTTCCCTGGACTCCCCAAACCAATGAAAGAAGGAGAGGAGGGAGGGTCAGCAGGGTTTAGGAGGAAGTAGCAGATGCCAATGGTGCTACCACCTCCACCCTATGGGACTTAACGGCCGAGGCAGCAATGGTAGAAGAAGCCTGGTGTTTTCCCCACATCCCGAGGGTCATGATGTTGCCCTTGAAAACAGGCTTATCAAGATGTGTTCCGACCCCGCTGACCATGGAACCGGTCTGAAGGGAAGTTCTGAGTCTTGCAGGAGGGCAGCAATGCCTGTACATCCTCCCCAAACAACACAGGGCCCTGGAATGGTGTGTCCAGAATGGAAGCTTGAACCACCGAGCTGAAGTCAGTCAGGACGACATGGCGTAATGCCTGATGCAGACAGCAGAGGCCGAACTGCGGGCGGCAGCGCTATTCATGTCATACAAAGCATGGAGAGGGTAAAACTGACACTAGAGTTGGAAGCAAAGGGTGCTCAATCTATGACCGAGCTGGGGACTCTAGTAGAGATTGAAGCAAATCCCTACTTGCCCAAAGAGGGATTGCTGGTACATAAGCATAAGCTAAGTACCAAAACACAGTCCAAAAGTGCACACTGGGGTGGTAGTGCTTACTTAAAATCAACCAGTACAGTCAATAGGCTTTGTTAATACGGGAGACCTTCTGAATTGTAAAATTACATGCAATGAATAGTCCAGGTCTCAATACAGGGTTTGACCTGAAGCCTTATTTGGACAATAGATAATAGTGTGGCTATATAAAGGCGATTTGTTACTTCATGCATTAGCACTTTATAGAGGTGCAACACTATGTTTGTTTACACATGTGCAGTACTTCATGCTTTAGCACTTTACAGAGATGCAATATTACACTGTTAACATATGTATAATATGGTTTTAAATGCTTTTTTCATCTTCTCCTCCCCACCCCCATATTTTTGGACATACATGCTGTATTTAGTTCATGCACTCTAGAAATGGGGGTGGGGTGTTATGTGATTTTTAAATGTTATTTATATGCAAAAGTTTTTGATTGCACTTAATGGGTTTGACATGTGGGAGTTTGTACCAATTGATTTAAAGGGTGTAATTATGATGTCATAGGCTGTGGCAGTTAATGATTTTGTATATATTGTGTTATGTGGTTAGGGTACAACAGTTTTGATAAAGGATCCACTGCAGATCAGAAACGCTGGCCAAGCATGTACCCTTTGTGGTCAGTCATTTACATTTTGTTCAAATAAAATGAATTAAAGAGAATGAAGTGGTTTGGAGTCATTTCTACATTGCTGGTGAGTGCTCAACTTTAAATATGCGCTAAGCAATTCTGCCAGCGGCCAGGGTCAAGAGGCATAGACCTTGCATCCAGAGCTCAAAAATGTGGATTCCCAGTCTGGAGGAGAATCCTGACCAGATCCTTCACACTCCACCTGTGCCCCGAAAAATGGAGAGGTCAGCCTTGGGTTGGGAGTCAAAGTGAGTCTTGCCGCCCAGTGCGTGGTACAGACGGTTAGCCTTCCTCAGAGTGGCAGGGACCGATGCTGGCTGCTGCCAAACTGTGGATGAAACGCTATCATGTGGGACCACCAAGGGGGATAACCATGGATTTCACCTCTGGTAGGCACAGATGTTCCACAACACAGCACCACTGAAGGTCCTGTTACTCTATATGCCATCTCTGGAATGACTGGATGGTCTTTATTATTGCCAGGAATGAGGGGTCCTCAGAGAGGGACTTAGGGTATCCTGGACCTATACTTTCCCTAGAGGCAAATGTGGAGGAGAGGTCAGAGACTCAAGAATCCCGAGACAACAAAAAGACTTTTTCAGATCTGAGGCAGAGTGTGACAAAGGTGACATACCAGAGGTTGTGACCATACCACGCCCAAGTGATGGCCCCTATCAGAGGGGAAAGTTTCATGTTCGATGGAGGGAAAGCCCTCTGTGGGAGAGAAGCTGGTGCCAGCGATCGCTGAGCAGGGTCTCTACTTTTGGGCCGAAACCCACCAGGCATTCAGAAGGGAGCTACAGTCTGCCGACACCCAGCAAAGGAGCATCGGATGAAAGCAGCAGCCTAGCACCAGATAATGCATCAGGGCGTAAACACGGCCTGGCGCCACCGGACAAACCGAATGCTCAGCAGGTGCAGACTGAAGGTCCAAGTCAGGACCAAGGGCTCAAGAGTGACCAGAGGACAGCACTGGCTGCCGCGCCTGGTCGTGGTGGAGATCTCAGAGTGTTCCAAGCAGGAACTGGCTCCTGGTGAACCAGGGAAGACACCGCTGGGGTGGGGCCGGGCACGCCAGGCCTGGAGATAGAGGACCTTCTGGTTCTGATGCAGGATGACCCTGCGTTGGGTCCCCAAACTAAGATCAGATGAAGAAGGCCCTGCCGGCATCTGGTGGGAAGAGGCCTGGGAGGCAACCACCAGCGGCAGCCGAGGAGCCATAAGCCCCGTGGGTGGGCTTCAAGGGCTGGCCTGAGCAACAAGGGAAGGCATTGGGGCAGAAGAGGAACCCTCCGAACCCGCACAAGCACTACCTGCCATGAAAATAATGGTGGGAGGTTGGTCCACAGGCAGTCTGGAAGGAAGGAGGCTGAGTGGAGGGAAGCGCCATCTCCCACGAGGAAGACTCTGGCTCTGCCGCAGCTCCCGGAGGTGACCGTAACACTGTAGTGGAAAAATCCTGGTCCCGATGCATCTTGTGCTTCTTCTTCGAGGATGAGGACTCCACAGAAGTCTCTGCCATGGTCCGGGTCTGCAGCTCTCTTTCCAGGGTGGCCAATCTCTGCTGTACGAGATGGGTCTCCAGAACCTTCTGGCGCCATTTCAGCATTGACTTGACAAAATTTTGGCAGCCCTGGCGAGCCGATGTAGGTGGTCCGGGCCTAGACGTATAATGCACGTAGTGTGGTCATCCTTTTCAGGGAACTGCTTTCTACAGGCACAGTTCGACTTGTGGGAGCCCACTGATGAAGTCGTGATGACACAGAGTCAAAATGAACAAGATACTCGAGAAAAATGAAGTAAATGGTGGTTGACCGTAGCAACATTTTCCATGGAACCGATGAGTGCAGGTCAATGGCAGGAAAAGAACTGATGTGGGTGTAGGGAACTGCCCATTTTATACTAGAATGGACATCGACATGCCAATGTCGGGGAAGGGGCGGTCCCCGTTGTATACTGCTAGCTAGAAATTTCCTGTGTGATCATGGTGCCTGGTGGCTTAGTCTCAACGGTATTACCTACTGCAAGAGCCCCCTCAATGTAAGATCTGATATTCCTCTAGACGGAATATCACTATGCTGTCTAAACATTTCTCAGATTAAGGTTTTCAGCAGCAGTGGCTCAACTACTGTGTGGGGCAGAGCAAATAATGCTCAACTTCTACTCAATAAAATCACCATGAACATGAAGAACAAACTGTTTCTCACACCTCAGACAGTGCCATCATAGAGCACTGAAGCTACGCCTCATGCTATGACATCACTGTTCCTCCTCAATGTGAGAACCAGTTTCTTCTTCACACTCGGGGTGCATTATTCTCTGTATTGTAAATAGACATAGGCTCAAGGTGATGAACTCAAGGGCAAAAGCACCCAGGTGGTTCGGTACTGAGGTCGCCCAGGCAGTAAGGGAGAGGAGGTTAGTCTATGGGAAATTCAGAAAGACCAAGAGAGAGGTGGCTAGGGATGATTACCACAGTTGGCTATTGTGACAAGTAGTAGTCCAGTGGCTAATGCACAGAAGGAACGGCAGATAGCTTGAAGGAATTAAGAAAGGGGAGAAAGTTTTTGCTATATAAGCAAGAAAGGGACAAGAAGGACAGGACTGTACAGCTTTGGAAAGGGGACAAGTGGGTGGAGGAGAATGGAGGAAAGCAGAGGTACTGAACAAATACTTCTGTTCCATCTTCACCGGGAGAAAGAAGGATGAATGCCTACAAGGGAGAAGAGAAGCGGGGGTGAGGAGAGGGGAGCACAGATGTGGTGGCAGAGGAGGAGAGAGGAGGAAAGTCTGCTAGCATTGAAGGTGCAAAAATCACCAGACCGGACAGCAAACACCCAAGGGCATGGAGGGGACTGTCAGAGAAGCTTCCAGGGCCACTGATGGGCCTGTTCAATAGTTCACTGGAGTTGAGTGTTGTACCGCAGGACTGAAGAACAGCACATGTAGTGCCCTCAATAAGAAAAGTCCCAAGGATGACCCAGGGAATTACAGGCCAGTCAGTCTGATCTCAATCATGTCAAGCTCATGGAGACCATACTTAAGGAAAGGTTGGTAGAGTGTCTAAAGGAGTATGGTCTCCAGGATGAGAGCAGTATGGGTTTATGGAAGGAGATTGTATCAAACTAATCTAATGGACTTCTTTGACTGGTTCTCTGAGACAGTAGATGGGGCCAAGCGGTGGATATCCTTTACCTGGGCTTCAGCAATGCCTTTGAGTCTGCACCCATGAGTCCTGATCAGGAAGTTAGTGGATCTCAGGGTTGGGAGACGACCAGATGGGTAGAACACTAGCTGATGAATAGGACCCAGAGGGTGGTGGTGAGTGGAAAGTTACCTAGCACCAGGGAAGTCAACAGTGGGGTCCTACAGGGCTCGGCGCTTGGACTGGTGTTGCTCAATGTCTTCATCAATTATATTGGCAACAGCATTAAGGGAAAAATGTGTTAATTCATGGAAGACACCAAGCTCTGTGGGAGGTGGATGCAGCTGAAAGATATAGGACCCACAGGATGACCTAAAAAGCTTGAGAGGTGGTCTGGATTTGCCAGCTTGGCATCAACGCCAAGAAATGCAAAAGTTATGCACATAGGAGTCAAGGATCCCAGGACTGATTACTACCTGGAAGGAGTCTGGGTATCTACAACAGAGGAGGTGAAGGATCTGGAAGTGATCATCACTACCAACCTGAAGCACCCCACACAGTGCAGGAAAGCAGCAGCAAGGGCAAAATGTGCTGGGATTCATAGCGGAGGTATGCAGCCCTGTGCAGGTCATTGGTGAGGGCACATCTAGAGTATATAGTACAGCACTGGTGCCCACACCTTAAAAATACATTAACCTGCTGGACACAAGTCCAGAGGAGGGTAACAAAGATGATCGTGGGTCAGTAGGGTAAGCATACGAGGAGAGGTTGGGATCCCGAACATGTACTCTCTGGAGGAGAGGAGGAGAGAGGAGATGACTGAGTCTTTCAAGTACTTGAAAGGGATAAATAGGGTAGAAAAGGAGAGTCTTGCTGGCCCAGTGGCGCCGGAGGGTTGAGGCGCTGATCCCATGCCGCGGCCTGTGTTCAGGAGCGAGCTTGGACCTCTGGGGGTCGGCAGGGAGGAGAAGGTTGGCGCGTCCACAGACAGCCCACCTTCTCCTGGGAGGGAGGAGGGCTGCAGGGGTCAGTAATAGGGTGCCTCCAGTGGTGGCTGGGTGGTACTGATCTGGCAACCCAGCTTAAAAAGGGTAGGCGGAGAGCAGCAGACGCCGGCTGGGTGCATGCACTGCAATGTACATGAGCCTACCCAGACGTCACTGCATATCCACACCTGCTGTGGAAGAGTTAGGCGGACCTCACGATCATGAACAAGGAAAACCTCAAGCCTTGGGAGGGCAACGATGCCCTCAAGGCCCAACGCCCACTGTCGGACTCCGCCCACCTGGGTCCCGATCCTCTGTGTCACAGTCCAAGCCTGCAGCTACTGGATTTCAAGGAGCGCTGTAGTAGTGGAGGCAGCCCTGCCCTGGGGATACAAGCAGAGGGTCATTGCCAGGTAAGAGCGTGGCCGGAGCTCCGGGAGGGAATCAGGGTGGGGGGAGAGTCTCAGGCAGTGCAGGAGTAGCTAAGGAGCCATCCGAGAGATCTCGGCCGGGTGACTAGAGGGAAACAAAGTAGAAAAAAAAAAGAAAAGGAGAGTCTCTTTAAGCTAAATGGCAGCTGAAACATGAGGGGAACAGTCTGAAGTTGGGGGAGGTTAGGAAGCATTTCTTCACAGAGAGGGTGGTGGCCAGCTGGATTGCGCTGCCAGAAGAGGTGATCTCACTGAAGACAGTGGGCAGCTTCAAGAGAAGCTTAGATAGACATAAGGGAAAGCGAAGGTCATTGAAGGGATGGATGGAAAGGATAGGAGAATTGGGGAAGGTGAGCAAGGTCAGTAGCTTAAGCTGGGAACCTGCAATACAAGCAGACTAGATAGATCCAATGGCTTTATTCTGCTAGCTTTTGTATGTTCATATGTTCATAAAAGGAAATGTAGTGGCATTTGTGAAACTACAGAAAAGGTAACCAGTTGAGGTATGTGCATCCTACGGAAATTTGGTCAGAAAGGCGGTATAGAATTATTTTCACACTGTATCCTCTACTGCTTAGACAATCACTTAAAATTTCAATGAGACAGATTTTCAGAAAATAAAAAGAGAATTATATTCAACAAGCTAGTACAGAAAGGAAGCACAGCAAGGTCATAAATACAGACCTAAAACAATTACTAGCTAAAGAGATGAGCCACAACAGAGCAGTACCAAAGAAGCACAGCTACAAGTTAAAGCAGTAGTGCAGGTTACAAAATACTGGCCTATACTGTTTTATTCCATCTTAGATTGGCCCTTATTTCCTGTTTTCCACAATTTTATTGTTCCTCATTTTGAATCTGGACTAGCACTTTTTACATTTGAAATATAAGAAGCATTATTTTAATGCATCTTTTTTATTTTCATTTATTTGTAATTTTGACCAGGAAAGATACACTAAGCTGTGATAATTTGTTTCCAGGTGCATCCTAGGGGTGGGCTATATAGTCCTGTTTTAAATGCATATATATATTTTTTTTCAGTTTCATGGCATGGTCCAGATGTTCTTTAAGTACGCTCAGTTGGTTTTGGACACCTATTGTTTAACAACACTTTGCTTGTGACCAAAATGAGCTAGCATGCAGCAGATTGCGTTCTTTTTCCATATGGGATGATTGGTATACTAAAACAGCTGAGAATACTGAAGAAACCTTGTCCGAACATATTAAAAGGAGTGTAGATGTTTGGCATTGATGGTGCTTAGGCCAATTAACAAATTAATAATACCAGTCATAATAGTGAAATTGTCATGACTGGGAAATTAAGAGGTTTACACATAATGTTATTTTCTTAGTTTGTGAGTGTGGAAGTTTCAAAATACTAGTTTTTATTACCCCAGCATATGAACATGACAGGTGTTATTTATGAAATGCGACCCAAAGCACTGTTTTGTGGAACAACCATGAAAACAGCATTTGGAGGGGATTTGATAATGACACCTGCCATGTTCATTTGATGGAGTAAAAAAAATCTGCAAGTTGAAAATGTGGGTTCAAAAGGTAAAAGTACTGCAACATTATGTAAATGTTGAAAAATGTAAATGTTGGTTCATAATTTTATTTGTTCAGTTTTGACCCCAAATGTTCAACATAGTATTTTATTATACCACCTTATTGAACATGACAGGTTTCAGTTATGAAATCCTGTTCAAAATGTCACTTTGGGCACAAGTGTGGAAAGTCGCTTTGGGCAGGATTTGGAAAAGACACGACGATTCATGAGGTGGGATACAAGACTGGCTATGTCGAAAATTAGGGGTCACAATCTGGTAAAATAGCAAAGCTAGAGTAAACACTGAAGAATGTCAATGTTTCTTCATAACTTTGTCATTCTCTGAGATTCTGAACCCAAACTTTCAACACAGTGTTTTATTACCCACCTTATGATCAGCACAGGTGAAATGTTTTAAATCCCATCAAAAGGTGATTTTGTGGCAGTGAAACATGCTTTGAGGGAATTAAAAAATTACACCTGCCTTATTCATGAGGTGGTAATAAACAAAAGGCTATGCTGGAAATGTGGGGTCAAAAATCTAGAAAATAAAGTTATAAGCAAATGAAGGCATTCTGGCAGAGTGTGGTTCTCATGGAGGCACCCGTAGTGGAGACCAAGGAAGATGCTGGGAACCTCCACAAAGGAGACCCACAGGAGGGTGGCATGGGACCCCACAGGGGAAGGAAACAACTCCTGGTGGGGGACTCCATTGTTGGGAGGGTAGAACTGGGGAGGAAGGGAGAGGGAGGGAGGTAAGGTGCCTGCCTGACCTCATGGCTTGAGGGACAGGGAGCGAATCCTCAGGATCGCAGGAGCAGCTGCACAGGGAGGGAGCTGGATGTCATTCTCCACCTAGAGACAAATGACCTGGCTGGGAGAGGGATCAGAGCAGTGCAGGAAGAGTTTGTGGAGTTGGGAGGGCCTAAGACAAGCAGCACGCACTGTAACCTTTCTCGGATGTGCTGCCTGTCTATGGCATGGTGAGGCTTGGGTGCTCCACACCACGGGATTCAATCAGTGGTTGAAAACTGGTGCAGAGCTCAGGGGCTTGACTTCATTGGGGACTGGGGTCCAACTGGAGTGATGCAGGCCTATACTGGCATGATGGTCTGCAACTGTCCAGGAGGGGAACCAGGATCCTAGGTGATACTGTAGGTTTAATTGCTTTACTAACATACTACTTGCCAGCAGATTAGGCCTTACGGTCTAATCGAGTCTGCTCAAACCTTAGATCCTTAGTTGGGTGCCGAGGCCTCCCATCCCTTGTGCTCCAGAAACCCATATCATCCATTCCCATCCCCTGGGACAGGCCATCATCTGATACATCCACTTTCTGTGTCTGTCCCACCTCTCTTGAAGCCCTCCACTGTGGATCTCTGAACCAGCTCACCAGGCAGTGCATTCCAAGGGTCCACCACCTCTCAGTGAAAAACCTCCTCCTCTTTTCCCCTCACCCTTCCACCTTCCAACGCCAAACCATGCCCTCTGGTGATACCTCCCGGCTTTAGTCTAAAGATCCCTCAATGTTTACCTATTTATTCCCTTGAGGTACTTGAAGACCCTCAATCATGTCCCCCTGTCTCTCCTCTCCTCCAATGAAAATAGGCAGAGCTCCTCAAGTCTCGTCCTCACGTCCAAACCCCTAGTCCTCGTATCATCTTAGTTGCCCTCCTCTGTACCCTCTCCAGGAGCTGTATGTCCCTCTTCAGTGTGGTCTCCAGTACTGTACACAGTACTCAAGGTGTGGTCTAACCAGTCCATTGTACAGCAGCAGAATCACTTCCTTGCTCCTAGAGGTGATCCCTTACGATGCATCCCAACATCCTGTTTGCCTTGCTAGCCGCTCTCCTGCACTGCTCAGAGTTATTCATACATGCATCCACCATGACCCCTAGGTCTCCTTCCCTATTGAGGCCTCCAGCGCCTCCCAGGGTGTACCTGTGTTTAGAGTTTCTCGACCAAGATGCAACACCTTGCACTTGGTGATATTGAAATTTAATTTCCATGTGTGAGCCCAGCTTTCCAGGGTGTCCAGGTCTCTGCAGGGCCAACCTCTACTCTTCTCCCTCAACTACTGCTCCCATCTTGGAGTCATCCACGAAGAGACTCATTTCACATCCTATACCCTCCCTGATGTCCGATATGTATGCATTAAACAGGATGGACCCAGGACCGAGCTCCTGGTACCCCACTACCAACCTCTCTAGGGTTCAAGAGTCCCCACAGACCACTACTCTCTAGGTGCGCCCAGGTAGCCAGTTTTTAATCCATCTGACCATCAAGGGCCTACTCCTAACCCCATCAGTTTCTCCACCAGACCATTGTGGGGACAGAGTCAAACGCCTTGCTGAAGTCCAAGAATAATACATCCACAGGCTTTCCCTGTCCAGTTCTGATGTTACCCATTCGTAGAACTCCACAAGATTGGTTTTACATGATCTACCTGGCACAAACCCATGTTGCTGACTATCCAGACCTCCCACCTCCTCCAAGTACACCCCCAATCGCTCCTTTAGTATACTCTCCATTAATTTTCCTACCACCGAGGTCAAACTGATGGGTCTACAGTTACCTGGTACCCCTCGACCCCCTTTATGGATTGGCACCACATGTGCCTCTCGCCAATCCCTAGGTACCCTCCCTGTCTCAAGTGACCTGTTGAAGAGCTCGCCAGGGTGCAGCCAGTATGTCCACCAATTCCATAGTACTCTCGGATGAATGCCATCCGCCCAGGAGATTTGTCTTTCTTTAGGGACTTGACAGCTAACACACCCTTTTGGCGGAGATAGCATCATCCGTCCCCTCCACCTTACTGGCCTTTTATCCTTATCCAGATGTGACACCCTGGGGTACCTCTCCTCCCTCTTGCTCCATTTCTGTTGCTCCTGATCCCACTCACTGCCGCTTCTATCCCCTTCATGCCTTGCTTTGTAGATATCCCATCCCCTCCCTAGTGAACACAGAGGCAAAGTACTCCTAAATACCTCTGCCTGGTCCCTCGCCTCTTCCACCCACCCTCCTTCTGATCTCAATCTGCTGAGATGGCCCTTAGTTTTCTCCGCTCCCAATGTACCGGAAGAACCCCTTTCCCCTCCATGTATCCCTGTGCCAGCGCTGCTGCTCTTTACTGGGCTTTGCTCCCTCACCATCCGGGTGACTTTTCTAGATGCAAGATGGTACATTTCCTTATCCCTATCCCTTCTTGTTGTTTTATATTTTTTGTAGCGCCTTCTTTCTCTGACTGCTACCTGTACCTCACTGGACCACCAGCATGGTTTATGTGACCTTGCTCCCTTACGTTTCAACTCAGCGTAGATCCTGACTGCCTCATGAGTCCCGCTTTATGACATCCCATTTCCTTTCCACACTTGTCATTGATGTAATCCCTTCAAGGGATCCTTGAGAATATTTCCCATGCCCACAAAGTCTGCCCCTGAAGTCCACTGCCAGTGTCCTAGATCTAACCCCTCCCCATGCTTATTTGAAACCAGACAGTATTGTGGTGCTCCCAGTCAGGGGTCCTGTACAACCAGGTCCCTTACCAGATCCCCATCTGCCAGAACCACATCCAGGACATGCCCTCCCTTGTGGGCTCCATCACATGCTGTGTTAAGAACACATCCTGGAAGCCGTCCAGCAGCCTCTGCTCCTTGGCCACCTTAGAGGACATGGTTCCCCAGTTTGTACCTGGCATATTAAGGTCCCCCATCAACACCACTCCTTCCCTTTTGGTCCACACTGGGCAATGATGTTGTCCAGCAAACCATCCTCTAGAACATCACTCATCCGGGGCCTATATACTACACCCAGCTTGACCTTATCTCCTGCTGGGGATCGTGAAGGTGACCCATAAGGCCTCCACGCTTCCTCTGCCTCTTCTACCCTAGCAATTTCTATGTCATCTCTAATGAACATAGCCACTCCACCCCTCTGCCCTCCTTTCTATCCTTCCTAAGCATGGTGTACCCCACACGTTTAGGTCCCAGTCATGGTTTTGTTGGTCCATGTCTCCGTGACCCCGCCACATCCACCCACCCCCACCCCCGAACAGCATGGCCTGAAACTCTGGCAACTTGTTTCCCAAGCTCCTGGCATTTACTAACACCAACCCCCACCCTAATCCCTGATCCTCTTTGTCAGACCCCACCCAGATTCCTTATACTTCCATCCTCCTCTGCTCCTCCTGAAACCTCCACCCCAGTCTGTTTCCCCTCCCCTTGGGCTTGAAGGCTACTCCCTCATCTGAGGAGAGGGCTTCTGCAGCCCCTCCTTATCCCTTCCCCTCACAAGTTTAAACCCCACCTTTCTTGAATGTAGTCAGCCATCCCTGTTTAAGGACTTCCTTCCCTAACGGGCAAGATGAAGCCTGTCCTTGGCATATAGTCCCTTATCCTTCCAAACTCCTTTCCAGTTCCTAACACCCCCAACCACTCTCTTCACCCACTTCCTGAGCCAGTCATTAACCTCTGTGAGCTTCATTTTTTTTCTCCACTGAGGCCTTTGGTACTGGCAATATCTCCGAAAAGAAATGTTGCATCCATTATCCCGACAGACTCTGGCAAGTTCTTGGAACCTTGTTTGGATTTCAAAACGTTATTTCCCTCTAGATCGTTAGTTCCGAATGCACCAGGAAATCGGTTTCCCTCCACAATCCCTAACCATTTCATACACCATGAACTTTGCTCTGTGCACTGTCAGCCCAGAGATACTCACTACCTTCACCCTGGCTATGGCATTCACCCCCTGTCCCTCCCACTGGATACCCCTAATCATCGAGTCTCCCAATAACAGAACCTTACACCGCCATCATCCTTATGGTTACCTCCACTATGCCCTCTCAGCCCCCATCCCCCTTTATTTGTGATCTCAATTCCATGGGAGTCTTCCTGCTTATTAGAGACCCCTTGTCACCCTCCTTTCTGCCTCCGTTATTTTGCCCATTTAACTCAAACCCCTCTGAATAGGTGTCCCTTTAACCCTCTCTTATCCGAACCATTTATCCTGGCCCTGATGGTTTCTCTTCCCCCACCGCCATCCCCCTTGTAATAGTACCCTGCCTCCAGAGGCTCTCTGTGGTCCCTTTAGCTAGGGCCCCATCCCTTGGTACTGACCCCTGCTGAAGGGGGCTCCTCTCCACCTCCTTGTCCCCAGTTTCTCCAGTCATGCTCTCTCCCTCATGTCTGCAATATGTTGCATCTCCCCATTTTGTTAACATTTATGTTTCCCTTCTCCCTCTGGGACTATTCTATCCTTTCCATTGCCGGTCTGTGATGCCCTATGGGTATCCGACTCCCTCCCCTGGCCTCTGTATAAGTTTCCTCATTTCCACCAACCCCTTCCTCCTCTAGGTTGCTTAGTAGCTCAAATTTATTGTGACACTCTATGTCAGCCTCCATCAAGTAACCTGAGTTTCCCTGACTGCACCTCTAAACTGCCCATCTTCTTCCCCTCTTGCTCTGTTCACCTTAGAGCTCCCTTCCCACAGTCTGCTGTTTTAGACTTCCCACAACAGCCCTCCTGACTCTTCCCCTCCACTCTCTTTGTATTCAGAATGTTCACCCCGTCACGCTTTCCCCTTAGCCAACATCCTATCTAAGGGTCCCCTGCCCTAATATCCCCCCTCCTGCTTGCTGTAGCATAACGTCCTGTAATTTCAGAGCGTTGCCCCAGCCTCCCCTTCTGCTGCCCATATCCACACCCCTTATCCTTGGACAACCCCCCAGCTCCCCAGCTTACTCCTTAACCAATATACCTCACTCCTGATACAAGATAGCTGTCTACAGAGTGGCCACCCTCTCTCCAGGCCCAATTGAGAATTATTGCCATCCCACAGCCTGTGCAGCCTACAACCCTTCCCAAGATGTCTGCCATGGTGGAATATGGCGACCCTGTTTATCCCCTCTGTTTATAAAGGCACACCTCCTTTTCTCAGTCCCTTTCCCTGGAATACAGTTTCTCCTATACTGACTGCAGTTATTTACAAACCCAATTTCAACCCCACCAATAAAGTTCCCAAGTCTCACAAACACATACAGTCCAGTGTGTGTCCAGTCCCACTAACAGTGTGTGTATGCAGACATCAGGTACCGAGTGATGTCACAGGCCCACCAGCTCCTGTTGCTCAATTTCAGTCCCAAACAGAAATATTCAGCCCTTCAATCCCAACCCCAGTGGCTTTTCAGTATTTAAGGCAAACAACACATTTAAATTTCACTCTAATTATCACTGCCAAACAAGTGTTCCCAAGCCTCAAAAGTTACAATATCACAGCCCAAGTAACAGTTCTAACTCAAGGTAATAATTTTTAACACATAGAACTAATTTCACGTACAAAACTATTCAAATATTTCAGTTAAAACAGAATATAACCCCAGACCTCTGTCCTTACCAGCCTCCTGCTTATGTTCCCAACTTTCAAGCATTCAAACTATTCAGGGGAGGCACTGGAAGGAGCAGAAATCCTGCCCCCAAACAAATCAGGGTAGTTAGTGAGGTAAACACCAAGACAGAGATGTCGATAGGGAGAAGGCTGGGGTAAATGGAGAAAACAACAAAGGCAGTAAGGACAGGGATGGGGCAAAATGGGGTAAGCCATCAAGACATGGAGGCTAATGAGTACCAATGTCTGTAGTCTGGGCAACAAGCTCCTGAACTGGTGGCCTTGATGGAAGAGGGATGCCTGATATCGTGGCAGTCATAGAAACATGGTACACAGAAAGCCATGACTGGGATGTTAACATACCAGGGTACACAACTACAGGAGAGACAGGGAGGGTAGAAGAGGGGAGAGTAGCTCTATGTAAGGGAAGGGATAAAAGCAACGGAACAAAAGAGTAAACAGAGGAGAGGCGGCACCGTGGTCACCTTAGAAACTGAAAATGGCACCACAATCCGCACAGGGGTTGTATACAGACCCCATCTCAGGGGAGGAATGGACAAGGATATGACAGAAGGCATCCTTAGGATGGCAGAGAAAGGGAGATACTGTTGAAGGGGATCTTGATGTGCCAGATGTAAACTGGAGCATCTTTGCTGCAGCCACATACAAAAGAAGGGCCATTCTCGTGCCCACAGGGGCATGCCTCAGACAGCTAGTGTTGGAACCCACTCAGGAGGAGCAATCTTAGACCACATACTCTCAAATGGGAACAGTGAGAGGATCTCAGATCTAGAAGTGGGTAGCCAGCTGGGAACAAGTGACCACCAAACCATGTGGTTCACGATAAACTCAGCTGCAGAGTCGAGCCATACAAAGTGAGAGAGTACTGGACTTCAGAAGGGCTGACTTTGTCAAAATTCAGAGTGCCTAGAAAAGCACTAGCAAACAGGCTAGAAGGAGGGTGGGAAACAATGGGAAACATCAAAACTGCCATCACAGAGGCAACAAGCCTTTGAGTGAAGCAAATAAATTAAAATTAAAGAAAAAGCCACTATGGTTCTCAAAAGAGGTGGCAGGAAGGTTAGGAGAAAAAGATAGCATTTAGGAAGTCTAAGGAAACACAGAAGGAGAAGGACAAAGAACTGTACCAGTTATGGCAGAAGGAAGCAGGGAAGGCAGTCAGAATAGCAAAGACTCAAACTGAGGAAAAGATAGCCAACTCGGGTTTAGAAGGGGATAAAACATTTTATAGGTACATTAGGGGCGTAGAAAGACAAAGGAGGGTAGTGAGGCTGAATTAGAATGGACAGTGGGTGGGCAGAGAGGACAGTGAAAAAGCAGGAATACTGAATGAATACTTCTGCTCAGTATTCAAAAAAAGAGGAGGAGGGGAAGTACCTAATCCAATTAACAGAAGCACTCTGGACAGGGTGGTCGATACCAGTTCATTCACAGAAGAAAGGGTTACTGAAAGAACTCCTAAAACTGAAAGTGGACAAAGCAATGGGGCCTGACAGGATTCACCCCAGAATTCTAAAAGAATTAAAGGGAGAACTAGTGACACCACTGACTACCCTTTTAACAAATCATGGGAGGATGATGTGGTACCTGAGGATTGGAGGGCAGATGTGATTCCCTTCACAAAAGTGGGAGCAAGACAGAGGCAGGAAACTACAGACCTGTCAGTTTGACCTCAGTGGTAGGGAAAATGATGGAATCACTTCTGAAGGAAAGAACTGTTGAGTACCCTAGAGGCCAGTGGGACACAGGACCCAAGGCAGCATGGATTCACAGCGGGAAGGTCGTGTCAGATGAATCTAATTGATTTCTTTGCCTGGGTGACCAAAGTAGTAGACCAGGGAGGGGCTGTGGACATGGCCTATCAATACTTTAGCAAGGCACTTGACCCAGTCCCACACAAAAGATTAATAAACAAATTAGCCAGCCTGGGAGTGGGTCCCAGGGTGGTAGCCTGGGTAAAAATTGGCTGGACAACAGGACACAGAAGGTAATAGTAAACAGAGTCCACTCTGAAGAAAGGGAGGTTACTAGTGGGGTGCAGGGTTCAGTCCTTTTTAATGTCTTTATAAGTGACATTGCAGAAGGACTGGAAGGAAAAGTATGCCTCTTTGCAGATGACACAAAGATCTGCAACAGGATTGATACACAAGGGGCATGGAAAGGATGAGAAGGGACTTGGCAAGGTTGGAGAATGGTCAGAAGTATGGCAGCTTAGATTCAGTGCAAATAATGCACCTCAGAAACAAAACCCAGGGAAGAGTACACAATGGGGAAGGTAGTAACAACAACAAAACAGGAAAGGGACCTGGGGTAGACATATCAGATGACCTTAAGGTTGGCAAGCAATGTGAGAAGGCAGTAGGGAGGGCTGGGGAAATACTGGGATGTATAGGAGAGGCATCACCAGCAGAAAACAGGAAGTTGTTATCCCTCTGTACAGACAGTGGGTGAGACCCCATCTGGAGTACTGCATCCAGTTCTGGAGACCCCATCTCCAGGACATAGACAGGATGGAGGCAGTCCACAGGAGGGTAACTAAAATGGTGCAGGGTCTGCAACAGAAGCCATACGAGGAGAGACTAAAGGAGCTTAATATGTATACCCTTGAGGAAAGGAGGAGAGGGGACATGATAGAAACTTTAAGTATCTCAGTGGAATCAACAAAGTCCAAGAGGGCAACATCTTTCAGAAAAAGAGATGTGCAGAACAAGGGACACAATTTGAAGATAATGGGGGACAGCTCAGGGCAATGTAAGGTATTTTTTCACACAGCGGGTGGTGGGCGCATGGAACCACTCCTGAGGAGGTTGTGGGGTCTAAAACTGTGGGAGAATTCAAGAATACATGGAACAGACAACATAAGACAATTCTTGTGAGGGAAGGAAGAAATAGGCTGTTGGTTAACTAGGATCTGCAGCTTATCCAGTAGGTAGGAAATGGGCAGACTAGATGGGCCAAGCGGTCCTTATCTGCCGTCAAAGTGTTATGTTTCTATGTTTCCAACATTTCTTTATTATTATTATTTTTTTTGGAAATTCTGACCCCAAATTTTACAGTCTTTTTATTACTCCACCTTATGACCAGGACAGGTGGGACTTTAAATCCTGTCCAAAAGTGATTTTGCAGAGTGACTGCGAAAACATGTTTGGAGGCATTTGACAAATGTCACGTACTTGGTTCATGGTGGGGCAAAAAGCTATGTTGTAAATGTGGGGTCAAAATCTGGAAAAATAACAGCGTTATGAAAGCGTTGAAAATTTTCTTCATAACTTTGTTGTTTTAAGATTCAGACCCCAAAATTTTCAACATAGTCTTTTATTATCCACCTTATGATCAAGACACATCATTTTCTTTTTAAATTCCATCCGAAACAGGATTTTGCGGATTGCAAAAACATGTTTGGGGGATTATCAACTTGGTTCATGAAGTGGGGTAACAAATGGCCAGGTTAAAAATTTAGGGCAATAATATTAAAAATGACAAAGTTATGAGTAAAGTTCAAAATGCAATAAAGGCCATTTACAAAACTTACCTTGTTTTGGTCATTTTCTGACCACGCTCTGGAGCAACAGGACATGTCGGCAGAAGAAACAGTGCCTGCCAATGAACCAGACAGGTTACTGAGGGTTGGGGGCTGAGAGAGGGGTTAGAGTGGGGGCATGGGGCAGCAGGAGTCATTGTTGGACTGTTTTCTTATTTTCAGGTATAGTCAGGGCGGGGCACCAGAGGAAGCGATCGGGAGGTGGGTGGGCTATGACAGGAAGGGATTTGTTCACAGGACTAGGACCTGGGAAGCAATCAGGGTTGCAAGAGGAGGACAAGCAGCAGACTCATTGTAGTGATGCCACTCAGCTGGCTGCTGGGCAGTATTTTGTAAATGAAAGGATACAGCTGCACTGTGATAGGTGCGGCTGTCCCCTTTCAACTACAGCAGTCCCCAATCAGCCATGCAGAGCAGCATCACTGTCAGCCTACTCAGCGTTGGGCTTTCAGTGACAAGAAAATATTATGTCATGACACATTTTATTTTTTGTTGATGGAAAAGAGGACTAGGCAAACCTGCCTACTTTCGTATAGCATTAAGGGGTATGAAATACAGAAGGAAATCAACTGAAACTGAACCACATTAAGCCGTTGGGGTATTTTGTTGTTTTTAGTGAATGGAAATTTGGCCAGAACACTGGGAAAATTATTCTACTTTTGAGAAGTTCCATGGAATCTCTTAACATCCACCTGAACCACCACCAGAACAGGCGGACAGGACCTAGGTTTAACGTCTCATCCAAATGCGGATTAAGACATGCAGTATTACACTATTAGACTATCAGTTTAATTAACCAAGAAATACATTTGGGTGATGTGGTTTACTGTGTCAGAACACAACAAGGGGCTGCAGGCATAGTGAGAGACATGTGTACCGTACTCCCTTAACAAGTATCTTATTTCAATCATAATTTTCTTGTTTTTGCCTGAAGTATGACTTTAAATAAATGTGTTCTGAAATGGGTATGTAAGCAATGTGAGCCAGTTTAACAGTATGTGTACATAAATGCTGTGTTTGATGACACATGCCATTAAAAACAATAATGATAAAATAATATGTTAACTAACAAATTGCAGGACAAGGCACTCCTGTAACCCTCTGTGCTTTCTAATTTGAAATAATTTGCTCTCTGTAACTCTCTGTGCTTTCTAATGTGAAATAATTTGCCTAAAATGTTTTTATTCTGTACTGTGCACTATTATTGATGTTTTAATTTTAGATTAATTTCAATGTGATCTAATGAATAACCTTAGTAGACTGTGCTAGATAACAGTTTGAGTCTCTGCATCATGCTTTTGTTTGAATTTGTTTAAATACAAATGTTAACGGTTAAACTAATAGTATATTGTAGGAAGCGGTTTGATTACTGCCACAAGCTTTTAATTTCTCTGACTTTTAATTTCTCTATTTCCACCCCCCATTAGCCCTCTGCACTCTCAGCCTCCTGTTTCCACTGGCACCTAAAGTCCAGTCTACCCCCACTGCTAATTGCTCCTCTTCCATCCTGTTATGCTTCGTTTGGCACCACTCTCCCTCACTTTCATCTCTTGTGTTGGTCCCCTCCAATTTAGCTTGCCTCTGTGCTATAATCTTTATGTGTGCTTAAAGCCTTGCCTTGCTGTCATTCTAGCTTGAGCCCTGAGGAGCTTCTCCACTGAGATTGTGGCTCTGGCACTGCTTTTGCCTGGCCCCATCCTCCTCACCAATCTGCCTGCTGACCAGCTGCTGCTCCTTCGAGCCCTGAGGGGCTCCTCCACTGGATTGTGGCTCTGGCACTGCCTTTGCCTGGCCCCATCCTCCTCACCAATCTGCCTGCTGACCAGCTGTTGCTCAACTCGAGCCCTGAGGGGCTCCTCCGCTGAGACTGTGGCTCTGGCAATGCTTTTGGCTGACCCCATCCTCCTCACCAATCTGCCTGCTGACCAGCTGCTGCTCAACTCGAGCCCTTAGGGGCTCCTCCGCTGAGACTGTGGCTCTGGCAATGCTTTTGGCTGGCCCCATCCTCCTCACCAATCTGCCTGCTGCCCAGCTGCTGCTCAATCGCTTTGCCAGCACTAGGACCACTCAGATTATAATTTGACTGGTCCTTCTGCAGCTGTTCTGGTCCAACTTTGGCTGCAACAAGCCTCTTCTGCTTCACTGATGGATGCAGCTCTGCCTTGTATTTCTAGTGCTTGGTGCTCCTACTGATGCTGTTCACTGTATCTTCAGTGCCAGGCACTCTGTGTAGCAGGAAATTGGCTTTTTTTTTTTTTGGTCCATTTTCCCATTAGCAAGTTATAATGTACTGCCACTAGAGGGACATGATCTTTATCTAAAGCAATCCTGCCTGTTGTTCATATAGATACCTTACTAAACTACAGCTCCCCCTACATCTGACCAGCCCTCTCCGCTGCACTCCCTGCTTAGATATTCTTCCTCTTCCTGTTCCTAAATCAATTATTTACTATTTTCACTGCCTTTATCCTCTACTCTACTGTAGATGCATCACACACTGTCCGACTGCACCATAACTGACTACAATTAGTGTAGGTCCACTGCAGTTTGGCTGTCCCATTAAGCCTTGATTAAGGGCATCCTAAATTCAAGGGCTCCTACTGGGACCTGACCTCAGAATGGAGTCTCTGCTATGTGTCCCTGTCTGTCATTACTCTTATTTTGTTTTACTGAAATTACTATGATCTCCCAGCTTTATCCTTTTTGTGTTACGATCATGGCACTACTGTGCATTGCCAGGATCTCACTGACCCCTGATTGGTGCATGTATACCTTTAAGTTCCCTTTACTAGAGCTGGGCATATATCTTCTACAGAGGCATCTATTAAGGCTGTCACTTTATCTTCCTCAGCTTTGTTACTACAACATTCCCTGATTAACATGGTCAGGGTATTAATATTTGTGGCCATAGGTCCTTTGGGTTATCAGTCCTGGGGACAACACCATTTCTGCAATTATTTACCCCAGATGGAAACGTGCAAGAGCAATTGGGTCTCTCAGAGGAGCCATCAAGAAGATTCCTCTCCTTCTACTGTTGTGTTCTGGCAATGTTGAATTTAACTTAGGTCCCCTGCAAATATTACAGCCCCGCCAACTTAACCAGCCGCAAGGGGTGAGCTTTATGCATGTTAATGCATGCAGTCTATTAAAAAACTTGCATCTATCCAGGCCTGGGTCTGTCATACTATTACTGATGTCCTGGTGGTCACGAGTCATGGCTCAAACCTGGAATTGCTGACTGGAAGTAAATATCCCTCTTACTCCCTTTTTAGAATGGACAGGCTGACTAGAGGAAGAGGAGTTGCAATTTATGTCAAGGATAAATTCTCTGCATTGGTCACTGACAACCTCAAATCATAAAGAGTCTGAAAGTCTGTCCCTCAAACTTGAAATATCCCCCACTACCTCACTCTGTTATTGGGGCTATAGGCCCCATCGGCAGGATTACAGCTTCTGAACCACCTTCTCAACTCCATGGGTTCTTAGCCCTCTGAGTTTATCACCTTAGGTGATCTTAACTCAGACTAGTCCTCCAGTGCCTTTTACCACTTAAACATTATCTGTGACACACTTGGCTTGTCTCAGTTTATTATTGACGTTATGCATCCTAATAAGAAGATCCCACAACAGCACCCTACTGGACCTCATTATGGTTAGCAAACCGCATCTATTTTCCCACACAGGAGTTTTTCTCCGACATTAGTGACCACTGCTTTATTGCCCGTAAGATCTATCCCTAAAATAGCATCTACATCCAAATTTACCTTTAAAAGATATCGGGCGCTAACTTTTGGACTATGCTTTTATCACAGAGCTTCACTTTTCCCTGCGCTGGCAGAGTCTGTGAACAGGGCATACAACATCTTCCATGAAATTGTGCTGGGGTACTAGACAAACATGCTCCAACAGTTAAAATCCGTGGCAAGAAAAAATCATGCCAATGGTTCTCAGCACAGTTAAGTCCACCTTGCTTGAGAGACTCCTCTGAAAAAAGCCAGGAAAACCAAACTCCCAGCAGACTGGTTATCATTTAGGAAGGCTAGGAACTATTGCAACAAAATGGTCAGAGAAGTTAAGGCTAACTTCTACACGCAGAACTAGATGCTGCTTCTAACTGCTCAGCTAAGTTTTGGAGCCTTAAAGGAAATAGAAGGCCATTCATCTGGAAATGCCCTGCCAGCAAAAATTTGTCTTGGAGACATTACAATCTCTGATAAGCCATCCATCCTTGATTCTCTTAACAATCACTTCTCTACTGCAGGCCTAGCCTTTGACTCCTCCCTGCCAGTGCGCTCCAACTAAGCTGGTGTACAGGACCCTGAAGTCCCTGTCATGAATTTGTCATTCTCCTTCAACCTGCATCAGTAAAAGAGGCTGAAGATCTTTGCAGCAACTGGATACTGGGAGAATGCAGAAGCAGATCTGCTTGACCCCTTCTTCCTTAAGATTGGTTATCACATCTTGGCTGTGCCAATACCCACCTTTTAATCTATCTATCTCTCAGGGTGTCCTTCCTCTGTATGGAAAACTGAAGTTATTCCCCTTTTTAAATCCAGAGACCCCAGCGACTTAAACAATTATAGACCTATTTCTTTACTCCCCATCCTGTCTAAATTGTTAGAAAAATTATGAGCTCACAACTAAGGAATTATTTGGAATTATATAATCTCCTTAACCCTTTGCAGTCTGGCTTCAGACCACGGTGTAGCCCAATTTCGTCACTTGCTAAAGTTACGAATGACTGGCAACGTGAACTTGATGCCAGAAACTTTGTTTGTGCAGTATTCTTAGATCTTAGCAAGGCATTCGATACTGTTGACCATGACCTGCTTCTCCTTTCCTGAGGAACACTGAACTGGACCACCTTTCCTTGAGATGGTTCTCTAATTGCCTAGTAGATCAGTTCCAGCAGGTCAAAGCGGAGGAACTCTCTCTCCACTTAAGCCCCTCCTGAAAGGCGTGCCCCAGGGATCGATACTAGGCCTCTTGCTTTTTGCAATATATATTAACAGTATAGATGCCTGCATCAAAATGCCAATATACATCTTTTTGTAGATGACACAGTTCTTTACACCAGTAGACCTACCTTTGAGGCTGCTTGCAGTCACCTTCAACAAGTTTCAATCTTCTGCAACATCAGCTTCTTAACAAAAGCTACTTCTAAATGCCAAAAAAACTAGGGCAATGTTGTTTCTCCCCCTTACGCCTTCAAGATATCTGTCCTAACTTGGAACACTGCCTCCGATCACCATCCTTCTTGGCAACCTCTGGAGTATGTATCCAAGTTTTAAGTACCTGGGGTATGGACTGACCACAGACACTCTTTTCTCGACCACATCAAGAACTGTCAAAAAGCTTAGACAGAAGTTAGGCCTGTTTTATAGGATTAGCATCTTCTTACAAGAGATGCCAAGAAAAATAAGGCCCAAACCACCTTCCTCTCCCTCCTGGATTCAGCAGACTTTCTGTACAGCCAGGGCCCAGCTGCTGCGCCTCAAACTGGACACACTCTATCCAGGAGCCCTAAGGTTTTTATCACCAATCTTCCATACAATACTCACCACTGCTCTCTATACAACGCCATGGGATGGACATCTCTCTCTTACAGAAGACAGAGAAGCCTCCTCTGGACCTTCAGAGCTATTGCCAAGAAGCTGCCTCAATATAACTTGGAGTGTTTACCCCTAAGCGTGTTGAGCAGCACATATATGCTGAGAAGTGCCTCCTATATCTACCTGGCAGTGCAAAGGTCAAATCATGCTTTGGTAGAGCTTCCATGAGCCATATGTTACCTGTGTAATGCTGTTACGCTGAACACACTGCAAAAAACCTTGAAATTGGCCCACATCATCAGCATATCAGCATTTAAAACTCTGTGCTCATTAGCTTAAAGAAACCTGCAATTGTTTCTCCTTATCTCCCCTCCCTGCCTCAGTGACTTGCTGGTCACTGGTCTGATGAAATATTACATTTACTACCTTGTCTCATTGAACCCTTCCCCTCCCTCTTTAATCTTTTCATAGCATTCCTTGTTTGCTTTTCCTTGTGTAGCCTGCTCCCTTGCTTAGGTTTCAGTAGTCTTAAAGTAGCATACCTCTTGTTCACATGCCCCCATCTCCCTGACCCTGGGGCACTCACCTCCCTTCTGCCACTCCTCACTCCCCTTATCTGAAGTCTGTCCTTACCCATGGCCCTGGTATCACTATTGCTGCTATGACACTTATGGGTTTCTCTGCCTACCCTCCCCTCCCTCTTAACCTTCACAACTCCCTTCCTTTTCTTATTAGCTTCCTAACTTCCTTTGTTGCCCCTCACTCGTGTTGGTTCTTCTGCCTTCACCACAGCACAGTGTCCAGTCTTGACTATAACCTATATTTAGCTGCTCGTGTATGTATACAGTATTCATGCACTAACACTGTCATTACCCTGTGTATTATATTTAGCCCTGACTATGTTAGTTAGTTATTTAAATATTGTGTAATATGATTGTGTTCATTGTGCTGTGTATTCTTTTGTATCTTGTCCAGGTCCATCTCGCAAATGAGCTTTGCTCAATGATGTTTGCCTGTTAAATGAAGATTTTGATCGATTGATTGATTGACTGATTGAACTAACTTTGATTTTACAATAGTCCTGTCTGTAACAACAGAATGCCGAAAGTACTGGGATATCAAGTGTGATACTGTCATAAACATATCACATGTGCGATACTGTCATAAACATATCACATGTGCAATACTGTTGTAAACATATCCGTGTGATACTGTCGTAAACATCTCACATGTGTCATACTGTCGTAAACATATCATATGTGTGATACTATAGTAAACATAAGACTGCAGTTGGATAAAATGGATAACCAAGTGGCACACTGAACCAAGCCTCATTTCCAGGTGTGACCGGGGAAAGGGAATGGGAGAAGCACAATTACAAACAAAATACAGTCAGTCATGTGATGTGGTTACAATGAGCATAACATAATGAGCATAAGTTGACATAATACAGACAAAATGGCAAACCGTTGCATATGGAGGCCAAATGAATTAGTATACAAATCATCTGTGCAAATTGGACAAAATCAAAGTGCACATTGCCAGAGTGAAGGGAGGCTGAGCAGCTGCTGAAAGTAGCAGGCAAAACCGTTGACAAACTTCAACGAAGTTGCTGGAACAATGAGTTTGGGGAGGGGAAGTAAGGGAGGTCAAAAGCCAGGCAAGAGTAGAAACTAAGGAAACCTAGGGCAACATAGGGCCAGAAATCCAGAGGCAAAGTACAAAATGGGAGAAGAGTATTGATGGTCACCAAACAAGAAAGGGACCTCCTTTTCCTGCCCCCAAGTCAGTTAGAAGCAATCAACCCTGCGATGTCTCTTGTATACCACACTGGTTTACTCTGCCCAGAAGCTTATCATACCACAGTGTCAAAGGACCTGAAGCCCAAATAATGTCCTCAGCCCCCGCCCTGTCTACCTCCCAGGTCACACCTTGAAAACATGGTGATGAGGTTAGCTTGGCATGATGTGTCACTCATAAAGCCATGCTGAGATAGGGCAATACCCTTGACCTCAACAAGTGCTGCATCATTCTGTCCTTGATAATGGCCTCCAGGTCCTTGCTCTGCACTTATGTCAGGCTGAGCTAGCCTGTAGTTGCCAGATCTGGCTTTGCCCCTGTTTGAAGATGGGTACCGTGCTGACCACTTTTCAGTTCTCTGGCACCACACCTGTCTGGACAGGCACTGGACAGGTTACTGAAGTAACAATTCAATTGTTCCTTTAGCTCCACTATGATCTTGGGGTATATCACACGCACATACTGGGACTTACGGACTTGATCTTTGCCAGGTAGTCAGCTAGCAGAGGAGCCATTATGTCCAAATGTTGCATCATTGCCACCCCTGATGTTATGGGCCCTCCAGTAAGCCTCCTCCAGTTACCAGAGGCCCTTTGCTAAATACTGAAGCAAAGTATTCATTAAGCATCTCAGACATCGCCTCTGGCTCTGATCCCCCACATCTATGTTTTCAAGGGCCCAATCCCTCCTTCACCTTCCATTTATGTGCTGGAAGAAGGCTTTAGTGTTGTCTGCAGCTATTGTGATTGCCTTGGGTTTTACATTGCTTAGCTTCTTGCTTGTGTCTTAATTCTAGTTTTTAAGTTTGTTCATTGCTGTTCTGACTTCTCTTTGTCCTGAAAGCAATCTGTCTCTTTCCAGAAGTCAAAGACATTCTTTTTGTTCATGGTTCTTACACTCTAAGAATATGTATGAGACTTCTCTTTGAGTCATAAGAGTAGTCTCCACAGTCATATAAATGTACACAGTATTACAGCTTTCCATATGAAATCAGGAAATAAAAATGCTTGCACAGATACAAAAGCAGTTTTGTGAAAGTGGTTTCTGCCATCTGACAAAACTGACAACTGGGTGCCAAAATGCATTTTTTGTTCAGTAACTCAAACGTTGGGATTTGAAACATGAAACGTTCAGGGTTGGTCAGATAGAGTCCCAAGGGTGGTACGCTTTGTGTTTTGCAAATGAAAAATTAAAACAAAGGAAGTCATAAGCAAAAAGTATGAAACCACTTTTGCAAATGACACTAGAAAGTAAACAATGCTTCCACACATACAAAAGCAGTTTGGAAAATGTGTTTTTGCCACCTGACAAAACTGATATCTGTAGTGCAAAAATGAAAGTTTTTGCTCATCAGTACCTCAAAATGGCTTGGATTTAAAACAACTTTCAGGTTCATTAGATACTGCCCATGAGTAGTGATGTTGGTGTTTTGAAAACAAAAATGTAACAAAAATAAAATGAAGTTACAAAGTTAAAAAGTGTAAAAGTACTTTCGTAAATGAAACCAGAAAGTAAAACTTTTACTGTGTGCCTTTATTGCATAAATACTCCAAAACATGTGCTTTATTTGTTTTATTTTTGTTTTTACCTGGTAAGATACACTAGGCAAATAAATGCTTATTTACAAGTACGACCCCAAAGAGTACAGAACTACTTTTGTGTGCTTGTTTTCTTATATTTCTTGGCTGATTTATTGCCACAGTTCATTCATCTTTTTTTTTTTTTGTTTAACCAGGAGAGACACTAAACTGAAGCTTGTTTACAGGTGCCACCTGGGAGTACAAGGAAGTTAAGTGACTTGTTCAGGGTCACAGAGTATGCAAGGTGAGGGCTGTGGGATTCAAACCCAGGTCTCCAGGTTTGCAGCTCAGAGCCTTATACCACTGCGCTATACTGCCTCATCTAGCATCACCGTAGTGTTCGTGGTGTATCTCCTTTACTCAAACATTACATTTATGGTATTTATAGTTTGCAGATGTGGCAGTCATTCTACAAAACTATCCAGTACAGTTTGACAAGCTTTATTAACGCCACACTTTACATCTACACAAGCACCCACTCAGTGCAGCAGGTTCCCAGCTGTACATAGCAGCAGATACAGTAGGTACTGTATTATCTATATTGGATATTTACTTACGTTGAACTTGCCCAGCCCATCAGCAAGTTAAAACAGGCCCAGATTAGAAGCCCAAGCCCTAGGCCAATGGTTTTAAGTATGGGGACAACTGTGATGTTACCTGCAGCAAGAAAAGAAAGGATACATAAAGTAGCATCTTATACAACAGGTACAATGCAGCATACTTCAGTGCATACAAAGCAAGGTACTATGATACAGGGACCAGGATTCCTGTAATGCCAACCCATAGAGAATATGTTTTTCTGACATGTAGAAATATTTGTTTACTGTATTACACATGACAAGTGTGCAATAAATTTTCTAGTAAATACCTACCCTGGGTGGATGAGGCATGAGGTACAGCCAAGTGCATTCAACTTACCCAGGCTGTGCAGTTATTAAGCAATGAGGCCACGACAGGGTGTGTGTTATTGTGCTATAATGTTATGCCTCGGGTGGCTGAAGCATGAGGCCACATGTCAAGTGTGTTCAACACCGAAGTGAAGTTATTACACAAGAGCACATATCCTGGAGTGCCTTATTGCTATTACACAATGGCTCATTTTTTTTTTTCAGAAGAATAAAATAGTAAACTATGTTTAATTTTTTTTTTATTCTTTTTTTGTTAGGGTAGGGATACCTTTAAAAGAAAAAGTCCATGGCTTATATGTTGGTTTATGTATTGTTCAGCAGATGACGCTGTCCTGTATTAATCTGTAGGTCTCTACATGGCTCTGTTTCTGTGCAGTGGGATTGGTTGAAAGTGGAGTCGGCACCTGTGGCTGACCAGGTAAAAAGAGGGGATATTTGTATCCATTTTATGCTAAATATTGTCAGAACTGACTACACAAAGGAGAGGGTCCTGAGAAGCACTGGTGTGGGAGATTCGTGGTGGCGACTGTGCAGTGTGGCGCTGTAGCAGGCATGTGCTGGCACAGTCTCGGTGTCAAACTGGGGAACAAGAAAAGCCGTTTAAAGCAGGGGTTTTTTTCTGCTTTTTGGAAATTCTGTAAAACACAAGAGGCAAATGTACTTTTCATGGCAGCTTTTTCCTCCAAATGCAGCAGTAACTCAAGTGAACGAATGGCAGTTACATTCCGTGTGGTTCAGTAAGGCTGCTCGCTTTGGTGAAAAAAGCGTGAATGTAAACACTTATTTTGTATCCTGCATGGTTGTATTTCTTCAGTTGTGCATAACATATCCTTGAAATTCGTGTTTGGCTGGTGGAAATATGTTGAGGGGCTGAAGTCTATTACTGTGTGGCTCAGAGTGGCGGTAACTTGGGGAGGGAGGTAGGATTTTGGACTCTGCCATGTGGTCAGCTCGGGTGCCTGGACTTCATACAGTGAGGTTATTGTGAAATAACATCACTGTTCCAGGTACTCTCTAACCAATCAGAGATTAGGAAATGTCATTGCAATTGTATAATACAGTACACCGCATACCCTGGAATGTGGTATTCCATCTATAATATGTGTAAAAAGCTAAATTAGCATTGAAAACAAATGTATTTAGCCTGATGATCCTGATTTTTAAGTATAGTTTATTGACTGATTTTAGGATGTTGTTTTAATTTTATGTATTTGATTTATTTATTGTAAAAGCGTTTTGGTTCTGGAAAGGCGCTTTTAAAATAAAGAATTGCTTGCTTAAGCATGTATAAGTACAAGGACAGACAGACAGGTAATGTTTAGCATAGAGAGAGCAGGAGTCAGCTATCGGGCTCCCTTGATGAGTTCTGTCACTGATTAATTTTGAACCTATGGAAACAAGACCCCAAACATGATTTTGGCTGTACTGAAAACAGGTCTACATAGAACAAAAAGCAGATGTTACTATGGTTTATAAAATCAGTAGGGAAAATCATGTTTCCTGATTGGCTAGGACCAGTGCATTACAGGAGCATAATGCACTCTAAAAACACAAGTCCTGCCAAAGTGCCTGATCACAGAATTTGATGGCTCTGTGATTCCTGTTTAAGCATTCTATTCCATACCTTAAAGTTGTAACTTTTTTAACTGATTGGCCTAAGTCCTAAGTGGTGTTCCCTACTGAAACCTCTGCCACACTGTCCCTGTTTGTAAGCACTAGGTCTAGTAGTGCCCCTCCTGAGTAGGTTCCATGACTAGTTGTTTGAGGAATGCTCCCTGTAGGGCATCCAAAATGTTCCTGTTCCTGGCTGCTGCTGCTGCTGCAGGAGGCTCCAACCCACGTCCAGCTGGCTGCAGTCTCCTACCAGCAGCATCTCCCCTTCTCGCGCCATCCCTCGGATCGCTAGCATCATATCCTTATCTACCTCTTCCCCTGCATTGGAGGTCTGCAGACCACCCCCATGTGGACAGCTGCCCCTTCCTTCCAGTGAGACCCACAATATCTCCTTCCTTCCCTGTTTTCCTGGATTTCCATGGCCTTTATGTTGTCTCTCACATAAAGAGCCCTTTCCCCTACCCTGTCACTCCTGAACAGAGAGTAACCTGGTACGGCCACTTCCTAGTCTTGGTTGTCATTGCATCAGGTCTCTGATGGCTACCATGTCCAGGTCTGCTTCTGCCATGGTAGCTTCTAGGTCACCAATCTTGTTGCTCAGACTATGAGCATTTGTAGACATGGCTGTCCAGGTTGTGCTGCTCCCCTTCTTATTCCCTTTTGCCTATCCCTTCTTTGTCCACTAACCATTCTAGCAGTAACTGTTTCTTCCAGCTCCATGACTTCATATTTGTTAGTGTATTTTGTTGTTTTCTCCCTCCGGACTCCCATTGATGATTCTGTAATCTTGGGGGGCAGATTCTACCTCCTTCCACCCTCCACCTCCTCCACTGGCTATTTTAAATTCTTGCTGATGAAGCATTTAAACTGTTCACTAATAGTCCAGGAGCCAGGTGCATTTTCTATGTGTCAAGGTCCGAAAGGTTTGATGACTGTTTCTTATGTAAAAGTGTGTAGAATCCAGATGTATAAATCTTATTCGCTCAGAGTTGAGCGTTTTCTTGAAAATGCACTTCTCAATGAAAAATTAACTGTCAGTGAAAACTGTGTATATTTTAATTAATGGTTCCTTCTTTAATTTCAATTCTATAAGCTTTTATTGACATACTATATACACTGTAACAAACAGCAACATATGTATCAAAGGCTTAATATTAACGTTATTATTTTATTCTATATTTAACTTGAAACAATCAATTTTTAATGAGGGTTTATGAACCTAAGTACAACAATCAGTATTCTTGTTCACTGTCTTCATTATCTGATGTTATACAAATCTGTCTCATCAATATCGACATCACAGTCACTGTCATCTTCTTCATTTGGATTGTTGTAGTGTTTGTTCAATTGTTCACTTAAGGCTGGTGGTACAACTTCACATGTGAACCATGTTGGCTTGTATTTGCCATCCACATGGTCCAGCCATTGTCCCTCTGGCTTCAGTGGTGTCATTTCTGGTTTGTCTGCATTTTCCATAACAATGAAATGTAATTTGCACGGCAGATGTGGTGTGTCAGAGTTGCTCTGCATGGTGGCATGAGCTTGCGTCTGCTCCTTTGATGTTTTCTAAGGCTGCGCCTTTGTCACTCGATCGATACTTGATGTTGAACATACTGTAGCGGGCTGTGTTGACATACTACTTTCTGTCCATACAAGGTACACTGAAGCTCTCAATTGTATCCACAGTTTTAGACAAGTGTGGACATCCCGTTTCAAATGCCTGTGTGTACTCTGTATTCTTTTCCATAATTGTTAAAGGTCACACCTTCCCTTGCGTCTGAATGCTGGTGAATAGTCGCACCCTGTCAGTGCATGGAGACCTGGTAGAGCTGTACACACAGGTCTGCCTAACTCTGCTGACAAGCGGGATACATCTATGAATCTTCTTGTGTTATTCCCTGAATGGCCAATGTCCATGTACAGTTTGATATTATCATTTAGACTTGCATGATACAGCAGAATGACCAGAATATCAGTATCATCTGCCCTGATCACTACATGCACATCTTTACCCTCATTTTGACTACAAATGTAGTGTATGTGTTGCATGATTCTTGTGTCTGCTTCTATATATTTGCTTTGTAGGGCCTTGCACTCTTATCTGAGCATATGCCCAGCTTCCACTTTGTATGAGTAACACGTTTCTCATACTGCATACATGAGCTTTTATCACCTAAAATTTCACAGTACACATCAGAATTCCTGTAGAACTAGAAAACCTAGGAGTGCCATCTTGAATGAAGATGAAGAAAGGGATCCAGCAAAGTCTCTTGGTCGGCTTTGGTCAGGACCAGTTATGAGATAGGAGAGTGGAGCGATGCTATGCTTTCCTCTTTTCTCTTATTCAAGACCTTTGATTGATGGTGACTTGTAACAATCACTGACAAGGTGGGACTGCATTTGAGGAAGTACAAGCAAACAAGAGACAGGATGGTTTTGCCACACACGTAGAATGTTGGTGGCAAGTTTGTAAGACTTCTGATCAAGAACATAGCATCAACCACTGTGGCATTTACAGCATTGGGGTGACTACTTTGGACTCTGGTCTCAAGCTTCTTCAGCTGTGTTGACTTCATTGTTGTGTTCACTGATCCATCAACATTTCCTAAGGAGAGGTACCGAGGTTAGCGGGTAGGCAAACACCATCATAAGTTCAACTGTTAAAGTCGTAGATAGATATAGCAAGCGTCCAAAGAGGTCTCGAGTTCCTTTCAACTTGATGATTTTCTTGTCCTTGTTCTTAGTCGTCACCTTCATTGCATCATGTGCAAAGTTCTTCAACTTGTATCTTTTGATGGGTTCCTCGAACTTACTGCCTTTGGTAATGCATTTGTCTCTAAACACATGATACATATGAATACCTATCTCAGTAACCTGTAACACTTTATTTGTTACCTCTTGTGATACTGCTTTTCCACTACCTATTGAATAAAGATTGCTGTCCTCAAACGCATCCGGAATGGATTCATGGAGGAGTCTATTATGTTCAACAGCTTGTTTAGATCCTTTAAATTCTGTTTAGCTCTAAAACTCTTCAGCTATTGGCTGGCTTCTTCATGCTGACAAGACCAACTTTTTCCATAAGACTTCCAACATTTTACTTTGCGCTGACTGCAGAATGTTTCATCTCCTCCTGCGTTAATGTTCTGTGTCAAAGAAGAAATCGGTTAGTCTTGATGCAGCATCGGCATTAATTGTCTCTTCCACGGTCAAGTCTACATCATTTCTGCTAAACCCTCTCTTTGATCTTGCAATGGTTAATGTTCCATTCTCAAATGTTTTCCTTAGTCCAGGCTGGGTTTCATCCATGTTTAGCAAATTTATAAGGTACAGGGTCACCCACTTGGCATAGCTGTGGTGCTCAGCTGTAGTAAAGAGGTAACATCTTCTCCAAGCTATATACAAAGAGGCAGGTCATTTGTCCTGATGGAGCGGCAGAAGAGTTGGTACAACTCTACCAAACTACAATACTGCCGGGCCAAGAATTGGGCAGTTTCGCCATGCTCAACACGATGTGCGGAATCTGAGAACGTTCATATGCTTCCATGAATGTCTTGAACTCACGCTGTATTCACTAGGTGCACCATTGAGGAAGCGATGGGTCATTAAGTAGCTGCTGCAGATGCTTCGAGATTGGAAGTCTGACGAACCTTTACATTGCATAAAGCACTGCAAATGTTTAATTCTGAATGCCGCTGATAGAATCAGGTGAGGCCTCTTTGCCCAACTGAAAAATGTTCCTTGAAGAAGTCCATTCAGGGATCCCAATGCCAATACACCACTTTCAACAAGAATGTGGTCTCCACCAAACCATTCAGGAGGTATCCAAGACCTTTGAAATATGCTAATTTTATATGGAATGGTCCAAAACATATAAACATCTGTCATATTCAGGGACTTTGTGGACTGAATTTGTAGCACAGGTTTTGCTATGGCAAGTAAGTAAGCAATAGGCATATAGTCCTCTGGCATTCATCCATAACCTTGATAGTAGTATTCATGGTGTCTTGCACTACATCAAGTCTTGTAGGAGGCTTTCACAGGGTCCATGTATGATATGATCTGCTGTGGCAGGTCATCTACAGAAACAAGGGCACTCCATCTGTGCCACATTGGAGTAGCATCTACACTTGCACAAGATATCATCCAGGCAACATCCCTTCTCTTAGCTTGCATGAGGTTTTCTGGTTCAGGCTTTCTGTCACCTATACTGATACTGTCTTATTTTGGTTTTCCAGATGTATATGGTCAAAGTCTTTCTCACCAATATCTAGAGCTCTTTTCCTCTGAAACATTTGAATGCGCCTGGTACAGTGTCTTGTTCCTGTCGTGCCATTGGCTGCAATATCTGCTTCTTTACACTTGGCAAATAGTCTTCATCAAAATCTTCAGCCTTTGTCTTTGATGTTCTGTGTTGTTTGCTCTTTGATGTTAAAGATGGCCCTGCCTGGTTGTGGAATCAACTTCTGATCTTTGCTTATCTGTGTTTGTTTCTACTGTTGTATTTCATTTCTTGCTGGTGCTTGGTCATCCGTGTGCGTTCTTGTCATAGCTTCTTCAGACATTTCTTTGGCCATAGCTGTCTCCTCAATACTGGATGGTATGTTCTGGTATGCTATACCCACAGTGTCATGACCGTCAAGTGTCTCTGTCATCTCATCATAATTGTTGAAAGCCAAAGCAGTGGCTAAACCTGGCTGTAAGAGCAATCCATCTGGTGTTGCCATATTCTTCTCCGTTATATTGGTTGCAAATGCAGTTTTGAGTTCCTCCACAACATGGTAGCTGACACAGTGACCAAACCTGTTCAAAACAGTTAAAACTTTCTTACTGCCTGTCATGGACTTATTACCCATGCCCAACAAGAGGTGTTTTTGTGGTTTAATTATTCCCTTGACACTGCAAACACTATGTCATCTGCAATAGATTGAACTACCCTCTCCTGTCGTTCACTGCCCACTTCTGATGAACCTGTGAGTACAGTACATAGGAATGTCTGAAGAATGGGTGGCAGTTTTACATTTTCTTCGATTAAGTCTTCAACTTTAACTTTGGTTTTATTATGAGGCTGTACCTTTAGGAGTTCCAACAACTGTTCTCTTATGTGTTGAGCTGCTTGTGCTTCCCTCCAGTCAGCCTGTTTCTTAGCAGAACCCGATGACTGTACCGATTTTCTACTTTTGATATAAAATATGATACCATCTTTGAAGTGATCCGCCAGTTTTGACTGTAAGCTCTGTGGGTGTAATTTGTTTCACGCCCACTACACTCCATAAGAATGTCCATGTACCTTTTGTGTAGAGATAGCAATGATTCTTCTTGCATTCCATTAACAATGATTCACTGCACATACTAACAAGTCTGGAAAAGGCAACCTGGTAACTGTCTCTCAACTGACTGTATTCACACTTTGTACCTATTCCTTTATTCATTCTGCCTTTTTAAATACTGTTCTTACAGCTGTTGTGGTACTTCACTTCTTTGGCTATGAGAGCAATACTGCCTACCATCATATCCATTTGTTGATCGTCCATTTCTTTTGCTGTGTTTTTATCCTGTCTGCTGCCCATAATTTAAACATGTTGCAGGATATTCAAAAGTCTCCTTTGACCCCTTAAGTTCCTTTTCTTGTATGATTTGCAAAATATACATTCATTTGCGAATATGCCTGATGTTGATGCTGCTGATTCAGATAGATCATTATGAACTTTGGAGGAAGCAATTTTGCTGGATAACTCTTACGATGTCTTTTTTAAAGTTTCATCAGCTGCAACTCTTATGTGCAGTGAAGTTCTTGTAGCAGATATAATGATACCTATGGCTGCTTGAGTAACGTTCAGACAATTCAAGACACACCATGTTGTACTTTGACAGTGTTTGACTAGAATGCCTTTCCTTTGCATCAACTACTTTCTCCCCAATGAGCATCATCAAAAGGTAGCGGGTCTCCATGGTCTGTGCTAACTCCTGGATCAGTGTGTAGGATGCATCGCCTTTGCGTTTGTGAGAAGTCTTGCTAGCCATATCTGAAACATTAAATAAATTACATTAATAACTAAGTAAACTGAGTCTATTACATAAATTAAATAAATAACTAAGTAAACTGAGTCTATCACCTAAATGTAAAACTTGTAGTTACTCTCAAGAAAATGCATTTTCAAGAAAGCGATCAACTATGGACAAATAAGAGTTGTAAATCTGAATTCTACACATTTTTTTACATGAGAAACAGTCATCAAACCTTTTGGACCCAGACATGTACATAAATGCACCTGGCTCCTGCTCTATAGGACCATGGTCCCTCCCTGGATGGAGGCAGGCCATCTGCCTATACAGGCAAGCATCTCCCAGGTGGGGCCCCAGTCCCACGAAGACAAACCCTCCTCCCACCATTCCTTCAACCATGCGTTCAATTAATTGATGCAGAGTGTCCTAGCCTCCCCTTGCCATGGACAGGCAGCACCTCCAAGAAGGACACAGAGGTTGCTGCCAGCTTAAGGCCCCTCCCCAACTTTCTAAACTCCTCCTGTATTCGTCCCACCCTACCTCATCCCTTGCCAGGTCAACTGTCCCCAGGCGGATAATGATATCCAGCTCCCCTCTCCTTGCTATCGCTCTACGATCCTCAGGATCCAGTCCCCATCTCTGGGCCATGCCTCCAGGTAGGCACTTAACCTCCCTCTCCCCTGATAACAGAGTCTTCCACCAGGAGTTTCCTCCTCCTCCTCTGGGGTCCTCTGCCACCCACCCTCCCACCCTCAGCGTTCCATCCTGGATGACCCTCCCCACCTCGGTCACTACCTCCAGGAGCCACCACGGGACCTTCCACTCCAACAACACTGCGTGGGAGTTCTGTAGTGTTACGGATGGGGATGTGCCTCTCTGCCACTGCCCTCACTCTCCCGGAGACCACCAAAGTCCATCCACTCCTTCTGCTAGGCAACTTTTGAGTTAGCAGGGGTTGACTTAGTGGCCTCTGGGTGGAGTGGAGGTTCCTTGAATCCTAGCCAGCTCGGCCCAGAGACTAGTAACCTCTGCCTCATCCCAGAGAGGTGCCTGCAGATCAGGCAGCATCGCAGCATCCAGAAGGTCCTCATGAATACTGCTGCTCCACAGCCATTGCACTGCACCACTCCAATCATCTTCCCTTTCAGTGCTGTTTACCTTGCTTAACTGTGCTCAGATAAATCCCTTCTCTCTTTTTCTTGCCTTCTATAGGGTGCAACCTCTCCCTGTCTTACGTTAACCTATAGATTCTCTACTTACTTCTCGGTTATCCCTCTGTTGTTTCCCTGTCCCTTGCTTGACTCTACACTTACTCTAGTAGCTTGCTTTGCCTATCCCATGGTCTCAGGTTTTAGCCACAACAATTGTATTAGTTCTCACTCCCTGTAAGCTGCTTTACCAGGAAATATGTTTTTTCCTCTCTCTCTTCTTCTCAAAACTCATACTCCCTAGGATACTGATCCTGGTAAGCAGTAGTACTGAACTGTGTGCCCTGGTGGTTTCCACCTGGTTTCTGCTTTACTTGCAGCAAGAAGCTGTTAATGCCCTCCGGTACTGTGTCCTATAAAATGGATGACCCGGGTGGGCAGGAGGTTTAGCCTCTGCTGCTGCTTGCTGAGAAAGAAACAATCAATCAGTCACCGGCAAAAGCAGTCTGAGGTTTCCCTAATCCGGTCTCCTCTGCCACACTAAAACAAAGAAAAAGCTGAAATAGATGCACAACACAGCAATTCAGTCCTCTGTCCTGTGATTATTACTGTCCCCTCCTCTGACTTCCAGTCTCTCCTCTATCGCTGCTCATCACAATCCTAGACAAAATGCTGTTCCTATATAGAAAAAGCCAAATCTAGTTAGTACTCAGAGCCTCCCTGTATTCCCTCCGACTTGCTGTATGGGATGGCTCTCTGCTGAAAAAGGAATGCTTACCACCTATTTAAGCCCCCAGTCGAAGTTTTCAAATGTGATGCCCTTATCCTTTCCTCCCTGATTGACTGCCGGCTTTCCCTCATCACTTGGAGGCAGTAGTTCCTTAGCTTCTGCTGCTGCTTGCTGAGAAAGAAACAGTCAGTCACCAGCAACAAGTCTGTTTCCCCTCCTGCTTCCTCTGCCTCACTAAAAAAAAAAAATAAAAGCTGAAATAGATGCAAAACATGGTAATTCAACCCTCCATCCTGTAGTCTTTACTGACTCCTCTTCTGACTTCTCAGTCTTTCCTCTGTCGCTGCTCCCTGAGGAAGAGGAGGAGGAGGAGGAGGAGGAGGAAGCTTTTCTTGGGCAGGTCTACAGCCTCTTCAATGAGGAAGAACTCTGCGAAACACAGTCTCAGGGTCCCCTCCTGAGGATCCCAACTTCTTCAACATGATGAAGCAGCTGTTGCAATAGGGTTCCACACCGAGGAAGAGGATGCCACCAAAAGGGACCTGGTGGGCTTTTGGAGATCCCAGCATCTCTGTCACGGGTCATTTCACTCATTTTGCCAGCTCTGAGGAATGCCACCACTGCTGCATGGCACCACCCACACATGGTCCCTGCCATGCCTAGGAGGGCAGACAAGCTCTATCATGCCCCCAGAGTTTGCCCTATTATTCTGCCCAGCCTGAGACTGATTCGGTGGTCATCAAAGTGGCACATGACAGGTCCAAGTTGCCAAAAGCCCTCAGTCCCCCCTCCCTTCTGATAGGGAGTCTTGGAGGATCGACCTTTGGGTGAACGGGTTTATGCCTCCTCCACTCTGGGACTCTGGATTACAAATTATTTGTTCCATATGGTCAAGTACCAGAATACCATATGGAAGAAGGGCAGGGTGGCTGTCAGGCCCTCCCAGAGGTTCCCAAGTAAGACATCCTTAGGTCCTTCCAGGCTGCTAAAGATGTCAGCAAACACCTCCTCAGAGCTTTGTATGATATGTCAGTCACAGCTGCCAGGGCTGCTGCTTTAGGCGTTGCCTTCGTCACGCACGCCTGGTTGCGGTTATCTGGTTTTGTGGCTGATGTCCAGCAAAGGCACTTATTGTCCCAATCAATAGCTCAAAACTCTTGGCCTTGCATCCAGGATATAATCAATGATTTGCAGACCTCTGGCAGGGCCCTCAAATCTGTCCACTCACTCTACCATACCCAGCCTAGGAGCAGACAGAAGCGCCCTTTGTAAGGTATCCCAAAGTCTGGAACAGGCTCTAGAGTCCCAGGTAAATGGAAAGCCAGTTCCACCTTGCCTACCCCTTCCTCCACCTCAGGCCCTGCTGCGAAATGGCCCAGAGGCAACAGACCAGGCCTTTCTGCTAGGTCCACCTCTGCCTGACTCCTTGCCAGATTCCCCTCTTTCGGTCCCGATCAAGAGGTGGTGGTTGAAGGTCAGTTCTCCCTCCATCTCAATCAAAGGAGAACCATAACTTCAGATGTTTGTATTTTTCCGATAATAGACAGGGGTCACACTCTGGAGAACAGCCCCAGAGACTCCTCCAGTATCTTCCACCTACCCTCCATACCACACAGAAGTCCTTCAGGAGGAGGTGCACTCCCTCCTGCAAAAGCGGGCAATCAAGCCAGTGCCCAGGATGCAGAAGAACAGAGGGTTTTATTCCAGGTTTTCCAGGTCCCCAAAAGAACCCGGCGATGTGAGGTCTATCTTAGATCTCAAGGACCTTAACCTCAACCAGGCCTACTGCCCTTGCTCAAGCAGGAGTGACTGGCTGTGCTCCCTTGATATGCAGGACACCTACCTGCATATTTCAGTGTGCCTGCCGCAACAGGCGGTTCCTCCGGTTTCATTTTCAGAGCAAACACTACCAATTCAGAGTCTTGCCCTTTGGCTTGTACTGTGACATGTTTTTTTTTTTTTTTAATTCTTGCAGCAGTAGCTGCTGCCCTTCGACGAGAAGGCCTGTATGTCTTCCCTACCTGGACAACTGGCTACTCAAGGCCCAATCCAGGAGGCGTGCCAAGTCAGGGAGCAAGATGGCAGCCTGAATCGGGAGCTCAGCACTCATCTATTATATATTTTATCTGTCCCCAGTTTAATGTGTTCATTTGGCTCATTCAAAAGTAAACATCGCACCCATGGCAGCGGCTCCTAAATCGGCTAAAAACAAATGCAAATACCTTTCAAAGTGGCGGAGAACAAAACAAGGATTTGGGCCTGGTTCCTTCAACCACTGAGCGGCCTCTAAGATGGCGACAGAGATAGCAGGGTCTTGTGAGCCCTCGGGAGCGGTTCTCCCACACAACTCCATGGCCTCTCTGGAAAAATTGATCCACTCACTAAAGTACGATCTCATCATGCATATGCAGGCCAGATTCATGAATATTAATGCCCAACTTACCCATATGCAGCAAACCATTAACACGATGGGTGAAACGGTGGAAAGCCATGAAGGTAGACTCATGGAGCAGGAGTCGCGCTGCAGCACCAGGAAGATGCTCCCCATCAGATGGATCCCTCACTCCAGCAGGCACTAAAAGAAATAGAGTACCTAAAGGCCACAATGGATGACCATGAGAATTGGGAGTGCCGCTGCAATGTACGCATAGTCGGCCTACCGAGGATACGGAGGGACAAGACTGTGAAAATTTCATGCAGCAGTGGCTAGTGCAAACTTTGCCCTTGCCAGAGGGCTCTGTTTTGGAGATCCAGCGGGCTCACAGGTCTCCAGGAGAAGACAGGGACCAAATGAGAGGTCTCAACATATGACTGTGAAATTTCTCAGATACCAAGATGAGCAACAAGTACTGGCTGCGGCGAGAAAAGTGGCCTATATAATGGTGGGTGGGAACAAAGTAAGCATATTCCTCGATTTGTCGAGATGCCAGTAGCAGGACAGACAGGCCTTTATGGAGGTCAAGAAGAAGCTTTGTCCTCTACAATGCCCTTTCTCCTTGCTTTACCCATGAGATTAATTACTAGAGCACCAGACAAGACATCCAAATCATTTACCGACCCCAAGGCTGCAATGGTTTATGTGTCTATGGAGCTTGAGAAACCAGGACAAAACCTCAATCGCTCCCCTCGATCCTCAGCAACCTGAATTGAGCCAGATGTACTCAGGTACTGTGTTTGTTTAGCGAATGTGCCGGGGGTGAGGAGGTGAGGTACTTGATCCACAATAGGCTAAGTCCAGCCTATCAGGGCTGGATCGGGAGCCCCTCTTCCTCCTGACACCGGGGGTAACTGAGGCTAAATGGTGTACAAGAGCGCCTGGTGGAGGCCTACTGGGGAATCGTAGTGTGTGCAAGTCATCAGAACTCCTCATGAGGGCCAGACTGTTTAATGCGCTAAAACCTAGACCACAAAGAGGAGTCCAGAATTCTGTGGTCGGCAGCATTTTGTTATTTCCCGGACAGACATCATCGGGGCCACGGTCCTGCGTGCGGTGTAAAGGCTCAAGTCTAGCACACTACTGCTGTAGCTGGACTATTCTGATTACTGCTGTTGAGGATACCAACGAGAGGCCTAACTGAGAGACTTGCTTCTTTCTGTTACATTATTATCCACTTTAGAATTAATGAAACACCTAGAATTCTTCCTAGGGTTATATCCTGATACTTTGTCCCAAGAGCTTCACTTTAATTCTTACCCAGCGCCAATCTGGTCACTAATAGAAAGGCCTATTGGACTGGTGGGAGGAGAGCAAACTAACATAACATCTCAGGTAGCGCTTTCCGGGCTGCTACGGGTAAATATAATTTTGGCTGGAGGTGCGACTCTCTATTGCTGGGTACAATGCAACATGGGATGAGCCACAGATTTCAGAAACATGGGCAGGGGTTGGGGGCCCTCTGGGTGGATGACTAATGGGGGGCACCTGGGTATGGAAATGGTTGGTGTCATGACGGGGTAATCTTTATAGATAATATAAGCGGCTCTGCAAACAGATATGGAGAACGGTCAGAGCACTTAATGGAAAAGATGAGAGTAGCATGGGTGGGGGAGGAGGGACTGCCTGGGAGTGAGAGCGACTTGCTCCATGGAGGTGGTCTCTCACTCCTCCAATGAGATCCTCCCACATTTATTACCAGAAGGGACCCTGGAAGGGCTGCTGGCACCAGGGCCCACAGCTATGATCTCCTACCTCTATGGAGCAAGCCACCTCCTACATCCATTAAACGTGGTCACCTTGTGGGGTCCGTACATCGACCTCACAAAGGTGTTCAATACCATTCATGATGCTATGCTTCTAGCCTCCCTGCCCGCCCTGGGGCTCTCAGTCGAAATAATAACCTGGTTGAAAGGTTACCTCTCAGACAGATCCCAGCAGGTGAAAGTCAACTCCACTCTATCAAACAGCCTCCAGGTCCATTCAGGAGTACCCCAAGGCTCCATCTTGGGGCCCCTCATCTTCTGCCTCTTCCTAAACTCCCTCTCCAGGTGTGCCCTGGAAAAATTTTGTTCACGTGGGACGTTGCGGTAATCTTCTGAAGCCACCCCAGCCCTGATCTCTCCGCGTTCCCTGAAGGTTTTTTCACTGAAGCTGGGACATGGTTCAGTTCCACTGCTTCATTCTAAACTATAAGAAAACAAAATCAATGATCCTTGCCAACCATTAGAGTCCTCATCGTGACTTCCCACTGTCCATCATCAACTCACTAGGATCCCCACTTGAGCTGGTTGAGTCATTCAAATATCTAGGTGTCGCCCTTGACACGTCCCTCACCTACCATGCACATATTCAACAACTGTCCTCTGTTATCAACTCCAGACTCAGATTTCTATACCATCATGAACACTGCCTTCCCCTGATGGCTATCAGTCTGGCAGTTCCTCTCTGTCCTCTCCCTGGTAGATTACGGCATAGTCATCTATGGCACTGCTGACCCCACTGCATTGCGGCGCATCAAAGTCACCTCAACAAAGCATGCAGACTGGCCACAGGTTGTGACAGATGGACACACTCCTGTGATCTCTACAAGTCTGCGAATGGTTGCCATCTGGCGCCTGTCTTAGGTACCATACTTGCCTCCTGGCCAAGAAAATCCACCTTGCTCAAGCCTCGCCTGGTCTGCATAGCCTCATCCAACCCGCCTCATTGGTCAGAACCTCCCGTAGTTCTACTGGGACCTCCCTACTAGTCCCCCACTGTCGAACTTCCCTTGGTCAAAGAGCCTTTTATACAGAGCCCCCTGTTGGCTCAATGGCTCCCCCACCGTCTCCTGGGAGCCCAGGATCGGTCCCTTCAAGACTAGTCTCAAAGCTCTTCTGCTAGAATCTTCAGTCTGTGACTGTCCCTAACCCTCTCTTCCTCCTGCATCCTCCTCTTGTTGGGGCTCTGTAGTATAACTCTACCTCATAAATGGTATGCTATATACAGAAAAAATGTGTATTCATGTATTACCTAAATATTATGAATATTATGGATAACGCTGGGTCCTCTTCTCCCAAAGACTATTGTTCTGTATTCCCCATCTATGTGATTTTGTGTATTGTCTTTCTTCCCTGATCACTGTATTTATACTACTGTATAATATTGTATGCATAATTCCATTCCTTGTTATCTCTCGTTTCTCTTACCTGAACACTGCACTGCTTAACTCATTCATGCCACAAGAGCTCTTTGAGACTTTCACCATTTGTGCCCTGTATACTCAGCACTGCATCCTGGGCCTTTCTAAGCAAAATCAAGCCATAATCAGCATACCACAAACAAATGTGAATACCTCCTTAACTGTAAGTCTACACACAAAGTACCAGTGGCAAAGTTGTTCAGCACAACTTTACCTTTCAATGGTGCTAGGCAATCAATTGTAATCAATTTAGTTTTATTTTATATTAGCTGAAATACCAAACTGATTTTTTTCAAGGTGCATAGGTGAGGTATGAGAGACAAATGTCAGCCATGCACACCATACCTTAAACAAATGCAAATAACTCCTAAAGTATACATGGTAGACACAAAGTATCAATGGCAAAATTGTTCTGCACAAAATTATCTTTCTAATGGAGCTATGCAAGCAATTATAATCCATTTAGTTTTTATTTTATAGTAGCTGAGATACCAAACAACTGTGTTTTTATTTCAGATTTATTCAAGGTGCTTAGGTGAGGCTTGAGAGAAAATGTCAGCCATTCACACCATAACTTAAACAAATGTGAATAACTCCTAAAGTATGCATGATAGTCAAAAAGTATCAGCAGCAAAATTGTTCAGCACAAAATTACCTTTCTAACAGTGCTATGCAATCAACTGTAAGCAATTCAGTTTGTTTAATATTTAGGTAAAAACTGCTGACTTCCTCAGATGTTTCTAGGCCTGAGTGAAAGTCAGCATAGTACGTCTATAGGCGTTATTGTCCTGAGTGGCTATGCTTTCAGATGCCATCTACAGGCGTATCTAGGCCTGAATGAGTTAATACCTCCTAAAATGGACTAACAGGCCTGACTAAGGTAACTGACCATCCCTCCTCGCTAAAGGGTAGACAAGGCGCATTGTAATGGGGACCTCAACCTGGATTGTCTAGAGAAAACTCTAATCTCTATGCTGCTGAACTCAGCAGGTTACACCTGTTTCAATTGGTCACTCTCCTGACCAGACAGGCTTGTGACAGCAGTCTCCACTCTTTTATAGACTGGGTCATCTCCAACAGGCCTGAGAGGATCAGTGCTGTTGGAGTTTTGCCAGACTCAATCAGTGACCACTCCCCAGTTTACTGTGTTTGGAAGGCTAGGGCCCTAAACCACCCTCCAGAGAAATTATTTTCATGGATTTTTCAAAATAAATGAGAGCCCTAATCTAGAGCTACAGAACACAGACTGGGCACTTCTATATATCACGTGTAATATAAAGCGTGTTGCTCAAAACATCCTTACCATGCTTTTGAACCTTCAAGACAAATATATCCCAGTAAAAAGGCGCCATATCTGGGGAATCTGGGGATCTGCTACAGTACCTGCTGGTTAAATTCTTCACTCCTGTCCTCTCTCAAAAAGAGGGACAAAGCCTGGAACAAAGCTAAGTTAACCCAGTCCCCATCGAATTGGGCAGAGTACAGAAGACTCGAAACCTCTAGGTTTCCATCAGATCTGCTAAGGACAATTACCACGGCAGCTCCTTAGTACCTCTGTCAGTGACTCTCGTGGTTTCTGGAGTCATGTTAACACCATCATGGGAAAAAACTAGTGCAATACCATCTCTGATACGGTTACGGATGGTTGTGGTTGTAGTTGCAATAATCTGCTCACTATCGCCGAGGCTCTTAACTCCAGATTCACTGACCTCTCCTCCTATACTGCAGCTCCTGGGCCTTTACCTGTCACTCCACAGGATAACCTTAAACCTTTAAACCCATCTTTCACCCTTCGCCCAGTTGCAGACTGAAATCTTAAGCTTACTTAAGTCCATCTCTCCTGCTGGATTGGCAGGGGCAGATGGACTCTTATCAAATTCCTAAGAACCGTTGCACCATCTACAGTATAGTCTCTCCAATGACGAGACTTTTCAACCTGTCTCTTCTTACAGGACATGTCCCTTCCCTCTGGAAGATTGCTCAAGTTGTGCGGTCCATAGAAAGGAGGACACCACTAACCTGGATAACTACCGCCCTATTGCCATCCTCTCCACCCTCTCTAAAATACTGAGAAAATTGTTGCTACCAGGTCTCGGATTACCTCTACTCCTTCAAACTCCTCACCCCTGACCAATATGGTTTCCGACGTGGACACAGTACATCCACTGTTCTCATACAGTTTATAAATGATGTCAGACTGCTATGGACAAAGGTCTCTCTCACTGAGGCTGCTTTTGTTGATCTTACAAAAGCATCTGATTTAGTTTACCGCCCTGCTCCTATCAAAGCTGTCATCCTTAGGCTTCTCTACCTCCATCACCACCTGGTTCCAAAATTATCTTTAGAAGTGTCAACAATTTGTCCAGATCAGACATGCTAAGTCCCTCTTGCTCCTAATTGGATTGGAGTGCCCCAGGGTTCAATTCTTGGTCCTCTCCTGTTTACGGTCTTCATAAACAACATCCCACCGCTCACTGGTGCTTGCTCAGGTCTGCTATATGCCAATGATCTTGTTCTTTACTCATCCTCCTCAAACTTCTCAGATATCAACCTGAATCTCAATAGTAACTTCAATACCTTTCAGAGCTGGCTACTGCAAAACAAGCTCCTCTTAAATAAAAATAAACGGTGACTATGCTCTTCGGTTCAGGTTCAAAAATTCAGTCCTGCACCCAACCATTAAGTATCAGAGTGTTTGATGGCTCTCCTCTTAACACAGTTACCTCTTTTAAATACCTAGGAGTAACCCTTGATCCCACCTTGGATTTTGACCTGCACCTAGCCTCAATCATTAAATACGTCAGTATTCAACTGGACTGACATAGCCTAACATCCAAGGTGAGGATGGCCACTGCACAGGGGATCCTGAGACCCAAATTGGCATATGGGTTAATAGCCTTTCCAGCAACTACTGGAGGCTCTTCTGAAAGTGGGATGTCTGCTACAACAGCATTTGCCATTTTGCTCTGTCTTTACCCAAACTTACTCACCGATGCACACTATACTCCAGTCTGGGATGGTTTACCCCTCAGCCTTTTGTCAGTTTACTTCCTACTGTTTTATAAAGAATATAATCTCCTCCCAGATATCTAACAAATTGGCTCTACTGCTCAAACGTGTGACCTCTGCCTACCCACTGAGATCAGCTGACAAATCCCTTCTTGTCCAACCGAGATGTAAAACCAAAATGGGGAGAATGCTTTCTCTAGCTGGGCCCCTAAACTATGGAACTCCCTTACACTGAATTTAAGAATCTCCCTTCTCACGCAGTTTCAAACAGAAGCTTCTATGATGGCTCTTCTAAGCTCTGAACCCTGATCCTGTTCTCTATCCACCCACTCCTGTACTGGTTCCTCCTAGTTGCCTACCGGCTCCAACCTCTACTACTCTCAAACCTGCCTGGAAATCTTGCCATTTCTCTCTCTTCTAGCACTTACTCACTATTTGTATGACTTATGACTGTTAGTTATTTGCACTTATATTCCTGTTTGTTACTACATATAAATTCCTGCAAATGTACTGTCATTGCTGAAAATTTTGTATAAGTGTACTATGTCTGACTTCTACTTGTTCCCATGACGTTTTCTTGTATCTACTATTGTCTACATACCCTTTATTGTAATCTCCCAGGTCGTACCTGGAAATAGGCAGCTATGCTGTCTAGTGTACCTAACTACTAACAAAAACTAACTAACTAAACAAATAAATAAACAAATAAATGTATAAGTCCTTATTGTTGCTGACAGGGAACCTTTGTAAAGGAGTCTATGACTCAAAGGGTTGCAATTCCGATTGTTATTAAATAAATAAATAATAAATAAAACCTCTGCAGCCACCCCATCTTGAGGGGTGAATTTTCTCCGGACTTTGGGGGCTCCTGCTCATTCAACCCCTCACCAAATTTAGGGCTAGCGGGATGGACCAAGAAGGGGATTGGCATGACGGATGGTATACATTAGATGGGTGCACACTGGCTCATCCACGAATAAAAGAAACTATGAGGTTTCTTTCTTCAGCAATGGGAAGGAGCAGGGGAACCCAACAATGGAATAATTGTTGGGGGTTACAGTTATCAGACTTTGGGGAGGGAAGGTATGGGGGGTTCTTTGTTCTTGGAGTACTTCTGGGGTTCCTTGGCTTATGGGGCACCTTTACAGTTGTTGCTCATTAGGAGCATGAGTCAGTTTCACTTTATGTCGAGGATGTTTCATGTCAGTTGAGGGGTTGTTCACCATGAGTTGAGGGTTTCTGTATGTTTTATGATTAAAGATTTTGATTTTTTTCTTTAACAATCAATTTCCAGCATTGCATGGTTCGACTGAACATTGCAGAGTACAGAACAGACTGTGGTTCCTAAGTACATTTATACATATTTCCTAATAATCATGGGTCATTTGAAGGTAATTTCATGGAATGTCAATGGCCTTAAAACAGTCGTTAAGAGGAAGAGGGTTATAACTTATTTAAAAAGGCCAAGGGGATGTATTTCTGTTGCTGGAGACACTTAACTAAAGAAGAGTCTGTTAAACTGGCCAGATCATGGGGTGGTACTTTGTTAGTATCCAGTTTCATTTCAAAGGGAGAGGGGTAGCAATATGGTTTTGACGGGTTTGAAGGTACAGACAGTGGCATCTATACCGGATCCCAAGGAAGATATCTGTTGGCGGAAGGGTAGTCAAGGGAAGGAGGCTCACTTTGTCTCGTATACGCCCAAATTTTGATAGCCCAGAATTTTTCACAAACTTGCTTTAGTGCTTGCCCCTTCACAAGACGGATTATTTGTTGGGGTGACTTCAATACATTCTGAGACCCGATCTTAGACCACTTGGGATCTAGAGTATACCCACCCCTAGAGTGTGGCGGCCCTTAGAAAACTGGCAGAGGATGAAGCACTGAAGAAGGCTGGCGGCATCTCCATCTGGAGGAACAAGAGTTTTCCTTCTCGCCTCGTCCATAAGCTATATACTAGGCTCGATTTGGCCCTTCTGTCTCCAGACCTGTTGTGGAAGTTTATGGGGACCTCATATGGACCAATTTGTATCTTGGACCATGCTCCTCTGGGGTCAAGCTGACTCTTTGGAGGACCCCCACCGAGACAGCAATGGCGATGGTCCCCACCCTGTTAGTGGATAAAGAATGTAAGGATCACATGTCTTACAATAATTAAGGAATTCCTGGAACATAATAAGGTGCAGGATACATTGGCGGTAATTACTTGGGACTCACTGAAAGCTTATGTCAGGGGGTTACTATCTCATATGCAGCCCATCGGCATAGGGAAGAGAATAGGAGGAGAGAGCTTTGGAGACCCAAATTGAGATCATTGAATCTTCACTGATGGACAGAAAAGGGAGGGTGATCTGGGGGACGTCATAGGCTCAAGGGAAAGTTAAACCAACTCTCCTCGAAAAATATGGAAAGGGACCTAATGATGGCTTGGGCCAGGGATTATTTTGAAGGAGATAAGTCGGGCAAATGGTTGGCTTGGTTAATAAAACAAAAAGGATGGAATGGTGGCTCATGGAGCTAAAGGGACCAGATGGAGAGGTTACTAATGATCCAGTCCTTATAATAAAACCTTTCAGTCCTTTTATCAGTTTTTGTACACATCAGAAGTTCCTCGAGGGCAATTCCAGACACCTTTTTACATGATATCCCCTAAAACATTAGCGCCCTAGGAGACAGAGGTTCAGATCGCCTTACCCTTGAGGAACTTCGAAAGCTACCTGGTCCATGAACGTAGGGAGGGCCCTGGGTCCAGATGGAAATTTCCTGTAATTCTACAAAATATTCTGGCCCGAACTGAACGCCTTCATGTTTCTGATGGTGTAGGATGAATGGGAGGCTGGAACCTTCCCGGAGACCCAGACTCTGGCAACAATTACTGTCATACCTAAGCCAGGCAAAGACCTTGTAAAATGTGGGTCCTATCGACCTACTTCTTTTTTAAATGCTGATTACAAGATCCTGGCAAAAGTGCTGGTAGCTAGAATTGAAGGGGTCTTGCCATAACTTATTCATCCAGACTGGGGGTGTTGTGAAAGGCAGACAGGCCAACACAACATTAGGTGGACTCTGAATATTATGTACAACTGGTCACTGCAGAGCAAAGACAGGGATTGAGGCCTTCTTGCGCTGGATGCAGATAAGGCCTTTGATCATGTGGAGTGGCCATTTATGTTCGCAGCTCTTAAAAAATTTGGTTTTGGCCCTCAAGATACAGGATTGTATTACCACAATGTACAGATCCCCCATGCTCAAATTTTTACAAATAATACCTATCTCCTCCTTTCAGACTTTTTGAGGCACACGGCAGGGGTGTCCCTTTTCGCCCCTCTTACATATCCTTACAATACATCTCATCCTTGGCTGAAGCAATTCACCAGCACTCAGATATCAGGGGCTGTAGATGTGGATTGCTCTTTGCTAATGACATTTTGTTGTTTACTGCTAATCCCCAACAGGTCTTGCCTGCTCTAACAGAGCTTTTTCAATCTACGGCCTGATATCAGGAAACAAAATTAATTGGTCCAAATGTGAATGGTTGCCCATCTCGAGATCCCAGGCCCCTGTCCAGATCGGGGAGCCCTCCTGCCCCTGTACTTACTCTTTTTATTAATTTATTATTTTATTATTTTCACAGTTCGACCATAAATGACATGACACTGTTACAAGAGTATCAGAAGCAACAATGACATACAAAAGTACCAGGAACACTTATCACAGTAGCATGTCCCCCACTTAATATCCCCACCTATCCCTGCCCCAATTCTCCTATTACACCTCTTATTTGTTATCCTACCCCCACCCCACCCCGAACTGCAGCTAACAAGGAACATAAGTGTCATATTCTTTAAGAACAAAATACCATGCAAAAGAAAGCATTAGATTGAGGTCAAAGAAGGGAGAGACCAGACATGCAATATAGTCCGGCATCACTAAATTAGTCAGTTATTGACCCTCCCTGTTTCCGCCTGAGCATATAATTGTGTGCATACCGCCCAAATCTTCTGATATTTGGGTGAGGTATGCCCTCAACCTAGCTTGCATTGCTCCACCTCAAGTTGCTCAACAGTTCATGGAGCCATTCACTATAACTGACCTTCTGAGCATCAATCCAGTGCCTTAATATTACTTTTTTAAGTGACAGAGCTATCATTGCCGTATGGTATCTTACACACCAACGCTTATCTTGGAATAATCCCAATAAGACAAACCTCCGGAGGAACAACTCATCAATACCTAAGATCGGTCAGTTTTATCGGATCTCCAGTCAGAGATTTTGTATGGAAGGACAGTCCCAGAAGATATGTTTAAGGATACCTTCTCGATCTTAAATCTCATACATAATGGGGACATAGCTTTACCAACTTTGTAAAGTTTAAGAAGGTCCAGTACATGTCCTATAAAATCTGAAATTGTGCGAGTCTAAGCCTGTCCTGAGGCATGTACCTGTAGGTTTCTTCCCAAATTTTGCTCCAATTAATGTTGGGGTCCTGAAACTGAGTTGCCTAATACTTAGGTCTACTATAATGCATAGGGAACTTAGGACTAAAAGGGAGCTGTATATCCGAGATACCGCATGAGGGAAGTAAACCATAGTCTCCATTAAACTAAAAAGTCAGTGAACTTATTCTCTTTAACTACCTGTTTCTTGAGACCACGTAGATGATGAACTACCTGACAGAGCTGGAATATTTTCCTTGTTTTAGGAACATTTGCTAACTAGGGCTGTCATGGGAGACATTCCCCTGCATTGTTACAAAACTCCCTTATTTTAACATCTTGATTCTGGGGAATCCAATTTTTGGGTATTTTTTTCCCACCTATCTTAAAATTGTTATTTTCTACCAACTGTTGGTTCGTGCACTATATAATCACATTTGAGAAAAGCACACAATTATATATGGCATCTAACAGAGACCTCTATGGGAGAATGAGCGAGATTAGAATGGAGACTGCCCAATTCACAATAAAGCAACGTAGAAATCGATAATTTCTCTGCCTCTATCATCTTTTCTCTAATGTTAGCCACGATGGAACATAAGACATTTGGGACAGTATTTCTTCACCAGTTAACCATTTCATATATTTACTAATCTGACTTGCCCAATGGTAACCCCCAATATGTGGAAGCCTCAAACCCCTCTATTCTTTGGAGCTATTAACTTCTGGTAGGTCCTTCTAGGTGGCTTAGCGCCCAAATGAAAGAGGAAATGATAGACTGTACTTTTCTAAACCATTTAATGGGTAACCATATGTTAAGCATATGCAAAGACTAAAATAATCTGGGTAACGTATTCATTTCTACAATATTAATGCAGCCCCAGAGTGAAATAGGAAGGGCTGACCATCTGTTCAGATCCTGCTGAATACTTTGAAGGGTATCCTCAAAATTTAACTTCCGCATCAAAGGAACCAACTTTGCAAGAAAATACCCAAACACTTTAGACTTTTAGGTAACCATTTGAGTCCCAGTTGAGTCATATCAGCCTTTAGTACTCTGTAATTAAAGAAAAACCACACTCTTGTCCTTATTAATTTTATAATTTGAATATAAGCCAAACTCAGAGATAACCTGCAAGCGCCCCAAAAGCCACTGCTGGATTGACAGAGTGAAGCAGGACGTCATCCGCATATGCGAAAGTTTGAAGTTTAGTCTTGAATGGATATGATGGATACCAGGGAGTACTCCTGAGTTTGTGAAGCAATGGTTCCAAATAAATATTAAAAGAAGCGAAATAGTGGGCAACCTTGATGAGTCCTCGAATGAAGAGGGAATCTTTCTGAGAAGACCCCATTACAATACAAACGTGCTGTTGGGTTCTTGTAAAATTTAGAAACCCATCCGATAAATTTCTTAGGAAACCCAAACTGCCCCATTGTGACAAATAAAATTCCCAGTCAACCCTGTCAAAAGCTTTCTCCGCATCCAGGGACAGCAACCCTGCTGGTATATCAGAGTCCCTGGATGAGAAATATGCAAAAGTTTCACAGATGGTCTGAAGAGGCTCTGCCCTTCATAAACCCCACTTGATCTGGGTGGATTATATAAGGCAAGACCCTAGCCATTCTATTTGCCAATAATTTAGCTATAATTTTACGTCATAATTCAATAATGAGATGGGTCTATAGCTGGAAACTTCTTCCAGATTTCTCCCGGTTTATGCAACACGATAATTAAGGCCTCCAACATAGTGGAGTCCAACTCGCCTGCCTCAGGGAACCAGTTATATAATCTACCTAACCATGACACTAACTGTTTTTGAAAGATTTTAAAAAATTTCGGTGAACCCATCAGGCCCAGGAGCCTTGTTCAGGGAAGGGAATTAATTATGTCAGCTATTTCGAATCTGTAACTGAGCAAGCAGTTCTACCTGCTGGGTTCCGATAGTGATGGCAAAGAGAGAGGTTCTAAATACTGCTCAATCTTTCGTCTGCCGGGGATTGGGCATTGGATTATATAAATGCTGGTAGTAGCTGGCAAACTCCTGAACAATCTTTTTAGGATTCACTTGTATAGCGTTATCATGATTGGACCTAATGACTTTTATTATTCTAGAAGCTTCAAGTGATTTTAGTCGGACAGCCAGAAGTTTGCCTGCCTTATCACCTTGTCCTAGATATGTAACTTTGTTCTCATTATAGCATATTCAGCTCTTTCACGGAGGATAGAATTGTACTGCTCTCTTAAACCCATTAACTTGGTTCTAACACTCTATGGTGTAGCTGGTGATAAGTTTTTTTCTATCAAACGATATCCCTAAGCAAGGTAGAACCTTTGCGCTCTCTCATTTTCTTTTCATAAGATGCTATTCTGATCAGGGTCCCCTCAGCACACATTTCAACACACACCACACCAGGTCTGTCCTACCAGTAGAGTCTAGATTAGTAGCTGTGTATTGTTTTATAGCCTCTGAGATATCATCTATTACCGCCTCTTCCTTTAATAACTGATTGTTCAGTTTCCACTGTGACTCCCGTGGTACAGTTGGGGAAAGATTTAGGAGCAGCATACTACTGTATGATCAGAAAGGGTACCTGGAGCTATAGCACTATCTAAGACTCCGTCAAAAAGTGTGACTGATTAAAAATAATCAATTCTTGTAGATGTCCCATGGACACTTGAGTGAAATGTGTATTCCCTCAATAAGGGAAATAGGGTTCTCCAGGGATCCACCAGGCCGAGTTGATCAACCAAGTCTCTAAGTGCCCTTTGTGCAGGCGAGAGGCCAGATCTGCCCACCCTGATCTATCAAGGTCAGGAGTAAAGCTACATTCCAGTCTCCCTCCAATATCAGAGGAAGGAGGCATAGGGAGCAAGGTTACTGATAGGTTGGAAAAAAGCCAGAGAGTCTGAGTTAGGTCCATAGATGCAGCATATGACCAGCTCAGTACGATCTAGCAAGCCCTTCAGAATTAAATAGCTACCGTTTGGGTCTCTGATACATTTTTCACAAACAAACTGTAAATTTCTTGCCAATAATACAACCACTCCCTTGCTTTGAGTGCTGTCCCCAGCACTAAATATTTAGCCTACAAATTGCTTTCTTAACAAGGACCCTTCTAATACCAATAAGTGAGTTTCTTGCAGAAAATGACTGTACCTTTAAGCTGCTGTACATGCTCCCCTAATATTCCAGGTAAGCATTTTATGTTGTTTACCATAATAAAATCCGTGCACCGTCAATGATAAATTCCTAAAGAATATTTGGACCCAAACTAATAATTGCAGCCAGCCGCGTTCTCCCCCTCCCCCAAAATATTCAGTACCCTGAAAAAAAAATCCCATAAACCCATACAGTTGCCAGTATAAGTTGCACATAGTTTGCAGAGTGAAAATAAATTCCCTTCCCATCAACTCTAGTCTTTATTTGTACGTGATGACCAGGTAGAAAGCTCAACGCCCCTCCCTCCCGCTCGTCACGCACCAAAATCCCCTATTTACAGACACAACGGATCTATTCCTATCCCTTACAAATGTATGGAAAACATTAATAATGTAATAATCATTATAAAACATGCTAAAGAAGAAATAGAGGGTCTACAAACACATTAAATAATATATTTCCTGTGACCTACTCCGCCTTACAAATACTTGACTCCTGTAAAATGAAGTGTTAATCTACAGCACTTTATATATCAGCCATTAAAGTTTAACATTTTAACAACTAGTGTATACTTTGTACATTGCAATGAGTAAAGAGCCTTTATAGCCAACATCGTGATGAACATTAGATCAAATTTACACTCATCCTTTTAAACTTATACTGCCACCCTTTCCCAGGGTCATAACCCAAATATCTCGGCAGACTGGGGTTCCTGCACGGACGTATGAGGTGTCAAAAAGAAAAGGTGCATCTTGCACTTTGCAGATCATCGATTCAGGCCTAGCCAGTCCTGCCCTAACCCCTTAAAATTAGAATGTTCAAACATAAAGTAAGACCCAGATAAAGATCAAAATTACTGGACTTCAAACCAAAAGCTCCAGCAGACTGAAATTGTTCATATGCACATGTCCGTTTTGGAAAGAAAAGGTGCACCATTGCACTTTAAAGCTCACCGTTCGGAACAAAACCACCTCCATCCATCTCTTGGTTTTATAACGTGCAAACTGAGATAGCTGAAGTAATGAAAGTTACCGTGTCCCAAGCCACGTCAGCGGCATTGAAACACCTTGATATGTATGAACCTTAAGCTTTATTCCTTTGTGCCCTCATTGATCCTTGAACAGGTTTGGCATAGCAGCTCTTAAAGCAGCCTCCGTAGACTTGGAATCCTCAAGCTGGCCCATGTTCCTCAATTTGCATCTGCAATCTCACAGGACACAATATCTTAAACTTGATTCCTGCTGGGATTATCTTGCTCACTAAAGGATGGAATTGGGCTCTCCGCTGTGAACAAGCGGGTAAATCCTATGTAACCCTCAGCTGAGCCTCTCCCATATGATCTCCTCAGGCTAAGGATTTTAGACAGGAAATGCTGCTGCTCTAAATAATTAAGAAAGCGCATTATCAGTGGTCGCGGGGAACCCATTGCAGGCATGAGGTGTAAAGATCTATGAGCCTCAATCGAATAATTGGCACCATCAGGGAAGGACCTGCCAACTTGGACACTAGCTTTTGCACAAAAGAACAGTTTCTGAGCCCTCTTCCCTCTCTGGCAGGCCTATAATCACCACGTTGTTACGCCTGCCTACCCTCCAAATCCTTAATTTTAGCTTCTAATCGAGCCATTTTTGCCTATTTAACACCAGCTCCGCTCAATTCTGCCCAAATGCTTTTCCACTAAAGTGATACATGTTTCATTGTCTCCGACTCTCATAGTGATTGTATCGAAGCCGTGACCACACATTTAAACTCTGATGTTAGCGATCGTAGCTCTTTCTCGGAAGAGATTGAGTTCTTGCAGGAATCGATCCACCGTAAGGACATTAGTTTTCTTGGGTTTGAGCTGTACGTTCAGCTGAGGCAGGTTGCAGCCTGTTTTCTTGCTGATTTTTCCGGCATATGGGGAGGTGTGTGTCTTGGCAAGGCATGCCTCATCTCTGCTTCCATAACATAGCGGAATACTGCAGGCGTAGTTAGTAAGACGATTCTTGCCTCTTATAATTTGTTTTGCTGCTGATTAACACTGAAAAAATGAATTTAAGATGATTTTAGTCACCAAACGAAAGGGAGACAACTAGAGTTCGCCTTCTCGCTGCCTCCTGCATCACGTGATCCCCTGTACTTACTCTTAAATATCTAGGGATTATGCTCCCAAAACAACTGTCACAATTGAGTGAAATTAACTATAAACTCCTACTAAAGAAAATTAAGGATGACTGTGAAAGATGGAGATCCTACCCTTACCCTAATTGGGAAGGTAAATTTAACAAAATGTGCATTCTTCCCCAGTGTCTTTACTTGTTTCAAACCCTTCAAGTATATGTCTCAAATAAATACTTCAAATCTCTCATTAGTCATATTACATCCTACTTTGGAACAGCAAAAGATCCAGGTAAAACAGGAGACTCTCTGGCAGCGGTCGCCAAGGGAAGCCTAGGCCTACCTAACTTGAAACTTTATTACCAGGCAGCCAAATAGCATTCTTATTTGCTCTAATTCGGGAGGGACCTCGAAGACATGGGTCTTAATGGAGGCTGCTTTGGGGCACCACTCTATGGTGCTGTATATGCTCCTTCCATCAAGAAGAAGGTGATTAAGCTGATCACTAACCCATTTATAACAGCCACTGTGAGGCCTGGTTGGCCGGTCCACACGGTCATTGGGGCCCTCTGTTTTCTCACCAGAGTTTTTTTTCAGTTTGCCTTATGGAAGACCAACTGTATTCCATACCCGACCATGCAAGCACTGAACATCTGGGAGAAAAAGGGACTGAGAAAGATCTCAAAGCTATTTGAGTCTAAGGGTTTGAAAACGTTTCAGACATTGGCAAGAAATTCTTCCTTCTGCCTTGATGATAGCGAGCTTGATTACTGTAATGCATCCACCTCGGGCTCTGGGAATATCCTCCACGGCTTCAGCTTGTGCAAAAGCGCAGCTGCCAGGCTTCTGATGGGGCAGTCAAATGCGGTCACATCACCCTCTCTCTGGGAAGTGCACTGGCTGCCAGTCAGGTGGAGGATCCTCTTTAAGGTGGGCTTGCTCACCTTCAGGCCCTACATGGATTGGGCCCTGGCTACCTGGCAGACCTTCTTACACTGGCCACATCAATCTGCTCCCTACATTCCTCCTCTAGGCCCTGCTAGCAATTCCCAAGACAGAGGCTAAAACAGCCGGCAACAGAGCTTTAAGTGTGCCGACCCGTCCTGTAGAATTTGCTTCCACCATCTGTAAGGGAGACCGCTTTAGTTGAGGTATTTAAGGCCCACCTTAAGGCCTTCCTGTTCGCTCAGGCATTCCCTGATTATATATATAAAAGTACAGTTCGTGAAACTTACCGTAACATTAGATCTTCAAGACAAGGCTCTTGCGTGGGTATTTACAAGTAAGGACTAAGCAAGTCAGGCATCAGGACCAACTGAAAAATCTTTAGCTAGCAGTCTCTGGCGGGGACTGCCCCCACATCAGGTGACTGGCGCCAGCCAACGCCAGTGATGCGCTGCCCGCTTCTCCAGTTCTTTTCCCCGCCAAGCCAAAGGGCTTGACAGGAGAGAAGAGGATATGGTCCCATATCTGAAAGAGAAGAAATGAGGATGAAGGAGGAAGGTAATACCTGCAAGAGCCTCTCTCGAAGATCTACTGTTACAGTGAGTTCTTATGCAACTGTACTATCTTACTTGAGAGGGCTCTTAGTAGGTACTCATAAATAGGACTCAGTTCCAAGCAGTCTGGAACAAAAAGAAAGTGGGAGGAGGAAAAAAAACTTTCACAAAGGCTGAGCTTCTAGACAGGGATCATAGAAAGGGTTCCTGCAGAACTGCTAGCCCAAAGCCTGCTCTCGGCGAGGCAATGTCAAACTGTAATGTTTTGTGAAGGTATGGAAGGAAGTTTCAAGTTGCGGCTGCACAGATCTCAGCCACTGACACATTCTTGAAGCAAGCGGCAGAGGCCGCAACCTCTAGTGGAGTGGGTTTTGACCTGACCCAGAAGGGTCTTGTGATACTTATCGTAACAGAAAGTGATACAATTGGCCAACCATTTAGAAAGGCATTGCTTGGAAACAGGGTTGCCTTCTCTCTTGTAAGCAAAAGACACAAAGAGTTGGTCTGTTTTCCTGAGATCCTTAGTCCTGTGAGTATAGTATCTCAGAATTCTATGTACATCCAGGGTATGGAGGAGATACTCCCCTGATTGGAGTGCTCCATGAAGAGGCTGGAAGCTCGATGGACTGATTCAGAGTAGATTCAGCCACCACGTTTGGAAGAAATTTAGGGTTGAATGCGCATGGCTACCTATCCTTGTGGAAAATCAAATAAGGGATTTTACACATCAAGATTTGCAACTCAGAAATCCTCCGAGCTGAGGTGATGGCCACTAGAAACAAAGTCTTCCAAGAAAGAAACTTCAGCTGTGCCTCTGCTGCAGGTTCGAAGGGAGGCAGAGTAATCTTCTCGAGAATGAAGTTCAAGTCCCAAGGAGGAGCAGGGTTGCGGATGAGGGTCTTAAGTGCAGGACCCCTCGTAGAAAAGTCTTTGTGACTTCTAGTTGTGCAAATGTCCTGCTCCCACAAGGGATGTGGTAAGCTGAAATGGCTGCCACATGTACTTTCACCAACGAGTAACCTAAGACCCAAGTCAGTACAGGTGCCTAAGGTAGTCCAGAACCTTATTGGCTGGACAAGAAAGGTTCTATGTTTTAGAATCCGCCCAGATGGTGAAGCGCTTCCACTTCACGGCATAAGTGAACCTGGTGGAAGGCTTTCTGGCCTCCACCGAGATGTCAGCAACACGGGAAGAAACTCGAAAATGAGCTTTAGCACGTCTGAAGGAGTCACACGTGAAGGTGAAGAGACTTGAGGCCTAGATGAACTAGGGTACCCTTCTCCTGGAACAGCAAATGTTGCGACAGTGGTAGAGAAGAGAAGGTTCCTTGGAAAACTGTTGCAGAAGAGAGAACCAGGCTTGCCTCAGCCAAAAAGGATTGCCGAGGATCATTCTCGCTCCTTCCAACCTGAGCTTGTTGAGTACCCTTGGGATCAAAGGAATCAGAGGGAAGGCATAGATGAATCTGTCCTTCCAGCACAGAGACAAGCGCATCCCTACAAAAACTTCTCGCCCTGGGCGGGCGAGCAGAAGGTGGGAAGGTTGACATTGTTGGGGAGGTGAGGAGGTCCATTTGAGGAGTCTCCCAGTGCTGAAAGACATCATCTAGCACGTTCTGGTCAAGTTCCCACTCATGAGACTTGGCTGACGAGTGACTTAAGGCATCCATGAGAGTGTTCGCCATCCCGGCACGTGAGCGGCCGTCAGATGAAGGCTGTGCTGGGACGCCCAGTGCCAGACTCTCATGGCTTCCCGACAGAGGGGATAGGAATGAGTTCCTCCCTGTTTGTTGAGGTACCAGACAACACACATGTTGTCTGATTGTATGAAAGGTGACTGGGAAGAACAACCGGGAGGAGAGCCTGGAGGGCATAAGGACTGCCCTCAGCTCGAGTAGATTTATATGGAGCCTTTGTTCAAACTGAGACCAACTGCTCTGAGTCCGGTGAGGCCAGAGATGGGCACCCTAACCTGCCCCTGATGTATCCATCATCAAGGTCTGGGTGGGAGGGCGGTGCAGAGCAAGATCCCCATATTGAGATGTTCCGAACCGTCCACCATTGCAAGTCCCTGACCACAGGGTCTGACACTAGGATTTAGTGATCCAGGTTGTTCTGAGACAGGTCCCACTGAGACCGCAGGGTCCACTGAGAGATCCTTATGTGGAGACAAGCGGGTGGGATGGTCAGGATGGTAGCCGTCATCAGGCCGAGAAGGCGAAGGACCTTCCTGGCTCCGACCCTTCTGAGACTCGATAAGAGCTGAGCTTGGTTTGACAGCGTCTCAGCTCTGTCCGAGTAGAAAGCCTTGCCCAGAGTCGTGTCCAACACTGCCCCTATGAACTGCAAGCCATTTGCAAGGGATCAGATGGGACTTGGCAGGGTTGATTGTAATCCCAGGTCGGAGAATACTTGAAGGGTGAGGAAAGGGCTCAAGCGTTCCTCCCTGGACGGAGCTGCAGAAGCCAGTCGTGCAAGTAGGGGAAGACTTGGACCCCTTGCTACACAGGAAAGCAGCCACCACTGCCAGGCATTTGGTAAATACTCGGGGCCGAGGATAGACCAAAGGAAGGCCTTGAACTGGTAGTGGGACCCTGAAAACAAAATGGAGGTATTTGCGGTGGGAGTGGCAGGGGATATGGAGGTAGGCATCCTGCATATCCAGGGTGCATAGGCACAGGCCCGACTGAAGCATGGAGAAAGGCTCTGGAAGGAGAGCATTGAAACTGTTTGTACTCCACAAACTGATTGAGGGAGCTGAGGTCAAGAATGGGCCTCAGGCCCCTGGTACTAGTAAGAAGTGAGAATAGTAACCTGTCCCTGAAGGTGGGGGAGAGACAGGTTCTTTTGCCTCTTTTAGCAGAAGAGAGTGGATTTCTTCCAGTACCAACTGCAGATGAGTGTGGGAGTATGAAGAGGGAGGGATGGTCTGCGAGGTTTTTGAGTGAACTCTATCAGTGTCCTACTGCAATCAGCTGGAGCACCCAGGCATCTGCCATTATCCCTCCCAACCCAGGAGATGGGAGGAGAATCTTCCCTACCGGTTCTCTAGACTGGGCAAGAGCAGTGGGAGGCAGAGAGTCTGGAGGCGGGGCAGAGTAGCAACAGCGGCCTCGGGAGCTTTCTTGCTGGGGGCTTGGCAGCTGACGAGCCTGGCGTTTGTTGGGACGTCGAGGTTGCGTCTGCTTGAGGCCTTTGGTGGTTGGGGCACAAAGGACCATTTCTGCCTCTGAGAGGGTTTGTACATTGTTTGAACAGACCTTAATGCCAAACCCTTCTCCTGTAATTGTTGATGATGTCCTTGACATCACCGTAAACTAACCTGACCCTCTGCAGGGAGCATCGTGGATGGTTGACTGCACTTCAGGGGCCAAACCTGACACTCTGAGCCAGGCATGGCGCCATAAGGATATGATGAAGGCTGAGCTCCTGCCTGCAGTGTCCACCACGTCATATGTAGCACAAGCATGTGTCTACAGGCGGCCGGAGCAGACTAGATCTTCTAGTTCCTGCTTTGTTTGTGAATCTGGGAGGAGTCCAGTTTTGATTCCATCTGACTAAGGATAGCCTTCTGGTAGTCCCCATGTGGCCGGCTGGTGAGGGCCCTAATGCCCAGAGTGGAAGAAACACAGAACTTCTTCCCGTACTGGTCCAGAAGATGGGACTCCTTGTCAGGGAGGACAAGCCGAGATGCTTAGGGTTGGCTGATTGGTTGTGTCTTGAGGCTAATCACCACGAATCAGCCTTGGGGTGAAAGGGCAGAAAATCCTTCCCCTCAGGAGCCTGATATAGCCTGTCGGCCTTCCGAGGAAGGGGGCTAACGAGGAAGGTTGCTTCTAAATAGTGGAGACAAGATCCTCGTGAGGCTCTATCCAGGGTGGAATAAGGGTGGAAGAAGTCTCCGGGAGGTCCAGATGGGCGCGAGCTTCTTCGCTGAGGATCTGGTTCCACTGATTGCCACTTGCAGGCGGCCTGGATTTTCTTCAGCAGCTCCAGAAAGGAAGGATCTTCTGGAGGGACTTGGAGAACCTTGCGGCCTGGATCTATCTGCAGCTGCGGGGCTCATCCTCTAGATCAGAGCATTTGGAGTCCAAATCTGACTCCGAAGACTCCAATGATGGAGAAGCAGAAGAGGCCTCCCTAGGAGGGAGGATCGCCCTCTCAGGGGGTTCCCTGGGGGCGTGTCCTCCTTGCCGAGAACTAGAAGGTTCAGCTCTGGTGTCAGGCAGAGGAAGAGTCTCTTCATACCAGCGTGGGGTCCAGGCGTTGGGACCGGCATGGTATGCATTTCCGACTTCTTGGGTGATCTGTGATTTTGCTACAGCCCACCAGGAGGCCATGACCTCCCTCAAGTCCACCTGAGGCTGCGGGGTAGGTGGAGGAGGAGGAGGAGGCGAAGCTTGGGTATGAGTAGCTGGAAACCCGTGTAGGGTAGCCATAACCCGGCGGGAGGCCCGGCCGGGTACTGAGAGGCGCTGGATAAGGGCCAGGGTACTGAGGAGCCGGATACTGTGGTGGCGGGTATCCTGGTGCCAGGGAGTCCATGGAGTTGGAGGTGCGGTGGTGGCCTGCAGGCAGACCAGATGGATCAAGCATCAGCCTGGAGGGTGTAGGGCCTGGAGGGGACCCGTCAGTGGTCCCAGGAACCCGGAAGGCTCTGGCGTTAGATCATCATGGAGCAGGATGCGGAGGGTGACGTTGGGTGGTCTGACTTTGGGTCCTGCGTCTGAGGATTCGGCGTCGGGGGATCCCGATGTCAGCGTGTCAGGCTCCTCGACCCCAGCTGGGGAGGGAGGAGTAAACTCTTCAGGAGGAGCGGAGAAGGCGAGGTCCTCAGAGGGCAACACAACCCGATGTGTGCTGCGGCGACTCTCCGGCGTCAGGGATGGGCGAATGACCTGATGAAGGATTACTGGCAGGCGGACGTCGGGCAAGCCGAGGACCGAGTTATTAGTCGTGTCGGGCGGGCATCAGTGGGACCGATACTCGACTTATCGGACGCACTCTGACTGGAAGGCCTGGATTTAGAGGCCATAGTGGGAGTGTGGGCCTCCTTTGCCGGAGGCTCCCGTGGGACCCGGCGCAAGCCAGACAGGAGGGTCGACACCGGCTTAGACACTACTAAGATGGCCGTTGAAGTATGATCCCGGGAATTTATCTGGAGAGCTACTGCACCAAGTCGCAGTTGCTGTGGATGGTGAGTCCCAATCCCGGTGTTTCTCCTTGTCCCTCTTTTCTTGTGATGGCCCTCAGGAGAAGTTGACACCTGCCTCAATTTCTTCAGTTCCTTTTCCATGGATACCATTTTCTTTTTTTAGTAAATGGGCTTCCAGGGACTGCTGCCTTCGTTCCAGTCACAGCGTTGAATTTTCGGCAGTGCTCACTCTTCATGTGGTGGTCTGGGGCCAGATAGAAGAGGCAGAGGGAATGGCAGTCCTTGTGAGGGAGCTGGGATCCACACGAGTCGCACTTGTTCTTTATGCGATTTCAACAGCGTTGTGGACGACATGCACTGCGATGTAGTATTACACAAATAACAGAGTAAAACAAAGTAATGTCGAAAAGACTAATACATATCCAAAATAAGGCGGCGAGCTGTTCTTCAGCAGTACTTTAGTTAGCTCGACGGCAGGGAAGAACTGGAGGGCAGGCATCAGGACCGCCCATTTATACTGATGTCAGCTGACACCGGTCATCTGATGTGGCGCGTCCCCGCCACAGACTGCTGGCTAGAGATTTTCCGTGGGGTCCTGATGCCTGACAGCTTAGTCCTATTTGTGAATACCTACTGCAAGAGCCTCTTGAAGTAAGATCATCTTTGCCTGACCATCATATAAAGTTGTTCTGACTTTTGCTTCCTTTAATTAGTTGTTCTTCTAAGTTATTTATTATTTTGATATTTATTATTTATTGTTGCATTATTGTATTGCTACTGATGTTGTGTTTTTATTTTCATCTAGGTGCCCAGAGCCTCCAGGATTGGGCATCTTTTATCTAAACTTGCCTTGCCTTCCTCCCGTCAGCGCATTTCTTTGCCTGTACAGGTGCAGTCCGATTGTTGGGACAGCCAGAGTGACAGACATCACATTCAGCACTATAAGAGATCCCCAACAGAAAAGGTCTTGCTCAGGGAGGCTGGGAGACCACACCCAAAACCCATATCTAGAATTTATAAGATTCTTCTGGGAGTCTTTCAGAAACCCTGGTTGAAACAAAGACAAACTGGGAAGGGACTTGGGGCCTCGTGGTTTAACAGGAGAGACTGGAATAGCATTTTGAAAAAGGGATGGATTGCTCCAAAAATAACAGAGTCCAAGCGGTACATTATAACTTTTTGCACCGGACTTATTTCACCCGGCCCTGGCTCACAGGATTAATGCAGAAAAATCAGAACTCTGTAGTAAATGTAAGGCTGAAGTGGAACCTTTTCACTTAGCATGGGTATGCCCCTGGTATTGCAATTCTGGCGGAAAATAATTTACCTGTTGGGAAAATCCTGGGGGCACGCTGGACTTGGCTTCAGGACCCTGCAGCTATCCTTCTGGGATTAACTGGGGGTACACAGCGGGAGAGGTTATGACTGACCCCTTTGGCGATTAGGTACAGTGGTGATGAAACAAACATTAGCACAGCACTGGGGGCGGAGGCGGCACCCGGCGGTCTCTCAGCGGATTAAATCCTGTTGCACTGCATGAAGCTAGACAGGAAGTACAAGGACATTTTAGGGTAGACTGGAGGAGGTCTTATCTGAATCTTGGTTCCTGACCTTTGAGGGTGGAGGGGAAGGCGAGGTCTGAAGCTGGAATTTATGGGCTTACAGCTCTACAGAGTGAGAAAGCGCTGACATTCCAAATAATTCAAATTTTAAAACTTTTATTTAACTCAGCAATTCAATCATACCTGTTAAAGAATATATAAATTATTGAACAGAGGTGGTGGTTCTCTGGCACTATGTACTAACTTTTGTTTGATATTCTTTCCACCATAGGGATAGCCAAGTCAGCACTATCCACAGTTTATGTTTGTCTAACAAAGGGTCACTGCTGAGAAACTGCTTGATTGAGATATATGAACTATGGGAACCTTATCTTACTGATGTATTCGAATACCGTATTTTAATTTTATACTCTAAATGTACTCTTTCACTGAAATGCTGCTTGAAATTGTTGATATAATGGTGAAATTGTTTTGTAATGCTGGAAAATGAAGAAAGATTTATTAAATAAAGTTTACAAAAACTAAAAAGGCCCCATCCAGGGCTCAGGTTCTCCAAAGTCTGGAGATGACCCTCCAGTTGTTTCCACTCCTGGGAATTACTGTTAACCTAACCAAGTTCATTCAGCTCCCTTCCCAAAGGCTGCAGTACATAGGGTGATCCTGGACTCAGCACAGGGCAAGGTCTTCCTGTTCCCGGACAGAGTGGGTGCCTTACATCACAAGCTCAGTTGGTGGCTCACTGCCACTATGTTTCCACAAGGATTTCCCTGAGGCTCAAGGCCTCATGGCCCTAGCCACTGCCACTGTCCCCATGGCCAGACTGCACATTGGGTGCTCAGTGGATCATTCGGATGAAGTGGGACCAATGCACCAACAACCTGGAACAGCTGCTACTGGTCTCCTCACGGTCCATAACGTCCTCTGTTAGTGGATGAAACCTCAAAATCTTTTAAGAGGGTCAAAGTCAAAAGGAGCTCAAAGGAGGAGAGGAGGGACATGACAGAAACCTTCAAGTACCTCAAGGGAATCAACAAAGTCCAAGAGGTAGCATCTTTCAGAAAAAGATGTTCAAGAACAAGGGGCACAATTTGAAGCTGGGGAGAGCGACTCAGGGCAATGTGACAAATTATTTTTTCAAGGAGAGAGTGGTGGACGCATGGAATGGCCTTCCAGAGGAGGCTGTGTGGTCAAAACAGTGGGGAATTCAAGAATGCATTGGACAGACATGAGGCAATTCCAGTGGGGAGTAGGAGGAAGTAGGCTGTTAATTAACTAGAGCTGCAGCTTATCCAATAGGTAGGAAATGGGCAGACCCGGCTGGGCGAGCGGTCCTTATCTGCCATCAAAGTCCATGTTTCCATGTTTCTATGCTCCATTCCTGATCTCATCTCCCCAGCAGATTCTCACTATGAATACCTCCGGCTTGGGCTCAGTGGTGCACGGGTTCCTTCCAGACTCAGGATACCTGGTCACAGATCGAGACGTCCATCCATATAAATGTTCTCGAGAAGAGGGCGGTTCTGTATGCCATTCAGGCCTCACAGAACCACCTTTCTCCAAGTCCGTTGTTGATCCAGTCAGACAATCTTAGTGTGGTCTACTATATCAACAAACAGGAGGGCCTTTTCGTATCCCTTCTGCAGGGAAGCAATGAGGGTCTGGTATTGGGCACCGGATCACAGCATGGAACTCTCGGCAGCCCATGTCCCAGTTGTGCTGAACACCCTGGCAGACAGCCTCAGGCGGACTCAGTCCAAGATGAATGAGCAGGAGCTTCTTTCGTTAGTAACAGAACCTGTTTCAACAGGTGGGGTCATCAAGTTGGACCTTTTGTGTCCTCCTCAGTGCAAAACTGCTCAATTTTTGCTTGCTAAATACAGGGCCTGAAGTTTCCGGTGAGATGCGTTGTCCCTCTCTTGAGCAGGAGGTTCCTTTATGCCTTCCCTCCATTTCCTCTGATCCAGAGGGTGCTAGTAAAGCTGCAGGTGGAGGGGCCAGCATGATGTTGGTAGCACCCTACTGCCATGGCAGATATAATTTCCATTACTGTAACAGTTAGCAGTGGAACCTCCAGCTACCCTGCCTCTCTGCGGGACCCTGGTCCATCCACACCTCAAGTCCCTTTGTCTGCAGTCTGCATGCCTGGCTCCCGAGGATGTAGCCATTGCCTGGTTCAGGGTTTCCCAGAAGGTGACTGCGTCCTGGTGGCAGCTAAGAAGCCGTTCACTAGGGTCACCTCGCCATGAAGTGGAAAAGTTCGCAATCTGGGTTGCTAAGCACCATCTGGATGCTTTCACCTGTCCAGTTAGCCAAATCCTAGACTACCTGATATCATTGTCGGACTCAGGCCTCCAGTATTCCTCCTCAAGGTGCACCTTTCGCTATATCTGCCTTCCACAAGCCTCGTGGAGGGTCATACCGTGGCTCAGCTAGATGTGACCAGTACTTTTCTCAGGGGCATCCTGCATCTGAAACCTCCAATCCCTAACCCTGTCACAGCTTGGGATTTAAATTTTGTTTTGGAAAAATTGACCCTGTCTTCGTTTGAGACAGCTGTGTCTTGGGAGATACACTTTCTTTCATGGAAAGCATTGTGTTTGGTTGCTATTACTTCTACTCAATGGATTCCGAGCTTCAGGCTCTCTGTTGTGAGAGCCTTGTTTGATTTTCACAAAGACAGGAGTGTCTTTGCGCACAAATCCTAAGTTTCTTCCTAGTCGCGGTGTCTGAGTTTACCCTGAACCAATCTAGCCACCTACCTGTGTATTTCATGGGCGTGCCAATCCAGGGAAGCACTGCTCCATACTTTAGATATATGCAGAAATTCTGAAGTATTATCTGCTGCAAACTAAGGACTGCAGTAAGTCAAAGCAACTTTTCATTTCTTTCACCCAAGGAAGAGGGCATTCAGATTTCAAACAATGTTTGTCAAATGGCTGGCCAACTGTATTGTGTTTGTTACAATAAACATGGCAAGGAGTTGCAGGGCAGTGAAACCCACTCCACGAGAAGTGTGGCTGCCTCTGTGGCTTGTTTCAAGGGGTCTTAGCAGCTGACATCTGCGGTGCTGCCACATGGAGTACCTTCCATACTTTCACCAAGCACTACAATCTGGACATTGCCTCCAGAGCCCATGTAGGCTTTGGCCAGGCTGTACTTCATTGCCTTCTGTCTTAGGCCTCAGTCTGCCTGCCTCCCAGACTGTCCTGATGTGCTTGTAACTGCTTGGGACTCATTTCTAAGTGTGACCTGATGACTGATATACCTCTGAAGAAGACAGAATGGTGATGTAAGAACTTACCATAATGTTGGCCGCTGCGCAGAGGCAGTGCATCCATCTGCAATGCCAACGACCGGGTTTGGAAATGGACTCAGGACATCAGAAGGAATGACTGAGGAGAAGGATTGAGCATTCTAGGGACTGCTCTCCTCTGTGGGGAGGGGGTGTGTCCGGCCCAGGCGGGGCGAATGTGGGTCATTATTGCATGTCCCTGCCCCAAGTACAGCCACACACAAATCCCGGTCCAAAGCCAAGCCCGCTCCATAAGCCACCTCCGCTGCCAATAGTTTCTACTGGGTGGGGTCCCCTCCTGTGGCCCCACCCTGGGGATAAGCAGGGCACATTACTGTGGACCGTGGGGAGGAATCCATGCCGGGGTAAGCTTGGGCATGGGGCGGCGAGCAGATGGGGGCTGAGCCCCTTCATGGAGTGGGGGTGCAGGTGACAAAAAAAAAAAAAAAAGAACTTAACATAACAGTAGATCCTTGGGGGATCTCAGTCATCAGATTGCCTTCCTCCCAACATCCCCCTACTTGGGGTCCTCTTTTAGACTGGCTATCTGGTGTCTCCAACCTTCTATTTTGGCCTGTACACCTCTCTCTCTCTCCTCTGTCCCACATGGCCGGAGTTTACTCTGTTGGTCTCCGGGGAGAGAACTGAGAGGAGGCGGAGCCGCCATGCCTTTATAGGGTTGATGACATCGGCAGGTGACATCGACATGGGTGGCCCCAGTTGTGCCACTGAAAAGTCTTCCATGTGTTTCCTGCTTCACCGACAGTGATGTTCCACGGTGTGACCTGATGACTCAGATCCCTTCAAGATCTACTGTTATGGTAAGTTCTCATGTAACTGTTCTTTTCTGTTATACTTTCTGAGACCATTTTCTAGGCCTCAACATCTGATTCGAGACTGGCGAGGGGAGAGAGGAATAGAGATCCCCATTGACGGGTCTGCTGGAGAAGGGGCAGCTCGGAAAAGATACCCGACTTAGGAGAAGGAATCCCCTGGCCAGAAGCACTCATGTCCTGGAGGTCCGGGGAAAATGAGAAGGTCAGGCTGGGTCAGTGAGTCTCGGGAGGAAAACCCTCGTGGGAGAAAGTGGTACCTGGAATCTGGCTCTTGACGTTGGAGTGTTATAGTCAGGCCCAATGGGGAGAGCTTGACGAGCAGTCATCAGACAGGCTGGCGACTCACTGATTGGCCTCGACTGAGCGGACGACGGAGAGCCAGCGTCCGACTATCAGTCGCAGTCGGTAGACAACAGAGCAGCTGGAGTCCAGCTTACTGACAGAGACGTGCACCTGGCGGCAGAGCCAGAGGGTGACTGATCGGCCTGAGAGGTATCTACAAGACCCAAGAAGAATCCTCCTGGGAGGAACATCCCTATCGCCCACTGACCAAGGCAGGAGGGATTCGGTGACCTATCCGCCGGAGGCGGACGGCGACTGTGGAGGAGGAGTACTCACGAGGTGGGCGCCCCACCTGAAGTAGCATCAGCTGTTTGGCGGCGCTGGGTAGAAGGGACCAGTCCCGGAGCTTCTCCTTCTTCTTTTCTTGCACTCTGAGGTAGGCGAGGATGAATGTTCCTGCAGATCCTGAAGCTCCTTTCCATCGATGCAAGAGCGTTTTCAAAAGGTGGGCATCAAGGGCTTTCTGGCACATGGCCTGGTTGAAAAGCTGGCAGATGTCACAGTCATCAACCCAATGTTTTGGGCCTAAGCAAAGGACACAGCGGGAGTGACTGTCCCGTGCAGAATCTGAGCACTGCACTGTGAGCATATCTTAGTTTATGTAAAGACATGCATTAACTATTGGAAAAGAATTTAGAAAAAAGAACAGAAATACTTAAAAATGGCGGTCACTGTAGCCGAGTTCACCATGAGGTCCGAGCGATACAGGTCGATGGCGGAAAGAACTGGAAGGCGGTGTGGGACCACCCCTATATACTGTCACGCTGGCGTCCCATCATGTGACTCTGGGGGCAGTCCCCACCATGTATTGCTAGCTAGACGTTTGCTATGTGGTCCTGATGCCAGGGGTTGCAGTCCTATTAGTGAAGACCTACTGCAGGAACCCTCTTGAAGTAAGATCTGTCTAATGTACACTCCTAGAGTGTCTTATTGTGATTATAAAATGGGACTCAGCATTTCATAATCATTTAAACATTCCAATTAATAGGTTTGAAAAATAAAAATAGTTAAATATCTGTCTTCAGTTTACATAAAGTAGTCCCTCCGCCTGCTGTATTTTTTGTTAAACTTAGGACATCTGCCCTAATACGGCCTCCTTAGCTGTAGTTTTCTTGATAATTCCAGAGACCATTTTGTAATTTAGGTTGTGTTAAAACACACACACACGGCTTCAGAGCATATATGGTCCTGAGCAGTTGCCAGTTCCTATTTCATAAAAAATATACAATACATCACCAGATTTTTTGTTCTGAGAGGGCTGCTGTACGAGATCTTACAAGGAGCAAACTGCTGTCGTGGTTAGTTGTCAGTTCTGCATTTTTATAAACAGGCTACATGCAAAGACTACAAAACAAGGTACTGAGCTTGAGAACATGGTAATTATTTGTTTAAAACCAGACAGCTACAGTACTCCTGTTCTATATCCTTTCACTGTAGATCTGTGTTCATTTCTGGGTGGCGGCGCCTCTGCACTTCAAAGCCAGGATACGGCCCCAATCAGGAGGTTACACCCTTTCAACACAGGAAGGGTTTGAGTCTTGATTGGTACTGAGACATATCCTGCAGTTCAGTTTTAAAACAAAAAGTCACCTAGCCCAAACAAAGATCCCTCGCTGGCCCAACTGGGTGCATTGACTGAAGGATCCTAGTTTACCACAATCTAGTCCGCACTCCACCTGACTTAAATGCTTTTATGTAGTTCACTTCAAAGTTTTTAAATTCACAAACACTAGACTTTCAAAGTACTTTTGATCACTTGCACTTCAGAACTGCTTTGGGAAACAGCTGTTACACAATAATGCCTGTTCATGTTTCAGGATGATGTCATTATCTTCTATTCATTAGGTATTTTGTATTATTCTCTCTACTGTCCTTACACAGTAGGTATTGTTTCAATCAGGCCGGACCTGAAAACAGGCATCTGACTGGCTAGTACACTTACCCAGTTATCAAAGATAAGTATAGAAAATATTCTTTGCAAAAAAACTGCATTAATGCACCAGTTAGGGTTCAGATTAAAGTGATAAAAGTAGGAAGCGTGGCATTAGGTTTTCCAACCTATTCCTCCCGAAAGCAGGAAAAGTAAAAACATTGTAGTTTTCACTGTCCTGACTGTAGGTGAATCAGGATGGGGTCTTCCTTGGGGTTCTCAACCTAACACTCACTCCACTGTGATATAGTCTCCCAATGTACAGAACTGTTTCTGCCCACATGTTGCCAACAACCTGTAGGCCCTGCCTGAAGAAACATATCACATCTGACCTTATTTGTCCATGGAATGTGGTAAGTGTGTTTTACCCTTCCCCAAAATTCCAAATTGTGTGACTGGCTGAGTGTTAACTGTAAAAAATGCCTGCAAAAATAAAAAAAAAAAGTCTGGGATAGTACCATGCAGAGAATACCAGCAGAGGACAGCTCTAAGGCAACAGGACCATGGACTTCTAGGAAATGTAGTTCCCTGTCTTTTACAGAACTACAGGCTCAAAAATAGGAGGCTATTTAATCCTTAGGCTGCTAACAGAATTAGAATGTATAGGAATTCTGGACTGATATATCCCTGCAAGGGTTTAAAGCACCATAGGTAAATTTTACTAGGATGCCAGTTCTGAACTGGAAATGTCTGGCAGTCCTGTTTTAAGGGCTTTATCTTAACTTCTGGTGTGTGGCTGGTGTGAGGTGCTTTTCTGCCTATTCCAGGTTCAGGCTTAAAAGCTCAGCTGCTAGTGAATGAAACTTGGCACATCAAAAGACCTTGCCCCAGAGACCGCGCAGAAAGCAAGAATTTTGTACAAATCTGTTGAATGGGGCGAAGCTATTAAAGTGCAAAGTTGGGGTTTAACATTAAACAGCCTACCGACCCTAACTATAGGAGTGCTACCGTGCCACTATAATAAATTAAACAGTTCCTTTATTTAAGTTATGGTTGAAAAGCCCTTATAAAACAGGAGCTGTTGCCTTGGCCAACACATGCACGTTTCACACTTGTACCAACATCAGTGCATGTGAGCTTGGAAAAACTGATGCAGACCTGGATGAAAAAAACTATTCAATTGCTGAATTATTGTTGGAGCCTACACATAATTTCTTTTCCACTTCCTACTGGACCCAGTATACAAAGTGTGCACCAGCACTGCAGAAGAGGCAAGTCTGCATCTACAAGTCAGAAGACAGGAGGCAACAGGACTTTGCTCTAAATTTTCCACTTCCTGGCTGTAAGCAGCAGCAGCAGACAGCAGGACACTGCTCCACACAGACAAGATTTATGTTACTGGCAGTGGAGCATATGAAAAAGCCAGGGGAGTCAGAACTGCCAAGGCCTGAAGGCAAAGCTATGCAACACTTCAGCCGTCACTGGGAAAACAGTTGCCTTCTTGAATATCATTTAGTCTACATACCTGGCTTTTATAATCCTAAGAAATTCAACAAATATTAAAAAACAATCCATAGTTTAGTCACAAAATTTATGAAAATCAAAGCAGAACAGGGTCAAGATGAGCAAATATTAGAGAGTTTTAAAAGACACAGTGAAACCAGATAATTATACAATGCAACCTACTCAACTGTAAAAATAGACTTGCTATTGTCTGGATTCTCTCTGCATATAGAGTAAAAAAAAAAAAATTAAAAGCAGCCTGCTGCCCTTGCACTTTCAATTAGTCTCATTTGCTCCACTCACTGAAATGGTGGGGTCATCAAAGTGCATCGGCTGACCCTCAGTGAAGAAAGTGAGGGGTCTACTGACCCCTTGGCTCCCCGCCTATGATATATGTAACTGTGAGTACTGCAGAATTGCTTGTGCACAGTATTCATCCTCTGCCTCCAATTCAGGTAACATATCCCCCCAAGAGCCCCTTAGTCTTTCATATGTGCTTTGTCTGCATAGTAATACCTGCTTGTGTGTGTGCATACATTCCCAAGTAATTTATATGAGGTGTATGCCTCGAAACTACAGTAATAGCAACCATGGGGTTCCATATTCAAAAGCAGAGTTTTGTGCCATGCAAAGTGCCTTTCCTGAATGCAGACTAGCATAAACCCCAAGCTTTGATATATTTGAACAAGCTCGGATCAGTGAGAGTGCCCAAAGTTTGTTTGAATATAACCCCCCACGTAACACAAAGCAAAACACTAGCAGTCACGTTTGGCACAAAACAGAATCCCGTGCTGGCCATATAGAGGTGTGTGCCCAAGCGTTAAACAATAACCTGCCAGAAACTAAGTATCAGTTAGAGGCCCAAAAGTGATCTGCACTGTTGCACTGTGAGAGGGTAGTAGGTAATCATAAGGAACACAGACACCAGATGTCAGGATTAACACACAACCAGCACAGCTTTATTAGCAAAGTCAGTTTGTTTCCTTACAGGCTAGGCTTTGAGGCAGCTTTGCTTGCAAATTTATTGATATTAAGGTGGCTATGAATGTACCTACACAAGTGTATAGCAGCAGGAACCCCTCTGTAACTGGCAGTGTGGAACAGGTCTCAGCTTGAATTCTTTTTGAAATTCAATATGATTTATTTAATTTTACATTCAGCCTTCAAAGGCCGTATTACAATGCAACATGCTTACAGAAGGTAAAATCAAACAGTACAATCATATCTCCTTAAGTAAGACCCCTTCTCCCAACTCAGCTTGAATTCTACTGAAACCAACTAACACAAAACTGTCTTTAATTGGACAGGTCAGCCAGAATAACATCCTGCAAGCCTTCAGGCAGGCCAGGCATAACGACAAACACAGTAATATCCTGTGCACCCTAAAGCCACAGGACCTAAGGCCATCAACATAGGTTTAGTACTCCTAAAGCAAGGCAATCGAGGGAGCTAGAGGACCGCCAGGAGGGGAGTCCAAATAGAGACCCTCCCTAAGTAGAGAGAATCCTTAAACAGAGGTCAGAAGATGTGAGTGCACCAGACTGAACTGGCCACATAGCTCCCAGGATCAAGCAACTAGAGGTAGACAAGGACCCAGGCACCCCACTGGGTCACCTACTGAAGAACCCTCCCACAGAGAGGATCAAAAACAGCCATGCACCAGAGGTCGGAGGATGTGAGTGCATCAGAATGAATTTCTTACAAAGCTCCTGAACCCACGTAACAGAGGAGATGATGACTGGGCGTCATTCCCATTGAGGATGCCTCCACAGGAGGGGAACTCCAGAGACAATACTGTATAGAGGTGACATAACTTGAAACAACCGGTACAGCACCAGACTCCCTATCAAGGCATCAGTGTGAGATGGGTTTTCCAGAGCCAAAGCCTGGTACCAGCACATGGAGGACAAGCGGCTCACACAGGCCACACAGTATGCAAGTGGCAGTGTGGTGGTGCACACTGAAACTGGGGCTGCCTACAGACCAGCAAAACCATCACCACCACAGAAGGGCAGTGCTCAGAACATCTTCCACTTGTAGTACACAAGGATAGCCACTGAGCCATATACCGACTGCTCAAGCCACACCCCTGGAAGGCAGTTGTGACAATCAGGCACCCAGTCAGGATACTAACAGCATAAGTAGTGCAGCACCCCATGCCGGAAAAGGAAAATGGTGGCACTCCAGTGCTCCATCTTCAGAGTACATGGCCTGCAGAACAAAACAGAGAAAAAAATCTTAAGAGAGGGAAAAATGGCATCTAGTTCAAACATGAACATTTAATCAACAGCATGGATATTTTTGGTAAAGGGCAACTTGGTATCAGCTGTTTTTGTTGGTGGGTGCTGGGAGATAAATGTATGACATTAGAATAGCAGCCAATATGGAACCGGGATCCTCCATACCCATTCTCTTACTAGCAAAATGCTGCTTGTGTACAGTTTCAAATTGCACCAACAACAGGGTCAGACTGGGGTACAGAGGGCCCACCTGGAAAGTTGAAATAGAGGCCCACCTGGAGAATCAATAGGGAAGGCCCAGGATGACTTATATCAGTATTCCACTTAAATGATACATCAGCTCTGTGTTTAGCCCCTACATTTACTTGCAGTGACAAAAATACCCCACTGAATTAGAAAATAGATGATAAAACCGAAGCTCTTCAGAGTTTAGAAGGTGGCTATGTACCAAACAGCGGGGCCCACCTGGAAGTCTCCAGGTATCCTGGCGAGCCAGTCTGATTCTGAGACAAAGCAGAGTCCAGTTAAAAAAAATTGTCTGGAGCACTTGGAAGCTGCTACTTTCAAACAGAAACATTAAGCACTACAATAACAGAAAAAAACGGAAAACAGCCAACTGGAGTTTTTGCCTGTGGTAGTGTGGGGAAAGAACAAAATGGCTGCCTGTAGACCTCATACTGCAGAGGAGGAAACTGGAACAGAATGCTTACTAAAGAAACAAAGTTTGCAAAAAAAAAAAAAACAGGAGAGGCAAAAGTCTTGACAAAAACTAGAAAACAAACAGATACAACAAGTGAAAAGCCAGAGCGAACACCAAAGAGACCCAGCATCTATACTTAAGGGTGGGAAAGAAAGAGCTGAAGGTGAGATGGACCATCCACCTTATAAAGGCAGAGCCACGTGGTGGGGTAGACAGGGATTCCCTGCTGGCTCCAATGCAATGTTTTAAGGCTGAGGAGGAGATATCCTCAAGAAGGAGGCAGCTATAGAGTAACTCAGCTGCACACTCCAGCAGACTCAATAGACCTAATGGCCTGTAACTGCTGGTGTTTTTCATATGTTCATAGATCACTATATTTCACTAAAGCTGAGGGCTTTATTTTTTTAGGGAGGGCAGCTAAAACAGAAATGAGAGGTGGACAACTAAAGAAGGAACCCCAGTAGCACCAAGAAGCACATGAAAACGTAAAAGAAAGCAAAAACCAAAAATGGCATTTAGTGGGGTGAGGTTGGGTGCGGAAAAGTACCTGAAGTCAGTTACTGAAGTCTGACTAAAGTCTAAAATAAAACTACCATGCTCTTATTCTCTTTTAGAACTGCTCCCATAAGTCAGTTAGCCCCGTCCTGTATTTACTGTATTTACCTCCCACTTATTATTTCTGTAAAGGACAGTGTGCCATTGTTAATGGACACTGTGGTGCTTCTCGCCACAGCATCGCGATTCATAGAAACAAACGATGACGGCAGAAAAAGACTGATGGTCCATCTAGTATGCCTGTATTTCCCAATCATACCCCAGGGCCTGCTCTCTGTGGGTCTTCATTTACACCTATCCCTCCCTTTGTTCTTCATGTTGGCATAGAAGGGCAGAGCATAAGTGTGGATTTGGGACTAGCAAATCAGGCTGCATTACACAGCAAAAGTGATGTGCTCAGTGTCTAGGGTGAGAGTTCCAAGTACCTGGCAACAGACACGCCCTGCCAGCTGACCCAGGCAGCAGTGTGGTCTGAGGCTGCAAAGGTACCTTCTAGGTTAGGGAGGGATAGACAAAACGGGGAGCAGATAAGAAATGAGAGAAACCCGACCTCTGTTGCCACCAGAACCATGAAATCCTGAGCCACTGCTGTACTGTACATACAGAATGTGCTGCACCATACTGTATGTCTCTGTCTAACGCAGTGGTGAGGTGGGAGCAAGAGCTCACCCTGAACCAAAGTTGTAAAATAAATCACAAAAGAATACACAAAAAGTGATTTAATACCTTCTAATGGACCAACAAAGTTTTACAGAAAAGCGAGCTTTTGAACCCACAAGGTTCTTCTTCAGAACCTTGTGGGTTCAAAAGCTCAAAGTTTCTTTCTGTAAAACCTTGTTGGTCCATTAAAAGGCATAAATCACCTTTTTGTGCATCTTATTGTACAAGGAGCAATACGGCAACAGACTTTTTTGACAAAACTAATAAAATCAGTCTAAAGTACTTTTGTGTCTTCTCCTTCTAAAATACAGCTCTGCACGTAATTTCTGGTCATTTGGACCAGTCTGTCTATGTATGTATAGACATGGCAAAAAACTCTATAGAATGTCCCAAGATATAAAATTAGTGTTGATAATTAAATTTTTAGCCATTTTCTTATATCAAGACCGGACACGAGCAGTCTGCTCCATTTCAGCTACCAGAAACACAGTACTTCCACGAACACACATCTCTAAGGGCACCGTCATTCAGCCTAAAATTAGGTGCATGAAGCGTTCATTTTTTCCAGGTCCTATTTAACTACGTAGGTGTCTGACAGAGAAAATGAGACCGAATTTGAGGATGTGGTTCCATAATGAAAATGAGCATTGACCACACTGATAAAAGGTTTAAAATGGAGCAGAGACACTGAGCATGCACATCAGTGTGCAGGACCGCAGTCCGTTTTCAAATGCATTTATTAGCACGGTCAATGCGCAGTTTTTTTTGTTTTTTTAACCTTTCATTTATCCCCGCGTCCATAGGCAGAAAACTCCCCCCGGCTTGCCACCAAAATCCATCCACAGTTCCCCTGGCACCACCGAACCCTAGTACCCCCCACGGATGTTTCCTGCAGTGGGGCCAGGAAGAGGAGCCATACTCCCCACCCAATACATAATCCAGTTCAGGGTCTACGGTGGTCCAGCGACAGAGCGGGACACTGGCTGACAAGCAGGGCTTATGGAGCCTGCAGACACCATCTTTGTCTGTTTTTTGTCCTCCCCATCGCAGCCTTGGCGCATTGTGCCATGCTGCCACATTCATCTGCCTCCCTAACTACTAGGCCAGCCACCCGACCTCCACCAGGAGGCAGCGAGAAGCAGGACGGCATCCCTCCCTCCCTACCTGGGAGAGAAGAGCAGTCCGTCGGATGTTCAATCCTCTCTCCCTGCTAACCACGGCAACCCGAGCTTGCTCCCAAGCCTGGGATGCCGACATGGTACAAGGTGTGACGTCAAGCCTCAATCCTCAGGGCCACTGGGCCCCAATGCTCGTTATTCTAGAACCACATCCTCGTATTCAGCATCAAATTCTCTGTCAGGCACCATGCTTAGATAAATAGACCTCACAAAAACAACGCTCATGCCAAGCTTTAGGCTCAGTGATGGTAATCTTAGAGATGCTGCTCAGTGGAGACACTATGCTTCCAGCTGAACTGAGTGAACCACTTGGTCTGATCTTGATACAAAAACTGGTTAACAATGTAATAATCAATGCTTGTTTTACATCTTGGGAATTCTGTAGTGTTTTTGTGCCAAGTCTGTACCTACAGACAGACTGGTCACAAATGGACCAGTAATTGGGGTGCAGAGCTGACAGTGTCCCTGTAAAACACATAATTATTTTAACAAAAACATTTTACTAATCTATCCCACAACCCTCTGTCAGTGTAATGTCACCCATACAATACATTATTGCTTTTCAAAACAAATGTACTAAATCATTTCACCATGACTGCTCAGGGAATTCTATAAAAATACTTAACACCCTTTTCCAACTACAAAGAAACATTCAACAGGCTATCATTTAAAATGTCAAACACTAGACACACTGGACAAAAATAGTTTTACACTGTGCATGTGAAAACAGTACTAAAATAAGGCTGCTGCATTTGAAAGCAACTCTTCCACATACCCCATCCACCACATGCAAACTCGGACAAACTCATGCTTTGTATCCCCAAGTGTTAGAGAGGAGTTCTGCCTACCACTAAAACAAAACCTCAGCTGGTGTCAGCAGACCACATTACCTGCAAAATAAAACTGAGCTTCCAGCAATTGTCTCCACTAATCAGGACAAATGCACGAAAACACAATCATCGCCATTTACAGTTCGGTTTGCCCTGATGCCATTATGGAGCGGAGGTCATAAAACTCTGCTTGTGACAGACTGTTGCTATCTTAGATATAATACATAACAAAACAGAGGGTACATCAAGTGGAATATGGAGGCTTTCACTCAATGGCGTCTCCGCCATATGCAAGTGGTTTATATGATCTCTATGAGGTTATTATACAAATGGCAGTAAGGGACAACGTGATGGCCCCTAACCTTTAACTTATATGACCTCCATGGTTGCAATGGAACTGACTGTGATGTCACAAGAGAAGAATATTAGAGATGGCGAAAGGCAAAACTTGTGAAGTTTCGATTTTGGGGGACATTCCTAGCGTATCAGAACCGTAATCAAGGTGGTCTTACTGCTTATGTACACTGCAGCCAGATATTCAAAGGTTAGCACTGGCACTAATGGGGTTTGCTCTAGTGCTATCCAGGTTTGCTGCCATCATGGGGAGGAGGCTATATTCAAAGGCCTCTGTACTGCGTGCTAATCCGTTAGCAGCCAGGTGCTAACATAATACTGTGCCCATGAAAATGAGTCGTCCCCTTATGCATGCAGGTGTAGGGGCATGTTCAAAGGTTTGTGATGGTGGTAAAAGACACCCAAAGTGGCACTATTTATGGCCACTCAAAACCTTGTCTTAACCGGGCACCAAGCCCGTTCCCACCACTGATGGCAGGGCGGCTGTAATGCAACCACCCGCCCCTGACTGCGGCATGCCTGCATGGTTATAAGCCCTGGTTTTCAGTGGCATCCCCACCACAGAACACCCATTCCATATATAATATACCTCTCCCTGGTGTCCAGTAGCACCCCCGATCACTCATTCCATGTATTGTACACCTCTCCCTTGGTGTCTAGTAGCACTCCCATCCCTGATCACCCAGCCCATACTACCTATAACATCCCTGATATCAGTGGTACCCCTGCCCCTACTTTCAGGATGCTGTCAGCAAACAGACTGGTAGACACTGGGGTCCAGCGGCTGCCTGCCCACACCAGAACACGTCCATCCAGCCCCCCTTTCAAGTGTGTCAAGGATGTGCACTGCACCCTGATATGGCAACTGGCATGGCCCTCCTCTTATCTTCTTGGCTGGCCACTGTCACGAATTGACAGTGAGCACACATATAGCACTATTCATCGCCACTGTCAACTCATATGGCGGAAGAGGTGAGAGGAGGATGTGCAAGGTCCTATCAGGATACAATGCATGTCCATGGATAACTTGTGTAGAGGGGCTAGATGGGTGGTGTTGTGGGCAGGTGGGTGGGGGTGCTGGCTCACCAATGTCCACTGGTCTGTTTGTTGACGGCCTTTGGGGGTGGGACGAGGATACCACTGGACACCAGGGATATTACATGGTACACAGACGGTGATGGGGGATGCCACTAGACACCAGGGAGAGGTGTACACTATACAGAATGGATGATAAGGGCAGGGTTGCTACTAGATGCCATGGAGAGATGTACAATATACAGGACAGGTGATAAGGGGTGAGGGGTGTCACTAGACACCAGGTAGAGTGTACAATATAAAGAACAGGTGATCGGGGTTGTGGGGGTGGCACCTGACACGAGGAGGTTATATAATATATGGGATGGGTGATTGGGGTGGGTAGTGCCACTAGACACCAAGGAGGTGTATACTATAAGGATGGGTGATCATGGGGTGGGGTGCCAACAGACAGCAGGGAGAGGTATATAATATTCAGAATAGGTGATCAGGAGTGGGAGGTGACACTAGGGAGATGTGTAAAATATATGGAACTCCAACTGGTCATCAGGGGTGGGGTGCCACTAGACACTAGGAGATGTCTTACAATCACAGGATGGGAGATCAGGGCTGGGAAATGACACTAGACACCTGGGAGATGTCTTACAATCACGGATGGGTGATAGGGACATGGGGGTGCTGCTAGACACCAGAGGTGACGTATCAGGGCACACAGGATGGCGCTAACGGGCTGCAGGTCACCATTTAAATGAGCCCATAATGGGCATGCAAATAGCCCCTTAGCGCCTTTGCATGCCCAATGGGCTCATTGCATGGTGTTGCTGAATACAGCCAACATGGATCCAGGCGGTATCTGGTCCGGGGCACCATTTCCTGTGGGCTGCATACATCCCAGGTCCATGTTGAAGCAAGCGCAAGTTTTTTCTATTTTCTTTATTTGCTGTTGCTGTTAACGTAGATGTTTATCCTCCTTATTCTACCTGGCAGCCTCCACTTGACCAACCTTCCCAGCTCCCATCACCTGGCCTTGCCGACTCCACCTTCCTCGACGCACTTCATTACAGGACCCAAGAGGGGTGCCAGGTTGCCAGTGCAGAGCCTAGAGATGTCAATTGTCATCCTGCCATCGAAGGATTTTCTGCCGATTTTTGCCCTGGGCCCACAGGCATGCAATTTGTGCAATGTACATGCTCCACTCCACTGAGATGTCCTGATGCCCTAAATGTGGGGTCCCTTCCCGCTGTGTGTGGTCACATGCGCTGTCACCTGGACACCTTCCGGTGGCAGCCGAGCAGCGAGCCACAGCGATCCCCCTCCTCAAGGAGGAGAGCATTCTATGAATTCTCAGTCCTCCCTCCCCAGGCCTGCCCCCAGCAACCCGCATCCATTTCCAAATCAGGGTCACAAGTGTGGCAGGTGGTGAGGTGCTGAGCACCTCAGCCCTCCATGCTACAGGGCTGGCTAAGGGCAGTGCAGTCTGACTTAGTGCTGTGCAGACACAGGGCAATATTCAGTCAGATGGCGCAGGTTTGCTACTGAATACAGCAGCCACTGGGTCGGACACAAGCGTAATGTAATCATCTGTGCGTGCTTTTTTTTTTTTTTATTATTATTAATATCTGGCCCTGAAGACATAATCCTCTACTATGACATCATGAACATTTCCACAGCTTATGGTGTCACAAGAGGATTACTATAACATCAGGTGTACATAAGCGTAGAGGCACAGGTTAATTCTAAGGTACGAACAACCAGTTTTACTAAGAATGTACTCAGTAGTGCCGGACCGCCAGCACAGCAGCAAGGTGTGTCCGCTTGTGGCGCGACATTCGGGTTTGGGGACAGACTCAGGAGTTGGAGGGCTGAGGGAGAAGGCTTGAGCATCCCAGGAACTGTTCTCCTTCTCCAAGGGGAGGGGAAGAGTGTCGGCACAATGCGGACCTCTGGCGGAGAGCTGGGGCGTACGTGGCCAGTGCCACATGTTAGGAGTGCGGGCAGATGCTGGCATCATTGCATGTCCCCACCCACCCAAGGGAAAACCTGAGAAAAATGTCAACCACTACTGATGGCCCTGTCTCTGCCACCGCTACAGACCAAAGTCCGCTGGGGGGTCTGCTCCCTTGGCCCCGCCCTGGGGAGGCAGCCAGAGACTAGATGACCAAGTACCTTGGGAGGGGTTCCCCACTCCATTAGCCACAGGGGCTAAGCCTGAGGATGGAGGGGCGCGAGTGAACGGGTGACCGAATCTCCGTGCCTGGAGGAAGGAGCCAGGCAAAAAGAAAAAGAATGTACTCTGTAGTATGAAGACAAGCAATACTAGAACTATACTAATTTGAACTATACATTGTGATTTTTTTCTTTAACTTTTCCCGAGGTGTCTGTAGCTGGTTAAAACAAATGGGTTCGCTACTGCTCAAACTACATTTAACTTCAGTTCCCTTTTATATTTTGACATGACTGCAAATACTGCACCTTCAATAGAACATCACAGAAAAACAAAAGGAAGAAACCCTCTGACTATTTCTTACCTGTAGCCCAAATGAAACCGCCTAACATGGCGAGAGGCCAAAACTTTGGACACTGAAGGATTAGATTCACGACCAGGAAAGGATCCATATGGCAGAACAGAGAATCCACTGGAAAAACATTCCTGAAAGTGCACCAGATAGCACTGGTCAGTAACATTATCTGAGCATGAACTGCACATTAAGCAAGTCAGTGAAAATAGTAACAGTGACTTAAGGTTGAGAAGGACTCTTGGTCCATCATGCCCCTTGAAAGTTTTGTAAACATATACTGATTTACAGTGATTTCTCTACCAACTCTACTACCGAGGGTAGCCTGATTCCCTCAGTAAAGATATAATTCTCAGACTTACCTTGAAGGACTGTGCTGTCTGTATCTCTTGTCTTTGCTGACAGGCTGTTTGATAGGCTCACCACCCTCTGGGAATATCACTGCTTCTTATTAAATGGGTACAATAAACACTGTCTGCCAGCCCATTCAATAACCACACATTAGTGGGCCCACCTGCACTGTTTTAATTTCACATTTACAAGTTTCAGTGCTATTTAAACTTACAAAAAATACACTTACATAAAACATTGAATTAACTGTTATTCTGTAGTCTTTTACATTTTTAATCCTAAAACCCATTTTATAAGTGCTATAAGACACTCCAGGGTGTGAGTTAGGCTGTGATAACCGCACATCCAGAGATTGTGCCTGGGTGTGCAGTTATTTCAGCTTAACTCACACTCGGCCATTTCTTATTAGTTACATAATGTTTCCATTGAATTTACCTCCTTTGAGCATCAGGGTGTGTGCCTGCCTCCTGCTGGAGGACACCAGATTAACGCCTCTGTCCGTTCAATCTTGCCAACACCTTTGAGCATGGAGAAGACGGAGATCATGCTCCCTCACCTCCTTTTCTCCTCAGTGAACATGACCTCCAGATACTTCTATTGCTTCTACTCTCCACCCCATTCATTCTGGTGGCCCTGACTAGTACTGTCTCTTGACCACCTCAATGTCAGTTTTGGACTGAGGAGACCAAAACTATATGCAGTAGTCAGGTGACTCCTAAGCAGGGCTTGTAAAGTGGCAAGATTACTTCCCCCTACTCAGTTAGTCACCCCCCAACACACACTTTGATGCACTCCAGCATCCTTCCAGCCTTCTAAATAGTTGCCACGCACTGCATGCCATAGCTTCGCTCCTGTCTATTATAACTCCCAGGTCCTTCTCCTCCTTGACTGCAGTAGGGAGCCTCACACAATGTGTAGATTCAAGCTCAGTTTTTCCTCCCAAAGTTTAGTATCGCTCACATTTAGGCACACCGAATCTCTGTCTCCACATTCCAGGTATCTGAACAGTCACTCAGTTTGTTCAGGTCCTCGATACCTGTTCCCATCCTCAAGGGAATCCAGTGACCTTGAACAGCCTATTGAGACACCAATTTCCTGATCGTTTATGAAACTGTTGAACAGTCTCCGGACTATTTTTTTTTTTTTTTTATTATTTACTGCAAAACATTTTGTTTACAGATGCAACCAGTGGGGGAGGTGCAAGGGACAGCAAATGGCAATATAAAACAGTTCTGCAGGAAGATCATACGCTGCAGACAGATCAGAACAGCTATGCTGGCAGATGACATGAATGAGAATCCATAAATATTTTAAAATGCAAAAGTGCAAAGATTACAATAAATACAACTATACAATTCAAAGCACATGCTAGAGTGACAACAGTTTAGGGACACTTTTTTCCGTGAAGACTGAAAAAATAGTACTAAAAATGGAATTTGCCATTGCTAAATATCACTTACACACACAAGCGCAATCCAATTTCAATCCAATCACACAACTAAGAAATGATAATGCAGCTGCCCTGGATGAAGGAAACCTTGCAGAGCCCTCTTTAGGGTCAATAATTTGCCATTTTCACTGGAAAATGCTGGAGACAAAAATTTAAATTTTCATTTTAAACCAGCACTTCAGAGTCAGTTTTTCATGAAAAATCTCTATTTGCATCATTTGAGCATGCAATAATCCCTCTGCACCACTTTTTGTGCAAACGCCTCCATGTTGAACTAAATTTGTGTACAAAACATGCTGATTTGCCCTCATTTGGGAAAAATGAAAAAATAAAGCATTTCAGGATTTTGCCAAATGGAATTGGCCATTTTGAAAAGGAAAAATTGCTGGCTCTACATATTTATTGATCTCACAAAGACCTTTAATACTGTGAATCAAAACTTTCTTCTTGCAAAAGTACATGACTTGGGTTCAACTCACATGTCCCTGTCCTAGATCAAGAATTACTTTTAAACATTTTCAGGTTGTCAAAGTAAATAAAGTAACTTCCCTCCAAATGCACACAACCTTGGTAGTTCACAGGTGTTCACACTTGGTCCATCACTTCAGCTTTTTCATAATGACTGACCAAACATCTGCACAAACTCAGACACCTATATCTACCTTTATGCAAAGAATACAAACAGAATAACAGACTGGCATCCATCTGATAGGCAGCTTTAAATCCATGGAGGTACTCCAGTGATATAAACCTCGAGAGCGCGGCTCGAGAGGTTTATCCAATCACGAGGAATCCGAGATGGATTTAATAACTATAACAGATGGATGCCCATCTTTGGTTTTATTACATATGGTTGCTGTTTTTCCACCCCAGATTCATTTCTGTGACAGAACTCTTGGCATTTCAGCTGTCAGCACAGCTCCCGTCACTTTCGAACTGAAGTTGCAAAAACCATGACAGAAGCGACTGCTACTATAAGAACAGCTAAGCATGAGAGACTTTGCTGTTTGATTCTTAATACCATCATTCTGATATCAGCTCAACCACATTGCAGATTCTTCACATCAGAACGATGGTATTTTGACTCTCAGTCAGGCTGTCCATTCTATTAAAAAACAACAACATATATTACAGTGATATATACATGTGGTGCCCTCCACAAGAGTGGCCCCAAGGATGAACTGGAAACTACAGACCACTGAGTCTCACATCCATCGTGGGTAAGCTAATGGAGACTATCCTGAAGGAAAGGCTGGTGGCCTCCTAGAGGCCAAAGGACTACAGGACAGTAGACAGCATGGCTTCATATGGGGCAGATCCTGCCAAACCAACCTGGTGGAGTTCCATGACTGGGTAACTAGGCAACTGGACAGGGGCCATGCAGTGGATGTCCTGTATCTGGACTTCAGTAAGGCATTCGACTTGGTGCCGCATGGAAGGCTGGGAAGTAAGTTAGTGCAGATGCGGCAGGTGCAAAACTGGTGAGATGGGTAGGAACTGGCTTCAGAAAAGGCAACAGAGGGTGGTAGTGGGTGGGGAGCTCTCACACCCAAGGGTAGTGACGACGCGTGTTCCACAGGGCTCGGTGTTGGGACCAGTGTTGTTTGGGCTATTCATTGCAGACAGATCATTGGACATCAAGAGCAAGATCTGTCTGTTTGCTGATGATACGCGTAGGAGCAGTGGTGGATGACCTAGGGGATGGCAGGGGTTGCAGGATGATCTGGCAAGTTTGAAACCTGGTCAGACACCTGGCAACTAGGGTTTAATGCCAAAAAGTGCAAGGTGCTGCATTTTGGGGTGAAGAACCCAAGGAGGAGTTACCAGCTGGGGAGTGCAGCTAGCCCAGACAGAGGAGGAGAAGGATCTGGGTGTGCTCATCACAGGATCAATGAACAACTCGGCACAGTGTAGAAGGCAGCTGCAAGGCCAACAAAATGCTGGGTTGCATTGCAAGGGTATATCCTCAAGGAGGGAGGAGGTGATTCTGCCACTGTATAGGTCATTAGTTAGACCACACCTGGAGTACTGCGTGCAGTTCTGGCGCCGTATCTGAAAAAGGACATTAAGTTACTGGAGGGAGTGCAGCGCAGGGCGACAAAGATGATCAAGGGTCTGGGGGACTTATCATATGAGAGGAGGTTGAAGGAGTTGAACATGTACTCACTGGAGGAGAGGAGACAGGGGACATGATTGAAACCTTTAAATACATGAAAGGAATAAACAAGACAGGTACAGAGGGGCTGTTCAAGTAAGGGAGGGAGGGCCACCAGGGGCCATGATATGAGACTGGAGCGAGGAAGGTTCAGGAGGAGATGAGGAGACACTTTTTACAGAGAGGTGGTGGCTGGGTGGAATCGTTACCTGCAGAAGTGGTATGCAGTAGAACAGTGGACTGCTTCAAGCGAGGATGGGACAGGACAAGGGGAGGGTTAATGAAGGGAAGGGTGGAAGGGAGGGCAGCTGCAGATAAGGGGTGCTAGCTGCACATTCGAGCAGACTTGATAGACCTCTGAGCCTTTATCTGCTGGCAAATTTGTATGTTCGTATGTTCGTAGTAAGGCAGGCAAAGTCCCAAACTGAGGAAACACTAACACGAACAGTAAAAGAAGGTGACAAGACTTTCTATAGATACATTAGTGAAAGGAGAAAGTCCAGAGGGGTATTGCTAAGCTTAATGGAGAAAAGGGAGCATGTGAGGAGGAGGACCTGTAAAGGCATCTATCCTAAATAGATACTTTTGCTCAGTATTTACTGAAGAGAAGGTAGGGCAGGGCCCACAGCTCAGCATTATGGACACAGGGGAGGAGGTGAGTACTCCCTTCACAAAGAAAGAGTCCTACAAGAGCTTGCTAAGCTCAGGGTGGATAAGGCAATGGGACCTGATGGCATACATCCCAGGGTATTAAGGAGCTAAAGGAGGAACTAGCAGAGCCATTAGCAGAATTGTTTAGTGAGTCTCTGAGCACAGGAGAGGTCCCAGAAGACTGGAGAAGGGCTCATGTGATCCCGCTCCACAAGAGTGGTAGCAGGAGGAGGCGGGAACTACAGACCAGTCAGTCTTACCTCAGTAGTGGGCAAGATTATGGAGGCACTCCTTAAGGAAAGGATAGTAGCAACACCTGGAATCCATAGGGGCACAGGATACAAGACAGCATGGGTTTACAAAGGAAGGTCCTGTCAAACTAATCTCATAGATTTCTTTGACTGGGTAACCAGAGTGGTGGACCAAGGGGAGCAGTTGATGTCGCCTACCTTGACTTCAGCAAAGCTTTTGACACTGTTCCACTAGAAGATTGATAAATAAGCTAGGTAGGCTCAGGGTGGGTCAGAAGTTGGTCAACTGGGTGGCAAACTGGTTGACTGGCAGAAAACAGAGAGTGGTGGTAAATGGTATACAGTCAGAAGAGATGCAAGTCACAAGTGGGTACCTCAGGGATCAGTCCTGGGCCAGTCCTATTCAACATCTTCATTAGTGACCTCGCAGATGGACTAGAGGGTAAGGCTTGTCTGTTTGCAGATGACACCAAGATCTGCAACAGAGTAGATGATCAGATGGGTGGGCAGAATGAGAAGAGATCTGGATAAACTAGCAAAATGGTCGGAAGAGTGGCAACTGGGATTTAATGCAAAGAAGTGCAAAATCATGCACATAGGAAGAGAAACCCTGAAGCCACTTATAGGCTGAGGAGGAGTTGCTAGCAGTCACAAAGGAAGAAAGAGACTTGGGCATCATCATCACTGATGACCTAAAATCATCAAGCAGACCTCTAAAGCAGTAGGTAAGGCTAGGGGAGGTGTTAGGGTGTATTAGTAGGGGTATCACAAGTCGTAAGAGGAGGTAATAATTCCTCTGTACAAGACATTGATTAGGCCCATCTGGAGTACTGCGTGCAGTATTGGAAGCCACACCTTCACAAGGACATTAACCAAATTGAGGCAGTCAGAGAGGGCAACCAAAATGGTGCAGGGACTGCATCAGAAGACATATGAGGACAGATTAACGGAGCTCAATATGTATACCCTTGAGCAAAGGAGAGAGAGGTGATATGATCGAGACATTTAAACACCTTAGGGGCATAAACAAGGTGAAAGTGTCTAACATGTTTAAATAAGAAAAATAGCAGGACAAGAGGACACAGCATGAGATTAGAGGGAGGCCGATTAAGGGGAATATGAGAAATTCTTTTTCACAGAAAGGGTGGTAGATGCATGGAATAGCTTACCACAAGAAGTGGTGGCTATGAATACAGTGCAGGACTTCAAACAGGCATGGGATAGGCATAAGGAGCAATACAAATGACTATGAATAGATAGGTCACTGACAGAGCAAAGGCCGATGGCACATTTATAAGGAAAAAGAAATGGGCAGACTGGATGGGCCTTCGGTCCTTATCTGCCGTCAACTTCTATGTTTCTATGTTTCTATGTCATTATATCAGATTTTGTCAAAGTTGGCAAATAAGAACCAAAATAGATACCAGGTTAAAAGCTAAGATAAAATACAATAATGCAGTGATACATACTGATACATTATTGTATCAGTATCAATATGTGATAATAGTCAAGAATAACTTTGTCAAGTCAATAGGGTAACAAGAATTTGACACGAGTGCTATTATTTTTATTAACTGTAGCTGAAACAAGCTTTTGAAAAACATGTTTTGTTGCACTGCTGCTTTAACTGCACTGCAACTGTTCCTTTCATTATGGTGCCACTGCACTTATTACTGGTATCTCAATTTTGTCAACCGTTAATACCTGTTTACCTGTTATACTGATTACTGTGCCTCAATTTATTACGTATGCACCTTATGACAGTACTGCTGTTCTGCACTGCTCTCCTTCAACCCCTCCCCGGCTGCATCTGGAAACGAAAGGTTATCAGATCAGTGTGTTTCTAGCAGCCAGCAGTGTAAAAGGTCAGGTGCTGCTAGATGTGATGCAAGACTGGTTTCTCATGCAGTGGGTCAGGAACAGACAAGAGAGGGGCCACCCTAGATCTGGATCTGTCAGTGCTGAGATAGAGAAGCAGAGATAGGGAAACACTGGGATCCTACTGTGTGGTGCAGCATAACCACAAGAACACATCACTCCAGTTCAAAAATTCTGGACCTGGACTTCAGAAGGACAGACTTCAGATAAGACTAAGATGGCCGCCATGCTGGGCAGCTGTCTGTGAGCTCTTAGATACTCTTTGTTTAACCTCTTATCTTCACTATTTCATATAACGTGTTTTTAGATAGTTTAACTAGTACAGTGTTATTTTAGTGCAGGCTAGGTGTATCGTGAGGTAGTGTCAGGGAGTTTAGGTTTTATTTTGTAGCTAGGTGGTCAATTACAAGGTGCCTTGACTGGCATGATTAAGTAGCTGTTAGCTGAATCGTCCAACTTCTTGCTGGAGGGATTCTGTGTTTTACTTTCACTTTTGCTTTCCAGCCTATAGCACTTAAACTGACTGCGGGTTGGCACCGCATTCACTGTGAGACAGTAGTTGGAGACACTGTTCTATGAAGTGCAGCATCTGAGTGGGCTGAAGTTGTTCCATTATCAGAACTAGGGACTGCCACTCGGACACAGCAGAGGTGCTTGCTTGGTCAGTGTGTACCAGCTGTTACCCAGTATTGGGCCTCCGCTTTCACTATTCACAATATCTGCAGCCATAGGCAGCGGCACTTATGGAGTTCAACTGAGGTTCCTTGTACATCCAGGACCGACCTGGCTAGGCCTGAGAATGCAGCTTCTGAACTTAATTTACCATCATTGGAACTGTGGTAACTGTATATTGAAAGGCTGACTGTTCAAATTACTGCACTGGAAGTGCAGTTTGCCTAATTCTCTTAATAGCCAGAGGGTAAGGGGACAGGAGTCACAGTGTAGAGTGTCTTCCTCTCTCCTCCTGCCATTCCTTTTGGACCTAAATACTGTGGAGTGTTGGAGCCACAGTGAGAGAGCACCTCCTTCAACTCCTGCTGTTTTGATCCTGCAGTAGTCTAGTGTTTAATCTGTGTGAGAGGTCTATCTTTGTGGCTTTTGTGACTCTATCCCAGAACCGGCACCTACTGGGACTTATTGGACAACTGCTCTTTAGCTGGCAGCAGCAAGTGAGGGTTCCAATTTTACATTATTTATTATAATTGAATTAGCTGTGGTATTGCACACATTAATTCTGTTCTACTGGCTGTTGGCAACTTGAACTTTCTTCTTGGACTCATTATTTAAATATTATTTAATCTTGTGATTTTTGTGTGGTTGGCTGTGTGGGAAGAATGTGCATATAGGTATTAGTTGTTTAGTGTATGGTTAGGGTGTGAATAGTGGGATAGGGTTGTTTTGTGGGTAGTTTGTTTATACTGCATTTAGTGGTTTTATGAGTGGAGAGGTAGGGAGAGTTTTTGTGGGTGATTAAGTGTATAATTGGGTTTATAATGTGGGTTGTTTATTAAGCATTGTAATCAATTATTAGGATGTGCTTAGGCACTCCATTTTCTGCTGCCCTTGTATGTGTGTCTACTCTTGGAAAACCTGTGCCAGCTCTGTCCTTTTGAGTGGTCCCAATGTGCTTCATTTGCAGCAGTTCAAAATCACTGCTTGGGGCTCAGGACCATTTGGAGGCAGAGCAAGGATCACAGAGGAGGTCTGGGAGAGATACTGGGGTGGGAGTGAGATCAGACTGGTAAGGCCTTGGAGATGTCAAGTGGAAAATGGAGCCAGCCAGGGGTTCCCCTGTACTGGTTCCAATACCCAAGGAGCTGCTTGATGTTAGCAAGCAAGGTAGTGGGCAGACCATCTGACACTACTCTCCTCCCCTTCAGGCCGTTCCTTGTAATGCTAGGTCTATAGATATAAGACAGCAGGGATGGAGGTGTTTATTGCCGATTCCTCAGCTGACCTTGTTTGCATCATGGAGACCTGGTTGGGAGCGATTCTGGTCCTGTGCTGGGCGTCCAGCCCACCTGGGTTTTCTGTGGTGTATTATCAAAGGTGGAAGGGCAGGGGTGGCAATCCGTTTTAGATCCACTTGGGGACTAATGGCATACCCCATGGGAGTAACCAGATCATTTCAATGTGTGGGCATTAGATATAGGTCAGGTGAAGGATACAGGATCATCCTCGTGTACTGGCCTCCAGGCAGAGAGGTAAATTCCTGCATGAACTGGTGGATTTTGTGGACTTCATGGCTGACTAGGTATTGGATTCCCCAGACTGTTGCATCAGGGATTTCAATGTCTGGGTTGACAATAAAGCCTTGTCCCTTGTTAACAGTTCCACTAGTTGATGTCAATATCGGGTCTTGTAAGGGCCGTTTCTCTAGCACCCACCAACATGGCCATGCCTTGGATCTGGTTTTCTCATTGGGGCTTGATGTAAGCAACGTAACAGTTGATCAGGTCTTATGGTCAGATCCTCATGCTGTGTCTTTCTGTGCTAGCAAATGCCTAATGAAACTGGACATCTCGGAATGATGTCAGCTTGTGCCATGGGATCTGAGAAGTCCGTGGAGTGCTGTGAAATGGCACTTATGGCTACTTTAGACACCCTGGCACCTTATATCTGTCCCTCGACATTCTGTCGCAGCTCACTATGGTATGGTGGTAAGTTGTGGAGGTTGAAGACTTAGGGATGGAAGTTGGAGCATTCATGGCAGAAGTCCTACCTGAGGCAGACAGATTGGTGCTGAGAGCATGGTATGGTGTCTTTAAGAGGGCAATCACCCAGAAAAGACAAAGTTCCTGTCACTGGCAGCAACTTCATCAAAGAATCGAACAGCTCAGCTGTTCCACATCGCTGACAGATTGGTAAATCCTCTCGTCTGCAATATTAACAAGATTTTTCCACAGCAAAATTTGAGGAGTTAAATCAATTCTTTGCTGAAAAGCTGTTCTCCATACGGGCTAGGATTTTCACAAGTGGCCTGTCCTGTGCTGGCAGTAACCAATCAGCCAGCCAAGGACTTAGACACGCTGCTATCCTGGGAGGAGTTTCAGACAGTTGTAGGAGAGGAGATCTTCCTAGTGGTCTCTGGGTTGTGCCCCAGTTGCTGTACTTTGACCCTGGGCTTACCTCGCTGCTGTTTTGTTGTCAGGATCCTTGGGGCCCGTCTTCACTGGGATCTTCAGGTGCTCCTTTCGGAGGGTTTTCCACACAGAACTGAAAAGGAATGTGGTGAGACCCCTTCAGAAAAAACATCTTTGGACCCAGACAGTTTCATGAATTACAGACCGTCTTGATTCTTCCCTTTTGGGTAAGGTGATTGAGAAAGTAGTGGTGGTGCAACCAGAGATTCACTTGATTCAATATGACATCTATGAGACTCTCCAGTCAGACATCAGGCCTTGTCACAGCATTGAGACTGCTCTCATCAGGTGCTCCACAATCTCATTGTGAGTGACAGAAAGTGTAAATCCATCTTGGTCCTTTTAGATCTCTCATTGACATTTGACACAGTGGACCATGGAGTGCTACTGGACCACCTGAGGCACTATGTGGGACTCACTGGCACAGTTTTGCAATGGTTTGAGTCATACCTTACCAGGAAAGCACAGCAGGTAGCACTGGATTATTCCACATCTAGTACTGCTGTGCTCAACTGTGGAGTGCCTCAAGGTCTGATCCTGTCCCCAATGTTCACTGTGTATATGTTGCTGTTGGATGAGGTCTTCAGGTGGTATGCTGTTGAGTTTTACAGTTATGCAGTCGATACTCAGCTTCTGTATTTGTAAAGGCATGCGAGCAGGACACTGAACTTGAGTGTCTAATCCAGGGGTATCAAATTATGTAAATAAGACCACATAGGAATATCAGGCTTTGAATGATCTCAGTAGCAACCCCATTGTCACAATTTAGCCAGCTGACAAGGGGGATAGTGTGGTAGTACTGGATATGGTTTATTACATTCAGGAGGTCGAAAGACAGGAAATGCACGGTTTTACCAAAGTCTGCCCTTAGATCCCACTCTGACCTTTAAAACCAAGACAGACAAATATATTTCTCATGCTAACATGTTGGGATTCACAGATCAGGATACTAGGGATGTTTTGGTTACAGCACACCTGATGAGACCAACGATCTATATGTTGCAAAAGATGCATAAGATCTTCGAGCACCTCCAGGTCCCCTATTATGTCTAGTAAGAATTCCTTGACTGAAACTTTGTCACAATATGAAGATCATCATATCAAACCTTCTGTGGGGCTACATAGCATATATTAAAGACTCAGGGGATACTTAACAATCTTGAAGACATCCACATCCAGGGTTCTGACTGGTTGGTTACCTAGATGTGGAGTCATTATGTCCAACATCCCACACGGGAAGGGTTACATGCAATACAGCAGTTTTAGGTCGAATGGGCCATGGTAGCATGCCCCCCGAATTTCTGGTAGAGTTATATATTTGTACTGGAGTTCAACTAATTTACATTCCTTGGGGATTATTACCTACAAGTTAGTGGGACAGTGATGAGACAGCGTACACCTCAATTGTGCCAATTTATATCTAGAATTGATGGGAGGAGACAGTAATCTATGAGAAACATGTCAATCCATTTTGTGTAAGATCTTGCTTTGGTGCAGATTTATTGATGTTGTATTGATGGTGTGGCAGGGGACCCAAGTGGAGCTGATCACAGTTACAAAGAATAATGGAGTTGACACTAATTTGTTAAGAAAGTCCACTCATTGTAATGCTCTACTCCTTGCTAGCCCCTGTCATCCCTGCCACACCATCAACAACATACCAGTTAGTCAATTTCTGTGGGTAGGTAGAAACTGTAGCGCAAATCACATTTCTGAAGAAAATACCAAGATTTGAATAAAACATTTTTGAGAGGGGTATAATAAGTCAGATGTGGAACAGGTGTATTAAAGGGCTAGAAACATAGATCGCCAAATGTTATTGCATCCTCTAGTTAATGCAGAATCGGTAGCTAAGATAGTTACTGGTAGCAAAATATTTGATTTTGTGACTACATATATCACGAGACCACTGCGGTGCAGAATATAATCAGACAAAAATTGAAAATTTTGAAAACTGAACCCAAATTGAAAGATTAGACAAAGACTCCCCTGAGGATAGTGTCCAAACTTTCTCACAATCTGGGAGACAGGATAACTCATAGTTTGCAACCTGTCCTCAAACTACCACCTGGCTGCCTGCTTTACCAGCAGTTTACCATCATTGTGCCAGATGTAAATTCTGCAACAGTATCATGGTAGCTAAAGAGTTTGCAAATCTGATAACAGGGAGATGCATACAAGTAGGGACCAATTAAGGGCCTCCAACATGGAATATGCAATGGCAGTACACACCAAGAATGCTAGCAACCCTGGTGAACATGTATGCTCTTTTACCAGCACAGAAAAAGTTGTGGGCAACCCTAGGGTGGGGATACTGTAAAGCTGTTATCCCAACATGAGCGGTACTGGATCTTTATGCTAAAAGCAGTAACAGGCAGAGGCCATAATGATAAAACTGAGCTAGTGCCTTTCTTATAAAAATAAATATAGCTGGGACAGCAAAATTTATCTGCATGAATCTCTACAGAATATGTAGCTGATGGAGTCTGTATTTATCCGATGTTTATATAAGGGTAATAGATTTTTGGAATACAACCAATGTGATTTTTAGAACTGCAATTGTATGTAAGTGTATGTATGCTATTTGACTTCATGGAATTATTGTTGTATTAATTACACCTGGTGCTTGTTTGTATTTTGTGGGTCTATTGAAAAAGCACACAGACACTAAACATTGAGACTCATCTTGTTGTGCTTGCTGTTTGTTGTAGCGCTTTGCTGCAATTATTAAAGAAGTTTTCATTATCACAACTGCACTCAGCAGGTCAGGCCCTCTGCTCCCTCAGTGCCAAACTCCAAGCTCAATATTGTGAACAGGTAACAGACAGGGTAACCCTCCTGTCTGCTTGTGAGTCCAAATCACCATTGTCTCAAGTTCTGGGGATTCAAACTGTGGACCTTATGTTAGCATACCCAAATTTACAGGCTCAGATAATCTGCTCTTGGAGATGCCAGATATCTTTTGCCTAAGGGCACCTAACCAGGTAGCCAAAATGAACCCTTAAAACTCTATAAAAGACCTTAGGTGTATTCTTACCTTTTCCCTGTTTGGTAACACCATCAAGCTCTGAACAGTTGTCAATTTTAACCAGCTAGACGTCACATGCAAAAAGAAGAACCTGCAGACCCAGGCAGCCTCTTTAAAATAAAAGGTTTACTTAAAAATGGATAAAAGTATGTAAAATGTAAACACAGAACACTGTATCACAAAGCATATAATCACTTAAAAGAAAAGCAAAAAACTACTGACAAACTCCTACCACAATACAATTAGACTTTTCAACTTAATGTATTACCTCTATACAGTGTTTAAGTTAGATCTTGTTTCTTAAGAAACAAAGTTATATTCCTCAGCTGAAACACAGAATACAGGTTAAAAGCTGTGTTTCCACCCCTTCTATGTCGTCATCTAGCTCCTCCTGTTAGAATATAAAAATTATACAAACAATGATCTTCCTGTCAGAAATATTTTAAATACTGTAACTTCAGCTGAAACTAGTTTCCCAAATTATGACTGTCTTTAAATCAAGCTTTTCCTTTGATCTTGTGTGGGTTCCTGTTCTCCTGGCAGGTCAAGATTTTATAACCTTTTAGCACCATGGTGAGAGAACATGTTTATTCCTCTAAGATGTCATAAAAGTTTACAAGCCCTATATCCTGGTAGCTGGGTCAGTTCTAATTAAGTCAGATAAACAGGAGACCCTTAATTAAGGCTCTCTAGTATTTTAATTACCTCCTGGTTTTAGGTTAATATATCCTGTAGCTGAAACCTTGGGGCACTCATTCCACAGGCTGTCTCATGAGAGACACTCACATACCACATTCTATATACAAATGTCATAGAGCAATCACAACCAGCTGGCCAAGTCACATTCATCAGAGAAACTTACTTCTTTTTGCATCATTTGGTGAGTGTGTGTGAGTTTTTTTCCTTGATACTCAGCGATACCTGGCCTGTGCATCTGATGACAGGAATAATATGGTTTTGGTGGTGGAATGCGCCTCAGTGAAATCAATGACTGGATGGTCCCCGACTGGCCAAGTCTTAACCCAGGTAAGAAACGGTAATACTTATCAACTCAGCCCCATTGGTCAAGCTGCAGTTCAAGTGGCTTTACCATCTCCGTAATATTGCCTGGATCAAACCACATCTTGGCGCCCTGGGGACAATAGTACATGGCGTTTCCACCTCAAGACTGGATTATTGTAACACTCAATATTTAGGATTATCTAGACGCCTGATGCACTGCCTGTAGTTGGTGCAGAATGCTGCAGCCAGCTAGTAGCCAGAACACCTTGTACTGAGCACATAATGCTAGTGCTGCACAGTTTGCACCAGCTGCCCATTCAGTGGTGTATTAACTTCAAGATATGCTTGCTTACATACACAGTATGGGTCCTGACTACCTAAAAGAGCACCTGCTTCCTCACACCCCTAATGTGCACTCTGCACTCCACTGATATGGGCCTTTTGGTAGTTCACATTCCTAGTTAAAGCTGTCGGGGAACAGAACTTTACGTTGCTGCCCCTGTCCTGTGGAACTCCTTAAACCTAGCATATGTGCAGCCCGCACAGTAGATGCAGGGTTCCCACCTCTGAAAATATAGGGCGTGGCAATGGTGATCGGGTCAAATGGTGCGTTATTTTTCGGGACCTCCTATATGCACTGTACATGTGCATAAGTAGCTTTAAGTAACATATAGTGTGCTGGTATTAAATGGGTAGTATTGCAATAAAGGATGTCAATAAAAGACAATTTTGGAGGATTTTATAAAAAATGGATAAAAATATAGGGTGGTGGCAAAAAATATGGGGTGGTGGTAAAAATATAGAGCGGTGGTAAAAAATATGGGTGGTGGCCCACCACCTAAAACAATGAATGGGGAACACTGAGATGTCTTTGAAGGAGCCCCAAAACTTATTTCCAGCTTGCCTGCAGTTCTTATTTATGACTGTATTTATTATATAATCTATTGGTTAAGCATTATATTGTTTTCTTCTCCTGTGAGGCTCTCTGAGCCATATGGATTGGGCACCATTATAAATAAAAAGTTGCCTTTCCTAAATGGTAGACATACTGAAAGATAAGTTGGTAGGGATAGAGGACCAAAAGGGCAGAAGCCAAACAGGATGTCATAAAGAGGGTGTAACAGATGTGACATTATCATGCATGACACAGGTCGGAAGAATAAAAGCTGATCTGGTTTTCATGAGGGGCAGGAAAGCCAATAAGGGCAAAAAGGTGGGCATTTCAAAAATACAAAGGAAACAGAGCATGGCCAAATGGGAGCATTATCTGAAAAAGCAGAGGGCCAGAATAATGGTAAGAAAAGTAAAGTAGAAACAGAGCTAAGAACAGTGGAAGGGGTCAAGAGGACAGAGAAACCCTTCTTAAGGTACATTAAAGGGGCAGTCAACACTATAAGCCCCACTTTCAAGTGTGATCCCAATTTACACTTTGTGAAATATATATATTTTTTAACTTACCATTTACTGCAGAACACTAGATTGTGTCAGGCTGATTTTGCTAACCTGCAAGCTGACATTTTCTGTAACTATAAATCCCAGAATTCCTGCAGTTGACATCAGAGCTGGGCTGCAGCAGTGGGAATTTGATATCCTGCAGTGCGCGTTGGAGCTTTTATAAGCTCTGATATTTTGTTGCTGTTTTGTCCTTCTGAGACTAAGTACAGTCATAGTGGACTGTACTTAGCCCTGGAGAACAATGGGACCAGCAAACATCTGATTGGAGCTTATATAAGTTCTAACATGCATAGCAGGCTACTGAATCTCCCAATTTTAAGCCCTGCTACAGGGGGGCTAGGATTTGTTGTTATAGAAAATGTCTGCTTGAAGTCAGTAGAATCAGTCCGATACAATCTACCATACTACAGCAAACAGTAAGTTTAAAAAAATGTTTTTGAGCAACCCAGTGGTACAGAGGGCTGAGGCGCTGGACACCTTAAAGAAGACAGGAAAGGATTTCTAACTGGCAGCAGTTTATGATGCTCCTATTTCCAGAAGTGACATCCATCAGTCTGAATGATCCATGTGTAAGTGTACCTGAACAAAAGTGATATGAAAACTGTATTTTTCATTGTTTTGTTTTCATGAGCAGCATTTTGTTACAGTTCTGTTTACGGAACCAGTGATCTTGGAGTTTTAACTATGCCATGGTTTGAGCAAAGAACCTAAGCATGGTTCTGAAAGGACAATACTGTAGCTCATGTTTAACATTCTGTACACAAACCAAGACATAGTAAAACTCCAAATTACTGGTTCCATGAAGAGAACACTGCAGAATGTTGTCCATAAAAAGAAAACAACTGAAAACAGTTTTTCACATCAGTGTTTCTTAAAGGTACAGTTCAATATGGCTCATTTTGAGGCAAGTTTTCATTTCTCTTACTAGGAACACTACTAATTACTGCCAGTTAGCATATATTTCTGTCCCTTTAACTCTCGCCATGCTAGCGACCCATGTTCGGAAGGAGTATGGGCTGCCAGGAGCCAGCCGGGGTGGCTGGGAGTGGATAGAGCAGCCGCCAGGCAGCTCTCCCTCCCAGACTGGGGTGGTAGGCCTCCCTGACTCTTGGCTCTACCGAGTGGAGGTTTGATGGTAGCGTCAGGCACTGGGGGCTGGCACTAGGCTGGGTGGACAGATTGGGGCTGTTGTCGGTGCTGGTGCACATGCGTCCTCAATGCACATGTGCAACTGTGAATGGCAGAGGCTCCAGGGACAGTAAATGGAGAAAATCGCAGAAAACAACACAGAAGACCGCCCCCACCCCACAGGCTCTGCCCCAGTCGCTGGGCACATGCCACAAGTCCTGTGGCAGAGGATGACAGTAAGTCCCAGGGAGCTGTGTGACGGGCGGGGGGACCAGGAAAGAAGAAGCATAAAGTACATATATAAAAATATTAATTAAATTAATTTTGGTACACAGAGTGCAATTGGGATCAACCCAACATGGGTGTGGGGCTCTTGGTGCTGACTGTTACCCTTAAGAAAAAAGGAAACCTAAGGATGGCATTACTGATTTAAGAAAGAAGGGACATGGTTGGAGGAGGAGGATGTGAAAAGGCTGATATACTGAATGATTACTTTGTTCAGTATTCCACATGGTGGGGAGAGACCACCAGAGTGCAGGCAAGAGAGGGAATGAGAAGACTGGAGTTAGGACCAGTCGTAGAAGAATGAAAACTCAGGGGCCTTGAAACCCTGAAGGTGGACAAAGCACCTGGTTCTCATAGGATGAACCCTAGAGTGCTGTAGGAGGTGTGACAGAAACTGGCAGGTTCATTGACAAATCTGTTTGTTTCCTGGAAACTGGGGTGGTTCCAGTAGACTGGAGGGTAGGTAATGTGGTGGCACGTCACAAGAGTGGAAACAGTGATGACCTAGGAAATGACAGGCCGCTCAGACAAGTCTTGATTGTAGGCAAGCTGCTGGAAACCATCGTGAAGGAGCAGACAGTGGAATTCTTGAGGCAAATAGGTTGCAGGACAGAAGGCAGCAAGGGTTTGTAGCAGGAGATCTTGCCAAACTAAGCTAACTGACTTCATTGATTGGGTCACTAAAGCAGTGGACAGGAGTCAAGCAGTGGATGTGTCATACCTCGACTTTAGCCAGGCCTTTCATTCCAATCCACACAGAAGACTAATAATAAAGCTGGGCAACCTGGTGGTGGGGATAAACTGACCAGGTGGATAGGGAACTGGCAGAGAGGATGGTTGTCAATGAGGCACAATCAGAGCCCAGGGAGTCATGAGCGGGTATCATAGGGATCAGTTCTGAAAGTGGTACTTTTCAAAATCTTTATCTGCACTACAGGAAAGGGAATCCAGAAAAGGTGTGTTACTTTGCTGATGACACCAAGATATGTGGCAAAGTTAAAACTGAGAACATAGTCAGAGAAAAGAAAAGAGACCTGAAAAATTTTGAAAAGTGCTCCAAATTATGGCAACCAAAGTTTAACACATGAATAGTGCAAAGTGATGCTCACTGGTAGAAAGAGCAGCTAAAACAGAGGATTGTCTATGAGGAGTCATTCATAACAAGGATATTCCTGATCGAGAGGTCTGCTTGGCAATGCTAGACCGAGAGCAAGCTCCAGAGGTCATCCGCTGCCAAGGAGACCTTGAGATCAGAGAATATCCTTGTCTGTGAATGACTAACCATAGGCAATCTTTATAGTGTATGGTGAGTCTATACCAATTTTAGCAGTATGGACGACCTTCTGGCGCAGTTCATTCAAGCGCCATTTGTTTCCTTGTCCACCGTCACCACCACGGACCAACATCGCGCATGTGCGAATGCGTTCAATTTTGTTGTGCTGCACCACTGATGTATGCAGTGCAGGACAACACGATCGTGATGCACCGAGTCAAGCACAACAACGCTGTTCTGAATATGGATTTCCATGCTCATCAGCATTTCACCATATACTATATGGACTATTGGATGGGGCAGGAGGAGAGTAAGGGTGGTGCAAACAATAGAGGACAGAGACCTTGGTGTCATCATTAGTGACAGCCTCAAGTCCACTGCTCAGTTCAACAAAGCAGCTAGAAGGCCAGGATGTATAATTAGGCAGGAAGGAGGTGATACTGCCCCAGTACAGGTCCCAGGTAAGGCTGTACCTGGAAATAATATGTGCAGCTCTGGAGTCCACATCGTAGGAATGATATTCTTTACAATAGTTTCATCAACTCATGGCAAGCAATGTGCTGAAGTCGTTTGCTGAGGATCAAGTGGAACTGATCTGAGGCAAACTGACTTCCATAGATAATTTGCAGTTAAGAAGCTATATTTTTCCCTTCCAATCAGGGTGCAAAATTCAGAAGCTCACCCTGCTATTATATGCTCTTTCTTTAACATATAGTGAGGCACCTGCAGACTAATCTCTTGATTCTATAATGCCTTGACTGACTCCATTGGAGACATCACATGTGGCACACTTTGGAGATGGCAGGTGGAGATGAGTACTCCAATCACTGAGGAGAAGAAGAAGGTTTGTCAACTATCTGCTAAAATCACCAGCTCACACCAGTGAAAGGAATACTGTATGTATTTTCACACCTTGGTTGTAACAGCACATTACTTACCCAGATGGGATGCCTCCTGCTGGTGGTGGTATGCAGAAACATGTCCAAATCCCACATATCATTTATGCTCTGTGGACCTGATGGTCTTACACCTTTTCTCTCTAATACTGCAGTCGGAGCTGGGGAGTTATTGGGAGGCCACAAACTCTAACAGCTGAACTGTTTTACTTTAACTATTTCCCTAAGCCTCTGTAATCCCAAAAGAGATACCTTTTAGGTATCCGAATCACAGCAGCCAAAAAGCCAGCATGAGATGTTGGTTGACCCCTCATCCTTCAGACATTTAAAATGAAGAGCACTTGTAAACCAAATTTATACAATGGAAAAAAAATCACACACCCTGAATGATAGGACTGACCTCTACTCTTCACATTGGACAGACTGGCTTTTGTACATGATGGGTAAAGACAGAAATCTTGTCCCAAAAGGGTGGTGCATGGGCACCCCGAACACTACCTTATCTGTCCGTAGTAAGCTCATTTATTATAACCATAATTTCTCTGGGATGGATGTACATTTATTTAGTATTTGTGTTATTCTTAAAATTCCCTCCCCGCGCTGGACCCCTAGGGATGGAGGAACTATGATTAAAACTGTACATCTGTGAAGTGAACTGTAATGATGGCTTGAGACCACACTGAATGTACCATTTCATGCTTTATTTAGTATGCTGAATGATGATGCAGGCATGCATAATCTCTTTAATCAAAATTATATTTAGAAAAAAAGGGGGACTGCATAGAGACTATACAAAGAGGATTCTGAGTATGATCCACAGGCAGTAGGGAAGGTCATACAAGAAAGATTGTCATACTTTAACATGTACACACTGCAGGCCAGGAGGAAAAGGGGCTATGACTGAGATAAACAGGTTCTTGTGAGGAATCAACAGGATGGATTATAAAGGCGTGTTCAAAGAATAAGGGCACAGTGACTACAGGACACAGGTGGACATTGATGGTAAGGAGATTCAGGACAGCTGTTAGGAGTTCTTCAGCAGTAGGTAGTGGATGAATGGGATAGATTGCTCAGATAGGTAGCTGAAACCAAGACTGACAGAATTTAAATTGGGGTATTTATTTATTTAGCTTTTGTTGACCAGGTAAGTACACTAGACAAGACATTTGCCTATTTTTAGAATACGACCTGGCGAGTACAATGAAATACAAGTTCATACAGAGACTACATGATACAAGTTAGGCATTACACAGAATCAGGTAGAATCAGATGAACATAATACAAGAAGTCAGTAAACACAGTTAGAATAGGAACAAAATATATACAAAGAGTCCACCAAGGCTAGGAACAGTGCATTATACAATTCTACAGCTCAGAGCCCCAAAAGCAGAGCCAGTCAAAGCATCGCCTGAAACAGAGAGTAAATACATTATATACAGAGCAGAACCCAAGCAGGCAGGATGCATCAGCAGGACTTGCAAAAGGTACCAAAAGAAGGACATGTAAGTCTAGTGCAGGGACCAAGGTTAGATATGGCAGTTTAGGACAACCACATGCAGAGGACAGCTTCAAGTAATTTCACAGGGGGCTCCAAAGGCATGCGTGGGAGGGAGGAGCGGACCTGGGTGGGAAAGGAGTTCTATACTCTGGGGCACAGGAAGCAAAATCCCTGTCCCCCATTTGTGTTCGAGTGGCAGGAACTTTGAGAACAGCAGTGCCCAATGACCTAAGGGAGTAAGAAGAGGCAGCCGGTTTGAGGAGCTCAGCCAGTCCCGGTGGTGGCAGTTCTGAGAACCTTGCCATGAAGCTGCCCAAGACAAAATTCATGTGGTTGGGTGGAGAGAGCCAGTGAAGAGTGTTATACAGGTCATAGTGGTGGGTGAGGCGTGGGGGATGAGTCCATAGCAGAAAGAAGGAAAACACACCTCTGGCCAGTGCAAGGCAAGCAGCAGAAGTAAGATTGTTCTTCGCTCTGTAGGCCAGACACAGTTTGCAGCTGACAGCTCTGCATACATTTTGGATATTATGCCCAAGGTGAAGTTGGGGTCCAGTGTCACCTCAAGGTACTTGATGGAGACAGTGATTAGGACAGGAGTACCATCAATACCAGTAATACTCAGTGGGCAGGAGGCCTTTATCTTGGGTAGGATAAATACAAGGGAAACAGTGGCATCCACAGGCAGGCAAGGTGAAGGGATACCAAAGGTGCAGGGGATGATCGGCCACTAGGGCTATCGGATCTCATCCAGTCCAGCATTAAGCCATACATGGAACTAGGTAGGGCAACTGGCTGACTGGATGGAGTACTGGGTCTTTTTCTGCCGACATCATCTATGTTTCTATATTTCCTCCCATACCCATAGTTCTCGGCTCCTTCGCTTTCTCCATATTGTTACCCTTGGAACTCTCCAAATTCCATTTTGCTTACTTCTAACCTTCAGTTCTCCCACTTTTGCATTTTCCCTAAATAGCAGCGGACACCTTTGGGAAAACTTTGGAAAGCTTAATATTTAGACACAATTTAGCTTGCATTTCATATACCTTCCACCGATTTATCCTCTCCATTATTTATTAATGATGAGAAATGCTCACAGAAACAAGATATTTATTCCTTAGAGTTCATCTGCTCCTATAGCTTATACTCTACTTGAAATTATAGTTCTCTATTGTCACATCACAATCTGTTGCAAAGGGCATAATTGTGCTGTCATGTTGAGAATTATGGCATCAGTTGGGAAGATGCAATAGGAGCTGATGAATCCTGTCATCAAGGCATAGGTCAGGAAGCATAGGAAAACTAGAAGCAGTTATAAAATTCACAAGTAGCGTTTATTGTTATCAATAACAATAGATTAAAAAATTGTTCAGGATAGCAATATACAAAGGCAGTACAAACAGAAAACAAAAGCCCTTCATCTGAGGGTTTCTTTTCAGTTTCCAAGAAGACTCTAGCAAACATATTGCTGCTCTTTTATAACAAGTCTCTACCTGACAATTAACTTTTTCATTCTGAGCTCGTTAAGGAGACATCCTGTTTCTCACAAAATAAATTGGAGTTCTTGTTACTTTCTTTGCAGAGCAGGCTTGCAAATAGAACACTGTCCCAAGCTGGCCTCCTGCTGACAACTCTGCAAAAAGTTTGCAAACAAGCCTGAGAGGAGCTCCAACTGCATCTCAGGTTAACCCTCTAAATTCTAAACAGCTTTTGCAATCATGTCAACAGTATAACCATATACATTTCCAAACAAAGGGATCCCAGTATCAATTACAGTTTCACACAAATATTCACATACTGTATATTTTAAGAACTGCAGATACATAAGGGAGAAGAAAAAACAGGAACAGCAAGTGAAGGCAGAGGGATAGCGAGAGGCAGAGAATCATGAGACCATCAGAGTGATCAGTTCCTTAGGTCTCGCAAGAACATTTGGTTGCCCAATCAGACAGACAAGAGACAAAAAGGAGAGGACAGAACAGATCCTTGTGTTTTACTCTTTCTGCATAACAAATGGGACAGAGCCTTATTCACCCTATCATAAATACTCAAGGAAAAACTATCTTGTTTTCATGGATATGACCTCAGTAACAAATAACGGTAATAAGAAATGCAGAGCTTATTAGAAATAAAGGCTGCTTTCTGTCCAAAGATTATGTCTCTCAAAGTTCTTCTCAAGGTGCTGGTGGCTCTTAAAAGCAACAGTACAACGAAAATGTTTTCTAAAAGCTAACTCCTATGCACCATGTTTTTCCCTTAGTCCTAACCATTACTAGGTATACAATGCTAATTTTAAGTCAAATATGGTGGCCATCTTTTTCTTGAGAAAAATAAATAAATTAAAACATGTATAAAATAAGCACATTTGATAAAATTACAAAATTTTGCACCTAATTAAACTGGAAGATGCTTGGAATATTTTTAGTGAAAAATATGTAGGGACAAATTTCTGGCCCAGTTTCATTGCTGCTTTAAAGTGCTGTACCCTCCCGTGCCTGAGTTTGTTGTTGTTGTGCGAGGGCAGCTTGGCCCCCATTTGTGCAGCTGAATCCCTGACCACCCTACTAGTACTGCTGTCTTCCCCATACTTAGTTTAAATTCCTATGTATAAATTCTGCTGTATTCTGCCTCGAACTCTGGCTGTCTGATCGATTAAGTGAAGGACATACCGCCTAAACAATCTCTTATCTCTCTAACACAGTCCCCAATCTCTAGGAAATGGAAGCCCTCTACCCTGTACAACTCCTTTAGCCACGCATTAAATCTGTGATTTTTAAACCACCTACTCTGCTGTTCACAACGCACCAGTAGAATCTCTGAAAAGGTTACTATAGCTGCTTCTTCAAGGGATGAAAATCCCCAAGTCCGAGGTCCGGGACCCCCAGGAAGTGCCATAGGACTCACACACTACAGCCCCTACAAGTTCAATGGACTTGGCTGTGTTGCTGCATATGCCAATGTTTCAGTTGTAAGCTGCCGGCATGTTTGTTCTGAAGCCTCTTTTTTTCCTGGGAGTTCTGGGGCCAAGCCAAACATGTGCGCTGCTTTACCCATTACCACTCATCCATCCTTACCTCTACGGCATCTGATTGGCTGCCTGATGCTGGTGGTCCTTTCCTGCAAATGGAGTTGGGTGTCTGACGTAGTTGCAGCTGTATTTGGTGCCAGTCGCCATTTTTCAAGTTAAGCTGCAGCGTTGTTACCTCATTGATTCCATCCACCCAGCATAGCAGCACCACTTTTATTTATTTATTATTTTTTTGTGAGGAATGGGATGTGCTGAGCCATGCAAGCAGGAACTGGGGGTGCTGGGGTCAGGCAGCAAGTGTTCCAGAATCTGGTCGAGACTAGGAGCTGGAGGGAGTGCAACCAAATCGTGGGCCCTGTGGTAGGGAATAACTGCAAAGAAGTAAGTGGTTTCCCTAGTTAGGCTTACAACTGGGTAATTTCTTGCTTAATAAATGTGGCATGCCGATCATCGATGTCCTGTTATGGCTCGGGCTTGCTGATATAAACAGAGACAGAGTCTTGTGATCACTGCAGAATCTCACTTTTAATGCTTTTGTAGCTTAGAAACATAGAAACATAGAATTTGACGGCAGATAAAGACCGCCTGGCCCACCTAGTCTGCCCATTTTCCTACCTAACTGATAAGCTGCAGATCCTAGTTAACCAACAGCTTACTTCCTCTACCCCCCTTAGGACTGCCTTATGCCTGTCCCATGCATTCTTGAAGTCCCTACTGTTCTTGACTCCACGACCTCCTCAGGGAGGCCATTCCATGCATCCACAACCCTCTCTGTGAAAAATACTTCCTCACATTACCCTTGAGCCGTCCCCTCTATCTTCAAATTGTGCCCTTGTTCTTGCACATCTCTTTTCTGGAAGATGCTACCCTCTTGGACTTTGTTAATTCCCTTGAGGTACTTGAAAGTTTCTATCATGTCCCTCTCCCTTCTTTCCTCGAGTATACATATTAAGCTCCTTTAGTCTTTCTTCATATGTCTTTTGGTGCAGACCTTGCACCATTTTGTTTGCCCTCCTCTGGACAGCCTCCACTCTATCTATGTCTTATGGAGATAAGGTTCCAGAACTGCACACAGTACTTAGATGGGGTCTCACCAACTGTCTGTACAGAGGTATAACAACTTCCTGTTTTCTACTATTGATGCCTCTTCCTATGCATCCCAGTATCCCCCAGCCTTCCTTACTGCCTTCTCACATTTGATTGCCCACCTTTAGGTCATCTGATATAATTACCCCCGGTCCCTTTCTATTTTTACTGTTGTCAGTATCTCACCCCCATTGTGTACTCTTCCCTGGGTTTTGTTTCCAATGTGCATTACCTTGCACTTCTTTGCATTGAATCTGAGCTGCCATACATTTGACCATTCCTCCAACCTTGCCAAATCCCTTCTCATCCTTTCCACTCCATCTTGTGTACCAACCCTGTTGCAGATCTTTGTATAGCTGCAAAGAGACATACTTTTCCTTCCAGTTCCTCTGCAATGTCACTATAAAGACATTAAAAGGACCGTCCCAGTACTGAACCTCATGGTACCGCTAGTAACCCTCCTTTCTTCACTGTGTACTCCATTTACTACTACCCTTTGCGTCCTGTTGTCTAGCCAATTTTTATCCAGGCTACCACCTTGGGACCCATTCCAAGGCTGGCTATCTTGTGTATTAATCTTTTGTGGGACTGTATCAAATGCCTGCTAAAATCTAGGTAGGCCATGTCCACAGCCCCTCCCTGGTCTACTACTTTGGTCACCCAGTCAAAGAAATCTATTAGATTCGTCTGACATGACCTTCCCATCGTGAATCCATGCTACCTTGGGTCCTGTGCCCCACTGGCCTCCTAGGTAGTCAACAATTCTTTCCTTCAGAAGTGATTCCATCATTTTCCCTACCACTGAGGTCAAACTAACTGGTCTGTAGTTTCCTGCCTCTGTCCTGCTCCCACTTTTGTGAAGAGGAATCACATCTGCCCTCCTCCAGTCCTCGGGTACCACCCCATCCTCCCATGATTTGTTAAAGAGAGTAGTCAGGGATGTCACTAGTTCTACCCTTAGTTCTTTCAGAATTCTTGGGTGAATCCCATCAGGCCCCATTGCTTTGTCCACCTTCAATTTTATTAGTTCTTTCAGAACCCTTTCTTCTGTAAATGGACTGGTATCAACCCCCATCTTCAGAGTGTTTCTCTGGTTTGGTTTAGGTAACTCCCCTCCTCTTCCTTTGTGAATACTGAGCAGAAATATTTGTTCGGTATCCCTGCTTTTTCATTGTCACCCTCTACCCAATTCCTCCCTTTATTAAACTTCAGTATCCCTCCTTTGGTCTTTCTTCACTCCTAATGTACCTATAAAAGGTCTTATCCCTTCTTAACAGAATTGGCTATCCTTTCCTCGGTTTGGGCCTTTGCTATTCTGACTGCCTTCCCAGCCTCTTTCTGCTTTAACTGATAAAGTTCTCTGTCCTGCTCCTTCTGTGTTTCCTTATATTTCCTGAATGCTGTCCTTTCTCCTTAACCTTCCCTGCCACCTCTTTGTGAACCATAGCGGTTTTTCCTTTGTTGTGTTTTATTGATTTGCTTTACACAAAGGCTTGTTGCCTCTGTGATGGCTGTTTTGATCACTCCCCATTGTTCCTCCACCCTCCTTCCTGTCTGTTTGCTAGTGCTTTTCTGAGGCACTCTCTCATTTCCCAAAGTCAGCCCTCCTAAAGTCTAGTACTCTTGCTTTTGTATGGCTTGACTGTATGGCTGTGTTTATCGTGAACCACACTGTTTGGTGGTCGCTTGTTCCAGATGGCTACCACTTCTAAATCTGAGATTCTTTCCATCCCCATTTGAAAATACCAGGTCTAAGATTGCTCCCTCCCGAGTGGGTTCCGATACTAGCTGTCTGAGGCATGCCCCTGTAGGGCATCAAGAATGACCCTGCTCTTGGATGTGCTGCAGCAAAGGTGCTCCAGTTAACATCTGGCATATTCAGGTCCCCCATCAACAATATCTCCTTTTTTCTGCCATTCTAAGAAAGCCTTCTATCATTTCCTTGTCCATTCCCTCCTCTGAGATGGGGTCTGTATACAACCCCCATGTGGATTGTGATGCCATTTCCTGTCTCCAGGGTGACCCAAAGTGCCTCATCTGTTCCCTGTTTACTCTTTAGTTCTGTTGCTTTGATCCCTTCCTTTACATAGAGAGCTACTCCCTCCTCTTTTACCCTCCCTGTCCCTTCTGTAGATTGTGTATCCTGGTATGTTGACATCCCAGTCATGGTTCTATGTGTACCATGTTTCTGTGACTGCCACAATATCCAGGCAACCCTCTTCCATCAAGGCCACTAGTTCAGGGGCTTGTTACACAGACTACGGGCATTGGTACTCATCACCCTCCACTTTTGATAGCCTTACCCTTTTAGCCCCATTTCTGTCCTTACTGCCTTTGCCTTTTTACATTTAAATCTGTTCTGCCCCTAATAACTTCTGTACCTTGGTGTTTACCTCACTAATCACCATGTTTTGTGGGGAGGCTTGGATTTCCTGCTTCTTTTCAGTGCCCCCTCAGCTAGTTTAAATGTTTGCCAATGAAGCATTTAAACCTTCACTCTAGGATCCTGGTCCCCCTGGACAGATGCAGACCATCGCACCAGTATAGGTCTGCATCCCTCCAGGTGGCTCCCCAGTCCCCAATGAAGCTAAAACCCTGAGCTCCACACCAGTTTTTCAACCACTCATTGAATTCCCTGGTGAGAAGTGCCCTAGCATCCCTTGCCATAGACAGGCAGCACCTCCGAGAAGGTTACCATGTGCGCTACTTGTCTAAGGCCCTTCCCAACTCTACAAACTCCTCTTGCACTGCTCTGATCCCATTCCCAGCCAGGTCATTTGTCCCTAGGTGGACAATGACATCCAGCTCCCTCCTCGCAGCTCCTCCCACGATCCTGAGATTCGCCTGTCCCTCCAAGCCGTGGGCACCAGGAAGGCACCTACCTCCCTCGCCTCCTTCCCCCATTTCTACCCCTAATGATTGAGTCCCCACTAGGAGTTGTTTCCTTCCCTGTGGAGTCCCATGCCACCCTCCTGTGGGTCTCCTTTGAAGGTTCCCAGCATCCCCTTGGTATCCACTGCAGGTGCCTCCATGGAAGAACCACTATCCACCAGAAGAGCAAATGAATTGTGAGAGGTACAGCTGGAGGGATGCAACTCTGTTCCACCGCCCTCTCCTCCTTGAGCCACCCTGGTCCAGCCTCTCCTCTTTCTTGGCAACCTCTGAGGTAGTGGCACTGGCCCTGGTGGTCCCTGGGTTGGGAGGAGGTGTCACGAATCCTAGCCAGGTCAGCCTGGAGACAGGCAGCCTCCTCTCTCAGACCAGAGAGGTGCCTGCAAATACGGCAGCATCGCAGCCTCCAGAATGTCTCCCGAACACTGCCACCCCAGCCATTGCACTGCACCACTCCTATCATGTCTTATTTTGTGTCCCTCTACTGTTTCTCTGGATGCTTACTTCTCCCTCTCCTTACAACTCTCACCCTTCCTGTTCTGGGACAGCAACTTCCTATCTTCTTCAGTAGCCTCCTTCTTCCTTGCTCAATATCAGACCACCAGCAGCTGGGGGAGTGAGCTACTTTTTCTACTTTAGGTTGACAAAACCAATGTTTCTCTATGATCCTTTCTTTCCTACTGCCAAACAGGAAGTTCCTGTTGACAGTCAAATCCAGTGGCTATAAAAGTAGAACTGGCTTTGGGTGGGTGGGATGGAGGGCAATTAGTAAGAAAAAGACTAGCAACAGGAAGTTGTAATTTGACTTACCTGTTTTATAGTGTCTAAACCACACCCCAGGTAAGCTCTCTTTCCTCCTACTGGTTTAGCAAAGTCAGCTGATACAGTACCCTTCCCTGCACAGAATACACACTGACCTTCTTTCTTTTCTTTCTTTTTTTTAACCCTAAATAAGTCCCTTCTACTTCTAATAAAGTTATCTGTCTACTTAATCTTAACAGACACTGACTCCTGCTGAGATATACGTTCTTAAATTAAGAAGAAAATGTAGCTTCTTTTTAGTTAGCTGCTTTCTGCTCTACAAGCAAGGCTAGCAACAGGAAGTTGTAATTTGACTCACCTGCTTTTATAGTGTCTAAACCACACCCCCAGGTAAGCTCTCTTTCCTCCTACTGGTTTAGAAAGTCAGCTGATACAGTACCTTCACTGCTCCGAATACACCTCTTTTTCTATCTTTTCTTTCTTTTTTAACCCTAAATAAGTCCCTTCTACTTCTAATAAAGTTATCTGTCTACTTAATCTTAACAAACACTGACTCCTGCTGAGATACACGTTTTAAATTAAGAAGAAAATGTAGCTTCTTTTAGTTAGCTGCTTTCTGCTCCAAGCAAGGCTAGCAACAGAAAGTTGTAATTTGACTCACCTGCTTTTATATTGTCTAAACCACACCCCCAGGTAAGCTCTCTTTCCTCTACTGGTTTAGCAAAGTCAGCTGATACAGTACCCTTCACTGCTCAGAATACACACTGACCTTCTTTCTTTTCTTTCTTTTTTTTAACCCAAAGTAAGTCCCTCTACTTCTAATAAAGTTATGTGTCTACTTAATCTTAACAGACACTGACTCCTGCTGAGATATCGTTTAAATTAAGAAGAAAATGTAGCTTCTTTTAGTTAGCTGCTTTCTGCTCTACAAGCAAGGCTAGCAACAGCTTTCGATTTTCGGGATGGGATGTGTGTTTTAAGGAAGCATCTTTTCGTTGTGCCTCTCAGTCTCATTACAGTCACTGTGCTGAAATAAACAGGTGATCAATATAAGTAGATGTTTGGGACTTAGCAATGGTGTGCTTAAAAATGAGACAACTGCTTTTGAGTATAAAAAGATTTGCAAGCTACCGTACGGAGAGGACAGAGAAAATGTATATCTGCCTTGTAGTACTGCTGCAGCTGATTTAATATAAAAAGGACTTTGAGTAGTCCAGTCGAGAGTAAATTACAATGTCTGAAAACGTGGGGTTCACTAGTGTGTGCTGGACTGTGAAACTTGATTTAGAGCCAAGCAAAGAATCAGTTTAAATAATTTACACGTGAGCTACAAATAATGTGTCCTGCAGAGGAGTCCTGTGGCTTCCTAGAGAAATGAGTAAAAATAATTGCTTTAGTAAAATTGTAGGTGTAAAAACAATGCGACTCATCAACGCCTGCTGTGGACTTATAGACCAAAAGGAACACAAGTCCTGGACTTACAGCCTCCCCAAAAACTGTCAACCCCTGTTCTTCCCTGAGCCAAATCTCATATTCTACATATGAACATATAAATTTGATGGCAGAAAAGGCCATTAAGGTCTATCTAGTCTGCAGTGCGCAACTCAGTTAAATACCTGGAGCTGCCCCCCTCTCCCCTGGAGTCTTCCCCATCCTCATCTTCTTCTTCACTTTGTCTCACTCCCCTTTAAACTGGCCACCATCTTCACTGCTGCCACCTGCTCAGGCAACTCATTCCACCCCTCACCACCCTTTCAGTGAAAGGTGCCTCCTCATTTCCTTCCTGAATCCATCCCCCATCAATTTTGGCTGTGCCCTCTTGTTGTACCCTTCTTCCTTAACTTAAAGATATTTTCAGTACCAACCCTGTTTATGCCCTTTAGGTACTTGAATGTCTCAATCATATCCACCTTCTGTCCTCCAGGAAGTACGTACAGCTCCCTCCGCCTCTCTGCATGTTCTGTCCCCCATGACCTGGATCGCTTTGGTTGCCCTCCACTAGACCCCCACCAGTAGTTTGATATCCTTCTTCAGGTACTGAAGGAACCAGAACTGAACACAGTATTCCAGGTGTGGTCTCACCAGTGACCTGTACAGTGACAGTATAACCTCCTCCCTCCTAGAGATGATTCCCCTTGCGATGTAGCTCAGCATTGTATTTGCTCTGTCTGCCGCCTTTCGGCACTGTGCTGTGTTTCATATCACCTCTGACCATTACCCCAGGTCCTTCTCCTCCTCTGATACAGTCACCTGTACTACCCACAGCCAGTATCTGACCTTTGGGTTTCTGGCCCCATGTGTATTACTACATTTCTGCACACTAAAACCCATCTGCCAGATGCCTGACCACTTCTCCAGCTTAGCCAGGTCCTCCCTTAAGTCCTGTCTCCCTCCTCTGTATCCACCCTCCGAAAGAGCTTAGTATCATCCGAAAAAGGCTGAACTTACTTTTTACTCCCACTGCAATGTCACCAATGAATATGTTGAACAGCACAGGTTCTACTGAGCCCTGTGGAACCCCTAAAATGATCTCTGACTGATCCTACACTGTATCTCTCAAAGCCAGTTTGTTCATCCCAAAGTGGACCATCACATCTAGCTTCTGACCCTTGTCCACCCCTCCCCATGGCTCTTAGGTGCCCAATGTGGGAGTGGCAAGATGCCTCCTCTAAGTGCATCCCCTCCTTACAGGTTCTACCTTGTGGTTGCCTCAGTACCCTATTTGGGTCATTCATCAAAGGTGCACATGGTGGTTCAACTGTACCTCCTTCAGCTAGTGTCTCAAATCGGTTACTGGCCATCACCTGGGAACTACCCTTCCCTCCCAGTCGCTACATGCCTACCTCTCCCTTATAAACCTTTGTCCACCACACACTGCAGCTCCTGGGTGTCCAATGTTGGAGTGTTGCAAGATGCATCTCCTCTCTAAGTGCAGGAATGCCCTTCAAGAGCCATATTTCAGTCCACGCCACAGCTATATACACAGCTAGTGCACTGAACAGTTTGCAGACTGGGCAGCCTCCATATTCTCAGATGATTCCATGGAATATAGCTGTGCACTAGCCTCTATAGCCCACCAATTTCCCTCCCATCCCCCAACCCCAGGGACCTGACTGCTCTATCAACCCAATCTAACAGTATACCAGCCTTGTATAATCTTTGCTCAAACCCTAGGTACTTCTTGTTTTGCTGTGTTTCAGGGCCAGTATCGAGCAGGACAGGATCTGGGAACAGTACTAGTGAGGGTGGGACTAAGCAACAGAACCAATCTGGAGTGCGGAGCTGCAATTCAAAAGTCAGGGACACTATTGCTCGGCATGCATTTGTGTGTAGAGAGCGAAGGCCAGAAACTGGGGCTACATTTTAAATCTGGGCATAAATCAAATTACTCTTTGTATCTTGTTCTTGTTGTGCTCAGTTTCAGGACCAGGATCGAGTGGGACAGAATCAGAAAACATCATCGGTGAGGCACGACTAAGCAGCAGCAGAACCAATCGGGATTAGTGGGAAACCTTTCCTAGGTATAATATCCCATCCACCTAACATGTCCCATTCACATTTGTGTCACATAGAAGGAGTAGAACAGGGCAGGCATCTTGGGCATGGGCAGGTGTCCACAAGTGGCAGCAGGTGCACAGGGAACTCTGCCAGTACACTGAGCTAAAGCAGAGCACCTATATATAGTATACTTGTTGCTGTCTGAGTAGGACTGTACAGGAGAAGGTAAGAGGAAACAGCAGGAAGGAAAACTATTCATACAAACAGTACCTACCTGTTGTGAGGGAAGGAAGAAACACCCTATCTAGGCTGAGCATAAAAGGAGAAACAGTAAAGTTAACAGGAAAACTAAATGCATATGTGCTGTAGGAAAGAAGTAAAACTCTAACTAGTGGAAGAGTACGAAGAGTACAATAGAAGAAAAAGAGGAAAAGTGAAATCAGCCTATCTTGGGTCAAGATACAAAAGAGTTTAACAACAAAAAGAAGAGGTGTAACCCTCCACACCACCACCACCACCACACACACACACACACACACACACACACACACACACACACACAAGGCTTACTTGGTCTGCCTCCATGCCGCCTGGTCTAGCCAGTCCTGGGTCCCTCGGTGCCCCTTCTATTGCTCCTGCCAGTCCTTATGTACCTGTTCTGCTACGGGGTTTGGAGAAGTTGTGTAAACAGTTAAATCCGCCACCTGGCATTACAGCAGAGCTATGTGCTGAGAAAGCAGTATTGCTCAAATTCAAACTTTATCCTGCAGAGCTCACGGAGCTCACAGAATCAAGACTGCTTGATTCTCCTTGTCGGAGCTCATCTGAGCTCAGGAAAACTCAGAATAATTATTTTTGAGCTCACTGGAGGCATTGTTGAAGGCAGTATAGCGCAGTGGGTTAAGACTCTGAGCTGCAGATCTGGAGACCTGGGTTTCAATCCCACAGCCACCTAGGTGCATACTGTTTCTGAGCAATCACTTAATCTCCTAGTGCTCCCAGGTCGCATCTGGAAACAAGCTTTGGCTTACTGTGTTACTGCTGGTTAAACAATGTTCCCTTTCCCATTAGAGCTCGGAGCAAAGGAAAAATTCTGACTACATTCATTTTAGCTAATTGGAGCTATAGGAGAAACGGAGGGTGAACTTGAATTTTGACTAATTCATTCTAGCTCATCAGAGCTAGAGGAGAAATTGAGGGGTGAATTTGAATTGCATTTTTGCACGCTCCCACCCTGCCTCCACTACCTATTAAATAGACAGTAGAACACCTCCACGACCAACCTGGTTGAAGGCTGTATAAGTAGAAGGTGGGACACTACTGCAACTTAGATATTAGTGGCTGGTGGTGCTCAACAGGCTAAGTAACTGCCTGGTGAATAACTACACTATGGTAACTCCCAACTTGCACCTTGAACTAGGGATTTTTGCATGGCAGCTAGTACATTAGGGGTACTCTGCTGAAGCAATTAATTATACTGTTAAGCACTACAGTCCCCACATACCTGATGTAACACTGAGCCTGTTTGGGTAAAAGCTATTTACAAAAGCGTGGAGCAGCCCTAATAGCCACTGTTTAACTGTCTTTGCTCACAATCCTGTCTGATACTGTTTCTGAATACTTATAATGGTTTAGGCAAAGTTCAATCTAGTCTCTTTGCTGGAGTAGGAAACTTGTCATTTCTAATTTAATTATCAGCCTGTAGGTTTGTGCACAAACGGTTCTACTGCTCTTATCCAGTGTGTGGCTTGTGTGACTGCACTGAACTACTGGTCAACCTGTATAGCCATTTGTGTTTTGTGGAGGTGAATGTGTCTTGCAGAAACAATGACTTTTCAGAGTGCAGCAAGTATTTCCACAACCTCAAAATGAGGAACCTCTAACGTATTTTCCTCTGCTGTACCCTACTCCAGTCACATTCCCTTCAACTCACCAGACTACTTAATAAATAAGCGACTACACCCCTCCACAACCGACATCACCACCACAATCACCAAATCTCTGCATGGTACTTCCTTCAAAATAAATTACCAGATCTAGCTATCTCTAAGCTGCAGGGAGCTCAATCAAGCAATCTTTATTTAACCAGGTGAGCATCACTGAAAAGAACTCATTTACAAGATGAGCCTGGGCATTCACATATATAAGTACAGGCAACAGTATATACAATGTTACAACAATTGGGAGTCCAACAACACAGTAATTCAAAAAGAAAGTAAATAAACGATATGTATAGGACAGGGATATATACTGTGTTACAACAAATTAGTGTTCATAACATGCAGTGATGCTAGCGTAAACAAGGAGAAAGTGCATATATCTTAGATGAAAGTAGCATACATATTATGTTACAAAAACCTATGTACATTAGCTGCGATGGGAACCTATGCAGCAAGAAAGAGTAAGGAGAAGGGGAGTAGAAAGAGGAAGGGGAAAGCCAGAGGGGAGAAAGAGCGATACATTTGGGGAGGGCATTACATAGTTTAGGAAATAGGTTAGGGTAAAGCTACAATGTGAAAAGAGGCAGGCACGGAAAATAAATAGGGAGAGAGCTTAGAACAGAGAGTAGGATAGGTATGGTAAGAGTGCCATTAATGGAAGCAAGTACAGGTTTCTGAAAAGAACATTGATAAAGGGATTTGAAGAATCTCAGTTTCACAGGGATTGACAATTTTAGAGTTTTCTGTATTGTATTCCAATGACAGGAAGAGCATGACTTATTGCAGATTTGCCATATCTGGTTCTCACCTTAGGGATCAATAGTGAGATGTAAGACAGGCTTCTCAAGGTGTAGTTACAACCATACAGGTGGGCAGGCAACTCACAATATAATGTGGGAGCATATCAGTGATTGCTCTGTAGGTCCAGAGCACTGCTCTTTTGTCATCTGAATGTTAGAGAGCTCCACCCTACCTTGGCATAGAGATCACAGTGGTGTGTGGCATAAAGGAGACCAGTTATGAATTGAATAGCTCAATGTAGAGTATATCCAGGTTAGACAGGGAGAGCTTTAGGCCTTGGCCATACAGGAATCGGCATAATCTAACAGAGGCAAGAATATAGTCTGGACCAACCTAGTTTTAGCTTCTGGCGAAGTAGATTTCTAACACGGAAGAAGAGACCAAGTCTCTGTTTCAGTTTTTTGAGAGTTCATCGATATGATGGACAAAGGACAATTTGTGGTCTATCCAAAACCCAAGATACTTAAATTTCTCAACGAGCTCCAGCGGCTCACCCAGTAATGTCTATACAAAGGAGCAGAACCAGGGAGACCGTGTTTATTTGCAAAGGGGCGGAACAAGTATCATAGCCTTGGTCTTTTTTGCATTTAGAAGGAGCTTTCACTGAAGTAGATTTTCTGTAAACAATTAAAGTCTTGTTGGAGATCACTGCAGGCAAGATCCAGAGTAGGTCTGGCAATGGTACAAGACAGTATCATCCGCAAACAGGTGAATGTTTGCTGCGGAGATACCAGTATTAATCCAGTTAATATAGACAGCAAATAGTAGCGGCCTAAAGTGGACCTTGAGGGACACCTTAACAGGGTTTTTGAGGAGAGAGCGCCCTCAACCTTAACCAGCTGTTGGCGCCAATAAGGTAGTTAGGAAACCAGTTCAAGGCTGGTTGGTCTGCTCCAATATTACTTAGAACACACAGGGAGTAAGTCATGGTCCACAATATCAAAGGCTTCGCTAGGTCAAGAAACAAAGCACACACATAATTTTTTGTGTCCAAGGCAGTCTGCCAATCATTAGTGACCTTAGCCAACATAGATACAGTGCTGTGGCGAGATCTACAGCCTGACTGCACTGGATTCAACAGGTTATAGGTCTCCAGATAGGACCCAAGTTGCTCACTGACCACCTTTTCTAATAATTTAGATAGGATAGGCAACAGCGATATCGGTCAATAGTTACTTAGGACACTGGGATCCCCGGATTTAAACAGGGCAACTCACATGAGCTATCTTCCAGACTTGGGGGTGCCTCGTGCAAGGGACATATTAAAGAGGTGAGTCATAGGGGTGACAGAAGGTAATATCCCAGCTTTAGGTAATAAGGTTCAATATTGTCAGTGCCTGCTGACTTTCTGGTGTCCAGGCTCAACAATAGATCCTCTACTTTTTACAGTAATCGGAGTGAAGGAGAATACTCCTTCATGGGAAGGATAGCTGAGGCATGGCACGCCAGGTCATGGCTGCTCTGCTAGAGCGAAGTTTAGATGCTGGAGAGGTGTCAACGTCAGGTCAGCTGTCGAAAGTGGTTATTGATAAACTCAAGGATCTCTTTTTGTCCATGGTGGAAATACCACCAGAGGTGATTTTCTTGGGTAATGAGCTGGCTGGCGAATCTTCAATGTCCCTGAGTGTTTTCCAAAATTTGGTCGAGCAATTAGATGTGGATTTGAGTTCAGCATGGAAATAATTAGCTTTCTCAGTCCTGATTAGCTTAGTGCACATGTTTTTGCAGCTCTAAATGCCACCCAGTCTGCTGGCTGCTTAGATTTTCTTGCCTTTTTCCATAGGTAATCCCTGTTTAGCAATGCAGTTTTCAGGCTAGCCATGAACCATGGACAGGACTTTTTTGGTGCGCATTTTGCACAGAGGCGCATGTCTGTTTATAGCATCGATGACTATGGATTGGAAAAGCTCATATGGATGATGGATAGACTATTCGGTGGCAACAAAAACTAACACCTGAGGCATGAACAGACCTCCAGAGTAGTTGCACAGAAAAGGACTGCACCCTCCCCCACCAATAATTATTCTAAAGGCAGCCCTGCTCCTGTTGCTGCTTATTGCTGGTGATTTCAAGACCAATCCTGGGCCACTGCTGCTGAACAGTAGGATTACATCCCTACAGATCTCGCCTAGAGCTGCACCAAAGGATTAAAATAGTACACATGAACATCAACAGCCTGCACCCCAAAATGCCTGATCCCGAGCTGAATGAGCCTTCACTCCCTGATGTTGTGGCAATCACTGAAACTTAACTGAAACCAACCATCCAACTTACTGAAATAGACATTCAGGATACAAAGTGTACAGAAAGGATAGGACCAGAAAACTGAAGGGTGGAAGAGTCCTGCTGTACATTAAAACTCCCTCCAGTCCACTGAAGTCTTGCTGCCTTCATTTAATGCTATGATGAGTGAGCACGTTGTTACCAAACTACTCCTGGAAATACTAAGCCCCTGTATATAATATGCAACTGCAGCCCTCCCACAGTAGCCAAAGCAGCCTTGTCGGAACTCCTTGAACATCTAAGAGAAACTTGCCAGGATTTTCACCTTATCTCTCTACAGGTGCTGTCCCGAGATTTGAAGGCTGCCAGAATCACGCCAGTTTTCAAAAAAGGAACAAAATGACTTGTCAAACTACAGACCCATTGCCATACTCTCGGTACTGAGTAAAATACTCGAAAGATAGTAGCCACCCAGGTCACTGAATTTATTGACTCACTAATGCACTCTGTAAGGCAGCATGGCTTCAGGAAGCACCACAGTACTACAACTGCTCTGACTAAATTCACATCGGACGCTCTCTCAAATATGGACAAAGGGCAGCTAACAGGTGCTGTGTTCATCGACCTTACAAAGGCCTTTGACCTTGTTGATCATACACTACTGCTTGCACCCTCAAAACCTATGCTTCTCACCCCAGTAACGTCCTGGTTCAGTAGCTACCTCACCAACAGGTCTCAAGCTGTAAAGCTTAACTCAGCCATCTCTGACAGTACCACAATCAATATTGGCATTCCACAGGGCTCTATTCTTGGTCCACCCTCTTCTCATTATTTATCAACAACCTGCCCAACGTAATAACATCAGGCAACTCACTACTCTGTGCTGATGATCTTGTTATATATGCTCACTCTGACATCTCCTCTCACCTGAATTCCACACTGTCATCAGCCTTCCACTTTACACAGCACTGGCTTGAAGCTCATCGCCTTATACTCAATGCTAGCAAAACTAAGGCCATGCTCTTGGATCAAAGCATAAGCTTAGAGCCTGCACATCTCCACTGACAATTCCTGACATCAATGGATCCACCCTTGAGATTGTAAGTTCTTTCTGCTATCTTGGGATACAGCTTGACCAAAATCTTGATCTGAAGCAGCATATCCAGGAGTCGTGTAAGAATGTCAACTGTAAACTGGGTGCTGCCTACAGGACGAACTTTATGCTCACACCCACCGCCAAACTTGCTATTGCCAGGGTATCCTATTACCCACTCTGTCTTATTGTGCACCTATCCTCACCATGGCAATAAAACTGTTCTACAGAAATGGGACACCACCTACAATAATGTCTGTAGATATGCAGCTAAAGTACCACGATGACGACCATTGCCAACTATACAAAGGGTTAGGTTGGCTATCCCCTTCCTCCACGAGGCTATACTACCTTTGCAGCCTATCAGACTCATAATCAGAGTGTCAAAACCTGCCACATTGTCTGAACTACTCCAACCTGTAGTACCATCGCGTGACCCGAGGTAGTCAGACAAGTCTTTTTATCAGTTCCCCACTGCCGCATTCTCCAAGGGTGCTGGTGCCTTCAGGTGTGCTGCCCCTCTCGCCTGGAACTTACTGCCTAGGATCTGAGAAGTGCTCCATCACACCTAGCCTTCAAGTGGAGACTTCTGTATTTCTCTACTCTAAAGACCATTGCACTTGTTTTGATCCCACTTAAGCTTTGTAACCTGCCTAAATCAATCCTCCCTTGCCATATACTCAATAGCCCACCTCCTCGATTGCTCTGTCACCTGGTTTGTCTGATTGCACTTTAATGAGCTGTCTATAAGACTGCCTGCACTTACAATGTAATGCTTACAAACCTCTCATATGGACACTCTATTCCAATCATGTTTGCTGCCTAATTGCCTTAACGTTGTAATATGTATATTATTCTGACCTTTTACTGCATATCCAACATTGTTTATTCTCTTCTGACTTTGTGTATAATTATGACATAATCCTTTTTGTTTTATCCATCGTCAGTTCTACTGTGTAGTACTAAACCATAAGATGTATCTAATTGTTAATGGGTACTGGTCCCTCTTGCTTTCCTCTCCCTCTCTCACTCCTCTCCCCTCAGTCCTACCTGGTCTCAGTTCCAAACCCTCTGCACCTTTCCCGCCAACCCGTATCTAGCCGCACTTTACTTATATCGTCTCTATGCCCAGCCGAGTTCCAGTTCCATAGCCCCAGGTCTTTTTAGCGCCTTTTGCTCAAAGCCTGAATTAGCCATACTTTGCCACACGAGTCCCTGAGCCCAGCCGAGTTTTAGTTCCAAAGCCCGGTCTTCTTAGTGCCTTTTCCGCTAAAGCCGTAATTACGCCCGCCTCTGTCGACGCGTGCTTCAGCCAGCCACCTCTCCTGATCCGGCCCATTGCTATTGGATCCCTTTGTGCCTTCCCACTAAATGCTGCACTTTGAAACTGTGTCCCTCGACTCTCTCCTTGCCCTTACCCTCTGGTTTCATCCTCTTGCTTTCTGCAACACTCTTCCCTCCTACTTGCCGCTCATCCCCTCACCCCTGCTCTGCCGCCCCTTGCCCAGCACCGCAAGGCCGCTACCTTCTATCTTCCGTCCTTTGTTCAATACTCTCCACCTCTCATCAGTTTCACACCTCCCTTGTTGTCCTAAAATCCCCTACCTTCCTTTCTCTCTCTCCCCCAATGTGACTTCCGCCAGTACCCTCTGCCTATTTGAAACTGTATGCCTGCCTTTGAAAATCGTGATGTCTGTACTTGTACCACTGTACCTTTGCCTGTATTATGTTAACTAAACTGACCTATTTTGTACTGTAATTGTGTCTCCTGGGTCGTGCCTGAAAATAGTCACCTGTTGGCTAGTGCACCTACCGGTTAACAAAAACTAAATAAATAAAAACTACCCCACATGAACTCATAATACTGGGAGACTTTAACCTAAATTGTCTGGAAAAGGCTCCAAGACATGCTGTACAAAACCTCATCAGTGATGCTCATCTCCACCAAATCATTGAAGAACCAACATGGTACAATGGAAGAACAGGAAACCATACCTACTAGATTGATTCTTGTTTCTAGACTGGAAAGACTTCAAGCTGCAGGAAACTTCTTGGATTCATTAGCGATCACTCCCCTACATAATGTACTTAGTGCAATCGCTCCCAAAACCTCCCCAAACATTTTCACCACTAGAGACTACTACAAGTTTGACAGCAAAAGTTCTCAATGATCTCTAAAATCATCTGAAAGACCTGGACACCATGACAGATATAAATATAGCCCTGGACTTTCTAATCCACAACATTACAGCTGTCATGAATAGGCCATACCCTTTCATGCAGAGGTGGTACAAGGCCTATACTCAAAGTGGCTCTCCCAGACCACCACATCCTGAGAGACAGGGCCTGGAGTGTCTACAAAGGCACTGGCTCACCACAGGACTGGCAAGAAATAGGAGACTGTGGAACCATTCCAAATCCACTTGAAAATGCCAAGTTCTGCACATTAGAAATCTGCAGACAGAAAATACCCAAAGCACTTCTGTGCCCAAATCAACAACCTCCTAAAAGGGCAACAAACCGTCACTTGTCAGGAAATCAAAATAAATGGCATACTAATCGGGACCATCAACTCATCACAGAAGGTTTCAACAATTACTTCACCAACTTGGACCGATTTAAGTCTCCCAACCAAATCCTCACTGTCCTCCCCTCCTCCCACCAACCAACCCTTATTCTACCTCAAACTTGTAACCAGGAAGGAAGCCTCAGCACACTTACTCAGAATAAAGCCAGACAAGTCTGCAGGTACCACAGGTTTGGCCCACATGTTCCTCCAGGTGGCTGCCCTGTACTTGCAACTCCCATGGCCAAATTGCATATAGCATGTCACCACTCTGTGTGAAGTCCCCAATGATGGAAAACCACTCAGGTCATCCCTATCCATAAGGAGGTGCCAAGGACACTACAGAAAATGATCGCCCAAACTCGACACTTAGTGGCCCAGCCAAAGTACAAGAGCGACTTATCTACAACCAACTTACTGCTTACCTTGAAGCTTACAACCAAATGACTGGGGCCCTGCATGGATTTCGTAAACACCACAGGACCGACATGGCACTGGTGCACCTCACCTCAGACATATTCAACACCACTGACAAGGAAAAGCTATAGGCCATCTTCATTGATCTCACCAAAGCTTTTCACTTGGTGAATCATGAACTACTACTCCCCAAGCTTGAGAATCAGCGACTGGACTAGCAGGCTACTACCTGGTGCAGAAGCTATCTAGTAGGCTGTAGCCAAGCTGTTAAATTGAACACTGGACTATCCTCATGCACGATAATCACTGATGGAGTTCCACAGGGTCAACCTTGTCATTACTTTTCTCCTCTTTATCAACAATTTGCCCTTGAACTGTGGAGAAGCAAAACAATCTTTTATGTTGACGATGCTGTACCATATAGGGACAGTAATGTAATTTCAGGCATTCAGCAAGGGCTCAACAAGGACTTTGCCATACTAAGTAGCTGGCTATCATCTAATCATTTAGTGCTCAACACCAAGAAAACAAAGACCATATCCTTGGGCCCAGAAAACTAGGTGCTAACAGGACTGAGCTCTTAAAGATTGCTGATACCAGTGGGACCATGCTGGAAGTCGAGACAGCTTTAAATACCTTGAATGTAACTTGACCAAGAGCTTACATTAAAACAGCACTAACGTTATGCATCAGAAACTAGATCTACTGGACATGCTAAGGGTGTATCTCACCAGAGAAAGCTGCCCCATGATGGCCCACACTATTCTACTCCCATAGCTCCTCTCACGGCATTCCAGTGTTATCATTTCTGAAGGAAACAGAGCTCAGCAAGCTACATACACTGTACCACAAGGTCAGCATGTTTGCAGCTCAGTTGATAGCAAAGCGCACCATTGCAAAGCACTCTCCTCACTAAACTGGCCCCATATCAACAGTAGGGTTAAGCATCCCCGCCTGCCTAATGTTCAAAATCCTGAATAATCACCTACCTCACCTCCAGACCCTAGCGGTGCATAGACAGCACCTAAGAACTCTCTGTGTAACATCGTTAGCTACTCTGGAAGCACCAAGGGTACTTATGATAGCCAGAGACAACCATTTGCATTCAGAATAATACAGTGCTGAAAAATCTCCCTTCCCTGCAGAGCAGCCCTCACTCTCTGCATTCAAGCACTGCTAAGAACACACCTCTTCACTAACAATACCTGTACCTTGTGCATACTAAAACAGCACCCATGCCTGAACTCTCATGAGGCTGACTAATGCTTCCCTGAACTAGTACCTCCCACTCGACTTATTCTCTATTCTGTGGTACTCTACCATGAAAGCTTATTAGTACCTGACCACGCGTAATTTGCACTTCTTAGGATTATTAATCTGTTGCCATTCTTGAATGTTGCTGATCTAATACTGTTTTTATTGTTAACGAACAGGCCTGCTCTACATAGTTGTGACCAAACTCTGAAATGCCAGCTGACCTGGTGGCGCTGAGGGTTGAGATGCTGGACACCACACCTCGCGCCACATGACCCAGCTTTGGGAACGAGCCCAGGTCATCGGGGTCAGCAGGGAAGGAAAGAGATTGAGTGTCAGGAGCACTGCTCTCTTCCAAGGGAGGGTTGAGGTAAATGCTCACCAGAGAGCGACCTCTGGCGGTGGCTGGGGTTTAGCCAACAATAGCGATGTGGCATATGCCTGGGTGGAGCCACAGCAGCATGTTGCCATGACAGCTTGGGTTCACGTACTAAGAAACACCCCTCCTCCCACTGATAGGCAATGGCGCCCTACCCACAGGTCCACACTCCTGGAGTCAGATTCGCCTTCTGCGCCAAAATCCCTCTCTGGCCCGGTGCTCAACACTATAAGAAAGAGCGCCTGGGTTGGGGCTGACCTTCCCCGGAGGGCAGACCCAGGGGATGCCCGGTGCTGGAGAGGAGCAGAGAAGTGGTTGTGTCACATGAGGAGGTAGAGACTGTGGCTAAGAAGGTGCGTCAGAGGGAGTTCAGTGGTGTAGGCAGGAGCAAAAAATACAGTTCGAAAAAACCTCTGAAGTGCTTGCAGAGTTATTCCTGCCTTTGTATAGACATCTATGTTCTACGTGAGTCTGTTATTTTCAACTCTGTACTCTGTACTGCAATTGTCAATTGTAAAGTGTCTTCCTATATTAACTAATCCCGGGTCACCCCAGAAAAGGGACCTTTGGTCTCAGTGGGCCTACCCGTCAACAAAATTCAATAAATCAATAAATAATTGCCACACAGCCCAGTGTACACATGTTCGAGCTGGCTCCTGCTCAAATGTGCAAGTGGTGGACTGCTCATACATCCCCAGAGCCACAGCGCCCACGTTATTTTTATTTATATATTGAAATCTTGATTAAATAATTTGAGCAGAAGTTCTTTACATAGGTTCCACGTCAGAAGATAAAGTCAGGAACGGTTACAAGCAGTAGGTACATTGCAAAAGTCACCAGGCAGACAATTTAAGAATATTACAGTCAAGTATGAGTACAAAATAAGACAAATACCTAGGAAAAATTATACAAATGAAGACATGAATTAACAATGCAGACATAGGGACATGCAAATTAGATAGGCATTTTACAAGGTACGCCAGTCAATGCTACTCCTGCAACTGCAGACAAAGACAAGTAATCCTTGTGTGTTTCAACCCCTGGGATCCCAGAACACATGTGGGGGTGGGAGACACACTTTATGGGAGCAAAAGGAATGTGAACTCTATAAAAGCGATAGGCTTACGTGTGTACTGTTGCTTTAAGCATCCCCAAGACTGACCTGTGAATGTGTTTCTGCCTGTCGCAGGGGATTTAATGTTATGGTGCTAGCAACAGACTTGAAGGACTCTTTTGTGCCCAGTCTACAACAAGATAGCAGTACAGAAGGGCAGTTGTTGAATTGTGGGACAATTATTTATTAAAACCGATTAGCTTGCCTGCATTAAGATTTTAAAGTTAGGACTGTGTATAAACTGTTTACATGACGCCATTTTGGTAACCCCGAGCCTGTCTTATCCAATCAGCACTTAGGGAGCTCTAAGGACTGCTGCTGTGGCCCTGGGTAGGAGAACTGAACAATCAATCAAATCAATCAATCAAATCTTTATTTATCCAGACACACCATTGAGCAAGCTCATTTACAAGGTGGGCCTGCTGTTGGCAGGAAAATTGTACAGTTACATATAAATATACATAATACAAAAGGAACAGCATGTTTACAATACTGATAGGAGCAGAGTATTTACATTCCAAGTCACATGTACAAGAAAGATATACATAACACAACCCGACGTTATATATATATATATATACATACACACACAGTTACCACAGGAGCAGGATGTGTATGGATGTCATATACAAACCATAGAAGAAAAAATAAGGATTATTTATATTCCTGTCCAGCAGAAACACGTTACAGCCCTGGATGGAAATTCCTAAGCTATGGAGGTGCGATAACAGTGTGTAAGCCTTTAGGTTAATGTGGCAGAAGGGGTGGTGAGTAAAGAGGATGCAAGAAGGTGCCACGTAAGTGGGGCAGAGGAGGGGGAGTAGTAGTGCAAGGGCTGATTTGGATAAGCAGCTGGGACTAGTGTTGAAGAAGAGAGGAACAATAGTTAAGCTGCTAGGAGCAACAGAAGCAATTGCAGATTTCAGCAAACGTTTTGTCATCAAGGGTCTCAAAGAAGGCAGAACTGACAAGTGAGATAAGTCTCAACAATTTTGTATCCTATTCCAGAGAGTAGGCAGGGCATACCTATATGGCGCCTTCCAAGTAGTGTTGCCCTTGGGACATTCAAAGAATTCAAATATTGACTTCTTAAGGCATAGTTCCTAATAGGAGTAAGGGGAAGACAGTCAATAACATATTGTGGGAGTTTGTTGGTAAGGGCTCGGAGCGTCCATAGGGCTGCATTTCTATCGCCTATATTGAAGGCGGCCACCCCTACGGCTGCGTAAAGAGCAGTGATGTGTGGAGTATGGGAGGCCAGTTATAAATCTCAGTGCTCCTATGATATAATACATCCAGTTTTGCAAGATATGAGGCAGGGCAATGGCCATAAATGAAGTCAGCGTAGTCAATTAAAGAAAGGAGCATAGATTGGACAAGCTGTCTTTTAATGCCTGTGGTCAAGAGGCGTTAATTCTGAAAAAGACCAAGCCGCTGCCTCAGTTTTTCAGCAGTTCTTCTGTTTGTTCCACAAAAGAGAGTTTGTTGTCTAGCCAAATACCAAGGTATTTGAATTTAGTCACAAATTCAAGATTTTCTCCTAATAAAGTAGAGATTGATGGTAATGGACTAGCGACAGCAGAGTAAGCCCCTGGGCCTGATGGTGAGAAAAGAATGGCTTTGTTTTTTTTGCATTTAGTAGTAACTTTTGCTAAGGAGCTGGTACTGCAGAGTATTAAAGTCAGCTTGTAACTCAGCGCAGGCAGCTTCAGGAGATTCTCAGCTTAAGTAGAGCACCATGTCATCAGCAAACAAGTGAATACTGGCATCTTTGGATGCCTGCGCTCAAGCTGTTGATATAAATGGCAACAGTAATGGGCCCAGTATGGAGCCCTGGGGACACCTCTTTTATCGGTTTAAGTGGAGAAATCTCTCCATCAGCCTTAATTTGTTGCTGTCTATCAGAAAGGTAGTCTTGGAACCATACCAGTGCGGTTAAGCCAATGCCTATAATTTTTAAGGTGGAGAGGAGCAGACAGTGGTCGACAGTGTAGAAAGCCTTACTGAGGTCCAGAAACACGGCAGAAACAAATTTTGTGTTGTCTAGGTCCTGTTGCAAATCATTAGTAACTTTTGCCAGTGCCAGAATTGTAATATGCTTAACTCTAAAGCCAGATTGCATTGGGTTGAGTAGTCTAGCATTGTCTAAGAAAGATCTCAGCCCGTATCCACAATTTTTTCCAGAAGTTTTGAAAGTATGGGAAGAAGGGAGATTGGTCTATAGTTATTTAGGTCACAGGGTCCCCTGCTTTAAACAGGGAATGACATGAGCAGTTTTCCATGCCTTGTGGATGGAGCCTTGTGCTAGGGACAGACTGAAGAGGTGTGTTATAGGTGTAGCAAGTATATGGTATGCTATTTTCAAGAAATATGGGTCAAGGAGTCGGCCCCAGCACTTTTTTAGTATCTAGTCGTAGAAGAAGATCTTCAACTTCTTTTATGGTGGTAGGTGAAAAGGTGAAGTCCATGTTATTGCTACTTGGTTCTGAAGGCTGGGTGTTGGTCTGAGGAAGAATGTTACTTACAGGTGCATTATCAAACGCCAGGCCAGCAGTGGCAAAGTGATTGTTGAAAGCCTGCAGTATCTCTAATTTATGGTTAATGATAATATTATCAGTGGTAATTTTGGAAGAAGCGCACTGCCTGGAGAGTGGCCAGATAGCTTCTTTATGGTGGACCAGAACTTGGTAGGGCAGTTTGACGAGAGTAGCTCGATTTGATAAAAGTTGGCCTCTCTGACCAACTTAGTACAGACGCTTCTAGATGCCCTGAAGAGACACCAGTCTGAGTCAGCATGAGATTTATGAGCCTTTTTCCAGAGGTAATCTCTTTCGAGTAAGGCAGCCTTTAGATCTGGTGAGAACCAATGACAGGATCTGGCTTTTATTCATGCTTTAACCAGGGGAGCATGGCTGTTTAAGGCGCTGGATATGATTTCATGGAGAACGTCATAAGCATCGCTCACTGACTTAGCCAGGTAGAAACTCTGCCATAGCAAAGAGTTTTTGGATCATTGAAGTATGCAATAAGATTGAAGTTCTGCCTGGATCTTTTAGTGGAAAACTTTGATGTAGATAGAGGTTTGGTAACAGTTCTTATGCCACCAATAAAGCAGTGGTCACTAATAGCCACACGCGATACCAGCATGGGAAAAGGAATGAGGCCTGTTAACAAGGAGAACATCCAAGAGGGTGCTTCTCATTGATTTTTTTGTTGAAGCCGGTAGGCTCAGTAATAAGCTGAGTGAGCCCATGAGAGTCGCAGAATTGTTTCAGGGGTAACGAGACCTTAGTCAGCAAATCATAGTTAAAGTCACCTATTATGATTGTTTCCATTGGGGTAGTATCCAGGTGGGATGACAGGTGTGTCAGAAGTTGCGGTCCTGCTGCTGGAGGTCTATAGAAGCCTATGATGTGGAATGCCACTGATGGGGAAAGCTCGACTTTAAGAGACAGGCATTCAAATCCACAGGTAAGGGAGGTAGCATCTAATATAGATACTGAGAATTTGTTTTAACATAAATGGCTACTCCTCCACCGCTGGTCTGCCTGTCAGTTCTGACGAGGAGGTAGTTAGGATGTTCACTTCTGTCTGGGGTGGACACCGGAGCCATGTTTCCAGCTATGAGTACATCTGGTGCAGTATGAATAATCCAAGCCTGGACTGAATCGAGCTTCTTAAAAGACTGCATATGTTAGTATGCAAGAAGCTAAATCCTTTCAAAGTTGTGAGTTCAGAAGGAGATAAGAGCACTTTCGAGGGCCAGGGTTAAGTTCGACATCACCTGAGCACAGGAGTAGAAGGAGCACGATTTTCTTCAGGGTAGCAAGGAGAAGTTTAAAGGCACAAGTCTTTCTACGCCTGGTATAGGTTTGAGTACATGGGTCCAAAGACTGAATCATCTTACTGTGCTGCCCTATGGATACATATCCTAGGATACATGCAGAAGAGCACCAAGCCATACCTAGTTTGAATGGATAAGGTATAGGACCACGTGAGGATATTGGTTAGCAGCACCACTTGAGAGATTCCACAAACTGTGAGGGATCAAGGCGTACAGTGGCAGCATAATTTGTTCGTAGTGTTGGTATACGGGAGACTAGCATGGTAGAGCATGCACCTTTGTTGGAATCAATTCTGTCGGATTACCCAACCACACAGGTACTATACAAAGGCTGGTGAATAAGCATAGCCAAACAAGGCCTGTCATGGTTGCCCTTAATGTAAGTAAGGAGCGTACTGCAGTAGCTTCTGCTACCTAAGTTATATAGGTCCCAGGGGTCATTGTTCCATATGCGACTTGTTTGGGGAAGTTTAAAACGGAGTTATGCAAGATAAATGTATACCGCACTTGGCTAGAGAAAGAGAGAGTAGCTCAGATTAGTGGCGTAACACAAAGCCTAGCAGTCCTGACGAAAACAGCTCAAATTTAGCAACTGAGAAAGTAACACGTTTCCTTAGGCGCCTTACGGTCTGGAGAGAGCTACAAAGTCACTTAAGGGGTTGTAACATTGGTTGTTGGGAACATTTTTAGACAATAAACACAGTTTTTGGCAAATCAGTCATAGTTCGGTAATTTGTTTTTATTTAAAAGGAATGTTTCAAGTAAAACAGTGCCTTAGCAAGACAGAATATGCTAGTCAGCAGGACAGAATATGCTAGTAGTCAGCAATAAGCAAACCTAAAGTACCAAAATAGTATGCCTTAGCAAGACAGAATGAGATAAAGCTGCTAGAAGGCTTGAGTTGCAAAAAGGGATGGAGGAATTGCAGTTGTTGACAGTAAGTAACCAATAAACTGAAACATCAGATAGGAGTGGCGGAGACTGTGTGAATTTAAAGGAGCGCTGGTGGGGGACAAGAAATCAAGGGAGGTTTGCAGAGCTAGCACTGAATCAGTGCACATACAGTTGGAGAGAAACTGCAGCGGGGGAGGAATGGTAAGTTACTTTACACAGGCCAAGCAGAGCAGGCTAAATTAAAATATATGAATTAGAAGCCGAGTACAGGGATGCAGGCTTACATTAAGCCACATGTCTCGGGTGCTTCTGTCTCAGGTGAGTGAGACCAGCCAATCAGGGAGCTATACACAGCTGTGAGCCAACAGCCACTCCTGAGAAGGCGCTGAAATTGAAAAACAGCAAATTGCAAGTGATGATCCGGTTCAGCTGCTCACACAGCCCAGAGAAATCGTGGCAATTTTTCAAGTGTCATACCTTATCCATCTCTGGGGGTAAGTGGATCAGGCTCCTTGCACCGTGGAGGTGCTATGGCTGGATCATGACCGCTGCCCGAGGGAGCAAGTGGCACTCTTATCTATCTCTTTGGGGGTAGGTGGATCAGGCTCCTTGCACCGTGGAGGTGCTATGGCTGGATCGTGACCGCTGCCCAGGGGGGCAAGTGGCACCTTATCTATCTCTTTGGGGGTAGGTGGATCAGGCTCCTTGCACCGTGGGAGGTGCTATGGCTGGATCGTGACCACTGCCGAGGCAAGTGGCACCTTATCAATCTCTTTGGGGGTAGGTGGATCAGGCTCCTTGCACTGCAAGCGGTGCTATGGCTGGATCGTGACCGCTGCCCGAGGGGGCAAGTGGCACCTTATTTATCTCTCTCTTGGGGGTAGGTGGATCAGGCTCCTTGCACCTGGGCGGTGCTATGGCTGGATCGTGACCGCTGCCCGAGGGGCAAGTGGCACCTTATCTATCTCTTTGGGGGTAGGTGGATCAGGCTCCTTGCACCGTGGAGGTGCTATGGCTGGATCGTGACCGCTGCCCAAGGGGGCAAGTGGCACCTTATCTATCTCTTTGGGGGTAGGTGGATCAGGCTCCTTGCACCATGGAGGTGCTATGGCTGGATCGTGACCACTGCCTGAGGGGCAAGTGGCACTTATCTATCTCTTTGGGGGTAGATGGATCAGGGTCATTGCACCATGGAGGTGCTATGGCTGGATCGTGACCGCTGCCTTTAGTGTCAGCCAATCGGATGTCAAGTAAACCTTATACATATTCATTTTAGAGATGGACAGCTATGTTGACCAATGGAGCTGCCATTTCTTCTCCTCAAGACGTTGGGGAGAACTCAGCTTATGGCAGTTCTGCCTGAGTTCTCTGAGTACAGCAGGGGAGCGCTTGAGTGAGTGAGAGGGATGTTTTGGAAGTCAGCTCAAGGCTTCCACAGCAAACTGCTGGGAGACTTGCCTAAATCTTTCAACATCTGGAAAGCCCAGAGCAAAGTGTACTGAATGTTTGGGAACAAATTCTTGTGGCACCCAGGAGAAATGCCCTCAGCTTGTAGAGGTTAGACTGCATTCTGCCAAGAGACTGAAGTGTTTGCCTGAATTCTGCAGTTGGAATCAGGAGGAGCCTGCAGAGTTTCCATTTTCTTGGGGAGCCAGAAAGCTGTTTGTGGTGTGGCACCTGAAATTTGGAAAACCACCTGACAGACTGTTTTCCCTCCTGACTGGGGTGAACCAGATCTGCTTACAGAGGTGCCAGTGTCTGCTACCTGCAGGAAAGAAAGACTGTGTGATTCCTGAGCTCCAGAATAGGAACTACTACCAGCAAGGATGGTCTGTGGAATCGGCCTCGTAGTGTCACAGCTAGGAATTACCCATCATTTGCCTCAGCGAATTAGGTGCCTGGACATGTGGAGTAAGTGTGTGATCCTGGTCCTCAGTATTGGACTGACTCCAGCACTCCTAATAAAGCAACTTGAAAGCGACAAGCTGCCAGACACTTCAAGCAACTCAAAATGTAACAAGCTACCAGGACGCTGCAAGCAACTTTGATGGTGACTAGGTGCTAGCATCTTGCTCCACTGCTCAAGACCCCATCCGTACTGGCCTTGCCTGCTTGCCACCATACCCTGTGCAGTATCTACAGAACACTGTGAGTAAACACAGGGCCTACTCTGACCTCGGGAGTGAAATACAGTTCATTCAAAGTTTCCTGTTTCATTTTCAAAGTGCACCACCACTAGCCAACCAGCTGCACCAAACAGGACTGTAGCTTCTTTCTGGGTACCCAGACTAACTCTAGGCCATCAGGACCAGCAGATTTAGATTCTGGGATCAGCCTAAGTAGTTTAGGTACATCCTTGATGGTGATCTGTTTAAAGAGGAAGGGGTGCTGTTCTGCGGAGGAGGTGATGGTGGAGTCAGACCACCTGCGTGTGTGTGTGTTTAGGGCCTCGAGGATTGGGGAAAGGTTGGTAAAGTGCTCATTAAAAGCATTCAAAATGGTAACAGGATGATTGCAGTTGACTCCATCGATTTTCAAAATTAGGTGTGACAGAAGGGTTGGAGTATCCGAGGGACTGTTTAACGAGGCTCCAAAATTGGAGGGATTTTTCTGTGGGGCCAACTTAGTACTGTAATAGCTACTTTTGCTCTGCTGGATAGCTTGCTTACACTTATCTCTTAAGGCTCTGTAAGTGTTCCAGTCAGTGCTGGAGATAGAAGCTTTGAAGGAGGTCCAGCTCTTATCTCTTTCTTTCAGGAGTGACAACAGAGGACGTGTGAGCCATTTGGTTTTCTGACCCGAACTCTTCTGGAGGTAAGAGGAGCATATTTGTTCTGGAGCCTGAGGAAGATTGTGTTGAAATGAAAGGCATCTGTACTGACATCAGAGGAGTTCCATAGGCTTGTCCAGTCTCGGTCAGTCAATTTGGCTTTTAAACTGTGTAGGGTCAAGGTGAGCGAAGTTGCAGAAGTGGATAATGCAAGGTGGTGTGTTAGGTAATTTGGTGTGTCGGACACAGAACACTGGCAAGTGGTCACTTACAGAGTCAGGGAGGATGCCAGAGCAAATTATTTTGTTAACATCGGTGACAAAGATCCAGTCGAGAAGGGTAGCTGTACTGGCATTATTAGACAAGCCCAATAGGTTGGGAAATGATTTGGGTAAGTAGCAGCTTGTTTAGTGACCGTTTGTCTAATGATTTGGCTTGGTCGAAACGTTGTTATTGAAGTTCCTAGGATCACAAAGTCATTGTTACAAACAGTGGGACCAACAGTGTCAATAAGGAGAAAGCCGTTATGGCTTATGGCTGGGGGCAAGTACTTTTGCAGTGCCGTCTGCACTGTGGCTCAGCACCAAAACAGTCAGTCAGTTTTCAAATACCCAGTTGGCATCTGTGGGTGGGCTGGGCATCCAATTCAGGGCAGGGAGGGGTTTTGGCGGCTGGCTCTGATGGTGGGCAATCTTCAAGGTCCTCTTAACCCAGTGTTGCTAGAGCTGCTCAGCTGGGCTCTGTGTTGGTAAAGAGAGAGAGGAGAGAGAGAGAGAGAGAATAGTTTAAGGATTTACACTTGCTAAGGCTGCTTCGTCACCAACTGAGTCATGGATACAGTTTCAAGTTTCCGGCTACTTTGCAATGGGGTGCTAGGATGGTATTCTAGCTAATCTCCTGCATTTACTCCACAAAATTAATTTTAACTACTAATTCCAGTGACTATCTTGGGTCGGAACCTGTGTAGGAACTACTCTTACAAGCTGCTCTTTATATTCCCAATGAACCCCATAGGTTCTCTTGTGGCTCTGCTGTTGTTGTACTGCAATAATTTGCTATCAGACAATGTTCCTTGCAGGTAGCTAGACATACCTCAGGTCCCCTGCAAATAAATGAGCTACTACTATTACATGGACCTGCCCACTACCTATGGGCAGTACTGCGTGGCCACAGCAACCATGAACTCTTTTATTGTTATAAACACGGCAATTTAGTGTCATTCCAACACACACAGAATATAAGCATGAATTTGTTTGTTTTTTATGCAGGTGCTTAGTCCATACACTGGAACAGCTTAGAGGAATACTTTTCTACTATTAAATCCTGCTCATCTACAGCAGCCAAGATGGCGCTGCCCTGTAAGTGGGCAGACTCCACTTGATGCTAGAAAAAATCAGTCAGTTTTCAAATACCTAGTCAGCTTCTCTGGGTGTGTTGGCAGGGAGGAGGTTTTGGTGGCGGCTCCCTAGGGAGGACAGTGCCCAGAGGTCCCTCTCGACCAATGCTGCTAGAGCTGCTCAGCTGGGCTCTGAGCTAGTCGGCAACCACCACACCTGTCGCCTATCTGTTAACCAGTTTCTAACCCAATTCACCACTTGGATCCAACCTGTGGCTGCTCAATTTTTAATCAGTCACCTGTGCAGTACAGTGTTGGATGCCTTGCTAAAGTCCAGATAGGCCACATCCACTGCCCTCCATGATCTATTTCTCTGGTCACCCAGTTAAAGAACTCAGTCAGATTCATGTAGCATGACCCCGCCATGAATCCATACTGCCTTTTGTCTAGCAGCCCACTGGATTCAAGACACTCTACCAACGTTTCTTTTAACAGTGTTTCCATTAAATTCCTGATAACAGTGGTGAGACTCACTGGCCTATAGTTACTAGCCTTTCCTGCTGCCACCCATGTCTCCTCTCTTCCAGACCTCTGAAACCATGCCCGATTCCAGTGAACTGTTGAATAAGGCTGCCAGCAGGGCAGCCAGCACATCTGAGTTCTTTCAGTACTATTCAGCAGATTCTCTCTGGTCCCACAGCCTTGTCCACTTTCACAGCTCCAAGTGTCTTCAGGACTCTTTCCTCTGAAAACAGACTTGACTCCACCTCCACTTCCTTTTGTTTCTGCTGCTTCCTGGTGGTCTGTCCATTCCCACCCACCCGTGAAGACTGAGCAGAAGTACCTATTCAGGATGTCTTCTTTTCTTGGTCCTCTTCTGCATAGTCTCCCTCTGCTACCCTCCATATCTTCACTATCCTCTCCTTGCTTTCCTCTTCTCACTTATGTACCTGAAGGAAGTCTTATCCCCATTTGCTATCCTTTGGCTATCCTTTCCTCCATCTGTGCCTTTTCTCCCTCACTGTCTTATCGTCTTCCCTCAGTTTTACCTGGTACACCTCTCTGTCTTCCTCCCTCCCTCTGCATTTCCTATAGCCCCACCGTAGCCACTTCCCAATGGCGCATTTCTGAGATCCCCACCCCCACCCAGTACCCTCTGCAGTCTTACTCCATTTGGCTTCTTAGGTTGGGACCTATAGTAGCCAAACCAGTTAATACTTCACAAAATCCACCAGTCTCCCACACAAACTATATATTTTTCATAAAGATTTGTTATTCCTTAATTCACCGTCATTGTGGTTCTACTCTCATTTGCATACAAACAGCGTTTGAGGTTTGTCAGACTCCCATGAATTTCACTGGCACTAGTGAAACCTGAGAGAGTCTGACAGAATAACAAATCTTTGTTACTTTAAATATAAGTGATGTACCTCTGGGAAGATATGCCCTTATAAGGGCAAGAGGTTGTGTCTTACATGATGCGGTCACAGTTTGCAAGACACTAATAAAGATTTCTGAAAAATATGAAATTTGTGTGGCATTTCAGCCCATTTTGTGAAGTAGTCACTTTTCTAGATTACTATAATGGTTTCTTGTTCCGTCTGTTTTTATATGTAAGCAATAATACCTGACAGGGTGGGCTTTATTAGGAAATACGGACTGGCAGAGGTGCTGCCAGTCCATGGCAGGGGTGAGGCTAGGGTACAACACATTATACAGTTTTAAATGAATGGTTGCAAAACTGGTGCAGAGCACACACACAGGACTTTGGCTTCATTGGGGACTGGGGTACACCTGGAGAGATGAAGGTCTATACTGTCACGATGGTTTGCATCTGTCCACGAAGGAACCAAGCTCTAAGTAGAGGTTTAAATGCTTCCTTGATAGCTTTTTAAACTAGCCAAAGGGAGGTGCTGATAAGAGGTAGGAAATTTCAAGCCTCCCCCACAAAAATGGCAGGATGTAAGGTAAACACTGCGGTACAGAGCTCAACAGAGGGCAGGACAGGCGTAAATGGAAAAAGAGGCAAGGGCAATAAGAGCAAGGATGGGGAAAAGGATAAAGATAACATTAAATGGAGGGCAACAAGTACCAGTGCCCGTAGTCTGGGAAACAAGCTTCCTGAGCTAGTAGCCCTGATGGAAGATGAACAATTGAATATTGTGGCAGTCGGAAACATGGTACACAGAGAACCATGGCTGGGATGTCAACATACCAGGGTACACAGTCTACAGAAGGGACAGGGAGGGTAAAAGAGGAGGTGGAGTATCTCTATACATATGGAAGGGATCAAAGCTACAGAACTAAAAAGTAAAGGGGAGGACAAGAGGCACTCTGGGTCCCTTGAGACAGGGAATGGCATCACAGTCCCACAGGGGTTGTATACAGACCCCGCCTCAAGGGGAGGAAACGGACAAGAAAATGATAGAGGACATTCTAAAATGGCTGAAAAAGGGAGATACTGTTGATGGGGACCTGAATATGCCAGATGTTAACTGGATGACATGTACTGCAGCCACATCCAAGAGCAGGGTCATTCTCGATGCCCTGCAGAAGGCAGGCCTTAGACAGCTAGTGTTGGAACCCACTCGGGAGGAGCAATACTAGACCTGGTACTCTGAAATGGAGAGAGGATCACAAATTTAGAAGTCAGTAGACATCTGGGAACAAGTGACCACTGCACAGTGTGCTTCTGTAAACACAACCATGAAGACAAGCCATACAAAAACAAGGATACTGGACTTTAGAAGGGCTGACTTTGGCAAAATGGGCAAATACCTGAGGAATGCACTAGCAAATGGCCAAAAGGAGGGTGGAAGAACAATCGAGAAAAATCAAAACTGCTATCATACAGGCAACAAGCCTTTGTGTGAAACAAATAAAGACAACAAAGCGGAGTAAAACCACTATGGTTCTCAAAAGAGGTGGCAGGGAAGGTTAAGGAGAAAAAGGCTGCATTCAGAAAGTATAAGGAATCACAGAAGGAGCTCGACAGGAACTGTATCAATTAAAGCAGAAAAGAAGAGGTAAGGCAGTCAGAATAGCAAAGGCCCAAACCAAGGAAAAATAGCCAACTCAGTTAAGAAGGGGATAAAACCTTTATAGGTACATAAGGGAGCATAGAAAGGTTAAGGAGGAAATAGTGAAGATTAATAAAGGAGAGGGGAGGTGGGCAGAGGGAGACAGTGAAAAGGCAGAGATACTGAATGAATACTTTTGCTCAGTATTCACAAAAAGATGAGGAGGAGTTATCTAAACCAGACAATAAAAGCACTCTGGATAGGGGTTGACACCAGTCCATTTACAGAATAAAGAGTACTGAAAGAACTCCTAAAACTCAAGGTGTACAAAGCAATGGGGCCTGACTGGGATTCACCCCAGAATCCTTAAAAGAACTACGGAGGACCTAGTGACACCCACTGACCATATTTCTTTTAATAAATTCATGGGGAGGATGGGTGGTACCTGAGGACTGGATGAGGGCAGATGTGATTCCTTCACAAAAGTGGGAGCAAGGCAGAAGCAGAAAACTACAGACCTGTAAGTTTGACCTCAGTAGACGGAAATGATGGAATCACTTCTGAAGGAAAGAACTGTTGAGTACCTAGAGGTCAGCGGGCTGGGACCCAAAGCAGCATGGATTTACAGCAGGAAGGTCACATCAGATGAATCTAATCGATTTCTTTGACTGGGTGACCAAAGTAATAGACCAGGAGGGCTGTGGATATGGTCTACCTAGACTTTAGCAAGGCATTTGACACAAGTCCCACAAAAGACTAGTAATCAAGTTAGCCAGCCTGGGAGTGGGTTCCAGGGTGGTAGCCTGGGTAACAACTAGCTGCACAACAGGACACAGAAGTTAATATGAATGGAACACATTCCGAAGAAGGGGTTACTAGTGGAGTAACTCAGGCTCTAGTACTGGGTCCAGTGCTCTTTAACATCTTTATAGGTGACATTTGCAGAGGATCTGAAGGAAAGGTATGCCTCTTTGCAGATGACACAACGATCTGTAACAGAGTTGATATACAAGGGGGTAGAAAAGATGAGAAGGGACTTGTCAAGGTTGGTGGAATGGTCAGACATGGCAACTTAGATTCAATGCAAAGAAGTGCAAGTAATGCACCTGGAAAACAAAACCCAGGAGAAGAGTACACAATAGCAGGGGAGGTACTAACAACAACAAAATGGAAAGGGACTTGGGGGTAGTCATATCAGATGACCTAAAGGTGGGTAAGCAATGTGAGAAGTCAGTAAGGAGCAGTGGGATACTCGTATGCATAGGAAGGGGCATCACAAGCAGAAAAAGGAAGTGGTTATCCCTCTGTACAGACAGTTGGTGAGACCCATCTGGAATACTATGTGCAGTTTGGAGACCCCATCTATGCAAGGACATAGACAGGATGGAAGCAGTCCAGAGAGGGCAACTAAAATGGTGCAGGGTCTGCATCAGAAACCATATGAAGAGAGAGACTGAGAAAGCTTAATATTATACCCTTGATGAAAGGAGGGACGGGGGGAGGGGCATGATAGAAACTTTCAGTACCTCAAGGGAATCAATAAAGTCCAGGAGGGTAACATCTTTCAGAAAAGAGAAGTGTAAGAACAAGGGGACACAATTTAAAGATAGAGGGATGGCTCGGGGTAATGTGAGGAATTTTTTTCACGGAGAGAGTGGTGGATGCATGGAACCACCTTCCTGGGGAGGTTGTTGGTCCTAAAACAGTGAAATTCAAACATGCATGGGACAGACATAAGGCAACTGTAGTGGGGCTGCAGGAAGTAGGCTGTTGGTTATCTAGAATCTGCAGCTTATCAATAGGGAGGAAATGGGCAGACTGGGTGGGCCAAGTAGTCCTTATCTGCCATCAAGTCTATGTTTCTATGTATATGCCCAGGGGTGTAATGAGGACCAACACGCGGAGGCGGAGGGCCTTATAGCCCTGGAAGAGTCTGGTATTTCTAATTAAAGCCCACCCTGGAGGGTATTATTGTGCTTAGAAAATGGGCAGTGTATTTTTTCGTTATAAAATAAATATTTTTATGTTTACATGTTGAAACTTATTTTTTGTAGTAAAATAGTTCATCCACCTACATTAGAGCTAATCATGGTTGCCCTGCCTTACAGATAGAGATTGTTTGTCAGACTTGCTTTGATTGTTTGACAAGGTTTACTGCCGCTCCCAAAAAAAAAAACACACACACACATATGTACATAAGACTTACAGACTGTGTACTGGGTAGCAGATTCTTGTTGGGAGTTAAAACAGAGTGGGTGGCAGCATGAGGCCACTCGCTAACAATCACAGCAGACTGCTGTCAGGAGAAGGGGCACAAGAGAGCTGCTGTTTAAAGTGAGCAATGTGTGGTTGAATGAAATGATAAAGCGTCTCTCTCCCAAGCGCAAAATAAAAAAGGGAGTTTTGAGTTGTATTTTTCATTTGAAATGCACACACTGATTGCTTCATTTTCTTTGGGCTCCCACTTGCATTTGGGCGTGTGAGAGAACAGTCAGGACAGTGGTGCCATTGTAAATGAACATGGCTATGAGAAATAGCTAGTTTCTCACTCTTCCCAACTGCAAAATAACTGGCGTGTGTTCCTTTCTCTTTTTTTTTTTATTAGCAGGCAGCTGCCACTGAAATAAGGGGTCTTGGGGAGGACCTGTAGCTCTCGCTAAGTGAGATAAAAACATGGTGGCCATTTCAAATTTTATTGGGTACTTTCAGCCAATTAGAAAGCAGGCTGGGCACCACTGTAGAATGGTATGCAGTTTAGTGGCACTTGGACTGGCACTTATTTTTGCTGGGCATCTATTGAAAAATAGATGCCCAGGTTCGAAATGCATTTAGTCAGGAGACATAATATATTCTTGCCATTTTCTAAGATACATAGACACTGATGGCAGAGAAAGGCCTTCGGTCCACCTAGTCTGCCCATTTGCATACATAACTTTCTTCTTCAAGCTTCTCTAGAAATGGGTTGCCCTGTTCCCTCAACTACCAGGATCCCATACCCATCCCATGCATTCTTAAATCCTGTAATCATTTCAGCCCCACTGCCTCCTCTGGCAAGGCGTTCCAATTATCCATCACCCTCTCTGTGAAGAAATACTTCCTCATGTTCCCTCTGAACCTCCCTCCCTCCAGTTTCATCCCGTCCCCTAGTCCCGGAACCTCTTTTTCAATGAAAAACTGTGTTTTCCACACCCTGTTCCTCCCGTGATGTGATATGTTTCAGTCATGTCCCTGTCTTCCTCCTTTCCTCCAGGAGTACATATTCACGTTCTTCAGTCAGTCCTCGAGATTTTGTGATGTAATCCTTTCACCATCTTGGCTGCCCTCCTCTGCACTACCTCCACCCTGTCTATGTCCTTATGTAGGTGAGGGCTCCAGAACTGGACACTGTACTCCATGTGTGGCCTCACTAATGTCTTGTATAGTGGAGTTATGACCTCCCTTTTCCTCTTGGGTGATACCCTGCCTATGCATCCCAGCATCCTGCTTGCTTTACCTGCCACTTTGTCACACTGACTCCTACCTTGAAATCATCAGAAATGATAACCCCTAGGTCCCTTTCCTGCTTGAAGCATTCTATATCCCCCTCCCCCGGCTGATATGTTGTTCCAGGGTTTTTGTGCCCCATGCATTATTTTGCATTAAATCTCAATTGTCACTCCATTGACCAGTCCTCAAGCTTCTGCAGATCTCTCCTCATTCTCTCCGCACCCTCCATCATGTCCACCCAGTTACAGAGCTTTGTGTCATCGGCGAACAAGCAAATTCTCCCTTCTAGGTCATTCGTAATGTCACTGATAAAGATGTTGAAGAGGACTGGATCCAGCAAAGATCCCTGTAACACCCCACTGATCACCATTCCCGCTGAGGAGTGACAGCCATTTATCACCACCCTCTGTGTCATGCACTCTAACCATTTCCCCACCTACCGCACCACAGGGATCAACAAATTTCAAATTTACATGCTAGTCCAGGACAACTGGCTAGCCAAAATAAATAGTCCCAGTATTGCAAATGGTAGTCCATGGTCGGAAGACTACATTTTAAAGATAATGTAAAAAAAAAAATATGCAGTAACGAAGTACATTTTGTATCAATAATAATATATAGATGTAGGCTTGCGGCCACTTTTTTTATACTAATAAAATTTATTTTGTGTTAATCACTGTGTGGTGGGTGTCTTTCACTGGGGGTAAGGTACACTGGAATGGGATTGGGAGGGACAGACACTAAAAACTAAGACATTTCTTACCTCCTCCTTCCTACTACTGTTCAGCTTTTACTGTATTTTTTATTCAATATGTTGTCCAGATTAATGGCAGGATTGGGAGAGGCAGCTAACTTACTAGCTCAGCTCTGCCTCTCCCTTAATTAAATGACAAAGTACTGAGGCTCAGCAGTTGAGCCATTCATCACAGCCACCAACCACAATGTCCTTTCTCCCTGGATGGAGCTCTTCAGTGCCAGACCCTGCCTCCACCAAATCACACACACACAAACCACGTTCTCTTTCTTTCCTGTCTCCCGTCCTGTAGAGTATTGGCAGTGGCAGACTGACCTCATAGCTCCTACCCCACCCCCTCCCGCTCATCATCACCAGTCACTTTCACCTCCTCTTTTTAATTTTTTTAAATTTTATTTAGTTGTTTGTTTGTTTTTGCTGGTGCCCGACAATTCTGCAGAGCTCAGGACTTCCCAATCCCTACCTTATCCACAGCAAGCTGCAAGTCAAACAAAGAGAAGTGCTGCACAGTGTTCCAGGTCTTACGAGACAGCCGAGCATGTCCTTCCCTCAGACTGGCGGAAAATGCACCTTCCTTCACAATCCAGGTCCTTTATAGCAGTGACAACAGTGACCACCCAGTCACCCGCAGCCAACAGCTTCCCTTCCCTTCCCTAGTACCTGCATACCATTGGTGGCATGCTCCTCTCTGCCGCTCCAGTAGCTGATTCATGGCTTTTGGCTTTGCCGCTTGCTCCTCTCCTCTCCCATGCTCGCTCTTCATCCTGCGGTGACACACCTGGTGAATTCCCAGACTCCTCTGCATGTGACTCTGCTTCCCAGTGCTGAGGTGAGTTACATGGCCACAGACAGTGGGTGATGTGGCGCACCCTTTGGACACAATTGTTACAACAGGCAAAAACAAAACATGTTTTTGTTGTTTTTTTAGTTTGGGCTGCAGTACTTGTCCCTTCATTGACAGCCGGATGTCAGGCTATTGGATTTGTTGAACCTGCTGCACCACCATCCTACTCACTCCCATGTTCCTCAGCTTGTTTAACAGCCTTCTATGCTACCGTGTCAAAGGCCTTGCTAAAGTCCAGGTAGGCCATGTCTACTGCCCACCCCACCCTGATCCACCTTCCTTGTCACCCAGTTGAACAATTCAATGAGGTGTCTGGAACAACCTCCCCCAGTGAAACCATGCTGCCTCAGGTCCTGTCCACCAGTGGCAACCAGGTGTTCCACTATTCTTTCCTTCAGTAGTGTTTCTATGATCTTCCCCACTATTGAGGTCTGTAGTTTCCCACTTCCTCCCTGTTCCCACTTTTGTACAAGAGGACTACATCAGCTGTCCTCCAGTCCTTGGGTACTTCTGTTTACAGTGGCTGGCTAAACAGGGCTGCCAGAGATTCAGCCACCACCTCCCTTAGCTCCTCAGCACCTGAGGTGTACCCCTCCTGGCCCCATAGCTTTATCAACTTTATTATGCCTCCTTATTTTCCCCACTGTTCCTCTAAACAGCCTCGGCATTCCCCTACTAGGCAGTTTCTGAGGTAATCTCAATTTCCTTAAAATCTGTCCACCTAAAGTGCAGGACCCTCATCCTCGTGTAGTTTGCCTCTGCTCTAATCTTAATGTTAAACCACACTGTACTGCGATCACTGGGTACCTAAGGATGGCTCACTGTGATGTCTACAATGCTGTCCCTGTTTGTAAGCATCAGCATCCCGCATCACACCTACCATGGATGTGAAAGTTTTATTTTACAGAAAGGCTGGTGGAACCATGAAACAAGTCGGCCAGCCAAGGTGGTGAGCCACAAAATCATAAATGGTGTCAGGCACAACTGGGACAGTGTGAAGGGTACAGTGGTTGTGGCGTAGACAGCCAGTTCTGAGTGCTGTATTATATTGTTTAATATAAAATGTATTAATGTCTCTGCTGAAAATTCAAATGCTCTAGAATGACCTCTCTCATCCCCAGATTTTAGCTGACAGATGCAGGCCAAGAGAACTGCTGACAGCACTGTATCACACCTCAGTCTTTTAGAGACAGTGTATTACTGGAAGACTTTTATTAAGGGTCCTGTTTCTCTGAGCTAATTACAGAGTTGTTAAGTCAATTTTGTTAAGAGAGAAATCATAAACTGGGTTTATGCGTTAAAATAAGGAAACTAGGATGTTACATAGAGGTGTAAGGTTGTAAATGACCCTATGAAGCCTGTGTGAAGAGGGTACAGCATGAGATCAAAAGAGGTGTCATTGAAACTTGAGTTATGCTAAGGTTGCAGAATTAATACATCCTGTATAACTGTATAGTATAGATTAATAAAATTACATCATGTGGTTGTATAAAATATATTTTGTTAGATATTTGACCAGAGGAGGGGTTGGATGACTTCATCAAAAGGGGTTGGCCAATACTGCTTGAAAAGATTATTCTCCTTCACTACAGAGATGCTTTGTATCTGACACTGACTAAGGAAATATCTGAACACTAAAACAGGTATTTAGAGTTTAAGTCAGGTCTCAAGAGTACATTCTGGAACTTAGACTCTGTGGTTGTAATCGCTAGCCCTGCCCAGGCCGGTTGTCATGCTGTCGCTAATTTTGCCACATTTATTTCTCCCATGAATCTATTATGCAAAATTGTTAAATGTACTGTGCATCTGTTTAATACCTTGTGAGTCTTGGGATGCCTGCTGTCTCTGTGTTAAGCGTTTGATATCGATTCCCAATATGTATCAGCTGTAAATACTGTATATTAATACCTATGTATGTAATTTACTGTAACTAATTCCGGTCACCCCTGAAAAGGTATCTCTGGTCTCAGTGAGCTTACCTGGTTACCAAAATCTAAATAAATAAATAAATTTAGAAAGCTAGACAAAATCTAAATACAGTTGTAGGAACTGCACTGTTTTAAACCTTGTTTTGTTTAAATATATGTATATCTTGTGTTATAAGAGTTCTGTATTGTATGTTTGACATATTATTATATATTTTAGTAAAAACTCTAATTTTAGAGCAAACCTGGTCTGTCTTTGAATTGATTTCTTTTGCTAAGAAATATTTATAGTTCAACAGACATATAGCTTGTCGGTAGTATACCAAACTGGAAACAGAGGCATTTTAAATCTGAGGTCTTTATTAAGTTTTAAGGGTTCATCTCTGAATACCTGGTTAGGGCCCGTGAGGCAAAGATTTCTGGCCCCCGAAGACAGATATATCTGAGCCTGTGCACTGGGTATGCTAGCAAGAGATTACAGTTTGAATCCCTCCAGAACTGAGACCAAAGGTTGATCCAAACTCACAAAACTGACAAGAGGGTTACCTTGTCTGTTACACTGTTCACAAGACTGCGCTCAGAGGTTGGCACTTTGGGAGTAGAGGGCCTGACCTGCTGAGTGAATCTGTGACAGTTGTTACTCATAGAGGTAGCAGTATGGAGGGAACAAGGGTGGACAGTGAGGGCTGTAATCGGACAGCAGGTCCCAGGGTTTGATAGGGGACTACAGGTAGATTGGATAGACTATCAGTCTTTTTGTCATCATTGTCTACGTTTCCATGTTACCTGCCCTAAAAATGAAGGACTTTGAGACAGGTCTGTATTTTCTAGATCCTCAGGCTCCAACGATGGTTTATTCAGAAGGAGTTTCACCACTGCACTCTTCAGTTCAGAGGAAAACACCCTCCAGAATGAAACACCTGGTTATCTCCAGAAATGACTGGAACCAGAACTTCCCAACAAGCCGAGAAAAAAGCTAGTGGGCCTTGAATATACAGTACATAGGGTGCAACCTTGAGACCAACTGGGAGAACTCATCCACTAAGACAGGCCCAAACTCTGCCCAAGTTGACAGAGTACATAAATCCCGAACCTCCTGGATACTGCTGGCCTGCAACAGACTGTATGAGGAGATCTCTGCCGTGATGGAGAATATTTTGTAAAGGAAAATTTGTCATCACGCATTGTGTTTTTTCTGCTGATTAAACTCTTCCGACTGAAGACAGGGAGATTTAGCAGTCTGTCAACAGTGTTGAAAAGTTGAGCGGTCTGTTTGTCTATTCAGCAATCACCCATTACAGGAACACTGTCTTTTCATACTGATCGCCTGCTGATACTCACTGTAGTGAATGTTCAGCATCAATCTATCCTCCTCTAAGCTGGATCCCAGTCTGGAATGCTCCAACTTCCACCTCTTAGTCTTCAATCATCCAAAGTCATCACCAAACCATGGTGATCCATGGTGGAAATCAAGGGGTGAACACGATAGGGTGCCAGAGAGTCAAATGTCACTGCAAGGGCTTTGTTGTAACCCTCCACAGCATTCTCTGTTCCCCGGCACATGCTGACACCATGCTTGAGATGTCTAGAATCACCAGGAGGTTATTAAGCTCCAGATTTTTAACAGGATGATACCGGACCATCTTGGCAGCAGGGGTTGGAGTCCTGAAGACCCCACAGAGGAACTGTATGACATGATGATCTGACCAGCTGACAGCAATAACCTTGGCATCCCTAATGTCAAAACCCTATGTGAAAACTAGATCTAAGGAAGGAGCTTTTGGTGTATCCTGGTAGTAACTGCCTGTACTTGGCCCAGTGAAGACATAAACTGGAGGAACTGTTGTCTAAACAGAGAGTCTTTATCACTGAACCAAGCTTGAAATCACCTAGCACTAACAGGCTGGATGAGTCCAACACCAGACTGGCAAAGAAACTCTCAAGTTCTGCAAGAATTCATTCCCATGTCCCAGAGGACAGTACACAAGCATGATCCTGCAACCTGTACCTGACTGCATTTAAAGAGCACACAATCAAATGAAATGGTTTCCACCAGGGGTATGCCCTCAGTCTCAGAGTTGATGTAAAACAGATGGCAGCCTCACCCCCAGCTCCCACCTTGTGCAATGTACCACAGAATAAGCCAGCAGGACTGATGACTCTAGTAAAGGTACAGTATCACTACCCATTTAGGTCTCTGACATACATGTCAGGTCCACTGAGGAGTCTGTGATGAATGCCTCCATTACCGTGATTTTATTCCTCAGGAACCTGGCATTGCAAAGAACTGCAAAGGGGCACAGGGTCAGCAGGCCCTATAAATGGAAATTATGTACTTACCGTAATTCTTGATCATCTTGGATGGAGTCTCTACCACTCATTCACACTAATGGGAGTACGGAGGTGCTAGGACCCACAGGAGCCAAAATCTTCAGGAGGGCCAGCGCCAGAATAGGACCACGCATGTGCAGCGCCATGAGGCTAGCTTGCACCGTACAGGCTATCTCAGCGTCAACCCTCCAACCACCTCAGTACCATTTCGACCAAGGAGATGCAGTGTAAACTAATGAAAGAAAACCTAACCCCAACTACGGGCATGCGAAGGCCCCGGATGACCTGTGTAAGAAGGGTCAAATGAACAATGTCTTCACAGTTCGAACAACAAGGTAGTGAAGACCAAAACAGAATGAGTGAACTCAGGAGATGGTGGGTGGGCATGTGAATGAGTGGTGGAGACTCAGTCCAAAAGTACTGAGCTAAACATCAACCCCCATGTAGGGCAGCCAGAGACAGAGCTCATTCAGGATGGAAGTCCATAAGGATTGTCCTGCCAAAGAAGAGAGCTGTCTGGTATGGACATCAGAACACAGTGCCTTACAAAGGTAAGCACTGAGCTCCTACTACTGCCTTGCAGATGACTGCAACGGGTACATTACGAATCTCTACCAGGAAACCGCAACTGCTCCGACAGATTGGTATGAATCCAGCCTTCCAACTTTGCCTGTGGCGTGGATTAGCAGTGTTGGAGACATGCTACTAACCAAGCCGAAAACATCTCATGGCAACAGGCTGACCCAGCCGAGGCATGCTGAAGACACAATAGTTGCTCAGATGTGTATCACTTCATTGTATTGAAGAAGAATCACAGAGCCATCCTAACATCCAGAGAGTGAAGAGACGCTCCCCTTCCTTCTGGAGTTAACAAAGCAAAACTTGACTAATGGTAATTGAGCCAATGGCAAGATGTCTACTGGCTCAAGATAGACCGAAAATGTGCAGAGGTGTACCTTCACTGCCGAGTATGGCTGACCTGCTATCAACGGGTTCAAGAGGCACTCCAACACCTTACTTGGTGGGCAACCAAAGGGTCCAGATGGGACTTGCACACCAGATAATAAAGAGTTTCCACATAGCCATGTAAGCCTTCCTGGTAGAAGGTCTATACATGACTCAGAAGACATCTGCGATGGTCTAGGAAAACTAGAGCTTACCCACCTCCATCTCCTCCGGCCGGCATGGAGATAATGGGAGCACAGGTTAGGATGGACTAAAGTCCCTGTGTCAGAGGGTCTGCTCATAGAGGTAGTCGCCTGGGGAACTTCTAATAGACTGCAGTTCAATGCAAATCAATCTGCCAAAGCCAGTCTGATACGATGAGAATCATTCAACCCTCTGTGCATACAACTTGATCTGTACCCTTGAATTAAGGGAAAAGGAGGAAAACATACAGGGAGTATCATGAATATTGTAGTACGTCCTGACAGAAAACACCAGGGTATGGATTTCTGAAGCAGGATAGAGGCAGTTTTGCGTTGAGAGGGACACAAAGGAACTGGTCCAAACTGCCCAATTCGTCAAAAGCGACTCCACGAAATCTGAAATGACACATCGTACTCGAGGTACCACTCTCATAACCTCACGGCCCTACTGCAGAGGAGTAGGGGACACCCATCCTGTTTGCTGATGTAATACATCACAGCTTTGTCATCCTTCTGAAGTAGGAACACTTTGTGGCAGGAGGCATCCTCCAGGACTTTGCTTATAAGATAACTCTCATCTCTAAGAAATTTATGACAAGATGAGGATCCTCTTGGCTCAAACCTGAGTGTGGGGGCCTTGGCAGTGAGTCCCCCATGGATTTTGTCCAAGGCTCTGTCATCTCATATGGAGGATTGTGGGCCGCGTGGTGGGAGACCACTGCTTGCCGCGGGAGGATGACCTGAGTCCCAGCATCTGCTCAACCAAAAAGGATGCGAATAGAGTCATTTTCGGTATTGTAACGGAGCCATCTAAAGATGTAGTTTCTCCCATCTTCTGGAATGAAATTGACACCTTGGAGGTATCCAGGAGGGCTCCTAAGAAGAGGAGCTGTTGGGAAGATGAACTGGCACCTTCCCCATACTTGGAAGAACAACTGAGAGGCTGCAGCGACTGCTTCCTGTGTCTCTTAACCGGATGGGCTGGCTAAGAGCCAAATGTCCAGGAAGTGAAGGCTTAGCGCCAAGATTTAGAGAACTCTTCCCTGAACAGGAACTTGTTTAACTTTCCAAGGTCAATAAATGGGCACATGCCATCTGTTAACTTGGAACCAGAAACAACGAAAATAAGGAACCTGTGCTTTGTTCCGCTGTGGAATGTTTTTACTGCCTAGTACCCACAGAGGCCCCGTATCTCAGAAGCAGAAAGTGTGTGACTGAGCGGCAGACAGACTGGCTGCCGTCTAGGTGGAAGGTCTTGGGAAAACTGTGAAATGGGAGAGTATCCCTCTCAGACAATCCTGATGACTTATAGGTCCTCTGTAATGGACTTCCACTGGTTGTAAAACTGAATTAGATGCCCTCCTGCACGAGGGTGCCCCCTCAGACAGCTGGGGTAGGGTCTGGGTTGAATCCACAGAGGTTAGTATAGGCGCCTTTGGATCCTGTGCCCTCTACTGCATTCTCTTTGTGGCTGAGGGCTTGGTTCCTGAAAGGGCACCTAGGCCTCTACCTTGACAGGACTGCTTGTCACGAGGATGTCGTGTGGTTTAAATGGTAGCCCTATTGTTCTGAGGGCCTTTAGCTGAACAGATAAGCACAGTCCAGAAGGCGTTAACCACCTGCTGCCAGTGGCAGCTGCCCTAGAGGCAGACAGTAGATGTCCATAAAAGCTTTTAGCTAATTATTGGGCTATATATCCCTAGCAATGGGCGTTAGATTTTGGGAGGCTCTTGACCATTGCATTAAGTGTGTTCCAAGGGGTGTACTCGTAGTGAGGAATGTAGGCACTCAAGATGTAGGAGTCTGCTTTGGTCCACAGATGAATACTGAAATGTTATGGTGGACCCCATATCCATGATGAAAAGGAACTGGAAAGAAGATCTTTCATCACACTGATACAGAGGGTTTGCACTCCAACCCATAAAATGAGTCATCCACTGCATCTGCAACAAAGCAGAAGAGGGGGAGAGAGAGACTCATCCAGATCCACTTCTACCCCAAAATAACCTCCAAAGGACAGGTCAGGACCAGGGAGATGCCACCACCGGATCGGGGAGGTTCAGTGCCATCCGTGGTGCCAGCACTACACATGGTGCCACACCCAGCGCCGACGCCGAACACCAGACGCCACAGCACGGTGCTGTCAATTGGCACCACATGGTGCTGATGGTGCAGACACTTCAAGACGATGCTACACCACACAGTGCTGCCTAATGTGGCGATACCTATAGCGCCAGCACCAGACACAGCACCACACAGAGCTGGCACATTGCACAGCACCAGAATCGCTACTGGATCTAGATCTGAAGTAAGGGAAGAAGGAAATTAGTACCCATGCCGGCCTGCGAAAAAGGAGATGGGGGTAGGCACAAGGAGTTGGCATCAATGGCGTTAGCACCAGAGGAGCATCTTGCATTCTGGCCTGGCCAACCCAGCACACGCTCAGCGCCCTAAGGCCCAAAGGTCCCGGACCCCAGCCAGGACAACAGGGCAGACACGTACCCCCTGCTCTAAAAAAGCGGCCCAGAGGTGAAACTGCTCACTGGAACCCCATCGAGGACAGAGATGGGAACCAGTGTCAAAGATCATAACCCGTTAAGGCGGAGCCACAGGGAACCCACCAGAGTCGATTCAGGCTTACCACTCTCAACCAGCGATGATCAAGCGTGCAGACATACCAGAGGGCGACCTCGAGAGGTACAGATTCTTCTTCCACCGATAGAGGAAAAGAAGAGCTCGGTCGAGCAGAACCGAGTCCCAGAACCACAACGCTTGTGCTGAGAGGCGACTGCCCCCCGAGCAACGGATCGCCCATGGTCGGACCCCCTTCACAAAGGCGGCAGACCAGACACAGAACCATTGAAATCACAACTTTCAAACAAAGTCTTCCTACCATCACCGCTACTGTCAAAGGCCAACTCCGTTGATGGCAGGCTGAGAAAATCTTCTTCTTCTTCTTCCTCCTCCTCTTGTTCTTGATCTTCTTCTTCTTTTAAAAAAAAAAAAGAACACTAAAATGGTAAGTTAAGCAAATACTGAGCGGCTATATAGCTGCTGTCATATAGATGTATAGATGAAGACTAGACTCCCAATGAATGAGCAACATCATCATCGAAGCACACTCGACAGCAGGAGAAAGGAACTGAGGTGGTTGGGGGTTGACGACAAGATAGCCTATACAGTGTGAGCTAGCCTCACAGCTTCGTGCATGCGCCGTGGTCCTATCCAGATCGCCAGCCCTCCTGAAGATTTTGGCTCTAGGTCTTAGCACCTCTGGCGTACTCCCATTAGTGTGAATGAGTGGTGGAGACTTGAGTCCAGGAAGATCTACCTGTTCCGCTGTAGTCAGGACAGCCCTTGAGATTGGCACCAGATAGGAAGTTTCGCTGTCCTGCACCAGCCTACAATCAGGGTGTCTTCTCAACCTCCATACTGCCAATCACACCCCTTCTCCACTCCCCTACAAGCATGCGGTGTCTCTTTCTCTGTCCCGAAGGATGTCTAAAATCAACACTGCAGCTAAGGCACATCCTCACCAAGGCAAAGAAAAGGCACAGTAGACACTGCTGCACAGAGAGTAATCCGTAACAGGACCACCATCAACCCAGCACATTTTAACTAACAACCCCACTAGCTATGTATCAACTAAATATACAAAACTCCAAGTCTAACCTCCCTCCCAATAACTAATTAAATAATAACACACACACACACACACACACACACACACACACAGTCATGCACTAATACAGTAAAAATAACATCTCATTCACTCATGCAGTCACTCAAATAAAATTTTATAACGGCAGTACCAAGGCCAACCAGATAAATATAAGCCTCAATTTCAGCAGACAGTAAATACAAATGCAGGGGTGATCCAGAGTTTAGAACAGACCAGTCTTATAAAATCCAGAATAATCATAAAACATTCCCCAAAGGGCAGACAACGATGATTAAATGGTCCAAAATATAACAGAATGTTTATGCCATATGATGAGTGAAACAAGCAGATTCTATGAAAAATTCAGAGCTGAGATGTCAACAAGAAATCTGATTAGGTCACTCTCTCATCCACGTCTCTGCCTTCTTGAGTTCAATCTTCATAAAAGAAAATGGAAAAGCTTTGCAATTTAAAATGCATTGTATAAGGATATGCCACTTATCACTTGTGAGGGGAGGAACCAACATAACTTACTTGAGGTTCTGCCACTCGTAAGTTCCTGTCCTGCCCCTCACTCATGAAAATAAACGGCATATTCATAGCCAGGTCTTTGTGTATCCCTTCTATACATTATATAGGCTCATGGGCAACTCTTCACTTTATAAGGGTGTAGCATCCTTCATGTATTAGTACTACTCAGCTTTAGGGAATGAAATCACATTTGAAGAAATAATTCAGCAAAATAAATAGTTTCGTGCTCATGACTGGGCTGCTTAGCTCAATATCACTAAAGTGATGAAAGCAGAAGACTTTATTGAATTCAACAGAAAGGAATGTTTGTGCTTTCAAGGTAACTGGTTGCAGTAAGTACAGTATGAATCAAGACTACTGTAGTTCTGGTATCCCTTACCGTCACCAGTGTCAAATTTCTTCACAGGAACAAAGTTACTCCCAAAGAAGACTTCACGGCAACTGCACAGGCGAGAAACCATAAGCAGATCAGTGTTATTACTAGAGCCACTCTTGTTTGCTTTGAAGGTCCATGTTGAATCAGGCTCAATTCTGAGGTAGCCATTGCCCACAGCAACATCTTTGACTTGGTTTCCTGGGTCAGAATCAGAAGCTGGTTTAAAAGAAATGTTAAATAAAGTGAGCACCATATGCTTGAAACTGTTGAACAGACATTATAAAATTGCAGTGAAAAAATCCACACATATGATTGGCTGAAACAAGTCACATCACCATGCATTAAAATGTTTCTGCTGACAATGTCTAAAATGCTTTATTGTACACCCATTCTAAGTTACTGTTTACATCATAATCCACACCTGGCCCACCTTGGAACACCCAGAACATCCTCAGTTTGCAATTCTACTTCAGCTTCTTAACAACTATTTACAAAAAACAAGGAAAATATTTTAAAATTTTAAGTAATTTTATTCCATCTAGTATCTTTCATACGATGGGTCACGAAACATTTTAGAGGAAAGAGAAGCATAAACAAGGGAATAATTCAAAATGGGAAGACTTGGGATGAGTAGGCCCAAAAGCAAATAGTGAGAGAGTTCCAAATGAAACCTAAATGAATGTCATTTGAAGATGCAGAAGTCAGTAGGAACCATTGCACTTAACTCAGATGATGTATTGGTAGAGGTTACAACAAGCTCGGCAACTGAAAGTCACAGAAAAATTAGTTTAATATGTCTGAAACAATCATACAAATCAATAGATCATAGCTCCATTTTGATTCTGCTTTCAGAAGCATTTCATTAGGGAGAGCAGAGGGCAGAGCCAGTTAAAGCTCCCCTCCCCTTGCACTTGCCCTGAGGCAGCAAGCGGGGAGAGACCTGTAGACTGGGAGAGCACTCTCATTTTATGTTGTCTTAGTGTGCACAACCAACATCTTCTGGTAGTAGGAGAAATGCAGAGGTGAGTCAGTGTTGGCAAATGCAAGAGACGCATAATGAGTCAACATGCTAGTGCTGATACAAATTACAGTATCTTGCCGCTTATAACGGACTAGTTTGACATATGGCATTTAGTCCATTATAAGCAGCGTCCGTTACATCAGTTTTACTGTTTTCTCGAGTAAGGGAGTAAAAACATCCTTCATTCCTGCAAATCGTGTATACTTGAGGAAATCTAAGTGCAAGGCAATCATTCCTACCCTTGCTCCAGCATTTTAGTGTGTAAGTCGCATACTTGTTTCCCTGATGGCATCCCCTCTGTATCAGCACTCACGTGTATTGTGGTCCAGGGTTTACTGCTTACTTAAAGTCCTCTGTGGTTCTGTATTTTTCTATGTTTTTAGGGTGCACTGTTTTTGGTTGAGGTGTTTTTCCGTGGCATATAGAGCTGGTGTTTATGTTGTTCAGGTGCTTTTGTGAATGAGTTTTGGGTTAGTCTTGTAGGAGTTGGCGACCGAGGAGGAGTTCTGAGGATGTGCGAGCTGGAGTTGCAGTGGTGGCTGGACAGGAGTCGGAAGAGGTTTGTTCTGATCGGGGTAACAGTGTCGTGGTGGGCAGTGATCTTGGCCTATGTAGGAGTTGACTCTAAGGATGTGTGAGCTGGAGTTGCGGCAGCAGTCCAGGAGGCCAAGAGGAATTTGTGACCAGGAACAGCAGTATGGCGGCGTATAACCGGCTTGTGTAGGAGTCAGCGATGAGAAATGATGTTTCTCTCCTTAAGGACAATATCTCCCCGGGATGTCAGCTGTGCTGCACATGAGCTCCCAAGAAGACAGCTTCAGCGAGTGCACAGCTGCATTAACGGCTGCTAGAGGTGTGAAAAGATCTGTGAATGGGCTACCCGCGGTCGCTAAACTGAATTACAGGTCCGCTTAATCAGGCGGCTATATTATTGAGGCATACAGTAAACGGCTTCTGGCAATTGAGATTTGTCCATTAGAAACGGACGCCCACTACAAGTGGGTCCGGTTAATTTGGCACATACTGTATATGCAAAGTGCCACCAACTTTAAACAAATGTGCCTCTGTAACCAGAGACAAGCTCATCATGCAGCGGCACAGATGACATACCTCCCGTGTGTGCCTTTAGGTGAAATATTTCAATAAACATGGCAGCAGAGCCGCTGCCACACAATCCCAAAGGAAGCCGACATCGGGTGCAATCCCAGTGTTGGCATATCGCCCCCACACACACATTGTGGCAGCACACTGAAAGCCCACCAACTGTGCTGCTGCTCACAGTAAGCCGACTGCATCGGCATGTTCCTGCCCTGCCCACCACCATCGATGCGGTACACTGGAGCCCACCCCAGTGTTGCCAGCATCAGCCCCCACTGAAAGTCATGGGGTACAGGGGAGCCCACCCAGTGTGCCCATTTGTTTTCTTTCACCTATAAAGAAAGAAAACTGTCCTGCGGTGCAGTGTCCATTTTTTTGTCCCTGAAAAAGAAAAGCGGTCCATAGTCCGCAGCACCCCCCTCCCCAACCCGCACCCACCTCTGTGCACCCCAGCTCCCCACACCTCCCATCCTATACTTACCTCCGAGGTCCGCGCTGCAATCTTTGGTGGAGTGGAACACGCCTGGATTCTTTAAAGCCAAACTGCAAAATGAAGGAATGCCAGTAAGCTGTATAATGGCATAAATTTGGGGGTCCACTTAGTGGATATCTTAGCCATTTCTTTGAATTTTGGCTCCAAATTTTAAACATGTGGTTCTTGGGACACCCTCATGAACATACACTGTCATCTTGTTATTCAGTCCCAAAAGGTAATTTCCGGTCACTTCATTGGAATTACCTTTCAGAACCGATTAACAAAATGACAGTGGCACTGTTCATGAGGTGGTATCCCCAAAAAACTTTGCTGCAAATCTGGTAAATAAAGTCCAAAAAATGACTGTGTTACAAGCGTGTGTTGTGCAATGTCCACGGCTCGTAACTTTGATAATTTTAATATTTTCACTCCATATTTTTAATAGTGCCATTTTTCACACCTCCTTATGAACAGTACAGCTGTTATTTTTCAAATCCTGCCGAAATGTGTTTCGCACATGTGGTGCACAATGCTGCATTTGCTGTGGGAAATCAATGTTCAGGACAGATTAACAAAATTACAGTGACACCATTCATGAGCAGAGGTCCCAAAATGCCTATGTTGAAGATGTGGTTAAAAATCCTCAAAATAACTGTGTTACGTGTGTGTGGACGTAGTTTCTACACATCCATGACTTCACCAATTTTTCATATTTTCACTCCAGATTTTCAACACTGCCATTTTTTATACCTCCTCATGAACAGTACAGCTGTCATTTTCACATCCTCCCAAAATGTGTTTCGCACCTGTGAAATCAAATGGCGCAACGCTGTGCAAAATCACCTTCGACTAATGAACCCGATAGTGTCACTGTTCATGAGGTGGGGTCACAAAAGCCCATGTTGAAAATGTGGGTGAAATACTAACAACGCCGGGGCATTAGGGTTCCATCCTTAACACTCCACCCTGCAGAGACTGACAGGTATCAGGGGTGTGACTTGGGACTGTCGGCTGTAATTCTCACGCCATTCCACCCCCACCCCACCCTGCAGCCAGTGACAGGCAGCGAGGTGTGCCTTGGACTCATCAGCCCCAAAGTCCACCCCATTCTCTTATACTGCACCCATCTCAGCATATTTCCTTATGGAATGGGGTGAGCGTAGGCCAACACCCAAGGCACACCGCGACACTTGTCAGTGTCTGCAGGGTAGGTGAGGTGAATGGCATGAGCATTATGACCGACAACACAAAGGCACACCCCAATGCCTGTCAGTCTCTGCAGGATGGGGTGGAGTTGTCGCCAGTTCACTACTTCACTGCCATTCCTATTATGCATCTCTCCTGCACTACCAATGTCAATGCCAGAAAGCCAACATTTGGCATTGACAAATGCTTGTTTTCCCAGATGCATTCTGTTTCTGCTTTCGAAGCAGTGCATTAAGGAGAGCAGAGGGTTAGAGCCAGCTAAAGTTCTCATTCTCCACCTTCCATTGTGCACTTGAGGTTGATAACAAGGAGAGACCTCTGATGTGGGAAAGCAATGTCAGTTTTTCCCGATCCATTTTGATTCTGCTTTCCAGAAGCAGTGCATTAGCGAGCAGAGGGTACAGCCAGCTAAGCTCTCCCTCCCCTTCTACTTTGTGCCTGAGGCTGCTAAGGAGGAGGGACCTGTGAACTGGGAAAGCAGTGTCAAGTTTTTCCCCAGATCCATTTTGAGCCTGCTTTCAGAATTAGTGTATTAGGGAGGGCAGAGGGTACACCAAGCCAAAGCTTCCACTTCTGTAGCAAATTATCTGGGGTACAGTCACTAGTAGGCCTGGTGTTAAATTTATGTGCTAGAAGGCCTCCATCATACTCCCTATCTGGGGTAAGGTTACAGGATGGCCTTCTGTTGAAACTGTGATGCTAGCAGGCTTCCGTCATTAATTCCTTATTTGTGACACAGTAGCGGATAGGAGTGCAAACAGAGAAATATCAAAGAGTAGTAGCATAGTCTCATTTAGACCACGCCAGGAAAGGAGCATGGAGCACAGATGTAGACATGATAGCTGTACCTAGATTATTGTGCACAATTTCTCCTGGGCTATGCCTAGGGGATTAAGTAACTGCTCAATTTGCAGGAGGGTGACAGAGCTCCAGGGACAGCTGTTAGTAGCACAGGATGAGACAGTCCTGCTGTGGCTTCAGTTGAGCTGGCATCCACCTAGCGCCCGGCAGGTCCTCTCCTAACAAGGCTGTTCATCAGCTCACTTGGACTGGGAGGTCCTGTGGATTGGAGGATGGCCTAGGTGGTTCCACTCCATAAGGATGAGACATGGAGGAGCTGGGTAACTAAAGACCCATGAGTCTCACCTCCATTGTGGGCACACTGATGGAGTCTCTAGTCAAGAAGGATCTGGTAGCCAGCCTGTGAACCAGTGATCTCCAGGACAGCAAACACCATGGATTCGTGGCAGGGAGGTCCTGTCAGATCAAACTGTTTTATTTGACTGGGTTACTTAAGCTACAGACAAGGGCAAGAAGTTGATATACTCTACTTCAATTTTAGCAAAGTTTTCGATTCTGTGCCATACAGGAGGTTACTGAAGACAAAACAAAACTAGGGATACGGATTAGAAGAACTAACCAGGTGGTTGTCAAACTGGCTAGAAGGTTGTGACCAGAGAGTAGGGTTTAACAGGATCAAGTCAGGAGACAGAGTGTCACAGTGGAGTACAGCAGGATCAGACCTCGGACAAGTCCTCATCAACATGTTCATTTGTGATACTAGTGAAGGAATACAGGGAAAGTTGTGTCTCTTCTCACATGACACAAAGCTCTGGCAGACTGGATAGCCATGACAAGGTGAAAGAGCCGAAAGAAGATATGGATAGGTTGGAGACGTGGTCCAAAATCTGGCAGCATAAACAATGCGATGAAGTGCATGGTTATGCACCTGGGTAAAAGGAACCCCAGAACACATTACTGGTTGGGAGGTGTCAAACCTTCTTTGGAAGAAACAGACCTCAGAGTGATGCACTCACCCAACACCTCAGGAATCTGGAGATGTCACAAACCACTTTTAAACTGCAATGCAGCAGGAATTAAATGTTTGCTGTGAGTGCAACAAGTAAACAAACCAGACAGGAAATACGTACCAACATTGTTCACAGCGACTGTATTGTATGCATGTATATATCCCTGTCATCAAGGCACAGGTCAGGAAGCATAGGAAAACCAGAAGCAGTTATAGAATTAGCCAAAAATATTTATTTACAGTACCAGTAACATAATAAACTTGTTCAGAATAACTATGCACAGAGAAGAAATTAATTAGTTTTTTCTTTCAGTCTCTGTGTCCTTTTCTTCTAATCTCTCTTTTAATAAGTCATTTCAACCCCATTCTTCGAAACATCCTGCCTTGTTAATATTCTGTTCTTGTATGTTTCAGGCAGGAGCTGCTAGAACACATTGTGCTTTGAGCTGAGGCCCTTTCGCAAAGGCTGGAAGATTTGCACTCAAGTAACCTCTAGAGTTTTCAATAGCCTTTTTCAGTCATGTCAAAATACAATTATATACATTTCAACAGTAACACCATACATTTTCTAAACAAAAGTGATGCCAATATCAGTTACATACAGTATCCATACAATGATTTGCACATTTTTTATATTAGCTGATACAGATATGCAAGGGAGGGCTGAGAGAGGCAAAGAACTGCAAGATTGATTCGTGTTGATCAAGTCCAAGGTCTCACAGGAAAATTGGGTTGCGCAACCAGACAGAAAAGAGACAGGAAAGGAAAGATCCTTGCATTTAAACACTTTCTCCACAAATGGGACAGGGTCGTATTCTACCTCGTCACAACCCCTCCTTGCAATATGTACTATCTTATGTGTTTTAGTCTGTTGTGTATTTATACTGTTTACTGTAATCAAATAACAGGTACACCTTGTGAAAACGGTATATATAACCTAATGGTGTTATCACTGTAAATAACATGTTACTACTACTACAACATTAGTGACTTCCTCAAACAATCCAGTCAATGCAACAAGGCCTACGGAAAGGTAGCTAGGATGCTGAGGTGCATAAGAGGAGGCACTAACATCAGGAGGAAGGAGGCAACACTGCCCTTCTACAGGTCCTTGATAAGGCCACACACCGAGTACTGCACCCATGTTGAAACCCTCACCGGAGTATAGCTAAAACAGACTGGAGACAGTGCAGAGAAGATTCAAGGACCTGAAACACGTGTTCCCTGGAGAATAGAAGGAAGCAGAGTGATATGATTTAGATGTTATGTTTCTGAGCAGCATTAAGAAGATAAACTTCAAGGAGCTGTTCACTACTGAACTTCAACACTGACTAGAGGACATGACTGGAAACTGGCAGGAGGGAGATATGATGAAGTATTTATTTATGGAATGGGTGGCTGGCGCTGGAACAGCCTGCCGGCAGGTGTGGTGAGGACAGAGACAGTGAATGGATTCAAGCACAAATGGGATAGTGCAAAAGGTCTCTGCTGTTGAAATTCAACAAAGACTCCAATGGATGGTAGATCCAGAGTATAGGCAGTGCAAAAAATGGGCAGATTGGATGGACCCTTGGTCTTTATTTTATATTATTTTATTGAAAATGTTTCACCAGGAAAGGCACACTGAGCAAAAGATGCTTGTCTCATGGTGCCACCTGGGGGTATACATACAACAGTCAATAGGTTGAACTTGGAGTAGAGCAACACAAACAATGGGTACATAACTGAGATTAACTGCAAACGTGTTACATGAGGAGACAGTACATACATGTGCCTCAAGGAGGATGGCATACATATTTGAATACACATCTAGGACTATACATGATTACATAAGTACCTGTAATAGAGACTGAATTGAAGCATGATGCACCAAGTTGGCAGAGAGAAATGGAAGTCTGAGATTGGGGCCAGGGAGAGGTGGCAGGACTGTATAGTAAACACTGGGGTATTTGGGGGTGGGTTGACTTAGGGAAGGCAGGGGTATAAGAAGGGAGATAGCAGAAGTGAATGAGACAGTAAGTGCATTGGTTGTTTAGGGCAATGTATAAGCCAGACAATTAGGCGAAGGCCGAGCCACTGGTCAGGCCGTAAGGAGGAGGAGGATTGAGGAGGGGAAGAGAATCAATTGGGGAGGCCTTCTGTGACAGTTCACAGCTCCTTCAAGGGCTGCTGCACAGGATGGGGTTGCAGGAAAATGTCCTGCTGCAGACAGATGAAAGGAAGGGAAAGAATGTGTTTTACAAACTATCCCACAGCACTTTCCAAGACAGGGAAGGAGAGGAAACCTTGTCGCTGCCATTAGGCATAAATGGTGATTCAATAGTATTAAGAAAAAATACACAGCAGTTTCTAACATTTTTAAATTAAACCTTATGTCAGAATTATTTAATACCTAGTATTAATATTAATATTTTAAAAACCTAGGGGTTGAGCAATAAAACTGAATTTGACTAGACAAGCTATCTCAAAGCATTTCACAATTCAGGACAGGGAGGGAAGGCACTGCTGCTGTTACAGGGCTTAACGTGTGCACTGCTGGCTTTGCAAGGGCATAATTATGGGAAGATGAATGAATTATCACCACAGCAGTCCTTTTTTGATTCATACTGCCTTTTCATTATTAAGTCAATTTGTCAATGAAACTCAAAAAGCAGGCACAAAACATGAAGATATGTAGGGTCACAGAGGGACAAAGGATCTAAGGAACATACCACCTCTTAAAGTCAAGATAAGGGAAAACAAACATGGAGTAAGGACCCATTTAAAGGCCAAGTGAGGCCCCCTCAAATTCCTCAATGTTTGTTTGTTTTTTGCCTGGTCTGAGACTCTGCCAGACCCAGCACACTTTAAGCCCTGTGTTGCTGTCATTCATGGCTATTCAAGCAGCACACAAACACTGTAGATTAGAAAAAATGACAGAAGGAATAATGTAAACCCAAGTGTATTAAATGAAGGTTTAATGGCATTGAGTGATTCAGAAGACTTATAAAATGGCAAGAAAATCACAGACTGTAGTGAGAAAGAAATAATGTGACCTAGTGGGAATTGAACTCAGACCCTTGTACACCACCCCGTACTCTAACCACTGAGCAACAGGCTCACAAGGCCCAGCGTGTGCTTCCTGGACACATCCCTTCTGTAGTATTAGATATCCTGCAAGTAGGAACAAGCATGATGACAATCAGAACTGTCAAAATGGCAAGAACAAATGCAGGAACGTTATTAATCAAGCCATTTATTTATTTATTTGTTTTTGGTAACCGGTAAGTACACTACACAATACAACTGAGTGCCTTTTTCAGGTACCACCTGGGAGAGTATAAGACAGGCAAACATCAATCAACAACAGTTGAGCAAATCAAAATACACAGCTACAGGAACATGAAAAGCATCTAACTAGTAATGATACACTGTGACAGCAAGTAAAAAAAAAAAACAGTACATTAATTATTGTGACACCAAGTAAACTGTACATGAATTTAGCCATGGGGAAGTAAAAAGCAGTGAAGTCAATTTGGCTATAAGTAAAGACCTGAAGGGACTGGGCAGTTTTTTTCCCTCAACTTTGTTTCACTCCCGTCACAGCTCCGAGGTCCTCTCTCAGGCATCCCATCCTTATCCTGCCTGCCTGAGGATCCCCATGCTGTGCCTCCTCTCCCTTCCTCGCTGATGCCAACACCCCTGGCTAATCCTATCAGGGTGGGTGCCCCTCTCCTACTTGGGGCACTCTTACTAGGCAAACCCGCATCGGACGAGGAGCAGACCAAAGGAAACTGAAGGCCAGCCAGGAAGCCCAGCAAGGGGCATAGAGGATAGGTGCCGCACCTGATCCCCGGAGCCAGTGTTTCCCTTGTTCGGTTACCCCCCGACGTGACACATGCAGTGCTGCCCAGCCCAACGTTGGTGCTCCCACCAAGGTCAGAAAGGCAGCTGCCTGACGCTGTCCTGTATTGTAAAAGCCCAAATGCATAGCAGTGCTGCCAGTCTCCACCGGGGCCGCTGCTGCACCAGGCTACACCTGGATACCTACTCCGGCGAGAGAGCAGTCCTCGGACACTCAATCCTCTTCTCCCGCCAACCCCCAATGGCCCGGGCTCGCTCCCGGAACTCGGGTCACCGGGCGTGGCACGAGGTGTGCATCCAGTGCCTCAACCCCTCAGAGCCACCGGGCCGGACTGGACAGTTTAACCGCATAGTGTAGAAGAGTGTTTAGTAAGCAGTGGGTGGTGAGTAGGGTTAAGTGCAGGTACACCTGACCACATTAAAATACTATTCATGCACGGTCAGGTCTCCAGTCTCCTCTCTGTCTAAAACACCAAATCCACTTCATAAGAAAAATAGTACACTTCAGAGTGTGATTAAAGTATTTGTAATACACTTCCCAGGGTTTGTGAACACTCAACCTTTAACCTAATGCCTCACAAAACCCTTTGGTGTGAATTACAAATGCTTTAATGCATACCCTCGTCATGTATCATTGGTTACATATTCTACCAGTCACCAGAACCCTGACATGCGATTACTGCTTTATCGGTATACATTTGTTTTATTTGTTATACTGTAATTTCTTTCAGTTAACAGACTGGTTATGCTTACTCTGGTGCCTCTGACAGTCTGTCTCTATTTATTTTCACTTTGACATGCAAGTGTAACCCCTTGTTCCCAGGGGTTACTAGAATCCCACTTAGAATCAGTGGCAGGCAGGAAGGCAGCTTGTGAGATGCCAGTTAAATGGGTTTCACACTGTCTCACTCTGTTTTCAGTTTCAGCTGAGCAGGAGTGATGATGTCACCATAGAATCCTCGCAGCAGCATAAGCCACAATAGAATGCCAGCTGCAGGGGTTAGCAGTAGAACGTTGGGAGAGTCAAGCAGTCTGTGTGGAGACTCGAGAGATGGAGGAGGGCTGCAGTGTGCAGCTCCTCAGAGTCAAGCTCTGATATAGAGCTACCTGGAGAAGAAAGGGTTGTGTGTTCTCACCCTAGAGAGGAACACAGAAGAGACCAGAGTAAAGTGGTAGAGACAGTTTCTAGAGTTGTTCCAGTGCCCCAGCCCCAGAGGGATGGGGGTGGAATCAGGGCAATCCCTGGGCCAGCCTGGATAGGGAGAAGCTGCCTGAGAATAGAGTGGTTTGTGAGTACCTGAGACATTTGTGGGAGGGAAGCGTGGGGCACCTGCATACCCGTGTGTTTGCTCTGAAACAGAGACTATGTTCACCGAGCTAGAGTTTGAAGTAAAAGTGTCTGCCTACTGTGGGGTCAAAGAGAGACTGCCAAGTACAGAACTTTTAGTTTGTGTATGACTTGAAGCATCTGCAACAGTGGGGGTCTAGGTAAAGACACAGCCACTTATAGAACTTTAAAAAGTCAGGACACCTCCAGAGTGAAATGTAGAATGTTAAATGTGCTAAACATTTGAGACAGCATCTACAACCAGTAGTTCAAGAAGGTGTTGTAACCAAATGAATGGCCGAGTATAGATTTGGGAGCAAGAGGTGGGAGACCCCCATCTGAGTAACCAGGTTTACCTCTCCGGTTCAGTTTGGACACCTATGGTTTTCTCTTAGGCACTTGGCCAGTGTCTGAAGAAGCATCCAGATGTGGGATTGTGGATTTTCCTGAGAGCTAGAAAGTGCTCATGGGTGATTTAGGTGCCACCATCAACCTCCATGATATATGGAAAAGTGTCCTTGTACTGGCTGGGGTGCCACGTCCAAGGAATAGAAAAGAAGAGTACCAGTTTGGGCCGTGTGTGCCCAGATCGTTCAGAACCTGGGGGTTCATAGTGAAGAAGTGTGCTCTGTACCTCAGTAATCTGCATTACCAGTGAGTGTAGCTTCTGGCGGGTCCATCTTTGTTTTGTTATTCTCTGTGTTATATGAATAAAAGCCACACTCTAGAATCCCATCCTGGTTTGGACATTTCAGTTATTGCTTCCAGTGTCTGGATTTACTTGGGTGCCCTGACCAGAGGTACAAACCTAGCACAATGCTGAGCAAATGTTTTCTCCCACGGACCCAGGTTGTTGGCATGCTAAATGGTCCCCAGGTGTGAGCCAGGTAGTTGCCACACTTGGTTTGCCTGTCTGAAGGTTGGCAGGCTCAGTAGTAGAAGTAATGGGTCCACACAGAGTTCTGTAAAAATAATTTAGTAGTGACTACCCCCACCCTCTCAGGGGCACCTAGATGTAAGAGGAGCAGCCCTGCTTACAGAAACAAAGGTGGGCGGTGGGGGAGGTTACAAAATGGAGGCACCGCTGAGGATTTGTTTGGAATTTTGGAAGAAAACAAGAAAGGTTTGCTCAGACTGTGGCTAGTGTTTTGTCTTCTGGCAGTAGGTAGCCCAAAATCGGAAGCATTCGCATAAGGGATTGACCAGAGAAGTGCCATCCATATGTGCCGCTGTGTGCTGTTCATGTACTGCTGTAATTGTGCCAACATTTACCAAGGAGCTGTAAAGCCAGATTGTGTGTGTCCTTGTCCTGCATCAAAAGTTTGCCAGCTTTTACATTTCAAGTTGTGACAAGAAAAGTATGAAGAATTGTGGGAAACAAAGAGAGATTTGTGCCCTAGAGTTTAAAGTGCTGTTGTGTGGACTGGAGAGTCGCTAAGGAAAATACCATGAAAATGGTTAAAATTGTGCTCCCCCGAGGAGTCACAGTTGAAAAGAAAAAAAGTTGCTTTGCAGTTAAAATTTGCCTGCTCGACGATCGTCCATGGAGAAGACGAGCACAAGAAGAGAGAGGTTCATTTGCATGGTGTGGAGTGATTGGTGAGACTGCAATTAGTCCTGCCCCCAAGCCAGCTTCAGAGGCTGCCCAGTGTTTGAGAAGGACAGAGCGCAAGTGGTGTGCGAGCTGGTTGCCAGGAGCGTCACGGTGACTGCAAACATTGCAAAACTTAAAATATCAGACTTTTCTGTTTAAAATCGGGCTCAACCTGCATTTCAATCGAGTGGGAGAGAGCGTGGTATTCGTAAGGACAATCGGCAGGACTGCCAGCCTGCTTCAATCCAGAGGCCTCCAGGATCGGCTGTTGGCGAAAGTACCACCGTAAACACCAGCTACTGTTTCAGTGAGTACCATCCAGAGAAACAGCTCAAACTGTGTGATTTTTTCTAAAGCCAGCTGAATCTTTGTGTAAAAAGTGAGATTGTTTTGCAAAGAAGAACTGTGTAAAGTGAATCAACCTAAGCAAGAATTCTGAGCATTAGACTTGTGAGCATAATTATGGGTTCAGCAACAGTGTGATTTTCTAAGCAAAGTGAGAGACTGTGGGTTGTATGAGAGATGCAACAAGAACAGGCAATCCTGTGCATGAAATACTGTGGCTTTATGGACTTTAAGCAAGAACAAGTGATTTAAAGTGAATGAAAAGTCCTGTACAAATCATATACAGTCGTGGCATGTAACATATTGGCACCCTTGCAGTTTTTCTAATAATGCACCTTTCCTTCCAGAAAATTGTTGAAATTAAAAATATTTTGGTATCCACATGTGTATTTCTTTGGTTTGCAGTGGAATAGAACACAAAAGCAGAAACATTTACTAAGACTTAGCTTATTCCACATAGAAATCCTTAAATGGCCCGGACAAAATTATTTGCACCTTTTAGAAGTAGTTAGAAATAATTAGATTTCAAGCAGGTGATTCTCCTTCACTTTGAATTGAACTCACCTGTGGTGAGTTGCAGGTGCCTGCAATATAAAAATCACTCATTCAACCAGTTTGAATAGAGAAAGGACTCATTTTCCAGTTTTGTGTCACTGTGTACCGTAATGAGCATGGAGAAAAGAAAGACAGCCAGAGAATTGTCTGAGGAGGTCAGACAGAAGATTGTAGCAAGCATGGACAATCTCAAGGCTACAAATCAATCTCCAGAGACCTTGATGTTCCTGTTTCCACGTGACGTAATGTTATCAGGATGTTTAAGGCCCATGGCACTGTAGCCAACCTCCTGGTCGTAGCCGCAAGAGAAAACTTGATCGAAGATTGCAGCGCAGGATTGTTCGAATGGTGGAGAAAGCACTCGATCAACTGCCAAACAGATTCAAGCTGACCTTCAGACACAAGGTACGACAGTTTCAACTCGCACCATCCGTCCCAACTCAATGAAAGGGGGTTATATGATAGGAGGCCCAGGAGGACCCCACTGGAGAGAGAGAGAGAGAGAGAGAGAGACATAAGAAAACCCGACTGGGGTTTGCCAAAACACACCTAAACAAGCCAAAATCCTTCTGGGAGAATGTCCTGTGGACAGATGAGACCAAATTACAGCTTTTGGTAAAGCACATCATTTCTATGTTTACAGAAAATAAAATGAAGCCTTCAAAGAAAGAACACCTTCCTACAGTCAAACATGGAGGAGGTTCAGTGATGTTTTGGAGTTGCTGTGCTGCCTCTGGCACTGGGTGCCTTGAGCGTGTGCATGGCATCATGAAATCTGGAGATTACCAGGCCATTTTGGAACGCAATGTTGAACCCAGTGTCAGAAAGCTGGGTCTCCGTCAAGGTCATGGGTCTTCCAGCAGGACAATGACCCCAAACACACTTCAAAAAGCACCCAGGAATGGTTCAAGACAAGACGCTGGACTGTTCTGAAGTGGCCAGCAATGAGTCCAGATCTAAATCCCACTGAAAACCTGTGGAGAGATCTGAAAACAGCAGTTGGGAGAAGGCACCCTTCAAATCTGGAGAACTGAAGCAGTTTGCACAAGAAGATGGGCCAAACTGCCAGTAGAGAGGTGCAGGAAGCTCATCCATGGCTATAGGAAGCGGTTGATTGCAGTTATTTTGACCAAAGGCTGTGCTACCAAATATTAAGTCTGAGGTGTCAATAATTTTGTCAATGCCATTTCTTTTCATTTTCTGATTTAAAAGGATATATTAAATTCTGAATCAAAAACAAAGGTTCTGTAATATTAGCAGAGAAATAAATAATTGTGGAGACCAAATACTGTACTGTTGTTAATTCTAACTTATGTTTAGAGGAAATTGTGAGTTATTTGAAAAAGTGCAAGGCGCCAGTATTTTTGGCCACGACTGTAGGTGTGCTGAGTGAGCAAAACAGTACAGTCTGTACAGTTTGAGTGAACTTTATCAGTAAGCATGTAAATCGGATGCGCAGTGGCTCGAGTCAGAAACAGAGTGTTGATGCGCCAGGAGTGCTGCCACCGCCATTACAGGGTGGGGTAGTAAAGTAAACACAGCAGCAGGGAGCCATATTGTGAGACTTTCCAAGCAAAATGAGATCTAAGACAACAGTGAACTTTGTTTTTCTCTGTAGTCATGGCTTCGGATTAACCGCTACCTGGATCATGCCGGACTATGACAGTGGAAGAAGTTAACAAGTTGAAAGACATAGAGAGATGTTACTACTGGGCATGTCTTCCTCCTCGTAGTGATTCCTGGATATCCAGTTAGAGTATGCATAATGTGCCTTAAGGCTAGAAGGATGTCTTCATGATTCCTCACTGTTCTGGGTGCACAGAGAAGTAAGACCTAACTAATGCACCCAAGATTTGGTTGGCTCCATGTGAACAAAGCTTCAAGATTCTGCAATTGGCAGCACACAGCACCAGATGGAGCCTGTTGGGGAAGCCCAGCAGAGTGTGGCACAAAGGAAGAGAGTGTGGATGTACAGGCAGAGCAGAGTCATGATGATGTCTACAGCTCCGGTCACAGATGGACAGTGCAGAGGAGCATCAGCAGATCCATGGAGAGAGAGGACCAAGCCCTAGTCTCACAGGAGAAGATGAGATGGAAAGACCCGAGAATGGGAGGTGTCGACCTCTGCACCCAGTGAAGAATGGACAGTCTCGGGAGTGAAGACGACTGCTCACCATGGGCTCAGATCCTCAGTGAGGAAGAGGAGGAGAGGAAACTATGTATCCTTATGGAGAAGGTGCTAGTCCACAGCCTCGGGCTCTTGCCTCAGAGGAGCCAGAAGAATAGACTGAAGACTCCACTGCCTTGTCCCCACAAGGAGGAACCAGAGATCTGTTTTATGTAGCATTGAGCATGCGTCACTGGCAGAACCAGGACTGGCCACCCCAAGCCAGGCCAGTGGTCTTAAATTGACCAAGTGTAGTAAGGAGGAAAGACTGGTTCGTAGGAAGGAAAATGAGATCTATAGGATATCCTTTCCTACCTTTCCTCGAGAGTCTGGGAAGAGATAAAGAGAAACAGGACAGCCTGGATAGTGGTAGAAGCAACAAAAGACCTGAATCCAGGTGCAGCTTGATTTGTCAGAGATAAAGTGATCAAAGAAAATTCATGTATTGGAAAGTGGACAGGACACTGTTCATAGACACTGTAATGGATTGTGGATGGAGAGGGCCATGAGACCCTCTACAATGTGAATTATGAGTGCCCAGATGGGATAATAATTCTAGACCTGACCCATTTTGGTATTACCTTCAATGCAATAAACTTCCTGCAAATGTGCCCATGCCTACCAAGTGGAAAGCAGAGCAGTGGTAGCCAATGCTGCCATCCAGCCATTGCCATGCCTATGTTGTTCTGCCAGTCTGGTGTTCCAGGATCCAGGTGCTTCAGATTCGTCAGCCTTGCAGTGAGCCTTACAGTTCCATCACCTGGCCTTCCAGATGATATCATCCAGAAGGACATCATCCCAGCTGTTTCCTGATTAATCACCTGGGATTTCCGATGACTTCAAACCAGCTGTTCCTTTCCTGTTCCAAGGTTCCATCTCCAGTTGACGTCATCCAGAGATGACATCATCCCAGCAGTTTCCAGATGTGCCATCCTGTCGCTTCCGAAGATTTCCACCAGCTGTATCCGAAAATGCTGCCAGGAGAGTCTTCGCTAGAGATCCAGGTGCCGTACCATTTTCGTTCTTCAAGGGACTGGTAAGTCCAGACTTTTCTTATCTTATTGATATTGCAATACACATCCTACACCTGGCAGACTACAGACTGTTTGAACTGTCCACAAAGACTCTCCCTTCGGGACTACAGTCCTCAAGAACTGTGCTTCACTGGCCTCCGCCCAGAGAGACTCTTTCTTGGACTTGCCTCGGGCACTGTTGTCACTAGTTGGGACATTTAGGCATTCCATCCCCAAAATATGTATTGTATATAATGTTGATGTTTTTCTACTGTTTTCTACTTTTCTAAAAAAAAAATATATATATATATATTTTTTGGGATTCTCCAGTGTTTTGATGACAAGGGCTATGATTGTGTACTGTGTTTACAGAATAGGGGTGTGTTTTGTCTTTCTCTTTCAGGTCGTTCCTGGCAAAGAGAGAAGGGAAGACAAGAAGAGGATAGGAGGGACTCATTGAGTTCCTTATGTGCTTTAAAGCAGTTGTGTTTAAAGTACAGTGTAGTTGTTAACATGGTTAACTTTTCCTTCCACAGGTGTAGTTGTGGGGAGTGTGGGAGTGTAATGCCTAGCTGTAGTGTTAGCTCCTTGGTTTGGTTGCAGGTGCCCAGGGATGGGGAGAGGTTCCCTTGTTTTGGGTACTTTTATTTCTGGTCAGATAGGTTTCTCTAGAGGGATAAGGGGATAGACAGGCTGTGATCCTGACCTGCAGTAGATGCCACAGTGCTGGTCTATTAGGACTCACGCTCTGGACAGTTCTTCCAGGGCCACTGGTTATCCATAGTAAGACCGTAGTGTAGGGCTGATATATCAGCCAAAAGCTTCTGGGCCCTTAGTGTTGTCTGCCTGTGCCTGGTACATGGTAGGGAGAAGATAGCACTACCTTCCCATAGTCAACATATAGGGTAGAATGGCCTGATGCCTAGGGTAGGCAATGATCATGGAAAGTCATTTTCCCAAAAGTGGGTATAACCCTCTTGTTCCCAGGGGTTACTAGAATCCCACTTAGAATCTGTGGTAGGCAGGGAATGTAGCTTGTGAGATGCCAGTTAAATGGGTTTCACACTGTCTCACTCTGTTTTCAGTTTCAGCTGAGCAGGAGTGATGATGTCACCATAGAATTCTCGCAGCAGCATAAGCCACAGTGGAATGCTAGCTGCAGGGGTTAGCAACAGAATGTTGGGAGATTAAAGCAGTCTGTGTGGAGACTCGAGAGACAGAGGAGGGCTACTCCTCAGAGCCAAGCTCTGATATAGAGCTACCTGAGAGAAGAATGGGTTGTGTGTTCTCACCTAGAGAGGAACACAGAACAGACCAAGAGTAAAGTGGTACAGACTGTTCCTAGAGTTGTTCCAGTGCCCCCATCCCCAGAGGGATTATGGGGAATTCCAGGAATTCAGAGGCAATCTCCTGGGCCAGCCTGGAAAGGAGAAGCTGCCTGAGAATCGAGTTGTTTGTGAGTACCTGAGACATTTGTGGGAAGCCTTGGGGCACCTGCATACCCTGGTGAGTTTGCTCTGAAACAGAGACTATGGTCACTGAGATAGAGACTGAAGTAAAAGTGTCTGCCTACTGTGGGTAAAATACAGACTTGCCAAGTACAGAACTTTTAGTTTGTGTATGACTTGGAAGCATCTGCAACAGTGGGGGTCTAGGGTAAAGACATAGCCATTTACAGAACTTTAAAATTCAGGACACCTCCAGAGTGAAATGTAGAATGTTAAATGTGCTAAACATTTCAAGAGAGCATCTACAACCAGTAGTTCGAAGAAAGGTGTTGTAACCAAATGAATGGCAGTATAGATTTGGGAGCAAAGGTGGGAGACCCCCATCTGGAGTAACCACGTTACCTCTCCGGGTTCAGTCTGGGCACCTATGGTTTCTCTTAGGCACTTGGCCAGTGTCTGAAGAAAGCACCCAGACGTGGGATTGTGGATTTTCCTGAGAGCTAGAAAGTGCTCATGGGTGGTTTAGGAAGCCACCATCAACCTCCATGCCATATGGGAAAGTGTCCTAGTACTGGCGGCGCCATGTCAAGGAATAGAAAAGAAGTGTACCAGTTTGGGCCATGTGTGCCCAGATCCATTCAGAACCGGGGGTTCATAGTGAATAAGTGTGCTCTGTACCACAGTAATCTGCATTACCAGCAAGTGTAGCCCTGTGGGGGTCCATCTTTGCTTTGTTATTCTCTGTGTTATGTGAATAAAAGCCACACTCTAGAATCCCATCCTGGTTTTGACATTTCAGTTATTGCTTCCAGTGTCCGGATTTACTTGGGTGCCCCTGACCAGAGGTACAAACCTAGCACAATGCTGAGCAATGTTTTCTCCCATGGACCCAGGTTGTTGGCCATGTTAAATGGGCCCCTCAGGTGTGAGCCAGGTAGTTGCCACACTGGTTTGCCTGTCTGAAGGATGGCAGGCTCAGTAGTAAAGTCATGGGTCCACACAGAGTTCTGTAAAAGATAATTTGTGACTACCCCACCTCGGTGGCGCCTAGATGTGAGGGAGCAGCCTGATTACAGAAACAAAGGGGGCGGTGGGGGAGGTTACACAAGGCAACAGTGACACAGAAACTTATCAAAATGGTTGTGAGTAAAGAAATGGGATCATTAAAGTGATCCTACTGAACTATTAGCTTGTGTTTTGACACAACAGTGGCCTAATCTTTATCCCATTTATGGCTGATCCTGATGTCTGTTGCCAACTTCCCCCTCCCACCACTGTTCCTCTCTTTCAATCTACTACTTCCTCCCCAATTCTCTTTCTTTTACTTTTTATTGTTTAATCACTCTTTTCTTAAGTTAGTTATACAAATATGAAAATCTAATGGGAATACACAAGATCAGTTGGAAATTTGGTTTGGTTTCATGTGAAACATACTGTAACAGCTAAGTAAATATTCCATTTGCAATAAAAATGTATGTTGGGCATTTCAAAATCGAAGTAAATATAGATTTAAAACAAATTCTGGTCAGAACCAATATAGCTTCTCAGAGCTTTTAAAAGCACATGTCTTGACTCTGCACCCCATCCCAGTCCTCCCAATCTCGCCTGTACCTGCAAGAGGCTGTTTGCAGAATTCCTGCCTCAGCATTGCTGTCCTCACTCACTGAGTGTCCCGTCTGTTGCCACACTGCAGTCTGCCATATCAAGATGGTGGCACTGACAGAGCGGCACATGCACAATACTCACGCATTTTGAGTTGGCAGCCATCTTGGTACAGCGACCATTAACTTCCACAGTTGCAGAAGAAAATGAAGTGCCCCACAGAGGATGTGTTTATGTGACCCATGGAGGGAAGGGCTGCGTAAACAGAAACATCTGTAACTGTGCCATGGCATTGTGTGTAAGTACACTGGACAGAGGTCCAGTCACGACTTCCACGATGCTCTTTTCCAGATAATGGCATAATGTCTATGGAGCTCCGCCCAACGAGCCGTAAAATGGGTGCAAAACTGGGCGCTTCAAAGTTGACACCAAACTCCAGTGAGATACCGAATTATATAACACCTTTGTTGCTTTTGTGAAAATGCCAACAGAAAAAAACTGAAACAGAAATAAGCTGAGTGAATAATTTTTGAGAACTAAAAGATCTAAAGAATAAAAAGTATATATCATTGAGATACTAAATAAGAGCTATGAGGGGAGCGGGGTAAACCAGAGCAAGGGTGGGACTGGTAGAGACCAGAGGCCCTGATGGGTCTGGGGAAAGGGAGTGGCCACCACAGACAGGTGGGGCCCAGCAGTGCAGAGTGAAAGGGGGAGGACATGGAGGCTGAAATCCCAGTAGAGAGAGAAGGGAAGCCCTCAGGTCCCTTCAGAAGCAAAGCACCTGGGCCAGATGAGATACATCCCAGGGTGCTGAGGGAACTGGTGGATGTCCTGGTAGTCCCTCTAGTGGAGCTTTTCAACATCTCTCTGAGGACTGGATGGGTGCCCCAAGACTGGAGGGTAGCCCATGTCATGCCAATCCACAAGGGGAATCAAGAGGAGGCAGGAAATTACAGGCCCGCTAGCCTGACATCAGTAGTCGGCAAAGTGATGGAGGGTATTGTCAAGGAAAGGCTAGGGGTTACTGGAGCAAACTGGGTACTTGGACGATAGGCAGTATGGCTTTATCACAGGAAGATCCTGCCAGACAAACCTTGTTGAGTTCTATGACTGGGTGATGAGGGGCCCTGGACCAGGGTAGGCCAGTGGACGCCCTCTTTCTGGACTTTAGCAAGGTGTTTTAATTGGTACCCACAGTGGCCTGCTGGCTAAGCTGAAGGAAATGGGGGTAGGGAGACACTTGTTAAGATGGATAGGAAATTGGCTCTCTGAGCATACTCAGAAGGTGGTGGTTGGAGGTTAGCCTCATCCCATGGTGGGTTACTAGTGGGGTTCCCCAGGGGTCAGTGCTGGGGCCATTCCTGTTCAATGCCTTTATCTCAGACATCAGAAGGGGATCAGGAGTGAGATGAGTCTCTTTGCAGATGATTCAAATCTGGGTGCAGTGGTGGATGGGGAGGAGGAAGGGTGGCCTTGCAGGAGGACCTGGAGGCTCTGGAAAGGTGGTGGGAAAATGGAAACTAAAATTCAATGCGGGAAGTGCAAGGTTCTGCACCTGGGAGTCAGAAATCCAGGCCAGGGTATACCCTGGGAGGAGACATGATTCAAGTCACAGATGGTGAGAGGGACCTGGAGGTAGTGGTAGATGTCAAAATGAACAACTCAGAGACCTGTAGGAGGGCTGCGGCAAGGGCAAATAGGATGCTGGGATGCATCGCCAGGGGATTAGCTCCAGAAAGGCAGAGGTGATCCTTCCACTGTACAACTACGTGGTTAGGTCACACCTCGAGTACTGTGTACAGTTTTGCAGACCACATTTAAAGAGGACATTACACTCCTAGAGAGGGTCCAAAGGAGAAACCAAAACAATCTGGAGCCTGGGGAGAGGACCTATGAGGAGAAGCTCAAGGAGCTTGACATGTACACCCTGGAGGAGAGGAGGGACAGGGGACATGATAGAGGTCTTTAAGTACATGAAAGGGATCAATAAAGGAGGCCCAGTCAGGGTGCTCCAAAGGAAGGAAGTGCAGCAACAAGAGGTCAGGTGTAAGCTGGAAGGGGCAGGCTCAGAGGGGAGGAGATGTTATTTCACTGAAAGGGTGGTGGAGCCATGGAATGCACTGCCCAGGGAGCTGGTAGAGGTGGAGACTGTGGGACGGGTTTAAGAGGGGATGGGACAGGTACAGGGGAGGTAAATCTGACCAGGCCCAATACAGGTGGACCATCTGGGACTGCGGACAGTATAACCCAAGGGAGGGGGACACCAGAATCGTCCCTCAGTGCGGGTGCTGAAAATCGAGCAGACTCAGAGACCATTAGGCCTATTCTGCTGGCATTTTAGTATGTTGGTATGTTAGTAACAAATTTTCTAAATCCATGTTTTCTGGTTGCATTCATTTTGCTGTTAATGACAGAATGCTAAACAGTGATTAAACTGATTTGCCAGACAAATAGTACGTTATCAAATAAACTGCTTGCTGAAATGTAGATAACCTTATATAACCTCTCCTTTCTATGACTTTAATCCTGTTAAGGTTTTATAAACATATTATTTAGAATAACTAGATACCCCACAAAGTAATTTTGACCAAAAGGTGGGTGATTTTATGGTTCTTGCATATCATTAATCTCTTAACTGCACGAGTCATAAATAAATTTGTGAAATGTTTAACAAATTTCAATGTATCAGTATTTAATTATAGTTAACCAATTAAATGTTATCCCTTAATTAATGGGACTCAACTTTGCTTTGATAATTTTATTAGTAATGAAGTTTTAATTTTTTTCAAGAGATACTTATTTTAGAAATTAAAATATTTTTCTTTTAGAAATTATTTTTCTTTCTTCTTGCAGCAGTGGAAGACTAAATAGCCTGCAGTACATTTTAGAGTCTATATATGGTCTGGGGCCAGATTAACAAAACTATGTCGGCATAAACCGGTTTTTGCGGTGAAGTGGTATTCACAAAAGCTTGGTCTGCGTGCAGAAACGGGTTTGTGCAAGGACAAAGTGTAGAAGGCTATAATGCAAATGGGGAGAGACCTGCATAGTGCTGCCCCATTCACAAAGCATTACTCTCGCATGAAGACCTTTTGCTGGTCCCTGCATGGAGAAAATACCGCTCACACGAAGTTGCTTTAATTCCTACAACCCTAGTGGTTGGCAGAGGTACTTCAGCACCACCACCTGCCGATCACCGCTCAATAGGAAAATAAGACTTTCCTTGTTAGCCTAATATTATAAAATTACTTTCCCTGGTGGTAGAGGTCCCTTCCCACCAATTGCCACCAATATACAACACCCAAGTTCCCTGAAAGTAGAGCCCCTCGTCGGCAGTTTGCCCCGATATTAAATATAAGCTATCCCTGGTGTCCAGTGGTCCCCCATCCACCACCAGAGGCCCTACCTGACACAGAAATAATATTCCCTGGTGGCTAGTGGACCCTCCTCCCTCCTGGTCACTTACACAATATATTTAAATGCTTTCACTGGTGTCCAGTGGTCCTCCCCACCCAATCACCCGCTGATGTATTTAAGATTTCTCCGGTGTCAGTACTCCCCCCCCACCCGATTACCCACCCAATATATTTAAATATTTTCCCTGATGTTCAGTGGACTCTCCCCACCCAATATAGAAAAAGTGTCACTGCTGTCCAGTGTAACCCCGCATCCTGATCCCTGTATGGTAAACTGAAACATTTTCCTGGTTGTCTAGCAGACCCCTTCCTATCCCCACTTCCCTGTATACTGTATGCACTCATTGCCAGCTCAGTCGGCAGCCAGTCGTTGTGGAGAAAGGAGGACTGTTCTGGTCAGCTGCTCAGGTTCGGGATGGGGAGGCGGAGTGGTGGGTCACTGCCTGCCAGGGTGGGGGGTCCACTAGACCACCAGGGAAAGGTTTGCATTCTCTATACAGGGATCGGGGATAGGGAGAGGGTCCGCTAGACCACCAGGAAATGTTTCACTTTACCATACAGGGATTGGGATGGAGGTTACACTGGACACCAGGGACACTTTTTCTATATTGGGTGGGTGATGGGAGGGGGTCCACTGGACACCAGAGAAAACTTTTAAATATATCAGGCAGTTGATCAGGTGGGGGGAGGGACTGCTAGCCACCACGGTATATTACTTCAATGTTGGGCAGGGCTAGGGACCACTGAAAACCAGGGAAAGCATTTAAATATATCAGGCTAGTTATCGGGTTGGGGGACCACTAGCCACCAGGGAATATTATTTCTATGTTGGGCATGGCTTTGGTTGAGGTGGGGGTATGACAACACAGGGACAACTTATATTTAATATCCGGGAGCGATTGGCGACCAGCGGGGGGTGATCCACTACTACCAGGAAATCATGTTTTGTACATCAGTCTAGCAATCACCGATCGCCCCAGGAAGGGGAACCACTACCACCAGTGAAAGAAATTTTTAAAACATCAGGCCAATGATTAGCGATCAAGGGCTGGGGAACACTTCCATCAAGGAAAATAAGTTTTATATCATGGTTCAGTGATCAGCGATCAGGGGTGGGGTGACCACTAGCACCAGGGACTGCGTCTGCTTATGGGGCAGGGCTGGGGAGGGGGCCATGCTAAGCTCCATGTAGCTTATGCAAATGGACCCACAATGGGCATGCAAATGGCCACCTAGCATAATATGCCCAATGGGTTTATTTGTATGGCTGCTTTTGTGACTTGGAGACAGCAAACCTGCGCTATTTATTATGGGCCATACTCCTGGCTGCCTATCGGAGCAGCGCCAGTGGGGCAGAGCTAGTGGTATTATGGTTAGTATTACCTCAGACTAGCCTTATTCACAGTCCGATAGCGTACTCACGCTATCCGACTGAATGGCGATTCTGGACACCTGGGCAAGCGTGAAGTGCAATGCAAAGTTTGCATTGCCTTTGCAATTTTTGTGAATCTAGCCCCTGATCTTTTAGTTTGCTGGTCCTGCAGTCCTTCTAGGGCTAAATACAGTCACAATTTATTGATTTGTCAGTCAGTGTTCAATACAGTAATCTAAACTTGGGAGTAGTGTGCACAACTTCCAAATGCAAGGCTGTGAATGCTTCTAGTTTATTTAGATATTATACAATGGCAAGAAAGAATCTTGGACTGTGATTGGTCAGTCTGGGGCTGGACCCATTGTGTTATCCCAGCTTAACATCAGGGGTCTAGTCTCAGCACTATAAACCTCTTGACTGATTGTTTGCCTTTGCATTGTTTGCATCTTCTCTTAAGAAACAAAAATATTTTCCACACTAACAAAAGAGTCTTTAAATTATTTTTTATGCTGATATATAACAACAAACCATTGTATAATAGAATAATGCACTAGGGTGTGTGTGTCATGCTGTGAAAACGCCATGAATGGGCGTTGGATGCACTGGAATTATCCAGCATGACACACACCCTGTTGTGCATTATTGCTTTATTAGCATTCGAAAAATAATATGGCTGTAATGACATTGGGGGTTCTGGAGATATTTTTAAACCAGAAATGCAAAGCATGAATAGTCTATATTTGTCCAGAACCCAGAGATGCTAGCACCATTTACTTATACACTTTAGGTATTATTTTATTTGTTACATAGAGAATAATGCATGGGTAACCCTACATAATGTCATGTTTCCATTCATGACATCCAAGGGACCCTGAAAGTTTTTATTTGTTTATTGCATTTTACCAGGCAAGTGGACTGGATCAAAGATCCATTTTATGTCATGCCGGGGATAAGGGGATACAACAGTTCCCTCTCTGACCACTAAGAGTCGCTAATGTCCCTTCCCCACTACCATTCGTCCTGCCCTCTGCAACCTTCTCACCCTTTGTTTTGGCCTCTCTCTGGCTCTCACTCCCTCCTTCCCACCCTTTTTCTCCTCCATTGGGTCCATGTTAGTCAAGTGGTGTCCTTCATTAATGTCAAGTGATCATTTTGTAGTTTAAAATGAATTAGAAATCAAGCCCCATTCATTTCAATGGGGCGTGTCCTCTCTGTAGCACACATTATTACGTGCTTGAGCGCAGGGGCATGGTGGCTAACGTGGACATTCAAAACTGCAGAGGGCTCCACTATAGAAATAAAATTACGAAGTATATCGCTCAGGTACCGTATACTTTTATCAGTAAAACCAGGATAGAATGATGGCTAATGAGGGCAGCCACCACTATGTGAGAGTGGTTGCCTTACATCGGAAATTTCCTTTAAGACCATTAGCAGTTACGTAACTTAATCTTTTCCACTCCTCATTTCAAAGTGGCGTAGCAGCAAAGCTGGGCAAAAGCCTGCCCCACCTTTTGCAACAGTGAAAGATCCAGTTGTTTTCCACTTTCATTTTCTGGTAAACTTTTTCATTTCTAACAGAATTCAGGTATTTTTAAATGTTTTAAATTATTTTTTCCCTCAAGAAAAAAGTATGGTCACTTCTTTGGCTTTGAAATAGCAGTGTGGACATAAAAGGAAATGGAGCCAGAAAAATATATAAAATACACATAATAGGAAACACAGTTTTGTTTATTACATATTATTATATACCGTATATCATTATACGCTATTCAGTCTTTCCTGGTCTCCCCACAAATCATACCTGTAATAAGATTTCTTTTATCTCTGTAAGTTTTTCTGGTAAACCAATGTCAATAAATAAATAAATTCATGAATTAACTAGGAAGAATCTAGGAAAGTAACTTTAACAGCTACAGTATGTTAACATTTTGTTGACTGCTGTCTTTAAGAGTTGTCTTTCACTGACAACAAATGGCTTTGGAAATGAGCAATGCACGATCAGTCATGAAAAGGGTGTGGCTAGGGGCGGGGTTTAGGATCCGTTTTTGCCTCATCCAAAGGTGGCAACCACAGGAAAATGTCAGACTGAAGTGGAGCCCTGTCAACCTGGAGTTACAGGAAAATGTCAGACTGATGTAGAGTCCTATCAACCTGGAGTTACAGGAAATTGTCAGACTGATGTGGGAGCCTTGTCACTTTCATGTTACAGGAAAATGTCAAGACTGATCTGGGATCCCTGTCCCCTCGTGTTCACTGTCAGACTTATGTGGAGTCCTGTCGCACTGGTGTTTACTATCAGTCTGATGTGAGACCCTGACGCCCTGGTGTTCACTGTCAGACTGATGTGGGAGCCATGTCACCCTGGTATTAACTGTCAGTCTGATGCGTGAGCCCAGTCACCCTGCTGTTCACTGTCAGACTAATGCAAGAGCCCTGTCACCTTGGTGTTCACTGTCAGACTGATGTGAAAGCTCTGACACCCTGGTATTCATGGTCAGTCTCATGTGAGAGCCGTGTCAACCTAGTGTTCACTGTCAGTGCCCTGTTACCCTGGTCTTTACTGTCAGACTGATGCAAGATCCCTGTCACCCTGGTGTTTACTGTCAGACTGATGTGAGAGCCCTGTCACTCTGGTGTTCACTTTCAGACTGATGTGGGAGCCCTGTCTCCTGGTGTTCACTGTGACTGATGAGAGCCCTGTCACCCTGGTATTCATGGGCAAGTCGGATGCGAGAGCCCGTCAACCTGGCGTTCACTGTCAGTGCCGTTACCCTAGTCTTTACTGTCAGACTGATGTGGGAGCCCTGTCACCCTGGTGTTCACTGTCAGTTTGATGCGAGAGCCTGATACCCTGGTATTTATGGTCAGTTTTATGTGAGACCCTGTCACCCGGTGTTTACTGTCAGTCTGATGCGAGAGCCCTGCCACTCTGGTGTTCACTGTCAGAGCCCTGTCACCCTGGTATTCACTGTCAGACTGATGTGGGAATCCTGTCACCCTGGTGTTTACTGTCTGACTGATGTGGAGCCCTGTTAACCTGTGTATTCACTGTCAGACTAATGCAAGAGCCCAGTCACCTTGGTGTTCACTGTCAGATTAAAGTGAGAGTCCTGTCACCCTGGATTTCACAGTCAGACAGATGTGACAGCCTGTCACCCTGGTGTTTACTGTCAGGCTAATGTGGGAGCCTGTCACCCTGGTATTCACTGTCAGACTGATGTGGGAGCACTGTCACCCTTGTCTTTACTGTCAGACTGATGTTAGATCCCTGTCACCCTGGTGTTCACTGTCAGACTGATGTGAGAGCCCTGATACCCTGGTATTCATGGTCAGTCTGATGTGAGCCCTGACAATCTGGTGTTCACTGTCAGTGCCCTGTTACCCTGGTCTTTACTGTCAGACTGATGTGGAGCCCTGTCACCCTGGTGTTCACTGTCAGACTGATGTGAGAGCCCTGTCACCCTGGTGTTCACTTTCAGACTGATGTGGGATCCCTGTCTCCCTGGTGTTCACTGTGACTGATGAGAGCCCTGTCACCCTGGCATTCATGGTCAGTCTGATGGAAGAGCCCGTCAACCTGGCAGTCACTGTCAGTGCCCTTCGCTGGTCTTTACTGTCAGACTGATGCAAGAGCCCTGACACCCTGGTATTTATGGTCAGTTTGATGTGAGAGCCCTGTCATCCGGTGTTCACTGTTGAGCCGTCACCCGCTGTTCACTGTCAGACAGAGGTTGGAGCCCGTCACACTGGTATTCACTGTCAGACTGATGCAAGAGCCCTGTCACACTGGTGTTTACCATGAGACTGATGTAGGAGCCCTGTCACCCTGGTGTTCACCATCAGACTGATGCGGAAGCCCTGTCACCCTGGCGTTCACTGTCAGAGCCCTGTCATCCTAGTATTCACTGTCAGAGTGATGTGGGAGCCCTGTCATCCCGGTGTTCACTGTCAGAGCCCTGTCACCCTGGTGTTCACTGCCAGACTGATGTAGGAGCCCTGTCACCTTGGTATTCACTGTCAGACTGTTGTGAGAGCCCTGTCACTCTGGTGTTCACAGTCAGACTGATGTGAAAGCCCTGACACCCTGGTTCATGGTCAGTCTCATGTGAGAGCCATGTCACCCTAGTGTTCACTGTCAGTGCCCTGTTACCCTGGTGTTTACTGTCAGGCTAATATGGGAGCTCTGTCACCCTGGTGTTCACTGTCAGACTGATGTGAGAGCCCTGACACCCTGGTATTCGTGGTCAGTCTGATGTGGAGCCGTGTCTCCCTGGTGTTTACTGTCAGTGCCCTGTTACCCTGGTGTATACTGTCAGACTGATGTGGGAGCCCGACACCCTGGTATTCATGGTCAGTCTCATGTGAGAGCCGTGTCACCTTGGTGTTTACTGTCACTGCCCTGTTACCCTGGTGTTTACTGTCAGACTGATGTGAGGAGCCCTGACACCCTGGTATTCATGGTCATCTCATGTGAGAGCTGTGTCACCCTGGTGTTTACTGGCACTGCCCTGTTACCCTGGTGTTTACTGTCAGACTGATGTGGAGCCCGTCACCCTGGTGTTCACTGTCAGTGCCCTGTTACCCTGGTGTTCACTGTCAGACTGATGTGGGAGCCCTGTCTCCCTTGTGTTCACTGTCAGACTGATGTGAGATCCCTGTCACCCTGGTGTTTACTGTCAGACTGATGTGAGAGCCCTGTCACCCTGGTGTTCACTGTCAGACTGATCGAGAGCCCTGTCACTCTGGTGTTCACTTTCAGACTGATGTAGGAGCCCTGTCTCAATGGTGTTCACTGTCAGTCTGATGTGAAGCCTCGTCAACCTGGCATTCACTGTCAGTGCCCTGTTACCCTGGTCTTTACTGTCAGACTGATGTGGGAGCCCTGTCACCCTGGTTTTCACTGTCAGAGTGAAGAGGAGCCCTGTCCACCATGGTATTCACTGTCAGTCTGATGCGAGAGCCCGGACACCCAGGTATTTACGGTCAGTTTGATGTAACAGCCCTGTCACCGGTGTTCACTGTCGAGCCCTGTTACCCGGTGGTCACTGTCAGTCTGATGTGACAGCCCTGTCACCCTGGTATTCACTGTCAGACTGATGCCAGAGCCCCGTCACCCTGGTGTTTACTGTCAGACTGATGTGGGAGCCCTGTCACCCTGGTATTCACCGTCAGACTGATCACGAGAGCCCTGTCACCCTGGTGTTTACTGTGAGACTAATGGGAGCCCTGTCACCCTGGTGTTCACTGTCAGAGCCCTGTCACCCTGGTATTCACTGTCAGACTGATGTGGGAGCCCTGTCATCCTGATGTTCACTGTAAGAGCCCTGTTACCCTGGTGTTCACTGCCAGACTGATGTGGGAACCCTGTCACCCGGGTGTTTACTGTCAGACTGATGTGAGACCTTGTCACCCTGGTGTTTACTTTCAGAAAGATGTGACAGCCGTCACCCTGTGTTCACTCTCAATTGATGTGAGAGCCCTGACTCCCTGGTATTCGTGGTCAGTCTCATGTGAGAGCCCTGTCAGCGCCCTGTTACCCTGGTGTTTGCTGTCAGACTGATCGCGAGCCCTGTCACCCTAGTATTCACTGTCAGATTGATGTAAAGCCCTGTCACTCTGGTGTTCACTGTCAGACTGATGTGAGAGCCCTGACACCCTGGTATTCATAGTCAGTCTGATGTAGGAGCTCTGGCACCCTGGTATTCATAGTCAGTCTGATGTGGGAGCTCTGGCACCCTGGTATTCATGGTCAGTCTGATGTGGAGCCCTGACACCCTTGTATTACTTGGTATGAAAGAACAGAAGAAGGCCAGAGCCCATCAAGACTGTTCACCACACTATGTGGGACATTATTTATCTATTATCCTCAACCAAACATCTAATTTGTTTTTAAAGACAGTGGCACTAGTTGCCTCTACCAATTCTTGTGGCAAGGTGTTCCATACAATGGATGCTCTTATTGGAAAAAGTTTCCCCTTTGCTGGTTTTATAAGTTTTTACTTCAAGCTGTTTTATTATGCAGTCTCGGAACATGTCTCTTTTGGAAGTGTTAGACCACATTTTCCATTAGATCTGGTGAATTTATTAAATTAAAACCATAAGCATATCACCTCTTAATCTTCTAGTTTGAAGAGAGAAGAGACCAGTAGCTTTTAATATGTTCTGATAATCCAGGTTTGTTAATCTTGGAATCATTCTAGTTACTCTCCTTGAACCTGTTCAAGAATTGCTATGTATTTTTTGGTTTGGATTCCAGAAAGGGAGCCATAGTCCAGATATGGTCTAATGTATGCCCTATACAATGGAATAAGGCACTGTTCAGTGTGATTAACAAGTGCGTTTATTTGCCTCAAAAGTCTGTTGGTCATGCAAGCAGTTCTAACACAGTGATCATTTGATGTAAGTTTATTATTAACATATATCCCTAAATCTTTTCACAATTTGATGAGTGAAGTGGTAGTCCGTTTATATGATATATCGTTTTTGGATTATTTACCGAAATGCACTACTAAACATTTGTCTTGATTAAACTGCATATGATTTTCATTTGCCCAAAGTGTTAATTTTTCCAAATCCTTCTTTAATGCAGAAATATTTTCTTGATTATTAACCTTGCCCCCAATTTAGTATAGTCTGCAAATTTAACTATGAAGTTATTTGGCCCTGTTTGTAAATCACTGATAAAGAGGTTAAGCAATGTTGGTCCCAAGACCGACCCCGTGGTACACCACTTGTCACACTACCCGAATCAGACAAGATATCATTAATTATGACTCTCTGAGAACGATTTGTCAACCAGTTTAAAGTCCAGTTGACAATATCAGGTGACAAACCTAGATTGTGCATTTTAGTAATGAGTTTTATGTGAGACTTTATCAAAGCTCTACTAAAGTCCAAAAGAATTACATCAGTAGGGATACCCACATCTAGTAGAGTACTTATATTATTGTAAAAGATATCAGATTGGAGTGCAGGAATACTTGGGAGAAACCCATGTTGATTTGAATCATAAATTCCAAATTTTTTACAATCTTGATCTATTAGAGACTTCATTACTCATTCCATTAATTTACCTGCCACTGAGGTCAGGCTAATTGGACGATAATTTTGCACAGAACCTCTATTGCCTTTTTAAATATGGGAGTAACTATTGCTGAATGCCAACCATTTGGTACAATGCTTTCTTATGAGGATTTATTGAAAATAATTGACAAAGGTATAGAAATATTTATAGAAGTTTCGATCAGAAACCATGGATGAATACTGTCTGGGCCAGGACTAGTATTTTTTTGTTTAGTTTTTGATAGCCTGTATAATGTCAGTTGGATAGAACCTATGATAATCTACATGGTGAACTTTAAATGTACTAATAGGTGATTTTTGAGAAGACAGAACAAAATTACTTATTAAAAGAGATTCGAGGTTTCTATGTCAGATAGAGAAGAGCCATTGGTTATAATGGGACCAATGGTCCTTATTCACCTTTTTACTATTCATATAGGAGAAAAGAGATTTGTGACAGTCTTTTGTGTGAGCTAGTTTAAATTCTAGCTTATTTTTTGCCAATTTAATAGAATTTTTAAGTTTTTCACAGATAGTCTGTATTTATGTAATAGAGTAGTTTTAAATGGAACAAAACCATTCTTAAGTTTCCTAAAAGTTTAATTTTATTTTAATCTGCTTTTTAATTGTCTTGTTGAACCAAGGAAATTTTTCCTTTATTATTAAATTTCCTCTTAGATTGAATAAATGTATTTTCCAAATAATGTACAATGTGTTTAAAGTCCCAAGCTTGTTGTGTTATACAATTAAGAAGATTAGATTCCCAGTTTATGTTTGGTAAGTATTCATTGATTTTAGAAAAATTTGCTTTGTTATAATTTTTATATAGTATAACTTCCTTTGTGTAGTTTTAAACTGTTGAATTACAAAAGAATCAATGAATGATCACTGGTCCCAAGTGGATCCCAAATTTGTAAATTGCTAATTTGTTGCTCTACGTTAGTAAATAATAGATCCAAAATATTAGGACCTCGTGGGTTCAGTAACAAGTTGTTGTAATCCAGTACTAACTACCACATCTACTAGTCCTTTCTCGGCATAGGACAGTCCTGAGAATGAGTCCCAGTTAATATGAGGGAGGTTAAAGTCACCAAATATTACAGTATCTTGAGATTCTGAAAATGTGTAATTTCTTTAAACATATCAGTTGTGCAATCTGAATTTGCAGATGGAGATTGATAGATGTTGCCAATAGTTATATAGGACTGCTCCTTCAATAAGATTTTAACCCATATACTTTCCAAAGGAAAGGGAGAACACACTTCAAAGAAGGAATATCATTTTGTATGTACATACAAACTCCATCATTTGCTTATCTAATCTGTTTTAAGATATAACTTATAACCTGGAATTTCTCTGGACCAAATTGAGGATGTGTCCCACCAAGTTTCAGTTACTCCTACACCTATATTTAAAGTTTTACATTGGCTTGAGTTCTGCTAAGTTGAGTTGGTTTAAAGATCTTGCATTCAAAGCTAGGAATTTACATTTAGTTGTAATAATATTTTGGTAAGTATTCAGAGACTTGGAAATAGACCCATTCTCCCCATTGTTTTAGTTTAAACAATGATTTATGATTTTAGTGATACTTTTCCCCATAAGTGTACTACCCCTACGACTGAGATGTAAACCGTCCCAGCAAAACAAGGAAGAACGATCTGAAAATGATTCCCAGTGGGTAATATAGGGTACATCCTGCTTAAAACACCACTTTCTCAGCCATTCATTTAGGGCTTTGATTTTCTGCATCATGGTAGATGTTGCTCTCGGGACAGGTAGAATTTCAGATATCATACACAGCATCCCCTATCAAGTAACAGGTTACATAACCCACATAGTCCTGTTGTAACTGATTAAATGGGTGTTGTTTATATCATTAACACCGGCATGTATGATAACCAGTGGATTTTCCCTGCATTTGTAAAATTTAGGCATCATGGAGGTAATGTCAGATACCCTGGTTCACGGAAGCTAGAGCAAGTGTGGTTGCTCTTGTCACTATTGCATCAGGCCCTGTCAGTGTGTGTAATGACTGAATCTCTCAGGACTAACACTTGTTTTGAGACAGTAGAGGTACAAGAATCAGAAACAGGTGATTGTTTAACACACTCTGGGCGATTAACTTAATAGGTATTGATTTGGTAGCTTGAGACTTACTAGGACAAGTATTCATGGGCATTAACTCCTGATTGAAAAGTGTTTTTAAACCATTATTATCAACAGAGGGTGATCGTAGGATAAATCATGTAACACTTCATTATTTGATACAGTCAATTGCTCAAACCTATTATGAGTTTCAACAGGGGCACTATTGTGTATTTGACCGCCCTCCTTTTTAAGAGGCTTTGTGACAATGTTCTAGTCATCATTATCATGAGAAGAGGGATAATCATCCACCTTCTAAGAGGGGCAGAGGCAACAGGTATACTAGTACTAGTCGTTACAACTGTCTTCTCATCAGGAGGCATAGAAATGCTACCTAAATGTGAAGGAAACTGTTCATTAGAATGAAGTGGTTCATCCATAAGATCAATGTAACTTTCCAGTTCCCTAATATCAGTAGAAACTGGTTTAATATTATATTAATATTAAGCAGAAACGCTATCTCTGCTTCAAGAGTAGTAATCAGATGGCAATTAGCACATACATACTCGCTCCCATACTTTCCTCACTATACATCAAACACTGCATACACTTACTAAGTTATTTTTCCACTATTAAAGGTCTCTATTTACTAAGTAGAGGATATAAAATTATCTTATCCAAGTTTGTCCAATGCCAGCAGTTTCAGCATGCCCAGCGGACACAGCAGACACGCGCAAACGCAAATGTAGCTTCTTTTAGTTAGCTGCTTTCTGATCTACAAGCAAGGTAAGCAACAGGAAGTTGTAATTTGAGTCATCTGCTTTTATAGTGTCTAAGCCACACCCCAATTAAGATCTCTCTCCTCCTACTGGTTTAGCAAAGTAAGTTGATACAGTACCCTTCACTGTCAGATTGATGTGAAAGCCCTGTCACCCTGGTGTTCACTGTCAGTGCCCTGTCACCCTGGTGTTCACTGTCAGACTGATGTATGAGCCCTGTCACCCTGGTGTTCACTGTCACCCTGGTGTTCAATGTCAGACAGATGTGAGAGCCCTGTCACCCTGGTGTTCACTGTCACCCTGATGTGACAGCCCTGTCACCCTGGTGCTCAATGTCAGACATATGTGGAGCCCTGTCAGCCTGGGGTTTACTGTCAGACTTGATGTGGCAGCCCTGTTGCCATGGTGTTCACTGTCAGACTGATGTGGGATCCTTGTGTAACCCCCTACAAATGGGGCTCCCAAAAGTTTTCCTTGAACTTGCCTAAATGGTCACTGCCAGGCTGGTGTCCTGCACTGTAGCATTTTAAATGTGATTACCAGAGCCTGTATAGCCTCTGTGTACTGTCTCTTTAAGAGCTGTCTGATTGCAGCATAAGTAATTTGAGAGGAGCACTGTTGAAAGATGTAACTATTTGCTGAAAATCATTTAGAGTGACAATGACAATGTAGTTTGTCTAACCTGCCTTCTTTATAGCAAGGACTGTTTTGTTTGTCTCCACTATCTTGGTTCTGGACTGCAAATTGGACCAGTCAGTTCTGGTGGGACCCAAATGTAGCGGACTACAGGAGCTGTCTGGAGTCAAAATGTGTAGGAACTGTAGTTTGGAGCTTTTGCCTTTTTGCAACTGAAGGGGAGCCCTTGCTTTGACTGACAGCCAAATCAGCCAACCAAATCTTTTGGATCTTGGGAAGTCCCAGGCTGCTTGCAGTTCTCAGTTAGTTCTGAGCTGGGAAGTGAAATGAGAGGAGCTGAAGTGATTCTGAGCAGCAATCCTGAGTGGATTCACATGGGAGAACTGTAAAAGCGCTGAGTTTTTGGCTTACATATCTGCCTGCTGCTCCTGAGAGGAAGAAGAGAATTATTGTGGACTAAATCAAGTTTGTGTGACTAAAGTAAGTTACTGAAGTGGGCCAGGCTCAACCTGAAGAAGTCCAAAGATTTTGCTGAATACAACTGACCTGTCAGGAGTTCCAGCTACCCCTAAGCTCCCAGCGTGTGCCAGAGACTTGCGATTGTGATCGGGAGCAATTTGCCTAGTACAGTAGAATTCCCGTACATGTAAATGTGCTATGAGCTGCTAGTGAGTTGTGAGTTAGTTCCCCACTGTGTGAACTGTGTTCTGCTTGCTGGATGCTGTATCCAACCCAAAACGGACTGCAGCCGAATTTGTCTCCATGCAGTCTGGGCCTTGCCAGACTGGCCCTGCCAGACTACCCACTGCACAGGGAAGCAATCGACGAAAGACCTGCTCTGGGATCAGCCCTGCTCCATGCTTGAACAGGAATGACGCCTCATGACTTGTATGGGCCCTGCTTCTCCTGGCATTCCAGATCAACCACCTGCAGTCTCGATTTTCATCCAGCCTGTGTCCAGTCTTGGGTATTGTGAGTAAATACCAGGGTAGCTCCCTGCAACAACAGCTTAATCTGAGTGTATCATCTAATTGTCTTGTTGTTTCGCTTCCTTTACAAATCGACCCTCTGGCTCCGGATTACAAATATTGTGTACTGTGCATGTTGTGTTTTCCATCACAGGGTCCCAACCAGCTGCAACCCTGGTCAACGGTCCTGGCTATCCCATCTCTTCTCCACCTGGGTATCCAGAGCTGGACTGTGTGGAGGGACTCAAAGCGTATGCATAACTGCTTGATTGATATAACCTTTAAGCTAATTAACCTGATTTTGCCCCAGCCTTGTTCAAGTCCCTGAATAAATCAGATCTAACTTTGTCTACATGTAATCTGACTGTGGTTCCAGTTTATGCTCAAAGTACTGTACTGTTGCTGTTTGCTGTCCATAACCTTGTTTTACAAGGGGTCCCCAGGGTCGAGCCAGAGGAACAAGCCCTGGTAGTACGTGCAAACAGTGTGGGTACTGTGTGGTGTACCAGAGGTATTGTGAAAGTGATTATTGTACAGTGTTCAGACCACCAGAGGGAAAGAAGGGGTTACAGTGTCCCGGAGGGCTGTGCCCAGGTTAGCTTGACCACTACCAACCCTGACCTCCAGGTGGAGGCACCCATTTCAGAACTCAGGCCCTTAACCTGCTACTAGCCAAGCAGGCAGGGGTAGTAGCCCTTGGGATAGCACCACCTAGGGGTTACACTTGTCATCCTGAAGTTACAGGAAAAATTACAGATCTGGAAATCCTGTCACCCTGGTTTTATAGAACATGTCCAACTGATCTGGGAGCCCTGTTACCTGAAGTTACAGAGAAAATGTCAGGGAAATCTGGGGCAATAGTGTCATCACCCCGTTTTAAGAGGGCCATAGCCCCCATCAACTGAAGCCAAAGGCCTTCAAACAACTGAGTGAAGTCCTGTGCTTAAATCCCCATGCCCACCACTTACAGAGATGCTGTGTCAGTACTGCCTGCAGCAGTCACGCATCTGCATTTGCACAACACATCTTTTTAGCTTCAGTTGCTGGCAGTGGGGCTTATGAGGCCTCCCAGTGGCATAAGGTTAAATGCATTTATGTGGTCTGTGGTCAGTCTAGCCCCAGTTTGGAGGACAACTCAAATGTTGTCTGGTGATGGTCACGGAGTCAAACACTGATGGGGACTATGAAGTGTGCGCGGTATCATGCAGTGCTTGAGGTGAAGCCACAGCCTCCAAATTACAGAGTCAGCAACTGGCATTGCATGATGCACCATAAACTGGTGGGCTATCATGGACTGGGGAGGTGCAAGAAGTGGTGCACACAGTACTGACTGAGAAGCTGGCAAGGCAAGTACTGGACAGGCATGTGGAAGAGGAAGGTGGGAGTGATTGCTCTGTGTGGCACACACTCATGACTCATCACTGTCTGATGTGGCAGTCAGGTGAGTGTAAGGTGTGGAGACAATGTGACTGAATCTCTCAAAACCTGTCTGATGATGAATAACATAATGTGATGCCACACTGGCTAGAGAAACAACAAGTCATGTGCTTTTCATGCTCACTAAGTTAGTAGGTGAGCTGGTTGTTTAGTTCAATTGTGAATGTGAGACTCACATATATGCCCTCAGATCCATGGAGAAAAGATTAAGATTCAGATTTGTTACTTAGAGCATCATAAAAAAAAAAACAACTGTGAGTTGTGTGGGTGTCGAGATTTTTTAAAGCCAGGCTTCAATTCAACCTTATACTAAAAGCTGGCGTGGGAGAATACATAAAGAACTTAATTCAGCCACAAAATGAAAGAAAAAAAACTATATAAGCATTTTTTAGCATTTACACCAATTCCAAGGGTAGGCACTGACTGATATTATTAACTGATTGGTTAAAAATACCTCTCTCAGTAATATGAAGATTTTGCCAGTATTGCTTTAATATTTCTGTGGAGCAGTGGTGTCTAAGATCCTGTAATCATCCCAGTAGGTCTACTGGGACAATGGTGCCAAGGAGTCTTTGTCCTTTCCCATCGGATCTACTGGGACAAGGGTGCCTGTGGTGTCATGTCAAATTCCCAGTAGATCTGACGGAGATGTCTCACCTTCCCAGCAGATCTGCTGGGACAATTGTGCCTCTACGGACATTTTACCTTCCAGGAGATCTAATGGAACAATGATGCCCATGAGGTACTCTCACTTTCCAGCAGATCTAATGGAACAATGGTGCCACTGAGGTTCTTTCACCTTCCCAGCAGATCTAATGGAACAGTGGTCCTCTGGAGTCCTGCCACCTTCCCAGCAGATCTGCTGAGATAATTGTGCCTCCAGGGTCCTGTCACCTTCCAGCAGATCTGGTGCCTCTTGGGTCATGTCACCTTCTAGCAGATCTAATGGAACAATTGTGCCTCTGGGGTCCTGTCACCTTACCAGATCTGTTGGGCCAGTGATGTCTCTGGGGTCCTGTAACCTTCCAAGTGGACCCATTGGGCCAATGATATATATGGGGTCCTGTCACCTTCCAGCAGATCTGCTGGGACACTGCTGTCTCTGGGGTCCTGTCACCTTCCTAGCAGATAGTCAGAATAGCAAAGAAAACAGAGGGACACACGGAGGGTGACAGGAAAAAGCAGAGTTACTGAATGGCTACTTTTCTTTGTTTTTACTAAGGAAAGAGATGACAGCAGACCCAAGCTAGGGGAAACAGCACCTCTGGTAAGGAGGTAGACTCAGGATCATTCCAAGGGAGAGAGTCCTAGAGGAACTAGGGAAACTCAAGGTTAATAAAGCAATGGAGCCTAACAAAATACACCCCAGGATACTCAAGGAACTGAGGAAGAGCTGGCAGAACCACTGGCACAACTCTTCAACCTATCTTTGGAACAAGGAGTTGTCCCAAAGGATTAAGAAGAGCCTATGTGGTCCCTCTTCATTAGAGTGTGAATAGGGAAGTCCTGGGTAACTACAGACCAGTAAACCTCACATCGATTGTGGGCAAGATTATGGAAGCACTCCTCAAAGAAAGAATCATCTCCTATCTGGGGAGAGCACAACATTAGATCCTAGACAACTTGGGTTTACAAAGTGGAGATCATGCCAAACAAATTTAATAGACTTCTTCAACTCTGTGTCCAAGATGGTGGACAAGGGCGGAGCAGTGGATGTAATCTATCTAGATTTCAGTAAAGCATTTGACTCATTCCACATAGAAGACTGCTAAAGAAGCTAGCCAACCTAGGAGTGGGTCTGAAAGTAGTAAACTGGGTGCAAAAAACTGGCTGAGTGGGAGAACCCAGAGGGCTAGTAAACAGCACACTATCAGAAGAAACAGAGGTGAGCAGTGGGTGCCTCAGGGTCACTATTAGGTCTTATCTTATTTAACATCTTCATTAGTGACATAACTGAAGGTTTAGAGGGTAAAGTGTCGGTTTGTAGATGGCACAAGATCAGTAACAAGGCAGTCACTCCGGGCGGGGTGCAAAGGATGAAGTCAGACCTGAAGAAACTGGAACAATGGTCTGGAACCTGGCAAGTGAATTTCAACACGAAAGAGTGCAAGGTCATATACTTGAGGAGAAACCCGGAGGAGGAATACGTCATGGGAGGAGTAAGACTGGAGGCCACGAAGGCGGAGAGGGCCTGGGGGTGATTATTAGGGACAACCTAAAAAGGCAAACTGTGAAAAGGCGGCAAATAGGATGCTGGGTCATGTAGAGGAAGCTACAGCAGGAAAAGGGAGGTGGTGCTCCCCTACAGATGTCTGGTGAGGCCGCACCTTGAGTACTGTGTGCAGTTCTGGTGACCACATCTCAAAAGGACATAGATTAGAGAGGGTTCAGTGCAGGACAACTAAAATGATATAAGGGCCACACGAGACACTGTATGAAGTTAGATTGAGGGAATTCAATATGTATTCTCTCGAACAGAAAAAGTATTAGGGGACATGATAGAGACTTTCAAATACCTAAGAGATATCAACAAAACTCAGGTACAAGACCTGTTCCTGGGTAGGAGTTACACAAAACCACAAGGCATGATATGAAAATTGAGGAGGGAAGATACAGGGTAATGCAAGGAAGTTCTTCACAGAGAGAGTGGTGAACCCATGGAACAGTCTTCCCCAGGAGGTGGTAGGGGTCAGGACGGTCAGAAGTTTCAAACATGCATTGGATAAATACAAAGGCAGCATAGCACTTGGCAGTAAATGGGGTGGGGGTAGTTACTCTAAAATGGGCAGACTAGATGGATCGTAAGGTCCCCTTCTGCCATCACTTTTCTGTGTTTCATGTTTCAGATCTGCTGGACAATGGTGTCTTTGAGCTCCTGTAACCTTTCCAACAGAACTGTTAAGAAAATGGTGTCTTTGGGGTACTTTAAATTTGTCTCTGGGGCCCTGTAACCTTCCCAGCAGATCTGCTGTGACAACAGTGTCTGAGGTACTCTTAACATTCTCTGCAGATCTGCTGGAACGGTGGTATCTGTGTCTGAGGTCCCTCATCCAACCCAGCAGATGTTATGGAACAGATGGATATGGAGCAGAGCAACATTCCTAGCAGATCTGCTGAGATAGGGCTGTCTGGGTTAAAGGAGAAGTGCACTGAACCCGAAAATCATTTTCTCCAGTGGAAGCTGTTTTTTAAACAGTGGTTCCAAATCTGTTCCATTTGTACTGGCCTATTAGTAAACTCAATGGTTGTGTGTGATTCTTACACTGGTTCTAAGTACCATTTTAGTAGTACTCTACTGATATAACTTATGTCCTTCTGAACCACAGAAGTCTATAATAGGGCATGGATGCACTGTGCCAACAATGGAAGAGCTGAGCAGGAACATAAACTACATCATGGATCAGTTCACAATAGCAGTCACATTTCAAGCTTGGAGTCTTAAAAAACCACACAGTTAACAATCAGTTGTTTTTCTGACACTGCCTTTACCATCAAAATGAGGGGAAAAAAAATCACCATTTTAAGTTTAGGCCAGTGGGATGCTGGGATGCAAGGGAGGAATTTCCAGCAGGAGGAGGGAGACTGTGTTGCCACTATATTGGTTGCAGGTTAGACCCCACTTGTACTAATGTGTCCAGTTCTGCAGGCTGCACCTCAGAAATGACATGGGCAGGGTGGAGACAACTAAAATGGTGCAGGGCTGCACAAAGCCTTACAAGGAGAAAGAGGAATCTCAAACATGTACACCAAGAAAGAAAGGAGAGCAAAGGGGACATCATAGAGACCTACAAGTACCTCAGATGGGGTAAAAAAGGTGCAGGAGGAGAGTTCTTTAAATAAGAAAGAGCACCAAGACCAGAGGGCATGGAGTGAAGCTGGGGATTAAGATTTTTTTTTTTTTAGTTATTCTTTGGTAACGCAGGTAAGCCCACTAGGCACCAGTGCCTGTTTTGGCTCACTAGGCACCGTGCCAGTTTCTAAAGGCAACCGGGGTCACTAGGGTGGTTGGAGTGACTTGCCCAGAGTCACACAGTATGCAAGTGGAGGTCGCTGGAATCAAACCCAGATCTAAAGGATGCATCAAGCTCATTCACAGCTCTATTCTAACCTCTACGCTACACTCTCAGCCCAGTATAGACTGGTGAGAAGTACTACAGTACTTCACTGTAAGAGCTGTAGAACAGACTGCCAGCAGAAGTAGTGAAGGTGAAAACAGAAGGTGGCTTCATGCATGGGATAGACATGGGGAATATTAGTAAACAGGCAGAGAGGTGGTCATGACAGCCTGAACCCCAAGTTCTTACTTTTTACATTGTTCCCAACCACTCATCTGTTTATTGAATTTATGTGTTATTCATGTTGTCCTGTCCCGGTCACCCCTGAAAAGGGACTGCATTGTCTCAGTGGGCTTACCCGGCTATCAAATTCAATCAATCAATAAATAAATAAAGTCACCAGGTACCAGTTAGTGTCTGCGAGAGAAAGACTAGGCAGGAACCATCTGGGCAGACTGGTATGGGCAAGTGGTCCTTTTCTGCAAATAAATTCTATGTTTCTAAAAATATCAGTATTTTCTGGGAGGCTTATCCCTGGATCCTCTTGATTAGTGGGGGTTTAACTACAGGGCATTAGTGACATTCCTTCCACTTCCCCCATTTCATTACTTGATGATGCCCCTATCCAGGACCATGTCACACTGGATTTAGAAGGAAAATGTCAGACTGATCTGGGGCCATCACCCTTGAAGTTACAGGGAAAATGCCAGACTCATCTTAGATCCCGTTACCCTAGCGTTACCGGAAAATGTCAGACTGATATGGGACCCTTCACCCTGCAGTTAAATTTCAGATTGGCAGCCCGTCACCCCGAATTAAATGTCAATCTGATCTGGGAACTCCTCAGTGTCACCTTGACATTAGGAGAAAAATGTCAGACTGATCTAGGAAAATTGTCATCCTGGAGTTACAGTGAAAATGTCAGACTGGATTAGGAGCATTGTCACCCTGGAGTTACAGGAAAATGTCCGACTGATCTAGGAGCATTCTCACCCTGGAGCTACAGGGAGCATGTCTGACTGTTCTAGGAGCACTGCTGCCCAGAAATTAAAGGAAAAATATGAAAATGATCTAGGAGCCCTGTGGCACTGCCAGACTGACGGGAGCCCTGTCTCACTGGAGTTATAGAGAAATGACCGACTGATCTGGGAGTCCTGTTACACTGGAGTTACAGGGAAAATTTCAGACTGATATGGGAGCCTGGGAGAATGTAAATCTGTTGTCTTGGAATTGCAGAGGAAATCCCAGACTGCTCTGGGATCCCCATCATGCTGAAGTTACAGGAAAATGACAGACTGATGTGGGAGCCCTGTCACCTATGAGTTACAAGAGAAATGTCACACTTATACGGGAACCCTGTCACCCTGAAGTTACATGGAAAATGTACAACTGACCTAGAGCCACGTTACCCTAAAATATGACTGATCTAGGACTCCAACCCCGTCACCTTGGTGTTACAGATAAAATGCCAGACTGCTCTAGAAGCATAGGACTCGACTTATTTTTCCCGGGGTGCTCAATAAATGACTAGGATCTGGAGGCCACTAAGGCCCCAGAAGCTTTGGCATGTTTGGTGTTCTGTGGTGCATTCTGAGGATTTTACTGCACAGATAGTACAGCATATAAAGAAGACAAAACATGTCAAGCAGTTCTGGGCCAGTAATGGCATTTATTTAGAATTTTAGCCAGGAAAGGCACATTGTACCAAATCTAGTTACCCAGTGCAACACAGGAGCACAGCACGGTTAAGTGACTTCTTAGGGTCACAATATGCAAGTGCCGGTTGCGGATTCAAACCCATATCTGCTGGGTCTCCAAGGAGCGCTAACACTTAAGCTATGCTGCTGCCTTTATTCTTCAGTACACTCAAGAAATACAGTTACTGACTATAACTGTTTATCACTAAAATTCTTGGGGCTTTTAATAGTAAAATGCGGAGAAATGCATTTAATAAATGGGCATTGTTTTGACTGGGTCATAATACTCATAAGTAATCAGGGTGCAATGCAGTATTTACATAGGCTTGCTCATCAGCAAATAACATGTCTCTTATTTTATAGCAAAATAGATAGAAAGAAATAATGAAAGATTACTAGAGTTACGTTAATCGTCTGTCTTCGACTCTCTTCACAGAGGGCAGTACAGAGAGCCACAGTAGTGGTGTACTTCAGCCTGTATGCAAACTGTCCCTGCTGGGTGGGCTATAGTAAACTACTGACTGCTGCTGACCTTCCAGAGACCCCTCATGAAAACGAAATGCTGCATCTTATGGGTTAACTAACGGCAAAGAAACACTAACTGAATATGTTAAGTTTGCCATCGTTTCTCCATACTAAATACTGATCGTAAACAAACACTGACTGGTAACCTGCCACCTGATAGAACACAGTCACTAATATCATTGACAACCTGCTGGGTACCACAAACTATCTGTGCTTCACTACTTTTCTACATGTAGCACAGACGCAATACTTCCAAAATAAAAGTATATTTCTAATATACAGTGTACTGAAAGGACACAGGCTGGCAAGCTCAGTACATACACAATTTAGAGAAAATTGTTTAGCTTTAAAGCAGCAGTACTACGAAATCAGGAAGTGACCAATCAAAATTCTGTTTTTCAGCTGTAAGCATGCGCCAAAGTTCCAGTTTCCATACCAGTAAAAATTTTTCCCAGTCGTCCTTAGTTTTTTAGATATTTGCAATTTATTTGAAGTGTTGTGGCGCTACAACAAATATGGCGGCTGATTAATTTCAACCTGAGCTTTTTCTTCAGGTGCATCACGCCTTTTGACAACAGCAGAGGGACCCTCTGCTGACCATTCCTGATGTCCCTGCAAGTCATTCAAATGTGCAGTTGGCAGTAGAGAGGTTCCAGGCAGCACGCTGGGTGGCAGAAATGTAAACAAAAGCCGAGAATAACTGAGCAAATTACTTCGGCGATAGTACAATACCGACGGTGAAATAGTACCAGGTATATGATTAGCAGGGCACAGGGAATAAACTGACAAAAAGCGCAAATTTTTTTTCAGAGTACTGCTGCTTTAAGGTGCACCCAGCAGCAGAACATACCTCATGCCGTAAGCATACAACAACATTTCTGAAGTGTTATTTTATACAGATTAAATTCAGTTCAGTTTTATATTACGCCTTCCACACTGGGTATATCGAACATTTTACAGTGAGTATGACAAACAAGTCACATAATCAAAATCTGATATCAAGCATTCCAACCAAGTTGTATTATTTCCATGCTAGACTTGGAACTGACCTTGTGAAAACAGAAGTCTCGCTTCCACGCCTTTTGCACTCGATTTCCACAACAATTCAGATAACACCGCCCCTCCCAACTCAATTGAGCCACACACAACACTTACCTTTCAGTACACAGAGTTCTGGCTTCACTGATTAGTGGTAAAATCTCTCATGGATCAAGCAATATTACAGAACAGTGTGCCAAACCTGTCCAGGGCTACCTGTGACTGTGTCTCTTAGTTCCCTTCATGGTCGCCTCCTGTTTCAGTAATCCTCTCTACTATCCCCCACCACAGTTTTTCTTTTCCCTCCTCTACTCCTGTATTACAGTTCCCAACCCTGTCTCCCACCCTTCCTCTTCATCTTCCTCCTCCCAGTTACCCACCTCACCCACTCTCTCTTCCCATCTTCCCAACTCTTCCTGTGACTACTTGTTATTTACTACCTGCCTCCTCTGACTGATCCCATCCCCTTATGTTCACTTCCTCCCTCTGCCCTCCACAGGCCTAGCATACCCGATATACCCTCCATTCTAAGCCTGTGGCAATGCTACTTCTCTCTTCCTTTTCCTTTGACAATGCCACACTGGCAGCATTACAAATCTGTATATATTACTGGAGTTATCAATCTCTCTTATTTGTATGCCTTGCACTGATAATCTAATTGTTAACTACACCACCTGGAATCTTTCTTTTTCTCAGTTTATGTTACCCTGTAATGTATTTGTATTAATCACTTGTCAGTTTGTACTATCTATCTCTGTATACTGACGTGGAACCTTTGTAAAGAGCCACTGGCTCAAAGGTGTATATCTGAAATTTAATAAATAAAATAAATAAATAAATTAACAGACTTGTGACATATTACTTACTAAACTGGTCCATGTTCCATGATAATGTCCAATGAAGGTCTATATGGGATCATAAACTTAGTGTTGGGTTGTGAGACAGAAGAGGGTTTATTTTATTTTATTTAATTATTTGAATTTTGTTGACCGGTAAGACCACTGAGACAGATACAGTCCCTTTTTAGGGTCGACCTGGGGTCACATGATACACAACAGTACAACAAATATCACAGAGCAATACAGTATACAGACAGGAATAATGCATGTCATCAGTGAAACATTATCAATTCCATGTACAATTGGAATAGAGCCATACAGAGCTATGCACCAGCATATATTATACAGAGTCAGTTCTCCAGACAAGTGGATACTGCATAGTGCTATAAGTGCATTAAGGAATAGAGATTGGGGGAAGGTGAGTGGAGATGGATAGGGGTAGGGGCAGGGAAAAGAGTTGCATCAACGAGGGCAGGAGCAGGAGATGTGGGAAGCAAGGGAGGCATGGAGGCTGGTCTTAAATAGAGGAAGAGAGGTGCTGTTCAGGACATGTGGAGGCAGAGAGTTCCAGCTAGAAATAGCAGCAAAGAGAAGGCCCTCCTAGTGGGGTCAGGCGCAGTTTGGGTATATCAAGGAGGGATAGGGATGTTGAGCGAAAGCTGAGGAGTTTGTCTTATGCAAATTATACTCATTAGACGGGGGGGTGAAAGAGTGGACAAATTTGTGGATAAGGCACATGGTGAAATACTTCAATTTAGATTTGTAGGTTAACCAGCCCAGCGAGGAGAGGACTTTGCAGCGTAAGCGTGACGGGAGTTGGTCCTAGGGCGAACCTCCCGATTCTATGGTAGGCCTGGGAAAGGAGAGAGGAGAGAGAGAGAGAGAGAGAGGAGGGAGGAGGGAGAAGTAGACAGCAGCAATGGGGCTCCATAGGTCAGGAGGGTGAGAGAGATGCAGAGGCAAATCTTAGGCTGGAGGCAGAGGTGAGAAGCGGCAAATTTGTAGAGTAACCCAAGCTTCTGGTTCACAGTTTGACAATGTTGGAGACATGAAGATTGAAGGAGAGTGCCGTGTCCAGGATGAAGCCCAGGTATTTGAAGGACAAGACTGTCTCCAGGGAGTCACCCTTGCTTGATATGATATTAAGGGAGGGTTGAGGGTCCTTTGTAGAGGGTGTCGGAGAACAGCATGCATTTAGTTTTATTAGTGTTGATGACCAGTTGACAACAGCTGAACCAGTCCTCAGGGAAGCAAAGTCATTGCAAGATCCCAACTAATTCTGTCGGTATTTGATGAGGAGCGTAGATAATGGCATCATCGCAGAGAGGTGCACTGAGGCACCACCACAGGATCGGGGAGGTCATTAATGAAGAGGAAAATAGAAGTGGACCTAGGATGGATCCCTGTGGTACTCCATGTGTTATATGCCTGGGTTGAGAGAAGGAGCCATTCCATTTGACTCTCCGAGAGCGGCAGGATCGTAACTTTTACCCAGTTCCGGGCATGGTTATCAACCCTAGAGTGTGGAGCTGGTGGAGCAATAGATCATGGTTTACCAGATCCAATGCTTGGTAAGGTCAACAAAATGGCACCTGCAGCATGTCCGACAACCATGGCATGGTATATGTCTGTAGTTACTTTTATCAGGGCAGTTTGGGTGCTGTGATTCCTTCTAAATCCATGCTGATCGGGGAAAGTATGTTGTGTTATTCAAGGTATTCTTGGAGTTGTTTGTGGACTATACGCTCCTGTACTTTTGCCAGGTGGCAGAGGAGGGATATAGGTCTATAGTTGTCGCATAAATGGTATTGGAACCCCCTTATGTATTGGTACTACCACTGCTATTTTCCACTTATCAGGTACTATATTGGACAGGAAGGACCGGTTGAGGAGATCTCGGATCGGGCCTGCAAGTGCTGATGCCCCTAATTTGAGAGATTTTGCCTTTAGGAGTCATGCCCAGCTGAACTATCAGGATTAAGGTTTTGGAGGAGCTTCTGGACCTCTTTGAGTGTAGCAAGTTTCAGGTGGAACTCCGGCGCCCATCAAGAAGCCACTTTATAAGCGAAGCCAAGTTGAGGTGGGGAATTGTTGAACAGGTGAGTTATATTTGTCAAGATCTGTGAAGAAGGTGTTAAATCCTGTAGCTATGGATGCAGAGTCGGTGAGGTAGAGCCGTTGGCGAGGAATGTGCTGGGGAGGTGGCAGTGCGTCCGTTTCAGCAGCGAGTTAATCTGGCGCCAGAAGTTCTTTGGGTTGCAAGAGGTTTTCCGCTTGGAGAGATTTAAAGTGTGAGCGCTTGGCATTCTGTGGAAGGGACTGTTTGCATTTGTTCCCTGGATGCCGATAGGTTTGCCAGTCCAAGGAAGATCACTTTTTTGTAGGTCTCCATGCTTTGTCCCTATGAGACATGAGCATCCTAATTTCCCTAGTGAGCCATGGTGCCTTGACACCCTTCGATCTACATTTTTCAGGGTGCATTTGGTTAATTATGTGTGTAAGTTGTGATGAAGAAGTCTAGGGCATGATTTACGTCGGAAGGGCATTAATTGATGTCCAGTCCGTGTTAGTGATGGAGGTGACAAAGCGGCCTATGTCAAATTTAGACGTGTCGTGGACCAAGGATATCTTGGGAGGGGGTTGAGGTAGTTGTTTCTCCACACACAAAGGTAGGCGAGTGGCTGCTTAGGCAGTCAGACAGTACTCCAGCTGCTTTTATCCTTGGTGGGCAGTTTGTAACTATCCAGTCAAGTAATGTATGTTTCCCAGATTTAGTGTTGATACAGGTGGGGTTTGTATGAGCTGGGTAAGGCTTGAGTCAGCCAGTGCAGCATGCAGTTTCACAGCCTGTGGGTGTAGCCAATCCTGGTTAAAATTTCCACAGAGTATGAGGTCATGGCCAGGGAGCTTATCTACGGAATCTAGGAGGGAGGGAGGGTAGACTGGAAGAGACTGTACTAGGGGTATGTAGACACACCCAATGGTCAGCTTTTGACATTTCCAAGCGTTAGCGAGGCAAAGAGTAGGTCAGCTATGGGTGTATCCCATCCGGATTAGGGAGTTCAGTGACATCCAGATTAGACCTAAAGTATAGTAGGATGCCACCGCCTTTTCCCTATCCTGTCTTTTCTGAGACAGCTGTAGCCCTGTATGGCCACCTCGTGTTGCTTGATGGCTGGCTTGAGCCAGGATTCAGTAATACAAAAACATCTGGTGCCGTTTGTGTGACCCAGGCCTCTAGTTCCGCCATTTTGGGTGAATACTTTGGATGTTAATATGAGCAATTATTAGTCCCTTCATCTGCGGTATAGGCAGTGTAATGTGTGGCGGTGGAGTAAGGCAGGTGGGCCCAGGGTTGGTTTCTATGTCGCCTGCACATGCAAGCAGGAGAGGACTGAGAAATGGAGCCCTAGAGAGACATGAGAGGAAAGCATACCTAATTCTGTTGATCCTTGGGGTATGTGGAAGTGTTTATAGAGCCAGTGCCCCAGTAGTGCAGTGTCCCGCTTTTGGGAGACAGGGGTGTAAAGGAGCACCATAGAGGATTCTGACCATATGAGGCATGGGGGAGGTGTAGGCACTGTTCCGAAGTTGTGATGTGTTGCATTAGCGACACTGTTGCTTATACAGTAGCTGAGAAGAATAATACTGGTCAGGGCCGAGATAATGTATAGCTTTAGCATGATGATGTCTGACCAGGGTGAGGTAACCCAGGTGGGAGGAGCTAGGTCAGTGCTGGGAGGCGTTAGTATTATGGGGCAAAGCTGAATCCTAGGAAGGCAACATTTGTACCTGGAGAATTGGGACTAGTCGGGCGGTTGGAGAGTTAATTTTACAGAGGAGACGGGATCTGATACAAGGACTATGGCCAAGGAAGCAGTTTTGAGTGGCAGGAATGAGAGGTGATAGATGGCGAAAGGCTACCAATGAGCAGGAGGGTGGCTTTATGCCTATTTAATAGGGGCGGGGTCGAGTGTACTTTTCAAAGACAATGAGCGCTGAACATTATAAATATTTTATTTATCTTAGTGCCCAGCTCAACTGGTTCAGCTTCTAGCCAGTGCCTATGCTGTCAAGGTACTGTTGGTCACAGATCTCACCCCTGTCAGACAGCTGCCTTTATGGTTGCCATAATTAAACCTCACTAACACTTGGCACAGTAGATCAAACCAAGTCAATGAATTTTCAGGTGCGGGTCTAAGAAGGTCTTGCAGCTGTAGTTATATGAAACTAAGAGCTGTACAATCTGGTAGACTTGACAGACCTGTGGGCCTTTTCTACCAGCAATTTCGTAAGAATAACAAAGTCATGAATCTTGAGTCCACAGGCTTCCACAACTGGGGTGTGTGTGTGTGTGTTATTTTGGTGGGGGGATGCCTAGCCCAAACATAAAACTCTAAAATCTAATCCCCACTGGACGGAGCCATCGTGGTATATGAAGGGCTAGCCACTATGGTAGTGCTGGGACTTCAGTCCCTATCTGTGTGCTGAAACAAATGAAATACAGACTGAAACTTGAGTGAACTTAGTCCCAACTCATGACATGGTCCCATGTACTGCACAAGTCATGATATAAACAAGCACTCTGTATGATATATGCCCAGGAAAAATCCACTAGCAATCCATAGGTGCCGACTCCATGGATGCTGGGTTGCTCAGTCACCCACAATGTTTTCAGGGCAGCCTGCAAAAGACTAAAGGGAACCTGACCAATGGTCATAGGAAAAATACTGTCTCCTGCAGCGAGCACCCAAAATGTTCATAAAATTTAAGTTAGTACGCCTGTTGCGTTCTCTTTATCATGGACAAACACCACTAGCAATCATTGTCTTTCATGAACTGTCTCCCATTATACAATGACAAGATAAAATCCTGGACTCTGGTTAGTCAGTCTTGGGCTGGAAGCGTGATGTTATCCCAGCACAACATCAGGGTCTACTCTCATCATTATGTACATTATGGCTCTCCTTTTTTTGCATCTCCCTTAAGAAACAAAATATTTTTCCACATTAATAAAAACATTCTTTAAAACTATTTTTTATTTTATATATAACAACGAGCCATTGTATAATAGCAATAATGCCCTCCAGGCGTGTAGTGCGTTGGGATAATGTCACGCCTCAGTTGTTGGCAGCACTCAGCCTGCGGCCTCGTGCTAACCACCTGAAGCGTGACGTTATCCCAGCACGACGCACATCCTGTTGGCATTATTGCTAAATGACAAACAGCACTCAGGATCACTGCCTCAAAGTAGCGCCACTCGCTATCGCTCCCCTACTAACAAACACCTGTCACATCACTGCTTGCTGTCCCAGGAAAGCGACCAAGCGCTTGTGATGTCTTCCAATAAACACTATTGCAATGCCTCCCCCAACTAATCTTCCTGCCCCCAAAGTCAGCACCATGTCTGGAGCCCTGCCAGCTTACACTGTCAGAATGAGCTATCTAGGACACATAGTAGGCTCAGAAAGCCCTCCTGTCATCCATTTCAATAAAGATGCACAAGATAGGTGATTTTGATACCTTAACCTTCTGACCAAAACATTGGAGCAACAGTGATTTGCAGAAAATCCAAGCTTTGAACCTAAATGGCTCTTCTGCAAAAGGAAAACTTTCAGTAAATATATCTGATCATCTGAAAAGAAATGGTCAAGTTTCGATTTAGCTAGAAAAGGTGCAACAGATGACAGGAACAGCCAGACAAGGAAATATTTTGTACCTAGATCCTTTCGAGTAGTGAGTGAGCTGGATACAGTGAAACGATGAAGAGGAGCACAACTAAAGCTCCCGTATTTGCCATTCTGGTCTTTTCTTTCTTATAAGAAGTTTGATTTCAGTACTGCCGATTCCAGCGTTTGTTGGATGATGGCAATGCTGCTACTTCCGTGAGGCTGAGATCAGCTGACGAGTAATGAGTGTTGTCATGTGATCTCCTGGGTGTTAACACTTATTTGAGCTTGAGGTGTTTTTCGCTGGTTACGAGAAGGAATGTTACTGTACACAAAGTACTAGACGGAGAGTCTTTCTCTTCGAGTGCTGTGCTGCTGTATCTCGCCTTGCTTGCTCATCTCAGCTGCTGAAGCAGCACGTGACATCTCTCGGTTTTACTTCCAGATGTCTATAGGGACTCTACGTATACACAGTGTATAGGGTTCTACGGGCAGCAAATTCTCCCGGTGACGCGGGATTCACTAACAGTGTGGGACAGCGCGGTGATGTAAATACAGTTAAATCAGTTATGGCAGCCGACAAAGATGATAAGTGATGCTGTTGACACTAGCTAAGGCACAGTCAAACAGCTTGCTATATAGCTGTAGCAGCACTGCCGGTTATGATGCACGGTATTCTCATTTTTAGCAATGTTAGGGTTTATGCAGTTAACATTGTACTGTTTTGTACATCCCACGTATTATGTGGGTATAATTTTAAATACTGACTTTTATGCAAAGTACTAGAGTAATGGTTTGGGCCTAGAATAACATGTGCATTGGTGGTTCAGTGGTAGAATTCTCGCCTGCCACGCGGGAGGCCAGGTTCGATTCGGCCAATGCAATATATACTTCTTGTTTTTCTTCTTTTTAGTTTTCATTAATTTCCTGGTTACTGCAACAAATGTTTTATGTTTCTTTCTTCAATTTTCATTAATTTACTGGTTAATGCAAGTTATTTTTTCCACACTTAATATAAATCAGTTACCCATTTTGTAGAAACACTATTGATGCCATACTTTACCGTGTTAAAAAGTGGAGCACTGTCTTTTAAAATGCGGGCACCTCCACAAAACTGCATAACACGTTTTAGAAAAGTGGGTGCCAGAATATGTTTAAGCTGTTTTTTTTTTGTCAAGTTAGTTTACATTTTAATAGTGTGTGCCCATATTAAGCCCCAACCTCTAATAGTAAGAAGAGCATCAGTAAATCTTTGTGAAGTTGGAGGTTACATATGGGTGTAATAGTAATAGCACTATGCACAATGTTTAGCAGTTGAGGGCTGTAGTTGAAACATCAAGTTAGGTGTACTGTTGATCAGTATTTTCAAAATGGCAGATTAAGATGCAAGCAGACCAGATTTAAGCTTATGGCAATCGGATCTTTCTAGAATATTGTACACATTCTAAATTATTATCTTATCACAGTCACAAGATTATTATTTAAACTTGTGGGTTGTGTGGAGGGAGCTCGTTTCGAGCATTAAGGCCCAGCCTGGGTTTGAGTAATCTAACCCTGTGTGTGGTAGGAGGTGATGCTGACTCCGACTTATGCCCTAAGAGCACCTTTAAACCCTTTAATCAGCATATCACAATTCTGGAAATACACAGTATGGTTCACACAAACAGATGATTTGATACCTTTTATTGGACTAACAGAGTTAAGAACACAGGTGCTTTTAGCTTTGGATTACATAGAATCCTTTGTCAGAAAACACTGGCAGTTGTTTTGGAAGAACATACTTTCTTTTTTTTTTTGGGAAATATATGGAGCACTGAAAAGATTACTGTCACTGCTTACTCTCTCTGCAGCACTTTAATATTGTTTCATCAGCTTTTAAAATAAAACCTGCTTATCAAAACATCCCTCCTGAGCATGCCTAAAATGGTCGCTAAACACATAGACTACATCAGAAGAAAGACCCAGTGCTCCACCCAGTATGCCCATTTCCCTGCCTAACTCCTTGCAAGTCTAATGCCAGGCTGGACTTAAAGATCTGATAGTCCTAGTGGATGATTGTCACCCCTCCCTAGCTGTCCCTTTCCCTCCTCTGCCGTGTGTCCATACCAGTACTCCCTTTTATCTGACCACCCAAGTTTAAACACCATCGCAGTCTGGGGCCTTGATTTTCAAGAGGTGATGTAGGGCTTGTGTCAAGCCCTGTGTCACACCTGTTTCTTTGTGCACCGTACAAACTCCTTGACGCAACCACACCAGATTTAGTATCGGACACAGTTGCGACAGTTTCTCATTGCACAGCAGCTTCACAAAGATTTGGGCGAAGCCCCATGAAAAGGGTCCCCAAATGGTGCAAGGTAGACAAGGGAAAAGCTGGTCTAACTTAGGATTTGGCACTTGGGATTGAAAATCCCAAACAATCGGCGTGCCAGGGCTTGCAGCATTCTTAGGGCTTTGAAAATTGAGTCCTGGGCTTCAGACACTCTGTGGGCAGTTTGTTCCATTTGTCCGCCACCTGCTGCATGAAAAGAACTTTATCATGACCCTCTTCACCAGCCTCCACCCATATCCTTTTACCATTTCCTATCTTGTGAACAAGTTCTTGCAGTTTAAAGATAAAGAACCTCACCATAAAAGCCCTGAGTGTAGGCTACTGTACATAAGGGCTGATTTGTTTTCCCCTGGGCCGAGGTAAAATGAGACATACTGATGAGTCCTGAGTGTGACAGGGTTCAATAAGGACTTGTCCCATTTGTTATGCAGAAAGAGTTTAAATGCAAGGGTCTGTTCTAGCCTCTCCTTTTCTGTCTCTTGCCTGTCTGGCTGCACAACCAAATTTTCTTGTGAGACCTAGGAACTGATCACTCCAACAGTTTTGCAGTTCTCTGCTTCTCACTATCTCTCTGCCTCCTTTGCTATTTCTGTCTTTTCTTCCTCCTTGCATATCTGCAGGTATAAAATATATGAATCTTTATGTGGAAATATCACTGATACTGGGATCCTTTGTTTAAAATTGTATATAATTATACTATTGAAGTGATTGCATAAAGCTATTTGGAACTCAAGAGGTGAACATGAGATGCAGTTTTTAAGCCCTTTGCAGAGTTATCAACAAGAGGTCAGTTCTGGAACACCATTTACTATTTTACTGCACCTACAAGGAATGAAACTTACAAGAACATTCCGTAAACTTACAAGAACATTCTGTGAGAAGCAGGCTCTCTTAATGAGTTCCCAGACAAAGACTTATTAAAACAATAGCAATGCTTTTGCTAAGGAGACAAGAAGAATGAGAGACTGAAGCGTGGAATTAAGAGATACCCTGAGAAGAAGGACTTAGTTCTCTCTGTTTGTACTGCCTTTGTAAATAGTTATACTTAACACATTTTATTTATAATTTTGCTGTTATTGAGAAAAATAAAACGCTATTTACAAATTTTGAAACTGCTCCTGGTTTTCCTGTGCTTCTTGACCTGTGCCTTGGCGGCGCTGAGAAGGACAAAACTCATGTCAATGTTTTCTGCTCTCGGCCTATGCAGTCTGTGTGAGGCCATTTGGTGCCATGCATTTCTGTTTAAAGCTGAACCAGCCTAATTTTCTTATTGATTTGCATATACATCCCATGATGCTTTGCATGATTAAGCGTATGTGTGTTGTTTTGTATTTCCTTACAGTTTACCCTGTTTTTCAAAAGAATTTGTACATCTCAGTCATATCCCTTCTTCCCACTAATCTCTAGTGAACACAGTATATGTTATTGTTTGTCAACCTTTCCTCATACTGCCTCCCTGCTTCCCAGATCATCTACTGGCCCTCCTTTGTTTATTTATTAATGCAACACGCCCTATCCTGTTCAGGCAGTCGTGCGTCTGGTCTGCATTGATGCCTGACTGGAGGGGTGGGTGGGCATGGTCAAGGGCACGCCTGTGTATAGGAATATAAGTGTTATGCTTTCCTGGAGCCCTTGAAATAAATGGTTATGGGTGTTTATTTTATTTATGTTTTATATGTTTACCAGGTAAGCATAATGGGCCAGAGGCCTTTGGTTCAGGAGCAACCTGGAGTATGGTTACAAATACAGCTGTAGCTGGTACACATACAGGAACATTTGTTTGGCTGCAATTCAGGTAATTATAGTAATTCCAGTGCCTTGTGCCGAGCACCACCACCATAGTGAATAATATCCCTCCTGCTTCCTGCAGTTTTACTAAACTGTTACTGCCAGACTCTCCTTGTGCGCTTCATGCGGTAGGCATCACCATGCCTGGAGAATTCCTTTCCTGCCTTCACTAACACTTCTGCTGTCTCATATGTCAGCGTATTTCACCACTGCCCTTACTGTGGCAGTCTAAGAATTTATTTTACTGCTGCCCTTTTTCATGGGCATTCTTTAAGGGCTTAAAAGGCACATCGGTAGTGGCCACAATTCAGGTAGTGTGTTTTGCAGTCCTCCAGGCTGGCACACCCTCAGCTTGTCCCAGAGTCCTGCTAATTGTGAGATTTCAGTTGCAGGGCTGGGACAGCCTCACACTAATTTTCAGTACACCACAGGTGCCATATGATCCACTCTCCAAGGTGTACTTTCCAGCAGACTGGTGGCGGGTGCCGATTTTACACTCAAGGACTTCTGCACATTCGCAGAGCTCTTTCTCTACCTTGCCCATTTATCTGCATGAGTCCTAGTTTTGATTTTCAAGCAGCAATTTCTTCATGAAATACTTCTTGGTTTGAGAAACAACAGATACTGCTGAAATCAGTGCAGTTCCATTAATATTGCCAACTATATACTTTATTTGCTACAAAACTTGCCAAATTCACTCATGCATGAGTTTGTCAGGATTCAACACCAGATCTCTGGGACATGCAGAAAGGAGTGGGTGGCACAGATGAGGTCTGATGACTAAAAGGCATTTTTGTTAAAAAACAAAAAAAACACCATTTACATGAAAAACATAAAACATTTGGAATCTCATGTAAGAAACTACTTTGAGAGTACCATTTACAGGCACAAACAGTAGAGGGTCATGGAAATTGCTTAAAAAGCAGACAGTGTCTCTTTAAGTGACAGTGGGCCAGGAGAGGGTCCTCCTGCCTATTGCCCATACACCAGGGCTGTACAGTTGGTGAGCAGGCTGCTGGACCACCTTCATCTGCCTGTCCTTCCCGGCAGTGTTATGCAGTGCCAGATCAATTATGAACAAACGCAATCACTGCAGATCTTGTCACAACATCTGATCTGGCTTGCATCACCGAGACCTGGCTGGATGAAAATGCTGGCCCAATATTGAATCGGCTATTCCGCCAGGTACTTGGTGGTACACTGCCTGATAAAGGATCATAGGGGTGGGGTGTAGCAATGTGTTTTAAGTCAGACCTGAACCTCGCAGCCTTCCTGGTTGGAACAATGAGGTCTTTAGAATGTGTTGGATGTGCAGGTGTAGGTTATAGGATCCTTCTCATCTACCAGCCACCAGGGATGGGAGAAATTCCTGCAGGAAGTCACGGACTTCGCCATCGGGCTGGTATTGGAGTCTCCAGGATGGATTATTCTGGGAATTCAGTGTTGAGTCAACAACAAACTCTCACAGTTTGGTCAAAACTTCCTCCAACTAATGAGTTTGTTGGGCCTCACACAGGTTGTTACCTCTTCAACCCATATTCATGGTCATTCGTTAAATCTTGTCTTCCAGCTGGGAATGGAGGTCTTTGACCTTTGGTTGATCCATTGATCCAGCTATTTGGTCAGCTGTGAGGTTCTCATTCAAGGCACCCCCAAATCGACCCACCCCTTATGGAGATGATCTAGTACCACCTTTAAGGGGTTTGACCCCACAGGGTCTGAAGGCTGTGCTGGATCTATCAGGTTTGATGAGAGCATAAGCACGGGAATAGCCGCCCACAGCTGAGCATGCTATTGACATAAAGTTCCAAACAAGCACAAGGAAGTCAAGCACTACTCACCTTGGATCAGGTCCACACAAAATATCAAGTCAAAATGTTGTTTGAGGCAAAAGAGTGCAGTTCCTCCACATGCAAAGAGCAAGGAGGGAGAACCCCACTAACTTTGACCAGTTTCACTAAGGCCATCAGGAAGACACCTTAGCAAAACCGGTCGAAGTTAGTGGGTTCTGCCTCCTCTCCTGGTTGGTGCTTTAGCATGTTAGAAGAACTGCATTCCTTTGCCTCAAATAAACAACATTTTGACTTGATATTTTGTGTAGACCTGGTCTGTGGTATAGTGCTTGACTTCTTGTGCTTGTTTTGATGAGAGCGCAAGGACCCTGGGAAATGGTTCTGGCCTATAACAGGGTCATTACTGAGACCCTCAACTCCATCCCTCCTATCCATGTTCGAAACCTCACCTCGCACCAGAGATCCCTTGGTTTGATGGGACTCTCAAGGGAATGAGGATGAGGGTGAAGGTTGGAGTGGTGCTGGCGGAGGACTGGTTTGGAAGAAAACAAGCTTGTATCGATGACTCATTACAGGAGCTATCAATTGGCAGTTTTCAGAAGGTAGAGTTCCTGTCCAAGGAGACTGCTGCAGTGATGAACAGATTGGCTCAACTCTTACCCACTGTGGCTAGGTTGTGTAATCCAGCCTGTCTTCAGTCCGAGGAGTTTATTCACAGTTAAAGTGTGATGAGTTTGCTCTGTTTTTCGCTGATAAGGTTGCCGCCATCATATCAGAACTCCAGTCAGCTCCTCTAGCAGGCCTTGCGGTGATGGGCCTGAGTTCACAGTCAGTCTGCCTGGACCGACTTTGACCAGGTGGTTGTCATGGATGTTGTGAGTATCATCCGGGGCTATGGCCAACATGCTGTAGTTTGGATCTGGGATTAACTTGCCTCCTAGTGGGTGTGTGTTGATGTAATCGGCTCAGCCCTAGCTGAGATTGTCCATTGTTCTGTAGTGACGGGTCTTTCCTGAGCCCTGAAGGAAATGGTTTTGAGGCCGCTCCTGAAAAAACTTCACTAGATCCAGACTGTCTGGCTAACTACAGACTTGTCTCTAACCTGCCTTTTGGGCAAGGTTATTGAGAAGGTGTTGGCTGTGCAACTGGAGACCCATTTAACATCTTACAACATCAACGACCTTCTCCAGTCAGATTTCAGGAAGAGGCACAGTACCGTGACTGTCCTGGTTTGGGTGCTGAATGATCTCCTGGTGGCGTAGAGATCAGGGAGATGTTCCGCTTGATTCTCCTTTGATTCTTGGTGGCATTTGACACCGTGGCATATGGGTGTTGATGGAGCTACTGCAGGATTGTTGTGGACTGGCTGGTACAGTCCTTGACTGGTTTGTCTTTCATCACTGGCAGGTCGCAACGTGTCTGTTGTTAGGGATTTTTATTTGGCACCTGTGCCCTGCTGTGTGGGGTCCCGCAGGACTCCGCCTTGTCCCCATGTTGTTCGCGTGTACATGCTACTACTAGTAGACATTATAAGATGGTGTGGACTGAGTTTTCACTGTTATGCAGGTAATACTCAGATATACCTGTCTGTTGCACCTGAGCAGCAGGAAACAGTCTTGGTATTTAATAATTGCCTTGCTGAGCTCCAGGACTGGATGAGGGTCAACTGGTTAAACAGCCACTGACTCCAAAAAGTGCTACATTGCAGAATCCAAATAAGCATACTCCCAGTAAATCTCATACCAAGAACTTGATTTTTACATTACTTGGTTTTCAAGTTATTAGCTATTTTGTAACTTTGATTGCACTACCTGTGCAATAAAGCAGGTGTCAGTAAACAGCTGCTGCTGATGTCATGCAGGAGCTCAAAGTCTAGTAATCCCTGTCAGCAAAATTTCTCCAAAGTTGTAAAGATCATGTGCAATGGTTTTCACAAGTAAAACAGACAGCACCAGTCAGTAAACATTGCCATAAATACTATATATGTTCCAGGTTTTGTAACAAAGTTGATACAATTGTATTATTTAATGCTGTTTTTGTGTGGTCCATTTCACCAGGGTTGCTGGATAATAAGTCAACATGCCTCCAGACTGCTGAAGCCAGTTAGAGTGCTGCTAATTTTACTGTTGTTTGTCATTGTCTGCTTTACAATATGTTTTAATAGTGGCCTTATGTGTGTTAATTTCTACTAGGGTGGAAGTGTTAGTTCCGTAAAATGATCATTGTAATTTACAGTAGAACATAGATGAGTCTGCCCCACCCACATTAACAAGGAGATGGGATAATTGTTTTAAATTGCCATTCTTAGAAGTTGCCTCAGTTTGATTGATAGGTGTGAATGAGCTCAGCCTTTCATTAGAAACTTTTTCAGTCTGCAAACCTCACAGTGTGCTATGATCCAGCATTCAGCAAAAGGACCTCAATAAAAGGCATCCAGACAAAATATTGTCAGTTTTGTTACAAAGCCTGAAACACAAAGTTTTTAAAGCAATGTTTACTAACTCATGCTGCCTGTTTTACTTATGAAGACCATTGCACGTGATCTTTACAGCTTTAGAGAAACAGGTCATATAAGCTTGCTGACATGGAAGAATAAACTGTAAGGTCCCTAGATGACATCAGCAGCAGCTCTTCACTGGAACAGGCTTTCTTTGAACAGGTAGTGAAACCAGGGTTACAAAATGGCTAATATCGTTAAAATTAGTAACACATAAATCTGCTTTTGATAAGAGATTTACTGTGGATATGCTTATTGTAATTCTGCAGTGTAGCACTTTTGGCCAGATGGCGGCAGCAGCTCTTAAAGTTGAATCCCAACAAAACTGAAGTGCTGGTGTTGGAACCTGATCCCCAGGGGAAGTGCAATTGGGGCAAGTCTCAGGGCTTAGGCTTGGGGACTCCCAGTAACTTACTGCTGATCGGGTGAGCAATCTTGGTGTTGTTTGGACTGTGGTTTGACAGTTTAGTCACAGGTGTCAGCCATGGTCCAGATCTCTTTTACCATCTGAGAAACATCACCAGGATTAAACATCTGGTATGCCCTGCAGACCTGCCAGCACTGATCCATGCCTTTGTGACCTCGCACCTTGATTACTGCAGTGCCTTTATAGTACCTAGGAGGACTACGGGGTAGATCTCCACCACCTGCAGCTAGTGCAGAATGCAGGGCCAGGTTGTTGACTGGCCTGTCTAGGTCATGGCATATTACCCCTGTGCTGCGCTATCTGCACTGGCTGCCGGTTAGGTGGTGTATCTTCTTCAGTGTTGGTTTGCTGACCTATAAGCCTACATGGCCAGGGGCCTGGCTTCCTGCAAGACCTCTTGATTCCATACTGCCCCTCTGTTCCCTTCACTCTGCAGATGAAGGACTGTTGGAAGTTCTGAGGGTTTTCTTGAAGACATCAGGTGCTTGAATTTTTCTTTTGCAGCACCAACTCTCTGGATCTCCCTACCTTCATACAGCCGAGACAGTCCCACAGTAGATAGCTTCAAACAGGAGATACAAATTCATTTATTTAGACAAGCATTTTAGACGAGATTAATGTTTTAATTGATGATTACTATGTGTTAATGGTTGTCTTGTTGTATGTATATTTTATTATAATGTGTACATTTCTGTGAAGCACATTGATTTGAAATGAGACTTGCGCTATTTAAATTAAAGCGTGATTGATTGATTGTTCCTTTAAGTATAACACCACATAGCACAAACACCACATGCACACACAAAATTCTACAGCAGTGCCCTACCCATTGTCTTTTCTGCCCTTCTTGCCTGCAATTCAGTGCTTACGGCTGGCATCACCAATAAAGTTGTGAGTTCAGTGAGTCTTTGAATGTGACCAAGCATAAAACTTTTTTACCAAGCACCCATCTACTAGCATCCACTCCTCTCAGTCTCCTGCCCAGTCAAGAATACACACACTGTGACGCAGATAAAAACATAAGTAACATTTATTAGCATTGATAGTAAAAAAAAAAAAATGAGTGACAATTTGCAGAATAAACAACAGACTACTCTTTTATTTTCTCTCTGGTCAGCAGCAGCAGCCTCTTCTGGGAAAACACATAAATGTTGTTCTGCTTTCCTTCTTCTCAAACAGATAAAGCTAATATTGCTGACTCTGAATCTGTGGTTTTGGGTATACCAGCTGATGATCATCAGTCAACTGAATTAGACAGTGGAGCTGAAGCTGAGCAGCACCTATAGATCCTGTTAGCAACACTGTTGCTGCTGCTTCAGCTTCAGCTTCAAGCATTCATCTTTTTCAGATTCACAGACACTTTGTTTCACTTCCTAAAAAGTGTGTTAGTGCTGGATCAGCAGATGGATAAAGACAACAAAGTAAATAGAAGTGAAGGGGCAGAATGTTCCAATCTCGTTGGTTAGCAAATTACAGATGGTTAAGATATGATGAAAAATGTCTGATGTATTGTACAATATGCAAAAATATCCTACTATTGCAATACCAGTCTTTAAAACAAACAACAAATGTCTGTCACAGGGTCAAGCAATGCTAGGACTGAGTTGCTACGAGAGCGCATGAGAAGTCCAGTCCGTATGTGCTGTAAGAGAATCGACATATACAGTAGTGGAAGTGGTCAGTGTGCAGTTAATTTTGATATTAGTAACTCACCACTGTATCAAGCCTTGCTCAGTTGGAAGAGTGCACTAAAAGTTTAAGATGAGACGTCTGCTTAACTCAGCGTACTCCATTGTAAACATTTTGTGTCCTTTCTCAGACGTGAAGTGGCTATGTGATTTATAGGAGAAAAATAGGATTAAGTCTGGTGCTAATTACATCAATGTTAAGAGAGCAAAATACTTTTGTACTGCTCTATCTACTGTTATATCCAGAACTCAGACTCACACTGTTAGTAACGCTAAATTTGTGAAAGTTCTTACTGACAGCAGTACTGATGCCAGCATACCTGAATGAGAAAATGTTTTCTATGTTTTGTAGAACCTACCTCAAAACAGGTGTCTACAATTCTGATCTGAGCTTTACCCTGGAATGTGCACATGCAGAAGGGATCTTTAATGCAGTATCAACTGCACTGGACTCGTGCAGCTCCCTCTGCTGACCTCAGGAATGTGAACAACCAAGGGCCACATCTTATTTCTGCCAATTTTGATGGGGTAAGTGTCATGATGGGTGAAAGAGGTGGAATCCTTCCAAAGTTATGGGAGCACTGTCCTCACATAATAGCCATGCACTGCATAGCCCATAAGCTGGAGCTGGCAGTTCTTGATGTAATCAAAAAATCCCTTTGCATCTAATGTTGATAATACTCTTAAGGGAATATTTAAATTCTATCATTACAGTCCCCCAAAAATGAGAGAACTTCAAGAAATTGTAGAATGTCACAGATACCGATCCGGCTCACTTTAGTGCAGTTAAATGGGTGAGATGACATGCCAGTAAATCACATGAAGTCCATGCAGTTCATATGAACCTACCTATAGTAGTCCTGCACCTGAAACATGCATCTGGTGATGATGGTTCAAAATCAAAGGCACTCTTAAGAGATGTTCAGAGCGTGCAGTTTGTAAAATCTTTTATTCTGGAAGATTTCTTACCAGTACTAAATATTCTCTCACTTTAGTATCAGAAAGATGACTTACTAATTCTGGAAGTTCCACAACCTGCTGAGACTGCCTACTCCAGTTAATGGAACTCAGATCAAAGCCAGGAGTACATGGCAACTTTTCCAAGCCATTGCAGTGTGTCAGAAACCTAAAGGTATGCTAAGAAAATCACAGACAAGGGTAATGCTCAGTGGTTTAATACATACTCAGCCAAGTACCCTGTCTTTAATTGGAACTTCATTTCCTTTAGCTGTCTATTCTATTAAGTAACTTTAATTTCAGGTGTTCATTTTATGTTTATCTCTTTTCCTTACAGGGGACTTTGAATATGTTAGCTGTCTCCAGGGATGGATTCCAAGTCTCTACAAACCTATTTATATTTACTATATTAACTACTTTGCAACAGCAAAATCTGAATAATGTATTACTTGTAATTTAATTCATTTTTATGCTTGATATTTTTTGGCTAGAGCCTTTAATTGTTTTACATCAGACAGCCTTTCATTTAAGTTGTTTTAACTATTAAGTTTAGTTAGATCATATTTGATATGTAGCACTTTTTCATTCTTGGGTACTGTGACTTTAAGTTGGACCCTTAAATGTAGTTGCTGTTACTGTGTTCTCCCCCGATAAAGAACCTGCATTAGGTTCAAAGCACGGGGTAGCTGTATTCAGCTGTACTTGTCTGAGCACATATTAAAACCAGAGCATTACCCTTGTCTGTGATTTTTCTTTGTGCACCTTTTTGGTTTCCTGACACATTGTGGATTTATAGGTGCTGCATTTTTCCTGAGCTCAGGACAGTCTCTGCATTTGGAACTAAGCCATTACAACAAACCTGAACAGAATAGTATAGACTATATATTTTCAAAGAGGGAAAGGGCATGATTGTTCCTTTCCATTCAAAGGCAATTGCTCAGAAATAATTTTGGATCAGATGTCCAGCTGTAGATTTTATTAACTGAGCAACAACTTACATAGATGAGAGATTTCAAAATTTCTCACAGGTGCCTCTCAGATGGTTCACTTGTCTGGATTTTAAACAATCTGATCTCCCAAGAGAACAACTTGTTAAAGTTTGGGACCACTGAATTGGCTAATTTGACTGAGTACTTTGATTTTTTACTCAAGAGCAGCAGGAAAATATAACAAGCATTTGTCAATGCAGAATGTTCACTTGCAGGTATTTGCAGTTCAGGTGTTTGAAACTGGTACTGGCTTCAGAGGAGCAAGGAGGCAGCATTGAAACAGACGGGTGCCACACGGTGGAAGTTGCACCATAAATGCAGCAAGGAGCTGCTAGACAGAGAAGCTGCTCCTGCTGGCCTTAGTGGACTGGGGAGAGAGTTTGCCAGGTGGCAAGAGCCGTCAATAAGTAAAGCTGCACTTCAGCTAATGTAGAAGCCTGGTGGGGGTTCAGGCGTGAGGACCAGGGAGAAAGAGTGCAGCAGCAGGAATCGTGAATAAGTAAAGCTGTACCACAGCTACTGTAGAAGCCTGGGGGGATTTCAGAGGAGCAAGGAATGGGAAGAGAAAGTGCACCGGGTGACAGGAGCCACGAATAAGTAAAGCCGCACCACAAATATTGTAGAAGCCTGGGGATTTCAGAGGCATGAGGACCAGGGAGAGAGAGTGCATAAAGCCATACTGCAGCTAATGTAGAAGCTTGGGGGTTCAGAAGAGTGAGGACTAGGGAGAGAGAGTGCGGAGGGTGCATAAGCCACTAATAAGTCAAAGCCGCACTCCACAGCTATTGTAGGAGGCTGGGGGGTGGGGGGTTCAGAGGAGCGAGGACCAGGAGAGAGAGTGCGGAGCGGCATAAGCCACTATAAGTAAAGCCGCACTCACGCTATTGTAGGAGGCTGGGGAGGTGGGGCAATTCTAGAGGAGCGAGGACCAGGGACAGAGAGTGCACCGGGTGGCAGGAGCTACCAACAGTAACGCCACACTGCATCTATTGTAGAAGCCTAGGGATTTCAGAGGAGCAAGGACCAGGAGAGAGAGAGGCGGTGGATGGCAGGAGCCACCAATAAGTAAAGCCGCACCACAGCTAATGTAGAAAGTACATTCCTATGTAATAATGAGCACTGTAATTGGCTTTATTTTGTATGTAAAAGCTGTATTCAGAATTACGGCTGCAGAAAGAAATGAAGTGCTCTCTCATTGGGCGTTCATTTCTTTCAACTACACAAAATGCCACATTAGGAAGTAGGATACTGTCATGACCAGAGTGCCTGGTCATTGGTTCTACACTGCCAAGCCCATTGCAGTTTCAGATGTAATTGGTTTGGCAGTGGCACCTCAAAAATGCTGTACATGTAGCAAAACGTTTCTTGTGCAAGCACAAGTGAATGTAAAATGGAATATGCAACAACAATACCCGACAGATTGGGTGGTATTAGATATACTCACGCCCAGGGGCACAATGAGGCCCGATGTTGCAGGTGAAGGGCCTTATAGCCCTGGAAGGGTGGGTATAGCCCAATACCACTCACCCTGGAGGATATTAGCACTTAGAAAATGGGTTACATGTGGTATTTTTATGTACCATTTAAAATAAAAAAAAAGGAAAATAAATTATTACAAAATAAGAACATATGTATTTAAAGTAATTCTGATAGTAAAGTAGTCTCTCTACTGATTAGGAACAAGCAGAGCCGCCTCTACTGGTATACTTGCCAGCAGAGGGTACTGCAGTGTTTAATTGTCAGTTCTTACACTTTTCTTTGTGATTGTGTGTTTTCCTTACTGGTATGTTAAACTGTTGCCCATTTGTGCAAGTGTCCCCACCCCCACCCCAACTCCCCAACACTCACTGGTGGTCCATTTAATTTCTTTGTACGGTTTTCTGTGTTTTTCTTTGTTATGTACCACGGTCCAAGAATGAAGTCGAATTCTGTGGGAACAGGATCGGGCTGCAGTGGGGTGCCGAGTTACGAGACAGACTTCAGTCGGGCATGGGCGTGTGGTGCCTCTACTGGACTTCATAAGGTGATTTATATTTTTAAAAAAGTAAGCTACTTCATTTGGGTTCAGCACCGTCAAGGAGAAGAGGTGGCAAGGAATATGAGAAGCACATTGCAGAAGTGCTGAGCCCACAATGTGCTAGTGCTCATATTTCTGAACATGAAAACCATTGTTTTCATTTTAAACTTGTGGCAAAATTGCATCAGTTTGATACATGTGTGACACATCTGTATTCAGGTTGGTGTGTGCGTATCTGTGTGTGTGCGGTAGGGGCTGTCGCCAGCTCAGTGGTTTGCTTGGTGAATGGAAAAAACATGGCAGTTTTCCACTTTGATTTTGAAGGTGGCACAGGGCTTTCTGTAGGTAATGAGGAAGTTGGCACAGGGACTTGTTTTTGATGGGCGTGGTTGTCTTATCAGTGCCCACCTAGAAAAGTTCTCAGCCAATCAGAAGCCTGCAAGCGTTTTACCCATTTTCTAAGCTGCATTTAAAGCAGTACTGAAATATGCAGTTGATAAGCCATATCTGTAAGGCTCTCCAAGATTGCTAAGTAAAAACTGGCCCAGATTGTTCATATGCTTGGCTATGAGTGTATTGACTACTAAGTGTGAAATAGTTTTTTCCATTGAAAACCTCATAAAAACAAAAATAGGGACATGGTTGGCTGATGTTACATTCTAGACTCTCCTGCAAATAGCGGTGGGGTCCTGAACTACATAATTTCGATCCTGATCTGGCAGTCCACCACTGGGTGCTCTCTAGTCCTGGCACTTGACATGTTCGTGGACATGCTGCTGCTACAACTGTGCTGCTTCTGCTGGATCACACCCTACTACTGCTTCTCCCATCATCCTACTGTCCTACTCTTGATGATAGTTCTTCTGAGCATACCTCTCAATCTTTTGTCACTGAAATGAGGGACACAGACACTCCAAATGACGGACAATGATATCTCTGGTGGGTGTGCAGCTGGAAGTGAAAGAACCCAAGGCACTTTTCACAAACGTGGGGCAACATTCCTCTTCTTTGATGAGCTTCAGTGTAACTTGGGATAAAACTGTCAGTCTTCATAGTAAGGGTGGGATTGTCAGGTTTTGTATTAGTTTCATTTTATTGGGGACCAGTCACTCTTCATGATACCCTGCAGTGTGTGTGTGTGTGTGTGTGTGTGTGTGTGTGTGTGTATATGCATATAATATCAATTAAGTAATTGGCTTCAGTGTCATTGTGGATCAAGCTATCTCAATGATGCATGTAATGAATCATAAGTGATCTTTCGTTTTCAAAACAAGAAAAAATAGAATAAAACATACCCCAAAACTGACCTAATTATTGGAGAGTTTGATTAAACAACTGCCTCTTCAGATGCCAGTGAAAGATGTTTAATTGAAACCATCCATTCTGGATTCTGGAACTTGGAAGGAAAGAATAAGACACAGACAGAACTTTTGTAACCATTTAGTTTACTGGTATATTGTTACTCAGTTCTGCAATGCTTCTAATTTAAAACTGGATCCCTCTCATTGATCCATATGCCACGTGGTAGGACTGCAAGCATGGGAAACAAGAGTGCCACAAGATGCAGACACTCGATATTAGGATGTTTGCATGCCTGTATAGTGCGCCTTCATTAGCAGCATCATGCAGCGTAATTGGCTTTCGGTCTAGTCTCTTAATTCTGTGTTGATTACGCAGTGCATGAATACTTCCTGTCTGCATTCCATTCTCTAGCACTGCTGAATGACTAGAATGGTGCTTTCTGATTCTGAGCCAGCATTCTTAAGTAGTTGGTGGATAAACTATTTTATTAAAAATATCCCTCTTAATGAGGAAAACATTCAAAAGGTGCACTACTAACACTTTCCTTTTGTAATACATTTTATGTTTGCTTACGCATGTGCAAGAAACATAGTGCTCACATACAAATTTTTGTAGATGTGCCACTCAGCTTCCAATGTCCTGCTCCTTTGCAGGCGCTGTCTCACCGCACCAGTACATGTCGGAGCTGTCTATGGCAGCAGTTCAGATGCAGTGGCGTACACTTGAAAATGAAAAACCACTGGAATCAGCAGTGGAAGTGTAACCCCCTGTTACCCGGGTTACTAGAATCCCAGTAAAGACCTAGTGGTAGGCAGGAAGGCAGGTGAAACTCCAGTTAAATGGATTTCACACTGTCTCACTTCTGTTCTCAGTCTCAGCTGAGACTGAGGGATGACATCACCAATAGAACTCTCGTAGCTGCATGAGCCACACTGGAATCTGCAGTTGAAGTTAGGATAGAATGTTGGGGATTTTGAACAGAGTCTGTGTGTAGTCTTGAAGAGGGAGCAGCACAGCAGTCTGTGGACAGGCTCTCAGAGCCTAAGGCTCTGTCATAGAGCTACTGTGAGGGAGGTGTGTGTTTCCACCAAAACAGGAATACAGTAAGCTGTTTGTGAAGTGGTGGAGACCACTGTTACTAGTCCATGTGCCACATCCCTGAAGGAGGGGGGTGGAAGGTTTGCCTGTCTTCCAGGGGCAACCCTCCTTGTTCCAGCTAAGGAAGAAGCTGCCTAATTTCAAAGTTGTGCTGCGGGACCAGAAGCTGTGGGATAGAAATTCCTGTGAGGAATCACCTGTGGGGCACCTGCAACCAAAGGGTGAGTTCAGCGCTGACATAGGGCCTATGTTTTCACCTGAACTGTTGGAACGTGGATTGGACTACTTAGGTGTGGAAGTCTAGTGTAATAGACATTGCCAGTTAATTCAAGTATGTTCAAGTCCAGCACAAAGAAGTAAAGTAAAGTGGGATTGGACTGCTTAGGAGGCCTAGAGCAATGGGCTAAGCCAAGTAAAAGTATGTTCAAGTCCAGCACTAATGGGAAAGCAAGACAAGTAGAGGAAATGTGGCATACATTTACCCTTAATCTACATTGCCAAGCTTTACAGAAAGAGATGTTTAATGTCCAGAGAAATGGCCGGGTATGAATTGTGGAAGCGAGGGGTGGAGATCCCCATCAGTGGTAACCAAATTCATCTCTATGGATTTGCTCTATGGCACTTTTACTTTCTCTCAGGTACTTGGCCAGTGCCTAGGAAAGTACCCAGACGTGGGATTAACAGGAAGTTTCCTGATAGAGCTGAGGTGCTCTTAGGTGGTTTAGGGAGCCACCAGAAAAGGCTTCCATGACATATGGAAGGTATCCAGTGGCGACAGGGGAGCCAGCCTGGGAATCCCAAACAGTGTACAAGTTCTGGCTGTGTGTACCCAAAGTAGCAAGGTAAGTCCTGGCTGTGTGCCCGGTGGGTTCAGAGCCTGAGGACTGGAGTGTTGAAGAAGTGTTTCTGATTCTTTTAATCTGCATTACCAGAAGTGTAGCCCCATGGGGTCCATCTGTGCTTTGTTTGTTCTGCTTCGATGTGAATAAAAGCCACACTTTAGAATCCCATTCCTGGTATTGGACATTATAGTTATTGCTTACTGTGTTCGGAATTACTTGGGTGCCCTGTACAGAGTAGCCAAACCTAGCCCTTGTGCCGAGTAACCTATTCATCCCGACCCAGTCCCCACCGAGTACTGCTGTCAGATTCAAACAGCATACCACCTGTCATTTTCAAAAGGCAGGGGTGGGGGTTACAGAAACATGTAGGCAAAGCAGTATGCAAATTGCCTGCATGTCACCCTACATTTGAACTGTCATAGGCAGTTCTTTCCCCCACCCTGAACACCTATTAGCATGCTGGGAGCCAACCCCAGCATGATCATGCACTCACCCCACCTGCACACCGTGACGGCCGATTTGGGAGCCTAATCCCCGTCAGCTGCACTGACTCCCCCCAAGCAACAAAAACCTGGCTTCCTGTAGCTCGCTTAGAGCCCACCCCAGCTTGACAAACATCTGTATGGCTGATGTGGATGCCCAATCCCGTTGGCTCCACTAGCACCCCAAAATAAACTTCCAGCTGCCATGCTGGGAGCCCACCCAGCGCAGCAAGTCCCATGTCATTTTCTATTAAAAAAAAAAAAAAAGACACCTGAAAAAACAGTCCCTTGATGACTGTCTTGCCCCTCCCCAACCCACGCCCACTCCCACACTCCCCACACCAACCCCCTAACTTTTTGATCCCACCACAGTCAACCCAGCTCCTGTTAGTTCATGTTTGCCACCAGGGCACCCTCCTTTCCATTTCAAAGCAATCCCGGAAAGCCTAGCTAAAAATACATTCTTAAAGTGCTTGGAAAGTCTAGGGTCAGTGGTGATTCACTGGATATGAAACTTCTCGCCCTCACCATTGACGAAGTCCTGCTCCCACTAACCAAAATCCTCAACCGCTCCCTCATGCTCTCCCAGTTCCCCAAAAGTGGAAACTGGCAGTGGTGACTCCAGTCCATAAAAGTGGTGACAAGACTCTCACGAACAACTACAGGCCTATATCCATCCTCCCTCCTCTATCCAAAGCCTTGGAATGGATAGTGGCTGATCAGCTCACGGAGTACCTTGTAAAATACAGCCTGCAGTGTTCCCAGTAGCATGGCTTCCAGCAAAGGGCACTGCACTACCACAGCACTCCTCGAATTCACCACACATATCCATCATGCACTTGATCAGGGCCAGTTGGTCGGCGCCTCTTTTATTGACCTGACTAAGGCATTTGACACTGTCAATCACTCCATTCTCCTCAAACAATTATCCCTCCTTGGTCTTTCAAGTGAAACTACCCTCTGGTTTCAAAGCTATCTCAGTAACGGACCCAATAGGTCAGGATTGGTGAATTCCTCTCGTCATCTCTACCAATCCACTCTGAGTACCCCAAGGTTCTATCCTGGGTCCCTTGTTATTCAGCATATTCCTGAAAATCTCCTGCCTCCTGCCATGACAGAATGTTACTGTATGCAGATGATGCAGTAATCTTCACTTGCCACACCGACCCCACCTCCCTTCAGTCTCAACTACAGAAAAGTTTCACAGAAGTGGAAGACTGGTTTTGCTCACATAAACTATCCTTAACCACAAAAAAACTAAAACAATGTTGTTCCATGGAACCCATAGCAAGTACAAGGACCATGAGCTCATAATTAACAACCACAAAGGCGTCACTCTTGAGCAGGTGGATATGTTTAAATATCTGGGCCTGACCCTTGACTGCTCCCTCTCATATACCAAACACATTGACTAATGTCGCTAAAACTGTGAACTCCATTATAGAGGGCTACTATCCACGAGCATAAACATTGCCTAACGGCTGAAGCCTTGAACCCTCGATATCCAGAGCTCTATTATGTCAACTATTGATTATGGGCTCATTATCTATGGATCCGCTACTGATACTGCACTGGCGCATAGTTGTAGCCTTTAATAAGGCATGTAGACTCCTTATTTCAGCTGCCCGCCTTTCTCACACTTGTGACATTTACGAGCAGGCTAACTGGCTCCAGCTATCCGGCAGGCTAAAGTACCAGACCTGCATCCTAGCTAAGAAGACATCACTGGGCCTTATGCCCCTGGAGTCCAATCAATATTGACCCCAGCGTGTCCGCCGCCTAACTAGAAGATCGGACAGTCTAACCTTTACAATACCTGCTGTTGGACCTCTCAAGCTCAAGCGTTCTTACCTTATCAGAGCCTCCACCTGGTTCAACTCTACCTACAGAAATCTCCAACATTGCCACGATTGGTGCTTTTAAGTGTAAACTGCGTCAACACCTCGTGGCTAGTGCCTTCTGTGATTGCTTCTTATAATCCCCTCCAGGCAGACTACCCTCAAGCATCCCTCCTCACTGCCTCAGCTCCTCCTCCTCCTCCTCCTACCCCCATTACTGGGTACAGGATGAATCTGTCTCTTTTCATCCCCTTTCCTCCTCCTTGCTGTTTCTCATCTACCGCATACCCAGCAATGCCATCCCCATTTCCCCCCTCCTCTCTCTCTCTGTCCCCATACCCACCTCACCACCGCTCTTCTTTTTCTTTCCCACTAACCCACTTCTAACAAAGCTTCACTAAGCTGCCTATGACTTGTACTGTATAATTAACTCGCAACACAATTCCTTGACAATGCCTTTGGCTGCTATTATTGTAACCTTATTTGTCTTTTTTTTGTAAGTTCCATTGTAATGATCATGTTATGTTTTGTACCTTATTGTCTTTATTGCCTTGACGTGGAACCTTTGTAAAAGAGCCCTTGGCTCAAAGGTGCCATCCAAATACAAATAAATAAATAAATACTTACCTCTGGAGCCAGCACGACAATCTTCAGTGCACTGGGAATACGTCTGCACTCTTTAAAGCCGACCTGAACTGAAGAAATGCCGGTAAGCTGTATAATGGACTAAATGTTTTTTCAACTTTGGTGCATATCTCTGCCATTTTGAAATTATTCCACCAAATTTTCAACATAGGGTTCATGGGGCCCACCTCATGAACTCAGTCACTGTCATTTTGTTATTCGTCCCGAAAGGTGATTTCGTGGTCACCGCGCTGAACCACCTTTTGGGACTGAGTAATGAAATGACAGTGTCACAGTTCATGAGGTGGGCTCCCAAAAACTATGTTGAAAATTTATTGAAAAATTCCCAAAATGACTTTTGGCTGTAGTTGCAGTCTTTACTAAGTCTTGTAATCAAGACATTTTTAATATTTTAACTCCGAATTTTCAACATTGTCATTTTACCACACCTCCTTATGAGCAGTACAGCTGTCATTTTTACATCTCACCCAAAATGTGTTTTCACAGCATGGCGCGACAATGGCGCGTCGGTTTAGAAATCAATGTTGGGACAGATTAAGAAAATCACAGTGACACTGTTCATGAGCAGAGGTCTTAAAATGGCTATGTTGAAAATTTGGTGACAAAGATCCATAAAATGACTGTGTTACAAGCGTGCATTCTTGCAGTTACCATGCACTCTTGTAAGTTCACAAATTTGTAATATTTTCAGTCAGATTTTCTACAGTGCCATTTTCCACACCTCCTTATGAACAGTACAGCTGCCATTTTTCACACCCTGGCTGAAATGTGTGTTTCGCACTTCAGTGCGAAATGTGTGGTCGCTGTGGGAAATCAGTGTTCGGGACAGATTACTTAAAATCACAGTGACACTGTTCATGGAGCGAGGTTCCCAGATGCCTGTGTTGACAATCTGCTGTAAACAATCCCCAAACTAATTACAGTTTCTCACGCACGCTGGTGACTGCTCCAGTTTTTTATATTTTCACTCCAGATTTTCAACATTGCCATTTTACACCTCTTCATGAACAGTACAGCTGTCATTTTCACATCAATTCAAAATGTGTTTTCACTCCTGTGGTGCCAAATGGCATAGTCACTGTGCAAGATCAACTTTCGGTTACCAAACTGATATTGCCATTGTTCATAAGGTAGGGTTACAAAAACTCATGTTGAAAAATTGGAGTGAATTACAAATGAACGCCTGGGGCATTAGGGTTTCCGCCATAATGCCCCACCCTGTAGAGACTGACAAGCATCAGGGGTGTGACTTGGGATTGTCGCCTGTAATGCTCATACCATTCCACCCCACCCACACCCTGAAGCCAGTGACAGGCATCGAGGTGTGCCTTGGACCTTCAGCCCCAAAGTTCACCCCATTCTTCTACTGCACCCATCTCACCGTATTTCCTTATGGAATGGGGTGAGCATAAGGCCCAAAGACCCCAAGGCACACTGTGACACTTGTCAGTGTCTGCAGAGTAGGGTGTGGTGAAATGGCATGACCGTTATGCCTGATGCTCCAAAGGCCACACCCCAATGCCTGTCAGTCTCTGCAGGGTAGTGGTGAGGTTGGCGGCTTCAGTTCAATACTTCACTGCCTTTCCTATTATGCCGCTCTCTAGCTCCTACACTATCAATGCCAATGCCAACAAGCAAACATTTGGCATTGACAAATGCTGTTACTTTCACCCTTGCGCTTGTGCAGAGTGAACATATTGGTATGGTAGTGGATTTTGAAAGATGTGTCATTGTCGGTCCGGTGCAGGGCAGTTGGCATGGGTCATCAGCTAGACTGATCAGGACACACTTCTGATTTTACTGGTGGAAAATTTTAGCAGTTAAAAGAAAAGAGCCACTCAAATCATAGGGTGGATCTTTCCTTTGATCTTCATTATGCCACCCAGCAAGCAAAGCTGATCAGCATCTTGATCAGCCTGCTGTGGTCCTCCCACTAATGTAAAACAATCCTCACCCTTTCCTTCTTCATTTTCTGACACCAGTGTGCCCAGTCCTTGGTGATGGCTAGTACCCCACCTGCCTGTTTCACTGTGCGACACCAAGGATCCCACCCTCAGTCCCGCCAAACATAACACTGACACTTGGGTGCCCAATCCCCACCCAGTGTTGGTACCTGAAATAAAGAAAGCCATCCTCAGACCCTCCCATCCCTTCCTTCTTAATTTTCCAACACTAGGGTTTGCCCAATCCCAGTGCTGGCTTATACCCTCCACCCCACCCATATTCATTGTGCAACACTGGGAAACCCACCCCACTGCTGTCAAACATAACTCCAACTCTGGGGTGCCCAATCCCGTGTCAGTACCTGAAATAAAGAAAACTGTCCTTCATAGTATTTTTGTACAACCTGTAAAAGAGAAACTTTCATCAATATCTGTTGCCATGGCCAGCCCAGTGATGCGTTACCCCTCCACCAGACCCTCCACTCAGCACCCACTACTCCACCCCTCAACACACACATCTTACTTACCTACCAGGGGTTCAACAACGTAATCCTCTCTGGGCTGGAGACACATCTTCACTGTTCAACACTGGACTGGGAACAAAAAATCAGGTTTGTGGTTCAATGTATTTCAATGGATTTTGAACCTGTCCTCATAAATTAGTCAATTTTTATCTTTTCTCCTAATTTTCAGCATGTCATTTTGGGACCCCATTTCATGGACAAGGATGGTGAAACTATGCTAATCCATTCCAAAGGGTGATTTTATGGTGGCTGGACAAAATCACCTTTGGGCAGGATTTAAAATTATCTCTGCCCTGTTCATGAGGTGTGGTCATAAGAAGGCCATGTTGAAAATATGGAGTAGTATTAAAAGAACAACAAAGTTATGAATGTATGTTGAAGTTTAGCACACTTGTAACTTTGATAATTTTCAATATTTTTTTAACCAGGAGAGACACACTAAGCTGAAAGCTTGTTTACAGGTGCAACCTGGGAGCAGAAAGAAGTTAAGCGACTTGCTCAGAGTCACACAGTGTAGCAGGGGCTGTGAGATTCAGACCCAGGTTTTCAAGTTTACAGCTCAGAGCCTTAAACCACTACACTATACTGCCTCCTATTTTGACCCCCAATTTCCACTATAGCATTTTTACACAATCTCATGAATGTGACAGCTGTCATTTTTCAACCCTGGCCAAGTGTGTTTTCACACTTGTGGTGTGAAATCACCTTTGGGCAGGGTCTGAAAATTTATGCTACCTTGTTCATGAGGTGGGGTCATAAGAAGGCTATGTTGAAAATTTGTGATAAAATATATAAAAAACAAAAATACAATTATTAGTGTGTGTTGAAAGTTTTTAATGCTGCGCTTGTAACTTTGGTCATTTTCAATATTTTTAACCAAAATTTTCAACAGTGGTCATTTCATACCACCTCATAGAACGTGACAGCTGCCATTTTCAAATTCTGTCCAAAATGTGTTTTCATACTTGTGGCATGAAATGACATTTCAGTCACTATTTTATAAATGTCTGTCATGTTCAGAAGGAGTGGTCATACAAAGACTATATTGAAAACTTGGGGTCAAAATGTGAAAAAACTTAAGTATGAAGAAATCTTGAATTGTTCCAATGTTTACTCATAACTTTATTGTTACAGATTTTGGCCCCAAATGTTCAACATATCCCTGTGTTAGTCCACCTCCTGAACATGACAAGTGTCATTTTCAAGTCCCTCTGAAACTTGTTCTAACAGTCATCTGCAAAATCACTTCTAGGATAGGATTTAAAATGTTCCACCTGTCTTGCTCATAATGTTAGTTCATAAAAAGACTGCTGGAAATTTGGGGCCAAAATGTGGGAGACCACTGAAAATTAGATATTGCCCATCACATGGCCTATGCTGGTAAATACAATCTAAAACTGTGTAAAGCAAGACACTACTGAAAGTTAGATATTGCATATCATGTGATCTATCCTTGGTAAATATATAGTAAACATGTGTACAACAGCAGTGCAAGTGGTGAACATCCAACATTGACAAATGCATGCTATAACAACAACGAGGCACTCCCAGGAATTAGACTAACAGTCAGTTATCACCCCAGAGTAGTATAGCTCTAGTCTGCACCTCATGCCCGTTACTCCCCTAAGGGGTGATTAAGAGACTGTTAATCTAAGCCCGTTGTGCCTTATTGCTCAAATCATGTTTAACATTGTCACTCATCTGCTGGTAGTAATCTTACTGGAAAGCTCCAGAGCAAGTTTTACCTTTCATAAGCGGAGAGTCATCCAGACTTATAATTTATTAAACATAGGTGAACCTGCCAAGCAGGGGTCAGTTTTAACATTGTCTTAATTTTCCAGCATTGTACAAACTGATCAGGTCTAGTGCAGATAACCTTCTACTTGTCCATATAGATGAGTGCAGGTCCTCCATGGCCATGAATGAAAGTAAAAGTCTCCTACTTTAGCAGACTATTGTCCTCATACTAACCCCCTCCCAGTGTTCCTGACAGCCTGGTATGATTAACAGTTATTTAACATCACAGTCACCTGCTAGTGCAAGATTGGGACTGCACAAAAGACTCAATGTGACTTAGGTGTCAGTGTGACCCAGTTGGTAGCATATCCACCTCTGGGCCAGAAGGTTTGGAGTTCTAGTCCCAGACCAGGCTTGGACTCATATCATGAATGCTGGCACCCGATGCAGTACTGGGGCGTGCCATACTGTCAGGGTGTGCCATTCTTTGGATGAGATGTTAAACTGAGGTCCATTCTACCCAGTTCTGGTACTGTCCTGGTGGGTGTCCACCTGGAAGTAAAAACTGAAGACACTCTTTGCAAGAGTAGGAGAATTGTTTATTGAAACAAATCAAGTAATAATAACACAGACATTTTACAACTTTAAACAAAATGAACAAGAACATACAAGAGAAAGTAAAGAGTGATTATGGCAAGATTCAAATTATGCCCAGGGACAATATTTTCACCTTTGCTCCATACAGTCTGAGACAAAAAGTGCGATTTGAGTCACAGTGTTTTGTATAGCATTTTCAATAATATTCAGAAGTTCATTTTGATCCAAATGCAATTGTTGTAAAACATATTTACATCTAACTAGCCAAACCAAAACTTGAATATGGGAAATACTTAATAACAACACAGAAGGGTCAAATTTGGAAGACCAGGGTTGTATATTCCATATGTTTGAGCATCATAAGAATAGGGGACCTGAAAGGATCAGACCAAGACAACTCAAAAGGGCCCAAAATTGTTGGGATAAAGAGACAATCAAAATACCATGAAAACTAGGTGTCCAATAGTTTCAAACTGGGTCACACAGCTATTCCTAGGGCAAAACCGTTCAGTTATACTCTTATGTTTATTGGTATCTTTCACATTTAATCTACCATGGCAGTAAACCTGGTGACATCCCAGTATTGAGCAGGAATGGTTTCATCAGTCAAATAATTTAAAGAACAGCTGATGCCTTCAGGAAAACATTATCAAAACATATAGTAATATTCAGACAATGTTTGGCCTGTATTTCACATTAGTTCTGAATTCCTCCTCCCCAATATTTATTATTGAGGTAATATAATTCAACAACAAAATAATAAACAGCACCAAGATAATTGGCGGTGCTAAATAAACTAAATCAGAACAAATTCAGATCATAGCACCGACCAAAAACAAGCGGATATCAATGGCCATGTATTTTACCATTCAGTATAAAAGCAGTACAAAATATACATTTTAGATATAAAAAGTGAACTAATGTTTGCAAGGACAACGTCCTACTTCATCAGAGTTAACTCTGATGAAGCAGGCGTTATCCTTGTGAAATGTACTCTCTTTTATATCCAAAATGTATATTTTGTACTGCTTTATATTAAATAGTAAAAATACATGGCCATTGATATCCGTCTGTTTTTGTGTGTGCTATGATCTGAATTTGTGTTGTTATTATTGAGGATAATCTGCATGAAAACAGGATCTTTGCTCCTGAAGAATTAATATATTCCTGTTGCTTTCTCCCTACCTGAAGTCATAAAGCACTGCTTGTGACATCACAGTTACTCCCATGGGAACAGATTGTGATGTCACAACAGAGGATATGACTTGATGTAGGGAGTAAGCTGTAAAGCAGATGAACTCTGAGGTATAAAGATCATGTATTCATGCAAATTGCCTCAATAATAAATAATGTGGAGGAGAAATCTATCAAATATATATGGAATGCCAAGCTCAATTGTACCTAAATGTTATGTTTTCAAAGTTTTTTTCAGGTGTCAGCAGCTCTTTAAGGCCACTTGCTTTAAGCGAGGGAAATTTCAGGTATCACCTCAACATTAGTAAGAACTAATGATTTGTAAAAAGCTTTATGATGTTGAGTACGAATAGCATCCCATGAAATTTTTAGCTTTTTAACAAATTTCAGAGATGGTTCCAAATAGGATGGAAAAATTGCATTATGTCTAAATATGGGATTATGTCTTTGCCAGTCAGCCTGAAATGTTTCCAGCCATATGGTTGCCCATTACATCCACGCTGAAGGACGTGCTGAAATCCAAGGAACTATGTTCATTTGAAAAATATACTAAGAAAACATATGACTGGATGGGCGTGTTTAACCCTCCTTGTGAGATGGGAGATATAAAATATCTCTTTGATTGGGTTCAGTCTACTGCCCCATACAATCTGAAAAAAGATGCTCAGTAATCAAATCTCAGAAGGCTGGGGCAGTGGATATTTACTGACATACCAAAGATGGGCAGTTCTTAATGACCTTAACTCTTTTCTGTTTAAATAACTGCCAATTTTCCACTTTGTGATCATTAGAGTCCCAATATCCAAGGCTTTCTCCCAATTAAATTTGGGTAGCTTAGATTGACCAAAATAACCAAGCATGGAGGTGGGCTCCTTATCTACTTTAAGTCACACCCAACCTATCCCTGGCCGTACCCCCTCCAACTTTGATTCGGACTGTGAGTTTTACATGCCCAGCTCACATTTCATGATGCAAAAAACTCCACGTTATATGCACATACATCCCACCTAAATGTGGACTCCCTGGACTATATTCCCTCATCAACTCCATCCTACCTTCAATAGGCCAACATGATCTAATTGTTATGGGTGACCTCAATCTAGATTGGCTCAGTTCAAGGTAGCTTCCATGAATTACTTGCAAGCAGAGCCTGCTTCACCCAATTCATTTCTCAACCAAAATGCTCCTCCTTGGATGGCTTATCCTCCTTACTGCTGGACTGGATGCTCACCAACCACCCTGATATGATCGCTGCATCAGGCACACTACCCCTACTCCCTCAGTGATCACTTCTTACTTACTGCTTCTGGAAAGCCCACACACCAGCAATCCCCGAAAATCCTCACATTCAGAAACCTTCCTGCCTGGATCCCATCTCCCTTTCCACTGAACTCTTGCATAGACTGGTCTCAACTCCTAGGCACCTCAGACATCAGCTTCGCCTTGTAAATGTTCCAAGCCCAGCTACAAGACAGGCTAGCTCCTGTCACCAGGAGGAGAGTCAAGGTACTGCCAGCCCTGGCTTCACCATGATCTCCTATCTCTATTTAAAAGAGACCACCACTGGCACTCCTACAAGGCCTCCACCAACCCCAAGACTGGGCCAACTACCGCTCCCTATGGAACCAATGCAGAAGAGCCACCTGTATAGCAAAAGCTCCTTCTGCAAGTTAATATTCACCACCACAGCGGGAAACCCAAGCAGGTTTGGGACCACATAAAGAACTCTTGGCAACCCATTCCCTCCATCTTGAACAATATGATCATTAATGGCACTCATTGTAACAACTCCTTATATCACTAATCGTTTAACACCCAGTACACTGACCTCTCCGCTACCCATCCCTTTCTCCCACTCCTCCATAACCCAACCCCTGCCTCCTCCCTGACCCACCCACCTTTCTACCTCAAGGCTGTCTCCAAGGGAGAGGTTGCACATCTCCTCAGCTCCCTCCCATTGGGTGCAGCATCAGGCCCAGATGGCATAGAATCTAAAATACTAAAACTCGGGGCCCACCTCTTATCCACCCCATAACCCATATCTACAACCTGTCCCTCACCTCTGGAATAGTCCCATCCCACTGGAAAGTAGCTAAAGTAGTCTCAGTTTCCAAAATAACATATCATAATACTGTCCATCACCCTTCTTCCCCGTCTTAGTAAGTGCCTTGAAAAATTGTCGCCTCCCAACTCAGACTACCTAAACACCCACGGCCTCCTCACTCCCTGCCAACATGAGCTTCCACAAGGACATGGCACCACCACTGCCCTTATCAAGTTTTCCAATGACATCAAAACTGCCATGGATAAAGGCTCCATCAGTGGGGCATTTTTGTTGATCTATACAAGGCCTTTGATCTCATAGACCACACTCTCCTAACTCATAAGCTAACTCGCTGGGTGCCTCCTCCCATGCCTCCTCCTGGTTTTCAAACTATCTAACAGGGTGCAGCCAATTTGTTAAATAGCTCTGCTTCTTCATCCTGCTGCCCATCACCCGTGGCATCCCCAAGGGTCCATACCGGCCCACTACTTTCACTATCTTCACAAATCTTCTCCCTTCTGTTTCCACCTCCTCCTCTGTCATTATGTATGCAGATGACATTGCAATCTATTACAGTGCCCAAAACATCCAACTAATCAATTCCCTACATAATACAGATTTTTCACTCATACAAAAGTGATTAGTGGCTAATATCTTAGTCCTCGACCCCACAAAAACACAAAGCAATGCTACTTGGTTCTTGAACTTGTCTATCCTCCTGCACCTCCCCCTGGATATCAGATGCTTAGATAGCACCTACCTTTCCACAGTTGCAGAATTCAAATACTAGGCTTCACCCTGGACCCGGCCTAGACTTTTACCTCCACATAGTGAACCAAGCGCAAAGTAACAAACTCTTGCATAGGTATGGTCTACCATCTCAAACATATCCTTACCCCACAGACCCAACAGACCATAGCTCAGGGCTTACTCCTTCTCTGCCTAAGCTATGGGTCCCTCCTCATCCAAAACACCTCTATGGCCTCCCTAAGCAGGTGGGACGTAATAATAATATTTGCTGATTTGCTCTGTCACCCCATGCCTCACTCATCACTGCTCTCTGTACAGCTCCCTGGGTGGTTACCCTCCTCTGTGGCATGCACCCTGACCCTAGGCTGTTTCTTGCACAAACAGCTTCAGTTCTCCTCCCAGTCATTGCCCTCCTGCCTCCTTTGAGCTCAAGAACCTGCTACTCTCTTAGATCTCAGGATGCTACCCAGCTTGCCACACCTAAATGCATGAGAAAAATGGGGAACAGTCCTTTTGCTCTTTTTGCCCCATGGCTCTGGAACTCTATCACAGGCCCACCGCTCCTCCACCACTCTGTCCTTCAAATCTGCCAACAAAGCCCACCTCTTCCAGTTCACCTCCTGCAGATGCTTCCAACCCTCTTGAAGTGACTGCTCTAACCCCATTTACTGCTGTTTCAATTATTTAGGCCTGACCATTTCTGATGCTACTCCCTCCATGCTGTTTGCCTTTTGCACTATTTGTTGTACCTGCAACTACCGCTGTTAAACCTCCTACACTCTGCAGTGGGATCAGTAACTCCCCATGGCTCATCTTGCATGGCTTGCTGGTACTCGCCTAGGCTGCTATCAACTTTCACTGTATATTAATTTGTGTTAATATCTAATGAAACTCTGGACTGTTAATGTACTGTACTGCTTAAATGTAAATGTCCTGTACTGTATCCCCAACCTAAACCTACTGTGTTATTATGTACTGAACTGTGAAAATGACAAATGTCTCCTCTGCAAATGTATCCCCAACCTGCTTTAAAATGTGCTTGTAACCCGTTTTGTTTTGTAATCTCCTGGGTCGTACCTGAAAATAGGCACTTGTTGTCTAGTGTACTTACCTGGTAAACAAAAACTAAATAAATAAAGATAAATTTTTATCCGATCGAGGGACACCTTAGTGTTATCAATTTAGAAGGAATATCCCTATGCGGTCCTATTGGCAGTACCTGACTTTTGTGGAGATTAATATGCAACCCAATAATTGCAGTTATATTTGTAAGAAGAGTCACTACCGCCTCCCCAGATGGAACAGCCTGAATAAATAAACAAACATCATCTGCATAGGCTGAGGCTTTGACCTCCAACAAGGATAATGGATTTTGAATTCCACATTTAGCAGGTGCCACACCAATTGCTCGTAACAGAGGATCCAATGTTAGGATGTAAAGAATAGAGCTGAGAGGACATCCCCTGCACCCCTGAAGTAGTGGTATTTTGGTACCTAGCCACACATTAATGTTGGGAACTACAGATACCTGAGAATAGAGCAGTTTGATCCAACTAATAAAAGTTTGAGAGAATCCATATTTGTGTAAGACACAAAACTTATAGTCATGGGGACCTTATCAAAGGCCTTTCCTGATCCAATATGAACAGAACATGACCTATACCTTCCATATTACAATATTCAATGACTTCCTGATAATAAATTATCCTGAACCATCTACCATAGAATTGAACAAGCCTGTAATGGATATAGCAAAGTTGTGAAAGCGTAACTAGTACGCTACATAAAATCTTTGCCAGAATTTTAGCATCTGTATTTATAGAGGCAGATCAGTCTCCAGTTTTCAAGTCTGCCTGGTTCCCCTTTTAGATAAAAATATTTGAATGGCATCAGTATTAACACCTGAGATACTAAGTTGTCTTAAAAGTAATTAAAGATAAAGGTTAAGACTGGGGCAAAAAAAAGTGGAAAAGGTCTGATAAAGTTCAGACTTCAGACCATCCATACCTGGAGAAGACATTTTTTCACAGAGAAGAAATAGCAAGCTGACTTCTTCAATACTGATAGGTTGTGTGAGGAAAGCCTTATCCACAGCTGATGCTTGGGCCAAGTCCAAAGCGTCCAAGACTGTAGAGGAGACAGAGCTTCATGCCTTGGGATTGATTCCCTGGGCTGATGAAAGGAAAGGAACATGTTTAAACAAGCATTTAGTCAATGCTGAATGTTGATTGTGTTGGTCCATTGAGCTCGCTCACTGTCCCTGTGTCATTCGCTCGTTCTGTTTCTCCTGGTGCTGCAGGATGCTCTTTTGTGCTGGGCTCCTGCCTGCGTTGGCACATTTTCTGCCCACAAAGAAATCTGCAGCTGTCCTGACAGAGCTCTGTTGAGGTGGGTCACTCTCCTCTCTCACTTGCTCATTCTGTTTCTGCTGGTGCTGAAGGCTGCCCTTTTGTACTGGGCTCCTGCCTCTGATGGCGGCTTTTTCTGCCCACAAGAAATCTAGCAGTCCTGACATGGGTCCGTTGAGCTCGCTCCTCCCTCTCTCCTTGCTCATTCCGTTTCTGCGGCGCTGCAACTGTGCCCTGTACTGGGCTCCTGCCTGCGTTACCTTTTCTGCCCACAAAGCAATCCACAGCAGTCATGATAGAGGTCTGTTGAGCTCGCCTCTCCCCCTCTCACTCGCTCATTGTGTTTCTGCGGTGCAGGCTGCCCTTGTACTGGGCTTCTGCCTGCGTTGCACCTTTTCTGCCACAAAGAAATCTGCAGCTGTCCCAACAGAGCTTTGTTGAGGTCGCTCTCCGCCTGTCTCACTCACTCATTCTGTTTCTCCTGGTGCTGCAGGCTGCTCTTTGTACTGGGCTTCTGCCTGTGTTGGCATGTTTTCTGCCCACAAAGAAATCTGCAGGTGTCCCGACAGAGCTCCATTGAGGTGTGTCCTCCCCCTCTCACTCGCTCATTCTGTTTCTGCTGGCGCTGCAGGCTGCCCTTTTGTACTGGACTCCTGCCTCTGTTGGTGGCTTTTTCTGCCCACAAGAAATCTGCAGCAGTCCTGACACAGGTCTGTTGAGGTAGCTCACTCCCCTTCTCTCAGTTGCCGTTACGTTTCTGCCGGCGCTGAGCTGGCCTTTTTGGACTGGGCTCTGCTGCAATGTTGCCGCCTTTTTCTGCCCACAAAAGAAATCTGCAGCAGTCATGATGAGCTCCGTTGAACTTGCTCACTCCTCCTCTCTCACTCGCTCATTGTGTTTCTCCGGTGCTGCAGGCTGCTCTTTTGTACTGGGTGGCACCTTTTCTGCCCACAAAGAAATCCGCAGCTGTCCCGACAGAGCTCTGTTGAGGTACCTCCTCCGCCTGTCTCACTCCTCATTCTGTTTCTCCTGGTGCTGCAGGCTGCCATTTTGTAATGGTCTCCTGCCTCTATTGGCGCCTTTTTCTGCCCACACGAAATCTGCAGCAGTCCCAACAAAGCTCTGTTGAGCTCGCTCCTCCCCCTCTCTCACTTGTTCATTCCATTTCTGTAGGCGCTGCAGGCTGCCCTTTGTACTGGGCTCCTGCCTGTGTTGCCGCCTTCTTCTGGCCACAAAGAATGTGCAACAGTCATGATAGAGCTCCGTTGAGCTCAGCTCCTCCCCTCTCTCATTTGTTCATCCTGTTTCTCCCGCTGCTGCAGGCTGCCCTTTGTACTGGGTCCCTAAATTGTGTGCTGCCTTTCTGCCCACAAAAATCCACAACCAGACCAACAGAGCTCGTTGATCTCCTCCTCCCTCTCCCTCACTCGCTTGTTCTGAGTCTCCGCTGCTGCAGGCTGCCATTTTATACTGGGTTCCTGCCTGCGTTGCCGCTTGTCTGCCCACAAAGACATGTGTAACAGTCCCGACACAGCTCCGTTGAGGCGCTCACTCCCCTCTCTCACTCGCTAGTTCCGTTTCTGCCAGCGCTGCAGGCTGGCGCTTTTATACTGAGCTTCTGCCTGCGTTGCTACCTTTTCTATCCACAAAGAAATCCGCAGCAGTCATGATAGACCTCACAGAGCTCACCTTACCCCTCTCTCACTCGCCCATTCTGTTTCTCCCAGCGCTGCAAGCTGCCCTTTTGTACTGGGCTCCTGCCTGCATTGGCACCTTTTCCTGCTTACAAAGAAATCAAGCTGTCCTGACAGAGCTCCGTTGAGGTCGCTCACTCCCCCTGTCTCACTTGCTCATTCTGTTTCTCCTGGTGCTGCAGGCTGCCCTTTTGTACTGAGGCTTCTGCCTCTGTTGGCATTTTTCTGCCCACAAAGAAATCTCCTGCAGTCCCGACTTGCAGCTCCGTTGGCCTCACTCACTCCCCTGTCTCACTCACTCATTCTGTTTCTGCAGGTGCTGCAGGCTGCCCTTTTGTACTGGGCTCCTGTCTGTGTTGCCGCCTTCTTCTGCCACAAGAAATGTGCAGCAGTCATGATAGAGCTCGTTGAGCTCTACCACTCCCTCCCCTCTCACTTGTTCGTTTTGTTTCTCCGCTGCTGCAGGCTGCCCTTTGTACTGGGCCCCTGTATGCATTGCTGCCTTTTCTGCCACAAAAGAAATCCACAACAGACCAACAGAGCTCTGTTGAGCTCCACCTCCCCACTCGCTCGTTCTCGTCTCCCGCTGCTGCAGACTGCTTTTTTATGCAGGGTTTCTGCCTGTGTTGGTGGCTTTTCTGCCCGCGAAGACATCTGCAGCAGTCCCGACACAGCTCTGTTGAGCTCGCTCACTCCCCCTCTCACTTCGCTCATTCCATTTCTGATGGCGCTGCAGGCTGACCTTTTGTACTGGGCTCCTGCCTGCATTGCCACCTTTCCTGCCCACAAAGAAATCTGTAGCAGTCATGATACACTCCATTGAGCTCGCCACTTCCTCTCTCACTCACTCGCTCTGTTTCTCCCAGCGCTGCAGGCTGCCCTTTTGTACTGGGCTCCTGCCTGCCTTGGCACCTTTTCCTGCCCACAAAGAAATCCGCAGCTGTCCTGACAGAGCTCCGTTGAGGTTGCTCACTCCCCATCTCACTCCTCTTTCTGTTTCTCCTGGCACTGCAGGCTGCTCTTTTGTACTGGGCTCCTGCCTCTGTTGGCATCTTTTCTTCCCACAAAGAAATCTGCAGCAGAACTGACAGAGCTCCGTTGGCCTCACTCACTCCCCTGTCTCACTCACTCATTCTGTTTCTGCTGGTGCTGCAGGCTGCCCTTCTGTGCTGGGCTCCTGCCTGCATTGCCACCCCACCCTGCCCACAAAAGAAATCTGCAGCAGTCACGATGAAAGCACCATTGAGCTCGCTCCTCCCCTCTCCATGCACTCGTTCTATTTTTCCCACCACTGCAGCCTGCCCTTTTGTACTCAGCCCCTGCATGCATTGCTGCCTTTTTCTGCCCACAAAGAAATCCTCAGCAGTCCCAACAGAGCTCTGTTGAGCTCACTCCTCCCCTCCCTCACTTGCTCGTTCTGTTTCTCCTGGCGCTGCAGGCTGCCTTTGTACTGGGCTCTTGCCTGTGTTATTGCCTTTTCCTGCCCACAAAGAAATCGCAGCAGTTCCAACAGAGCTCAGTTGAGCTCCATCATTCCCCAGTCGCTCGATCCTAATCTGTCCCAAACACTGATTTCCGACAGCGACTGCGGTATTCTACACTGGCGTGGAAACACATTTCAGCCAGGATGTGAAAATGACAGCTGTACTGTTCATAAGGAGGTGTGAACAAATGCCAGTGTTGAAAATCTGGCTTGAAAATATTACTAATGCAAACTTTCAAGGTGCATGGAAACTGCACAACACACGCTTGTAACACAGTCATTTTATGGAGTTTCATCACAAAATTTTCAACGTAGGCATTTTAAGACCTCTGCTCATGAACAGTGTCAGTGTGATTTTCTTAATATGTCCCGACACTGATTTCCCACAGCAACCGCGCAATTGTGCGCCGAAGAGTGGCTGCGTTTCGGCCAGGATGTCGAAAATGACAGCTGCACTGTTCATAAGGAGGGTGGCAAAATGGCAATGCTGAAAATCTAGATTGAAAATATTGCAAAGTTGAAAGGCAGAGCGTGCTTGGAAACTGCACAATGCACATTTGTTAACATAGAGATTGTGTATGATCACGCATACACAACAAGGGGTATTTTCACTAGGAGGTTCCATGGTAACTGGAGACCTCGACAGCGCAGCTCGAGAGGTGTCCCATTACCATGGAAACCTCGAGAGTTGAAAAAATACCCTGTTATGTATGAGTTTTATCACAGTCTTTTATAGGTATGGTCACCATAAGAAGACTGCGTGACTTACTTTCAGATTAGTGTGTGGTTTTCAGTTCCTCCAGTCTGTTTCACCACCGCGGCCGTTCTTAGCACATCGGCGGTCGCCTGATCGCGCATGTTCACCCAGCTTCCACGCATGCACACCCACCTTCTAGGTGTTATGCCGCACTAGCTAACGAGCTAGTGCAACACAACTGCTACGATGACGAGCTAGTGCAGCATAACAACACTGTTGGGAGCATGGATTCCATGCTCAACAGTGTTCTATCATACACTATACTCATTTTATGGACTTTCGTCACCAAATTTTCAACATAGGCATTTTAGGACCTCTGCTAATGAACAGTGTCACTGTCATTTTCATAATGTGTCCCGAACACTGGATTTCCACAGTGACCATATTATTCTGCACGGAACTGCAAAACACATTTCAGCCAGGATGAGAAAATGACAGCTGTACTGTTCATAAGGAGGTGCAGAGGAATAGCAATGTTGAAAATCTGGAGTGAAAATATTATTAATTACGTGAAGTTATGAGCGTGCATGCAAGCTTCATAGCGCACACCATAACACAGTCATTTTAAGGAGTATCAACACCAAATTTTCAACATAGGCATTTTGGACCTCTGCTCATGAACAGTTCCACTGTCATTTTCTTAATCTGTCCTGAACACTGATTTTCCACAGCAACCATGCTATTCTCGCCAGAAGTGCGAAAACACATTTCAGCCAGGATGTGGAAAATGACACCTACTGTTCACAAGGAGGTCTGAAAAATGCCAATGTTGAAAATCTGGCATGAAAATATTGCAGATTAGCAAAGTTATAAGACTGCGTAGCAACTATGCAATGCATGCTACGTAAAACAGTAATTTTTTGATTTTTTCCACCAAATTTGCAGTATAGGCTTTTGAGAGCCCACCTCATGAACACTGGCACTGTTGTTTCGCTAATTGGTCCCAAAAGGGATTCTGCACAGTGACCGCGAAATCACCTTTCGGGCCGAATAACGTCATGGCAGTACCAGAATTCATGAGGAGGGTCCCAAAACCCCATGTTGAAAATTTGGTTCCAGAATTCCCAAAATGCCTGAGATATGCATCAAAGTTGAAAAATTCTATTTATTCCATTATACAGCTTACCGGCATTTCCTCAGTTCGCGGTTGGCTTTGAAGAGTGCAGATGTGTTCCCAGTCCACCGAGGATCGTCGCACCGGACTCTGGAGGTAAGTATTGGGTGAGGGTGTGTGGGGAGGCAGGGTGCACAGTGAGTGGGCGCGGGTTGTGAGGGGGCAGGAGACCACCAAGGGACCGCTTCCTTTTACAGGTTAAAAAAGACGCCGTGGAACTGTTTTTGATTTTACAGGGGCATGTGGCATGCTAGGGTGGGCTCCCAGCATGCCAATGCAGTCTTTTTGGGAGGCAGCTGTAGCTGATGGGGATTAGGCACCTCCATTGGCACACAACAAAAGGGGTGTTACATTATGCTGATGGGGACTGGGCACCCCGTCAGCACAAAACAAAGGGGTGACATAATGCCGACGAGGGTTGGGCACCCCGTCAACAGACAACAAAAGTGGGGTTACAAATGCCGACGGGAGGCCTCTGTCGGCAACATAAAACTCGGTACTGAAGCCCTGTCGGTAAACAAACGGGGGGGGGTACATACTGCCGAGGATTGGGGCACCCCTCAGCGGGGTATATTGTTTGTGAACACGGCAGCAAGCCGCCACCATGTTCACAAACAATAACAGTGTTTCAGGTTCCGCCCTGCAATGATGGGTCACTCCTCATTGCAATGAATAGTTGACGCCTGCAATGAGCCCCTGATTGCAGCAGCTAAAACTTTACAAGGTTGTGGCACGCTGGCTGAACTAGTGTTAGCAGCAGATTCCATGGCATTGGGGAAGGGTTGTTTCTTTAAAGGCTGTGGGGGTTAGCCACAACAGTGCCGCGCCTCCACAACCTGCTTCTGAGAAAGCTGTTGCAATATGTTTCTTGTTGCATGTGCTAATCAACATAAAAATGCTTTTATTGTTGGGGCAGATCATGTTAAAATCAATATTTTGTGCCTGCTAGATACACATGCAAGTGTTGCAAATTTTCGGTTTCCGCTCCCTGGCATTGTTTAGCCCCAAGAAATCTAAGATCTGCCCTGTTTCACTTGATGCAGCTTGAACACTTCAGGAAGTGCAAGTCTCTGGTTGGTTACGGCATGGAGGCTGGCGTGTCTTTCTCTGCCTGACTGTGTTCTCCGCCCTGTGTTTGGCGGGTTAGTTTGCTGAAGTGCATGATGATGCTGGCAATTGTGTGTTTAGTGCCATATCTGTTTAAGTGAGTATCTGCTGCTGTGGGATAGTCTGGTTTGGGGAACAGAAAGATGAAGAGGGACCATGGTACAAAACAGTGTGGTGGGGGTGTAGACTGTGTATTAGTACATGACAAATCTTTTATTTTGCTGTAGCAGGAAGCAATGCAGGGGCAGGGTCAACGTGTAATATCGAAATATTTCTTGTTTTCCTTTTTGTACTGTTAAGTGCATACAATTCTCCATCATGATTGTGGACTAGTGCAACCAGTTGCGGACTGGTGTAATTTTGAATCAGGTTGTCCTGCTAGTTAGTGCAAAAGTTTAAGGTCAACCTGTGCTGTGAAAAATCACCATTTCTGTTTTGCAGGTCAACAGGAACATGACTTTTGTTAGGCACAAGGTTTCATCTGAACATTTGATCCTTTCATATTATTGTGATGTCATAACTATGATATAATGGGACAGATAATGCTGCAACAACAGTATTATGGGATTTGTTTGCACTATTTTCGTGTGAGGAAAAACGACTGTCATACATTACAAATGAATTAAACATTATTATAAAATTGACAGAAAAATGCTGAATCTCGATGCGGTTTGACAACAAAGTTGTCGACCAGCGTTACAACAATGAATTTATGTCAACACAATTGCAGTTGGCATAAAGTCATCAGAGAAAGTGTCTTTTAGGGGGCTTACACTTCAACTATACAAGGGCTCTGCACCCCACACCCCTGTAATTTACTCTTATTAATTCTGAGTCAGAGTTGATTCAGGAAGTGGTGCAAAACCCAGAGAAAGCAGCGCCAGGGTCCTGCTGGTACATTACAGTGGCAACAGCGGTGCCACTGTAATGCCATTTGATATTGAAATCTGCTGCTGCAACAGCATATGAAAATGCTGAAATCTAATTGGTCTAGAGTCCGTTTCCACTGTGTTGCTGTCTCAGTACAGTCTGAAGGAAAACCTACATAAAAACCTTTTTTTTATTCTACATGATCCATGTTATAGTCACAACATGGTACTCCAGAGCATGTGTTAATATTATTTATTATGTGAAAGAGTTGGCCAGGAAGACTCACTGAGCTTTGCAGCTTTTTACAGGTGTGTCCTGAGGAAAAGGGATATGGAATAATGCAAATATATAAGAGAAGACAGTAAATATAACAATAGCAGCAAAATCATAAGGTGTGCAAACTGTAGCAAGTCAAAAGAGTTGGTGCAGAATAAAAAGAACACAACAACCATTGATCAAACAACCCTATAAAAGGTGCCAGTGCAGTCAAAGAAACAGACACTCTGAATGGAGACCATTGCAGCCAGGCAAACAAACATGCACAAGGGGACCATTACTGCAAATGTTGGGAGCAGAAGCCAAGCATGTGGTTACTGGTGGGTGGATGCAAGTCTGATGGGGGCATGGAGGAGCAGACTGCAGAACAGCTTCCTTAAGTGCCTCTTCAGTTAGCAATGTGAGGAAAAGATTTGAAGGAGGGAGGCAGTTCCATATGGAAGGAACCTCCAAGGAGAAGCTCCTTTCTCAGGTGACCTGCGACACCTGGGAAGGATGGATTGAGGGTTGGACTGTGTGAGGAGAAAGGCTGAAGGGTGGGCTGGGGGTCAGCTGAGAGAAAATGTATTCAGAGAGGCTATTAGACAAGTACTTATAGATCAAGAAGGCAGAATGCAAGTGATGGTGGCTCTCGAGGAAAGGCCACCAATGGGCAGAGTAGATTATGCTGGCTGTCACATCTTGGTAGTTAAAGCCACTGGGTGCACCTCATGGCTTATGTACGCCTGAGACATAAGGTTATACAAGCATTCCACATACCCTGTTACAGTAAGTCTTATTGCTTAACAAAACAGTAGCTAGAAGTTGACAATTCTGATTGGCTGACTGCATTTTAATATAGTTGTTTTAAGGACTGGAAACTTCCTTGTACAATAGAGCAATAAGACTTTCAATTGTAAAACATTAATTAAAAAATGAAAACACTGCAGTTTAATAAGAGCATTAAGTCACTCAGGGGTTAGGTTACACTTACTACTCTATCTCAAGGTCATAAAGCACTCTGCTGCATCTTGTGCCTCATGGCCTCCTTAGGGTTGTATTAAGAAATTGGGATCAGCCGCAGGCCATGTCTTAATGCTTAATAAAGATAAATGGCTAGAATTAATGAAGGTGAATTAAAAATGGTACAGTCAGCTTTTACGGTAATTAATCTTCGCATTCAGTTTCAGAATGCTGGCACAGTAAAACAGTAAAATGACAATTATGTCTAGCCTTGCAAAAAATGAAAAAAAGTGCTGGGGTGATGAATGTTCTTCCCATATACTGTATCCTTTCTGAAATTTGAGCTCGGCTGGTGGATGTGGAGCTCACAGTACCCTGTGATCTTCAAATCCTGCAGAAATGTAAACATGTGAGAGGGCTTGTGTCAACAATGCAGACATCGCACCACTGCTGGTATGTGACGTGTTGTCCATATGTCAGGTGATTCATAAGGCCACATTTGTATCAAGTATGAAGTCAGTGACTGGAAAAAAAGCAGTGGAGTGCACCTCCAAATATTGGAACTCTTCCTGCCAGGTGAGAGGGGTAGTTCATTTCCTGGCTAATCAATATTTTTGTTGTAATGGGGATGTTTGTGTTTTCTGTAAGCAGAAAAGAGTATGAACTTCCACAGTGGTTTGTACAGTTTAGGGATGTCATGGTATCACAGTTTTACAGTATTTGGTGGTATCGGAAGTTGTGGTGTTGATACTGTGGGCACATTTTGATACCCGCTAGCCATGGTTCATAATATACCATGGTATTCAGACCTTTCCACTAATTTTCTTGTATTTTTAGGGACAACTATCCTTCCACACCAACTCTCACTGATGCAAGAGTTTGAAAAGACTTCTGCTTTGTACAAAATTATTCTTTCTTGTAATAACATGGTATAACAGTAACTGCGGCATTACATGTGATGGTTATCATACTGTCAGAATTTCATACCATGACATCCCTATTACAGTTACACCCAGTGCTCCAGATAAGGTGCATACAGCTCCTGTTTATGCTTGAGAAATGGGCCTTCTGAGTCTAGTTTTCATTGATTTGCATACTACTGTAAATACACCTGATTTGTGTGCTGTTTTATTTTTGCTCTCCTGCCTCAACAATACCTTTTGACTTGGAGTTCCTACTTTTGTTGTGTGTGTGTGTCTGTGTCCTCTGCTCTGCTTCATCGATTGGACAGATGGTCAATACTTTTTTCACACGGTATACCCTCAGTCCTGATCTGCACATGCTCTGCCCTGTGCTTCACCACACAGAGCAGTTTTAATGAGGGAAGCGTGCAACCGCAGGAGTGAGTGGAGCTGTGCAAGGGGATTGGAAGGCGATGAGTGAGTGGGAAATCGGTTCATCTGCGGACAGCAATGGAGATGTGGAATCAGCAGCTGTGGCTCCCTTGACAATGGAGATGAGTCTGGTGGAGTGAGAGGGTAACCTGGGCGGTGGTTAGAGGATAAGTCCTCGGTCCATGGTCCCCAAAGCAGTCATCCCAGGAATAATTTCTGTGGTGGTGGATGGGAGGCCTCCACGCCAGGCTCAGGCTCTGTTCATAGATACTGGGAGTGGGATGGATTGAGTGCTCTGTGGAAACAGTGGATGAACTTCATGCAATATATGTTATTGTTTTTTTTTATTATTGTAATACTGCTGATGCTTTTAGGAAGTTAAAACGTTTGCAGAACTGTTTTTTTTTTAGTGAAATTGTTTGAGATACACAGATGACACCCAAAACAATAGTTGCTGAGGACTGTATGAGTCAAGTATTTTCACAAAAAGGAGATATTTAAAAAGTAATCTAAACATGACTGTTTTGACTGCAGTGTTGTTGTTTTAAATAAACATTTTGCTGTGGACTTATATGCGTGAAAGGCAGACTGCACTGCCAGAGAGTGCTACCTGCCAGTATCGCTGGTTCTGGTGTGTAAGTGGCATGAGGGTGGCAGAGCTGCTGCACTAGGGCCACTGGTCAGTGGCTCAATTTTTCAAGCCCAGTCTTTGTTTCTTGAGTGACTCAAGCAAAGGCAGGACCAGCAGGCAGCTGCATGGAGCCCTGGTCAGACAGCCTCTGTAGCCATCCCTGCCCCGCCCCCACGGTCACTCACATCACATTAAAGTCCCCATATGGGTATGGCTTCAGAATCTTAGCCAAAAAGCTTACAGTGCACATGTGTATGTATTATAGGGGAGGAAATTAACAAGAATCATCTTGTCTTTCATTGGGAACATAAGCAGGAGGCTGTTAAGGACAGAGGATTGGGTTTATCTTCTGTTTTAACTGAAATATTTGAATAGTTTTGTCGTCAAATTAGTAGTGTGTTAAAATTACTACTTTGAGTTAGAACTGTTACTTGGGCTGTGATATTGTAACTTTTGGGGCTTGGGAACACTTGTTTGGCAGTGATAATTAGAGTGAAATTTAAATGTGATGTTGGCCTGGTGTTGGTAGAGCCCTTCCACCCACCCTGTTTTGTAGGCTTTCTTAAATACTGAAAAGTCACTGGGGGTTGGGATTGAAGGGCTAAATATTTCTGTTTGTGACTGAAATTTGAAGCAACAGGAACTGGTGGGCCTGTGACATCATACGGTACCTGATGTCTGCATACACACACTGTTAGTGGGACTGGACACACACTGGACTGTATGTGTTTGTGAGACTTATTTTATTATTTATTTATTTAGTTTTTGTTGACCGAGTACGTGCACTAGACAAACCCTGCCTATTTTCAGGCACGACCGGGGAGGGATACAGATGAATGCCCACTGACCTTGAGCCAGATTAAGCTGTTGGTGGTATTTTTAGTGAATGAGGAAATTTGGCCAGGACACGGGAAATTCCCTGCTCTTTCGATAAGTGCCATGGGATCTTTAACATCCACCTGAACTACCACCAATCCAGGCAGATGGGACCTCGGTTGACGTCTCATCGAAAGGCGGCACCTCAGAGTGCAGCACCTCTCATGCTGCACTACAGTGTCAGTACTGGGATATTAACCCAAGTGCCAGATGTGGGAAATGAACCCACAGCCCTCTGATCACCGGCCTCAGAGGCAAGTGTGCTACCTACTGAGCCACTGACACTGACTTGGGAACTTTATTGGTGGGGTTGAAGTGGTTTGTAAATAACTGCAGTCAGTTTAGAGAGACTGTATTCAAGGGAAGGGACTGAGAAAGGGTGTGTGCCATTATAAACAGAGAGAGACAAACAGGGTGGCCATATCCCACCATGGCAGGCATCTTAGGAAGGGTTGTAGGCTGCACAGGCTGTGGGATGGCAATAATTCTCAGTTGGGCCTGCAGAGAGGAGAGGCTGCCCACTTTGTAGACAGCTGTCTTGAATCAGGAGTGAAATATATTGGTTAAGGAGTAAGCTGGGGAGTTGGGGGTGTGTCAAGGATAAGGGGTGTGGATATGGGCAGCAGAAAGGTGGAGCTGAGGAAGGCTGAGGCAATGCTCCGAGTACAGGACATTATGTTACAGCAAGCAGGAGAGGGGATATTAGGGACAGAGGACCTTTAGATAGGGATGTTGGCGCCAAGGGAAGCGTTCAGGGTAAACATTCTGAATAGAAAGAGAGTGGAGGGAAGAGTCAGGAGGGCTGTTGTGGGGAAGCCTAGAAGAGCAGACATTGAGAAGGAGGGGCTGTTGTGGGAAGCCTAAAGAGAGACTGTGGGAAGGAGCTCTCTCAGGAGAACAGAGCAAGAGGGGAGGAAGAGGGGCAGTTTAGAGGGACAGTCGGGAAACTCGGGTTACTTGATGGAGGCTGGCATGAGTGTCACAATAAATTTGAGCTACTAAGCAACCTAGAGGGAGGAAGGGTTGGTGGAAATGAGGAAACTGATACAGAGGCCGGGGAGAGTCGGATGCCCATAGGCCATCACAGACCAGCAATGGAAAGGATAGAAATAGTCCCAGAGGAGAAGGAAACATAAATGTTAAGCAGATGGGGAGATGCAACATATTGCAGACATGAGGGAGGAGAGCATGACTGGAGAGACACTGGGAGACAAGGAGGCGGGGAGGGCCCCCTTCAGCAGGGTCTGTACCAGATGGGTCCTAGGTAAAGGGACCCACAGAGGGCCTCTGGAGGTAGGGTACTATTACAATGGGGAGGATGGCGGTGTGGGGGAAGGGAAACCATCAGGGCCAGGATAAATGGTTCGGATAAGAGGGGTTAAAGGGACACCTATCAGGGTCTGAGTTAAGTGGGCAAAATAACAAGGGAGGCAGAAAGGGAGGGTGACAAGGGGTTTCTAATAAGGCAGGAAGACTCCCATGGAATTGAGATAATGAATAAAGGGGATGGGGTTGAGGTGCATAGTGGAGGTAACCATAAGGATGATGGCGGTGTTAAGGTTCTGTTATTGGGAGACTCGATGATTTAGGGGTATCCAGTGGGAGGGATGGGGTGGATGCCATAGCCAGGTGAAATAGTGAGTATCTCTGGGCTGACAGTGCATAGAGCAAAGTTCATGGTGTACGAACTGGTTAGGGATTGTGAGTGAAACCGATTTCCTGGTGCATTTGGGAACTAACGATCTAGAGGAAATAGCATTTGGAAATCCAAGCAAGGTTCCAGAACTTGCCAGAGTCTGTTGGGATAATGGATGCAACATTTCCTTTTCAGAGATATTGCCAGTACCAAAGGCCTCAGTGGAGAAAAAATGAAGATCACAGAGGTTAATGACTGGCTCAGGAAGTGGGGTGAAGAGAGTGGGTTGGGGTGTTAGGGAACTGGAAAGGAGTTTGGGAGGATAAGGGACTGTATGCCAAGGACAGGCTTCATCTTGCCCTGTTAGGGTAGGAAGTCCTTAAACAGGGGATGGCTGACTACATTCAAGAAAGGTGGGGTTTAAACTTGTGAGGGGAGGGATAGGGAGGGGCTGACCAAGCCCTCTCCTCCAGATGAGGGGTAGCCTTCAAACCCAAGGGGAGGGAAACAGACTGGGGGTGGAGGTTTCAGGAGAAGCAGAGGAAGATGGAAGTATAAGGAACCTGGGTAGGGTTCAACAAAGGGGATCGGGGATAAGGGGTGGGAGTGGTGTTAGTAAATACCAGGAGCTTGGAAACAAGTTGCCAGGTTCAGGCCATGCTGTTCGGAAATTGGATGTGGCGGGTGGTCACGGAGATGTGGACAACAAAAACCATGACTGGAACCTAAACATGCGGGGGTACACTATGCTTAGGAAGGATAGAAAGGAGGGCAGAGGGGTGGAGTGGCTATGTTCATTAGAGATGACATAGAAATTGCTAGGGTAGAAGAGGCAGAGGAAATGTGAGGCCTTATGGGTCACCTACGAACCCAGCAGGAGATAAGGTCAAGCTGGGTGTAGTATATAGGCCGCCGGATGGGTGATGTTCTGGAAGATGGTTTGCTGGACAACATCATTGCCCAGTGTGGACCAAAAGGGGAAAGAGCGGTGTAGATGGGGGACCTAATATGCCAGGTACAAACTGAGGAACCATGTCCTGTAAGGTGATCAGGAGCAGAGGCTGCTGGGGCTTCCAGGATGTCTTCTTAACACAGCATGTGATGGAGCCCACAAGGGAGGGCATGTCCTGGGCGTGGTTCTGGCAGATGGGGATCTGGTAAGGGACCTGGTTGTAGAGGATCCTGACTGGGAGCGACCACAATACTGTCTGGTTTCAAATAAGCATGGGGGAGGGGAGATCTAGGACACTGGCAGTGGACTTCAGGGGCAGACTTTGTGGGCATGGAAAATATTCTCAAGGATCACTTGAAGGATTACATCAATGACAAATGTGGAAAGAGATGGGAGGTCATAAGCAGGGGACTTCATGAGGCGGTCAGGACCTGTGCTAAGGTGAAATGTAAGGAACAAGGTCACATAAACCATGCTGGTGGTCAGTGAGGTTCAGGTAGCGGTCAGAGAAAAGAAGGAGCCTACAAAAATATAAAACAACAAGAGGGATAGGGATAAGGAAATGTACCATCTTGCATCTAGAAAAAGTCACCCAGATGGTGAGGGCAAAGTCCAGTAAGAGCAGTGGCTGGCACAGGGGATACATGGAGGGAAAAGGGTTCTTCTGGTACATTGGGGAGTGGAGAAAAACTAAGGCCATCTCAGCAGATTGAGATCAGAAGGAGGGTGGGTGGCAGAGGCGAGGACCAGGCAGAGGTATTAAATGAGTACTTCGCCTCTGTGTTCACTAGGGAGGGGATGGGATATCTACAAAGCAAGGCATGATGGGCATAGAAGTGGCAGTGAGTGGGATCAGGGGAGCAACAGAAATGGAGCAAGAGGGAGGAGAGGTACCCCAGGGTGTCACATCAGGATAAGGATAAAAAGGCCAGTAAGGTGGAGGGACAGATGATTCTATCTCCACGAAGGGTGTAGTTAGCCCTCAAGGCCCTAAGAAAGACAAATCTCCTGGGCGGATGGCATTCATCTGAAAGTACTATGGGAATTGGTGGACATACTGGCTGTACCCTGGCGGAGCTCTTCAACAAGTCGCTTGAGACAGGGAAGATGCGTAGGGATTGGCGAGGCACATGTGGTGCCAATCCATAAAAGGGGTCAAGGGAAGAACCAGGTAACTATAGACCCATCAGTTTGACCTTGGTGGTGGGAAAATTAATGGAGAGTATACTAAAGGAATGATTGGGTGTGTACTTGGAGGAGTGGGAGGTATGGATAGTCGGCAACATGGGTCTGTGCCAGGTAGATCATGTCAAACCAATCTTGTGGAGTTCTGAATGGGTAACATCAGAACTGGACATGGGAAAGCCTGTGGATGTATTATTCTTGGACTTCAGCAAGGAGTTTGACTCTGTCCCCACAATGGTCTGGTGGAGAAACTGATGGGGTTGGGAGTAGGCCCTTTGATGGTCAGATGGATTGAAAACTGGCTAGCTGGATGCACCCAGAGAGTAGTGGTCGGTGGGAGCTCTCGAACCCTGAGAGGTCGGTAGTGGGGTACCCTGAGGCTCGGTCCGGGTCCGATCCTGTTTAATGCATACATATCGGACATCAGGGAGGGTATAGGGTGTGAAACGAGTCTCTTAGCTGATGACTCCAAGATGGGAGCAGTAGTTGAGGAGAAGAGGGAGGTTGGCCCTCAAGGGACCTGGACACCCTGAAAGCTGGGCTCACACATGGAATTAAATTTCAATATCACCAAGTGCAAGGTGTTTATCTTGGGTGGGAAACCTAACACAGGTACACCCTGGGAGGAGGCACTGGAGGCCTTAATAGGGAAAAAGATCTAGAGGTCATGGTGGATGCATATATGAACAACTCTGAGCAATGCAGGAGGCGGCTAGCAAGGCAAACAGGATGTTGGGATGCATCATAAGGGATCATCTCTAGGAGCAGGAAAGTGATTCTGCGCTGTTCAATGGACTGGTTAGACCACACCTTGAGTACTGTGTACAGTACTGGAACCACACTTGAAGAGGGACATACAGCTCTGGAGAGGGTACAGAGGAGGGTAACTAAGATGATCACGAGGACTAGGGGATTTGGCGTGAGAGACAGACTTGAGGAGCTCTGCCTGTGCTCATTGGAGGAGAGGAGAGCAGGGTGGACATGATTGAGGGTCTTCAAGTACCTCAAGGGAATAAATAAGGGTAAACTTGGAGGGATCTTTAGACTAAAGCAGGGAGGTATCACCAGGGCATAGTTTGAAGTTGGAAGGTGGAAGGCTGAGGGGAAAAGAGGAGGAGATTTTTCACTGAGAGGGTGGTGGACCCTTGGAATGCACTGCCTGGCGAGCTGGTTCAGAGATCCACAGTGGAGGGCTTCAAGAGAGGGTGGGACAGACACAGAAAGTTGATGTATCAGATGATGGCCTGGCCCAGGGGGTGGGGATGGATGATAGGGTTTCTGAACACAAGGGGAGGGCCTCGGCACCCAACTAGGGATCTGAGGTTCGAGCAGACTCGATGAACCGTAAGGCCTAATCTGCTGGCAATTAGTATGTTAGTATTACCATTGCCAGGAGAGGAGGAGAGAGACTGTAGCTTGCATTTGAAGCAAATAGTGAAATTCCAGCATCAGTGAAACAGAGTAGAGAGCTACAGAGAGGTTTAGCACCGGAAGTTAAGTGACTCACTTAGGGTCACACAGTTAGTAAGGGGCAGTGAAAAGATGCAAATCCGAGTTTCCACATTCCCAGCTCTGCATTTTGATCATTGGATCAAACTACAAACAACCTAGAGTCGGTCAGCACTGAATGGGTGCCAGTTTACAAGTCACCTCCCAAACATCAGTCCAGCACTGGCAATCTGCCCCATTACACTGCTAGTAAGGAACCTCCTGCCTCAACATACAATCTGTCCTCCACCACAGGGGTGTAGCCAGGGATTTCAGAGCTGACACCAAGTGGACTCACTGTTACCCACCTCCTTGTTATGGTGAGCTTACCCCCACGGGTGTAGCCAGACAATATACAAATGTACACCAGGACCGTGTTTGTTGCCTCATTAGCACAATAAATACAACTTTTGTATCTCATGACTGTGGTTGTTGCCATGCATTGGTAAATACAAATGCCATGCATTGTTCCCTGGAACACCACATACCAGTCCAGAGCCTGTAAAGTTATTGCCTTGAGATACAAAGTATTAGTATTGAGTCCTTCTAGTTTCGACTTCTATGAATAAAATTACAGAAAGGTTCAGTATTTTCTTTTAGTTTTCATGGAAAAAGGAAGCAGTTCAGAGCCTATTTGCTATCCCTTATATAAAATTGCACACCATGGAGTGCTTGAGTATGCCTCCCTACACCCATACTCCACCAGATGCAGCCTCCTGCCCCAACATTAGGCAATCTGGCCCAAGGCCATCACCAGTGTCAGTTTTAAAGCTTCCCAGCTACCCCATCTCCCTGAAAGCAAATATCCACCAACTATATTCAGTCCATCCCCAACCTAGCCCATGGTCACCAGACAGGGCAGTCTGTAAGGCTCATCTACTGCCAACCACTCATCAGCCAGGCTGATCATGACACTATTCTAGCTTGCTGAGTAGAACCTTTGTGTAGTTCAAAGGAGAGAGCCAGCATAATCATTTCCTTTAATTACATACCCACCCAGCAAGCACAGCTGATCACATTGTGATCAGCCTGCTATAACCCTCTTCATGTTAAACAGTTCTCCCACCCTCTGCCAGAAGCAATAGCCCTCACACTACAATACATTTTGGGGCCAACAAGTAATTTTCAGTAACCCTGGGACAGTACCCAGGCTTTCCAGGCCTTCCCAGTTCCATTCCTTTTTACAGCTGGAGTTAGCAGAGATATGACTGGGACGAGGGAGAAGGGAAGATCAGGAGCATGCTGGCCTTAGCAAGGTGGGAAAGGAAGGATGAATGGACACCAAAGAAAAAGAACTGAATGGGGCTCTGGGCCAGAAGGGATTAAGTCAGTCAGTACTAGCTTTCAGATCAGTGGAAACAGGAGTGTGATGTTTCTCTGCAAAGGGTGGTATTATGCCAGGGTTCAGGGAGTGTAGCAGGTGGCACTGTCAGGAGTATTGGGTGTGATGGTTATTGCAGCCCCAGGTACTGCTGGGGTTCCCAATGTGATTGATAATGTAGTGAGCATTACTGTCAGGATCCTGGGATAGTTGTGACAGTCAGTGCAGGCGCATAGCAATACTGGGGTTCTGGATGCGACGTAAAGTATAGCTAGCGGTACTTTGAGGGCCCCAGGTGTGACAGCTGGTGCTGTAGGTGATAATGTTGGAGAGTCACATTTGATGGATAATGCAGCTGGTGGCCCAGCAAACACAGCTGATCGTGTCGTGATTAGCCTGCAGTGGTCCTCCTACCCTAATGTAAAACAGTCCCTCCCACCCTCTGCCAGAAGTGGTAGTCCCACAGTACAATATGTTTTGGGGCCAACAAGTACTTTTCTGTACCCCAGTCCAGTACCCGAGCTTTCCAGGCCTCCCTGGTCCCATTCCTTTCCACCACTGAAGTTGGGGAGATGCAGCTGGGATGAGGGAGAAGGGAGTATTGGGAGCACGTCAGCTTTGGCAATCCAGGAAAGGAAGAAATAGATGGAGTCCAGAGAAAGAATGTAATGGGGCTGCGGGTTGCAAGGACTAATTCAGTTATTACGAGCTATCAGATCAGAGAAATGGGAGTGTGATGTTTCTCTGCAAAGGGTGGTATTGTGCTGGGTCCCGTATCTGTAGCAGGTGGCACTGTCGCAGAGTATTGGGAGTGATGGTTATTGCAACCATAGGTTCTGCTGGGGTCTGCAATGTGACTGATAATGCAGCGAGTGTTACTGTTGGGGTCCTGGGACAGCTGTCACAGTCAGTGCTGCAGATGGCACTGTCGGGGGTTCCAGGTGCCATGTAAAGTATAGTCAGTTGTACTGTGGGGTCTCAGGGTGTGACAGTCGGTGCTGTAGGCAGGAATGTTGGAGAGTCCAGATGTGAAGGATAATGCTGCTGGCAGTACTGTTGGGGTTCCACTGCTGTGAACATCAATGAAGTGCATGGTACTGTAAGAGATCTGTATGGTGGTCTGTTCTGCCTGGGTCAGGATGTGAAATCAGAGCAGCGGGTTAGTGTGGTGGATGGTACTGTGGAGGGTCCTCAGTGTGAAGCTTATTGCAGTGAGTGGTCAGTGCAGTTGGGGACCCTGTATGTAAGGACTGCACATCACAAAACTTTCTCCTCAGTCCCTCCACCCCTTTCTCTTTACCTTTCCAACACCAGTGTGCCCAATCTCTGGTGTATGCTAGTACCCCACCCACCAGTTTTCATTGTGGTACACTGGTGAATTCACCCCATTGCCACCAAACAGAACACCAACACTGGAATAGCCAGTCCCCAGTGTAAGTACCTGAAATAATGAAAACATCCATCTCGTCATTTAATTTTAATACACCCTGTAAAAAAAACCATCCATCGATGTTTATTTGAAGCCACCACCATTACTGTCCCCCACAAGACCTCTCACTCAGCATCCTCTCCCCCAAGCCCTTACCTACCTACGGTGGTCCAATGTTGTAATCCTTTCTGGACGGAGACACATCTTCACTCTTCAATGACAGACTGCCAACAGCGGAAGTCAGATATGCAGTTCAAAGTATTTCAATGGGTTTTGAGCTTGTCATCATAACTTGGTCATTTTAAATATTTTTCCCCAGATTTTCAACATGGCTTTTTTTTTTGTCACTTTATTTTTATAAAAGCACAGATAGACACAAGTACAACTTAGTGCATTCAGCAGTACAGTGCACCTTTAAACAGTAATAATACAAAGAGCAAAAATTATGTAAATATGTCCTCTTTTTCTTTGTTGTCCTTTGCTTCCTGCAGGTAGGAACCTGAAAACGAAGAAATGTTGAGGTCTGAGACAGCTAAAATTGGACGAAATGCCTGATAACCATGTCCAATCATAGTAAAAACAAAGAAATGACTAAAAGCTGTGTGTCTACATTTCACATTTGATGTCACAGAACATCATTAAAGGAAAGAAAATACAAGAGAAATAGATTATCTCTAACCTTAATGAGCCCTAGCCTGTTTTGACAACTTTGAAGAAATGTAATATTGGCACATGATTTAGCTTATATTTAATAATTTGTTTCTATAATTCTCAATCTTCTTTATTACTAAGGACATATGCATGTAAACAATATCTCTGCTCTATCTGTTCTTACTACTTGCCTACACCTGACATCACAGTTCTGTTTATGACATCACAATCTGTTTCTGTGGAATAATTATGATGCCATACACAGAAATTATCATGTCAGGTGTGAAACTAAAAATCAGAGAAAGTCTAAAGGATAGTAATCCTCTTTTATACAACTGTCCTCAGTAATAAAAAAGGGAAAGAATTATAGAAACTACATGAAATATAAACTGAATTGTGTCTCAATCTCACACATTTTCCATGTGTTTCTGATGGAGTCAGGGCTCTTAAAGATTAAGTGCTGGAAAAATGAATAAAAATATTGTGTGGTACAAAGTTACTGTGTGCGTGGTTTGTTTCTTTAAAGAAGGAAGAGAAACCCCTGGGTGGTGTTTCAGGAGAGGATTAGTATAGACAATCAACAATGCTAAGTTTTCAGGATTTAATGTGTCTGGAAGTGGTGGGGTAGTAGGGAAGGGGTGTGGCTCTCTTTACTTTCAGCAGTGCCGCATCCTATTCAGGGTCACTGCCAACTGTTCTGAGCTTCCTGCATTACCCTCCCATTAGACCCCGTGTTTCCATCTCTAGGTGCCATGGCCTCCAGTTCTCTAAGAATTTATCTAGATGAAGCCTAAGGGCATACCCTCAACCTTTTCTCCACCAAATGTGGAACATTGCCTCTCAAAATGTGGAACAAATGAGCAAAATGTGGAACACTTAATCAAATCTTTACCTAGGAGGCTCAGAACACTGTTAAAATGTTTGCATTTATGTTCAGAAAGTCTGTTTTAATTGAATGATATATTTTTGCATCATGTACTATACATTTTGCTTTAGAATACGAATACTGAATGTGGAACAAGTCCTCACAATGTGGAACAGGGACCTTTGTGAAGTAAAATGAGGAACGTTCCTCGTAATGAGGTACAGTTGAGAGGTATGCCTAAGGGTAGCTGTGATTCTTTCCATGACCTCCAGTTTCCTCCCCTCCCCACCCTTAGTGCTGTCATTAGAGATTCCCGAGGCCAGGTAAGGGTAATGCATTTGAGTGCAGCTGTTCTAAACACATGGTATAGTCATCTATTCTGTTTGGACAACTGAAGGTGAGCTCTATCTTGTGTACCCAAAATTAAATATGGAAAGTCTGGGGGAGTGATATCCCAAAGTTTCTTGTATCTGGTATAAATCTGTTGCGAAATAATTTATTGAACAGTCAGTGCAGCGGATGGCACTACTGGGGGTTCTGGGTGTGATGTAAAAGTATAGCTAAGCGGTACTTTGAGGGGCCCCAGGTGTGACAGCTGGTGCTGTAGGTGATAATGTTGGAGAGTCAGATTTGATGGATAATGCACTGGTCCAGCAAACACAGCTGATCTTGTCGTAATCAGCTTGTAGTGGTCCTCCTACCTAATGTAAAAACAGTCCTTCCACCTTCATCCAAGTGGTAGTCCCACAGTACAATATGTTTTGAGGGCCAACAAGTACTTTTCTGTACCCCCAGTCCAGTACCCGAGCTTTCCAGGCCTTTCTGGTCTCATTCCTTTCCACCACTGAAGTTAGGGGAGATGCGACTGGGATGAGAGAGAAGGGAGTATTGGGAGCACGTCAGCCTTGGCAATCCAGGAAAGGAGAAATGAGTGGAGTCAGAAGAGAAAGAATGTAATGGGGCTGCAGGATGCAAGGGACTAATGCAGTTAGTACGAGCTATCAGATCAGAGGAAGTGGGAGTGTGATGTTTCTCTGCAAAGGGTGGTATTGTGCTGGGTCCCGTATCTGTAGCAGGTGGCACTGTCAGGAGTATTAGGATCGATGGTTGTATTGCAACCATAGGTTCTGCTGGGGGTCTGCAATGTGACTGATAATGCAGCGAGTGTTACTGTTGGGGTCCTGGGACAGCTGTCACAGTCAGTGCTGCAGATGGCACTGTCGGGGGTTCAGGTGCCATGTAAAGTATAATCAGTTGTACTGTGGGGTCTCAGGGTGTGACAGTCGGTGCTGTAGGCAGGAATGTTGGAGAGTCCAGATGTGAAGGATAATGCTGCTGGCAGTACTGTTGAGGTTCCACTGCTGTGAACATCAATGAAGTGCATGGTACTGTAAGAGATCTGTATGGTGGTCTGTTCTGCCTGGGTCAGGATGTGAAATCAGAGCAGCGGGTTAGTGTGGTGGATGGTACTGTGGAGGGTCCTCAGTGTGAAGCTTATTGCAGTGAGTGGTCAGTGCAGTTGGGGACCCTGTATGTAAGGACTGCACATCACAAAACTTTCTCCTCAGTCCCTCCACCCCTTTCTCTTTACCTTTCCAACACCAGTGTGCCCAATCTCTGGTGTATGCTAGTACCCCACCCACCAGTTTTCATTGTGGTACACTGGTGAGTTCACCCCATTGCCACCAAACATAACACCAATACTGGAATAGCCAGTCCCCAGTGTAAGTACCTGAAATAATGAAAACATCCATCTCGTCATTTATTTTTAATACACCCTGTAAAAAGAAAACCATCCATCGATGTTTATTTGAAGCCACCACCATTACTGTCCCCCACAAGACCTCTCACTCAGCATCCTCTCTCCCCAAGCCCTTACCTACCTACGGTGGTCCAATGTTGTAATCCTTTCTGGACCGAGACACATCTTCACTCTTCAATGACAGACTGCCAACAGCGGAAGTCAGATATACAGTTCAAAAGTATTTCAATGGGTTTTGAGCTTGTCATCATAACTTGGTCATTTTAAATATTTTTCCCCAGATTTTCAACATGGCTTTTTTTTGTCACTTTATTTTTATAAAGCACAGATAGACACAAGTACAACTTAGTGCATTCAACAGTACAGTGCACCTTTAAACAGTAATAATACACAGAGCAAAATTATGTAAATATGTCCTCTTTTCTTTTCTTTGTTGTCCTTTGCTTCCTGCAGGTAGGAACCTGAAAACGAAGAAATGTTGAGGGTTTGAGACAGCTAAATTTGGACCGAAGCATACAATAACCATGTCCAATCATAGTAAAACAAAGAAATGACTAAAAGCTATGTGTCTACATTTCACATTTGATGTCACAGAACATCATTAAAGGAAAGAAAATACAAGAAAATAGATTATCTCTAACCTTAATGAGCCCCTAGCTGTTTGACAACTTTGAAAAAATGTAATATTGGCACATGATTTAGCTTATGTTTAATAATTTGTTTCTGTAATTCTCAATCTTCTTTATTACTAAGGACATATGCATATAAACAATATCTCTACTCTATCTGTTCTTACTACTTGCCTACACCTGACATCACAGTTCTGTTTATGACATCACAATCTGTTTCTGTGGAGATAATTATGATGCCATACACAGGAAATTATCATGTCAGGTGTAGGCAACAAAAAATCAGAGAAAGTCTAAAGGATAGTAATCCTCTTTTATACAACTGCCCTCAGTAATAAAAAAAGGAAAGAATTATAGAAACTACATGAAATATAAACTGAATTGTGTCTCAATCTCACACATTTTCCATGTTTTCTGATGGAGTCAGGGCTCTTAAACATTAAGTGCTGGAAAATGAATAAAAAATATTGTGTGGTACAAAGTTACTGTGTGTGTGTGGTTTGTTTCTTTAAAGAAGGAAGAGAAACCCTGGTGGTGTTTCAGGAGAGGATTAGTATAGACAATCAACAATGCTAAGTTTTCAGGATTTAATGTGTCTGGAAGTGGTGGGTAGTAGGGAAGGGGTGTGGCTCTCTTTACTTTCAGCAGTGCCGCATCCTATTCAGGGTCACTGCCCAGCTGTGTCTTCTGAGCTTCCTGCATTACCCTCCCATTAGGCCCCACGTGTTCCATCTCTAGGTGCCATGGCCTCCAGTTCTCTAAGAATTTATCTAGGCGAAGCCTAAGGGTAGCTGTGATTCTTTCCATGACCTCCAGTTTCCTCCCCTTCTCCACCCTTAGTGCTGTCGTTAGAGGTTCCCGAGAGCCAGGTAAGGGTAATGCATTTGAGTGCAGCTGTTCTAAACACATGGTATAGTCATCTATTCTGTTTGGACAACTGAAGGTGAGCTCTATCTTGTGTACCCAAAATTAAATATGGAAAGTCTGAGGAGTGATACCCCAAGGATTTCTTGTATAAGGGTATAAATCTGTTGCGAAATAATTTATTGAACAGTCAGTGCAGCGGATGGCACTACTGGGGGTTCTGGAGTGCGATGTAAAGTATAGCTAAGCGGTACTTTGAGGCCCCAGGTGTGACAGCTGGTGCTGTAGGTGATAATGTTGGAGAGTCACATTTGATGGATAATGCCGCTGGTGGCCAGCAAACACAGCTGATCATGTAGTGATCAGCCTGCAGTCAGTCCTCCTACCTAATGTAAAACAGTCCCTCCACCCTCTGCCAGAAGTGGTAGTCCCCACAGTACAATATGTTTTGGGGGCCAACAAGTACTTTTCTGTACCCCCAGTCCAGTACCCGAGCTTTCCAGGCCTCCCTGGTCCCATTCCTTTCCACCACTGAAGTTGGGGAGATGCAACTGGGATGAGGGAGAGGGAGTATTGGGAGCACGTCAGCTTTGGCAATCCAGGAAAGGAAGAAATGAATGGAGTCAGAAGAAAAGAATGTAATGGGGCTGCGGGATGCAAGGGACTAATTCAGTTAGTACGAGCTATCAGATCAGAGGAAATGAGTGTGATGTTTCTCTGCAAAGGTGGTATTGTGCTGGGTCCCGTATCTGTAGCAGGTGCACTTATGGAGTATTGGGAGTGATAGTTATTGCAACCATAGTTTCTGCTGGGCGTCTGCAATGTGACTGATAATGCAGCAAAGTGTTACTGTTGGGGTCCTGGGACAGCTGTCACAGTCAGTGCTGCAGATGGCACTGTCGGGGGTTCCAGGTGCCATGTAAAGTATAGTCAGTTGTACTGTGGGGTCTCAGGGTGTGACAGTCGGTGCTGTAGGCAGGAATGTTGGAGAGTCCAGATGTGAAGGATAATGCTGCTGGCAGTACTGTTGGGGTTCCACTGCTGTGAACATCAATGAAGTGCATGGTACTGTAAGAGATCTGTATGGTGGTCTGTTCTGCTTGGGTCAGGATGTGAAATCAGAGCAGCGGGTTAGTGTGGTGGATGGTACTGTGGAGGGTCCTCAGTGTGAAGCTTACTGCAGTGAGTGGTCAGTGCAGTTGGAGACCCTGTATGTAAGGACTGCACATCACAAAACTTTCCTCAGTCCCTCCACCCCTTTCTCTTTACCTTTCCAACACGGTGTGCCCAATCTCTGCTGTCGGCTAGTCCCCCCACCCCACCAATTTTCATTGTGGTACACTGGTGTGTTCACCCCCATTGCTGCCAAACAGAACACCAACACTGGGATACCCAGTCCCCAATGTAAGTACCTGAAATAATGAAAAACATCCGTCTAAGTCATTATTTTTAATACACCCTGTAAAAAGAAAACCATCCATCGATGTTTATTTGAAGCCACCACCATTACTGTCCCCCACAAGACCTCTCCTCAGCATCCTCTCCCCCAAGCCCTTACCTACCTACTGGTGGTCCAATGTTGTAATGCTTTCTGGACCAGACACATCTTCACTCTTCAATGACAGACTGCAAACAGCGGAAGTCAGATATGCAGTTCAAAGTATTTCAATGGGTTTTGAGCTTGTCATCATAACTTGGTCATTTTAAATATTTTCCCCAGATTTTCAACATGGCTTTTTTGTCACTTTATTTTTATAAAGCACAGATAGATACAAGTACAACTTAGTGCATTCAACAGTACAGTGCAACTTTAAACAGTAATAATACACAGAGCAGAAATTATGTAAATATGTCCTCTTTTTCTTTTTCTTTGTTGTCCTTTGCTCCCTGCAGGTAGGAACCTGAAACAGAAGAAATGTTGAGGTCTGAGACAGCTAAAATTGGACGAAACGCCTGATAACCATGTCCAATCATAGTAAAAACAAAGAAATGACTAAAAGCTGTGTGTCTACATTTCACATTTGATGTCACAGAACATCATTAAAGGAAAGAAGAAACAAGAGAATAGATTATCTCTAACCTTAAAGAGCCCCAGGCGCCATTTTGACAACTTTGAAAAATTTAATATTTACGATTTAGCTTATATTTAATAATTTGTTTCTGTAATTCTCACTCTTACTTCTTTATTACTAAGGACATATGCATGTAAACAAGATCTCTACTCTATCTTTTTGCTACTTGCCTACACCTGACATCACAGTTCTCTTTATGACATCACAATCTGTTTCTGTGGAGATAATTATGATGCCATACACAGGAAATTATCATGTCAGGTGTGCAAGCAACAGAAAGATCACAAAGTCTAAGGGACAGTAATCCTCTTTATACAACTGTCCTCAGTAATAAAGAAAAAGGAAAGAATTATAGAAACTATATGAAATATAAACTGAATTGTGTCTCAATCTCACACATTTTCCAGATTTTTCTGATGGTGTCAGGGCTCTTAAAGATTCAGTGCTGAAAAAAGAATAAAAATATTGTGTGGTACAAAGTTACTATGTGTGTGATTTATTTCTTTAAAGAAGGAAGAGAAACCCCTGGGTGGTGTTTCAGGAGAGGATTAATATAGACAGTCAACAACGCTAGGTTTTCGGGTTAATGTGTCTGGAAGTGGTGGGGTAGTACGGAAGGGGTGTGGCTCTCTTTACTTTCAGCAGTGCCGCATCCTATTCAGGGTCACTGCCCAACTGTGCTTCTGAGCTTCCTGCATTACCCTCCCCATTAGACCCCATGTGTTCCACCTCTAGGTGCCATGGCCTCCAGTTCTCTAAGAATTTATCTAGACGAAGCCTAAGGGTAGCTGTGATTCTTTCCATGACCTCCAGTTTCCTCCCTTCCCCACCCTTAGTGCTGTCGTTAGAGGTTCCCGAGAGCCAGGTAAGGGTAATGTATTTGAGTGCAGCTGTTCTAAACACATGGTATAGTCATCTATTCTGTTTGGGCAACTGAAGGTGAGCTCTATCTTGTATACCCAAATTAAATATGGAAAGTCTGAGGAGTGATACCCCAAAGTTTCTTGTATACAGGTATAAATCTGTTGCTGAAAGAATTTCAGTCTGGGATAGCTCAAAAAATATGGTAATGGGATCCTAGCATACCACATTTATGCCAACATAAGGTGGTGTATGTGGTGCCCAAATGTTGGGTAATAGCTGGGGTTCTGAAAAATACACCAGCACCTTCCACTGAAATTCCCCATGAAGGAGAGGATGTTATATGCCAGCCTTGTCGCAGTGCATGTAACCAGTCTGGAAGGGTAATGGTTTGACTTGATTCATGCTCCCATTTAGATGAGTCTGCTCTGTGCTCTGTGAGAGCCACAAAACTAATAGGTTATATATTTGTGAAATAGGTTACATCTTTAATCTTAGTGTGATCCAATCATAGAAGAGCTGTTCTAGTTCTACCAGGGGTCTTTGTATCTGTTGCTAGTGGGTAGAATGTTGGATAAAGTATCTCACTTGGAGAAACCTGTAATCATCCTCCTTCTTAATCCGTATTTTGTTGTAACTGAAAAAGGTAGTGCATGTACCCTGGGGAATAATGTGTGTAAATCGAGTGAGGCCCTTGGTTTCCCAGAATTTGTAACCTTGCTGTAGACTAGGGGAGTGAAGGATTTGTGGTATCTAATGAGAGCTAATGGACTGATGCCCTCGGTACCCCAATAGCCGCAGAGCTGTAGTAGAGATTTCAGAGTGTCTCTGGTCCATGGGTTTGTTACCTTGGCAGTTTTGATGATATTGAAGCAGTGGGCAGCACCACATAGGGAACCCTGGTAGTTGGTCTAATTCCATTGAATACCATTTGGCCTCTGTTCTTTGTTTCACCCAAGAGTATAACCAAGGGTCCTGAGCCACCATATAATATTTATGGACGCCTAGGAGTCCCAACCCACCAAATTCCTTGGGAGTACTTAATAAATGTCGAGAAGCCTTGGTCTCTTTCTTTGCGAAGAAACCTAGAGATAGTGGGCTCAAGTCTTTCCAAAAAGTAGGTGGGAGGAAATGGGGAGCATCTGGAATAAAACAGCAGTCCGGGAGGACATTCATTTTTATAGAATGCACCCTCCCATATAATGTCAGAGAAAGAAATTTCCATCAGGCAATATCTTGTTTAAGGGTGTCCAGTAATTTATGGTAGCTATTGGAAAACAGCTTAGTTGTGTCTGCTGATGCCTGTATACCTAAATATCTGAAGGTATTATGGGAGGCCCAGGCAAATGGAAACTGCTGTTAATTCTAGGGAGGTCCTGCTAATTATCCCAGCTTCTTATTTGTTGAGATTGATCTTATATCTTGCTAAAAGGTGAAATTGGTACAGTGTATCTAAAAGGGGTTGGAGGGAGTTGACAGGATACCTTAGGAAGAGGAGGTGTCGTTAGCATAAAGAGCTAACTTATGCTAACATGGCTTTTGGGACCCCACCTCATGAATAGTGACAGTGAAATTATGAGATTTATCCCAAAAGGTGATTTAGTGGTCACTGCACAAAATCACCTTTGGGCAGGATTGAAAATTTTCTCCACTCTTTTTCATGAGATGGGGTCATAAGAAGTTATGTTGAAAATGTGGGGTCAAAATATTAAAAACAAAGTTATGAGCCTACATTGAAATTTATGGATACACACTCATAGCTTTGGTAATTTTCAATATTTTGACCCCAAATTTTCAACATAGTCATTTTTTACACCTTTCATGAATGTGACAGCTGCCATTTTCAAATCCTGGCCAAAATGTGTTTTGCAGTTGTGGCGTAAAATCACCTTTCAGGCAGGATTTGAACATTTTCCACTCTTGTTCATGTAAGAAGGCTAGTTGGGGTTATAAAAGGCTATGTTGAAAATTTGTATACAAAATTGAAAAACAATGAAGTTATGAGCCTATAGTACATTGAAATTTTTCAGTGTGTACTTGTAACTTTGGTAATTTTCAATATTTTGTTTCCCAACCTTTTAACGTAGCCATTTTTCACACCACCTCATGAATGTGATAGGTGTCATTTCTCAAATCCTGGCCAAAATGTGTTTTCACACTTGTGCACAAAGTGGCGATACCGACCATTGTTTTATAAATGACACATCATGTTCAGAAGGAGTAGTCATAAAAGACTATTTTGAAAATTTGGGGTAAAAATGTGAAAAAACAACTATGTTATGAGGAAACACTGAATTGTTCAGTGTTTACTCATAACTTTATTTTGCAGATTTTGGCACCTAATGTTCAACATGTTCCTTGCGTTACCCTTCAGCCTTAACATGGCAGGTGTCATTTTCAAATTCCTCTGAAAACAAAATACAAAACTCATTTTCACAGATGCACAACAAAATCACCTTTCAAATGGGATTTTAAAAATTCCACCTGTCTTGATCATAATGTCAGGGCTTAAAAGACTGTTTGAAATTTTGGGTCAAAATGTGGGAGTCCACTGAAAATTAGATACTGCCTCTCAGCTGCCTTATCTGGGGTAATTACAATTTAATGATATATAAACCAGGACACCACTAAAAATGAGATATTGCATCTCATCTGCTCTCTCCTGTGTAAATGCATAGTAAAAATGAGTACAAGCAACATCCAGTACAACAGCAATACAAGCAGGAATGTTCTGCATTGACAACTGCTAGTTCTCCTTTTCTACTCTACAGTACCTACCAGAGGCAGGTTAAAACACTTGGGTCTTGGAAGGAAACTGATGCATCAGGCCCTTACTGTATCTAGTGCAGCAGCCATACTGGGCATGTAGGTCAGGCACATGCTGAACACAGTGTGTTATTTGGTCAGACAAACACATTGTTGCAATCAAATGCAATTCAGTTGAGATCAGTTCAGTTAAATCCAACACTTGACCATGTACCCAGAACCCAGAGTTCCAATCTCTTTTTATTCATTTAAAATGCTCATTTAAAAACAATAATCACAGGCGTGCACACAGAAATCAGGGTACAGTTGGAACATCACTTATCATAGGATCGCTACTCTACTCCCCGGGTTGTTACAGTATCCAGAGGGTAAATGCTGTTGTGTAACACCTCGTAAAACATTTATTTTATTGGATCAACACTGTCATAAACTGAAGTAGGCCCATCACACCATATTTTCAACATTTTATCATGGACTGCTAGTACTGTAGTCTTTTGGTCTTAGTTTACCATGAGGTGGGGGACAAAGTCAGGGCTAAAAGGCTGAGTTTCAGGAAATATAAAGGAAGCCAAAGGGAGCCGGACAGAGGTGTACCTTGAATGTCTAAGGAAAGCAGGAAGACTGGTAGGAGGCGGAGACACAGACAGAAGAGGGTTTAGCATGGTCTGTAAACAAAGGGATAAGACATTTTATAGGTACATCAGTGAAAGAAGAAAAAACACGGGGATTGTGAGGCTCAAAGGAGAAGGAGAATGTAAGAGGGGATGTGGACAAGGCAGAAATGCAGACAAATACTTTTTCTTAGTATTTACTAAGGAGGAGAGTCAAGGACCACAGTTGGATTGCAGAGGCAATGGGGGATGGACACCAGTCCATTTGCAATGGAGCGAGATCTGGAAGAACTCACAAAGCTGAAGGTGAATAAGGCCATGGAGACAGATGGCATCCACCAAGGATATTAAGGAGCTGCGGAGAGAACTAGCAGCACCTCTGGCAGTCCTGTTCACAGAGTCAGTCAACACGGGTGTGGTTCCAGAGAACTAGAGGAAGGCACATGTAGTCCCACTGCACAAAGCGGCAGTAGGGAGCAGATGGGGAACTACAGGCCAGTCAGCTTCACCCCAGTGGTGGGAAAGATTATGAAGACACTGCTGAAAGAAGGCAAATGGCACATCTGGAATCCAGCAGTGCTCAGGATCTGAGGCAACATGGATTCACAGCAGGAAGGTCATGTCAAGCGAATCTAATAGAATTTTTGATTGGGTGACTAGGGAAGTAAATCAAGGAGGTGCGGTAGATGTCGCCTACATAAATTTTAGAAAGCCTTTTACACCGTCCCATATAGAAGGCTGATTAACAATATGGGTGGTCTGGCATGGGAGACAAGGTATAAACTGGGCTAGGAACTGGTTAACAGACAGGAGACAGAGGTGGTGGTAAATGGGGTACAGTCTGGGGACAGGTTGGGTGACCAGCGGGGTACTACAGGGATCAGTACTAGGACCAGTCCTGTTCAATGTCTTCATTAGTGACATTGCAGAAGGGCTGGAAGGAAAGGTCTGCCTGTTTGCAGATGACACTAAGATCTGCAATAGCATGGATACTTCAGAGGGGTACAGAAAATGAAAAGGTACCTGGAGAATCTTGAAAGATGGTTGGAGATGTGGCAACTGAGGTTCAATGCAAAACAGTGCAAAATAATGCACCTGGGTAGAGAACCCTGGGAGAGCTACAGGTTGGAGGCTGACTGTCATCAAGAGGAAAGAGACCTAGGGTTTATCATCTCTGATTACCGTAATGGATCAAAGTAGTGTACAAAGGCGGCAGGGAGAGCCAGTGGCATGCTGGGGTGCCTGAACAGGGTATCACTAGCAGGAGCAGCAAGTGGTGATGCCATTGTATAAAACATTGTGAGCCTCACCTGAGTACTGCATGCAGTTCTGGAGGCCACATCTGCACAAGGACATAGATAAGGTGGAGAGTATCCAGAGAAGGGCATCAAAGATGGTGCAGGGCTTGACCACAAAACATATGAGGAGAGACTAAGGTACCTCAATATGTACTCACTGGAGGAGAGGAGAGGTGGGGGATGTGATTGAAACTTTCAAGTACCTCAAGGGCATAAACAAGGTGCAGGTGGGTACCTTTTCCAATGTAGAAAAAGTACTAGAACAAGGGGACACAATATGAAATTGGAAGGTAGTAGATTAAGAGGTAATGTGAGAAGTTTTCTACACAGAGACAGGGTGATCGACCCTTGGAATAGTCTGCCACAGGAGGTAGTGAGGGCAAGCGCAGTGGAGGGGCTTAAGCATGTCTGGGACAGGCACAAGGGAAGCTTGAGAGGGAGGGAGAGATGAAAGCCATTCATCACATAGGGTCAGTGGCCACATACAATGTATAGTGCATACGGGCAGACTGGATGGGCCTAGCGGTCCTTATCTGCCGACAATTTCTATGTTTCTATGTTTCTATGAGGTTAATGGCATAAAGTTTACATGTACTGGACCCCTCCCAAATGAAAAAACTAGTTAAGCAATATAGACAGAAAATGTGGTAAAATCCATCATTAGTCTGAATTGCACCGAACTTCATGCAACATAAGAGTAGTTCAAAGAAAAGTGTCCAGCAGGAAAATGTGAAAATACAATCACCACAATCATGTACTCAGAATTGGGCACACTACCTCCAAAAAGAGCGGATGCCAACAGCTCAACTTTATCACATTAAAAGTCATTTATTGGACTGGCCCAGTGGCGCTGAGGGTTGAGCGCTGGATGCCACCTCGTGCCACACCAGCGACCCAGGTTTGGGAGGCGAGCTCAGGCCACCGGTGTGGGCAGGCGAAGGACAGGATTGAGCATCCAGAGGACTGCTCTCCTGTCCTGGGAGGAGGAGGACTCTGATCCCGTGCTCTGGTGGCTCTAGCGGTGGCTGGAAGCACAGCAGCTCGAGATCCAGCAACCAAGGGGATAGGCTGCGGTGGCGGCGATCCTGTAGGCATGCAGGTGCATGTGTACCCATGCTGGATGCATTGCACGTCCAAGCCAAGGGAGGGAACCAAACTAGAAAACCCATGGCTCTCAGTGGGCGACAGCAGCCCACATCCCCAACACGGATTCTTTCCTGGATGATTTTCTCCTGCCCTGCACAGCTCCTGGCCTGGCTGTCTAAATTCCAGATGAGGACACCCAGGAAGTGGATGGGTGGCCTTTCCCGGGGGATGCAGATCCATGGGGTCAGCTGTGGTCAGGAGCAGCAGTGGGGTATTCATCCAGGGAGATTTCAGGTGGGGATGGGTGCTGTGGTCAAGTGGGTTCACCAGAGATGCCTTGAGTACCAAGAGATAGAATTGAAAAAAAAGTCATTTATTGACATAGACCAGGAGTGAAAATACCCTACATACATCCTGCCTGATGCGTTTCAGACAGGTACTGTCCTTTATCAAAATCACCACACTCAGAATGAACTTTGGCAACAGTTGGTAAGGATCGTGTTAAACAACAGTATTTATTAGGCAAAACCCATCTGACATACCTCACGAACAGCTTGTTTTTCAGTGTGGGGAGACAGGTTGCCACGTGGTGGCTTCCATTAAGAAAGATACTGTGCAGTCAAACCAAGAATCACTCCTCAACATGGGATTCACCCTATGTAGGCATATAGCCCACTAATTATAATGCCACCAGCAACTCTCCACACCAAACCACTCTGCTCCTTAGATCAACAATCTAGATACATTTGACATTACAAAGTTTAACATTAAGAAACCAGCAAAGATATTCTAGTCTGATTCAACCTCAGTTTGACCAGTTGTGCTAAAGTCTTGTGTAATATTATTTATTAGGTTACTTGCTTCCTGCAGATGGTAAACAAATATGATTTTCAGGAATAAATCACTCTGGGTTTAATGGAATATTGAAGAACATGGGTCACTCCAATAACCTCAACTTGGATCAGAGACCATCGAAGCTGTTCCTCTGATCCCTAGTACTAACACTGAGGTCAGAGATTATTAAAAGGCTTTTCCATCATCTGCCTACAAGGGACCCTTCCCCTTGCTGCCCATTCATGTTCTCTAGCCATAACAATGAGCAGTGCGGGGGCCTGAGGTTTCTTCTCATCTTTACTGAGAGTAATTCTGTAAGTACAATGTACAATCGGCTGTGGGCTCAGTTCAGAAGCTTTCCCAACCAACAGATCATAAAGTTGCAGGGTCCTCCAGGTCTCTCCCTCAGCAAGTCCAAGAAATCTGTTGTTAGTTGCCCAGGATTTGTTCTGTAAAGCTCAAGCCAAAATCATAAAACTTTCTTCTCTTTTTTTTCTCAATAAAAGTTTTTATTGTTTTGAATTAATTAATACAATAACTCAATAATACTTACAAATATCCAACAGAAATGCAATCAATCTACAAATTACAGTTAAAATTAACCTATTTCTAAACCCTTTATACATAACAAAAGTAAAAAATGGACACATAAAATAGTCTGCATTTGACTGAAGCCAAAATAGAACAATTTCAGCATAGCTTGTATAGTTAAATCATAAGAGAACAACATATTCAAATGTTTCCCTTTGTGTAGTACAGTCATTATTCAAATAACCTTATTACTGTGCATATTAGTAATTGGTGTGGCTGCTTTCAGCGCTGACCCAGCTGCGTTCTTTGCCTCAAAGAGCCCGTAGTTGAGTGAGTCTCACAGAAAGTAAGCTGAGAGTTAATGATTTAGAGCTTTGTCTCTAGTGTAGTGACCCTCAGGGCTAAAGCTTGGATCGCCTGCATAGCATCATTTATATAGTAAATTCTTGCAGGGTTGCTCTTCACTGGCCATCACTCCACCACATGGCTGGGCCCAGTTGCCTGCTGGCCTTTCTTCACTTTGCATTTTTCCCGAGATTGCCCATACCCTGCTTCCAGCACTGTCTCCAGGTACTGTGTTGTTTACCTGTTGTCTCAGAGTCAAAAGACAGTAAATTTCACCACTAAAATAATTATTGCAATTGTTCACTGACAGAGAGCTTACCCAGTGCACGTCTATCCTGTACGGTTGGCCACCACCCTGAATTCCATTCCCAAGTGTCACAGACTGGTTCTGTTCCAGAACTTGGTCTGCACTGTGCCCTTCAGACACCTGAGTGGTTACCTTGGTATGTTGCCAGCACTCAGCATGACTTTTTATCTCATCTCTCTAGGTCTGAATCCCACTTGAGGCACTGCTCACACAGTACAGTGCTCTTCCCAAATTGCAAACACCCACCCCTTTTGTCACAGCTGAGAACACTTTGCTTCATATATATTGTAATTTTAGAAGCATAGAAACAGAATTTGTCAGCACCGCTTCACCACCCAGTCTGCCCAGATGGTTCTTGTCTAGTCTGTCTCCATGGACCCTAATTGGTGTCCAGTCCCTCCTCCCTGACTACTGTATTTGCTAATATTCCCTGTGTCTATTCCACGCATGCTCGAAGCCCCTCTGCTTCCACCACTCCTGCTGACAGACTGTTCCATGTGTCCGGCACTCTTTCAATGAAGTAGTACCTCCTCACATCCCTCTTAAACTCCCCCCCAACTTCATTGCACGCTCTCTGGTTCTGGCTGTCTTCGCATTGAAAGAAACACCCCTCCTGCACCCTGTTCACCCACCATGACGTGCTTGCAGGTCTCTGCCATATCCTCTTGCTCTCCTCCCTCTCCTCTCTCCCAGGGTGTACATGTTAAGATCCCTCAGTTTCTCTTCATAGGGCTTTTGATGCAACCTCTGCACTATTTTAGTTGCCATCCTCTGTACTGCCTCCACCCTGTCTATGTGCTTAGTGACTGTCAATGCCTCCACCCCATCCTATGCTCAGCTCCTGGGTTTCTATGCCGGGTCGTAGTTTGTCACCATTTGGCACTGGAACCCCAACTGCTATGCTCTTTGGCAACTCTTTGAGTTTCCCAAGGTGTCTGCATAGTCTCTCCATCCCTGCTGAGTGTCCATCCTATACAGATTTTGGTGTCATCTGCAAAATGGCATACCTTCCTTCAAGTTCCTATTCTTCTGCAATGTCACTTATGAGAGACATTGAAGAGGACTGGTCCCATACTGAGCCCCGCAGCACCCCTGTGGTCACTGTCCCCACATTAGAGTGAGTGCTGTTAACTACCACCCTGTCTCCTAACCACCAACCAGTTCCTTAGCCAGTTCATCACTTTGGATCCCACCCCTAGGCTGCTCAGTTTCTTCATCAATCTCCTGAGCAGCACAATGTTGAAGGCCTTGCTATAGTCCAGATAGGCCGCATCCAATGCACTATCCTGATCTATTTCAGTAGTCACCCAGTCAAAGAAGTCCATCAGATTTGTCTGTCATGACCACCTCCACCCCCACTCCATGAATCCATGCTGCCTTCCTCTAGCCCATGGATTTGAGATACTTTACCAGCCTTTGTTTAACAGGATTCCCATTAATTTCCTCCACTGCTATGAGACTGACTGGCCTATAGCTGTTAGCCTCCTCTGCCGCTGCTGTTATAGAGAGAGACCACATCTGCTTTCCTTCAGTCCTCCAGAACCACACCTGTTTCCAATGTGCTGTTGACAAGAGCCATCAGTGGGCAGCTAGCACCTTTCTGAGTTTCTTTAATACCCTTGGGTTTATCCCATCCAATCCCATAGCCTTGTCTACTTTCAGAGCTGCAAGGCCCTTTAGGACTCTTTCCTCTGAAAATGAACTTGTGTCCACCCCACCTTTGTTTCTGCTGCTCCACCTTGGTAGTCCGCCCCTTAAGACTGAGCTAAAGTACCTGTTCAATATGTCTGCTTTTTTTTTATCCTCTTCTGCACAGTCCCTCCTGCCATCCTCCTTATCCTCACTATCCTCCTTGCTTTTCCCTTTTCACTTATGTACCTGAGGAAAGTCTATTTCCTTTAGCTACTTCTTTGGCTACCCTTTCCTCTGTCTGCACCTTTGCTTCCCTCACTACCTTCCCTGCTTCCTCCTGTTTTACTTGGCATACCTCAGTGTATTACCCATCTGGCTTTACATTATACTTCCTGAATGCCACCCTTTTCCCTCACCACCTTGACCACTTCCTAGAGAAATATTTTAGAGAGGCATACATGATAATAAAATAAAAAAAGAAACACACTCAAAAGACATTGCAAGTTGTCACACCAAGTAACTATTTTGCAGTTCAGGTATAAACAAACTTTGTCATGCAGCATCCCGAGGGCAATTATACATAAACTATTCCTGGACCCACAAGTCGTGTTCCCAAAGGTAATATTCTGAGTCAGTCTATCCCTTACTCCAGTTTGTCCCACAGATTGGTCTTCAAACACTATATCTGCCTCTCTAACTTCTACCCTGAAGAGGCAACAAGATATGGATGACCGCTGCTTTCTTTTTGCACTCTGTCAAATACAAGGAAAGGGTTCTGGGATCTGGCTAGTTACCACAAGGCTTCCAGGCTCTGGAGAGCCTTCTCCACCTCTCATGCCAGGCATGACTCACCCTTTAACCTCTACCAGCTGTCATTCACCCCTTCTCATGGTGTGAGTGGCAGTGGTACTATAGTCCACAAAAGGAAACCAGAGAATATGACAAATTTCTATATTTATTACGTAATCCACCACAAAATAAACCAATGTTTTGTGGGGCCTTTACAACTTTATCAAGGCGCAGAACAGTGTTATCTTTCACAATTAATAAATACACTTTCTGTATCATGTATATATTGTAGACACTAGCCTTTAACTTGGGAACAGGCTTGCATGGCCCATCCTGATGTTTCCTGTGTTTGTGGTGCCTGCTAGGCTGTTTTCTGTTTAAAAGTTACAGTGCTCCCTCGTTATAATGAACCCCGCTATTGAGAAACCTCAGTTATACTGAATGGCATGTGTGGCTCCCATCAGAAATTAGTATAGCTGTTATTGCTATTGTGTTTGTCAAACTATTCATATAATGGAGCGGAAAAACAAATTATTATCTCCTTTAAAGCTGCTTAATTGTTAGTAAATTTAATAGTTGAGCTGTTTTAGTTTAGTGATATTTAGTACTGTCAGTCAGCATCCACTACTCTGGATTGATTTCTGGGTTCCGTTATGGAGGATTGAGACTCCTAGTGCAGATAAAATGAGTTGTCAGTTATCACAAATCAAAGTAAGATAAGCACAGCACTAAGCAATAAGTACAGACTAACAAATAAAAAAAAAAAAAAAAAGAAAATTGATATACAGTGATATACGGTAACGGCAGCTCGGGGTTCTGCTGGTGAATAGCTTGGTAACATAGCTACAACTGTGGGCATCTGTTTTCTGACCCAGCAACCAATGAATGCAATTTAGATGCAAAAGCAAACAAAGCACAACTGTTACAAACAGAACAGTTAGAAAGGTACTGTGACTTGTTTGGTGGACCAGCCAGCTAGCCAGCCAGTCGAGTGTGTTGGGAAAGGGAGTTGAACAGCTGAGAGATGCTGTTTTATCAGCTAAGAGCTGCTATTTGAATTGGTCAGTTTGTGATTGCATTACCTGGTAAGTAAGCTGTGGAGCAGGTAGAAAAGAAACATGCTGAAAGAAATGTGTGGAGAGCAAGGGCCAAACTGTTAAACTGTTTTAAAAGTGGATTGACAATTGTGGGGTGAGACACGCACTGGCAGACAATACAGTCCTGTATACAAGCATCCTTTAATGTAATGAACAAGGAGCTTTAATGAACCTGGGCTATGGCTCACATTTTGTTCATTATAGCAAGGAGGGCACTATCCTCGTCTGAACTGCCAGCTCCTGCACTTCTAAATCAGAGACACTCTTTAAGGACTACCAAGTATGTATGACATGGGAAGTGTACTGATTAATTATGAAAGATACCATACCATCATTCAGAGCCGTGATACAGTGGGTGCAGTGGCCCATGAAACATTGTCAAATTTGGTTCTAGATTAGATTACATATAAAGAAATAAATTTATTCTATATGAGGAGATGACTTCTTCAGTTTTCTTTCAGTGGACGTCTGCTGCTGCTTATTTGGTAGAAGTTCCTCTGCAGGTATATCCAAGATTGCTCCTCTAAGGACCCTGGGCTTCCTGAAACTACCTCCTCCTTTGCACTGGTAGTCCAACTGAACTATTCTGTAGAATACAAGGACTCTATCTAGGAATGCATGGGGCCCTAGGGTTACATTTGCATGGCAGTTGTACTGTTCTAAGCTCTCCTTTGCAAACTACTAGCATAATCGTAGAGAAGAGTTGACTGGCTGTCCTTACCTTGCCTGTCATAGAGGTGAGGATTGTACCCAGTTTGGGGCATGGGGTTGTGGAGATGGATTCAGGTTGGGATTGCATAGTGCGTGAATGAGGATTTTTTTTCTTTTTTTTTTCCATATAGCTTTTTCTGATCGGAGCTCCATGGGTAGGCAAGCTGGGACCTCCCTCTGAGGATCTGGATCCGCCCGCTCTCAGGGCTTGATTGAACCTCCCTTAGTGCTCCATTTTCTGATTTTCTGCCCACTATCCCAGGACCACAGAACATGGTCACACATGCGCATGCAGGCATGCATGCACTCCGTGGCTCTGGTGACGGACCCTTCCTCCCACCTGGCCTCATGCCTGGCTCCTTTTCAGCTTGGCGCTGCCACCTAGCCTCCACTGGGTGGCAGTGAAGAGCCTGAAAGCCCTCATTCCTTCCTGGGAGAGAACTGCCTTACAGCCACTCAGTCCAGCTCCTCGCCCTCCCTCCCTCACACCCGGCGACCCAGGCTTGTTCCCGATCCTGGGTCGCCAGCATGGGAGGAGGTAAGATGTCAAGCGCCTCAGCTCTCCATGCCACTGGGCCAGCCAGAATGAGGGATATTTGAACACAGATCTTTGAACATCTTTCACAGACAAATCAAAGAAAGTTAACTGTGAAGTCTGACCTCTATAGAGGGGTAAAATGGTTACACTTTTAGTGTTGCATACCTACACTGTAGTTATAGTGTAACTACATTGAACTGCATTACAATTGTAGTGTAGTTAGATGCAATAAGCATGCAACTACATGTAATTACCCTGTTGCACGTAATTAATAAATACATTGAAAGAGACACTTTAAATGTAACGGGAAAATGCTTGAGTTGATCAAAAAGAGTGGATAATGAAATTCTTTGAGAGAAATATACTGCAGGACAAGAGAAAGCATTTATTATTTATTCAGTTATTATTCTTTTGGTAACTGGTAAGGCCCACTAAGCGGAAGTGCCTATTTTCAATGGCTTCCTAGGAGCACTGTGGAGGTTAAGTGACTTGATCACAGTCACACAGTATGCAATTGGAGGTTGTGGGAATCAAACTCCAGGTCTGCTGGATGTATCACACTCATTCACAGCTCATACTCTACCCTTTAGGCTATACTGCCAACCAGCTTTTGTAAGGGAGAGGTCATTGCAAACAATGTTATCAACTTTTTCAGTATGGTAATTCAGGCAGTGGAAAAGTGTCATGGTGTGGATGTCCTGTACTTTGACTTCAGCAAGGCCTTCAACTCTGTGCTGCATAGGAGACTGTTGAAAAGCTGAAGACCCTGCCTGCTGTCTAATATACATCTGTGTCTATCCCATTCATAATTGAAGGCCCCTTCCCCACTGTTCTAGCCTCTACCACTTCAGCCGGTAGTCTATTCAGGCATCCACTACCCTTTCAGTGAAGAAATATTTCCTCCCATCACTCTTGAATCTGCCCCCAGCTTTATTGCATACTACCTGGTCCTGGTCCTTGTTCTTATTTGAAAGAGACTTCCTACCTGTACCCTGTTCATCCCTTTGTAGGTCTTTATCATGTCACCTCTCTCTCTCTCTCCTCTCTTCCAGGGTGTACATGTTGAGATCCTCAATCTCTCCTCATAGGGCTCATGTGAAACCACGAACCACTGTAGTTGCCCTCCCTGGACCACCTCTACCATGTCTGTGCCCTTTGTGAGGTGCTGTTTCCAAAACTGAACACAGTACTCAGGTGTGGCCTCACCAGTGAGCAATGTAATGGCAACACCACCTTCCTCCTCCTGCTGGAGATACCCTCCTTATGCATTCCAGCATTCACTAGCCCTACCACTGCCCTATCATACTACCGTGTTACCTTGAGGTCATTGATATGATAACCCCAAGATCCATTTCCTGACTAGTGGCTGTTAGTACTTCCTAGCCACACCCCAGCACTGGGATTTCTGTGCCCTAGGTGCATTATTTGCACTTTTGGCATTGAACCACAACTGCCATGTTTTTGACCATTCCTTGAGTTTCTCGAGATCCCTTCATATTTTTCCACCCCTTCCTGAGTGTCTACCCTACTACAGATTTGGTGTCATCTGCAAAATGCATACATTCCTTCAGCTCTTCTGCAATATCCTTGTGAGAATACTGAAGAGGACTGGTCCAGAAGTGTCAGTCTTGTGGTACTCTGCATGTTATATTCCCTCTTCACTAAGGATTGCTAAAGAAAGGAGAACAAGCAAAAGGCTAATGCCTATATAAAGCTCCTATCATTTACCCATAGTAGCACAGAGCATGGTTTGAAAGCATAAAAGTGTCTAATCTGTTTTTAAAGGTAAGTTTCGATTCTCTGTGACCATATTTGTTGGCAGCGAATTCCATGGATTGACTATCCTTTGTGAAAAAACTTTGCTCATTTTGTTGAAGAAAAGTTGTTTCATCCTAATCTCAGAGGGTACCATCTGGTATTGACCTTTTATTTGTTTGAAGTCTAGTCCCATCTCAAACATAAGGTATGGGTTTCTAATCACTTCCATGTCAACTTGAGGTTACCTCGCAACCTTCTAGTCTCTAAGGACATGAGGCTAACATTTTCTAGCCTTTCTTCATAATTAAAACTTCTGGCCCCTTGTACATATTTGGTAACTTTTTCTGGATTTTTCTATATGTGCAATGCATCTCTTTACAAGGGCACCAGAGCTGAGAACAGTAGTTAAGGGTGGGTGGATATAAGCCCTATTAAGTGGAAGAAGGACTGACTGATCTCTTGATTTCATATTACGCCTGATTGACCACTGGACTTTACTGGCTTTGTTAAGGTTTTCTGTTATCTGCCTTTCAAAGAAGTCATTTGATATTATAATCTCCAAATATTTCTCATGCTGGGATTTGTTTAACAGGTGACCACTTAGGGTATAATCATGATTGGGGTTATGAGAGTCAAAATGCATGATGCTACAGTTATTTATATTGAAAGACATACCCAATTGTTTGACCAAGTCAAGAGTTTGTCTAGAAACCTTTGAAGTTGGTTTATTTTTTGAGTTGTTGCAGGGACCATCAAATTTTGCAATCATCTGCATATTTAACGCTAACTGTCTAGGTTTGATGACAAATCAGCTATAATAATTTGAAAAATTAAATGGGCAATACTGAACCCTGTGGGACATCACTGGACACTGGTCCTCAGTCCGATGAATAACCATCATAACCACTTGCTACTTGCAGTCTGTTAGCTTGTTTTGAATCCATGTGACATAGCCAGGGTGGACATCTAAGGCATGTAATTTTATTAATAAAGGCTCAATGTGGAGCTGAGTGAAAGCCTTTCTAAAATCTAGAAATATTGTGTCATGAGGTGGTTTTTTGTCTATGTTGTAATGATTTGTTTGTAGAAACAAAGTAGATTTGTGTACATGATCGGCCCTTCAAAACCAAGTTGTTTTTGTCAGTTTTGAAGTACACCCGACAGCCTGTCTTTAATGATTCCCTCCATTATGGTGCACAAACGGAGGGAGACTGATGGGCCTGTAGTTGTCCATATCCCCTTATCTCCCTTTCTGAAATGTGGCATCACATTTGCCCTTTTCCAGCCAGTGGATATATGACCTGTCAGTAAACTATTATCAAAGATTAGCTTCAGTGGCAGTTCGGTGGCAGTACAGGTGTTTATTCATAATTTTGAACATAACTTCTGTTATTTCATCAAGCCTGGGAGGAGCCAGATTTTAAGTTTTGGATTTTGATGTTTATTTCATCAATACTGAAAGTAATCCCAGGAGTATCTAAAATATTTAATGATTTTACTGTGGACCTTGAAGTACTGAAAGCTTTATAAAATGGTCATTTAATAAATTGACCATGTCTTTAAGTGCACTTATGGAGTCATTATGTTGTATAAGTGGGCCAACCTTACATTTATGTTTCTTCAAGGAATTTAGCTGTAAAAGATTTTACTATTTCCTTTAGAAGCTTGTGCAGCTAGTGCTTGTTCAGTGGCTATTTTAGCTTTTCTAATTTCAAGTTTACATGATTTCTGTATTTTTGAAGACCTCCAGTGTATAGTGGATGTAGGTAACAGAAATTTCTTGTATAGTTTTTTTTAAATGAGCTTTGAAATTCCTTGATTTAATCATTTCAGTTTTAATTTGGAATTATTGTATTTGGTGATGATGGTGGGTATGCATTGGTTTGCAGTTTCTAAAACATTAGACTTAAGGATAGACCACATATCCTTGACAGAAATATTTTAAAAAGATCATTCCAGTCAATCCAAGTAAGAGTGTCATTAATTTTGTTAAAATCTGCTCTATTATAGGCAAAGATTTTGTTGATATTTTTGATTTTGAGAAATCTGTAACCAATTCAAAGTAGACAATATTATATTGTACTATTTGCAAGAGATTTATAATAAGTGCCGTTAACCAGCACCCTCTTTCTGCTATCAATTAACCAGTTTCTTACCAAATGTTTTGCTATGGATCCACTCCTGGGATGATCACAGAAATGCAGAAACATAGAGTTTGTCAGCAGAAAAGGACTGCTTGGCCCACCCAGTGTGCCCAGATGGTTCTTGCCTAATCTGTCTCTACAGACCCTATCTTGTCTCCAGTGACCCTCTCTCCTCCCTGCCTATTAACTAATATTCTGCTATGTGTATCCCATGTGTGTTTGAAGCTACTCTTTTGCCTCAACACTCTTTCAGTGAAGTAGTACTTCCTCACATCCATGTTAACACCCCTCCCCCCAGTTTCATCCCATGCCCTGTGGTCCTAGTGCTCTTTCTCATTTAATGGGCAGACTAGGTGGGCCAAGTGGTCCTTATCTGCCATCAAATTATATGTTTCTATGTTTCTGTGAAAGAGACTCCCTCCTGCACGCTGCTCACCCCATAAGTTACTTGTAGGTCTCTATCATGTTCCCTCTCGCTCTTCTGTCTTCCAGGATATACAAGCTGAGATCCTCAGTCTTCTTGTAGGGCTTTTGATGCAACCATTGTGCCATTTTGTTGCCATTCTCTGGACTGGCTTCACCCTGTCTATGTCCTTCTGAAGTGGGGCCTCCAAAACTGGACACAGAACTCTAGGTGGTGTCTCACAAGTGAGTGATACAGTGGCAACACCACCTCCCTCAGCCTGCTGGGGTACATCTCCTATGCATCCCAGCATCCCACTGACCCTACCCACTGCTTTGTTACACTGCCCTGCCACTTTGAGGTTATCAGATATGACAAACCATTGGTCCCTTTCCTGCTTAGTGACTGTCAGTACCCTCCATTCTATACTCAGTTCCTGGGTTCCTATACCCTAGGTGAATGATTTTGCACTTTGGCATTGATCCCCAACTGCCATGTTCTTGACTGTTCCTCGAGTTTCCCAAGGTTGCTATGCATTCTGTCCACCCCTCTTGAGTGTCCACCCTATTAAAGATTTTGGTGTCATCTGCAAAAGGCATAACCCCGTTCTGGGTCTTCTGCTATGTCACATATGAAGACATTGTAGAGGACTGGTCCCAGTTAGGAATGGCTCAGTATACTAGTATGAAAGTTTATCACGGTATGAAACCATGGATATTGTTATCGCCATAATTTTTCTATACTGCGATAATCATTTCCTATGATAAACCATGATATACTGTGATAAATGTGCTTGACACCAGAAAAACATGGGGAAACGTGCTTTTACATGTATTTTCCTGTGGATTGGTGGGAGAGAGTAGCCATGTGGCTGCCAATCAAGGAGTCATCCAACCAGCTTTTCGAATATGTTCCAGTAAAGTAGCAAAATTATCGTGTTAACAGGGTTATCAAATTATAGTGATAACAGAATTATTCATGATAATTCTAATGAAATAAGAGGATAACTTCTAATTCTGAATGTTGTTATACACCTGTTGCTAATATAAACTTGTAAATGAATGTGACTAATGCCCATCTTTGTTCATGTATTGCATTTGCAGTGTTACAAATGTGACATATGATTCTAAGAATAATGATGCTGATACTGCAAGCAGAGGCAGCAGTTTCAACAACTGCAAAAATAAAATGTCTTATTTTTCTACATATTTGACTCTTTGTAGTTTCTTTAACAGTAGAATTTCAATGTAATATGCCTAAATGCATTAAATTGCTCAAAAAGTTTACATATTTACCAAACAAAACTGAATTTCTGCTCCTCTTAGAATATGTTCCATTAAAGTAGCAAAATTATTACAATAACACGGTTATCACGATAATTTCATTGCAGTTATTGTATTATAGATATTTTATTATCATGACATCCCTTGTCCCAGTACTGAGCCCTGTGACACCCTGCTGGTCACTGTCCCTCATTAGAGTGAGAGTGTCATTAACCACCACCAATCTCTGTCGCCCTATCCACTAACCAGTTCCTCACCCAGTTCAACACTTTGTACCCGCTCCAGCCTGCTCAGTTTGTTTATCAGTCTCCTCTGCAGCACAGTGCCAAAGGCCTTGTTGAAGTCTAGATAGGCCACATCCACTGCACTCCTGATTTATCTCCATGGTCACCCAGTCTAAGAGATCAATCAGATTCATCTGGAATCCCCCACGGTGAGTCCATGCTGCTTTAATCTTCAAACAACATGAAGTCTTGCTATATTATGACAATTGCAGTTTGTCCCACCATTAGAACTGCTCCGGAGGTGAAAGAGTTAACTCCATTCTAAGAATGGAACTTAGAGCATGAGCTTCGGTTAGAAAGCTCTGTCTGGGTTATTTCAAACTCAAACTCAGATTCTTTACTCCGCCTCACTGAACAGTCGCTCGAGTTTCTCCTACTGCTCGGTTCATTTCGGTTTAAACAGTGTTTTCTCGGTTCAAATCAACCGAGAATATTATTTTAACATAAAACCGATCGGTTCAAGCTCTGTGTATAGTAAGTAATTTCAGTTTAATTTCTGTGTGGAACTTGTAAATGTTATCGTCTGGTTTTGAACTGATCAGCTTGCTTTAAACTTGAAGTTACAAAATTAGAGGTTTTAGAGTGCGGTTCCTGGTTCTTATCGGTTCTAAAAAAACGGAATTCATTACGGTTTCCAAGACCGTGACTGCGGTCAGGAACCGATAAGGGTGTCTTGCCTGGCACTGCCATTTTAAAGGGCAAGTTTTTGGTTAGGCTGGCATTATGTCTCGAGAAACCCAAAAGAAAACCGGGCCCACTGGGTTTCAACACTGTGATGCTTGTGGGAAGTCTTTGCCAAGGTTGACCCACACACCACATGTGTATATTGTCTGGGGTTTGACCACCTCAATTCAGACTGCCAGATTTGTAAAATTTCCTGCAGACACCCTGGATAAGAGAGTTGGCAGGCTCAGGAGCGAGAGGCCAAAGTCCGCTGACCGGATGGCCAGCCGGTTTGGTGCCAACCGAACCGGAGAGTGCCCTCTGACCAGGGCGAGACTTCTTCGGGCAAGCTCAGCTGGCTCGGCTGATGAGCCAGTTCCAGTAAAGAAAACAAGAAAATCAGCAGGTTTGGAGCCCAAAATTCCTTCTCCAACTGCTGCAGAGATAGCAAGAGCTATTCAGATTTTCCAGTCACTTTCTCGGTTCGTCAAACTGCCACTGTCTGGTAAAGGTCGGTTTAGTGGGTTCCACGGTTCAGGAATATAATGTTGAGGAGTTTATGAACCAGAGGAGGGAGGATGATTATGAACAGTATGAATGTGACTTGGAGGGTCTGGGTGCCCATTGAACCAGACATCTCCCCAGACAGACCTTTAGAATCTCCCTATGCTTTCTGAGTCCCCTCTCACTTTATGTTTTACAAAAGTTGCTGAAACCCTCCAGCTCCCATTGGAGGAAGCTGTGGATGAGCAAGAGGAACCTGATTTTGTAGAAATGATGGATATACCAGAGTCTAGGAGATTGTCTATTCCTTTGCATAAATCATTTAGGAAACAAACAATAAAAATTTTAAAAACTCCTAATTCTGTGCCTCCTGTGGATAAAAAGATGGACAGAGGTACACACCGTGATCCTGACACAGTATTCCTTCAAGCACCATGAAGTCTTGCTATATTATGACTATATGCAGTCAGCCACTGCAGCTGAACTGCCCGAGAGGAAAGAGTTAACTCCAGAGAGTCTGGAGTTCCACAGCCTAGGCGCTATACCAAAGCTCTATCTGGCCAGTTTCAAATGAAACTGTCAGATTCTTTACTCCGCTTCACTGAACAGTGGCTCCAGAGATCAGCTCCTTCACATCGGTTCATTTCTCGGTTCAAGCGGTATTTCGAGTTCATTTGAACGGCAAAAAATATTTATTTTACGCATTTTGGTTAAAGCTCTATCTGGTAAACCGTAAGTAGAAAATTTAAAGTCTGTGTGGAAATTCAATTATCGGTTCGGTTTTGAACCGATCGGTTTGCATTTAACGTTTTAAAGTGTTGGTTGGGCTTTTAGAGTGCGGTTCCGGTTCTTATCAGTTCTAAAAAACTTGCTTTTAAAATAGTTTTTCAAATACCCGTGACACGGTTAGGAACCGATAAGAGTGTCTTGCCTGGCACTGCCATCAAAAGGCAAGTTTTTGTTAGGCTGGCATTATGTCTGAGAAACCCAAAAGAAAAACCGGGCCCACTGGGTTTCAACACTGTGATGTCTGTGGGGAAGCCTTTGCCAAGGCTGACCACACACCACTTGTGTTTATTGTCTGGGCTGACCACCTCCTGTCAGACTGCCAGGTGTGTAAAAATTTCCTGCAGCCACCTTGGAAAGAGATTGGGCCAGCTCAGGGCGAGAGGCCAAGAGTCCGCTGACCGGATGGCCAGCCCGGTCCAGTACCCACTGGACCAGAGGAGTGCCTCTGACCAGGGCGAGACTTCTCGGGCAAAGGAAGGCTGGTTCAGGGAACCAGTCTCAGTGAAAAGACAAAGAAATCATGGTAGGTTTGGAGTCCAAAATTGTCTCTCCAACTGCTGCAGAAATAGCTAAAGCCATACAGATTGTCCAGTCACTGTCTCAGGGTCCTGCCGAACCACCTACAGTTGGTAAAAGGTTGGTTCGTTCAGTGCCAGTGGTTCAGGAGTATGATGTTGAGAATTTTATGAACCACAGGAGGGAGGAGAATTTGATCATTACATGTGTGGCTGGGAGGGTCTGGACGTGCCCATTGAACCGGACATTTCTCCAGACAGACCTTTAGAATCTCCTCCTATTCTGTCTGAGTCCCTTCTCATTTTATGTTTTACAAAAGGTTGCAGAAACCCTCCAGCTTCCTTTAAAGGAAGCTGTGGATGAGCAAGAGGAGCCTGATTATGTAGAAATGATGGATATACTAGAGTCTAGGAGGTTGTCTATTCCTTTCCATAAGTCATTTAGGAAGCAAACAACAAAGATTTTAAAAATCCTCATTCTGTCCCTCCTGTAGATAAAAAATGGACAGAAGATATACCTTGTCAGGCTCTGATACAGACTTCCTCACTGAGTAGTGTAGTCATGTAGGTGTGGTACAAGCTGCAGCCTGTGACAAGGCTAATATTCCTCTGGCCTCACATCCTCTGAAGTAAGATTCCAGGAATGATGCCATGGAAGAAAAACAGTATATGGCAGCTTCTTTGGGACTCAGGCAGGCAAATTATGGCTTATGTGGCTAGATATCAGAAATCTAGGTGGGACACAGTATTGCAGTTAGCCAAGCAGGCCCATGGCCAGCTGGCTGAGTGAGTTGGAACAGGTGGCTGCTGATGGCATTGAAGCCTCTAAAGTTCAATTTCATACTGCTGTTGATGTTAATGATGTTTCCTCTAGGGTCATGGCCACTTCTGTAGCTTTCCGTAGGTTGGCATGGCTCAGATGCACTAATCTGTCCCAAGATACTCAGTCAAAGGCTATGGATTTTCCTGTTGTGGGTAATTCTCTGTTTGGGAACAAACAGAAAACTATATGAAAAGATGGATGAATACAGAACTACCTACAAAGTGCCCAGGCTAAGGAGGCATGCCACTCCACAGAGAGCCTGCAGCTCCCAGGGAAGTGAGGCAGGCCTTTCCAGACCTTTTTGCAATTCAGGCCTCCTCTGCATTTGCACAGAGGGTTTCTTTAGAGAGCAGAGGTAGGCGGGGCACAAGTAAACGTCCCCTCCCCTCAGCCTAAGGCTACTGCCAAGCAGGCACCTGATGGGGTGCCCAGGGCCGATTCTCCTGTACCAGTGGGGGCAGGTTGGTTTATTTCAGCCAGAACTGGGTGTCCCTAACTTCGGACAGGTGGGTTCTGGCTGAGTGATAGCCAGGTCTGGTTCTCAGCTTCAAACAGTTTCGCAAGATGAGAGCCAGACATTTTCCACCTGCAAATCCTTCGAAGCCTGGCTTTGGAAGCAGAGGTTCTTCTCTTTTGGACTGCAGAGCAGTAGAAAGGGTCCCTCCTTGCCATCAGGGCAAGGGCTGTACTCAAAGATACTTTCTTACCCCAAAAGACAGGAGAATGGTGGCCCATTTTAGACCTAAGGTACCTGAACAAGCATCTTTTGAAACCAAAGTTCAAAATGTTAACTCTGACAATGATTTTTGCCCTCCTGAGGCCAGGGGACTGGTTAGCTTCCCTGGACCTCAAGGATGCCTATTTTCATGTTCTGATCAGGCCTTCTCACCGAAAGTACCTCAGGTTGAACTACCCTCAGGCCACTACCAGTTCAAGGCAATGCCCTTGACCTTACCTCTGCGCCAGGGTATTCAGCGAAATGTCTAGCTGTGGTAGTGGCTCATTTAAGAAGGCAAGGAATTGCTGTGTTTCCCTACCTGGACGACTGGCTCATAGTGGGTCAGTCCCCAGATCAGGTAAATCCCACTTGCAAGTCACCCAGCAGCTTCTCACTTCCTGGGATTCCTGCTGAATTTACAAGTCAGTTCTCGAACCAGTTCAGGTACTAACTTTCATAGGTGCAGAATTGAACACAAAGTTAGCCAGGGCATTTCTCCCCCCGGAAAGGGTAGACAGACTCATTGCCCTGGCATCCTCCTTTACCCTGCGGGTCTCTCGACCAGCAAGGCATTTTCTGCAACTCCTAGGGCACATGGCTGCTTCCACAGCTGTAGTGCAAGGAGCAAGATTCAGATGAGGGACATTCAGTTCCATTTGAGGGCCTATTGGTCTCAGAGGAGGGACCCCTTCCAAATTGGTTCCAGTGATTCAAACCCTGATCCTGGCCTTACACTGGTGGCAGGATCAAGCAATCTAAAACAAGGGTTCCTTTCATTCCGTTTCCCACTCCCTCACCCTCACACGGATGCTTCCCTGTTAGGGTGGGGAGCTCACTTAGGCGACCTGTCCGCTCAGGAGTGTGGTCTCCCGAATCTCTGCTCCACATCAATCTTTTGGAACTCAGAGCTGTCTTTTTAGCTCTTCAGGCGTTTTCAGCTTCTGTCCAGAACAAAGTAGTTCAAGTCAGGACAGACAACACCACAACAATGTGGTACATCAACAAGCAAGGGGGCACTCGGTCATCAGCCTTGTGCACGAAGCAATGTAAGTGCAGCACCCCATCGTCGAATGGGAAGAACACCCCTCCCCTCAGCTAGTGGTCAGTGACAGGAATTCAGCGCGTTTGCCATTCATTTGCATCACCAGGTAAGAAAAAAGGTTTGTCTCCCATACGATGCACAGTGGTAATGCCAAACTTCACCAACAACTAACACACCAAAATCTGGCCAATGGAAAATCATGTATACAAATGCTCACAGCCTGGGAAATAAGATACCAGACCTGCAGGCAATAATGTCAGAGGCTAAACTGGACATAGTAGCAATTAGTGAGATGTGGTTTACCAGTAATCACCTTGGGAGACTTCAGTACCTGGCTATGTATTGTTCAGAAGAGACCGAGGTGCAAAAAGGGGGAGGTGGCCTTGTATGTTAATGAAAATATCAAAGCTACAGAAATTCAGAATACACATAAGGAGCCAGAAGAACTGTGGGTCACCCTGGAAACAGGAAATGGGACAGCCATAAGAACTGGGTTGTCTACAGGCCCCCAGACCAGAGGGAGGACATAGACACATTACTGTTAGAAGATATACAAAACATGACAGCTAAAGGGAGGTTCTGATAATGGGAGACTTCATGCCAGATACAGATTGGTCATACCAGCAGGAACATCTGCCAGAACTAGACTCATAGTGGATTCCTACAGGGGAGGGCCTCAAACAACTGGTACAGCAACCCACAAGAGACAGGGCTATCCTAGATCTAGTACTGACTAACAAAGAAGGATCACAGATCTCCAGGTAGAAGGTCACCTGGGGCCAGTGACCATCACATGGTATGGTTCAATTTGGCTACTACATCTAAAGTCATCATTCAAGGCAAAAATATGGGACTTCAGAGGCTGACTTTGATAAGATGGCCAACAGAGTTAAGCTAGCCCTGGCAAAAAGAAACACAGGTGAGAAGGTACAGGCAAAGTGGAGCAAGCATTAAGGATACAATACTTGAAGCAACATCCCATTGTGTTAGACAGAAAAGGAAGTGCAAAGAAGAAGGAAACCACTTTGGTTCTCAAATACAGTAGCAGAAAAGATCAGAGCCAAAGGCTGGCCTTCGAGAAAATATAAGGAACACAGCGGGATGAAGATAGGAGGCACCAAACTGCCCTAAGGGAGCAGGTAAGGCAGTAAGGCAGGCAAAGTCCCAAACTGAGGAAACACTAGCACAAACAGTAAAAGAAGGTGACAAGACTTTCTATAGATACATTAGTGAAAGGAGAAAGTCCAGAGGGGTATTGCTAAGCTTAATGGAGAAAAGGGAGCATGTGAGGAGGAGGACCCTGTAAAGGCATCTATCCTAAATAGATACTTTTGCTCAGTATTTACTGAAGAGAAGGTAGGGCAGGGCCCACAGCTCAGCATCATGGACACAGGGGGGGGAGGTGGAGCACTACTCCTTCACAAAAGAAGGGTCCTACAAGAGCTTGCTAAGCTCAGGGTGGATAAGGCAATGGGACCTGATGGCATACATCCCAGGGTACTAAAGGAGCTAAAGGAGGAACTAGCAGAGCCATTAGCAGAATTGTTTAGTGAGTCTCTGAGCACAGGAGAGGTCCCAGAAGACTGGAGAAGGGCTCATGTGATCCTCCACAGAGTGGTAGCAGGGAGGAGGCGGGGAACTACAGACCCGTCAGTCTTACCTCAGTAGTGGGCAAGATTATGAGGCACTCCTTAAGGAAAGGATAGTGCAACACCTGGAATCCATAGGGGCACAGGATCCAAGACAGCATGGGTTTACAAAGGAAGGTCCTGTCAAACTAATCTCATAGATTTCTTTGACTGGGTAACCAGAGTGGTGGACCAAGGGAGCAGTTGATGTCGCCTACCTTGACTTCAGCAAAGCTTTTGACACTGTTCCACATAGAAGATTGATAAATAAGCTAGGTAGGCTCGGGGTGGGTCAGAAGTTGGTCAACTGGGTGGCAAACTGGTTGACTGGCAGAAAACAGAGAGTGGTGGTAAATGGTATACAGTCAGAAGAGATGCAAGTCACAAGTGGGGTACCTCAGGGATCAGTCCTGGGGCCAGTCCTATTCAACATCTTCATTAGTGACCTCGCAGATGGACTAGAGGTAAGGCTTGTCTGTTTGCAGATGACACCAAGATCTGCAACAGAGTAGATGATCCAGATGGGGTGGGCAGAATGAGAAGAGATCTGGATAAACTAGCAGAATGGTCAGAAGAGTGGCAACTGGGATTTAATGCAAAGAAGTGCAAAATCATGCACATAGGAAGAGAAACCTGAAGCCACTTATAGGCTGGGAGGGAGTTGCTAGCAGTCACAAAGGAAGAAAGAGACTTGGGCATCATCATCACTGATGACCTAAAATCATCAAGCAGACCTCTAAAGCAGTAGGTAAGGCTAGGGGGTGTTAGGGTGTATTAGTAGGGGTATCACAAGTCGTAGAGGAGGTAATAATCCCTCTGTACAAGACATTGGTTGAGGCCCCATCTGGAGTACTGCGTGCAGTATTGGAGGCCACACCTTCACAAGGACATTAACCAAATTGAGGCAGTCCAGAGAAGGGCAACCAAAATGGTGCAGGGACTGCATCAGAAGACATATGAGGACAGAGTAGCAGGAGCTCAATATGTATACCCTTGAGCAAAGGAGGAGGAGAGAGGTGATATGATCGAGACATTTAAACACCTTAAGGGCATAAACAAGGTGAAAGAGTCTAACATGTTTAAATATAAGAAAAATAGCAGGACAAGAGGACACAGCATGAGATTAGAGGAGGCCGATTAAGGGGAATGTGGAAATTCTTTTCACAGAAAGGGTGGTAGATGCATGGAATGGCTTACCACAAGAAGTGGTGGCTATGAATACAGTGCAGGGCTTCAAACAGGCATGGGATAGGCATAAGGGAGCAATACAAATGACTATGAATAGATAGGTCACTGACAGAGCAAAGGCCGATGGCACATTTATAAGGTAGAAAAGAAATGGGCAGACTGGATGGGCCTTGCGGTCCTTATCTGCCGTCAACTTCTATGTTTCTATGTTTCTATGTAAGTTGTGGTCTCTGGCTTACTCCTGAACACCTCTGATAGCAGTTCACCTTCCAGGGAAGGACAATGTCCTGGCGGATACCCTCAGCAGGATTTCTCAGGGCCATCACGAATGGGCTCTGAATCCTCAGGTGCTGGGGTCAGTCTTTGCCAGATGGGGCACCCCTCAGATAGATCTTTTCGCAGCCCCAGACAACCACCAACTTCCTCTGTTTTGTTGCAGGCCTCCAGTGCTGGGATCAGTCCCCTGGGCGCCTTTCAGTTGGATTGGAAAGGGAAGTTCCTGTATGCCTTTCCCCTTTCCCCTTCTTTTCAGGGTACTAGTAAAATCAGATCTCAGCCCTGCAAGGTGATTCTGATTGCTCCAGATTAGGCCAGACAGCCCTGGTACCCACTGCTTCTGTCCTGACAGTCCACCCTGCCCTGAGCTTGCCCAGAGTCCACGACTTACTGGCCTGTGCGCGGGAGAGTGTGTATCCAGACCTCAAATCCCTCCATCTCAAGGCATGGTCTTGAGGAGTTAGAGCCCATGACATACCTTCTCAAGGTGTTTTGGATATTTTAAAGGCTTCAAGGAAGCCTTCCACTAGAACCACTTACAATTCTAAGTGGAAAAGGTTTTCCATCTGGTGCTCTGAGAAGCAGATTATCCAGAATCTGCTGATCTGCCCATTTACTGGACTATTTGGTCCATTTAAATTCCTTAGGCCTTAGGCCAGCTACCTAAGGTTCATCTGGCAGCTGTCTCTGCTTTTCTGTCAGCAGGAAGCCTGCTTCCTTTTCTTCTCACCTGTGCTTTCCAAGTTTTCAAAGGGTTCTTCACACCAACCCTCCTTTTAGAACCAGCTCCCGCCTGGGACCTGAATGTTTGCATTGCTCAGTAATGCAACCCCCTTTGAGCCTCTGTCCTCAGCCGGAGCTCAAGTTTCTGACTTGGAAAACTGTTTTCTAGTGGCTATCACTTCTGCCAGGCGCATAAGTGAACTACAGGCCCTGTCAGTGGAAGAAGATTTTATCTCTTTCCACAGAGATAAGGTAGTCCTCAGGACTAACAGAAAGTTTTTGCCTAAAGTGGTTTCAGATTTCCACCTGAACCAATCCATCTCTCTTCAGTATTTTTTCACTAAGCATTCTTCCTCAGGTGAGAGGAGGAGACACAACTTGGACGTCAAAGAGCCTTAAGCTACTATTTGGAGCGCACCAAGGGTCACAGGTTGAATCCTCCAACTCTTCCTTACCTATGGCGAGGTTGGCAAAGAAACCTGCCACTAAGAGGACAATTGCAAGGTGGATTGTCTCTTGTATCCAATTTTGTTATCAAAAACTAGGTAGAGAACCCCCTCAGGATTGAGGGCTCACTCCACCAGGGTACAGCTGCATCTCTAGCGGCTGCTGAGATATTCCCATTCTGGAAATCTGTCAAGCTGCTACTTGGAAAACAGTTCACACTTTTACAAGCATTATTCCCTGGATATTCAGTCCAGGAGAGATGCTCGTTTTGGCACAGCTGTGCTTCAGAGCCTATTTCCTAAGTAGGTTCTGACCCTCCTCCATGGAGGTACTGCTGTGTAATCTGCATATAGTCATAATATAGCAAGACTTCATGGTGTTTGAAGAAAAATTACTCACCTTAGTAATTGCTTTTCTTCTCATGGAGTCTTGCTATATTAACCACCCTCCCTCCTGCCCCTCTCAGAACTTCTACTTGGGTAGGGGTGGCAAATTAGTGCAAGCACTGTGTCATGCCATTTAGTTCTTCCCTTCACCCCTTTATTTAGGGTTAGGGAATTAGGTATTTCTGTTTTAAGTAATATGTTTTCCCCTTCCTGGACTTGAGTCTTTGGGAAAGGGGTCTAATAGTGCTTGTTGGGAGAAACTAATAATACTATTATTCATTGTTATTATTATTATTGCTGTTTATATTGTGTTTATATTGTTGTTATTCCTACTAGTAGGTAGCCACTTGGCTAGTGTAGAGCTTTCACACAGACTTGTTGCTTAGTGTTAGCCTCGTAAAGATCTGACAGTTTCATTTGAAACTGGCCAGATAGAAACTTTAGTATAAGCGCCTCGCCTGTGGAACTCAGACTCTCTGGAGTTAACTCTTTCCTCTCGGGGCAGTTCAGCTGCAGTGGCTGACTGCATATAGTCATAATATAGCAAGACTCCATGAGAAGAAAAGCAATTACTAAGGTGAGTAATTTTTCTTTCACAGCAATGCAGTCATGTTGGGTGGTTCAGGCTGCAGCCTGTGATAAAGCTAATATTCCCTGGCTTCACATCCTCCTGACAAGGATTCCAGGAAGATTGATGCCATGGCTAAAAAACAATACATGGCAGCGTCCTTGGGACTCAGGCAATCAAATTACATGGCTTATGTAGCAAGGTATCAAAAATCTAGATGGGACACTGTCATGGCTTTGGCCAAACAGGCCTCTGGCCAGCTTGCTAATGAGCTGGAACAGGTGGCTGCTGATGGCATTGAGGCATCAAGGTGCAGTTTCATGCTGCTGTGGATTTTAATGATGTATCCTCTAGAGTCATGGCTACGTCTGTAGCTTTTGTAGGTTGGCCTGGCTCAGGTGTACTAGCTTGTCACAGGATACCCAGACTAAGGCTATGGATTTTCCTGTGGTGGGAAATTCTCTGTTTGGGGAGCAGACAGAGAATTATATGAAGAAAATGGATGAATATAGGGCTACCTATAAGAGTGCCCAAGCCAAGGAGCGGCAAGCCACTCCTCAGAGGCAGACCCCAGGGGTAGGGGTAGGCCTTTTCACAGGCCTTTTACCAAACCCAGGCCTCCTCTGCTTATGCTCAGAGGGGTTCTTCAGAGGCAGAGGCAGACGGGTGTGGGCAGGCCTGCTCCCACCTCTCAGCCTAGAGCACCTGCCAAACAGACACCCTGATGGGGTGCCCAGGCGATTCTCCTTTACCCGTAGGGGCAGATTGGCTTACTTCATTCAGAACTGGGTGTCTCTAACTTCAGACAAGTGGGTCCTGGAAGTAGTAAGCCAGGTCTGGTTCTCAGCTTCAAAAGTTCCCAAAGATGAGAATCAGATCTTTCCCACCTGCAAACTCTTTAGAGACCTTTACTCTAGAAACAGAAGTCTCAACCCTCCTGGCTCTCAGAGCTGTAAAGGGTTTCTCCCTACACCAGGGCAAGGGTCTGTACTCCAGATATTTCCTTACCCCAAAAGACAGGAGAATGGCGGCCCATTTTAGACCTCAGATATCTGAACAAACACCTTTTGAAACCAAAGTTCAGAATGGTAACTCTGGCAATGATTTACCCTCTCTAAGGCCAGGGACTGGCTAGCCTCCCTGGACCTCAAGGATGCCTATTTTCACATTCTAATCAGAAGCTCCCACCAAAAGTACCTCAGATTCGAACTGCCCTCAGGTCACTACCAGTTCAGAGCAATGCCCTTTGGCCTCACCTCTGCCCCAAGGGTATTCACAAAATGTCTGGCAGTAGCAGTTGCTCATTTAAGGAGGCAAAGGATTGTTGTCTTTCCCTATCTGGACGACTGGCTCATTGTAGGCCAGTCCCAGAACAGGTAAAATCTCACCTGCAAGTTACCCAGCAGCTGCTCACTCCTGGGCTTCTTGCTAAATCTTCCAAAGTCAGTTCTGGAACCAGTTCAGGTGCTCACCTTCATAGGTGCAGAATTGGACACAAAGCAGGCCAGAGTCTTCCCCCTTAGAAAGGGTAAGGAACTTGGTGGCTCTGGTCTCCTCCTTCACTCTGCAGGTCTCTCGACCAGCAAGACACTTTTGCAGCTCCTGGGGCACATGGCAGCATCCACAGCCGTGGTGCAGGAGCAAGATTTCAGATGAGGGACATTCAGTTTCACTTGAGAGCCTTTTGGTCTCAGAAAGGGACCCCTTTCCAAGTTGGTCCCAGTGACCCGAACTCTGATCCAGGCCCTCCAGTGGTGGCAGGATCAGAGCAATTTAAGACTGGGGTCCCCTTCATTCCTCTGTCTCACTCCTTGACCCTCACTACAGATGCTTCCCTCCTGGGGTGGGGGAGCCCACATGGGCGACCTCTCCACTCAGGGAGTGTGGTCCCCAGGAATCTCTGCTCCACATCAATTTGCTGAAACTCAGAGCTGTCTTTTAGCACTTCAAGTGTTTTCTCGTCTGTTCAGAACAAAGTGGTACAAGTCAGAACAGACAACACCACAACAATGTGGTACATCAACAAGCAGGGGGGACTCGGTCTTGGCCTTGTGCACCGAGGCAATGAAGTTGTGGTCTCTGGCCTATTCCCTGAACACCTCTCATAGCAGTTCACCTTTCAGGAAAGGACAATGTCCTAGCAGATGCTCTCAGCAGGATTTCCCAGGGCCATCACGAATGGTCTCTGGATCCTCAAGTACTGGGGATAGTTTTTGCCAGATGGGGCACCCTCAGATAGATCTTTTGCAGCCCCAGACAATCACCAACTTCCACTGTTCTGTTGCAGGCCCCAGTGTTGGGCTCAGTCCCCTGGATGCCTTTCTCCTAGATTGGGAAGGAAGTTTCTTTATGCCTTTCCCTTCCTCTCCTATTCAAGGTGCTAGTCAAAATCAGATCCCAGCCTTGCAGGGTGATTCTGATTGCCCCAGGTTGGGCCAGGCAGCCCTGGTACCCACTCCTTCTGTCCCTAACAGTCCATCTTCCCTGTGTCTCCCAGGAATCACAACCTGTTAACCTGTGCCCAGGGAGAGTTTGGTATCCGAACCTCAAATCCCTCAACCTCAAGGCCTGGCTCTTGAGGAGTTAGAATTTGCTGACCTACACCTTCTCAGGGTGTTCTTGAAATCCTAAAGGCTTCTAGGAAGCCTTCCACTAGGGCTACTTATAATTCTAAGTGGAAAAGGTTTTCCATTTGGTGTGCTGGAAACATATTTCCCGGAATCTGCTGATTTGCCCATTGTTTTGGACTATATGGTCCATCTTAATTCTTTGGGCCTGAGACCAACTACCCTGAAAGTGCATTTGGCAGCTGTCTCTGCTTTTGTTTCAGCAGGAAAGCCCTCCTCTCTTTCCGCTCACCCTGTATTTTCCAAGTTTTTTAAGGGATTACTTCATACTAATCCACCTTTTAGGGATCGGCCCTGCTTGGGACCTTAATGTTTGCATTGCCCAGTTAATGCAACCCCTTTTGAACCTCTGTCTTCTGCAGAGCTTAAGTACTTAACTTGGAAAACTGTTTTCCTAGTGGCTATCACTTCTGCCAGGTACATAAGTGAGTTGCAAGCCTTGTCAGTAGAAACTGACTTTATTTCTTTCCACAGGGATAAGGTAGTCCTCAGGACTAACAGGAAGTTTTGCCTAAGGTGGTTTCAGATTTCCATCTTAACCAATCTATCTCCCTTCCAGTGTTTTTCACTGAACATTCTTCCTCTGGTGAGAGGAGATTGCACAGTTTAGATGTTAAGATGGCCCTAAGTTACTATATAGAACGTACCAAGGGTCACAGGTTGAATCCTCCAACTTTTTCTCACTTATGGTGAGGTCGGAAAGGGAGACCTGCCACTAAGAGATCAATTGCCAGGTGGATTGTCTCTTGTATCCAATTTGTTATCAGAAACTGGGGAGAGTTCCCCTCTGGTCTGAGGGCTCATTCTACCAGAGGTACAGGCCGGCGTCTCTAGCTGCTGCCAGAGACATCCCTATCTTAGAGATATGTCAAGCTGCTACCTGGAAAGCGGTACACACTTTCACCAAGCATTACTCCCTGGATGTCAGGCCAGGAGAGATGCTCAGTTTAGCACAGCTATTAGCTTCAGAGCCTATTCTAGTAGGTTCTGTCCCTCCTCCATGGAGGTACTGCTGTGAAGTTTGATTATAATATAGCAAGACATGTTGTTTGAAGAAAAATTACTCACCTTAGTAATGTTGTTTCTTCTAATGGAGTCTTACTATTATGACCTCCCCAGCCTGCCCCTCTCAGAACTTCTACTTGAGTATGGGTGGTAGTTAGTGTGGCACTAGTTATGCCCATTAGATGTTTTCCACCCCTTCTTGGGGTTTTTGGGGTGGTGTTTTTATTTTATATTATATTATTACTTTGGTCCCCTGACTTGAGTCTTGTGTTGGGACCAGCAATAAGTGTTAATATTTAGGTAGCCAGTTGGCTAGTGTAGGTTACAGCTCCACACAGACCTTAGTGAGTTTTTTGTCAGAAGATCTGACAGTTTGGGTTTGAAATAACCCAGACAGAGCTTCTAACCGAGCTCGTGCTCTAAGTTCCATTCTTAGAATGGAGTCAACTCTTTCACCTCCGAGCAGTTCTAATGGTGGGACAAACTGCAATTGTCATAATATAGCAAGACTCCATTAGAAGAAACAACATTACTAAGGTGAGTAATTTTTTCATGTAGCCCACTGGTTCAAGATACTCTACCATCCTTTCCTTTAACAGGGCTCCCATTAATTTCTCCACTACTGATGTGAGCCTGACAGATCTATAGTTGATTGCTTCCTCCCTGTTACTGCTCTTATGTAGCAGGACCATGTCTGCTATCCTCAGTTCTCTGAAACCACACCTGTTTCCAGTGAGAGGTTTAATAAGGCTGTCAGTGGGGCAGCTAGGACCTCCTGAGTTCCTTTAGTACTCTTGAGTGCAACCTGTCAGGTCCCATAGCCTTGTTCACTTTCAGAACCGCAAGTCCCTTCAGGACTCTTTTCTCTGAAATGGACTTGTGTCCATCTCCCCCACCTTGTTCCTGCTGTTTTTCTGGTGGTACGCCCCCGACTGTGACGACTGAACAGAAGTACCTGTTTTGGATATCTGCCTTTTCTTGGTTCTCATCTGCACAGTCTCTCCATACTGCCCTCATTATCCTCACTATCCATCCCTTTACTTTCCTCTTCATGGTTATATACCCAAAGAAAGTCTTATCCCTTTAGCTACCCTCTGGCTATCCTTTCCTCTGTCTGTGCCTATGCTTCCCTCACTGCCTTCTTGCTTCCCTCTGTTTAACTTGGTATACCTCCTGCTCTTCCTCCCTCTGTGTTTCGTTACACCTCCTGAATGCCACCCTTTTTCCCCACACCACCTTGGCCTCTTCCCTAGAGAACCATAACAATCTCTTTTGCTTCTACTTTTACTGTTCCTTCATGCGAAGGTTGATTGCCTTAATTATTAGCTCCTTTATTTTTCCCATTGTGCTGCTACCTCTCTAACAATCTTCCCTATGAGGTAGTTTTGAGACAATCTCTCATTTCTTTCTAATCGGCCATCCTATTGTCCAGGACCCATGTTCTTGAGGGTTTTCTCTGTTTCTGCCATTTTTTATACTCAAACTTTATCGTACCATTGTAATGTAAAGAACAATACAAAAGAACAAAAGAAGAAACATGTAGTAGTAAAACAGATGCACAGTACTGTATCTAAGCTGCACTATATAATTTAAAAACATCAATGACTGTAGAAGTAGAATATAAAATGTCTGTAAACAACAAATACAAAGAAAAGAAAAAAGGGTCTTATATCTAGAGGGAAAATCCTCCGTAATAGTATTAAGAGAAAAGCTACAAAAAATAAAAAGATAAGAGATAATAAAATAAAAAATCATTGTGTTAACAACCATCTCTACTCTGTAGTAATAGTGTCGGGCAGGTCCAAGTAAGTAGCAAAGACATATCACAGAATCCAGTGTCTTAAGAATAAAAACAGGACCAAGGAAGAAACATGCCAGGGCATAAAGGGAGAGAAGGTGTCCAAATTGTATTATGAAAATGAGAACCTTCATAAAAGAGCCATCAGGTCCATTTGTGCTGAAATAAGGAATACTGTTGCCACAATGAAAAGGTAATTTTCTCCATAGAATAAATGGAACAAATAATATTAACCCAATCCAGTACAGTCAGAGTCGCTGTCAGAAGCCATTGCTTGGTAATGGCTATAAATGCAGCTGACAAGTAGGATACTCCATAGATATTCAGCATCCTTAGTTTTGATCTCTGTTGGCCAAAACCCAAGATAAAGTATTCTGGTCCTAAATTTAAAGTAAGGCCAAAATATTTGTCATATGTTCCTTACTTCTAACCAGTAAGGACGTAAGACCTCACATGACCAGAAAACATGAGTTTATGTAGCAGGTTGTACCCACAACCTCTCTAGCAGACAGAAGGAATAGATGGTGACCATTTGTTCACAATGGCCTGTACCCTGAAATATCGATTTGCAGTTTCCAAAGAAATTCTCTCAGTTGGGAGAAGAAGAAGTCTGCCATGTGGCTTGCCACATTTGTAACCCTGCTTCTCATCAATATGAACAGCCAATTCCTGTTCCCATTTATAACAAATGTTATTAGCGGTTCAGAGAGAATCTGCAATGTAGTTGGAATATAATAAGAAAATGGCTTCTCACCTGATTGATTTCCCAAAGGGATTCAAACGATGGCCCCGGCAGATCTGCTTCCCACACCCAACAGAAGTCCTCAAGAAATTATGGGGTTAACCTTATTTTAAGTGTCTTAACTACACTGAAATGACTGCATGACTACAATGTAACTACTATGAAACTTCTGTGTAGTTACATGTAACTACAATGTAGTAGTTAACTAGTTTCCCATTTGCGGTTTAGTGTAGTTACACAATTTGCATGAACTGGTAGTTACTGCAGTTACTGTTGCAACAGCTGTTACATGTATAGTTACACTTCAGCATAAATCAATTTGTGCCAAGAGAGACAGTTGTGGTTGCATGTGTAACTACCACATCATGTAATTTGTATAATTACACACCAGGAAGGGTCTCTACCTGTGTATCCTTCACCACTCACCACCACTCCACACAGCAGATTGGTGGTAAAGCCAAGTATGTAGCCATGCTCCACCCAGCCACCCACCTGGTTCATAGCAGGCCAGGAGTGTGGTACAGAAGAGGCGTGGGTAAGTGCCACAGAAGCAGCCACATTTCTTAGTAAATGCATCACTGTTACAAGCCAATAAGTAATTATGTAAATTATTTTTATTGTATAAGCAACCAATGTAGTTGTATAGCAATTAAGAATATTAGACTGCATGTTTATTAAGCAGTAGGTACATGAGGGACTGATTTCTGAAGGAAAGCATACATCAGAACTACAGCACTGACATTCAATGTAAGTATATAGTAGTTACACCCTTCTTGGTATGCCTTATTTTGAGTGTCAGTTTTGTGTACTTACTTTGCAAATACATGTTAGTTAGTCATTAACTCAGGAAACAATGCCACAGATGCAGCACATTCCATAGTAACTATAGTACAGCACTGTTACACCCTTCTTCTTACACTTTATTTTAAATGTCAGTTTCTGCATACTTGCTTTGTAAGTGCATGTTGTTAGTCATTAATCTGTGGAAACAATGCCACAGAAACAGCACAATCCATTGTAAGTATAGTACAGCACTGTTAGACCCTTCTTCTTACACTTTATTTTAAATGTCAGTTTCTGCATTCTTACTTTGTAAGTGCATGTTAGTTAGACATTAACTGTGGAAACAATGCCACAGAAGCAGCACACTCCATAGTAACTACAGCACTGTTACACCTTCTTCTTGCACTTTATTTTAAATGTCAGTTTCTGCTTACTTACTTTGTAAGTATGTGTAAGGCATTAATTGTGAAACAATGCCACAGAAGCAGCACATTCCTTAGTAACTACAGCACTGTTACACCCTTCTTACACTTTATTTTAAGTGTCGGTTTCTGTGTACTTACTCAGTAAGTACATGTTAGTTAGGCATTAACTGTGGAAACAATGCCACAGAAGCAGCATGTTCCTTAGTAACTACAGCACTGTTACACCCTTCTTCTTACACTTTATTTTTTTTTAACTTTATGTTCATTCATTAAAAAATAGACATACAGTTAAATTACCATCATTCAATATAGAAATATACTGTACAATGAGAGCGCTACCTCTTAATATACTCAAATGGTTAATTGAATGAAATAAGATACATCATATACAGGGGTCTCAAGTTTTAGTTAACTCAGATAATGAAACCAATTGCTGAAATAGAGTCCATGAGCCACATGGTATAACAAGCAATATGTCCATAGTAGAAGAAAAGTCTGAAGTTTACCTAAAATAGGAAATCAGTACCATGCTCATTCAGTGTAGATACACTAACTTAGTGTTAAAAAGTAAAGGTCCCTGCGCTCTTTTTAAACAGCAGCCCTCCCCACCTGCTACTCCAATACAGTTCCCTTAGGCGCTTACTCTAAAAGCGTTTTAAACAAACAAGGATCAACATTCTTTTATTTATTTTGAAAACTATTCAGGAATGATAACTTCATTCTATAGGGCCTCCTTGAGATGAGGTTAAAGTTAAACATTAAATGTGTTGCTCATATTCAAATACCATGTCCAGACTGGCTGAAAACATTGCCGCTGAAGCGTTTCCCCTAAGGGCAAGGTAAACAACAAAATAATTCTCCCCTCACAATTCAGCTCTAAATCAAATTCTGAGACTTATCATGACAATCACGTCGTTCGTGGCCCTTCTTCTGATGAATTTTCCTCCTCTCTTCTAGTTCTCTCTGAGGTGGAGCATTTTTCTGGCACCATTTTAGAGCCTCTGCGACTATGAGAAAATGAAGATTTTGTTAGCGATGTACAATTCTCAGACGAGCTGGGAAAATTATACCGTGGAACTCCCGCTTCTCGTAGATCGCCTTAACGCCATCAAACCTCTTTTCCTCTGCCTGGTTGTGTATGATAAATCAGGGTAGAAATGCACTTGATTTCCTCGTGGAGGAGGGTCTTCTTCCTACGAGCTAGGGCCATTAATACATCCCGGAACCCACCCATCCAATACCATCACAACCATGCGTGGAGCATCACGGTTGTCCTGATACCCTAAAGACCACTCTATGGCCTTCTGGATTTTCTGCACTATTGGGGTTGCCTCTGTTCCCAATTGCTGGACAATCCACTCTTGAAAATAAAAATTAGATGGTCTTGTTCGCTTCTCTCAACTATTCCCAGGATGCATATATTAGTTGCTCTCGACTGGTTTTCAAGCATTTCCAGTCGAGAGCATAAATGTGTGTTTTCTTTTATTACCAAAGCCACTGCCCCATCACTGCATCTGCTGTTTTACATGCTGATTCTGTCACTCGTAACTGACTCTAAGGTGTTTTCCACTGTGGTGACCTGTGTAGTGAGGGAATCGATTTTAGTAGACAACCCTGATACAGAGGCAATCAAATGATCTATTTTTTCCCCAGTGACCGAAGTGTTCTTCCTTTGTGCCAACCTCATGGTCTGTTTCTGCCTGGAGTGGCTTGTGAAGTAGAGGTGCCAGACTATGTTTTACTTTAGCACCCTCTCCAGATTATTTTTCTTTCTGAGGATTGCCCATTTTGAACTCCGATGTATCCTGAATCAATCTCTTTAGAGTCTATCAGGTTTGCAAGAAGGAAAACTGTCAAAATAAATGATTTATAATATAAGATTTGTAGAGCTCTAGGGATCTGCTGCTGTCTGCCTGGCTCCACAGTGCCCCTTTTTCTCTTACACATTATTTTAAGTGTCAGTTTCTGTGCACTTACTTTGCAAATACGTGTTAGTTAATCATTAACTGTGGAAACTATGCCACAGAAGCAGCACATTTCTTAGTAACTACAGCACTGTTACACCCTTCTTCTTACACTTTATTTTAAGTGTCGGTTTCTATGATTTACTTTGTAAGTACATATTAGTTAGGCATTAACTGTGGAAACAATGCCACAGAAGCAGCATGTTTCTTAGCAACTACAGCACTGTTAAAAGTCAATAAGTAATTATGTAAATTAATGATTTTTACTGTATAGCAATTTACAAAGTTAGATTGCATGTTTATTTTAGTTCTTTTTTTTGGTTGCACTGTATACAAGTGGTGGCTCTGGGATTTGAACCCAGTTCTCCAGGTTTGAAGGCAGTGCTTTTAACCATTACACTATACTGCAGTAGCTTCATGAGGGAGTGATTTCTGAAGGATAATTTTAAGTGTCACTAACTACACTGTAACTACTGTATAACTACAGCGTAACTGCACTATGTAGTTGTTAACTAGTTTCACAATGCATATTGTACACTTACATAACTTTAAATGTGCTGCTTCTGTAAGATTAACCCACACCTCTACTGCACCCACCTTGTCCTGCTGCTGCCCAGGTGTGTGGCTGGGGGGCATGGGCTACCTTCATGACAGCCCTAAATCTTCTGTACCAAAGACTAAACTGTCCCATTGTACAATGCTGAACAGTTATCATAAGTCTGATTGTACATCATGTATATTGTACCCACACATTAGTTGCTACTCTATTGTGTTTCAACTGTATTCTTGCACTTAATTATACCTAGCTGTACTCAATATATTCAGTGTATTCTATTTCCTGCACCTTTCTCTGTTAATGTAAGTGTATTGTCTGTATTACCTATGTACTATCTTTTGGCCTAGGTCATGCCTGAAAATGGTCCACTGAACCAGTGTACCTACCTGGTAAACAAACAAACAAAAGGCAAACAAACATAAATAAATATCACCGATCTGCTGTGTGGAGTTATGTTGGTGATGCCAGATACACATGCCAGGATGCCTCCTTAGCCATTACATGTCCTTCCCACTAGCTGAATGATGTGGCAGCCATGGCACCATCATTCACACAGCTACCACAGCCCCTGACTAAACCATGAGGGTTGGGGCATGGTGGTGAAGACATGCATGTAATGACTAAGGAAGAGTCCCTGCATGTGATCTGGTACCACCCACCATTACTCCACACAGCAGATATTTGTTTACAAGGAGGCTGTAAGGGAGGTGGGGTGGTGGACCCACTGGCAGGGAGTGACCACCAATCTGTGTGGTTCACGCTCAGCATGGGCAAGGAGGTGGTTGGTACAGGGATGAGGTGGTTGACTCCAGAAAGACTGACTTCAGTAGGATGGGTGAAATCTTGGGAGATTACCTGGCAGGAATTCAGTTTCACTGGGATGCAAACCAGAAATAGGAAAAAAAATACATTGAGGCTTGTGGAGGCTGTTGGGATCTGTGCCAAACTGCAGAGCAAGAAGGAAGATCTAAGAAGTCATGCTGGATGAGTAGGAAGTTTTAAATAAGGTGAGGGCAAAAGAAAAGCAGCATTCCATACATACAAGAACTCCGGGAGGGAGTAAGATAGGGATGAGAATGTGAGAAAGTCCAGAGAAGTTACCAAGGTGTTAGAGCAGCCAAGGCCTCCAGGGAACTGAGGCTGGCTCAGGGAATCAAAGACAGGAAAATGACTTCTGACACATTAGGGAAAGAAGGAGCTGGGAGGATTAGATAGTGCAGATCAAAAAGGACAGGGGTGGGCAGAGAAAGGAGCAGAACAGGCAGAAACACTAAATGAGTGCTTCTGTTCCATATTCATGAGGAAGAAGGGCAGGCAGCTTCCACAGGGGTGGGGAGGGTGGTCGGGGAGAGGGTGACAGATGGGATAATCACTGAGGGCCAGTATTAGAGGGTCTGAGGGCTCTGAGGGAGGATAAGGCACCAGGAACAGACAGCTTACATACCAGGATGCTGAGGGAACTGGTGGGGGTACTAACAGGGCCACTGGTGGACCTATTCAATACCTCCCTGGACACAAGGTGCATGCCACAGGACTGGAGGATAGCCAATGTGGTGCCCCTCCATAAAAGTGACCCTAAGGATGAACCAGGAATTGCAGACCTGTAAGCCTGACATCCATTGTGGGGAAGCTGATGGAGACAATCCTGAAGGAGAGGCCGGTGACATTTCTGGAGGATAATGGACTCCAGGACATCATCAGCATGGGTTTGTCTCAGGAAGGTCCTGTCAGACTAACCTAGTTGAGTACTATGACTGGATACTGAGGAATTGGACAAAGGTCATGTGGTGGATGTCATATTTTGGACTTAAGCAAGGCCTTTGATTCAGTGCTGCATGGAAGGTTGGGGAAATGTATGTGGGGGTTGGGACTAAGATGGTTAACTGGATCGAAAATTGGCTTCAGGAAGATAGCAGAGGGTAGTGGTTGGGGAGGCTCTTTTCTCCAAGGGCAGTTACAAGCAGGGTGCCGTGGGATCAGTACTGGGGCGGTGTTGTTTGGGATATTCATAGTGGATATCTCGCATGGCATCAGGAATAAGATCAATCTCTTTGCTGATGATACAAAGTTGAGGACAGTGGTGAGTGACATAGTGGGATGGCAGGAACTGCAGAATGACCTGATTAAACTGGAAGAGAGGTAGGAAGAGTGACAGCTGGGGTTCAATGCTAAAAAGTGCAAGGTGATGCACTTCCGGCGAAGAACCAAGGGAGGAGCTATCAGCTGGGTTGAGTACAGCTAGGTACCACCGAGGAGGAAAAGGATCTAAGGGTGGTTGTAAATGGGAAAATGAACAACTCAGGGCAGTGCAGTAATGTGGCAGCAGAGGTCAACAGGATGCTGAGGTGCATTGGAGAAGATCTCCTCCAGGAACAGGGAGGTGATCCTGCCTCTCTACAGGTCACTGGTCAGACCACACCTGGAGTACTGCGTGCAGTACTGGTGCCCATATCTAAAGGAGGATATCGGACTACTGGAAGGGTATAGCACAGAGCAACTAAGATGATACAGGGACTGGGGAAAGGCCATATGAGGAGAGACTGTGTGACTTGAATATGTACTCCTTGTTGGAGAAAAGAGATCGAGGGATATGATTGAGACCTTCAAGTACTTAAAGGTGATTAACAAGACAGGAACAGAAGGGATATTTAAGTTAAGCAGGGAGAGGGACACAAGAAGTCATGGTCTTAGACTGTAGGGGGCGAGATATAGGAGGAAATGAGGAGACACTTTTTCATGGAGAGGGTTGTGGCAGAATGGAACTCTCTGCCAGAGGAGCTGGTATCCTCAAGACACTGGGGGTTTCGAAAGGAATGGGACAGGGTGAGATGGGAGGTTATTGTGAAGGGAGAGGCAGCTGCAAGGCAGGTGTGCTAGCTGCACATTCGAGTAGACTTGATGGACCATGTGGCTTGTTTCTGCTGGCAAATTTCCTATGTTTGTATGCTCCTAGGTGCACTGATCCAATGGACTGTTTTCAGGCACGACCCTGGCCATAAAGATGGTACATAGGTAATACAGACAATACACTTACAATAACAAAGAAAGATACAGGAAATAGAATACATTGAATATGTTGAGTACAGCTAGGTACAACTAAGTGCAGAATACAGTTGAAATACAATAGAGTGGCAACTAATGTGTGGGTGCAATATACATGATGTACAATCAGTCAGTCTTATGACTGTTCAGCATTGTACAACAGGACAGTTTATTCAAAGGTAAAGTAGAGCCCCTCTGGTTACCGTTGTGCTGAGAGGAGATCCCACAGGGTTCAGGGTGCAATCCTGTCCAGGACAAGTCCTACCTCCCCAAAAGGTGGGGTGGAGGAGTAAAAATTATATAAGGAGAAAGAGACTCCAATGGTTGCTCTCCTCTCTGTCCCACCTAAGGAAATCTCCACCACAGGACCAGACCACATTCAGGAGAAACCCCTGGCTGAGAAGGAAAGGATGTACAGGGGAGCCCCTAAGGCCAGGGCAAGCCTACTTGCCCTCCCTCCCAGGGGTGGGCTCTCTGTCACTTAGGAAAGTCACAGAGGACCCGGAGGTACCAATGGGACCCAGCCCACAACTGGCCTCAAGGAGGGAGGGCAGTGGGAGGGGCATTGCCCAGGGACTAAGGCCCAGAAGGAAGGTGCCAGTGAAGAATTGTGAAGATTTACAAGAAGATCAAGAATTATGATAGGTATGTAATTTTCTATATCTTCCCTGTGTCAGTCTTCACCATTCATCACTGTCTGGATAAGTACTGAGCCCCCAAGGGGGTAGAGCACTTCCCTGAGGGACATGAGTCTCTTAGTCTTTTTGTGGGGAGGACCATGAAAGCAAGAGACCACTACAGGCCAGTTAGGCCTGTGATTGGTCAGGGCGAGGTGGGGTCTCCTGTTGCTTGGAAGACAGAAGTTGCCTCTGTAGTTCCCACCTTGCCATGTGGGAGAAAAGGTGGGTCCCTGGAGGCAGAGGCAGCACCCTACATCATGCCAAGGTGACAGCCTTGATAGACGAGGCCACGCTGTCTGCTCTAATGCAGATCGTTGTCACTGCTAGCCTTGAGTTTACCTCATTGGCATCATAAGACACCCTTGCCTGGTGCCTTGTGAGTTCCAGGACCTGCACAGAGAGGGCACGGCCTGTCTCATTGCCTTCATATCAGGCAGCAATGTCAGCACCTGACCTAGCATTGATCACAGATGCCTGTTGTAGGCAGCATGGTGTGCCTGAAGAGTGGCAACACTAAGCATGATACAAGCCAAAGAGAACACTGTCCATCTCCAGCGGTCAAACCACGCAGAGTCCACATCTGGGCCAGTTGCACACTAGGTGTCTATGCCCAGAAGGGTATCCAGTTCCCTCAATCCTGAAATGGGATGAGGCAAGGTCCCTGGAGACCCCTGGTGTGTGCAGTACCTGTGCTGGCAGTCCATAGGGGCTGGAGTTGGGACAGATGGGCACTGCCAGGTGAGGACTATGCTTCCTGGAAGGGAATCAGCCAGGAAAGAATGACCACATAGTCCGCACTGAATTTGCTAATGAAGACATCGTCGTCCACTCAGTATTGTGTCTTCACGATGTGGGATAGGTACAGATCGCTGACCATCCTCTAGGAAGCACTGATATTCTATCTGATCAGTGTCTGAGGACAGATGGACAGAGCTATCCTCTTCCTTGAAGAAGGAAGATAAGGAGGCTGATGAATCTGAAAAGTCCAAGTACGGCTGCTGAGGGGAGACCGTAAAAGATCTGCTTGCTCATCCATAGCCCTGACATACCTGAGGAAGGCGGCAGCAGTGGCTTTGAACTGCTCCCAGGTCAAGCACACTGAAGGACCCATGTGCCCTGGGAAATGAAGTGGGCTGCAGAAGCAATGGAAGACACACTTCACCTTATCTGAGTGACCTCTGCTAGGGCTAGGAGACCTTGCTGGTGATCTTGGACCTCCCGGGATCTGCTGGTCTGTGCTATTACTGGCTGCTCAACCAGATCAAAGTGGTCAGAACTGAGCCATGAATGGTAAACTCCCTGTGAGAAGACCGGGGATGCATAGAACCAGAAGGTAGATCCCAACCCCACCCAATAAGGCCTCCCTTGAAGGGGATGAGGAGAGCAAGGGCTCAGCACTGCGACACATCCCTAAACCCCAAGGGTCCCCAGGAAAGGTCGCTGCCCCATGCCCTGCCACCTCAACCCCATCAATTCTGAGGTCAACCTCTTCTTCACTCCCAAGGCTAAGGACTGCTCCAATCCCACAGGCCTCTTGAGGAGGCTGCAGAAGAGTGAGTCCCTGTTCTAGCCCAAGGGGAGACAACACCAGGACTAACAGCTCTCTGAGCCCCGAGACCCAAACCACCATCCCCTCAGATGGAGGGTCACTATTGGCAGGCACGCTCCTGATGTCACCACTGGCATGGGAGCCAGCACTGATCATAATCGCTGGTGCCAAGGGAAGGATGCCTGGAAGGGCACAGAGGTACTGAGCACGGAGAACCCTCTGACATTGAGGAGCTGGGAAGCCAGTCCATATAAGTCTCCCAAGTGTCTGGCTCTGGAAGAAGAACATTCAGAAGACCTCTAGATGAGCAGCCCCAGAGGTTTCCCACCTGTGGTGCCACTTGTGGTGCAGCAGGAAGGCCCAGTATCAATCACGGTGCCAATCACCAGAGGCATAAATGGCCCCAGGATACAGAACAGCACAGGTGGATGGTGCTGGGGAGCCACCATGCTGGGCTCAGCAGGCGTGGGACGACACTGGAGGTGCTTTCACCTCTGAGGAGTTGACTGCCTGTCGTTGCTCCCAGCCCAGCCCCTAGACGCCCAGACCAATCCTCCAGCACTACAGAAGAGACCTCCTCCCTGGCAAGGCTAGAAGATGAGGAGGCCCCTCTCACAGGTCTGTGTAGAATTGGGAGGGAATCTGAAGGAAGGGTGGAGACCTGTGCTTGGAGTCCCTCATACAACACTGCCCTCCAAAGTCAGTGGATCACGGCAGACTTCCATGCACAGTGCTCCAGAGCTCCATGGTCCATGGAGAAGCAAGCATTGCAACTATCAACATTGTGAGATGGACCCAGGCAGGTGAGGTATTGGTCATCCTGGTCTGTGATGGACATCTGCCAGTGCAAGGGCACATAGGAGGCCAGCCTGCCTTGGAAGAACACTTTTTGTCCCGGATGAACCCAACATGACTCACGGTAAGTAAAATAATAAGGAGAAACAAACTCAGTGCTGCTTCCAGAAGAAAAAGGAAAGGTCTTACCGGTTCCTAAAGAAAATGGCACCAAGTTACTAGCGGACGGTGGAACTGGATGGAGCAAAAATTGTGTCAACAACACATGAAAACAACTAACTAGGCCACAAATGTCCAGATGAAATTTCTTCAGCAGGTGCGGGGGCTGCACTCTCGATGGTGGGAGAAGCAGAACTGGGGTGCAGGAGGAGTTGGGACCATTGCTGGCCAACCCTTGAAGCACCACATAATGCATTGGCCTCAAGGGTGGCACCGTCTCTGGCGCTGGCTCCTCCCCTACAAAAAAACTCACGCTGGGTGCTGTGCCTCTGGCTGTCACCCAGACAGTGATAAATGGTGAAGACTGATACAGGGAAGATCTGTTGAACTGTGCTGTAGTTACACAATTCACATGAAGTGGTAGTTACTGCAATTACTGTTGCCTCCCTTTTGCCTCAGATCAATTCTTTCTGGCAAATGTAACTATGTATGTCGCACTTGCAACAGATGTTACATGTGTAGTTACACTTCACATAAATCCATTTTTCTGTTCCACTTTGCAACAGTAGTTACATGTGTGTAGTTACACTTCCAGCATAAATCAATTTGTGCCAAAGAGAAACAGTTGTGGTTGCAAGTGTAACTACCACTTCATGCAAATTGTATAACTACATACCAGTCAAATGTGAATGTAATTAACAACTACTTAGTATTTCAAACAACATGAAGTCTTGCTATATTATAGACATTAGCAGTTTGATCAGCTCTAGAACTGCCCTGGAGTGAAATGGTTAAGACCATTCCAAAATAGAATTTTGCACGAGAGCAGCTCTATCTGTGTCATTTCAAACTTGAACTGTCAGATTCTTTACTCCGCCTCAGTGAACAGTCGCTCGGAGTTTCTCCTTCTGCTCGGTTCATTTCTCGGTTTAAAAAGTGTTTTCTGGTTGGATTTAACCGAGAATAGTTTTATTTTAACCTAAAACCGTTCGGTTCAAGCTCTATCTGTGGTAACCGTAAGTAAATGAAGGTTTTGTCTGTGTGGAACTTGTAAGTTATCGGTTCGGTTTTGAACCGATCAGTGAGTTTAAAACTCATTTAAAACTAAAAGTTACTATTTTAGAGTCCGGTTCCGGTTCTTATCGGTTCTAAAAATGGATTTATTACGGTTTTTTCCATACCCGTGACACGGTTAGGAACCGATAAGGGTGTCTTGCCTGCACTGCCGTTAAAGGGCAAGTTTTTGGTTAGGCTGGCATTATGTCTGAGAAACCCAAAGAAAAACCAGGCCCACTGGGTTTCAACACTGTGATGTTTGTGGGGAAGTCTTTGCCAAGGCTGACCCACACACCACATGTGTTTATTGTCTGGGGTTTGACCACCTCCAGTCAGACTGCCAGGTATGTAAGAATTTCCTGCAGCCACCCTGGAAAAAGATAGGGTAGGCTCAGGGAACAAGAGGCCAAAAGTCCGCTGACCCGATGGCCAGCCCGGTTCGGTGCCAACCGGAACCAGAGGGAGTACCCTCTGACCAGGGCCAGACTTCCTCGGGCAAAAGAAAAGCTGGTTCTGAGGAACCAATTCCAGTAAAGAAACAAGAAAATCAGCAGGTCTGGAGTCAAAATTCCTTCTCCAACTGCTGCAGAGAACAAAAAGCCATACAAATTGTCCAGTCACTGTCTCAGGGTCTGTCCGAACCACCACTATCTGGTAAAGGTCGGTTCGTCCAGTCCCAGTGGTTCAGGATTATGATATTGAGGAATTTTATGAACCAGAGGAGGGGAGGAGGATTATGAACAGTATGAATGTGGCTGGGAAGGTCTGGGTGTGCCCATTGAACCGACATCTCCCCAGACAGACCTTTAGAATCTCTCCTATGCTGTCTGAGTCCCCATCTCATTTTATGTTTTATAAAAGTTGCTGAAACCCTCCAGCTTCCTTTAGAAGAGGCTGTGGATGAGCAAGAGGAGCCTGATTTTGTAGAAATGATGGATATTCCAGAGTCTAGGAGATTGTCTATTCCTTTACATAAGTCTTTTAGGAAACAAACAATTAAAATTTTAAAAGCTCCTAATTCTGTGCCTCCTGTAGATAAAAAGATGGACAGAAGGTATACATTGTCAGGCCCTGATACAGAATTCCTTTCTCAGCAATGCAGTCATGTTAGGGTAGTTCAGGCTGCTGCCTGTGATAAAGCTAATATTCCTTGGTTCATCCATCCTCGACAAGTATTCCAGGAAGATTGATGTCATGGCAAAAAAACAGTACATGGCAGCCTCTCTGGGACTCAGGCAAGCAAATTATATGGCTTATGTAGCTAGGTATCAGAAGTCTAGATGGGATACTGTTATGCAATTGGCCAAGCAGACCCATGGCCAGCTGGCTAGTGAACTAGAACAGGTGGCTGCTGATGGCATTGAAGCCTCTAAGGTTCAGTTTCATGCTGCTGCGGATGTTAATGATGTTTCCTCTAGGGTCATGGCCACATCTGTAGCTTTTCGTGGGTTGGCCTGGCTCAGGTGTACTAGTTTGTCTGAGGATACCCAGACTAAGGCTATGGATTTTCCTAGGGTGGGAAATTCTCTGTTTGGAGAGCAGACAGAGAATTACATGAAGAAGATGGATGAATATAGGACTACTTACAAGAGTGCCCAGGCTAAGGACGGCAAGCCACTCCTCAAAGGCATGCCCCAGGGGTAGGGGTAGGCCTTTCACAGGCCTTTCTACCAGACTCAGGCCTCCTCTGCCTATGCTCAGAGGGGCTTCTTCAGAGGCAGGGGCAGACGAGGGGTGGGCAGACCTGCTCCACCCCCAGCCTAAAAGTTCCTTGTAACAGGCACCCTGATGGGGTGCCCAGGGCTGATCTCTCCTGTACCAGTGGGGGCAGGCTGGCTTACTTCAGTCAGAATTGGGCTTCTTTAACCTCAGACAAGTGGGTTCTGGAAGTAGTAAGCCAGGGTCTGGTTCTCAGCTTCAAAAAGTTTCCCAAGTTGAGAAGCAGACTTTTTCTACCTGCAAGTGCTTCAGAGACCCTCGCCTGGAAACAGAGGTCTCATCCCTGTTAGCTCTCAGAGCAGTAGAAAGGGTTCCTCACCTGCATCAGGGCAGGGTCTGTATTCAGATACTTCCTTACCCCAAAAAGACAGGAGAATGGCGGCCCATTTTAGATCTCAGATATCTGAACAAGCATCTTTTGAAACCAAAGTTCAAAATGGTAACTCTGGCAATGATTTTACCTTCCCTAAGGCCAGGGACTGGCTAGCCTCCCTGGACCTCAAGGATGCCTATTTCCATGTCCTAATCAGAAGATCCCATCGAAGTACCTCAGATTCGAACTGCCCTCAGGTCATTACCAGTTCAGAGCAATGCCCTTCGGCCTTACCTCTGCTCCAAGGGTATTCACAAAGTGTCTAGCAGTGGCAGTGGCCCACTTAAGGAGGCAGAGAATTGCTGTTTTCCCTGTCTAGATGACTGGCTCATTGTAGGCAAGTCCCCAGAACAGGTAAAATCTCACCTGCAGGTCACCCAGCAGCTTCTCACCTCCCTGGGTTTCTGCTAAACCTACCAAAGTCGGTTCTGGAACCAGTCCAGGTACTCACCTTTATAGGGGCAGAATTGGACACAAAGCTAGCCAGAGCCTTTCTTCCCCAGAAAGGGTAAGGAATTTAGTGGCTCTGGCCTCTTCCTTCACTCTGCAGGTCTCTCGACCAGCAAGACACTTTCTGCAGCTTCTGGGCACATGGCTGCATCCACAGCTGTTGTGCAGGGAGCCAGATTTCAGATGAGAGACATTCAGTTTCACTTGAGAACCTTTTGGTCTCAGAGAAGAGACCCTTTCCAAGTTGGTCCCAGTGACTCGAACCTTGATCCTAGCTCTCCAGTGGTGGCAGGATCAGAGCAATTTAGGCGGGGGTCCCCTTCATTTCCCCTTCTCACGACTTGACTCTCACTACAGATGCTTCCCTTCTGGGTTGGGAGCCCACATGGGCGACCTTTCCACTCAGGGAGTTTGGTCCCCCAGGAATCTCTGCTCCACATCAATTTGCTGGAACTCAGAGCTGTCTTTTAGCTCTTCAAGCTTTCTGCATCTGTCCATGACAAGGTGATACAAGTCAGAACAGACAACACCACAACAATGTGGTACATCAACAAACAGGGGGCACTCGGTCTTGACCTTGTGCACCGAGGCAATGAAGTTGTGGTCTCTGGCCTATTCCTGAACACTTCCCTCATAGCAGTTCATCTTCCAGGAAGGACAATGTCCTAGCGGATGCCCTCAGCAGGATTTCCAGGGCCATCACGAATGGTCCCTGGATCCTCAAGTGCTGGGGATAGCTTTTGCCAGGTGGGCATCCCTCAGATAGATCTTTTGCAGTCCCAGACAATCACAAACTTCCTCTGTTCTGTTGCAGGCCTCCAGTGCTGGGCTCAGTTCCCTGGATGCCCTTCTTCTGGATTGGGAGGGAAGTTCCTCTATGCTTTCCCCTTTCCTCTCCTATTCAAAGTACTAGTCAAAATCAGATCTCAGCCTTGCAGGGTGATTCTGATTGCCCGGGATTGGGCCAGGCAGCCCTGGTACCCACTCCTTCTGTCTCTGACAGTCCATCTTCCCTGTGCCTCCCAGGAATCACAATCTGTTGACTTGTGCCCAGGGAAGGGTTTGGTATCCAGACCTCAATCCCTCAACCTCAAGGCCTGGCTCTTGAGGAGTTAGAGTTGCTGATTTACACCTCTCTCAGGGTGTTCTTGAGATCCTAAAGGCTTCCAGAAAGCCTTCCACTAGGGCTACTTATAGTTCTAAATGGAAAAGGTTTTCCATTTGGTGTGCTGGGAAAATATTTCCCCAGAATCTGCTGAATTGCCCATTTTGTTAGATTACATGGTACATCTTAATTCCTTGGGTCTCAGACCAGCTACCCTGAGAGTTCATTTGGCAGCTGTGTCTGCTTTTGCGTCAGCAGGAAAGTCATCCCTCTTTCCTCTCATCCTGTGTTTTCCAAGTTTTTAAGGGATTACTCCATACTAATCCTCCCTTTCAGGAACCGGCCTGCTTGGGACCTTAATGTTTGCATTGCCCAGTTAATGCAACCCCTTTGAACCTCTGTCTTCTGCAGAGCTTAAGTACCTAACTTGGAAAACTGTTTTCTAGTGGCTATCACTTCTGCCAGATGCATAAGTGAATTGCAAGCCTTGTCAGTGGAGACTGACTTTATTTCTTTCCACAGGGATAAGTAGTCCTTAGGACTAATAGGAAGTTTTTGCCTAAGGTGGTTTCAGATTTCCATCTTAATCAATCTATCTCCTTCCAGTATTTTTCACTGATCACTCCTCTTGGTGAGAGGAGGTTGCACAGCCTGGATGTTAAGAGAGCTCTTAGTTATTATATAAGCGTGCCAAAGGTCTGAGGTTCGAATCCTCCAACTTTTCCTCACCTATGGTGAAGTTGGGAAAGGCAAACCTGCCACTAAGAGATCAATAGCCAGGTGGATTGTCTCTTGTATCCAATTTTGTTATCAGAAAGTGGGCAGAGCCCCCCTCTGGTTTGAGGCTCATTCTACCAGGGGTACAGCTGCGTCTCTAGCTGCTGCCAGAGATATCCCTTTATTAGAGATTTGCCAGGCTGCTACTTGGAAAGCGGTACACTACTTTACCAAGCATTACTCCCTGGATGTCTAGGCCAGGAGATGCTTGGTTTTGGCACAACTGTTCTTCAGACCTATTCCCTAAGTAGGTTTCTGCCCTCCTCCATGGAGGTACTGCTGTCTTCTGCTAATGTCTATATATAGCAAGACTTATGTTGTTTGAAGAAAAATTACTCACCTTAGTAATGTTGTTTCTTCTAATGGAGTCTTGCTATATTATAGACCTCCCCAACCTGCCCCTCTCAGAACCTCTACTTGGTGGGGTGCGGGCAACTTAGTGTGGGCACTACTTATGTCCCGTTAGCATTTTGTCCCCTTTGGGACTTTGGGGTGTGTATGTGTAGCGTGTGTGTGTTTTATTATACTTATGTTCCATTTTCATATTATTAGAATGGTGTTAGTATTTCTGGTCCCCTGACTTGAGTCTTGGGTGTTGGGACCATCAGTGGTTGTTATTATTTAGGTAGTCGTTTGGCTAGTGTAGGTTAGAGCTTCACACAGACCTTAGTGAGTTTGGCTCTTAAAGATCTGACAGTTCAAGTTTGAAATGACACAGATAGAGCTGCTCTCGTGCAAAATTCTGTTTTGGAATGGTCTTAACCATTTCACTCTGGGGCAGTTCTAGAGCTGGATCAAACTGCTAATGTCTATAATATAGCAAGACTCCATTAGAAGAAACAACATTACTAAGGTGAGTAATTTTTTCTTACTGTACAATAACAGTGTAGTTACTTCATAGAAATGTGTGTCTAACTACATAATACGTAAATGTGAAACTAATTACCAACTACATTGTAGTTACATGTAACTACACAGTACTTACATAGCAGTTACATTGAAGGTATACAGTAATTATAGTGTAGTTAGTACATTTAAAGTGTTACCAATTATGGATATAATCTTGGATCTGATATATCAAAGCCTGTCCCTTTATAACCAACCAAATTTAACTTGAGCCTCCTCAAATGTAATAATTAAATTTCCAGAAAGGAGGTGTCAGGGAGCATAAATACCTCTATGAAGCATATGCTAATACCAAGGGTCTGTCTATGTAGAAGAAAGTCTGATCCACCATCCAGCTTCTGTACTTGGCCAAATAGAGCCTAGTAAGTCCACGGTTAAGGCCTTTCTGAGATCCCTCTAGCATAACCTCCATGCCCGTGATATTAAATCTGTCCCACTTTGGGGACCTGATAGGGGAAAGCACTGCACTATAAGGGATGGCATCAGGGGTAGGGACAGATCTATCGATTTCAATGCGTGGTAATTTGTATGCCTCAGTAGTATGGCAGTATGGGTCTGGATAGCTGTCCAATAACCCAACAACCGAGGAACTGGCAGGCTGCCCAGTCATTTCAGTAAAACAAGATTTGACAAAAGATCCTGGGTGTCCTGGTCTGCCACACATATTTCATCAGAATGCGTTGCCAACTTTCAGGCTCTTTCTCTGGGGGGCCGGGTACACACTGAAATAAAAACAAAAAGTGAGGCAAAACATTCATTTTAAAGCTTGGATATGAGAGTGTAAAGGAAGGGTAACAAGGACCAACTTTGAATATCTGATTTAAGTTGGCTTAATAGCTGTGGGTAACTTAACTGAAACAGTTGTGACACCTGATTTGATATTCAATGCCCAAGTAATGTAAGGAAGGGAGGTCCCACTTCAAACCAAAAGAATTTGATTATGTCCAGATCAAACTGAAAGAATTCTGTGTAGAAGGGCCACTATGTAGTGAAAGCGTAATACTTCCATTTTAGTGGCATTTAGAGTATAACCAGACAAAACCGAAAAGGTAGCAATATAGGAGAATACAGCTAGAAAAGAAATATCCAGATTTGTTAAATATAACAACACATCATCAGCATATAAGGCCAATTTGTTGCAACCCCAAGAATGATACCCAAAATGTTAGAATTTTCCTGATACTCTGAGCGAGAGGCTCAATATGCAAAGCAAATAAAATAGGGGACAGACAGCAACTTTGGCAGGTTCCCCTACCTAAATCAAAGTGAGGAGAAATACGCCATTTACTCTAATATGTGCAATTCATTTGTGGTATATCTTAAACAGAAATTGAAGAAAATCTGCCGAAACACAAACCAAGACAAAGACACCCATAGAAAGGCCAAGAGACCTTATCAAAGGCCCTCTCAGTGTCAAGATTGAGGAGGAGTGCAGGTTGTTGTCCTTGCAAATGGTCCATAATATGAACCATCCTCCACAAATTGTCTTGGTACTTGACGGCCAGAAATAAAGCCTGTTTGGTCTAAATGAACCAACTTTGGCACCAGTTGTTGTAACCTTTTAGCTATTAGTGAAGTAAAGATCTTATAATCTGTGTGAAGAACAAATCATGGTTTCTTTGCGGATTTGGGTATAACTGAAATTATCGCTTGAGACCACGACACAGGTAGGTATGGGGCATCACAAGTAAAAGTGACTTGGTAAGTCTTTGATAACAATGGATGAACCAAATCCTTAAACACTTATAAAATTCCCTGAAGCCCATCCATCCATCCCTGGACATTTGTTAGCTTTAAGATGAGATATTTCCATTAAAATTTAAGTTGTTGTTGGGAGGGTTCATCAAGAACTGAGTGTCTCAATGAGTAAGTGACGGTAGAGACAGGAATTTAAAACTGACAGACTGGTTGGGTTGGGAGGGGCCAGAGGCATGAAGATCCATATAATATTGCCAAAAAGCCTCCACAATATCTGGGTCAAATGTAAAGGGTCTCGGTAGATGGATGCTTAATAGAAATTATTGTAGCTTGGCCTTTGAATATGCAAATGGGCAGCTAACAGTCTAACAGCCAAGGACCTCTGTCATAGAATTTCTGCTTTAAAAAGAGGATTTTTGTTCAACTGAATACTCTAAGATACTATTAAGCTCCTTTTATGAGTTGTCAGAACCTTATCCCTATGTTTATCAAACTTCTGTTCCTGCATCTCCTCCAGTTGTGGTAATCTGAGCCGCTAAATTCACCTCCGAGCATCTCATTGATGTTTTCTATAAACTAATAGGAGATAAATTTCCCCTCAAAACCACATTGATTGTGTCCCATAACAATGCAGAAGAAATAGTGGGTGAATCATTATCCAAAAGGACCTGATTATAGGTCTCCCGAATAACCTTCTGTACCTCTCAATCTTGCAACAAAGAGGTTCAATCTCCAAAAAGTACAGCCTTTAAAACTGGCCAATTTAATGGACAAAAAAATAGGGGCATGATCAGAGAGACCATATCACCCACCCGCACCAATGAACTAAGGTTAAAGTTTCTGTGGGAAGAAAATGTAATCAAGCCAGGAATACATTTTATGAGGAGGAATAAAAGTATAATGTTTTTGAGTCCCATTTAAATGTCGCCAGACATCCCCATGACCAATTCCCAACAGTTTACCAACTTTAGAGGAGAGTCTGAGGTTTCGCAGAAAACATTTGCTGCAGTATCAAGTTGCAAATTAAGTAAAAACTAAAATCTGTGCCACAAATGACCTCCCTTCAGCCCAATTTTGGGAGAAAGCAAAATAGATTGGTAGACCAAATAGTTGGACCCTGATGGGACATAAATTGAGGCTAAGGTGAGGAGCTGACCATGAAGCGGCCTTTCATAAACATGTAGCTACCCTCCTTATCTGAAACCTTATCTCTTAACTCAAAAGATAATCTGGAGGGAACTAGGATAGCCATCCCAACACCCCTTTATATAGGAGGCAAAGGCAGTGCTGCAAACTCAAAATGAGCTAACTTATCATGTTCCTGAAAAGAAAGGTGGGTCTCTTCAGAAAAAGGAAATTCATACACGTTCTCCTCAAGAAACTCAAAACTTTACTTCTCTTAACTGGATTGGTCAGCCTGCTAACATTGTAGGATTAAATAGTTGTTAAGGTATCCATTAAAGCTAAAAAATGAAACACAACATCTGTATCTGTGATGAAGAAAAACTTGGACCCTGACCAAAACCAATAGGAGCTGTAAAACTATTCCATGTAAAAGCAGCAAAATGACCACATATCCAAATATCAACCAGTATCATAACTATATAGAACAAAGAAGAAGTAAAAATACACTTCTAAAGTGGGAGTCCATAGAAAAATGGCTTCTAATCCCTGTCCTGCAAGGAAGCTGACAATGACCAGCAGAAAGGGAAGAGATATATTGCCACTAAAAGAAGGGACTCTGTCTGTGAGGCACCAAAATAAGGTTCCTTCAAGAAAGGAAAAAGAAGGAAAAAAGCGAGTGGAAAGCACAGGTAAGAAGAGCCAAAAATAACAAGGTACTTTGTAAAAATAAGTCCTATAATAGCCCCAATATAAAAGGAAAGGAAAAAGAAAGGACCCCAAAAATGGCCAATCACCCGGGTGGGCTTAGGGCAAATAAAGAAGATATATAAAAATGAAAATCAGGAGGTGAGAAGAAAATAACCACTGTACCAGTTAAAGAAAAGAAACATGGTTGAATTAGCTTCCTCAATGGACCTAAAAAGAAAGAGTAACAACCTGGCTTCCACCCTAACATAATTATAGGTAAAATCTTGGTTACAGAATAGTTATCAGAGAGTCGCTGTTAGAGGACATTTGTCATCATGGGTAAAAGTTGGTAGTGGAGTCCATGAGGAATTGGTTTTGAGCCCTGTTTTGTTCAATTTATTAATATCAACAATGCAATCATCTAATAAGGTCTGGATGCCAAGTATACGAGCGACTGCAAACTTGGCTGTATAGTTAACAACATACAAGATGCAATCCAGTTCCAGGAAGAACTAAACAAAATCTGTACCTGGGCACTAGAAAATAAGATGTGTTTTAATGAAAAAATGAAAGGTTATGCACTTAGGACATAAGAACCAAAATTTTAACTACAAAATTAATAATGTTCTACTTGCATAACTACAACTGAGAAAGATTTAGGGTTCTTGTTGATAATAATTTGACCTTTGATAATCATACCTTGGTTAAAGTTAAAAGTGTCATAAAATTATAGGATGCATTCTTAAACATATTAAAAGCAGAGACCAAAAGTAATCCTACTACTCTATACAAGTATGGTTAGGACTCAACTTGAATACTATTCTTCCTTTTGTGGACCAATTACAAAAAGGAAAAAATTAGTTGAGGGGTCCAAAGGAAAATAACTAAAAAATTAGAGATCTGGGATCCTTCAATATAAATCAAGGTTATAACATGTGGGTCTCTTTTCTTTACAAGATAGACAAATACAGGGAGATCTATGCACAATGTATAAAGCAATCAATGACTAGTGTTTGTTTGAAACTTTAGGTTTAATAAAGAATAACTCTGAGACACATACAAGATCACATAGCCACAAACTTAGAGGGTGAACTGTAAAACACAAAAAGGATTAAATGGTTTTCACAAAGGTTGTGGTTCAATGGAATGTTTTACCAAGGAAAGTATTGGAGAGTGTTAATATTGAATCCTTTAAAAACAGTTAGATAACTATATGGAAGTAAAAAATATCGTATCTATATTAGAACCTCCCAACTAGTTGGTGGCGAGCTCATTAGGGCATTATTGCCTCCTGAGTTTTGTATCTTTCTATGAATCTATGAACCTAACCAGTTAGTGCCAGACAAAATAAGTACATTGTACTGTATATGTCCACCAGATACATGCAATGCTGAAGTGTAGCCCCAAACCCAATAAAAATTGTCCAACAAACAGATGTACCTGTAACAGAAAAAGAACAAGAACCTGCACATTACACATAATCTGAAATGCAACAGTCACACCCATGCATAATAATAAACAAAAAATGAAAAAAGCTAAATGATGGCTAATTTAAAAATGTAGAACATAAAGTACCATATCTTAACAAAGCACTGCTTGGTTAGATAATCTATAGTTCAAATCAAGTCGCATATAAAGCAGTCTCAAAGCAATGAAAGAAAAAACTGCTGGCAAATAAGGAAGCGTTGAGGTCCAGCCACAAAATCAGAAGTTATCCACTCTTGTGCCAGAAAAGGTGGAAAAGTGTTTCCTAAGCATATCCTGCATCAGCAAAACCAACAAAAAGTATCAATTCATGGAGAACCGTGAGCAACGCAATAAAGGACCAGTCCCCCAACCCCCAAATAAAACAGTCCATCCAGTACAGCTCTCACTAGCTGTGACAATCTAGGCTCCAAGCAGCAAAGCTGTCCTAAGTTCAAAAGGGAATTACAACCATCATGAAGCACCAGCTCTTGATTCCAAACAGAATTGCTGAGTGGAGCACAAAAGTCTTTTAAACAAAGATGAAACAAAGCTGGAGGTAGAGAGCAGCAATCCTGGTAGGACAAGACAGAAAAATAGTAACAGCTGCTGTGACTGGTCTTTAAATGAGGAGGTCGAGGGAAACAGCCCAGATCTCAGAGGGAGCCAGAAAGTCTTAAATATATTTGCAGAAAAACGACCCACCACAATAGGTGCTCACCAGCTTTGTTTGCACATCATCACCACGGAAGCCATAAAGGGAAAAGAGAACTCTTCTCACCTCACTTCCCAGGTCACTCAACAATGGCTGCAATGAGAAAAGGGCAGGGTGTATAAATAAAAGATTAAGCAATGCAGACTGCAGCAAGTCATAATACATGCTCAATCAGCTGGTTCCCTCCAGAAAGTTTGGAGCAGTGATTTAATCTCCTGCAGTGTCTGCTCTTTGCGTTGCTTTTACCTGCAGGGAGACCTTCATCCACATATCAATGTGCAGCACCCATTTATCCCAGGATTCTTGAACATCCATCCTTTCTTCCTGGACAATACCCTGTTCTTATAGGGGCTTGTAAAGCGGAGGCATAATCATCAAAAATACGTGGACCTGCAGAAAAAGGTCTTTAAACGGGCTGGGTAGGCGTCTGGAACTTCAAGTTGTTTGCCCAGAGAATCTGAAACAAGGAGCAAAGCTCTCCACTGCCTTTGAAGAGAGAGGTGTAATCATCATCAGTGGAAATACTGTGACCTTGATAATTGAGGATTTCTTTCTCCATGCCCTTATAAGAATAGCATGTTTGACTGCATAATTGTAAAATGCACCATGATTGAATAGTTCCGCCCAGGGGTCTAGGACAGTGCTGCCAAAGATCCGTGGGCTGACTTGTTTGGGAGGGGAGAAGTCCTCTAAATCTAATAATGAGCCAAGGAGATCTTGAACAAAATGAATAAGTCTGATCTTTCTTCTGATCCTTCAGGCATTCCATATAGGTGTACAATATTACACAGGGATCGGTTTTCCAAGTCATCACATTTATCTGTGAGAGCCTGCATATCTTGAAGCAGCTTAGCAAATAGCCGTTCAAGTCTGTCAACTCGGATATCTGTTTTGACAGCATGCTTGTCCAATTCTTGAGTCTTGGCATCAATTTGAGAGATGGAGAGCTTTAACTCCTGATAGAGAGTCCAGGATTCATCCCTGAAAGCCCTTTTTCAGCCAAAAGCAGCATTAGAAGGTTGTGTGGATTCATTAGAGGTTTGGCGCCATAATCGAGCAATCAGGAGGATTGGATGCAGCACTGAAAACGATTGTATTAACAGTGATTGAGGTAGGAAAATAAATCTCTCTCTTCCCAATAGTTTCCGACCTAAAAATGAACATGGTCAAGCTGCATTTCAGCTGATGTGGTAAAAGGTGGTGATTTTGCCCAAGCCTGATGGAGCTCTGTACATAGGCTGCCATCTCCCTGACACGGAACTGGAAGTCTTTGTGTTCCTGTCTTATTGTTAACCATGCTATACAGTCATCTTCCTAATCAGCCTTTTATGTGGTACCGTGTTGAAGGCCTTGCTAAAGTCCAAATAGGCCATATCCCTGCTCACCCTTGGTCAATTTCCTTCTCACCCAGTTAAAGATATCTATGAGATTTGTTTGCTTGTAGCGCATTGGATTCAAAATACTCTTATCAGTCTTTCTTCCAGTAGTGTTTACATTAATTTCCCCACCACTGAAGTGAGACTGACTTGCCTATAGTTGCTAGTTGCTAGACTTCTCCTGTTGCCTCTCTTATGTAGAGGACAGCATCAGCCCTCCTCCAGTCCTCCAGAACTACTCATGTTTCTAGTGAGTTATTGAGTAAGGCTGTCAATTGGGCAGCTAACACCACCCTGAGTTCTTTTAGTACCCTGGGGTGAATCCCATCTGGTCCCATGGCCTCGTCCACTTTCATGGCTGTAAGTCTCTTCAATACTCTTTACTCTAAAAAGGGCTTGTGTCCACCACCCCTCCCTATCCCTGCTCCTTTCTGGTTCTCTGTTCCTCCACCCTCCACTAGGAAGACTGAGCAGAAATTTATGATGGCAGCTTTTTCTTGGTCACCTTCTGCACAGTCTCCCCTTCAGCCTTCTAATTCTTACTGTCCCTACCCTTGTTTCCTCATTTCCTTATGTACCTGAAGAAAGTCTTATCCCTTGTAGTGACCCATGCGGCAATCCTTCCCTCTGTGCCTTTGCTCCCCTCACCACCTTGCCTGCTTCCTTCAGCTTTGCTAAGTACACATCCTTGTCCTCCTTCCTATGTGTTTCATTGTACTTCTTGAATGCAACTCTTTTATATTTGTGTTTGCTGTGATACTGGATTTCAGGGTGTGTTACCATTGGGTCAAGCTCAGCTGCAGTGGGCTTCACGTGATAGTGCAATGATCAGCAAGTCTGATCATGGTGCTGCTGTGCCAGTTGATGGGTTGAAACGTTAAGTAGTTGAAAAGAGACGGTGGCTACCTTCCTTCATCTGCGTGGACACCACCCACCAACCAGCTGAGTGGCATCATTATCAGCCTGCACCTGCTTCCAAGTCCTCCATTTTTGAAGCTCCTCCTGATTTTAGGCAGCATTGCTTCATGCAATTTGTTTTGTGATTCTGTCCTATTGATTTGCAAATGATACACCAGTCAAGTATGACCTCATTATTATAATGCGACAAACACCCAGTGTTGGGGAAAGGAAGAAATTCACTGGGGAACCCATGACCTTTGATTTAGACTTAATCATACTCTATATGACAGGGTTCTAGGGACATGTTTCCAATTCTCATTTTATGTTGTTTTGTTATAAATAGTAATGGTGTTGAAAGCCTATCCTGAGACAGAGGTGTGTGCATCGCTCTGCTCCATTTATTCAAATGTTTTCTTCTCCTTCTTTGGGGAGGGCTGGAAGACACCAAATGGAGAGGGCTGGGCCAGCCAGTTTGCCAGGTTCAACACAAAGTAAGTGGCAGATGATCCTCCCTCGCCTTGTATTTAAAAACGTGGCACATTCTCATCTTCTGCTTTATTGCTTGAAGTTCTGTTTTGCCCACTCCCATGCATTTCATTTTTATGTCTAGGATCTGTTTTCCTTTTCCATGACCAGACTTTTAAATATTTAAAGCAGATTAATTTCTGAAATGTCCTGCTGGCTTTGTAACCCATCCCTGCTGCTAATGCCTGAAGAAATGGGAGATTCTAACAGAAGACCATCAACTACTACTGTGGTGTGCTCATATGTGTGCTTACCGTGGGGTTTATAGATGAGGATTTGGGGTTCATCGTCTCAGCTGGCACAGGACGAGCTGTACTGAGGTAAGAGCTGCTGTGCTATTGTTTTGGAAAATGTTGGGCTTTTTGACGGCAGCAAGGGTAGGGTGGATGGGCTCTGTACTAGGTACAGTAGCTGCAGAAGGTTCAGGTCCATGATAGAATGAAAGCCAAGACTGTGGAAATTTTGTGAAACATCCAAGCAAGCTGAGAACATGGGATCAGGGTTGGGGAAGTGAAGAGAAGGCAGACAGAACTCATGTCTGAGGTTCAATCTACAAAACAGAGCGATAGGCTGTACTAGGTACATGTAAACAGGGCAGACTCAGTGGACTCCCATATTTTCTGCCTGTGAAACTTCTCTGTTTCTGTGTGTAACTTCGGACCCCTGCCTTTTGCAAAGCGACAGGTGGCATGCTGTTGAAGCTGACAGCAGTACCTGAGTGGGGACTGGGTTCGGGGAGGACTAGGTTACTCAGCACAGGGGCCTAGGTTTGGCTACTCTGCACAGGGGCACCCAGGTAATCCGAACAAAGAAGCAATAACTGTAATGTCCAGAACCAGGAATGGGATTCTACAGTGTGGCTTTTTATTCACATCCAAACTGAACAAACAAAGCGTGAGACGGACCCCCATGGGGCTACATTCCTGGTAATGCAGATTAGAGACACAGAACACTTCTTCACATTTCGCCCTCAGACTCTGAACCCACCAGGCATACAGCCCGAACTTGCACGCAGCTTTGGGTACACAGCCCAACTTGTACTCTACTTGGGTTTTCCCCAAGGCTCGGCTCCCCGCCAGCCACTTGATCAGTGGTCCATTATGGGAATGAACCAGTTTTCCAATTGGTAGCTCTCAAACCACCTTAGAGCCTTCGACTCCTAGAGGGAATTTTCCTTCCAATCCCACGCCGGTACTTCCTCCATCATGGCCAAGTGCATGAGGCAAAGTAGAAATCCACAGAGCAATCCAGAGATGGACCTGGTCACTAAAGGTGGGGTCTCCACCTCCAGCTCCCACAATACACACCGCCATTTCTCTGAAACTAAACAACTCTTTTCTGAAAGCTTGGCAATGTAGATTACTGGGTGACATAATCACATCTCCTCTACATGTCTTGACTTTTCCTATGTGCTGGACTTGAACATACTTTTACTTTTGGCTAGCTTCTTACTCTAGGCCTCCACTACTTCAATAGTCCAATCCCCACTATCACACAAGTCCCAGGGTGAAAACATGGGCCCTTTAGAAAGAGCAGAAACTCACCCTCCGGTTGCAGGTGCCCCACAGGTGAATCACAAACTCTTCTTGTTTCCCAAACTCTTGGACCAAATAAGGCAGCTTCTCCACTAGCAGAAGTCAGGGGTTGCCCTGGAATATGCAGGCTAAATTTTCCTGCCCATCCCCTGAGGATGGGGCACAGAGACCGAATCAGCGGTCTCCACCACTTTAAAATAGCTCACTGTGTCTCTCTTTAGGTGGAACACACACCTTTTTCCTAAATGTAGCCCTATGCCAGGGCTGAGGCTCCAAGAGCTTAACACAGAGCTGCTGTGCTCCTCTCACAGCAAGCTCCAAACTCCAAGTGACCTACAGACTACTGTTCAAACCTCCCAACATTCTACTCCAACTCCCTGCTGCAGATTCCATTGTGGCTCATGCAGCTGCAATAGTTCTATGGTGATGTCATCCCTCAGTCTCTGCTGAGACTGAGAACAGAGTGAGACAGTTTGAAATCCATTTAACTGGAGTTTCTAAGCCTTCCTGCCTACCACTGGGTCTTATTGGGATTCTAGTAACCCTGGGTAACAAGGGGTTACATGTGTTTATATGTTTTCAGAGACACACTCACGCTTACTATTGGGGAAATTGTTGAAAAGATAATTTCAAATGCAAACACTTTTAAAAATACAGCACTAAGCATACAAACATATGTACATACAAAAATGTCAGTTGATGAAGGCCTTATGGTCTGTCTTGTCTATTCAATTGTGCAGGTCCCCGTGTATATAATGGGACCTGCCCCCAACTCCAAATCCCCAGACCCTCTTATTTCCCCCTGCCCACTTCCCCTCAGCAACTTTCCCCTTCCCATCCTCTCTGAAGCTACCCACCATTTTTAGAGACTGTCTCCCTCTGGCAACTTGTTCTACTTGTCCACCACTCTTCTCAGTGAAAAGTGCCTCCTCATCTCCTCCTGAATCTTTCCACCACCAGCTTTAGGCTATGCCCCATAGTGGACTTGTTTCCACTAGGACTGAAGAGCTCTCTATATTCATCATATTAATACCTTTAAGTTATTTGAAGGTCTCAGTCATATTCCCCCTCCCATCAGTCCTCAAGGGAGTACATGTTGAGTCCCTTGAGCCTCTCCTCATAGGTGCTGTCCTTCTCTAGACTCGTCCAGCAAGTTGATATCCTTTTTAAGATGAGGGAACCAATTCTGTACACTGTACTCTAGGTGCAGTCTTATCAGTGACTTGTACAGCAGTAGTATGACCTCTGTTTTCCTGCTGGTAATCCCCTGGCTGTGCAGTCCAGCATCCAATTGACTTTTGCACAGCTATCCTGCCATGTGCCGAGTGATTTAGGTCACTCTGGATGATAACCCCAAGTCCTTTTCTTCATCATACTTGGTGACCTGTCACAACCCACCCAATATTTGGCCTCTGGGTTCCTTGCACTTAGCATTGAACCCCAGTTGCCAAATACCAGACTACTTCTCTAACATAGGCAGGTGTTCCTTTAGTTCCTATCTCCCTCCTCTATGTCCACCCTCCTACAGACCTTTGTGTCATCTTTGAACAGATTTTACCCTTGATCCCATCCACAATGTCACTAATGAAGACAGTAAACAACACTGGATTGAGCACTGAGCCCTGTGGGATCCTACTGGTCACTGGCCTAGCTCTGAGAATTCCCTTTGACTACCACCTTGGCTTCTGTCCTTTAGCCAGTTTTTGACCCCTTTAATGAGCTTGGATCCCACTTCCAAATTCTCCAGCTTCCTGACTAATCTCCTATAAGGTACAGTGTCAAAGGCGTTGCTAAAGGCCAGCTACAGGACATCAGCCACTTGGTTTGGTCTCTGGTGATACTATATGAGGAATTTAAGGCAGACTAGGTGGGCCGAGTGGTCTTTATCTGCTGACAACTTCTATGGTTCTATGTTTCTGTTTCTATATCTCTGTCCACTGCCTTGGTCACCAAGTCGAAAAGTCAATCAGACTAGTCTGGCAGGACTTCCACAACCTAAACCCATGCTGTCTCTCATCTTGTAGCCCATTTTCCTCAAGAGCCTCACCAGTCTCACCTTCAGGATAGTCTCCATCAGTTTCAGAAAAGGGAAGAAATGCACTTGCTCACAATACCAAAAGATACTTCACTCTAGTCTGGAGATAATATCAGCAAGTTTACTACATCATATTTAAAAACAAACAAACTGCAGTACAGTGCTTCTATCTGCAGATGTACTAGGGCATCGTAGGAGCCATAAGGACTAGCAAGAACTTCCCAGTGTTGCTTTGCATCCTGCAGGTGCTTTATCAAGAGTTAAGTTCACCAGACAGATAATCCATATTTATACAGAGAATCCAACACATCATTTACTTAAATCCATTAAAATATTTTAAATATTCCTCCAAATACTCATTGAAATCTAATTTAACATGCTTATTTCAATTATAAATAATAATCCCTATATAATAAATACATATATATTGACAATGTATTAACAAACAAATAGCCCCTGACATTGTAATTATTTTAATCTTTCCAAGTAGAGAACACCGTATGTAATTTGAGTCCTTTCATCTGCTGTCTTTCAATTAGAGTTTCAGTTTACTTGTATTTGTTCTCCTCTTACTTAGATCAGTTTCCATGGCAATAATCAAGCAGTTCCTTCTTTGGAAATTTGACTTTCATTTTGCTTCTTTTGTCACCGTGAAGATGACCAACATGCGGGAGCTGTCATCCTAATTGTTCATTTCTCTGTTACATCTCACATTCAAAGGATAGTGGACCTGATCTTTGAAAAAACAGATAGAGACATAATTATTAAATCTCATATCATAGAATCATATGTGTTTTATTACACATATCATTCTAAAAGGGCTACATTTCAAATCTTCCATTCAGGCCTAACAAAGCAGCACATTTAGTATATATCCACTTGCCTCCTTTTTAAAAGCGATTTATCGAGGTCTCCCCTCTTGGTCCCAGTTTCACCTTCTCAATGCCCATATATAAACAAGAGTGCTCACTACCAGTATTAGCATGTTTTACATGTACTGCTAAAATATTAGCCATATCTTCATTGGCAATATCTCTTATGTGTTCCCCGTGCAGTTTAAACATTCTGCTTGTTTTACCTACATAAAAGCTTCCACATGTACACAGAACAATATAGATTATGCCTTGAGTATCACATGTAATCAACTCATTTATTACAAAGGTTTGATCTTTGATTGGGTGCTGAAATGTTTTCCATTTTGATAAACATACAAAATTTACATCTGCCACAGTTTGTACAAGCCCTGGGGGCGCCAAATATAGTAGCTCGTTTCTCTCCATTGGTTGATAAGAATATACAACTGTATCCTTTATATTCCTGGACCTTTGGTAAACCATTTAGGAGGATTATTCTATATCTCTCCATCAGTTTCCCCACTATTGAGGTCAGACTGACTGGTCTGTAATCCCTGGTTCATCCTTTGGACCACTTTTATGGAGAAGCACCACATGTGCAGTTCACCAGTCGGAGAACTCTCCCAGACTCCAGAGAGGTGTTAAACAGGTCTACTAGGGGTCTGCCAGCACCCTCACCATTTCCATTAGGACCTCAGGTGCAGTCCATCTGATCTTGGGGATTTGTTCACCTTCAGAGCCTTTAGGCCAGCGGTACCACACTGCAGCTCACGAGCCACATGCAGCTCTTTAACTCTTCATTTTGGCTCTCTGATGCCCCGTAATACTCGGGGCACAGTGTGGCTCTTTAGCTGTCGTCTTCCGAGGAGAACGTATGCTGAGCGATCATGCAAGCAGAGCAAATGTACTTTTAGCAGGCAAGAGAAGTGAGCGTGCGAGTTGAAGAAGTTGCTGCTTTGCCCATAACAGGCAGTCGGGTGCTTTGAGAGGTATAAAGCAACTTCGGGGCAGTAGACAACTTTTGTTTGGTTTTATCATGGCAGGAATGCTGTTTACACACCGTCAAGTGGCTGAGAAAAGAACTGGAATTTTAGCAGGCAAGAGAAGCGAGCATGCGAGCACTACCAGCTTGCAGTGAAATTAAATTAACAGCAACCACTGTCAATTTCATTGCCTTAATCAGGTGTTAATTTGCATTGTTCAATGCCATTCATGAGCTAACAGCATGGAATCTTAATACGAAACTACCATTCACCCTTCAAACAGCGAGGAACCTGAACTGTTAATTAAATTCACTTCATTCAGGTACTGAGCAATAGTTGAGGCAGTGTTAAGGTAACACAGTACTTTTGTTTGCCTCCTCTACACATTATATTCCATGGACTCGTGGTGAGAAGGACAATACTAAAGCACAGATAATTAATGCTTTTTTATTTGATATTGCAGCAGTATATTTATATATGGGGCTGACAAATGGAACTTAGTGTAATTCTTTGTTTTCAGTGTGTGATCTTTTATATTTAAGATTTATTATAATGATCTGTTGGTCCAGCAATCACATGGATTGGTTTACTTGTTCACTAGTTCACATGGTGTATTGGGGAGGGCACTGGTGTGGTGGTGTTTGTGCAAATTATTTGTGTGGTGGAATTTAATATTTTATAAAGCAGATGGTAAGGGACATGCACATGATGATTTTCATGTGTTGCAGGCTTTTACAGAAGTGAATAAAATAGAATGAGCAGCTGCAGGAATACAAAAGAATCCTTCGAATTGCAGCATCCAGCTTGAGCCAGACTTCACAGCACTTGTTTCAAAGAAGGAGTGCCATGTATCTAATTGACTCTTATTGAATTCTATTTAATATGTAAAAGTTCTAGTTATGATTTTATTAATTTATTTATGAATTTATGTTAATTTAATTGCAATAAAATGCTTTGAAATTATTATGTTTTGAGTGAAAGCTTTATTTTGGCACTTCGAATGCCGTGTATGTGGATTGTGGCTCCGGAGCCAAATGAAGTAGCATATGTGACTCCAAAGCCTAGTATGAGTGAGTATCACTGCCCTAATGCTTTGATCAGTTTGGATTGTTTTCTTAAACTTGCTACCATTTCAGTATTAGTTTTTGAGCTGCTGACTGCGACGGATGACAAGTTTACTCCCGATTTCACCGGTTGCCCATGCAGGCAGAAGATATCGCATGCCGACCCCCATGCCATGTGTTTACTGCCTGGGCCATGAACATGATACCCAGGCCTGTGACATGTGACTGTTTTTTTCACATGAACGTCCTTGATGACCGGCTCACCCACCTTAAGTTGGGCCACCAAGAAAATGACATCCACTGGTCAAATCTAAAGGCACCCGTTGGGTGGTCTCCCACAGCTGCAGGATCCACTGAGCAGCTAGAACATCTTGCAGCCTTTGAGGAGGCCTCTACTAAGTCCTCTTTGGCTTCTGCCTTCGTTGCTCCAATTGGGCTACACTTTTCGGGCTCCTTCAAGGGCTGTGCCAGTCCTCCCAACTAAGGGTCAGGGTCCTTCTGGATCTCACAGCTCCCACTCTTGCAAGGAGAAGAAGGAGTCAAAGAAAGAGAAGACTCATCATCGACATTCGTGGGACCGGAATGTTCTCGATCTTACGACTCCCAGGTTTTGACCACGGTCAAATTGTGGCCTTGGCCACTGCCTTCATAGAGACCCCATTGGGCCAGTTGATTGAGATGCTGGCTAATGATGCAGCTGAGATTTTTCTTGACCCAGTTGACGGTTGTCATCTGAAGAGGCCAACAACTCTTTTCAGGACTCTAGTCCTGCCTGTAACCTTAGATGGGGCTGCTCAGTCCGCTGATCAGAACCCTCCGTCACTGGACCCAGACCAGGAGGAGCTGTGGCATTCCCCTGCTCCCTCTGAGATCCACCATCCACACCCCTGGTGGCTGATGTGGAGGTCTTGGCCCTCCTCCAGTGGGTTGAGCAGCTCCTGCCATCCTCGGTGCTCCCACTCTGGTGCCATGGGAAGCAGCAGTGCTGCTATTCCTCATCTTCATTCTCCTCAGGTAAGGAGAGACTTCAGTGCAAGTTACATCGATGTTACAAAGACCTCATGTGGCAACAGTTGGTGCTGGCCAGTATGGTGCCAACCCCTGTTTACACACTGGCCATCACTTAGCTGTTGCCTGAGGCCGACATTGACTCCCCTTGTGGGGTCAGTCGAAACTGTCCCTCCCACAGTGGAGCAGGTCAAGACCATCTTGGTTTGGCTGAAGCTGGCCTCTCCACAAGTTGTGGTGGAGCTGGCCCAAGCAGCCATCGACCGATGCTCCATCTAAAGAGTTCAGCTGGCCAATGGGATTCTGTTGGCTGTTGGTCACTGTTACACTGACTGCCCATGGAGGGTTGAAGGTGATTCAGGCAGTTGGCTGCTTTGTCGACTCCTCCGGGCCCAGGATTCCTCACTGTGCTCCCATCCAGTCAATGAGGTCCATGGGAGAATCTCGATGGAGGAAGGAACCACTTTCTTCCTAGGTATCCTCCGCCTCATCTCCGAGTCCACAGGGATGAAAATGGAGCCTGTCCAGAAGCAGGCTTGCTATCCCCTACAGAGATTCTGAACGAGGCCTTTCCAGTGGCCGAGGCCATTGTTGGCTCCACCCTGGAGCTTTGGCAGTGCCCACATCTTGCCTGGCGCCCTCTGTCCAGATGGCCCAAGTTCAGCGGTGCCCATTGGTACCCTCTTGGGTTTCACGAACACCCCTGGCCGGTGGTCTGGTGGCTGACTCTGTGTTTTGGGTGCTTAGGCAATGTGGTAGATGTCGAAGCCGCCAGACAAGGAGTCAAAGAAATTGGACCACCTTGCTGCAAAAAAAGTTTATGCTATCTTCTCTTCGTGGCTCCATCAGACGAGCTCAGCTGTTTTTGATGACACACTCTCCCATGCCCTCTTGGGCTCCTTAGATGAGGTGATTCCTCACCTGCCTGCAGACCTCCAGACCATGGTCAAGCAGGTCCAGGATCAGGGCTGGGCTGTGGCCAAGCAGCAACTACAAATGGCTCTGGATCTGAGGATTCCTGTGCCTGCTTGGTGGTGGCATCAGTAGCCATACACTGTAGGGCTTAGCTGCGATCTCAACCTTCACAGCAGACACTTAGAACAAGCTGGTGGAACTTCCTTTCTAGGCACTGACCTGTTGGGACTTGGTGTACAGGGTCACCTCCAGTGCATTGAGAAGTCCAGTGCCACCTTGGACTCTGTAACATCTGCACAAAAGGATCCCAAGGGCTCCAGGCAACAGAAGTAAAAGCCCTTTGATCCTCCACTCCTGCAGCAAAACCAGCTCAGCATCAGGCTGACCAGCAGGCTCAATACTGGCAACTCTGGCCCCAAATCAGTGGCCTCAGTGGTCCATAAGCTTGAAGGGAAGGGACCTGGTGGCTCCTCAGCCAGGTCCTTCTTCTCCACTGCTCAATGACAGGATGGGGGTGCCACCCTCATACCCATCATGCCTCCCTCGGTCCTCCTGTGAGGGTCCGGCTCCACCACTTCCTTTCTGCCTGGTCCGCTGTCACCATGGACAGGTGTGTTCTAGAGTGGTCAGTCAGGGATCTGCCTCTGGAATTCAAACAGTACCCTCCAAGCCGAGTCTGGCGTCCCATAGGAGGACTTGGTATCTGCAGAAACTCGGTCGGCTTTTTGAGATGACATAGCCCAGCTCCTCTGCAAGGATGTTGTGGTCAGAGTAGCGGTTTCTCCAGAACACCCAGGGTTTGTCTCCAGGTACTTCCTGCTGCCAAAGCAGATGGAGGGCTGGTGCCCCATTCTAGATCTGCATGAACTGAACATATTCCTCAGGTTGCACACCTTCAGGATGGTAACTCTGTCTCAGATCATACCATCTCTAGAGCACAACATGTGGTTTTGCTCCTTGGATCTTTAGGGACGCGTTCTTTCACTTCACAATCTGTCTATCCCACTGAAGGTTCCTCCATTTTGGGCCAAGAGAATCCTCTATGAGTTCCAGGCCATAACTTTCGGCCTTTCCTTGGCCCCACGGATCTTCACAAATGCATTGCAGTGTTGGCAGCTTACCTGAGGCACCGAGAGGTCCGGGTGTATCCCTACCTGGATGACTGGCTGATTGCAGGTTCCTCCAGGCAGGAAGTGTAGCAGTCCTGGGACCTGGCCCTCCAGACCTGCACCTTCCTTGTTCTCTCTAGTCAATGAGGCTAGTTGGAACTCATGCCCTCGCAGGTGATCAGCTTTATCGGGGCATAACAGGACTCTTGCAGAGCCAGAGCCCAGCTCCCGGCAGACAGGATGGAGGGTCTCTCCTCCTTTGCTTGATCATTTCAGGTTGGGCAATTGCTCCTGAGCGGGACTTCCTGCACCTTCTGGGTTACATGGTGGCCTGCACCAGCATGGTCTGATGGGCCCGTTGGAATATGCACTCCCTGCAACGGGAGCTGGCCAGCCAGTGGTCTCAGCACAGAGGTCACTTTGACCAGCTGGTCACTGTGACTGAGAAGATTTGGGACACCACCAATGGTGGCTAGTCCAAGAGCATCTGCAGGAAGGGATCTCATTTGTCCACACTGAGCCAGCGGTCATCCTGATGACTGAAGCCTCTTTCATGGGCTGGGGTGCCCATCTGGGGGAACACAGAGTCCATGGGCTCTGGACCCCGAGAAATCCCGATGGCACGTCAACCTGCCAGAGCTCTGGGCAGTTTAGCTGGTGCTGACTGCACTCACTCCAGTATATTCAGGGTCAAGTGATCCAAGTTAAAATGGACAACACCATGACCATGTACTACCTCAACAAGCAGAGCGGGACGACTCCCTGCCTCTGTGCAAGGAAGTTCTCCACATTTGGACCCTCATGCACAGCCTGGAGGTGAATCACCTAGCCATCCATGTGGCAGGGCCTCCAATCAGCTGGCAGATGCCCTCGGCCGAGTGGCGAGGCATCTCACAAAGTGGTCTCTCCATCTGGAGATAGTTCACGGCCTGTTCTCCCAGTGGGGCACCCCTCAGGTGGATCTGTTTGCCCAGGGAGCACAAAGCTGAGGCTGTTCTGTGCCCCTCCCAAGCAGGGCTCACTGCAGGGGATGCCTTCTCAAGGCCTTGGACCACAGGCCTCTTCTGTACCTTCCCTCCTCTTCTCTTGATCCATAAGGTGCTGCTCAAGGTCAGGAGGACAAGGCACGGTGATCCTGGTGGCTCCAGAGTAGCCACACCAGTTTTGGTACCCCGATCTCCTCAGCTTCAGCAACAGGCTCCTGAGGCATCTTCCACTCTGCCTGGACCTGCTTTCCATCAGTCAGGGGAAGGTACTCCACCAAGACCTTCAACCCTGCATATGACAGCTTGGTTCCTGAGTGGCTAGAGTTCCAGGCTTTGGGTCTCTCCAAAGATGTCCGTGGTGTAGGCATCTAGAAATGAATTGACCAGAAAATGCTATGCCTTCAAATGGAAAAGATTCTCCATTTGGTGTCAGGGCAAGGGCTGAACCCATTGACCTGTCTGGTTGCCTGCATTTTGACTATCTGTGGTTCCTCTCCAAGGGGGACTTCAGTTGATGAACCTTAAGGTGCACCTGGCAGCCATCTCTGCTTACGTGAGCGGGCTGGTCAGCAGTCAGTGGTGCAGGAGAAGGTGGTCTGGCACTTGCTCAAAGGCTTATATCACATTTCCCTCTGGTGTGTGAACCACCACCACCACCACCGTGGGACTCTTGCTGGTTTTGGCAAAGCTCATGGGCAAGCCATTCAAACCGATGCACAGGTGTGACATGTCTCTCCTGTCATGGAAGACTGCCTCTTGGTGGCTATCACATCAGCCAGAAGGATCAGTGTGCTCCAGGCACTTTTGATGGAGTCTCCATACCTAGTCTCCACAGGGACAAGGCTGCCCTGTGCCCCAACCCAAGTTCCTCCCAAGATCGTGTCGGAGTTTCATCTTAATCAGGTGATGACTCTTCCAGTGTTCTTCCTGAATCACACCTTGGAGGCTAACACAGGCTCCATACTCTGGAGCTGAGGCGAGCGCCACTTATTACAAAGAGCACAGAGCTGGAGTTCAGGGAGAGGTTTGCCAGCTGTTTGTCACCTACGGTGAAGCAGCACCCAACAGACCTGCAGCCAAGCAGATGACTGGCAGGTGGCTCACTTCCTGCATTAATCTCTGCTATAGGTTGGTGGGTAGGAAGCCTCCTGGAGGGCTAAGGCTCATTCTACCCATTATACCGCTGTGTCAGTGGCTGTTTCTAGGGACATCCCTATCCAGGAAATCTGCACGGCTGCTACCTGGAAGTCAGCACACACCTTCATTTCCCATTACCACATTAACCTTGAGTCACGCCAGGATGCTGGTTTTGGGGCCTCAGTTCTTCAATCTCTGTTCCCTAAGTAGGGGTGTGCACCTTGCAGGAGTTTGCCAACAAGTGTGGATAGAACAACATATCCACATCCCTAGAAACACAGGTTACTCACCTGTAACAGTAGTTCTAGGAGTGGTATATGTTGTTCATCCTCGGACCCACCGACCTCCTGGCTCAAGCGCAACCTCTGCTTCCAGAAGGCAAGATCTGGCATCATGGGGTGGAGCCGAGGATATACCAACCGTGGGTGGGAGGAGCCAGCTTGAAGACTTTCTGGCACATCTTAAAGGGGAAAGGACACTGCCAACAAGTGTGGATGAACAACATATACCACTCCTAGAACTACTGTTACAGGTGAGTAACCTGTGTTTCCTCGCTAGCGTTCACTATTGAAAACTGTTTAGAATTTCTGACAAGTTAAAATCCAGCCATTTTCCACTATCTCAAAATATAAAACAAACAATAGTAAATAGTAAATGCAATCTATGTATTTGACTGCTACTGTAACTTTCCATCACTTGCATTGTTGATATTGTAATTCTTGTCTTTGACTGCTGCTGTATCTGTCCCATTGCTTGCATTGTTGTTGATGATTTAATTGTAATTTTTTTGTCTTTGACATCTACTGTAACTCTCCCATGTTTTGCTTGAAAATAGGCATATGAATGCTTTGTGTCTCTTACCTGGCATCAAAACGATAAACCAATAAATAAATAACCCAATATCTATTTTATAACATTTGTTTTACACTGTATTATTTCCATCATGTATTTCTTTTGCACTCTGACTGCCAGAGCCAACATCATCTGATATTCAGGCCCTGCCAGCAGCCCTCACCATGTCCAGTTGGCCCCTCTCCCTACTGCCAGACCAGTGGAGATCTACACAGAATGCAGCCCAAGGGTTTTGGCAGCTGCCATACAGACAGATGAGGAACATGGATTTTGGCATTTTCTCCCTGTTCCCCAGTTCTGTGCACCTCTTCCTAAAGCTGTGTAGTGCCCTGATAGGCCCCGCATGTGACTGCGAACCTCTGCAGAGGAGACGTGCTCCTGGCCCCACTGCTGTAGTTGCCACAGCAGCAGAGCCCAGTGTCATCTCTCCCTGCTGGGAGCACTGCCAAGGGCAGTGCTACCCCAGCCCTCTCAGCCGCCTCACCCAGCTCTTGGTCCGCTCCCAATCCCAGGTCACCAGAGCAGGAGCAAGACATGCTACCTATGAGGCCATTAGGCTGCCCATGTATTTCTGCATGGTGCAATTTACCAGCACCTTACTTATGGACAAGGCCCTGGAACTCTAGAATTCTTGGTTGCAGAATTTTCCGCAGAATTTGCAACATGCTATAGAATATATACATTGCCACATAACTCATTGCTTTTGGTGAATTTTCATTTGAATATACAGTTTTTCCGTAGTGTCTGGCTCTCTTCCTCATCTTGTTTATCCTGAAGCCCCACCTCTATGCACGCATGTGATGTCATCGATGACATCTCATCATATTTTAGTCAATTGCTGGACTACATTCTGTCACAAAATGACTAAATCATGCTGCAAAATCAAAAATGCTGCCACAGAAGCCTAGGAGCCGTGCCTAGAAATGAGGACAAAAGTGCTACAGAGCACTGGGGCCCTGCTCATGTAACAGGGTATCAGAGATTGGGACCGTGGAGAGCTTTAAGACCACTCTGAAAGCTTTTTTTATTTAAACCGTGTTCAATATTTGAACTTTTAGGTTACTCTGTGGATTTTGATTGAATCTGTTATTTAATGTGATTTTAATGAATGATTTGTTGATGTTTGTATGTGAAGCACTTTGACACTGGAAGTGCACTATAAAATACAAATATTATTATTATTCTTTACCCATAGGGATTGCACTTGCATTCTCCCTCTGTAACCTGCTCCAACCTCAGCTCTTACCTGGAAACTAGTTCCTGCTCAGTGGGCCTCCCCAGTCACCAGTATTCGTATAAATTCATAAACATCAGGTCTGCAGAACCTTGTTGATATGTTTATTTTCACTCCTCTCAGGCCTCTGACACCCCCAAGCTCCTCAGTGATTTATTATGTTGCTTGCACGCATGTGCAAGAAACATAGTGCCATCATCGGAGATTTCGGAGGGTGTCACCTCTCCTCCAATTCAGTCAGTGAGCTGGCAGGCGCGGCCTGTAAGCCAATGCATTTTGGAGCTGACTGTGACACGCTTCAAAATGCAGTGGCGCTACAGTTGAAAGGAGCTATGCTTCAGTGAGCACCGATAAGAAGCGTAGCTCCCCGCACACATGGCGTCTGCGCACGCGCGAGCTGTGTAGCCGGACGGTGCCCAATCCCCCGGCTGAGCTGCTCGTCCCCCTAGATGGTGCCACGCTGGGAGCCCACCCCAGCGTGGCAATCAGTCCTTGGCCGACGGGGTGCCCAATCCCCGTCGGCTGAACAGCCTTCCCCATCCTTGTGCCATGCTGGGAGCCCACCCAGCGTGGCAAACATCCACAATGTCTTTTTTTTTAAACCTATAAAACAAAAAGCGGTCCACTGCTGCTCCCGACCCCCCACAACCCCAGACCCACCACTGCGCACCCAGCCTCCCCACACCCTCCCTCACCCCATACTTACCTCCGGACTCCGCGCCGACGATCTTCGGTGGACTGGGAACACGCCTGCACTCTTCAAAGCCGACCGCGAACTGAGGAAATGCCAGTAAGCTGTATAATGGGCTAGATAGGGGGTTCAACTTTATTGCATATCTCAGGCATTTTGGGAATTTTCACAATTTTCAACATGGGTTTTAGGACCCTTCTCATGAATGATGTCACTGTCATGGCTGATTGGGCCTGAAGGGGTGATTTCATGCAGTGACGCGAAATCACCCTTCGGCCCGAATACCGCCATGACAGTGACATCATTCATGAAGGGTCCCAAAACCCCATGTTGAAAATGTGGTGCAAAATTCAAAAAAATGACTGTTCCTGGCGTCAGCTCTTGCCAGTTCTCGCGAGGCTCGTAAGTTCGCGAATTTCAATATTTTACTACAGATTTTCAACATTGCCATTTTACCACACCTCCTCATGAGCAGTACAGCTGTCATTTTCACATCCTGCCCAAAACATGTTTCCGCCCATGTAGCGCAAATGGCGAGTCGGTGCGAACTCAGTGTATGGGACACTTCAAGAAAATCACAGTGTCACTGTTCATGAGCAGAGATCTTAAAATGGCAATGTTGAAAATCTGATGAAGAATTCCTAAAAATGACTGTTTTACGAGTGTGCGTTGCACAGTTCCCATGTACCGTAGGTTTGCGAATTTTCAATATTTCACTCCAGATTTTCAACATTGCCATTTTACCACACCTCCTTATGAGCAGTACAGCTGTCATTTTCACATCCTGCCCAAAACATGTTTCCGCCCCATGTAGCGCACAATGGCGCAGTCGGTGTGCAAACTCAATGTATGGGACACATTAACAAAATCACACCGACATTGTTCATGAGCAGAGGTCTTAAAATGGCTATGTTGTACATTTCATGAAAAATTTCTAACAATGACTGTTTTACATGCATAAGCAGAAATTCTACTTGACGTCAGAAGTTCGCAAATTTTCTTAACATTTGCACCCAATGACTTCCAAATACCCAAACAGCACATAGAAGCAAGCAACATTCGGCATTGACAAATGCTTGTTTTTATAGACTTACAAAGTAAGCTAAAACAGCAGCTTCACTTGTCCAGCTGATAAGAAACTTTGCTATACTGTACTTCAACCTGATTTTACAAAAGATAATTGGACTGAGTTTTCACAAAAGATAATGGGCTTGAGTTGTCCTATTTATCTCATTGCTAGACTTCTTTAAGTGCTGTGACAGCATATGCTTTTACTTAGGTCAGCAGTGGTGTGGATCATGCTTCTAACACATGCTCTGAACAGATGAAGCAATACTTAACACACATTCAACCCACTTCAAGCTTCTTAGAAAGCAGCTAGCAGGATATATATATATATATATACATACATCCCCACCCCCCACACACATACATACAATGAGATCACTGCCTGTGCAGGTCATGGCACAGGACCGCAAACTCACATTAAAGGCAGTATAAATTGAGAGGTAAGGTTGTAGGGATCACAAATAGTGGATCCTGCACCACTTCTGGTCCCAAGCCATCTATTGTTTTTTTTTCTTATAGTTTATTTACACAGGCTAGCTCAGCCAAGATGCAACATCTCATTTCCAGTGGGATGCTGTTTCTACCATTTATGATGCTGGGTGGGCTGCAGCCCAGAGAGGTTATGTGACTTGCCCAAGGTCACACATTGAGTATTTGGCTGTAGTGGGATCGAACCTGCAATACCCTTGTTACCAAGCTGGTGCTTTAATCATTAGAGCACTCTGCCTCCTCATCAGGCTAAACCTTTGAAACTCAAGGAAAGTATCTTGGGAAAGAAGATCCTTGGTAGACGTTTCCTCTAAAAAGTCGGAGAAGCCTCAGGGATGTATGCCTTGCAGAAACTAAGCCAAAGTGCATAGGGAGTCTTAGGGACCAACCCCATAGTATCAATAGGTCAGTTGCCCATTTAGGAGGAGGCATTACCAACATGTGCCCCATGGAGCCTGCCAGGAATCATTTGCCAGACTGAACAGTTTTAATTATACACTATGATTTAGGCTCACTATGAGCTGCTGTCACCATTCAACTTTTAGAGGTGAGAGGCAAAGCTGGTCATGAGCAGTGAGGATCTGGGTAAGGGGTGGGGAGCAAGGGAGAAAACGGGGAAGGAGTACAGGGTATGTGTAGGGGCATGCATGGGCAGAGCAGTTATAGAGAAGGGATTTCAGGATGGAAGTGGAGGAGGATGAAAAGAAAGGGAGGGGGGGAGAGCGAGAGAGAGAGAGAGAGGAAGGCTGAATTGGAGTCTGAAGAAAGTCCTCTCCTGTCTAAGGAGGTAGTTTAGGAGGGAGCAGAGGAGTATAGGTAGCAGGGTGAGCCAAACTCAAACAGAGATGAGAAGGACATTATAAAAAGCTGTTTGCTCACCAGAGAAGGGAGAATATACAGTAGATCAGAACAGTGGTGCATACAGGGGTTGGGTGGAGTACAATGAAAATATCAAAGCTACAGAAATTCAGAATACACATAAGGAGCCAGAAGAACTGAGGGTCACCCTGGAAACAGAAAATGGACAACCATATGATCTGGGTTGTGTACAGGCCTCCAGACCAGAGAGGAGGACATAGACAATTACTGTTAGAAGATATACAAAACATGACAGCTAAAGGGAGGTTCTGATAATGGAGACTTCAACATGCCAGGATACAGATTGATCAATACCAGCAGGAACATCTGCCAGAACTAGACACATAGTGGATTCCCTGGGAGGGCCTCAAACAACTGGTACAACAACCCCATAAGAGACAAGGTTATCCTAGATCTAGTACTGACTAACAGGGAAATGATCACAGATCTCCAGGTTGAAGGTCACCTGGGGGCCAGTGCCCATCACATGGTATGGTTCAATTGGCCACTAGAACTAAATCATCCCATTCCAAGGTAAACATATGGGACTTCAGAGGAGCTAACTTTGATAAGATGGCCAACAGAGTTAAGCTAGCCCTGGCAAAAGAAATACAGGTGAGGGGGTACAGGCAAAGTGGGCAAGCATTAAGGATGCAATACTTGAAGCAACATCCCATTGTGTTAGAGAGAAAGGAAGTGCAAAAGAAGGAAACCTCTTTGGTTCTCAAAACAGTAGCAGAAAGGGCAGAGCCAAAAGGCTGGCCTTCAGGAAATATAAGGAGCAGCAGGATGAAGATAGGGAGGATACCAAACTTCCCTAAGGGAAGCAGGGAAGGCAGTAAGGCAGGCAAAGGCTCAAACTGAGGAAACACTAGCAAAAACAGTAAAAGAAGGTGACAAGACTTTCTATAGATACATTAGTGAAAGGAGACAGTCCAGAGGGTATTTCTAAGATCAAAGGGATAAGGGGCATGTGAGGAGGAGGACCATGTAAAAGCATCTATCTTAAATAATACTTCTGCTCAGTATTTACTGAAGAGAAGGTAGGGCAGGGCCCACAGTTCAACACCATGGACACAGGGGAGGGAGGTGTGCACTAGTCCCTTTACAAGAAAAGGTCCTACAAGAGCTCGATAAGCTCCAGGGTGGACAAGGCAATGGGACCTGATGGCATACATCCCAGGGTACTAAAGGAGCTAAGGGTGGAACTAGTAGAGCCATTATCAGAACTGTTTAGTGAGTCTCTGAGCACAGGAGAGGTCCCAGAAGACTGGAGAAGGGCTCATGTGATCCCGCTCCACAAGAGTGGTAGCAGGAGGAGGCAGGGAACTACAGACCAGTCAGTCTTACCTCAATAGTGGGCAAGATTATGGTGGCACTCCTTAAGGAAAGGATAGTGCAACACCTGGAATCCATAGGAGCACAGGATCCAAGACAGCATGGGTTTACAAAAGGAAGGTCCTGTCAAACTAATTTCATAGATTTCTTTGACTGGGTAACCAGAGTGGTGGACCAAGGGGAGCATTTGATGTTGCCTACCTTAACTTCAAGCAAAGCTTTCAATACTGTTCCACATCGAATATTGATTAATAAGCTGGGTAGGCTCGGGTGGGTCAGAAGTTGGTCAACGGGTGGCAAACTGGTTGATGGGCAGAAAACGAGAGTGGTGGTAAGCAGTTATACAGTTAGAAGAGATGCAAGTCACAAGTGGGTTACCTCAGGGATCAGTCCTGGGGCCAGCCCTCTTCAATATCTTCATCAGTGTCATTGCAGATGGACTGGAGGTAAGGTTTGTCTGTTTGCAGATGACACCTAGATCTGCAACAGAGTAGATGATCCAGATGGGGTGGGCAGAATGAGAAGAGATCTGGATAAACTAGCAAAATGGTCAGAAGAGTGGCAACTGGGGTTTAATGCAAAGAAGTGCAAGATCATGCACATAGGAAGAGAAACCTGAAGTCACCTATAGGCTGGGAGGGAGTTGCTGGCAGTCACAGAGAAGAAATAGACTCAAGGCCATCATTACTGATGACCTGAAATCATCCAAGCAGGCCACTAAAGCAGCAGGTAAGGCTAGGGGATGTTGGGGTGTATTAGTAGGGGTATCACAAGTCAGAAGAGGAGGTAATAATCCCTCTTTACAAGACACTGTTTAGGCCCCATCTGGAGTACTGCATGCAGTACTGGAGGCCACACCTTCACAAGGACATTAATCAAATTGAGGCAGTCTAGAGAAGGGCAACCAAAATGGTGCAGGGACTGCATCAGAAAACATATGAGGACAGATTAAGGGATTATATGTATACTCTAGAGCAAAAGGAGGAGAGAGGTGATATGATGAAACATTCAAACACCATAAGGGCATTAACAAGGTGAAAGAGTCTAACATGTTTCAATATAAGAAAACAGCAGGACAAGAGGACACAGCATGAGATTAGAGGGGTCCGATTAAGGGTAATGTAAGGAAGTTCTTTCTCACAGAAAGGGTGGTGGACGCATGGAACAGTCTACCTCAGGAAGTGGTGGATATGAATACAGTGCAGGGCTTCAAACAGGCATTTGACAGGCATAGGGAGCAATACAGATGAGTATGAATAGATAGGCCATTGACAAAGCAAAGGCCAATGGCACATTCATAAGGTAGAAAAAGAAATGGGCAGACTGGATGGGCCTTCATGTCCTTATCTGCCATTAACTTCTATGTTTCTATGTTTCTGCAAGGCCAGACCCAGTCTGTCCAGGGTAGATTTAGGCAGAACTATACTTATGTCCCCATAGTCCTGTATTACAGGTAAATCATGAAATTTAATTTTCCAGCATTCTGTATTCCTATTTCAGAGGTTCTTCCCAGTTAATCATCTTAAAACTTTTGGGGCAGCTGCGAGATTGATTTGCCAGGGCCTGGAAATTTTAGTCTTTGGGCCCAATGAGGCAAGCATCATTTATTATCTTGCTTAGTATTTAATCATCTCAGTTTAACTGGAACACAGAAACATCCAAGGAACAACAAAAGAAATTTAAATCAAAATAAAGGGTGTTGGCTGCACACTCGAGCAGACTTAGATAGACGGGTGGTCTGTTTCTGCTGGCACATCATTCGTATGTTTTTTTTTTATTTATTTCTCACCTCCTCCAGTGCAGGCTTTATTAGGTCCAACTTCCAGCCTTGCCAGCTGGCTTCTCAGAGGCTTATCTCAGTCCTCAGTGTCTTCCTCCATGGCTTACTCCTCATGGCAGGGGTTGGAGGCTCCCCTGCCCCAAGACAACTTGGATTCAGTTTCACTGGGAGAGAATCCTGCCACCATTTCAGGGCCTGTGAGGGTGGACCCCTCATAATGCACTGCCCATTTTTTTCCTTATTTCCTCCCAAGGATGAAGACTTCATGGGGATGTAAGGTCGTGCACACAGTGTGCAGAGTGCATCCTCAGTAGGTATCCCTCACTCACTTTATGCTGGCTCAAGCGCACTGCCAGCTGTGATCACCATGTGACAGCATAGCGTCATGATCAGCCATCCCCTTTCTGGAGGAGGAGCATCCTTCCTGGCTGGTCCCGATGACTCGGACTTGCTTTAGAACTTGGCTCACCAGCATTGAGCGTGGTAGTTCTACTATTGTGCCGATGGGCCAGCTGCAAACAAAATGTTCTGATGCAGTACCTTCAGCAGTTGATGTTGTCAATTACAAATGTACATCTCATGTGAAAAGAAACTGGTGAAGAAAAACACAACAAACTATGGTTCGGAAGCCATTTAAGTACATTTGTAACTGGTCCTCCATAGGGGGTTCACCTATGAGGTGGGAGAATGACTGAGGGTTCAGTTCTCAGAAACAGGAACTTAAGGGTGCAACACTTGGGTAGCACCTACCTCCCTAAAACAGTAGAAATTCATTGTCCTTGACATTGAAATCAAGGTCAGACAGCACAGAATTTATTGAGACAAAGAAATCAGAACTTTCAGATTCGCACTTCATTGCTATTCACTCTAAATGACATTGGAAAATCCCTGGGACATTGAGGGAATCTCATTGGATGATGACCCTACAGACTACCTTCACTGGCGCCCCCAATATGGATGTTGCAGAACCTTGTTTCATGTATAAGGAGCTAGGCTAACATACAGACGGGGATTAGGTCCCAATCAGATGACCCCACCAATGACTTTGGTTTCCATTAATCCCGTCAGATGACCCACAAATGACTTTGGTATCCATTACAGATACTGAGCTTCCAGTGAATGTGCAGCATACAATGGACCAATTAGGCCTTGATGAGATGCAAAGTCCACACTCACCCATCCTTCCAATGTGGGTCTTACAACCCAGAGATGGTACACTTTGTAAGCAGGCGTTGGGGCTACCAGCAGCCTGAATGCACTCACCTGTACCTTCAGCCTTGACTATTCTTCTGAGACTGATTTCAGGCATGCAAATGACTATACAGAGACCCTCCTAGGGAGATTAACTAGCTAACTACACCTTCTCTCAGTCTCCTGATTCCCTTTCTCCTTTGGTGCCAACACTCCTGATATATATATATATAACTTTCTCCGGTCACATGACGTTAACGATAGCTAGCGAGAGGTCAAACCCTGTACAGACTGAAACAGAAATAGATGGCTGATGGAATAACACATCCCTGATGATGATGAATGATTACACCTTATCGGATGGAGATGGTTTCAAAATCGTAATGGGCAGCATAGCTGCATAAAGAAGAGTAGGAACTGCTACTGAGGAAAGAAAAGATTGCCAAAATTGATCATTTTTGCTCAGATTGAATTGGAATTGTTTGGGATTTTCGTTTGAAAAGTATATATCCCAGGATGGACAAGGAGGCTTGCAGTTATTCACGGGAAGCACAGTTCATCCTCCAGTGCATGCACGAAAAAGCAGAAGCCAATGAACAGTACGTTTACAGTATTAGAATGGTACAAACATTATTGTAGTTCTTTCTAGAAGTCTGGGTTTATAGGAGGATTATTAGGATGGCTCAAACACAGATGCAGAGCCATGCTGTGCCCATGCCTGCAGCTGTCTGTTTGTGTCCGGGACTTCTGGCCTGATTTTCAAAGGGTACCAAATGTTTGCAAGTGTGACACTAAGTCACCATTTTCATCACATTGCATGAGAAAATGACACAAATGGCCATGCCGATGGTGCTGAGGGTTGAGGCGCTGGGCGCCACACCTGTGACCCGAGTTGGGGCGAGTTCAGGTTGCAGTGGGTTGGCTGGGGAAGGGAGGGCATGGAACTGGACTGAGCTGCCGACAGGCAGCTCTCCTCTTTCAGGGAGGGATCAGGAGTCTCCTGGGCTCTTGGCTGTTACTAAGTGAAGGTTTAGTGGTAGCACCAAGCCCAAGGGGACTCGGCACTAGGCCAAGTGGGGAAGAGGCAGTCGCCGGAGCCATGGGGTGCATCCTCACCTCCATGGGACATACAGCCATGTTCTGGGGTCCCAGGGTCAGGAGGAGAACTCCCCAAAAAGTAAAAAATACCTATGTCTTCCCATTGCTGAAGTAAGGCGGGAGGCGGCAACAGGGAGCAAAAGCTATGAAAAAAAAGAAAATGATACAAGTAAGGATTTGTGTCATATTTTAAACAAGTGCAATGCTTTTCAGACATGACTGCTTCCACACTTTAAACATTGTTAGACCATCTAATAGATGATCTGACAGTGTGGACAGAAGGTTCTGATTGAAAACCCTGCCCATAGTGGATTGTTATTTCAAGTAGCATCAATCAGTTTGCTTTATGTATTAATTTTTTTAATAAAGGTTTTATCACTGCTTGACAGGCTGGGCAGCTGAATCAGCCCTGCCCCATAGCACACGTCCGTCCCAAACCTAAACATATCCCCAGACTGGGTAGGCTGCGGTGCTAGGTGGCCTTCATTAAGCCCATCCTCCATTTTTCCTCCTAATTATTTCTCAGGCTTGGCTGGATGTGCAGTGAGCGTGGTGTGTGCCTCACCTCTGCGGAGGCACCCTGGGCACTCCATATGCCAGCCCTTCCTCAAACTGTGAAACTAGTCACACGCTGCCATCTGGATTCCTTCAGGTGGCAGTTGAGCTGATGAGTCATTGGATTCCCCTCCCTGAGGGAAGAGAGCTGTCCTATAGATGCTCAATCTTCCCACTCCTGGTTGAGCCCTGAGTGACCCGAGTCCATTCCTGAACCGGGTTACCGGTGTGGCAGCAGGGAGGCATGGATGCCTCAACCCACTGTGCTACTGGGCCAGTCATCAGTTTGTTTTAATTTTGTTCCAGTTTCAATCAACATAAAGAGATTAGTGAGGATAGTTGCTTTCCATTGAAGCTCTCCTATCCAGCCTCCACTAAATCTGTTTCATATTAGATAACACTGCCGCCTTTTTCCACTTCAATGATTTTTATAGGTTTTAACAACAATAAAAATATACAGTGCCTAAAGGACTGCATCAGAAATATTGCAGCATTTGCTAGTGTTATTTGCAAGTACAACTGGATGAGAGTAAAGAAATGACTCACTTTCACACGTTTGTGTTTTGTTCACCTTACTTTTCTACCTGTGGAGCCAGTCATTTCCTAATGTAGGGCCCAGTTCAAAGAGGAAGAGATGAATGCAAACGCCATGTATGTGATGTGCAAGTTCTATGCTTCTGGCTCATTGCACATTCTGCACCATCTACTATGGAGCCTCAAGCCAGTAAAGAAAGCACAGGTATTTTGGAGCTGCACATACAGGCAGGAGGAGGTATTGTGAAGCCACTGACCTACTCATGAACCTCCCCTGATCCCACCATTTAAGGAAGTTCAGTGCCCTGTGACTCACGTATCAAACACTGAAAAGCCAAATGGGAATACTGGATTAGTAACAATGACAGCAAACAACAACAGCTGACAAGAGGGGATACTGGAGCGTGCACTAGAAACTGCAGCCAGTGAAACACCAGTTACTTTAACTGTTGGAAGTTGTTGTAATCTACTAAACAGGTGGCCACACACAGTCAGATTATTTGATAGAGTAGGCAGTCTTTGTGGCCAAGAGGTCTGCTGCTATGACCAGACACTCTGTGGGCCCAGAGCCTCAAAGGGTATGCCCTTGCATGTGGGGCATTTCAGATGCTATCAGTGCTGCTGGCAACATTCCGAGGATTATCACAGCAATAAAAGCACAAGTGACTTGACCTCCATACAGCTGTGAAAGGAAGCAAGCCATCCCTCCATCCCCAGGTGCAGCTGGCCATGGGAAATAGGGGACCATGGCAATGTACCAGACCTGACACCCATGAAGGGCATGGTGGTTGATATCTTCAGTCAGCAGTACATAGATAGTGAGGATAATGATGTCAGCACAGTTGATGGTGAGTAGAAAAATGCAGTCTGGCACGCTGGGTGCATCAGCCACATACTGCAGGACCACTCGTGATGTGCCCCTCCATTGGGACTCCACACAGTACACAGAACACTAGCAGTTAGTCACATGACAGGGCCACCTGTGCCATCACCCATGCAACCACCAATGGTGTGCACCAAGCATCGAATGTGCAGGATGAACTATGACTATTGCAAGTTGAGCACTTCATGGTGGACCCAGAGTATTTTGCACACACCTGTGTGATGAATCCCATGGCATCACATATCACCTATATGTTCATGCCATAGTGCGCTGGTGATTTTTGTATACCTTTTCAGCATGGGATGGTACAACAGTGGCCGCATGTGTGCACTGTATTGGTCTTGTCATTGGGCATGCCAGCCACAGTGTAGAATACATCTTTGGTGTCCTCAGCTTCTCCTCCATTTCAGACATTTAGATGTAGTCCAACACACTGTAGTAAAACATTTGTAAACTATATTACGCACCTGGACACTGAGCCTGCTGAGTGCTGCCTGTCACATGTCTGTTTAACCTCTCAATGCACTAAGTGCTCTGCTTTAAACATCCAAGGCATCTAAGGCATGGCTTCTTCATAGTCCGGTTGTCAGCTGTGCAACCAGTAGGGTGTTCAAGTCATCTGTGGTTTAGCAGTTGAAATGGAATGGGTTCAGGCACTGCAGTTTTATGAGGGTGGAAGGGTCAATCTCAGAGTTTTTATATCAGCAGACACAGTTGCCTGTACCTCACCCACTTCAGCTCACTGAGGTGCATTTATAATAGTCAAGGTGACATTATGGTGCTACGGATATGGCTGTGTAGCTGTGTGTAGGAGGTGCGGTACAGCTGTGCCAGTGTGACTGAGACATTATTTTCTGACATGCACCTATAGCAGACCTGTGTCTATGACATGTCTGTAGCTTTAAGGACATGACGCATGATTTGCCTCGACTATCAGATGTGTGATAATGGGTATGGCCTGCCACCACCACACCCCTTATGCCCCACAGTGCAACCCTTGGCTGAGGTATGGGAAAGATGGAAGGTCACAAAATTGAGAGCAGTGCCACAGGTGCAACTGGAAGGCCTTCCATGTACAGTGACCTGTGATGATGGGTACCAGGTTGGGCCTGGGACCTACAGCATAGTATTGACCATTTAAGTGTAAGTTCTGCTTCAATGCAATGTTCCATAATCCTTCCTTTATGGTGCATGTGTATTCTCACAATCACCTTCCCATCATTGCATTTGCATTTTAGAGGTGTGGAAAGCAATGGGGACACCAAGCCAGATGTGGTATTTGTTCCCTGAAGGGAACACAGTGATGGTGTTGCTGGAGGCTTGACAGATGAAGGAGGGCAGTCACTTCAGTCCTGGCAGATCTGTCAGCTTCAATGATAGGATTTATGAGGGCCACACTTGACTTGGGGCATTATGACTATCTGGACTGTGCTCACGGCATTGTGGCTGAGGAAACAGGCCCAGAACATAGTCATACAGTTGACTGCCAGGGCCAATGGCACACAAAGTAATTACAACAACAAATGCATGTTTATTTTTGTATAGTATTTGGGCCCCATGACATACCCCAGATGTCATTATACACGTGCAGTATGTTTTATGGAACTATGTACAGGCCACATCTGCACTGCACGTATGTGCACTGTGATCATGGTTTGAGGGGATTTCCACAGGTTTTGGGATACTGTATATACTCACATATAAGCCTAATTTTGATGCTAAAAATAGGCCCCAAGAAGGGGACTCGACTTATCTGCGGATCGACCTGTCTGGGTTTACAATAGTAAACCCTGTTTGCTACAGTGTAACTTGATTTTGTGTCCGGTAGATATGGGTGAAGTCCCTCAACCGCTACACCTAGTATTTCATGTAAATTTGAATTTCACAAAATACTCTGCATTGCAAAGCAAATAACCGCATTAGGTGGGGGCAGCGAAGTTGCCATTGAACTCAATGGACTTCATGTTACTTTGCCGCTCTTTGGCTCCTAAAGGCTAATTTTGCAATAATTCATGGCATGACAGATCACATGGGGTCTGTATGGGCTTGCACAGCCTCAGTTCAGCATAGCGTGTGTAGTGGAAAGCTGGAATTAGATAGCTCTCAGAGCTGTGTGCTTCAAACCTTCAAAAAACATTCCAAAACCTATTTACCTTTGGACTTTTGAGTCCAAATTTAGTACATCAAGTGTACAATGTCCTTGTGTGTTTGTATCATTGATCATTTATAGATTCTGTGTGAATTTTCATCTTAAATTAGTACTTTCAGTGTCTGTACTGAGAGACAGTGCAGAAATGTGCTTCGGGGAGGGCGGAACTGTGGTATAGAAGGAGATTCACAGACTACAGTGTGAAGGCAGTCTTGCCAACTTTGTTGGCTAGTGTTCAATATTGGTGTGTTCAGTTCTATACACAGTTAAACACAGTAATACTTCTAGTAATATTTATTAAATTTGTGCTGTTTGCTGTGCATTTTTCTGTCCATTTAAAAGACTACGTTTATTTTAATGAACTGTTAAACTTTCTTTGTGTGACCTTTAGTCTGCGTGTGTACCGTCAAGTCATACGCATTTTATTTAACATCACCGTAATAGCAGTACTGTTAATTTCTGAGCCCATCTGTCTTATTTGTTCCTGCTTCTATCTAGCTACTGCTGTAAATGTTAACCCCAAAAAGAAGGTATTGTTGTCCACTTTTGGATGTGTGAAGAGTGTGCTTAAAGTCTTGTTGTGCCTGCGCAGCTATAGCTCTTTGTGCCACTTTTTCCATCTAGAAGTCTCTATTGTTGTTTTTGGGTTCCCATCCACCCAAAACCGAAGAAATATAACCTTGCTGTTAATTGTCTTTCTTCAGTCTGTTGAAATTGTTGTCACTGTACTACTATTGTGTGTTTTCCCATAGTACTGTGAACACTCTCTCTCAGTGCACATTAGAGTGTTTAAGCAGTGAAAACAGACATAATTAAAAAGTATCTACTGCTGTATTTTTGCATTGTACTGTCTTGTGAATTCTCTTGAATTTGTTACAGCAGCCCACAAAATCGGAAAAATCACTTTTGTGGTGCACGTGTTTTTTCTTGGTGACTGTCTGTGTAATCTAAAAAATGCCCATGAAGAGATGGTCATGCAAAGCTGTTTCTGGCTGTGGCGCTGCTGCCAGAAAGCTATTGCTTGTGTGCCTCCTAATGGTAGCAGCAGAAGTTGTTGTGACGATTGATGAGGCAGGTTTATCAGGGGTTAGCAATGTTCAGTGTGGTGTGGACCTGGTACTACTAAGCAGCAGAAGGAAAGGAAGTAGTTGCTGCAAGTACAGGAGTTCTGTGACTCAGTTTTTCCTCAGCCAAATCAGTGGCATCAATGCTGGATGGAGATGCTGGTGGCACTGGTAGTAAAGCAGTGATGGCATTGTGGATAATAGCAGGAGTATTGCTACAACCCAGGGAAAGTTATCAGGAGGAAAAATGTTGGGAGTCAGAAGACTTGAGGGTAGTTGCTGTCCCACTCCCACAGTAGTTGAACATGAGCCTGATCATCGTGAGTCACAGTCTTGTGTTTCCACAGATCCTCATGTTAGGCCATCCAAAGAATCAAATGGTAACGAACAAAATTGTGGATGATTTGAATGAGGCTGAGGTTGCAATATCTCTACAGGATAGCATCCAAAGTGAATTTGTGGAAGATGATGATGCTAGCGACCCTATATTGAAACTTGACAAAAGAAAGTTAAGGTGGCTGTAGGTAAACAGTCTCTTTGTAAATTACCCTTAAAGTTCTTCTGATGTAGCTGTGTTTGTGGATGTCCCTGAAGTCATGCTACTAGATTGTGATGTTCAGTCAAAGTCAAAGTTTCCATCACACCAGCAATCATGCATCACACCCGCAGCTCACACCAGCTCAGCAAACAAATTGCTTTGGCCTGTCCCCAGGGGTGACCTCACTAGCCCAAAGGTCTTTTTACTGCAGAGCACCGATGTGGTACAGTGAGCTCCCTAAGGCCGTTACCTCTTTCACCAAACTGAGCCCATTCAAAATGGCCCTCAAAGGTCATATACTCTCCTCACGCCGATGCTAGTGCTTGGGTCAGTATGGCTGTGACTTAGCACCACCAATCACCTGGCTACTGGGTATTAGCCAGTGCCAGCCTGGCCCTGTCTCAGAGTTAAAGCTACATGCTGATACTAGTAATTGCGCATTGACCATCAGTATCACCAGTACCTCCTAGAATAAGTCTTGGGCCAAGTGCCTCTTCACCCAACTGCTGTTTAATTCTCAATAGCATGATTTACTGTATAAATGACAAAATCAGCTTCCGATAACTTCTTGTATGTACAGGCCACACCTTCCTTACTTCCTGAATTGTACACTGACCCTTATTTGCTCCTTAGTCAGACATGTATAATTACCCTCAGTGTTGTATGAACTGTTCATCCCTCGTGTTTCCTCTACCACCTTGTATTATTATATACTACTTATTAACCTGATGCTTTGTACTATGTTTGATGTTTTGTGCTTTGACGAAGAGTCTTTGTAAATGAGTCTTTGACTCAAAGGTTGTATATCTGATTTACTCAACAAATAAATAAACAAATTTCACCTCCCAAAAAAATTGCAGTCCATATGCAGCAGCAGCATCATGTGAAATGTAGGACAGCCAAATCCTAGTTTGGGATTTTTTATACAAGATGAAAAGGAAGAAACAGTGGCAATCTGCCAGCTTTGCCAAGGTGTGTGTGACGTGGGAAAAAAAGTAGCTAACTTGGCACTGAGGGTCAGCATACTCATCTCAAGAGCAGGCACATGGCACTGTTGACTCGGCACCAGAGGGAGCTGATGCTATAGTAGGGTGTTCACCCTCATCAGCCTTAGTGAGCAAGATATCCCTTTCCAAGGTCAGTGTAAGTAGCCATGTAGGTAAAAGCTGTGACTTAACACCAGAGGATTACTACAGGCATGAGGAGAAGGATGACTCTGAATATTCCAGTAGTGGTCAGAGTAGCAGTGGTGGTCCATGTAGTCATTCTACTACATCAACCCTGTGTTTAAAACACATAAAATAACATCATTTATTGGATTGTCACCTGTGTACCCACCCTATGTTAAAAGCCACCCCATCCATGGCAGTTGCAGAGCAGAGACATTTGGCATGCCCAGGGCAAACACCAAACAATGCAATCCACAGTGCAGAGCCTCTTTTGAGCGCACAGTAAATACCCACCAAATCATGTGGTAATGTGAACTCAATGCTGCCATAGTGGAAATGCTTGCAACTGACCTGTTGCCATTCTCCTTTGTGGAGAATACAGGATTCCAGCACTTTGTGGCATGTGCATGTCCCAAATGGAAGATCCCATACAGGACATATTTTGCCACCAGTGCTGTCCCTGAGTTATATCAGACTGTGACAGAGTCTGTAAGTCATGCCCTTCAGCATTCTGCATCACCTTACATTCACTTACAGTAAGTATGGATATGTAGACAAGTGGCAGAACAGTGGGTGGTTCTTATCTGTGTATTACTGCAAATTGGGCACAACTACCTGGGGTTGACTGTGATGGTGGCATGGAAAAGCACTATAATTAGTCAGACTGTGGTGGTAGCAATCTTCATGGGTTTAGACAGCATGCCATGCTTGCAATGCAGAGTGTAGCAGGGTCACATACAAGCAAAACATGCTAGACTTGCTACTGACAGAAACTGATGAGTTTCTGCACCCCTGTCCTAAAAGCTGGCTTCATAGCAGCGATAATGTGTCAAATGTTGTTAACTATATCAGTAATGGTGGGCTTGTAAGGGTTCCCTGCATGGTCCACTGTCTAAATCTTGTAGTACAAGACTTTCTGCAGTACCCTGAAATCAAGCAAATACTGACTGTTGCATGCTGCATCTGTGCCCACTTTGCACATTCTGGAAAGGCCCGTAACCAAGTTAGGCAGCAGCATGCAAAACAGCCTCCTCAGCACTGCCTCAAGCTCGAAATTGTCACGAGATGGAACTCCACACTTTACATGGCAGAAAGCATTCGAGCAGTACAAAGCATCGAGTACCTTGAGATGCACACAAACCATGACAGTTCCGGGGCATCAATGTCTCTGACAACGTAGCAGTGGCAACTCATGGATTCAGTAATACTAATTTTGAGACCATATGAAGATGCCACACAGGCAGTGAGTGGTGACACTGCATCCGTTAGTCAAGCCATTCCACTGCTGTGAGTACTGAGATGGACATTGCTGAATCTGCAGCCTAGCCTTTATGTGGCTGGAGATAGATCAAGCTGTGCATTACTCAAACACATGATTACAGTCTTATACAGCAACAGACACATTGCCACCATTCAGCAATCTCCAGAATTTGGACTAGCCACAATACTGAACCCATGCTACAAATATGGCATTGCATCCATATTGACGGGTGAGCATGATCAGATTCAAAATGTCACTGGACAGCTGGTCAGATTGGTTCATGGGTCACAGATGTCATGTGCAAGGTCTGCAATCTACAGCATAACCAGGCTGAAGGTCACTGTGGTCACAGTGCCTCCAATAAGGTGACTGAACAACAAGGACTAGTGTCAGCTGAACAGCTGCCCATTAATCCACTTTGGGATGCTTTGTCCCAAGTTGGAATTTGTGACCTAGAGGAAGGGAGTGAAGAGGTGGACGACTCATCAGGATTGTGGAGATCACAGAGCAAGGTTGAGGACTTGTGTCAGAAAACAGGCATCTGACAATATTGGACAATCCTCTGGTTATCTGGAGTGGCAAGGTGAATGAATGGCCAGCGTTGACATCAATAACACTGAAGTACCTGACCTGCCCACCCTCTAGTGTAGTAAGTGTGGAGAGGGTATTTAGTTCTGCAGGGACTTTGTGTGTGACTGTCATACTAACCTATGACCTACAAATGTTGGCATGCTGACATTTATCAAAATGAATGTAAGTCACATTCCAAATAGGACAAGCACATTTATGTTTGACCCAGTCATGATGATGATGGTGGTCCTGATGAGGGTGAAGCAGACCATCCTGGTGGCAATGTCAAAGGTGTTCCATTGAGGTTGATAATGCGCTCATGGAAAAAGAATTTCCAAGTCGGGTCAACTCCAGTGCTGAAGATTGGAAGATTAGGGGCTGCTTCCTCATTGATGAGGACGTTGGTGGAAGTGCATAAAGAAAAACTGGCATTAAAGTACTTCTTTTGTTTCTAAGTTTTATAATGACATGTCATTAGAGGTCACCTACGCCTTCCTTGCTTTTCCATTACAGTTCCCAGAATGTGTGCAGTCATTGTTACCTGCAGTCATCTAAATACATGTCACCTTGTAGCCACTGACATCATACTGATTGAATGAGAGATAGCCTGCCACTGAAATACATAAGACTCCCCAGCCAGCTACCCTGCTTGTTGAGAGAGAGAGACCTTGTGCCTTTGCCCAATATAAGACCCACAGCCAGCCACAGCCACCCTGCTTCTTGAGAGGAGAGACAGACAGACAGACCTTGTGCCTTTGCTCAGTATGGAACCCTCAGCCTGCCACAGCCGCCATGCTTTTGAGAGAGAGAGAGGCAGACCTTGTGCCTTTGCCAATATAAGAACCCACAGCCAGCCAGCATGATAGGACATCAGCTGTGCATGCAACAAGTGGCAACCATCAGGAAAGTACTGTACCATCTGCTTTGTCTGGCTTGTGCCACATACAGTACTGGCTGCCAGCTAACACTCGCTTTTCTGATGCCATGGTGAGTTTATGTCCTATGAATATACATTAATTTTATTTCTTATTATCCCACTTCAGTACTATAGTCTGTTTTGCAGAATTTTGTTTTATATTGTCATCATCATTATGAGCCAGACTAGTCACATTTTTACTGAAATAGTCTCCAAATTTAGCACCGTTGTTTTAAATTTGGTAATTAAAAATAACTGAGTCCAAATTAATAGGATTCCAGCATTCAGTAATGATGGACTATTCTTTTAAAAAGTTACTTTGTTGTGTTAGATGATTTTTTTTCAAATATATCTGCATGATCAGTACAAGATGATATTAGAACAAGTAACATGGAAATACTTGTGGCACAGTGAGCAATCATTTATAATGTTGGTTGTTAACTTTATTTCCCTGAAGGTGTTGCACTCACGAGCTTGCGCTGCCAGCAGTGCACCATCACACAGTTAACATTTCATTCATCAAGTAATTTACAGTAAGTATGAATCTCATCTACTGTGTTTTTGACTTGAGTTGTGTTATTAGCCTTTTCCCCTTTTATACAGGTACACACTATGCCACTATGGTCAAATAAAGGCAAGTGATTTTCTATTTTTTCTCAGGTGACTGTTTTAACTTGCAATCAGACAGTCCTAGACCAAAATGGATACAAAGTACTGTAATTGCACCAATGATGCTGTTTTGGTAACTGGATAGATGCGCTAGGCAGGACCCCTATTGTCAGTCATGATCCGGAGAGAACAAAACAAGTACAGAAATCAGATCAACCACTACAAGGACACCAAATGAAATAAAAAGGAGTTGCAGGTACAATGGAGCTGGCACAGAAAAATTAGGACACAAAACTTTGCAACAATCCATGTGACAAAAATGACTTAAACAATAAGTGCAGTAATCAGGAGCAGGCAACCAGATACAGTAACAAGTAACAGATAGTTTCAGCTGCAGCAAGACCAGCAGCGAGCATTGCCAAAGTGTCAAGTAAGGTTAATTAAGTGCTAAGGAAAGTAAGGTCAGCGGGTAATGGAAGGTGGAAGGGGAAGTTAACACGTATAGGCATCAAGGGAAGTGAGGTGGGTAAACAGAGCTCGTTTCAATGCAGTGTGCAATTTGGTACACTTGAGATGTAGAGGAAGGAGTTCAGAGTTTGGGTGCATACTGGGCAAAGGATTGTTCCCCATTTTAGTGAGGCAGGGAGCACAGAGAGTAGGGCCGGTGGTGGACCAAAGTTGGCGTTGAGACACTGGGGTGAGAGCTCAGTGAGGGGCAGACTGGGAAGATCGAATAATGTTGTCGACTAGGCAACCAAGAGCGAATGCACACTTGGATGAGGGAGAGCCATCGTGAATCTGTGTATAAAGACAATGCTGGGTAAGGAGGGGCAGACAGAGCGAATCTGCAAATATTGTTGTCTGCGACATCCCACTTTTGAAGGATGTCTGCTTGGCTCTGTCCAAAGATAGGCAGAGCATAGCAGAGCCCAGGTAGAAGAGACCTTGGGCCACCAAGACCCTAGCTGCAAGGGTGAGGTGTGTCAAACATGGTAGGCTGAGCCAAATTTAGCACTGACCAATTTACAAATGGCATTGACATGTAGGTGGAAGTCAAGGGCAGGGTCAAGTGTAACCCGAGGTATTTGAAAGATGGGATTACATGGACAGGGGACTCGTCAAGACAGGCAATGTGTAGTGTGGCAGTAGAGGAGGAACATTTCCTCGAGAACCAAAAAGCACGCCTGTGTCTTGGCACACTAAGGAATAGGCGACTGGAAGAGAGCCATTTTTGGGTAGAGTGAAGGTTCGAGGACAGGAGCAAGTTGATCTGGGGTACTGAGCTGGACGATACATAAAGGACCAGATCATTGGCATATACCAGGGTACAACGATGAGAGGAGATGGTGGGTAGATTATTAATGAAAATAAAGAAGAGCAGTGGCCCAAGTATGGACCCCTGGGAACACCTGCAACAATGGGAGCGGGAAAGAGAGGACCTTGTGAAAGGAAACAGCTTGGGAGAAGTCATGCAGGTAGCTCAAAAACCAGAAAAGAGCAGACCTAGAGGCCCTGAGGAAGCTGAGGCGTAGCAGGAGCAGGGATTGGTCAACTGAGTTGAAGGCTTTGGAAAAATCAATGAAGACCACCCCAGTGAGATGACTGGAGTCCATGATGGTTCTGATGTCGTTAGTAAATTGGGCTGGGGCTCGTTGGTGCTGTGACTTGCATGAAAGCCAAGTTGGGCAAGTGAGAGGAGGTTGTGTTTGAGCAGGAAGGCAGACAATTGATGGTGTATAAGTTTCTCCAGGAGCTTGCTGAGCATGGGTAGAAGAGCTATTAGGTAGTTCACAGGGTTTCTGGGGTCCTGTTTTTAAAGATGGAAATAACTCTATCCATCTTCCAGGAGTGGGGACAGTGGACAAACTAATAGAGAGGTTAAATAAGCGAGTGAGTGGCCTGGCCAGGAGGGATGCGCTCAACTTGAGGATCCTAGGTTCCAACCCATCAGAACCCACACAGCTATGGGCAGGGACCTGTCTCAGGAGCAGTAGGACATCTTCCCAAAGATGGGGGCAAGATTAAAAGAAGGATGGTCACCAGTAGCTGGGCGACCGGGGAGGTAGGGCCGTTGTACTCAGGGTGGGAGGTGAAGAGGGCGCTAAGGTGGTTGGCAATGGTAGTGGGATTGTTACGAATACTTTGTCAATTAGCATGTCCTGGGGTCTTGGGTATGGGAGTTACCCATTACATGGTAAATTTGTGACCAGTAGGCTCTGGGGTTCGGATACGAGGCCTGCAGAAGTCCTCTGAAGTAGTTACTCTTGGCAGAGCAAATCTCTTTTTACATTAGTTGCATGAGGTGTGGTAGGCCTCCAAAGTCAGCATGAAGAGAGGAGGCTTCCAGGTAGCCCAGAGCTTGTCACGAGCTTTAATCAGCTGGAGAAGAGGCGGTTCAGCTGCCTAGTGTGCGAAGCCCGACCCACCACCTAGTAGTTAAGAGCAATTAAGGTCTCCGTGAAGTATTTCATAGCTAGGTCAAGGTTGCACATATTGAACAGGGGTGACCAGTCAATTTGCCAAGGTCATTTAGGAAGGCAGGTGGGATGAGGCAGAGTAATCTGACATTGTGATGACCCTGTGGGGATGGAGCGCAGGCATTCCAGGTACAGAAGACAGGGAGTGGTCACTGATGCAGTTTTCCAATTACAAGTACATTGGATACCCTGTCAGGTCTGTTAGAAGACCCAGTCTACGACGAGTGGCTGGATCATGAGCTAGAGTGCCTAGTGGGTTCGGAGACTAGTTGAGTGAGGTTGACCTTACAAATCTGGTAGCAAGGAGGGGAGTTGGGGCCAAGCCAGTCCTGATTGAAATCCCCAAGACAGATAACCTTGTTGTTCTTTGAAGCTAGGGGTATGAAGTTGAGGAATTCATAGAGGCCTTGTTTGCTGACCTTGGGGGAATGTAACACAGATAACCTGCAGCCTTTTGGCCCCACCAAGTGTGATGAGAGGTGAAGCACCTCACAGTACATAAACTGGGGGCATGGCAGAGGGATAAGTTAAGGTGAGTCTTAGAGTAGATGGCAAGAGCCTCCACCCTTTTAGAGGATGGCCGATTGGCACAGACTTTGTTATAGCCAGGATGGTGCACAAGGTGTCAGGAAGTGAGGATTTGAGCTACATTTCCGATATGCCCACCAGGTGGGAGCATAGTTATCAGCCTATGCTCGACCTCAGGGTGATCGGCTAGAAGGCTTCTAACATTAATGTGGGCAATTTTCAAGCCTCTCACTTGGGCAGCGGCCAGGAGTGAGGGATTAGTAGTGGGAATTAAGGTAGTAGGGCCTGGGTTGGTCTCAGTGTCACCAAGAGGATAGGGCAATGGTCACAATCCAGGTTGAAGCTAGGGCAAAAGCCATGGAGACTTGGGCATCAGAGGGACGTTTGGGTCCACAGAGATAATATCTGAGAAGGCCAAGAGGTTTAGGACTGAGGTATACGTGTTTGGCATGCTGTGGGGAGACGCAGGGAGGAGGTTAGAGAAGGTAATATCTTCCTGTTCCACCAGAGAGAGTGTGACCAGTGTGAAGGACAGAGGGAGGGGTACAAGGATATCAAAAACAGTGAGACAGCCTAGAGACAACAAGATGATGAGGAAGAGGGTAGGGAGAGGCATGGCAGCCAGAAGGACAGTGGGAGGGATGGAAAATAAAGGAGAGCTTAGAAAGGAGGGCAGGGGAATCTGAAGGAAGTGCAAGTAGCAATTAGGAGAGAAGCCACGGCAGTCCCACTAATGTGTATTATGGGGCAGCTAATTGAAGCAGTCCGAGGAATGATGCGAAAAACCTCAGGCAAGTCATGCTATTGGAGGAGGAAGATAATGTAGCTAGCGGACGACGATGACAGGCTGTCAGACTGAGGGTAGCCCTGAGAGGAGAGAAGTAATGTCACTGACAGAGTGAAGCAGAATCAAGACAAAGTAGGATTTCAGTGGAGAATAGAGGGCCTGAAGAGGAGGAGGAATACAAGAGCCGGAGGACACACCTCCATAGTGGGAGGGACCAACCAGAGAGCAGGTGGTGGAGCTACCGAGCATTTAATCAAGGTGAAGGAGGGGTGGGTGGATGGCCCCAAAACCTAACTCTGAGTGCAATTATAGAATGTGCAGCCCTCAGGAGTTCTTATCAAAAGACCAGCACAGTTTTAAGTCTAATTCAGCAAGCTTAGGTCTCACGGTAGTTACTGGCTGCCCGAGGGCAACAGGAGCAACCTGCTGTCTGCAGCACCAACGCTGATCAGAAACAATTAAACTGGGCACACAGTGCAGTTTAAATGGCAGCAGAGACAATGAAATTAGGCATAGGCTGCCCTGAGGTTAGAGAGCTGAAAGCAGCCTGCAGCACCAAATTTAATTAAATTGCTGAGAAGGAATAAATATATCCAACCAGTCCAGAGCAAGCACATTAGGTTTATTCAGCACCAGAGGGTATCCAAGTTGCAAAGCGTTCGGACAGCAATCGGCTGGAAACAATAGGGTTCTGAAAAAGGCATCAAGTTACAATTTCAGGCTGTTGTGCAATTAGCGGTGTCCTGGGCTGTACCTGCATTGGGATGGCAAGTGGGCAGTGGAGCAGCTCCGAGGGTGGGGTTCCCAGATCTAACCGGACTACACTGGGATAGTGAGTGGGTGGTGGAGCAGCTAAAGTGGGTTGCCAGGTTTAGCTGGACTGCATTGGGATGGCGAGGCGGGCATTGGAGCAGTTCAATGGTGGGTTCCCAGGAAAGTATCAGTCTGATTTCCTCTTCACCTTATGTATCCTTTCTTTTCTTTTTTCTTATTTTTCACAGGGGTGAAGTATGCAGAAGTGGTCAAATACAGGCCAGATAATATCTCTTTTTCTACACAGATGAGACAGGTGTACTTCAGTATGCAAGAGTCTACAACTCGTATTCCTGATCGGGACCGTGAACATTGGTCCAGTGCGTGTCAGTAAACTTCATTATTTTATTCACAGGCATTTAGTAATAGCTATGTATTTAAAGATGGATATAAGAAAAGGCAGGAAGAACACCGCTGGGTACTGAATGGGTACTGGAATGAACTATGAATAATTTCTGCTTCATCTGTTTGCAGGTAACATCGAGGTGCTGCAGACCTGTGGAATATTCCAATCTCAAGACGGAGAACATTTCAGATACAGAATACCTGGAAAGAGAAAAAATATTAAGGAAAATTGTTTTCCAATGAGGTACCCTCCCCAAAAAATACCTTTCATGGCTTGCAGTTGTAGTACTGCGAAGTCAACAATCAGACACATGTAGAACCCATCTGCAGCGGCAGTATGGTTTCATCAATCTGGTTGTAAAGCTGGGTGATATGACCTGAAACTGTAAAAGAAAAGAACAGAAATGAGAAATGGCCATAACTTACTCACCACTACAGTAACAAGCCCCTCCCAAAAAATTAAATTTTAAAGTACCACATTAGACAGTGGCACATATGTACAGCATATGAATGTGATCATAGCCAACACACACGGTAAAGGAAACATTCGATATGTATGATGATGATTCCTGGAAAGGAACAACCAGATGGACTGCTTACAACAAACAACAAGATTCAATACAAATTAAATAGCAGTGTCTCTCAACAAACATGGCAGCGACACATACAATAACTTACCATTGGTGGTATGAATACACACACACATCAGGCAGCATGTTTGAGTCAACGCAGCAGAAGACATTTCAAGAACATCAAATTATACTTCAACCCGTGGTTGTCTGTAGCTATCATCATTCAGCAACACACTGTACAACAGCCCCAGCAGCAGCAGCAGTCTACGAACAGCACTGATAGTGAACAGCACATCTTGAAGCTCTCCTTGAAAACTCTCATTATGTATACTGGTATTTTTCTCAGTTATCATATCACACAAGATGTCTCCATTTCATTCTCTTAAAGGTCTGTCATGTTTTTCGAGTTTATCATGAAATTAAAACAACAAGACAGCAGCAACAGGTGTCACAAGCAATTTTCTCACTTAGGACACTGTTACATGGTTCTGACTCTCTTTGTAAATTTTCAGCAGTGAGGCAAGAAATAGTTGGGACTTTTCTGAACACTTTTGTTGTGCTTATTCTTAATCGGGACTTCTTATGAAATTAAAACAGCAAGATAACAGCAGCAACAGGCGTCAGCAAGCAATTTTCTCACTTGGGACACTGATAGACAGTTCTGGCTCTCTTTGTAAATTTTAGACAAGCGGCAAGAAATAGCTGGGACTGTTCTGAACACTTTTTATATGCTTATTCTTAATCGAACACTAATACCGCATGCTGAATTATTGAGCCAGATAGCAGTAGAAGCTGGCTACTTTGACATAAGATAGGAAATTTTTTGTGGTTTTGTCATTGTAGGTGATTTGGGGTATTTTGATTTTAGTTGTGGGTGGACTAAGAAAATTTAACACAGTCAGCAGTAACAAAAAATAATATAACATGACAATTAAAGCAGCAGTGCAAGAATACGGTGACAATTTTGATGTATACTTTTTATTCTGTTTAGATTGCCCCTTATCTAATGATTGTATATGATACCTTTTCCACAATTTAAGTCTGCTTTAGTACTTTTTTCACAACTGAAATAATAAAGGAGTGCTCCTTTTAATCTGGCTTGGATCAAGTTTTCATCAGTATTCTCAGCTGTTTTTGTATATCAATTATTTAAAATCATTTCTGTTGTGACTAAAATGAACTAGCATGCAGCAAGCAGTGCTCCGTGACCTTATGGAACAGTAGGTATTCAAGAACAGCTGGGAATAGTGATGAAAATCTGGTCTGAGCAGTATTAAAGGAGTGCTACCTTTATTATTTCAAATGTAAAAAGCACTAAAGCAGACTCAAATAAATTGTGGAAAAGAGGGCATCATACAAGTCAGTAGATAAGGGCAATCAAAATAGAACAAAAAAGTATAGGTCAATATTTTCACCTGATTATTGCACTACTGCATTAACATACAACAGAAGAAAACATTAATGTAAAAAAAAATGATATACTTATTTGGCATGTAAAAGATTATTAAGAAGGAAAAGCGGAGGACAGGAATTTTTTTAACCTTTATAATTATTTTGGTGTGTTTTCCATATATTTTGTTTTTCTTTTATGTTTTTTTAAGGTGGGGAGAACAGTGAGGAAAAATAAACATGGAACCTACACTACATGTTAAGACAGAAAACAAAGAAAACTATATAAAGCTACTGGGCTTGAGGCTGACCAATCAGCATGCGTAGCATACTAATCATTTGCAATTGCTGAGCCTCCATTCTGTCCAACTGCTGGTGAATTTGGTTGAGACCATTATGCAGGTAGTCAGCCTTAGTCCACAGGCTGGCCAGGTCTGCTGTGCGACTTCTATTTCTGCTGGGTTGGCTGCAGCTGTGGAGCCACCACTTGCTCAGCCCTCTCCTTCTGCTGCATTTTGTATGATGTGCAGGTTGTCACTGTACTGCCCCTCTTCAACAGCACTCTCCACTGCAGGGGCGGTTATAATTCCTGCACCTTGGCCTCCCACTGGGCATGGTGGTACACTAACAGAGTGGGTTCTTTGGCCACTCATGCTCAAGTGGATACCGTTTCTACTGTGACACAAGCATGCTGCAGATGTTGCATTCACCACACTTGGGTCACCTGGCAGTGTAGTGAAAAACAGCCACACTGGCGAGCTATGGGAGGACCAGGCACAGGCATGGGGGGCAGATGTTGTAGGCTGCTCTGTAGTTGGGGGTAACAAGCTGCTGCTGCTGATGTTCTTGTTCCTGCTGCTGTTCTTGTTTCTGCTGCTCCTGCTGCTCGGCCTGCTGCGGGGGAAGGGGTGTCGGTAGCCACGGTGCTGCAGGGGTGGCACCACTAACATCCGAAGAAACAGCAGCTGCTGCTTTCTGGTGCCCTGCTTCCACTGGCAGTGGCAACAACATTTTACAGAGGAACACCGAATTGAAAAACATTGCCCCTGTTCAGGCGAATGGTTGCCAAGGCCCTAAGCATCCTTGGGCCATGAGGAACCCCATTTGCTCCACTCTCTCCATTTTGAAAAAAAAAATTACTAAACGATTACTAATAAAAAAAGGAAAAACAGGAACTGAATCAGAGAAAAAGGTGCACTATGGGGATGAAAGTGGTTTAAAATAAACTCGGAATCTGGAAAAAAGGATGAGAAGCAGAAAACTGTTTCTTTTACAAGTTTTGATTAGCCCACTAAGCTATACATCTCCTGCTCGGCAAAGCTAAAGTCAAAGTGAAACTAGGTTACTGACTTCCTGCCTGATTCCTTCCTGCCTGCATCATGTGACCTGCAAAAGTCAGACGTGTGATCTGTGACCTGTTTCTCACAAACTTAGCCTTCTCACAATGTAACCTGAAATTAATGCAAAGTCCATTAAAGCTAAATTTCGACCTTGGAATGGAAACTTCTATGTAATGTTAGCGGATGTGAAGTTGCTCACTTCTGTATTATTTACGCAGATGTAGTAAACTTTGCTGCATCTCTATTGTACAGTTCTGGCAATTAAGACAGATTCTATGTCTGGTGTTGGGCACAAAACAGATTTTTGTATCCAATTTGAACAGCAGAATAATGTCTGTCATTTTACTAAAGTTGACAGAGTAAGGGGTCACTTATATGTGAAGTCGATTTATAGGTGAATATATATGGGTGAGACCATATGCACTTTGCTTCCACAGCCTTTCCTTTCATTTTGCTTCCACAGCCTGCTGGGACCCCTGTGTAACTGACCCTTAGATTGATAGGCTGTCCTGTCAGGAAGAGAGATGGATTTGTTCAAACAAAGAAAAAGTTATACCATTTTCACACTCAGTACCTCCATTACTCCCAAAGTTGTAAGTTGTTTCTGGACAGTCATTGAGCTTGTAATTCTTGTATTCACACGAGAGAACTGAGGCAGAACTGGACCAGTATTCACTGTGCAGTAGAAGAACTTTTAGTTTCACATAGACTGCTGACTTCATTAAACAGTAGATTGCTACTTGTCGAGGCTGGAAGCTATTTCATGTTAATTTTAATGTATATTAGTTGCTTTCACACACTGATGTTTTGTTTGTTACTCCTGGAGTGCTATAGCTAATTCATTAAGATTTGTTATTTTGTAGGAGCTCGGTGAAGCTGCTTCCTGGTTTTCCTGTAGTGTAAAGGCAGATGGTAGCAATCCAGCCTGACTGTGCACCCACTGCCATAGTTATCTCCAGTGGGAAATGGGCATAGCTTTGAAAAGAGACAAATGAGCGGCTGGGATGCTGTCTACTAGAGCTGGATTTGGAAATTCTGCAAAGAAGGAATAGGACTGAACTAAGCTGCAGCTGAGTACTTACATTGATACCATTTTCACACAGCTGAGCTCCTACTTTGCAGAGCAAATCTGAACATCATTAACATTGTGTGGAACAACCTCATTAGGTAGTATTAGTTAACGCAGTTCAGATCTTATTTGCTACTTGATCGGCATCCCATTTAAAATCAGTTGCTTAATAAGTACTACTTCAAAGTGCAGTTACGCGTTATAGTTGCTATTAACTCCTAATGTAAACTGTTTTAGCAAGACATGGCATAGAGCAACCAAAGCCTCAGCTACATTGGTAGGAAAACACTAGGAGGCATCTAGGAACAGATAAAGAGATGGATTCCTTCCAATCTGATCTGGAACCCTGCCTTGAAACTATTGCCCTTTTATCACTCCGCCATTTCTTCCTTTAATAGCCCTTTGAAGCCATCCAACCTGCTTTGAACCCAGCAGTGGTGCATGCTAGGTAGGTTTTCCACTTATCCACCACTCTTTCTCCATGAAGAAGAACTTCCCTGCAATCTTTCTGAATTTTCACCCCGGCCCCCAGAAATTTAGGGTTATGGCCCCTTGTAGACGAATACTTACCCACTATGAAAAGTTCAGAGTGGTCAACCCTTGCAAAAAACTTTGACGGCTTTCATCATATCCTCCTTTCCTTTTACCTTATTCAAACAAGAAAAACAGACCTGTTAGTGTAACCTCAGTGGTAGGAAAAGTGATGGAATCACTTCTGAAGAAAGAATTGTTAAATACCTAGAGGCCAGTGGGGCACAGGACCCAAGACAGCAAGGATTCACAGTGGGAAGGTCATGTCAGATGAATCTAAAAGATTTCTTTGACTGGGTGACCAAAGTAGGAGACCTGGGAGGGGCTATGGACATAGTCGACCTAGAATTTAGCAAGGCATTTGACACAGACCACACAAAGATTAATAAACAAGTTAGCCAGCCTGGGAGTGGGTCCCAGGGTGGTAGACTGGGAAAAAAATTGTCTGGACAACAGGACACAGAGGGTAATAGTAAATGGAATCCACTCTGAAGAAAGCAGGGTTACTAGCGGGTGCCAAAGGTTTCAGTACTGGGATGGTCCTTTTAATGTCTTTATAAGTGACATTGTGGAGGGACTGGAAGAAAAAGTATGCCTCTTTGCAGGCGACACTAAAATCTTCAACAGAGTTTAACACAAGGGGAATGGAAAGTATGAGAAAGGACTTGGCAAGGTAGAAGGAATGGTCAAAAGTATGGCAGCTTAGATTCAATGCAAAAAGTGCAAAGTATTGCACCTGGGAAACAAAAACCCAGGAAAGAGTATCCAATTGGCGGGGAGGGGGTAATGACAACAACAACAAAATGGAAAAGGACCTGGGAGTAGTCATATCATATGACCTAAAGGTAGGCAAGCAATGTGAGAAAGCAGTAAGGAGGGCTGGGGGGTTATTGATTTGCATAGGAGAGACATCACCAGTAGAAAACAGGAAGTTGTTATCCACTGTACAGACAGTTGGTGAGACCCTATCTGGAGTACTGTGTGCAATTCTGGAGAGCCCATCTCTGCAAGGACATAGACAGGAGGGAGTCAGTTCAGAGAAGGGCAACTAAAATGGTGCAGGGTTTACACAAGAAGCCATACAAGAGAGACTAAAGAAGCTTAATGTGTATACCCTCAAGGAAAGGAGGAGAGGGGACATGATAGAAACTTTCAAGTACCACAAGGGAATAAACAAAGTCCAAGAGGGTAGCATCTTTCAGAAAAGAAGTGCAAGAACAAGGGGCACAATTTGAAGATAGGGGGACAGCTCAGGGGCAACATGAGAAGTATTTTTTCATGGAAAGGATGGTGGATACATGTAACAGCCTTCCTGAGGAGGTTGTGGGTCAAAAACAGTGTGGGGGGCCTGTCAGCACAGCAGTAGGGCTACCACTCATGGTGCCAGCAACCTGGGTTTGGGAGACGGACTCAGGCAGCTGCAGGGCTGGCCGGGGAGGAGGATTGAGCACCCATGGGCTGCTCTCCTCCTCTGGGAGGGTGGGTTGCATGTCCCCACTCTACCACCAGCTGGATGACCACGGTGGAGGTGCAGTGGGACAGCATGCAGCAGGGTGGGAGGACGTTGGCAGGGAGCTGGGCGCTGGCACGTTATGATGTGCTCCACCCCTTGGCTCTCCTAGTGCGCTAATGTTCTGAGGATGGCACCTAAAGAGGAAGAACCCACAACAGATGCCTGGAGAAAGGACCCAGCTGCCCGAGAGAAATCAACAACCAGGCTCCAGATGGGGCCTGTGCAGCATACCAACACACACTCATGGACTGGAGGGGACTATGGAGGGGTCCCCTCCTCTCCACCCAGGGCAAACCGAGGCTGGATGGGGCAGTATTGCCAGGACTTGAGAAGGAAATACCTGGGGAGGACCTACGGAGCGTGCCCAGTCTAGGGATCCTAAGGAAAGGGTCCCAAGTGGTGAATAAGGAGGCATAAATAGAAAATTAAGAAAAAAAAACAGTGGGGAATTCAAGAATGCATGGGACAGACATAAGGCAATTCTGGTGGGGGTAGGAAGAAGTAGGCTGTTGGTTAACTAGGATCTGCAGCTTATCAAACAGGTAGGGAAATGGGCAGACTTGGTGGGCCAAGTGGTCCTTGTCTGCCGCCAAAGTCTATGTTTCTCTGTTTCTTACCTCCAGAGAGTGCAAAAGTAGACAGCAAAAATAAATCACACTCACCACTACCACTCCTTCAAGGCTCTCAAATCTTTCCTCATATGATTTGACATGTTATCCATGGATTTTTGTGTTGGCCCTCCACTGGATGATCTCCAGTCTATCACAGTGTTTTGTAGGTGTGGACTCCAGAACTGAACATAGTGCTCGAGGGAGTCTCACTAGAGGCCTAAAGTTGCAAAATCAACTCCAGTCTGTGACTGGTAAAGCCATAAAATTGCATTAATGTCATGCCAATGTCTGTTTGGTGCATGCAGGTGTACTTGTAGATGATTGTATTTTGTGTCATTTTTTATTGTATCTGACTTTTATATACTGATATATTTTGTGCCTATGGCCTGATCAAGGCTGAAAAAGGACCAGTAGTCCAGTGCTCTTACCTGGTAAACAAATTGTAAGGCAAAATACTAAATACACCTCAGTATTTCTCTTGGTTTTCATGTCTACTTGTTGGATTAGGAGGTGGCTTTCATACTGGCACTAGTAATTATCACCAAGTCCCTTTCTTCCCTTGACTGGTTCTCCTTGAGTCCATTGATCCAGTAATTTGTTTTGGATCCTTGTTACTAGTGTGCCTGACCTTGCATTTGTTGCCATTGAATTTTAATTGCCATTTGCTGATTATTTTTCAAACCTCTATAAATCCCCTTTCATATTCCTGGTCTGCTCTGCCATCCACCCTACACAAAGTTTGTTGTCATCCACACAAAAATCTTGCCCTGTAAACATTAATCTAGCTTGCTGATGTATATGTTGAAGAAGGTGGGGCCCAGAACTGAAAGATGTGGTAGGCTTGACAGTGGGAAGAGTACTGGCATTTAGGGCAGTGGAAGTCAGGATAAGGTGATGATGGACATGAGATGCTGGAGGCCCTGATGTGGAGGCAACAGAAAGGAAAGGAAAAGGAGGCTGCAGGGGCCAACAAGTCTTGCAGGCCTGGAGCAAACCCAGGAGGACAAGATTACTGTTGGTGCTGTTGCTGCAGAAAATGGGGGCAAGACTAAAAGAGAAGCTGATGGCTGCGATTATTGGTGAAGATATTAGATAGCAAGACTGTGATGAAAAGGGGGCACTGGCTACTGGTACTGTAGATGAAAAAGCTGGACAGTGGACCTACAGGGAAGAAGCTGGTAATGTTATACAAAACAGTTAGGCAGCAGTTAGGGAAGGTCAGCCACAGGAGAAGGTTGCTACACCAGACTGTAAGGATCTACTACTAGCCTTACCAGCTTTCCTACAGTTACACAATGTGATCAGTGTACCCTGGAGAACCAGGATCCAGGAAACAAGGGATGGTTTATACTGTTTTCATCTGAACTATGTGCCCCTTCTTCCTGTCGCTAAATAATTGGAAAAGAAAATGCAGAAGAAATACAAAAAGATGAAAAGTACATTAGATACATCAACATTTCCTATTCCTGATTCTTAAGGAAATGTTTAGACCCTCCCAACCTGACCGAAGCGCATGGCTTATTCCAACACAGAGAAAGACGCTTTAAGTTTAAAACAGGGCAGTCAGGAGTTATCACTCATAAAAAGACAAGAACAATATGAATACTAGTATACTACAAAGTCTTGTTATGGATTCTTGTTCCCTTTTGAGTGCAGGTCCCAACTGGAATATTTCTGAATCAGTAGCAAAAACAGTAAAGGTTTGCTGATATTTCCTTAGCTTTAGTTGAAGAAACTGTGGCATCCATTCACAGCCACGAACAGGTACCAAGTAATTGCTGTGACCACTTAGCTCCATCAGTGACTGCAACTCATTAAGGTTTGCTCAAGAGGCACCCCTGCCTTTTCATGCAGTTGCACATGGCATTGAGACTGTACAAGAAAGCAAGCTTGGCCACTATGTAAAAGTCCATAGACCCATTCAGGAAGGCAGGGCAGCCATGAGCCAGAATGGGATATTGGGAGGGGGCAACGAAGAACAGTTGCAGCAGAGGACTGGGAGTAGTGTATACAGGTAATATCATTGGAACCAGGAAGGAGGACCAGAGGGTCTTGGCGCTGGAACAACTGCCCACTGGAACCATAAAGGTATTGGTATGGAGGGAGGCCTCAGAATGACATGCCCATTCACGACTGGCTAGGAGCATGGCTATGAACCATGCACTGATGAAGTGCTAGGCTGTCACCCAGCAGCAGTGAGTAACTAGCATATAAGCAGCAGGGACCTGCCCCTACTACTTCTGAATCAGCAATTTACATTACACCACTATCACAGTCAGGGAATCTACACTGTGACAAGTGGCTTCTTTGTATAGTGCTAACAGGTGGCAGTACAGAGAGGCAAGCTTTTAACCCCTGTTTGTGCCATCACCTCTTGTGAATAAAATGATAGGTGCATTTCATAAGTGTAGCTTGTAATGCTGCTTAGAGTAATGTGTACTCTTTTCAGCATTTAATTAAGATTAGTGTTACATTCATGCTGACTACTGAGTGCTTTGGTTTTACTGTTGTCAGTACTAGGATTGGTATATGGTTGTAGACAGTGAATCCAACTACTTCTGGCTAGGGCTTGTGTATAGGTTTGTATAAAATGGGTTTCAGAACCCTAGAAACTGCATTAGGCTAAACATAGCAGGCTAGTTCTGCTGGTGAAGTAGTGTTTGTACAACTATTGCTGGGTGGGACGAAGTCACTAATTAATGGGTGTGTATATCACCCCCAAAGGATGCCAACACTGCCTTTAAGGCCACTATGGGCATGGTCCAAGGGCTACCCAGGTCGAAACAAAATATCCTACGGGACTTTAACATCCACTGGGGTGCCTCAGCTGATGCTGAAATAAAATCTGTTCTAACAGAACTAACTCTATCTCATATTATTCAGGCACCTATGAGGCTTAACATGAAAACTGGCAACCACTCCACCTTGGACTGGATTCTTGTTTCCAGACCAGAGAGGGTGAAACTGGCTGGCACTTTCAGCGACTCAGTAAAGGAATAATGCATGACAGGGTGTGTATCGTGCTGGGATAATGCCATGCCTGGAGGGGTTGGGTAACGAGGTTGCAGGCCAAGTGTGTACAATGCCCCAGGCGCAGCATTATCCCAGCATGACACACACCCTGAGTGCATTATTCCCATTATACAATGGCTTGTTGTTATATATAAAATAAAATAATTTTAAAGAATGTTTTATTAGTGTGAAAAAATATTTTGTTTCTTAAGAGGAGATGCAAAAAAGGATATCCTAATGGTCATCTGAAATTCTTCAAGCCTTCAACAACCACTTCGCCACTGCAGGCATGGCATTCGATAATGCACCAGTAAGTAGTCTCCGTCCACAGCTCACCACCCAGCCTCCATACCAAAATAACAAAGATACGATCTTCTTTTCCCCAACCACCATAAAAAGTTGAAGACCATATGCTACTGAGCTAGATACCAGAAAAAGTGCAGGAGCCAACTCCTTCAACCCATACTTGAAAATATCATACCACATACTGCCCCACCTATATCACACTTATTCAACCTGTTCCTAGCCCAGGGCTCTATCCCCGCAGAATGGAAACCACTCATGTTATCCCCTATTTAAAGCAGGGGACCCATGACCTGAACAATTATAGGCCAATCTCTCTTCTACCTATACTCTCAAAAATGCTGGAAAAAGTCGTGGATTTACAGCTGAGATCGTTCTAGACAACTCTACATTGCTTAACCCCATGCAGTCTGGCTTTAGAGCAAAGCATAGCACAGTTATGGCACTGGCCAAAGTCACTAATGACTGACAACGGGACCTTGACAACAAAAATGTGTTTGTGCTGTGTTTTTAGACCTCAGCAAGGCCTTTGATACCATCGACCACTGCCTACTTTCTCCACCTTAAAACCATAGGTATGGACTCAGCCTCACTGGACTGGTTCCAGGATTATCTCTCTGATAGGCAGCAACAAATTAAGACCGAAGGTGAGCTCTCTTCTCTCAAACCAATAAAAGAGAGTCCCACAGGGTTCCATACTAGGCCCTCTACTCTTCGCCATCTACATTAACAACTTGAACCTAGGGATTACAGAAGCCAGTATCCACTTGTTTGCCGATGATACGGTTCTCTACCTAAGCCGTGACTTCGAGCCACATGCACAGATCTACAAACTGAATTCAATACGCTGCAGCATCAGCTTCTCAGCAAAAGCTACTGCTAAATGCAAAAACCTAAAGCCATGCTGTTTACCCCATCTAGCACTAGGGCCTACTCTGCTGCTGCTGGTACTCTTCCTCCCATAACTACCCTTCTAGGCAAAGATCTTGAGTTCGTGCCTAAATTCAAATATCTGGGTATATGGCTGGACATCAAACTCTCCTTTGTGGAGCACACAAGAACTGATGAAAAAGCTTAGGCAGAGGCTTGGCCTCTTCTTCAGAATTAAACACCTTCTGACCGCAGGACTTAAGAAGACAGCTTGTTCAATCAATTTCCTCTCATTAATTGACTTCATCGACATTATCTATGGCCAATGCTCCATCTCACACCTTGCAAAACTGGATGTCCTGTACCACAGAGTGCTAAGATTTATAACTAGTCTCCCATCCTCCACACATCACTGCTCTTTATATGCAGCCATAGGGTGGCCTTCCCTTCAATATAGGTGGTGTAGAAATGCAGCACTCTGGACATTCTGAGCCCTTACCAACAAACTCCCACATTACATTGTTGCCTGCCTCCCCTAGAGCCCAATCAGTAGCTACACACTAAGAAGTCACTCGCTAATTTCTCTGAAAATCCCCAGGATCAGTACCCACTTTGGCAGGGCTGCCATAAGCCACGCTTGCCCTACGCTCTGGAACAGGGTACAAATATCCTTGAGACTCAGCTCTCCTGTCAGCTTTGCCCTGTTTAGGATCATTTTATGACAAAGCGTTTGCAGAAATCTGTAAGTGTTTCCATGGTTCCTAGCTGTCCTACTGACGGTTCCTCCGTATCCTTACCACATCCAGCCACGAACCTAGTTCCTCCCCTTCCTGTTTTAATCAAGTCCACTAGTCAGCTGCCATAGTGGCCCTCGGCACCCAAGGTATAATTTCTCCCATATTACTCTCCTCTCACTGTTTAGCGGACCATACAGACCTCATTAGGGGCCTCTATGCAGCCCAGGACCTCACTCAAGTATAGTAAACGGTCACTGAGGGCTGAAAGCAAAGAATTGTACCTCTGATGAAGGCTTGACTAAGAATGACTAAACATACCACCTCAACTTCTGCATACATGGAGTCTGTATATATACCACAGCAAAGTTGAGGATGCATGTATGTTCCTACAAGAACTCTTGGAATGTATATTGTGCACCTACCACTTTTCTGTAAATTTGTTTGTAACTCTTTGCACATGCTGTACTTTGTATTCTCAATTTATGTATGTATAACTGTCTTAGAGCGATAGCAGGTCCATCTTGTAAATGAGCTTGCTCAATGATGATCGCCTGGATAAATAAAGATTTGATTGATTGATTGATTGATTGATTGGTTATCATGGTCCTCTACATTGGTTCACAGTGCTGAGACTAGACCTGTGGCGTTGTGCTGGGATAACGCCACGGGTCCAGCCCCAAACTGACCAATCACAGTCCAAGATTCTTTCTTGCCATTGTATAATTAGTGATCATATCCAAACATTTCTAATCTGGAGAAATGACTTTACCACCCCACCCCAGAACTTTCTGGACTAGGGACTTCTCAAATTTGAATGCCGATCCTTGCTAAGATCCCTAGCTGGGATAACTGGTTCAGTCAAAACTGCCCCCATTCTTGATGCTGCCCTTGATATCTTTATAAACTACTTTTCTTCTATCGCTAATAGGCATGCCCCCTCAAGCAAATGAGGGCCAAAAGTCAACATGCCAAATGGTTAACGAGAGAGCTCAGATCAGTCATGAGGTCAAGGGATAAGGCCTGGGGTGACTTCAAATCCTCTAATCTCACTGAGGAATGGTTATGCTTCAGAGTTCTGTGTAACAAATACAAGAAGGAACTGAAATTGACAAAAGTTCCTTAGGGATCTGCAGGCATCAGATCTGTCTGACCTCAAAAATTTGGTCACAAGTCAATGCCCTGTAAAAACTCTCTAGGGATACTGACCTAATATGGAATGGCATCCGGCTCAAAGACCTGTCCAAAGCCGCTAATGGAGTTAATGAGTATTTTACTGATCTTAACAAATACAGAAATCCATTGGGTAGTCTCACCACCCAACAGAGCACAACTGATGCAACTGGTCACCGACCGCAATTTCATCTCAAACTCATCTCTCAGAAAGATGTCCTCAATCATCTGCTGAAGGTAAATGCCATGGGTGGAGCCAGCTATGACAACCATACCCCTACCTATTAAGACTAGCTGCCCTGTCATAGCCTTCCCCATTACCTGGATCTATAATAGATCTCTAATTGAAGGAGTGTGCCCTCCCTGTGGAAAGTGGCATTAGTCACAGCGGTGCATAAAGGTGGACTCCAGGAGCCAGTAGACAATTACTGGCCCATTTCCATCCTTCTGACACTCAATAAAATCCTAGAGAGCTATTTTATAACCAATTACAGGACTATCTAGAGAGGTACAATGTTCTGACCCTGAACAGCATGGCTTTGGGAAGCATCATGGGACGGACACTGCTCTTGTCAGCCTGACCAGCTCCATCCAGAGCTCCATGGACCAAGGACTCCTATTCAGTGCAGTCTTTATAGCCCTTACCAAAGTTTTAGATTTGGTAAGCCACCAACTGTTAATCAGTAAGCTGGAATAGCTGGGTCTGGATGACTGTTCCCGAAAGTGGTTTGCAAGCTATCTCAAGGGCAGATCTCAAATAGTAAGGTGTAGAGAGCTCTCTCTGATCAATGGCCCATCCTAGATGGAGTCCCACAAGGCTCCATTCTGGGGCCTTTATTATTTTCATTATTCATAAACAACCTCTCCCAACATTCCAGAGGGACCAACGTCACTCCATACGCCGACGATGCAGCACTCTATAGAACTGCCCCAAACTCTGCTAACCTGAATGAGCAACTAGGCAAAGACCTCCGGTCACTTGAGAGCTCAAACAAACTCATTCTGAATGGGAAAAAAACTAAAGCTATGTTGTTTGGGCCAAGGAATCTTGGCTTGTATTGCTCTTCAGTGCTTTCACTTTGCCTCTCTGATCAAACAAAGATTGGCGGATCAACTCCACTAAGTACCTAGGGGTCCACCTTGACCAAGATGGCTCCTTTAAAACTCACATTAGATACCTAACCAAAACTATTAATCAGAAGGTAGGCTAATGTACCAGCTCAGTCCCTTCCTCACCACAGAATCCCGGACTAGAATTGCTCAAAACACCCTTCTCCCTACCCTTCTCCACTGGGCCCTGTGCTACACTCACTCAGGAGCATGAACTACAGATGATCAGGTCCCTCTATCACAGGATAGCCAGGTTTACCAGCTTAGCCCAGTCCCATGACCACCATTGTCTAATCCTTAGGTCCTTGGGAGGCCGTCACTAGAAAGGAAACTAAACTACCCTTCCCTATGCCTGGCCTTCAAAATAATGCAGGATTGTACCTTCCCCAGCCTCAAAATATGCTGCAGTTGAAGCTGTGTAGCCAATCCCTGAGGTCCTCAGAATGCAATCTGCTCCAGGTGCCAAGAAGTAGGACCTCTGATGGCTACGATACTTCTCCACATCCATCCCTCCTGTGGAACTGCCCATTCCTGTATCCAGTCCGCTACTTCCTGAGAGGCTTCAAAAGCAGCTCAAGTCACACCTACTGAGTTCGAGCTAATGCTACTGTTACAAATGATAAGGTCTTTATCCTTAGGACAGGAACCTGGTTGTACTCAAATTGCAAAGTGTCTCTTAAAATACAATGTAAAGCATGTCTCTGACTCCCTGTAACTGTTTGATCATAAGCTATGTGTTGCAACTGACTAATATTTTGTACCTTTCCTGCTGTATGACCTGTCTCACATGCTTGTGATATGTATAATGTATAAATGTATTGCTTTATGTTACCTGTAATTAACTCCTGGTTGCCCCTGAAAAGGGACCTCTGGTCTCAGTGGGCTTACCCTGTTACCAAAATTAAAATAAATAAATATTACCTGAGAGCTGATTCATGTCCCTATTTAATCTACAGTTAGTTTACTGAACTACATTCTCAAGCTAATAGTGACCCCATGATGAAACATTAACTCAGTTTACTACTGCTTAGCAACTCGGTTTGTTCCTTCAATGCTAAGCGGAATGCAACCTGGGCAGGAAGCACTCAGGCTGCAGAGACTCCCTGGGAAGATTTGCTCACTAGAATCTGTGCAGGTATGCTAATCAGGCATTCCAATAGCAAGGGGAAGAGATCTCACATGCATAACTGGGGCTCTGAAATGACAGGGAGGCTGAGAACTCTAAGGGCTAATCACAGCACAGAAAAGCAGAACAAGATATCTTCTACCTAAGAAAGAACAATCAGTCTGGGACCAGAAGCGAACAAAAGCCTGTCAAGTAAGGACAGAGCTAATGTAAACCATCTTTCATATTCTTTAAACTTAATGCTTTAACTTTTCATTCGTTAACAGTTTAGTAGTTTTAAAAGCTACTAAAACAGCAGGAACTTCCTTAACACGTGTATGCACTTGGGTCAATTTCTTTAGATTTTCAGCAGCTGAAAAATGTTTGTCTTTATTTCTTTAGTTTATCAACATGTTAAGTGCTATGAGCCACTTCAGGGCAGGGGTGTAGCCGGAATTTTAAACTTGTATTCGAGAGTTGATGAAACTGTTGCCCCGTCCCTCCAAAACACAAACCAACATGCTGCTGCCCAACCACACAAACTTTGTTCCACCCCATTTCAGTCAACAATATATAGTAAGCCAGTAATCCTAATAGAGTCACATTTTTTTGAAACTTCAAGTTTATTAAAAATGGCAAAACACTATTACACACGTATCATTATACAACGTGCAGTACAAACATTTTTTTTTTCAATTTTCTTTATGCTCCACACACTGGCCCCATAGGACATCTCTCAGGTGTGGTCACCGGATCAGCCTGATCCCGCTCTGCCTGAGGTCCTGAGTCTCCATCCTGGGATCTCTCCTCCACAACTGCCAACCCCCAACCCCGGCTCTGAGCCACCTGAGGAGGACTGCCTTCGCCTACTGGCACTCTATCTATAATCTAGTAGGGGTGGGTGGAGTGTGGAGAGAGCTGGAGACCTGTTGGGAGTGACCTGGCATTGAATATGGGGGCCATCAACTGGATCCACCATTGCCTTCTGGTGCCAGGGCTTTTTCCATGTTCTAGTGTTCCCGGGGTCATGGGCGTGCAGTGACATCCGGCGCATGATGGGTGCATTCCTGCATGACACCCCCTACCCCAAGTATGTGCTGCTGCAAGTTGCAGTGCTCCCAGTCTCCATTGGGAGCCACTGGAACTGTGGCATGAACTGCCCACCCTCCCCAGGAGAGAGAGCAGTTCAATGGATACTCAATCCTGCTCTCCCCTCCTGACCCCGATGGCCCGAGTCTGCTCCCAAACCCAGATCGCCAGCATGGCACGAGGTGTGGCATCCAGCACCTCAACCCTCAACGTCACCGGGCCAGCTTGTACAAACAAATCTTGACAGTTGAATGGAGTAAATTGCTGTACACTATTAGATAATGTCAGTCTAATATTCACCATTTGAAAATACAGGTTTTGCCTTGCCTTGTTCCTAACCATTGTAAAGAAAAAAAACAAACAAACCACCCAAATGTTTGTGGTTAACAATAAACAAACAACTATCAGATTAAACGGATTGTCTGTGGCCTTTTGTGCAGAATGGATTTGTTATAGTTGTTAAAAGCAGGGGCACAGCTGCTTGTCAGTGCTCCCAGATCAGCCAAAGCATTTTCCTGTAGCAGATCCTAATTTTCCTGTATTTTCCTGTAAAACTTGGGTGAAATTCCGGTATGTTAAGAAAGTATATATATAATATATAATATTCCAACCCCAAAGCAGAAAAATTTGTAAAACATCTTGACAGCTAGCTTCCCAGGCATCCTCCTAGGTAAATATCGCACATCAATGTCCACGTGAAAATAATATGCTACACAGCTAGAGTTACAACTAATATTCTACAGAAACGTCCTTGAGCAACATAGGGAAACCAGAGCCCACACCAAGTGCAAAAACTAAAGTTAACAAGCTGTACACTATAGTTCTCCAAGTTGGGAGCGTGACTCCATGATCATGCAGCACAACAGACTCTCTCTGCCTCAGGGCTAAAGCAGGATTCACAATTATAGGAAGAAAAGCTTTTAAAAAGTAATCTCCTCGACCTCCCCAAGTTTTTAAACACTCAGCCAAAGCAACAACGGTGATGCATGATACAAACTTATCTCTTTGACCTCCCTGAGTACATGTCCCAGCCAAAGCAGCACACAGATCAAGAATGATGCATGATTATTTGATTACCCTGAGACAGGTTTGGTACCTGAATCATTTTCATTCTCAGTTAATGAATAATATTAATACATTTAAAAACTCGAGACCATCTCCTCAACCTCGACCAAATACATGTCCCAACCAAAGCAGCAGCAGATTACTGATGCATTAGGATTACCCAGAGACAGGTTTGGTGCCTGAATTATTTTTCATCCTCCAATGTGGATGGGAGTTTTGTTAATATTCATATTTAAAAACTCATTTCTCCTCGACCTCCAAGTACATACTGTCCATGGACATTAGGGAGGACACACCTGAATTATATGAAAGGAAGACAATCCAGTGTGAACCTAGGAGAAACATTTCTCACACAAATCAACAGGAGCACAACAAATATGTTTTCTGCAGTGGAGATAAGTGAAACAAATTCATAGATGAAGCTAGCAGCTAAAGCAGGTACCCAGTTTATATAGTAGAAAAAATGGTTTATGCAATTGATGCTAGAAGGAAAGTACACAAAAGATTCACTGTTTACCTGAATCACAGACCACTTTATCCTCCAGTGACCAGGAGTTATTTCTTTATTAAATATTAAAAATAAAAACTCACAACTCTCTCCTCAACCTCTCCCACCTCTGTCCCACCTAAAGCAGCACAGATTCATAGAGTTTCAGCTAGAGTAGCTTGATTTAATTTGATGCCAGCCTATACTCAGAGGCAGGTTATTAATATTTTGGTGCTTTGTTTACAGATGATCATCGGTGAGAAGCCAAGAAAGCAGCTCAGGATCAGGCTTGTCTCCTTCACTCTGTTACCGGCACTTTTCTGCAGTAAAACCGGCGAAATGGCAAGGACCAGCAGGGGTGAGGATCCCTCGATGCGGCGGGGTCCCGTTCATTTTTCAAATTTATTTGCAGATTCTTGGAAGGCAGCTCTCAGGCTGGTCGCTCCTTGTCTTTTCTTGGCTGCGAAATTAAAAGCGATGAAATTCGCACAGAACAGATCAGCAACGCTGGCCATAGCTTTGCTTTCTTGGATGCCTGGGTCCGTCAGTGAAACAAATGCTGAAAACACATGGCAGGCTGAGGCGGTGAGAAGCTATGGACAGACAGGGATGATATCTCCTCTCTCGCTCTCTCTCTTGGTGGCAGCAATATTAAATGAAGCAGGAATTAAAGTGCACTGATAGCCAGTTTAAATATTCCCGGGCAGCACTCTGCATCAAACACTTGCAGCATAGCCAATCAGAGACCACAGTTAGTGCATGATCATAGCATGACTGTGGTCTCTGAACCAATCGGGGTCAGGCTTGTGGTAATCACATCTGGTAACTGATCGGGATAAACTCGAGACTCTTGCTGCAATGTTCCCAGGATTCAAAATGATGGCACCAATTTCTCCCATATATTTTCAAAATGAAGAATTCCTTCCCATACCTTGTTTCGAGCCATGAAACCCTGTAAAATATAGGAATCTCCATAGATCTGGGAGCACTGGCTTGTCCCCATGTGCCTACAGTACCAGTGGTTGGCCTAGGTGGGATCAGTTACCAGATGTGATTATTAGGGGATAGAACTGGGGGAGCAGGGAAAACTGCAGTAAGTGCCTGCCTGGTGCCATGGCTTGGAGGACAGGAAGCGCATCCCCAAGATCACGAGAACGGCTGCACGGAGTCTGAGATGGACATCATTGTCCACCTAGGGACAAATGACTTGGCTCATCATGAGATCAGAGCAGTGCAGAAGGACTTTGTAGAGTTGAGGAGGGGCCTAAGACAAGTAGCACACAGTATCCTTCTCAGAGGTGCTGCCTGTCAATGGCATGGGTGAGGCGAGTACTTTGCACCATGCAGTTTAATGAATGGTTGAAAAAATGGTGTGGAGCACAGGGGTTTGGCTTCATTAGGGACTGGGGTTCCACCTGGAAGGACACCAGCCTATACTTTGAGAGGTCTGCATCTGTCCAGGAAGGAACAAGTCTTTTGAGCAATTGGTTTAAATGCTTCATTGGCAAGCTTTTAAACTAGTCAAGGGAGGCACTGATAAGCAGCAGGAAAATCCCAGCCTCCCTACAAAACAGGGTACTAAATGAGAAAAAGACTGAGGTAGAAAGGTCAGTGGGGGATGCTGCAACAGAAGGTAAAGCCATCAAAAATGGAGAGCAATGAGTACCAATGCCCGTAGTCTGGGTAACAAGCTTCTTGAATTAGTGGCCTTGATGGAGGAGGAACATCTGGATATCGTGGCAGTCACAGAAACATGGTACACACAAAACCATGACTGGGACGTAAACATACCAGGATACACTATCTACAGGAGGGACAGAGAGGGTAAAAGAGGAGGAGGAGTAGCTCTTTACATAAGGAAAGAATCAAAGCAACAGAACAAAGGGTAAACAGAGAGGAGAAGAAGCACTGTGGGTCAATTTGGAGACAGGCAATGGTACCACAATCCGCACAGGGGTTGTATACAGACCCCCTCTCAGGGAGGAAATGGACAAGGAAATGATAGAAAGTATACTTAGAATGGCAGAAAAAGGGGAGATATTGCTGATGGGTGATCTGAATATGCCAGATGTTAACTGGAGTGCAGTTGCAGCAGCCACTTCTAAGAGTGGAGTTATTCTAGATGCCCTACAGGGGCATGCCTTAGACAACTAGTATTAGAACCCACTCGAGGGGAGCAATCTTAGACCTGGTTCTCTCAAATGGAGATGGAGAGGATCACAGATGTAGAAGTGGGTAGCCATCTGGGAACTAGCGACCATCGAACAGTATGGTTCACAATAAACACAGCAATAGAGTCAAGCCATACAAAGGCAAAAGTACTGGACTTTAGGAGGCTGACTTTGCCTAAAATGGGTGAGTGCTAAGGAATGCACTAGCAAATGGGCAGGAAGGAGGGTGGAAGAACAATGGGAATAATAAAAACTGCCATCACAGAGGTAACAAGCCTTTGTGTGAAGCAAATAAAACAAAACGATGTAAGAAACCACTATGGTTCTCAAAGGAAGTGGCAGTGAAGGTTCAAAAGAAAAGAAAGCATTCAGGAAGTACAAGGAATCACAGAAGGAGCAGGACAGAGAACTGTATCAGTTAAAGCAAAAGGAAGCTGGGAAGGCAGTCAGAACAGCAAAGGCCCAAACCGAGGAAAAGATAGCCAACTCAGTTAAGAAGGGGATAAAACCTTTTATAGGTACATGAGGGAGCGAAGGAAGACCAGGGAGGGATAATGAGGCTTAATAAAGGGAGAGGGTGGGCAGAGGGTGACTGTGAAAAGGCAGAGATACTAAACAAATATTTTGCTCAGTATTTACAAATGAGGAGAGGAGTTACCTAAAACAAACAATAGAAACACTCTGGATACAGAAGTTGATACCAGCCCATTTACAGAAGAAAGGGTTCTGAAGAACTCTTAAAACTGAAGGTGGACAAAGCAATGGGGCCTGATGGGATTCATCCCAGAATTCTAAAAGAACTAAAGGTAGAACTAGTGACACCACTGACTACCCTCTTTAACAAATCATGGGAGGATGGGGTGGTACCCGAGGACTGGAGGAGGGCAGATGTGATTCCCCTTCACAAAAGTGGGAGCAAGGCAGAAGCAGGAAACTATAGACCTGTTAGTTTAACCTCAGTGATAGGAAAATGATGGAATCACTTCTGAAGGAAAGAACTGTCCAGTATCTAGAGGCCAGAGGGCACAGGACCCAAGGCAGCATGGATTCACAGTGGGAAGGTCATGCCAGATGAATCCAAACATTTCTTTGACTGGGTGATCAAAGTAGTAGATCAGGGAGGGCTGTGGACATGGCCTACCTAGACTTTAGCAAGGCATTTGACACAGTCCCACACAAAGATTAATATACAAGTTAGCCAGCCTGGGAGTGGGTCCCAAGATGACAGCCTGGGTAAAAATTGGCTGGAGAATAGGAGACAGAGGGTAATAGTAAATGGAGTCCACTCTGAAGAAAGGGGTTACTAGTGGGGTACTGCAGGGTTCAGTATTAGGACGGTCCTCTTCAATGTCTTTATAGCGACATTGCAGAGGGACTGGAAGAAAAGTATGTCTCTTTGCAGATGACACAAAGATCTGCAACAGAGGTGATGCACAAGGTGGGGTGGAAAGGATGAGAAGGGACTTGGCAAAGTTAGAGGAATGGTCAAATGTTGGCAGCTTAGATTCAATGCTAAGAAGTGCAAGGTAATGCACCTGGAAACAAAAACCAGGAAGAGTACACAATGGGGGTGAGATACTAACAACAACAAAAATGGAAAGGGACCTGGGGGTAGTCATGTCAGATGACCTAAAGGTGGGCAAGCAATGTGAGAGGGCAGCAAGGAGGGCTGGGGATACTGGGATGCATAGGAGAGGCATCACCAGTAGAAAACAGGAAGTTATTATCCTCTGTACAGACAGCTGGTGAAACCCCATCTGAGTACTGCGTGCAGTTCTGGAGACCCAATCTCCACAAAGACATAGATAGGATGGAAGCTGTCCAGAGGAGGGCAACTAAAATGGTGCAGGGTCTGCACGGAAGACATATGAAGAGAGACTTAAGGAGCTTAACATGTATAGCCTCGAGGAAAGGAGGAGATGGGGACATGATAGAAACTTTCAAGTACCTCAAGGAATCAACAAAGTCCAAGAGGTTGCATCTTTCAAAAAAGAGGTGTGCAAGAACAAGGGCACAATTTGAAGATAGAGGGGCAGCTCAGAGGTAATTTAAGGAAGTATTTTTTCTCAGAGAGGTTGTGGATGCATGGAATGGCCTTCCGGAGGAGGTTGTGGAGTCAAAACAGTGGTGGAATTCAAGCATGCATGGGACAGTCATAAGGCAATTCTAGGGGGTGGGGTAGGAAGAAGTAGGCTGCTGGTTAACTAGGATCTGCAGCTTATCCATTAGGTAGGGAAATTGGCAGACTGGGTGGGCCAGCGGTCCTTATCTGCTGTCAAATTCTATGTTTCTATGTTTCTATATACCAAGCACTGAGTTGGGCTCCTCCTCTAGCACACATTACCAATCAGGCAGAAGTTGGATGACTTTTACTTACAATGTTTAGGATACATTATGACCTCACATCATTTGTACCACATTAGCCAACCTTTCAGCAATCCATTCACAGCAGCACTCATGCATATAAACTCAATTGGGTCACCCATACAATCATGACCTCAGTTTTAACTGCCCACATCTTCCAAAGATCATTCACAAACTCACACTAAGCATCAAGGAGGAAAAACAGTTCTTCAGGTACTTCAGGCTCTGTTTGTGTTTGTTGCCCTGGCCTGAGGCTCGTGTTGCCCCTGGGCAAAGTGCACTGAGTATGCCTGTCAACACCCATGCTTCAGGATATGGGTTTGTGCAGAATTTTATTATTATTTATTTAAATTCCACAGCTGGGGGAAGGTTGTGCCTTTGGTTCCTCCCCATCTAACCAACTAAGTTGCCGCCGCCCCAGTCCTGGGCAGAGCTCTAGACCTCCCTGTCGTTGCCCTCTCAGTCTCTCTGACCACCACAGAGACCAGAAGGGTGGACCCAGGAGGAGCTGCCTGGTGCAAGACTGCGGCACCACTGGCAAGCAGCCTTCATGCTGCCAGGAATTTTTCTGTAGAGTAGTTCCCCTGCTGGAGGAGACATGCAGTGATGCCAAGGGATGGAGCACCACGCTTCCATATGCACTCCTCCCTGGCGTCTGCCTCCTCCAGCCCCTTGTTTCTGCAGTGTTGGTGGTGTTGTCTCCAGCTTCCACCAGGGGCAGCCAAGCACCCGACTGCTGATGACCCCCTCCCCAGAGAAGTAGAGCAGTCCTCTGGATGCTCAATCCTTCTCAGCTCTGCCACTCCCTGGCGACCGTGCTTGTTCGAACACGGGTCACCAGTGTAGTGAGTCCAGTGCCTCAACCCTCAGTGCCACTGGGCGGCTCAGGTTTATGCAGAATTAATGCAAGCTCCTGCTGCATAAAGCATTGCTCATTGGTCTTATACATTACTGCACAGCTGAGGTATGCATTAATTCATCATACATCCATCCCTGTCATAGCTTATTGCCAACATAAACCATTTTCATCGCTGTCCTGCCCCGATCCTCATTGTGAAATGAAATTATGCTGGTAGTCCAGTGGTACTGCCTTTGCTTCCTGGTCCCTGCTGTGAAATGAAAGTACTGAGTAGACCAGTGGTACCTCTCCCACCCCAATCCCCACTGCAACATTATATCCCTCAGCCACCCTCCCAGCACCACCACCCCTACAACCCCTATCTGGCACCCCAATCACCCTACAAAGTCTGTTGTCACAGTGGGAGTGGTAGAGGCCAACTGTCAGAACCCCCTTTAACACCTCAACAGCAGGCTACCATCTGAATGACTAAGACAGAGTGTGCACATACTGTAGAAACACAGTATGCATGCATTTGGTCCCTGTCATTCAGATGGCTGTTGGCTGAGGTGCTGAGAGGAGGGTCTGTGTACAGTCACCATGCACTGCCATGTCCAAGGCCTTTATAGCATGAGTAGAGTGCTGAACAGGGTGGAGGGTGGATGCTGAGTGGACAGACTTGGCTGTGAAAGAGGAACATCATTTTACAACAGGGATTGGGATGGATGGGGAATTCATTGGACACCAGGATGCTTTCTTTTCACAATGGGCATCTTGTAGAGAGTACCACTGGACTACCAAGGTAATTTCTTTCATAATGGTGATCAGGTTGGGAGGATGGTACCAAGGGACTGCCAAGGTAATTTCATGCCACCATGCAGTTCGGGGGGAGACTAAAGGTACCACTAGACTACCAGGAAAAATTACCCCAGTATTGGGGTGGCTGGGAGTTACCACTTGACTACCATAGTAATATCTTTTCACAATGGGCATTGAGGCAAGGGGGTACCACTAGACTACCATGTTAATTTCATTTCACAGTGAGGATTGGGGCAGGTTGTGGGCACCACTAGACTGCCAGAGATTTATATGTTGGTGTACAGGGATGGGTGAGTGAAGGTGGCATAATGGCGAAAGTTCTGCACAGTGCCTCCGTGCATGCATTTATGTAGAGTCATCATGCAGAGCTGCTAATGGCCACCATAATGGAATGCATGCCTAATGTGGTCATTCACACACAGGCCTCTGAATATGGTCACTAGAGCAATAGCAGAAACCCATTTGGGATGTGCTAGCCCTTTGATCCTCAGTGTCTGTTGCCAGCAGGGGCTGTGGTGCGCACATATATGCACATTGTGTGGTGTTAGCACAGCCAGATATTTGTGAAGTCAGCACACCAGACAGAATGCCCTGTGTTATGAATATGCCTCCATGATAAGCCATGTTCAGTTCTTTTGAGTGGCGCTATGTTTTGCGTGGCACAAATGTCTGTGTCTGAATACGGGCCTCGACATTTAGTGCATGTGTATTGTGAGACTTGTGTGTTCAGCTAGTGTGACTGGAAGCTTAAAATGCTGAGTATTTTTCAAAACCAGAAGATAGCCTGTGTGACGCTCTACCCTTGCTTCTGGTTACCTGTATGATATTATCTTATAAATAAATGGTCTGTGTATGAAATGTCAGTATGTGAGAATTTTGCCTTTAACTTTCAAGGTCATAGCTGAAACCACAGGATGTTATAAAACGGACCAGAAGAACCAGTTAATGAAGACTTCCTTACAGAAGGGTATTTTTACCTTTTTATGACCTGCCCATACTTTTGAAGTTGAAACTAAATGTGAGTTTTATGGTTCCTGCAGGAAAAAGGCAGGTTGATAGCAGAAGTGTGTGAAGAGTCATAAAATCCTTCAGATCACACTAGCACAGGAAATCAGCCTAAGGGACATGAGTGTGAGACTGTTAAGTTCAAAGAGAAATGTTTAATTAAAGTCTGTCATATCTGGGAAATGGCTAGTTACAGATTTTTCAAAGCAATGACTCACATCCTCAGAGACACTTATGTCAGAAATTGTCTAAGGAGTTCTAGCTGACCTCATCAAAAGGGGTGGGGACAGATAGAGTTAAAAATGAAACATTGTATATGGGATTGTGACAAGATTCTGGACTCTGACTGGGAAAGCACTTAGAAAGGTAATAATTAGAAAATTAAGTCTTTGTGGTAGGAGTGTTTTGTCTGTAACTTCCTTTTGTTTTACAATATTGTAAGCTGTATGATATATTGTTCTGTGTTTAATTTTACCATTTTATCATATTTTAGTAAACAACCATTTCTTTGAAATACTGCCTGGATGTCTTCTCAGTTTCTTTTTGCATATGATGTATATGGGGTTAAGTCTGACAGCTGTTAAAAGGCTTGATGGTGTTACTAAGCTTGGAAAAGGTAAGACCTGGCTGGGTGCCCTGGCAAAGATTGTACTGCAGTCCGAAGAGGGTACATATCTGAGCCTGTAATTGGGTATGCTAGCATAAGGTTCACAGTTTGAATACCTCCAGAACTTGAGGCTAACAGGTGATTCAGACCCAAAGCAGACAGGAGGGTTACCCTGTCTGTTACCTGTTCACACTATTGCACTCTGAGGTTGGCACTGTGGGAGCCTGACCTGAGTGTATTTGTGACAGATTTGGTTGGCAGCGTGTGTGATTTAAAATATTGGTACACAAGCTTTAACAGTTTAGTGTGTCAGTTTAATATCATTACAGTTAAACACCAAAATAAGACAGCGATTTATTTTTAAAAAGTAAACAGAACTATATCATTTTGCTTACAGTCAACGTTCCTACCTGTTTTATTTTTTTCTAAAGTGCAAGTTAGAGTAGCCATAGTTAGGGAAGAAGATGTCTTCCAACTACAGCGGGTACATTGCAGACTACCTGAGGCAGTTGTGCCAGGACAGAGGTCCAGTATGAGGGAAAGCCAACAAGCAGACCCTCATAGATGCTCTGATGGCCGCTATGGCCAAACATTGAGTCACAGTCCATGACTGGAAACAACAAACCTTTGGTGTGGAGGGGCCAGTGGACAGTGCAGTGTCCAGATCTGCTGAGGAGGACAGCAGGGCCAGTGCAAACCAAGGGCCACAGCAGCAGGGGAAGGTCACCAGCATTCTGGAGCCAGAAGCAATCAGGCTGAAGATGGAACTGCGGAGGATGGAACTGGAGTTGGAACAGTGGAGCGGGGAATTTGAGAGAGAGAGAAGCAGGAGCAGCCAGCTACAGAGGAGAAGAGGAGCTAGAATAGTGAGAAGCTGAGTGAGAGCAGTGTGCTGCAGAAGAGAAGAGGAAATGAGAACGAGAAGTTGACCATGAAGAGTGTGGCGCCTGAGGCAACATGAACTGAAGGAGCTACGACCCAACCACCAGCACCAGAGCAGGTAAGTGGCCTGGGTTTAACTGGAACTACAGGACTGGGTTACAAATTAAATTCCAAATTGATAGCTGAATTTAAAGAGGGAGTATATGGATGCCTTTTAAATTCCTTTGAAAAGTTTGTATTCAGGAAATATTCTTAGAGGGTCCTGGAGCTTCCAGTTATCCCCTACTTACCAGGAAAGCTCGGGATGCATTGGGTCAAATGGACAATGAGGACAGTGATGATTTCAGCAAACTTAAATGCACTGTTAAAGAAATTTGAATTAACTGCTGAATCATACAGAGCTAAATTCTGTAAGCTCAGGAGAAGCCCTGACATGAGCTAGAGGAGCTAGCCATGAAACAACGTCAGTTTTAAAACGTTGGTGGGAAGGAATTGAAGCAAATTCTGTTGATAAAATTGAAAATGTGATTTTGTTAGAACAGTTTTTCTGGGCATGCCCAGCAGAGCTGAAAACCTGGCTGGAGGACCGAGATCCTAAAACAGTACAAGAGGCTGCTGAACTCTCGGACCACTATGCCAAGAGCAGACCTGCTCTGAGAGTGAATGAGGTGGGTGTGGCAGCACAGAAAGGGAAAAGTGCACCTTCAGGGCAGCTAAAACCCTCACTGCTTCCACAAAACCAGTTAACCCCAAGTTTCAAATAAAAGATTTTTCTGAGAAAAGAAAGCGAATGTTGGGTTTTCAAAGAAACTGGGCATATTACCAGGCAGTGTCCCAAATGGACGAGCAATATGCAAAGTGGTGTTAGGAAAGAAATGGGTTGTTTGTGTGTCCCTGAAAGCATGCCTGTAAACATGAGGGAACACATGCACCCAGTCACTGTGAATGGTGTACAGACACAAGGGTTAAGAGACACAGGGGCATCCTGACATTGGTAAAGGGGATCTGGTGGGCCTGGTCAGCTTATACCCAATCAATTGTAACTGCAGAGGATTCACTGGGGAGGAGAAAACCTTGCCACTTGCTAGTGTCCTCCTAGACTAGGGTGAGACAGTGGGGACTGTACAAATGATCGCTGTAGCTGAAACATTAGCTGTTGATGTAATCATTGGCAACAATCTCAAACAGGAGATGGTGTGTGCAGTTACTCACAGCCAAGCGGCAAAGGAAAACTGTGGTGCCCGGACCCCATAGAAGCCACTGTGGAAACCACTGGGAGGCTGGTTCCCAGCCTGGGTCTCCTGATATGGAGAATAATGAAAGGGGTAGAAATTTCCCAGTAGCAGTTATCCAAACAGCTCAGGAGGGTTACTCTGAGGAAGGAGCGGTGACCCATTGTCAGAGGGTTAGGGATGACAGTGATCCTGAGTGCCCTGATGCTAGAGCTAGGGACCCTAGTTTTGATTCTGAAGGGACCTGTCCCATGCTTTGGGAATGTGTAAGGACTTTGAAGCTGCTCAGAAAGTGACCTAGTCTAGAAAGCTGAGGGCTTGGGCAGACTCTGATGGAACACAGGAGGTGACAGGAAACATAACGTGCATTGGAAAAATGGACTGATGTATATACAGGATGCTAATACAGAAGGAGAGGTGTTAGACAGACAGCTTGTCATTCTCCAGGGGTACCGTGAGCAGTTGCTCAAAACTGTACATGATATTCCCTTGTCTGGTTATCTGGGACTTGTCTGCTTTCATGCAGTGGTTGGCCCAAATTTCTATTACCTAACTTCACCCAGCAGGTGAAGCAATATTACAGGTCTTGTCACTGGTGCCAAGAAATAGGAAGGCAGATAAGAAAACCCAAGCTGCCCTAATTCCATTGCCCATAGTGGAGGAGCCATTCCAGAAGGTGGGAATGGATATTGTAGAGGCCTTTACATACCCCAGCTCCTCCGAGAAGAGGTTCATCCTGACTGTAGTGGATTATGCCACCCGGTATCCAGAGGCAGTCGCCCTATCCTCACTGAGGACAAAGTGGCAGATGCCTTACTTGGGATTTTCTCCGTGTTGGGTTTCTTCAGAAGGTTATCACCAATCAAGGGGTTCCTTCATGTTGGACCTGATGAAATATTTGTGGGAGAAGTTTGGGGTGGTGCAGAGATGCACAACACTTTATCACCATAAGCCAGTGGGCTTCTGGAAAGATTTAATGGTACCCTTAAGGCAATGCTCCAAGCGTTTGCTGAACAGCATGGGAGGACTGGGAGAAATACCTTTCCCACCTGTTGTTTGCATACAGGAGATGCCCTAAGAGTTATATGGATGGCAGGTATGTGGGCCCTAGACTTGATCTGGGAAGACTGGGAAGGCAAGCACTCCACCCAGGGAACTCCTACAGTGGATTATGTCTTTAGGTTTAGGAAAGGCTGAATGAGCTTATGGGGACAGCCCAGAGCAACCTGGCAGCTGCCCAACAAAAACAAAAGTGTGGTACAACTGCAGAGCCAAGCTCGCTCATACACAGTGGGTCAGGAAGTCATGGTCCTCATCCCAGTCTGGAAAGACAAGTTGCAGGCTGAGTGGGCAGGACCATACAAAGTAGTCAGAAAGGTAAATGGCGTGAACTATATCATAGAGTTACCTGACAGAAGACATACAGAAAGAATGTACCATATCAACATGATGAAGCCATATGTTAATAGGGCTGACATGGTGTTTGCAGTATGTAGTCCTGGGAGGGGACTGATGAAGGAGACCCTCCTAGACTTTCTGCAAGAAAGCAGTGGGAGTCCTCTGTGGTGGCAGTTAAATTGTCACCCCAGCTGGCCCTGGACTAGATCCAGGAAGTAATGGAGGTTTTAGCAGACTTTGCCCCATTGTTTAGCTCCAAGTCTGGACTAACCTCTTAGTGATGCATGATGTAGAGACAGAGACACAGACACCCATACGGGCGGACAGTATTGGGTGTCAGAGGCTGTCCAAAGGACATTAGGAGTGAGGGGGAGGAAATGCTGGATTTTGGGGTAATCCAGAAATCCCACAGCCCCTGGGCCTCACATGTAGTCTTTGTGCCCAAGCCAGATGGCTCTACTCGTTTTTGTCTGGGCTATCATGGACTGAATGCAGTCACAGTTAGATGCCCACCCGATGCCACAGACGGATGAACCCCTGGACAAGTTGGGAGGGTGACTTACCTTACAACTATTGACCTGACAAGGGGTATTGGCAGTAGAGTTAACTGACCAAGCCAGGAGAGGTCGGCCTTCATCACTCCGATAGCCTGGGTTATTTGAATTTAAGGAGCAGGTTTCTATGTTTGAATTTGCAGTCTCCATTATTTACAAAGTGACCGTTTCTGTCTACAGTAACAGATAATGCAAAGTATTGCCTTCCATTATGTTTATTTTCTTGTTTCTGCATTTTCTTTCATGTGCCCAGTATTCCATATGCTTACCAGGCGGTTGTGAAACGGAAATGATGCAAGTTCGGGAAATGACAATCATTTCCTTTACTCTAGTGTGTATGTGAGCATGGATTTGACATTTGTATTGGAGAGCGATTGGCAAATATCAGCAGATCTTGCTATATATATATTTATGTATTATATATATACATATTTATGTTTATATATATATATATATATATATATATATATATATATATATGAAGGTCTCTGTATGTTGTGGCTGTAAATAGTGGCGGTACATTAAATGTTATATGACTTGTCTGTGTCTCACATAGATGCCTCATATTTCCTTGCATGCTGTGTTGGTATGTGTTACATCGAGCTGGCACTAGTGAAGTGATATCTGCATTCCTGGCACAGTTGTATCACAAATGTTGTAACACATGATAAAATATTGTCTCCATTACCATAAATGATAAGATTCCTTTGCAAATATTTATATGTGTTTTTAATATTAGGTGAGTATCTCCATATAGCAAGAGAAACATTGGTTTAGTATGAGGACTCAGGCTAATTGATATTTATGACCTAGCTAATGTTTTATAGTAGCATTGTTGTCTGAATTTATTTGGTTAACATGCTGTGTAACATGCTGCATCCTAGACCTACAGCAGCATGGATTGTGGCATTAAAATCACAGCATGCTGACATCAGGCATTACTGTATTTTGTATATTTCCTTGAGTAATTTATTATTATAATTAATGTGTGCACTGTGTAGATATTACATAGAGATGGAGTGCTTTATCCACTGCATGTTGCATTACCTTCCCAATATTTTTATGATATGTCAGCATATGTGTGAATAAGTATACTTGTTCATCCCATATTGTCATGGACAGGACATGGTTGGTGCAAGACATACAAAGTACTATGTCATGCACAGTGTTGTTAGTTGTGAAGTTATGATGAAAATTTCAATTTTAGCAAAATTGATTGCATGTGTGGGCTATGGCACTGTTTTCCACACTTCAAGCACACAACCTCCACATTACCAATGTGAACAGCCCACATGTCAAAATAGAACTTCCTCCTCAATCCTCTCCTCGCCCCCATGATGGATCATTGAAGTGCTATCTTCCCAAGCTAAAGTTCCAAGTCAAGGCCTGATTCACAGAAGTGATGCAATCAGTGGACAGGTGTAGCAGGGTGTGGATGGGGTGCTTTGGTGGGTGCGTGTGTCCATTGGACCACAAGTGAGATGATGGTCTTTCTACGGCTGCTGCATTCTTGTCGGGGCAGGAAGTTGGTCCACATCAGTATCAGGGTTCTACTGTCAACTAGTATGTTTCCATGACAAGTAGCCATCATGACCTCAGATATGACAGTTGACAAGCACAGTAATGTTGCTGTCCCATGTAAATAACCCCCACTCCATCCTCTTACTGAAAACATTCAAATTCCTGATACCACATGATGTTAGTAAAGCTGTTATGTAGTGATTCATCTATTAGTGGTGCAGTGCTCCCTCACTATAACAAACTCCCTCTTATAGTGAACACCTTTGATAGCTCCCAATGTTCACTAAGTAGGCATATTAGCACCTCACTATAGTGAATACCTAGCAATAGTGAACACCTCTGACGGTCAATGTTGGTTCACATAATTATTAACTCATTTATTTACTAAGTGAATTTGTATTGCTGACTCAGCAGTATCAGCAAGGTGCATAGTCACTGTAATTTCATCAGTCAGGTGATGCATCATGTTGTTTATGCAGTCATTAGCACTCTGGCTGTAAATTACAGAAACTGTTGATCATCTATTTCATCCCTACCCAATCACCCAGCTAATAATTAATGCCCTTCATTGTGTTGAATGGAATTAAAGAAGAAACGAGGCCATGGTGAGTGCCCAATGATTAAACAGCAGAAGGTATTGTTAGATCCAAGTGTAATACAGCGTGGTGATTTATTGTTATTAGACAATGCCCCTTTATGTATCTATTCAATGGAATGAGTGTGCTTCATTTTCAAAGCCAGGTGAATGATGTAGGTGCTTGCATCAACATAAATGACAAGTGGCACCTTGCATCACAAGATGCATTAATCCTAATTTTTGGAATGTGATTTGCATCAAAAGGGTAGCTATTGCACCAAAGTGGCACTGCACCAGCCTTGCAGCATAAATCATGTTGCACAAGGTTGCAAGGGGCTTGTGGCATTTTGCAATTTTGCAAGCCTGCCATGAACACAGCCAGGGTCTCCACATCCACCAGCCAGGAGGTGGGTAAGGGCGTGCACCAGTGGCGCACACTGTGGTGAAGGGGTGGGGTCTGAAACTGGCCTTCTCAGGTCAGAAGAGGCTTGTGAGGCAGCATATGGGTGAGTCAGAAAAAAGATGGCCTTGGGAGACAGTGATTTTGCACCTGTTGTGGTGCATTTTTTCTTTTTCTTTATTGCCTCATAATTCATACTAGTGTCCTACAAAGGTACCAATGCATTATACTCTAAATACTTAATCATGTCAAAGCCAACACATACATGGAGGACTTATGCCCACCTAGTGCCAGATCACTTTCTGTCCCTGTAGTCCCCCTCCTTGGTGGTCCCATCCCATCGGCTGTGAGGATATGCAAATGGCACCCCAGTCTTAGGGATATAGTTGATGATTGTTATGGTCTGTAACATGTTACATGTAAATATTATGATGTTGATATTCAGTCATATCGCTTACCCTGATGTGGATGTATTGGCCATAATCTGATGATGTATTTAGAGTATAATGCATTGGTACTTTTGCAAGACAGTACTACAAATTGATAGCCAGTAAAGAATACGAGAAAGAAAAGCACCAGTTGGGGTGCAAAATCACTCCCTCCATGACCTGCTTTCTCAATGATTCCTGCTTGCACCACCATGCCCCTTCTGCTCCCAGACCCATGCTGATATCTTTTGTTGCTTGTTATCAGTGGTTTACCAATGGTCAATAGTGCAATTTACCACTGAGATTACTGTATTATTTGAGTCAATTGTATAATTATTTGAAGGAACAGAAATACTGGCATTGTGATGTTTGAGGCTCCCTACCCCATCTCTGTATTCCAATAAAATTCACATTACAGTCTGCTAATATAGGCCAATGTACATTAATCTACTGTACGTGGTAATCCATCTTGGAGGACCATCCCATTCTTCCATATCCCAGTATTTAGTCCCTTAATGGTGCGTTCTCCTACATCCAAACATTGTAGTAGTTTCAAAGCGGTGCAGGTTTGTTGCTGTGATTTGTACCCCCACACAATTTCACCATCCCTGAGCTCATCATAGTAAATTATACAATGCCAAGAAAGAATGCTGGCCTCTGATTCATCTGTCTGCGGCTGGACCTGTGATGTTATCCTAGCATGACACATAGCTCTGAGTCCCAACACACTAGAACCGCACTCAATGTTAAAAAACATCGCTCTGCAGCTGTCTATGAGCAGCTTCAACAGTCTCTGCTCTGCTCAGAATAGGAGCTCCCGCCTGCTCTGAATCGGCGCTTCTTCCCAGCCCCGTCACACACAAAGCCATAATTTCTTCACCGCGTTTCCATGAAAGCCCTATTGCCACTTTAGTTTCTGCAAAAAAAAAAAAAGAAAACACACAAACAGAACCAAGTGAAAGCAGCGTGAACATGGCTTCACACAGTCCCCTGCCGAAGGGACAGTCCAGTCCGCACGCTGCATTTCTGAAGCATTGCAGGTATCTGTGCAAAAAATAAAATAAAAAAAGGTAAACTCTACTTCCAATTTCATTGTGAAAAACCTCACAAGCAGTGAAATGCACAATCCCTCCTCGTGTTCCCTCTCATTAAAATCTACCTGACTGAGTAAGTAAGCGTATCTTTCAACTGTCAGCACGCAGTTATTGTCGTAACGCCGCTCACCCTTGAATCACTGTCTTGTTTTTCTATCTTTTTCTTAAATACCTAACATAGCCTCCAAATCATTCTCCCCACCACCTGTGTACCTTGTTCTTCTCTTCTTGCCAGACAATCCTATCAGCAGCAGTGAGTCGCGGGCAGCAGCGATGACAGGGCGGAAGTACAAACAGTGGTCCCTGCCTAAAATATTACCACAGTACAATAATATCACAGTAGAATATAACTACAACATAAAACTGTACTGGGAGAACAGGACAGAGGTGGGGGACACCAAAGGAAAGGAAAGCACACATAAGACAAACAAGAACATACAAAACAACTGAAAATCCACCTGCCACTCACACAGCTCCACCTAGAGGAACTTCTTTTTATGTACATATACTTCTACCCACAAAATCAAGTAAAACAAAGTTTAAAATGATTTATTTTTATTTTTCCTTCTATTTAACCATTAGTCATTGTATAATAGAATAATACGCACCAGGTGTGTGCGTGTGGGATGGCGTCATGCAGGGTGATTAATTACTTTTCGGCCTGTCGTGCATTATTTCTTTAATCACTCATCTTCTCTGGCATCATTTGATGTTATGGTTAAATAACTGGTGTTTTGTGGGTGGGGTGAATGCTGAGTTCAGCTTTGCCATCTACTCGGAGACAGTCAACCTCCTCCCTCATCCGAGGGCAGCAACACAGTCTCAGAATGTCTCCCTAAAGTAAGGGGCTCTGCAAGCACTGCAGTGCTACACTCCCATCATGTCTGTTTCACCGTCAGCCAACTTACTGCTTATATTGGCTGTCCATTAATATCATTGATAATGTCTCACCAATCCATGACTTGTGTCTTTTGGAATTGTCATATTGCATGCATGTAGTACACTTATATATTTCCACTCAGTTATGTTCTCTGAATTATATATTGCAGAGAATGACAGATACAGAAAGCAATGGGGACAGTCAAGTGTCGACCTCAAGTGGAAGATCATACATCAACAGTACTAGTGAAGATGAAAGAGATGAAAACATGGTGGAAAATGCAGCTGTTGGTTTAGCAACCTTTTCTATCACTCCCTACAGTTTGAGCCAGAAGCATGTGATACTTCAAGCGATGATCATACTCACTCCGCTGTACAAGCACCAGAATCCGAAGATGAACGTCTTGGAAATACAGACTGGTATGTAATCAAGAAAACATATACATCTCTGTTGTTCTTCCATTCATTAAGTCAGAATGTGTTATTTAACAGTGGATTGGTTAGTATTCTGGATGTGATCTAGAAGCAACTGATTTAATTTCTTTATTTGACAAACGTAGATATCACTTGAATAACTTGTTTGACAGAAATGTAAAGCATATTTTTTTTTTTTTTTACTCATCGAATGCTTTTTCCTCCTGGCCAGAGCAGCCCCAGTGAACCGGCTGCCAGCACTTGCACAGCTGGACCAGGTCCACTGTGCTGGATTATTGTCCACTCACCAGGCCAGCTAATGACAGGACTTCAGCGCCGGGGTGTGGGTACAGACACCGGGTGGCTGGCAGCTCATGGGTCCGGGGAGCAGGGCACAGCCATTAGCCAAGCAGTCTCCCTACCATTTCCTCCTAGCATTAAAGCCCTGAGGTTGCTGGACGTGCAGTGCCATCGGCACACATACGTGTGGGCGCCGCCATGCTTCCCCAATTGTGCCCACAGCTTGTAGTGCACCTAGCTTCTGCCAGGTGCCAATACTACAGTGTGACACCACACCTCACCTACTCCTAGAGGAAGGAGAGCAGTCTTGGGATGCTCAATCCTTCCTCTTCCTGCCAGCCCCCAAGGGTCCGAAAGCTTCCTGAACTCGGTCCCCGTGTATGCAAGGGTGTGGTGTCCAGTGTCTCAACCCTCAGCGCACTGGGCTTACAAGCACTTTGTTCTTTAGTTTACATCTATGGTTGTCCAATACAAGGTTTGAAATCATTTTTCTTGATCTGCTCTTGCTATGACCAATACGGAAAATAATACTTTGGATGGTAATGTTTTGAGGGATAGGTTGTGGTCTCTCATCAATTACTGCATCATGGTTGATGTTTGTAAGTGGACAAAGTACAAACAATATTATTTTTCAAGTGTTTTGTCATAGGATAGGTCAATGTTTTTTACTTAATCAATATATCAGTGTACATATCTTGATATGTAACCCTGTGTTTGACATAATGTGCCAGCTCTCCGTTTCCACTCATCCATCCTGCTTATCCATGATCCTAATCTTCCCATTGTGCCTTTTATCCCATCCTATGCTGACCACAGTCTTCAATGAGATAACTTTCTTATTGTCTTGCACTCCAGTAGTCCACCAAGCTCTCTATGAAGAAGTGCTTCCTGATGTCCCTCCTAAACTTCCCACAGTGCAGCTTAATACAGGTGCCTCCTCTTCCTTTTGTTGCCTCTAAGCCTCAATACCCTGTCATTATCAACCTTATTAATCCCTTTAAGTACTGTAAGGTCCCAATCATGTACTGTCTCTCTCCAGTCTTTCAGGAAGTACATGTTCATTGTCCTAAACCCCTCCTTGCATGCCTTACCCTGCTGACCGCTTATCATCTTTGTAGCCCTCATCAGGACCTTTTCCAGCATGTTTATGTCCTTTTTGAGGTGTAGGCACCAGTAATGAATGCAAAACTGTAGATGTGGCTTTCCCAGTGACCTGTTCAACTGCAGTACAGCCTCCTGTCTCCTACTACTGATCCCCTAGCTATGCATGCTAGCATCTTGTTTGCCTTTGCTGCAGCTTTCTTGCACTGGGTGTAGTTCTTTAGGTCAGTAGTTATCATTATAGCATTGATTTAAGAAACATTCTGAAAAGTATTTTCCCATTGGTTGAGTCACTGTGCACGGCTGTTGATTAATCCCAGTATATGCTCTGTTGCTCTGAAGGGCTGTCACCAGTGTAGTGGGTTATAGGTTACTTAATCCTTTGTCTGTATCACATTGTGATGCAGATATTGAAATGTCCTGATTGTTTTGCTACAATATGTATAATGTAGCAGTTCTTGACATTTGAGCCAAGCTATATGTAACGGTTGACCATCTCCGCCCATTTTCCATTGTCACACACAGCTTTGTGTCATCCATGAATAGGCACATTTTACACTTACTGCCATCTCCATTGTCATTGATTAAGACATTGAGCAGCACAGGCACAGAATCTAGCTCTGTGGTACAACATGGGCTACCTACTTGGCATCACATAACTTCCTTCTGTCACAACCCCACTCAGCAGGTCAGCCCTCTACTCCCAAAGTGCCAACCACCGAAAGTAGTATTGTGAATGGTTAACAGAACAGGTAACCTTCCTGTCTGTTTTGTGGGTTCAAATCAACCTTTGGTCTCAATTCTGGAGGATTCAAACTGTGAACCTCTTGTTAGCTTACCCAATGTACAGGATCAGATAATTCTGCTCTTGGTGTGAAGATATCTTTCACCTATGGGCACCCTAACCAGGTGTACAAAATGAACCCTAAAAACTCTAATAAAGACCTCAGATAACTCTTACCTGTTCCCAGTTTGGTATTACCATATAAGCTCATGCACAGTGTTGTCATACTCTTAACCATCCATGCATCACAGGCAAAAACAGAAGGACTTGGAAGACACAAATAGTCTATTTAAAAATGAAATGTTTACTTAAAATAGATAAGAATGTAAAATGTAAAACAGAGAACCATATATCACAAAAACATACAATCACTTAAAAAATAAGATTTTAAAAGTGCAGTTTCCTACCGCGGACGATTAGGCTTGATCTATCTAATGTATCTCTTATAGTGCTGCTAGCATGTTGTAGCTTTCAGAGTCCAAACATATGTGTAAATGGAAAACAGAATACTGTTTAAAAACTGGCTTTGCCAACCTCTTTGCGTGAGGTCACCTAGCTCCTCCTGTCAGAATATAAAAATCATACCAACAGGATGTCTTATTCAGAAGGCAAATTAAAATGCTGCACTTCAGCAAAACTCATTTTTCACATGACTTTCTTTGATCTTATGAGCAGCTTCCTCTTTCCAGGACATCAAAGGGCGTGTATGACTCTCTGCCAAATCTCACGGAGGTGCAACATGCTTTGTATCACCACGTGAAATTAACTGTGTTTCCTCTGAACGTCATAGCGTTTATGATCTATCTTGGCAGGTGGCAAGCTGCAATTAGTCAGATAAACAGGAGATTCTTAATTTTAAGTCTCTTCTAGCCTGTAATTATCTATTGGCTTTCATCTTAAACCTGGGGGATGTTAACCCACAGGCTATCTCAGCATGCCTCATGAGAGACACTCAGTAACACATTTTATATTACAAAAGCATAGATTAATCAGAACCAGCTGTCCAAGTGTCACAATCCTCCCCACCTAGACTGAATTTGGGGGCTCTATCCCCACCATGGGATGAGCTTCCCAAATCAGTTCACTCCTAATACACACGAGACAGAATTGTCATATCATACTCTTGCAAAGCAAAACTCCATCTTAGTAATCTACCATTGTTTTCCCCATCTGCATCAGCCAAACCAGGGGTTGTGGTCAGTCTGCACCACAAAATGCGCCCATATAAGTATGGCACCCAACTTCTTTAGGGCTCACACTATGGCAAGACGTTCTTTTCCACAGTAGAGTATGCCTGCTCCCTGGAAGTAACTTTCTACTCAGGTACACTACTGGGTGATCTCTCCTTGGCTGGATATCTGACTCAGTACTGCCCCAATACCCACATCTGAGGAGTCAGTCTGAACTATAAAGGGTTTGCTATAGTCAGGACTTGTCAAAACAGGAGCACTGCACAGTGCCTCCTTCAATCTAGTAAAGCCTTCTTCATAGGCTGGTCCCAGGTAATTTTCTTTGGCGTCCTTTTCTTTATCAGGTCAGATAGGAGCAGCCAAGGCACTGTAATTGAGTACAAATTTCCTGTAGTACCCTGCTGTCCCTAGAAAACTCCTGACCTGCTTCTGTGTTTCTGGTCTGGGCCACACCTGGATTACCTCCATTTTTACTTGGTTAGGATGGAGCTGTCCCGCCTATCACATGCCTGAGGCTTTGACAGTGAACCCAGCCCTCTGTATCCTGCCCAGCACTTCCCTAAGGTGGGATAGGTGTTCCTCCCAGCTGGCACTAAAGATGGCAATGTCATCCAGGTATGCCATGGCGTGCTCCTCGGCACTATTTAACACCTGGTTCACCAACCTTTGGAAAGTGGCGGGGTGTTCTTCATTCGAAAGGCATTACTTTAAATTCAAATAAACCTATCGGAGTGATGAAGGCTGACCTCTCCTAGCTCTGTCTGTCAACTCTACCTGCCAATACCCCTTTGTCAGGTCAATGGTCGTAAAGTAGGTCATCCCTCCTAACTTGTCCAGGAGTCCATCTGTCTGGAGCATTGGGTGGAGCGTCTGACTTTGTGACTGCATTCAGTCCATGATAGTCCACACAGAAATGAGTAGAGACATCTGGCTTGGGCACAAGGACTACATGTGAGGCCCAGGGCTGTGAGATCTCTGGATTACCCTAAATCCAACATCTTCTCCACTTCCTCCTAATGTCCTTTTTGAACAGCCTCTGACACCCCGATATGCTATCCACTGTATGGGCGTCTGTGTCCTGTCTCCCATCGTGAGTCGCTAAGGGGAGTTAGTAGGTTTTGTGCTAACATGGGGCAAAAGTCTGCTAAAACCTCCATTACGTCCTGGATCTTGTCCGGAGCCAGCTGGGGAGACAGTTTACTGCCTCCACAGAGGACTTCCACTTACTTTCCTCCAGCAAGTCCTGAAGGGTCTCCTTCATCCATCCCTCCCCAGGACTATACACTGCAAACACCATGTCTGCCCTATTTGCATATGCCTTCATCATGTTGACATGGTACATCCTTTCTGTCTGTCTTGGTCAGGTAACTCTATAATGTAGTTCACTTCATTTACCTTCCTAACCACTGTATGGTCCTGCCCACTCAGCCTGCAGCTTGTCTTTCGGACGGAATAAGGACCATGACTTCCTGACCCACCATGTATGAAGCGAGTTCTGGCTCTGCGGTCATAGCACACTTTTTGTTTCTGTTGGGCAGCTGCTGGGTTGCTCTGAGCTGTCCCATAAGCTCCTTCAGCCTTTCCTAAACCTAAGGATATAATCCATTATCGAATTCCCTGGGTGGCGTGCTTCTCTTCCCAGTCCTCCCGGATCAGGTCTTGGGGCCCAAGCCTTTCAGTGTCCACATAAGAGTTGAAGGGAAAAATCCTGTCGACTCTTGGGGCACCTTCCTGTATGCAAACAACAGGTGGGTAGGTATTTCTCCCAGTCCCTCCCATGGTGTTCAGCAAATGCCGGAGCATTGACTTTAGGGTAGCATTAAATCTTTCCACAAGCCCATTGGCTTGTGGGTGATATAGTGTCATGCATCTCTGCCACCCACTTCTCCCATAAGCATTTCATCAGGTCCGACATGAAGGAACCCCTCGATCGGTGATAACCTCCTGTGGAAACCCTACAGGGAAAATCCTCAGTAAGGCATCTGCCACTTTGTCTGTCCTCAGTGAGGATAGGCGACTGCCTCTGGGTACGGGTACCGGTGACATAATCCACCACAGTCAGGATGAATCTCTTCCCTGAGGGCTGGGGGTATTTAAAGGCCCCACAATATCCATTCGCACCCTCTAGAATGGCTCCTCCACTATAGGGCAATGGAAGCAGGGTGGCTTGGGTTTTCCTGCCCGTCTTCCCTATTTCTTGGCACCAGTGACAAGACCTGCAATCTCCTTCATCTGCTGGGTGAAGTTAGGCCAGTAGAAATTCTGGGCCAACCACTGCATCATGTGTGGTTTCCAGATGACCAGACAAGGGAATATCATGTGCAATCTTGAGCAACTGCTCATGATACCTAGTGAATGACAAGCTGCCTGCCTAGCCCCTCCTTCTGTCTGTACTGCCTGAGTATACATAAGTCCATTTTCCAATAAGCCTTATGTCTGCCATCACCTCCTGTGTCCCGTCAGAGTCTGCCCAAGCCTCAGTTTCTCTAGACTAGGGTCACTTCTGTGAGCAGCACAAGCTCCTCACACATTCCCAAGGCATGGGACAGGTCCCTTCAGTCACTAAACTAGGGTCCCTAGCACTAGCATCAGGGCACTCAGGATCACTGTCAATCCCAACCCTCTGACAATGGGTCACCCTTCCCTCTTTGGAGTAACCCTCTGTAACTGTGTGGTTACTTGCTACTGGGGAAATTTCTACCCCTTTTCATTAATCTCCCCATCTGGAGACACAGGCTAGGAACCAGCCTCTCAGTGGTTTCCACAATGGCTTCTGTGGGGTTCAGGGAACTACAATTTTCCTTGCCACTTGGCTATGGGTAACTGCACACCCATCTCCTGTTTGAGATTGTTGCCCAGATTCACATCCACTGCTAAGGTTTTGGCTACAGCCACCTGTTGCATTTCCCCATTTCACCCCAGTCTAGGAGAACACTAGTGAGGGGCAATGTTTTTCTTCACCAATGAATCCTTGTACAGTGGACGTATTTATTGGGTATAAGCTGACCTGGTTCTACTAGATCTCCTTTTACCAATGTCAGGGATGCCCTGTGTCCCTTAACCCTTGCATCTGTACACCATTCATCATGACTGGGTGCATATGTTCTCTCATGTTCACAGGCATGCTTCAGGGACACACAAACAACCCACTTCCTTCCTAGCCCCCATTGTGTGTTGCTCACCTTTTTGGGACATGTCTGGCAATATGCCCAGTTTCTTTACACAACCAACATTAATTTCTTCTTTCAGAAATCCTTTCTCTGAAACCTCGGGCTAACTGGTTTGGTGGAGGCAGTGAGGGTTTTAGCTGCCTGAAGGTGCACTTTCCCTTTCTGCACTGCCACGCACACCCATTCACTCTCAGAGCAGGTCTGCTCTTGGCATAGTGGTCCAGAGTTCCAGCAGCCTCTTGCACTGTTTTAGGATCTCTGTCCTCCAGCCAGGTTTTCAGCTCTGCTGGGCATGCCCAGAAAACTGTTCTAACAAAATCATATTTTAATTTATCAGCAGAATTTGCTTCAATTCCTTCCACCAATGTTTTAAAAACTGATGTTGTTTAGTGGCTGAGCTCCTCGTAGCTCATGTCAGGGCTTCTCCTGAGCTTATGGAATTTATCTCTCTATGATTCAGCAGTTAATTCAAATTTCTTTAACAGTGCAGCTTTAAGTTTGCTGAAATCATCACTGTCCTCATTGTCCATTTGACCCAATGCATCCCGAGCTTTCCTGGTAAGTAGTGGGAATAGCTGGAAGCCCCAGGACTCTCTAGGAATTATAGCCTGAATACAAACTTTTTCAAAAGAATTTAAAAGGCATCTATATCCTCCCCTCTTTAAATTCAGCTATCAATTTGGAATTCAATTTGTAACCCAGTCCTGCAGTCCCAATTGAACCCAAGCCACTTACCTGCTCTGGTGCTGGTGGTTGAGTCATAGCTTCTCCAGTTCATGTTGCCTCTAGCGCTCACACTCCTCACGGTCCGCCTCCCCTGTTCCCGCTCTGCCTCTTGGCATTTCTTCTCTTCTCTCTGGAACTCCAGCTTTATTCTGCGCAACTCAATTTGCAGCCTGAACTTCTGGATCAGGATATTGATAGCCTTCCCTACTGCTATGACCCTTCACTGACAGTGGCCCTGTTGCCGCCTCATCAGATCTGGACACTGCACTGGCCGCTAGCCCTTCCACACTCAAGGTTTGGTCCTTTTCAGTCACTGTCTGTGACTCGATGCTCTGGGTATCTGCTAGCATCAGGGCATCGATGAGGTTCTGTTGCTGGCTTTCACCTCAAATGGGACTCCTCTGTCACCGCTAACTGCTTCTAAGTAGTCTACAGTGTGCCTGCTGTAGTTATCAGCCATCTTCTTCCTAATTATGGCTACTCTGACTTGCACTTTAGAAAAAATAAAAGGGTAGGAACTTAACTGTATGCCAAGTGACACAGTTCTGTCTCCTTTTTAAAAATTACTGCCCTTTTTTTGCTAGTGAGTTGACAGTCTTAAGCTGACACACTGAACAATCAGAGCTTGTAATACCAACATTTTCACACCACTGCCAACCAATCTGTCACAACCCCACTCCTAGGTCAGCCTCTACTCCCAAAGTGCCAACCTCTGAGCGTAGTATTGTGAACAGTTAACAGAACAGGGTAGCCCTCCTGTCTGTTTTGTGGGTTTGAATCAGCCTTTGGTCTCAGTTCTGGAGGATTCAAACTGTGAACCTCTTGTTAGCATACCAATGTACAGGCTCAGATAATTCTGCTCTTCGAGGAGGGGCCAGATATCTTCACCTATGGGCACCTAACCATGTACAAAATGAATCATAAAACTCTAATAAAGACCTCAGATTACTCTTACCTGTTCCCAGTTTGATATTACCATATAAGCTCATGCACAGTGTTGTCATACTCTTAACCATCCATGCATCACAGGCAAAACAGAAGGACTTGGAAGACACAAATAGTCTATTAAAATGAGATGTTTACTTAAAATAGATAAGAATGTAAAATGTAAAACACAGAACCATATTTCACAAAAACATACAATCACTTTAAAAAAAACAAGATTTAAAAGTGCAATTTCCTACCACCAGACAATTAGACTTGATCTATCTAATGTATCTCTACAGTGATGCTAGCATGTTGTAGCTTTCAGAGTCCAAACATATGTGTGTAAATGGAAACAGAATACTGTTTAAAACAGCTTTGCCAACCTCTTTGCATGAGGTCACCTAGCTCCTCCCTGTCAGAATATAAAAAATCATACCAACAGGATGTCTTATTCAGAAGGTAAATTACAGTTCTGTGACCTCAGCAAAACTCATTTTTCAAATGACTTTCTTGATCTTATGAGCAGCTTCCTATCCAGGACATCAAAGAACTTGTTATGACTCTCTGCCAGATCTCACAGAGGTGCAACATGCTTTGTATCACCATGTGAAATTAACTGTGTTTCCTCTGAATGTAATAAACATTTATGATCTATCTTGGCAGCTGGCAAGCTGCAATTAGTCAGATAAACAGGAGATCCTGAATGTTAAGTCTCTTCTAGCCTGTAATTATCTATTGACTTTCATCTTAAACCTGGGGATGTTAACCTACAGGCTATCTCAGCATGCCTCATAGAGACACTCAATAACACATTTTATATTACAAAAGCATAGATTAATCAGAACCAGCTGTCCAAGTCTCACACCTTCCACCTCAATCCCCTCTAACTTCTGTCACTCTGATTATTTTCCACCAATCTGGATATTTTCACCTAGACCCCAAGATCCACCTATTTCTTGATCACTGTTTTGTGAGGCATGGAGTTAAAGTTGTTGCACAAGTCAAGATAGAGAATGTTTACCGCTAGTCCCCTGTCCACTGTGTTACTGACACAGTCAAATACTTCAACCTGATTTATAGTGTATACTATAGTATTGTTCTTTGTAGAATTCCATTGCTTAGAAAACACCGTTTTTCACAGTTCAAAGATCATGTAATGTTGGTATACCTTTTGTGGTACATTAGCATTATATAACCTCTAGAAGCGGCATGAGTTGGTATCATGTGCAAAGCAAAAGAAGTCATGCACACATATTTCAACAGTACTATACAGTACCAAAAATGTAGGATGAGCAATGCTATTCACAACCACTGTTCTGCCACCTTGTGGTTCTGATCACCATGGACCTATCCAGCTTTGCTCTCAATGTCAGAGGGAATCAGAAACCCTCTGTGGCAGAATGCAAAAGTTCTGCATAGTTTCCCATCCAGTATTCTGTATATTGACCCCACAGATAGTCTGCATGTCAGTTCTGTTATGCATTTCTTCTTTACCTTTCCTAATCCTCTGCCCCTATACACTTATAGTTGTATGTGTAAGTTGCCATATCATCCTTTTCTGCATTCTATTACATTAACATAATCAACGTCTCTTTTCCATACTCTCCCCATAAATTGGGTCATATGTGATTTTTTTCTTTGGATGAATAAATACATTTTGACTTGGGTTTCATTTTTTCTTATTAATTAAAATTTTCAGGTGCACGTGTCTAGGTATACACTGAAATGCCAGATGTTAACTGTTGATGCTGCACTGAAATTGATCCCATAGTGCAGTTAATGGATTCATACCACATGAGACCCATGCTGAGCATGTCAACTGTGTTCTAGAACATCCTGGTTTCCATGGTGTTTGTTTAAGCGAATGGGTATTAGAAACCCTTATTATCAATTTAGACAAGAATATGAAGATGAAGCAGAAGGTCTATAGTACACTCACGAGTAGGTATAGCAGTCAACAATGTAGTGCATTTCTGTATTTTCAGTAATAAATTTCATATAATTTCTGGACAGTGCTCACATTGGCTACCTTTTCCATGGACTGTAAGACACTTCACATAGTGCATAACTCCTATGTGAATAGCGTTTTCCTGAGAATTGCTTGGAGTATCATGCAGAATGACAGCATAAAGTGTAGGTATTCAATTATAAAGATGTGAGGTTCAGTTAACAGTCACAATGTGACTGAAGGCTCATAACATACAAACATATTTTAAGTTACTTTTAGTTCATGATGTTAAAAAGAAATAAAAATCATTTATAAAGGGCTCTCAGAAATACTGAAATCTGACTGGTTGTTAGGACTCCTACATCATTACATAAATCCATGTTATAATGTCACATACACCATGATCAACATGACTTATTGATTCTCCAACACTGTAATGACTGCAATGATGCATTTTTAATTTTGAACCAGGACTCTTACACTTTTGCTGGAATAACTATTTTATTGAAACTGTCTCTAGATGATGAAAAGTGTAAAAGGTATACAAATTTGTTGTTTAGTAATTTCTTATAATAGCAATAGGTCAGTCACTTAATCATCCCATATGAGAAACATTTCACCTATATGAAAGGGTGAGAGGTTATTGTGCATTAATGACACCCTGGTGTGCTGTGAGGCATAAAGCAGCTGGCAGAGTGTCATGATAGCACATGGGTTGTTGATTAATTAAGCAATATACCTAAAAGACTGTGGGTGATGTCAGGATTACCTACGCCTGGTGTGTTGTTTGGTTATGAACTGCAGCCAGTTACCAACCACACACCAGAAGTGGTGAAACCCTGGCATCACCCACACTCTCAGTGGGATATTGCGATTATACAATGTTGCTTCAGACTGTGAGGTACAGCCAGACCATGGGAAGTAGCTGGAGAGACTTGCTCCCCAAACATTCTGTGCAGCACAGACATGGCAGACAGGATGTGGCACATAATGAACATTTTGATTGGCATGGCATATTTGGGTGGGTACAGTTACTCGTTGTCTTCTGTAGGTCAGGGTATGGGAAGCAGCATGTCATGGCACTCCTGCAACTGATGCAGCAGGATACTTAATTGAGAGAGAGACACAGAGCCAGAAACTGCCACAATAGTCACCGTCTGTCTCTGTCTCTCTCCCTCTCTGTCTCAGTCATGCCAGAGTCATCTCTCACTTGCTTAGCGATGAAATTGATGCCTGCCATTTAGACATGTATTCTGTCCCAATAACAAGATCAGGCAAACTGAGTGTTCTTGGATTGTGGTACCCTTCATCTCTTGCTGTTCATTTATCTTGTAAATGTAACAGTAATTAACTATAACTGCTGTCTCTGTACCAATCTGGTACCTGCCTTTGCTGATGCCATGTTCAAGTCCTGAAGAATGGCATAAATAGAAACCATAATTATATGTATTGGTTGGATCCATGGTATACTAACAATAAGTTACTATAGGGTGTGATTTTTTTGATGAATTAACCATCACCCTCTTCCTTCTGTCGGTAATATAGTTTCACATCTGTTGTGTAAATTCCTTTTGGGTTGTTCCACAACACTTACTTTAACTTGTTTTAATTTTTCCCATTTTCAGGTGATACAGGTACATTGCTTACCATCAATTTGTGAGATGGACATGGGCTGGCTTGGAAGGAAAAATAGAGTGCCGTTATCATCGTGTGTCACTACAAAATTTGATCCACTTTTCCATCTCAAGGAGGTGAATGCACTGGATTCTGTCTACCATAACATATGTTACATGTATGTGTAGAAACAGAGTAAACAAGTTGTGATAGTTGTGATTAAACTGTAGTACAGTTAAATAATGTTTTGGTGTGTTTCAACTTGTTGTATTTCTATCTGCACTGCTGAATGGATCCAGAACAAATGTTTGGACATGGGAATTATTGTTGCATATATGGTAGCATTTAAGTACATTTGCTGATATTCACCATTTTACTGTTTTAAAAATTAACAGTTAGTAGTGTTCAAGTCAATATGCTATCCTGCAGGGGTGGGAAAGGTAACAGTCTGCGAGCCAACAGCTACACAATACAACTGTGAAGGACTGCACTGCACTCTACTGCTATGAAGATGCTGTGTATGTAAGGATACCAGTAAGGGGACTAGCTTTTCATCTGTTTTTATCATTTTCTTTTTATTCTTAAATATTACAATAAAAACTTTTACATGTACCCAATTTTTAAGTGCAATAATACCCGACAGGGTGTGCGGTATTAGGAAATACTGGACCTTCCAGGAGTGATAAGGCACTCCGCCAGTGGCGTTGGGTCTTATTCGCCACTGGCTATCCCCTATTTATTTATTTATTTTTATTTATTTAGCTTTTGTTAACGGTAAGTGCACTAGCCATAAAATGACTATTTTCAGGCATGACCGGGAGAGTACAGACATGCAGAAACTTAGCAGGATAACAAATTATAAGTGCTTTACATACAATGAGTTAAAGAGGATACAATATATCAGAACATACAAAGTAAAGCGCTTTACATACAATGAGTTAAAGTGAATACAATATATCAGAGACATACAGAGTAGACCATTCATAAGTTCATAGGTGCCTACCTATGCAATGAATAGAGAGGACCTTGGACAATAAATTATCAGGTGACATATCATATGAACAGAACAAGATACACAAAAACAAAAACAGGTAATGCAAAGGAAGAAATAACCATTGAGAGCAGGGGGTGTCTTTAAGGAAGAGGTCGGTAAGTGAGGAAGAGGGCAAGCCATGAAATTAGATTATGTGAGTGTATGTAAGTGTAAGGGAGATGCCTGCAGTGCAAGATTGTATATGAGCAGGAAAGGGGCCGGGACAGGCTGAGGCAGTAAGAGGGTTATATAGAGGTGAGAAAATATTATTGTATGGCCAGAGACATCAGTCATTAGGGTAGGGTGAAAGCAGGAACAGTATCAACAATCAGCAGATTCGAGCGCAGTTTTCTCTTAAAGCATGTGTGGAGCTAGAAAGTCTAATGTCGAGGAAGGAATTCCACAGCTGTGGAGCCACATGCTCAAATGCAACAGTTCCTTTCCCAGTGTGGCACCTCGGCAAATTCAGAAAGGATTTATCAGCTGATACGTAGACCATGGAGTGTGTCCTGAGGAACAAGCATAGCTGCAAGACACCTAGGGGTTTGATTTCAATTATCGAATCAATAAGAGAAACCAAGGTAGTATTTCCTACTAGCTAATGGAGACAGACAGCCAAGATCATTATAAAGCTGACAGTGGTGTTTAAGCCGAGGAGCAGAAGAGGCATAGCGACATATGTTTTTATCGTAATATCCCATCTAGTAGGCCAGTTTTATGAGCAGCCCCAAATAAAGAGCCCCATAGGTTAGGGTAGGAGCAGAATCCCCTCGTAATGGCCATTTTAGTGATGGCATGAGCATATAACTAGTCTTATATGCAACACCCAGTTGGAGGTTGACAGCTCTGCAAACATACTGTACATGATTAAGATCAAGAGATTGATCTAGCAGGATGCTCAGGTACTTGAAAGAGGTCACACATTCCAGTAATTGACCTTCTAAGTCCTGCACCATCAGTGCTGTTTTGCAAGCCAACTTTGGGGCCAATCCAAGCAGCATGGGTTTAGTTTTGCTAATGTTGACAGCCAGTTTGTGGTCATATAGCCAGTTTTGGATATTGTTAAAGTCAGAGGAAAGGTTGTGTTGATAGTGTCTATATTAGTAGAACTTGTATAGATGACAAGATCATCAGCATACAGAATAGCAGAGCAGGATTTTAGAGCAGATCCAATGTTATTTATATGAAGAGAGAATAGGAGGGCCCTAGGATGGAGCCCTGAGGTACACCAATGTTAATGGTAGTACTGTTTGATAGAGAGGAATTAAATTTCACCACTTGAGTTCTATTTGTCAGGTAGCTTTCATACCAGTCAACAACAGAGGAGGAGGAATGCAGGTGTCAAAGTGAGGGAGAGAAGCAAAGTGTGATCAACAAGGTCAAAAGCCTTTGTGAGGTCAATAAAGACAGTCAGATTGCCAGTATCCATTTTTGAAAGAGTGTCTGTGGTGAATTTAAGTGCAGTCGTTGTGCTATGTCCTTTCCTGAAGCCATGTTGGGTATCCGAGAGCAGGCTGTGCTTAAGTAGATAGTCAGTTGTCTGAGTTGCGACAATATTCTCCAGGATTTTGCTCAATACCGAGAGTATGGCAATTGGTCTGTAGTTCATGACAACCTTAGGATCCCCTTTTTAAGTACAGGTGTGATCTGAGCAGCTTTACAGAGGTCAGGGACCACTCCACTTGAAAGTGATAACGTATAAATTTTGGCTAGCGGTAATGCTATAAGGGGAGCTGCAAGTTTCAAGAGATGGGGTTCAAGGAAGTCTGAGCCAGAGCTGGTATGATCAGAGATGGACCTCAGTAGCTTCAGGACTTCCTTTCAGAACACGCTTAAAATAGAATGGAGGAGTATAAGGAGGCACAGGGACAACACTTCCAACTTATCCAGACAGGTTCCTGATGAGGAGTGGGAGGACACTGCAGTGGGATCAAAGGTAGAGGTATATTGGGAGAGATCAGAGAAATGCAGGTTGAAAGAATTAGCTATGGTTTTGAGTCATTGCAATGCACATCATTTATCAGCATATCACCAGGGGTAGTTGACTGTGAAGATCCTAGGAAGGATTTGATGTGCGACCAGAATTTTCTGGGATCATTGGCCGAGTTAATTAGTAGGTCTTTACAGTACTTGCTCTTAGCAGCTCTGACTTGTCTTTTACATGAATTCTGTAGCGTACAGTAAGCGTTGAAATCTGTTTGCTGGCCTGATGTTTTGTAGCGCTTCCAGAGTTTATCTCTCAGGTGCAAACTTTGAGCAAGTCTTTGTTTAGCCATCTTGTTTGTTTACCCCTCACTCTCCAGGTGATCTTTGGGGCATGTTTACATTGAACCATAAGGAATTTAGTGATGAAAAGGTTAAGAGCATCCTGAGAACAGTGTAATAGATAGATCTCAACCAATTAATTCTGGAGCGTCATACAGAAACACCTGTTGGTCTAGGTGAGCAAAGTTTGTGAGAGTGATGAGGCGTGGTGGAGGAGATGGAGGTGCCCCCAAGGACAGGATGCAGAAAGTAGGAGAGTGGTCAGTTAAGGCATCAGCAAGAATACCAGTGGCTGAGATGTGTTCGATCCAGTTTACCAGCACCCAATCCAATAGTGTGCCTAGTGGTGATGAAGACAGACTGCTAGTCGGCACTGTTACCATCTGATGCAGGTTGTAGCTATGAGTCAGAGATTGAAGAGAACTGAGAGCTGCCCCAAGCCAGTTTAAGTTTAGGTCCCCTAAGATGACAACCTCATTATGATTAAAATTCTGAGAGGTATTTTCCAACAGGTACTCTAGACCCGCAATCCCTCCGCTCTTGAGGTTATACGTACAGATAACATGCAATTTCTTGGCTCCCAAAGCAAGGGTAGCATGCAAGTATTCACATACCGATTGAGCATCCGGGATAGTGAGAAGAGGGACAGTCAGATTATTTTTGTAGTACAGAGCAACTCCACCACCACGTTTGTGCGATATCCTATCCCTAATAATAGAGTAATTTGGCAGGGAGCAGAGAGTCAGTAACCGATGGTTTTAGCCAGGTCTCAGTGAGACAGAGGATATCAGGATTGTACAGTTTGACCCATGACTTCAGTTCCACAGTGACATCAAACTTCTTATATTCAAGTGTGCAATTAACAGCCCATGTTTGGACATACTATGTATGTCATCTGCTGAGAAGTAAGCATCTAGTGGCCCAGGATTTGTCTCTATATCCCCAGATAGCAGAATGGCAATGATGACAAGGAACCACAGCCTACGTTTAGAAAAGGATGGGATAATGCAAACTTGTTCCGTAGTTTCCTAAAGAGAGAACAGTAGGGACAGCCCTTTTGGTAGAAAGAAGATTAGTTTGTAGTATCCTTGTATTATAAACAATAAGGTTGGAGAAAGTAAAATCATAGTGCTCAGTCCTAGATTTATTTGAGCCATCCTCATTCCATAAGGATAATGTAATTCTGTCAAGGCAAAGTAGGACAAGAAAAGTTACAAGGGCAACCCTCAGACAGCTGTTGGACATGGTGTGACTGTTGGTACAACATTGGTTCAACTCATGACAGAGGTCATCCAGGGTCACAGCTAGGCAGGGATTGACAAGAGGCTTTAGCTATGCAAGACCTTGCTGGCATGCACTCCCAACCCCATTACATTGATAGCCTGTGGCACACCTACTCAAGTTAAGTGCAGGATGTGTGAAATCCTTTTGTCCTTGTGCTTCCTTTGTTATTTAAAGAGGTTGTTTAAGCCCACAAATAGATCTCTTGAGAGCAAGCCAGATGAAAATGTGGATTCGAGCAGGACCCAGAGTCACTGGAGTTTGTCAGTTCTAGTTGCTTGATTTCTGTTTTGCTTGGGATAGCTTCCAAAAGTTGATTTTAAATTGAAAATGCAAATACCTTGTGGTGATGTTTGCAGAAAATCCAGTCCAGGAGACCAGTACCACACACCCTGTTGGATATTATTGCTTACACAGACATTGAAGGCCCCAAATAACTTTTTGGCACATCATGTCTTCCACTCCCTATATCTTAGACCTTAGACCTTGAGCTGCCACCTACTACTCCACACATTCACATCATATGTCTGTCCCTTGATTTTTTAAGCCTGCCCCAATCTTGGCACCACCATCCTTATATGGTAGACTGTCCCATGATTTCATCAACCACTATTTGAAGAAGCGTCATCTATTGTTTCCTGTACATTTCAACCACCATCCCCAGCATGAAGTATCTGTCTTTGCCATTGTGTTTTTAGCCTACTTTCCTCATAAACAGTCTCACCACTTATAATGCATTGATCCATTTGTCATACCTAGTAGCTTGGCAGAAGACACAGGAGAAAGGACTGCTGTGTGACTGGACTTCTCTGCTGGGACTAAAGAAGTAGAACTCTTGTACTTGTACCTTTAATTTAGGGTAAAAAAACTAACAAACAAAACAAAAAAAAGTATGTGTGTTTGTCTGAGTTAACTGAACTGAATGATTATCTGAACAATTATCTAGGTGTAAATCTCAGGTGATTGAAAGGACTTGATAGCTGTGAGGTTTAAATTACTTGTAGAAAGATCTAGTAAGTAGGGGGTAGTAACTAGAAGGAAGCTACATTTAAAGACTGCCTAGAAAGATTCTGCTAGTAGCTTGGCAGAAGATACCAGGAGAAAGGACTGCTGTGTGACGGACTTCTCTGCTGGGACTAAAAGTAGAACTCTTGTACTTGGACCTTTAATTTAGGGTAAAACAAAACTAACAAACAAAACAAACAAAAAGTGTGTGTTTGTCTGAGTTAACTGAACTGAATGGTTATCTGAACAGTTATCTAGGTGTGAAATCTCAGGTAGCTTGGCAGAAGACACCAGGAGAAAGGACTGCTGTGACTGGACTTCTGTACTGGGACTATATTCTTGTCTCAGAACAGGACAATCAGGAGCTTAAAGGGCACACAGGCGAAAGTAAGGAGAGAGAGAAAAAAACAGAGGAAAGAAGTAAGGATTGCAAACAGTTAAGGGCCAGAAATAAGACATGATGGGAGTGGTGCAGTGCAGTGGCTGTGGAGCAAGCAGTCTTCGAGACGTTCTGGAGGATGCGGTGTTGTCCCATCTGCAGGCACCTCTCTGGGCTGAGGAGGAGGTTGCTCATCTCCAGGCTGGAGTTGGCCAGGATTTGTGGGACCTCCTCTTCATCCAGGGACCACCAGTGCTACTGCCATTGCCTCAGAGGTTGCCAAGAAACAGGAGGCGGTTGGACCACAGTGGGCTCAGGGAGGGTGAGGGTGGTGGAACAGAGGCACATCCTCGGTTGTACCTCTGCACAATTTCTATGCCATTCTGGCAAAGTGTGGTTCCTCATGGGAGGCACCCGCAGTGGAGACCAAGGAGGATGCTGGGAACCTCCACAAAGGAGACCCACAGAAGGGTGGCAGGGACCCGCGGGAAGGAAACAACTCCTGGTGGGAACTCCATAGTTAGGAAGGTAGAACTTGGGGAGGAAGGGAGAGGGAGGTAAGATGCCTGCCTGGCGCCATGGCTTGGAGGGACAGGAGTGAATCCTCAGGATTGCCAGAGCAGCTCCACATGGGAGGAGATGGATGTCATTGTCCACCTAGGGACAAATTACCTGGCTAAGAAAGGGATTAGAGAAGTGCAGGAAGAGTTTGTGGAATGGGAAGGGCCTTAGACAAGTAGCATGCACGGTAACCTTCTGGGAGGTGCTGCCCATCTATGGTGTAGGAAAGGCTGGGTGTTCTGCACCATGGGATTCCAATCAGTGGTTGAAAAACTGGTGTGGAGCTCAGGGATTTGGCTTCGTTGGTGACTGGGGTCCACCTGGAGTGATGCAAGCCTATCCTGGCATGATGGGCTGCATCTGTCCAGGAGGAACCAGGATCCTAGGTGATAGGTTTAAATGCTTCATTGGAGCATTTAAACTAGCCAAGGGAGGCACTGGAAAGGAGCAGAAAATCCTAGTCCCCCAAAAGTCATGGTAGTAAGGGTGGTAAACAGCCAACATAGAGGTGTCGATAGGGAGAGGGCAGGGTAAATGGAGAAAGTGACAAAGGCAAGAAGGACAGGATGGGGCAAAAGGAGTAAGGCCATCAGGAAATGGAGGTAATGAGTACCAATGCCCATAGTCTGGGCAACAAGCTCCATGAGCTGGTGGCCTTGATGGAAGAGGATGCCTGGATATTGTAGCAGTCACAGAAACATGGTACACAGAGAACCATGACTGGGATGTTAACATACCAGGGTACATAACCTACAGGAGAGACAGGCAGGAGAAGAGGGGAAGAGTAGCTCTCTATGTAAAGGAAGGGATAAAAGCAACTGAACAAAAAGTAAACAGGGAGGAGAGGAGGCACTGTGGGTCACCTTGGAGACTGGAAAGGGCACCACAATCCACACGGGGTTGTGACAGACCCCATGTCAGGGGAGGGAATGGACAAGGATATGATAGAAGGCATTCTTAGAATGGCAGAGAAGTGGGAGATACTGTTGATGGGAGACCTGAATATGCCAGATGTTAACTGGAGCACATTTGCTGCAGCCACATCCAGAGCAGGGCCATTCTTGATGCCCTACAGGTGGCAGGCCTCAGACAGCTAGTTTCAGAACCCACTCAGAGGGAGCAATCTTAGACCTCGTACTCTCAAGCAGGGGCAGTAAGAGGATCTCAGATCTAGAAGTGGGTTGCCATCTAGGAAAAAGTGACCATCAAACAGTGTGGTTCATGTTAAACTCAGCTACAGAGTCAAGCCATACAAAAGTGAGGAATTGCTGGACTTCAGGAGGGCTGACTTTGGCAAGATGGGAGAGTGCCTCAGAAAAGCACTAGCAAACAGGCAAGAAGGAGTGTGGAGCAACAATGGGAATCATCAAAACTGCCATCACAGAGGCAACAAGCCTTTGTGTGAAGCAAATAAACAAATCAAATGAAAGAAAAAGCCACTATGGTTCTCAAAAGAGGTGGCTGTGAATGTCAGGAAGAAAAGATAGCATTCTGAAAGTATAAGGAAACACAAAGGAGCAGGACAGAGGCTGTACCAGTTAAGGCAGAAGGAAGCAGGGAGGGAAGTCAGAATAGCAAAGGCCCAAACTGAGGAAAAGATAGCCAACTCAGTTAAGAAGGGGATAAAACCTTTTATAGAGTACGTCAGTGAGTGTGAAAGACAAAGGAAGGGATAGTGAGGCTGAATAGAATGAACGGTGGGTGGGCAGAGGGGACAGTGAAAAGCAGGGATACTGAATGAATATTTCTGCTCAGTATTCACAAAGAGGAGGGAAGTGCCTAATCCAATTACAGAAGCACTCTTGATAGGGGGTTGATTCCAGTCCTTTCACAGAAGAAAGGGTTCTGCAAGAACTCCTAAAACTGAAGGTGGACAAAGCAATGGGGCCCGATGGAATTCACCCCAGAATTCTAAAAGAATTAGAGGGGAACTAGTGAAACCACTGGCTACTCTTTTAATAAATCATGGGAGGATGGTGTGGTACCGAGGACTGGAGGAAGGCGGATGTGATTCCCCTTCACAAAAGTGGGACCAAGACAGAGCAGAAGCTACAGACCTGTCAGTTTGACCTCTGTGGTAGGAAAGTGATGGAGTCACTTCTGAAGGAAAGAATAGTTGAGTACCTAGAGGCCAGTGGGGCACAGGACCCAAGGCAGCATGGGTTCACAGCGGGAAGGTCAGTCAGGCAGAATCTAATAGATTTCTTTGACTGGGTGACCAAAGTAGTCGACCAGGGAGGGCTGTGGACATGGCCTACCTAGACTTTAGCAAGGCATCTGACACAGTCCCACACAAACATTAATAGTGAAATTAACCAGCCTGGGAGTGGGTCCCAGGGTGGTAGCCTGGGTAAAACATTGGCTGGACAACAGGACACAGAAGGTAATTGTAAATGGAGTCCATCTGAAGAAAGAGGTTACTAGTGGGGTACCTCAGGGTTCAGTGTGGGTCCAGTCCTTTTTAATGTCTTCATAAGTGACATTGCAGGGGGACTGGAAGGAAAAGTATGCCTCTTTGCAGATGACACAAAGATCTGCAACAGGGTTGATACACAAGGAGGCGTGGAAAGGATGAGAAGGGACTTGGCAAGGTTGGAGGAATGGTCAAGTATGGCAGCTAGGATTCAATGCAAAAGTGCAAAATAATGCACCTGGGAAACAAGAACCCAGGGAAGAATACACAATGTGGGGGAGGTAGTAACAACAACAAAAAAGAAAGGGACCTGGGGGTAATCATATCAGATGACCTTAAGGTTAGCAAGCAATGTGAGAAGGCAGTAGGGAGGGCTGGGGATATACTGGGATGCATAGGAGAGGCATCAGCAGCAGAAAACAAGAAGGTGTTACCCCTCTGTACAGACAGTTGGTGAGACCCCATCTGGAGTACTGTGTCCAGTTCTGGAGACCCCATCTCCGCAAGGACATAGACAGGATGAAGCAGTCAGAGGAAGGCAACTAAAATGGTGCAGGGTCTGCAAGAGAAGCCATATGAGGAGAGACTAAAGTAGCTTAATATGTATACCCTTGAGAAAGAAGAGAGGGGGACATGATAGAAACTTTTAAGTACCTCAGTGGAATCAACAAAGTCCAAGAGGGTAGCATCTTTCAGAAAAAGAGACATGCAAGAACAAGGGACACAATTTAAAGATAGAGGGGTGTCCAGGGCAATGTGAAGTATTATTTCACAGAGAGGGTAGTGGATGTTTGGAACAGCCTTCCTGAGGAGGTTGTGGGGTCTAAAACTGTGGGAGAATTCAAGAATGCATGGGACAGACATAAGGCAATTCTTATGGGGGTAGGAAGAAATAGGCTGTTGATTAACTAGGATCCTGCGGCCTGTCCTGTAGGTAGGGAAATGGGCAGACTAGATGGTGACGGTCCTTATCTGCTGTCAAAGTCTATGTTTCTATGTTTCTAAAGTCTCTTCTCTAACAATTTACATTGACCGCTTCCTGCACCTCTCCCATATTTACATTTCCATTGATTGTTATCCCTGATACCTTTCTGGATCTGTATTCTGATATTCTCCACCGACCCACACCCAACATCATGTAGTGTACCATAGTGTTTCTATTGTCCATTTCCATAACTATAGGTACTATCGTTACATATTGTATTACAGTGCCATATTTTGTGATGGTAAGACTGTATTATCAATAGCTGACATGAAGTTAATCCCATCTTACTGCCCTGGTGTGCATGATGTTTGAAATGGGCTACCACAGTCTCATTGAACCCATTGACTCCTACAGTAGCTGAACCTGTATATGAAAAGGAAGTTCAAACCTCATTATTGCTATTTTCAAAATAAAGTATGCTAGAGTACAAAAATACAGTTGTAGTAATTACAGATTTATTGAAAAGTTGTATATGCAGATTGATGTGATATGCTCATGCAATGTTTTAAATTGCAATTTTTATTGAAGCATTAACAGTTTAGTACAACCTTCTTTCATTAGTTTGAAGAACAATATAAGCTCCCAGATACTGCGACTTTTATAACAGTATATAACTGTTGTAAACATACACTGAAAAACAATTGCTAAGTTGTGTTGAAACATTCTACAGTACTAACTGTGATTGACAATACAAGTGACCGAATGAAATATCACAAACAATGAAAATGCTATATGTTAAAGCATTTTAATTCAGGAAATCTTGAAAATAAAACTGTATTTATCATGCACCACATGTTGTGTCAGTCTATATTTCATTATGTTTTACTATTTACCTTGAATTTGAAAGATTTTGGTGACATGCTGTACATGCAAATACATGTTAAAACACAGAGGGCGCTGTCAGGAAAAGATGGCTGCCTACAATAAATACAAAGCACCTAGGGGAATAGGGAAAAGGTATCATATCACCTTGCATCCAGAAAATGGGTACTGCTGGATGCTAGTATGAATAACTCTGAGCAGTGCAGGAGGGCAGCAGCCAAAGCAAGGGGGTCATTCAAGGAGCAGAGAAGTGATTCTGCCACTGTACAATGGACTGGTTAGACCACACCTTGAGAACTGTATGGAACTCTGGAGACCACACTTGAAGAGGGACATACAGCTCCTGGAGAGGGTATAGAGGAGGCAAACCAGGATGATATGAGGTCTAGGGATTTGTCATATGAGGATAGACTCGTGGAGCTTGACCTGTTTTCTTTGGAGGAGAGGAAGGACAGGAGACATAATAAAGGTATTCAAGTTCCTCAAGGGATAAATAGGGTGAACAAGGAGGGTATCCTATACCTTAAGAGGAGGTGTTACCAGAGGGCATAGACTGAAGTTGGAAGGTGGAATAATGAGGGTGAAAAGAGGAGAGGTTTTTCACTGAGAGGGTGGTGACACCTTGGAATGCACTGCCGGGTGAGTTGGTTGAGACTTCCACAGTGGAAGGGTTCAAGAGGGGTGGAATAGGTACATAAAGGGAGGAAATTGAGGGTGGCAGGGCACAGGGGGGCGGGATGGACAATAGGAGTTACATTCTGATGGAGGGGAGGAGTAACCTCGGGCTTAATCCAGGTAGCTGAGGCACGAGCAGACTTGATAGACCATATGGCTAATCGATGGCAATTAGTATATTAGTATGTATGTTCCATTATACATAATAACCGTGTTTTGCTATCAAGCTGTTCTGTATGGTGACCATTTACAACTTGACCGACCACAGCTGGAGATTTTCTCTCCATAAGAACCGCAAGATGTCTAATTGCACCTGTTGTGGATAGTGGAACATACATTATGTTTTATACTGAATGGGACACTGTCACTAGGAAGACAAGTTTCTGTTCCTTGATAACTCCTTACTCATTGTTCGTTTCATTGTCATACCATACAGTAGAAAAATATTATAGATTGGGTGCCGATTTATTGCATCTCATTTAATTATTAACTTGTGGAATAATGCGCACTGTATTCAGTACTTGCTTTTTTGAAATGGCCACTATACTGATACTGGTCAGCAACACACAACATCTACAGTGATGTCTCAGTAATAGTTCATCACGATTCAATTGCAGATTGAAATGGTGGTGTGGGTTGCAGTTGGTGGGTACTCAGGTGAAAGTGACTTACAAACTTTTCAATGGCTTCAGCCTTTGTTGACCAGATAGAAACAGATGTGCAAAGTGGCAGCGAGTACTGTTTCTGACATCATTGAATGAAGATGGCAGTGCTGATGGACCTGCAGCATACCTGGTCACCAGTTCCTTCATCAGGTGGGATGCATATCCTGTGTGAACATTAGAAATGACAAAGTTGAAAATCGATCACTTCTGATTGGCTGTTACATCTAACATCAATCAGAAATGTGGCTGTCATCTTTAATCACCTAAAACGTTCAACAAGGCCCTAAAATACAAGTGTCTTACAATGATAAACAGAATAATTAACTGTTCTTGCTGTCATACTACCCCACAATGGGAGCCCTTATTATTAACTGAAATCCAGCAGATTACAGCCTTGTTATGCCATTGGTATGACATCACTCTGTTATTCACCATTCTTGAGTATGTCATATCAATGGTATAACAAAATGGAATGCTCAGAACAATCAATATATTGTATATTATGAAAGGGTCTGAAATAGAGCTTTCTGAAATAGCAATAAAGGCAATCCAGTGGTTATATTAGTGGTCAGTTAAACACCTCTAGGGGCATGTAACATGGCTATGCCTCGTGCCACATTACACCCCTAGAGGATGATTAACAGACCATTAACATAACCCTGGTCATGCCTTATTGCTTAAGTGGAGCGTTGTTCTGTATAGAATTCCATCCATTTCAAAATGCTGTTGCACCACAGTTCAATGGTCATGGAATTGATTATACCTACTGTGGTAGAACAGCATTCTAGAACCTCTATAGACTGCATGAGTCAGTTTCATTTCAAAAGCAAATAACTCAGAACACACATTCCACACAGTACTATACACAATAAAAGTACAGGATGAGCAACTCTATGCACAACCAGTGTGTGTTGCCACCTCGAGTTCTGATTCCCATGGAGCTCTCAGAGCCCGCTCTTCGAGGTCAGAGGGAATTGAACCCCTCTGTGAGAACACACTGGTTCTCCATAGTTGCCCATCCAGTATTCTCTATGGTCTGTAAAGTAAGTCAGTAAAGTAATTCAATCTGCAATTACACAATCTTGGTAGCCCATACACTATAAAATATAAGTATGGTCTTTGGTTAACAACTACACTGAAAACACTTCTTGAGGTTGCCATGACATCTGAAAACCTCTCGAGCTGTGTGGTTATTAACCAAGGACCATACATTATCCTATATGTCACACACACATACATAGGTTAAAAGAATCACAATAAGGGTCTGAGAAATACAGCATTCTGACTGACTGCAAGCATTCTATCAGCCTTATGTTAATCTTGTATTACCATACATGTAGAGCATAATTATATGCTGACCAAAGTTTAACATGGTCTAAACAAACTTTTTTATTATAGTATCAATAAGGCACTCCCAGAGGTTATGTTATGGTTAATTAATCACCCTCTGGGGCATGTGACACTCAGCTATGCCTCATGCAACATTACACACTAATAGGGTGATTAACATACCATTAACATAACCCTGGGAGTGGCTACAGTACTACAGTACTTAGAATTCAAATTTATGGTGTTTCTTGGCTGATCATACTTACAATAAGTTGGTGGTGTCATTGTTTTCTGAATTGTGTCACCCCTCTTTGTACTTTGGAAAATGAACATTGTACTGAGGGTCTCTGACTGGGTCACCGATTGTTGGTGGCTGGCGTTTCATTATAGTGTAGTCCTGCAATCATTAACCTGTTGAAAGATCAGAAATATAGAGTAATGAAGATACTCATGCAATGTATTTATTTCCAACCACCAAAACACAATCACCTGTAGGCCTTGGGACTATGTAATTACAAAACGATTTAATTTAGTTTAAAACATCAAGTACTAGTCAGACTTTCCATTGGAGGTGTAAGCAATAAGAGGCTGGTGTTGGTAGTACTGAGATACCCGCACACCCAAAGCTGTAATTATGCACGAGACCAGAGGTCTTCAGCTATGGGTATGCTGGTATTTCAGTACTACCAACACCCAGACATGTGTTATTGCTTATATAAAATGGGCCAATACATTGTGTGATTGATTACCATGGACTAGAAGAATTCAAAGACTTGCATTATTCCAATAGTGGAATGACCCACCCTCCTCCTCACACACACAGAAACATAATGAAAACATAGAACACATAATTTCAACATTCTTCATAGCTCAACTTGCATACAAGCAAAGATACACACACAGGCCTGCAATGCAGCCAGTATATCGATTTTATCATTTGCCAGATATGGAGCAGGGAGTTCTCACTACTACCCACTACTACTAGTAGTTCACTACTACCCTACAAGTTGGGGCTGGCAGTATAGCCTGGAGGTTAGAGGAACAGGGTGTGAATGAGCTTGATTCATCCAGCAGACCAGACCTGAGTTTGATACTCACAACCTCCACTTGCATACTGTGTGACTCTGAACAAGTCACTTTACTGCCCAGTGCTCCCAGGTCGCCCCTGAAAACAGGTATACTTGTGCCTAGTGGGCCTTACCCAGTTACCAAAGACTAAAATAAAATAAATAAAATAAGTTTGTCAGAGAACTCACTTCTTCTTGCCATGCAACATATACAATTGAGGTTCTAACTCAGATTCAGCACTGAAGAATGTTGAATTCATGTATTACATGTTACTATTGGTTTCCTGTGTGTGTGTGTGTTGGGATTCTACTTGTGAGTAATCCAGAGCTTTGAGTTATTGTATTCCATGGTAAACAATCTTGGTGTGCAGGTACCTCAATAGTAGCAATACCCAGTGATGTGTCGTTGCTTGCTTGTATATCACAAAGCAAGGTAACCTAATTATATAAATATGAGACTGAAGTTACCACAACACCTTGGACAGTGAAATTTACCTGCTGCACATCCCCTGATTAGAGAATGCAGTATTCTTTGGGGAAAATGTATGATCAGGCTGTGGAACGCCTCCAGCAATGAGGTTTGAAAATGAGTAGCTAGGCTCTTTATGTCTTTCATTAGTACTGTGCTGCACAGTATGGCCTCTAATTTAGCTGCAGCTCTGAATCTGTCAGCAATATAAATAACATATGTTGGGTAATTGAACTTTACTTATTCAATTTGCATATAACAAGATTAGAATTACATAGCAAATTTTAAAAATGCTTTAATCACAAACATTTCCACATACCTGTATTAATCTTACATCTATGCAGATTATTAAACAGCTCCATACCTGCATTCAGCAGATCCATAATTTAAACTTTACCTGTCTGAGATACAGAATATATTTTTGTGTTCTTCTGGATCAAGAAAACAGTCACCAGTCATAACCTAATGTTTGGCAGCACTGCATGATCACCCACAACACTGACTGCACCACCCTTATTTGTATCCTTTGGTGATTCAGACCTGCCAAAAGCTTTTTAAATTACAGTGTCATACACACCTCTGTTGTGTGCTACACAGGGTGACCCACTGCTGTTTATATATCAGAACTGATAAGATAAAAATGTAATATTTCAATACTGAGCTACCATGTTACCCACTTGGTGTCAACCATTGCTTGTTCCAGTCTTCAGGACCAAGTTCACCATGGAACAAAACGGAAACACATCACTTGCGTGAGCATGTGTGTTTAAAATGTGGTTCATGACACTTTCCATTTCTCTGCAATTACTCCCACTCTTACCAGAACTGGACACTGCAGACCAGTACATGTGGTTCACTATGGAAGAGTTCCATAGAGAAATGTCTGAGCAGCCTTTTGATGACTAAGTGTCTCTGTTTTCTTACCGACACCTATATGGGAGGCAATTGAAAACTGACAGTGTGACACACACATAACTGTGAAACGAATGTACATTACATGTCTCTAAAACACTGAATTTTGCTGTTTAAAAAAATAAGTGAAAACAAAATCCAAATGTTCTATTTTTGTGAGAATATGTGTGAAAATACTAAGTAAGCATTTTAATCTTACTTTTAGACACATGCCATATGTCATAGCAATGCTTTGTGTTGGGCATGTTCTCCCAAATCCATTTAGCTATCTGCCAGTGACAATTTGTTATTATGGTGTCTGTCTGTTTGTCATGATGTTCAAGGAAAGCATGATATGTTGTGAGGCCTCCAACTCACACCAGGAGGAGCTCTTTACCTCGTTGCTCTGTGAAACAGTAATGCAGAATGTATGTATTACTCATCTACCAAGAAATGATTTCCAAAATATCAGGCTACTGTTATGACACTTGAACATTGTTTCACAAGAAAGAAACATCAACAGAGTGGCACCTAAACCAGCTAATTAGGCAACAATGCACTACAATGCCTTATGTTAATGGTCTGTTAATCACATTGTAAGACACTAATGCGCAACTAAGAATAGCTGAGTATGTGAAACAGGTAAATAAATCCCTGCATCCTGATTGGCTGACACTTGATTCTAGCCATTGCAGTAAGAAGTACCTCTATAGACTAAAGCAAGTCCCTGCCAACCAGGGCAAGTCACATAATTCATAAGCCTCTGATTTCATAATTTCCATCACAGACATGTTGGTGGGGTGTAGAGCATTCTAATGCAGAAACAATGCAGAGCTAAGACTTATGTTCAATGGTAAACAATCACACAATGTATTGAATGTGAAGAAAGACAGATGACTGACAGCTGAAAAACATCTGTGGAAGGACTATTTGGCATTATTTAGAAGCATTTGACTATATTGTTTTGCAACTATAAAACTTTTAGAATACTCTTTTTCAAACATGCAGTTTTGACCCATTTTATGTTACTAATAAGACATTGCTGGGTGTTTGTAGTAGTCAGACCTGCTTACTTAACTTACACTATAAATGACAATGCCTGATATACAGGTGATAATCATGGTGTAGTCACCTCTCATTGTTGCTAGAGCAATGGTAACCCTCTCGAGCTGTGCTGTCTTGTTGTTTACTGATGCCTGGCAATCACTCAAGGTGAATACACCATTTTTATCACCTGAACGTCAGGCATTGTCCTCTGTTATGCACACCACTTTTCAAATGTCATCTCAATGCTGAATACACTACCTGTATGAGCTCAATGTTCAACACCTTATTTATAGTGTATGGTGGGCGTTGTTCTCCACTGAAATCCATCGCTGTGAAATGTTCTCCTACACTAGTGATGTTCGCGGTGCAGCAGAGCGATTTTTGTTCTACTGCACTGCGCGTCCACACTTGTCGTTGAGCAGCATTTGACAGTTAGAGGCTCACTCCATAGCCAGGACACATAGCGAAAGCAGCAATGTTGGCGGCAGTACTATCAAAGCCACTATCGAATCGGATAGATTCATCCTTGATCAGGAAAACAAAAAGCGGCAAAAAAATGAGAAATGACATGCGGCAATTACATAGTTTCCTGAGAGACAACGGCGAGCACAAGGCAATACATGATATTCCCACTACAAATTTTGACCCACTGTTAGCTGATTTTATCTATAAAATAAGAAGGTTAGATGGCAGTGAATAAACAGTTAAAATGTCAAGTGTGAAAACATTCAAAATGTAAAGTTCTTTTCCTTCTAGTAACCCAGTAAAAATGTTTTGAAGCAGAAACATGCTATAGTGATTTTCTTTTCTCCAAAAGCGATGTTCCACCATACACTATAAAGAAAGTGCATGGGAACAGTTGACAACGAGGGCTAATCTTTCACCTTGTTGGCTCTATGATGACCAGTTACCTCTCCGCTGCGCTCTCGAGGTAATCCGTCATCATAGTGCAACTCAATAAGAACAGTCCTGTTGTCAACTGTCTCCATGCACCTATCATATATTCTCTGCTCTACGACAAGTGCACCATAGTTGGTGCAATGCCCAGGACTTTCAGAGCATCCATCACCCACTAGCACAAGTCCTCCTTGCATGTTATCTAGTGTCTGCAGCACTGTAGCTTGCTGTTCAGACCACACTTGATTGACCACTGGATGTAGATAAAGTCTTTGATGCTTGAAAAATGTCTCTTTGTCAATACATGCGATTTTCATAAACTGAAATTTTTTTTGCCTTTGAAGGAGTTGGCTAGAGAATAGCAATGCACCAGAAAAATTAGGTTGCCCTCAGAGATGTTACCAATATATGATTGACTGGACCAAGTATTTCAATACACACACTTACAGCACGAATATGTAATGTGTACAGCGGTGCCTCAATGTCTTGATATTACACCAACAGTTTCAGTCTGACAAATTGGACAAGCAGAAAACAACTGAAGTAGATTGGATTTAAAACAATAAATTTCTCCTCTTCCTCATGCTTGTCACTGAAACAGACACATACCTGATTAGAATAAGACAAGTAGAAGTCAAACATTTACATTTACATAACAATGATCATTATTGTAAACATTAACTGAAATAATGAAATGGATATAGAGAACCTGGCAGACTAAGCTGTAAAAGATTTCACATGAACGTTTACAGAAAATGTTAGTCATCCGTAAAGCTGCTGGTAATCACATGTTTACTTTATTTGACCATAATTTAGCATTGTTTTCATTTGTACTAACAGCTCAGCTGCTTTCATATGTTGACTAATGCATATTTATGTTTGATATGCCGTTCCTTACACACCAAGGTGTGTGATGATATATAAACCTAAAGACCAAACTTATTGCTGATTAGACCTGAATATGGGTGCCTTGACATTCTTGTCATTACCATTAGAAGATGCACATACATCACTATACCATTTCCTATACTGGCTACTGCTGATGGAGTGTACTGTAGCAGTGCAGTGACACAAGACAGAGCCACAGTGTTAGTTCCTCAATGGACTATCCACAGTGTCAAACTTGTCTGATAGTGAGACAGCACATTATTTTAACACATGTTCTGTACTTACACACACACACACACACACACACACACACACACACAAGTGACATTCAAAGAGAATACTGGATGGGCAACTATGAAGAACCAGTGTGTTCTGCCACAGAGGTTCTGATTCCATCTGACCTCGAGAGCAAAGCTTGAGAGGTTCATGAGAATCAGAACCACGAGATGGAAAAACATAGTTGTACAGAGTTGCTCATCCTGTATTTGATATAGTGCATAGAACTGTGTAAAATGTGTTTTGTGAATTCTTTCACTTTCAAAATGAAACTGATGCATGCAGTCTGTAGAGGTTCTGGAGCAGCTGAGCTACCACAGTAGGGTAGAATCACATCACATGACCTTGAAACTGTGGTAGAACAGCATTTTGAAAGGGATGGACTTCTGTACAGAACAACACTCCACTACACATTATAACATAAATATCAGTTTACAGTGATCAATGCTGCCTATTTTCTCTGCACTAAGCTGTCACAAAGTGGTACTACTTGGTGTGGTGGAATAAGCCATAACCCGACCAGCCCGTGGGTATACTAGTCATTAATGCATGGCTCAGATGCGTTGTGAGGCACGAGGGCACCTGCGACCTCATGACCAAACCACACCAGGTGTGAGTAAATCCCAGCATAACCCACACCCTGTCATGGTTTATTGCTTAAATAACCATATAGTCTGTCCTGAAGCACTGGGGCGAGTGTTACTGTAGCTGCTTTAGGTTCAACACTTAATCATGAAATAAATGCTTTAAATGTACTTTTTGTAGGTGCCTTTGTGAATTACAAATTTGAGGGCTGTGCAATCTGTTTTGCTTGATAGACTGTCATGGGTTATTGAGTACTTCACACATATTACATCAGAACTTACTTTAAAGTGTTCTGAAATGAGCAGTCACTGTCCTCATTTGAAGTAAGGTATACTCAGATTGTGCTTCTGGAATGCTTGTCAAATCCGATGAAATGTCATCATCACTGGATGTGTAGCAAAGGCATCCATCTGATTCTTTGATGCCGACATCTTGATTTTAACCTTCTCGGTACCCCAGTGCTGGTTCATTAATCAAATTGCACTGTATGCCGATTTCTTTTGTTTGAAATGAGGCCTGTACACCTACATATACTTTTACAGTTAGAAAATCTTTATTGTATGTAGAAATAGACATTTAATGCTATTAATGTATCATAAAAAGTCCTTCAAGGACATTGTGTTAATATTGATGAGCTCATTTGCATATAATTCACCCACCCTCTACACACAGAGATGCGAATGGCAGGGGAGCATGACAGAAAGGCATCAATAGTCCATGTGGTCCATCTGTAATCGCCAACAGTTTGCAACCAGGAGAGAGACAGAGACACATCTGCAGCAACAATTTTAGTCTGTCGCTTGTCATCTGGTTTCTTTTTTCCCACAGCACGATGTCAGCAGCAATGAAAAGTAGCTGGCATGGCTGTTTCTTCCTATCTTCACCTTCAGGGAAGGGGAAGTCTGGGAGTCTAAATTTGCAGATGATACCAGGATTGGCTTTACCATTGATAACACTGGGGATATACAGAAACTACAAACAGCACTGAATAGGATGGAAACATGGGCAAGGGAGGCCAAGCTATTCTTTAATACAGATAAATGTGCAGTAATGCACTTTGGTAGGAATAACATCCTGGGAGACTATGTGTTAAATGGAGTACAGCTAAGGAAGGTAACCGATGAAAGGGATCTGGGAATTAGGGTATCAAATGACCTTAAGTTTAACCAGCATTGTGGTCTAATAAAGGCTGCAGGTGGCATATTAAACAGTATTAGTAGGCACATAAAAAGTAGGAGGAGAGAGGTGGTTATGCCGTCTTACAACTCGTTGGTGAGACCGAAGCTGGAGTTTTGTGCCCAGTTTTGGTCACCTGGATTTAAGACCGATATTAAGAGAATGGAGGGTTCAGAGGAGAGCAACAAGAATAATTTTTGATGTAAGAAATAAAAACTATGCAGAGAGATTGGTTGAGCTGGAAATGTATGCACTGGAATATAGAAGACTAAGAGGTGACATGTGTCTGGTCTACAGGGCTGACGAGGACCCAGCTTGTGGGGCCAAACTTGGACTAACTCTTAGGGAGCAGCACTATAGTACCAGGGAGCATTCGATGCAGCTAAAGGACAGCTGTTTAAAACAACAAAAAGAAACACTGATTTAGCATGAGGTTATACCAGTTTGGAATAGCTTACCAGAAGAAATTGTCACATGTAACAGCATGGCAAGATTTAAAGGAAATTGGACAAATATTGTGGACAAGAAAATATAGTTGGGTGTCACAACTAGGGAAAAGGTGAGCTACATGGACTAACATCTCCTCTGCTCTGAACCTACCTATGAAGATCCCGTGGAAATGCAAACTGATGGCGACTACAGACTGAGCACACGGACTCTTGCTGCTGCTCTGTCATGCTGTCTCACCCAGTTGCAAACTGAGGAACAGAACTGAAAACACAGAAACAGGTATTTTTTCATCATTGCGGTTGGAAGGAGGGAGACATGGTTCCGGACCAGTAGCACGATCAGTTGTGAAAAATCAGTTATAAAATGTGCAGGCTAAGCAAAGTTAGGTAAAGAAAAGATGGATGAGAGTAAAATGCAAATGTTCCATGGCACAAGAATCTTGGCTTTTTCTGCCATGTCTTTCTTTACACATGCATGAAACACATTGTATGGATGGAGAGCTTTTGCTCGGATTGGCTAGTGTAGCATGCACATTTTATAACATTTAGCAATATGTACAAACACTGTAATTGAGTATCTTTAGCAAAACACATACATTTAAAATGCATATGCACCTACAGTTACTATTAGAAGTCAATTAACAGTACAGCAGTGTTTTGTGTGACTATGATATATTTTTTTTAAGTAGTAGAAAGGCTAGACAACTACAACCACCTGTCACAGTTAAAAGGTACAGATGACATGCAAAGTTGTGAATGGCAATTAATCACCCTGTAGGGGCATGTAGCACTTGGCTACACCTCGAGCCACATTACACCCCTAGAGGATTATTAACAGACCATTAACATATTACCTGGTCATGCCTTATTGATTAAGTAATAACACCATTACAAATTTCAATACTGATAAACATTAATCAAACTAATTCAAGACTTGTTAAAACTGCATTTGTTTTTACACTGAGCAATAACATAAAGAAATATATAATGTGCTATCAATATTTTGAGCTGTGGTGTACCATACTATAAAATTTAGAGCACATTGCTATAATATATAATATATAATATAATATATTATATTGCTTAATGGGAGGGTGTGTGTGGTCATGGCAACATATACCCAGTCCACCACTGGGATTGAACTTTTTATGAAAATCATTCAGTAAAGATAAATACTAACTGTGACTACAATAGGGAAGCACGTATGTTGCATTGCATCCCTCTTGTAATCTGTGGTACTTCGCAAGAAGTAGTATTGAGTTTCTGACAGTAGTCATGAAAACTTTGTGAAAATTTACTGTTGCACAAAGCATCCTGCACATAAATCATAGCCATAACATCAGTGTCCGTGGATGTCTCAGCTGATGTCATGGACTGCTGTTCATCACTTACTGTCACTTGAGAAACATCACATTCATTATCATTTGTGTAGACAACAGGTGATTCTGAAGTTTGTTGCTTGCACCTTTGAATCTCTGAAATTTCCTACAAGACAAAAACACATATAACATTACTAAACATTAATGATCACAGAACAATGTGAAAAATATTGTGTTATGTTATATCATGCATTGCAAAATGAAAAAAGATGCATAACGCTAGGAATGTCATATTATGTTGTTAAACGCATTCAACCAATAAATGTACTTCATGCATTTGAAGGCTCTCTGTGTCATAAAACTGCCGTGTGAGTGTGCATGGTTAGTGACTGTCCTTTCAGTGTATTATTGGGGAAAAGTCATTGCGGACTGTAGGAAGTGCAGAGATTTCAACACAACGATATTTGCAGTGAAGCATGAGGATGAAGGATTAGCGCATGTGACTTATGTGTTACCTGATATGATACTGCTTCAAACATGAATACATTCTTAATTATGTAGACTAAATGTTGCAGATGGCATCCATACTAATTAAATAATATGGCATGACAGGGTGTGCATGGTTGCTGAATAAATTAACACCTAGGGTGGGTCGAAGCACAAGCAACATGCTGAGTGCTTCAGCCACCCTAGGTAGGCCATTTGTGTTAACAACACACACCATGGAGTGCCTTACTGTGATTATAACATGGCTATAAGAACTGCCTGTACACCAACACAATCTACCAGGGTGTAGTGTCACCGTGATTATAAAATGGGTCCAAGATGTTTTTTTTTGGGGGGGCATGTGGAAATGCACAAAATCAAAAAGAAAGGATGTTATACCATTTTAAAACAGTCCCAACATATCACAGGACTGACATGCCATCGAGATTTAAATATTATGTTCTGCAAAATGCATGTATTTTTAATTATCTCTTAAACTCTCCAGTTACCCTAAAACACCCCTTTGCCCATTCCCTCACCTTTGTTTCTTCTTTATAATATCCCCACCCCACACACTTTCTCTGTCTTGATTACTTTCATTGCCAACATTCAAGACATGGAATGTGTATGACATATGGAATGCAGAATTCAAACCTCTGTTCAGTTCTGCTGACAGAATCTTTACTCCCACTGGCACACAGCAGAATGCCTTACATGGGACCAAAGAGTGTGTTTTATTTGTAACAGCTGAAACAACACACATTTCCTATTAAGCAGGTGAGGGTAGGAGGGAGTTTTCATGGCCAGCAAAGAAACATCATAAATTACAATTCTAACTACTCCAATACTTGATTTTTAACTTACGCATGTGTGTGTAAAGAGTATTATGAGGGCAAATAACATTTATTTGTTATGTTATGTTTATAAATTTAAAATTTTTTTATTTTAGGGACTAGTTGAAGGTTTCTAGTGATGTAGTGACAGCCACATTTGTGATGGCAGGCAGGAATGGCAGCCACTATTGAGCGTAATTTGACAAAGCTACCGGACCATCATCAGCCCTTATAGCCATAATATAACTCTTACACATTGAGGCTCCTAATACAAATAATGACGTGGATGAAGAGGCACATGACAGTGATTTACATAATCACTGAAAAAAATATAAAGTCACAGAATTGGCATTGGAGGACGAAGTTCTGAATACTATACAGTGAACAGCACTGTTACTATCAAGGCCATTTGTCAGTTGAGGTGCAATGAATATTTTGTACATCACAATACCAAGTTCCACTGTGTATGCAGTGGATGTATACAAAATACATGGATGGATGTTGATAGTACTGTGTGTGCGGGTATCTGCCTATTACCAACACACAGCTATGTCTATGGACTTGAATAGGTACCTCATGAATTATGTAATTTGCCCTGGTTAGAAAGGCCTTGATTTATCAGCTTGAGTCACTGACTACATGCAATAGCTATAACAAAGACTCAAACAATCCAGACACAGGGATTTCTTTGACAGTTTAATATGAGTTGGTATAAACTTTTACAGCCACAAACAGGCAGTTAATACTTCCTGTAGCGTAGTACCATGAGGAGGGAAGGGGGCAGAAAATGATCACTGCATGACAGAAAGGATATTGTGTTGTGCCACTGAAAGAACCTGGTACGATGCCTTATCTGAAGGACAATAGTTCGGGTGATGATGTGGGAATGGAATCAGTTTCACTTATCAAGTCTGTTACTATGTGTGTGCTGTAACATATAGTTTCAGACAAGTAAATGTAAGTGGCAAAGGAGGTTAGTTAAAAGAAACACCGCCATGACAAGGCCCTCCTTCATGGTGCCGGTTCAATGCATATTACATGCTCAAATTATAAAGCACTATAACTGTCATGTTCATCTTTAGGTTACATGATGGGTATTAGTGGGTGTTTTATGAGGTAACACAACATTATACATTTAAGAAATCAATAAAACTTGAGGATATAGCAATAAAGAAAGAAACAGAATGAAAGAAAAAATATATACTCACACAACCAATCCTGAGCTTCATAACAGCTTTCCTTTTCTTTGCTGGAGAGAGCGTACTGGAACACTTATCTTTATTCAGTGGCCTAATTGTGGGTATAGAACCTGGTTTTAAGTCAAGTTCACGCTTAAACCTAACTTCCATTGATTATAACCTATAAAGTCATCTGGGGCAACAAAGTCTTCCCCATATAACATATGCATTACTGCCTCTTGACCAATACTTCCTGGTGGAACAAACAAAAAGGCCCCATTTCTTATGGACAACTTCATCCTTTGGCCATGTGCGTAAACTGACTGAATTCTTTTGTGTTGCTGCAACCACCAACCACCCAGCGACCAGGCATGGTGAAGCGACAATGATAAGAAGGTGTTCACCAAAATTAAATAAAAATATAATTAATAAGGATAGTGAGTTCTGATTTCAGCAGAGAAAAAAAAGGAAAAAAAAAAAGAAGTGATATACAATCCCTTGTGGTTATAACATGTATAACATACAACAGGAAAAACAAGTGCTACTCTGTGTTTTGGTCTGAGGTACCATACATCCACTCAGGATAAGACAGATCAACAATTCTTCAAATCACTGATATACAGATTCACTCAAAATTAGAAAGTCTTTATATGTAGTCAGCAAAACTTGTATGAAGCTTGTTCAAATTCATTAATGACTAGACTTACAGCTTATCACTGCAAAACGTATCATGAAGCACACTGAATATACTCATACATTTCAGAACCAAACCTCACAACTCACTGTGTGCCATCACAAATGACACCATCTGACGAAGCGATGCTGCAGGGCAACAGTCAAAACAAAGCAACAGCCAGCTCCAGAACAACAAAGTCAATTATGCTTCTTAAAATGTAAAAATACTTGTTATGTGCCTGGCTGAATTGTGCACTGAAAATAAAACACATGGGCAGGATCGCAGTTCAACACTGCAACTGTCAGCGATAGGAAAAACTAGCATATGAAGGAAATCAATATAGAAAACAATAAGGAAGCACAAAATTATTATAACACAGACTGAGGAGAACTGTAATTTCATAGACATGCAGCAGGGATAAAAGACTCAGACTGGGAACCGCATACAGGATCAATCAAACCTAGAAATACAACCTGCCAAATGTAAAAGTCAGCTTTCAGAAACACCCACTATATCCAATATACAGGCTACAAACATGTGAAGACAAGGAGAAACCTATTCATTAGCCCAAAGTTCATTCACCACATTTATCAATAACCAAGCTTTTGCCATAAAGGCTGCACTGAAACACCACTTCGCACAGTTCTGATGCACTACTACTGTGCTGGGAAAACCGAACATGCAGAACATGAATCTACTGAATCTACATCACACACGCTTGGGTTTCGAAGATTGCCGACTGGCACATCACAGAGGCACGTTGCCTTCCTGAATTTGCCAGAATTATGGGTGAAATAATGGAGAAATGAATGACAAAAAACAACTACAATTTGGATAAGGTACTTTATTAAGTAATGTTCTAACAAATGCAGCATTGAAAATGTATACATTTTGACCTAGAAACCTGGGGCCTGATTCCAAGACAGCGGATAAAGCAGTGCACAAAATATGCCAATCGTAAGATACGCTGAAAAGCCTACGACATGCAAGCTGTGCCAGATTCCAAGAGTTGCGAGATATGCTGAAGTATCAGGGAAATTTGCTTAGGAATGGTTTCCTGACCTGACCTCCAAGGATTGTTCCATGTCCCAGGAATAATTTCTCAGAACCGTCGGGAACAACCACCCTATTTAGAAACTTAGTTTGCCTAGGGTGAGGTCTAACCGGTGTGCTTGATAGTGCACAAGGCTGAGTGTTCGATTAGATTTATTTTATAACCACCCTATATGAATTATGGTCTCATTTGATTAAAATTACCTTACCCTAAACCTTTGTTGCAATTTTTTGCCTGATAAGTAATTACATCCCTTAAATATACAGTTTCATCTTGTTTCTCTTTTATATTTGGCTGAGAAGAAATGCCAGAGAATGCCATTTTGTAATTATATGACCTTACTATTTCTTAAGTAATACTATGACATTACATAACAGCAATGCATACAAAAACAGTTTATACAATCGTGACGGAGGGCAGGCCCTCTTACTTTAGTTGCAATAGTAAAATAAATAAAGCCAAGCATTAACTTTGTCCCTGCTCCATTATGTCAGGGATAAAGGCAACCTTACTCCACCACAAGTACCCAGATGTTCAAGCTGAGGTACTAAGAGAGTGTGCTGCTTTGGCAGTCATGCATTTGCTCCTCCTTACCTTGTCTGTGTTGAGAACTCACTTTTCACCTGACAAGGTGGCTGCTAGACTTGCAGGAGTGTCAATGGTAAAATTGATGTAATGGAGAGCATGACAAGTATGGTGGTTTTAATGCAAAAAGTGCATGATACTATTTTAACTTTTAGCTTGAAAACATTGGCTTATGGTTTGTGGTCAAGCCCTGGATCTTGTTCATGAACACACAGTGTAAATTGGCATCAAAGACATCTTAATACATTTTACATGTAAAGTAATTAACCTGAAATTGTAAGTAACTTAAACAATTAAAATTAAAATAATTAACTCTATGCTTATTGTTGAAAGCATATCATCTTTTAAATTTTTAAAAGGCAATTCATCCAACCTAGAGCATATAAAAAAAAATTAATTTTGCTTTAGTGTGTTTTGCTGCTTGTATAGCACACTGCAGAAACTAGAATGCTATGCACCTGGTTTTGTCGAACCAGGATATGGCTTGTGGTTAAACTCTGGCTCTTATTCAACTACCAGCAGAAACTTTTAAGACATTTTTATATTTAAGAGAAAGCATAGTCAACCTTAAGTTGCAGATAACTTAAAAGTTTTAAATGCAAATCATGTAGCTCTTTCATTTTTACATTGCAATTTATTTAACATGCCCTCTAGGTGGTCTGAATAGTTAATTTGCCCTTCCATCTGATTACTAGGTGCAGGCCATTCTTTTATTAGTTGGTCAGTCTCTTCATCAATATCTTGGTTTGGATGGATGACCTGGTCAAGTTGTCCCATTTGGGACAAATGCAGGGTGCAGGCAGTGCAATGCCAACAAATACACAAGTCACAAATACGCCGCCACCGCATGGCATAGCCCACAACAGCAGCGTAGCACTATGCAAGTCGCAACTCTATGACCATATAATCGTGCACAAGCTGCAGACACATCATAGGGGCTATGAGGATGGTGAGCGGGGTAGAGTCAGCAAGCAGCAAAAGGTGAAATAGAATTTCAGCACGAAGAGGCGGATGTCCTCCTGGATGAACTGGAGGCAAACCCAGACCTGCTGGGGAAGGGAGGTGAGAGGCAGGAACAGCTAAAGAGGAAGGCAGCATGGGATGAGGTAGTACAGAAGGTGAATGTGGTGGCACATGTGCACCATACCACGTAGGACCTGCAGAAGCGGTACAGTGACCTCAAGTCCTACACCAAGGCAAAACAGGCACTAAACAGGTGGCAGGCACAGCCACAGGAGGTGGCCCACAGGACTTGTGAACATTAAGCACACATGAGGAGAGGGTCCTGGCATTTGTGATCCCATGCGCGTCCATAGGGGACTTGGAGCTGGACACCTACCAGATGCTGCGCAGGGGCGGGTAAGTGGATGGTGAAGCATTGCAAATGTCATATGTAGATGGCAAGATAGAATGGGAAGGAGGGGTGACATGCTGTGAGCACAGTGCGCCATAGCACAGAGGGAACTGTGAAGGTGGGGCACAGCAGCGTAAGTGGAACAGTGCACAGGGGATCAGGGCAACAATGGAATGCAGCCTGGCATGGTGCATGGCCCTGTTAACAGCTGACAACACGGCCACCACAAGGCAGTCAGCACTGATGTAATGTAACCCCCACACACAGGTGCAGCAGAAGTGGACAGGGGCAGGTAAGGTGGCGGCCAGCACCACTCAGCATGGGTGCACAGCAACACAGGGGGTGTATGGTGGTATGCATGGTAGGCACTGACAGGTGTCCGAGCACTAAAGTACTGTCGTTCAATCCACAGGAGATGAGCTAGAGGACACAGGGAAGAGTACGCCAATGTCTGACTGTGCCACTGCCCTGAGGATGGACCTACAGGAAAGTGGGCCATGGTAGGCATGGGTGTCACGTAATGGTGCAGTAACACTGAAACCTTCACAATCTCCCACAGGTGCGGATGCAGATGGTGATGGGGCAGGTAAGGACATGGCCAGTGCCAATAGTGGTGCATGGAGGGCACTTCAGGGGTGGGATGGAAGCAGGCATGACAGTGGATGGTGCACTGATGCACTGATGTCTCCCCACAGGCACAGCAGCAGATGACACAGTGGCGGTGGAGAGTGTGCCAGACAATGCAGGGCAGGCCCAGCAGGACACAGCAGAGACAACAGTAGTGGGGTAGCAGCAAATGGAGGGAACAGTCACAGGAAGATCCAGGCCTGGATCTCAGTGACTACCTGAGGTGTGGCAGCCTGGGGGTGAAATACCACAGGACCTGGGCCCGCATTCTATTAGAGGCTGGAGGAGGTCGTGAATGGGATGACATTGCCTAGGGCAGAGCACCGCGGACCCCAACAGACTATTCTGAGGTTCTGCCAGACCCTCATGACAGCTCATGCCTGAGCAGGCTGAGATGTTGGGCTACATACGCCTCATCATGGACACATACCACATGGCACAGGAGGACCAAATGGCATCACAGATGGGAGTGCTGGAGACTGGGGTGCAGACCACCAGTAGTGCCATTGAGTGGACTGTGGAGGCCATGTCCAGCACAGACCAGTGCAAAGCACAGACAGCCACTATCACTCGCCTGGCCATGGCCGTCGAGGGGTTGGTGGTGCAACAAGGAAGGCAGGCCGATGCCCTTGTGACCCTGCTGCAGGCCACGAAGCAGACATGCACGAACAGCTGACAGCTGGGCATGGACGTAGCTACACAGGTGGCACCAGAGGAGTGACCAGCAACAGCCCTGCACCAGGTGCCGGACAGAGGCACAGAGGCCACAGCGCCACAGCCACTGGAGGTGCAACTGCCAGTATCACCAGCACCACTGCCACCACCCCCAGCAGCACAAAGACCACCACCAACACCAACACCAAAGCCCTCACACCAACCCCAACAGCCATGACACAGCAGCAGCCAGCAGTACCAAATCACCCAGCACCAGTGCCACTGTCCACGCCACGGACACTGCAGCCCCCGTGCTGCCAATGCCCAGGACAGTGGGACGACAGCAGCCAATGAAGGCAGCCGCCATGCACCGTGGCAGCATGTGCCACAGGAGCCATCGGCAAGAAGGTAGCAGCAAAACCCTGCCAGAGGCATGGGGAGGAAGGCACTGGGCACAGGGTGCAGGACCAGTGGCTCACGGCAGGAGGTGGCCCAGGCGGTGGCACTGCAGAAGGCCACAGACAGTGGTGTACCCATGGGAGCAGCTGAGGGACGCACAACAGTGCGCCACCTACACATGGGAGATGCAGCAGGACCCAGAGGACAATGGTGCCAGTGGCACACAGTGACAGTGGCAGCACAACAGGGTGCAGTGTGTGCAGGGTGGGACGGTACACACCAATGTCCACTAAGTGGAAGATGACTTGGTGGTAGCAACAGGCACAGGATTGCCATGCACCCATGGCATGATGTTGCTGTTTTTTGGCTGTGGGGCAGGCTGGCCATGGGGTGGACACGTGTTGTGTGTGGCAGCCGTGTGTGTGGGTGTGTGTGTGTGTGGGGAGGCTGGGGAACTGTGGGGTCACGAATGTACACTGCATGGGCACTGGGTGATGGTGAATGTGGAGGATGTCATCTGTATATAAGTGTTGTGCACTGTGTCACCCATGTGTAACCACATATTACCAGTAAGCTCTGCACCATTCCGCTGTGTGTTGTCACTCATTACCACTGCTGCAATCAGACATATGTCACAATGCATCCTGCAGAACATGTTACAGCACTGCATGCAGACATATAGGCTGCAGCTGCGTGCAGGCCAGCACGCAACTGTCTGCAGCCACAGACGTGGACCGCAAGTGCTATATCGATGTAGGCCTGTTTCCTGCAGGCCACGCTAGCATCTGGCAGGTGCGCATATTCGCGTCTTCAGGCCACAACCGTGCAGCTTAACCGTATACACATGCAACGGTATATGCGCCACGCGGCATCTTCTGGCCATTTGGTGTAGCTAGGCTGCAGCATCGTCCTCGCTGGTTACAGGTTGGACAGCTGAAAGCAGTGCAGAGGGACAGCAGTGCCACAGGACAGGTGGAACAGGAGGTACCAGTCTGCTGCAATCAGGTAGTACTGGGACACAACAGGCCATATCTCTGAATCCCCAATCACAGGACAGGTCCCAACAGACTTTACAGGACAGGCCTAAAACAGAACATTGCCAGCTTACCACACACAGGAAAACAGCTGCTGGCATGTCCGGATGTGTTCCACAGGCTGTGTACCTCATTGTCCCTAGCAGACACCTGTAGTCATCAGTAAAATACACTGGTGTGTCCTGAGGACGCCTGCAGAAGTTGGCTACTGACTCCTAGTGTGCCCTTGCAACGCCTGGAGAAGTCACTTATATATTTTAATATATAGTGTAACAGAATATAATATATATTTGACTACATAGCACCGTTGGAAAGGTAATATTGTGTTGAACAACTTTGCCACTGATATTGTGTGTGTATCATGTATACTTTAGGAGTTATTCGTATTTGTTTATGGTATGGTGTATGGCTTTATGTTGCCTGTTTTAGTGAAAAATATTTTTTTCTGCTGTTTCAACCAGCATAGAAAAAAAAATTACATACTATTATTTGCATACCACCATTGGAAAGGCATTTTGTGCTCATCAACTTCATGCTGATACTTTGTGTATCATGTATACTTTTGAGTTATATGCATTTGTTTATGATATGATGAGTGTGGTTGAGATTCATCCTCAAATCTCACCAAAGCACCTAGACTAAAATGGGGAAAAATTACGTTTTATAGTAAAAAGATATCTTTTTAACAAACATAATAATAAAACACCATCTAATGTCTGTATGCTTAATTGGTGTTGATATTTTACATATTTTCAACAAAAATGGCTTATGTTGCCTTTTAGTGAAAAAATATTTAGTTTGCTCTTCGACCAGCATAAGAAAAAACAAAATTACTTATTATTACATGCATGCCACCATTGGAAAGGCAATTTTGTGCTGAATAACTCTGCCACTCTTACTTTTGTCTAGCATGTACAGTTATTGAGCTATTAGGATTTGTTTAACATGCTGACTATGGCTTGATTTTGCTTGAGACAGGCCCAGGATTCACTGTTAAAAGTATACAGGAGATTCAGGAGACAAGTGGTGTAATCTCAGAGTGAGCCTGTGGAGGCAATGAGGTATGACATCCTTCCCAGTATGCATGTCATGTCCACAATGGCAGCATGACTGCTACTCCCACCCGTGGCATTACAGGGCAGGGTCCCATTCCCACCTCTCATTGATGGGTATGCCACATCAGGGAGACATGGGGACAGCCCTGGGGCATATTCAGGGACATTCCTGTGAGTAGGGATGGATGGGAGGTATGCAGCACCCAAAGGCAGCAGGCCACAGTCACATTATCAGCAGTGTACTAACCCATGTCCTATCCCACTGTAGCACCACAGCAGACACACCCAGGCCACAGGTGAGTAGTAGCCAATGCACAGCATGCATTGTTCAATGTGTGTACTACACTGTGTACCTAACATCGCTGTTCACTGCCCCTGTGTAGGATACAGTGCGCAGCATGGGACCAGGTGAGGGACACTGCCACACCACTGCAGCGCTGCTGTTATCACTGTCTGTACCACTAGCTAATGATTACCTGCACATTCTTCATCCAGGTGTGCCACAAAGCCAGAAGCACCACCCATGCCTGTATACACAGTGCACTGTCCAAGTAGGTGTCTGTCACATGTCAAGGTGTCAGCAGTGGTGGGCCATGGGACTGCACCCTGGGGACATGCCAGGTTGAGCTGCATGTTGCTCCATGTGATTGTGGATGTGCGGACTTGTGGCAGGGCTGCATGCAGTGCTGCCAACCACACCCACACTCTACAGGGTCAGGCTGCACCACACCCCTGCAGGGGTTGGTGGGCTGGTGGTACACTGCTGGCGCAGTTTGTGGCAGTGCGAGCCTGTTCACATGCATGGCATCGCACAGCCAGTTCACGCTTCCTGCAGTGCATGTCATCAGTGGGTGGAGTGCCCGTGGTGGTGGGATTGCATTTGCGTGACCTGTGGCTCTGGCATCTTACCATGCACCATGGACACAGGTGGGTGTCACACCAGGTGGGTAGGGGTCATCAACGCATCCTCAGCGGCATTGTGTATTGACCTGTGTGCTATTCCTTCCCCATGCAATTATCACAACACTCCCGGACATGTCCTCTGGATCAGCCCTCAACCTGAGCAGGCGGTCACCCAACTTCACACCTATGGAGACCACCATGCTAGTTAACTGCGTGCAGCAGTGGGGCAAGACGCTGCTGCCACTAGGGTGCAGAAGGCACGCCATTGCAGAGCAGAACCGCGGCGTGGCATGCCATCAGCGCACAGATGAGGGAGAGCAGCGTATGCTGGATGGTCCACCAGCTGACACACTGCTGGCAGGATCTGACATGGAGGGATCCAGGCATTCTGCAGTGCATGGTCAGCATGGCACAGTGCAGGGACACTGAGATGAGGTCTGACAGGACACAGGTGCAGGTTTGTATGCCTACGGCTGTACATTTGATGGTACAGTGCTGGCATGTGGGCCATGGCGTGTTTAGCTGCACATATCTCACCATTCTCAACATCCCCACAGGTGCATCAGGCGCATCCCAGGGTGTACAGCATGGCCATGTCAGCAGCCTCAGGCTGGAGGCACTACAGTGGAGGTCTGGTAAGTGCATGTAGTGTCTCCATGCATCGTGACCATGGCAGTCAACCACTTGGTGGCACACGCTGCAACCATATGTGTCCTGTATGTGTGTGCCACATGGTCAGGCCCCGTGACTGACTACATCCTTTGCATACCAACAGGTGGTCATAGCCGACTGACACAGCGGCAGAGGGCATTGCTGAGGGCCATGGCAGAGCGGAAGGCATCAGACACCGAGAGTACCACGCGCATGCAGCGCAGGCAGCGGAGGGCACAGGTCCTTCCACCCACCTCATCCTCCTCCTCCTCCTCCTCCTCAGAGGAGCCTGTGGAGGTGGTGGTGGATGATGCACAGGAGTTGGATGTGCAGGACCCCACAGACGTTGGGCAACAGGAGCCTGTTCCACAGTCATATGCTGTGCGGATGCAGTGGAAGAGGTTACAGAGGAGGTGGACCTAACCATGGCCACATCACCCACTGGGACCATGGTGGTGGATACAGCAGTACAGCCAGCAGAGGATGCATGACCTACAGCCACCGTGCAGTGTGTTGATGCACGGCATTGGGGACCCTGGGCCACAGTCGATGGACATCATCCAGGAGCAGCAGCAGGGGAGGATGTGGGCGGCATTGCTGGGGGCCTGGTGATGTTCTCATGCAGGAGGAAGCTCTGGATCGACAGTGCCTGGTGACCTTGGTGTCGGCTATCTTGGATGACGTTAGGTGCCTGCATGGCTCTGTGGGTGCCCTTGGATGAGTTATGCAGGACATAGCTGCTGTGAGATGCACTGTGTATTCGGGAGTGGGAATGTGTATGTAGGCAGTATTGTATATATGGTGTGGTGTGATATGGGTGGGATTATACATATGGGTGTGATATATATATGGGTGGGATTGTTTATATGTTTGTGAATATCTATATGGGTGGGATTGTTTAGTTGTTGTGGGGCCTTGTGTTTGGTAGTTTGTGGGTACGAGTGGGCATTTGGGATTGTTGTTGGTTTCTGCTTGGGGTGTTGTGTCATATTGTTGTGTTCTGTTGTTGTGCCATTTCCTGTTGTACACACCTTTCCCCATTTCTTGTTTCCGTGTGTCCCTGTAGTTCCACTCTTACATTAAACTGTTTTACTACATCACTGGGTCTGCGTGGTCTGTCTCAGGTGTGCATGGTGTGTGTGTGTGTGTGTGTGTGTCACGTGCATGTGGGGCTCACCTGTGGTGGTGCCTGCTGTTCCCAGTGTATCCTCACTGTGCATCTGGTCTGTGTGCCAGCTGTGCAGCTCACGCCCATGGCACTCACCGCTGGCCACGTCTGTGTGGTGTCCTGAATGCTGCAGCTCACTGTGCATGGTCTGGCACCCATGCCACCACACATTGGATGTCCCGCTGTGAGGTGGCCCTGTGCCTGTATGGCACCCTTCTGCCCAGGGGTTCAGTGTTCCTTGTTTGTGGCACCAGTGGCACAGGGCTTGGTGTCACACCACCATGGTTTACAGGTCTATGCCACCTGGTGCTGTGTCCCTGTTGTGGTTGCACTGTTTACATGTATCAGTGGCCTTGGCAGGTGCATTGTGCCTGGTGGTGCCATTGTTCCAGCATTGTGTTTGTGGCCTCTGTGCCCTCTGCCTTCTGTGCCCCATGGCTTTGGCACCTGCATTGCTGCCCCTTTCACTCTGTCCCATGTGTGCTGGCACATTGGCTTGCATGTGGTGCTTTTGCTGTGTGTTCCACCTTGGGGCACTGCTGTTTGAGTGCATGGGTGTTGCCAGCTGTGTCTGTTGTGACACACTCTCTCCGACTGCTGCACCCCTCTTAACATGTCTGTACACATCTTTTCAGTCCGTTGTCCCTGATGTCAGTGCACATCAGCTGTTCAGTTGGCTTCCGGATCTCTCATGGGGTTGTACACTTCTATGTCCTGGGCAACAGGCATTTACACAACTACTACGTGGCCTACTCTATCTCAGCTACTCCACATACTGCTGGGACTGTTGGCAGCAGGGTTTATGGGTTGGGACAGATACTGTGGCACCTGTACACATACTGTATGAGAGAATGACTTCACTGCTCTTATATTTCACAGTTTTGTTCACTCTGACGTTTTCAGAGTAGTTTCATTTCGCTGACATGCAAGGGCAAGCTAACTTGCCAATTGCAGTATATCTGTTCACTGGCATATATTGTCACTGGCTTTTCAAAATAGTACATATAGCTATATTTTAGTCCAGTGAAACTAGTGTCTTATACAGTATGGATACGGTGAGTATGCCTGTCTATGGCCTTGTTTGTGTGGTGTGGTGCCATCTGTGTGTGTGTGGGGATTCATTGGCCTGTGCACTGTTTAAGACAGCATTTACCTGTTCTAACATAACGTGGCCTTTCACTGCCAGACCTGTGTACACTTTCTGTTTTGGAATACCGTTTCCATGGTGCTGGTGTGTTACACCTGTCATAGGCCACATTACGAGTGGTGTACATGTTTTCTGTTGTATCTGCATCGTAACTTGCGGTATTCGTGGCAGTTGCGGGGTGCATCGTAAGTGTCCTCTTGGAATCGCCATGTCGCATCTTGCTGGCGTAACTTGTGATTTGCACCTCTGGCACTGGCGTATTGCGCTTACACCTGGCGAATTGTCTTGGAATTGGGCCCTGCTCTTTAAGGTAATGCCTTTCGAATGAAGAATGCCCCAGCCACTTTCCAAAGGTTCATGATACTGGTGTTAAATGATGCTGAGGAGTACACCGTGGCATAGCTGGATGACATTGCCATCTTTAGTGCCAGCTGGGAGGAACATCTGTCCCACCTTAGGGAAGTGCTGTGCAGGATACAGAGGGCCGAGTTCACTGTCAAAGCTGAGAAGTGCCAGGTTGCCATGGTTGAAGTGGCATACCTCGGGCATATTGTGGGCCGGGACAGCTCCATGCTAACCAAGTAAAAATAGAGGCAATCAAGGCATGGCCCAGACCAGAAATGCAGAAGCAGGTCAGCAGTTTTCTAGGGACAGCAGGGTACTGTAGGAAATTTGTACCCAATTACAGTGCCCTGGCTGCTCCCTTATCTGACCTGGTAAAGAAAAGGATGCCTACGAAAGTTACCTGAAACCAGCTTGTGGAAACGCTTTTACCAGACTGAAAGAGGCACTGTGCAGTGCTCCTGTATTGACAAGTCCAGACTACAGCAGACTCTTTTTAGTTCAGACTGACGCCTCAGATGTGGGTATTGGGGCAGTGCTGAGCCAGACATCCAACCAAGAAAGGATCACCCCATCTTGTACCTAAGTAACAAGTTACTTCCTAGGTAGCAGGCATACTCTGCTGTGGAAAAGAGTGTCTTGCCATAGTGGAGCCCTGAAGAAGTTAGAGTCATACTTATACGGCAGCATTTTGAGGTACAAACTGACCACAACCCCTGATTTGGCTGATACAAATGGGAAAAACAAATGGTAGACTATTAAGATGGAGTCTTGCCTTGCAAGGGTATGACATGACAATCTCACATAGGACTGGAGCAACCAATCAGAACGCAGATGGCTTGTTGCATCTATATGAGGAATGAATTGATTGTGGAGCTCATCCCATGCAGGGATAGAGCCCCAAATTCAGTTTAGGTGGGGAGGAGGTGACACCTGCCCCTGCTTCTGGTTACCTGTATGATATTTATTTTATAAATAAATAGTCTGTGTATGAAATGTCAGTATGTGAGAGATTTGTCCTTTAACTTTCAAGGTCAGTACCTGAAACCACAGGATGTTGTAAAACAGACCAGAAGAACCAGTTAATGAAGACTTCCTTACAGAAGGGTATTTTATTACCTTCTTATGACCTGCCCATGCTTTTGAAGTTGAAACTAAATGTGAGTTTTATGGTTCCTGCAGGAAAAGGCAGGTTGATAGCAGAAGTGTGTAAAGAGTCATAAAATCCCTCAGATCACACTAGCACAGGAAATCAGCCTAAGGACATGAGTGTGGGACTGTTAAGTTCAAAGAGAAATGTTTAATTAAAGTCTGTCATATCTGGGAAATGGCTAGTTACAGATTGTTCAAAACAATGACTCACATCCTCAGAGACACTTATGTCAGAAATTATCTAAGAGAGGTTCTAGCTGACCTCATCAAAAGCGGGTGGGGACAGATAGAGTTAAAATGAAACATTGTACTGTATATGGGATTGTGACATATGATTCTAGACTCTGACTGGGAAAGCACTTAGAAAGGTAATAGAAATAAATTAAGTCTTTGTGGTAAGAGTGTTTTGTTTATAGCTTCCTTTTTGTTTTACAAGATTGTAAGCTGTATGGTTTATTGTTCTGTGTTTAATTTTACCACTTTTATCATATTTTAGTAAACAGCCATTTCTTTGAACTACTGCCTGGCTGTCTTCTCAGTTTCTATTTGCATGTGATGTATATGGGGTTAAGTCTGACAGCTGTTAAAAGGTTTGATGGTGTTATTAAACTTGGAAAAGGTAAGAATATACCCAAGGTCTCTTATAGAGTTTTAAGAGTTCATTTTGGAGACCTGGCTGTGTTCCCCTGGTGAAAGATTGTACTGCAGTCCTGAAGAGGGTACATATCTGAGCCTGTCATTAGGTATGCTAGCATAAGGTTCACAGTTTGAATACCTCCAGAACTTGAGGCTAACAGGTGGTTTCAGACCCAAAGCAGACAGGAGGGTTACCCTGTCTGTTACCTGTTCACACTATTGCACTCTGAGGCTAGCACTGTGGGAACAGAGGGCCTGACCTGCAGAGTGCGTTTGTGACAGCCTGCTTTATAAAAATGTCTAAAACACTGACCCAAAATTAAATCCAAGCACTGAGGTAATCAATGAAATGATCCTGCCTTTAGGTATATCAGTTATCTAACTGCATTCTTTTCACTGTTTCCTCTAAAGTGATCGTGTTTCCTACTGGAATAGAATTTGAGTAGGAAAAATAAATACTTTATAAAAAGTAAAAGAGGCTCTGTATGTCTCTTGGCTATTTAACAGAATCCACTGTTACTTTGTAGGGTGCTAGAATCGCTCGACTTCGTTTCACAGTTCTCAAACCCTAAGAAGTCACAGTATAAGTTACCTTTTGACCTTTTCTGTCTGTCTCAGCCCCTTCTCTCGAGTATGAAGAGGAGCAGACAGTGGCTGTGTCAGAGCCTGACTGCACCTCGATTATCCTGCATGGGATAGGATGTTTTCCTAGTTCCTTGTTCTCTGCTCCTGGGACTCCAGAACACAACGGCTCAGTGCTGATGCATGCAGAGCGGTGCCTGATCAACATCCCCCTCCCACTGTATTGCCGCTGCACTGACACCCATGGCCACTCAAGTGGCAGATTGCAGCAGTGGCATCTACCTCCCTCAGTGGGTTGCTCGATCTTTCTCCCAACAGCCAGCTCCTGACAACTGGAACTTGTTCCCAAACTCGGATTGCCATCATCATGAGAGGTAGCCCTGCTACTTTGTTGAAGAGCTAGCTGTGAAGAGCACTCTTGATCATCCAAAAGACATCTTCTGAGCCCCATTTACTTATATTATATAGCAAGTCAGAAATATTTTATTTATATAGTACAAATTACTTACCTTTGGTACTTTGCTGCTAATTTTGTCCAGATTAATGTTAACTTTTGTGTCAGTGAGTCAGCCATGCATCAGTTGTGTGGTCTGCATAGTAGCACAGTCAGTGGACTGTAGTACTGTTTGGAATGTTTTCGTGTAAGTCTGTTGTCCAACGCACTCCTGGAAGTCCCTGACAGGAACATTTTCATCACTCTCAGATGTTTGCCATGCTGCTCAACCTCTGTTTCTCCATTACTCTTGCGGTCAGTGTAACTTTCTTTGGGGTGGTTGATACACCCCTAGGATAAGGTACTGATAGCAGGGACCAGCCCGTATGTTTACAGAAGGGTGGGGGCATTCTTGTAACTATCTGACTGGGAGTTGTCGCAGCTGGTGGCAACATGATAAAGGCTCTCTGTGGCCAGAAGCCACGCTGTCAGTGGCAACATCAAGAAAGACCTGCAAGGCAGGAGACACCACTGCTTATTGCAACATCGATAAAGTCCCTTTTGTGCAAAGCGCTGGCAATGCAATCTGTAATATACAGGTGTGTGTTTGGGGCATACCTGCAAGTATTTGTTTATGTGTGTTTATGGATGTACTGTCATTCAAACCTTGGCACACCTTGTACCGTTGGCACTTTGACTTTTGTAATGGTATTTACTCACCTGGTAAAGGTGATTATACCTGCAACCTTTACAGTGCTCATAAATCCTCACAAATTTATTTATTTATTTGCTTTTGGTAACGGGTAAGTGCACTAGGCACAAAGATGCCTATTTTCAGGCACACCCAGGAGAGCACATTTTAGAAATACAAAATTGTGTATGTGATGCAGCACATGAAAGCAGTACAGTACAGAGTCAAGTCAAATAAATAGGTAATCCTATGCCATGGAAATCACAGGTTGGTGGTGTGGCCCACTCTGTCTGAAAAAGTGAAGCTAATAATCACCAGGAGGAATCTGTCTCCAAATAACCTCAAAGGAATGCAACCAGATTTGGAAAAATTAGATCCACTCACAGGTTAATGTTTTAATAAATGCTGTAGAATACCACTGATTGTCTGTGTCTCTATAAGTAGTTTATTACCATCTACGCTTTGCAGTTAAACACACTGCTTCTTCAGGAATCTGGTTAGCAAGCATGTTTCATTCTTTACAACTTTTTTTCTTTTCGCATAATTTTCATATATTGCTTGTTTACCTTGTTCATTATAGGAAACAACTTGTGCTTATATTTTTATAAAGGTGTCAAAGGTCTATTTGTTTTAATGATCTGTAGGGCATGTAAGTCCGTTATTTCAAAACATACAAACTTTTGTTTTTCTTAGGGAAACTCCTGGTTTCTTCTAATTTAATACCCACTCTCTTGTAGATGCCTACACTCCTTTGGCACTGAGATGCTGTTAATGGCCTTTTTGGAAGCTGCTTGCCCTTTCCTGCCAGAACAGAACACAAACAGTCTGTCTGACCTATGAAAACCTTCACGAGAGGTAAGCCTTCAGTAGACACCATCTCCAAAGGTTGATGATCTCCGCCTGGGTTGTCCCACGGCCCCCTCATGGCTGACTGATGAATAGCCTGCTCCACATGAAATTGAAAATCACTTTGGAGGCGAAAGATGGGACCAGCATCAGGGAAACTATCATTATGGAAGATCAAAATGGTGCCTGGCAAAACAGCACCTGCAATTCTCCCATGTGTCTGCCAGACCACATGGCCATAAGAAACGTGGTTCTCAAAGTGACCCAATAAGGAGAATTCTCCTCAAATGGGGCTTATGCATGCTGTCTAGTACCAGGTTAAGCTGCCAAGGAGCACAGAGCAGATGAGTCCGAGGTGATGCAATCTGTACTACTCTAAGCAAATGAACCACATCAGGTGTGACCCTATGTCCCCAACCCTTGGGAGATCACCTTACAGCTGCAATGGCTGACACCTGGACCTGTAGAGAAGAGTGCACAAGCCTTTGTCAGTGCCATCATTGAGAAAATCAAGAATCTGAGGAAGACCTGCCACCAAAGGTGACAAGCCTTTGTAGTACACCACTTACAAAAATATGCCAAAGTCTTTGGTAAGTCCTGTTAGTGGAACCCTTGTGGGACTGCAGGACATGGTCCACCACCTTCTGGGAGTATCCTTCATTCAACAGTCTTGTCCTCAACATCCAGGTCATCAGTCGTAGGGCCTGGGGTTGTGGTGATGAATTGGACCCTGAAGCAGCAGGTCTGTTTTGTTTGGCAGTCGCCAAGGAGAGTCGTAACATCGCCTCATCAGAGAGTACCATGATCTCCCGACCAGTCCGGACGCTAGCAGAACAGGCACCCTCATGGCTCTGATCTTGATAAGAACCTTTGCTATCATTGGAATGAGGGAAACATGATCTTTGGAATGTCCATGGGGCTGCCATCATGTCTACCTGTTTGGCCTGACTGTCGTGAAGGTGGGAGTGAAAGGGCAGTTGGGTATTGTGCCAAGAAGCCATCAGATCCACTTGAAAAGGAACCCATCTACGAGCTAGAGTCTGAAACACCTCTGGGTGTAACTGCCATTCCGCCTGACTGAGAGACACTCTGCTCAGCCATTCAGCCTGGGAGTTCAGTTTCCTGGCCAGATAAGTTGCAGAAATCATCGTGAGGTGGTTCTCCGCCCACCTCAAGGTAATGTAGCACCTCCCTGAGCATGGCTCGACTGTGCATCTGTCCTTGCTTGTTTATGTAAGCCACTGTGACCTGATTGTCTGTACGGACTAGCACCATCTGGCCTCCCAGTCTCAGTGTAAAATAGAGCCATGTACACTGCTTACATTTCCAGCACATTAATGGGGAACCCTTGAGGACCATTTTCCTGGGCTACATGCTGCGCTATCATGGCTCCCCAACCCAGGAGGCTGCCATCCATTGTGATTGTCACCAATGGGATCAAGGCCAATGAGACACCCTTGGACAGGTTGGACTTGTTTGACCACCAATTGAAACTCCAAGTATAACTTGACTGGGCTTGAGGATGTATTTGAAGTGGTGGGATGATTGGTCCCACATATCGAGAATGTACCTTTGAAGTGGATGCATGCATAGCTGAGCCCACGGCACCATTGCTATCAAGGAAGCCATCTGGCCCAGCAGTTGAAGGTACAAGCGTACTGGTCTGTGTGGCTGTGCTTGAACCAATGTACGAGACGTTGAGGGTGTCTATCCTTTCTTCCATTGGGAATACTCTGTCCACAATTGTATTGATCTTGGCCCCCAGGTGTGTGAGATCCTGTGTTGGGAGCAACTGGCTCTTGCTCCAGCTGACAATCCAACCATGCATTGCAGACACTCAACTACTGTCTCTGTGTCTCTCTGGGCCTGAATCTGGGACCTGGCTCTTATAAGCACAATCATCCAGATATGGAATGACATGAATCTCCACTGCCAAAGTGCCTCAGCCAGCACAATTAGTGTTTTTGTGAAGACTCATGGGGCTGAGGCTAGGCCAAGGTAGGCAGTTGTAGGAAATGGCCCCACTGATTTGAAATCTGAGGTAGCGGTGGTGGCTGGGGTGAATTGGAATGCAGGTAAGCGCTTTAGGTCTATTGAAGTTTGAAGTCCTCTGTTGAATTGCCATCAGTGTGGACTGCAGCATTTCCATTTTGAATTTCTTGTATACCACAAAAGTGTTCAAGAACTTTATGTTGAGCATGGGGTAGGCCCCATTTTCTTTGGGACCATAAAGAGCAAAGAATACACCCTGTGTTCCTTTCCAAGCCAGCACCAGTATTATGGCCCTGCTCATGCATAGGTCAGAGGGCCTGTTGGGTCGCCACCAGCTATTGAGGTTCCTTGGGCATTGGGAAATCATTGGTCTGAGTGGTATTATCCTTTGTGTGAACTCTATACCATAACCTTGGGACACCAGTTCACGTAGTCACTTGTTCTTGTGATCTGGGCCTATTGATCGGTCGAACAACTGGAGGCATCCTCCCACGGAGGGTCTGTTTGCCGGCCCACCTTATTTAATTGGCTTTTGCCTGTGGTGCCTCCACCAGTTCTATTGCCATGGAAGCTTCTGCATTTTTGAAGCCACCCCAAACTTTGATTTGCCCTGGAACCGAGCCTTGGAGGCTCTGCCTCTCTGAAAATTGGACTAGTCAATTTTGCCTGGTTTTATTGCCCTGAATTTTGGACAAAAGGCTGTCCCGACGGAAAGTACATGTCCTTCTTGTTGGCCATCTGCTGGCCCGTCTTATCTCTGAGGAACAGGGTCAGGGTGTCACCAAAGGTGGCCTCCTTACGCCGGAGCTTCATCAGTGTTACCTTGGATTTGGCATCCGCCTGCCAAGGTTTAAGCCATAGGGATTGCCTGGCATGGTTGGTCAGGACCGTAGCCCTTGTGCTGAATTTCATGATATCTGACGATGCATCCACTAGATAATGGGCGGCCTGCACAGTGCAGTCTGCCTGTCCTGTTAGTGGCGACTCCTCTGGGAGTTCATCACGATGGGCTTTTTTTTTTTTTACTTTATTTATGCACCGTTATTCTCTGAGGCATCCTTCAGAGGTGCCCACTCAATCCTACCCTTCTTCTCCCCACCGTGGCCAACCATAACCAGTTCAACCCTCCCAGAGGAACTTCCCAGCACTCCAGATCATCCCTGGAACCGGGCCTGCCCACCCTCAGTGGCTCTTTCTGAAATTAGAGGGTCCATCCTCTGGGAGGTCGGTCGGATCCCTGGTGTGGCCTGGTCCGGCACTGGGGATGAGAGGGAGATCCCTGAGGCCCTCGTCATCTCCTCGGTGAGCTGGGGATTCGTACTTTTTGTCCCCCCAGCGCGGAGCCCCGCCAGCAAGGAACAAATTGCTGCTGCCTGCCCCAGGTACGCCATGCCGCTTACAGTCGGCGATCCTCCAGCCACTGCAAGAGGTTGCGCCAAAGCGTAGCGATCCCGAACCCACCCCTGGGAAGAGAGAGCAGTCCTGTGGATGCTGATCTCTCCTCCACTGACCCCCAGCGCCCCAGCTCATTCCCTAACCGGGCTGCCGCATGGTGCGAGGTGGCATCCAGTGCCTCGACCTCAGCACCACTGGGCCGGCCTACTATGGCCTTGACCCATCACAGAAGGGCCTGCTGTATACTCAGACCGCTGTCCTGTCTGACAAGGCCATTCCTGTTACCTGTGGATCTTCTTAAGAGACTCTTTGGCTTTCTTGTCCATTGGATCTTTCAGAGCAGCAGTGCTCTGACAGGTATAACTGTGCGCCTGATGAGGCCAACACTGGGGTGTCTACCTTGGGGTCCGCATGCCAGTTGGACCTGTGCAATTGGGACAGTGGGTATAGTCTTTGGACAGACTTCTTCTCCGGGATCCTTGAGGATTTGATTGCTCCATTCCTTGTCCAGGATAGCACTGAGTGCCGTACATGTGGGGAATGAGAGGTCTGTGGTCTTGGACTAGGGAGGACAATAGGGGTATATTGAGGTATGGGGGTGGTTCTGGCTCATCTGGGACCTCTAATACCTGCTGTATCATTTAAGCAGCTCCACTATGCCTCCTGGGGGCAAAGCCTTCTTGAAGTCTGCCCCATCCTGTTCTGCTTCTTCCTCTTCTGAGGAGTTTTCTGAACCTTCCACCTGCCTGTGCTTTTTCTTTGGTTGATGCGGGCCTGACTTAACCCGGACACTTTGAGGCTGTGTCCTGTGGTTGCTCCAGCAAATTGTTGCTGCATCCTTTCCAGTCATTGAAAGAGGAGGCGGCTTGAATGGTGTTCAGCGTCAGTGGTGCTGTGGGCAGAATCGCTTCTCCTGGATTGATACCACTTCTGTTAGCTGGCTCCAGAGCTTCACAGTCCAACACAGTGCAAACGGTGCACAGAGCTCCCCACATGAGATTCCAGGAGTGCAGAGCCACATTCCAAGCAGGCAGGCATGGCGTGAATAGATTCGAGCCACCAGATCTATGGGGGAGGAGAGAAAGAACTGCATCAGGAACATGGCTTTGAACCGCTGGAATTCAAAACAGCAGCAACTTCGCAATAAGGGTGGTGATATGTCGGGAACTAAGCTGTTGGTATGGCCTTTAAGGACCAACAAGCCACCATAACTATAGTTGCCTGGTTGTGTCCGGGTGCCATCTTGGATTTAATACGGGCTTGGCATATGATGCCCTCAAGATTGCGCCCTCCATGTGGCCCTCGTAAGATGGCGTCAGTCTCATGAGATCCCACAAGCTGAGATCAGCCAGCTCCCAAAGTCCAGTGGGAGTACTCTCTCGTGAGAGTTCCCTGAGTGAGTGCTCCTGGTAATGGGTCGCTCTCAGTTAAAAATGGAGCTAGTCTGTTTTGTGCCCTGTTTCATGTGCCCTCCTGCAATCCTGAACTGTGGGGAGCCTGTTTACTTGTGGGCATGTGTTCCACTCTGTGGAAGCTTCATGCGGCCGCCATATTTCCTGTTGGCTGCTAGACTTTGGGCACAAGTCCTCTGCTAGAGCCACCATCTTTATCTGGTGGTGAAGACAGTATAGTGGTCCAAGAAATGTGTGGAGAGTCAGGCGGTTTGCAACAGCACTAACGCTCCCAAGCCCCTGTCACCATTGAGGAGCTCCGGATCAGAGGTGGCTGGAGTGGAGAAAGTGCCCTAGCCCAGCCAGGTGGGATCCTTGACGGCAACGGCATGGAGCGACTTTAGTAGGTGAGCTGGGGGGAAGTGAGCTGGAGGTCTTATGGTTCCCTGAACAGATGGGGTTAACCCCAAAGGACGGATAGATGTAATATGATCCCACAATTGCCGTCTTGAAACTTTTCTGTCACTGCCGCTTGTGCCTCTGGAGTGGTCGCTATCTGAGGGACCCTTCACAGCACAGCAATGCTGGGAACACTACAAAGAGGGTCCTCAACTGAGGCGGGTGACAGCCAGACACTACCTGAGGGTCTGGCTCCACCAGCCTCTTGCCCTCACAGTACTGAAAACCACAACATACACTAAAAGCCATAGGGTTACTTAATAGTTTTGCTGTTGGTAAGAGATGTCCTAACTCCTATGTGAATAGCCAGTTGATGGTACTACCTAGAGAGAAATACAGGGTGAAAGGAGAGATGTAACCAAAATAGACAATAACTACCCACGGAGGGAGTGATTCAGATCGTGACCCACCTCCTGGAGATGCACAAAGAAAGCTGTTTTCTCTGGCTGGAGCTGAGGGACTGGCCTCTAGCAGACCAAAGATTTATGATTATGCATCGGCCAATGGGATGGTGGAGGATTACCCATTTGTGAAGATTTACGAGCACTGGAAAGATTGCAGGGGATAATGACTATGCTCAAGGTGCTGTAAATGCTTAATCCACCAGAGGTCACTCTAGGGATGATTCAGTCTTCGTATGCTAATGAATACATGCTGTATGTTTGAGAGAAGTCCTCAGTTATTTTTATGTTTGGAAAGACAGCAGTGTCTTAGAGGTTATAACTGACCTTTGTAGCGTGTAACAAGTTAAATATTTATACTGGAATTTTGGTGAAACAACATACATTTAATCATCAGTGAAACAAATAATGCAAAAGGAAGTGATTTGCAGACAGCATGGGGAGGTACGGTTCTCTTCAAAAGTCTGAAAAGTTAATGGTGACAAAATGGAAATGCTCATATACAAGTTTGTTGCAATTTAAACTAAGTAAACTCTGGGCAAATGCAAGTTAAGTGCAACACTGAAAAATAAGTGAAATTCTAGTCAGGAACCAGTTTTATTTTAAACAGTAGCAACACTGAAAGCATCTTAACAGAGGAGACATGCAGCAGTTAGGCAGTCAATGTGTTTATTATAAGCTCACTATACGTTCTAATGGTGGATTTTTGTATGCGATTGGGGATCTATAAAATGAATATATTGAAATAGATTGCAAGTGAATATGTGATGCCATTTATGTTCTTAAGTTGGTCAGTTTTCTAGTGCATGGCACAGCTCTAGCTACTAGTTGTGCTTGCAGGCAGTTTCTTTGGTGTCAGTACTACAACCATATGGATTAGAACATTTTCGTGATGCTGCTGTTTTTGTAGACATTTACACCATGAGTTATCAAAAGCAAGAAATGAATAACTGGCTAACTGTTTTACCTGGGCTAGCAGGTGTTCAAGTCGTATAAATGTATGTTCTGTTGTTTTGTTTTTATGAATGTTTGTTGATGGAGACTGGGTTTGTGCACTTCATACATGTATGTTCCAGTTTACATGTAAATAAATTCAGCTTAGCATGAATACATTTTAGCTTTTTGTATTTTTGTATTAATGACAGACAACCTCAAACATTTAACTGCTGTGAAATAAGCTTCATTGTGAAACTTTTTAACCTATTCCTGCCTTTTAATATTTAACTGACTTGTTATGCTTTGCTCTTGTTCAGACTGTGTTATGCCTTTGCAGTGCCTTCTTGTAAATGTTTCTTTTAGGATTACAGCCATATAATTCGACCTTCAACTGTTTCACTATGTGTGCATGTACAGTATATATTTATAGCGTGTGTGTGTGTGTGTGTGTGTGTGTGTGTGTGTGTATGTATAGTTTATTTTCAAACATTTAACTGAAAATCACTGTGTTCCATTTATATTTGGCTACATAGACAGACCAAAATGAAATCTCAGCTCATTTTAATCCCCAGTTCACATTAACTGTTCAGAGTGAAATCACAACGCCTCTTTCCAGACATTGGCTCAGCTGACTTTGTTTGTACAGTTGTCTCCATTCATTCCCTTTGCAACAAATCACTTCCCAGTCAGGCTGATAAGAGTTTAACAGCGTGCTGCAGCACAGTGGCAGAGTGATTAGTACCGATTCACAGTCCTAGCAGTTCACTCACATGGGAGACTATAAAATACAAGAAGAGATCTGACAGCCTTGAGACCATGCATCACCCCAGTGGCTTGAGGACTTCTATCGCTGTTCATCATGTTGAATCTAGCAGATATGACATTAATTCACCCTGGTAAGATCATAAACTGGTTAGTTGTCTGTCCCTTTGCCTGGATCCTCAGAGCATGGAGGGAGACGCTCAAGGACAAGAAGGAATGTGGTGATTGGCACTGCATGTGTCGTTTATGTGTTTTTTCTTGTTAATCAAGTGGGTCACATTTTATCCCATGATGGGGCATCTGAGAAGTCAAATTACAGGAGTACCAAGTACGCACACATGCCAGTGTCAGGGATCCCTTGGAAAGCCCACTACATCCTGATGGAGCACACCCTGAGGACATCTCACTAAACAGTGTGACAACATTGAAGCCTAATGTAGTGTACATAACACTCCGATCCAAGCGCAGCAAACCTGCCAATATCAGAGGGACTGTGAAGCCAAATTGCGGAAAAACACCGACCATTTCCAGTGAGAAAATTCTTCCAGTCTTCTTCAGAATCTTACAAGCCTCAGGTGAACAGCCTGTTGATGCAGAAGGGGAAGAGTGAATATACCACCAGCCAAAGCTGGAATTTGAGGACCAAGGATGGAGAACTGTCTGCCAAAAGAGTTAAACCCAATGACCGGGGCAGCTGGGAGTTTCAAGCAACATTCGGATATACAGTGACAGTGCACCACCTTGGTTTAGTAAAGATGACATTAAAGCTATGCATTTGCTGGCAGACTGCAGGGTCTCTAGGATCCAGCAGTTTCAATCTCCTCTTCAGGGGATCTGATCTTGTTTGACAGTAGCAGAGATCCTTCCATGAATCCGTCTGCCCAGAGTATTAGTGGAATGTCAAAATATCAATTTGCCAAGGGCAGCAAGGCTTATTAAGAAATCCTTTGATGTGAGTGATGTGTTTGCTTTTCATTTGATAGAATCTTGGGGCTGAACAGGACATTGCCATCCGTCAGCAGAAAATTCAGTTTTACTCAAGGTAATGTAATTATCACTTGCACTGCTAGCACAGTGTTCAACTTTCCTATTGTTTTTTCAGAGGTGACATTTATTTAACAGCTAATTGATAACTACCATTAATGAGTCCAGTATGTACCACAACAAATGTGTAAGAAGGAAAGAACCATGAACTGTGTTTAAATATTTCTCAGACAGCAGTGGTAGTTTTGGACATGAAAATTCTTGTTAGTCATCAAGAAACAGCACTGCTTTCTTTCATTCTTAGGGAAGGGAGGATCTCATCCCTTTCTGAATAAGGCTGCAAAAGTAAAATAGCTTTGGTAAAGAAGTTTGTTTTGTTAATTTGTGTTTTGCAGATTTGAATAGTTTTTGTCTGCAGATTTGTTGAAAGTAGTCTCCTGGCCCACTCCTGCTGACCTTATACCAATCACGATAAACAGTGGATCTCATCAGGATGCACGCAGTATCAGAGATTTCTGCATGACAGAAGAGGTTAAATTGCACTGTTTTACTGTTGTAACTCAGCTGAATGCTTCAATATTCTGCCTTTGCATCCTGGAGGGCTCCACTGTCTGTCCGATTCAGAGGTGTTCCACTCACTAGCCAATAATTGACCATGAGCACACAGAGCATACCTTCGACAGGAAGGGGAAGGCAAGCCCTGCCCACCAGTGGAATCGCTGCAGTGGCACATCATGGTGCCCACCCACCCTAAGACGGGGAGCTCTGTCAAAGGCAATGTTAATCACCCAGTCACCAGCTTCCTAGATTCACTTCCAGACCCAGGTCATCTGCCCAGCAGTGCTGCAGGCTGCCATTGGATCATCGGCTGCCACTTGGTTAAAGCAGACAGTAAGGGCTGCTCCTGAGCAGTTGTCCATGGTAAACGAGCACTCCACAACAGAAAATTACTGGCACCAGCACACACACAAAAAGAAACACACAAAGTAGGTACAGTCTCAGTGAATTTAATATATAACCATAAGGCTATGATAAGCACTCACAGGTATAATAATTCATTAGGTGCAAAAAATGCCTCTCCAGTATGTTTACTCCAAGTGCTCTAAAACGTGGTGCCTTGGATTTTGACATTGTGTCTGGTTGAGATAATGACAGCAGTACACTGAGGAATCTTGAGAAGATTAATTACTTTTTGAGAAAGGAAATGATGTCTTGTAACCTTCAGTACAACCATATGAGACTAGCTCAGTGGTTTGAGCACTAGGATGGTATTCTGGGGTCTGGATTCAATTCCCATTAGGTCTCAATATTTCTTCTCACTACAGTTTGGATTTAAATTACTTGGCAGTGGCTAATACTGCACCAAAAACATCTGTCAGCTTGATTATTCCAAACTGCAAGATATGCAGTACCAGAGAAAGGAAGTGTCTGGGAACCACAGGTCTAACCATGTGAGTCTGTAGCTCAGTGGTAGAGCATCGAGATGGTATTCCGGTGGCCTGGGTTTAATTCCATTAGGTCACATTCTTTCTTTCTCAGTTTGATTTATATGTACTTTTATCATTCTTAATTATACAATGGCAAGAAAGAATCTTGGGCTGTGATTGGTCAGTTTGGGGCTGGACCCATGGCATTATCCCAGCACACCGCCACAGCTCTACTGTCATCATTATGGACATTATGGCAGATGATATCTTTTTGCATCTCCTCTTAAGAAACAAAAATATTTTCCACTAATAAAACATTCTTTAAAATATATTTTTATTTTATATATAACAACAAGCCATTGTATAATAGGAATAATGCACTCCAGGGTGTATGTCATTTGGGAAAATGCCACACCTGGGGCATTGGATACTCTCGGCAGGTGGCCTCATGCCCAACCACCCCAGCATGGCGTTATCCCAGCACAACATACACCCTGTCATGCATTATTCCTTTAACACAGAAACATAGACAATGTCATCAGAAAAGACAATTCAGCCATCCAGTCTGCCCAGTTTCACCCTACTACCACATGACCTATTGTACAGTTTTTTACCCTCAGCGCTCTCTCTCTCTCTCTCTTACTGCTATTCTCAAGAGTACCTATTCAGCATTTTACTGTGTCCCAACTGTGCTTGAACCCATTAATGTTTTTTGTGCCCCCAGGTCTACTGGCAGGCTATTCCATGGCTCAACCTCTCCTTCCATAAAGTAAAACTTTCTTGCACCTCTCCTGATCCCCTCCCCACGGCTTACATTCATGTCCCTTGTTTTCAAACTGCCATTCCTGCTAAATAGCTCCCCATAGTATACCTAGTGTATTCCTTTCAGGAACTTGAAGGTCCTTATCATGTCACTCCTTCCTTTCTGGCTTTCAGGAAGTACATGTTCAGTGCCCTAAGCAAACCCTCAGAGGATCTGCCCTGCTGGTCCTTAATTATTTTGGTTGCTCTACACTGCACTGTCTCCAGCTTGTCTCTGTCTGTCTTCAACGGAGGACTCTAGCATGAGGAACACTATTACAGGTCGGATTGCACCAGTGATCTATAGAGAGGTAATGTTACTATTTTCCTCGTGCTATTGAAACACCTTCCAGTACACCCAAACATTCTGGGTGAATTGCAGAAGCCTTGTGACACTGCTAGTTGTGTTAGGAGTCACTTATAATCACCCCCAGTTCCATTTCCTCTGAAGCAGTGTCCAGCTTCACCCTTCCCATCCAGTATTCCTTCCTGGGGATCTTATTCCTTATGTGTATCACCTTGCACCTTTTGACGTTGAATTGTAACAGTCAGACATTGGGCCACCTCTCCCAACATTTGCAGGTCCCTCTGCAACTCCCTTACCACCTTCTACTGACTACCTTGCCACAGAGCTAAGCTTCATCTGTGAAGAGACATATCTTGACCTTACATTCTTAGCCTGTACTGGATCAGCTGTACAGTACCAGACAGTTTGGATATTTCATCTCTCTAGCATCCTTTTATGGATCCCATATCCTGCAGCTCCTACAAACTGTGTCTACTATGCTCACTCCTCTAGTTTTCTAAAAGTATGTTTTCCTTGATACAACCTGGTGATTCTCTGTCAGCTTTCTGACATGCTAGAATCAGTTACGTACATTTTGACATTGTGTTCCTGATCTTGCTAGTCTGGCCCTTACCTTATCACTGCCTTCCACATATCCTCCTGAAGGCTAAGAAATGGTGTGGGAAATGAAAAGTGCAGATATTTCAAATGACCTATACAGTAAAGAAAGATATCACCCTTGTAAGGACAGCGTTGAGGTTATAACAAAAGAGAATCAAGTTCAAACCCACAGGACTACAATTCGTTTCAGATGATACCTTACTTCTAGTCTTCGCTCCTCTCACCTACACAGTAGGCAACTTCATTATTGCATTATGTTATTAAAATAATATTTGCTGTATTCAAATGCAGTTTACAATGTCTTCAAAACAAAATAACATCTGGAGTTAGCATGGCATATTCCATTCAAAGATTATCTCAAGATTTTTTATAAAAAGTAGTCGGAGGTCCTGATTAAATTGGGCAGGGGCTCAACTCCCACTCTCAGAAATGTGCACCAGTTCATGCTCCACTAACTCCTTTCTTAATTGAACTCTATGGAGACAGCTCTGCCTCCTTTAGCTGACAGCTCCCCATAGCATTTTCCTTCCTTAGAATTTACAGTGTAACCTATGCAAAGCAGTGAGTTAGGTACTGGTAGTGCAGTACTGTGAGCAGGCAAACGTTCAAGTCCATGAGTGCTGAGCAACATCGGACTTTTCTCCCAGGACAGTGGTATAAGAATCAGGGTTCACTGAAGGACAGGATGTTGGGCAGGGCACTGGACTCACCTCATACCTTGCTGAATAGAACTGTAAGCTCTTTAACTCTTACATGACAACCACCTATTAACTTTCTAAAATGTCTCACTGATTTGAATCCCCATGGAACAAAGGTTCAGCATTAAGCTTTGGGTTATCACTGGTGAACAAATAACTGAAAAGAAAAAAAATGAGTACAATGTAAACAACAAAGTTGTTTACATTTCTAGATCTTGAGTCCCAGGATCCTGGGGTATTGGTGTTTGCCCTCATTAACTGGTTGTTCTGGTTAAAGGCAAAATGTAATTTTATGTTTCTGGCCTGAAAAGGTAATTGAAAAGTACTGTAAAATGCACACACATTTACTGTATATACTTGCCTATAAGTCAACCTCACATATAAGTTGACCTCCTGTTCCTTGTCAGGTTTAGCAAAATTACAGACATTTTTTGCTTCCCAAATAAGATGGAAAATCTGTTTTTTTGTTTATTTGATTTTTAGCAACATCAGACACAAATCTGTCTTTGTGACCAGAACTGGACACAATAAATCTCACAGATAAGTCAAGTCCTTCTTCTTGGGACCTATTTTTAGCTTTAAAAACTAGACTTATTGTGAGCATATATATATGTATGTTTACTGTACTATGTGGCACAGCAAACATGGTTAGTGGAGTACCTGCTCCAGGAAGTGCCAGATGAAGTCCGACATCACATAAAGGTACGAAAGCTGTAAAACATAACAGTAGTTTATTTCAGGAATTTCTGATTACAATGCTTCTTTTTCTCTTGATAGAAGGGGATATATTTACATGTGTATGCACAATTCACAATAAATGTATGTCTATTTTTGGGAGGCAAAGTAAAGGTATTTCTGGGTTAATTTTAATTTACATGGGTGATTTTTTTTGTTTATCTGCTTCTTCCTTCTTAGGCATCCAAGGCAACTTAACTCGAGGGTCATATTTATTTGGATAGGTTGATGTTGTTGTTTTGCTTTGCATCAGTCAAGAGGTCTATTATCATAATAACAGCATGTATTTTCTGAAACTGCATAAAATAAAGTTTTCATTACTGGGCAGCGCAAGCCACAACCCAAATGGTTTGCTACCCATAAATTCCTCCAGTGAATTAGGCACAACAATGTAAAACAGGAAAAGTTCATTTTTACTTATTTCCAAACTACATATCTCTGTATATCTTACTTGCAGGTGTACAGTCCTCTATTTCTGAGTTTCACAGCATGTACCAGTTCCATAGATACTAAATACATGCACCATTACCTAGGAACGTTGTTTATACCATCCTATTACTGCATGTATGTATAGTAAATCTTAGCATAAGGCACTTCTCCATCCACTGTCTGAGTATTCCAAACACAATGTGGCAGTAGATCACCCAATGAATTATATATGTAGTCTGAAAGTGCATATAATAAGGATTTGAACAAACTGCAAATTTTACTCCTTTCTTTTTAATACAGGTTTCTCCCATCTGTTGCTGACCCCCCTTCAGCTAGTCCCTCTCAGCCCCATCACCCACATTTTAGGGCTTTCCTTTTGAGGTTCTGTAATCCTGCCCCATCCCAAAGTCAGGCAGCAACTCCTTCCTCATTGTGATTCCAGCTGCACCTTCACCTACTGAATTCCAGACGTGGAAGCAATGCATAGCAAACCACTCTTCATCCCTAGAGGAAGAGGAAATTCTCTGAAACACATTAGATCTTCCTTCTTGGGCCAGCCCCACATCCCTGGCCTGTTCCCAATCCAGGATTTCCATCATCGGGTATATCGTTGTTTCTATGAAACCCTGACAATGAAACCATTACAGTGACACAACCCATTCAACATCCACAGGTGTTGAACGGGTTGTCGGAGCGCCAATGGATACAGTAACTCCCAAAGTTGTCTGTCTCATTAATTCCCCTTCCCACCATAATTGATTATATGAAGTCCAGGGGTGTGGGGATGGTGGGCAAACCCCACAAACAGTTAGAATGTGCCTCGTGCATGGGGTGCCACTGAGGCCGGTCGACCACATTTGCCGGATTATGTAATCGCTGTTGGCAAATTTGTGTCATTGAAAGTGGTTGATGAGACTTGGTGGAACCCTGGCATCACAACTGATGAGTCTGACACTTTTACCATTTTTAAACCATAATAAATCGAGGACTCATGTTATACCTAGAAAATCACACCAGTTTTAACTGTGTAGATAAGGCTAGTTAATGCCGTGGAAGCAAAACCATATCCCCCACGAAGAATTCTGGTCATAACATATACCAAGCATGCTCTCACTGCATGTTGCTATAGACATGTAGTGAGAGCTAGTTTAGCCCATCAGAGTATGTTTGGTAGAGGTGCTTGATTTTGTTACCTACTCAACTATCCATCTCTAGACAATTTAAAATGGGATGATATAGAAAAATAATTTTTGGCAGAAACAGGCCAATGGTTTATCAAGTCTGCACTTGCTATACTACTTAGCCACTGGCTTATTGTTCTGATGGGTTGTCTACTGCTTCGCCTCCTCCCCCAAATGTTCATTCACCTAGTACCTCCCAGGGATTATGAGTACCTTGTTCTGTCCCAGTCATGCTTAAAGCTGTTAGGTACCTGCCCCTACCACTTCTGCCAGTAGTCTGTCTCTTCCATGGCTTTATCACCCTCTCCATGACATAAAACTTCTTCACATCCCTCCTGAATTTATGCCTACTAACCTCCAGTCATGCCCGCTTGTGGCATCCCTATTTCTAACAAACAAGACCTCATTATTCACCCTGTTTATACCCCTCATAATCTTATGTTTCTATCATGTCTCTCCCCACATATGGCCTCCAGCAAGTACATATTTAGGGCTACCAGCCATTCTCACTTGATCTGACTTGCTCCCCTTGATCATCATAGTGATCCATCTCTTCACTGATTCTAGCCTGTTTATGCCTTTTACACAGGAGGACTCAGAACTAGGCACAATAGTCTAGATGAGGAATCATCAGATCTGTATTGGGGTAGTATCACCTTGTTTATCCTACTGTCAAAACCCTCGTCTAATAACAATACTTTCCATATACAACCCACAATCCTCAATGACTTACTGTATATGTTGTATTAACTGGTTTACATGAGGGAATCACTGATAGAAAGACAAAATATGATGACAGAAGGGACTGCAAGGTCCATCTAGTCTGCCCAAGTAAATACTATCTACCCCCCACACCCCTATTTGCCTCCTGGTGAATGATACCTTTGTGCCTGATGATGACCCAATATCCCTCTCCTCTGTTGTAATGACCAGCCTAACTCCTTCCATCCAGTATTATGTATGTGGGTTCCAGTTCCTTAAGTGCATCACCTTGCACTTCCTGGCATTTAATCTCAACTGTCAAATCTAAGACCACCACTCCAGCTTTTTTATCCTTCTGAGTTTCTCACCCTTCCCAGTAATGATATACTTAATAGGAAGTGATATTTCACAGTGTGCAGCTGACTCAAAGTAAGGGATTTGTGAACAAACAGGAGCAGGTAGCCAAAACTAGCCAAAACATGGGTCCCTGACGAGAGTATGTGAGCACTAACACATGACAGGATATACAGATGCCTCAGGTGTGTTGTGAGGCAACAGACAGAGCTGAATACCTTCAGCCTCCCACAAAGTTCCTACTAGTATAAACATATAGTATGACCTGGAGTGTGATATTGTACTTACAGTATAAAATGGAGTCTGGAAACAGAAGGATTTATGGCAAGCTAGTAATTTGGTCATGTGGAGTCAAAGTATGTAATCTACAGGATAATTGTCCCATTGACCAATCAGATTGCTTCAATTTCCTAACTGTTTTATGAATTTAAATATTGTCACGTTATCTGTACTTTGGTGATTACCTAAAGTAATTGCCAGTGAGATGCAGGTTTGGCAGGGTCATGGTACAAGATGATCATTTGACTGAAACGTATTATGCTTACCGTGTCTCCACAACAATGTCTGCAACCTGGGATCTCTTCCAATTTTGCAGCCTTGGCTGTCTCCTTCAGTTGGGAGGTTAAACAGGTGTGGGGGCAGAACTAACATAATTCCCAGCTGTTTTTCAAATGCTGTTCTGTTCTGAACACTACCAATCAGCTGTTCTGGGTCGGCATATAAGTGTTGCTTCAGTGACTGAGAGCCAGTCAGGCTCCTCTGGACTGTGTGCCTGCCTCTTTCTTGATTCCTGCAATTGCAAGCTGACCTAACATCTCCTCCAGGTACTGGCTTTGAACTTAGCTTTCTCTCTCTCTCCCCATTGCCTTGTCCACTTTCAGACTGGTGAGCCTCTTTAGAACTCTGTTCTCCAAAAGGACTAGTGTCCAGCCCTCTTCCATAGATCCTGTTACTTTTTTGGTCCCTCCTTCTCCTTCCTCTGTGAACACTGAGCAGAAGTATTTTTCAGAATGTCTGCTTTTCTGGCCCCTTCTTCACAGTCCCCTCCTTCCCTTTTAACATTACAGTCCCTCCCTGGTCTTCTCTTTTGCTTACATACCTAAAAATGTCTTGTCCTTTTGTTACCACCTGGGCTGTTCTCTCTTCAGTTTGCACCTTTGTACTCCTTACTTCTTTCACTGTGTCCCACTGTTCCTATATTAAGTCCAAGGTACAGCAAGGGTTAAAAGTGGGTCACATGCAGCCATTGGGAGCGGCATAGAACTGGGAGATACAGGACCAGGATTAAACCAACATCACTTGCCACGTGGCAAAAGATGAAGAGCTAAGTGAGATGATGAGCCATGGGGGGGGAATGGAAGAGGGGAGGTAAGGAGGAGGATAGGAATGGTATAAATGCCAAGGGCTTCAAGTTGAGTCAAGGAAACGGAAGGTTGTAGCATCCAGGACACCAGCATGAGAGGGAAAGGGGGACTGAAGAGGATGGGAGCATGTAGATGGTAAAGGAGGAAGAGACTAGAGATGGGTAAACAAGGAAAAGAAAGGAGGAAGGGAGGAGAACTTGAAGAGGAGGGGGAATAAAGAAAAGTAACAAGCAACATGAAAGAGGAGGTATGGAACTCTGATGAGACTGAAAGGAAGAAGAAGGGCCAGCTAACTGTCAATGTGCAGGGAAGTGCCAGAAATAGTAACTAATACTATTAGTAGTAAGAATATTATGAGAGGTAAACACATTGAATAATGGGAGTGTTGGGACATACTCAGCAGGAGAAAGCAAAAAGTACCAGTAAGAAGGGGATACAAGGAACGCAGGCCAAGCTTAGAAAAGTTGGGACTAAGAAACAGTAAAAGAAAGTAGTAAGTAGACAGCATGGCAACTGAAAACATGTTTAATAGCATCTCACCTGAAAACAGTTTTAAACAAACTGCCCCATCCATTTTAAACATCCAAAGGTCTTGCCATAGGCATAGCCTCAGCTTTCCTACAGTTGTTGTTTGGTCTCCAGCAATGCAGTCTATTTCCCTTTTACAGAGCCATGGTTAAAAAACAGCCAGTCTGAGTCTAGCTGTCATAGTTATTTCTGGAAGCAAAGGTTCTGCTGTCATATATTTGTAATAAAATGGGAAATTCATGACACACCACATGATGCTGACTGTCTGTGTTTCAGCACTTCAGTTAGAACAGAATGCCTGCTGACTCAACCAAAAGTCAGACATGCTTTCAGGGAACAATCTGAACTGGCACAACACATGATACAGCTCAGTTTTGTTTGAACCCTGTAAAATAATGTTTATTTGTATTTTTGGGGAGGAATGTGCTTCTATTCAGGCATCTCTGTATGTCAGTGTTGGGATTGCACTTTATGAGCTTTGGGAGTGGGGGAGGGGCTTTGAGAGTCCTATCCTTAGCTGAGCCCCTTCCCATTATAAGTCAATGGCAGTGATGTGTCAGCTAGCGGGACTCACTTAAGAGTTAGAGAGGGCTGAGCTCTGGCAAGCCACCCCATAATTTCCACCCTGCTCTATATGCTGCCCTGTGACCCACCATCGAGTCTGATGACATGCTTATGTTTTCTATTTTAAATACAGTGTTTCACTTGAAATGATGTTTACTTCTTATTTTATTTTTGTTTAATCGTTCTTGGATTACAAATATCTTTTTAATCATATATCTCTTTATCCTCCTTGAGTGGAGCAAATCTCCACTATCCCCAGCCGCTGACATCCGCACTCCCGGGCCGGTCTGGATCTCCCATGGAGCCGGCCTTTCATTGCTCATGCACTCCATGTGCAGGATCCCCAGGAGCCAGGGGGCACTGGGCATGGCCATCAGCCACTAAGATCACTGCCCGCCATTTTCCACCAAGTTACCTTACCCCTGGAGTGCGGACATGCAATGGTGTACAGAGCACATCATTGCAGATGCATGTGCACACCCCTCGCTATTGCTCACTGCTGTAGTGCTACTGACCCTGTCAGTCACTGCTACAATGCGCTGCAGTACCCCGACCCACCCCAGAGGAAAGAGAGCCATCGTGGGTGCTCAGTCCTTCCTCTCCCCTGCCAGCCCCAGCAGCCCGAGTCCATTCCCGAACCCGGGTTGCTGGTGTGGTTCAGTGTGGCATCCAGCGACTCAACTCTTAGTGCCACCGGCCAGCTGGATTACAAATACCTTTGAGCTAAAAGCTCATTTACAAAGGTTCCACGTCAAAGGTTCACTGTGACATAGATCGTGAAAATGAGGATGAACACATGACTCTTACAACAAAGAATACAGGATAAAAGTATCCTGTAGTCAGTCAAGTATCAATTATACAAGCAGAATGTATACAGCATACAAAACTCCCAGATAAGTACAAAAGCTGCACATAGAAACATGGAATTTGACGGCAGATAAGGACCGCTTGGCCACCCTAGTCTGCCCAGTCTTGTCAGTGGCTCAGTAGGTAGCACACTTTCGCCTCTGAGCCAGGAGATCAGAGGGCTGTGGGTTCAATTCCCACATCTGGCATAGGTTAATATCCCAATACTGACACTGTAGTGCATCATGAGAGGGTGCTGCACTTCTGAGGTGCCGCTTCGGGTGAGACGTTAAACCGAGGTCCCATCTGCCTGGATTGGTGGTAGTTCAGGTGGATGTTAAAGATCCCATGGCACTTATCAAAAGAGTAGGGAATTTCCCGTGTCCTGGCCAAATTTTCTCATTTACTGAAAATACCACCAACAGCTTAATCTGGTTCAAGGTCAGTTGGCATTCATCTGTATCCCTCCCCGGTCATGCCTGAAAATAGGCAGGATTTGTCTAGTGCACTTACCCAGTCAACAAAACTAAATAAATTTCCCTACCTAATGGATAAGCTGCAGATCCTAGTTAACCAGCAGCCTACTTCTTTCTACCCCCACCCCTAGAATTGCCTTATGACTGTCCCATGCATGCTTGAATCAACCACTGTTTTGACTCCACAACCTCCTCCGGAAGGCTGTTCCATGCATTCACAACCCTCTCTGTGAAAAGTACTTCCTTACATTACCTCTGAGCATAACTCCTCTATCTTCAAATTGTGCCCCTTGTTCTTGCACAACTCTTTTTGAAAGATGCTACCCTCTTGGACTTTGTGGATTCCTTGAGGTACTTGAAAGTTTCTATCATGTCCCCTCTCCCTCCTTTCCTCAAGGTTATACATATTAAGCTCCTTTAGTCTCTCTTCATATGTCTTCTGGTGCAGACCCTGCACCATTTTAGTGCCCTCCTCTGGACAGCTTCCATCCTGTCTATGTCCTTGCAGGAGACTGGGTCTCCAGAACTGCATGCAGTACTCCAGATGGGGTCTCACCAGCTGTCTGTACAGATGGATAGCAACTTCCTGTTTTCTACTGGTGATGCCTCTCCTTATTCATCTCAGTATCCCACAGCCCTCCTTACTGCCCTCTTACATTGCTTGCCCACCTTTAGGTCATCTGATATGACTACCCGAGGTCCCTTTCCATTTTTGTTGTTGTTAGTATCTCACCCCTATTGTGTACTCTTTCCTGGGTTTTGTTTCCCAGGTGCATTACCTGCACTTCTTAGCACTGAATCTAAGCTGCCACATTTGACCATTCCTCTAACCTTGCCAAGTCCCTTCTCATCCTTTCCACCCCACTTTGTACATCAACTCTGTTGCAGATCTTTGTGTCATCTGCAAAGAGACATACGTTCCTTCCAGTCCCTCTGCAATGTAGCTTATAAAGACATTGAAGAGGACCAGTCAAATACTGAACCCTCACGGTCCCCACTAGTAACCCCCTTTCTTCAGAGTGGACTCCATTTACTATTACCCTCTGTGTCCTATTCTCCAACCAATTCTTTACCCAGGCTGTCATCTTGGGACCCTCCCAGGCTGGCTTATTGTATATTAATTTTTTGTGTGGGACTGTGGCAAATGCCTTGCTAAAGTCAAGGTAGGCCATGTCACAGCCCCTCTCTGATCTACTACTTTGGTCACTCAGTCAAAGAAATCTATTAGATTCATCTGGCATGACCTTCTGACATTCATTTTAGTGCTAAATAGGGTAAAGGAGCAGCCAGCTGAAGTCAGTAGAGTTGGTAGAGCAAAATCAGCCAAGAGAACTTTGTTCTGAGTGGGGATGGTGGGTGATTAGGCCAGAGAGGAAGAGATAGGGGGTAGTTAAAAGTGAGGGATGGGGAATGGATGAAAACAGAAAGTGCCAGTAGGTAGTAGTCAAGCTGCTAAGTGCGTCCGTTGGGCAGTAAGGATATTTCTAACACTTCCTGCTTAGGTGGGCAGTCGCAGACACAGAGTGCTAAGAGGTGCGTTCGAAGCTTCCATTTGAAAGGGCCAAGCTTCATTTCAGCCAAGATGTCACTTTGAAGGGAGTTGAGCCATTCAGGGCTTGATACTCAAAGGATCTTTGCCCTTGTGAAGTGCGACAGAAATGGACCTTGAAAGGTTGACTGTTGGAAACTGTTTTGTTGAACTAAACTGCTGTTTTTATTCCGAGCAGTGAGTGCCGGTTTTGAGGGCATCCTGAGGTAGAGGTGACCTGGTTGCTCATCAATTTGTACTGTTTATTTAGCTTACGTTGAGTTTTTATTTTTGTTTTCTGAGCAGTGAGAGTGTTTCGTTGGGTTGGGCATTCAGGTAGTGTGAGGACCTGTGTGCCTAGCTAATTATATATTGTTTGGTTAGTTTATGTTGGATGTTTTGTATTGTTATTTATTTGTTTCTATTTTCTTTATTTTAATTTGTGATTTTTATTTTATTTCATGTTATGTTATATTAATGGGAATACCTTGTGAGAGGAGGGATATTTTTTATTTATTTATTTATGTGCATGTAGTTTAGTTTTTCTTTTTTCCTGAAAGCAAGTTCTAACTGTGACTTAATTCGACTTAATTAGATTTGATTTAATTTAATTTTTGTTTAGTTTTTAGCTGTTGTTATTATACATTTTTTTTATTTTGGATTTGGTTTTCATATACTAGTGACTACAAGCTAGAGTCTTGAGCCATGTTTGAGATCAGGGATATGTCACTGTCCCCCCCCAGGTCATACGCTATTCATCCCCTACTTCATGCCCTCCCCTTTTCCCCACTATTGCTTTTTCCTATCTATCAGTGCTGCTGGGCTCTGGGTATTGCCCGCAGGAGGTGGTATGGGTGTGGAACAAGCTTGAGGTGCAAGAAAGGGCATTCAGATCGGGTGGTTAAGCCCAGAAGCCTTGGGGCTTAAATGGAGTCAAGAACATGGGCCTCCTTGTTTGGTCTCCATACTCAAGGGCACCACCATTAGTGGTGGGCAGGTGGCTGGAGCAAACCTGGAGTTCTGCCCAACTCGGGTGGTGTTATACAATGCCAGATCTGTTGTGAACAAGACTGCTATTGTTGTAGACTTGGTGGGTACAGTGGATCTGGCTTGCATCACGAAACCTGGCTGGATGGTAATTCTGGCCCCGTGCTTGGCGGCAGTTCCGGCGGGTATTCAGTGATACACCGACACGAGATTGGACTGCAGGGGAGGAGGGGGGTTGCGGTCTGTTTCAAGACCAATTGGATCTCACAAGTGTCCCAGTTGAAGACTAGATCATTCGAATGTGTCATTGTGGCAGGTAGGGGCTATAGGTTGGTTCTCGTCTATCGTCCACCTGGAGATGAGAAGCTATTCCTTAAAGAAGTGGTGGACTTTGTAGTCGACCTGATGTTTGAGTCACCCAGGTTGATGGTCCTGGGTGACTTCAATGCCTGGATTGATGGCGAACTCTCACAATTTGGACAGCACTTCCTCCAATTGATGAACTCATTGGGCCTCTCACGGGTGGTTACCGCTGCCATTCATAAATGGCCATTCCCTTGACCTGGTCTTCCTCCTGGGGATGGAGGCCTCCGACATGGGGTGGAACCTGTCGGATGGTTGGACCATTACACTGTGTGATTAAATTTTTGCACCCTCCTCGTAGGCCAGCCTCTGTGCAGATGGTCAAGTACCGCCCTTGGCGGGGATGTGACTCGATGGTCTAACTGTGGTGCTTGATCTATCAGATTTCCAGTGGTGAGCTTGGATCCGAGGTTTTGGTTCTGGCATATAACAATGCCATTACCTCTGCACTGGATTCCATTGCTCCAGTCCATGTGTGTCTCTCTCCCTTAGCCCCTCGGTCCCGTGGTTTGGACGGGGACTTGAGGGAGATCGGCAATTAGGACACAGGTTAGAGTGGTGCTGGTGGATATCTGGCTTAGAGGCCGACCATCTTAGACTGCTAGAGCACTATTGACTCTATCAGTTAGCAATTTCCGTAAGAAGGCAGTATTCCTGTCTGGGGAAATGGCTGCCGCTCAGAACCAGCTCAGCTCTTTCGAACTGTGGACAGGCTGTGCAACCCAGCTTGTCTACAGGTTCAGAGCTTTTCACAATCACAGTGTGAAGAGCTCACTCAGTGCTTCGAGGATAAGGTGGCCGACATCAGGCGGAGACCCATGGCGCTGTCTATGGGAGTTGCTGTGGATCAGCACTTGGTCACTATCCTCTTTTTCCTGGAGTTCCTTCAAATGGCCGGAAATCGTGGATGTTATAAGGATTGTCCAGGTATGTGCACTACATGCTGTAGTTTAGATCCGGGTCCTACAGCCCTAATAATGGGCTGTGGGGATGTTATCACCCGGTTCTGGCGCAGATAGTCTGGTGCTCCCTTGATTCTGGTGAATACCCTGCTCTCTGAAGGAGGCAGTGGTGACACCATTGTTGAAGAAGACTTCTTTGGACCCAGACTCTCTTGCTAACTACAGGCCAATCTGTAACCTTCCCTTTGTGGGGAAGGTGATTGAGAAGGTAGTAGCTGCTCAGTTGGACAACCATTTGACCATCCATAGCATCTACAAACCTCTCAATCTGGTTTTGAAAGAGGCACAGTACCAAGACTGCACTGGTTCGGGTGCTTAATGATCTCCTGATGGCAAGAGACCAGAAAAATGGTCCATTTTGGTTCTGCTTGATCTGTCATCAGCATTTGACACCATTGACCATGGGGTTCTGCTTGAGCACTCTGAGATGCATCTGTGGGCTTTCTGGTTTGGTCCACAGATGGTTTTACTTCTTTCCTCACTGGTAGAACTCAGAGGGTGGTGTTGGGGTCTTTTCTCTGACCCCATCTCTCTGTCTTGTGGGGTGCCTCAGGGCTCAGTGCTCAGTGCTGTCTCCCATGTTGTTTGCGTGTGTATATGCTTCCCTCAGAGACATTGTAAGATGGTATGGGCTGAAGTTTCATTGTTATGCCGATGATACTCAGCTCTACCTGTCTTTTCACCAGACCAGGATGGAGCACTCTTGGGGTTTAACAACTGCCTTAGCGAGATCCAAAGTTGGATGAGGTCCAGCTGGCTGAAGCGAATCCTGGGAAGAAGAGGTGATGGTTGTGGATCCGGTTCGCCGTCTAGAGGGTGGGGAGCAAATCAATCCTTAGGTTTATTCCTTGGGATGTTGAGCTCCGGTCTCTGAACAGGTGCGTGACCTAGGGGTGATTCTTGATGATTCGTTGACATTATGTTCACAGGTGTCGGCTGTCATTAAGTTATCCTTTTTCATCTGAGGAACATCGCCTAGGATCAAGCACCTTGTTCCGTCCAGGGACCTGCCAACATTGATTCATGCCTTTGTGACCTCACGTTTAGATTACTGCAACTCCCTTTACTTTGGGCTTCCAGGGGTTGATATCTGCCGCCTGCAGCTGGTGCAGAATTCCAGCCAGGTTGTTGATGGAGACTCCTTGATCTTCCCACATTACCCCAGTGCTGTGGGAGCTGCACTGGCTGCCTGTTCAGTGGCGGATCACCTTTAAAGTCGGACTACTGACTTATAAAGCCCTCACCGGACTTGGCCTGACTACCTAAAGAGCTCCTGGTTCCTTACCTCCCAGCGACCACTCCTGGCTTGGCAAAGGTTGCTGGAGATTCCGAGGTGTTTTTAAAATCTTCTTGGGCCCTAGCCTTCATGTTTGTGGCATTGACCTCTGGAATTCTCTACCCCATTGGATTAGGAGTGCATGACTGTGGGGGGCTTTAAACAAGCACTGAAAAGGTACTTATGGAATAGAGCGTATGGGGACGGTGTTGATGTGGATTGACTGTAATAGTCTGGTAGTTTTATAATGATGTGTACTATGAAATTGTTTTAATTATGTACTACGCCTTTGATTTTGAAAGGTGCATTATAAATAAAGTTTATTATTATTATTCCCTGGTGCATTTGGAGTTTGTCATGAGGCATAGTAAGTTCTGGACATCGGGGAGCTTAGGCCTAAGTGTAACCCCTATGTGGTGCTATCCCAGGGGCTACTACCCCTGTCTGCTTGGCTGCTAACAGGTTAAGGGGCCTGAGTTCTGAAACGGTGTCTCCACTGGAGGTCAGGGTTGGTAGTGGTCAAACTAGCCTGGGCACAACCCTCTGGGACACTGTAACCCCCTCAGTTCCTGCTAGTGACCCACACAATACAACTATAAGCACCTTCATTGACACTTACCATCAGGGTTGATTTCTCCAGTTTGACCTGAGGACCCCTGTAAAACAAGGTTAGCAGCACAAATGACAACAGTAAAACCTACAGCACAAACTAGAAACACAGTCTGGTGGAACTGCAGAAAAAAAGAGTAAATCTAATTTCTTCAGGGGCTATAATAAAGGGGGTAATCAGGATAACTGGCTTATAAACTACTTTAATTACACTGTTTTGCATGCAGTACAGAATCCCCTCACACAGTCACACACGCACTGTGTACACAGGTAAAAGGCAGTAGGGCTAGCCAGGATCGTTGCAGCTGGTTGGGGCCCTGTGATGGAAAACAACAAGCACACACACAATTTGTAATCCGAGCCAGATGGCTCAGTTCATGAAGAAAAGGAACTAACAGAGGAATCAGATGACACACTTTGATTTAACAGAAGGTGCAGGAGCTACCCTGATATTTACTCACGGTACCCAAGACTGGATGCAGGATGGACGAAATGCAGACTGCTGACATGTAGTCTGGATGGCCAGGGAAAACTGGACCCACACATCACAGCAAGGCATCATTTCCATTCAGGCATGGAGTGGAGGGCTGATCCCCAGGCAAGTCTCTATGGGTATGGCTGTTCTCAGTGCAGCAGGGTAGTCTGGCAGGGCCCTCATGGCAAGGCCCAGCCTCATGGAATCACTGCGATTCAGTCCATTTGTGCAGGCCAGAGTTTAGCAAGCAGCCCACAGTTCACACAGTGGGAAACACAGGACGACCCACTCTCTTCAAACAGCACATTTATATGTAACAGCAAGCAGCACACAGTTCACACAGTGGAGAAATACAGCATAACCCACTGTCTTCAAACAGCACATTTATATGTAACAGCAAGCAGCACACAGTTCGCACAGTGGAGAAATACAGCATGACCCACTGTCTTCAAACAGCACATTTATATGTACAGCAAGCAGCACACAGTTCGACAGTGGAGAAATACAGCATGACCCACTGTCTTCAAACAGCACATTTATATGTAACAGCAGCAGCCACAGTTCGTGCAGTGGAGAAATACAGCACGACCAACTGTCTTCAAACAGCACATTTATATGCAAAAGGTTCTACAATACCAGGCGCACTGTCCCGGTCCCAATCACAAAGTCACTGCTCTAACAGGGAACTCAGAATGTAGCTGGAGTTCCTGACAGGCCGATCGCATTCAGCAAAATCTTCGGTCTTCTACAGGGGTAAGCCTGGTCCCACTTCAGTGGCGTTCTTCATTCTCACCAGATCAGATTTAGTCCGAAAACAATTCTGTTCTCCTCTCAGGGCAGATAACAGGCAAGCAGGCCAGAAATCAGGCCTGCCACAATTCTCCTCCAGAACTACAACACAGACTGCTACTTGACTGTCACGAGCTGTTGCTCTCTCAGTTCCTAAACTAGATCTGTCTTCACAGCAGGCAGCCGGGCATTTCCTTCAGTTCCAAAAGGTCCGGTTGGCTGATTCAGCTGTCACCACAACATGCTCCCCTGTTGGTGCAGAAAGGTGCCAACAGTCAACTCGATTCCCAGATGCTTGCTCCACAAATCCCTTAGTTGCAGGCTCCATTTTAGAGTCCCCAACTACTTATTGGTCCAATTCGGCAGTTCAGGACCAAAATGTGCAGCCAAACAGAACAGTCCTTGCTGCAAAGGAGGCAGGTTAGAACAAACTACATTATCATTACTACTCTAAATGATTACCAGCAATTAGTTACATCTTCCAGTAGGGCTACCTCTGCACAATTAGCGATGGCAGAAATGGAGGCGATTATTCAGCAACCAGGCTGGACTCGAGCAGGGAAACACTCAGACCCCCATTCAGACTAATTATGTCTGCAATCAGGCAACACTAAGGAGACAGTACATGGAGGCTTTAAAGGCACTCACTGGCAACAAGATTTAAACAGCTATACCGCTGAACACCAACCGGGCAGCGAGCATTTAGGCAAGCTCTAGGAAGACTTTTCGGGAACCCCATTTATAGGGGTTACATAAGGATGATTTTTGGTGAGCAGGCAGGTCTGGTATTTCATCCTGCCTTTCAGGTGGAGCCACCCAGCTTGAGTGTATATAACGTACAGATGTGCATGAGTTGGTGGCCTCGTGATAAGCTTACAGGCTTTATTCAGGGCTATTGTGATTCTTTTAAGGGTGGAGTCTGATGCTGCACCATAGACGACCAGGCCATAATCAGTGATAGAGATCACTGAGCTATTAACTGCAAGCCTGAGTGCCTTAGCAGTCAACCAGTGTTTATGTCTGTGAAGTAAACCTATTTTTGCATTGTCAGCCATGGCCACTTAATTGATATGGATTGCATAGAAACATAGAAACATAGAAGTTGATGGCAGATAAGGACCACAAGGCCTATCCAGTCTGCCCATTTCTTTTCTACCTTATAAATCTGCCATTGGCCTTTGCTCTGTCAATGGCCTATCTATTCATACTCATCTGTATTGCTCCCTTATGCCTATCCTCATGCCTGTTTGAAGCGCTGCACTGTATTCATATCCATCACTTCCTGAGGTAGGCTGTTCCATGCATCCACCACCCTTTCTGTGAAAAGAACTTCCTCACAGTACCCCAATCAGCTTCCTCTAATCTCATGCTGTGACCTCTTGTCCTGCTATTTGTCTTATATTGAAACATGTTAGGCTCTTTCACCTTGTAATGCCCTTAAGGTGTTTGAATATTTCGATCATATCCTCTCTTCCTCTCGCCCTCCTTGCATAAGGTGCTATCTATACGTAACCCCAAGTATTTGAATGAGTGGACCAGATCCAGGAGGTGTTCTGGTTATTTAGAATGTAAGTTGATGTGACCAGTGCTGCTTGTGAGAGGTTGCAAATGGCATGATTTTGTTTTTAATAGTTTAGGAGCAGTTTACATTTCAGGATCCAGGCCTCAACATCCATGAAGCTGAAGCTGCTTTCTAGGAGTATGGGGTCTGAGTTGCTTGTGAAAGTACTGCTTCATCAGCATACAGGAGAATTCTGTCTTGGCAAGCAAGGGGAGGCAGTTAAGGAAGAGGCTGAAGAGCAGGGGACCTAAGATTGACCCTTTGGCAACTTGTGCATACTTTATGGCTACCTGAGAGGAATCCATTTATTTTTACCTGTTGAGCTCTGTGTGAGAGGTAACTAAACAACCCCACAGTGTCTGAGGAGAGCCAAGTGCTAGATAGTTGCTTTCGAGCAGTAGTGCGTGGTTGACCGGTGTCGAAAGGCTTTGGTGAGATTGATAAAGGCAGCCACACCATTTGCCTGCTGTTTAAGGCTTTGTGAATTTTCCCTTGAACTCTATTAATGCTGTGGTGGTACTATGTGTCTTTCAAAAGCCATGCTGTTGGGGGCACAGGATCTGGTATTTATTGAGGTATTCGACTATCTGATCTGAGATAATGTGTTCCAATGCTTTGGAGAGAGAAGATGGGATGGATATAGGGCAATAGTTAGAATGTGTAATACCGTCAAACGCTTTTATGTATGGGTGTAACCACCATGGTTTTCCATTTTGGGGAATTTGGCAGTCCTTAATGACAGGCTTTGAATTTTTGCCACTGGAGTAAGTATCTCATCTAGCGTGAGGGCAACAAGTTTAAGATCTAGTGAGTCCCCACTAACTCTTGCTTTACCTAGTACACTGTAGATACTTTTTGCCTCTTTCTTTGTAATGATTCTGAAACAGAAGGGGAGGGCCCTGTGGTTGGCATTCAGTAACATCACTGTTGTTGCTAACTGTGGCCCCAAAATAGTTAGGGGACACACTGCTGAGGTCTTTAAATGCAGTGTTGAAAGTTCTGCTATCACTTTTGGGTCTTGGGTGATGACCCCACTTATGTCAAGCAGTTTGCTAGCTTTCCTGGTTAGGACCTTCATATTGTCCTAGAACTTTTGCCATCACCCCAGGAGCTGGCTATTTTATCTTTAAAGTGCCAGCTTTTGGTGGTGGAGATAGCCCCATGTACATTCATTCCTGGCCTTTTATAATTCTGAACATCAGACTGTTTGCCTGTGGTTCATGCACAGTGCCAAAGATTATCTTTGGCTTTCAAAAAGTTCAATAAGGGTGGTAAGATCCACAATTTACTAGCTCCCTTGATCTTGCATTTCCTATAAAGGTGTATATCACAGGCTGCATTAAACATGGTGATGAAGTGGTCAAGAACTTTGTAGACATCTTTTGAGTAGTCTATAGGGAACCAGTCTTGCTGGCTGAGGAGAGTTTTAAGGGATCCTGTTGTCCCTTGTTAGCACCCTAGTAGTAATAGTTTTGGTGGGGGTATAGGTGCTTTGTTTGACCAGGTACATACGATAGGGGAGGTCACTGATTGAATCAGGGAGGACAGTGGTATCTGAGATTCTTTCTGGATGACTGGTGAGCAACCAATCCAGAAGCATACATGTTCCATTGTGGTTGTTTGTTCTAGAAGAGGAGTCAACCATTTGAGCCAAATTGATGGAGGAGATAATATCTTTGTAGGGGCTGCCTCAGAGGACAGCCAGTTAATGTTAAAGTCCCCAACCATTGTCACCTCAGATTTGTGGTGAACGTTGTTTAGGTACAGTAGTCTATGACCACACTGAAGCCCCTTGCTTTCTGGGGATATAAACCAAGACTACTGTGAGTCCTTTACTGTGGGCCCCTAGTAGTAATTTAACTGCCAATGCTTGGACATTGTTACCTGTGTCTAGGTTGGAAAGGGCGTATCCTCTGAGGGTTTCCTTAATATAGATAACACAGCCCCTCCCGCTTACTAGTCCTCTCTTGTCTAACAGGATGTAACCATCTATGGAGATTGCAGTATCTGGGATCTTAGTTGTGAGCCAGGTTTCAACTATGGATAGCACATCAGGCCTGTGTTGAGTTACCCATACCTGGAGTGCATCAATGTTGGGCAACAAACTACAAGTGTTGATTGATGCCAGTGTAGGGTGCCATGTTTCTTCATGTGCCCAATTGTTTGTTGTGCAGGGCCAGGGCTGGGATGAATGTTGCCAGACATTAACAGTAGCAGCAATGTGAGTCTTAGTATTTGATTGTTTAAGAGTTTTAGATTTCCTGTATGTTCCACCTGCTGACACACCCCAATTTTATCTTGCAGCTGACTATGGTCACACACTAGGGTTGGTAAGAGGAGGAGTATTGCTAGTACTAGCAGGTAGGGAATCCACTCATGCATGTGTCAGCCCTGCAGAACACATCAAATATCAATTGGTGTTACATTTTGAGCAAAAGTCATTTCTAACCAAGGTGTAATTGCTATTGTTGGTTTGTTGGGCAGCCCCAACACCTATTAGGGGTAGCAGTAATAGTGGATAGTTAAATGAATCATTAAATAAAAAGCACTCATGATTCTACTGGTGGTAACCCTAGTGTCACAGTCAGAGTGATTTAGTAGGTAACTACCTGGTAAACCCTTAATTATCTTGGGGGTAGATTAGTATCCCACCCAGAGGGAGCAATCCTAGATCTTGTACTTTCAAATGGGGACACTGAGAGGATCTCAGATCTAGAAGTGGTAGCCATCTGGGAACAAGTGACCACCAAACAGTGTGGTTCAAGATAAACTCAGCTGCAGAGTCAAGCCATACAAAAAGTGAGGGTGTTGGACTTCAGGAGGGCTGACTTTGTCAAAATGGGAGAGTACCTTAGAAAAGCACTAGCAAACAGGCAAGAAGGAGGGTAGAGCAACAATGGGGAAACATCAAACTGCCACCACAGAGGCAACAAGCCTTTGTGTGAAGCAAATAAACAAATCAAAATGAAAGAAAAACCACTATGGTTCTCAAAGAGGTGGTGGGAAGGTTAGGGAGAAAAAAGAGAGCATTTAGGAAGTACAAGGGAAACACAGAAAGAGCAGGGACAGAGAACTGTACCAGTTAAGGCAGAAGGAAGCACTGAAGGCAGTCAGAATAGCAAAGGCCCAAATTGAGGAAAAGATAGCCAACTCAGTTAAGAAGGGGATAAAACCTTTCTAGATACATTAGGGACCATAGAAAGACAAAGGGATGGATAGTGAGGCTGAATAGAATGGATGGTGGGTGGGTGGGCAGAGAGGGACAGTGAAAAAGCAGGGATACTGAATGACTACATCTGCTCAGTATTCACAAAGAGGAGGAGGGGTACCTAATCCAGTTAACAGAAGCACTCTGGATAGGAGGTCAATCCCAATCCTTTCCACAGAAAAAAGGATTCAAAAGCATTCCTAAAACTGAAGGTGGACAAAGCAATGGGGCCTGACAGGACTGACCCCAGAATTCTAAAATAATTAAGGGTAGAACTAGTGACACCACTGACTACCCTTTTAACAAATCATGGGGATGATGTGGTACCTGATGACTGGAGGAGGGTGGATGTGATTCCGCTTCATAAAAGTGGGAGCAAGACAGAGGCAGAAAATCACAGACCTGTCAGTTTGACCTCTGTGGTAGAGAAAATGATGGAATCACTTCTGAAGGAAGAAATGTTAGTACCTAGAGGCCAGTGGGGCTGGGACCCAAACAGCATGAATTCACAGCAGAAGGTCAAGTCAGATGAATCTAATCAATTTCTTTGACTGGGTGACCAAAGTAATAGACCAGGGAGGGGCTGTGGACGTGGCCTACCTAGACTTTAGAAGGCATTTGACACAGTCCCACACAAAGATTAATAAATTAGCCAGCCTGGGTAAAACATTGGCTGGACAACAGGAAAGAGAAGGTATTAGTAAACGGAGTCCACTCTGAAGAAACGGGAGTTACTAGTGGGGTACCGCAGGTTCAGTACTGGGTCCAGTCCTTTTAATGTCTTTATAAGTGACATTGCAGAGGGACTGGAAGGAAAACTATGCCTCTTTGCAGATGACACAAAAATCTGCACCAGGGTTGATACACATGAGGCGTGGAAAGGATGGGAAGGGACTTGGCAAGGTTAGAGGAATGGTCAGAAGTATGGCAGCTTGGTTCAATGCAAAGAAGTGCAAAATAATGCACCTGGGAAACAAAAACCTAGGGGAAGAGTACAAATTGAGGGGGAGGTAGTAACAAAAGCAAAAATGGAAAGGGACCTGGGGTAATCATATCAGATGACCTTAAGGTTGGCAAGCAATGTGAAAAGGGCAGTAGGGAGGGCTGGGGGAATGCGGGATGCATATGGAGAGACATCACCAACAGAAAACAGAAGCTGTTATTCCTCCATACAGACAGTTGGTGAGACCCATCTGGAGTACTGCATCCAGTTCTGGGGACCCCATCTCCACATAGACATAGACAGAGTGGAGGCAGTCCTGAGGAGGGCAACTAAAATGGTGCAGGGTCTGCAGTAGAAGCCATATGAGGAGAGACTAAAGAGCTTAATATGTATACCCTTGAAGAAAGGGGGGACATGATAGAAACTTTAAGTACCTCAGTGGAATCAACAAAGTCCAAGAGGGTAGCATCTTTCAGCAAAAGAGATGTGCAAGAGCAAGGGTCAGAATTTGAAGATAGAGGGGGGATGGCTCAGGGGCAATGTGAGGAAGTATTTTTTCACAGAGAGGGTGGCTAAATGATGGAACCACCTTCCTGAGGAGGTTGTGGGGTCTGAAACTGTGGGAGAATTCAAGAATGCATGGGACACACATAAGGCAAATTCTTGTTGTGGGGGAGTAGAAGAAATAAGGTTGCTGGTTAACTAGGATCTGCAGCTTATCCAGTAGGTAGGAAATGGGAGACTAGGTGGGCCAGTGGTCCTTATCTGCCATCAAAGCTGTTTCTATGTTTCTGTATACAGCAAAGCCTTAGCTCTGTAAGGGTAGGGTACTGCGGGCTAAATGTACATGAAAAATGGGGTGGCAGCCCTAGTTTCACCTTCAGATTGTTTAAGCCAGAAATAGGTGTGCAGCTAACATCCAGCTAATACCTTATTTTGGAGAGGAGGGACACCGTGGCTGAGTGTGCACCAGAGAGGGTAAGGGTTTCTGCTCAGATAATAGTAGAATAAAACCTTTAATGTATTGTTACTGCCAGGATTATGAGTGGTTAGTGACCCAGACTATGGGGTAGAGGTTTGTGAGTTTGAATCCCAGCTCGTGTTTAAAGTAGGTGGAGGGGAAATTGCCTAATACAGAAGGTTATCACTAGAGGGCAGAGGTAGAATTTGGGTCTAGGCTAACTCTGCTAAGGAAGGGTTAATAGGGGAGAAGAGAGTAGTGGTTGGATCGACAGTGACTCCTAGTGGCCAGAAGTTATAGGATGCTAATGGAGAAATGGTGTGTTAGGATTATGACTGTGCCATCCGCATGTCTGTATTACTTAAAGGGAACAGCTAGCACTAAAGCCACACACAAGTGTGGGTCTGGTCACAATTTACACTTTAAGTGCAAAAGCATTTTTGTTAGTTACTGTTTACTGTAGTATAGTAGATTGTATGAAACTAATTTTGCTTACTAAACAAGCTTAATATGTATACCCTTGAGGAAAGGAGGGAGAGGATGACATGATAGAAACGCTTAAGCACCTCAGTGGAATCAACAAAGTCCAAGAGGGTAGCATCTTTCAGAAAAGGGACATACAAGAACAAGGGGACCTCAATTTAAAGATAGAGGGAGGTGGTTCAGGAGCAATGTGAAGGAAGTATTTTTTCACAGAGAGGATAGTGGATGCATGGAACAGCCGTCCTGAGGAGGTTGTGGGTCTAAAACTGTGGGGAATTCAAGAATACATGAGACAGAAATAAGGCAATTCTTGTGGGGGGCAGGAAGAAATAGGTTGTTGGTTGAATCTAGATCCAGGCTTATCCTGTAGGTAGGGAACAGAGATTAGGTGGGCCAAGCGGTCCTTATCTGCCATCAAAGTCTATGTTTCTATGTTTCAGGATTACATTCTCTATAACTACAAATCCCAGAATCCTCTGTTATTGACATAACAGCAGGGCTGGAGCAACAGGAGATTCAAAAGCCAGAAGAGCATGTTTGAGTTTATATAAGCTCTGATCTTTGTTTGCTGGTCCTGCTGGGGATAGGCACAGTCATAGACGACTGTACTTAGCCCTGGAAAACATCCGATTGAGCTTATAAATACTCTACATGTACTGCAGGCTATTGAATCTCCCTCTGCTGCAGTGCTGATCTAATGTAATTTGCAGGACATTCTGGGGTTTGTAGTTATGGAAAATGTCAGTCTAGAAGGAAGCAAAATTTTATCATACATTCTAGTGTTCTAGTGTACACAGTAAGTAAAAAAAAATAAACAGTTTTGCACACAAAGTATTACATTGGGACAAGCCACAAACTTGGGTGTGAGACATTTAGTGCTATCTGTTCCCTTTAGCACCCTGGTCTAGACTGTGTCCAGAAAGTTGAATTGTTGTTTATGACATGCTCTTCCCAAGGCATCTTGTTTAGACTTAGCAGAACGTAGCCATAATAAACACTGGATGTTTTTTCTGGTGGTTTCCATCCTATTCTAGCTCTGTTCATCATATGTCTACAAAAAATCCAACACAGGGCAATTGCTGGTATGTTAGATAATCTCTGCAGAATGTCTGTTCATATTTGATGTATTAAATTGTTCAATGTGAACTTGTACATGCATGCCTTCTATCCAGGGATATGTACCCTATGGCTAACATATTCATGTGGGCCTTTGAACTATGGGCCTGTATCCAGATTCATGTTCTCCTGGTATTGCCTGACCCTTTCTTTCCTCACTTCTTACATTTTAGCCTTTAACCTTACTCAAGTGATTATTTCATAATAAACTTAGAATTGGGCCACACTATGATAGCCTTGTTTAAAGTAGCAGATCATATAAATGCAATCACACTTCATTCTGCACTCCTTTGCATCCCTTACGTTGATCCCTGCTGTTCATTTTGTGTTTCCATATGTGATCATATGACACCACATTTCATTTAATGTTCACCATGTTGGAGCTTACATTTTCTGGCTTGGAGCTAGCTCTGATGTCACTGGCATCCTGTAAGGTCAGGGAACAGTTTCCTTTGCATACTGCAGTAGTTCATCTTAGTCAGAAGGAAAGGAAGTTGTTTACTTGGTTAAATGTGTACAGTATTTGAGCAGAAAGACTCAATGAGCTATAAAAGCTTTTTGCAGGTGTATCTTGGGGTGACGGGGATGTAACAGAGAAAAGAGGTGTTACCATACCATTTGCATTTTTGCTGCATAGGACTGTTCATGCAAGGCTCACAAAGCACTTTACAATCAGAAAGAATGTTACAGTGATAAAATAGGAGAAATGTACAATTATTGAAAAATAATTTAATAATGGAGTAACTTTCCTAATACTTAGGACAAGTGAAGTAATATGCCTAAAAAGTATGAAGTATAGTCCTTAGCAGACAATATATTCATTATAACAACTACATGGACCAGGGCACTTGAGGATTACTGTAACTTGGTGAAGAGACCAGTCAGAGTTTACTGCAGTTAAAGTACAAGTTCAGAAGAGGGGAAAGGAGTGCAGTATCACTAGAACCACTTTAAACCTCTTTACTCTTTAAGCCTTGACTAATGAGTGTGTGCTAGTGTACTTTGTCAATCCCTGTTAAGGGAAGCTCTTGAACCCAAGTTCCATCGCACATCTTCTCCGCTTTGTGGTCCAGCAACAATTAACATGAACAAAGGCAGCCTCTTTTATTTGATAGTTTATATTAGGGAAATAAATGTTGCTACAGTAACATTTGTTTCAAAACCTAATTAGCATATAGACAGTCACAATTGTATGCGCACTGATAGTCTAACTGATACTTGATGGTCTACGGCTGAATGGTTTAGAGTGGTCTGGTTGCTCTTTGGGGTCACAACAAAGCAGAAGAAAAATGGAACCTCAGCAGCAGCTTAAAGACTTTAGAGGAGGGGAGACAGTTTCAGAGGGAAGGCAGCCAAACTGAGAAATATTGTGGGCTGTCCTTCAACATCAATAAATGCAGGGTCATGCATCTAAGCCCTTGATATTCAGAATATAATTATCTTCTAAATGGCCACTAACTAATAAAATTAGAATGTGAAAAAGATCTAGAGATAATAATAACCAAAAATTTTACCTTTGACAAACACATAACTTGAAAATCAATCTAAAGCAAACAGGGTTTGGTGGTCTATAAGGCAAAATATTAAATCTAGAGATGAATCAGTTCTCCTGCCTTTATATGGGGCATATATACAATCCCTTTTGGACTACTCTTCACAACTTTGGTGTCCCTATAAGAAAAAGGATGATGCACTAATAGAGAAAATACAAAGAAAAGTAACCAAATATATACAAGGTGCTATGATCGTCCTTATGAAGAAAGGCTAAAACGATCTGACCTAATACCATTAGAGAATAGATGTTTAAGAGGATCTCATGCTGGTAAGAGAAGTAATAAATTATGATTACCTCATGACCAAGATGGGACTTGAATTTAAACAAACTGAGAGAAGCAAACAGGGTCACCCACTGCAGTTGAAACAAAACCACTTTTTTAACCAAATGAGCATACTTCTTTTCCCAAAGAATGATTAAACCCTGGAATATGTTATTCATAAATATGGTTGTGAGTAAATCCAAGTTGACATTTAAAACAGATTAGATAAATTTTTGCTTGCAAATAGCGGAGTTTGCTATTACAGCTGATTGACAAGAGCTTCATGTGGGCATTAGCCTCCTACTCCATCCATTTTATAGTGAATCTTAGAAAGAGGACTGATCGGTAGACATGGAGCAACTTGGAAAATTAAAGGAATGTGAGTTAGAAGAGTAGAAGAAGTAGGCAGAAGGAGTACAGGGAGAAAGCAGGTCAGACATGTAAGAAAGAAGGGACGAAATCAGTATTTAGTGAGAATGGGGGTAGTGGGATAGGTGCTGAGAGCCTAGGGAGGGAAGGGCAAGAACTTGCTACAGGGAACAGTGGTGTGTAAGAGGGGAGAGCTAGTAGCAAAATAACAGAAAGACTGAGAAGATAGGGTCCTGTCAGGCCAGAGTAACTGGAGGCACCACCATAGACAACATCCATGTAGTCAAACATTGGGAGGATCATTTTCAGAACAATATCACACTGAACTGGGAGGAAGGATTTATTTCATAGAGGGCACATAGTTTGGGGCATAATTTTTTGATGATGGCGTCAATGTGGACTGACAAGCAGAATGATTATTAAGCCACTACAAGGTACTTGAAACAGGGGACTGACTAGAGAGGAGTACCCCAAGAGGTGAAAAACTGGGGTCTGGCTAAGTCTGCTAAGATGATAGTGAGAACTGAACAACATGGGAGGCAGTTTTCCTGGTGTTTAGCAACAGCAGGTTGGACATTATTGAAGTCATGATGTAGGGACTGTTCCAACACAGAGGAGGTTTTGGAGGAATAAATAACCATGTTATCAGCATGCATATGTATATTTGCTGAGGCACAGGCCAAAGGGAGGTTATTCTGGAAAAGTGAGAAGAAGATTGGGCCCAGAATGAAGTCTTAAGGCACAAAAGAGTTAATGGCAAGGGGAGCAGAGAAGGATTCCATTGGCTGGACAGATTGACTATGACTAGAGAGGTAGGAATGGAACCAGTCAATGGCAGAGACTGAGATTCCAGCACCCATAACTTATCTAGAAGCAGTGGATGGGCTACAGAGTCAACCACTTAGCGTAGGTCAATAAAGATAGTGGCTAATACATTCCCTTCAGAATGGAGTCAGTGACACATAGGAGGGAGGAGATTATAGGATGGGCTTTCCAGAAGACAGAATGGAAAGGAGAGAGAAAGGAGGAGGAGTCAAGAAAGTAGGAGAGCTGGAAGGAAACTATATTTTCCTACAGTTTATCCAGGGAGGAGGAAATAAATAAGGCAGTAGTTCCAGTGTTGCATGTATCACCCCTCCCTTTCTGGAGAGGAGACGTTAGCCTGTTTCCAGGAGGTGGGAAGAGAGCAAAGCTGAAAGAAAAGATTTAGAAGCTTCTAAAAGGGGCAGCAATGGCAGAGGCACAGAGGTGGAGAAGTTTTGGATCCAGACCATCAGGACTATGGGCTTTGTAGGGATTAGAGAGAGAAGGGCAGACAAAACATCAGAGGCTAAGACTGTAGAGAAATCAAACTAAGAATGGAGGAGGAGGGAGCAACAGATAAGGAAGTAGAGGAGTGAGGAGAGATAAGAAAGTAGAGGAGGAGGAGGAGACATAGCACAGGTGGAGAAGTAAGTCTGGAAAGCAGCAGCCGCTCAGATTATTCAAAATTACTTTAGGACAGTGTTTCAAGCAGAGACCAGCCTCCCATAGGAGGCCCCAACCTGTTCCAGAGAAGTCTGAAGCAAGTCTGAAAATATACTGTATTTAAATTTAAATTTTGTGTTTGGGGTGTTTTATGTAAATGTATGAGGCAAACTGAAAATGGATAATAACAGTAAACAAGTTACTGAATTAATGAATACAATACTTTCTGTTTATCCCTGTCCAGCTGGCTGAAGACCTTCTCTGAGCTCTGGGCTGCCCCAACACAGTTACCCCACCATTTCCTAGGACTTACCTTCCACCAGCAGGAGACCACATGATATCTCCTCCCCATGGCAGAGTCCTTGGCTGGATCATTTCCTTGGATTAAGCTTCTATGGTGCTCCCAGTATGAGTCTTGGTTGATGTGGTGCAGGGTGATGTGGGCTGCCTAGAGCCATCACAGTGCATGGCTGTATTTTCTGGAGGGGTGGAGGAACAATGGGGAATAATCAAAACAGCCATCACAGAGGCAACAAGCCTTTGTGTGAAGCGAATCAATAAAACAAAACAAAGGAAAAACCTCTATGGTTCTCAAAAGAGGTGGCAGGAAGGTTAAGGAGAAAAGGACAGCATTCAGCAAAATATAAGGAAACACAGATGGAGCAGGACAGAGAACTTGATCAGTTAAAGCAGAAGGAGGCAGGAAAGGCAGTCAGAATAGCAAATGCCCAAACTGAGGAAAAGAGAGCCAGTTCTGTTATGAAGTGGGATAAAACCTTTTATAGGTACATTAGGCAGTGAAGAAAGACCAAGGGAGGGATACAGAGACTTAATAAAGGGGAGGGAATGTGGACAGAGGGTGATAGTGGAAAAGCAGGGATACTGAATGAATATTTCTGCTCAGTATTCACAACAGAGGAGGAGGGGAAGGTACCTAATCCACACAAGAGAAACACTCTGATAGGGGGTTGATACCAGTCCGTTCACAGAAGAAAGGGTTTTGAAAGAACTCTTGAAACTGAGGATGGACAAAGCAATGGGGCATGATGGGATTCACCCTAGAATTTTAAAAGAACCAAGTGTAGAGCTAGTGACACCACTGACTACTCTCTTTAACAAATCATCAAATCATGGAAGGACGGGTGTACCTGAGGACTGAGGATGGTAGATGTGATTCCACTTCACAAAGTGGAGTAGGGCAGAGGCAGAGGCAGAGGCAGAAAACTACAGACTGTTAGTTTGATCCCAGTGGTAGGGAAAATGATGGAATCACTTCTGAAGGAAAGAACTGTTGAGTACATAGAGGCCAGTGGGGCACAGGACCCAAGGCAGCATGGAAGGATGGGTGGTACCTGAGGACTGGAGAAGGGCAGATGTGATTCCACTTCACAAAAGTGGGTGCAGGGCAGAGGCAGGAAACTACAGAGTAGGAAAATGATGGAATCACTTCTGAAGGAAAGAATTGTTGAGTATCTAGTGACCAGTGGGCAGGGACCCAGACAGCATGGATTCACAGCAGGAATGTTAGTCAGACAAATCTAATAGATTTCTTTGACTGGGTGACCAAAGTAGTAGACCAGGGAGGGGCTGTTGATATGGCCTACCTAGATTTTAGCAAGCATTTGACACAGTACCACACAAAAGATTAATATACAAGTTAGCCAGCCTTGGAGTGGGTCCCAAGGTAGTAGCCTGGATAAAAATTGGCTGGCCAACAGGACGCAAAGGGTAATAGTAAACAGAGTTCACAGTGAAGAAAGGAGGGTAACTAGCGGAGTACCACAGAGTTCAGTACTGGGACCAGTCCTCTTTAATGTCTTTATAAGGACATTGGAGAGCACTCTGAAGGAAAAGTATGTCCCTTGCAGACGACACAAAGATCTACAACAGGGTTGGATACACAAGGTGGGGTGGAAATGATAAAAGGGACTTGGCAAGGTTAGAGGAATAGTCAAATGTATGGCAGCTCAGAATCAATGCAAAGAAGTGCAAGGTAATGCACCTGGGAAACAAAACCCAGGAAAGAGTACACAATGGGGGTGAGATACTAATGACAACAAAAATCGAAAGGGACCTGGGAGTAATTATATCAGATGACTTTAAGGTGGGCAAGCAATGTGAGAAGGCAGTAAGTAAGGCTGGGGGGATACTGGGATGCATAGGAGAAGCATCAACAGTAGAAAACAGGAAGTTGTTATCCCTCTGTACAGTCAGTTGATGAGACCCCATCTGGAGTACTGCGTGTAGTTCTGAGACCCCATCTCCACAAAGACATAGAGTGGAGGCTGTTCAGAGAAGGCAACCAAAATGGTGCAAGGTCTGCACCAGAAGACATATGAAGAGAGACTAAAGAAGCTTAATATGTATACCCTCGAGGAAAGGAGGGAGAGGGCGAACATGATAGAAACTTTCAAGTACCTCAAGGAATTAACAAAGTCCAAAAAGGTAGAATCTTTCAGAAAAAGAGTGTGCAAGAACAAGGAGGCACAATTTGAAGATAGAGGGGAACGCTCAGAGGTAATGTTAGAAAGTATTTTTTCACACAGAGGGTTGTGAATGCATGGAATAGCCTTCCTGAGTAGGTTGTGGAGTCAAGAACAGTGCAGAATTCAAGAATGCATGGGACAGATATAAAGCAATTCTAGTAGGAGATAGGAGGAAGTAAGCTGTTGGTTAACTAGAATCTGGAGCTTATCCATCAGGTTGGTAAATGGGCAGACTAGGTGGGCCAAGCAGGCCTTATCTGCCATCAAATTCTATGTTTCTATATTTCTATTTTCCTCCTCCACCCCATGAGACACTGGCTGACGTATGCATGCAGGATGTGTATATCTGTCTAGCCAATTGGCTGTCCCAAATCCCTGACTGCACTGCCACCTGCACCACCACCAGTGGACACCCAGGTGGCAGTCACATGAAGGCAGGGATCTCTCCTCCCTGCCCAGGGATGCTCTATCGTCTTCCCTGGCTGGCCCTCTAATGATCCTGGCTTGTTCCCAAACCCATTTCATTGATGTCTTGAGTGGTAGTGTTACCACTGTGCCAGCAGGGTTTACAATACATGCAGATTTGTAACCAGGAAAGCACACCAAGGAAAGGCTAATTTCAGGTGTTTATATATTTATTTATGTTCAAATTGATGACCGAAAAGGCATACTGAGCCAAGGCTCATTTCCTGTTGTGCCCAGGGGAAAGGTTCATGGCGTCAATGCAATTCGGAATGCATTGTAGAGCAAACAGGTAGGGACAGTGTGCAAATTGTGGGAGGTAACAATTGACCCATTAGACTGGTGGCAGAAAAGTACAAATACAAGGTCTATCCTGAGATGCACCAAGAGCAGGAAGGAGCAACATGACTCCTGAGAAGGTGCATAAGAGCAGGGTGGCAGGGAAGAAGCACAGGGGTAGGAAGGTTCCATCTGTTTTCTGAGCATTGGTGGTCAGTCAGTCTGTCTCCTTTTATAAGTACATTTCTTATTTTTGGCGTAAATGAGATATGGGTTGCACTGTACTGTTTCCATTTTTATTATCACAGTGAGAAATTGTTTTATACTAGAATTTTAATATTAACATCACATATATGAGAGCAATTTCTGTGATGAAACTTACTTAATTAATTCAGCCAAGTAAATCCAGCAGTCAGCAAGCACAACAAAACATTTTTCAAAGTCTCGCACATGCACGCTTTTCAAGAGACTTAACTCCCTCTGGTGTTCAACAAATTTATGTATGTGATTTGATAAGAACAAGGTGAAGTAAATGAACAGACAAGAAAGTGAAACAGCATCAACACTCACACATAATGAATTGCTACTTAAAACACCACATAGGCTGTATTGAGAATTTTCATTATACTAACAGAGATACAGTACATCAGTTAACACCATGCAAAGTATTGCATTTAATAATGCTGTCACAGCTTGTTTATAAAAATAGTACAAGCTAAATTTTATCATTTGGGCCTCTACCTGTTGTTGTCTTGAGCTTGAAAATCCAATACCCTTCATGCTGGGATAGCAGCTTGACAGTGTCGCCCCACGAGGCCACCCACCACGTTTTCAGTGCCAATGAAGGACCCTACATGCTCAACAGGGTTACTAGCTCTCTTGGTATGTGCTGCTGTTGCATATTCCAAGTTGCCTTGGGCAATAACCTAACATGGTCCCTACTCGCTCTTTAATTTTTTTGTCCATCCAACATAAAGACTAGACACTCAACAAACACGTGGTACCCAATCTCTAACCTTTCAGGTTCCCAGATGTCGTACCTCCATGGGTCAGCGGTCCTTTATTTATAGAGCTGCTCAATGGTTCAATTCCCTCAATAAAGAATCACTTTCCTCTACTACACTTGGACCCTTCAAAAGGAATCTCAAACTTTACCTCACCTCTACCACTCAATGTGACTGCTTTGTTGAACAGAGATCTCTAAACACCTCCCAGCTCACTCATGTCTCACAGCCGCCCTTTCCCAATCTCATTCCCTCTGGCACTGGGCCTTCCTTGTGACTCCTTTCCTGCTTCACATCTCCACTGGTACAAGACATTTTCCACTACCATCGGACAGTGGCCCATTAGCCTGCCAACTTCCTCTCCCGGTCGATGCCTGCAATACTAACTGCCTATGGTGCCCTCTTTTCTTATTGTTACCGCAGCCAGCTGCCTACCAAGTGGCTCGCTTTATGAATATTATCTCAAAGTATGTTATAACTGAGTATCTTTATTTTTCTCTTTAGTTGTTTTGGTTGTTTATTGTGCATTCTTTACTACCTCTGTATGTATGTTGACCCTCATCCTTTGACGGGAACCTTTGTAAACGGGCAGTTTCTGCTCAAAGGTATTTGTAATCCGAGAATTTAATAAATAAAAAATAAATAAATAAATAGATGCATTTCACCAGATATACTACATTAATAGTATCACAGTTAATAAACCACAGGATCTAAAAATACTCCCATGTTCTTGGGTTCTCAAATTCATTAGCTGCAGTGATTTTATCACAACATTTGCATGTGCAAGTAGCGGCAACCAGCTGGTAGAGCCGGTAGCCAAGTAGTGGTCATAAACAAGCTCTAGACTATGAATCACCCAGTCACCCAAATTGTGGGGACGCTTGTGTACTATCCTGGGGGATTTTCTATCCATTCTTAAAGCTTTGGTTTGGGCTGAAGAATTTTCCAGTTCTGTTTAATCACCTCCTGCACAGAAGTGGATTATGCTGTATGCTGTGATAAAATTACACCTTTTGTTTACAGTTGCAGTACTGGCTAGGACGTAGTAATGTCTGTCTATTAGTGCTGCTAGCCCTTTGATAGGCACGATCCACATCTGTTCTATTTTACCCTCTCTGAAACCTTCTATTCAAATCCTAGCACTTTCATCAAAGATTTGTTTCAAATTACAATTTCTATGCATGCTGGTGTGGCGGGATGACAGGAGCTGTCAAGAAGAAGGACATTACATCAGTAGGTTTTCTTTTTTTTTGACTCCTCCGCACCTGTCCAGTCACTCTTCGGACCCCCTCATGAACTTGCCCCACTCGCGGCTGCTCCCAACCCCTACCGACTCCACATTGCAGCAGCCCCAGTGACCCCAGTGTACTCCTTCACTTCAGGGTCTCTTACCCTGCAGGAGAATGGCCTGTGGCCAACCAATGATCCTGGAGTGCTGCTGTGCTGGCATATCGAGGTCCGGGAGCCCGTGGTGAGGGTTCTGGAGGGTCATCATCCAATCTGTCTGGTGCCATTTTCCACTTCTACTCCCCAGAGAGTGATGTGCCACTGACGTCAGGCATCGCCGACGTCCGCTCACTCCTCGTCTATTGAGGCCGAAGTCCTGCTGTGCTCCCAGCCTCCGTGAATCCACCCTCCCCTGAGAAGGCGAGCCATCGTCAGACGCTCATTTGCTTCTCCCCAGCCGCCCTCCAGCAACCGAGTCCGTCTCAGAACCTGGTCGCTGGCGTAGACGGAAATCCAACCATCGTGCCGCTGGGCTGTCAGTAGATTTTCTAAATAAAGTAGTATACACTTCTTCATGTCTGTTCTTTGTGATAGTGATATCTAAAAATTACCTAAAAATGAAATATTCCCTTGACTACTAGTAACAATGAACTCCAAGTTTCGATCACTTTTCTCCAGGAACTGCACAGAAGGAACAAGTTCCTCCTCTCTTCCCCACACCATCAATATATCATCAATAAACCTGCGCCAGAGTGAGATCTTAGGTGAAAATGGATTTGCTAGTTTAGCATAAATCACTGTTTCTCCTCAATCCTAGGTATAAGTTAACAAAATTGGGTCAAAGTTACTCCCATAGCTGTCCTGGTGACCTGTAGATAATAATCCCTTATGAAAGTGAAATAGTTGCATTCCAATAGAAATCTGGAAAACTCTACCAGTAACCCAGTAGGGAGCATACAGCAGTACAAATACAAAGTCTTTCCAGAAATGCACCAGGAGCAGGAGGGAGCAAAATGACTTCTGAGAAGGTGCATATGAGCAGGGTGAGCAGGGAAGAAGTGAAGGGGTAGGATGGTTCAGTTTGTTTCTCTGGGTGTTGGTGGTCAGTCAGCCTCCAATTTGTGTTGTTGAAACGCATTGCTTCAGTAGGGCCAGCTAATGAGCATGCCACTATGCTCAAAGAAACTTGATGTCACAATCAGCTGTGTTCTGTAAAACATTAGTCTGCAGCTGTTAGGGAACTTGGCACATTCTTCTGCTGGCTTGTCTGCCACTGCCACACCCACATTCACACACACACACACACACACACACACACACTACACTCACACACACACACACACACACACACACACACACACGTGCATAGAGAGGCCTGACCCTGGCCTTGACCCCCCTTAAGATGCTATCAATGGAAAAAAGATGCCCTTTGATTTGTGATTCTTTGTTTACGTTGTCTGACCTTAGAGTTCAGAGCTGCTGCAGTTAAGAAATCTTTTCTCAAACAGTGTTTTTATAACCTTCAAACTGGAATGTATTACTCTGGCAGTGGAACACAAAGATGTTACATTTCCACATTGAAACATCCCTTTGGGGTGGGGGTAACCATAGCCTATAGGTTGCTTCAGGTTTGATTTCAACATATTGTGTATGTACAGTACTAGCCTGTTTGTAAGATTATCTGCTCTTGAAAATGAGGCTCTCTGTTAATTCTTGAGATAAAATAGAATCATTAAGTAGTACTGGCCAGTATTTTCTAATGATGTTCCTAGGGCTACAGATAAGGGAAGCACTAACCTGTTTTACTCACCTCATTTTAGGAAATACTCTTCAGAATTTTTTAATGAGTACCAATACTCACCCAGCATTTGTCATTTTACTCCACACTCCAAAGAATAGTGCTTTATAACATAACTGGTTATTCAAAATGAGCAGTTTTTCCCAGATTTACAGCACCTGTATTCTTCCCAGTTTTGTTTACTCACTATTTTTAAAACTGGTGAGTAAATTACTCCTACCTGCCAAGATTATCTGGAGCATTGTTGACACTTGGTCAATGCCTATCTAGAAAAAACTGCATTGTTTTCAAAATGTACTCCTCACTCCACTCTGTCCAGACATTTGTACAGAATCTGAATTTGGTTTTACTCACCTCACTTTCAAAATGAGGAGTACTATAATTTGGTGCATATTCGGCCATTTTTGGGAATTTTTCACCACATTTTCAACATGGGTTTCTTGGGACCCCACCTCATGGACTCAGTCACTGCGCTGAATCACCTTTTGGGACCAATTAATGAAATGTCAGTGTCACAGTTCATGAGATAGGCCCCAAAACCTATGTTGAAAATTTGGTGAAACAATTCCAAAATGATTGTTTTTTTTGGCCATTGCAGCAGTTCCTATGCACACGTACTTTCAGACTTTTTAATATTTTCACTCAGATATTCAACAATGCTATTTATCACACCTCCTTATGAACAGTATAGCTGTCATTTTCACATCTAGTCTTGAAATTGTTTTTGCACATGTAGCGCACAATGGCGTGGTCGGCGGCAAAATCATTGTTTGGGACAGATGAAGAAAATCACAGTGATGCTGTTCATGAGCAGAGGTCTTAAACTGGCTATGTTGAAAATTTGGTGACAGAAGTCCATAAAATGACTGTGTTATAGCGTCATTCCGCAGTTTCCATGCACCCTCGTAAGTTCACAAATTCTTAATATTTTCAGTCCAGATTTTCAACATTGGCATTTTCCAGACCTCCTTATGAACAGTACAGCTGTCATTTTTCACACCATGGCCAAAATGTGTTTTGCACTTCCGCTGCAGAATAGTCCGGTCACTGTCGGAAATCAGTGTTCAGGACAGATTAAGAAAATCACAGTGAGTTCATGAGTGGAGGTCCAAAATGCCTATGTTGAAAATTTGCTGTAAAAATCCCCAAACTAATTACATTATGGGTGTATGTTGCGCAGTTTCTTGAGCACACTTGTGACTTCACCAGTTTTTTATATTTCACTCTAGGTTTTCAACATTGCCATTTTTACACCTCCTCATGAACAGTACAGCTGTCATTTTTCACATCCTGTTTCAAATGTGTTTGCACACCTGTGGCGCCAAATAGGCGCAGTCACTGTCTCAAAATCACCTTTGGCTAATGAACTGATAGTGTCACCATTCACGTGGTGGGGTCACAAAAAGCCCATGCTGAAAACTTGGAGTAAAAATATCAAAAAATGCCCAGGGGCATTAGGGTTTTGACCTTAGCGCCCTACCCTGTCCCTACAAGCATCGGGCGGTGACTTGGGATTGTTGATAGCAATGCTCATGCCATTCCACCCCACCCCTGCAGCCAGTGACAGGCATTGAGGTGCGCCTTAGAAACATAGAAGAGAAACATAGAATTTGATGGCAGATAAGGACTGCTTGGCCCACCTAGTCTGCCCATTTCCCTACCTAATGGATAAGCTGCAGATCCTAGTTAACCAACAGCCTACTTTCTCCTACCTCCCACTAAAATTGCCTTATGTCATGCATTTTGAATTCCCCCACTGTTTTGACTCTATGACCTCCTCAGAAAGGCTGTTCCATGCATCTAAAACCCTCTTTGAAGAAATACTTCCTCACATTACCTCTGAGCCATCCCCCCATCTTCAAATTGTGCCCCTTGTTCTTGCACATCTCTTTTCTGAAAGATGCTACCTCTTGGACTTTGTTGATTCCCTTGGGGTATTTGAATGTTTCTATCATGTCCCCCTTTCTGGAGGCTATACATCTTACGCTCCTTTAGCCTTTCTTCATATGTCTTCTGGTGCAGATCCTGCACCATTAAGATTACCCTCCTCTGGACAACCTCCACTCTATGTCTTTCTTGAGATGGGGTCTCCAGGACTGTGCACAGTACTTCAGATGTGGTCTTACCAACTGTCTGTACAGACCCTTTGGCCCCTAGAGTTAACCCCATTCTCCTATACTGCACCCATTTCAGAGTATTTCCTCATGGAATGAGGAGTGTAAAGCCCAGACAATTTAAAAGCCACCTCGACACTTGTAAGTGTCTGCAGGGTAGTGGCGAAATGTCATGACCGTTATGGTGATAACTCAAAGGCACACCCCAATGTCTGTCCATCTCTGCAGGGTGGGGGTGGAGTTGGCATCAGTTCAGTACTTCACTATCATTTCTATACTGCATCTGTCTAACTCCTGCACTTCCACTGCTAATGCCAGCAAGCAAACATTTGGCATTGACAAATGCTTGTTATAAGTACATTTCTTGTTTTGGGCTTAAAATGAGATACTGATTGCACTGTACTGTTTCCATTTTATCATCATGGTGAGGAAATGTTTTGTGCTAGAATTTTAATATGAAGATCATTTATATAAGTATCACGTGCAACCTTTAATCACATATATGGTATATCATGTGCAGTTTATACTTATATATACCAAGAAATGGGAAATGTGATCTTTTCAACTGTTGGCTAATGATTTGAGTATTTAGGCAAGCATTAAGCTGTTAACTTGATCTAATACCTTATACTTGATTGCATTTTATGTTTTGCTGATCAGTTATTGATTCAGGAAATTAAACAGGTCTAACTATGGGGACAACAATATACTAATCATTCATGTTCAAAATCTGTGGCTTAGTTTTTAATTGGATGAGGAAGGACATGAGATCTAAAATGTATGTGTCTCCAGCTAACCAGCAGCTGCCTGAGAAAGAGGCAGGGTGCCTCAAAGTGCTGAAGCTGGTTTTGTCCATCTGCATTCAGTTTTAATAACAGTAATTTATGTTTCTTTGTACTATCAACTTTTCTTTTTTTCCTGGTAGGAAATTTCTAGACAGGTGGGAAACAGACTGAGAAAGAAGTCTGAACCATGGAGGTATTGCAATGTAGGGTAACAAGTGTCTGAGAGTCAGAAGTTGGGAGGAAGTATAATAATCTGGTAGAAGAGGTGTTATACTTGAGGGTAGAACAATAAGTTAAATAAAATGAGAAGAAATTACGCCAACTACTCCCTGGCATTTCATTTATTCCTGGTGTACTGTGTAAAGTACAATATTTTTATGGGGAGACCTAAGAATATTTCTATACTTTTGGGGGCTCAAGATCTTTTACCTGACTTGGGGATGGCTCACTGTGACAAAATCTGAGAACTAAATGTCTTAAGAGGCTCCTAAATGAGACGTGTTCTCCCTTTGTGCCCCCTGGCTTACCCCAGGTTAGGGGCAGACGGCACCGCCAAGGTGCTGTGAATGTCGATTCAGGTCGGGCGAGCCGCCTGAACTCAGTTAAACCCAATCACAAACTGAACAACCAAGGTAAGCACCATATAATGGCAGTCAATGGTGGTTTCAACTTATGTTGTTATCTCAGCCATTTTCGAGATGTTTGCACCAAATTTTCAACATGGGATTTGGAACCCACCTCATGAACACTGTCACTGTCATTTTGTTAATCTGCCCCAAAAAGTGATTTCACAGTTGCTACATGAACTCACCTTTGGGACCAATTAATGAAAAGACAGTACCACTATTCATGAGGTGGGGTATAAAACCCATGTTGAAATTGGTCTCACTGAAAAAATGGTTTTACGTGTCTCATTGAAATTTTTGTACACATGTACGTAACTATGGTTACTTTTAATATTTTGACCCCAAATTTTCAACATAGCCATTGTTTCACACCACCTCATGAACAGTAAAGATATTATTTTTCTCATCCTGCCTGAAACATATTTTCACACTTGTGGTGTTGAATGGTGTAGTCACTGTGAAAATCACCTTTGGAATAGAGTACTGAAATGATTGTGTCACTGATCATGAGGTGGGGTCCCAAAAGCCCATCTTGAAAATTTGGAGCAAAAATATCAACAAACGCCCAAGTTACGCGCGCTGATTTAAATTTTTCTATGCACAAGTGTAACTTGGTCAATTTTAATATTAGCACCCCAAATTTTCATCATAAACATTTTCCACAATGCCTCATGAACAGTACACCTGTCATTTCTCACATCCTGCCCAAAACATGTTCTCGCACCTGTGGTGTGGAATGGTGCAGTCGCTGTGTAAAACCACCTGTCAGTATTGAGTAACAAAATGATAGCACCACTGTTCATGAGGAAGGGGTCCCAAAGCCCAGGTTGAAAATTTTGAGCAAAGATACCAACAAAGACAGAGTTACGCCACCGTTGAAATGTTCCTACGCATGTGCCTAACTTTGTCAGTTGTTTATTTTTGACTCCAAATCTTCAACCTAGCCATTTCTTCATGCAACCTCCATGAACAGTACAGCTGTCATATCACACATCCTGCTCAAAAAGAGTTTTCACACCTGTGCTGCAGAATGCTTGTCGTGGATTAAGAAATTTTCACCTATGGGGCTTAGGTGATATGGCGATAAGAAGACTATGTTGAAAATTTGGAGTCAAAATGCTTAAAACATTACAAGGGGTGCATAGGCAGGGATGTCACCAGCAGAAAGAAGGGAGGTAGTGATGCATTTGTATAAAAACCTGGTCAGGCCGGTAGGTCGTGTCAGACAAATCTGATAGATTTCATTGACTGGGTAACAAAGGAAGTTAATCAGGGGTGGGGGCCATGGACATCGCCACCCCAATTTCAGCAAGGTCTTCAACACCATCTCAAATAAGAGGCTTCTTAACAAGATTGGTAGTCTGGTCAAGGTGACAAGGTGATGAACTGGGTTAGAAACTAGCTAACAGACAGGAGACAGAGGTGGTCGTAAATAGGGTACAATCTGGGGAGAGGTGGTGACCAGCTGGGTACCTCAGGAATCAGTCCTTGGGATGGTCCTGTTCAATGTTTTCATTAGTGACATTGCAGAGGGGCTGGAAGGAAAGGTCTGCCTGTTTGCAGATGACACCAAGATCTGCAACTGGGTGGATACTCCAGAAGGGGTGGAGAAAATGAGGAAGGACCTAGGCAGGCTTGAGAAATGGTCTGAGGAGTGGCAACTGAGGTTTAAATCAAAGAAGTGCAAATTATGCACCTGGGGCATAGAAACCCTGTGGAGAGCTACAGGATGGGGGAGGCAGTTGCTGACAGTCACCAAGGAATAAAGGGACATGGAGGTTACAATTTCACATGACTTGAAAATGTCATAGCAAACTACAAAGGCAGCACAGAGGGCCAGGGGCATGCTGGGTGCATAAGCAGTGTAATCAGCAGAAGGAGGGAGGGGTATGACGTTATATAAACCCTGATCAGGCCTCACATGGAGTACTGTGTGCAGTTCTGAGGCTGCACTTCAAAAGGGCATAAACAGGCTGGAGACGGTCCAGAGAAGGATGACTAAGATGGTACAGGGTTTGCACCACAAACCAAATGAGCAGTGATTAAGGGCAACAATATGTACTCACTGGAGGAGAAGAGGTAGACAAGAGACATGAGAGAGACATTCAAGTACCTCAAGGGTATAAACAAGGTGCAGGGGTGAGACATCTTCCAATACAGGAGAATTACAATATTGAGGCAGAATATGAAATGGAAGGTGGCAGGCTAAGAGGAATATAAGGATGCTTTTCTTCACAGAGATGGTGGTGGACATGGAATGGTCTGCCGCGGGAGGTGGTGGGAGGCGAGTTCTGTGGCAGGAGTTAAACATGCATGGGACAGGAATGGGAGAACCATAGAGGTACAGCTGATGGAGGGTCATGTGGTTGTTGATGTCACCTACCTCTATTTCAGCAAGGCCTTTGACACCATCTCTCATATAAGAGGCTTATTAACAAGATGGGTAGTCTGGGCATAGGACACAAGGTGTTGAACTGGTTTAAGAGCTGGCTAACAGACAGGAGACAGAAGGCGGTGGTAAATAGGATACAATCTGGGGAGGGGGTGACTAGCAGGAGGCAGAAGTTACCAGCAGAAGAAGGAGGTAGTGATGCCATTATATAAAACCCTGGTCAAGCCTAGCAGTGGGTAGGTGTGTCAGATGAATCTGATAGATTTCTTGACTGTGTAACGTTAGAAGTTAATTGGGGTAGGGGGGGCTATGGATACCTACCTCAGTTTCAACAAGTCTTCAACACCGCCTCATGTAAGAGGCTTGTTAACAAGATTGGTAGTCTGGGTATGGTAGACAAGGTGTTAAGTTGGGTTATGAACTGGCTAACAGACAGAAGACAGAGGTGTGTAGTAAATAGGGTACAATCTGGGAGGGGGTGACCAGCGGGTACCGTGAGGAATCAGTTCTTGGGACAGTCCTGTTCTATGTCTTCATTAGTGACATTGCAGAGGGACTGGAAGGAAAGGTCTGCCTGTTTTCAGATGACACCAAGATCAGCAACCGGGTGGATACTCCGGAAGGGGTGGAGAAAATGAGAAAGACCTAGGCAGGCTTGAGAAATGGTCTGAGGAGTGGCAACTGAGGTTTAAATCAAAAAGTGCAAAATTGTGTACCTGGGGCATCGAAAACCTAGGAGATCTACAGAATGCGGGTGGGGCAGTTGCTGACAGTCACCAAGGAACTAAAGGGACCTGGGGTTATAATTTCACATAACTTGAAAATGTCAAAGCAGACTTCAAAGGCAGCAGGGAGGGCCAGTGACATGCTAGGGTGCATAGGCAGGGGTATCACCAGCAGAAGAATGGAGTTAGTGATGCTCTATATAAAACCCTGGTCAGGGCTCACACAGAGTACTGTGTGCAGTTCTGGAGGCCTCAGCTTTGAAAGGGCATAAACAGACTGGAGATGGTCCAGAGAAGGCGACTAAGATGGTACAGGGCTTGCACCACAAAACAAATGAGCAGAGATTAAGGGACCACAATATGTGCTCGCTGGAGGAGAGATAGACAGGAGACATGGAGAGACATACAAGTACCTCAAGGGTATAAACAAGGAAGGGGAAAGACATCTTCCAATACAGGAGGAGTACAAGAATGAGGGGTAGGGCATGAATTTGGAAGGTGGCAGGCTAAGAGGAATATGAGGAAGCTTTTGTTCACAGAGAGGGTGGTGGACACATGGAATGGTCTGCTGCAGGAGGTGGTGAGAGTGAGTACTGTTGTGGAGTTAAATATGTGTGGGAGAACCATAGAGGTACAGTTGAGGGAGGGTCAGTCGAAGTCAGTACATGGCTTATGGTCAGACTGGATTGGCCTAGTGGTCCTGATCTACTTACAATTTCTATGTTTCAACCTCTGGCAACCTATGTTTACAGAGTCAGTGTGGTGGCAGTGACAATAGCAATACAAATGGTGAACATTCGGCTTTGATAAATGCTTGTTCCCAGTAGAAAATGGTTTCTGAATAGTGGCTTCAGTTGTGTTATTGCTTTTATCTATACTTGCCTATTAGCAAGGCCCTGGAATTCTAGGGTTCTGAGGTTGCGGAATTTGCTGCAGAATTTGCATCATGCCATAGAATATATATAGTGCTGCAGAATTCATTGTTTTTGGTGAATTTTCATATAAATATACTGTTTTCATAATGTCAGGCTTTCTTTCCCACCTTGTTTATCCTGAAGCCCTCCTCTATATTCAGCATATGATGTCATCGATGACATCACATCATAGTTAGCTAATGACAGGACTGCATTCTGCCAGAGAAATTAATAAATCATGCGCAGAAATCAGAAAATTCTGCCATAGAACACCAAGGCCCTGCCTATTAGTGACCTCAGTGGTGGTTTCTTAATTACACTGTGGTGTTAAGTGCCATTTTAGAACTGTGTGATGTAGTTTATGTTCCTCTCAACCCTGAGTTCTATAGTACAACCTGGGGGAATTGTGCCAAAAATGGAAGAGCTTTACAAGGGACATAAATTGCATCTTTCAATTCTAAAATGGCACTACCTGTGTGTATATCTGAAACACCTATCAGGATAACAAAGCAGTAAGTAGAGATGGGGCAGGAACGTAATTCAAACCAGTACTTAAAAAAACAGTTTCCACAGTCAAAATAACTTATAGGCTCAGTGCAGTTCTCCTTTAAATGTTTGAAGATTTAACTGTTTTTTATTTCAATTGCTGGCTTTAGAGCTACAGTAGTAAAATTGTGATGTCATCAGCATTTTGAAGCTGCTTTTGATCAGTATTCCATCAGGATGAAATTAACCTACAAGATATTAATTGTGACAGCATTAACAATTTATTATGATATCTTGAGGTTAGCTACAAAGATATGTAAACAATAAGACACACGGGTGTTGGTTGTGCTGCCACAACCACATGCCTAGGAGCATAGAAAGAAATGAGGCCACATGCTGAGTGCCTTCAGCTCCTGAAAGTGTGGTTGTGGACACACAACCAACACCCTGTCATGTCTTATTATGCTTATAAAATGGATTTTATGTTAGAAAAGTGGGACAATTAAAAATAGAAACATAAAGATGTTTAATAATCAGTAGTTTTGTGTGAAATAGTACCTCCACAGATGGGCTGTCACTACAGGGTGCCAGCCTGAGTTATACTGTATGAGCCACTGTGGTGTGTGTGATTTTGTGTGAATTGTCTTTTGAAGTCACCACCCCAACCTCAGTTTTGTTTTATATTGTTTCCTTCAAATTGAGAAAAAAGTCATATTGTTTTACTTTGTGGGCTTGAGTTGAAAATGATTGGTTACAAGTGTTTTACTTCAGTGACTGAGTGGACCAAGCAAGGTAGTAGTGTGAATGAAAGTAAAACCAGGGTTAAAGACTATAACATCAAGGAGCTGCACACTGATATTTGCAGTGATTGAGCAACATTGGTACTGGGACTGTTTCAAACCCATTGGTTGTGCTTTCTCAGCCTAATGGGTAGGAACAAGTTTCAGCCAATCAGGATGCAGGTTTCCTAGTTCCCATTCTATAACATAGAATTTGAATTTGAATTTGACGGCAGATAAGGACCGCTTGGCCCACCCAGTCTGCCCATTTCCTACCTACTGGATAAGCTGCAGATCCTAGTTAACCAGCAGCCTACTTTTCTACCCCCACCCCCAGAATTGCCTTATGACTATCCCATGCATGCTTGAATTCCACCACTGATTTTGACTCCACAACCTCCTCCGGAAGGCCATTCCATGCATCCACAACCCTCTCTGTGAAAAATACCTTAAATTACCTCTGAGCCGCCTCTATCTTCAAATTGTGCCCTTGTTCTTGCACACCTCTTTTTGAAAGATGCTACCCTCTTGGACTTTGTTGATTCCTTGAGGTACTTGAAAGTTTCTATCATGTCCCCCTCCCTCCTTTCCTCGAGGCTATACATAAGCTCCTTAAGTCTCTTCATATGTCCTCCTGCAGACCCTGCACCATTTTAGTTGCCCTCCTCTGGACAGCTTTCATCCTGTCTATGTCTTTGTGGAGATTGGGTCTCCAGAACTGCACACAGTACTCCAGATGGGGTCTCACCAGCTGTCTGTTCAGAGGGATAATAACTTCCTGTTTTCTACTGGTGATGCCTCTCCCTATGCATCCCAGTATCCCCAGCCCTCCTTGCTGCCTTCTCACATTGCTTGCCCACCTTTAGGTCATCTGATATGACTACCCCAGGTCCCTTTCCATTTTGTTGTTGTTAGTATCTCACCCCCATTGTGTACTCTTCCCTGGGTTTTGTTTCCCAGGTGCATTACCTTGCACTTCTTAGCATTGAATCTAAGCTGCCATACATTTGACCATTCCTCTAACCTTGCCAAGTCCTTCTCATCCTTTCCACCCACCCTGTGCATCAACTCTGTTGCAGATCTTAGTGTCATCTGCAAAGAGACATACTTTTCTTCCAGTCCTTCTGCAATGTCGCTTATAAAGACATTGAAGAGGACTGGTCCTAACATTGAACCTCATGGGTACCCGCTAGTAACCCTCCTTTCTTCTGAGTGGACTCCATTTACTATTACCTCTGTGTCCTATTCTCCAGCCAATTCTTTACCCAGGCTGTCATCTTGGGACCCACTCCCAGGCTGGCTAACTTATATATTAATCTTTGTGTGGGACTGTGTCAAATGCCTTGCTAAAGTCTAGGTAGGCCATGTCACAGCCCCTCCCTGATCTACTACTTTGGTCACCCAGTCAAAGAAATCTATCAGATTCGTCTGGCATGACCTTCCGCTGTGAATCCATGTTGCCTAGGGTCCTGTGCCCTTCTGGCCTCTAGATACGCGACAATTCTTTCCTTTAGAAGTGATTCCATCATTTTCCTATCACTGAGGTTAAACTAACAGGTCTATAGTTTCCTGCTTCTGTCTTGCTCCCACTTTTGTGAAGGGAATCACATCTGCCCTCCTCCAGTCCTCAGGTACCACCCCATCCTCCCATGATTTGTTAAAGAGGGTAGTCAGTGGTGTCACTAGTTCTACCCTTAGTTTTTTAGAATTCTGGGATGAATTCCATCAGGCCCCATTGCTTTGTCCACCTTCAGTTTTAAGAGTTCTTTCAGAACCCTTTCTTCTGTAAATGGGCTGGTATCAACTTCTGTATCCAGAGTGTTTCTACTGTTTGTTTTATGTACCTCCCTCTTCATTTGTAAATATTGAGCAAAAATATTTGTTTAGTATCTCTGCCTTTTCACAGTCACCCTCTGACCACCCCCTTATCACTTGTTAATGTCTCATTTTGTATCTCCACTGGTGTTGTATAAATTGTATAAATATGTACAGCATAATTATTTAGTAAATAAAAACACTGGTGCCCCAGTCTCTTAAACTGAGTGCATTCCTGATATGTAAACAATGCTGTGAATGCACTGCAGTGCCAGAACTGAAAAAATATATTTTTTCTAAAAGAGCTAGACTGCAAAGTGTTTTATGATACCATGTCCGTATAAAGATGATACACACAGGTAAATTGGAGTTTACATTTTGTAGTTAAGGCACTATCATCCCCGCAACTTAAGTTTAAAAACAGCCAACTCCAACCTGTGGGTGTTGACCCATCATCTCTTTTGTTTTATTGTGTTTGCAGCCCATATACTGTACACACTGACACAGAATTCTGTTTTCTTTTCAGGGTGATCACTAACTTTTCTTTTCTTTTAGAAGGGCGCTCTGTCCTGTCATCTTGTGGGACTCTTCCTTGTCACAGACTGATAACGAAACCCAGTCTACCATCGAGCTGAACTGGGGAAGGTACCAACGTTTGCTGAAACAGAAATGTTGGCAGAATGGCAAAGTACCTAAAGCAGAGTGGGACTGTTCAGCCATTCATCACCATGAGTGGTCTAAGATGGGTCTTTTGACTTTCTTCTGCAGGTAGGAGAGAATGTAAACTATTTTGGTTTGGGGAACAAGCCCTACCTAAAGGGCTTCATTACTTTGCTTAAGCGCAGAATCTCAAGGTCTCTCTCTCAGTATCCCCAGGGTACTGGATTACATGCCTGCTTCCAGCCTTTGTAGGCTAGTGTAGTTGAGTTGGTCTGTGAGGTTCTTTGAGCAACCTGTTGGGGCATGATGCAATTTGTTGGTTAGGGAGAAAACAACATGTAATTCACACTGTGATATATACTGTATAGCCCATTGCTAGGAATCATTGGGTAGAAGATGGGATCAATGTGAGCATATTAAAGAATGAGATAATAAATATTTATTTAACTTATAATATAATGTTTTTCATTTATTTGAAATGTCTGTCATCAAAACAGCTGCTCAATTGACATTACGTAGCCTTCCACCACGGGTGTAGGAACATATATGCCAAGTAAGCCATGGCACAAGTTGATTGAGGAGGATGGCATTCAGGTCCCTGGCAAATGATTTGGATCACTCCTACTGTCTACTATCCACCCCTACTAGTGTTATAATATGAATGCTGTACTCTGAATAACACCTCATGTTAAATGTATAACAGTAAGTACTACTGTATGTTTTGTTCTTATTATGTAGTTCCTGAAGTACAGTAGGCCATGTACAAGGGGCTGGGTAACAAATCTACAATGGGAGAGGGCAGCAAAGAGGCACCAATGTTTTCTTTTTTTCCTCACAGCAGCTACACCACTGTTCCCAACTGCCCATGCCACAATTTACCATACTTTATCTTCTCTGACTGCTGCTGCTCACCACACCATTACTCACTCATACTGCAACTGCGACTGTAAAATCCTGAAACCCAAAATTCAGACAGCTTCCCACAGGCCTACACTCTCCGCAGTGACTTTCCCCCAGTGTTATACAACTCACACTTTACCTTCCCTCGCTCCTCTCACCTTGGACTGATACAGAGCCTGAAGTCATTCCTCGAGCCCACATTTCTCCACAGTGCCTCTCCTCAGATATGCACTTCTCCGCAGTTCTACCTACTGGCAACAAGCAAACCTATTTAAAAGAAACCTTTTAAAACAATGTCACAAAATCAATGAAATCAGAAATTTAACATTTTTGTACTGTATAATAGCAGTAATACACTCCAGGGTGTGATATATCATGGGATAGTGTCTCTTCTTGAGTGCATGAGTTACTCAACCAGTGACCTCATGACTCACAAGACACCTGAGGTGTTGCAATATACTATGATATTCTACACCATGGAGTGTATTATTTCCTAATTATAAAATGGGCAGGAAAATAACCTGCAATCTAATTGGTTAGTTCAGGTCTTTCTGAGTAAAACTGGCAATGACCCATGGCAAAACTACCAGTGAGCCTCATTATTTGCATTAAAATCTTTTCATCTAGCTATATAACTTTCGAGACTAAAAACTTGCATATGACAGACATTTTTCTCATAGAAATACAGAAACATAGAATCTTGATGGAAGAAGGAAACTGAATGTCAATTGAGTTTGCCCTTACTTTATTCCCTCACCCTATTGACCTATTGTACTGGTGGGCTTTTACCTCCTCCTCCACCCCCCACCTCTCACACCCATGTTGCTTCCTTGGGGACTGTGTGTCCTTGCCCTGTCCCAACTGTGTTTAAACCCATTAAGAGTAGCCACCTACCACTTCTACTGGCAGTCTGTTTCATGATTCCAACACCTCTCAGTGAAGTAGAACTTCCTCAAGGCTTCTGTTGAACTTATCTCCACCAACCTCCAGTCATGCTGTCGCTTGACTGTGTCCCTATTTCTTACAAATAGGACTTCCCTAGTAACTTTGTTTATACCCCTGAGAAACGATATGTTTCAGTCATGCCCACCCTCCCGGCTCTTGCCTAGGCTCTAGTGAATACAAGTTAGACTTGCAGCTGATCCCTATAAGGCCTGCCCTGCTGGCCCTAGATCATTTTGGGGACCTTTCTCTGTACCAACCCAAGTCTTTCAATGACTTTTCTCCAATGAGGACTCCAGTACTGGGCATGGTGCTCCAGGTGAGGCGCTATGAGGAGTCTGTACAGTGGTAGAACCACCTTGCTTCTCCTACTTTCAAAAATAAAACCCTCCCTATTCAGCCTAGTGTCCTTGATGTCTTGCTGTATGCTTTGTTGCATTTACTTGTTTGCTTATGAATCACTGATTATGACTTCCAGATCCCTCTCCTATGTTGGAATGGTCAGTCTAACTCCTCCCTCCCCTCCAGTAGTTTTGTGCATGGATTCCAACTCCTAAGTGCATTACTTACAATTACTCTTACATTTCTTGGCATTGTATCTCCAATTGTCATATCTAGCCGACTCTCTAGTTTCTCTGGGCCCTTCTGGAGCTCCTGCGCCTGCTTCCCATCATCTACCTTGCTGCATAGCTTTGTGTCATCAGTAAACAGGTATAACTTTCCCAAGATACCTTCCTCTATGTCACTTATGGACATATTAAAAGGACAGGTCCTAGGACCGAGCCTCCTGCACTCTGCTCATCACCTCCCTGTCCTCCAATTCTAGTCTTGTTTACCACTATCCTTTGTTGCGCCCCCAAGCCAACTTCCTACCCCACCCTACTAAACCCCACTTTACTCACAAGTCCTCCAATTTGTTCAGCAGCCTCCTGTGTGGTACCAAATCAAAGACTTGGCTGGAAGTAGCAGTAAAGCAAGTCTACCCACTGTCTGCTGTCAGTCACCTTGATGACCCAATTGAAAAACAATATTAGGTTGGTCTGACAAGACCTCCCTGACACCAATCCATGCTGCTTGTTGTCCTATAGTACATTGTCCTCTAAGCAGGCCATCAAGTTTTCTTTAACTATGGTCTCCATCAGCTTAACTACGCTAGAGATAAAACTGACAGGCCTGCAGTTGCCTGGATCCTCACTGCCCCCCCACCCACCATACAGTGGCGCTACCTTGGCACCACTTCAGACTTCAGTGAATCATTAAATATATGGGTTGGGCAGTGCTGTTGAGCACACATGCTGAGAAGATGCACCTCAGCACAGCTCATCCACTTCATGGAGTTTGACAATAATAATCCAGCATCCAAACTACTTCAATTCATATTTAATTTACTGCATTTGTTCCTTGTGTCCTGGGGCACAGTTTGCTACCAAGTTGGGATGGGTCATCCTAATGGCACTGGAGGTAGACTGAAGAATTAGCCACCACCGCCTGAACAGCAGGCCAGGACCTCCTCTGCACCACCAGCTTCTAGCTCAGGAGCAGACCCACCATGGATGCCATTGATGACCACTATGCAAGCCATTGACAGCAAAGTGAAAGCAACCTTATCAGATTAGGAGAGCAGGACATTAAAATAGAGGTTGCTACGATAGTTGCAACCTCTGTGGAGAAGTCAGCCACCCAAGCCTTGATGGCGCAGTAAAATGGCAAAGGAGAACACGAGCTCTGTTATCATCTGGAGACCTGAAAAACTCTCTTCAGGCTTCTGATGTGAGACTGGTTGAGCTCCCAAAGGGAACGAGGATGAGCAACTCATCCAGTTTTTTAAAATCGTGGCTGCCTGGTGCCCTGGGCTTGACCCCATTATCATAGCACCCAGCTTTGTAAAGCTTGCTGGATTTCTCCTTGTTCAGCAAATCAGCAAGGGTTTGCCGAGGACAGTGATCCTGGTTACACTTCAGTCATACTAGAGATCTGCTGTTACAGGCTTCCCAGGACTCTCAAAACTTAATTTAAATGTTAATTGGACTACCCTGCATTTATTCTGGATTTGTCTTTTGCCACCAGATCAAAATGGAAAAATTTGATGCAGTATGGGCCAAACTGAAAAGTCTAGGGGTTCCCCACTCTCTGCTCATGCAGACTCATCTCCATATTTTTTATAGGGGTCATACCTATCAATTCACTGATGCTCTGAAGGCTGGCAATAGGGTGGAGCTCATTGGTAAGGGAGTTTGATGCTGTGGCAGCTGCACAGCGGAGACCCTCAGGACAGTGAAGACATCTGATGGGTTCCACATTTCTGTGGAGCCATTTACCTCACCGTGACTTTCTCGCCTCCATAGACTTCATTTTACTCCTGCTTCCTGCTTAGTTTTGACATGGGGGGCTATGCCACAATATGGGAGCTCTCTGTTCTGCTGCCTTTAAATTATAATTTTGGCCTGAGTGGGTCACTTTAGTCCTGCTAGTTTTTAGTCGTATGCTTTTGTCTTCTTCTTTTCTAGCATGACTGTAATGGTGGCTCCCACGTGGTGGGTACCAGACAACTGTGAGACTTGAACCGATTTATATGGTAGTGGTTTGAGAAACGCTGCCCAGAATCAGTCATTAGAAGCTTCCTCCTTCCCTGAGTCTTAAGGTTTGAGGGCTTATCTTTAGATTCCTATTCTTTTCTTAAATTACTGTTATGGTTTGTATATAAACCTCCTGTTTAAAGTTATACAGATGCAGGTGACAGTTTTCTTCATTTTCACTTTCCGTAGTATTCGTATTGTTCTTACTGTTATGTTGTCATGTCATTATGTTTGCTTGCATGCATGTGCAAGAAACAAAGTGCCATCATCCGAATTTAGAGATGTGTCACCTCCTCCTCTAATTCAGTCAGTGTGTTGGCTGGTATGACCTGTAAGCCAATGCATGCTGGGCTGTCTATGACAAGCTCCAAATGCAGTGGCATAGTTGAAAGGGGAGCTTACGCTCAGTGAGCAGCGATAAGATATCGCTTGCTCATGCGCAGCTTTCCTACACACACACACCAACAGAAATGCATGCATACTCGCGTGCTTGCCCTCCCCCACATTCACGATAGCCGACGGGGTGCCAATCCCCGCCGGCTTGTGCTGTGCTCCCCCAAAGTTTTCCACATGCCACGCGGGTGCCCACCCCAGCGTGGCAACTCATAGAATAGCCGACGGGGTGCCCAATCCCCATCGGCTCCACTGTCCTCACCCCCTAAGTACTGGGTGCCACGCTGGGAGCCCACCCCAGTGTGGCAACTGATCATATGACCGTGGGGGTGCCCAATCCCTCGCCGGCTCCACGGCCCCCCAGCCATCCTTGTGCCATGCTGGAGCTCACCCCACGTGGCAAATGTCCCACGCCATCTTTTTTTTTTAAACCTGCAAAATAAAAATAGTCCCACGGCGCTTCTCCCAGCCCCCCACAACCCGCACTCACCCACTGGCGCACTCCTGCCTCCTCACACCGCCCCTCACCCCATACTTACCTCCAGAGCTCGGGCGCAACGATCTTCGGGTGGACCGGAACATGTCTGCACTCTTCAAAGCCGACCGCGAACTGAGGAAGTGCCGTAAGCTGTATAATGGGCTAGATAGGGTTTTTCAACTTATTGCATATTCAGGTGTTTTTTTTATAGGAATGGTTTTGGGACTGCTTCATGATGATACATTGTCATGGCGTTATTCGGCCAGAAGGGTGATTTCGCAGACTACTGCTCAGTCACTGTGCTAAATCACCCTTTGGGCCAAATAATGCCATGACAGTGACATCATTCATGAGAAGGGTCCTAAACTCATGTTGAAAATTTGCGCAAAATTCAAAAATGACTGTTTTATTTAGCGTATGCTATGCAGTTCCTACGCAGGCTTGTAAGTTCGCTATTTTCAATATTTTCACCCAGATTTTCAACATTGCCATTTTACCACACCTTCTTATGAGTAGTATACTGCATTTTTCACATCTCACCTAAAATGTGTTTCACCATGTAGCGCATAATGGCACAGTTCGGTAAAGAGATCAATGTACAGAACAAATTAAGAAAATCACAGTGACACTGTTCATGAGGTGAGGTGTTAAAATGGCTATGTTGAAAATTTGGTGAAAAAATTCCAAAAATGACTGTTTTACGAGCGTGTGTTGTACAGTTCCTACGCACGTCGAAGTTCGCGAAATTTTCAATATTTTCACTCCAGATTTTCAACATTGCCATTTTACCACACCTTCTTATGAGTAGTATAGCTGTATTTTCCACATCTCACCTAAAATGTGTTTCACTTCATGTACGCATATAATGGCGCAGTCGGTGTGCAGAAATCAATGTATGGGATAAATTAAGAAAATCACAGTAACACTGTTCATGAGCAAGAGGTCTTAAAATGGCTATGTTGAAAATTTGGTGAAAAAATTCCAAAAATGACTGTTTTACGAGTGGGCGTTGTATGCCCTACGCATCAGAAGACTGTGTTACATTAGCATTTTCATAGTTTCCATGCACCTCGTAAGTTCATGACTTTGTAATATTTTCAGTCAGATTTTCACCAGTGGCATTTTTCACACTTCCTTATGAACAGTACAGCTGTACATTTTTCACAGCATGGCTGAAGTGTGTTTTCACACTTTCAGCGCAGAGATGCGTGGTCGCTGTGGGAAATCATTGTTCGGCACAGATAAAGAAAATCACAGTGACACTGTTCATGATCGAGGCACCAAAATGCCTGAGTTGACAATCTGCTGTAAAAATCCCAACCTAATTATATTACAGGTGTGCTGCACAGTTTCTATGTACGCCGTGATTTCACCATTTTTAAATATTTTACTGCAGATTTGTAACATTGCCATTTTACACCTCCCCATGAACAGTACAGCTGTCATTTTTACATCCTGTTCGAATGTTTTGCACCTGTGGTGCTAAATGCCGTAGTCACTGTGCATAAGCAGCTTTTGGCTAACAAACTGATATTCCCCTGTTCATGAGGTGGGGTCACAAAACATGTTGAAAATTTGGAGTGAAAATACCAACGAATGCCTGAGGTATTAGGGTTTCCAAACTATAACGCCAACCCTGTAGAGAATGAAAGGCATCAGGGGTGTGACTTGGGATTCTTGCCTGTAATGCTCATACCATTCCACACCCTGCAGCCAGTGAGAGGCATCGAGGTATGCCTTGGACTCTTCGGCCCCAAAGTTCACCCCATTCTCCTATATCGCACTCATCTCACCGTATTTCCTAATGAAATGGGAAAGCATAAGGGCCAAAGACCCTATGGAACACCGTGACACTTGTCAGTGTCTGCAGGGTGGGGTGTGGTGAAATGGCATGGCCGTTATGCCTGATGATCCAAATGCACACCCCAATGCCTGTCACTCTGCAGGGTGGTGGGGGTTGGCTTCAGTTCAATACTTCACTGCCATTCCTATTACGCAGCTCTGTAACTTCTACACTACCACTGCCAATGCCAGCAAGCAAACATTCGGCATTGACAAATGCTTGTTTTATTGACTGTACTGCTGGTTGTTTAATTTGATCTCTGGGAAGGGGAGCTGAGCGCAGGATGCTTCCTGTGTTTGTGGCATCACTTATGTTTGGTTTGAGAGCACATTCCATCTCTGTATGGGAATCTAATGCTATGTTAGGTAATTTGCTATATTTAGGATGCACTTTCAGCGTGGCATAGTGCAGCTGTCTGTTTTTTTTTATTACTGTTCTAATTATATGGAGTATTACCCCAGATCTACAAGTAAGATTGTTCAGGCTAACTTACTTTTTCAGACATATAATGTATCATGTACATGTACCTGGATGTTTGGCATTAGTTGTACAACTTATTGTTTTTCTTTTAAATCAGTAAAATATACATTTAAATATATGGGTTAAGGGCACTGCCAATTCTGTGGCCAATTCCTAAGTACCTGTGGGAACAAATCATCCAGGTTGAATGCTTTGTCTACCCTGAGAGATTCTAGATCCTCTTTTACCCTGTTAACTAAGACCTGTACTCCACCAATTTCCTTAACCCCTTCTCACCAGAATTATATAGAAGTAAACTGAAAAGAGCCATGAATGTGCCTTTCCGTGTGAAGGGGTTAACCTCTATATGATGGCCTTGATCCCATTTATTGACAGGGGAATGCTGTCCTTTACCATAAATACTAAGAAAAAGTAATTGTTTAGTACATTTGCTCTCTGTTACTCATCATCCACTATCCTCCCCTCTTAGTTTGCCTAACTATCCCCCATTTTCCATTTTGATGTTTGCTTGCATGCATGCTCAGCAAACATCTTGGCATGGTGCGACAGTGTGGGATGGGGAGCAGTGCTGCAAGTGGCCAATGCAGTTGAGCCTGCAGGAGGTGTAAAATATGTGTGTACACCCAATCCTGGCAAGGCTGCTGCTGACAGTGGTTTGCTGACTGATGGGCATTTACTTCCCACAGATGAAAGGATGCAGCTGCACCTATCACAGTAGTGCTGCAGCACGATCATCAGGCAGCCAAGCAGCATCCCCTTCCTGCTTGACCTAGTTATGTAGCACTGGTGCACTGCCACAGTCCCACATTGGGGTGCCTCCCTGGTGCTGGGTAACTTCTCACTCAGGCATAGAGGATAATACACCAGGGTGGCCAATCCCCAGTGTCGGGACCTGAAATAAAGGAAACCATCTCATAGTCAAACCTTCCTCATAGTCTTCTTTTCTTCTAAAGGTCCCTCAAGTGTTCTGCACCCACCCTTTGACCCCAACCCTGACCTCTCTGTGCATCCATCCCCCTACACCTCACTTACCTATAGGGTCCTTTGATGACCTGCATGTCCTGCTGCTCTGACAGAATACAAGGTAAGTTCAGTTAAAGGAACACTGATAACCTTCTTAGGTCCACATTGTCCCTAGTTTAAAAGCATATATTCATTTTCACGAGTGCTTACATTCTGCAAAGATGGCTGATGTAGTTAGTTGTTTGATTCTGGTTCCTTTTTCTTTTATAATTGAAAACAAACTGCCTGCTGTACTGGTGTTACCATTCAAATATATGTTTGTTTACATTCCTTAATCAACTCTCCACTGTATTTTCCTGCACTTGGGAACACCCCAACACAGTCTAACTACTCATGATGCAGTGGAAGGAGAGGAGACTATTACATCATGAATGGCTGCATTGTCAGGGTTTACCTAATGTTCAGGAAGTATGCAATAGGAGTAAATAAAGGATCTGAAAACAAAACAAGGTTAAGTGTAATTACATCATTAGCATGCATTTCAGTTTTACTAGGAAAGATAGCAGGTAGAACAACAGCAGCTTCAATGAATTTTAGAGAAGGTAAGCAATCATGAAATGTGGGTTTTAACTAGAAATAATGTGGTGCAGAAAAGGTTGCCAGTGTCCATTTTGAACTGTACATTACAACACTGTCATTTTTTTAACATTTTCATCTCAAATCTTAATATAGCCTTTTGGGGACCCTAATTCATGAATAAGGTAGGTGAATTTTTAAATACCCCCCAAAAAAACATGTTTTGTTTCTGTAGCAGCTTCAAAATCACCTTTTAAATGGGATTTCAAAATCCTACCTATCTTTATCATAAGGTGGGGTCATAAAAGACTATGTTGAAAATGTGGAGTCAAAATGTCAAAAGCAACAAAGTTATGAAGAAACATTGAATTTTGTCTGTGCTTACTCATAACTTTGTGATTGTTGCTGATTTTGGCCCCAGGTATGCAACATAGCCCTTTCTGTAGCGCTCACATTGTCAATGGACACTCATTACAACTGGGTATTGTGTACCCCTACTGGGGAAATGGCACAGCCAAAGGCTGAAACAGCTTACTGTAGAATGTTGGGCACATGAGCATCCTGGCAACACTCGAGTCTTTGCTGTGCCATCAAAACGGAAACATCTAACAAGTTTTTTAAAGAACAAATTCAGCTTCTATGCTTGGGGCTTAAATTTGTATAGCAGGTTGGGGTTACCTGGTGACAAGGAGCACCTATAAATTAAAATCGTGCATGTTAAGCTATGGCTTTCAAATTGGCTAACCTGCTCTTCCCATTTCCATTGTCTGTGCTTGGATGGGGTGGGGGTTAAAGCAGGTCTCCAATTTCTTAACAAAAAAAGTGCCTCAGGTAAGTATCTGTTTTCTTGGGGGTCATAGTCTAGGGGTTCCTATAGGTTTCTCCATTTTTTCCCTTTATGTTTTCCTCAGCAGTTTTATTAAAAAAAAAATTGGAGGGCCAGCATTTTGCAGTTGGTATCTACTGGAGTGAGAGCCTTAAGCCATCCGGTGGCCTTAAGCCGACAGTGCTGCAAATATAAAACTGCAACAGCATGGTCCTGACCACTTGCCACCTGTGATCTGTCTGTCTACATGGCCCCTCCTGCACCACTGCAATCTGTGCTGCTGAGGGGCTGTACATCAGTGGGGAGCCAGACATCTGCAGGCCGATGGACAAGTTGCTGTGGCACAGGCAGTCCACACTGCCATTAAACCACTGTAAGCTGCACACTTCTCTTGGTGCTCCTAACTTGCCAGAGAATCTGGGAGTATTTTTTTTTTCAATTCAACTTTATTGAAAGTTTTACACCAATAAAGGAGTACATCCAGAAAAGGAAACAGGGTAACAATGGAAGTACTTGCCATAATAAGAAAGAACATCAGGATGCAATCCTTACCCTCCCCCAAACCCCCTCAACCCAAACACCCACCCTATGCACAGCACTTAAATTTGAACTGACTGAAAAAAATATTGCTAATTACCTAGGAACAGAAAAAAAGTATATAAGGAACCCCAGATATGATTAAACTTAGGAAGCTTATTCTGCAAGCTTGCTATGGTTCTTTCCGCTCTAAGATTAGCTAGGAATTCCTGCAACCACTGCCATATGAAATCTCTACGGTATCCTTCCAATGCCTCAAAATCACTTTTTGACTGAGGCTGAGATCAGACCCATGTGGTATTTCCTACTGACACCAACCGGGGCCATGTCTCCCAAAATACATACCTCAGGGTAAATAAGTTTTCCAGACTCAAAAGAGGGTCCAGATTCCTTTGATAGACTCCCATAATACAGCTACTGGCAGTTCCAAAAATATGGAGCAGATCTCCCACCCCTTGCTGACACCTAAAACAGGAGGAGGAGGAGACCATGCCCCGATCCACCAACTTTAAAGGGAATAATAAATATTATGCAATAGCTTGAATTGCATTAACCTGAGCCTATCCTGCAACAAGAATTTATGACACGCACCCAAATATTACCCCAGTCAAAATTATATTCCGGAAATAACTGAGACCAATACTGTTTGGGAGCGAGAATATTAGGGTGTAACCAGCTAACCAACGTGTTATATACGCCGATACAGCATGAGCTTTTCCAACCAATGGAATCAAAGTACCTCGAATTCAAATGGACCACTACTAAAAGTAAAGGTGCCCAGTTTCCATCAGGAGATGACGGTTGAAATACTTTAAATATCAAACCCTGAGGAATTTGAAACTTGTTCAGCATATCAATTGACGTGAGTAATTTACCTCCGTCTGCAAACAGATCTTTAACCAAAACTTTCCCAATAATGGTAACCAAGTATCTTTAATAGGTTTGCCATCTATTAGAAAATTGGGATTACCCAATAATGGTTGAGCTGGATCCCCAATATGAGAATATTTTAGAAAGGTACATAATTGTACATGAACTTTGACTGAAATCTCAATGGGGAATTACGCAAAGCCACGGGAGAGCTTTCAGTGAACAATATAGCAAGGCCCCAGGCCTAAGGCCGGAGTCAGTAATCCGGATACCTCTAAACTTAACCACAGCGGCGTATGGATATTGACCTGGGAGTCATCAGTTTCTTAAGCCAGCTAAGGTACTTAGACGCATGACTGGCCCAATAATATAACGCAAAATGGGAAGTCTCAAACCACCAGACAATTTAGGAGCGGTCAGTTTATGATAGGACAGTCTAGGCTTCTTATAATTCCAAATAAAGTCAGAGATAATTCTATGTACTCTTTTGAACCATTTTAACGGAAGCCATATATCTAACATATTAATGGGGTAAAATAGGTGAGGAAAAACATTCATTTTACCAAATTAATTCTACCCCAAATAGACAGAGGGATAATTGCCCATCTCCAGAGATCAGCCTCTATAGTATGCAGAACCGGGTCTAAGTTTCGCTGTGCAGGAGAAGTGTCCCTAGTTAAAGTGAGGCCTAGATACCTGATAGACTCGGCATTCCAAGCCAGCCCAAAAGGCGATATCGTACGATGTCCTAAAGTTTAAAGGAAAACCACCGATTTACCGATATTGAGCCTATAATTGGCAATAATACTAAACTTATCAATAATGTCCAGTAAAATTGGAATAGAGGAGGAAGGATATGAAATTTGCAAGAGCAGGTCATCTGCATATGCAAGCACTTTCAAAGTATGCCCCCACACCTGGATACCTTGATTCCTGTCCTGTTTAATCTGCATGATGAGAGGTTCAATGTACAAATTAAAAAGGAGTGGGGAAAGAGGACAACCTTGTCTAGTGCCCAGAAAAAGTCTGAATGAAGATGAGGTTACTCCATTGCAAGTAATTCTTGCTGACGGAATTTATATATAGCTTTAATCCACCCAGAAAACTGTTGAGGGAAACCAAAACGATCCATAACCTTGATAAGATAGTTACCATATACTTATCAAAGCCTTCTCGCATCCAGAGAGACTAATACCATAGGGTGATCCGAATCCCTGAGGCCGAGAAGACATGAGCCAAGACCTTAAATGATCGGGCAGAAGATCTGCCTTTCATAAATCCAACCTGCTCAGGTCCAATTAAGCCGGGAAGGACTTTACTGATTCTATCAGCCAACAATTTAGTAAGAATTTTAATATCCTGGTTCAGAAGGGATATGGGTCTATAATTAGAAACCAGATCTGGAGGCTTGCCGGTTTGGGCAGAAGTACAATTAAAGCCTCAAAGAGAGAGATCAGTAACCCCACCATCCAAAATACATTGAAACAACCGTAACAAAGAAGGAATTAATTCCTTCAAAACGCCTTATAAAAGTTGGCGGAAAGGCCGTCCGGCCAGGTGTTCTATCCAAGGGAAGGGAATTAATAACCCGATCTATTTCATCTTCAGTAATGGGGCCAGAAGTTGGAGTAGGTCCAGTTCGCTCAATGAAGGAAGATTTAACTCCTTAAAAAGACCAATCTTTTCATCTGACAGAGGGTCCTTCATGGTCCATAGATCCCTTTGAAATAGTTTACAAATTCACCTAAAATATCTTCGGGAAGTTTTAACTAGGCCCTCCGGAGAAAGAATGGCTGGCACCCACCTGGAGGACTCTAATTGCTTAATTCTTCTGGCTAATAATCGGGCGGCCTTCTCACCTTGGTCTGTAAATATTGCTCCAGTTCTTATAATTGCCCACTCAGCCTGTTCATTTAATATCCTGAGATACGAGTCCCTTAACAAAGTTAGTTCTTGTCTATAAGCCTCGGAGGAAAAGACAGAAAGACCCGCTTTTATCATGAATCAGAGTGAGTAACTCTGAAATATGATTCAGCCTCTCCTTTTTCCTCATGGAGGCAAGGCCAATCAAAATACCACGAATAAAAGCTTTGAAAGCCCCCATTCAATATCTGGCCTATTAGTGGAGTTTTGATTAAAAGAGATAAATTCTGTTATCTAGAGAAATGTATTTAACCAGTTTGGGTCTTTTAATATCTGATTATTGATTTTCCATCTATTCCCTGGTTTAGGTAGAGATGAAAAGCAATAAGACACTTTACTATAGAATAATCAGATAACGGCCCAGAAATTATACAGTATCTAACACCCCAGCCAAAAGAGTGTTTGAAATTAACACATAATCAATTCTGGATAGGGTGTTATGTACTTATGAGGTAAAAGTAAAATCCCGTACACTCGGATGGAAAACTCTCCACACATCACATAGGCCTAGTCCGCCCATCATTTCCTGACTGCCCTCTGACCCGGGTTAGCCCCTTCCTAGCAGGACAGGATCTGTCCAGTACCGGATCCATAACCAAATTCAAGTCACCACCAATTACAATGGGTAAGTTGCACCAGGAAGAGAGTAGCTCTTGATCTGGACAAAAAACTTGGGGTATCAATATTAGGGCCATAAATTGAACCTAAGATAATCTCCAGAGTGTGTAGGGTACCTCTTACAAAACATACCTCCCATGCTTATCTTCAACTATTTGAATCGGATTGAATGGAACTGATCTATGTATCATGACCATCACCCCTTTACTTTGAGAACTACCTTCAGAGGAGAAAATCTGGCCTACTTGAAGTTCATGTAGCTGGTTACTTTCAGAATTCAATAAATGGGTTCTTGCAGAAACATAATATCTGCTTTCACATAGTCCAGGTGTTTTAGGACCTTATATTGTTTCGATTTATGGCTAAGTCCGTGTACATTCCAAGTCACAACATTTATTTGCCTAGCCATAAGGTAAGATGATGATAGACTCTAAATGAAAAAACAAACCCATAACATTAAACCTATAAAATGAAGAGTGCTGTGCAAGGCCCCACCCCCACCCATACCCCAAGACCCCCAAATACCCCATAACAGTAGTAAATCCAAATCCCCAACAACCCCTCCACCCCAACCCACCTGAACTGCCAATGAACATGGTTCCAGCACAGTGAGAAACTCCACCTCCACCCCTTCCTCCCAACCAGATTAATGTATTAGTAAGCAGGTCCATCCAAAAATAAACGACAACAGGACTACCCTACCTATCTTTACCCCTCATCAATCTAAACTTAATCTAACCCATCCGAAAAGACCTCAGCGTACCAACATTCCAGATCAGCTAAGTCAGAGAAAAGAAAAGTACAAGAACCCCTAATACCCATTATTTGAATGCCATTGCCTCTTAGGAAACTGACTATTAGTAAACCTGAACTCTCTCAATCCTGTCTACAGCTTTCCCCAATGCTAAAATCCAGTTCGTGTCTGTTGAGGAGTGCTACCCTACTGACAGTCAATAATGCCATCAAATGTCTTCAGACAGGCTGAAAATGAAAGTCCATGTAATATCGAAATACACCTGATATAAAATCCAACAGTTTAAATAAGTCGAAGTGCATCAAAATATGCTCAAATTAGGGCATGCAAACCCCACTTTAGGGAGAGTCTGAGAGTATATCTAATGAAACAAAGGGAGGGGGCAAATCGAATATGTCCAAATATTGATTTCCAGCCTAGAGGAAGGAGGAAAAAACAAGGGGTTGGTTGTCAGGAGGAGCAGGTAGATACAGGAGGCACCAGGAACCCAAGCCCACACAAATCTACATCGCAAGGGGCCTCTCAGAAATCCAGCAACAAGGTAAGAGTCTCAGCACCAATTATAATAGAGGATCACCCAGGCAGAAAAAGGATTCAAAGTCTTCCAGGTGGCACCCCAGGGATCCCGGAACAAATCAGGAAAGAGCTGCTTCAGTGCCGAGAGCGGCCTCAGAGTTTTCAAAACTATGCCAGGATCCGTCTGCCAAACTTGGAATCGTGCTGGATACCTCACTCGAACCTAATATTGGCAGCGATTAATTTTGAAATGATAGGATGGAAGGACGCTCTCTTCTGTCGAACAGATAGCGGTAAATCTTGAACCACCCTCAGCCCTGCGCCTTCCCAGGTTAGCTCTTTCGCCTCCTTAACTTTATTTAGAAAGTGCTGACGTTCTAAATAGTTCAAGAATTTTAAAATGAAGGTGCGTGGCGGGCTCCAGCCGAGGGCATAGCCTCAACGCTGTGGGCTCTTTCAATAACATAAGATTGCCCAAGGGAGAGGGGCCGGCTATCCTTGACGTAGACGCTGGCAAAATTCACCGTTCCAGTCCTCCTCCTTCTCCGAAGACCTATGACCACAACGTTGTTGCAGCGACTCCGACCTTCAAGGTCCTTGACCTTATTCTCTAATTTTGTTATCCGTTGCTTCATTAGTGCTAGGTCAGGTGCCAGTTTGTCTTGCCTACGCTCAACCGAACAGATGCGGGCCTCATTATCCATGGTCCGATGGGCAGATCCTCCAAGGTGCGGGACACACTCTTTACTTCGCCTGCCAGCTCTTTCATTTCGTCCCGAAAGGTTGAAACTCCTTGAGAAAGTTTGCTAAGGTAAGCGGTTCCGCATCGAGAGCGCTTGAGAGCTTGCATCGAGGATTGCTGAGAACTCGAGGCCCTGGCTTTTTCGGGCCTCTCGGGGTCGCCGGAGGTGTGTGTCTGGGCAGGGATCTTTCAATTCTGAATCCATTTTACAGCTCCGGATGCAAGATAAGATGTTCCAACACCCTTCAGTGTAGGCAGAAAATCACTAGGACCCTGAAGCAGGTAAAATTGTAGGTTGGGTGGAAGGAGCTCTAAGAGGCAGCAGCTAGCTCATGCTCTGCACCACGTGATCTCCAATCTGGGAGTATTTTAGCAGTGATTTACCCTATGGTTAACGTGTCCACAGTCACATTTGTACTGAGCAACCCGAGCGCATGGGTTACTCCAGTGCAAATGTACCGTAAACAGAGCTTTAGATTCTGGGAGGGTTCAGAGTCTTTTCAGCAGATTTGGGGTGTTTTTTCTGCCCTATCAGTACATTTAATGGTTTTCTCAGCTCCATCCTACTACAGTACATTGACTGCATCTCATCTGCATATGTATATACCACTATGTATTGTATTAATTAATCGTATTGTATATCCTGTCCTGTTGTGCTTCTGTGATCCTGTACAATAATTGCTTGTTCTATCGCAAATGTAATATGATTGTTATATGCTTGTAATATGCTTGTACCCCTTCCCTGGTCACACCTCTAAACAAGTCCTGGCTCAGTGTGTTTTTTCCAGTTACCAAATGTTTAAATGAAAAGAAATTAAAAAATTGAGCCATGCAATTTCAGCGCCCTGATTTCCCACTTGTAGCTCTGTCGGTTGGATGCGTGACTTGTCTCTTCAGGCTCCTTAGTCTCAGTGCCCTTTTTGCATGTCTTTGCTGTGCTGTGTTTCCTCTGGCATGCCAATGTCATGCAGAGTGTCGTGATGTCACACACGCAGCACTGCTGAGAGCATGCGTGCCTGCACTTCTTCAGTGATAGAGGTGGCAACTTTGCTTTTCTTAGGGTTTGTTTTCTTTTGACTACTCTTTCCTTGTCTTCTGACAGCGGGCTTGGCTGAGGACTGGGTTCTAGTCCCACCTTTACTGTTTTGTCCCCACAATTGGAAGGGAGATAGTGGCAGCAGTCTTCCTACTTTTACAGCTGGGAAACACTTCAGCTGCTTATCCCCGGCACCTGCAGGGGATTTAATTTTAGTGCCATGGCTCACCAGAGACCTCTAACCTTTAAAACATGTAAGAATTGCAAAAGGGTAATGCAACTGTCCCTCTGGTGTCCTTTTGCCCCACTGAGTTACTCAACTTAATATGTTTTGACGGTCCCCAAGCTTGGCATCTCCAAGCTTGGGGTGTACCTGGTGTATCCATTAGCAGTGGCAAGCAGAGTTGTGTAAACCTTTTTACTGCTCTTAGGAGAGCTCTTTGCCCCAAAGTTCTGCAGGACATCTCATCAGACACACCCGACTCCAAACTGGGTCCCTCAGGTTGATGGGGGCCCACACAGGCACATCCAGGTGTGTCGCAGCAGTACAGGGCTACTCATTTGGATCTGCAGGCAAACCCCAACCCTGATCATACAGAGGGTCAGGATGAGGATATTGGGGATCTTGGGAAAATTCTGACTCTAGGAAGCTGCTTGATGATGAAGAGGACGAACCTTCTGAAGAGAAGAAGGAAGGGAGTGGACGGAGCCAAAGAGGAGAATTCCTATCCCTCCTGCCTTTGTTACAAAATCTTTGTCTTATCTGATAACAGAGGTGTGTAGGGCATTACAGCTCAAGGAGGTGCAATCCATGGAGGCACTGGATGTCAATCCTATCCTGTCTGTGTTCTCTCCACTCCAAAGTGTTTTCCATATTTACTGTGACCAAATTATTGAACAGGAATGGGCTTAAAGTGACCAAAGAAAATATCTGCTGAGATGGATCCTTGATGTTTACAGATTCGCATGACAAGTGAGTGGATGCTTCATGCAGAAGAGCTCCCTTCAACAGCGTAAACCTCCACACCTCCTATGCCTCCTTTATTGTTGCCAGAGCTTTAAACATTTGGGTTACAACCCTGGCAGTTTCGTTCCCCTGGATTCGGAGGGGTGAGCATTTGGCATTGGTATCCATGGCCTTCACCTTCTTAGGGGATGCTATGGTGGAGAATCTGCACATATTAGCTTGTTCTACTTACCTCATTGTGTCCGCTATGTGAGGAGTGTGGCTTTGACATTGGGTCATTGATCAGGCTTCAAGGCCAAGTTGTTTAACTTAGCCTTCAAGGGAAGCTTATTGTTTGCTTCTGGCCTGGATGATAGTTTAAAAGATATCCAGGATAAAAAGTGCCACCTTTCTAGTATCAAGGCAACAGCAAAAGCCAGGTCAACTCCAAAGGCCAAGGAGGTGGCCAACAGAGGCAGTATTGAGTTTTTTGCCCTTTCAGGATTTTGAGAAACAGAGGAGTAAACGAGCCTATTCTGGTTTCAAGAGCACTAGTAGCAGAGGAGCCCTTGCACAAAGATGCAGCAGAGGCCCAGGGCGAAGCGCGGGCACCTCACAATGAGGGCTTGTGGGCCCATCTCTGCCTCCTTCTCTTGGCTGAAGACTGCATATTTTTACACAAGATGGGCCCAGATAACTTCAGATGCTTGGATTCTGGAATTCTGGCTTTAGGTTTGCAACAGAATTTTCAACAATTCCCTCAAAAGAGCATTTTCTGCCATCTCTAGTTCAGAGGACCCGTGAAGAGACAAGTGGTGTCACAGGCCCTGGACCATCTCACTTAAATTGGGGTGATTGTTTTAATGCCTCTCAGTGAGCAAGGCCAGGATTCTGCTTGATCTATTGTGCAATTCCCAAAAGTCAGAAGGTTTTGAGCTTATTCTGGATCTGAAACACCTAAACAAGTTTGTTCACCACATGACCTTCAAGAAGGAGTGTCTGCGTTCAATCATCTGAGCTGTCTAGCTGGGGATTATCTAGCTTCCATGAGATCTGAGGGATGTGCAGCTCTGCATCCCATCCAACAGTCTCATCAGAAGTTCCTCAGGTTCACGGTCCTAGGACAGCTCTTCCAGTACAGGGTGCCCCATTTGGGCTGCCAGCAACCCTCAGTGTCTTCACAAAGGTGTTCATAGTCCTAGTAGCTCAACTCTGACAGGAGTAACATCTTGTCTATCTCTACCTGGACAATCTACTCATTCAAGCACCATCTGCACCATTGGCAAGGAGGTTGGTGACCAGGACTCTGGAGGTGTTGCAGTCCACGGCTGGGTGGTAAATCAGAGAAGTATTCTTTCGAACTGTCCTAGATACTGCAGCACCTTGGAGCAGTGTTCCAGATGGACAAGGGGAAGGTATTCTCTCACCAGCCAGGAATGAGACCCTGTTGAAAGAGGTTCGGAGGCTGAGGAGCCAATCGTCCGCTTCAGCTCACGCATTCTGAAAATTCTGGGCCTTATGATGGCAGTGATAGAACTAGTTCCATGGGCTCACCTTCTCATGCAGCCCCTACAGATTAGGTTGCTGTCAGCCTGGAATTTGACCGCGGAGGATTATCAGACCAGGATCCCTTCAACACAACTGCATCAGTCTCTGAGTTGGTGGGTGAGATTGGAGAATCTGAGCAGGGTCTCCTTGGAAGTTCTCCAGAGTTGATTCTGACATCTGATGCCAGCCTGTCGGGTTGGGTGGGGCAGTCTTGGACCACATTCCCATTCGGGGATTTGGTCAGTGCAGGAACAGCACCTGTGCATAAGCGTTCTGGAGATGGGGCTGTGTGCCTTGCTCACCTTCATTTTCAAGTTCAGGTGCTTTCAAAGCCATGAAAATAAGGTCAGACAATGTGTCACAGTGGTGTACATAAACAATCAAGGGGGACTAAAGGGCAGGGAGATGCTGAAAGAGACACAGATCTCCTGCTGTTGGCTGAGGAGAATCTTCTCTCTCTGTCAGCAGTTCATCTGACTGGGGAGTTGAACATTCAAGCCGATTGGCTAAGCCACAAAAATGTCCATCCAGGTAGTGGGTGTTGAACCTGGTGGTGTTGAACCTTCTGTGTCAAAGGTTTGGTCCTTCTCAGAGTGATGTATTTTCCTCCAGCCACAGTGCTCAAGTTCAATGGTTTTTCAGTTGCTACTGGTGTCCACAGATGAAGGCAGTGGACACCCTGTTCAACGTGGAATTTTGGCAGAGCGTGTGCCTTTCTTCCCCTGCTGCTCCTCTCAAGGTCATATGCAAAATAAGGCACTCAAGAGGAAGCTTTCTTCTAATAGCTCCAGAGTGGCCCAGAAGATCCTGGTTCTCAGACTTAGTGAACCTAGCTCAATGCACTCTGTTTTGCCTTCCAGTGAGAGAACCTTCTCTCTCATGGCCCAATTCTACATCCAAATCCGGAGCGATGCAGCTCATGGCCTGGCTCCTGACAGAAGGAGACTCCTGAAACGGGGCTTCTCTAAGAAGATGGTGGACACCCTGATGACTGCCAGGAAGTATTCTACTTTGGCAACTTATGCTTGCATTGATCCACTTTTTCAGCTTGAGCCAGGGGAAAAAATTCTGGCCTTTTAAAGCCACAGTTCTGCAGATTTTGGATTTCCTGCAGGAAGAGGTAAAAAAGGTTTGGCCTTGAGCACCGTGAGAGGTCAGGTGTCAGCTCTTGGAGCCTCCTTGGGGTTGTTCCTTGGGACTAACTGGGAGGTTATTCATTTTCTGTGGGCTGTCATTATGAGTCGACCTCTGTTCCAATCTCCTTTGCCCCCATGGGACCTGAATCTGGTTCTGAATGCTCTTTGTAAGGTGCCCTTTGAACCACTTTCATCAATACCGTTGGATGTGCTGTCTTACAAAATGTGTTTCTTAGTTGCTAGGTGCTCCATAGGGAATTGGAGAGCTCCAGGCTTTGTCCCACAAAGAATGATACATTGTCATGTATAAGGACAAGGTGGTGCTCAGTGAAGTCCTATCTTTCATTCCGAAAGTCCCCTGGCCTTCCATGTGAACCAGGAAATCTGTCTCCCGTCCTTCTGTCTGCAACCTAATCACCAAGAGAAAAGGACTTGCATGCCTTAGATCTGCGATGGGCCATTAGGACATAGCTTGGATGGCGTGCTGAGTTCCATAAATTAGATAGGTTGTTTATACTTTTGAGCAGCCAAAAATGACAGAAAGCTTCCAAGGCCACCCTAGCTAGGTGGGTAAGGGCTTACATTGCCAAGGCTTATGTCACAAAAAGGAAGAAGCCCAGCCTCATCAAGGCTGACTCCACCTGGCTATGGCCACCACCAGGGCTGAGAGAGATAAGACGCCTGTTTTAGAGTTATGCAGGGCAGCTACGTGATCTTCCGCTCACACATTCACCAAGCATTACCGATTGGATGTTCAAAGCTCTGCTGATGTGGCTTTTTGGTTGCAGGGTTTTGCAGGTGGCAGTTAAATTCTTTCCTATCGTGGCTGATGCATGGGACAATATTCTCCCACCCATTTTTTCTGGGTATTGCTTCTTAGAACCCAGTTGTAATGACTACCTATATGACAATGTAGGCTACAGAAATTTCTTCATGCTTATCGTAATTTCCTTTTCTGTTAGCTCCTCCTACATTGTCAATGGAATTCTACAGGAGCCTTGTTCCTGTGGGAGAGTACTGTCTGGTATGCCACAGCTCTGATGTCTGTTGTTCTTTATAAACTCTGATTGTAAGTCTGTATGGTCACCTCTCTACAGTTTACCTGCTGTGCTTGTATATATACAGATATATAAAAAACAAAAACAAGAGCTGTTCCACATTGGAATGTTGGTTGTTAGTATGCACATTGAACAGGTTCTCATTTGATGTTAACCAAGGATGCCTCCGTTGTTGCAGGTGAGTGCTTACACTGCATGCAGTCCTTCTCCTTTTAATAAGTCTGTTTCAGTTGATTCAGTTCTGCAGGGCCTTCCAAGACATAGACTTTGGGAGACAAGCCTCAATCACTCACTTTTCATCATCTGATGAGGTAGGCCACTGTTCACTGTATTCTATTCTAGCTTAAGCACTGTCTGTGTAGACAGCTGATTTGTGTGTTGTTTGTGTCAAATCGAACGGTATGATATTTATTTCTATAGTTAGAGGCACTGTGTGGACAATAGATACATAGATATATAGATATTGTCGGCAGATAAGGGCCTTGTGGCCCTCCAGTCTGCCCTATCCTCTTTTAATGCTTAAGGAACCCTAGATGCTACAAGTTCCCCACCTTTTGCCCTAGCTTGATAATTCCTATGTGCCTATCCCACACATTCTTGAATCCCTGAACCATGGCCGCCCCCATCACTTCCTGGGGAGACTGTTCCATCTTCTCCACCACCTTGCAGTGAAGCAGAATTTCCTCAAGTTCTCTTTAAGTTTTCCTCTTTTAGTCTCATGCTGTGCCCCCTTGTTCTGTTATTTCCTTCATGTGAAAGATGCTCCCTCTGATACCCTGTTGATCCCCTTAGATACTTGAAGGTCTCTATCATGCCCCTCTTTCCTCCAGGGAGTATATATTGAGAGCTTTGAGTCTCTCCTCAAATGACTTTTGCTGCATCCCGGACACCATTTTTGTCACCCTCCTCTGTACCGTCTCCATCCTGTCTATGTCTTTTGGAGATGGGGCCTCCAGAACTGAACACAGTTACTCAGATAAGGCCTTACTATGGAGTTGTACAATGTACCACCACTTCCTTCCTTCTACTTGTTATACCCTCCCTATGCACCCGAGTGACTGGAGAATTGCTGCTGTCTGAATGCTCATGAGCCCAACATTCTAAGCTGTTTCAGCCTTTTGGGCTGTGCCATTTTCCCTTAGTAGGGGTACACAATATCCAGTTGTAATGACTACCATTGGCAATGTATGAGCTAACAGAAAAGTAAATTACAGTTAGTATGAAGAAATTTCTTCTTTTGTTATCCCACCTGATGAACATGACAGATGTCATTTCTCAAATTCTATCTTAAGATGTTTTCACAGTCACCCTGTGAAATTACTTTTGCATTTTAAAAATTCCACCTTTTCAATTATAACATGGGGTCATTAAAAGACTGTGTTGAAAATGTAGAGGTCAAATGTTAACAATGAAGTTATGAAGAAACTGTGAACTTATAAAGATGTTCTTTATTCTGTTCACCAGTGTTTTGAGGTCTAGGGCCCTATGCTCAAACAGTTAGTACAGCACTAACTGGGTTAGTGTCAGGCTAACCTTGAATAGTGCCGCCAATGGAGTGGGGCAATATTCAAAAGTCCACAGTATGGTGCACTGATCCAGCAGCATAGCTGTGCAGAATATACTGCTGCATTCATGAAAATTATGTTTTCCCAAACATACTGGGCACAGCAGTATTTTCAATGGTTTCAGTAGCACTAAACAGCTTCTGCCTCGTTGCTGTTTAAGACTGCTGAAATACTGCCATTATGCCCATGCACCTTGCCAACCCCTGATCACCTGTCCTGTTGCTGCCTTGCATATTGCTGTTGGTCTAGTGATTTCGCGTCCCTGATCACCCATCCTGTACTTGTCTGGAATAATCCTGGTGGTCTAGTGGTCCCCCTAATTTATGGGTATCCAGCCCCTTTCTGACTCACTTGCTCTGGGCCCTCCTTCCTGTTCCCCTTATCTAGGTCACCTAAGCCAAACTATGGCAGTAGTGATGGTGACCAGCATAGCTCTCTGCTTACCACTTCTGACTAGCAGTGAGCAATTGTAGTATTGTAGAAACAGCTGTGTCTACAGTACTCAGGATTGCTCACTGACAGCTAGTTGGTGGCTGGCCAAGGTGGTGAGTGGAGGGCTGTGCACTCCCTGTCACTATTACCATAGTTCAGCTTAGTTGACCAGAGAGGATGGGGCAAGGAGGAGGGTCCTGAAGTGGCCAGGTTGGGAAGGGGTCTGATGCTCTTATTTGGGGAGGGGACGATAGATCACCAGGGATATTCAAGACAGCTGCAGGACAGCTGATCAGAGGGGACCACTACACTACCAGAAATATTCAAGACAGCTTTAGGACCACTGATTGATGGTGGGAGACCACCAGACCTCCGGGAATATTCAAGATGGCAACAGGACAGGCATTGGTGGGGCACACTCATCCTAATAAGCCCATAAAGGACATGCAGATGGCCCATAGCACCTTCATGCCCAATGGGCTCATTAGCATGTTAAAACTAAATATGGCCTCCAGGAACCCTGGTGCTATCCTGCTTGCACTGTGCTATCTCCATTGAGTTACTGTAGACCATATTCAGTCTGGAGCTGTGTCAGAGCAGAGCATAGTCACTGTGTGCTATGCAACATGGCCCAATAGTCGAACCCGTTAATGCACTTCCATTGCTAATTGTCTGAATATTGCCCCCAAGCCAACCGTAAACTGGTGCCACACAGCTCTTCTCTCAGTGCACCCCACATGGCTGGCTCTGAATATGGAAGCCTGTACCCTTAGTCTAGTGGAACCCCAAACTCCCACCATAATGGCTACTGGGGTAGAAGATCTACTTGTAGCCTCAGGATACTGCTATTCTAACCTGAAATAGCATGCCTGCAATCATGTTTGTCACTGACAAATGCTTGCTCTTTACGACACTGGAAATTATTTTCCCACCTTTACTCCCTCTATTATCTGCAGCTCTGTGTCTGTGTTTGCCCTCTTGATGTTCACCCTTGCCTCTCTGAATTTAGCTTGATAATCCTGTCAGACTTCCTTCCACTCATACTGTACCTCTTGTACTTACTGAGGCCTTTTTAAGCCTCACTGCCTCCCCACCCATTCAAATACAAAATCAACCTTTGTGTGTTCCTATTGGTGACCTTTCTTGCACAAGATTAAGTCTCCTCAGTAAAAACATACAACTAGGCCTTAAAACACAAAAGTCCTCTAAAGAAACACTGCAATGATTTTTCCCCAAAAGTTGGTTTCCTGCTGCATTTAATAAAAACTATAAACATACTTGTATAATCTGCTATTTCATGTATATATATATATATATATATATATATATATATATATATATATATTGAGAGTATAATGTATAGTTCTCTATCTGTAACAAGTTTGTAAACTCTTCCAGAGGTTGTCATGGCGACACTTGGAACCTAGAGAGCAAAGCTCAAGAGGTTCAGTCACCATGACAACCCCGAGAAGAGTTTTCAAACTTGTCACAGATAGAGAGGACTATACATTATCTTTATAGTGTATGGTCACCATCTGTGATGGCAATTCAAACTGCTCATATCCTATTACTGTACCCCACCTGTAACTATGAGTCTATTGCTATGGAGGCCCCATGTAATCGTGTTGACATATGACCTCCTCCGCACAGAAGGCGTGACCTGTGAAGAAACAAATAAGAGGGAAATTTTGAGTCACGCTCACATAAAGTATGTTTGTGATATCAGGGGTCACGGGAGTTGTTTACTCACCTCACTGTTCATCGAGTCCACATTGCAGTTTCTCTGCTGTCCGCCTGCAGGTAATTTCTTATTTATCACGATCGTATAGCTTCGTCCTGGGAGAAAGTAGCAGCCGTCCTGCTTTGATCTAGTGCCTGCTTTTTGAAATCGCCACCGATTAACTGTGTACAGTTTAAGAGTATGCAGCTCGCCGCTACAGCATTTCGTAAAGGGTTCTAAGCTGTTATGCTGCAGTAGCTACATACGTGGGTGCAGCATAACAACAAGCTACTGCAGCATAACAACTTTTCAGCTGGTATGGATTTTTATCCGTAACAACGTTCTACCATACATTATATATACAGTATATATATAAGGGATATGCAATGCTCCATTGAAAATATCTCTTCCCCAGTACAGTTTGACCTTTGACATATCGAGTGGCGAAGCCATGGTGATATAGGTCAGACTGCTCTGAGAGAAATTATCAGAGAGATTTTAATGGGGCATTGCGTCTCAATTAGTGCAATACTGTAAGTCTTTATTGGTTTAATTTTGATAGGAAAATGGGTACCTATTTTTTTTTGTTTCAGGATGACGGCGTTGTCGTCCATAAAGTGAGCATTTGCATCAGGATGTTGTGTGTGTTGATGCCTGGAGACACGATTTGTGGTAGCGTGAGAGAATAGTGTAGTGATGTAGCCTAATGAAGAAATCTGGGATGAGTTTTGTGGTGTTGGAGTTAGTTGAACTAGAGAGCCGATCGGAGAGATGTGGTTCAAGTTTTGCTGCTGGGGAGTGCAGGAGTAGAATACAGATGGTTGGATGGTGGAGACAATATGAAGAAGTGAGAGCTTGTGTGAAATTAGTGAGTAATGATCTGAAGTAAAAGAACATAGGGTGGAGTAGAGAAGAAAAATAAGTCAGTGTTTTTTTTTTAAATGTTTTGAGGTGAAGAATGAGGTGGGGAGACAATGGGTCAGTGTGTGTTTTAGAAATGATTTGAAGTGAAAGAACATGGGTGGGGAGATAATAAAATAACTTGGTGTGCTTTGTGTGGTTCTGGATACCTTTAGGAGAAACAGCAACATTGTGAGAAAGAATGGGAGAAATGAAAGTATTCTGTGTGTTGCAGGACAGAAATGAAACTGTCAGTGTAGGAGATGGCATGCAAGTGAGCAGGTGAATTCTGATTGTGCGCTCATGCTGCCAGTTCCCACCAATCAATGCCTTTTTAGGTGGTGTGCTTAGTACAGTGTGTGACTGTCCTGGACCTACTGTGTGGATAAATGACCTACAGCGAGGATAAACACGATATTCTCACTGTAGGTCTGAGCACACTGAGAATATGGCTAATATTTGCCATTTTTATCCTCACAGGTATTGCATATATCTATCTATATATATATATATATATATATATATATATACACACATATACACTGGCAGTGTCAGTGGCTCAGCAGGTTGCACACTCACCTCTGAGGCTGGAAAGATCAGAAGGTCGTGGTTCTTTCTCCACACCAGGCACTTGGGTCAATCCTATCATTGATACTGTAGTGCAGCATGAGGGGGTGCTGCACCTGAGGTGCCATCTTTTGGATGAGACATTAAACTGCGGTCCCATCTGCCTGTTCTGGTGGTTGTTCAGGTGGACGTTAAAGATCCCATGGCACTTCTCTGAAAAGAGTAGGGAATTTTATTGAAAAAAGGGACTACAATACAGTACTATGTACAAATACAAAATCATATCATACAAAACAAAACTTCACAGAGTCAAAATATTAACAAAGGAGTAAACATATACAAAGCAATCAACATTATCCAAATTATGTACAGATATTAAACAGGGTCCCAGTTTTCACAATGTATCCATAATAAGCTGATTTTTCCTTAGAAAATAAGCTAGAACCTTTGTGCATAACATTCTGTAAAGAAGCCTGGATGTTACGGACCATTTCTAAGTAGTAATAAAACATTGTTGAGTCACCCATACACATCTGGATTGCCACAAAAATATTTGATAATTGCAAAGATTATATATAAGGTTTCTGAATTATATTTACCCCACCTGCCTTAGGAGATTCCATACATGAGTTCCAAATTAGAGTGCTTTTCAAACAAGAGTTCTCTCCATTTCCCAGCAAGAAATTCACAAAAGGATTTTGCATAATAACATTCAACAAACAGATGTTCCTGGGTCTCTAGCATCTGAATGCAAGAATCTCTTAAACAATATCTTTCTGTAAAGGATTTATGTTTGTTATTATTCTTACTCCTAATATCCCATAATTACTTAACAATACCATATCCCAAACAAATACGGAAGCCTCCTATTTCTGAGGAAATGCAGAATTCCCTTTAATTTGTCAACTGGACAGTTGGGGAATATGACTTCTTTTCTTTCTGCATGAAGCATAGCTCTTTAAATCATCTTCCTATTCAGCGTCTGAATCTGAGATGGAGTAAGTTTCCACTTAATGAGATTCTTTAGAAGTTCTAATCTGACTGTGGATAAAGAACTAACCCTGTTCAATAACCTAGCTTTATTCTGAGACCAGAGTGCCATACTAGGAGTTAACCATTCCAAAACTAAAGGCTTCCAAATCCTATCACCTGGTTTTAGGGCAAAACCAATGTTAAACTAATAAAGATGAGATAAAAGAAAGCAACCGATTGACCATATTTACCCCTCCTCCAGAATAGGTCTATAAGTACATTCCCTTTTATTGAGTTTAACCTACTCCCCATAAGGCCTGGAAAAATACTAAAGAGGGATGTTACAATAGCTTGAGGGGAGGAAAATATAACTAATATATATAAAAACAGGAATTAGGAAATAATTAATAAGAGCTACCCTTTTCTTTTAGAGATTTGCTCTCCTTCCAACCAAAAGTTAATCTATTTGCTCTACTAAGGCCTATGTTCCAATTAATTCTAGTTAAGTCCACAATTCCAAATTCTACTCCCAGTATTTTAATGGGAGCTTGGGAAATTAGAAAACCTGCAAATTTATCCTAGGTAGGGGTATCACCCAAGACTGTTCCAATACTTTTACTGTAATTTATCTATGCCCTGACGTATTTGTGTACTCATCTAGTGCATTGTTGGGGCAACTTCTGATGTGTGTGTGATTGTAGAAATAAGACAATATCATCTGCATACATTACATTTTAATAGGCTCTAACTCTGGTATTGGTTGTAAGCCTCTGATTTCCCCATATTACGATGTATCTGATTAAGATGTTGATAACAAACACATAAAATAAGGGACTGAGTGGGCAACCTTGTCTAACTCTCTTTTGACCCTTATTTGTTTTCCCACCAGCCATTTAAGTTAGGTATTAATGTTGCCTTATTGTACTTTACCTTTAGCCATCTAATAAATTTCTCAGGAATCCCATAAGCTTGGAGTGTTGCAAATACAAAGAATGGGCTAGACTATTGAATGCTTTTTCTTGATCAAGACTTAACACATACCCTTGTACCATACATTTTGACCCCTATGGAACAGTTCCCTTAAAATGATCATGCTGGTACCTGTTAGGGATGGCACATGTCTGTGCAGGGTGAATTAAAATATCCACTACTTTAGTAAGTCTGGCAAGGAGGATCTTGCTCAAGATTTTTAGGTTCCGTATTTAGAAAGCCAAGGGGTCTCCAGTTTCCTAATAATTCCCTTTCCCTTTTTATATAATAAAATAAGAATTGCCTCATTCATTGAAGGAGCTAAGCTACCTATTTCCAGCATATGGTTAAATAAAATAACCAGAACCGGAGCCAAAATCTGGAGTCTTTTTATATAGGCATGCTCCAAAACCGTCCCTCCAGGAGCTGCATCCTTACGCAAGCTATGAATAGCTTGTTGTACTTCTTCCAATGTAATCTTATTGGATAAGACTTGTATATCTCTCTCATGAATTTGGGGTAAGTTTAGCTGTGAAAAAATTACTGTCAAAGCCTACTTTAGGACAGGTACTGAAAAAGTTTCCACATGGTGTTCAACCAATCTCAGCATTTCAGCTGGTGTGTAATTAATTGGCCAGTCGAGTTTTTAACCCTGTTACAAGTCTATGGCCTACCCTTTCTTTGCATTCCTTCAAAGGATCTAAGGAATCTTTTATATATTTGTACTAAATGTCAATTCCTGGTCCAAATATTGTGCTCTATTATACTGGAAAGTTTTATTTGGACTGTAATAATCTTAATTTGGGGGCTATAATCTTTTTCTGAGTTTCAGAGTGAGATATAAAGATCTGTAATTGTCACACAACTACAGGTAACTAATATATTCTTTGTTTGCCACATCTTTGAATTTATTTTGAAATAGCCTTTCCCAGGAGCATTTTGTGTCATCTCATCAATTTGTTAAATCCTCATAACAGGCTGAGACAGAGAGTCTTGCCATCCATTCTTTACCCAAGCACTTCTAACCCATAGTTTCTCTAAGGGGTCTCATTTAAACACCAGCTATTCTTTTGCATCTAGAAGAGTCTCCCAGCTCACTTGAACAGTGAGTGATTTATGATCTGAGAATTCCATGCATTTACTGTTACTTTATCAGAAGTAAGTGTTTGAGATAAAAAATGAAGTTGATTCTGGTAGAGAGGGACCTTTAAAAAGGTATGCCCTCCTGTTGGAAAATGAGTTCTAAATGAATCAATTAAACTAGCCAGGGAGACAATGTTTTGGAATGCAAGAGTATCACAAAACATTTTTTTTGGTTTTAGTCCTTATTTGCATGATCCAACCCACAATTAAAATTCCATCCCAAACCATCAACCTAGAAATGTGCAAGTAGGGCTGTATCTCTTTAAAGAGAGAAACTCTCTGAGCTTTATTTAGTTTGGGGGCATAGACTGTAATTAACCAAAATCTTTCCTGACAGTAATTAAAATCAAGCATTAGAGCCCTGCCTGTAAAAATAACTAGCAGTCTAGACACTGAAATCCCAGGTTTAGAAAAGATACCCACTCCATCACAGCTTTCTCTCCTACAGGCCAGAATGAGGACCTTTATTCCAGTTATTAGCTGCCTGACGAAGCTCCTGGTGGGATTTGAGTCCTATAAACACCAAATATCACAGGAATGTGATCCAGTGAAAGGAATACCCCAGCCCTTTTCTTTTTATTTTAATACTATTTATATCAATAGATGAGAAGGTTAAAGAATGCATGAAAGAGTGTAAGGTCTAGTTCTTCTTGGATGTGACTGTCTTAAATTGGGTGTCTGCAGTAGGGGAGGGGCATGGCCAGTAAAGATGAAACATCAGGAGGTTGTGGAGGAGCCTCAGATGTCTCTGTTTGTCCCTCCATCTCTGGGGTAACCTCAATGGCAATATCAGGGGACTGCAATGGCTGCTGATTACCATCCCTGCTAGTAGAAACTCTGTCAATCTGATCTGGGTTATTTTCTACAGCTAGATTCCTGACAGCAACCTCATCCAGCTTTGCTCCCCTTTTGCCTGAGCTTGCTTGGGCCATGTTTATAAGACCTTCATGAGAAGGGCAGCCTCTCTGTTATGAGAGGCCCAAGGACACCTGCCATAAGCATGCCCTGTTGTTTTGCACAGGTTATATTTAAAAGATTTAAACCAGAGGAATACATGAGTCATTAAACAAGGGGCCAGAATCCCCACAAAGTTAGGGGGGCTGGGGTATTTAATTACATTATAATTTAGTTGGAGGATGATTTTTAACTGGGGGTCCAGGGCCAGGTAGAATTCCCGTGCATGCCTATGATTTAAACAGTTAGCAGAAATTCAGAACAATGGTTACAATGGGAGGTGTCTAGCTGAACTTAGGTGGGTATGGGCTCCACATTCAAAACAGGCTCTGGGCTGACCTACAGTACATAGAAAAGGAAGCCTCTATCTTTACCCAGAAAGAAAAAATAGGCAGGTGAATGGGACCATTATTGGAAGAAAAAGTTTGATTTTATTTTCCCAACCCCATTCTAGATCTGTTCACTATCCAGAATGGGGTAGGCCTAATCAAGACCTCACATCTCTGACAAAGCCAAAATAATATATATTCTGCATTGACCCTTCATTTTTAAACATCACAGTGATAACTTTAACTGTTGGCTTATTTAAGGGGACCACTAAGAATGGGATCCATAAGGGAGAATTTTTTAACTTATGGTACTGAGACCAGAATCTATGGAGACCAGTAACATTTTAAAACTAATGTCAAAATTAGCATTTTCTACATGAATTAAAGCAAAAATCTTAGATGAAAAAATGTCATGAAGCCTTTTAAAAGCAGTTTTGCAATATATAGTCTGTCTGCTGGCTCTTCTAAGATGCCCTTTGTAGATTAGACAAACATCATTTCTTCTGGGGCTGTCTTCCTGTGTTTTGAAACATGTCAGAGAGTCAAAACATTGGTGCAAGCCATGCTCTTTGCTCAGGGTTCCATAAAGCAGATTCAGCAGGGCCTACACTCAGGTACCCCTCTTGGGAGGAGAATCCCATGAAACCTGGGGCTGAGGAATAATTTCAGGATCTTCAATAACATTAGAAAGTTTGATTCACAACTGTGTGCCCTGAGTGGGGTTGTGAAGATTCTAGAGCTACTGCAGCTGCAGGTACCTGATTTATTGTGGTGGCCACCTGTGTCTCTAAAGCATATCTCTGCACAGTAGGATCATTAGGATCTGGTATCCACGACCCCTCCTGCGTGTGCAACCAGCCAGCCTCTGCTAATGCATGCTCCGGTGACCAAGCAGCTTGATGAGGAACAGCATCTTGAACTGAATTTACAACATGAGGGTTTTCGGTAATATTTTCAGTCAGTGCAGTGTTGTCAGCAGGTAAAGACTGGGAAAAAGTTACCTCTGTTGTTCCTTGCCATGCATCCATTCCATTTTGCCTGGTAAATTCTTAACTTGCTGCTGCTGTCGGGGCCAAGTCCCCTGCCACACCTCTACCTCTCCTCTACTCCTACCTCCCTTCTGGTTAACATAGCCTAACACTGGCCTACCTCTACACTCAAACACTTATAACCTACCCCTATACCACTCTTATATGCACTTTAATGCACCCTGTCGTCTCTGTTTGCCTCGAAAATCATGTTCTGCCTCGTCTCTGTAAATTTCTTTCCTCTTCCATTCTTCCCTCCACAATTTTTCATTCCCTCCTTCCATTCTTCCTCTCTTTACTCCAGTCACTGTAAATCTTGAATATTTATGTTACACTAATGGCTACCAGTTACTATTGTGTCACCTCACCATCTAGTGCTACATACTGTTGCCAATTATATGTGTTCCAGTGTTACCAACTGTCACCAACTGTTGCTAATTTACTATATGTGTCTTCATATCTACTATACATAACTGTTGTATTGTTAGCCAATGTGATCCATCTGTAATCCTCCTCTCACTGTATGCAAGTAAGCAAATTGTATTCCAACATTGTAACATTTCTCTATATTCTATCCCATTGTTCCCTACCCCCAGGCTGCACGGAGGCGAGCAACTTGTTGCTCAGCGTGTCATCCTGGTGAAACATTTCAATAAATAAATAAAAAGTCGGTGATGACTCAGTGCTACTTGTTGATTCTTGATTGGGAGACTGTGCGGCTCTGGGCACATGGACTCAGCTCTGTTTTCACTGCCAGCCGCATTCAGCATTTGCGAGCTCACCTTGGCAGAAGTATCCTCCTGATTTGACACAGGGTGTGTCTCTGCAGTCCCAGCTGAGACGCTGTGTTTTCCACTAGCTGATTGTTAGAAACAACCAGTGTGGATTTCATGTTGTAGTGGAGCTCCGCTGAGCTGTAGTAGCTTTTCTTGTACTTCTGCCTTTTTGGTTCTGTGTGATAATGGCGGCGCTGAACAGTGAACTGCATTGTCCGCGGCGTCAGGCGGTGAAAACAGTTCTCGCCACCCTGACATCCTTGGCACATGGAAGAATGGTGCTGGAGACTTACTGCATTTGCTTTCTGTGGGGGCTGCACCCTCCACACCTCACCCACATGGGGCTTTCCCCTCCGCACCCCTACTTAATGATTCTCAACTCCAGGGGTGCATGTTGGGGAAGCAAAAAATGCAAGTTTTGGGCCAGGCGCAACAAAACCAAAGTCGCGTCCGGACTCAGACCTGAACCAGGAAGCGGAGGCCAAGCCCCGATGCCATGGTGCAGCTTGGCATCCGACCACAGCTCCACTCCCTACATCCTCTCCACCCATCCTAGGCCACGCCATCATGCTCGCTCCCCTCATGACGTGTACATATAGCGACATCCTGTCACTATAGTTACCCACCCACCTTATCCGGTCACCCTCCCACCCCTTGCCATTCGGGCTTTCGCCCACATCGTGTCTCCATTTCGTATGGTGCCATAATTCAGGTGCCCACGTCACAGGCTACCTTTTTTTCTAGATACAAGCACTCTTCCTGCTCTAATAGGTGCTGTAAATGTTCTGTCTCATTTGTAACACTTGGCAAAGCAGATTGTCCAGGCAAATTATCTATGGGGCTAGACATACTCCTTAAATCTTCTGTGGAGACAAAAATTTCTTGACCTATGTCGTCCTCCTGAAATTCCTGAATTAAGACTGCATTTTCAACGGCCTCATGACTAGTGAGGTTGGGGAGGAGGCCTGCTAACCTGCCTCAGTAGCATCCATCTTCTCCTCTGTTTCCAACACAGTGGCCATTTTGGACAGTGGGACAGGGTTCCCTACTGGCAGAGTAGGAATTTTTTATTATAACTTCAAACAAGCATTAGGAAACAGTGTTAACTTCACACAAAATAATATACAAATCAGAAAACAACAAAAATCAAATGAGTATTACAGTCATACATCATCTTATTTGTTATCAGTAAATCTATCAGAACCCAAAATTAAATCATTAAACTAAAATGAAGACTTCCCCTTTCCCCACTAAAAGAGTAGGGACATTTTTATTGTAACAAAAACAATAAAGATAGAAACCAAATCATACAACACTTAAATGACAGTTGCATAGGTTCATAAAACAAAGTACCTTGCACATTTTCCAACATTTCTTATTTCTACTTAGACTTCAATAGTGATAAGAGAACAGTAGTGCAGTTTATTGTCCCAAAGTAAATGCCTAGTAAGCTATCCAGCATCTATTTTCAACAACCAATCAAAATTCCTCCATAATCCTGGCCTGAATCTTTTTACCTTCTCATAAATTGTCCTTATATTCATAGCTATCTGAGAGACAATTTGTTGTGGTTCATAAAATTTTGCTGCAAAATCCAAGGTCATCTTGCCTGCCACAAGTAATTTTTACAAAAGGCAAAAAAAAAAGGTTCAATGTACTAGGGTGATATTTCTCTAGTATTGCAGGGTATAGACCTAATACAATAGTTTCATATGTTTTACAAGATTGAGGTGAAACCCCATGCCCTTGCCACCAATTCCCAAAACCTTACAGTGTAAGGGCACTCTAATAAAAATGTGTTTGAGTTCCTCCAACCCCTGACACGTGTCTCTAGGACACATTCACTCAGTCAAGGCCTTATGCTTCTGTGACTCTCTCACTCCCAGTCTGTTGAAACAAGATAACCACACCATGTCCCATACATATGGTGGTATTCTTTTTCTGTAAGCTGTGCAAAAATTAAAGAAAGTTGAGATTCATATGAACTTAGAATTTGGGGAGTTTCGTAGTAATTATTACTTATTATTAAATCATAAAGGCCTTTTTTGAATGGTTCCTCAACATCTGGGATTTACTTACCATGTTTTAGTTTTACACATGCAGCATGGAAGTACTGTGGAAGCTGTAATCTATTTAAATTCCAAGGTAAAGATGCAAAAGTAACTGTCCAAACCATAAGAACTGGATACAATAACATATTCATGAACTTATGACTGTCTGGGATACTTTGTGTTAAAAGGGAAGTATATTATGATAAAAAGAGACTATAAAAAATAATACCGATTTTGCATCCTAACCCCTCCCAAGACGTAATCGTGATATGTATACTGTCTCTTTATAGGATTTATTCTACCCCCAAAAAAACCTGAAAGAAAATGTTCATTAATCTAACTTCTAACTTTAACAGTACTGGGAATATATATGATGTAAAGAAACATTGGGATTATTAGGGAATATAGAAGAGAAATTCTTTTCTTTATTGAAATTGTTCTATATTTCCAATTGTTTATTGTCATTTCTGCCTTACATAGAGCAGGATCACAATTTAGGGAGGCATCATCAGGACCCCTAATAATAAACCTAACACTTTCATTTCTTCTGTGATAATGGTTATGTTAGTAATTTTCCCATGTCTTCTGTGAGGGAAGACCAGGTAGAATTTTGGCTTTACTTTTCTCATAATTTATTTTTGCCCCGATGCTGACTCGAAGCATGTATTTCTTGAATTAAACACTGCTAGTTTAAATCTGGTGTAGTACATATACAAAGGTCATCCAGATATGCACATATTTTTGGGGCATACGTACCATTTGGGAAGGGAATTGAAGGGATACTGTTATTATTCAAAATTCTCCTAATCAAAGGGTCTGTTTGGAAAACAAATAACAAGGGGATTAAAGGGCAACCTTGATGTACCCCTTTCCTTGCCTTAAAGGAGGATCCTAAAGTACCATTGATATAAGGGGTTATTGTTGCTGTATTATATAAAGATGCTATCCATCTAATAAACTTATCTGGTACCTGATAGGAGTGAAGAACTTTAAACAGATAAGCATGGTGAACCCGATCAAAAAGCCTTTTCCAAATCTAAAGAAATTATTAAACATCTCAGACTATGTTCTGTGATATGAGACAGCAAACCCTTAGATAAACCAGATTATTCTCCATTCTCCTACCTTCCACAGCACAGGATTGTGAAGTACTAATTCAGCTACTTTCCCAAAAGAATTGAGGTCAAAATTTTATAGTCTACATTTAATAGATTAATAGACTAATAGGTCTCCAATTGACATGGTTATTTCTATCCCTTTTTATAGAGAAGGATAACCAAAGCCTGGGACATCTTATCTGGGAAACACTCTGAGGCCAAGATCTCTGTAAACACATCCATTAAAATAGGAGAAAAAAATTAGCATAACGTGTATACTTCACTCGGTAGCCCATCTATTCCAGGGGTTGTGTTTTCTTTAATTTTCCCAAAGCTTCTAACACCTCTGCTGGAATAACTGGGACCAGCAAAGATGTAATGGTATCTTGGTCAACTACAGGTATCTGAACTTTTCCTAAATAATCTATCCCCCACTGCAGTGGATGGTATGCCAAATAGTTCTTGTAAATATGTTTGAGCAATATTCTGTATTTTGTCATGATCTGTATAGTGTTTTGGGTTTGAGGGTCTAATACTACTTCTGTTTGTGACTGACTTATTCTTTTTTGACAGTTCTTAAAAATGTCAAAGGAGGGTTTAGTCCCTTGTGTGCTAGATTGTGCTTCAAATTTTAGTGACTCTGCTCTATTGCTGAAATTTTATCATTCCAGCCTTAATTTCCTTTATTTCCTCCTGTAAATCTATTGGGAACTCATAGCCCTAGATAACGTTTTGTACAGTTTTTCCTTAACTTTAAATACTGTATATAATTAGAATTTGCCTTTTAAATTGCCTGATTAATAAAAAAAAGCTTTTAAATTTACCTTTGTATCTACCCACCAATCCATTATAAAGTCATAAGCCTCTACTACGATATTCTATCTGCCAAAAAGTCCTCTGTTTTGTTGTCCATCTCTGGCTGAGATAACAAGGAAGTGTTTATCCTCCACAATTTCCCCTCTTTGTTTTTTCCCACCCAAATTTCTGCTATTAAATCTTACAGCCATTGCAAGATGGTCTGAAGTCTCACATGGTATTGCTTGGGCCTAGAAAATCTGAAGAGACTTTGAAATAAATAAATAGTCTATATGGGTTGCCAGCTGCCCTTTAAAAAGGTTTTGCACCTTTGAGTGCAAGGCAATAAAACCATTCAGTAAGCCTGCCATTTGAACAATTGATTTTAGGCAGTTTGAATCTCCATATAGTTTCATGGTGCTCCCCTTTATCATACAAGTTCATAAGATAATTAAAATCACCCCCATTATGACATGTTTCCTAGTATGAAAAAGGGTTGTAATAATGAAAGAGGGTAGATCGGTCTCAGTACTCTGGGGTGCATATACACTAATAATTCAAATGCCACACCATCTCAACTACAATCAAGCATTAAAGCATGCCCTAGGCTTATATCTACAATTTTTGTATCATGAATTGAAAACCTTTTATTAATATGCCTTCCCATTGCTCTGGTCAGGGCCAAGTGACCAAAAGGAGGGCCCCTCAGTCCATAACCATTTAGAATGTAACAGCTCATGAGTAGTTTTATTTTTGTATCTTGAATAGGAGAAATATCCGTGTTTAAATCTTTCAAAATTTGAAATGTGGTAATCCTCTTCTTATAGTTTTTATGCTATTTACATTTAGCGTTAAGGAAGAAATTGCATAATTCCTGCACCTGTTGGATTTTAGGGGCTTTTATTTCTTCCTTTTCTCATCTTTTTCCCTTCTGCATTTCCCGAGAGTCTTATGTTGTATCAAAATATATGGATCTAGCTGAAGAATCAGAGTCATCTCCCTCATCTTCATCATCACCCCACTGTCTCTGCTTAGCTAAGGCTTGGTAGCTATTCCTAGTAACTACCCAGTGTCTTTGGGGGTTACCATTGCCTTCCATTTCCCTTTCTTCCTTTTGGATCTACAAGTGAGAAACCTGGTTGTAGGGAGGCATGTTTTCTTCCTATCTCTGCTTTTATCCTTCATCTAGGGGTGAGGGTACTGAAGATGCTATTCCAGTCATCTGAGCAATTCCTTCAGAGCCTAGTGGTTGTACTACTTCTGGTATTTCGGATGGGGGAGAGGATTCTGGCGTTGTACCTGTTTTCCCAACATTTACTTTCCCAAAGCCTGGGATTGGCAATTTTCTATAAATTGCACTGGGTCCTGTGCAGCTCTGTCCATTCTATTTGTTCTGCCCCGGACAGTTCCTATACACATGTCCTTCTTCCTCATAGATTACACTTCAGGGGATTAGGACAGTTAGTGCTAGTGTGCCCATACTCTAAACACAAGTTAAACCTTGGTTGTTCACAAACATAACTTAAATGTGTATGGAGCCCCACACTTATGGCATGTTCTGGGCTGTCCCTGGTAAAAGCATAGTATCCTGTCCCTTCCTATGAAAAAGCTTCCTGGTAGGTGAGTGATTCCAGAGTCTGTCTGATTTAATTGGACTTTACTTTCCAATTACCTGTCCAAACCATGTCCTCATCCAATATTGGTTGAGGGATTTCTAAATGGTACATCGTTGCCTTAACCAATATTGTACATCCTGTATATTAACATATTCGTTCCTAAACAACAAAGTAATCAATTTTACTGTTGGTTTGTCAGAGGAATAAGAAAAAGGTTGCCATAATGGTGAATTCTGCACACTTGGGTACATTTCCCAAAACCTGTCCAAAGTTGCACTCATTTTAAACTGATGTTGTAGATTACTTCCCCTTTTACATGTATATTTTTGCAGTTAATCTTTTTATTAATGGCTCAACACACCTGTTGCAGCAGGTCATACACATGCAATGACAGCAATATTGCTAAAACAAATAAAAAAGACACACAACAAAGGTGGGAGCAGAAAAGACTCATCATCTGCCCTTTTACATGTATTATTGCAAGTAACTCCCAAGGACTTATGCCCATTTGTTCTTTCAACATTTGCTGTAGTACTACTCTCCTCTCTGGTGCTTTAACTGCATCCCCATTAAATTTTAGCCTGATTGCATTCCACGCTGCATTGGCTCATCCCTCTTCTAAACAAATCAGACATGTAAAATCATTTTGGTTGTTGTACAGTGTTAGTCATTTTCAGTAGCGTTACCTTCTATTTTTCCCAGGACACTATCTACATTAGTAGCTACATTCTTTCCTTCTACTGCACGGTGCTCAGTGTTCAGAATGTCTTGATTAGTCTGTTCCTGAGAGTTTGTCATACAATCGGTTTCCTGACTGCTTGTCACTGATTTTGCCATAGAAATGCCTTTTGTTGCTTTCGGCGAACAGTTTTAATGATTTCCCAGCACTTACTGGGCCTGGAGATGTCCATTGCTTAGTGGCTTAGTGCTTTTGTCCTGATGCCAGCCTGCTGCCATTAATGCATCCTCTGAAGACCATATCTGAGGATTAGCAACCTCCACCCTTCTCCCTTTCCTTAAAATGATGTTGCTCACTGACCAGAGTAGTATTTGCCTCCTCTGAATAAGCCACCAGAGTTAGTTGAGAAGGAATGGAAAGACTGAGTCTGCTTCATCAGCCTCCGAGTCAGTCATGTCTTCCTGTAATAATTTCAAAAGAAATTCTTTGTTTGTTTTAATTGCTGCTCTTAATGGTTTCTCCTGTGCTTCACTTTGCTTCCCAACACTTCGAGATCACCCACTTGACTCCTTTGGGCTGCGTTTAAAGTTCTAGCACTGCTACATGGTGTTGCATTCAAACTCCCTTCATAACTTGTGTGTTCCTTGAGATCCATTCATTTTCTATTATTCCACAGTTCGAACATTCAAGATTCTTTCCCAGATCTATTGCTGGTGAGTTTGTGAAATATCCATATTGTTACCGTCCTCAGTATTGGTAGTAGAGATACCAACACTCCCTCCTCCTCCTACAAACCGATCGTCCGCCATTTTGCAGGACAGACAAGGTTCCCTACCTGTGAGTAGGGAATTTTTTATTTGACAACATCAAAATCACATATGTACAAAAATGCATTAAGTCACATAAAACAATATGTATAATTATAAAGTTCAATCTCACAAACTGAAAAATAAATTAAAACATTCAAGAGTACATGACTCATAAACAGAATAAATACTTGTTGCAATCCTGCATTCTATATTTGATCAATTTCTTATTTGTCAGAACTGTCAAAATGTAGCCATTGTATTCCCTTTAGATTTAGTATAAATATCAAGTAACATGAATTCTCCTCCTGAATGAGGCGAATTCTTATTTAGATAATCTATGTGCTTTCCATCATATTCATAGCAACTCCTCTTCTCATCATTAAGTGAAATACATTTGAGTATTTCAGTCCTTCTGAGGTACTTTCATAATTCATTTCTCTACTGCTCAATCTACTCCATATACAGTAGTTGTAGTCCGAATCAACATTACTTTTGTATGTGATGGGAAAGTCATTATTTGTTATCCATGGAAGCCTTTCAGTATTCTCATAATTTCCTCCTTGTTAAGATAGTTTTTTCTTTCCCATAGATATTTTTAAATTAACTGTAATTTTGTTCAGTAATTCTGTAAAGCCACCCTCCTTTTGTTGGAGCACAAAATTATACCTCATCGACCAGATATTCCATTTAAAATTACCATCATTACTTGTAAGGTACTTTTATGCCATGTTTGCCATTCAATTTAAAATATTCCATACATGATATTTTCAAAACTTATGGTGCTAAAGATATTTCCCCATTGTTGTGCCATATAAGTCCAAAACCCTGAGATAAAGAAGATTGGAATAGTAGATGCATTATGGTTTCTTCCACGTTTATACCTGTTAATCTGCTGCAAATCCTTTCATGTTGAGGTTTATGTTTTGATTTTACTTTACATTGATTTTTCATGGCATGCTAACCAGTGAAAATCCCACATGTGTTCTGGCACTCATTTGTTATTCAAAAATGTAATTAATGTATTCCTGTGTTCTCTAGGACATTTTACAAAACCTCTTCCACCAAACAGGTGGTTTCTAATGTATAAAAATATAGCTGTTTTCTTTGCATATCTATCATCTGCTCTTTTATGACATCCCATTGTTTTATTCTCATGAAGGTGTATCTTATGCATTCTGGGATTATAGCTGATCTTTTAAAGCTCTAAAGATTTTATTTCCACATTTGTAGCCAGTATGCACATTTTGGTTTAAGGAGATGTTCCCATCCTGTATCTGTATTCATTATCAAAGGTTTTATGTTAGCATATAAGAAAAACTTAAAAATAGGATGGGGTTTGGCACTCAAACCTCCCTTCTTTATTGGTAGGTATAAAATTTCTCTTTTTAGGGGTTTAGCCTGCTTCCCAGCAAGCCTGAAAAAATGTATTTATCAATGTTGTTTCTAGTTCTTTTGGTGGTGGAAAGATGTAGCTAATGTATAAGAAAATAAAAAGCTGGTATTAGATAGGTTTTAATTAAGTAAATTCCTTCTTTTGCTCAGTTTCCACCTATTCCATTGTGCTATCTTCTGCTTACCAATGCCAACTTTCCTGTCCCATTTCAGTCTATCTAGGTTCTCATCCCCATAAAATATTCCCAATATTTTTATTGGCTCTCTTGTAATTTCAATCCCTGTTATAACCCCCTGCCACCTTAATTGATAATTCAATCTCTGCCCTATGCACTTCTCTAAGTTTAAAGATGCTCCTGACATCTTCCCAAATTTTTCACAAATTTCCAAAGCTTTGTAAAGAGACTTCTCATTTTGTACCATTAAGGTCATATCATCTGCATATGCAATTATTTTGTATGTAATCATCTGAGTGTTTATTGTTATCGTTCTTATTTCCTCCCCTTTATTTATTGTTTTTAAAAGAGGGTCTATAAAAAATCATATAGTATGGGGCTCAGGGGAAGCCTTGTCTAACTCCTCTTTTCAAATGTATAGAGGACCCTTCCACCCTTGTATTATTGGTCTGATTGTTGCAGTATTACAAATGTATTTTAACCATTTTATCATTTCTCTGGTATATGATAATGAGTTAATGTTTCCCACAAAAATCATGGTCAACCTGATTAAATGCTTTTTTGGTCTAAAGACACCAAGTATCCATCCATATTTGCCAGTTTCCTTGCTCGACTACTTCTCTTAGTAATATGAGATGACTATGTATTTGCCTCCCGGAATTGCATATGATTGTGCTGGGGAGATAAGATTTGATGCTACTGTTGATAGTCTTGTAGCTAGTATTTTTGTTAGTATTTTAAAGTCTGAATTTAACAAAGCAATCGGCCTCCAGTTTTTCATTTCCGCTTTGTCTCCTGTTTTATATGTATGTTAATATACCTTCATTTAGTTCTAATGGGATTTGTTCTGTCCCAAGCATAGCATTTAATACTTAAGTTGATTCCTGTATTAGAAGTTGGGCTATGATCTTCATTATTTCAGCTGGTAGAGCCATCTGGCCCTGGTGATTTATTCCTCGTTAGTATTAAAATTGCATTCTGTACTTCCTCTTCCTGTATTTCTCTTGTTATATTCTGTATATTTTCTTGTTCTAAGAATGGTATGCCTAAGTTTTCTAAGAAACTATGTGCATTTCCATTTTCCACTTATGTCAAAGCACACATATGTCTAGTATATGTAGTCACAATTTCTTTAATATTTTCCTGTTCTGTATGTTCTATTCCTTCTTTATTCTTCATCTTAACCATTGTTTTACTTTGTATTTGTTTTTGCCAGTGTTCATAAGGACATATGACTTCTGACTTACCTAGGGATCCAAATTGCTGTTGATAATGCAATATGGTAGCTTTTTATTATGGAAATCTAGCAATTTTTGTTTTAAGTTTGTAATTTGTAGGGTCAGATTTTGTCCAGTTTCATGTGATATTGATAGTAATTGTTGTAAATTCCTCCTGTACTCTAGATACTGCAAATATTGTTCTCTATTGCTATTTCTACTTATTCTTTTACATAGTTTCTGAAGGTCTGCCTTTGTGTCTAGCTACCAGATGACCAGGTCCTCAAAAAATAAAACAGACTTTCTAGCCTGTAAAAAGTCTTGCACTATTTGTCTTGTTTCTGGTTCTGAGAGCAGGGAGGTGTTTAGTTTCCAATATCCTGGTCCTTTTAAGTCTTTTATATACCTTCCCAATGTTACTGACACTACATTATGATCCGAAATTCTGCTACTGTTACAGAGCTTTACTAATGGGTATAGTCTTTGATAGAAATGTATAGTCTATTCTAGAGGTTAGACACCCTTTATGAAAAGTTGGAAGCTCCTGTTTTGTACACTGGAATGCTGCATCTGTCAAATTTGATTTTTATACCAATTGTGCTAGTAAGTTTGAATCACAGTATTGTGTTGCTGTTTTGCCCTACCTGGGCAGTTAAAATCTCAGCAAGGACAATAGTATGTGTTGTTTGTAAATATGGTTGAATATCCTGTAGTACTTCACAGCGTAACGCTTTCAACTGAGGTGCATAAATATTTATCAGCCTGTATGGAGAGTTTGTAGTAGCACATCTAAAATTAAAACCCTGCCTGCTATTAAATCAAAAGCTTTAATAATCTAACTTCTGGATACTTGAATAATACTCCACCCTGAACAGGTATCCTCTCCTATAGACCAGAAGGACAGTCCTAAGAACCATGCTTTTTGTGGCTTGCTGTACCTCTGATAAGGTGTGTAACCTTGTGTCTTGCAGGAAAATATCTTGAAATGTAAAAGGATAACACAGAAAAACTGTTTTCCTTTTATCAGCTCTTTGTATACTATTTACATTTACCATATGGATAAAGAATGGTTCTGCCATGATTTATAGCTCCCTTTCCTACTTTGTTTGTCAATGTTTTTCAGTTTAACTCTGGCTTTCCTTTTGTTGCCCCTTAGGTTTGTCTTTCCCTCTGTGTCTGTTGTGCTTTCCTGAAGGAGGACTCACTGAGGAATATTCAGATTCTTCCTCTGAATGTTCAGACTGCAGAACATCAAATTAGTTTTTAAAGGGATTGATGTTCTTCCCAGCTCTGCTACCTCCTTGGAATTCTGTCTTGTTATTCTTCCTTCTAATTTCTTCCCTGGAGTGGGGGCATCACTTTCCCTGAAGGCCCTTCCTCTGGTTCTACTCTTCTGAATGTGTAGGTGCAGTCTCAAGATTCCTGCTCTCTGGGTTTTCTGTCCTGTGTGGTGTAATTTCTCTTGTTCCCTGCCTGTCTCAGGGGTGGGAGGGACTGTGTTGGGATCTCTCTCTGGTTTGTCTTGTTCTCTATTGGGATCTAGCCTAAAATTCCCCACTTTATCCTTTTGTGCCAGGGCCACCATTAATCTTTACTCTTCTCCATTAGCTTGGTCTGGAAGATTATGCTGAGTCTTCCTGCAGTTCTGAAATGTATGACCCAAATCCCCACATAAGTAGCATTTACATTCATTTTGACAATCATTTCCTGTATGCCCTAATTCACCACATATTGTACATCTTGTTTTGTCACATATCCCACTTAAGTGATCTAAAACACCACATTTATAACCTATTTTTGGCTGGCCAGCATAGAATAGAATGCCCCTATTCTGACCTAGAAAAAGAGTTTGGTAGATGCAGCGGTCCTGTATCTGATGTTTTGAGCCTGACCTTCACTTTCCAGCCCCTGTCCATATGTTTTCTGAATCCAAAATTGCTATTGTGTCTTCTATTACTGTACAACGCTGTTTCAGCCAGATATTTAAATCATGTACGCTTACTCCTTCATTCCTGAATAAAACAGTAATTGTTTGTTGTGTAGGCCTGGTTAAAGGAGTCACCATAAAAGGTGCCCAAGAGAAGATTTTTCAAAACATTATATTTTGTCCAAAAAACTCCAAACCATTCAGGGTCATAAAACTCACATCAAAAGTTACCTCCTGAGATGTGAATTAAGGCATACATTTCTGAAGAAAAAGACTTCATGGATTCTTTTAACAATGTTCGTGCAACAAATAGTCTATCTGGTGGATCCTCCATGCCCTATATAAGTTAATCGCACTGCATTGTGCCTTTTGCAGGAAAAATTGGAGTTTTAAACAGAGAAGCAAATGTTTTAGGCGTGTCTTTTCTAATAATATTCAAAGGCCTTTATTTAGTATTTTCTGTTTGTATGGGGTGTCCCCTTCTGCAGTTAGTTCAGTTTGGTTTGTAAATAATTGTAACTCTGGGTTTTAGGTGAGCTGAAATTCTGGTGGGAGATCCAGCTCTGCACTGTTATGTCCCTCCGAGGTTTTACATTTGTTATACTGTTTAGTTGAGGCATAATAATAGGAGGATTACCTGACTCCACTGCCCATTCTTAGGATTTTGTTGCCATCCTGCTGCCTCCAAAGCATTAGGGACTGACCAGTTCTGCTTCTTTTTCTGGTGCTATCTGCTCCCCAACCACATCAACTCTTAGGCCGAGTTGTGCTCGTTTTGCCATTCCCAACTTCGTGGCTGTAGATTCACTCGATTGATTGATGCACTCCACCCTGTCCTGAGAGCTAAAGCACTCCACGCTCTCTACTCTCTCTGCCCTGCTACTTTCAGTTTCCTTTGATGCTGATGCATCATATCTTTCCAGCTGAGCATCTATAACAGGTAATCTGCGGCTTGTCAGTACGTATTGCTCTAAGCTGGGCTTCAAATTGTGCCTTTTTCAAAAGTACTGACATTCTTCTCTCTCAAATTGTTTCCTCAAGGCTACCTCTTGTTCTGGCATACTTATACATCCAATACTAGCCCTGTTTAGCAGCACAGTTTCATCCAGAGCAGAATCACTTTCACTTGGCAAGCTTGTCATTACTTCAATCACATTTTGCACAGAAGTATCCAACTGTATCTTACCCAGAGTATGCATTTGGCTTTCTGTTGCTGCCATTTCATTTGTTTCTTGTAGTTTCTCATTATTCTGCAGTATATCAATCTCCATAAGATTATCCTGTTCCAACTCAGTTAGCAGGCTGTCTGCCATCTTGGTCAACTGCCAAGAGGGACTGCAGCTCATTCACTCCCTCAAAGACACTGCCACATCAGCACTTCTTCCTCCTCTGCTGTCCAGCTCCAAACTGAGCTCCTCCACTGCTCACAGGAAGTCAGGCCCCTGCTGGCAGAGTAGGGGAATTTCCCGGTGTCCTGGCCAGAGTACCCCATTCACTAAAAATACCATAGACAGCTTAATCTAGTTCAGTCTCAGTTGGTTACCATATGTATCCCCCTGGTTGCCCCTGAAAAGGGACTTCTAGTCTCAGTGGGCCTACCGGGTCAACAAAATTAAATAAATAAATAAATATATATATATAATATATATATATATTATATATCTAGATAGACAGACAGACAGATAGATATGAGATGTGCAATATGGACCAGTGGAATAAATGATTTATTTTCACATGAGCAGGCTGACCTTGGTTCGCATCATGAGTGGCGTAAGGGATCTCTTTGGAAATGAGCATCGCTCAGTGGCGATATTAATATCCCTGTTCATAACTTTTTATGAATAAAATTTACTACTACACTGGCCCCATTGCATATTCCATTTATGCAGTAGGGATACAATTTTTGTGGTGTTTGTATTTTATTTAGTTTTGATTGTGTTACTGCACAATTTAGACTGCTGCTGCTAGGGAGGCTAACATGGTTGATAGGGAGGCAGTGTCACAAGGTTCACAGCACATGTTTTGTTGATTATTGCTTGCATGTGGGAGGGCCAGACAGTTTCAAAACATATGCCCTTTTCTTGCTTAGCTAGAAAGTGCTGTTGTTTTACTGTGCCATTTGTTTGTTCCATTTTATTTTAGGAGTTAGTATGTGTTAAATATCTGGTTGATCCTGTGTCTATCAGCTTTTCTCTGGTTGATCCTCCATTTGGCAGTTTTAGTTTGAATTGATCCCTGGAAGGAGTGAAGATCGTGGAGAGAGTGAGGCAAGATGTGAATGTAACCAGCCAGTTCCTGGGGTTACTAGAATCCCATCAGTTTTAAATCAGGCAGATAGCTTGGGCAGTGTTAACAGGGATTACATGCTCTCTGTAAAACATTATATCACCATTTGCTCAGTTCTGCTGAGCAGAGGATGAGATAATGCTGTTCGAGCGCTTACAACGGCATAAGCCACACTTGGCTATCAGCTGTTGCTGAAGCTGTCAATGTAGTCTGAAGTTGGATTCAGGAGAGAGCTTACTGAGAGTTCTGAGGGCAAGAGCTGCTTGTGGCACTCTTGTCAAGAGTAAAGGACCCTCTGTTTGTTTTCTATTATAGTACAGTAATCCAAAGGCTGGTTTCCTGGGAAGTGGTGGCTACCAGATCCTGTGTTGCCCTGAGCAGGTGAAGATTCTTCACAGAAAAAAGGAATGGTACTGAAGGTTCTGTGAGTACTTGGGGCAATTCTGCAACAGACTGTAAGAGCTATCAGCACTGTCCAATTTGTAGAGATTTGTGTACGAGGTAAAGAAATGGACTTGTGTGAGATCTGAGGATTTCAAATACTTTTCAAGTGTTCTGAAGGGAACAAGTGTGAAAATAAACTGTTTAAGTAGGGTTGTCTGGTGCCTTGTCAGACCCTGAGGAACAAGTATGTGAAATGTAAATGGTTTAAGGGGTTTCTGGTGTCTGTCAGATACAGGTGCCATGGACCTTAGCCCAACATTTGGAAGTAGGATGTCTCTAGCAGCCCAGTGGGGTTGGAGAATCCAGGAACCTAAAGTAATGGCACATATAATCTAGTCTGTGGCCAGAGTGAGCTATCCCTCATTCTAAGAACAAATAGATCTAACTGGTTACCAAGAGGAAAATGTGTATTGGTGTTAACTACAGTCACCTAGTGATGCTTTTAATAAGCCAGGAATCCTGCATACGATTGGCAGAAGTTTTGTAAGTCCAAGGTCCCTGAAATAGGGCTGGACAAGTATGGTAAAATGCTTGTGGAGAAGACAGTTCACCTGCAAGGAAGTTGGAAATGTTTGCCTGTGAAAGTGTCATCTGTCATCATAGTGTAAGCCCTGGGGCACCACCTTCATTCGCTGTTAACATTTTGTCAGGAATAAAAAGCCATACAGTAACATCCAAATTCCTGGTTGTGGACAATCCATCTTTTGGTGATCTGTGTGAATGTTTTTGGGGCCTCACAGATAGGAGACAGAGCATAGCCCTGGCACTGCTCTCCTGACCTGGGTTAAAATAGAAATGTTGGTTTGTGCTCTACTTTCCGACCTCTGAGATGCACAAGCCAGGAGTTTGCCCAATGCCAGGGGTGATGCCTATTTTCTGCCAACTTGTGGTTTGTTACCTTGTATTTATAAGAAGTGTGGGAGGGGTAAGGGTTACACAAGCTCTTCAGCCGTGGATACCTGAAAAGAAACAAAGGACAGACAATCAAAGGAGAACTGGCCAGATGAAAAACTTGTGAATTAAAAAAATTACAGTTCTTGTGCAAATTAGAAACATATCCAATCAAACTACAGATTGCACACTAGGAAAAGTGGTGCTTCCATAAACACAATGAGTGGTCCAGACTGTAACAGTTTAGAGCACTCACCACCCATAAGAGGGACACTGGAGGCCAAGGTTTACTCACACAACATTTAAGTGCAGATGCAGACATGTGTCTCTGCCTGACATGTTTGAACCTCATAGTTCTTTGTCAAAGGCATAAAGACACTTACACAGTAACCACCATATATAATTACCAATAACAATGTGATCCTATGACCTCACCTGAGGGTATACGCTGCATACTTGGTATGCTGTTAAAGAATTTTGACCATTGAGAATCTGGTCTGAGCAACCTTTTATATATTACCTAAAGTTCATAAGACACTGAAAACCTCCAGGCTGACCCATTGTCAGCGGTCGGGGTCGCTACTGAACTGCTATCTAAATATGTAGACTCATTTCTCAGACCTCTGGTTGAAGCTCTTCCTTCTTGCCTTAAGGATACTAAGGCAGTTTTAAACTTGATCAAGGACATGACATTACCGAAGACATGACATTAATTACAATGGCTATAGAGGTTCTCACTAATGCCCACATGAGGGGGCATTGGAAGCAGTTTACATTAACTCAATCAGATGTCGATAATCTGATTCACCAAATACAGACTTTTAATAACTTTACTTGAAAAATGCTGAAATCAAATTCCTATTACACACTCTGTAGTTTGATTGGATATAGGATTGTGAGTGACACACACAGGTTGCTGTGAAGGGCTTGAGTTGAATGTCCTTTTGGGAGTTTATGGCATCCCCATCCAAACAAGTAAAAATCTGTATGACTCGCCCTCACAGTGTAAAACCCCAAGGGTATATGCAGCCTTTCAAGCAGAAGATTTGCAGACCTAGACATAAAGAAAATTTCTTTGGAAAATTCACCAATTTTGTGTTTGCCACTACCAGTTATACAATTAACACTGAGTCAAATACAACAAATGGGAATACCAACCCATTTGAATATGTGGATCGACTTCTGTCCACTGCAATTACTACCAACCCATTTTGTCAGAAGATGGAGGAATGAATTTTCACAACCTGAAGCACAATCCTTTTTAATAGCATTTCACAATTTAGAAAAGATTACCATCAGCTAAGATGCATTTTCTGGAATTATACCAATCTGGAGCGTATCTCTAAGTAAATCAAATTCTGAGAGGTCTTAGACTAAACCTGAATCCAGCTGCAGGATCTAGTAACAAAGCTTTTATGAAAGAATGGGAACTAATTTTAAGTGAAGCAAGTGCACAACTTACTAAATTAATCATTAAGTACAGCAAAGAACGAGAGGCTACTTTGAGAGAAGACGAAAAGCACATGAGATTGAAGTGTTAAAATATAAAGATAACTCTGAGTTTGAAAGATTTAACAAAAGGTTACAGGAGTCTTTGAAAAAACTTGATATTAAACTGCAAAGGTAAAAGAAATAAATTTACCAGAGACAAAAGGGACTATGAATGAGGAACTGTGCATAACTGGGAAAAAAAAACTCTGTAAATCTTGAAATATAACCGGAAAGTGTCTTCAATTCAGCACTGACCCCAGTGAATCTGAGAATGAAGAAGCCAACAATAGTTTTTCAAGGGAACGACACAGCTCAGACCCACCAATGACAGCTGATTTCCTCCAACAACCCATACCACAACCACAATCCTATCCACCTCCCCTCAGGCAGGAGGCGAGACTACAATAGCATCAATGGGATTATCTAGCAAGAGGAGAAGCAGAATGAGGTGGGGAAATAAGAAACGGCACTGGCACCAGACAGGCTGTCATTTTCAAACACACAACAAGGGAGATTTCAGCACAAGCCATACAGGGCAGATGACAGAGGAGGTAAGTGAATCTACTACAATTGCACAGATCATAAACCTCTGAAGCATGTTTTAACCTTGGCAAAACAAGTCTTTTGAAAGGGATTGAGTTTTGCCCCTACACGTAATACTGACAGGGTACAAATCTTAATTGATCTTAACTCGAACTGCAGTAAATTAAATCTACAACGTTTTTTAATAAAACAGAAATGAAGAAAGCAACGATATAAGTCAAATGAGAAAAGACACTTAGAAAGCCATCTACTTTTTGTGCTCCGGCTAGTACTGCAGTAAATATCATTAAAGAACTGGTCTAACGTGACCTTGAGTTGCTATTTGTTGACCCCTCTATTAACCATTTCAATAATATGAGTAATGCCAACGTGAGGCAATAAAAACATTATAGATGGACAAAGGACTCATTATTAAACAAGCAGATAAGGGTGGTACAGTTGTCCTCATGGATAAATCCAATTACATTATTGAAGTACAGCGGCAGTTGAAGAATACAGATTTTATGTAAAATTGGCTTCAGACCTCACTGCAGAAATTAAACACAGCATTGCTAACATTTTGGAAGAAGCATTGCATGAAGGGGTAATTAGTAAGCATGTAAAAGAATTTTTACCACTGAGAATCTGGTCTGAGTGACCTTTATATATTACCCAAAGTTCATAAGACCCTCAAAAACCTCAATGCCGATCCATTGTCAGTGGTCTGGGGTCACTTATGGAACTGCTATCTAAATATGTAGACTCATTTCTCAAACCTCCAGTTGAAGCTCTTCCTTCTTACCTTAAGGATACTAAGGAGGTTTTAAACTTGATCAAGGACTTGACATTACAGGAAGACATGACATTGATTATGATGGATATAGCAGCTCTCTACACTAACGTCCCACATGAGGGGTATTGGAAGCTCACCATTACCTCAATCAGATTTCAACACCTGAAGCACCAAATACAGACTTTTAATAACTTTACTTGAAAAAGTGCTGAAATCAAATATGTTTGTATTTGATAAAGAAATCTTTTGCAGGTGAAGGGGACAGCAAGAACACATGCGCCCTCCATCACAAATTTGTATGTAGGGAGGTGGGAGGAAGAATGTGTTTTGAATGCCACCAGAAATATATTTTTGCCTAAACTGATATGTTGGAGGTGTTATATAGATTACAATTTAATAGTTTGGCAAGGGAATGATAAGAATTCCAGAACTTTGTTGACTGGCTATATTTAAATAATCCAAATTTGAAATTCACTTTCAATAGCAGTAAAGAAATAATTGCATATCTTGATATTACGGTTTACAAGAATGCAGAAGGAAGGCTAGAGAGTGAAACAATCAGAAAACCAGTAGATGGCAACACAATTCTTCTTGGGCAGCTGCCACCCACCCCATGTAGCACGTAACATACCCAAGGGACAGTTTCTGCGTAGCCACATAAACTGCACAACCCTGGATGCCTGTGACAGAGGAACTGCAGAAATGGCAAACAGGCTGAAGGAAAGTGGTAATAGTAACATCAGTATCTCTAAAGCCTATAAAGATGTTATGGAAGCCCTAGGAAAACCTATTGATGGACAGATTTATGTCAATGACACAAGAAAATAGATTTCATTTGTAACTGCGTATTCTGCTGTTGAACTCTAGAAAATGATTTTGGAGAAACATTAGCATATTCTGTTAGCAAACCTTGGTCTGAAAGAAGTAAGTGAGACACCTATAAGAATGTGCTATAAGAGGGCTCCCACCATTAAGGATTTGGCAGTACACAGCCACTTTAGAGATACTCCCACATACACATGGCTAAAGGCACCACAAGGATGTTTCAAGTGCCACAATTGTGTACACTGCAGAACACATAGGGCCAGATATTCAAAGGGTTGTGCCATGCGCAACAGGGTTGCGCTCAATCCTAAATCTGATTGTCCATTCTGCGATATTCAGCAGGAGGCAGTGCGCCACTGAAAACAGACTGAGCAACAGCGCATGCAAATGAATGCATGCTCCCAGCTGGAGGAGGAACCATGCATAAACTACCACAGCCCGATATTCAGCCGGGCTGTGCAGGATGTCTGGCGCAACCCCCCAACCTGCACCTGCAGGACTTTGAGCCAAAAAAAGGCTTAAGTCGAGGGCCACCACAGGTGAGCTTCTGTATTGCAGGCGCAACACAGCAGCTGCCACCTGTGGCTGGCCCCAACTCAGTCCCTGTGCCCCCCGCAGCCCGATCGCGGTCATAGTGTACTCTTCACCAGCCTGATCGTGGGCATCAATGGGGTTCTCCTCCTCCTCCCGTTCCATCCTGGTGGTCCAGTGGACCAAAATGCCTGATCACGGGCAGTATGTTTAATAACCCCCTCCGTTCACATCCCTTCATGGTCCAGTGGACCGAAATGCTTGATCGCTGGCAGAAAGACCTTCGGTCATCTTTGGCCGATCGGCGCAGTAACTGAACCTCGGCCTTCCTTTGTGCTCGACGCAGGCAGAGTATTGATTCTCGAACATCTCTTGTGTCGATCGCGCAGGCACTGACCTCAGCCTTTCGGTGGTGGTAACCTCACTTGCCTCACGAGCCTCACCATCCCGCCCCGGGCGCGGGCGGGCGGGAGCACCGCCTTCACTCGCTGCCGCCGCCGACTCGACTGGCCAGATGCCCATTGCGAGTAGCAAGAGCTACCGGGCGCAGCAGCTCATTACATGATAGTCCAGATTTGTGAATGATTCATTCACAAATCTGACTGTCATACGGTATGGGCTGCATCCCATTGGCTCTTGCTCTGCACCAATGGGTGTGCAGCCCTACCAGGCAGTCATCGGGCGGGCGGCGGGAGGCAGGCGGGTGGATGCTGCCGCCCGCCGGCGCCGGGGAGCAGGTGGTGGGGCTGTGGTGGGTGGGATGGGGGGACACTAGCCACCAGGGAGATGTTTTGGGGGTTCAATTTACTCACTGCCCGCGATCGAATTTCGTCCACTGACCACCAGGGAGATGTTCGGGTGGGGTGGGGTTTCAATTTACTTTCTGCCCATGATCGGACACAAGGAGATGTTCGGGGTCTGTTTACTTTCTGCCCGCGATCGGCACAAGGGAGATGTCTGGGGTTCCGCTTACTTTCTGCCTGCGATCGGGCATTTCGTCCACTGACCACCAGGGATGTGAACGGGAGGGGGAGTTATTAAACATACCGCCCGCGATCGGGCATTTCAGTCCACTGGACCACCAGGAATATGTACGGGAGGAGGTGGGGAGTCACATTGCTGCCGGCGACTGGCTGCAGGGAGGCCAGTCCCGACGGCTGCTGCTCGGCAGGGGCGCACGCGCAAGTCCTCGGATCGGCGCACCTACATGCTAATGGCATGCAAATGGGGCTATAATCAGATGCAAATGGCCCTCCCTGCGCCTTTGCATGAATTATGGCCCCATTTGCATGTCACCTTTTGAATATCGTGATTTTGGCGCATGGCACAATGGTACTTGTGCCACCTCAAGTTGAATGCTCCACTCTGACAACTTGCGGTGGCCTTAAGTTCCACTCACGCCATGCACAGTGGCTGTGGCTGGGGGTGATATTCAAGCGAGTTGCTCAATAGCGCAACTCCTTTGAATGTCGCTTCGTTACACCCCGCGCAACTATTTTGCGCAGTGCAAGGGCTTGGGCCTCAGAATGGCGCAGTTTGAATATCCAGCCATAGTCTCTGTGAAAGAATTTAGTAGCTGTAATGTTACTAGAATTTTCAAGTCAGATAATGCATTACATGCAGTACTATGGGAGTTATTTATCTGGCAACATGTAACTGTTCTGCATTTTACGTGGGTAAAACCACTTGCAATTTTAAAGTGTGAGTGGGAGAACACATCAGGGCCACTGAAAGGCAGGATGATACTTCTGCAACAGCAGCACATGTTAAAACCAGTGGTGGGATGGAACAACATACTTTTAAATTCCTAGCTATAGATAAGGTGAGCAGGAACTCACCGGGGGTGAGGGGTGGAGACTTTGACAATTTGATGCTTATCTGAGAAATTTCTGGATATTAACACTGAGAGCCAACAGCAACAACAAAAAACAGGTTTAAATACATAGCTGGACATAAAGCCATATCTGAAAAAGAAAATAAATGTTGTAGGGACTGTATTCCTTAGGCTTTTTATTCTCAAAATAACATTAATATTACCCCCTTCCCAATATTGTTATTACTTTCAAGCCTGGATTTAGCCATAATGTGAATAATAAGTCAGATGTCCAGGTCTGTATTTCTAATTTTAACTGATGCTGTCATACCTAACAATTGGAATTATACTAATCAGGAGGATATACAGTATGTGCTCTTCATTAACTATATGGTTCATAAATGAAATTTTTGGAAATGTGGAATAATGATATTAGACATTAATTAGTTTTGCTTACAGATGAATATGACCTCCCTTCATCTTTTGTAGTTCATTTGTAGGTTTGTCAATCCTTGTTGTCTTACTGAAATGTGCAACCCCTTCCTGTCTCATCCTCTGTCAGTCTCCTTGTCTTTGTCTTTATTTCCTCCCTTCTACATAGTGCATTGAGTGTTGTATGTTTGTTTTATAAGTTTAACCTCTCCTGTTTATGTTTTTACACTGCAAATTTAAATGTCAGCTACTTTATGTTAGATATTGATTATTTTAAAATGTATACATCTATGTGGTATTTATTGCAATTATTCCATTTATTTAAATTGAGGTGTGCTTTTAATTGAATTAATTAAAAATTATGTTTTTAACTAATGGGCTAGCACCAATTCGGTGAGGTCATGGGATCACATGGTTGTTAGTAATTGTATATATGGTGGCTACTGTGTAAGTGTCTTTATGCCTTTGAGAAAGAGCTACGAGGTTCGAAACATATCAGGCAGAGACATGTGTCTGCATCTGCTCTTAATACAGTAAATATGTGAGTAAAACTTGGTCTCCAGCATTCTTATGGGGTGGTGAGTGCGCTAAACTGTTACAATGTGGCAAATTAGAAACTTGTAAATTAAAAAAGGTACTGTTCTTGTGCAAATTGAAACTTGTGAATTAAAAGAAAAGTACTGCTCTTGTGCAAATTCCAATGAGTAAGGGCCAGAGCCAGAGAGTGTGATGTGTGTGTGTGTGTGTGTGTGTGTGTGTGTGTGTGTGAGCGATAGGTGCAAATACCTTAATTTGAATACTTAGATGAATATTCATATTTGGGGCACCAGATATTCCTTTATTTGTTATTCAATTCCGATAATTTATTTTTTTTAAAAACATTGTAACACTGTTAAACTCCACCACTTTCTTCCTTTGAAAACCCAGTAGGCAATTCTGCCTTGAACACTCCCAACAGCCTTTCAGGCACCCAAAAGATAACAAACTACTGCACTGGTCAGTGGTTAGGTGACACACGGTCATCATAGATTGAGCAAAGGCCGCAGATGAGGTGGCGTCTTGTGCCTTGTCTAGGGCAACTAAAATGGCACTGGTGTAGGCATTGTATTTCCACCCTGGAAGGAGGAAAGTGAGATGTGCTGTGATAGAGACCTATACAAGTACCTCTTGGGGTGAAGACAGGGTGCATAAGGAGTCTCTTACAAATGAGAAAGAGCACAAGTACTGGTGGCAATGCGGGCATGTAATGATGCTGAAGGGGAGTTCAAGACAGATGAGAAGAAATATTCATGAAAGGCATGGTAGATGACTGACAGAGACTGCAGGCATAAGTGATGGTGCTGAAAACAGTGTGGGATTCAAAGCATGTGTGAGATAGGCAATGGCATAGGGGCCGGGGTGTATTTGAAAACAGGCAGGAGGCAACAGGGTTGCTTTAGGGTCTGCAGATGAGACCGATAAGGCAGTGATGAGCAATCTGGCCTGACTGTGTGGGCCAAGCAGTCCTTTTCAACTTATAATTAGTAACCTAAAGTACACAATAGTAAGGTCACTAAAACATGATATTTTATTTAAATATTTCTAGTTTAACAGGGGCCTCATGGTGGTCCTGCAGTTATATGCCAGAGAGTGGAGACTCAGTTACCCTTTCAATTAAATATTTAACATAATAGAAAAAGAAAGAGTGAGCCAAAAAAGTAACATTACACTTTGTAACATTAGGCAGATTGAGAGCTGTACTGTGCCACCAGTTTTATGTGAGCAGATCATATTTGTAGCCAATTACTGGTAAGTTTAGGTTAAGGAACACTAGCTGTCCAATGTGTTGAGAGGTGCAGTTTGGAATGGTGTGGCTCAACAATGTCATCAGCAGTGCTAAACATCCTCTTGGATGGCACACTTGTAGGAGGGCAGCTTAAATATTTTAAAGCAAATTTGCCAGGTGAGGAGAGGAGTTCATTTTCTGAACCCAGTAGCCCAGTGGATCAACATCAAATGACTCAATTGATTCTGCAAAGTAGCCATTAAGTAAATTTTCTGCAGAGAGAGGCTGAGACTGTGAGCGTTTGTGTTACTGTTGACGCAATGATATGCTGAGTAATGCCCAATCACTCTCCTCTACTATGCCACCTTCCCCATATCCACCAGTATCATCTGATTGCAAACCACCACATGCCTGTCTGTCTCCCTCAGGAACCTGAACTGGAGCACATCCCCAGTGTCTGACTGCCTGCATGGCACTATTTAACCTTCACTCAGCTGTTGCCTAAAATGAGTAACCCTGTGGCTGTCCATGGCTATAAGAAGGACCTCGCATTTGAACCTAGGGTCCAATAAGGTAGCAAACATGTGATAACAGGTATCCATGACTGTGGTGAACCGTGCATCAAGTTCTGCATCAAGATGAATAACAAGCTCAGTGACCTCTTGGGTAGTGAGTGTATTGTCAGCCAAAAACCATTGTAATGATCTTTTGAGAATATGCAAAGCTGGGATAACCTAAGTAAGACTGTGGAAACACTTAAGTCATGTGTAGTCCTTTCAAATGGCATGATAACTTTCACTATACCCTCAAAAACTAACCAATTATGATGTCCTAGGACCCCTCAATGTCTGCCTCCACAGATATTTCATGTAGTGCCCACTTTGCTCCAAGAGTCGTGAAAGCATCAGGTATGAAGAATTCCACCAAGTGCTAACATCTTGTATTACACAATGTTGGGGCAAACCAAGGCATTCTGAACTTCTCGTAGTTTGTTAGTGGCTGTTACAGAGTGATGAAAATGGCTGCAGATGGAACGAGCTGTGGATAATATGTTGTTGGTCCTAGTACTGCTATGCAGGCGTGAGTCACCACTAAATTTAGCGTGTGTGCAGAGCAATGAATACTCACAAAATGGCCATCATTGATGGCTTTCACCATGTTTGTGCCATTGTTGGTAACAAAAAGCCAAGTTTTAAATTGGTGTTAACACCAGTCCAAGATCACAACATGTCTAGCAGGAACGTAAGAACATTATGTACTCTGTTGTCCTCCTCCATCAGTCTGAAATTCAGTAAAGCTGACCTAATGAGACTGCCAGGTTGTGAGGGGCCAAGGGTGAGCTGCAAGGTGATGCATTGGAAACAGCAGCAGGAGGGTGTTGCACACACCAGTGTACACTGCAGTTAAGAGAGATAGGCATGCAGGAGTTATCGCTAGTCCAGATATCTGATGTGCAGTGAAAACACCACCAACAGCTTCTGCAAGCAGAGCAGCAACAGCAGATCATATGCCATGCCATCATACAGTCATGGCAATATAGTTCGAGAAAATGTAGTATGAGATGAGATCTGACAACGTGGGTGCAAATAGTTGAGAACCCATCGAAGCCAATATCTTCCACAAACTGACAGAGGCTGGAGATCCAACGCCATCATCTCAGCAATCAGCTGTGTGATTTGCTGTGCTGTTGAATGTGAGGCATGATACTTTGTTCGTGCATGCAGAGCATCCATTATTGGAACTGCCACGGAGACATCGATGTGGACCACTTCAGCGGTGGTGTGCAAAATGCTGATGACTGTCTCTTCCTTGTAGTATCACTGGAGTCAGAAGTGACCACCAGAGTAGAGGCTGGACTCTGTGTTGGTGAGGGGAAGGAGTGCCGTGACCACTGGGTTGCTCAAAATCAAATCTGTCGGTACATCCACCACTGCCAACAGTGTATGCCTGTCCACTGGAGGGGTTTGGTCTTGGTGACACCAAGGGTCTGGATCCAGACCCAAATGAGCTTTGATACACTTGAGGGTGCTTAAACTTCAAGTGGTTCTGTAATGATGTTGTGGTTAAGTTAGAGAGTGATTTCCCATGACTTATAGTGGCATTGCAGAAAGAACAGATTGCCTTCCTTGTGTCCTTCTTTAACACAGTGAAATGCAGTCACACAGCACTTTTAACACTCAGGTTACCAGTGATTCTGCTAGCACCACATCCCCAGTTCTATTTTCAACAGATGTGCCCGTCTTGTCCTCATGTTCTTGCCCTCGACCACTGCCCTGATTGTGCCATGCCAGTGCTGCCATCACTTGGCTGTCCTTCAGACTGTGATGGAGCCTGCTGAAGAAATGTTAGTGTTGTTTGTTTGCTCTTCTTAGAGGGAGGAGACCTTTACCCTTACTGCTGCTTCTACTACCCTTGCTACTAGTACTACAACTAGAGGCTGTTTTGTCAGCCACCTTTTTTCTGCCCTCAAGGTACATAGCATACTCTGCCTCATCACAAAGTCACTCACATGTGCCTCTGATGAAGAAGCTGATGTGTCATTGGGCAATTCATATTGTGGAGGGAAATACTCAGAACCAGATGACTGGTCATCCTTCACAACGTTTTCAGGAGTACTGAGAAGCAGGAGGCATAACCGTATCAACTGTAGTGGTCACACTGGTAATATGCACCATGGCAGGGATACCAGATCGTGATGATACTGTTACAGTAGTGACAGTACTGGCAGGGTTCATAGTGTCAGTAGTGACTGGAGTGACAGTCGCAGTTGCAGGACTGGCTGTAGTGGTTATGCTGCCTGTTGGTGTGGAAGAGGAAGACAGGGTCTCTATAGTGGTGGTGGTGGTAACAACAGATGTGAAGGTACTGGTGAGATATGGGGACATATTGATGGTTGTGGTGGGAGTTGTGATGGTACTGATGAGATATGGGGACACATTGGTGGTTGTGGTGGGAGTCAAGAACAGTGTCCTTCTGCTTGTGCTTCTTGTATCACTTTGTCCTATGCCAGCAATACTACACTACTGTTGATGGAAGATGTAGGCTTGGAAGCTGTAAAGGATAATTTTGGGTGTCGAACACGGGCTGACCATAGCTCACATTCAGATTCAGTATCACCAACCTGTTCCTTGATGTAGATTTGCTTAAGCTGGACCAGGTACATTTTTTCCACCTCTACCTGTCATTGTCTTTGTCTATGCCAACAAGTTCTAAACACTCTCAAGTACTTAATACTACATAAATTACAAAAGTTCTGCTTTACTGTGGCACAGAAAAATTATTGCAAACAGCACCTGCTGCAGTACTGCTTTATTTTAGCACCGAAAAATTATTGCAAGCAGCACCTGCTGCAGTACTGCTTTATTTTAGCAGCAAAAATTATTGCAAGCAGCACCTGCTGTAGTACTGCTTTATTTTTGCACAGAAAAATTATTGCGAAGCAGCACCTGCTGCAGTACTGCTTTATTTTAGCACAGAAAATTTATTGCAAGCAGCACCAGCTGCAGTACTGCTTTATTTTTCACACACAAAAATTATTGCAAGCAGCACTCACACAGGGCAGGTAAGGGTATGTTCACAGTGCATGTGTTACTACCTAGCCCTAAACTGTGGTGTGCAGTCAACTGACTGCCTTCTGAGACTGTTGACAGCTACTGACTCTCCTGAAACCCAAGTCCAAACTCATATTACATCACAAATATTTCTTACACAAGAGTTCTATGGCAGAACTACTGCAAATCAGTTATTTTTTATTTGTAAATGCACAAACATTCTGCTGTATTTTAGTACAAAAAATCATTGCAAGCAGCAGTACTGCTTTATTTTCACACAGAAAAATTATTGCAAGCAGCACGCTCCCAGAGCAGGCAAGGTGTGTGCACACTGCAAGTGTCATTTCCTAGCCCTATATCATGGGGGAGGAGGGAGTGCAGTCAGCTGATTGCCTTCCGAGACTGCAGGCAGCTACTGACTTTCCTGAAACCTGAGATCAACCTCAGATTACAGCACAAATATTACAGAACTAATGTAATTATTTTTTATTTGTAAGTGTACATAAGTTCTGCTGTATTTTAGTACAAAAATGGTTGCAAGCAGCAGTACTGGTTTAATTTCACACAAAAAATATTATTGCAAGCAGTATGCACTCAGGGAAGGCAAGGTGTGTGCACACTGCAAGTGTCACTACCTAACCCTAAACTGGGGGTGGGGGTGGAGTGCAGTCAGCTGACTGCCCTCCGAGACTGCTGGTGGCGTACTACTTTCCTGAAACCCAAGCCCAAACTCAGATTACACCACAATATTTCTTACACAGAGATTTCTATGGCAGAACTACTGCAATTCAATTATTTTTTTATTTGTAAATGCACAAACATTTGTATTTATTTATTGTATTCTCAGATTATGATACCTATGAGTGAGAAACTTTTACAGAGGTTCCACGTTAAATTGAACAATACAATACATACAGAGAACAAATAACATAGTTTCTTAGCATACATGTTGCAGTTAGAGGGTAAAATGTTACAGTTTAAGTACACATGATTCATAAAAGCCAGGGTGCCGTGTTGCATACAAATGTGAGACACAGTGGACAACGGGCTGGGAAGAGCAGTCGGAGGATGGTCTTGTTGAGGGAAGTGGTTAGAAGCAGTCTCAGGTATCACAGGCAGGCTAAGTATGACAAGAATGAGCAGTCATGGACATGGCACTACTGCAGTAGGTGCAGTGGTCAAGCTGACCAAGGGTTTGAGAATGCAAGCAGTCAGGTGTCCTTATCAAGCAGTAAGGGGAAACAGTCACTAGTGCCACCTGGAAATGAGTGACCCAGCATTCAAATGAGTGAGGTGGGGCAAGGTAGTGGAGGGGCAAGAGGGGTTAGGAATATGATTGAGATGGGGTATGGAAGGTATGGAAGGAGGAGGTGGTCAGATGTCCTTGTCAAGCAGTAAGGGAAACAGTCGCTAGTGCCATCCTAGACATGAGTGTCCCAGCACTCAAATGAGTGAGGTGGAGCATGATAGTGGTGGGGCAAGAGGGGGCATGAGTGGGATCGAGAAGGGAAGGAAAGAGGGAAGGACAGATAGGTTAGTAGGAGGTTCATGAGGGCAGTCACAGCTGCTGCATGCAAATAGATGTTCTTTTAGGAGAAATTGAATGGACCAAGCTTAGGCACATCTAAGGTGTCAAAGGGAAGACAGTTTAACCAACTAGGGCCCAGAAGCTACAAGATCACTGGGCTTGCAGTGTAGCAGAAAGGGACTAGGAAGACATGTCTTGTTGCACTCCTGGTGCTATACGAGTTGGAGCGCACATGAGAAAGGTGTTAAGAGTTAGGTGGAGTTACTCCCAAGCTAATGTTTTCACATATAAGCAGATTTCATACATGATCCTCCCTTTCAGGTTCAACCACTTGGTCATGGTATATAAGTCACATGAATGCATGTGACTATGGGCACCAGACCAGGTGACAAGCTTTATTGAGGGGGCACTGCTAACTCTTTTTAAGGGTTGCAGGGCGGATCCAAGTGTCCTCTAGATGGGGAGCTCAAGTCAGAGAAAAAGTTAAAAAAATATGCCGGGGTGTGGTGTACGCCTAGCCCCAAATTTTAACATTCTTGCATTCTGGTGCATTTTGGAGGGTATTTCTAATGCAATTTCTACTAATTTCCTCACTTCCCACGCTTTGTTAGTTGCCCCTAGCACCATCCCCAGAGTCCCCACAGTCCACATGACAGTATGTTGCCCAAATACCCTCCCACCCCAAAAAATAAAACAAAATACCAAAACACTGCAGCTGGGCAGCAGCAGATCTGAAACACATAAAAATGAGAAAAGTTAAAAGAGACTTGGTGATAAAGACAAACTGCAGACAAATTAAATGACAATCCAAGTAAACAAGTTCACAAATGTCACTCACTCAAGCACATTATAACATTATCATAAAGCCAACCCATCCCAGTTTGTCCTGCAGTACAGATTAATGTATCCCCAATCTTATCTCAGCAAAAAAAAAAATTACAATAACTATAGAAATATGGGAACAAAGTCACTTTGCTAGCTAGTTTCTGAAAATATAATTTCAAGACTGCTTGCTATTTTTGCAAAACATATTTTATTCTATGGAACAATTTATTCCAAAGAAAATACATTTTAAAGAAATAAAATATTTTTATTGTTTTAAAATGTCTTTACTAGGAAAACTCCGTGTATGAGGCATCTCATTTTTTTATGATAGGCCCAAGAAGTCAGTAAGCAGACAGAAAAACAGTTTTTAAACAAATATAAACATGCATTTTTTTTTAGTAACAGCATTTGCTTGGGTACATCACAACTTCCAATTCAACACATAGAACTACATAAACAAAATATTTGATTCTATCACTTTTTTCTGGTTTTGTAACTGCCTGTGTCAATGAGCCAAACAAGGTCTTATGACTTCTGTTGCAATTTTGCTCTTCAAGCATGCAGAAACTCCTCTACATGCCATAACATACAGCAGAACACCTTCAAAGTCCCCATGTCTATTAATTCCCCTGTGCTCATTCGTACTGTACAACCATGACTGAAAAGACCACACAGATTAGACATACAGTACATGCTGACGCTTTTACCTCAGTTCAGAGGTCTCATGTACCAGTTTCTGCCACTCCTGGTTCATGCTGTCACTGAGACCAGACCTGCCCCAGCATTCATTTTGTACCATTCCTAGCGTGCTTCAGGGCACTACTCTCCAACTCCCTCTCCTGCAAATCTGCACCAAAATTAATTTGCCATATAGGACAAAATAGCAGTGACCTTAAACAATTTTAATGTCATGAATTTAAGCTCCCCATACTAGAAATTAATAACAACAGTACTACATTTATTACACACCCAGTTTGATGGAACACTAATGTCCTGTCCCATCCCAGCAGCTGCCCCCACCACCATAGTTTGTGACTGTGAAAGTATTTTGTTTTAAAGCAAGAAGTACCTGATTAAATGAAGACTTGATCCATTTTCAGCAGGCTGAAGTCTATGTGCCCCTAGTTGAGTACTGTCTCCAGTCACCTGGCTGCCAAACTCTCTCTCAAGACAGCACACACTAACCCTGTGACTCCTAATGAGCAGAGCTCTCAGCTACAGCTTACTTCAGCTACCAGAAGAAGACCTGAACCTTGCTCCAACTCCTTGTGCTGATTTACCAAGGCCACACCGACCCCATGTTACTGGACTGCTGCCACCTGAAACCTCAAGCTTTGCTCTTCACTTGTGGGCTCCACTCTCTCTCTCTCTCTCTGTCCTCCCTCTGTAGTACACTTGCTCCTCTCTTGCTCCAACATTAATCTTCTGAGTTAATGAATTTCAGCTCACTCTTGTTTCAGAAGCCCAGACATTTAAAGAAGGTGCCTTGCTAGCCACATCCATTACTGGACGCAACAGCAAATCAGGAGCAGTGAGCACCAGGTGACCTGGTTAAGATCTGTATTGTTAAGGTCCACTCTGCTTTGCTGCAGCTGTCCCCCCCACGCACCCCGCATGAACAGAGGAGCTGCACCAAGCCTACAAAAGTAGAGAATGAATGTTCAGGCTCACCAAGGCAAGATCAACTGCTGCCACAGTGCTGGGACGGATCACATGGTGCAGGATGAACAAAGGTAAGAAATTCATGCTGGAAACTGGCTTTTGGGGGATCAACTATGTAATGCAGGTGGGGTGGTTGTTTACTGCACTACCAGGACACTGGAGGATAGGGCCAACCTTAACCATTCTGGGCCCTGTGCAGCCCCTGCTGGACCCCACCACTCCATTCCTGTGGACCTCCCACATCCAACATTTACCCTCACTAACCCTCCTGTCCTGAATTACTAAAGCAGTATCAGGTCTTCTAGTTTAACCAGCATCTTTTAATTAGTGTCATTGACTGCACTGAATTATTTGACTTCACCATTGGAAATGAATCTGACTGAGCTTGGAGCAAGAACTTAAGTAATGCGGTACTACTACCGTATTCATTTCTGTAAGGACAGGGACACATCACTGGATACTCCACCTCAGATACTCTGATTTGCAAACAAGTTAAACAACTTAACTTTTCTGGAGGTGTGAGTGAGAGAGAATAGAGAGGATTATCATGGGACACCAGTAAGGTTGCCACCTGTCAGTTTTTACCTGGTGATCAGGTTTTCAGGGTCCCTATCAGGAAATCCGGTTTTGCTCTGTGCTGGTCAGGTTTTGAGCCATTTTGAGTGCTAACATACTTTTGAAACATATTTTGTCATATCATTCATTGTTTCACCTACATGTTCAGGTTACAAATAAGTTCTCGTGTCAATATATCCCTCTGTTTGTGAAAGTAGTCAACCTGGAAGGTGTAAAGTATGGCCATTAACACCATTACTGCTTACTTAACCTAATCTTTTCCACTGCAGAAAATCTACCCCACCTTTTGTAACAGTAACAGAGTCAGTTGTCTTCCACTTTCATTTGCTGGTAAACATTTTCATCTCTAACAACATTTAGTCATTTTTAAATGTTTTGAATTATTTTTCCTCAAGGAAAAAGGATGGAGCCCCAAGGTGCAGGGCACAGTTTGCACCTAGCTAAGGCCAGCTCTGCTGGAGGACAGCTGAGACCTGTGTGGCTCAGGCAGCTTTCATGATTAAGAATGCAGCACAGTGTGTTACTAATAGAGGAGCTCCATGATGGGGAGCTATAGCACCTTAGCCCCTCCTCTAAATCCGCCTATGGGTCATGTCAAAGGCAGCACCACAAATGACTAATCCATAGTCCACAAATGAGAGTATGGAGCTGGCAACAGCTTTCTGGAGTGCTTCATGGGTCATGCTGCCTGTCTGTAGAGAATCCTAATTCTACAGTTAACTGCCTTGGAGACTATGTTGGTATGTCCAGCAAAAGACAGAGCACTGTTGAAAGTAAAATAGAGGTGTTTAAAGGAGTGACCTTGTTTGGTAGGGACGTTGAGGTTGTTGAGTATGGTTAGTGGTGCTGATTTTAGTCTATTATGGGGGCTAGCGAAGAGCATTGACTTCGTTTTTATACTTCATGATCAATTTATTTTGGGTGAACCAGGATTCAACAGCTTCAAAATTGTCTTGTAGGCTTTTTGTTTGTGAAGGTTTGTCCGAGTGACTGAAGAATAACACTGCATCATCAGCATATAGGAGAAGATTTCCAGAGTAGATTTGTGGGACGGAGTTAAAAAGAAGCTGAAAAGTACAGGGCCAAGATGGAGCCTCGGGAAACTCCAGTGGACAGGTTGACTGAAAGATAGAGTATCACTGATTTTTACCTGTTGGGATCTATCCTCTAGGTAGTTTTGGAACCAACCTACTGTACCAGTGGAGGTCCCAATGGCATAAAGAGACTCAATAAGGAGAGAGTGATTTACCATGTTGAAGGCCTTAGTGAGGTCAATGTACACTGACCTCACTAAGTAACCATGATCAAGTAGTTTCTGAATGTAGTTGGTGTATTCTAGGAGAGCAGAGGTGGTGCAGTGCCCTTTCCTGAAGCCATGTTGCTCCAGGCATTGTATGTTATATTTAGCCAGGTATTCTGTGAGCTGGTTGGCAACTATGCATTCAGGGCTTTGAAAGGGGAGGAGGATGGAGATTGGGCGGTGGTTGGAGTGTAGAGCCCTGTCTCACTCTCATGGATTGGTGTCACTATTGCTGCTTTCCAATGCGAGGAGACAGACCGAGACAGAGTGACATGTTCACTATTTGTGTGCCATAGAAATCATAAGTTCTGCTGTATTTTAGTACAAAAATGATTGCAAGCAGCAGTACTGCTTTATTTTCACAGAGAAACATTATTGCACGCACATGCACTCAGGGCAGGCAAGGATGTGCGACACTGCAAATGCCACTACCTAGCCCTAAACTGTGGGAAGTGGGAGTAAAGTCAGCTGACTGCCCTCCGAGACTGCTGGCAGCTACTGACTTTCCTGAAACCGAGTTCAAACTCAGATTACACCACAAATATTTCTTACACAGAGATTTCTACGGTAGACTACTGCAACTCAATTATTTTTATTTGTAAATGCACAGATGTTCTGCTGTATTTAAGCACAAACAAATGGTTGCAAACAGCAGTACTGCTTTATTTTGCACAGAAAAACTATTACAAGCAGCACTCACTCAGGGCAGACCCTAGCCCTAAACCATGGGGGTGGGAGTGCAGTCAGCTGACTGCCCTCAAGACTGCTGGCAGCTACTAACTTTCCTGAAACCCGAGCCCAAACTCAGATTACACCATAAATATTTCTTACACAGAGATTTCTAGGGCAGAACTACTGCAATTTAATTATTATTTTTTATATGTAAATGCACAAAGTTCTGTTGTATTTCAGTGCAAAAATGGTTACAAGCAGCAGTACTGCTTTATTTTTGCACAGAAAAATTATTGCAATCAGCAAACATGTAGGGCAGGCAAGGTGTACACACTGCCAGCATCACTATCTAGTCCTAAACCATGGGGGCTGGAAGTGCAGTCAGCCGCTCTACCCTCTGATACTGCTGGCGGCTACTGACTTTCCTGAAACCCGAGACCAACCTCAGACTACACCACAAATATCTCTTACAAAGTGGTTTCTATGGCAGAACTACTGCAATTCAGTTTTCTTTTAATACAAATAAATGGTTGCAAGCAGCAGTTTTGCTTTATTTTCATACAGAAAAATTATTGCAAGCAGCACACTTGAAGGGCAGGCAGGGGTGTGCGCACACTGCAAGTGTCACTACCTAGCCCTAGACCATGGGTGGGGGTGCAGTCAGCCGACTGCCTTCTGAGATTTCTGGTTAGGCTACTACTGGATTTTGTGAAACCTGAGCCCCTCCCCAGAATTACTTATTATTTACACCACCAAATGAAAGAGTTTTTTTTAATCAGTACAGTACATCAGTCAAAGTAGAAGCTAGAACTACTGTAATTAAGGAGGTAAACTGCAACCTAAGTCTCTCTCTGCAGCTCCTCCTGGCAAAATAATCAGACAATTTCTCTGGAGAAAAATACAAAAAGCATAGCACCACTACCAGGCAGGCAGACACTAAGAAAATGAACACTATTCCATCACTTCCAGAGCACAGCACAGCACAGAGGTCCTCCTGAAATGAAGGTACACTAGTTTCTCTCTGCAGCTTCTAGCAAAAAAAATCACTACATCAGATGATTTATCCATGAAAAAACCTCCCAGTACTCCCACTAGTACTATGCACTAAGACACATGATCCAGAACACAAAAATAAAAGTTTTGTGATGAAAATATTAGTTTTTGCAGCTCCTAATCTCTGCTGATTCAGAGCTCTCTGCATGCTCCACTACAATCTCCACACTATGCAGCAATGTCAAAGTGTCACATGATCTGACTTTGGCAAATGCTCAGTGATTAGCCAGCAAGTCCTCGCGAGATCTTCAAATCCGTGAGAACGCCGAATACTAAATATAGCTAAATAGCTGTGCTATGTAGTATTCAGTTACTGAATACTGTATTATTTGTGGCATTGGATTTAATATTCATTACTTGCACACCCCTAGTGTGCTGGGGAGGTGTGTGTGTCAAGGAGATGCTACAGTAAGTTGGACAGATGTGGACCCGCTTAGTGAGAGTGAAGTCGCCACTGAAAAGCCAGTTAGGAAGAACCGGGTGAGAGAAATAGTTTAGTGTTTAGTTAAAGTTTTTTTGTGGCTGGCCCAGTTGCATGGAGGGCTGAGGCATCTGTGCCTTACGTCATGCTATGCCAGCGACCCATATTTGCAGCACAAATGGGTCACTGGGGTCAGCTGGGGAGGAAGAAAACGAGCATCCAGAGGACTACTCTTCTTTCCCAGGAGGGAGGACTGGCACTCCTACTGAATGACTGCTCCTGGGTGGAGGCCCATGGGTAGTATGGTCCGATGGGTACCAGAGAATGGAAGGGTGCTGTGGGACTTCCACAGACATGTGCACACCTCCATGTAGGCATGTCTGGCATGTGCACCCCGGCAACGAGGATGGGAATTTAAAAATAAAAATAGTGGAAAAATACCCCAGCTGTGGGTGACGACCGACCCTCTGCAGGCTCTGCACTCAGTGACTGGGTGAAAGGTGAGAAGGTAAGTTTGTGTAATACTGGGTGTGGCAGGATAGAATAGGACCCTGTCCCATTTGTTTTGAAGAAAGTGTTTAAATGCAAGGATCTGTATTCTTTCCTTTCTGTCTCTTCTGTCTGGTTGTGCAACCAAATTTTCCTGTGAGACCTCAGACTTGATAACCTCACTACTAGTCTCGCAATCCTTTGCCTCTCACTGTCTCTCTGTTTTCTCTTGCTTTCTGTTTTTCTTCCTTGCATATCTATATCTGCTAATATAAAATATATGAGAATCAATGTATGGAAATGTAGTTGATATTGGGGTCACTTGTTTGGAAAATTGTGTTACTGTTGAAATGTATATATTTATAATTTGAGATAACTGTAAAAGCTAGAGGTTACTTGGGTGCAAATGCCTGAGCCTTTGCAGTTGCTGTAGGGACCTCTGGAAGTTCTCAATGTTCTAGCAGCTCCTGAAATTTACAAAGGACAGGATGCTTGCAAAGGATGGGGGCTGAAAAGAGTTATAAAAACAGCTAAACTGAGGATGAATTTTACAACTGCTCCTAGGTTTTCTATGCTTCCTGACCTGTACCTCGATGACAGATGGTTTTAGAAGTGAGATTTAAGCCATGCATACCCTAAAACAGGATATTTTGCATGGGTACTGGACCTAGTACCAGGAAGCACAGAAGAAGGTATGGATTCTGCAGCTGAAGTCCAGTCAGACATTGTACAGCCAGCACAAGTCATGGAAAAAGAACAGGCAGTGACAGAACCTGAAAGACTGATGACTTTTGAAATGGTGGGCTATACAACAAAAGAGACAGAGACAGAGAGAAAAAGAAATTCAATGGTTAGAAGCATTGAGGAGAGAAGAGATGCAGTGACAGAAGCAACAGATGAGAGAAGAGATGCAGCAACTGGAGCAGTGATGGCTGGATACCTTACAAGCTATTGAAAGCAGAGGATCCAGCACAGATCCAGATGAGCAACAAAATGCAAGCAACCTAAAGGCCATTAAACTTACAAAATTGTGTCCCTCAGATGATATTGAGGCATACCTGACAACCTTTGAAAGAGGTGCCACAGCCTGCCAGTGGCCAAAGCAGCAAGGACAATCAGACTGGTACCCTACCTGACAGGAAAGCCCAGCTTGCCTACAGCAGTATGGACATTGCACAGTCAGAAAACTATGATCTGGTGAAAAGCAAAATCCTGAAATGGTACGACATCTCCAGATAGACCTACAGGCAGAGATTTGACTTCTGAGGTACAACTCGGTTGACAATCTTCAAGAAACCTTCACCCGACTCAGATAACTCCTGATGAAGTGGATCTAACCAGAGAGCAAAACAGTCCCACAGATCATCGACACATTTGCCATGGAGCAATTCATCAACATTTTGCATACAGATGTGCAGCTGTGGGTAAAGGAACACTGACCAGAGAATGGAGAAAAAGCTGTTTCTTTGGCTGAGGACTACCAAATGGCCAGACAGGCGCTGCAGCAGCAAGGTAACAACCAAGCACCGGTAAGGCATTCTTTTCCATTTAAATTCCAAACCTGCTAAGAACTCTGGTGGGGTAACAAATCTGTGCCAAAAGATGTTATCTGCTATAACTGTAATAAGCCAGGCCATTTTCAAGAAACTGCTGTAATAAAGAGAGTGGAACTGGAGCTGATTTGTCCTTGGCAAACTGGGGCAAGTACCTAACAGATGTGAAGGTGGGGAATAAGACTGTAAAGGGACTCATTGATTTGAGAAATAGACAGACCCTAGTGCATGTTAAAGTGCTGGGAAAACACTGTGCAAAAGGACCAGGTACTGGTGTCATCTGCATCCACAGGGACACTCGATACTATCCCACCACCCAAGTGACTCTGACCATGAAGGTGTGTCACACAAATGAAAGTGGGGTAGTACCAAAGTTACCTGTACCTGTGATTATTGGAAATTACTTTCCAGGATTTACTGAATTGATCAAAGAGGGAGTAAGTTCTGATGTTTCAGCAGCTGTGGTGACAAGTGCTCAGGCAAAGAACATTTCAGATGGTGGGGACACTTTTCTTTTCAGTAATTTTGATTCAGACTTGTTTGAGCACAGCTATAAGATATGGAAATCCAGGAAAGAAAGACAACACCTGAAGAAACTGTGGCAACAAATGACTGATGGACATAAAGGGTTAAAATATGAAAATGCTGAAAGTAAATTGATAATTGTGATTTTCTTTCCCAACACGCTCGATGTTTCTCTCCAGGGTTATGTCAAGCAGCTAGGGTAAAACCAAAACAGGGTGGATCAATGTTTAAAAATGTAATGGATTACTGTACAGAGTTTGGGTTAAACCTCGGACACAGGAACAGACAGAACAATTGGTTATACCACAGAAGTATAGAATAGAATTGTTACAGATAGCACATGATAGTCCTATGGCTGGTCACCCAGGAAGGGATCACACCTCGCCAGATTGCTGTATAGATTTTACTGGCTGGGAATTCATGAAGATGATGCTATCTATTGTAATTCCTGTGCTGAGTGTCAGAAAGTAGCCCCAGTCACTAGAAAAGACAAGGTGCCCCTAGTACCCCTACCTTTAATAAATGTGCCTTTTGAGAGAATTGAATTGCAATGGATGTGGTTGGTCCTTTAGACAAAAGTAAAAGGGTAATAGATTTATCCTGGTAGTATGTGACTATGCTAATCAATACCAGAAGCAGTTCCAATGCGTACTGTTATAGCCCCAAAAGTTGCAGAAGAGCTAGCCAAATTTTCAGCAGAGTGGGCATACCTAAAGAAATTATTACTGATCAGGGTAGTCATTTTGGTGCTGCACTGCTTAAGGAGCTGTACAGACTACTAGGTATCACTGCCATAAGAACCTCCCCATCACCCTCAGACAGACGGTCTTGTTGGATTTTAACCAAACCCTAAAATGCATGTTAAAAGGTTTGTAAAGGGAAGGAAAGATTTGGACCATTACTTGCCGTACCTACTTTTACTTACAGAGAAGTGCCACAGGCAACAACAGGGTTTTCGCCATTTGAAATGCTGTATGGTAGGCAGCCAAGAGGGCCACTGGATGTGATAAAAGAAATGTGGAGAGACAACCCCACTCAGAAACAATCTATATCTTCTTATATGTGTGCCCTAAGAAAGAAACTGGCAAAATATGTTGAAATTGCCCATCGTAATCAGGAAGAGGCTCAAAACCAGCAGAAGGTATATTATGACCATGGGGGTAAGGGAAAAAGTTTTCGAGCCAGGTGAAAGGTTTTGCTACTGTTACCCACAACAGAAAATAAGTTGTTAATGAAGTGGCAAGGGCCATATGAAGTTTTAGATGTACTGGCACTGTTAACTATGAGATTGAGACCCCTGACAAGAAAAGTCCTTTAAGATATACCATGCTAACCTCCTCAAGAAATGGGTTGAAAAAATGCCAAAAGCTGCCTTGCTAGTTTTACCAGAAACTGATAAAGAAGATATTGATATAGCTTATGATAGACTAGAGCAAACTGTAAATGTTGTTGCTGTAAGGTGAATGTTTCCTTAACCTCAGAACAAACTGCAGACATTATAATGTGCTAAAGACATTTAACAGTACTTTTACTACAGTACCAGGCCGAGCAAAAGGGACTGAACACATAATAGTGACAAAGAATGCTCGTCTCTATTAGGCAAAAGTCATATAGGTTGCCAGAAAGGTTAATAGCTGATGTGGTTAAGAAAATACAAAAATGAAAGAACTGGGTATTATTGAGGAGTCGAGGAGTGCTTGGTCATCTCCCATGGTAATTGTAAACAAAAAGAAGGGTGTTAGAATCTGCCTTGATTTCAGGAAACTTAATCAAGTGTCAGAATTCGACAGTTATCCTATGCCCAGAATAGATGATTTGGTGGACAGGCTGGGGAGTGCAAAGTACATCAGTACCCTCGATCTCACCAAGGGTTACTGGCAAATACCTTTAGCTAAAGAATCCAGAGATAAAACTACATTTGCCACCCCTATAGGATTCTATCAGTTCACCACCATGCCGTTTGGTTTACATGGTGTGCCAGCTACATTCAACCAGTACATGGATGTAATTTTATCCCTCACACTGGTTATTGTGATGCATACCTGGATGATGTTGTGGTGTACAGTCCAGACTGGAACGTCACGTGGAACACCTATGATCAGTTTTCCAAGCTATCAAAAATGCAGGTCTGACAATTAATCCTACTAAATGTGCATTGGCATGCAGGAAACTAGATATTTGGGATATGTGTTGAGAAATGGAGAAGTCAAACCAGAGATTTCTAAAATAGAAGCTGTAGCTAACAGCCCTGTACCTAAAATAAAGAAACATGTCAGGTCATTTTAGGGCTGGCTGGTTATTATCGGAGATTTGTTTCCAACTTTGCTGAGTTAGCTACTCCCTCACTGAACTCAAAAGAAATGGTACCCAAATAACGTAAAATGGACTCCAGAGTGTGACAAAGCTTTTCAAGCCATAAAAGCTGCATTTTGTTCAGCACCTGTTTTAAGAAGCCCAGACTTTGAGAAACAATTTCTGCTACAAACAGATGCATCCGAGGTAGGCCTAGATGCAGTCCTAAGCCAAAATATAGATGGGAAAGAACATCCTATTCTGTATATAAGTAAGGAATTGCATGACAGAGAACAAAGGTACTCCACTGTCGAGAAGGAGTGTTTAGCAGCAAAGTGGTCCACGGAGATCCTCAAATTTTATTTGCTAGGAACTGATTTTGCTCTTGTAACTGAACACAATCCTCTCTGTTGGTTTAACCAGATGAAAGATAATAATTCCAGAATCACACGGTGGTACCTGGCACTGCAGCCATTTAAATTCTCTGTGATTCACAAATCTGGTAAAGAGAATAGCAATGCTGATTTTCTGTCAAGATATGGATCAAGAATTGAGGCTTCTGATGGTTGGAAAAAAACTAATGTAATGGGTTTGAACTGTACTTTTGCTGTACTGTTAAAAATGGATACAAATGTGCTTAATGTCTGAATACAACAAATGTTATTAGAAAATAAGAGTTTTGGAAACCTGTTTAATAAAACAGGTTCCCTCTTAAAGAAGGGTTATATGTGACAGGGTAGAATAGGACTCTGTCTCATTTGTTTTGGAGAAAATGTTTAAATGCAAGTCTCTGTATTCTTTCCTTTCTGTCTCTTCTGTCTGGTTGCTCAACCACATTTTCCTGTGAGACCTTGGACTTGATCAACCCGACCAGTCTCGCAATCCTTTGCTTCTCACTGTCTCTCTGTTTTTCTTTTGCCTTCTGTTTTTCTTCCTTGCATATCTATATCTGCTAATATAAAATATATGAAAATCAATGTATGGAAATGTAGCTGATATTGGGTCGCTTTTGTTTGGAAAATTGTGTTGCTGTTGAAATGTATATATTTATATTTTGAAATAACTGTAAAAAGCTAGAGGTTACTTGTGTGGAAATGCCTGAGCCTTTTCATGGTAGCTGTGGGGACCTCAGAAAGTTCTCAATGTTCTAGTAGCTCCTGAAATTTACAAAGGACAGGATGCTTGCAAAGGATGGGGATGAAAAGAGGTATAAAAACAAGCTAAACTGAGCTGCAAGGGAGATTTTTGCAAGAGATTTTATTTTGCTTCTGTATATAGTTATTTTGAGCAGGTTTATTTTATTTTATGTTACTGCAACTACAAATAAACAGTTTTGTGGAATTTTACAACTGCTCCTGGGATTTCTATATGCTTCCTGACCTGTGTCTCAAAGACACTGAGGTGGGAGGCTGTTTTTTTGTGTGGATGAGGATGTTTCCAATGGGTTTCTGTGACACCATCCAAGGTTTCAGGTTGCTTTTTGTAGTAGGAAGCACATGAGTGAGGTGCAGTTTCATGGTCTGTCCACAGCTGGGGAGTATTTTAAAAGAGGAAATGAATGAGAAATAAACTGTGAGATTTTATTTTGGAGGCAGTCAGTGACCCTGCTTTTATTGAGGTAAGGGATGAAGTAGTAACGATTGAGAGAAAATTGTTTTCATTTGCTGCAAGAGATTGGGGAGGGAGAGCAAACTGAGTAGTAGTGCTGGGGGTGATGATGTACTTGCTATGTGTATAAGTCTTGATGATGTAGTTACTATATGTATAATTTTCATTTATACATATAGTTGCACAGATATCAAGATTTATCACATTGCTTCTGTGTCCACGCCTATTGCATAAGTATGTTATGGGGTGCATTCGGTGCTCCCATAAGGGTTCAATGGTCAATTCTATGTTAATGTAAACATTTTGAACTTAATAACTTCACAACCATTACACTGATATACATGACATGTTGTATGCCATCAGGAACAAAGATCTCTTGAAGTGGCAAGTTTCGTTTCAGTCAGATGATTGGGTGCAGAGATATGTATTGTTAAAATTTGAAAATTACCACTTTTGGTGAAACTCTTTGTCATGCTACTGCTGCTACGAAAACAGTGTGGAATTTTGGTCTGAATTTTTAGGGTACATAGGTCTTGTGTCACAGATGTGCCTTCTGAAGGGTTGGTGAAAAAATATGATTCAGTTCCAAAGTTATTAAATTTAAAAATTCCCAGTTATTTTCAATGTTAGAGTCCGCTAGAAAAGGATCCTTTGTCACAAATGGGTAATCCTTTGCAGCAAATGGGTAATCCTTTTTGCAAAGGGAAATCCTTTTTGTGCTGCCACCACCTTGTTTTCAGTTAGCTATGGAAACAAAGTTGTATTTACCAAATCGGGACTATAGAATCAGATTCTAGGGTCAGTTTTTCATTTCTTGTTGAGAATGTGTTTCTTTAATCTCAGAAATCATTTGCGCAAATCACAGAAAACCTATGCCGTGAAAGAGGATCCTTCTTCACAATTTGCGGAAAAGGATTTTTCCCACAAAGTATGAAAAGGAAATGCTGCAAATTATTCTTTTTCACAATTTGCTAGAAAGGATTTTTTGTGGTACAATTCCTGTTTCTTTGTTAGTGTACCATCCTTTTAAAAATGTATCCTTGGTGGTTCAGTGGTCCCTCCCCTTCCCTTTCTCTGACTGCTGTTCCTTCTTTAAAACTTATATATGTTGCACTGCACTGTACCTTCATCCCTCTCTGTTCTATGATAACCAGCCCTTGTATTAAAAATTATTTCCCATTACTCCCGTGGTCCCTCCAACGCGCGTCCAGTCACCTCCCTTATTCACACACACATATTCCCTGGTAGCCTCTTCCAATCGCTGATCACCCATCCGTTATCCCAGGACATATTCCTGGTAGTCTAGTGGTCCCACCCTCCACCATTGCTGATCAACCTCCCTTATCCCAACACATACACTACTGCCTGGTAGTCTAGTGGTCTCTACTCTCCTTCCCTGATTGTTGATTGCCCTCCCAGTATTTTGTTCCCGAAGCTTCTTTGGTAATCTAGAGATCCCTCCCTGTCCCCAATCCCCATCCTGTGAAATGCAAAAGAGAGGATGACCATGGTGGTCTAGTGTACCCCCACCCTGTTAGCTACTGACCCACCCACCCTGCTCCCTCCCCAACCTAATCCCTAGACATTGATGAGCACAGCTTTCCTCTCACCACTGTGGCTGGCTGCCAACTGAGCTCTGAATGAGTTCATAATGTATACAGTACTCACTCTTGCAGAGCTCAGTCCATGGCCATTCTCTTATACTGTACCCATCTTAGCTTACTTACTCATGGAACAGGGTGAGCATTAGAGTTCACAACTGCAAGGCACACCCCTCACACCTGTTCCTGCATGCAGAGGTGGAGGTGAGGTCTTACAGATGGAAAGCGAGGGGTGGGAGTGGGGTCTTAGGGTTGGGAACCCTAAGATGGCATTTCCTACTTTTGATGCTGGAACCCTAATGGTCCTTTAACAAAATTTTTTGCAGACAATTTCCTTACTTTTGAAAGTATAATTGTAGGGAACACTAATGGTGCATTAAGAAATATTTTGCTGAGAATATATATATATATATATTATAGTGGTGCAGTCACGCCACTATAGTTAAGGTTAAGTAGGAAGTTTAATGTTAAACCCTAACGTTGCGCGTTAATAACTTTGCAACTGTTCAATGGTTTGCTCACAATTTGGAATGTGCAGTCTCATGTCATATCTCTTGATTTATGAAGTTGTGTTTGATCAGACTTGCAGTGTTCATGCAGTGAAGCACCAAGAAAATGCATTTTCACTTATTTTTGCTGATTTTGCCCGTGGTGCTGTGGCACAGTGTTTGGTACTGTGGTCTGAAGTTTACAGGGTAGAAAGAGGTTTGGCCAAAGAACAATCCAGCATAGGTTTGGTGAGAAAATATTAGTCTTTTGCAAAGTTATTTAATTTTGAATATTCGGGTTCTGAACATGCTCAGCTCAGTCTAAGATTTATATGTATGTTTTGAGGGAGGGTGATGAGTGTGGTGACACAATGTGCTGGATCGGCAGTTAGGCAGCATGGCGCTACTGCATCTCTCCTCCGTGGCATAAATCTGGCATCCATGGCAGCCCTGAATTCTTTCCATCCGACATCTAAAGATTAATATGCAGTCGATATAAATCTTAAAAGTATTGTTCAGATGAAAGGGTGATATCGTAAGCTTGCCTATTGGAATTTGCTTATTTTAATTGATTCGCTGGTAAAGTGATTCTCAATATACAAGTCTGGCTGCGGGCTCCAACATGGCAGTGGCTTGGATCTCCATTTCTTATTTTGTATCAGTTGTCTACCAACAGTGAAAAGGTACGAGGTGGCAAACCCTTCCTTCTGCCTGAAAAGAAGGCCAGTTTCTCCACAGCCAATGGTATTTGAGAGCCTCAGACTATATGATTCTTGTGGAGAATAGCAGCAATAGTGGTCCAGGTTTAGATGAATCCAGAATCGGTCCTTTCTTGTATTTGTATGGCCAATCTTTGGGCACTTTCTCACTAAATCTGCGTTGTCGTCTCCTTTCTCTGACCTGGGAGCAATATTCGGAGCCTGCAGCATGTTGAAGCACATCAGCAGAGACAAGACAACTTCTGAAGCCATTTGGAAGGATGCTATGAGAATTTAATGGGCTAAGTAACTCTCTCTCTCTTGCAAGTTTATAATCTATGAGTATAGGCATTCAGGAGCAAGTATGGAAGAAGTCTGGGACTAGAGGCTATTCTGGTATGGAACTAACTTAAGAAGGCAGACTTCTCCTCCTTGGGTACAGTATTGACATTCTTTTCACTTTTAACAGCTAAGCCATTTAAAAATCCAATTACACATGGGAGATCATCAGTATAAGGTTAATCTAAGAGGAAAATACTATCTAAACTATTTCACACTTCTGGGGAACATGTTAAATTTCAGAAAGAGAGTGACCATTCAAATTCTAATTTAAAAGTAGAGGCAGAGCTCAAAAGTAGGAAACTCAGACAACTAAGGTTACCTTTTAAGAACTGCTGTGATCTGGTTGGACCAGGCAAACAACATGGCCCCCAAAGTTGATTCGGGAATAAGGAGAAAAAGGGGAAACAGCTCTTCAAAATATTAAAGATTTAAAATCCTGGGAGAAACAGAAGGTCTTCCTTAAGGGAAGAAAATGATGAAATACCAGGCCCTCTGCTGTTCGGGCTCAAACCTCAGAAGCTGATCCCTCTTAAGGAACATTCAAACCCAGGTCCCTCTAATATGAATCCTACAGCAAGCACTGGGCCACAAAATTTTGCATCTGAAAATCCACCAGATTGGGCCTTAAAGCTCATTTAAAATATGTCTGCTATACAAACTTCAGTGGAAAAGTTACAGCATCTCCCAGATTCCATAAAACCACTATCAGCTAATATTTTAAAGCTTGACAGCAATTTAGAGAAGGAATCCAACAAATATCTGAACTAGAAAAGTGGCATGCAGAGTTGGAAGACACTGTATTTCCTCTGTGTCAAGAAATAAAATCTCTAAAGAGCCAACAATCCCTTCTACAAGGAAAATAGATGACCAGGAGAATCGTGCAAGAAGAAATAACATTTGAATATTTGGAATTCTCCTAGAATGGGAAAAAGAACATACTCTCAAAAGCATTATTACAGCTGTCTTCTTTAAGCTTCTATCTGCTGAGCAAACTGCTCCAACCATAGATAGGATACATTGGTTGGGGCTGCCAAAGAGGCAGGCTGTGTCATTTTAAAATGTTGACCTCGGAGGGCAAAGATATGATTATGCAAGCATTCTATAGGCAGAAAATTGTTTTGTATAAGGAACAAGCTATTTTTCTAAAATAATGATTTTTCTAAGATTTTATGGGAACAAAGGAAGAAATTTTAGGTTTACAGCCAAAGTTATGGAAGGAAGGAATTAAGGCTATGTGATTTTTCCAGAAAAGCTGAAAGTGTTACTGAATAACCAAACCTTGCTTTACAGCTCCCCATTGGATGCTCTAGCAGATCTGAAGATACATTTACCCACTGTATTTGCAGGCTATGAGAATGGTTGAGGTTTCTTCCTTTAAGTCAGCCCTGCAGTTACTACCATATAGAAGCCTTAAGGGCTGGAGGCACAAGTATATAAGAGGATGTATAAGAGGGTGTAGGAATGCATATAGAATGGTGTAGTCTTAGCAACTATGATGGAGAGATGTACAACAAAATCCTTCTTTATAGTAGTGAGGTTGGGGAGAGAGAACCAGCTCCTGAGCCAGCTCCTGTCACTAAGTGTTTAGGAATAATATGCCAGACATATGTCTTAGGCATATATGGGGTGGGAGGGACAGAAATAAAAATAAAAAATTAAGTATTTCAGGTGGTCTGGGGAGGGTCATATAACTGGGTAAAGTTTCTTTTGTCTATGTTGAGTTAATTAGGGGTGCACTTGGAATGTGAATGGTATATATTCTCTGGTAAAAAGAACTAGAATATTAGCTAGAATCAGGAAGTTACAATCCAGTGTGACTATGTTTCAGGAAACATTCCTCAATGAAAAGAATGGGAAAACTGAAAAGAAATGTTCCGGAACTTATTTTTCAGCTGGAAAAGATCTACTATAAGTGCTGGAGTGGTTATTCTCTTTGATAAGAGTTTCAAAGGAGAAGTTCTGGATTTAGTCAGTGACAAACAGGGAAGAACTGTACTGGTGAACACTCTGATAAATAGCAGAAATGTTATTTTGGTTCATTGTATGCACCCTTTAAGGATTATAACAATTTTCTGGCTGAATTAAGTAAATACATGTATTTTTGGAATGGCAGTCTTTATATACTGGGTGGAGATCTGAACTGTATTCTAAATGAGGAACTAGACAATACTTCAAAAGGTTCCAGTTGGGATAGATATAAATCTAAATTACTACTATTTTTAGACCTAAATAATTTGGTCAATGTTGGAGAGATTTAAATGGGGAAATAAAGGATTTTACTTACTTTTCTTCCAGGTTTGGAATGCAGTCCAGACTGGATTACATATTTATTTCTAGGAACCTTTCCATAGAAAGCCTAAATATGTCAGCTAAAATAGAGACTAGACTGATTTCCGATCATAGCCGTTAGTTTCACTCTGTCCTTAAACTCAAAAGTAAACAGAGGAAAGAGGTTATGGTCCCTGGATAATTCCTTATTACAGGATAAACTACTTATAGGGAAATTATCAAAGGCCATCCAATATTTTATGTCTGACAATTCTATTTCTTAAGAAAATATAATAAATAGCTGGGATGCCTTTAAAACTACATTACGGGTTATCATTTCAGAAACCTCTTGGAGGAATAAACAAAGGTTAAAAAAAAAAGAGGTTGAAGACAAATTATGGTCCCTAGAGCAGACAGTTAAAGCCAGTGATACATCCAAGTTAGATGAACTTAAAATCTCAGGAGATTAATAGAATTGACAGAATACTTTAATATAAAAAGTAAGTGGGCCTGGCAAAATAAAAATTGGAAAACCAACAGCGAGTTAATTAGCAAAATTTTATCAAGTAGATTACACTCTTTAGAAAAACAACAATTGGATATCACCTCAGTACTAGCTGAGGATGGCCAAACTTTAACAGAGCAATCACAAATTTTGGAGGAATTTAAGTTTTATTCTAAATTGTATACCTCTGAATGTGAACCTCTAAGAGAAGAGCTTCTCTATTTTGAAAAATCTGTGGGTTCCAAACTAAATACGGCAGAAGCAGAAGCCCTTACCTAAGAAATATCTGGAAATGAGATCAAAAATGCTTTATCCCAGATGGTCAGATCCAAGGCCCCAGGGTTGATGGGTTCCTCTTGAATTCTGTATTACAATGGAAAATGTGATGGTTCCTTATCTACATATGTTATTGAACCAAATTATAAAGTCAGATAAGACCCCACCTTCTTTTGCACAGACCTATATTACAGTATTATTAAAACAGGGTAAACCTAGTAACAAAATTGAGAATTATAGACCAGTTGCAATCTTAAATACAATTATAAAATATTGGAAAAATGATAAACAATAGAATACTTCCTTTATTAGATAAACTGATACACTTTAATCAGACAGGCTTTGTCTCTACCAGAACAATTCAGTCAGGTTGATTAAAAATTCAGTTCCTGATTGAGTATTTACAAAATTCCAGCATTCCGCTGTGTTTATGGCATTAGATGCAACTAAGGCTTTGAAAGGCTGGAATGCCTTATCTTTTCAACACTCTCAAAGCTTTTGGTTTTCCATTGGACTTTGTTTCAATCATTCAGACATTATATGCTAAACCACTAGCTCAGATTAAGATCAACGGCAACCTTTGGAAGCCATAGAACTTCTCAGGGTGTTCGTCAAGGATGCCCCTGTCTCCTTCCTTTTATTTTAGGACTAGGACCCTTACTGAATGAAATTAAAGGAACAGGGTTATCTGAGGAATCAAAATAGGTGAAGAAGGAATGAAACTTAATGCCTTTGCGGACGATGTCTTGCTAACTGTATGGGGTCCAGAAATGAGTATACCAGAGATGATCTTAGTTATAAATACATTTTCTAGGGCAGCAGGTTATAAAGTAAATGAGAAGAAATCTGAAATTATTACTTTTCATGTTCAGAATCCAAGCATAATTCAACAATACATACACGCAACAGAAAAAATACAAGGCATGAGATATTTAGGAATCATCATCTCAAACCAAAGAGACTTACTCTATAAACAAAATTTCAAAGATCAACTGGATTCTTTGAAAAATAAACTTTGATGCTGGAGCAAGACTTCTTTATCCCTTTGGGGCAAAATTCAAATACTAAAAATGATGGCAGTCCCTTTTTATCATATAGGCTCCAGTCAATACCGACACCAATCCCTATGCCTTGGTTTAAACAAATTAATAAACACTTTAAAAACTTTATCTGGACTAGAAACAAGATAGAATCTCTTGGGAAAACTATGCCTACCCACAGACCAGGGTGACCTGGCATGTCCTGATATAGAGAAGTATCACTTAACATACCTAATGAAGACAGCTCTGAAGTGGGCCCATGATGAAGAAGCAGATCACATCCACCCTATCCTTTATAAATAACATAGTGTTGGCCCTTTGTTCAGAATAGCTGGACATCACACAAATAGCTTTACTGCAATGCAACAAGAAACTCTAAGAGTCTTATAATAAGACATATAGCCAATGGAGTAATTAGGTATACAAACAAAACAAAATGGCCCTGCATTTTTCTCCGGAAAATAAGATTTGGAACAACCCTAATTACAAAGCAAATGGCAAAACTCTGTTAAATAAAAATGGGTTGCAAAGGAATAATAAAATGGAACTGTTTTCTGGACAAAGGCCAATTTATATCATAGGATATTTTTAGGACAAAATATCAGTTGGGTCCAAGCCATTGTATGTACCTCAATCAACTAACTAGCCTTTACAAAAAGGATTATTCTAGATGGGAACGGGCCCCAAACAATAAAGATCTAGAGACAGCACTGGTAAAATTAAAAATAGCAAGTTTGCTAAAGTCTTAGCAGCTGATGGAAAATCTACAGAAATCATACTCTCAGATTTATTCGTTACTATCCAAAATGGGAAAATGAACTTAACTATAAATGAACAGTTTATCAATGGGGTTTGGCATGCAATGCCATCTCCCATTATGCATTATCTAGACGAGTTATCCAATATAAGATTATGAACAGAGCCTACTATTCTCCTCATAGACTGTATAGGATGAAATTGTCAAATGTAAATTCCTGTTGGCATTGTAATGATGAAAATGCTAACATGTTGCACATGTTTTGGGAATGTAAATCCATCAAGATCTGGTGGCACAATGCTTTCAAGATGTTGAGTAACATAGTTCTTACGTTTCTGCACTGGGAGGAGCCTAAATTTGTAATTTTAGAGATGTATAATATTAAAGGTATATCTGGAAAGGAGAATTTTTCCTTCAAGCCAACATTATGGCAGTCAAAAAACTTATTTTAAAATTGGAAACCTGAAGGCAACAACCTTCCCTTTCCTAGGTATGAATGTCAGCAACTTTTTGACAGCATTATAAAACTATGGATATTTCCATGACTTCACCATTGTGGGAGCTATATAACAAAGACCTTGAATATTGGCTACCAGAGGGTTTCAGTGTTTAAGACCTCATATGCCTGCTATCTGTGGATATTTATATATAATAGTAAATTGTGTTTCATACATATGAAACTAACAACCCCACCTTTACTTTTTCTTATTATACAGTGAAAGCTCTATGTGGAATATTGCATGATAGGTTCTCCTCCTCTTGCCACCTCTGTATATGGCATTGTAAAGGATATTATTACCAATAAAGTATGTGTAAAATATATATATATGTATGTTTTGTGAAAGGGATTGGGCTGCCAATCAAAGGATTCTGTCACCTCACAAGATGGGTTTATAAAATCCCGTTTGTGAGGAAAAATCGTTCATGAGCCGCATCTTGTTTTCATTTTCTCCCTAAACAAAATGTTGTAGCTTGCCCCAGGGCTGACTTCTTTTGCAAATGAAGCATGGGTTTTGTTCAGGTGATGCCTCTACAAACCCATGCCTTTGATTTCCTTCATTTTGGCCAAAAGTGTCCATTTTAAAATTTAAAATTCTTTGTTCATCACTTGCTTCTGATCCTCATTCACGAGGTGACAGAATCCCGTTTGTGAGCTGATCCCTCTAAGGGAACAGAATCCTTGATCATGACTTAGGAACCAGATGGTCCTATCTAGCAAACAAGGATCGGCTCATGAAGGGATTTTGACAGCTCACGTAAGAGGATAGTTTTTAATTCCTTGTTCACGAGGTGATAAAATCCCCATTTGGGAGCTTATCAAAATCCTCTCTTGTGAGCCAATCCCTTTCATGAGCTGACAAAATCCTTGATCGCAACTTCCAGACCAGATGGCCAAAATCTGGCGATAAAGGATTTCTCGCGAATAATTTTGACAGCCATAAAGGGGACTGACCTAGCGAGCGAGTTTTGCCACCTCGTAACTAGGAATTTAAAAATGTTGCCAGTGCACTGTAAATAAATAGTTTGGTCTTTTGGCTTGAAATTTGCAGGGTATAAAGGGGTTTCCAGAGATGTGAATTATGCTGTTTAGGTATAAATAAGTTAATCGGTTCCATAGATATGCCATCACGAGGTTGAGATTTTTCCCATAGGATAACACTGGGTGCCCACAGTGACTTTCAGTGCCCTTATCTCAGAAACGATGTGAGATACAGATTTTTCCTACCCAGCTGGTGGACTAAGCATGTGTGGAGGTTTTGAAGTCATGATTACAACTGCAGTGAAATTTTTTCATAGCTTGTATGGTTACTGAGATATTGGCAAATTAGTGTTACAAGGGTTCCTTTTCAGCCCTATAGGGCTACTGTATGGCTCTGTTATTATGTGTAAGTGGGAGCGCAGGGCACCAGGTCCCATGCTCCCACAGATGCATATCGTTATGCACAAATGGACAGCACGGTGTCCCACCAACATACCACTTACCAGTTACATGACACTTTCTCAATAAGTAAGGAAATTCATTGCAAAAACTTCATTAATGCAACAGTTAGTGTTGAAGTGACAAGTAGGGAAATGAGATGTTGGGGTTGGGCCTAACCCCTCCCAGCTTATCACCCCAGCCCCATCATCCACACACAACAGGCATTGGGGTGTATCAAGGGTTGTTAGGCTTAACTCACCCCATTCTCCTATGCTGTACTGTGTCAGCCTCTTTATACATGGAATGGGGTGAGAGTTGGGCATGCAGGCTCCTCTTGCCCCCTATGCCTGTTGGTGTGTGAAGATGGGGTATGGGGTGGTAGAATGAGGGGATTAGGGCTCAACCAACAACTCATTTCATCTTTTGTCACTTCAACCCTAACTGATGCATTAATGAATTTTTTGCAATTATATATATTATTACTTGGTATTACTTGGTATGAACAGACAAAGTAGACTATAGCCCATTGAACTGTCTTCCACACCATGTGGGTTTATGTTTGAAATAAACTCTGAGAAGATGGTCATTTAGTCTTTGCTAAAACTTTGAATGTTGGTAACACAACAATTTTGCTAGGTAGTGAGTTCCATATAATTTATTATTTTATTTATTATTTATTTAACATTGATTTACCAGGAAAGACATACTGAGCTGTAAAGCTCATTTCCAGATGTATCCTGTGAGAAAGGGTAAGGGATGGTACAAACAAGTAAATACTGTACATAGAAATACAATAATACATAGTATGTACAATAATATACATTATGAACTCTGGCGAGACAATGGAGGAGAGCTCTTTGAAGCCATGATGATGTCAGACTGCATACTCATGGCTTCAAAAACTTCTGACCACCAGACTCCTCACCCACAAGAAACCAATCTAAGGGCAACAGGCAGCAAGACAGTCCTGCTGAAATTGTGCTGGGCAGCAGTAGCTTCTCATTCGATCCCACTAGCAGTTTTGACAGCAGAGAAGTGCAGCAACGTGGTGACTCAGATTTGTTCTTTCCCTAAAAACAAGTTGCAAAGCAGAGACCCCTGACCAGAGCAATACAATGGCTGCTCATGGCAAAGATCAGTGAGGCAGTACCAAGAGAGCAACGAGGGCCAAATCATGTTTTCTACTTGATAGAAACAAACCAAAATCAGTTTCATAATGTGCCAATTGCACAGAAAGCTGAAAAGCAATGGGCAAGTACCTGTCTTATGCCCCAACTGGCAACAGCCAGCATCCTGTTTTAAGACCCTGCCCTCCAGATGGCAACAACACAATGGCTCCTACAGGCAAACCAGGAAAATAACTGCTGAGGCAAAACCAAGAAAAACAAACAGTTATCTATTTTGCCTAAGAGAGAAACACATGCAGGGACAATGCAGTTCATATCTGGAACTAGTCCTGAGAGAGTGAGAGTTCACGCTGCACTCCTCTGTAACCCACTTACAGCAGCATCATCTGCTGCCAGGAACTATTTTTTCCAGAAGATAGTCCTCCAACACCACAAGAAACTCATTTTAAAAAGGATTTAAAAGTTTTTTTTAATGTTCTACTTACAGACTTTGAAGCCAGTTCATAATTATAATAGAGCACTCCAGGGTGTGATATATCATGGGATATCATCACTTCTCAGGGTGCATGAGGCACTCAGCTTTGCCTCATGCCTCACAACACACCCAAGGCATGATGATATCCCACGTTATACCACACCCTGTTGTGCATTATTGCTTAATTAGCAAATAAGCTAGCAATGATAATACAGGTAAAAACAGATATCAGGTAAAAACATCAAAAGTGAGAAGTATTAGACACTCAATGGACGGTATCATCAGGAATATATGTAGGACAGAGTAGGGAGTAGAAGAGTAGAGAGATAGATACAAGAGGAGGGACAAAGGAAGAAGCATGGGATGGAGAGGAAGATAGAAGAGCTGATTTGGGATACAAAGTAGGGGTTAGGGTGGCTGAAAGAAGATGTAGTAGAGTAGGACAATAGCAGAGGAAGGAGGGTTAGAAAAGGAGATTGATGGAGGTGCAGGTGAGCGAGAAGGAAGTATGGGAGTGGGAGTGAAGGTGGAAGGAGGAGAAGAGGGATGAGGAAGAAAGTGGTAAGTACAGAAGTAGGGGTAAAAGGGGTGAAGGGATCATGCTAAGGGCATTTGCAGGAGGGGATAGTGTGGCTTTGAAGTGGGGAGGAGAGGGAGCATTTGCAGGTGGCAGAGCGAACTATAAGAGGAAGGAGTTCCAAAGATTAGCAGGGTGGAAGGAGAAACCAGATTGGCCAGCCTGGGATTTACAAGAGGGGAGCAAGAGGGATCGGATAACCTGAGTTACAGAGAGGATGAGGAGGGGGGTGTAGGGGAGAGGAGAGAGCTTAGGTAAGGAGGGAAGGAGGAAGGAGGCCAACCAGAATTTAGAAATAAAGGAGGCAGAGTGGGTGAGGCGGTGGTCTTTAAGGATGGGAGGAAGAGATCAATATGCAGAGAACAGTGGTGAGTCGGGGGCAAGCCAACACAAAATGGCAAAGGAGGGAAGAGGAGATCCAGTCTGGCCATGGTGGATTTCAATGCAGCACCATAGACTGTGTCAGCCATAATCAAAATGGGAGGATCATATTAGAGATAATGTCTGCAGGCAAATATAGGGATACAGCTTTTGTTCCTACAAAGGGCTGAGGGTGGAGTTTTTGAACATGGCGTCAGTGTGCTGAAAAAAACAAGGTGGTGGTCAAGCCAAACACCGAGGTACTTAAATGCTGGCACGCCATCAATTTTATCTCCATCTAGGTAAGGAAGGATATACATATTCATTGCAAAAACTGCCTTAATGAACCAATTAGGGTTTAGCTTAACCCCAAAAGTAGGAAAATGTGTCATTAGAGTTTCCAACCCTAACTCCCCCAAGCAGCAAAGGACAAGACCACATAAGCAACTAGAGACAGCCATCATCAGGTAAGACAAGCAATATAAACTATTTCAAGAGGACACACATTCTGTAGCAATGATACGCTACCTTCATGGATTTGTATGTGTGGCATGCATGCTGTAAGACATACACACTCACTCTGGTTGCAGACAGAATCCACGTATACTCAAAACACAACACCAATTCTGCAGAAGCACAGGCCTCTGCAGCCATAGATACAAATCCACAGTACCCAAATTACAGCAGTTCTTCTGTTCATGAAGCATAGGCCCTTATGGGGTTAGTGCTTCTATAGCCACATGTACTCATTCACACTGTAAGACAAAGACATACTTCTGCAGCCGCAGGTGTAAGATCATACAATTGACTTCCAACTGCAGATAAAAATGTATGACACCACAACTGAGACACTGCTTCTGGCTGCAAAGTTCATGCCCCTCTGGGGCCAGCCCTTCTGTAGCCACAGGTACTGATGCACACTATAAGGCATACACAAACTTCTAGCTGAAGAATCTCAGGCTCCTGTAGGGCCCTAACTTCTGCAGCCGCAGACAGAAATCCATGATACCCAATCTGCAACACTATTTCTGTCTGCGAAAGCACAGGCCCTTTGGGGCCAGTGCTTCTGCAGCCCTAGGTATTTATGCACACTGTATGACATACACACACATGAAATCCAGGAAGGTACTATAACACATAATCTGCAAACAGTTATTTATCATCTTACCTGATAATGCATGTCCATGGTTGCTTGTTTGGTCTTGTCCTTTGCTGCTTGGGTGGGAGGGAGTTAGGGTTGAAATCCTAATGCCACATTTCCCTACTGGGCATGTTGAACTCTAATTAGTGCACTAATGCATTTTTTGCAATGAATTTTCTTTCCTTTTGAAATAGTGAAATCATATTCTCATTAATATGGACCCCTTCCCACATGAGCAGATAGATGAGCAGGGCCCTCTGGGCCCTGCACCAAGAAAGAAGTCTGTCTGCCTGCAAAGTACAGGCCCTCTGGGCCCACATGCCTATCTAGCTAAGGGCAAAAGATTCAGGAGCTGTCTGGGGATCTGGGGAAACACAGAGGACCTTGCACTTCCATGTGTTCATACAGATGCAGATATGCAGGACCAAGTGTCAAACTAGCTGCAGAACTGCAGGGCCCTCTGGGTCCTGTGCTTGTGTGCAGCTGTGGGGTTAGAGATGCAGGACTATCTCTGCCCTATGCAAGAGAAGACTTTCCTTCACTGTGTGGTTACTTGTTGCCCGTGTGGTCAACACAGCAGTGTCCTTCACCAGGATGAGGTTGGTGTCACATGGCAGCACAGTCCCTCAGCTTTGGCCCATCCTGCTGGCTCACTGAGCTTATCCCTGAACTCAGCTCACTGGCACAAGATCACAATGTACCATCTGTTAGACCAAAGTGTGACCCAGACACTTTTCTTCATAGCTTTTTTGCTTCACATTTTGACCCCACATAATAAACTTCAGTGCTAAAATGTGCTAAATCACGCCTGACAGGTGGTTTCACAGAGTGATTGCAAAATCAGCTTTTGACCTATATTTGAACATTTCCACCATCCTTGTTCATAAGGTAGAGTCATGTAAACAGTATTTGTATTTATTTGTTTTTCTACAAAATCTCCATTGAGCAGTGCTCATTTGCAAGGAAGTCCAGGTCATGACAGGTAACAATATATAAATTAGCAGTGTTACATAGCATGTCATTGTATAACAGATTACAGAGTTTACAAGCAAGAAATACACAAGAATGTTCAAGTATGATAGTACAAATAATGCAAACTAAAGTAAAAAGCATATTCAAAATTTTGGACTAAAATATTGTAAAAATAAATAGTATATTCAAAATTTGGGCCTGAAATATTATACAATGGCCAAAATATGTGTAAAAGTATGTGAGACACACAAAAGTCACATTTTTATGTTGAAGCTGGTATTGCACTACTGTACGTAAAGTGCAACCTAACATTTCTTAAATCACACATAAAATCGTCCCCTGTTCAAAAACAAGAATTTTAAGTTTCATGAAAAGAATTCTTGGGCCACACTTAATGTGGGACCAAAGAATTCTTCATCCTCATATCAAAATCTCCATTAAGCCCCAAAGGAGTGTTTTAGTTCACACATAATATTTTTGGGTTGCACTTAAATGTGTGACCAAAGAAGTAATTAGAAGAAAAATTAGCATTTTTTTGTTGTGCACAAAACATTCTTGGGCCTCACTTACATGTGCAACCAAAGAGGTAATCTGGCAAAAACAAGCATTTTTGGTGATTTTTCAATTTACAGAGGAGCCTCCTTATTTATTACAGAAACACAGTGCAATTTCTAAGCTAAATGAGGCGATCATCTTTTTTCCTTGAGAAATAATTTAAAACATTTAAAAATTTCTGTTGGGAATAGAAAAGATTCCAGCAAATGAATCTGGAAAATGTCTGTCCAGAAAAGTAGGTCATAGTTTTGCCCAGTTTAATTGCTTTGCTGAGTGAAATAAAAAAAAACTAAGCAAATTAAATGCTGTTTCCAGTCATATCATCATCCCATCATTACACATATACACAAACAGAAAAGATGAAGTACTGAAGTATTGCTCAGAGATCTAAATACTAGTGATTCTTTTGCTTCCTTACTTCCCACAATAGGGGTAGGTTGTTACAGTGTCCCCAGAGCACTGTGTGCCTTGGCACTACCGCTGTGTCCTTAATGTGGAGAGAGGAGACTAGGGACAGGGAAAAAGGAGTTATAAGTGAGAAATGATGGGGTTCTGTGTTTCTCTCAGGTTAGGGGTTGCTGATGTCTCAACAGGTCTACACTTGCTGATGTCTCAACAGGTCCACACTGGAGGTATCTGGAGGAGCCTGCCAGGCTTGAGGTCTTGGTAGGGTCTCCAGTGTGGAGTGGCACAAGATTGCTTCAGCCCCTAACTGCCTGTAACACCGTGGAGGGGTTTGTTCAGTGCCTTGTGCACAGGGGCCTGTATGGGCTCCAGTTTATGGGGATTTGGTGTCCGTGCCTTGGGTTGGGACTGAGTTGGCTCAGTGCCTCATGGAGGAGGGTGTCAAGTAGGGAGTCCTAATACAGGCATCATCAGGGGAGCGTGTTGGGTGCCAGGAAGCCAGGTTGCACCGGTGGGCAGGCTACATATGCAGTCCTGTAGAATGGCTGGTTGAAGGATCAGCAGAGTGTCATTGCTCTCCACTGTGCAGGATTCTCACCCATGACTGAGGCTTTGTAGAGCCTGATGGGCTTTGGCTTTGGCAGCCCTTTTCCTAGGGTGGAGTAGGGGAGTTAATAACTAGAACAGCAGGCTCTTTTAAGCACATTCCTTTCTCTCTAGAGGCTCCCAACTAGGCCTATACAAAAAGAAATAGTTGTTTCTAAGCCTGGATTATAGAGAGCTTTCAACAGTATAAACTAATACAAATAACCATTTCTTTGGCCAGTGTTATTACCATTTTAAACATAAGGGTCCATTATGTAAGTAAACTCCTCCCACTGGTCAGCATGGTTATGCAACAATTCATTATAGATACAGGCAACTGGGGCTGCTATCTTCCTATCTACAAGTCTGAACATGCTGTTTCACGTCTGAACATGTTGTTTCAGGGACTTCCTGGTTCAGTCATTATTTTATCAGTTTTAGCCTTTTTATTTTATACTGGGCTAACCAAGTTTATACAGTATTGTATAAAATAGGAACATTCCTATCCCTTTAATTTGTTTCCTTGTACAGTAGCAGCAGTGTTCAAAGTTCATTATCCGCTGCTTCTGCTGTGGCATCTTACAGGCTTCTGGTAAGTCTTTCTTATAAGGGCTGTCACACTGAGTAGCTGCAACGCAATAATTTTTTAATAAGAACTGCATCCAAGTACTTAAGGTAATATCCTCACTCATTTGTTTGTGTATTTCAATTTATTCATCTCAGCACTATAGCACTTCTTAATTCTGTGCACCTAATGCACTACTAATAATTTTATTTATTTAATCCAAGAAAATTTTAAATGCACATATGCACTTTATATTGTTCCAAATGCACTTTTATTCATTCATAGGCATTTTATGCCCTACAAGCACTTAATAATTTTGTTGCCAGTTGGCATACTGGACTTGCACCTGGTGCTTCATAGGAATGTGGTGGTGAGGGACGGATAAATTGAACAGGAAAATAAGGTAGTAGAAGAGGTATAGAAAGAAAGAAAAAGACTGATGTAGATGGACAACCTACATCAGGGCTAGAAAAGGCAAAGGATAGGGTAAAGAAGTACTGTTGCATAACAGATTTATAGTACAAAGAAAAGATGATAGGATAGACATCCCTCCACCAGGGTACAAGGCCTGACAGAATGCAGTTCTGCCATAGCTATCCCGAATTTATTGGGGTTTGCGGTCATGTGACCTGTCTTGAGTTTTCTAAGTGCCCATATTCCCATTAGCAAATTATACTCATTGGCCACTAGGAGTCACTAGTGAGTACTAATTGCTACCTAATCCCTAGCTACTCTCATCTCCAACTACCCTACTTTTTCCTCTGCCCTAGTGTTAATTCTCCCTAGTTCCTTATTTCATTACTTGTTTTCCACCTGATTCAAGGCAGCTTTGAATCCCCACCTTCTACACTGAAGGCAGCTGCCCTACTGCTGTGCTATTACTGCAGCTCTATTATCACTTTAAACTTCTGCATCTATTATACCATCCACTCTGTTGCAGGACAGAAGTATGGAGGCTGACACTGGTCACCCCACCCCTTAAACTTGAGAATCTGTCCACAGCTGTCTCTCCCCACTCCCTTAGCTCTTCTGTTGTTGTTTTTTCAAAAAAAACAGCAAAGGCAGTTACAGAATTGATCTTGATCTGCCTACCCCAATTCTCTGCAAGCCCACTTGAAACATCTGGGATAAAGCCTCAGTAACCCCTCTCTCCCAACCCATAACCTCACTTCCCAGGACCTGACTATGTATGCCCATACCCTATCCCTTCTTATACAATAGGAGTGAGCAGATAACCCATTAGATAAAACAGGTATTCTCACTGTGAGTGATAACTCTAGTTATCACACTGTGATTACATCATCACAGTGTGATAACTCCAGGTATCACACTCTGATTAAATCATCACAGTGTGATAACTCCATCAAACAAAAACAAAACCACACAAAACACACTCTTATTGTATAAAATGGATATGGTGGGCAGCTATGTGATAACTAAAATATCAGCACTCTTGGCAACTGAGCTCAGGTTATATCACTCATGGCTCCCGCTGCGAGCCACTCATGATAACCCTGGGCTGACTTTACACCATGCTGATATTTTGGCTACCACATAGCGCCCATTACATATCCCCTATTCTGCCCTCATTTTCCTCCCCACTCTCCTCTCCTTCTCTTCCTGCACTCACCCTAGCCCACTGTCTCTACAACTGCCTACCTCATAATACCCTGCATCTTCCCCTGTAGACTTGCTACTCTTCTCCCTCCCTTTCATATGCCTGTCTGTCACCCTCCCCACATCTCTCCTAGCATCTTACCACTGCAGATGTTAACCTTGCTTCCCTAATCAGTGCCGCCACACTGCTCCCAACATCAAGTTTCACACTTGGAGATATAGGCTCCTGCAACCTATTCATTCCTTCTCCTCATCCTCCTCCTCTCTCTCAGGGGACAGTGATGCAACCCTGGCACCATAGCTGCACCCACTCCTCTTGGCTCACACAAGGCCTTTCAATCACCCATATCAACATCAGAAGTCTCCTGCCCAAGATTGACCCACTAACTTGCTGGATAGCTGAGCAAGCTCGGATGTACTATTCCTAACAGAAACTTGTGTCTGCTAAACCCTGACTCCTCCCTCATTCTTCCAAACTATACTCTACACAGGCAGGACCATGGTAAAAGAGCTGGTGGTGTAGCTATCTACACAAACAGCCACTCATGTGCTCACTCACAAAGAGCTCACCTCAGCTCCCACAAACTCCTTGTGGTTCAACTCTCCTTCCTGCCTCACTCCACATTTCCTAGGTGTGCTCTATGCACTCTCCCCACCTATCCTGCAACTCCCTCATCACCACCACCCTTACCAACCTGTGACCCTAGCATCCAGAGGGAACTGGTCCTTATGGCGATTTCAACTTGGACTGGCTAGCCCCCTCTTCAAAAGCTCACACCTCCAAAATCGAGGTCCCTTAATCTTTTTTCATATTGAATATGTTTATTAAGGTTAACACCAAAATAATAACAAAGGACTACAACACAATTAAACAACAGTTGAACCTGATTCCAAAAACTAAGTATCTATATTATAAGTAAGAACATATGAAGTAGAGTAAAGCGAGGACTTAAAATAAAATATAAACACAATCCTAAACAAAAACACAACAAACCCAAATCCTACCACCCTGACCCCCACCCTCCACCACCAGAGGAACCTACAAGTGAAAAAAAAATCAGCATAGGAAAAAGGAACAGTATGGCGGTAGAATCAGAGGACTACATAGGTGTCAAGTCTAGTAACACTGCGAGAGAAGTGTGAAAGGCACCAAAACCTCAACTAGTTATAGTGTTAACAAAGTATACAATGGTTCCCATATCTTTTGATAGATACAAAGACGGTTCAACAAACTAGCTATAGTTTATTCCACTGTAAGACGAAAAGGATATCCTGAAACCATTCAGTCACAGTGGGACATTTTGATTGAGCCAATGCCGTATTATGACCTTCTTCGCACAGACAGAAACGAAATATATGCCACTGTTGGACACTCGATCAGGATATCCCTGTAGTCCCTCAGTATACATATCTCAGGGAGGAAGGCTTCTGACAGTCCCAATAAAGGGTCTAATCTATCCCGGATAGCCACCCAGAAGGGAATAACTTTTTCACAGGACCACAGAATGTGATATAATGTACCGGGGCCTTTTGACATCTAGAGCATTTGCTCAGAGGAGCCTACCTATTTTATGTAACTTGTCAGGATATAATAAAGATTGTGCAAAACCTGAAATTGAATGAGACTATATTGGTCCTATTTAATATAGTTGTACAAATGGTTCCAAAGACGCGCAAATTACTGGGAGAATCAGCAGGTGGCAGGACCTGGTCCCAATAGTAATATAACTGGCTTTCTGAATCGCCACAAGGGAGCGAGCTGATGCAAGTCCCTTAATCTCACCCAATTGATCAGTGAACCCACCTGCTACAACCCCAGCTCCCAAAACCATTCTCTATTAGACAGGATCCTTACCTCCCACCCTCACAGAATAGCATCCTCCAGTGTCCTCTCTAACGCACTAACCGATCACTGTATTACTTACTGTATTAAGAAAACACAACTGCCCAAATCTGCCCCCAAGTACATCAACACTCACCCTCTAAACATGTTGTACACCAATGCCCTCCTAACCAGTCTATACCAAGTCAACTGGCAACCTGTCTACTCCAGCCCCTGATGTTGACATGGCCCTCTCTAGATTTCTGCATACCTTTACAAATATCTGGGATGCCCATGCCCTCTGAAAAGTCCAGGGTCAAGAAGCGGAACCACCTCAGGATTACTGCATCCATCCTCACCAAATGCAAGGAAAGAGAAAGGCTTGGTCAGTACTTTAAATCCAACCCCAACCCTCAGAACAAGCAAGCTTTTAACACTCTCCTTAATGCCTGCACCAAGACCATAAGAAAAGAAAAGGCAGACTACTTTAGATTGCAACTCTCACATGCTAAGCCCCTCTGTTCTGGAAAGTTGTACACACACTCCTTGACCCACCAGCCCAGCCCTGCATCCCCACCTTCAAACCTCACAGCCAACCAGTGACTGACCCGACCTGCGCCTCTGAAATCCTCAACCAGATTTTCACTTCTGTGCCCTACTACATGGCTCCCCAGTCCCACCACCACCTCCCTTAGCAATGACTTCAAGTTCACCCCTTACTGAACATGAGGTTTGCAAAGCCCAACTCTTGCTTAACCCTGCAAAGACCAGCCGGACAGGATTCACCTCAAGCTCCTGCAGATCTCAGCTCCTGCGATTGCCAAGCCCTTACACATCTCCTTAACCTCTTGTTTTCCACAGGAACAGTCCTTCTAACTTGAAATTGGCCCATGTAATTCTCTTCACAAAGGCAGTGACCCTCCCTTGCCAGGGAATTATGGGCCCATCTCGCCCTCCCAGCCCTAGCCAAACTACAAGAATCCTTGGCCCACACCTGACTAGCTGACTACCTTGCAACAAACAACATCCTCTCACCCCATCAGTCTGGCTTCAGGGAACCCATTCCACAATTTCCTCCTCCTGCACATCACCAACCATATCAAAATGCCTCCAACCAAGGCTTCCTTACTGCAGCAGTGTTTCTTGATTTAGCCAAGGCACTTGACTCAGTATCCCACCCTCTTCTCCTGCAGAAGCTTGAGGTGGCTGGACTTGCCCTCATCACTGTAAGGTGGTTTCAATCTTATCTATCCACCAAATTTCAATCTGTTAGAATCGCTGATACCATATCCCTCTCCCTATCCTGGCGGGTGTCCCTCAAGGCTGTTCTTGGTCTTATCCTCTTCTCCTCTTCATTAATGACCTTGCCTCCTCCTGCACCAGTTCATCAATACACATGTATGCAGATGACACCAACCTCTTTACCTCCGTCCCAACCTGCTTGAAGTCCAAGCTACTCTACAAAGCGACTTCAACAACAGTCATCGCTGGTTCAGCCAAAACCAACTGAAACTAAACACCACCAAAACTGTTTCCATGGTTTTCAGCACTGCCCAGAAACTTAGCTGTACAACCCCCTGTCATCTCTCTTGACAGCTCCCCACTTGACCAGTGTCACCAGATACAAGTACCTGGGCATTTGGCTAGATCCCCATCTGTCTTTTTAGCTCACATTGAATCTGTCACCTCAAGCTGTGCCCCAAACTCAGCATGCTGTACCAGAACAGGAACTCTCTCCTGTTACCTGCCAGACGTGAAATTGTCACTAAAATTATCCTCCCCATACCAGATTATGCAGCTCTGCCCGTAACCCCTTGCCAGGCTGGATGCCCCTAAACTCATTTTGCTGCTTCACTACAAACTCCCCTATGCACCCACCACTGTGATCTTTACTCCCTCCTCAGATTAAGCCCTTATCTCACAGGTGCTATATACACACCCTCAACCGTATATCTACTGTAAGTACTGATTTAACTTGCTTCCTTCCTATCCTGAGGACTATCTATCCTCAGACTCCCCTATCCCCTATGAATTCAGGCACAGAAATGAAAGATCCTTCACCCTGCCTGACCCTCTTCCGCAGCTGGCAAAGCTGCTTTCTCCCACGCTTCCTGCTTGTGGAACAACCTTCCTGTGCTATCAGAAACTCACTCTCTCACTCTAGCTGCAAGCAACAGCTACATCTCTTCCTCCACCTTTATGCCGCTGCCACCACTGGAGCTAAGCCCACTACCTCTACTGACTTTACCTTCCTACAACCCTCCCTAGCACTTGTTAAAGATTCATTATGTAGAGCACTTACTATTGTATTGTTCACCTATAGAGATTCATCACATGTCCTGTTTTTGCTCTCATTGCTGTATTATATTGATTGTAATTAGTTGCTAGTGTTCTGTTAACTAGTTCTCTGCATTTATTGTTTGTATTTCCATTGCTTCTTCCCCCAGATCACACCTGAATCGAGCCCTGCTCAGTGTGCCTTTCCGGTTATCAAATGTTTAAATAAATAAATAAAAATAAATAAGCAGGAATTCTGAGGGACACTCCTCAAGGAGTGTGTATTGATGACTTTGCACCTGGAAGGTGGAGAGGGATATTGTACAATGGCTACAGAGGAGGAGGGATGCAGAAGTGACCATTTCATATACCAACAATGTTTAGGTAATGAGTGTTATTTGGTAATATGGTCCATTCCTGTTAATTGGGGCTGGCTGTTTGCAAGGTTCTGTCATGTGGGAATCCCAGAGGGCAGTTTGGCAGGGCTAGTACCCTACTCTAGTTGGTCTGGCAGTGGTGCCCCACCTGTGCATGCAGGATCCTTAGTATGCCAAGGTATGGTGGAGAGGCCAGACTGGTGATTTGTGCTAAAACATTAATGATTTTGTAGATAAGGGCACCTTTTTCAGCATTCTGTTCTGCCCTGTCAAAACACAGATGAAGCAAGCTCCTGCCTGAGACATCTACAAAAAGTCAGGCATTAAGTAAGAATAAATTGGGGAGAAACCCTTCGCTGGCTGCTATGTCACCTTTTGAATCAGGGACAATAAAGTCGATAATGGCAACTGAAGGTCAGGGACCCCTAAGGAAACTGCAAGCGTTGACCTCAAGAACTACAGTACTATTATGTGCAATGTGTAATATGATGAATTGCAAGAGCTCCTGACTCCAGGTCACAAAAGAGTTTGTACTTAAATAAACTACTATGAAATCACCACAGTAAAGGCTATGGATGAATTACCACCCTGTGTGTTCAGTAATTAATTTTATGCCTTGGCTTACCAGTCTCTGGAGGAACTGTGGCAGCTGTGCTATATCTGGTTGTAAGGGAATCTTATCTAGTCATAACACCAGTATACCCCTAGACATGGGTATCACCTCGGCCATGCTCACCCCATCAGGACATACATGGAACTGACTGCCAGGCAAAGCAGGGTTGCACTAGTATTCCATGGGGAGGGTAACATTGCCACCAGAATTTTGAATGCATGAATTCAATGGTAAATAATAATTCCATATACTGTATTAAACTGAAGCAGACATACTTCAGAAAAAAGGCAGTGGGGAAAAGGAAGACTTAAAGAGCTAGTGGAACCAAAACTGGCAAACAGGAAAAAGATTCAAATTTTAAGAAGTAGTTGGCTGTACCTTTTATTTCTGGAATTTTTTTCTTTTGCTCATAAGAAAGTTTTCTATGTGATATTATACAATGGTGTCTGGAAATCCACTATCCTGATAGGTCTGCCATAGTCTTTACCAGTGGGTAAATCCCAGCATAACCCATGGGTACAGTTCCAGCTGTCCCAGCTGACCACTTTACAACACAAAAATCAGTAACTGTTTTCTGCTTTTGTTTTCCACCTTCACTTTAGCTGCAGTGTCGGCTCCATCCTAGCTCTGTCCCCACGATTGCCACAGCTCTTTAAACTGCAGCTCCACAATACATGCTCCTTCAAGCAGTTTAAAGTTCCCTGCATCATAAATATCACAATCACTGTACCCCCAAACAAAGAAAAAACACTGAGTTGGAGTATCACTTCATGTCACTAGGTCCCGACCGAAAAGCATCAGTAGCCTTGAAACCATAATGCTCCACAGTTTAATTGTACATCCATTGCTGGTTGCCACTCCTACCAAACCTCTCTCTCATTAAATTGCTGCTGCCACCCACCCCACTGAAGTGACCTAATGAACCCCTGCCCGCACTTCACCATAGTTCAAATGTACGCTGTTGCTGGTTTCCTCTCCTAACAAACCTTGCTCTTTCTCTCATTAAATCACTGCTGCCATCCACTCCTGAAGTGACTTAACAAACCCCTGCCCACACATCACCATAGCTGTCAGGCTACCATAGTATAAAATAAAAGATCGGTACCAGAGTATAAAAGTAAAAAAAAGTACCAGTTTCTGATTGAATGGCACCTGCTGTGAATACTGAATGTGTGTACTGAATTGGGTGAATGAGGCTGACATGCTGCCTATTCCTCTCCTATGTGGTTATCTTTGGCAGGCATACATCAGGAGTCTGTTATACAAAATAAAACTGAACATACTGTACTATTATTGTAGCCATACCCTAAGTTGGGAGGGGTCTTCATATTCTACCTAGCAACAGGGAACTGTTTTTTATGGTATAGCAATAAATAAAAGAAAGATTATTGAAACTGGCACTAAAACCTGTGTTTCTTTACTTTTTGTCACCATAAAGGGGGACATTGATAATTGCAATAAACCACTCCAGGGTGTGAGTTATAGGATTTACTCACTTCTGGTGCAGATTTAGTTACTTGGCCTGTGGCCTCATGACCAAACCACCAGACATGAGTCAATCCCAGCATAACCCACACCTGTCATGGTTTATTGCTTAAATATTGTGCTGGATGTATAGCCTGGCAGCTGACGTATTCGCTCTTCCCGCCCCCACACTACATCATCAGCATTACGATCTCACTGACTGTGACATCACAGGTGACTGACCTGGCAACTACTATGGCTGTTCCTATGCAGCAGTGACGCACAGTCAGTGAGGTCACAGTGTTGCTAATGTAGTGGTTGGAATAGAGCTAGATATGTCAGTTACCAGCTAGTGTGTTGTTCCACACATCACCCCTACTAACATCAGGTAAACAATCTTCTAATTAACCAAACGGAAATGAAAAAGTACTTCAGATGTCAAGTTAATGGTTTATTGCTTTAAAAAGCGAATATTATTTTTAGGCAGCACACTATCTCTTTAATATAAAGAAAGGGGAAGGTGGGGAACACAGGTAGAGGTACATGCAGAGCACACCCAAAAATTTTAAGACAACATTCCTGTACTTAAAACCTTATTAATTTGAATCACAGACTGGGGAACCTGTTCAGGAAAAATCTTCAACTTCCCACCCTACTCACCAAAATCTACAACTCTTACCCCCACCAACACCATCACTAACATGATGAATTTAGCAGTTTGAAAAGATGTAGTTTTACATTAAAATGCTTAGATTGGTTGAAATACAAATGGGTTTATTACTGTAATCTGAATTCAAATGAAGTGTCACACATAGTTTCTCCTGGGGATGTTGAGATTCAGTTAGAGCACAGACAGCTGTATTTGCAAGGCAGTGCTAGCTTATTTAAAACTATATACAGTAGGTAAGTTTATAAAATGGTAAGGGAAAATTCCTGAAATCTGATTGACTGTTGTTCATGTACAGTAGCAATTATGTTCCACACATGGAAAATAAAAGTGCTGCCAAATGCACTGATCACCACTGGAATCATTACGCTAACAGAATGTTAAGAATTCAACTGGCAGCCATTGTTTTTGCCCTGTAACTGTAAGCATCACATTTACTTGCACTGGGCCCTAAATATTATACCACCTACAAAACAAAATAAAACAGATTAATTAAATGTTGTTTCCCTGATCATCACATTCTCCTTACACACACAAACAATTTAGAAACATTAAGTATTGTTTATAGTTTTCATTTCAACTGTTTCTTTGCTGACAATGAAACCCCCCCTTCTATCTTTATCTGCTCATCAGGGAAATATCTTCTGCTTGCCCTGACAGTGAGATAATTGAGTCTCTGGTTGTAATAGAGGCCTTTGTTTTGTGGGTGTGGGTGTGGTGTGTGTGTGTGTGTGTGTGTGTGTGTTAGGAGAGTAACTGTCTACCAGTGGAACTAAGCAGAATGTTGAATCCATGTATTCCATAGTAAACATTCTGTGACAAACATTCCATATCTTGAATGTGGGAAAACAGAGAAAAAAAAAGGCAGGAAGAAGAATGTAGGCAACAATACAATGACATCATCAATGACATCATTTGTAGTGGATGGAGGACTATTTTATCATAAATGCACACAAGTAAACCTATTGTTTCTACATATAAACATGCTTTTCCCAACTGTAAAAGTTTTTAACAAAGGGCCCATTTATAAGTGCTCTGGGATGTCGTGGAACACATTTTACCACCACGACCAGCGGCTAAGTCACTTGGCCTTTGCCTTGTGCCTTATTATGCTCCCTGGCAGTGCAGTAAAATGTGTTCCACATACACCCCATCATGCCTTATTGCTTACATATCACAGTGGTGGTTAGTGTTTGGTGGGTACATTAAGTGACTGGGTGGACATCTTTACTAACTACGGAGGACTTCCAGGTTTGGGGAGATGTCTCATTAGAGTACCACCAATTCTATCTGTAGGAGGAGAAAATAAAATGATCAACAGCCTCCGCTGATGTGACCAGAGGATGACAAGCATAAAAAAGATCATTTAATTTTTTGTAACACATTCTCTGCAGTCACCTACACATGACTTTGAATTTGGGACTATTTTAATGATAGGTGGATGCACTGTATTATGATTTATTGATATTGTTAACAAAATATTTAAATAAAGATTTATGTATTTCATGTTTAATGTTTTTGGAGTTGGACCCATTTTATAATCACAATAAGACATTCCAGACATTGGTTATTGTGAGATTTCCTCTTCTCATGTGGTTTAAAGCACTCAGCTATGGCTCATGCCACGCCATACAAGGCATGGGTAACTCACACAACAACCTATTCCCTGTCATGCCTTATTGGTTAGTTCAACTCTGACTACAGTGGCATGGTAAAATATATAATTTCACTTAACATCCGGCCTTCAGACCCTCTAAGGTGAAGAAACTGGGAAGAGTCCTGTCCCAATCAAGCAGATGCTTATAACAACCCTGTATGGTTTAGACAGTATTAAGGACCCCAACTCACCAGGTTTATATTAAACAAATATATATATGTTCTTAATTCATTATGACCTGTCAGTCCTTCTGCAGACTCATATCATTAACTTCACACTCACATGTCGCTTCAGCAGGATTATGGTCTGCTAATGCACATGCCTGCTTTGTTTTGCTGTATTTCATTTTTATTCTGTTTATTTTTCTTTTCAGCATATAGTATTAAAAGTGGAGTACCACTTGCTGTTTACATTGCTCCTAATGTAAGCTTCTTTCCTTCCCTTTTAGTTTGTTTTTCTTTTTACAAGCTGTTCATTTTCATGTCCTTTCTGAAATTCTGAGCTGTTTAAATATTTCTCTCTCATACTGGACCTCATCTGTCCATTTATTCAGCTTCAGTGGCACAAATCACATCTTGGCTGCTTTAAACTTTCAACGTTGCAGCTTGTATTAAATTTGCTTTTTCTCTGTCTCATTGTTTGACTGCTGTAGCCATGTGGTTCTCTTTGCCTCTGGTCTCAGCATAGCTACGAAAAACAAATTTAATAATGTTGACTCATCCTCTCCAAGCTTATGGAGAAGGATAAAATGGCTTGCCTATAAGGCCTCTCTTCCCAGTCCACCTGGGCCCTGCACACAGAATGTCGAAACAAGCACAGAAGTGTGTAAAAGAGGTATTAGGAGTAAAAAGCTCTCATTGTAAGCAACTTTTCAACTCCACTGCTCACAACCCTAGGCTTTTTGGTGACAGGTTAAACATATGCTGGGCAAAACCAGTGTTCACTCCCTTCAGACATGATCCTTAATGATGTTACATGTTCGAGTAGCATGACCATAGCTAATGCTTTTAACAGTTTCTTCACTAACCTCTCTGCATATCCCTAGGTCTCCCATGCAATATCCACACCTCCTCCCAGTAGTAACCCATCTCACAATACCCTCTCACCCGGTGGCTGTCCACCTTGTTATTTTAAGAGGATTGGTATTCCTGAAGTCCATAAGCTCCTTTTGCAGGTTCCTATCTCCAAATCTGCAGGCTGTGATGGCATTAAGCCTTACCTTATCAGGCTTGTGATGCTTTGAACTTGCCCACCCCATTGCCAGACTCATTAATTTATCCCTATCCTGTGGTGTGGTGCCTGGTGTCTGGAAAATCTCCAATGTGTTACCTATTTTCAAGAAAGGAGATCATAAACTGATCAACAATTACACGCCCATAGCCATACTCCCAGTCCTAGACAAAATCCCAACTCACCACTTACCTTACTGCCCATGACCTCCTCTCACTAATGCAACATGGCTTCCATAAAGGGCACAGCACTACCACTGCCCTGCTCTCTCTCACTAATCATATTGCCTCAGGCATGGACAGAGGCTGTCTTACAGGTACAGTCTTCATTGTCTTAATGAAGGCTTTCAGCCTTGTTGACCACACTTCTCTGTGATAAACTAAGAGATCTGGGTATATCTCCTACTGACAACTATGGTTCAGAAATTATCTAGTAGATAGATTGCAAACAGTTAAATTTGATTTATCCGGTCTGATCCTACCCCAGCACTTGTGGGGTCCCACAAGGGTCTCTCCTGGGTCCTCTATTATTTGTCTTACATATAAATCATATCACTTTTTGCCTATCCCACTGCTCTGCTGTACAATACACAGAGGATCTGGTCCTCTACACCAGATCTAATGATATCTCAGACATTAACCAACATCTTACCGCTGACCATCTGTCAGTCCACAATTAGCTGTCCCATAACAAATCCTTAATGTGTTCAAAATTCAGACAATGCTCGGGACTCCTCAGATTGGGACAGTGCCTAGTCTCCATATCTGGTGCCTACTAAGATGGCACTTTAGTCTTTGTGGTCACCTTATTTACCAATCTAGGTATCAATCTTGACCCCACACTGGATTTCTCTACATGTGAAAGGTGTCTGCAAATCTCTCAGCTCCATGTAGGGTATCTGCTACAAAGTCAACCATAATCTGACCCCCAAGCTAGGTTAGCTATTGCAAGAGGCATGCTCATTCCCAAACTCTTTTATGATGCTCCTGTTTTTATTTCTTTATTGGCCCCAATAACACTCTGAGATGGGATGTAGCCTATAACAACATCTGTTGCTTCACTCTGGCAATGCATAGTCTGGCACACCACTGCTCCCTCTACAGCAGACTTGGCTGGCTTCCCATCCCAGGCTTGTGACCTCTCGCTAGGGGCATCATTTGTGGCATCCTTCAAAATCATATGCCTCAGATCCCTGTCATGCTCCTCAACCCTGTGCACAATATAAACCCCATAATGTCTGGAGTAAATGCCACATTGGAGATCCCCAAACCTTGAACCATGACTGGGGAATCTCTTTTCCCCTGCTGCACCAACATTATGGAACTACATTCCAGCTGAGATTCAAAATCCCTCAGCATCCCTATTTCATAATAGGTATCATGAACACCTACTCAAAATGTCTAAGTGTTCCTGCTCCTAAATCGTATTTAATTCTAGATAAGTTTTGCTGCTTTTGTGTCTTCTTGTTTGCTCCATCATGATAACTAACTTATTTTGCACAGTTAGACTATGGCTGTTTATCTTCTCTATGTATCTTATCTCTGGTCCCCAGTGGATTGGCAGATCTGTTTCACTGTTTTTTTTATGTTTTAACATTTTATATACTGTTATTCCACTTATGCTGTATCATACAACATTTTGCTCTGCTTGACTTGTCTTTTGACTTGTACCATTCCTTGTTATTGCATTTCATGTATGTAATCTTCTGGTCATGCCTGAAAATGCATTTGTTTGCCTAGTGTACTTACCAGGTCAACAAAAACTTAAAATAAATAAATAATCCTGATAATGCTATGTGTGACGAATGAAATGTTGATGGTAAGAGTCTGCAGAGGACTCATAAATCCTAATGAATTAAGAAAATAAATGTTTTTAAATATAAACCTGGTGAGATGGGGTCCTTAATGCTGTATAAACCATACATAGGATTGTTACTGTAAAAATATATGAAATATACTGTAAAAAGAACTCATTTGAATAAGTGCTGGAGCACTTTCTTTGTTAAAAATAAATGACTGCATATGAAACATTTTCTTTGCTGTATTTGCATTAGTAGTATTCTTCAAGTCAGAATGCCTGAATATACAAAAAGAACAAGATACTGTACTATCCTCGATATTATCTGTACCATGTTTATCCCAGATCATTTGTTTTCAGGGGTAATCTGAGAAAAAAAAAATATCCTTCTCTGAACAGCTAAACTGTTCTCTGAAGGATTCTTTGTAAATGTTCTTTGTGGTGGACTCGAAGCTCTAGATTTGGTGGAGGGGGCAGCTGTCCTTCCTAGGAGGTAACATTCTCTGATAGTATTCAATAGAGAAGGTGACAGAAGTAGGAACTCTCATATAATTTTGTAGGACAGGGTTGAATTCTTTTGGGTTCCAGCACAGTTCATCCCCTGCAATAAAATAAGCATTTTGCAACTTAAACAAGTACCTAGGTGGGTTTGGATGGGTAGGGGAGTTAAACTTTATTTCCAGAATTTGCGTAAGCTACAAATAAAAGAAACATTAAATGTGGGTATCCACATACTTTCTTTGGGAATCTCAGTATTTCTGTAAATTGCTTTAAATTTGCTTAGAAGCTCATACTTTGCCTATGTGTGTTTTGTTAACACTGATTGCATCTACCACTGAAATATATGTCTCTGTACCCCTTCCCCCAAAGGTTGCACCTGAAACAAACCTCTGGTCAACGTGCATTTCCCCTACTAGTTTTCAGTAAATAAATAAATAAGCGTGGCACTGATGGATAATGGGCTTTGCCATACACCATTTGAACTCTGACTCAGGTCATCCATCATATATCTGCTCAGTGGTAGAAGGAAACAACAGGCAACCAAGATGGCAGTATGGAAAATATCCATTTACATTTCTCCTGGCATGTTAGGGACTACACTTGTGTGGATCCTGCAGATTGAATTGTTGCTATTATTTCAGTATAGCTTGAAAAGTGATGCCCTAGGGACACTTATGGCCGGGGAAGGGCTATGTGCTTCTATGTGGGTGACCTTGGGGTGGGGAGAAAGTCTGGGTTTCTCGGTCCATGTAGAGGTACCACCTTGGCCTTTCCCAACAACACTATGGTGGGCCAGTGGGTGTATCAGGACATCAGGTCACGGGTTTGCTGTGAATGCATGAGTGTCCACATGGCCCAATGTGTATGAGGGAGGGAGGAAAGCTTGTCAAGGGCATCGATACTTCAGCACACTTGTACATGAGAAGAAATACTCCTCCCTTGTCAGATGATGGCTTGGTGCTGGCACTTTGGCCCTGACCAACACACCTGTCTCTTCATTAGACATGGTCATACCCTGGTTGGGAGGTGCCTCAACCCAAGGATCTACTCTGGGGGACAAGGATGGAAGAACAAGAGGTGGGTTTGCTGGTCGCTGGTGGTACAGTAGTTTGAAGTTAAGACTGTGGGGTTAGTCAAAGCTTGTGTAAAGTGATGCACATTTGGGAGGATTGGCATTGACATGCAACATGTGTATGCAGTAGATGCATAATGTAAGGAACTCTATTCAGGCATTTTGAACTTAGTGGCTTAACAGGTGCCCCATTCACAGTTGCTGTTTGGGATGGCATAATATCAATGCATTTTAGTCATATCATGTCACTGCCAACCAGTAGTGCTAAAATCAAAGATCAGAGCATGTCCTGGGGGGCAGGGTCTCCGTCGACAGAGGCACAATGCAAATTAGCATTCCAGCTGTTAGAGGGTGCAAACAGGTCACTGCATTGTATTGCACAGTGCCATCCTGTAGACACAGTTGTAATGGAAAGCCTTTGATCCTGCCACCCAGAATTCCCCTGCCCATGCAGTAAGAACCCAGGTGGATTAGTAATCCTCCCATAGCCTATTGGCTGGTCACCTGGTGGTGCAGTGGTCCTCATCCCTAACCATCAGTTTGTTTAGACTTGGTAGTGGACCTCTCCCAGCTTCTGTTGCATCTTATCCCCGATAGTCACATTGTCTTACCTCAAATCCTTGCAAACTTGGGGACTGATGTGCCAGGACACAGCTCTGCATCCCCATTATCTCCTGAAAATGGACATTTGATGCTGTAGGGTTCTTACCCAGTTAACCTCCTGGTTTTTAAGAGGCAGTAACCTGAGCAAGGCACAGAGACTGCAACTGGGCTTGTAATGGGCTACAATTCTGTCAGTGGTCCTGCAGGGACATGGTGACATAGAAACCGATTTGACAGCAGATAAGGACCGTTTGGTCCTTCCTAGTTTGCCCATTTTCCCTACCTGTTTATATATCACAGATCCTAAATGATCTGTGGCTTACACTCTTTCCTATCACTAGAGTTCATTTATGTATGTCCCATGTGTTTGTAGATTCCTGTACTGTTTTTCCCTCACATCCTCTGCCGGAAGCTGTTCCATTTTGAAAGATGCTACCTCTAGTACCCACTGCAGGTCATCAGGGCACGGAATTAGGGTGCCAAGTCACTGATGCACCAAATGTTGGGATTGTTGCTCTCAGAGGTCTGCCTCCCCAGGTTAGTATATATATATATACATATATAGTTAGGGGTGGTGTGGGGCATAACCCCCCATAAAAAGGCGGTCAGCGATGAAGATGTTTGGTGCCATAGTTTACTCATTGCCCTAATGTTGGCACCATGTGAGGTGGAACCTCTTGTACCTTATTTACACCCTTGAGGTATTTGAAAGTCTCTATCATATCCTCTCTCTCTCTCTCCTCTCCTCCAGGAATACATATTGAGATCCTCCAGTCTCCCTCATATGACTTTTAGTGCAGCCCCTGCACTATTTTTGTCACCCTTCTGAACCGCTTCTACTCTGTTTATGTCCTTCCGAGATGCGGCCTCCAGAACTGAACACAGTACTCTAGATGAGGTATCTTCAATGTACTATACAGTGGCTTCACCACCTCCTTCCTTCTGCTGGAGACACCTCATATTTACCCCAGCATTCCAATGGCTCTCCTCACAGCCTTCTCACATTGTCTGGTAACCTATAGATCATCAGATATGATTAATCTCAGGTCCCTTTCCTGTTTGGTGGCCGTCAGTACCTCCCCCACATCATGTACTCCTCCTCTGCATTTCTGTGCCTCAAGTGCATGATCTTGCACTTCTGTGCATTAAGTCTTAGCTGCCACACCCTTGATCACTCCTCAAGCTTGCTTAGGTTCCTTCTCACTTTTTCTACCCTCCTGGAATGTCAACCCTCTTGCAGATCTTCATGTTGTCTGCAAACAGGCACACCTTCCCTTCCAGCCCCTCTGCAATGTCACTTATGAAGACAATAAAGAGAACTAGTCCAAGCACTGATCCTCTGGGACCCTGCTGGTCACCCCCTCTCTTTGGATTGAACTCCATTCACCACCACCCTCTGTGTCCTATCACAGACAATTTTTGACCCAGTTTACCACCCTAGGACTCACTCCCAGGCTGATCAGCTTGTTTGCTAACCTCCTATGTGGGACGGTGTTGAAGGCCTTGCTGAAATCCAGGTAGGCCACATCCACCATCCCTCCCTGATCCACCTCCCTAGTCACCCAGTCAAATAAATCTATCAGATTTGTTTGACAAGATCTTTTCTGGTTTGAATCCATGCTGCCTTGGATTCTGTGCTCTGTTGGATTTGAGATACAGTATATCATAAATCTTTCTTTAGTAGTGATTCCATTAGCTTCCCCACCACTGTGGTCAGGCTGACTGGCCTGTAATTGCCAGCTCTTCCCTGCTCCCTCTTTGTGGAGAGGGACTACATTTGCCCTCCTCCAGTCCTTTGGTACCACACCTGTTCCTGTGAACTGTTGAACAGGGTTGTCAGTGGTGCTGCCAGCATCTCCATAGTTCTCTTAATTCTTTGGGATGTATCCTGTCCTGGCCCCATTGCCTTGTCCACTTTCAGATTAGCAAGGTCCTTTAATACTCTCTCCTCCTTAATTGACTGGTATCCTTCCTCCCAGTGGTGCTTCCATTTGGTGATTCATAACCTGTGTCCTGTCCATTACCAAAGACATTTGCAAGCACTCACGAAGGAGTTATGACTCTTGCTGAGCATAGCTCAATAGGGTTGCAATGTCTGCAGCTTCACTAAGTGGTTGCACTGACCACTAGTAGCCACCCCTGTGATTGGGATAGGGATCTCGGGCCAGATATTCAAAAAGTTAGCATGGGCACTATTGGGTGTTGCCTGTACTAATTGGTTTGTGCCTTGAATTTGGGGTGGGTTCTATATTCAGAGACCCCTGTAGAGTGGGTTAAACTCATCAGTGCCCAGGTACCAAATAATGCTGCACCCATGCAAATGAGGGGTCCCTCCTGCATACAGGTGCAGCAAGCAATTTCAAAGGTTTGTGTTGGCAGTAAATGACACCTGAAGTGAAGCTATTTACTGTCTCTGAATACCCCTACTTAACTGGGTGTAAAGCCCATGCCCCCACCCACTGATGGTGGGATGGCTATACTGCAGCTGCCCTCCCCTCCCACCTGTGTAATTTGTCAGACAGCTCCCTTGTGTCCAGTGGCACCCCAACCCTCTGATCTCTCTTCCCGTTTCTATACCATGATTCCCTGGTGTTCAATGGCACCCCACCCTCCGATTCCCCATACCAGTAATTATAAAGGATTCCTTGTTGTCCAGAGCCCCCCACCCTCTGATCACCTGTCCTGGTTAGGTACCATGATTCCCTGCTATGCAGTGGCACTCCTACCCTCCGACCCCAATTTGGTAATTGCAAAGGATTCCTGGTGTCTAGTGGCATCCGAGAACCAGAAAAGATGGCACTGTCCACCAACAAAGTGTTTTTGTGCAATGGTTATTTAAATGATGATAAAAAACTATACATGTTGGTGCCACAGGAAAATGCCACATACCCTTTTATAGCACTGACCAGTTTTTGATCGCACTTTGTCAAGGAGGCCCATCTGACACCACACACTTATCTTATAAAGTGGAACTTAAAGTGCCAGTGCAACTCAGTGATTACAGATAAAAGTTACAGTCAAACTACTATAATTCTTGGCTACTGAACAAGCATAATTATATGAGCAACATGTACTGTATTCTAATTAATAATAATAATAATAGTCCTTAATTTAATATGCTTGTAAGGCTGATGGTTCCACTATTGTCTTGATAGCCAGTTCATATTATGTGGCTATCCTTATTGCAGCATTTTGAATGGGAAGCTATTCAAAACAGCGGAAAGAGGAAAACAACATTAAAATGCTTGCAGTCATAAACAGAAGTTCATACTATATGAAAACATAATGTCAAACTCCATTTAAGCCTCAGGGATTTTAATGCTCCTAACTTGAAAATGCAAAATGCTTTTCTATGCAGGAGTTTTCAATCCAGATCATCCCCCAGAACCCAAAGTCATGTTTTAATCCCACAGAAGCTAAAACGATGTGCAATATCCCCATATTTGCCATCAAATGCTTAGCCAGAGCATTTTCTTCATCACATCTACGTATCTTGCCTAGATGTTCTCCCACAAGTACAGTAATTTAGGTCCCCTTCGTCTTCCCTAATATAAAAGGCTCAACATGTAAAAACGGCCATATATATAACCCCCACACTGGAACAATTAATAAATCGCATGATTTCATGACATTTCTGTGAGTTTACGGAACTAAATGTGGGTGATTTAATAAATGCATTACCATGTGTACAATGGCCACAACAGCCTTTAGGTTGGTCAGATAGCCATTGGCTAGTGGCTTTAGTGTGGGCTGGGTGAATGTACCAATAAATTTGATATATTTCTTCCTCTCTTGTAAACAATCCTTGGGGATTGTTATTCTCACCACCAGTGGCAGTTATGTTTGAAGTATATGCCAATTCTTTAATAAAATCTCTCTGACCGCAGATGATGTTACCTCATAAGTATTGACAATATATAATGCTGACTTTGTTGAGGGGTCCTATTCCTGCATTGTAATAGGTAATTTCTTTCCATGGCACTCGATATTATTTTGTTATTTATTTATTGAATTTTGATGACGGTAAGCTCACTGGGCCGAAGGTCCCTTTCAGGGCGACCGGGAATAACAGTACCAAGGGATAATAAACAGTGGAAAACATAAGGAGGTACAGGTTATCATGGGTATACAGTATTCTGTTGTTTACACATAGCAGACATTACATAGGTTTGGTATATCTGATTGGTCAGTGTTGTTCATTACATCATCCATTGACAGAGACATTAGTGAGACAGTACTGTAGCTACCTTAGGTGACATAGTTTAAAGGTATACAGTATTCGGCTGTTTACACATAGTTGTTATATAGGTTTGGTATATCTGAATAGTCAGTGTTGTTTATTACATAATCCATTGACAGAGACATTATTGAGACAGTACTGTAGATTCCTTCGTAACATAGTTCAAGAGCATTAATAGGTTCAGATTGGGGAGGAGAGGAGTGCAACATTGTTAGGGGCTAAAGATTATAGTTAGGTGAGCAGGCTGTAGAGGTCACTGCAGTAGTGTCAAGGGTGGAGGCATTGGCATATGCTTGTTGATAGAAAATGGGTCTTGAGTCTTGTGCGAAACACGGCAATGATGGAAGGCCACGATTTCCAAAGGGAGGTTATTCCACAAGGAAGGGGCAGTATGAGAGAAAGATTTTTGTCCTGCCTTAGTTCTGACCTTGGGGACCTCTAGTATCATGTGGCCCGAGGATCTAAGGCTGCGCTGGTTTATTTTTACTGTGAGGAGTCCCCAAGACTTGGGGAGGCGAAGGACTAATTATCTTCTTCGCCAGGCAGAGTACAGGGTAACTGAGGCGAGATTCGAAGATGGCCAGTTGCTTTCCCAACGCCCGCAGTAGTGGCTCCTGGAGTGGGATAAGATGGCAAAATGGGCCACCTTGTTGTATAGGGTCTGTAGTTTACTGAACTCCAGCTTTGGGATACCCTGAATGACCGGGCAGCATATATTAGAGTTGGAAGTAGGACACTAGTTGCAATAGCAGTCCTAGCTTCTGGGGTCAGCAGTTCCTTGAGCCGATACAGTAATCCGAGTTTTGTATGGATTACTCTCGTGACTTGGTCCACATGTTGTTTGAACGTGAGACATTGGTCAGTGGTAAGGCAAGGTACTTTGTCGAAGAGACCACTCTTGAGCTTGTTACCCTCAAGGGACGAGAGTTGGAGTAGATGTGTTCTATCTAGTCCAAGGGCTCTTGGTCCTAACAGCATGGCTTTGGTTTTGCTGGTGTTAAGAACCATTTTATTCTTGATAAGCCACTTCTCCATGATGTGAATATCCTTTAGAGAGAGGTGCTAAGGTCATCCAAGTTGACGAGGTTTTGTAGATGACAGCATCATCAGCATATTGGATTGCATTGCTACTTCCGCAATGATTGCGCGGTTCACTTACGTTGGCGAGAACATTAGTGGCCCAAGTATAGATCCTAGAATTGCGTCCTTTAGGGACAGTGGTTTGGAGAGTGTCTCCTGCCACCTGACCCTCTGTGAGCGACCAGAGGTAGCTTTCAACCCATTTGAGGGCATAGGCATCGAGGCCTATGTCATGGAGTTTTGGAGTAATAATCCGTGATCCACCTGGTCAAAGGCCTTAGAGAGGTCTATAAAAACTGCCCGTAATGGAACCCGAGTCTAGGTTTCTGAGTACATCTGTAGAGAATTTGGTTAGGGCAGTGTCTGTCCTGTGTCTGACTCTAAAGCCATGTTGGGATGGGGACAGCAGCAAGTGTGCCTCCAGGTATTCCTTAAGTTGGGCATAGGCAGACTTCTCCTGGATTTTAGCCAGGGCACACAGCAGGGAGATAGGCCTGTAGTTCTCTATGGGTTCTACAGCCCACCTTTATGAATCGGGACCACATGCGCCTGCTTCCACAACTCCGGGACAGATCCTTCAAGTAATGACCTATTGATCAGCCAGGTAAGTGGTAGCGCGAGAGCCATGGCCCCATCTTTTAGCAACCTGGCTTTGAGTCCGTCTCGGCCTCCTGAACCTCTTGTTTTAAGGGTATTTAGAGTGGCCAGGACCTCTTTGACCTTAACCAGCCTTTAAATGGAAGGGTGGGCGGTCGAGGGAAGAGGGATCCTACGGAGCAGACTGGTAGTTGGGTACCGATAACCCTGCCTGATGTTTATCAGGGTTTATGAAGTAGGAATCGAGGGTCTCAGCGATTAGTGCGGCGTCGTGTAGTACCTGTCCATGAGCGTGATAGGGTCCATGACCGTCCTTGTATTCCCTTAATCAGTTCGTTGATGTGGGACCAGAAGGTCCTAGGGTTGCCGAGGTTTGCTTTCTGGAGGTGGTTTAGATACTCCATTTTTGCTACTTTGGTGGCCTTTTTACATTGATTTCGGAGGGCTCTATAGGTAACCTGGTCAGCTAGGAGAGCTGAGTCTTTGGACTTTTCAGGCTTTGTCTTGGCTAGTCATCAGGGCCTTTAAGGGGGATAATCCACTTATAGCAGTGGCCTTTACCGATAGGTTTTATTAGGGGCCAGGAGGTCTGGGCGCTCCACATGATAGACTCTATTAAAGAAGTCCACTGCCCTCTCCAAGGTAGGAAGACTTCTTATTGGGCTGCAATCCAGGTTGCCCAGGAGAGTGTTGTAGTGCTCCTGGGAGAACTTAGAGAAGTCCCGGCAGTGAGTATTCTAGGCGGACCTTTACTGCTCTGTTTTTCCAGACACAGAAGATTGGTGAGTGGTCGCTGATCTTGCTTCCATAAGAACACTAGCACTGTATCTTCCCTTTATAAATCTAAATGCATTTCATTAGACCTAGTAATAAAGTGTTCAGCCTGACTACAGTTCCGTTTGGGTCTTAAAAACTGTGACTTAGGGATGTTTCTGAGGGTGTGGTGGGGTGACAGCTCAAAGCATGAAGAAAAGTATTTCTGTCTGTTTTCTAAACAGATCTGTTTTGACTGACCCATCGAGATTTTTAAAAATCACAGGATCCAGAAAATTAATCTGCTGGCTGTTTGCTTTTACAGAAAATGTCTAATTAGAATTTGATGGGAGTCATGTGATGCCTGCAGACTGATAGCAGCTTCCTGGTGGAGCTCTCCTCCTCTCCTACATCAATATTAATCTTCACTAATAACCGCTAAATTTGACTTTAAGTACTTACATCTGCTGCTAGACTCTACTGCACTCATCTGGACCTTCATTTTCATTGCAATTGGCATTAGTAAGCCACAATGGAGGCCGGGAAATGCAGCAGGCCCTGCCGCACCACACTCCACCAGCCTCACCTCCCTGAAGGTCCCCAAAAATCTAAAGCACAGGGGCTGGGCTGCTCACTCTCTGACACAGATATCTGCTACCGGGCTCCTCACGGAAGACCATTTCCTCCAGGAAATGCTTCCATTTCGGGAGGCATTAGTGGATATCTCCTCAGAATTAAAGTCCTTGAGATTTGACATGGGAGAGCTGGGATGAAGGATTGGTGATGCTGATGCTAGAACTACCTCCTAGAAAATTGGAGAGAGCACATGGATTCAGAGATTACAAAACTACGGCAACAATTAAACAAGCTCCAGCAAAAACAGAAGATTTAGAGGGCAGAAGCTGCAGAAACAATATCCTTATATTTGATTACCAGAGTCGGAGGAGGGTCTTAACGTCTTTATGTTTTACCCAAAAGCTCCTTGCCAAAATAAAAGCGCCCTCTCCCTTCAATTCAAGCTACCAGATTGAAAGTTCTCACAGATCGCTATGGCCAAGACATCCGGAATGGGGCACCCCAAGACCTTTAATAATCAAATTATTGAGCTACTTGGAAAAGCAACATGTGCTCACCAAGGCTATAAGCTGAGCTCCATCTTATGGGAAAACCCTACATCTAATACAGGACCTGCCGCTAGAGACCAGGCAGAAGCGTACTGCCTTTCACCCGACTGTCTCAAATTGACCACGGCCGTATCACATTCTGGATGTCCTATCCTGCACAACTCCAGATCAACATCAACGATACATGTCTTTCATACAAAAGGCCAGAATCGGTGAAGAAAGACTTGACTCAACGCCTCCCAAATCTGTTTGTGGACACTTGAGTTATACATGGACTATTTTAGTTTCAACTGTGTGTGCTGTTAAATACCTGTTAATTTGTTGTTGGTCTTTCATCTGGTTAGGATAATAGTTGCACTTCATGGGCTCCTTGATCTAAGTTTGGGGGTTAAGCGTGTGCTGAATCAGGCCTTGTGGCCTGTAGTTTGTTCCCTTGCTGATCTCCAGGGCCCTGAGCATAGGCGCCTCCTGCTGTGTTTTCACCCAATAAACCATTGCAGTATATTACCTCCACAGGGAACCATAAATAGGGCAGGTTTTCCCAGGGTCCTCATAAGGCATGTACCAGTCCGTCCTGCTTACTTCTCCCTACCCAGACCATTCCATTCCATCTGGTGCATGGGAAGAAGGACTGTCTCTGTTTCCTTGGACGGAAACAGCCTGAAGCTTTTGGTTAGACCCTCTTCGGTCTTTCTACTGATGGTCCTAGTGACCTGCAGACTGGTCCTGCCTATCCTGATCCCTAGAGGTCTCATTGAGTTACCTGACCTTTCAGCTTTTCCTTGTCACCCCCTCGTGGGTGTCCCATGGTGGTTAATCCCTTCTGATCACATGATTGGGTTTCAGTGCAGGATACGGATCACATCCCCACCTGAGGTAATGGCAGCATTGACCAATAGGTACAGAAATTCCCTCTCCTCAACCTTTTCTTCTATCATCACCACAATTGGGAAAGGGTAACAATCCGTTCATTTTCTTCACCTAAGTGGGGCATTACCTGATGCGGGATCCGATGGAGGTGGGGAGGAGGGGAGGGCTCATGGGAATGGTTGCTGACTATGCTGTTTTAGTCATGTACTGTAGTAATGAGGGAGGATGCCTGCTCTCATTCTCACTGACAGGGATGCAAACATTTGAGTATGCTGGTTTTACCCCTCAAGGAGAGTGGAACTAGGCACCAAAAGGGGTACACTCCCTCTCCATCTCTACCACTTTAGTGTTGGACTCAATTTCATAGGAATGTTTTTGTAAATAGTTTGCATTTTTGAGGATTGTTATGGGTTGGGGGATACCTGGTTCTTTTCATAGGGATCTAGTTAGCAACTTAAAGGTAGGGAGGGTGGGGGTGGGTTTCTCCAGGGGCACGCCATCTATATCTTGGTTCAGTCTGACTGTTCACCAATATTGATTAATTGTTGTTGGTATATTATGAAAGTTCCTCCTTTGCATCAGGGTTCTGTTTCTTTGGTAGGTCAGTTTTGGGGATGGGAGTGGGATGGAGTGTGCCTCATAGGGAGTTACCTGTTTTATTCTATCGCTTTTGTTTGTCTTGATAATCATAAAGTATAGCGAGTAATATGATGAAAATTGTGACATGGAATGTCAGAGGGTGAGAGACCACACTAAAAGATACCAGATCTTGAAACACTGCTCTCTTAAAGGCACATATTATATTCTTGCAGGAGACCCACCTTCTGAAACAAGAGGCATTTGGCTCCACCGACAAAGTGTGACTCAGGTTTTGCTGCAGGGGACTCATCCTCGAGCTGAGGAGTAGTTATTTTGATTATGTGGAATGTCTCCTTCCATGTGGATCTATCTATTGTGGATCCAAATAGAAGATATATTCTGGTCAAAGGTCTCCTGAATCATAATGAGGTGGTGCTGGGCAGTATACTGTATATGGTCCGGTAGGGGTAATATCCACTTTTTATGGACCTTAGAACAAACTGTCAGCCCTTCTAACTCACCCAACTAATCCTGGGGACTGGAATGTTCTCCCACGAGGACTTAGACAGGACCTATTTAACACTTAAACCTTTCCACCACTACCCAGAGGGCTCTGGATGATCTCACTGATACGCTGTGCCTATGTGACCCATGGCAAATCCTCAACCCTTCCCCACCCGCCTTTTTATACCTTTACTTTAGCTATTTATCAATCCTGGTCCCACCTACATTACAGGCTGATTCAGTCCTCTTCTTTTCTAGCCTTTGCAATGCAGGTATTGAACCGATTGTCATCTTCAACCACTCAATGGCTTGGATAACTTTATCCCTGACCTTGATACACATAAGGATACCACCTGGAAGCTGAATACCCAACTTCTGAAAGACAGGTCCATCATTTCCAAATAAAATCCCTCATTCAGACCTTCACTGATTTCAACAGAGATTCCATACCCAGAATTGATCATGAATGGTGTGCACTTAAGTGCTTCTTAAGGAGAGTTCATTAAGCTTGCCTCTAGAAGGAGACAATTAGAGAATCCCAGGCTCTGTCCCTCCTGTCACAAATAAGGTCCTTAGAGTTGCCCCTTCCTCCTCTTCTCTCTAACTCTAGAGACTCTACTTTCTCTAAGAAATAAATACTCTGACCTCATGCGGAAAAAGGCTGAATACGCATCTTAAGGACTAAGTCCACTTATATAGACCAGGGCAAAAAGGCTGGGAGGCTTCTGGCCCTTCGCCTATGGAAATTGGAAGGTCCTGGTTAATCCCTCTATTACAGCTTCAGACAGCTCAAATAAAATTATCCCTAGAGAGATAGCCTCAGTTTTCTAGGCTTACTATCACCAACTATACAATAAAATCCCTTCGCCTCCTGCCCTGATGAAATAGAGGCATATCTAGATGCTCTTCCCCTTCCATCTCTCCTAGATCAACACCAGCTATCACTATCTTCCCATCTCTCTTGTCAAAATAGAAGAAGCCATTAAAGGCCTGGCTTCAGACAAAGCACCAGGACCAGATGGTTTCCTCTAATTTTTATAAAACTTTATCTAAAGAGTTAGCCCTCTCTCGCTCTGCTTATATACTTACATTCTGAATCTGACTCTCTAGACTCTTCACTCCTGAAGCTATCATTGTTTTTCTCCTCAAATCAAAAATAAACCCTCCCACTCTACTAGCTACTGACCCATTTCTCTCTTGAACAGTGACATCAAGATTCTCACCAAAATTCTGGCTGCTAGAATAAAGAAAGTCTGGGACCATCTGCTCAGCTCAGAACAAGTAGGGTTTGTCCCAGGTAGGTCTTCAGCAGACCACCCACGTAAATTAGATCATATTCTTCAGGTTGCTCAATCCTCCCACCCTCCATGGCCCTAATATCCCTTGATGCGGAGAAGGCCTTGACAGGGTGGACTGAGCTTTCTATGGTCAATCCTGCAGAAATGGGCCCCCAAGTTCCTGGCTGGTTTAAAGTGATCTATTCATCTCCCTAAGCCAAGATATACTGTAACAGAGTTTTCTTCTCTCGCTTCCTCTTTACAGGCAAGAGACAAGGTTGCCCTCTGTCACCCTTCCTTTTAACCTATACCTGGAACCCTTCTCAGATATCTTAAGACAACTCCCCAGACGTGAATCCGGGTAGGTGGCACTGAGCTCACTCTACCTGTATATGGATGACATCTTACTGAATTTAGACCATCCTTCAGCTTCACTTGCCTGTGCATTGAATGTGATATCCCAGTTCACCCTCCTATCAAATTATAAGCTCATCCTTAGTAAGACTGAAATCTTTCCCCAATCATCATCTGCTTCAAGGCGGATTTCACTCAGTTTGGCATGAATTGGTCTGCTAATTCTCTCAGATACTTAGGTATATGTCTATCCACTGACTCTTCCTTATCAAGAAACTAAATCTAGATGACCTGGTGGGCAGCATGCAACAGTACCTCCTGAGACGGAGTCCTTCCACCTCTCTACGGGCCTAATCAGCATCATTAAAGTGAATTTTTTCCTCGGTTTTTATCCTCTGAATATGTTGAACATATGGCTGCCACTTTCCTTTTCTCAACATATCCATGCTCTCATATCTAACTTCATTTGGCTACATAAATCTCCCAGATGCTCCTTCCTTAGTTGAGCCTTCCTAAAGAGTTTGGTGGACTCCACCTCCCAAATTTTCTTCTTTATTACTGGGCCTGGCATTTCTCTAAATGCAGCCTTTGGCTCTCTGTACCAAGGGTGACTATATCCCTCTTTGCCTGCAAATGAGAACCAAATTGTGCAACAATACAATCTTCTTCCCTCTAACATATTATACTTACCAAGAAAACCCCACGACCCATCAAGGATTCAGCAATCGGAATCTCTATTAGAGTCTTCTCTCAGTTCTGTTCCTCTTTGAAGATCCCACTCTCCAGGACCCATCCCAGCCAATAATCTCTAACCCTATCATCAAGATTGAGGTAAAACTCTTTCTCCAGGATGGTTACCCCAGTCACGGGACGTTGGCCAAGTTATTGGACCTCTATGGCCAGGACTCCCTTCTTCCTCTCTGGACATTCTTTTAAAATTTAACATAGGTCAACCCCACATTTTCAAAGTTTTTCAACTGAGACACTCAATAGTTCAACTTTTTGGAACAAGACCCAAACCCGTGGTGGTACACTCTATTTTGTCTCGGCTCTCTGAACTGGCTAGTATCCCTCATGGAATCTCCTGCATGTACTCGTATCTTCTGTCCATCTTTCACCCAGATCTCCTAATGGGCTCCAAAGTTTGGGATTCCCTATTACCTAACAACTCCCTCAACTGGGCACAAATATGGAGGGACCTCTACATATATAATACCCAGGATAAACTTAGGCTCACCCAATATCATATTCTTAATAATATGTATTACACGCCAGTCAAACTAGCCAGAATGGGTCGTCTTCCTCTCCTACTTGCTCCAGGTGGGCAAGGAAGAAGGGAATATTTTGCATATCCTATGGTCCTGTGAAAAATCTTTCCCTTTGGCAAATGATACAAACCAGATTAGATCCTATACTGGGTCTTGATGATCTGTTTACTGTGGAAATTTGTATTTTGGGGTCTTATTCTAGTATTAGTGTCAAGGAAAGAAGATTCCACATGGCTATTATATCAATGGCAGTCAAGAAGCTGGTTTTCAGGCACTGGATGGATCAGTTGGTCATCTCCTATAATGAATGGTTAAAAGAACTCACCTTGTGCTTTCAGACTGAACGCCTAATTGCCAGTACTGCATAGGCTCAAGCTGTTTGATAAAAAGTGGGCAAATTGTATGCCTTGTACTTATCTTAAACTGTGTGTAATTGCTGTGACTCCTTGGTGTTAACTCAATATGATTTTACAAGTTTAGGATATCATAGTGGGCTTCGGGGCACACTCCTGGGGAAGGGAGCTTGGGGGAGGCAGGGCAGGGTAGTTTGTTGTTATCCAGTTGTCATTCTCAGCAATCTACCTGTGATGTTGCTTTTGTGATAACATTTAATAAAACTTTAAATTTAAAAATTAGAATTTGATGTATGCAGGTAAGTAATGAAATCAGCCAATTCATTAACTGTACCTGCCACACCATCAAAATGTTTTCAAAAATAGGTTATTTTCTTAGTCATGAATAACATCCCTTTCCCAATGTCCCAGATAAAGGTTAGCACATGTGAAACTGGTCAGGGCTTTGCACAAGGGTGTATGGCATTTTCTTGTGGCACCAACATGAGTAAATTTTTTATTATTGTCATTTGACTAAACATTGCACAGAAATACTTTGTTGATGGACGGTGCCATCTTTTCTGTTTCTCAGCTTTGTGTTGTCAAATGTGGCACGTTGTTATCTGAGCAGCTGTTTTTCTGTTTCGGTCTAGTGGCATCCCCACCCTCAATCCCTTATCCTGGTACTTGCAAAGGACTTCCTCATGTCTAGTGGCAGCCCCACCCTCCGAGTCCCGTCGCATATAAGATGCCTAGCTCTGGTGACTAGTGGTGCTCTGCCCCTTTGTTCCCATTCCGTGGTCCCACTTATAACCCTGGTATTCTGGTATTTGAGGTACTCCCCACCCCACCCAACACAGTTCAATATGGGCCTTAAAGCAGTAGCAGTGCAGTGGTCCTCCTCACCCTGCACCCAGACCACCACCATCCAACACCTCCCCTTACCAACAAGCTGAGGTCATGTAATGACTCGGATGCTGCATGACTTGCACAGCCCATATGGTGGCCAGACAAGCAGGTGAGAGGAAGGCTGTACAAGTTGCCACGGACGCATGGCTTGTTGACAAGGTGGAGGCATTGGATGGGTGATGGTTTGGGTGTGGGCCAGATGGTTAGGGGGCTGCAGTACCACCAGACTGTCATCACTGCTTAGTATGATGACTGTCGTCAGGGATCAGATGGGGATATCTCTGGATGCCAAGGTTATTGTTGGGACCATGGCATGGGAGATCAGGGTGGAGGTGCCACTAGCTGCCAGAGCAGGGCATCCTATGGGTTGGGGGCCCGGGGTGCCACTAATGATGAATGAATCCTTTGCAGTTACCAGATAGGGGACCATGGGGCACTAGACAGGGAATCATGATACTTAACCAAGATGGGGATGGGGAGAGGGTTGCTACTAGACACTAGGGAATCCTTTGCAGTTACCTGGATGGGGAATCGGAGGATGGGGATGCCACTAGACATGCTTCAGGCCAGGAACATCACGGACAAAATAATATGGGAAAAGAACGCAGAAGTAACATCATGAACAAAAACATCCATGTGGACACAATAAAGCCCAGCAACAATGCTGCAAAGTGAAACTCCATGCATGGCAATACAGCAGCCAAAGTGAATGAGTGCACAAGGAACCATGTGGCAAGGAGTAGCTGACACTGCATGCACCATGATACCACCAGCAGGGTGGCAGACACAAACAGGTACACCCACCCTAGTGCACAGTGTGCTGCAAGGCACCATCCTGGAGTCACAGAGAGAGAACACCACCTACTTCCACACATGGGGCAATGCAGGGACCATGGCCACCTGCATCATTCCCTTCCTCCATCCCAGTGGCCCTGCCAGCCACGCCTCACTGGCACCCTGCACTGTCATGGGCGGTGCAGGGTGTACACCTCAGTCTGGGTCCCACACCATGTGGCTACTACTATGTGCATGGTGGTCTCACTGCTGGCTGCGGTTCTACCTATCCACCACTATACCCCGCTGCCCCATGGCCACATCATCTTGGTTCATGTAGGGGTTGTTCCTCATGTAGGCATCTGTGCCTGGTGACACCCCATGGCTGGAGTCCTGTGCATGCACACCCGCTGGTGCCTGGCTCCTGTTGTCCTCCCTCATTGTGCTCCCTGTGCTGTGCACGAGCACTGGTACCCACTGCTCTACTGTGCCAGTTGAGATGTGCATGTGGTGGGCGTGTTTGCCCCTGTGTTTTGCTGGCCAGCATTGTAACATCCTGCATAGTTTTGTACCAGTGGCATTGCCAGCGGTATACATGTGACTTTCACTCATCCACAATGTTTTGTTCTGCGATGTTCCTGGCCTGAAGTCTAGACACCAGGGAATCATGATCCCCAACCAGGATGGTGTTTAGGGTGCCCGTGACATCAGGGCACTGTAGGACATCATCAGGACAGGTGTCAGGGGGTTGGGGTGCCATTAGACTCCAAGGTAAGGTTGGACAAATGCAGGACAGCTGTTCAGGGTGGGAGTGTCACTAGCCATCAGGGATGATGTCAGGAAGGGTGCAAATAGGCTGCCACTTACTATGCAAATGAGCCCATAATGAGCTACAAATAGCCCTTAGTGCCTTGCATGTCCAATGGGATTATCGCATGGTGCTGCTGAATATTGCGCCATGGCTACCAGTGCTATCCAGTCATGGGGTGCAGTTCCCTGTGGGCTAGATGCAGCCAAGGTCCATGGAGGGGCAGTGCTAAAAAGCTGATACTCAGTTGGATAGTGCTAGTCTGCTATCGACTGAATATAGCAGCCTCTGGTTGGTACAGACGCGAGTGCGGGTAGAAACCTTTGCTCCCACTTTTGCTCATTTTTGAATATCTGACCCCAAGTGTTTTGGGACTTAAAAGTGCCATATTGAGTAAAATGTAAGACAGAAGGCTGACCAACAAACTGCCACAAGTGGTGGTTATACTGCACCTACACCATTTTGTGAACAATACGAGGAGCAGTCAAACAGATACATGCATGGAATTTCATTTAGTATAGAACTGGCAGTGGATCCAGACCATCAGTAATTGATTGAAGCACTCAGTACTTAAACAATACCACACAATAATACAACGCCAAACCTAATTTCAATACTTAGTTTACACTGCTGCCAATATTGGAACATCAAAAGTGAAAACAGAAAAAATAGTTTCTCCGTTTTTCATAGAGCTTTTTGCTCCCAGTTGCCACCTATACCTGCCATGAGCCCTTACCTGGCAACCTCAGCCCTGTCTTCCATTCCCGCACCATCTTACCAGTGGTGATCTGCATGGAACAGGCCTGAGAGCCTCTGGGGCCATGGTATTCCATCGTCAACGAACATAAAATTGCTGCAGGGAAAACAGCTGCTGACAATACATAGAAACATAGAAACATAGACTTTGACGGCAGATAAGGACCACTTGGCCCACCCAGTCTGCCCATTTCCTACCTACTGGATAAGCTGCAGATTCTAGTTAACCAACAACCTACTTCCTGCTACCCCACCACAATTGCCTTATGTCTGTCCCATGCGTGTTTGAATTCCCCACTGTTTTAGCCCCAACAACCTCCCCAGGAAGGCAATTCCACGATCCACCACTCTCTCCGTGAAAAAGATTTCCTACATTACCCCTGAGCCGTCCCTCTCTATCTTTAAATTGTGTCCCCTTGTTCTTACACATCTCTTTTTCTGAAAGATGCTACCCTCCTGGACTTTGTTGATTCCTTGAGGTACTTGAACGTTTCTGTCATGTCCCCCTGTCCCTCCTATCATCAAGGGTATACATATTAAGCTCTCTCAGTCTCTCGTCATATGATTTCTGATGCAGACCCTGCACCATTTTAGTTGCCCTCCTCTGCACTGCTTCCATCCTGTCTATATCCTTGCGTGATGAGGTCTCCAAACTGCACACAGTACTCAGATGGGGTCTCACCAACTGTCTGTACAGAGGATAACCACTTCCTTTTTCTACTTGTGATGCCCCTTCCTATGCATCCCAGTATCCCCTGGCTCTCCTCACTGACTTCTCACATTGCTCACATTGCCACCTTTAGATCATCCGATCACTATCCCCAAGTCCTGCTCCATTTTTGTTGTTGCTAGTACCTCCTGCTATTGTGTACTCTTCTCCTGGTTTTTATTTCCCAGGTGCATTACTTTGCACTTTGCATTGAATCTAAGTTGCCATATGTCTGACCATTCCTCCAATGTTGCCAAGTCCTTCTCTTCTCTCTACCCCTTGTGTATCAACTCTGTTACAGATCTTTGTATCATCTGCAAAGAGGCATACCTTCCTCCAGACCCTCTGCAATGTCACCTATAAAGATGTTAAAGAGGACTGGACCCAGTACTGAGCCCTGAGGTACTCCACTAGTGACCCCCTTTCTTTTCATAAAGGGCGACGGGAAACACAGAGATCGCGAAACTGTGACCTATGGCTTTCACCCTCCCTAGTTGTGCCCCCGAGTTGGTTATTTAAAGCAGGGGTTTGAGGGTAGCCTCCGCAGAAAAACACTATCTCCGCTTTCAGACATTGCTGTTTATCCGGTCTGAATTCATCACTGTATTGCAGGCAGCCATTTCCCGACACGATTTTATATTCGCTGACTTGATGTGGAACCAGGGCTGTCACATACAGCAACAGAGAGAGACATAGTAATTTCGATTTTTCTCACCCCAATCCTGGAGCTGTGGCAGCATGGCAGGCACATGCGTGTGGAGGTGCACATGTGCTCCTGAGCCAGTGGCTCCATCCACCCTCCTTACATTATGCCATTCCTCCAGATGTCCACTTTGACACCCGCCCTCCACCAGGTGTCAGTCGAAGCGAGGTCAGCTTGCCACCCCAGTCTGGGAGATTAGAGACTGCCTGTTGGCCAGCTCAAATCATCTCAGAAGCCCCGGCTGACCCCGTGACCAGTGCTCATTCCCAAACTCAGGTTTCTGGCGGGTGTGAAATAAGACACTTGTATAGCATCTTGGCCCTCAGCACCACCAGGCTGGCCCTAAGTCTCTCAGTTTTAAATGTCTCACTGAAATACATTTTGAATGAAAACAAAATCAGTACAGCTAGAAAGTGCTGTCAGAAATTTCTAAATTAAGTGCCTGCAACTTAAAATGAGAGTTGGTGGGTCGAATTGTAAGCTGTAAGCATAAACTGGCATATATGAAAGCATAGCATCATTGCATTATAAAATGACATTTTATGAGAGTGTTTAAAAGCATAGCATCATTGCATAATACCAGTGACATTCTTATGTGAGTGCTACACCATGACCGCAATCTTGGGCTCATTAAGACTGCATACCCTAGTCCATATGATGAACAGGGCATGGAAAAAATGTGTAGCTCAGGTCACGAAAATGTGAAAAATTGCTTGTTTATATTTGGCTGTTTGGTTCATTTCTATTTATCCATTGCCAGGATAAGAAAAATGAGAAGACTCTACAAAGGCTTTGTGTTAGGAAGCCAAATGTGTTAGGCAGAAAATGACAGCTTTATTTACAACATAACCATGCAACAGTTCTACAATTCTAAGAATAAAGCAGGTTCCAAAGGTCACATAGCTGGAAAGTCAGAGGCTTGGCAAGACTTACATTTTGACCCTTTGTTTCTTGTTTAATATAATGCTACTGTTTTTAGCTATTAGCACTGCAAACAACAAAGGGAGTATAAGAAGAGCTGCACAAGCTAGATTTATAGAGAACATTTAGTAGTGGTGACCATTTCCAGTTTTCAGTGGGACTTTCTACGATGAATAATGTGCATCCTCACCAGAGACTCAGTGGCTTTTTAATGTTATTTATAGCTTTTGCATAATACAGTTCAGAAAACATTCCATCAAAGCAGACATTGAGCTTAACAGAGGATGAGACAGAAAGTTATGACATACGTTCATCATGCATTGCAGTACATACAGTCTATAGGGTATTAGCATCAGCTGGATACTTTGTATACCATAATTTAATTTGCCACTGCAGCACTAGGCCCTCTTGGCAATGTAGAAACTAATCTGTGAAACAGTTATTATACCAATTTCTAGAACATATGTGGCCTGGCATAATTCAGTGACATTGTACCTAGACATACACTGGCTCTAAAAGCCCAGTTGTCTAGCACTTTAAATAATTAAAACCAACTGTTTAACAACTACACTTGAGACAGTCGAATGGTACAGCTATAGCTTTCTGTTTAAACTTTTATTAGATTCTTATGTAGAATTAAATAGATGTAGGCAGTACAAACATACACCATGTGTTTATGGAAAAAGTCTTATCAGAAATGAGTGTGAAATATTGGATATTTATGACAGCAATGTGTATCAAATGGCTGGTTCAGAAAAACTGGAAAAGAAACAGAAATGAAATCACATATCCTAAATGGTACTATTATATGCTAAATTTTTTAAACTTTGAGAATGTGTCAGCAAATATGCAGAATAAAAGTGGTACTTACAGGTTTTAACATACCATTTATTGTGTTTTTGACAACTACATCCAAACATTATTTCAAGAAAAATGCATCCATGTTACATGTGGGACAACTCAAAGTGTCCCTTGCTGCAAAATTAATATAGGCAAGGTGAGAACAATTTCTCATTTGGTACCACATATAGAAAGGCATAATACCGAAATGTAAACAAACTGCTGCATCATTTGAGGGCTCCAAATAATTTAGCGATTTAATTACAGTGCATGCGATTTCAGCAAATGAATAATAGCGGCTCAGAACACAGTGATCGGTGAATTCAGCTATGTACTTTTCAGCTCATATATCATAACTGTCCTGGGACATGCCCTGAACATTCCATCCATAAACCAGTCCTTGCAGTTTGCCAGAAAGGTAATGCTCCTCTCAGCCCTGTAGATCATAATGCACTCACTACCACTTCCACCATCCCAAAGCAGGAACTGTCACCACCTAATCTCCTTGTGTATTGAAAGGGAAGATTAGCTCTCAACAGTCCCAGATGTAACCAGAGCCAGTTTTTCCTACATGTTCCTTTGTTTAGTAGAGGGCTGTGCCCCCATATCCCCATCTTTAGGATTCTAACTCCGAGGTGCTCATTGCTTCGGGCGGTAGCTGTAATATCGTGTTCTGCATATTGCCCAGTCTCTGTAATGTACCAGTCGACTGAACTGAAGTTGCTATTTCATTCGCATAAACTACTTCACCCAAATTGATGCGCTTGAATGTCATGCTACCCATTTGAGCCATTAATACTGCCAACGCACTCTTATTTTAGCTAATAATAAAACATTATACCACATACAAAATGTTACCAGCCAACTTAGGTATATTATACATTTCTACTTGTTGCAGTAAACTGAAATTCCATTGAGCTCTGACAGCAGTCATTTTACTTATCCGTGAAATGTTTTATCTAATAGAATTGTTATTAGTGAAGGAAAATAACACTGCAACCCACACCTTTCAACAAATACTGTAGCCATCCTGCCTTGTGGGAGAGCCATATAAAATCAGTGTTGTTGTGAGTATCCTGCTTGTCGACCAACCATAACTATGCTGTGCCACATCGACTCACAGCTAGTTGCCATGTCATCTTGGCCCTTCAGGCTACCCCACACCCAAGGGTAAGGCGATCGCTGAGCATGGCTCAGCTGTACAAAACATTTTCTCCTGTCTACACATGGCAGAGGCATTTTAAACAGGAGCTAAACAGTATTCTAACATGCACAACTGATACAAGGGTACACACCACAGTAACTATGGCTGGACTGCTGTAATGTTGGGTAACTGGTCAATTTGCCAACAGCACATTCACACTGTCAGAAACCATGTGGTCATAAATGCATGCACGGTCCAGGAGTTGGTATATATAATTTAGTGCAGTTTCAGACCACGCTTAGAATACGGGCCCACACTGCATGGTTTTTGCCCATGCTGTGTTAGCTCAGCAGATTGACCCAGTGTCATAATGTTGCTACTGTAATGTCTTTACTTTGGGCTATCCATGAGACTGATGCACCACCTCCAGCTGGTCCAGAATGCAGCAGCCCGGTTGGTTGTGTGCACCTCCCAGTTCAAGCATATCACACCAGTTCTCTGAGTCTGTTGGCTGCCAGTATGATGACACATTAGTATCAAGGTTTGCTTGTTGACATACAAGGCCTGCTACGGGCTGGGTCCAGGCACCTGAAAACCTCCTGTTGCCATATGCTCCCTTGTCACACCCTCCAGTCAGTGGAGGCAGACCTCTACCTGTACCAAGGTCCTATTTAAAACCTCCGGGATAGATCATTTGGTATGGTTGCTCCAATTCTTTGGAATGCCCTTCTCCAGGAGGTAAGAGGTGCTCCTTCACTGGCCCTTTTAAAAATATCTAAAAGCACATTTTTCAGTTTAAGTTTTGGCCTGACTTAGAGATACTGTGTATTGTTTTATGCTTATATTCATGTTATTTTATTTGTTTCAGATTTATATTTATTGTAAGACACCCAGAGTTTATTGGATTGGGCTCCATATAAATAAAATTGCCTTACCTTGCCTTTATGTTGAACAGCAGTAAAATTGAAGAAACTCAACTTTTCAAAGTTCATGTCTTATCTTTAACAAAAATCCCCCTGGCAAGGAATTTACAGGCACTAATAACCCCAAACAAGTTAGGTAGGTTTTTTTTTTCTACCTTTTATCCCCAAGCCCTCCAGCTGACCACCCTTTGGGTGTCCAAGGCCTCCCTTGCTGCCAACCCCCCATAGCCATCTTCTCACCTCCATTACTGCCGTGAGCCCTGGTCGACCCTACATATCCCTTGTCAGGGGGCCCCTCCCAGAGCAGGAACCAGGAGGAGAGACTTGCTCAGTGGGTGTCTTCCTCACTGGGCATGGTGGGGAACATCACAGACACCTCTGGGTTTCAGCACACAGAGGTCTGGCTGTTGTCATCCGTCAGCCAGGCAGTCATTTTCAAATTTTATGTCCCCACCCTCCCAGTACGGCTGCATGCTCATGGCGTCCTGACTGGGCGTATCTGTGGTGCGTGGTCACCTACACTGCAAATGTGCACTGCTGCTATGAGCTGCCAGGAGCCACTGAGAATGGTGCCAGCTCAGACCCTACCTAGGAGAAGAGCATCCTATGGATGCTCTGAACCCTTCCTGCTGGACTCTACTCCTATTGTCCCGGCTCTGGAGCAAACCCAGATTGCCAGCATGCCGAAAGAAACCTCAATGCTTGGCACCATGGAGCCCTCTAGGTTAGCTAGTTTTAGTGCTTAAAAGCATATTCATACACTGTTCCTTGAACCACAAAAGGCAAAACAAGACAGCTGCTTGTTGTATTTCCAAAAGAAAAGAGACATGTCAACTGCCTTCTTCTGACAAATTTTGTGATCTAGCCTCCAATAGTTTTTGCACACATAGTACTTGAAGAGCTGAACTTACCAGCACAGAATGTTGGTATCGTGAGTGTTCTAATCCACCATTTTAGTCAGCCTTCTGTACCAGTGTACTAGGAGCAGCAGCAGCACTGTTGAGGAGCACTTCATCTGATTTGCTACTGTATTGTCATAATTTGTATTGTTTTTTCTCCTGTATCAGTAACACTAGCAAGTAGGGGCTGTTTGCTTCCACAGACAGTCTCCAAATTTCAACTGTGCCTAAGAGGAGCTTAAAAGGGCAAAGCCTGCTTTGTTCTTCATTTATAGCTTTGTGAAAGCCTGAATGAATGGTGCCATTGATAGTAACAATGCAAATGTAAAAGGGTGTACTAAAGAAAGTCTTTGCAGTACTTGGTCTACCTTGTCTCCTGCCTTATGCCTCAGATAAATAGAGACTTTTAATTAGTCCCTCCTCACCTCTGTGTCACTAATCTGCTGGGGGTCTTTTTTCCCTATATTCCCTGTGTTTTCTATGGTGTTTTTAGATGTACAAGAACAAGGGACAATCTGAAGACGGGGGTCTAGGGCAAGGTGAGGAAGTATTTTTCATGGAGAGGAAGGTGGACACATGAATGGTCTTTCTGAGAAGGTCATGGGGTCAAAACTGGGAAATTCAAGAATGCATGGGAAGACATAAGGCAATTCTGGTGGGGTTAGGAAGAAGTAGGCTGTTAGTTAGTAGGATCTGCAGCTTGTCCAATAGGTAGGAAATGGGCAGACTAGGTGGGTAGCGGTTCTTATTTACTGTCAAAGCTATGTTTCTATGGTTTTAGCAGTTTATTATCTGCTTTGACTTGCTCACAGTATTTTCTAACCTCAGGCTCTCTCAGACATTGTTCATGTGAATGCCAATTGCATACTCGCGCTAAGCTGAGCCTCGAGTGCACATGCATTTGAAGTCATTTCTGGTGCACACACTCTCAGATCCAATGATGCGTGTGCACCACTTGCAGATGCTGAGCACTGGTTGCCTGATAACATCACACAACCTCAGAGGTGCAAATGAACTTCCACTGTTTTAGCTGTGCTGAGCAGCACTTTAAAGCATTTTGCAGCTGTTTTGGATGTAGCTCTCTTATTCAGACTCTGTAGGGCCCTGTACTGATAAGCACTTTAACACAGGTTCTCCCCTCATTGGCAACTTGCTACTAGACTTCTTAAGGAAAGATAATTGTTATGCAGACAATTCAGCATCTTATACTTTTTGACTATTGGGGGCGGGTACATTGACACTAAGGTATTCCACAGACCATTTTCATTCAGAATGTGCAAGGCCTGCCTCTGGACACTGAGGCATTCTCTTTTGTCCTTTTGTGTTAGTCAAGCAAACATAGAATTTGCAGCCTCCAACACCCAGACCTTTGGTGTTGTGAGGATGATGCATCTGGCAATCCAAAGGTACTGGCAAACTGAGTTACATCAGTTCCTACTAAAACTCCTGAATGACCTGTTTCCTGCTGAACAACAACAGGCTTCTCCAGCAAAGAAAACTGAGGCAGACACCTCAGGCTCTAGGGATCCACATCAGCATATCCAGATATACAAGAACATGTCCATGATGCTGTAACCCATCTGGCAGGTATCTGCTGAAGTGTCTGGTGGCTCTGATACTGAGGCAGACACTACTAAGCCTACTGACAAGGATAATCCTGGCCCTGCAACCCTAATAAACCTCTGTACAACATTGAACACTCCTCTGAAGGGGAATATTAGTGGTCTAAGGGCTCCCAGACATCCTACATTCCTCTCTTGTTTGATTCTCAGTTTGTATTCTTTCAGGTGGCCAAATCTTGCAAAATATTCTGGCAAACTCCTAACTTCCACCTCAGGAAATGCTCCTAAGTATTTCCAGAATTATCAGTACTGAGATCAAATTATGAACCACAAGTGACTGGATGTTGATAACAAAAAGCACTTCAAGAAAATCCAGGCTAAAATGCTATCCTTTTCAGGAGGCCATACTGAAAAATGGTAGACTCCATCAATCACTGATGCATCACAGATTAATATCTACAGCTGGAAACCAGCCTTGGCTCAGTCGCGGTTCCTGGTCACCAAGTTTCAAATAATAGAGTTAAGCAAATCAGATACAGTCTGCCAGTGTGCTTTTTGGCTGCAGGGTATAACATTAGAGTTATACATGTTTCTTTACAGATCTTCAGGGTGATATATGTCTAGGTGTCTGCTCTCTCAGATGGTTTGCCAGAGATTCCCAGTATCCAACCTTCTGCATCTCATTAACTTAGCATTATGTTTCCTGGGTGATACGGTTTGAGAAAGCCTACAGGTCTCTGTCAGGTTCTCTTTGCCACTGTTTCAGCCATGGAGGAGTCTTGCATTGGCATTGGTTTGCTGACCAGGCCTTCAAAGGCACTTTGTATGTGGTCCCCTGTGCTTTGATTTATTGTTAAGTACAAAGCAGGACAATATTTGAAAGGACATTAACACCAAAAGGGACAGATGTCCATTTCAAGGGACAACAAAACTCCTCTAATCCACCTCAAGGAGAGGTTTTGGTCATGCTCAAAATAACAGAGGTTGTTTTCGCTTTTCGAGGCTGCAGAAACCAGTGAGGCAGAGGTTCCTTTACTGGCTTTATATTCTCTCAGAATAGAAGATTCTTCCTTCAGATCGTGTAAGGAACTGACAGAAACAATGTTTTTTTGGCATGTGGATATCAAAGCCCATCTTGTTGCTCGGCCATTGGGAGACATTATTAGAACATTGTAGAACGATTAACCCAGATCACAATGGACTCATGGTTGTGCAATTGTATCTTTGGTTATGCCATACAGTTCTCTAATGTACCCTTATGGGCCATTTTTCTTTAGTCTCCAGTATCTATAAACCCAGTAAAAGATAAGCGGTGGCCCAGACCATTGACCACCAGGACCCAGATTGGGGCAATAGTTCTGAGCCTCCACCAAATCGACATGGGTTTTACTTGATTTTCTTTGTAGTCCCCAAGAAATCAGTGGGTTTTGCATGATTTTAGATCTCCATAGTCTGAACAAGTTTGTGAAGCAAACCAAGTTCAAGTTAGAGACCTTTCAGTCCATTATCAGGGCAGTTCAACCAGGGGACTATCTGACTTCAATAGATCTGTCAGAAACCAATCTTCATATCCTAATCTGCCACTCTGAGAGAGATTTTTGAGGTTTGCCATTTGGAATCAGCATTTTGGTACCATGATCTACATTTGGCCTGGCTTCTGCTCTGAGGGTTCCTTTTGAAGGTATTGATAGTGATTGCTGCCTCCTTCAAACAGGAGGGTCACTGTTAGATTTGGACTGGTTCACCCAGACACCTGGAAAATTCAGGTGGGCCCTCCATGTTGGGTACCTGGCCACCTTCTGAACTCTGAAAACATTTGCATTTGTCATCTATTTTCTAATTACATGGAGTAGTTTGGGCACTGTGAGTAAATTTAAGATGCAAACATAGAGCTAGTATATCAAATGTAAGTGGAATATTGATGAGAATGTGTCACCCTGGCCCTTGCGTATTGATTTTCCAGGTGCCCCCCACACCCCAGTCTGACCCTGGTCAACACATATATCTTTTTGTGGTTAATAAGTTTTATTGATTTGACTTATTAAGACAATACAAACATTAAAACAGTCAGAAACATTGCAAGATCTTACAGACTGTTACATATGTCTGTAGAAGCAGAAGCGAACTTGCTGGCCAAATAGTAACAAACTGAATATACTAGCCAGGTAAGCAATAGGATAATACTCTGTGCCGATGTACAATACTTATCCAGCTGGAGATTAACTTTGAAAGTATTAGCAGCTGGTGCATTGCAATATGGCTAACTAATACAAACACATCTACCTGGCCCCATCCTGCTAGTTTCTGCAGTATTTGACAAAGCATCAGAAATTATGAGAGGTTCAGGGCTGCTGTCCTCTACTTTACACCTACAAAATACAAGAGATTACACACAAAAGCAAACAGGTCTTCATTGAACATATATATCTTTATCTGGACAATGTCATGATCAAACCACATCTATATAGACAGCAAATCCTTCAAAGCCAGGACATTCAGGTCCTGGAACAACATGGTTGGATAATCAACAGAGGAAGAGTTCCTCATTTGTCTCAGAGACTGGAACACTAGGACCCTACTTCAAAACTGATCTCTAGTGGGTCTTCCTCTATGCCTCAAGAGTGACAACTCTTCAGCAAGATATTCGCATTTCAGAACTTGGTGGTTTCCGACCATCATTGCCTTCAAACTGGGGTCAGTTGCAATAGAGCAAGCTGTAGTTCCATGGACTCACCACCATATGAGTCCACTTCAGTCCCATCTTCTATCATCTATGCCTCCCACATCAGAGCAATATCAGACTCCCATTAAGATTCCCCATCATTTCTCCAGTCAATTGCATGGTGGGAAGATTGGAGAAATCTGAGAAAGAGATTCCACTGTTTTACTCTTCAGGGCAAATTCTAATAATGGATGTCAGCCTCCTGGATATCCAGCCTCCTCAGTGTACTGTTTTGGATCAGATTCCAGTCTAGGGTGTTTGGAGTCTAGAAGAACAAGTGTTTCAGATAAATGTCTTAAATATGTGTGCATTTATTTCTTGCTCTCCTACATTGTCAGGAGCAGTTTGGGTTCCAAGTGGTGAAGTTTGACTTGGGCGAGGCAGTGACAGCTGCGTAGATAAACAATCAAGGAGGCACAAAGTGACGACAGCACGCCTCCCAGGTGCTGGAAAGAATTCTTCAGTGAGCACAAAGAATTTTCTGTCTGTCAACCATTCATCTAGGGGATCTAAACATTCAAGTGATTGGCTCAGCTACCAGCTTGTCCATATGGGGGCAAGGTCTGTAAACCCAGACATTTTCAGTCTTCTGTGTAGTTAGTTCTGGACCCCTCAGATTGACCTCTGTTTGCCGGGAAAATGTTCAGGTTCCTAGATTCTTCAGTTGGTTTTGATGTCCATTAGCGGAAGCAGTGGACACCCTCTCTCAGTGTTGAGACTTCAAAAGGGCCTGCCTGTACCTTCGATATAGAAGCATCATTTCATTTATCAACCCATCCAGGTCCTCCTTTGTGCCCAGAGCCAATCCTCAGTGTCAACCCTTGAACATATCTTGTTTCCGTAACTAGACAGATTTTGCCGCTGCTTGCCCAGCTACCCCATGACACATATGAATATGTTAAAGAGGACAGGACAGAGCTAGACTGAGCCTCTGTGGTACCACAGTAAACTCTTAACATCTGAGAATTTACCATTTATCACTACCCTCTGTTTCCTGCCCATCTGCCAGATTTCACCCATAAGAACATACACACAGCATAAGAAGGCCAGATAGTCTATTGAGTCTGCTCAATATGGGTACATTGTGTCATTTTTACAGTGGGTCCCATCTCTCTCTCTCTCCATTAACCACAACCCTCCCTTGAATCTGTTCCACACCCTCTTGAACCACCGACCATTTTATGGCTGACAATCTCTGATGGCAGTTTGTTCTATTTCTTTTTTCTGTAGGTATTTTGTAGGATTTTTCCATTTTCTCCCCAGTCCTGATCCCTCGTGTCACTGGCATAGGCGTGAGCATGTGGAGGTGACACCTACCCTACCAGTCACTCTGTTACTGCCTGCACCTGCACTGGACCTCCATCTGGTGATGGCGTGACTGTGGATGGGTGACCTCCTTCTCAGGAGAGGAGAGCCAGTTCTCGATTCTGCTCCCACCCTCCCATGCCAGCACCCCGACAGCCTGAGGTTGTTCATGAACCTAGGTCACCGCATAGCACGAGGTAAGGCGCCCAGCATCTCAGCCTCAGTGCCACCAGGCTGGCTCTGTTTGTTCCATTTCAACACTACCCGCTCTGTAAAGAAGTATTTTTATGTCATTCTTGAACTTTCCTCCAGTCAGTTTGTAACTGTGTCCCATTGTGTCTCTGTTCTCACAAATTAAAGATACTTCCAAGACTGGGGCCCAGTGGCACTGAGGGTTAAGGTGCTGGCCGCCACACCTCACATCACACTGGTGATCCAGGTTCAAATGACAGCCCGGGTTGTCAGGGGTCGGCAGGGGAGGATAGGATTGAGCATCTGAGGACCGCCTCCCATCCTGGGGAGGGATGGGTCTTCACCACTCTGCAGTGGCCCTGGGGATGCCCATAGACACTGCTAGAGATGGTGCAACAGAGGGAGGAGTGCAGTGGACATCAGCATGTCAGTGCTAGACGCCATTGCACATCTGCACTCCTGGAGCTAAAATTGGTGGAAATGACAGCACTGTCCTCAGCAGCTTGATGGCCACACTTCCTAATCCCGTGGGGCTAGTGGTGCAGACACCAGGGCCAGCACTGGATCCTGGCCTGGCATGGGGCTTGAGGGGAGGGTCCTTCCCGGGTACAGCTGCACAAGCCAGCTTGTGGGCAGATGTGCCTCCATGGTCGTCTGGGGAAGTGGAGCAGTGGCTGGAGAAAAGCAGGTCAGTGGCTGCAGGAGAGAATAGAACGATGATAAAAAAAGATGTCTCCAAGATCTACCCTTTAGATATTTAAAGACTTCAGTCATATCACCCCTTCTAACTTCCATTGAATACATATTAAGGCTCCTCAACCTGTACTCATCTGATTTATCCTGTTGACTCTGAGTCATTTTATTGGCTCTTCTCTGAACTGCTTAGATACATGTACATAGATACATAGACGTTGTTGGCAGATAAGAGTCTCGTGACCCATCCAGTCTGCCCTATCCTCTTTCTAATGTTTAAGGTACCTAGATGCTACAACAAGTCCCTCCCTTCACCCTAGCTTGATAATTGCCAAGTGCCTATCCCACACATTCTGAATCCTGAACCATGGTTGCCCCCACCACTCTTGGGGAGACTTTTCCATCTCTCCACCACCCTTTCAGTGAAGTAGAATTTCCTCAGGCTCCCCCACGCTTTTCCCTGTTAGTCTCATGCCGTGCCCTTGTTCTGCTATTTCCTCATGTGAAAGATGCTCCTCTCTGTACCCTGTTGATCCCTTTCAGATACTTGGAGGTCTCTATCATGTCCCTCCCCCATTCTCTTGGGCGTACATATTGAGAGCTCAGAGTCTTCCCTCATATGACATACGCTGCATCCCAGACACCATTTTGTTGCCCCTCCTCTGTACCGTCTCCATCCTGTCTATGTCTTTTGGAGATGGGGCCCAGAACTTAGAACACAGCACTTCAAATGAAGCCTTACTAGGAGTTTTACATTGGTGCCACCAGTTCCCTCCTCCTACTTGTTAATATCCTCCTTATGCACCCTAGTATTCTGTTAGCCTTTCTGACTGCTTTGTCACACTGTTTAGCCACTCTCTTTGTCTACTATGACTACCCCTAGATCCCTGGTCCCAGATAATTGCCACTGCCTCCTTGCTTCTGTCACCACCCCAGCTCCCACTTGACCTCTTTCAAACCAATCATACCTACTTCTGCTTAATTCTTATCATCACATTTCATCTCATGCAATTGAAATGTTTCTAGCATGCCTTGCTATGTTAATGCTTTTGAATAACAACTATATGCTGATGACCTGTGGCTGTACTGACCCAAATGTGGCAACTTCTGCTGGATCTGTTTGTATTCAAGCTACCAACTTGTAATTACTGTAACTATTTGTAAATAATTTTATAAATATCCTGTCTTTGTTATTACTGTATGTATCCTCTATCCCTCCCTGGGTCGCACCTGGACATGAGCCTCAGCTCAGTGTGCCTGTTCAGGTCAACAAATGTTTAAATAAATAAAAAATAAAAATCCTTTCTTTGGTGGCCTCCAGTGTTACCCCTGCCTAGTTCATACTCATCCCTAGGTGCAATAATCCTGCACTTTATTTGCATTGAAACCCAACTGCCATTCCTTGACCAGTTTTCTAGCCTCTTCAGATCTGTCCTCATTTTTCTATACCTTCCTGTGTATCTACCCTGTTACATAGCTTTTATCGCCCACGAACAGGCTAACCCTCCTTCTAGACCCTCTGCAATATCGCTATGATTACATTGAAGAGCACTGGTCCCAGCACTGATCTCTGGGGTACACCACTTGTTACACATCCCTCCTGTGAGCTAACCGCATTTACCACCATTCTTTGTGTTCTGTTACTGAACCAGTTTCTAACTCACATGACTACCTCTGGCCCTTTGAGATGATTTGTATCCTTCTTATGTAGGGACACCAAAACTGCACATAGTACTCCAGGTGCAGCCACACCATGGATCTGTACAGCAGAAGGATCACCTCCTTCCTTCTGCTTATGAACCCCTGCTGTGCATCCGCATCCTGCTTGCCTTAACTACTGTCCTTTTCATTGCGTAATCTGTTTAAAGTCGTTGGTTATAACTATTCCCAGATTTTTTCCTCCCAGTTACTGTGACCTTTACACCACCTGGCATGTATTCAGCTGTCGGGTTTTGCAGCCAGTATGCATGACTTTGCACATGTTTGCATTATACACCAGTTGCCATATACAAGACCATCTTTTAACCTTGCCATGTCCTCCTCAGTTCTCTTACATCCTCTTGGTGTCCACCCTTCTAAAGAGCTTAGTGTTGTCTGCAAAGAGGCAGATCATACCCCTTCCTTTATACCCTCCCAATGGCACTGATGAAAACATTAAACAACACAGGTCTTAACACTGATCCTTGCGGTACCCCACTGATTGTTTCCTTTGATTCTGAGATCTTCCTCCCACTGCCACCCTTAGGGTCTTTCACTGAGCCAATTAGCCACTCACCTAGTCAATTAACTACTGCTTCTAAGTCCCCAACTTTTGATTAACCTCTTATGTGGAAGTGAGCCAAAGGCTTTACTGAAATCTAAATACAGTACATATACTGCCTGCCCCTGCCAGGCATCTATATCACCCAGTCAAGAAGTTTATTAAGTTAGTCTGGCACAATCTACAGCCATGAATCCATGTTGTCTGTCTTCCTGATGCCCATTCATCCCTAGGAATCCAATCAACCACTCTTTCAAGATAGTCTGTATTAGCTTGCCCACTATAGATGTCAAACTGATAGGCCTGTAGTTCTTTGGGTCATCTCTAGATCCACTCTTATGCAGCAGAAATACAGTTGTGGTTCTCCAGTCTAACAGCACCACCCTCTTATTCAACGAACTATTTAACAAGTCAGGTAATGGTCCAGCCAGTTCAACTGTTCCTCAGAATTTGGGGTGCATCCAGTCCTGGAGACTTGTCAACCTTCTGCAATATGTTCTTCCACCAGGTCCCTCAGTTTTCAGACCAGTCTTCTGGTGTTCTGTGTCAAAGGCTTTACTGAAATCTAGATACAGTATGTCACGTGCTTGCCCTTTGTCAGCCACCCTAGTCACCCAGCTGAAGAATTCTAACTTGTTAGTTTGGCATGACCTCCTCTTGGTGAACATGTGCTGCCTATCATCCTGCAACCCATTTATTTCTAGAAAGTCAACAAGTTCCTCCCTCAGTATGGCCTCAAATACCTTTCCCACTATAGACATCAGGCTGACTGGTCTGTAGTTTCCTGGCTCATTGTTCTTGCTGCTTTCAACAGTTCTCCAAGTCATGGAGACCACGATGTGTCCAGCAGTGGAAAATATACAGTAGTGAAGCTGCTAGTACCTTCACTGCCTCCTGCAGTGTACAAGGATACATCCCACTAGGCCTGATTGATTTGTCTTCCTTAGCTCTTCTAGAACTCCTTTTTTTGTGTTCCACAGATCTGACTGATAGAGCTGTCTTCAACACTCCTTTTACCCCTTCCCATCTTGAAATCTGGTAGTGGCCCATCCTTCTACTTGAGTGAATACTGAACAAAAAACTTTTTTGTAGAAAGGGCTGTCAACAGAAGAAAGGCTCAGTAAAAGTCTAAAAGATTGTGTGCTGAAAATTCTTGTTGGACCAACAAAAGGTATCAAGTCACCATTTTGTTTGCCTGTTTGTACAAGGCCAAATGCAGCTACTGTACAAACAGTTCTCTGTAGTACTGGTGCAGTAATACTCACTATGTTATATGCACTGTCTGTGATGATTTGTTTGCAGGTCCATGATCGTTTGGACAAAAACTGCTGTGGATTTAAGCCCAAACGAAGATTCTTGTGTGCAGAAAGGACTGAACCTGAAATGGATCATCCCACGATATTGCCTTGGTGCAAATTGTGCAGAGGAAACAGGACCCAAGACACTTGGTCTTCATTGACAACAAGGGCTTCTTTGACAGAAGTGAAGATAACCTGAATTTTAAAGTGTTACAAGGAATAGAAGAGTAAGTGCCTAAACAATACACTTCTTCACTTTTTCACACTTAGTTTTACTCAGGGAATCAATAAATAAAATAATGTTCAATGTTGCTTACTTTTATGAATACCATATTTTATATTTTGTGAAGCAGTTTGTTGGGTTGTTAACATAAGAACATAGAAACATAACTGCTAGGCCCACTTAGTCTGCCCATTTTCCCTGCCTATAGTACCACTGCAGATCCTACCTGTTCTCCGATCCATTCACCCTCCCCTTTCCCAAAGATTCTTTTATGTCTATCCCATGCATTTTTGAACCCCACCACTGTTTTACCCCCAGCACCTCCACTGGAAGACTGTTTCAGGAATCTACCACTCTTTCTGTGAAGAAGTACTTCTCACATCTCTCCTGAATCTACCTCCTCCAGCTTGTTAACATACCGCTTTGTCCTTGAGCACCTTTTTTCTGAAAAATATTTCCTCTTGTACCTTGTTTACCACCATGAGGTATTTAAAGGTCTTTATCATATTCCTCCCTCTGTCTCCTCTCTTACAGGGTATACATATTTAGGTCCTTTAACCTTTCATTGTAGGGCATCTGATGCAGACCCTGCACCATTTAAGTTGTCCTCCTCTAGACCACTTCCACTCTGTCTCCTTTCTGAGGTGTGGTCTCCAGATCTGGACCCAGTATGCTAGGTGGGGTCTTAGCGATCTATACAGAGGCAACACCACCTCCCTCTTTCTGCTGGTGAAACCCTCCCAGCATCACACTCCCTCCCAACTGTCTTGTCGCACTGCCTGCCCACCATTAGGCCATTTGATATGATCATCCCCAGGTCTCTTTCCTGCTTGGTGGTCATCAGTACCACCCACCCCACTTTGTACTCTGCCCCAGGGTTTCTGTGTCCCAAGTGCATTATTTTGCATTTGTTGATTTATAACGCAATCTAGAATAATGCAAAACCCTTAGTCATTGTATGTGGCTCTTCTTAAGGTATCATACACACTACCTGACATTAATTAGGTTTTTCGCTTAAATCTCATCTCATTTTAAGCTCTTATAAAAACAAACATGCAAAAAGAATAATTGCAAAAGGACAACAGTGTTAATTTTAAATGCAAAATGTTAACAAGGTGCAAAACATCAGATCTGCCAGTGGGGAGCAGTGCACTGTGTATATCCATTTTTAGGTACCCAATAAAATTATGACTGTTTGATACAAATTGATTGCTGGAATCTCTGTATCTTACTTGGTTAATAATACAGGTTTGAGGAGGCTTGGTTAGTGCCGCCGCTTTTGGAAATTAAAGAGCTCATGGCATTTCTCAAAATGAGTAAGGGAACTTCCCCAGTATCCGCCAGATTTATGCCATTCACTGATCCAGCGACAGATGAACCAGCTTCAAAATCAGTCAGTTTGCATCTGTGCACAGAAAGAAGAAGAGCTGTTGTGTAGTGTGCTCACACAGCATGGCTGTTGCATTCAACGCTAGAGATGGCTTTGGTTCAGTGATTGTTCAGCGTAGAGTTGAGTATTGATTGTAAAAGTACTTTGAGATGCTTTTCATGAAAGGCACCATATAAAATCCTCACAGGGATGAATAAGCTGCAGGTTGGAAGTCTCTTTTAGAGGAGGAAAAGCACCAGAACATGGCGGCATGCAATGAAGCTCTGGGGATGGAGTTTAAGAGGGATGTGAAAAATACTTCTCACAGGCCAGAACAGGTCATGGGGGCAAAACAGTGGGGAGCTTTAAGAGGTGTGGGATAGGCACCCAGGTATAATAAGTAGTGGAAAGAGAGGCGGTGGGATGCCGGTGATGAAATAGGGTCCGAGGTGTCAGAATAGGCAGGGAAAAATAGGGCAGACTGGATGGGCTTACAGGTCCTTTTCTGCCAACAAAGTCTATATTTCTATGTTTCTAAATTCAAATGAAATGGTATGGTGTGGTATGGTATGGTATGGATGTAGTACTGCCCAAACAGGCATGAAAGCCACATAAATTACTGTATAACTGTTTAAAATTGCAGCCATTATATTTTGCAGAATTTAGTGATGGTCCCTAATTTGTGCCAGTGAATGTTCAGACACTTCCCTTGACTAAAGCTGATTGTCAGCTGTCATTTCATCTAAATGGTGGCTGATCTACCACACCCCTGCTTGCTGCCTTAACTTGCCAAACTGTCAGACTGTCAGAGAACTGTCAGCAGGGATGTCTCTTTTGGCTGGCTTCAAAGAAACTCAGTTAAATGGCTGCAGGAGTACCTGCTTGAGGTAGACAATTTAAAAGAAAGTGAGCTTGCTGAGTGTTCTGGTGTTGAGCCTTCTGTTGCTGGCACTATGGTTGATGAGTTGTCAGCTTTTTTCCACCCCCAAACAAAAAGAAAATGGCCTTCCATGTATGCCACCTATACTTCCAAACTCAGATTCAACTGGGAAAGTATGCTTGACATCATGGGATGATGGCTGCAATTTGCTATTATTCCACCAAGTATAGTGGCACAAAAATGAGAGTTCTGTCTGTAAATTTAAAACAGTCTACTTACACCAGTTGGGCACCCTCCTGCCCTACTAACCTGTCACCACAGCTTCACAAAAAGCCACAGAGTGGCCTGGTGCTTCTGGCTGAGAAGCTTGAAAAATAAACCTAGAACAGTTGTGAGAAGTATGTGCAGAGAAGTCATTGCCAATAGCCAAAGTTGTGCGAGAATCTCTATAAAGGATTGTTAAAGGCAACTCACCCTAACTGCCGTATGAAAATGAGGGTAATTTACAAATGAACACCAAGTGGGCATGGACCTTCCTAAGGTGAATGGGTCAGCCATAGAAAAGGAATGAAAGCTGACAGGAAAACCCCATTTGATTTCAGAGCTCTAAGAGCTCATTGTCATTCCCTTTATTCGGAAAGCTGTGGCACAGGAACTTATCCTGCCTGAGGTGATGAGAAACATGGATGAGACAAGGTTAACATGGTTCCTGTGGCAGAGTTGACCATGGAAGCAACAGGTTCCAAACAGATGCCAGTCACAGGGCTAGGTTGACAAGAGGCAGGTGTCACTGGTGGTAGCGTGTACTCTAACTGGTGATTTCTTCCCACCCTAAGTCATCTATAAGGGTAAAACACCTGCCTGCCACCCTGCCCATAAATTCCTGAGAACTAGGCAACAACACAGTCTCCTCAACCACTGGGCAAATGAAAACCCCAGAATTCTGATTCTTCATTTTGATTTTACTTGAGTAGAGACTAGATGTGCTGAAGGCATAATATACAGCATGGTATGCTGGTGTAGTGTCTGCCCAGCTTGAAAGTGCAACTGCCGAGGGTGTGGTCAAGGTGGATTCAAAATGGGCATTCTTAAAGAGTGCCATGCACAGTGGCTCGAGGAGAGTTTCAATTAACTTTATCACAGACATGATGATGTGATTAGCAGATTTGCAGAGGCTAGGATCCTGGAAGCTCATGAAATTTGACCGAACCCAGAGGTAGTAAATGACAGCATCACCAGGTAACAAATCCATTTAGTAATGTGAGAAAATGAAATCCAATTATTTATTTTCAGGTTAAAGTCAGCAAGAACGTGACACTGAACTTTTCTGAGGGTGAAAATGTGGCTGAGTGAACGGCATTTCAAGCGTGAAAGCCATGAATGCCTAAGAAGCTATTTTTATTTTATTTTTGCACTACACTATTTTTCTGCACTCTAACGTCTGTACTAAATAAAGTTGCCATTACACAGCTGTGTTTGTGAAGACGAGAGCCATCAGGAGCACTGTATATTGGGAGATCAAATGGCGGTTAGTCAGTAATACCAAAAACACCAAGGATGTTTTTCCTAATTTACTTGTTTTTGAAACATACATTAAAGAAACATACTATAAGTTGTGTATGTGGTTTAGTGTATACTGTATTTAAAATTATTGTAGTACATTAGTGTTAGGAACGCCAGCACTTGCCAGATAATATGCTGTACCAGTGAAACTAAACCCTATATATTTCACTATTCTTTTATTTTAGCACTGTTTACTAGGATTACTAGAAGGTTTAAGACATAAGGAGCACTAGGCCCAGCAAGAATGTCTCCCACATATGTGGGTAATGATAGTTTGGCAGGCATAATAATTGCAAAAGCAAACTCTGGCCCAGAGCCAACAGGGCTATGTGAGCTGCCAAGTAAGCAAAGTTACACATGTGCATAGAAATTATTGAAGCCTGGGTGTAACTTGGCCATTTTTGGAAGTGTTTCATCAGATTTTCAACATGGCCATTTTGGGACCCCTCCCTCATGAAGAGTGTCAGTGTCATTTTGTTCACTTGTCCTGAAAGGTGATTTCGAGAGCGACTGCGCCATTCTGTGCCACAGGTGCAAAACAAATTTTGGGCAGGATAAATGACAGCTGTACTGTTTAAAAGGAGGTGTGCAAAATGGCAATGTTAAAATGTGGAGGGAAAATATTAAAATTGGCAGAATTAGGAGCGTGCATAGAAACTGTCAATGCTTGTTTCAGACGTAGTCATTTTTGAATTTTGCACCAAATTTGCAACATCTGCTTTTTGGGACCCTACCTCATCAACAGTGCCACTGTCATTTTGTGAATTGGTCCCAGAAAGTGATTCCATGCAGCAACTGCAAAATTGCCCTTCTTGACCGAGTAATGAAATGACAGTGAGTTTTCACGAGGTGGGGAACCAAGAAACCCATGCTGAAAATTTGGGGTCAAAATCCCCAAAATGGCTTGTTTATCAAAATAAGTTGAAAACCTTATTGAATGGCATTATAGCACGCTTACCTTTGATTCTTCAGTTTGTGGTTTGGCTCTAAAGAGTGCAGATGTGTCCCAGTCCACAGAAGATAACAGCTTCACCTCTGGAGGGTAAGTATGGGGTGAGGGAGAGGGGACTGGGGCAATGAGTAGGGACCATTTTCTTTTACAGATAAAAAAATGGAAAATATGTCAGGCACACTGGAGTGGGCTCCCAGTGTGCCACATGGGTGGAGGCGCCATAATGCCAACATGGGGATTGGGGACCCCGATGTAGGCAGGGTAAAAACATTTGGGCACACTGGGGTGGGCTCTCAGTGTGCACATGAGTGGGGAGGGGTGCCGTAATGCTGACACAAGAATTGGGGACCCCGATGTCAGCAGGGGTAAAACATTAGGGCTCACTGGTGGACTCCAGTGTGCCACATGAGGGGAGGCTACATAATGCCACACGTGGGGCTTGAGGACCCCATGTCAGCACATTTTCTTTGTTGCTGGTGCTGGTGGTGATGCAACTGCACATGCATGGCACTCACGATGCAATTGTGGCAAATGGCATTTTGCCATTCACAATATGACATCGCTAGCAGAACTATGCATGCATGTGAGTCCTGCATGCATTGGTCATATACAGAATGCGGAAATAACAGCTCAAATAGTGTGATTGTTATTCCATGAGGCCTATCATGGTGGAGTGTTTCAGCTTGTTGGACTTTGGAAGGATACCTGTGTCCAATGGAAGGTTCCCACAATCGTCGCTTTTAGAGCCACGACTGCAAACATCTGTTGGCTCCACTCACATGCTTAACAGCTGTCTAGCTAAAATCAATGACTGGATAGCTTCCAGCTGGCTAAGACTCAGCCTGGCTAAGACTGAAGTACTGATGATCTAGATGGGTCATGGGCCTGATGGTTTACCACCAGGGACTGACTCTGGACTTGTTCTTGGGTCTGCTCTGTTGGTGGTTTCTCTGAAGATGCAAAATCTGGGCATGATCCTTGATTGCAGACTGACCTTTGAAGATCAGGTGCCTGCTGTAGTCACAGTGGTTTCACCACTTTGAACATTGTCCGGATTAAGCCCCTCATTCCGCCTCGAGACCTGCCGACTAGTGTGCATGCCTTTGATGTCTCTAGGCTGACTACTGTAACACTTTGTACTGGGTCAAGGACGGACTCCTCCACAGGCTGCAGCTAGTGCAGAATACAGATGCCCAGTTGCTGACGGGCCTTTCCAGGTCCAGTCATGCGACTCCAGTCCAGTGTGCACTGCACTGGCTGCCAGTCAGGTGGAGGGTCCTTTTCAGGGTGGGTCTTCACCTTTAAGGCTTTATATGGGCTGGATCCTGGTTATCTGTCTGAACTCCTGACAAGGTGTCCTCTGCGCTGCTCCTCCGCCTCCTTTCGAGAGGCCTCCTGGACTTTCCCAGGGTTCAGCTCAAGACCTCAGGTGATTAGGCATTTAGTGTATCTGGGCTGACCCTGTGGACTCATTTCACCTGCAGTCCAGGAGGCTCCCTCAACTGAGGTATTTAGGGGAGACTAAAGGCCCACCTCTTCAGCCTGGCATTTGACTGTTAACATCTTTATTTTAGTTTTGACCAGTTTCCAAGACTGATTTCTAAAACCCTATTTTATTTTATTTTTGTATTTTAATTTTATAACGGTTTTAATGAGCTTTTATTATGTCTTAATTAAATACTGTCTGTTTTTAGCTTGTGTACGGCACCCAGAGCCTCCAGGAGGGGTGCCTTATAAATAAAATTGCCTTGCCTTGCCACAGCCCTAAAAAGGTAGAGAAATATTTTAGTTATACAGCATTATTTTCTTAGTATTTGGAGTGTGATGGAAAATGCTAGAACTGTTCCTCACCTAGTATTTATTTATTTATTTGCTTTTGGTAACCAGGTAAGCACACTAGACAGCCAAGTGCCTATTTCAGGTGCGACCTGGGAGAGTTACAAGGCATCCATGAAACAAATACAGAGTCATGGTTACATACAGGAGCCACATGCTCCAACAGTGGTAAACAGCTTAAGGTACATACAGGCTCAAAGAACATCATGGGAGGAGTAGAATAACATCAAGACATAACCTAGAAATTAGAATAAAAGAATAACTCTAACAGTGGCAGCCTCAGAATTGTTTGGAGCACACCTGTACACTCTGGCCAGACCTGTATGCCTAACATGAAAGAGAGACTCAGTGCTGGACAGAGGCGGTTCGTGATACTGAACAGTAATGACACTCCACCTGGGCGGTAAGTGCCCAAAGAGGGGTACCAGCAGAGGTAATAGGACTATGAGACTGGGCATTATGCGGCACACAGGCAGGTAGCTCCAGCTTTTAGGAAGTTCCAGAGGGATGTTTTGAAGGAGGGATGGGAGGCACCTAACTTGGGCAGAAGGGAGTTCCACATTTTAGGCACGTGGACGGTGAATGCCCGATCACCAGCGAGGGTGGGTCTTGGGGACCAGGCGGGCCTGGGATGCATGACCTGAGGTGGTAGATGGGGAGGCATATTTCAGGGAAGGGCGAGCGAAGTGGGAGGGCCATTCTAACTATATTATCAATGAAGTTGCCTAGGATGTGGGCGGTATTTTCAGGGGGCCATTCCAGACGAGTAGAGCATACAGCGATGCGTGAGACGGGGAACCGAGAGTGGCGGGCATATGTTGTTGTAAGTGGTGTCCCATTTAGCAAGGCTTGAGGATGGGACAGGAGCAAAGGCATCAAGCCCATAACAGAGTGTGGAAGTAATATCCCTAGCTATAGCAAGCCAGGCAGCAGGGGTAAGGCAGTCTTAGCTCTGTAGGCTAGGCTGAGCTTGCTTTTGTTGCGTACAAATGTTCCTAATGTGATAGGAGAGATCCAATTGAGGATCGAGGGTAACTCCTAGGTACCTGGCAGAGTCAATTGTCGGCAGAAGGAGTCACTAGACCCATATATTTTGAGGGGCATCGTGCAGGAGGAGGTTTTAGCCATGGAGCCAAAGAGCATGGCCTGAGTTTTCTTCATGTTGACTGTCAGTTTGTGGCCATCAAGCCATTTCTGGATAAGGAGAAGTCAGAGTTGAGCTGGGTGTTGACGCTGGTGGCATCATGCGAACTGGCTAAGATGAGCAGGTCATCCAGCGTAAAGGGTTAAGTGCCCTTTGTAGCGGGCGGAGGGTAAATCGTTGATGAACAGGGAGAACAGGATGGGTCCAAGGATGGACCCTTGGGGTACCCCACTGTTCACAGGTGAGAGGTGTGAGGGTTCATTAAAACAGGTGAGTTGTTGCCTACCTCCGAGGTAGCTGGAGAACTAGTCGAGGGCACGGAGGGAGAATCCGTGAGTCTGCAGGGTGGAGAGGAGGAGGGGTGGTCTACACGATCAAAGACTTTGGAAAGATCAACAAATATAGCCCCAGTCAGTTTGCCTTGGTCGGTTGCGGACCTGATCTTGGAGGTGACCATGGCAAGAGCTGTCTAGTGCTGTGGCCTTTTCTGAAACTGTGCTGAGATGGGGAAAGGACATTGTATCCCTGGAGGTAGTGGAAAGCTGCAGGCAACGGCCTTTCTAGGAGCTTACAGGCAGCTGATAGTATTGCAATGGGGCAATAATTATCGACATCTTAAGGGTGCCATGTTTAAGGACAGGAACAACCTTGAAACCTTCCATATGTCAGGGATGATCCCTGAGATGTTTAGACGAAGATGTGAGCAAGTGGTCGGGCGAGGAGAGGAGCCTTAAAGTGGACCCTCAAGTCCTGCACTGTCCCTTGGATTTTTAGGATAAACTAGCAAGTAACAGGGTTAGGCCTCTTGCTGACTTGTGTTCGCTATTACTAATAAGTGAGTACATAATTTATGTGTCATTGGCTGTGATTGAAAAGGCCTTGGGGAGCCTACTTTGTGTGTAGAGGTGCCTATAGTTGCAGTGCATGACTTCTAGCCCTCTTGCAAACATGCTATGAAATTTTGAGAATAGTGCCAGACTTCCTGTGATTTGGGGCAGGTGCACTGACAATAGTAGTGTGCCACTGTTTCCACTCACAAACCAGGACCATTCATGCATATTAAGAATGGTATGCACTCTTCCATTCATGACCTTATCTTTGTCTCTTAAGCCTGATTTTTTTTCTGAATCAATAATATTATTTGATAAATTTACTTTATTTTAGTTTGTTTATTTATTTGATAACCGGGTTGGTACATTGGTCCAAGGGACTGTTTTCAGGAACAACCCAGGTGATCAAGATGGCACATACTAAACATGAAATTTGGAGCACAGTACATAATTAATAACTTATAGTCAAGGGAAAAACATATAGTCCAACAATTCATACAATAACTAGTACAACAGAATCAACATACAAGTGGAGGTGATACGTCCATGTGGAGTCAAAACACATAGTCCAATGATTCCTACAACTAATTAGTATGTTGCTTCCACCATAAAAGGAGGTGATACAAGAGTTCATACAAGTAGAAGCCTTGTCCCCATTTCCATGTTAGGAGGGGCACCTGCAGTCCGGTGGATGCTAAGAGGGCATTTTTAAATGCGATTTGAAGAGATGGGAAGTTCCTAGTGAATGAAGCATGGCTTATAAAACATTCCAGAGCCTAGAGGTAGCAACAGAGAATGCTATCTGCCCCTTGTGGTAGCAGTCTGGGGATGGTCAAGGAGACATTGAGAGGAGGACCTCAGCTCACGATTCCAGACCTGATACTAAGGAATTTTATTAGAGGAGCTAACCCCATCTTGAAGGGATTTGTCAATAAAGGTGTCCATGAGGTAGTCAAAGTGGGCCCAAGGAGACATCCAGCCAGCGACATGTAAAGGGAGCAGTGGTGGGTGCAGTACTACGGACAAGTGCCACAAGCTTGCAGATGCTATTGAAGGTGGTATTGAGCCATGCGAGGCACCGATTTGAGGTCTGGCAAAAATAGAAGAGCAGTAGTAGAAAAGGTAGAAGTGTGCTTTGAGCAATGGCTAGATGCACCTCCAGGATCAGAAGATGCTTTTGGTGGTAGCAGATGCCCGTGTCTGGTTCACCCACTTGATTACTTGCCCAATGTGATTCACAAATGTTAGGGTGGGGTCAGGGTGACCCCAGGTATTTGGAAGCTGTAACTTGTTCATGGGAGGCCCTGTCTGAAGTTGGAATGTCCAGGAAATTTTTGCCCTCAGTGCATTTGACAAGCCTTGGTTTAGATGTGAAATTACAAAGGGTTTTGGATCCTGGTTGCTTAACCCAGCCCTGTGCAAATGCTGTAAATAGAAAATTGGGTGGAGGAGTTACTGTATCCTAAAGTACGCTTAAAACTGAAGACAAAAAGTTTAACCACCAAAGATGCACTTTGCATACCATCTGAAAAGTGGAGGGGGAGGTCCCAGACAATTCACCAGAAAGAATGAAGGAACTTATAGATAATACATGAACATTTGAAGTGTTATTGGAACCAGCTATTTTATGCCTGGGGTGAAGGCGCCTTATCATGGATCCACCACCCCTGCCGCTGTTTGGTGAGGACTCCTACTCTGAAAGGATAGCACCAGGCAGGGGATGCTGCTTTACACCAGGCTAATGATGTATGCGTCTCAGCGTCACTGGTCTTGGTTTCACCCATGGGTAGTCTGAACCCGGATTTAAGGAAGTAATATATACCACACCTGCCTCCTCAAATTATAAAAACTGGGAGCAAGGAAGCATGTGAAAACAAAGGGTAAATCTTATGATAATCAAACTTTTAACTGGCAGTAATATTAAATTGCTAAAGCTGACAAAGTTCAAACATAATAATGGACGATAACAGTTACAGTACAAAGGAATAACATATCGCACTAATGTATGATACAATGTGTTGGTGGCTCCTGACCTTCTTGGCTTCACTAAAAGTAACAAGTCACTGCATAAAGGATTGTGGCAACAACAATTAATGTAGCCCGTATTTTTAAGAGCAAAAACCTCTCAATTACTTTGAAAAGGCATTAATGTTGGGGTTCCCTCTTTTATATCAAAGAATAACAGGACACTTAAAGAGGAGCCAATACAAACTGACAGAAGCTGCACCACAATGAATGGCAGATGAAACAAAAGCAGGATACACGTAAACCAGATATTTATCCAGAGTTACAGTATAGCCCATATAAAAGATTCAATGAAATGAGAATACTGTGGCAATACTAGCATCGATAAAGGCATGTCTTTTTCATATATTAACCCTAGAGGAAAACAGAATTCTTATGCAGAATGTCAGCTACTGATAAGGAAAATTAGCACTTAAAGAATTAAAAAGTAAGTTTCCTCTCAAGATATTCCACAACAGCTAACTATGAAAAAGGAAATGACTAAATTAATGTTTATTTAGGAATACAATTTAAGAGTGTAGGCTAATGTGGACAATTTAGTGGCATTTCTGATTAGAACATGTTTGAAACAAAATCGATGACCTTTGACCTTTGAGCACTTTTTATATGGGTTGAGGAAAACATAAAATTTATCAAGTTTTTCGGACAGTTCACAATATGGCTGAATAATGGAGGGTTCTGGTTTGACAACTCTGGTGAGATAAAATTAATTCAATGTTTAACTAAAGGAAAAATTAACATTACGTTGGAAGATCAGGAGCCTTGAACTCCAGTAGATTTGGATAGTGGGTGGTGATTCTGACATTTTGGAAGAGAACTGGGAAACATGTTTTAATCAGATTACGATGCTACATAAGAAATGTTTTATAAATACAGAAGGCCTACATTGCTATATTATACTATTACTAGCCCCTGATAAGAAGGCATGTTATGTAGTATGAATTCATTGATTCTTGTTTTATTCCGTTTAGCAAAACAGGACCACTGCTGGGCCCTGAGGATGTGGCTCCACAGCCACAAAATGCTGGCTGGACTTACAGGTGGCACATTAACAAAATTTAAATAAAACACTCTTCTTTTTATAGAGACTTGGGACTTGATTCACAAAGCCCTGAGATGACACAAGATGCCTGCGTCAAACATGAGCAGTGTAAGTGGTACCTTGCATCAAAAACTGCCCCTGAGCAATTCACAAAAAGCCTGCATCAGCCACCAGACTGCCTGCCCCAAAATGGGCTGCACCACCCATGCACCCAAAATGAAGCTGCAACATGGTACTTTCACGGGCATGTGGCAGATGCAGGCTGCCACATCCTCATAATGGGATTCTGTAACTCACCCAGAGGGACGATTTTCCATGTATCCTTAGACCAGCCAGAGCTGGTCTAAGTAACATTAATCACGATGAAGGTGGCATCTAATGGGAGTTAATGCATGGTTGGGGCTGTTGTGGTACAAGGCTGCAGGCGAGTACCTGCAACGTCATTCATTAACTCCCAGTAGGCTACCACCTTGATGTCTTACTGTAACTGGTGTGCACATGACTGTACATGTCAGAGATGTGTTTCTACTCTTGTGATCAAAGAAACAATGAGAGGATTCAAGTTTTCACTTCAATTTACTGTTACTTTCAAAACTGCAAGCCAACCTCTCTTACATACATACTGTATATGTTATTTTTTGGTTTTGCACACTACTATATTGATGCATTTCTTAACATTGCTGCACATTTTGCACTATTTCTGATGGCAGTTCATTTCCATTGCTCTTAGGAGGACCACGATGTTGGTGTATTGCTCCTTTTCACGCTACTGCTCTGTCTCATTTGCATACAACTATGGTTTTACTGACGTGATTTTGCTTCTTTACCTGCCTGGACTGTGTTTCCCTGCTCCCGTCACTACACTGCTTGCTTTTCCGACTCTGTCTTCTGTGTGCCCTGTCTACCAGTACTCCTGGATAATTCAGGTTTATGGGGATATTTCAGGTTTATGGTGACATAGACCGTGAAGGCTTGACATGAAATGCGCTTCCAGTTCCTCGCTCTGTGTTACGGTGGATTGGATGCCGTGCCCTGACTCCTTCTGCGTGGGTTCCTCATACCTGTGTCTCTCTCACTTGCTCTCCCTTCTCTGGTTCTTCTTTCTCGATTTCTGCTCTCAGCGACCTTCTTGGTGATTGTCCTATCCCTCTGTGCTGCTCCTACTACTGCTTGCCTCCATTTCTACCTTCTTGTACTTTGCTATTCGTATTTTGTGTGCTGTGTGTCTCTTACATTTTTCCTACTCTCGTCTACCTACTTGCTCTTCCACAACTTGCTTTCCTGCATTCTTTGACTTTTGCTTTTCAATACACTGCTCGCTTTTCCTCTCGTGGCTGCTTGTTGTATTTCACAAGCAACATGGCATTATCATCTCATAATGCTGTGTTGCTCTTCTACCACCTGATCCTGTTCCACCTATCCTCTTTCTTCCCTACACTCCTTGACTTTTGCCATGTTACAAGGGTACTTAGAACAATGTCCGCTGGAGGAGTATAGCAATATGTGACAATGTGAAGTGCCTTTAATGTGCAGCACGCTACCTAAAAGTAAAGTAATATTAATACAAATCCCCTGGTAGTCTAGCAGTCCCTCCCCCCACCCTGTTATACCCATAATGGAGAAATATAATAAGTACATTCCCTGGTGGTCTAGTGATCCCTCCACCTGCCTTGTTATGCCCATAATGGAGTAATGTAGTAATTAAATTCCCTGGTGGTCTAGCAGTCCCTCCCTGCCTGATATGCCCATTATGGAGAAGTGTAGAAATATATTATCCTGGTGGTCTAAGCGGTCCTCCCCGCCCAATAACATGCCTGTAATGGAAGTGTGAAATGAATGATCCTGGTGGTCTAGCAGTCCCTCACCCACCCTGTCAGTAGTGTCCACCACCCCACCCTCAATCCAAACTCTGGGCCGGGACTGAACAGCCCTCCTCACACCACTGCAGCCAGCCCCAAATGAACTGTCATTGAGCCTGTACTACAGTGCAGTACACACCCATTATCAATGAGCACACTGTACTGTAGTAGGCACTCAGTGATAGTTCAGTCAGGACTGGCTGTGGTGGTGTAAGGAGGTTGTGCTGGTCCCAGTTTGAGGTTCAGGTTGGGAGGTATGGGGTGTGTGCACTACTTGCCAGGGTGATGGGTTGGGACTGCTAAGCCACCAGGATAATTTATTTCTTGCACTTCCATTATGGCCAGATCAGGCAGGGAAAGGACCGCCAGACCACCAGGATAATTTATTTTACACTTCTCCATTATGGTCAGATCAGGGCAGGGAAAGGACCACTAGACCACCAGGATAATTTATTTCTTATACTTCCATTACTGACATATTGGGGCAGGGTAGAGACTGCTAGACTACCAGGATAATTCTATTATTATTATATTCCTGTTATTGTTATGTACATACATTATTTCTGACTATCATCACTAGGCGAGGGTGGTGTGGTGTGGGGTTTGGGTAGCCACCGAGGGCCCTGCTAGACCATCTCACAGCTGCCCCACTGCCTGCAGCACACCCTCCTGCTGTGCTGTTTGTTTGACACAGGTCCAGAGGTGCCACAAGCATAGGGAGTTAGCCACCAGGATCCTGCCAGGTAGAGAAATGGGTGCAGGGTCCCTGGTGCATCAGGCTTTGGTGCAAGCTGCTGCTTGCTGCAGCTTGCACTGCTCTGAGTCCCCTTTGTGAATTGAGTCCCTGGAGTTTGAGAGTTTTCTTTCCCTTACCTTTTTAAGGCTTGTTTTAGGACCAAAAATGTTGCCCTTTTGGGGGTGGGGGCATTAACAAGTAATCTGTTAGATGCGATCCACTTCTGGACAGCCCATATTCTCTGCAGAGGGAGAGGAGTAAATTCGATGGCTTTTATCGATCCTGTAGAGGAAAAGATTGTCTGCATACCTTTAGCAATCAATCTACTGTATTGTAGCATGCAAGAGGAAGATGTTATTAACTAGGCTTCTCCCAAAAGAGATCATATATACTGTAGGTTATCAAAATATTTTGATTATTTTCAGTTTGTATGTGTCATAGACGTTGGATCAGACAGATTGCTGGTAATTGAAATATAGGCAATGCTTAGAATTTTTTTGTCAGGACTCATGGATGTGTGTAATAAACGTTTATATATTTTGAAAAGACACCAGAAAGGCAACTCAGCCCACTGGTATAACACAAAACACTTTAGACTTCGCAAACAGCAGGATGCCACATGGACTAAGGCTAAAAACTCTAATTTGGTTAAAGACTGGGCCACTTACAGGACCTTATGGAACTAATACACTTAAGCAATTAGACCAGCAAGAAATACAATTGCCACCTCATGATGCAGTTTACCTATTCTAGTGAAGACAGATGGAAGTCATTGACATTTATGAACTACCTGATGAAACTGATACCAACAAAAAAGTCATCAGCAACGAATACGAACTTGAATCACTGAAGGTTGCTGTTGCTGTAATTTTTCTACTCACTAACCTGTTACTCTGTACTGGAATTGCCCCTGACATTAGAAAAAGTTACTAATGTTGCCCCTGTGTTCAAAGCTGGGAATAAAACTTGTAAGCAGAACTACTGGCCAGTATATTTTTGTTCACCCCAGCAGAGCTGCTAGAGAACTGGTTACAAAGCAGCTAACTGTATACCTGTCAAGCAATAACCAGTTAACAAATAGGCCATGAGGTTTCAGGGCAGGGTGCAGTTGGACACATGCTGTGGTCAGATTCATTGATGATGTACAAACAGAACTAGACAATGGAGCTCTGAGGGGTGCTGTCTTCCTTGATCTGACAAAGGATTTAATTTGGTGCACCACCAAGGGCTGCTACCAAAATAAATAAATAAATAAGTAAATAAATCCTTGACTTGGCCTAAGCTCTATAGCACTAGAATTGTTTTCCAATAGAACCCAAAGGATTAGAGATGAAAATTATCTTTCCACCCAAGCCAAGGTCACAACTGGAGTTCTACAAGGGTCAGTACTGGGCCCTCTTCTATAAGTGCTGTACTGTTGTGTGGCCATCCAATATTGTCAGTAATGTTTCCATGCAACTAAAGTGATGGCTCTGTCAGTTATACCAATGGCACAAACCCTCAATGAAGAACAAACCCAGCTACAAAATGGGCAAGGCACGTACAGTTGGGTTGGATGCTCAGACAAATTAAGGCTAAATGAAACAAAAATGTAAACAACGTTATTCAGCTCAAGACATGAGCTAGCCAAATTGAAAATAAAAATTGAGTATCAGCTGTTTAGATGCAGTGCCTCTGGAAAGTCTTAAGGCCTACAAATACCTAGGACTCTTCTTTGACCCACAAATGCCATTTACGGATTATATTGTTTAAAATGCAGAAAAAAAAAAAACAAAACAAAAAAGGAGGTGTTCCTACAAAGGTAAACGCTGCCTAACAATAAAGGCTAAGAAAGCTATTGCTACCCACAACCTACTCCCCTTCCACCACTGGAATGTGCGGCAGCAGTCTTTACAGGCCTTTTCAAGCAAGAGTTAGATAAGAACCATGTATATTATTATTTGCAGATTTGTGTTGTTAAATGCATTGAGACTTACCCACTGCTGAGCACTAAAGGCCCAATGCAGAAAGGCACTGAGGTGGTTATGTGGCATGTAACCCAGATATGCGGGCCATACATGCCTCCTGAAATGTGGGTCATACACTACATGCACAACAGGCATACACACCATGCTTAGGGGACAGGCATGCAACTGTGTGCTGTCCCATGGATCACAGGTAAAGGAGGAGTGTCCACATATGCGGCACCGCAACATGTTTGTTCAACAGTGCAGGCTGTGGTGAACAGCAGCGGAGCACAGTATGGAACACATCTGGCACTACATAGCCTGAAGGCAACTGTAAGCACACTTATGCATCTCCCCAGTGTGAGGACAGGACTTGGGCAGGCAGCTTTAAAGCTTTACTAAGGACATGGGCACAGCAGTACAGGCAGGAAGGCAAACAGGAGCTCAGAGAAAAGAAAACCAAAAACAAATCTGAATGGTGATCGCCAAGAAAAGTCTTGTTATCCATGGCCTGAGGAATGCCCTCGTGGGCTACTGAACATCCAGGCAGTCCATACCCCAGCATGGTGTCCAAATGGGTGAAATAATGTCCTGCACATCCTGTGCCACAGTATGCCCAGGCACACTGGCCCACAAGTCTGTCCACACTTCTCTGTGGTCCACTGGTCACTGCTACATAGCCAACCCTGTCACTACCACACCACAGAAGAGTGGCATGAAGACCATCTCTCCTGCAATCAGTAACCTCCTCGGTGGCTCAGGGTTGATGTCCACCTCCTCAGGCCCACCCAGATGAGGTGCAGGGCAGTGAGTGGCCCAGACATATTCTCTAAGGGAGGAGTGGCAGTAATGAGGGACACGGATGGATGCCATGCTTGCCCCCATGCACCCACCAATTCCCCATCCACATGCACTGTAATCCTATCCCCCATGCACCACCACCCTTCCCCATGCACTGACACTGTATTACCCATGCAGTGCCACCCCATTCCCTCATGCACCAACATGCCTTCCCATGCACTATCTTCCCGATGCACCCCATCCCCATGTACCCACCATCCCCCATGCACTGCAACCCCTTCCCGCATGCACTGCCACCCCATCTGCCATACACCAGCACCCCATTTCCATGTGCTTCCTTCTCCCATCTACTGCCATCCCATCCCCATGCACTGCCAACCTTTCCATATGCACTGCCATCCCATTCCCCATGTAGCTACAACCCTCCCTATGCAGTTTCTACAAACCTTTGATACTCACCACGGAGGGCTCCATGAGCAACCAGGGTGTTCCAAATTTATCCATGTAGTATGTCTTCCACCTGCTCGGGTCCTCCTGGCAGCCACATTGGCAAAGCAAGTGCCTCTGCCTTTGTCCATGGCATGCATGGAGCACATAGCCAGGATGGAGCTGCATCTCTTTCAGGCATCCCTGGAATAGCTGAAATGACAACTAGGACATGCATCACATGGCCGAGACACACAGACACATCTGTTGAACACCACCCCAGACTTACCCTTGATGAGGCAGTCACTGTCCACCAGATCACATCATTTCCTTCATACCAGAGAGCCTTCCTGACAAGGACATAGGGGAGCATCTGCCATGCCCATTGTGCAGCCATCCAGGCCTTACATTATACACAGGTATGTGTCTTGCAGGCAGGGTATTGCGTGCATGCACAGGGCATGGAGCAATGCCCTGTCATGTCCAGCGCTACCCATGAGATGCTCATGTTCTTAAAGGGACCTACACACTGAGGAAGGTGGTCCAGCAATGCACAGGGCAGGCCCGCCACCAGGAGGACATCATAAAATTGCAACTGACCACAGACCACAATAAGGATGTACCCTTCACTGCTGATGTAGACCCTGCTCTGGGGTGTGAATGCTGCCATGGAGAAGGAGGACTGCATGGACCCAAGGCTATGCATCGTCAGCACCTGTGTGTCATTGGGGCCATATGCAATGACCACTGCCTCAAATGGTTCTGCCTTGACCACTGCAGTATCAGTGAGCTGTGTGACCTGATTGGGGACAGTATACAGCCCTCCACCCAGATGTCCTTGTCCATTTCCAAGGAGAGCAGGGTAATGTGTTCCTGCATACTATACCACAGGCTCCTTCCAGTGGGTTGTGGATGACATGACAGGGATAAGACAGTTCTTGGTGTTTCATGGCCTTAGCAGGTGACCACGGCACTGCTGGCAATGTAGAGGAATACATCCAGTTCTCCTTCGACTAGCTGGACATGCAGGCAGTGCAGGAGGGCTTCTGTGAGTTGTATTGGTTCTTGAAGGTTTCAGGGCCATAGATTGCACACTAATGTTGCTTGGATAGTATCCTACAAATTCAGATACCATCGGATACTATCATTTTGGTCGGATATTGGATAGCCTCAGATGGTATAGACATCTGACCAATGATCCGACCTCCGAAGATCCACTGTAAGTATCCGATGGCGCTGACCATGGATCTGATGGATCCAAGCACTGGATCCAACTATCAAGGTTGGATCGGTGGATCCGACCACTGGATCCATTCACCGGATCCTAGGTTGGATACCAACACTATCTGACTGAGGATAGTTGGATCCACAAAAGCACTATCTGAGCAACACTACTGCACACATACTACTGCACAGATATGTTGATTCTGGTACCCCAAGTCAACAAGAAGGACTACAGTAACAGGAAAGGACCCACAGTATGAGTATACAGGTGCAGAGGACATTGTCATGAATGTCAGTGCCAAGATCCCAGGCTCCATGCATGTTGACTTCATATTCCAGCAGACGTGGCTAAGGACCATACTGGCAATCAATGGAGGCAGGTCACGGTGACTGCTAGATATGTATCACACAGGCTATGTGGGCGGCATGCCATCATGTGTTCCTGTCTATAATGATGTGTTTCTTTCACATGTATCCTATACCAGTGTATACCCATCTAAGGCCTTACCTGATGACACCATTCCTGGCCCCTGCAGTAGGGGCAGAGCATAAGTACAGTGGTACCCAAAGGAGGGTATGGAATATGTTGGAGCATACCTTTGGACAACTGAAGATGTGTTTCAGATGTCTGGACAAGACAGGTGGCACAATGCTGCTTGTGCTGGGGAGGGTATGCTGTGGCTTTGTCGTGTGCTGCATGTTGCACAATATCATCAATAGAAACAGACTGCCATTACAGAGGACCCATCTATGGTATGAGAACCTCAGGGCCAGGGAAGACAGCCAGGATCCAGATGTGGGCACGTGGCCAGGGGGTGACATTGGGTGGGAGGGAGGCTTGGCATGGGCTAGTGCACAGCGTGTTCCAGGCCAGGCCAGTGTGAAGGAAGGGGTGCAGTGGTGCATGCCCAGGAACCACAGTGCACAGTGATGAGTGCCCATGTGTGCAGTACACAAGTGAGTCCATGTGTTCAAATATGGGGCTCGTGACAGGCATAGTGACCCTGTCACTGGGTGGAAGACCATGTGTTGGAGTCTTGACAGATGCCTTGTCTCCCCATCTGAGGGACAGCCATGCCATCCTGCCCATGCAGGGCCAGCATTGTTGTCTGGGCAGTAGGGGCCATGAGGATGTGGGCCCTATGGAAGGATTAGAAACATCCCCTGTGTTTCAAGGGCTGTTGAAATGTTGGTCTGCAGCAGGCATGGGGTGGTGGCATCAAGGCAGGCTGTGCAGGGGCATCTGCCACCTCTACCAGTCTGTGTTCTGAGGAGCCCTAACAAACCCTTGAGCAGGTTAACAACCCTTCTGAACACCGCAGAGGCCCTGCTCCTCCACCATCAGGGCACATAGCAGGATATTGTTTTCCTGCTGGCCTGTAGTCTGTCCTGCTCCAACTGCCTCTCCTTGAGGAAGTACATACCACTCGCATGTGGCAGTGTGGTCCCTCCTGTACTGGCTGATCCTATCTGGTGACCCTCTTCACCACAGCCTGGGCCAGTGTCATTGTTTACCTGGCGCAGTGCTGGGTTTCTAGGCATCCTGCCATTGGAGCTGCCTAGATGGGTGGCATGGCTGGGAGCAGGGTTTCAGTGCATGTGGCACTGTCTGTGGGCATACCCCTGCCTGTCCATGTCTGTGCCCTCCCCTGCATGGCTGGTCCATGCAGCTCTGGGAACATGAATATGGGTGTGGAGGATACTTTACATGGAGGTTGGTGACTGGGAGCCCTGTGATCTGGCTGGGCTGGCCCTCCTCATGATGCTGTAATCCTACTTCACCTCTTGCTGATTGCTCGCTGTGCTGGCATTGTTGGCATCTGTATGGGAAAAATAAATGCAGATGGCATGGTGACTGTGGTGGCTGGTGTGGTACACTGTCGGGTTACTCTCACATGCTGGCAGTGTACTGTCCCTGTCGGCAGTGTTGAACAGGTTATCAATGTGGATCTCAGTCACCAGTCATGACATCCTTCTCTTTCTCCAGCAACAACATAGGAAGTTCAGTTGCAGGGGTAGTGGGATGCCATGGTCACTGTCACTGCCACTCTAGTGTGTGTTGTATCACATGTGTAAGGCCGTGGTCACTCAACTTGCTTGGTGTCCTTCCATCCTCTTCGCCAATCACCATCACCTGTCTTATGGTGTCTGCCACTATATCTTCCACTGATGTGACTTCAGGTGGTGAAGGTGGGCCCCATCAGTGGCATTCCTGGACACTAACTGCTTGCCAAATTCTTCCTGATGGCCATCCTCAGGTCGCACCACTTCTGTCTGATGGCTTTGATGGACCTGGGAATGGATTCCACCACATTGACAGCAGTCTGGACTGCCATCCAGATGCGGGCCTTGATGGGCAGTGGAGTCTGGAGTGATGCCTGTTCATACAGGGTGGCATAGTTCTTGTGGATCTGTGAGATAGCTATGCTGCTCAACTGTAAAGTTTCTGAATGGTGGTGCCTGACACTGCTGATGTGTACATTCACCGGTGCGTGGAAGTTGTGGTCTAGGGGTCCTGTGGTGCCCATCCTGCACCCTCCTCGGCTGGGTAGGTTGCCCCAAGTTCCACTGCACAGATCAAGGGTGTTGTTCCCAGATATCCCTGTCCCTGCCTGCTCCTCCATTCTGCCACATGGATCCTGTGCTCTGCTTCAGTACAGGGGCCTGTTTCTGCCCTACTGTCTAGCCACTGCACGCTTCATGGCCACCTCTGTCAGTGTCCACACTACTGGTATTTGACATTCCTGCATAGTAGGTCTTTGCCTCAGCCTGTGGTTGTCCATTTGTCGTGTGGTCACAGGGCATTCCTAGCTCAGCACAGCCTTCCTGTCCCTCCCTCGCACTGCAATGTGTGAGTATAGGACTGGTGTACGCCCCAGTTGTCGCCTTGCACATGGGTACACATGCCATTGGGGCTACTATTTTCAGGCTGCATAGCTGGGCATTGGCTTTACATGGTTCAGCAGTGCATAATGGACCCATTGGTGCATAGTGCCTAAATACCTAAATGGGCAACTTCACCCCAAGAAAGATTAACCTGTGTAGAATAAACTACTCTTGAAAGGAACAGAAAACTTGTGCAAATGTATAGCTGCTTGGACTCTTCTAATTTTCGAAGTTATATTTTCATAACCACAAATGATCCACATTTAACTTCACCTGAATAAAAGGTGGCATAAAACGGTGTATTTCTGTACAGTTCCTTTATGAGCCAGTCATTTGGAGTCTTTCTATGACACTGCACAGATTTAACTTCACCTGAATAAAAGGTGGCATAAAGCGTGTGTTTCTGTACAGTTCCTTTATGAGCCAGTCATTTGGAGTCTTTCTATGACACTGCACAGATTCAGAAGTCTGCCCATGAGCTGTTAACTGTAACAGTGCTAGGCCCAGAGTTCTGACTCTCGCGGTGGCATAATCTAACCCAAATCCCTGGTGCCAGAAAGAGAACTAGACAGAATGTTGCCAATTATTAATATGTAATCGTGTTGTATTCTTGTGTGTTACATGCTGATGGGCTCTGCTTGTTTACCTGGTAAAATATGTTAAATAAATAAATATTAAAACAACATAAAATTATTTATTTATTATTTATTCTCAAGGTTTTACCAGGAAAGTCATACTGAACTGGTAACAGCTCGTTTCAAGATGTGTCCTGGGGAAGGGAAGAGAGGAGGAGAGAACAGATAGAAAATGCAGTGTATAAAATACATAGAATGAAAATAAGTAAATCAAAAATAAGACAATAATGCTTAAGAATAAAAATTTCCAAACAATAAATTGAATACAGTAAACTGTAGAACTCATGAAAGATCACATTAATATTAATCAACATATCAAAATAAGGAGCAGAGTGAACTAATGAAGTAAAGGAAATGGGAAGTGCTGAAAAACATGGTAAGAGTTACAGGAAAAAAGGGATTTTAAATCAATATCAGAGACAACTGCAGGAGTGCAAAATGCAGGTTTTCACATTTATTGTTATTTTAGTCCTAAATATCAGGTCTGACAACTGAGACATTACAAACAACTGCAAGTTCACACATTTCCTATCCTCTTTAATAGATTTCAGCACCCCTCCCCACCCCCAGCCCAAAGATGTTAGATTACAGCCATTTTACTTATCGTCCTCAATGCATCCGGGATCAAGTGCATTGACACTGACTATGGTCCTCCTCTACTTCCTACCCCAGCCCCACCTCACTTAGGATCATCACCCTCTACCCATAGTACTCCGCCCTTATCTACAACACCTCTACCAGCCCCCTGATGCCTCGACCACCTCCCCAGTACCCCCCACACTTCCACCCCTGCTACTCTTACTCCTACTCATACCTTCGCCTCTTCTCCTCTATGCCTTTCCCACCCTTTGTCCTCTACCCACCCTTTGCACCCCAGCACCCAGCCCTGTGTCCAATTGCAAGGGAGATGCCAAATCACTACCATGCTTTAGGCAATGACCATCTTCCTGTTGCTTCTATCAGGTAACATTCACCCAAACTCTGGGCCAGTGCCCAACCTTATGAACAAGCCTGCCCAGGCTCAAGGACTCTGCATAGCTTCCATGAATATTTGCAGCCTCCATAAGAAGGCTGCTGCATTCCAATGCTGGGTTACTCAGCACCAACCAGACATTGTCATCCTCATCAAAACCTGGTTATCCAAATCCACCCTGACTCCTTCATCTCCCTCCTGGTTACACCCTTTCAGGGAAGATCAGGTGCATATGCATGGAGGTGGTTGTGCTGTCTACATGCGTGACTCCTTCCTTGGACATGCACTTCCACCACCAAGCTTGATAATGGGGCACAAGCCCTCAGCTAAAAGCTCCAACCCTGGTAAGGGCTCACTCTTTCTTACTGTTGCCTATATTCCCCAGAAATCAAGACCTCGCCATTCAGGTACTTGCTGAGTACCTCTCTGGCCTACTGCCCAAAATGGCCCAGATAATTGTTGGTGACCTGAATATCAACTGTCTCTCTGCCACGGCCTCCCAAACCAGAGATATCTTTGCCGCCTTGACATGTCTCAGCTGGTCACCACCCCAACTAGATTCAACCCTCTACTGGCACCAGCACCCTCCTGGACATCACCATTACCAACCGCCCCAGAGTGTGCTCAATATCAGTGTACTTCCCAATTCATTAGTGACCACTCCCGGCCATATTCTGTTGGTCTGCTACCAACAGCAAACCTGCACCACAAACCACCCAGTGATGGCGCCTACTCCCCAGTTGGCCTGTGTCACCTTAAACTGTACCTCTCACAACTGGATTGGTCCCCAGTCAGACTTGCACCATCCATACATGAGGCATTGGATTTTTCACTCATACTTTTAACACTGCCTGTGACCTCTATGCCCCTTCACAAGAAATCGCACCAAAAAGCAAAACATGCCCAGGGTTACCCCTCCTCCTTCACAAACTTAAAATGAGAGACAATCTATGGCACATTGCCGTTGAATCTGCCAAGCCAGCTGATAGGCAAGCGTACAATGCTGAGTGCAGTAAGTGTACTTGGGCCATTCGACAGGCCAAAGCCCAGTACTACCAATCCGCTCTTGTCTCCTCCTGGGGGTTGGCTAGAACTTTGGGATAATGTAAAAGAGCTGAATAGGAAATCCCGCTCCCCACCACCCTCTCAACTCTCCTTTAATGGAACTGTCTGCACTGACCCCATTGGCATTGCAGACTGCCTAAACCACACTTTCTCAGACCTGAGTTCAGTCCTGCCCAGTAACTCTTTGACCCCATCCCAGTAGCACCCCTGCCCACTCTCCAGAGACCTCCTTTCTATCTATGTACTATCTCTCCACTGGAGCTAGACCCTTCTGTAAAAAGCCGTTAGTAGTAACAACCCGGCACCAACCTACTGGACACTAGGCTACTTTGTCTGACGTTGGATGCTATCCTGGTCCCACTTACCGAGCTGCTCAACCACTTTCTGTGCCTGGGGCAGTTCCCCAGCACATGGAAAACTGCCATCATCACTCCCATCTTAAAGAGTGACGATCGAGCAACCCCGGTAACTATCGACCTATCTCCATCCTCCCTGCTTTCTAAGGCCCTTGAAAAGTAGTTGCCAACCAGCTTGCTGAATACCTGCACGCACAATAGCCTGTGCCCTGAACAACATGGATTTCATGCAGGTCACAGCACCACAACACGCAGGACTTAAATTCTCCAACTTCCTGCACTCTGCTCTTGATGCTGGAAGTCCTGCAGGTGTCTGATTCATTGACCTTTCCAAGGCCTTTGACATGGTTTACCATCCCCTACTGCTTGACTGCCTCAGATGTCTTGGTTTCTCCCTGGCCCCTTGCATGGTTCACCAGCTACCTCTCTGCCAGAACTCAGTGTGTAAAAATCAATAGCACCCTATCTGACACATGACCTGTCAGCTCTGGGGTTTCCCAAAGCTCCATTTTAGGCCTTCTCCTCTTCAATCTCTACCTCAACTCCCTCCCCTTGGCCTGCCCAAGTAAGATCCTCCTCCACGGGATGATGCTGTGCTCTTTCACCTCTGACCCCAACCCCAACACACTCCAGGCCACCCTCCAACAACCTTTTGATAGAGCTGAGCATTGGTTCACATCACAAAGACTAGTCCTGAACCTAAAAAAGACCAAAGCTATACTCTTCTTGCATCACCAAAGCAAAGCTAGTGGTGCCCCCTCGTGATGCTGCCTAGCACACTAAACCCCACTGAGCAGGTTTCCTCCTACAAGTGTCTGGGCATTACCTTGATTCAGCCCTCTCCTTCCACTCCCATATCAATGCCTTTCTGCTGCCACCAATGTCAGGATTGATCTGTTATACTACCACAGGGACTGCCTACCACAAGAGGCCTTTGATTGGCAATCACCTACTCTGTCCTGTCGCTATCGATTATGGGTTGTCCATCTATGCTGCAGCCGACAACACTGCGCTTGTAAGAATCCAGCTCTTTATAAACAAGGCTTGAAGGCTAATGTTGGAGTCCCTAGACACACCCATAAGTGCCTGCTGTATTCTACCACCAACTTGCTCAACCTTGAAGAAAGACTTCGCTTCCAAACCAGCTTTCTTGTAAAAAGACCCTGCTAGGCTTCCCCTGGGGTTGTCACCTCCCTGCAGAGTGCCTCCTCCTCAGTCTCCACCTGCAGTACTGTCAAAATCTCCTTTATTGTCCCCAGGATAAGGACCCCTATGGCCCAGAGATCCTTTTGCTATTGGGCTCCCTCCTGGTTCAGTTCCTCCCAGCCAACATAGCTGACTCCGCTAAGCTTTGTCCTTTCAAGGTCTCTCTCAGAAGCCATCTGACAACGCGCTCGCTGCTGCAATTGCACATAATCCCCCACCTGCCCTTTACCCTCACCCCTAGACTGGGTTTGCCCTGTCTACTTTTGCTGTATATGACTGGGGTCTCAGGTAACATCTGCTGACTAATGTAATAAAATAGCTCTGGTTGCTACCTGGTGTGGTACTCGTGTACCTGCATTATGACTACTGTGATCTACCTATTACCAAGCATGTACCACCAGTCAATTCCTGTAACACTGGTTGCTTTTTAATCTAAGCATTATGTACTGTACTGTTTTGTTTGCTGTGATGTATTGCTCTCTTGAGAGGTGCCTTTGTAAATGAGTCTTTGACTCAAAGGTCTGTAAACCGATGATCTAATAAATAAATAAAATAAATAAATACAATTTTAATCTGTGTTCTGCTAGCACCATCCTGCTGGTGGCACCCAGAACCAAACAAAAATCAGAAAAAAAGATCCTCTTTCATGGCCCCTATCTATGAAAAAGCTCCCCCTTCCATTCAAAATGAGACAAACTGTGCACAATTCAAGGTGGAGTAGCAGAGCAACTCATTTCGAGCTCTGAATGTAAATGCTTTGGGCACTGATCTGTTGCTTCCCGATACTGTATGTCCAGTTCTAGTCTCGGCCATAGCTTCCTACCGGTCATGTCTTTTGTATTTGTAATTGTATTACTGTTTCACCTCCCAATCTGAGTTGTGGTTGAAAAAGGCACATGTGCCTCAGTCCACCTCCCCAGCTACCAGCCAGTAAGTGAATAAATGCAGACAGTGGCGACCTCTTCTTTGTCTGCTCTGAATTATGTCTACTAGCGATACTGTTGTCATATTGACTGGCACATCCCTCCCTGTTGATTATGGAATCTTGCCTCTAAGGCCATTTCTTGGACAGGTCTCCATTAAAACGACACGGTATTCACCGTGAGCATTCTCCTGCCATGTTTAAAAAGATCATTGCATTTTACATTTTTTATTTGTAGTTCAGCTCCTTTCATCTACTGACCTTGTCCTATTAAGGATTTGTCCCCCTAGCCCCACCTCCCAGCTTCCCTGGGCTTACCTGCTGCTGTTGCCCTGGTGTCGCTCGTCAGAGGATGCTGGAGAGCCCAGTCGAGAAGGTGGTGCCTGTGATGACCGGGTCTCCCATCCTGCCAGGACAGGGATTATCTGCTTTTGGTTTTCTCCTGTGGGCCTGCATGAAGCGCAATGATGCATTATCTGCATTCGCCTCCGCACATGCAGCCCCAGCATCTCGGGAGGTCTCCTTCCTCGACGCTGCACTGCATCACAGAAACACTAGGTGTAAACCACTAAGCGAGATGTCCTGTCCCCCACCCTGAGGCAGGAGAGCTGTCCTGGGAGTGCTGAATCCTCCTCCCGGCAAGCCCCAAGCAACCCACATCCGTTTCTGAACCTGGTTCGCAGGTGTGGCTGGAGGTGAGGCACCCAACACCTCAGCCCTCCATGCCCCTCTATCAGCATGCATTTACTATTTGTTATGTTCCTTTTTCCATTTCAACTGTTTTTTTCCATCGTCACATTGATTTTAAAACAACATTTTAAAAAGCACTGTCTAGTGCTTTCCAAAGCTACTCAACATAAGGGACTTTAACAAAAAATATAAAATGAGTTGGTTTAATATGGAATTGTTTGTAACTTCTCTCCTTGTTTCTTTTATGTAAACACTCGTCATACCCTTTCTTCAGTTAGTGCTGTTCTCTGCCTCTGGCACTGAGGAACATGTTGGTAAAATTCAAAGCAAAACTGAGCTTCATACACTGCTCTCTGGAAACTGTTTCACTAGTAAGTCAGCATTCCCACCGTCATAGTGCTTGGTGACATCTGGGTTCTTCATTCAGCTTCAAGGAGATATATTCAGGGCACCAAACAAGTCATGTGGCTCACTCTGGCTCACTTACAAATTTTAATGAACCCCTGTTTACTTTCTTTTAAAAGCTTTTGTTTACACCAACTATGCACTGCCTCTGCTTCTTCCACCCAATGGCAGCTAACCAGCCCTGTCCTCCTATCTGCGGCAGCCTCCTTCCAGTTCCATGGCTTACCCATGGTGTGGGCTGAAGGGTAAGCATTCTGCTCCAGAATTCCCAGGGTAGTGTTGATAGAGGGATGCATAGAGCCCGAGTTTTCCAGGCATCACCCTTTAGGTCAGAGCTTTTCCTTGTTCTCTGCCCCCCACATGGGATACTGCTGACCTGTCATCAGCACACGGTGCAGAACATGACACAGTACACACATCAGTGTTTCCTTGCATCACTGGCATACCACTTCAGTGCCATGAGTGGTCATCCAGGTGAGAATTTTACAGCAGTATCAGAAACCCACCATCCCTTGAGGAGAATGTTCTCTGGGACACTTGATTATCCTCCTTCCCCTCAGCAAGCCCCGAGACAAACCTAGATCACCAGAAATGCCATTGTGTTAATGGGCCATCCCCAACCATTCTTCCTTGGTTTAATTTTCCTCAGTTTGATTTAAGAAAACTGAAAGACTACACTATAATTATATTTTCAAGAAGTCAAGATTTCCCAAAATTCACCCTAGTAGCATGCATTCATTAGAGATGTTTTTTTGTCTCCAGCAGTTAGAACATCCCTGTACAACTCTGTGTAGGATCTCCATGCATGAGACAGCCCGGAACTTAGAACTGTTCTGGTAAAAGAGGGTGAACTTGTTTCTGAAAATATTTGACTCATCACAGACTTTCTTCAAAGACCCTTAAAAGTTCTGTAGGCTTTGGTTGCAGGCCAACATTTGAAAGCTTTCATTGTCTCAAAATGTTATGCTGTATGTGGCTATTGGTAAGAACATACAACAGTGCTGGCACCAGTGCCTCAACCCTCAGCGCCACTGGGCCAGCCCCTTAATTTTACATCAATTTGAAGACTTTTTCCTGTACTGCAAATGATCAGATACTGTCATGATGGTAATCGTCAGAAAAGTCTGGCATCTGCAAGAGCTAAACAATCTTAGAAACTCACAATTGTGGTACAAAATGTAACTTCCAAAATGTTTCTGCAGTTTCACTTTGATCTGAATTAGTCTTTGACATTCTGCTCCCAAGTCATTAGTCAGGCTAAAGATAGATGACACAGACTTTCACAACAGAAGGCTTTAAAGTAAGCTACACATACTTAGCTTATTGAATCATCATACTGGTCAGTACGCTTTTATGTTCTGAATATCTTTTAAGTAATTGAAGTCCTATTGAATGCTGAAAGCATACTGTTTAACATAGCCAGAGTCTGTTTCTATGATATTGTTTTGTAGTTGATGGTGGCTGTTACCTTCTCTTTCCAGCAACCTGACTTATCCAGGACGGCCTTCCCTTCCTCCAATCCTGAGACTGCAACAGTCAAGGACATTTGCAATGAGCCCATGATGGTGCTGTGCCAACTCTAGTCCTCTAGTATGGAAGAGAGGTGAAAGGCTTCCTTTCCCAATTGATGCCATTGCAAGTCCATGATTGGACAGTGTGTGTGTGTGTGTGTGTGTGTGAGATCTACCTGGTGGCAAATGGCATCACCTCTGTAATGCAGCTCAGTACCACTAGCCTAAGGAGGAAGAGCTGATGTACTAGAACCCAGGTCTCTCCTTTTAATGTTTAGAGCTGTGAGTCAATGGTACAGTGTGCTACATTTTTGTCATCATGTAACTCTGAGTCTGCAGTATAACCAGAAAAGCCCTGGACAATAGCCATAAAATGTTTCACAAAAATACAGACCAAATACAGATAATTAAAGATCTAGTAGTGCAAGAACTGCAGGCAGAACATTTTACTAATTTCATAGCAGTCAGCTGCACTTTACCTGAAGACTGACATATCTCATTCTGTTTCTCTTTACACTTCATCAGCATGATGACCTTAATTAAACTCCGTTTATTACTGTGACAAGCATATCTATGTTTAGTATAGGTTACGCAGACCTGGATATAGATAAGCAAGAGAAATTGGCACATGCTGTAACAGCAAATAATAATGAAATGACTTGGTCTTTCTTATCTATCCCTGACCCTTTACTACAAATGAAATCATACAGCCAAATCTATCATGCACGTGTTCATAGGAGTCCTCTTTAGCTCTTTAGGTTTATTCTTCTGGTTTTTTATAGGTTCTTTTACAATATTGTTTTGTTCATCCAGCTGTATTGTGTGAAACATTTTTTTACTTGAATACAGCTGAGTTTTTTAAACCACTGTAACCTCACTCACTATTTTGTCACAGCATATGTATCAAACAAACTGAAACCTTCAAATATTTCTGAGAAATGAAAATGGAAGGTAGTATAAATGAATCAATATGGATCAGAACTGACACAGAAAAAAACTCCAGATATAATCATTGGTATACTGTGTTACAGACCCCGAATGAATAACAAAATGACTACACAGGTAACTAAAGAGCTTGAAAGGCTTATGAACTAGGTAGGTGGTATTAGTAAGAGATCTTAATTTTGGGGATATCTTTTTTTTATTACAACTCTTTTACCTCCTCTGCGGAGGCGTACTGTAGCATTAATCTGGCGCCCGCACCCGAACAGGTCTGGCATGCTCTACATGCACTCTTCCCACAGGTCAGCCAGAACAGAGAGATCCCCATGGGACCTGGAACACAGACATCCAGAGGATGCACTCTCGTGTCTGGGGTGCAGGGCACTGCCATCAGCCGCACAATCGCCCTGTTATTTTCCACCATTTTTCCCTCTGGGAGCCAGATGTGTAATGGTCTCAATGCACAGCCATGCAGATGCCCACCGCGCCCACCCCTTTGGTTGTGCACGCAAGCTGTAGGGCATCTGGCCTCTACCAGTTGCCACTGCAGAGCATTGCAGTTTGCCACCACCCCAGAGGAAGGAGAGCAGTCATGGATGCTCAATCCTTCCTCTCCTGCCAACCCCAGCGGCCCGAGTCTGTTCCTGAACCCGGTCGCTGGTGTAGCGCAGTGTCGCCTCCAGTGCCTCAACCCTCAGCGCCACCGGGCCGCCCCCTTAATTTTGGGAATATCAATTGGAACAACCTGCAAGCTAGTAAACAGCAGAGTGAGACTTTTTACAGATGGTAAAACAGTTAGAACTTATTCAATATGTAAAAGATCCCACCACAGGAAATAAAATACTAGATATTGTTCTAGCCTCAAATTAAATAAATATCACCAGCTGTAAAGTAACAGCACCTCTATGTAATAGTGGCCACAATAGCATAAGATTCTCACTACAAGAAAACCTCCCAATAACAAAGGGCTGTTGGATACTTTATAACTTCATAACTGCCAACAAAGCCCAAATTGGCACTGACCTTAAAAAAATTAACCAGGAGAAAACACTAAAAACAAAAATACTTCCAAAATATGGGATGTTATAAAATGGAACATATTTAGAATGTGTGATATGGCACATAAAGAAGATAAAGAAGTATAATAGCAGAGGCAACAAACCAAAATGGCTCACTAAGTCATTAAAGAAACTAATAAAGAACAAGCATTTGTCAATGCCAAATGTTGCTTGCATGTATGTGTTGTTTAGGTATTTGGAAGTGATAATTCCACGCCTTCCTCCCAAGTCATCCACTGTGTCTTTCCACTCAGTATTCACAGAAGAGTGGGAGGGCAAGGGCCATAGCAGTACAGCAGTTGCCAAGGGGTGAAGAGGTGGACAATAGTCCATTCAAAGGCAAAAGAGGTCCTGCAGGAGCTCACTAAATTGAAGGTGGACAAAGCGATGGAACCAGATGGCATACACCCAAGGATATTAAGAGAACTGCGAAGGAGATAGCAGTACCTCTGGCAGCCATGTTCACAGAATCATTCAACATGAGTGAATTGGAGGAGGGCACATGTGGTTCCTCTACACAAATGCAGCAGCAGGGAGGAGGCAGGGAACAATAGGCCATTCAGCCTCACCTCAGTAGTGAGGAAGATCATGGAGGCATTGCTTAAAGAAAGGATAGTGGGGCATCTAGAAGCCACTGGAGCCCATGACCATAGACAACATGGATTCACAGTGGGGACATCATAGTCAGACAAATCTGGTTGATTTCTTTGACCGGGTGACAAAGGAAGTGAATCAGGTTGGGGCAGTGGACAACGCTTACACTTGATTTCAGCAAAGGCTTGACACCATCCCACATAGGAGGCTGATAAACTAGCTGGGTAGGCTGGGCATGGGGAAAAGGTGGTAAACTGAGTTAGAAACTGGCTAACAGACAGGAGGCAGAGAGTGGTGGTAAATGGGGTGCAGTCTGGGAGATGGGTGACCAGTGGGTGCTGCAGGATCTTCATTAGTAACATTGCAGAACGGCTGAAGGAATTTTTTCACTCAATTTTCAACATAGCCATTTTAAGCTCTCTGCTCATGAACAGTGTCACTGGATTTTCTTAATCTGTCCCAAACATTGATTACGCACACTGACTGCACTATTGTGGGCTACGTGCACAGAAACACATTTTGGGTGACATGTGAAAATGACAGCTGTACTGTTCATAAGGAGGTGTGGTTAAATGGCCATGTTGAAAATTTAGATGCAAATATTAAAATTTTGAACTTACTAGAGGGTAAGAACTAGCGCATGCTCTAGTAAAACAGTCACTTTTAGGAATTTTCACAAATTTTCAACATAGCCATTTAAGACCTCTGCTCATGAACAGTGTCACTGTGATTTTCTTAATGTGTCCCATACATTGATTTTAGGGCACCGACTGCGCCATTGTGCGCCAGAGGGGAAACACATTTTGGGCTAGATGTGAGAAATGACAGTGGTACTGCTCATAAGGAGGTGTGGTAAAATGGCAATGTTGAAAATCTGAGGAAAATATTAAAATTCACCAACTTACGAGCGTATAGGAACTGGCAAGAACGACAACAGAAACAGTAATTTTTAGGATTTTTTATCAAATTTTCAACATAGCCATTTTAAGAGACCTCTGCTCATGAACAGTGTCACTGTGATTTTCTTAATGTGTCCCATACATTGATTTCGGACACTGACTGCGCCATTGTGCGCTTCATAAATGGGAAACATGTTTTGGGTGAGATGTGAAAAATGGCAGCTGTACTGCTCATAAGGAGGTGTGGTAAAATGGTAATGTTGAAAATCTGGAGTGCAAATATTGAAAATTCGTGAACTTACAGTGTGCATAGGAATTGGCCTGCTTACCTAAATAAAACAGTCATTTTAGAATTTTCACCAAATTTTCAAGATAGACTTTTTGAGAGCCCACCTTATGAACACTGACAGTGTCATTTCATTAATTGGTCCTGAAAGGTGATTTCACAGTGATCAGGAAATCGCCCTTCGGGCCCTATTAACACCATGACAGTGCAAGAATTCATGAGGAGGGGTCCCAAACCCCATGTTGAAAATTTGGGACCAAAATTCCAAAAATGCCTGAGATATGCAACAAAGTTGAACAAACCCTGTTCATTACATAATACAGCTTACCGGCATTTCCTCAGTTTGCAGGTCGGCTTTGAAGAGTGCAGAGCGTGTTCGATCCACTGAAAGATCGTCGCGCTGAGGTCCAGAGGTAAGTATGGGGTGAGGGGGTGAGGGAGGCAGGGTGCACAGTGGGTGGGTGCGGGTTATGGGGGCAGGGAGACTACGAGGACTTTTTTGTTTACAGGTTTATTTATTTTTTTATTAACACGACACGGGATGTTTGCCACACTGGGGTGGGCTCCCAGCGTGGCAGCTGGAAAAGGCTGTTTGGGGAGCTGGAGCTGACAGAGGATTGGGCACCCCCACTGGCCATAATAAGCTTTGCCATGCTAGGGTGGGCTCCGGTGTGGCACCTGGAAAGCTTTTGGGCGTGCAGCTATGGAGCTGGCAGGGATTTGGCACCCCATCAGCTATAACAAGCTTTGCCATGCTGGGGTGGGCGCAGCGTGGCACCTGGAATGCTTTGGGGGTGTGCAGCCATGGAGCTGGCGGGGATTGGGCACCTGTCAGCCATAAAGTTTTTTGCTGCGCTGGGGTAGGCTCCCAGCGTGGCATAAGTTAACTTTTGTGAGGGGTGGGGCCAATGAGTTAGACACCCTCTCGGCCATACAGTGTGTGCATGGGGGAGGCGCATCAGCATGCAGTATGCGTGTTATGCAGGTGTGTGTGGGGGGCAGAGCTCTGCTCACTGAAGCAGAGCTCTCCTTTCAACTGTACCTACCACCGTATTTTCAACTGCTGTCATAGACAGCTGCAGCAGTAATTGGGAAACTGGGGCTGTGCCTGCAAACACACTGACTGAATTGGAAGATGGGTGCCACACCTCCGAAAACTTGGATGATGGCACTATGTTTCTTGCCACGTGCAAGCAACATAAAAAGCATAAAGTACATACCAGTGCAAATCAGCAGAATCGAATGCTGCATGGGAAAAATGTAAACACTACAAAAGCAATGTTAAAATAAGATAGAAAAATTAAACAGCAGATGGAGAATATGATTGCTACTTCTGCTAATAAAGATAACATGAAACAATTCTATGGGTATGTGCACTCACTATGGAAATCTAACTCAGGTTTATACTCCATTATGGTGGATAATCAGCTAATTACTGAACCAGAGGCCATGGCAAATAAATTCAATTCCTATTTTGGATCTGTATTTGCAGATAGTACAAACTATGTAAGTGATATCCCCAAGAATGTAGGAACAAATACTATCTTCACTGAAGAGGACATAAGTGACAAGATAGAGAACTCATATGCAATGGGACAAGATAACATCTCCCCAAAATGCTGAAACTCCTAACACCACATATCATGAAGCCCACTGAAACTATCATTCCAAAATCCTTAACAGACACAGAAATCCCACCAGACTGATTAGCAGCAAATGTGATACCCATACATAACAAGAGCTGATAGGGCTGTGAAGAGCTACTAGATGACCAAAGTTACACATGTGCATAGACATTATTCAACATCCAGGTGTAACTTGGAAATTTTAGGCGTTGCACTAAATTTTCAACATGGCCATTTTGGACCCCTCCTCATGAACAGTGCCAGTGTAATTTTGTTCATTTGTCCTGAAAGGTGATTTTGTAGAGCAAACACACTCTTAGTGCCACAGGTGCGAAAACATATTTAGGCTGGTTGTGGAAAATGACAACTGTACTGTTTTGAAGGAGGTGTACCAAATGGCAACGTTGAAAATGTGAGTGAAAATATCAAAAATTGACAAAGTTAGGAGGTGCATAAAACCACGCAATGCACAGTCATAACGCAGTCATTTTTGGAATTTTTCCCAGATTTGTAACATAGTTTTTGGGACCCCACCTCATGAACAGCACCACTGTCATTTCATGAATTGGTCCAGAAAGGTGATTCCACACAGACTGTGAAATCAACTTTGAGACTGAGTAACAAAATGACAGTGACAGTTTTCATTAGCTGGGGTCCCAAGAACCCAGATTGAAAATTTTGGGAAACAGATAGCAGCATAAGTTGAAAGTCCCATTGAATGGCATCATAGCAGGCTTACCTTTGATTCTTCAGTTCGCCAGTTCGGCTTGAAGAGTGCAGACATGTTCGGTCCAGAGAGATGACAGCGCCAACCTCGGAGGTAAGTATGGGGTAAGTGGGGTGTGGGGAGGTGGGTGCTCAGTGGAAGGGTGGGGATGGGGAAGGGGCTGCAGTGATGATGATGGACTGTTTTCTTGTTTACAGGAGAACAAAAAAAAGACTGGTGTGATGATGAAGGACTGTTTTCTGTTTTACAGAAAAACAAACATGGGCATACTCAGGGTGGCTCCCAGTGTGCCACATGACTGGCAGCAGTCAACTGTTGGTTTCTTGGAGGTTAGTGAGAGAAGCCTTCCACCAGCAGTGCACTGAGTAATGCACCAGCAATCATCTGGTGGTTACCATGAGGATGAGGGCGCTGCTCCCCACCTCAGACTGTGCCGACTTTGGTGCCTTTTCTTTGTTGCTGATGCTGGTGGCGGTGGTGATGCCACTGCACATGCTCAGCATTCGTGCATGCACAGTTGCAGTGAATGGCATTTGCCATTCACAATGTAAATGAATACCCAACAGAACTGTGCATGGCTGAAGCGTACATGCGCAGTTCATGTTATGAATATGAAGTACAGCCGCAATAGTGTGGCTGTTATTCCAGCGAATGATCGTTGTGGAGTGTTTTAAGCTTCATTGGAGTGGAAGGTTCCATGATCGGCCTTTTCAGAGCTATGATCGCAAAAGGAACTACAGCTGACTATACCAACTATAGACCTATTAGCCTGATGTTGGTGCTGTGAAATTGATGGAATCTGTACTTAAGGATCAAATAAATTCACACATAGACATCAATGGGCAGAGACACAGAGCAGCATGGTTTTATGTCTGGTAGGTCTTATGTAACAAACTTGTTATGCTTTATGAAAAATATCTACGGCACTGGACGTGGGGACACCGTGGATTGCATTTACCTAGATTTTGCAATGGCCTTGATAAGGTCCTACACAGTTACATAGTACAAAGTCTATGTGATCTTCAAATAGACCATAGAATCATAGAATGGATAGCTGGGTGCTTGAAGGAGAACCCAGAGAGGGAGTATAAACAGGTACTATCCACCCTGGTACCAGTGACAAGTTGGGTACCACAGTGATCTGTGTTGGGCCAGTCTTATTCCAAATATTTATATCTAGTATGGGAAATCAGACAATCAATTGGCTAAACAAATATGCAGATGACACAAAACTGGCTGGGGTCATGTGTAGCAAGGATGACATAGCTACTATATAAGATTATCTGGATAACATTTATAAATGGGCAGCACAGAGAGGAATGAGTTTTAATATTGATAAATGTGTCATGCACTTAGGGAGGCAGAACTTAATGGGGACCTATTATTTAGGAGACAAACTCCTATGGGTGTCAAATGAAGAGAGGGACCTAGGCATAATAATGAATGAAAATGTAACATATGATACTCATTGTAACAAACAAATAACAAAGGCAAAAAGGTATTGTGGGCTATTAAATGGAATTTCAGAAGCAGGAATGAACAAGTTATTATAATGCCTCTTTATAGGTAATATGTTAGGCCCCTTCTGGACTATGGAAGTCCAGTTCCAGTATGGAAGTCCAGTCTTTTTCCAATTAAACTAGGTCTAGCCAGAGCCGATAGGGTTGTGAAGAGCTACCAAATGACTAAAGTCATTTTCTTGTTGGTGCCATATAGTGCTGTTTAGTCACAATCATCACAGTGCTCCCAGATCCAAATAACCATTTTTCTGTAACAAGCCCTCATTTTTCCTGTATTTTCCTGTAGAGGCAGCATCAAATCCCTGTATAAATCCCTGTAGATTTTTCCACAAGCCACTAGTTCCTTATTTGTGATTTTGTTGTTTGTTTAAATGTAGTATGTTGTCAGCCTTTTATCAGGAAAAGGGCTCTGATTTGCTATTAGGTATTAAAATGATATGTCAAGATGGCCTTTGAATGATTTGGATGTATATGGAGTCCATAAGGCATAATGGGGAAATTTATTTATTCATTGAATTTTGTTGACGGTAGGCTCACTAAGACTAGAAGTCTTTTTCAGGGTTGGGGGTACAGATGGTAACTACCTGAAATTGTAACATAGCATAAATCCTTACTTGAACTAGATTAAGCTGTTGGTGGTATTTCTACTGAATGGGAAATTTGTCCAAGAAGCTGGGAAAATTCTACTCTGTGGTAGGGGTGCTGTTGGACATTTGGATGGAGGTGGAAGTCGGCAGTCCTGAGTTGGAGCCGGTTGTGGAAGGAGCAGGGGTTTAGCTCCCTCCCTGTCTTTGTATCCTCAGGAGCTACTGCAACGGAGCCTCAGGGCATAGTTCATTTAGAAATAGATGGTGTATCCTTTCCAGATCTCCCTAAAATTACCTGGTTGCTACAGATGATTTATTTCTGGAATTAGAATCAAACAAAAGGCAACTGATGGATATTATTGCAGCACAGGGTCTCTTTTATTCTCTAAAGGCTTTGCAGCAACAATTGACATTGCTCCTGCTTCTCAGGTTTCATTATTGGATCAGATGGATCTTGGCTCGGTATTCCCCCTGGATAGACCTCTGAAGTGATCCTAGACCAACCGATGGATGAGGGCCTTTCTGGTGAGTTCCCCAGAGCCTGTCTGCTTCCTGACAGGCCGCTGCATATTTCTGGTGATAGTGTACCTACTTATGGTGGATTGCGGTCTCCTGGCTCGCGATTGTCCACACTTGCAGTGGAAGATGAAAAGAAATGAAAATGGGGGTGAGTACATCTCCTGAAGGTTTGGGCCTTTGTCCAACTAAAATTATGTCTGTGATTTGTTCTGAGGATTCTACTGCCCAGACACCCCACACGGGTGATTCCCCACATCCTATGGCTGATTTAGTACATGGGGTGAATTGGTCTCCAGAGAGGGCCTTAGAAAGGGCCGGCTGGTGACAGCTGCAAGATGGGTCTTGGGCCTCTGACCTGACTATCCCAATCTCAGGCATTATACAGAGCTCTGTTCTGGTGGTAGATCCTGCTCCTCCTCTGCAAGGTGCCCAAGTTTGGCTGGTGAGCCTGAGAAGGTTGGAGAGGGCTTCCTGAGGTACCTAGTTCCGCTATTGGTGGTATTCCTCCACAATCTCCTATGGAGGTCTTGCTTACAACTGCTGAGTCACTTGACTCTGGGGCTATTGAACCTAGTTCTGTTCCTAAGGTAGTAACTTCTGGAGCCCCAAGCTTTGTTAGTTTGTTTTAAAACCACTTGAACTGGCAAAAGACATAATGCAGTTAATCTGCGATTTTTGGGTCAATCTGAGAAATCCCTGATGATTTTTATATTGGGAAGGTATTACTAAAACAATCTATGGGTTTCTTTCCAGCCCAGGTGTATCTTTGATCCACACCCCTGGGGATAACTCTTTTGATATTAGCTAAATCCAGGATTTCCTGGAAATTTTTGGATATGCTATGCCCAGCTGAAAACTAACCCCTCTGGCAGGATTTTCAGGCAATTCCTCTGACTAAACAGACATTCAAAGTTATCACTCTACTGTTTCAGAATGAAGGGATTAATGTTACAGACATTGTCTACTGGTTGGAGAAGAGATGCAAAATACAGGGTGACCCAGAACCTATTATGGATGATGAGGGTTTTGGAATGGGGATGGCATTTCAAGATTAACCTACCCCAAATGGATGTTGGACTCACACATTTACCAAACTGTTTTTCTTGGATGGGATAAGGGTTTGTCTTTTACCCAGGCCAGCCTCACCATTGTTACAAATGTGGCTAGCTAGACACATTAGTCATTACTTGTGATGTGGTAGAGTGGTTGATGTGGACCCTGGGAGGCTCTCTTGTTGGACATTGATATTGGGGTTTGCCCTCCATTTGATTAATATATATGTCCCAAATGAAAGTTTCTAGGGTTTCTTAGCTCCAGAAGCTCTGGCTCTACCTTTTTCCACCTGGCATATTATATTTGCGAGGATTTCAATTGTAGTCACCATCTTACAGACAAGGGGTCCGCTCTGCAAAATGTTTTAGTGATGCCTGTTATTTGGACTCCACGGTTAATCAGGCCTCCCTAGGTGATGCTTTTTTCACCCTGGGGAGAGTGCCATAGTGAACATATTTCTGAGGGTCCTTAAGCACCTGGATAGATTATGTTTTTATTCGGCTGCCTTGGCTGTTCAATGGCCCCTCACTACTCAGGTGATATCTTCAGACCATGCTTTGCTTAGTTTACAGGTCTCTAATTTTGTTCATATGGGTAGAGAACCAGGGTATTGGAGGATGAATATGACCCTGATACAGAATGCAGCCATTTTCAGGGTTTACAGGCAGTTTTGGTTGCCAGGAAATCAGTTTTTCTTGTATATTTCAAAGAAATTCAAAACAGTGTTATTCTGATTGCTGGGGTTTCTATTAATAAGTAGGAGGGTCCCCCTTTTTGTTTTATTCAGGCCTTTTGTATCAGTATGCATTATTGCTGTTTCAGCTTATGGTTTCTGTTTATTATGTCTGCTGTGCCACATTATTGTAATTATGTATACTTTCTGTTCCTGGGGTCCAGGTATGCAGTGCTATCTTTCATGTCTCTGTTTTTCCTTTTTTGATTTAGTCTGATGGATTATTGCTTTGTTCATATGGTTTGGGATTCTGTATCTGTACTTCCCAATTCTTTTGGTAGGGAGGGAGGGGCAAGTTTTTCAATGTTGTACTGATAGCGCATGTTTTTCTTTACCATTTCTTATGATTTTATATGAAGCAATACATATTTGTTTGAATGTTCTTTTGAGTTTTGAATAAAATATTCCCTACCCTTTTAGTGTGTGTGTGTGGGGGGGGCAGTGTTATGATTTAATTTGGGTCCTATTCACTTATTTAATAGTAAACTAGAACAGGTATGACTGTAATACTTATTTGATTTCTTTTATGATTTGTATAATTTTGTGTGAGTTAACACTGTTTTGAATTTCTTTGATTTTGAAGTTATAATAAAACATTTCCCTACTCTTTTTGAGATGTGCCATGGGATCTTTAACATCCACCTGGACAGGCAGACAGAAAAGACAGAGAGCACCCCCTCCCCATGCTGCAGTACAGTTTCAGTATTGGGATTTAAAGAGCTAGTGGAGCCAAACCTGGCAGGCAGGAAAATAATATAAATGTTAAGAAGTAGTCAGTTATAAAATGTTATTTCTGAAGTACCTTTCTTTACCTTTTGCCCATCAGAGGTCTTCTATGTCATAATGTTGTGGTGGAAGTGTGGAACCGCTCCTAGCATAGCAGCTGACATATCTAGCTCTACTACCCCCACTACATCATCAGCATTGTGATTTCACTGACAGTGAAATCACATGTGAATGTCCTAGCAGTCACTGAATTGCTGTTCCTAAGTAGCAGCGATGTCACAGTCAGTGAGGTCACAATGCTGGTGATGTAGTGGGGCAGTATAGCAAGCTATGTCAGCTGCCACAGAGTGCTGTTCCACACATCACACATATTAACATCAGGTAAACAATCTTCTAATTAAAGAAAGGAAAAGATAAAGTACCTCAGATATAAAGGTAATGGTTGACTGCTTTTAAAATCTAATATTAGTTTTAGGCAGCACACAGCTCTTTAACCCATATGCCTAGTGTGGGGATACATCATGTTCTAAAATGAGAAAAACAAGTCTTCTGTTTCAACTCCTTGCCTGCAATCTACTGTATGCTGCGGAAAGGAAAGTGAGGCAGCTAGCAATCTGCATTCCACAGTATGTACTGTAATCTAACACTGAGGTATAGATGAATTTTGCTTACAAAAACAAGAAGAAATGAGTCGCCTAGGTGTTAGACTGAGCTGGACAGATAATAGACACAGCAGTTTAAATGTTTTTTGTTACTATCCTGAGAAGTTCTGAGGTACAATACAGTAGCATCCCCCTCCCCTTCAGATGCCTTTAACACAGAGCAACAAATAGCAAAAATCAGAGGAGTGCACTATTTTGCAGCTGTGGAGGAATACATGAAAATGTCTAAAATGGAAGTTCTAAGAAAAGCCTTTTTAAGTCACAGATGACAGAAGGCTGTAGGATCCACCCATAGCCCTAAAAGGTTGCATAAATAGAATCGAAAGCATTCAGAGACACACTACTAAACTGATCTATAACTTTAAGAGTGTACTTTACAGTGGTTGCCTTAAAGCACTAAACCTAATGTCCCTTGAAGCTAGAAGAATAAGAGGCGACATATTGCTGTGCTATGATATAGTGCAGGATGCCTACTTGTTAAATGAGTTCAATATGGAATTCAAATGTGACAAAGCAACCTATAGAGGCACGCCTACAATTTAGACAAAAAGTACAATGCAAACAATAGAAAGGCCTTCTACACTGAAATAATATTATCTCCTTGGAATAGTTTACCTATCAAAGTTATAGAAAGCAAGGATAACGGCAGTTCAAAAGTAGGCTGGATGCCTTATTTATTATAGGTAATGGGATAGGAGACATTCATGGGCTAACTGCCTTTCTGTGCTCCTTACACCTTAGTATCACACATGACTGATCTGGCAGTAGGTGATTGGCTCTTCTTGGTTAGTTGTGATGTCACAGACTGTGAGGTCATAGGGCTAGTGATGAGTGAGGAGGAATAGAAGTAGGCTACAGCACATCAGCCTCCAGCTAAAGTATTATTCCACGCATCACTTTCAGTACTGTCAGCTGGTAAATCTTTGAGCAGCACAAGGGAAAAAACAAGCAGTTCAGATATAAGAAGTAATAGGTCACTGTGTTTTAAAGTTAGTATTAATTTCAGGCAGTACACTACCTCTTTCAGTCTCTTTAAACAAGCTGTGTGCATTTGAGAAATTAGTAGTGCAAAAACAGTACAGTATATAGCAACTCTTGATAAGCACACCAGTATTTATTTATTTAGGCGAGTGGAATTGCTTCTCTAGATAAGCATTCAGAGGTGCACAAAAGTCTTGTTTACAGCTGTTCCGGGGAGTGGGGAACAAGGGGATAGGAAGCAACAGTATATAACAGTTATGCAAGCAGACAGTATACATCATCAGTACCCAGTCTTAGAGGTACTATAGCAATAGGTTGTACAGGATATGTAACACCAGCAGACACCAGGTACTTTAGTGTTGCATAATAAATATGTAAAGCAGCAACATTTTTGCTTTACAATATATAGACATTACACTTCACAGAACTTAAAGATATAAAAGTAAAATAATACATTTTGCTATTAAAAATAATCACAAATATTTATTTCATCAAATGCAAAAAATGAAAAAGCAGAACCAAGAAATTATTTATTTCCCCATGTAATTCTTCCTAGGTTCTCCCTCTCTCACCACAGCTACAACAGTCCTCTGGGCTGCAAGATGGCCAGTAAGCTAGCTGTGTCAACTTAAGGTGGGAAGGCCTTAGAACCAAGAAAAGCTTGGCTTGGAAAAGCTTAGAATTTCTAGTAGGTCTGATGTTTTCCTTGAATTTCAACTGAAGGAAAAGCTTAGAAAAGCTATGACAGCATTGGCACGTGGCTCTTCTAGGAAATGATTGAATCATTTGTATATTTCACAGCTTTGCTGAGCTTTGGAAGTAGCATATTGAAAATAGAATAAAGTATGGGGTGGTGTGTGTAATTAGAAGTTTACACCCAGCAGAGGTAATCGAAGGAGTGTAAAGTTTGAGTTTGCAACACACCACTCCATACTACTCCTATATAATTACTGGGTTTCCCTTTTTTTCCTCTGCAATTATATAAAATAAAATGAAGTTGCTATACGTACGGTCCAGTCAGTTAGGTCACAGTGCACGTTCACACGGTGATGTTCAGTTTTCTTTACTTAATTAAAAGTTTTTTGAATTTTTGTGGGTTTCTGAAAAACAACTCTGTGGTACATTTTTTAAAGAAACTAATGCCAAGTCCAAATGGTGGTTCAGTGTTTCCTTGCTGTTGGGGAAGAAGGCAAGTGGAGGCGGTCAGGAACAGAGGAAGTACGGTGGGCATCTGTGTAGGCGAGGGAAACCATGTACAAGTTGCCATAATAAACACTCCTTTATTATGGCAAGTTACTCATGGTTTCCTATGGGAAAAAGGAGACCAATAATTATAAAAGTTTACTGCAGCTGATATTACCTCAGATTTCCTGGGACAAGATAGTCTGTTTCCTAAGAAGATTGAAACTGCAATCTAATGATTTGTGGGCTGGTGCTACCCTTGTACTATTCAAACAGAGCTACTTACAATGGCACAGCTATGACCTACCGTACTTGCATCTACTGTTTATCTCTGCTCACTACCTCCCTCTTCCCTTTCAAGAACCAGATTGACCATTTGTGCTTGCTCCTTAGGCTAAGAGATAGATTCTGGACAGTACAGTACTGTATATATAACACAAAATGAATCAGAAAATAGATACAAGCAGAAATGTTTAATATAGGGCTTTGAGACCAAGTGAATGTTATGGAAAAGATGTTGTCTATAAAACACCATAAATCTACACTTTACATGTCATTGCCAATGAACTGTACACACTTTATGTTGTCTTGTGCACACAGAGCAGACTACATATTGGGGTTGCTCAAAGTGGAAGAGCAGGTTTTGGAGGTGCAGTCATGTTGTGGCCAGTGCACCACTGCTTTTTGGGCTTGGCTGTGTGGCACAAATGAGACTGCACACTGTCTATGACAGCAGTTGCAATTGTGCCACCAACTTGAAACATTTTTAGCCACTGCAATGAGGGCGCTCCACCTCATTGCAGGGTGTGCCTTCCCTGGTGTAACATTTCAATGAGACATGGTGGCAGCTGTGCCATCTGCCTCTCACAGTCCCCAGAAAAGCTGACATCAGAGGTGCCCAATCCCCTGTCAGCATCATCTATCCCCCTCCCCAGTTCATTTGCCGATGGGAGAGCCCAATTCCCATTGGCATCATGTCCTGTGCCAATTGTTTGCAGGGGGTACCCAATCCCCCTCAGTATCATTCCCCCTGCCAAACACCTTTTGTATTTGCCAACGGGTTGCCCAATCTCCATAGGCTCAGTCTCCCCACCCTAAAACACACAGGTGGCATTCTGGGAGCCCACCCCAGCATCTAAATGTACCTGTCAAAGAAAAAACCTTTAGCAATGTTTACATTTTTTCAACCTGTAAAGCAATAAATGGTCCCTCACTGTCTGCGGCTCTCTCCCCAACCCATTGCCCACCCACTGTGCCCCATCTCCCCATCCGCCTTCACCCCATACCTCTCAAAGCCCGGTGCAATGCTCTTCGTGGACTAGGAACACATCAGCACTCTTCAAAAGCCGACCGTAAACTGAAGAAATGCCAGTAAGCTGAATAATGGCATAAACAGGGTTTTCAAGTTTGGCACATATCTCAGGCATTTTTAGGAATTTTGGCACCAAATTTTCAACATGGGGTTATTAGGGACACCTCCGCATTAATTCAGTCACTGTCATGGTGTTATTGCGGTCACCTTTTGGGACTGATTAACAAAATGGCAGTGCCACTGTTCATGAGTGGGCTCTCAAAAGCCTATGTTGCAAATTTAGTGAAAAAATCCCCAAAATTACTGTTTCTGAGTGTGCATTGTGCAGTTTCCATGCACCCTAGTAACCGCAAATCTGTAATATTTTCACTCCAGATTTTCAACATTGGCATTTTCACACCGCCTTATGAACAGTACAGCTGTCATTTTCACATCCTGGACAAAGTGTGTTTTCGCACTTCCTGCTCAGAATAGCATGCCGTTGTGGGAAATCAGTGTTTGGGACAGATTAAGAAAATCACATTGACTCTGTTCATGAGCAGAGGTCCTAAAATGCCTATGTTGAAAATTAGGTGACAAACATCCATAAAATGACTGTGTTACAAGCATGCAATGTGCAGTGTCCATGCACCTTAGTAACTTTGATAATTTTAATATTTTACTCCAGATTTTAACCACTGCCATTTTTCATACCTCCTTATGAACAGTACAGCTGTCATTTTCCTCTACCCAAAATGTGTTTCGCATATCTGTGCGCAGTGGTGTAGTTGCTGCAGGAAAGCAATGTTCAGAACAGAGTATGAAAATTACAGTAACACTGTTCATGAGCAGAGGTCCCAAAATGCCTATGTTGAAAATCTGGTGAAAAATTTCATAAAATGACTATGTTATAAGCGTGCATTGTTCAGTGTCAACACAATCGTAACTACAAAAATTTGTAATATTTTCACTCCAGATTTTCAGCATTGTCATTTTGCACACCTTCATATGAACAGTACAGCTGACATTTGTCACATTCTGCCTGAAATGTAGTTTCACACATTTGGCACACAATCAAGCATTTGCCGTGGGAAATCAACATTAGGGACAAATTAAGATACTGTAATCATAGTGCCACTGTTCATGAGCAGAGGTCTCAAAATGTTAAAAATCTGGTAAAATAATTCCACTAAATGACTATGTTACGAGCGTGCAATGCGCGGTTTTCACACATGCTCATAACCGAGAATGTTTAATATTTTCACTCCAGATTTTCAACATTGCCATCTCTCACACCTCCTTTTCAATGGTGCAGCTGACATTTTAACGTGGTGCAGAATGGTGCGGTCACTGTGGAAATCAACGTTCAAGACAGATTAACAAAATCACAGGGACACTGTTCATGAGCAGAGGTCCCAAATGCTTTCATGAGGTGGGGTCACAAAAGGCCATGTTTTTATTTTATTTTATTTTATTTATTTAGTTTTTGTTGACCGGGTAAGTGCACTAGACAAATCCTGCCTATTTTCAGACCACGACCCGGGAGAGGATACAGATGAATGCCAACTGACCTTGAACCAGATTAAGCTGTTGGTGGTATTTTTAGTGAATGAGGGAAATTTGGCCAGGACACTGGGGAAATTCCTACTCTTTCGATAAGTGCCATGGGATCTTTAACATCCACCTGAACTACCACCAATCCAGGCAGATGGGACCTCGGTTTAACGCCTCATCCGAGACACAAATACCAGTGCAAATACCAACAAACGCCCAGGCGTTAGGGTTTCTAACCATTATGTCCCACCCTGTACAGACTAACAGGCATCAGAGGTGTGTCTTTGGATTGTCTGCTATAGTGCTCTCACCATTGGTCCTCCACACCCACCCTGCAGCCACTGACAGGTATCAAGGTGTGCCTTGGACTCTTCAGTCCCAAAGTTCAACCCATTCTCCTATGCTGCACCCATCTCAATGTACTTCCTTATGAAATGGGGTGAGCATAAGACCTGATGACCCCAAGGCATAATGCAACACTTGCCAGACTCTGCAGGGTAGGGTAAGGTGAAATGGCATGAGCGTTATGGCCAGTGACCCAAACACACCCCAGTGCCTATCACTCTCTGCAGGGTGGGGTGGGGTTGACGTCAGTTCTGTACTTCACTGCTATTCCTATTATGCATCTCTGTCACTCCTGCACTATCAATGCCAACACCAGCAAACAACATTGGCATTGACAAATGCTTGTTTATTCCTGAAGTAGTCTTTTTCATTATCGGTTTGCATTAAATGTCTCAGAGGCAGCTGAAATATAAAGGATTTAGTCCAAACTTTTCCTTGCCAATTCCACCATCACGTGGTCTCCACTATAGTCCAAAAGCCTCCCAGAACAATATTTTTCTTGGACATCCAAGCTTCATATGAGCAGAAAAACTGGAACTCCAAGATTTCTATGCTCTGAAAAAGTCTAGGCTTTTCTAAGAGTGTAACTATAGCAGATGTGAAAAATCCTCAGGATTCCTTTGAGTTGTAACCTTTTAGGGAAAGCTGAGTGCAGCAATCTGCACTGGCACCTTCTCGCCCAGTGTCAGTGCAGTGCTGGGACTGGCTGGCAGGGGTGCGCAAATGTGCAGAGCCCCAGCCTTTCTGCACTGGGAGCCATGTACCTTTTCTCCACAATATGTTTGGCCCTCAGCCAGCTGCAGTGTGGCATCGTGTGAACCCACAGGCCAATTTGAATATCCACTGTATCACTGGATCGGTCCAGGTAAAAGATTCCCAGTGGAAAAGATATTGAAAAGGTTTTCAAATGCGGTATTAACAGCATTTGCAAGGGAATTTTTCATAAATATGGACATTTAATTTAGTCTTTGGTAACTAGATGATAGGGTGGGTGAAAGTTGTGAATTCCACTTTCACGGAGCTTCCATGAAATTTCTGAAATCGGAACTTTACGCCATTGGTGAAACTAGGACTTTCCTTGGATTTTCGCGAGTTCTGTGGACTTTTGTGAACTGCAGAAAATGCATATAACCTGCGGAATTTATTCTATCCACAGTTTAGTGAACTGTCTGTGAATTAGCACGTGTTTGTACAACCATGTGGTCATTCACTGACAATTCAGTGGGCCACCAGTAGTGGAGAGAGAGAGGAGGGTTGCCTGTGGCCTGCTCAGGGCAGGGTGGTGGTGAATGAACTGTCAGGGTGGGGGTCCACTGGACACCAGGGAATTTGGATTACTTTTTGTAAGGGATCAGGGATGGGGAGGGCCAGTAGACACCAGGGAATAATGGCAATAGAGGGGATGAATCAGTGGACTGCTGGCTGTTTTTTGTGAATTAAGGAATCCCGGATAAGGAGGGGTCCACTAGACACCAGGGAAATAAAATGTTTTGGGGGCCATGATCTGTGGGAGGGGCACTAGACACTAGGAGGGTCAAGGGAGGATTGGAAGTATTTATTTATTTACTGGGACCACTCCTGATCAGTGGGGAGTGGATTAATGAATTAAACTGCAGTTAAAAAGCCTCAGAACTGACCACTGGCAGTGATCCATTCTGTGGATTTTCCCATAGTTTAATAAATTAACCCACAGTTTGTATATTTATTTACTGAGTTTTAGGTAGAATTTCCACAGAAGTTGCAAAATAATTTCTGAACTTTGTGAAAGTGAAATTGCACTTTGCAGAAATTCTGCTGGCATCATTTTTTTTTAACACACACCCTACTGGGTAAGGCCCATAGTCACACAGTATGGAAGTGGAGGTTGTGAGAATCAAACTCCAGTCTGCTGGATGTACCAAGCCCAGTCTCAGCTAATTACTCTAACCTCTATGCTATACTGTCAGCAAGTGGCACCAAAGCCTTTTTTGTTTGTTTGTTAATTCAAGGGATATTACAAGAGAAAATGGAAAATCAAGACATTTCAGTGCTTAGCACAGTGTGATATATGTATGTTTCTGCACCACTGGTTTTCTTTGTAAGATGGTTGAGTTTCATGATGTAAAACAGAAAAAATAGAATGTTCCCAAGACTAAGCTACCATATGTTTTGTAAGACAGTTATCATTATAAGTACACTGATAAATTGTCAAAGTAGGATCAACTGCCAAGGCTTGTTTTCTTTCCTGGACTCACAGCCAACTCCAGACTAAACTGACAAATATGGCAGTGTTGTTTAGCTGTCAGTTTGGACTGTACCTCCCATTTAATCATACTGTATTTCTGCACAGAAAAACAACTCTTATGTAACATAACACTAAAAGGAAAGTTTTCCTATAGCTATAGAATTTTATCTGGCAAAACTAAGTGACTTGCCCAGGGGTCAAACAGCAAGTATCAGCTAAGCAGAAAATCTGAGTCAGGAACTAGAATTTTGTTCTGATCTTCAGAACTTAGTGTTTCCTTCTTTTCTGTAGTCCTGTTCTCACACTTACAACAATGTTTCTATTGAGAAATTGGATATCATATTTTATTAATGAAGCTGTTTGGTCAAAATAAATATGTCTGGCTCGTGCCCAGTACTGATATGATGCAAAGGATTCTGGGGTGACGGAGACTGGTCAGGCTGACTTGTTGACTCAGTTTGTGTTGTAAAGCAAAGTAAGCACTTGTGATGCCTACAGACACATAGAAACATAGAAGCTGGTGGCAGATAAGGACCATAAAGCCCATCCAGTCTGCCCATTTCTTTTCTACCTTATAAATGTGCCATTGGCCTTTGCTCTGTCAGTGGCCTATCTATTCATACTCATTTGTATTGCTCCTTATGCCTATCCCATGCCTGTTTGAAGACCTGCACTGTATTCATAGCCACCACTTCCTGAGGTAGGCCATTCCATGCATCCATCACCCTTTCTGTGAAAAAGAATTTCTCCACATTCTCCCTTAATTGGCCTCCTCTAGTCTTATGCTGTGTCCTCTTGTCCTGCTATTTTCTTATATTTAAACATGTTAGACTCTTTCACCTTGTTAATGCCCTTAAGGTGTTTGAATGTTTTGATCATATAACCTCTCTCCCTCATTTGCTCACGGTATGCATATTGAGCTCCGTTACTCTGTCCTCATATGTCTTCTGATGCAGTCCCTGCACCATTTGGTTGCCCTTCTCTTGACTGCCTCAATTTGGTTCATGTCCTTGTGAAGGTGTGGCCTCCAGTACTGCATGCAGTACTCCAGATGAAGCCTAACCAATGTCTTGTAAAGAGGGACTATTACCTCCCTCTTATGACTTGTGATACCCTACTAATACACTCTAGCATCCCCTAGCCTTACCTACTGCTTTAGAGGTCTGCTTGGATGATTTCAGGTCACCAGTGATGATGATGCCCAAGTCTCTTTCTTCCTTGTGACTGCCAGCAACTCCTCCCAGCCTATAGGTGGCTTCTGGGTTTCTCTTCCCTATGTGACTGAAGCCTGCAGAGAAAGTCAACAAATTTTACTTTGCAGGCAGCACTGAAGACAGAAGGGTTTAAGTGTTTATGGGAACTGGCAGAAAGGTTACTTTCAGTTATGTTTCTTTTATGTTTCAATTTTCCCCTATCTTTCTCCCCAGAGTAGCTCCCAGTGGTGCCACTGGTGTTGTTGGCATAGCACATACAGCATGTCATGTTGCTGCATTATTCTGTCCCCTTCTTCTTCCTTGGAGCAGTCCAGTTGCTCGTTACATCTGCCAGTTTGAAGTACTGGTAGTTGTCAAACTCCCATCTCATTGTTGCAGCACCTTACCTGTGACCAGTAGGTTTCTGTTGGAGCTGATGCCAATTTGGCTTTGTGGATTGAATAGTTGGAGGTATTGAGGAGACCCCAGCCACCACCACAAACATTTGTCTCATTCTCCCCTGTCCTCCTCCCTTCCTGAAAGTGAGTGCAACCTCTGGGAGCTTCCTGAGTTTCCGTTAGTCGGGTACTGGGTTCACAATTATAGCCTTAATTCTGGATGTGAAAGGAAAATTGTGGGTGTGTCTACAAGCGGTAACTACACATTCTGGTCAATAGAGATATTTGTGCTTGTGTAATAAGAACAAGTTATTCATTATACAATGGACATAAAAATCTTGCAACCAGATTAATCAGCTAAGGTTCTTAAATACTATAATAACTTACAACTGAGGAATGGCATTCTAAATCATAATTGAATGCATTTTGAATTTTTGTACACATGGTTCCATTGTATAATCATGTAATGAGACTCCACGACATGGGTAATTGGGAGACTACCAGCTTCAAGTGGTGTTAATTCACTTAGCTGGGCCTTGTGACACACCAAAGGAGGCATGGGTAAATCCTCCAGTAACCCATGCCCTGTGATGCCTTATTGCTTAATAATGCCTTCAAACTCACAACCAACCCTAGAAGGCCTCCAGTGGGCAGTTATAGAGATAATGCCTTCAAGCTCTAGGTATGAGGAGGAGTTATGCTGCCCAATGGCCATACTCTGTGGGCGTCCTCAGTGTTGCAGTGTTGCATTTGCTTGATTTCCCACCCCAAGTCTCCTAACCAACTTGAATTGCAATGAACTGTTTGCTCTTAGTACCAACACTAATACAAGGGGAACCAATAAATCTGGTTGAAGGGATGTCTGCAAGTACTTATTCCCAGAAAGTGTGGTGGGCAGTGGAGTGGACAGTGGAAGGAGGTGGTCTGTGCCAAAACAGTGAGAGGATGCAAACATGGGTGGGACAGGCACAAGAACCTATGAAGCTGTGAACAAGAAGCTGGTACAGTGGATAGGGAACTGACTGAGCAACAGACGGCAGAGGGTGGTGATGGGGAATTCTCGTCACCTAGCAAGGTCTCTAGTGGGTCCTGCAAGGATTGGTTTTGGGGCTAGTGCTATTTAATGCTTTCATAGCAGACATAGAGAGGGAGTTAAGAGAAATGAGTCTGTTCACCGATATCTCCAAATTAGGTGTGGTGATGGACAGTGAGGTACTACAGGAGGATCTGGAAAGACTTGGACAGTGATCAAACACATGGCAGCTGGGTTTCAATACTAGGAAGTGCAGTGTACTGCATTTCAGGGCCTGGAACCCTGGTTCCAGTTACCACTTGGGGAGAGCAGATATCTGTATCTGAGAGGAAAAGGATCTGGGTCTAATGATCACAGGGAATGTGGATCACTCGGTACAGTGTAGAAAAGCAGTTGCAAAGACAAACAGAATGCTGGGGTGCATTGCTAGGGGATCACTTCAAGAAGAGAGGAGGTTATTCTGCCACTGTATAGTTTCAAGTTTATTGCGGGAAAACTTCATTGAGCAAGCTCATTCACAAGGAGGTCCTGAAGCATTTGCACAGACATGTGGACATTACATAAAAGGTATCATCGACTATAATTAAACAAAGTGCATGCATAGTTCATAAAGGCATTTCATGATAAGATACAACCTAGTAGAGCAAGATCCAGTTAAGAAGTTGTTTCTTTATGTCCAAACTCTACAAGGGAATATTTTTTACACATGACTTAGATAAGAGGCAATAAATATGGTTAGTGTGCAAGGACAAGAGAGAAATGATAGTTAGGCAGGCAGGGTAGAAGATTAAAAGAAAGCAGGTGTGGCTGGAGGTTAGGAAGCATAGGGGAGTAAGATGTGGGTAGGAGGTCTGGAAGCAAAGGCCAGTGAGAGCAGGTAAAAAGAATCATATCATTTAGTAACTATAAGTCTTATGCTGGCGATACAGTTTCAGTCCTGACTTGGACAGAACAAGGGCAGTCGGTACACATGTGACTGACATAAGGATAGAGGATAGGCTTAGTAGCAGCTACAAATATCTTTTATTTTAGATGCTGCTAATGCTTGTAGAGATTAATTGAGACGATGCTAGTTAGTTTCATCCGGACTGCAGTTGGTTCCAAAAAGTAGGAAGGGCATACTAAATAGCTCATTGACCAAAGGTAGTACGAGTCCTAGGGACAGCAAGCAGGATGTAGTCTGATTTCCTGAGAGAGTATGCACTGCAGGAGATGCAGATAAGAGACTTTATGTAGCTCAGTAGTTTGTGAAGGAGTATCTTAAGGGTCCAGATACTAGCATGGAGCAAGCGTCTGGTGGCGAGTGAGGACAACCAACAGCTGCGTACAGATTGCAATGGTGAGTTCTGTGAGGGAGTTAGTGGTGAACCGTAGTGCACAGTGGTAGAGAATGTCCAGCTTATTTAGGCTTGAGCTTGCAGAGGAGGTGTAGATTAAATCTCTGTAATCAAGTAAGGGAAGAAATGTGGCATGGGCAAGCCTAGTTTGGGTCACAAGAGGAACAGAGACCTGTTTCTAAAAATAATCCTTACCTTGCTTTGAGCCTCCTGGATAAGTCCTCAATATGGTCATTAAAAGAGAGCTTATTGTCTATCCAAATGCCAAGATATTTAAATTTAGGAACGACTTCCAGGGTTCTCCCAGGAGGTAACAATAAAGTCCTTCAATAGGACATGGGGTGCCAAAGGAGGTACTACGAAAAAATCATTGCCTTAGTTTTCTTGGCATTTAGAAGAAGCTTGGCATTTATAAGACTGTTTTCAAGCTGAGCAAAGTCAGCTTGCAACACGTCACTAACTTCAGATAGGGTTGTGCCAGAGGTATACAATTCTGTGTCGTGTGCAAAGAAGTGCAGGCTGGAGTTCATTATGTATGAGTCAAGATTATTGACATACAGAGAGAAGAGGATCAGGCCTAGAATGGAGCCTTGGGGACTCCCTGGCAATTGGCAGGGGGATGAGAGTAGACCATCAGCTTTGACTTTCTGCATCCTTCTAGAAAGATAACTGGTAAACCACTGTGCAGTAGATGAAGTGGCACCTAAATTAGTAAGGCAGGAAATTAGAAGGTGATGGTCAACAGTGTCAAATGCTTTACTGAGGTCTAAGAAGACTGCACCAGTAATCTTCTTGGAGTTCACAGCAGAAACCCAGTCATTAGTGACTTTAGCCAATGCTGTGATAGTACTGTGTTAGACCTGAAACCAGATTGTGCTGGGTTTAGGAGTGAGTAAGTTTCAATATGATGTTTTAGTTGGTTATAGATCAACTTTTCAAAACTTTAGAGAGGATAGGCAAGATGGAGATGGGCCTCTAGTTGTTTAAATTGCAAGGGTCTCCTGATTTGAAAAGAGGAAGAATGTGGGCAGATTTCAGCAGGACGGAACTGTGGCAGAAGTGATTGAGAGATTGAAAATATATAGTATAGATCATTTTATATATATATATATATATATATATATATATATTTGTGGTCAAGTCAGGTACTGGAGGAGAGGGGTTTCCTGAGTAAGACAGTCAGGTACAGCTGCAGCTGATTTGGCTGATTGGCTGCAGCTGCACAGACAGGAGAGCTCTAAAAGCAGGAAGGAAAAGCCAGCAGAGAGTTGCTGTAGGGGTAGAGGGCTGACAAGCTGCTTGGATGTGTTCAGAACAGGAGTCCCTTAAGCAACCCTCAGGAGATTGGTCTCCTGAATTAGGCCAAAAAGAAAAAGTTATTTCCATTGTGAGTTTTCCGTTTTACTGTTTGTGTTCTTCCAGAAGATCTAGCCTTCTGGTAAAGGGGTTTCAGTTAGAGTCGAGGATTGTTTAGTCAGCACTCCCACCCGAGCTAGGCCTCTTTAATTCTGTTTTTGTTTAATTTTCCCCAGTGGGGCTTAAAGAAAAAGGGCAGAAGCCCAAAGTTCTGTGTCACCAACCATATTAAGAAAATAAAAATATACCTGGTTGATTTGATGTTAACAAACTGGTCTTCCTGAGACTCCTTAACCACTGCAAACCTGATCCTGAATCCCGTAAGCGAGGCTGCCCTGTCACAATATATATAGATCATTAGTGAGGCTGCACTTGGAGTACTGTATGCAGCTCTGGTACCCCATACTTAAAGAGGGACATCAGGCTCCTGAGGCGAGTCCAGAGGAAGGTGCCCAAGATGATCCAGGAAATGGGGAGAAATCCTATGGGGAGAGACTAAGAGAGCTCAACATGTACTCCCTGGAGAATAGAAGGGACAAAGGAGATATGATTAAGGCCTTAAAGTACTTGTAGGGCATAAACAAAGTTAGTACTGAGGGTATGTTTAGATTGAAGGGAAGGGACCACAAGGGACATAGACTAAAACTGGTGGGTGGGGGAGGTTTAGGAAGGAGCATGAGGAAGCATTACTTCACAGAAAGGGTGGTGGTGGCTTGGCCCATGCTGCCTGATGAGGTGATCTCCTGGATTCAGTGGGGAGTTTAAGAAGGGATGGGATAGGCTCATGGGCAAGGCATAAGCAGTGAGAGAATTGACCAAGGTGGTGAACTCCAGGGAGGGAAAATTTGGTGGAGGGATGGAAAGGGAAGGGGGGCAGCAGCAGTTCTCTAAACTGTGAGCTGTGCTTTGGATCAGATGAGATGGACCTTGAGGCCTAATTCTGCTGACATTAACATATGTTTGTATGTTTGCATGTTTGTATGTCTGTATAACAGAATGGGGAGGTTAAGGGTGAAGATGGTCATTAGAGCCATTATGAGAGTGTTAGGTAAGGGTGGGCAGACTAGAAATGGCAGTAGGCCTTTTTTTTTGCTGTCACGTTCTTTATATTTAGTATGTGTACATTCAGCATTCTCACTGTATGACCTGGTTTGTGGCAGCTAAGCTGCATTGGTGGAAGCAGGAGGAAAGACTAGGAGCTACCCACCCTGCAAGTCCCAGAATGATGAAACTGCTCTAGGCTGGAGGTTCCAGCTCTGGCAGGAGTTTCTGTGATAGGTAAGGTAGCAGGTGGAGTGTATGCATGGGGAAACATTGTAAAAAACAGAAACTGAAAAATCCAATGACAAAAAATAATAATTTCATTTTAACAATTCCAGGTTCCTGAAACAGCAATTTCTGTGCTGAGGAGCCAGAGGTTCTGAGAGAAACTCCTTCAGTCCCTGTTCCTGGACAAAGTTTACTGGGAAAGTCAAGGAGGACGCCAAGGCATTGAAAACTGATCGATGTGGTGGAAAGGAGAGTCAAAATTCTTTGACTTTCATCAATGCACATGGAGCCAAAGTGTTACCTATGAACGACTGAATACAAGAAGTACTATTTAGCAATATGAAGTAATATAATAGAATTGTACCATACATTTATATACAAAGTCAGTTTGGACACTGAGCTGAGGACTGCTGCTCAGACATGTTTATAGACATATTATTTATTAACAAAATCCATATATGTGGAGGCTAGGAGACTTTCACTAAACACCAGGTGCTTCAGAAAGAAGAAGAATCAGCATTTATATAGGCGCTTTTCATACATCCAAAGCGCTTTACAAGCAATGCTAGGCTGGTAGTGAAGTGACTGAATGTGTGGTGGCGGCCATATCACACATCATCACCACACACAGCCTGGATAATTGCATGAACCAGTTTATGGGAAGGGAAGGGGAATGTTGGCGCGGACACGGGAATGTTCCTGCTCCTTCTGAAGAGTACCCTGGGTTCTTTTCTTCCACCTGGACACCCACTAGGACAACACCAGGATGGGCAGAAGGGACCTCGGTTTAACATCTCATCCGAAGGACGGCACCCAGCAGCACAGCACCCCCAATACTGCAGTCAGATGCCAGCAATTTTAGGTGCAAGTCTGTCCCAGTGTGGGACAAGAACCCGTGACCTTCTGGTCCAGAGGCGGATGTGCTACCAACTGAGCCATACTGACAGGAAGTGGTATTGGTAGCTCTGCAGGTACTGTGCCCCGCCCCCCTTGGTTAAAAGTAATCATACTGATGCTCCAGGATGGTGTTTGGGGGACAATGGGCTGCTGGAGGTGTAGTCTTTCAGATGAAATGTTCAACTCAGGTTCTGTTTGCCTGTTCTGGTGGGTTTTAAAGTAGATGTTAAAGATCCCATCACACGTCTCAAAAAGTAGGATAAGGTTTTTCAGTACCCTGGCTAAATTTCCCCAGTTACAAAAACCACCAAAAGGTTACTCTAGTTCATTATTCATTCGGTTTGCATTGTATCGCCCCCAGGACAAGACTGCAAACTGGAAGTATTCTTAACCCTCCTTTCCCAGTGAACAAAAACTAACGAAACAAATTAAATATTATTATCAGAGCTGGAATAGATTCTTATGCAACAATTGGGTTTCTATGGTGAAATCTGTTTCCAAGTGATCATTCCTTCCTCCCTCCACTAGCATGTTCTTAGTTTCCGTCACTTCTTAAGGTTTTGTTTTGGTAAATTGAATTTTATCCAACAACCACCAGAGAATTACAATTTTTATCTTTTGTACCAGTACTACATCATTTTTCTTTATAGACAATTGCTTATTGTTGAAATTAACGGAACCTGTGCAGTTGGGAAAGAACAAACGTGTGTCCGTCTTTTTGCTTACTTTCAGTTTCTTCACCGTGAGTGAGGACACGCTCAAAGTGATTCCATTGGCATGTAACATTGTGCATTTTGTACAGAATTATTTGTTTTGGTTAAAAATGTTCATGTTGATTTATATGTTTTGTTTTGTTTTTATTTCAGCGCTTTGTTTTCCTATTTCAGAGAATCAGAGGAAATGACTCACTCCCTTAGGGTTGCCATATACAAGCAAAACAACATTACAGGTTGTGCATTGTGCTGAAATAACCATATACCTAGACAGGGTGGTAAGGCACAACACTGCAGGTGGAAAGTCTTTAATCCCTAGAAGAGCACTTAGATCATCACTGTAGAAACTCTGAAACGTCCTATTGTGCTTATAAAGTATGTTTTGTTGCTTTAAGAATGAAGTTTTAAAATCAAAATTGAAAACAAAATTAACAAAACATAACATGTTTTAAACAGTCCATCTGCAGGCATTAGTGTGGGCTGTAGTGCATGTGTTTGTGTAGCTGCTATGTGGCTGACCTGAGATTATTATGCAGGGCACATTCAATGCTAGACTGCAGCGTGGTCACCAACAGAAGTTTCAAGTGAATTTCCGACCTATCTGAGGCAGCTACCACTCACACATAGTGGTGGCTGCCCTCATGGACCTCATTTTATCCTGGTTGTAATAATAAAAATATTTAGTACCTGAAGGATGTGCCTCATAATTTTGATTTTTAGAGTTCAGCCCTCCATGAGTTTGAATGTCTGGGTTAGGCCACCACACCCCACACTCAAGCACGTAATGATGTGTAGCCATGGTGAGCGAAGTGCGCCCCATTGAAATGAATGGGGCTGGATTTCTAATTCATTTTAAAGTACCAAAGCGGTCCTTGGCGATTAATGAAGGACACATCTCGACTAACATAGGCCATATTAGTCGGCGATAATCTTCGTGGCTGACCGTTATACTAAATAATTAAAATCAACCCAATTCATTCAATGGTATCACCCACACACTCTCCCTAGCCACCGTCGTCTATATTGAGCCGAGAGCAATGTAGTAACTAATTAGACATTCAAACTGCAGAACTAAACTAAATCTAAATTATAAGGCATATCACTCAGGCAATAAACTTTATTAATACAACTAAAGACAAAATGATAATATAGGGGGCAGCCACCACTAATGTGATGGCTGCCTACATCAGAAATTTTCTTTCAATATACTGTAGAGTGTGGTCAGTGGGAACCAAGTGTGCGGACAGCAGTTTGTGGGGTGGGCACTGCAGCAGCAAAAGGTAAATGAGTAAACCAGCACTCAAGCAGCTGGGTGGGCAGGCAAGCAGGCTAGAGGGAAATGTATAAACGTAGTAGGCTGGCACTTGTACACACAATACGCAAATATAGATGTGGAAGTAAGCAAGCAACAGGTGAGAGGGAGAGCAGAGATCAAGGATAACAAAAAAGTAAGAAAACTTAAAACTGAAAAGATGCCAGTATGTTGGGAAGCAAGGGTATTTGGATAATTGTAGGGAGGGTTTTCAACATATGAGTGGAGTAGGAAAAGTTGAGCCTGCTTAGTGTTTAATAAAAAGGTGACTGTTTAAATGCAAAACATTCTACTGTACATTTCTAATGGTTGTTATATCCTGGTTGACGCAGTTGTTTTACCATTGCATTTCAGCCTAATGTAATTCACTGGTAACAACCAATCAGGTTTCTGGATTATACTTACTGTTCCTATTTTATCAGTTTATTTTTGGTAGGATCATTCATTTTTAAGGTCCTTACCTAGTCTACTTGTTCTACAGAGAGGTACTCTGGTTTTGGAGCTGTTTGGAATGGCCACATGTAACTCAGGTACTGTCAGTGAGGTGAAAGATATATGGCCAGATCTTCAAACAAGATGATGCATCCGCAACTCCTGGTTTGGATTTGTAACTGTATTATACCAAATGCGCTAAATGGTTTGTTTGCAATTTTCTTTTCTTTTTCTGTCATATGTTTATCCTCCTTGGGAGCCTGGCAGGAGGCTCCAGCCCCTCCCTGGAAGGGACTCAGTATCTGGTGCAGTCATTCCCCATTTGAGCTCCCCTCTGATCCCCCACAGGTTCCACCCATGACAGGGCTGAGGCAAGGGTGCCGGCTTCCCCCACCCATGGACAAATATCCAGATATTGTGGAGCCAGAATGGGTGCTGATGGGGCCATGACAGAGCCTACCAGCTCTGTTTTCCTCCATTTTCCTCCTTCCCAACCAATGTCATGAGTTGACAAAATGTCTCACGACTTGCATCCCCTCTAGCCATTGCTAGAGGTGATCGAATGAGCAGGATGGCAAACCCTCCCTACTCTGAGAAAGGAGAGCAGTCCTCCAGATGCTCAATCCTCTGTCTCCCCTGCCAACCCTGGTGGCCTGGGCTTGTTCCTGAACCCAGGTAGCCAGCATGGCTCGAGGTGTGGCATCCAGAGCCTCAACCCTCAACACCACTGGCCAGCTTTGTTTGCAATTTTCAAATCTCTCTCTCTTTCTCTCGTGGCCTCTAGTTTAATACCACCCAGGGTTGGAAGTGAGCTCGGGTCACTGAGGGTTGGCCAGAGGAGAGAATTGAGCATCGGAGGAGAGCTATCCTCTCCAGGGAAGGGAGGTTTCTCAGCTCAACCTTTGGCTTCCCTGGGGTGGAGGCCTGGAGGTAGCACCAGCAGCAAGCGGCAGAAAGGGAGGGGCTGTCGCATCTCCACACCCATGCCCTTACATTATGCGTGGTAGGGAACCAGGAGAAAACAGAAAATGGTGGTCATAGGCTTCATGAAATCCTGCCTAGCCACTGTTACTCTGCATCGGCACCTACTCCTGACCCCATAAATCTGGACATTGAGTCTCCATGGGGAGGATGGCCTCCTCCAGGCCCCACCACAGGGTGCAGTGCACTGGGGATATGGGGCTTGATGGGTCAGTAGGGCAGCTGCTGAGTGGGGAAGCAGTGATAGGTTGGAGGAGCTGCCTGTGATGGGCCAAAGGAGAAACACCTATATGGAAAAAAAAGAGGAGGTCAGAGAGAGAAAAAGCTTTGAGATGCTGTAATTCAAGGAGGACTAGGTAGAAGATAATAGGGAGGAGTATGTGGACAAGCTTAAACAACCAAAACAACTGGTCAGAAACAAAAGCAAATATGGAACTGAAAATAGCAGAGGGGTGAAAACAAGACATGTTTCTTTAGGTATGGAGAAAGATGAAACTAGAATGGAATTGAAAGAATAAACATGGATGGGGTCCATGTGGATGATACAGAAAATCTCACATCCAAAATTGTTAGTTCAGTTCAGATTTTATGAAGACATAGGCCCGTTGCCTGACAGTGGTATACAATTCAAGGGACCCCGGGGCAGAGGTTAAAGGTGGAAGGCATCATAGTAGAATAAGTTTTAAGGATTGAAAGGGTCTAAAAATAAATCACCTGGCCTTGATGGTATACATCCCAGAGTTTTAGGAAACTAGACAGAATCTGGCAGAGTCTTGGCAGATCTTTTCAGATGCTCCTTGCTGACAGGGGTTGTACCAGCACATTGAAGTATGGCTGATGTGGTTCCACTGCACAACAGTAGGGACAAGCATGTCTCTGGAAACAGGCTGGTAAGTCTGACTTCCACTGTGTGCAAACTACTGGAGGCCAGAGTTAAGGAAACTATGCTGGATTTCCTAGAGCAACATGGGTAGGATAAAGGTAGCACAATTTTGTGAGAGACAGGTCATGGTAGACTAATCTGATCCACTTCTTTGATTCTTGCCGGCCCAGTAACACGGAGGGTTGAGGCATCCATGCCTCCCTGCTGTCACACCAGCGACCGGGTTCAGGAATGGATCTGGTTTGCTCAGGGGCCTGGCTGAGAGAGGGAAGATTGAGTGTCTCCTGACAGCTCTCTTCCCTCGGGGAGGAATTCCATGACTTGCCATTCAACTGCCACCTGGTGGAAGCTAAGTGGTGCGTGTGCAAGTCATGCAGTTAGAAGGAAGGACCATCGTTCAAAGTGCTGGCATACCTCATTGCACATCCTCTGAGCCCTGGGGAGAAAATCAGAGGAAATACAGAGGTTGGGCTTAATGAAGCCCTACCCACAAGCACTAATAGCCCACCTATTCTCGGGAGCTGGAGGAGACTCAGGACTGCCAGTGACTGTGGGACAGGCTGATGCAGGCAGCCAGCCTGCCAAGGAGAAAAATCACCTATTTGAAAAAACCCTTCTTTGATTCTGTGACACAGGTAGTGGACTATGGTCAAGCAATTAATAACCTTTACCTGTGTTTCAGTAAGTCCTTCGACTTGGTGCCTCATGGGAGACTAGTCACGAAGGTGGGAATCTGGGAGGAATGGGTGAACATGGACTAGGTGGATAGGTACTGTACTTGGCTGTGGAGGATGACTTAGGATGGTCTAAAATATTACGTTTTGTGGAGTCAAGGATGTCACATGCGAAGTATCTCAGGTGTCAGTCCTGGGACCTACACTCCTTTATATGGGGAAGGTGTGTTTCTTTGCAGACAACACAAAACCTTGTTGGAGGGTTAGTAGTGTTGTGGGGATTGTCAATATAAAAAAGGATGTGGAAATACTGGAAAATGGTTGTACGTTTGGCAGCTGAAGTTCAATACCAAGAAGTGTAAGGTAATGCACAAGAGAAAAGAAATCAAAAATGGATTACTGGATAAATGGGGTTAAGGCGGAACACACTACAGAGAAAGGGACTTCAGTGGGGGTATCAACAGTGACAACCTGAAGCCCACTTCTTAGTGCAGCAAGGTACTATATTTTTAAAAGCCGATATAATGTTGGGGTCTATAGGGAGGGTTGTTGCTAGCAGAAGTGATGTGATGCTGTCATTGCATAGGCTCCTGGTGAGGCCTCACTTAGAATACTGTGTAGAATTCTGGAGCCCACATTTGAAGAAAGACCTCAACAAACTGGATGCTGTCTAATGGAGGGTGATGCAAATGACATATGATCAACGGGACAGAGGTATGATAAATGGTTGCAAAACTAAACATATGGAGATGATGCTGAGGTGTATAGGGAAGGGTTCTGATAGTAGGATAAGTGAGGTGATACTGCCATATACAGCTCCCTGGTGAGGCCTCACCTGGAGTACTGTACTCAGTTCTGGGAGTCCATACCTTAGGAAGGACATATACAGACTTGAGTCAATGCAGAGTGGGGTCAGAAAGATGATCTAGAGCCAGCAAGGCAGATGTTATGAGGAACAGCCAGTGGTCCTAATTGTGTACTAGCTGGAGGCCAGGAGCGAGGTGCGGGTGGGGACATAATAGAGACATATAAGTTACTGAGGGGTATAAATGGAGAATTTCAAGGACCTGCCTATAAGGAATAGGGAAGCAGTCACCAAGGGCATGACTGAAGATTAGTGGGGCAACTTTATGATAGATGTGAGGAGTTTTACTTAATGGAAAGGGTGGTCAAACTGTGGAACAGACTGCTGTTGAAGTGGTGGGTTCAACAATTCTACATTTTACCATGGTTAGGGCAGTGCAAAGGGACTCATAGTGCTAAGGGGAAAGAATGGGATTATGGGGTGAGGGAGTGGGGAAAAGTGAGACAGCTCACCAGTACAGTAAGTTGGTGGGGTGAGGTAGTATAGTATATTATGAGCAGACTTGATGGACTTCTTCTGTCCTACTGCTGTCAGATTCTATGTTTCTGTATTATCCTAGGGAGCTAGAGAAGAAAGAAAGGACAGGATAGGTCTACAGGGGATCAGAAGGGTGGATTCTTCAGAACTATTCACAATAAATGAGAGCTGAAGTGCAGAGGACAAAGTTACAAGCTGGTAGGGAGTAGATTCCAGTGGGACATAAGAAATACTTCACAAAAGGGGAGGTGGGCAAATGGGACAGTTTTCCTAACAGTGTCATAAATGCTAAATCTTTAGTCAGGTTCAAGTCCTGTTGTGATAGATTCTAGAGGTTGGTTGTGGTTTGAGAGGGGAGGGGCAAGAGGAATCATTTATTTATTTATTTATTAGATCATCGGTTTACAGACCTTTGAGTCAAAGACTCATTTACAAAGGCACCTCGTCAAGAGAGCAATACATCACAGCAAACAAAACAGTACTGTACATAATGCTTAGATTAAAAAAGCAACCAGTGTTACAGGAATTCACTGGTGGTACAAGCTTGGTAATAGGTAAATCACAGTAGTCATAATATAGGTACATAAGTACCATGTCAGGTAGCAACCAGAGATATTTTATTACATTAGTCAGCAGATGTTGCCTGAGACCCCAGGCATATACAGCAAAAGTAGACAGGGCAAACCCAGCCTAGGGGTGAGGTAAGGGCAGGTGGAGGATTATGAGCAGTTGCAGCTGCGGTGCTTGTCAGATGGCTTCTGAGTGAAACCTTGAAAGGACCAAGTTTAGTGGAGTCAGCTATATTGGTCCCAGGGAGGAGCATCTACAAGATACTCCTTCTAGAATAGATGGATGGTATGAGCCATGTCACCGTTAGTAGTTTGTATCTCTGGGCAGATTGGATGGACCTTGTTTCTTTTTTTGTCTGCCTGTAACAGCCTATTTTTAATTACTTTGCTCCTTTGTTAGCAGACAGACCACTTTGATGTGCAGCTCAGTGGCTGCAGTAGTTCATAAGGTGTACACCAACCCTGATAGACCCATTTTAGTTTTGAAATTACAAGGGTCCTTCTCACAAGAATAATCACTGTGTTTGAAATTCTCTTATACTACCCATGCTGTCGGCTCCTGTCCTGCCTCTGGTTCCACTCATAATGCCTCTGATAGTGCCCGCTTGCAGATGCTGGAGACTGTATTGTCCAAAATGTCTCTCAGCCTTGGATCAGTCTGTAACCACCAAGATACACAGACTAGAGGTTTAGGCCTTTAATATAAATTCACACTTTGAGACATTCCACAGCTTGGCCAGTACTTCAGCAGTTGAGTAATTAGAACTTATTTTTCTGCATAAAATTTATTCATATATATGCCACGGTCACAAAGAAGCTTGATGACAGAAAACCAATGGATGTTGTCTATTTGAAGTCCAGCAAGTCTTTTAACACTGCCACAGAGACTAGTTCAGGAAATGGAGAACCTAGGTTTTAATGGTCATGTAAGGCAATGAATTAAGCGTAGCAAACAAAGGGGCTATAGTAAATGATAATATGTCCGTGGAAAAAAGTGACCATGAGTACTGCAAGGTTCGGTACTGGGGACAATATTGTTCAGTATCTGAGGAGATTGTCTCTATCTGGATCAGGTGGTCCAGAGTCTAGTTGACTGCTGGTTCCTTCAACTGGTTCATCCAGATCATAACTGATGGCACCAAAACTGTAAGGGTAGTTGCACCTCAACAGGAAGTTAATGAAATGCAGATGAAGCTGGATGTGTTCAGAGTGGGCAGAAAAACACCAAATGAATTTCACTGTTAAAAAGTGACTCATCTAGATAAGAAGAGTAGAAAAGCAAAACACTACGTAAACAACACAGAGATTGCTGAAAGCGGAACAAAAAAACTTAGAGTAATAATCAGCACTAGTTTAAATGGGCACAACAGTGTGGGGCAGCAGCTAGTAAAGCAAATAAAATTTCATTTAGAGGAACTTTGTAAGAAGATCAAAGCTACAGTAATATCCCTCTACAGATGACAGGTCAGACCCCATCTTGAACATAGTGCACAGGTCTGGCCCTCATATCTGAGGAAGGATATTGACTTGAATGAGAAGAAGCAGAGAAAAGTGCCCAAGGTGGTTGAAGATTTGGAAAACATCCACTATGAGGACTGATGGGCTGAATTGGAACTGTTCTCCATTAAATAGATGAGGCAAAACAAATTTATTTATATAGTGCATTATCCCTAAGGATCAGGGGACTTCACAGTTAAAATACTTAACTGAAATTTTTACAACATTTAAATAGTTCATTGTTAAATAAACAACATTCAAATAAATAGTCCATTGATAAATAATCGTAACTGAGTGCAAAAGATGTACAGCTGATTAAACATTCACTCAATGCAAAGCATGTGCAAATACAAAACATTTTAGCCTCTTCTTAAATGATGTCTCCAACAAGGGGAATTCTTGAGGTGGGACGGCAATGAGTTACAGATAGTTTGGGCATCAGCCAAGAATGCCCGCTCACCAGACTGTCTGAGGCAAGCTCTCGGGATGGCCAGTAGAGACTCCTAGGCAGATTGGAGCAGGCAACCAGGAATATACAAAACCAAGAAATCTGTTAGGTAGCTGGGGCCAAATTTGTGCAGGGCTTTTAAGTGTGCAATGCAATCTTGAGGCGGTGCACCACCTAAGTGGTAGCCAGTGTAGACAGCACAGGTGTTATATGCACTGAATATGCCACTCCAGTAATCAACCTGGCCCCATCTTTCTGCACTAGTTATAGGTGACACTGCCTCCAGATAGCACCAGGTACAGAACATTACAGAAGTTGAGCCTTTATTTATTTATTTTTAAAAATATTGATAACTGGGAGGCATTCTGAGCAGAGGCTCATTTTCAGGTGCAAGCTGGGGAAAAGGAGAAGGGAGAAGCACAATTATAAACAAAATACTGCCAGTCTGGTCATGTGGTTACAATAAAATGACATAAGAGCAAACATTGAGTGCAATACAGACAAAATTTCAAAACATTGTATATGGAAGACAGATAAATTAGCATACAAATCCTTTTTGCAAAATTGGGCAAACTTAAAAAATGCATTGTGCCAAAGTGAAGATAGGCTAAGCTGGTGCTGAAAGAAGGAGACAAAACAGGTTGATAAATTATAACTAGGTTGCTGGAAATATGAGGTTAGGTAGAAGGGAGAGATAATGGGTGGTAAGCCTTGAGGTAACAAAGGTATGTACAGGATCGTCAGATCCTCTTGCATCAAATAGGGTTTTATCTGGGAGATGTTCTGCAACTGGAAAAACCTGCTGTAAATCATGACTGCCACATGATGTTCAAGTGTCGGCCTAGAGTCTACAGTAATCCCTCCCTGATGTTTCACCATATACACTGGTACCATTCAGAGATGGGAAAAATGAAACCTCACTCCATCCCACTGACCCAAGTATCGGGTTCCACTGGCAACAACTCCATCTTAACTGGATTAAGACTCTACCAGCTGAAAGCTATCCAGTCTGTGATTTTGTGATGGCATCACTCCAACACAGAAACTGCTCCTAGTCTGTCTGGTGCAAAAGACAGGTACAGCTGAGTATCATCTGAATAACAGTGAAACTTCACACCATACCATCTCATAACCTGCTCCAAAGACAACATGTACATGGTAAATAGTATGGAGGAGAAAACTGGTCCCTAGCAAACTCCATAGCTGATATCAGCTGGCTGCAGTGAGAATTATCCCTCACTGCCTGCTACAATCTACCATACAGGAATGACACAAACCATTGCAAGGCTGCCCCAGTTAGTCCCCATATTTCCCAAGGTGATCTTTCAAAACCCCATTATCCATGGTGTCATATTATGATGAGAGATCCAGGAGACCAATTGATTGCTTCCTCCCATCCCTCACAAGAAGCAGGTCATTGAACACCTTGATGAGCACCATCTCGGTGCTGTGGTGAGACCTGAAACTCATCTAGAATGGTTCATAGATACTGAATTTCTCAAGGTGAGCCTCAAACTGCCCTGCCACTCAATAATCTTTCCCCAAAAAGGAGGATTCAAAACAGACCTGTAGTTTGCCACCACCTCAGGATCCAAGACTGTTTCTTCAGTAGTGATCTTACCACAGCTTTTTAAAGAACTACTGGAAGGCCTCCCTTTGTAAGGGAACACTGGATGATGCCAGCAAACACCTGATCCAGGGCCTCACGGCAGTCTGTCAATAGCTGCATAGGCCCTGGATCAGACTCTCATAAAGTTGGAGGCAGATCTGAGATCACCCAGAGCACCTCCTCCAAAGAGATTGGCTGAAACTCACTCCAGACCACCGCAGTCCCTCAGTGTGTCTCAGCCTGCCACTTCCAACCCCTAAGAGCTACCTAGAGACTCCAGTCTTAATGGAGTCTAGAAGAATTACCAAACTCCTACACATTTCTTGAATAAAAACACTGTACTGCAAACAGGGAGAATGAATCAACCTGTCCACACTGCAGAAGAGCTCAGCAGGTCTTTTCTTCCCAGATGCAATAACCTATGGCCAATTTCTGTCTTTCTAGGGATGCTGTTCTCTAATAATTTCTATAGTGCAACTTCAAAGCCAGCTTGTCATCCATTGAACTGGACATTTTCCATGAATGCTTCAACCTCCATTCTGCCCCTTTTAACCATCTCAGCTCATCCTAATACCAAGAAGTTGCAGTGGATAGCCAATGGGTAGACATGAATTGGCACAGTAAAGTATAGTGTCATCAGGAAGGCCTCATTATAGCCATTAACAGCTACAATTTTACCTCCCTTGCATGCCCAAACCATACCAAGATGTCCAGCACTGCCATGAGCTTCTCAGGCTCCAAATCTGGATCTGGTGCTCCATATATGGATCCCTTGAAACTGGGCATTGTAGGTCCTTGGATACTTATCCAGTTACCGACATTTTAAATAATTAAAATATCCCATTTGAGTGGTAATGGATCACTTCCATAGGAAGGAGATCTTTGTAGAGGACCCTGCTAGAAATTGTACATTGTAGTGATCCGAGCAACCCAGTGGATCCACCCTGCTATCCTAAGTACCTATGTATGCTCAGACATTAAACACAACCTTTACTTGCTTTCTGCAATTCGGGTGACATAGAGAGCAACTCTGGGCCAGTAAATGTAGTTGACCAGTCTTTAGCTAGTAACAAAATCTGGCTGAGCCCAAAGGCCTCAGAAAATGCATCTCAGGATCCATAGCTAGGTTTCCAAAACTGGTAAACTGGAGGCCCTAGTCTCTGTACATAACTCACACATACTGGCTACAATCGAGTTGCTTAAAACCATGTGTCAACAACTTTGAAACTGCATCACCAAATTACACGATTCTTTGAACAGACAAAACAAGAAGGCAAGGCAAGGCAAATTTATTTTCAAGGCGCCCATTCCTGGAGGCTCTGGGCACCATACAATAAAAGCATTCTATCAATAAAATTTAAGATCAAATAAATTATAATAATAACAAAAAGAAAAACATTTAAAACAGCACTCAATAAATATATTATTTGGGACACAAAGTCCTCTAAAATAAATAATCAGCAAATGAGAACTAAAGGCAGGACTCCTAAAATAGCTAGTATGTCCGGTCCGGGAAGGCTTGATTAAACAAAAGGGCCTTGAGGCGGGTCTTAAAACCTCTACTGAAGGGCCTCCCAAACAGATGGAGGAGTGAATTCCACAGGATGGGGCTGGCGACACTGAATGCCCTGTCACCGCAATTTTCAACCTCATCCTGGGAATTGCCAGGAGGCCCTAGAGGAGGACCGGAGGGAGCAGACTGAGACAACAGGTGTAAGGAGGTCTGACAGGTAGCCAGGGCCTAACCCATGTAGGGCCTTATAGGTGAGCAAGCCACCTTGAAGAGTATCCTTCACTGCACCAGCAGCCAGTGCAGTGCACACAGCACTGGGGATGTATGGCAGAATTCTGACTGCCCAGTTAACAGCCTGGCTGCTGCGTTCTGCACCAGCTGCAGCTGGTGGAGGATACCCTAAGACCCCAAGGAGGGTGCATTACAGTAATCAAGTCAGGACATCACAAAGGCATTTACTAAGGTGGGGAGGTCCATGGATGGAACCAGGGGCTTGACCCTGGCGATATTACTGAGATGGTAAAAGCTGGTCTGGAAAATGGATGACACCTGAGATTCAAGTGTCAAACCGCTGTCAAAGGTCATGCCAAGGTTTCACACCCTAGAGGAGGCATACAGTGGTACAGATCCCAGGAATAAACCAGTTCCGATGCCAGAGGCCAATGTGTTCCATCCTCTGTTCAACTTCACCACCAGTACTTCTGTCTTATTGGGGTTCAGTCTCAACCAGCCGGAGGCCATCCAATCGTTGATCTCCACAAGGCAGTTGTTAAGTACTTCAACTACATTGGATGTTCCAGGAGCAAAGTAAAAATACAGCTGGGTATCATGAGCATAGCAATGAAAACCCAAGCCATATTCCTAATGAGCTCACCGGGCAGCGTATATACAGCAAACAACATTGGCGACAAGACTGAACCCTCAGGTGCTCCACATGACAGTAGGCTAGGGAGGAGGTGAAATTCCCATCACTACCCATTGCCTCCTATTCATGAGGTAGGACTCAATCCAGCAGATGACAGAGCCTGTGAGTCCACAAAATTCCCTCAGGTAGTCAGAGTAACAGACAATGGTCTGCCATGTCAAAGGCTGAAGAGAGATCTAGGAGGACAGAATTGTCCCTCCCCGATCTCTGGCACTGAGGAGGTCATTTTGCACCTGAGTTAGTGCAGTTTCCATATTATGCCTCGTACGAAAACCTAACTGGAAAGGCTCATAGAGATTGAAAGCCACAAGGTGTTCCTCAAGTTGCTGCGCCACAACCTTCTCAACAACTTTCCCTAAAATGGGAGGTTGGAGATGGGACAGTAGTTCGCCTTGATGTCAGGGTCCAAGAGGACTTCTTCAAGAGGAAAACCAATACCTCCTTCAAGGCATCTGGAACAATCCCTCCGACAGGAGCACTGGACAATCAAAAGCGAACACTGGGCCAACACGACACATCTCATCAAGAAAGCAGTCGGCACGGGTCCAGTTCACAATATGTTTGCTTTAAAGGACACTGTCAACCTTTTTGCGTCATATTAATTTTAGGTAAAACCCACATTTTATGATTGCTTACCTTCTCTAAAATTATTGATGTTGCGGGTGTTTTAGCTGCCTCCTTGCCTATTAGAACTGAAATGCATGGTAATGTATAGCAATATCCATCTTAGTTTTGCTTTAAATCATTGAACTACTCTTATTGCACTCTTCCTGAACATTAAAAACACCCTCGAACAGTGCAGTCACTCATGATACAATAGTCTCATCTACTCCCACTGCATAATGAGTGGTTAGATTTTGTTGGGATGTTCCTGAGTCCAAGAAAATGCAGTGAGATTGATCAAAAATGTAAACAAACATGTTTTGGTGTGATAACACCAGTATAGTGAGCACTCAGTTGTTCACTTTTAAAAGAAAAAAGGATCTGAATCAAACTGCCAGCTTCATCAGCAGCCTCTACAGAATGTGAACAATCACAAAATGTGTTTTTAAACTAGGGACACTTTGAGGCCTGGGGGTTGACAGAGTCCCTTTAACTTGAGACAACCCGATGACCTCTGATGTCTCCACTGATTTAAACTCCCCAACTAGGTCGAGTGCTCAGCGGGTGACCCAGATGATCACTGTAGGCCACAGGAGGGCTCACTGGTGGAACACTGAGCTGGATGGTGGACACCCTGTCCAAGAAGAAGTGAGCAAACTCCTCACAAAGAGCATCAGAAAAAGTCTTTTGGCTGAAAACAGGCTGGATTTAAGAGCCTGTCCACAGTCAAAAAAGCACAGTTAGTCAATTCTTCCAGCAGCAATCTCTCTGGACAGGAACTCTGCCTTCTTACAGTGGATTGCCCCGATACTCAGTGTAATGTGAGCACAGGGCCAGCCTGTCTGTCTCCAGCCTGGACCTCCACCAACAGCGCTCAACCTCCAACACATGATCTTCATCCTCTTGAGATCCCTGTCCAAACCAAAGGGGACCTCAAGTGAGAGGATCTGGGTTGTACAGGGTTGGTGCGAGGGAGTGCAGAGTAGCTGCCAACACCATATTATAGGTGGCAACAGTCTCATCTGGACCCTCAATGCATGCACTAACCAAACTAGATAGGTCAGCTGCCACCAGAAATCCTCCAGGGTCAAACCCCTCAAAGGCGTAGCTGACCATCTCTGCAGGGGATGGCTCTTGGGGGGCCCTGAATGAGAACCCCACTGTGCAGTAATTGGATCAAATGATCCGATCAGTCTTGAGGTTATTAACCTCAAGCCCCAGTGAAAACCAGGTCCAACAAATGGCTGCCTTGGTGGGTCACAGAGGAAACTTCCTGCATCAGGCCCAGAGATGACATAGTCTGGAGGAAGTTGTAGCCTAGCCTAGATGATTTGTTGTCAGCCCAGGTATTGAAGTCCCCAGGATCAAACACCAGGGGACTCCAGCGTCTCAACAATGGCGAAATCGGCTATGTCCTGTAGGAATTCACCTGCAGCCCTGGGGAGGGGTAAATCAGAAGAATCCTATAGTCTACACCAGGACCTCCACGTACGGCAACAGATTCAAATGAACCCGGGTTTCTCACTAGGTGCATGGAAAGCCAAGCTCAGATCTAAAACAGATGGCCAGTCCCCACCCTTGCATTCCACTCTGGGGCAGTGCACTACCATATACCGGGAGGACGGCTGCTTCTAAAACTGGGCCAGCATCATCACCCACCCAAGTCTCAGTAATGCAAGCCAGATCAACTGAGAAATCAGGTCCACAATAATGGTGGTCTTGTTCCTAATCGATCTGGCATTGCATAGCACTGCCCTCAGGGCACTGGCAGAAAGTGTAGCCCTCTGGCTACCTACCCACCGGTCTGGTGGAATTCCTGGGGAGGGTTTTGTTTTACGTCAAAATGAATCTGGATGCTGAGATACATTCTCCCAGCTATGCAGCCATGACTGACTGCAAATTGCTGTTACTGCAACTGAGCCTGGGCATTAAAAAATTAAACACCTATTGTGTGTATAATCCAGCTAAGGTAGGTATCAGGGTCTCAAGTATGTGTCACAATTGATAACTACCCTTGGTCGCATTTCTAAGTAATAACAGTGTAGACCTCAGCTTAACTTGGCTAACTAATACTGCAGCTTATAGGATATTTTGCATGATCATAAACTCAAGCAATTCCTTACTGTGCCTACCAAGTTAAATAACAAAATAGGAATGACACCCTCATTGAGTGGATACTGGTCAGCAATACTGACAGGCTAATGCTATCTGTCACGTGTCAGACTCAGTTGTGATCACTCCACTACATACTGTCTTTGGCATACTGTAATAGCACTGCTTGCAATGCAGTCACAAAAGATGTTTTATATTTAATCAATCAATCAATCAATCAAGTCTTTATTTAACCAGGCGTTCAAGATTGAGCAGAAGTTCATTTGCAAGATGGACCTGGGTAATATATATGGGTTATATTGCAATTGCAAAGGCTTTAATTCCCAAGCATTCTTAACTGATCTCTCCCATATTGATTGGTCCCTTTTTGGATGAAATACCTGACAAATTGCTCTCTAGACTTCCTCATTACTGAGTTCATGAGATTACTTGATCTCCATTCCCTTGACTAGATGCAGAGTTAAAACCTGAGTTTTAAATGTCTGTCTAAAGACCTCTTCAAATTAATGAAGGCCAGAGACATAGCCTGGATGAAATACCTGGCGTAAATTGCTCTCTAGACTTCCTCATTACTGAGTTCATGAGATTACTTGATCTCCATTCCTTTGACTAGATGCAGAGTTAAAACCCGAGTTTTAAATGTCTGCCTAAGGATCTCTTCAAATTAATGAAGGCCAGAGACATAGCCTTAAACAAAAATCAAAATTTCAGTTTGACTAGGAAGCCTACAGGCACCTAAGTAACAAGTATAAGTGTAAGCTTAATTTGGCTAAATATACAAATTTCAAGGCCCAGCAAACAGCCAATCTGAGCAATCTCTCAAAACATGTTGGAACTATATTAATTCATTGATCAGTTCCAGAACCACCACGACCCATGTGACCATTGAAGTCAGTGGTGACAAGCACGCATAATTAAAGTCTAAAGAAGATCATCCACAATCAAACTCACCTACCTGGAGCAGCATAATCTGCTCTGTGAGGAACAACATGGCTTCAGGAAAGACCATGGAACTCACATGGCTCTATTCAGATTCATGGACACAGTGAGTCAACCAATGACAAGGGCTCATAAGGCTAAAATAGGCAAAGATACCTTCATTCACCAGTGCCATGTTTGTGGATCTGACCAAAGCTTTTGATCTAGTAGACGACAGTCTATGCCTACAAAAACTTGCCAGACAGGTTGGGTCCATCCGTGATTCTGTGGTTTTCGATCCACCTGCAAAATAGGACCCAAATTGTTAAAATAGGCAAAGATACCTTCAGAGCTAGTACCATTACTTGTTGTGTCCCTCAGGTTTTTCTAGGATCCCTGCTCATTAACGCTTTTCATGAATAATTTGCCAAGAATTTGAAATACTGCTAAAACACTGCTCTATGCGAAGGCTGTTATTATATGTACCGGGAGGAATTTTTATTTAAAGAGGGAGTCTGGTCAAAAGTAGTACATTGCAGAATTAGAATCAGCCTATCCCAATAAATCTCATATCAAAAATTAGGTTTCTACATTACTTCATTTTAAAGTTATAAGCTATTTTGTAACCTTGATCTCACTCCCAGTTAAAAAATGCAGTTTCAGTGAGGAGCCACTAATGATGTACAACCAGAACTCACAGACTAGTCCTCCCTGTCAGCAACATTATAGGACCTATTTCTCAAGTTATAGAAACTGTAGCTGTAGTAATCATTAATAAACTGACACAGGGTTGCCTGCAGTGCATGCATTTCAGAATGCTCTGATGATGACTGTACTTCAGAACACATCAGGAGGTGGTTTTGGAGTGCAGCACTGAACAAGGTGTCAAATGTTAAAAGGTGCAAAATTTTAGAATGTTGGAGGGAGAGACATGCAGTCTCGACATGTGGTAGGATGCACCATCTCGTGATGTGGTAGAACACTCAATCTCAGAATGCGACAGGACACATCAAGGAATTTAGCAGGGACTCTCAGTTCTGGAACATAGTAAGGATGTGCACTGTCAGAATGTGACAGGATGCCATTTTATTTTGAAACTGCTTGTTCTGTCACATGCCAGAAAATGTCTTATAACCACAACATGTCAAATATGCATCACATCTCCACCACAATCCGACATTGTGTGTCCCAGCCATATTCCAAATTGCAATCCCACCACATTCCCAAACTGCACACCCACACCACATTCTAAAGTTGTTTCAATGCCACACTCTGAAACTGTCACCATCACATTGCAAAACTGTCATTGCCGCATTCCAAAATTGTGCATCACTGCCACATTCAGAAGTTATGCATCACTGCCACATTCCAAAATTCTGTGTCACTGCCACATTCTGAAGTTGTGTGTCACTGCCACATTCAAAGGTCTGTGTCACTGCCACATTCAAAGTTGTGCGTCACCGCCACATTCTGAAATTATATGTCTCTGCCACATTTCCAAAACTGAAATTATGCGTCACTGCCACATTCCAAAATTGTGTGTCACCACCACATTCCAAAACTGAATGTGTCACTGCCACATTCTGAAATTGTGTGTCACCACCACATTCCAAAGTTGTGTGTCACCACTACATTCTGAAATTGTGCGTCACGCCCACATTCTGAAATTGAAATTGTGCAACACCGCCATATTCCAAACTGTAACGTCCACCACCACATTCTGAAATTGTGTGTCACTGCCACATTTCCAAAACTGAAATTATACATCACCACCACATTCTGAAATTGTGCATCACCGCCCATATTCTGAAGTTGTGTGTCACTGCCACATTCTGAAATTTTGTGTCACCACCAAATTCCAAAATTGCATGTCACTGCCACATTCTGAAATTGCCGCATGTACGCTATATTCCAAAGTTGATGCGTCACTGCCACATTCTGAAATTGTGTGTCACCACTACATTTCCTAAACTTGAAATTGTGCATCATCATCGCAATATTCTGAAATTGCGTGTCACTGCCACATTCTGAAATTGCGGTCACTGCCACATTCTAAAATTGTGCATCACCACCACATCCTGAAGTTGCATGCCACTGCCACATTCTGAAATGGAGCATCACTGCTACATTTTGAAATTGTCCGTCACTGCCACATTCCAAAATTGTGCATCACTGCCACATTCCAAAATTTGTGTCACCACTGCATTCAAGTTGTATGTCACCGCTTACATTCTGAAATGGAGCATCATCGCCACATTCCAAATTATACATGCTGCTACATTCCAAAACTGCATGTCTCCTCTACATTCTAAAATTTTAACTGCCTGCACATTCTGAAATTGTGTGTAAATGTCCGCATTCCAATATTGCCTGTCATTGTCACATTCTGAATATGTGCATTCCACCATATTCAAAACTGACATCCCTACCACATTCTGAAAATGAGTGTCACTGCTACATTCAAAATTGCATGTCCAAGTTACATTCTAAAATGATACATCCCTGCCTCATTCTGAAATTGCATGTGACTACCACATTCAAGCTGCGTCACCACCACATTCTGAGATTCCGTGTCCACACGCATTCTGAAATCAACCACATTTTGAAATTGTGCATCATCACCACATGCCAAATTAATGCATCTGAGACACATTACGAAATGACATATCCCTACCACCTTCCACAACTGCAGTGCATGTGTCTCCTGCATTTCAAAATTATGCATCTCTGCCATATTCTAAAACTATATGACACTGCCACATTATGAATTTTAGCATCCTACCACTTTTCAAAATTGTGCATCCCAGCTACTTTCTGATAGTGTGTCATTGCTGCATTCCACAGTTGCAGTCTGGTGGCATTTAAAAATCTCATCCTGCAGTATTATAAAAATTGCACACATTTTTGTCATTCTAAAGCCATGTTTGCTGCTGTATTCCAACCCCATCACATTCTTAAGTACTGTACCTTGAATCTCCACTTTATGGAAATACATACTCTGGACCGACCCAATTTCAGCTTTCATTTTTCAGATGTTTACTACAATTGCAATTTTATGTAATGTGAGAGAAATAAGTCTTATAAGGTAGTTTGCAGGAAGAACTAGGCTGTGAGTTCTGGCTATGAAATCATCAGTAGCTCTTTACTGAACAGGCAGTAAATTTAGGGTTACATAATGACTTGTAACTGTTAAACAAAATAACTTAGCTATCTCATTTTTGGCATGAGGCTGATTGGGGATATGCTGATCCAAATTCTGAATTTATTGATGCTAGAAATTTTGGCCAGACTCCCTGTTTAAAATTTGTTAGAAAATGGGCTTTTATTTCCTGGCATCTGATTGGCTAGTACCCTGGCCAGAGGGTACATTAACTTTCAATAGATGCCCAGGAAAAAAGTACCAGCCCCAGTGCCCTTTACCCACTCAAGTATCTTTGTGCCCACCCTGGTTGTTCATTGGCCAGAATCACGCCACTGAACTTGAAATTGATGCCATGTTTTCTCTCGTTTGTGAGAGATTCTGTTTCTCAAAGCTCCCTACTTCAGTGCCAACTTCAAGAGGAAGATGCAGCTCAAATTCCACTGGTCACATTCCTCACTACCTTTCTTTTTCTTTTGTGTGCTTTTTAAATTTATTTAGAGTACCACATGCCCGTGATTCTCCATAGTGCCTCTCTGAGAGTCAACCGCGCTCCCCTCTACCCTTCTTCAGCCAACTGCCCACTTGCTGTTTGTAGCACTAGCTCCACAAAACTCATCTTTCTTTTGAGTTCTTTGGCTAGCACAGACTGCGCTCTACAAATAAGCTCACACTTCATTATCGTCTCGTCCGTCCCCACCCAAGAGCAAACAGCGAGTCAGTTCCACCACACATATGTAGAACTCTTTTCTCCTCAGATTAGTTTTTCCCTTTTTTATTCAAACAGCACCTTTCTTCTTGTACCAACAGTCCAATCTGCAGTGCTGTCAACTAATCAAGTTTAGACTTAGTGTGCTACTCCTGGTTAAACAATGTTCTATTTCCTAATCCCTACCATGGCACCTCTGGACGTTGCACTGCAGCTGATCACAATTACTGTCCATTTCAAATGCGTGCTATTAAATCCACATTGTGCCCACTCCTGCAGCTAACCACCTGCTCACTGTCAACTTGCAGTCCATTTGAAATAAAAAAACAAAAAAAAGCAAATAAACTGAATGAGAACGAAACTGTTCTTCTGCTGGTGGTTCGCCTCATTATTCTGCATTTACACATCCTGGCAAATTTGTTGCCGCTACCAGCTTGCTCTTTCCTGCTGTTTTTCATTCTGGTTGAACTGGTAACAACAAGCTGGAGATCCAGATATGGTGTTAAGCTTGATGGTGATTCAAGGGAGAGACAGACATAGATGCAGCATACAAGCGGATCATAGCTTGGTGTATATGTGTGTGTGTGTGTGTGTGTGTGTAACCATGACAACCAGCTTCAGGAAGAACACTCATACAGGCAGAGGAACTATTTTATTACAAACCTTACTGTAAACTAAGTAGTTATTATTTTTGAATTAAACAATTTTTTTTACAATGCCCATTTTCTAAGCGTAATAATACCCTCAGGGTGGCGTATTGGGCATGAAAATACAACATTAATCCCTCTCTGAAATGTTCATACATGTCAGAACCGATCCTCCTGCTCTATAGCAATGTGCCAAAATTTGTGTCCATGCATAGAGGCATTGGGCAGGAATCATTCAGCTACAAAGCCAGTTCTCATTGGAACACCATTCCATCTTCTGTCAGACAGTCTACATCACCTAAAGTTTTTCTCTTAAGCTGAAAGATAATCTACAAAAATGTAATACCTGCTCAGATTTTGTGTGTTCTGCATTTTATTATACAAAACTTCTTCTGGTTTACATTCTCACATCCTGTATACTGTGTATGATACTTCTTGTGATTTGGTACGGTAGCCATTGTATTGTGTTTTAGTATGAGTTGTGTCAGAAAAGGTGCTTGGTGCCAGTGCACCACCCAGTTAACAAACAGATAAATAAAAATATATAAATAATTGTTCAGCTCCAGAAAGATGATGTCCAAGGTGGGACTGAGTTCATGGATTGCAGAGGAAACTCCTGCGTGAAGCCCAATGAATTCATAAACTGGAGGAGCTATGGAGCAACCTGTGAGATGACTCAGGGGAGACCTAATTACAGTATTCAAATACCTGAAAGTGATAATGTCATCAGGCCAAACACAGAGCTCGGTCTTTACAAGGATAGGAGGATAAGGGAAACTCAATGACTTTACTGAATGAGTGGCAAACACTAGTCAACACCATACTTTGCATGCCTTCATGGAGCTTGACTAAAGCCCTTTCCTCTTCTATGCCCTTTCTGTACTACCAACTGTGTTCATCCAGATGGCAGATCTACAATGGATGCAGCAACCTCTCTTCCGTAAAGTGGAGATTCCTTCTTGGATACTTCATCTTCTTACCCCCATCAGCCCTCCAGCATCTTGGGCACATTCGAATTGGTTTGCTACTCTTATGCCTTACACAAAATATTTGATTTTCAAAAGTTTATATGGTAAGTTACTTTTCTTCTTTACCATTTGCACCATTTTCCACCATGCTGGTGGACAAAAAGCTATAAACGAGCTAAAATAATTACGATTCTGATAATTCATTAATAACCTCTGAATATGAGGAAAACTGTAGGTGAATTGCCTACCAATGGTTTCCCTCTAACGAGTTTGTGATGGTGGAAAGTGCCTATTAATTGTTTCCCTCTAGTAAGAGTCTGTGAAAGTGGAAAGTGCCCACCAGCTGTTTCCTCTTACAGGAGTTTGCAAACTGTTATGGGAATTGATAGCTGGGACCACTGTGTTTCTGGTGAAGATCTTTCTACATCTTTCCACATTTTCAAAGAGGAGGGCTTAAGCAAATAGTATGTTATGTTCAATAACTAAAAATGTTGAATAACTAAATACAACAGAGGCAGACCTGGATATTGAATGCATCTTAAATATATAGAAAAATATATAAAAATGAGTGGGTAAGACCGTTAAGGTATTACATATTGTTATCTGAAAAGAACTTTGAGACTTAAATGTTCATAAGAGTGCTGTACTGTAGCTTTATTTATTCACACACACACACACACACACACACACACACACACACACACACACAGTTTGTTTTATTATTAAGTCAAAAGCTACTGTGATTCAACAAGTTGTCTCATGGAACTGAGATTTGTGGTTTGCTAGCATTTGTTTATGAAGATTTACTGTGTTTGTTCGTGTAAGGACTTTTCTTATGGTTTGAAACTCCTGTCAGAGTCAGGCTTCAAGTTTGAACTGACACATCCATATTGCCAAAATGTTCCCGGAACACTTGTCACTTTTCTTTCCAAACAATGCAGAGAAACTTGCTTGTATATATTACTCCATCTCCAGTTACTTCCAGCCTCCCTATGGAAGTACAGTAGATCCCATCTACCAGTGACAGCACTGATGGCCTGGGCTGGCAACACATACCTGCTGGCTTCTTTATCATGGAGTGGGTTACACAATCACACAGTTTTCTGTCTGGCATTCCAGCTCCATCCCAATACATGGAGACATACCTCTCACTCTTTCCTGCCCCAGATATGGCACACTGTCCCTCAAAATGTGTGACCAAAAAGGCAAAATGTGGGACACTGCATCAAACCTTCAGTATAGAAGCATAGAACCATGCAAGAGTGTGCTGTCATGTTCACAATGTTTGGAATTCACTGAGCAGCACATTTGCCAAGTTCATTGTTTGGATGTTGACTTTAAAATAAAAGCATGCAATGTGGAAGAGTACACTGTCAGTGTTGGACAGAGGGCTATTGTTATGTAAAACGAGGAACTGTTCCTCATAATATGGGACAGTTTAGAAGCTCTAATTCACAGGTACTATAGTTACCAGGCCAGCTGGGTTTACCTTTGTCTTAGCTTGAGGAAAGAAACTGCTGTACAAGAAGGAACTGACTCTCTCAGTCTAAACTTGACCAACGCCATCAGGAAACACCTCAGCTTTATAAAGGCATATTCATGTACAGTGACTGACATAGTTTGAAAGCTGACTAACATATCTTTCTAATGAAGTATTAGACTCCTCTGTAGCTGTAAGCAGTATGAAGATATAGATGATTGAGTCTGGTCAATATTAGAACTACTCTGCAGCAATTTTTAGAACATTGTGATGTCATCGAGGAACAAGCTGTGCTTGACTCAGTGTAATTAGGCACAACTTGTTTTTGATGATACAACAGTGTTCTAAAATGGCTGCAATGGAATCTTAATATTAAACAGACTCAAACTTCTATCTCTGGAGTGTTTCCAACTACAGGTGGGCTCATACCCAATTGCCTGAGTTTCTCATGCCACGGATGTTCCTGGAAGAAACCACAGAATTGAGCTCCACCCGCAGATTTCTTTTCTAGTCCCAGAACTTGCTGCCACCCGCTGAACACCGTGGAAATATTTATTTATTTTATTTAGCTTTTGTTTATCGGGTAAGCACACTAGACAAAGAATGTCTATTTTCAGGTGTGACCAGGAGATTACAAGGTAAGTTTACAAACAGTATAACAACATAATAACAAGGAAGTGATATACAGGCAGTGAACAGTGTGAACAATAAACATGTGCATAATAGTAAAGACAATTGAACACTAAAAGGTAATATGCATTTCATGGAGGAATACAAGAGCATTAAGGTAGGACATGGTGCAATGACTCCTATATTAAGAATGCAAGTGCTTAGGTGCAAGGGAGAATAAGGGTCATTGGTCACCTTACTTAGCTCAGAGGGTAGGGTCTTGTAACCATGATAATGGGTAGAAGCACACAAAGATTTTGTAGGAGATACCAGGCAGTCTCAGGACAGTTGAAGGCTGAAGCAGACTTCAGGCATGTCCATAAAAAATGCATGTAGATGGTTCACACCATTATTAAAATCTGCATTGACTGAAAGAGATAACCTATGGAAAAAGCATGCAAAACCCAATCTGCTGCGGACTGGTGCAAGTTCAAAGGCACGAAACTCATGTACTAGAATGGTTAGAGATACAAAAGCTGCATACTATCATTCTGAATTTCTCTCTGCCTCCAAAAATCCTACAGAGTTTTGGAAAACCGTTAAGGACTTGTCTGGTCACACGTCCAGTGGCTCAGTCACTACCTGATGAAATCTCCTTAAGCGAATAACACCATTAGTGACAGACTGGAAGTTCTGGATGCCTTCAATAATCACTTTGTGACTGCAGGATTAGCCTTCAACAATTCCCTGTGAATTTGATACGCTGGCAGGTGGATAATCAAGGTGCAGATCCTAGCGTCACTGATTCAGTCTTCTCCTTGTGTCCTTCTACTCTGAAAGAAGTTGAAGACCTATTGCTAAAACTGGATGTAAAAAAGTGCTGGTGTGGATACCCTTGACCCATATTTTTGAAGGTGGCCATCCATGTGTTAGCTGTGCCCATAACCCATTTATTTAACCTATCATTAACTCAAGGATCCATTCCTTCAATATGAAAAGCAGCGCACATCATACCCCTGTTCAAGTCCAGAAATCCTGTGATCTAAATAATTACAGACCAATTTCAATTCTCGGTCTTGTCAAAATTACTGGAAAAAGTCATAAGTAACCAGCTGAGGCAGTATCTAGAAGCTAATAACCTGCTTAATCCAGTCCAATCAGGGTTTAAAGTAAGTAAGTAAATATTTATTTCTATAAGGTGCCCTTCCAAAGCTCAAGGTGCCTTTACAATATCCTTCATACAATATTAAAACCATAATTATAAACAATATTTAAATTCAAAACACAATCCAACACAATTCAAGTCACTAAAAGCGCTTGGTTAAAAGGAAGGTTTTTAAAGCTTTTTAAAGAGCTAAACATAGCACCATCACAGCACTTGCCAAAGTGACTAATGACTGGCAAAGAGAGCTAGACAACAGGAATTACACCTGCCATATTCTTGGACCTGAGCAAGGCCTTGACTACGGTCAACCATTCTCTGCTACTCTCTTCCTGACCTCACTAGGTGCTGACCCATTATCTTTACAGTGGTTCAACAACTACCTTTCTGACTGTTTCCAGCAGGTGAAAGCGGAAGGAGATCTCTCAACTCTCAAACCTCTCCTAAGAGGTGTTCCCCAGGGTTCTATCTTAGGACCGATCTTATTTGCAATATACATCAACAATATTGATGAAAGCATAACTAAGGCCAACATTCATCTGTTTGCAGATGACACAGTTCTTACCTAAGCCACCCATCATTACAATCTGCATGTAATGACCTTCAATCTGAGTTCAACCTGCTGCAACACCAACTCTTAAACAAAACCTATTACTTAATGCCAAGAAAACAAAAGCAATGCTCTTTTCTCCATCTGCCCAAATGGTAAATTCAGCCCTATCAGATCCTGTGCTGCAGATTACTACAATTCTTGGCAAGAAGTTGGAATTTCTCCCTAAATTCAAATACCTGAGAGTATGGCTGGACCATAGGCTCTCCTTTATAGAGCACGTTGAAGAATTACTAAAAAATTATGACAGAGACTTGGCCTGTTCTTTAGGATAGCCCGCTTCTTAACTAGAAGCCAAACTACAGCTGGTACAATCAACCTTTCTATCCTTGATAGATTATGCTGACATCCTCTACAGTCACGGTCCCATTTCCTACCTCACCAAACTTGACACATTATATCATACAAGCTTTGAGGTTCATCACAGGCATGCCTTATTTCACTCACCACTGCTCCCTATATCAATCAGTGGGGTGGAGTTCTCTTCAATTCAGGAGTGATAAAATGCAGCCTTATGGACCCTGAGAACCATCTCCAAAAACTGCCCCAATACATTACAGACTGTCTTCCTATAAAATCAATAGGCAATTATGCCCTGAAGTTACAAATCTCTCCTACTGATGGTTCCCAAAGTTAACTCTCACTTTGGCAGGGCTGCTATAAGCTTTACACTGTCCTCCTTGTGGAATAAATTGAAAAAAAACTGAAACTGAGGTCACCCATTGGCATCTCATCTTTCAAGCTCTTATATTCATGTCTCAGAAATGATCAGTGCAATTGTTTCCCATGACCATGAATTGTCATCATGCTAACCTGTACCATTTAACCATGCACAAATTACTTCTAGTGCTTGTCTCCTCCTTGGCCCTGGTCTGTCATCATGCTTTCATGTAAAACCTTGATGCCTCTGTCCTCCCTTTGATACTGGTCTACCTTCCACTTTCTCCAGCCTTGTTTTCACAACTCTATATTGCACTCATCCACAATCTACACGCAATCATACTATAAAAGTCCTAACTCCCTTTCCCTCTCCCCATAGGTCCCCACCACCGCATCAGTTCTACTGACCTGTCCTTGGGACTTCACTTCTCACAATGTTTATCCTTTGTTTACATATTATATACCTCCTGGTACCCCATCTGCCATTAGTTGGTGGTTTTCCAAGCCATTTTCATGGCTAGTACTAGTGACTACCCTGGTAAATGAACTAACTGGTACTTCTATACAGAGAACATGGTTTATATACAGTTGCATGGTTCAATGGTGCACCTGCCACCTTGCATTTGAATCCTCCTCTGTTATGGCTTGCCTTGTCTTCCTTTATCATTTGACTCCTATTACTGCACCATTGTGTTTGTGTTTATATACTTATTTACATGTATTTATATGTTTTATGATGAATGTTACCCAACCCTGTTCTAACCAGGTCCAGCTTGTAAAGAGCTCTGCTCAATGATGTTCGCCTGGATAAATAAAGATTTTGATTGATTGATTGATAGGCATCTCTTAAACAAGGGATGGGTGGAGTGCATCTGATGAGTACAGGCAGGGAGTTCCAGAGATGAGGGGCACAGACAGCAAAGGCACAATCACCTGACATGGTACAAGTTTTAGGGACAAGGAGGGACTGCGAGTCTATTGGTCTGAGTTTGTATGATGGCTGCTCTGGCTGAAGGAGTTTAGACAGGGCAGGAGGGGTGGCATTGTATGGACAATTGTGCGATGAAACAGCCCAAGACATGCCATCACAGAACTTGAGCAAGTTGTGCTAAGTCCTCTCATAGCAGGGATTTTAAAATTAAGAATGCCCTCCAGGGCTAACATCCACTTGACTGGAAAAGTTTAACTTAACTCAAGTCTCTGGGGTTCTGTCCCTGTTGGGAAAAAACACTGGCTGGTCCTCTGAGTTACTTTATGTACATTCACTTCCTGGACACAAATAATTATGAAAGTCCAGCTTCAATTCATTAAATATAATAAAGAATAAACCTGCCAGTGCTGTTTACAAATAGGCTGTGTATGAATTACTGCAAGATGCAGCTTGAGGACACCCCTTTTTTGATTTGCAACCACAACTGTTAGTTTGAACCCAGGATAATAAGTTAATTTCAGCTGGCTATAATTATCAGATGTATAATATCTGCCTCTGACTGCACTGAAAACTTCTGTTTTTAATGGCCAAGGAACAATATGCTGGGGTAACCACTTTGGTGTGTGGACCAACAAGAAAACCAATTGTATGGGGCAGAGGCAAGCAACCCCCTAAGCCTCTGGTTCTACAAGTGCTATGGCAGTTCAGCCTGTTTTCCTGAAAATCATACCAATGGCAAACTCATACCTTATCTGAAGAGCCTTTCGTGGGGCAATAATACTATGATGGCCACTCAGCATGCATGTGTAATAGGAGGTTTCTCACTAGTACTGTATATTGACCCACTATGCTGGCCTGAAATGGATTGCATTAAAATGAATTACAAACCTTTGTGATCTACTGAAAGTTATGTTCTGACTGGTCAAGGCAATACATGTACTGTAATATACCACTGTATACAATAACAGTAAGTAATGATCTCAGAAATCCATGAAAACCTTTATTTTTCGTAGAATTTGTCCCAAGTGAAAAGTACAATGTTATTTACTCAACGGATAAATAACACTGTTTATTTTCACTTGTCTGTATAATTTTTCATCCAAAATGTCAAGCAACTAGACTGGCACCCCATTCTGGCCAGTCCCACAAGGACCCACCACACAACAACAGCTAGTAGGGCTCCTCCTTAGATACTGAAATTTGCACTCCTGCAGCCATCTTCATTCTTTGCTTCTCTGTAACGTTCTTAAAAATATTGCTGCTATTATTTTTATCAGTAATGCTTCTGTGCTATTTTCTCCCCTGCCATATCATTATTTTCCTCCCCAACTTACTTTTTAAAAACAAAATGGCTGGCCGTGGTTTGTGATGCTGTCTGGGATCATAGATGCCCCAACTTGCAAAACAGTCAGCCACAGTTTATTGCTGACTCAGTCGTGTCTCCAACTCCTGCAGTCAGCCGCTCCTACTCTGACTGCGATCATTCACTTAAGGTACAACAAGACAAGTGCAGTGCTTTTTAACTATTTGTGCACTACTGTGCCAAGTAGAGGGGTGTCTGGCCTACCATAGGACTTCTGGGGAGGGCAATTAGTTTTAGTGCTGAAAGTGTAGGACTGATGGGGAAGCCTGCAAAAACAGCATGTCTTAACAGCACTGCAAACTCTGTTGTCAGTGAGTGTTTATATACCCTAAAGATTTTGCCATCCTGGAAACTTTTTAAGCTTTAATATAGACCATTGTATAGACAGCACATACAATGGTCTGTGTAAATAGTAGTATTTATTTCCATTCTTGTGGGGCTGAAACTTCATAGCTCACTTCTGGCTTCACCACTCATGAATTATGGTCCCACCCCTCACTCATGGAAGTAGCGCCATATTTTACATAGACCATTGTATATCCCTTATATATGTTGGCTAATCCTTCATTATAAAACTAGAATTGGGAATCCAGAATGTTGATAGGCTGTGACCCATATGATTGCCACATTCTATTCACACAGGTCACATGCCACTCTTATTGTGGGAAGAATGGCATGCCAACAGGAGGCACGGGGGAGGGGTTGATTAAAAAACAACAACCTGAAAAACAAATTGAAATGCCTTACCTTGTTTTATAATAAACAGAGTAAAGCTGATCTTTAATAATGTGTGCCACTTTCTGCTCTAAAGGCACTCATAGTTGTACAACACATATGTATACAGTGTCACCACTGAGAGCTCAGTCAGCAGCTTGCCGTGATGGTGAGCAGTGGGCTGTGTCAGTCACCAGCTTGGTTTCAAGATGGAGGGAGCAGAGTGGTGGGGCACTGCTTGCCAGGGTGGGGGTCCACTAGACCACCAGGGATGTTTAATATTTCATAATGGGGAATCAGTGCTGGGATGGTCTGCTAGACCACCAGGGAATATTTAAATGATGTGAGGATTGAGTGGGGTGGTGCTTGACCACCAGGAGTAATTCAATGATATGAGGATTGGGGCTTGGGGGCATCCACAAGATCACCAGGGACTTTTAATAAAGGTGGATCAGGGTTGGGGAAGGGGGACTGCGGCATATTGCTACAAGTGCTCAACTCCCAGAGGGCAAATTTCTAAGCAACCTTAGACCAGCCCTGGCTGGTCTAATGAGCACCTAGACATTTGCCCTCTGGAGAGAGTTTAATGAATCTAATTTAGGGATTTAGCAGCCTGCATGTGCTGCAAGCCCCTACTATCATGCCACAGTCCATTTTGTACCACACAGATGGCACAAGCCCTGTTTGGTATAAGCAGCCTGTGGTTGATGCAGGCTGCATTTCAGAATCAAAAAGCAGCGAGGAAATTGCAGCAGAGAACACACTCAAGCCAGTTTTGTTGCAAAGAAAACTATTTCATTTATTCCTGTTACATTTGGGTTACCAGCAGAGTATATTGAGCATGTGAATGTGAACTACATATGAACCACCAGGGGCAAGATCATTCACCTAGAGGCCCCTCTGGATGAATGCTTTCAACAGTGACATCTCCTGTGAAACTAAGCTGGGCCTGTTCAAAACCAAACTTAGCCCACTACTCTCTCCAGCTAGCACCTGTGACTGTCTCTCTTAACTATGTTTTCCCAAACCTCGACCTTAGTACTCAACCTCTTTCACAGTAACTTAGCACTCTTTGCCTCCTACCCCTCCCCTGCATTCCCCCCTACCCCTCCACCATTTTCCCCTTTCCTTGCCCCTCTCACCATCCTCCCTCCACCCCATCTCTTACTCTTTCCAGCCACCCTCTCACATCCCTACTACACCCTGTGCCCTGTTTGTCTTGACAAAGCCTGCTGGCCAATATCAATGTACTGTATGCATATTCCTGTGCCTGAAACTGATTAGCATAATGTGTCTCTGTTGTTTGCTGACTGTCCAATACGATTTTGTGTCCATTGTGATTTTGTACCTCTTATTCACACTTTATTGTACCATACCTTACTGTCCTGTTTAATTTGTTGTTCTTTCTACTGACGTGGAACGTTTGTAAAGAGCTCTTAATGAAAGTATATGTAATCGAGATTTAAATAAACACAGAAACACAGACTTTGATGGCAGATAAGGACTGCTTGGCCCACCTAATCTGCCCATTTCCTACCTACTGGATAAGCTGCAGATCCTAGTTAACCAACAGTCTATTTCTTCCTACCCACAAGAATTGCCTTATGTCTGTCCCATGCATTCTTGAATTCCCCACTGTTTTTGACCCCACAACCTCCTCAGGAAGGCCGTTCCATGTGTCCACCACCCTCTCTGTGAAAATATACTTCCTCACATTGCCCTGAGCTGTCCCTCCTCTGTCTTCAAATTGTGTCCCCTTGTTCTTGCACATCTCTTTTTCTGAAAGATGCTACCCTCTTGGACTTTGTTGATTCCTTGAGGTACTTAAAGTTTCTATCATGTCACCAATCTCCCTCCTTTCCTTGAGGCTATACATATTAAGATCCTTTAGTCTCTTCTTAAGTGGCTTCTATTGCAGACCCTGCACCATTTTAGTTGCCCTCCTCTGGACTGCCTCCATCCTGTCTATATCCTTAGGAGATGGGGTCTCCAGAACCGGACCAGTACTCCAGATGGGGTCTCACCAACTGTCTGTACAGAGGGATAACAACTTCCTGTTTTCTACTGGTGATGCCTCTCCCTATATTATAAATAAAATAAATAAACATACAGTAGCTGGCTATATATTATTCCTCGAGTGTGGTTTGTCAAGATGAGACTTTTCCTAAAACAAGGGTTATTTAGTACTGAAATTGTTTTTGAAAAGTGAAACCAGGATACTGTGCCTGTTTTCAAACTGCAGTTGCAGTATTAAATAACCTCGTTTTGTGTAAGACTCATATTGCCAGACTAAGCTCAAAGAATGTCATAGTGAATGAGTGAAAGAGGTGAAGTAATTTAAATGCTGTAAGAAAGATAATAATAATATGTACTGTAGGATACATAAATTATATAAACAGACATATACTTTACAGTTTTCTATAGTTTCTGTAAACATACAATCAATCAAAACCTCAGACCCAGCACAAGCATCATAGAAACATAGACTTTGACGGCACATAAGGACCGCTTGGCCCACCTAATCTGCCCATTTCCCTACCTACAGGATAGGCCGTAGAACCTAGTTAACCAACAGCCTATTTCTTCTTACCCCCACAAGAATTGCCTTATGTCTGTCCCATGCATTCTTGAATTCTCCCACAGTTTTAGACCCACAACCTCCTCAGGAAGGCTGTTCCATGCATCCACTACCTTCTCTGTGAAAAAATACTTCCTCACATTGTCTGAACAGTCCTCCCTCTATCTTTAAATTGTGTCCCTTGTTCTTGCATGTCTCTTTTCCGAAAGATGCTACCCTCTTGGACTTTGTTGATTCCACTGAGGTACTTAAAGGTTTCTATCATGTCCTCCCTCTCCTCAAGGGTATACATATTAAGCTCCTTTAGTCTCTCCTCGTCGGGCTTCTCTTGCAGACCCTGCACCATTTTAGTTGCCCTCCTCTGGACTGCCTCTATCCTGTCTATGTCCTTGCGGAGATGGGGTTTCCAGAACTGGACGCTATACTCGAGATGGGGTCTCACCAACTGTCTGTACAGAGGATAACAACTTCCTGTTTTCTGCTGGTATGCAAATCTGTGTGTGTGTGTGTGTGTGTGTGGTGTAAAGAATGTTTTAATGTGTACTGCATTCTGCTTGACAAGTCACTACACAAAGAAGAATATGAAGCTTGCAAAGATGGTACTGTACAAGAAGGCAGATACTTTTGAATCTTTGTGTTTTTGTAAGCATATACAAAATCAGAAACTTCAAACATAGCACACAGTCTTATGAGTATGCAAATCTTTTTTGTGTGTGTGTGTGTGGGGGTAAATTTACTAGACAATGATTCAGCCATGCTGCATTCTGCTTGACATGTCACAACTCAAGCTTCACTACAGCCACCTCACACATACACTAAACATAATAATAATAATCTTTAAGATCTGCACAAAAGAGTACTCATGACAATAGGTAGAAATATTACTTGCTGCCTAAAATGTAAAAAGCAAGGAAAGGAAAATGATTTAGCACCTTTTATACATATTGCAGCTGGAAGTGCTTCATGAGCAATGAACAGGCATGCCTATGAGAGATCCCACAGCCTCGAAAGTCTGGAAAAACTGCCATACCTTAGTCATGTCTTCTACTGAGGGCATTTTATTCATGTCCACTGGCGTCTCCTTTCCTGCTTCAGAAGGAGGGGCAGGGACACAATTTTCTTTTTCTTTGTTGGCACCATCTCTGGGGCCTGCTCAAACTCTTTTGTGTTTACTGGTCTTGGGTTTCCCCATTCAGACACCCTGATGTCTGACTCTTCTTTAACCTACTTGTCTTTCTGTTTACTTTGAGGGCTGGACCCTCCTCTGGAGTCTTTGTGACATGGAGGCAGATTGTAGAGGCATAGTGAGAAGCAAGAAGGTCTTCCAGTTTTTAGCCCTTTTCTTAATAGTTTTGGGCAAGACTTAACGGATTCATTAGTGACTGAGAACCAACCAGAAGGGATGGGGGCTTGTTCAAGCCTGATGGCCTGCATCCATCCTGGAGGAATCCAAACACTCAATGATTAGTTTAAATGCAACATGGACAAGCATTTAAACTAGCTAAGAGTGGGGCAGGCCAGCAAGGAGGTACCTAATTGCCTCTCCCCATAGCTAGCAGTGGGACCAGTGAACAGGAGGAGGAGGAGGAGGAGATATCGCTACAAAGCAGTGTGCAGAAGATGGAGATAAGCACCCAAGGGGTGGATAGGCAGAAAGGGGTAAAATACAACAGAAGGGCAGACAGCAGGGAGAATCAAGGATAAAGGGCAACCAGGAGGAGGCTGGAATAGAACAGCTAAACAGTCCCAGGGAGTTCACATCATGGAAAGTCATGTGTGCCAATGCCAGGAGCCTTAGCAACAAGATGGAGGATCTGGAGGCTGTCATGGTGCAGTCAGACCTGGACATTGTGGCCATCACAGAAACCTGGTGTAATGATAACTATGACTGGGAGGTGGTCATACCTGGCTACAATATATTCAGAAGAGTCAGGGCAGGCAGGAAGGGAGGAGAAGTGGCACTTTTTGTAAAGATCTACCTATTAGCAAGCATGTACCACCAGTGAATGCCTGTAACACTGGTTGCTTTTTCAATCCAAGTTTTATGTACTGTACTGTTTTATTTGCTGTGATGTATTGCTCTCTTGACAAGGTGCCTTTGTAAATGAGTCTTTGACTCAAAGGTCTGTAAACTGATGATCTAATAAATAAATAAATAAGATGACATAAAGGTCACAGAGATCAAGGAGGAACAAAATGGGAAGATACTGTGGGTTAAGTTGGGAAGGAAAGCGGGTCAGCCATCCACACAGGGTGGTTTACAGACCACCAGCCCAGGAGAAAAGAGACAGTTAGGAGTTAATGCTAGCCATCCAAAGGATGGTGGACAAGGGGTGCTGGTTGGAGACTTCAATATTCCAGATGTGGACTGGAGCCTCCCATCAGCAGCATCAGTCAGAGCAGATTTATCCTGGAATCCCTTCAAGGTGTCATCCTTAAGCAACTGGTCATGGAACCCAACACGGCAGAAGGCAATACTGGACCTCATGCTCACAGACGTCAATGGTATGATAGGGGTAACAGTGGCGGAGCACCTGGGAACAGTGATCACCAGTCACTGTGGTTTGAAATCACAGAAGGAGCAGAACCAAACTGCACAAAACATATATCTTGGATTTTAGGAGGGCAGACTTTGGGAAAATGGGGACATGCTTGAAAGAGGCACTAATGGGAATGGGAGGGAATCAGGGTGGAGGAACAGAGGGCAATATTTAAAACAGGGATTACAAGAGCAACAGAATTATGCATTAATCAGGTTAGGAAAGGAAAAGAAGAGGAGGCCATTATGGTTTTCCAAGGAGGTAGCAGAGAAAGCAAAAGACAAAAGATCACACTCAGGCAATACAAAAGATGCAGGCAGAAGGGGATAGGGAGGAGTATCAAGAGAAGCAAAGGGAGGTAGGGATGTCAGTCAGTCAGTCAATCAATCAATCAGTCAATCAATCAATCAAATCTTTACTTTACCAGGCGAAAAACCATTGAGGTAAACCAATTTGCAAGATGGACCTGGACAGTCACAAAAAATAATATAAGTACAATGAAGAATATACACAGTAATAAGTAAATACAAGGATGGGTGCATACAAAGATGCATAAACATCCAAGAATGAATGATATGGAAACATTAAGGCAAAATTACAATCAATACAGTACTCGACCACGTAAGTAAGGGAAGCCAAAGCTCAGACAGATGAGTGCATTGCAAAATCAGTGAGTAGAGGAGACAAAACCTTTTACAGGTACATAAGTGAAAAAAGAAGGGCAAAGGGAAGGAAAGTGAGACTGAAGGGGAGGACGGGACCGTGGAGGATGACAACAGTAAAGCTGGCATATTGAACAGGTATTTCTGCTCAGTCTTTACTGAGGAAGGAGGTAGTAATGGGTCTGAAGGAGTACAAGGGGTGGGAAGAGGCGCAGAAATGAACACAAGTCCCTTTACATGGGAAAGGGTCCTAAAGGAACTGGAAGGAATAAGAGTCAATAAAGCAATGGGGATAGATGGGGTGCACCCAGGGTCCTAAAGAACTAAAAAGGTGGTGGCTGAACCACTGGCAATCCTGTTTAGCTGAACACTGGAATAAGACCAGTCAGCCTGACCTCAGCAGTGGGGAAGAGCATGGAAGCACTACTGAAACAGAGATTGGTGGAACAGCTGGTTGCCAATAAACTACAGGACCCAAGGCAGCAGGGTTTCATAGAGGAGGTAATGCCAGATCAACCTCATTGAATTTTTCGACTTCGTGACAAGGGAGGTGGATCGGGAGGGCAGTGGACACGGCCTATCTGGACTTCAGCAAGGCCTTTGACACTGTGCAGCACAGAAGGCTATTAAACAAACTTGGGAATATGAGAGTGGGCAGAACAGTAGTAGTGCGGGGTGGGTAATTGGCTAGGTGGCAGGACACAGAGGGTGGTGAAATGGCTGTCACTACACAGAGGGAAGAGTGACCAGTGGGATACCACAGGGATCAGTGCTGGGACCGATCCTATTCAAGATCTTCATCAGTGACATGCGCAGGACCTAGAGGCAGAATTTCCTGTTCACTGATGATGCAAAGCTTTGTAACAGAGTGGACACACCAAAGGGTGTAGACAGAATGATGGGACCTGCAGAAGCTTGAAGAATGGTCGAGGGTTTGGCAGCTGAAATTCAACACAAAGAAGTGCAAAATAATGCATATGGGCTAAAACCCTGGAACAACATATCACTTGAGGGGTGAGGATATAACATGCACCAAGAAGGAAAGAGACCTTGGGGTTATCATCTCTGATGACCTCAAGGTAGGGGAACAGTGTGACAAGGCAGCAGGGAAAGCAAATAGGATGCTGGAATGCATAGGTAGGGGCATCACCAGCAGGAAATGGAGGTCATAATTCCACTATACAAGACACTAGTGAGGCCCCACCTGGAGTACAGTGTACAGTTCTGGAGACCTTACCCACTTAAGGACATAGACTAAGTGGAGAAGGTTTGGAAGAAGGCAACAAAGACGGTACAGAGATTGCAACAAAGTCCCTATGAGCACAGGCTGAAGGACTTGAATATGTACTCCCTGGAGGAGAGGAGGGAGAGAGGATATGATAGAGATATACAAGTACCTTACAGGGAGGAACAGGGTTAGGAATACATTATTTTCTAGCGAAAAAGATGTTCCAGGACTAAGAGCATGGGATGAAGTTGGAGGAGGGTGATTCAGAGGAAACATGAGAAGAATTTCTTCACAGAAAGGTGGTGGACAAGTGAACAACCTGCCAGAGGAAGTGGTGGTGGCTGAAACAATCATGGGATTTAAGAATGCATGGGATAGACATAAGGGAATCCTGGAGGTCAGGGGTAAGGGCAACAGACTTCTAGAAAAACATAAAGGAACTTATAAGTTCAAATGGTCAGACTGGGTGGGCCATAGACAGGGCCAGATTAAGCCTTTGGGAGGCCTGGGGCATTGGACATCTGGGGGCCCATGGGTATGCAGTGTTTATGACATGTCAAAGTCCCCAACCAATCTAGGGGTCCAGGGCATGCCCTCAGGAAATTAAAAATGGTTGAAAATGGTGCATTTTAGGGGTTTCCTTACTGTTTTCTGTTTTTTCTACTGTAAAAGTGGCATTTTATGCTGGAAAAGTGCTGTACATGTCACTGTCTTAAATCATATATTGTATGTTTCCATAGTCACATATTTGAATAGTGCAAATTTGTATGCACTTTGGATATACATATATAAACATACATTGGTTATTAATACAAATATAATATTTGCATTAACATGGTGTGTTTCCTGGCCGGGGGCTCAGGATGAAAACTAAAACAAGTGAGACAGTGTGGGGTAAGGTCTGTGTTTAAACTTTGGGGAGGTCTGATGGGGGATTTGAGTCTGGAAGGTGTGCACTACTCCCTTCACAAAAGAAAGGGTCCTACAAGAGCTTGCTAAGCTCAGGGTGGACAAGGCAATGAGACCTGATGGCATACATCCCAGGGTACTAAAGGATCTAAGGGTGGAGTTAGGATAGCCAATATCAGAACTGTTTAGTGTGTCTCTGAGCACAGGAGACACCCCAGTATTTTTTTTGGTGACATCTTGAAGGAGTGCCTAAAGAATTGCTAGTACATAGAGTACTCAGCAGCTGAGGACAATGGTCAAGATGATTCACTGTCCACTGAGGTGGATGTCAATGGGGATAAGGCACTGACTCCAGAGTCTGTTGGTGCCAGAGCCTCACACCCTTCTGTTGGTGCCAAGAGAGGACCAGAACTGGTCCATGTCAGAGTCCCTATGGAAGATATCTAGGGCACCAAAAACTCTTTGTATTTCTCCTACATTAGTGGATCATCAGGGCCTGAATGTGGGCAACCTCTCTAAAAAGTGGTGAGGCCCCAGAAGACAAGACTCAGCGTGTACATTGGGGAAAGAAAGGGAACCTAGATGAATATGGATTTGCAGGACTTAACTAGACAGTCCAAGGTAGAAGAGATGTGTTTATCTCCCACACACCCTTACAGGTAGTAGGCAAACAGTCCAGTTACACAAGAATGAAAGGGCATATCAATCAAGACAGTCTAACATAGTCAATAAGAAACTATTTCATCAACAAAATGGGACAGCTTCTCCAGCAACCACAGGATGTATCCTGTGTAAGAGCTAATGTAGTCAATCCAAAAGAGCATTGCACCTCCATGTGCAGAACAACTTCCAAGCAGAGTTAGACTGAATAGTGCACAGGATCATGTGCTGCATTTAGTAACTAATAGGAATATACCCCAGGCAGGAGGAGGAGGACAGGAAAGAAAAAGGAGAAATGAGCCGTGTTACAGAAAATCCCATGTTTTGGTTGGTGGAAGGCCACGGAATCCTCACCGTGACAATTGATTGTTTGTCACCCCATTCTCTATTTGGCATATTTTCCCCAATAAAAATCAATTTATGCTAGGAGAGCATGGCATTTGCGTGACTTAGCAGTTGCAAATGTATCAATAATGTCATCAAATCTGATTTGTGAAGTATATCATTTTCAATACTTAGAAGAGTGAGTGCACTCAGATGCTCATCTCGCATTGTAGATCGCAGTTTGTTTTAATGAGGACCATTTTGCTGAATAGCGTTCACCTGAGCAGTTAGTCACCATCAGTGACAGGTACATGCGAAAAGCAACAGAAACATTCGAAAGGTCTTTTGGAGTTCTTCAGTATGCAGTAGTGATGCTCGAGATACTGGTGAATCACAACCTCTTGCCTTTGCAAAGCTGATGAACTGAGACAATTCACCAGGGAAGACCTCCACGGTCAAGTCTGATGGGCATTCTTGAGCTGATTTCTGAGCCTCAAGATGTATTTCCTCATCAGTTAAGATGTCAGAGTCCACTATAACTTTGAAGCGATCATAGACTGGTAAGCTGAAATCCTGCGATTCAAAGCCATAATGAGGCAATCAATTATAATCAAGTAGGTCTCAGTCTGATTTCTCTCTGCTAGTTAGAACAACTCCCTCAGATTGCATGTCATCATACTACATGTTTCTTTTCCTCTTCCTTGAGTGATCTGTCCTGTAATTAGAGGAGCCAGATAATTCTTGTGCTCGCATTTCAAATGTATCAAACGATCACGCAATGTGTTGACAAAGCTTCTAGAGACGTCAGTAATTCAACAGTTGATTTAAGATCAATTTTGCTGTGTTGCAAAGATTTCTCATCGCATTGAATCTGACAAGAATGGTATTCCACAGATCACAAAGAAATGCTGTTTCAGCTAACTCCATTGTTTGGGACAAGAGTCTGCCTCATGTCTTGAGGTGCCATTCTGATGTTGATCATCAGCGATTTCCTCCAGAACAGCTTTGATGTTGGTGTAGCTGTCAAAGAGTGCCTTGGTTGCATCAGCACCTGCAGACCACCGTGTGTCAGACAGCAACTTCAGTGTCAATCCGCCACCTTCTCCTTTAAGTGTTTCATCAACACTGACCAACGGTGAAGTAGATGCAGAGAAGAAAGTGTATAGTTTCTGCAGAGAAGTCAAAGAAATGACTGCCTCGGCGCGGCAATTGATGGAATTAGAACCAACTAGGTTCAGAGAATGGGCAGTGCAGGTATGAATATTGCAAAGAGTTCACTTGTCTAAGTCGTGCTTGCATGCCAGTATCGTCCAGCCATGTTATTTGTATTGTCATAAGACTGGCCACGGCAATACATGAAGTCAATGGCTTCACTCTTCAAGTAGACTAGCAGAGTATTTGCTAGGTCTTCAGCCATATGACTGCTGATTTGTAGGAAAGTCAAGAACCACTCCAATTGCCACACCGTTTAACACATACCGAGCAATCACAGTCAGCCAATCAACATGAGTTAAATCAGGCGTTGAATCAACAGATACCGAAAATACTACGCCATTGCGATTTCTCTAACAATGGTGCCTCTAACATGGTTCGCCATCATTTGAACAATTCTTCAAAAATAGTTGAGGACAAATAAGCAGGCTTTCTCGACCAGCATTAGCAAAGTTTTCTATATGTGTGGCCAGAAAGGGATCAAACTTGCTATCAATTCCATGCAGCCAAGGAAGTTGCCATTATGTTTTGACCCAATTATCTCATCATCTCCTTGGAGGCCAGGCCTCTTTCAGCCAGAAGAGTAACAACAGTCACTATCCGACATAATACATCACGCCAATACTGCTTTCTCTCCTGACACTGCTTCTCCAAACTGCAGTCAACATGGCAATATTCTTTGCGTGACGGTTGCAAATGCTGAGAATGCAATCTCTGTGCATGTCACTTTCTTCATGAGTGCGCATTCTCTCATCAACTTTTCCAGTCACTAAAACCCTCAACATGCAAAAACTGATCTTTCTAACTTGTCATCAGTATGCAGAAGAAACAGCATAGAGATCCTTTTGAAGAACTATATAGCATCCATTTCCACAGATGTATCTCACCATTCGCCTGGCATATACCATGTGATTTTCATGAAACAGAAATGTCCTTTGATTGTCTCTGTGTCGGGCTGTAGTAATGCTTGACTTCATGTAACCATCAGAGTCAGTCTTATTCTGGCAACTGTCTGGTCCTTTCTCAACCCAGAAGTCCACTGTGGCAGAATGTAGGGGAATCACTCTGCAGGATCTGTTGATCGACATTCTCATTCACCATGTATTGAGTGAGATGAATCACTGGTAGGTTCCTCCTGAGCCAAAGACATGTCATCATCATTTTCATTTGTGGAAGTGGCAGTCAAAGGACACTGGTGGACAACCACAGTATTGTCTTCAAAATGTTCTAAATCAGATTCCACATTAGGATGTGCCTGTGATACCTCAGAGTTGATAGTAGAATTCACACTTGCTGAGGATAACTAGTTGGGGTGACAATGACTTCAGCTGATGCAGAAGCACTAGTTGCAAAACTTGGTTGAGTCGAGGAGTATGCCAACACGAATTCAGTTTATCTTGCTTCTCCTTAGCAATGCGACGCTTCAGAGCACCTGATTGCAAAACTCTTCGTGGCATTTTCTTTAATCTTATACACACACTGTCTCCACATGTCCCAGTCAGACCTGGGGAACAAAATGAGGGATTGGAAAAGCACTGCATACAGTAGCACTCATTAGCAATTACAAAGTTCACTGGAGCGTAGTTGGAATCCACAATAATGTTAGTCTCTGGCAAATCTGACAGACACACATTTTTCTCTTGCATTCCATTACCTTGCACTTTTAGCATTAACTCTAAGCTGCCATACGTTAGAGGAATGGTCAAATGTATGGCAGCTTAGATTTAATGCTAAGAAGCAAGGTAATGCACCTGGAAAACAAAAACCCAGGGAAGAGTCACAATGGGGGTGAAATACTAACAACAGCAAAATGGAAAGGGACCTGGGGTAGTCATATCAGATGACTTAAAGGTGGGCAAGCAATGTGAGAGGCAGTAAGGAGGGCTGGGGGATACTGGGATGCATAGGAGAGGCATGTGAGTAGAAAACAGGAAGGTTGTTATCCCTCTGTACAGACAGCTGGTGAGACCCCATCTGGAGTACTGTGTACAGTTCTGGAGACCCAATCTCTGAGAGGACATAGACAAGATGGAAGCTGTCCAGAGGAGGACAACTAAAATGGTGCAGGTTCTGCACCATAAGACATATGAAGAGAAAATAAAGGAGCTTAATATGTATAGCCTCGAGGAAAGGAGGGAGAAGGGGACATGATAGAAACATTCAAGTACCTCAAGGGAATCAACAAAGTCCAGGAGGGTAGCATCATTCAAAAAAGAGGTGTGCAAGAACAAGGGGCACAATTTGAAGATGGGGGTGGCTCAGAAGTAATGTAAGGAAGTATTTTTCACAGAGAGGGTTGTGGATGCATGGAATGGCCTTCCGGAGGAGGTTGTGGAGTCAAAACAGTGATTGAATTCAAGCATGCATGGGATAGTAATAAGGAAATTCTAGGGGTGGGGTAGAAAGAAGTAGGCTGCTGGTTAACTAGGATCTGCAGCTTATCCATTAGGTAGGGAAATGGGCAGACTGGGTGGGCCAGCGGTCCTTATCTGCCATCAAATTCTATGTTTCTATGTTTCTATGTTTACCAAAAATACTATGGGATGAAGTTTTAAATGTTTCCTCTCCTGAATCATTTCCACCAAATAAAAATTTAATTGAAATCCTTTGTACAGTATTAAAGCAACAATGCAAGAATCCAGTGAAATTTTTACCTATGCTTCTTTATGCAATTTTAGATTGCCAGTCACCTCCTGACTTGTATAATACCATTCTTTCCAGAATTTGCAGCTGCCTAAGTACTTTTTCATGTTTGCAATAATAAAAGAGTTCTCTTTTTCAATATGGCTCGGACTAGGATTTCATCAGTATTCTCTGCTGTTTTGTCCATCAGTTGTTTAAATAGCACTCTGTTGTGTCTAAAATGAACTATCATGGTGCAGGCAGTGCTCCTGACCTTATGGAACAATAGGTGTTCAAAGACAGCTGAGAATATTGATGAAGACCTGACCCAGGCTATATTGAGAGGCGTTCCTTTTATTATTTCAAACATGGAAAAGTACTAAAGCAGACTCACATTGTGGAAAATGGGTGTCATACACGCTCAGAAGGTAAGTGCCACTCTAAAATAGCATAAAAAGTATAGGTCAACATTTTCACTAGATTCATGCACTGCTGCTTTACCAAAATGATCAGAAATATGTGGAGCACCGTTATTCATCCTCTCAAGCTCCCACTTAGAAAATGGTTAAAAGTATTCCAGGCTACTGATTGGTTGAGGACTTCTCCAGCTGGGCACCTATCAGACAACAGATGCCCAGCTATTAAAAGTACCAGCCCAGCCAACCCCGTCGCCACAATCCTGCTGCCCAATCTGGTCTCCAATTGGCTAAAACCCCTCATTTCATTTTAGAATCTCGGTCATTTTATTTGTCTCACTTAGCGAGAGCTGAGACCACATGCCAGTCCACAAGATGTTTTCCCAATAAAATTATAAACCTAATGAGTATCCCTGCTGAAACATGCAGAGCAAATCCAGTAGTAAAGAAATAAATAAACCTGTTTTCACAAAGCTACTTTTCTTTCTATTATCTCGCTTGACCTCTCTCACTTCTGTGTTCCATGTCCACAGCTGAGCCGGCATGATTTGATAGTACAATGGACATTGTAGCATTTTACGCCCCATTACCCACAGAAATCCTGATCCCACTTTCAAAATCTAAAACTGAAAACGCCATTTTTTCTACGCTCACCAAGAGAGCCACTGAGCTGGCGACGATCCAACCCTTACTCATACATACGACACCACCAAAATGGTAATCTAAATAAAGATCGCCATTCCAATATGCTGTATCAGTCTAGTGATGATACTTTCTCCAAAACAACAAAAGATTTCATTTTCAAAATATGAGTGCTAGCACGTCGTCTGCTCACCACCACTCAATCCCTTACCACCTGCTGATGCTCACCCCTCTCTTAACCCAAAGATAAACAACTCTATTCTTTCAACTTACAAAGTCCTGCACAGCCACTGCTTCCATGCTAAATCGTAGTATGCCTCATGTAACCTCAAACTGTGTTGCAACCTGACCCTGTTTCTCACACAACTCTAACTGCATTCTTTGCAGTGGTGCCTCTAACAAATTAACAAAAAACTAAACAAATAAAATGGACCACTGGCGAGCGTTAGTGGGGGAGTGTAAAAACTGCACTGCCCTCTGCTATTAAAGTATACCAGTAGAGCTGTAGAAGGACTACTTTACTATCAAAAGCAGTTTAAATACATTTGTACAAAGCGTTCTATTCATTTTTCTGATTTCTTTTTTCATTCTTAAAAATCCACATATAACCTCATTTTCTCAGCACAATAATACCCTCCAGGGTGAGCGATATGGGCTATACCTGCCCTTCCAGGGGCTATAAGGCCCTCCGCCTGTGGTGCTGGGCCTCATTACACCCCTGGGTGGTGGGTATAGCCATACTGCCCACCCTGTTGGGTATTATTGTCATGCACAGCATGTATCAAACATGCTTTTATTTGAAATTGCAAGGCATGCTGTGGCTCTCACACAGATATGTACTGTACACTATTCCCATCCATTTTAGAACAAAATGATGATGAAAACTAAAGGCAGTCTTACTTACTCTGATAAACTCTCCTCTCAGCCTGAAAAGAACAACTACTCAAAGGCGCCAGTGGGTCTTCCTTTTTGTAGTCAGACACTATAGCAAAATGCACTAAAACAGAAAAACAGAAAAATAAATATCATGTCTTTTAGTCAAATAAAGCACTCCGAACTCTAAAGGCCATTACAGCACTTGCTGCTGTGCACATTGACAGATGGGACCTCAGTTTCACGTCTCATCCTAAAGACAGCACCTCAGAAGTGCAGCACCTCCCTCATGCGGGTACTCTTGCAATAGGTAGGTGAAAACAAATACAGAGATCAAGTCGGGTCTTTAGGTTTTGCAGCAGGTAGGGCAAATGGGCACATGCACATTGACTTGGGTCCACACCTTAATTAAGCCAATTTTGGCTGATGCACCCAATATAAAATAATCCATTTGAGGCAGATGCAGTATAGAGTAGGGACCCAGCTTATGGGTGGTCTACCTCAACGTTGGTAGCTGGGTGACTTCACAGCAGGGGCCTGAGGTGAATAAGAGACTACCACTCCTTTTGAATTCAGATTAGTAAATTGCCAATCCAGGCTGAAATAAACATGTTTATTGTTACATTTATCCCTTTGTGGGGGTTCAGGGTGTGCACATGCCATGTTTACAAGCATTGTGTACTATGCCTACTATGGCAGAAAGCACTCCATGCCAAGAGTGCAGAGATCCAGATACTCACTGCAATGTAAGCCCCGCCCACCACCATCAGCACTGCTGTAATTTGAACTAGCATTTCACAGTAGTTCTACTGTCAAAGTGAGGAAACATACAAAATCTAGAATTTGTCAGCAGGAAAAGACCACTTGCACCACCCAGTCTGCCCACATGTCCCCTGCCTAATCTGTCTCTGCAGACCTTATCTGGTCTCCATCAACCCTCCTGCCTATTTTCTAATAAACCCCTACTGTATGTCCATCCCTTGCATGATTGAAGCCCTCCATTGTTTTAGCCTATACCACTTCTGCTGCCAGTGTGTCTGTTCTAACGCATACCACCCTTTCAGTGAGGAAATAGTTCCTACATCTCTCTCTTGAACTCTCCCCTCCCTTCATTGCATGACCCTGATCCTGGTGCTCCACCTCATTTGAAAGAAACTCCCCTGCACCCTGTTCACTCTCTACCCCTCCTCTCTTTGACTGTGTACATACTGAGATCCCTCAGTCTCTCCTCATAGGGCTTCTAATGCAACCCCTGCACCATTTTAGTTGCCCTCCTCTGGACTGCTTCCACCCCATCTATGTTCTTTCTGAGGTATAGTCTCCAAAACTGGACACAGTATACCAGGTGGGGTCTCACCAATGAGTGGTACAGTGGCAACACACCTACCTCCTCCTGCTGGAGATGTCCTTTCCTATTTACCCTAGCATCTCACTGCTTTGTCACACTGCCCTGCCCCTTTGAAGTCCTCAGATATGATAACCCCAAGGTCTCGTTCCTGCTTAATGACTGTCAATAGCCCCACCTATGCTCAGCTACTTGGTTATTGTGTCGTAGGTGCATGATTTTGCACTTTTGGCATTAAACACCAGCTGCCATGCTTTTGACCACTCCTCAAGATTCACAAAATCCCTGCTCATTCCTTACCCCCTTCCTGAGTATCCACCCTGTTTCAGAGTTTGGTGTCATCTGCAGAAGTGCATACTTTCCTACCAGTTATTCTGCAGTGTCACCTATGAAGACGCTGAAGAGAACTAATCCCAGTCCTGAGGTACCCTGGTGACTCTCCCATCATTTGGAAAAAATGATTTATCAAGCATGGGCTTTGAACCTGCTAGACAGTATAACAATCTGCAGTGCAAGGCATTTGCATGCTAAGATGCGATTGGCTGGAGGGTAGAGGGAACCAGTGGTTGAAAATTAGTTACTGCAGTGTGCAGCCAGTAAACATCCTGCTTAGCCCCAGGCAGAGCATTGGAGCCTCTGACTCCGAGGTTACATGAACAGCACTAAAAAGATAAGCCAAGTTGGAATTGAACTGCTGTACCAGTTAAACAGCACCTTATTACTTCAACATGTAATTTTCTTTAATACTTATTCAATTATCCCAGTTTACTAGAGAATACAATTTCACCTGTCCTATCCATGTTTTAGAACACATCTTAATAGTCTATCCAGAAAGGCCATTTATAATTATCCTCAGCCACTCACTGACTCTCACCACTGCTCATCATTCAGGCTGTAACCTTGACATCCCCTCTCTCACACAAGTACTCAAACAACTTGCTCCCATCCAGAATGATCCTGCCTATTAGGGGTCAGTGGTTTGCCCCCATATGGCAGGACCCCAAACAGTCACTATATGCTAGCTGACCACTCTGGGAGAAATCCTAAAATGTTAGAGGCACCTTGAGGGTTAGCTGGCTTTTTACAGCCCCTGAGTGGGTGGGGTGATCAGCCATCGTGCACATTGGGGTGTGAGTTTTGCACTTGTAATGTCCTGTGACCTCCCCACTTACTGCCTTTGGACACCTGCTGCATCGTTATGTGGGTGGAAGGTGGCTGACAACATGTTACCATGATGTCTGTACCACACTATATTCCAGCTAGCAGGCAATAGTACAGAAGGTGGACCAACACCATTGCCAGGGCTTGAGCATGATGCATCCATAATGCCCCAGGACTGGGTATTCAGGAAAGGGACACAAATTCAGGTCTCCACATAACAGTGCAGTGCTCAATCAGCCAGAACCATTGGGCCAGGTCAGAAAGTAATTTAAAAATAATTAACTGTTCCCAACTTACTTCATATTGCCTTTGTTAATGGCAGCATAGTGCTTGACATGACCACAAACTGTAATATCACAAACACTGCAATTGTGAGGTGCCAGTGCCCAGTGGACAATAGTTTTATCCTATCTGGCATCCTGCCTACCTTTCAAGCACTGTCCTTAAAGTATCCCCACCACTGTAACTCTTCCTGGCATTGTATGTCTATGTGCCCAGAGGCCCAGTGCAAGTAGTGTTCACATTACAACCCCAATCACCCCCCACCCTTACACACACACACACACAGTGGTAGATCTCAGTTTGTCTGAAGCATTGGGTGGGGACTGATCTGCCTAGCACCAGAAGTGACTGTAAGCAGACTGTGACAAAGATCACTCAATGATGCCAGGACTGCTCCCTTCCCCATGGTGATGGATGGTGCTGCAAGAAGAGTGGACCAAGCTGCTGGGGGAGGGGTTGAAGACTGTCTCCTCTAGAACTTTGACTCATAACATACAGGGATGGGGGATGTTTTTGAGGCAGTAAGGGTGATATGGTAAAGATGAGGGGGAAGCAGGCAGGATTCCAGATAGTATATCTAAAACTATTCCTCTGAGAAGTGGAGCACCTGTTGCTAACACCCTCCTACAGGCATGTCGGTGTATGTGCCAGATTTCTGACTGCAGGACTGGCATACCAGTGCTAGAAAGGGTTCTAACCAGTACTTCTAGCAGGAGAACCTGTCACTGAATTTGACTTAGTTATTTTGCTTCAGTAAATTTGGAATGTAGCACCTGCAACATGTAGTGCTGTGCTTTACTGCTTTGTGCCTTAAGTTGTGGCCATTGGCATTTTTATGTCTTTCTGCAAGCTTCAGCTGGCATTATGAGCCTCTGTCTGAATGCCTGTGCCACAACAGTACCACTTCATGGGAATTTATTTGAACTCTGAAGTGTATAAGAGCTTGACTGGGATCTCCTCGATTCATTTACAATCAGGGAGCTTTTCAAAGGCTCATCTATGATTTAGTAACCTGGTGGAAAAAATCACTTCAGATGAGCCTCTGCTGCTGACTGGTGACCTTTCTTGGCAGGTGCTTGCCAGTTGGGCCTGCCCGGTAGACTGGGCCACACACATTTTTTATTTTATTTTATTTATTTACTCCCAGTCCTCGCGTCACATTTGGGAGTAGGGAGTCAGTGGCGAGCAGAGTTGGGCACAACTGAGTCAGTGCTGGCCTGTAAGGATCGAGTTCCAACACGCTTGCTGCGGTCCCAGTCCCCCAGTCCCGCTCAGTCAGCATACGGTTCTAGGCTACACCTAACCAGGCCACTTGCCCCTCCATTTCCAGATACAAGTTTTTGCTTATATGTTGATTTGCTCTGCTCCCACTTGCTTCATGTACCTGTGTGTGCAAGTGAGTGACTTTTATTCTGCAAACTGATGTCTGCAAACACAGTAGCTAATTTTTTTATATGCTGGGAAACAGAACCTGGGGAACCTCTGAACCCACGTCTGCTCTGCTCTCCATCTCGCTCCTAACAACACTGCAGTGTGACTATGCATCATGCGTTTACATGTGCAGACTGACATACTTACACCACATGACTTGGCTAGTCGGCTTCTTCTGCATACCATGTGACCCCCATTCTCAGAGTCTCGGCGAGTCGGTGACACTACTGGTGAAAACAGGAACAGCAGGGACAGCCGGCAGTAAGTAATTTAAAGCAGCCACTTTTAAATAGTAACTTCAGTACATATTTTGCTGTTTGTTTTGTGCCATATTAGCACGCAAGTGTGAGCCATTTCAGGGGTCCCCTATGGTGGGGGCCTGGGTCATTGCCCCATTTGCCCCTCTTAATCCGGGCCTGCCCTCCTGCACTATGCCTCTATACTTATCGGTTGGTGGGAGCTCAGGGCCCTGTGCTCCACCTATGGATCTGATTATGCAAACCTGGGAGCACAGGGACCTGTTGCACTCGTCTCTATACTTATGGTTTGGTGGGAGTACAGGGCCCAGAGGCCCTACTCCCACCTATGAGATCTCATTTTGCAAACTGGTAGCACAGGGCCCTTCTGCACTATGTCTCTATACTTATGGGTGGATGGGGTGCAGGGCCCAGAGAGCCCTCACTCCCAACTATGGATACCAGTTTGCAAATCTGGGAGCACAGTGCCCTGCTGCACTATGTCTTTACACTTATGGGTGGGTGGACGTGCAGGGCCCAGAGTGTTTGCACTCCCAGCTATGGATCCCATTATGCAAAACTGGTAGCATAGGATATGAGTAACATTACACTTTCTCAAAGAAGGGAAATTCATTGCAAAATCTCCATTAATGCATCAGTTAGGGCTGTCATTACAGCGACAAAAGTTTGGAAATTTGTTATTAGGGTTACCAACCCCTACACCCCACCCCAATTACATTGAATTTCCTGAACTTTTGCCGCTGTAATAACCTTAACTGATACAATAACAATGTTTTGCAATGAATATATACAGGATGCATCTGGAATCAAGCAGTAGTCTACTCAGTATGTCATCCTGGTAAAACTTTTAAATAAATATACAGTGAATCCCTCGGATGAAGTGCAGTGCTGCAGAATTCTGCAGTAGAGTTACCACAACAAACAATACAATTTCAATGGGAGTTAATTGTCATGCAGTAAACCTGTGACACTGTGCTTCATCCCAGTGGGCTTCACTGTAAATATATATATATATGGCAAAAACTCTGTTTAATGCATCAGTTAGGGTTGTTCCACAGTGACAAACATGAGGAAATTCGGTGTTAGGGTTGAAACGCCCCTTGGACCCCGCCCACCCCCAACTGGCATTGGGGTGCATGTTGGGGTCATCTGTACTAACTCTCACCCCATCACATGTGTAAGAAGCAGAGGTATAGGAGAATGGGGTGAGGAGTTGGGACCCAAGAACTAGCTGCACGCGATGCCAGTTGAGAGACTCAAGGTTTCAGCCAACACCAGGCCTCATGTTGGGGTATAATCAAGCTAACTAATGCGACACTTTCTAATTCTACTTCATGAGAATGATGATAATGAAATAGTGAGATGTGACGCGGTGGACCCCGCTCCCTCACGTGATGTCTTCTGAAATACTAACACAGTGCCTAAGCGCAAAATGGTAATGTGTTGGCGAGACAAAGAGAAACTCAAAAAGATAAACAGTACTGAGACAGAAATGGTAAAATGACAGAAACAGAGCGCAAATGAAAATGCAAAGGGTAATGCACAAGGTGGCATAGACAGGAAAAGTAACTGAAACAGGTACAGAACCAGAAGCAGGAATGTTAAGGGTAAGAGTTATGGAAACACATACAATAGTTTTCCCCAAAAGCGGCATATAGAAGACAGTGAATACAAGAATGTATGCAAAATAATGGCTCTTGGAACAGAAAATGAGGACTTGGAATAGTAAATTGGGTATATCTTAGGATCCGTACGACATAGAAAAAAATTTAAAAGTCATATGAATTATCACTTTCCTGGCTAGTTTTGTTCTTAGCCCTTTTTGTGACTAAAGTCCGTATCTCACCGTTTCGAGATACGGGCCCTGAAAGAATGCAGCAAGCGCTGTAATATCCTATGGGAAAAAAAGAGGCGTTCAGAGTGCCATAACTTTGCCTCCCTGTAATATTTTCTCACCACACCACTAAAGGCACATCTATGGGATGTTGGCTGTCTTCTCTCAAATTTCAGCCCAAGTCCAAACCGTTATTTGCAGCAGGGTGCCAAAGGATTCTGTAGTCGTTGGACTCCGTAATGTTATCCTATAGGAAAAAGTGTCAACTTTGGAGTGCGTAACTTTGCCACCATGTAATATTTTTCAACAAAATACTGAAAAGCACATATGTGAGATGTCGACTGTGATCCTTCCAAATTTCAGCCCAAAACACCAAACCGTTCTTTTGCAGCAGGGTGCCAAGAATTGCTGTCATTTCCCACAGCCTAGAAAAGTACTGTCTTGATTTGAAGCTTTTACAAATACATTGACACTGTAGCCATGCGTGTGAAAGTACTTTTTCAGAATTTGAAAACATATTTCTGGGCTATTTTACCCAAAAATAAAGACATAGCTAACATCCTCAGGGTCCAATTAGGTGAATACAAAAGGAATTAGGTTGCTATAGGGTCCCAAATTTAAATGTCAAGCATTTTCTGATCACCAACTGAAAACAAAATAGCAGATTTGCGACAGTAAAAGGCCATTGCCAAAGTAAAACGCATTTGCGGCACTGTTGAACCTTGTGTTAACTTTTCCATTGACTTATAATGGGAACTTATTTTTCAGATAACTTTCGAATCATTTCATATTTTTCACGAAATCTTCAAAAGGCACATTAGGGACCCGGCCGCATGTTCCCTGAAGATTTTGGACCAGATACACTCAAACTGCGATAGACCTGTAGCTGCGATTGTAGAATTCCAAAAATACGTAAATGCATCATAAAATCACGCTTAATAACTCCACAGCCATATATCGACCAGTACAAAACTTGGCAAATCCCAAGGCATATGGGTCTTTATTATGTATTCAAATTTCAGGCAAATCAGTCAAGCGTTTGCAAAGTTATTAGGTGCAAAATTTACGGGTTTAACATGTAAATGGCTCCTCACACCTAACTAGGTAGCACTACTGTGCTACATATATATATATATATATATATATATATATATATATATATATATATATATATATATATATATATTATAGTAGCATGAGTAGTTTCACATTATAGTTAGGCTTGGTACCCATTTAAGGTTAAAGTATGAAATTTTGCAACTTAATAACTTTGCCACCATATGATGGATTTGCCTGAAATTTAACACTGAGATGGTACTATAGATCTCTGGATCTACCAAGTTTTGTAATGGTCTGATGTACGGTTGTGGAGATATAAAGTGCAATAGAAAGTTAGTATTACGCTTTTTTGTGCATTCTTTGCTCCATGTACAGGTCACATGGTTTTGCGACCAGTCAGAAAACTTCAGTGAACATGCAGCCAGGGTCCCTTATGTGCCTTTTGAAGACTTCATGAAAAAAATTAAAGGTTCAAAATTATTCAAAAACAAGTTTCCATTATAGTCAATGGAAAAAGTTAACAAAAGTTCAACAGTGTCACAAATGCAGTTTTAGTGTTGCAAATGACCCTGTGGTGTTGTGAGTCAGCCATTTGTTTTCAGTTACCGGTCACAGAAATGCTGGCATTTAAAGTGGGACCCTCAAGGACACAATTCTTTGCGTTCACCTAGTCGAGCCCTGAGGATACTAGCCATATCTTTTGGAGTTAAACAACCCAGAAATATCTTTTAAATTTTTGTAAACTGTAGTATTGCAAAGTAGTGTTGCACTTGCGAAACTTTAGTGATTTTTTTTTTGTGAAAGTGTAGTGATTTGCAACAGTACTTGCAACACTATCCTAAAGAATAGGAAATATTTGCCACCCTGCTGCAAAAAGCGGTTTGGTCTATTGGGCTGAAATTTGGGTGGAAGACAGCCAACACCCACAGATATGCCTTTTGGTTTGGTGACAAAATATTACAGGGTTGCAAAGCTATGGGACTCAAAATGGATGATTTTCACATAGGATGACATTACGGCAACACTGCACCTTTTGGGGCCGTATCTGGAAGCGCTTCAAGATATGGACTTTTCGTCAAAAAAAATGCTTAGCCCCATTAGATGGCTAAGTGCAAAACTAACTAGGAACGTCATAAATCATGAAATTTTTTTTATACGTCATACGGTTCCTGAAATATAAGCAATTTAGTATTCAAGTGTTCATTTTCTGCTCCAAGGCCCATTATTATGCATACATTCTTTGTATTCACTGCGTTTCTCTATGCAGCTTTTGGGGAAAAAAGATTGTGCGCTTCTGTTACTATTGCAGTTAACATTTCCACTTGCATTTCCATAACCGTTTGCATTAGCGTTCCCATCTCGCCACTGTATGCGTTATCCTTTGTGTTTTCATTTACACTTCCATTTGCGTTACTCTTACCATTTGCATTTCCATTACTGTTTCTGTTTGTGTTTCATTTTCGTCACTGTCTGCATTACCATTTGCATTTGTGTACATGCTTCCTTTTGCATTGTCTTTCCTTTGCTGTCATCGTTGGTGTTACCATTAACATTTGCATTTCAATTGTGGTACCATTGACCGTGCATGTTACAGTTGTGTTTCCATTTTGCTGCATTTGCGTTTGCATTACTGTTTGCTTTGGCATCATCGTTGCTGTTACTGTAACTGTTTGCATTACCAATTGCATTACTGTTACTGTTTGACGTCTTTGTCACCATTTCGTTTCTGTCAGCCTTAGCATTTGCATTTTTGGTTGCTTTTCCATTGTCAATTGCATTACTGTTTCCTTCTGTGGCTCCGTTGCTTTTTACTGTTTGCATTTCTGTTTGCTTTTTTGTTACTATTTGCATTTTTCTTACCGATTTGCAATTCCATTGGCATTACCGTTCGTTACTGTTTTCATTAATGTTTGCATTTCTGTTGGCGTAAGCATTTGTGTTACCATTTGCGTTACTATTTCTCTTTTCATTAACATTTGTGGTTGCATTTTTCTTACAGTTTCGTTATCATTTACTTTTGCATCACCATGTGTGTTACCATTTAACTACGTTTGCGTTACTATTAACGTTACTATGTGACAAAAATCACATGGTATTCCCATGCTCCCACTACCACATTCCATTCACTATTTATAGTGCTTATTCTCAAAGAAGGAAATTCATGGCAAAAAATCTATTTAATGCATCAGTTAGGGTTATTCCACAGCGACAAAGCGAGGAAATTTGGTGTTAGGGTTTCACCCTTGCACCCCCCACCCCAACAGGCATCGGGTGTGTGTTGGGGTCATCAGTCCTGACTCTCACCCCATTCTCCTATACTGCACCACCTCAGCTTGCCTCACATGGAATGGGATGAGAGTTGGGACTAACGACAACACACACCTGATATAATGATAGGGGCAGGGGTAAGGAGTGCAAGGGTGAGGCTAACATGAATTTCCTCACTTTTAGTAAGAACAACCCTAACTGATACGATAAACAGTTTTGCCATAAGCAATATATATATATATATAGATATTCATTGCAAAAAATCCATTAATACATCAGTTAGGGTTTCTATTACAGCAACAAAAGTATGGAAATTCAATGTTAGGGTTACCAACCCTACCACCAACCCACCCTCCGCACACTAGCAGGCATTGGGGTGTGCCTTGGGGTCATCTAACTCTCACACCATTCCATGTCTAAGGAGCTCAGATGGCACAGTGTAGGAGAATGGGGTAAGAGTGAGCCAGATGACACCAAGACACACCCCTGACACCTGTTGGTGTGTGAAAGGTGAGTTGTAGGGTTAAAAACCTAACATTGAACTTCTAGACTTTTGTCATTATAATAGAAACCCTAACTGATGCATTAACAGATTTTTTGCAATGAATTTCTTTTCTTTTGAGAAAGTGTAATCTTACTCATAAATGGTTGTGGGGCATGGGGACCCATCAGTTTGTAGTGTGTTGAGGGGAGCACAGGGCTCTCTGGGCCCTGTGCTGCCATCTTTGCATATTGTAATTGTCTTTGATTTTCATGTGGAGCACAGGGCCCTCTGGACCTTGTGCTCCTATGTAACTCATAACTGTAAAGACATTGTAATTAACCCTCATCTCCCGTGTGAGCACAGGGCCCAAATGCTGCCATCACTCCATAATGGTATCCATCTGTGGGCCTTGTGCTCCCATCTATCCATATGTGCACAGACATTGTAATAAACCCTCCTCTTTCTGTGGGCGCGCAGGTCATTCTGGGCTCTGTGCCAATACTGCATAACGGAGGGCCCTGCACTGCCATTTTTGCATAATGGTATCCATATGTGGAGACATATCCCATCACGCATAATTATAGAGACACAAGCATGAGCCTACAAACATTCCAAGTAACCCTTGTGCTGCAAATGGTGCAATATCTCAGTAACCATAGGAACATTGGGAAAATTCCACCACAGTTGTAATCATGGCCTGGCAACCTGCATGCTTGCTGAGTACACCTAAAGGTGTACTGAGCTGTGTTTAACAAAAATCCATATCTTGAACCGTTTTTGAGATATAGGCACCAAAAGGTACCATGGCTGCCACAATGTTATCCTATGGGAAATTTCAAATCTTTGGAATTTTGCAGCTATGGAACTGATGTAATTTTTTCAACAAACCAGAAAAAGGCATCTGTGGTGCAAGCTCTTACTACCTGCAAATTTCAGCCCAAAGTCCTAACCATTTATTTGCAGTGAAGTGGCAAGAAACTACAATTTTGTGTAGATAGTGTCACAAAACTTCGACAGTTTGCACATTTTGCAAAAGCATTCATGAAAAGCGATCGCAAATTTGTGATATCACTCATGTAGTGACGCGATAGCTACACTTCGGCAAGTTCGTCACAAAGCGGTGACACCACAAACAGACAAATTCTGAAAACACATTTCTGAGCATAATTTTAAAAACTAATGTCAGGATCGTGTTCCTTAGGCTCGATTAAGTAAACACAACTATTGGCATTTACCACGCGGCAGTCATTTTTGAATTACAACATTTTTCCCCATCACTAACTGAAAACAAGATGGTGGCAGCATGACAGCATTGGACCCATTGCGACAGTAAAACATGCTTGCATGGATGCATAGATGTACTGTTGAGCTGCACATATATTTTTTGCCATAGGCTACAAATGGGAAACTTAAATCTTTAGTAACTTTTCAGCGGATTAATATTTTTACACCAAACCTTTAAAAGGCACATCAGTGACCCAGTCCCCATAAACTCTGAAAATTTCAAGCGAGAACCAGAAACTGTTTGGGCTGTAGCCCCAAGCAAAGAAGTTGACAAAAAAGTGGTATTTTACAAATTTTTTGGCAATTTTCTAAGAGTCCATGAAGTTTCGACTGTTGGATACCTTGTGTAGGACAGTATCTGTTACAATTTCTGAACCTTGATTGTATCTGCACCATCTTCGCACTCCAACCAAGCTAAACACTGTTCAAAGCCTTTACTGCATCAGTACTGTTTGTTTTCACTTTCCTTGAGTGTCTCCTCTCTCCCGATTCACCACTACTGTCCTTCAGTGTGAAGTTGCAGCGGTACGAGATGATCATGTCAGCAGTCAGATGATGTGTGGGTCATCACTTAGCAATAAGTGCTCAATAATCTTACCCACATCTCTGCTGTTGTCCAAAATCTAAAGTTCTGTTGCTAGCTTGGCCATTTCCTTGGGATATTGAAGGTCAGTGCCTGTGCCTGTACCAGGGGAAGGAGGCAGTAAACAATGGCCTGTGTGTTGCATTCAGTTATGCCTTACTGAGGACTCACTCACAACACCCCAGGCTTCACCTGATAGACAGATAACATTGTTTAGGTTGAGTGCTTTAGAAATTCCAAAGCCACAAAATGGATAAAAATCGTAAGTAGCACTCCTACCCTGACAACGTTACATATCACACTGCTGCCTTTTCAAGACCAGGGTAACATTGACAGAGTTGGGGTGCTTTTCACAGTTGCATTTTTGTGTGGCTAATAAAGATTTAGCTCATCCAAGGTTTTATTATTCTGTCTAGTTGCATCAGATAGCTGAGATTTTTGTCTTGCTGGTGTTTCTTTTTGAGCACTTGGCTCCAAGTAAGGACCTTGAACTGCTTGAACTGCTTACACTTCCTGTTTGCTTTTAGAAATTCAGTCACCTTTGTGTCCTCATCAGAACTGGTATGCTTGCCAAGTAACTGTTTCCTTTAGTGCTTGTTAAAGGTTGCTATAATGCCTCCATCTGGAAGCTGAATATGAGGGTGGCATTTGTTTAGAAAGAAAGGTTTGAATCCTGCCATCCCATGATTGCAGTTCTGCATTGGGTGGATGGGCTGAGCACTGATTCATAAGCAGTAAAGCCTTGGGAAGCTTTAACTGACACTGATGGGTATGGACAGATGGGACAAAGGTGTTGTCGAACCCTCATGAGAAAATGTCACAAATCATCCACACATTTCTGGAGCTGTTGTACTTCACAAGGAGTACATTCAAATTGATGTGAGACAGACAGTATGGTCTTTTAAACTTGCCTATGCAGAAGCGTTTTTTTGTGTGTGTACCTTTTCTGTTGGTTTAAAACAAAACGATCATTCAGTCTTTGCTGACCTTAAATCCTTTGAAGCGTTCTCCTCCATTTCTGCTGCCAAGATTACATCAGGCATGCAACAACAGGACATACCAGTTTCATTGCAGTTGTGCACCAGTTCTGGGGTATAGCCACTGTCCTCGATTTCTTTACATTGAGCAAGTAACTCTGACACCAGCCCATCGGCACAGTGGTAGGGCTACCATTCGAAACACTAGTGACCCGGTTTGGGAAGGAGCCAAGGTTGTCATGTGCCAAGCAAGGTGGGGAGAAGGATTGAGCTTCCAGGGACACTGTCCTTCTCCAGGCAGGAGAGTACTGCCATCCACTGCAATACTGCTAAATGGGTGACAAGAGCTGGCAACCTGTTCTACAAGAGTTATCCATCGAGCAGGATATTGAGGAGTACTGCTACACCTGGTCTAGAGCATAATTGAGGGCATAGTCAAGGTTCTGTCTTCCATTGAAAAATGCACCCATGACCTAATCTCAAATACAGCTTCACTGAGTGAGGTAATTTCAGCTGCCCAGGCAGCACTATGGACTTGTTTCCAGAACACATCAAAGAACTTACTAAAGAGCTTACTAGGGGTTTGCAACACTGTCACAGTTCCATGTGATAACGATGATTGTGGAATAGCGATGTACACTTGTGGTGAACAGTAAAGGGCACCCGAAGGTAGGTTTTCTGTTTTATGAGGGGGCACCTCCTGCACTCCCCTACTAAAGGATTCTCAACTCCAGGGGATGCATGTCTGTGGGGTGCAAAAAAAAAAAAAAAAAAGCGACCGCTGCAAAAACTTCGAGCATGCCCAGAGCCAAACTTGGCACCCTCTCAACCCTAGCCTGTCACCAACCCACCATGTTACATAGCCAGCTCGGCAGCCCACCACTGCACTGCACCTACAAACCATCCCTCCCTTCCGCCCATCAAACAGCGTGGTTCTTCCCCAGTCCCCTGTGTGCATGTATGTATAGAGACATCCTGTCATATATTGCCTACCTCCCCATCTGGTCACCCCCTGCCAGGTAGACCTGTGCACAGGTGCTGTGATTGAGTCGCCCTTTTGAAAGAGCTCAATTGTGGTCACCGTTATCACAAGTTACCACTGTCACAGTACCTTTCAGCATACAGCACAGTATATCTGGCAATAACAGAGTATGTACAGCACAGAGCTGGGAGGACTGAGTAAGATGCTGCAACAGCTGAGCTATCTGACCAGTATTGCTATAATCCTTGATGAGCTTACAGTGCTAAGGTTTTGAGAAAGAAGCACATAAAGTGCCATTTCCTGACTAAGAGGCATCTTGCCATGAAATGTTGGATTGCATTTCCTGTAGGTGGACAGTAAATAAAACAGAATAAGCTGTTGAAGATTTGGAGTAGAACCTTTATATTTCTTACTGCTCAGTTGCATGGTTGCCATAGGAAATAGCTCCTCCAGTTATTACCTACTTTGTTTGCCATTATAATAGGCATTCAGTATTCTGGAATTGTTCTTTTCTTGCTTGGATTCCATTCAAACTGGTCACCTTGTGTTTATAATGCACTGTTTTTACCACTAGACCACACTGCCTGCCATGCAAGGTAAAAGCAAAAGATTTTAAATTTGCTTGTGGACATGCACAATACAGTGAAGTATGTGCCTATCTACATCTTTAGGGACTACATATGTGTTTTGCCTATTATTGTGTTGGATTCCTGCACCCTTCATGCCACTCTACAACTTTACCTCCAGACATTGGGCAGACTGGGTCGGCTGTAGACTCTTATCTGCCAACAGTGTCTATGTATCTACATATTTATGTATCTCGTATCTATGTATTTATTTATCTATGTATCTACTTATCTGCGTATCTATGTATCTACTTATCTATGTATCTATGTATCGTATCTATGTAGCTACATATCTATGTATCTCGATATCTATGTATCTATGACATCTGGAGTGGCTGACACTAGTCCCAGGCCTTACCACTCCCACCTGCCCCAGACTTTCTCCTACAGGTGTGGATGGCTAACTTATTAGGAATGTGGTCCTTGTCGGCAGTGTGGTCTAGTGGTTAGATCACTGGCTTGGGAGCCAGGAGATCACAGGTTCAGACCTACATAGAGTAAATGAATCACTGTGTGACCCTGGGCAAGTAACTTATCTTCCTAGTGTTCTAGTCCAACCGGTTGTGTAAATAGGTAGAAGTAGGCCCCACTTGAACTGAGCTGTTCCTTGTCAGTTGGGCTATCCTGGGTAAATAAATTGTAAAAAAAATGACAAAAGCATGACATCTGAAACCATTCAAATGGGTGCAAGGAGCAAGGGACTTGACAATTTGAGTGCCACAAGTGGGTGGGAAGAGTGCAGTGATCCACCTGAACAGCAACCATTTTCCCATTTTTCTTTCATAAAACCTCCTCCCACTGGGTCACAGCCAAGCCCTTCTGTTGCCCACATGGGGCTGAACTCCTGGCACTTTCTCACAGGGTATCAGAGACATGTGTCATGATGGCAGTTATGCTCCTGAAATGGAGTATTGCATGCCTGCTTACTCTACATTACTTTCTCACCCCTGGACCATCAGGGGACAGTCATTTAGTAACAGGAACCGTCCACTCTCCCTGAGGTGAGGGAGCATCCAAAATGAATCCTCACTCTAACCTCTGGCATTGGCTGCACAATATCCTGATCTTGGGATACAAACTCCAGTTGCTGGAGTTGTAAGAGAATATATTCACCATACTCCATTGAGTGGCCCTGGGGCTTTATATTGTATAAGCAGACCAGATGCCAACACTTTAGTTCAGGGACATGGAAACAAAGCTACTCAATCAGCAATAGATGCTATTTCATGGTGAACAACAAAACATACATGAACAGAGAACTGCTGAACAAAGCCCCAGTACTTCAACCTGTTCATTCTTCTTCAGGGTTTTTTATACTGTATGCTTTTTTCATTTTCCACTTCAGTATGACTGTATGGGAACCACCATAAATGGGACTCCATAGTGAACTTTATTTAAAATGGATTAGAGAGAAATACAAATGCCCTTGCTTTGGAGCACTAGGCCTACCTAATGTGCATCTCTGTGGGTGTATATGATGTTTATGGTATGGAACAGTTGTCACCAGGCAGGCTGTAGCCTGTAAATAAAGTAACCAGTTAGATGAGCTGGTTGGAACCAGGGAAGAAAGTCTGCAGTACCAGTTCCATGCTGGCAGAGTCTGACCATTGATGAGCATATGAGGAAAGACTGACAGACCTCATTATGTATACCATAGAGGAAATGAGGGAGAGGGAGATGATACAGACATTCAAGTACCTCAAGGGGATACACAGGATTCATGAGGGCAGCATCTTTCAGAAAAGAGATGTGCAAGAACAAGGTCACAATATTTGACTAGGGGAACTTGGGGTAACATGGAAGTATGTTTTCACAGAAAGGTGGTGGATGCATGGAACAGTCTCCTTGCGAAGGTCATAGAGGCTAAAATAATAGAAGAAATCAAGAATCCATGGGATAGGCAGAAGGCAAACATAGTAGTAGGAAAGAGAAGGTAAGCTGCAGATCATTTAGGATCTGGAATTTACGTAGGTAGGGAAATGGGTAGACTAGGTGGGCCAGGCGGTCCACCTGCCATCAAATTCTATGTGTCTATGTAACTACTCCAAGGTGAAAAGCAAAACCCATGCTGCATCCATGGGCAATTTATGAAGGGCTGTGCTGACCTCCTGTCCATGGATGCCGGTGAGTTCTTGGTGTTGGCAAAATGAGTGTTACATCCACTGTTGCACATGGTTTGGTCAGGGTCTAAGTCTACATTGACCAGTGTTTTGTCTAAGTCGGCTTAGAAAACTGAGGTTCTGTACTGACAGACACGTGCTGCCAGAAACCACTGTCAACTATTGTAAATTTAGCAACAGTTTTGAAAAAGCACCCACAGCATTTAAGCAGTGATAGACACAATGCTGCAGGATGCAGGCGTAGTGCCAGTTTCAAACCGTTTGAAAAATCAGGCCTCCTGTGTTTTAGCATATGTGCTTACTAATAAATAACAAAGGAAAGACAGATGAAATATAGAGTATAAAATGCAAGCATGAGTACCACATGTCTAAAATGCAGACATATTCCCTCTGGCACCAGTAGCCCTTTAATGCCTATATAGCATGTCCATTGTTCCACTTGTCACTGACTACTATAGCTGTAAACATGCAAAGCCAGCAGATGATGAAGCAGTGGCAATAATACAGTCGGATCTGCATACTGGGACTTATTCATCTCTGATTTTAAATGATGCTTGGTCATCTCTGTCTCTTTCTCACTGTCTCTCTCTCTCTCTCTCCCACCCCACTCTGAGACAGTGATTGAATCAACCCATGTTACATGATTGCTGTCATGGTATTTCCTTACTACTGTGTTTTCAGGACACTTGGAAATCTTTCTTTTTTTCTGGAATAACATGGTTCTGATATTTTAAAGTCCATATAGGGGTCTACTGAAAAATCAATCAGATTTGATAATACCCTCATCTTTGAATATTAGTTAAAGACTTTCACTTCTGTTTTGTGTTCACAAATGGGTCTGTTTGCATTACAGTCAAAGAGTAAACTATGGGCTTTCCACAACAAATGACTGCCAAAAGTGTGAGGAAGGAAGTATTGTACATGAATAAATAAAACTGTGTGCTCAAATAACTGGCTGCTATGTTTCAATTTCAAACAGAAAAGACTTACTCTGAGGAAAGTTCCCACATCACAATATGAAATAAGAGACATTTGTTCACAGTGCAAGAAATCTGATTATTATTGTATCCTGTAGTCCTGTTTGTTTGACTGCTGCAATTATCTAAATTCAAATAACTGAGTTTAAACAGAATTTTGCTTGTAAGACAAACGTATGGCCCAGATATTCACAAAGGGTTGCGCATGGCGCAACGAGTGTTACACCATGCACAACCCACTGAAGCGCCCTGGTGCTATATTCAAATGGGAAAAGTGCACCACACAAATCCCGATCGCGAAGTGCATCAGTAATGGATGCAGGCACAGGTAGGGGGGGCATGCCCATGCATAACCCGCACAGCCCGATATTCAGCCCGGATGTGCAGAGTCATGAATCAAAACCCCTACCTGCGCCTGCACAAAGTTAGCCCCCAAAATCTGAACAGTGATGGCCACCACAGGTGAGCTGCCACATTGCAGGGTGCAACACGGCAGCTGCCACCTGTGTGTGGCCACCTGAGTTCCTGCCGCACCTGGTGGTGCCCCCGCGCATTTGCAGGCATCCATGTAGCGAATCCCCAGTCCCATATCCCTGGTGGTCCAGTGGACCGCACTCTGCCCATTGCGGGTATCGGTAATATATCTCTCTCATTATATCCATCTCGGTGGTCAGTGCGATTATGTGCCCGATCAGGCATTAGTAATATACCCTCTCATTATTCAATACGCTCCTTGCGGTTCAGTGATCGATCGCTGCTCGATTGGCGTTATTCGTAACAATATACTTCATTACTGGTGGTTCATGTATCGCCTGCCTACTGCTCCCTTTCGTCGTAGGTTGCTGCATTCCCCCCCCGCGCCCCACTGCCCACCAACTGACAGATAGTAGGGCTGCGCGCCCATTGGTTCACAGCGTGAGCTAATGGCTTGCAGCCCATATTGTATAACATAGTTCAGATATGTGAATGAATTCATTCACATATGTGGACTAAGTAGATATGGTTGCACACCCATTGGCTCACGCCAGAACCAATGGACGTGCAGCCCTATGGAGCTGCCAGTCGGCGGCAGGGGCAGCAGACGGTGGTGCTGCAGCCCGCCGGCTGACTGGGGAGCAGGGCAGTGGGGCCTCGTGTGGGCGGGTGGGAGGGGGCACACTAGACCACCAGGTAGTAGGAGTATGTTATGAGTTACAGATGCCCGCAATCGGCAGCGATCGTACACTGGACCACCAGGGATATTGGATGTGGGGTTGATACTGATGCCCGGATCGGGACATAGTGGTCCACTGGACCACCGAGATATTGATGGGAGGGATTCTTTACACAAATGCCCACGATCGGGCTGCAGGGGCATCGGTCCTCCGATGGCTGCTGCCTGGCAGGCGCCAGGCGCAAGTCGCCGGGATCGGGCGACCTGCATGCTAATGGCATGCAAATGGGCCATAATGAGATGCAAATGGACCCCTGTGTGCCTTTGCGAAATTATGGCCCCATTTGCATGTCCCTTTTGAATATCGTGGTGCTGTGCATGGCACAATGGCACTTGCACTAGCGCATCTCCATGCTCCCTCTGGCCGCTTAGCTGGCGCCCAGTGCCACTGCGCCACATGCACAGTGGGGTAGCCAGGGTGCGATATTCAAAGCTGCTGTGCCATAGCGCAGCTCCGTTGTATATCGTCCAGGCCACCCCCGCGCAACAAAGTTGAGCTGCGCCCAGGCTTGCACCACAGCCTGGCACAGTTTGAATATCCGGCCAATATGGTTAATTAATACTGGTTTGGGCTTTATATCTGAGGGACATGTTTAGTAGCGCTTTGCAATGAACATGTCTTTGAATGATGTGCCACTGATTTTTTAACCTGTAGTTATGAAGCTTTTGTCAGAACTCTGGTAACCGGCATTCAATGCTAGGTTTTAGCAAATATTTTGAGACATACATTGACCCGTGGTCTGAGAAAGGGATTGTCCAAAGCATCACCACGTTCTGTCATGAGCACATTTGGGCATGCTTAGTTTGGCTTTTCAGACAGGCAGTATCTTGGCCCAGCCTTTGTAAACTTATTTTACCAAGCTTTGGACTCTGCAAATTGCGATTTTTTTCTGAAAGTACACACTTCAAAGCTTTTTCACAGCAAAAGCTTTTTTCCTCAGGAAGCATGTACTTCACTGCTTTCTTTTCATGCAAAGTATTTACTTGCATCTTTTTCCTACAAAGTGCACACCTTTAACAAAAACTATGCTAGTGCCACACTTGCATGAAGACTGTGTGAAGTTCAGTAAGCAGTCTTCTCTCCTCCTCTGCTGTCAGAGTGGTGTTCAGTGCTCCATACACAAACAGTGACAACATGAGGTAGGCTTGCATAAGAAGTAATTTCTAGTCAGCCACAGCTCACAGAGAGGTCACTGGTGAAAGGGCACCATATTGAGAAGTGATGACAGGAATCTGTTACTTTTCACTTTAAACACTTTGGAACATTAGAACCTATTTTATGAGTAATGTTTCACACATGGGGTCATGTGATAGATGCCTAATATGGCAAGACATGGATGTTTCGAAAACCAAACATATGGGAAATGTATATACAGTGGTAGCCATCACCACTTTCAAAGGTATCACGTTAACGTGCACAACAGTGCACTATGGATATGTTAATGTGCCATCTGATGTCAGAGGTGCAAATGCTGAATTTGTCATTTTAATGTTGGCTCACGTGCACGCCAGCCAACATCTTGTGGTAGTAGCAGATTTGGAGGTGCAGTCACTGTGAGGCGAATGCAGGGCACGCATCGGTAGGTGCATCCTCATTCCCCAATAAGCCAGCAGCAGGCACTGCCATCATGCATAGCTAATGTGGCCAACAGATCTAAGAAAAGTCTGCTGCAATGAGAGCAAAGCTCTCATGCAGCGGGACCACAACACGCCTCCTAGCATGCAAGCAACATGGCATCAGTGACTGCCGCCGCCTGTCACAATGCAAATGGGAAAGCCCACCTCGCCAGCATAATGTCCCTCCCATTTCCACTGGTGTGCCAAGGTGGTGCCCAATCTCCCTTGGCATCATGCACTCCTGCCCAAAAGTCTTTCTTTGCCGATGGGGCCAAATCCCGTCGGCTTCAGTCCCCATCCGAGTTCAATCTGCCGATGGTGGCACCAACTCCAAGTTGGCATCATGTCCCTCCCCATTTGTTGTGTGCCGAGGGGTGCCCAATCCTCCTAAGCTCTTTCACCCCACTGGTATTTGCTGACTGGGGTGCCCAATCCCCGTCGGCTACAGCTCCCCCAAAACAACTCAGGTGGCACACTGGGGTCCACCCCAGCGTGCTAGGTACCCTGTTAAAAAAATCCAGCTATTTTTTTTTTACTTTACTGTAAAACAGAAAACAGTCCTTCACGGTCTCCCTGTCCCCTCCCCAACCTGTGCCCACCCTCTGCACACACCCTGCCTCCCACATCCCCTCACCCCGTACTTACCTTCAGAGCCTGGCGTGATGATCTTCAGTGGACCGGGAACATGTCTGCACTCTTCAAAGCCGATCACAAACTGAAGAAATGCCGTAAACTGTATAATGGCATAAATAGTGTTTTTCAACTTTGGTGCATATATCTCAGGTATTTGGAGAATTTTGACACCAAATTTTCAACATGGGGTTATTGGATCCTCCTCATGAATTCGGCACTGTCCTGGCATTATTCGGTCCCAAAAGGTGATTTCGTGGTCATTGCACAGAATCACTTTTCAAGACCAATTAATGAAACAACAGTGCCACTGTTCATGATGGGGCTCTCAAAAAGCCATGTTGCAATTTGGTGGAAAAAATCCCAAAATGGGTTGTTTTTATTTGAGCGCATGCTAGCAGTTTCCACACACGCTTGCAACTTAGTGAATTTGTAATATTTTCACTACAGATTTTCAAAATTGGCATTTTCCACACCTCTTTATGAACAGTACAGCTGTCATTTTACATATCCTGGCTAAAATGTGGTTTGCACATCCGCATAGAATAGACTGTCGCTAGTGAAATCAGTTTTAGGACAATCTGAGGAAATGACGGTGATACTGTTCATCAGCAAAGAGTCCTAAAATACCTGTGTTGAAAATCTGGTGAAGAAATTCCATAAAATGACTGTGTTACAATTGTGCATTGCACAGTTTCATGCACACTTGTTAACCTGCAAATTTGCAATATTTTCATGCCAGATTTTCAACACTTGCATTTTTTCACACCTCCTTATGAACAGTACAGCTGTCATTTTCACATCCTGCCCTAAATGTGTTTTCGCACCTGTGGGAAATCAATGTTTGGGACAAATTAACAAAATCACAGTGCCACTGTTCATGAGGGAGGTCCCTAAATGCCTATGTTAAAATGTGGTTAAAAAATCCCAAAAATAATTGGGTTACTCGGATGTGTGTAGCACAATTTCTATGCATTCTCATAACCACCAATTTTTCATATTTTCACTCCAGATTTTCAACGCTTCCATTTTATACATCTCCTCATGAGCAATACAGTTTTCATTTTCCACATGCCACCCAAAATGTGTTTTTGTCCCTTTGTCACCAAACGGCATCAGCTGTGCAAAACCACCTTTAAGCTAACAAACTGATAGTACCCTTTTCATGAGGTGGGCTCACAAAAAACTGTGTTAGGGTTTCCAGCTGTAGCACACCACCCTGTAGAGACTGACAGGCATCAGGGGTGTGACTTGGAATCATCGGCTGTAATGCTAATGCCATTCCACCCCACCCTGCAGCCAGTGACAGACATCGTGGTGTGCCTTGGAGTGTTTGGCCAGAAAGTTCAGCCCATTCTCTTATACTGCACCCACCTCAGTGTATTTTCTTATGGAATGGGTAGGTACAATGCACAAAGACCCCAAAGCACACCACCACACTTGTCAGTGTCTACAGGGTAGGGTGAGTAAAATGGCATGAGTGTTATAGCTGATGACCCAAAGGCTAACCCCTAATCCTATCAGTCTCTGGAGGGTGGGGATGAGGTTGGCTTCACTTCAGTACTTCACTGCCATTCCTATTATGCATCTCTAACTCCTGCACTACCAATGCCAATGCCAGTGAGACAACATTCGGCATTGACAAATGCTTGTTTAGCCTGTCACTAGGGGTCTTGTGAGCCGTTCCTCAGTTTGGTGTGGTTGCATAGCCACTGGTGAAGTGGAGTACACATTTAGATGCAACACCTAATAGCTAATACACATTTGTGTCTGACAGCCCTCATTTTTGTCTTTGTGTAAGGTCACCATTGTGACCTTCCTCCCTTCCCTTCCTCTCCCTGCCCAGCTGGAATGCCAAACAAAACCAATAGCTACATTAAAGAGCAAGTGATTAGTACAGATGTATGTGTTAAAGAATGAAGGTTTGGGGCATTTACATGCCTCTGTAATCATTTTGTTTGCTTTCATGTGTTGCTCTAATTACCTTTCATCATTTTATTTGTATTTTGCCAAGTACAGTACTAGTAGAAAAGAACTCTGGCACATCAAAAGTTAAAAAGAACCTGGGTAGGTAGGGTAGTGGCAGCATCCCATGTGTCGAGGGGAAAAGGCAGGGGCTGCAATTTTGCTGTATAGATATGTCTCCTTTATGTTACCACTCAGGAAACTGCAGAAAATGGGCAACTTGTGATAATCTCAGGGATATGGTTTGGTCACATCATACACTTTATAAATGTTTATGCTCCAATGAGGACTCCTGGCCTTCATATCCAGGGTGGTTCACAAAGTAATGACTTTAGCGGAAGGGATAATATTAATGGTGGAAATTGTAATTGTGTTATTGGCCCCTGGTTAGATAGGTTAGATGGTGTCAAGTCCTCCTCTCTCATCAGTCTGCAACTGGTGTCCATGGAAAGTACAGAGCTGGGAGATTGGGAAGAGTGAGGAGTGACTATGGGGCATACCTCTCAATCTCCTGCATTGCAAATCAGTGACAAGGCTTACAAAATCTGGAACAAATGGTGAAAACTGTAGGGGATAACTGGATACTATACAGCATAGCACAACACTTTTACAATGATGATTTTGTAATGTACAGTGAATATACATTTTTAAGGCAGTAATATGCAAACATACATTTAGGGACAAAAGCACAAATACACTGTAGAAACACACAAATACAACTGGAAAACATCTTTAGAAATCAGTAATATAAAATAGTCATTTCATAGTCAGAAGGTGCAGTACTATGTCAATAGGTGTGTTTCACTTTTCCGCACCATTCGTATCTTTTCTTCTGTCCCTTATTTTCACACAAATTGGTGGTGTTAAATCAAAGTGCCACCTGACATAGCTCAAGATAACATTGCTCATGTTCCTGGGCAGCCCTTTTTTGTCCCTTGTGTCATCATAGTTTATTTGCCCATTGCACATATATGTTGTACAGCACAAGGGCATGGAAAAATCAATGCTGTAAAGTGTTCTGGTTTGTTTGAGCTCCAGTAACTCAGATCATTTCTATTTTGCTTGTGAGAAGCACAATGTCCATATCTGACAGAATGCTCATTGTACCCTGATATGCCCATGGCCTGCTCTCAGTGGAAATGATGCAGGAGCCCTTTCATCTGCAATTGCCTCTGGCACTGTGCCACTGCCATGCAGTGAGTCTCACATTCCCCAGCGTCTATATTGTTAGTATCTTCAAAAGACTAGCTGTACTCTGCTTGTCTGATAGTGTTGATGTCCATGGCATTGACATTTGCTGCTCCATCTTCCTCATTTCCTTTTTCAGATCTTGAATCACTGCCTGCAGATGAGTTGCCTTGCTTTTAGATGTTCCATAGTATTCCTCATCTGTTGACGTTTCTGCTTCCATTTTTGTGTTCACTTGTGGACTTGCGCAAGGAACTTTTGTGCTAGTAGTACATTTCAGAGGTGTGTCTGTGTTGGCAAATGCAGGGCACGCTTTTAGTAGGTATCCCTCATTCCTCAATAAGCTAGCATGCAAACACTGACACCAGCATTATGTAAAGTGAACACAACTTGTAAGAAAGTCCTGCTGCAATCAAGACAAGCTCCTCACAGCTGCACCGATGACGTGCCTCCTGACTAACGCTTCCTGGTAAAGCATTTAAATAAACCTGTGTTCGGAAAGTGTTAATTTTCATTTTATTGAGGATGAAAACCATTGAGCCAAAGCTCATTTACAGTGGTGTCCTGCAGCAGTTACAAATTTACATTAGAATATAAAATATATTAAAATACACATATCAAACTTAATGTTTGGGTATAAGTTGCTTCACATCTATCTGAATTCAGGAAATGCACCATTATTTCTGAGCACATTTATTGTACCCTACAAGAGTCCAGTTCAACAACCATTAGGGTACCAGAGAGGGCATCCACAAAATTTAATAAAATACTGTATCCTAAATAAATTCCCCTCTGGATTTAAAGACATGGAGCACAGAACGTAAACCTCCCGCAAAGAATTACATTCGAAATTATTCTTTTTGAGAGTATCCCAGACAAACTCCATAGGCCTTAGGAAGATCTCTCCCAGTTATGGAAGAAGCCAGAGTGGAAGCCCAGCCCGCTGTTGCTCAGTTCTGGAGTGCTACAGTACACAACCGCAACTCAGCTTGGTAAACTGAGCCTACGCGCACGGCGGTCACAGCTGGAAGCCCTGTTGGAGTTTTTAACGAGAAGGTAGTGATTTCGATGGTGACTGTTTTTTGAAGTTAAACATTTTATTGTTTGAGTATAAAGGTACATACAGTACATGCATATGTACATCTGACATCTTCACCTGAATAAACAGTAGTTGAAGTTAATTGCCATACATTTAACCATGAATAGAGTACATGGCAAAGCATTTATAGAACATTATGTCCTAAAATTGGATATAAATTTCCAGCATGCAGTTGTGCAAATTAATTTAAATTAATGAAGATGACCCGATTGGTCAATTCATAAACTGCGTAACCAGTTCTTGCAGTTTGTAGTTTGCCGTTGACCAATGCAGTTAGTTTCACTGGCGTCTATGGCTTTTAGCATTTTCTAGCATTGAGCATTTAGCACGCTATGAAATTTCCTTTTATTGTCCTTATAGTGAGTGCATTTAGCTAACTAGTGATCGAGTTTTAGTGCGTTTTTGACTCCTCAGCTTATATGGTTATTTTATGCACCACGGGACGAGGACAATGCTGAAGTACTTTTGGGACTACCGCCTTCATTGCCAACAAGGTCTGGTTGCCTCATTAACTACTTGAGCTGCAAGTGTGGTGGTCTGGAACCCATATTTCTATGGGATATGTTTAAAATAAATTTTGTCAATAAAAGGACTATCTTGAAGAAATTATGTCCTTTCTTTGTTATTTGTGCTGACCTAAAATTTAGGATTAATACTCCTAACTGGTGCAAGTTTAATTTAGGTTTTATTATATCCAAAAGTAGTATTCTCATTATTTTGATACTGCTGCCTTTGTTTTGTGTGAAGTATTATAGCTTAAAACCTTGATTCATTTCTGTGTTAGTATATGTGCTACATTACTTGTACAATAATTCAATAAACAAACAATAAAAAGAAGTTCTGACACCTCCACCTTGTGTCCTAGTTGTTGCTTAAGCCATCCCTTTCAGGTTGAGGTTATGGTTTCAGATGTCAGGTGCTCTCTTAAATCTATGTTAGTGGGTCAGATTTCACCTAATGTACCTTGTGTACCTTGTACATTTACTGTATCTGTATGTGTGAGTAGCTACTTTTGTAGCACCTGTCAAACATCTAAACTACTACATTCTACTAACAAGCAGCACAAGAACTATGTACAGTTAGAGCAGGTGGTTTTGTGAGGAGCCAAGTGCCTTGTGGGCAGACTATTATAAGCTTTGTTATGATGCCTGTGGTGGTGTTTAAACTACAGTTATGGTTGTGGTTTAGTTGGGGTGGGGTGGGGGTTCTTTTGTACACTCTATGTCCTACACTTTGTCAGGAAAATATGAATCACAGGTATCTTATGGTTGGCCTATGCCAGATTTTGAGTGTTTCTCCACAGAATCCCAGTGGGCAGAGGTTTGTGAGGGCTTAGATTGTGTATATTGAAGGAAAGGTGCCCAGGTCTGATCATATTTATTTATGGTGTCAGAGGAGATGTGGGACAGCTTTTCATATTTTGCTAGTATAGTTAAGTTATCTAGGAGTTCTTCAAGGGTAGGGGTTATTGAGGATCTCCATTTGCAAACCTATGAGTCTTTTGACTTCTACGCTAAAAGGATCAGGAAATCCCATTGATTTTTAGAGATGGAAGTCTCTTGAAAGGGGCCTTTGAGCCCAGTGGATATAAATCTGCTGCTAGCAGGAGCTTAGTATTTAAGATTTGCTGTAGTAAGTTGTGGGCTAGATTCCACATTTCCATGATCCTAGGGCATGACCGTAATATGTGGAAAAGACCTCCTGTATTGCCACATCTCCAACATTCATCTGAGTTTATTAGGCTAGCTGAGAATAAGACTGCTGGTATTCTATACCACCAATGAAGTATTTTATTTTGGATGAGTCTGCAGCGGTGTCTCTGATGGGTTTATGTGCAGCTGTCCAGCAGGCTTCCCATTCATTTTCGGAATTTCTCTGCCTAACACTTGCTCCATTTCCTTTTGCTTTTAAAGTTTGGTCAGGGATGTTGTCGTGTATTATTGAGTATATAAGGCTAGTTCTGCCTTTGGCTTTTGGCCAATAGAATATGAAGTGGGTGTTGGCATGATGAGGTCTGTAATTGTTTAATCTTCCTAATCATGGGAGCTGTGACCTCCTGATCTGCAGAAAACACCAAAAGTCTTCTTTGATAAGTCATATCTTTTCTGAAGCTCCTAAAATGATTCCATATCTATTGATCCTGGGATTAGTAGGTCTTGTATTGTATTAATGCCTTTCTTTTCCCAGGATGTCCAGTGTATTGGTTTCCTCTATCTTAATAGTGGTAGCACCCCAGAGTGGGTCATATTTAGGATGAGCAAGATCAGTTTTAATTAGCCTCCCTAGTTTTTTCTGGGTGGATATGGATGAGGCAACAGTAGGTAAAGGAGGGAGTTTTTGGGTTCCCTTAAATGTACGTGGATGGCATAAAGCCTTTTATCTGGGATGATTCTATTGTGGACCATAGTGGGGTGATGATTCAGATTTCTTGAACCATCTTAATGTTTGTGTGGCTCTACATGCTATGTAGTAGCCTTCTACCAAGAAGTCCCACCCCCTTTGGTCCAGTGTGCTCTTATCTTTCCTATTAAATCTTGGTTGTTTCCTTCCCAAATATAATTTCCTAGGAGTTTGTCTATTCTTGTGAACCATGAATGAGGATTGTTATGGGAATGTGCGAGACCAAGCACAAGATCTTAGGGGCAATAATCATTTTTAATGCTTCTATTTTCCTGACTAGTGACAAATTTAGGTGCTTCCATCTCTCCAGGTCCATTTTATGTTTGCTTGCATGCATGTGCAAGAAACATAGTGCCATCATCCCAGTTTTCTGAGGTGTGGCAGCCCTCTTTCAATTCAGTCAGTGTGTTTGCAGGTGCGGCCGCGGTTCTCCAATGCCTGCTGGAGCTGTCTATGACAGCAGTCTAAATGCAATGGCGTACAGTTGAAAGGGGCTACGCTTCAGTGAGCAGTGATGGTATTGTCTGCTCATGTGCGCCCCCACACATACACACACATGCACACATACTGTGTGCCCACCCCCACATGTATAGCCGACGGGGTGCCCAATCCCCGTCGGCTGTTGCTCGCCCCCCAAACAGGGTTCTACATGCCACACTGGGTGCCCCCCCATGCGGCTACACATGTATAGCCGACAGGGTAGCCAATCTGTCAGCTCCATGTCCCCCAAACAGCTGTCCTTGTGCTCGCTGGGAGCCCACCCAGCATGGCAAGCGCCCCGTCGTCTCCCTCGTCCTTTGTTTAAAAAACAACCCTGAAACAGAAAACGGTCCTTTGCTGTCTCTGCCCCCACCTGCACCCACCACTGTCACCCTGCCTCCCCACACCTCCCTCACCCCATACTTACTTCCGGACTCTGGCACGACGATCTTGGTGGACCGGGAACCGTCTGCACTCTTCAAAGCTGACCATGAACTGAGAAAATGCGGTGAGCTGTATAACGGGATAGATATGGTTTTTCAACTTTGCTGCATATCTCAGGCATTTTTTAGATTTTTGCACCACATTTTCAACATGGGATTTTTGGCACCCTTCTCATGAATGCTCTCAATATCATGGCATTAATTGGGCTCTGAGGGTGATTTCACAGTCACTGCTCAAAATCACCTTCGGGACCAAGTAACAAATGACACTGCCACTGTTCATAAGGTGGTCTCTCAAAGCCTATGTTGATAATTTGGTGGAAAAATTCCTAAAGTGAGCTGTTTTACAAGTGTCGTTGCCCAACACGCGTGCTCGTGAGTTTACCAAATTTTCAATATTTTCAATCCAAATTTTCAACATTGCCATTTTATTACACTTATGAGCAGTACAGCTGTCATTTTTCACATCTTGCCCAAAGCGTGTTTCCGCCATATAGCGCACAATGGCGCAGTCGGTGTGAAATCAATTTATGGGACACATTAAGAAAATCACAGTGACACTGTTCATGAGCAGAGGTCTTAAAATGGCTATGTTGAAAATTTGGTGAAAAATTCTAAAAATGACTGTTTTACGGTGTGCGTTTAGCAGTTCCTACGCATGCTTTCGTAAGTTTCTGCAATTTCAATATTTTCACTCCAGATTTTCAACATTGCCATTTTATTACACTTCCTTATGAACAGTACAGCTGCCATTTTTCATGTTGCCCAAAATGTGTTTCCGCACATGTGGCAGCGCAATGGTTGCAGTCGGTGTCTGAAGCAATGTTTGGGACAGATTAAATAATCACAGTTACACTGTTCATGAGCAGAGGTCTTAAAATGGTTATATTTAGAAAATTTGGTGGCAAAAGTCCAAAATGACTGTCTTACGAGTGAGCAATGCGAGTTTCCACTCACTCGTAAGTTCATGACTTTGTAATATTTTCACTCCAGATTTTCACCAGTGGCATTTTTCCACACTTCCTTATGGAAAGAACAGCTGTCATTTTCACAACATGTCCGAAATGTGTTTTTCACACTTTCAGCGCAGAGATGCGTGTCGCTGTGGGAAATCATTGTTCGGGACAGATAAAGAAAATCACAGTGACACTGTTCATGACCGAGGTCATAAAATGCCTGTGTTGACAATCTGCTGTAAAAATCCCCAAACTAATTACATTATGGGTGTGCTCGTTGCACAGTTTCTGTACTGCTTCATTGATGTCACCAGTTTTTAATATTTTTACTGCAGATTTTCAACATTGCCATTTTTACACCTCCCCATGAACAGTACAGCTGTCATTTCACATCCTGTTCAGAATGTGTTTTGCCTGTGGTGCTAAATGCCGTAGTAAGCTGTGCATAAGCAGCTGCTAACAAACTGATATTGCCACTGTTCATGAGGTGGGGTCACAAAAACATGTTGAAAATTTGGAGTGAAAATACCAACAAATGCCTGAGGTGTTAGGGTTTCCAACCATAACGCCCCACCCTGTAGAGAATGACAGGCATCAGGGATGTGACTTGGGATTCTTGCCTACAATGCTTTTACCATTCCACACCCTGCAGCCAGTGAGAGGCATCGAGGTATGCCTTGGACTCTTCGGCCCCAAAGTTCACCCCATTCTCCTATACTGCACCCATCTCACCATATTTCCTGATGGAATGGGGTGCTTATAAGGGCCAAAGACCCCTAGGCACACTGTGACACTTGTCAGTGTCTGCAGGGTAGGGTGTGGTGAAATGGATGCGGGCCATTATGCCTGATGACCCAAAGGCACACCCCAATGCCTGTCACTTCTGCAGGGTGGTGGTGGGGTTGGCTTCAGTTCAGTACTTCTGCCATTCCTATTATGCAGCTCTGTAACTTACATCACTCAATGCCAATGCCAGCAAGCAAACATTCGGCATTGACAAATGCTTGTTAGTTTTGTGATGAGAGATTGCAGATTGCTGTTTATGATGTTTGTTATTTTGCTGTGATCTTGATTCCGAGGTAAATTATGTGTCATCTGCCCATCTTAGATTTAAAGCTGTAAAGTGGGGTTCTAGGCAAGTCTGTTAAGTGGTAAAACTTCTGTTTTACTCTGATTTATCTTTAGTCCTGATATGTAAGTGAAGGTATTGAGTAAATTGATCAGTGGTTGTACCAATTTGTGTGCTGCCTCTCAGATTACCAAGAGATCATCTGTGTACATTAACGATTTAATCTCTATATTCCCAGTCTTCACCCCCAGAATATCCTGGTGCTGTCTAATGGTCTCCCTAGGGCTTCTATTGCTAGAATAAAAGGAGAGGTGAGAGTGGGCATCCCTGGCATGTCCCTCTCCCTAATGTAAAAGGCATTGATAGAGTGCTGTTCATTAGGATCCGTGCCTCTGGGTTGGCATAAATAGCTCTGATCATGCTGATGAAAATTGTTTTAAAGCCCATTCTATGTAGTACCGCATAGAGGTAGTGCCACTCTACTGAATCGAAAGCCTTTTTAAAGTCGATAGCCAGTGCAGCAGTTGGAATGGGAGAAGAGAGTGACAGCTGCATCCGTCTATTAATGTACTCATATGATCAGAGCTATGGCTTCTTTAACAAAGCCCACCTGAGAGGGATGCATTAAGGATGGAATCAGTTTTTCTAATCTGAGGCCAATATTTTCAAATAAATTTTACTGTCAACTGTAATGAGTAAGATTGGCCTATAACTAGCTGGCAGTTCTTTGTCTTTCCCTGGCTTGGGGAGAATTGTTATGGTTGCCTTTGACATTGGAGGGTGAGAGCTAAACTCAGCTTCAGTGCTACACACTAGAAGAAGCAGAAATCAGAATTGACGAGACACTCAGTATAAGAAGGTTGTCAGTGCTTTACACTGCACCTCTTTCATAATATTCTGACACCTATAATACTTAAAAGTTAACTAGTCACAACATCCTCACATGGGTGCTCACAGGGCTTTGGAGAAGGGCTCTCATCCAGCCCACAGTCTATGAGGACTCCAATAAGATAAAGAAAGAATTTAAAGAATTCAGACACGATCTGAGATACCACTGTATAGTATGAAGATATGACCAACAATTCTTGCTAGTTCATAAAAGACAGATGTAAATAGAAAGAGTTTTCCATTATGCAGGTGCAGCCCATTGCTCTATTGGGTTGTTGTGTTTAGTAGGAGGAAAGGTGCCTGTTTCTTGTATTTCCGAGAATAGTCTCTGCATGACCTGAATATAACTCTGTGCCAGAGCTTGGTAGAACTCTGTTGTTAGTCTCGTCCTCACCGTGCTTTTTTTTTTAGAGACAGGATGGCTGCTTTTATTTCCTGGCTTGTGATTTTCTGTTCTCAGGCTGTGGCCTGTGCTGGGATAATTTTAGGAGGTTTAGTTTCCTAGGAAGGCTGCAAGTGCCTCAGGGTTATTGTTCCTAGTTGTGGTATATAGTTGGGTATAAAATCTTTCATTAAGTCATTAATTCTTTTTCTGAGGTATGACTTATACTATTTATATCCTGAGGGTATTAATGTGTCTCTTGGCCTGCAGTTTTTAGTCGTAGCCAATAGTTTTCCACATTTTTCCTCCTTCCTAATATTTGTGTTTAAGACACATAACTGCCAATTCTGCTTTCCTTGCTTTTAGGGAGTTAATTCCATTCTGTTATTTTCAACATTTCTTTATACAGAGGGGACTTTGGTGATGCCTTTGGGTTTGATTTGTATTGTTGCTCTAAGGCTGTTTGTTTATTTTCAATATCTTTGAGGTTGTGTTCTCTCCTCTTCGTGTATAAGCAGCATAGGATATAATGTCCCCGCACTATAGCCTTGAAAGCTTCCCATAAGGTGGCCATCGAGACATCCTCTGTGTCATTTATTTGAAAAAATCCTTGGCTGCTTTGTTGCACCATGGGCTGAATTCAGAATCTAGTAATAGTAGGGGATCCATCCTCCAGTTAGTTGACCTGTGGCTTACCTGCCATGTAATATGTGTAATTGAAGCAGAGCATGGTTTGATATGATGAGGGGTTTAATGGATGCTGCTGTTATCATACTAGTGATTTTGGAGCAGGTGAGCCCACGATCTATTCTGCTATATGTTCCGTGTCTGCTTGAATGACAAGTGTAGTCTCTAATTCTTGGATTCAATGTTCTCCAGGCATCAGTAAGTGCATTGTCTGACATCCATAATTTGACCGCTGTAGCAGCCCTAGTATGAGGTTCAATGGTACCTCTGCTTCTGTAAATGTCTGCCTAATACCAGGTTGAAATCTCCCCAAGCAGCATTGGAGCATTTTGATCATTGAAAGCTGCTGTTTGTGCCGCTAGATAATGGAAGAATTGTGGGGAGTCTGTGTTTGGGGCATACAAGTTTCCAATCACAAGTGGGTCCTGAGGTGTCTGGAATAGGGCTAAAGCCATCAACCTTCTTTGTCATGCTTAGATTTCATTAGATTCCATGATAACGATACATGAATGAGAATTGAGACCCCCCACTTAGATTGGGCTGGACTGTGAACTTCTAGACCCACCCATTCTCTAGCTAGCTTGGTGGATTCATCATGAGACAGTTTTGTCTCCTGTAGCAGTGCTACCTGTGAGTTTAGTTTTTGAGGTGGGTCAGAAACTGCTTACACTTTATTGGTGAATTCAACCCCTTACATTCCAGCTATGTAGTTTTAAATCTGTCATTTTTGTTTTTAGGTGGGTATGCTGAGTGAATGAATTGCAATGAAAACATGCAGCTGTTCTTGACCCTGCCAACCCCAGCTGTCACCAGTAGTTTAAGTCTCGTAGTTTGTACTTCTAAGTTTTTGGCTTCACAGTTTTCTGTAACCACCTGCATAACGGAAAACTCTTTTCAATTTACATCTGTCTTTTGTGAACTAGCAAGAATTGTTGGTCATATCTTTGTACTATACAATGGTATCTCGGATCGTGTCTGAATTCTTTCTTTACCTTATTGGAGTCCTCATAGATTGTGGTCTGGATGAGAGCCCTCATCCAAACCTCTGTGAGCACCCGTGTGAGGGTGTTGTGACTAGTTAACTTTAAGTATTATAGGTGTCGGAATATTATAGAAAGGTGTGCAGTGTGTAAAGCACTGACAACCTTCTTATACTGAGTGTCTCGTCGATTCTGTTCTGCTTCTTCTAGTGTGTAGCATTGAAGCTGAGTTTAGCTCTCTACCCCCAACCTTAGTGCATTGCTGTGGTCACATCTTATTTTTTTGGGGAGAGAAGCACTGAGACAAACAAATGAGAAACCGGCTTCTTTCTCAAACATGGATGGGTAATCTAGCACTACTGCTCTATTGGGTTATGATTCTATTCCCCAGTCTGGTAAGGCTGATCTATCCCCTTCATGGTGCTATGGAAGAAGTCTATGGAGGAGGTTTCTAGCAACCTAATTAATTAATCATTATAACCCGTATAATAGAAAATGCAATATCTAAAAACAACATCATTATAACATACAACATCGTAGTATTACAACTTAACATGAATACAAGGGTGGTGGTGCTCCCTATAGATTCAGCATTAACATTTCTATATCTAACTCTGCACTCTGTCCTTCTCTCACATTAAGTAGACATGCAAGAGGCATAAAGATACCCCTTGGTAGGTATATACCTCTAGATGGTATATTATGATACAGCATCTTACAACACATGTTTATTCCTACAATGGCAGGAAGTGAGACAAAAGATCAGGAAAACAGAGGGTCTTCTCTGATGAATTGAGCATCCATTTTTTAAATTATTTATTTATTTATTTTATTTGGGGCAGCTAGCCTGATCACTATGAGCGCCTTTGATTGTTAAACACACAAAAAAAGGAGATAGAGACCTACCATGTTCAAAAAGTATGTTGCATAGAGGATGCATATATCATTTCATTTCTCTATGCAGCAGTCGTGGAAACTTCATTTGAACCCTGCAAAGTAGCACTTATGTAGGACCGCACTATTTTGTACCTGCACCCTCTAGCCCAGCTCTGAACATGGTAAAGCATAATAAAGAAACTAATAAAACTGGCAACATGCAGTGAGATGCTTGATTTTGCAGGCTTTTTAAATTTCTGAGTAGGTGACCCTTAACTAAATATACAGTCCTTATGTTTTAAGTTCATTTATAGCAGTGTATTTCTCAGCAGCAGCTGTGTAACTCTGGAAACTGAGTAGATCAAACCGCTACTGCCCAGCTAAAATCATCCTAAACGTAAAAACTTTGCAATTCAAAATGAACCTCAGAAAGCTATTTAAATGCTACCAACATGAAAATGCTATACAGCAAACCTGAATGTAGTGTTCAGAGCAACTACTTAGACCACTGTGAGTAGCTAACAGTGGCTTACCGTAGCTCTGTGATTACCATGTTATTAACTGAAGGCCACCATACTAGTTACCTCAGCTTCATGCAGTAAAAGTGAATCGAAAATACCAACTTATTTTTGTTGATCAAGTGTCCTCTGCTGTCGAGGGCTATTTGTGTCCAACTTTGAGATCTGCAACAGAGTAGATGATCCAGATGGGGTGGGCAGAATCAGAAGAGATCTGGATAAACTAGCAAAATGGTCAGAAGAGTGGCAACTGGATTTAATGCAAAGAAGTGCAAGATCATGCACATAGGGAAGAGAAACCCTGAAGCCACCTATAGGCTGGGAGGAGTTGCTAGCAGTCAAAGGAAGAAAGAGACTTGGGCATCATCATCACTGACGACCTGAAATCATCCAAGCAGACCTCTAAAGCAGGAAGGCTAGGGGTGTTAGGGTGTATTAGTGGGTATCACAAGTCGAAGAGGGAGGTAATAATCCTCTTTACAAGACACTGGTTAGGCCCCATCTGAGTACTGCGTGCAGTATTGGAGGCCATACTTTCACAAGAACATTAACCAAATTGAGGCAGTCAAGAGAAGGGCAACCAAAATGGTGCAGGGACTGCATCAGAAGACATATGAGGACAGATTAACATAGCTCAATATGTATACCCTTGAGCAAAGGAGGGAGAGGTGATATGATTGAGGCATTCAAACACCTTAAGGGCATTAACAAGGTGAAAGAGTCTAACATGTTTAAATATAAGAAAAATAGCAGGACAAGCGGACACAGCATGAGATTAGAGGGGGACGATTAAGGGGAATGTGAGGAAATTCTTTTTCACAGAAAAGGTGGTGGATGGATGGAATGGCCTACCTCAAGAAGTGGTGGCTATGAATACAGTGCAGGGCTTCAAACAGGCATGGGATAGGCATAAGGTGGCAATACAAATGAGTATGAATAGATAGGCCACTGATAGAGCAAAGGCTCGATGGCACATTTATAAGGTAGAAAAGAAATGGCAGACTGGATGGGCCTTATGGTCCTTATCTGCTATCAACTTCTATGTTTCTATGTTTCTATGATGGAAGGAGCGATTGGTTTTCCGGCCTACACGAGGCCTTGTGTTCAAGATGCAGTGCTGTTTTGGCTACAGACGGCGCTTTGTCAGTTTCAGTCAGAGCTGTTGTCATTGAATCTGTCAGGTTTGGAGTGCTGGTTAATTTCAGCAAGGAGTGTTTTGAGTTATCGGGCTCTTTTTCTGATGTAGCAGGTTTACAATTATATTCGGATATTATTCTCCAGGTTGGAAAGAACATCATAGCTGTTCTTAACCGGAAACTCTTGTGTTATTCAGCTGCAGCATCAGGCACTTCGATTCATTTCTGGTTCGGGATACTGGCTTATGCTTTGGCTCTCTACAAGTTCTTCTGTTTCTGAAAGGCTGTTGGTGCAAGTATCAAAAAGGGCTTTTTCTCTGTTTCCTTTTGCTTTTGGGATGTTGTTCCCATCCCCATGGGTTGCAGTCCCATTCACACTACAGCTTTGATCTTGGATATTTGCAGCAGGAGACTCATCACCTTCTCTGGGATGAATTCTCTGGTGGGATCTTTGGGTGAGCTGCTCCAATTTTGATTTATAAAATCCATAGCTGAAGTGGAGGATTGAAAACATGGTCTTCCCCTTTACTACATTCTTAGCTGGGCAGGGTAGTGGAGAAAAATGGCACTCCTAGTTTGTGTAGAGCTTGCCTTTCATTGGCGTAAACTCCCTTCTATGATTGTTCAGGTCTCTGGAGTAGTCTGGGAAAATCATTATAGGGTGACTTTGCCAGTTTAATTGCTTTAGATCTCTGGCTCTTTTCAATATGTTTTCTTTTGTCGGAAGCGTAAGAATTTTGCTATAATCGGTCTCGGTCATTCGCCCATTTTTGGTAAAAGTGCTAGGATCAGTGGGCTCTTTCATTGTCAAAATGGATATCCCCTGGGAGTTTTAACACTTGTGGAAGAACGTGAGCTAAAAGGGGACACAGTCCCATATCTCAGCTTCTTCTGGGAAACCTATAAATCTGAGGTTGTTCCTACGTCCTCTGTTTTCAAGTCATTCGATTTTGTCAAATAAGGAGCGTATAAGGCTGTCTTGTTGTCGCAGTCTGTCCAAGTTGTCCTGCCAGGTCTGGGTGTTAGCTTATAATTTCTTTTCTATTGCTACAGATCTATCTTCTAGAGCTTTAACTTTTCTGTGTTTACTCCACTTTGATTTTCAAATCTTGGAGTTCAGATAAAAGTTGTTGGAACATAGTTTCTACTCATTCGATTGGCATAGTTGGCATTGTTGGCTCCATGATAGGTGATGCCACGAAGCCTGTGTTGTGATGTGCCTCTCTTCAGATTTTAGAGCGCAGTATTTGATTTGAAAGCATCCTTTTCTCTGTTTTCTGAGTGATAGTAATATTCAGGATGTTGTCCTCTATCGAAATATAAGCCTAAATGTCGAGACCCAGCTTTTCAGAATCGAGGTTTTGATGAATGAGGAATGGAGGGTAGAGAGCTGTCAAAATTGCCGTTCACTCCATGAGCGCTAGCCACCCCCGCCCGGCGCACTGTTTTATACCTTTAATTGTTTTATTCAGAAATTTGGTGCATGTCAGTGGCAATTACACAACACCATGAGGCAATGAACATGAGTTTTGATCCATCCCAGAAAAACCAGTAGAAGGATTTTGAGTTATTACAGATACTAGGCAGTGGCGCCTATGGAAATGTCTACAAGGTAAATATAGCTGGAAGCATACATGTTGAGTAAAAGGGCTGAATTCTCCAAAGCAGGCCTCTCTCAGTACCCAGCGAGGGTAATAAGGAACAGAATAATTGCAATTGGCATTTGCTTACTGCATTGGTGCGACCTGGGATGTGAAGGAAATGCCAGAGATCATGCTTCTGCCCATGGTATGCTCATCTAGCGAGTTGAAACATCCTCCAAAATTTATTTAGGAATAAGATTATTGCTTATGTCGGTCTTAAATTAAAACAAGGGTTATGTTATCCAAGGAAATCTTGCATGTCAAATTGTATATGGCCTGCTTCTGGCTAGGGACCCTATCTGAGTCACGAGGCAGAGCTGCTAGTGTTGCACAAAATCATCCCCTGCTTCATGTGTTCATGCATAGAGTTCCTGGCTTAACAATACTGCACATTTATTCATGTGTCCGTAAGAAAATGTAACAAGACAGAGAAGTGTGCTTTGGATGGAAACATCCAATGTGTAGTAAATGCCCATAAATTGAGTTAGTAAAGCTGAGTGAGTGCATCCAGAATGTGTACCACTAGAATCCATTCATTTGTACTGCTTTCACCAGTAAGGGGTCATTTATTTTAAAAATCCGGAATCAAGAAATGCCTTTCATTGGCCTTCCTAAAATTCTTAGTGTCTCAGGGCTATGTGTTTGACTGTCTCAGGGTTACATGTCCCCCATCAAATTACAGTAGTTCACATGCAGTACAAGGCAAACTGAGGTGACTGTTATGGGAGTTGGGCTGGACTTTGTTTGAATTGAAAAAAGGTACCAAGTTCTCTTTGCCTGATCACCCTGCACAGCTACAAAGGGCCGTTTATCCTGCCTGGCTGCAGGCGGAGTTCGCCGGTGCTCAGCGAGGATGCGGCGCTTAGCTCACCAGAGCTGCACAGTTTAAATCTGTGCTACAGACTGCTGCTACCAGTGCTCCACGGTGTTCAGTTTAAATTGCTGGTGAAGGAGATGCCAGTCGGGCTTCCCAACTAGTGTTTGACTGGATTTTATTTTTCCCGCCCACCCACTCTTTAAATGCACTCTAGCCCTCCCACATTTATGGTGGGCCTATCACACCCATTCCAGCTGGATTTCTGCTCTGTATTAATTGCTGATATTAGTGCCACTCCTTTGCACGGTCTGACTGCCCTTCCAGATCTCACCAAGTTTTTATGTACTGCTTTGTGCATGCTATAGCTGATTATTGTACCTGCCTGTTCCTATTCTCTGTTGACTCTCGGGCAGTCACTATAATTTGCTTACTAATTCAACTTAATGGTTACTAACTAGACCTGCTGTACTACATAACCCTGTGCCAGACAGATCTTACTCTCTGCTGACTCCCCCGTGGTGGTCAATAGAACTGTGCATTAGGCTGACTAGTGAGACAGATTACTGCACTTAAGTTAAGAATTTATCTGCTGAGTACTACATCTAAGTTTAATAATTTATCCGCTGAGTACTGCACCTAAGTTAAGATTCTCTTGCCTGCGTGGAGCAGTATTATTGTGTAGCTGTTATATGCTCTCCTGTGCTAGGCTCCCCTTCCTTTGGTCTGGTCCTGCTGTAGCATGCCTCCCCAAGTGGCAGAATGCTAAGGGCTTAAAAATTGGCCACCTCAATGTCTGCAGCCTTCTTGCTAACCTGTCAGACCTAATGGCCTGGGTCACCCACTATAATCCAGACATCCTGGGGATCTCCGAAACTTGGCTTAAGCTAGCCTCTCCAGACTCTGTCTGTACCCTCCCTGGCTGCCTTGTTATCAGGCAGGATAGAGCGAGTAACAAACAAGGTGGACTGTTGCTTTACTATAAACCCCACCTTAAGGTGATTGTCATATCTCACCCCTCCTCCCCTCTTGTGAGTTCTGACATGCCCTTCCTCTGCTGGGCAACACCAAGGCGCCACACTGGCCTGTGTTTATAACCCACTGAAAGCTGGTGTTCATGGCATCTCCCATCTCCTTGACTGCCTCAGTCCTAAGGTGGGGACTAGTGAACTCTTAGTGTTTGGGGATTTCAACCTAAACTGGCTGGGTGGCAATGCCAAAATTTACGAACCCCTCCTGTCTGGTCTTACCCTAGGTCAAATTATCGCTAAGTACACCTGATCCTCTTCCTCTGGGGTAAAGGGTACTCTTCTTGACTGGATGCTGAGTAACAGGCCAGACCGTATCACCACCTCTGGCATCTTCCCAGATTCCATCTTGGACCATTCTCCTACCTACTGTGTTTGGAAAGTCCTTACCCCTAGAGTACCCCCAAAAGTCATTCAGATGAAGGACTATTCAAAATTTAACCACAACAACTTCCTTGCTGACCTCTGCCAGTCTGACTGGTCCCTGGTTTATGCTGCCAGCGACCCCTCTACTGCTCTTGACTGCTTCCTATCCATATTTGCCCTATTACAAGATAGACATGCCCCACTCATAAAAAGAAGGGTGAGGCACTGTCACTAAATAGCTGCAAGGTGGACTGTTTGCACTAATGAAGCTTAGGGATAAAAGCTGGCAAAAATTTAAGGTCTCCTGGGACTTGTCAGACTTTGAGGAACACAGGCAACTCAGGAACTCCTGTAAGTGGGTGATTCACTTGGCAAAGAGTGAATTCTGCAAATCCTCCTTGAAGCATCTGACAAGAACCTAGGTGATTCTGGCACACCATCAAACACAGTGTAAGTGTTCCTGCCTGCCCCCAGGTCTCCAACATGCTAATCGGTGGAGTCAGCTGTAACAATGCCCTGACTATAGCCAATGCTTTTAATGTTCAGTTCTCCGACCTGTCTGACTTCACCCTCCGTCTTCCGTCTCCAATGATATGGGCCCCACTGGTAGCACTGTGCCCAGTCATCCTCCCCTCCTTTCTACTTTAAGTCTGTCTCCTGCAATGAGACATGGAAGATCCTAGATGGACTCTCTCCTCACACTGGAGCTGGGCATGATAACCTCAAGCCCAAATTACTTTTGGACCCTTGGCCTTTCCCCTCCTGTCCTAGCCTGGTTTCCAACTACCTCTCAGGCTGGCAACAGTACACAAAGCTCCAGAAAGCCCCATCCGGGCTCACACTGATTAAATGTGGGTGCCTCAGGGGTCTGTCCTTGGCCCCATACTGTTCTCCTCTTTATCAATCAGCTGCCCTCTGTCCCTGCCTCCGGCATGTCACCCTATATGCTGATGACCTTGGGCTGCTGCTGGCTCAAAGGATATCAGAGACATCAACACCAGTCTAAACTCTGATTTTGATCGCATTCAATCCTGGCTCAAGGCCAATAAGCTTGTCATCAACCTCCAGAAGATACAGGCCATGTTATTCAGCTCCCTTGCCATGGTCAGAGCTTGCCCGCCTATCTCAAAGTCACTGGAGCTGATGGCATCCCTCTATGGGTGGTTGACTCTTTCAAGTATCTGGGGTAACCCTTGACCCTCAGCTGGACCTCTTTCTGAACATACGAAATTCCTGCAAGGCCACAAACTGTACACTGGGTCTGGCGACAGGGCCAAAAGCTGCCTTACCCCAGCTGCCGGACTTGCCCTTGCAAAGGGGTTCTCCCCATGCTCAGCTATGGGTTCACCTCCTTCATGAATGCTCAAAAGCCTGGCTCACAAAATGGGACACAGCATACAACAATGTTTGTCACTTCACCCTGTCAGCCACCCCATCTCACCCATCACTGTCAACTCTACTCCAGGCTTGGGTGGTTCTCCCCAGTAACCATCGATCCTTTGTTATGGGCAACTTCATAGACAACATAATCCGAACATCCATCCCACCAGCACTTGCCGAACTGCTCAAGACTGCCCCTCTAGCTACTGACTGAGGTCCAGTGACTCCCAGGTTCTCAAAATCTCCAAAACTCGCACCATTGCTGGGATCACACCTTCGCGCCCTTGCCCCCAGAGCCTGAATCTACTCCTGCTCATGTAAGGGCTGCCCTCTCACATTTGCTTCAGGTCCTCCTCTGGGGCTACCTAAGACAAGCATCCTCCTGCCTTTGCTCTTAGCTGACCCTCCTCTGCAATGTGAGCCTGTGGCCCATTGACTATGTGGGTTATGCCGCATGTGTATAGTGTATGCCTATTAACTGTCTTGCTGATATATGTTTGCTTCTTCGACTGCCTCCTGCTGTTGCCATGCCTTAACTCTGTACTTGCTATGTGTTTGTTACTGCCTGTACCTGACTGTACCTTGTTTATTGCTGTATCTGGTCTCTGAATTGCTATTACCTGTACCTGCCTGTACCTTGTACTTCTCCTGGTTTGCACCTGAAAATAGGCACTTGACTGTCTAGCGTGCTTACCTGGTTAACAAAAGCTAAATAAATAAAGGGAATGGGCCAGGGGCTGACAGCAGTTTTAATACAGTCAGTTTTACTATGAAAGATATAAGTGTACTTGGAGTGCTGCGAGCTGTAAGATGAATATACTATCCTGCCTGCAAAGGTTGCAGGCAGGGAGACATCTGAAGTCACTGCAAGCTGATTGCTGCTCTGGATAGCCACATTCTGTGTTTGGAATGGCAACCAACTTCTTAGTGGGACATGGAAGGACAATTTGCAGCTGAGTGGAAGTCTGGGAGTATGGGTGTGTGTGTGAGGCAGCAAGAACACTAGCAGGAAGCACATTGAGTGCACTGCCAGGGCTGTGCAATGTACATCATCCTGCTTATGAAGGCCGGAGCGATACGTCTGCAACCACTGTTAGGTGGTCTGTGCTCTTGGGAGGCACCAGTGGGGTGTGAGGAGATGAGTAGGCAGCTGAGAAGAAAGGGAAGGCTATGCATGTGGTCACTAGGCCATGGGGGAGTGATTCTCAGGGATGGATAGGGTAGGGACTGTGAGTTCTAGTTGTAGGCATAGGGGATTGTACATAGTGGAGAAAAGAGGTAGCAGCTATAATCATTAGGGTGTACGGTTTCCCAGTAAGCACCAAAATGGGTACTGTATCATCTTCTGACTGGCCCTGTTTTTTTGGGGGTGGGTCAACAGGTGATTGGATATCCAGGAGTGGGCAAGAACATACCAGTACTGAGCCCCACTGGTGCAGCCTCTGGTAGCAACTCCCACACAAACACAGCAGAAGACAGTAAACAGGTGCACTCACCAGTAACCAGATGTATAGTACTGCATCAAATTTCATCTGAATTTATTAAATCCAAAGTAAATAACTACACATCAAATAGCACAAGGTGTAACAGAGTTAGGTGCCCCTGCGCTGCAACCAAACTGCGTCTTCTGCAGGGGCAAGAAGAGTAACAAAAGTTAGGGAAGAGTGTCTGGAAGGTAGTAGTCATTCAGACTCAGTTGTTAGAGCAATGGATGAAGTGAAGGTGATATTGTTGGACACAGAATATGCCTTCCTGCAGCATGGCTTGAGTGAGTGCTATCCAGGGCCAAACAACACAGCTAGGTGAAGGAGTAGACTGCATCATCCATGTTGGCAGGAATGACATAGGATGCACACGCTTTGATGACATAAAAAGTTATTCATGGAACTAGGGATATTTTGAAGGGAAATGAAGGTATCTAGGGTGATCTTTTTCTGAGATCTTTCCAGTTCTTGGGGCTAGTGAGAAGCAGCAGCAAACACTTAGGCAGGCTAAAGGTCTGGTGCAAGAGAATTTTTTTTTTTCTGGCCAGCTGGAGGATCTTCTGTGGCAAGAGATGCTTATACATCCAGGATGGCTGCACCTTTGCTAGAGGGAGTGGGGTACTAGCCAGGAATATGAACAGGGCACTTAGGAGGATTTAAGCTAGAGAACTGGGCAGGGATGAGCTGGCAGAGAAGGAACATGGGCAGAAAGCAAATACAGGAGAACATTGCGGTAAGGACAGCAGAAAAGCTGAGGGGAGAGAAACCTGGGAGGTCAAGAAAGCATGGAGGTGAAACTATCCTCACTTACATGCAGGCCAACATGAACAGCGACTCAGCAGAATGGGTGCACTTCAAGGCCTAATGCATGTTGAGGGCCAGGACTAAGTGGCCCTCATTGAGCCTTAGTGGTGGTGGTTTGCTGGTGGTGGTGGTGGGGAAAATGACTGAGACATCAGGATAGAGTGATACAGACTATTACAGAAGGCTAGGCCTTACAGGAAATGTGGAAGGTGGCACTTTCATAAGGAAATAAGTCACTGCAGAGGACAATGATGACATGGTGAGACCATGTCATAATGTCCATCTAAGTCAAGCGAAAGGGGCAAAATGCTCATCCTGGAAGAGTGTTACAGGCCCCCAAACAAGTCCATGAAGTATGGTGCAAGTGGTTGGGGAAATAATGAGAGCAGCCAAACTGGATGCAGTGTGTAGGAACAGAACTAATTTGAGTTAAATATTTTATTATAATATTATTATATTCTTAATTGTTATTCTATATCCTTATATTGGCTTACTTATTAAGTCCTATAAATGTTTCTGGTCAAATTAATGTCTAAATGAATCTTTAAAACAAGGGCAATGCTGCTTAAAGCTTAAATATTGAAATGGAGGAATGATGCCATAAAAGGGAATACAGCATACATGGTCAACCCCAAGAAAAAAAAAAGTTGTTTCAGTGATAGTCTGTTTAAATTGAATGTCCTCTTCCAATTAGTAGCAGAAGAGCTTGAAACTTGACATAATTCTGATCTTGTTTTTCAGTACCAGCCCGAGCAAATCTTAGAGGTTAACATAGATTCAGACTGGCTTTAAGAAATTAAAACTTTTATTGATAGAAAATATACAAAAACTCTGATATATTTAAAATTATACAGGTTATTGGAAATGCATGCATCTGCCCAGTGAATAAGTTTTAAACCCATCAACAAAGTGTATTGTGAGCTATTTACAAAATCTGTAGCCCCAAAACTGTTTCAAATACATTGACAAGTTTGATGTCTATAGTAAGCTGACCTTGCCACCTTTTCAATGGAATGAGAGTTGAAGTGTTTATCTAATAGAAATAACTAGTTGAGTGGATTATAAGCCTCTGGATAGCAACATGAGGTCATGGTTTATTTACTTTAAACAGAGAAGATCCTGTCTTAAAGAAGTTTTATTAAATTTACACAGTTCTAATGATAGCAGGTATGCCAAACCAATATCATTTTAAACAGACAGGAAAATGTACTTGAAATCTGTAAATACTTTTAGAGATCTATAAAGGAAACAGTTTTATAATGCTTTTATAAATTATAGATTTTATATTAGGATTGACACCATCATGTTTGGTCTCAAATTAATCCTGTCCTTAAGTTGCTTCTAAAATGTGAGTCTTGTATATGTACAATGGTGCACATAGATGCAAGAATGAAAAGTTGTTTTATATCAAAATAATTTTTCAGGATGAGGTCATATTGATAACAAATGGCTTAGGAGGGGCTAGCAGTAACACCCTCAAAGAGTACTCAGACCAATCATAACTTGATGGTGATGTCACCCAGCAAGTGGAACATAAATGGACGCTGGCAAAGCCGCCCAGAACTGCTTAATTTTTGGTGTGTGAAGACCTGTGTTGGATGTCTTTGGATGAGCTTGGACTTGTACTAGGCCAAAAGCCTGAAGCCACACCTGCTTGGAACATTATTTGGTCTTGGACATTGCCACTGCAAGGGGTACTAAACCAGCTGCTGAAACTGACTGTTACAGAAAGGACTTCTTCCAGTATTGGATTAAGTAGGCCTATGTTTTGCATACTGAGAATTTGGACTAAAAGTAATGTTTTAGAATGTCTGTTAAAAGCCTGAACAAGAGACTGACTTTGGAATTTACCAGCCAGCAAACCTGCAGTGCTGTTAAATAGCAGTGAGTCCAGAGTTGCAGGTTCAAAAGCAGAAATGAACTGAAACAGAAAAGAGTCACAGGGTCCAGTTACCCAAAACAACATTGCTGTCCACAGGAGAGATCTTTCTACAGACTGTGCTGAACTGCTAAAATCTTGTCTGATTTTTCCCACCAAATCCTGAAGTGACTTTTGATGATTTGTGACGCCAGCAAGAAGGATCCTACCTGCATTGCTTCATTGATGTCAAAAGACTCTACAGTTCCAGGTTCGAGGGAAAAAGACAGCAGACTAAAGCCAAACTCACCACCAAGGACATTTGTCATCCAAACCAAAAGTTCTCACAAGACTTTGAAAGTCAAAAAGTAGAAGACCCCATCTACAGATAACTAAAACGTAAGTATTCCTTTATCATACTTTTAGTACTTATTTGGCCATCTGGGGTGGTAACTTCCTGCATTTTAGCTCCAAACCTTGGTTATATGGTTAAGTTAGAATTTAAATCTAAAGAAAATACATTTTACATGCTATAAAGTTTAAACAAGTATCACACCAAGATCGTCTGAAACACTAGTGTAATGAGTTGCACGTTCTCATAGTAAAAATAAAGGATCATGCTATTTATAAGTATGCTAAAGAAATAGTATAATCCATCATTTATTATGCTGAATATTGCTTATTTATTTACATTGCTTATTGCTGAAATTTGTTTTATTTGTTTTATATAATTTACTCGAGTTTCTAAAACCTGTTTTATTTACATTGTACTTTATATTTACATTATTTTTATTATGCTTGATATTTATGCTAGTTATGAATATTTAGGACTTGTACATATGTGAATAAAATATGTTTATCTCTTATATAATCCAAGTGTGACAACAGTGTTTTTCACCATCATTTTTGAATCTGGAGAGCATAGGATAATATCACATGTGAATATTTATTATTTATTTATTTTTAATGTTACTTTTTCTCCCATGGGGGTCCCAGTCAGCCTCATTGTCCTTGCATCCCTGTGATCTGGCCACTGTCTGACCCGCGCCATCTCCAACTGAGGGCAACCACCGACACTCCCAGGCTTACCCCTGTGGAGGGGGCGGTGGTCGATCAACTCCCCACCACACAACGGATCCGCTCAAGGTGGTCCTCAGAGCAGAGCAGCACATTGCAGATGGCCATCAAGCTGCAGCAGCTGGGCCTCCCTTTTCTGTATTCTGCTGGAGGCAGGCGTGCAATGCTCGGAGGGCTCCCTGCGCACGCTGCCTGCATGTAGTGCGCCTGCTGACTGCCCTGCCTACCACCCCATTCTACCAGGCCAGATGTGCTGACACCCAACCTCCACTAGGTGTCAGACTTACACTGGACACTGTACCCTGACCCACCCTGGGAGAGGAGAGCAGTCCATAGGATGCTCGATCCACCCTCCCCTGACGACCCCAGCAGCCCAAGCTCGCTGGTGTGGCATGAGATAAGGCATCCAGCACCTCAACCCTCAGCGCCACCAGGCCAGCTAATATTTATTATTTTTGGTAATTTATGAAATAATTTTTGGGTAAGGCCGAGGTGAATCCAAGTGCATTCTTATACAAAGTGATATTATAAGCCTTTGTTCCTGACAGGTGGTCCAGGGGACTTCAATCTCTGGCATGGAGGCTGCATAGCCTAGTTGCAGAGGCTGTGTAGCCTACTGGTTAGAGTACAGAGCTGGGAAGATGAAGACCTGGGTTAAAATATCACTGCAAACACTAGTTTGAGCAAATTACCGCATTAACCTCCCTGTGCTTAACCTACTGTCCAGCTCATGAGCTTTTCTTAAGGGAAGGGAGGGACGCCAAAAAGCATCAGGAGCTTTGATGGGAGAGAAGTGGATACTAGTCCATTTTCTGAGGAGAGAGTCCAGAAAGTACTGATAAGCTGATGATGAACAAAGCTATGTGGCCACATGGGGTGCATCCAAGGGTGCTAAGGGAGCTCACAGAGGTACTTCCTATGCCTCTAATGGACCTATTTAACAGATCACTGCAGACTGGAGTGGTCCTGGAGGACTGGAGAAAAGCAGATGTAGTCTAACTTCACAAAAGCAGTAGCAGGGAAGAGGTGGGCACTTATAGGCCTGTCAGCCTGACATTGGTGGTGGGTAGTTAATGGAAATGCTGCTAAAGGAAAGGAATGTGGAATATATTGAATCCAGGGGATTACAGGATCTGAGGCAGCATGAATTACAGGGGGAAGTCATACCAAATAAATCTGATAATCTCTTTGAATGGGTGTCCAAGGAGTTAGATCAGGGGAGTGGTGGATGTGGCCTTCCTGGATTTCAGCAAGGTTTGACACCATTCCACATGGGAGACTGGCGAGAAAGCTAGGTAGCTTGGGGGTGGGCAACAGTGTAGTAACCTAGGTAAGAAATTGGCTAGATGAGTGGAGATGGAGTAGTGGCAAACCGAGTTTGCTCCGAGGTAGGGAGGGTGACCAGGAGGTGCCTCATAGTTTAGTGCTGGATTCAGTTCTCTTTAATGTCTTTATCAGTGACATAGCAGAGGAGCTGGAAGGGAAGGTCTGCCTGTTTGTAGATGCCACCAAGATCTGCAACAGGGTGGACGCCTGGGAGGAGTGGAAAGGATGGGCAAACGAGATATGAAAAAAACTGGATGAGTGATCAAGGGTGAGGCAGCAGTGTTTTGATGCAAACATAGAATATAACAGCAGATAAGGACTGCTTGGCCCACCCAGTCTGCCCATTTCTCCACTGTAATGCTGCAGACCCTACTTGGTCTTCAGCTTTACCCTCCCTTTTCTAACCACTAAGGTTCCCTTATGCGTATCACATGCATCCTTGAATCCGTTACAGTTTTGCCCCGACCACCTCCACTGGGATGCTGTTCCAGGTGTCCACCACTCTTTCTGTGAAGAAGTACCTACGTTTCCCCTGAATCTACCCACCCCTGCAGCTTTATAGCATGACCTCTTGTTCTTGAGCATCCTTTTTTCTGAACAATGCTTCCTCTTGTATCCTATTTACACCCATGAGTTATCTGAAAGTCTCAATCATTGCCCCCTCTCCTACTTTCCTCCAGTGTACATATTGAGGTCCTTTATTCTTCCTCATAGGGCTTTTGATGGCAAGCCCTGCACCATTTTAGTTGCTCTCCTCTGGACTGCTTCTATGCTGTCTATGTCCTTCCGGAGATGTGGTCTCCAAAACTGGACACAGCACTGCAGGTGAAGTCTTATAAGGTGAGGGCAAAATAATGCACTTAGGTCATAGAAACCTGGGAGTGCAGTACAAAATGAGTGACTTGATGCTGACAATGACCAAGCAGGAAAAGACCTGGGGGTAATCATGCTAGATGACTTAAAGATGGCTAGGCAGTGTGACAAGGCAGTTGGGAGGACTAGTGGGATGCATTGGAGGGTTTCACCAGCAGAATGAGGGAGGTGGAGTTGCCCTTATATAGATTACTAGTAAGACACCACCTTGAGTATTTTGTGCAGTTCTGGAGACCACATCTTAGGAAGGACATAGAGTGGAGGTGGTCCAGAGGAGGACTATCAAAATGGTGCAGGGTCTGCATCAAAAGCCCTACGAGAAGAGGCTAAAGGACCTCAATATGAACTCCTGGAGGAGAAGAGGAGGGATGGGGGAATATGATAGAGAACTTTAAATATTTCATGGGTGTTAATAAGATACAGAAGGGGAGTATTTTCAGAAACAAAGCTGCTCTAGAACAAGGGGACATCCTATGAAACTGGAGGGGGTAGATTCAGGAGAGATGTGAGGAAGTATTTATTTATTAATTACATACAAGACCCTTCAAACAGTGCCTATTTTCAAAGGATCTGGAGTCAGAATACATTGTAAGGTAACAGAGTGAGATGAGTACAGTTTGATAAATACATACATATATACAGACTTTAGAAGGATAGGTAAAAACTGCACACTTGCTACAGGTAGGGAGGAGGGGAGGCGACAGTGTTCACAGAAAGAGTGGTGGTTTCCTGGAACAGCCTTTCAGTGGAGGTGGTGGGGGTGAAAACAGTGGTGGGGTTCAAAATGCCTGGGATAGGCACAAGGAGTCTTATGGGTAAGGGGGGAGACAGCGCCACAGATCAAATGGGTCTACAGCAAAATGAATTTAGAAAAAAATGGGCAGATTGGGTGAGCAAAGCGGCCCTTATCTGCTGTCAGTTTCTATGTCTCATAGACTGGCATCTTGAGAGGGCCAAAGACAGGGCTGACACCAAATTCCTGTCCACCTTCAAGGGCTTCTTTAATACCTACAGCAGCATGTCCAACTGGGCCCAAGGTTTGAGGTCACCCTTATCCTTGTTCCCAGTAGTGGGCATCGATCATCTCCAGTACTAAAATCAAGGAACTGAGGGAGGCAGTGGTTATAGCTGGGTAACCTTCTCCCGTGACAGGGAAAACTAGCTGGGCCTTGTCCCTTCCATGATGTAGGACCTGGTGTCCAGGAGTCAGAGTAGTTACATGAAGCTGGTAATGCAGAGCATATGTGGTGTTTGTTGACAACGGTGCTCAAAGTAGCTGCAAAGTTCTGCATTACAAAAGCAGTAAGGGAAACAGGTAAAAAGTAGTCCCTGGCTCAGCAGATACCTAAAGCAATGTATTCTGAGGCAAAATAAGGTCTGTGACTGCTGGAAAGAGAGTGACTGCTTCCAGGTGTTTGACTATGTGTAGTTCAAATGCTACACAAAGTCTGCACTTGCCGGGCAAAGCCCCCTTTAGGGCTCTTTAGCAAAGCTGATAGCAGACTTCTTAGCGGTAGGGACTGTGGATGGTTCAGAGAGGCAGCAGGTGGGTCATAAGGGAGTTCCAAAACCACAAGAGGTGTACTTCACTGTTTTGATAATTGAGGAAAATACAGTGGGTGCTGACTGCAGTACAGGCTAAATATCATCCTATACATTATGTAGGGAGCCACAGGATCACACAACAGCTTTGCAAAGTAGTTCTGGAGAGGAACAGTTTTGTTCTGTGACATACAGAGTGGCTTCTGCATCATGGAGCTTGATTTTGGCTGTAGCTTGCACAGCATGTGGCACTGGCTCCACATTGAAAGAATGTGAATGCAGCAAACACATAGAGTGGCTCAGTTCTGTTCCATAAAGCTTGTTTGGCCGTAGTTTGCAGAGCACATGGTACCGACTCCACATTGGCAGACTGTGAATACATCAGCCTGTCAGGCAAGATGGGGTGAGTTGACACTGACCTGAAATGCATCAGTTTCTGTAAAGGTGCTGCTACTTCCTGGTCGGCTGCAGGAAAAGATACAGATCCATTCCTGTTCATCTCGGTGTTCACCCTTCTCGTGATGGCCTGAACAGCGAGAGCACTGGTGATCTTTCAGTGCACAGTCCCTCCCACAGGTTTGTTTTCAGCTTGACGTGTGGCAATGTCTCTGCACCGTGCAGACTGAGGCAAGGGAGATTGTTGCAGATGCTGCTTTCATTGTAAGGCAGAGCTGTGAAAGACTGCATGTCAACATAGTCAAGGCAGCAACTAGTATCAAGCAGGACTCTGGGCTGTTTGTGGAAGGGTTTCTGTCACAAGAGGAGCTTTGTGATGCAGCTTTTGATTTTAGATCTTGTTGCAGTGTCAGTTGTACTATTGCATTTTGCCATACTATGCTATCTAGTCTTGGCTGTGAGGACCAACAATCTGGAATCCGACTTGGGGAGGAATGAAGAATGAACCTTTGGGTTGCACAATAGCTTTTGTCTATGGAGTCCAAGTCTTTGGGTTTCAGGAGCTGAAGAGAAATGTGGGTGGCAATGGATGTAGATGATTAGGTGCCCGTGAGCCAAAAATGGACAGTGGCTGTCATTGTGGGCCTCAGCGGTCCCATTGCAGTGGTCTGCGAAAACACCTGGGGCAGGAACATTTGGGCATGTCCATTGAGGAGGAGGCTTTTCTTAGCTGGAGCCAAATATAAGCCCCACAGGTGTGTATGTGTGTGTGTGTGTGTTGGGGGAGGGGCTTGGATGGAGCACATCAAGGGATACATAGATCTACACAATGAGAAAGATTACTTGCCAAATCACTTTCTTGTGATATTGACAGTTAAGGTGTACAGTATGGTAGCTGGAGTAGATGAAAAGCACTGTGGCACAAACGCTGGGCCTTCATCTACCTTGTACTTCTACCTTCAGTTCTGAGAGTGAGGCTGCAGCTGTCAGGAGATTGTGCTTTCTCCATGGCTGTGCCTACTCTTTGGAACTTGCCCTAGGGTATTTGAGAGAGGCCCCTAGGTGGAAGCCTTAAGAGGGGCTCAATACATTTTTATTTGAAAAGCATTCAATTTATTACCACATGAAACTTTTGATGGCTGTCTTTTAGTTATTAATCTAATGATTCAAAGATTATTTGAATTTGCTAATGTTTGTGCTGTGCATTGTAATGTTTTTATGTATCCAAAGACGAATGTTTTATTTGTATTGTAATGTGTGGATTGTACAGCGCTCTGAACCCCAGGAAGGGTGCTTTAGAAATAAGGTCTATCTATCTATCTTTCTATGTCTCTATCTATCTATCTATCTATCTATCTATCTATCTATCTATCTATCTATCTATCTCTCTCTCTCTCTCTCTCTCTCTCTCATCTATCTCACTATCTATATGTCTGTCTGTCTGTCTATCTACCTGTCTGTCTGTCTGTCTGTCTATCTATCTATCTATCTATCTATCTATCTATCTATATATCTCTATCTCGCTATCTATCTGTCTCTATATCTATCTATCTATCTTGCAATCTATCTGTCTATCTCTCTCTATCTATCTATCTCTCTATCTTACTATTATCTATCTATCTATCTATCTATCTATCTATCTATATCTATCTACCTATCAATCTAATCTACCTACCTACCTGCCATGTGCTGTATGTCTCAACTGCCTGGCTAATTTTGGAAATAATATCACAAGAAAGTGATTCTGGCAAGCAGTCTTCATGGTTGCTTGAAACTATGGATCCCTTTGGAGTGCTCCATCCTTGTCCCATTGCTCACTGCCTGTTTTGTTTGTGGATTGTTCATTCTTCTGCAGCCTCACCCTTGGTGCACTATCTCTACCCATCACCGCTCTCTCCATGCAAATCTTTCTCTCACACTGTTACTCCTTCCTGGCCAAATGCTGGCTTGCCACTGTTCTCAGCTCTCCTGTCTTCTTAATCCTGCCAGCCCATCCTCCTAGTCCCTCCCAACACTTTGCTGTAAATATGTAGCAGGTCACTCAGCTTTTTCTGCCACATTCCAGCACTGTGGAATACCCTCCCTCTCCCAAGCCTTCTCCCATCCTCCCTGAATTCTTGTTAAACTACTCCTATCACATTTCTCAAAAGCATGTGCATGCAGTTAGGCTTCATGCTCACTTGCCCAAGGAACATCTTGTGCTAGTAACACATTTCAGAAGTGTGTCTGTGTTGGCAAATGCAGGGCATGCTTTAGTAGGTGCGCTCTCATTCCCCAATAAGCCAGCGTGCTAGCAGTGACACCTGTATTATGCAAAGTGGACACACTTCAAGAAAAGTGCCACTGCAATCAAAGACAAGCTCATCATGCAGTGGCACTGATGAAATGCCTCCCAATGAGCATTTCCTGGTGAAGCATTTAAATAAACATGGCAGCAGCTGCTGCCATCTGCCACACAAATCCCAGAAAGCAGACTTTTGGGGTGCCCATTCCCCTGTCAGCATGTTTAATACCCCTCCCAAAATTGTGTGTCATACTGGGGCCCACCCCAGTGTGCTTCCCTGTGTTCAGAAGGAAGACAACCACATCATCATGTATCTGCCCTGCCCCACTCCCATTGTGTGCCACACTGAGAGCCCATCCCATTGTGGCCAACATCACCCCCTCAAAGTCATGGGATATACTGGGAGCCCACCCCAGTGTGCTCAACATTTTCTTACACCTGTAAAAAGGAAACTGTCCGCTGTGTTTGTTTTTTTAATTATTTTTATTATCTGAAAGAAAGAAAATGGCCCCTCTGTCAGGTCCCTCCCCAACCTGCACCCACCCTCTGCACACCCCACCACCTCACCACACCCCTTCACACCATACTTATCTCTGGAGGTTGGCGTGATCTTTAGTGGAGCGGGAACACGTCTGCACTCTTCAAAGCCAACTGCGAACTGAAGAAATGCCGGTAAGCTGTATAATGGCATAAACGGGGGTCAACTTAGGTGGATATTCCGCATTATTTTGAATTTTGGCTCCAGATTTTCAACATGGGGGCTTGGGACCCCACCTCATGAACACATGCACTATCATCTTGTTACTCTGTCCACAAGGTCATTTCACAGTCACTGCACTGAATCACCTTTTGGGTCTGATTGATGAAATGACTGTACCACTGTTCATGAGGAGGGTCCCAAAAGCCTATCTTGCAAATTTGGTGGAATAATTCCAAAATGACCGTAGTTATGAGCATGTGTTGCCCAGTTTCAATGCATGCTCAGAATTTCGACAATTTTAATATTTTCATTCCAGATTTTTAACATTGCCATTTTTTTCACCTCCTCATGAACAGTACAGCTGTTATTTTCACATCCTGCCTGAATGTGTATATATGCATGTGGTGCACAATGGCTGCTGGTCATCAGAAATCAATTTTCAGGACACATTAACAAAATCACATGCTCACGATATTGTCAGAGTTACAGACTTGGTCTTCTGCAGACAAAGTATTTTACAGTAATACTCCTACATTGCCTGCTTCAAGGATTGAACCAATTGTTAAACTGTCTCCCCCAATTTACTTCTTTGTCACAGATTTTTTAAGCCATGTCCAAGTGCCAAACACCACTGCAAATACCTGAACATTAGGTATTGACAAATGCTTATTTTAATATACCATTCCACATAAAATGCTTGAATTTTGCTCTCTTTTCCACTCTGTTCCATGTTCTGTTTTCACATCAGTCCCTGTCTCTTTGTACTCTGTAGCTGCACATTCCCTTGTGTGCCTTCCGCTTCCGACTTTGGTGCTTCCTGCTGCTCCAGAAAGTATTTGCAACAAAGCGTAATGGAAATCTTGAGAGAAAAAATTAATTTGGTTACTAAAACAGTGTCTTCTATGGACTACATCAACAAAGTGGTTCAAGGAGAAGGTTATAAGAACAAAGCTAGCGGAAAGATTCTTTTCTTATAGTGGACCTAAAGTGCTCGATCAATTAGTTCAACAGAAGGTTCAATCCATCTGTAAAATATCAAGTGATTAAAAGGAATCTACAGTAAATAAGAATTTATGGTCATCTACTGCATGTAAGTGGTAGTTATACAAACATTGATCAGTACTGAGATACCTGGGCATACTGAGGCAGAATCACATTACAGTCAAAGCAAATTGTAACTGAGTGCCTCAGTGGTACCTCAAGGTACCTCGAAGTAGTCAACTTTTAGATAATTACCATAAGGAGACCAGTACTTAGGTAAGTTCCCACCCCTGAAACCTGACTGCCCAATTTAGCTTTTGGCAAGAAAAATAAAATTAAGTGTCTGCGCTTACTTGCTACAACGTTCATAAACTCTGCTGGCAGGCAACATGGCGAAGCTGCACGGTGCCATCTCATGTTAGTGTGAGGTGCTGCACTGCTCACTCAGCATACAAGCGAGCAGTGTGGCGCTCACACTAACATGAGATGGCACCATGCAGTGCCTGCCTCATGTTGCCTGCTGGCAGGAACCCATAATGTTATGATGAAAATAGTCACAGACACTAATTTATATTTTCTTGCCATAAAACAATCAGCAGGTAAAGGCTGAGGGGAGGCTTCTACAAAATATATTCTCCTAAATATATGACTATTATCTAAACTGTGTGCCATGTAGTTGATTCATAGTGCTCTGTTTATGCATTTTATTTATTGTGTTTTATGTAATGTTATAATTCTATTGTACCTTTCTCTAAAGCGTAGCTGAAAATGGATCTTTATGATGCAGCCCACCTTCCTGGTTAAACGGAACTAACTAACTGACTAACTAACTAACTACTGTAATTAACTACTCTGCCTAAATAAATAAACATGTTGGTTGTTTTCCAATTCATTGGGTACAGTATGTGAGGCAGTGTTGATAAATGAATGACATGAACATAGAACAATTTCCAGAATTCAGCCACAGGATGATGGGACTCCTACTATTATGGAGAAACAGTCCCGACATTTGCACACCGCATAATCATGCACCACCCCACCCGCTGATATAGTACCTGTTTGCTTTTGGATGCCAATACTGATGCAGACTCCAGTTTCACTTGTTTTATGGAGGGCGATGCTGAACAGTTGCCTTGCTGAGATCAATGACTGGATTGCCTCCAGCTAGTTGTGGCTGAACCCGATGAGACGGAGGTATTGGTGGTGAAGTCGAACAGAGTGTGGGATAGGATGGCCTCTGGCACAGAGACTGGACTTGTTCTGGATCTGTCCCATTGAAGGCCTCCTCTGGGAGTGCAAAGTCTTGGTGTCATTCTGGACAGGGGATTCACGATGGAGGTGCAGGTGTCTTCCACTGTCCATTCCTGTTTATTCCATCTCAGGAATGTTGCCAGGATATAGCCCTTGTGCCGCCTCTGGACCTCCCCACTTTGATACACCTTGGTGACATCAAGGCTTGACTACTGCAATGTGCTCTACCTTGGTGTCACTGGAGGATCTCTATGCAGACTGCAGCTAGTACAGAATGCAGCTGCCAGGTTACTACAGGGGAAGCCTAAATATTGTCATATTACACCAGTACTGCATGAGCTTCACTGGTTGCCAGTCAGGTGGAGGATTCTCTTTAAGGTGGGTCTTCTCACCTACAAAGCACTACATGGCCAGGGCCCTGGTTAACTGACGTATCTTCTTACACCAGCTGTCTCTGTCTGTCCCTCCACTCCTCCTGTAGGAGCCTCCTGGTGATTCCCGGATCGACAAAAATGGCTGGTGACAGGGTTTTTAGTGTCACTGGCCTGGTCCTGTGGAATTCACTGCCCCTTGTAGTTAGGACCCATCATTGGAGATTTTCAAGGCCTGCCTCAAGGCCCTCCTGTTCACCCAGGCTTATCCCAACCTGGCCCTTTTAATTGAGACCATGATGCTGTGGTCTCGATCTCAGTCCTTGGCCATCCTGTTTTATTATCCCCTAGTATGGAAATTAATGTTGAAATGATATTTATTTGAGCCTAGCTGTGTCTATTTATTTGTTTATTTTATTTGTCTGTACGGCACCCAGAGCCTCTGGGATTGGTCGTCTTTTTAAATAAAATTTGCCTTGTCTTGCCTTTATGGCTTTGTTTGCAAGATCACATTATAAAAGATAATGATACAGTGTACAATTTACATTATATCAATATCACATATAGTCATTTGTAAACTCCTGTGACAAACATTTTTACTATTTAGACTGGGTTCACTCCATTTTCCCAAAATGACCCCTCTCACAATGGAATATCTCACCAGTGTGTCCTTTGACATGCAGTGCTCCTGTACTGGGTTCATCATTGAAATTCTTTGCTGAATCACATTCAAATACAGTACTGTAGCACTGTAGTGAAGGATGGCAGTAGCAAGAAACCAAACTGGATGGCCAGCACCTCCAAATAGTTCTGTAATCCGAAAGTATACACACATACAAAGGCTTTCCTGTATGTATCAGCATCACATGGATACACTTGATGAGTGGTAGATTCCATACACTGTTAAGTACAAAAGATTCAGTGCTAGAGTGCATGTCTCAATAACATTTGGCCATTACTGTATCATAGGTACTGCATAGAATGTAAGATTTAATGTCCTCTACATCTTTGTATCAGTACAGGGTGTAAATATTGTCCTGAAGATGGCAATGAGGCAGGCAATAAGTCAGGATACTTCTACATCCCATGCTAACACAACCACCACCAAATCCTTTCAGATAGGACATCACTACCAGCGTACTGGATCTCAACGCAGATGAGAAGTCCTGTTGGAACAACATAGGTCAGACATGGCCAGTTGTTGACTATTCTGTAAGTGTTGCTCACCATGCCTCAACCCATTGGGAATGGAGCAGCAAACCCTGGAAACATCAGCTTTGGATAATTTTTAGCTTGTAATATGGAAGGAGTTGGTTGCCCTGGATCTGTTAGGTAACAAACTGGGGTATGCCATGATTAAATTAGAATCTGGCATGAATTATGCTACACAGATTGGAGGAATTAAATACAGAAATGACTTTGCATTACAATGGGGCAGATTATATAGGAAATTGTGTTCTTTAAAATTGTATGAGACACTATTTGTAGTTAGAAGAAAATACAAAATCACACATGCCCACACAATGCAAAGCATCATGGGTTGCATATGCAAATCACCACAGAATGTTATGCTGGTCAACTTTAAGCAGAATTGCATGGTGCGAAAGGCCTCTCACACAGTTTGCAAAGGGTGCTAACAGATGACATAGACACGTGTTTAGTCCTACCAGGACTCATCAGTATGCCAAATCAGTTTGACACCCCAGTGGAATGGACCAGCTACCCTAAGACAGTGTGTCTTGGATATGTTGTGGTGAACCCATTAAAATAAAAAAATAAAATAAAAAACTTTGTCTTTAAATGGCTTTTATTTTAATGGGTTCACACCAGTTGTAGAACCCATTAAAATAAAAAAATAAAAATAAAAAGCTTTGTCTTTTAAATAGTTTTTTTATTTTAATGGGTTCACCACAACATATCCAAGACACACTGTCTTAGGGTAGCTGGTCCATTCCACTGGGGTGTCAAACAGATGAGGCATACTGATGAGTCCTGGTAAGACGAAACATGTGTCTATGTCATCTGTTAGCACCCTTTGCAAACTGTGTGAGAGGCCTTTCGGCACCATGCAATTCTGCTTAAAGTTGGACCAGCATGACATTCTGTGGTGATTTGCATATGCAACCCATGATGCTTTGCATTGTGTGGGCATGTGTGATTTTGTATTTTCTTGAAACTTGGCTTCCCAGCCAAATGCCCTTTGGGGTAACCCTTGCCTCAGTGTTTGCGCACAGAGGTTCTTTGTCTTTTAAATAGTTTTTTTATTTTAATGGGTTCACCACAACATACCCAAGACACACTGTCTTAGGGTAGCTGGTCCATTCCACTGGGGTGTCAAACAGACGAGGCATACTGATGAGTCCTGGTAGGATGAAACACGTGTCTATGTCATCTGTTAGCACCCTTTGCAAACTGTGTGAGAGGCCTTTCGGCACCATGTAATTCTGCTTAAAGTTGGACCAGCATAACATTCTGTGGTAATTTGCATATGCAACCCATGATGCTTTGCATTGTGTGGGCATGTGTGATTTTGTATTTTCTTGAAACTTGGCTTCCCAGTCAAATGCCCTTTGGGGTAACCCTTGCCTCAGTGTTTGCGCACAGAGGTTCTTTGTCTTTATTTGTAGTTAGGCTACTTATTAGTGGATATGTTCATCCTAATCCAGAGCCGGATCGTAGCATGAATAATTATCTTAACTAAGGATCTCCTAACAGAAGAAGGTTTTTGTTTAATTAATATTAATGCAGAAAACCTATTGGGGAAGTCTGATTAACTTAGGGAATGGGTAATACACTAAAATCCCAATATAGTAATTGTTACTGAATCATGGTTGCATAAGTAAATTGCAGAGAATTAAATTTCCGTACAAGGCTTTTGGACGTGGAGAAAAAGAAATAAAAGAGGGGAAGGGTTATAATTTACACGGCTAACCACTTGAAGGTGAGAGAAGATGAAAATCAATTGGAATGGAAAGGCTCAGAAGTCTTAATTTTGGAAATTAAATAGTTTGCTAAACCTGTTTTGTTAATAGGTATGTATCGCCCCTCCCCCCAAACCAATGTCAAAGTATTTGAACCTTTGCAAGAATGTTTGGCTAATTATATGAGTACCCATGAGTTATTATTAGTCAGAGATTTTAATGTACTGTAGATTGGTTTAAGGTCAATGAGAAACACAGATTAATGAAACTTTGTTTTATTTATTTGTTTGTCAGAAATCGGAATTACAAACCTTTAAGTCAAAGACTCATTTCCAAAGGCTCCATGTCGTATTACACATTGAGAGTAACTACACATAATACATTTTGAGGGCAGGTACATACATTCAGACATAAAATGTAGTGTAACTGCTAATCCTCCTCTCTGGCCTAGCCCCTCCCAGAGCTGCTCTAGACTGGTCTTTGACAATGTCTTCTCCTAGACAGCACCCACAAACTCCATTCCCCAGCCTACAGATCCACTGACTTCTCAAACAGCTGTTATTACTGCTGAATCTGTATTCAATGCATGGTACCACTACTCATAGCCACCAACTGTATAGGAAAGTTTCATTACTGGTCATTGTATTCTGCTATTTGACAATGCTCCTGAGGCTGCACTTGCTCTGTAACTGTACCATTTGTGTTTACGTTCAATTCCTTAGCTACTACACGTACGGGTCAACAGCCACTTTAGCTATTGCATGTAAAATACTTCTATATAAGATGTGATTGTTATACTTCTGTCCTTTCTCATTGTATGTATGATTACATTGACGCGGAACCTTTGTAAATGAGTCTATGACTCAAAGGGTTGTAATTCCTATGATATGTTTAAATAAATTAAAATAAAATAAAATCCTATGCAACAGTTTAGCTAAGCATTTAATCAGATTATCATCGCATTGCATCAGATACATCAGTAGAAGGACAGTTACATAGGCAGTCCAACTTATAGAACTTTGTCATCCAACCATGGAAGGAAGTTCATAACTTGTTGGGAGCACAGTGGCCTCGGGGTCATCACTGGGGGACTTACAGGAACGGGTTTTGAGGAGGTGTTTCCTGAGTGCCGCTTTGAAAGCACCAATTCTAGGCACACTGGTGACAGCTGTGGGGAGGGAGTTGAACCAGAGTGGGGCCCTGTAGAAGAAGAACATCTGGGCAAGGGATGTCCACACCCTCAGGACTGCAAGAAGGGATTTAGCGGTGCTGTGAGTGGAGATGGAGGGGGTAGAGGGGTGGAGCGATGCTAGAACTCCAGGTGGCGTTAGCCCAAGGAGTATCTTTTTGGACATGAGGCAGGACTGATATTGGAGACTTTCCTCAAAATTGAGTATCTGAGTGAGGAAGTAGAGAATGCAGGTGTGTGTTAGCCAATCAGTGCTGGACAGGAGCCTGCATGCTTTATTGATAGACATTTTTATCTTGTTGAGGATGGTGGCATCCGCAGCTGCATAGATCAACAGTCCATAGTCTATGAAAGAGAGGGCTGAGGAGGTGATGGCAAGTTGCAGGGCTTCAGGTGGCAGGCAGTCTTTGTGGTGGTAGAAGAGGCTGATATGCACATTGGTCATGGAGGAGAGAGCATTTATGTGGGCATGGAAGGTGAGGGCTGTATCAAAAGTTATGCCCAGGTATTTATGGGACGTGACTGCTCTAGGGGGTGGAGGGAGCTGGAGAGGATCTGCAGAGGGGTGTCTTTTTGTTTGCTTTGATGGTGTGCGAAGATCATGGTCTTGCTTTTTTTAGGTTAATGATCAGTCTGTGGTCCATGAACCAGCATTCGGTTATGCTGAAGGAGTGTTGGAGGGAGTCCTGGAGGCTGGTGTTGTTGGGGTGGGAGGCACAGATGACAGCATTTTTGGCATAGAGTAGGACCTTGCCAGCACAAGAGTGGGGAAGGGCATTGAGGAACAGACTGAAAAGTAGAGGCCCCAGGATAGAGCCTTGTGGACACCAGAGCTGACGGGTCAGGTACTGGAGAGCATCATGTTGATCTTAACGCACTGTGTCCTTGAGGATAGGTAGCTCATGAACCAAGCTAGGGGACCTTGGGCAAAGCCTATTTTCAGGAGGGAGTCCAGTAAGAGGGGGTGACTGACCATATCAAAGGCCTTAGAGAGGTTGATGAAGACTGCTCCATCCAGATGACCCTTGTTGAGGGCAGTTTGGAGGAAGCTAGAGACTTCAAGGAGTGCTGTAGTGGTGCTGAGGCCTGCATGGAAACCATGCTGTTCCTTGCAGAGCAGGTTGTGGGTTGCAAGGTAGTCAGTAAGTTGGTCCGTGACTACCTTTTCCAGAGCTTTGGAGAGGGGGGAAGGATGGAAATTGGTCAGTAGTTCCCAGGGGACAAATTGTCCCCACCTTTGTGTATGGGTGTTATTACCATGGTCTTCCAAGCACTGGGAAACTGCCCAAGGCAGAGTGAGTTGTTGAGCAGGCTTGTTAGGAGGAGGAGCAGCACATCACGGGCCAGGCAGAGGAGTCTTATATCCAAGGGGTCAGTACTGGGGCTGGACTCATTGAGGGCTTTGACAAGGTAAGGCTTGGCTTCTTAAGGAGTGATTGTCTTAAGATAGAAAGGGGGGCGAGGGAGAGTGGATGGTTGGGAGAAAGGTATCGGGTCAAAGAAATTTTTGGGGAGTACCAAGCTTAGGTTGGTGAAGGTAGCATTGAGGCTGTATGCTATACACTTTGGGTCAGTGGAGGTGGAACCATTTACAGAGAGCTGGGGGGTGGGATTTACTGTTGAGTATTTTTATATTATCCCAAAAGTTTCTGGCTGACCCCCAGGAGGCAGCAACGGTTGACCTGTAGTACTTGGCTTTCGCCTTGTGAATAGCCCAGGTGCATCTGTTATGTTTGGCTCTATACACCTGGCAGTCAGCCAGCTTGCCAGAGTCAATGGCTCTGTGCCATAGACTGTCCCTATGTTTCAGCTACTTGATGAGGGATGGAGTAACTCAGGGTGCATTATGCTGCTTGGAGTGGGTCTTCGTGAGTAGGGCAAAGGTGTCACAGGCCATGTTGAAGGAATTGGAGAAGAACTCAAGCACTGCATCAATACTGGTGGCAAGGTATATTGGGGACCAGTCCCAGCAGACAAGATGCTTTAGAAACTTTTGATGCTACCTGGGCGGAGGCATCGGCGGACTGTGGTTCTTGGTGCTGGTTTAGGCAGCCAACCAGACCATGAGAAGATCACTTGTGAGTGGTTGCTGAGACAGTTTGGTAGGACAGAGATGTCCACAATTTTATGTGGACGGTTTGAGAGGACTATGTCAAGCAGGGTCTGCATTCCTGTAGAGGGGTTGTATCTGGTCGGCTGTGTTACCAATTGGGAGAGGTCTAAGGCTGCCAGTGCATCCTTGGCTGGGGCAGCAGAGCTTGCGAGCCAATTTATGTTGAGGTTGCCCATCAGAATCTGTTCAACCTTGTGCGGGAGTGTGGCAAGGTATTCCGAGAGGGAGAGGAGTGCAGGAGTTTTATTCCGCGGGGAAATGTAGGCCACCGTGATGATAAGGGGGGGCCTTTGATGGGTCAGGAGTGATTTTTAGTGACATAGCTTGGGCACCATGGTACAGTTTGGGTGGAGGTAGGGCTTGACCCAGGAGGGTGTCATGCAAGTAGATTGCATAGCCACCAACTCTCTTGCCCATTCTATCTTCCCTGAAAATTGAGAACCCGGGGATGGAATGAAGGAGTCAGAGGTTGATTTGGAGAGCCAAGTCTCAACCAGAGTGAGGATGTCTGGTTGGTGTTGTGTAATCCAGCACTGTAGGGCAGTGGATTTCTTAAGTATACTGCTTATATTCATGGATGTGATACATAGGCATGATATGGGTGGGTGGGTGGGCCCTGGGTGCCTGGGCCTGGGTTGGGGTGTATGTTACTGGACAGCATGATAGCATGGAGATTACCCTAAACATGGGGAGGCACTGTCTATACCACCCCAGAGTGGGTCTGTGGGTGGATTTCATAGGTTCGGTGCATGGTATTCAGGTGGGAGCAGAGGGTGGGAATAGCGAGGAAGGTGGCAAGCCTTGGGGAGTTGGGGAGGGGCAGTGGCAGGGGTGGGTGTGCAGGTGGGGGGTGGGGTACAGGGTGGCCAAGGTGGGGGAGCTATGAGCATAAGGAGGTGGGGGTAGTTGCTCGAGGATGGGACATGGGGGTGGTGGTGGGCATTGAAGTGGGAAGGATATCTCTAGTAGTAGAAGAGAGGCCAGGTTGTGGAGGTTAGCACTGGTGGTCATGGCTTATGTGCTGAAATGACCGAGAGGGAATTAGTATAAAGGGAACGTACTGGCACCCTGAAATGAGGGAGCCACTGTGGCGCAGTGGTAGAGCGATGGGCTGTAGAGTGGAACATACCAGGTTCAAGACCCAGTAGTGGGCACTTAGAAACACCTGTGTTGACCCAGGGCAGCTGAGGCAGAAAGTCCCAGGGAAAGGAGGGTGCCAGAGCAAAAAAGTGGTGAATGGTAGCGACTCCTATTGCCCACCTATGGGAGTGTAGTATGAGGTGATGAGGTGGGGGGTTGTAGGGAGGGTGGAGGGGTCGGGAAGTAGTGGCAGGTAGTGGGTAGCGGGGGAAGGAAGGGAGACAGGGGAAGCTTGGGCAAAGGAGGGAGAAGTGATGAGGAGATGGGGCACTAGAGCGTCAGTCAGAAAAGAGGAGGAGAGTGAGGGCGAGACAAGGGCTTGGAGGATCTGGGGGGAGGATACTGATCAACCCTCTAGTGACGAGATAGTATAACCTGCTAATGGGAGTATAGGGACTTAGAATATATCTGGGCAGAAAGTCACGTGACATGGGCGGTCCTTAAATTAAGGACCTGTCCTGGGTGGGAGGGTGGCTGGGGTAGTCGAAGCAAAGCATTGATGGGCTAACACCCCCACAAAACAAGCTGTGTAGGGAGGCAGACTTCTTTACCTAGTCATGCCTCTCGGTCCTCAGTTGTGCCCCTGGATGTGTAGGGCGTCTGCCGGGGGATGTCTGCTTAGGATGGGGGGTCCCAGGAGGCTGAAAATAGGTCGGAGAACAATGGAACAATTAGTATGCAGCGGGAGGGCCTCTGGCCTGTGTCTAGACCCTACACTATACTGTGCATGTGCAACCTGTTGGGCACTCTGTCAGGACAGGCAGCGCTACTGCACATGCATGAACTGGGAGGCCAAGATGGAGCCCTGGAAACTGCTCCAAGAAACACCACCACAGAAGGAAGGCCTCGGGCTGAATCTGGCACTGAGCCAGTAGGCAAGGAAACAGCAGGGATTTACAAACAAGGCTAGCCTGAATATGCATACAGTACAAGCAATAACTAACAGCAATGTGAACTCAGCAATACAGTAGCAGTGCATATAATCAAAGAGCAGAGATCCAACTGGCACACTAAAAAGGACTCTTACAGTACCCACAGACACAGGCAGTAATCCCACAGCCCACAAGAGGTGTGTCCTGGTTAGCAGACACTATCAGGCGCAGTCGGAGTTCCCAAAAAGTCCAAAAAGCAGTGCAAAACACCCCCACAAAACAAGCTGTGCAGGGAGGCAGCCTTCTTTACCTATTCATGCCTCTTGGTCCTCGCTTATGCCCCTGGATGTGTAGGGCATCCGCTGGGAGATGTCTGCTGGGGAGAGGGGTCCCGGGAGGCCTAAAATTGGTCGGAGAACAATGGAACAATTAGTATGCAGCGGGAGGGCCTCTGGCTCGTGTCTAGACCCTACACTGTACTGTGCATGTGCAACCTGTTGGGCACTCTGTTGGGACAGGCAGTGCTACTGCGCATGTGTGGGCTGGGAGGCCAAGATGGAGCCATGGAGACCGCTCCAAGAAAAGCCACCACAGGAGGCTGAATCCGACACCAAGCCAGTAGATAAGGAAACAGCAGGGATTTACAAACAAGTCTAGGCTGAACACGCATACAGTACAAACAGTAACTAGCAGCAGTGTGAACTCAGCAATATAGTAGCAGTGCATACAATCAAAGAGCAGAGAGCTGACTAGCACACTAAACGGGGCTCTTAAAATACCCGCAGATGGAAGCAGTAATTCTCCAGCCCACAAGAGGTGCGTCCTGGCTAGCAGAAACTATCAGGTGCAGTCGGAGGTCCCAAAAAGTCCAAAAAGCAGAGCAAAACACCCCCACAAAATAAGCTGTGCAGGGAGGCAGCCTTCTTTACCTATTCATGTCTCTTGGTCCTCGCTTGTGCCCCCGGATATGTAGGGCATCTGCCATGAAATGTCTGCTGGGGAGGGAGGTCCCAGGAGGCCTATTCATGCCTCTTGATCCTCGCTTGTGCCCCTGGATGTGTAGGGCATCCACCGGGAGATGTCTGCTGGGTAGGGGGTCCTGGGAGGCCTATTCACGCCTCTCGGTCCTTGCTTGTGCCCCTGGATGTGCAGGGCATCCACTGGGAGATGTCTGCTGGGAAGGGGGGTCCTGGGAGGCCTATTCATGCCTCTTGGTCATTGCTTGTGTCCCTGGATGTATAGGGTGTCCGCCGGGAGATGTCTGCTGGGGGGGGTCCCGGGAGGCCTATTGATGCCTCTCGGTCCTCGCTTCTGCCCCTGGATGTGTAGGGCACCTGCCAGGAGCTGTCTGCACTATACGTACATGTATACTGATCACATCCTTGCATTTGACCCATATAATAATGGATGTCACCATACTGAATATGAAACATATCGAGTCTTCCTCAATGTTAGATTTAATTTTTACTTCTCACCCAGAAAGGATCACTTCTTGTAGCATATTGCCTGATTCCCTATCTGACCATCAAATTACATTTTTTGTACGAAATAAGCTTATAGATAGAATTCTAGGGAAAGTAATTACTTTTAGATCATATTGAAATGTTGATAATATTAATGTAACCCCCCCCTACAAATGGGGGTTCCCAAAAGTCTTCCTTGGACTTGCCTAAATGCCCACTGCCAGGCTGGCGTTATGTGTCCTAGCAATTTGAAAGTGTTTTGCATGTGAATGCCCTGTTAGCCTCCATGCCTGTCTCTTTAAGAGCTGCCTATTTCGTAGTGTATAATTAACCTGGGTAGGGGCTGAGTAGTTTCAGGCTCGAGTCCCACCCGGGCTGCAGTGTTATTGCTCCATTCTGCCATCGCTATTTGCGCAGAGGGAGCCACACAAGGATCTGTGACTGTTAGCTGATTAACTGCCTTAATAGTAAAGATATTGTAGTTTGTCTAACCTGCCTTCTTCTGCAGCATGGACATTTCTGTTAATCACCACCATCTTGGTTCTGGACTGCATAGTTGGACCAATCAGTACCTTTGGGGACCCTAAAATGGAGTCTGTCCCCAGGGGTCTTGTGGGAGTGAATTTCTGTAAGAATTGTAGTTTTCACACTTTGGCGCCTAAATGGACCTAGAGGGGGAGCCCTTGTTTTGACTGACAGATGAATCAATGAATCAAGCCTTTTGGATCACTGGGAAAGTCTCAAGCTGCCTGCAGCAGAGAATCAGTCTGAGTTTGGAGTTGAAAGAGTGAACAGCTCGAGTGATTCGAAGAGCTGCTTCTGTGCAGTGCACAGGGAAACTCAGCAGGAAGGCTGTGTTGGGCCTGCCTGTCACCACCTTCATAAGTGAAGAGGCCTATTCCTGAGATTGGATTTCATCCAAAAATTGCAGCTTTGCGATCGGAACCTGATTTGTGACAAATTGGATTTTCCTGAAGTGGACTGTAGGTTTGCCTCCGTGCAATTGGCCTGTCAGGACCTGAGACTGCTGCAGAGCTTATGGTTTGCGTAGAGACACTGTGAATTGCAACCGGACTGTTATCCGAACTGTGGTATTTGCTTTGCTTTTACTATAAGTGTGCTGAATGCTGATAGTGGATCGCGATTTGGTTCCCCACTGCCTGATTGTGTCACGCTTGCTGGAAGCTGCATCCAGCAACTACCGGACTGTTATCTAAATTGTTCACCTGGTCTGGGCCCTGCTACCTTGGCTCAGACAGCTGCTCGTGCCACAGAGCAAACCATCAACGAGAGACCAGCCCAGGGATCAGCCCCCTACTCAACATCACGAACAGGAATGATACCACCATGAATTGTGTGGGCTCTGCTTCTCCTGGCCATCCAGCTCTTCATCCAGAGGTCCCATTTCGTCAATCCTGTGCTGGGTAGCTTGAGTAAACACCAAGGTAGCTCCCTGCAACAACAGCGCATTCAAAGTGTGTCATCTGATTTAATTGTTTTGCCTAATTATCATGAACTGAGCCACTTGGCTCTGGATTACAAATTGTGGGTTACTGTACATGACTATTTCTTTCCATCACTAGGGCCCCGACCAGCTGCAATGCCGGCCTACCCCGGGCAACGCTTCAGGCTAGCCTCTACCAACAACTGGGTACCCAGAGTGTGTGTGACTGTGTTGTGGGACTCTAAAGTGCATGCCAATTAACCTGAATCTTTCAGATCTTGAATAAACCACCAGATTCTGCCCCTTCCTTGTTACTGCCCCCTTGAATAAATCAGATCTAAATCTTTTCTGCATTCAAACTGGTTGTGGTGTACCTCTATATTGTAAATAATGTGGTATTGCTGTTTACTGTTATAGGCCTTATTTTATAGGGGGTCTCCAGGACTGAGCCAACTGAACCCACCCTGGTGGTAAGTGTAATAAGAGTGGAGTTAAAACTGCTGTCAGGCCCAAATTGCAATTGTGTAATCTGTGAGTTACTTAGGCCACTAGAGGGAAAAGGGGGGGTAACAGTGTCCCAGAGGGCTGTACCCAGGGCAGCTACGCTACCACTAACCCTGTCCTCTGGGTGGAGGTACCCGTTTCAGTACCCAGACCCTTCAACCTGCACTTGGTCACGCAGGCAGGGTAGTAGCCCTAGGGATAGTGCCACCTAGGGGTTACATTAAATTCATCTTAGATCTAGAAAATCAAGATTGGGATAGACTGGATTTAATACCTACACTGGATGATTCCTGGGCATACTTTTATAACATATTTATGGAAGTATGCAATAATCATGCCCAGTTAAGGAAACAGAAAAGTAAAATCCAACAATGCACCTGGTATAATAAACATTTAGTAAAAGAAAAAAAGAAATGGGATAGGGCATGGAGAAGAGCAAAGAGTACTGGAAATCCTCAGGATTGGGTAAACTTTAAAGAGCAGCTGACGCCTTCGGAAAAGCTTTGGAAAACATAATATTAAGACACAATTCAGCTTGTATTTTATATAGATGTACATATAGTTTCTGGATTTCTGCCCTCCATTACTTATTACTGAAGAAATTTCCACAAAAACAAGTTTTTATCTCTCAGAGTTTATCTGCCTCTGTAGCTTTTTCTCTACTTGAAATTATAATGCTCTGTTGTGACATCATAGTGTGTTGTGATTGGAATAACTATGATTTCACAAGCAGAGTATTATGGCATCAGGTTGGGAAGATACAAAAGGAGCTGGTGAACCCTCAAGGAACAACTCTCCTGTTTTCATGCTTATGACCTCAGTAATTAATAACGGGGAAAAAAAATAGAGAGCTAATGAGAAATATAAGCTGCGTTGTGTCTAAATTCTTTTTGAGGCTTCAGTGGCTCTTTAAAAAAGCAAGGAACAACTATACATTGGAAGTAAGGAAAAGTAAAATAAGTTTCTATACAAAAGAGTTGACTTCTAATCTAAAATCCGATTCTAGACAGTTTTGGAAACTGATAAAGAAGTTGCAGGGTACACAGAACTGGAGTGTGCCTGACTCTTCTGTCATAGATGGTCAGGAGATTCCTATGAGTAACAATGTTGCAAGTAAATTTCATTACTATTTTGTGATTATGGGTATAAAAGCCTTAGACCAATCCCTTGGTCATACAACTTCTAAAATATTGAATGAACAGTCTCGGCATGATAGTTTTGTCTTTGAGCCAATCACCTCCAATAAAGTTCGACAAATTACTAAAAATTGACACTAGCAAATCTGAGGGCCTAAATGACCTTCTGAGTATACAATTAAAATATGCCGCTCCTGTGATATCACATTCAATAGCTAAATTGTTTAATTTATCACTCTTTACTGCAGCATGCCCCCCAAGCAAATGCAAAGGTGGTACCCATTCTGAAATCAGGCCAAAGAGATGTATTAGAGAACTATCATCCAGTCTCACATTTACCTATAATTTCAAAGGTTTTTTGAAAAATTGGTAGGAGATCAATTAAAAGTTTATTTAGAAAAAAGAAACATTATTTGTAAATCTCAGTCTGGTTTCAGATCACTACACGTTACCACCCTGGCAGTGCTGAGGGTCATGGGTGACATTCAGGAATTTTTGGACAGAGGGATGTTGGTGGGAGCTATATTAGTGGACCTGTCAAAGGCATTTGACACCCTTGTCAATAATGTCCTTCTGTCCAGACTTTATTTAAATGGGATACTAAAGGGAGAAGTGGATTGGTTCTGATCATATCTAAAGGGTAGGCAACAACTGGTAGCAGTAAATGGATTTAGTTCAGAGTTGACCACTGTAGTGTCTGGACCCCTCAGGGATCTATTCTTGACCAGATTTTATTTAACATCTATTTGAATAATATTGCTTTGACTAATGCATCTTGTAACTATCACTTACTGTATACGTGGATGGCACCGTAATTTATGTAGGGGCTACCTCTGTAATGCAGAGAGAACATGTGTTGTGGGATGCATTTGTTGATTTACAGACTTATTTTGTTTCAGTCACAGCTTGTTATTAATGCTAAAAACCAAAAGCAATGTTATTCACAAGGGAAAAAACTACATCTCAACTAAATATTTCCCTACATATTGAAACTAGTGAACATGTAGTATTGAAACAGGTCCATAGTTACAAATATTTTGGCCTCTGGATCGATGACAGAATTAAGTGAAACACACACATTAACTATTTGATTAAAGAGGTGGGAAAGTGACTGGGTGCATTATACCATGTAAGGCACTGCATGACTTTGCAAGTTAGGAGTAATGTCATTAACTCACTCATTTTACCGCTGTTAGATTACGGAGACTTAATATTTGCAGGGGCCTCGGCAATGGAACTCTCGAAGTTGGACAATATATACAGTAAACTAGCAAGGTTTATAGTAGACACACCCAGAAGAACACATAGATATGCATTAAACTCTCAACTGGCAACATCTTATTGATAGAAGAGCCCTCCATATACTAACTTATATGTTTAAGTGCTATAAAGCTAGGGTACCAGAATATATACTGGAGAGCATTCAGGTTAGAAACATAAAAAAGTCTTAGATTGGCGGGAGGGCTGGAATATGCTTTACCAGTGTGTATATATCGGAAATAGGAAGATCACACTTTTTTTTATGTAGATCCAAAGATATGGAACTTTGTGCCCCTAGTACAGTATATAAGCCCTTACTCTCTAAATTTTATTTTGGGGATATGAAAAAAAAATGGTACATACAATGGGCCCCAAAAAATTACATTGTTGTTCTGAACTGTGTCATACATGATGGATTCCCCTGTTTTAAAATGGTTCTACTGTCCCCAACTGTGCAATATTATATTGTAGAAATGGTAGGATGTTCTGTGTTGTAGAGTCTTAATTATTTATATTTATTCTGTGTTTTTGTTTTGTGATGTTAGTAATGAATGTTATGAAATTGTTTAAAGTTTTTTGTAATTTTGTTTATGTACCAAGCCTCACTGGAAATGAACTTGTCTCAGTTGAGTATCCTATTAATTAATTGAAAATGAATAACATTTTTACTACTACTACTGTACTACCATGTTGTACTGTGCTGTAAGCATACCCTGTACTATACAGTACTAGTAGAGTTCAAAGACTAAAATTGTGCTTCTCTTTTTCTTCAGATGAGCAACCGCACACACTAGATCTGGGCCTTGTGCCTGGAGGGGTGGCATCAGCAATGAACGACCCTGATTGCACAGAACCCTGGGACCTGTGTTTGAGGGAGGAGGGATTTTGTTTATTTTGTTTGTGCTGCATGCATATCATAATCTCCTAACTGTAAGATAATTGTGAGATCACAATTACAGCTGTATCCCCAAGCATGCTGTTTCTCTTCAGCTGGGAATGTAACAGAGTGTTTCCAAGGGCCCCCTCTCCACTGCTGGATATGGCACAGTATGTTTCCAAATGCTCCATCTCCTCTGCTGGGTATGGCACAGATAACGTACAAAGGCTCTCTCTCCTCAAATAGGAATGCAAAAGAGAGTTTCCAAGTGCCCCTCTCTACTGCTGGCACAGAGTGTTTCCAAGCCCCCCCCCCGGGTATGACATAGAGTGTTTCCAATGGCACACTATCCTCAGCTGGGAATGTAACAGAGTGTTTCCAAGTGCCCTCTCTCCGCTGCTGGCACAGAGTGTTTCTAAGGTCCCCTTCTCCTCTGGTGGGTATGGCACAGAGTGCTTCCAAGGGCTCTCTTCCTCAGCTGGGAATGGAACAGAGTGTTTCCAAAGCTTCCCTCTCCTCAGCTGCTATGGCACAGATCCTTTCTTAGTGCCCATTCTCTGCTGTTGCCGCAGAATGTTTTCTGGTGCCCCTGATCCTCAGCTGGGTATGGCACAGAGTGCTTCTAATCGTCCCTTCTCCTCAGCTGGGACTTTGACAGAATGTTCCCAAGTGTCCCTTCTCCTCAGCTGGGGCTGTGACAGAGTGTTTCCAAGTGCCCCCTCTCCTTCAGTGTGTATGGCAAAGTGCTTCCAAGGTCAACTCCTCTCCTCAGCTGGGAATGGCACAGAGTGGTTCCAAGGATGTCCTCTCCTCTTCTCTTCTCAGCTGGGATTGTGACAAAGTGTTTACAAGTGCCCATTCTCCTCAGTAGGGCTGTGACCGAGTGAATCCAAGTGCCCCCTCTCCTTCACTATGTATGGCAAAGTGTTTCCAAGGTCAAACCCTCTCCTCAGCTGGGAATGGCACAGAGTGGTTCCAAGGATGTCCTCTCCTCTCCTCTCCTCAGCTGGGATTGTGACAAAGTGTTTACAAGTGCCCCTTCTCCTCAGCAGGGCTGGGACCGAGTGATTCCAAGTGCCCCCTCTCCTTCACTGTGTATGGCAAAGTGTTTCCAAGGTCAACCCCTCCCCTCAACTAGGAATGGCACAGAGTGTTTCCAGTGGTTCCCTTTCTTCAGCTGGGAATGTGACAGAGTGTTTCCAAGTTCCCACTCTTGAGCAAGCTACACTACACTACACCACTGCTTAGTCAATGCTGTATTCCCTGACCTGTTGAATCATCAGTATTCATTTGGAAATGGCACAGAGTATTTGCAAAGAGCCCCCTCCCCACCACCACTCCATGGGTATTCCATTGGGAATGGAACAGAGTGTTTCAAATGGCCCCCTCTCCTCATACATCAATGCTTTGTTACAAAGTGTGTATTAGAGTGTTTGTTGAACTAGATTACCTATTACTTGATGAACACTGTATGTGTATGTGCCTCAGGACCTCCTTGTGAATTAGCTTGCTCATCGGAGTCTTTCCTGCAATAAACTCGAAACTTGAAACTTGAACCTGTCCACTGCTATCCCCAGACTATGCTTGATGGTGACACATACGCAGTATAAATACTGAATAGCAATATCTACAGGCCACTGCAGGAATTTCTGTGTCCAACAAATTATGATATCAGAATGAAATGAAGAAAAAAAACTGACACTGTGAGTACGATGCCCGGTGCCATGGCATAAAATTTTTGAAAAACGGCAGGCTGCCGCTGTACCCTACACCTTATAATATGCACTGTGTAACATTAGAGATCGTTACCACTTTTTATTGCAGAATGTTTTGGAATTTGTGATTCCTAGCCAAGTTGGAAGTGACATGGCAGATGTGTATGGACTATTCTTCCCCATTTTTTTCAGAGTCTGGTTCTAAGAGAAGGGTTTTCAAAAGCATCAAACACAGACATAAATGTGTGTTGATGTAATTTCCACTGCTTGTAGAATTAATTGTTTTAATTCTACACTCAAAGGGCTGCACTACTCCGGCATAGGCTCACCAATACTTACTGACCTCAATGGATAACCCCTTAGGGGGTGGAAGACATGAGGAGGACGGGACTTCAAGACACTCGAGGAGTGGAGCAGGAAATGGCAGCTAAGGTTTAATGTGGAAAAGTGCACTGTGATGCTCCTAGGGAAGAAAGACATGAAAGCAGGGTACATGCTGGTTGGGGGGGGGGGAGGAAATCAAAGAATCAGAATGGGAAAGGGATCTGGGGATCATAAGTCTCCACAAACCTTAAGGTAGGTTTCCAATGCAGTAATGTGATGGGAAGGGCCAATGGAATGCTGGCATGCATAGGCAGGGCCATTACTAGCAGAAGAAGGGAGGTTATAATGCCCTTCTACGAAGCCATGGTGAGGCCACAGTTAGAGTATGGGGTTCAGTTCTGGAGACAACACCTCTGCAAGGATATAGATGCATTGGAGAAGGTTCAGAGAAGGGCAATAAAGATGGTGCAGGGTATACAGGGAAAGACATACAAGCAGAGGTGTAAGGAGCTGAATCTATACACACTGGAAACAAGGGGGGAAAGGGGGAACATGATTGAAACCTTTAAATATGTAAAGGGGCTCAGTAAAGTAGGTAAAGGGGGTCAGCTGAGGAGGAAGGAGGGAGCCAGAACTAGAGGGAACAGCCTCAGATTGCAAGGAAATAGGTTCAGGGGCAATGTGAGGGGGCGCTTCTTCACTGAGAGGGAGGTGGAGCCCTGGAACAGTCTGCCTAATGAAGTGGTAGGGGCTGAGATGGTGGAGGAATTTAAGAGGGCATGGGAAAGGCATATGGGACTGAGTATTGGGGAGGGTGGGGGCAGGTGGGGAGGGGTATGTGAAAGGGAGGGTTGGGCAGACTAGATGAGTCACAAGGGTTCTTTTCTACCGTCAAATTTCTATGATTTTATGATAAGTTATGTCACTTAATGATTTATGAGTTTGAACGTTTATATCAAATGTATTTCAGGATAGTCATTTTGCACCTTATCCTCAATCATTTATTTATTATCAGTTCTACAATGCTGGTTCAACAACACATTTGTCGACCGGCATCTCAGTGACAGGATTTATGTCAGCCACAAGTTGCAGTTGACATAAATCCCATTTGTCTCCTGGTCCTATTTTTTAGCTGCCCCCCGCACACCCCATACTTAGGATTATCAACTCCAGTTGGAGTTGATTTGGGGAGGGGATGCAGGACTAGGGGACAGTGTGCCCCTGTGTCAGGCGCACCAACACAGCAACCTGTTGGCAATCTGTTGATTATGTTGACGGGTTGGTAGGTCGCTGTGTTGGTGTCGCTGTCAGGTCAGCATACCCTTATATGATAGATGATTTTATGAATTTATTCATTCTTTCCTGCTATGTATGTTCCTTACAAATAATGACATCATTTTTTATAAATATGACAGTTCTTCTCTTTTAAATTTGTGGTTTGATGCATGTTTTTGAGTAAACAGAATGTTTATATGATACATTTCTATTTTAATGTTATAAGTCTCAGCAGTCAATATATCCTCCCTTGGCACATTTTCATTTTGGATAGTATTTCAGCTATCAGTCCAGTTGGGTGCCTCTAGCATTGGGGCTATTATATTTGGTATTGCCTGAATTTTGCTAGCATAAACAGTCATCAGTTTTCGCAAAGAGTGCTTTTGGAGTTTGTGCAGTTGACTTTGTGATTTACTTTACATACTTCCTGCTTTGTGGATTATAAGCTTCTACTGGATGTGTTTCATATTGGGAGTAGAGGTGGGCGAAGCCGATGAAATTCACTCTGCGAAATATTTTATGAATAGTGCTCAATTCGTGGAGTGCAATTTGAAAATTCGCCAATTCACAAGAGCAGATCAATTGTGAAAATAGGGAATTTCGCATGTGAAATTCAGCTTTGCACAAAACCACTGTTGCCCCAATCACCTGCCCCAATAAAAGACTCCAGATCTCTGGTGTCTATTGGACCCCCCAACCCACCAGTCACCAGCCCCAATAATAAATTAAATAACTCCAGATCCCTGGTGTCTGGTGGACTTCCCATCCCGCTGGTCGCCGGCCCCAGTAATGAAAAAAGTTTCCAAATCCCTGGTGTCTAGTGGACCTCCACCCTGCCGATCACCATCCCCAATTTAAAAAGAAATCCCTGGTGTCTAGTGAACCCCCCCACCCCCCTACCACCTCATCAGGTAGTGCCCCTCCCACCACTACTCCGCTCTCCCTGAGTCACCCCAACCCTGTCCCCGAGTGGGCCAACAGCATAGCCCTCCACTCACCTCTACGGCTGGCATCCTGTCTGACCTGCTCCATCCCACCGTCCCTGTCGAGAGACCAGAGCAGTCCACCCTCCCTTCCCTAGCCTCCTGAAAAATGTCCCATACAATGACTGACTGACTGAATGAGCGTGTGCTTGTAGAAGCACGCACTCATTCATTTAGAGCAGGTCAGTCAGGCTGCCAGCCATGGAGGTGAGTGGAGGACTAAGCTGGTGGCCCGCTTGGAGATGGGGCGGGATGACTTGAGGGTAGTGGAGTGGTGGCTGGGGGGAACTACTGATGGGGTGGGGGTTCCACTAGATACCAGGGATTTGTTTTTATAGGGGCTGATGATCAGCAGGGTGGGGGGTCCACTAGACACCAGGGATTTGGAAATATTTTTTCATTATTGGGGCCAGCGATTGGTTGGATGGGGGATCCACTAGACACCAGGGATTTACAGTTTTTTAATTTATTAATGGGTCCAGTGATTGGTGTTGTAGGGAGTCCACTAGACATCAGGGATTTGGAAACTTTTTTCATTATTGGGGCGAGCGATTGGTGGGGTGGGGGGTCCACTGGACACCAGGGATTTGGAGTTTTTTAATTTATTATTGGAGCCAGTGATCAGCAGGGTGGGGGGTCCACTAGACACCAGGGATTTTATATATCTGTTTTTTAAACTGGGGCATACCTTAAGGTTTAGACATCTAATTGTTGTGGCTGCACACTCACTGGTCCATTTACTATATACAAGAACCAACAAGGTATGCTAAATGGGACACCAACACAAGAGATGCACAAATGTACACATAACCTGTGGCAAGCTTTTTTCTATATATCAAAAATCTACCCTGAGCAACCACGACTGTTTCTATGGCCACATAAATGCAGAACACGCTGCGATTTGGCTTGGCAAGCAACCACTAGAAAAGTTGTATATACAGTATCAGGGATGATGAAAAAAGTCTATGAGGAACATGGCTATCTTGAAAATACAAGAACCACTGCATTTCAGCAACATGTTGCCAAATAGTGAATGATGCTGGTGATCATGACAACCACATTCTGCCATGTAAAAGCACAAATCAGAAATGAACCTGAAACACTGTGCAAGTCAGTCCGACAATAGCCAGAAACATACCTTCAGCAACATCCTGCCGAGGCAACATAAACAACATGGCACAAACCAAATCTCTATATGCACAAATTAACTTAATTTAATAATAGACTGTGAAAGTACAGAAAATCTGCAGTGCTTCAGAATTCACTTCTTCTTCCTTAAAGACCATCCTGCAAACCAGTCTGGTGCAGAATCCCAGTACTTGGCTCTGCTATGCTGTCCCTGCACCACACTGAAACCAGATGTTAGAACCAGAACCGTTAAGCAGCTACACCTCTGGAGCAATGCCAGCTACTGATGATAAGCAGCCAACTGCATACAGTCTCCTCAGTATTGTCCAAACTATGTCCAAAGACTACTTCAGTGTCCTCGGATCCAAGTTTTCATCATGCACTATTATCCTGAGCAATAAATTAACACTATATTTTAAAAAAATGCTGTGATGTTGCACATTTTTAGTTTTTCCTGCATTGCTATGCAAATGGTTACTGTAATATGTCCTAAAACCTTCCAAGAGACTTTAAAACAAATCTTTAGCCCATTCGATATTGCTGCTACACTTAACTATGTACTGGTATCTACTTTGGATGAAATGTTTGTATTCTGAGCTGCAAAGCAAAATAACTGTCATTTTTTTTATCTTCCTACTGCCCCTGGCTGCTCCTCTTCTTGCCGACTTCCCAGCCCCGTCATTCCAAGTTCCCCGGGACTTACCTTCCACCTGCGTTCTCTGCCACAGAGCTACAGTGTTGCCTGACCACTGGATGTGGAGTCTGGGGAGGGTCGGTCATCACCCACAGCCCAGGGTTGTTTCCTTTGTTTTTCTCCCTTCCTAGTCCCAGGAGCCCAGGCCAAGTGCATGCATGCACTATGTGAAAGTGTCATGTGTACTGAGACACCCAGTGATGGCCCCTCCCCCCCCAGCCTTGCACCACTTCTCTTTGGAGGTGTATAGCGCAGTGGTTTAAGGCTCTGAGCTACAAACCTGGAGAACTGGGTTTGAATCCCACAGCCCCCACTTGCATACATACTGTGTGACCTGAGTAAATCACTTAACTTCCTTGTGCTCCCAGGTCACACCTGGAAACAAACTTTGGCCTAGTGTGCCTCTCCTGGTTAAACAATTTCCCCTCCCTTGTTGGCCTGGCACTTCCCCCAAGTCTTCACTCGGAGGCAGCCAAGAGCCAAGGAAAAGTTGTCTTCCTCCCAGTAGAGGAGAGGTGCATAGTGGCTGCTCATCCAAGCTCCCTCCCTCCTGCCCCCAGCTGACCCTGGCGGCCCAGGCTCACCTTTTAACCCGGGTCACTTGCGTAGCATGAGGTGTGGTGTCCAGCACCTCAGCCCTCAGCACCACCGGCTGGCTCTATAACTGTCATTCTTAAGCACTAAAGTGCAGCTGACACCTTTGGGAAAGCGTTGGCAGACATAACAGTCAGACACAATTCGACTTGTATTTTATATAGTTTATATAGATTTCTCCTCTTCATGTTGTATTACTGAAGAAATTCCCACAAAAACAAGATCTTTATCCCTAGAGTTCATCTGCCTCTATAGCTTATTCCCTACTTCAAATAATAATGCTCTGTTGGGACATCACAGTCTGTTGCCATGGGATTAACTGTGATGTCACAAGCAGAGTATTATGACATCAGGTTGGGAAGAAGCAATAGGAGATGATAAACCCTCAAGGAACAACAATCCTGTTTTCATGCATATGACCTGTTTAATAAATAATGTAGATAAGAAATACAGAGCTAATGAGAAACACAAAGCTGCTTTGTGTCCAGATATGTTTTTCACAGCTCTTCTCGAGGTGTTGTCAGCTCTTTAATATTTCACATGACATGTTTTAAGTTGTTGTGATGCATCTTTACCGGCTGCTAGAAACAAAAAGTCATTTTTAAGCATTTTCTATATGCCAATAATCCACAGACTGCAGCTTCTAAAATAAAACCTCGTTTTATACTACACAATGCTATGCTACCTTACTAACGAATATCTTTCTATACCTTTTTGTCCTTGCATATTCCACCGGTATGACACATTTGTTCTAGCTGCAAAGCGGAACAGAAATGTTGTGAGGGTAAAAAAAAGTCATTTTTTTGCAGTTTAGAATGTGGGAGATATATTTCTAGTGTGCACTCACTTCTGTATGACTTTATTTTCTGCATTGTTTCAAACACATCGTAACAAAGCAATGAAGTAAAGTAGTTATTCCAGGATTACTTCCCTTTGATTTAAAGGGCATTTCTGCTGCTGCCACTATAATCACCGGTTACTTTCAGTCCCATTATTCCATGTTCCCTAACTCTCATAAATGGGGTCCATGGAGTCCTACTGCTCCCAAGACCTGTGTACAAAGGCATCCTCCCAGGCAGGGTGAGCACTACCCTGGGGGCAAACAGGCTTGCACTTATTTACTTGCCAGATAATGTTATTCACATTTTGGTACAGTGCACCAAACTATAATCCACTGCTAAATTTTTGCGAGTTTGTTTTGGCCATGTGTGCCTCCCTTTCAGCAACAATACTGATAGCCCTTGTGGCCCAAAGAATATGCTCCCATGCCTGGCTCCATCCTAGTGACTTACTGAACCTAACTTTAATCAGGCCCCCTTATCCTGGCAACTATGAATTTGGGGCACTTCCCCAGGGGGCTACACACACAGTAGTTGAAAACCTGGGCTTTTCTTTCACACCAAAAGAGCATCTTCAATGAAGGTTTGCTTACCAATGTGCTCACTTCCAAGTGTACTACTGCCGGTAGCAGATCCTCATTGATACCAGTGACCTCCCTTGAGGGGATGCCCTCTATAACTCCCTTTTGTACCATGGGGTATTGACCTTCTTGCTTCTCAAGGTGGGGCTGCTGTTGTCTACCTCCTCCTGATGGTGCTATGGGGTTTTCCTTCCCATCAAAACCCCAGCTGGGTTACAGGCCTCTGGAGACCTTGTCAGAGGAGACCAGTGTTAACCAGACCCAGGGACCCTGTCACAGTCCCTGAGCCTGTAGGTCCCTGTGGCACAGTTGCAGCCAGGACAGCTGGATTCTGCTGTTGTTCTTTCTTTCTCTTGTCCCCCAGACCCACAGCTTGCCTGCCACTCCTGTAGTGTAAAGGTGGGTGAGCAGGGCCAAGAATATTCATACCTGAGCTTCCTGCTGCTGGCTGAGTCAGGAAGCTCAAAACACAAACTCCAGACATCCTGTCTCCAAGCTGGGGCACACTACAGAACATCTCTTAGAGTCTTTCTCAACACTTTGAATACTCTCTAGTAACCAGTCTTCAGCTGCATGAAGACAGAGGATGGATACAATTATTTTCAGACACACAGAAACATACAAATTGAAAATGAAAAATTGAAGAATTCAACTCGTGGCTGAGGAGGTGGTGTAAAGAAAATGGTTTTGGTCTGGTGGGAGAATGGGATAGAACATGGGATAACACAGAACTTTATGCACCAGATAGGCTGCATCTAAGCAAGGGGGGGGCACAAGGGTCCTGAAAGGTAAATTGGATAGCTACTTAAAGGACAGCATTTGAACTGAACAGGGTGGGAGTAGCAGGGAATAGCCTAGCTAGCACTCCCACACATAATGGGGCAGGTAGGGCAGTAAGGGAAGGCAGGGGCCGAGGGACTGTATGGTGGAAAGGATTATCAGCAAATGCCAGGAGTCGGGGGAACAAAATCAAGATCCCAGACCTGCAGACAATAATGACAGAGGCTAAACTGGAAATAGTAGCCATTAGCGAGACATGGTTTACCAGTAACCACACTTGGGAGAATTCAGTACCTGGCTATGTACTGTTCAGAAGAGACTGAAGTGCAAAAAGGGGGGGGGGAGTGGCCCTTTATGTCAATTATGTCAATGAAAATATCAAAGCTACAGAAATTCAGAATACACATAAGGAGCCAGAAGAAGTGTGGGTCACCCTGGAAACAGAAAATGGGACAGCCATACAAAATGGGGTTGTGTACAGGCCTCCAGACCAGGGGAAGGACATAGACACATTACTGTTAGAAGATATACAAAACATGACAGCTAAAGGGGAGGTTCTGATAATGGGAGATTTCAACATGCCTGATACAGATTGGGCAATACCAGCAGGAACATCTGCCAGAACTAGTCACATGGTGGATTCCCTGTAGGGGAAGGGCCTCAAACAACTGGTACAACAACCCACAAGAGACAGGGCTATCCTAGATTTAGTACTGACCAATAGGGAAAGGATCACAGATCTCGAGGTATAAGGTCACCTGGGGGCCGGTGACCATCACATGGTATTGTCCAATCTGGCCTCTAGAACCAAATCATCTCATTCCAAGGCAAAAATATGGGACTTCAGAGGAGCTGACTTTGATAAGATGGCCAACAGAGTTAAGCTATCCCTGGCAAAAAGAAATACAGGTGAGGGGATACAGGCAAAGTGGGCAAGCATTAAAGATACAGTACTTGAAGCAACATCCCATTGTGTTAGAGAGAAAAGGAAGTGCAAAAGAAGAAGGAAACCATGGTTCTCAAAAACAGTAGCAGAAAATGTCAGAGCCAAAAGGCTGACCTTCAGGACATATAAGGGAACGCAGGAGGATAAGGATAGGGATGCATACCAAACTTCCTTAAGGGAAGCAGGGAAGGCAGTAAGGCAGGCAAAGGTCCAAACCAAGGAAACACTAGCACAAACAGTAAAAAAAAGGTGACAAGACTTTCTATAGATACATTAGTGAAAGGAGAAAGTCCAAAGGGGGTATTGCTAAGATCAAAGGAGATAAAGGGGCGTGTGAGGAGGAGCATGTAAAAGCACTTATCCTAAATAGATGCTTCTGCTCAGTATTTACTGAAGAGAAGGTACCGCAGGGCCCACAGCTCAGCAACATGGACACAGGGGGGAGGGAAGTGTGCACTAGTCCCTTCACAAAAGAAAGGGTCCTACAAGAGCTCGATAAACTCAGGGTGGACAAGGCCATGGGACCTGATGGCATACATCCCAGGGTACTAAAGGAGCTAAGGGTGGAACTAGCAGAGCCTTTATCAAAACTGTTTAGTGAGTCTCTGAGCACAGGAGAGGTCCCAGAAGACAGGAGAAGGGCTCATGTGATCCCGCTCCACAAGAGTGGTAGCAGGGAGGAGGCAGGGAACTACAGACCAGTCAGTCTTACCTTAGTCGTGGGTAGGATTATGGAGGCACTCCTTAAGGAAAGGATAGTGCAACACTTGGAATTCATAGGAGCACAGGATCCAAGACAGCATGGGTTTACAAAAGGAAGGTCCTGTCAAACTAACCTCATAGATTTCTTTGACTGGGTAACCAGAGTGGTGGACCAAGGGGGAGCAGTTGATAGTGCCTACCTTGACTTCAGCAAAGCTTTCGATAGTGTTCCACATAGAAGATTGATTAATAAGCTGGTAGGCTTGGGTGGGTCAGACGTTGGTCAACTGGGTGACAAACTGGTTGATGGGCAGAAAACAGAGAGTGGTGGTAAATGGTATACAGTCAGAAGAGATGCAGATCACAAGTGGGGTACCTCAGGGATCAGTCCTAGGGCCAGTCCTCTTCAATATCTTCATCAGTGACATTGCAGATGGACTGGAGGGTAAGGTCTGTCTGTTTGCAGATGACACCAAGATCTGCAACAGAGTAGATGATCCAGATGGCGTGGGCAGAATAAGAAGAGATCTGGATAAACTAGCAAAATGGTCGGAAGAGTGGCAACTGGGGTTTAATATAAATGAAGTGCAAGATCATGCACATAGGGAAGAGAAAACCTGAAGCCACCTATAAGCTGGGAGGGGAGTTGCTCGCAGTCACAAGGGAAGAAAGAGACTTAGGCATCATCATCACTGATAACCTGAAATCATCCAAGCAGACCACTAAAGCAGTAGGTAAGGCTAGAGGGATGTTGGGGTGTATTAGTAGGGGTATCACAAGTCAGAAGAGGAAGGTAATAATCCCTCTTTACAAGACACTGGTTAGGCTCATTTGGAGTACTGCATGCAGTACTGGAAGCCACACCTTCACAAGGACATTAACCAAATTGAGGCAGTCCAGAGATGGAAACCAAAATGGTGCAGAGACTGCATCAGAAAACATATGAAGACAGATTAACGGAGCTCAATATGTATACCCTACAGCAAAGGAGGGAGAGTGGTGATATGATCGAAACATTCAAACACCTTAAGGGCGTTAACAAGGTGAAAGAGTCTAACATGTTTCAATATAAGAAAAATAGCAGGACAAGAGGACACAGCATGAGATTAGCAGGAGGCCTATTAAGGGGTAACGTGAGGAAGTTCTTTTTCACAGAAAGGGTGGTGGATGCATGGAACGGCCTACCTCATGAAGTGGTGGATATGAATACAGTGCAGGGCTTCAGACGGGCATGGGATAGGCATAAGGGAGCAATACATACGAGTATGATTAGATAAGCCATTGACAGAGCAAAGGCCAATGGCACATTCATAAGGTAGAAAAAGAAATGGGCAGACAGGATGGGCCTTGCGGTCCTTATCTGCTGTCAACTTCTATGTTTCTATGTCTAAAATGGTGGATTTAGAGACCATAATGGTGGATGAGAGCCTGGACATTGTGGCTGCTATAACTGAGACCTGGTGGTCACAGCATCAAACTTGGGAGGTGGGTATACCGGGGTGCAGGCTCTTTTGGAAGGACAGGGCTGGAAGAAAGGGGGGAGGTAGCATTGTATATCAAGGATGACATTAGGGCAACCGAAAGGCAGGAGGAACAAGGGGAGGCGGAGGTCCTGTGGGTCACACTGGAAAAATGGTCTGGTGCATCATCAAGAATGGGTGTGATTTACAGACCTCCCATGCAGGGGAGGAAGGGGATAGGCAGGTGTTGCAGGCGGTTCAAGGAATAGCACACAAGGAGGAGCTCCTTCTATTGGGGGACCTAAATCTCCCAGATGTGGACTGGGAAATCCGGCCAGCAGCACCAGTCAGGAGCAGAGAGATTCTCAATTCACTCCAACGTGCTTTCCTGCAACAGCTGGTTAGGGAACCCTCTAGGGGGTGATAACATACTGGACATGGTCCTCACCAATGGGGAAAGTGTGGAAGAAGTTGTTGTGGGAGACAGCCAAGATACAAGTGATCATAACACAGTGAGTTTCAGGGTAATTAAGGTGAAGGAAACAAATCAGATCAGCACAAAGATTCTGGACTTCAGGCAGACAGACTTTGCCAGAATGAGGGAGATATTAAGGGAAGAAATGGAAGGGAAGAAGAAAATAAGGGATGTGGAGGAATTATGGAATTCTATTGGGGGGGATTACTGAAAGCCACTGAACTCTGCATCAAGAAGGTAATAAAGAACAAGAGAAGAAGGAGGCCACTCTGGTTTGCCAGGAAAGTGGTAGGGGCAATTAGGGGAAAAAAAGGCCATTCGGAACATATAAGAAGACCCAGAGGAAGGAGAACATGGAGACTTACAGAGAGAAGCTAAGGGTGACAGGGCAGAAGATTAGGAGGGCAAAAGCAGATACAGAAGAGAGAATTGCTAAGCAGGCCAAACGTGGAGACAAAACTTTTTTTAGGTATGTGGAAGAGAGAGAAAGGCGAGACAGGGATCGTGGAAGTGAGGAGGGGTAGCATGGAGGGGACTTTGAGAAAGAAGAGGTGCTTAATAGCTACTTCTGCTTGGTCTTCATGCTGGAGGGAGGGAGGGATCTGGGTTAGGGGAGGGAGGAAAGACAAAGGGTGGATACTAGCCTGTTCAGTGAGGACAGGGTAAGAGAGCAATTAGGAAGGCTGAAGGTGGACAATGCAATGGAGCCGAACAGCTTACATCCAAGGGTATTTCAGGAACTAAGGGAGGAGCTGGCAACACCTCTGACAAGGCTGTTTAACTTGTCCCTGGATACAGGGAGAAGGTGCCAAGAGACTGGAAGAAGACTAATGTGGTGCCACTATATAAGGGGGCAGCTGGAGGAAGGCAGAGAATTATCATCCGGGCAGCCTCACTTCGGTGGAGGGAGAGGTGATGGTGGTACTTATAAAGAAAAGTATGGTAAATTACCTTGTAGACAGCAGACTGCAGGATGACAGACAGCATGGCTTCACAAAGGGGAGGTCATGCCAGATGAACCTAATAGAGTTTTTCGATGACGTGATGCAAGTGCTCGATGGGGGGGGGCAGTGATCGTGGCCTATGTGGACTTCAAAAAGGCCTTTGACATTGTCCTTGCAGAAAGCTGGTAAATAAGATGGAAAGATTAGTGGTGGGACAGAAAATAACTAGGTGGGTGAAAAACTGGTTGAAGAACAGAAGCCAGAGGGTGGTGGTGGTTAATGGGGTGCATTCCAGGGAGAAAGGGGTGATAAGCAGGGTGCACTACTGGGTTTGGGACCCATCCTTTTTTATATGTATATCAGTGATATAGTGGAAGGACTGGAGGGAAAGGTGTGCCTATTTGCAGATGATATGAAGATCTGCAATAGGGTGGACGGGGGCGTGGAGGCCATTAAGAAGGATCTGAATATTCTGGAAGGGTGGTTGGAAACATGGCAGTTGAAATTCAATGACAAAAGTGTACAGTAATGCATATGGGGTGTAAAAGCCTGCAAGCCAATTACACACTCGGGTGCGTGGGGGAGGGTAAATGAAGCCAACTGAGAAGGAGAGGGATCTGGGGATTATAATTTTGAACAACCTTAAGGTGGGTAACCAATGCAGCAAGGCGGTGGTCAAGGTCAATAGAATGCTGGCATGCATAGGGAGGGGCATAACAAGCAGAAGGAGGGAGGTGCTGATGCCTCTTTATAAAACCATGGTCAGACCTCACCTGGAGTATGGGGTCCAGTTCTGGAGACCTCACATGTGCAAGGATATAGACAGGACTGAAAAGGTTCGGAGATAGACAACCAAGATGGTGCACGGTATGGCCCACTGGCGCAGAGGCATGGCTGTCGTCTGCGGCACCGGCGACGACCTGGGTTCGGGAACGGATCCAGGTGTCACAGGATTGAGCATCTGTAGGACTGCTCTCCTGCTCTTGGGGGGAAGGGGTTGGGTACCTGGCGCAATGTGGACCCCCAGCAGAGGCTGGGGGTACCACAAGTGATTGGGTGCCTGCAAGGGGGGGGTGGATGCTGGCCATCATTGCATGTCCCCACCCCTGGAACAAACACAGGGAAATCACCGGCCCCCTGCGTATGAGCCGGGGATCAGTGCCCGACCCTCCAGCCATGATTGTTCTGCTTCGGTGGCCCCACTCGGGGGGGGGCTTCCCCAGAGGGTTCAGGTCGCCGAGCCCAGGGCGAGCCCATTCGCAGGGCTAGGGGGTGTCCAGAGGCAAAAAGAATAAAATCAAATAAAAAAAAAAAGATGGTGCACGGTATGCATAGGAAGCCCTATGAGATGAGGTGGAAGTAATTGAATCTGTACCTATTGGATACTAGATGGGAGCGGGGGGGGGCATGATAGAAACATTTAAGTACATGAAGGAGATTAATAAGGTGAGGGAGAGGAGCTTATTTACAAGGAAAGTAAGTGCTAAAACTAGAGATCATAGTCTAAGATTAGAAGAAGGTAGATTTAAGGGCAATGTGAGGGGGTGTTACTTCACAGAGAGGGTGGTGGAGTCCTGGAACAAACTGTAAGAAGAAGTAGTGGGGGCTGAAGTGGCGAAAGGATTCAAGAGGGCATGGGACAGACATAAGGGATTGACCAGTGGGCAGAGGGGGATGTCCCTTGACAAAGGTGACAAGGGGGATAAGGGGCAGACTCGATGGGCCAGAGAGGTCCTCTTCTGCTGCCAGATTTCTATGATTCTTTGATACAATTTGTCACCAGAAAAGGATAGCTTAATCCGGTCTGCTGGCGTACAGGACAAATATGTTGGAAGCCTTACTTCCTGCCGCACTGGCGACCCATGTTTGGGAATGAGCATGGGATTCGAGGGGTAAGTGGGGTGGGAGAGGATCAAGCAATCCAAGGACTGCTCCCTCTCCTTGGGGGCGGGAACCATGATGTCTTGGCCCATGACTGCCACCAGGTGGATGCCTGGTGATAGTCCAGGTGTGAGCAACTACAGTCGGGGGCCATGGATTTGCAGGACGTATGTGCCTCCATGTGCATGTATAGACATGATTCCATGGCAGGGGCTGAGGGGAAAAATGGAAAAAAACATGGATGCTTGGGATTCATGAAGCCCTGCCAAGTACTGGTGGTCCACTCTGTTGCTGTGGTCTGAGGCCACACTAGATATGTCTGTTGGAAGGGGGGGGTAGCCCTCCCCCTTCTGCCCTGCTGCAAGGAGAAATCAGCAACGGTTCACGACTCCGATTGGAGGAAGGTAAGGAAGGTAAGGAACGATCACCAGGAGCAGGGATAGAGCTGATAAACTGCTCAAGACAAGGAGGATAAAAACATTTGTGGGAAAAAAGAAAAGGTTTGATTGGCCCACCCTGTCTGCCCAGATGTTCCCTGCCCAATCTGTTTCCGTAGACCCTAACTAGTCTCATTTTCAACCTTCCTAAAAGTAACTACTGTGACCTAATGCCTGCATGGCTGTATGTGAACCAAGTTGAACTCCTTCTGACTTTTGTGCAGCATTGATAGCAATAAGTAAATTCAACCAATAACATTAGGAATAGAGAGGGTCTGTTAGTCGACAGTTAGCAACACTCATGACCAGATACTATCATGCACATCTCAGCATGTTATTATCCTTATCTTGTGTGTGTGTCACCTTTAGGTATAAAACTATAAGCTGAAATGGTTTTATGAGCCTATGGAATGTTGTGTTTCAAATTAGTGTAATAACCTTGACTAGGCTTACAGTGTTTATTCTACCAGTAAAGAACAAGCATTTGTCAATGCCGAATGTTGTCTCGCTGGCATTGGCATTGGTAGTGCAGGAGTTTTATTTATTTTATTTTATTGAAATCTAGGATTACAATTACCTTTGAGCAGGGACTGCTCATTTACAAAGGTTCCACGTCGAAGGAATGGAGGGTGTATATATACAAAGGGCAAACATAATAATACATAGTTACACAATAAAATGAAGCAAGAGACTGAGGGTTAGAAAATCACAGTAATTCAAAATGTGGCAAATGTTATGTAGTATGACATAACAGCCAGGGGCAAACTTAGTAATAAGTGCTGTGGGTGAAGGAGGGGGTGAGTGCAGGCAGGAAGGCCATTGTCAGAGGGTAGAGGTGGGAAAGAGCTCTAAGAGGAAGGGAGGAGGGATAAAAGTTAGGGAATGTCCGGGGGGGGTGAGGAAAGGGAGAGGGGGCGAGGGGTGGGAAGGTAAGACAGATGGAAGGTGGACAAGGCGGGGAGAGGTAGCTATCAAGGCTGAAGTGGAGGGCAGTAGAAGTTGGGCCCTAGATTAGGCGAGGCAGTCACAATGACTAGTTGAGATGAGATGAAGTCAGAGTTGTCTCTTAAAAGGGCCAAGGGCAGAAGCAGTAAGAGTTTCTTTGTTGAGAGTATTGTACCACTGAGGTGCTCTGTGGGCAAAGGCCCTCTGGCCCATGGTGGTCTGGCTTCTGGGGGCAAGGAAGGTTAATTGTTGTGAGCTTCTAGTTAGCTGTGCGCTGTGGTGGTCTATGAGTATCTTTTCAATGCCTGTGGAATGACCCCGAGGAGGACTTTTTTGTCTAGGAGGCAGGTTTGATACTGAATCTGGCTAATGAGAGGAAGCCATCCTGCCCAAGTGTACAGGTCACAAGTGTGTGTAAGTCGGTCAGCCCCAGTTAGCAGCCTGCATGCTTTGCTGAGTGCCACTGTAATTCTGCGGAGGGCAGAGGCAGAGCCGTAGATTGCTAGCCCATAATCGATGATGGAGGTGACAGAGCTGTTGATAGCCAAACAGAGAGTGTCAGGAGTCATGCAATGTTTGTGCCTGTAGAGCAGGCTTATATGGATGTTGGTGGCTTTGGCGACAGAGTCATGTGCCGATGGTAGGAGAGAGAGCTGTCCAATGTGACACCTAGGTATTTAAAATCAGGAACGTGTTCAAGTGAGGTCCCAGCTTGGTTTAGGATGGTGAGATCACGGGAATTGAACTTACTACTGGCATTGTAGACACCATAACCTTTGTTTTGCTGTAGTTCATGACCAGTTTGTGTGATTTGAACCATTCTTCGATGCGTATGAATTCAAGCTGTAATTGTTTCTCGAGGAGCTCTGTGTTTTGGTGGTTGGTGAACATGACTGCGTCATTGGTGTAGAGCAGTACATTTTGGTGGCAGACACTGGGAAGGTCATTGAGGAAGAGGCTGAAGAGTAGTGGCCCCAGGATGGACCCCTGTGGGACCCCTGAAAGAACTGGCTTTTCTTCCGAGGTGACGCCAGCAATCCTAATCCGCCGGACCTCTCCCCAAGGTAGCTTGAAAACCAGAGCAGCACTTGATCGGAGAGCCCAATGTTAGATAATTGCTTGATTAGGAGTGGGCGGCTCACAGTATCAAAGGCTTCCGTAAGGTCGATGAATATTGCCCCTACACAGTTACCTTGATCGAGAGAAGTATGGATGAAGCTCGTGAATTCTAATAGTGCAGTGGTGGTACTGTGCCCTTTATGGAAACCATATTGCTCGGGACACTGTATGTCATATTTTTCCAGGTACTCGACTAGCTGGTCAGAGACGATGCGCTCCAGGGCCTTAGACAATGGAGGGAGAATGGAGATAGGTCTGTAGTTGGAGTGCAGTGATTTGTCTCCACTTTTGCGTACCGGTGTGATGGTCATCTGTTTCCAGAGGGATGGGAACTGGGACATCCTTAGAGTTAGGTTGAGGATCTTTGTCAAGGGTTCAAGGACTTCTTCAAGGACAAGCGCTAACAACTTCATATCAAGGGAGTCACCGCTGAAGCCTGCATTGTGAATGGCCTTCCGAATATAGGTTCTGGCTTCGTGCACCGGTATCTTCTTGAAGTAGAACTATGGGGCAGGGTGTAGGGGTGGAGCAGTGGCAGGAGGGTTACTACCAGAGGGGGAATCAAAGAAGTTAGATGGGAGGACACTATCCAGGTTGGAGAACGCATTGTTGAAGGTGTTGGTGATTGTATACAGGTCAGATACTGGAGTTCCATTAATGTTGAGCATGGTGGGTGGAGACTTAGGGTCCTCGCCTGTGAGGTCTTTCAAGTTACTCCAAAAATTTTTTCCATCTCCCTAGGAGTTGGAGACAGCTTCCTTATAGTATTTGCTTTTGGTGCTCCTAATTGCCCGCGTGCACTAATTTCTGGCAGCTTTATACTTATGAATATCACCAGGCTTGGATGTTGCACGGGCACAGTGCCAGAGATGGTCCCTATGCTTGAGTAAAGTGATTAGATAAGGGGTTATCCAAGGGTTAGCTTAGCCCCTGACTTTCAGTTTTTTGAGAGGTGCAAAGATATTGCAGGCCACAGTGAAGTGGTTGATGAAAAGGTCTAAGGCTTGGTTGACATCAGTGGCGGAGTCAATTGGTGCCCAGTCCAGGCGGCTTAGGTGTGTTTTTAGTGGCTCAAAGTACCCCTGCTTTAACACTCTGGTGAGGATTATTTTGGGAGGAGGCTTAATGAATTTGTTTGTCCAGAACAGGTGACTGGTAAGTGGTCACTGATCCCATCAGGGAGCACTGAGACTTTTGAGATTCATTCAGGGTGATTAGTAAGGATCTAGTTTAGAAGTGTGTGCGATCCTGTCCTATAGTTGCATCTGGTGGGAGTAGTAGCAAGCTGGATGAGGTTCTGTGACATGACAGCATCCTTGTAGTTTCTGGCCTCCAGTGATAGCCAATTTTTGTTGAAGTCACCTAGTACTATGAGTTCGGAGTTATGGTGTAAACCCTGTAGGCTTTCCAATATGCTCCTAAATCCATTGGGCTAATCTTTAGGGGGTAGGTACATGGAGGCAATGGTGAGCTCCTTGTTGTGCACCCCGAGTAGAACTTTAATAGCAAGAACATGCAAGGGTGGTTTAGGGTATGAGAAAGGGAAGACTTGACAGAGATAGGAGTTCCTCAGGTAGATGGCACAGCCCCGACCTTGTTTGGAGACTCTGTCCTGCCTGAATATACAGTATCCAGGGACGGTGACTGCAGCGTCTGGTATCTTGGGGTTAAGCCATGTTTCAACAACCGACAGTACATCAGGGCTATGTTGCTGGTCCCAGGTTTGCAAGATGTCAAGTTTGTTGAGGAGGCTGCAGACACTGATTGAGGCTAATGTGAGGGACCCTTCCCGCCTTTTCAGGGTGCGGGGTACTAGGCAGTTAGGCCTCGGGTTAGGATGAATGTTTTCAGATATTAGAAGTAGCATAAGTAGTATCCTTAGAAGGTATGCTTTAAACATTTTGCAGACTAGTTTTGTTGAAGGACATCTAGTCCTTTTGGCCCTGATGTACTGCGTATGCCCCGCGATATTGCAGAGCACATTATATATTGCCATGTTCTCAGAAGTGCCACATGCTTGGATGTGCAGGAGATAGCCAAGGAGCCAGATTGGGGTGAAGTGGAGCATGTTACAGCTGGTATGGGTTCCGGTAGTCATGCCTTGAGTGTAGTGCATGCTATTACTTCAGGGTGAGAGTTTTGGCTGATAGTGTTTACAGGACCAGTGAGGCAGTGCAACATCATCACTCCCAGAATTAACATATGCAGAGCTAGCTTATCAAAAGACATAGCTGAGCTTTAGTGGTGATACAGCAGTGTGGAGAAGGATGTTTATTGGAACAGGTCCGCACACCTATGCTTTTTTAAGACTAGTAAGAGCTGCACCAACAGGAGGGTAAGTTTTGTGGCAGAGTCGGCTAGGCCAATAGGGAGATGGAGTAAGTAGGAGGGAGGGGCGAGAGTGTATTTAATGGAGGCCTGGGAGGGGGTGGAGGGGTGGGAGAAAAAGCAGTCAATAAAGCGGGCAGGCTCGTAGCTCTGCTACAAATAATAAGTCCAGTGGAAAACATGGTTTTCCCCACCTAACAGAGTGGCTGGAAAGTGCCCCAATAGAAAAGGAGCAAGAACAGGCAGGTCCAATCATGGTCCACCCGGTGGGACGCCACACCAATCAGGAGGCAGCTCAGGGCTTTACGTTCTCTGGTAGCAGTAGCGCTTGTACCTGTGGTGAGGGATCCATCTGGGAGTACCAGGAGGTCAGGCAGAGTGGGCCCTGAGAGTCGGGGAGGTGGGTGCGGTGGCAGCCATAAACCGTCGCTTGCCGCGGGAGTTCCTCAGCACTGACATGGGTCCTTGAAAAAAGCAGAGAGGGGAACAGTATTTAGAGGGGAATTACAAGAGCAGACAGGGAGGGGCGAAGGGCTGGCGGCAGGCTAACAGCAGGGGCGGGGTGCGAGAAGAGAACAAAAGAACAGTCTAGTGAGGTAATGGGATGGGTGTGGGGAGAACAGAGGGAGCAAGGAGCTAAATCACAGAGCACGGAAATGGAGGGCTAGGTGCTTGGGGGGAGGGAAAGATGGAGTGGAACCAGGGGAGACAAAAAGACAAAAGAAAGGAACAGGTGGTGGGAAGGCTGGCGAATGCTGGTTAGGCTGTAGCCGTGTGGGGGGGGGAATTAGCAGTAGAAATAAGGTGGGCCTGCGACTACAGTAGCACTGAACACTTTAACCAATTTTAAGCCAGACAAGAAAAATTTCTTTCACCCTGGCTGGCTAACCATAGTTAGAGATGCATAATAGGACTGGCAGTGAAGTATTGAACTGACGCCAACCTCACCCCCACCCTGAAGAGACACATTTTCAACATAGGCATTTTGGGACCTCCCCTCATGAACAGTGGCACTGTGATTGTGTTAATGTGTCCCAAAAGTTGATTTCCCACAGTGACCATGCCATTCTGCGCCACAGGTGTGAAAATACATTTTGGGCAGGATGTGAAAAATGACAGCTGTACTGTTCATAAGGAGATGTGAACAAATGCCATTGTTGAGAATGTGGCATGAAAATATTGTAAATTTGCGAAGTTACAAGGGTGCGTGGAAACTGCGCAATGCACACTTGTAACACATTCTTTTTATGGACGTTCATCACCAAATTTTCAACATAGGCATTTTAGGACCTCTACTCATGAACAGTGTCACCGTCATTGTCTCAAACTGTCCTGAAAACTGATTTCGCACAGCGACCGCGCCAATCTGCACCGGATGTGCGAAAATGCATTTTGGCCAGGATATGTAAAATGACAGCTGTACTGTTCATAAGGAAGTGTGGAAAAATGCCAATGTTGAAAATCTGGAGTGCAAATATTATAAATTCATGAAGTTACGAGCATGCGTGGAAACTGCACAACGCATGCTCGAAAAAACAGCCATTTTTTTGGAGTTTTTTCACCAAATTTGCAACATAGGCTTTTTGAAAGCCCACCTCATGAACAGTGGCACTGTCGTTTCATTAATTGGTCCCAAAAAGTGATTTCGTGCAGTGACCACGAAATCACCTTTTGGGACTGAATAACGCCATGACAGTGACTGAATTCATGAGGAGGGGTCCCAATAACCCCATCTTGAAAATTTGGTGCCAAAATGCACAAAAATGCCCAAGATATGCACCAAAGTTAAAAAAAAAAACTATTTATGCCATTATATAGCTTACCGGCATTTTTTCAATTTGCAGTCGGCTGTGAAGAGTGCAGACGTGTTCCTAGTCCACTGAAGATCATCGTGTCATGCTCTGGAGGTAAGTATGGGGTGAAGGGGGGTGTGGGGAGGCAGGGTGCGCAGAGGGTGGGTTGGGTTGCGGGAGGGCCACCGAAGTCGACGAGGGATCGTTTTCTGCTTTGCAGGTTTTAATGGAAAAAAAAACCAACCATTGCAGGACGGTTTTTCTTTTACAGGGGCATTTAGCATGCTGGGGTGGGATCCCAGCATGCCACCTGAGTGTTTTTTTTTGGGTTATGTAGCCAGCGGGGTTGGGCACCCGTCGGCACACAACAAATGGGGGCATTATGCGATGGGGAGTGGGCTCCCCCATTGGCAAATTAAACTGGGAAGGGGAGACATGATGCCAAGGGGAACTGGGCACCCCCTTGGCACACATGGTAAATGGGAGGGGGGTTGCATTATGTCGATGGGGAGTGGGCTCCCCCGTAAGCAAATGAAGTGGGTCGGGGTACTCTGCGGCGGCATGCTGCCATGTTTTGTAAACTGATTCACCAGGAAAGGCACTCCGCTGTGTGAAAAGCTTGGCTCTCATTGCAGTGGACTGAGCCTTTGATCTGGTGGCCAGTTTACATGTTGAGGGTGTCGGCACCTGCAGCTGCCTTATTGGGGAATGAGGGATGCACCTACTGATGCATGCCCTGCATTCACCCACAGTGACTGCAGCTCCAAATCTGCTACTACTGCAATACGTTGGCTGCACAAGCACGAGCCAACATAAAAATTAGTGTAAGTACGAAAATACTGTAGGTGTGTGGCTTTTGTTTTTTGGTAAATCACTGAAGTCAAATGATTTTAGTTGTCTTTAACAGAAAACATTAGACAGTGTGTAACAATAATATCTTCTAATCATGGGCTTTTCAAGTTAATCACCAGCTGGATTTCACTGGTTTCACCTCGGCACTCCCCATCCCCTCCTACATATGCTCATTAGCTGATACTCAGAATGGTAGCCCGTGACATGCGTGACTGCGATTGAGTGAACAGTAAACGGTGACTCAATCACAGTGCATGTCATTGGGGCTACTGGCGAGGTAGGGCAACCGGTTGTGGGTGAGTTTGCGCATATAGTGACAGGAAGTCGCTACATGTACATGCGTGCATGGGGGGTGGGAGCGAGCACACTCAGCGAGGGGAGGGAGGGTTTTTGAGGGGTGAAGCCACCGTGGACTGCTGAGATGGCCCCATGATGTGGTGGGTGGGTTCGCGGCTTGGGTGAACTGGGTGCCAGGTTCGGGTCTGGGCGCAGGTATGTTTTTGTTGTGCCCGGACCCAATTTTTTTTTTTATGTTTTGCACCTCCCTCTGACATGCACCCCCCTAGAGTTGAGAATCCTTAAATAGGGAGGTGCGTGTGTGTTTTACTGTGTGCTGGGGAGTCACATCGCCGAAACTGGTTTTCGTTGATGTGACTTTGCTGTAACGACGGACACCTTTCGGTGGTCGCCATTATAACATAGAACCCTCAGAATTGCTTATGTTTTAGCATTTACCAAGACAAAGTCCAAGTTTATTAGCTACTTCCTTGTTGCTGTCATATTTAACAACTCTTTATTGGAATTCCTAAACAGTTATGCTTTTAATCTTAGTTACTGTCTGTTTGTAGTTCAGTCCCTTGCATTTGGTAAATACCAGAAAGTTAAATATCAACTTGGTGTGTTGACTGAAGAATTTTCAGTGGAACAGAAAGAGAGCATCCCACTCAGAAAGTAATCAATACCTGATACTGCATGGTTGTTCCAGACTTACAAAAATCAGGGGAATCTATAAATGGAAACACTTTAACGAATCTTCATCAGTGTTTGGGAAAGTACTTTTTTTTAGTTTATAGAAGCATAGAGACATAGACAATGATGGTAGAAAAAGACCAGTGGTCCATCTAGTCTGCCCATGGCACCCTATCTAATACTGGGACCTACTGTCAACCCAGGGTCCTAGCCATCCCTGTCCACCCCCCATTCTCAGGCTGAATACATCTCAGCAGGCCACCTTGTTTATTCCTTTCAGGAACTTGAAGGTCTCTGTGATATTCCTCCTCTTCCTTCTGGTCTCCAGTGAGTACATGTTCAGTGCCTTGAGGTGCTCCTTCTAAGACCTGCCCTTTTGGCCCTGAATCACCTTAGCCACCTCTCAGTGCACCATCTCCAGTCTATCCTTATCTTTCCTGAAGTGAGGACTCCAGAACTGGGCACAGTACTCCAGGTGAGGCCTCACCAAAGACCTGTAAAGGGGTAGAATTACCTCTTTCCTTCTGCTGTCAGTACCCCTCCCGATACATCCCATCATCCTGTTTGCCTTACTGTAGGCCTTGTTGCACTGGCTTGATTGTTTGAGGGTGTCGCTAATGATAATGCCTAGGTTCCATTCTTTAGCCGTAGTTGCATTACATATCGCCTGATTGAAAAACTTCTTTTGGACAATGTGCATTAACATGTAGCCAATATTTGTTTTTTAAAATAATGTAATAAAAAATGCATGGATTTACAATTATGGATATTGGATTTTCTACAATCCATGGAAATGTTTAGTAGGACTTGCACCAGTACAGTACTTCCTAATATAAGTTCATTCACAGCAGGCCAAACAGTTCAGATCTCATATGATCTCTCGGCCCCACTGGAAGACATTATTCTGTGCAGTGAATTATTTTTATTTATTTCTGTATTTGTCAATTGGGTGGGTACACTGATCCCAGGGACCATTTTAAGGCATGACCTGTGCCATAAAGATGGCACAAACAAGGTTAAAACAACACAAGTACCTGAGATACAGAGTACTTTAAGTTGTAACAAAACATTAGATAACAGAAAAACAAAGGGAACCAAAATTAATGACTTGGTAAAAGAGACAGTGGAGCAAGCAATTATTATAGTATGCAAAGACTTTGTGGCCACACAGTGCTTACCGTATATTAACATGACTAAAACAAATTCCAGAATCGTTAAGAGACCCCAGGTGTCACAGCAATTCATGGTGTGGGAAGGAGCAGTTGCTTTGCCCATGGATGAGGTGATTAGATCTTCATGTGGGGCAATTACCTGTAAAGGCAGTGGTGAGGGGAGTCTTGCAGTGGGATTTAAATTGTAGGTGTGTGGTTGAGCTAACACTTCCCATCCAGATGACCTGGGTTTGCGTCCCAAGTCCGGGACTTGTGGTGCCGACTAGTGAGACTGGGTTCTGGCATCTGTCTGGATGCTTCCTGCCTCAGGGAGGAGGGCACCTCCTTCAGCTGCATGACTGCCCTCTGGTGGCCTGGGGAGGATGTGTTTTGCAGGAGAGAACAAGTGATCCTTCTGGAGTGGCCTTACATCAGCATGCACATGTTCATCTGGTGAGTAATGTGGGGTCATCACACACCCAGAGTGTGGCCATCAGGGAAGTTCTGGAGGTAAGGTGGGGCTTACCAACTCTTTCAATAGCCCTGAGAGGCACTCAGCCAGGTCACTTCTCAGGATCACACCCTGGGGAGGGATAAGGGAGTGCTTGGGGGGAATACCCCAGTAGCGCCAGACTGATGAAGATGTCCCGCGCCCCATGTAACAGTAGGGTCCTTCCAACTCCTCTCATGCCTCATTGGCTCCTCTTCCCAGACCCCAAATGCTGAGTGAAGTATCTTCCTCCCAGCTTGGGGAACTGGGGGATCCCACCTGCAGGGGACAAGTTGTGGGTTACAGTTGGAATATCCAGAAATGATGTTGAACAGAGGCTGGTGGTGGGCTGGAATATCAGAGAACCTCTATGGTGGGTAGAAAGGCTTGGGCAGGTGGAAGGAAGACCTGGTGGCTGGTGAGGAGAAAAGACGAAAACAGAAAGTAAAATAAATACGTAAATAAATTGGGGTGTGATTTTGGGGCCCATATTGGGGCAGATGGGCTGTTCAATAGATTTGGGGCAGCTGTGGAGAAGGCTTTCTGGCCCATGCACATGGTAATATGTGGGCACTGTAGTCGTATGTTGCAGGAGGACCAGAGGCTTTGATGGCAGGGCGTTGGCCTGAGTAGGAGGGAAAGGGTGACAACTCTTGTTCCCCTAATGGATTTGTCAACCAGGCAGCCAAGGAGGTAATCCCAGCAGTCCTGAAGAGGGAGCCAGCCTATGGCCTGATCGAAGGAATGGTGATGTGCTGAGTAAGGGGCCATCAAGGCAAATCTACAGTGGTGTTGTATGCTTGTTGAGACTGGACAGGCTGGAGGATGTGGTTTGCATATGTAACCCCCCCAAATTTGGGGGGACTTACCTTGAGTATCTCCCTGGAAGCTAGCAATGCCCACCACCTGGTTAATGTCCATAAAGAAGGTAAATCCATGTACAGTAGTGTTCTGATGCTGTCTTGTGTAAGCGTGTAGATCCATGCTGCCACGCTATCTCTTTAAGAGATCCAGCCATTGTATATAGTACAAATAGCCTGGGCTGTGTCCGGGTACAATGGAGCTTGTGACCAACCAGGCAGAGCTCTAATTCACTCCACTCTGCAGTCGATTGATAGTGCAGAGGGAGCCCTCTAATGTATTGCAAATATTTATTTCTAAATCCTTGTTGTTACTGTATAAATGAGATGTTTACATTTACTATTCATTCCTCCACTTTGAGAGCCGCCATGTTTGGTCCTGGACTTGGCATTTGGACCAGTCAGAACTCAGGGGTCCTCAAGGGGTCCTGACTACAGTGACTTGTGGGAAAAGCTGTGAACTTTCTTGTTAGTGCCCACATTAACCAATGAGAGTATGAAGACTGTGATTGACAGTACAGGCAGCCAACTGGAATATGGAGATCCTGGTCTTAAGAGAGACTATGGTTTGAACAGAGGGAGTTGTGTTCAGCTAGAGCCACTGAGAAGGAGCTCCTGTGCAGGCTGGGAGACATCAAAGGGTAAAGGCCTGTTTGCCTCCCTGCAGGAGCCGAAAGAAACTCAGACTGCCTAAAAGCTGTGAGAAAGAGACTTTTGCAGCAGTCGGGCTAGTGGTTCAGCTCAAGCCACCAAGACGGAAGCAGCTTGATTGTGGGCTGAGAGCAATCGCAGGGAAAAGGCATGTTTTTGCTTCCTTGCGTGGGACTCTGAATCCTGAGAAGATCACTTGAATCAGAGACTGCCCAGAAGCAGAGGGGTTTCAGCCTTAAATACAAATCAGGGAAGCCTGTTTCTCAGAGCAAATGAGGTTCTGTTTCTAAATTGTCTGAGAGTGAAACTAATGGAAGTAAGGAGATTGCTCAGGAGACTCCTGGTGTAAAGTGGAACCTGTAACTGTAAAAAGAATTGTCTCCTGCCACACACCAAGAAGGGAAGACCACCATGGGTTTGTTCAGTCGAACTACATACAAAAATCCATTTGCAAGCACCAGGCATATGCCAGCCTTGGCTGCAAAAGACTGTTCCTGCACCAGATTCAGTCACTGCTTGTCGAGAGACCAGCCTTGAGGAGTCAGCCCTTGTGGAGAACCAAATCACAGGCTGCAGCCACCTACAGGGAAAGGCTGTGAAGAGAAGGTGAGTCATGTTGGCCCCAGTCCCTACCAACATCCTGGAAGGCCAGAAGATCCATGGTGTCGCCAGTCATTCCTCGAGCTGTCTGGGTGCAGTGAATACAATCATGGTAGCCCCTGCAACAATCAATTAAATGCTTTTGTGTCATGCTTTATAAGTTCTCATTGGGTTTTACATGTGTTTACAGGCCATCAGGCCAGGGATTACAAATACCATTATTGTCTGCAAGTGTTTTCATCTGCTAATATCACTGTTTCTTCCTTCTAGGGTCCTAACCAGCTGCAACACCAGACACCCAGTGACAACGCTTCAGGCCTGCTCTCTGTCACAGTTTGGGTACCCAGCAGCTGTGTGAGCAGATTAATTCAGATGCTAGTATAGTAATCTTTAATTACCTTATTTATTACCTCTTTAATTACAGCATATCAATCGTTTACCTAAATTCATACCCCCTCCATGTTAAAGTCCCCTTTAATAAGCCTGATTTACTGTTTGATGTTAATCCTGGGCTGTGAGCATATTATTAACTAGTGTTCAGTTACTGAGTCAGACTAAACGTACTATAAGAATGCATTGTTGTTGCTGAACCTGTTTCTTACAGGGGCGCAGGGTACATGCCAGAAGTCCAGACCCTGTTGGTAAGTGTGATGTCCATGACCGTATTATTAGCACTCACCACTAATTGTATATTGATTGTTATACATGGTAATTGCGGTGGTTATTGTATAAGGTCACTAGCCAGGGGTGTGGGTGAGTATAGCTTCCCAGAGGGCTGTACCTGTATTGTAAAAAACCCACATAACCATTACTCTGGGTGGAGGCACCAAAATTCGAGTACTATTGTTGATAGGCAAACCACGGTACTCCTTATTTCTGAACCCAGGCCCCTCAACCTGCAGCCAGAGAAGCAGGCAGGGGTAGTAGCCCTTGGCATAACGGCACCAGGGTTATACATATGTGAGTGAGCAGTAGTCCAGCAAGGGAAGTAAGGTGCCCTGGGCCATGGTGAGCCAGACTAGGACAAAAGTTAGAGGTTCTAGCTACTGTAACTAGCTTTTAAACTTGGAAAAGCAGAATGCAGGCACCAGAAAAAAGGTTAATTGAAGTACAACAAATCCAAGGAGTGCGCAGCCTGTTTGAACCTTGCAGGGTCTACCTGACACACAGTACAGAAGGGGAGGAAGGGCACAGACAACAATACCTGCCCACAATACCACTGAACAAGCACATGTAACTCACAGTACAAGTAACAACAAAATAAGGAAAAAAAATCAAAATACTTTGTGTTTATTTGTGGAGTATCTGTAGCAAAATAGATGAACTCCAAGCAATCGAAGCAGCAGAAAAACAAGACATCATTGCACTCACTGAGACATGTGCCACTCAGAAGCACAGCTAGGGTCTAAACATCCTGGGCTACACCCTAGTCAGAACGGAGCCTGCCACTCTCTGGTTGGTAGGATTGTCTGTGGGACAATCCCGTTGCGGGGGGGTGTACAGTCACAGCCAGCAGATCCTCTTTGTTTCTGCTGATTTTAGGACAGCAGGACACACAACAGCTGAAGGAAGAAGCATCAAGGTGGCAGCAGTACAGCACATAGAGGCAGTGGTCAGCAAGGTGGTGCAGCAAGTGCGGGAAGACGTTCTGCAGCAAGCAAAGGGGAGCCATCAGGTGCAGAACGCAGCAGCCATTTTTCTTCAGATGCAAACGATGATGCAGCAGCTGAACCAGATGCTGCAGGTCATGAGGGGAGAAAGAGAAGAAGAAAAAGAAGGCAGAGAAGAGGAAGGTGGAGAAGGGAGAAGACAGCTAGAGGAGAGTAGCCAGAGGGGCCAAGCACCAATGCAGGTGGGACCAAAAGCATGCAGATTGGGAAGAGCCAGCTTCAAGATACCCCAGGTAAGATATCAAATAATGTTCCAGTAACAGTGGCTGAGAGCATAGCATTGTGTGTCAGAGACAGTATAGGGGGAGACAGGGAAAAATAATTCCAGGAATTTTTAGAATGGGAAATGCGAAAGAAAAATGTGGTGGTGGTTTTGGAGGGGGGCAAAAAAAAAAGTTTCAAGGAATTTTAGGATTGGGAAGCACAAAAGAGCAAGAAGGAGGCTTTGGCATTGGGACCATTGGCCCACTTTAGTCCTTGAGTGTAATGATTTGCTAATGGGGGGAGGGAGGGAGGAGTGGCAGGGAAAGGAAACAAAGAACAGGGAGGTAAAAGATGGAGGGTGGGAGGAATCAGTAACAGATCATATTACCCAGGCTACCAAAGAAAAGTCTGGAGACAGGAATTTGTGGATGTCTTTACATTAATTGACAAAGACCATTAGAAGGGCGGAGGAAGAGGAAAAGATATGGAAGAATGACCATTTTTTTTTGGTAAATTTTATTCGTAAGGTTTTGCAAGTACAATCTTACAAACATTAATACACAGGTAGATAACACATGCCATTGTTAAATAAAATATTCCCTTATAAAGGATAATCATAGGACACTACCCCAATAGGTACCTCATAGGGGAAAATACTAATGACATTAATACAGTTAAATAATCAACACTGGCATACAGCCCAGGAAATCTGCAGGGATTAGATGTAAGAAATAAATAAAAGAAACTCCATTATTAACATAGTGGTCTAAATGACCTGCATAATCCCCAGTAGTGTAACAAAATATATATTGAGTCATTGTTTTTTCTCCCCAATCTCCCTGAGAGAATGTAAGCTACCTCCTGTAAAGGTGCATTTAGTGGGCATGGTAAAACATATAAACAGCATGCCTTGGTATGTTCATCAAAACAGAACAAAGCAGAACAATATAATATAACGTACATCCTAAATCAATCAATCAATCAAGTTTATTGGCAGGAGTACTCCACTGAGCAGGCTCATTTACAAGGAGGTCCTGGAGGACACATAGGACATAGAACATTGACATAACATACATATAAACTGTGATTACATATGAAACAATGCTCATAAGGCAAACCAATGTACGTCAATAATAAAAGACATCACGCTAACAAGGTAGTGCAGCAGGCAGTCTGAACACAATATCAGTACTTCAGCAATAGTAAGATTTAGATATCTGGCCTACAATCAGGGATGGGAGGAAACAGAGGGAGGGAAGTGCCAAGGGAAGGCAGGTAGTGAAATGGGACTGACATGTGAGGAAGATGAGAGCTGGGTTACACGATATAGCAGTAGGTAGGCAGGTATGAGGGTGAATAGAACAGATAGTAGATAGGTGGCAGTGGGTAGGTTGGGGTGGAGGGTACGGGATGAAGGTGAGATCAGGGTGGTAACCTGCTAGAACTTTGGGCCCGATTCTAGAAGGGTGGCGCAAGTTGCCTTGAATGCAACTTGCCACCATAGCTGGGACATTGACCCTGCGCCCTATTCTAGAAGGGGCAGGGTCATCGCAGCTAAGTCCTGTGACCTACGATATGTGAATCACTGAGACTGCGGGCATACCTGGTGAGCATGTCGCAACTTCAAATAACGAGCAGCGGGTCAACCCCCACCGGTGCCGACCCAGAGTTGCCAGCCACATTTGTGGCATATACTGATAGTCTAGTGCCCCCAAACTGTATAAAATAATAGCGATCCTGTATCCCTGGTAGTCCAGTGCCCCCCACCCATCCGTGCCAGCCCACCCAGCACATAATATCTGAGCGCATCTTTACAGTATGCACTGATACTGAACTCAGTCAGCGGCTGGCCATGGTGGTGAGAGGTGGGCTGTGCCAGTCGCTGGCTGGGGACAGATGGGGGGGTGCTGGGTGGGCTGGCATGGTGGGGTGGGGAGGCCACTAGACTACCAGAGATACAGGATCGATATTATATTATACAGTTTGGGGGGGGCACTAGACTACAAGGGATATGGGGTTTCTTTTTATGTTTACACAGTTCAGGGGGCCACTAGACTACGAGGGCAGACTTTATGCCGCATATGCAGCCGGCAACTCATGGTTTGGGGCACGGGTTGGGGGATGGCAGCGCCACCCTGCGGGGCATCTGCCAATGGGTGTTTCGAGGGGCTGGGGGCCTGGGTAGCCCTATGGGGCCCTGCTGGGGTGTGCTGGGCATGGGGGGGAGGAACACCATGCACTGTCCGCTGGACTGCCGTAGGGTCTACAGGACCCCCGGGGGCGTCCGTAAGTTATACCTGCTAAATGCTGGTATAACTTATGTTGCCGGATCTCTTCCGGGGGTTCTTGTAGAATCCTGATGTGGGCACTTTATGGCTGCCCTTCTAGAATGGGGTGCAACTGCTGCTGTAAACCCCCTTGCGCATGTCGAAGGGGGTTTATGTGGCATAACTGCTGTTTGGTGCAAGCAGCCTGTGCCATGTCGCAGGAACTATGTAGAATCGCGAATGTTGCAACTGCTGGTGTAAGTTGCTACATGCGCCATTCTACTTGATGCAACTGCTGTTACGCCAAGCGTAACCCCTCTAGAATCGGGCCCTTTGTCCCAAGTTACTTACAAAGGCATAGCAGTACAAGAGTCCATTCAGTCTCCCTCAGATACATCCTCTTCTTCTCTATCCTGTGCCACCTCTTGTTCAATTTTACAAGCCATCTTCTCAGCATCTTTTGGCTCCTTGAATAGAAAGGTTTGCCCATTCCAGACAAGACTCAACTTCACCGGCAGCAGCAATTGGTATTGGACTTTGCTCTATCACAAATGGCTCCTGACCCCTTCAAACATCTCCTTGCATTGTCGGGTGCTATAGGACAAGTTTGGAAGTAATATGTCCACCTCTCCATAACATAGTCCATGACGCTGCTTAGCTGTTGTAAGTACCCAGTCCCTATCCCCCACACCGTTACAGATCATTAATGTTCTTGGGACCTCCGGCGTGGCTGCCGCTCATTGTGGTGTTATTCTGTAGGCTTTCTCTAGCAAGAGAGGTAGATCAGACTCTGCAAAATCCAAAAGCTTGGGTATCAGCATCTGAGCAAATTCCAAGCTATCCTCTCCTTCAGACCCTTCTGGCAAGTCGATGACTCCATTCTCAGGATTCATTTTTGACAGTCTTGAGTTTTTGATGTTGAAGAGTATTTTCTTTAATTAATTTCGTAGCCACATCTGCGTTTCTGACACTGGCAGTCTCTGCCTTTCCCACAGCCATTTCTAAAACTTCCATTTTAGTTTCTAGGGACAAGACCCTCAGATGAAGGGAGTCAAATGTTTTGTCCATAGCCTGAACAGTTTTAATCAGTTAGCCCAGAGCAGTGTTAACAGAGGCCAGTGTCTGTTCTCCTGTTGTGTCACTGAGGTCACTGCTTTTGGTCTGCTGCACAGGCCACCTGCAAGGTGACCTTCAGCTGGAAAGGCTGTGAGGCTGTCGCGAGTCTCTTTGCTTACCCATCATACTCTGCACTATTTGCCAACTGGAGCAGTAGGTTTACGATTTTATTTTTATTATTTTTTTTTTTTCAATTTAAAGTTTATTAGATTTTTACCATACAAGACAGATCTTCCATAACAGATATAGGTCATATATACCGTATGCATGGGACCAGACCTGCCAACCCCCCCAGCTCCCTCCCCCTGAATTCCTTCCCCCCTTCCCAAGGTACAGATGAACATAGATCTTTTTCACTACGATTTCTATAGCACAGAACATACCAAAAGTACTGAGACGTCACCACAAAGGAGAGCCTTACTCTGTGGCATTTTGAATCGAGAATAAGGTATGGAAGGGGTCCCATATTTTCTTGAACCTTTCCAGTCTATTGTTGAGACTTGCAATAACTTTTTCTGTTCTGAGATTTGCAAGAAGCTCAGATAACCATTCACCATACCTGACTTCAGATTGAGCTTTCCAATGTTTTAAGACAACCTTCTTAAGAGACAGGGATATCAAGGCCATGTAGTATTTTTTGCTTGGAAACCTAATATTAGAAAAATCTCCTAGAATACAGATTTCGGGTGTAAATAGTTCTTCTAGTCCCAGAATGGGGTCCAGTTTATTACTAATGCTGGTCCAAAGGGGTTTTATTTTGGGACAAGTCCAGAGAATATGAAATAAAGAACCGTCATGATTAGCACATCTCACACATTGGGGAGAGGATGTTAGTCCAAATTTAAACATTTTCTCAGGGGAAAAATATACATTATGTAAGATGAACATTTGTGTCATCCTAAGTCTATCCTCGTTATAAATTTATGGCAGTTAGACCAGAGATTACCCCAGTTAATGTTGTAACTAGGAAAATGGGAGGACCAGTAACATGTGGAGTAATAATCTGGATATACCCTGTCGAACAACAGACCAAGATCTTGAAACTGCTTTGTTGTCCCACCCATTGAGCCAACTCCGGGATAAGGGAGAGTCTACATATATATGGTTTTAGCCCCAGTACTCTGACTAATAGGTGCCTCAGTTGAGTGACTTTAAAAAATGTTTAGCAGGAATCTTGAACTTGTACATTATCTGCGATGGGTGGGTAGCCAAGCATTGTCATCTCCTATAACGAATGCAGTGGGTGCCTTCCAAGCTGGGGTAACCAATTAGGGGAATATATTTCTCGCTAATCTTAAAATTAGGGTTTCCAACCAGGCCTTGATTTGCATCTTTATGGTTATCATATTTAAGGAAACACACATTTGAGAATGGACCTCAGTGATAAGTCATTTGAGAGTGTTTTTTTAATCTAGTGAGGAGATTTCTTTTCATGTGTAGCAGTGCTTTTGGTGCTAGGCCACAGGAGCTGATCAGGGCATTCTCTATTATGAGCCAGAGCTGGGTATAGCCCACTGGGTTAGGTAGTGTTCATCTGTAGTATTTATTGAGGTGACTAGCCCAGAAGTAGAGCCCTAGGTGGGGTAAACGTAAGCCACCTCTAGACTTGGGTGCGGTTAGTTTATGAAATGCTATTCTGGGGGACTTATGTGCCCAGATCAAATCTGAGAATAGTCTATTTACCTTTTGAACCAGGAGAGTGGTAACCAGATATTAAGCATAGAGAGGGATAGAAGAGGCATGGAAATACATTCATTTGAGCAAGTTTATTCTGCCCCAGATAGAGATTGGTAGAAGGCCCACCTGTTTAGATCCTGTTTAATCACTTGTATAAGGGAGCTCAGATTCAGCTTTATAGTATCTCCCGGGAGTCTAGTTAATTCAATGCCAGGGTAGCGCAGGGAGTCCTGTTTCCAGGCCAAACCCATTTCTAGGATTTCTGTTCTAAGAAGTTTATGATTGAGAGGGAATACAATGGTTTTATTCCCGTTTAGCTTATAATTAGAGACTGTACTAAAGGAGTTAATAATCTCTAACATTGGCGGAAGAGAAGAAACGGGGTTAGCAACCTGGAGGAGAAGGTCATCTGCATATGCAGATACTTTAACCTCGCATGGAAAAATCGGGATTCCTTGTATCTCTGGACAAGTTTGTAGTCGGCGAATTAAGGGTTCAAGGTATATATTGAACAATAATGGAGAGAGGGGGCAGCCTTGTCTGGTACCAGAGTAAAGGGTAAATGATTCAGAGATCACTCCATTTCCTGAGATTCTGGCAGTGAGAGAGCGATAAAGGGATTCGATCCAGGATCGGAAAACATTGGGGAATTTAAAGGCATCCAAGACCTGGAACAGACACTGCCAGCTAACTCTGTCGAAGGCCTTCTCAGCGTCCAGAGAGATTAAGGCAGTTGATATGGAGCATCCCTGGACGCTGAGAAGACATGAGCCAGGGTTCGAAGGTGGTCCGAAGATAATCTGCCTTTCATGAATCCTACCTGTTCGGGACCTATAATGGACGGAAGGATCGGGTTAAGGCGGCAAGCAATTAATTTGGCCAGAATCTTGACATCTTGGTTCAAAAGGGAAATTGGACGGTAATTTGCAACACATTCAGGCGCTTTGCCAGGCTTAGGAATAAGCACAATTAGTGTTTCGAAAATAGAGGCATCTACTTCTGCTCCAGAAAGTATATGGTGAAATAGGGGGAGCAGTAAAGGGATGAGGGACATTTTGAACTCTATAAAAATAGGCTGAGAAGCCATCTATTTCTGGGTTTTATTTAGGATAATGTACCTATGACTTTCAAAATTTCTTCCTTAGTAATAGGTACAGTAAGTGTACTTTGTTGGTCCTCAGTAAGACTCGGCAGGGGGTCTTCTAAGATATCTACCTATTTGGCTCACCTCTGGGGGGTCCGCACTTGGGCCATAAAGATCAGTGTAATAATTGAGGAACTCCCGAATTATGTCCCTCGGGGAGGTCTTCAGAAGACCATCTTCGTGGGACCGAATGGAAGCAATGTATGTGGAGGATTCCATCTGTTTTATTCTACTGGCCAAGAGGCGCCCTGCTTTTTCCCCCTGGTCGGTAAAAGACGCCTGTGTTTTTATGATGGCGTATTCCGCCTTATCGCAGAGAATCTCTAAGTAGGCTGCCTTTAGCTGAGTAAGCTCTTGGAGTGTATGTTCTGGAGTTGAGGGAGACAAATCTTTTTCTATGGATCTTATCTGTGTTAACAGTTGGGATAACTCCTGTTCCCTGACTTTCTTCTTATGAGATGCTAACCCAATGAGTATTCCCTTAAGTAGGCCTTGAAAGCACACCAGAGGAAATCCGTCTTTGTCTTGCCCTGATTAAATTGGATAAATTGGTCTATGTGGTTCTGTATTATACTGGCTAATTCAGGGTCTTTGATAAGTTGGTCATTGAGTTTCCACCTTCCTCTGCCCTTACACGGGGGTTCGATGGTCAGTTGACAGAATACGAGAGAGTGGTCTGACGGGGGGACCTGACTTTATCGAGGATTCCATAACCTGTGGAATATAAGTCCTAGAAATGAGCAAATAATCTATTCTAGACGAGGTTCTATGGACCGGGGAAAAGAAGGTATACTCCCTGACACCCGGGTGTAAAACTCTCCAAATGTCACATAGACCAGTCTGATCTATTAAATCCCTGAGTCTGGCGTTGTGCTGGGGACAAGCCTTTCCTTGAGGGTCCAGATTTGTCTACCATCGGGTCAAACACTAGGTTAAGATCCCTCCTAAAATCATGGGAGGTAAGGAAGGGGAGGAGAGTAGTAATACTATGGTGAAAAACTTAGGGGAGTCATAATTTGGTCCATAAATACTTCCCAAAATTAGCTCCCTTGCATAAAGATTGCCAATTACAAAAATAAATCTACCCTTGGGGTCTTTTATAGTACGCGATGCAACAAAAGGGAGCTTCCTGTGCAGCAAAATCATGGTGCCACCACTGTTTGTAGAACCCTCAGCTGCAAAAACCTGTCCTACCTGTTGTCTCCGAAGTCTGGTGGCTTCAGTGTCTAATAGATGTGTTTCTTGCAATAACATAACTTCAGCTTTGACCAAGTTTAAATGCTTAAGGATCATATATTGTTTAGTTTTAGCTCTGACCCCTTTAACATTCCAGGTAATGACTTTCAATGGATTAGCCGTTGGATTTTGACTCTCAGTAATGCTATGGCAGGAATATGGAAAGAGAAACAATAGGGAAATCGTATTGGAATATGTGTACCTTGTGCTATGCCCACCCTCCCAGCCCCATCCTTTTCTCTTAGCTCCCTCCCAACCCCTTCCTTCCATCTATGTAACAGTTATTATCACTGTCATAGAAATAGTCCAAAAAACTCCCCTTCTGTTATTCCCACTAAGTGCAGAACCACTTTTCACTACTTTTTCAGCTGCTCTGCTCCGTTGCCTGGTTCCAAAATGAGTCGGGGGGAAAAAGAATAGAAAAAACAAGACCGGGAATTTTAGTGGGTTAAGAGAAGGTAATTTCAAGGAGAAAACCCTCATATACGAACAAGGAAAATGCTACCCACTTGCAAAACACACTCATATTACATTCCCTTGGTAACAATATTCCTTAGTACTAAATGTTAGAAACTTAGTTCCGTACAGATCTTTGCGTAACTTTAAACTGTACTGCCACTATTGGTTCAGACTTAACTATCATAGAAAATAAAGGAAAAAAGGTCCGCATACATCTGCTAAACAAAACCAGGGTATTATCCTCCGTAGATACATAGATACTTGGCGTTTAGAGTTTCACTTCAATCGAAACCTGTAAGACAGAAAAGAAAAAAGAGGAGGGGAACTCCCCTCTACAGATATTATTATCCGTAACACTCCAGTCTTAAATGGGGGGCAAGAAAAGTAAGTTTGCAGACCTTCAGTAGCAGGTTCTGAATTAGACTTGATCTGCTCTCATGCAGGAAAAACGTTCGCTTTGCTACAGTCTAATGGGGACCTCTAGCGGTGAAGAAACCCAATTGCGATTGCTGCTCGAGGTGGAGAAATGGAGACAGAAACCAAACCTGCCTTGTATAATATATTATTGTCTCTGGAGCAGCATTACACCTTTCGGTAGCAGACCATGCTCTTAAAGATAGGGATCCTCCTTACTAAGTCCAAAAAACATGGTAACAGCTGAGGTATGGTGGAGGAGGGTGCACTTCAAGGCCGTGGATACTAACGGTTAAGCCAGGTGGCCGGAGTGTTCATTCAAGCTATAGGGAACGCTTATTGCCGGCATCCTTTATGCAACAGTTCAACGGTTGCCAATAGATCAGGCAGGGACTTCTGGAGGGTCGCTATTACATCTACCTCTTCAAAGGTGGCCCAAGAGCCCTCCAGCAAAATTTGCAACCTGGCCGGTAACCCATTTTGAACTTTATCCCTGAGGCGATGCTTAGACACAATCGGGTGGAATTGAGTGCGACGTTGCCTGACAGAGGCTGGGAGATCTTGGGTTATCCTAATTTTTACATCCTCCCATTTGATTTCTTACAGGTCTTTTATCTTCTCCATACAGTATTGCTTTTCCTGGTAATTGAGAAATCTGACGATAATCGGGCGGGGTAAGGCTCCGGGTGGAGGCATGGGTCTGAGAGCCCTATGTGCGCGTTCAATCATGTATATTTTTCCAAATGGAGAGGGGCCGGCCAACTTTTCCAGCAGCTTTTGCATGAAACTAATAATTTCGGTACTTTCCTCTCTTTCAGGGATGCCAATGATAACAACGTTGTTTCTTCGGCTCCTCCCTTCTAAATCTTCCAGTTTCACCTCTAACTTTTTTGAGCCTGTGACGACTTTCCACCACCTCCTCCTTAATAACATCTGTTTTTTTTTTCCAGCGAGGTGGTGCGAGCTTCGTTGTCGGAGATCCTTATTTTGAGGTCCTCCAGTACAGTAGTCATCTGTTTGACCTCCGATGTGAGAGTTTTGACTTCTTCTCTGAAGGGGGAGAACTCGGCCAGGAACCGCTCAAGTGTCAGTGGGGAGTCCCCAGTTTCTCTTGCTGGGGTAGCGCTGGTAAGTGTAACTTTTTCAGCATGGCTTTGTTGGGCCTTAGGCCGGTTATCCTGCTTTTCGGGCGATACCGGCGGCGTGTGCCGATCGCATCTCTACCTCCATTCCCCCAGGTTGATCTCTTCTCTGCTACTTCAGCGTATGTTTAGCCCCCAGCCAGCAGTATTTCGATGTGGAGAAAGTTATAAAAAGGGCTTTCAAATTCCCCAGGTGACAGGAGCTGAGCAGCTAAGCTGTTACTCGGCGCGCTGCAGCACGCGGTCTCCAGGTTTACGATTTTAAATGGTGCCCAAAATAGTTTAATTTTAATGATTAAAAGATTTATTTTGGGAGCTCAAAGTGAAGAGCTGCTTCCTGTTGGCTACTCAGTAGCACCCCCGGGAGGATTGAGCTTGCAGTGGTAGTGTTGTTATTAAATAGGGGACCACTGGAGAAGAGTTACAAGGGAAAAATTTCAGTTTATGGCTAACAGGATTCATGTGTTACACGTCAGTGGTACTGGAAAAAAAGTCAGAGTTAGCGAGGCAGATGCTAGTCTACATGGCCATTATAAAAAATGCCCACAAAGCTGGCCCGGTGGTGCTGAGGGTTGAGGCAATGGGCGTCACACCTCACGCTATGCTGGTGACCCAGGTTAGGGAATGGACTCGGGTCGTTGGGGGTCAGTCAGGAGGGGGAGGATTGAGCGTTCCAACGAATGCTGTCTTCCCTCTGGGGTGGGATACCAGGGGTGCTGCATGCATCTGATGTCCTTAGAGAGCCGGTGGGAACACGGGCTCTTGAGGGTCCGGTGGCTCCATTCAATGGAGTTGGGGAGGGGAAGGGAAACACTGTTAGGCACTTGAGAGAGGCATGCGCCATCACATCACCTCTCTGGACATACATCTTTGCACCGGCGTCTCAGGGGGCTGGGAATGGGAACATAGAAAAATGGAAAAAAAACCTTGCTGGTCCTAGATTACAACTGTTCCAAGCCACCCAGACCACCAATTCCAGGACAGACCCTGCTGTGCAGAAGGGGGAAGGAAGAAGAGGCACTTTAGGGGCAGATCCTGAGTTTGGGGCTGGATTGGGATGAACGGCCCGAAGGAGTGGACACTGAGGATAGGTAGGAGGGGATAAAAAGAAAGTGGAAAACAAAATGCCCACAAAAAAGAGACTGTGTATGCATCATTACAACATAATGAAACATTTAGTCAATGCATGTCATCATGGGGTTATGTGAGATGGGTCACGAGAAATGGAGCTATATGGCTGGATATGATGACTGGGTGGGGGTGGGTGGGTGGGTTACTTTAGGAGGGACAAGGTCGGAAATTCAGGAATGTAGCTGTTCCAAAGTATTGTTTTGAATACAGTAAAGGGGTCTGTAGGAGAGTGGGTTGTCACTTCAAGCACACATGTGTCAAATGTGGTAGTTTCATTCCATACTGCAGAGCAGGGGAGGCCAAGAGAATTCCGTATTCCAGCAGCCTTTTCGTGGACATGGGGCAGAGAGAAGTGATGTCCGGGGCCAGGTGGGGGGGGGGAGGGTTGCCTGGCCAGAACCCCTATAAAAACTAAAATGTTGAACAGATTCTTAGCAATGTATTTGAAAAGACAAGAGGCAACAACACTGCAGGAGGCATTGCAAAGGGGTTTTAGATTGCACTGCGAGGGTCCAAAGGTCAGAAAGGAAACCAAAAACCTGAAGTCACTAGCAAAGAATCTAGAGATAGCAAGGAAGAAAATTCAGGAGGAGATAGAGGCAGGTAGGGCAGAGGACCCATTTTCCCAGCCATCTAAGGAATCTTAGGATATCATCGCTGGGGTTTATCCCCAAGAAGGGGCATGGAAAGTTCAGGTTAATTTACCATTTGTCCTATCTAGAGGGTGCCTTGGTAAATGACTACATGGACAAGAAAAAGTAGGTATGCCCTCGCTACAGTGACAATTTTACCGCAAACGACACTACAGCGACAACAGTGACAGGTTGCTGTGGTATTGGCTTGGGACCCCGGGACTGCTTTCTGGGGGTCTTGCACCCCCTTCCCGAATCAAATCAGGCTCGGAGTTGATTATTGTAATTACAGGGGGTGTTGGGGTCAGAGCCTTCTACATGTGGGGTTTGGGGGTGAAGCCTCCCCAAAGAAAACACAGTTTCAAGTGACTGCCTTTATGCCAACTGCAATTGCGGTCGACAAAGGTGTCGCTGTAACGTCGGTCGACAACGAATTTGCTGACTGACTGTCATTGGATCAGAAAAACAGTTCAGTGGACAAGGCCGTAGAATTTATAAGGATAGTAGGGAAAGGGCTTTATTGGCCAAATATGATATTCAGTCAGCCTTTAGGCTGCTACCGGTACATCCTCTGGATTGGGACCTGTTGGGTTTTAAGTTTGAATGGGGCTTTTACATTGATAAGGTCATGCTCATGGGGTATTCAATGTCCTGTGTGACATTTGGACAATTTAATCATTTTTCTGGAGTGGGCAGTGAGGGAAGTAGCTAAATGCAAGAGCATCCTACATTACCTGGTTGATTTCCTAATAATAGGGGCATCGGAAAGTAACTATACAATCTTGAGGCATTTCAGGGGCTGTGCAGATTACTGGGGGTGCCCTTAACAGAAGAGAAGACTGAAGGACCATCCAGCACTATCACTTTCCTAGGGATGGAATTGCACTCCATAGCCATAGAATCCAGACTCCCAGTAGAAAAGGTAGGAAGACTGTGGCAGTTGATAAAGGAAAGCAGGGAGGCCCAACAGGTACCATTAAGAATGATGAAGAACCTTATAGGGCATCTCAGTTTCATGTGTAGGACCATTGCACCCAGGCAACCATTCATGAGGAGGGTATCAGGAGCCACAGCAGGAATCCAGCAGCTGCACCATTGGGTCAGAATAAGCAGGTGTGTTAGGTCGGATCTGGAGGTGTGGGATTGCTTCCTGCAGAACTTCAATGGCAAATCTATACGACAAGCAGACTGGGTTTACAACACAGATTTAAAGTTATACACAGATGCAGCAGGCAGGGTAGGAATGGATGCCTTTTGGGCAGGTAAGTGGATGGCAGCAGAATGACTGAAGCAGTGGCAGGCTACAGGTCTGTGCAGAGACATCACATTGTTAGAAGTGTTCCCTATTTTGGTTGCCATCTGGATGTGGGGAAGGAATGGGCTAATGGGAAAGTGTGTTTCTGGTGTTACAATCAAGCAGTAGTCAAGGTTCTGAACAAGCAAAAGGCCAAATCACTGTCTATCATGAGGATGACGCGCATCCTAGTCCTAAGGTGTTTGCAGATAAACATTACATTTAAGGTAAAACACATACCATATTACAAAAACACAATTGTTAACTGTCTTTCTTGTTTACAGCGTCAGAAGTTCAGGGAGAAGGCTCCCTATGCGGAAGCAGACAGGGAGGCAATACTGTCCATATTGTGGGAAGTTGGGCTGAAAGAATTGGGTTCCTTTTGCAAATCCTTGGGCACCTAGTATGTTGAGGTCATATGAGTCATCCCATAGGGTGATTCATAAATTTCTGGGGAGGGCCAAGCTCCCGGTAAGTTGTCCGATACCAGTTCAGCAGGTAATGCAATTCATTGTGCAGCTAGTGGAGGATGGGATAGCATGGAAATGTAGAAACATAGAATTTGATGGTAGATAAGGTCCGCTTGGCACACCTAGTCTGCCCATTTCCCTACCTAACGGATAAGCTGCAGATCCTAGTTAACCAACAGCCTACTTCCTCCTACCACCCACTAGAATTGCCTTATGTCTGTCCCATGCATTCTTGAATTCCTCCACTGTTTTTGACTCTACAACCTCCTCAGGAGGACTGTTCCATTCATCTACAACCCTCTCTGTGAAGATATACTTCCTCACATTACCTCTGAGCTGTCCCCTCATTATCTTCAAATTGTGCCCCCTTGTTCTTGCACATCTCTTTTCCTGAAAGATGCTACCCTCTTGTACTTTGTTGATTCCCTTGAGGTATTTTAACGTTTCTATCATGTCCCCCCTCTCCCTCCTTTCCTCGAGGCTATGCATCATAAGCTCCTTTAGTCTTTCTTCATATGTCTTCTGGTGCAGACCCTGCACCATTTTGGTTGCCCTCCTCTGGACCGCCTCTACCCTGTCTATGTCTTTGTGGAGATGGGGTCTCCAGAACTGTACACAGTTCTCCAGATGTGGTCTTACCAATTGTCTGTACAGAGGTCCAAGAACTTCCTGTTTTCTACTGGTGATGCCGCTCCTTATGCATCCCAGTATCACCCAGCCCTCCTTACTGCCTCCTCACATTGCTGGCCCACCTTTAGGTCATATGATATGACTATCCCCCCAAGGTCCCTTTCCATTTTTGTTGTCAGTATCTCATGCCCCACTGTGTACTTTCCCCCCGAGTTCTTGTTTCCCAGGTGCATTACTTTGCTCTTATTTGCGTTGAATCTAAGCTGCCATACATTTGACCATTCCTCCAACCTTGCCAAGTCCCTTTTCGTCCTTTCTACCCCACCTTGCATATCAACCCTGTTGCAGATCTTTGTGTCATCTGCAAAGAGACATACTTTTCCTTCCAGTCTCTCTGCAATGTCACTTATAAAGACATTAAAAAGAACCGGCCCCTGTATCGAACCATGTGGTACCCCACTAGTAACCACCCTTTCTTCACTGTGGACTCCATTTACTATTACCCTCTGTGTCCTGTTGTCCAGCCAGTGTTTTACCCAGACTACCACCCTGGGACCCACTCACAGGCTGTCTAATTTGTTTATTAATCTTTTGTGCGGGACTGTGTCAAATGCCTTGCTAAAGTCTAGGCAGGCCATCTCCACAGCCCCTCTCTGATCTACTATTTTGGTCACCCAGTCAAAGAAATCAATTAGATTTGTCTGACAAGACCTTCCTGCTGTGAATCCATGCTGCCTTGGGTCCTGTGCCTCACTGGCCTCTAGGTACTCAACAATTCTTTCCTTCAGAAGTGATTCCATCATTTTCCCTACCACTGAGGTCAAACTTACATGTCTGTAGTTTCCTGCCTCTGTCTTGGTCCCATTTTTGTGAAGGGGAATCACATCCGCCCTCCTCCAGTCCTCAGGTATCACCCCATCCTCCCATGATTTATTAAAAAGGGTAGTCAGTGGTGTTACTAGTTCTTCCCTTAGTTCTTATAGAATTCTGGGTGAATCCCATCAGGCCCATTGCTTTATCCACCTTCAGTTTTAAGAGTTCTTTCAGAACCCTTTCTTCTGTGAAAGGACTAATATCAACCCCCCTATCCAGAGTGCTTCTATTGACTGGATTAGGTATCTCCCCCTACTTTTCCATTGTGAATACTGAGCAGAAGTATTGGTTCAATATCCCTGCTTTTTCACTGTTGCTCTCTGCCCAACCACCTTCCTCTTTATTCAGCCTCAGTATCCCTGCCTTAGCCTTTCTTTGCTCCCTAATGTACCTATAAAAGGTTTTATCCCCCTTCTTAACTGAGTCAGCTATCTTTTCCTCGGTTTGGGCCTTTGCAATTCTGACTGCCTTCCCCACTTCCTTCTGCTTTAACTGGTACAGTTCTCTGTCCTGCTCCTTCTGTTTTTCCTTATACTTCCTGAATGCTATCTTTTCCTCCCTAACCTTCCCCACCACTTCTTTTGAGAACCATAGTGTTTTTTTCTTTCATTTTGATTTATTTGTTTCACACAAAGGCTTGTTGCCTCTGTGATGGCGGTTTTGATGTTTCCCCATTGTTGCTCCACCCCATTTTCTTGCCTGTTTGCTAGTGCTTTTCTGAGGCACTCTCCCATTTTGACAAAATCAGCTCTCCTGAAGTCCAGTACCTTCACTTTTGTATGGCTTGCTTCTACAGCTAAGTTTATCGTGAACCACACTGTTTGGTGGTCGCTTGTTCCCAGATGGATACCCACTTCAAGATCGGAGATCCTCTCTCCATCCCCATTCGAGAGTACCAGGTTTAAGATTGCTCCCTCCAGAGTGCGTTCCAAAACTAGCTGTCTGAGGCATGCCCCCTGTAGGGCATCAAGAATGGCCCTGCTCTTGGATGTGACATGGTCCACTCTAGCCACCCACTTGACAGCCATTTCATTGGTAAGCAATCTTAGGGGTATAGAGGATCCATGCAAGGACAAGGTAGTGAAGGGGATGATGAAGGAGTGGGCCAGACTAAAGGGGAAGGTACAGGACAGAAAGCAGCCTATGACCATTAGTTTAATGAGAAAAGTAATTAGAGCTCTACCCTCAGTATGCTCCACATGTTATGAGGCTAGGCTATTTGCCACCACATTTAATTTGCTATTCTTTGGGGCATTCAGGATTAGCGAGGTGCTTGGCAGGGCAGTATCAGATCAGGACATGGATTGGATAGTTCAGAGGAAGAACATGCAGATGAGTGAGGAGGGGCTGAGCATGCATATTAAAAGATCTAGGATGGACTACAGTGAAAAGGGGGTGTGGGTGTAGATAGCCAAAGGCACGAAGGAGCTGCTGTGCTCATTGAGGGTGCTTCAGGGATTGCTGGAGATCAGGCCAGCAGGAGAGGGGGTACTCTTAAAGCATGGTAATGGCAGGCCAGTGACTAGGTGCTAGGTAGTGGCAGTGTTGAAGAAGGCAATGGAATTCATGGGTTTGAACCCAACTGAGTTCAGTACACATTTGTTCAGAATTGGGGGCGGCATCAGAGGTGGCCACGTCAGGAATTTTGGGCTGAGGCATTCAGAGCATCGGTAGGTGATCCTCTGGCCTATACTGGACATATATACATACTGCATACTGTAGCACAACTGACCTTGTTCCTTCCTGTTGCAGACAGGTGTGCTGCATAGGAGGTGTGGGTGTGCAGGCACTCTTTTGTATATTGGGTGGAAAGAAAACTGGGAGAATTGCATTTGGGACTGGATGTCAACAAAGGGAGAGTGTCCCAGTTTGGGCTGAGGGGTATGCACTGGGCTTAGTTGCTACCCGAGCTGTTGCACATGGGGAACAATGGGGCAAGGCCAGACATCCTGGTGATACATATGGGAGGAAATGACTTTGCACAGATGTTGTGAATATAATTCTTAAGATAGATAGTAAGGGACATTGGCAGCATTTAGCAGATATGGGAGGGAGTAAAAGTGATTTGGTCAACTATAATCACCAGGTGGGTTTGAAGGAATGGGGGTAACCCAAAAGTGTTGGTCCTGGAAAGGCTGTGGACAGGCGTATGAAGGCGCTGTCTCAAACAGGGAAGTTTACAGTGGTGTCACATCCTGAAATAACAGTGGACTGCCCAGGACAGGCTATCATGATGACAATGGGCTATAGTGTAAAGGGGGTTGGGGGAAGGCCACCTTCTGTGGCAAGTGGGAGATGGCCTGGTGGCCAAGGGGGGGTTCAGGGCAACAGAGACCTAAAGGAAATGCGGTGACCCAGGTGCAGTAGTTGCCTGCACAGAGAGAGAGAGAGAGAGAGAGAGAGAATGGCCTGATTTACATTGGGCATGTGAGCATGACCCAATTTAAATTAGCGACGCTTTTGTCAAGGGATGGGGTGGGGGCACTACCCGATCTACATCAAGTGGGCTCTAAGCCAGACAAAAGGGAGTGGCAGGACCCAGTTTACATCAGGTCTGGGTAACAGGCGGAGGCATGACCTAGTTCACATTGGGCATGCAGCGAGGGATAAGTAATAAAGACTGCGATGACTGGACAAGGGGCTCAAAGGTTGGAATATTTATGTATAGATACCAGGATAATGTTTGAAAATGAAATGAAGGCTGTAAATATGTGAATAACAATTAGAATTTAGAGTTGTAAAGTGAGGGTGTTTGAGTGCAATAAAGTCTGGGCATCAACCAACAACTGTTTGTCTGTCAAGTTCTTGGGGTGGGGATAAGTCACTGACAACAGAGCCCGCTGCTTGTCGCAGGGTAGAATTGTCAGTGGGATACTCCCACTTGGGAGGGTGGAGCTGCAGCCGGCAGTGCACAGAGATGGCCCCTGCCCCTTCCCCAAATGCCGGGCAATGTTCATGCACAGATAGCAAGCATGTGTGCACTGACAATGGCGCCAAAACTAGACAAAGGTAGTTGGGGACGGTACATTAGAAAGGTAGCAACAGGAAAGGCTTGGTTGGGGGGGTTACAGCAAGGCAGCCAGGGCCAAGGCATTAGCCAGGGAGCCTATTTAGGGCAGCTGTAACAGAGGCAGAGCCTCTTTGTTCCAGGTGTTTTCAAGATATCCACCCACAAACCCTAATAAGGAGTCGGGGAAGGTTGTCCAAAAAGACAGGAGCACCAACGGGGGGGTCTGGGGTGACAGGGACCTAAAGGAAATGCAGTGACCCAGGTGCAGGGGTAGCCAGCAGGGAGACAGCATTGCTTTATTTACATTGGGCATGTGGGCATGTCCTGATTTACATTAGGCATGCCTTGCTCAAGGAACGTGAGGCACAACCTAGTTTACATCAGGCAGGCCCTGAGCTGGACAAGAGGGAGTGGCAGTACCCAGTTTACATCAGGCCTGGTTAACAGGAGGCATGAAGTACTTTGCATTGGGCATGCAGCCAGGGATAATTAGTAAAGACTGGGACGATTGGAGAAGGGGCACAGGGGTGGGAATATGTATGTGTCGATACCAGTATAACTTTTAAAAATTAAACAAAGGTTGTACGTTTGTGTATAAGCCCCCTCCCAGTGTTTAGGGGTGTTCTGGATGGTAATTTAGGGGGGAGTGGGGCACTTGCAGCCAGAAACACAGTCCCAGAATTTAGACTTGTTACCTGGTTTCCAATGAGAGGCCTTCGGGGATGCAGGCATTTCTTCAGCAGCGTGGGGTAATAGCAGCTGTGAGGTGCAAGCTTAGTTAATACAATCACAAAGTGTCCTAATTAAATCCATTGTCCACTCAGGAGTAAAAGAAGAAAAAAATGATTTAATTGTGCAAATTTGATCAAGTCACACCATGAAGCGTGGGGTGCAAATCACATGGTGGGTAACCTTCTTGGCACAGAGCCTGATACAATCTGCAGCAAATTTTCATTTCCCAAACACTTTTCACCACAGTACTCCCTCTGAGCTGAAAAGGCTCTGCGAATGCTGGCAGCAGCAATGATAGTGGGCCAAAGACAGGCCACACAGTATCCTTTCCTTTAAGCTTCTCTCCTGCAGAAACTTACTTTTTACCTCTCAGATGTAATGCACACACTGGCCACACACCGCATACACAGCTACAAAAGGCAGAGTAGCTGTTAAACAGAGCGGCAACTCCCAGCACCAGTGGTTCGAATCTGGAGCTCTTCTACTTGATGGTCTGCCAAACAACAAATAAAGTCCCAAACAGAAATGGCCAAGTCCCCTCTGTCCGAAGCCAGTGCAGCTCCAAGCATCCAAGGGCAACATAGACTCTGCAGGACCCTGTCAATCTCAGAGACTCATGCACTTTCTGCTCTTCAGCTGCAAAGGCTCCTTAGACACCTCCTGCCAGGATGAAGTGCTATCGGAAATGGAGGCAGGCTGCCACCTCGGACCTCCCAGCAGAACGAACTACCACCACCGCAGTGCCCCAATGGCCTGGCACAGGGCTTCACTTGCTCTCACCCCACGGACAAGGATACTGGGACCCACCTGTGCTGCTCCACCATGGTGCCAGAGATCATGTGGTGGGCCACTGCCTTGCTTCCAGGTCTTGGCTGCTCAGTGGCACAGGTGGCCCCAATTTGATGCTCCAACTTCCCCTGACAGACTCCCACTCACCACATTTACTGCTGGTCTTTGAGGGTGGTGGGCTGGCATGGTAAGTGGCCCACCCCGGCCCCGAATCTTGACCCTCATGGCTGAACAGTCACACAGGCCACCTCCTCACTTCCTCTATTCCAGGGACTGTCCCCCTCTTTGTACCAAAACCTACCCCTCTTATACCCTCTGTGAAGGCTCTTCCCATCAGCAGGCAGGGCTCCAGCTCCAGAGTCTGCAGCTACACTTAATTTAACTAGTAAGCTCACAAAGGGGGCTTACATGTTATAACAAACAGAATTTAGAGTTGTAAAGTAAGCATGTTTGAGTGCAATAAAGCCCTGGCATCAGCCAAAAACAGCTTGTTTGTCAAGTTCTTGGGGGTCGTTGACAAGGAATAAAGAGACAGCCAAAGGGGGAGGGTTGGCAATATGCACTGAAGAGGGTATAAAAGAAATGGAAGACAGATCTGTCCCAGGGGAGGTGGTGGGGGGGGAGAATCACAGTTACAGTAAACAAATGTTGGTGGTAGGAAAACACAATTAGACTGCTCCATAGACCACCAAACCAGGAAAAGGCTAGGGATGAAATAATGGACTGTTTTAAAGGCAGCAGGCCAGGCTAGAACAGTGACCCAAGAATGACATCAATTTCCCAGAAATAGTCGAGTGAAACAATGCAACGAGCAGCCCAAAAAGCATAAGTTTTATTCAAATGGTGCAGAACTGTTTCTTCGCACAGTGGGTACAGAGTCCAACTAAAGGGGAGGTCATACTTAACCTAGTCTTGAGCATGTTTACATGCACTGTGCCTGTTCACACTTGCACAGCTGTAGCTTCCATATGGGAGCTACTATATCTTTGAGGCTCTCTTGCACTCGCACATAAAATGGCACCAGCCACCCCCATGGAACTGATTCTTCAGCTCTCCCAAGTGGATCAGAACATTCCCAATCGCTGCCCTAACCTAACAGGATGTGAAGCTCCACCCCCCATAGAACTGTTTTGGGTAACAGTTTCTTTGCAAGCAAGAATGCCATGTAAATAGGGGCTTCGTGGAAGAACTACATTTGGACTACAGGTCGGCAGCAATTTTTATCACTGCTCATTCAAGCTGGTTTACTGGGGTCAGAGGGTGACTGGATGACCAATCAGGGCTGGATTTCTTGTGGAGGGAGCCCAAGGGCTCCTGCACTTGTGAAGAACTTAATTAAATCAGGCATCTTTGCAGCCACCAATCACATGTCAAGTGACAGAATTTCTTGAACTGCTTACAGTATCTGACAGCTCAAACTACCAATTAGAGCTGCAGATTCCCCAATGAACAGCAGGGGCTGTTCCAGACTCAATTCAGTGCAAGTTCAGCTGCTGAACAGACTGGTTCCTGTGTACAAGGGAAAGAGACAACTGAAATTTCCAAAGTGTACAGAGACAGACAGTGTCTGACCGAGACAGAGCGAACATGAGAAGCAGTACTCCTGCTACAGAAAAGAGGTAATCCTATGCTAAACACTGCACAAGAGAGAACTTGAAGGCTGCACCAATTGAGAGACTCATGTAATACTTCAGCTGGGTATTGTGACAGAAACTGACTGATAGGTACCACAGTTGGCACTGGTTATTGCCACTCCTTCGGACCGGATGCTAGGATGTGTTGGGTGGGGCAGACTGACCAAGAGACTCAGAGTAGGAGCTGCCCTGTGAAGTGGAAATGTGCAATATACTGCAAAAGGCAGGGTGAGGCATAACCTGTCCCAGAGGGAGAGACATATCCTTTACTGACACTGATCACCATCACAGATTTGAGAATTACAGGGAGAGAGAGTGAAGCCAGCCAGAGAGGGATTTGCTGCAAACTGTGTCATCATCCCTGCACTACATGGGAGAACCCCTGGTCTGGGAAACCTTGAGTAAACTCAGTACTTGCCCTGCAACCAGTATCATTGCTTGGAAGCATTTAATGGAGTAAGCCATCTGCAGGGAGCTACAAATACCTCAATCAAGGTTTATGAGCATTTGGGATTTGTGGGGTTTACTTTGCAAGCATTGTTTTTATTAATTTAATAGCACCACTGCTAGCCAGCCATGTGGAACATCATCAGGCCAATGCCATTATCATGGCTGCGTACACAGTGAAGCACAGGGAGTTCTTAGGCAGAACTAAGGGTGTTGCACTGGTACCAGTGGCAGAAAGGCAGGCCCCCAGTACAGGCTGTATAGAGTCAGGGAGGCTTACCTGTGTTGTGCTGAATTGCTTGATTTTTCTCTGTGTTTTCCTTTGCTGGGTATTTTCTCTGTTAACTTGTTGTGCTGACAGGAAGGTCAACACTCATAGTGGTGGGTCAGAGCTTGTAGTTGATTGTGTCTGGAGGGCATGGCTTTGGCCCAACCCCCCTGTCCCTTACCCCACCTCCCTTGGTGTCACTTCCTTTATACCAGGGGTTCTGACATCATTTCCTCTGAGGGCATACAACTGTCATAGCCTTACCAGCACAGCACACTGCATTGACAGTAAAAGTGCACACACAATTTAAAAAACAAAAAAACAACAAACAAAAAAAAAAAAAAGGAAAACAAATTTACACAAGGTAAACTGGAAAGAAGACAGACATGTGGGGAGCAGTGCAATACACTGGCTGTGGGGTAGCAGTCTTCCGGGAGACTTTCTGGAGGCTGAGATGCTGCCCTATTTGCAGGCAACTCTCTGCTCTGAGGGGGGAGGTTGCCCATCTCCAGGCCAAACTGGACAGGAGTACAGGACCCCCCCCATGCAGGGAACACCAGGGCCACCACCTCTGCCTCAGAGGTTGCCAAGAAGGAGCAGCAGTTGGACCACAGTAGGCTCAGGGAGGGTGAGGGTGGTGGAACAGAGGCGTACCCCTTCAGATGTACCTCTCCACAATCCATACGCCATTCTGGTGGAGCATAGTTCCCCAATGGAGGCACACACGGTGGAGATTGAGGTTACTGGCAACCATCACAAGGTGGCACAGGATGCAGCAGGAAAGGAAGCATCTCCTGGTGGGGGACTCAGTTATCAGGTAGATAGAACTGGGGGGGGGCAAGGGAAAGTGAAGTAATATGCCTGCCTGGCACCATGGCTTGGAGGGACAGGAAACGGATTCTAAGGATCACGACAGCAGCTGCACGGGAGACAGTGCTGAATGTCATTGTCCACTTAGGGACAAATGACTTAGCCAAGCATGGGATTAAAGAAGTGCAGGAGCAGTTTGTGGAGTTGGGGAGGGGCCTCGGACAAGTAGCTCATACAGTATCCTTCTCGGAGGTGCTGTCTGTCTGTGGCATGGGTGAGGTGAGGGTACTCTGCACCATGCAGTTCAATGAATGGTTGAAAAACTGGTGTAGAGCACAGGTTTTTGGCTTCATTGGGGACTGGGGTTCCACCTGGAGGGATACCCACCTATACTGGCACGATGGTCTGCATCTGTCCAGGAAAGAAACCAGTCTCCTCAGTGATCAGCTTAAATGGGTCATTGGCAAGCTTTTAAACTAGCCAAGGAGGGAGGCACTGATAAGCAGCAGGGAATTCCCAGCCTCCTCCTCCAAAACAGGGTACTAAATGAGGTAAAGACCAAGGAAGAAAGGTCAGTAGGGAGCAGGACTGGGGTAAATGGAGAAAGCAAAGTCAGTAAGGGCAGGGATGGGGCTACAAGAGGAACAGCCATCAAAAAATGGAGAGTAATGAGTAACAATGCCCATAGTCTGGGTAACAAGCTTCCTGAACTAATGGCCTTGATGGAAGAGGAGCATCTGGATATTGTGGCAGTCACAGAAACATGGTACACACAGAACCATGACTGGGACATAAACATACCAGGGTACACTATCTACAGGAGGGACAGGGAGGGTAAAAGAGGAGGTGGAGTAGCTCTCTACATAAGGGAAAGAATCAAAGCAACAGAACAAAAGGGTACACAGGGAGGAGAGGAAGCACTGTGGGTTAACTTGAAGACAGGCAATGGCACCACAATCCGAGCAGGGGTTATATACAGACCCCCATCTCAAGGGGAGGAAATGGACAAGGAAATAATAGAAGGTATCCTAAGAATGGCAGAAAAAGGAGAGATACTGTTGATGGGGGATCTGAATATGCCAAATGTTAACTGGACTGCATTTGCTGCAGCCACATCAAAGAGCAGGGGTCATTCTAGATGCCCTTCAGAGGGCATGCCTTAGACAACTAGTACTGGAACCCACTCGGGAGGGAGCAATCTTAGACCTGGTACACTCAAATAGAGATGGAAAGAGGATCACAGATGTAGAAGTGGGTAGCCATCTGGGAACTAGCCACTATCGAACAGTATGGTTCACGATAAACACAGCAGTAGAGTCAAGCCATACAAAGGCAAAGGTCCTGGACTTTAGGAGCGCTGACTTTGCCAAAATGGGTGAGTGCCTAAGGAATGCACTAGCAAATGGGCAAGAAGGAGGGGTGGAAGAACAATGGGGAATAATCAAAACTGCCATCACTAAGGCAGCAAGCCTCTGTGTGAAGCAAATAAACAAAACAAAATGATGTAAAAAACACTATGGTTCTCAGAGGAGGTGGCAGGGAAGGTTAGGGAGAAAAAAATAGCATTCAAGGAAGTACAAGGAATCACAGAAGGAGCAGTACGGAGAAGTGTATCAGTTAAAGCAGAAGGAAGCAGGGAAGGCAGTCAGAACAGCAAAGGCCCAAACTGAGAAAAAGATAGCCAACTCAGATAAGAAGGGGAATAAAACCTTTTATAGTTACATCAGGGAGCAAGGAAGACCAAGGGAGGGATAGTGAGGCTTAATAAAGGGGAGAGGGGTGGGCAGAGGGTGACTGTGAAAAGGCAGAGATACTAAACAAATATTTTTGCTCAGTATTCACAAGTGAAGAAGGAGAAGTACCTAAACCAAACAACAGAAACACTCTGGATGGGGGGTGTTGATACAAGCCCATTCACAGAAGAAAAAGTTCTGAAAGAACTCATAAAACTGAAGGTGGACAAAGCAATGGGGCCTGATGGGATTCATCCCAGAATTCTAAAAGAACTAAGGGTAGAACTAGTGACACCACTGACTACCCTCTTTAACAAATCATGGGAGGATGGTGTGGTACCTGAGGACTGGAGGAGGGCAGATGTAATTCCACTTCACAAAAGTGGAAGCAGGGCAGAGGCAGGAAACTACAGACCTGTTAGTTTGACCTCAGTGATAGGGAAAATGATGGAATCACTTCTGAAAGAAACAATTGTTGAGTACCTGGAAGCCAGAGGGCCACAGGACCCAAGGCAGCATGGTTTTACAGCAGGAAGGTCATGTCAGATGAATCTAATAGATTTCTTTGACTGGGTGACAAAAGTAGTAGTAGATCAAGGAGGGGCTGTGGACATGGCCTGCCTAGAATTTAGCAAGGCATTTGACACAGTCCCACACAAAAGATTAATATACAGGTTAGCCAGCCTGGGAGTGGGTCCCAAGATGGTAGCCTGGATAAACAATTTGCTGGAGAAAAGGACACAGAGGTTAACAGTAAACAGAGTCCACTCTGAAGAAAGGGGGGTTACTAGTGGGGTACCGCAGGGTTCAGTTCTAGGACTGGTCTTCTTCAATGTCTTTATAAGTGACATTACAGAGGGACTGCAAGGAAAAGTATGTCTCTTTGCAGATGACACAAAGATCTGCAACAGGGTTGATACACAAGGTGGGGTGGAAAGGATGAGAAGGGACTTGGCAAAGTTGGAGGAATGGTCAAATGTATGGCAGCTTAGATTCAGTGCTAAGAAGTGCAAAGTAATGCAACTGGGAAACAAAAACCCTGGGGAAGAGTACACTATGGGGGGTGAGATACTAACAACAACAAAAATGGAAAGGGACCTGGGGTGGTCATATCAGATGACCTAAAGGTGGGCAAGCAATGTTAGAGGGCAGTAAGGAGGGCTGGGGGGATACTGGGATGCATAGGAAGAGGCATCAGCAGTAGAAAACAGGAAGTTGTTATCCCCCTGTACAGACAGCTGGTGACAGGGCCGGCGTCAGGTTTTTGTGGGTCCTGGGCAATGGACCTGTAGAAGGCCCCCCCCTCCGAGTCAGACTAGTCTGTCGGTTAAAAAAATATACAAAAAAACCCGCACCAGCCAGCTTACCATCACCAAACCTCTCCACACAGTAGTAGTACAGCAACAAGCAGAAATAATTCCACACCACCCCAGCAGCAGCAGGCCAAGCCAGTACCACTCATGTTTGAAGTGACCTTCCGACCTATAGAAGGCCAGCCCCCTCAGACCCATTTGTTAAAAAAAAAGATGATAAAACCACATCACCAGCTAGCTTGCCATTCCAACACCAGCTCTGTCCACACAACAGACAGTACAGCAGCAAAGGCAGATTTAGTAGTTTCAGAGTCCAGACAGTGCAATGGGCTACAGCTCAGCCTTCCCTCCCTGAGTCCCTGACTCCCTCCTTCCCTTCCCTACCCATTCCCAGGGTCTGTACCTGTTCTACCTGCTGGTGTGGTGCAGTAAGGCACCGTGTGGGTCACGAAGGCCAGGGACCTTTATTTAAATTATCCACTGCTGGGGCTGCTGCTGTCGACTTCTTGTCAATGGTGCATTGGTGCCATTAGCTCCAAGTCCACACAGGCCCGACGTGTTCACAGTCAAGCGGTTGCACTGACAACCGATCGCTCTACAGACTCAGTCCTGGCCAGCAGTGCTCTTTGCTCTGCCACTGCACAGAACTTTGAATTCAATTAAACTCTCGCCTTTGCACTGACCAATGGCGCCACCTTCTCAACAATGTCATTAAAGAAATGTCACAAATCAAACAGCTAGCTGACTGGTCGGGTTGCTCAGGTCCACCCCTCCACCACACACTCCTCCAGTTATTGGCTGCTGCCTGTATATTCCTTTCCACACCCCGCTTCCCAGGCCACGGCACAGAATGCTAATGGATCGGGACCCAGGGCAGGCAGGCAGCCTTAGCTGATTCGGAAGGGGATGCCTATGCCACCTGGATCCATTTCGCATAGTTTTCTTGTCTGTCACTCTCAGCTCATGGCAGCAGCAGCAGCAGCAGTGTATGTGAAAAATGTCATCATGGGCTGGGGGGCCAGCTTCACCACCAGTATGCAGTGGTTGGAGGCCAGGGAGCAGAAAAAAAGCATGCTGCCAGCATAGCGCTACAGCAAAGCTTACCCTTTTTTTAACCCACCTGGGCCCCTCTCTGGTGTCAGGGGCCTGGGCAATTGCCTGGGTGGCCCAGGTGCTGACACCGGGCCTGGGCTGGTGAGACCTTATCCGGAGTACTCTGTGCAGTTCTGGCGACCCAGTCTCCACAAGGACATAGACAGGATGGAGGCAGTCCAGAGGAGGGCAGTTAAAATGGTGCAGGGTATACACCAGGAGACATATGAAGGGAGACTCAAGGAGCTTAATATGTATACCCTCGAGGAAAGGAGAGATGGGGGGACATGATAGAAACTTTCAAGTAACTCAAGGGAATCAACAAAGTCCAAGAGGGTAGCATCTTTCAGAAAAAGTGATGTGCAAGAACAAGGGGGCACAATTTGAAGATGGAAGGGGCACGGCTCAGAGGTAATGTGAGGAAGTATTTTTTCACGGAGAGGGTTGTGTATGCATGGAACAGCCTTCCTGTGGAGGTTGTGGAGTCAAAAACAGTGGGGGAATTCAAGAATGCATGAGACAGACATAAGCCTATTCTAGAGGTTGGGGGTAGGAGGAAGTAGGCTCTTGGTCAACTAGGATATGCAGCTTATCCATTAGGTAGGGAAATGGGCAGACTGGGTGGGCCAAGCAGTCCTTATCTGCTATCCAATTCTGTGTTTCGGTGTAGGAGGGCTGCATGTATACTGTACTGTGAATGTGTGATTTGGGGTGGTAGGTTGTGGATAGTGGGCTGACTAGGGCTGGGCATTACAAATAAATGGCAATTTGGAGGAAGAGGTAAGGAGTTTCCTGCTTGCGGGGCATGCTGGCAAGATTCTCAAGGTTGCAGATACAAAGCAGGACTTCAGAAGTAAGCCAGTAATATGGGGAGAGCCCAGGGTGTATATTGGAATAATGGGGAGCGTTGCACATCTCCGATGAGCAAGGAGGTATGCTGGGTCAGGAGTGAGGCAGAAAGGTGGCTAGCAATAGGAAAACACAGTGAAACTGGTAGGCAGGGCAATACATACAACAATGGATATTTCTCAGATGTAATTATTTTCAGTTCAAATCTTGGAAATATTTTTGCTTTTTGTTCATCAACCACATTGCCATTAACCATAGCTAGGTTCTGACAGGCATTTTTAAGAACCTCATCACTGCCTTGTTCAGAAATGATGTTGATTGGCTTTTGAAACATGTCTGCCTTACCTCAGGAAGTGCCTCATGACCTTTTCTTGATGTGGATGTCTCTTCCTCATCAAAGTTACTTCTGACCTTCCTTGAACCCACATCCTTGCAGTCCCCAACTATTACAACCTGGGACTGAGGGTTTCCCTTTGTTTTTCTCCGTCCGGTTCTATCCCCAGGACTTCTTGGGTTTCCCTTCTGGGCCAAGTATTTCAGTATAAGTGAAGGGAAATATTTGCTCTAATCCCTCCAGGTTTTGCTCCTCCTGTGAGCATACAGTTTCAGAATTATTTTGTAGGAGGGTTTGAAAACCTTCCCAGTATCTTCTCAGGACTGCTGAACAAGGTAGGGTTTTTGAAATTCTCAGCTTTATTATTACTACCCAATTGCCCGCTTTTATCTGTGACTGTAGGATATATTCAGGTATCCCCATGTACACAAGCAATTTTTATGGGTTCTCCCCTGTGGCCTAAACTGGTTCCTACCACAGACTTTTTAACCAATGTTGGCCCGCAACCTGAACCAGAGTCAAAGCTGTTTGGTCCCCCACATACACCAGGACTATATATGGATGATTGGAATGGGCCCTCTGTTGCGGTGCATAGCTACACATTCCATAAAGTCACAGTCCATACTGCCACAAACCTTACAGATATGGCCCTCTTTATCACGGTGAAAAAATATAATGATACTATCAGGTCGTTGACCTGTGTCCCCCTATTTGGGTGACTGGACACTGGGGTCTTAGGACTGGGGGAATAGCACTAGAACCTGGAGTTATACCTTTTGAGCTTATAGGAATGACCATTATTTCATCACTTGACCACTTACCTATGCCAGTACTCTTATCCTAAATGAATTCAGATCAGACCCTTCAGGTCACTGGACTTGTTCTCTCTCTCCATGCTGACCGGGTGGCTACTGACTGGTCACCCACCTCTACAGCCAGCAACATAAATACTGTCTTCCATTATTTCAAAGTCAAATTTATATCAGCCCGGGATCTCCATGTCCCCTTTAGAAAAACAAGTTGCAAGGTCCCTGCCTCCTATGGATCTTGGTTGAACTGCTTTTCTGCTTCTGTGCACATGATCTTGCCTGGTGGACCACAAGTCCTCCTGCCCCACTGCCTACCTAATCAAGTATAGACCTCATAATGTCTGTACCAGAACTACCAGGCTTGCCAAGTCTGAATACTTTGAATCCACACTCCAGAACAACCTTAATCACCCCTCTAAGTTGTGGTAGGCTATCCACGCCCTCTTCTCCCACCAATCTAGTCTCCTGCCCCAGTCCTCAAGGTCAGTGACACTTCTAGTTTGGACCCCTCTTTTGTTGCCTCAGCTTTCATCTTATTCTTCACCTCCTGTACATGCTCTGTCTTTTCCCCCTCCTCCTATCCTATCCCTCCTTCCACCCCTCAACCCTCTTCTCCTTCTCTCCTACCACTCCTGCTGCTTTCCTTAAGGCCCTCTTGGCTCTTAACCACCACAATAGTGTAAACCCCGGTGGTCTTGACCCAAGACTCCTCCATTTCTCCACCACTGTCACTTCTCTATTACCTCCCTTCTGAACCTCTCCTTCTTCTTAGCCTCCATCTCTGACACTTGGAAACAGGCCACAGTCATCCTCCTTTCCAAAGGGGTGACACCACCCCTCCTGGTAACTACTGTCTTATCTCCCTACTCCCCACTCTGGCTAAGATCCAAGAACACCTTGTTCTATCTCAGCTCCCCCCTTTTTTGATTCATTCTCCCTCTTTGTTCCTCTCTAGTTTGGTTTCCAAGTTCTACTCCACCTCCACCGCCCTCCTCTGGCTTACTGACTCCATTCTGTCTTCCATGGATCAGGCTTGGTCACCTCTACCATTTTTGTCAACTTGACCAAAGCTTTTGACATTGTTGCCCATTGTGCCCATCCTCTCCTCCTGGATAATCTCAAGGCTGTGGGACTCTGTCTCCTCAACCAGTTGGTTCTGCTCCTACCAAGAAGGCAGGTCTGAAGCCGTCTGTCTGGAGAATCCACATTGCCTCACCTCCCTATCAGCTCAGGCATCAACTAAGGGTCTGTTCTTGGCCCAATATTCTTCTCCATTTTCCTGAATGACCTTCCCACTGCTTGATCTTCTGCATCCATCCATATGTATGCAGTTGACAGGGTACTCTTTGCCTCCAGCTCCTCTGCCTCTGACCTCCTGCCAGGCTCCAACTGGACTTTACTAACATCCAGCACTGGTTCCTGGCAAATCAGCTGTCCCCCAGTGCCAAGAAAATGGTCTTTATGACCTTTGCCAATGGAAGAGTCTCACCAGACTCACCCCTCTCCCCTTCTTCCATACCCTGAAGGGTGCAGCTATTGAAGATGTGTCCTCATTTAAGTAACTCAGGGTCTGGCTGGATTGACACCTCAATTTCTTGGTGCACGTAGATGCCATTCACAAGGTGCTGCACCCCAAACTTGGCGTGCTTTACAGGAATAAGTGATGTATCCCACTTCATGCAATTTGAGAGATCATCTCGAAGATGATACTCTCCATCTTTGAAAGTATACAGTGGTGCTTCAAAGTCCATCCTGGGCAGAGAGGTTCCCTCTTTCACTTATTTTGTTGCTTTCTTCTGGACTGTCCTCACAGTACCCATCACTGCTCCTTGTAGTCCTACCTCTCCTTCCTCTCCCTTGATGCCAGATGCCTCGTCCATTGTGTTTCCTTCATCTCTAAATAATGACTTGGCTACCTCCCCATCTACCATGCTACCTTTCTCTTCTCCTCCACCCACTCCTTACCCCCTTTGCAACTCTGGCTATCATTCTCTTGCACTTCCCTCAAGGAAATCCAGTGCAGGTCAAGCAGACTTCTCCTTCCATTTCCCTAGACTATGAGGTTCTCTCCCCCTTACCAGGCATTTTGCCACTTCCCACCACTCACTCACCTCCTCTCTCCTCTGTGACTTACTATTCAGTCCTGCAGTTGCCCCTGATACTGGTTCCTGGGCTTCTGCCCACCACCCTCCTTCCTCTGCTCCCCCTTCATCCTGCACTTACACTAGTTTAGTTCCCTTTTCACCCACCCAATCGACAACCTTTGCTCCCACCCTTAACTCAGTATTGCCTCTGCACATTACAAATTTTATTTATTTATTTGATCTTTGGTAATCAAGTAGGTCTACTGAGACTAACAGCCTCTTTTTCAGGGGCAATCCAGGATTAATTACATCCAGATAAAGGAGCCAGCATGAAAATTATTACAAACAATTAAAGTAAGATACAGAAGGAGAAGAATACAAATATGAATGACATACAGTATGATATTTCATAAATCAAGACACCAAAAAAATAGAAGTACATAAAGACAAATACAATTAGATGTTTTTTGGTGCAGTAGTAGCCACTGCCAAGTAATTTAAATACCAAATTGTAGTGAGAAAGAAATAATGTGACCTACTGGGAAATGAACCCAGGACCTTGGTATACCATCCTGGTGCTCTACCTACTGAGCTGCTGGCTCAGACAGTTAGACCTGGAGTCTCAGACATAGTTCCTTTCTCGGGTATTGCATATCCTGCAATTAGGAATAATCAAAATGAAAATTAGATATTTTTTTGGTATCATATTACCCACTGCTAAGCAATTTAAACCACAGATTGTAGTGAAAAAAGGAATAAAGTGACTTACTGCGAATTGAACCCTGGCCACAGAATACCATCACGGTGCTCTAACTACTGAGATACAGGCTCACATGGTTGGATCTGGGGTTCTCGGACAAATTCTTTTCTCTGGCATTGCATATCTTGTAACTAGGAATAATCAAATGACAATTAGATGTTTTTTGGTGCAGTATTAGCCACTGCTAAGCAATTTAAATCACAAATTGTAGTGAGAAAGAAATATTGTGACCTACTGGGAATTGAACCCTGCCCCCCATAATACCATCTTGATGTTCTAACCACAGAGCTACAGGCTCTCATGGTTGGACCTGGGGTTCCCACACATACACTTCCTTTCTCTGGTATTGCATGTCCTGCAACTAAGAATAATAAAGGATGACAATTAGATGTGCATTGATGCAGTATTAACCAGTGCTACACAATTTAATTCACAAATTGCAGTGAGAAAGACATAATGTGACCTAATGGGAATTGAACCCAAGCTCATGGAATACTGTTCCAGTGCTCTAACCACTGAGCTGCTGGCTCACAGTGTTGGACCTTGGATTCCTGGACACACTTCCTTTCTCTGGTTTTGCATCATATTCAGCTAGAAATAATCAAGATGACAATTAGGCTTTTTTGGCAAAGACAATATATTTATAGTTTGCAGAGTTACAGGCAGCATTGCATATGTAGGCATAAGCAACAGTAAGGTTAATAACATTACACAGTTCTACTACTTCTACTTCTACTACTAACATTACACAGGATCCTATGAATGGGAAATGACACAAAAATTATACAAGTTATGAATCTCCTGATAGGAGCTATGGCCATAATAGGGGCACAGCTAGTCTAGTAGGCACATGAGCCAAGGGAGGGAAGAGGGCAACAATCAGGTCAGTGGTTGCAGAGGCACCAAGATTCTGTAAGTAGATGAGCCTTGAGGTTAGACCTAAACATAGCCAGGGAGGAGATGCTTTGAATTTCAAGTGGAAGTTTATTCCAGGTGGATAGGGCTGAGACCACAAATGATTTTGCTACAGAATACAGCTTGGATCTAGGCCCTTCGAGCAGGGGACAGCTCAAGGAGTAAAGAAGTCATCTTTGCAGTACAAAATTTAGAAGCCCTTTAAGGCTTGAGAGGAGGAAGGAAGTCTTCACTGTGAATTTGTAGGTGAGGCACAGTAGTGGGTCGACCAGTCCATCAGCACTTCATTGTAATTGCAAATGCAGTTATTCACTAGCACTTTCTCATATAGTTATGTATTTACTTCTAAATAATTAAATTCCCATTCCCCCATTGTCCTTTCTCCCCACTTCTATGGGGATCTTTACTTTGGGTCACCACCCATGGTTCACTGTGAGTTCAATTCTTCTTAGTGGCCTTTGGTCTCTCCACTTTCAAATAATGCTCTGTGATCTTGATGGCAGTGGCTAGGGAGGTTCACTTGTGATGACTCACCCTGTCACATACTTGATTTGACAAAACAGAAACATAGAAAATGATGGTGGAAAAAGATCAATGGTTTTTCCAGTCTGCCCATGGTTCTCTATATAACACTATGACCTGGCATCATTTGGGGTCTTACCACTTCCCAACAGTTATCCTATTCCTTCCCCATCCTTGTCCCTGCCAGTCATGACTATTGTCTTCATTCCATCCCAAGCATGTTTGAAACCACCCACAGTTTCTGCTGCTACCACTTTGGCCAGCAGGCTGTTCCACAGGTCCAACACCCTTTCCATAAAGTAACACTTTCTCACATCCCTTCTGAACTTTCCCTCTGTCAATTTCCGGTTGTACCCCCTTGTTGTTGAGCTGGTGTTCCTTATAAACAGTTCCCTAGAGTCCACCTTGTTTTGTTTCTTTCAGGACTTTAAATGTCTCTCTTATATCCCCCTCTCCTTTCTAGTCCCCAATGAATACATATTCAGCACCCTAAGTGATTCATCATAGGACTTCCTACTCCTGCTGACCCTGAATCATCTTGGTTACCCTACGCTGTATCATTTCTAAGGTGAGGGCTCCAAAACTAGACACAGTAGTTCAGATGTGGTCTCACTAGGGATCTGTAGAAGGGGACTATTACCACCTTCCTTCTACTGTCAGTACCCCTCCCTATACATCCCAGCATCCTTTAAGCCTTACTGGAAGCCTTGCCACATTGACTAGCCTGCTTAAGTGTGTTGCTAATAATGACTCTGTGGTCACGTTCCTCTGCATACTAAGTTGTATCCCACCCATCCAGTAGTCTGTCCTGGGGTTCATTTTCCTTAGGTGTATTACCTTGCACTTTTTGGCATTGAAATTCAACTGCCAGACCTTTGACTATCTCTCTAGCCTCTGCAGGCCCTCTTGTAAGTCTCTACTTGCCTTGGTGCTGTCCACTCTTCCATAGAGCTTTGTGTCACCTGTAAAGAGACCTAACCTACCCTGGATCCCTTCTCCAATTTCACTGATGAACATGTTGAAATGCACCAGACCAAAGACAGACTCCAGCGGTAACCCACTTGTGACCTCCCTCTCTTCCAGTTTGATACTGTTTACCACTACCCACTGCCATCTCATTTTTAGCTAGTTCTCCACCCATCTGACTATATATCCCGTGCCACCCAAAGGTCCTCCAGGTTACTCAGCAGACATCTGCAAGGCACAGGTGGAAAGCCTTGCTGAATTCAAACTGCAAATCCATGACATGGCCTCTATCCAATTCCTTTGTAATCCAACCAAAAAAGACCATTAAGTTTGTCTGACATGACCTCCTTGACACAAAACCATGCTGTTTACTATGCTGGAGACCATTGCCTCCAGATAGTCCACAAGGTCTACTTTGATTAGTGACTCCATCAGCTTTCCAACAATAGCTGGGTCTGTAGTTGCCTGTTTGTTCCCTGTCCCCCATTTTATGAAGTGGAACCATGTCTGCCACCCTCCAGTTCCCTGGACAACCCCTGTTTTAAGTGAGCTATTGAAAAGGCATGTCAGAGGTTCAGCCAATTAATTTGCCAGCTCAGGACTTGTTTAGGTACTGTACCAACACAATTAAATCCAAAATGTCCTCTTTAAAATGTACCTCTGGCTTTAACCACTGGGTAGTCAAGTCGTTCAATTTTTGAGCCGCCACTCTGGGTCTGGTTTCAGCTTTAAACAAAAGCTCAATCAATAGCTCTCTTCAGTTATTCCACTACTGTTGAGGATAGCTACATTTACCTGGCCATAGTCTCTGTCAGCGGCATTATCTAGGTTCCTATAAGCAGCTTGTGCATCTCCAGCCAGATATAGTGCAGAACGAGTGGGCCAACTTTCTCATGGCCAGGCAGTGGTACTGGCAACTCTCTCAAATGTCCTACAGTAGGTTTTGGAGTTATTATCAGGATTAATTTTTGTCAGCATGGGGTAAAGTCCTACAGCAACTGAATTACCCATTCCTTGGAGCTGGGGCATAGTTTCTTTCTGTGTTTGCAGTACCTGTTTTAAACTCCTGTTGTTACAGGTCTTTCTGCAGCTGCAGTTGCACTTGCTGGGCCATCCAGTCCCTTTACATCTGGACCTGTTCTGCCAGTTGTTGGTCTCTCTGAATCTGCTGTTGCATCAGTTGTTGGTCTCTCTGAATCTGCTGTTGCATCAGTTGTTGGTCTCTCTGAGTCTGCTCTGTGTCAGTTGTCGGTCTCTCTCTGAGTCTGCTCTTGTATCAGTTGTTGGTCTCTCTGAATCTGCTCTTGCATCAGTTGTTGGTCTCTGTATCTGCTGTTGCATCAGCTGTTGTCCTCTCTGGAGCTACTGTTGCATCAATTTTTGGTCTCTCTGAATCTACTGTTGCATCAGTTGTTGGTCTATCAGAATCTGTTGTTGCATCCATTGTTGGTCTCTCTGAATCTGCTGTTGCATCAGTTATTGGTCTATCTGAATCTGCTCTTGTGTTAGTTGTTGATCTCTCTGAATCTACTGTTGCATCATTTGTTGATTTCTGAATCTGCTATTGCATCAGTTAGTCTCTCTGAATCTGCTCTTGCATCAGTTGTTGGTCTCTCTGAATCTGCTCATGTCAGATGTTGGTCTCTTTGAGTCTGCTTTTGTATCAGTTGTTGGTCTCTCTGAATCTGCTCATGTCAGATGTTGGTCTCTTTGAGTCTGCTTTTGTATCAGTTGTTGGTCTCTGAATCTGCTGCTGCCTCTGTTCTTGGTCTCTCTGAGTCTACTCTTGCATCAGTTGTTGGTCTCTCTGAATCTACTGTTGCATCAGTTGTTGGTCTATCTGAATCTACTGTTGTGTCAGTTGGTCTCTCTCTGAATCTGCTGTTGCATCAGTTGTTGGTCTATCTGAATCTGCTGTTGCATCAGTTGTTGGTCTTTCTGAATATGCTGTTGCATCAGTTGTTGGTCTATCTGAATCTGCTTTTGTGTCAGTTGTTGGTCTCTCTGAATCTACTTTTGCATCAGTTGTTGGTCTCTGAAACTGCTGTTGCATCAGTTGGTCTCTCTGAATCTGCTGTTGCATCAGTTATTGGTCTATCTGAATCTGCTTTTGTGTCAGTTGTTGGTCTCTCTGAATCTACTGTTGCATCAGTTTTTGGTCTCTGAATCTGCTCGCGTCAGTTGTTGGTCTCTGAATCTACTGTTGCATCAGTTGTTGGTTTCTCTGAATCTGCTGTTGCATCAGTTGTTGGTCTCTCTCTGAATCTGCTGTTGTATCAGTTGTTGGTCCATCTGAATCTGCTGCTGCATCAGTTGTTGGTCTCTCTGAATCTGCTGTTGCATCAGTTGTTGATCTCTCTGAATCTGCTGTTGCATCAGTTGTTGGTCTCTCACTGAATAAGCTGTTGCAGCAGTTGGTCTCTCTGAATCTACTGTTGCATCAGTTGATGGTCTGTCTGAATCTGCTGTTGCGTCAGTTGTTGATCTCTCTCTGAATCTGCTGTTGCATCAGGTGTTGGTCTCTCTGAATCTACTGTTGCATCAGTTGTTGATCTCTTTGAATCTGCTGTTGCATCAGTTGTTGGTCTCTCTGAACCTGCTGTTTTATCAGTTGTTTATCTGTCTGACTCTACTGTTGCATCAGTTGTTGATCTCTCTGAATCTGCTGTTGCATCAGTTGTTGTTCTCTCTGAATCTGCTTTTGCCTTAGTTGTTGGTCTCTCTGAATCTGCTGTTGTGTCAGTTGTTGGTCTCTCTGAACCTGCTGTTTTATCAGTTGTTTATCTGTCTGACTCTACTGTTGCATCAGTTGTTGATCTCTCTGAATCTGCTGTTGCATCAGTTGTTGGTCTATCTGAATCTGCTGTTGCATCAATTGTTGGTCTCTGTGTCTGCTCTTGTGCCAGCTGAGTCTGTAGTTGCACTTGCTGGCAATCCACTCCCTTTGTATCTAAGCCCATTGTATTTGCCTCTGGGTCTGTTGTGCTTGCTGTTCTGCCACCCATTCCAATAATTTGTCTACGTCCATCTTATTCCTACTGAGACAAGGGGAAGTTCGAGTCTCACCGCGTAAGCCAACAACATGTAGCAGTGTTGTGGCAAGCCTAGACATTTGGAGGAACCCTCAGAAAAGAGACTTCAGGCAAACAAAGTTCAAAGAAAAAAAAATTGCATTACTTCAGTACAAAACATGGGGTTAAAAGCCACTTACATTGGTGAAGCAAAAACAAAATAGTTTCAAATTAGCTTGATTCAGCCTTTCCAGTTCATAGCAGGACTGCTCTCTCTCAAGCCCCCAAATCCTCCCTCTTGCTCTGTCTAGTTTCCTTTCTATGCATTCCAGTTAAGGCTAACTTGTGCCCTTCCCCTGCAGGGATTTCTTGGCCTGCATATGGCCAGTGTATATTATGATCTGGGCGAGACCAGAAGTCAGTAGGGTCGGGTCTCAATTCACCGTGTTCTCTTGCTAGTATCTTAGGGGAGAGTGGATCCTGGGTGAAACTTTTATTGACTCTTTCTCAGTTCCTCAATACATAAAGGACACTGAGGCATTAAAGATAGTAAAATGCTGAGCCACCAAAAGGGTCAGGGGTATGGAGAACAAAATCTGTGTGGCAGGGCTGCAGGCCTTTAATATGCAGTGTAGGAAAAAAGGAGGCTGTAAAGGGACAGTCTTTTGCACACTCAAGTGTATCAACTTGCTTGAGCAGCTGGAGAGATGTTTATGTGTCCTCCAGCAAGACATGGGGACATGCCCAGAAGCTTTGATGTGGCATATTCAGGGGTAACATTAGGAGACACTTTTGCTTTCAGAGGGTGGGGAACCTATGGAACAGTCTCCCAGTGGAGACAGTACAAGGCTTCAAGGTAAACTAATGTAACCAGTCTCTCTCTCTCTTCTCTGAAGCTTCAGAATGGTTATCAAGGAGTACTCAAAGGGTTAACCTCGTCCCTGGGAGTAGTTTCCTGCTGGGCCTCAACTGAAGACAGAGTTTTTGGATTTTTGTGCTCTGTACATCTTGGCTTGGCCAGTGACGCTTAGACATAAATATTTATGGCTTTGTCTTTCCCCCTTTTGTCTATTAGGCCCTACACTGCTACACAGAATGGGGATTTTGGCACTTTTTGAAATAACACTAAGAAGGAGAGAGAGGGAGAAGGTCCTGGGAGTCTCTGATTCTTCTTGCCACTCCATGGATGGGGAGAGGCCCTCTGAACAGCAGCCAGGATGAAGACCCCTGTAACCTTGCCTCAGTGGGGGGAATGCCATCCTTTCCCAGTCCAGGAGGCATGTGGAGCAGTAGTGGGACTTCACGTAAAGAGATCACCATGGTCTATGCAAATCCACTCTCGAACAAGAAGCAAACAGCAGAGTACACTTCCACGAGAAGCTCAAGTAAAGAATAATTATGTACCATAACAGTAGATCTTCAAGAGAATCTCCTCCATTGAGCCATATCATGGAACTGTAAGCCATCAGCATCGGGTCAACCATATTGGCTAGCTGGGGCCATCCATGTTAATGTGCATCATCACCTCCTGTATAATGTGGGTGGCCCCATCATGCTTCAGTTCCCTGCTGGAGACAAGCTCAGAGAATGATCTCACTAGCTGTGCCCAAAGCAACCAGGAACAAAACCAGGCACACTGGAGAGGATATGAAATCTAAGAATTATTATTCCATAATTGGGCAGAGGAAGTAGAACCAGCATGTGACAGCAGGCAGGACCACCAGTAATAAATGCCTGAGAATAGCAGGAGGGAGGTGGGTGGATGAGCTGTGCCTCAATGAAGATAAGTAATGATAAGTAATATGATAAGTAACTGTTAAATCTCATGGGCAGATTGGGAAACTATGGCATCATCATCATCGGCCAGGGAGCAGCGCCTGCTAGATGTCTTCCAGGATGCATTCCTTTCTCAGCTGGTGGCAGACCTGATGAGGGACGGTCACATCCTGGATGTGGTCCTGTCGGATAGTGATCTGGTTAGAAACCTGGTGGTGGGGGACCCACTGACGGAGAGTGATCATACCATGGTCTGGTTTTCTCCAGTCCAGGGGGGCTGGGGAAAATTGCACAAAAACAGTGGTAGTTGATTTTAGGGGTGCAGACTTCAAGGGTATGGAGCAGATCCTTAAGGGGCACTTGGATGGGATCAGACCAGAAATGGACACAGAGAACAGATGGGAAATTATTTTAAGGGGGCTTCTGGAAGCTACAAAGGTTTGCACAAAGGTTCAATGTAAGTGTGGTAGATCCAAAAAGCTGAGCTGGTGGACTAGGGAGATCCAGGATGTGGTGAGGGAGAAAAGAGCTGCTTATAGATGATATAAGCACTCATGTGGGGTGATGGACAAAAGAGAATATGTTGTGATATCTAGAAAGGTAACCAGGGTTGTGAGGTCAGCCAAGGTCAGGATGGAGCTGAGGTTGGCTCAGGGATCAGGAGAGGAGACAAGGGGCGCTTTAAGTATATCAGGGAGAGAAGAAGGTGAAGGGGCAGATTAGAGACTGACGTCTGGAAGCGGGTGGGCGGAGGATGCCAAGGAGCAGGTGGAGGTACTAAACAGCTACTTTACCTTGGTCTTCACAAGGGAAGATGGGGGGGCAACTCTGTACCGGGGAGGCAAATTAAAAGGGCAGAAGGTGGGCAGGTCACGGATGTGGAAATTACTATTGGTAGGGTGAAGGAGGCCTTCAGGATCCTAAAAATGGAGAAGGCACTGGTTCCAGATGGTATCCATCCCAGGGTGCTAAGGGAGATGGTGGAGGTCCTTGCTGCACCTCTGGCGGACCTTTTTAACTCCTCCCTTAGGACCGGGTGGGTGCCTCATGATTGGGGGATGGCCAACATTGTGCCTATTCACAAAGGTGGCTCATGCAAGGAGCCAGGGAACTACAAGCCTGTAAGCCTGACTTCTGTGGTGAGCAAAATGATGGTGGTCATCTTGAAGGAGAGGCTGGAGGAGTTCCTGGGGGTACAGGGTTATCAGGGTGATCACCAGCATGACTTTGTTCAGGGCATATCATGTCAGACCAACCTTGTGGAGTTCTATGACTGGGTGACAGAGGCGCTGGACCAGGGTAGAATGGTAGATGTCCTCTTTCTAGACTTCAACAAGGGGTTTGATTTGGTGCCACACCATGGGTTACTGGCTAAGCTGGGGGGTATGGGAGTGGGGGAAAGGATGGTCAGGTGGACATGAAACTGATTGGCGGGGTGAGTTCAGAAGATGGTAGTCAGGGGGGAGGCGTCATCTTCTAGGACGGTCATCAGTGGGGTCCCACAAGGGTCAGTGCTGGGCCTGCTACTGTTCAATGCTTACATTTATGACATTAGAAACAGTATCAGGAGTGAGATGAGCCTCTTTGCTGATGACTCGAAAATGGGCGCAGTGGTGGATGGGGAGGAGGGATGTAGAGCCCTACGGTGTACCTGGAGACCCTGGAGAGGTGGGCACACACCTGGAAACTGAAGTTTAATGCTAAGAATTGCAGGGTACTACACTTAGGGCTTAGAAACCTAAGGTATGAATACCTCTTGAGGGGTGAGATACTGCAGGTTTCTGATGAGGAAAATTACCTTGGCATGGTTGTGGATAACAGAATGAACAACTCTGAACAGCATAGAATGGCTGCAGCCAAAGCCAATAAAATGCTGGGGTGCATAGCCAAAGGGATAACCTCGAGAAGGAGGGAGGTGCTTCTCCCTCTGTTTAACTGTCTGGTTAGACCACACCTTGAATACTGCCCATACTTCAAAAAGGACATTGTTCTTCTGGAGATGGTCCAGAGGAGGGTGACCAAGATGACACAGGGGCTTGGGGATAGGTCCCATGGAGAGAGACTGGAGGAGCTGAATTTATATTTCCTGGAGGTGAGGAGGGACAGAGGGGATATGATTGAGGTCTTTAAATATTTTAAGGGGGTGAATAGGGTAAGCCTAGATAGGGTGTTCAGACTGAGGAAGGAGGGGGTCACCAGAGGGCACAAAATGAGGCTGGAGGGCTGGAGGCTTAGTGGGGAGAAAAAAAAAAGATATTTTACTGAGAGGGTGGTGGGACCTTGGATTGCACTGCCTGTGGAACTGGTGGCTGTAGATTCGGTGGATGGGTTCAAGAGGGGATGGGACAGGTATAGGGGGAAGGTGAAACTGAGTAACACCAAAAGTAGAGATGTAGTTTGGTCAGAGGTTGGGGTGGGGGTTATCAGGGGAAATGAAGACGGTGGCAGCAGTGCCCTGCATGGGTGATGACCCTCAAGCAGACTTGATAAACTATATGGCCTACTCTGCTGGCATCTTGGTATGTTAGTATGTCAGTATCTTCTTTGAGGACATCTGCCTCCATTGTGCCACATCATAGAACACTTCCCATACAGTACCTATGCACTGCGGGAGGCAGGAATGATCAAATGACCCCAAGACAGATGTCCTTGCAGAACATTAAGACCAAATCTGGCATGTCTATGAGAGACAATGCCCAGACTGTAATGTCTAGTGAATATGTGAACAGTACTCCAGGTGGCAACAGCACAGATGTCTGCAGTGGACACATTGTGAAAACAAACCATGGAAGGGGCCATGCCACAAGCAGAGTGGGCATGATTAGGACCAGGAAGCTGATTACTGCACTTCTGGTAACAGAAAGTATTGCAGAATGCCAACCATGTGGAACAGTATTGCTTTGAAACAGAAAAGCCCACCATCCCGGTGGTGAAAGACACCAATAGTTGAGAGAATTTTGTATAATACTTAGCATGATCCAGGTACTAAAGATGCATCATGTGGACATCCAACATAAGGAGTCAACATTCCCCACTATCTGAGGAAGTCGTGAATTAAATCCATGGTTGATTTTCTGATTTGGTGTTCAATCAGAACTCACCTTCTGTAGAAAATGAAGACTGAGAGTGAGCACATTCACAAGTACCAGCTGGTTGAAAGGGGATGTGCCATAAGTGTCTTCAGAACCATGTTGGGGTCCACACTAGCACAGGATCACAGACCAGGGGGTGAAGTAGCAGACTACCTCTAAGGATTCTGTGGGACACCTCAAACTGGGCAACTGTTTTTCCATCAATGAGGACATGAAAATCCGACACTGGTGTGTGGACCTTGCCCGTAGCCTCAGGGGGACCTGCAAGCACCAACCTGCAAACAAATGACTGAATCTGAAGTATCTGTCTTGGAGAGTTGTTCAATCAATTCAAAACCACAAGTACTATTTAGTACATCTGCTCAATGTGTATGAGTCATTTCTGAGGTTTGCAGTTCCCACAAAGCAGATTCCGTATCCAGTCCAAAAAGTAGTTTTTTTCCCCAAAACAGGGCATTAAGGACCAACGTCATCTGCAAAGCCAGTAGTCTGCAGTCATGAGTGCCTGTGGAGGCAAATGGAAGAGGCTGCAGTACAAGTGGAAGCATCAGTGGCATCATAACCCAACTTTAGGAGGTGCTTGATAGCATGTGGGCCATGGGTAACAGTCTGCTGCACTTCAGTTTTAGCTGGTCCATCAAGCAGCTTGTCAGCCATAGCCACCATTGATTTCTACAGGCTATTCTGATATTTTCTCATATATAAGTGTTATAGTTGGCAATATGTAGGCTAAGGGACACTGAAGCATAGGTCCTATTGCCCATCATGTCCAATTTCATGGATTCTTTATCTGGGGGAAGAGCACTCATATGATGTGCAGCTTGATACTTATCACTGACAGCCATAATAACTGCTAAGTTTGTCTCTGGCTGTGAAGCATAATAAGATACAGCAGAAGGGGCAGGATATTGCTTATTGATCTTCTGAGGCACAGCAGGCAGGTCACTTGGTCTGCCAAGCAGCCAAAATGGCATCCTCCAAAGCAGGAATGTACTGGCAGAATGAACACAGTAGGTAATGAAGGAACTTCTAGAAACTCATATACTGTAAGTGTTTCTTTGATGAGTCCTCTTCCTCTGCAGTAAATCCCAGTTTGGACTGTAGCTGCCAGAAGAAAGCCTGTGTAAAGGCATCCTCTGGTGGAGAACAAGGAGTATATTGCACACTGTACTCACAAGACAGAAGTATAGAGCTAGAGTCCACCACATCAGGAGGGTGCAACGTATCCTCTTCTTTGTCATGTTCCTCCACTGTGAGGTCTGGATTGCACTCCAGTTCCTCCTCCTTGTCAATCTGGCATTGATCAACAGGAAGAGTAGGCTCCCTGGGGGGACCCAACAATGATAACAAAGGCATCAACAGAAGAGGTCTGAGGCTGGTCTGTGGTAACAGAACCAGAGAAACAGATGGCGTCTATGATGAAGTTGAGGGCACACCAGGCAATGGCCATGGGGTCAGCGCAGACAACAGAGCCTATGGCAGCAAGTGGGAAAATAAAGTAGACATTATCTGCAATCACACCTGTGTGCTGACTGCCCTCATAGAAGTTGATGATGGAACCATCAGTGGGTCAATGCCTGACAGTGTTATTGGCTGAGAATGCCCTCTAAAGGAAATAGAGACAGAAGTGAAGTAGAGCCAGTGCCTGACTCTGACCTTGGTGTCTCAGAGACTGTCCTGGGGAACAACAAGACACAAGGTTTTAGGCTTGGACATGTCTTTTTTTCTTTTTTTTTATCATGGTATTTCTTCCGTGGCCTGGTTGGCCCACCTACTACCTTCAGCTGTCACCTCCAGTGCCATCCCCCAGGATCATATTCCCCTCCCTTGTGCTCCCATGAATTATCCTTCATGACAGGGTGGTGGGGAACATCTCAACCCACCCAAAATGGATCCAGCCAGAGAGGTGCCTTCTCAGGGGCAGTGCTGCAGAGACAGCTTCATGCCGCACTGCCAGGACTTTTTCCAGTTTTCTCCCTTGCGGAGGTGAGGCATGCAATAATGCCTACGGAGATCACGCGCACGCTTCTGTATATGCTTCTCCAAGCATCTGCTACATCTCCTTTCCTTTCTACAGCATCAGTGCACTGTCCCCCAGCTGCCACTAGGGGCCAGTCAGACGCCAACTACCCTGCTGGTGGCCCCCCCCTCTCTGGAGAAGAAGAGCAGTCCATTGGATGCTGAATCCTTCTCCACCTCTGCTGACCCCCAGTGGCCCATGATCATTCCTGAACATGGGTTGCTGGCGTAGAGTGAGGTAAGGCGTCCAGCGCCTTAGCCCTCAGTGCCACTGGGCCAACCTTTGGACATGGCTTTTGACCTGCCTTAATCTTTTCCTTTAGTGGAGACCTGGAATGGACTAGAGAAGTCTCAGACAGAATCCTTATGCTACTTTTCTGCACAATGATGTTTCTCCATTGATATAGCAGATTTATCCTCAGAGTTTTGCAGTTTCACTGGGTCAGACAACGGCACCACAGACCTCCAAGAGTGGCAGATCAGTAAGAAACTGGGAGTAGAAGGAGCAGAGGAAGCTGGCATCACAGTCTGCATGATGCTTTACCTTAAAGTAGGTCTCCAAACCTACCCAGTGATGTCTTCTTATGGCCTGGTTAAAGTCTTGGCAAATCAAACAGTCTTTGATGTCGTGTGCTAGGACCAAGGCATGAATGCACTGAGTGTGTGTGTTGTCCTTGTAGATTTTAACTTTACCAAATCAACAGAAATGAAACAGCGGTTTATTTTTTTTTTGTTCGTGGCATAAACTTTGCTTATTAATGACAAGAAACAAGCAAATGAAGTAATAGGTATCTGCAGTGAAATCTGATGGTGTTCCTCTTGCAGTGGACCAACGAGTGGTTGACTGCAGGAGAAGGAACTGAAGCATGATGGGGCCACCCACATCAGGTAGGTGGCAGCAATGCTTGTTAACGTGGATGTCACCAGCTAGCAAAAGTTTCTGGGTGGTTCTGAAACCGATGGATTACTGGTCCACGATGTTGCTCAATGACGAGAAATGTCTTCAAAGAAGATTGAATGGTACTAATGTAAGTAAAATACACCTTTTGAAGAATTGTTATTGGGTTACATTAGGGCAGAGGTACTTGGCTAGAGTCTGGGTCAGCATAAGCCCCACTGAGTTTGTGCCAGGCAATAGAGTCTACTGTTAATGGTTACTAGATCCATGGAAGAGTGAAGAAGGAAGGAAGATGTATGCAGTGGCTAGACTGACTGTTGTAACAGTTCAGGGAACCATAATCTGATTTTAGTAGTTACCATGTTGTCACCGTCTAGTACTTCACCAGCATGAAGGCATTGTAGCCCCCCAGTGTACTCTCTTTCCCTCCCTGGGGAGAGTGCCACATGCACTATCTTGTGAGTAGCTACCATGGGACTCCTTTTGGGAGCTAGAAAAAAGGAAATGAAATCTATCTTGCTGCAGTAGTACCCTCCTTGCTTGGAAGGTCTAGTAACATGATGTTAGCCCTCCCCAAAGTCCCTTAAACTTGGCAGAGTTCTTAGACTAGTAGCTAGTAACATGATGCAGAATTTCCAGCTATAACACAGTATATCATGGGAAATACCCATACATTTCTTTTTTTTTAATTTTAATTTATATTTTATTCATTTTGAAAATAACAAAATACAGTTTCATTGCATCCAGGAAACATCATAATCTATACAAATAGAGACAATGCTCTAAGTAAGGATTAACCCATGACAGAGCATAGGTTTACTGCAGAATTAATCCACACCTGGGGGAGGGTGAGGTATGAGGCCACAGGCCATGTGCCAAGTGCCTTCAATCATCCAGAGACGGATTAATTCTCCAGTAAACCCATACTCTGGAATAAGTTAATTTGCTTATACATGTGTATGATAGTGTTAGTTGAAGAAAATACATAGAATCATGTTTTAAAGAGAGACAAGTGCTAATTTTATTAATGTGTCCATTCACATGGCAAAGTAGTTCCTCGTTTTTAGGCCATTATATGCACTATTGTGGTATTTATTTATTTATTTAGCTTTTGTTGACTGGGTAAGTACACTAGACAAGTATTATGCCTATTTTCAGGAATGACCTGGGAGAATACAACATAGGGATACAGATAATTGTACAGAAAGGATGCAAGTACAGCATGACAAATATAATAAACATACAGGATAAAGTACAATATGACAATAAGAGTAACATATAGGAGTAGTAACATTATCCAGAAGAGTGGTTGGTCATAATATAACTTATAACTTTATAGTTAGGCACCCCCAAGGTGAGTAGGTTCACAGACAACTTTTAACAAGTCATTACTCATTTGAGACATATAAGTTAAAGCAGGACCAGAATACATAGGAGTAGACAGTCTTACCTATGACCAAGGTGCAAAGCTGTAGACAAAAGTTACGCCCACAGTCAAGTACCTGGGTAATTGATAGAATCATTGGAAACAGCAAGAAGTTTCAAGTAGCTCCAGTAGAAGGCAACTTGGTAAATGAACTGAATTTTGGTTAAGCAACTTAGTCTATGGCTTTAATTTCTCTGTGCATGAGTTAGGTGTGCCGTGACTGGTCCCTTCGTATTTGCTGTAGTTGTCACTGAGCACCTTCTGTCCCTGTGCGGCTCTCTTTGCTCCACTAGTTCCTGTTTAGTTACTACTTGTCAACTTTATTTTAAGGCATGTAGGCTTAACTTTAAATATTATGTGTAATCCACCATCTTGTATCCTAATATGAAGCACAGTCTTATTTTCAATGCAGCTGTTGTTTACCATGTCAAATGCCCGCCTCCACCCTTGCCAGCAGCTCACCTGCACGCAGTTGCAAATTCTATTGATATTCCTTTTCCTGGTCACTAAAATAAAACTGTCAGTCACTGGTCTCTGGTTCCATGACAAAGCACACCTGCTTGCTTATAAATACTAGTAGGCGGAGCGCACATCTACCAGATACCATTCTTTCTTCCTTTCTGATTGTCGTTAGTAAATGATGCACGCATCGCATCATATACTCATTTCAGCCAAGAAGGAAGAATGGGATTCAGTAACCATGTGCCCAAAGTACTAGTAAACACTTAGAAGCAAGCAGGTGTGCTTTGTCGTGGGACTGGGAGCGGGAGACTGACAACTTCATGTGAGTTACCAGGAAAAGACATTTCAATGGATTTTGCAAGTGTATGCAGGTGGGGGTGTGGGTGGGTGGGGAGGGCATTTGACATGGTAAACAGAAGCTGCATTGAAAAGAATATTGTGTCTTATATTAGGAAACAAGATGGTGGATGTCACAGCAGCCTTTTCTTTATCTCTTTGTTAAGCCTGATTTTTGAATTGTGTATTGGTAAAAAAGGTTGTTTATTTTTCCCTTAAATTTTCTCTAGTGGAATGATATGAGTAGGGTTTTTACATGGATACCAGTCAGGATTTTGTAGTTCAGCAAGTCAGCTGTGGATTTCTTGGGACTTAATCCATGGTCAGGTGATGTTTTTCGATGAATGAGAAATTTAGGATTTTCCTAGCCATGTTACAATCTTATATAGGATAGCTGTATCTCCTGAATTATCCCCAAGCAGAGGGGTATTCTAACAGATTAAAATTAAACTAGACAGACATCAATTAGTCTGTATAACTGTTGCCTATGAGTGCATGGCAGTTAATGAAAATATTTGAAAATCCAGTTTACAGTCCAATATCGCCTACCCCATAAAGGGTGTGTTGCCATGCATATACCAAACAGTATAATAATTACCTAGAGAATACTAGGAATGAACACATGAAACAAGCTGTAGAACAAGAAAAACGTATACATTTTCTAGTAAAAATATAAACATAGTGCACAGTTAAACCCTAAAATAAATAGTTTGTTGTTTAGTATAAGTTTAAACCATGCTCCGTAGTCAGCGAGTGTGTGGCATTAAAAAATCCATACATCAGGTAACTGGAGCCGACATAAATCTGAGAGGCAGCATCTAGTTATAAAATATTCCAAATCATCATATAACATTTAACATCTGTCACCAGTATAAAAATAACAGCAAAGGAAAACAACACTCACCCCAAAGAGGAGCAACCAATAAAGGCACTAAAATTAGTATAGAAGTTGGGAATTTACAAACCTACCCCACCAGTACAATAAAATACTGTACAAGGCAATAGAGATAAAGTACATTTAACTGAAAAATATTCAGCCCCCTTCAATACTGATTGCTGTTTCGTATTCAGGTTCCTCCTGCCTCTATCATGACTGCTGGAGCTTTGTCGCCTCTTTGCCCTCATCAAATGGATCGGTGAAGACATGCACCTTATTTTGGTATTTCTGCGTGGAGTTTTGTGGGAAAGAGAGTCACGTGTGTGACATTTAAATCTTTAAGGATCCCCCTTACTCCATCAATTTTTTCCCATCTTTGATGAGTGGCAAAGCAGATGTCAGGAAACATAAGGACAGGTTTGCCATCCAGTAAGAGTGGATAATAGCGCTTTGCCAGGTTTGAAAGTTTGTCCTGAGTAATCGCTGAATCCATGGTAGCCAAAACTGCTTGCGGTGTGTCACCAGCTTGACGCCCCTGGGGCGGAAGACAGAAAGCTTTTAAGACAGGTCACTCTTGGCTCTCTGAATGATCTTTTAACTGCCCTGCCAACCAGTCTTTCAGAAAAAGGGGCAAATGGTCACCCTTTCCTCCCTCTGGGATGTTAATAAACTGAACGTTCACTGAACAAACTTGGTTTTCCAAGGTTTCCAATCTGCACTGTGTGGCCTTAGAAACCTTGGCATACTAAGTGGATGTGATGCTATATCTCTGTCTGTCGGCAAGTGTCCTCCATCTTAAGTTTAAGTCCCTCCACAGTTGTTTTGACAGTCCCCATCCTGGAAGTAAGGGCATCAAGCGTACTATTCATAGCAGACATCGATGCCAAACATTGCTTCATTTTGGTGCCCAAAAATTGAAGCATTTCCTCGGTTCCCGCCTCTGCGTTGCTGTCCTGTGGTGTAGATCTGGTGCTGGGCCCAGGGGTCCCTGACCTTGGTTGATCGTTTTTACTCACACCAACATTTTGAGCACTTTTAGACTTGTTCATTTTGGTCTAGGAGGCTTCAACTCCCAAGGAGTGGGTTTATAACCAAATAAAATAAGTCTGAAAGTTAGTTTAAGCACTAATAAAGAAACAATATACAGAGTTTGAGATTCAAGAGTTCACCAAGCTCAGGCTCCACAGTGCCCCAAGAAATACCCCATACATTTCAATAGATTTTTGTTATGTCATTCCATATATATATGGGATATGAAATAGGAACCTTTGAGATAAGTGGTCAAACAGCTCGAGTATTGATACACCATTTATCTCAAAGGTCCCTATTGCATATTTCATTTATGCAGCGTGTTAGGACTTTGAACTTGCATTTTGTTTTGAAGTATTAGCATTTAAAAGAGTATGTGAGTTTATTTTATTTCTGAGTGCTTGTCAAACATTTTCTTAGGTAGTTACCATGGACATAACATGAGAATGTGCTTCCGACATGGCAGCTGATTGGTAGAGGGAGTGATTTTTCTTTTAAACATGGCGGCAGATGTTTGCAAGGGCTGGCAGCTTTAGAGTTTGTATTAGATGGATGTATGGAGGAGTGCTAGCTGGCATCAGTTAGTTTGTACTCACAATTCAGGTGTTATTATTTAATATGTCTCTGACATCTGAACTGGTTGTGTTTGTGGGATGCAGTGGCATTGAGTTTTCTCTTGCAGGCAGTGCTCAAGTGGGGAGTAACATGGTTATCTTCGCTTTTTTGGTTTATCTCACCTTTTTGGGCCAGATAAATGATTTATCTGCAGCGGCCAGTGTCTACACACATTGCATAAATCCTGATAAATAGTGCATCTATTTATTATGTTTGCTTGCACGCATGTGCAAGAAAAATAGTGCCATCATCTGAGTTTTCAGAGGTGTGGCACCCATCTTCCAATTCAGTCAGTGTGTTTGCAGGCATGGCCGCAGTTCTCCAATGAATGCTGCAGCTGTCTATGACAGCAGTTGAAAATGCAGTGGCCATACAGTTGAAAGGGAGAGCTATGCTTCAGTGAGAGTGATAAGATATCACATGCTCATCGCGCTCCCCTCACACACATGCACGCATACCTGCGTGCTCGTACTCCACGCACACTGTATAGCGGTGGGGTGCCCAATCCCTGTCAGCTGTGCTGCACTCCCCCACAACAGAGTTCAGATGCCACGCTGGATCCCACCCCAGCGTGGCAACAGATCGTATTGTCGACGGGGGTGCCCAATCCCCCATCGGCTCCACTGTCCTCCCCACCAAGAGACTAGAGGGTGCCATGCTGGGAGCCTACCCCAGCATGGCAACAGATCATATGGCTGATGGGGGTGCCCAATCCCCCATCGGCTCCATGACCCCCCAAACAGCCTTCCAGCTGCCATGCTGGGAGCCCACCCCAGCGTGGCACAAGTCTTGCGTTGTCTAAGTTAAAAAAAAAAAGAAACCTGACCAGAAACTCATTCACCCCTTCCCTCAATCAAGGAAAAATCATCTTTTTCTCCACCTTTCATTCTAATCCTGGCCTACCTTTCATTATATCCCCTCCTACTTACACGCTCCATGCTCTCCCTACACTCTACCAATAAGCTACCGCTTGTCTAGGATTGTTGGCTCTTCCTCTCTCTCTGTAAACCTACTCTATGAATTGTAGCTGTTTACAGTTCCAGCGGACCATTATGCACTGATTGTATTGATGACTACCTGGACATTGGTCTAGCAACATTGATTTATTGTACCTGTGATTATGTATTGTATCTATGTCCAGGACCACCTTGAAAATGAGTTTGTTCAATGATGTCTATGCCTGGTTAAATAAAGTTGATTGATCGATTGATTGATTGGAAGAAAAAAACCTTCCCTCGCTGACTGCCCTGATCCAATCTCCCCCACCGCGCCCACTTCCCTGCCTCCCCACACCCCCTCCTCACCCCATACTTACCCCTGGAGCTCGGCGCGATGACTTCAGTGGACCGGGAAAACGTCAGCACTCTTCAAAGCCGACCGTGAACTGAGGAAATGCCGGTAAGCTGTATAATGTAATAAATAGGGTTTTTTCAACTTTAGTGCATATCTCGGGTATTTTGAGGAATTTTTTCACCAAATTTTAAACATGGGGTTTTGGGACCCCACCTCATGAATTCTGTCACTGTCACGGCGTTAATCGGCCCTGAAAGGTGATTTTGCGGTCACTGCACGGAACCACCTTTTGGGACTGATTTATGAAATGACAGTGTCACAGTTCATGAGGTAGGCCCCCAAAAACCCTATGTTGAAAATTTGGTGAAAAAAATTCTCACAAATGACTGTTTACAAGCATAGATTACACTGTTCCTACATGCGCATACGTAAGTTGCAAATTTTCAATATTTTCACTCCAGATTTTCAACATTGCCATTTTACCACACCTCCTTATGAGCAGTACAGCTGTCATTTTTCACATCTCGGCCAAAATGTGTTTCCGCCCATGTAGCGTGCATAACGGCGTAGTCGTGTGCGAAGTCAATGTTTGGGACAGATTAAGCAAATCACAGTGACACTGTTCATGAGCAGAGGTCTTAAAATGGCTATGTTAAAAATTAGTGAAATACGTCCATAAAATGATTGTGCTACGAGTGACTATTGCGCAGTTTCCGCGCACCCTCGTAACTTCATGGATTTCTAATATTTTCAGTCCAGATTTTCACCACTGGCATTTTGCCACACTTCCTTATGAACAGTACAGCTGTCATTTTTCACACCATGGCCGAAATGTGTTTTCGCACTTCCAGCGCAGAAATGCGTGGTCATGGCGGGAAATCACTGTTTGAGACAGATTAAGAAAATCGCAGTGTCACTGTTCATGAGTGGAGGTTACAAAATCCCTGTGTTGACAATCTGCTGTAAAAAATCCCCAGACTAATTGCATTATGGGTGTGCATTGCGCATTTTCTATGCACGCTCATGACTTCACCAGTTTTTTTAATATTTTCACTGCAGAATTTCAACATTGCCATTTTTTGTACCTCCCCATGAAAAGTACAGCTGTCATTTTTCACATCCTGTTTGAAATGTGTTTTCGCACCTGTGGTGCCAAATGGCACAGTCGCTGTGCGAAATCAGCTTTTGGCTAACAAACTGATATTGCCACTGTTCATAAGGTGGGGGTCACAAAAAAAAAACATGTTGAAAATTTGGAGTGAAAATGCCAACTAACGCTTGAGGCATTAGGGTTTCCGACCATAACGCCCCAGCCTGTAGAGAATGAGAGGCATCAGGGGTGTGACTTGGAATTCTCGCCTGTAATGCTCATACCATTCCACACCCTGCAGCCAGTGAGAGGCATCGAGGTGTGCCTTGGACTCTTCAGCCCCAAAATTCACCCCACTCTCCTATACAGGACCCATCTCACCGTATTTCCTGATGGAATGGGGTGAGCATAAGGGCCAAAGATCCCAAGGCACACCATGACACTTGTCAGTGACTGCAGGGTAGGGTGTGATGAAATGGCGTGGCCGTTATGCCTGACGACCCAAAGGCACACCCCAATGCCTGTCACTCTCTGCAGGGTGGTGGTGGGGTTGGCTTCAGTTCAATACTTCACTGCCATTCCTATTATGCAGCTCTCTAACTCCTACACTACCAATGCCAATGCCAGCAAGCAAACATTCGGCATTGACAAATGCTTGTTTATTTAGCTGTTATTGACCAGCTAAGCACACTAGACAAACACAGTGCCTATTTTCAGGTGTGACCCGGGAGAGTTACAAGGCATTACAACTTGTCACTTGCTACCACAGTACTAAGACATACACAGGGTACCCTGAGCAGTATAGTTGGTAAGGAATCCCTATAAACTGTTATGTTTGCACAATAGGATGAAGAAGCAGCAATGTAAATTTTTTACAACATACCAGCTGTTCCGGTGTGAGTTAGTTTCTTTGTATCAATTGAATGAACTTAGATATGAAAATGCTGGTGAAATAGTAAAGAAACATACTCGAGTGCAGCCAGAGTGGTCATATGAGACACAAACTGTTTTGCCTACTTATACTAATTTCATGTGAGTGAAGACAGCACTGAACAAATAAAGTGTTAATCTTACAAAAATCAAGTTGAACTTTTCTCAGTTCAAACTACTGCATTTCCCATTGCAAAGTCACCCTCAAATTGTTATAGCCCCATTTTAAAACTGCATCTCTGTATACTGGAGTTCAAAATAAAATCCACCCTTTTTGTAGCCACACTGTGTTCAGACACATTTTATGCAAGTTATTACGGTAATTATATTAACTGTATTCACAGGTAGTACCAGACATAAAAATCACTACCAGTACTTGAGTTTGCAGTAGTGTTACCTGTAAGTGCTAACTTAAAAAACTTAAGGTAGCAAACTGCTTCTGTATCAGGCATTCTATACTGGTACCTGTCAGATTTCAGGTGGAGGACTGAGACTGTCATATAAAGCAGCCCCCTAACTGAGACAGCACTTGGAAAGTGCTAACTGTAACTACAGCTGCATCTTCAGAATGGGTAGATACAATATACTGTACAGTATCTCTTACGAAATGTGTGCTGTATACATTATGTACTGTATCGTGATATTTAACTATTCACTTGCTATTGTGGAGCACAGTAAATCTCAATTTTTTTAAGCAGAACAAGCAAGGAAATGTTTTACCACACTATTTCATTGCAATACGCATATTTGATAGGATGTGACTAGATTCTTACACAAGAAATGTGACAGAGACTTCTTTGTGGCACTCCATCTGTTTGGAGTTGAGCCAAGGCATGACTTTTAGTATGAAAATGCACCTAATTGACGTAAATGGCTGTTAGATATGCTACTTCCATAAACTGCCTTGCTTTCTAATTCAATTCTCCTTGTATTTACATGAGGCGCCAACAGCTAAATCTGGTTCAATTTCAGTTGCTTACCATCTTCCCCCCCTCCCCCCGGTCACCCCTAAAAAGGGACTACTAGGCCCAGTGGGCTTACTGGGTCAACACAATTCAATAAATAATAGATTGTTTCTCCACCTTGGGGTCGGTAGCAGAACTCCAGGAAGTTCTTTTTTGAAATATAGTCCCACTTAGACATTGTAAATGCACTCCCAAATAACACCTCTTGGCAGTGCTTCCTTTAACTGGATATTATTTTCTGATTTTTTTTTCTGATTTGCGCTCTGAGATCATGTTCTTCTTGACAGCAGCTGGAGGACAGAACAGCTGGAAGGTAGAATGAACACAGCTGAAATCTTCCAATGTTTCAAGTTAGGACCGTGGTGGAACTAAAACCAATTAACAGGAACTGAATACTTGTCACTTTCATAATTTATTTACCCTGGATAGCCAAGCTTAGACGCAACATTTTGTTTCCACTGGAATCCAGCTTCTATTTGTTTCTGCAGCTTGGTGGACCAGAGCACTAACATGCTAAGTGACTTGCCCAAGGTCAAGTGGTGCATACTGTATTTGGCTCAAACAGGGTTTCAACCTACAATACTTGAAGACCTAATTGTGCATGCATAACACTTCATATTGAACTGCAAGGATATACAGTATTCATATAATAACAACTCAGCTCATCTTACCTTTTCAATGCTAGTTTGATTTGTTGTATAAGGGGGAGGGCAGTGTTACAGTACAGATAATTGCACATATGCAGAAAGAGGATAGGAGCAAAGGTGGTAGACAGGTAGGGGTAAAGGTGTGAGACAATAGCAACCAAGAACAGGAAGACAAAGGGGATAGGAAGAGCAGCTGGAGAGTTATGGAGCTTATAGAAGATGCTCAAGCTACACTGATCTGTTGCTGCAGAGTAAATAGACATGGTAGGCATAGCAGAAACATAAACCAGTAAAAATGATAGGTGTCACCTTAATGTCCCAAGACATGCCCTTCTCAGAAAGGGGAAAAAGGCACAGGATAGAAGTAGTCTATAGGCTGCCTAACCTGACAGAAAGGAGGTGCTACAAAAGGAAATTAGGATGGCAGCAAGCCAGAAAAGACTATTAAGCATGGGAGATTTCTGGATCCCAGAAACTGACTGGGACGCAGTTGGAGTCAAGGGGTGGGATATTCAGAAGGGTTGCACATGGCACAACACAGTTGCGCCATGCGCAATCCACTGATGCGCCCCGGCATGATATTCAATAGGGGAAAGTGTGTGGCACAAATCCCAATGTGCTGGAGTGCATCAGTAATGTATACGGCACAAGTAGTGGGGGTGTGTCCATGCATACCCCCGCACATCCCGATATTCAGCCTGGGATGTGCAGAGCCCATGCAGGTGCAACCCCTACATGCTCCGCATACAGTTGTTCCAAAAAATAAAGGAGCAACAGCTGGCCATCCACAGATGAGCTGCTGTATTGCAGGGTGCAACACGGCAGCTGCCAGCTGTGGGTGGCCACCCGAGCTCCGGCGGCACCCTCCGTCGGGTAGTGCCCCCCCATGCCCGATCACAGGCATATGTATAATAATTGAATAGTCCCATATCTCTGGTGGTCCAGTGGACCGCTCGCAGCCCGATCGCGGGCATATGTATAATAAATGAATCATCCCATATCCCTGGTGGTCCAGTGGACTTCGCCCAGCCGATTGTGGGCATATGTATAATAATTAGAGCGTACCATATCCCTGGTGGTCCAGTGGACCGCTCGCAGCCCAATTGTGGGCATATGTGCAAAATTTAAAATGTCCTATATCCCTGGTGGTCCAGTGAACCACTCGCAGCCTGATCGCAGGCAGAGGTCTAATGAAAGATTAATTCCCATCCCTGGTGGTCCAGCAGTACCCCCCTCCCCAACCTCCCACTGAGCTCCACCACCCCCCCCCGGTCAGCGGCAGCTCCCCACCCGCAAGCGCCCGGCCGCCTGCCGACTGACTGCGTACAGTACAGCTGTATGCCCACTGGTCCACAGTGTGGGCAAAATGGGCATGCAGACCGTGCCATTACTACACAGTCCAGATATGTGAATGATCCTGCTGACGGGAGAGGCGGGCGGGGCTCGGTGGGAGGAGGAGTAGGCCGCTGGACCCCCGGAATGGGATTTAATCTTCCTTAGACTTCTGCCGCGATTGGACTGTGAGCAGTCCACTGGACCACCAAGGATATGGGACATTCTAATTATTATACATATGCCCGCTTGGGCTGCGAGTGGTCCACTGGACCACCAGGGATATGGGACTTTTTAAACTTTATACATATGCCCGCAATCGGGCAGTGGGGCACTCTGCTGCTTGTGCAGGGGGCATCAGTCCCCGACGGCTGCAGCCTGACAGGGAGCCAGGCGCAAGTCGCCGTGGATGGGTGCATCTGCATGCAAATGGGGCCATAATGACATGCAAATGGCTCCATTTGCACCTTGCATGCATTATGGCCCCATTTGAATGCACACCTTTGAATATTGTGGTTGATGTGCCTAGTGCAATGGCACTTGCACTGGCGCATCCCCCTGCCCCTCTCTGGCCACTTGCGCTGGTGCAGTGCCACTGTGCCATGCACAATGCGGGTGGCCACAGAGCAATATTCAATGGTGCTGAGCCATGGCACAGCACCATCGAATATCACCCTGTCAGCACCCTGGCACATCCCAGTTGCGCTGCACCCAGGCTTGCACCATAGCCTGGCACATTCTGATTATCCCACCCCATGAGTGCATCAAATTTGTTAGTATGACAGAACAGCATATGAAACCAATATGGTTGGACAGACAACTGAAAGATGCCATCTTGTACAAAAGAGCATTTGTGGTCTACAAAGGGGGACAAAATGAGGCCAGTAGGGATGTGCATAAAGAAAAGTGAAATTTGAGAGGGACAGATGAGCTTATTGTGAGGGAAGAATATTTGGCTGAAGGGGACAAAATCAGCCTGGTAAATCGATCCTCAAAAAACCTAATTCCTCAAACCAAGGAACCCAAAAGGACATGTGTAGCAGTCATTTTTTAGACTCCAGCCAGGAAGATATTCCACCCAACTAACATGCAATGCTCCCCCCAAACCAACCAATAACCTTGACCCCTGATACTACCACAGCACATTTTGAGGCGTAGCCGTAGCATAGCACATTTCCAAGAGGGAGAACGGGGGGGGTCAAAGGGCAAGGGGACAGGGAGATGGTATAACTAACAGATGAGCCTAAAACCAGAGGAACAAATATCAATACAGCAGCAGGGGACAACAGAGGAACAGATTTTGAGAGATAATATAGTGATTACCATAACAGATTATAGCCTTACCTTCCATGAATATCAGATGCTACAAAAAAGGATTGACTTTTATACCCACAAGTAAACTGAATCCTTTTGAAATGGTGGTGGTGGATTTGCATAAATTCACAAGAAAGCTCCATTTAAAGGCATTTTTTAAAACAGACGTAATTGGGCGCTCCAACATTAATGTGTTGAGGGATGATCTGGATACACTGGAACTGGCTGAAGCAGTTTCAATAGTTATGGATAGCACACATGACAGCAGTGCACTAACTACAAAATTTAAACCTAAATCAACATTTATACCCCCCCAAACATGACTGTGACCATATTTTAAAAATTTTGAAGATGTTTAAAAATATGGATCCAGTCAGATATGATAACTGCACACTGGAGGAAAAGAGAGCAATTGAGGGACTTATGAATAAATCACATATTGTGGTATTGTGGATGGGGGGGGCAATTGTGGTGTGGGGCAAGGAACAATATGAAATGAAGATATTAAAATAGTTGTCTGATCCCAAGTTTTATTGTACATTGATGAAAGATCCTACTGATACACTTGAGACATTGATGTTTTGCTTTATGATATCCTGAATAATCAAACTATTTTGAAAGAAATCTTTGATTTTCTTATTGCTGCACATCCAATACAAGCAGCCATCTGTGGCCTACCAAAAATCTGCCAATCACTGAGCAATCTTCCACCCCAGCTGATAGTGACCAGCATCGGTTCCCTTTTGGAACCATTAGCATAACTAGTGGATAATTTTATAAAACTACTATCTCAGGGTGCCCACTCATATCTGGGGGTTACAACTCACATTCTGAATATCTTGAGTAGAAATGCAGCGAAGTAAAATTCTGCCTGTGAAGTGGTTTGCATTAATATTCTGCTATGCGGAGTGTCCATTTTAAACCCTCACTTCTACTTCGCATTGTAATTATGACTTTGCATTGTGCACTCCACCTTATTCTGCTTTAAGGCAGAGTGAGAATTCACAGGCAGCCCACACACATCATATGGCTTACACAGTATAGGTCACATGCTTCAGGCAGGCAGGCAGGAAGTTACAGGCAAAAACACTCTCCAACGTGGGCTGACTTACACATTTTGCATGGGGTGTGACAAATGGCTTGGCTCTGAGAATCGCTAGGGGTGGGGTGTGGACGTGTGATGAAGAGGGGTGCACAGGTGACAGGTCCACAAATGAAGTTATTTTCCCCCTTTTTATGTACGGGGGTTGATGTACCACTTGCACTAGACATACTGCATTGACCACCACCACCATAGCTACTCTGATCACCACTTGACAAGATTTCTAAATCATAATCCTCCCCCTCATCATGTCTGTAGCAATCCTCTGGTGTTATTTTGTCGCTACTGCAGACATTCCTACTTGGTCTTACACTCATGGAAGGGGATAACATGCTCAGTAAGGTTGATGATTCGGGTGAACACTCCACAGGGTTGGACTGGCCCACTTGGATAGCTGGAAATTTCCAGGTGGGCCCCCCTCAGTTGGGTACCTGGTCACCTTCTGAACTCTTAAAACATTTGTATTGATCATCTTTTTTCTAATTAAATGGGGTATCTGGGACACTGTAGATAAATGTAAGATGTAATCACAGAGCTAATGTATCAAATTGAAGTGGAATACTGATATGTGTGTGTCACCCTGGGCCCTCCTGTATTGATTTTCCAGGTGGGCCCTCTATACCCCAGTCCGACCCTGACACTCCACTATGACATTAGCTGCCATCTGGTGCTGGGTCCACAGCGCCATGTGCCTGTCCTTAAGATGTGTATGGTGGCGCCCCTTGCCCAAATGACTCCCCTTTTTACCTTGACTCACACATGCATGGCAAAGCTGGCAGATTGCAACTGACTCATCATTTGCATCTTGGACAAAAAAATCCCAAACAAGGGATTGTGATCCCTTACTTTTAACATGTCCCTGATGCTGCTTATTGGACTGTGTTTTTTCAACCCCTGAAATGGGGGGTGTGCTACATGATTTTTCAGGCTGGACACACTTGGACTCCAACTGACCACCATGACTACCTATGATTATTACTGGGTTATCATCACTATCATAAACAGGAACCACTAAATCACAACTTTTTGAGGGGGGGATTTAACGCCAACAGACCCAGACACAGCCACCTTGACTTTCTTTTTCTTCAGTTCCCAATAAGGGTCACTGACATCATTATCATATTCTTTAACATCATCCGCATCCACATTTTCAGCTTGGATGCTGTCATGTGGAGAACATGTTCCAACCACAGCATCATCATCATCATCATCACCTGATATTTTTGCGTCACACTTTGAATCATTGGATGGCAAAGGCCCTCAACAGTGCTGGAAGAAATGTGACATTGTGAGTTATAGTTGCCAGGATCAGAATCTTGTTCAACTACCTTGGGGATGTTAATGGGGAGTACAACATCATCTACACTGTCAGACACAGCTTTACACTCAACTATATTTTTTGAAATGGTTAGCTGGTCAGAAGTGGAATCTAAGGCATCAGTACTCATGCCAGCAGAAACTGGACTAACACCACCAGCTGGGACAACATCATCTCCTCCAACTATGAGAGAAGCTACAGATTGCACTCTAAAAAACACTGATGGAGAAATCCCTTTACTGACATCAGCTATACACTTATGCATACTACCATGCCCATGGACAATCTTGCCACTGGCAGCAGTGCCATGGCCAGAAACAGCTTTGCTTGCACATCTCTTTGCAGGCATTTTGTGGGATCACCAAGAAAATTCTAAACAAATTTAGATTTCTGAACTTTCAGTCTGGGCCGGTGGATGAGAAGCCAAAAAAAAAAAAACAACTGTGGCTTGCAGATGGAGACTGGGCACTAAACAGATGCAAAAACACAGACAGATTAAGATTACATTGTGCAATCAAGAAGAGATGCTGATGCAAAGTCATAACAACATCTTAACCAGTACTCACAAGTCACAATCAATCTGGAAAATAATACCTTTTGCCAATTGGGTGCAGTGCACTGCAGTAACAGTCCAAAACTCAGATACCACAAAACAGTACAAAATCACACAGGTGCGGTGGATAGCAGGTTCACATTGCTGCAATTTACTCTGTGGCACAATAAAGTGTGTCTGATTTGGTGGCACGCATCACACACACACTCACACACACTTTACAAGCAATGCATAGCAAATTGAAAACTTCAGTAATATAACGAAACACACATTGAAATTATGCACTGCTGCACCACAACAATCAGCAAAAAAAATGTCAAGAATTACTGAAAATATTACTGTGTACATTAACACAGTTATACAATAAAACTATAACCAAAACAAAAAGACTGCCCTTTTTTTCCAGTTTTAACCTACCTCCACCACAGATACGCCCCTTCCCCAAGCACACTTCAAGTGTCTGTCAGTACACAGACTGAATGTTCTAAATTAACATTCAAAACCCAAACACAAATAATAAACACTCGATAATATGAGCACAGAAGGGTTTCCTAAATTCGATGTACTAAATTTTGAGCCAAAATATGGCTCAAAAAGTATTTTTTAACAGCTTTTAGAAGATCGGAATCACAGAGCTCTGAGAGGAAACTGTCTCCCTCACCCTCTACCACTACACATACACTACACATAACTGAGGCTGTGCAGAACAATCTAGAGTTCATGTGACCTGCAATCCCATGAATCACTGCAAAATTTGCCTTGGAGCTCAATAACAAGGCGAAGTGATGCAAAGTGCATTGATTTCTATGTACTTCCCATTAAAATTGGTGCAGAAGTGGTTGGGGGAAAGCAGAGTAACATGAAGTCATTGTTATCAGTGGACTTCACGTTCCTCATTATGACACGAAGTACTCCACTTCACGTAGTGGATTATTTCGAGGATTCCACATTACTCTGCAAATTGCTTCGCAGAGCAAATGTTGGCCACTTTGCCCACCTCTAATCTTGAGGGATGTTAGTGTAGACTCTTACTGGCATCTAGTGACTTTTAATGTCCTGTCACTTTACACTAACATCCCTCATGAGGATGGTCTGGAAACCTTGAGAGAACAACTATATATGGGTACTAATTATAATGCACCTTTTGCAGAATTCCTGATAAATTTGACAGAGAAGGTATTGAAATGCAGTTGTTTCCTGTTCAAAGACCATATGACTGTACATACAACAAAAAGAGATGACCATGGGTGGCAGCTGTGCCCCCCAATTGTGCTACAATTGATTTAGTAAAAAGGGAAAAGAAGTTTGTTTTTTCAGAGCTCAATCCTTACTTAAGCAAAATCAGTTTATATAAAAGATTGATGATTTGTCTGTAATCTGGAAGGGTTCAATGGAGGAACTTAACTTGTCTGTAGAATATTTAGAGAGTACTAATGACCATCTTCATTTCAGGGGTACATGTGATATTCATTCCATAGATTTTTTGGACCTGACGATAAGTAAAACTGAATCAGAAGAAGTAGCAATTACATTTCTGAAACAAACTGACAAAAACTCATTGCTGCATTTCTGGGGCTGTCATCTGGGCCATATGACCAAGCATATACCACTAGTTTTACTCTTGATAGGGGGGTCGATCCCAGTCCTTTCACAGAAGAAAGGGTTCTGCAAGGACTCCTAAAACTGAAGGTGGACAAAGCAATGGGTCCTGAGGAATTCACCCCAGAATTCTAAAAGAATTAAGGGAGGAACTAGTGAAACCACTTGCTACTCTTTTTAATAAATCATGGGAGGATGGTGTGGTACCCGAGGACTGGAGGAAGGCGGATGTGATTCCCCTTCACAAAAGTGGGACCAAGACAGAGGCAGGAAACTACAGACCTGTCAGTCTGACCTCTGTGGTAGGAAAAGTGATGGAGTCACTTCTGAAGGAAAGAATAGTTGAGTACCTAGAGGCCAGTGGAGCACAGGACCCAAGGCAGCATGGGTTCACAGTGGGAAGGTCATGTCAGACGAATCTAATAGATTTCTTTGACTGGGTGACCAAAGTAGTAGACCAGGGAGGGGCTGTGGACATGGCCTACCTCGACTTTAGCAAGGCATTTGACACAGTCCCACACAAAAGTTTAATAGTCAAATTAACCAGCTTGGGAGTGGGTCCCAGAGTGGTAGCCTGGGTAAAACATTGGCTGCACAACAGGACACAGAAGGTAATTGTAAATGGAGTCCATTCTGAAGAAAGAGGATTACTAGTGGGTGCCTCAGGGTTCAGTATTGGGTCCAGTCCTTTTAATGTCTTCATCAGTGACATTGCAGAGGACTGGAAGGAAAAGTATGCCTTTTGCAGATGACACAAAGATCTGCAACAGGGTTGATACACAAGGAGGCGTGGAAAGGATGAAAGGGACTTGCAAGGTTGGAGGAATGGTCAGAAGTATGGCAGCTAGATTCAATTCAAAGAAGTGCAAAATAATGCACCTGGGAAACAAGAATCCAGGAAGAATACACAATGGGTGGGAGGTAGTAACAAGAACAAAAAGGAAGGGACCTAGGGTAATCATATCAGATGACCTTAAGGTTAGCAAGCAATGTGAGGAAGGCAGTAGGGAGGGCTGGGGTATACTGGGATGTATAGGGAGGCATCAGCAGCAGGAAACAGGAAGTTGTTATCCCTCTGTACAGACAGTTGGTGAGACCCCATCTGGAGTACTGTGTCCAGTTCTGGAGACCCCATCTCTACAAGGACATAGACAGGATAGAGGTAGTCAGGAGGGCAACTAAAATGGTGCAGGGTCTGCAAGAGAAGCCGTATGAGGAGAGACTAAAGGAGCTTAATATGTATACCCTTGAGGAAAGAAGGGAGAGGGGACATGATAGAAACTTTTAAGTACCTCAGTGGAATCAACAAAGTCCAAGAGGTAGCAGCTTTCAGAAAAAGAGGCGTGAAAGAACAAGGGACACAATTTAAAGATAGAGGAGGGCGGTTCAGGGCAATGTGAGGAAGTATTATTTCACAGAGAGGGTAGTGGATGCATGGAACAGCCTTCCTGAGGAGGTTGTGGGGTCTAAAACTGTGGGAGAATTCAAGAATGCATGGGACAGACATAAGGCAATTCTTGTGTGGAGTAGGAAGAAATAGGCTGTTGGTTAACTAGGATCTGCAGCCTATCCTGTAGGTAGGGAAATGGGCAGACTAGATGGGCCAAGCGGTCCTTATCTGCCGTCAAAGTCTATGTTTTCTATGTTTCTACGTTTATGTGCGTGATACGCAATAATGCAGTACACCGGATACATATAAGGAGAATGTCACAGATTTACAAGAGATATATCAAGAGGTTCTATGCAGAGAATATTGTTCAGGTGGCTAGAGAAAAGGTAGATTTGCTGGCTAGAGAAACGTTTGGCACCATGTATTAGAGAACAAAGGAGAGCATTTATTGCCAATACACCTAGTCTTATAACTACATTTTAACACCAAGTACACCAGGGCAGGAACATTATAGAACAAAATTGATATAGTTTTTCTACTGAAAAGAAATTGTTCGAAGTAACTGAACAGATTCTGAAAATTATCTGTATACTGTAAGGAGTGAGAACCCTAAATATAAATTGGTGCACAGTCTGTATTAGAAGACAGAACATGACAACTGGACACATGGGCATCTATCGGGAGGCATTTGTCAGTGTGGCGATTGCCATTTTTATACACATCTAGTGATTGGATCTTTACTACAGAACAAGTGGATGACACAACTTACACTATCAGAGACTTCATAACTTGTAACATGACAGATGTGATCTACATAGCCACATGTAAAGCATGTCCTGCCTTTTATCTTGATAAAACAAAGAGAACATTTAAGGAAAGGATTAGTGAGCATATTAGAAGCATTCATAATTTGGATGGTGTAAGCACCCTACAATAACCTGTACAGCTCAAAGGTAGAAACCATATATTCTGCTTCCAGACAATGGAACAAGTGAGGGACATAGTACGTGGTGGTGACATGGATAGGAAAATGCTTCAAAGGGGGTTGTTTTAGCAACATTAAATTGCATTCAAATCATCCACCATGTCTTAATGACCACTTTCAGTTAGCCCCATTTCTTTGAATGCGGATACTCTGAGTATATGGAAGAAAACTGTTTTTTATGCACTTTGTGTTGATGATGATTAACAGGATGAAAATTAACTGTAGGTGAAAAATGTAAAATGTGAAACTGTAACTGTGGGTAACAGTAAAATGGCATCCACCATTATTTTTTTGAATATGCAGCACTTCTTAGATGCTGCAATTATCTCTATGATTAGTTACCATCGAAAATATTGTTAATCAATGATTACTGAACAGATGAGGTATTTTTACTTTCCTTTCATGCCCCCCCCAATCCTGGTCCCGTTCTTTTTTAAGGCTCCAGTTGGCTGAACACTGCAGATGTATTGCTATGACAGTAGAAAAAGGGTGCTCTCCAATTCCTAATGGACTTCACAAAATGTGAGTTTTTTTTAGAATTCCTCTGCTGCAGCAGTTTGGCTGTGGTGCCTCCCTGCACCATGCATTTTTGGCTGAAACTGTTTGACTCATTCATAAATCTCTTCTACATGGAGCATATTCATGCCAGCTCAGATTACATTCAGTGGATGTGTGTGCTCAGTGCATTAACAGCTGTGTTTTGTTATCACTTCAGGAGATCTACAAGAGTTAATGTGTGTGTGTGTGTGTGTGTGTGTGTGTGCCACTCTTTTAACCATTTCCTGGTACACTGACCTTTTCCTAGTCAGCTTGCAAATTTCTATAATGCTATATGTTAGCAGTGCACAGTTCAGAACATGATTTTAGTTGCCCTCCACTGCACTGCCTCCACCCTGTCTATGTATTTTCTCAGATGGGGCATCTAGAACTGGATGCAGTATTCCAGGTGCAGTCTCACAAGTGTCTTATGCAGGGGCAAGATGACCTCCTTCTTTCTACTCATGATACCCCTCCCTATGCATCCAAACATCTGGCTATCCTTTCCAGCTGCCTTATAGCACTGTCTAGTTTCTCTTAGGTACTCTGAGATGATTACTCCAAGCTCCCTTTCCTGCTTTATGACTGTCACTACCTGCTCACCTAGTACGTACTTTGCCCCGGGCTCTTCTGCCCTATATGCATGATCCTGCACTTCTTTGCATTTAATCCTAGCTGCCATTCTTCAGACCCTTTCTCCAGTTTTTTTAAGGTCTTCCCTCATTCTTTCAACACTCCCTGGAGTGTGCACCCTATTGCATTCCTTTGTATCATCTGCAAAGAGGCATATATTCTCTTCCAGTCCATCTGCAATGTCCCCAAGAAAGACATTGAGGAGAACTGGCCTCAACACCAACCCCTGCTCACCCTGCTTATTACCCCTCCCTCTCCAGAGTACTCCCTGTTTACCACAACCCTCTGACTCCTGCCATTCAACCAGTTCTCCACCCAAAAGAACTATTTTGGGATCAACCCCTAGGCTACACAGTTTGTTAATCAGCCTCATGGGGGCAGTGTTGAAAGACTTTCTGAAGTCCAGATAGACCACATCCAATGCACCTCCTTGGTCCTCTACCTTAGTTACCCAGTCATGCCATAGATTAATACAATGAGTTAGTATAAAACACAGTGCTTTTCCTATATACAGTAAAAGTTAGGGTTAGATGCATAAGTAAATAAATGCCATATAAGGCAGTGTATGTGTGTTAGTGTGTGTGTGGGGCAATGCTCTGTGTGTGTAGACAGTGCACTGCTATGTTATACTGGAATATACATACATACATGTGTATCTGTATTAGTGTGTGTATCACAACAATTAGAAAGTGCAATTAGGAGGCTCAGTGGTTAGTGCAAAAATTGCTAGTCTTCATTCCCATGCTATCTATATCAGTTTCAGCCCTATGCATGTCATTGCTGATTTAAATGCGGTGTCTAGTGGCAAACCCATGCTCCGATGTTCCCTCGGTTCTTTTTTTTTTATCTGTAAAAATGTGTGTAGACAGTGCACTGCTATGTTATACTGGAATATGCAGTATATGCATATATAATATGTGTATATGTATTAATCAGTGTGTGTGTGTATATATATATATATATATATATATATATATATACAACAATTAGAAAGTGCAGTTAGGTGGCTCAATGGTTAGTGCAAAAATTGCTAGTCTACATTCCCCCACTATCTAGATCAGTTTCAGCCTTATGCTTGTCATTACTGATTTAAATTAGGTGTCTAGTGGCAACCCCTCACCCTCCAATGTCCCTCGGAGTCTGAAAGGAAGAAAACGATCCCTCAATGTCTTTTTTTTAATTTATAAAAATGGGTGTAGAGGGTGCACTGCTATGTTATACTGGAATATATATTCATATACAGTATGTGTATATGTATTAGTCAGTGTGTATATCGTAACAAATAGAAAGTGCAGCTAGGTGGCTCAGTGGTTGGTGCAAACATTGCTAGTCTACATTCCCCTGCTATCTAGATCAGATTCAGCCTTATGCATGTCATTGCTGATTTAAATGAGATGTCTAGAGGCAACCCCCACCCTCCAATATCCCTCAGAGCCTGAAAAGAAGAACATGGTCCCTCGATGTCTTTTTTAAATCTGTAAAAAAAGGTCTATCACTAATGTAAACCTGCACTCCCAGTCCAACCTCCCACTGAGCATCCACCAACCATCACCCCCAGATTCCTACACACCCTCACTCACCGGAAAGGTCCCAGTGTGATGATCCACTGTCCTATGGAAGACACGTCTTGCTGCTGGAACCTGTGACTGCTATATGACAAATGACACAGGTGCCGTTGAAAACTCATTGAAATATGTTGAACTGCACTTATTTCTCATTTAGCTGTCCCCAGTTCCAGCAGAAAGATGTGTCTTCAATGGGAGAGTGGATCTTCACACTGGGACCTTTCCAAGTGCATAAGGGTGTGTGTGTGGGAGTCTGATGATGCAGGGTGGTGGGTGCTCAGTCAGAGGTTGGGCTGGGGAGGTGGGAGTCACATCACCACCTAGTCTGCTTTGTTAATCCCTATTTAGTGTGAGGCCCCATGCCCAAACTGAACTCTGAAGCGTCTCTTGCCTCCAGGATACCCTTGTGTATATCCCACTCCTTCTTAAATTCCTTGACCATTTTGTCCACTTGCACCCCCTCTGATAGGCTATTCCAGGCATCCACCACCTTCTTCTTGAAAAAAAAATATTTTCCCATGTTTCCCCGAGCCTTCCCCCCTCAATTTGTGCCCCCTTGACTTGGGGCATCTCTTACTTTGGAAGATGCTTCCTTCCTGTACTCTGTTTATACCAGTAAAGTACTTCTGTATCTCAGTCATGCCCCCATTTCTTTCCACCAGGGAATACGTATTTAACTCCTTTAGTCTTTCCAAATAGGTCTTATCCCGCAGGCCCTGCACCATTTTACTTGGCTTCCACTGCATCACCTCTACCCTGTCTATGTTCTTACTCAGATGGGGCCTCCAGAACTGGACTCAGTACTCTAGTTGCGGTCTCATGAGTGTCTTATGCAGGGGCAAGATGACTTCCCTCTTTCTACTTATGACACCCCTCCCTATGCATCCAAGCATCTGGCTAGCCTTTCCAGCCACCTTATTACACTGCCTAATTTCTTTTAGGTCCTCCAAGATGATAACTCCCAGTTCCACTTCCTGCTTTGTGACTGTGAGTGCCTTCCCACCTAGTTCATACTTTGCCCCTGTGTTCTTCTGCCCTATGTGCATGATACTACACTTATTTGCAATGAATCTCAGATGCCATTCTTCAGACCGTTTCCAGTTTTTTAGTCTTCCCTCATTCTTTTAACACCCCCTGGAGTGTCCATCCTTTTTCATACCTTTGTATCATCTGCAAAGAGGCATACCTTCCCCTCTAGTCCTTCAGCAATGTCCCAGATAAAGACATTGAAGAAGACCAGCCCCAACACCAACCCCTGTGGCACCCTGCTCATCACCTCTCTCTCTCCAGAGTACTCCCTGTTTACTACAGCCCTCTGGCTCCTGCCATTCAGCCAGTTCTCCACTTATAGAGCTATTTTAGGATCCACTCCTAGGCTTTGCAGTTTGTTCGTCATCCTTCTATGGGGGACAGTGTCAAAGGCCTTTCTGAAGTCCAGATAGGCCACATCCGCTGCACCTCCCAGGTCCACTACCTTAGTTACTCAGTCATGCTGTAGATTAGTACAATGCATTAGTGTAAAACACAGTGCTTATCCTAAATACAGTAAAAGTTAAGGTTAGATGTATAAGTAAATATATGCCATATAAGCAGTGTATGTGTGTTAGTATGTGTGTGGCAATGCTCTGTGTGTGTGTAGACAGTGCACTGCTATGTTATACTGGAATATATATGCATGTTCAGATGAAGCCACTTAATCAGGATGTGGTTAATAGGGACGTCCACTTAATTGGGACGTTTCCCTGGTAACCAGTTTGTCCCCTATTATATTAAATCACAGCACCTGATGTTTCATAGGGACACCTATTTTGGCTAACTGGAATGTTTTGGGGGCAGTTTCCTCATAAAACCTGGTCTGGTGAGCAGTGTTTTTCAACTGCTGTTCCATGCAGGACATGAACATGGACTCCAAACATAAGGAGATGTCCCTTGCTGAGCGTGTTAAGGTTCTTGAATCTCTCCAAGGACCCAAAACCTCCTTGTCAAAGGTTGCTGCTGCCTTTGGGATATTGAAAAGCCAGGCTGGCTGTATCAGCCAAAATCATGATGCAATCATGGCTGACTGGGTCTCGAACTGCAACCCTCAGAGAAAGAGGAAGAGAGATGGAAAGGACTCTGAGGTGGAAGAAGCACTATTGGCCTGGTTTAATAATGCTGTTAGCAGAGGTGCTCGAATCTCCAGGCAACTTATGAAAAAAAAAGGCTAACGAACTGGCGGCACAGCTAAACCACAAAACATTTGCTGCTTCTGATGGCTGGCTCTTACGATGGAAGCAGAGGCACAATATCGTGTGTAAAAAGGAACAAGGACAGCATTGTGATGCCGATAGTGGTGCTGCAGGGGACTGGGTGCAAACCGTGCTACCAACTCTGTTGCTGGAATACGCACCAGGTAATGTCTACAATGGAGACGAGACAGGGCTGTTTTACAGAGGGTACCCAGATCGTGGACACATGCACAAACATGTCAAGTTTTTAGGAAGGAAGAAGGCAAAAGAGCATGTTTCTTTCTTGGTTTGTGCTAACAGGGAAGTGACTGACAAATGGCAACTTCTGCTGATCGACAAAAGCAAAAAACCTAGATGTTTGCCGAAGGACTTAAAAACCCTGCCTGTCATATACAGGTCCTCTGCAAATGCCTGGATGACAGGCTGGATCTTCGGTGAGTGGCTTGCCACATGGGAAGAGCAGATGAAAAGGGGGAGGAGAAAAATCTTACTGTTGCTGGACAATTGCCCTGCCCATCCCCAAGACATTATTGGCAGCTATCCTCACATAAAAGTCGTTTTTCTGCTACCCAGCACAACCAGTTTAATACAGTTGATGGACATGGGGGTTATTAAAAATTTAAAAGGGCATTACCATGTATTGATGGCCACATGCATTGTCGGTGTTATTGATGAGGGTGGGAATGAACAAGCATCCGAAATCGCTAAGACTGTTACCCTCCTTGATGCAATTTGTATGGTGGCTAAAGCTTGGAACTGTGTAAAACCTGCCACAATAATAAACTGTTTCCAGAAAGATTTCCATGTATGTGTATATGTCTTATTGTGTGTGTATCAAAACAATTAGAAAGTGCAGTTAGGTGGCTCAGTGGTTAGTGCAAAAATTGCTAGTCTTCATTCCAATGCTATCTAGATCAGTTTCAGCATTATGCATGTCATTGGTGATTTAAATGAGGTGTCTAGTGGCAAACCTTATGCTCTGATGTCCCTCAGAGCCTGAAAAGAAGAAAACGGTCCCTCAATGTCTTTTTTAATCTGTAAAAATGTGTGTAGACAGTGCACTGCTGTGTTACACTGGAATTTATATGCATATATGTGTAAATGTATTAGTGTGTGTGTATCACAACAATTAGAAAGTGCAGTTAGGTGGCTCAATGGTTAGTGCACAAATTACTAGTCTACATTCCCCCGCTATCTAGATCAGTTTCAGTCTTATGCATGACATTCCTTATTTAAATTTAAATTAAGTGTCTAGTGGCAACCCCCCCACCCTCTGATACCCCTCGGAGCCTGAAAAGAAGAACATGGTTCCTTGATGTCTTTTTTAATCTGTAAAAAAAGGTCTATCGCTGATGCAACCCTGCACCTCCAACCTCCCACTGAGCATCCACCCCCCACACCCCCCCAAGACTTCTCCACACACCTTCACTGACCTGAAAAGATCCCAGTGTGATGATCCACTGTCCTATGGAAGACAAATCTTGCGGCTGGAACCTGTGACTGATATATGAGAAACAACATAAGTGCAGTTGAAAACCCATTAAAATATATTGAACCACAGTTACCTTATTTCTCATATAGCAGTCCCCAGTTCCAGCAATAAGATGTGTCTTCGATGGGAGAGTGGATCTTCATACTGGGACCTGTTCAGGTGCATGAGGGTTCTTTTGAGAGCCTGGTGATGCAGGGTCGTGGGTGCTCAGTGGGAGGTTGGGCATGGGGTTGGGAGTCTCATCACCACTCAGTCTGCCCTATTAATCCCTATCTAGTGTGAAGCCCCATGCCCAAACTAAACTCTGGAGCCCCTGTTGCCTCCAGGATACTCTTGTGTATATCCCACTTCTTAAATCTTGTGACCATTTTAGCCACTAGCACACCCTCTGGTAGGCTATTCCAGGTGTCCACCACCTTCTCCTTGAAGAAATATTTTCTCATGTTTCCCCTGAACCTTCCCCCCCCAGTAACTTCATGTTGTGCCCCCTTGACTTGGGGCATCTCTTAGTCTGAAAGATGCTTCCTTCCTGTACTCTGTTTATACCAGTGATATATTTGTATAGTCATGCTACCCCCCTCCTTTCCTCCAGGGAATACATATTTAACTTCTTTAGTCTTTCCTCATAGGTCTTATCCTGCAGGCCCTGCACCATTTACTTGTCCTCCACTGCACCACCACCACCTGTCTATGTTCTTTCTCAGATGGGGCCTCCAGAACTGGACTCAGTAATCCAGATGTGATCCCATGAGTGTCTTATACAGTGGCAAAATGATTGCCCTCGTTCTACTCGTGATACCCCTCCCTATGTATCCAAGCATCTGGCTAGCCTTTCCAGCTGCCTTATCACACTGCTTAGTTTCTTTTAAGTCCTCCAAGATGATAATTCCCAGTTCCATTTCCTGCTTTGTAACTGTCAGTACCTCCCCACCTAGTTCATACTTTACCCCTGGGTTCTTCTGCCCTATGTGCATGATCCTACACTTCTTTGCATTAAATTTCAGATGCCATTCTTCAGACCGTTTATTCAGTTTTTAAGGTCTTCCCTCATTTTTTCAATATCCCCTACAGTGTTCATCCTAATGCATACCTTTGTATCATCTGCAAAGAGTTGTACCTTCCCCTCCTTTCCCTCTGCATTGTCCCTAATAAAGACATTGAAGAGGACCGGCCCCACCAACGACCCCTTTGGCACCCTGCTCCTCACCTTTCTCTCTCTCTCTCTCTCTCTCTCTCTCTCCAGAGTACTCCCTGTTTACCACAACCCTCTGACTCCTGCCATTCAGCCAGTTCTCCACTGACAGTACTATTTTAGTATCCACCCCTAGGCTATGCAGTTTGTTAATCAGCCTTCTATGGGGGACAGTGTCGAAGGCCTTTCTGAAGTCCAGATAGGCCACATCCATTGCACCCCTGGTGCACTACCTTAGTTACCCAGTCATGCCGTAGATTAGTACAATAACTTAGTGCAAAACACAGTGCTTATTCTAAATACAGTAAAAGTCAGGGTTAGATGTATAAGTAAATAAATGCCATGTAAGGCCATGCATGTGTGTTATTGTGTGTGTGCAATGCTCTGTGTGTGTAGACAGCACACTGCTATAGTTAGGGTTGAGTAGCCACTTTCATACAAAACCTCAAATTTTGCACCTTAATAACTTTGCCACTATACAACGTATTTGCCTGAAATTTGGCATGCACAGTCTGGATCTGCCAAGTTGGGTTACAGTGGAATGTATGGTGGCGGAGCTACAGAACACCAAAAAACACAAAAAAACTGACTTTTTACGCATTTCTTTGCTCTCAAACACAGGCCACACAGTTTGGACGTCTGGTCTGGAAACTTCAGGGAACATGCAACCGGGGTCACCGATGTGCCTTTTGAAGATTTCTTGAAAAATATTAAATGGTTCAAAAGTTATTCAAAAAGCAAGTTTCCCATTATAGCCAATGGAAAAGTTAAAAAATCATGAAACGTTGGCAAACAGCCATTTTTAGTGTTGCAAATGGCCCTTTTACTTTCGTGAGTCAACCGTTTTGTTGACAGTTACAGCTCAGAAAAATGCCTGGTGTTTAAAATTGTGACCCCCAAGGAACACAATTCTGGTTGTGTTCACCTAGTCGAGTCCTGAGGATGCTAGCCATGTCTTTTTTCTGGGGTCAACCCCTCCAGAAATTAAGTTTAAAATGTTTTATAAAAGTACTTTCTCAAATTACTTTTGCAAATGCTAAACTTTTATGATTTTTACCATGAAAGTTGCATGATTTGCGAAAAGTACTTTGTGACACTATAGCCCAAATAATAGGAACTCTTTGCCACCCTCCTGCAACAAAACGGTTTGGTCCTTTGGGCTGAAATTTATAGGGTAGAAAGCCAAGACCCTACATATGTGCCTTTCAGTGGCTTGGTACCAAAACACTGAACAGGCCCAACATTACGACATTACGAAGTTATGCGATTTCCCCATAGGATAACATTGTGGCATCCTTGGCGCCTTTTGGAGCCCGTATCTAGAAAACAGTTCGAGTTATGGATTTTTTGTCACAAAAATTCTTTAAGTGTGGAACTAGCCTGGAAAGCCATAAATAACATGAAATTACATTTTTTTTCTACCTTGTATGGTTCATGAGATATTAGCAATTTAATCTTCCAATTGCTCATTTTCATGTCCGAGGCCCACTATTATGCCCACATTCTTTGTATTCGCTGCCCTTTTTAATACCCCTGTCTCTGACACAATGCATGTTATGGATCTGCATTTGTGTACCATTTGCGTTACTGTTAGTGTTTGCTTTACCATTAGCGTTAGCATTACCATTTGCATTTGCGTTTATGTTACCATTTTTGTTACCGTTTGCGTTTGCATTTCCATTTCCATTTGCTTTTGTGTTACCGTTACCGCTTGTGTTTGCATCTGCATTACCTTTACCGTTAGCGTTACCATTAGCGTTTGCGTTACCGTTTCCATTTGCATTTGTGTTATCATTTTCATTAATGTTTCCATTTGCATTTGCGTTTGCGTTACCGTTTTCATTACCGTTTGCATTTGCATTACTGTTTGCGCTTGCGTTTACATTTGCATTACCATTAGCATTACCATTAGTGTTACCATTAGCGTTGCCTTTACCGTTAATGTTACTGTTAGGGTTAATACGAAGAAATGGATAGCTCCCACCTACACATACCATTCACTATTTATATTGGACAGTCTCAAAAAGAAGGAAATTTGTCAGATCACTATTACAAGACTTCCTTACACTACAGTGCTGCAGTATGACTTCCTACTTCTGTGTACTTGGGAGCACACTGCCCGGAGGGCCCGCGCTTCTACAAACACATGTGATTATGAAGAAATGGACAGCTTTGTGGGAGGGCCCCACGCTCCAACCAACTCGCAACACAGACTATACATGTGTTTTTGGGGGGTTTAGAAGCCCCAGAAATGCATTTTTCACAGTTTCTGAAAAATAGTTTCTCAAAATACTTTCGCAAATGCGAAACTACCACGTATTACGTTTGCGAAACTTTCCCATTTGCGAAAGCGTCTTGAGAAACTACTCGTAACATAAGTAAATCTTTGCCATCCTCTTGCAACCAAACAGTTGTGTCTTTTGACATACGTTTTTATTGGCTTAAAAAGCCCCAGACATGCATTTTTGACATTTTCTGAAAAAAACAGTTTCGCAAAATAGTTTTGAAACGTGAAAGTGTCATGTTTTGCGTTTGCAAAACTTTTGTGTTTGCGAAACTATTTTGTGAAACTATGTTCAAGATAACAGCAAATCTTTGCCATCCTCCTGCAGCCAAACAGTTGGGTCCTTTGGTCTGAAATTTGCAGGGTGGCAAGCACTATGCCCACAGATGTTACATTTGCTATTTTGCTACAAAAATAGTTAAGGGTTACAAACTTACAGTGTTCCAAAGTTAAGCAATTTGCCATAGGGTAACATTGTGCTTTTTGGTGTCCATATCTTGAAAACAAAGTAAGATACTGAGTTTTTACTACTGGCAGCTTGGTTCACCTTTGGGTGAACTAACCTGCTGAAACAAGTTTGGAAATAGTAGATGACACCTGAAGTTGTATTTTTTTTACTACGTGCTACAGTTACAGACATATTGCTAAAAACATATTATAAGGGTTCAAAGGGTGTCTTCCTACTGCATTTCTGTACCCTTATCTCAGAAATGATGCAAGATACGGGTTTGGTTGTCACATTGTTCTATTAAGTATTCACCTACACATACAATGTACCACTTATATTACTGTTTTTCAAAAATATGGGCCATTCATAGCAAAACAGCTCTGTTAATGCATCAGTTAGGGTTGTTTACACAGCAAAAAAAGTGTGTAAATGCAGTGTTAGGGTTACCTACCCACCACACCACCCCCCTATGCTACCATCCTACACACACCAATAGATGTCATACTGTGACATGGGGTCGTCAGTTGCAACTCTCACGCCAGAGGGCCCACACTCCCAGATACACATATCATTATGTAAAACTGGGCAACTTGGTGGGAGCATTGGCCCCCACCAGCAGACAACACATATTTTAGTTTTTTCTACCTGCTACGGTTACTGACATATTGTCATCTTAGTGCTGCAAGGGTTCTTTGTCTTATGCAGCTCCTGTATGGCTCCATACTTATGTTTAAGTGGGCCTGTGCTCCCACAGACACATATCATTAAGAGGAAATGGGCAGCCTGGTGGGAGTGTAGGGCACCACTAACACATACAATTAAACACCTCTATCACAGTTTTCAAAAGAGATGGAACATTCATAAAAAAAAAACCCTTAATGCATGACTTAGGGTTTTTTTCACAGTGACAAAACTGTGTAATTGCGGTGCTAGGGTTACCACCTCACCCCCCCCCATGACACCATACTACACACAACACTAGATGTGAGGCTGTTACATGGGTCCAGCAGTTGCAACTCTTATCCAGGAGGGCCCACGGTAACAGAAACAGATATCATTATGGAGAACTGGGCAGCTTGGTGGTAGTGTGGGGCTTGCCTGCTTTCCAGCATCATTTATAACCTTTGTTACTCTTGTTGACATACACAAGTTATATTGTTTTTGTGGCAACACTATTCTACTTAATAGGATTTACAACAGTGAACATTTCCATGAGTATATACAACTCAGGATGCTCTGTGTCATAGTACACTGATTTCCTCTTAAAGGTAATGAATATACAAGGCATTAAACCATGACAGAGCATAGTTATAACAGGGAACAATGCATGTCGCCCTTGCATTGTGATGCATAAGGGCGCTAGCCCTAGTCATTTACAACTGACTGGGAACTGCATTTATGATGGATATACCTATGTTCTGTGGTAGGTTATTGCAGTTATTAAATGTTATTTTTTAAAATTGAATTACAAACATTGTTTTTTATACACTCTGTAGGCAGTAACGTCACTCAAGGTTACTGACTCTAAATACCTTGGGGATATTCCATGTTTAAAAATTGGTGGCATATATAAAATGGAAAGATGGGTATGATGAAATAGCAGCATTGTCATTGTTTGAGAGATCACACATTGACAAAATCAACTAGCTAAAATCGTTAAAACATTTATTTCAGTTGAATAATCATTAACCTTTGTGTTTCACAAAATCAAGATTAGTGAAGGTATGCCATGTAAAGCAAATACATGAGAGGCATGAGAGGCATGAAGTGATGCCCATGTATATTTTCTCAGATTGGTAGTACTGCTATTAGACCATAATGTTCTTTCCATTTAATTAAATCTTGTGATGTCTCACTTGTGACCTGGGGTTTTAAAGACTGCCTTGCACACACAATTGTTATATTTCTGTATAACAAATAAGTACACGAAACATATAACATAGTTTGCCATTATTTTTTTATTAGAAAAATTACAACAAAAATATTATGTTTATTTATAAAATATTTCTTTATAATTTTTTTAATTAGAAAAATAACTTTTACTAAAAAAATAAAACTTTTATTTTTTTAATTCAAAAAACAAAAAAAGAGAGAGGTGTGCCTCTCTAGCTGAGGTGGTGGAGAGGGGGTGGCTGGAGTGGTCCTGGAGGCACATGGGAAGTGGAAGTTGCTGAGGCAGCCTCCGAACACATACCGGATAACATGGAGGGGTGGGATCATTGTTGCCCCTCAGGAATAGGCTCCTGTGCCTGTGGTGAGGCTGCTGATTCTTCATGCTGGGGAACCACAGCTGGGTCCACAGGCTCCAGCAGAAGGTTGACCATTCCCTGCTTGTTGGCCCTGCAGCAGATGATCAACCTTCTGCAGGAGACTGTTTACGCAGCTGCAGTGTCCCTGACACCCACGCTCCTCCTCTGGAGGTTTAGCAGGAGCTGTAAATAAAAAAAATTATGTAAATACATTGCAGTGCTGTACTTGACTAATTTTATATTCATTATGCAATGACAAGAAAGAATCCTGGACTCTGATTGGTCAGTCTTGGGCCAGACCCGTGATGTTATCTCAGTACAACATCACGAGTCTCATCTCAGCACGGTGAATCTGTTGATAGTTTGCTTGACCATGATATTTTTTTTATTGTCTCTTAAGAACAAAAACATTTTTACACACTGAAACATTTTTTACAAGATTTTTTTTTATTTTGTATAAAAACGACCCATTGTATAATAGCAATAATGCCATCCAGGGTGTGTGCCATGGTGGGATAACATCACGCCTCAGGTATTGGAAACAGTTGGCCTGCGTCCTGCTGCCCAACCACCTGATGCATGATGTTATCCCAGCACAACACACACCCTGTCGGTCACTGTTGCTTAAATGTTTAACTATGTCAAGTTTTTGCTATTTATATGAGTATGACTTAATGTAATGTTAAGAAATGTATATACTGGAAACTGATGACCTTGATACTGAAGCTTGATAAGTCTACAAGTTGGCATTCTATTTATGAGATGGTACAATAGGCAAGTAGTGTAAGGGTGAATAAACACTGTTCTATATAGTGTGTGTTTTGACAAAAATAAAAAATAAATCAATGTTTTAAATATGGTCTCGTGACTGGTGTTGATTTAACTGTCACAGGCTAGCACACCCATATACAGCTGCTGTGCAGAAGTTGAAAAATAGCTAAACTATACTGGCATGTTTACATTATGATGTTCTTAGTACAACATAATGTTGCATGCTTAATAGCGTATGACATTATGGCTAAACCTGTAGAGCGCTGTAGGTTACAGCGAGTGGTGCAATACCACGAATACTGCTGTACGCAGTATTGCACCACTTGAAATATCCCAGGCAGAGGATGCTTTGGTACTTTAATCAATGAACTTAAAAAGAAAAAAGGTACTAATGGTTTACCTGCATTTTATTCTTATTTTTTCAGTGCAACAACACTGGAGAACTCAGGATCTGCCTGAATTTGACCACAGTTTGTTCAGCTAAAGTTGGCTGAGTGGATAACTCATTTAAATGGCACTGTTAAAGTAAAGTATTGAATATTTCATTTGCTGAAGGGACTTTTTAAGCAATAATGAAATCACTGGTAGAAAAATGATGCAATGATAATAACCATTGTACACTGATACTATTCCATTTTGGCATTGTTAGAAAATGAGTTACTGTTATTTGTGATTTGTTTTTGTGACTAATGAACTTAGAGAGAAATATGGAAATGACTTATAAGTTAAATAAGAGAATTGTATAACATCACAGGAATTAGACACATAAAAAACAAATCAGTGTTATTTTGCATGTATTTTAATTAATTTGCGCTCTTAAATCCTGAGAAATATAAGAAGTTGCAAGAAGGAATATTTCGTAATGTAATCATGATGTAATCATGATGTCACTTAATTTGCTTGTATTTAAGGGGCTGTCCTACAACAGACTAACACCCTCTGATGAAACCCTTATGTGGTGAAGAACCATGGTAGCGGATTAGAGATGGACTTTGTACCTGCTCTGTTTAAAAATGGAGAATTTACCTCCAAAAATAAAATACTTTTTGGTTTTGCAACAACTGTGTCACATGGATTTCCTTCACTGGCGTTTGTAAGTGTAAACTTCTGGCTCTGGAGTGCTGGTTTCATCTTTTTGTTTTAGAGGATAAGACCTCTGCTGGGATGGGGTTTTGCCAAGCAGCTGCAGTGGCTCAATGGACTGAGCCACTGCAGTGAGAAACCCAGGTGCTGTGTCAGAGACTGGGTTTGATTCCTGGTCCTAGAAACTTTTATTTTTTTTAACAGTTTGTTCGCTCCCCAAGTTCTTCCCCAGGTTGAGAATCTTTATTAGGGGGGTTTGGACACAACCCCAAAATGGGTGGTCTGAGGCGGGGCCCCTAAAAAAAGATTGATGCTGCATGGCAGAAATCATGCTGTGTTATAGCACGATTTTGTTACGCGGCACAATGTCTCATGCACATTATGACCGCCATGAAAACTTTTTCTTGCAGTACTGAGAAGAGCACTTCTTCGGCACAGCAACATTTTGCACTATGTATATTTCTATTAACAAAGACATTATAACACACAGTAGAATCACAGAAGGTATTGAGTATGAAGGAAGTGAGAGGTGACAAAGGGCTGTAAAATAAACATATAACTTATTTAGCCAATGTTTTTATTAGATTTGTTTGTTGCTTTGAGAACATCTGTGTAACCCCTAGGGGGTGCTATCCCAAGGGCTACTACCCCTGCCTGCTCAGCCAATAACAGGTTGAGGGGGCCTGGATCCAATGGCGGGTACCTCCACCCTGAGGTCGGGGCTGGGACAGTCAAATACGACCTGGTCACAGCCCTCTGGGTCACTGCAACCCCCCTTTCTTCCCACTAGTGGCTCACCAGCAATTCCCACACTACTGTTATGACTTACACTTACCCCCAGGTCGGAATGGCCAACTTGGTGCTGAGGACCCCCTGTAAAATAAGATGCAGTTATACAATAACCCATACACAAAAGGGTAGCACAAACACGCAATTCAAACGGTATACCTTGCAACCACAAATCTGATTTATTAAAGGGGGAGTAACAAGGACGGGGGAAGATCAGGTTGAGTAGCTTAACACTTCTACTATATAGGGCACTGTGCACAGGCCAAACCTATCAGTCACTGTCTTTGGGTACCCAGACCTTACAAGGCTAGCCTATTCATTGCAGCTGGTTGGGGCCCTGGTGAATAAACTAGAATTTGGTATCTAGATTCGATTTGTAAGAGCCCGCAGGCACAATTCATGCAGCCAATGAAACAGCCAGACAACTTTGGTCCTCAGAAAGAAAATCTCACAGGGAGCTACCCTGATTTTGTACTCACGACTCCTGCAGAAAGATCCCTCTCACACCACTGCAGGACTTGGCCTGTAATTCAGACACTGCTCCACACATTTATATGTAACACAGAGGGGTACCATACCAGGCAGCTGCTCCAAACTCCCGATCACTTCTCTGACCGAACCGGGTGAGCAACGCAGCTTCACTTGTCCTGACAGACCGAGCACAATTCAACAGATTCTCCAGTCCTCTACAGGGTGAGCCTGGTAGGTAGCTGTAAACATACAACCTCCTCTGCTAGCACTCCTCCATGGATCTTGTCCGCTCTCTCTCGCTCTCTAGTGATGTGGTCGCCTGGCTTCTTGGCCTAACACATGCGCTTCCCTTGTGCAGACTTTCATAGCGCAGGAGCCAGAGCTCCTTCTCCCTTCACGATCACCAACGACTCTGCCCCACCTGGACAGTTGCAGGGCAGTTTCCTCTCACTCCACAGGGCTCTGGTTGGCTGCTTTGTTCTGTCCATCACCTCACATTACCTCTATTGGTGCAAAAAAGGCACCAGGGTCCAAACTACACTTCCCAGGAGCACCTGCCATATATTCCCTTTTGGGCAGGATCCCGGTGGGAGTCCAAGTTCTGGTTGGCTCAAGCGGTCTCCATTTTAAGGTCCCCCCTTCCCCAATTGGCCCATATCAGAAGTCCAGGTCCAAAATGGAGGGGACAAACACACAGAGTCCTGGCTGCAATAAAAACAGGTTAAATAAACAGCAATGTTACTGCCACACTACATATGTTCCAGAAAACAGTTACATCCTTCAACGAGGCTCCCTCTGCTCGCTTAGCGACGGCAGAATGGAGCGATTCAAACAGCAGCTCGAATGGGATTCAAGCGGTAAACCCACAGTCCGCCCTATACAATCTGATCAGACCTGCAAGCAGGCAGTTCTTAAAGAGACAGTACCAGAGGCTCTAAAAGCACTCACTGTGCCCACATTCAAGCGGCATTACGCCGAACACCAGTTAGGCAAAGAGCACTTATGCAGCTCTGAGAAGGCTTTTAGGAACCCCCATTAGTAGGGGGGTTACACCCTTCCTTGCCTGGAAAGAACTTGGCGTCCACGTCAAGTAGTTACTCTTAAATCACTTTAAGGCAAAACAGCTTAAACTGGCAGCACATCAGACCTTTGGTTACATACATTGGTACTGTATTACACAGTTTACTATTGGTTATACAACATTACACATACAGACAACCTCTTCCTTCTTAAATTAAGTAATTGCTTCCTGCCCATGACACCTGGATAGAGGGGGCCCTTCCCTATCAGCTCTCTGAAATCTAAATGGGGTAGAGGCACCATACTCAGAGGGCGATACTAGCAACTTGGAATCATTCCCCAGGGTTAGTTTAGGCAAGGAGCTTGGGGACACATACACCCCTTTATGTACCACATTCAGAGGCAGATCCACAGGCTGGCCCAGGGACTCATAACTCAATCTCACTACAGGCCGTACTTTTCGGCCAGTCCGTCTAGGAGTCACAGATAAAATTTCTGAAGGCCCCAACTCCATTTCATCCCCACATTGGTTGGTCGGGGAAACCTCTATAGGTGAAGGGGACCCAGAGCCCATAGTACCTTTGGGGACAGGACCCTCTATTTCGGAACTCACCCTACTTGGCTCAGCTGGGGACATTTCTGGTATTGACGGGGAGCTATCAGGGCACTCAAAATATTCTTCTTGCTCTGGCATATCACCAGTTGCCTCCTTCCCATCAGTTCCTTCGTCTGAGAAATCAGACAGCTCAGCCAGTACCAATGAGCTCATATCTTTGGATTTAATACCACTCACTTCTCCCTCTGGGAGCATTGGCTCCAGAGACAAAGCTGGGGGCTCAGACAGTCTAGGAAACCCAGCTTCATCACCAGGGTTGATTAGGGATTGCACCTAAACAGCTGGCTCAGTTCATAAGAGGGGTAGTACTCAGGATTATTCTCACTGTCTCCGAACACAGACTGGCAATCATCTTGAGCAGGGGGCAGGAGGCCTCTTTAGTTTGATTTCTGGGGAATCAACCGGTCTTAGTTTTTTCTTGGCAGCGGCTCTAGTCACAGGCCTGGGGAGGGGGGCATTGGGAGGCTGAGCCTCTATCAAAATCTGTCCAATTGGCAGCAGATGATTTCTGTGTATAGTTTTCACATCTTTTGAGTTGTTCTCAGGCCGCACTTCGTATACAGGTAAATCTTCCAGCTTTCCCACAACAATATGAGGGAGGTGATGCCATCTGTCAGCAATCTTATGTTTGCCATGCAGTCCCAGATTCCTCTATAGCACTCTATCCCCTTCTCTCAGCTCCATTGCTTTCACTTTCTTATCATACCTTTCCTTATTGGCCAGGTTTCGCTTAGCAGCCATGGTCTGGGCTGGTTGGTAGGCATGGTTTAGTTGGGTGTTCAACTTCTGCACATACTGTAGATGATTAGCTGCTTGAACCCCATCAGGAGAAACTCTGAAACATACATCCACTGTCAGTCTAGCTTCTCTCCCAAACATCAGTCTATATGGGGAAAATCCAGTGGCATCACTTTTGGTGCAGTTGTAAGCATGTGCCAAGGTGCTGATCTGCTGGCTCCATCTAGGATTATCTTTAGGTTGCAGGGTGCCCAACATATCAAGCAATGTGCGGTTAAACCTTTCTGGCTGAGGATCCCGCTTGGGATGATACGGGGTGGTTCTTGACTTTCGTACCCCCCAGAAGGATAGCATTTCTTTAATCAAGCAGCTCTCAAAATCTCTCCCCTGATCGGAATGGATTCTTTGAGGGGCCCCATAGTGGACAAAGAAATTCTCAACAAGTACTTTAGCCACCGTGGTTGCTTTCTGATCTTTAGTAGGGAAAGTCTGTGCATAACGAGTGAAGTGATTGGTAACTACCAATATATTGCTGATGTTTCTCTGATCTGGTTCTAGACTCAGGAAATCAATGCAGACCAATTCCATAGGGGCACTAGTAGTGATGTTAACCAGGGGGGAAGCCCTATGAGGCAGGGTCTTTCTTTGTAAACATCGGCTACAAGTCCGGATATGCTGTTCCACATCAGCACCCATTTTGGGCCAATAAAATCGGGTCCTCACTAAGTCAAGGGTTCGGGCTATGCTGAGGTGTCCCATGTGATTGTGCAGGGACCTCAACACCAGTTCTCTAAAAGCAGTGGGCAGCACCAGTTGTTGTTTGTCTACTCACCCCTCTTTGTTTACAGTCTCCCTGTATAATAGTTTATTAATCAGTTTCAACTTTGAACCTTCTTTGTATAACAGGGCAGTTCTCAGGTCAGTGGAATGCAGTTTTGACACATCTCTCCCTACTTGCAGAGCCTCCAAAGCAGTTTTTATCATGGGATCTCAGGATTGAGCCCACTGGAGACTATCATTGTTGAATTGGGGCAGCGCACTAGTGTCTAATGCAGAAAAATGACAGTAAGCAGCAGGTATGCAGTTCTCAGATGGCCCCAGGGAATCCACCATGCAGTCCACAACATCAGGAGACACCTGTTCCTCCTTGTCAAATTTTTGGCAAAGGGCTCTAATGTCAGGTTCTGACAACCTGACCCAGTTGGCTTGGGACACAAGCCTCCGGGAGAGAGCATCAGCATCTATAAGGTTTAGGTCTGCTCTGTATTCAACAGCATAGTCATAGGTAGACAACGCAGAGAGCCACCTATGGCCAGTGACATCCAATGTAGCTGAGGTCTGCACATATGTCAGAGGATTGTTATCAGTCTTCACCAATAGCTTAGCACCGTACAAGTAGTCATGAAATTGATCAACAATGGCCCACTTCAGAGCCAGGAACTCTAGTTTGTGCACTGGATAGTTCTTTTCTGAAGGAGTCAAGCTTCTGCTGGCAAAAGCTACAGGTCTTAGACTGTTTGGGTGCTCTTGATATAACACAGCCCCCAATCCTTGTAGACTGGCATCAGTATGAAGAACGTATGGCTTGGCAGGGTCAGCATAGGCCAGCACTGGGGCATGGGTAAGTTAATACATAATATCATGGATAGCTACCTCACAATCAGCAGTCCAGTGGGTCCCAAACACATCATTTGGGCGGAAATATTTTTTCTCATTCTCAGAGAGCACAGCTTTCTTATACTTTTTGTGGGTTGGAGGATACCCCTGAGAAAGGTTGAGTAGAGGGCGGATCACTTGAGAATAGTCTTTGATAAATCACCTATTATATCCACAAAACCCCAGAAACCATTGCAGCTCTGTCAAATTCTTTGGTTGAGGCCAAGTAGTCAAAGCTTTCACTTTGCTGGGGTCAGTCTCTATGCCTTCAGTGGATACTATGTGCCCCACAAATTTCACGGATGTTTGAAATAATTGGCACTTATCTATAGACAATTTGAGACCAAAATCTTCCAGTCGATCCAGGACTTTGAACAACCTGCTTTCATGTTCCTCCAAGGAGCTGCTAAACACTATGACATCATCCAGGTAAACTAAGCACTCGAGCAAATTCATGTCCCCCACAGCACGCTCCATCAAACGCTGGAAAGTAGTAGGGGCACCTGAAATCCCTTGGAGCATCCGCATAAACTGCATTAGAAGCCTAGTGGGCAAATGAAAGCAGTCTTTTCTCGATCCTCCAGAGCCATCGGGATCTGGTAGTACCCACTACGAAGGTCTAACACTGAGAACCATTTACAACCATTTAGACAGTCCAAGGCATCCTGAATGCGTGGCATGGTATACTGGTCTGGTATGGTTTGCCTGTTTAAAGTACGGTAATCCACACACATCCAAACAGTTCCATTCTTTTTCCTCACTACTACAATAGGTGAAGCATAGGACCTTCTGGATTCCTGTATCACCCAAGCTACGAGCATCTCCTGCAGGTGTCGTCTCACATCATCTATATCAGCAGGGGCCAGGCATCGAGATTGCTCATGGAAAGGTCGCTCATCCTGTAGCCAAATGTGGTGCTCAGCTCCTTGCACACATCCTACATCCCACTCCTTCAAGGAAAACACCTGCTCCCTCTGGGCGAGCCTTTCACTAATCCTTTTCCTCCATTCTGCTGGCAGTGGGGAATCACCGAAACCAAACAGATCAGGGGTCACTCAGTCACTCCTCCCGGGAGTCTTGTTGTTGGGCAGAACAGCAGTATCTGCACAGTGCACCATGGCCAGAGTGCAACCTCGCTTCACTCGAATCTCGCGATCAGATACATTGTGCACTTAAACCATTAATCTTCTGGCAAAAACATGGGCTCGAGCCGGTAAGATGCTGGGTTTAACCAACAACCCCTCTGGCAACTTTCCCTTGCCTGGTGCATCCAGCATCAATATTTTATTCTTAACATCCTTTTTAATCCAGACATCTCCCTGTAGAACACACTGGGCATTTGGGGCTAGCAGCAAGGATTCTGGATCCTTCTTCCAGACAACACCCACCGGGCCTTCGGGTTTGGCCTGGCTGGCCTTTCTCTGGGTCTCATAGGCCTTCTGAATCAAGGCGGGTATTCTGAGAGCTCACCCAGTCCTGGACCTCTGTTTTTCAGAGCACAGCTGCGCTAAGCGACCAAACATGTGAGCATTTGTTCCAATTAACAAGGGCACCCCATCATACAGTCCAGTGGGAGGACACACTAATGCCAAGGTTTCCACTTGTTCGGCCACCCCAGCCACAGAAGTAGGAAAAGACAACCAGATCCGGATATACCCAGAATAAAGGTAGGCCTTATCACTCAGTCCCCAAACATGTAGGCCATCCAAAGGCTGCAGAGGCACCTCAGGCAAGTGCTTCCAATACCAGTCCTGAAACATAATGGTCACTTGGTAACCACTGTCCAACAGAGCCTGGGTGAGTACTCCATTCACTCTCACTGTGGTCTCCATTAAGGGACCCACCATGTCAGACCATTCAGGGGGCATGGTTTTGGAGGTCACTTGGGCATTGGCCCGGGTAACAAAACTCTTCCGAGGAGGCCCTCCCTGAAGTCTGGTATAGGCCTTTTGATGCCAGGCTACTAGCCTGCTGTTGACCCTCCTTAAGTTCTCTGGCAACCGGCATTCAGTCTGAAAGTGTCCATCCTCCCCACAGTGGTAACAGAACTTACTATCTCGGGGGTCTTTGTTGGGAGGGAGATATCTCGCCTGCCGGGAGGCATCGGGGGTTCTGGAGGGCTCCTCTTGGCTAGGTCGTTTGTTTCTAGATAACTCAGGTTCCCCAAATTTGGAGGGGTTGGCAGCAGTTTGTTTCAATTCTCTCACCATTTCCCATAAATCTCTAATCTCAGCCTTCAAATCACTCTCCACCCGGGGATCAGAGGAAACAGCATGCACCCCCACTCCACCCTGGGCCTCTGGGGGCACAGAAAATGCATCAGGCCCCCGATAAGTCTCTGTTTGCCCCTTGTTCATTCCTCTCAGATACAATGGTTAAGTGGTAGAGCTGCCGACTCTGATAGCAAGGGTACTGGGTTTGAGGACAGAGGATAGGTATTTTAACGGCCTTCCGGAGGAGGTTGTGGAGTCAAAAACAGTGGTGGAATTCAAGCATGCATGGGACAGTCATAAGGCAATTCTAGGGGGTGGGGGGTAGGAAGAAGTAGGCTGCTGGTTAACTAGGATCTGCAGCTTATCCATTAGGTAGGGAAATGGGCAGACTGGGTGGGCCAAGCGGTACTTATCTGCCGTCAAAATCTATGTTTCTATGTTTCTATTCACGACCCCCACATAAGGTTCCCACCCCTCTTCATCAGTCTCAACTTCTCGAATCTCTCTCATCAATTGGCAGTATTCGGGAGGGGCAGCCCATCGGTCATGTAACTTAAGTTTTAACAATATCACACTGGAAAACCTGGCAGATTTCAAGATATGATCCAGCCAGACCTGATTCAATGCTGGGGCAGTTACCCCCCATTTTGATAAGCTTTTTGCAATGCCCTTTCCATTCTGGTGACAAAGACTGACAATTTCTCATTCCTCCACTGTTTAGCTGACTTGAACTTCCACAACAAGTCTTCCCCAGTTTCTGTACTCCCAAACACTGCCTCTAAGGCAGAAAGGTACTCTACTGCAGTGGCTTTGGGACTAGTAGCCCGCAAGAAACGAATGACTTCCAAAGCTGGGCCCCTCAGGCTCTTCATCAGTCTCTTTCATTTCTCCCCCTCACAGCACTGCCACTCTTGGACTAAAGAGGTAGCATAGTCCATCCAAGTCTCCAAATCATGTTCTACTGAAAGCACAGGCACAGTACCAGAAAAAAGTTTCAATCTCCAATACGAGTCTAGCAGTATGGGAGGAACAACTATAAGAGGTGAAGCCAGAATGGAACTCTTGGAGGACCTGGGAGAGGTACCTGGGGAGGTTTGGGGGGTGGGATCACTTGAAAGGTCTAACACCTGTAGTAATTCCTGAGTAGTCCTCCCTTCTGCAGCTAACAGTTTAAGCAGTTTATCTTTAAATCTATTAGTCTTGGGAGACCCCTGGGTGACTGAACCCTCCGGACATGACATGCCTCCACCCCTTTTGAGCACCTTCGGGTAAATCACTGGGAGCACCCTCTAGGGTCTATAATTATACTGCATAAAAGCAGCACCTGCAAGGTCTGGTCGAGTAGGTCGACCATTCGCCCTTCACCTCTACCTTGCCTAAACATTTAACACGCCAACTGCAGAAACAAGGTCAGTTCTTTAACCCCAGAGGTACATCCAGTAGTAACACAATTTTCTGCGGATCCAACTCTTCAGCTTCACCCCACCCCATCATTTTATGCACCATCATCTTAACAGGGTCTAACTTAATTTTAGTCGTGATATCCCCCTCCAGTTTTTCCTTTAGTTTGGCCATGTTGGGGTACTTTGTCTACTCAGCCACTAGGGGATGCTAATCCCAGCAGTGCCTCCAAAATGTAACCCCTAGGGGGCTCTATCCCAAGGGCTACTACCCCTGCCTGCTCAGCCAATAACAGGTTGATGGGCCTGGATCCAATGGCAGGTGCCTCCACCCTGAGGTCGGGGTTGGGACAGTCAAGTACGACCTGGTCACAGCCCTCTGGGTCACTGCAACCCCCCTTTCTTCCCACTAGTGGCTCACCAGCAATTCCCACACTACCATTATGACTTACACTTACCCCCGGGTCGGGATGGCCAACTTAGTGCTGAGGACCCCCTGTAAAATAAGATACCGTTATACAATAACCCATACACAAAAGGGTAGCACAAACACGCAATTCAAACGGTATACCTTGCAACCACAAATCTGATTTATAATAGGGGGAGTAACAAGGACGGGGGAAGATCAGGTTGATTAGCTTAACACTTCTACTATATAGGGCACTGTGCACAGGCCAAACCTATCAGCCACTGTCTTTGGGTACCCAGGCCTTACAAGGCTAGCCTATTTGGTGCAGCTGGTTGGAGCCCTGGTGAATAAACAAGCATTTGGTATCTAGATTCGATTTGTAAGAGCCCACAGGCACAATTCATGCAGCCAATGAAACAGCCAAACAACTCTGGTCTTCAGAAAGAACATCTCACAGGGAGCTACCCTGATTTTGTACTCACGACTCCTGTAGAAAGATCCCTCTCGCACCACTGCAGGACTTGGTCTGTAATTCAGACACTGCTCCACACATTTATATGTAACACAGAGGGGTACCTTACCAGGCAGCTGCTCCAAACTCCTGATCGCTTTCTCTGACCGAACCGGGTGAACAACGCAGCTTCACTTGTCCTGATAGACCGAGTGCAATTCAGCAGATTCTCCAGTCCTGTACAGGGTGAGCCTGGTAGGTAGCTGTAAACGTATAGCCTCCTCTGCTTGCACTCCTCCATGGATCTTGTCTGCTCTCTCTCGCTCTCTAGTGATGTGGTCGCCTAACACACGCGCTTCCCTGGCGCAGACTTTCACAGTGCAGAAGCCAGAGCTCCTTCTCCCTTCATGATCACCAATGACTCTGCCCCTCCTGGACAGTTGTAGGGCAGTTTCCTCTTGCTCCACAGGGCTCTGGTTGGCTGCTTTGTTCTGTCCATCACCTCACACGCCCTCTATTGGTGCAAAAAAGGTGCCAGGGTCCAAACTACACTTCCCAAGAGCACCTGCCATATATTTCCTTTTGGGCAGGATCCCGGTGGGAGTCCAAGTTCTGGTTGGCTCAAGCGGTCTCCATTTTAAGGTCCCCCCTTCCCCAATTGGCCCATATCAGAAGTCCAGGTCCAAAATGGAGGGGCCAAACATACAGAGTCCCGGCTGCAATGAAAACAGGTTAAATAAACAGCAATGTTACTGCCACACTACATATGTTCCAGAAAACAGTTACATCCTTCAACAAGGCTCCCTCTGCTCGCTTAGCAATGGCAGAACGGAGCGATTCAAACAGCAGCTCAAGTGGGATTCAAGCGGTAAACCCACAGTCCCCCCATACAATCTGATCAGACCTGCAAGCAGGCAGTTCTTAAAGAGACAGTACCAGAGGCTCTAAAAGCACTCACCATGCCCACATTCAAGCGGCATTACGCCGAACACCAGTTAGGCAAGAAGCACTTATGCAGCTCCAAGAAGGCTTTTAGGAACCCCCATTAGTAGGGGGGTTACATCTGCAATCATTTATTTTCAGTCATTCTTACCTATGGTTCCATGTAGTACGAGAAATAAAACATGGATGGCTGTTAGTAGCACTGAGAGACCTGCACTGCACAGAGGCCAGTGTCATTCACCTTGGTGTCTCGTACCTAACTACAACTCTGTGTGTGTGTGTGTGTGTGTGTGTGTGTGTGTGTGTGTGTGTGTGTGTATGTGTGTGTATTTTCTTACTAGCAACACTAACGCATGTGTAGCAGATTAGATTAATGCTATGCACATTTGTAAATATGTTTGACACTTTATGTAGAAGTACTGTCTATGTGTAACTGTTGTTAGAATTAACAATAGTTACAGTTATAACAATACGTTATGTGTGCAGATTTTCTCACGACTATATACAAAATTATAGAGACCCATCTCAAGATGGCTAGTGATGTATAGCAGGGCGGTGACTGTGCAGACTAAGATATTCATACAGTATTATAATGGGGTGGAGTTGTCCACATTAGTATATAAGAGATTATAGAATGGGGTATGGAAATACTGTAACTTCATTGGTCAAAACACATCACATGACCATGATAAATCCTCCAGTATACCCACTGTAAAAGGTTTTTATCACCATACAAACAAACAAGCATTTGTCAATGCCGAATGTTTGCTTGCTGGTATTGTCATTGGTAGTGCAGGAGTGACAGATGCATAATAGGAATGGTAGTGAGGTATTGTAGTAATGCCAACTGCCACCCCCACCTTTCAGAGAGTGAGAGGTGTTGGGGTGTGTGCCTTTGTATCATAGGCTGTAACAGCCATGGCAGAGAGTTTCAGGTGTTCATAGGTGCTGGGAGATAGTAACAACTGAGGGGGCGGGTGGTGGGAAGGGTACTTATGAGGGGGAAAAGGGAAGGGTGTGCAGAGTAGGGCTTTCCATAGAAAGTATAAGGATGCAGAGGTATGACAAAGATAGTAATGTTAAGAATGTAGTTATACCATATAGACATATTTATTGCAGTATATATGGTGAACATAGAAACCTATGAAAGTGTCAGCAGAAACAGATCACCTGGCCTATGTAAGTCTGCTTCAGTGTGCAGGTATAGTAAGAGATCAGCTGTCAACCCATTCCCTCCAATACCTGCATGTGAAGCGTGAATAACAGAGTCAGACGGCAGTCATTATTGACGGCATTTACTCGGTACAACCATGTTAAACATTTATATTGTAAATTAAGTTAAACATTGCTCCAAGTTCTAAAAGAATAGACTATTTACATTAAATGTTTTCACAGCATATGCAGTTCAAGAACCTATGCTATGCTATATGTATGATTACATTGTTATACACTTTAGGTTCACAATGTGTATATAAAATATATATCTGTTAGAAGACGTCCCATGTAATATAGCAGTCTTAGCAGAAATGCAGTATCATGCCATATCAATTGATTTAAATAAGCTGTTATGTTAATTGTATTGTTTCTATTTCTAAAAGAAATACTAAACTCCAAGTGCAAAGTGTAATAGTATAAGTGCCACTCAATTCAGTTCACTAATGTGCGTCAGTGAATGGGCTTGCCCATGACACAGTCAGACTGCACTCGTTATTGACAGTATTTACTCGCTGAAATGAATCACATGCAAATTGTATCCAAGTAATTTTCAGCCCATAATTAAGGCTTCAGATTTATATTTATCGATCTGTCATCAAAGCGCAAAGTTGCTAGGGAGTGGTGTGGCTCTATTACTATTCAATGCATAATGTTTGATTATGCTAAAATTGCTGGGCAATTAACTAAATTGCCAAATATACAAATAAATAGTTTACATTGGAGGCAGTATAGCACAGTGGATTAAAGCTCTGAGCTGCAAATCTAGAAACCTGGGTTTGAATCCCACAGCCACCACTTGCATACTGTGTAACCCTGAGCAATTTACTTAATTTCCCTGTGCTTCCAGGTCACATCTGTAAACAAGCTTTCAGCTTACTGTGTCTCTCCTGGTTAAACAATTGGGGGAAAAATCATTTTTGGTTTTTATTTTCAATAAATCACATACAATTTAATGTAGAACTGAAGCATAACATTTAAAATGCAAGACATACCGAACATTGGATCAAATCGCTTTATTCTCATCCTGTATTACTTCTGTCTGTCCTTGTTCTGAGTTTTTTTTCCTTTGCTGTCAAGATCGATAAATGTTAATTTGAAGCCTTAATTATGGGCTGCAAATGAATTGGATAAGATTTACATGTGACTCATTTTAGTGAGTAAATAGCATGAATAATGAGTGCAGTCTGACTCTGTTATGGGCAAACCCATTCAGTGGTGAACATCAGTAAATTGAATTGAGTGGCAGTTATACTATGATACTGTGAATTTGGAACTTAGTATTTGTTTTAGAATTAGGAACAATAGAATTAACATAGCTGCCTGTTTAAATGGATTGATATGGCATGGCACTGCATTTTTGTAAGAGGCTATATTGAATGGGCCGTCTTGTCACACATATATATTTTTATATACACTTTGTGAACCTAAAGTGTGTAACAATGCAGTCATACATATAGCAGAGCATAGGTTCTTGAATTGCATATGCTGTGAATACATTTAATGCAAATAGTCCATTATTTTAGAACTTCGAGCAATGTTTAAATTTATTTGCAATAGAAATGTTTTACATATTAATGGAACATAAGCTTTAATGGCCACTTTGTTGATAAATTTAGTTGCATTTAAGTGGTTAAGGTAGTTGTTAAATTTAGGATTTTCTAATTATGTTGCACATGCCCTTTGAGTATTGAAGAATGAAGGGGATATGGAATCAGCCCTCAGGAAGTTGCAGTGGCGGGTTTAGGGCGAGTAGGCGCTTAGTGCCTAGATGCCCTGGACTCAGGTGGGGTATATGTATTTTAGAGATCGTGATTTTGCAATACATTGAATTGGTGTAAGCACTTTATTGCAATTTGTAGTTAAGTTGTGGGAAATAAATCATTTTTGCATTATTTAAAGTGCTATGGAAAGTTTTTTCTGGGTCCCCCCCACCACCACCACCATTTGACCACCCTTGAATTTGCTCACCATTAACACAGTTGGCAGTAGTATTTATTAATAAAAAGCACTGAAGCTGAAGCTCTTTTTTGTGGCTGAGCAGCCCTGCGATTTAGGGTAGCAGATTTCCTTTTCTATTTTTGGATTTCTAAGTTTGTAAACATGGTTTGAGACCAGTGGTGTACTTTGATGTGTCTTATCTGTAGAATTGTTATTGCTATAGAGCACTTTGTAGCATCGAAAAGCAGCAGAGACTGATACTTTGTATGTTTTACGACATGCTATCAGACTGGCAGTCTATGGCCACAGTGTTTCTATCTCCTGTTGGATCTCTTGAGGTCTGCATTTGACACACAGCAGGGGGTCTCTCTGTCTTAGCCTAGTGCAAAACATGAATAGCATTAGTAAGTCAGGAAGACATAACAATCACAGAAGAGCTGCCATGTACTGTAATGGTTTTGATGCATTTTATATCTATTGAACAATGTATTGAAGGAGGTGTACAACGACAGTGTGGAGTGGTGCAATGTTAGTATGACAGACATGTCTTCGCACAGGGCATAGTGACAGTAGAGGTAAGTAAGACAATTAGCAACATGTCATATTATCAGCCTATATTGTGGCTTATATGTTTCTCAGACTCATTACTGTGAATACACAATGTATGTAGGCATGAACATACAAAGACTTGCTAAAGCTAATGGGCTGTTTCTGCCTCTGGTAAACTGCAGGTATCCTACTGCATTTTACAGTAATGCAAAAAATGACATCATTGCTGTTTTCATGTCTTGACTCTTTTTTGTCTACTAAAATTAGAAAACCATGGCATGGTAGTACAAAGAAAATTAAACAATATAAAGCATGCCTAATCTGTGTTGCTTGCACAATTCTCACAATGGCTACTTGAAGGTCCAAATGAAATAGGAGGCAGTATAGCATAGTGGTTAAGGGCAGTGAACTGTAAACTTGGAGAAGTCGGTTTGAATCCCATTAACTCCTTCTTTGCATACTGTGTGACCCTGGAAGCAAGTTGTGGTTTGGTGTGCCTTTTCTGGTTAAACAATTTCCCCAAATCTAAACTTTAAGAATGGCAGGGCCCTGGCTGTTAAATACCAAGTATATCTATTTTTTCTCTTTTAGTCTCTTTTTGTCTTTTTCGGCTGCCACCTCCTATCCTCTCACCCTTCCTCCCTGATTTCTTCTAGGTTTCTGAAATGATTCTTTGTATGTGTTATTCATGTATCCTGTTTGCCATGATGCCATATCCGAACTGATGAATATGGTTGTATGCTCTCTTTAACGTTGTATGCCCTTGTTTAACATGTTTAACATATATGTACTCTCCTGATGTGGAACCTTTGTAAAAGAGCCTTGGCTCAAAGGTAATTGTAATCCTAGACTCCAATAAATAAATACATTTATCAAATGAAACCCAGTTTTGTTCTAGGTCATTATTTAGCATGTACCCTAATGTGCAGCACTGAGCGTAGAAGTTTGCAAGTAGTGGAATAGCTAGACTGCTATGGTGGTCTGGTCATTTACTACAATTGAGTCAGGTAACTGTGACATAACAAAGTTGGTATTTGCAGCCATCTGTATTGTCACTGTAAAAAAAAAACACACTGGGGAAAAAAAACATTTGCTACCATGAAGTGTGAAATCCTCAAGTGCTATTTATTTGTTAAGTGTGCATCACTGACCTAACAGGGAAGGGACCACTAAGATAATCTCTATTGTAAACTTCAGGTCCATTCAGAAAGGAATGCATTGAACTTCTCTCTGTTTCTCTCTCTCAGCCTCCTTGCAACATGATGGGGGGGGGAGAGAACAGAGAGGAGAGAGAGAGAGAGAGAGAGAGATTTTCATAGTAGTAAAAACAAGGCTTATGTTTCCATCTCAAGGTAAGATGACATCATAAAACCCACTGGAGCTTTGTTCCTGAGATCTAGGATGGCGTCTCACCCCTCAATGGAAAGATATGGTTACCAGTGCATTATTATATACGGTTATCTATTTATTTATTCAATACAATTCAATAATATGACAAGGTAAAAACAATAATTCAAGAGACCCTGCAGCTGATTAGGTGACATATAAGCTAGCTATAAGTGAGCTAGCTTTGTCATCTCCAATCTCCCTTCCACAAATTCACCATATATGGCATAATCTTTGTTCTTCAGTTCTCCCTCCCAGGCAGACACCCCATCTTATGGCACCCAGTATTACCTTCCACCATCCTAGTATTACATTATGCTGTGTGTTTGCCATGGCCCTCACTGGGATATGTATAAACTGTATATACTGTAAATATTAGCTTAACTTTCCTATAACCCATTTTATCATGTGAATTTTGCTGTACATCACTGTGTTTATAAACGTTTTTTTCTCCTGTATGTATAACTGTTTTATATAAGTGTATTGATGTATCTGTTGTGTATCAACTGTTGAACCTTGACCTTATCAGGTCCATCTTATAAATGAGCCTTGCTTAATGATGTTCGCCTGAATAAATAAAGATTTGATGATGATGATGATGATGATATAAGTAATAAAAGCCCTTTATCCTCAATGGCATCATTTCACTAGATTCACCGGGACTGCAAAGCTCCACACCCACTATATTTTATATGATCAAATCCTCGGGGATCATAGGGGTCACAAATATATCCTAGAGGTCCCAAAAGCAGCCCCAGGCAATCCCTAATACAAATGACACCCTGTTAAACGTTTCTTTGGAATAAACCCCAGAATTATAGCAATGCAAGTAAGTCAAATCCGCATGCAAAAAAAAAGTATATTTAAAAAACAACACACACACAACCCCCAATTTGTGTTAACTGTGTTATATACACTCAGACATACAACCTACTGTATATTGTGAACAAATGGGGAGTGATTGAATTGAGTGGCGCATGCGCAGGTATGAAAGCGTTTCTTTCTGACCAAAAAAAAAATATCAGATAAATCGATAACACTTTCCAGTTGCGAATGGTCCACCGATGTGTGCCGTCCTGGCGAGAGGGGGATGATGATAATAAGGATGCAAATGATGGCGAGGAGGTGACTGAGGACACTCGCCCACTAAGCGGCTCACATCATCAGAGGAGACAGGACTGAAGACTGCACCGAGCTGCCTGCTTGGGTGCCCTTTTGTTCACCAGCACCAGCCAGCTTCTGGTGGCAACAGCAGCAGGGGCAGCAGTCAGGGATGCTCTCATAATGGCTATGTGCTTCCTTTATCTGCACACAAGAACAAAAAACGCATGAATCTTCATTTCAGTGGAGTTGAGCTAAAGATGGTCCTTTTTTGCTGAGATGTCAGCAGGTTGAGTTTTTTTGTGTTGCTTTTTTCTTCTTTTCCCCATCTTCTCACTGATAATCCTGGATCGCAAAGCTTCTATTGATACCTGCGCTGGATCAGCTGGGGGCTGTACACCTTTCCAATGCATTCCAGCAGACTTTGAAAGTGGCAGCACATCTGGAAGGTAAGCGTAGTTGCTGTGTGCAAAATACTTACCACACTGCTAAGTCCTGGTCTAATTTCTCCCATTGCATGTTCTGTGCGCTGAACAGTTTTGCTTTTATTCAAGTCTTGGAGAAAGAGGAAGAGGAAGAGGGAGAGGAAGAGTTAGGGAGATCTTCATGGGGGGAGGGAGGGGGTGAGTGGCAAACAACAAAAAGGGGCATTTCTGTTTGTAAAACAGCACTTGCTAGTTTTTGTTTTCCATAAGAGATTTGCCATTTAGCTTGCAGCTATATCTGGAATGTGACCCTTGGATAAACTGTATTTAGAGTCCTTCTGCCAACAGAAAACTTTGTGCACAGATGCTGTATATTTTCTTATACTGCATTTTTGAGCTGGTGTTAAAAATCGGTTTAACTTTGCAGGGTCATAATTTATGTCTAGCAGAGCTGAGACTTGGGTGGTTTGCTATGATACTGTGGATATGATGAGCCACTGTTGATGGTTCTGCATAGCCACATTTGTATAGAATCTGCAAGGATGAGAAAGGTGGTGGTGGTGGTGTGTGTGTGTGTGTGTTTGGGTCGGGGGGGCTCTAGAAGTGAGCAGTTAAAGAGAAGAGGGTAAATATTCTCTGTGCATGGAGTCACTGAGGTTGCGAGAGGGCGAGGGAGGCGGACCGCTTGGGGTTGCTTAAAGTACAAGCTGTCTGCAAGGGAGCAGACCTGCAGACAAAGCAAATATTTATCTGCCAGACACACGGGGAAAAGACAAGCGCTGACCCAAACAGTCAAAGGAAACTATATGTGAAATGTCAAATGGCAGGTCTGAAACAGACGAGAAAACTAACCGAGGAAGAATGATTTATGATTTATTTTATCACCATCATCACCATCATCAGTAATAATTGCAAAAAAACTAATTAACACCTGCAGTCTCAGTCATCATAAGCCCTGCGTTTGAAGCAGTGGGTCCGAATTGGAGCTCTGCATCTTCTGACAAGGGTGCATATACAAGACATGACAGGTAATTCTCGACACCTTAATTCCTCCGGAGACTTGTGGTGATCTTTCTAGATTTGACAGCTCCTGTGTTGGGGGGGGGAGGCTTTTAATGCCAGGGATATCAACCCAACTGCTATTGCATCTGTAACAGTATGTGCCAGCAGTGCGAAACCCCTGACAGGACTCGGCAGCGTTTGCTGCTGGGACTGAATGTCTCTTGCATTCTTCGAGCCATCCACAGTTTAGGCTGTTCCAGGTTTTTTTTTGGGGGGGGGGGCTATAAGCCCCTCAGTGCACAGTGTCTGCTGGTCAGTGAGGTTCCCTTCATATTTTTTTTCGGGGAGTGAAAGTCAAAAGAATGGCTCCAACTTTGAAAATCAGCAATGTTTTCAGAAGTCAGTTTTGTTCCCACATTTTGTAAGTCCATAGTCCGACACAGAGCCCAATTTTGAAATTAATATGCAAGATTACTGATAAAACGACCCTTTCTTTCAGAAAAAAATGACTTCCACGTCTGGAAAATTGAATGTTACATCTTCTCCATTTTCCCTTTTTGTCTTCTGGAGGTTAAAACAGCGTCGGCTTAGTGTGCCTTTCCTGGTGAAACAACCCCCATTATCTCACTGAGGAAGCTGGCACTTTGTGATAAAAGCTCATCACCCTGACCTGCTATGCCTCTCATCTGTCCCTAATGTTTCAGGGATGTTTCTGATTTTGCCTCAGAATGTTCTTCTGTCCCTTGTAAAATATGGGTTTTTGTGACTAAACAGTGAGGGTTGTAAGCCCAAAATAATGCAAAAATTAAAGTTACATACTCGTTCTTCTTAAGAAAATGCATCTTATACGGATCCCCCTGTTCTGTCAGCTTTTTGAGGGAATATTATCAATTTTTTAAGATGTGTCCCTGATTTCGGGTTTTTGTCCCTGATTTTATAAGCCTTGTCCCTGATTTTTCAGGCAAGAGATAGAGAGGTATATGTGACCTGCCGCTTCCCCATCAGTGGAGTGCAATGTGGGATTTGTTATGTGCAATGCCAGAGAGCAGGTGGAAGGACTAAAGACTAGAAAACAACTTAAAGAGTTTCCGATTAATAGCAATATATAGTCCCCTGCAAGAAGGGGGTGTAGCTCTTCCAGGTTTGCCAACAGCTGCCCTACTGATCGATCCGCCTGTTTTTCTGTCTCATCGAGAGAAAGTGATCCACAGCTGACAGTTACTCTTCCGAATAGAATAGTGTGAGTAGGTGTGGCTGTCAAGATTAAAGTGGAGGCTTCATTTAAAAAAAAAAAAGAATAGTATTACCTTTCGAAAATGGCAATGGTCTCAGCCAAGATTCGACCCTCGAGTGACACCTGAAAGTGGGCTTTCTCTGAAGTCAACACTCACAGACCAACCACTGTCTCGAAATCAATATGCATTTACTAATTCCGATGATTCAGCACAGCCAGTAGGTTGGGGGAGGTATTCCACATGAAGGTCTCCCACCCACGCTGAGCACATTTTATATAATTTTCTTTAAGCATCGTCTAAATGTTGTGAAAACTAAAATGCCATTTATCAACTCTGGAAAAAACAAGCACTGCAGAACATTGTTCCCTTCATATGCTGCGTACAGACAGCATGCCGCTCCAGACTGCAGCGACTCTTTCCTTTCAAGTGAAAGCCACTGCAGCCAAGATGCTGTCATCCAGAGCTCGCCCATCCATTGGCGCAACCCAGACATGCCCGCTCCAGCAAGCGCTACATTGGCCAAGTCACGCACACACACCTCCAAGAGTCGCAATGTCGTAAGATATTTCTTGCACATGCATGCAAGCAAACATAAAAAAGAAGTTGAACATTGCATAATTGCAATATACCATGACAGGGAGTAGGTATATGGGTGGATTTACCACTTCTGGTGTGGCTAACTCACTCGGCTGCACCTCATGACTGAACCACACCAGGTGTGGTGAATACACCAATATACCCACTCCTTGTCATGGTATGTTGCTTAAACATTAGTATGTGCTAATCTTGTTCAATACATAGTGTGGTAACTAAGGAAGTGTACTTCATATGTAATCTCAATAAATACAATACTACTGATATTTCTGCTACTGTACTTTACATTACTGTAGTAATACACTGTTGGTGAACTATTTCTTTATTTATTGGTTTACAAATGAGAAGTTTGTATAAACAGTACCAATTGTATTTGTGTGTTTTATTGTACACTGACCTTCTACAGTGGTGTCTTCCTCCTCCTTCACCACAGGCACAAGTGCTGGTTCCCTGGGGGCTGTAATGTAAAATGTTTAAACTACATAAATATACACATTATATAAAAACATTCTTTACAAGAAAACAGACTGTGGGATGACTCAGTATACATTACATAAATATGTACACATTATTTACATGTTTGATTATGTTAACATATTTGGGTTACTATTTTATGGTTATTATTCATTAATACAAAACAATTGCTATTTAACTTCTCTCCGTAGCACAGCACATAACATATTCTCTGCACTTAATAATTACCATATATTTATAACTTTTTATCAGTTATATGTCTGTTACTTTAACTTACATATGATAAGAAACTACTGGGTTGTTTCAACTAAAGAATAATATGTCTAATAAAGGCAGAATAGAAAAGTACACCTTTGTATAATTAAACCATAAATACATGCTTAGAAATGAGTCATATTTAAGCACTGTTGATCATTCAGATTGCAATTATGATTTTATGTAAAGAAATACTCTAATGCCTAGCTGTGACATTTTAAGCACAGACAGCACTGACTACCAACTTACTACAGATACAGATAAAAGCATGGGGTACACCACAGATATGTCTGTTTATTTCATATTTTATATCTCTACAGCTTGCTAGACTGTGACATATGATCGTAATAATTACATTTTATCTTTATGTGTTTACCTGATGATTCGATGAAGATGATGCTGTAGTCATCTGATCCCACACCCTCCATTGTTTCTGGTGAGGCTGGCACAGCTTCACCGCGGGCAGAGCTCACTCTTGAGTGTCCTATGGAAAACAAAATGTACAGAGTTTTGTTAGTGTGTGTTTCTTTTTCTTTTAAGATATTTAACTATTATATTTTGTTTTACTATGTAGTTCTATACAGTTATCATTATATTTCTTACTTTATAGAGTGCTTTTACAGTCAAGGTAATGTTGTGAAAAGTACTGTGTAGTCTCTGTCATGCCTGACACCCAAAAATACATGCCAGCATGCTGAACGACTTCAAACCTAGTATGCCCCCCGCCTCCAAGCACAGGTACCTATACAAAAACTAAACCAAAGAGGGCAGCAGATGGTGTGAAAAGTATTGTCTGTACTCCCTGTCACACCTGACAACAAAAAAAATATCTAGCTGTATGTTGCGCGACTTCAACCCTAGTATGCCCCCCAACCCCCAAGTTCAGGTACCTGTACACAGCCTAACCTAGAGAGTCCAAGTAATGTTATGAAAAGTACCGTGTGTAGCCTTTGTCATGCCTGACACCCAAAAACACATGCCAGCATGCTGCACGACTTCAACACTAGTATGCCTCCCCCACCAAAGCAGAGGTACCTGTACAAAGACTAAACCAGAGAGGGCAGGTGATGGTGTGTAAAGTATTATCTGTAGTCCCTGTCACACCTGACAACAAAAAATATCTGGCTGTATGCTGCATGCCTTCAACACTAGTATGCCGCCCACCCCACCCCCCAAATCCAGGTACCTGTACACAGCCTAACACAGAGAGGCTAAGTAATGGTGTGAAAAGTACCATCTGCAGTCCTTGTCTCATCTGCCACCAAGAAATACATGGATGCATGCTGCACACCTTCAACCGTAGTATGACCCCCCCCAAGCGTAGGTAACTGTGCACAACCTAACCCAGAGAGTCTAAGTAATGGTGTGAAAAGTACCGTGTGTACTCTGTGTCATGCCTGACACCCAAAAATACATGCCAGCATGCTGCACGACTTCAGCCCTAGTATGCCCCCCCACGCAGAGGTACCTGTACAAAAACTAAACCAGAGAGAACAGGTGATGGTGTGAAAAGTATCGTCTGTAGTCCCTGTCACACCTGACAACAAAAAAATATCTGACTGTATGCCGCACGCCTTCAACCCTGGTATGCCCTCCACCCCCCAAATTCAAGTACCTCTACACATTCTAACCCAGAGAGGCCAAGTAATGGTGTGGAAAGTACCATCTGTAGTCCGTGTCACACCTGGCACCAAGAAATACATGGATGCATGCTGCACATCTTCAAACCTACTATGCCCCTCTCCCCCAAGCTCAGGTACTTGTGGACTACGTAACCCACAGAGGACAAATAATGGTGGGGAAAGTACCATCTGTAGCCCTGTTACACCTGACACCCAAAAATATATGGCTGTATGCTGCATGCCTTCAACTCTAGTATCCCCCCTCAAAAGCGTAGGTACCTGTACACAACCTAACACAAAGAGGTCAAGTAATGGTGAGAAAAGTTCCATGTGTAGTCTCTGTGACACTTGACACCCAAAAAAACATGGCAGCATGCTGAACGCCTTCAACTCTAGTATGCCCCCCAACCCCCAAGCACAGGTACCTGTATAAAAACTGAACCACAGAGGGCAAGTAATGGTGTGAAAAGTACTGTCTGTGGTGGCTGTTATAGCTGACACCCTAAAATATCTGGCAGTCTGCTGCACGCCTTCAACCCAAGTATGACCCCCCTTCAAGCGTAGGTAGCTGTGCACAACCTAACCCAGAGAGTCTAAGTGATGTTGTGAGAAGTACCGTGTGTAGTCTCTGTCATGCCTGACACCCAAAAATACATGCCAGCATCGTGCACAACTTCAACACTAGCATTCCCCCCCCAAAGCAGAGGTACCTGTACAAAAACTAAGGCTGAGAGGGCAGGTGATGGTATGAAAAGTATCATCTGTAGTCCCTGTCACACCTGACAACAAAAAAATATCTGCTTGTATGCTGCGTGACTTCAACCCTAGTATGCCCCCCCAACCCCCAAGTTCAGGTACCTGTACACAACCTACCCAAAGAGGCCAAGTAATGGTGTGAAAAGTTCCGTGTGTAGTCTCTGTCACACTTGACACCCAAAAAAAGTGGCAGCATGCTGAACGCCTTCAACTGTAGTATGTCATCCCCCTCCATCCCCCAAGCACAGGTACCTGTACAAAAACTAAACCAGACAGGGCAAGTAATGGTGTGAAAAGTACCGTCTGTGGTGCCTGTTATAGCTGACACCCTAAAATAGCTGGCTGTATGCTGCATGCCTTCAACCCTAGTATGCCCCCCCCAAAAAAGAAAACACAGAAACACAGGCACCTGTACAAAACCTAACCCATAGAAGTCAAGTAATGGTGTGAAAGGTACTGCCTGTGGTCCCTGCCACACCTGGCACCCAACAAACCATGGCTGCATACCTCACGTCTTCAACAATAGTATGAACCTACCAGTTAAATCGAGACACCTGTGCACAACCTAATCACAATAACAGAAATACTGTCATATAAAGTAATTTGTAGTACCTCTCACATACACCACAGAAGAATATATGACTGCATGGTGAACACTTTTGACCACAGTCTGGCTCCCCAAAAGAACAGGTGACTGCCTAAAACAATTTCAAGAACCCAAACCAGCCAGCAACCCCATACCCTGATGTCCTGAGTCCACCACCAACATCTCAGTTTTAGTTGGGATCAACCGCAGCCAGCTGGCACTCATCCAATCCTGGATTTCAGAGAGGTGGTTGTTAAAAAACGAGAGGGCTCAATACTGCTTGGGCACAAAGGACATGTATAGCAGAGAAATACAAAATCACACATGTCCCCATAATGCAAAGCATCATAGGCTGCATATGCAAATCACCACAGAATGTTATGCTGGTTCAACTTTAAGCAAAAATGCAAGGTGCCGGAAGGCCTTTCACACAGTTTGCAAAGGGTGCCAACAGAAGACACAGACACATGTTTTGTCCTACCAGGACTCATCAGTGTGGCTTGTCTGTTTGACACCCCAGTGGAATGAACCAGCTACCCTAAGACGGTCTATCTGGGTTATGTTGTGGTGAACCCAATTAAAACAAAAACAAGTTAAAAGACAAAGAACCTCAGTGTGCAAGCACTGAGTCAATAGTTACACCAAAGGGCACTGGCCTGGAAGCCAAGTGTATAGCCGAGTATCATCTGCATAGCATTGAAAACTCAGACCATACCACCTAATAATGTTTCATAAAGGCAGCATATACATTGCAAATAAAATGGGAAACAAAATGGAACCATGAAGTGCCCCGCAGGATTGGGAGAGAGAGGCCGAGGAATACATCCCTGAAACCAGTCTCTGAGTCTTACCCTCAAGGAAAGATCTAAACCAACAGGATTGTGCCAGACAGTCCACAGATGAACCGGAGGTGATCCAATAACACACCATGGTCCAGGGTGTCAAATGCCACAGAGAAATCCAGGAGGACCAAGATTGAATGGGTCCTCTGATCCCTTGCTATTAGGAAATCATTTAGTACCTGAACAAGTGCCCTCTTGGTACTATGCCTCTTCCTAAGGATGGACTGAAGAGGATGATAGACATCGTGGATAGTCAAATGGTCATCCAGCTGCAACACAAGTTGCAACCACCTTCTCAATAACCTTACCCACAAAGGGCAGGTTAGAGACAGGTCTATAGTTAGCTAGACAGTCTGGGTCAGGAGAAGATTTTTTAAGGATCGGTCGCATAACCGCCTCCTTACGGGAGGTAGATAATACCCCCATCTCTAATGACCTCCAGATTATCTCAGCAAGGATATGGCCGATTTCCTCAACACACCACACAAGGAGGTGTGTTGGGCCTGGGTCCAAACTACAGCAGGTTGGTTGCAGAGTCTAGATGATCCTCACGATGTCAGTGATTGCCCATTGGCCGAAGTCAGACCAGGTAAACTGGGTGCTCATAACCTCCTGCCAACCTCCGAAACACCCAATAGAGGGGGCTAGACAGATCCCAGACCTAATGGTGGCAACCTTATCTGCGAAAAAGCATGCAAACTCCTCACACTTCTCTTGTGAAAAAATTCCTCCAGGTTGGAGACAGGTTGGATTGCACAATCTGTCAGCAGTAAGGAAGAGCTGAGCCAGTTGATTTGTGCACAGCAGCAATCTCCCTAGACAGGAACTCTTCCTTCTTATGGGTGACTGCTGATTGATAAACCTTATAATGGTCCATCAATCTAAGTCTGTCATCAGCCAGACCTGATTTCCACCAATGCCTCTCTAGCCTTTGCCCCACTCTCCTCAACTCCTTCAAGATCCCATCAAACCACGGGTATCTTGGGCGAAGAGTGAGGGGGTGAACACAGACAGGAGCTGTGGAATCCAGTGCCACTGTCACTGCCTTATTATAGGCATGTACCAGTTCTCCTGGATCCAAGCATTCACTTGGCATACCCACTAGATCCAGCACCACCCACTGACCATCTGGGGTCACATCCCTTAAGGGGCATACTGGACCATCTCTATAGGAGCAGATCCATTTAGGGGAGTCACAAAGCTGAACCCTGTGGTGTGATGGTCAGTCCATCCAACTGGTTCCACCATCAAGTCAGAAATCTCCATCCCCAGGAGGAACACCCGGTCCAATGAGTGACCCTGATTATGGGTTGCAGAGGTAAACACCTGTGTGAGGCCCAACAAAGTCATCAGTTGGAGGAAGTCTTGATGAAATTGTCAGAGTTTATCATCAACCCAGGCACTGAAATTTTCCAAAATTAATTCCAACACCATATCAATGATGAAGACTGCGACTTCCTGCAGGAACTCTTTCCCATCACCAGGTGGATGGTAAATGAGGAGTCTCCTGCATCCTACATCTGCACCCATGATACACTCAAAGGATCTGGTCACTCCCACTGGAACTTTCACAAGGCCCAGCTCTGATTTGAAACAAAAGGCTACACCCCCGCCACTAGAATCCACCCTCAGGTGGTGTATCACTGAGTATCCATCCGGAACTGCCAATGCCAATACCGGACCAACATTTGTCCAGCCAGGTCTCGGTGATGCAAGCCAGGTCCGATGTGCCAAGATCCACTATCACAGCACTCTTGTATATTATAGGTTTAGCGTTGCATAACACCACCCGAGTAGGATGAGCAGCAGAGGAAGACTGCACCACTTGCCTACCTAAAGTAGAACCCTTGGGTAGGGGCAGCAGGCAGGGAGGACCTCTATCCTGATTCATTTTGCCCCAGGGCATCTCCTTGCCTCCAGAACCCCAATCTGCCCACTCTCCTCCACTCTACCACCAGGTCCAGCTCCCCCCTTTCTTTCTTCTCCTAGCTATCCCCAGGACACAACATCACCCATACACCTCTGTTGACAACAGGGAACAGCTGAAAGGACAGAGACCCCTGAGCCTGGTAGGAGAGTAGTGCCTGACCGTCTGTACCTCATACATACACATTATAACTAATAGCAGCCATGACAGTGCAACAAACACCCAGTTATAAAGCTTACACACACAGCCACAATCATCCAACCACACTCTCTAAATAACCCCACTATCCCCACACACTTACAATAATCTTACACAATCATACAGTTCATACACCCCTTAAATAACCCCACAAGCTCTCTACACAATTTATAAATAATCCTATCCACTCTCAGGACAACACCCAACTATAATGAATAACTCAAATAAACAAAACAAACCAATAAATGTAAATTAAAGAAAGTCTTTGCAGCTTGTCAGTTTTTTAACCAGTGAAAGAGTCGCTTAAATTTCTTAATCAGTTTTTGAAAAGTCTGTCTGAGCTCCCACCTCTTCAGGATGATGACCAGGTGAAATGCTTAAAACCCAAAGTTCAGCTCTCACCTTGAGCCTTGGAAAAGCACCCTGAAATTATATGCAATCCAATAGTTTACAGGCACTCTCACTGAAAAAAAATGCAGTGAACAACCCCACAAGAAATAAGTCTGACCAGTACTCAAGTGTGAGGTCCTTCCCATGGATCCTGTTTAGGCCATGGCCATTCTTCCCCTAATGGCTCTCCTTTTTTGGCATCCTTCTCAACTTCTGCTGTGGTAGCCCACCAAACAATTGCAGGCAGGAGCACTGGGTAAAATGAAAGGAGGGTCCCCCAAAACCTACCTGAGCAGGTAGTCACTATGCCAGCCAAACCCAAAATCACTGTTGTCTAAACACTCTTGGTGTGTAGGGTAAACAATAAAAATAATAATAATAATACAGATTTTTGTGTCTTGGAGTCTGCCAAGAAACCTTAGTAAACAAGCAAGGAGTACTAATAAAGTTTATTATGTTACTTACGCCAAGCAAGTGACAAAGATAATCACAAGGGAGATGGGTTTCTCACCACTCCTGAAGAATGTACATCATTTCCAGAATTGTAGATCTTAGGTTTTCTAAGATCTTATTATATCTCTCCCCATGCTCCAGCTCTCTTCCCTTTTAGAGAAGTTACAGTAGTGTCTCGAGAGAGCTACAATGGGTTGCAGACAGCTAAATACTACAGATAACAGCATAACAACAGAGATTACAACATAGTTACAGATATGAGAAACAGTATGTTTTGGTCCTAAGTCATTTTGTATTGGATAATGACTTAGGAGACAGAATTACTAATGAGTATCATATGAGACAGAATACACCACGGTCCTCGGCTCAGGGTCCACCCAACAGTAAACCCCTGAGAAACCTAGGAAGCCACCAGCAGCAACACATCCACACTTCAGTGGACCCAAACTGATGCCTCCAGGTGCAGACCAAAGGTGCAGCAGCACACCCCCAGACAAATCAGGGCAGACCCCTCAAGTGCTCCACCAGCCTCCAAAGTTGTCCATCCAGACAGCGCTTGCAGTAACTCTCAGTTACATGTCATTTCCCACAGTCCACCAATGAAGAACTGCTGATGTTGTTCTGGGAGGGAGTCCTGTCACCACAGGTCACCGCCCAGGTATTCCGGTCCACCACTCTCACTCAGTGGTTCCCCCAGTGCCTCAGGACCTCTTCCATTGCAGCCAATCAAACCAGGACCACCACATACAGGCACCCTACAAAAACTTTGGAGGTCAAAGTTGAATCTCCAAAAAAAGCTACCAGCAGGTAGGGGAAGTTAACAGTACCAAATAGTGTCTCTGGACACACGCTAAATAAAGCAAAAATCTGTAGCATGTAAAAGTGACTCCGTAATACAGGCATACAAAAAATTTTCCTTCTAAGCCTATGCCCCGACAACACTAATCCTGCAATGCCTTCTTTACTTTAAGGCCCTTATTGCTGCCACTAAGACTACCTAATGAAATAAACTAAAACAAATAACTAAACAAATAAACAAAACAAAAAACCTAACAAAATGAAATCTGAAAACAAAATTAAGATGCTGCTGCAGCTGATGGCTAGGACAGTGTGGCCGCCATCTTGAAAAAGTCTTAAGCCTAAGTATAAGGAAGAGCTAGAGAAAAACAATCAGGTTAAGGAGACAAAGGTAAACACAGAATTAGGGATAGTAGAAGGGGTAGATGAAAATGATAAAACTGACTTCAGGCACATTAGGGGAAAAGACAAACATAGAAAGGATCACATTAGGGGAAAGACAAACAGAAAGGATGAAGAAAGATGGAGACAGTATGCAGCAGTCAGTCCAGCCATCTTGTACACCTTTCTGCATCACTCTTCTGTGATCCTAGTAACCTTTTGCAATGGACTCTGTTGCCTGGCCCAACCTCAGTGGGACATAGGCTGACCCAGACTCTAGCCAGACACCTCTTCCCTGATGTACTGTAACCCAAGAACAGTTCTTCAAGTGGTGTATTTTATTAACATTGGTAGCATTCAATCTTCATCTCCCTCCATTAAGCCATATCATGGAACTGTAAGCCATTGGTGTCAGGACAACCTGCAAACTTTTGCAAGCTAGAGACATCCACATTAGCAAGCATTGCCACTGCCTATGTAATGTGGGTGGCCCCATCATGCTTCAGTTCCTTTTCCCATCAGCCACTTTATCATACTGCTGCAGAAACTGCCTCAGACTTAACATGCTGCAGCTTCACTTTTCCCCATCTACCACACTCTGCAATGTGTACAAGGAGCCAGAATCCTCAGGTCAGCTCTACTGTTTCCAATACCCAACACGATATGGCAAACTCTTCCCAATCTACCCAGCAGGACAAGAGAACCCTACAATAAAAACCATGATGTTCTCAATCTAGAACCTGCTTCAAATTTTTCAAAAGCGGACCTCTTGAGTCAGACCCTAGTTAGCTAATTGACTGACTTATTTGTGTATATTTCAACTTTATTTCCAATAATCTTCAAATAAGCTGCAAATGTTACCTAATTCTTCAGGTGAGTGCTCGTGGTGGGGGCTGCCCTCCAATACAGGACCAGACTAGTTAATAGTGATAGGTTGTGAGGGCATGGCCAGAATGGTGAAATACACTGGAGCCTGACTCTATTTCTTTATTTTCTTCCTGCCTTCACCTAATAGCTGCGATCTTTCCACGCACCTTCTGTGAGCCTCCCCTCACTGGTTTCTATTTGCTATTTACTTTCCTTGCCATGTTAGGGATGTGGGAGAGCAATGGGAGATAATTAATGGGGTGTGTACCTTGGCCTGGGTTCTGCAAGGGGCAGCCAGTGCCGATGCCTCCCCAGCTTGGGAAACAACTGCTCAGACACTGCGCCCTGGGTCAGCCAATATGAACAAGTTCAACATACTAGTAGTCTGTGTTGGGGCACCTGTTGATGCTTTTTTCAGGTTGCAGACATTTCTTAATGGGTTCAGTTCTTCTCTCAGTTTAGCACTTCCTATTGTTTATTTACAGTAGCTGTGCATTCTGGGCAAGTGCTGTTGGCTGTATTCCCTCTCTCTGCCTTCCCTCTTGCCTACTGCTGCTTCCTCAGGTACAGTTGCAGTCACAAGTGTCCCCTGGATTTAGCACTCAGGGTCTTGAGGGCTTGGTGACTCATCCCCCTGTGGTGAGGTTCTGTACCATGCAGGATTCATGCACTGGAGGACCATGGGTTGTTCTGTGGCTTTCCTCCATCTCCCACTTACATCTGGCAAAGGAGAGTTGCCACTACACTCCCTTTACCTTGGAAGGGCTTTTATCCTGAAGATTGGGATTCTTTCATTAGCCTGTTGCTAGAAGAACACTTTTCATGAATTGATTTTACTGACTTCGTTGTTATTGGTTACTCAGTATTCCTGTTTGGTATTTTCCTTGTTCCTACATTATAAAAACCCAGAGTACATTTACTTTCCACTCACATTGTGCAAGCTCCTGGGTTATATCTTTTGGGAGACCTTGCTCCAGAGGGACACATATGTTGGGGTTGTCCTACAGACACCTCTGCTGTGCATGGTTCAAAGGGAATGCTGACTGTAGGACAGTGTGATAGGGTAGAGCTCTGGGCAGTTTCTGGGGGATTCCTTCATACAGAACACACTAGACACCAGTTTAATTCAAATGAAATCTGCCTTACTTTCAGTAACAGAGAAAAAAAAAAAAAAAACAACAAAAACAAAAGTAAAAACAAACAGCTTGTATTCAGCTTATAAAATGGTTAGTGATGGTCCTGAATCCTGATTGGCTGAGAACACATTCCAGCCATGTCTTTTTTTTAATAAACCACACAAAATAAAAGGCCCAGTCGAAATGGTCTGTTTACATACAGGAATCTGGGAGTCACTGATGAGTTTGAAAAAGTTAATGTGGCCATGATTTTTTGCCCAAGTGACTGGCCCTGCTTTCCTTCATGATGCTGAAAAAAAGTAAGAAAAAAAACACCTTGCAAGAAAGTAGTTAAACAAAAAAAATTATTTCTTTTTAGTAATCCTGTCACTGTCCCTCCCAACCCACAAATCTCACACTGTTCCTCCTGAGCTCCTCGCTGTCTCTCACTCTCTTGCCCAACCCACATTGAGACAAACTACTGGCAGTTTTATTATAACTGTGGGCGGAGCCAACAGGAGTATTGCATGTACAAAAGGAGTGATGTCATGTTTTCTGTCTGTGGAACTGACTGAAGGTGTAAATAGTCTCCTCCGCCTTACCCTCCTCCAAGTAATGTTTTCCACCCTCAAATAAATACACTTTCATGTTAGTCAATGGTTGCAGGGTACTATTTTCTTTCTTAAATGGGTGGTACAAGAACTGGAACCTGAGTAGTGGGAGGCAGCATTAGGTTTTTTTTTGGAGTAAGATCCACCTCTGCCTCCACCCCAAATTTTTTCTGATTCATGTGGGAGGGGCATGAGATAGCTCTAGCATTCTGTAATGAGATACACTAGTTTGGGACCTTATCAACCAACAGACATGCCCTGGCAGTGGAGAATAGAACAGAACAGAAGGTATTTAATGCCTTCAAACTGACTTAAAAATCCTTTGGAATAAATGATTATCAGAGCCACCTGGTACCTCAGAAGGAGACCTAGACACACATTTAGCTCTGTAAGAAAATTTTAATTTTTTTTTGTGTGGGGGCTGTGGGATTCAAACTCAGATCTAACTGCCCAGATCATCAATGCTATAAAATGCTATAATTAACAGACTCTAGCTGTTTTATTACAGAAATCCCACTCAGTTAGATTTCAAGTATTTGCTAAATTGTAAATGTAGGTATCCACATTCTGTTAGTAGTTAGTGTTGATTGTGGTCTGTGACAAGATCATTTTTTTTTTTACAAATGAAGTGTATGGTAGGAAGCTGAAAACAGACTTTGATGATAAAGTGTGTTTTTTTCTTTTAAGTTGAGATGTATTAGAAAACTTTGAACAAGAAAATAATTGGTGATTTTAAAAGTTATTCTGATCAGAGCTGACATAAAAAAAATCTTAATTTTTTTATTTTATCATGGACACTAGAAATAGGATGTCACCATTCATTCCATTAAACCTGTTTTCAGGTTTTTATAACATCCTCTCAAGCAATCTTCCCAGAATACAATATGTCATGGGGGGGGGGTGAAATTGTTAGTAATGCATTTAGAAATACAATTTTTAATTGTTTTTACATTTAAACATGCAGTTTCATGTCAGGGCACATTTTTTGGAGGGGTTCAAATTATTTTAAACATGGGCACAGAACTTGGCAAATACAGATTTTGATGATAAAGTGTATTTTTTCTTTCAAGTTTGAGAAGTATGTGTTATATTTGTGTAACCGTGGTTAAGTAGGCAGTGGTTTAAGGTTCTGAGCTACAAACCTGGAGACTTGGGTTTGGCTCCCACAGCCCCCACTTGCATACTGTATGACCCTGCACAAATCACTTAAAGAAGTAGTCCACCCAGAATGTGTAAAAAATATATGTTACGTAGAGTGTTTTGATATGTATGTTAAGTCCTACTGTGTCCTTCCCTCTGTCTGCTCTTCGGAGTTTTTCCTAAATTGCCTGCTAGCTGTATAGTAGTTTTACGACCCCTGGGGATCTCCATAACAAATAGTTTTATTGGCTTTCTTTCTCCTACAATGCCCCCTGTCTCACGTGACAGTGATGTAGCCATGCCCTTAGAGTTAGCATGTGTACTGTCTTAAAATTAGTTTAGCAACAGCAGAGCCTTGTAACTGTTCTTATCCAGGGAGCACAAATGTCAATAGTTAGTTTAGCAGATACCTGAAAGCTATCTAACTGGGGTTTCTGAAAGAAAACAGCTGCTAAATAGCTCTAATTCATTATTTGTATTTTTGATGTTAAAACACTCCTGATAGCTAGACCTGATGCACAGAGAAAACAAAAATAGTGAATTAGAGCTATTTAGTAGCTGTTGTCTTACAGAAACCCCAGTTAGCTTGCTCAAAGGTTTATAAATCTGATATTTTTTAAATAAATAAGTAAATACATGTTTATGTTTAAGCCCATGAAACACCCTTATCTAGTTAATGCATTCACAGTCGTAGTGGCTCTGCCAGAGCTTGTTAAACTTGTTACCACAGATGGTACCATACTGGTGGCAAGACCAGATGAAAATCTTAGTCTTACCAGTGACCTAGAGATCATTTGTGGTCACTCTTTACAGTAATTTGATTAGTTCCCTCCTGGTCCCAAACCTGCAATTAACTAAAAAAAAAGCATTTATTAAAATAGAAAAACACTAACTTTGCTGTTAGTTGCTCCCATTCCAGCACTCTCACTTTTGATTGCCTGTGCCCATTACTGACAACATGAAAGTGGAGGGACTATTTTGCACCAAAAAAGGAAATATTTTAATATTTTATAATTTGCTTAAAAAAGGTTACAATATTTCTCAACATATACACATTTCATAAGCACAATAGCACACTCAGGGTGTAGGTTATGCTCCGCTAAATTCACTTTTAAGGGCAGTGAGGCACCTGACCTGTGGCCTTGTGCCTCACTATGCCACTAGGCATGTATTTGCCAGAGCATAACCCACACTCTGTTGTGTGGTATTGCTTACTTAACAAACAGTTCATTCCAGTCTCTTTCTGTCTCCATTTAACTGAAACAGAAACCTCTGCCTCTCTTTATTGGCCCAGGTGTTGTTTGTTAACACCCCTTCCCCTGAGGTATATCCAACACCCAGAACAGGCAATGCAGTGAGATCTTAAAACACCAGCCTTAAAGCAAAGGTGGGTTGGTGCAAATCCCACCACAGCACCTGTCAAAATAAGTTGCGTGCATTGCAGTGTTGTGAAGTTGTTTACAGACGAAAGGAGCATGACAGACAAATACTCCATCACATACCCTCATCCTTGGAGTCATGTCCTTGGCATGCTCAGTAAGGGCCCCTCCAAGATCTAACCTCCTAAAAGGAAAAATTTGTAGTACCATGCTGGGTACCTGCCCCATGATGCACATCAAATGAAAAAGGCAGCAGCACCAAATACCATCTGGTGAAATAGGCACTGACATCCCACATGGCATGTAACTACTGGGGGGGGCAAGGTCAGTGAAGAGGGTGAACATCTGTCCCAACAGGTAGAAGTGTTCAGCAACCACTGCCCACTTTACTGCTAGTCTTTTTCCAGTGTGGCTTAACACTGCTCTTGGGGAGAACATTTGAGAGATAGATATAAGATGAGGTGAATCCCATCCACAATGTCTTGTAGTAACACTGTTCCCAGCCCCACCACAGAGGTATCTGTGTGCAAAATAAAGGGACAGCTGAAATCTAGACTTCATATGACTGGCCCCTCACACAGCACATTTTTGATGGCCTGAAATGCCGCCTGACACTCAGATGACCAACGGACCATATTCGGGGCAGTTTTCTTGGTCAAATCAGTCAGTGGGATAGCAAGGGTTGAGAATTATGTAATGAACTGGCAGTAATACCTTGCAAGTCCAAGAAAGGACCTAACCAGCATCTTAGTAGCTGGGGCAGTTAGCTAAGGACTTTACTTTGTCGATAACTGGGTGTATGTGGCCATTCCTAACCTTATACCCCAAGAATTTCATCTCCTACAACCCTAGGGTGACTTTTGTGGCATTGGCCATGAGACCTGCTTCCCTTAGTGAAAGTACCATTGCCACCTTCTGCAGGTGGCTATCCCAGTAGGGGCTAAATATGGCAGCATCATCCAGGTACATTGCTGCATACAGCCCATGGTTTCTATGTGATAATTGTGAACGTCGAACGGCGACTCGCATTATCGCGATGTCAGGGTGGCAAAAACAATTTCGCCACCCTGACATCCTCGGTGCATGGAAGAATGGTGCCGGGGATTTAAATACTTTACTTTCTGTGGGGGGGCTGCACCTGCCCACACCCCCCATATGGGGGACTTCACCCACTGCACACCCGTACTTAAAGATTCTCAACTCCAGAGGGGTGCATGTCGGGGGCGTGCAAAAGCAAAATAAATGCAAGTTCTGGGCCGAGCACAACAAAAACACAGTAGCGCCCGGACCCAGACCCAAAACCAGAACCCCACGCACCACAAGTGGAGGCCAACCCCTGACACCTTGGTGCAGCTTGGCAGCTGACAGCAGCACCACCCCCTACATCCCCTCCACCCCCTTCCAGGCCACACTTGCCATGTTCACTCCTACCCCCCGTGTGTACATATAGCAACATCCTGTCACTAGGGTCGCCACAACCATACATCCGGGTGCCTTCCCTGCCCTCTCGCCTTTTGGGCTTTTGCCCACATCACGTCGCCATTTCAGATGGCGCCGTTTTTCAGGCACCAACCTCACGTGTTACCCAGCCCATGTGGATGGAGGATGTAATCCTCATTATGATGATGATGAAGATGATGTCAGTGTTACCTCTATTGTAGGGAAGAATGATGAAGTCATTGGTCAAAGAGGACCTCATAGACTACTTGAAGAGTAATGGGCTCCAAGATAGTAAGCAGAAGAGTTGTGGCAGGGAGGTCTTAGCAGACCAACCTGATAGTTTTCTTTGACTGAGTGATGAGGGATTGAATAGGGGCCACATTGTTGATTTGCCCTACTTCAACTTCAGCAAGGCTTTCAACTCAGTTTCTCACAGATGCTTGCTGAAGAAAAAGGAGGATCTGGGTATAACTAAGGTCATAGTAAACTGGGTAGATAACTGACTAAAGGGGAGGCAGCAGAGGGTTGTAGTCAACTGATCAAGTCAGCAGAGAGGGAGGTCACAAGTGGGGTACTACAGGGATCTGTTCTGGGACCAGTCCTCTTCAATATATTCATTAGCAATATTGGTGAGGGTATCTGGTGCAGGCTGTGTCTCTTTCAGATGATGCTAAGATCAGAGGATTAATAGTGACAAGTGAATCGGGGAAATGCAGAGTGATGTATGAAAGCTAGAAAGTGGTCTTAGGTCTGAACTTCAATACCAGAAAGTGCAAGGCAATGCACCTAGGGAACAAGAACCCCAGGAAAGAGTACTGGATGAGTGAGGAGAGACTTAGTATGACTGAGGAATGGGACTATAGGAACAAACTGTTATGAAAAATATTTCATTATTATAATTTTTTCTTATCATATTATTATTAATTAGTAATTACTATTTTATATTCCTTATACATGTTTAATTAATAGGTTAAGGTAATTTGGAAGCGTACTATAACTTCTGGTTAAAATTAATGTCTATATGAGTTTTTACCTGCTTAAGAAAACGTTTGCTTTTAATATGTTTTAAGTACATCCTAGACACTAAAGGGGATACTGCATTAGGCCTAATTTTACAGAGCAATATTATAGGACTCTGGAGATACTAGCCCAGGGACAAGAGGGTCCATCTGCAATTTTGAAATACCTTAAGCTAGGTAACCTTGACAACCAGATAAAAAGCCTTGCTGAAGCCTGTATCTGACATAGCCTATATTATGTTCCTTGGAGAAAACAAGCATTTGTCAATTCCGGATGTTTTCCGCATTACTTAAGGAACAGCATGAGGAGGCATTCCATTGAGTTTAATGGGGACAATTTGTAAAAGCTTGTTTTTATACTTTTCAGTGAAGATTTAGCCAAAGAAAGGGAGTCACTTTACTAACAAGGACCTTCTTAGGTAAGTGACTGCATTTCCTTGACAAAATGGTCACTGAAAAATTATAACAAGCATTTGTCAATGCCGAATGTTTGCTTGCTGGCATTGACATTGGTAGTGCAGGAGTTAGAGAGATGCATAATAGGAATGGCAGTGAAGTATTGAACTGATGCCAACCCTACCCCCACTCTGCAGAGACTGACAGGCATTGAGGGTGTGCCTTTGGGTCGTTGGCCATAACACTCATGCCATTTCACCTCACCCTACCTTGCAGACACCAACAGGTGTGCCTTGAGGTCTTCAGGCCTTATGCTTACCCCATTCCATAAGGTAATATGCTGAGATGGGTGCAGTATAGAAGAATGGGGTGAACTTTGGGGCCAAGGACCCCAAGGCACACCTCGATGCCTGTCACTGGCTGCAGGGTAGGGGTGGAATGGCATGAGCATTACAGCCGATGATCCCAAGTCACAACTCCGATGCTCCAGATTTTCAACATGGGCTTTTTGTGACCCCCACCTAATGAACAGTGGCACCATCATTTCGTTACTCAATCCCGAAAGGTGATTTTGCACAGTGACTGCGCCATTTGGCACTAGAGATGTGAAAACACATTTTGGGCAGTATGTAAAAAAAGACAGCTGTACTGTTCATGAGGTGGTGTGGAAAAATGGCACTGTTGAAAATCTGGACTGAAAATATGAAAAACTGGCAAAGTTACGTGCATGCATAGAAACTGTGCAACACACGCCTGTAACGCAATTATTTTTGGGGAATTTTTTCACCAAATTTTCAACATGGCCATTTGTGGACTTCTCGCCATGAACAGTGGCACTGTGATTTTGCTAATCTGTCCCAAAAGCTGATTTCCCACAGCGACTGCACCATTCTGCGCCACAGGTGTGAAAACATAAATCCGTAGTAAAAATATTAAAAATTGGCAAAGTTACGAGCGTGCGTTGAAACTACACAATGCACGCTCATAACACAGTTACTTTTTGGAATCTTTTCACCAAATTTGCAACATGGGCTTTTTGGGACCGCTCCTCATGAACTACAATACTGTCATTTTGTTAATCAGTCCCACAAGGTGATTCCGCGTAGTGACCATGAAGTCACCTTTTGGGATCAAGAAATGAAATGACAGTGTCAGTGTTCATGAGCTGGGGTCCCAAGAACCTCATGTTGACATTTTTTGGCCAAAAGTCCTAAAAATGGCTGAGTTATCAACCTAAGTTGAAACCCCCTTCCCCATTGACTCCCCCTATAGGGCTTACAGTGATTTTCTTCAGTTTGCGGTCGGCTTTTGAAGAGTGCAGATGCATCCCAGTCCACAGAAGATTGCTGCTCCCAACCTCCAGAGGTAAGTATGGGGTAGGGGTGTGTGGGGAGGTGGGTGTGCAGAGGGAGAATCAGGATGAGGGAGGGGGACAGGAAAAATGATGAAGGACCATTTTATTTTTTGCAGTTTAAAAAAAAAGACTCCAGGGGACCATTTTCTTTACTTACTGGTAACAAAAAAATACTTTTGGCACACTGGTGTGGGCTCCCAGTGTGCCACATGATTTGGGGGAGCCTGATTCCAATGGGAATTGGGCACCCATTTCGGCAAAGAAATTGAGCTTAGGGGGGTGGGGGCATCTGACACTGGAAGTGGGCATCCGGGTGTCAGGAAAATACAAAAACTGTCTCAGCACACTGGGGTGGGCTCCTAGTGTGCCGCAATGTGTGGGAGGAGGGGGATACATGCTGACACGCAGATTGGGTATCCCAGTGTTGGGTTTCCAGGGGAGTGTGTGGTTTCTGCATATATGCAGAAGCAGTGGCGCTAGTGCACATGTGTGGAATCGACTGCATTCAACACATATTTGTTCTGTGACTGAACAGCAATTAGCTGTTTGGTGTCTCCTTCTTTCTAAGTATGTAACTTTTGATTAAGTACCTAAAAACAGAATGTAGTCAATTGGTGTTGAAAGTTTCCCAGTGAGCTCCAAACTGCATGAGGTCACACTTTATTAATCACAAACAAAGAAGCCATGTGCTTGTACAGAAATCAAATGTTCTAAAGACTTTCCTAAAGGATTTTATAAACAAACCCTATATTATTCTAAAGCCTAGAATATTTAGAACAAGACTATCACTTTGTTTTGAAAAACTTTGCTAAAAATATAGAGTTATAGCCTTTATTAGCCTACTTCAGGAAATACTGATCCTAGAAACATGGAAAATGGGTTAAAATACCCCATTCAATTAGACAAATTTAAAAATGTTGGTTTAAAAGTTATATTATGTTGCATAAAGAAGTTATAAAAGAAAAATAATTTCAAGTGTAAAAGTGGACCTGAAGCCAGTGGGAAGTCCTTAGGGTGGTGAGAAATGTCACCCATATATCATCTGCAAGAACCAATCAGAGTCTGGTGATGATGTCACTCAACCTGAAAACATATAGCTGAATTTGGCCAAACCCACTTTAGAACTGCTTGATTCTTCGATGTGTGAGGACCTACATTGGTTGTCTTAGCAATTTTGGTTGTTTTAAGACTTTTACTAGGCCAAAAGCCTGAAGCCATACCTGCTTGGGACCAGCATCTGGGTTAAGCCATTGTATCCACCAGGGGGTGCTAAGGACAAACTTGAAAGTCTGTACAACATTGCAATGAGGCCCAGCTGCAAAATTACTTGTTACAGAAATAACTTTTTCCAATACTGGATAAAGCAAGGCCTATGTTTTACATGCTAAGTATCTTGACTGAAGTAATGTTTTTGAATTTCTGCTAAAAGCCTGGACAAGAGATTGACTTTGAAATTCATCAGTCAATGTAAGCATGCAGTGCTGCTGGATAACAATGAGTCCAGAGTTAAGGGTTTGAGCAGAAAGGAACTGAAACAGGAAAAGTCATAGAATCCAGTTACCAATACAACTCTCCTATTCACAAGGAAAGCCTTTGCTGCAAACTGTAGTGCTATGGAACTGTTAAAATCTTGTTCACTGACTTTTCCTGCCAAAATCTTAATAAGTGACTTTTGATGCTTCATGACATCTCAAGCAAGGAGGATCCAGCCTACACTGCTTTAATGATGCCAGAAGAGTCTACAGTCGTGGGTTCAAGGGAGAGAAAAGATAAAGTACCACAGCCAAGCCACTGAAGGACTTTCATCATCCACAAGAGGCATTTCTCACCAAGATTTTAAAAGTTAAAAGGAATGAAGACCAAGCCTACAGATAACCAGAAATGTAAGTATTATTTTAATTATTTCAGTTTTAATACTTTAATTTGACATCTGGGAAGGTAACATAGTGAACTTTTAACTACAAAACCTTGGGTATATAGTTAAGCTTACATTTAAACAAAAAAAAGAAATACATTTTGTATGCTATGGAGTTTTAAACTACTGTAAGTCTTATACGGAGATATAATCTGAGTCACTGATGCATGTTCTTATATCAGAAGGCCATACTAGATACCAAGTATGTTGAAAGCATGGTATATAGCCAATGCCATTTATCATGTTGAATATTGCATATTCATTTGCTTATTTGCTAAAATATTCATTTTGTTTATTTGTTTTATTTCTTTGTGTTTCATTTGATTTTCTGAAACCTTTGTTTTTTTAATGTTTACAGGTTTTAGTATTCTTGATATTTATGCAAATTAGGGCTGCTTAGAACTATTGTATATAGGTGTTAATAAAATATGTATTTTTTCTTATTTCTAAGTGTGGGAAACATTTTTTTACCATTATCATGAAACCTGGAAGATAGGAATAATATCATATTTGAATTTTATAATTATTTATGGTAATTTTTAAAAATATTTTGGGGGTAAGGCATGAGGTAAATCCAATTGCTCTATTATATAAGTGATATTATAACCTAATGTTTTGAAATATTTGGAGTCTCTTATCCACAGGATAATTGTTAGTGAATAACAAGAGAGTAGCATCTTTCAGAAAAAGAGATGTGCAAGAACAAGGGGACACAATTTGAAGATAGAGGAAGGGTGGCTCAGAGGTAATGTGAGGAAGTATTTTTTTCATGGAGAGGGCTGCGGATACATGGAACTGCCTTTCTGAGGAGGTAGTGGAGTCAGAAACAGTGGGGAAATTCAAGAATGCATAGGACAGACATAAGAAAATTCTAGTGGGGGGGTAGGAGGAAATAGGCTGTTGGTTAACAAGGATCTTCAGCTTATCCATTAGGTAGGGAAATGGGCAGACTAGGTGGGCCAAGCTGTCCTTATCTGCCATCAAATTCTATGTTTCTATGTTAGTCCACACTTAGAGCATAGGTGGATTTGGGGGGGGGCTAAGGGTGCTATAGCTCCCCCATCATGAAGCTCCTCTATTAGTAGCACACTGTGCTGCATTCTTAATTGGTATGCACTAATGCCTCCATGAAAGCCGCCTGAGCCACATGGGTCTCATCTGTCCTCCAGTGTCCTGGTAGTGTAGTAAACAACCACCACCACCCGCATTACATAGATGACCCCCCCCCAGAAAAGCCAGTCTTCAGCATGAATTTCTTACTAACTTTCATCCTGCACCACGTGGTCAGGTCCCAGCACTGTGGCAGCAGCTGGTCTTGCCTTGGTGAGCCTGAGCATTCATTCTCTACTTTTGCAGGCTTAGTGCAGCTCCTTTGTTCATGTGCAGTGGGGCTTCATGTGTGTGGGGGGGTACAGCTGCAGCAAGGTGGAGTGGACCTTAACAATACAGATCTCAACCAGGTTGCCTGGTGCTCACTGCTCCTGATTTGCTGTTGCATCCAGTAGTGGATGTGGCTAACAAGAGGAGCCTTCTTTAAATGTCTGGGCTGCTGAAACAAGAGTGAGCTGTAATTCATTCACTCAGAATGTTAACATTGGAGCAAGAGAGGAGCAAGTGTACTACTGAGGAGCAGACAGAGTAAGAGTGGAGCCAACAAGTCAAGAGTAGAGCCCGGGGTTTCAGGCAGCAGCAGTCCAGTAGCGTGGTGTCAGTGTGGCCTTGGTAAATCAGCACAAGGAGTTGGAGTGAGGTTCAGGTTATCTTCCAGCAGCTGAAGCAAGCTGTAGCTGAGAGCTCTGTTCATTAGGAGTCATGGGGTCAGTGTGTGCTGTCTAGATAGAAAGAGTTTGGTGGCCAGGTGACCAGAGACAGTACTCAACTTGGGGCACATAGACTTCAGCCTGCTGAAAATGGATCAAGTCTTCATTTAATCAGGTACTTCTTGCTTTAAAAAGAAAGACTTTCACAATCTCAAACTATGGTGGGTAGGAGGCGGCTGCTGGGATGGGACAGGACATTAGTGTTCCATCAGACTGGGTGTGTAATAAATGTAGTACTAGTGTTATTAATTTCTAGTATGGGGAGCTGAAATTCATGACATTAAAACAGTTTAAGATCACTGCTGGTTTTGTCCTATATAGCAAATTGATTTTGGTATGGATTCGCAGGAGAGGGAGTTGGAGGGTAGTGCACTCCAGTAGCATGATAGGAATGGTACAAAACTAATGCTGGGGCAGGTCTGGTCTCAGCAACATCATGAGCCAGGAGAGAAACTGGTACATGAGACCTTTGAACTGAGGTAAAAACTTCAGCATGTACTGCATGTCTAATCTGTGTGGTCTTTTCAGTTGTGGTTGTACAGTGTGAATGAGCACAGAGGGAATTAATAGACATAGGAGTTCTGAAGGTGTTCTGCTGTATATTATGGCATGTGCAGGAGTTTCTGCATGCTTGGAGAGCAAAATTAGCAATCAAAGTCATAAGACCTTGTTTGGCACATTAACACAGGCAGTTACAAAACCAGAAAAAAAAAGTGATAGAATCTAATATTTAGCTTATGTAGTTATATGTGCTGAATGGGGAGGGGGTGCAAGTTGTGATGTACCCAAGCAAGTGATGTTGCTAATCAGAAAAAAATGCATTTTTATATTTGTTTAAAAATTATGTTCTGCTGTCTGCTTACTGACTTCTTGGGCCTGTCATAAAAATAAAAATGAGATGCCTAATACCATAGGGTTATCCTAGTAAAGCAAATGTTAAAATGGGACTTAAGAGCACTTGTTCAAACCCATATGCTCCCCACTCCCCAGCTGCCACCTGGTTTCTACACTCCTGTGCAAAGTTCACCTGCGATCTCCAGTGCCAGTGAAACCGGTAACAATGCCATCTGACTATTGCCTTCTGTACCCCCTAATGCTGCCCAGGTAAATGAAATTGCAATTGCAGACAATGGTGATGAAGCTATTATGAAATTTGAAAATGAAAATGTTAGCTTAAAACCTGACCTCCATCTAGAGGTATTGCAAGTTACTGCTGCAAGCAGTGTAGAGTGTCACAGTGAACCTGCCATGTTACCAGGAGTTAAGAAAAACAAGTTCTACCTAGGCAACCCAATCCCCAAAGGGGAGTTAGATACCGTAGGTTTCACTTTAACATAAACATTGAAAACAGTCTAAGTCATGAAGCTTTGGATGACTCTGGAGCCAAAGTAACCCGAATGTCCAGAAACTTCTATGACAAGCTGGGTTGATGCGGTAGGTAACTCCAAGGTATTAAAGGCCCTTCCCGATGACTTACAGGTTGTAGGTTATGGGGGGGGGCCCAACAGGCTCTAGGTAAAGTGTGACTGAAGCTGAGGTTTGGCAAGATGAAAGTCAACCACCCAATGTATATCACTGGTAGAACTGGGGATAATTTCTTGATTGGGAATGACCTCCAATTTCTGCCTATCATTAACTATTTTCATGAAATCCTTTGGTCACCGGTAAACATGTCCATTTCATTTGGGAAGGGTCTTAAGGTTGCTAAACAATCAGAATCATGTTATCTGTAGAAAAATAATGCAAAAATTAAACTGAATTTTGCATGTTCTGGTGTATCTGATGTATCTGTACTAGGTAATCTTGAAAATTTGGCTTCAGGGAGAAGTAGAGCTCACGTAGTTTGTCTGTCAAAGCATGATGTGGTAAGGTCTAAAGTTAATGTAAGAGGCCTTACTTTCTTCACCAAGGAAATGAACCCTGTTATCTCAGAGACACGTCCTGCAACTGACACAGAGACATTGGATTCTAAGTACCCAACCCCCTCTGTGATGGTGGAAAGGAAATGCTGCCACTAGGAACTGGAAGGGGACAGGATCAGTTGTGTTCCAGGACAGTAGCTGCTTCTTGTTGTTTTTACAGGATTCTTGTGGATTTTACTTGGTAGAAGGTTATTTCTTTTCTTTCTTTCTTCTAAGGGGCTAGCAGGGTATTGTTTTGGGGGATGTTGGAAGTTTGAAAACTGGTTTGGTGGCTGTAAGTAAGCTCATTTGTTGGATGTTTCACTGTGTAACAGGCTGCGCTGGTGAAGGCCTATTTCTTCTGATTTAAAACCTATTTGGTGGGATTAGCTTGGGGCTGGTTATTTGAATTGGAGGCCTATATCTGTTAATTTCAAGCCTATTTTGATGTGTTATTAGTGAAGCTGATTAAACTGGAGACCTGTTTTCTTTGGCAGCAAACATATTTTGGGGGCTTTGAGTTGAATTTTGATTCCTTTTTGCTGACTCCACTAGCTGCAAAGGTTAGTGCATAGTGGGGGAAGGGTGTTAATGGTTTGGCCAGGTCTCACTCAGCTAATTGACTGGAGGCAGAGCTGAATCAGGTTTGTGGTGTTAGTTGCTTTGTCTTCTCAGAAGGAACTAGAAGGGGACAGAATCAGTTGTGTTCCAGGACAGTGGCTGCTTCTTGTTGTTTTTACAGGATTTCTTGTGGATTTTACTTGGTAGAAGGTTATTTCTTTTCTTTCTTTCTTCTAAGGGGCTAGCAGGGTATTGTTTTGGGGGCTGTTGGAAGTTTGAAAACTGGTTTGGTGGCTGTAAGTGGGCTCATTTGTTGGATGTTTCACTGTGTAACAGGCTGCACTGGTGGAGGCCTATTTCATCTGATTTAAAACCTATTTGGTGGGATTTGCTTGGGGTTGGTTCTTTGGCTGCCAGGCTTGGAGGGGCAGACACAGGGCCGATACACTCTCTCTCGAGAGTCAGGTGCAGGCCCAAGACCCACCCTTCCCAGAGCTCTGCTAATTTATAGGGGAACACCTGCCCTGCAATTGGAGGAAAAGGCTGCAGGTGCTGCTCATGTAGTTCTAGCCACTGGGGGTTGGATTTAAGGGCTGGAGAGGAGCTTAGGGAGTTGTTCACTTCCTTATAAGTTTACTGTGTTGTACTGCACCTAGTAACAGGTTTACCGGTTTACTGTGGGACTGTATCTAGGATTAGTGGGTGACCTGATTAGGCAGTAGGGGTGTATCTTGGACTAGTGGGGAACCTGGTGGCTCACCCAAGGAAACCTACTTGGAGGGGGATGGGACCACATATCATTAGGGCTGGCATCTTTGGGAGGGTGGTGGGGTGCACAGGGTGTGGAGCAGCCATGATACTGGACTGGGCTTGGAAGTTCGGTGGTTGGCCAGTGTGCTACCAGCTGGCACAGCTTAGGGAGAAGGTTGCGGGGATTAGGAGACAGCTGGGGAAAGGGGAGGTATGGTTGGGAAGGGGCAGAGGATCTCCCATGGGGCTGCACCAAGCACTAGGGGTGGGGGCATAGGAAAAGGAGTGCAGGAGAATACTCGGGGGTCACATAGGGACCCTGGCAGAGGGGGCCCAAAAGGAGGACACTACCAAGGAAGCAGGCAGGTAACTGGGAAACCTCACAAAGGGGGACCAGAGGGACAACATTCTCAGGGAAGTAGGCAGATGGCCGGGACGGGACAGAAGGAAGCAAGGCGGGAGGTGGATCAGACCTATGCTCAGTAACCGCTCAATTTCTTCTTCTGCTTGAGGATGAGGGGGTGATGTAGCCATGACAGGGGTGGTTAGAGATGGAAAGGGAGTGGGGGCAGGAGGCGGGGGCTGGATAGCAGGAGGAAAAGGGGGGAACCTGGAATGAAGGAAAATGGGGGAGCAGTGAATCAGAGCAGGAGGGACAGGGGAAGAGGGAAGAAAGTGCAAGGAGAAGGACCAGTTGGGAGGAAAGGGCAAGGAGAAGGACCAGAAGTACAAGGAGGATACAGTAAAGGGAGCTGAGGGTTTAGGCCAGGGGAGCACGACAAGCAAGGAGGGACTAAACGGAGACAGGAAGAAAGGGAGGACAAGCCAGGCTAGTTTAGCAGATGGGGAGCAGGACCAGTCGCGAGCAGTGAGGTGGGAGTTAGCAAGGTACAGGAGGATACTCAGGAGGAGGAGAGGCATAGGATCGGAGGGGAAGGGGTGGCCAGGGTAAATAAGGAGGGGGCGGCATGTGACACCCAGATAGGGGAAGGAACAAGGAGATGGCTGGGTGTAGGGGCTGGTAGAAAGGATGAGGGACATGGAAGGGGGGAAATGGAGGAAAAGGAGTGGTCAGAGTGCACCTGTTGGGGGATTCTATGATCAGGGGTATCAAATGGGATAGGGAGGGAGAAGTCTGGCCAGTTAGAACAAAATGCTACCCTGGATTAACGGTGCACAGGGCCAAGCATGAGGTATATCAGCTGGCAAAGGATTGTGGGGGTTCCCCAGACATACTGGTCCACCTGGGTACAAATGACATTGAGGGAAATAGCAAGCTAGAGATACAGGCAAGATTCAGGGAGCTTGCCAGGGTCTGTCATGACATAGGATGCACAGTTTCCTTCTCAGAAATCCTGACAGTGCCAAGGGCTAGTGGGGAACACAAAAGGAAGATTAGGGAGATAAACCAGTGGCTCAGGCAGTGGTGTGAGGCCAGAGGGTATGGTTGATGGGAGATTGGGAGACCTGGGAGGATAAGGAGCTGTATGCTGAGATAGGCTCCATCTCAATTTGGAGGGAGGGAATCTTAAGTTGAAAATAGAGGGGTTCATTGGTGAAAAGTGGGGTTTAACTTGTGAAGGGGAGGGATGGGAGAAAAGGCCGAGGGGTGCCGATAAAGGAAGGACTTGTCTCCACTCCCTGGGGAGCTGGAGGAATGCGGAAAAGGCCGACTGGTAAAGTGCAGACCAGGAAAACAGAATCCCATGGGAACATGAGCAGGGGAAATGGAAGTATAGGGAAAGGGTGGAAGGTAGTCCTGCTAAATGCCAGGAGCTTGGGCAATAAAATTCCTGAGCTCCAGGCGATGCTGACTGAGGGAGCAGTGGATGTGGCAGCGGTCACTGAGACCTGGGCCACCGCAGGACACGACTGGGACCTGAACCTGGAGGGTTACACTATGTTCAGGAAGGACATGGGGGAGGGAAGAGGAGGAGGGGTAGCAATGATAGTCAAAAACTGCATTGGCATAGGGGGAGTAGAAGAGGCGGAGGGAACCATGGAGGCAATTTGGGCCACCTTGATAACAAGGGGGGGCAAGAGAGTAAAAATAGGAGTGGTGTATAGACCCCCTGCACTGGCGGAGGAGTTGGAGGAGAGTCTGGTGGCAGATGTTGGGAGACACTGCAGACTGGGTGGTGTTGGGGGACGTAACCATGCCAGGAACAGACTGGGAGACTATGACATCCTCGGTGGCCAGGGAACAGAGGTAGTTGGATGTCTTTCAAGACGCGTTCCTAACTCAGCAGGAGGGGAGCCAACCAGGGAGGCACGGGTACTGGATGTGGTCCTGGCAGACAGTGACCAGATTGGGGGCCTGGAGGTAAGGGACCCATTGGTGGGGAGTGACCATGCCACGGTCTGGTTCTGCCTGGACCTAGGAGGGATAGAAGGCTGCACAAAGATGGAGGTAACTGACTTCAGGGGGGCAGATTTTAAGGAAATGGGAATGATCCTTAAGGAGCATTTGGATGGGATTGGGTCAGACATGGACGCTGATAGTAGGTGGGAAATCATCAGGAGAGGGGTGCAGGATGCTACCAGCACCTGTGCAAGAGTAAGACGAAAATGCGGTAGGGCCCGAAAACCCTGCTGGTGGACCAGGGAGATCCAGGAGGTGGTAGGGGGAAAGAAGGCAGTCTATAGGCAATTCAAGTGCTCAAGGAGTGAAAGGGATCGAGGGGAGTATGAGCTGATGGCTAGAAGGGCCACTAGGATGGTGAGGGTGACTAAGGCAAGAAAGGAGCAGAACCTGGTCAGGGAAATTAGGAGAGGGAACAAGGGGTTCTTTAGATATATTGGGGAAAAATGAAGGCTGAAGGGGCAGATTAGCAGGATTAAAATAGGAGAGAGATGGGCACAAGACCTGGGGGAGCAGGCTGAGGTACTAAATGAGTACTTCACCTCAGTTTTCACCAAGGAAAATGGGGGTGCTGCATCATACATGGGAGGAGACAGTGATACTGAGGAAGGGGGGACCCTTACCGATCGGCGGGTCTGGGGAGAGGGGGAGGCATCACTGGCAGGAGGGAGGAAGGCTAAGCAAGGAGAAGAGGTAGCGGAAGTGGAAACCACAGCAGAGAGAGTGAGGGAAGCCCTCAGGTCCCTCAAGATGGAGAAAGCACCGGGGCCAGATAAATTACATCCCAGAGTGCTGAAGGAACTTGCGGATGTCCTGGCAAAATCTGGGAGCTTTTCACCATCTCTGAGGACGGGTGGTGCCCCAGGACTGGAAGGTGGCGATATAGTGCCTATCCACAAGGCGGAATCAAGGGAGGTGGCAGAGAACTACAGGCCTGTCAGCCTGACATCGGTGGTGGGCAAGGTGATGGAGGGCATTGTAAAGGAGAGGCTGGGGACCTGGAAAAGTCAGGGTGCCTGGATGATAGACAGCATGGATTCGCCCGGGAAATTGTGTCAGACAAACTGTGGAGTTCTGTGACTGGGTGATGAGTGCCTTGGACCTGGGTAGACCAGTGGATGTCCTCTTTCTAGACTTCAGCAAGGCATTTGACTCTGTTCCTCACGGGCCTGTTGGATAAGCTGGGAGAAATGGGGTGGGGAACCAGATGGATAGGCAATTGGCTCCAGGACTGGACCCAGAGGGTCATAGTTGGTGGGATAGTCTCATCCCCAAGAAGGGTCATTAGTGGGTCCACAGGATCAGTCCTTGGGCCCTCCTGTTCAACGCCACATCTCTGACATAAGGACAGGTATCAGAAGTGAGATGAGTCTCTTTGTGGATGACTCAAAACTGGGGTGGTGGTGGATGGGAGGAGGGAGGTGGCCCTACAGGGGACCTGGAGGCTCTGGAAAGATGGTCTAGAAAGTGGAAGCTGAGGTTCAATGCAGGAAAATGCAAGGTACTGCACCTGGGGCCAGAAACCCGGCCAAGTGTACACCCTGGGGGAATGCTACAAGTCTCGATGGCTGAGAGGGACCTGGGGTGGTGGTGGATGTCAAGATGAACAACTCTGAGACTTGTAGGAGGGCAGCAGCCAAGGCCAACAGGATGCTGGGATGCATCGCTAGGGGGATCACCTCCAGAAGGAGGGAAGTGATACTCCCTCTGTATAACTGCTTGGTGAGGCCGCACCTCAAGTACTGCATGCAGTTTTGGAGGTCACACTTAAAGAGGGACATTAAACTCCTGGAGAGGGTCCAGAGGAGGGCAACCAAAATGATTTGGGGCTTGGGGGACAGGACCTATGAGGAGAGGCTCGAAGAGCTAAATATGTACACATTGGAGAGAGAAGGGACTGGGGACATGATAGAGGTCTTCAGGTACATGAAGGGGTAAATAGGGGAGGAACAGTCAGGGTGCTTTGAAGGAAGGAGGAGGGGGCCACTAGAGGGCATGGGTAGAAGCTGGAGGGGGGAAGATTCAGGGGAGAAAGGAGGAGGTGCTACTTCACTGAGAGGGTGGTGGAGCCATGGAATGTGCTACCTAGGGGGCTGGTGGAGGCAGAGACAGTGGAGGGGTTCAAGAGGGGGTGGGACAGATACAGGTGAAGGGTTCTGGAAGCAAAATCCAATGCAGCAAGAATATCCGGAAGTGGGAAGGAAGAAGCCAGAGAAGGCGAGGGGGGCAGCAAGGTCAGCTCCCAGGGTGGAGGCTGACCAAACGAGCAGACGCGAAAGACCGTCAGGCCTATTCTGCTGGCATTTTAGTATGTTAGTAAATCACGGGTCTTTGCTCTGCAAAATAAGACCAGAGAAAGGCAGCTTAAAGGTGCCCATCAAAGCAGAGAATTTGCAGACTGTAAATTCTGTGTTATACTTAGGTTATGAGCACTGTCTAATCAGTGAACTGTTTTACAAGGTGTTAACGAGGTGGAGGCCTAGTTTGACATACATAAAGAAACAGGAGTTGTTGGAGAATGTTCCATACCAGAAAACTAACATGAAAAGCATAGGTATCTGCACATTAAACCTCCAAATAGAGCAAAAAAATAAAAAAATACAACATCCTGTAAAGGTTGTACAAGGACTAAAATCTCCCACGCACCTTGGGCTAGACATCCTTGTACCACTGGGTGTGTATGTTGACCTAGCCAATGATGTTCTTTGGTCATGAATAAAGGGGACCCTTACCCAATAAAAGTGACACCACAGGCCTAGAGGTCTGGACAAACTATTCCTCAAGTGTGCCAGGTGGTGAGTGAGTTCACTACAACAATTACAGGTAATGTCAAGGATTTCTCTCTTAGGGTTAATATAAACAAAGGCCAAGAAATGCCTGACAAGACTATACTATTTGTGCTTGACAAGCAACTTATGGGTTTAAAAATCCACTCCACACCTTGCCTGGACATGAGCAGCAGAGTAATGCACCTCTTGGTACAAAACCCAGTGGTAGCACCTATCACTGTAGGAGCTAATTGTGAATTAGGGGTAGTCAATAGGGGAATACTTTCATGATTTGGAGTTAGTAGTTCCAGGTACTGGGAAGTTACAAAAAGACTTTGTTCAGGATGAAGCAGATGAAGAAATTAGGTCTATACCAAATGGTTTAATTGTTTTACAAAAAATTTGTCCAGCAGATAAGGAAAAAATACAGGCATGCAAAATTAAAAATGATTACCTTGCTCTGTCCACTATGGTTAATAAAACAGAACAATTTAAAGAGGTCCATGCGATTGTTGCTGAAAATGTTTCTGAGATAATAAAAGATGAGGTAAAAATAGGAAAAAATTGACCTTTCCCTGATTTTAAAGAACACGTTGAACAAGCTGTACAAGATTGTAATTGTGAAACAGAAATAGAGAAAGAAAACGCTCCTGAGATGTTCTTTCTGTTTAAAGACATGTTCGCAAAAGATGCTTACAATTAGCGGTTACTGACCTCCATATTACCAGGATGCCTATGGACCCTAGTAAAGGTCCAATTTATGTACACCAGTACAAAATACCACTATCATCTTATGAGGAGGCAGTATAGCTCAGTGGTCTAAGGCTCTGAGCTGCAAATATGGTGACATCCAGCAGACCAAACCTGAGTTTGAATCCCACAGCATCCATTTGCATACTGTGTGACCCTGAGCAACTCACTTAACTTCCTTGTGCTCCCAGGTCACACCTGGAAACAAGCTCTGGCTTAGTGTGCCTTTCCTGGTTAAACAATTTCCCCCAAGAGATACTGAATACCTGGATGAAGCGAGGAATTATAAGACAGGTGAACTCTATTTAGAATTCCCCCATTTGGCCTATATTAAAACCTACAGGAAAGTGAAGGCTCACTATTGACTACAAAAAGTTAAACCAACAGGTACCTTTATCTCGTTGACCCATGACATATTTGGACCACAGTTTTGCCAAAGTTCAGGGTGCAAAATATTTCACTACCCTAGATATAGCAAATGGATTCTGGACATTAAAGGTAGATCCAAAAGATCACCTTTGGAAGGAAACAATATACATGAAACAGGTGTGCATTTGGGTACATAAATTCCTCGGCAGATTTTAATATCTTCCTGCATAAGGCCATGCCTGATGCTAAAAGTAAAAGAAAATCTGGTTTACGTGGATGATGTACTAATCAGAAGCAACACTTTTGAAAACACCTAGCTAAAGTGACATATGTGTTGAACCAGCTACAGAACGCTGGTGCCAAGTTGTCCTTACTAAAGGGACAGTGATTAAAAAATAAGGTAAACTGTCTTAGAAACATAGAAACACAGAAGTTGACAGCAGATAAGGACTGCAAAGCCCATCCAGTCTGCCCATTTCTTTTTCTATCTTATAAATGTGCCATTGGCCTTTGTTCTGTCAATGGCCTATCTATTCATACTCATCTGTATTGCTTCCTTATGCCTATCCCTTGCCAGTTTGAAGCCTTGCACTGTATTCATATCCACCACTTCCTGAGGTAGGCCATTCCATGCATTCACCACCCTTTCTGTGAAAAAGAACTTCCTCACATTACTTCTTAATTGGCCTCCCTGTAATCTCATGCTGTGTCCTCTTGTCCTGCTATTTTTCTTATATTGAAACATGTTCGACTCTTTCGCCTTGTTAATGCCCTTGAGGTGTTTGAATGTTTTGATCATATCACCGCTCTCCCTCCTTTGCTCTAGGGTATACATATTGAGCTCCGTTAATCTGTCCTCATATGTTTTCTGATGCAGTCCCTGCACCATTTTGGTTGCCCTTCTCTGGACTGCCTCAATTTGGTTAATGTCCTTGTGAAGGTGTGGCCTCCAGTACTGCATGCAGTACTCCAGATGGGAACTAACCAGTGCCTTGTAAAGAGGGATTATTACCTCCCTCTTCCAACTTGTGATACCCCCACTAATACACCATAACATCCCCCTAGCCTTACCTACTGCTTTAGTGGTCTGCTTGGATGATTTCAGGTCATTGGTGATGATGATGCCCAAGTCTCTTTCTTCCCTTGTGACTGCCAGCAACTCCCATCCCAGCCTATAGGTGGTTTCAGGGTTTCTCTTCCCTATGTGCATGATCTTGCACTTCTTTGCATTAAACCCTAGTTGCCACTCTTCTGACCATTTTGCTAGTTTATCCCTATCTCTTCTCATTCTGTCCACCCCATCTGGATCATCTACTCGGTTGCAGATCTTGGTGTCATCTGAAAACAGTCAAACCTTACCCTCCAGTCCATCTGCAATGTCACTGATGAAGATATTGAAGAGGACTGGCCCCAGGACTGATCCCTGAGGTACCCCACTTGTGACTTGCATCTCTTCTGACTGTATACCATTTACCACCACTCTCTGTTTTCTGCCTGTCAACCAGTTTTCCACCCAGTTGACCAACTTTTGACCCACCCCAACCCTACCCAGCTTATTAATCAATCTTCTATGTGGAACAGTATCAAAAGCATTGCTGAAGTCAAGGTAGGCGACATCAACTGCCCCCCCTTGGTCCACCACTTTGGTTACCCAATCAAAGGAATCTATGAGATTAGTTTGACAGGACCTTCCTTTTGTAAACCCATGCTGTCTTGGATCCTGTGCGCCTATGGATTCCAGGTGTTGCACTATCCTTTCCTTAAGGAGTGCCTCCATAATCTTGCCCACTACTGAGGTAAGACTGACTGGTCTGTAGTCCCCTGCCTTCTCCCTGCTACCACTCTTGTGGAGCGGGATCACATGAGCCCTTCTCTAGTCTTGTGGGACCTCTCTGCTGCTCAGAGACTCACTAAACAGTTCTGATAATGGCTCTGCTAGTTCCACCCTTAGCTCCTTTAGTACACTGGGATGTATGCCATCAGGTCCCATTGCCTTGTCCACCCTGAGCTTATCAAGCTCTTGTAGGACCCTTTCTTTTGTGAAGGGACTAGTGTTCACCTCCCTTCCCCCTGTGTCCATTTTGCTGAGCTGTGGGCCCTGCCCTACCTTCTCTTCAGTAAATCCTGAGCAGAAGTATCTATTTAGGATAGATGCTTTTACACGGTCCTCCTCCTCACATGCCCCCTTAGCTCCTTTGATCTTAGCAATACCCCCTCTGGACTTTCTCCTTTCAATAATATAGTTATAGAAAGTCTTAGAAACATAGAAACATAGAATTTGACGGCAGATAAGGACTGCTTGGCCCACCCAGTCTGCCCATTCCCTTACCTACTGGATAAGCTGCAGATCCTAGTTAACCAGCAGCCTACTTCTTCCTACCCCCACCCCCCAGAACTGTCTTATGACTATCCCATGCATGCTTGAATTCCACCACTGATTTTGACTCCATAACCTCCTCCGGAAGGCCTTTCCATGCATCCACAACCTCTCTGTGAAAAATACTTCCTTAAATTACCTCTGAGCCGCCTCTATCTTCAAATTGTGCCCTCTTGTTCTTGCACACCTTTTTTGAAAGATGCTACCCTCTTGGACTTTGTTGATTCCTTGAGGTACTTGAAAGTTTCTATCATGTCCCCTCTCCCTCCTTTCCTCGAGGCTATACATATTAAGCTCCTTAAGTCTCTCTTCATATGTCTTCTGGTGCAGACCCTGCACCATTTTAGTTGCCCTCCTCTGGACAGCTTCCATCCTGTCTATGTCTTTGCGGAGACTGGGTCTCCAGAACTGCACACAGTACTCCAGATGGGGTCTCACCAGCTGTCTGTACAGAGGGATAATACCTTCTTCCTTCTTTTACCTTAAAGTCACCTTCTTTTACTGTTTGTGCTAGTGTTTCCTCGGTTTTGGCCTTTGCCTGTCTTACTGCCTTCCCTGCTTCCCTTATGGAAGTTTGGTATGCCTCCCTATCTTCATCCCGCTGCGTTCCCTTATATTTCCTGAAGGTCAGCCTTTTGGCTCTGACCTTTTCTGTTACTGTTTTTGAGAACCAAAGTGGTTTCCTTCTTCTTTTGCACTTCCTTTTCTCTCTAACACAATGGGATGTTGCTTCAAGTATTACATCCTTAATGCTTGCCCACTTTGCCTGTACCCCCTAACCTGTATTTCTTTTTGTCAAGGCTAGCTTAACTCTGTTGGCCATCTTATCAAAGTCAGCTCCTCTGAAGTCCCATATGTTTGCCTTGGATGATTTAGTTGTAGTGGCCAAATTGAACAATACCATGTGATGGTCTCTGGCCCCCAGGTGACCTTCTACCTGGAGATCTCTGATCCTTTCCCTGTTAGTCAGTACTAGATCTAGGATAGCCCTCTCTCTTGTGGGCTGTTGTACTGGTTGTTTGAGGCCCTCCCCCTCAGCATACCAAAGTTGAGGCAGTCCAAATAATTGGCCCACCCAAAACTTTAAAGGAGTTATGCAGCTTCCAAGGAATCTGTAACTACTCAAGACAGCTTATCCAGAACTATACAAAAATTGTTTATCCCCTCACCAGGCTGCTAAAAAAGTCAAAAACCTGGGTGTATGTGTCTGTGGGGGGGCAAAAGAAAGTCATGCAAGCTTTAAAGAATAGTCTTAGTCAAGCACCGTGTCCTGCTTACCCACAAATGGACAAAGATTGTTATCTAGAGACAAAATGCATTGGTAGCAGCATCAGTGCTGTGTTATATCAGAAACATGGTTCAGACAAACGTGTTATTGCTTATGCAAGTATAACCTTAAGTGATGTTGAGAAAAAGTTTTCAGACTGTGAAAAGGCATTGTTTTCCACTGTATGGGCAGTACAATGGTTCAAAAACTACATTTGTGGTAAGAATGTTGTTGTAGAGACTGATCACCAACCTCTTACATTTTGGGGTGCCAGAAACTTAAGAATGGTAATGTATCTAGCAGCAGAATTGTGGCCTGGATCTTAACACTCCAGGATCTATACCTAGAGGTTAAGTATGCAAAGAACAAAAGGAACACAATAGCTCAAGTGTTAGCAGACCTGGAGATGCATGATTGTACCATAGATCAACATCCAGTACAAGAGCCTGATCTATTTCTTAAATTGGAAATGGTATACAAACATGACAGGCACCCCCACTATGATGAAAATGTGTGTGCGAATTTGCCTAGAGTCTACATTGATGGTTGCTTATCCCAGCAAGGTGAAGACCGGTATTCTGGTTTAGGAGTGGTATGGCATGACAATATCCCATGTACTCTTATCAGATAGAAACATAGAAACATAGAAACATAGAATTTGACGGCAGATAAGGACCGCTTGGCCCACCCAGTCTGCCCATTTCCCTACCTGATGGATAAGTTGCAGATCCTAGTTAACCAGCAACCTACTTCTTCCTACCCCCACCCCCTAGAATTGCCTTATGACTGTCCCATGCATGCTTGAATTCCACCACTGTTTTTGACTCCACAACCTCCTCTGGAAGGCCGCTCCATACATCCACAACCCTCTCTGTGAAAAAATACTTTAAATTACCTCTGAGCCGCCTCCCCTATCTTCAAATTGTGCCCCTTGTTCTTGCACACCTCTTTTTGAAAGATTACCCTCTTGGACTTTGTTGATTCCCTTGAGGTACTTGAAAGTTTCTATCATGTCCCCCTCTCCTCCTTTCCCTCGAGGCTATACATATTAGCTCCTTAAGTCTCTTCACATATGTCTTCTGGTGCAGACCCTGCACCATTTTAGTTGCCCTCCTCTGGACAGCTTCCATCCTGTCTATGTCTTTGTGGAGATTGGTTCTTCAGAACTGCACGCAGTACTCCAGATGTGGTCTCACCAGCTGTCTGTACAGAGGATAATAACTTGTTTTCTACTGGTGATGCCTCTCCCTATGCATCCCAGTATTCCCCCAGCCCTCCTTGCTGCCCTCTCACATAGCTTGCCCACCTTTAGGTCATCTGATATGACTACCCCCAGGTCCCTTTCCATTTTTGTTGTTGTTAGTATCTCACCCCCATTGTGTACTCTTCCCCTGGGTTTTTGTTTCCCAGGTGCATTACCTTGCACTTCTTAGCATTGAATCTAAGCTGCCATACATTTGACCATTCCTCTAACCTTGCCAAGTCCCTTCTCATCCTTTCCACCCCACCTTGTGCATCAACTCTGTTGCAGATCTTTGTGCCATCTGCAAAGAGACATACTTTTCCTTCCAGTCCCTCTGCAATGTCCCTTATAAAGACATTGAAGAGGACCGGTCCTAATACTGAACCCTGCTGTACCCCACTACTAACCCCCCTTTTTTCAGAGTGGACTCCATTTACTATTACTCTCTGTGTCCTATTCTCCAGCCAATTCTTTACCCAGGCTGTCATCTTGGGACCCACTCCCAGGCTGGCTAACTTGTATATTATCTTTTGTGTGGGACTGTGTCAAATGCCTGCTAAAGTCTGGTAGGCCATGTCCACAGCCCCTCCCTGATCAACTACTTTGGTCACCCAGTCAAAGAAATCTATCAGATTTGTCTGGCATGACCTTCCCGCTGTGAATCCATGCTGCCTTGGGTCCTGTGCCCTCTGGCCTCTAGATACTCAACAATTCTTTCCTTCAGAAGTGATTCCATCATTTTCCTACCACTGAGGTTAAACTAACAGGTCTGTAGTTTCCGCTTCTGCCTTGCTCCCACTTTTGTGAAGGGAATCACATCTGCCTCCTCCAGTCCTCAGGTACCACCCCATCCTCCCATGATTTGTTAAAGAGGGTAGTCAGAGATGTCACTAGTTCTACCTTTAGTTCTTTTTAGAATTCTGGGATGAATCCCATCAGGCCCCATTGCTTTGTCCACCTTTCAGTTTTAAGAGCTCTTTCAGAACCCTTTCTTCTGTAAATGGGTTGGTATCAACTTCTGTATCCAGAGTGTTTCTACTGTTTGTTTTAGGTACCTCCCCTCTTCCTTTGTAAATACTGAGCAAAAATATTTGTTTAGTATCTCTGCCTTTTCACAGTCACCCTCTGCCCACCCTCCTCCCTTTATTAAGCCTCACTATCCTCCCTTGGTCTTCCTTCGCTCCCTGATGTACCTATAAAAGGTTTTATCTCCTTCTTAACTGATTTGGCTATCTTTTCCCGGTTTGGGCCTTTGCTGTTCTGACTGCCTTCCAGCTTCCTTTTGCTTTAACTGATACAGTTCTCTGTCCTGTTCTTTCTGTGATTCCTTGTACTTCCTGAATGCTTTCTTTTTCTCTTGAACCTTCACTGCCACTTCCTTTGAGAACCATAGTGGTTTCTTACCTCGTTTCATTTTGTTTATTTGCTTTACACAAAGGCTTGTTACCTCTGTGATGGCAGTTTTTATTATTCCCCATTGTTCTTCCACCCCTCCTTCCTGCCCATTTGCTAGTGCATTCCTTAGGCACTCACCCATTTTGGCAAAGTCAGCCCTCCTAAAATCCAGTACCTTTGTCTTTGTATGGCTTGACTCTATTGCTGTGTTTGTTGGGAACCATACTGTTCGATGGTCGCTAGTTCCCAGATGGCTACCCACTTCTACATCTGTGATCCTCTCTTCATCTCCATTTGAGAGAACCAGATCTAAGATTGCTCCCTCTCGAGTGGGCTCCAATACTAGTTGTCTAAGGCATGCCCCCTGTAGATAGAAGCTTGATCCTAAGTCTAACCAATATGCAGAACTGGCAGCCACCTATATAGCAGTACAGACTGCAGTACGACATAAGTTACGAGACATTGTAATTTGTACTGATTCTGACTATGTTAGGCATAATTTCCTTACACATTTACCAAGGTGAAAGGTGAAGGGCATGATCAATTCAAGAGGCAGTAATGTGGTGCATGCTGAACTTATCTTAGCTATAGATTAGTTAGTTCAGGAACATAACTTGGGTTGTTTATTGGAATAAAGTAAAAGGGCACACAAAGATTCAGGGACCAGACAAAACAAGAAATGACCTAGCAAATGCTGTGGTTAGAAAGGGTGCTTTAAATGGAGAAAAATGGAACTTTGTTCCTCCTGTCCAAGCTAGTGTGGATGTGGTTACCCACAGACAAAAGCTACAAGAACAGGAAAAGAAGGTCTTACACTTGTATAGTGATAAGCCCGTTTTTGTTTTGGTGACAATGCAACAAAAGGATGAAGTAGTGGGGAACGTTTTATCGTTTCATCAAGGATCCCACTGAAAATGTGATTTCTGAAAGTGACCTACAAAATAGCTGTGACTTGAGGGCTATGCATAATCAAAAGGATAAATTCCAATTAAGGAATGATCTCTTGGTGAGAGTTGGTTGCTTTAGGCCACAGGGGAATTATGTTACATGCTCAAGAGTACATGGGGGGTTAGAAGAACTTATAAAATGGGCTAAAATATTCCACAATGCTGATTGACTAAAACCTACTTTTAGCAGTGTCCCTATCAGCATGTATTGTGCCAACTGACACTAATTCTGCCAAGCTCAGCCACAACACACAGAAATATCACTGTGCTCAATACCATCCTATCAAAAAATTAACCTACAGCTCTGTCCCAAAGCACCGTGACAACCTAAGCAGATCTCCAACCAAGACAAGAGTGCCACAAAAAAAATAAGCCCTCTATACAATATCCCCCAGTTTCTAAATGGCAAAATTATCTTCCGACTTTGTACCTGTTATTTATTTATTTTTTTGTTCACTGTCCATCTGCCCCTCACCACCACTGTAGACCTCTTAATTCCAGGATTTCAAACGGCACCAAGAAAGCTGTCAATGAACATACAAAACCGTGAGGCCACTGTAAAAATCCCCAAAAATATCCCCTTTTGTGTCCAGCGAAAGAGACATGGCATTTAAATAAATAAAAAACAAACTTGGTCCTCCACCGCGACGACAATGCAGAAACCACCAGAAAAGTGAAAAAAAAAAAAAACACAGATTACGGTGCCCGCCAACAGACATGCTTGGTCACACAGAAGTGCGCTAAAAAATAAATTTTAAATAAAACGGCAACAAAACACATAGACAAAATCAAACTCTGCATACTCTGACTTGTCCTCTACAAAATCAAAGTCAGCAAAGCATAATCAGGGTATTTTAAATTTCGGCAGTCATCCACCGCCATCCACCATTTGCAATGCAGTAAACGGCATGCTCGCTCCCTAAAAACCCCGGCGGCATCCACACAACAACATATGATGCTGCCATTATTTCAAAAACCATAGACTACAGTAATAATTTCACAAAAACAAACCTCACATCAAATTAAATAGCCTACCATGCCACTGCTACTGAACACAGGGGTCTAAAATGGGACTATTTTTTCAATCTTTCCACTATTAAATCTATATCTACACATATATATATATATATATATATATATATATATACACACACACATATTTTACACTTTTTTCTTCCAATAATTACTAAACAGCCCATTATATAAGCGCAATAACACACTCCGAGGTGTGGGTTACATGCTGATATGAGCACGCCCAGGGGCATAAGGCACTCGGTGTAGTACACCCCTGGATGTGCTCTTATCAGCACATAACCCACACCTCATCATGTGTTATTGTTTGCTTATAAAACCTTAAAAGAGGTAGCCTACTGGCCCTTCTTGTACAGCAATGGTGCAGAATATATGTAAGGGTGACTAACATGTTGCAAGTTCCAACCAGCTACACCCAGACATAGAGCACCTCTACAGTCAGAAGTGATCACCATGCCTTGGTCAGACATCCAGATTGACTGGACTGGCCCTGTTACAAGATCTTCAAGGGGTAACCAATACCTTTTGACTGTTACTTGTCTGTTCACAAAATTGGTTGAGTGTATACCTGCTCCAAATAACACAGCCAAACCCACTGCTTTTTTATTAATAAACCATGTGTTTAGTCACTAGAGATTGCCATTAAGAGCAGAATCCAATAGAGGTCCTCATTTTGTAGGAGAGGTAATAGAAAACGTGTGGAAAATTCTAGGGGTACAGAGGAAACTACGTGTCCCATCATCCACAATCATCTGGACAGGTGGAATATGCTAATCAAATAATCATGTATATACTGAAGAAATATATCAGTTCTTCAGGAAAAGATTTGAATGTGAAGTTATCACTAGCATTAATGGCCATAAGGGCCACTCCTAATAAATCTACAGGTGTATCTCCTTTTGAAATGATGACAGAAAGACAAATGGTATTACCTTTGCATCTCCTGTATACTACAGAAAATGTAAATTCAGCATGTGCTACTACAGCACATGAATATGTAACCCATTTAAAACAGCATCTGTGAGAAATCTTTACATTTCCTCAAAATTACTTAGAGAAAAGTGTAAAGGCTTCTAAGTCATGTTATGACATGAAACCTAATCCAAAAGAGTATCAAATTGGAGATAAAGGGTGGGATATTCAGACTGCGCCAGTCAGTGGCACAAGACTGGGCGCAGCGCAACTGGAATGTGCCAGGGCGCTGACAGGGTGATATTCAACAGTGCTGCGCCATGGCTCAGCACCATTGAATATCGCTCTGTGGCCACCCGCATTGTGCATGGCGCAGTGGCACTGCACCAGCGCAAGTGGCCAGAGAGTGTCAGGGGGATGCGCTAGAACAAGTGCCATTGCGCTAGGTGCATCAACTGCGATGTTCAAAGATGCACATGCAAACGTGGCTATAATGCATGCAAGATGCAAATGGGGCCATCTGCATGTCATTATGGCCCCATTTGCATGCAGGTGCGCCCATCCCCGGCGACTTGTGCCTGGCGCCCTGCCAGGCTGCAGCCGTTGGGGACCGACACCCCCTGCACAAGTGGCAAAGCTCCCCACTGCCCGATTGCGGGCATATGTATGAAAAGAAAAGTCCAATATCCCTGGTGGTCCAGTAGACCACTGGCAGCCCGATCACAGGCATATGTATAAAATTAGAAGGTCCTATATCCCTGGTGGTCCAGTGGACCACTCGCAGCCCGATTGTGGGCATATGTGTAAAATTAGAAGGTCCTATATCCCTGGTGGTCCAGTGGACTGCTGTAGCCGGTAGCTGGCATGTATAACAATAGAAGGTCCTATATCCTGGTAGTCCGGTGGACTGCTGCCGCAGCCCGATCACGGACAGAAGTCTAATGAAAGATTAATCCACATCCCTGGTGGTCCAGCGGCTACTCTCTCCCCACCTCTCACTGGAGCCCCGCCACCCCGCCTCCCCTGGCAGTGGCAGGCGGCAGCCCTCACTTCACATGCCACCCCGCCACCCACTGACTGACTGCATAGTACGGTTGCACGCCCACTGGTCCACAGCATGGGCCAGGTGCAGACTATACTGTACTACAGTCTAGATATGTGATCTGTACTGTGTAGTACAGTATGGTTCGCATGCCCATTGGCCCACGCCAGCACCCAATGGGCATACAGCTGTACTGTACGCAGTTAGTCGGCAGGTGGCCGGGCAGCTTATGGGTGGGGAGCTGCCACCCACCGCTGACCGGGGGAAGGGTGGTGGGGCTCAATGGGAGGGTGGGGAGGAGGTACCGCTGGACCACCAGGGATGGGGATTAATCTTTCATTTGACTTCTGCCTGCGATCAGGCTGCGAGCAGTCCACTGGACCACCAGGGATATAGGACCTTCTATTTATATACATATGCCTGCGATTGGGCTGCAAGCGGTCCACTGGACCACCAGGGTTATAGGACTTTCTATATGCATACATATGCCCGTGATCGGGCATAGGGGGCGCTACCCGACAGAGCTTGGGTGGCCACCCACAACTGGCTGCTGCCATGTTGTGCCCTGAAATATGGCAGCTCACCTGTGGGTGGCTGGCTGTTGCTCCTTTATTTTTTGGATCAACTGTATGTGGTGCATGTAGGGGTTGTGCCAGATAGGCTCCGCGACATCCCGGTTTGAATATCGGGATGTGCGGGTATGCATGGGCACGCCTACTTGCACCACTTCACTACTGATAAGCTCCCGCATCAGGATTTGTGCCACGCACATTCCCCTTTTGAATATCGCGCTGGAGTGCATCAGTGGCTTGCGCCATGCGCAACCCTTCTGAATATCACACCAACAGTGTTTTACTTTAACTATAGTAGGAATAAAGCCAAGGTCAAGAAGTTTCTTCCAAGTTGGCAAGGACTCTGTTGTCACTGACAAAATCTCACCTGTAGTGTACCAAATTAAACTAAAAAAGAAAAACACCGGAGAGGTAGTACCTAAATGGGTTCATATTAATCAGTTAACACAATATTGTGAATGCAACAAAACATTGAAAGATATTCTGAGTGAATCTAAAAGTGGTGATCTGGAACTAGAGTCCAGTTAAAATGTTAATTGCAATATTGATCCTGGAAACTGATGAATACAGAGAATTTGTTGTATTTGTGAAATGTTTAAACATTGTAAAAATTGTTACAACAGTTAAAGGTGTATATAGTTGTAATCATGTTTATCCATGTAGTACAGTACATATTTCTATGTCAAAAAGGTACATCTCCAATGATGTCACATCCGATGATGTCATATGTGATGATTTCATGCTCTGATGATGTCATAAGTTACCACATGTTGATGCAACTTTGTGTTCTATGGTTAATTTTCCCTGCAGTGCTTGAACTATATACCCATATAGTAGGATTATAGTTTTGAATTACAAAATGCATTTTTGGGGTGCATTTTTAATTCAAAAGGGGGGAAATGTAGGATCAAAACTGTTATTACAAATATTTTATTATTATAATTTTTATTATCATATTATTAATAATGTATTAATTACTATTTGATATTCCTTATAAATGTTTAATTGATATGTTAAGGTAATTGGGAGGCATACTATAACTTCTGGTTAAACGTAATGTCTATATGAGTTTCTAGTTGCAAAGAAAAAAGTTTGCTTTCAATTTTTTTAAGTACATCCTAGAAGCCAAAGGGATGATGCATTAGGCCTAAGTTTTTACAGAGCAATATTATAGGACTCTGGAGACACTAGCCCAGAGACAAGAGGGTCCATCTGCATTTTTTAAATGCCTTAAGCTAGGTAACCTTGACAGCCAGATAAAAAGCATTGCTGAAGGTCCTGCTGTGCCAGCCTGTATCTGATACAGCCTATACTATGTTCCTTGGAAATAAAAGAAGTAAAGTATAGACTTGCATAGGAAAATGAAGTCTTTAGCCTCTTGCAAGACTACTTTTCAAGTTGCTGACCTAAAAAATTTCAGTCTATAGAGGAAATTGCAACTGCTTATTCATTCAAGTGTTATGAATATAGCTGCTGGAGAAAAGAAGATATGTTTAAAATGTTTTAAAACATCATTCTTTAAAAAACAAACAGACTTGTTTAGTCTTAAAAGGAAGCTGACCGTATGACCTTTCTAAGGACATAACTTTTGATTAAGTACCCAAAAACAGAATGTAGTCACTTGGCATTGAGAGTTTCTCAGTGAGCTCCAAGCTGCATGAGGTCACATTTCATTAAACACGAAGAAGCCATGTACTTGTACAGAGATCTAATGTTCTAAAGACTTTCCTAAAGAATTTTATAAACAAACCCTACATTATTCCAAAGCCTAGAATATTTAGAACAAGACTATCTCTTTATTATGAAAAATGTTGCTAAAAATATAAAGTTATAGCCTTTAATAGCCTAATTCAGGAAATACTGATCCTAGAAATATGGAAAATGGGTTAAAAGACTCCTTTCAATGAAATAAATTCAAAAATGTTGGTTTAAAAGTTATATTATTTTGCATAAAGAAGTTATAAAAGAAAAATAATTTCAAGTATAAAAGTGGACCTGAAGATAGTGGGAAGTCCTTAGGGTGGTGAGAAATGCCACCTATATATCATCTGCAAGAACCAATCAGAGTCTGGTGATGATGTCACTCAACCTGAAAACATATAGCTGAATTTGGCCAAACCCACTTCAGAATTGCATGATTCTTCATTGGTTGTTTTAGTAATTTTGGTTGTTTTAAGACTGTTACTAGGCCAAAAGCCTGAAGCCATACTTGCTTGGGATCAGCATCTGGTTTAAGCCATTGTATCCACCAGGGGGTGCTAAGGACAAACTTGAAAGTCTGCACAACATTGCAATGAGGTCCAGCTGCAAAACTACTGAACTTGTTACAGAAATGACTTTTTCCAATACTGGATAAAGCAAAGCCTATGTTTTACATGCTAAGTATCTTGACTGAAGTAATGTTTTGGAATTTCTGCTAAAAGCCTGGACAACAGACTGACTTTGAAATTCATCAGTCAAAGCAAGCATGCAGTGCTGCTGGATAACAATGAGTCCAGAGTTGAGGGTTTGAGCAGAAAGGAACTGAAACAGGAAAAAGTCATAGAATCCAGTTACCAATACAACTCTCCTATTCACAAGGAAAGCCTTTGCTGCAAACTGTAGTGCTATGGAACTGTTAAAATCTTGTTCACTGACTTTTCCTGCCAAAATCTTAATAAGTGACTTTTGATACTTCATGACATCTGAAGCAAGGAGGATCCAGCCTACACTGCTTTAATGATGCCAGAAGAGTCTACAGTCCTGGGTTCAAGGAAGAGAAAAGATAAAGTACTACAGCCAAGCCACTGAAGGACTTTCATCATCCACAAGAGGCATTTCTCACCAAGATTTTAAAAGTTAAAAGGAAAGAAGACCAAGCCTACAGATAACCAGAAATGTAAGTATTATTTTAATTATTTCAATTGTAATACTTTAATTTGACATCTGGAAAGGTAATGTAGTGAACTTTTAACTACAAAACCTTGGGTATATAGTTAAGCTTAAATTTAAACAAAAAAAAAGAAATAAATTTTGCATGCTATGGAGTTTTAAACTAAATTTTATAAAGAGATTTAATCTGAGACTGGGCCATGTGTGTGTGTGTGTGTGTGTGTGTGTGTAGGTGGTAACTAAGCATTTCACAAAATCACTGTCCATGTGGTCAGAAAACTTACTGATAGGCCTCACTTTTACCACAATAAAAACATACAATGTCTATGACTTGCACCCCCCCCCATTTGGGTCACTGGAGAGCAGGTCTTGGGACTTAGGGAATTACACCAGGCCTGGGATTATACCTTTTTGAAGTGGAGGGGTAAGTAATATTTCACCACTTGACCACTTAATCATAGCAGCACATTTTTTCCCATCCCACCAAAGTCCTTTCCTCCCCTCTTCTGAAGGGATCTTCTCCTTGTGTCACCACCTGAGGGTTGTAATGGGTTCCACTCTTCGTGACAACCTCCGGTCTTTTAGCTTCCAGGTAATGCTACATGATTTTCACTGTTGAACTCAGAGTGGTCCATTCATGTCAGCTTACCCAGTCACTGTCTCAGTCTGGTAAATTGTTGTGGTACTGCTCCACTACAATGAAATCCATAATCTCCTCTTTAGTGTGTACCTCTGGTTTTAACTACCAAGTAACAATACCTTTAATTTTTGTGCCAGCACTCTAGGTTGTGTTCTAACCTTGAAACCCAAGGTGTTAAAGTTCCATTGGTAACTCTCTTTGGTTATTTTGACTTAGTATAAGATAGCCGCTTTTACCTGATTATAGTCTTCAAAGGCAGTGGCAGCTTAGCTTCTGTAGGTGGCTTGGGCATCTTCAGTCAGGTATGGTGCAATTTGACTAGCCCAGTTTTCTCATGGTCAGGCAGTGGCACTGGCAACTCTCTCAAAAAGTCATAAAGTAGGCCATGCAGTCATCCTCAGGACCCATTTCTGTTAGCATGGTGTGGGGTCCTACAGCGATTGGATTCCCTGTGACCTGGAGCTGGGGCACAGTTTCTTTTTCTGTTTGCAGCATCTGTTGCTGCTGGTCTCTCTGCGCCTGCTAGGCCATACAGTGTCTTTGTATATGGATCTGTTATTGTTGTTCTGACGACCTTTTCAATACTATGTCCAAGTCCATCTTTCTCCTATTTAGACAAGGGGAAGTTTGATCCCACTGCTAAAGCCAACTGTATGTGACAGGGCAGTGAACCAGGTGGTTTCTGAGGCACACTCAAAGAATGCATTCTGGGCACCAGTTTAAAGCAAATGAAATCTGCTTTACTCACAGTAACACAGAAAAAGAACAAAAAAAAAACAGCTTGTATTCCACTTAATAAATAGTTCTGTGTCTCTCTCTTTCTCTCCACTTAACAGAAACAGAAATCTCTGTCTCTTGCTGTTGTCCCCGTTGTTTGTTATCACCCCAACCCACCATGAGGTACATCCAATACCCAGAATAGGAGGTGCAGTTAAGTCTTAAAGGGCCTACCTTAAAGCAATATGGGTTTGGTACAAATCCTACCACAGCTCTCATCAAAACCTTTGATGCCTGTGTTGCAGGGTTGTGAAGTGGTTTACAGGTGAAAGGAATGTGACAGACATACACTCTGTCACAGGCAGCTTGAAGCTGGTCTGGTTAAATGTTTTATATTGTTTTTTTTCTCTCTGTCTCTTAAGCTGATGCTCACAGGGCAACTGTCTCTCTCTACACCCCAGCTGTGGTAGACCCCATATAATTTGTTTTACATAATATCAGCAGGTTAAATGACCCAGTGAAGTGGAAAAATATTTTTCACCAGTTACATAGACAGTTTCCCCACTTACTCTACTTACAGGAGACACACCTTTCCCTGCAGGAACACTCTAAACTGAATGGGGGTGGCACTACATTGTAAATGCTTCCTCTTATAGAGAAAGTAAGCGCTGTGGTATGGAAATAATAATTCCATCGGTCACCCTATATACATTACCTAACCAACACATTGATTCTTAAGGTGGATATGCAATTTAACTGGTTGCCTTTTTGCAGTAGAGGTCACCTTAGCTAGTGTTTATTTTCCTGCAAACTCAGACAAGAAAGTATTGCAATCATTCCCAGGCAAGATTATGGACCTTCTCCATGGTCTGCTCATAATGGGAGGGGACCTCAACATAAGTATGTCTGTTGATCGAGATACAGCTCATCCTGTGCACTTCCTTGCTTACCCAGCCCAAAACTGTTTTAGAACATATTTCATCAACTTATTGCAGTTGCTGCACAGATCAGGGCTTCACCTCTCTGATCCAGGCCAGGCCCAGAGTTCTCCTGGTCAGCCGCTGACTTGAACCCAGCCATGGCCTACCAGTAGCAGTGCTACAGCTGTTTAGGAGCAATTTTTCATGGCCCAGCAGAGGCTTGCTTTAAGCCAAAGACTCAAATTAATACTTAGCCTTAGCCCTATTAAAACCTAATGTATTCTGTTAGCTGTAAATCTGTTAGCCTGCCAGATAGTCAATTCTGTATCATTACTGGGCTCAGTTTGTAAAAAAATCTCAGACTGTACAGCTGTGTAGCATTCCTATTACCAGCAAAATTTAAAAGGGTACTAGTTGGGCTCTGTGAGTTGTTACTGTATAGCAATTTTCTATCAGCCCTGCTTTTGTTTGCCTAGTCAGGTTAAGAAAATTGTTAATACCAAAGTGATTACAGCCCTCTGTCTGACTCTTTCTGTAACTAGACACCCTTACCTGGTAAGCCTCTTACTGGAATCCCTATGTTTTTGCCTGTTACTCTTATCCCCTTTCTCTCCTAAATCTACAATTTATTTCAGAATACTTTCTTAAATTAAATCCCTCTAACTTCTTCCCGCCGGAACCTTTCTCTGAATCACCCCCCGGGGCCTCTCTATCCCTAAATCCCTAGTTACTGTAACTTAATTGCTCCTTAAGTGCCCTGTTGTTTCTTTGTCTCCCCCGCTGTCTGCTCATGCCCACCGATTACTAGGGCTCCTATACTTAATTTCTCTTCCTGCTTGTTTGCTCACTTTCAGCCAGACACCCCAGCCACCAGCGGGATCTCCAAGAGGGATGAGGCAGCAGCCCATGTCCCCTCCTCACCCAGCAGACCGCTGCCCCAGTACAAGTACAAGTACATGGTAAGCTCTTGTGCTGAGACTGGGCCGAACCCCCGGCTATGGCTCCTCTCCTGATTGGATGTTTCTCAGGCTCAGTGCTGCTGATTGGCTGACCGCCGAGCATAGTGGCTCCCCATTGGCTGGCTGACTTAGCCAGGCTTGTGAAGCTCAGAAGCATCCTTCTGTGGAAATGCGGCTAGACTCGGAGCTCTCCTGTTCAGCCTTTGACTTGAACTCAGCCACGGCCTGCCAGTGGCAGTGTGGCATCTGTTTAGGCACAATTTCCACGGCCCAGCAGAGGCTCACTTTAACCCAAAGACTCAAATTAATACTTAGCCTTAGCCCTATTAAAACCTGATGTACTCTGTTAGCTGTAAATCTGCTAGCCTGCCAGATTGCCAATTCTGTATTGGGCTCAGTTTGTAAAAAAAAATCTCAGACTGTACAGCTGTGTAGCATTCTTATTGCCTGCATAATTTATAAGGTTACTGACTGGGCTCTGTGAGTTTTTACTGTAGCAATTTTCTGTCAGCCCTGCTTTTGTTTGCCCTGTCTGGTTAAGAAAGCTGCTAGTACCAAAGTGATTACAGCCCGTTGTCTGACTCTCTCTGTAACTAGACACCCTTACATGGTAACCCTCGTACTGGAATCCCTATGTTTTTGCCTGTTACTCTTAGCCCCTTTCTCTCCTAAATCTACCATTTAATTTGGAATACCTTCTTAAATTAAATCCCTCTAACTTCTTCCCGCCGAAACCTTTCTATGAATCACACCCCCGGGCCTCTTTATGCCTAAATTCCTAGTTAACTGAATTGCTTCTTAAGTGCCCTGCTGTTTCTTTTCTCCCCTGCTGTCTGCTCATGCCCACTGATTACTAGGGCCCCTGTACTTAATTTATCTTCCTGCTTGTTTGCTCTGTTTCAGCTGGAGGCCCTTCATGGGTGTGCCAGTCTCAGCCACTAGCGAGATCTCCAAGAGGGATCAGATGGCAGCCCACATCCTCTCCTCACCCAGCAGACTGCTCTCCCAGTCCAGGTATGTGGTAAGCTCTTCTGCTGAGACCAGGCTGAATCCCTGGTTATGGCTCCTTTTCTGATTGGACATTTCTTGGGGCTCAGTGCTGCTGATTGGCTGACTGTCAAGCAGAGTGGCTCCACATTGGCTGGCTGACTTAGCCAGGATTGTAAAGCTCAGAGGTGGCCCTTCGTGGAATTGTGGCTGGGCTCGGAGATCTCCCAGTCAGACGCTGACTTGAACCTAGCCACGGCCTGCCAGTATCAGTGCTGCATCTGTTTAGGTGCAATTGTTTGGCCCACCAATCTTCTTTTTTTTTTTTATCATTCAAAGTTTATTAATATTTTCAACATACAGAAGATGACACATCATGTTTGATACAGAAGCAAATCAAATTTTAGCAATGTATATGATATGCCCTCTCCCCCCTCCCCCACCCTGCAATACTGGACCAATCCTAATCTGACAGATTCTAACATGTGTCCCATCCCCTCTTTCCTCACCTCCCACCCTGGCCCACCAATCTTAATTAAATACACATTAGCCACTCTCCCTCAAAGCCTCCTTTTGCTTACTTGCAACAAAACTGCTCCCCCTGTGTAATTTCTCCTATTCCTTTCTCACCTTTAAAACAACCTAAACTGCCATCTTCCCCCCAGTTCTCTACCAGCTTACACCAGCTTACACCTCTAACAACTTGTCTCTAAATACAGTTACCTTTTAGGGTTTCAATTAGACGCTAACCCTCAAAGTGCTCCCCCCCAACTGCAAATTCCCCTTGTGCACCATCCCTGCCTTTTTCCTCAAAGGCCAAAATATGATCCTCCTTAAAACCCACTGCCTAATACTATCAGTGCTGATACTAGCTCCCTCAACAGTAAAGAATCACTCCAAATGTACACCTCAATATGAATATGACCCCTTTCCTAGTGCACAGCAGAATGACAATTTACCATCAATTCTCTGCCCCAGACTGTAATGCTACAGTATCAAAACCTGAAAAACTCTAAAACCACTAATGCACAAATGCCTTTAACCCTTAGCAACATACCTCCTACTGCAAGGGTCCATAAGCCCAGAAGCCATACTGGCTATCCCCTCCCTCCACCTGGTATTGCTGTACTCTGTGCCTACCCAAGTATCAAGTGAAAAAAAACATGTTGTTTAAGTAGTAATTTGTGGGTTTTTGTTGATTTGGGGTTTGGTATTTTGTTAAAGTGTGGGTATTATTATGTTTAAGTTGCCCTCCAATCTGTGAGAGAGACTGGTAAGGTGTATTATTATTTTTTGTTTATTTTGTCTCTTGGTTATTTAGTATTTGTGACTTTGAGTGTTAGGCTCCTGGGTATGGGTAGATAGACTTGTGTTTTAAGAATGTGTAGGGAGGGTCAAAAGACGGTCAGACAGTATTCCGCCACCAGGCTCAGGGTATTGCACCCCTTTGACTGCCCCTTTTTGCCAACTGAGATTTACAAATGTTGCCAATCCCTAGGGATTACCAGGAAGTTCAGGAAGAGGGTCAGAACTGGGCTGGGGGGGATGGAAAAGGGGGAATGTATTGGGGTGGTGGGGACCAGGTGACACCCTGGGGTGAAATGGTGCCAAGACAGAGGTAATCCCTGTCTTGTTCCCATACCCAAGGGCCTAGCAATTGATGCTGGTCAGGAGTAGAGGTCTTCCCCAGCATGTCATCCAAACTGGGCGGTGTTATGTAATGCTAGGTCCATCAAAAACAAGAGAGCCATTAGAGCTAATTTTGTTGAAAAGGTGGACCTGGCATGCATCACTGAGATCTCGCTGGACAAAAATGCAGGCGCAGTATTGGCTTCTGCAGTTCCAGCTGGGTTCTCGGTGTTTCACTGCCTAAGGTTGGATCATAGGGTGGGATTGTAGCCATCATTTTTAAGAGTGAACTAGGCCTTGTGGATGTTCCAGTGGGGACCACCAGATCCTTTGAGTATGTCATGGGTTAGGGTGTAGGCTGTAGGATACTCCTCAGTTACCATCCACCAGGTGATGAGGACATATTCCTGCAGGAGATTGCGGACTTCGTCATCGACAAGGTGTTGAAGTCTCCCAGATGGATAATTCTGGGAGACTTCAATGCCTGGGTCGACGATGAACTCTTGCAGTTTGGTCAAAATATCCTTCAGCTAATGATAATGCTGGGCCTTACACAGGTAGTTACCTCCTCTACCCATAGAGGAGGTCACTCATTGGATCTGCTGTTCCTCCTGGGGATGGAGATCACTGATTTGGGGGTGGAACCAGTCAGTTGGTCTGACCATCACGCCATAGGGTTCAATTTCGGGGCCCCCCCAAATGGACCTACCCCTTTGGAGATGGTCTGGTACCGCCTTTTGAGGGGAGTTACCCCAGATGGTCTATCGGTGGTGCTGGATCTATCAGGATTGCTGGGTGAAAGCGCAAATCCAGGGGACCTCGTACTAGCCTATAATAAGGCAGTGGGAGATGCCTTGGACTTGATTGCTCCTGTTCGTGTTCGACCACTTACTCTTTGCCCAAGGTCCCCTTGGTATGATGGGTCCTTGAAGGAGTCGAGGTGAGTTGGTTGAAGGCTGGAGAGAGCATGGCAGAAATCCAGCCTGGATGCTGACAAGCTTAGTTTGATGGAACATTATAAAGGCTATCAATCAGAAATCACCCTTAAGAAGGCAGAGTTAGTGTCCAGGGAGATTTCTGCTGTGCAGAACCGACTGGCTCAACTTTTTTGAACTGTTGACAGATTGTGTAATCCAATCTGTCTCCAATCCGGAAGAGCTTTTTCACAAATTAAGTGTGATGAGCTAGCTCAGTTTTTCGCAGATAAGGTTGCCAGCATCAGGTCTGGAATCGGCCCAGCTCTCTCTATGAAGGGTTGCGGAGGTCGATGGGAGGTAGTGAGCACCCAGTCTATCTGGATGGATTTCAGCCAACCAGAATTCATGGACATTGTGAAGATTGCCCATACTTTGCTCCCAACCTGTTGTAGTTTGGATCCAGGCCCTGCCTCCCTTTTAGTGGGATGTGTACTGTAGATGTTATCTGCCCAATCCTAGCTGAAATTGTATGGTGATCCTTGGAGAGGGGAATCTTTTCAGACCCCCTAAAGGAGGCGGTCATTCGACAACTCCTTAAAAAACCCTCCTTGGATCTCGTCGATCCAGCTAACTACCGGCCTGTCTCTATCCTGCTCTTTGTGGGGAAGGTTATTGAGAAGGTGGTTGCGCTGCAACTGGATGATCACCTGGTAACTCACAATGTCTATGAAGCTCTCCAGTCTGGTTTCAGGAAAAGGCATAGCCCGGAGACTGCTCTTGTTCGGGTATTAAATGACCTCCTAATGGTGAGAGATCGAAAGACTTGTACCATCTTGGTCCTTCTTGATGTCTCAGCAGCCTTTGACACTGTGGACCATGAGATGCTATTGGAGACCCTGCGGTTCCTTTGTGGACTGTCAGGTACAGTCCTCAAATGGTTTCGATCTTTCCTCATAGGCAGGTCTCAGGGGGTGGTCACTGGAATTTATTCCTCTGATGCTGTCCCCCTGTCCTGCAGGGTGCTGCAGGGCTCCATATTGGAGCCCATGTTGTTCACAGTGTATATGCTGCCATTGGGAGATATCATTAGGCAATATGGCTTGAGTTTTCACTGCTAAGCAGATGATACTCGGCTGTATATGTCCTTTGTGCCTGGACAGGTTGATGCGATCTCTATGCTAAATAGTTGCCTCTCCAAGATCAAAGACTGGATGAGTTCGAGTTGGTTGAGACCAAATCCAGATAAGACTGAGGTGTTGGTTGTGGATCCGGGTCACTCAGGGGCAGGTTTTGGGGCTGGGCACTTGTTTGGCTTATGTCTTGATCATGTCCAGCTCATTGCCTCATATCAGGTCCATAACCTGGGAATTATTTTTGATGACGGCTTGACCCTGAAGTCTCAGGTGTCAGCTGTGGTTAAATCCTCATTTTACCATCTGAGGAATATCGCCCGGGTGAAACACCTGATTCCACCGGGCGACCTTCCAACATTGGTCCATACATTCATTACCACTCATCTTGACTACTGCAATGCCCTCTACCTTGGGCTGTCTGGGGTTGATATCCGCCACTTGCAGCTAGTGTGGAATGCTGTGGCCAGCTTTTAGACTGGTACCTGCAGGACCAGTCATATTATGCCTTGTGCTGTGTGAACTGCACTGGCTGCCAGTTCAGTGGTGGATCACCTACAAGATAGGCTTACTTACCTTTAAAGTCCTACATGAACAGAGACCTGACCACCTGAAAGATCTCCTGATTCCCTACTCCCCCAATCACCCTCTCTGATCTGACGATGAGGGATTGCTACAGATTCCCAGGGTTAATCTTAAAACATCTGGAGCTTGTGCTTTTTCATTTGCAGCACCAACCCTTTTGAATTCTCTGCCTCAGCAGTTAAGAGAATGCCTGACTGTCAGCAGTTTTAAATCTATGCTGAAAGCGTATTTATTTTCTTTGGCCTTCCCTGATTAATTAATTGATTGATTTTAAATAATTTATTATAGCATCTGTTTTATACTGTAATTTTATATTATGTACAACGCCATAAAAGTAATGCTCGGCAAGAACAGGAAAACTTTAATTATAGTCTTGGTCTATATTACTCCCAAGAACAAGCTGTCAGCTTCAAATCTGTCATTGACTACCTCTCTGATCGGTGTCTAAACACTGAGCTGATAATTGTTGGGGACTTTAATATCAACTGGTCTTCCCCTGATGCTGGCCCCTATAAGGACTCATTATCCTCACTCAACCTCGTGCAACTGATTGACACCCCTACTTGGCTTAATTACTGGACAGGCACGGGCTCCATAATTGACTGGTTGGTCACAAACTGGCCTGGTAGACTAACCTCATCTCAGTTCTCCCAGACTCCCTCAGTGACCACTCCCCTATAATTTGCAAATGGTCTAATAAGGCCCCAAAGGTACCAGCCAGAACTGTTAATATTAGACTCCTGAAGAAAGGCAAACTGAAAGCTCTATGAGTGCACCTCAGCCTCCAAGATTGGAGCTTTATTGACCACAACACTGACATCAACACTGCCCTTGAATGCTTTATAAGCAAATTCAATGAAGTGTGCTATGTCTATACCCCTACACCAAAAGAAGTATCCGTGATTATGACAGCCCTTGGAACACACCACAGCTGCTAGCCCTCATGAAACATAGAGATGCCCTGTGGTGCAAAGCTAGAAACTCTGGTACCCCAACAGACTACCAGAATTATAGAACTGCCCATAATAAGTGCACCTGGGCTATACGTAAGGCCAAAAACAATCACTTTAAAAGTGAACTGACAAACTCCTGTGGCGACAGCCGACGGTTCTGGGAGAACAACAAGTCTCTAACCAGCAGACCTAATAAAACTACCCCCATCTTCTTGAACATTGAGGGTCAGCCCATGCAGGATCACAATCACATAGCAATGTCTTTAACAAGGCTTTTACCGATCTCAGCGGTGTATTGCCACCTAGCTTCCTCCAACTCTGGTCCAATACTTACACCTCACAAAACTCATGGACCCAAACTAACTCCCACCTGTCTACCTCAGAGTTGTCACCCCTCATGAGACTAAAAAGTACCTCATAAAAGCTCTCGGAAAATCCAGAACTAGCAGTGATCAGCTAGACCTCAAACTAGTTACTCTCACCCTGGACATAATTCTCACGCCCCTCACCAAAATCCTAAATCTTTCCCTGGTATCTGGCAAATTCCCATGGACCTGAAAGGCATTGGTGGTTACCCCTGCTTACAAAAGTGGTGACAGAGCCAACTTTGCAAACTACCACCCAATATCAATCCTACCCCCACTCTCCAAGGCTTTAGAGTGAATCATTTCCAACCAACTGACAGCATATTTAGACAAACATAATCTACAATGCTGGCAACAATACGGCTTTGAAAAACGAATACAGTACCACAACCACTCTAATAGAGTATAACAGCTTTATTCACAACGCCCTAGACAGAGGGTTGTTGGTGGGGGCAACATACATTGACCTCACGAAGGCCTTTGACACCGGTAATCATAATCTGCTCCTGGATCAACTCTCCCATACCGGCCCCTCCTCTGAATAAGTAGCATGGTTCAGGAGCTACCTCACCAGGAGGGTCCAAAAAGTAAAAATACTAGACTCCTTCTTCGATAACCCCAGTGTCATCACAGGGGTTCCCCAAGGCTCTATCCTTGGTCCCTACTGTTCAGTCTGTTTCTAAACAACTTCCCACAGTCAGTAAACAACCAGGTTCTGCTTTACGCAGATGATGCTGTTCTATATTCTTGCAATGCCAACCCCACTATCCTTGAAAAGCAAATGCATGCTAATTTCTCCACCATTGAACATTGGTTCCTTCAATCTAAATTACTCCTTAATTATAAAAAAAAAAAGACAATATTATTCGCATCATCACATAACAAACACTGTACCCAACATCTTCACATTCTTAAGAATCAGAACTCTTCCCTTGAAATGGTTCAAACTTTTAAATACCTGGGAGCTACACTAGACCCTATCTTTTAACCAACACATAGACATAGTCACAAGGTCGTCCAATGCAAAACTGGGACTACTGTACAGATATCATCAATGTCTGACTGCAGAAGCACTAAAAACTGCTGTAAACAGCTCAGTCCTCTCAGTGATAGACTATGGGCTAGCAGTCTATGAGGCTGCCTCCCAATCCTCTCTAAAATGTATTAGTACAATGCTTAACAAAGCATGTCAACTAGCCCTAGACGTACCCTGCCTCAGTCACACCTGTGAGCTATACTCTCAGATGAGATGGCTCAACCTTGACAGCCGCATTCAGTATCAAGTACGCCTGCTGTCCAAGAAATCTACTCTTGGACTCACCTCTCCAGGCTTGCAAAGTCTCCTTAGCTAGCCCAACACCATCAGATGTACTAGGGGTACAAACAACTCAACCCTAAGCATCCCCTTCTGCAGAACCATGCAAGATCTATGTCTTATGAATACCGGGTGCCGCTATGGCTAAATGCGCTTGACATAGACATCATGAAAGAAGAAAAACTGGGACCTTTTAAATCTAAACTCTGTGCGGCCCTAACTACAAACAGTAACTGTGATTGTGAGACCTGATCCCCACCCATCTACCCTTCTCTTTTCAGCCATCCACCCTTCCAACTTGCCCGCTGGCCTTGCTCCTCTCACCTCCCTACTCTCTGAGTTCCCACCCTGGCTTCTCCCCTCCCTCCTTCCCCTTCTCCATTCCCCTGCCCTGCTTCCTAGTGACACTCCTTTTCCCTCTTCCCTCTCCTCCCTTCCATATTACCTCCTCCTGTTTCTTTCCTGTCCCCCACTCCTCCCACCCCTACTCACTCTCTACCCTGACCCATCTTCACTCTTCCTCCCCTCATCCCCACCTCTCTGCCCATAGGCCATCCCTCCCTCCCTGCCCCTCCCTTTTACCTTACCCTGTTTGACTCTCTTCCTCTTTTTTCTTTTGTTTACTTTCCCCACATCATCCTAAATCACTCAGCCCCTATTGGCTTCAGGGTCTCTGCCCTGCACTTCTCCCCTTGGGAGCATAGTCCTCCCAGCTGTCTACTCCCATTAGCACTTCAGACAAAAGAACTGTTACCCAACATGTTCTGGCTACCTAGATTAGTGTTTAGATAAGTGTCCACACAGCCAATCTCATCTTTAGCTCAGATGCACATTTGTATCTTCTGGCACATCCTATATTGATAACTATCTCTTTGTCAGAACTGGACCAAGTAAGCTTGCCCTGGTTACACTACTGTGTGTTACCCTCTCACTAATGAAACTGTCTATATCAACATATATTGCATAACAGTACCAATTGAACCTGTTCTTACATTTTTATGTTGGCACGTGTCCGCAGCCAATATCTTCCGACAGTGTGGGGAGTTGGAGGCACGGTCGCTGTTCGGTGAATGCAGGGCAAGCACCAGTAGGTGCGTCCCACATTGCCCAATCAGCCAGCATCTCGATTGCCACACCATGCGCACATAATGGGCGACACATCTAAGAAAAGGTCCACTGCAATCCGAGCAAAGCTCGCAGATGCAGCGTCCTTTTCTTGCCGTGCTCGCCAACATGTACGGTTGGCGGCCGGCGGCCACATAATGTCTGCCGACTGGAGTCGGTTAATCCCCCCTGTCTTTGTGTGCCGACGGGACCCACCCCTGTCAGCATAACCCCCAATTGTTGAATGCCGAGGGGTGCCCAATCCCCTCGGCTTAGCCCCCCCACTTTCTTTCTCAGCGGACGGGGTGCCCAATCCCATCGTGGCATTACTTCCTCCCGTGTTTTAGCCAACGAGGGTGCCCAACTCCCATCGGCTACTGGACACCCATCCCCCAAAATAGTTAGGTGGCGCGATGGGAGCCCACCCAGCATGCCAAATGCCCTGCAAAAGGAAAACTGTCCCAATGTTTTTTCCATTTTTTTACCTGTAAACGAAACGGTCCCTCGTAGTCTCGATGCCCCTCCCACCCGCACACACCCACTGCGCACCCTGCCTCCTCATCCCTCACCCCATACTTACCTCGGAGTCTGGCGCTAGCTGATCTTCTGTGGACCGGAACACGTCTGCACTCTTTCAAAGCCGACCTGGAACTGAGGAAATGCCGGTAAGATGTATAATGGAATGAATAGGGTTTTTCAACCTTTGCAGTCTCGGCATTTTGGGAATTTTGGCCCAAATATTCAATGTGGGTTTTTAGACCCCTTCGATGAATTCTTGCACTGTCATGGCGTTATTCCGTCCGGAAGGTGATTTCACAGTTACCGCTTGGAATCACCTTTCGGACCGAGTAATGAAATGACAGTGCAACCGTTCATGCGAGAGGACTCTAAAGCCTATGTTGCAAGTTTGTGGGAAAATCCAAAATGACTGGTTTTACGAGCGCATGTAGCAACTGCACAATGCACGCTAAGGTTAGCGTATTCACACTATTTTTATGCCAGATTCTTAACATTGGCATTTTACCACACCTTCTGTGAATCGTATAGCTGTCATTTTCACATCCCGCTCCAAATGTGTTTTCGCACTTCTGGCGCAGAATAGCATGGTCGCTGTGCGAAATCAGTTCAGAACACATTATGAAAATGACAGTGACACTGTTCATGAGCAGAGGTCCTAAAATGCCTGTGTTGAAAATTTGGTGACAATACTCCATAAAAGGCCTGTTTTCCGAGTGTGCGTAGCAACTGCGCAATGCATGCTTGTAAGTTAGCGCATTTGCAATATTTTCATGCCACATTCTCAACATCGGTATTTTACCACACCTTCTTGTGAACTGTACAGCTGTCATTTTTCACATCCTTGCTGAAATGTTTTTCGCCCTTCCAGCGCAGAATAGTGTGGTTGCTAGTGCTAATCAGTGTTTGGGGCACATTACAAAAAATGAAGTGATACTATTCATGAGCAGAGGTCCTAAATGCCTGTGTTGAAAATGTGGTGACAATACTCTAAAATGACTGTTTTAGGAGTGCGTGGCATCTGTACCTTTCGTAACCGTATTAAATATTTTTCATGAATTCTCAAATTTGCCATTTTACTACACCTTCTTGTGAACTGTGCAGCTGTCATTTTTTACATCCTTGCCAAAATGTGTTTCCGCACTGCCAAGACATAGCGTGTTCGGCCAGCGAAATCAGTGTTCAGGACAATTATGAAATGACAGTGACACTGTTCATGCAGAGGTCCTAAATGCCTGTGTTGAAAATTTGGTGACAATGTCCATAAATGACTGTGATATGAAGCGCAAGGTGCAGTTTGCACGCACGCTCACACATTTGCAAACTTCTAATATTCTCACTCCAGATTTTCTACAGTGCCATTGTTCTGCACCTCCTAATGAACAGTACAGCTGTAATTTTTCACATCCTGACCAAAATCTGTATTTGCAGTTCCAGCAGAATAGCGTGGTCGCTGTGGAAAGTCCATGTTCGACACATATGATGAAATGACAGTGACACTGTTCATTAGCAGATGCCCAAAATGCCTATGTTGAAAATTTGGGAACGAAAATCAATAAAATGAGTGTTTTATGAGTGTGCGTTGCACAGTTTGCACGCACATTCATGACTTTCTGAATTTGTAATACTTTCACTCCAGCTGTTCATCATTGGCATTTTTCCATACCTCCTTATGAACACACCAGCTGCCTGAAATGTGTTTTTGCATGTCTGGCACAGAATTGCACGGCCGCTGTGCGAAATCAGTTTTTGGGACAGTTTGAGGAAATGACGGTGACACTATTCATGAGCAGAGGTCCTAAAATACCTATGTTGAACATTTGGTGCTGAACCTCCATACAATGACTGTGTTGCAAGCGTGCATTGCGCAGTTTCCACGCACCCTTGTAACTTCGCAATCTGCAATATTTTCATGCCACATTTTCACCACTGGCATTTGTGCATGTCTCCTTATCAACAGTCCAGCTGCCATTTTTCACAGCCTGCCCAAAATGTGTTTCCGCAGCTGTGGTGCACAATGGCGTGCTCGCTGTGCAAAATCACCTTTTGAGACACATTCACAAAATCACAGCACTGTGCATCTCTAGCTACACCACTCCCACTGCTAATGCCAATGCGACAACATTCGGCATTGACAAATGCTTGTTTTACTCTGTATTTTGTACTCCTCGATTGTAACTCATACTATTTAACAACCTAGCCCTTACTGTAAACTGTGCATTTGGTGATTGTATTTATGTAACCTCTGTATCTTGAAGTTGTTCTCATGTATTACTATGATGTGAAACCTCTGTAAAAAAGCCTTTGGCTCATAGGTACTTTCCTAGAAATAGCTAACTAAAAAAAATTAAAGATCCCCCCTTCAGCCACCATGGTAAGTAATACTTTCTTTCCATGAGTACTTATAAAAATTGCCCACACCTCTGGTGGCCCTGACATTTTAATTATGGCACTCCTCAGCCCCCTGCGATCTCGCTGCAACCATCATGGGAAAAATGGCACTGCACCTCCCCTTCCCTAATACTGCCCTTGTGTATGGAGATTTTATTATGTATGTTTCTCTGATGCCCAGCACAGTTTCCACAGATTATGCCCAAATCCCTTGGGTATGCCTGCCATACCCATGGGAGTTGGGCAAATTCTGTGAAAATAGCACTGGGCATTGGCGATACATACACAGTGAAATCTCTGTGCATAAGGGCAGTATTAGGGAAGGGGAAGTGCAGCATAATTTTTTCACAATGCTGGCAGCGAGATCCCAGGGGAGGGTGAGGAGTGCCATAATTAAAATAACGGGGCACAGGAGGTATGGGCACATTTTACAAGTACTCAGGCAAAGAAAGTATTAATTTACCATGGTGGCTACAGGAGGGATTAGGTGAAGCCCTGATCTGTGCAATGGTTAGGGCTTCACAACTGCCAGTAGAAATCCTTTAATTGGAGCTTGATGGATGGGATATACCCAGAAACCTTGAAAATTGCAAAAACTGGGCACTATGCATGAATGGGGTGGATGTACGCACAAAAGTGCATACCCTGCCTGTGTAGCTCTGCACCCATGGACAGGTGCACTTAGGCTGGTATTCATGAACAGCCACCACCTGTCTGCAGCTCTTCCCCCTGGAATGCAGGGCTCAGCAGGGTGGCCAGGGTGGAGTTGCGGACCCAGGCAGGCATCCAATGGGATGCCCGTCCTGGGTCCAGGAGTGGATTACCAGTGTGGGTGGCCACAGGACCTGGTTAGTGCATGGCACACAGGCACCCACAGACCACGCAGATGTGCCCTGTCAGCTGGTGGGCTCTCCATCCCGACTCCATCCCCAGTGGCACCCCCACCACCTGGGGCATGGCAGTACCCTTATACAGAATACATTACCCGCCCATATCTCTGATGTCTTCCCACCCCCCTGCACATGGCAGTGCCCTGGCCCCAGCTGTGTGGACCCCACACACACATCATGGTGTCCTGGCTCTGTGAAGGCAACCTCCCCTGACACATATAGGGGCACTGGCCCCATGAAGGCAAACCCCCTCACACACATATGCTCCATGCCCCAGCTGTCCACACAGCCCCCTCGCCCAGAAGAGCCAAACTGAACAGCCCCCCCCAACTCCTGCACCTAGCCTTTCTGAGCGAGCATTGATGTTCAGTGGACCCCCCCAAGTTGCACTGACCCCCTCACCCATACCTTCCCATCAGTGCTGCAGCTTGGGACAGCCAGCAGCACAGCCCTCCTCACACCTCCTTGGCCACCGGCTGTCCAAGAGGTGTTGGGAGCATGCTGATATATATTGGGTGTGCACTCCTGAAATCACTTGGGCAGCTGAGGAGGTGTGAGGAGGGCTGTGCCACTAGCCATCCCAAGCTATGGCACTGACAGGCAGTTATGGGGCAGGGGATTGGTGCCATGGGGGTGGGGGATATACTGAACACCAATGCTCACCTGGAGGGGCCAGGTGCAGGGGTTGGGGGTTGCAGAGTTGGACATGGGCACCTGTGGGAATGGGGGAGGCCAGAACACCACCAGGGACTGGGACATATGTTTGGGGTGGTAGCAGGGGTATGTATGCCTGCTCTTGCCCAGAGATAGGCAGCCATTTGTGTAGGGGCAGGGGGAGGGGCCTGCTGAACTGGAGACAGGGCTTGGATATATATGTGTGTGTGGGGGACTGTTCACCAGTGGGGTTGGGTGGCTGCACTGACATGTACAGGGCCTGAGCACACATGCTGGGGGGGGAATGCTTGGCACAGATGGGGTTGGGCCACACCTGTGCTTGGGGGGCCAGTACTACAGGCCACACTGTCTACATGTATGGGCACCCACCCAATTGGCTGCTCCAGTCCTCCTCATCTGCCCAGTGGGCTGGGGCAGCACAGCAGGTCGTATCCCTGTCCCGCAGCACCCGGCAAGTGCAGTCCTTGGGGTTGTGCAGTGGGTGATGGCAGGGTCCCGGCTGCCATAACTTGTGCTCTTCTCCGCACATTTTGGGCTGCACTACACTCCTTTGTGAATGGTGTGTAGTGCTGCCATGCCCCTGGCCCACCCCAGCATGTTGCTCTCAATGCGGCTGGGGGATCGGATACGTAACCATTGCGCTCCCTGATGGTGCATGCCATGTGGACCTGCTCCATGGCTTTCCTGCATTTTCAAAAATGGTGAACAAATATTACCATCAAATTATCAGCTGATTGCCCTCCTGCCAGTAGTGTCAAAGGTCTTTGATAGAATGGTACATACGCAGTTGTATGACCAACTGGAAAATTCAGTCTCATTGCCAAATACCAATCAGGCTTTAGGAAGGGACACTTCATGGGCACAGCACTCACCAACCTCTTGGACTTGCTTTCCAACCCTTTGAGTGAGAGTGAAGCAGTGGGCACTGTGTTCGTGGAAGTGTCGAAGGCCTTTGACTTGGTAAAGCATCAACTGTTGTTAAAAAGGTTAGAAATTTCAAACATCTCCAAGGAAGCCCTAAAGTGGTTTTCATCCTATATTACAAACAGATCACAAAGGATATGTATTGAAGACCATCTATCCAAGTAAAATAAAGTACATAGAGGAGTACCACAGGGCTCAGTATTGGGCTCACTACTATTTTTGATATACATGAATGAAGTACCAAATTTCTGAAAAAAATGCTGAAATTCTTCTATATGCATATGATATGGTACTAGTTGCATCTCACACTGTCTACAGACAAGCGGAAGAAAAATTACAATCAGATTTTTGTGACTTGCACACATGGTTTGAAAATTAATGTTTAGTGTTAAATAGAAAAAAATCTCAAGCTATGGCCTTCCATACTGGCATCACTGGTGAGTGGGAGGGTGATTTGAGACTTAAAATAATTGCAAAGTATGGTACAGAACTAACACAAGTAACCGAATATAAATACCTTGGCATATGGGTAGATAAACAACTAACATTCAACTATCATGCAAGCATTGTTACAAAAAAAGTAAATTGTAGATTAGGCACTTTTAGACGTATGGCATTTTGTCTAAATAAATCCTTAGACAAACAATAGTAAATCAATTGCTACTTCTGATTTGGATTATGGATGATATATATATATATATATATATATATATATATATATATATATATATTCTATGGAAAACAACTTTGTTAAAGCATCAGTTAGGGTTCTTCTACAGTGACAAAACGTTCCCACCTGTTGAACCCCACCCCACCCTGCCCCCACCAACAGGCATTGGGGTGTGCGTTGGGGTCATTGTGTTTGAGTAGGGTTCAGCGGTGGGAACCTAATGTATTATGAGCACTAATGCAAAGGTGCTCTGAAATTATTTCTGGTGCCTCTTTGCATTAGCGCCAACACACAGTTGGTGGCAGTCGTGGAGTGTGAGGTGGGCTGTGCCAGTCGCCAGCTGGGGAAGGGTGGGGTGCTGGGTTGGCTGGCATGGCTGGGTGGGGGTGGAGCCACTAGACTACCGGGAAATTGCAGATGCTTATCTATTTTATTATGATGGGGGGCCACTAGACTACCAGGGATATGAAGAAGAAAAAGAATTTAATACAGATTGGGGGGGCCATTAGACTACCAGGGATATAAAAAAGAAATATGAATGAAATACACATGGGGGGCCACTAGACTACCATGGATTCAGACATCGTAATCTATTTTATCATGATCGGGGGGCACTAGACTACCAGGGATATCAACAATAATAATAATTTAATACAGATCGAGGAGGGGAGACTAGACTACCAGGGATACAAAAAAGCAATATTAATAAAATACACATTGGGGGGCCACTAGACTACCAGGGATACAGAGATTGTTATCTATTTTATCATGATCGGGGGGGGGGCACTAGACTACCAGGGATATTGAAAACATTTTTTTTTTTTTTTTATTCAAATGGGGCAGAAAGAAGCCCCATGAGCAAAACCCACCCTCATTTAACTTTCTAGGGCACCACTGGGCTGAGAAAATCTATTTTTAAATCTGGCGATCTCGTCCCTCACTCGCGATGCATGATCGCAATCAAAGAATCTCGCGATCAAAGAATTTGCAGGCTCGAGATCACAGATCATTAGTGAGCCGTGAATTAAGATTTTAAAAGCTCAGAACTCTATTTTTTGACCAATTTGGATGACACCAAAGGCATGGCTCGATAGATTGGAGTCCCCTGAGTAAAACCCATCCAAGTTTTACTTCAGAAGTGACCCCTGAGCCGAGATATTTGTGTTTTTCCAATCATAAAATTGAAAACAAGATGACGGACCTCGCAATCAAAGAATTTTTAAAATTCTCAGGGGCAAAGATTCTTGAACCACGAGGCTGCAAATTCTTTGATCGCCAGGCGGGACTAGATGGCCAGAACCTCATTCTTTGTTTGCAAAACATACATATAAATTTTCCCATTGACTTATAATGGGAACTTAAAAGTGGCATCACTTTTGAATGCCTTAATATTTTTTCACCAAATGAAAAGCGGCATGTTTGGCCACCAAAGCTCCTTCAAACAAGCCATCTCACAGAGCAGCACACCACACAATGGCCGTGCAGGGCCATGTTCAATATCCCAAAAGCTACCTCCAAAAATGCATAATTTTGCATTTTTCAATGTTTTCATACGCAAAGACTGTACTTCTAACTGAAACACAGTTTTGCAAATCAAGAGATCTACCATGCCCCACTGCACATATCAAATTTCTGGCAAATCCGTTTAACGGGTCCAAAGTTATTAACGCGCAAATGTTTGAATTTAACATAGAAGTGACTGCTGAATCCTAACTGTATATATATCTTGTGCTGCTGGTACTTCAAGAGGAGGATGCAGAGGTCACGGCACTTTGGCTTGTATACTGGTGCCAGAGGCTGGTTTGTGGTGCTGGTGCTTCAGGAGGAGGATGCTGAGGAAAATAGTTCATCATGGGCATGCAGTTTCCCATATAATAACATTGGAAGTATAAGAAGCCATAACTCTGCCAATATTTGGAGTTAAGTGACAATCTATATATGGTCACAAAGGTCTTAATGGGTACTACAAGAATAACATATACAGCACCCTCAATAAATTGCGGCCATTAAGAAAAGCATCTAATAAAACATAATTAAGCCCATAGAATAACACTGTAACTTCAACAGGCCATTTTTTTTTTATTTAGTTTTTGTTGACCGGGTAAGTGCACTAGACAAATCCTGCCTATTTCCAGGCACGACCCGGGGCACGGGGATACAGATGAATGCCAACTGACCTTGAACCAGATTAAGCTGTTGGTGGTACTTTTAGTGAAAGAGGCAGGACACCGGGGAAATTCCCCTACTCTTTTTTTCGATAAGTGCCATGGGAACTTTAACATCCACCTGAACTACCACCAATCCAGGCAGATGGGACCTTGGTTTAAGGTCTCATCTGAAAGACGGCACCTCAGAAGTGCAGCGCCCCTCTCATGCTGTACTATAGTGTCAGTACTGGGATATTAACCCAAGTGCCAGATGTGGGAACTGAGCCCACAGCCCTCTGATCTCCCGACCTCAGAGGCGAGTGTGCTACCTACTGAGCCACTGACACTGCCATAACTCTGTCAATATTTGGAGTCAAGTGGCAATCTATATATGGTCACAAAAGTCTTAATGGGTACTACAAGAATAACATATACCGCACCCTTAACTAATTGTGGCCATTAAGAAAAGCAACTAATAAAACATATTTAAGCCCCATAGGATAATGCTGTAAATTCAACAGGCCATAACTCTGTCAATATTAGGAGTTAAGTGACACTATATATATATATATATATATATATCTCACACTGTATATGGTCACAGATCTCTTAATGGGTACTACAAGAATAACATATGCCACACCCTTAATTGACTGTGGCCCAAACTAGGGATTTGGAGGCCCTACATTTCACATGATGCTGCTGCCTCTGCATATGGGACTGCACATTTTCAGGAGGTGAAATGGGGGATGTGCTGTAGGATTTCTGGTGTGATGAAAACTTTGACTTTGAGTGAACATCTTCATAATCTATTAGTATGACTTCAGGCTCATCCACAGACACACCACCATCAGAAGAACTTTGAAGGGGGGATTTACTAACAGACAGTTTACCTACAGCCACCTTAACTTTCTTTTTGTCCAGTTCCCATATAGGGTCACTGGCATCATCATAATCATCATAATCCACAAATTCACTTTGGATGCTATCCTGTAGAGATATTGCAACCTCAGCCTCATTCAGATCATTCACAATTTTGTTTGTTACCATTTGATTCTTTGGATGGCCTAACATGAGGATCTGTGGAACACAAGACTGTGACTCATGATGATTAGGCTCATGTTCAACTACTGTGGGGAGTGGGACAGCAACTACCCTCAAGTCTTCTGGCTCCCCAACATTTTTCCCTTCTGATAACGTTTCCTTTGCTGTAGCAACACTCATTCTGTTATTCACAATTCCGTCACTCACTTTACTACCAGTGCCACAAGAATCTCCAACCAGCATTGATGCCACTGATTTGGCCAAGAAAAACTGGGTCATAGAAATCCTTCTACTTGCAGTAAGTACTTCCTTTCCCTTTTGCTGCATAGTACCACATCCACGATCACACTTAACATTGCTAGCCCCTGATGAACCTGCCTCATCATCACAATAACTTCCACTGCTAGCATTTGGAGGCACACAAGGAATAGTCTTATTGACAGCAGCGACACAGCCAGAAACAGCTTTGCCTGACTGTGTCTTCGCAGGTATTTGTTTAGATTACACAGGCAGACACCAAGAAAAGAAACACGTTTATTGCAAAAAGTTATTTTTCCAATTTTGCGGATTGCTATAACAAATTCAAGAGAATTCACAAGACAGTACAGTGCCAAAAATACAGCACACTTCTGCACTCAGTACAGACACTAAAACTACTAATTTAAGATGCAAAATTCACACCAAATCAATCAATGATCGATAATACAAGTACACAAGGAAATAGTACACTTGATGTACTAAATTTGGACTCAAAAATCCAAAGGTAAATTGCCTTTTTTATAATTTTTTTGAAGGTTTGAATCTCAGAGCTCTGAGAGCTAACTCCAGCTTTTCACTGCACACACTATGCTAAACTGCAGCTGTGCAAGCCAATATACAGCCCATGTGACCTACCATGCCATGGATCATTGCAAAATTCACCTTCAGGCGCAAATAAAAAGGTGAAGTAACATGAAGTCCATATGATTCTATGGCAGTTTCATGTTCCCCAAAAAGGTGAAGTAATTTGCTTCAAATTGCAGAGAATTTCACAAAATTCAAGTTCTATGTGAAATATTCCATGTAGCGAACTTGAGTGACATTGAGCATCTCTAATCCAGATCAAGCAGGTTTTATCCAGCAACGCCAACTGATGGATAACATCCGTCGTACCCTGTCCTTACTGAATTATTACACACAAAGGGCAAGTCCAACTGCCCTGGTTAGCCTGGATGCTGAAAATGCATTTGACAGGATGTCATAGAGTTTTCTCTGGGACATCCTGATGGCCTTTGGTTTTCTAGATCCATTCCTCATCCAGCTACACCATATTTATACAGGTACTCAGGCCTATGCCCAGGTCAATGGCTCCTGTGCCCCTCTAATCAAATTATACCACAGAACCTGCAGGGATGCCCTTTCCGCACTTTTATTTGCTTTTACATTGAGCCTTTTATAGCAGCAATCTGTCAGAATGTGGGAATAGAGGGGGTCCCGCTAGGGGAACGGAGTATAAAACAGCCTTATATGCTGATGATATTTTACTGACCCTGCTGAGTAAGAACAGCCCTCTGCCTAAAATATGGGCAGTACTTAAAAAATATGGTTCAATTGCAGGTTTTGCTCTCAACTTACATAAAACAGAAGTCTTGACATTTAACAATCCCCCCCCCAACTTAATCAGTGATTTTGCATTAGATGCAATAGAACTAAAATTAAATGCCTGGGTATTCATATTCTCAAAGGTCTTGGGAAACTTAGAACTTCTTAATTTTGAACCCCTTACATTGACCATTATGGTGGACCTAGTCTGCTGGGACCAACCAAATCTAATTTTTTTAGGTTATATAAATACAGACAGGGTGGTGCAATAACTATCAACCTAATGGTCAACCTAACGAGGGATAGTAAGCAAAGGTTCAGAGAAAGAGGAGTGCACAGTAGAGGGGAGGGGTAGTCAGGAGACAGCACTAGGGTAAGGACAGAGATGCAGTGAGCACAATAGAATGAGCATATAGGAGTAGACTGGGGTGAATAAAGGGAGGGAGATTAATGAGATTTCAGCAGCTTCATGAAGGTAAAGAGACTAGGGGTTTCCTGATGGGACAGGGTATTGAGTTCCGTATAGAGGCAGCATGGAAATGAAAGGACCATTGGCCCTTGTTGATGCAAAACAGCAGGACATCAATGTTGTTGTTAGAGGCAGCGTGAGAGGTGGGGAGATTGGTGAAATAAATCTGCCTACCTAGGTAAGGAGGGGTGCCACTATGCAGGGATTTATTAATAAGGGAGGCAAGGGCTAAATTGGACCAGAGATCTGGGGAGAGTCAATTTAAGGTATTAAGCACTGCACAGTGATGGGCATTATGGCTGCAGCTAGAAGAAAGTTTGGTGATGTTATAATATAAGGTGTGCTTTTTTTGTAGAACAGATTTACTGGCTGCATCAATGACAATCAAACCATAATCGGCTGAGGGGAACAAATTTACCTGGGTGACTCTAACGTTAGTGTCAGGCATCTGGAAATGGCAGACTTTGTAGAGTGAATCCAGCTTCAGGTGAAGATGGGTGGTAGTGTGCTGGAGATGGGGTTGGCTGGAGAGGGAGAGGATTGAGCATCCAGAAGACAGCTCTCCTCTCCAGGGGAGGGGAGGATTCTTGCTGTTTCAGCCCATGAATGCCCCCAGGTGGGGGCCCACAAGTAGCGCCTTCAGCTCAAGCAACACGACAGGAGGCGCTGCAGTCAAAATGTGTGCACACCTCCACATGTGCCCATTATGCCACAGCAGGGGAATGGGGAGAAAATGAAAAAATGGCGGTTGCAGGCTCCATGAAGTTCTGTCTGTCCACTGTCATTCTGCACTGCCACTTGCTCACTGACCCATGAATCTTGATGCTGGGTCACCACGTGGGGGGAGGACAGCCCTTCTCTTCCCAGCCCCACTGGGGCAGGGGTGTAGCCAGGGATTTCAGATCTGCACACCAAGTGGACTCACTGCTACCCCTCTCCCCCTTGTTAGGGTGAGCTACCCCCGGTGTAGCCAGACAATATATTGTGTTTGTTGCCTCATTTGGCACAATAAATACAACTTTTGTATCTCTTGACAATGGTTGGAGCCATGCATGGGTAAATATAAAGGCCATGCATTGCTCCCTAAGATACCCACATACCAGCCCAGAGCCTATAAAGTTGTATTGTCCTTGGGATGCAAAGGCAGTATTAGTGGCCAGTCCTTCTAGTTTCGACTCCTATGAATAAAATTACTGAAAGGTTAAGTGTTTTCTTAGTTAGTTTTCATGGAAAAAAGAAGCATCTCAGAGCCTATTTGCTACCCCCGCCCCTTAAATAAAATTGCACACCATGGAGTACTTGGAGTATGCCTGCCTACACCCATGCACTGGGGGGGGGGTCTGTGGGTGATATGGGACTTGGTGAGTAGGTAAGGCAGTCATGAGTGGGGGAGACAGAGACAGGGACAGGCCAGAGTAGCTGCCTGCAATGTGCCCCAAGCAGAAAAACATTGATGGAAAAAAAAATAGAAAAACAATTAAACAAATGTGTATGCAAGTGTACCCCTCCAAAGGTAGTGCAATAGGACTTCCTCCCTTTGGAATAACCAATCGTGTTTGCAAATAAGATGCCAAAGCTGGGTGTTGTTCATTCTACCATTAGATGATTCTTTTAGTCCTTAACTGCTTGATCAGATAACAATAATTTTGCATTTTAACTGTTTTTCTATTATCCATTATTTAGCTTAAAGGGACACTGTCAACCTGTTTGCATCATGATAGTTCTAGTTAAAAACCCACATTTTATGATTACTTACCTTCTCTAAAATTCATTGATGTTGCTGTTTGTTTTGTCTGTCTCGTTGTTTAGAAGAACTGAAATGCATGCAGGGCTTCAGTTAACTCCATTTTGGGGTATTTGACTTCCATAAATAAGGCAAAAACTTCCAAATAAAAAGGGAGGAAGACATTGACTTCCAGATGTAAAACCAAAAATTAGGTGACTTTCAAAATTGCAGACTTGGAAGTCAGAAATTGTGTATTTTTCTGAATTAAACTGTATTTTACCACTAATATATTAACATCTATAAATTTGTTCTTCCTAGAATACTGACTTCCAAAGGTGGGATTGTGGAAGTATTTTGACTTCCAAAAAATTGGAATGACTTCCAGTTTCGACTCTTGGAAGTTTTAGACTTCCACTGAAAATAAATGAGCTGAACCCCTGAATGCGTGATAATGTATATTTATAAAAAAACCTTTGTTTTGTTTCAGATCCTGAATCTATTCATACTGAATACTTCCTGGACATTAGAAATATCTCCAAACAGGCCGGCCCGGTGGAGCTGAGGGCTGAGGCGCTGGACACCTTACCTCGCGCCGCACAGGCGACCCATGTTCGGGAACAGACATAGGATACTGGGGGTTGGCAGGGAGGAGAAGGATCGAGCATCCACAGAACTGCTGTCCTTCTCCAGGGAGGGGGGATGGCAGTGCACAGCAACTGCCTGCCACCTAGCGGAGGCTGGGGGGGTTGCACGTCAGCACTGGAGCTTGGGGTGAGAGTTGCAGCAGGCACTTGGCAGAACGCACATGGGAGCATGCGTGCCACCGTCACGGGTGCCATTGCATGCTGCAACCTCGAGGGAAGAAAATGGAAAAAATAGGGGCCCTCTGCAAGATGACAATGGTCCCCCACTGCAGTGGTCTGGGAAGGCACCTCCCAAATGCATATCCGGTCTGGTGGGTCAAGTCGCTCCCCACCCCTTTCCATGAAGGGTAAGTCGTGGGGTTCATGGGAGGGGGCCTCACACCTGGACCATGTGGGGCAGGGGACATCAGAGGGTAGCAGAGGACTCCTAGGAGGAGAAAAATAGAAACTAAAAAAAAAAAGAAATACCCCCAAACAGTGCAGTCATTCATAAGACAGCAACCCTCTAAACTCACACTGCATCATGAGTGGCTAGACTGTGTTTGCGGTGTTCCTAAGTCCAGGAAAAATGCAGTGGGAGTTGATCAAGAGATGTAAACCAACCTGTTTCTGTGTGGCAACATGGTTGGCAGTCTGTTTTTCACTTTGTAAAAGAAAAAAAAGAATCAGAATCAAACTACCAGCTACATCAATAACCTTTACAGAATGTCAGCAATCATAAAACGTGTTTTTTAAACAAGGGACACTTTGAGGCCTAAGGGGGTTGACAGTGTCCCTTTAGTAGATCTTAAAGGCATTTAATTCACAGGGTGACCCTTACATGTGAGTCTTTGATCTAGCTGACATCTCATTGCCATTCTCCCCTTGCAGGATGCCAAAGGAAAGGACTTTTTAATTTTCAGTTGGTTGAACTTACCGTTCCTTGTGTAACAGATAGCGAATGGACTTATTGATAAATTGCATTATCATTTGCACCTTGTGATAAACAGATGCCATTCATATAAACCTGTCTGCCTTGGCCTATAACCTCATGGTTTATCTATGAACTGGAGTCATTTACATTATGGCACAAACTTTAGAAATGACATACAGTATATATTGAGACAGTAATAACCCTTCATGTAGCATATCTATATAACATATAACCCATCCCACACTTGAACTGAGCTCATACCATAATAACACTTGCACCCAAGTGCAGTACTAGAGGGGTGCTGTACTGTTGGGATGTGTCATCCTTCAGATGAGGCATTAAACCGAGGTCCCCTGTGCCCATTTCTGATGCTTTCCTGGTGGGTGTTCAGGTGGAAGTAAAAGAAACCAAGGCACTTTTCACAAGAGTAGGGGAATTTTTTATGTGCCTAATGCAGAACAGAAAATATTTATGAGAAAACTTACAATATCAAAAAAATATATATGCAATGATGAACTGAAAATTGGAAATCATAGACTACAAACAAGAAACAGAATCCAGAGAATATACACAACAAAATCTAGGCACCGCACATGTAAAGTATATAAAAACAAGGTAAGTAATCTTAATATGGAATGCAGAAACATGCTCACCAAGTCCACTAAGAAAAGTAAATCTAAGCCTATGCAGGGATGTCAGCATGAAAATACTTCCATAAAAAGGAGATTCAGGATACCTGGAAGATCGCTTTCTTTCTGAAAACATTACATAAAGCTAGTTTGATAAAAGTATGGATTCAAAACATGTAACTTGTTTTTGCTGTGTGGTTAAGATATATCTCGCTTGCCATATACTGTATAACAGTTCATAATTCAAAGAGTACATTGGCAGTATCAGGGTTCCAGTGTCTTCAGGAAACTGGAAGAAAATCATGCTCTAAAAATTTCCAGTTCCATACACTCACCAAATATGCCAAATATGTCAACATACTGTGGGGTACGGGAGCACCAGCAGCCAGTCAGCATGCTGAGGGATCAGGGCTGCACCATTCAAAAGCCTGTACCACTCGCTGAGTGCGAGTGGAAATGTGAGCATGAGTGACTCCTAGAAGGAATTTAAACTGAGAATTAGACCCCCTGCAGATGCTCCCAGGTGAATTATGTAAAAGTATTAAATAAGCTGTAGCTTGCTATATTTATACTTTGTGTTTTAATAACTTGGAGATAAACGAGTTAAACAGCAAAATTCTTAAACATTTGTAGAACAAGAATATCTAATAAAAATTTTTTTTTTCCTAGGAAAGCCTAGCTGATGAAATATTAATCAAATGTGCTAGATTTTTTAGCTGATTGGTATGTTTAAGCCATGTTGAAAAGTCTTTTTATTCCTAGGTTTCTTGAAATTACAATTTTCAGAACAGCTTGTATTGCTTTAATTTATCTATTTATGTTTTTTATTTTTATTTTTTGGCCACTAGAAAGTAACAGTAGACAAAGTTGACAGTATTATTCATTTTATTGGGTTGCACTCTTAGGCACCACTAAGCCAAATAATTCAATTTGACAGTATTTAAAACTCCTGGCCAGGTTAATGGCCAGAGTTATAAATCATTTATTAGATATAGACATATACCTTAGTTACATCATTACCACAAGATTTCTTAAGTAGCATATACAGAAATGCATTCCTCCCTTTTCTGGATAGGGTTAGCACTCATATTTATAGTTAACATATATAAATTTACAACACACATAGATATTGAGAGACATAAATTATACCCTTTTGCTGTTTTGCTTGCTGGCTTAAAAATCCATATAAAAAGAAAGATATCTAACAGATTAAATAAATTTAATAGACATTGGAAGAACAACATAGGATCTTCTATGGGATAAAATTGGACATTCTTGCGCTTAAAGCATGCAGATACCGGTACAAACTCCAGCAAAGGCTTGATGCTTCTTTTAATGTTGTTATTGGTAAGTGGAGATGTGGAAACAAACCCCAGACCCCAAAAACAAATCAGCACCGTATAAATAGCCCACACTAATGCTAGATGTTTAGTGGGCAAACAGGCACTCTTTGAACAATGGATAAACGCTGGGGACTATGATATTGTGGGCATCTCAGAGACCTGGCTTACAAAAAAACACTTGGACTCTGAGATATCCACAAAAAATTATGGACTTTTTTGATATGATAGACCACACAGAAGGGGTGGTGAGGCATCGTTTATAAGGAGTACATTGGAACAGATGGAATTGCTTTTCTGGGAAAACATAGAAGGTATTGAGATTATCTTAGTCTACCCCCTTAAATTGAAAATCTATATGGGGGTAGTATATTGTCATCCCAAAGTTAAGCCTGTAGCATTTGAAACATTATCATTGAAAATTGCCACTATAATTGGACTATAGGAGACAATATTGACTGGAGATTTTAATTTTACCTGGGGGGCAGCCAGAGGCCATAAACTTGAAACAAAACTACAACTTCTAGGCCTAACACAGACATATAGAACAGGTATTTCTGCTCAGTCTTTACTGAGGAAGAGGAGGGTAATGGGCCTGAAGGGAGTACAAGGGGTGGAAATGATGCAGAAATGGACCCAAGTCTCTTTACATGAGAAAAGGTCCTGAAGGAACTGGAAGGAATAAGAGTTGATAAAGCAATGCGGCCAGATGGGGTGCACCCCAGGGTCATTAAAGAACTAAAAGAGGTGGTGGATGAACCTCTGGCAATCCTGTTTAGCCTATCACTGGAAACAGGGGAGGTACCCACAGACTGGAGGACAGCAGATGTAGTCCCCTTATACAAAAGTGGGAACAAAGAGGAAGTGGAGAACTACAGACCAGTCAGCCTCACCTCAGTAGTGGGGAAGATCATGGCAACACTAATGAAGGAGAGCTTAGTGGAACATCTGGTTGTCAACAGACTACAGGACCCAAGGCAGCATGGTTTCACCAGGGGGAGGTCATGTCAGACCAACCTCATTGAATTTTTTGACTGGGTGACTAGGGAGGTGGTTCCAAGGAGGGCAGTGGATGTGGTCTATCTGGACTTCAGCAAGGCCTTTGACACTGTGCCACATAGAAAGCTATTACACAGACTGGGGAATATGGGTGTGGGCAGGACAGTAGTGTGGTGGGTAGGTAACTGGCTGGGCAGCAGGACACAGAGGGTGGTGGTAAATGTCTGTCACTCCACAGAGGGAAGAGTGACCAGTGGCGTACCACAGGGATCGGTGCTGGGACCGGTCCTATTCAAAATCTTCATCAGTGACATTGTGCATGACCTAGAAGGCAGAATTTCCCTATTCGCTGATGACACAAAGCTCTGTAACAGAGTGGACACATCAGAGGGTGTAGACTGAATGAGAAGGGACCTGCAAAAATTTGAAGAATGGTCAGGGGTTTGGCAGTTGAAATTCAATGCAAAGAAGTGCAAAATAATGCATATGGGGCATAAAAACCCTGGCACAATATAACAGTTGGGGGGGTGAGGATATACTGTAGCATGCACCAAGCAGGAACGGGATCTTGGGGTTATCATCTCTGATGACCATAGGGAAACAGTGCAACAAGGCAGCAGGTAAAGCAAATAGGATTCTGGGATGCATAGGCAGGGGCATCACCAGCAGGAAAAGTGAGGTCATAATTCCATTATACAAGACACTAGTGAGGCCCTACCTGGAGTACAGTGTACAGTTCTGGAGACCTTACCTATGTAAGGACATAGACAGGGTAGAGAAGGTTCAGAGGAGGGCAACAAAGATGGTACATGGATTGCATCACAAGTCCTTTGAGGACAGGTTGAAGGACTTAAATATGTGCTCCCTGGAGGAGAGGAGGGAGAGAGGGGATATGATAGAGACATACACGTATCTTACAGGGAGGAAAAGGGTGCAGGAATACACTACTTTTAAGCAAAAAAGATGTTCCAGGACTAGAGGGCATGGGATGAAGTTGGAGGGAGGATGATTCAGAGGAAATGTGAGGAAGAATTTCTTCACAGAATGGGTGGTGGACTAGTGGAACACCCTGCCAGAGGAAGTGGTGGGGGCTGAAACAATCATGGGATTTAAGAATGCATGGGATAGACATAAAGGAATTCTGGAGGTCAGGGGTGAGGGACAACAGACTTCTAGGAAAACATAAAGTGAACGTACAAGCTCAAAAAGGGCAGACTGGGTGGGCTGTAGGCTCTTATCTGCCGACACTGTGTACATATCTATGTATCTATGTAGATTATAAACACCACAATACAAAAAAGCTCATATCAGAGAAAGGGAAACATTTTGGATCTGATTTTTATGATTGGGGGATATAAAATTGCTTAGTTTTAAGATAGGAACTCCCAATCTAGGGGATTACTGTTATATAGAATGTGAAGTAGAATCTAAACATGACCAAATGAACACAACAAAAATAAAATTTACAAGAGATTTTACACAGTTTAACAGATCAAGTTTCCAGTTACAACTGTAACAAGAAAACTAGGAATGAATACACCTTATCCCTGAAGTAAATTTAGCAGTCAGGGACTTCACCAGAACCTATGTGGACATCTGTAACAAAATTGCACCTTTTAAAAAAGTAAAAGAAAGAAAACAACATTATCCTTGGGTCGATGATAAAATAAAAAAAACTGATTAGGTGGAAGGACAGAGTATGGAAAAAGGCAAACCAAATCTTGAAAGTGGATGACTGGGAACTTTTTAAAAAATCAGGAATAAATGCAAAAGCATGATTAAAAAGGCCAGAAGATTTTTTTTATAAATGTAAAATAAATCAGACAAAAAAAAAACAGCACAATATTGGGAATTAATAAAACAACTTGAGGAGAAAACAAAGCAAGGTATAGAAATAAATATACTGGATGATTAGGACGTAGAACTAACAGCATATCAACTTGCAAACAACCTAAACCAATATTTCTGTTATCTCCCTGATATAGATGTTAAATGCTAACCAGCTAGTATATTTAAAACACAAAATGGTTCATCTAAAGTTGCCCAAATAAATCCAAATATACTACAATTCTATTTTTGAGTTATCAAACTAAATGAGATACAAAAGCAGATAAAGAAATTAAATCCGGAGAAAGCCACTTGACTAGACCAAGTGGAGATAAAATTCCTAAAGTATTTAGTTGAACAGATATCACCAATCCTAACAAATTTGTTTAATGCAAGTTTACAACAGAGGACTTCTCCTAATTTCTGGAAATATTCCAAAATCATTACTATTTTTAAGGGAGGAGCTAGAGACAACTTGACTAATTATCGTTCGATAGCCTTGCTGTCTACGATTTCTAAAGTATTCGAAAGATTGGTATGTAATCGGATATTTGAGTTTCTTGAAAATTATAAAATGCTATTTGACTGTCAGGTGGGCTTTAGGGCTGGAAGGTCGATGGACACTGCTCTGGCAGACTTCATAGATTTTGTCTGGAGTGGTTTGGAGATGGGGTAGTCTGTTGGAGTGGTGTTCATCGATCTCACAAAAGCCTTTGATTTGGTTGATTACAGCATTTTGATGGATAGGCTCACATTGGTTGGTATGTTTGATCCAGTAAAAACTTAGATGCTCTCATATCTGACAGAGCACACTCAGCAGGTTTGTGTGGGTGATGCAGTATCAGAAGGGGGGAGATTTTCCAGGGTATTCCTCAGGGCTGGATCCAAGGCCCCATTTTGTTCTTAATCTATATAAGCCCCCTGCCACAGTTAATTGAAAGGTGCAAGATTATTTGTATGCAGATGATATGGTCCTGATAACCACAGCACAATAAAGAATAGAACTACAGGGAATTTTTCAGTGTGATTTTGATAACCTACAGTGCTGGATGCTGGTTACTGACCTCCAAAATGGTCTTAAGTAGAAAAAAGACACAAGTAATGTCATTTAAAATTAGAGGTCCAACAAAGATACATGACCAAGGTGTGAATATTGTTACCCTAGATGAACATAGATTGGAAGAAGTGGTATCATATAAATATCTTGGGGTACATTTAGATAGCAAATTTGCTTTAGAAGGGCATATAGCCAGCACTGCGGGTAAAGTGAACATTAAATTGGGGGCCCTTCATAGAAAACCTCCTTTTTGCCTAAAGAGGACAGAAATAAAACAGCACAGCAACTGCTTTTACTAGTACTAGAATATGATAGAATTATTTATCAACATGCTACAAAAACCTCTGTAGACAAGTTAGACAAAGTGTTTTATAAGATAACCAGATTTGTCTTAAAATGCCATTTTAACACACGTCATTGCAGTTTATTACAACAGTTAAACTGGGACTCTCTCAAAATCAGAAGGAAAAAACAAGTGGGTCAAAAAGCATATGCAGAATTTAAAGGGGGGGATGTAGATGGAACAAAATATGCACAGAAACCAAACAAGAAGTACACTCTGAGGGATTTAAAAAAAGATGCTTAATGATCCCCTTTGTCAATAACGTGTATAGCAAGATGCAAAGAAGGTACTATCTCCCAAAAATATGGCATGAATTAGACCCAGAAGTTAGAAATGCAAGAAACCTAGGACAGTTTAGATTAGGCCTAGAGACTATGTGGAAAGACACTTGTCACTGCCTAGGAAAGTAAAATATTTTACTGGGTACCTAGTGGAATTGGGTGGGCATAAAAAAATGGGATGTGCCTCTTTTTAATTCTGTAATCAGTATAAATATATAGACTTAGTGTAAATATAAATAATGTGGTTATTTTATTCTTGCACTTTTAGACTGTCTAGTGAAGGAAACATTGTTCAACAATGTACCATAGAAACAATTTTCTGCTCTCAAATTTATATCTAACAAAAGATCCATTGCCTTTGTAGTATACAAATTTCTTTGTTAAAGGTGTTTTTTATAAGTACCTAATGCTGTTTCGATTGTAAGTCTTTGTCGTTTCTGAAACATATATTTAAGATTTTTACAAATTCAGTCCTGTGTAACCACTACCTTATACAGCACAGCTTTGTAAAACAGGGCCTCACAGTCCTAAAACTCTATCTCCTACATAGAAACATAGACTTTGACTGCAGATGAGGACCGCTTGGCCCATCTAGTCTGCCCATTTCCCTACCTACAGGATAGGCCGCAGATCCTAGTTAACCAACAGCCTATTTCTTCCTACCCCCCACAAGAATTGCCTTATGTCTGTCCCACACATTCTTGAATTCTCCCACAGTTTTAGACCCCACAACCTCCTCAGAAAGGCTGTTCCATGCATCCACTACCCTCTCTGTGAAATAATACTTCCTCACATTGCCCTGAATCGCCCTCCTTCTATCTTTAAATTGTGTCCCCTTGTTCTTACCCGTCTCTTTTTCTGAAAGATGCTACCCTCTTGGACTTTGTTGATTCCACTGAGGTACTTAAAGTTTCTATCATGTCCCCCTCTCCTTCTTTCCTCAAGGGTATACATATTAAGCTCCTTTAGTCTCTCCTCATACGGCTTCTTTTGCAGACCCTGCACCATTTAGTTGCCCTCCTCTGGACTACCTCTATCCTGTCTATGTCCTTGCAGAAATGGGGTCTCCAGAACTGGACACAGTACTCCAGATGGGGTCTCAGCAACTGTCTGTACAGAGGATAACAACTTCCTGTTTTCTGCTGCTGATGCCTCTCCCTATACATCCCAGTATACCGCCAGCCCTCCCTACTGCCTTCTCACATTGCTTGCTAACCTTAAGGTCATCTGATATGATTACCCCCAGGTCCTTTTCCTTTTTTGTTGTTGTTACTACCTCCCCACCCATTGTGTATTCTTCCCCTGGGTTCTTGTTTCCCAGGTGCATTATTTTGCACTTCTTTGCATTGAATCCTAGCTGCCATACTTCTGACCATTCCTCCAACCTTGCCAAGTCCTTTTTCATCCTTTCACGCCTCCTTGTGTATCAACCCTGTTGCAGATCTTGTGTCATCTGCAAAAAGGCATACTTTTCCTTCCAGTCCCTCTGCAATGTCAATGATGAAGACATTAAAAAGGACTGGACCCAATACTGAACCCTGCGGTTCCCCACTAGTAACCCCTCTTTCTTCAGAGTGGACTCCATTTACAATTACCTTCTGTGTCCTGTTGTGCAGCCAATGTTTTACCCAGGCTACCACCCTGGGACCCACTGCCAGGCTGGTTAATTTGACTATTATCCTGTTAAAACATAAAGGTTTATATCTATCTATCTACAAGCCCACAGTGAATGGACAATCCTTAAATAAATGTTTCTACATCTCAATAACCTGGGATCACTTTGGGTATAGATAATATCTGTCTCCTATGCTCTTATGCTTCATAGATCCCTGTGCCCCAAGGCACCAATGCGTACAAAGTCAAAGGACATCCCACATATGCATAGGTATCCTAGTGTTGCCTATATGTACCAGCGTATTATGTACCCATCAGCAAGCCATCCTAGAAACTCAGGATTATTAAGAAATCTTGCTTCATTACTTTTTCATACAACCCTTTCCTATGGCGGGTAAAGATGTGGTTTGGGAGAATACATCATTGCCTGTTCTTAGTTAAGGATATTGTGACATACAAAGGGTAAGTCACACAATCATTTGAAAAATGTATTTTAGATTGGCACCAAGGGACCAAAAAAGATTCCTTCCACTCAAAAATCTATGGTGTCCATAACTTGGGTTCAAATTTCAAAGCATTATGAAAGTTAAAATTAAAAAAAAAATTACCACTGAAAAAGGCAACTGGGTTCACCATACCTACTCCCCCTGCTTGCTTCATGGGCCAATAGGATTTTACCTTTTTAAGTAAGCAATAACTCATGACAGGATGTGCTGTTAGTGGGGATTAACGCACACCCGGGTGCATTGTGAGGCATGAGGTTACAGGCCGAGTGCCCTCACAGCACCCGGGTGTGTGTTAATCCCCAATAACAGCACACCCTGTCATGGGTTATTGCTTACTTACTGTATAACATGTGTAGATGAAAGTGAGTAGAAATGTCAGATCCCATTGGTTGAGTCCCTGTGTGTGGATTTAACCTACTATCCCAGAAAAACAGAAGAAAAGACTGAATAATTTAACTTTCAATGCTAGTGGGAGGGGTACATAACTTAAATACATAAATGGAGTAATAGAATTGATTTGATCAAGAACACCCCTTTCTTTTTTATTAATTTTCCACAAGAGTAGGGGGATTTTATTGAAAAATGAAAACCACTGCCAAGACAATACACATCATTCCATTCTACCACTTTCACCATAATACATACCTAAAAATAATCAGAAGAGTCATAAAACAAAAAAGTACAAAACTGTACAAAATAAATAAATAAAACAAAAAACCCTCTTCCCCTATTGATTGTATTTATTTATTTAATTAATTGATTAATTAGTTTAAAGTTGGGACACTAAGCCGAGGTCTGTTTCAAAGTGTGACTGGGGGGTGGGGTGGGGGGTGTATGTAGGAGAAACAAATTATAAAATAAAATATAGATGCAACTTACATTACAAAATACAGATGCAGTCAAAGAGACAGAGCATCATTACATGAGGTAGCATAATATAATAACAGCATTTATACAGCAATGAAAAAGGCAGACAAACGACACCTATTCCCCTACTGAAAAAGAAGCCCTAAGTTAAACTATAATAAAAAATCTGTATATTCACAAAAATACTGGTTCCTTCCTGTCACAGAACCACAGCAGTGTCATCAAACTTATTCCATACCTTCTCACTTACACTAGGAAAATATAATCAATTAAATCCAATCCCTAAAGCAAGTCTTATGTATCTGTAAGAAAAAATGTGGGAGTCTGCTTTATTGGAAGTATGCAGACATGATTATGATAGGTTACCATTACATATTCTGAACTGCTGTAGCACTAGACCGCACCTTGCTTGCCAAAAATAAAATCTGAAGTATGCAAATAATACCATTAAGGTGCTGGTATTATAGTTCCTCAGTTGGGCTCGAAAGTCCCCTAAAACTAAACATTCATAGGTTAGCCTTTCCAGTCCTGGAAGTTTCCATTTCTTCACTAAATCAGCCCAAAACCCAACAGCAAACTGACATTCAAAAAAACAACTGTTCCAGCGTTTCAAATCGGCGCTCTACAGTCTGGACAAGGGCATGGCCTTCCTTCAGTGGATTTGTGCTTATTGTTCCCACTGATGTTTAGCCTGCCGTAAGTGTAGAGCCACATATTCTATATCTTCTGTGGAACACTGTTAAACCAGTTAGTTATTTAAGCACCAAATGATTCTTAGTTTTGCAATGCTAAGATTACAGATCCTGTGGTTATATTTGTGTTATGACAGTCTCGTACATTTATTTTATGGATAAGGACGTAATCTGTGTTTTACTTACTTCCATTTAAATAATTTTTGTAGAGCTGGGGTAATATAATCTGGCACCTGCAATGAGCTGATTGTTTTAACCAGTACTTCCTGCCATTTCTCTTACAGTTCCCCTAACAGCTCTTTAACCCATGCAGTCCACATAAAAGGTATTGGCATCACAGGTGATTTCAGCATTGTTGACCAAAAAAAGGGTATGAAAAAACAACTGAGTCGACCATATTGACCTCCCATTCTCCTTTTGTAAGTAGGTCTCCCTTTTTATGGAGTTCAGTTACTTCCCCCACAACAACTGAAAGTAAATACTTAGAATAGTAGAGCCAGATATTCAAAGTTTTGCACCCGGCATAAATCCATAGTGCTAGAATAGCAACGAATGTGCACTGGACTGCAATATTCAAAAGCCCTTTTAGTGCCAGTGCTAAAAGTTAATGTATGCAGGTTAGGGAGGTAGGGGAGTGGCCATGAATGCAGGTGCACCAGCATATTCAAAATAGTAGCATCACACTACAGTTTGTTGCACCACCAGTAGCGTGGCACTAAATAGCGCCTGAAAAAAGCATGCGGTAAGTGGTGGTGGAACCCCAAGTAATTCAAAGTGACACTCTGAATTACTACCATAGTAATTTGAAGTGTAACTTCTAATTACCACCAGGTCCAATACTGGTAGTCAAGTTCCCCCCCACACCAGCCCACTTTTATTGCCGATGGGGGTACCCAATCCCCCTGTCGTCATCATGATTCCCCCCTAACTCATGTGGCACACTGGGAGCACACCCCAGTGTGCCAAAATGTATTATTTAATATCTATACCTGTAAATACAGAAAACCATCCCCTGACATCTTTCTACTTTGATGCAGAATCCTGCATCAATATTTTTGATGCAGGATCCTGCATCGAACTTCTGTAGTCTGGCCCAACAAATCCACTGACATAGGGGGTGCCCAATCCCTGTGTCGGCATCATATCCCCTACCCCCCCAACTCATGAGGCACACTGGGAGCCCACCCTTGTGTGCCCAAAAGTTATTTTATTATTTATTTATTGCCTTGCTGATGGGGTGCCCAATCCCCCTGTCAGCAGCATTTATCCCCCCCACTCATGTGGCACACTGGGAGCCCACCCCAGTGTGCCCACATTTAGTTATTTATTGCTTGTTCCTGTAAATAAAAAAAACTGTGCCCTGACATGTTATTTGTTTATTTAACCTGGAAAAAAAGAAAATGATCCCTCTTCATCTTCCCAGTCCCCCTTCCCCATCCCCACCCTCCCACTGAGCACCCACCTCTCTGCACCCCCCCCATTCCATACTTACCTCTGGAGGTCAGCGCTGTCATCTTCTGAGGACAGGGACATGTCTGCACTCTTCAAAGCTGAACCGCAGAATGAAGAATCAAAGGTAAGCACCATACAATGACTGTCAATGGGGGTTTCAACTTATGACAATATCTCAGTCATTTCTAGGAATTTTGACCCCAAAGTTTCAATGTGGGGTTCTTGGGACCCCACGTCATGAACACTGTCACTGTCATTTTGTTACTCAGTCCCAGAAGGTGATTTTGAGGTCGCTGTGTGGAATCACCTTTTGGGACTGATTAATGAACCAATGGTGCCACTGTTCATGAGGTGAGGTCCCAAAAATCCCATGTTGCAAATTTGTAGAAATAATTCAAAAAAATGACTGCATTACAAGCGTGCATTGCACAGTTTCTACACACAATCATAACTTCACAAATGTTTAATATTTTCACCCCAGAGTTTCAACATTGGCATTTTGTCACATCTCCTCATGAACAGTACAGTTGTCATTTTTTACATCCTGCCCAAAACATGTTTTCGTACCTGTGGCGCAGAATGGCATGGTTGCTGTGTGAAATCAACTTTCATGATGGATTTACAAAATCACAGTGTAACTGTTCATGAGGGGATGTTCCAAAAAAACCATGTTGACAATTTGGTGGAAAAATTCCATAAAATGACAACATTATAAGCGTGCATTGCGCAGTTGCTACGCATGCACGTCACTTCGCCAGTTGTTTGTGTTTTCACTCCAGATTTTCAACACTACCATTTTTCACACCACCTCATGAATAGTACAGCTGTAATTTGTCAGATCCTGCCAGAAATGTTTTTCTGCACCTGTGGAGCAAAACAGTGTTACAGTTGCGCATAATTATATTTCCACAGGGATTTGAAGGTGGTCTGTACTGGGTACATGCGGTGAGGTGATAAGAATGTTGAACATTTGGGGTGAAAATTATTTAAAATGTCACAATTATGACTATTTATTGTGATTTCACTATGCCTGCTTGTATCTTTATGTGTGGAAGAGTAGGGGCCAGAGACCCCTCTATTTCCACAGCTAGATATATATGTGCATCTGTGGAGGGATGGGAGCGCAGGGTTCAAAGGACCCTGCACTCCCACTGTAACATACGGATACTGTTGTACTATCTGGACGGAGGGATGGGAGTGCAGGGTCCTTTGGACCCTGCGCTCCCACCGCAAAATGAGGATACAAATATACTATCTGAAAAAGAAGAGAATTCATTGAAAAAACTCCATTAATACATCAGTTAGGGTAAATACTATAGCTACAAAAGCAGGAAAATTACACATTAGGGTTTCCAACTCTAACACCCCACCCCAGGGTTCCCACCCCACCCCACAACTCCACCCCCATCCCTCCACACACCAACAGGCATCTGGGTGTGCGTGTGATCATTAGCCCAGCTTTCACCCCATTCTCCTCTACTGCACCATCTCAGCTTTTTACACATAGAATTGGGTGGGGTTTGGCCGTCAAAACTAAGGCACTTCCAGACACCTGTGGGTGTGTGGAGGGTGGGGTGGAGTGGTAGGGATGGGAACCCTAGGGTGGGGACCACTTCCTTGCTTTAATTGCTATATTTTCTACCCTAATTGATGCATTAATGATATATATATATATATATATATATATATATATATATATACACACACACATATATACATACAGTATATATATGTATAGATAGATACATACAGACAGTTATACAGTCCTCTCAGTACAGGGGACATCTCTCTCTGTGTTCCTCTCACTATAGCCCTGGCCTGCATTCATCCCTCCTGGGAACAGTGGTGCACACACAGAGACTGTACTGTACATGCAGACTTTCAAGGAGGAAGTTATATTATTCTATGGTACTACATAACTCGTATTCTTTGTATCCATGTGTGTGGATATACGTCTCATTATGGAAATCGGTGTGCCTCTTTGTTCCATATTCAGAGTGTCTGTGTCCCTCATTCCAGTGCTGCCTGGGTGGGAGATATGCACTGTGTATGCCTGCCAACACCCATGGCCTGCAGCTATCAAATTGTTTCTCAAGGATGGCATACAGGTGGAACTGTGTGCATACCCCAGTCTGTGGCTTTTGGCCTGTATATTCAGTCTGACCTACAGGTGGAGCTGTGTGCACCATGGAATAGCACTGGGCAATCTTCATGCTAACGTATGCTAAGCAGGCCTTAATGAGATGCTAATGTGGCTGTTTGCACACGGATTGCCTAAATAGGCTCATTTGCATAGAAGCTCTGAAAATATAGCAAACTTTTACCCTGGGCTAATGTGTTTCCACTGGGCTACTATATTAGCACTGTGCAATCAGGTTAGCCCCGGGCAATCCTCTCAAAAGCACAGCACAGTTCAGCAGTGTGTGAATTCAAGCATGCATGGGACAGCCATAAGGCAATTCTAGGGGGTTGGGGTAGAAAGAAGTAGGCTGCTGGTTAACTAGGATCTGCAGCTTATCCATTAGGCAGGGAAATGGGCAGACTGGGTGGGCCAAGTGGTCCTTATCTGCTGTCAAATTCTATGTTTCTATGTTTCTATGTGTGGCCTGCATTTTTGTTTGCAATTGTGCAACACTTCATTGCTGTCACACACATTGTCCATCAAGTTCAACTCTGCCTTACTCCACCTCTGTTATCCACTGTGCTGCTGTTGCATTTTGCACTTCCCTGTTTTTATATTCAGAGCAGTCTTATTTCCTAGGCCATTTTAGCACTGCACTCCCAGCCCTGTTTGGACTACTTTCTTTGCATGCTATATTCAGCAGATTTAGCCCTATTCCTTTATAAAGGGCTTGCTACTGGTTCAGGGCTAATTTAGCACGCTGTGCAGTACTAATTTAGCCCCAGGGTTAAGTTTTGAATACCTGGCCCATAGTCCCTAATATCGTAGGAAGGAGAAAAACATAACTGACATACAGGAGAGTGGGAATCAAAAACTGCATAATTACAGTAGATAAAAAAATGTATTCCTTGACATGCTCTATCCCTTCCACCTATTTACTTTTTGGGTACAGAGTAGGGGACTTTCCCCATTGTCCTGGCCAGCATTTCCCTTCCCATAAAACCAGTTCATGCAATTGTCCAAGGCTGTGTGTGGGTGTTGATATGTAAAATGGCAGCCACTGCATGTTTACGATCACTTTCAGTCTCTCATTGCTTGTAAAGCACTTCAAGATACAGTATGCATTTAATAACACTATATAAATGTTCTTCATATGTGATTTACAGAATTATAGTGATGCGGTTGTGCTACTGTGTATTAAACCCTGATTTTTGCACCCTAGTACTGGGGCTGTTCCCAGACAACAACTTAAAATTTTGAATAATATTTTTGGTCCCAGGCTTTCTATAACCTGTAAACTTAACAATAGCCAGTTGGGTTATTTGAAAGTTCTAGAAGGTTGAAAATGTGTAAAATTTTTTTTTTTTTTAATCAAGGTTTTTTTTCTGTGCGGGGGTGTGCAGGAGGGCTAATCAGCCTTGTTCTTACCTCCCCTGAATATGTTCACCACACTGACCCACCAGAGTTACCCCATGGATTCCCCACAGTGGGTCAAAGAGGGGAGGCCCCCCACAGTATTCATAATCCAGATTTCAGGTGGTCGGCTAGTGGCACAGGCTGAGGGATGCAGGGCTTCATTAACCCATGTAATGCTCATTTTCCATTTTCAGGAATCCAACTTCTCCTACCCCAGACAGGCAGTAGTGCATGCTGTGTGGAGGCACGCACGCACCACGCAAAGTCAGTGGCCCCTTTCCATTACATGCTGCTCCAGTCTGCACTACCATCTGGAGGCAGTCAATGGACAGAGCTTCCCCCCAGGAGAGGAGAGCAGTCCATTGGATGCTAACCCATCTGCCCCTTGGCTGACCCCAGTGACCATAGTCCTTTTCCAAAATCTGGCCACCGGCACGTTGGATGGTAGCACTACTGCCCCTCCACTAGGCTGACCTGTAAAAACATGTTTTTAAGATGTTTGTTTTGCTCACAGAGAGCACAAAGTCATCTGGAAGTTAAAACTTGAACACGCTCAGGTTAGTAAGAGTTTGTCATAAAGAGTTAGTAGAACCAACAACAGCAGATAAGCAAATGTTACAAATTTTAAGAATTGGTCATTTGTAACTGTTTATGTCTGAAGTATTTTGTCTCCTCTTTTGTCTCATCTGAAAGTCTTCCATGCACAGAGTGAGTTTTGAAGTCTGACACAGGTCTTGCACAGTGCACGTGATGATGCAGCCACTTGAGAAGTCCACTACAGGTCTGGCACAGTGTGAATGATGGTGCAGAAACATTCATAAAATCAGCTACAGGTGTAATGCAATGTGTGTGATGATGTACCTGTAGCTGCTTTGTGTATTGTCGGCAGGGCCATATGCACAGCAAGCAACATGCCCTGAGCTGTGCTGACAGGGCTGCATTGTGTAGCCTTAAGTAAGCATGTATATTCTATCTCAAAAAGACAGAAAATTAATTGCTAAACCTACATTAATGCACAAAGCAAGGGTTATTTTTGAAGCAACAAAAGTAAGGAAATGTGACATTAGGTTTTTTTCAGTATAGCTTTTTACCTGGCTGATTGGGCTTGGGCAGGCTCTCAGCCTTGTCCCTGCCCAATCCACTGGTAATGGCCTCAACCCAGCTCAACCAGACCCAGAGACCCCCACGGATTGGCCCCATGGTGGGGCCAGGTGGGGGAGGGCCATCCTCATCCCACTCGGGAACTCAAATCTGGTGATGGGTCTGGTAGCCTAAGTGGTGGCACGGTATGGAGGACTGGCAGGCAGGACTTAATTCAGCCCATGATAACCATTTTTCCCTTTTCTTCCCAGGTTTCCTGAGCCATGGTGGCATACTGAGGATGTGTGTATGTGGAGGCACACATATGTCATGGAACCGCAGCAACCTTTCTAACTTTGCTACTCAATCATGGTGCTGCCCCCAGGCAGCCAGTAGCCAAGATGACATGCCAGCCTATCTTGGGAGAGAACAGTCAGTTGGATAGTTGAACCTCTCCCCCTCAGCCCACTCTTGACAACCTGTGCTATTCCTGAACATGGGTCGCCAGCATGGCAGGAGGTGAAGTATTCAATAACTCAGCCCTTCACACCTCCAGGCTGGTAGGTTTATTTTTAACTTTAACTCCACCCACCCCTAGCCACTACCTGAGTGAATCCCACCAAGCTGAATAGCAAAGCACAAATCAGGTTTTATACATATGTTTTAACATCATCAAAAAAATAACAGTATGAGTAATACAGTAACAGCCCATGAGAAACACTGTATATTTATATTGTGAGACACAAGGACTCAGAATATAGGCCTTGGGCAGTGTACTGTATTTGATGTCACTGCAGCTTCGTGAGTGGCCCACAGGGCTATTTATGAAATTCGCTACACATCTGGAACAATGTTTGTGATGACCTGTATCCTGTATCCTGTGGTCTTGTGTCTCACAGCATACGAATGTAGCGTTAATCATGGTGTGTAACTGTAGTTAACTGTAGTCCTCATACCATGTTATTTATTTATCTTATTAAAAGTTGGCTATCAGATTGGTGGGGTTCACATGGGTGGTGGATGATGGTGGAAAGAGGGTTCAAAAAACTCTAATATTGCATTTCCTTACTTTTGTTGCTTTAGTAATAAATGCTAGCTTGTGCATTAATGTAGTTCTTTTTCCCCCAGTGAATAGTTTATGTAAACAAGTTAACCTGCCTGTGAATGTCTTTTCCTTTGATACAGTACACATGAGAGTATTTGTGTGTACGTTATAAAATGGCTTGAATCAAATAAGCAGTCTGACTGGTCAAGAAGCTGGCTCACCAGTACAGCGGTAGTGCTGTTGACTTCGGTGCTGATGACCCGAGTTCAGAAGTGAGCATGGTGCGTCAGAGGGTCGGCTGCGGGGAGGTTGGATGAGTGCCCCATGGACAGCTCTCCACCTCCATGGCAGGAGGGTTGTGGTTCCCCTACATACTAGTGACACCCAGCGGAGGCTGGGTGTCCAGTAATTGGGACTGCCTGGCACTGCGGAGTGATGGAAGCCATCTGTGGGACATGTGTGGGACCGCACCTGTCCTATGCTGACATCATTGTGAGTCTGCTCTCCTGGAGAAATCAAACAAAGAAAAAAACCCTGATCACAGAGCTCCATGAAGCTTCTGGACCGTCTCCCGAATGATGCCCCAGGCATAAGTCTCGACTGGGGCCTCTAGTAGGTTTCAGTCCCTCCCCAAGAGAGCCCCACCATAGGAGGCATGCTATGGGCTACTCAGTATGGGTAGCCTGGTGGGGGATGCCTAGAGAATGAGTTCAGGGGCTGCTAAGGAGGTACATTCCCCCACCCATTGTCCGGGTGCTAAAAATAGAGTGGATAAAAAAAAATCTGATTCATTAAAATGGGCCACATGACCGTGCATTAATTTCAATTACCGCAAAGCTCAAATTTTACTTTCTTTTTTCCTGTTTTTCTAACTCTTAAAACCATTTTATAAGCACAATAATATACTCAAGGGTGTGTGATAATGCAATAAATTACCACATTTCCTAGGTGATTGAAGGCACTCAGCTGTGCCTCATGCCTCACAACCTACCTGGGGCATGCAGCAATTTAGCATTATCACACACCCTGTCATGTGTTTTTGCTTAAGTGTGTGTGTGTGAGACAATGTCTGGTATGGGGTACATGGTCTTTAGTTGTTACAAAATGTAATTCGTAATAACTACAGTATATATTTTGTTTTGTCAGTAAGTATAAACTCATGTTTTATACTCCTCTTTACAAAGTTAATTATGCAAAAATAAAGATATTGGACTCTTTTCAAGTATGGGTGGGACTTACGCACGAAAAGAGCATAACCCGCCCGTGCGGCATTGCACCTAGGCACAGGTGTGCACTGGTCAGCATTCAAGACTGCCACCCACCTGTCCACAGTCCTGTCCCCCCCCAGTGCGCAGCTGCATGGCAGCGGAACCCAGTGGTGCAGGGGTGGGCTGCGCGACACAGGGCGACATCAGATGGAATGCTCGTCCTGGTATATACAGTGGATCCCATCTGGGGCTAGGCATGGGTTACTGGGAGGGTGCATACCCCACAGGGTATGACCGCCAGGAATTTGCCCATACATCCACCCCACAGCCCACCCAAACAGCACAGTGGGCTTATGGAACAGTGCGGCAGGGGTCCTGATGCCAGTGCCACCAGCCAGTGTCCAATGTGGGGTGCATAACCATGCAGGATGGTTACAACAGGGTCCCTCCACGTGCAGCTGTCCAAAGCTGGTACCTCCGTGAATTCGCGCTACCACGGGCACCACCCCCATCATGCCCCCATCTCATCCCTGGGGCGGTGCCCCATGGCTGGTGTGGGCTCCGGTGTGCAGGGCACTAGCGCATCTATGAGTGAATTCCTCAGGTGGTATAAAGGACACCACCATGCAGCATTCATGAATAGAGCCCAATGGAAGCTGTGTCCACTAGATTAGGGTTTTTTTTTTTTTTCATCTTTTCAAATTTTAAAAATACAACTCCCATCATACAGTATAAAACTTTGCAATTATGTTATACTGAGTGCCATCAATTCTAGGAATGCATTGCATTTTTTGAATTCTTTATTTTGTAGTTTGTATTCATATGTGTAAAGTGGTGCTTGTGAGGTCTCTTACCATTATACAAGATCTCTTTATACATGATGTCGTAGCTGTGGTGAAATTCACATACATGAAGTAGGGGTGTGTGAGTAACAAATATTAATTCCCGGATACAATGAATATTAGGCTTTCCAAACATTTATCTGAATAATGAATAGTTTATACTGTTCGTATTCGGCCAAGGATAATCAGGAGTCAATGGCAAGGAAGAGGGTGAGGCGGTAGCATTATTAGTGGCACTAGGCAGTCTGACCAATTAGGCTGCCTAGCATTGCTACAAATGCTGCTGCCCCACTTCCTCCCTCATGATCATCTGCACCCAGCCCCACTCGCATTCTCTCTTTATGATCAGCTTAACAGCAAGTAAAGCAGGCTGTGGAGGGGGGGGGCTGACTGAATATTTGGCACTAGCCTACCCCCTTCAATCAAAGGTTGGGCTTGAAAGGGGGGTGGGCACAGGAATAGGTGATTTTTATCATTTGAGTTAGTCAGTCTAGGGAAAGGGGTGTCATGGTATGAACAGAGCTCCAGCATAGGGAGAATATTTAGAGAAGGTACTGGTGGAAGCCATTGATTGGATGGCAGAAAAGGGGAGGTGCTTCTCTTGGGGGACTTCAATCGGCTGGATGTAGATTGGAGTCTCCCGGCTGCAGCTTCAGCTAGAAACAGGTACATCCTGGAATCCCTGTAGGAGGCATTTCTTAGGAGGCAGTATAGTGCAGTGAGTTAAGGCTCTGAGCTGCAAATCTGGAGACCTGGGTTTGAATCCCACAGCTGCCTAGGTGCATACTGTGTGATCTTGAGCAAGTCACTCAACTTCCTTGTGCTCTCAGGTCACATCTGGAAACAAGCTTTGACTTAGTGTGCTACTCCTGGTTAAACAATGTTTCCTTTAGGAAGCCAATCAGAGAGCCCACACATGACAGGGCAATACTGGGCCGGTACTCACTAACAGGGACAATATTGCAGACATGGGGATGAGAGGCCACCTGGGGACCAGTGATAACTGTACAGCGTGGCTTAACATAAGGATGGCTGTGAAACTGATCCACAGAGGATCAAGGGTCCTGAATTGCAGGAGGGCAGATTTTGAAAAGATGGGAAATGCCCCAGGGATGACCTGGCACGGGGATGACCTGGGTGGGATGGAGGAGCAGTGAGCGAAGCTAAAAGGGGTCATAGTGAAGGCAACAAACCTCTGTGTCAAACAAGTGATAAAAAGCAAGAGGAAAATGAGACTTCTATGGTTCTTGAAAGAAGTGGCTGAAAAGGTTAAGGCTAAAAGGGTAGCATACAGAAGGTATAAGAGGATGCAGAGGGAGGAGGATAGGGAGGTGTAGCAGGGGAAACAGATGGAGACAGGGAACGCAATAAGAAGTGCAAAGGCAGAAACTGAGGAGAGAATAGCCCAGAAGGTAATGTAAGGGGACAAGAGATTTTTTAAGTATGTAATTAAAAAGAGGAAACCATGGGAGGGATTGTAAAGTTAAAAAGGGAAGGGCAAGCTGCACAGAGGGAAACCAGAAAAAGAGGAAGGGGAAGGACAACAAAAAAGTAACAGGAGTTGTGGAGGGCGGGAGGTGGACACTAGTCCTTTTCCAGAGGAGAGAATCCTGAAGAGACTCACAAATATGAAAACACCAGCCCATGCACTCAGCCTCTCATCCCCAGGTACGGAGGTCAACGTAACAAGCCTTGGCTTTTCTGGGAATTTTCAAGCTGTGTCTCATTCAAACCTTTGGCGCCGCTTTTGAGAACTGTGCTTATTGGCTGTCTGGTGAAGAAGCTCATCCTGATTGGTCCGCTCCCTTGCCCAGGATTTTCAAGCCTTAGCATTGTTTCTGTCTCCCCCCCCCCCCCCCCACTAATATTTGCTTAGTTCTTGATGTTAGGCTTGTGGAACATCTTGCTTTGACTGCCGTTACCAGACTTAGGCCGAGGTCTGTGTTTGCTTTGAGCTGATTGATCTTGAGCTGGATTCCCCCTGAGCCATTCAGTTCACGGCTGTAGCTTTCTGGAATCTCTTAGCTCCTGGGCAATGGCGGTGTCTGCAAATAACCTTCATTACCAGTGTTTAAGCAAAAGTGTTTAACTGTATTGTGATAGAGCATATGAATTTGTTCCTTTTGTTCCTTCTGGTTAAGACTGTTAATGATTTATCTGGGGTCACAAAAGACAAGATGCTCTGTTTCTGCCTGTCATTACCCTTTGTTTCCTTTGTCTTACTTAGACTATTCAGCCCAGTCGGTGTCTTGCTGTAGTCTGAATCTGCCTCCCCATTTAAGACACAATCAAGTATCACAGCTCCTTTGTGTGCTTTTGTTACCCTCAAACATAGAAACATAGAAACATAGAAACATAGAAGTTGACGGCAGATAAGGACCGCAAGGCCCATCCAGTCTGCCCATTTCTTTTTCTACCTTATAAATGTGCCATCGGCCTTTGCTCTGTCAGTGACCTATCTATTCATAGTCATTTGTATTGCTCCCTTATGCCTATCCCATGCCTGTTTGAAGCCCTGCACTGTATTCATAGCCACCACTTCTTGTGGTAAGCTATTCCATGCATCTACCACCCTTTCTGTGAAAAGAATTTCCTCACATTCCCCTTAATCGCCTCCCTCTAATCTCATGCTGTGTCCTCTTGTCCTGCAATTTTCTTATATTTAAACATGTTAGACTCTTTCACCTTGTTTATGCCCTTAAGGTGTTTAAATGTCTCGATCATATCCTCTCTCCCTCCTTTGCTCAAGGGTATACATATTGAGCTCCGTTAATCTGTCCTCATATGTCTTCTGATGCAGTCCCTGCACCATTTGGTTGCCCTTCTCTGGACTGCCTCAATTTGGTTAATGTCCTTGTGAAGGTGTGGCCTCCAATACTGCCGCAGTACTCCAGATGGGGCCTAACCAATGTCTTGTACAGAGGGATTATTACCTCCCTCTTCACGACTTGTGATACCCTACTAATACACCCTAACACCCCTAGCCTTACCTACTGCTTTAGAGGTCTGCTTGGATGATTTTAGGTCATCAGTGATGATGATGCCCAAGTCTCTTTCTTCCTTTGTGACTGCTAGCAACTCCTCCCAGCCTATAAGTGGCTTCAGGGTTCTCTTCCTTATGTGCATGATTTTGCACTTCTTTGCATTAAATCCCAGTTGCCACTCTTCTGACCATTTTGCTAGTTTATCCAGATCTCTTCTCATTCTGCCCACCCCATCTGGATCATCTACTCTGTTGCAGATCTTGGTGTCATCTGCAAACAGACAAGCCTTACCCTCTAGTCCATCTGCAGGGTCACTAATGAAGATGTTGAATAGGACTGGCCCCAGGACTGATCCCTGAGGTACCCACTTGTGACTTGCATCTCTTCTGACTGTATACCATTTACCACCACTCTCTGTTTTCTGCCAGTCAACCAGTTTGCCACCCAGTTGACCAACTTCTGACCCACCCCGAGCCTACCTAGCTTATTTATCAATCTTCTATGTGGAACAGTGTCAAAAGCTTTGCTGAAGTCAAGGTAGGCGACATCAACTGCTCCCTTGGTCCACCACTCTGGTTACCCAGTCAAAGAAATCTATGAGATTAGTTTGACAGGACCTTCCTTTGTAAACCCATGCTGTCTTGGATCCTGTGCCCCTATGGATTCCAGGTGTTGCACTATCCTTTCCTTAAGGAGTGCCTCCATAATCTTGCCCACTACTGAGGTAAGACTGACTGGTCTGTAGTTCCCGCCTCCTCCCTGCTACCACTCTTGTGGAGCGGGATCACATGAGCCCTTCTCCAGTCTTCTGGGACCTCTCCTGTGCTCAGAGACTCACTAAACAATTCTGCTAATGGCTCTGCTAGTTCCTCCTTTAGCTCCTTGTACCCTGGGATGTATGCCATCAGGTCCCATTGCCTTATCCACCCTGAGCTTAGCAAGCTCTTGTAGGACCCTTTCTTTTGTGAAGGGAGTAGTGCTCACCTCCCTCCCCTGTGTCCATGATGCTGAGCTGTGGGCCCTGCCTACCTTCTCTTCAGTAAATACTGAGCAAAAGTATCTATTTAGGATAGATGCCTTTACAGGGTCCTCCTCCTCACATGCTCCCTTTTCTCCATTAAGCTTAGCAATACCCCTCTGGACTTTCTCCTTTCACTAATGTATCTATAGAAAGTCTTGTCACCTTCTTTACTGTTCAGGTAGTGTTTCCTCAGTTTGGGACTTTGCCTGCCTTACTGCCTTACCTGCTTCCCTTAGGGCAGTTTGGTATGCCTCCCTATCTTCATCCTGCTGTGTTCCCTTATATTTTCTGAAGGCCAGCCTTTGGCTCTGACCTTTTCTGCTACTGTATTTGAGAACCAAAGTGGTTTCCTCTCTTCTTTGCACTTCCTTTTCTGTCTAACACAATGGGATGTTGCTTCAAGTATTGTATCCTTAATGCTTGCCCACTTTGCCTGTACCTCCTCACCTGTGTTTCTTTTGCCAGGCTAGCTTAACTCTGTTGGCCATCTTATCAAAGTCAGCTCCTCTGAAGTCCCATATTTTGCCTTGGAATGGGATGATTTAGATGTAGCCAAATTGAACCATACCATGTGATGGTCACTGGACCCCAGGTGACCTTCTACCTGGAGATCTGTGATCCCTTCTTTGTTAGTCAGTACTAGATCTAGGATAGCCCTGTCTCTTGTGGGTTGCTGTACCAGTTGTTTGAGGCCCTCCCCCTGCAGGGAATCCACTATGAGTCTAGTTCTGGCAGATGTTCCTCTAGTTCTGGCAAACACTCCCCCATTTCTGGGCCCTATCAAAAGTGTGTTCTTCCTTCCCTCTGCAGGATACCAGCAAGCCCTCTCGGGCTGTGACCGTCAGCAAGTGACCCATGGCACTAGGAATCTGCAGCACCAGCCTCTGCACTCTCATCCTCAGGTACAGAGGTCAGCATAACAAGCCTCGGATTCTCTGGGAATTTTTGGCCCACCCTCCCTCCCTCCCCTTCTTGGTCACCTTAAATGCTTGTTACTCCCCACCTACTCTGCTAAGCCTCACCCCATTGGCTTACATTTCATCCAACCTTGCTCTTCGCTCCTCCCCTCTTTTAATGCCACTCCCCAGCTATATGTCTCCCTAATTTTCTGGTTCTGCCACTAGATGTATCTTCCTCCTACAAATTTCTAGACAACTCAGTTCCTTTCTCAAGGTTCCTTGCAAATCCTACTTCCTTATCTATTACCAGGCAATCCAGCCTCACTCAGTATAGTTGAAACCCATCCATTATATCACTGGACCATGGATACTGGCCCAGCACTACGTATGTCATGGATACTACTCTGCCGGTCCCTGCTCCAACTTTTTCCCTTACTCTCTCAATCGGTAGCTCCGATGACTCCTTTTGAGATAGGGGAAACATCTACAAGCTGGATTGTGTTACATCTTGGGAATTATTGATTATCTCACAGGTGCCTTCAATTCCACCTTCCTGATCCTGGATGCATACCTAATCCAGTTTAGTGTTACCTTTGCCGAACACACTTCAAAGGACACTATTTTATCTCCTCACTTTGCTTGCTCTACTTTGCCTTTTGCTGGCAAGATACTGCTATATGTAGTATTAAACCAGCTAGGCATTTGCCTTAGGGCTCCACCATGCTATACCTGTGCTCCTCGAAAGTGGGAATGGATCACGCTGTCAGAGTTGCTCCTAGTACTTACTAGGAGTCTCCTGCTTCTCTTACTGCTGTGCTCAGGTAATGTCGAGCTGAACTCGGGTCCACCAGTACCTATTGGATTCCCAGCAGATTTACCTACCCATAAAGGGTTAAGTTTTATGCATGTTAATGTGTGCAGCTTGTTAAAAAAAATTACTTTTATCCAGGCCTGGATTTGTCACACTATCCCCTGACATATTGGTCATCATAGAGACCTGGCTCCGTCCGGCAACTAGTAACCATGAACTAAACCTCCCTACCTATGCCCTGTTCTGAACTGACAGGCAATCCAGAGGTGGTGGGGTGGATATTTATTTTAAAGACAAATTCGCTGTCTCTATCCTTGACTCATCCTCTGTCCCAAAGGAGTTCGAAAGTCTCTCCCTGCTGGTTGAGATATCAGCTGGAGTCTCACTTTGTGTGTCAGGCTGCTACAGGCCTCCATCAGTGGGGTTGCAGCTGCTGAATCACTTAAGCCTTATACTGGGGCACAGGTCCACTGAGTCCATATTACTAGGTGACCTTAACCTGGACTGGTTGTCCAGTGTATCCTCTCCCCTAAAAATGCTCTGTGATTCTCTCAGACTAACCCAACTCATCAACAAAACCACATGTCCTAATAAGACAAACCCTTCTAATAGCACTTTGCTGAATATTATCCTCATCAGCAAACCTCACCTGTTCACCCATGTTGGTGTCTCTTTTCCAGACATCAACGACCACTGTTTCATTGCCTGTGTGAGGCCCAACCACACCTCCCCATGTGCATCTACTTTCTCTATTAAAAGGTGCCTTCGTAATTTCCATCCACACGCTTATGTCTCAGAGTTAAAGCACTCTGTAAACTGGCCAGACTTCTATTTAGCAAAATCAGTGACCTCTGCATATAACAGTTTCCAAGACATAGTATTAGGCGATATCAATAGGCATGCATCACTAGTGCAAACTTGTGCCAGGAACAGGTTCTGCCGGTGGTTCACCAATGAGCTGAAGGAAGCCTTGTGCAATAGGGATGTGCTGTGGAAAAAGGCTCGTAAGTCCAAACATACCAACGACTAGAACCTATTTAGGAGTGCTAGGAACCTTTGTGTTCAAATGATCAGAGAGGCAAAGGCAAATTTTTATTGCTTTCAACTTGAACTATCTGCTAAATGCTCCTCAACATTCTGGAAACTTATTAAAGACATTGAAGGCCATCCCGCCAGGGCCTCCTTGCCATCAAAAATTTCATCTGGTTCTACTATTCTTACTGACAAAACGTCAATCCTTGACTCTTTCAACAATCACTTTGTCACCGCAGGGTTAGCTTTTGACACCTCTCCAGCCCACACACTTTGCTCACAGCTTGGAGCCAATAATCAAAGAAGCTCCTTCCCAAATCCGTCCTTCTCATTTCAACCCACAACAACGAAGGAAGTTGAAGACCTCTTGCTCCGGTTGGATGTCAGGAAAAGTGCTAGAGCGGACCTTATCGAACCTTACTTCTTAAAGTTAGGCTACCATGTCCTCACGGTGCCCATTATACACTTGTTTAACTTCTCCCTCTCTCAGGGTGACCTTCCAACCACCAGGAAAATGGCTCTTGTTATCCCCTTGTTTAAGTCAGGAGAACCCAGTGATCTGAACAATGACAGGCCAATCTCCCTTCTACCAACCCTCTAAGCTATTGGAAACAATTGAGAACGCACAGCTCAGAAACCACCTGGAATCAGCAAAGTTGCTCAACCCATTACAATCAGGTTTCAGAGCACAACACAGTACCTCAGCCCTATCTCAGGTAACTAATGATTGGCAGTGTGAATTGGATAACAAGAACTTTGTCAGTGTAGTATTTTTGACCTAAGCAAGGCCTTCGATACAGTTAATCACGACCTGCTCCTCACGACCCTCCGGCACATTGGATTATATGCTCTGTCCATTAAATGGTTTGAGAACTATCTCATAGGTCGCTCACAGCAGGTAAATGCTGAAGGTGAAGTCTCACCCCTAAAACCTCTACTGAGGGGTGTACCTCAAGGTTCCATCTTGGGTCCCCTGCTATTCGCAATCTATAGCAACAGGATAGATGCCATTATCACAAAGGCCCAAATATACCTATTTGCTGATGACACAGAGCTTTATGTTAGCTGTTCCTCCCCCGATGTGGCGTGCTCAGCTCTCCAAGATGAATTCAATTTGCTGCAACAGCAGCTCATAAACAAAAAGTTGCTTTTGAACGCCAAGAAAACAAAAGCTAAGTTCTTCTCGCCCTTCCCCAACTTACCGAACACAGCCATGGCTGGGACTCTCCCCTTGATATCTACCATCCTTGGCGAACAATTGGAGTACATAGCTAAATTCAAATACTTGGGGGTATGGCTGGACAATAGACTCTCCTTCCTAGAACACATAGAAGAACTGACAAAGAAAGTTCGACAAAGGCTTGGCCTTTTCTTCAGAATAAAAAAACTCCTCTGTTCGGACGCTAAGACAAGACTAGTCTAAACTACTTTTCTCTCACTCCTAGACTATGCTGATTTCCTTTATATTCAAGGACCCATCAGCGCACTCTCAAAGCTGCAGTGTAGATTAATTTTATCACAGAGCCCTAAAGTTTACAACAGATCTTCCTTATTCCACCTACCATTGTGTGCTAGTCACTGCAGTAGGTTGGTCCTCTCTTAGCTTCAGACGCCTAAAGAAATGCCGCCATCTAAACTTACAAAGCTATCATCAATAAACTGCCTGACTACATCACTGTCTGCTTACTGCTTTGTTCCTTAAGCAGATATGCTTTGAGAAGTGCCTCCTACTTTACCTTGAAGGTATTTAAGGCCAGATCCCGCTTTGGCGGGGCCTCTATTAGACATGCGCTGCCCCAAATATGGAGCAAGCTACAAAAAACTCTGAAATTAAAGCACAGAATTAGTGTAGCAGCTTTCAAAACACCTTACTCGTATCATAACAAGTAATCCTGTGCTTGCTACCCCTGAACACATGATCCCCCCATTTCTATAGGGCCTCTCATTGACTCTTGCCTCGGCCTCCTCTTTCGGTTACTGCTCCCAGCTACTGCCTGGCCCTCTCTAGCCCCCTCTGCCCTTTCATGCCTCCTTTTCTTTTACCATGCACCTTTTTCCTAGTATTGCACCTGCATTCCCCTACACACTGCCCCCACCATCTAGTTTCCCTCTAATCGTATCAAATCTTACGAGTTGCTTTCACGGATCCTTATCCCCTATCCGCTGCCCTTTCTAATATATGCCCTACACCCCATCCACATCCTCTCTTCTCCCTTCGCTCCTAGTCAAATCCCCCATTTTGTTCACCCTGGTTTCCAGGTAGTTCACCTTTTTATTTGTCCCTTAATCCCACTAAGATTTGTTGAACTCATCTGCACTAACATTGTTCATACCTTTTCACTCTGTATTTTTTGATGTATTTAACCTGTACTTCCTTACTTTTGTAGTATATATGCCTGTTGGTGATTTGCCAGTGAATTGTAACCACTGTGTACTTTCTTGTTATTTTGTATCTGTTACACCCAGGTCCACCTCAAAAATGAGCATTGCTCAATGGTGATCACCTGGTTAAATAAAGATTTTGATTGATTGATTCATTGACAAGGCAATGGAGCCAAACAGGGTGAATCCAAGCATATTTAAGGAGCTCAGGAAGGTACTGGCTGCACCCCTCACAGTCCTATTTAACAAAACACTAGAAATGGGAGTTCTTCCAGAGGACTGGAGGAGGGTAGATGTAGCCCCACTTCACAGTAGTGGTAGCAGGGAGAAGACTGGCAACTATAGGCCACTCAGCCTGGCACTGGTGGTGGGAAAGTCAATAGAATCAATGCTATAGGATAAAGACTGTGGAATATCTTGAATCCAGTAGGTTACAAAACCTGAGGCAGCATAGATTCTTGGGGGTGGTGGGGTCATATCAACCAAATCTGATAGATTTCTTTGACTGGGTAACCATTGAATTAGATCAGGGTGGAGTGGTGGATGTGGCCTACCTAGATTTATGTAAGGCTTTTGACACTATTTCACACAGGAGACTCATAAGGAAGCTGGACATCTTGGGGTGAGTCTAAAGGTGATAAACTGAGTAAGAAGTTGGTTAGAGGATAGTCAACAGAGAGAGGTGGTAAATGGAGTTCAATCCAGGGAAGGGAGCGTGACCAGTGGGGTGCCTCAAGGATCGGTACACGAACAGGTCCTCTTTAATGTCCTTGTAAGCGACATTGCAGAGGACCTGGAAGGGAAGGTCTGTCTCTTTATGGATGAGACCAAAATCTGCAATACGGTGGACACTCCAGGAGGTGGAAAGAATGAGCAGAGCCCTGGAAAAACTCAAGAAGTGGTCAAGGGTAAGAAGTGGTCAAGGGTATAGCAACTTGGTTTTAATACAAAAAAGTGCAAAATCATCCACTTAGGGCACAGAAACCCAAGGGCAGAGTACAAAATGGGTGGAGAAGTAATGACAACCACCAAACAGGAAATGGACCAGGGGTTAGTCACATTTGATGACCTAAAGGTGGCCAGGGAGTGCAACAAGGCATTTGGGAGAGCTAGAGGGATGCTGGGTTGCAGAGGGAGGGGTATCACCAGCAGAAAGAGGGAGGTGGTGTTGCCTCTGTATAGATTGCTGGTAAAACCCTACCTAGAGTATTGTGTCCCATTCTGGAGACCACATCTCAGGAAGGACATTGATAAAGTGGAGGCTGTCCAGAGGAGGGCAAATAAAATGGTGCATGGTCTACATCAAAAACCTTACAAGGAGAGACTAAAGAATCTCAATATGTATGCCCTGGAAAAAGGGAGGGAGACCGGCGCTGTGATAGAGACCTTTCAGTACCTCACAGAAGTAAATAAGGTACAGGAGGGAAGCATTTTTCAGAAAAAAAAGATGCTCAAGAACAAGCGGACATGCAATGAAGATGGAGGGGGTAGAGTCAGGAGAGATGTGAGGAAGTACTTCATTACAAAAAGAGTGGTGGATACCTAGAACAGTTTTCCATTCAAGGTGGTGGGGGCAAAAACGGTGGTGGGGTTCAAGAATGCATAGGATAGGCATAGGGAAATCTTAATGGAAAGGAAGGGGGGTAAAATGAGCCAGAGGTCAGGTAGGATATGTGATGACAGTATAAATAAGGAAAATTGGCAGACTAGATGGCAGACTAGGCGGGTCAAGCAGTCCTTATCTGCCATCAAATTCTACGTGAACTTCTGTCACACAAAAAGCACCCACAGTTACACAGATCTGGTCTTCAGTACCCCAATCCCTGCTGCAGGCACAATCTTCATTCAAATGTTTCTATACCTGAATCGTAAAATCTATGAAGGCTCTCATAGCAGGCAACATTTTGTAACATACCTGTATTCACCCCCTGAGATTACGTTGCTAACAACACAACATCATGATGCACCACTACCCCTTCCTGTATTGTGCCCTTATGTATGGAGATTTAATCATCTCTGTATCTCCTATGCCCTTCTCTATTTTCACAGACTTGTGTATGCTATGACTTTGCGACAGTTACCTCATCTTTCAACTCATTTTCAACCTCCTGTGCTCTCTCCCTTCTTTCCTTCTCTCCCTCCACCATCTCCTTCCACCTCAACTCCTCTCCATCACCCATCCTCCCTTTTTCCTTCTCCCCAACCACCCCCTCAGCCTGCCTCAAAGCCCTTATGGCTCTAATCCCACACAAAGGTGGTAGCTCTGATGGCTTTGACCCCAAACTCCTGTCTCTCTATCTTGCCATTGATCTCCCTGTCTCTAGTTTTCTAAATTTCTTCTTCACTCTAGCTTCCATCCCTGACACATGGAAGCAGGCTACAGTTATCCCCCTTCCTAAAGTGGGGAGACCCCTCTTCCCCTGGTAACTACAGTCCCATTCCCCTCCTTCCCACTCTGGCTAAACTTCAGGAACACCTAGTGTTCTCCCAACTCTCCCCCTTCCTTGATTACTCCTCCTTCCTTACTCCCTTCAAATCTTGTTTTAGTAAGTCCCACTCCCCCTCTACCTCCCTCCTGTGACTCACTGATTCTTTCCTGTCTGGTATAGATTAGGGCTTTGTTACATCAGCCATTTTTGTCGACTTAGCCGAAACCTTCGGCACTGCTACCCGCACTATCCTACTGGACAAGCTTAAGGCAGTGGGGTTCTGTGCCTACTCAGTAGAGTGATTCTGCTCCTTTCTTGAGGGTAGGTCTCAAACTCTCTGTGTTGGCAAAGCCTTATACCCTCCACTACCTATCTGCTCTAGCATGCCCCAAGGGCCCATCCTTGGCTGTATTCTGTTATCCATATTCCAAAATGACCTTTCTCTGCCTACTGCTCTGCATCCATTCACATGTATGCAGATAACATCATCCTCTATGCCTCAGGGTCCTCTTTCTCTGACCTTATGGCCCAGCTCCAGCTGGATTTTACAACATCTAGCACTGGTTCCAGGCAAATTGGCTGTCCCTTAATACCAAGAAAATGGCCTCTGTGATGTTTGGCACAATGCAGTGGCTGACTAGGCTCACAACCCTCCCCCCCCACTCATAACATTCTCTCCATGCTGTTGAGATTAAGGATGTTTCCTCCTTCAGATATCTCAGGGTCTGGTTGGATTATCACCTGAATTTCTCAGTTGATGAAGATGCCATCCACTGGATGCTTCACACCAAACTGGATGTACTTTGCAGGAATAAAGTGAGTATCCTACTTTCTGCCCAAAGAGAGATCCTCTCAAAGATGATTCTACCTATCTTTGACTTTGATAACATTATTTATAGTGGTGCTCCTAAATCCACCACAGCCAGACTGGGCCCACTCTTTCATTGTTTCTATTGCTTTGCCCTCAATTCCCCTCCCAAAACTCACCACGGCTCCCCTTACTCCTCCTAATCTCTGATCCAATGCTGTACTCAATGGTGCTTGGTCATCCTTCACTTTTACTGCAACCTTTTTTTTTTAACACCACTCCTAGCAGTGTCGTGCTCATACTCCAATTGTGTATGTAATTTGCACTTATTTTGCTTGTTGCTCTTATTTTTATTACTTTACTGGAAGGAAGCCAGTAATGCAAATACACTAATTTACTCCGTGGAATACATGGGATAGATGCATACAGTAATTTAGAAGAATAGTAAGAAACTTAAAATAACAAAACCAAAATTACGGAGTCAGATAACAACAGCTTAGAGAAATCAATAGCTTGAGCACCTATATTCACAAAAAATATCATGACTATAATCACATAACAGTTTTCTGAAGAACTGAGAGGCATCACGGCTTGTTAACATAAAGCATCTTGTGTTATTGATCCAGTACCTCTGTTATGGTATAAGGGGAGCTAAGACTGCCAAGCAATGCAGTAATAAGACAGCGGATAAGAAAAGGCAGCAGAAAGATATAGAAATTAGTAAGCCACCTGGCGGGGATCCATAATCAAGTTCTTGTTAGATCAAGGTATACTATTATTTAGGGATTCACCTATCTTGAGTTACATTATAAACAACTTTCTGAACTGAGACCACATTTAATTGTAGATTGGCCATTTTTATAGAGAAACAGTGTACTTTTTCTATACTATAGCCTAGATATTCAAAAGTGCACCCAGAACATGCACGAGTGAATGCACCTGTTTCACGAGGTCCCTGCACCCCAACTGATACCCCAGAGGTACACCGCAGACAACTAGCATTTAGGTATAAGTTATACTAACATATAGGGCTATGGACATCTACCGTACAAGAGTAGATGTCAGGATATATATGCACATGATTGCTATACACGTTACTTTCTAATACATACTGTATATGTATTTCTTGTTTGCAAGATGTTAGGACACCTGTGTCTTTGTAGTATTATGATATATGAGTCGGCACTGCCATCTTCTGATGATTTGTATTATTACACGGCTATATACACAGACTATACTTTCATTGTTCACACAAAGAGATGACTATAACAAAATTGCATAATGTTATCTAGGACTGTGGAGCCACCTCTAATTTAGTCAATAGGGCTCATCTCTGTAATCAGAAATGTTTCTATCTTACATCTTCTACCTTGGAGAGACCTCAGAGACCCCTGAGTTTTCTACACTCCTTGAGGTATAGGGAACACATAGCATTGGCTCCCAGTTCCAAATGATAAGAACTGCTTAGGGCAACTGTGATTTTCCTTTTGGTAGTAATAAACAAGATTTATTGTGCTATGCGATTTGTCTGTGACTTCTTTGCATCTCTATTATCTATTATTAAGGTGGAACACAAGTACAGCCTTTGTGAAAGCAACCTTCTGACCACCTACTGGGCAGTCAAGCACTTCTTGTATATCATTGGGTACTTACCACTGATCATCAGCACTAACCACACCCCTGCTACATTTTTGCTGTCAGACAGAGTGAAGGATGGATCAGTTTCTAATACCAGACTGACCGATTGGTCCCTTCTTCTCCAGGACAGGGATATCAAGGTCCACCCAACCAAAGTGCCATCCATGCTGGCCCATGGCCTCCTTTACCAAGGAGATGACTGCACACTACAACCACCTGATCTACCAGATCCAGGTCCCTTCCTTCCTGACACTCTAAAATGACTTGAGGACACCTTGTTGTGTCATGTGTTTACAGATGGATCTGCCTACTATTATCAAGGAGATCAGATAGCAGGAATGGGTATATTAGTGGTTTACCCCTTGGGTAACACTGTCAAGATTTCCAAGCGTTGCAGTGTAGCATCATCACAATATGCAGAAATGGCAGCAGTGGCCTGTGCTCTCGAGGTCATCCAGCATGGAACCGGAGGAACCATCATTTTTACAGACTCTAATTGAGTATGTTGCTCTCTAACTTAATTTCTCCCTTTCTGGCAGAAGAACTCCTTCACCTCATCTGATGGCACCCCAGTGAAACACAAGAAATTGGTAATTTACATTCACTCACTAGCTCAGCAGTTTGCACACAAACTCTATGTACACAAGGTTAAGGCCCACTACGTACACGACCCCTACCTTGCCTTTAATGACACAGCTGACACCCTTGCTAAGGAAGTTGCCAGAGGAGGGACATCTGGATGATGGGCCATCCAGAGGTTAGGGAAGCTGTGCACATTGTAGCTGTCAGGAAAAAGCCCGAACCCTTCTCCCCCTTGGATCTGTCAGAAGCCCAGCATGCTGACTCTGAACTCAAAGATATGTTCAGATTCCTGGACAAGGGTACCGAGAAGAACCTACCTGTCCATAACCCCTACAGAAGGCATGAAGATAAGTTACATCTGTCTCCAGATGACAAACTCATTTGGTATCAACCAGATGATTCCACCACTAAATTGTGGGTGGTTTCCCTTCATCTTAGGCCCACATTTTTGCACCAAATGCATGACACTCCCACTAGTGGACACCAGGGAGCAGAAAACACACTCCAAAGATTAAAGACCACAGCCAGGTGACCTTGTATCACCAAAGATATCAAGCAGTACATTGATAACTGTCTGGTTTGTGCACAAAACAACCCCATCCCTACCAAAAGAAATGCCAAACTTCTACCACAAAGGCATTCTGGCCCTTGGTATGCCCTTCAGATTGACTTTATTGGTCCCCTGACCAATACCTGCAGAAACAATAAATATGCCCTTGTGGTCACTGACCTTTTCTCCAAGTAGGTTGAGGCTTTCCCCACCAAGACATGTACCACAAAAGCCACTGCCAAAATCCTGGTGAAACAGATTTTCTCCAGGTGGGGCCTACCTCTCAAGGTAGACTCTGGCAAAGGAACCAGTTTTACAGGTGAGTTGATGAAAGAAGCCCTTGAACTCCTTGGAGTTCACCGAAAGTTCCACATACCTTATCACCCCCAGTCTTCAGGTCAAGTAGAGAGAGCCAACAGATGGATTAAGCAAATGCTGTCCAAATTCATTAAGGACAATCCCAAAGATTGGGATTCCCTACTGCCTTTACTACTTATGGTAATTAGGGGTACACCCTTAGCCACCACTCAGTTGACACCCTTTGAGGTGATGACTGGTAGAAGTATGAGATTACCTGAACACTTGTTGTTTGACCTGAACACTCCCACTGCAGACCGTGTCTCTGTGGACAAATATGTGGAAAAGTTGAGAAAAAATCTGATACACACTCATTTGTATGCCGCAAACTGCATGGGCAAAGCCCAGCAACAGTCCAAAATTCAGTTTGACAAACATGCACAGGAAGTGGATTGGAAAATTGGAGATCAGGTAATGGTCCTCAGATTTGCACACCCAACACATTCTTTCTCCAATAAGTGGGAAGGACCCTACCCCATTGTCAGTAAACTTAGCCTGGCAGTCTATCAAGTGAGACTCATGCAAAACAACAAATTGACTGACAAATGGTTACATGCAAACCCGTTGAAACTGTACGAAGGAGTATAATTACTTTTTCTAACCCCATTGGGTGGAATAGTACTAATTGTTCTAATGCTGTACTTTCTTTTTCAGATATGTTGACAAGATGGCTATCTTGTACTTCTTTCTCCTCATTGCAGGAGTTTTCCCCTGCATCCAAGGCATGATAAAGTGCATCTTTCCTCATCTTGATCCTCCTGCTGCCAACCCACAAGGAGTCTCTTTCAACATCCCAAATAATTTGGTTATGGTCCAGGAAGGTTCAGACACCTAATTCACTGTCTCAGTTGTGGCTCCTGACAAATCTACCCTGCAAATTGAATGGCAGACCAGGTCACAAGGACAAATACTCCCCATGGCCAAACTCTCCAAGGGAACTTTCCATGGATGGCCCAACACAAAATTATCCCCAAATGGTACCTTGTCCCTGCACCAAACCTCACTGAGACATTCAGGTTTATACGATATTATAGCTCTCATTGATCCTTCTTATTGTGATTCACTTTCACCAGACTGGCAGGAAATTTTGTGCCATACACAACATGGCCTCAGCTGCCATGTATTTATCTGTGTTACCCCCTACTGAGAAATAACTTCTTGAATGTCCTAAACAACAACCTGGCCCCCTTAGTGGTTTAACTGCCACTGCTTTACCTGGCACACTTATTAACAATTTACAGTACATGCATATACCTGTTCTGTTTAATTTAACTTACTGGAATATGAAAGAATTTGGAATGTGTCATACTAGTAATACTTTATTGTTTTACAGTACTTTGTTATTGGATAGTTTAGCAGTTTTTCAGATTCGTAATCAGGACCCTACTGATGGGGTACACACCACTGACCATAAGGGTAATTTTAGGAGAAAACCTAACTTGCAATCAGATGATTCACCAAGCCATAAAAGAAATACTTGTGACACGTCTGATGTCACGGGTGCCACAGGCACCCTCACTGGTACTACAGTGCTTACCAGGAATAAAGCAGACACTGCTACTATCAAAGAGCATTCACAAACTTTTGAAACTGGTATGATTAATGACATCATACCCCCATTATTGCATGGTGTGGATGGTCTTAGTCAGGAAGAAACATACACTGTACATAACATGCACAACATTGCTAAGGCATTTACAGATTCTAAAGCGAAAATAAATGCACTCATAGCACAAAAACAACAAGGAAGCAGACAAGCAGTATATTGCCCATGAAATTCTATGTTCTGCTTATGGTTATTATATTATCACCACCATCAATAACCTTTTCTGTGATCTAGAATCTGGCCGGATACCTGATATTATCCACGATAGGAGTATCTCCAAATGGTACCACCCCCAGTGTAAATCCTTTAACTGTGTTGATATGTGTATGCTCTGATCTGTCTCAATTCCTTTTTCTACTGCTAGGAATTTGGAGTTTGTGACCGGGAACACTAATACTGGTCCTTGTTTTACTTCTAAGAAATGTTCCATTAAGGATACCATGTTTGTTTCCCTTACTGTGTCTTTACCATGTTTTGATTCCAGTACAGCTATCTTTGATAAACTGGCATCTGTTCACACCATTGGGCACCTTGATGAAGACATCTACAGAGAATGAATTGACCTGCTACCTCTTCTGGTCTTTCATTCAATTCTGGACGCATGGGTTATGCACACATGGATTATTGTGCGAAAAAGGGGAATATTTATTTGTGTCGTTGTGATGTATTCAATGTTACTAAACCTGTATGTGGATATTCCCCAGATAGTATTGACTTGTCCTTTCCCATGGATGCTGACATCACCAACAATGGCACAGAATACCAGGATTCAACATCTGCTCCAGACGCTTCTGGATTGCATCAGGCTTACCAGAAGGAGCTTCATCGGCTGTCAACATGGATTTCCAACCACACTTACACCTGCCCAGTTCAACTACAGAAATGGAGACTACAAACTGTTAAGATGCAGTGCAATTCTGAAGGCGAGTACCATATTGTTACCAATTTTAAACAGTTTACTTATGGTCAAAAAGTATGTGATATTGTTCAACCCAATCTTTGCTTTGTACCCCACAAAACTACTATTATTGGGCACACAGTTATAACCCTGTTTCCCTAGTGGACCCTGATATCATTGATGGTGACCCTGACTATTTACTTACTCTCTCAGAATATTTACCATATTTCAATTTTCACATAGATCCCTTGACATTGACACTCAAATTACTTTTAGACAGGAAAGATACACACTTCATCCACATCAGCAATAATATGATCAAAGCTAATGAAGTAGTTTATGATCTTATTAACAATGGTGATTTTAACAATGCACTTACTAATACTTGGTTAGAGATTACTTTTAAAGGTTTCATTATTATACAAACATTTTTTATATTTTTTCTTATTATCATGCTTTACTGCCTTTGGCGTACACGCCACCAACACCGTGAGCAGCTGGAATTCCTTTACAAGGCTCATGCATCAGGTCTGTAAATGATACCTGCTCTGTCTCCACTTCCCTAGTCTTGTTGTTGCCCCTTCTGAGGCAACAAGGAGGGGAATGTTACACAAGGTCCCTGCACCCCAATTGATACTCCAGAGGCACACCGCAGACAACTCGCATTTAGGTATAAGTTATACTAACATGTAGGGCTATGGACATCTACTGTACAAGAGTAGATGTCATGATATGTATTCACATGATTACAATTCACTTTACTTTCTAATACATATATGTATTTCTTATTTGCAAGATGTTAGGACACCTGTGTCCTTGTAGTAGTATGATATATGAGTCGGCACTGCCATCTTCTGATGATTTGCATTATTACACGGCTATATACACAGACTGTACTTTCATTGTTTGCACAAAGTGATGACTATAGAAAAACTGTATAATGTTATCTAGGACTGTGGAGCCACCTCTAATTTAGCCAATAGGGTTCATCTCTGTAACTAGAAATGTTTCTATCTTACAGTAACTATGGTAACTATCTTAGGTATATAATGTAAGACATTACGTCTTCTATCTCGGAGAGACCTCGGAGACCCCTGAGATTTCTATGCTCCTCAAGGTATAGGAAATACATAGCATTGGCTCCCAGTTTCAAATGGTTAAAAACTGCTTAGGACAACTGTGATTTTCCTTTTGGAAGTTATAAACAAAATTTATTACTCTATGCAACTTGTCTGTGACTTCTTTGCAGCTCTATTATCACCAAGAACCTGAGGTGGAGGGTTTAGACCTCCTGACATGCCACATAATCCACAAAATTGCAATATTTAGCAGATGCACCACACAAATGCTCCTGCATAATCACCACTAAATATAGCAGAAATGCACCATGGTGCAAGCAGACTTGTACCATAGCAACCTGAAATGCACAGGAGCAACTGTGCAGGCTGGATATTGCAAGAGGAGTGTGCTGCACAAGGTGCCAGGGAACACAGTCAGGGCAGCTCAAATGCACAGGACCATGGTAGTGGAGGCAGGGCAGAACCACAATGGCAAAGTAGGGGTAGATGACACAGAAACAGCGCAGAGCCCAATGCCAACAGACATGGCACAGAGCCCCACACAGACCTTTCCCACCAATGGGACAGGGCACACAATGGGTAAGGCACAGAGGGCTGAAGGGAATGTGCATCCAAAGAACACAGTCCCAACAGCCCACAAGGACTAGCCAAGCACCATTGCCACTGTGTGAAGACACCATGCAGGCACAGTTGTCCACAGCCACACTGGTAGACAGGCACATGGTGGTATGCAGCACATGCCCAGCAGGCACACAGGGACACAGGGTAGGGTACCTTGGAGAACATCAGCATGGGAAAGAGCAACACAGCAGGACATGTGGACATGGGCAGAGGACACTGTGGCAAGCACAGAGCCAACCCCCCCCGGAAACCCATAGAGGACCAACACATAGTGATGTGACAGGCGAGATATTGGGCACCCAGTAATGTCACACTACAGGCATACCAGTGGCCATGACCTGTCCCGTCCAGACCCAAACTATGATCAGCAACAGCACACTGAAGCAACAGGCATGCAAGGGAGACACAGGAACACACAAGCAAACTGTAGAAAATGGTTTAATCCACAAACAAGGTAACAACAGCACAAACAAACAGTAAAGCACAGGCAATGTGAAGGATACAGGATGGAACAACAAATCAAACTAATAAAGGGGTACAAGCCAACACTGAATCAGGAAAGGGGAGCAAAACCACAAACAGCAATGACAACCAATGTGACAAGCATGTAAAGGTAGAGAAATGGGGATTTCAATAAAATATCCTTTGGAGATGGGGACATGGGGAGGAAAAACCTGGGACTATATACAAGCCCAGTCCATGGCCTACTGCCGCGCAGATGAATATCCTCCCTCATGTGATGCACCTCAGTGACCTCGTCGCCACAAGCTGTCTCCTTGAGAGGTGGATGTGGTCTGCCATCGAGAGTACATCAGGTGTGCTATCCACTGTAGCTGGATGAGACCACCATCCAGGATTCCCACACATCGCTGTCCTCTCCCTGGCCCTGGAAGACCTATGCAAGGGAAATACAGAATAGCTACTAAGTGACAGGTTCCACACAGCAAAAGCCCACCCCCCAGGCTGTGTGTGTGTATAGGTTAGGGGTTGGGTGGACCCATGGACAGGGCCACCAACAGCACAAACACAGCGGACACTGGCAGCAGTCAGGAAAACCCTGCCACACAGAGAAAGAGATGCCTGCCAGTGAGTACCAAGCATTGTGCCATGTGCACAAATCCCCCACAGTGAGGTAATGATGCTTCCTGGTGCAACAATCAAGCAGGCCAAGCAGCATCTGCCTGTGTGCACTGTGGGTCACACACAGCCACCACCAGTGACAGCAACAGAGCAACAGCACACAGATGCCATGCGCAGGATGGCACAACCACATGCTGCCGGACAACAGTGGCAACAATGTCTGAGAACCAACACATGTGCATGCACAGCATGCAGGCAATGGCCTTCAGTGTGGAATGGCCCCCCCACCAACACACAACCCCAGGTACTGAGTACAGCTGCATGTGTCATGCACTTACCTGCTGCCTGTCCCGTATGCTCAGCTGCTGCACAATCGGCTAGCTGCCTTCCATGCCTACTGTATCGGCCTCTTCCCTGGCCCACCTACATGCCTCTGGCCCTGAATAGCATACACAGTGAAAAGGGACAATGAGTGCTATACAAACACGCAGAACACCAAACTGGGATAGTGGCCACAACCCACAAGCCGGGCGCACCGTGGTGGGCCACTGGCACAGTGCAACACATGGTCACACAGTGCACAGCACGGCCTCACAACAGCACCCGCACACCCTAACAAGGCATGTCTGCCCTGTGTGTAGGTGCACACGCACCTGCCACACATCTCAATGCCTCTGCTTGAATTCATAAGTGGCATGCACACTGCATGGACAGATGTACCTGGTTGTGGGACCACACCATGGTGGGCATGGTCCTGCAGTCTCCTCAGCCTATCTGGTTCATGACTGCGCAGGTTACCATACTGGTGGTGGCACTGTTCTGCCATCCAGGGTACTCCAGTGTGCCTTTCCATGCCCTCAGCAACATGGGACCAATATTGGGACCATGCTTCCTGCAGTTCCACTTTCCCAAACAACTGGCCCTCAAGTGGGGCAACCATTGCTATGAGGTTGGCCATCTCAACCTCTCTCCAGTTCCTGGCTCGATGTCCGACACTCCCTGTACATGCCATTATGGCTGCTCACTTAACCAGGCCAAGTGTGCTATCTGCACTAAACTGTGACCCCAGTAACACTGCTGCACCACTTGAATGACAGGAACACACAGCACACTGCCGCACAGCACGGAATTGTGTGATAGGCATGCACCAATGGGGCCTACCGCACAGTACCACACATGTGCAATGCTGGAGGAACAGGTGGAAGAATGGGGTCATATCCATGACCCACGTATGCCTAGTGTTGCACAGCCACCATTTTGTGAAGGTCATGCATTGCCACACACTGCTCACCAATGGTGCAATTACCACACCTAAGCGCCAATAGCGCAGAATGGTGGCATGCACATTAGGACAGCCATGTGCAACACTGCCTGATGCACAATCCATGGACACGTATACATGGGCTGTAGTGCACACATGCACATCACTGATGGATGCACGATACACAGACATGGACAGAGCACAGCAGGCTGTCCGCGTGGCAATTGCAGTACTGCGCAGTGAACATGCATGGAAACTGTGACAGTGAAGTGCTCTGGCACATCCAGGTTGCTCATCACACAGGCAGTTGCGCCTGGAGCAATTCTGTAATATTCAGCCAGATTATACAAATTGCCTCTTGAGCCAATGCCAGGTTCAAGTCAGTTCCTTAGTATCTCGTTACTGGTTGCTCCACAGCCCAGGTGCATGAACTGGGCCATAAAAGCAACTCCACACAGCACTGGTCACTGACAGGTACTGCAGCCTGTAAGGTAGGTTTGTTTACAATCTGATTGCTGATAGCAGTATTGCACTGATATATTGATATTTTGCACAGCAACAGGGAATGCTACCGTACAGCTCATCTGTGCACCATTATTGTTGACAGGTAGCATTATGTTGGATTCTGAGTGTGCAGAGGAGCAGGGGCCTGCCAGGAAACACAGGCCAAACTTTACCAAGGATGAGAAACAGGCCCTGGTGGAGGCATATGTTGACAGGGTGGACCCGCTGAGTGGGGCCACAGGGACCACACAGGAATGGGCTATAGGCTGGGATGAGGTGACCACCTATGTGAATGTCCATGGATGCTACAACCGCACTCCACAGGAGTACAAAAAGACGATGGGCATGGACAAATTCAGGATCAAAGAGAAGGTTGCTGCCATTAGGGCATTGATCCACAAAACAGGTGGTGGACCCTAAACAGCACCCGTCCTCAATCCGGAGGAGAAGCTTCTGGCATCTACCTTCACCCAGGCATCCATTGAGGGTGCCCTGGGGGGTGGGTTCCAGACAGGTGGAAGCCCATCACAGCACTGTGAGTATGCCACTGGGCCAGCTGGGTGTGTGTGTGTGCAGGCCATCGGTGTGCCTGATACACAGCAGGGGTGCCACTATTGTGTTCCTGTTGCATCTTGGGGTGGTGCACCACCCGCACAGCCACACCAAGGACCAACATGGTCCCCTGTGTGCTGTGTGGCAGCTGAGGGAACTATGTCATGGCTGTGTGGTATCTGGTCCAGGGTTGACACTACACCTGGCATGCCTGTCACATGGGTGACCGCTGCATGCTGTGCATGCATGTGGCCATCCACAGTGGACACTGACACTGGCATGTCACACTGGAGAGGGCAGCACATATGTGCTGTATGCCATGGGGGGGGACCGCACTGTCTGTCAGTTGTGTGCATGTGCCAAACATTGCTGTGTGTGCACAGATGCAGACACATGTCCTGTACATTGCCTGTAGCCTGATGGGCATGGGCAGTTGTGCTGCCACTCCACATACAGGGCAGGGAAGGCACACCTGTGGCACACATGCAGACAATCCAGTGTACAGCTGACTACCTGCAATGCATCACTGACACACTAACCACTCTCCATTCTGTCTTACAGCTCCATCATGTCTCAGGGGTGCTGTGTAGGCCAGGCCTGGAAACATGGCACAGAACAATGCTGTGCCATCAACACCCACTGGCATTGTGGTCACCACCGGGGGACACCATACCAATGTTGATTTGGTGTACCTACTCAGACTTGACGATGACGATCCATTAGCCGACCTCCACCTGCAGGACAGCCTCCCTGTGCTTGTGCCAGCAACGCAGGATGATGGTGACTTTGACAATGATGATGACATCACACTGATTTTGGGTTGCAGGGGTGTTGACACCTCTCCCCACATTCAAGTCTTACTACAGGCAGCGGGAGGCAGTGCTGGCAGATCAGGGAACATGCATGCCCCCCCCGGGCCCACCCGGAGACAGGTGCCACTGCTGCTGGCGTTAGCTGAGGACAGGGTGCAGGTGTGGGCACTGGTTCCGAGAGATAGGTCCAGCAGGCTGCTGTCATGCTGCAATGACCTGTGGGGGACACTGTGTAGCACTCCCCAGGGGCCACTGTTAGTGCCCGCACTCAGTCTCCTCCCCATCCATAGTCTCCTGAGCGGCATTCCCAGTCAAGGAATGTGGCACAGCAGGCAGCCACCCCCCCACCTGTTGGCATCAAGACCATGATACGCCGGGTGCAGACAGGCTCAATGAGCACACCAGGCTTCTGCGGGACTCCATGGACAACCAGGCTATGCTCAGGTCAGAGATATATGCACTGCGGGTTGAGGTGCATCAACTTTCTGAGCGCGGAGTGATGGGATGTGCCCAGCTGATTGGTGAGATCCGGCAACTGCAGGAGGCCATGACTGCATCACTGGACCATATTGTGGAGACCATTGCTGCAAACTTGGCAATGCTGGTGTCCACTGTTTACAGCAGGGCATGCAGGACTCCCTGTAGTGAAACATCAACACCCAGGGCTCGGTGTCTGGTGACCCCATCGAGGCTGACGTTGCCCACTGCCATGCCCATCCCCAACACATCCGGCAACAGTCTGTTCACCGGTTTGTACACACCCATGAATACATGGTCATGTTCTCAGGTCTCTACCCCCATTGATGTGATAACACCCCCTGTGGCTGTTGAGCTGCCTTTGGCTGCCACACAGTCAGGGTGTGGTGGTCGTGGATCCGCAGGTAGTCCTGACTGGTACACTGCCCAGTCCAATCCCCTGCTGCTATTGCCAGCTGCATGCATGGCTGGCTGTGTCCTGGTTCACATGCTGTGGCACACTTGTGGCCTGGGTCATGGCTGGCATGTGTGTGGGCCGTGGTGCTGGACCATGTGGCATGGATGTCATGAGTGCTGCACTGTGCTGGCATTGACTGTGTACCAGCGCATAACCTCTGATCCATGCCACAGCCTGCAGGCAAGTGTGTGTATGCCTGTCCATGGGTGTACTGTGTGTGACCTGCCTGGTGCTGTGTGCCCTGCTGCATGCCTCTGGTGATACAGCTGCACATGCTGCCTGCATGTGTCATCATGGGCATACAACAAACGGCACCAGACTGTTTGGGTCTGTATATGTTTTTCCTTGTGGGTGTGTGTGGGTGCTTGTGCATGCCTGTGGTCCCACCTGTGTGACTGTTGTGTGTCCTTGTGTCCCTGCATGCATCTCTCTGTGTCCCTGTGTGTGTGTGGTGCTGTGCATGCCCTGCTTACCTGTGTGGTACTCACCTGAAGTTATCAAAGTGCTCCTGAAGTATGGTCTCCGGTGCCTCATGGCACATGTGACCAGCCTGGGACTCCTCCTCTCCCTGACTGGCTGCCCACCCCCATCCTGCTGGTCCTCATCATCATCATCGGTACTGTTGCCCTCATCCACCTGGACAGGTATTCCATGGTCAATGGCCATGTTGTGCAACATACAATAGGCAAGGAATATGCCATAGACTTTCTCAGGGCTGTACTGTAGGGCACCACCTAACCTGTCTAGGCAACGGAAATGCATTTTGAGCATGCCAAAGACACACTCTATGATGTTGCATGTTGTGATGTGTGCCTCATTGTACCTATCCTTAGACCCATTGCTAGGTCTCTGTATGGGGGTGAGCAGCCAGGGTAAGAGGGGATATGCACTGTCACCTGTGGGGAGAACACATGTGTTAGTAGACAGCCTGTCTGCCCTTACCTGTATCCCTCCCTTCCAGTCCACACTGCCACTACCTGCCCCCCTGTGTGCCCTTGCCACTGCCCCCGTGCACAGCTGATATGCCACCATTACCTGCATGTGTGTCCTACACATCAGGGCCCATATGTACATGCTCCCCTGCAATGTAGTCAGCCTCCATTTCCAGACGTCTTGTCACCTAGCACTGTCCTTGTGTTCCACCACCCCATCCATCTGCTGTGTGGTGTTCCACACAACTGCGGTTGTTCTCCTCTCCCCAGTCCCGACTCATAATTTAGTGCCCTGTGGGATCACCCCTCTCAAATCCCTGGCACAGGATCGAGTGGTGCCAGATGAATGCATCATTGTACTCCCAGGGATCAGTGGCGCACCCATTGATGATGTGCTCTGTGGCATTGCACACCACCTGGCAGTTGATGGGTGGTATTCCTTCCTGTTCATATATGATGCTCCTTCCATGTCAGGTGGTGCATGTATGGCCACGTGGGTGCAGTCAATGGCCCCTATCAGCCTAGCATGCTTACCACCCTGTAGAATTCCTGCATGTTTGCTGTACACTCTGCCTGTGTGCCTGTGAATCTGATGTACTCTGAAGCATGTGGCTGCAGAACGTTGAGGACCTGAGTGAGGAGGCAGGATGTGGCTGACTGGGATATACCAGTGGTGGCACCCACTGGTTTCTGAAAGGTGCCCATGGTGAGCAAGCTCATTGCCGCTGTCACCTTGGTCTCCACCATCATGGCATGACTCTTTTGGGTGGATGTCTGCAGCTCGTCAAGGCACAGCTCACAGAGCTGCATTAGAATTGCCCTGTTGGGGTGGTACCAGCCCACTATCTCTGTGTCACTGTAGTTCTCAAATGTGAGTCAGGCACAGTACCATCTCTGTTGGGCATACACCGATGGGCCCTTCCTTGGCCACGTTGTTCTCCTCCTCTCTCACCCCTCATTACCTGTTACATTAGGAATGCTGTGGCGTCCATTTTACTAGCTGTTCTGCTCTCAATCTATGCTGTGTGTGCAGTTGAGCCTCTTCCTTTTATGCTCAGCTTTGTGTAGTGCATCTTGTGAGTTGCTCCACAGTTGCACTGTGTTTTTCAGCTGAATATGCAGTTGCACCACATGGTTACGCCCCCTATATTTGTGCTACATACGTTAATTTTGCACCATGGCGCAACCGGAATTGCGCTGCACAATCTTTCCTTTTGAATATGGCTCTGGGTCACATTTCTGTAGTTGCATTGGCACATTTTAGTTGCGTCATGTGCAACTCCTTTGAATATCTAGGCCTATGTATCAAATTCATAAACTTCGACCATGACTCGTAGTCTGGTGGATGATAATCTTTCTATTTCAGCAAAATACATTTCTTGGCTATTATTAGCTCTAAATATAGTAATTTGCTTTTAAAGTTGGGTATTTCCTTTGCCCAGATATTGCAGCCCAGTACAATCTCTAATATCTTTTGGTGGCTGTATAGCAGTAGCTTTATAGAGAGTAGAGTATCCAGGATTTTGGGCCCAATTTTCAAAAGGATCCGTTTGACGCAAGGTGCCTCCATCAAAGTTGTATGACACAAGTGGCACCTTTTGTCAGACTTTGCTGCAATCCCAACTTTCAAATGCAGGCTGCATCAAAATTGGCATGCCTTGCACCCCAGCCATCCTGCACCAGCCTTGTGACAGATGCATCCAAGCGCCAGGCTGCAAGGGGGCTTCCACAATGGCGGGTCTGCAATATCCCTTTTTTTTGCAATTTTGGAAGCCCCACCATGGACGAACAAGAAACTCACCTTAGATCAGCCAGGAGGTGGTCTAAGGACGTGGTACCAGTGCCACACTGTGGCTTAATGGGAGGGAAAGTGGGGGGGGCAGGGGCAGAAGGGGCATGGGGCACCCTAGGAGCATCTTGGAGACATTGGCAGGATGGGGAGGGTTGCCAGGCTGTGCTCACTGGAGTAATGTCACTGTTTGGCCTGGCATTCCCCAAGAAGTGGTCCCATCTGATCAGCTGTAGGGCTCTGCAAAGGGCACCCCTCTGAGTGCCACATCACTCCCCTCATGCTTGCTTTTGCCATGACACCCTCTAGGGTTCTCCATGTCCCTTCTACTCCTGGCTACTTCCTGGCATGCATATATCCCCACAAATCCTTGCGGCCCTTCTAGTGTTGCACTGCATGGGGGGCAGATCCCTGTGGAAATTCCGCGGGTGCACCAAATGTTTGGCGCTAGTTTGCAGCTGTAGCAACTCCTGTTTTTTTTGCAGGGATCCTCCTTTTATAAAATTGGGTGCAGGGACCTTGATGCACCCGGAGTTTGCGGCAGCTCAAGAGCGACACAACTTGCATCGCTGTAAGGGCTCTTTGAAAATCGACCCTTTATGTCAAAATACATTCATAAACATATGTTCCAAAGTACCTGTTTCATAATTACATTTTGAACAAAATTTGGAAGCGTCCGAATTCATTTTATGTATGTAACCTAGGTGGCGCTATCCCAAGGGCTACTACCCCTGCCTGCTTGGCTAGTAGCATGTTAAGGGGCCTGGGTAATGAAATGGGTGCTTCCACCTGGAGGTCAGGGGTTGTTAGTGGTCAAGCTAACCTGGCCACAGCCCTCCAGAACACTGTAACCCCCCCCTTCCCTTCTAGTGGCCTGAACAATATACAATAATTACTTTCACAATGACCCATATTCACCAGGCAATTACCCACACTGTTTGCATTTACCACCAGGGCTGGTTCCTCTAGCTTGACCATGGGGACCCCCTGTAAAACAAGGTTAAGCACAGCAAATAGCAACAGTACAATACTTTTGGCACAAACTGGAACCACAGTCAGGTTAAATGCAAACAAAGTTTAATCTGATTTATTCAGGGGACTTGAATAAGGGAGGGGCGTAATCAGGTTGATGTGCTTAAAAGCTATGTTAATCAGACAGTTATGCATGCAGTTCAGAGTCCCTACACAGTCACACACTCTGGGTACCCAGGTAGGAAAATGGTGGACTAGCCAGGAACGTTGCAGCTGGTTGGGGCCCTGTAATGGAAGTAAGCAACATGCACAACACACACTATTTATAATCCAGAGCCGGAGGGCTCAGTTCGTGAAAGAAAAGGCAACAAGACAATCAGATGACAACACTTTTAGATTTAGCTGTTGTTGCAGGGAGCTACCCTGATGTTTACTCACGATACCCAATACTGGACATAGGCAGGACGAAATCATGACTGCAGGCTGTTGAGCTGGAGTGCCCGAAGAAGCAGGGCCCACATGAACCACCGAGGCGTCATTCCTGTTCAAGGTGTTGAGCAGGGGGCTGATCCCCAGGCCAGTCTCTCATTGATGACTTTCTCTGCGTAGCAGGTATTCTGGCTGGGCCAGTGTAGCAGGGCCCAGGCAAACAGAAATGGATACAGATTCAGTCCATGGAGCTGGATACAGCCTCCAGCAAGCAAAACACAGTTCAGGCACACAGTGGGGAACCAAATCACGACCCACTATAAGCACACAGCACATTCATACGTAAGGAAATTCTACTGTACTGGGCAAATGGCTCTCTGGTCACGATTACAGAGTCTCTGCACAATCTGGGAGTTCAGAGGTAGCCGGAACTCCTGACAGGCCAATCGCATTCAGCAAATCTTCAGTCTTCTTCAGGTTAAAGCCTGGTCACAATTCAGTGGCTTAATTTGCTCTCCAAATTCAGATTCAGTCCGAAAAAAAGCACAAGTTCCCTCTCAGGGACAGCAGGCAGGCATGCAGGCCAAACTCAGGCCTTTCCACAGTTCTCCCACACGAAGCCACTATGGATTGCTGCTCGAACTATCTCGAGCTGTTACTTCTTCACTTCCCAACTCAGATCTAACTGAAACTGCAAGCAGTGTGGGACTTTCCCCAAGATCCAAAAGGTTCGGTTGGCTGATCTGTCTGTCAGTCACAACAAGAACTCCCTCTCCAGGTTATTTTAGGTGCCAAAAGCCCAAAACTACAATTCCTACAAGTTTTGGCCCCACCAAGCCCCTGTAGGCAGGCTCCATTTTAGAGTCCCAAATGTACTGATTGACCCATTTCAGCAGTCCAGGACCAAGATGAAGGAAACAAACAGAACTGTCCATGCTGCAAAGAAGGCAGATTAGAACAAACTGCAATATTATTACTACTCTAAGAAATGATCAGCAAACAAGTACATCTTCTAACAGAGCTCCCTCTCAGATTAATTATGACTGCAATCCAGGCAGCTCTTAAAGAGACAGTACACAGAGGCTATACAGGCACTCACTGGCAATACATTTAAACTGCTAAAATGCAGAACACCAGCCTGGCAGTGAGCATTTAGGAAAGCTCAAGAAAGAGTTTTGGGAACCCCAATTTGTAGGGGTTACATGTAATTGATCATGAGTGTAATATGTTCTCTGATAAACATTAGACTGAAGTTGTCTCACTGTGCTTGAGAGAGCCCACATGAAAACTGAGGGGGGGCAGTCTATTTGGGCAGACTGGATGGTCATGTGTTCCCCACCTGCTGACATTTTTCTTATATTCTTATGAATGAGAAATGGAGTTCCTCTCTGCATCTGTAAAAGTTTGGTTTCATTTTTGTTCTGATTTGTATGTACTGATCCTTTATTATATATCCTTGATAGAATTTTTAAGTAGTTATTATTGCACATAATGTTTTCTATAGTAGAGAATCCCCATAAAGATGAATTGGCTGAATTTTAAATATAAAACCTATTATTTGAAGATATCTAAAGAAATGTGAAGTAGGGAAGTCAAATCTTTCTTTTAGAGTACCAAAATCTATGAGGATATTTTGTGTATAGAGATCTTTAACTTCTTTGACACACCCATTATGCCATGTCCAAAATGCTTTGTCTGCTGTGGAAGGAGAAAAATTGCCATTCTGATATACTGGGGAGAAAGGGAAACATATGAGTAAAGTATTAGTTCTCTTAAGAATGCTGTCCCATGCTAAACAGGAAGTCTGAGTTGCTTAGTGCTCTACCGATTCTCTTTCTAGCCCAACTCGTTCATGTTTGTTGATACTTAATTGTTAACTTATATTTTGATTTGTGTAATCTACTTATTGTAATACAACTTATTGTTGTATTCTCCCCATTTCCCCCTGCCCACAGGACACATCTGGAAATGAGCTATTTTATTCAGTATGTCTTTCCAGGTGAATCATTTAAAATCAATCAATCAATCAATCATAGATACACAGATACATAGACACTGTCAGCAGATAAGGGCTATGGCCCACCCATTCTGCCCATTGGAGCTTATAAGTTCACTTTATGTTTTCCTAGAAGTCTGTTGCTCCTTACCCCTGACCTCCAGAATTCCCTTATGTCTATCCCATGCATTCTTAAATCCTGTGACTGTTTGAGCCCCCACCACTTCCTCTGGCAGGGTGTTCCACTTGTCCACCACCTGTTCTGTGAAGAAATTCTTCCTCACGTTTCCTCTGAATTGCCCTCCCTCCAACTTCATCCCATGCCCTCTAGTCCTGGAACATCATTTTCAATGGAAAACAGTGTATTCCTGCACCCTGTTCCTCCCTGTAAGGTACTTGTATGTCTCTATCATATCCCTCTCTCTCTCTCTCTCTCTCCTCCTCCAGGGAGTACATATTCAAGTCCTTCAACCTGTCTTCATAGGACTTGTGATGCAATCTCTGTACCATCTTTGTTGCCCTCCTCTGAACCTTCTTTACCTCGCCTATGTCCTTACATAGGTAAGGTCTCCAGAACTGTACACTGTACTCCAGGTGGGGCCTCACTAGTGTCTTGTATAGTGGAATTATGACCTACCTTTTCCTGCTTGTGTTGCCCCTGCCTATGCATCCCAGCATCCTATTTGCTTTACCTGCTGCCTTGTCACATTATTTCTCTACCTTGAGGTCATCAGAGATGATAACCCCAAGGTCTGTTTCCTGCTTGGTGCATGCTATAACATCACCCCCCCCCAACTGATATGTTGTTCCAGGGTTTTTGTACCCTATATGCATTATCTTGCACTTCTTTGCATTGAATTTCAACTGCCAAACCCTTGATTATTCTTCAAGCTTCTGCAGGTCCCTCCTCATTCTGTCTACACCCTTTGGTGTGTCCACTCTGTTACAGAGCTTCATGTTATCAGCAAACAGGGAAATTCAACCTTCTAAGTCCTGCACAATGTCACTGATGAAGACGTTGACTAGGACCTGTCCCAGCGCTGACCCCTGTGGTACCCCCCTGGTCACTCTTCCCTCTGTGGAGTGATAGCCATTTACCACTACCCTCTGTGGCCTGCCGCCCAACCAATTACCTACCCACCGCACTACTGTCCTGCCCATTCCCATATTCCCCAGTTTGTTTACTAGTCTTCTATGTGGCACAGTGTCAAAGGCCTTGCTGAAGTCCAGATAGGCCATGTCCACTGCCCTCCCCTGATCCACTTCACTTGTCACCCAGTTGAAAAATTCAATGAGCATGGTCTGGCATGACCTCCCCCAGGTGAAACCATGCTGCCTTGGGTCCTGTAGTCCGTTGGCAACCAGATGTTCCACCAATCTCTCAATCAATCAGTCAATAAGATGCTGTCAGCTCCTATTAAGGTGCCAGGAGCTGGCCATCACTTTTCTACATTGTGTCGGACTACAGGGAAGGAGTAGGTAGGTGAGAAAAGTTTGGAATTGGGAGGGTGACCAGAAGATTGTTCTGGCCATTTGTGGAGGGGAAGGCTTTATCCCTACCCTCCATCTGGTGAAGAATACTCACGCACTGAATATCTGGGCCCTGGAACAAAATGTTCAGGCTGAATATTCCTTATAAGTTGTTGAGAGCTCACACTGTTCAATATACCAGGCATGACGTTATATAGTTATTTTACTGGCACTACTGGTAGTATAGTGTGGCCTCCATCAAAATACTCTATATACAATAAATAACAGGGCCGAGTGCCCAAAGAAACAAGTGCAGCTTTCAATAGCAGTACCAGTGTAACCCACCAAGGTGGGGGCTTAATGTTTGGCTCTGTGTAGCCTAGTCCTTCCCATTGTTATTTCTTCCTCTGGCCCTAGGGATTTGAACTTCTGTACAGGCACTGGAATGGGAGCAAGAGTGGCAAAGGAGACCCAGTACTTCTTCTGCACCTCCCCCTATGATTAGTGTGACTGCTGTTGCCACATATCAAAGGAACTGTTCTTGTTGCCTTGTGTACTTTTGTATCATATTGTGCCATGTCTTGTATTGACCCAGGTTCACCTTGTAAATGAGTTGTCTCAGTGGTGTTTCACCTGGATAAATAAAGATTGATTGATTGGTTGAACTGCCCAATGGAGGAGTGCATCAGTGCTTGTGATGATCAGTGGCTCACCCCACTCACTGCCTTGACTGAAAAGACTACAGAGTCTGACCACACTGGCACAACCTGGGCACAAATGGATGTTTCAGGGCAGGAACTCTTCTTGAAACAGACTTTTGGAACCAGTGTCATTTGGACTACAAATGTGGCAGTCACCTTTAGCCACCCTGACCCCTTTCACCACTGCTGTGGAGTAAGAGACCAATTGGTCAGCCAGTCAAGTTTTAGAAGTTTGCGAAGGAGCCACAGGGGGCTCCAGGGACTGTGGAGGACTTCATTATTTGCCCAGAAGCAAGGAAGCCAGTCAGTCATTGAGTGACAGCCATACAGATCCTACTAGAAGACTAACTGGAGGCATTGACCAATTGGGAGAGTAACTTACTGGTTCGTCACTGAAGAATCTTCCAACACATCCTCAGTCTGCTGGAGACAGTGAAGGAGAGCAGACCACTTGTCTGCAAGGGTCAGACTATATGGTGAGTCTGGAGAGACAGTAGAGAGAAGCAGACCTCACGTCTGCCAGAGTGAGAAGAAAGCTGTGCAGACTTGCAGGGAGAAATGTGCTTATACAGCCACTGAAGGAGAGACTGCAGCTTGCAACATTCAAGGAAAGAAATACTGAAATCTGTAGTTGAAAGCTTCTGCCTGTAAGGGTCAGCCATGGGGTAGCTGGATTTTAGTGTGCAACTAGGGAGATTCACAGAGACAAACCAGAGGTGTCTGAGCAGAAAACAAAATGGCAGAGTCTAAAGCCACTGTGATAATAGCTGTAGCATGGCAAGTTGAAGAGGCTTGGGATTGTCAAGGCTCCTTTAGAGAGTGACTGACCAGCAGAGTGAGAACTCAGCTGAACCTGCTCAAAGTGCCAAAGAAGGTGCCCTGCAGAGGAGAACTGAAGGCGTGTTGGAGAAAACATCAGACCACAAAATGGAGCAGGTACATCCAGCCAGGACTGCTGCCAGAGACGAAGGCCCGCCAGCCTCAGGGTAACTGTGAGTTATCAAACAGGGCCATTAGGTCCCGCAGCACCATTCCTGTACATAGTTCTATCAGGCCCCAAGCTCCTGCAACACCATTCCTGTACATCATTTTACCAGACCCCAAGTTGTATGACTAAGTCATCTGGCCAGAATTACAATGTAGGGGGTGCTGCAGATTGTCCTTACTTAATTTAAGTGCACCAATGCAGGCTAACCACATGATGTCATTGGGTCTAAACTGACCTGACACCTTCGTACCCAGGCTTCACCAGGGAGCTCCCTATTACTAGGGGTATTCACTGGTGCCAGTGGGGAATGGGGTATTGCTACAGCAGTATAGTGGGCCTGGGGCACTTTGTATTGTTTGGGGGTGTGCTGCATTGCTATTTTGGCTGTGCCTCACAAAGTGAAAACAGGCCACATAAGCCAGTGACATCTGCTGTACCTTTTTATTTGACTTTAACACTTTTCTTCTTTTGAGGACCTTGTTCCTGATTCCCAAATAAATTCCCTTGTTATTTGAATCGTGTGTTGTGTGTCATATTATTTGAAGAGCTAATTATATTTTGGGTAAACTGTGACTGCATTGTGTGGGAGCTGGAGGACTATGCCAGAGGGGACCTCAGTGGGTTGGAATGGTTTCCCAGGGGGCAGTAGTGCAGTATCTTTGCACCTAGCCTGCTTGTGCTTACCATGGGTGGAGGCACTGTACAACATCTGAACTTTAACTCAGCTTCTTTGGGTAATGAATGCACAGCCATCTGTGGTGACCTGGTACAATAGGATGAATGAACTGCAGTGCTAGCCCATCTTATGACAGAAATATTTCATAGTACTGATTATTTTATTATGTGGTTTTAAAGGAATATGATTCAAAAAGTTTAACCATTGTAGTGTTACTGCACAGATGATACATGTTCCAGAGCAAGATGGGTCTCTCACCTGTGGTCAGGGTGCTACTGATGACAGCACTTCCTGGTTGCAGGATGGAGGGGAGGTGCCATCCTTACACACCTTCAAAACCTCTGTTGTAGTGCAGGAGGGGTTTGGGATGCATGCATACCTGCCTCATCCTCCTCCACAGAGTCACTGCAGATTCATGGATGGGCTGTGGGCCTGGCAGCTGTGGGAGGTATGAGGAATGTAACACATGGTGAAAACAATTCTAACATCCACCAGTGCTCTAGAGCCAGAATCACATAATGCATGTCTGCCACCATGGTTGGCAGGGACGGGATGTCACTGGTTAAGACTCTGAAGAGGGTGATGGATTACATTGATCTAATGTTGCATCTGAATGATATTGAGCAATCTGAAGGATTATAAAGTAGTATTACATTTCTTGCTGGGGTGGATCTTCCTGAGTTTGTTGACCATGCTTAGGTATTTGATAAATCCAGTGGAGCTATGTAAAGCTAAGTAAATTTTGTCTACTGCAATGGCATTGTGTGTTACAGTATTTACAAGATGTCAGCACTGAAAAGGGTTAAATACATTCACATACTTTAAGGGGTTCGGTGTACAGTTTTGAGAAAACAGCTTAACAAAATGTCTTTTAGTGTGAGGGATATGAGAAAACATTTTCGTAAACTTGCAGCTGAGCAGGCAGGAAGGAAGGGTGAGGAAAAGGAAAAGGAATGGACAGATGTTCCAGCTAGATTTGCATGCTGCTTCTTGTTTTGCAGCTGTAGTGGTTTATGGCCAGCACCTGTCATAACTGATTAGGGAAAAAATGCTTCTTGTTGCTGAAGCATGTAATCGTATCATACCCTATTCTATTTCCCTTCATAATTTGGGCACGCCTTTTTAGCATTTTTTTTCTCCTTTCTGCAGCTCATTCTTCCTCTCCCTCAGCCCTCAGTAAAATAAAGATTCAAGATCTAAAACAAAGGTAGAATCCTAGAACTTTCTAATACCTTATAAAACATATAAGGCAAAACATATGGGGAAAGTCTAAACATATACTCATTGGAGGACTGAAGGGAGAGGGGGGCCTGAGAGACACTTTCAAGGTCATGCAAGGGTTCAGTTGAGTTGACACAGCAAGCTGATTCAGTTTGAGGAACAGCAAGTCCACAAGGGGTCATGTGCTTAAGCTGGAAGGTGGGAGGTTCAAAAAAGGCATTAGAAAGTACTATTTCATGGGATTTATTTATTTAGCTTTTGTTAACCAGGTAAGTACACTCAAGGGCGTCATTTAGGGGTCGTCAGGGGTCGCATTCGTGACCCCTATGAAAATTATGCAACCCCTATGACAGGGCTTGTGACCCCTGCCCTGTCTGCCGGGCTGGCTCGAGGTCCAGGAGGTCGGAGGAGGACCGGAGGTTTCAGACAGGGTCGGGAGCCTGACAGTCTGCTGCTGTGCTGATAAATGATAAAAATAGCATTAGCATAGCACAGACTAGTAATCAGGGAGGGAGGGACGGATGGTGCCAACTGTCTGCAGCTTAGTTTGCACCCCCCCAAGGTGCCACTTACTTGGTTACTTGGTGCTGGAGCTGGCGCTGCTGCGATTGGCTGGGAGAGGACTGGAGAGGAATGGGATTGGCTTAGGCGCGATTCGTATTACGCGCATGCGTGGGGAATGATCGCGGGATTTTGACCGGGTCTCATGCAGTGCAGGCAGTCGGATGGACAGATTAGTCAGAGTCAGTTGGGCTAGGCCTAGGCAGGCAGCCAGCAGTAAGTGTATCGCGATTCGCGGGTACTGTGAAGACAAGAGAAGGGAGCGGGAGGATAGGCGTCAGTGAGAGCTGGAGCAACTGATCCAGAGGCGGCAGCAGGCGATCAATTATCCGAATCCATTTGGCAGGCGGCGGAGCGCTGGGGCAGGCAAGCACTGTCGGTGGTGGGCGCGGCCTGGCAGAGAGAAGAAAGACAACAACTGCAGTGCAAGTAGGGACTGGGACACACTCACACAGACTACTTATTGGCAAAGTCGGCAGCAGTGTGTCTGTGTCTACTGGGGAGACTGGAGAAAGCCTTCATTTGTCCAGGACAGGTAAGGTGAGGTCAGGACTGGGTTGGGAGTAGGACTGGAGTCAGAGTCAGTCAGCTAGTCGGGAGGGAGACCAGTGACCACCAGGCACTCCAGTGCTGCAGCTGCAGGGGTGACACTGGGGTCTACTGGGGAGAGAGAAAATAGGGGAGTGGGGTCACGGGCCAGGCAGGCGATGATTGGAGCACTCTGCAGGAGGTGGTCAGACTGGATGAAGGGTAAGGTACTTTAAAAAGAGGTGCCTTCCTCATAAGTCCTGTGCTGTTGTCCTCTTACTGTTGAGGCCTGACCTGTCCTGAAGTCCCCATCCTTTGCCATTGCCCCTGACCTGATCGCCACACTTGCACACAGCTGGGAGGGTGCTAAGGATTTAGGCATGTGGTGGTGAGGTGAGACAGCGGAGGAGCAGAAGCCAGCGGTTTTCTTCTGTTGGAGCTGGAGGAGCCATGGAGGAGCGAGCAAGCGAGGGGAGAAGCTGCAATAGCAGAGGAGTTGGAGAGCATCCGTCAGCACAGCCAGCTAGCAGCCGCCCAGCAAAGGTGGTAAGGTAAGTAGCAGGCTAGGCCATTTTTTTTCTCACTTGTGTTTGTTTGGACTGAGCTGTGGAATGATGTGGGGGCCCAAGCAACTGACTCTGCATGCAACCTGAACCTTCTTAGTGGTACAGTATATTGCTCAAGGCAGGGTGTAGGTGTAGCCAGACAATATGTATGATAGTGCATGGGGAACAGTTGACAACAGGGCTATTCTTTCACTGAGTTGGCACTATGGCGACAGATTACCTCGAGAGTGCCAACGAGGTGAAAGATGCCCTGTTGTCAACTGTTTCCCATGCACCTTTGTTTATAGTGTATGGTGGAATGTCGTTTTTTGGGAAAAATCACTACAGCATGTTTCTGCTTCAAAACAGTTTTACTGTGTTACTAGAAGGAAAAAAGAACTTTACATTTTTTATCGCTAAACATTAGTACTGCCGCCGACATTACTGCTTTCGCTATGTGTCCTGTCTATGGAGTGAGCCCTTAGCCCTAACTGTCAAATGTTGCTCGAGGACACTGTGTGACGTTCGCAGTGCAGTAGAAAAAATTGTTCTGCTGCACTGCGAACCTCACTAGTGTGTGACTACAAGGTTCTCGATAACGATGGATTTCGGTGGAGAAATCCATTGCCCACCATACACCATACATATGTACACCGTCACCAGGACTGTGTGTGTGTCCCTGTATGGCACAACGCACAATCAATACAACATTTGTACTCCTGTTACTGGTTGCTGCCCCACCCCATGCATGGGTATATGCAGATGTCATGCATTGTTCCTTGGGAAACCAATATACCAACCCAGACCCTGTAAAGCTGTATAGTCCCAGGGCTGCAAAGACAGTAGCAGTGGCCAATCCTTCTGGTGCTGAGACATATCAACATACAGAAAGGTTCTTCTGGTTCTGTGTTGTGTCCATGGACTAGAGAAGCTGTTCAGGGCCTATATGCTGCCCTCCTTCAATACAAGTATACACTATAGTGTACATGGAGTATGCCTGCCTACACCCATGGCTCCAGGATAGTAGTCCATAATGAAACATCTTAACATTTGCGTCCCCCACTCCTTTCTGCCCAGTTTTACATCTGGGAGAGATTTAAAGCATAAGGAGGCCAATTGACCTGCTCAAGGGTTCACTCCAAGCTAGATGTGTCGAGTTGTAGTGGGATTTGAACCTGAAGTTTTTTTGTGCTCTTCTCTAACCACGGGGACAACAGTCAGTTTTCCTGCTTCAGCTAAATCTGCCTAAATGATAAGAAATGAGCAAGCAGGACAACTAAGCTTTAGTTAGGTGTGTGTGTGTGTATGTGTGTCAGTGTGTTTGGGGGGACCTCTTCCTATGAAGAGGCACAAGGCTGCAGGACATTTCAGTTTTGTTAGTGGTTCAGACAGTGCTAAATGCTTACAGTTGATTACAGTCACCCTTTGATTTATGTCTGCTGAGCTGCTGGCTGGGCTGGCTCTGAACATTTGGCAGCAGCAGTGCAACAGCATACCAATGTAATTGTCACTGTGAAAAGGAATGCAGACACAATTACCTTTTTTATTTGTAACTGTACACTGCTTCTACAAAAAAGTCCCATGATGTCATGATGCTTTCAGATGTTAGCAGCTGTGTTTGGACAAGTGAGAGAAGCCCTGAGCACAGCCACGTTCAACACTTAACCAATAAGGCATGACCAGGGGTTATGTTAATTGTCTGTTAATCACCCTCTAGGCGCATAATGTGGCACAAGGCATTTACAAGTGCCACATGCCCCTAGAGAGCAATAACCCCTGGTGTCTTATTGCTGTTATAATAAAAATGTTTTTTTTTAAACAGTGTTAAACCTTGTTAATATATGGGTAAGTTGCATAAGTATATAACATTAAAGTATTTATCCCTTCCAGTGTGGGCATACTGGAGGATTTACCACAGCCTGGTGCACCTCGTGACCGAACCACACCAGTTGTGTTAAGTCCCCAGTATACCCACACCCTGAGGAATAAATTTATATTATACAACGGCAAATGTAGTTTTATTTAATTTTTTAAATATGTTGTAAGTAACTGAAGTCTGTACGTGTTGGAGGAAGATGTAATTTTTTTTGTAATATTTACCATGGTGTTTTAGCGAAGCGGCGACAGGACAAATGGTTTCTATCAAAATGAAAGTGACCGATTGGCACGATATAAGATTGGCTGGTACTTTTCCAGTGGGTACACTGGAGGATTTACCACACTGGGAAAGGTACCAGCCAACCAATCAGGTTGCAAGATTTGGCTCATTCGATTTACCACATGTAGACTATATCAGCATACCTCCAGGGTGTGGGTATACTGGTGGATTGATTTACTACAGCTGGTGTGGTTCGGGTCAAGAGGCTAGCCGAGGACTTAACCAACACCAGAAGAGGTAACCACTGGTATACCTACCCTGGAGGGGTATATTGCCATTATGCAATGACTTACATTTTTGGGTGACTTAAAATATAGAACTTTTTGTTTCTCTTTTAATCATCATTTTGTTATTTTATTGCTCCATCAAAGCTTAAATAGTCTTGTTGCAGGGCAGAGTTAAATTAGTGGTGGTGCCTCTTAGTTTTTCTTTTATCTTGTTTGTCAAAGCTTCAAATTGCACCTGTGTGTGTGGGGGTTATGCTTTTTTTTTTTTTTTTTACTGTGAGGATGTGAGCATTAGATTTGCAGTTTGATTTTGTTGTTTTTTCGTGATCTTGTTTGATTGTGCAGTTGGAGTGATTTTTTTGTGAGGGTTCCTGCTGCAGCTGATTGAGGGGCACCTTTTCCAGTGGGTACACCAAGATTTCCAATGTTGAAAAGGTGCCAAGCCAGCCAATCAAAATGCAGGACTGTGTGAATTTTTTTGTGCCTATTATGTATAATAAAGATTAATATAAGGTTGTTAGAATGTTTACAGCCAATCAGAAAGCTTCATTTCTCAGACCATTGTTATAATTTTTTTTAATAAAACTGAGGAATTAGCTTAATGGTGCTTCATGTACATATTTATCACATTACCTGAACTATATTCTGAAAATGAAATTTCTTCAGAGTGATGCTGTAGGCAGGCAGGCATTAGTAGCCTCCCCAAAAAAATACCTACTTGGTGCAGAAAATTCACTTGGTGAAGAGGTTGAGAAACTGATGCATTTTATGACTTACTGGGAGATGCATTACAGTCATCAGTGATTAGAGCACAGTAAATGTGATCCTCAGACCTTGTTTGAATCCTGGAATTGACACTTGTTGTGTGACCCTGAAGCGTTAGTTAACTTCCTCTGCCAGTGGTCTCTCTCGTTTTTTCTGTGTGCTCTCTCAATCTCCCTGTGTGCTAAAAAGTGGCAGCACATTATGCAATATGAAAGGCGCTATTTAAAACCCAGTACGGTCCAAACAAACTACAGTTTTGAGTCATGCGTCAAACAAATTGGATGCTGGTAGTTTGTAACCACTCTGTGCTGACCATTTATTAAGACACTGATGTGTAGAAATGTCTTGCAGAGTGGACTGAGGACTACAATTTATTTAAAAAAAAATGCAGTTTTTTCTAGATAAGAATTTAGGTGCCAATAATACTCCAAATACTGCTGTCAATTTACTCACCAGTTTTAAAACATAGTAAGTAAAACAAGTGATGCATAAGGTAATCTGGCAAAACTGTTACTTTGAATCACTAGAAATATGTTATGTTATTATGAAGAACTATTCTTAGCGTGTGGAGGAGTATTTACAATGTTGGGTGTGACAGGTACTCATTTAAAAAATTTTGAAGAGTAGTTCTAAAATGAGGTGAGTGTAAAAGACTGGCACACACCTTATCTGGAGCTTCTGGTCATGACTGTGTGGGTAAATGCCATCTGTGACATCATGACTATAGATAAATGTATTTATTCAATGGCTCTGGCAGTTCTATTACACAGTGGTGAGAATATATGCATTTCATCCAATGGTTTGATCACCACCTTATTGTATAAATATAAATAGATATTTTATTTAAAAATATCTGAGGTTGAAGGTATTGTGCAGTTGACAAGGATCCGAAAGTCAAAACAAACCCACACAGACCGGTCCGATACTATCTTACATCAACATCTTTAAACATAACCCCTTCATTGGTTACAATAAGTACTTCTAAATTGGTCACAATTAATTTGCCAAGGGCAATTGGAAACATTATGGTTTTTAAGAGACTTAAAGCAGCTAGCAGACGTGGGCTTAGGCTCCAGGATGTAGGTCTATACCAGCTTATTTTGATTCACCTGTCCTCATTTGAGAAATACGCCTCAGAAATTTTTAATGTGTACCAGTACTTACCTAACATTTGTATACTCCACACGCTAAAGAATAGTGTTTCAAATCATAATATAACTGATGATTCAAAAGTAACATTTTTTGATAGACTTACACTTGTATGCATCCCACTTTGTTTCATTACAGAAATGTTTTTATTCTTGCATTCATCAGATTATTTTTAAAATTAATATAATAATCTTTTTAGGTTCATAGTACAGTTAAATGTAAAATTTACACCTATGTTAGTTTTTAATTTGATGTCATCACTGTTTGTAGATTTCGTACGCATTATTGGTGATTTCTTAGACTGTGTACATTTGAATTACTGTTTTTCAGGGGTTTCAAAACTGATATCTGATTTGTTAATCACTGGGCATAGCTGCTGGCAGGCTGTATTGTTAAATTTTCTTCGTCGCCCACTGATTGAAATTTCTTTGTTGGTTGCTAAATAAGTATTACTGAAATGTCTCTGTCTAAGAAGGGCAACGTATCCAAAGCAACCATCGGTGCTTCAGTTATTTGGTAATAAAAGAATTACAGCAGATACTGTACATGCTGAACATACAGTAAGAAATCAAGACTTGAATATAGTGTTCTGTCAGCTGCAATGCAGGACCCCTGTAGTGAAACATCAACACCCAGGGCTCGGTGTCTGGTGACCCCATCGAGGCTGGCGTTGCCCACTGCCATGCCCATCCCCAACACATCGGCAACAGTCTGTTCACGGTTTGTACACACCCATGAATACATGGTCATGTTCTCAGGTCTCTACCCCATTGATGTGATAACACCCTGTGGCTGTTGAGCTGCCTTTGGCTGCCACACAGTCAGGGGTGTGGTGGTCGATGGATCCGCAGGTAGTCCTGACTGGTACACTGCCCAGTCCAATCCCCTGCTGCTATTGCCAGCTGCATGCACTGGCTGGCTGTGTCCTGGTTCACATGCTGTGGCACACTTGTGGCCTGGGTCATGGCTGGCATGTGTGTGGGCCGTGGTGCTGGACCATGTGGCATGGATGTCATGAGTGCTGCACTGTGCTGGCATTGACTGTGTACCAGCGCATAACCTCTGATCCATGCCACAGCCTGCAGTACAAGTGTGTGTATGCCTGTCCATGGGTGTACTGCTGTGTGTGACCTGCCTGGTGCTGTGTGCCCTGCTGCATGCCTCTGGTGATACAGCTGCACATGCTGCCTGCATGTGTCATCATGGGCATACAACAAACGGCACCAGACTGTTTGGGTCTGTATATGTTTTTCCTTGTGGGTGTGTGTGGGTGCTTGTGCATGCCTGCGGTCCCACCTGTGTGACTGTTGTGTGTCCTTGTGTCCCTGCATGCATCTCTCTGTGTCCCTGTGTGTGTGTGGTGCTGTGCATGCCCTGCTTACCTGTGTGGTACTCACCTGAAGTTATCAAAGTGCTCCTGAAGTATGGTCTCCCGGTGCCTCATGGCACATGTGACCAGCCTGGGACTCCTCCTCTCCCTGACTGGCTGCCCACCCCCATCCTGCTGGTCCTCATCATCATCATCGGTACTGTTGCCCTCATCCACCTGGACAGGTATTCCATGGTCAATGGCCATGTTGTGCAACATACAATAGGCAAGGAATATGCCATAGACTTTCTCAGGGCTGTACTGTAGGGCACCACCTAACCTGTCTAGCAGCGGAAATGCATTTTGAGCATGCCAAAGACACACTCTATGATGTTGCATGTTGTGATGTGTGCCTCATTGTACCTATCCTTAGACCCATTGCTAGGTCTCTGTATGGGGGTGAGCAGCCAGGGTAAGAGGGGATATGCACTGTCACCTGTGGGGAGAACACATGTGTTAGTAGACAGCCTGTCTGCCCTTACCTGTATCCCTCCCTTCCAGTCCACACTGCCACTACCTGCCCCCCTGTGTGCCCTTGCCACTGCCCCCGTGCACAGCTGATATGCCACCATTACCTGCATGTGTGTCCTACACATCAGGGCCCATATGTACATGCTCCCCTGCAATGTAGTCAGCCTCCATTTCCAGACGTCTTGTCACCTAGCACTGTCCTTGTGTTCCACCACCCCATCCATCTGCTGTGTGGTGTTCCACACAACTGCGGTTGTTCTCCTCTCCCCAGTCCCGACTCATAATTTAGTGCCCTGTGGGGATCACCCCACTCTCAAATCCCTGGCACAGGATCGAGTGGTGCCAGATGAATGCATCATGTGTACTCCCAGGATGCGTGACGCACACATTGATGATGTGCTCTGTGGCATTGCACACCACCTGGCAGTTGATGGAGTGGTATTCCTTCCTGTTCATATATGATGCTCCTTCCATGTCAGGTGGTGCATGTATGGCCACGTGGGTGCAGTCAATGGCCCCTATCAAGCCTAGCATGCTTACCACCCTGTAGAATTCCTGCATGTTTGCTGTACACTCTGCCTGTGTGCCTGTGAATCTGATGTACTCTGAAGCATGTGGCTGCAGAACGTTGAGGACCTGAGTGAGGAGGCAGGATGTGGCTGACTGGGATATACCAGTGGTGGCACCCACTGGTTTCTGAAAGGTGCCCATGGTGAGCAAGCTCATTGCCGCTGTCACCTTGGTCTCCACCATCATGGCATGACTCTTTTGGGTGGATGTCTGCAGCTCGTCAAGGCACAGCTCACAGAGCTGCATTAGAATTGCCCTGTTGGGGTGGTACCAGCCCACTATCTCTGTGTCACTGTAGTTCTCAAATGTGAGTCAGGCACAGTACCATCTCTGTTGGGCATACACCGATGGGCCCTTCCTTGGCCACGTTGTTCCTCCCTCCTTCTCACCCCCTCATTACCTGTTACATTAGGAATGCTGTGGCGTCCATTTTACTAGCTGTTCTGCTCTCAATCTATGCTGTGTGTGCAGTTGAGCCTCTTCCTTTTATGCTCAGCTTTGTGTAGTGCATCTTGTGAGTTGCTCCACAGTTGCACTGTGTTTTTCAGCTGAATATGCAGTTGCACCACATGGTTACGCCCCTATATTTGTGCTACATCGTTAATTTTGCACCATGGCGCAGCGAATTAGCTACAATCTTTCTTTTGAATATGGCTCTAGGTCACATTTCTGTAGTTGCATTGGCACATTTTAGTTGCGTCATGTGCAACTCCTTTGAATATCTAGGCCTATGTATCAAATTCATAAACTTCGACCATGACTCGTAGTCTGGTGGATGATAATCTTTCTATTTCAGCAAAATACATTTCTTGGCTATTATTAGCTCTAAATATAGTAATTTGCTTTTAAAGTTGGGTATTTCCTTTGCCCAGATATTGCAGCCCAGTACAATCTCTCGAATATCTTTTGGTGGCTGTATAGCAGTAGCTTTATAGAGAGTAGAGTATCCAGGATTTTGGGCCCAATTTTCAAAAGGATCCGTTTGACGCAAGGTGCCTCCATCAAAGTTGTATGACACAAGGGCACCTTTGTCAGACTTTGCTGCAATCCCAACTTTCAAATGCAGGCTGCATCAAAATTGGCATGCCTTGCACCCCAGCCATCCTGCACCAGCCTTGTGACAGATGCATCCAAGCGCCAGGCTGCAAGGGGGCTTCCACAATGGCGGGTCTGCAATATCCCTTTTTTTTGCAATTTTGGAAGCCCCACCATGGACGCAGCAAGAAACTCACCTTAGATCAGCCAGGAGGTGGTCTAAGGGACGTGCACCAGTGCCACACACTGTGGCGAATGGGGAATGTGAAAGTGGGGGGGGGGCAGGGGCAGAAGGGGCATGGGGTACCCTAGGGAGCATCTTGGAGACATTGGCAGGATGGGGAGGGTTGCCAGGGCTGTGCTCACCTGGAGTAATGTCACTGTTTGGCCCTGGCATTCCCCCAAGAAGTGGTCCCATCTGATCAGCTGTAGGGCTCTGCAAAGGGCACCCCTCTGAGTGCCACATCACTCCCCTCATGCTTGCTTTTGCCATGACACCCTCTAGGGTTCTCCATGTCCCTTCTACTCCTGGCTACTTCCTGGCATGCATATATCCCCACAAATCCTTGCGGCCCCTTCTAGTGTTGCACTGCATGGGGGGGGGCAGATCCCTGTGGAAATTCCCGCAGGTGCACCAAATGTTTGGCGCTAGTTTGCAGCTGTAGCAACTCCTGTTTTTTTTGCAGGGATCCTCCTTTTATAAAATTGGGTGCAGGGACCTTGATGCACCCGGAGTTTAACAGCTCAAGAGCGACACAACTTGCATGCTGAAGGGCTCTTTGAAAATCGACCTTTATGTCAAAATACATTCATAAACATATGTTCCAAAGTACCTGTTTCATAATTACATTTTGAACAAAATTTGGAAGCGTCCGAATTCATTTTATGTATGTAACCTAGGTGGCGCTATCCCAAGGGCTACTACCCCTGCCTGCTTGGCTAGTAGCATGTTAAGGGGCCTGGGTAATGAAATGGGTGCCTCCACCTGGAGGTCAGGGTTGTTAGTGGTCAAGCTAACCTGGCCACAGCCCTCCAGAACACTGTAACCCCCCCCTTCCCTTCTAGTGGCCTGAACAATATACAATAATTACTTTCACAATGACCCATATTCACCAGGCAATTACCCACACTGTTTGCATTTACCACCAGGGCTGGTTCCTCTAGCTTGACCATGGGGACCCCCTGTAAAACAAGGTTAAGCACAGCAAATAGCAACAGTACAATACTTTTGGCACAAACTGGAACCACAGTCAGGTTAAATGCAAACAAAGTTTAATCTGATTTATTCAGGGGACTTGAATAAGGGAGGGGCGTAATCAGGTTGATGTGCTTAAAAGCTATGTTAATCAGACAGTTATGCATGCAGTTCAGAGTCCCTACACAGTCACACACTCTGGGTACCCAGGTAGGAAAATGGTGGACTAGCCAGGAACGTTGCAGCTGGTTGGGGCCCTGTAATGGAAGTAAGCAACATGCACAACACACACTATTTATAATCCAGAGCCGGAGGGCTCAGTTCGTGAAAGAAAAGGCAACAAGACAATCAGATGACAACACTTTTAGATTTAGCTGTTGTTGCAGGGAGCTACCCTGATGTTTACTCACGATACCCAATACTGGACATAGGCAGGACGAAATCATGACTGCAGGCTGTTGAGCTGGAGTGCCGAAGAAGCAGGGCCCACATGAACCACCGAGCGTCATTCCTGTTCAAGGTGTTGAGCAGGGGCTGATCCCCAGGCCAGTCTCTCATTGATGACTTTCTCTGCGAGCAGTATTCTGGCTGGGCCAGTGTAGCAGGCCCAGGCAAACAGAAATGGATACAGATTCAGTCCATGGAGCTGGATACAGCCTCCAGCAAGCAAAACACAGTTCAGGCACACAGTGGGAACCAAATCACGACCACTATAAGCACACAGCACATTCTACGTGAAATTCTGTACTGGGCAAATGGCTCTCTGGTCACGATTACAGAGTCTCTGCACAATCTGGGAGTTCAGAGGTAGCGGAACTCCTGACAGGCCAATCGCATTCAGCAAATCTTCGGTCTTCTTCAGGTTAAAGCCTGGTCACAATTCAGTGGCTTAATTCGCTCTCCAAATTCAGATTCAGTCCGAAAAAAGCACAAGTTCCCTCTCAGGGACAGCAGGCAGGCATGCAGGCCAAACTCAGGCCTTTCCACAGTTCTCCCAAGCCACTATGGATTGCTGCTCGAACTATCTCGAGCTGTTACTTCTTCACTTCCCAACTCAGATCTAACTGAAACTGCAAGCAGTGTGGGACTTTCCCAAGATCCAAAAGGTTCAGGTTGGCTGATCTGTCTGTCAGTCACAACAAGAACTCCTCTCCAGGTTATTTTAGGTGCCAAAAGCCCAAAACTACAATTCCTAAAGTTTTGGCCCCACCAAGCCCCTGTAGGCAGGCTCCATTTTAGAGTCCCAAATGTACTGATTGACCCATTTCAGCAGTCCAGGACCAAGATGAAGGAAACAAACAGAACTGTCCATGCTGCAAAGAAGGCAGATTAGAACAAACTGCAATATTATTACTACTCTAAGAAATGATCAGCAAACAAGTACATCTTCTAACAGAGCTCCCTCTCAGATTAATTATGACTGCAATCCAGGCAGCTCTTAAAGAGACAGTACACAGAGGCTATACAGGCACTCACTGGCAATACATTTAAACTGCTAAAATGCAGAACACCAGCCTGGCAGTGAGCATTTAGGAAAGCTCAAGAAAGAGTTTTTGGGAACCCCAATTTGTAGGGGGGTTACATGTAATTGATCATGAGTGTAATATGTTCTCTGATAAACATTAGACTGAAGTTGTCTCACTGTGCTTGAGAGAGCCCCATGAAAAACTGAGGGGGGGGGGGCAGTCTATTTGGGCAGACTGGATGGTCATGTGTTCCCCACCTGCTGACATTTTTCTTATATTCTTATGAATGAGAAATGGAGTTCCTCTCTGCATCTGTAAAAGTTTGGTTTCATTTTTGTTCTGATTTGTATGTACTGATCCTTTATTATATATCCTTGATAGAATTTTTAAGTAGTTATTATTGCACATAATGTTTTCTATAGTAGAGAATCCCCATAAAGATGAATTGGCTGAATTTTAAATATAAAACCTATTATTTGAAGATATCTAAAGAAATGTGAAGTAGGGAAGTCAAATCTTTCTTTTAGAGTACCAAAATCTATGAGGATATTTTGTGTATAGAGATCTTTAACTTCTTTGACACACCCATTATGCCATGTCCAAAATGCTTTGTCTGCTGTGGAAGGAGAAAAATTGCCATTCTGATATACTGGGGAGAAAGGGAAACATATGAGTAAAGTATTAGTTCTCTTAAGAATGCTGTCCCATGCTAAACAGGAAGTCTGAGTTGCTTAGTGCTCTACCGATTCTCTTTCTAGCCCAACTCGTTCATGTTTGTTGATACTTAATTGTTAACTTATATTTTGATTTGTGTAATCTACTTATTGTAATACAACTTATTGTTGTATTCTCCCCATTTCCCCCTGCCCACAGGACACATCTGGAAATGAGCTATTTTATTCAGTATGTCTTTCCAGGTGAATCATTTAAAATCAATCAATCAATCAATCATAGATACACAGATACATAGACACTGTCAGCAGATAAGGGCTATGGCCCACCCATTCTGCCCATTGGAGCTTATAAGTTCACTTTATGTTTTCCTAGAAGTCTGTTGCTCCTTACCCTGACCTCCAGAATTCCCTTATGTCTATCCCATGCATTCTTAAATCCTGTGACTGTTTGAGCCCCCACCACTTCCTCTGGCAGGGTGTTCCACTTGTCCACCACCTGTTCTGTGAAGAAATTCTTCCTCACGTTTCCTCTGAATTGCCCTCCCTCCAACTTCATCCCATGCCCTCTAGTCCTGGAACATCATTTTCAATGGAAAACAGTGTATTCCTGCACCCTGTTCCTCCCTGTAAGGTACTTGTATGTCTCTATCATATCCCCTCTCTCTCTCTCTTTCTCTCTCCTCTCCTCCAGGGAGTACATATTCAAGTCCTTCAACCTGTCTTCATAGGACTTGTGATGCAATCTCTGTACCATCTTTGTTGCCCTCCTCTGAACCTTCTTTACCTCGCCTATGTCCTTACATAGGTAAGGTCTCCAGAACTGTACACTGTACTCCAGGTGGGGCCTCACTAGTGTCTTGTATAGTGGAATTATGACCTACCTTTTCCTGCTTGTGTTGCCCTGCCTGCATCCCAGCATCCTATTTGCTTTACCTGCTGCCTTGTCACATTATTTCTCTACCTTGAGGTCATCAGAGATGATAACCCCAAGGTCTGTTTCCTGCTTGGTGCATGCTATAACATCACCCCCCCCCAACTGATATGTTGTTCCAGGGTTTTTGTACCCTATATGCATTATCTTGCACTTCTTTGCATTGAATTTCAACTGCCAAACCCTTGATTATTCTTCAAGCTTCTGCAGGTCCCTCCTCATTCTGTCTACACCCTTTGGTGTGTCCACTCTGTTACAGAGCTTCATGTTATCAGCAAACAGGAAATTCAACCTTCTAAGTCCTGCACAATGTCACTGATGAAGACGTTGACTAGGACCTGTCCCAGCGCTGACCCCTGTGGTACCCCCCTGGTCACTCTTCCCTCTGTGGAGTGATAGCCATTTACCACTACCCTCTGTGGCCTGCCGCCCAACCAATTACCTACCCACCGCACTACTGTCCTGCCCATTCTCATATTCCCCAGTTTGTTTACTAGTCTTCTATGTGGCACAGTGTCAAAGGCCTTGCTGAAGTCCAGATAGGCCATGTCCACTGCCCTCCCCTGATCCACTTCACTTGTCACCCAGTTGAAAAATTCAATGAGCATGGTCTGGCATGACCTCCCCCAGGTGAAACCATGCTGCCTTTGGGTCCTGTAGTCCGTTGGCAACCAGATGTTCCACCAATCTCTCCAATCAATCAGTCAATAAGATGCTGTCAGCTCCTATTAAGGTGCCAGGAGCTGGCCATCACTTTCTACATTGTGTCGGACTACAGGGAAGGAGTAGGTAGGTGAGAAAAGTTTGGAATTGGGAGGGTGACCAGAAGACTAGCCTGGCCATTTGTGGAGGGCGGCTTTATCCCTACCCCTCCATCTGTATATGAATACCACGTACTGAATATCTGGGCCCTGGAACAAAATGTTCAGGCTGAATATTCCTTATAAGTTGTTGAGAGCTCACACTGTTCAATATACCAGGCATGACGTTATATAGTTATTTTACTGGCACTACTGGTAGTATAGTGTGGCCTCCATCAAAATACTCTATATACAATAAATAACAGGGCCGAGTGCCCAAAGAAACAAGTGCAGCTTTCAATAGCAGTACCAGTGTAACCCACCAAGGTGGGGGCTTAATGTTTGGCTCTGTGTAGCCTAGTCCTTCCCATTGTTATTTCTTCCTCTGGCCCTAGGGATTTGAACTTCTGTACAGGCACTGGAATGGGAGCAAGAGTGGCAAAGGAGACCCAGTACTTCTTCTGCACCTCCCCCTATGATTAGTGTGACTGCTGTTGCCACATATCAAAGGAACTGTTCTTGTTGCCTTGTGTACTTTTGTATCATATTGTGCCATGTCTTGTATTGACCCAGGTTCACCTTGTAAATGAGTTGTCTCAGTGGTGTTTCACCTGGATAAATAAAGATTGATTGATTGGTTGAACTGCCCAATGGAGGAGTGCATCAGTGCTTGTGATGATCAGTGGCTCACCCCACTCACTGCCTTGACTGAAAAGACTACAGAGTCTGACCACACTGGCACAACCTGGGCACAAATGGATGTTTCAGGGCAGGAACTCTTCTTGAAACAGACTTTTGGAACCAGTGTCATTTGGACTACAAATGTGGCAGTCACCTTTAGCCACCCTGACCCCTTTCACCACTGCTGTGGAGTAAGAGACCAATTGGTCAGCCAGTCAAGTTTTAGAAGTTTGCGAAGGAGCCACAGGGGGCTCCAGGGACTGTGGAGGACTTCATTATTTGCCCAGAAGCAAGGAAGCCAGTCAGTCATTGAGTGACAGCCATACAGATCCTACTAGAAGACTAACTGGAGGCATTGACCAATTGGGAGAGTAACTTACTGGTTCGTCACTGAAGAATCTTCCAACACATCCTCAGTCTGCTGGAGACAGTGAAGGAGAGCAGACCACTTGTCTGCAAGGGTCAGACTATATGGTGAGTCTGGAGAGACAGTAGAGAGAAGCAGACCTCCGTCTGCCAGAGTGAGAGAAAAGCTGTGCAGACTTGCAGGAGAAATGTGCTTATACAGCCACTGAAGGAGAGACTGCAGCTTGCAACATTCAAGGAAAGAAATACTGAAATCTGTAGTTGAAAGCTTCTGCCTGTAAGGGTCAGCCATGGGGTAGCTGGATTTTAGTGTGCAACTAGGGAGATTCACAGAGACAAACCAGAGGTGTCTGAGCAGAAAACAAAATGGCAGAGTCTAAAGCCACTGTGATAATAGCTGTAGCATGGCAAGTTGAAGAGGCTTGGGATTGTCAAGGCTCCTTTAGAGAGTGACTGACCAGCAGAGTGAGAACTCAGCTGAACCTGCTCAAAGTGCCAAAGAAGGTGCCCTGCAGAGGAGAACTGAAGGCGTGTTGGAGAAAACATCAGACCACAAAATGGAGCAGGTACATCCAGCCAGGACTGCTGCCAGAGACGAAGGCCCGCCAGCCTCAGGGTAACTGTGAGTTATCAAACAGGGCCATTAGGTCCCGCAGCACCATTCCTGTACATAGTTCTATCAGGCCCCAAGCTCCTGCAACACCATTCCTGTACATCATTTTACCAGACCCCAAGTTGTATGACTAAGTCATCTGGCCAGAATTACAATGTAGGGGTGCTGCAGATTGTCCTTACTTAATTTAAGTGCACCAATGCAGGCTAACCACATGATGTCATTGGGTCTAAACTGACCTAGCACCTTGGTACCCAGGCTTCACCAGGGGAGCTCCCTATTACTAGGGGTATTCACTGGTGCCAGTGAGATTGAGGTATTGCTACAGCAGTATAGTGGGCCTGGGGCACTTTGTATTGTTTGGGGGTGTGCTGCATTGCTATTTTGGCTGTGCCTCACAAAGTGAAAACAGGCCACATAAGCCAGTGACATCTGCTGTACCTTTTTATTTGACTTTAACACTTTTCTTCTTTTGAGGACCTTGTTCCTGATTCCCAAATAAATTCCCTTGTTATTTGAATCGTGTGTTGTGTGCATATTATTTGAGAGCTAATTATATTTTGGGTAAACTGTGACTGCATTGTGTGGGAGCTGGGAGGACTATGCCAGAGGGGACCTCAGTGGGTTGGAATGGTTTCCCAGGGGGCAGTAGTGCAGTATCTTTGCACCTAGCCTGCTTGTGCTTACCATGGGTGGAGGCACTGTACAACATCTGAACTTTAACTCAGCTTCTTTGGGTAATGAATGCACAGCCATCTGTGGTGACCTGGTACAATAGGATGAATGAACTGCAGTGCTAGCCCATCTTATGACAGAAATATTTCATAGTACTGATTATTTTATTATGTGGTTTTAAAGGAATATGATTCAAAAAGTTTAACCATTGTAGTGTTACTGCACAGATGATACATGTTCCAGAGCAAGATGGGTCTCCTCACCTGTGGTCAGGGGTGCTACTGATGACAGCACTTCCTGGTTGCAGGATGGAGGGAGGGAGGTGCCATCCTTACACACCTTCAAAAACCTCTGTTGTAGTGCAGGGAGGGGTTTGGGATGCATGCATACCTGCCTCATCCTCCTCCACAGAGTCACTGCAGATTCATGGATAGGCTGTGGGCCTGGCAGCTGTGGGAGGTATGAGGGAATGTAACACATGGTGAAAAACAATTCTAACATCCACCAGTGCTCTAGAGCCAGAATCACATAATGCATGTCTGCCACCATGGTTGGCAGGGACGGGATGTCACTGGTTAAGACTCTGAAGAGGGTGATGGATTACATTGATCTAATGTTGCATCTGAATGATATTGAGCAATCTGAAGGATTATAAAGTAGTATTACATTTCTTGCTGGGGTGGATCTTCCCTGAGTTTGTTGACCATGCTTAGGTATTTGATAAATCCATGTGGGAGCTATGTAAAGCTAAGTAAATTTTGTCTACTGCAATGGCATTGTGTGTTACAGTATTTACAAGATGTCAGCACTGAAAAGGGTTAAATACATTCACATACTTTAAGGGGTTCGGTGTACAGTTTTGGAGAAAAACAGCTTAACAAAATGTCTTTTAGTGTGAGGGATATGAGAAAACATTTTCGTAAACTTGCAGCTGAGCAGGCAGGGAAGGAAGGGTGAGGAAAAGGAAAAGGAATGGACAGATGTTCCAGCTAGATTTGCATGCTGCTTCTTGTTTTGCAGCTGTAGTGGTTTATGGCCAGCACCTGTCATAACTGATTAGGGAAAAAATGCTTCTTGTTGCTGAAGCATGTAATCGTATCATACCCTATTCTATTTCCCTTCATAATTTGGGCACGCCTTTTTAGCATTTTTTTTCTCCTTTCTGCAGCTCATTCTTCCTCTCCCTCAGCCCTCAGTAAAATAAAGATTCAAGATCTAAAACAAAGGTAGAATCCTAGAACTTTCTAATACCTTATAAAACATATAAGGCAAAACATATGGGAAAGTCTAAACATATACTCATTGGAGGACTGAAGGAGAGGGGCCTGAGAACACTTTCAAGGTCATGCAAGGGTTCAGTTGAGTTGACACAGCAAGCTGATTCAGTTTGAGGAACAGCAAGTCCACAAGGGGTCATGTGCTTAAGCTGGAAGGTGGGAGGTTCAAAAAGGCATTAGAAAGTACTATTTCATGGGATTTATTTATTTAGCTTTTTGTTAACCAGGTAGAAGTGACATACATAAAGTCATTTAGGGGCGTCAGGGTGCGCGTGACCCCTATGAAAATTATGCAACCCCTATGACAGGGCTTGTGACCCCTGCCCTGTCTGCCGGGCTGGCTCGAGGTCCAGGAGGTCGGAGGAGGACCGGAGGTTTCAGACAGGGTCGGGAGCCTGACAGTCTGCTGCTGTGCTGATAAATGATAAAAATAGCATTAGCATAGCACAGACTAGTAATCAGGGAGGGAGGGACGGATGGTGCCAACTGTCTGCAGCTTAGTTTGCACCCCCCCCAAGGTGCCACTTACTTGGTTACTTGGTGCTGGAGCTGGCGCTGCTGCGATTGGCTGGGAGAGGACTGGAGAGGAATGGGATTGGCTTGGCGCGATTGTATTGAGCAGCATCGTGGGGGAATGATCGCGGGATTTTGACGGGTCTCATGCAGTGCAGGCAGTCGGATGGACAGATTAGTCAGAGTCAGTTGGGCTAGGCCTAGGCAGGCAGCCAGCAGTAAGTGTATCGCGATTAGCCGGTACTGTGAAGACAAGAGAAGGGAGGCGGGAGGATGGCGTCAGTGAGAGCTGGAGCAACTGATCCAGAGGCGGCAGCAGGCGATCAATTATCCGAATCCATTTGGCAGGCGGCGGAGCGCTGGGGCAGGCAAGTACTGTCGGTGGTGGCGCGGCCTGGCAGAGAGAAGAAAGACAACAACTGCAGTGCAAGTAGGGACTGGACACACTCACACAGACTACTTATTGGCAAAGTCGGCAGCAGTGTGTCTGTGTCTACTGGGAGACTGGAGAAAGCCTTCATTTGTCCAGGACAGGTAAGGTGAGGTCAGGACTGGGTTGGGAGTAGGACTGGAGTCAGAGTCAGTCAGCTAGTCGGGAGGGAGACCAGTGACCACCAGGCACTCCAGTGCTGCAGCTGCAGGGGTGACACTGGGGTCTACTGGGGAGAGAGAAAATAGGGTGAGTGGGGTCACGGGCCAGGCAGGCGATGATTGGAGCACTCTGCAGGAGGTGGTCAGACTGGATGAAGGGTAAGGTACTTTAAAAAAGAGGTGCCTTCCTCATAAGTCCTGTGCTGTTGTCCTCTCTTACTGTTGAGGCCTGACCGTCCTGAAGTCCCCATCCTTTGCCATTGCCCCCTGACCTGATCGCCACACTTGCACACAGCTGGGGAGGGTGCTAAGGATTTAGGCATGTGGTAGGTGAGGTGAGACAGCGGAGGAGCAGAAGCCAGCGGTTTTCTTCTGTTGGAGCTGGAGTGGAGCCATGGAGGAGCGAGCAAGCGAGGGGGGGGAGAAGCTGCAATAGCAGAGGAGTTGGAGAGCATCCGTCAGCACAGCCAGCTAGCATCGCCCAGCAAAGGTGGTAAGGTAAGTAGCAGGCTAGGCCATTTTTTTTCTCACTTGTGTTTGTTTGGACTGAGCTGTGGAATGATGTGGGGGCCCAAGCAACTGACTCTGCATGCAACCTGAACCTTCTTAGTGGTACAGTATATTGCTCAAGGCAGGGTGTAGGTGTAGCCAGACAATATGTATGATAGTGCATGGGGAACAGTTGACAACAGGGCTATTCTTTCACTGAGTTGGCACTATGACGACGGATTACCTCGAGAGTGCCAACGAGGTGAAAGATGCCCTGTTGTCAACTGTTTCCTATGCACCTTGTTTATAGTGTATGGTGGAATGTCGCTTTTTAGGAAAAAAAATACTAGCATGTTTCTGCTTCAAAACAGTTTTACTGTGTTACTAGAAGGAAAAAAGAACTTTACATTTTTATCGCTAAACATTAGTACTGCCACGACATTACTGCTTTCGCTATGTGTCCTGTCTATGGAGTGAGCCCTTAGCCCTAACTGTCAAATGTTGCTCGAGGACACTGTGGTGGGATTCGCAGTGCAGTAGAAAAATTGTTCTGCTGCACTGCGAACCTCACATAGTGTGTGACTACAAGGTTCTCGATAACGATGGATTTCGGTGGAGAAATCCATTGCCCACCATACACCATACATATGTACACCGTCACCAGGACTGTGTGTGTGTCCCTGTATGGCACAACGCACAATCAATACAACATTTGTACTCCCTGTTACTGGTTGCTGCCCCCCCACCCCATGCATGGGTATATGCAGATGTCATGCATTGTTCCTTGGGAAACCAATATACCAACCCAGACCCTGTAAAGCTGTATAGTCCCAGGGCTGCAAAGACAGTAGCAGTGGCCAATCCTTCTGGTGCTGAGACATATCAACATACAGAAAGGTTCTTCTGGTTCTGTGTTGTGTCCATGGACTAGAGAAGCTGTTCAGGGCCTATATGCTGCCCTCCTTCAATACAAGTATACACATTATAGTGTACATGGAGTATGCCTGCCTACACCCATGGCTCCAGGATAGTAGTCCATAATGAAACATCTTAACATTTGCGTCCCCACTCCTTTCTGCCCAGTTTTACATCTGGGAGAGATTTAAAGCATAAGGAGGCCAATTGACCTGCTCAAGGGTTCACTCCAAGCTAGATGTGACGAGTTGTAGTGGGATTTGAACCTGAAGTTTTTTTGTGCTCTTCTCTAACCACGGGGACAACAGTCAGTTTTCCTGCTTCAGCTAAATCTGCCTAAATGATAAGAAATGAGCAAGCAGGACAACTAAGCTTTAGTTAGGTGTGTGTGTGTGTGTATGTGTGTCAGTGTGTTTGGGGGGGGACCTCTTCCTATGAAGAGGCACAAGGCTGCAGGACATTTCAGTTTTGTTAGTGGTTCAGACAGTGCTAAATGCTTACAGTTGATTACAGTCACCCTTGATTTATGTCTGCTGAGCTGCTGGGCTGGGCTCTGAACATTTGGCAGCAGCAGTGCAACAGCTTACTCAATGTAATTGTCACTGTGAAAAGGAATGCAGACACAATTACCTTTTTTATTTGTAACTGTACACTGCTTCTACAAAAAAGTCCCATGATGTCATGATGCTTTCAGATGTTAGCAGCTGTGTTTGGACAAGTGAGAGAAGCCCTGAGCACAGCCACGTTCAACACTTAACCAATAAGGCATGACCAGGGGTTATGTTAATTGTCTGTTAATCACCCTCTAGGCGCATAATGTGGCACAAGGCATTTACAAGTGCCACATGCCCCTAGAGAGCAATAACCCCTTGTGTCTTATTGCTGTTATAATAAAAATGTTTTTTTTTAAACAGTGTTAAACCTTGTTAAATATATGGGTAAGTTGCATAAGTATATTAATAAAGCAATTTATCCCTCCAGTGTGTGGGCATACTGGAGGATTTACCACAGCTGGTGCACCTCGTGACCGAACCACACCAGTTGTGTTAAGTCCCCCAGTATACCCACACCCTGGAGGAATAAATTTATATTATACAACGGCAAATGTAGTTTTATTTAATTTTTTTAAATATGTTGTAAGTAACTGAAGTCTGTACGGTTGGAAGGAAGATGTAATTTTTTTGTAATATTTACCGCGGTGTTTTAGCGAAGCGGCGACAGGACAAATGGTTTCTATCAAAATGAAAGTGACCGGATTGGCACGATATAAGATTGGCTGGTACTTTTTCCAGTGGGTACACTGGAGGATTTACCACACTGGGAAAGGTACCAGCCAACCAATCAGGTTGCAAGATTTGGCTCATTCGATTTACACATCGTATAATAAGCAATATACCCCTCAGGGTGTGGGTATACTGGTGGATTGATTTACCACAGCTGGTGTGGTTCGGTCAAGAGGCGGCCGAGTGACTTAACCACCCAGAAGAGGTAAATCACTGGTATACCTACTCCTGGAAGGTATATTGCTATTATGCAAGACTTACATTTTGGGTGACTAAAATATAGAAATACTTTTTGTTTCTCTTTTAATCATCATTTTGTTATTTTATTGCTCCACAAGCGAAATAGTTCCTTGTTGCTAGGCAGAGTTAAATTAGTGGTGGTGCCCCCTTAGTTTTCTTTATCTTGTTTGTCAAAGCTCTGCACTGAATTGTGTGTGTGGGGGTTATGCTTTTTTTTTTTTTTACTGTGAGGATGTGAGCATTAAGATTTGCAGTTTGATTTGTTGTTTTTTGTGCATCTTGTTTGGATTCTAGCAGTTGGGTGATTTTTTGTGAGGTTCCTGCTGCAGCTGACTGGAGAGCTGGCACCTTTTCAGTGGGTACACTCCAAGATTTACAATGCTGAAAAGGTGCCAGCCAATAATCAAAATGCAGGACTGTGTGAATTTTTTGTGCCTATTGTATAATAAAAGATTAATATAGGCTGTTAGAATGTTTACAGCCAATCAGAAAGCTTCATTTCTCAGACCATTGTTATAATTTTATTTAATAAAACTGAGGAATTAGCTTAATGGTGCTTCATGTACACTTATCACATTACCTGACTATATTCTGAAAATAGAAATTTCTTCAGAGTGATGCTGTAGGCAGGCAGGCAGCATTGGTGCCCCCCAAAAAAATACCCACTAAAGAAGAAAAATCTCACTGGTGAAGAGGTTGAGAAACTGATGCACGTTATGACTTACTGGGAGACAGTCAGTGGCCCAGTGATTAGACACAGAAATGTGATCCTCAGACCTGGTTTGATTCCTGGAATTGACACTTGCTGTGTGACCCTGAGCGAGTAAGTTAACTTCCCTCTGCTCAGTGGTCTCTCTCTGTTTTTTCTGTGTGCTCTCTCAATCTCCCTGTGTGCTAAAAGTGGCAGCAACATTATAACATGAAAGGCGCTATTTAAAACCCAGTGGGTCCAAACAAACTACAGTTTTGAGCTGCGTTCAAACAAATTGGATGCTGGTAGTTTGTAACCACTCTGTGCTGACCATTTATTAAGACACTGATGTGTAGAAATGTCTTGGTAGAGTGGACTGAGGACTAAATTTATTTAAAAAAATGCAGTTTTTTTTTCTAGATAAGAATTTCAGGTGCCAACAATACTCCAAATACTGCTGTCAATTTACTCACCAGTTTTAAAACATATAAGTAAACCAAAAGTGGGATGCATACAAGTGTAAATCTGGCAAAAAACTGTTACTTTTGAATCACCAGTTATGTTATGTTATGTTATGAAGAACTATTCTTTAGCGTGTGGAGGAGTATTTACAAATGTTGGGTGAGTACAGGTACTCATTTAAAAAAATTTCTGAAGAGTAGTTCCTAAAATGAGGTGAGTGTAAAAGACTGGCACACACCTTATCTGGAGCCGTGGTCATGACTGTGTGGGTAAATGCCATCTGTGACATCATGACTATAGATAAATGTATTTATTCAATGGCTCTGCAGTTCATTACACAGTGGTGAGAATATATGCATTTATCCAATGGTTTGACCACTCACCCTATTGTATAAATATAAATAGATATTTTATTTAAAAACATCTGAGGTTGAAGGTATTGTACAGTTGACAAGGACCCGAAAGTCAAAACAAACCACACAGACCGGTCCGATACCATCTTACATCAACATCTTTAAACATAACCCCTTCACTGGTTACAATAAGTACTTCCAAATTGGTCACAATTAATCTGCCAAGGGCAATTGGAAACATTAAGGTTTTTAAGAGACTTAAAGCAGCTTAAAGACGTGGCCAAGGCTCCAGATAAGGTCTGTACCAGCTTATTTTACTCACCTGTCCTCATTTGAGAAATACCCTCAGAAATTTTTAATGTGTACCAGTACTTACCAACATTTGTACATACTCCACACCCAAAGAATAGTGCTTCAAATCATAACATAACTGATGATTCAAAAGTAACATTTTTTGACAGACTTACACACTTATATGCATCCCACTTTTGTTTCATTACAGAAATGTTTTTTGATCCTTGCATTCATAAGATTATTTTAAAATTCAGAATTATAATAGACCTTTTTAGGTTCATAGGTACAGTTAAATGTAAAATTTACACCCATATGTTAGTTTTAATTCCTGATGTCATCACTGTTTGCAGATTTCACCACGCACACTGGTGATTTCTTTAGACTGTGTGCACATTTGAATTCATAGCTGTTTTTCAGGGTTTCAAAACTGATATCTGATTTGCTAATCACTGGGCATAGCTGCTGGCAGGCTGTACATTGCTAAATTTCTTCTTTAGTCGCCTTCACTGATTGAAATTTCTTTGAAGTTACTGCTAAATAAGTATTACTGAAATGTCTCTGTCTAAAAGAAGGCAACCAGTGATCCAAAGCAACCATCGGTGCTTCAGTTATTTGCTTAAGAAAAGAATTACAGCAGATACTGCACATGCTGAACATACAGGAAGAAATCAAGACCTGAATATAGTGTTCTGTCAGCTGGCATGCATGAATCTGATAGTAGTAGTAGTTTCAGAGCCTAGTTCTGCTGCTACAGGCCCATTACTTGTTGCTTAGCCCTCACCTCTGATGCATGTGAAAGCACATCCTCCGATGCATGTGAAAGCACATCATTGCTATCTAGTGAAGGCCACTCATTTCAGTGGGTGAGTGTGTTGATCACGATACTGTGCCAAGTGACATATCTGCTAGTCTTACCAAGCTCCAGTTCAGCAAGTGTGTTTTCCTGTGACAAAATCACGTAAATTTAATGGTGATTACAAAACTCATAAGTGGGTAGAATATTCAGTACAGAGAGATGCTATACTGTTTTGCATGCAGGCATTTTACTAGCACTCGTACTGCACCTGGAGGTGGAGGTCGTGAGCGTGGAAATGTTCCTTTTAGTCGATATTGGTTTCTGTAAATGGAAAAAATTGGTGGTGCCTTCAGAAAGCACAGCGAGTCTAGAGAAACACAAAAGCATCTGTTGTAGCATGGTGTGAATTTAACCGTATACAGTCTTCATCAGGACATCAGTCAGTTCTGGAGATGGCTTGAAAAAATAGGGACATTGAAGTGAAGAACAGGCTATAGTTGATTACTACTACATGCAGTGCTGTTACCTAGGACGACAGGTCTTGCCTTTCAGAAGTGGTGATGAGTCAACAAATTCCGATAACAAAGGCAATTTTATTGAGTTTCTGGAAACATTATCTGCACATGACTCAAAATTAAAGAAAATGTCTGGGAGATACGGTCATTATACCTCTCCAGAGTATCAAAATGATTTGATTAACATAGTTGCAACATTAATATGAGAGAAAATTGTAAGTAAAGTTACAAAATATTTCTCTGTTTTAGTTGATGAAACTAAGGATGTATCATGCAAAGAGCAGCTCAGCTTTGTAATCCGTTTTGTTGACAGAGATGGTAATATCTGTGAAAAATCACTAGCTGCTACCACATGGATAAACTGGATGCTGGTAGTTTGGCTGTTGCAATCAATCAGGCAGTATGTCAGGCTGGACTGCAGTGGAAGCACTGTAGCACAGTGCTATGATGGAACCTCTGTGATGAGTGGGTGCTTCAGTGGCGCACTAAGCAAGAATAAGAGAGATGCTCCTCAAGCTGTTTATATTCATTGTCATGCACACAGACTAAATCTTGTCTTGGTGCAAACAATTAATAATATATCAGAAGTGAAAGAATTTTTCAGCATCTTACAGGCTGTATATGTATTTATTTCTCAAAGTTCACCAAGACATGAGTTGTTTGTTAAAGCTCAGAAGGAAGAAGGTCTACAAGTTCTGGAACTGGAACGACTGTGTGGTACATGGTGGTTTTACTGGTACAACTGTGTCAAGAAATTTCAGTTGCGTCTAGAGTCCATTATTATAACACTTCATGCTATTCAGTCACAAAACACTGACAAACAGGCAAGTAGTGAAGCAAAAGGTCATCTGTTTAAAATTCAGAACTTCACCTTTGTAGTAACACTGTACAGCCTAGAAACAATTTTAAGGAAGATACAATCGGTGTCTGAGGAACTTCAAAGAAAAGATCTGGATTTGCCAAGTGCTTGTAATCTTGTCCAGTCTTTGAAAAGTGAGCTCTTGTCTCTACATAATGATTCACAGTGGCAGAAGATTTACAAGGAGGCACAACAAGCTGCTGATCACTGTGGCATTGATTATGATGTAGAAGCCACTCAGCACACAGGAAGGCCACTGCGCAAACATCAGTTGAGCCGAAAGCTGACATAATTTTTTGTTTCATCCACTTTGGGGAAACGGACTGCAGATATAGAAATTCAGGACATTTCTGCAAGATCTAACAGTGATAGGCTTAAACAGGAAATATACCTGGCCTGCATTGACAGGTTTGTTACTGAACTTGATTCACACTTCACAAGTAATCTGGACCTCTTAAAAGCTGTTGCTGCTCTCAACCCAAAGGATGACAGTTTTCTGAATTACTCTATTTTAAAGGTCCTAGCAGAATCTTAACCAGGAGCAAATATAGACATAATTGTGTTAGAGTCACAGCTGGAATCAGCAAAGACATACCTACAGAACAAAAATATGCAAAGCATTCATTGTGTCAGACAACAGTTGCAATGCCTTTGTAATGCATTTTCAGAAGTCCTGGAGATTTTGAACCTGGTGCTGGCACTCCCTGTGACCACAGCTTCAAATGAACGTTTCTTCTCATGCATGAAAAGAGTGAAAACTTACTTAAGAAACAGTTGTGGTGACAGATGACTCAGTGACTTAATGATGATGGCATGTGAGCCACTGGAGGTGAAGCAGCTAGACCTGTCAGTAGCAATAGACAGATTTGCTCAGATGTGTTCAAGAAGATACCCATTACTGAAGTAACTTTACTATCTACAGTCAGCCATCAGTCATGTGTGCTACCAGTGTCTCCAGTCAGCCACCAGTCCTGTGTTCCAGTTCTGTCCCAGTCAGCTCAGCAAGCAGTCCGTTTGCAACTTGTGCCTCCAGTCAGCAACCAGTCCAGTATGCCAGCAGTGTACCACCAGTCAGCCAACCAGCAGTCCCATCTGCCAGTAGTGTCTCCAGTCAGCCAGCAGTCAGTGTGCCAGTTCTGTCCCAGTTAGCTCAGCAACGAGTCCCGTTTGCAACTTGTGCCTCCAGTCAGCAACCAGTCCAGTATGTCAGCAGTGTTACCACCAGTCAGCAAACCAGCAGTCCCATCTGCCAGTAGTGTCTCCAGTCAGCCAGCAGTCAGTGTGCCAGTTCTGTCCCAGCCAGCTCAGCAACGAGTCCCATTTGCAACTTGTGCCTCCAGTCAGCAACCAATCCAGTATGTCAGCAGTGTTACCACCAGTCAGCCAAACAGCAGACCCATCTGCCAGTAGTGTCTCCAGTCAGCCAGTAGTCAGTGTGCCAGTTCTGTCCCAGTCAGCTCAGCAACGAGTCCCGTTTGCAACTTGTGCCTCCAGTCAGCAACCAGTCCAGTATGTCAGCAGTGTTACCACCAGTCAGCCAACCAGCAGTCCCATCTGCCAGTACTGTCTCCAGTCATCCAGCAGTCAGTGTGCCAGTTCTGTCCCAGTCAGCTGAGCAATGAGTCCCGTTTGTAACTTGTGCCTCCAGTCAGCAACCAGTCCAGTATGCCAGCAGTGTTACCAGCAGTCAGCCAACCAGCAGTCCCATCTGCCAGTAGTGTCTCCAGTCAGCCAGCAGTCAGTGTGCCAGTTCTGTCCCAGTCAGCTCAGCAACGAGTCCCGTTTGCAACTTGTGCCTCAGTCAGCCTTCAGTCCAGTATGCCAGCAGTGTTACCAGCAGTCAGCCAACCAGCAGTCCCATCTGCCAGTAGTGTCTCCAGTCAGCCAGTAGTCAGTGTGCTAGTTCTGTCCCAGACAGCTCAGCAACGAGTCCCGTTTGCAGCTTATGCCTCCAGTCAGCAACCAGTCCAGTATGCCAGCAGTGTTACCACCAGTCAACAACCAGCAGTCCCATCTGCCAGTAGTGTCTCCAGTCAGCCAGCAGCTAGTGTGCCAGTTCTGTCCCAGTCAGCTCAGCAACGAGTCCCATTTGCACCCAGCCCTCCCAGTCAGCAACCAGTCCAGTATGCCAGCAGTGTTACTGCCAGTCAGCCAACCAGCAGTCCCATCTGCCAGTAGTGTCTCCAGTCAGCCAGCAGTCAGTGTGCCAGTTCTGTCCCAGTCAGCTCAGCAATGAGTCCCATTTGCAACTTGTGCCTCCAGTCAGCAACCAGTCCAGTATGCCAGCAGTGTTACCACCAGTCAGCCAACCAGCAGTCCCATCTGCCAGTAGTGTCTCCAGTCAGCCAGCAGTCAGTGTGCCAGTTCTGTCCCAGTCAGCTCAACAACGAGTCCCGTTTGCAACTTGTGCCTCCAGTCAGCAACCAGTCCAGTATGTCAGCAGTGTTACCACCAGTCAGCCAACCAGCAGTCCCATCTGCCAGTAGTGTCTCCAGTCAGCCAGCAGACAGTGTGCCAGTTCTGTCCCAGTCAGCTCAGCAACGAGTCCCATTTGCAACTTGTGCCTCCAGTCAGCAACCAGTCCAGTATGTCAGCAGTGTTACCACCAGTCAGCCAACCAGCAGTCCCATCTGCCAGTAGTGTCTCCAGTCAGCCAGCAGACAGTGTGCCAGTTCTGTCCCAGTCAGCTCAGCAACGAGTCCCGTTTGCAACTTGTGCCTCCAGTCAGCAACCAGTCCAGTATGTCAGCAGTGTTACCACCAGTCAGCCAACCAGCAGCCCCATCTGCCAGTAGTGTCTCCAGTCAGCCAGCAGTCAGTGTGCCAGTTCTGTCCCAGTCAGCTCAGCAACGAGTCCCGTTTGCAACTTGTGCCTCCAGTCAGCAACCAGTCCAGTATGTCAGCAGTGTTACCACCAGTCAGCCAACCAGCAGTCCCATCTGCCAGTAGTGTTCCAGTCAGCCAGCAGTCAGTGTGCCAGTTCTGTCCCAGTCAGCTCAACAACGAGTCCTGTTTGCAACTTGCCCAGTCAGCAACCAGTCCAGTATGCCAGCAGTGTTACCACCAGTCAGCCAACCAGCAGTCCCATCTGCCAGTAGTGTCTCCAGTCAGCCAGCAGACAGTGTGCCAGTTCTGTCCCAGTCAGCTCAGCAACGAGTCCCGTTTGCAACTTGTGCCTCCAGTCAGCAACCAGTCCAGTATGTCAGCAGTGTTACCACCAGTCAGCCAACCAGCAGTCCCATCTGCCAGTAGTGTCTCCAGTCAGCCAGCAGACAGTGTGCCAGTTCTGTCCCAGCCAGCTCAGCAATGAGTCCCGTTTGCAACTTGTGCCTCCAGTCAGCAACCAGTCCAGTATGTCAGCAGTGTTACCACCAGTCAGCCAACCAGCAGCCCCATCTGCCAGTAGTGTCTCCAGTCAGCCAGCAGTCAGTGTGCCAGTTCTGTCCCAGTCAGCTCAGCAACGAGTCCCGTTTGCAACTTGTGCCTCCAGTCAGCAACCAGTCCAGTATGTCAGCAGTGTTACCAGCAGTCAGCCAACCAGCAGTCCCATCTGCCAGTAGTGTCTCCAGTCAGCCAGCAGTCAGTGTGCCAGTTCTGTCCCAGTCAGCTCAACAACGAGTCCTGTTTGCAACTTGTGCCTCCAGTCAGCAACCAGTCCAGTATGCCAGCAGTGTTACCACCAGTCAGCCAACCAGCAGTCCCATCTGCCAGTAGTGTCTCCAGTCAGCCAGCAGACAGTGTGCCAGTTCTGTCCCAGTCAGCTCAGCAATGAGTCCCGTTTGCAACTTGTGCCTCCAGTCAGCAACCAGTCCAGTATGTCAGCAGTGTTACCACCAGTCAGCCAACCAGCAGTCCCATCTGCCAGTAGTGTCTCCAGTCAGCCAGCAGTCAGTGTGCCAGTTCTGTCCCAGTCAGCTCAGCAATGAGTCCTGTTTGCAACTTGTGCCTCCAGTCAGCAACCAGTCCAGTATGCCAGCAGTGTTACCACCAGTCAGCCAACCAGCAGTCCCATCTGCCAGTAGTGTCTCCAGTCAGCCAGCAGTCAGTGTGCCAGTTCTGTCCCAGTCAGCTCAGCAACGAGTCCAGTTTGCAACTTGTGCCTGCAATCAACTAGCATTTTCTCCAGTCAGATACCAGTCCAGTGTGCTAGCAGTGCCTCCAGTCAGCCAGCAGTGTGCCAGCAGTCTCAACTCAGATACCAGTCAAGTCAGCCAGCAATTCATTGTGCTAGCAGAGTCTGCAGTCAGATATCCATGTGCCAGCAGTGTCACCAGTCAGCCAGCAGTCCAGTGTGCCAGCAGCCAGTGTCTCCAGTCAGCTTAGCTACCAGTCCAGAGACAGTTTGCCAGTTTGTCTCAGTCAGCTACCAGTCAGTTTGCCAGCGGTGTCCCGACTAGTCAGCAGTCTAGTGTGCCAGCAGTCACCAGTCAGCTTCCAGCACTTCAGTCACCTACCATCCTAATCTCCAGTGTGCCAGCAGTGTCTCCAGCCTCCAGGCAGGTAATAACACTCCTATGTCCTTTGCTTTACCACTTTCATGGGTGTTTGGGAGGGAGTTTATGCTCTTTTAAATTATTGTAAGAGGGGTAGTAGCCTTGGTGTGAGAGTTAGAGTACTTTCATTTGCTTTGCTGCAGTAATTGAAGTCTGAAGACTTTCTTTTGTGTAACCCTGGGACTCAGTTCTTTTCCTTTTATTACAGTTTTCTTTACAGGTTTTTTGGTGTACAATTTACTAGGATCTTTTCTTTTTTTTTTTTCTTTACAGGTTTTGGTCGGTGAGTTTTAATTGTTTTTATCCTTTTATTTTTTTCTTTACAGGTTTTTGGTGTGATTTTTTTTTTTTTCATCAGTTCATTTTCCTTTTATTACTTCTTTTACAAGTTTCATTGCGTCATTTCTTTTACTAAGCTCTTGTTTCAACAGAGAAGAAGTAAAGTTCTCTCCATGGTTCACGGTTCAGAGTATGCTTTCATAACAGTATTATTTCTCTCATGTTTTGATGTGTGTTTTTTATGTACTGTAAGGTATTGGTTTAGAGACGGCTCTTTATTTTTAGCAATGTGTGCCTTAGCTTGTATAGTACTAGTCATTTGACATGAACAGTGTGGTAATATTTTTTTTGGAAACAGTGTGGTAATATACAGAGGATAATGCCTGATGTACAGGTGATAACCATGGTATAATCACTTCAGGTGGTATCTAGGCATCAGTAAACCTAGAATGCACAGCTTGAGAGGGTTTACAATTGCCCTAGCAACCACGTAGAGAGGATTACACCCTGGTTATCACCTGTACATCATGCATTGTCATATTAGTGTATCGGACTCAACATGAGAAGTCCCCCAACATAAGTAATTTAGCCTTTACCTTATTAATGGAGCTGCACTACACCCACATGATTGTTTAGGAAAACAATTTATTAGGATACACGGACTGAATGACAGTGGGCCAAAATAGCACCAGAGTTAAAATCTCTATCAGACATAGTGATTGCTAGACAATAAACTGTGACAATTGGAATGTTATTTGAATACTGTACTGAGACTAACAATCACATTCTAGGTATGTAGAATACTGAATAACACTGGCATTCCATTTTGTAAACCCACTGCTATGACATAGAGAGATGGGTTTATAAGGTTCTGACATCAACAGTGGGATTACAAGGTTGTAATCTGTTTGATTTCAATGGGTAATAAGGCTAGCCATGCATTAATATTGTTTAATATTTGTACAGTTGAGGAATGGGACTTTCTATACTGATGATTCCATAATTTGATGAAAACTAGCTATTTAAGTTGAATCAACATCTGTAATGGCCCATTTCAGATTTATACTCAGACTTTGCTATCCAATTCTATACCCATTTTATTTTAAATTACTTGGTAACTAGCTCTATGTCACATTGACAAATGCCACCCTCTCTGGCTCCGCCCACGCCATAGCCCCACCACACCTTGGCCACCCACACCACGGCCCCACCCATATCATGCCCACCCACCCTTGCTACCCCTATGATTTTGCTGAAATGACGCCCTGAGTACACTAGACAAGACATTTCCTATTTTCAGGTACATCCTGGGAGAGTACAAGGAAATATGACATAGGACAACATGATACACTTGAGGCAGTTACACAAAGTCAGGGAAAACAGAAGGATCACATAGTCAGTAGGTACACACAGATGGTCTGAGCATATACATCAAGTTACCAAGGCTGCGAGCAGTGCATTATATACAAATTATATAAACTATAGGACCCCCAAAAAAGTGAATGGGGTGGATGGATGGAATAAACTTCCTAATGAGGTTGTGGAGGCAGAAACAAAATCAGGTTTCAAGAAAAATTGGGAATGTATTTAAGGAAGTTATTAAATGAGGCATTTTAGACAAGGGGGGAGAATGAGGGAAATAATAAACATTAGAAAGATTCTGAGTAGTGAATCTTGGGATAGATAACATGGACTGTTTAGGTCTTCTTGTGTCAGTCTCTTTTATATGTTTCTATTCTGGGTAAGAACCAGGACATCAACATTCAAGGGTTATAAAACTCCAGTTACCTACCTCTTAAAGGCAGATGACATCTTAGGCAGAACTTGAAAAATGTAATACTATATTTAGATACTATTCAACTTACTTTGCACATTGTTTCTGAATATCCCATAATCTGGTTCTTGTCATTGAAGATATCTATATGAAACAACTTCTTTATCTCTTGGTATTTCTTTGCCCCAGCTTCTTGTTCCCCATGTGAGGGCATAATCCCCTGCCTATAACAGCAAAGTAATTTCCATGGCAATGGATTGTTTATTTTATTTATTTATTTATTTAGTTTTTGTTGACCGGGTAAGTGCACTAGACAAATCCTGCCTATTTTCAGGCATGGCCCAGGGAAGGGGAATACAGATGAATGCCAATTGACCTTGAACCAGATTAAGCTGTTGGTGGTATTTTTAGTGAATGAGGGAAATTTGGCCAGGACACCAGGGAAATTCCCCTACTCTTTTCGATAAGTGCCATGGGATCTTTAGCATCCACCTGAACTACCACCAATCCAGGCAGATGGGACCTCGGTTTAACATCTCATCCGAAAGACAGCACCTCAGAAGTGCAGCACCCCTCTCATGCTGCACTACAGTGTCAGTACTGGGATATTAACCCAAGTGCCAGATGTGGGAACTGAACCCACAGCCCTCTGATGTCCCGGCCTCAGAGGCGAGTGTGCTACCTACTGAGCCACTGACACTGCTAATTGTGATGTCATCACCAGAGAAATACTGTAGGTCTTCAAGTGGGGAATGGTGCCCAACAAAAGTAGTTGAACTCTCTATGGACATGGCCTACCTAGACTTTAGCAAGACATTTGACACAGTCCCACACAAAAGATTAATAAACAAATTAGCCAGCCTGGGAGTGTGTCCCAGGGTGGTAGCCTGGGTAAAAGACTAGCTGGAGAACAGGACACAGAGGGTATACTAAACAGAGTCCACTCTGAAGCAAGGGGGGTTGCTAGTGGGGTACTGCAGGGTTCAGTACTGGGTCCAGTCCTTTTTAATGTCTTTATAAGTGACATTGAAGAGGGACTGGAAGGAAAATTATGCCTCTTTGTAGACAACATAAAGATCTGCAACAGGGTTGATACACAAGGGGGATGGAAAGGATGAGAAGGGACTTGGCAAGGTTGGAGGAATGGTCAAAAGTATGGCAGCTTAGAGTCAATGCAATAAAAAAATGCAAAGTAATGCACCTGTGAAACAAAAACCCAGCGGAAGAGTACACAATGGGGGGTATTGACAACAGCAAAAATGGAAAGGGACCTGGGGTAGTCATATCAGATGACCTAAAAGTAAGCAAACAATGTGAAAAGGCAGTAAGGATGGCAGGGGGGGATACCGGGATGTACAGTATAGACAGAGGCATCACCAGTAGAAAACAAAAAGTTGTTATCCCTCTGTACAGACAGTTGGTGAAACCCCATCTGGAGTACTACATGCAGTTCTAGAGACCCCATATCCACAAGGACATAGACAGAATGGAGGCTGTCCAGAGGAGGGCAACTAAAATGGCACCGGGTGTGCAACAGAAGCCATACGAAGACAGACTAAAGAAGCTTAATATGTATACCATTGAGGAAAGGGGGGGGACATGATAGAAACTTTCAAATACCTCAAGGGAATCAACAAAGTCCAAGAGCGTAGCATCTTTCTGAAAAAGGGATGTGTAAGAACAAGGGGACACAATTTAAAGATAGAGGGGGTACAGCTTAGGGACAATGTGAGGAAGTATTTTTTCACAGAGAGAGTAGTGGATGCATGGAACGACCTTCCTGATGAGGCTGTAGAGTCAAAAACAAAGGTGGAATTCAAGAACGTATGGGACAGACATAAGGCAATTCTTGTGGGTGGTAGGAAGAAGTAGGCTGTTGGTTAACTAGGATCTGCAGCTTATCCAATAGGTAGGGAAATGGGCAGAGTAGGTGGACCAAGCGGTTCTTATCTGCCATCAAAGTCTATGTTTCTATGTTTCTTAGGCACAAAGATCATGTTTGTCATATAAAGGGCCTCAGCCATAAAGAATAAAAAGAAGACAACTGGAGAAAATATATGAAACATAAGCAGGGAAATGTCTAAACAATATGTTACTTAATGTTTTGCCAGTTGCATTTATCTGTTTTTAGTTCAGATAATGTTTTTATTATTTCAATGTTGTCCATAAACTGCTACAATATGTAGTGGTAGTAGTAAAATTTTATTTATACAGAGAAATTTTCCATTAGGGTTCAAAAAGTCCCTATTTACAAGGCAATCCTGTGTCGTAAAAATTTTTAAATAATCACAAAATGTACAAAAACATATCATTCAGAATATACATAACACTCAATGCACATTACATCAAAGGATACAAGACATAAGTCAAACCTCTTAAACATATAACTACCTATTACACAAACAACTAAAACATAATTCATGTTTTATTGCAGTTTTATATTCTGTAAAAGACAAGTCTGGTCTCTAAGGTAAGGGAAGTCTGTTCCAACATAGAAACTTTATATTGGAAGGTCATATTACAAAACCATTTTTTATTTTTGGGACCAGAAAATCTCTAGCACTTTGTTTCCTCAGATTTAATCCATGATCAGGTTTTATTAATGTTTTAGTCAAGTAGCACTGTGATGAATTTTTAATTAATCCTTTTATCTGGTTCAACCAATTTCTCTCAGTTTTCTGACGTAATGAATTCCAACCTAGTTCTGTATACTTATCACAATGGTGGGTGCCAATGTCACATTTCAATACAAATCTTGCTCTTTTATTGTAAAGAACATCCAGATGATGTAACTGTTTTTTGGAAGTATGTCTATAAATATATAATATGTTATAAAATACAGAGCAGAATAGATTCATAATCTCCAGTGATGTTCTAGGGCTGACTTTTGCAGCAGTCGCCAGCAGCTCTGTTTTGACTAGACACAATACCCCTGCTGTTCAGCCATGGAAACCAATGGGAAACCTACAGATGGAAGGGGAACTGAGCTTGAAAGGCATTAATCTTGTCTCAGTAAGAACACCTTGTTGTTTACTATATTCCTTTGTACACTGAAGAAAGAAGAAAAGCTTTCAGTTGTACAGCATATTTGACAGGAGGATAGCCATCTGGAACTGCTCAGTGGCCTGATTCTTTGATGGTTTTGTGCAGCAGCTCGCTGTGCCAGTTTCTATTTACCAATTAGTGACATCATTTCAAATCAGATAGAAGGCCGTCTATCACTCGCATACCTCCTTCACCTGCTGAGTATACACCACTGCAGTTACACATTTCTATTCTTATGGAAATAAGTATGGAATGATCTGCATGCTGAAAATTGCCTACTGCAGTAATTGCCACATAACTCTCTGGTATTATGTAGCATCCTGATGGGCTCCACTGCACATTTAATTGAATGAGCAGTTCTGTGGTTGCCTATACAAGGACAGTCTTAAAGGAGAATTACATTCAACATGTGCAAGAACGTATGTTGTACAGAGTGTTTTGATTTGTGTGTAGGTCTAGTATTTCCTTTTCTTTGTTACTGTTAGGAGTTTTTTTTTCTAAATTTGCCTACTAGTTTAATGGCCCCTGGGGAACTTCATGTTCATTTGTTTTTTTTTGCTTTTCTTTTTCCTACTATGCCTCCTGTTCCATGCGATAGTAATAAGTCCTGGACCATTTATTCAGTGAGTGATAGCTGCTGCAGCAGCAATTTGCTGTTCTGGCCTCAACTAATTTTACTCATTCTAATCCAACATTTTTGTTTTCTAGGTATGTGTCTAGTTCTAATCAGGAATAGTAAGTGTTTTGTTTTTAAAGCACTTCAATTCATCATCAATTCACAGCCATAAAAAAGCACATAAATCACCTGTGGTCATCAATGCTATAATTAGTGAATACTCTAGCTGTTTCCTTACAGAATAGCCCACTCAATTATTAATCAGGTGTTTACCGAACTGTAACTGTGGCCTTTATCAGTCCTCACTGGCTATGGAGAGGCACTTGAAATCACAGCTGTGCAGCTGTAAATGTGACACTAAACCAACACTTCCTGAATCAATGGTCATAGATGCATCACAGTCACATGGAATAAGAGGCCTTGTAGGTAAAGGAAAAACACTAAAAAAGTCCAACATGGAGAAACCCAGAGCTCATCAAGCTACTAGGCAAATTTATATGAAAAAAAAAAAAAAAACTCCTTATAACAAACAAAGGAAAGGACTCCAAAATTACACCCACAAATCAAAACACTCTGCACATTTTTTTTGTTAAATTTTTACTGTAGTTTCCCTTTAACATGTGCAATTTGTGACTGGGTTGTCATTGCTGTCAGTCAGTAACTCAGCCTTATGGTCCAAAATAAAGTTGAGGGGTCTGGGTCAATAACTCCTGATAGGGAGCTGGTATTAAGGACTGAATTTAAGTTGTGCTTTGCCTCCACCCAGGGAAAGGTTAAAGTAGGTCTGGTGTTGAGTATAGAACCAACCTCTGGAACACTTTCCCAAAATATGCAGCTCTTAATGCTCAACTAATAACATGCTCACTGACAGTAAATATGAACAAATAAAATGCTTTATAAAGGGTAGTGGGAACAGGTTCTGGAGGAAGGAAAATGAAAGAGTTAAATGCAAACTAGCAGTTTAAACTATAAATTGTAGACCCCTTGCTGTATTTTAGGTAGCCCACCCCAACACCACATACATGGAAACATAGAAAGTTGCCAACAGTAGAAGGTGCAGGGTCTATCAAGTCTACCAGTGCAGAGCCATATGCTCCTTAGGGTTACATGACACTCAACTCCCTCCCCATTTGCCTGTCCCAGTGCTGTTACCTTATCCCATCCTCTCATGAATCTATCCACAGATTCTGTGCTATCAACCTCCTCTGGTAACTAGTTCCATCCCTCTTCCACCATCTCTATAAAGTAATATCGCCTGACTATTCTCCTGAATTTGCCCCCTGCTAATTTGCAGCTCTTCCCTTTCGTATTGTTGTTGCTGGACCAGAATAATTCATTGGGGTCTACCCTGTTGATACCCTTCATGTATTTAAAAATCTTTATTACATGATATTTGCTCTGTCCTATGAGAACATATTCAGGATCTCAAGCCTCTGTTCATACGAGTTGCCACGCCTCTTCAGGAAGGGTTGGGGAACCCGAAGCACTGAGGAGATAGCAGTGCTGAGTGTACTTTCAGCAATAAAGCTGCTTAAATGGCTTATACTGACTGCTTCTCTTTTTGGTGTGAGAATAGTTGGACTGTGTGTTCATACGAGTTCCCCTGCTGCTCCCGATTCCTGTTGGTGGCCCTCCTTTTTACCACCTCCACTTGATTTATGTCCTTTCTGTGGCAGGAGTTCCAGAATTGGATACAGTAGTCCAGGTGCACAGTACAATGAAATAATCCACTGGGATCTACCCTGTTGAAACCATTCAAGTATTTAAAGGTTTCTCTCATGCCCCCACTTTGTCTTCTATTCTCTATTGAGTATATATTTAGGTTCTTTTTATTTTCTGCAGGAATTTTTTTAATCAAAAAAGGGCTTCCCTGATCAACATCTGGATGTGACATCATACCACATAGTCTCCTTACTCTAGAAAATGCTCATTAAACTCATCTCTATGCTAACAGTGCCCTCAAGGATCCAGATAACAGCTTCCTAGCCTTTCCCAGTAAAGACTTCTGGCTATTTAGCAAAATAGTCCAAGCAATTAATAGATACGTACTGTGAGCCATTGCTGCTCCCATAAGGTATGCCCATACACATTTAGAGTGGCTTTTACCAGCAGTGGGAATAGTGCATCTTTCCAGCACTTTTTCATGTGTAGTCCACAATTTACCCATCTATCTTGCCCTCTACTTAGGTGCTGTTCTGAGTTGCCCCTTCACTTCCTAAGCTTACCCCTTTTATAGTGATGGCTCCCTTTTTTCAATTAAAATGTTAAACCATGTGCTACAGTAAACTATACACCTTGACTGCAGTCAATCAAATGTTAAAACACTGGTTCAACTCCTTAGTTGCACTTCTGCAACCTTATGTTTTGTTTCCCCTTTTGCTGAAACCTGGGTCATTCACCATGTGGTCCACTACAGTCAGTAGTAATCTACTGTACTGAATGGTCCCTTGGCACACAGTAACCACCATTCATAACAGGGACCCTGCAAAAGTGGTGCCCTCAGTGTCAACTGCTAGAGGCACTGTGCCTGCTTGTCACATACAGGGAACGTTCCCTGAATATTGCAGCTTGGACTCCTCAGTACCAATACACTGGATCCTACTTATTTCTCATGAAAATCCAAAATGTTGTTACAGATAAACTAGAATGTTGGTAACTCAAAGAGAAAATTCAAAGAAACCCAGTGGTTACCACTTTAATCCAATTTGAACCAAAATTAGCATCAAGGGTGAAGGACAATAAGAAATCCTTTTTTCTTATATAAATAAAACCAAAGGTAATTCCAAGACTATAGGCCTATTTACCACGCAATCTGGTTGTGTAGCAGATAAACACAAAACAGTAAATATTCAGAATCAATATTTTTCTTCAGTTTTTAATATTACTTCCCATGGTGAAATAAAAGAACTGGAAGGCTCCATACCTGGCAGATTTGTAATTCAACCTAAAGATGTTTTAGATAAACTTAATAAAATAAATATTAATAAATCCCCTGGTCCAAATGATATTCATCTAAGGGTATTAAGGGAACTTGCTAATGAAGTCTACCTACCCTTGACTAATATATTCCAAAATTTATTAGACAGCGGGGAAGTCCCAAGAGATTGGAGAGTAGCAACAGTTGTACCTATACATAAAAAAGGGCCTACCAACAAGCCAGAACATTTTAGACCCGTAAGTCTTACATCACTAATTGGGAAAATCCTTGAACAGTTTAAGGAAATTATTTTGGAACATTTAAACCATAGTAAATTTACTGATAATTACCAACATGATTTTACCAAATCAAGATCATGTCTAACTAACCTATTGACCTTTTATAACAAAGTTACTGAAAAAATCGATAAAGGCAACTCGGTAGACCTAGTGTGCATAGATTTTGCTAAAGCATTTGACAAAATCCCGTATTTGGAACTCATAAATGCGCTAAGAGAAGCTAAATTGAATCCAAACATTGTCAATTGGATAACAGAGTGGCTTAGGAATAGGATACAGAGAGTAGCCATAAATGGAGAATTATCAGAATGGGCAAATATGACTAGTGGTGTTCCCCAGGGGTCAGTGCTGGGACCTTGTCTATTTAATATCTATATTTCTTCCTTAGAATCAAACAAAAATAACATCTGGCTGCTTAAATTTGCGGATGATTGCCGCATAGGTTCTATTATCAACAACAGTAATGAAAACATTCTCCTGCAAAACTTTTTTGATGAAGTTACAAACTGGGCCCATGAGAAGAAACTAATATTAAATAGTGATAAATGTAAGGTGATGCATTTTGGAAAACATAACCCATATTTTACATACAAATTGGTGAATCAAACACTGCACCAGACTATGGAAGAAAGGGATCTTGGGCTTATCATTACCCCTGACTTGAAATTTAAATTGCATTGTACCAAACAAGTTAAAAAGGCAAATCAGAATCTAAATTGTATATTTAGATATGTGGCAAGCAGGACTGATGACGTTATGTTGCCATTGTATAATGCTCTAGTGAGACCCCATCTTGAGTATTGTGTGTAAGTGTGGTCTCCATACATAAAGGAAGACATCAACAAAATCAAAAGAGTGCAGGGACGATTTAGTAGAGCATTAATAGGAATGAAAGGGAAAAACTACGAAAACAGGCTGAAGGATTTGAAATTGCATACTTTAAAATACAGAGAAGGCTTAGGGAGATCTGTGCCTCATTTATGGCCTACAAGATTCTACACTTCACAGAATGGAATAAACATTATGATCAAATTCAGACTAGTCTAGACATAACAAACAGTAACTGACTGGAAAATGGAATTCATAAAGGAGGAAAAACTGATTCAGTTTAAGATCAATCCCAATATGGAATAACCTTCCTACTGTTGTAGTAGAAAGTTCAAATATGGATACATTCAAAAAAGACTTGGATCTGATGATGACAGATAAAGATAAATATATGTAATAACAAACAAAATTAATAGGCAAGCATTATGGACTATTGTTCTCTAGCTTGAAAAAAACTATGAAACCTTACCATAAGCTGGTTCTTGCTCACATTTCTCCCCAAAAGAAATTAATTTCAGGATGCCCCAGAATCTCCGCCTGCAGCCTACTTAACAAGACTATAATGGGAGTCTAGTTCACATTTCTCCCAAAGAGAAATTATTTTCAAGATTACCTAGAATCTCAAACTGAAGCCCACTTAACCTCATCATAAAGGGACACTAGTTCACATTTCTTCCCAAGAAAAAATTATTTCCATGATTTCCTAAACCCCCCGTCTGCAACCTGCTTAACCTTACTATAAGGGGATGCTAGTTCATATTTTTCCCCAACAAAAATTTTTTTCAAGATACCCAAGAATCTTAGCCTGAAGCTTACCTCCAATTAGAAGGAATAGCTTCAACCCTAGCAACCTTGCCTTACAATGGAATGCTCCAAATCACCTACCCAGAGGAAAAACTAGTCACCATTTTATTCTTTGACCTAGTCACCCAAAACACAACACAGTGTTCTAAAATATCTGACCCAATTTGTTCTGTGAATCCTCTGAATTCTCTCATCACAAACTCATAGTCATTGTCATTTAAATCCCATTTAAGTTTAACATCTCCGGCATTAAGGAATTTGCCTGGACTGCCTGCATCTATGTAGTGGCAGACTGGAGGCAGCTACCTCTGAAGGTAGGGCAGTCTTGTTCTGATCAGAGCCTAAAGGTGTCTTGACAGTCACTACTGTGTTGAGAGGTTCAGCATCAGCTGTTGCTGGTTCTATGTGATAATGGCAATCGCGGAAAGGCAATCGCAGTTAGGGTGAATGTACATTGGCGAAAATCCATTTCGCCGATGTACACTCCCGATGCATGGAAAAGGGTGCCGGGAACTTGTTATGTTTTTGTTTATGCAGGGGGCTGCACTCCCTGTACCTCTGTAGTAAAGGATTCTCAACTCCAGGAGGGGTGCATGTTGGGGGGAGGGGGTGCAAAACAGGGAAAAAAAATTTAAGCTGGGCTCGCAACAAAACAAATGCTCTCAGAACTGAACCCAGTGCCCTCATAACTCTAGCCTGCTACCCACCCACCACACCAAAGGCCAACTCAGCAACCCACTGCCGCACTACACCTCACAAACCCTCCCTCCCCTTCCACCCATCACATGGTGTACTCGTTTCCTCTCGGACGCTTATACATATAGCGACAGGATGTCACTATATCCATGTTCACCCACCCCCTGTCCAGTATCCCTGTGAACAAGCACTGCTATTGTCACCCTTTTTGTAAGTGCTCAATAGCAGATGCCCTTATCACAGGACACTGCTGTTGCTCCCTCCATCTCTAACTCTCGAGGTTAAAGAACTTCCTCTGTGTATCTCCAAAGTCTGTCCCTGTAGATCACCTTAGGTTTAAACTGTGACCCCTACTGGATGTGGTAGACAACTGCAATTATCACCTCCATTACACTGAAGGGTCCTTCCCATGCCCTATCCAATTTTGGTGTTGTGCCCTCTTTTTCTGTGGTGGTTGTAAAGACAAATTGGATCCCCATTTGAAACATTTCACCATCGGACTGTAGGTCACATTGTTGTTTAAATTATCAGAGGACAATTTTAGGCCAGTCTCTAGCAAACTAATGTACCCTTTCAATTTGTGCTTGTAATTTCTCCACATAATCCAGGTGACTTTGATTCCCTTGTCCCTCTAAATATGAGGTCCCAAATAGGAGGGTTGCTGGGGTCCTCATCTCATGCCCAAACATGAGTAAGGCAGGGGTGCATTTGGTGCTCTCATGTACAGCATTACAGTATGCCATTTTTTTCTTTCATTTTTTCATTTTTTATTTCAGGGCTGAAACCCATTGAGCAATGCTCATTTGCAATGGGAACTCAGTTCAAAAACAATACATGCTATACATATAAACATTGGGAAATACAGAAAATGTATAAGAAAACATCTTTATATAATGTTAATAAATACAGCTCTGCTATACACTAAAATATTCAACTATATTTAATTATTCAGTACTGTAACAGTGACAGTTTGACAAAGTATGACAGATTGATACCCCTGTTTGTCCCAGTCCCATTGATGGTGCCTTATAAATGCTGTCAGTTGGGCTTCCAGGGTCCAGTTAAGCTGTTCTGCCATTTTATCAATAAGGCCTCAATGGAATAGTCCTAGTTTTGTAGATCCCTTGAATCTTGCTGCCCTGTGCAAAGACCTCTGATTCAAAAATCCTACTCTGGTCAGAATGTAACTTGCCAGGCACCCAAAACCTACTGAAGAACTGGCTTACCAGCACATCGGCCACAGTGGCTGCCTCCTGATTGCTGATTAAGTATGCCTTGGGCCACTTAATGAAGCAGTCCAAGGTGATCAGGATGTATTAATTGCCAGATTCAGATATGGGTAAGGGTCCAACCACATCTAGAACAACCCTTTCCATTGCTGCACCCACAAGATAGTGTTGCAGAGGGATTCTCTCCTATTTGCAGTGGATCCTTCTTGGCTGCATACTGAGCACATCACCTGTATTAGTGCTTCACATTTTTCTGATGGTGTACCCACTAAACGTTCTCCCTCAGCCAGGCTAGTGTTTTGTTAACTCCAAAGTGCAAAAAGGCCTTAAGGCCATGTGAGACCCTCAACTGCTCTATCTTCAGGGTCTCTGGCATAACCAGCTGATGCCTGAAACCATTGCTGGCTGGCTTCTCCCATTTGTGGTACAAAGGGCCATTCTTAAATTACAAAAGGATTCCTACTGAGTCTATTGGGCCTTAACAGTTGGGCTGTCCACCTTAATTTAGCCTCTACATTTGGGGAGGTAAGATATTAATGTAGATTAATGTAGACCATCTAATGTCCCTCATAGTTTCTAAATCATGTACTGTACATGGTCCAGTAATCTTTCAAAAATCATTGTATCTTGCCAAATTACTTAAAACAATAGGTCTGAAAGATTTCCATTTACAAAAAAAGTTTGCTTTTTTGCCGTTATAGTCAAAAATAAAAAAACTCACATTATTTGTTATTCCTACAAAATCATCAAAAAGTAATGTTTTTGGTTCAAATGGTATCACTAATTTAGTTATTTAATGTATCACTTTATGAGCTTCTTTCCAAAAAGCACTTATAAATGGGCATTGCTGTAACATATGAAAAATGTTTCTTTCTCTTTATAACCATGCCAACATTCCTTTGAGTAGTTTTTATATATGTTATTAATTCTGCAAGATGTCATTTAAGCTTTAGCTAGATTTTTTGTTGTATTGATTTTCTTTGAATTTACACAACCTACTGTATATTTACATCTATCTGTATTTCATCCAGCGTGATTGTTTTATCATTTGTCCCATTCCGTTTCCCATGAATGTTCTATATTCTGAAAATAATTTCTTAATGATGTATTACACATATTACGTTTGTTATAAATGAATCTCATGTTTTTTTTTTTCACATTTCTGTCATTCTTATTTTTTGTTGGTTCTATGGTAACATTTTGTTGTAAAATATATTTTTAATTGTACTAAATTTATTTTGTATTCAAGCATATTCAGTGAAGTTGAGGGCATCTCCACCACTCTTAAAACAGTTATTTCTTCTAAAACGTTCCATCTGGCATCAGATAATAGATCATGTACAGTTATTACATTTAATCTTGTCAATTTATTTATATATTTAACTGCTCCTTTATAACTCCCCAAAATGTCTTCTAGGTTTATTTTGATCCAAAAAATGTAGGCCTACCCTATTTTTGTTTTCCAAATTGTTATTTCTTTAATTCCATCAAAAGTGGATGGGCTTAATTATTTCTGGAAACATACATATATATCTTTACATTTATTTATTTGTTTGCTTTCTTATGTAAATCAACTAAATATTCTAAGTCTCTACAGTCCATTTAATTTTTGTTTATTAATTTATACATTCATTCATACACCATTTTATTTTTATTTGCTAAGCAGTATTGATATGGTTCTGGACATCCTAGTCCCCTATTTTCCTTGCATTATTAATTTTGTTCATACAATTCTTGTATTTGTTCCACTCCAAAGACATTTAATAAAGATCCGTTTCTGTTTATCAAACCACATAGAATGAATATCCTCTATTGTTGGTTGTACTTTATACATAATATGAGCCATAATCATCATTTCATTATTTTTGTTATCCATCCCCAAAGAGATAGCCATATATTTTACTATCTTTAAAAAACAACAACAAAAAAAAGTTTTATTTTGTTTAGCCATCTTACTTATATTTGTTATCTTTGAAAATTATTTGTTAACATGGTCCTGATACTGTATATTTAATTTTATTTTCAATCTTTACCTCATTTAATATGTCCAAAGTATTTTATGACAATTTAGTAATGGACAATGCACTTGTCTTATGTAAATTTAACTGGTATCCAGAAAGATGGAGAAAAAAAAAAACTCTATTTCTTCCAATAAGACTTCATAAGATACACTAGGGTCTAGTAATAATAATGCATCATCAGCAAAAGCATTTAATTTAGTCATAGAATCTCTTGTGGTCCTTTTTAGTCTTTTCTTGGCTGTTATACAATTCAGCAGTGGTTCTAATGACAAAATAAACAGTAAAGGAGATAGGGGACACCCCTGTCATACCCCATTAGTCATATGTAGCTGTTTTGATTTGTATAGATTTATTTGAAATATAACTTTTGAATTGCAATATACAGTAATGCCTTAATTAAACAAATGAATTTTCCAAGAATCTCCCATTTAATACATGAAACATAAAAAGCCATTGTAAATGGTTGAAAGCCTTTGATGCAATTAAACTAGGGCCAGCTATTCATCCTACTCATTTTTTTGCATTTTTTGTCATAAATTGTACTTGTAGTAATCCTTCAAATAATGACCCATGAAACCTTTTTGGTCTGATGTGCCACTTTCTGAATCTGGGTTTCTATTTTGTTTACAATTAACTTAAATGTAGTGTTATAATGTAAATGTAATGGTGCTACAGGGTGTTAATTTTTTGATAATGATCTTTATTTTCCTTAGGCAGTAATATTACTTCCACATTTGTAAATGCTGGGGTGGATATTCCCTTCTTGCATCTCTTGAATTAATCTAAGTATTCAAATGACCAATTCTTCTTGAAATGCAATAAAAAATTCAACTGTTATTCCATCACTTCTGAGGGTTTACTCCTTATTCATGCTGTGTATTGCCCATTTTATATCAAAAATAGTACATTGTTAAATTGGCAAGTCCTTACCCTTTGTCTGTCTATATATTGGAAAAAAAAATTGTAATGTCACCAATGCATGGTCTGATGAACAAATATTGTCTATGTGGGCTTTTGCAATAGATTGAAGCATCTGTTTAGAACAAAATATGTAGTCAGTTCATGAACCAGTGCTGAACTGTTTTGAAAAATAAGTAAACATTTTAGAACCAGAGTTCATAATTCTCCATGAATCGCAAAGACCATTTTGTAATAAGAATTGTTTTAGTAATATTATATATTCTTTCCTCATTTTTTGCACTAGATATTTTAACCAAATCAGTGTTATTTAATGAATTAAAGTCTCCACATTGTATAGCATAATTGCCTTTAAGGTAAAAAAGTCATTGTGTTACCTTTTCCAAAAAGGTATATTCCATGAAAGATTTGTAAAACCAAACCAATGGTAACTTATTTATCATTCAATATACCTTTCATTATATAACGTGTGCTTCCTGATCCACAAAACGTTCAATAAATTTGAAATCTGGAGATCTTTTTTACTAAAATATTAACACCACTACTATTTTGAGAGCCATAGGAACTCCGAACATTTTAACCCACTGCTTCTTTAACATAGAACAATTTTAGGACTGGCCCAATGGTGTGAAGGGCTGAGGCAGCAATGTTTCACCTCCTGCCATGCCAGTGACCCATGTTTGCAGGGCGAAAGGGTCATCGGGGGCTGGCCAGGGTGGGAGAGGATTGAGCATCTGGAGGGCAGCTCTTCTCTCCCAGAAAGGGTCGGGAACAGGGACTGATGTTTGCCTGACACCTAGCTGAGACTAGATGTTGGCACACCAGGTCCTGTACAGTGGGGCATGGAGGTGGAGCAGCCGACGGGCATGTTGTGTGAAGACGTGTGCATGGCACAGCCATTGTTGGCATTGCACACTCCCCTTCATGGTGAAAAAAGATGAAATTGTAGTCCGGTCGAGTGGTATGATGGCCATCCCCTGCAGGCACCACCTCCAAGAGGGCACCACCCAAACACTGGATCCAGTCCTGGTGGGTTGAGTCGGAGGCTCCCTACCACCCTGCCATAGAGGGTAAGCCATGGGAGTACAAAGGTGAGCACCCGAAGGTTGGGGGATGGGAATGGGCTGACAGCTGGAAAGAAGGGGCTGACCATGGCCAGGGGAGGAAAAAATAAAAGCAAAAAAACCCACCAAAAAACATAGAACCATTCTTTGTGTAAGATGGGAATCTTGTAGGCAGATGATGCCAGTATTCTACTGTTTACAATATTCCAAAATATTATTTAAGCAATAATGCACGACAGAGCATGTGTTGTTGTGGGATTCACACAAGCCTTGTATGGTGTGTCACGAGACACAACCGAGCGATTTTAACCACACAAGAGGTGTGTAAATCCCACTACGACACACATCCTGAAGTGCAATATTGCAATTATAAAATAAATCTGTTATTAAAAATTAAAATAAAAATTAATTAGGTTCAAAGAAAGTAAATATTTTATTGCCAGGATCTTTACTGGTTGTCTGTTGCAGGATTTACACACAGTCATGTGACATGTTTTGACCAATGAGGTTGCAGGATTTTTGAGACCCATTTTATAATGCACTTTTTTGTATTATTTATTGCATTCACATTAAAACAGCCAATACAACCTTGAATATTTTGATTCTTATTGACCATCATTTATACCATATATTCACACTAAAAACCCAATATGAATCCCAGTATTAACCACTTTTTGAGTTTGCTCATGCACTGCAAGCTCCTTGGGATAGTGACTTTTGAGGGGTGTAACACTGTCTGTTCAATGCAGAGTGGTCTGAAACGGGTTTGACAGTATCACACCAATCATCAGTCAGGCTGGTCCTGACAATGTTTTGCCTGAAGTGGTCTGCTCTTGAAAAAAAAATCCGCACCAATTATGTGGCAGCTTTTTCCTTTCATCTGCAGGTCACCACATAGCAAACAACTGTTTGCATCAGGATCAGCCTGGCTGATGTCTCTGCCCCCCCTCACCACCCCACTAGTCCCTTCCTGGAAGATGGGAGGAGGCACTTTCCTCACCTGCCTCCTCCTTGTCCTGCTGTCTCCTTTTACTTATTTTCTCCCACTGGTGCAGAGTAGGTCACAGTCTAAGCTCCATGCGGGTTGGGAGTATTCAGTGCCCGAAGGCACTTTTACTCTAACCATGATCACGCTAGCGAATCCCCCCCACCTGCCAACATCAGGCTGCTGAATCCCCGTGTCAGCATGTATCCCCCCAGTACTCTGGCACACTGGGAGCCCACCCCAGTGTGCCAAAATCTGTGATATGAATAGTTTACTTGTAAAAAAGAAAACAGTCCCACTACTTATTTTTAACCCCCCCACCTGCTAACATCAGGTTGCTCAATCCCCATGTCAGCATATACCCCCAGTGCTCTGCACACTGGGAGCCCTCCCCAGTGTGCTGAAATCTGTGCTATGAATAGTTTACCTATAAAAAAGAAAACAGTCCCCCGACGTATTTTTTTTAAACCTGAAAAAAAGGAAAACAGTCCCTCGTCATTCCCGCTGGCCTCCCTCCTCCAACCTGCACCCTCCCTCTGTTCACACCACCTTCCTGCACCTCCCCACCCATACTCACCTCTGGAGGTCAGAAGAAGTGATCTTCTGTGGATTGGGAACACGTCTGCACTCTTCAAAAGCCGACCGCAATCTGAAGAAAATCACGGTAAGCCCTATAATGGCAATCAGTGGGGTGTTTTAACTTAGGTTGATATCTCAGCCACTTTTTGGAGTTTTGGTCCCACATTTTCAACATGGGTTTCTTGGGACCCCACCTCATGAACACAGTCACTGTCATTTTGTTTCTTGGTCCCAGAAGATGATTTTGTGGTCGCTGCACGAAATCACCTTTCAGGACCAAGTAATGAATCAACAGTGCCACTATACATGTGATGGGGGTCCCAAAAAGCCCTTGTTGCAAATTTAGTGAAAAAACTCCCCAAAATGACTGCTTATGAGCGCCCATTGCTCAGTTTCTACACACGCTCGTAGCGTCATCAGTTTTTAAGATTTTCACTCCAAATTTCCAGCATTGCCATTTTTTCACACCCCCTTATGAACAATACAGCTGTCATTTTTTGCATCCTTCCTGAAATGTGTTTTTGCACCTGTGGTGTAGAGTGGCATGGTCGCTGTGTGAAATCAACTTTTGGGACAGAGTAACATAATTCCAGTGCCATTGTTCATGAGGGGAAGTCTCAAAAAGGCAATTTTAAAAATGTGGTGAAAACATTCCAAAAAATGACTGTGTTACATGCGTGCATTGCATAGTTTCTATGCACACTCATAACTTCACCACTTTTTCATATTTTCACCCCAGATTTTCAACATTGCCATTTCTTCACACATTTTCATGAACAGTACAAATGTCATTTTTCACATCCTGCCCAAAATGTGTTTTCACACTTGTGGCACCAAATGGCACACTTGCTGTGTGAAATCACCTTTTGGGATTGAGTAATGAAATTATACTGCGACTGTTCATGAGGTGGGATCCCAAAAAGCCCATGTTGAAAATTTGGAGCAAAAATACCAACAAACGCCTGGGGTGTTAGAGTTTCCAACCATAACGCCCACCCTGTACAGACTGACAGGCATCTAATGTTATTCATTTATTGAAATGTTTCACCTGGAGGGCACACTGAAGAACAATTCATTCATCTCATGGTGCAATCTGGGGGGAGGTGGTTACATAAGGTTAAGACAACGGAGACTATATAATTAATGGATGGATGAACAGTTTAAATTATGTAGGGGAAGTACAGATAATTACAGACTGTAAGATTATACCACAGTAGGGGAACACAGAATACTAAAGAATAATGTGACAGAACAATTTATAGTGCAATAATGTACCAAGAGCAGGCTCAAGATAGTACTCAAGTGCTGTAGAAGGAGAAGGAGGGGGGTAACTAATAAGCATGGGGGGCAAGAGGAAGGGCCAGAGGGAGGGGAAAGAAAGGGGTCAAGAATGAATAGGGGGAGGGGTAGCCAAACCCTGATTCCCCCATCAGGATGCTGAGAACCCTGCCGAGGGGTTGGGGCAGTATGCTGGAGCTGGAAGTAAGGTAGTTAAGGAGGGTTAAAGCAGGAACAGCTAGGGGAGAGGTAATTGTGGAGGGCAGTGGTTAGGGAACAGGTGGAAGAAGAGTGTCATTTTTTGGGGGGGGAGTTCCAGATTTTAGGGGAAGTGATGGGTGAACCAAGTCTTGCCGATGAGGGTGGAGTGGCATAGGACCACTAGGGTGCATGTATCATTAGATCAGAGAGAATGGGTGGGAGGAGGGGGAGTGGAGAGAGAGGATGAGAGGTAGGGAGGGAATTCACCAAGCCAGAAGTTGGAGGTTAGTTTGGCACAGTGAGAGATGTCTCTTTGAGATAGTGGGGGGAAGCTAGGGAGCGATAGAGTTCACAGTGATGGGAGTCGGAGGGAGAGTCGAGGGCAAAGTGGCAGAAGGAGTTGAAGAGAGTGTCCAATTTGATCAGGGAAGATTTGGGAGCAGCACCATAGACTACGTCACAGTAGTCAAAAATGGGGAGTGTCATCTTCAGAACAAGTTAGCGCCTCACAGTCAGTGGGCTGCAACTATGATTCCTGTACAGACCACCAAGCTTGGGGCACAATTTCTTCAGGATGGCATCAATATGCACAGAGAAGTTGAGGTGTTGGTCCAGCCAACCCCCCAGATATCTAAATGAGGAAGTGTCCTCAAGGAGTGTCCTATCGAGGATGTGGAAGGAAGGCAGGACAGTGAGCCTAGAGAGTCTCTGTCTGGTGCCAAAGGTCATAGAGACTATCTTCTTGGCATTAAGAAAGAGCTGGTGGGAGGCAAACCAAAGCTGAACTTGGTTGAAGTCATACTGTAAGCTGGGTTCCACAGTGGCAGGGTTATTGCCAGAGCTGTACAAGACAGCATCATTGGTGTACATATGGATGGACAAGGTAGAGCAGGCTATGGGAAGATCATTAAGGAAGATGGAGAAAAGTAAGGGTCCAAACACAGAGCCCTGGGGCACACCAGTGTTGATGGGGAGTGGAGGGGAGATAGAATCAGAGATTCTTACCAATTGGATCCTACCAGTGAGGTAGGATTTTAACCAGTTTGTAGCTGACAAGGCAAGGCCAGCTGTGGAGAGGGAGCCAAGAAGCAGTGTATGAGAGACAGTGTCGAAAGCTTTGGCTAGATTGACAAAGATGGATGAGATGATCAGGCCATCATCCATCCCTGTGAGGATAGAATTTGTGAGCCTGAGGAGCAAGGTGGTTGTTGAGTGGTTCTTCCAAAAACCCGCTTGGAAAGGGGTGAAGAAGGAGGAGGCAGAGAGGAAGGATGAAAGTTGGGAGAGAACCAGGTGTTCTTGAAGCTTAGCAAGAGTAGGAAGGAGAGAGATGGGGTGATAGTTACCAGGAGTGGACAGGTCACCACCCTTGGGGAGAGGTAGGACTACAGCATGCTTCCAAGAGGAGGGAACTTGGGCAGATGTAAAGGAGAGGTTTAAGATTAGAAAGATAGGATAAGCAATAGCAGGGGCAGAAAGGTAGAGAAATTTAGGATCAAGATCATCTGAGGAGGAGCCTTCAGAGGGGTTGAGGGAGAGGGGAGTGCTTAGAGCTTCATTAAGGGAGATAGTGGAAAAGGAAAAAGGGGGAGTAGACACTAGTTGAGGTGAAGAGCTGAGGGATGAAGGTGGTAAGGGAGGAAGGCATTTAGGAGGGACGTGGAGTAAGAGGTGTAGTAGGCATTAAATTCATTGGCCACTAAGACAGGGTCTGAAACCAGGGAGTTATTTATTTTAAGAACTGGAGTGGAGGGTGAGAAGGAGGAGAGAATAGGGCATAGACAACCCTCCAGAATTTAGATGGGGAGTTAATGTTTGTCAGGAATGAGGAGTTGAAGTAGTCAGACTTTGCCAATCTAGTAGCTTTAGTAAAAGAGTTGCGTTGCAGTCTGTACTTGGCATAATCACTTGGGAGCTTTGTAGATTTGTGTTTTCTCCAGGCCTGGTCATGCTCCTTGAAGTAGGCCAGTAATTCAGGGATGATTCAGGGGAGGTGGAGCCCATGAACTCTGGTCTTCCTGAAAGGAGCAAAAGCATTTCAAGTGGAGATCAATTTATCCTTAAAATAGTTGAGGGCATGGCCAACAGAAGTGGCAGAGGAGTGAGGGGCCCAGTCTGTAAAGGCAAGTTTGGATTTGAGTGAGGTAAGATCTAAGGAGTTAAAGGAGCGAAGCTGTATGATTTTAAATGGTGGTTTTGGGTGATGGACCTTGCGAACAATGAAAATGGGGTTGTGGTCGCTTAGGGCATCTGGGAGGATACCGGATTTGATGATGTGGTGCGAATGAGTTGTGAGTGCCAAGTCAAGCAGGGTATGGTTTTGTGTTTTGAGATTTGGGTGTGTGGGCTCAAGTACAAGTTGAGTGAGGTTTAGTGCAGTGACGTCATTCCGTAACTTGTTTGACTTGGGAGACAACCAATTTAGATTCAGTTACCCCAATATGAACAGCTCACCAGATTGCCAGAAAGAGGTAATGGATGCTAAGAGTTCAGCCACGACCAAAGGTTGGATGCTTGGGCAGCAACAGATACCAGCTGCAAATATAGGGACTGTGAATGGAAGGGTAATGTGGGTAACAAGGGCTTTGCAAGTAGCTGGGATGGAGGATGATAGGGTGGTTGTGAACTGCAGTGAGGACTGGATGTACATGGCTACTCCCCCTTCATGACCTGCCCAATCTTGTCTGTAGAGGGAATACCCAGGGATAGCAATGGCATTATCTGGGATGCTTTTTATGAGCTAGATCTCAGTTATAATTAGGATATCAGGAGTGTGTGATGCCACAAGAGTTTGTAGGAGATCAATTTTTGGTAGTATGCTGCAGATGTTCAGGTGGAGAAGCTTCAACCTTTTGAGAATGATTGTAGAGGCTGTGGAGTTTGGTGTAATGTGGTTGGGGAAAGAGCCGGGGAGGTGATGAAATAGGGCCAGGAAAAGGATGGATGTTCCCTGATGAGAGAAGGAGAAGGGCAAAGATGAAGTAGTGAAGTCTGGGACTTTAGTATTGAAAGCTAGAAATTCAGGAGGGAGAGGAAGAGTGAGGGGTAGGGGAAAAGGAGATAAGGAGATGAAGACAGGCAAAGTGATTAGGAAAAGGAAACAGAGAAGTAGGAGGGTAGAGTGGAAAACAGGACCTATTTTCGAACGGGGCCGTAGAGGTGATTGACAGGATGAAGAAGGTATCAGGGAGGGAAGGGGAGAAAGCAATAGCAGTAGGTGTGGTGGGGAAAGAGGGGAAGAGGGTCAGAACCAGGAAGGGGGGAAGAAAGAAGGAGAGGGTAAGCATTTTTTTGTATTGTGCAGTATATGAATATTGATCGCCGAAGAGGGAGAGCAAAAGAGGGTGGTGGGAAGAGGGAAAAAAAGTACCTCTTTAAGGGGAGGGCTGCACCCTAAGAACAAAGTAGGAGTGTTACTAGAAGGCGGGCCAAAGCGCATTTAATAGAGGTTGGGGCCACAGAGGGCAAGTGGGACAAATTATACACAGTAGCAGTTTAGTTTGGCTAGCAGTTTGGGCATAAAATGTAGAAATGCAGTTTAAAAATGAGAGCTGAAAGCTGTGAAGAAGACGAGCCAATCTGGAGAAAGCAAGGACAGGCACTAGCTATTCAAGAGCCGAGACCAAGCTAGAGCAACCATCTGAGTTTCAGGCGAGGGGGAGTGGACTTCAGAGGTAGCTTAGGCTGTTTACCCAGTCTTTGCGGGCAGGCAGAAGGAGGATTTGCGTCCAGCTCAGATCAGGGCCAGTCCACTGGCAGCAGAGCACCCACTCGTAGGTGCAGCTCCTAGAAGAAAGGGAGGACAGATAGGGGGTTACTGAGGTTCAAGTTGCAGGCTGGGTCACGGCTGAGATCAGAGAGTGGTTCTGTGAGAGGAAACAAAAGGGAAGGGAGTACAGTTCAAAAAGGAAGAGGGGAAGGAGAAGGCAATTTGGAGCTGAGGAAGGATGAAGAAAGTGGGAGTGGAGGCACTAGGACAATGGTGCCAGGAGTGATGTCTTCACAGGACTTTGGAGGGTAGAGTGGGGGGGGGTTGGCAAGCTAGGGCACAGAAGGGAGCCATGAATCACTTGCCAACTGGAGCTATGGCATCAGCAAGGGGAGGTGAATGGGGGAAGGAAAGAGCAGACAGGAGAGGTTCAGTAACAGGAATAAATTCACAAAAGAGCTATCACTTGTCTAAAGCCATTGCAAACAACTTCACTTAAACAGGATTACTAAAACCAGGGCATAAAACATTGCACCAATGGTATTTTTACAAATTATAAACAGTAGGGGCCAAATATTCAAAACTTTGCCACGAGGCTAAACTAGCACTGCCCGGTGTGCTAAATTAGCCTGGACCCAATAGCCCGCTATGTTCAAAAGAGATACAGTAGCCCCAGTGCTAAACCTTCTGAATATAGCATGCTAAGGAAGCCAGGCAAACTGGGCTGGGAGTGCAGTGCAAAAATGGCCTGGGAATAAGACAGCTCTGAATATAGCAACCAGAAAGTGCAAACCACAACAGCATCCCAGTTCACAGAGACATGAAGGAAGGCAGCTATTTGGCCAATGTATTTGCTAGCAAAGGAGTGAAGTCAGTACAGCTGCAAGCAGCAGCACATGTGAAATTACATTGTGTAAAAATGTACAATATTTCCGAAACGTTTGAGTGGTGCAAACACGTTTGAGCAGGTTTTACTCAGAGCTAAGCTGTTTGCCCAGCGCAATCACGTTTGCCTGGTGCAAAACTTTGCTATATTCAAAAATGACATGCAAATGAGTCTACTTAGGTAGTTTGTGGGCAAACATCCAGATAAGCATCTCATTATGTCCTGATTTGCATGCAGTTTGCCCAGCACTATTGCAGGGTCCCACAGCTTTGCCTTTAGGTCAGTCTGGAAGTACAGGGGCTGGCTGGGTCTGCCCATAGCTCCACCTGTAGTTCAGTCTGGGAGTGCATGGTGGTAGCTGCAGGCTACATTTGTACAGTACAGCATAGAATATTGTGCCCCAGGGGACTTCACAGCACAGGCACAGGTAGTGATGCTGCTTGCATTTGTCAAACTGTAGTTCATGCTACAGTGCACAGCAGATACTACAGTAGCAAGGGGGACAGTAGTGTGAGGGACACAGCAATACCTATGGTGTGTAGGGCAGTGATGACCACTGCACTGTACACAGTGACAGGCCCAACTTGCAGGTGTTTACTGACAGTGGACATTACTGTTATGCTGTTGTGCAGACCACTGATGCTGAACCACTGGCATGGGATGCTCACAGTGACACATACATCGCTGGCTGTATGTGATGTGGTGTCTGTACAAACATACAGTATGTGGCTGGGGGGGCACATACCATCAGACAGGCACACTGGTGTTGGGGTATTCCCAACACTGGCCCATGTGTACTGCGTGGCTTGTCCCAGCCTTGTGGCTACACCCAGCCCTTGGTGGAGCCTGGCCACTTGTACACCCTCCCCTCAACACCCTCCATGCCCACAGTGCTGCATGTGTGTGTTGGCATCTGTTGGTGTCCACAGAAGAGTTGTCTGCAGGTGTGTGGTGTATGGCCGCACTGCCATGGTGTCCACTGGGAGCCAGGGCACCACTTACTGCCTGGCATGGCTGGGACTGGTGGCAGATGATGACATCATAGGGATGCCATCAGTGAGCAGCATATTTCCTTTATGGCTGGCTTATTTCTGTGTGTCATACTTACTGGTTAGGGTTGTGCAAAGCTGCACAAAAGTCATGCAAAGCTGGTTTGCTCAGAGTTAAGACTAGCTTTTCCTGGGTGGTAATTTGCACCATGCAAAGTGTTGCGCTAAGTCATGCAAAAATACTTTGTGTGGTGCTATTCGCTGAATATAGCATTGCACCTGTATTCATGTACATGCCCCCTCAGTTTTGCCCAGCGCTAATGCAGTTTGTGCACACTATTTGACCTTTTGAATATAGTGGACCCACGCTAAACCGACACTAATGCTGCACAAAGGATTTGTACCCAGCGCAAAGTTTTGATTATCTGGCCCAAGTAGTTTAGTTTGGCTAGCACTTCGGGCAAAAAATGTAGAAATGCAGTTTAAAAAAGAATGCTGAAAGCCGTGAAGAAGGTGAGCCAATCAGGAGAAAGCAAGGATAGGCACTAGTCGATCGGGAGCCGAGACCAAGTTAGAACTGCAGTCCGAGTTTTAAGCAAGGGAGAGCTGGCTTCAGAGGTGGCTTAGGTCATTTATCTTAGTCTTTGCGGGTTGGCAGAAGGAGGATTCATGGCTGGCTCGGATCAGGGCCGGTCCACTGGCGACAGAGTGCCCGCTCATAGGCACAGCTCCTTAGTCTTTGTGGGCGGGCAGAAGGAGGATTTGTGGCTGGCTCAGATCAGGGCCAGTCCACTGATGGCAGAGTGCCTGCTTGTAGGTGCAGCTCCTTAGTCTTCGTGGGCAGGCAGAAAGAGGATTCACAGTTGGCTGGGTTCAGGGCTGGTCCACTGGCATCAGAGCGCCCTTTCATAGGTGCAGCTCATAGAAGTAAATCAGTGCTGGAAGAACATAAGAAATTTGTGTTGAGAATGATGCCTTAAAATGCAAGGCAGAGGAATATACACAGAAAAATATGAGAGTCATGTACAACAGCAATACCAACAGCAAACGTTCGGCATTGACAAATGCTTGTTAATCATAGTTTTACTTTTTAGTCCCCATAAACTTACAAATACCTCCATAGATTTTTTTTCTGTCTTTGTAGTGCATCTTCGATCTTAAGTTACTGTACCCATCTCCTGCTGACCATAATATAGATTCTTCCAGAAAATGTATTTTTTTTTAACTCATGGTCAAAATTTCTCTTTATGTAATGAATTATCAGTTTCCACTAACTTTCTTAGTTACTTAGTAGAGAAAAGATGAAAAAGGTCAAAGGCCCATCCAGCCCATCTCCCACTCCAAGTGAGCAATTGGTGTCAATATGACTGAAGCCTTAAATAGTAGTTTAACTCACATTTAAATTTCTCAAATGAAGAAATCTCTACTAAGTTTTGTGGTAGAGCATTCAATGCTTCAATTACCCCAATGGTAAAGTAGTGTGCACGTTTCCTGATGTTGCTGTAGTACACCTTCAATTGTTTGTTTTGTGATCTTAAATTGAAGGGTCTATCACTAAAAGATAGACCACAATGGTTCATTAAGTCTGGATCTTGTAATACTGTATCTTGAATAGAAAGAATTGATCACCACTCAATCTCCTGTCCTTTAGAGAGACCGAATCTAATGCTGACAACGTTTCATAGGTCAAATTCTTAAGTTGAGGGATCATTTTAGTGGCTCTCTTATGCACACTGTCTAAGAATTTTATGTTTCCCTTTACATATGATGACCAGAACCGAGAGCTATAATCATGGTGAGCTCTAATGTAAGCTCTATATAAAGGAAGAATACACTGTTCCTTTCTTGAAATAAAAGATCTCTTTATGTTATGTAATAGTCTATTGGATGTTTGTACAATTCTTTTACAATGTGATGTAGATGCCAATGAATTATTGACTATGATTCCAAGATCAAAATGTAAGACCTAAATGTAAGACAGAACATTTATTGCAATTAAATTTCATTCTGTTGGCCAATGCCCAGATTTCAATTTGTTTCAAGTAATTTATTATAGTTAGTTGTTTGGATTCAGTGGCAACTTAACCAGTCAGTTTAGTATCATCAGCAAATTTACTTAGCTGATTTATAATGGTGTGGTGTAAATTGCTGATGAAAAGGTTAAAAAAAGTAGGCCCCAACACTGATCCTTGGGGGCACCACTACTCAGAGTACCCTCGTCAGAAAGATGGCCATCTATTCTAACATTTGTTCTCTGGTCTAACCAATTTCTCATACATCTTAAGAGGTAGTGACTAAAGCCCATTTTATCTAATTTTTCAACAAGTTCACGTTGTTGAACTTCATCAAATGCATTTTTGAAGTCCGGTAAAACAACATACACAGTGATTCCAAGATCTAAACTCTTTCTGGTGTTTTCATTAAAAAAAGCAAGCAAGTTAGTAGTGCAGGACCTCCTAGCTTTCAATCCAGGTTGAGTGGGAACAATTAATCCTAGGGGGCATTGCTCCATATCAAAGCATTGCTTAAGAAGTTTTTCCAAAACCTTACAGACATGAGAGGTTAGGCTTATATGTCATAGTTAGCAACTAGGTTCTTGCTACCTTTCTTATGGATAGGTATGATTGTGGCTTTCTGCCAATCAGTTGTAACATGATCATTAAGGATAGATTTGTTAAACAGAATTGAGAGAGGGTGACACAGAATGGGTAAGAACTCCTTAAGCAGCTTTGGATGGATTCCATCAGGATGTGGTGAAGAATTTCAATTAAGTGATTTTAAAACAGACAAAACCTTGCCCCTTCCAAACTCTTTGGGAATAATATTGGGTTTGTTATGGGGCTCATAATTACAATCATTTTCATGAAAGACTGAGGTAGAGTAAATATTAAAAGTGATGACTAGCTGTTGTTGGTCCTGAATGAGTGAACCACCTTCAACTAGTGGACCGATAGAGTTGGAATTATGTTTTGCACTATTACTATAGATGGGGGGGGGGGGGGCAGCAAGGTCAGCTCCCAGGATGGGGGCTGACCAAACGAGCAGACACGAAAGACCGTTAAGCCTATTCTGCTGGCATTTTAGTATGTTAGTAATATAAGCATAAAAGGATTGGATTTGTAGTTATCCTTGGAATGTGCAATTTTGAATTCTATGTTTTTTTTCAGTCATTTGTTATAATAGTCTTAAATAACCTAAGCATGGTCTTATATTTACTTCTGTTGGCTGTTGATTTTTTTATATATATAGTTTGCAAATGTTTTAGCTTCTCTGTTTAGAAGCCATTTAATATGTTTGGAGAACCAGGGTGGTATTTTACCTTTTTTATTGTATTTTTTCCTAAACTGTACAAATTCGTTCTCCACATGTAAAAACAAGTTCTTTAAGAATGACCAACGATCTTCAATGGGTAAGGGCGACATGGCATGGTTTCAATCAAATGAAAGAAGAAAGGGATTAATGTCTTCATATTTAGCCCTAGTGTAATCTCTAATATTAAAAATACCCATATTATAGCATTTACAATCAAAAAGGCAACAATATACCATGCTGTGGTCATTGCTTTTAAGCAGGATCTGCACTTTACCTCTAATAGGTCACTTTTAGTGTTGGGAAGGATCAAATCTAATATAGTTCTCTCTCCAGAAGGTTCCAGAACCTTTTGATCAAGTCCAGCTTCTAGGGTCAAATTTTGGAAATCACTTTCCAATGGAGTTTCACCTGAGAGTGATGCCCAACAGATACCTGGTAGATTAAAATCACCAGTTACAATTACCCCACCCATAGTGGACATAGTCTTAATTTTATTTATTAGGGCAATATTATAATCTTTATTACTGGCTGGTGGCCTATAGTATGTACCAAAAAGATATGGGGTCTGTTTCTGAAGTTCAGTTGAATCCAAATGCTTTCAATACAGTACAGTCCCGATTATCCGAACCTCGATCATCCTAATACCTCTATCTAATGAAGTGGACTTTTGTTGTCCAAGTTCTTCCTCTATCAATGGGATAGGATGATTGGGCAGGATAATCAGTATGGTACTGTGTTGTGCTGTTGAACTGATTCTGCCACCAGAGGGATCTCCAGTACTGACTACCACAACCTAACCAGCAGCTGCAGTGGAAAAGGTCCATGGAAGAGAAGTAGGCAGCTGGTTATGTATGGTACTGTATGTCAGCATAGTTCTGCTGTTGGTGCTTTGCAGTCCTGCTTTTTGTTTTTGGTTGGAGATCAGTGGGGGGAGCTACAGTAGATTCTGATCCTGACACAAAAGAATGAGAGAGAGCTTATTTTTTTTGTGGGATACACAAACAGAAAAAGTAGGTCTACTCACTCACTCGTTGCACTTACAATCGCAGTCCTCAAAAGGGACAGGAAAGAGTGAGAGAGCTTTGGTTTTCCACATGGTCTTGCTGCAAGGACTATAAGAGTGTAAAAGGTAACTAAATCAAAAAAAAAAAAACTGTCCTGCACTCACCACCAAAGGATGCTTCTCCAGGTATCGAAAAAGTGCTTAGTTTTTATTCAAGGTGCCAGTGTGGCACTTCTTAACATGTTTTGAACAGAAGTCCGTTATCAAAAGACATGCTCTAAATCAAAGTCATAGGTATTTTATATAAGTGGCTGACATTAGCAGACCACAACCAATGAGTTAATTAAAGTGATATATACAGTACAATTGAATTAAAAACACATCATAGCAATACACCAAATATGCAAATAAATATTTAAAAAAAAAAAAAAAAAGCTGTTATAAAGTCCAAAAGAGTCCCCACAGCAAACTATTAGGATCTTGTGAAAACACAAAGACATAGAAACATAGAAGCTGACAGCAGAAAAGGACCGCAAGGCCCATTCAGTCTGCCCATTTTTTCTACCTTATGAATGTACCATAGGCCTGTACTCTGTCAATGACTTGTCTATTCATACTCAGCTGTATTTCTCCCTGATGCCTATCCCATGCCTGTTTGAAGCCCTGCACTTTATTCCTATCCACCACTTTCTGAGGTAGGCTGTTCCATGCATCCACCACCATTTCTGTGGAAAAAAACTTCCTCACATTACCCCTTAAGCGAACCTCTCTCTAATCTCATGCTGTGCCTCTTGTCCTGCTATTTTTCTTGCATTGAAACATGTTAGGCTCTTTCACCTTGTTAATTTATTTATTACAGGTTTCGGGAAGATACGTTTGAGTCAAAGACTCCTTTACAAAGGTTCCACATCATATAGATTAGGTACAGACAAGCATTACAAGGATTGTTACAGAGTATAAAGATCAGATTGTTACAAGGAACAGACAGGCTAACATTCAAGTGCTAGAGCAGTTTAAGACAGTTAAATACAGGATGCATAACAACCCCAGGGAGACTAAGTTTGAGAACTAATGAGGAGGAGGAGGTGGGCCAGAGGCCATTGTCAGTGGGTAAGGAGAAGGGAGAGGGCCAGGTTCAGTTACAATCACAGGCACTTGTGGACAGGAGGTGGGCCCTAAGGTGGGTTTTAAATTATCCTATTCTTTGTTGATAAACAAATGATGAGGGTAGGCTGTTCAGCCACAAGGGGGCCCTATAGCTGAAGGATCTTTGGAATTAAGAGGTACAACAGGAAGGAATCAAGAAGAGATGGTTGTCTGAGCTACGGGTGTATTTAACCTTAAAGTCAGGGGGGATTTAAGGGGCGAGGACAGAGGGGGAGAGGCTTAAGGTGATTTTTTTTGCCAGAATGCAGGTTTGGAATCTGATTCTGTTGTCATGGTTAAGCCAGCTGGTGTCATTATATAGCGAACAGGTATGGGTGAGTCGATCACAACCCAATACAAGACGACAGGCCTTGTTTAGGGCAAATCGAAGTCTAACCAGGGGTGAGGTGCTTGCCCCACCAAAAATCACTAAGCCATAGTCAAGCAGAGAGAGTACTAAGGAGGAGACTGCAAGCCTAAGGGCACCAGGGGTAAGGCAATGTTTGAAGCAATGCAGAAGCCCAAGCCTACCATTGAGGGCCTTAGATAGGTGGTGAATATGCTCGTGGTACATAAGACCTGTATCCAAGTTGATGCCCAGGTATTTAAAGGAGTCCACTAGTTCCACGGGAGTCTGGGTTGATGTTAGTACGTGAGGGAAATGCCCTTAAGATGTTTGAATGTTTCGATCATATCACCTCTCTCCCTCCTTTGCTCTGGGGTATACATATTGAGCTTCGTTAATCTGTCCTCATATGTTTTCTGATACAGTCCCTACACCATTTTTGTTGCCCTTCTCTGAACTGCCTCCATTTTGTTAATGTCCTTGTGCAGGTGCAGCCTCCAGTGCTGCATGCAGTACTCCAGAAGGGGCCTAACCAGTGTCTTATAAAGAAGGGATTATTACCTCCCTCTTACGACTTGCGATGCCCCTACTAATACACTCCAACATCCCTCTAGCCTTACCTACTGCTTAGTGCTTTACCTGAGAACTGGAAGAGGGCAGATGTGATTCCACTTCACAAAAGTGGGAGCAGGGCAGAGGCAGGAAACTACAGACCAGTTAGTTTGACCTCAGTGGTAGGGGAAATGATGGAATCACTTCTGAAGGAAAGAATTGTTGAGTACCTAGAGGCCAGTGGGGCACAGGACCCAAGGCAGCATGATTTCACAGCAGGAAGGTCATGTTAGATGAACCGAATATATTTCTTTGACTGGGTGACCAAAGTAGTAGACTAGGGAGGGGCTGTGGATATGGCCTACCTAGATTTTAGCAAGGCATTTGACACAGTCTCACACCAAAGATTAATATACAAGTTAGCCAACCTTGGAGTGGGTCCCAAGGTGGTAGCCTGGATATAAAACTGGCTGGACAACAGGATGCAAAGGGTAATAGTAAATGGAGTCCACAGTGAAGAAAGGAGGGTAACTAGTGGGGTACCGCAGGGTTCAGTACTGGGACCGGTCCTCTTTAATGTCTTTATAGGTGACATTGGAGAGCACCTGGAAGGAAAAGTATGTCTCTTTGCAGATGACACAAAGATCTGCAACAGGGTTGATACACAAGGTGGGGTGGAAAGAATGAAAAGGGACTTGACAAGGTTGGAGGAATGGTCAAATATATGGCAGCTCAGATTCAATGCAAAGAAGTGCAAGGTAATGCATCTGGGAAACAAAAACCCAGGGGAAGAGTACACAATGGGGGGTGAGGTAATAACAACAACAAAAATCAAAAAAGACCTAGGAGTAATTATATCAGATGACCTAAAGGTGGGCAAGCAATGTGAGAAGGCAGTATGGAGAGCTGGGGGATACTGGGATGCATAGGGAGAGGCATCAACAGTAGAAAGCTGGAAGTTGTTATCCCTCTGTACAGACAGTTGGTGAGACCCCATCTAGAGTACTTCATGCAATTCTGGAGACCCCATCTCTGCAAAGACATAGACAGAGTGGAGGCTGTTCAGAGGAGGGCAACCAAAATGGTGCAGGGTCTGCACCAGAAGACATACGAAGAGAGACTAAAGCAGCTTAATATGTATACCCTTGAGGAAAGGAGGAAGAGGGAGGACATGATAGAAACTTTCAAGTATCTCAAGGGAATTAACAAAGTACAAGAGGGTAGTATCTTTCAGCAAAGAGATGTGCAAGAACAAGGGGTACAATTTGAAGATTGAGGAGGAAGGCTCAGAGGTAATGTTAGAAGTATTTTTTCACAGAGAGGGTTGTGGATGCATGGAACAGCTTTCCTGAGGAGGTTGTGGAGTCAGGAACAGTGGGAGAATTCAAGAATGCATGGGACAGACATAAGGCAATTCTAGTGGGGAGTAGGAGGAGGAAGTAAGCTGTTGATTAACTAGAATCTGCAGCTTATCCATCAGGAAGGGAAATGGGTAGACTGGATGGGCCAAGCGGTCCTTATCTGCCATCAAATTCTATGTTTCTATGTTTAGTGGTCTGCTTGGATGATTTCAGGTAATCTGTGATGATAATGCCCAAGTCAGCAACTCCCCTCCCAACCTATAGGTGGCTTCAGGGTTTCTCTTCCATATGTGAATGATCTTGCACTTCTTTGCATTAAACCCCATTTGCCACTATTCCGACCATTTTGCCAGTTAATCCAGATTTCTTCTCATTCTGCCCACCCCATCTGGATCATCTACTCTGTTGCAGATCTTGGTGTCATCTACAAACAGACAAACCTTACTATCCAGTCCATCTGCAATGTCATTGATGAAGATATTGAAGAGGACTGGCTCCCTGAGGTACCCCACTTGTGACTTGCATCTCTTCTGACTGTATACCATTTACCACCACTCTCTGTTTTCTGCCCGTCAACCAGTTTGCCACCCAGTTGACCAACTTCTGACCCACCCAGAGCCTACCCACCTTATTAATCAATCTTCTACGTGGAACATTATCGAAAACTTTGCTGAAGTCAAGGTAGGCAACATCAACTGCTCCTCCTTGGCCCATCACTCTGGTTACCCAGTCAAAGAAATCTATGAGATTAGTTTGATAGGACCTTCCTGTTGTAAGCCCATGCTGTCTTGGATCCTGTGCTCCCATGGACTCTGGGTGTTGCACTATCCTTTTCTTAAGGAGTGCCTCCATAATCTTGCCCACTACTGAGGTAAGACTGACTGGTCTATAGTTCCCTGCTTCCTTCCTGCTACCACTCTTGTGGAGCGGGATCACGAGCCCTTCTCCAGTCTTCTGGGACCTCTCCTGTGCTCAGAGACTCACTAAACATTTCTGATAATGGTTCTGCTAGTTCCAGCATTAGCTCCTTTAGTACCTTGGGATGTATGCCTTCAGGTCCCATTGCCTTGTCCTCCCTGAGCTTAGTGAGCTCTTGTAGGACCCTTTCTTTCGTGAAGAGAATTGTGCACACCTTCCACCCCCCCGTGTCCATGGTGCTGAGCTGTGGGCCCTGCCCTACTGTACCTTTTCCTTAGTAAAGCAGAAGTATCTATTTAGGATAGATGCTTTTCCTTGGTCCTCCTCCACACACTCCCCCTTATCCCCTTTTATCATAGCAGTACCCCCTCTGGACTTTCTCCTTTCACTAATGTATCTATTGAAAGTCTTGTCCCCTTCTTTTACTGTTTGTGCTAGTGTTTCCCCGGTTTGGGCCTTTGCCTGCCTTACTGCCTTCCTTGCTTCCCTTAGGGAAGTTTGGTATGCCTCCCTATCTTCGTCCCACTGTATTCCCTTATATTTCCTGAAGGCCAGCTTTTTGGCTCTAACCTTTTCTGCTACTGTTTTTGAGAACCAAATTGGTTTCCTTCTTCTTTTTCTCTTGCTTTTCTCTCTAACATAGAGGGATGTTGCTGCTAGTATTGCATCCTTAATGCTTGCCAACTTTGCCTGTACCCCCTCACCTGTATTTCTTCTTGCCAGGGCTAGCTTAACTATGTTGGCCATCTTATCAAAGTCAGCTCCTATGAAGTCCCACATTTTTGCCTTGGAATGGGATGATTTAGTTCTAGTGGCCAAACTGAACCATACCATGTGATGGTCACTGGGCCCCAGGTGACCTTCTACCTGGAGATCTGATATCCTTTCCCCGTTAGTTAGTACTAGATCTAGGATAGTTCTGTCTCTTGTGGGTTGTTTTACCAGTTGTTTGAGGCCCTCCCCCTGCTGGGAATCCACTATGTGTCTAGTTCTGGTGGATATTCCTGCTGGTATTGACCAATCTGTATCTGGCATGTTGAAGTTTCCCATTATCAGAACCTCCCCTTTAGCTGTCATGTTTTGTATATCTTCTAACAGTAAAGTGTATATGTCCTCCCCCTGGTCTGGAGGCCTGTAGACAACCCCAGTTTGCATAGCTGTCCCATTTCCTGTTTCCAGGGTGACCCACACTTCTTCTGGCTCCACATGTGTATTCTGAATTTCTGTAACTTTGATATTTTCATTGACAAAAAGGGCCACTTATCTCCCCCTTTTTGCACCTCGGTCTCTTCTGAACAGTACATAGCTGTGTTCTGAAGTCTCCCAAGTATGGTTACTGGTGAACCATGTCTCACTAATGGCTACTATGTCCAGTTTAGCCTCTGTCATTGTTGCCTGCAGGTCTGGGATCTTGTTTTCCAGACTGCGAGCATTTGTGTACATGATTTTCCATTGGCCAGATTTTGGTGTGTTAGTTGTTGGGCGAGGTCTGCCATTTCCCCTGTGCATCATATGGGGAGCCTGACCTTTTTCCTTACCTGGTGTTGCAACTCAACTACAAACATGCTGAACTTCTGTTTGATCACTAGCTGAGGCGGATGGGGTGTTCTTCCCATTCGATGTATCAGGTGCTGCACCCCCTCCCCATTTGCTAGTTTAAATATTCTGCAAAGATGTCAAACTTCTGCCCCAATGCACTGACTGTCTCATTAATCAGATGCAGTCTATCAAATTTAAAGAACTTTCACTCCCAAAACTGTTGCCAGTTATCTACAAATTTGTGTCCTTTTTCCTGGCACCAGACCTTGAGCCACATATTTAGCTCCCCTAGCTCTCCTTCTCTGACCCTCTGTCCATCTACCCCCCTCTCCCAGGCTGGCAGGATCTCAGAGAAGGAGATGCTGGATGAAATGGATGACAGTTTGTCACCCAGCCTGGTCAAGTGTTCCTTGGTCTCCACAACTGACCGGCTGGTGATATCATTAGTCCCTGTGTGTACCAGGATGTCAAATGTTTTCTCCTGTTTCCTGCATGATTTTAGCAATGCAGTCAGTGTCTCTCCACGTTGATGAACCTGGGAGACATCTGGCCATTACCCCCGGCTGGAGGTAGGTATCAACTCCCCAAATCATGGAGTGTCCTATGATCAGAAGCATTTTAGATTTCCTTTTTGCTTTTTTTTGTTTTGGTCCCTGTTTTGGGCACGTTTTCTTGTGCTAGCTCCTGTGCTGCAGTGTCCTGCTCTGCAGTGTCCTCTGCCCCTTTGTTTGATTTTGGAGATAGAGGCACATACCTGTTTGTAGTTTTTATATGGTTCATGGAGGTGATACGTTAGAGAGCACTGAGTGATGGGACACCTGATTTGCCCTTCCTAACCACCTGTCAACCTCCAAGACCAACTACCCCCTGCAGTCAAGGTGCTTCTGTTGGATGTTTGGGAAATGGAAGGTGGTTCTTATAATATATTTCCTCCTGAATATGTGATTTGAGGTGCACAATCTCTGCCCATGCTGCTTGGAGCTGAGCCCTTAGATCTCCAATGGTCCAGCATGTAAAACAGCATCCTAATCCTAAATCCTGTGTAACTGCCCTGTTGAAAAAGACTCTGCATGGAAGGGTCTTCCTCGAAGATTATACGGTTCCACTCAGATTGGTAGACCCTAGGAGAGAATGAGATGTAACATGTTAGTCATCTCTTTTTAGCTAAAAATAGTTTCTTTCACCTCCTGGCTCATAAAATATGTTATTCAGCATATATCATACGCACAATTCTCTCATATAAAGATTCTCCATGTACTTTCATGTTTTCGCATGTTTTTCAGAAACTCCATATTTTATAATATTTGCCTGATTATTTTTCATTTGTTATTTTTATATTTAATGTATGGAGTCACATCAAATCTGTCATTTAATCCTGGGAGTCTACACTCTCCCAGTGTATAGATCCAAAATCCTTCTCTTTGTAGCATTAAATCACTGATGTTCCCACCTCTTGGACTTGGACTGACTGTTTCATTCCCCAAAAAAGTAAAACTGTGCTCATTCTTGTTTATGGCTCCACTTACATGCAAGCAGTGGCATAGGAAGTACTATTGTTTCTAATTGCTAGGATGTTCCCTTACCCTTGTTATAAAAAGTCTGTCTGTTTTCCTAATATATGTTTGTCTTCCATTTACATAGGACCATATAGATCACACCTACATTGTCACATGTTATCAGCTGCTGGATCTTAAAATTCTTTCCACTATGTGGACTATTGAAATCCTTAGTTGGTGGAATCACACAGCAATTGACACATTTGCGACATGGAAAGCAACCTGAATATTTGTTTGTGAGCTAGGTTCCTTGTACTGGTCTAATTTTTTTACTGTGTACCAGTTTGTCCCTTAAGGTTTCAGCTCTTATGTATGACATGTGAGGTAATGTCTCTCGATATTCCCTCAAATATCTATCCCCTTTAAGGATATTCACATTTTTCTCAAAATTTCTGCCACCTTATTGGCATGCACTGAAAAGGTGGTCACAAAGTTTAATCTATTGGTATCGTATTCTCTCTCTGGTATCTGATAGGGCTCATCTCTTGTTGTATTCCTGACTAGTAAGTTAGTCTCATGTACACTTCCCCCTCTGTATTCCCTCTCTCAAAAGCAGTTCTCTAACTCTTTTGCAGCTACAGCATATTTTCCTAGTGTGCTGCAGTCGCATCTCACATGTAGAAATCGTCCCTTAGGGATATTTTCCACAACGTGTCACGGGTGGTAGCTTCTTCTAAAAATGTCTGTGTTCACATTCCCATATTTGTCTTTCTGGATATGGAGGTCCAAGAAAAAAATGTCAGTTTTGTCAGCACTGTGTGAGAAGCAAAGATTGGGATTTGATGCAAGCAGAAAGTCAATAAAATGTTCTAATTCTGTCAAGTCTACCCCTCCAGATCATAAATGTGTTGTCAATGAAGCAACAATAGAATTTCATCTGTTGGTGGAATGGGTTGTGGTCAGCGTTTCTAACAAAGCCATCCTTCCACTTGCCTACATATTGATTTGCCAAACTGAGGGCAAAAAGTGAATGTGTTGAATTTTAGGACACATTCAGATAGTCTGAGTAAGAATTCCATTGGAGGCTCCACATTATGATCCCTACTATTCAAATAGTATGCTATGCTGTGTAATGCCTCCTATTGATGAATATTAGTATACAGGGACTTCACATCCATGGTGACAAGGTAGGAGTCCCTGCATACTTCAATATTCTCTAATACCTGTAGGATGTCACTTGTATCCTTAACATATGAACCCAAACTTTGTACAAATGGTCTCAAGAAAAAATCAACGTACTGAGATAAAGGTTCTGTGAGTGAACCTATTCCACTTACTATTGGTCTCCTTGGGGGTGGGAGCTCTCAAAACATTTGTGTACCTTAGGGAGAATATATATGGTAGCCCTGATAGGGAAATCAACTGTTAAAAAGTTCTTGACATTCCAGTCAATCCAACCCTTCTGGAATGCTTCAAAAATATACTCATCTATCCTATGTTTAAACATTGGTGTAGGGTCACAATCTAACTTCTGATAGAATGATACATTTTCTAGCAGCCTATTGATCTCATGAATATAATAAGTAACATTTTGTATAACAATTGCTAGCCCTTTGTCAACAGGTTTAATGACAATCTGCTTGTATTGTTTCAGTACCTGTAAAGCAAAACATTCTTTATTAGTCATGATATTATAGTTTATAGTTGGTAAATTGGAGAATAAATTCTTGAGTTCTTTTTCACATACTTCTTCGAACATTGCTACTGCTGCCGAGGGTGCTAGAAAAAAGACAGATTTGCCTCTAAACCTAACATTGTCAGTGGTGGGAGTAGAACTGTCTGGATTATTAGAGTCACTGTCACCACAGGGACCACAATCTACAGAATGTGTAACTTGTTGCTTTTTGTTAGAAAAGGATTTCAAACTTAGTCCTACAGAATTTGTTAAGATCTACAAATTTCTCAGATTTGTTGATGCTGCAGGCAGGAGCAAAGAACAAGCCGTTACTTAGTAAATTGATCTCACCTGGTGGAGAGTTCTTCGTATGAGAGGTTAATCACCTTTTGTACGGTCTCTGATAACCCTGTTGGGGGGGTGCACCACCAGCATTGTCCAGTTCTGGTGCTGGTGTTGTGCTGCCAGTTGTTGGAAGCATGGTTTGTGTCGGGGGTTGGATGGCAGTGGGTTCTGGTGAGTATGGTTCTGCCAATCTCCTTCTTCTTCCCTTCATCCACCTTGTCTTCTTCTCATTCCTTTTTTGACTGTCCCCCATCCTCATCCTCTCTGATTGGGGTTGTGAAAACCCTGGTACCTGCTCTGTCGTACTTCTCCTAGGTATGTTACTCTCAGGAGATGAAACGGTTAAATCTCATGATTCTTCCTCTGATATTCCTCTGATATTGCTGATTCTGATCCACTGTAATCTGTACTTAAATTAAAGAAGACTCGTCTTGCAGGTCTAAGAATACCTTTGTATTGTGTATCATTTTTTTCCCAGTTATACACTCTTCCTAACTGATAATCATCAAAGTCTCTATTAAATTTAGTTTACTTCTTATTTTCCAGATCAAAGTCCAGTTTGGCAATGGTTTCTTTTAAACACTTGTTGTGCACGTCAAGGTCTATATGGTCTTTGAATGTAATTACAATTTTTTCTTGTTCTTTAATCTCTTCTTTAAGCTTTACACTTACCTCATTGCCATATTCAGTGATAAGGTGCATTAGTTTATTAGATGCCTCCTCTAGGATCTGTCTCCATGCATAGTCTTTGTGTTTTCACAAGACCTTATAGTTTGCTTTGCGGATTCTTTTGGCCTTTATAACAGCCTTTTTTTTCTTTTTTTAAATATGTATTTGTATATTTGGTGGTTTGGTGTGATGTGTTTTTAATTCACTTGCACTGTGTGTATCACTTTAATTAACTCATTGGTTGTGGTCTGCTGACATTAGCCACTTGCATAAAACACCTCTGAGTTTGATTTAGAGCATGTCTTTTGATAACGGACATCTGTTCAAAACATCTTTTCTGCTACTGTTTTTGAGAACCAAATTGGTTTCCTTCTTCTTTTTCTCTTGCTTTTCTCTCTAACATAGAGGGATGTTGCTGCTAGTATTGCATCCTTAATGCTTGCCAACTTTGCCTGTACCCCCTCACCTGTATTTTTTCTTGCCAGGGCTAGCTTAACTTTGTTGGCTATCTTATCAATGTCAGCCCCACTGAAGTCCCACATTTTTGCCTTGGAATGGGATGATTTAGTTTTAGTGGCCAAATTGAACCATACCATGTGATGGTCACTGGCCCCCAGGTGACCTTCTACCTTGAGATCTGTGATCCATTCCCCTTTAGTTAGTACTAGATCATCTAGGATAGCCTTGTCTCTTGTGGGTTGTTCTACCAGTTGTTTGAGGCCCTCCCCCTTCTGGGAAACCACTTGTGTCTAGTTCTGGCAGATGTTCCTGCTGGTATTGACCAATCTGAATTTGACATGTTGCAGTATCCCATTATCAGAACCTCCCCTTTAGCTGTCATGTTTTGTATATCTTCTAACAGTAATGTATCTATGTCCCCCCCCCCGGTCTGGAGGCCTGTAGTCAACCCCAGTTCATAAGGCTGCCCCATTTCCTGTTTCCAGGGTGACCCACAGGTTTTCTGGCTCCTTATGTGTATTCTGAATTTTTTGTAGCTTCGATATTTTCATTGACATAAAGGGCTACTCCCCCCCCCCTCTTTTTGCACCTCAGTCTCTTCTGAACAGTACATAGCCAGGTACTTACATCTCCTAAGTGTGGTTACTGGTGAACCATGTCTCGTTAATGGCTACTATGTCCAGTTTAGCCTCTGTCATTGTTGCCTGCAGGTCTGGGATCTTGTTTCCCAGACTGCGGTCATTTGTGTACATCATTTTCCATTGGCCAGATTTCAGTGTGTTAGTTGCTGGGCGAGGTCCGGTGTTTCCCCAGCACATTGTATGGGGAGCCTGACCTATTTCCTTACCTGGAGATGCAAATGAACTACAAACATGCTGAACTCCTGTTTGATCACTAGCTGAGGGGAGTGGGGTGTTTTTCCCATTTGATGTATTGGGTGCTGCACCCCTCTCCCCATTTGCTGGTTTAAATATTCTGCAATGGCATCAAACTTCTGCCCCAATACACTGACTCCCTCCTTAGTCAGATGCAGTCCATCGAATTTAAAGAATTTTCGCTCCCAAAACTGTTGCCAGTTACCTACAAATTTGTGTCCTTTTTCCTGGGACCAGCCCTTGAGCCACATGTTTAGCTCCCCTATCTCCCCATCTCTGACCTTTTGTCTGTCTGCCCCCATCTCGCAGACCTTCAGGATCTCATAGAAGGAGGTGCTGGACGAAGTGGATGACAGTTTTCTCCCAGCCTGGTCAGGTGTTCCTTGGTCTCCACAACTGACTGGCTGGTGAGATCATTAGTCCCTATGTGTACCAGGATGTCATTGTTTTCTCCTGCTTCCTGCATGATTTTAGCAATGTGGTCAGTGTCTCTCCCTGCAAATGTACCTGGGAAACATCTGACCATTACCCCTGGCCAGAGGTAGGTATCAATTCCCAAATCATGGAGTCTCCAATGATCAAAAGTGTTTCGGATATCCTTTTTGCTGTTTTTGTTTTGGTCCCTGTTTTGGGTGAGTTTTGTTATGCTAGGTCCTGTGCTGCAGTGTCCTGCTCTGCAGTGTCCTCTGCCCCTTTGTTTGATTTTGGAGATAGAGGCAGATACTTGTTTGTAGTTTTTATATGGTTTGTGGAGGTGAAACGTTGGAGAGCACTGAGTGATGGGGCACCTGATTTGCCCCTCCTAACCACCTGCCAACCTCCCGGACCAACTACCCTCTGCAGTCGAGGTGCTTCAGTTGGATGTTGGGGAAATGTCGGGCAGTTCTTATAATCTATTTCCTCCTGAATATGCAATTTGAGGAGCGCAATCTCTGCCCATGCTGCCTGGAGCTGAGCCCTTAGATCTCTAATGGTCCAGGATGTAAGACAGCGTCATAGATCCTGTATAACTGCCCCTTTGAAAAGTGTCCCACATTACCTGCAGTTAATAATATCCATTCCAGAGGAGTTGCTTAGTTTATAACCTGGTCTGAGCAATTAGAAGTAGGAAGATGAAAGCAAAAGTGTGATTTTTTGTTTTGTTTGTTTGTTTTTGTATACCACTCTTATCCTCCCCTTCCTGCTTTGCTACAGGAAATGGCACAACTGTACTACCCTATAAAAGGAGTGTAGCATGGGGTGGTTGGGGATAGGGTGGCTGACTGGGCCCTTCCCCAGCCGAAAAACAAGAACCATGGACAAAAGAAACAAGGAGGTAAGAGCAGAAACAATCAACCTACAACAAAGGCAATAGCCCTGAAAGCTTAGTCTAATGATAGATAAAACTGTAAAACCTGTAAAGCACCACCTGTTATAATTTCACAGAAGATATAACCTGTAAGAAACACTTTGCTACAGAGAAAAATAAAGCATTAACAGAAGACATACCTTGCAAAAACAATTTGAATCAGAGAAGATTACAGCAGTAATCTGTAAGCACAAAACAGTAACCAACATGTAGGCACACCCTGTAATAATGTAGCAAGTATACCCTGCAACAGCAATTTAAATCAGAGAACAATAAAGCAGTAAAATGTTAGCAAAAAACAGTAACAACCCCTGTGAGTACAAAAGAAAATAATAACACACAGTAAATCTGCCTAGCCAAAAGAAGCCTTAACCTTTTTCCTTGCTCTGATAATGTTCCTTGCTCTGTCCTTACAAGCAAACCTAGAAGAAAAGAGCTCAGCAAACCCAACCTTTCACCTGCTGCTTTATTTTTGATTCTATTTGTGCTTGACAATTCCTCGCTAGCTTTATGTCTTTTCCCTTTATTGCCCTGGAAATCTTTTTGGTTTGTCTTGGATATATATACACCTTGCTTTCCAAAATGAACTGGGAATAGATGTGAGTATTCACTTCTCCTTCTTCTTCTAAAGCTGACCACTGCATCTTTTGAGTTTTCTTGGTAGGGAATTCTAGTAATTAAGTGCAACTCACCCAAAAGTAGAGAATACAAATCGTTGTGCTTATCTTGGACTTTTTAGTGTAATAATGGCCAAGTAAATCTCTTAGCTCTGCTTAACATTCTGGTGAAATGCTACCAACTCCTCAAGTCTACTCATCCTATGTTGCAACATTGCTGCATCTCAGTATCCGAGTTTTAATTATTCAAGGAGAGATATCTCTAATTACACAGAACAGTCCATCCAAAAACACAGAGCACCCAACCTTTGGTTTCAGGTTTATAGTGTAGCAACACTCAAGTAAGTCTCTTAACCCTGCTTGAACACCTTTGGTCAGAAAGCTGCCAACTTCATGTGGATACTCATTCTATGTTGCAGGGAGGCAGAACTCCAACAGCAAAGCACAGTCCATCCAAAAAGCAGAGAGCACCAAACCCTTCTATGTTTGATCCCAGGTCTGCACTGTAATAACAATTAACACAGAAACACAGAAACATAGAAGTTGTTGGCAGATAAGGACCTCTTGGCCCACATAGTCTGCCCTATAGTCTCTACCTACTGTTCTACAGCAGACCCTACTCAATCTCCAGCCTTACCCCCCCCAGCCATATTACTATGGTCCACTTGTGTCTATCCCATGCGTGCTTGAATTCTACCATTTTAGTATGCACCACCTCTGCTGGGAGGCTGTTACAGGTGTACACCACCCTTTCTGTGAAGAACTATTTCCTCACATCCCCTATGAATCTCCCCCCTCCAGCTTCATGTCATGACCCCTTGTCCTCGAGCAGCTCTTTCTATGTAAAATACTACCTCCTGTATCTTATTAATACCTTTGAGATATCTTAATGTTTCTATCATGCGCCCCTTTTCCTCCTTTCTTCTAGAGAGTACATATTTAATTCCTTGAGTCTGTCCTCATAGGGCTTTTGATGCAAGCCATACACCATTTTGGTTGTCCTCTTCTGTACCGCCTCCACCTGATCTATGTCTTTCCAGAGATGGAGCATCTTGTACTGGACGCAGTACTCTAGGTGGGGCCTCACCATCGTTCTATACAGGGGTAACACTACCTTCCTCTTTTTGCTGGTAATACCCCTCCCTATGCATGCAAGCATTCTGCTGGCTTTTCACGCTGCCTTATCACATTGTTCTGCTACCTTCAGGTCATCAGATATGATGACCCCCAGGTCCCGTTCTTGTTTTGTGGTTGCCAATACCTCCCTACCCAATTGGTATGTTATGTTCCCCAGCACTTCGGCCATTCTAAAGGGCCTTCATTAGGGGAAGTCTCTCTCCAGGTTTTTCTGATGTAACAATAAACATCACTTTTGCAGCTGCATAGAGCATCCTAGTAATTTATATGTGTTCTGGAGTGCCAGAACCTTCCTGATACATGCTGTGAACCTGGCCTGCATCTCTTAAAGGACTGTCTTCTGACTGCACTTGTATAATTTGCCTAACCATACCTATCACAATAATTAAACTGGATGAGGTCCATCCCCAAGATGCATTCATTCATAATGCCTGTCTCCCAGACCTCATGTTCAATACTCATGGTCCCTATTTGTAAGCACACCTTCCCCCATACCTGCACTGGGGCAGTGTCCCCATTACAGTTTTTGTCTGGCACAGTCTAGGTTGCAAAAATTGTTTCCCTTGATTCCCAATTGCCTTTATAACATCTGGTTTACTAACTGTAATACTGGAACTGATATCTACATTAGCAGTACAGAGTACACCCCCAATCCTACGGTCTATGGCCATATTACCCAAGGGGTGTAGCCAGGAATTTTAAACTTGTACTCAAAACTGATGCACTGTTGCCCCCCCATTATGTAAACATAAACCAAAATATGTGCTGCCACTCCACAACAACAATAACCCCAACCCCATCCTCATTTGCTATGTCTGAATTCAAGTAATCAGTTTCTTCCTGTAATCCTCCTTCATTTTTCTACCTTCCTGGTAAGTTGCTCTTGTTGTGTATTTGTAGGTGGCATCATTTCCCAAGTTAACAACAAAGGCAAAAGGGCACAGCATAACACACACATAAGTGACTCACAATGTCCTTGCTTTCCTCTTTGTATTGCCCCTGCCTGATTTGTTGCCCTTGTCTGATTTTTTTTTACTGTACTCTGCTGAGTACAGTGCATATGCCTGCCGACACCCCTGCATTCCCCCACCACTCTCTAATTTCCCAGATTTAAATACATGCTATGTGGCAGTTCCTTCCAACCCTAAGCCATGCCCCACTGATTTGGTGTTCAGTCATTTTCTGGAAAAAGGGGCAAAGGTCTCTGAGGCACTTGCACAACATTCCCAAGATTCACTTTATATTTAAGATAGTCTTCCCTTTTATGGCCTCCTTCTGCAAGGATGCCTGTAGCTCCACCAGGCATCTGCTGAGCTCTTCTTTTTCCTGCATTTTGATGAGCAGTGAACCACTCAGATATTCGGTCATAACGTCATAGCCTTGGATGATTTTGGTGGACCAGGCTGCTGTCTCTTCACGGTGGAGGGCTAGCTCAGCCTACTTCTAAATCTTCTGATCTCGCTGTCAAAGACTCTTTCTGAGGTCTTTACATTTCTTATGCATCTCAGTATTCTTCTTGGCATATTGTACAACCCACTGTATAAGCTTCTGGTACTGGGCCTCCCTTTGGGCATTCCAATATGGAACCTGCTGGCTTTCATTAGAGGTGACAGCACCTGCCATGTACACAGGCTCCTCCACTCAGGCATCTGAAACTCTGCATGGATTTCCTGAAGGTGCCAGAACAGCTTAGTTGCACTGCTTGATTCTGTCCATCTCCCTCTTGGTGCCCTCATACAGCTGGTGCTGAGCTCTTTTGACTTCATTGTTTCTTGTATTGCCCTGCTCACACAGCTGCTGAATGAACCCAATGGTTTCTTCACCTGGCAGTATGGAGCTGCCCTGCTCTGCCCTCTGATCCATGTGTCTTTGACCTTGGTTTCTTCTTCTTCTTCTTCTAGGCTGGTGTGGGCACTGCACAACTTGGCACAGGGCCTCTTGCTTTATCTCTGCCACAAGTGCCACCAGTTCCCATCCCTGACATGTCAAATGTGTCCATTCCTCTTTTTCTTCACAGCAGGTGTCCCATTTCTCTTGGGGATGACCAGCACCCTGACTGCACCCTGGGACTCCTGCATGGAGACTGGGCCACTCCTTGCCTATAAGTGGCATGCTCGGCTGCCATGCTGAACTGCTGCTCCCAAGTCACTGTGGCTCATTTACCCTGATGGCCTTTTCCTTGAAATCCAGGAATGCTACCTCAAGTTGTTGCTCTTGTAGCATAACAGAGTTTTCTTTCAATGGTTTCACTCCTAACACCTTCAGTGAATCTGTCTAGCAGGATTCCATTTGGGTTGGGGAACACTTCAGTATCAATCCGTTGAATGGCATGGAGGCCCTCCTGCAGGCTGAGGGCATAGTCTCAGAGGGTCTCATTCTCTCCCTGTACCCTGGAAAAGAATATAACCATTGGCATTGACAGGCTCTTGGGGCCAAAGATATGGTTCAGCCTTTGTTCTGCAGTTGCCTTTTCTTCATTTGGCCTGGAGGATGCCTCCTAGTGGGCAATATCTTAGAGTTGTGCTATCAGGATCTTGACTCTCTGAGCTTCAGGCAGGTCATACAGTGAGAAGAAGGATTTCAACTTGTCAGTGAACTCATGCAGCTTGTCAGTGTTTGGATCCATTACTTCTCCCATTAAGCACGGGAGCCATGGTGCTGTGTAATAGTAGTGAATCATCATTAATGGCATTAACAGCAAGTCCCAGACTCCTCCTGAGGACCCTACTTCTTTTTTAGGGCAGATCTCTTCTCTTGCAGGCATTTTGGTATGGGTAGCTTCAAGCTTTGGACTCCTTGATGTTTCTTATCCTGCATGCAGCACCAAATGTAGGGGGCCAGAAGGTTCCTGGTGGAATGGAGTTCATGACTCCCTAACAATTCCAGGATAGGCCAGATGAATCTGGAAGGAGAGGCACAAAACTTACTAAGGGACCAAGATGGGAAAGGTTTATTTACAAGGGATGAGAAGAATACAAAATAACAATTTTCTACCACACAACAGGATACTAGAACAGACAACAAAACAATATGATCAGGACCAACAATTGGTTGAACCAAAAACAGGGTGTTAACCCCTTTAAGTTCAAGTCCTGTGTGCACTTGGCCGAGATGGCAAACAGCTGACGAACAAAGCTTGGGCTTTGTGATGAGTTGGCTGATCAGCAAGTGGGCATTGACCCCACATACAGCTTTTATAAACAGGAAAATGACTCTTCATCATCCCTGAACCTCACCAGCACTCACTGATGTCTAGATGGAGGGTGTGACATGGGCCCAGTTAAATGCTGCATGCACTCAGAAATTGCAAGGACCCCCAGGGCTCAACACCCTGGTAGTAGTGAAGGAGCCCCCAAGCCAGCATTTGCATCCACAGGCCCCTGAATTTTCCCAGGCCCTGAAGAACATCACAGAAAAAGAACCAGATTGAGTCTGGGCCACCATGACCAATATCAGTTGTCAGAGCATGCAGGCAGCACCCCCTCCATCCAGACATCAGTCCTGGTAGTGGAACCACTGAAAGGAAGAAAGGACCCCTTCTCATGCAGACCCTGAGTCACCGGCCAGTCAAAGAATGTGTACAGACCCAGATGACAGGAAGGAGTCAGATGACGCCTATGATCAGGAAACATCATTACTCATAGGAGAGCGAGTGCTGGTGAGGTCCTGGGGTGATGAAGAGACATCTTCAAGTTGGGACCTTGACCTCTATGTCATTATAGATACATAGATACATAGACAGTTCCAGTAGATAAGGGCCTATGGCCCACCGAGTCAGTCCATTTAAGTTTGTAAGTTCAGTTTATGTTTTCCAGGAAGTCTGTTGCCCCTTACCCCTGACCTCCAGAATTCCTTTATGTCTATCCCATGCATTCTTAAATCCCGTGATTGTTTCAGCCCCCACCACTTCCTCTGGCAGGGTGTTCCACTTGTCCACCACCCGCTCTGTGAAGAAATTCTTCCTCACGCTTCCTCTGAATCGCCCCTCCTCCAACTTCATCCCATGCCCTCTAGTCCTGGAACATCTTTTTCGCTTAAAAATAGTGCATTCCTGCACCCTGTTCCTCCCCTGTAAGATACTTGTATGTCTCTATCATATCCCTCTCTCCTCCTCTCCTCCAGGAGTACATGTTCAGTGCCTTCAACCTGTCCTCATAGGACTTGTGATGCAATCCATGCACCATCTTTGTTGCCCTCCTCTGAACCTTCTCTACCCTGTCTATGTCCTTACGTGGTAAGGTCTCCAGAACTGCACAGTGTACTCCAGGTGCGGCCTCACTAGTGTCTTGTATAGTGGAATTATGACCTCCCTTTTCCTGCTGGTGATGCCCTCGCCTATGCATCCCAGCATCCTATTTGCTTTACCTGCTGCCTTGTCACACTGTTTCCTGCCTTGAGGTCATCAGAGATGATAACTCCAAGATCCCTTTCCTGCTTGTGCATGCTATATCCTCACCCCCTAACTGATATATTGTGCCAGGGTTTTTGTGCCCCATATGCATTATCTTGCACTTCCTTGCATTGAATTTCAACTGCCAAACCCTGACCATTCTTCAAGTTTCTGCAGGTCCCTTCTCATTCTGTCTACACCTCTGGTGTGTCTACTCTATTACAGAGCTTTGTGTCATCAGCGAACAGTGAAATTCTGCCTTCTAGGTCCCATGAATGTCACTGATGAAGATATTGAATAGTACCGGTCCCAGCACTGATCCCTGTGGTACCCCACTGGTCACTCTTCCCTCTGTGGAGTGACAGCCATTTACCACCACCCTCTGTGTCCTGCAGCCCAGCCAGTTACCTACCCACCCTCTACTGTCCTGCCCACACCCATATTCCCCAGTTTGTGCAATAGTCTTCTATGTGGCACACTGTCAAAGGCCTTGCTGAAGTCCAGATAGGCCATGTCCACTGCCCTCCTGATCCACCTCCCAGTCACCCAGTCAAAAATTCAATGAGGTTGGTCTGACATGACCTTCCCTGGTGAAACCATGCTGCCTTGGGTCCTGTAGTCCATTGACAACCAGATGTTCCACCAATCTCTCCTTCAGTAGTGCTTCCATGATCTTCCCCACTACCGAGGTGAGGCTGACTGGTCTGTAGTTCCTGCTTCCTCTTTGTTCCCACTTTTGTATAAGGGGACTACATCTGCTATTCTCCAGTCTTTGGGTACCTCCCCTGTTTCTAGTGATCGGCTAAACAGGATAGCAAGAGGTTCAGCCACCACCTCTCTTAGTTCTTTAAGGACCCTGGGGTGCACCCCACCTGGCCCCATTGCTTTATCAACTCTTATTACTTCCAGTTCCTTCAGGACCCTTTCTCGTGTAAAGGGACTTGTGTCCATTTCTGCACCATTCTCACACCTTGTACTCCATTCAGACCCATTACCCTCCTCTTCCTCAGTAAAGAGTGAGCATAAATACCTGTTCAATATGTCAGCTTTACTGTTGTCATCCTCCACACAGCCCCCATCCTCCCTCTTCAGTCTCACTATCCCTCCCTTTGCCTTTCTTTTTTCACTTATGTACCTGTAAAAGGTTTTGTCCCTCTACCACTGATTTTGCAATGTGTTCTTCTGTCTGAGCTTTGGCTTCCCTTACTGACCTCCCTGCCTCCCTTTGCTTCACCTTGTACTTCTCCCTATCCCCTTCTGCCTGTGTCTTTTTGTATTGCCTGAATGCAGTCTTTTTGGCTTTCACTTTCTTATACCTCTTTGGAAAACCATAATGGTCTCCTCTTCCTTTCCTCTTGCTAACCTGCTTAATACATAATTCTGTTGCTCTTGTAATCCCCATTTTAAATACTTCCCACTGTTCCTCAACCCCTGATTCCTGCCCCATTCCCTTAATGCCTCTTTCAAGTATCTCCCATTTTCTCAAAGTTTGCCCCTAAAATCCAGGATACGTGTTTTTGTGTGGTTTGGTTCTGCTCTTTCTGTGATTTCAAACCACAGTGACTGGTGGTCACTGTTCCCCAGGTGCTCCCCACTCTTACCCCATCACACTGTCCCTGTTTGTGAGCACAAGGTCCAGTATTGCCTTCTGCCGAGTTGGTTCCATGACAGTTGCTTGAGGAAGGCACCCTGAAGGAGTCCAGGATAAATCTGCTCCTAGTTGATGCTGCTGCTGGGATGCTCCAGTCCACATCTGGAATATTGAAGTCTCCAACCAGTACTACCTCACCCTTGTCTGCCATCCTCTGGATGGCTAGCATCAACTCTATCTGTTTCTTCCTCCTGGGCTGGTGGTCTATAGACCACACCATGTGAGATGGCTGGCCCCATTTTCCTTTCCAGCAACCCACAGTATCTCTCCCCATTTTTGTTCCTCCTGGATCTCTGTGGCCCTTATGTCATTTTTCACATACAGTGCCACTCCTCCTCCCTTCCTGCCTGCCCTGTCTCTTCTGAATATGTTGTAGCCAGGTATGGCCAACTCCCAGCCATGGTTATCATTACACCAGGTTTCAGTGATGGCCACAATGTCTAGTCTGACTGCACCATGACAGCCTCCAGATCTTCCATCTTGTTGGTAAGGCTCCTGGCATTTGCACATGACTTTCATGATTTGACCTCCTAGACTGTTTATCATTCTACCCAGCCCTTCCTTGGTTGTCCTTTATCCCTGGTTCACCTTGCTGTCTGCCCTTCTGCTGAATTTTGCCCCTATTCTGCCTATCCACCTCCTGAGCTAATCTCCATCTTTTGCACTCGGCTAACCTCCACATCCTTTCCTTCCATTTCTCTGGTACCTCTATTTGGTTGTCCCTGTTTGGCAGTGTGGCATATGAGTTCTTGGAGGAATAGGATCTGGGATGTGCCTCTGCCTGACTGGTCTAACCCTCCTGAGCCCACTGTCATCCAAGTACTCCTCGTTCTCTGCATCCTTTGAGGCAGCTGCATTGGACTGAGTGGTCTCTGGATAGGGTGATGGTACTCCTGACCCAGTTGCTTCTGCTCTGAGTCTGGCTACCTCTCATCCCACAGTCCAGAAAGATGCATGCAGATAGGGCAGCACCTCAGTGTCCAGAAGATCTGCCTGAATATGGCTGCCCCACAGCCACTGCATTGCACCACTCCCACATTATAGTGCAATTATACTGCTATTCCACTACTTGTCTGCTACTGAAGCTCTCCTAGTTCCCTTTTTATTAATTTACTGTCCTAAAAATCCTGCCACTGTTCCTCTATAATAATTGAAAATACATACACTTCTATCTCACCTCTTTATCCTTACCATCAAAAGGTAACTACAATCACAATAATCAACCTTCTACTAATACAGATTCTATCACAGAATCAGAGCACAATGCAAAAACATCTGCTACTTAGCAACAACAAACAGATGACAACAAACCAAGTTGATGTAGCTTTTTTTAAAATAGAAAATGTAGTTGTTTAAACCAATAGAAATCAGCAGTTCCAAAAGCACCTTGAACTACAAGAAAGAACACAGTACCACACCTCTGCCACAATAACTAAACAGTTCTAAAACATTGGAGAAAGAAGAGAAAATCAGAGACTGAGCAAAAGATACAATGTACTATAAAGTATTAGGCAATAGGTATACTCAGCTGTTTAACAAAGAAAATAAAGTACCTACCAAAACAGACAGGATACCCACAATTGATACTTAGGTTCTCAATATCAGACACCACCAAAGGCACATACAGAAAGGGTTTAAACTATAGTATTAAAATTAACCACATCAGAGTAGAAAGATCACACTAAATAAATGAGTTGATCCTTCTGACTTCCAACAAATATCTACCACACAAATTTTATATCTTCCTGGAGCCTACAGGGTTGTCTTTCACAATCACCTAAATTTACATAAAACAAAACAATTTTTAAACTGAAAATTATATCAAAAAGCACTTAGCTTTGGGAGCTCTTCTCAAACACAGCCAGTCAGTTCAGAGTTCTAGAATCAGAACTAGTTCTAGTTCTAATCAGTTCTAGAATCATTGTGGGTGTCTCTTTCCCCACACTGCATAGCTACCAGCTCCAGACCTGGGATGGAACGCAAAGGCTAGTACACCAAATGCATCTGAAGTCCTGCACGGTTTCTGCCAAGACTAAAGGACGGATCAACAAGGAGAGGCATGAACCACTCCTGAAAGGTATCTTGAGGCCATCCATTCCTCTTCTTGGTTCATTTGCTCGATAGGTTAAAAATGTAACAGTCAACCAGGTAGAAATTAATGTTTTATGTAGACTAGTTAAATAGTTTTATAGCCATATAGCTTGTGTTTTACAGCTCACAATGGTAACTAAACCCCTATACATGGGGAGATGTATGTTTAAGGGGGAGCAAATTGTAGTGCCCCAAAGTTAGAGGGCACAGCAACAAAATAAAATGGGACCTCTCCCCTCAACATGGGGATTTTCCTTTATCCCCATTCCCCTCCATCTGCTTCCATTCCATTTCATCCCCCTGTCCCGTCCTTTGTCTGTTTGTGCTATTTCATGCTGAGAAGAGTGGCCATGAGCAAGAGACCCATCCTCCCAAATGACGGTGCCCCAATCCGGAGGGCTGCTCACCAAAACTTCTTCTGCCTTATAAATGAGCTGGGGAGTGGCTAACTTGGGAGTCAGTAGCCCAGTGAGGAGGGTGGAGGATGCAGGGAGCATGGCCATCAGAGCATACCTTAAGGTTGGTCTGTGGTTCCTATGACATCGCTTCCCTCCACAGAGAAACCAGGCAGTAGCAGCACAGTCAGTCAGGTGGGAGTGTGGCTCCCTAACATGATCTGACCTTCTCTTGCTCTCTCTCCTGAGCCATGGTAGGAGCAGATTTTAGGGGGATCAAGATGTGCCACAACAAATTGGTCCAGGCAGGCTCCCCGGCTGCCTGTCCAGATCCCTTTTGTGACTGAGGCAGTCCCAGGACATGGTGGTGAGTGGGCGAAGTGTACAAGTCTTTGTTTACTCTTGTGCCACAGGCACCGGGAAGAGAAAGAAAGAAAGAAAAGAAAAGAAAGAAAGAAAGAAAGAAAGAAAGAAAGAAAGAAAGAAAGAAAGAAAGAAAGAAAGAAAGAAAGAAAGCGGTGTCTAAAATTAAAAGGACTAGAGACCACATTTTAGTAAAAAGGTGGCATACTGAGCTCACTGGGTGGGCTGACTGCCCTAAAGAAAAGGGGGGAGCCAGGGATAGTGGGCAGAGTGTCCACAGAGGAAGGGAGAAGCCTCAGGTGTGGCCAGAACCCATGGAGTTATTTTATTTTATTTAGTTAAAAAGGGGCAAGAAGAGGCACAAAAGGGCCAGAGCCCACAACTTTATTTTGTTTGTTGAGGACAGGATGCCACAATCTTAAAAGCCCCAGGGAAAAAAGGGACAGAAAGGGAAAGGAGCAGACCAGGGGCACAGTGGGCTTGAGGCCCCTGGGTTCTGCGTGGGTGCCATTCTGCACCAAGGGGCAGGGACAGGGAAGTAAGGCCCAGGCCCAACTACCTGGAAGGGAGGGAGGGGGCTAGCTGTAAGGGCTGTCCTTCAGGAATTTTAATTAGTAGGCAGGACTGGACAAAGCTCTACATGAGTGTAGTGGCACAATTAATATTCATGAGGAAGGCGGGGGCTAGGCTAGGAAGTCCCACGGGCCCAATGATAGGGGTGTTCCTCAATATTAATGAAGGAGTTGGCTTGACAGAAATAACTGCAGCAGAGAAGAACCTTAAAGGTACAGCACTAGCTTGGGTGGGGATGGGGAATGGTCCTATGGCCTAAGTTGCCCAAGGAGTTATGTGGAGGTGTTCTGAGCCCCACCTGACCCACATTGTGCTGTAGTTTGCCTGGTGCCCCCTATAGACTGCATCCATTTCAAGAGCAAAATTGTTTGCCAAAACACTGAACTGTTGCCTTTACAACTGTAACTGTGTTATCGAATTCAGTCCCTGTGTACTCGACGTCCAGCTTCACCTTTGTTGCCCAGACCAGCTTCTTCAGAGTCCAATGCCAACCCAAGGAGGTCCCCAGCCCATCCTCCATCTGCATCAGAACTGTCTTTTGTGATGTCAACCTGCCTCAAAGCTCCACCACAGTGCTCCTGCAGCAGCCCTGCGATGGACCTGCCAGTGGTTGTTGCTGTAGATTGTCCAGAGAACCAAGTCTTGAGCTTCTTGCCCAGATCTTATCCTACTAGATGTTCTCAGGACACATACCACAGCTGGCCAAAGAGCTGTCTCATACGACCTCCCAAACATTTGGAACCAACTACAAGCCATGCTGAAGCTAACCAGCATCGTATCAATTAACTCCTACAAAACACTATCTATCTCTAAATTAAAAGAATATGTAGACGCTACTAGGCCCCCAATGCCAAGTCAACTTCCTAGGTACCAACTGGTCCTCTACTTATTAAGCTGAAATGTGTTGCATAACTTAGGGCAAGGTTAAAGCTGGAATGTACTGCATATATAGCATAAGGATTTCTATTGTGTATACCTCTTGTATTATACATTTTTTCTTTGTTGTTCTACATTTTATATCTCCTGTCTATGTAATTGCAAACTGTATGTGTATGTGCCTCAGGACCTCCTTGTGAATGAGCTTGCTCAACGGAGTCTTTCCTGCAATAAACTTGAACTTGAACTTGGTAAGTGTAGAGAGCCACTAGTCAGGTATCCAGGAGTGAGTCAGCTTAGGAGCTTCCCCAGCTCAAGCATGAGGGACTGCAGTTAGTGTAGTGCATGCTCCTTTCTTATTTTGCTGGCTGTCCATATGTGTGTTCCTGTGTTGCTCTGCAGAGGCCACCAGGGGGTTGCTTTGCCAGCAGTCTTCTTGTTGGAAGATTGTCTGGGTGCTGGGGATCTGCCAGTGGTTGTTGCTGTAGATTGTCCAGAGAACCAAGTCTTGAGCTTCTTGCCCAGAGCAGCACAGGATCACCAGGTTCTTCACTTTCCAGCTAGCAGTACTGCTCTTGATGTTCTTTTCATGTGGGGGATGCCCTGTATGGCCTGTTTTTAAAACCACTTTGTGGGGTCAATGCCCACTTGCTGATCAGCCAACTCATCACAAAGCCAAAGCTTGGTTCATCTGCCATTTGTCATCTTGGCCTAGTGACACATGACTTGGACTAAAAGGGGTTAACCCCCTGTCCTTGGTTAGACCAATTGTTGACCCTGATCATATTGTTTTGTCGTTTGTTCTGGTATCCTGTAGTGTGGTAGAAAACCATTATTTTGTATTCTTCTCGTCCCTTGTAAATAAATCTTTCCCATATTCTTCCCTGAGTAAGCTTCCTGGCTCTCCTTCCGATTTGTCTGGCCTATCCTGGAATTGTTAGGGAGTCATGAACCCCATTCCACCAGGAACCTTCTAGCCCCCTACAGGAACACCAAAGACTGACCAGAACTGAACATGCTGTGTGTAGTGTGGGCAGTCCTACAGCTCCAACCACCAGACGGACCACTGGGCGGGCTTGCAGCAGGCACTGCTGTGTGAAAGACTGACAGATGCTTTTATGCCAGGGGTCTGGGCTTACAGTGTGCATAGTTCTGGAGACTGGGACTAACATCCATGGGTCCAATACTGTCTAGTATCCAAAGTAGGATAAACATATTCATGCAATTGACATGGATGCAGAAGAATTGTGATAAATCTATTTATTTCCACTGATGTGTGATAATTCATGGAACCTTAGATTTATTCCACCCCCTCTGTCAATCAACCACCACCAACATTTCATCTTCACTTTCATTTTTATGTTGATTGTGCGCATGCACAAGAAACATACTGTATTGCAGCAGCTTTCTCCAGAAGCAGGTTGTGGAGGCGTTGCACTGTTGTGGCCAATGCCCCCACAGCCTTTAAAGGCTTGGCCCACTTCCCCCAATGCCATGGCATGCTGCTGCTGCCACTAGTTCAGCCAGCGTGCCACAACTTTCTAATGTTTTAGCCGCTGCAATCATGGGCTGCCTCATCATTGCAGCATCAGCCATTTGCTGCAATGAGGGAGTGACCCATCATTGCAGGGTGGAACTCTGAAACACTGATATTGTTTATGAACATGGCAGCGGCTTGCTGCTGTGTTCACAAACAATATTAACCCCCTGCCGAGGGGTTGCCCAATCCCCCTCGGCAGCATGTGCCCACCCCCACCGTGTTTGTTTGCCAATGAGGGCCCCAATCCCCATCGACTTCAGTGCCATAAGGTTTATGTTGCCGATGGGGGAGCCCACTCCCCGTCGGCATTATGTAACTCCCCCCCCATATTGTCTGCCAATGGGGTGCCCAATCATTGGCATAATCGTAACACCCCTTTTCTTGTGTGCTGATGGGGGTACCCAACTCCCCATCGACTACAGTTGCCCCTCAAACAGAATACTCCATTGGCATGCTGAGAGCCCACCCCAGCATGCCACATGCCCCTGTAAAATTAAAAAACATTCCCTCGATGTCATTTTTTTTTTACCTGTAAAAAAGGAAACAGTCCCTCGGCGGTCTCCCTGCCCCCCTCCCACAATCCACGCACACCCACTGCGCACCCTGCCTCCCCACACACCCCTCACCCCATACTTACCTCCGGAGTCCAGCACGAAGATCTTCGGTGGACCGGGAACACGTCTTCACTCTGCAAAGCTGACCGCAAACTGAGGAAATGCCAGTAAGCTGTATAATGGAATAAATAGGGGTTTTTAAACTTTGATGCATATCTCAGGCATTTTTTGGAATTTTGGAACCAAATTTTCAACATGGGGTTTTTGGGACCCCTCCTCATGAATTATGGCACTGTCATTGTGTTATTTGGCCCCAAAGGTGATTTCGCGGTCACTGTGCGGAATCCCCTTTCGGAACTGGTTAACGAAATGACAGTGCCAGTGTTCATGGTAGGGCTCAAAAAGTCTATTCTGCAAATTTGGTGGGAAAACTAAAATGATCAGCGACAAGCGCATTGCACAGTTGCTATGCACGCCGTAACTTTGCAATTTGCAATATTTTCATGCCAGATTTTCAACATTCAAAAACCAAAAAGTTCCAGGGGAAATCTGTGTAAAGCTTGGCAAAGGAGGCTAAATTGTAGATTATGCCCTAGGGCAAAGTATAGTACTGTATAGGCAATTCTCTTATTACATTTTTTGATTATTTTCATAAAAGTTTTTATATTTAATTCGTAATATTTTTGTGTAGATAATAGTATAAACAGCTGAGGAAAATAAGCATATAAAAAGCTTTTGTATAAAATGTCATTATAAAATTCAAATTTCAATGTACGGGAGAGCCATATATGGCTACGCATGTACTTAAAAATATTTTACATGTCTTAACAGTCCCCCAGAAGAAGCAGCACTGGCGAAACGTTGGGGCACAGATGAAAATATTGAAAATAATAAAGAAAAGAAGTGATTTCAAATCTTTGGTGTTTGGCTTAGTCCTGAGTTGGTGCCCTGAATTTTTTGTTAGATTTTCAACATTGGCATTTTTTCAGACCCCCTTGTGAACAGTACAGCTGTAATTTTCTACATCCTGGCCAAAATGTGTTTTTGCACTTCCGGCGTAGAATATCACGGTTGCTGTGGGAAATCAGTGTTCAGGACAGATTAAGAAAATGACAGTGGCACTGTTCATGAGCAGAGATCCTAAAATGCCTATGGTGAAAATTTGGGTGATGATACTCCATAAAATGACTGTGTTACGAGTGTGCATTGCGCAGTTTGCACACATGCTCGTAACTTCACGAATTTATATTATTTTCACTCCAGATTTTCAACATTGCCATTGTTCTGCACCTCCTTATGAACAGTGCAGCTGTCATTTTTCACATCCTGGCCGAAATGTGGTTTTGTCGTTCTGGCGCAGAATAGAGTGGTTACTGTGGCAAATCCATGTTTGGGACATGTTATGAAAATGACAGTGACACTGTTCATTAGCAGAGGTCCTAAAATGCCTATGTTGAAAATTTGGTGATGAAAGTCCTTAAAATGAGTGTGTTATGAATGTGCATTGTGCAGTTTCCACACACGCTTGTACCTTCACAACTTTGCAATATTTTCACTCCAGATTTTTAGCATTGCCATTTTGCCACACCTCCTTATGAACAGTGCAGCTGTCATTTTTCACATCCTGGCCGAAATGTGTTTTCGTTCTTCCAGTGCACAATTGCGCGGTCGGTGTGGGAAATCAGTGTTTGGGACATATTAAGAAAATCACACTGACACACAGTTCATGAGCAGAGGTCCTAAAATGCCTATGCTGAAAATTTTGTGATGCAGCTTCATAAAATGACTGTGTTATGAGCGTGTGTTGTGCAGGTTCCACTCACCATTGTAAGTTTGCAAATTAGTAATATTTTCATGCCAGATTTTCAACACTGGCATTTGTTCACACCTCTTTATGAACAGTACAGCTGTCATTTTTCACATCCTGGCCGAAATGTGTTTCTGCGCTTCCGGCACAGAATACCGCAGTCGCTGTCAGAAATCAGTGTTTGGGACAGATTAGCATCGAGCGACTGGGGGGGGGGAGTGACTAAGCTCAATTGAACTCTGTCAGGACTGCTGCATATTTCTTTGTGGGCAGGAAAAGGTGAAAATGCAGGGAGGAGCCCAGTACAAAAGGGCAGCCTGTAGTGCCGGGAGACACAGAATGAGTGAGTGAGGGAGGGCGAGTGAGTGAGTGAGTGAGCTCAATGGAGATCATTTGGGACTGCTGTGAATTTCTTTGTGGGCAGAAAAAGGCAGCAACTCATGCAGGGGCTCAGTACAAAAGGGCAGCCTGCATCGGTGGGAGAAACAGAATGAGCGAGTGACAGAGGGGGAGTGAGTGAGCTCAATGGAGCTCTATTGTGACTGCTGCAGATTTCTTTGTGGGCAGAAAAGGGTAGCAATGCAGGCAGGAGCCCAGTACAGAAGGGAAGCCTGCAGCGCCGGCAGAAACAGAATGAGCAAGTGAGACGGGGGAGTGAGTGAACTCAACGGAGCTCTGTCGGGACAGCTGTGGATTTGTTTGTGGGTAGGAAAAGGTTCAAATGCAGGTAGGAGCCCAGTACAAAAGGGCAGCCTGCAGCGCAGGGAGAAACAGAATGAGCGTGTGAGAGAGGTGGAGTGAGTGTGATCAATGGAGGTGTATCGTGACTGCTGCAGATTTCTTTGTGGGCAGGAAAAGGCAGCAATGCAGGCAGGAGCCCAGTACAAAAGGCCAGCCTGCAGTGCCGGCAGAAACGGAACGAGCGACTGAGAGAGGGGGAGTGAGTGAGCTCAATGGAGCTCTGTTGGGACTGCTACAGATTTCTTTGTGGGCAGAAAAAGGCAGCAATGCACGCAGGGGCCCAGTACAAAAGGGCAGCCTGCAGCGGTGGGAGAAACAGAATGCACGAGTGAGAGATGGGGAATGAGTAAGCGAGTTCAATGGAGCTGTATCATGATTGCTGATTTCTTTGTGGGCAGAAAAGGGTGGCAAAGCAGGTAGGAGCCCAGTACAAAAGGGCAGCCTGCAACGCTGGCAGAAACGGAACGAGCAAGTGAGACAGGGGGAGTGAGTGAGGCCAATTGAGCTCTGTCGGGACTGCTGCAGATTTCTTTGTGGGCAGAAAAAAATGCCAACAGAGGCAGAAGTCCAGTACAAAAGGGCAGCCTGCAGCACCAAGAGAAATGGAACGAGTGAGTGAGACGGGGGAGTGAGAGAGCTCAACGGAGGTCTATCATGACTGCTGCGGATTTCTTAGTGGGCAGGAAAAGGCGGCAACGTAGGTAGGAGCCCAGTACAAAAGGCCAGCCTGCAGCCCCAGCAGAAATGGAATGAGCGAGTGAGAGAGGGGGAGTGAGCAACCTCAATGGAGCTGTGTTAGGACTACTGCACATGTCTTTGTGGGCAGACAAAGCCAGCAATGCAGGCAGGAACCCAGTACAAAAGGGCAGCCTGCAGCAGTGGGAGGTACAGAATGAGCGAGTGAGGGAGGGGGAGCGAGTGAGCTCAACGGAGCTCTTTTGGGACTGCTGTGGATTTCTTTGTGGGCAGAAAAAGCCAGCAATGCATGCAGGGGCCCAGTACAAAAGGGCAACTTGCAGCAGCGGAAGAAACAGAACGAATGAGTGAGAGAGGGGAGTGAGTGAACAAGCTCAATGGAGCTCTATCGTGACTGCTGCAGATTTCTTTGTGGCCAGAAGAATGCGGCAATGCAGGCAGGAGCCCAGCACTGACAGAAATGGAATGAGCGAGTGAGAAAGGGGGAGTGAGCGACCTCAATGGAGGTCTGTCGGGACTGCTGAGATTTCTTTGTGGGCAGAAAAAGTTGCCAACAGAAGCAGAAGACCACTATAAAATGGCAGCTTGCAGCACCAGGAGAAACAGAATGAGCAAGTGAGACAAGAGGAGTGAGTGACCTCACCAGAGCTCTATTGGGACAGCTGCAGATTTCTTTTTGGGCAGAAAAAGGTGCCAACGCAGGCAGAAGCCCAGTACAAAAGGGCAGCCTGCAGCACCGGAAGAAACACAATGAGCGAGTGAGAGAGGGGGAGTGAGCGAGCTCAACGAAGCTCTATCGTGACTGCTGTGGATTTCTTTGTCGGCATAAAAAGGCGGCAATGCAGGCTGGAGCCCAGTACAAAAGGCCAGCCTGCAGCACCAGCAGAAACTGAATGAGCAAGAGAGGGAGAGTGAGCTAGCTCAACGGACCTGTGTCAAGACTGCTGCAGATTTCTTTGTGGGCAGAAGAAGCTGCCAAGAGAGGCGGGAGCCCAGTACAAAAGGGCAGCCTTATGCGCCAGCAGAAACAGAATGAGCGAGTGAGAGAGGGGGAGTGACCCACCTCAACAGAGCTCTGTTGGGATAGCTGCAGATTTCTTTGTGGCCAGAAAAATGTGCCAATGCAGGCAGGAGCCCAGTACAAAAGAGCAGCCTGCAGCACTGGGAGAAACAGAACGAGAGAGTGACACAGGGGCAGTGAGCGAGCTCAACGGACTAACGCAATCAACATTCGGCATTGACAAATGCTTTTTTGAACTGCTGCTTACCTTCTACCATTCTGCAAGCAACCTCAGTTCTAAAAACATTCATTGTCAATAGACGGCACCTTTCCAAATGCAATGTAAAATAAAATTACCTTTTGTTTTCTCCCATTCCTTTTTCCTGTAGGTAGCAGCTGCAACCTCCTTTAGCACTCCCTGTCCACAATGTGCTGCACTTCATGCAACCCGCATGCCTATTGGCTCACCACATCAAACACCCTCACTCGCTCATCCCTCCCCCACCACATTTAGCCCAAACCTTCTACGTTTCCCTCTACTGTAGCCCACAGGACACAGACATGAAAAATAAAACTAATTGCTCCTTCATAGAGCCTCTGGAACTGCCGCCAAACTGCATTTACTCTACCAAGCTGCTGCCAAGCTACACTCCTGCTCACTCTCCTGAAATTCTTCTCTGCTCACTCGACCTCCAAAAATGTGCACATTTATGTTCAGAATTTCTCAGCGTTACTGCAGCCCCTCAGCTTTGGCAGTGTGAGGTCTGATGTTCGGCATGTGAAAATGCCTATCTCCTGCTGTGCCTAGGTGTCAGCATGAGTGAAATGTAAGTATGACCAGGAATGCCTCTGGCCACTGATCATAGGCAGGATTCAGAAGAGCAGACCGGTCCATGTGGCCTGATGGCATGTTCAGTGTTCTGGAGTCAAGTGCACAAACATTTTTTGCAACTTTGGTGCATAAATGCCTACAAACGTTTACTATGCAGCTGCAGAAGCCACCCAGGCTTTTGTGGATAGATCCTAAGTCTAGCAATTGTGTATTCATATTAGCTAAGTGAGGAGGCTGGCCTATCGGTGCAGTGGGAGTGCTACCCCTCATGACACCAGTGACCCACATCTAGGAGCAGACCGAGGTCTTTGGAAGCCAGCCAAAGGGAGGAGGCTTGAGCATCCCAAAGAATGCTCTCCTCTGGGGCGAGAGGTCAGTGAGCTCCACCACAATATCGCCACCTAGGTGACCTTGGGTGGTGATGCAGGCGGAAATGGTAAGTGGTAGGGCGACGGTCCCCAAAGGCAGACATTCAGAATGCTCACATGCAGGAAGTCAAGCTACCAACTCTGTGGAGTGTTCTGGGGGCTGAAGGAAAAAAAGACAGAAATACCAGCTGGCTGAAACAGGAAGATGCCACAGCATCTTACAGATCCCACACTACCTAGGAGGCACAAGTTGGGGAGAGGCTGACCAAGTGAGGCATCTTTAGGGGGCATGAGGTACTCCCAAAAGCTCTGCCACAGGGGCAATCTGGGAAGGAACAGTTGTACCCATTAAAAAGATAAGTACCAGAGATGGAGGGTAATGGGGCTGGGGGAGCTGACAGCAGAAGGAGGCAAGTCAGTGTGACAGGGGTCAAAGAGCAGAAAGTTAAAAAAAGCATCATGTAAGTAAGTTTTTCCGAAGGTGCGTGTGCCTACAGAAAAGAATGTGTCTTGGAATGCATTTTTCAGTTTGAGTTTATCAGGGATTTCACCTGCATGTGAAGGAGGATGTCTGTGCATGCTGGAGCTCGTGAATTCCAGTTGTTTAATTATGGAAAGGTCTAATTAATTAAGATTTCATTTTGAGGAGAAACCAGATGGCAACACAAGGCCACACATTTCCTGCAGTCTCACATTCTGTCCTTACCAAAAAGGCAATGCTTAATACTGTTCATTTTAATAACTTTCTGTTCATTGTAGTTTTTATTAATACAGGCTAGCACAAGCAAAAATACACACCTGAACTAGGACAGAAGAATCAGCTCTGTGTCTAAAAAGGACATGTACCTTGTGCTGTGTGTTTTCTACTGCAATGTAATGTGAAATAATGGAACTAGACAGATGCAACTGCAGTTTTGATATTCGAGGTTCCTCGGCACATGCCTCCATGAAAAAACAGAAAGATTAATATCAAGGTGATGCATACATGAATCCCTCCTGTCATTTTTCTTTGGAGACCCAGTCATGAAGTTTTTCTCTTTTCCACCTACAGTCCTTTGCTGCCTCCAGACAGCATATATACCACTCCGTGTACATGCTCATAATTAAGTTATATAACAGTTATGCTGCAGAAACTGTCATCCTTTTGATGAGTATTAGTGCTGCTCTAAGTAAAAAAAAGTTTGATTTTGATAACAAGTTGCCCTTAAAGCAGAATTGCGCTGACTCTGTAAGCTATTTGATATACATTTCTTCACTGTAAAATTAATTCCACTTGAGCCAATGTTCATTCACAGTTGTCCTCCACAGTAGCAACCAATGCAGTTTTCACAATAACACAATATTAATATGTATAAAAATAACATTTTAAAAAAATCCCAACAGTAAGCAGTCATGGAAAATATAGTAGTCCATGCAGTATTGTACCTCAGTCATTCTGTCATTCCAGCAGTCATATGCCACAGTTTCAGCCTGTCATCTGTAGAAGCTGTGTGCCAAGTAGGTTCACATTCTGTTATTGCTGCTGGCCTTTTAGTAAATTCAGTGGGTGTTTCTAGTTTCAGTACTTGTGGTACTATAAGTACCATTTTAAAACTGTACGATGTAGTTTCCTTCCTTTCTAAGCTTTTCCATTGTTGTCACAATGCATCCATGTTATACTGTAGAACTATTGTACTGTATTTGGTTGAAGTAAGCAGTAAGTCACGACGGGGTGTGGGCTATTGTCTGATAAATGCATGACCCAAGGTGTGTAGTGAGACCTGAGGTACTTGTGTCAAGTGCCTTCAGCACCTGAGAAGTACCTTTATCAGACACACAACCCACACACCAGAGTGGATTATTGCACTTATAAAATGGGTTCCAAGGAAACATGTTTAAAAAAAAGAATTCAATGCTTTTAAAAAGTGTCTATTTCTGTTAAAGTAGTCTATCATCTTCCATTGCTCCTAGCTAGAGTTTCATTGCTGTTGTCACTAATGAGTTTTTGCCAGTAGAGGATGCTTGGATCTAATGATTGCTTAAGTATTACTGCTGTGCTGTTATTTGGTTTCCCTTCCTACTTCCTCTCCTTGTGTAGTTTTTATAATTTTTGCTTTGCAGAGCCAAAGGCTTGAACGGGCTGTCAATTAGGCCCCACAGAAATCCTATGTTATGCCCCCCCCCCCGATACTGTAAACTGTGGCTTTTGCATAGCACTCAGAGCACAGCTGAGAGCAACAATCCATAAAAGCACCACTTTCACTTTCATCCCTCATGATTGGCACTTGTATTTGATGCTATGGGTGCTGTATTGACTTTTTTATAATGACAATAGAAAATAGAGTGTCTGGGTGCCTGGACTAGTAAGAGATAAATGGAATCTCATGAGGGAGAGAGGCCAGAAACTGTAGTGGTGGCAACATGGGCAGGAAGGATGGCAGCACGGCTGTGGGCAGATGCAGGACAAACCAAATAATGGTAACAACTCAGGGCAGTGGTTCAGAGGCCTGAAAATGTCCCGGAATTGTTACAAAAGGTTAGTTAGTTGAGAACATTCTTGTTTTTTTTTTCATGTCCAGCTATGTCTTATGGGTTTTATTTGTGACGCGTAGAAATGTTAACTAGTGGGTTAGGACAAGTGATGGGTGTTTACCTAAGTAACGTGGCTGCCAGAAATTTTTTTTTTAACTTTCTGGAAGACATGGATATGTGCCACCCTCAGGGTTATTGCTGTATAAATGCATGCCTTGGGGTGGCTCTTGACCAAGCAGGATGCAGTGTTTTCCCTACCCATTTTATAAGTAAGCATAATCCCCTCTGAAGGTGGCATCTAATGGGGAGTTAATGTATGGTTGGGACCGTTGTGGCCCGAGGCCGGAGGCCGAGTGCGTACAATGGTCCAACCATGCATTAATTCCCCATTAAATACCACCTTCAGAGGGGATTAATGCACTTGTAACATGGCTTCTATGACAAACTATGTACTGTTATTGTAATTTTGATCCTATGAATAAGAGAAGTCAGCCACATTTTGCTCCATTTACATTTGTATCTTGCACTTTGTGAACACTGAAGAGACACCTATTTTTTCCTGATGCTGTGAAAACTACACCAACGATAACTATGAGGACAGGATCTCTCAATATACATTTCACGACATTTGTCCGATCTGACCGGCTGTTATTTTATTTGCGATGCTCGGAGGTCTATTGTGTCTTGCTTTGTCCGTTTCGCTATTTACCCGTCTCTCTATCTTACATATTATCTGGCCTCCTGTGTGTGTGTCTCCCCATGGCTCCGATCTTGCTACATTTCCCATGTTTGTCACTGCCATTTTCTGACTTTTCCGCAACTTTCCTCACTCAATTCCAGATCTTCCGACTGCCCTACATGCGTCTACTGGACCTACGATTCCCCTTCTCTGTCTCCTACACTATAGAGCGTCCACATCTCCACTACACTACATTCCCCCCTCTCATGCCTGTTGGGGTGCGTTCGGCTCCAGATATTTCTCCCCGGCTGCTCCTGTCTCCTCGTCCATGTCACTGCTGGCTACCGCTCTACATTTCGCCATCTTCCAATCCCTCTTCTGCCCTGTGTCTATTTCTCCACACTGCTGCCCTCTGCTCCGCGGTTGTCCAAGGTACTTCAATAGCAACACGGCATTATCGTTCCATAATGCCGTGTTGCTCTTGTACCAGCTGACCCACTTCAGCCAACTGTATTCCTTATTTCCCATACTGTTTGTTTTGCCATGCTACAAAGGGACATAAACCACATCAGACAGTCTTAAAACAGTATTCATCACCAGTGGTTAAATCTAAAACATCCACTGATTTTACTAAAATGTTAGTAAAGATGGCACAGTAAAGCACTGGAACCTTTCTGTACAGGAACAGCTTCTTCACCAAACTAGAACTTACACATGTTCGGAGCAGTTCTCCTTTAAGGTGCACTTTTATAACAGCACAAAAACCCTGGCAGTTGCTCTGCATTATCTGCAGACTTGCACTTTGAAAAAGATACTGGATTTTTGAAACACTTAGATAGCCACAAGCCCCAGTGCTCTGACAATACAGTGCATGGGGCTTTTGGTGATCCAATGGGATTTTCTATCCCATGCTGGCAACTTTCACAAAATAGACCAACTTTTTCTGGTTTAACCTGTGGCAATCCTGGGGGTTGTTTCATGGTGCTTGCAACAGATAGTTGGAGCAACCTGCCATAAATCGTTCAAACTGCTGCAACTGCTCCCAAGATTGCAAAGAGTTCGGTTCACCACTAGAACCTAAGTTTGGTGGCGCAGGGCTGAATGCAAGCCCTGCTTCTCCCTTCAAAAATCCTGCCCACTCCTGTATTTTATAGGTAGTTTAGAGGAAGCAGGGATAAAATGTGATTGTTTTAATCAATGTTGTTATGTTTTCAATAAGGATATCGGTTCCCTGTGTTTTTCCCATTCTGATTTGATTCTTTTGGAGGAACAGGGTAGGCACAAAAAGGATACGTTTTCTGAGCTTACTCAATACAAATGCCATTATAGGTTCCTCATGTCAGATTCTGTTCACCCAAACCCAGGCCCTGTTAATGTTATTGCTTTAACTGAAACCCTACCATGTATTTCAGTTAATATTGCCATTTAAATGTGCAAAATTTACTTTCAAAATGGGATCATTTCACAGCCTGGACGATTCAACATCAATTTGAAGTTGTTGATTTATCTGGGACATGGCTAACTAATAAAGTCTCAGATCGTATGATTAATTTGGATGGATACACTATCTTTAGATGTGTTAAGAAGGTTAGGAGGGAAGGGAGTGTTTATTTTTTTTTACATCAGGAGTCATTTCAAAGTGATTCCGGATGTTCCTGTTTATAGCTCATCCTCTTTTGATTACCTGTCAGGTGAACTAAAAATCCTTACTCTTGTAATAATGTATGGGAAACGCTTGTTATGTATCGAAAACATACAGATAATTTTCTTGTAATCTCATCGCTATGACGTCAGTGATAAACCTCTCTTAAGTATGTCATAGCGATGAGTTACAAAATGGAATGCCAGCATCAATCATTATTCCTTCTTTAGAACCCGATCGCTAGTCTCCTGCAAGTGTTTGAATTGTTAATTACATTGTCAGTTACCACTTGCCTGAACTAGCGATCGCGATGTCCAGTTCATTGTATTGCTGCCAAAAACTGTATTGCAGTTGAATTAAAAATATTTTCTTCTACCCCAAATCCAGTTACCTTGCTTGCCTCGGCTGAATCACTAGGCCCATCTCGATGGCGGAAGACATGCCGATGTCTCCCAGAACTCCTTGCAGCCTGTTACCATGTGGTGTCCAGCAATGAACCAGATTTCTTCTCACAGGCTACTTTTAAAGTGGCAGTGTTTTTTAAGATAGTTTTAGTGGCTGGTAGATCCCATACACTATAAAATATAATGTATGGGATCGCATTAGTAACCTCACTGTAATCGCTTCTCGAGGTTACCATATCAATGGTTAACCTCTCAAGCTGCGCTCTCGAGGTTTACTACATTGCCATGGTAACCTCTCACAGTGATTACTAATCATCTCCCATACATTATTCTCTATGTTATCTACGCTCCTCCAGGTGCACAGGAAGAGAATCTAAATTTGATTGAAACAATCCAGGATTCATTTCCAACCAACCGAGAATTAATCATACTGGGTGACTTAAAGATGAACTGGATGTGATGGGATTACTTTATGTTTCGGGAGACTGTCACTAATTATAGGTTATCACAGATAATTGATTCCTGTGCTAGGATACATTACAGAACTGGTTATTTATCATTACTAGATTGGATATTGGTTACAGATACTGTACTAATAAGAGTGTTTAATCAGGTGTCTTATCAGATGGAGTCATTGCCCATAGTCCTGTTTATTGTTGTTGGTCAGCTAAAAAGAAAACTGTTCTTCCTGTTATTGTTTTTTCCACCTGTAACCTTAGGAAATTGGACACTGAAACATTTAGGACAGCCATGACCTTGGTCGATTGGTCCAATGTGGAGCAATCAATGGAGGTGAATGAGGCTTTAACCATTTTCTGTTCTCTTTTTAATTCAATTTGTGATTGGCTTATTCCCTTAAGGAGGTCCAGGATCGGGGTAACCAACAACAATGGGTCAACCCTGAGCTCCTGGAATTTATGAGAGAACGTGACAAACTGTGGAAAACCTACATGACATCACCTGGCCCTACCACTCTTGTTGCTTATAAGGTGGCTAGAAATAAATGTAAATCAATGGTCAGGAGGCTTAAGAATTTTTTTTTTCATAAATAGGCAGAGGGAATTTAAAGGGAAAAACATATCTGAAACCCGGAATCTTATTAATGAGCTTATTGGTAACAAACGCTCCTCCCTGGCGCAGTGTTTAAACTCTTTGGATGAGATTATGACTGACACTCATCTTATTGCACAAGAATTTAACAACTTTTTTCTGACTTATCTAAGTACATCTCCAAGGATGCTATAAATCTCATGACTTCCTATAATTCTGTACAGGATTTGGCTTATCCAAAATGCTATTTCAGATCACTAGTCCCAAATTAGGTCTTGAAGAATTTTCTGAAGATGGACCCTCATCCTTCTGTTGGTAAGGATGAGATATGTTTCTAACTCATGAGGATCACTGCTGATATACTGCGTTTCCCTCTTCCTACTATTTTTAATTTGTCACTTTGCTCTTCCTCTTCCCCTAATATTTGGAAAAATTCAGTAGTTGTCCCAATCTTTAAAACTGTGGATCCCACTTATGTACAAAACTATCACTTTATCTTGTTATTGGCACCTCTCTTGAAAGTTCTCAGGAGAGTTGTCTTTGACCAAATGATTGAATATTTAACTAAATTAATATTCTCATGCCAGCTCAACATGGATTCAGACCAGGACATAGCACGTCTCTGACTTTGGTGGGGTTCACAAATACAGTCCAGACAGTCCTTGATAAGGGATAGTTAGCTGAGGCTGTGTTCATGGACCTCACTAAGGCCTTTGATTTGGTGAACCACAATTTATTGTTGGCAACTCTTCTAAATCTTAAAATTTCTAATGAAGTTGTTGGCTGGTGTGGGAGTTATTTAAGTGATCAAACTCAGGTTACTAAAATTAGTGTCCCTGTTCCCCCTCTGCTTCTATCTCACTGGGTGTTCTTAAGGGTTCTGTTCTGAGTCCTCTTTTGTTCAGTATTTTCCTGAGCACTCTTCCTTCTGTTTGCACTAGTTCACAACTAGCACTCTACGCTGATGATGCAGTGATCCTCATGAGTGGACCTAATTTTTACACTGTTCAAAGTGACTTGGCTCATGACTTTTTGATGGTCCAGAACTGGTTCAGAAATAACAAACTTGCATTGACTGAAACAAACAAACAAACAAAAAAAAAATCCATGATTTTTTCAAATCCCAGTAAAAGATTGGACAAGGCCCTTGAGCTATTATTATGCGCAATCACTGGTGCAGCCTTATAAACAGGTCAGGCAATTTAAATATTTAGGCCTCATTATAGATTTGGGCATGATCTACGAGCCTCAGATAACCAACATGATTAAAGTGGTCCACCAAAGACTGGGCACCTTATATAGACTGAATCCACTTCTAATCCCATCCACTAAGAAGTTATTGGCTCAAAGTGTTTGCTTCCCGTTATCAATTATGGTTTATTATTTTATTGTTCTGCTGGGTAGGGGTTACTATTGAAGGTCAGAGTTCTATTAAATCAGATAGCTATATTTATTACTTAGCTACCTTCAAAGACACACAATTGTTTTCTATTGAAGCATGCAGGATGGCTGACACTAGAATATCAATATAAATTCCAGTTGGGACACTTAGCTAAAAAGTTTGCATTAAACCTGGTACCCACTACTGTTAGTGCTATCTTTAAAAAACAAAACACTTCATTCTCCACTGGGTAGTCAACTAGATCATTTTTCACTATTCTAAGAATGAAAACTTCATTAGGCCAGAAAGCCATACCATACTCTCTTCCATATTTTTCAACTCCTTGCAGACTATTTTTAGATATTTAAATGTCTGCCTTTTTACTTTTCAAATGAAGCTGTGAGGATTTTTATTTGTTGAGAGTGAATGTAAATGTTTGGTATAACATAATAATATTCGGTAGAATGTTAGTGGAAATATGTGTGTCGATTGTATTTTTATGTTGTTTTATCTATTGTATGTTTTTTTATTTATACTGGTCGCTCTTGAAATCGGGTCTTTGGCCCATGGACGTTCCAGTTTAAATACATAAAACAAATAAACAAACATTAGGAGCATAGAAATATAGTCATTAAAGGGTGGAAGGAACTCAAAGTCCATCAAGTCTTTCCCCCGCCTTCATAAGCAGGGACAAACAAACATTCTGTGTTATCAGGTACTAATGTAAAATAATTTTCCTCCCACTCTACTACAAGGTACCATGTGATTTCCTTGGTATGAAGAAATGGGACCAGACGTACACTGAAGGCCTGTACTTCATGCCCATTGTCTCCAACTTCTATGTGTGTATGGGAAGAAGGCTTTGATGTTATCTGCAGCTCTGATGGCTATCCTGGTTTCTAGACCATCCACGGCTTCATTAACATAGAAACCCAAATAATAACCATGTGAGCCTATTGCTCAGTGGTTATAGTACTGGAATGGTATTCTGGAAGCCTGGGTTCAGTTCCCAGTAGGTTGCATTACTTCTGGCTGGCAGTCTAGCCTAGAGGTAAGAGTAATGAGCTATAAATTAGCATGGTACTGTACATCCAATAGACCTGGGTTTGATTCCCACAGCCTCCAGTTGCATACTGTGTGACTCTGAGCAAGTCATTTAAAGGATTAGTACACCCTCATATCTTGTAAATATTTGTTACTGTGGAGATTTAGCTCAGTGGTAGAGTGCATGCTGTGCATGGATGAGGCCCTGAGTTCAATTACTGACATCTCCCAAAAGTCCATTTCATGCTTCAAAGTCATTCATAAAATACATTCAGTGCCAGCATGTGACTATAGTAGGAGTCTAAAATGTATCTCTGATATAATACATACTAATAATGACATGCATTACTGACTTTGAGTTCTGTGTGTGCTTAAGAATAAAACCCCAGTAAGGTTATCATTTTTACCTCAGAGGATGCCAGGGAGGAGGAACAGATGGACTGTGGTGGGCTCTGAAAGGGTTGTGGTGGTGGGACAGAGGCATATTCCTCAATTGGTACTACATAATTCCTGTGCCACTCTGGTGAGCAGGACTGTTGAAAGGAGGCACTGCGTTAGTGATCAGGGAGGAAGTGAGGGCCCTCCATAGTGGAGATTCCAAGGAGGGTGGCACAGGACACCAGAGGAGGAGGAAGCAACTTCTGGTGGGGGACTCAATTGTGAGAGGATAGATTTGGAAATATGAAAGGGGGGGCAGGTTAGGTGCCTACCATTTGCCTCGGCCCAAAGGGATGGGACATGGATCCTGAGGATCACTAGGGCAGCAGGACAAGAAGGAGAGCTGGATGTCATTGTCCACCTGGGGACTAATGACCTGGCTAGGCACAGGGCTGTGATAGTGCAGGGGGAGTTTAGAGAGCTGGGGAGGGATCTTAGACAGGTAGCTCACGCAGAGTGTCTCGCTGAGGTGCTGCCTGTCTATGACAGGGGTGAGGAAAGGGATCTCCACATCAGGAGCTTCAATTCATGGCTGGAGGAATGATGCAGAGAGGAGAGTTTCAGCTACATTGGGGACTGGTGACCCACCTGGAAGGATAAGGGCCTATACAGGTGTGACGGTTTGCACCCATCCAGGAGGGGAACTGCAGTCCTCAGTGGACAGTTTAAATGTTACTTTAATGAACATTTAAACTAGCTGAGGGGGATGGCAGAAGGAATCAGGAGGCAGAAAATGCCCCCCACCCAGGCTGAAGTAGAGAATAAGGAGAACCCTATGGGAGAGGAATCCCCCATGGTGCAAATTAATAAAGGAAGCAAGATGGTAGAGGTAGAGGGGGAAGAGAAAGGAGGTATTAAAAATAGAGGGGGGAAGGAGGGAGGCCAAAAAGGAAAAAAGGGTGTCAACAAGAAGAGTGAAAATAAAATCTGGAAAGCCACATGTACAAATGCTAGAAGTCTAGGAGGTAAGATTCTGGATCTAGAGGCCATCATGGCAGAGGCTGAGCTGAATAATGCGGCCATTACTGAGTCATGTTGCACTGAAATTCATGACTGGGACATGGCCATAAGAGGCTATACTCTGTTCAGAAAAGACCAGGTAGAAAGAAAAGGAGAGGGAGTGGTGATTTATGTGAGGGAAAGCATTAAAGTAACAGAGATACAGGTGATAAGGGAATAAAGGTGGATGCAGAGGTATTGTGGATCACCCTGGAGATGGGGATTGGAGCCACTAGTTGCACTAGAGTGATCTACAGATGTCCAGCACAGTGGGAGGAATTAGGTAAGGTTCTGGTGGAAGCCATTGGGAAGATGGCAGAAAAGGGGGATGTGCTGCTGGTAGGGGACTGCAACCTGCCAGATGTAGCTTGGAGCCTCTCAGTAGCAGTTTCAGCTAGAAGCAGGGGCATCCTGAACTCTCTGTACGGGGCATTCGTTAAGTAACTTAGTCAGTGAACCCATTTGTGATGTGACAGTATTGGAATAGGTGCTCACTAATAGGGACAGTACTACAGAAGTCAAGGTGGAAGGCCACCTGGGGACCAATGATCACCGTACAGTGTGGTTCAATATAAGGACAGCTGCAGAATAAAACCACACAAGGGCAAGGCTCCTGAACTTCAGGAGAGCAGATTTTATAAAGATGGGTGAATGCTTCAGGGATGACCTTGTGGGGGAGATGGCCTGGGTGGGGTTGAGGAACACTGGGCAAAGCTAAAAGGGAGCACCGTAAAGGCAACAAACCTCTGTGTCAAACAAGTGAGCAAAAACAGGAGGAAAAAGATACCACTATGGTTCTTGAAAGAGGTGGCAGAAAAGGTAAAGGATAAAAGGGTAGCATTCAGAAGGTATAAGGAGATGCAGAGGGAGGAGGGTAGGGAGGTGTATTGGGGAAACAGAGGGAAGCAAGGAAAGCAGTAAGGAGCACAAAGGCGCAAACTGCAGGAGGTAAGAAAAGGGGACAAAACGTTTTTTAGATATGAGTGAAAAGAGAAAGACCTGGGGTGGGATTGTAAGGTTAAAAAGGGAAGGGAGGACGATGCAGAAGGGGGCCAGGAAAAAGCAGACATCCTAAACAAATACTTTTGTTCAGTGTTCACAGAGGAAGGAGAAGAGGAGGGGTCACAAAAAAGTAACAGAAGCTTCAGAGGCAGGGAGGTGGACACTAGTGCTTTTTTTAGGACAGAGTCCTGAAGGGACTCTAATCTGAAGGTGGACAAACCACTGGGGCCTGATGGGGAGCATCCAAGGGTCTTGAGGGAGCTCAGGGAAATACTGGCTTCACCTCTGACAGTCCTGTTTAACAGCTTACTGGAAACAGGCGTGTTTCCAGAGGACTGGAGGAGGGCAGATGTAGTCCCACTACAGAAAAGTGGTAGCAGGGAAGAGCTGGCAATTAAAGGCCAGCCGGCCTGACATCAGTGGTGGGAAAATAAATGTAATCACTGCTGAAGGAAAGGGTTGTGGAATATTTTGAATCCAGTGGGTTACAAGACCCGAGGCAGAATGGTTTCACAAGGGGGAGTTCATGTCAAATGAATCTGATAGATTTCCTTGACTGGGTGACAAAGGATTTAGATCAGGGTGGAGCGGTGGATGTAGCCTACCTAGATTTTAGTAAGGCTTTCAACACCGTTCCATGTAGGAGACTAGTAAGCAAGCTGGGTAGCTTAGGAGTAGGTCCAAAGTTTTATTTATTTATTAGAATTTTGGTAACCAGTTGAGCCCACTGAGACAGTACAGTCCCTTATTCAGGAATGACCCGGGAAGTGCAGTACAAAGACAACGACATGGCAGGTACAGTGGTTACATTTACATCATTTACAATTATAATTACATCATTTACAACTACGCTTACAAATGACATATACACAGACATAGGAAGTTCAGACATTGTGAATACCTACACATGTTTGGAATGCAGAATCACGAGTCATCGGAAACAGGAACAAAGGGACGAGGCAGAAAAGTACAGTAATAGGGCAGATTGGAATTGAGGGAGAGAAGAGCAGGATAAAGTAGAATGTGGGAGGGAGTTCCAGCAAGACACTGCTGAGAAGGCAAATGATCTCCTGCCCACAGCTAACCAGGGTGTGGGCATTAAGAGAAGGGGGAGGGAGGTGGACCTTAGTGCTCGTGGGGATGTCGAAACTGAATAAGTTCACCAAGATGGGAAGGGGGATGTAACAGTGGACCAGCTTGTACATTAGAGTCAAGGTGGCTTACTGGTAAACTAAGCAAGAAATTGGTTAGGGGATCGGTGATGGAGGGTGGTGGTAAATGGAGTTCGCTCCCAGGAAGGGAGGGTGACCAGCTAGGTGCCTCAGGGATCAGTGTTGGGACTGGTTCCATTGCAGATGAGGTAGGAGGGAAGGTCTGCCTCTTTGCGGATGACACCAAAATCTGCAATAAGGTGGACACTCCAGGCGGAGTGGAAAATATAAGCAGAGACCTGAGAAAACTAGAAGAGTGGTCAAGGATATGGCAGCTGGGTTTCAATGCGAAAAAGTGCAACCTCATGCACTTAGGGTACAGAAATCCACAGCAGAGTACAAAAGGGGTAGAACAGTATTGACTACCACCAAACAGGAAAGAGACCTGGGGGTAATCATGTCAGATGACTTAACGGTGGCCAGGCAGTGCAACAAGGCTGTCCTGTCTGTGGTTTGAACCCTCAGTAAGTCAGCAGCCTGTACAGAACTGTTTTTCCCCTCTGCATTGCCTAGTTTGCCAGCAACAATTACCAAGCAAGAGGACTGCATATTCCGGTTCTCAGAGAATCCAGATGTGCTGGCCCAGTAAGGAGGAGCAGAGCGGGCGTCATCAACAGAAGGTGGGGCGGCTAAGTATAAAAATCCTGTGCCTTACACCTGCACTTCAGAATGTTGTTCTGTCTGTGGTTTGAACCTTTGGTAAGCTAACAGCCTGTACTGAACTGTTTTTCCCTCTGCATTGCCTAGTTTGTGAGCAACAATTACTTGGTAAGAGAACTGCATATCCTGGTCCTGAAAGAATCCAGCTGTACTGGCCAGGTGTGGAGGAACAGAGGGGGCGTCAGCAACAGGACGAGGGGCAGCTAAATCTAAAAATCCCATGATGCACACCTGCACTTCAGAGCACTGTCCTGTCTGTGGTTTGAACCCTCTGTAAGCCAGCTGCCTGTACCAAACTGTATTTCCCCTCTGCATTGCCTAGTTTGCGAGCAACAATTTCTGGGCAAGATGACTGCATATCCCAGTCCCAAGAGAATCTAGCTGTGCTGGCTCAGTGAGGAGAAGCAGAGTGGTCGTCATCAACAGGAAGTGGGTTGGCTTAATATAAAAAGCCCATACCGCACACCTGCACTTCAGAATGCTGTCCTGTCTGTGGTTTGAACCCTCGGTAAGCTAGCAGCCTGTACTGAACTGTTTTTTCCCTCTGCATTGCCTAGTTTGCCAGCAACAATTACTGGGCAAGAGGACTGCATATCCCAGTCCCGAGAGAATCCAGCTGTACTGGCCCAGTAAGGAGGAGCAGAGGGGGCGTCTTCAACAGGAGGAGGGGCAGCTAAGTTTAAAAAGCCTGTGCTGCACACTGTGCAAGTGCTGTGGCATGAGCATGAGTGGTGCAAGTGCCTCCCAGGAAAAAAACAAACAAACCAGGACTTCTGACGGCATTAACTGACTAGCGGCAGCTGTCAGTACTAGCTCAAAGAATTGAACTTTGATATGGGAGCTGCTACAAGCAATTTCAGCATGGCTCTTTTGAACTTGATCATGATTACTCACTGATGAGAAGTGTCACTGGCTGCTGTTGTCTTGTACCTCCACCCTCCCTCCGGTAACAGTTAAAACTGTGGTAATCATCTGAGCATTGACTGACCTGGTGGCAGTGGTTGGTACTGGTGTGAAGAACCAGTATGTGATGTGGGTAAGAGGGGTGGGGCACTTTATCTTTAAAAGGGAGCTGCTATAAGCTGGGTTAGCACTACACCTTTGAATTTGTTCCTGTTTTTATTTGGACTAAAAAAAATTTGCTGGCTACTATTGTTCTGCACCTCCACCCACCCTCCGGTAGCAGTCAAGACAATGACAATCTTCTGAGTACGGACCGACCTGGTGACAGCGGTTGGTACTGGCTTGAAGAACCAGACTGTGATGTGGGTAAGGGGAGCAGGGTATTTTATCTTTAAAAAATAGCCGCTATAAGTATGGTCAGTGCGGCACTTTTGAACTTGACTCTGATTTTATTCTGACCAGAAGTTTCACCAGCTGCTGTTGTCCTGTATCTCCATCCACCCTCCAGTTGCAGCAAAGACTGTGGCAATCATTTGAGCATGGACTGACCTAGTGGCAGTGGTTGGAACCGGCTCGAAGAACTGAACTGTGATGTTGGTAAGGGGGGTGGGGTGCCTTATTTTAATTGGGAGCTGCTACAAATGGAGTCAGAATAGCACCTCTGAATTTCATCTTGCTCTCACCTGAACTAGAAGTATTCATCGGTTGTTGCTGTCCTGCACCTCCACCTACCCTCCGGTAGCAGCTAAGACTGTGACGACCATCTGAGCACTGACAACCTGGGGGCAGTGGCTCAAAGAACCAGTCTGTGATGTGGGTGAGGGTGGTGCAGCACCTCATTTTTGGAAAGAAGCTTTATTCTTATTTTAAAATGAGGTTTTTGTTAGTGTTAATTTGCTTGCTGACTTTAGCTGGGTGGGGGTTGAAACTATCTGTTAAGCAACAGTTTTAAAATGTATCATACTACTAGTGGTAGTTCTACAGAGCAATCCCAAGAACACATGAGGCATGATTTTATTATGTTCTCGATGATGGAAAAAGAGACTCAAGTGTGCAAGGACATCCTTATTGATTATTCTCAGATAATATCTTGTTTAAAGGGTGTTACAACTGTTAAACATAAAACTAATTTTAGAACATATTTATTGACTAAGTCTCACTATGGACTGTCCCTGTATATGAGAAAGCACTGTAATACTGTATATACACTATATAGACTATGTACTGTACTATATTCAATAAATAAATACATCTTTTGCTGGTGTTGGGTTCAGTTCACCCCAACCCTGGTCCTGCAAATGTACCTTCTGATACTTTCAGGGGTTTCATTGTCAGCCTCCACATCAATGTTGGGAGTTTGTTACCAACGTTAGATGATCATGCTGCACTGGTCTATATGAGGGTCCCTGATGTGGTGGCAGTCAATGAGTCTTGTCTGAATAATAAAATTAGTGACACTGAGGTCTCATTACTGTTATATAAATCTTTATTGGAGGAACAGACTGGGTAAAAGGGGAGGGGGATGTCTCCTTTATGTTAAAAAATAGTTTCAGTCTGCACTACTCTTAATGAGTGATAATCATCAGTCCTGTGAGCTCTTAGCAGTTAATATTAATTTGTGGAAGGGGAGAAAGAACCTTATAGTTGCCTCTGTTTATATTTCCCCAGTATTACTTGATTTAGACTTTAATATGTTTCAGAACCAGGTTCAAACTTTAAATAAGAATCATGAGAAAATCATGTTAGGGGATTTTAATATAACTCCCCTACTCATACCAATTATAAGGGTGGTACTGCATCATTGATTGACTGGGTCTTTGTGACACATAAGGACTGGTTTTGGAAGGTTGAAATATTGTCTGATTCAATAAGTGACCATTCACCTGTTTATTGTTGTTGGTCACTTAAAAAGAGAAGCCTTTTACCCAGGTTTGTCTTTATTCAGATTCTTAAAAGGGCAAAAGTACAGGCTTTTAAAGAACATTTAGCTCAGATTGACTGGAGTTATATAGATCATATCACTGACCTAAATCTGATTTTTGATTTCTTTTCTGAGCATTTTAATAAAGCTTGTGACCTGTTTGCACCATTAAGGAAAAAGAGGGTTAGAGGGGGAAAATAACAAGTAGGTAACCATAGAATTATCTGAATGTTTTAGTAAGCAAGACACTGTTTGGACTATATATAACAATAGTGGATTGACTATACATCTTCAGGAATGTAAAGAACTAAGAAATAGATGTAAGAATTTAGTGAAAAAAGCTAAAAATGATTATTTTAAAGCTCAGCAAAGGGATACCTATAACAACTAAAAAAAATGTAGTCTAGCTGGCCCAGTGGTGCTGAGGTTTGAAGCGCTGGACACCATACCTCATGCCAGCGACCCGTGTTTGGGAACAAGTGTGAGCCACCGGGGGTCAGCAAGGGAGGAGAAGGATTGATCATCCCAAGAACTGCTGTCCTTCTCTGGGGAGGGGGGTCTCTCAGCAGTCGGCGCATGCCTAGCCCCTAACAGAGGCTGGGGTGACTCACCGACACTGCCGACATGGGGTCAAAGGTGGGGCAGATGCCTGCTGGGATGTGCTTAGGACTGTGCACGCTACCGGTGCTGGTGACATTGCATGCATGCTGAGGGGGCTATACAAAAAATGGAGTTGAAAAGATTTGCTCCGGCAGGATGATGGTGGTCGCCTCACATGTCCCACCCTCGAACAGCCACGGTGCAAGCCACACTGTCTCCGAGTCTCTGACGGGGTTTGGAGTGCCCCTCTGGCCCCACGGGGGGGAGATCTGGGGGTACTGGTCATCGTCGGCTGGTGGACTTCGGGGGACAGGGCTTCCTCCAGAGATAGGACTGGAGCAAAGGTGCATAAATTGATAGCAAAAAAAAAAAAATAATGTGGTCTAATATAAATTAATTGTTGGATAGAAGTAAAGTTTCAAATATCAGCTTAATAAATGTTGATGGTAAGAATATTACTGACCTGGTCATTATAGCTTATAATTTTAATAGTTTCTTTGTTAATATTGGTAAGAGTCTACCATTAGGAAAAAAATTCCCCTGACGTAGATATCATAGGTGTTACTGACTTGCAAAGGCCTTATTTTTATTTTAAATACCTGACACCTAAAATTGTAAAGAGATACTTGGCTACATCATCCTTTAAGACTAGATCAGGACCAGATCAATTAGATATGAGGCTTTTCAAACTGGCTACTGATTAATTAGTAATACCTGTGCAAAAACTGTTTAATTTTTTCACTGCAGTTTGGAGTACTCCCTCAAATTTGGAAACAGGCTCATGTTATTCCAATTTTTAAGTCTGGGAACCATGCCACAGTGTCTAACTATAGGTCCATTTCCATTCTGTCCCCCCTGTCCAAGGCTCTTGAGAGGGCCGTCAGTGATCAACTGCAGGACTACATCTCTAATCATGATTTACTTACCAAGGAACAGCATGGCTTTCGGAAATTGCATAATACTACTGCTACAGCTATGATTGAGTCAACTGAGGATCTTAGGAGAACTTTGGACGGGGTGAATATGTTGGAGAGGCCTTCCTTGATTTATCGAAGGTCTTTGATCTTGATGGTCATAGATTGTTAGTAAAAAAAACTAGGAAAGATGGGCCTATCAGTTGATACAGTGGCATGGTTCTTGGATTACTTGACTACTCAAATGCAAAGGGTAAGATGCAATAACTTGTTTTCTTCTGTACTGCCCTTGGATATAGAGGTCCCACAGGGTTAGTTTTAGGATCCTTATTGTTTATAAAGGCAACAAGCCTTTGTGTGAAGCAAATAAACAAATAAAAATGAAAGAAAAAAAAACACTATGGTTCTCAAAAGAGGTGGCAGGGAAGGTTAGGGATAAAAATATAGCATTCAAGAAGTATAAGGAAACACAGAAGAAGCAGGACAGAGAACTGTACCAGTTAAACCAAAAGGAAGCGGGGAAGGCAGTCAAAATAGCAAAGGCCCAAACCGAGGAAAAGATAGCCAACTTGGTTAAGGAGGGAGATAAAACCTTTTATAGATATATTGGGGAGCGAAGAAAGACAAAGGGAGGGATAGTTAGGCTTAATAAAGTGGAGGTGGGTGGGCAGAGAGGGAAAGTGAAAAAGCAGGGATACTGAATGAATGCTTTTGCTCAGTATTCACAAAGGAAGAAGAAGGGAGGTACCTAATCCAATCAATAGAAGCACTCTGGACAGGGAGGTCGATACCAGTCCCTTCACAGAAGAAAGGGTTCTGAAAGAACTTCTAAAACTGAAGGTGCACAAAGCAATGGGACTGGATGGGATTCAGCCCAGAATTCTAAAAGAACTAAGGGGAGAACTAGTGACATCACTGACTACCTTTTTTAACAAATCATGAGAGGATGGTGTGGTACCTGAGAACTGGAGGAGGCAGATGTGATTAACCTTTGCAAAAGTGGGAGCAACGCAGAGGCAGGAAACTACAGATCTGTCCGTTTGACCTCAGTGGAAGGGAAAATGATGGAATCACTTCTGAAGGAAAGAACTGTTGAGTACCTAGAGGACAGTGGAGCACAGAACCCAAGGCAGCATGGATTTACAGAGGGAAGGTCATGTCAGATTGTCGTCGAGGCACAGGTCAGGAAGCATAGGGAAAACCCAGGAGCAGTTGTAAAAATCACCAAAACTTTATTTATTGTAGCAGTAACATACAATAAAATAAACCTGTTCAGAATAACTATGTACAGAAGCAAAAATAAAATCATTCATGTAAAAAAAATCTCCCTTGCAGCTCAGCTTAGCTGTTTTATAACTCTTTTTGACCCCATCCTTTGCAAGGATCCTGTCCTTTATAAATTTCAGGACCTGCTAGAACATTGAGAACTTCCTGAGGTCCCCACAGCAACTGCAAAAGGATCAGGCATTTGCATCCAAGTAACCTCTAGCTTTTTACAGTTATCTCAAATTACAAATATAGACATTTCTACAGTAACACAATTTTCTAAACAAAAGTGATCCCATTATCAATTTAATTTCCATATATTGATTTACACATATTCCTATATTACCAGATCTAGATATGCAAGGGAGGAAAAACAGAAAGCAAGAGAAAACAGAGAGACAGTGAGAGGTAAAGGATTGCGTGACTGGTCAGGTTGATCAAGTCCGAGGTCTCATGGGAAAATCTGGTTGCATAAACAGACAGAAGAAAGAGAAAAGGAAAAAATACAGATCCTAGCATTTACACACTTTTCTCCAACAAATGAGACAGGGTATTCTACCCTGACACACAGATGAATCTAATCGATTTGTTTGACTGGGTGACCAAAGTAGTAGACCAGGGAGGGGCTGTGGACATGGCCTACCTAGACTTTAGCAAGGCATTTGACACAGTCCCACACAAAAGATTGAACAAATTCACCAGCCTGGGAACTGGTCCCAGGGTGGTAGCCTGTGTAAAATATTGGCTGGACGCAGGACACAGAGGGTAATAGTAAATGGAGTCCACGCCAAAGAAAGGGGGGTTACTAGTGGGGTTCCGCAGGGTTCAGTACTGGGTCTGGTCCTTTTTAATGTCTTTATAAGTGACATTGCAGAAGGACTGGAAGGAAAAGTATGCCTCTTTGTAGACGACACAAAGATCTGCAACAGGGTTGATACACAAGGGGGGGGTGGGAAGGATGAAAAAGGATTAGACAAGGTTGGAGGAATGGTCAGAAATATGGCAGCTTAGATTCAATGCAAAGAATTGAAAAGTAATGCATCTGGGAAACAAAAACCCAGGGGAAGAGTACACAATGGGGAGGGGAGGTAATAACAACAACAAAAAAGGAAAGGGACCTGGGGATAGTTATATCAGATGACCTAAAGGTTAGCAAGCAATGTGAGAAGGCAGTAGGGATGGCTGGGGGGATACTGGGATGTATAGGGAGAAGCATCACCAGTAGAAAACAGAACATTGTTATCCTTCTGTACAGACAGTTGGTGAGACCCCATCTGGAGTACTGCGTGACATTCTGAGGACCCCATCTCCGCAAGGACATAGACAGGATGGAGGCAGTCCAGAGGAGGGCAACTAAAGTGTAAGATCTCCAACAGAAGTCATACAAAGAGAGACTAATGGAGCTTAGTATGTATACCTTTGAGGAAAGGAGGGAGAGGGGGGTCATGATAGAAACTTTTAAGTACCTCAAGGGAATCAACAAAGTCCAAGAGGGTAGCATCTTTCAGAAAAGGAGATGTGCAAGAACAAGGGAACACAATTTGAAGATAGAGGGAGGATGGCTCAGGGGCACTGTGAGGAAGTATTTTTTCACAGAGATGGTGGTGGACACATGGAATGGACTTCCTGAGGAGGACGTGGGGGGTCAAAAACAGTGGGGGAATTCAAGAATGCATGGGACAGACATAAGCCAATTCTTGTGGGTGGTAGGAAGAAGTAGGCTGTAGGTTAACTAGGATTTGCAGCTTATCCAATAGGTAGGGAAATAGGCAGACTAGGTGGTCCAAGCTGTCCTTATCTGCCATCAAAGTCTATGTTTCTATGTTTAGTATTTTTATAAATACAGGCCCAGATATTCAAAAGGGTTGCGCCATGCTCAACAGGGATGCACCAGCGCAAGTCTGAAAATGCGCCATTGTGCGATATTCAGCGGGAGGCAGCTGTGCCCCCAAATTGCAATGCGCAAGAATGCAATGGTAATGAATGCATGCACAACTGAAGGGGGAGGAACCATGAATGAATGACGCAGTGCAATATTCAACAGCATACACCTTGTGCAATGGGGAGCAAACGGAAGTTGTGCAATAACGGAAATGATCCAAAAAAAAAGAACAAGAGAGAGGCACAAGAACGCTACAGGAAAGCCAGATGTGGGAGTGAGCAGACTGCAAGCAGGCACACAGTAGCTGTGAGCAGGATGGGGCAGGAGCAGGACAGAGCACCTGGAAACCACCAGAAACAGGGAAGGAGTGGGGAGCCTGTGCCACTGTGCAGGAGGAAAGGGTGAAGTGCCACATAGGACTGAGGGCACTGACAGTGGGCAGGATGTCCAATACTGGGAGGTGTTCCTGGAGCAGGGGGAGTAGCAGTAAGGACAGCAGGGGGAATGGTAATACAGCTGCCGGGGAGGGTAACACAAGCCAGGGACATGGCCAGTGCCACCATTCAGATGGAGGCAGTAATGAGGGGTATAAGAAGGCAGGCAGCAGGGGGTCACGGCTGTGGAAGGGCCCATCGGTGGTATGCGCCCAACAGGCAGTACCGAGCCCGCACCAGCTTCAAACTGTACAGTGAAACCGAGATCATGGGCCTGTACTGCCTGAACTGGGCGATCCTGAGGTGGCTCTGTGAGCTGTGCAGTGATGTGATGCAGGCACCCACACGACGGAGCCATGCTCTGTCAGTGGAGACTAAAGTGACAGCTGTCATGTACCTGCTCACCACAGTTACCTTCCAGAGACCAACAGGGGACACAACAGGCATAACCCAGTCAACCACGTCATGCCTACTCACCCAATTCCTCAGTGCACTGCTGCCACATGCTGCAGAGTACATCCATTTCCCTAGCACACCAGCGGAGTGCACAGCACACTTACAGGACTTCCACAGGGTAGCACAGATGCCTGGCATGCTCGGGGCCATTGACTACACCCATGTGGGCATCCACACGCCACCTGGCCCTGAAGGGGCAGCATACCTAAATTGGAAGGGGTATGCAAGCATCAACTGCCAGGTGGTGTGCGATGCCAGGGGGTGCATAACCACTGTCTGTGCCACGCACTCCAGGGGAGCACATGATGCCTTCATTGGGCACCAGTCTGCACTGTGCCACAGGTTCGAGAGTGGGGACATCCCCACTGGCAGCCTAGTGGGTGAATATGCAAATCACGCAGAAAGACATGGATCTTGGGAGGGGCATAGTCAGAGATGACATGGGTACTGGCCTAGACGTCCCATGGCAGGGCGACACTGATCACCAAACTAATGTCCACCCTCTACACACAGGTGACAGTGGATACCCACTCCGTCCCTGGCTGCTCACACCATACCGGCGGCCCATGACCCCATCGCAGCAATGCTATAATGAGGCACATGTCACCACATACAATGTCATCGAGCGGGTGTTCGGGATGCTGAAGGCACATTTCCGTTGCCTGGACACGTCTGGCGGTGCCCTACAGTACAGACCCTCAAAGGCCTGTGGGCTATTCCTGGCCTGTTGCATCCTGCACAACATGGCCAATGACTGTGGGATAGCTGTACAGGTTGAAGAGGGGGACAGCGATGGGGACGATGAGGACACCAGTGAAGATGGTGATGGGCAGCCCCCTTTTGGTTGAAGGGACTCCCAACTGATCCGGATGGTGCAGCTGCACCGGGACACCATCACAGAGGAGCACTTCAACCAACCCAGGTAAGTCATGGGGCCATGTACAACCACCAATGGCAAGGGCACAACCCACAAACACGCATGGACAAACCCCAGGGGTGCATGTCATAAAGGGAATTGGCTGAGCATGGAACCACACACGCTGTCAGGGATGGGCAAGGTCTAACATGGCATGCGGTCACACATACACACACACACACACACACACACACACACACCCCCCCCACAAGACATGCACAAAGGGTAGGAAGCACGCCGACCCCAACCGCCACCCCTAGCCACATACACATCCACAGACCACCACACCCAGTGCCTGTCATTATGCGTGTGTCAGACGCTGGGCACCATTGCACAGTGGTGGACAGCACAACGCAGGCATCATCATGCACATGCCATAGCGGCCAGCAGCCAGGAGGGTGTGCAGATGGAACATGTGTGGGTGCAGGGCCGGGTACTCCACTCATGCATTGCACGTTGAACAACACACTGCACACAGGGCAGCGTCAGACAGTAGCCATGGTGGGAGACAGGTCAGTCATGTGCCACAGTGCCACAGCCACCATGGATGCATGGGTGGCCCCCTCCGAGACCCACCAGCAGTGACAGGCTGACCAATGGCCTCATGGGGTGGCACCGACAGTCCCCCAGGGCTTCCGCTGTGGGAACACGACCGTTCACGAGCAGGAGTCTGCAGCACACTGAACATGCCTGCGCCAGGTGTGCTCAGGATGCCCACAGCTGAACCAGGTGTCGACAAGGAGGGTGTCGCACAACACCGGGAATGGGGGGTGGACATTGCACGTGCAGTGTCTGCGACATATGGGCAAATAACTGTGTGCCCATTGTGGCCATGACAGCTGTGAACGCCTGTGTCTGCCTGTGAATGGCGGTGGTCACATCCTCCCTCAGCCGGTCCATCCCTGCCAGAAGCAGACCGGTGTCCCTGCTGTGCCGCTCCTCTGCTTGGCGCAGGCCTGCACTGAGTACATCCACTGGCATCACAAGCCGCAGCTGCTGATCCACTTAATCATGGAGTATCCGGGTGTGCTCATCTAAGAGGTCATCCACCTGATTGGCATGCTGTTCCTCATGGTGTTCATGGCCGTAATGGGCAGCAACCCTTGAGGTTTGGTGCTGCACACCAGGGTCATGCCTGGGCATGCCCACAGGCGGTGCACTGACACCGCCTCCTGACACTGTCCCCCCATGGCCATTGGCCGACTGCTGACACTGCCCCTCCGGCTGCTGCTCTCCAGGGCTCAAAAGTGCTGCTGCAGCGGCCACAACAACCCCACTGTCCTGGACACACACCAGTGCTGCCCCACTGGTGCAGACAGGCACAGGCTGGGACCGTGATGTCATGCAGGCCTCCACGGTGGCACCACCCATGGCTATGCCTGTACTGTAACCTGCTGTGTGGCCATCCTGCAGCCGACACGTATCACTGTCCATGATGTGAGCTCCTTCATCATCAGTGATGGATCTGGCACCAGTCCGAGTCTCAGCATGCTGGCATCCATGGACGCTGGCATGCTGGGATACGGGCAGGGCCTCCTCCTCACCTGCTCCACCAACATCAGTCTGGACAGCCAGGCAGGCCCACTGTCATCCTGACCCTCTGACACCTGTGGAGGTGGATGGGCCCTCCTCTGTGTGCAGGGTATCACCCTCAGCGGACAAGCCCACCACTGCTGACCCATGTAGATGCTCAGGAGCTGTAAGGGAACACAGTAGCATTAATGTATCTGCTCTACCCTGTGGCATCCCCCCCCACAGTGACAGATCAGGACCTACCATGCAGTGACAGGCTATCACCCCATCTGGAAGCCACTACCTGGAACACCTTCGATGGCAGAATGCTGCATGCTGCCAGCAACCCGTTCTTCTTGTGGGGTCAGGTGTTGCATGGCCAGCTGTCCCCCACCAGTCACAGCCTGTGCTGCCCTCATGGCAGCCACCTTATCCTTAATCCTCTGCCTGTCTGTGCCCACCTTCTTCTTGCACTCGTGCACGGACCACTGCTGGCTGCCATGCTGGTTGACGGCATGCGCCACCTCTCCCCATGCAGCAGCAAGGGCCTGTGGTGTTCCCCGCTGTCCGCTGAGCAGCAGCTCCTGGTCAAGGTAGGCCTCAAACAGGACATCTGTTTCTGCCTTGGTGAAGTTTGGCCTCCTCTTCCTCCCACATCTCTGTTCCTCTTCCTCCACCTCACGATCGCTCATCATTGATCCTGTGGGAATGACAGGTGTTATCTCTGACTGTGCAGTCCCATGCATCTCCCACACACAACAGTCCACACTCCATAAACAGCATGCAATTCACCACAATAGACTGCAATACCAGACTATGGCCTCTGCAGCCCAATGTCGCATTTATGTAGTGCAATGCATGCAAATGAGGCGAGGTGCAATTTTAAGTGGATGCTAATGCAGTATCTGTGCCATTGAATAGCTGATTAGCTAATTTGCATATGCCGGCTGAATATCGTGCTGTTGCGCCTTGTGCAATTGTGTTGAACGTGCTCAGGAAAGGGCGTATTTCTGTGACGTGTGCAGTGGACACTGAACGGCGCATGCCCGGGGCACTGACGCTGATGCCTGCCGTGCTGCTGACGTGCTGTGAGCGGGAGGCAGTGCAGAGCACAGCCACCATTGTGCCAGTGGTGCTACTGCGCTGTTCACATGCATGGCATTCTGGAGCCACAGTGAGGTAGGCCACTACAGGAAGTGCCACAGAGGCACCCTACAGCACTACACGCGGTGATTACCAATCGCGCTGTGGCGGTCCGTGCACGAGAGACCACTGACCCTGTGCTGACCTTTGCCCCTAGGTGCCATGCGTCCACATGGGTGCACCTCTATCACGCTGCTCGGTGACAGTGTGATGGGGAATGGCAGCACAGTACTGCGCAGCATCCGCACGTGGCGGACGTGCGCTACAGAGCACCATTTTGATACTGAATGCTTCGAGGATGGCATGGAGACAGGCACCAATCTGGAGCCAGGTTGAACTGGCCAAACTAGTGTCCCTGGTGGAGCCCCATGCTGCTTTTCTATTTGGGGAGGCACCCCTGGACAGGGCCAGGAGTGCCATGTGGGAGGAGGTGGTGGTGGCACTGGAGGAGGCGACGGGCATAAAGCGCATGGCAGAGTAGTGCAGGCACCGCTATGGGGACCTGCAGTGTAGGGACCTGGACAGGCTTGCCCTCCTGTGGTCACACGCCAGAAGGGGTGCGGTTCCATGGCCAGGTAGGTACCCCATCCATACACTGTTTACATCCATACGGGTATTGCGGTGGCATGTGTCCAGCACACAGGGGGGGGCATCCAGTGTGGGCCGTGGTGGTGGTGGTGGTATGGGGTGGGGGGCAAAGTAGGTATGGCTGTGTGGGATCACACTCACCCGGGGTGGGGGGACTTTGCTACCAGATTTTACTGATGTTCCTCTCTCAATGTTTGCACCCTAGGCCCTGAGGAGCACTGGCATGCCAGGGAGGGGAGGCTGCAGCGTGAGGCACATCGTGCTACAAGGGTGGCTGTACAAGACCAGCACAGGGACCAGCCTGATGATGGTGAGTGCCTTACATCCAGGATTTTTTATGCATGCTGTGTAACAGGGTGGGCAGCGGGGCATGGCCACCATCCATTGACACCACTGCCATGCACACAACATGGTACAGTCAGCACTGTCCAGTGGCACTGCATGTCTGGGAGTGCATCAATGATGGTCCATGCATGCAGCGGGTACATGGCTGTGCCACTGCCTTCACACCGCATAGCCATGTCACTGTACAGCCACAGTGGTGCTGTACGGGACTTGGGCAGTGGTTGTGTGCAGTGGTCTGCATGGCTGTGTGTGCCTGGGTGGGCAGGTCTTGTGGACATGATCACTGTGGGTGGTCACACACCATCACAGAGGCATGTCCCATGGCTGTATGCCATGCACAGTGGGTGGGCTGCAGGAGGCTGTGCTTTCACACCTATTTACTCTGCTCCCTTGTCCTAGGTGGACGGCAGTTGCAGACCATAAAGCAGATGCTGCAGGAGATACTGCAGGTGGCCAGGGCCTCCCTTGAGATCTTGCAATGGATAGACCATCAGGAAGTCCGAAGGAGGCATGGTGGGAGGCGCAGTCAGAGCGGGGAGTGGGGCTCCCACTGAACATGTTTTACCCAATGATTTCCCCTACCCCCCTGGACCCACCCTCACATCCCTCCTTCCCTCTACCATTTGTTCACCCCTGCCCATTACCCACCCCCACTTGGTTTGTGGCCCTCCCCCCAACCTTTTGTACATAGCTCTAAATAGTTGTTTTTGATCTTTAAAATATATCTGCTTTGTTATGCCTACTGTGGTGGTCCCTAATTTGCAGCGGGCTAAAGGTGCTCAGCTGCAGTGATGTGCATGGCGTCGGGGGGGGGCTGCAGTCATGGGCATGTGTGTGTGTCCATAGGGGAAGTGACTATGGTGTGGGAGTAGCTATCAGTCACTGTCTGTGGTTTGTGTGTTGTTCTCTGTGCACTGGTTGACTGTGTGCAGTGGTCCACGGTGCATGCGCTGTGTCCATGGCGCACCTGTCAGACTGTCCATGGCCTGTGCAGCTGACACCCTTGCATGTCTGTGACCTGCACGGTCTGCTGGCATGTCAGTGGTGGCTATCCATGCTGGACAGCCACTGTACCCGGCACAATTCCAGGTTGCCTCCTGTCACTGGTGTGGTGCATGTCTGCCTCGGGTGGCACTGTGGCCTCCGCTGTTGTTGTCCCACCTCCATGTTGTCACTTGTGTGTGTCACAGGGGATGTGCACCACTGTCTGTCACTTGTGCTCCGGGCACATGCTGGTGGCGTACAGCTCCATGGTGCCTGCGCAGGGTGGCTGGCACTCCTGTGCCATGGAGGGGTGCTGGCCATGTGTACACGGTTTCTGTGGCCACACGCTGGGGGCTTGGTTGCCCCGCTACTGTGTCTCTGTGTTGGTGTGCTCTTGGGTATGGGTGGGTGTTTGTCCATGCACTGTGTTGCATCCTGTGTGGCGCATGCTTCCATGCACCACTGTGGGTGTCTGCCCTGGCTGTTGTGGCCAGTGCTGGGTCAGGTGTGTCCTTGGGAGGGTGTGCAGGTGCTGTACCACTGATGGTGGGGTCCGGGGCATGCCCTGTCATGAGTGGGGTACCTCGTGTGCCGACGCATGGTCGGTCTCTCAGCTGTACCTCAGGGGGAACGTGTGTGGTGGCACTGTGTATGCAGTCATTGCATCGCTGTGTGCTGCCACCTGCTGACAGGTGCTCATGGTGGGGCTGCCTTGCATGGTTCTGTGGTGCACAGGGTTGCATTGTCACAGTGGGGGTGGTGGCATGCATGGGGTGTCCTGCACTGGTGGATGCTGCTCCTGGGCAGGGTGTCTGGGGATCACAGTGCAGGGTGTGCTCTGCATTGGTGGGATGGTGTGGCAGAGGGTGGTTGGACCTCCTTGTGTGCCGGGGCACCATGCCCCGGCTGTGGGTTTGTTGCTGGTATCCATGGGCCGGTAGTTATTCCAGCTCTCTCCCGGTTGTGCAGTGCATGGGGTGTGAGGGGCAGTGTCTGTTCTGCTGTGTGCTCCTCTGCCCATCTGTAGCATGGGTGGGCTCCTGCATCCTGTCCCTGTGCATCCCTGGTTGTGCTATTGCGCTGCTGCCCTGCTCCACTGAGCATCCCTGGTTGTGCTATTGCACATCTGAACTGCACCACTGCACATCCCTGGTTGTGCTGTTGCACTGCTGCCCTGTTCCACTGAGCATCCCTGGTTGTGCTATTGTGCATCTGAACTGCGCCACTGCACATCCCTGGTTGTGCTATTGCGCATCTGAACTGCGCCACTGCACATCCCTGGTTGCGCTATGGCGCAGGTGGTGCGATATTCAGTCGTGTGCCACAGGCGCATCTTGACCTGTGCAGTTTTTGAATATCACACTTCTTGCGCATGGGCACAGCGGACTTGTGCTTGCTCCTGCTGTTGCACACTTTTTTGGCGCAGTTTGAATATCTGGGCCACAGTGTCTAATATTCCTAAATACTCCTGTAAAATTCTATATGCTGATGATATTGTTCTTTTTACTTCTGGGTAAAGGTTATTAATGTGCAAGAATGTTTGCAATTTGATTTTAAGTTAATTTGGGAATGGTCTAAACAAAATTTCTTTGTTATTGATTGTGAAAAAGACCAAGACTATGCTGTTTGGCAATAGACATAATTTAGGAAAATATTCAGCCATGACTATAACGATACCTAGAGGTGATTATATTGAGCACGTGCAATCATTTAAATACTTGGGGGGTTCTAGACCCACTGTTGTCTTTCACATGCCATGTTAATTATGTTGTTAAAAATATCAATTGACGTATTGGTTTTCTTTATTGAAACAGGAATAATTTTACTTCAGAGGTTAAAAAATTGTTAGTCAGCAGTTTGATTTTTTCTATTGTGGACTATGGACTAGTAATTTATTCAGCAGCCTGCAATACAACCCTTGAAAAAAATAAATGTTGCTGTAAATAATGCCTGTAGATTTGCTCTAAATTGTAAAAAGGATAGTCATAGATGTTGTTTATACACTATACTTAATTGGTTACCACTTGGCTCTAGAATTGACTGCAGTCTTGCAATAGTGTGTAAAATGTCTTTGTTGGGCTATACTCCTACTGGAGTTCAAAAGCTCTTTAATTATATCTGTAATAGATTCTCAACTAGGAACACGGCATGTGGAAAACTTCAAGTACAATACTGTAGAACAAATGCGGGACAAAGTTCTTTCTCAATGAGAGCAGCAAAGGTTTGGAATTTGCTTCTGCCTGGGATCTGTCATTTGAGCACTTTAAATGCTTTTAAAACTAATGTATTACAGATGTTCTTAAATAAGATTGCTTGTGATTTTAAATTATATTTTATACTATTGTATTGTCTGATTGTATTTGATGTAGACACCTTTGAAAAAGGATTATATTAGCTCAAAGGTTTTCTGAAATAAAGAATGAATGAATGAGTGAATGAATGAATGAATGAATGAATGCATGAACCAAGGCAGTTGGGAGAACTAGTGGGATGCTTGGGTGCATAGGGAGGAGTATCACCAGCAGAAAGAGGGAGGAGGTGTTACCTCTATATAGATCTCAGGCAAGATTCCACCTAGACTGTTGCATCTAGTTTGGAGCCCACATCTCCAGAAGGGCATAGACAGAATGGAGGCTGTCCAGAGGAGGGCAACTAAGATGGTGCAGGGTCTGCATCAAAAGCCCTATGAGGAGAGACTAAAGAAACTCAATATGTACATCCTGGAAGAGAGTGGGGGTATGATAGAGACCTTTAAATACCTCACAGGGGTAAAATAAGGTAGAGGAGGGAAGGATTTTTCAGAAGAAAAGGTGCTCAAGAACAAGGGGACATGCTATGAAGCTGGAGGGGGTAGTTTCAGGAGAGATGTGTGGAAGTACTTCTTCACAGAAAGAGTGGTGGATTCCTGGAACAACCTCCCAGCATAGGTGGTGGAGGTGAAACAGTGGTGAGTTTCAATAATGCATGGGATAGACACAAGAGAATCACAGTTGAAAGGACAGGGGGAGGGAGAAAGAGCTGTAGATCAAGTACAGTCTGCAGTAATAATGTAGGTATGGAAAAAAGTGCAGACTGGGTGGGCCAAGTGGTCCTTATCTGCCATCAGATTATATGTTCTTATGAAAGGTAAGGGGGAAACAAAAAGACCTGGGGCTTGATTTTTAAACAGCAAACTATGATGCAAGGTACCTGCGCCGAAGGTGTATGACTCAAGCGGCACCTTGTGTCATAGTTTGTGGTATTCCTGATTTTCCAGTATGCCTGCGGTGACATGGGATGCCATATGGCAAAGCTCCCCTGCATCATCCTTGCACCAAAAGTGCCCGTGCACAAGGTCGCAAGAGTGGGTGCACCATGGTGGGGCTGCACCATCCCCTTATTTGGGATTCTATAGGCCCTGCCATGGCTGCAACAGGGGACTGCAGTTAGACCAGCCAGCAGGTGGACTAAGGGCCCTGTGCCACTGCTGGGCAAGGTGGTGATTTGGGAGGGCTGCCAGAAGGGGACCGGAGCATAAGAGCATGGGGAATCCCTCGGGGGGTGACAGGGGCATGGCAGGAATGTGCAGGAGGTTGATGTGGAACCCTGTTTGGGTGCCCTGTGCTATCAGACACAGCTGATCAGCCCAGGTAACAAGACCTGGCAGACAGGAAAATGGGACCCAGCCTCAGAAGGATGCAACCCTGGCATCTGCCCCATAGATGCCACTGACCCCAGCACCATTGGCGGGTAGCAGTGGTTGCAGGTTGCAAGGTGCAAGTGGTGGCTGGGAACAGTAACTGGGTACAATGGCAGTCCCCTGGTATCTGACCCCCAGCGTAGAGGCAGGCTGCTTCCCCCCGATTGTGCTGGGGTCAGTGGCACATGTGGGGCAGGTTCTAGGGCTGTATCCTTCTGAGGGTCTGGTCCCAGTCCCTGTCTGCTAGCCCCCTTCACCTGGGCCAATCAGCTGTGTCTAATAGCACAGAAAACCCCCTGCAAGGTACCACCTCAAGCCCCGGCACATTCCAGCTGTTCCCCTGTCACCGCCTAGGGCATCCCCATGCTCCTTATACCCCCAGTCTGCTTCTGGAAGGTGTATTTACCCTGCCCCCCACTTTTGCAGCCCCTTAAGTGTATGCCAGGTGGGGGTGGATGGAGCCTTCCACCAAACACCACAGGTATGCCAACTGTCCAGCACAACCCTGCAGATGTGGCAAATCTCAGGTCATGGGCACAGGGACCCTTATTTTTTTAAATACGGTGCAGGATCCCTGACACACCCCAAGATTGCCACAGCCCTAGATCATGGCTAATTGTGGTGATCTAGGGGCTCTTTGAAAACTGAGCCTCTGGAGTCCATCCAGTCTTCCCTGGAACACTTTTCCTACAGAAGATGTGTGCAGTGGGGAGGTGGGTTGCTCCATCAGATGGACGATATCCAATTATATGCACCAGTGCTAGCCATATGGATGCCCCAAGGAATCTGTGTCCTCCCAATACAAAACAGTACGAAATGGCTATGAGTGTACAATCTTTCCTATGGTGTTAAGCACCCACAAGGCCTATAGATCTTCTCCTTAAATTAGGATGGGGTGTTACTTCAACCTCCAGGAACTCTTGGTGCTGCCATGATTCACTTTTGGCCTTAAATCATACTCATGCCAGTGGAATAGGCGGAGGACTGCTGCACTGCATGTGTTAAGATCAAGAGAAGGTAAAGAATGCTGCAGTAGGTTCTGTGGCCATGCAAGGCCAGAACACAACTGAAAGAGTCCTAGTGTAGAGCATGGTCTCCTGGCATGCCACACAAATGAGCTGTGCATATGATATAAATGTGTACAACTGTGAGTTACAGTAGTATCAGGATTATTTTAAGGATTTGGAAAAACAATTTTGTAAAGAGAGTCTCAGGATGTCTTAGAGCAGTGTTTCTCAAATGAGGATACCAATGCCGCATGCAGTTAACAGCAACTTGTGTGGCCACAGAGCTCTTTAGAGACCCAATTACAAAAGCAATGGAAATTTGGGATTTGAGAACAACTGGCTTAGACAACATGGGAATGTGAGCTGAACTGGAATTAGTTTCAATGAAAAGCAGAAGACCTAGGGGAGATATGATTACAATACCGGCTAGATAGCCGCTACGGTAGTCCAGCAGGCTAAAGCACAGAAGGAATTGCAGCTAGCTGCAGGAATTAAAAAGGGGGAAAAGGCCTTTTGTTATTATATTGATGAGAAAATGAACAAGACAGATGGGATTGTTAGACTTAGGAAAGGGGTCGAGTGAGTGGAGGAGAATGGGGACCAAGCGGAGGTACTGTATGAGTACTTCTTTTCTGTCTTTACCGGAGAGCGAGATGGACTGGTTCCACTAGGCGGAAGGACAGATGCAGGGGGGAGGGTGCACAGAGGTTTTAATAGAGATGGATAGGGTGAGGACAGGGTTGCTAGCACTGAGGGTAAATAAATCCCCAGGCCCAGATGACATACACCCAAGGGTGCTGCAGGAGCTGGCGGAACAACATGCAGATCCCTTGACTAACCTGTTAAATAATTCACTGGAGTCAGGTGTGGTGCCGCAGTACTGGAGCATGGCACATTTAGTTCCTTTCCATAAGAGCAGTCCAAGGATGACCCAGGGAACTACAGACCAGTCAGCCTGACCACAATCATGTGTAAGCTCATGGAGACCATACTTAAGGGAAGGTTAGTAGAATACCTGGATAAGAATGGTTTCCAGAATGAGAGGCAACACAGATTTATGGGAAGGAGGTTGTGTCAAACAAATCTAATTGACTTATTTGACTGGATCACTAAAACAGTGGACAGGGGCCAAGTAGTGGACCTCCTTTACGTGGACTCCAGCAAGGCCTTTGACTTTGTACCCCCACAAGAGGTTGATCAGTGAGGTGCCCCACAGGGCTCAGTGCTCAGAGTGGTGTAATTCAATGTCTTCATCAATGATACTGGGAATGGCATTAAGGGCAACATTTGCCCATTTGCAGAGACACCAAGCTCTGTTGGAGGGTAGACATAGCAAAAGAGATACAAGACCTAAGGGAAGATCTGGAAAAGCTAGAGAGGTGGTCTGGGATCTGGCAACTTGGCTGCAATGAAAAGAAATTCAAGGTTATGCACACTGGAGTCAAGAACCCAAGGACTGACTACAGCCTGTGAGGGGTCCAGGAAGCTGCATCAGAGGAGGAGAAGAACCTGGGAGTAATGATCACTAGTGACCTGAAACACTCCATGCAGTGCAGGAAACCAGCAGCAAAGGCAAATAAAATGTTAGGCTGTATTGCCAGAGGGATCTGCAGCAGGCGGGAGATAGTAATACTGCCCTTGTTCAGGTCATTAGTGAAGCTGCATCTGGAATACAGTGTACAGTACTGGTGCACATACCTTTAAAAGGACTTAAACCTACTTGAGATGGTCAAAGGAGAGCAGCTAAGATAATTATGGTCCAGCAGGGTAGGACGTACAAAAAGAGGTTGGAGACCCTGAACATGAACTCCCTGGAGGAGCAGAGGGACAGAGAGAGGACCTTCAAATATTTGAAAGGAATAAGTAAGGTAAACAAGCAGGGTCTCTTCAGTCTTAGTGGAAACTGAAATATGAAGGAACACAGTCTCAAGTTGGGGGGAGGGTTAAGAGAGAGGCAAGGAGCCACTTCTACATGGAGAGGGTGGTGACGAGTTGGAATAGGCTTCCTGAAGAGGTGGCATAACTGAAAACAGTAGGCAGCTTCAAGAGGGACTGGGATAGAGTTAAGGGGAAAATAAAAGTCAAGAAAGGGATGGATAGTCTGGCCCGGTGGCCTGAGGGTTGAGCCGCTGGATGCCACACTGCATACCACACTGACAACCCAGGTTCTGGAGCGAGCTTGGACCACCAGGGGTTGGCCAGGAGGGGAGGGCAAGGAGCCAGGATTGAGCAGCTCTCCTCTCCGAGGAGGGTCCTGAGGTTTCCCCAACTCTCGGCTGCAACCTGGTGGAGGCTAGGTGGCAGTGCCAGGCCAGAGGGAACCTACGCTAGGCCAGAAGGGTGGATGGGACCATTACTGGAGCCATGAGGTGCATGTGTGCCTCCACGCGCATGTGCGACTGCATTCCGGCTTCCTGGAAATAACAGGCAGAAAATACAAACACCATGTCTCCCCCATTGCCATAAGGGGGGAGGGGTAATCGGGGAGCACCAGGCTAATTAAAAAAAATAAAAAGAAATGGATGGATGGAGGGAAAGGGTGGAAAGGCATGGATGGAGGGAAAGGGTGGATTGGGGGGCAGGGTCAGTAGCTGATGCTGAGTACCTTGTAATATGAGCAGACTCAATAGACCTAATGGCCTTAGTCTGTTGTCTTTGGTCACATGTTTGTAGTATTCAAGTATCTAAAAGGGATAACACCATCAGATAAAGGGTAGCTCTTCAAGCTACACATGGATGAAAGGAGAAGGGGACACTCAATGTTGCTGAAGGGAGGAAGATTCAAGGTAAACCTCAGGAATAACTACTTCCCAGAATGAGTGGTTAACACTTGGAGTAGACTGCCAGAGCATGTGGTATCTGCTGATTCAGTATTATAAAACAATGGTTGGAAATGGAGCAATCGGATTATCTGAGGGCATTTTAAGAGGGCCATGTTCACAGCTGTTGAACCAGAATTTTACATAGTAAAGCATTCAGTTAAAAAAAAAAATCTAAATATTTTTTGGGCATGGCTTGGCCCGAGACAAGGTGGGTGCTTAAATTAAAAGCTTCATCCCTCGCTTCCCAATCAGTAGCAATCCCCCCCCTTCAGTGGGCACACTTTGACACCTCACCTACACTGACCCATAGTCTGCCATGTCAACTGTCTCTAGATACAAGAATTTACAACTTCAGAGCAGTATAGCCCAGATAGGGTCACTGGTCGCTTCATCAGATAGCATAAATGGGCAGGCTGGATGGTCCTGGTGGCCCTTATCTGTTGACAGTATCTATGTATAGCCAAAGATATCACAGAAACAGCACTCACCTTACCAGTCTAGCTAACAGCAACTTAAGATGGTGACAGGCAGGAAGATGGCACTAGATTTTGGTACCATAGATGGAAATGTTTACAAATACCCTGCATGAACTGGGATAAGTCAAGGCAGCCTCCCTACAAAATACAAAAACTGTAGCTGAACTGGATGTACGAGTTCATCACACAGAGATAATCAGCACATCTAATGGAGCAGCTAAAAAATAACTTCTTGTGACTGTGAGGGAGCAAAGTAGGCTGATTCACCAGCTCCAGGATAAGGTGGAAGACTTAGAAAACTGCAGCTGCCAGAACAACTTGTGGCTTGTGGGTTTCCCCAGAGGGTGTTACTGAAAGATGCTGCTGCTGCTCTCTCAATGGTACTACAACTAAAGGGTGGCCACAGGTTACTACATGTTGAGTTCCTGCAGCCTTTCCTCATATTGCTTCTCCTGCAACCCCCTCACCATTTTGCTTGCCCTCCTCTGTACTGCCTCCATCCTTTCAGTGTCCTTGCAAAGGTGCAGCCTCCAGAACTGGACAGAGTATACCAGGTGGGACATCACTAGTGAGTGATAAAATTGGCAACACCACATTCCTCCTCCTGTTGAAAAATCCCTCACCCAGTGCACACCAGTGTTCTGCTAGCTTTTAACACTGCTTTGCACACTGCCCAGCTACTCTGAGGTCCTCAGATATGATGATCCTAGGTCTCTTTCTTGCTTGGTGACTGTAAGCTCCACTCCCTCCATCGTATACATAGCCCCTGGGTTCTGCAGCCCCATGTGCATGACCTTGCACTTTTTGGCATTGAAAGCCAACTGCCACTCACTAGACCATTCCTCTAGTTTCCTCTGATCCCTTTGCATTTTTTCTACCCTTTCCTGTGTGTGAGTCATGTTGCAGATTTTTGTATCATCCACAGAGAGACACACCTTACACTCAAGCTCCTCCACAATGTTGTTTATGAAGGCATTGAAGAGGACTGGTCCCAGCACTGAACCCTGTGGCACCACACTAGTCAATCTCCTATAACCTACCTGAGTGGCTACTGTTTGCCACCACCCTCTGCCTCCTATTCCTTAACCAGTATTATTCCCAGCTTGCCACTTTGTCCCCCATCCCCAGGCTGCTTAGTTCCTTAACTAGCCTCCTGTGCAGCATAGTGTCGAAAATCTTATTGAAGTCCAGACAGGCCATGTCCACTGCTCTCCCTTGATCTACCTCTCTGGTAACTCAGTCAAAGAAATCTATGAGATTAGTTTGACATGACCTCCCCCTTGAGAAACCATGCTGCTGGTGGTTCTGCAGCCTTTTTGCCTCCAGGTGCTCCTTTCCTTCAGTAGAATCTCCATTAACTTCCCCACCACAAAAGAAGCTATATTGCACAAATTTCAGGAACTGGGACATTTGTAATGGCAGGATTAAGAGGTGCACATCTACCAAGATTCTTCAAAAGACATCTCGTCCAACCTGTGGAAATATACAGAGGCAAGACATTTGATGCACAAAATCGGCCTGCAATCTTTCCTCAGGTATCCGACCATAATGAGCATAGTTCACAATGGCACCCCCTCCTGGTTTCCTTCCCTGAAGCTTTGATTGACCTTTTGAGTAAAAAACTGTCACACAGAGGTGAAGTTACCAAGATGCAACCCCTCAGGAAACCCCCCACAGCAAGAGAGCAGAGCCTGAGCACATGGACATGAGTACACCTCCACTATGAGAAGCTGAGCTGCAGGACAACCATAGTGAGCTGAAGGCCTGGTTTCTCCCACCTTGGAGTTGAAAAAGACAGTTAAACCACCAAAGACACAAGGAGGATTCTATGGCTAATCAACCTCAGCCACACAGCAACAGCTGCGAGGAAGAGTTGGAGGGATCTTCTGATGGTCTGTCCCCTATCCTTGCTAAAAACAAATATGCTCCACTGTGCACCTCATCTCCACCACCATATGCCTCCTACAAGGATGACACTGTTGTTTTCCAAAATATTGATCAGATGCTAGGAAGTATAGGTCCAGACCAAACCCCTGTCCTGCTCGGAGGGGACTTTAGCCTCACCTTGGCTCCTAGCCTGGACAGAAGTAATGCCATATTTGAACCACACTCTAAAGGGTCCCTGGCCATGCCAGCTGTGGATGAAAGATCAGGGGCTGGCTGATATTTGGGGATTCTTTCACCTGAGGGACAGAGACTACTCCTGTCACTCTGCCACACACAGCACTACCCATATAGACTTCTGACTGACATACTCTCTCATTACACCAGCTGCCATGGATGCCAGCATCGTGCCACTGGTCCTATCAGATCATGCCCCAGTCCAGCTCCATTTTATGTGGGGCCCCGGATCCCTAAATCCCCCTCCTAGAGACTGCATCCACTGCTTCTGAGAGATCAGGAATTCCAACCCTAGATTCAATCAGAGACACATTATAAACATAGAAACATAGAAACATAGACTTTGATGGCAGATAAGGACCGCTAGGCCCATCTAGTCTGCCCATTTCCCTACCTACAGGATAGGCCGCAGATCCTAGTTAACCAACAGCCTATTTCTTCCTACCCCCCACAAGAATTGCCTTATGTCTGTCCCATGCATTCTTGAATTCTCCCACAGTTTTAGACCCCACAACCTCCTCAGGAAGGCTGTTCCATGCATCCACTACCCTCTCTGTGAAATAATACTTCCTCATTGACTAGAGATTGATTAGTGTGGTGCCACAGGGTTCAGTGCTGGGACCAGTCCTCTTCAATGCCTTCATTGCCCCTGAACTGCCCTCCTTCTATCTTTAAATTGTGTCCCCTTGTTCTTGCAAGTCTCTTTTTCTGAAAAATGCTACCCTCTTGGACTTTGTTGATTCCACTGAGGTACTTAAAAGTTTCTATCATGTCCCCCCCTCTCCCTTCTTTCCTCAAGGGTATACATATTAAGCTCCTTTAGTCTCTCCTCATACGACATTCTTGCAGACCCTGCACCATTTAGTTGCCCTCCTCTGGACTGCCTCTATCCTGTCTATGTCCTTGCGGAGATGGGGTCTCCAGAACTGGACACAGTACTCAGATGGGGTCTCACCAACTGTCTGTACAGAGGGATAACAACTTCCTGTTTTCTGCTGCTGATACCTTTTCCTATACATCCCAGTATACCCCAGCCCTCCCTACTGCCTTCTCACATTCTTGCCTAACCTTAAGGTCATCTGATATGATTACCCCAGGTCCCTTTCCTTTTGTTGTTGTTACTACCTCCCCACCCATTGTGTATTCTTCCCCTGGGTTCTTGTTTCCCAGGTGCATTATTTTGCACTTCTTTGCATTGAATCCTAGCTGCCATACTTCTGACCATTCCTCTAACCTTTACAAGTCCCTTTTCATCCTTTCCTCACCTCCTTGTGTATCAACCCTGTTGCAGATTTTTGTGTCATCTGCAAAAAGGCATACTTTTCCTTCCAGTCCCTCTGCAATGTCACTGATGAAGACATTAAAAAGGACTGGACCCAATACTGAACCCTGCGGTACCCCACTAGTAACCCCCTTTCTTCAGAATGGACTCCATTTACAATTACCTTCTGTGTCCAGTCGTCCAGCCAATGTTTTACCCAGGCTACCACCCTGGGTCCCACTCCCAGGCTGGTTAATTTGACTATTAATCTTTTATGTGGGACTGTGTCAAATGCCTTGCTAAAGTCTAGGTAGGCCATGTCCACAGCCCCTCCCTGGTCTACTACTTTGGTCACCCAGTCAAAGAAATCTATTAGATTCGTCTGACATGACCTTCCGCTGTGAACCCATGCTGCCTTGGGTCCTGTGCTCCACTGGCCTCTAGGTACTCGACTATTCTTTCCTTCAGAAGTGACTCCATCACTTTCCCTACTACAGAGGTCAGACTGACAAGTCTGTAGTTTCCTGCCTCTGTCTTGGACCCACTTTGTGAAGGAAATCACATCCGCTTCCTCCAGTCCTCGGTACCACACCATCCTCCATGATTTATTAAAAGAGTAGCCAGTGGTTTCACTAGTTCCTCCTTAATTCTTTTAGAATTCTGGGGTGAATTCCATCAGGACCCATTGCTTTGTCCACCTTCAGTTTTAGGAGTTCTTGCAGACCCTTTCTTCTGTGAAAGGACTGGGATCGACCCCCTTATCAAGAGTGCTTCTGTTAATTGGATTAGACACTTCCCCTCCTCTTTTGTGAATACTGAGACAGAAATATTCGTTCAGCATTCCTGCTTTTCACTGTCCCCTCTGCCCACCCACTGTTCATTCTATTCAGCCTCACTATCCTCCTTTTTGTCTTTCTCACTTGCTGATGTACCTATAAAGGTTTTATCCCCTTCTTAACTGAGTTGGCTATTTTTCCTCAGTTTGGGCCTTTGCTATTCTGACTTCCCTCCTGCTTCCTTCTGCCTTAACTGGTACAGATCTCTGTCCTGCTCCTTCTGTGTTTCCTTATACTTCCGGAATGCTATCTTTTTCTTCCTGACTTTCACAGCCACCTCGTTTGAGAACCATGGTGGCTTTTTCTTTCATTTTGATTTGTTCATTTGCTTCACACAAAAGCTTGTTGCCTCTGTGATGGCAGTTTTGATAATTCCCCATTGTTGCTCCACACCTCCTTCTAGCCTGTTTGCTAGTGCTTTTGTGAGGCACTCTCCCATCTTGCCAAAGTCAGCCCTCCTAAAGTCCATTACCCTCACTTTTGTGTGGCTTGACTCTGTAGCTGAGTTTAACGTGAACCACACTGTTTGATGGTCACTTGTCCCCAGATGGCAACCCACTTCTAGATCTGAGATCCTCTCACTGCCCCCGTTTGAGAGTACGAGGTCTAAGATTGCTCTCTCACGAGTGGGTTCCGAAACTAGCTGTCTAATGCCTGCCACCTGTAGGGCATCAAGAATGGTCCTGTTCTTGGATGTGGCTGCAGCAAATGTGCTCCAGTTAACATCTGGTATATTCAGGTCTCCCATTAACAGTATCTCCTCTTTCCCTGCCATTCTAAGAATGCCTTCTATCATATCTTTGTCCATGCCTTCCCCCTGACATGGGGGTCTGTACACAACCCCTGTGTGGATTATGGTGCCCTTTCCAGTCTCCAAGGTGACCCACAGTGCCTTCTCTCCTCCCTGTTTACTCTTTTGTTCAGTTGCTTTTATCCCTTCCTTTACATAGAGAGCTACTCCTCCCCCTCTTCTCCCCTGCCTGTCTCTCCTGTAGGTTATGTACTAACATACATACTAACATACTAAAATGCCAGCAGAATAGGCCTAACGGTCTTTCGTGTCTGCTCGTTTGGTCAGCCCCCACCCTGGGTGCTGACCTTGCTGTCCCCCTCGCCTTCTCTGGCTTCTCCCTTCCCAGTTCCGGATATTCTTGCTGCATTGGATTTTGCTTCCAAAACCCTTCCCCTGTACCTGTCCCACCCTCTTGAACCCCTCCACTGTCTCTGCCTCCACCAGCCCCTAGGCAGCGCATTCCATGGCTCCACCACCCTCTCAGTGAAGTAGCACCTCCTCCTTTCTCCCTGAATCTTCCCCTCCAGCTTCCACCCATGCCCTCTAGTGGCCCCTCCTCCTTCCTTCAAAGCACCCTGACTGTTCCTCCCCTATTTACCCTCTTCATGTACCTGAAGACCTCTACCATGTGCCCCGGTCCTTCTCTCTTCCAATGTGTACATATTTAACTCTTGAGCCTCTCCTCCATGGTCCTGTCCCCCAAGCCCCAAATCATTTTGGTTGCCTCCTCTGGACCCTCTCCAGGAGGTTAATGTCCCTCTTTAAGTGTGGCCTCCAAAACTGCATGCAGTACTCAAGGTGCGGCCTCACCAAGCAGTTATACAGAGGGAGTATCACTTCCCTCCTTCTGGAGGTGATCCCCCTAGCGATGCATCCCAGCATCCTTTTGACCTTGGCTGCTGCCCTCCTACAAGTCTCAGAGTTGTTCATCTTGACATCCACCACCACCCCCAGATCCCTCTCAGCCATCGAGACTTGTAGCATTTCCCCCCCAGGGTGTACACTTGGCCTGGGTTTCTGGCCCCCAGGTTGAGTACCATGCATTTCCCTGCATTGAACCTCAGCTTCCACTTTCTAGACCATCTTTCCAGAGCCTCCAGGTCCCCCTGTAGGGCCATGCTCCCCTCCTCTCCATCCACCACTGCCCCCAGTTTCGAGTCATCCGCAAAGAGACTCATCTCACTCCTGATTCCTGTCCTTATGTCAGAGACATAGGCGTTGAACAGAAGGGGCCCAAGGACTGATCCCTGTGGGACCCCACTAACTGACCCTCCTGGGGATGAGACTATCCGCCAACTACGACCCTCTGGGTCCGGTCCTGGAGCCAATTGCCTATCCATCTGATCATCTGGTTCCCCACCCACATTTCTCCCAGCTTAACCAACAGGCCCACGTGAGGAACAGAGTCAAATGCCTTGCTGAAGTCTAGAAAGAGGACGTCCACTGGTCTACCCAGGTCCAAAGCACTAGTCACCCAGTCATAGAACTCCATCAGGTTTGTCTGACACGATTTCCCCAGGATGAATCCATGCTGTCTATCGTCCAGGCACCCTGACTTATCCAGGTCCCCCCCTAGCCTCTCCTTGACAATGCCCTCCATCACCTTGCCCACCACCGATGTCAGGCTGACAGGCCTGTAGTTCCCTGCCACCTCCCTTGATCCCCCCTTGTGGATAGGCACTATATGCGCCACCTTCCAGTCTTGGGGCACCCACCCTGTCCTCAGAGAGATTGGAGAAAGCTCCACAGGGTTTGCTAGGACATCCATAAGTTCCTTCAGCACTCTGGGATGTAATTTATCCAGCCCAGTGCTTTCTCCGTCTTAAGGGAGCTGAGGGCTTCCCTCACTCTCTCTGCTGTGATTTCCACTTCGAGTACCTCTTCTCCTGCTAGCCCTCCCCACATGCCAGTGATGCCTCCCCTCTCCCCAGACCAGCTGATTGGTAGGGTCCCCTCCCTCAGTATCTCTGTCTCCTCCCATGTATGATGAGCACCCCATTTTCCTTGGTGAAAACTGAGGTGGAAGTACTCATTTAGTACCTCAGCCTGCTCCCGGGTCTTGTGCCCATCTCTCCCCTGATTTAATCCTGCTAATCTGCCCCTTCACCCTTCATTTTTCCCCAATGTATCTAAAGAACCCCGTGTTCCCTCTCCTAATTTTCTTGGCCAAGTTCTGCTCCTTCCTTGCCTTAGCCGCCCTCACCACTCTGTGGCCCTTCTAGCCATCAGCTTGTACTCCCCTCGATCCCTTTCACTCCCTGAGCACTTGAATTGCTTATAGGCTGCCTTCTTTCCCCGCACCACCTCCTGGACCTCCCTGGTCCACCAGCAGGGTTTTTGGGCCCTATCGCATTTTCGTCTTACTCTTGCACAGGTGCTGGTAGCATCCTGCACCCCTCTCCTGATGATTTCCCACCTACTTTCAGCGTCCATGTCTGACCCAATCCCATCCAAATGCTCCTTAAGGATCCTTCCCACTTCCTTAAAATCCACCCCCCTGAAGTCGGTTACTTCCGTCTTTGTGCAGCCTTCTACCCCTCCTAGGTCCAGGCAGAACCAGACCGTGGCATGGTCACTCCCCGCCAATGGGTCCCTTACCTCCAGGCCCCCAATCTGGTCACTGTCTGCCAGGACCACATCCAGTACCCGCGCCTCCCTGGTTGGTTCCCTCACCTGCTGAGTTAGGAATGCATCTTGAAAGACATCCAACAACCTCTGTTCCCTGGTCACAGAGGATGTCATAGTCTCCCAGTCTGTTCCTGGCATGTTTAAGTCCCCCAACACCACCACCGTTCCTCTGCCCAGTCTGCAGTGTCTCCCAACATCTGCCACCAGACTGTCCTCCAGCTCCTCCGCCAGGGCAGGGGGTCTATACACCACTCCTATTTTTACTCTCTTGCCCCCCCTTGTTATCAAGGTGACCCAAATCGCCTCCACGGTTCCCTCTGCCTCCTCTACTCCCCCTATGCCAATGCAGTTTTTGACTATCATTGCTACCCCTCCTCCCCTTCCCTCCCCTCTGTCCTTCCTGAGCATAGTGTAACCCTCCAGGTTCAGGTCCCAGTCATGTCCTGCAGTGGCCCAAGTCTCAGTGACAACTGCCACATCCACTGCTCCCTCAGTTAGCATCACCTGGAGCTCAGGCATTTTATTGCCCGAGCTCCTGGCATTTAGCAGGACTACCTTCCACCCTTTCCCTATAGTTCCATTTCCCCTGCTTGTGTTCCCATGGGGATTCTGTTTTCCCCTGGTCTGCACTTTGCCAGTCGGCCTTTTCCTGCAATCCTCCTGGTCCCCAGGGGGGTGGAGACAGAGTCCCTCCTTTATCGGCACCCCCTTGACAGCCTTTTCTCCCATCCCGCCCCCTTCACAAGTTTAAACCCCACTTTTCACCAATGAACCCCTCTATTTTCAACTTAAGGATTCCCTTCCCCTCCAAATTGAGATGGAGTCTATCTCTAGCATACAGCTCCTTATCCTCCCAGGTCTCTCCCCAATCCCCCATCAACCCTGGTATGTTAAGATCCCAGTCATGGTTCTCTGTGTACCATGTTTCTGTGACTGCTATGATATCCAGGCATCCCTCTTCCATTAAGGCCATCAGCTCAGGGAGCTTGTTGCCCAGACTACGGGCATTGGTACTCATTACCCTCCATTTCCTGATGGCCTTACTCCTTTGCCCCATCCCTGTCCTTCTTGCCTTTGTCACTTTCTTCATTTACCCTGCCCTTCTCCCTATCGACACCTCTATGTTGGTGTTTGCTGCACTTACTACCATGATTATTTGGGGGGGGCTAGGATTTTCCTGCTAGTTTCCAGTGTGTCCCCCCTTGGCTAGTTTAAAAGCTTGCCAATGAAGCGTTTAAACCTATCATCTAGGATCCTGGTTCCCTTCCCGTACAGATGCAGCCCATCATGCCAGTACAGGCTTGCATCACTCCAGGTGGACCCCCAGTCCCCAATGAAGCCAAATCCCTGAGCTCCACACCAGTTTTTCAACCTCTGATTGAATCCCATGGTGCGGAACACCCTAGCCTCTCCTATGCCATGGATGGGTAGCACCTCCAAGAAGGTTACTGTGCATGCTACTTGACTAAGGCCCCTCCCCAATTCCACAAACTCTTCCTGCACTTCTCTAATATCTTTCTTAGCCAGGTCATTTGTCCCTAGGTGGACAATGACATCCAGCTCCCTCCCCTGTGTAGCTGCTCCGGCAATCCTGAGGATTCGCTTCCTGTCCTGCAAGCCATGGCACCAGGCAGGCACCTTCCTCCCTCTCCCTTCCTCCCCAGTTCTACCTTCCTAACAATGGGTCCCCACCAGGAGTTGTTTCCTTCCCCTCGGGGTCCCTGCCACCCTCCTGTGGGTCTCCTTTGTGGAGGTTCCCAGCATCCTCCTTGGTCTCCACTGTGGGTGTCTCCATGAAGGAACCACACTTTGCCAGAATGGCATAGGGATGTGGAGAGGTACAGTGGGAGGGATGCACCTCTGTTCCACCACCCTCACCCTCCCTGAGCCCACTGTGGTCCAACCGCTCCTCTTTCTTGGCAACCTCTGAGGCAGCGGCAGTGGCACTGGTGGTCCCTGGATAGAAGAGGAGGTCCCACAAATCCTGGCCAACTCAGCCTGGAGATGAGCAACCTCCTCCCTCAGCCCAGAGAGGTGCCTGCAGATGGGACAACACCGCATCCTCCAGAACATCTCCCGAAGACTGCTGCCCACAGCCACTGCACTGCACCATCCAATCATGTCTTATTTCTGGCCCCTTAACTGTTTGCAATCCTTACTCTTTCCTCTGTTTTTTCTCTCTCTCCTTACTTTCTGCCTGTGTGCCTTTTAAGCTCCTGATTGTCCTGTTCTGAGACAAGAATATCCTATATTCTTGATAGACCACTTACTTGCTCAGAGGCAGACCTCCAGCAGCTAGAGGGCGGAGCTACTCTTGCCCTTCTAGGATGGTGGGTCCTTGGTGGTTCTGTGATCACTCACTTCCTGCCCCTAAACAGGAAGTTTCTGTTGTCAGTCAAATTCTGTGCCTATAAAAATAGAACTAGCTTTGGGTGGGGGGAGGTGGAAGGGAGGGAAGGAGGGCAATATAGTCCCAGTAGAGAAGTTCAGTCACACATCAGTCCTTTCTGCTGGTGTCTTCTGCCAAGCTATTAGCAGAAACTTTCTAAGGCAGTTTTTAAATGTAGCTTCCTTCTAGCTAAGCCACTCCCCCTACTTACCAGATCTTTCTACAAGTAATTTAAACCTCACAGCAGTTAAGTCCTTTCAGTCACCTGAGATTTACACCTAGATAACTCTTCAGATACCCGTTCAGTTCAGTTAACCCAAACACACACTTTTTTTTTTGTATGTTAGTTTTTTTACCCTAAATTAAAAGTCAAATACAAAAGTTCTTCTGCTTTAGTCCCAGCAGAGAAGTTCAGTCACACAGCAGTCCTTTCTCCTGGTGTCTTCTGCCAAGCATTCATTCCTGGAGGACAACAACCCACAAGATATGTCAGCAGGTACCATCTGGGAGGTCCTGAAGGCCACTTCCTGGGGAAAGATTATTAGTTTTGCAGCTCACAGGCATAGACTGAGAGAAAAAAAATGCTTGCCACCCTGGAGAAAGACTTACAAGAACAGGAGGCTCTGTATAAAGCCAATTTGCCCCCGACCCTTGTTTAGAGATGCGCAAGATAATCATGAAAGTCAGACTAGAGATTAACACTCTGTGGGCTAGGAAAGCCAAGATTGCTCTCCTGAGGCTTCAGCACAGATACTGGGAGGGAGGAGAGTTAGATAAGTGAAAAAAACTGTTATATTATTATATTACTGTTACATTAGAGCTACTGATATAGTTCAATGAAAGTCTTACACAAATTTGTGAAAGTGTAGCAACAAATCTAATTTATTATACAGGGTTTCCAGTTAGAAAGACTCAGATTGATATTTTCTATCCTGAGCCATCAAATCAGTTGATCACCATCAAACACGAAATACCAATGCATTTAAATTGTATTGTTAAGCATTCTGCCTATCTTTGGCTAAAACTGCTACCAAGTATAATGAATTCATATTCACATAATAGCAGGGTCACACACAGAGGAAACACTGATGTGATGCCATTGCTGGCTATCGGACTGTGTGGACAACTTTCATAATAATCAGCCTCTCTTATATATTTTTTTGGACAAACAGACAGTCCCATAAGTGCCTTAGATATTGCATAAGTTAGAAGTACATGTTTTTCCTGAGGGTCAAGAATGACCTCATTCAGTAACTGCAGTGTCCTTCCCTCTGGTACAGGAATAGCATGTTTACCAGAGAGAAGGAGACCAGCTATCAGAACTATCCCTAAACAATACAGCCTTATCAACGGAACTGTATGATACAGTCCCATGTCATAATAGCGATTGAGAAACAACGATCGCTATAATGGTGAGTGTACATTGCCGAAAATCTATTTCGGTGATGCACACTCGCAGTGCAGAAAAAGAGGCGCCCGAGACCTACAGGTCTCATTATTAATGTGGGGGGCTGCTCCCACTGCACCCTCCTACTTATGGATTCTTAACTCCAGGGGTGTGAAAAACTTAATTAAAATACATACTGCCAGGTGGCAAGAAAACCTGCACCATGCCTGACCAGAACCTGGTACCTCATGCCTCCTAGCTGACCACCCTCCCCATGATGCCAGCAGTCCAGCTTGGCAGCTGCTCACCGCAACCCCTCCCACATACTATCCCTCCCCTACCTCTCCTCCCATGCATGTATATCTGCTACTTCCCGTCACGGTTTTCGCCAACTGCAGTATCTGGTCATCCTCATCCTTGGTTAGCCATGATCACAGTCGCCATAATTGAGTCGCTGTTTTTCTAGGTGCTCAATTTTGGTTGCCTTGTTTACAAACTACTATATGGTACAATCTGAGTTATGGGACATTTGAGGCAAAAACAAATGCATATTTCTTCCACCACCACTTTTGAAGGCCTCCGTAATTTGAGAGATATTTTCTCTCATTTGTTTGACCCCTTATGTGATGAAAATTATAATGTGCACATAGAAATATTTATTTAAACATCTAAAGCCTTAATAAATATTAAAACATTATGTGCCTATTCTAAAGTAATATGTGTTTAATGAACTAATGCTGTGTGTGTGTGTGTGTGTGTGTGTGTGTGTGTGTGTGTGTGTGTGTGTCTAAGACCTATTACTAAAAAGTAACCAGTGTGTTAATAATTTCATATAAGTATATATTACTGTGTATTATATACATATACATAGTATATATATATATATATATATATATATAGTAATAAAATATGTATATATATATATATATATATATACACACATACACAGAGGATGCATGATGTGCAGATGTGCTATGGAAAATATTCTCACTCCTGCAGATTGAGCTCTGGATACTTATGAGTGCTGAAGACGTAAGTGAGAGTATCCAGAGCTCACTGTGCAGGAGTGAGAATATTTTCCTTTGCACACGATCTGCACATCATGTGTGCTATTTATACAATAGGGTGGGAGCTTTAGAAATATTTTTTCTGTGTCCTTTTTCTGTTTCTGTGTGCTTTCTGCTCTTTCTGTGTGTGGTGTGAGTGTGTGTGAGTTTTTCTGAATGGGCTGGGAGTCTTAGAAATGTCATTGCACACAGGTGAGTTTCCTTTGCAATGGTAATTGAGTAACTCACAGGCCTCAGTGAGAAAGAGAAACTGTGTTGTGAAGCAGTTTCATTTACAATTCAGGTTGTAGTGAATAAGTGGTGACATCAGCACAGTATGGATAAATGGCATTTATCATCACTGTGCTGATGTCATCCTCATTTATCACACTCAAGTGAAGATACAGTATCTCCATTTATCACACTCTAGAAGCTCCCACCCCTACTGTATCTATCTATCTATCTATCTATCTATCTATCTATCTATTCATGGCAAAAAACTGTTTAATGCATCAGTTAGGGTTGTTCCACAGTGGCAAAAGGGAGGAAATTTTGTGTTAGGGTTGAAAACCCTAACTGCACATTCCCCACCCACCCCCATCACCACACACACACGCACACACACACACACACACATACATGCAAGTAGGAGAAGGACCAAGGCAACACAACCAATCACACACATCAAGCAGGAGGTGTATACCTGTGTTACTGTAGGAAGTGAAGAAATCCAACTTGAGATATCATAGATTATTTACAAAGTTGTTCTTCGAGATTAGTTCACATACCGGTGAACCAAGCATGCAGTAGCGAAAATGGTGTACCTCGCTTTGTTTTCAACATATGGGTGGCAAAAGGCATCATTGGCACTGCAATGTTAGTCTATGGCAAATTGCTCAATTTTGGAACAGTGTAACTTTGCAATCCTTAAGTATTTTAGCACAATAGCAGGAAAAAGCACATCTGTGGGACCTGGTCTTGCTAATCTGCAAATTGAAGGCCAAAGGACCCAACCATTTGCTTGCAGGTTGATTGCAAAGATGTGCAGTCATTAGGAGCATACAGTACTTGCACAAAATACTTTGGCAAACACGAAAGTGTCATAGCACGACACTTTCGCATTTGCGAAAGTGATTTTCGAAAGTATTTCAGGGATTGTGCTAAATCTTGTTTTGGATCTTGCAAACCCAAAAATACCATATGTGCAGACTGTGTTATGTGTTGATAGCAGTGTGTGGCCCAAGATGTCCAGTTGTCTGTAGTGATATGTGTTTAGCAGTGTGTGGAACGTCCAAGATGAGACTTAGCAGTGACGATTCCATGGGAGCATGGGTGTGCGGTTTCGTGGTTTACATAGTTGTATGTTATTCCTGTTACCTGCTGGTGGTTGTGTGTGATTGGTTGTGTTGCCTTGGTCCTTCCCCTACTTGCATGTATGTGTGTGTGTGTGTGTGGTGGTGGTGGGGGTAGAGGTGGAATGCGCAGTTAGGGTTTTCAACCCGAACCCCAAATTTCCTCACTTTTGTCGCTGTGGAACAACTCTAAATGATGCATTAAACTGAGTTTTTTTGCCATGAATTTCCCTTCTTTTTGAGAATGTGCACTATAAATATTGAATGAAATGTGGTGGTGGGAGCGCGGGACTCACCATGTGATTTTTTGTCACTTTGCTGCGCAAAAAATGTATGACCGTCTTGAGTGAAATGAAAATTGGGTATGCAAACAGAAATGCAAATGGTAATGGCAATGCAGAAGGACACAGTAACGCAATCAACAATGGAAACGCTACTGAAAAAGCAAATAGTAAGGCAAACAGAAACGCAAACGGTGTCGAACACCAAAAACAGTAAAGGTAACTCAATTGGAAATGGAAATGGTTATGATAACACCAACAATGATGCCAAAGGGAACAGTAATCCAAATGAAGGCACAAATGCAAGAGTGTACGCATACGTAATTTGTAACACGCACAGGCATGGTAATGCAATTGGAAACACAAACGCTTATGGTAACATCAACGATGATGCCAAAAAAAACAGAAACGCAAACAGAAACACAAATGGAAGTGTGTATGGAAACGCAAATGGTAATGCACATGGTGATACAAAAGAAAATGCAAAAAAAAACCTAGTAATCGAAACAGAAATGGTAACAGTAATGCAAACGCAAGCACAAACGCAAAGAGTAACGCACACGGTGACGTAAACAGAAACACAAATGAAAACAGTAACGGAAATGCAAAAGGAAACACTGATTGTAACAGTAACACAAATGCACACACTTCTTTTCCCAAAAAGGTGCATTCAGAATCACAGTGAATACAAAGAAAGTATGCATAATAATAGCACTCAGAGCAGAAAATGAACACTTGGAAAACTAAAATGCTTATATCTCAGGAACCGTACAATGTAGAAAAAAAATTAAAATTTCATATTATTTATGAATTTCCTGGCTAGTTTTGTATTTAGTTCCCCAGTGGGGGACTAAGCATTTTTCCAATAAAAACACTTCAAGATACGGGCTCCGAAAGCCGTGGCGGATGCCGTAATGTTAGCCTAAGGGAAAAATTGTCAATGTCAGAGTGCCGTAGCTTTGCAGCCCTGTAATATTTTCTCACCAAACCACAAAAAGGCACATCTGTGGGATATTGGCTTTCTTCCCGCCAAATTTCAGCCCAGTAGACCAAACCATTCTTTTGCAGCAGGGTGGTAAAGATTTCCTATTCTTTTGGGCACAGTGTCGCAAAGTTGTGTCGTGATTTGCAACACTTTAGCAAAAAAAAAATCACAATAGTGTTGAATGTGCGACACTACTTTGCGACACTACTGTTTACAAAAATTTGAAAAACATATTTCTGGGCTATTTAACCCCCAAGAAAAAGACATGGCTAGCATCCTCAGGACTCGACTAGGTGAATGTAGCAAGAATTGTGTCCCTAGAGGGTCCCAAATTTAAATTGCAAGCATTTCTGTGACCACCAACTGAAAACAAGATGGTGGATTTGTGATACTACAGGGGTAATTTGCATAACTAAAGACTGCATTTGCAACACTGTTGAACTTTTTGTTAACTTTTCCCATTGACTATAATGAGAAACTTGTTTTTTGAATAACTTTTGAACCGTTTAATATTGTTTCACAAAATCTTTGAAAGGCACATCGGGGACCCCAGCTGCATGTTTCCTGAAGGTTTCAGACTGGTCGTGCTGACCGTGTGACCTGTAGACACGAGCAAAGAATGTGCAAAAAAGCGTAATTACCATATTCTATGGTGCTATGTAGCTCTGCAACTGCATATCCGACTGTTAAGAAGCTTGCTGAATCCAGAGATCTATGACACTGCTTCATGCATGCCAAATTTCAGGCAAATCCATCATATGGTGGCAAAGTTATTAAGCTGCCAAATTTCAGATTTTAACTTTAAATGGGGTACTCAACCCTAGCTATAGTGACACTACTGTGCCACTATAATATATATATATCTATATATATATAGATATATATATATCTATATATATATATATATACACACACACACACACACACACACACACACACAGTGGTGTCCCCCAGGATGATGCCCACTTTTAAAGCACTCTGCAGTATGCTGCAGCAGACCTACCAAATAGAGCAATGTAATTTCAATGCCAATTAGTTCCTTTTGTCATTCAGGAAACTGTGGCATTCACTTCATCCTGGCAGTGTCACATTTTCCTGAATGGCAAAAGGGACTAATTGCCATTTAAATTACATTGCTTTTTTCAGTAGGTCTGCTGCAGCATCCTGCAGAGTGCTATAAAATGCTTCAGATTTTGGTTTCATCTTGGGGGATGCCACTGTACATATTTGTTGTGTCTCAGTGCTTACTGAGCTCATAGAATCTGACTAAAGCTCTAGCTGTCCCAACATATGCTGGGCTCATTGAATCAAACTAATAATGTACCTGTCACAGTAACTGGCATGGGTGTACTGTGCTCATGGAATCTAATTATCTGACTGTCACAACAGTCATGGTGCTCCTAAATCTGACTAATGATATGTTCTTGACCTTATGACCTCCTGATGACTTCCAACAAGGAGAAAGAGGAGGGAAGCTATTAGCTTACCATCTTCATAAACAGCAAACAGAAAGGCATATTGCAGGTCTTAAAGACCCTTTTGGGCAGGTCATAACTGCATCCAAAGATGTAAGTGCCACTATGTACCAATTCTACTCCATGATCTACTCCTCCTCAACACTCCCAGACTCAATAGCAGTACTGTACAGACCTTTCTCCACACCCTGAAACTTTCCAGACTGACACAACAACAGGATAAGCAGTTGGATTCTTTAGTCACCTTGGCGGACATAAGCAGGGCTCCTCTCCTTCTCTGAACTTAGGCAAAGCCACTGGAGGGGATGGCAACCCAGCAGAGTTCTTCAAACCCCTTACTTACCAGATCTCCCCTCTACTGTGCCAGGTATATCAAGAGGCAGAAATTGCTGGAACACTGCCTCTCATGCTTAGAAGTGACAATCACAGTTCTACCAAAAAAAGGGAAAGACCCTGTCCTTCCTAACAATTATCATCCGATATCTCTGCTAATAGAGGACAGCATGATATGTGTATGACAACCTTCCCCTTGGGCCATACCAGCTTACAGGGCAGTTGTCTCAGTGTACTACTTCACTGGGCTGCAACCACCTGATTATGTCAGGAAATTATCCCATTGCTCAGGATCAGGAAGGTCAAACCCAATAATAATAGGTAGAGTGCACTTTGGACAGTGGACTGTAAATAAAGAATTCATAGTGCAAGTGGAAATATTCACATGACCTTTGCAGTAATGAGGCACAGCCACTGATTCTATAAAGATAAGAGTCTTTACTAGTAATTACTACAGATATGAAATAAATTGGAAATATACAGTAAGACAAAAGGTTTACACATTTACTGGGAAAGTAAAATAATATCAAGTATACAGACAGATGATGGATAGAAGAATCTCAAAACCTAGGCACTCTTATCATCTCTGTTACCTGACACTAACCTGAAAGGACTTCCACTGAGACTGCTCTTCCCTCACTAAGGTAGGCTAGCTCCAGAAGTGCTCCAGCCTTCTTTCTTCCAAATAGGGGGATAGAGAGGGAGAGAGGGAGAGAGAGAGAGAGAGAGAGAGAGAGAGCAAGAGAGAGAGTGTCAGTCCAGTGAGATCAGGACCACAGGCAAGTCCCAGGGGAAACTGGACCCCAGGATCATTAGGAGAGTCAGCATGTCTCTGAACTCCTCCTGCATGGTCTTCCTAACTCCCTTTGGTACCCTGTAGGGGGACTGTCTCAGTGGCACAAGGCTTTCAGTGTCCATGAGATGTTTAGCCATCGTGTTGTACCCTGGTTTTCCCGTGATCATGTCCCCAAATGCTCACAGCATGCTGCTCATTTCCACTGACTGGGCTCAGGTCAGCTGCTCTGAGAGGGTGAGGTTATCCACTGAAGATTCCTCCCATGCCTCCCTGAGGAGGTCCACCAGTGGACCAGCCTGATTTTCCTCTTTTGGTGCACTGCACACAACAAGGACCATCCATATCATAGTAGGGCTTCGTCATGTTAACTGATAAACCCTCTGCCTGCACCTGTCAGGCTGTCAGGCTGTTCCACTACATAACTGACCTCACTCACCTTCCTGACTATGGAGAATGGGCCCTCCCATGCTGCCTGCAGTTCATCCTGTTGAACTGGGACAAGTACTATTACTTGCTATCTGTCTTTGTACTCCCTGATCAGACCCCATGGTTGTAGTAGGTTTTCTGCCAATATTGTGCAGTGACTAAGTGCTCCTGCGAGAGCCCCATGAGCTCCTAAAGCTGGGTCCTGAAATTCAGGATATACTCCACAACAGGTTCCATTTGAGAGGCAAGGTCCTTCTCCCATTCATCACTAACTAAATCTAGAGGCTCCCTCACTCTGTGACCAAACAGGAGCTCAAAGTGTGAGAACAACTGTGGTCTCCTGTGGGACATCCCTGTATGCAAACAGGAGGTGGGGCAAACATTTGTTTCATTCCCCCTTGTACTGGTCAGCAAATGTCCTAAGCATAGTTTTGGGGGTCCCATTGAACAGTTTGACCTGGCCATTTGCCTTGGGATGATAGGGTGAGGCACAGAGCTGTTTCACCCCACACTTCTCCCACAGACTAGTCATCAATAAAGACATGAACTTTGTCTGCAGGTCTGGCAAAATCCCCTGAGGAAATCATACTCTGCTAAAGATTCCTAGGAGCTCATCAGCCACTTTCTCTGCCTCAATGGAGGGCATGGCCACCTCCTTCAGGAACATTTGATCTGGAAGCCATTTTGGGTGTCCATCCCAAGCAGAACTTAGGACAGAACACTATTTAAACTAACAGAAAAAAGGAATAAATGAATCTGGTCACATTACGCATCACAATATGCCAAGACTTTTGAAGCCCAGCTAGATCTGCTTCTGTCTCTGGTCTACCCTCCCAGGTGAGCTTCATCAAAGGCAGACATAGCTCCAATCACATCCTCTCTTTAATCAACCTCATACATATTGCCTCCTCAACTTCCTTACCAGATGCAGCAGTAATTACTAATTTTGGGAAAGCGTTTGATTCTGTTGAAGGAGTTATCTGCATATGGTGCAAGCCCACCTGCGACTGGGCCCATACTTTCAGTCCTGGATTCAGACCTTGTACTCTTTGCCCACTGCCAGGGTCATAACAAGGTCCCTTTTGTCAGACCCCTTCCCTCTTGCCAGAGGAACCAGGCAGGGTTTCCCCCTTCCCCCCTCTTTGTTATGGCCATCAGACCATTGGCATCTGCAATTAGCCAGACACGTAGATAAAGGGCATATGGGCAGGGAAAACTACATATTCTACCCTGCTTAATGCAGACTAAGGGTAAGCCCTTCCAGGGGTCACCCCTCCCTCCATACAGTCACTCCTAGACCACTTCACACTCTTTATCTCATTATCTGGATTGAGAATCAGTCAAATAAAAAGGTACTTCCTCTTAACCAAAACTGTGAGGCTGCTCCTTTTGAGCAGGTTGGGCTCAGATGATCTCCTAAAGTCATTACCTACCTGGGAGTACAGATTACCCCTTCCATCGCCAACTTGTATGACACCAACGTGAGCCCCCTACCAAGCGAACTCAAAGTGGAATGTGACAGATGGAAAGCCCTGTAGCTTACTCTGGCTGAGAAAATACATGAAATTGCATTGTTTCCTGCAGTAACTCTGCTGCAGAATTCTGCAGAGTTGAGCTTCATCTTGGTGAGCTTCACTGTATCTGCACTAAAGATGGTGACAGCAGCAAGGCTTTTCTATGATCTGTGGCATCTCCCCCTAGCTTTCCCCACAAAAACGTTAGATGCCATAGATAAACTTATAGGGAGTTTCTACTGGAAAGGTTCCTGGCCATGCTACAACTGCAGCAAACTCCAGTCCTCATGGACACAGGGTGGATGGAAACTCCCATGGGCTGAAGGATATCTCGTGGCCTACCATATAGCTCATACCCTCCATTGGCTCAGACCCATCAATGGGCAATCCCTGCAGTAAGTAGACATGGATGAAGCACAGATCTCTGGACAGTCCATGACATCTCATAGAAATATAGAAACATAGAATCTGACAGCAGATAATGACATCTTGGTCCACCTAGTGTGCCCATTTCCCTACCTAATGGATAACCTGCAGATCCTAGTTAACCAACAGTCTACTTCCTCCTAGCCCCCCAATAGAATTGCCTTATGTCTGTCCCATGCATTCTTGAATTCCCCCACTGTTTTTGACTCCACTACCTCCTCAGGAAGGCTGTTCCATTTATCCATAACCCTCTCCATGAAAAAATACTTCCTCACATTACCTCTGAGCCATCCCCCCTCTATATTCAAATTGTGCCCCTTGTTCGTGTACATCTCTTTTTCTGAAAGATGCTATCCTCTTGGACTTTGTTGATTTCCTTGAGGTACTTGAAAGTTTCTATCACGTCCCCCTACCCCTCTTCTCCTCAAGGGTATACATATTAAGCTCCTTTAATCTCTCTTCGTATGTCTTCTGGTGCAGACCCTGAATCATTTTAGTTGCCCTCCTCTGAGCAGCCTCCATCCTGTCTATATCCTTGCGGAGATGGGGTCTCCAGAACTGCATGCAGCACTCCAGATGGGGTCTCATCAACTGTCTGTGCAGAGGGATAACAATTTCTTGTTTTCTACTGGTGATGCCTCTCCCTATGCATCCCCTTATCCCACCAGCCCTTCTTACTGCCTTCTCACATTTCTTGCCCACCTTAGGGTTATCTGATATGACTACCTCCAGGTCCCTTTCCATTTTAGTTGTTGTTAGTATCTCAACCCCCATCGTGTAGTCTTATAGAAACATAGAATTTGTCGGCAGATAAGGACCGCTTGGTCCACCCAGTCTGCCCTTTTCCCTGCCTACTGGATAAGCTGCAGATCCTAGTTAACCAGCAGCCTACTTCTTCCTACCCCAACCCCCTAGAATTGCCTTATGACTATCCCATGCATGCTTGAATTCCACCACTGTTTTTGACTCCACGACCTCCTCCGGAAGGCCATTCCATGCATCCACAACCCTCTCTGTGAAAAAATACTTCCTTAAATTACCTCTGAGCCGCCCACCTCTATCTTCAAATTGTGCCCCCTTGCTCTTGCACACCTCTTCCTTTGAAAGATGCTACCCTCTTGGACTTTGTTGATTCCCTTGAGGTACTTGAAAGTTTCTATCATGTCCCCCCTCTCCCTCCTTTCCTCGAGGCTATACATATTAAGCTCCTTAAGTCTCTCTTTATATGACTTCCAGTGCAGACCCTGTACCATTTTAGTTGCCCTTCTCCGGACAGCTTCCATCCTGTCTATGTCTTTGTGAAGACTGGGTCTCCAGAACTGCACGCAGTACTCCAGATGGGGTCTGACCAGCTGTCTGTACAGAGGGTTAATAACTTCCTGTTTTCTACTGGTGATGCCTCTCCCTATGCATCCCAGTATCCCCTCAGCCCTCCTTGCTGCCCTCTCACATTGCTTGCCCACCTTTAGGTCATCTGATATGACTACCCCCAGGTCCCTTTCCATTTTTGTTGTTGTTAGTATCTCACCCCCCATTGTGTACTCTTCCCCTGGGTTTTTGTTTCCCAGGTGCATAACCTTGCACTTCTTAGCATTGAATCTAAGCTGCCATACATTTGACCATTCCTCTAACCTTGCCAAGTCCCTTTTCATCCTTTCAACCCCACCTTGTGCATCAACTCTGTTGCAGATCTTTGTGTCATCTGCAAAGAGACATACTTTTCCTTCCAGTCCCTCTGCAATGTCCTTATAAAGACATTGAAGAGGATCGGTCCTAATATTGAACCCTGCGGTACCCCACTAGTAACCCCCCTTTCTTCAGAGTGGACTCCATTTACTATTACTCTCTGTGTCCTACTCTCCAGCCAATTTTATACCCAGGCTGTCATCTTGGGACCCACTCCCAGGCTAGCTATCTTGTATATTAATCTTTTGTGTGGGACTGTGTCAAATGCCCTGCTAAAGTCTAGGTAGGCCATGTCGACAGCCCCTCCCTGATCTACTACTTTGGTCACCCAATCAAATAAATCTATTAGAGTTGTCTGACATGACATTCCTGCTGTGAATCCATACTGCTTTGGGTCCTGTGCCCCACTGGCCTCTAGGAACTCAACAATTCTTTCCTTTAGAAGTGATTCCATCATTTTCCCTACCACTGAGGTCAAACTAACAGGTCTGTAGTTTCCTGCCTCTATTTTGCTCTCACTTTTGTGAAGGGGAATCACATCCACCATCCTCCAGCCCTCTGGTACCACACCATCCTCCCATGATTTGTTAAAAAGGGTAGTCAGTAGTATCACTAGTTCTACCCTTAGTTCTTTTAGAATTCTTGGGTGAATCCCATCAGGCCCTATTGCTTTGTCCACCTTCAGTTTTAAGAGTTCTTTCAGAACCCTTTCTTCTGTGAAAGGACTGGTATCAACCTCCCCATCCAGAGTGCTTCCATTCTTTGATTTAGGTACCTCCCCCTCCTCTTCTTTTGTGAATACTGAGCAGAAGTACTGTGTTTTGTGGGGGGGAGGCTGGGTTTTTCTTGCCCCTTTTAAGCACCTCCCCCTTTGGCTAGTTTAAATGCTTGCCAATGAAGCATTTCAACCTATCACCTAGGATCCTGGTTCCCTCCTGGACAGATGCAGACCATCACACCAGTATAGGCCTTCATCACTCAAGATGGACCCCAGTCCCCAGTGAAGCCAAGCCCTGAGCTCTGTACCAGGTTTTCAACCACTGATTGAATCCCTTTGTGTGGAGCACATTAGCCTCACCCATGCCATAGACAGGCAGCACCTCCAAGAAGGTTACCATACTTGCTACTTGTCTAAGGCCCCTCCCCAACTCTTCAAACTCCTCTTGCAATGCTCTGATCCCATTCCCAGCCAGATCATTTGTTCCTAGGTGAACAATGACATCCAGCTCCCTCCCTCGTGCAGCTACTCTGGCAATCCTGAGGATTTGCTCCCTGTTCCTCCAAGCCGTGGCACCAGGCAGGCACCTTACTTCCCTCTCCTCTTCCTCACCCAGTTCTACCCCTTAACAATTGAGTCCCCCACTAGGAGTTGTTTCATTCATCTGTGGGGTCCCATACCACCCTCCTGTGGGTCTTCCTTGTGGAGGTTGCCAGCATCCTCCTTAGTCTCCACTGCACTTGCATCCATAGAGGATTCGCTCTCTGCCAGAAGAGCATATGAAATGTGGAGAGGTACAAGTGGAGGAATGTGCCTCTGTTCCACCACCCAGTCTCTCCTTGAGCCCACCTTGATCCAACCGCTCCTTTTTCTTGGCAACCTCTTTAGTAGCAGCGGTGGCCCTGGTGGTCCCTGGGTGGGGAAGGAGGTTTCACGAATCCTAGCCAAGTCACCCTGGAGATGAGCAACCTCCTCCCTCAGACCAGAGAGGTTCCTACAAATAGGGCAGCATCGCAGCCTCCAGAATGTCTCCTGGAAGACTGCCGCCCCACAGCCATTGCACTGTACCACTCCAATCATGTCTTATTTTGTGGCCCCTCTCCTGTTGCTTTGTATACTTACTCTCTCCTCCTTGTTTTTTTTTCTCTCTTCTCTGTCCCCTCCCCAAAGCTGCGAGATCTCATCCAACCATATATTCCTCTCTGCTGTACTGGAACAAGGTTACTAAATGGTTAGGGACAACTACTCTCCCAGCAGAATATAAACTCTGTGGGGCAATATTCAGCTTCAAGGGTGCAACAAGCCAATTAGCTATCCTTCATGTAAAATGAAGAGGATGTTTCAGATCAAGGATGTTCTGACTCCATGTACCCAAAATGTAAACACCTTCTAAGCTATACAGACTCAATGGAATAGTCTCAAGGCTGATTTTTGGAGGTTTCTGCAGCTCCGGAGTGCAACACAAAACTTGCTTAGAAATAAAACATGGCTGTCAACCCAGCTTACCAATCCAGCAATGGATATCCCATAACAAGGGGGTAGCTGGCAAAATATATACTGAGATCTGCAATGGGATCCCCAACAAATTGGTCCAATCTAAGATCAGACTGGAAGCTATGCTTAACACCCAGATCTCTGACAGAGAGTGGGAAGTGTGCAACACCTGAAGTCATAAAACTTTAAAGGATGCATGCAACAAACTCACTCAGCACAAAATATTGTGCTCTTGGTGCAGAACCCCTGCAGTACTTCACAAACTCAAACTGTTACCAACAGACACCTGTTGGCATTGTGGCGCTGCATGGGGAGATATTTTGCATCTATTTTGGTCCTGCCCCCCCTCCATACAACCCTTGTGGGAAAAGGTATGTGAGTTAGGACAGGAGGTGCTACACACCCAGATACCCCACTCTCCCCATCTTCCTATCCTGGGAATGGTGTCAGTAGCTCTTGGTCTCAAATCAGTAGCTCACAGATGGCTGGCCCTGCTAAGCATGCAGGGCAAGAGACTTCTCTGCAGGTGGTGTACTCAGGAGTCACCCTCACACAGAGAATTACTCTCATGCTTCACCCATGCTGCTGTCCTTGACAGGCTGTTAGATGTATTTACTAGCACAGTGGACAAGTTTAATGCTTGCTAGTTACCCCAAATCAATTCCCTGATGCCACTGACAGGAGGGGGATGATCCATCCCTATCCCCCCAATACTTTCTCTCCCTAGTCTCTCCCCCCCCCGTATTACGTCCAAAGCATCTGGCATTACTACTTTATTGTGAGTCTCAAAACCCGATACATAGGTGCAATACCAGGCTGTGGTTACTCCTGAATTTTTTTTGTTCAACTTTATTTACCTTCCAGACCCCCAGGCATGCCCACACGGATGTTGCCCCAACTCCCGGCCTGAACCACTGCTTCTCCCAGGCCTCTCACCCCAAATGACCTAGGCAGGCCCGACCCCTGGATCACCTCCTGGGCTAGTTACGCCCTCCCTTGGCAGTCAACTCTTAAGTGTGAGGTGTCTTACCTTGTTGTTGATTGGCCCCATGGAGAGACCTGAACGTGCTGGGCCAGCATTGGGATATGGGTGCTCCACTGGGGCCACCGTCATCTCATCAGTGGACTAGAGGCTTTTTCTTGGTTTTAGTCCCATGTGTTCCCCCTGCAGAGCCTGGCTGGCAAGGCAACACTATGCCATAGCTCCGCCCCCTGGCACTGCTCCACACAGCTCTGTTGACACCCCTGGCTACAACCAGAGGTTGCTCCATGAGTGGGAGCATCCTCTAAACCCACCCTGGGAAGAGAGAGCTGTCCTCCAGATGCTAGATCTCTTCCATCCCCTGCCAACCCGGGTTTGTTCCCAAACATGGATCACCGGCGTGGCACGAGGTGTGGAGTCCAGTGCCTCAACCCTCAGCACCACTGGGCTGGCACTCCTGAATGTTTAGTGCTTACATGTCTGTATATTACCATATAGGCTCATTCTGAAAACTAGGTATATTATGTTGGAGGCAGTATAGCACTGCAGTATAGGGCACTGAGCTGCAAACCTGGATACCTGAGTTTGAATCCCACAGCTTCCACTTGCATACTGTATGTTTCTAAGAAAATCTGTTAACTGCCTTGTACTTTGAGGTTGCACTTGGAAATAAGCTTCAGCTTAGTGTGACTTTCCTGGTTAAACAATTTCACCTTTCTCTTATGTTAGAAAATGTTATGCCATAGAACTGTGTTCACTCCTCAGTAAGATTAATAAAGCTTATAGGCCTCCAGTTTTGACAAATTTTGCTGCATAAGTTTTTTAAACCTGTGTTGTTCAACCATTTTATTAGATATACTGTTAAACTCATGCAAATCGAATGTACTGTATCTGTCTGTATTTTCAGATATATGCCAATAAAAAACTAACTACAAAATAACAAAACATTTTAGTTTTATAATAGCATTTATGCACTCCAGGGGTTGGGTTACCTTTGTTTATCTAACCAAACGAGATAAGATACTCAGCTACACTTCATGTCTCATGGCCCCCCCATCCCCCAGGTTAGATCTACCCAGGGTAAACCAATCCCCAGTCATGCTGTAATGCTTTGCCCTTTGCAGCGTATTCTTTACCACCACTAGTGGCCACTCTCCATCTAAGCCATGTTTCCCTTACAAAATAAAGCCAGATTTCAGCCCTCACCAGAAGTCTTCTCCAGTCCCAAAACCTCTCCTCCATTGTTGTAACATGTATCCCTTTATCATACTCCTCCATGCAATCCTCTGACTCCCTGTCCCCCCAACCCATTACCATCCCTGCTATAGCCAAATGCACCCTATGTTATTTATGAGCTCATGTACCTGACCTACCTCCTATGCTCTCCCTAACTATAACTACATTACCTATCCAGATCTACTATTAGTGACACTTCCCACCCTCCTCTAGGCTGCTGATACTCATATTTATCCACTCCACCCCAGTTAACTCACATAGCCACCCTCCTCTAAGCTGCCACATGCCCACCAAAAGGAAGCTACCCAAACTAACCATCTATAGACTTGTTTACCTGCAGCTGCTCCTTTCAGGCAACATCCATCCCAACCTAGGCCCTGCTCCACCCCTCGCAGCAAGCCAAACTCATGCCCATGGTCTCAGGTTAGCATCCACCAATATCTGTAGCTTACAAAAAAAACACGCGCTGCTACAAGCGTGGGTAGCTCAACACAGTCCAGATGTTCTGGCTGTGGTAGAGACCTGGCTGTCCCCCGACACCCTTGACTCTGCAGTCAACATGGACAGCTACACCCTCTACTGGGTTGATAGATCTAGCAAAAGAGGTGCTGGGTGTGCTTTCTACCTTCGGAACCACTTACTGAGTCATGTAGTAAGCACCTCTGAGCCCTCCCATGGGGCTCAATCACTAACAGTTAAATGAACAATAGGGAAACCAGATAAAACTCTGTACCTACTGGCTGTCTACATACCCTCTAGGCAACAAAAAACAGCTTTATCCTCTATCCTGGATACTATTTCACAACTTCCACCAAACTCAGAAGTCATTGCGTAAAGGGACTTTAACACCAACTGGAATGCCCCAAAAGCGGTGCAGTACAGAGATGCCATTGTGGCCCTAAACCTCACGCAAATGGTCCGAATGCCAACATAGATACATAGATACATAGACAGTGTCAGCAGATAAGGGCCTATGGCCCACCCAGTCTGCCCATTTGAGCTTGTAAGTTCAGTTTGTTTTCCTAGAAGTCTGTTGCACCTTACCCCTGACCTCCAGAATTCCTTTATGTCTATCCCATGCATTCTTAAATCCCGTGATTGTTTCAGCCCCCACCACTTCCTCTGGCAGGGTGTTCCACTTGTCCACCACCCGTTCTGTGAAGAAATTCTTTCTCATGTTTCCTCTGAATCGTCCTCCTCCAACTTTATCCCATGCCTCTAGTCCTGGAACATCTTTTTCGCTAAAATAGTGTTTTCCTGCACCCTGTTCCTCCCTGTAAGATACTTGTATGTCTCTATCCTATCCCTCTCTCCTCCTCTCCTCCAGGGGTACATGTTCAGTTCCTTCAACCTGTCTTCATAGGACTTGTGATGCAATCCATGCACCATCTTTGTTGCCCTCCTCTGAACCTTCTCTACCCTGTCTATGTCCTTATGTAGGTATGGTCTCCAGAACTGTACACTGTACTCCAGGTGGGGCCGCACTAGTGTTTTGTATAGCGGAATTATGACCTCCCTTTTCCTGCTGGTAATGCCTCTGCGTATACATCCCAGCATCCTATTTGCTTTACCTGCTGCCTTGTCACACTGTTTCCCTACCTTGAGGTCATCAGAGATGATAACCCCAAGATCCCTTTCCTGCTTGGTGCATGCTATATCCTCACCCCCCAACTGATATATTGTGCCAGGGTTTTTGTGCCCCATATGCATTATCTTGCACTTCTTTGCATTTAATTTCAACTGCCAAACCCTGACCATTCTTCAAGTTTCTGCAGAGTCTCATTCTGTCTACACCCTCTGGTGTGTCTACTCTGTTACAGAGCTTTGTGTCATCAGCGAACAATGAAATTCTGCCTTCTAGGTCCTCGCATGTCACTGATGAAGATGTTGAATAGAACCGGTCCCAGCACTGATCTCTGTGGTACCCCACTGGTCACTCTTCCTCTGTGGAGGACAGCCATTTACCACCACCCTCTGTGTCCTGCCACCCAGCTAGTTACCTACCCACCACACTACTGTCCTGCCCACACCATATTCCCAGTTTGTGAATAGTCTTCTATGTGGCACAGTGTCAAAGGCCTTGCTGAAGTCCAGATAGGCCATGTCCACTGCCTCCCTGATCCACCTCCCTAGTCACCCAGTCAAAAAATTCAATGAGGTTGGTCTGACATGACCTCCCCTGAAACCATGCTGCCTTGGGTCCTGTAGTCCATTGACAACCAGATGTTCCACCAATCTATCCTCTAGTAGTGCTTCCATGATCTTCCCCACTACCGGGTGAGGGCTGACTGGTCTGTAGTTCCCTGCCTCCTCTTTGTTCCCACTTTTGTATAAGGGGACTACATCTGCTGTCCTCCAGTCTTTGGGTACCTCCCTGTTTCCAGTGATCGGCTAAACAGGATAGCCAGAGGTTCAGCCACCACCTCTCTTAGTTCTTTAAGGACCCTGGGTGCACCCCATCTGGCCCCATTGCTTTATCAACTCTTATTACTTCCAGTTCCTTCAGGACCCTTTCTGTGTAAAGGGACTTGTGTCCATTTCTGCACCATTCTCACCCCTTGTACTCTCTTGGACCCATTGCCCTCCTCTTCCTCAGTAAAGACTGAGCAGAAATACCTGTTCAGTATGTCAGCTTTACTGTTGTCATCCTCCATGAGCCCCATCCTCCCCTTCAGTCTCACTATCCCTCCCTTTGTCTTTCTTTTTCACTTATGTACCTGTAAAGGTTTTGTCCCTCTACCCACTGATTTTGCAATGTGTTCTTCTGTCTGAGCTTTGGCTTCCCTTACTGACCTCCCTGCCTCCCTTTGCTTCTCCTGGTACTTCTCCCTATCCCTTCTGCCTGTGTCTTTTTGTATTGCCTGAATGCAATCTTTTTGGCTTTCACTTTCTTTGCTACCTCTTTGGAAAACCATAATGGTCTCCTCTTCCTTTTCCTCTTGCTAACCTGCTTAATACATAATTCTGTTGTTTTTGTAATCCCCATTTTAAATACTGCCCACTGTTCCTCAACCCCTGATTCCTGTCCCATTCCCCTTAATGCCTCTTTCAAGTATCTCCCCATTTTCCCAAAGTCTGCCCCCTAAAATCCAGGATACGTGTTTTTGTGTGGTTTGGTTCTGCTCTTTCTGTGATTTCAAACCACAATGACTGGTGGTCACTGTTTCCTAGGTGCTCCCCACTGTTACCCCATCCACACTGTCCCTGTTTGTGAGCAGAAGTTCCAGTATTGCCTTCTGCCGAGTTGGTTCCATGGCCAGTTGCTTGAGGAAGGCACCCTGAAGGGAGTCCAGGATAAATCTGCTCCTAGTTGATGCTGCTGCTGGGATGCTCCAGTCCACGTCTGGAATATTGAAGTCTCCAACCAGTACTACCTCACCCTTGTCTGCCATCCTTTGGATGGCTAGCATCAGCTCCCTATCTGTTTCTTCCTGCTGGGCTGGTGGTCTATAGACCACACCTGTGCAGATGGCTGTCCCCATTTTCCTTTCCAGCTTAACCCACAGCATCTCTCCCCCATTTTTCCTCCTGGATCTCTGTGGCCCTTATGTCATTTTTCACATAGAGTGCCACTCCTCCTCTCTTCCTGCCTGCTCTGTCTCTTCTGAATATGTTGTAGCCAGGTTGGCTCATCTCCCAGTCATGGTTATCATTACACCAGGTTTCAGTGATGGCCACAATGTCCAGGTCTGACTGCACCATGACAGCCTCCAGATCTTCCATCTTGTTGCTAAGGCTCCTGGCATTTGCACACATGGCTTTCCATGATTTGACCTCTAGACTGTCTCACTGTTCTCTCCAGCCCCTTCCTTGGTTGTCATTTATCCCTGGTTCTCCTTGCTGTCTGCCCGTCTGCTGAATTTTGCCCCTTTTCTGCTTATCCACCTCTTGGGCACTAATCTCCATCTTTTGCACACTGCTTTGCAGAGATAGCCACTCCTCTGGTTCACTGGTTCCACTGCTAGCTATGGGGGGTGAGCAAGTAGGTACCCTCCTTGCTGGCCTGCCACCCCCCTTTGCTAGTTTAAATGCTTGTCAATGTAGCATTTAAACTTATCATTGAGTGCTTGGATTCCTCTCCAGGATGGATGCAGGCCATCAGGCTTGAACAAACCTCCATCACTCCAGGTGGGTCCCCAGTCACCAATAGATCCAAACCCTCCTCACAGCACCAGTTCTTCAACCATGAGTTAAAGTTCCTGGTGCATGCACTCCTGTGCTCTCCTTGCCTCTCACAGGTAGTACTTCTGAGAAAGTGACAGAAGTAGCTACTTGCTTGAGACCCCTCCCCAGTTTCCTAAACTCTTCCTGAACTTCCTTTGGCTCCCCATTTGCCAGGTCATTAGTACCTAGGTGGATAATGACATCCAGCTCGCCCTCCCGTCTTGCCTTCCCAGTGATCCCCAGGATCTTCCTTCCATCCCTCCATGCCGTGGCACCTAGTAGGCACCTCACCTCCCTGTCCTCCCCCTCCTGTGTTCCTAGCTGGATCCCTCTTATGATGGAGTCCGCCACCAGGATTCACTTCCTCCTCCTCTGGGGTCCACTGCTTTCCCCGCTGAGGTCACCTCCTTGGCTAACCTCCACATCCTTTCCTTCCACTTCTCTGGGCACCTGTATTTGGTTGTCCTCGTTTGCCAGTGTGGCATTTGAGTTCTTGAGTGGAATAGGATCTGGGATGTGCCTCTGCCTGACTGCTCTAACCCTCCCTGAGCCCACTGTCATCCAAGTGCTCCTCGTTCTCGGCATCCTTTGAGGCAGTTGCATTGGACTGGGTGGTCCCTGGATAGGGGTGATGGTACTCCTGATCCAGTTTACTTCCACTCTGAGTCTGGCTACCTCATCCCCAGTCCAGATAGATGCATGCAGATAGGGCAGCACCTCATGTCCAGAAGGTCTGCCTGAATATGGCTGCCCCACAGCCACTGCATTGCACCACTCCCCACATTATACTGCAATTCCACTACTTGTCTGCTACTGAAGCTCTCCTAGTTCCCTTTTTATTAATTTACTGTCCTAAAAATCCTGCCACTGTTCCCCTATAATATTTGAAAATACATACACTTCTATCTAAGCTCTTTATGCTTACAATCAAAAGGTAACTACAATCACAATAATCTACCTTCTACCAATACAGATTCTATTACAGAATCAGAGCACAATGCAAAAACATCTGCTACTTAGCAACAACAAACAGGTGACAACATACCAAGTTGATGTAGCTTTTTTCAAAATAGAAAAGAAAAATGTAATTGTTTAAACCAATAGAATTCAGCAGTTCCAAAAGCACCTTGAACTACAAGAAAGAACACAGTACCACACCTCTGCCACAATAACTAAACAGTTCTAAAACATTGGAGAAAGGAGAGAAAAATTAGAGACTGAGCAAAAAGATACAATGTACTATAAAGTATTAGGCAATAGGTATACTCAGTTGTTTAACAGAGAAAATAAAGTACCTACCAAAACAGACAGGATACCCACAAATGACACTTAGGTTCTCAATATCAGACACCACCAAAGGCACATTCAGAAAGGGTTTAAACTATAGTATTAAAATAGTATTAAAATTAACCACATCAGAGTAGAAAGATCACACTAAATAAATGTGTTGATCCTTCTGACTTCCAAAATGAATATCTACTGCACAAATTTTATATCTTCCTGGAGCCTACAGGGTTGTCTTTCACAATCACCTAAATTTACATAAAACAAAACAATTTTTAAACTGAAAATTATATCAAAAAGCACTTAGCTTTGGGAGCTCTTCTCAAACACAGCCACTCAACTCAGAGTTCTAGAATCAGAACTCATCGATTTCATACTGGCAAGCCACCCCAGTCACTTCTCTGATGTTCAGGTACTACCAAACTCACTTAACGACCATTCCCTTATCGTCTGCCACTGGTCAAACTGACTGAAACCATCATCTCCTAGAGTCTACTAACATCGCCTAAAAAAAGGATCTCTGGAACATTTCAAGAATTACTTATCAAATCTAGATTGGTCCCCCCTTGACTACACAACCTCAGTGGACAACACTCTAGCCTCCTTCATTTCCTCCTTCAGTGCTGCTTGTGATATCTTTGCCTGCCCCCCCAGTCAAAAAGCTTGTCAAAAACCATGTCTCCCCATGGATCACTCAGTCCCTCTTAAATTGCATGAGGCATCGTAACAACCTTTGGCATAAAGCTCTTGACTTGGGTCTAGAAACAGATAGGCAAAACTATCGTGCAGCTAGAAATGCCTGCACCAGAGAAATACTGCAGGCCAAAACTGCCTACTGTCAGGCTAGTCTCTCCTCCTCATGGGGACATGGACACAAATTCTAGGAGACCATTAACAGACTGAATGGTAGATCCCTTTCTCTCCCCCTCCATCACTCCTACAAGTCCATGGTACTACTACACAGGATCCTGAGCTGATAGCTAGTGCCTTAAATACCGCCTTCATGGACCTCGACAAGGTCCTCTCACCCAGCTATCCAAGGTTCTTAGAAAATCCAGTCATAGTGCTAATACCCTGCATCTGCTGCTTCAGCTCCCCCATGGTTGGCTGGCACCCAGCCAGCCACCGACCGAGACCAGGACGCCTGCCTGCAGCTCCTTGGAAGCTGCCTGCCCTTGAACGGGGCTGCTTCAGCTCCCCCATGGTCGGCCGGCACCCAGCCAGCCACCGACCGAGACCAGGACGCTTGCCTGCAGCTCCTTGGAAGCTGTCTGCCCTTGAACGGGGCTGCTTCAGCTCCCCCATGGTCGGTCGGCACCCAGCCAGCCACCGACTGAGACCAGGACGCTTGCCTGCAGCTCCTTGGAAGCTGTCTGCCCTTGAACGGGGCTGCTTCAGCTCCCCCACGGTCAGCCGGCTCCCAGCCAGCCACCGACCGAGACCAGGACACCCGCCTGCAGCTCCTTGGAAGCTGCCTGCCCTTGAACAGGGCTGCATCAGCTCCCCCACGGTTGGCCGGCACCCAGCCAGCCACCGGCCAAGACCAGGACACCTGCCTGCAGCTTCTTGGAAGGTACGGGCCAGCACAGCCAATTGGAACATGGGTGCTTCCAGCAAACCCGCTCTGATTGGCCAGGACTTTTCCCCTGCTTCAGCCACCTGGCACTTTTTGCAAATAGATTTTCGATAAAACTAAGCACATTTCAACTGTGTAATAGAAGTTTTTCAAATGTATTAGCTGGATTGTAATTTCTGCTAGTGTTTTAAAGTGCTTACACCTCTTCTGTCTCAGTGCTCCTCCTGCAGCCCCCCATCCAAGCATCTGCCTTGGCATCGAAAAATCTAACTAGCTTTTGTCTTACTAAACTGCTCAAATCTAACCCATCCTAACCTCTATGCTATTTAAGACCTGCTCTTTTTTCTTCTCTCCAGCTGCCTGCCCTTGAACGGGGCTGCTTCAGCTCCCCCACAGTCAGCCGGCACCCAGCCAGCCACCGACCGAGACCAGGACACCCGCCTGCAGCTCCTTGGAAGGTCAGGGACAGTGCAGCCAATCAGAACATGGTGCTTCCAGCAAACCCACTCTGATTGGCCAGGACTCTTCCCTGCTTCAGCCACCTGGTACTTTTACAAATAGATTTTCGATAGAACTAAACACATTTCAACTGTGTAATAGAAGTTTTCCATTAGCAGGTTATACAGACCTGCCACTAGAGGGATTCTTGGTCTTTCTACACAAATCACTGTACTCAATCGTGGGCAGTATGGCCTGCATTATCATTCTACTTCTAATCCTGGCAAAAATTATGACTCATAAAGCACCGATCCATGCTAAGTCAGAAGTCATCCCAGCCTGAGAACCCACAATCATAGTTCCTGCTGCATCTTCATATTGTTTCTCTACTCTTAATCTGTTGGGTTTTCATTTTAATTCTCATCCCTCTCCTCTGGCCCTTCTCCCTTTGCCAATGTCTTTCCATGCACTTCCCCTGCTCTCCTTGAACGGCCATGTCAGCATCTCCTATGCCCTGGCTAGACGTACCTCAATGACTGAACACCACACAAGAACCTATACGAAAAGAGCCCACTTCTACCTGATAAATGCCCTCAAGAAAATGTTTCTAATTCTTCTTTTCTGTTCAGGTAATGTTGAACTAAATCCAGGTCCCCCAACTCAAATCACTTCTCCGTCGGAGTTTGCAGCTGCTCCTGGGATGAACCTGATCATGGTCAATATTCTAAGCTTGCTCAAAAAACTTGATCATCTTCAAGTTTGGGCAGCCCACACTGACCCAGGTTTGATTATAATTACCAAGTCATGGCTAAAAAACACCAATACTGATCCGCAAATTACTATACTGGGCTTCAAGCTCTTTAGGGCTGATAGGGATACGGAGGGGGGGGAGTGGTTGTAAACGCCAAATCAAAATTTGATGTTAGCAGCATTTCCTGTAAAACTAAGCCCAAGGAATATGAGATTGTCTCATTTAAACTTCACCTTCCATCCTCAGAGTGCATCACAATCATTGGTGGCTATAGACCCCTGTCAGGAGGCACAGAAATTCTTAACATGTTGAAATCCATAACTTTGGCTGCTAACACGGAAACAATAATCTTAGGGGACCTCAATATGGATTGGCTCACTGCCAAATCCCACTCCCTAGCTGGGTCTTACACAGATAGCAACTGAACCCACAAGAATCAATGCTTCTAACTCTGCCAACAGCTCACTCTTAGATGTCATCTTAACTTCGCATCCCCATAAAATTTCACATTCTGCAGTTTTCCATAACGACATGAGCGACCACAGTATTGTTGTATGTACAAGATTCCAATCTAAAACCCAGCAGCACCCTAAATTCAGAATCAAACTCTCGTTCTGTAAATTCAACTCAGTAAACTTCCTAACCAATCTAGCTACGATCAGGTGGCAAGACCTATATCTTGCCAAATCTGCTGATGCTGCCGTCTCTGTCCTAAATGACAACCTCACCACCCTAATTAACAAGTATGCTCCTCTTATTAAAATGAGGGTGCGGACAATCTTGCATCCATGGTTCACCTAAGAGCTCAAATCTGCACTTACTAATAGAGACAAGCTATGGGCTAGGGCCAAGCACACAAAGGACCAAGCAGACTGGCAGCCATTTAGAACTGCCAGAAATGCCTGTGTTAAAAGTGTATGTGCTACTAAAGCAAACTTCTACATCTCCACTCTGGAGCAGGCCAAAGGGAACTCCCAAAAAATCTGAAAGACACTGAGATCCATTGAAGGCCATCCTGCTGCTTCCTCCCTTCCCACCAAGATTCTGGCCAAGGACAGGATGGTTGAAAATAAACTGTGAATCCTCGAAGAACTTAACCTTCACTTTGCCACTGCCAGGTTGGCATTCGACTCCTCCCCATATGCTAGCCGAGTGAATAGCAACACTAGCCCAGATACTACACGTGCTACTTCACCTCATCCCTTCCAGTTGTGCTTGTTTAGCTACAAAGAAGTCAAAGACATAATTCTTAGCCTTGACACCAAGAAAAGTGCAGGGATGATGGCCTTGAATCATTTTCTTATGTTAGGCTGTGCCCAGCTAACAGCCCCATCCTTCACATCTTCAACCTCTCTATTACCACAGCCACTGTTCCATCCTGCTGGAAATCTGCCCATATTCTTCCTCTCTTCAAATCAGGAGATCCTTGTGACTTAAACAACTACCGTCCCATCTCTCTGTCTTGCCGTTCTCTCAAAGTGCTAGAAAAACTTATACACAACCAACTAAAAAATTCCTCGTGCACACTCACTCCTAAACCCGGCCCAATCTGGCTTGTACTCAATGATACAGTACCATCTCAGCCTTGGCTAAAGTCTCTAATGACTGGATCCATGCTATGGACACCAAGAAGGTTACTGGTGCAGTCTTTCTAGACCTCAGTAAAGCCTTGACACTGTAGACCATCACCTCCTAATCACCTGTCTTGCCTACATAGGTGCCACTCCACTTACCTTACAGTGGTTTAACAGTTATCTCACAGGATGGATACAAAAAGTCAAAGCTGATGGCCTACTAATTGCCCCCCTTCCAATTGCCAGAGGAGTCCCTTAAGGCTCCATCCTAGGACCAATCCTTTTTTCTCTGTACATCAACAACCTTGACTCCCACATAAAGAACTCTAGCGTACATTTCTTTGCGGATGATACAGTTTTGTACGCATCAGGCTCGTCCTTAACTGAAGTCAGGGAAGCACTCCAAGCTGACTTTATCCAGTTAGAAAGCAACCTTATCAATGCCAAGCTTCTCTTAAATGCCAAAAAAAAACAAGACAATGATTTTCTCGAGACTTGCCTTGTCTGGTGCCCTACCTACCCCACCTAAAAACTTCATAGTTACCTCCCTAGGTGAACCCTTGGAAGTTGTACCTAAATTTAAATATCTAGGTATGTGGATAGACAACAAGCTTTCCTTCAACAACCACATCGAGGATCTATCAAACAGGCTTAAAGCATGCTTGAGTTTCTTCTTTAGAAATAGGACCCTCTTTTCTCTTGCGACCCTCAAAAGACTTGTCCAAGCAACATTCCTTCCCTTGCTTGACTACGGAGACATTATCTTTATCTCCTCCCCAACCTTGAGCTATCTAAACTGGACGTACTCTATCACTGTGCTCTTCACTTCATTATTAACTCTGCGTACAGGACCCACCACTGTGATCTTTATGCAGCAGTTGGGTGGACCTCTCTTGCCACCGGATGCCTCCTGCATGCTGGCATTTGGACCCTCAAATTACTACTCCACAAACTGCCTGTCTATTTAACATGTCACACCTGGAAATGAACCTTGGCTCAGTTTGCCTTTTCTGGTCATCAGCTGCAATCAATCAATCAATAACTTTCAAGCTCAGACAAGACAAGCACTTTGAAGACAATGGGGTGACAGTGATAGCTACACAAAGCCTCAATGAACCACTTGTCTTCCTTCACCCTAAAAACAGTATGTATGCGCAGTGTGTATGTACAGTATGTCTGTGGATACACTATGTCTTCTGTGACACAATATTTCCTGTCAGTTCATCTCTGTTTATTGTTCACCTTTCATTACAATATGAAGCATCACAGCTCTACACAATTTCAGATAATAAATATAGAATAAAGAATGGGGAAGTGTGTGATATGAGAATTTAATGCACACCTGAGGTGTGGGATGCCACCTAAACCCTGAAGCTGAAGCCCAAGGGGTTTATTAAAGCATACCACACACACACACACACACACACACACACACACACACAAGCATGCATGCACACACACATATGCACGCACACACACTTCTTTTGTCTCTCTCTCTGCAGCTCAGGCTTTTTTTTTGTTATTGGTTTTCTTTTAATGTACTGTATGTAGAGGTGATCGCGCTTCAGTAGCACTATGTGGAGTGAGCCACGGCCCGTTCATGCTCCCTCTATGAGACCGAGCTGATGAACAGCAGGACCAACCAGATGTAATGGTTTTATGAATTGTATGTACACTTGAAGTGTTTTTAAGAGCATTGAGTAGTGTTTTAGTGGCAGCTCTGCGCTAAGATCGAAATGGAGCTGTGAGGAGCCGCCATGTTTGTAAAACCATTCAGTCCACCCACACTGAGAATTTCAGCTAATGAGGGACCAGGAGACTGTGAGTGATGGGGCGTGTACTCACCATAATAACCTGTGGGTTATTATGGTGAATATCAACAGGCTGAACCCATCGAAAAAATTACTCGCTAGTTATTATAACAAAATCGCATGCAAAAATTGTGCCATCACATTCAGATTTCAGAGAACAGGAAACAATTTGCCATAAAACCATTCTCCCCCAGTTTCCATCTCCAATCTCAATATTTATCTCACTCAACACTGACATGGACAAACAGTAAAGATTACATCAGTGGGGGATTAACTCTAGCCAACAGTATCAGTGTTTGCATATCTTTTTTTCCCTGGCTTCCAATGAGGTTCTAGCTTGTGAGTAAGCTAAGAGGGAATTCTTCCTGGCTACTTCTGTTTATTGTAATCAAAAGTAAATTTGAGCCATCCATTCATAGTCAATGGCTGCAGTGGCTGTAGTGTGATTGTAAGATATATTTACAACTATTTATTTGTGAGGTGCCTGTGAAGAACAAGGTGATAATTTAATCGACCACAAGTCTGAAGGGGCAGCAGTAATGAATGGACAACCAGCACCACCTCTGAGGCAGGTCTGTCTCCAAGGCAACCCACAAAGCTCCTCCCTCTCATTCCACTGTGTGGCAGGCACCTAACAAGACTGCCCCCAGCTCTAAGGCAGGTGTTGCTCCCTACTAGGCAAGCTCTGGCAGGCATTGCCCATAGAAAGAGACAACTCTGCCTCTGAAGTAGGCACTGCTCCTGTGATGGCAGTCCCTGCCTCCAAGACAGTCATTGCCTGTACACAGAGACAGCCCCTGCCTCCATGGCAGGTGTCCGTTCACTGACACATCCCCTGCCTGCAAGGCAGGTATTCCCCCATTCAGACAGGCTCTGCCCCTGTCGCAGGTGTTTCCCCTACACAGAGAAAGCCCCTGCAACCTGAGGTAGGAATTGCTCCTACTAGGGCAGTCCCTGTCTCCAAGGAAAGCATTCCCACTACTCAGACAGGCCCTGCCTCAGAGGCAAGTGTTGCCCTTCAAGACATACCTTGCCTCAAAGGCAGTAATTGCCCCTACTTGGGTAGGTCCTGCTTACAAGGCAGGCATTACCCTTACACAAAGACATCCCCTGCTAACACAAGTGGTGCCTCTTTACCAAAACATATCCTGCCTCTAAGGCATGTGTTGCCTGTACCCAGTAGGCCCTGCCTAGAAGGCATGCATTCATCCCACTCAGATAAGCTCTGCCTCTGAGACAGATGTGGACCATAGATTGAAACACACCCTTCCACCAAGGCAAATGTTACCTCTTGTGCCTACTCAGACAGGCATTGTAACTGAGGCAGGCATTGTCCTTGCACTGAGTGAGCCTGGCTGAGTGGATGAATAACTGCCTCAGAGGCGGGGCCTATCTAAGTAAGCACAAGAGGAACACCTGTCTCGGACTGAGAGTCTGTCTCAATCTAGGAGCAACACCTGCCTCAGTTACAGAGCCTATCTGAGGAGTGGAATGAATGTATGCCTTCCAGGTAAGGCCTGCCTGGTAGAAGCAACACCTGTCTTGGATGCAGGGGCTGTCTTGGTCAAGGGGCAACACCTTCTTCACAGGCAGGTGCTGTTTCTGTGTAAAGAAACTGCCTGTGTGGATGCAGGGCCTGTCAGTGTATGGGCAATGCCTACCTTGGATGCAGGCTTTGTCTTTAAGTGTGATACTTGCCTCAGAAGCAGAACCTGTCTGAGTAGGGGGCATGTGTGCCTCAGAGACTGGGTCAAGGGAAACACTTCTCTCATAGACAGAGGCTGTCTTGCCAGGTACCTACCAATCAATCAATCAATCAGTGAATTGAGAGGGAGGAGCACTGTGGGCTGCTTCAGATGTAGACCTGCATCTGAGGTAACTTTGGTTGCCTTTCATTTCTTGAACGGCAACTATTGCCTGCAGTTTCACAAGATAAAATTACAACCTTTTTTCCCTCAGGGACTTGTATTGTTATATTACATGGTAAAGAATTGGGCTTGTATTTATGCAGCTTTTCTATGTAGACATGTGGCTGGGATAGTTATGGGAGTATAAATGGGGTGTTCTCCGGAGGGCCACTCATGAAGCAAGCTACGGGTCTGGTGCATCATCATACCAATGCTTCGTAAGTGGGGTGACAGGGATAGCAAGCTAGAGGTCTGCTGCAGGGAGAATCACCATGCAGTTGCTTCATGAGTGATTACAAATCTGCTGCAGTCAGTGTCATTAAGCAGTGTTCCTCAGGGGGTGTAAGACAGGCATAAGCTGAAGGTACCGCTTGTTACATATCTTTTCCAAAAAATAAGGAACTTAATTGCAGAAACTATGTAAAAGCATCTAATAGGGTTACAGTGTAAAAAGTCAGAAAATGAGAAATTAGGGATCAATGTCTCTGAAACCTTGACATATTGGTTATTTGGTATTCTTTGGGGGTTGAATGATCACGTGATGCAGGGTTGGCATTACCCCAATGTCAATACTCTGTATTGCACATTGCTGTGTCATTTACAGAATGTGACATGACAGCACCAATATTAGGGTAATGCCAACTTTGCATTACAGGATTGTTCCAGCCATGAGGAACACCACACCACCAATTTGCTAAGGTTCCAGAGACTTTGACCCCTTATTTTTCATCTTCCAATGTTTTGCACTGTAACCCCAATAGATGCTTTAACACAGTTTGTGCACCTGATAACATCTCAAAATACAATTTAAGACTCCGCTGTTCCCTGATAGCAGAGAATAATGGCATTTCTCAGTCTGATAATCAGTGGGTAGTAGGGGTATGTACTATAGTGTAATTAAGCAATAAGGCATAACAGAGTGTGGGTTATTGCAGGATATACCAAGGTCATGTGATGTGTTTTGATCAATGAGTTTACAGGATTTTCATACCCCATTGTATAATTGCAAGATAATTGTGAAAAAAATATGGATATTTTAAATGGGGTGGATATTTTTATTAATTGAACAATAATTAAATATATGTCAGTTAAAAGAAAGTAGGACAGCTATGGGCCCAAGGTTGGGGCAATTTTGCTATTAACTATTTTTTTTATTTTGTTTACCAATCTAGCCTGAGTATTTCAGATTATTATGAACTCCTGGTTCTAGAACTGCAATGTTCTGTTCTAACCTGTGTCATCCTGTAAGTAAGCAATAATACCTGACAGGGTGGGCGGTATTGGGCAATACCGGACCGCCCAGGACGTAATGAGACCTCGACGCTGCAGGCGGAGGGCCTTATAGTTCCCTGGAAGGGTCCGGCATTGTCAATACCGCCCCACCCTGGAGTAGTGGTATTATTGCACTTAGAAAATGGCTACCTGTAGCATTTTAATATAGGATTTAGAAAAGAATAAAAATAAAATAAAAAGAGTAATAAATAAGTCTTTTCTAGTAAAGTAGTCCTGAGCTGTTCCATCTCCTGTTGCACCCTCCCCATCCAGCCATTCTCTTGCATCCCCACCCACCCCGAAATAACAAGCCCATTTTCTAGAAGAAACAATGTGTATTTGGCTAAAAGTACATTTAAAAACAGTTGGAGACAATGGGCAGCATTCAATAGATAAAATGAAAAAAAAATGTTTGTTTTCTGTCAAATGAGGAAATGTTCGTTCTCTGTCAAAAAGACTCATCTGGCTGTAGGATAAATTATGATTACATTGCAGATGGTAGTGCCTCGACCCACACACTGAATTACAATTTGGTATGCTTTCTTTATTTTAAAAAAAGTGCAGTTCACTTGCCAACAGCCTGGATGACGGCTGCTAAACCGCTCCGTGTCTTTCTCTCTCTCTCACGGTGCGCAGACAGATCGCAGTCCAAACTGAACCGTTGTTTTTTATACAAGTTTATACTTTACACAATTAGACCTCACATGGTCTTTTATCGTACCAAAGATGACTGGGGGAAACAACAGAAAGCCAAGCAGTGGTGGCTGAAACTAATGGCACCTTGCCAGCTGCTCGCTTGTAATTTACATTTGCTGCTTTACAACTTGTTGAAATCACATGCCGGAGAAATGAGGAGAGCGGTGAGTTTTTTAAAATATACCGTTACCGCCAAGTCCCTCTCTCTCTGCATTCCTACACACCTCTTTCTGGACAGGAGCATACAAGGAAAGGGAAATTAAAATAAAGGAAGGATGATAACTGCTCCTCCTGTGGCTGCCACTGAACTACTGACAGTTTAGTGGACAGTTGCTTTATTACCGGAACGAATGAGCAATGGAAGAGAGGAGCGGGAGCGCAGTCTGCTGTTGAAGAGTTGGGCTAGCAGTGCAGCAAAAAGGATGGGATCATAAAATATTGATAAATAAAAAAAGTGTGGCAGAAAAAAGAGCATTAGTGGGTGTGATGTGCAATTCATCAGCTGCTGGCACTGAACTTATGAGCATTGGGTGCCGGTGGCCAGTTCTCTTGCTAAGCAGCAGAAAGAAAATGGCGGTATTTTGAATTCTGTGCCCAGTGCTTCAACCAATAAGGAAGCAGGCTGGGCACAATGATATTGGGCTGGGCATGAGGTAGGTTTGGTCTGGCACTTTTTATTTGCTGGGGTCTGTTGTCACATAGATTAGGGGTATGCAGGACCTATCAGCCAATCAGGATGCCGCATTCTTAATGCCCATTTTCTAAGTAAGCAATAAGACATGACAGGGTGTGCATGCAACTTATTTTACCACATGGCCAGGGGTGTAATAAGGCACAAGGCCTTGGCGGAGTGCCTTTAGCCACTGGTGTGCGGTAAAATATGTTCCATGCACACCCTGGAGTGTCTTATTGTGCTTATAAAATGGGGTCCTATTTTTTTTTTAGTTTGTACAGTTAAAAAAATCATGCTTAATATGTTGAAAAATCATTTTATTCTGGTAATCAATGATAAAATAGTCCTTCCACCTAAATTAATATTAATGAGCTCATTTGCATATGGCTGTCTGCTAAAACAGTAGACACTTACACACGAAACAGTGGTAGTGGAGGTCCCATCTGAAGGCAGCATGTCATCACACCAGGCTCGAGGACTTGAGAAGTGGAGCCCCTTGGCTGGTTTAGCCTACCCATTTTATAATGCAGCAACATTACAGCCGCAGAGACCTAGACATGGGGCGGAGTTATGCCGCTACCCGAGGAGTCTTCGCGAGCATCTCTTGAGTTGGAATTGGCTAGGTGTGACTGCTGGGGTTTCTATAATTTGTGTTTTATTTGACGTAAGTTCTTTGCGCCATGTACATTGTTCTGGGTCCTTGTGTTATGAAGTTGGATCAGCACCACAGCCTCCGTTCAGCAAGATCAGATTTTGAGCAAGTGCAGTGGTAACTGGAAATAACACTTGGCGGCAGGAAGTTTGTTTTGGAGACAGTGAGTGGAAACCCAAAAGGAGAGCCCCAGAAATGGGTAAAAAAAAAAAGTATTTTCTAGTTCTGTGGGGCCGGGAGACTGGGCAAGAGGAGAGAGAGAGAGAGTACAAGCTGCATTGCGAGTGGACTGCTTGGTGTTCAATGTTGTAGAGATGCTGCCGCCCCCCCCCCAATCTGGACGTTGTTTCCAGAGTGACTACGCACCCACTGTGCTATCAGGAGGTAATATTAGAGTCAAGGCTCCAGCAGTAGATGTCAGGATCCACACAGCCCTAGCCCTGCACCATGTTAAACGCGCAGTCTGAAAGTACTGGAATGCAAAGTGAGTGAGCGAACAGGTTCAGCCATAGAAGAACTGCTTTTAGTGAGGAAACAACAATGGCAGCATTTTTAAATGCCAACGTTCTACCCTTAGTGATGTTTTGCCTTTTTACTGCTGTTCTTTTTTTTACCCATGCATGGAAGATATTCCATGCATGGTGAGCTTGGTCTCTGATTGGCTGGTTTAGCCTACCCATTTTATAACATTCCACGTGGCACACCTGACCTTCTGGATAATGCTCTTTGTAATGTTTTTTGTTTCCTTTGCCCATTATGATCTGAATAATTTTCTCTGTAATGGGTTATTTAAGCAGTAATCCATGACAGGGTGTGGGTTTTGCTGGGATTTACCCACTTCTGGTGTGGTTCACTCACTTGCCTGCCATCTCTTCTCCTGTTTTTGTTTTGGCCCCCTGGGACACACCGGGAAATGACTCATGAGTTATTTTTCAACTTTGTTTTTCGACTTTGTGTGCCTTCCTGACTTAACATGTTTAAACAAATATAAAACAGACCACTACATTCCAGCTCACAACAGTCAATGAGGTCTATAGACACATAGATGTTGCTGGCAGATAAGGGCCTTCAGCCTACCAAGTCTGCCCTTGAACACTAGTAAGTGTGCTTCTTCAGGCTTCCTTGGAATTAGGTTTTCCCTATAATTAAAACAATTTGAATAAAAAGCTGTTCATATACAGATTCCTCTGCAGCCTTTTGCAGATCCTTAATACATTAGAAACATGCAGTATCCCTGCAGTGCACCTTCATTTACTGTGCATAATACATTTACAGTGGCTGAACAAGCAGCTTAACATTTTCAATCCTCCCAGTTGTAAAATCATGTGGAAGCAGGGCCCACTGAAAATGCAATGTTGCAGCTCAGTAGGGTTTTCCAAGGAACTGTAAATGAACTGTAGCACATGGAATATAAAAATAAATTATTGTCTATTAACACAAAAGGGTGTTCTACAACAGAACACACCATTTAGATAATGCATTTAAAACTGCACCACATAGATGTCAGCATGTTAGAATATTTCATTTCTGCAGTATCTCATTGTCTGATTGTGTACCTCATGTTCAAGGGGGGATGGGTCCTTTGCTACAGTACAGCAGGGTACAATAGTAAATACTCTTTAGTACAGTTTTTTGATATACAAATGTTATGGTTTTTAAGTATACACAGTGAGTTCACTGGAATATTCAAACTGATGGCAGTGGTACATGTTCCACTCTGGCATTATAAATATCTGTACTGATGGAAATTTATGTAAGATTACATCAGCAAAACATGACCAATCTATTCCACCAAGAAGACCCAAAACACTGGGATGTTGTTTCAGTGGTCCATCAAGGGAATAAACCCTGTTACTATATTTGTGCCATTAGGGTTCTGAATACCACATTTGAATTAGAAACCTAAATTTATTTTAAATTAAGAAAAACTGATTGATGTGTTGTATACAGTATGTGAGCCATGATATTATCTTAATGTGCTATAGTTTTCTTTTTACGACGAAATATAATAAAGATCCACAAATTGCCTTGCCCCACCATCTAAATACAGTTTGTCATTATTATGTAAGTTTTAATGCTAGCAAGTTATGTTAATGGTTTTACTGATTTGCAGTAATGAAATCTGACATTGCTGGAAGGAGATAAAATCAGCAGGCTGCATGCCTTTAGGGGCGAGGAGTTTTTTTTTCTTATATTAGTAGTTCAGACTCTGGTCTGCTGAGAGATTATTTGTAGGAATCCACCCAACATGAATCTGTGTTAGCTCATTAATCATAAACTAACCCTGACTGCTAGCTGGCCATGTGTTTCCTATTCTTAAACACTTTCTGTTGTCAAGAGGCCATGTCAAAGCAATAATTTTTTTTAGTCCCTCTGCAAGTAGCTTTGCTTCTGTTTCATTACAATGGTTTGCTAGTGCTAATTTCAGTGAGAAAGCAACTGGGACTACAAAATTTTTTTTTTTTGTTATCCACCATGAGAGCATCTGCTCATTTTAGCACTAAGGGAACAAAAGGGCCCCGTAGCTTGCTTTTAGAAAGGTCGGGTGTCATGGCTTGGTTGTTTTTTTTGCTGTTGTCATAGGACTCTGATCCATTGTATAAACTTTCCGCTGCCTCCACGCTGTAAATGACCCATGCACGAAAAGACATGTGGGTACAGTCTGTAACACTTCCAGGGCTTCTGAGAGATCAAAGATACCCAACAGTGTTCTCTCTTCTGATAGCTGGGGATGTGTTTCATAGCTGATTTCCAAACATGCCATGATTTGAAGTGCTGTACTGCTGGTGCTGCCTCATCTTAGCTAACATAAGATTTAAGCTTATGGACATCACCATTATCTTACTGACTGCAAACTGTCTTTAGCAGTCTATTCATACGTGTAGGAAGTAGAGACCATAGAGTAAGGGATAGGGCAACAGTCCTCTTCCACCACCATCTTGGACTTATATAGAAAGTGCCCTTTAAGCAGTAACCATCCTCTTAAACTTTCATCCCACGTTACACCATACAAACCCTTTCTAGACATTGCTCCCAACATTTTCTAGTGTTCTCACCCCAGAATCTACTGAACAGGCTATTGATTCTCCCCATATTCAAAAGATCTTCTGCAATAGGTTCAATACTAGAACCCCCCTGTTTTTGTCTCTGTATTTTTCTCTAATTGTGCATATTACTTCTGGCTACCTAACCTGCTGGCCTCCTGCTCCCAGACTCACACATGTGTTGGTTCCCTGCCTTGAACTGACCACACTGCCCCCAGACTACTCTGGCTTGAGTTCCCTCTCCTTTCTGCCTTGAACTAGCCTATTCAGTGGTGAGAGGCAGTAAATAAAAACTGGTGATACCAACATTTGCGGGACAGCCCAACTGATAATTCACAGTTCCAATGATCACGGATAGCTGTTGGTCAGGGCATGCTGAGGCCAGTTGAGGGGGGTCTCTGGACAGCGATCTTCCTTCCCATCACCCCAGCATTACAGTAACAACGTAACATCATAATTCAAGGTCGGGTATGACTCGAGGTCCGTGAAGTCCACCCTTCCACTTCATAAGCAGGGATGAATATGTACTAATTTATAGGGATTCTTCAACCCCCGACCACTGAGGGGACCCTGTGATAATTCCCTTGGCAAGCAGACATTCATCCAGGCTTTCCTTTGAGGCCTGCGCTGCCTTCATGGCCCCTGTCTCTACAGGTAGGCTATTCATTAGATTCCCTGTTCTCTGGGAGAAAGAGTGCCTTCTAATGTTACCCCTAGATGTAGTATCTTTGAGCTTCAGGGCATGTACATAAATCCTGCTGGGGCAGACCACAGCAACCATCTCTGTCTGTTCGACTTGGCCAATTCCCTTCAATATGCAGAAAAGGGATCCTATCCTCCTTCCTTTACTTTAAGGTGAACATGTTAAGTCCTCCAGTCTCTCCTTATATCTGTTATGAGCCATACCGCTAGTCATTTTAATGACCTTGCATTGCACCCTCTCAGCTTCCTTAGTGTCCTTTTTGCACTGGGGAGAACACAACTGTGTGCATTACTCCAGCTAGGTCCCAACCTGGGCCTGGCAAACAGGCAGTGTTAATTCTGCAGCTCTGCTGCTCACCCTCTTGTTAATGAATCCCAGCATACTTCCAATCTTCTTGACAATAGCCATACACTGCAGGTCATACTTCATTTCCTGGTCATTTATGACCCCAGGTCATTTTCCTCTTCCACTGCAGCAAGAGGAGCCCCTTACAGTGTATAGGTCCAACCCCTATTTTTACTCCCTAAGTGTAGTATCATGCATTCTACTACATTAAATCTAAGATTTCATGAATTAGACGAGCCACCCAGCTTGATTAGGTGATCCAGAATTTTGACCCCTATCCTCAATGGCTCAACCACTATAGCCTGCTTAGTGTTGTCAGCAAACATAATCAGCCTGCTAGAGAATCAAGTTTCCAGATAAATAGCAGTGACCCCAGCACCTATCCCCATGAAATACAATTGAGTACCCCTCTCCACTAAGAGTAGTGTCTGTCAATCACAATCCTCTGCTTCCTGCTCAAGCCAGTTATTAGGCCATCTTGTGTACAGTATATCTCATGTATACTGGACTGGTGTACTTTGTCCAGAAGCCTATCATGCCTGACAGTGTCAAAGGCTGTGCTAAGCAAGAAATAATACCTGACAGGGTGGGTGGTATTAGGGAATACCAGACTTCCCAGGGATGTAATGAGACCTGACTCTGCAGGTGGAAGGCCTTACAACCCCTGGAAGGTCTGGTATTCTCCAATACTGCCCACCCTGAAAGGTGGACGGTGGACCTGTGCACCTTTTCTGACCTCCCAGTGTCAGATACTGCAGCGTGGTGCTGTAGGGAGGTTGGTATTACAAGGGTACATGATGGTTGGTGACAGCAGGGTGCAGTGGACAGGGCTGAGGCGAGAGGTATTGGGGTGGTTAGGTGCAGGAGCTGCCCTGGGATTAGACGGGGCCTAGAGAGAGGCCAGACATGTTTGGTCTCCATCCTCAGGGTTCCCACCAGACTGAGTGGGCAGGTAGTCAAAGGGCCAGCAGCATCAGTCAATCCTCTTTGGGTGGTGCTGTGCAATGCCAGGTCAATGAAGAACAAGACTGTAATTATGGCGGACTTGATTTCCTCAATCAGTCTGGCTTGCATCACAGAGACCTGGTTGGGTAATGATGCTGGATCAGTTCTGGAGGGAACAGTCCCTGATGGGGTTTCTGTTGTGCACTGCTCAATGAGGGACCACAGGGGTAGGGGAGTGGCAATCTGTTTTAGATCCAGCTTGGGCTTCACCATGCAATCAGTGGGCTCTGCCACGTCTTTTGAGTGTGTGGCCGTGCGTGGGGGTCCATGTGTAGGTTGCAGGATTCTCCTCATCTACCACCCTCTGGGGTCAGGGTGGAGAATTCCTGCAGGTGATCAAGGACTTAGCTGTCAACCAGGTGTGGGAGTCCCCCAAATGCTTAATTCTGGGGGAGTTTAATGCATTGGTTGATGACAAATCCTTGCAATTTGGTCATGACCTCCTCCAGTTGATGTCATCACTGGGCCTAACACAAGTAGTTACTTCTGTGACCCATCATCACGGCCACATGCTCAACCTGGTATTCTTGCTGGGGCTTGAGGTAGCTAACATCAGGACTGATCAGGTCATTTGATCTGATCATTATATGGTAAAGTTATTGCCTGTGGCCCACCCTGAAAGTCCTTCTTCTGTGGAAATGGTCAGCTAGCACCCTTTGAGGGGATTGTCCCCAGAGGGACTGCTGGAGATGGCTGACTTATCTAGTGTAGATGCTGCATGTGCAGTTGGCATGGGCAAGGCAGTGACTGCCTATAATAAGGTGGTCTCCGAAGCACTCAATACCATCGCACCGGTCCATATACAACCCAGATCCTCTCACTTGAGATCCTCTTGGTTTGATGGGGATCTCAAGGTGATGAAGATCAGGGGTCGGAAGTTGGAGCATTACTGGAGGAGGACACAGTCGGAGGAGGACAACCTGGCCTTGCATGCTCATTATTATGAGTACCAAGGGGAAATCAATCATAAGAAGGCAGCATTCCTGTCCAGGGAGATTGATGCAGGGAAAAACAGACCATCTCAGCTATTTCGGACTGTGGGCAGACTTTTACATCTGGTCTCTCTACAGTTGAAGAAAGCTTTTTTGACTGCTCTAAGTGAGGAGTTTGTTAAGTTTTTCTCTGACATGGTGTCCTCCATCTGGTCGGGGATCCCGTTGGTGAGGCAAGTGTTGCCTCACTGTGGTTGGCCTGTGATGAGCAGAGGTGCTCCATCTGTCTGGATAAGTTTAAACCAGTGGAGGCAGCAGAGGTCATTGGAGTAATCTTGATGCTAAAGCACACTTATTGCGAACTGGACCCAATCTGACTAATTTCTTGATGAGCTACGTCAGGTATGTTGATCCAGTTTTCACTGGGATCATTCAGTGATCGATGTCAGAGGGGGTATTCCCAGATGCCTTGAAAGAGGCTCTAATGAGACCTCTCCTGAAGAAGCCATCTCTCGACCCTTATGTCCTAGCGAATTACCGTCCAATCACCAATCTGCCATTTTTGGGCAAGGTTTTTGAGACATTAGTGGCACAACAGCTCGAACACCTCATGTCCTTTGATATCTATGAGCCATACCAGTCAGGATTCAGGGCTAGGCATAGCATGAAGACGGCATTAGTCAGGTTGCATAATGACCTCCTCAGGGCTAGGGATAGAGGAGACAGGTCAATTCTTGTTCTCCTGGATCTCTCTTCAGCATTTGATACAGTGGATCACACGGTGCTTCTGGATTGCCTTTGAGAGTATTGTGGACTTGCTGGCACTGTCATCAACTGGTTTGAGTCCTTTCTCTCGGGCAGGGTGCAACGGGTAGTGATGGGGAATTTCTCCTCCTTCCCAAGGCCCCTGTCTTGTGGAGTACCTCAGGGTTCAGACCTGTCACCTATCTTATTTGCGGTATACAGGCAGCCCTGGGGGGGAGCTCATTCAACAGTACAGTGTGAGTTTTCACTGCTATGTGGATGATACCCCACTATAATTGGCATTTGCCCCAGAACACACAATGCTGCTGGAGTGCTTAATAACTGCCTGGCCGAGATCAATGACTGGATGTCCTCCAGCTGGCTGCGGCTAGACCTGGATAAGACGGAGGTATTGGTGATTGAGGCAGGTTGCAGGCATGATGGGAGTGTCTCCAGAGTGAGTACAGGATTGTTCCTGGTATCCGCCCCGTTGATGGCCTCCCCTAGGGTGTGGGACCTTGGCGTTATCCTCAATAGCAGATTGACACTTGACGCTCAGGTGTCATCTGTGGTCAAAAGTGTTTTTTACCGCTTGAGGAATAGCACCAGGATCATGTCCCCTAGTTCCACCCTAAGACCTGCCAACACTGGTACATGCCTTTGTTACATCTAGGCTTGACAACTGCAATGGTCTTTACTTTGGGGTCAATGGAGGGACCCTCTGCTGGCTGCAGCTAGTGCAGAATGCAGTGGCTCGGTTACTGATGGGCCTGGCTAGGTCTAGTCATGTGATCCCAGTGCTGCAGACTCTGCACTGGCTGCCGGTTAGGTGGAAAGTCATCTTTAAGGTGGGGTTACTCACCTATTAGGCCTATGTGGACTGGGCCTTGGCTATCTGGCTGATCTCCTTACACCTGCCACCTCAGTCCATTCCCTCTGGTCTTTGAACACGGGCAAACCTGATGTTCCCAAGGTCAGGCTGAAAACATCCGGCAACAACGCCTTTAGTGTCACCAGGCTGACCCTGTGGAATACATTTCCAGCTGTTATCAAGGGGGCCCCATCCGACGAGGCCTTTAAAAAGGGGCTAAAGACTCATTTGTTAACTCTGTCCTTCCTGAGTGAAGTTATTTTACCCGCACTGACCACCAGTTGTTTTATGTATTTTGTATTGAAATGACTGTTTTTTTAAATAATTCTCTTTATACATTGTTTTAAACAATTATATTGTTCCTGCCTAACTTGTTTTAATGTTAGGAACCCAGAGCCTTGTTGCGTGGGCGCCCTAGAAATAAAATTTGCCTTGCCTTGCCTATTATTGTGCTTAGAAAATGGACTACATGTGGCATTTTATGTGAGAATAAAAAATTATAAGAAAAATACAAAAAACAAAAGAGTAAAAAAGATTGCAAAGGTTTGTTAGCATAGTCCCTCCACTAGTATATTTGCCAGAAGAGGACACTGCAGTCTATCACAGTTGCTTTCCTCTTTCCTCTTTCTGTATTGACTTTCTTATAGACTTGTCTTTCAGTAGGGCTGTTTAACTTTCGCCACTGACCTGTCTCTGTGCTTTGCCCCCTTTCCCTTTACGACACACACACACACACACACACACTGGCAAATGCTCCGTTTTTAATTTTTATGTGGAATGGGAATGGCTTTCAGTGGAGCACAGTCAGATCATTGTTCTTGTCCTGTGATGGCATGCCAGGTGAAGGAGTTATGCTCAGTAAGGTTTACATTTTTTTTGTGATGCTGCTTGTAAAACATAAGTTTTACTTTTAAACGTGATGTGGTCTGGAATTCAGTTACAAATGGGGAGACAGTGCAGCAGGCATTGCAGGTGATAGATGGAGCACAACCTTTGTTTTTGTTATGCTGCTTGTAAAACATCGTTTTTACTTTTAAATGTGGTTGGGTTTTTTGCGGAGTCTGTGGTCTGGAATTCTGTTACAAATAGGGAGAGAATGCAGCAGGCATCTCTGGTGATAGACTGAGCATGAGCAAGTGATGGACTGTGGCCGAAAGAATTCCCTCACGATCAAGTGAGGGATGTAAGAGAGCAAAAATAAATGTAGTTACAAAAATGTGTTTTTTGTGTGTTACAGTCATTTAAAAGTGAGACAGTTAACAGTTGAAAGAATCGAGCAGGTGGCTTTGCTCCCTCGGTATCGGAGCAAAAAAATAAATAAATGGCTGCCAATTGAGTTCAAAAATTTGAGGTGCCCATTGATATCTTCTGGGTTATGTGGCATTGCCAACTGGCACTTTTTATTTCCTGGGAATCTACTGAAAGTTAATGTACCCCCCCAGCATGGGAGGCAGCCAATTAGAGCCCAGGAAATAAAAAGTACATTTTCTAAAATCAAAATAGGCCATGTCTACTGCATAGCCCCAGTCCACCTCCCTGGTCATCCCCTTGAAGAAGTTGCTCGGCTTATTTGGCAAGATCTGGCCCTCATAAACCTTGCTGAGAGGGGGTGGGATTCCTTGCTTCAATCAAGTGATTCATAATTCAGCCCTTGATAATGGATTCTAGGACTTTGCCAGGGACTGATTCAAGGCTGACCGGCCTGTAGTTTTCGAGGTCCAATCTTACCCTTTTTGAAGATGGGACCATGGTGAGTACTTTCTTTTCCATTGGCACCACACCTGTACACACTGGGCCAGATTTTCAAAGCCCTGCGAAGGATGCAAGGTGCTTGCGTCAAACAGGTGTGATACAGCTGGCACCTTGTGTCAAAAGATGCAGCAATCCCGATTCAGAAACACGGTCTGCATCTGAATCGGGAGCCGCTGCATCAATATGGCACTGCACCCACACCTTGTGCCATGCAGCAGACTGCGACAAGTCGTAAGGGGGCTTGCACTGAGGTGGGCTGCAATGTCCCGTTTTCTGGAATGCAGAAAACCCTGCTTTGACTGCAGCAACTGGCTTGAAATAGAGCAGCACTGAGCTGGTCTAAGCTCCTTGTGCTATTGGTACTTCTGTGGTGGACTCCAGTGGGGAAGCCCTGACAGTGATATCGGATGGGGGAAGGGGCACAGGGTGCCATAGTGGGTGTTGGGGAGGCTGTGAGTATTCAGATCAGGGCAGTTGCACCTGGTGAGGGTGCCGATTATAGAGCACTTACACCAATGACTTGGCGCTGCAGGGGGGTTTCATTGCCACACAGTGCCATGGGCCCATGTGGGCACTGCCCTTGTAGCAGCCACAAGGCTACGGCTGCTGCCAGGGCCATGCACACATTGGGCCAGGGAATGTTGCCATTTCATCAATATCAGTATGCTATAATCAGCACCCCAATGGGTGCTACTACCCTGATCCCAACTACCCACAGCCTTCTCAATACCCACCGTGGCACTTGGTGCCCCTTCTGCCATCTGCCCACTCCAGCCTGGCAAGTTTCTGTACCCCCCCTCGGACTGTCCCGGCTTCTGTAATGTCGCACAGGGTAGGGGGGCAGACAGATCCCAGCAGCATTTCCCACAGGTGTGCAGATTGTTTTGACGCATGCCTGTGGGTGCGGTAACTCCCAGATTTATGGTGCAGGGACCCTGTTCTTCCTGACTATGGCACAGGGCTCCTGACACAGTCTGAGTGTGCCATAGCCCTAGATTGCCACAAATTGTAGTGATCTAGGGGCACTTTGAAAATCTGGCCCACAGACTTATAAAAGTGTATGCTAACCACAATAGGGGAAGGGGGCAAGGTCCGCATGGTCACTCATGCCATCAATGTCACTGTTACAGTGCAACCCCTTGGTATCACTTGAAGAGTTATGTCTCTGTACTACACACTCCTGGGAAGAAAGTGTCCTCTTTGATGCTCATGACCCTTCATTCTGTCCTCCACTCATACCATTCCAGGTTTGGGGCATAAACTCAGCTTGCCAGTGTACCAGGACAGTTCTCTACTGCTCAGCCCATGGAGCTAGCAGCAGAAACTCTCTTGAAAATATTGCCCATTGTATTTTTCTAGACTTGCACTTATTGAACTGGAAGCAATTTATTCAAGCCACGCTATGAAGAAGCAATATGATGTGTTTGCAAGCAGTCATTAGGCATGTAGTACTTTTTTCAGTCAGTGTATGTTGAAATGTTATTAGACAGCAGGTAACTGTAACCTAGAAACATAGACAATGACAGCAGAAAAAAAGGCTTCACTACTCATGCAGTCTGCCTAACCCTATGTATACTACTACGTAAATGTCCGGTGGTCACTCACAATGCAACCCCATACCTCGTGTCATCCTTCCCACCTATCTTTATTATCCAGATATGCCTATCCCACCACTGCTTAAATCCCACTACTGTTTTGGCACAGACCACTTTCCCTGGAAACTTATTCCACTTCTCCACTACCCTTTTTGTAAAAGAATACTTCCAGACATCTTTTCTGAATCTCTCTCCTGCCAGTTTCTTAGAGTTCCCCCTTATGCTAACGTTCGTGCCCATTATGGACAAATTCCTGCTGTCCGCCTTAATTATCCCATGTAGGAATTTATAGGTCTGTAACAGGTTCATGTGCAAAAGGAGGTGGAACTTGTTTGACCTGCTCTCTAAATATGGCTATGCAGGCAAGGTAGTGGCTAGCTCCAGATGCCCATTAGAGTACTTACTGAGGGATGAAAAAGCCTATTTTATATGTGGTTATAAAGGGATACTGCAGCCACAAATGAAGCCTTATGAAATATTAAGAAACATTAAGATACTGTATGTGACCCCACTAAGGGAATAAGCAGTGTAGTGAACTGTATCTAGATCACTGTGGGCCCTGAGGATGTGACCCTAGGGCCAGGAAATGGCTAGGTTGCATATTAGTTTTATTTCTACAATAAAGAATATTTATGCAAATGTTTATAAGGAGTCTGAGTCTTTCTCAACCCCTCCTAACATTCTTAATCAGGATTCACCTTTGCCTCCTGGCCGTCAGCATGTACGTGGTTAGGTCTTTTATCCTTTTCTCATAGGCAGGGGCACTGGAAAATTGCAGATGCAGTTTCATCATGGAATGTGCCATTTTTAGCCCCCCCCAAAATAGTGCCACTAATGAAAATCTTTATTTTTCTAGATTCTACACATTTTTGGTCTAGTTTTGGCTATTCTCAGTTTTACAGCATCTTTGGCCACATGTCTGCCCTTCCACAAGCACATCACATGTAAACAATGTGATTGGCATCCTATTCTCAGAGTGCGATGTGTTTGTGATGCATTAGAAGATGCATCACACACACAGGAGCCAATCGCGTGCAGTATTGTTTTAAAATTTGCACAGAAAAGCACTATTGCAAATGTTCTGCCACTCCTCAGGTCCATGCAATTAATTTAAATACAAGCAGAGTGACAGGGCGGGGAAGGGGGGGAGAACTGAGCTAGTCCAGCCACTGAAGCCTTCCTCTGAAGCTGACAATGAGCTGATGATTACAGAGCCTCTGCAGTCCTATAGCCCCCGGGATTGTCAACTGCTGCCAACTGCTGGCCACCGCCAACAGACAAGACTCCTCAGCTGCAAAACTTCACTGCCAGAGAACAAGGAAAAAAAGCTGTAAATTATGCCACCAGCTCCTCAGCTGTCCTCTGGTGGCCTGCAAGATCACCTGCCAGCTGCCACATGCTGCTACTGCTGCCAGCTGTACCTGTACTCCACCTACTGCCAGTGTATTTGTACTCCACCACTGCAAGACTGCTGCTGCTATTTCCTTCTTTTTTCCTTATACAGGTAAGTCTGTGATTGTTTCTAATATTAAGGAAGAAGGGGAGGTAGGAGGGATGGGGCACAAATGTAAAAAGTATTTTTGTACATGGTATAAATAATGAATGAATGCTTTTGTTTTTACATTCTTCTAGGAAGGAATAGTCATGGAGGAAGGGCGGGAGCCATGTCAAGGTAATTGGGCATACCAGGAGGGGCAAGGCATGTGGGCATTCAGGTAAAAATAAAATGCAGTTCCTGGAGGGAGGGTGGGAGTCTAGAAGGAGGCAAGTGAGCACGATGGTAAAACAAAACAAAAAATACTGGTCTTGGAAAGTGTGGAAAAAAAATTGTACTTGTCTGGGAAGGTTGGTGGAAGGTGGGAAGGTCTGTGCCGGGTTGGGGAAAGTGTTTTAAAAAATTGTACCAGTCAGAGAAGGTGGGTGGAGGGTGGGAGGTGGGTTCCGAGTTGACGGACTGTGCTATAAAAAATTGTACTGGTCTGGGAAGGTAGGCAGAGGGTGGGAAGGTGCATGCTGGTTTGGGGAGAGTGTTTAAAAATGTGTTGGTCCGGGAAGGTGGGTAGAGGGTGGGAAGGTGTATGCCAAGTGGGAGACTGTGCTAAAATAATTGTACTTGTCTGAGAAGATGGGCAGAGGGTGGGAAGGTGCAGGCTGAGTGGGGAACTGTGCTAAAATAATTGTACTTGTCTGAGAAGATGGGCAGAGGGTGGGAAGAGGCAGGCTGAGTGGGGAACTGTGCTAAAATAATTGTACTTGTCTGGAATGGTAGGCAGAGAGTGGGAAGGTGTATGCCGAGTTGGGTACTGTGCTAAAATAATTGTATTGCCTGGGAAGGTGGATGGAGAGTGGCAGAATGCATGCTGGATTGTAGAGCTATGTGCTGGGTTGGGGAATGTGTTGAAAAAAAATTGTACTTGTCTGGAAAGGTGGGTGGAGGGTGGAAAGGTCCAAACCAGGTTTGACATACAGTAGTGTTTTAAACAAGCATTTGTCAATGCCAAATGTTGTCTTGCTGGCATTGGCATTGGTAGTGCAGAAGTTAGAGAGATGCGCAATAGGAATGGCAGTGAGGTACTGAACTGACACTAACCCCACCCCTACCCTGCAGAGACTGACAGGAATGGGGGCATGCCTTTGGGTTGTCAGCCATAATGCTCATGCCATATCACTTCACCCTACCCTGCAGACGCCGACAAGTGTCGCAGTGTGCCTTGGGGTCTTCAGGCCTTACGCTCACCCCATTCCATAAGAAAATATACTGAGATGGGTGCAGTATAAGAAAACAGGGTGAACTTTGGGGCCGAAGAGTCCAAGACACACCTCGATGGCTGTCAGTGGCTAGAGGCTGGGGTTGGGGGTGGAATGGCGTGAGCATTACGGCCGACAGTCCCAAGTCACACCCATGATGCCTGTCAGTCTCTGCAGGGTGGGGTGTTCCAGTTGGGAACCCTAATACCCCAGGTGTTTTTGGTGATTTTCACTCCAAATTTTCAACATGGGCTTTTTGTGATCCCACCTCATGAACAGTGGCACTATCAGTTCATTAGTCGAAAGGTGATTTTGCACAGTGACTGTGCCTTTTGGTGCCACAGGTGAGAAAACACATTTCGGGCAGGATGTGAAAAATGACAGCTGTACCGTTCATAAGGACGTGTGAAGAAATGGTAATGTTGAAAATCTGGAGTGAAAATATTACAAATTCTTGAAGTTACGAGTGTGCGTGGAAGCTGCACAATGCAACCTCTAACACAGTCATTTTTGGGAATTTTTTCACCAAATTTTCAACATAGGCATTTTGAGACCTCTGCTCATGAACATTGTCACTATGGTTTTCTTAATCTGTCCTGAATGTTGATTTCCCGCAGCAACTGCACCATTGTGCGACAGATGTGCGGAAACACATTTCAGGCAGGAAGTTAAAAATGTGATCTGTACCATTCACAAGGAAGTGTGAAAAAATAGCAATATTGAAAATCTGGAGTGAAAATATAAAAAATTCTCAAAGTTATGAGCCTGCATGGAAACTGCGCAATGCATACTCGTAAAGGTCATTATTTGGAATTTGTTCACCAAATTATCAACATAGACATTTTGAGACATCTGCTCATGAACAGTGTCACTGTGATTTTCTTAATCTGTACTGAACATTGATTTCCCACAGTGACTGCCCCATTGTGGGCCAGATGTGCGAAAACACATTTTGGGCAGGATGTGAAAAATGACAGCTGCACTGTTCATAAGGAGGTGTGAAAAAATGGCAATGTTGAAAATCTGTAGTGAAAATATTAAAAATTCTCGAAGTTATGAGAGTGTGTGGAAACTGCACAATGCACGCTTATAACAGTCATTTTTGGGAATTTTTTAAATCAAATTTGCAACATAGGCTTTTTGGGATCCCACCTCATGAACAGTGGCACTATTGTTTTGTTAATCGGTCTCGAAAGGTAATTCAGTGAAGTGACCACAAAATCACCTTTCAGGACTGAATAACGAAATGACAGTGACTGATTTCATGAGGTGGGGTCCCAAGAACCCCACAGTGAAAATTTGGAGCCAAAAGTCAAAAAAATGACCGAGATATCCACCTAAGTTGAAACCTCTCCCATTGATGCCATAATACAGCTTACTAGCATTTCTTCAGTTTGTAGTCAGTTTTGAAGAGTGCAGACATGTTCCTGCTCCACTGAAGATCGTGGTGCCGACCTCTGGAGGTAAGTATGGGATGGGGGGTGAGGGTATGGGGAGAGTGGGTTGTACAGAGGTAGGAGTGTCGGGTTGGGAAGGGGTGCCACTTGACGGTGAGGACCGTTTTTTCTTTGTTTCAGGTATTTAAAAAAAAAGGAGCACTGCGGATGTTTTTTTCAAGAATAAAGAAAACAAATGTTCAGTGTGCCCCATGACTTTGGGGGTTGATGTTGGCCACACTGGGGTGGGCTACCACCGTGGCACACAATGGGGGTAGGGCAGGGCAGGAACATGCCGACATGGTCGGCTTCCAAACACCATGGAGGCACACTGGGGTGGGCTCACAGTGTGCCACACAATCTTGGGGGGGTAATAAATATGCTGACGGGGATTGGGCACCCCCAAAGTCAGCTTTCTAGGGACTGTGAGAGGCAGAAGGTGTGAGCTGGCTTGTTGCACACAGTGGGGGTGGAGCGGGGGCAGGAACATGATGACATGGTCAGCTTCAGAACACCACGGAGGCACACTAGGGCTCCAAGTGTGCCACATAATCTTGGGGGGCTATTAAATATGCAGACAGGGGGACTGGGCACCCCTGAAGTCAGTTTTCTAGGTATTGTGAGAGGTGGACAGCGCGAGCTGCTGCCATGTTTACTGAACTATTTCACCAGGCAAGGCATGTCATCTGTGCTGCTGCATGACGAGCTTGTCTCTGATTGCAGCAGCAGGTTTGTTTCAAGTTAGTAGCACTGCATAAAACTTGTGTCACTGCTAACATGCTCACTAATTGGTGAATGGGGGATGCAACTTCTAAAATGTGCCCTGCATTCTCCAAAACTGAAGCACCTCTGTATTTCTCCTAATACCATCTCCTACTGACACAAAATGTTGCTTGCGCATACACAAGAAAGCATAAAAATTGTGCTGATAATGGAAGGTTGGCGGAGGGTGGGAAGGTATGTGCCAAGTGAGGGACTGTGCTAAAAAAAATTGTACTGGTCTGGGAAAGTGGTTAGAGGGTGGGAAGGTGCATGACAAGTTGGGGAGAGTGTTGTTGAAAAAAATCATGTTGGCCAGAGAAGGTAGGTGGAGGAGGGGAAGGTGCATGCTGAGTTGGGAACTTGAGCGTAAAACAATTGTGCAGCTCAGAGAAGGTGGGTGGAGGGTGGAAAGGGGCATGCCGACTGGTACACATGCTTAACCAGTGCTTCCGTTTGCCCAGCTTAAAACATTAGAAGGGGCAAGACAATGGGGGGGATGGAGGATTGAGCATCCCAAGGACATCTCCCCTTCCTCAGGGCAGTGGTGCTCTTTCAGTGCTTGTTTTCTCTGGTATAATTTTGTTTTAGTTAATAAGTACACAGCACCATGCTCACACCACTACCACAACCAAAGTGCTGCTGTCTTTCATGTGAAGAGGCCATGGATAATCACATGTCCTATTTCATGTGCGCTGTGATCAGGTTATGTTGTATCCTGCAGATCTTTACAAGGGTGGAGGATGCTGTTTTGTCGGGTTTGCAACCACACCATTAATTTTGTGCATAAGCAGCGTACAACTGATATGCATATGAAATTGCCTAATCATCTGGGGCAAAGAGAAGCAGCAAAGAAAACCCAGTAAAGTAAGTACTACTCCACATGGATATTTTTGCATTTTATTTTGTTTCCCTGTAAAACATTAGATCTTGATTGTGTGTTTTCTATTTGTTTCAAGTACAGCTCAGTGCCAGCAGTCACTAACTTCTTGTTTCACCTATGCAACAACATTATCCATTGAGCACTAGCAGTGTGTGCTGGACTTAGGTGTTTGACCCGTGCAAACATCCCTCTGAATTTGAAGTCTTCTTGATTAAGCACACAAAGCAGGGTGGGATTCTTCCTGGACCAGCACAACTTCAGAGCACATACCACCAAGGACTTCATCCTGATCTTGAACAGTCCCTGAAAAAAGAAGTTGAGGATCATGAACTCTTCATTTTCCTGGATGAGACAACAGATTTTTGTGGACATAGTGTGTTGGCTATTTTGGCACAATCTTTGGCGAATGTTGGGGGAACCAATCTCTTCTAATCGATGCTGAGTTTTTGGAACAAGTAAACAACACAGCTGTATCCCAAGCTCTGCTGAGAGTCCTGAACACCAGTGAAGTGAACCTGCACAAAGTTGTTGTCATCATCACGGACAGTGCATGTTATATGCACAAAGCTTTTGTAACTGTGCTATCTTTCATCTTAGCAAATGCAGTGCATGTACGTTGCATTGACTACCTTCTCAATTTGGTCTTGGAGGTCTGTGCTAACATACAAGAGATTTAAACACTGCAGTTTCACTAGTAAAAAAAATCTTCTTCAGTCGGTCCAGTGGAATGGTGGTAGCACTACTGCTCACCACCCCAGTGATCAGGGATCAGGAATGATCTTGAGTTACTGGGGGCCCACTAGAGAGGGAGAGGATGGCAGACTGCTCTCCTCTCTCAGGGGGAAGGCACACTGTTCTTCCTGAATGACTGCCACCAGGTGGAGGCCAAGTGGCAGTGTGAGCCCACATGGCAGCACAGGAAAGGAGGGAGCTGCGGGACTTCCACAGTGAGCACGCATGCCTCCACACAAGCACGGCTACATGCATGCCCCAGCATGGGAAATGGGGAGAAAATTGGAAAAGTAGGGGCCTGGGCTGTGTGAATTCCTGCCCATGTCTCAGCAGTCCATCTTGTCCCAGGGTGTATGTGGATGTGCCTTGGGGGGAAGGACAGCTTCCTCACCCCTCCATGGAGGGGAGGGAGTGCTCATGGGGGATTGAGCTCTGTGACTGGAGGAGGTAAGGGATGGCTTCAGAGGCTTGGGGACAGGGCTGTTAGCCACTCAGGCCTGCTACAGAGGATAAAAACATTTGTGACAAAAAAACATCTTTTGCCAGAGAGCAATGCACTGGCACCAGTACTTATCATTTATGTAAGCAAAGCAGGGACTTGTTTCCAAGATGCTTGTCTACTCAGTGCAAACTGGATGGTGCTCCTGGATAATGCTGCTGGATATTTGGCAGACTACTTGCCTATTTTAAAATAATTTGCTGAAATGGCAGCATCGGATGAAGCAACCTTCACATGTCTGAAGTCCTTGTTAAATGGTGTGCCCCAACCCCTCCATGTCTATGGGTATGGGTATGGATGAGAGTGTTTCCATGGGGAGTGGATGCCCACAGCAGCAGAAACATTTCCAGTGGCCACATTTTCCCAGGCCCAGATCTTACCACAGGGTGTCTCACATACTGTGGAACTGCACTATGGGTCATGCTGTTAAAGGCAAAAAAGTTAGTGCATCAGTCACTGTCCATAAATTAACTGAATGGCCACACATATTTGCAGAAATGGGATCCCAAACTTTAATGAACATTCTGCTCCAGGGAGCCAAATCACAGTGAAGCATTGTTGCTTCCATATGTGTGATAGAACCTTGAGAAGCTTCAACCTGGACCGAGATGGTCACACAGTCTGTGGCAGCACATTCAGGACCTATGTGGTCTCACTGTTTTTTCAAGCAGCATTATGTCCTAAACCATTTACTGGCCTGGCAATAACAAATTCCACTTGGCAACCTCTGGCACAGGTTCACCTTGGTCCTGTGGAATCTCAAACCTTATGGATTGAAGCTGCTGCTCCCTCTTGACCCCCACATACTCCTGATGGACTGCTGTCAACTGTCACCCAAAGACAGAGGTGACATGTCCCATACTGCCCACTTGCTCTGAGTCCCCTTACTCTCTCTCCTATGGCAGGGTGTTCTCTGCCGCTGCTCTGGGCCCCTGGACACCAACCATGGTCCATAATACACTCCCCTTTGTACTAAGCTCTGTGTCCAGCTTGCACCATGGTTGAGTCCACTGATGCTTTTGCCACTCCTTCCTTGCTCCTGGAAACTCCCACTGACCCAATGGTCCCAGCCTGGGTCCAGGCGGGCAATCACTCCTGCCTGCCCCAAACTATCTCTCGCTCTCCCCCACTGTCTTTCTGTCTCATCTCAGGAAAAGAATCCCCTCTCCCACCAAAACACCCTCTTAAATGTTCCCAAATCACCTGTGGTGACCTCTCCACTCACAGAAGCGCCACCCTGGAGACACGGGGATTTAGGCCACACAAACATAGAAACAAATCGGTAACCCCCTAGAGGGGGGTTACATCTCTTCTCCAATTAAATGCTCACTGACCCTGGTGAGCATTTAACCCTCAACTACCAGCTCACTCACATGGGGAGATATATGCACTCCCTACCCCAAGTGGCCAAGCACAGCTATGCTGGGCACACCACTGCAATGGTGAAAATCATCCCTGCTCACTCTGCGCTTCACTACTCTACAGACCCTGGTGACCAGCCACTTACTTTCTCTGGATGGATTACTGGATAGCAGAGTCAGTGTCTTGTCCTGTTACCTGCCACTTCATAAACTAACTGCCACCTGAAACTTAGTGTGTTGCCAGACTGCATAGAGCACCCTCACTGTATTATGCAATTAAATTGTGCAACTGAATAAATGTTGAACAAGATATCGGGAACATAGCAAGAACAGTAACATACCCACTGCATTAACCTGAGCATTCACTTCCATTAGAACAGACAGGGTTTTTGTAATAATTACTCATAACTATCAAATAAAATAAGGACTGAAATGTCCCCAATGCAATTATATATGATAATGTTATCCCCACAAATAACACATTCAAATTAATATGGTCCAAAAATTAAGTTAATTTCCCCAAAGTTCAAACTGGCACTCTGGACAGGGGACTAAATTAATAAAAAGGGTTGATCTCACCCAGTCTGCTGTAATTCACTGGTCCCCAAAGTCTCTCCAGCCACCAATGTCCTCAGATGTAAATAGCACCTTTGTTGAGGAAACGGGGGGGGGGGCACAAAGTCTTATATCTCTCATTACTTGGGTGTGGCTCCAGGCAACCTGATCATGTTGTCCTTCCCTGCAGCTAAAGTAATAGGCAGGGTCAGACTTTGTACAGGAGTGATCATAAGAGCCTTTTGCAGGGATGCTGAACCTCTTCCTGTCCCTGTCAATATCCTGAATCATTGTGTAGTTCTTGTAAATAGTCAACCCCTCGAACCAGATTTGGGCATAAATACCATTGGCAATTAGGAATCCAGTACAAGGGCTTATGGGCAGACTAGATGAGACAGGCAGTCCTTATCTGCTGACAATTTCTTTGTTTCTATTTCTTTGCACCTCCTGTAGCTGATAGGTCTCACTCCCAGCATGCAAACTGTGATGCCAGGACCAAGGAGCCCATGGAAAACCCAGTCCAAATGCTTCTGTTCCACAATAGCCCACACTATCTCAGGCATATAAGGATATTCATACTGTGGAAACTCTTTCTTGATATGTTTCCTTATGATCCTCGCTGCTTATGACCATTTGAAGAGGCTCCATATTGTGGTTCTTGGGCTTGGCCCTGGGGCAACTAGATTCAGTTCTCATATTCTTACTTCTGTCTCTGGGCCTCCGCCACTCGCCCCCTCTTAGAAGTGGTCTTCTCTCTATATTCTGGCTCTATTCTCTGCATTGTAAAACATGAATAAAGTTTGGATGGAAAAAAAAAGATGAAAAAAAAAAAAGTGGTCTTCTCTCCTTTAAGCCTGGATCCTATTTCCAGAGGCTTTGAAGAATACTTGGAGGCAGCTCGCTAATCTTCCTCCTACATGCCCTCTTCTTTCTCGCCTGCCACAGAGGCCTGACATCCCTCCAACTACAGCACCCCTTCAGGGCACTGGCATTAGGGTACTGAACCATTAGGGTGCCAAAACAGTTCTCCGCCCCCTCCCCGAGGTCTGCCCACCTGGAGTTGAAATCTTTAGTTGGGGTGTGTCATGGGGGGCACAGTCCCCACAAAAACAGTGATCTGTGAAATTGTGATTGGTGCACTAATGACACAGTGCCCTAATGCTAGCGCATTCCGAGAGTGGAACCCTCTCCCACTGCTCCCTTGACTGACTTGGTGGTACCTAGCTTCTCCTCTGAGGGACTCCGTGGGGCTAAAGACCTTGAGGGCACTGAATGGGACACCACTTTCTGATTTCTACTGGGAGGCACAGTCACTGGGGTTGACACTTTTGGGTATACATTTAGAATAGCAACTGAATTTTGTCATCACAATTAGAGTGTTGCAATAAGGGCAACAATGACAGGGGTGATCTAGATTTTAGATCGCCCCTCAGTCATGCCTCCATTTGCACCCACACAATTTCTGCCCCCTCTGGGGCATGCTCACCATGAAGGAGGTTATATTTAATTGTGGGGGGTGCATGGGGTGAAGCCCCCACATTGGGGGGTGCATGAAGCGAAGCCTCCGGCAAAACATGACTGTTTCCTGGGACAGGGCTTTGGCGCTCTTTGTCCAGGGAGCCACAATGCCTGGTGCAGAGATGTTGGGTGGCATATTTCCTGCACCCATATTGGTATCGAGAAAATGACTGTTGTACCAATATGGGTGAACCACACTTTTGGGACCAGATCTGGGCTGGGGTCTTTGCTGCAGGGCCTGCTGATCATAAAGTCATCAGGTGTCATCAAGCTCCGTGCTGGGGTGGTTTGGCCTCTTCCATGTCCCCTACCTCTTGCTCCATTCTCAGTGGGCACACTCTGTGGCAATGCTCCCCAAGCTGCAGCCATGTTCTCCCAGCTGCCAAGGCTGGTATCTTCAGTCATGACCAAGGCACTAGACCTACTGGGCCCCAAACTGGATCCACTGCAAAGGGTGCATACCATCAGCATCTGCACCCCAGGGCACTTCTTATGGCACAGGGCACACTCTACACCTACAGTTACATGGCCCACCAGCCACCACATCCAAGAGAATATTTTGAGTGGGACTGTAACACCTGATAGCACTGGAACTAGAGCCATCTCTTCCAATTTTAGTTTGGAAGCAATTTGAAGGTACTAACAGGACAACACCTCTCTCCCTATGCTTCTGTCTGATCCTGTCTCTTCATACTGCATGGGACGCACCAGAAGTGCCGCTCCTCCCCATAAGAACCAAACAGTCAATACCAGCCATCACAGAGATCCATTTGCATGGCAGGCACATGTACAGACGCTAGATTTCTCACTTCCCCAGACACAGTGGTACCACCAGACCCAAATACCATGAACTGTCCATGCCTCAGTGCCATGATGATTACATAATAAAGAATACAGCAAATGAGTAGCCTCTGTCCAGTCTCCAACGGAATGCAGAGTCCAAGGAAAAGAAGATCTATGACACCCCAAAAATACATTAGAAACATGGAAACATAGAAACATAGAATTTGACGGCAGATAAGGACCGCTTGGCCCACCCAGTCTGCCCATTTCCCTACCTACTGGATAAGCTGCAGATCCTAGTTAACCAGCAGCCTACTTCTTCCTACCCCACCCCCCCAGAATTGCCTTATGACTATCCCATGCATGCTTGAATTCCACCACTGATTTTGACTCCACAACCTCCTCCGGAAGGCCGTTCCATGCATCCACAAACCTCTCTGTGAAAAATACTTCTTAAATTACCTCTGAGCAGCCCCCTCTATCTTCAAATTGTGCCTCTTGTTCTTGCACGCCTCTTTTTTGAAAGATGCTACCCTCTTGGACTTTGTTGATTCCCTTGAGGTACTTGAAAGTTTCTATCATGTCCCCCTCTCCCTCCTTTCCTCGAGGCTATACATATTAAGCTCCTTAAATCTCTCTTCATATGTCTTCCGGTGCAGACCCTGCACCATTTAGATTACCCTCCTCTGGACAGCTTCCATCCTGTCTCCATGTCTTTGGAGATTGGGTCTCCAGAACTGCACACAGTACTCCAGATGGGGTCTCACCAGCTGTCTGTACAGAGGGATAATAACTTCCTGTTTTCTACTGGTGATGCCTCTCCCTATGCATCCCAGTATCCCCCCAGCCCTCCTTGCTGCCCTCTCACATTGCTTGCCCATCTTTAGGTCATCTGATATGACTACCCCCAGGTCCCTTTCCATTCTTGTTGTTGTTAGTATCTCACCCCCCATTGTGTACTCTTCCCCTGGGTTTTTGTTTCCCAGGTGCATTACCTTGCACTTCTTAGCATTGAATTTAAGCTGCCATACATTTTCACCATTCCTTTAACCTTGCCAAGTCCCTTCTCATCCTTTCCACCCCACCCTGTGCATCAACTCTGTTGCAGATCTTAGTGTCATCTGCGAAGAGACATACTTTTCCTTCCAGTCCTTCTGCAATGTCGCTTATAAAGACATTGAGAAGGACCGATCTAATCCTGAACCTGCGGTACCCACTAGTAACCCTCCTTTCTTCTGAGTGGACTCCATTTACTATAACTCTCTGTGTCCTATTCTCTAGCCAATTCTTTACCGAGGCTGTCATCTTGGGACCCACTCCCAGGCTGGCTAACTTGTATATTAATCTTTTGTGTGGGACTGTGTCAAATGCCTTGCTAAAGTCTAGGTAGGCCATGTCCACAGCCCCTCCCTGATCTACTACTTTGGTCACCCAGTCAAAGAAATCTATCAGATTCATCTGGCATGACCTTCCCGCTGTGAATCCATGCTGCCTAGGGTCCTGTGCCCCTCTGGCCTCTAGATACTTGACAATTCTTTCCTTTAGGAGTGATTCCATCATTTTCCTATCACTGAGGTTAAACTAACAGGTCTATAGTTTCCTGCTTCTGCCTTGCTCCCACTTTTGTGAAGGAATCACATCTGCCCTCCTCCAGTCCTCGGGTACCACCCCATCCTCCCATGATTTGTTAAAAAGCGTAGTCAGTGGTGTCACTAGTTCTACCCTTAGTTCTTTTAGAATTCTGGGATGAATCCCATCAGGCCCCATTGCTTTGTCCACCTTCAGTTTTAAGAGTTCTTTCAGAACCGTTTCTTCTGTAAATGGGCTGGTATCAACTTCTATATCCAGAGTGTTACTATTGTTTGTTTTATGTACCTCCTCCTCTTCCTTTGTAAATACTGAGCAAAAATATTTGTTTAGTATCTCTGCCTTTTCACAGTCTCCCTCTGCCCACCTCCCCCCTTTATTAAGCCTCACTATCCTCCTTGGTCTTCCTTCGCTCCCTGATGTACCCTATAAAAGGTTTTATCCCCCTTCTTAAGTGAGTTGGCTATCTTTTCCTCAGTTTGGGCCTTTGCTGTTCTGACTGCCTTCCCAGCCTCCTTTTGCCTTAACTGATACAGTTCTCTGTCCTACTCCTTCTGCGATTCCTTGTACTTCCTGAATGCTTTCTTTTTCTCTTGAACCTTCACTGTCACTTCCTTTGAGAACCATAGTGGTTTCTCACATCGTCTTGTTTTGTTTATTTGCTTCACACAAAGGCTCATTACCTCTGTGATGGCAGTTTTTATTATTCCCCATTGTTCTTCCACCCCTCCTCCTGCCCATTTGCTAGTGCATTTCCTTAGGCACTCACTCATTATGGCAAAGTCAGCCCTCTAAAAGTCCAGTACTTTTGTCTTTGTATGGCTTGAGCTCTATTACTGTGTTTATTGTGAACCATACTGTTCGATGGTCGCTAGTTCCCAGATGGCTACCACTTCCACATCTGTGATCTCTCTCCATCTCCATTTGAGAGTATCAAGTCTAATATTGCTCCCTCCGAGGTGGGCTCCAGTACTAGTTGTCTAAGGCATGCCCCTGTAGGGCATCTAGAATAACTGCACTCTTGAAGTGGCAGCTGCAACTGCACTCCAGTTAACATCTGGCATATTCAGATCACCCATCAGCAATATCTCCCTTTTCTGCCATTCTAAGTATACTTTCTATCATTTCCTTGTCCATTTCCTCCCCTGAGGAAAGTCTAAACAACCCTGTGCGGTTGTGGTGCCATTGCCTGTCTCCAAATTTACCCACAGTGCTTCTTCTCCTCCTGTTTACCCTTTTGTTCTGTTGCTTTTATTCCTTCCCTTATGTAAGAACTACTCCTCCTCCTCTTTACCCTCCCTGTCCCTCCTGTAGATAGTGTATCCTGGTATGTTTACGTCCCAGTCATGGTTTTGTGTGTACCATGTTTCTGTGACTGCCACGATATCCAGATGTTCCTCCTCCATCAAGGCCACTAATTCAGGAAGCTTGTTACCTAGACTACAGGGCATTGGTACTCATTGCTCTCCATTTTGATGGCTTTACCTTCTGTTGCAGCATCCCGACTGACCGTTCTACCTTGGTCTTTTCTCATTTAGTACCCTGTTTTGTGAGGGGAGGCTGGGATTTTCTGTTGCTTGTCAGTCCTCCCCTTTGACTAGTTTAAAGCTTGCCAATGAGCATTTAAACCGATTGCTCAAAGACTTGTTCCCTTCCTGGACAGATGCAGACCATCCTGCCAGTATAGGCTGTTGTCCCTCCAGGTGGAACCCAGTCCCCAATGAAGCCAAACCCTGTGCTCCGCACCATTTTTCAACCATTCATTAAACTGCATGGTGCCATTACCTCGCCTCACCCATGCCTTTGACAGGCAGCACCTCTGAGAAGGATACTGTATGTGCTGCTTGTCTTAGCCCCCCCCAACTCTGCAATGTCCTCCTGCTGCTCTAACCTCATGATGAGCCAAGTCATTTGTCCCTAGGTGGACAATTCGTCCAGCTCAGAATCCCTTGCAGCTGTTGTCATGATCCTCAGGATGCACTTCCTGTCCCTCCAAGCCATGGCACCAGGCAGGCACCTTACTTCAGTTTTTCCAGCTCCTCCCAGTTCTATCCCCCTAATAATTGAGTCCCCCACCAGGAGCTTCTTCCTTTCCTTGTGGTGTCCTCTGCCTCCTTCCTGTGGGCCTCCCTTGTGACAGCTTTCCTCAGCTTCCTTAGTCTCCTCTGTGGTTGCATCCATAGGGGAGCTATGCTCCCCCAGAATGGTGTATGGATTGTGGAGTGGAACAACTGACTGGATGTGCCTCCGTTCCACCATCCTCACCCTTCCTGAGCCCACTGTGGTCCAACTGCTGTGTTTTCTTCACAATCTCTGAGGTAGTGGTGGTGGCTGTGGTGCTCCCTGGATGGGGAGGTTCCTTCCTACTGTCCAGTGTGGCCTGGGAAGGTCCCGTACTACTGTCCAGTGTGGCCTGAGACAGACGCTTCCTCCCTCAGGGCAGAGTTGTCTGCAAATCAGGGCAGCATCTCAGCCTCCAGAAAGACTCCCCGAAGACTGCTGCCCCACAGCCATTACATTGCACTACCCCGCATTTTTTTGTGTATGATTGGTTTGTAATATAGAAATATATATTTATAATATACAATGTGTATGCTTATATTGTCAGTGCAGTGTGCTAGAGAGGATATGACAGTGACATGCACCTTGCACTCTTGAGGAAATGATGTCAGAACCCCAGGTATAAAGGAACTATTTCCAGGGTGTGGTGGGGTGAGGGGTGGGAAGGGGTTGGGCCTAAACTGTGCCTCGAAAAACAATCAGCTAAAAGCTATGACCCACTGCTGCAACGAAGTGCCTTCCTGTCAGCAAGATGCCCTACACAACAATTTGATAGAGAAATACCCTGCTAATCAAACAGAGAAAATCCACACATCCAAGTCAGACACAGGTAAACCTTCCCAGCCCCAAAACAGGCCTGGTGGTTTGTGCTCCAGAGCTGTCAGCCCCAAAATAAGTCAGCTGTGCTTTAAACTCTTCCTGCACTGAAAATCTTAAGAATTGTAACAAACAAACGTAAACCTAGATCCACCACCCTCTATTGCTTGAAAGACTGTCTTTTCCTGTTTCACACTGCAGGTTTTTCTGTGACCACTCCTTAACCCCAGTAACTCTGTTAAAAAGAGTTTAACTATCACAAACTCCTACACACCAGTAAATTATTTAAAAATAGTTCTGGTTGAGCCCCCACATTGTGTCCCTCCCCCATGTCTAGGGGTATGGATGGCAGAGTGTCTGTGGAGAGGGGTGGCCACAGCAGCAGAAACAATTCCAGTGGCCATATTTACCCAGGTCCAGATCTTACCACAGGGTGTCTCAAATACTCCAGAACTGCTCCAGAGGTTTTCTGTTTAAAGGCAAATGAGTTAGTGCATCAGTCACCGTCCATAAATTAACTGAATGTCCACACAAATTTGCAGAAATGGGATCCCAAACTTTAATGAACAGTTTGCTCCAGGAAGCAAAATCACAGTGGGGCATTGTTACTTCCATGTGGTTAACAGAACCTTCAGAAGCTTCAACCTGGACTGAGATTTTCACACAATCTGTCAGCATATAAGGACCATACAGCCCACCTAGTCTGCCCATTTCCCTACTTGGTTTGGCAATCCCTACTCTTATCTGGACTGCCTTTCCCCCGCTTTGCTGTACAGCAAGGTGCCTTTATGCTTATCCCATGCACTTCTGAATCCCCATACTGTTTTCGCTTCCACCACCTCCGCTGGTAGGCTGCTCCACTGATCCATCACCCTCTATGTGAAAAAATAATTCCTAGCATTCCCACTAAGCCTCCCTCCCTCCCTCCAACCTCATGTTACGGTCCCTTGTCCTTGTGCACTTTCTTCTCTGAAATTCTGAAATATGCTCCCCTCCTGTACCCTGTTTATTCCTCCAAGGTATCTGAAAGTTCCTATCATATCCTCTCTCTCTCCCCCTTCTCTCTTCCAGTAAATAGATATTAAGTTCCTTGAGTCTTTCCTCATAAGGCTTGTGGTGCAGTCAATGCATCATTTTGATTGCTCTTCTCTGGACTACTTCCATTCCGTCTAAATCCTTCCTGAGATGTGGTCTCCAGAATCTGACACAGTATTCCAGATGAGGCCTCACCAGTGATCTATACAGTGGCATCACCACTTTGCTCCTCCTACTGAACATGCCCCTTCCTATGCACCCCAACATTCTGTTTGCTCCCCCCACTGCTTTTTCACATTGTTTGGATGACTTCATGTCATCAGATATGATAACCCCCAGGTCTCTCTCTCCTGACTTATGGTGGCTAGAACCTTCCCCCATCCTGTATTCCTCTCTTGGGTTTCTGTGTCCTAGGTGCATTATCTTGCACTTCTTAGCATTGAAACCCAACTGCCAAACCCATGACCATTCCTCAAGTAGTTTTAGGTAATTTCGCATTTTATCTAGCCCCTCCTGTGTGTCGACTCTGTCGCAGATCTTGGTGTCATGTGCGAACAGGCATACTTTCCTCTCCAGTCGCTCTGCAGTGTCACTTATGAAGATATTGAATAGGTCTGAACCGAGCACCGATCACTGTGGCACCCTGCTGGTCACCTCCCCCTCGTCGTAATTTATGTTATTTATTACCACCCTCTGGGTCCTGCCTTTTAGTCAGTTTCCAGCTCATTTTACCACTTTAGAGCCCACACCCAGATTCCTCAATTTGTCAAGCAACCTTCTATGCAGAACGTGTAGAAGACTTTGCTGAAATCCAGGTAGGCCACATCCACTGCCCAACCCTGATCCATCACCCTGGTCACCCAGTCAAAGAAATCAATAAGATTAGTCTGAAAAGACCTTCCCTCAGTGAATCCATGCTGCCTCATTTGCACCGCTTGACTCCAGGAACTTCACTACCCACGCCTTAAGCAGAGACTCTATCAGCTTCCCCACCACTGAGATCAGGCTTAGAGGTCTGTAATTGCCTGCCTCCTCTCTATTTCCACTCTTGTGCAGGGGGACCACCTTTGCCCTCCCCAAGTCCCCAGGTATCTCCCTCGCCTCTAGTGATTGCTTGAAGGGGGTTGTCAGTGGACCTGATAGGACCTCCCTGAGTTAATTCAAAACTCTAGGGTAAATTCTGTCTGGCCCCATTGCCTTGTCTGTCTTTAATTTCCTTAGTTCTCCAAGAGTCTATACACTGTAAATGGGCTGGTGTCCACCTTTGCCCCCAGCACACTAAGCTCTGGGTCCAGCTCACACCATGAAGGAGTCCACCGATGCTTTTGCCACTCCTTCCCTGCTCCTGGGAATCTCACACTGAACCAACTGTTCCAGCCTTGGGCCGAGCAGGCAATCACCCCAACCTATCCCAAACTATCTCTCCCTCTCCCAGACTGTCTCTCTTTCTCTCTCTCTCAGCCCAGGAAAGAATCCCCTCTCCCAGCAAAACACCCTCTTAAATTCCCCCAAATCATCCACAGTGACCTTCAAACCCATAGAAACGTCACCCTGGAGACATGGGGATTTAACTATTTTATAACTGGGCTGAATTAGGCCACAGAAACATAGAAACAAATCGGTAACCCCTCAGAGGGGGGTTAGATAGACAAAGCCTAAAGTGAGAGATTCAATAACCTAAAGTGCATGTTAAAACAGTCAGTGCTCAATTAACTCAATTCACACATCTTCAACTTATGTAATTGCAAGTATTTCATTGCATTTGTCCTTATCGTCGCCTTCACATGTCTCAGGACTACATCATTCATCATGAAGCTTAATAAATTAATTCCCCCTCTTGAGTCTTCCAGGACTGCCTTGCAATCATAAATAACATGGTAGTATTGCATGTAAACTTAAAGGGACAGTTTTAATATAACTATAAACTATAAAATAGTAATCTGACTCCTTAAGCTACTCAACATATGCAGAGCACAAAAAATGTACTAGACAGATGGCAGTAAAACTGAAGGGTCATCAAAGGGGAAGAGCAGTGGTAACTGGAGAGGAGCTGGGGGGGGTTGTACTCGCAGGGGCAGTGAAGAATGATACTAGGTGGAGAATGACAATTTCAACACTGAGAGACAACTGCCAGAGTAAGTAGATAATTTAGGAAGAAGAAGGCTGTGAGCAGGGGTGAGCTGACTAGAGCAATAGTCAAACTACATCAAATGACTAACTCAGACCTTCACAATCATGAAAGACAGCAGCATCCAGTGGAGGAAAAGGTACTGTAGGAAAGGTACCAGTAAAGCACAGTTCTACATTTTAAAAAGGGCAGGTTGGTGTTCAGTTCTGGTTCACTACCTCATTCAATTAGGTGGTTCTAGTTCAGTTCAGTTCTGAAAGAAACCACAAAGTTCGGGTTCCATTCATGTTCGGTTCATGCCAGAACCCAGGCTCTGAGTATGGCCCGACAGGAAGATGTGCCAGTCAGCCAGCCAGCCTGAAAAACTTTTTTTTTTAATCACTAAAAAAGGGAAGGGAGACATTGCATAATCACAATATCCCCCTTGAGTGTATGGGTGATGCCAGGATTTATCCACGTCTGGTGAGGTTTCTCATTCTGCCTGCGCATAAGACAACCACACCAGGTGTGTAAATACTGCCATCACCCACCACCCTGTCATGCTATATTGCGTAAATGTACCCACATCTTGTGCGGTGTGTTCATGTGCCATTGTGATCATGCTGTACTTGACATTGTAATAGATTGTAATGGAGGATGTTGGTATTAAAACAGCCAATTAGGTTGTAACATTCCTGATTTTATGTTTATACTGACAATTCAGCAATAATGCAAGAAAAGGTGTGCATTGTTGCTGAATAAAATCACACCTTGGGTGTGTCAAAGCACTAGATCACAGGCCTGGAGCTTACACCACCCTAGCTGTTACGTTATTCAGGGACAACAAACACCCTGCAGTGCCTCATTGCGATCATACAAACATACAAAGAAGCCAGCAGAAGAAGGCCATTTGGTCTATCAAGTCTGCTCGTATTGCAGGGTCAACAGCTTGAGCTAATGTCCCTGCCCTTCATCCCAACTCCTCCCATCCTCCCTACCCATGATCCTTACTTTCCTCCATGTCTATCCCATCCTGTCTTAAAGCCTCCCACTGTTTTCAACAAGATTACCTCTTCCAGCATGGTATTCCAAGTGTCCACCACCCTCTTTGTGAAGAAGTGCTTCCTGACCTCCCTCCTAAACCCCTCACCCTCCAGCTTAAGACTGTGCCTCTTAGTGTTATGGTTGCCACTCAGCTTAAAAAGACTCCTTATCGACCTTATTTATCCTTTTCAAGTACTTGAAGGTCCTATTCATGTCCCCTCTCTCGCTCTTGTCTTCCAGGAAGTACATGTCCTCATATGCCTTACCCTGCTGTCCCACTATCATCTTTGTAGCCCTCCTCTGGACCTTCTCCAACAGGTTAATGTCCTTTTTGAGGTGTGGGCACCAGCACTGAACTCCGTACTCTAGGTGTGTCCTTGCCAGTGATCTATACAAGGGCAGTGTAACCTCCTCTCTCCTACTACTGATCCCCCTAGATATGCAGCCCAGCATCTTGTTTTTCTCTGCTGCTGATTTCTTGCACTGCGTGGAGTGCTGCCTGTCAATAGTTATCATTGTGACGTAAACAGCCAGTTCTAAAGTGCTGTATCCTATTTTTTATATAAAATATATTAATGACTATTTCAGCTGAAAATCTAGTGCTCTAGGAGTGACCTCAACCCCCAAGATTTCAGCTGATAGATGCAGGCCAAGAGAAATGCTGACAGCATGTATCACACACACTCAGTTTTTAGAGACAATCTATTACATGGAAGACTTTAATCAAGGATCCTGTTTCTCTGAGTTAATTACAGAGTTGCTTAAGTTAACTTTGTTAAGAGGGAAATCATAAAAAATGTTCATGACATTGAAGAGAAAACATAGGTTATTACACAGAGGTGAGAGGTTGTAAATGCTCATATGAAGCCTGTGTGAGGAGGATGCAGCATGAATCAAAAGAGGTGTCATTGAAATTGAGTTATGCTAAGGTCGCAGAATTAATACTTTGAAATTACATCCTGTGGTTGTATAGAAATATATATTTTTTAGATATTTTGACAGGAAGGAGCTAGATGACCTCACGCAAAAGAGGTGGGCAAAACCAGCTTTTAAAGATTATTCTGTTTCATTACAGACACACCTTTATCTGACACTGACCAAGAAAACATCTGTGCACTGAAAACAGGTATTTAGAAAGCTAGACAAAATCTAAATATTGTTGTAGGAAATGCCCTGTTTTAAACCTTGTTTTGTTTAAAGATATATATGTCTTGTGATATAAGAGTTCAGTATTGTATGTTTGACATATTATTATATATTTTAGTAAAAACTCTAATTTTAGAGCATACCTGGTCTGTCTTTGAATTGCTTTCTTTTGCTAAGAAATATTTATTGTTATAGCAGACATAAGCTCGTATGGTGGTACCAAACTGGAAAGAGAAGCGTTTTAAATCTGAGGTCTTTATTAAAGTTTTAAGGGTTCATCTCTGAATACCTGGTTAGGTGCCTGTAGGCATCGATATCTGGCCCCCCCCAAGACAGATATATCTGAGCCTGTGCATTGGGTATGCTAGCAAGAGGTTAACAGTTTAAATCTCTCCAGAACTTGAGACCAAAGTTGATCCGAACTCACAAAACAGACAAGAGGGTTACCTTGTCTGTTATACTGTTCACAAGACTGTGCTCAGAGGTTGGCACTTTGGAAGTAGAGGGCCTGACCTGCTGAGTGAATCTGTGACAATCATCACCCCCAGGTCCTTCTCCTCCTCTGATGCAGATACTCAGACTCCACCCAGGTAGTACTTTGTCCTGGGATTCTTGGCTCCAATGTGCATAACTTTGCATTTCTTGGCATTGAAGCCAAGCTGCCAGATCCTGGACCATCTTCCCAGCTTTTCCAGATCTTCCTGTAGGTCCTATATCCCTTCAGCTGTGTCCACTGTCTCGTAGAGATCAGTGTCATCTTCAAATAGGCACATTTTGCCCTTAATGCCGATGAACAATGTCAGCCCCAGCACCGAGCCATGCGTGATCCCACTGGTTACTTCTCTGGTACCAGATAACTCTCCCCCTCACAACCATTCTCTGGGTTCTGTCCCTCAGTGAGTTTTCCATCCATCTGGTCATCTTTTCCCCAATCCAAAGATCCACCAACTTCCTGATCAACCTTTTGTGTGGCACATAGTCAAAGGCCTTGCTGAAATCAAGATATAGGATGTCTACCACTTGGCCCCTATCTACTGTCTTAGTGACACAGTCAAGGAAGTCAATCAGATTCAATTGACATGATCGCTCCCCCATGAACCCATGCTGCCTTGCATCCTGGAGACAATGCTCCTCTAGATATTCCACCAACCTTTCTTTTAGTATGGTCTCCATAAGATTGCTCACAATGGAAGTCAGACTGACTGGTCTGTAATTCCCTGGGTCATCCTTTGGACTGCTTTTGTGGAGTTGCACTACATGTGCTGTTCTCCAGTTCTGTGGTACCACACCTGACTCTAGATTATGCTCATATGTAACTGTTGGTTGATAAACTATATTGCTGTGTTAACGTAGGGCACAATTTAAAAAGTAACATTTATGTCTTATATCCACAGGAATTGATACATCGTATGGACAATGACCAACTGAGGCAGTACGCAATACAAATTACATTACAGCGTCCTGGTGCCATGCTTGATTTGCTAGAGGACAGTCAGGAAAGCATGGCTCCAATGTGTACGTCTACATCACAACCACCGTGGTGTGTATGTGGGAACTGTTGGGAATTGCCCACTGTTCTAGAACAGGTTTGCTGTCGTAAAGTTTCTACCTGCTTCATATCACGAATGGCGTACAATGGAACCGTTGTGCATGTCAGAACCCATGCTAGCAATTGCCATGGCATATCTGAATTATATTTTTGGGCTGAATGGTTATGTACAAAATGACCATAACCGGGAGATGTGGTTCACTGCATACAGACAGTTTATTCTGTGGCAGCACGGGTTCCGGTAACAGAATGATAATACCTTCCAGCTGTGTGTGGAGGATTAGAGACCAATTTCCTGACCCAAACAGTGTATATGTTGGTTTTTCTGCCACACAGATTAGAATAGGTTTCAGTTATTGTTTAAAGTATTTTTACAAATCCTTACAGTTAAATATATTTATGATATTTAATGTTTCATAACTGTTTTGTTTGCATTTTCAGTCTAATTTCTTTCAGTAATTAATTTTTAAGTATTTGCCTGTTACTTATATGTCAATATCTTTTACATATTGCTTAAAATACAAATTTATGCAATATATCTGTTGATATAACATATACAGTATTCCGTAGTGTTTTGCTGTCAGGGCAAGAACATAGCTAATATTACTAAACTGTGTAGTTTATTTGCTGTTAGATTTCACATTGAGTATATGAATCTGTATACTGGAGTATTATTTATTGAATACATGAAAGTTTGATAGTTTATAATTCATATGCTGTAGCAAATTATTTCAAATTATTACTGTTAAAGTTCTATAATACTTTTATAATTATCTTTGCAGTTTAGATTTATGACAGTTTGCGATACTACGTATTTACAGAAATACTTGCTAAATAATGTTATGTCTACCTATTAAAAATCAACATAGTAAATAGGTTTATGTCAAAAAAATGTGTGTTTGCTTATTATAGAAAGATATGAATCTCAACTAATAGCTAGCAATTATTTTCAGCATTCAGTATTGGTGTATAGCGATATTATGCAGGTTAAACAATAAAGATTTCCCGGAGTAAGCAGGTGTGGATAGGAGGATGTTTTTTCATGATCAATAAAGAGACACCATTAATTAAATTTGTAGATACTGTAGCACTTCGCTGAAGGTTTTTTTGTTTTGCTCCCTGCACGCCAGTCAATCACTCCTTTGAGTCATGCAAGAGAATAACTTGGAATGTTGCCACATAGTTGCTTTCATCTATCTAATTCTTTGGTATAACAGCATTCTTAAACCTCTGGAGACTTCAGAAGTTAGTTTCATTGTGGAAGAAAACAATGTACGCATTTTATATACTACACCAGGGTTCCGACTCCCACGGACTGCTCAAGATTCACTCTCGAGGTCAGAGGAAATCAGAACCCTTCTGTGTCAGAAAACACTGGTTCTGCATATATGACCATCCGCATTTCTCTGTCATGTGTATAATGTTATGTGAAATATCTGCATTATGTTTTATTGTCCTATCACAATGTAACTGACTTGTAAAGTCTCCAAATGTTCTAGAGCACTGTTCTAATGGAGAATTCAATGGTGGTACACCACTGTGTGACAGCAATCTAATCTGATCTGCTGTAGAAGGGACATCACAAATGCAGCACAGCAACATGATGATATCATGACTACAGCAAATCAAGCAAATCCAAGGAATGGAATTGCAAGCATTATGTAATATTTTCCTGTATCGCTAACCACTATGATGGGATTATAAGGAAATAGTCATTCCGCTATAACTATAAGGTACACTTTGAGTGTGTATTTATTTATTTATTTATTTATTTATTTATTTATTTATTTATTTAAGAGTTTTACCAGGAAGGCATACTGAGCAGGGTACCACTCGATTTCAGATACGCCCTGGGGGTGTGGGGAGAGAGGGAGAAATACAGTGGAAATACATATTGCAATACAGTCATATATGCAGAGTAGACAACAGCATTCATATTTACAGAGTAGTCAACAGCAGTAGTAAAAATATACAGGCAAAAATAGACAGCAATACATTTATATATACAGAGTAGACCACAGCGTTCATATATACAGAGTAGTCAACAGCATAAGTAAAAATATACAGACAAATAGGCAGCAGCCAACATAACTACTTGGGCTTCAGCAGTGCAAATTGCATGAGCAAGTAGTGGAGGAGTGTGTCTTGAGTAGTGTGTTGAGGTGAGGTGTGCTGGTGGAGTGCCTAATATCAACTGGCAAGGAATTCCATAGTTTTGGCATCCAGTAGCTGAAAGCAGCCTGGCTAGATGTGGTGGACATGTGGGGGATGTGAAGAAGCTGGGAATCAATGTTTCTGAGTGAGTATGCTGGTGGGGGTAGAACTGCTAGGGCGGCCGCAAGGTAGGAGGGGAGTGACTGTGACCAGAATTTCGCAGTGGTTCTAGCACTGTGTATCAATCTCCGATTGTGGAGAGATGGAAGATCTAAGGAACGGTAGAGGTCACAGTGATGGGTTATGGGGAGGCAGTCCAGGGTGAAATGACAGAAAGAGTGGAAGAGAGGATCAAGTCTAGCCAGGGAGGATTTAGGGGCTACACTGTAGACTACATCCCCGTAGTCCAGGATTGGGAGGATCATCTTTTGAACGATTGCCAGGTGCATTGGCAGGGGGATGCAACTTTTATTTCAGTATAACGCACCCAGCTTGGGGTGTAGCTTCTTATGTATAGCATCAATTTGTGCAGCGAAGTTAAGATGCTGGTCTAACCTGACCCCGCGGTATCTGAAGGATGTACAAACCTCCAGGGGAGAGCCATCATGTGTGTGGAAAGTGGGGGTGGTGGGAAGATGGGAAAGTTTAGCCCTAGTGCCGAATGTTAGGGAGACTGTTTTCTTGGGGTTTAGAAATAGCTGATGAGAATGAAACCAGAGCTGGATATTGTCAAAATCCTACTGTAGACAGGCAGGCAGCTACTGCAGAGGGGATGGACCAGAGGCATACAGTACTGTGTTATCTGCATACATGTGAATGGACATATGAGGGCAGGCTGAAGGCAGATCGTTGAGGAAGATGGAAAACAACAAAGGGCCTAGGACAGAGCCTTGGGGGACCCCAGTGGTGACAGGGAGAGAGGTGTAAATTGTGGAGTCAATATGGACAGACTGGGACCTGCCTGCCATGTATGACTAGAACCAGCTGGTGGCAGGCCCAGTCAGTCCAGCGAGGGTGAGCTTGGACAGTAACAGGGTGTGAGAGACCATGTCAAAAGCCTTAGCCAGGTCATTGAAGATAGCCGTGGTGATTTCCCCTTTATCCATTCCCGTAAGGATGGTGTCGGTGAGTTGGAGGAGAGAGGTGATGGTGGAGTGAGTTTTCCTAAAACCAGCCTGGTATGGAGTGAAGAAGGAAGTGGAGTCGAGGAATTGGGAGAGCTGAGAGAGCACAAAGTGCTGCTGGATTTTGGCTAGGATGGGGAGCAGCGAGATAGGTCGGTAGTTGCCTGGGGAGGAAGGGTCACCACCTTTGAGGGGGGGATGACTCTGGCATGTTTCCATTTAGATGGGATAGAACCAAGTCTGAATGACAGGTTAAAGAGAGCAGCCAGTGGATTGGCTGTGGCTGGGGCAGATAGATGGAGCATTTTGGAGTCTAGTCCCGAGGGACATTTACCTTTGGAGGGACTGAGTGACCAAAGTGCTTTTAATACCTCTGTTGGTGTCACAAGGTGAAAGGAGAAATTGGAGGGTGGGGAAAAGGCTGGGATATCTGGGGTTGGGAGCCTGGGTTGACAGGATAAGAGAGAGGATGTACAGCTTATGAAAAAGGAGTTAAGCTCTGTGGCTACAGCGCTCGGTGCAGTGATAGTAATACCAGTTGTACTGAGGGTTGGTGTATGGGGGTTGGGCCGGAGGGGAGAAGAGGGATTTAATTGACTTCCAAAATTGAGCTGGGTGTGTAAAGTTATTGTGGAAGGCAGACTTGAAGCAATTGGATTTGGCCTGCCGGATAAGCCCCATGCAGCCATTTCGTAGCGAAGCGTAGTGTTGCAGAGACATTTGAGAACCTGTTACTTTGTAGGTTTCCCAGGCTCGGTCTCTGACTAGAAGTTGCTCTAAGAGATTGGTGGACACCCAGGGTAGGTGAGCACCCCTTACTCAGGATCTTCTGAGTGGTGCATGAGAATTCCAGCAAGAAATCTGGATGTGAAGAAATCGAGGGCCGCATCCATGGAGGGAGCCCAAGGGACGTAGGACCAATCAATGTTAGTCAGGTCATTTAGAAGCATGGTCTGGTCCAGGGATTTATATGATCTAGTATATAGTGTATGGGGGGGGCCTTAGGTCTGAATATTTTCCGCACCATGTAAATCATGTGGTGATCACTGAGAGAGTCCAGTAGTAGTCCAACATTAATAATATGATGGGGTGGGAGGTTAGGTCCCAGTCCAACAGAGTATGTTTCTTGGATTTGTGGTTTAGGTGAGTGGGTTCAGTTACCTGTTGGGACAGGTTTAGTGCATTTACTTGGCTTCGTAATTTGGAACTAGCACTGGCGAGCCAGTTCAGGTTGAAATCCCCAAGGATATGTAGCTCGCCCCCAGCCATAAGGGACCTCAGGGTGCCCAAGTGGTCTAGGATGACAGGCAGCAGTGTGTTTGGAGAGCAGTAAGACCCTGCTACATACATAGGAATTGAGTGAGGGAGAGAGAGAGATTTTGATTAGTAGGGAGTCTACAGACAATGTGTGTGTGGAAAGCCTGATTGTGGTGAACTGGAGCTTAGAGGAGATGAACATTGCAGTCCCACCACCCTTCCTTTTACCCTGATGGTCCTGCTGAATGAGGGAGTAGCCAGGTATAGAGAACTCAGCATTGAGGTTGTGGGGCTTCAGCCAGGTTTCTGTAATGATTAAGATATCAGGGCACAGGGATAGAACGCATGTTTGTAGGGCCATGATTTTGTTCAGAATGCTACAAATATTTAGGTGTGCTATTTTGAAACCTCTTGGTAGGTGTATTGCCGGGGGGGGGAGAGGTGTACATTTATGTGGGGGGTTGGACCAGGGTTTCATTCAATGTCCCCGGCTATAAGGAGCAGTAGAGACGAGATGTTTTACTAGGCGCATGGCCCATTGTGGCTTGTGGCGGATAGGGAGGTGGTGAGGAGTACTCGAGGTTGACATTGAGTCAAGTGGGGAGGAGGCATTTAATGCTGACTACCCAGTGTGAAAGGAGGGAGGGAGGGAGGATGGCAGCTCCCAGTACCCAGTTCTGCCAGCAATATAGAGGGTGGTGCGCAAGGGCAGAGGAAGAGTGGGGAGGTTGCTTGGCAATCCCAGTGATGAGTGCTAGTGTGTTTTGCTGTATAGAGTAGGAGGAGGGTGGGAAGGATGATATGGCTATGAGTAAACAGACTATAGCTAGGGAGAGTGGCAGCATTTTAAAGGAGTTGGGCGGCAGCTGCTCAAGGGTGGCCACTAGTGTTGGAAGTGTATTAGAAGCAAAGAGAAAGTGGGCTGATTGGTTCAGACACTCATGAGGGACAGCCTATATAACTAAAAGCTCACCAAGGGTGGTGGTGGGGGTGGTGGGGCAGCTGGCGCAGAGCACCAGCTGGGACCACTTACACAGAGCAAACAAGCAAGCTGGAACTCTGCCTTGGCCGGCGGGTCACTACCTGTGCAATTTTCCATGATCGGCAGGGCTCAGGGAAGGGCAGCAGATCCTGACTGCCCTCACAACCACCTGGAGCTGTGCAATTTTCCACGATCAGTGGGGATTGGGAGAGGGTAGGAGAGCCTGACTGCCCTCACAACCACCTAGAGCTGTGCAATTTTCCGCAATCAGCAGGGCTCGGGGAAGGGCAGGAGATCCTGACTGCCCTCATAACCACCTAGAGCTGTGCAATTTTCCATGATCGGCGGGTCTCAGGGGAGGGCAGGAGATCCTGACTGCCCTCATGACCACCTGGAGCTGTGTAATTTTCCTCAATCGGCAGGTCTCGGGGGAGGGCAGGAGATCCTGACTGCCCTCACGACCATCTGGAGCTTCATTATGAAGTCAGCAATGAACCTCTAGTACCAGGAAGCATTTTAACTTTGTAGCTTCAATAAGAACAACACACTGCTACAGTAAATAATTTTATTGTTACAACGTTTAATAAATCAGCACGTGTAAGAAATATAAATATATTATCCAGAATATATATCAAATTGAATATTAAAGCAGCAGTGCAACAAATGAGCCCTCCAATAAAGTTTTTTTCTCACTTAACTAAATTGCTTCCAGCCTTGATTTTGGGAGCAAGCACGTACAGTAAGAACAGCCAGCAGCTCAAAGCATTGTTGGAGTATAAACAAAAAACAAACATGAACGTTGGTGATTTTCTTTGCTTGAATTAATATCAGACTTCAAATTATAACAATAAAAATCTGGTCTTAAAACAGGAAAAAAGTACTGAAATAGCAATAAGAAATGTTAACTCATTAAACTAGCAGGTGAAAAGAGAACCTTTTGGGGGGGCTGTTCGCTGCACTGCTGCTTTATGTAACAGTAAAACAATAACTTATCATTTTCAGTTACTCTTTGTATTGAATGATTACGTTCCATATAAACGGTCAACAAAAGATTGGATGGAAGCAATTTGCAAGTCGAATCTTGTATGTATCTACTATTATGTTTTCTAATCAGAATCAACTTATAATTGGAATCAAAAAAAGATAAATTGACATGCAGCAACAAAGCAGACTATGGTGTGTGTGTGTTTGTGAGTGTGCGTGTGTGTGTGTGTGCATATGTGTGTGTGTGTGTGTGTGGGGTCCTGAATGTGAAAAGCTCAATACAGGGGAAGTGAGATTTTGCTGCCATTGCTGCTGAAACAGCTGAAGCCACCGGGAGAGGAGGATTGGGATTCCATTGGCCATTGCTACATTGAAAGCTGCATGGAATACATCGGCAGTTGCCACTTAAGTGATGTCTTGAGGATAAGCCATTCAGTGAAGAGGGTGCTGAATTCGAAAGGGCAAGAGGGCTATTAAAGGGAATGATATGGTGACATTTAAAGGGAGGAGCATGCAGTCTGAGAATTCAAATCAGTGGAAGGACCTACCTCAAGGGAGAAAACCTACATGCAGAGGAGGAGGAGAAGAGGTCAGAAAAAGGCTGATCACTACCTGCAAATCAGAAGGTGGAATTGAATATGGTGATACTATTTAAAGGAAAACACAGGAAAATACACAGCTTTCCTCAGTCACTCCAGAAACTCTCAATTAGTGCTTTCAGTCATTAACCACTATTTTAATCATTTAAACCAGCTATCCTCAATATCAGCTTTCTGTTGCTGGCAACAACCACTGTATGAGCAGCAGTGAGCTTCCTGAGTTACCTTTATGATAATATGTCTGTTTTACCTCTGCTGTTGGTTGACAGGACATATTATCATAATGTGAGCTCAGGAAGCTTACTGCTACTCATGAGACGGTGGCTGCCAGCAGTAGAAAGTGAAAGTTGATGGTCACTGTTTAAATGACTAAAAAATTAATTAGAGGGAATTTTCTTTTAATAAATGTTAGTGTCTGAAAGCACTAATCAGGCATTTTGTGGTGCATGGGTGAAGTTGTGTCTTTTCCAGTATTTCACTTTAAAGGCTAATTGATTGTTACAATGATAGAGTGGGAAAGAAGATAAATTAGTTATGTATTGTATGTGAGCAGATAAGAAAGGCATTTTTATGTTAGCGCACTACATAGGTAAGTGAATTATGTAGGCAAACAACCAATGTGGCAAATTTTGGGTATGAATTACATGAAGTGTTATATACCAATAGGTTTAGTATGATGGTAGAGATTACATTTAGGGGATAAGGCAGCACATATGCAGGTCTGAAGGGTAGGTTCTGGCATCGGGGATAAAAGGGGATCCTTCATCTGATAACAAAGGGGGTCACTGAAACACCAATGTTTCTAAATCTTGTGTGGAGAATGGGCGAATGTCTACTGTGTAATCAAATAGGGGAACTCAGTTAATGATCAATGGTCTACAGGATGAGCTGAGGCAAGTAATGCAGGCTACAGAAGGGAGAGGAGCAAATAGGGGAAAACTGGAGCGTGGCTAACTAGTGCAATCTGGTGGGGGAGAGGTTATGGGTTAGAGGAGGTGGCAGTGTGCCAAGGGGGACCCAGGACTTCAGGTGAAAATGAGACAGGTAGGACAGGATACGAGGGGTTGTGGTGCACCAGTGAGATTAGGCAGGAATGGTGCAAGGGTTGAGGATATATTGGTTCAGTCAGTAAGGGAGATGGGTGACAGGTTAGTGGAAGGGTCTATGAGCCAGATATACTGAGGCCTAGTGGCACTGAGTAAAAGGAACAACAGTGAGGGGGCGAGTGACAGGGGAAAGGAGGAAGCAGTGTTTTGGGGAAATGGGGATGAGGCACAGGGCAAGTAGTTAGAGTGGCAATAAGGGAAAGAAGGTGGAAGGAGGAATAGGAACACAGTTTTCAGGCAACAAAGTCAAAATTGTGTGTGTGTGGGGGGAGGATGTGTTCCGGTGGGGAAGGGGGTAAGTTGAAAAAAGATGAGGTGGGAGAAAAGGCTGATGGGGAAAGTGCAACAGGGATTGAAGTAGGGAATATTGTGTAGGAGGAGAAGCTAGAGAGGCAGGAGAGGATGGCAGGGGGAGGAAACACTGATGAGAAATTGTAACAGGGATGGGAGAGGTACAGAAGGTGGTCATCTTAAATGCTAGAATCCTGTGGAATAAAATGACGGAGCTACAGCCCTCATGGTGAATGGATGAGTGCATATAACAAATCTATTAAATCACAGTTGAACCGTTGGAACAAGTATCCAGTAGTCAAAGTTCATTACTTTCTACTTATGGAAGCATGCGGGTCAACCTTACATCTTTTCTGGGCTTCATTTTAAGCACTAGTTCATCTACTGGTGGAGGAGGTACTTGCACAGTTGTCACTGCAATTTTCTTTCGGTTTGGTATTTGGTATTTCTGAAGAAACAAGTAATGGCCTTGAATTGTCATATCTCCTCTGAATAATTTCCTGTTTTAATTCACGATGTAACTGTATGTCTTTTGCTCCTTTAGAGGCAAGGCCGACCACTCTTTTGTACACTTTGAATAGTGTCTAGTGTGTCAGTGGAAAAGAGGTTGACAACATCATTACCCCATCAATGCAACACTGTATGATCATACCATCGCCACAGCACACACATTATCGAGTAAGTATTTTCAACTGCAGGATGTGAGTCAACATGGGTTTGTTCCCACCCCACACCCCCACTCAAAAAAGGCAACCTGGCAGGTTTACAGTTTTGAACGCATTTCCACTAAGAAACATGACTTGTATTGAATTGAACTGCAAGGTAACATATTTCTTGTCTTATAATAATATTATCTGCCACCCACAGTTTTCATTGTTTTATGTTGTTTTGCTGACACCCAAGTTACCAGGATAGGGACTATTTTTTTGTATTCAGAGATAAAATGGAAGCATATTTCAATCAATCAAAGGTTAATTTTTGGATCTCTTTAAAATGCTTTCTTCTTATTTACATTTGTTATAAGTGATGTATTTAAATACCATTCTATAAAAGCAATCAGACACTCCAGGGAATGCATTATGTAAGCAATAAGACACAACGGGGTGTGCGTTAGAAAGTTCTAACACATGGCTAGGGGGCATATTGAGGCATGAGGCCGCAGGCACACCCCGGATTGGCTTATTGCACTTATTAAATGGCTCTTTATATATCACATGCATGTTAGAATAAATGTTTTGATCTCTAAATAGAAATAAAATTGCAATGTTCCATGTCTTGTGATATAAAACAGTACCTCCACCAATCATAGTTTTTGTTTTTTGCTCCTTGAACTTTTGTCCCACTGTGGGCACATTAGTTGAAGTGGTTACTAGGTATCCCCCCCACCCAACACACCACACACACACACACACGCACGCACACACACACCAGGCATATCGTTATCGTTACATATACAGCAGCATATCTTTGTGTAGTTTTATTTACATTTTTAACATTTGTCTGTCAATAAGGATTAAATGAGCACTCATGCCAGTTTGTGAGCTGGTAAGGAATAAGCAAGCACCTGTGCCTCAGTGAAGTGGGGAACTCAAGCGAGTACAGCATTTGGACACCCTATTATCCTGAGTTCAGTCAGCTGTCTCCACACATGAATACCTTTCTGCCCATCACTACTATCATAATATTTGATACTGCAGATATGATCCAGTGATGTAAACCATGTCCGTATGAAAACTATGTGCATTTTCACCCAATACTCTATGCACAGCACTTATATTATACAACCTAATGTATGTGACAGCAGTCATGATTCATATAGTGGTTTCACTGTAATAGCTACACTGCAAACAATTTGAGAGGTTGCCATGACAACATGGAAAACATCAAAACCAATTTATGAGGTTTTAAACTGTCATTGCAAACTCTCGAATTGTTTACAGCATTGTTATTAAAGAAAGACCATACATTATATGTTACTGTGTAAGGGTTTCCAACATTGTGTAATATTGAAATGATTTATCTTAACGTACTGAAATAGACATAACATACTCAGGAAGTGTCAAGAACAGAGTGATGTCATATTGATGGTATAACATATTGAATACTGGGTGGGCAACAATGCACAACCACTACGTTCTGCCACAGAGAGAGGTTTTGATTCACTCTGATCTCGAGAGAGAATCAGAAACCCGATATGACAGAACACACTGATTCTGCATAACGTTGTTCATCCTATATATATTGGGCCAGATATTCAAAGGGGTTGTAAATGGAACAACAGTGTTGCACCATGCGCAACCCACTGACACACCCCGGCACGATATTCAAAGGGGGATGTTGTGCTGTGCAAATTCCAATGCGCTGGGTTGCACCAGCAATGTATGCTGTGCAAGTGCAAGTGGAGTGCCCATGCATATGCGGTGCACCCCGATATTCAGCCTGGGATGTGCGGCGCATATGCAGGCACAAACCCGCTTTGCACCACACAGGGGGTCGCAAAGATCTGCCTGAAAAAAAAAAAGGATCAAGTCGGCGGACACCCACAGGCCATCTGCTATATCGCTGGGTGCAACATGGCAGCCGCCATCTGTGGGTGGCCACCCGACCTCCTAAGCCACAGGCCGGGCGCCGTGCCCCCCCACAACCAATTGTGGGTTGAAATGTAGTGGCTTAATCCCTGGTGGTCCAGTGGACCTGCCCCCAGCCCGATCGTGGGCATTGTAGAAATAACAGTATCCCTGGTGGTCCAGTGGACTGAACACCTGCCCGATCGCAGGCTTACAGAAATATACATATTCCCTGGTGGTCCAGTGGATCGAACCCCAGCCTGATCGTGGGCTTCAAATAACGTAACCTCCTTGGTGGTCCAGTGGTACCCCCCTCCCCAGCTGCCCACTCAGACCTGCCACCCCACTCCCCCCCACCAACGGCAGGTGGCAGCATCCCACCCGCAAGCTGCCTGGTCGCCTGCTGACTGACCGTGTACAGTACGGCTGTACGCCCATTGGTCCACTGAGTGGGCCAATGGGCATGCAGACTGTACTGTATGGCACAGTCCTGAAATGTGATTATACTGTAACATGTCCCCTTGTGCAACAATATTATCTCTCTGTATTTGTCCTCAACATGGTGACAGAAGTCAAAGATTTATTACGACTGCATTCTGTTGACCTGTGCACACACCAAGCCACACATGGGGTCAAGAATATACTGTATTTGTAATTTTGTCTATACATAGCATTTCTTCTGCCTCCCCCCACCCCCACCAAATATTCATTCTATCTGTCTCTGCAGCAGATGATGTCAAAAGCAAAACATTTATTTTGAAAACCTCCTATTGCACTGTGGACACACACACAGTCAAACTGGGGCCAGGGATAAATGTTCTTATTGATTTCTGTAACTATCGCTTTTCACTTTGACCTACAATAACATCTGTGTCTCTATATCTCGTTTACACTCTTTTTCTTCAGTGCATAGTGACAGAAGTCAGATACTTAAATATTCAATAAAAATATTATTTTTGCTTACTCATACAACAAAATTTCACTGTGTTCCCAAATAGTCTCATCCTGTATTTGTCATCTGTATGGTGTCCAAGTTCAAATATTTTTTCAGCCACCTTCTGCTGTCCAGAACACACGCACTGTTATCAATAATTAACTGTATTTGTGGTTTCTGCCACCATAACATTTGTACTTGTGCCCATATACTGTCTCTCTCTGTCTCTCCTCTGGAAAACGCCATTAGTCAAATTTTTATTCTGTCAGACTTCTGATATCATGTGCACATACACACTGGGGCCAGTAACATTTATTTTTTGGGACCCCCAATAGTCCCTCACACCCCCCCATGCATGGTGGCATAAGTCAAAGACTTACTTTGTCAGACTGCTCCTGATCAATTTATACACTGCCATACTATGGAAAAAAATACAGTCTTTGAAAAAAAAGAACATTACTGTAACCACCCATTTCTCTTCAGGGGCTCAAAATGTCTATCACTGTCTTTCTCTTTGCTCTGCATCATGTCAGAATTTAAAAAAACAAAATTTGAACAACCTTCTGTTGTGGGTCTAAAGCATGGGAGACACCACATACAAAAAGAACATATAGTGGGTGGGGGGAGGGAGGGTCCATCTACCATAAATCTGACTTTCAGCAGCACTCTCAAATTCAGAGACTTGATCCTGATTTTTAACAAGTATTGCTCCATGTAGAAATTGCCTTGCTAGAAAGCAAGGGACAGCGCTTAGTGAAGCTACCATGTGCATAGCCTGTCTCAGCCTAAACATTCACTCGCAGCGGGAGGCGAAAGACAAACCACGGGTCTAAGGCGACACTGTTTGAATTTGGCTTGCCATCCCCCAGTGCAAAGGACAGCAATATTTACATTTTCTCATTAACTGGATTTTTTTGACATAGGAGTAAGCCGTAACACGCAACTCAGGAGAACTGCTCCTAAGTGTCAAACAAGGCATGCTGCAGCCATAAAAAGACTTGCCAGTTCTCAAGGAAGATTAGGCATAACTTGAAATGTGAGGACTTTCATGGGGGACTAACGATTTTACAGAAATCATGAAATCCGTGACCCCATGAAATAATTACAGCATTAAACAATCTATCAGTCCGCAAACAACACAGCAATATGAGCCTATCAGATCTGTCCCAAACAGATCAGTGTAATGATGGATAAAAAATGACCTCCACACTAAGCACTGCTGTTGCAAAAAAAAAATTAACTTCATCCCTCACGTTCCTCTGAGAGCATACAGTACATGGAGCAAGCACAGAGAACAAACCTGAAAAAGAATAATTTCTTCACACTATTAATGAGGACAAACATTAAAATTGATAACAGTGACACATTCAGAGCAAATAAGACATCGTTACAACACAGAGAACCTTACCACAAACAGATGAGTACAACAAAAAAAGGTAGCATCCCACTCAAGACCTCTCCTTCTGCAAGCTGAGATAAATTTGAATATGAACAATTATCAATTATGTCATTAAACAAAAATCACAGAGGTATTATATTTTTCATAACATTAGATGAAATGACACTGTATGTATGGAAAAAAAATGAACATTGACAATGGTAACTCACTACAGTACTTCCTGAAATAGGCAGTATATATAACATTGTCAATCAGAACAGGTGTACAGTTTGAGGATGAGCACGTCTGCTTTGCTGACTGAATTATGCAACACTGGGTTCTAAGTAAACAAGATGGTGGACCGCAAATTATTTCACGCAAATTAATAACACATTTAATATAATTTCAATAACTCAACAACTAACCAGAAAACCAAAAAGCACAGAATCGTGAATCAGAGCACAAACTACACTGCAGCATATGGTAATAAAACAGTTCTAATTTTTTAAAACCCTTCGCTGCACTGCTGCTTTAAATATATATTTACAGTATATGGATTTGGATTTCTTCAGAATCACTGCATATGGTTTGTACTGGCCCTGGTTACCAGTATTGCCTTGTCAAAGACTGTGGTTCTTGATTTCAGACAAGCAGACTTTGATCAGGTAAGGGAGTTAGTCAATGGTATATTGGTTGGATTTCACAAAATTGGGTGATGGTGGTGACAAATTAAAGGAATCATTCTCAAAGGAACCAAATCATGATTGAGAGCATTTATCAATAGTAATAGGCACAAGAAACAATTCTGGTTCTCTAAGAAGGTCAGGGAGACAGAGAGGACCAAAAAAGGGTCTTCATTAGCTACATGTTACAATGGGGGTAGAGTGGGGGTGTGGCTGGGAATGGAGCAAATACTAAGTAAAGATGAAGAAGGCCAGAAGGCAGTCAGGGATGCAAAAGCAAACACAGCTACATATATTGCAGACGGTGACAAGGGAGAGTAGAAACAGCTTTTCAGGTACATCAGGAAAAAAGGTAGGTGAGAGGGCAAATAGCTAGGGTGATGGATGGGTTAGGGCAGTAGAGAAGGACGAGCAGAGAGTAGCTGTTAAATGACTACTTCTGCTCAGTATTCACAGTGGAGGATAGCAGGCCTCTGCCATAAAGTGGCATAACGGTTGTTGCACTGGGGATCACAGAAATGGGGGGGGTTATTACAGGAGAAGGAGTTAGAAAAAGAACTGCAGTCTTCAAAATATGTAAGACTCCACGGAAGGATGGGATGCACCAAAGGTTAAAACTAAGCTATGTGGCAGGGTAAACAGTGAGAAGAGAGTAAAGGAGTTGCATAGGAACCTACAAAGGTTAGAGAGGTGGTCCAATGTCTGGCAGCTGAAATTCAGCTCCAGAAAGTGCAAGGTGATGCACATAGGGAGCAAGAACTCCAGAATGGAATGTTGGATGGGATGGGGGTTAAATAGCCACTACTTCAGAGAAAAGTGGCCTGGGGTGAGGTCATCATAAGTAAATCTTTAAAACAGATTAGCCAATAGAACATGACCTGTAGCAAGGCAACCAAAGTATTGGGGTGTACTGTAAGGGGTTTTGATAGCAAGAGGAAAGAGTTAATACTGCCTCTGTGTAGTTCACTGGTGAGACCCCATCTGGAATACTGTGCCCAGTTCTGGGGTCCTCACCTGAGGTAATATAGTTCTTGTATAAATCAGCACCAGCAAATAGCAATGTAATAATAATTATGGAAGACCTGAATTATGATCAGCAGTCCTCAAAATCAGATGACGTAAAACAATTCTTTGATGACCTGGGTTTCCGACAACTCATTGCTGAATCGACTTGGCCCAGTTTGCACAACCCTTTGAATTCATCTATCCTGGATCTCATCCTCACCAACAGACTGCATAAAATCCACCTTACAGCTATTTTTGACAATGTCTTCAATGACCATTATTCAGTTGCCGGTTCCAGGGGCATCCCTAAATCTAGTGGCAAACCATCCTTTATCCAAAAACGTTCATTCTCCCATTTCACCACTCATGAGTATCTTCAAAAACTAGCTACTATCAGTTGGCAGGATTTTTACTTGGCCCCTACAATCCACTTAGTCTATGACTTCATCACTCAGCTTGTTCTTTGTGTTATTAATCAACTAGTCCCCTATGTCAAACGAAGAGCCAGGAATAAAACTATCCTCCCAGTTTACCAAGGAATTAATAGCAGAACTCAGGGACAGGGACCAGCTCTGGGCTAGGGCATGACTCACAAAATCAGAACAAGACTGTCTAAACTTCAGGCAAAAAAGGAATTGGTGGCCTGGTGGCACTGAGGGCTGAGGCACTGTTCGCCGCACCTCGTGCCACGCCAGTGACCCAGGTTTGACAGCGAGCTCGGGTTGTTGGGGTCAGCAGGGGAGGGAGTGGATAGAGCATCCAATGGACTGCTCTCATCTCTTGGGGTGGGGTGGGTTGGGGCACAACGACCAGCATGGCATGACACCTGGAGGAGGCTGGGTGTCAGCACATCCGACCTGGTAGAATGGAGTGGTAGGTGGGGAAGCCGGTGGGTGTGCTGCATGCAGACACGTGCACAGTACATCCCTTGTCAGCATTGCATGCCCTGCCTCCAGCAGAACAAGGAAAAAGGGGGTGCCCAGTCATTGCGGCTTGATGGCCGCTCGAGATGTCCTGTGCTGGCTCTGAGAGGACCACCAAGAGTGGATCCGGTTCAGTGGGGAGTTGGTCTACCCCTGCCGCTCTACCATGGGGAGGTAAGCCATGAGGTAATCGGGTGGTTGCCCTTACTAGGAGAATGGCGCAGGTTGGACAATGGCCAGATTAGAAGGTTGTGGGGACATTAAGGCTGACTGGGACTCCAGGGGAAAAAAGTAATGTAAAAAAAAAAGGAATTGGTGAACTAAACTAATCTGAATAACAAAATCCACTTACTATAAGACCCTCCTGAATAAAAATAGACACAACCCCTCTGGCTTCTGGCAAGTTATCAAGAGCCTTGAAGGGGCAACTGCCATGCCATCCCTACCAAAACAGCTCCAAAATGGTACCAAGCTGATCATAAATAAGCAACTGATACTAGAAGAAATGTACCAACACTTTGCCTCAGCAAGGAATGCCTTTGATACTTCTGCCACAGCCAATTTACCACTTTCAACTCTAAGCCTGCCAGATCCCACTATAAATGGCCCATTTCTCTTCCACTTCAAGCAAGTCACATATAAGGAGGTGGAACACTTACTTCTGACCTTTGACCCTAAAAAAATTACAGGTGCAAATAATATTGAACCACTCTTCTTAAAAATAGGATGCCCAATTCTTATGGCACCCATTATGCATCTCTTCGACCTCTCAATATTAAACTGCAAGGTCCCCACTTTATGGAAGATAGCACACATTATTCCATTCTTCAGATCAGGGGATAAAACCTCACTGCATACCTATCGACCTTTTGCTATCATACTTGTGCTACCTAAACTGTTTGAGAAACTGATCCACGATCACATTCCATCAACAGCCCCATGCGGTCAGGCTTCCACTCTCAACACAGCGTCACCTCCCCCTTGGTCAAAGTTGCTAATGACTGACTCACAGCCTTAGACTCTAAACATACCATGACTGCACTCTTTTTGGACCTAAGCAAGGCTTTTGATCCCATTGACCATAATATCCTATTGGGTAAGCTTGCTAGCATTAGACTTGGCCCAAATGTAGTAAAATGGTTTAGATGCTACCTCACGGATAGCCATCAGCAATTCAAGGTAGAAGGCCTAACCTCCACTTATGTAGGAATTAACAAAGGTGTGCCACAAGGCTCCATATTGGGCCAATTACTGTTTACAATATATATTAATGACCTTGACCAAAATATTACCAATATCAACCTACATTTCTATGCAGGTAACATGGTATTCTACACCACAAGCCCAGACCCAGACATAGCCATACATTCCCTGCAAAGTGAGTTCAACCTTTTACAGATCAAACTCCATGCATCCAAGTTACTTCTGAATTCAGCCAAAACAAAATATATAGTATTCTCACATAAACCAAGCTTCACGGCTCCCATATCTGGCATCAACACACTCACCTACGAAATAATTGAAACTGTATGTAGTTTTAAATATCTAGGCATGTTGCTGGACAATAAACTCACATTTAATGTTCATATAGATGCCCTCTGCAAGAAGTTAAGGCAGAAACTGGGCTTTTACTTTGGCAACAAATCTTGCCTAAACAGATGACAAGAAAACTTTGGTGCAGGCTACATTCCTTCCGTTGCTGGTTTATAGTGATATTATCTATAGAAGTGCTGCAAACGCATACCTGGGCACCTTAGATATCCTCTACCACAGAGCTCTCAGTTGCATCAGTGAGCTCCCTGCTCTCACACATCACTGCTTCCAATCTAAGGAGGTAGGTTGGCCATCACTTGCAACTCAAAAACTAAGACACCTAAATCTCTGAACCTTTAAAGCCTTACGCAGTTCCCTACCTAAGTATATCTCCTCGCTCCTTTACAGGGCCCAAGGTCCACACACACTTAAGCTGCATAGTGTTATCATGCTTGATATCCCAAGGCACTTCACAAAATATGGGAAAATTACCTTTAGCTGGCAGACCCTACAGTGTGGAATTCCCTTCAGAAACTGCTTAAATTACCCACTCTAGTCTGCACCACTCGCTTTCAAATTCTTTTACACCAACACTGCACTGATAAATGTGTATGTCTTTAACCTTGCATACTGTATTGGCTTATGAGTAGCAGTTACTGTGACTACCTTTCTCTTTGTGCTTTTAAGGTACTCTGCTGTCTGTTAACTCAAAGCTCTTTACTTTCTTAAATATCATGTCATGAATCAATGGCACTAAGACTATAATTTACTCTCCCTCTCCCAATACATAACTGTAACTCCCCGCTTCTGTATATAGTCTCTCTATGTTACATGTACTAAGTACCATCAGATGATCATTGTATCTTTATACTGTAACACCAGAGTTTATGTATTGCTGTTATTGTTTTTGCTGCCCTACCCAGGACCTCCTTGTGAATGAGCTTATGCTCAACTGAGCTTTTCCTGGTAAAACAAATAAATTAATAAATAAAATAAATTTGTAGTAGTAGGAAATGTATTTGTTTAGTTGACATTCCCTGGGGCTTAGAACACTTCACATGAATAAAAATATAGAAATGAATACATGAATACTGTACCATAATATAACAGTTAAATATAAAACGATAATGAAATGAATAAAATAAATAAATAAAACAGCAGCAAGTGGGGGAGGCACCTAACTGATCTCAAACACCTCCCTGAACAAATAGGTACTAAGGCCTCTCTTTAAGGCCTCCAGTGCATGCTAGTAACACAGCCATGAACTCTGTGGGGGGTTCTGTAGAAATCTCATTTTTCAAAGATTAGAAATGCATCCGATTCATGACTCTGTATTGTGCAATTCCCAAGTGAACAGAGTGAGTCAACAGAGATCTGTCCAAAGTTCATTCTTCTGCAAATAAACATGAATATGTGTCTGTGATTTTAACATGGGCCTGACTATACAAATCTGTATGCCATCAACAGTTTTAAGTGCTAATATTTGAGCTATGACAATCGCAAGGCTTGCATTATGATGCATGTGAGATTTTGACTTTTGGTCAAAGGGCATGCATCTCAACTAAATTTCAGACTTTTTTAAATTGTATATTGATTTTCTTTTAAAGCATAATGTTGCATAATAACTAAGATGGACAACCTTATTGTTTATTTTTTATGTTGCCTTGCTCGCACAGCACAGACAACATATTGGGGTAGCTTGAAGTGGAATAGCAGGTTTTGGAGGCGTGGTCGTGTTATGGCCAGTGGCGCCACTGCTTTTTTGGGCTGGGCTCCGTGGCATGAATTAGATTGCACGCTGTCTATGACAGCAGTGCAAAAGCGTGCCACCAACTTGAAATGATTTAGCCACTGCAATGAGGGAGCACCCCCTCATTGCAGGGCGTGCCTTGCCTGGTGTAACATTTCAATAAAGGATGGTGGTGGCTGTTGCCATCTACCTCACAGTCCCGAACAAGCCGATGTCGGGAGTGTTTAATCCCCCTGTTGGCATGCCCCCTTCCCAGTTCAATTTGCCGATGCGGGAGCCCAATCCCCATTGGCATAATGGCCACCTTATCATTTTATTTGTGTGCCCAGGGGTTGCCCAATCCCCCTCGGCATCATGCACCCCCCAGACACATTTCTGTGCTGATGGGGGGCCCAATCCCCATCGGCTTCAGTCCCCCTCCCCAGAAATACAGGTGGCACACTGGGAGCCTACCCCAGTGTGCCAAACACAACTTCAAAAAAAAGAAAAATGACCTGCAAAAATGAGAAAACTGTCCCTCAACATGTCCAGTGCCCCTCCCCCAACCTGTACCAACCTCTGTGTACCCCACCTCTCCACACCTCCCTCACCCCATACCTACCTCCGGAACCTGGTGTGACGATCTTCAGTGGACCGGAAACACATCTGCACTCTTCAAAGCCGACCGCAAACTGAAGAAATGCCGGTAAGCTGTATAATGGCATAAATGTTTTTTTTTTCAATTTTGGTGCATATCTCAGCCATTTTTGTGAATTTTGGCACCATATTTTCAACATGGGATTCTTGGGACCCCACCTCATGAATTCAGTCACTGCCATCTCGTTATTCTGTTCCGAAAGGTGATTTTGTGGTCACTGTGTGGAATCACCTTTTGGGACCGAGTAACAAAATGACAGTGTGACTGTTCATGAAATAGGCTTCTAAAAAGACTATGTTGCAAATTTGGTAAAAAAATTCCAAAAAATGACCGTGTTACAAGCATGCGTTGCGCAGTTTCCATGCACGCTTGTAACTTAGAGAATTTTTAATATTTTTACTCCAGATTTTCAACATTGCCATTTTTTTCATATCGCCTTATGAACAGTACAGCTGTCATTTCCCACATCCTGCCCAAAATGCATTTTTGCACATCCGGCACACAGTGACACGGATGCTATAGGAAAACAATGTTTGGGACACATTAGGAGAATATCACAGTAACACTGGTCATGAGCAGAGGTCCCAAAATGCCTATGTTGAAAATTTGGTGAAATAATTCCACAAAATGACCATGTTACAAGCGTGCATTGCTCAGTTTCCATGCACACTTGTAACTTTGAGAATGTTTAATATTTTTACTGCAGATTTTCAGCATTGCCATTTTTTCACACCTCCTTATGAACAGTACAGCTGTCGATTTCCACATATTGCCCAAAATGTGTTTTAGCACATCCGGCGCACACGGTGGCACAGTCGCTGTAGGAAAACAATGTTCAGGACAAAGTAAGAAAATCACAGTAACACAGTTCATGAGTAGAAGTCCCAAAATGCCTATGTTAAACAACTGGTGAAAAAATTTCCACAAAATGACTATGTTACAAGTGTGCATTGTGCAGTGTCCACGCACAGTTCTAACTTCGAGAATTTTTAATATTTTCACTCCAGATTTTCAACATTGCCATTTTTGCACACCTTCTTATGAACAGTACAGCTGTCATTTTTCACATCCTCCCCAAAATGTGGTTTTGCACATCTGGAGCACAATGGCATGGTTGCTGTGGGAAATCAACGTTCGGGACAGATTAAGAAAATCACAGTGCCACTGTTCATGAGCAGAGCTCCCAAAATGCCTATGTTAAAAATCTGGTGAAAGAATTCCAAAAAAAGACTGTTGCAAGCATGTGTTGCGCTGTTTTCATGCATGCTCGTAACCTCGAGAATTTTTAATATTTTCACTCCAGAATTTCAACATTGCCATCTCTTCACACCTACTTATGAAAGGTGCAGCTGACATTTTAATGTGGTGCAGAATGGCACAGTTGCTGTGGGAAATCAACATTCAGGACAGATTAACAAAATCACAGCAACACTGTTCATGAGCAGAGGTCCCAAATGCTTTCATGCGGTGGGGTCACAAAAAGACCATGTTGAAAATTTGGAGTGCAAATACCAACAAATGCCCAGGGCATTAGGGTTTCTAACCATAACGTCCCACCCTTTACAGACTAACAGGTGTCAGGGTGTGCCTTTGGATTGTCGGCTGTAATGCTCATGCCATTGCACCCCCCCCAACCTGCAGTCACTGAAAGGCATCAAGGTGTGCCTTGGACTCTTCAGCCCCAAAGTTCAACCCATTCTCCTATACTGCACCCATCACAACATACTTCCTTAAGAAATAGGGTGAGCGTAAGGCCCGACCACCCCAAGGCACAATGCAACACTTGTCAGAGTCTACAGGATAGGGTGAGGTGACATGGTATGAGAGTTTTGCTCAATGACCCAAAGGAACACCCCAATGCCTGTCACTTTCTGTAGGGTGGGGTGGGGTTGACGTCGGTTCTATACTTCACTGCCATTCCTATTATGCGTCTCTCTAACTCCTGCACTACCAATGACAATGCCAGCAAGACAACATTTAGCACTGACAAATGCTTGTTTCTGTAGAGAAAATATAAGAATCTAGTAGATAGCCTGACTGTCACCACAACTAAATATGTTTTCAAATTTAATTTTTTATATGTTAAACCCAGATGTTTGGCTTAAACCAATGTTTTGAAGCTTAAATGTTGCTTCCACAGTGTGAATTGAGGGTACATACTATATACACTTCTGTTTATACAGACAGGACAGCAGTGGAAGAGGAGGTGGCTGGAGGGAGAGGCAGTACTAAAGCTGTAAATTATTTATAATTAGGTTGGGGAGTCTGATTAAGGGGTTACCCAGAGTTGTGAAAGCTGCATAAAAGGTAGCCATTAAAACAGCATCAAGTTTGTGTTCTGGTTAGAGGTGGGTGACTAGTTCAGGGAAAATCCAAACTCCCCCAAACCAGCAGCAGTAATATCAATCAGGCCACTTCTGAACAGTTTTTACTGTTCAGAACAGTTCGGATAACTCCTTGTTTGCTGCTCGATTCAGTTAGTGGCAACACAAGGAGTCAGAGGGTGTCTGGAGCAGAACTGATGTCTAGCACATGGGTGAGAGAGAGCTGCAAGACGAACCACACAAAGAGAGTCTCTGTAGTGACTCATCATTGGATCAGGAACATCCATATATGTAAGGTGGCACCTGATTGAGTTGTGCCGGGAGCAACCCTTGTGGTTACATTTACATGCTGGCTTTTTGCTGCTGTAGTCTGCTCAGTGCATGGTAGACATTAAAAAGTGGAGCAGCTCTGCATTACTCGGTGTTCATTCATCTCCTTGTCATCGGCAGTGCACCTTCAGTACAAATTCAATACTACTTACATTTGAGCTGAGGGTCAACTTGTCTCATCCTCAAAGAATTGAGGGTTATTATAATTATAAAAAATACTGATTAAACAAGAACATTAGAGAAGAGAGAAAATCTTTGAGGCAAAAATGAATGGTGGGGAAGTGGAGGAGAGAGGCAAGTGAGTATTACTGACTGAGGCAGCAGGCAGGCAGTCTGCTGCAGTGAATTATTTTTCTGTCCTGTGAAAGGAAAAGCCAAAAAAACATTTGTGGGTGAAAATTTTAAAAGTAGCTTAACTTTCTGTGAGCCAACAGATGGGGGAGTGGAGAAGAGGGGAAAGTGATCAGTGAATGGGCAGAGACTAGTAGGTGCAGTACTACCCTGCATTAGCCAGACATCTTAGGATCAGCTGCAGGCTTTATGAGACAGGGTTAGACCAAATGGCGATGGTGAGATGATCCCCCTTTTTTTCCTTTTATAAATCAGAGGCTGAGCACCAGTGTGAACCAACCTACCAGAATAATATAGCTGACCTGTGCCTGAAATTCAGTTAAAATCTGACAGCCACTGGTGCCACTTGCATACTGTCTGTGTTACCCCAAACAAGTCAGTCAGGTCTCCTCCCTGTGCTCTTTGGGGCACACCTACAAGCTATGACTCAGTGGGCCTTCCATGGTCTATAAATTAAAATAAATAAATAAAAAAAAGTAATCTTTACTTTGGAAAGACTGTATCATAAAGTGTTAGGCCAGGTCTGTGCTTTATGATCCCTGAATCTTTGATTAGAACTCTAGCATTGTCTGGGGGTAGCACCAGCCCTTATAGTTTAGAGGTCCAGTGTGAACTGTGAACCAGAATAATACAGCAGATCTGTGTCTGAAATTGCTGTAGCTACTAAGCTATAAGGGTTGGTTAGAGTTCTGGAATTTGCCTACCTTTGGACAAAATCAACATCATCATCATCATCTTGGAGGTGGGTGCCAATTCTGAGGCTCAGCATATACATATTACAGCACTGGCACTTCCCATACACTGCACACCCTTGGAGTGCTGGCTGTTGTGTTGCCCCAGCATTAGGGTGCCAAACCCATAAGTCATCACCCCCTCCCCGAGATCTCCCCCCCCCGAGTTAGAATCCTAAATAAGGGGGATGTGGGGGGCACAGCCCCCCGCATGAAACTCGATGGATGACCTGTGGGTTTGGCACCCAAATAATGGGGCGCACAACAGTGGGCACATCCACAGTCACATCATTCACTCCTTCTTATCTCATTTCCCTAATCATGCTGTTTATTACTACCAAACTGTGGTTTAATTGCTTTTTTTCTACAGATATGTTGATTAAAAGTTGTTGAACGTGCCTTTTAACAAAGAGTTACCTTAAAACATAAAGGTTCAGATAAGATTCGGATAACTATCAAATCTTTTTCATGTATCAGAACGTTTTAGAACCTCAGAACCTTTTGATGTTCTCCCATCACTAGCTCTAGGGGAGACACTGGTGTAACAAGGAAAATAAAAATTGTAAGCCAGAATTCTCTGGTGCCTTGTTGTGGCCCACCAATAGTAGACATGCCCATATTTTTTACTTTGCCCGCTTGTACTCACCATATTATACTTCAGGAACTGCAAAACAGTACAGTTTCATGCATGTAACATTAGTTTTCATTCAAACACAGTACAACATTCCCATTATAACATCAATAGGAGTGGCTATCAGACAGTTGGAGTAACCAAAATCAATGGCCAGGGCTCAGAATGCTGCCCCCTCTCCTCCAAGCAACTTGAAAGCCATGGCATACTTCGCATATGCAGCCCTACACTCATGGGAGATTGTTGTGCTGAAACTTGTCTGCAAGCTTACAAGCTTTGGTAGGGGATTAGAGGGGTGGGAATCTAGAGGTAAAGGTCACTAAACATTCTATTGCTCAGACAAATCCCATGTACCCAAACAACACGCCATGCTCCTCTTATTCCCCCACTAGCACTCTCCCATTGCCCATGCAAAGTTTTTATTATGTGGGCAAAGCCAACATAATTTAAATCCCTTCCCCCACCCTAGCCATTCATACAAACACACACACACACACACACACACACACACACACACACACACACACACACACACACATCCCCTGTGGTGGTACAGACCCCACCCTGAAACAGACCTCTCCCTTTTTCCTCTTCCAGCTGGGGTAGCCAAGAGACCGGTATGGTTTTGTTACCTATTTTAAAGCTGGGGTTCCTCAGAAGTGGCTGATCCAGGTCCCTATTGTGTCTGTATTTCAAAAAGGAGCATAACTGGGAGTGGATCCTCACCAAAACCTCTATCAGGGATTTACACAGTCCAGGGGGCAAGTCTTTAGGCATAATATGCAAGAGAGCCTTTGGGGACACAATCATAGTGGTAATTAATTCCTTTTCTATCTTTAGCCATGTAGGCACATATGGAAGTGTACTCAAATTCTCCGCACTGAAAGCCAGCACAAGTACTTACTCGCCTGGCTGGCCCAATAATACCACCTAAAATACAGTAACCTCAGACCACTCCAAGTTTTGGGAGCAGCCATTTTATGGTACGCTCTTCTTGGTGGTTTGCTCAGTCAAATGAAATCAGTGATGACAGCATGCACTTTCCTAAACCGTTTAATAGATAACCACAAATTCAACAGGTTAAGCAGGTAAAATAGTCTCAGTAGTATATTCATTTTCACTAGGCTGATTTGGCCCCATAGGGACAAGGGAAAGGCCTTCCAATGGGTCAAATCTTGTTGAATCACCTGGAGTAGTGTGTCAGGATTAAGTTGTCACAACCGAAAGTCACTCCTAGTCAGATTAATGCCCAGATATTTCAGATTTTTGGGGGACCATTGTAAACCAGAGTCCAGTATCTCACTTTTATGTGTTCTGGAATTTAAAGGGACAACTAAAATTTTATCTAAGTTAATTTTATAATTGGAGAACTGACTATATTCCTTAATGGTTTCTAGTACAGCTGAGATAGAGGACCAGGGATGAGAAAGGTGTAGTAATATATCATCAAAGTGTGCTGATAGTGTCATCTCATGGGAACCCAGCGTTATACCCTGGTTCTCTTGAGTCTCCTTAAGCTTAATAATTAGGGGTTCAAGGTAGATGGTAACCAACAGCGGTGATAAAGGGCAACCTTGCTTAGTGCCCAAATATAGGGGAAACATGGAGGAGAAAATGCCATTACAATATATCACTGCACTCGGGCTCGAATATAGGGCACACAGCCACTGGACAAATCTGGAAGAAAACCCTAACCGATACATAGACCGAAACAAAAATTGCCAATCAACCCGATCAAAGTCTTTCTCTGCATCGGGGGACATCAACACAGCCGAGTGATCCAAGTCCCTGGACGTGGTAAAAATGTAGGACAATTTCCCTAAATGGTCTGAGGAGGACCGTCCTATCATAAAACCAACCTAATCCTGACCTGTTAAGGAAGGCAGCACAGTGCTAAGCCTGTCCGCTATTATTTTGTCTAAAATTTTAACATCATAATTCAACAGGGAGATCGGTTGGTAACTTGTGACCTTTTCTGCTTCCTTCCCAGGTTTGTGAAGTACCACTATTGGGGCTTCAAATAGCCACTGGTCCAGGGGCTCTGAGGAGAGCACGTACTGAAAAAGTTTGTGCAACCAAAGCATCAGTTTTCCAGTGAAAGCCTTATAAAAATTAGAGGAAAACCTGTCTGGGCCTGGTGATTTATCCAGTGGTAAGGTTTTGATTACCTTCTGGATTTCATCCTCTGTAAATGGCACCACTAGACTTGCTTTTTGGTCCTCATTCAGGGTGGGAAGTGGGGTGGCAGCCAAGTAGTCATCGACCATCTGCATGGCAGGTAGGGCCATCATCTGTCTATAGAGGCTACAGTAATACTGCTCAAATTCAGCTGCAATTTCTTTGGGGGCAACTTTCAGAACTCCATCTACTGAAGAACTAATGGCTTTTATAATTCTAGAAGCCTCCTGCTTTTTAACCCTGACAGCCAGTAGGCAACTGGCTTTTTCACCCTGATCTATGTATGTTACACAGGTCTTCAGTACAGCAAGTTCCACCCTTTCTCGCAGCAGCCCGCTGTACTGGTCTCAAAGCCCAATGAGTTTTAGCATATCATCTTCTCTGGTGTTAGATGAGAGGTGAGCTTCCAGCTCTCATATTTGGGATAAAAGATCAAGTGCCTTTTTCTCTTGTTTGCATTTTCTTGTGGATGCTAAACGTATGAGCTCACCCCTTACATAACACTTCAGTGCTCCCCATTCCACATGTGGTTTACCCATGGAGTTCAGATTAGCCAGAGTAAATTGGTCGATGGAACTGGACACTTGCTTGATTACCCAATCCTCCTTTAACATCTGATTATTCATTTTCCATATGCTTTCCTTCTGTTGATTGAGGGAAAATGAGAGCCGGCACCAGACCAACGAGTGGTCTGAGATCATCCCAGGCTCCATTGCACAACCCAGTATGCCCGTCAAAAGTGTGTGGCTTACCAGAAAGTAGTCTGTTTGGGATAAAGAGCTGTGTACCATGGATCAGAATATGTATTCCTTGGAATTTGGATTCAGTGTACACTAGGGGTTACAAAGGCCCAAATGATCTGTTAGGTCTCTCAGAGATCGTTGAGCCGGTGATAAACCTTGTCACATCCTCTCTGATCTATCTAGGTCTGGAAAAAATGGGAGGTTCCAGTCTCTCCCCAGAAGGATGGGGAGGGATAGGAAGGGAGCCCAAATAGAGGCTAGTTCCATAAAAAAGGAGGGGGTGTCTGCACTGGGACCATAAATACATCCAAAACTACCTCCACCCACTTCAAAGTTCCTTTGAGAAATAGATAATGACCTAGTGGGTCACTAATACTTTGTGTACAGACAAAAGGGATTTTCTGTGATATTAAGATGGCCACCCCTTTACTTTGTGTGCTGCACCCTGTTGTGTAAACCTGGCCAATGTATTGTCTGCGGAACACGTTTGCCTCCTTTTCCAATAAGTGCATCTCCTGCAGACATGAAATACCCACTTTCAGATGCTGGAGATGTTTAATGATTTGGGACCTTTTAGACTTGTTACATGCCCCTCGAATATTCCAGGTAATTATTTTTGTGTAGTTAGTCATCTCTCTGCCTTAGTTGCATACATCGACTTGTAGCTGACACCCTTGTTCTTTTTAGACCTGTTGTCAGTGGATTACCTGATGCCAGTCCCTCCACAGTCCCCTTCCACACCACCACTATACCCAACATACCCTAGCTCCCTGAAACCCCACAAACCCTGCAACAATAAGAACAGTAGATTGAGATCATAGGAAATTCTGGGATACCATAACCCTGTGTTATCAATTGAATGTGTAATTAACAAGTAGAAAAACATGAAGCAACAATTACCCACCTCTCCACCCACCAAATCATACTCTTTTTGTCCCTTGATAAACAGTCTCACTGCCCAGTGCTCCTTTCCACTCCAGCCCACCCCCGACAATAATATTTATAACTACATCTAAAAGATATCCCCCTTCTTGTAATAGCAAACCAGAACTGATAGAGACCCCATGAAAGGGTAGCCTCCACACTGCCCTACCCTGTAACAACCATACACATTGTACCCCCCAGCCATCTGTCAAACCAACAATACTCTTGTGACAACTTCAGGCGGAGGGGAGTGATAAATGGCACTTTATCAACGTAGTAAAGATCCAAGCTGTTGAAAGCTAGAACAGATAATACCAAACAGTCCCTGTAACAGTAGCCCTTGTGGAGCCTTAACTCTATACAGTGTTCTGCTCTTGGGAGGTTCCGTGTCATCATGGAAATATCCCCTGAAACTTAGAGCCTGTCCTCTGGTCAGTAGCTAAGGACCATGAAGATGGAGTGTAAACTCCTCCATTTGCGACATTGCCAGCTGACCATTGTCTTTCTTGTCATGGAAAGCAAAGCCGCCAACTAGTCTATGGAACTGCTCATGAATAAGCATACAGATGCGTTGTGTTCTCCCAAGTCTCTTAATGTATCAATCATCTTTTCCCTAGCGGTGGCATAAAAAAATTACCTCGTTAGCCCATTGCGACTTAATGCATCAGTCCATAACCACTTGATTCCCAAAGCCAAGCATCCCTCATGCCCAGCCCCCCCATGCTGATTAACTCCAAACAACAAGAAAAGGAAACAATGACTGTGTATTATTTTACTCAGTGTCTATTGCCTGTACCACTGCATTTAGAGAATTAAGGTCTGTAGTAACTCACACGCAGATAGCAGTTATTCAGCGAACAGTCTCTCAGTCCGGAAATGGTGGGGGGGGGATACTCACGATACCAATCTTAATCTACAGATGTTTTAAATCCTTCTAAGAATTCTCACTTCGTTCAGTGGTTTTTGAATAAGTCAGGGAGTGTTTCCTTCTATTTGGATTCCGCAGAGCCCAAGTCTTCAAAACTGGTCCAGGTACTAGATAGCAGAACCTGAAGTCTTGCTGGTTATCCCATTCTAAACTTGATGCCAGCTGCAATTAATTTGGTTACAATGGGGTGGAATGAGGCATGCCACTGTCTTACTGTGACAGGTAAACCTTGCGCCACATGTATTTTTGCACCTGCCCATTTAACTTCTTGCAGCTCCCTTATTTTGTTAAAAGAAATGCTGCCATTCAAGAAAGTTTAGGAAACAGAAGATTAATGGTCAAGGTGGTGCACTGACAGGAGGCATGGGATGTACGGCCCGGTATGATCTCTCGATGGCATAGGTGGGCCCATATGGAGAAGGGCCTGCCAGCTTAAGCATTAACTTTTGAGTAAACAAAATAGGATCGGGGACCTCTTCTTTTCCGGGGGAGCTCAATTATTTCTACGTTATTCCTCCTACTCCGACCTTCTAGGTCCTCAACTTTGGCTTCCAGGTGGGCCATCTTTTGTCTAGTTGCCACCAGCTCTGGATCCATGTCATTGATTTTCTTTTCAGGGGACTTGATTCAGACTTTGCAGTCTCCAGTTGCTTTAGACAGATGCTCCAGTGCTACAGCCATGAACTTGAACTCCAAGGTGAATGATCGAAGTTCCTCTCTAAAAGGCTGGAACTCTGCTAAGAAATGTTCCATTGTTAGCAGGTTTGATTCCAGAGGAGCAGCTGCTGAACACCCACTGGAAGAGGCCTGGGGTTTGCTTTTCTTGTTGGCCTTCTCCAGCATTTGTGGCGGTGTGTGTTTTGGCAATGCCGCCCACATTTCCACCTCCATATTCCATGTTTATAAGCTGCTGTGTGAAACACAGTATCTTCAGACAGTTGTTGACTCATGTAGGTGCTGGTAAAATGGAAGGTGAGTCAAAAATTAAGTATTTTAATATGGAGTTAGCAGGAGCAGTCTATTGGAGCTGCTACTCGGTAGTCTGCATCACGTGACTCTGAGTGCATCATGATTATGATATCACTACTAACTGTCCAAAGCATGGTCAGTCAGGTCATGCATGCCTTCCTTTGGCACAACACTGACAGTCTTAGTGGCCCAAAAAGTAGACTCCTGTGTCTGACCCCATTCTCGATGACTTATCAACCCCAACCCTTGCCAGACCACCTTCTACCTGATGCCTTTTCATTCAACTACCTGCCAGGGATGTCTACATCAACTGCCTGGGACTTTACACAGTGAGCACTTCAATTTAGGATGGTAAACTTACAGTTGCTGTGGACAAACACTTCTTCCATTATCTTTCTGCAGCTGGGAGTGAACCCGCAAAGGTTCTAGCAACCTCCCTTAAGGGGTGACCCACCACTCTCCCATCAGTGCCTTTCTCAGGGATGCTGTTTCATGAATCTCAAGATGAGTCCTGGGACCTCCATTATCCAAGCTGCTTCTGATGGTGCACTTCTCTGAATTCTAGGCACAAGGGGACCAGTGCCTCCCAACCCCAGGGACCCTGCCACAAGCCCTAGAACCACATGCCCCCAAGTTCCAGTCACAGCCAGAGAGGCTGGACTGCTTCTTTTCAGATTCCAAATCCTGGCAAGCCAGGCCAGTGCTCCAGTGCCTTCCCCTTTTATAGAGTATTTGAGGAAGTGCAGAACTATGCATAGTCATGCTTCAGTTTCCTGCTGCTAGTTAAATCATGCCACTAAAACATGAGCATGCAGACATCCTGTCTTTGGGCATCTTCCCTCCAGAGCACAACTCTCAGGGTTTTGCTTAACACTTCATGTGCTCCCTGGTAACCAGCCTCAAGCTGGCTAAGGAGAGAGGCTGGTTACAGGTGTTCTTGCACATGCTATGAAAGGCTGGAGGTTGTGTGGTATGCAGGAAGCTAGAGTTTTTTATGGCTAAGGTGCAGATGTTTAGGGTCAAATTAAGCATGATGGTGGGGAATCAGAGTGCACATGAACAAAGGATAAGGATCACTAGAGTGGCAGAGGTGTCAAGGGTCCCAGAGCAATGGACCCCTCCTACCACAAAGAGTGAGAAAAGTAAGTGAGGCAGACTGAAAACTGCTGGGAGAGGTAGGAGGGTTCGCCAGGAGGAGCATGGAGATTAAACACTCCAATGAGGTGCCAGTTAGAAACTGTTTCCAACCAATCAGCTCCTTGTAGGAAGGGAACATCCAAAGAAGCTTGTGTGCCACAGAGAAGGAAAAGGTCAACAGAAGAGTTCATAGGTTCAGAGGTGTTTTTTTCAAGTTCAAGAAACCCTTATGCCTTTTATAGAACTTGCCACTCATATTCATCATAGAAACAGAGAAACATAGAATTTGATGGCAGATAAGGACCGCTTGGCCCACCTAGTCTGCCCATTTCCCTACCTAATGGATAAGCTGTAGATCCTAGTAAACCAACAGCCTACTTCCTCCTACCCCCCACTAGAATTGCCTTATGTCTGTCCCATGCATTCTTGAATTCTCTCACTGTTTTTGACTCTATGGCCTCCTCAGGAAGGCTGTTACATGTATCCACAACTCTCTCTGTGAAGAAATACTTACTCACATTACCTCTGATCCATCCCCCCTCTATCTTCAGATTGTGTCCCCTTGTTCTTGCACATCTCTTTTTCTGAAAGATGCTACCGTCTTGGACTTTGTTGATTCCTTTGAGGTATTTGAAAGTTTCTATCATGTCCCCCCTCTCCCTCCTTTCCTCGAGGCTATACATCTTAAGCTCCTTTAGTCTTTCTTCATAAGTCTTCTGGCGTAGACCCTGCACCACTTTGGTTGCCCTCCTCTGGACAGCCTCCACCCTGTCTATGTCTTTGAGGAGATGGGGTCTCCAGAACTGTACACAGGACTACAGATGTGGTCTTACCAACTGTCTGTACAGAGGGCCAACAACTTCCTGTTTTCTACTGGTGATGCCTCTCCCTATGCATCCCAGTATCCCAAGTCCCTTTCCATTTTTGTTGTTGTCAGTCAGTATGTCACTCCCCATTATGTACTCTTTCCCTGGGTTTTGTTTCCCAGGTGCATTACTTTGCACTTCTTTGTGTTGAATCTAAGCTGCCATACATTTGACCATTTGTCCAACCTTGCCAAGTCCCTTTTCATCCTTTCCACCCCACCTTGCATATCAACCCTGTTGCAGATCTTTGTGTCATCTGCAAAGAGACATACTTTCCCTTCCAGTCCCTCTTCAATGTCACTTATAAAGACATTAAAAAGGACTGGCCCCAGTACTGAACCCTGTGGTACCCCACTAGTAACCCTCCTTTCTTCACTGTGGACTCCATTTACTATTATCTGCTGTGTCCTGTTGTCTAGCCATAGTTTTACCCAGGCAACCACCCTGGGACCCAGCCCTAGGCTGGCTAATTTGTTTATTAATCTTTTGTGCTGGACTGTGTCAAATACCTTGCTAATGTCTAGGTAGGCCATGTCCACAGCCCCTTTCTGGTCTACTACTTTGGTCACCCAGTCAAAGAAATCAATTAGATTTGTCTGACATGACCTTCCTGCTGTGAATCCATGCTGCCTTGGGTCATGTGCCCCACTGGCCTCTAGGAACTCAACAATTCTAAGTGTAATTCATATTTTTGGGACCCCATATGCATGTCTAGTCTGTTTTTAAATGCTGTCATGTTTTTACTATTAACCACATGCTGTGGAAGTGAGTTCTACAGTGTAGCCACTCTATGAGTGAAGAATTTACACCTTCTGGATGTCTTGTTTTTTTCACCCTTAATTTTATAGTTATTTCTTTGTGTAGTTCTAGAGATTTCATATCTTGTGATCCCTATTGTCTCACACATATATTCATTTTTTATCATCTTATATATTAGGCATAAGTCTCCTTTAATTTGCCTATATTTGGTGGAAAACAAATTAAATTTATTCACTCTGTCCTTATAATTGAAATGTTGTAGGGAATGGACTTTTCTAGTGATCTTCCTCTGAACAGGGAGGCATTAGTGGTGGACCAGAGAAGGAACATAGATACACGAGGAAAAAATACAAGGTAGAGAAGCCATGTCAAGTAGGACTTGAGTCACAGGGGTGGTGAGGATAAAAGATAGTGACTAAACCACACAGTGGAGGCAGGGGAAAGGAGGGGGATTAACTCAAGTGACACATCACAGGTAATTGAGGCTGCTGGAAAGTGAGGTACAGTTGAGTGGGTGTAGGTCAGGAAGAATAGGCAAACCCGGAGAAGTTATAAAAGTTTCAAGTAGTGTTTTATTATTATCAATAACAATACAAATTAAAAATAAAATTGTGCAGGCTAGCTCTTGATACAGGCAGTTAAAACACACAGAAGTCCTTCACCTGAGGTCACTTGACAGCTCTGTCTCTAAACAAAACATTGCTATCTTTTTATACAATATTTTCCTTTGGAAGTTAAATTCTGCATTCTGTTCTTGTAAATTACACCACCTGTGTTTCACAAAATGTATTAAGACTTTGTCAATGTCTTTCCTGTGAGCAGCCTGAAGAGTACATTAGTCTTCTTAGCAGGTGCAACCAATTAAGACATCCTGGCTCAGGGCTGATTTCCTGCTGATAATTCTGAAAAACAAGCTTGTGGAGGTCAAAATGTACCTCAAGGTTAACCCCCTGTATTCCAGATAAACCCAAATTGCATTCTACATTGATTTCAATACTATAATCGTATACATTGCAAACCTAGGGATCTCAGTTTTACATAAAGATTCACATATTTTTTAACCACTGAGAAGCAAGGAAGAAAGAAAGAATAGAAATAGCAAGTAAAGGAAGGGAGAAGACAAGGGGAAATTGTGGGACCATCGAAGTGGACAATTCCTAGGTGCCACAAGGGAAATTTGATTGCAAAATTAGACAGACAAGAAAGAGACTAGTAACAGAAGAGGGAAGGGCAAAACAGATATTTGCTTTTAACTCTCTCTGCATAACAAAATGGGTCAGGGTCTTACCCAACCTTATAAAATGAGCTGGGATAATCCTGTGTCCTGATTGGTCCATCACTGTCCAGACCTGTGCAATGATTGACCAGTAACTGCAAGGGTCTGTGAATTCTCAAGAGAGCTTTCTTGTGGCTGCAGAGCTTTCCAATAACAAGCTGCAAGTAACAGTCTAGAGCACTACATTGGGTGACCAAAGCAGTAAAAAAATTAGGTTAAAAAAACAGCAACTCCAAGATCAGCATGCAGTAATAGAGCCACATTATGATTTAGTCATCAAGGTTTTTATATCGACTCTCTGTCAGTTTCGAAGTAAGCTGAATAGTCACCATGGTGACTATGTGCTGCGTCATTGCACCTGCAGTAGAATGCATGGACAGTAAAGCAACAAAGTCAATTTTAAAAATGATTTTTTTATTAGTTTAAAGTTGGTGGACCATTTCTTAAAAGAAATAATCCATTCCAGTGCATGCAGTTACCTAGTAATTACCACCCCCCTATTGATGGGCACTCAGCTAATGCCTCATACTTCCAACCTGGGGAAGGGGAGTGTGATAATTACACAGTGACTGTATGCCCTGTCATGGATTATTTCTTATCTGTCATTGTGGGGGGCAGGAAGACATTCTGCAGCATTGCTGGGAGACACAGTCAGGGGAAGGCATAGCAGAAGGATGGGGAGATAACAGGTAGAGGTGAGAAACTTATCTGGAATGAAATATCTAGGGGGACAGAGCAGAAGGGTTGTGGAAACAGTAGAGTGCTTGTCATAGGGGACTCAATAGTAAAGGGAGTACAGTAGTAGCCATAGGCATTGCCAGCTATTTCCCAAAATTCTGTGATATTTATAGAGAAATCTCCTGCTTTCTGCATTTCTACACTAGGGGCAGCAGAGCAAAACTCTTTAGAAATTTCATGAAATATCTGGCAATGTCTGTGGCTACTACTTTAGGATGGCTTCTGGGTAACTTAGACTAGCAAAAAAGGAACATGGCGTGCCTCTGAGGCATGACATTGGAAAGGATAAGCTCGATGGTACACTTGCTTATGAAAGGGACAGGGGAAGAATACAGTAATTATACACTTGGGTACAAATGACCAAGCAGGATAGGAAGTGAGGGTGGTACAAGATGGGTTCAGGGCACTTGAATGGATAATCAAGGGAGATGCTAAGTCAATAACATTTTCAGAAGTGCTGCTGCTGCCTAGAGCCAGTACAGTTTGGAAGCTCAAGTCAGCAGAGTTTAACAACTGGCTGCAGTACTGGTGAAAGGACAAGGGCTTTGGCTAACTTGGGAACTGGAGGGCATGGGGAGTTTGGGTTAGGAAATTATTTTACTTTCCATAAAAATTGCTTCTCAGTGGGGGAAAATAGAATGCTCAGAGAAAGGATTAGCAAATACATTCATGGCAGTCTAAATTTAAACTGAGTGAGGGTGGCTTCCATGGGGCTCAGAACCCAAGGCTTTCCAGAGAAGGTGGAAGGCAGGCCTCTCCCCAGGTAAAAATCACATTGGACACCTGGACCAGACAGTTATACCCCCAATTTTTATAAAAACAATGTAAGGATCAGCTGGCCCCCATGTTATTGGACACTTTCAATTTAATTTATTTACCTGGGACTACAAACCCTTCTCTTACTGAAGCACTTATAGTGGTCCTTTTGAAGCCTGGTAAGGATCCATCAAAAGTGACCAGCTATTGGTGTATTTCTTTGATTAATTTAGATTATAAAATATTAGCTAAAATATTGGCAGTCTGTTTAAATAAAGTGTGGGGCTCCTTAATAAGTAGGGAACAAATCGGGTTTGTTCCTGGCCATCTTTCTTCTGACCAGCTATGTAAATTGGCCCATATTTTCTCTGCATCCAGGGATTCCAGGCCTCCTGTGGTCCTGATGTCCCTGGATGCAGAGAAAGCTTTGATCGTGTTTCGTGGGAATATCTGTTTACAGTGTTACCCCGGTTTAACATCCTATCAGAGTTTATTCGTCGGGTTAGATTTCTTTATACTGATACATCTGCCCATATTTTGTATAATGGGCTTTGTTCTGAGTCTATATGCCTTAGACATGGAACAAGGCAGGGATGCCACATGTCCCCTGTTTTAGTTAACTGATTTTTAGCACCATTAATTAGGACAATTAATAACTCCCCTCAAATACATGGTATATTAATAGGCTCAGAGCATTACAAGTTATCTGTCTATGCAGATGACATACTGCTACATCTATCACAACCTTCTACTTCTTTATAGGTGAATCAAGAGATTGTTGCCCATTTTGGCTATATCTCCAACTATAAACTGAATATAGAAAAATCTGTGGTTATGCCTTTAAATGCCCTCATGTCCTGCTCCAATGTGGCTCATTTTGGGACAGAGTGGGTATCTGACAAGCTTAAGTATCTATGTATCTACTTAAGTACCTCTCATGTTAATATGCAACAGTATAACTTGGATTCTTTGCTTGATCACCTTGCCCATGACTTCACTCACTAGGTCCATCTTACACTTTCTTTGTGGGGGTGGGTTAATATTACAAAAGTTAATGTTTTACCAAGAGTTCTGTGCCCCCTTATTATGCTTACCCAAGTGATCCCCTAGTCCTGATTTTCCCATGTGAAGCACCTATTAACACATTTCATTTGGCAAGGCAAACCACCCAGACGTGCTTTTCATAAGCTTACAACACCTAAAGAATGGGGCAGTTTAAGGCTTCCTAATTTTTATTTATATCACCTGGTGATTCATTGTATTCATTACTTCCAGTGATTCAGAGATCCTTCGGTAGACCCTTCTGTAACATATATTCCTCTTTGGTTAGACACTGAACATTGTTTGTGTAAATGTGCCCACATAAATATTAAAGCTGTCTTACACTTTTCCCCTAAACATCTCCCTCACCTAGCTTCATCTGAGCTCTTTCCTTCTAGCTTGCTTGAAAGGACAGAACTAAGAACCTTACCAGAGTAAGGGAAAGGATTAAGACTTTTGGCTAGGCAGATTTACTGCATGTTGTTGTTTTTATTTTGTACTCACAGGGATTGTTACTGTTTGTTGCTAATATTTTATTGCTTTATTTTTCTCTGATTCAAATTGCTGTTGCTGCGTATACCTTCTGCTGCATTATTACAAGGTGTGTCTACAGGTGTGTACTAACAGATTACTGCTGTAATCTTCTGATTCAAATTGTCTTTTGCAAGGTATATCTTCTGTTACTGCTTTATTTTTCTCTGTAGCAAAGTGTTTCTTACAGGGTATATCTTCTGTGAAATTATTACAGATGGTGCTTAAATTTTTGTGACTTTTTATTATTAGGCTAAGCAAAATTACTGTTTGCCCCTATTTTATTTATTTATTTTTTTGCTGAAAAGTTTTTTTTGTCTCAGAGGTGTTGCAGTCTCCTTCTCATATTGAAGACAGGGAGAGTGAGAAAGCAGCCACAGCTTCCTTGAATCAAGGTTATTTTCTAGACTACACTGAACTGAATTATTACTTTTTGGACCCGTGTAAGTAACTAGTATTGATTCTGTTTTTGGGGTGGACTTTTCTTAGTTTTAACTTTAATTTGCCAGGGAGGAACTGCAGCTGGGAGATATTTGCAGTCAGTTGTGACTAGACCTGTAACTTAGTTTTTGTGAAATAGGTGTCTGAAAGGAAGGAAGGCACTCCCCAGGGTCGAGAGTAGAGTTGTAGGTGATTATTCCTGGACAGCATGGGTTTACTCCCACCCACCCTTACCCTCACCCCACCCACCCCAAGTGCATAACTTCCTTTATAGCAGGGGCTTTGACATCACTTCCTCAAAACTGCTAACAACATTCACCTGTTCATATCCTTAAAGGCACAGCACACTGAATAGGGGGTAGAGACACTCACAAGCTTGCACACACTAAAACAAAAACAAAAAAACAAAAAAAATCTGTAACTGGAAGGGACACAGACATGTGGGAAGTGGTGCAATGCATTGGCTGAGGAGCAGCAGTCTTCCATGAGACATTCTGGAAACTGCATTGCTGCCCTATTTGCAGGCACCTCTCTGGTCTGAGGGGGGAGGTTGTTCATCTCCATGCTGACCTGGCAAGGATTCAGGAAACCTGCTCCCCCTCCCAGGGACCACCCAGGCCAACACCAGGAGGTTGCCAAGAAAGAGGAGTGGTTGGACCACAGTGGGCTCAGGGAGGGTGAGGGTGGTGGAACAAAGGCACATCCCTCCAGTTGTGCCTCTCCACAATTCATTCGCCACTCTGGTGAAGCATGGTTCCTCTATGGAGGCACCTGCAGTGGAGACCAATGAGGATGCTGGGAACCTCCACAATGGAGACCCACAGGAGGGTGGCCCAGGACCCCACATGGGAAGGAAACAACTCCTGGTGGGGGACTCAATTGTTAGGGGGTAGAACTGGGGAAGGGAGGGGAAAGGGAGGTAAGGTGCCTGCCTGGTGCCAAGACTTGGAGGGACAGGAAATGAATCCTCAGGATCATGGTAGCAGCGGCAAGGGGGAGGGAGCTGGAAGTCATTATCCACCTAGGGACGAATGACCTGGCTGAGAATGGGATCAGAGCAGTGCAACAGGAGTTTGTGGAGTTGAGGATGGGCCTTAGACAAGTAGCACACATGGTAACTTTCTCGGAAGTGCTACCTGTCTATGCTATGGATGAGGCTAGGACACTCTGCACACCATGGAATTCAATGACTGGTTGAAAAGCTGGTGCAGAGCTCAGGATTTGGCTTCATTGGGGACTGGGGCTCCACCTGGAGGGATGCATGCCTATACAGGCATGATGGTCTGCATCTATCCTGGAGGGGAACCAGGATCCTAGGTGATAGGTTTAAATGCTTCAGTGGCAAGCATTTAAACTAGCCAAGTGGGGAGGCACTGAAGAGGAGAAGGGAAATCCTAGCCCCCCCCAAAAATTAGGGTAATTAGTGAGGTAAACACCAAAATAGAGCAGTTGATAGGGAGAAGGGCAGGGGTAAATGGAGAAAAAGACAAAGGCAGTAGGGACAGGGATGGGGCAAAAAGAAATAAAGCCATAAAAAAATGGAGGGTAATGAGTACCAATGCCTGTAGTCTAGGTAAAAAGCTCCCTGAAATGGTGGCCTTGATGGAAGAGGGATGCCTGGATATTGTGGCAGTCACAGAAACATGGTACACAGAGAACCATGACTGGGATGTCAACATACCAGGGTACACAATCTACAGTAGGGACATTGAGGGAAGAAGAGAGGAGGAGGAGGAGTAGCTCTCTATGTAAGGGAAAGGATAAAAGCAACAGAACTAAAGGGTAAACAGGGAGGAGACGAGGCACTGTGGGTCACCCTGGAGACTGGAAATGGCTCGAGAATCTGCACAGGGGTTGTATACAGACCCCCTTCTCAGGTGGAGGAAGTGGACAAGGAAATGATAGAAGGCATTCTTGGGATGGCAGAGAAAGGGGAGATATTGCTGATGGTGGACCTGAATATGCCAGATGTTGACTGGAGCACCTTTGCTGCAGCCACATCCAAGAGCAAGGCCATTCTTGATGCCCTACAGGGGGCATGCCTCAGACAGCTAGTTTTGGAACCCACTCAGGAGAGAGCAATCTTAGACCTGGTACTCGCAAATGGGGATGGAGAGAGGATCTCTGATCTTGAAGTGGGTAGTCATCTGGGAACAAGTGACCACCAAACAGTGTGGTTCACGATAAACTTAGCTATAGAGTCAAGCTACACAAAAGTGAAGGTACTGGACTTCAGGAGGGCTGATTTTGTCAAAATGGGAGACTGCCTGAGAAAAGTACTAGCAAACAGGCAAGAAGGTGAGGTGGAGCAACAATGGGGAAACATCAAAACCGCCATCACAGAGGCAGCAAGTCTTTGTGTGAAGCAAATAAACAAATTAAAACAAAAGAAAAAAAAACACTATGGTTCTCAAAAGAAGTGGCGGGGAAGGTAAGGGAAAAAAACATATCATTCAGCAAGTATAAGGAAACACAGAAGGAGCAGGACAGAGAACTGTACCAGTTAAAGCAGAAGGAAGTGGGTAAGGCAGTCAGAATAGCAAAGGCCCAAACTGAGAAAAAGATAGCCAACTCGGTTAAGAAGGGGGATAGAACCTTTTATCAATCAATCAATCAATCAATCAAATCTTTATTTATTCAGGCGAACATCATTGAGCACAGCTCATTTGCAAGATGGACCTGATAAGGTCAAGGTTCAATAATTGGTACATGTATAGGAAGATTTAAAACATGTATATACTTATATACAGTAATCAAGGTTCAATAATTGGTATATGTACATGAATAATTAAAACACTTATATACAGAAATCAAGAACAGAAATTGTTTAAACATAACAGGATATGGTAGGAACATATGAGATGCACTCTAGGTAAACCAGTCTATACATATCAACATTGGCAGTAAACATGGCAAACATTCAACATGATATACCCAAGATTCCAAAGATCCAAGGGAAGTCAATGTGGACAAAGAGAAATAGTGATTGGATGACTGAAAGAGGTGGTCATAGACTGAGACAAGTGACATGGTAGGAAGGGGTATGCATGACTAGAGCCGGGGCTGGTGCTAGAACTGGGAGGTGAAAGGCAGTGATAAGGGCTAAGGTAGGAGCCTGGAGTTAATGGGAGAAGATTATAGCCAGGGGTGAGGTATCTGTGGAGATGAATTCTAGGAAGTGAATGCCATGATATGATGGCAGCCTGAGGGGGAAGGAAAGAACTTGAATAAACTAGAACTTGTGGAAGCAATTGCATTTTTCAGGGAAGAGACTTAGGTATAGATGCTTGAAGGATGCTAAGAATACCCGGTTGATCAGCTTCAAGGACTTTTGAATCGTGTTCCATGATATAGCTAGATTATAGCTGATAGCAGATCTCCCAAGCCGGGTGTTGACTTTAGGCACTTTGAGCATAATGAAATTGTAGCTCTTAGGGCGTAGGTGCCAGCGTGGCCTGTGCGAACAGTTCTAATATATAGTTTGGAAGCATCTTAATCAAAATTCTGTATGTCACACACTGCAGCATTTCTGTTTCTTCTGAGATGTAGAGATGTCCAACCGACTGCTGCATAGAGAGAGCAATGGTGAGTGTTAAATGGTAGATCTGTTATGAACCTCAGAGCTCTGTGGTATAGTGTATCCAATTTGCATAGGTAGGAGATAGGGCAGTGACTATAGAGGAAGTCTGCATAGTCAATTACTGAGAGAAATGTGGCCTGGACCAACCTCATTTTGGAATCTCTGTTTAGAAAGTGCCTTATTCTAAAAATAGACCAAGTCTCTGGCGAACTTTTTAAAGTTCTTCAATATGAACTGTGTAGTCAAGTTTGCTGTCTATCCACACCCCCAAATACTTGAATTTTTACATAATCAAGGCTTTCACCAAGGATAGTGGATAGCTTGGGGAGGTTGTTTAGTAATGAGGGATTTGTATGGCTTTGGGTGGAGAAAAACATTGCTTTTGTTTTCTTTGCATTTAAAAGAAGCTTTTTTCCAATAATTGATGTTGTAGTATAGAGAATTCTGTTTGTAGAACTTCACAAGCTGTAGCAGGCGATATTTTATATTTTATATTTTATATGGTATTTTATAGGTACATTAAGGAGCAAAGAAAGACAAAGGCAGGGATACTGAGGCTGAACAAAGAGGAAGATGGTTGGGCAGAGAGCGACAGTGAAAAAGCAGGGATACTGAACGAATACTTCTGCTCAGTATTCACAATGGAAAAGCAGAGGGAAATACCTAATTCAGTCAATAGAAGCACTCTGGATAGGGGGGTTGATATTAGTCCTTTCACAGAAGAAAGGGTTCTGAAAGAACTCTTAAAACTGAAGGTGGATAAAGCAATGGGGCCTGATGGGATTCACCACAGAATTTTAAAAGAACTAAGGGAAGAACTAGTAACTCCACTGACTACCCTTTTTAATAAATTATGGGAGGATGGGGTGGTACCTGAGGACTGGAGGAGGGCAGATGTAATTCCCCTTCAGAAAAGCAGGAGCAAAACAGAGGCAGGAAACTACAGACCTATCAGTTTGACCTCAGTGGTAGGGAAAATGATGGAATCACTTCTGAAGGAAAGAATTGTTGAGTACCTAGAGGCCAGTGGGGCACAGGACCCAAGGCAGCATGGATTCACAGTGGGAAGGTCATGTCAGACAAATCTAATTGATTTCTTTGACTGGCTGACCAAAGCAGTAGACCAGGGAGGGGCTGTGGACATGGCCTACCTAGACTTTAGCAAGGCATTTGAAACAGTCCCACACAAAAGATTAATAAACAAATTAGCCAGCCTGAGAGTGGGTTCTAGGGTGGTAGCCTGGGTAAAACACTTGTTGGACAACAGGACACAGTGGGTAATAGTAAATGGAGTCCACAGTGAAGAAAGGAGGGTTACTAATGGGGTACCGCAGGTTCAGTACTGGGACCGGTCCTTTTTAATGTCTTTATAAGTGACATTGCAGAGGGACTAGAAGGGGAAAGTATGTCTCTTTGCAGATGACACAAAGATCTGCAACAGGGTTGATACACAAGGTGGGGTGGAAAGGATGAAAAGGGACTTGGCAAGGTTGGAGGAATGGTCAAATGTATGGCAGCTTAGATTCAATGCAAAAAAGTGCAAAGTAATGCACCTGGGAAACAAAAACCCAGGGGTAGAGTACACAATGGGGGGTGAGATACTGTCAACAACAAAAATGGAAAGGGACCTGGGGGTAGTCATATCAGATGACCTAAAGGTGGGCTAGAAATGTGAAAAAGCAGTAAAGAGGGCTGGGGGGATACTGGGATGCATAGGGAGAGGCATCACCAGTAGAAAACAGGAAGTTATTGGCCCTCTGCACAGACAGTTGGTAAGACCACATCTGGAGTACTGTGTACAGTTCTGGAGACCCCATCTCCACAAAGACATAGACAGGGTGGAGGCTGCCCAGAGGAGGGCAACCAAAATGATGCAGGGTCTGCATTAGAAGACATATGAAGAAAGACTAAAGGAACTAAAGATGCATAGCCTCAAGGAAAGGAGGGAGAGGGGGGACATGATAGAAATGTTCAAATACCTCAAGGGAATCAATAAAGTCCAAGAGGGTGGCATCTTTCAGAAAAAGAGATGGGCAAAAACAAGGGCTCACAATTTGAAGATAGAGGGGGGACATCTCAGAGTTAATGTGAGGAAGTATTTCTTCAAAGAGAGAGTTGTGGATACATGGAACAGCCTTCCTGAGGAGGCCGTAGAATCAAAAACAGTGGGGGAATTCAAGAATGCATGAGACAGACATAAGGCAATTCTAGTGGGGGGTAGGAGGAAGTAGGCTGTTGGTTAACTAGGATCTGCAGCTTATCCATTAGGTAGGGAAATGGGCAGACTAGGTGGGCCAAGCGGTCCTTGTCTGCCATCAAATTCTATGTTTCTATGCTTCTATGTTTCCCTCTGGCCCTTTCTGGCACACCTGTAGTTGTTTCAGTCCCGGTTCACCAACAGTTTTGTTCTTTACTTGAACTGGATCCAGTCAAAGACACCTCTCAGCTTATTTGGGAAATCTTAATATTAAGATAGCTGACCAACCCCTTTCTTCAACTTTATGGCCATATTTTGAGATTGACTCAGTAGCCCAGCTTACTGCTATTGGAGTACTCCTTAAATTTACTCAGTGTCAAGACACTTATCACCGTCCTACTAATGCTTGTTTTAAGTACAGTATATTCAACTCTCCCATTCCCTAATTCATCATTTTGGCTTAGGGCCATGGACCAATGATTATGGCCAGAAATTACTTATATTGGCCCATCAAGCATCTTTTCCTCATGACATATATTTTTTTTATAATCATCTTTATGATCTCCTCCCTGTAAAATAATTTGTGGTGTTGAATTACTGGGGTCAGGCTTTACCTCAGGTAGGAGGTGCTGATGCCTGGACACAGATATGGGCTGATATGCATAAACATAATAAGTGGGACAGGTATTGATATATGCAGTTTCATTTGTTGCATAATCTTTATGTTGCCCCAATAAAACTATGTAAGATGGGCAGAATTTCATCTAAACTTTGTACCCACTGTGAGAAACATGATGGCACTCTGCTTCACATTATGTGGGAATGTGAGAAAGTACATCATTTTTGGGAATTGGTACAACATCTTGATCCTCTGCTTGGTTTAGATCAGGCATTTTCTCCTGAAATGTGTCTGTTGGGCTTATTTGATAATTTTTTATTGGGCATCCAAGGTCATCACATGGCTCTAATTTCAGCTTGTGCTAAAACAATTATTCTTTGACATTGGTGCAATCAGATTGTTCCCTCTTATCTGGAATGGTATAGGGACATCTTATTTGTGTTGCAGGCAGGGAAAACCATAATCAGCATTGCAGATTAACTATTTTTAAGTCGATATTGGAACCATTATATGCCTTGTTATTGACTATAATGGCTGATGGTGCCCCTATGAACTAAGTTTTTTTTTTGACTACTTTAATTTCATTTTCTCTCTTTTTGGCCTGCATTGGTTCTCACATTCCCACTCATCATTAACTGTTGATACTGTGCCTGCTCAAGCAGATTACCTTCATCCACAGCTCCTTAACAGATTTTTGTGTGTCAGCTGTCATTTTCATCCTTTCTTTTTTAATTTATCCTGTGGCCCCTTGAGAGAATATTTTTGTAGGATTAACTCACTCTGGAGCTGGGGAGGGGGCAGGAGTTCCAATTGGGGAATTGTATGGGGATTGTTTGCTACTTGTTTCTTTGTTATATGTTATTGTTTTGTGGTTTCTGTTTGTGTTTTGTTTTTATTTATTCTTGAAAAAAGTTTACTTAATTTAAAAAAATAAATTAAAAAAGTCATACTGGACATGAGTGTATTCATGAAATGAATGGAAGAGAAAAGAAATGTAGGGGTAAGATGGGATTAGTGAGGGGGAAAGGATGAAGGGCAGCTAGGGAACAATGGCGGTCACAGGGCAATCGGGGAAAAGCAGGAGCAAAGAAAAGGTGAGGGAGGGAGAAGCCGGATGAGTGAAGGGTACATTCCATCAATGCCATGAGTCTAGGAAACAAGATAGCTGACCTCCAAGTCATGATGACTGAGGGACAATTTGACCTGTTAGCAGTTATCTAGACTTGGGCAACCCAAACCATGACTGGGATCTCTGCATTTCATGATACAGCCTTTACAGGAAGGACAGAGAGAAGGGCAGAGGGGAAAGGGTGGTGCTCCATGTTAAAGAAGGGGTCACCACCACAAGGGAGGATATGGAAGGGAGCATATTGTCATTATGGATTAAGATCCAAATAAGGGTGGTGAGGATGATAAGAATGAGAGTGACGTATCGGCCACCAAATCAAGATAAGACCACAGACCTGGAGTTGGGGACATGATCAGCTGTAGAGAAGGGAGAGGTAGTGAAAATGGGTGACATCAACTTACCTGACATAGATTTGAGCGTCCCACGGACCAGTTGCAATGGGAGCCACTTGCTCCGGTGCAGTCCAGGATGGATTTCTATTTCAGGGAGTGAGGTTACTGTCCAGGAACAGTGCTATTTTAGAGTTGTGGACTTGGTGCTGATGAATGGTGATCATGTCAAAGGTATCAGCATGGAGGAGCCCCTGGGAAGCAATGATCAGTTTCATTTCACACTAACTTGGGAAGGGAGGTCCTGCAAATGAAAACCCTTGTTGATGATTTTAGGAAGGCTGATTTCACTAGAATATGGGAGATACTAGGGAGGGCATGTGACTAGTATCACGGCAAACATGGGTGTGGACAACAAATGGTCCAAGATTCAGAAGGGAGTCCCAGCAGCCATTGGAACCTGCTGGGCAATATGTCAAGGCATAATAAACCACTTCGGTTTATGAGGAAGGTGAGCAGCATAGTGATGGGAAGAGGGCTTCTTACCAGAAGTATAAAAAGTCTCAGAGGGAGGAGGACAGAGTTGATTACTTGGAGAAGGCAAGGACAGCTAGCAGGGTGGTAAGGCATGCTAAGGCAGAGAAAGAACTAAGGATAGCAGAAAGAGTCAAGGAAGAGAAAAAGGCTTTCTCTGGGTACATCTGAGAAAAAAAGATCTACAAAAGAGGGCATTGCAAAACTTAAAAGGGGGTCTAGGTGGGTGGAGGATAACAGGGAAAAGGCAGACGCATTAAATGAATAATTCTACTGTGTTTTTATGAAAGAGAAGGATGGTCTAGTGCCACAGGGAATGTTGGGGATAGGAATGGGGGGGAAGAGAGGGAGAATGAGTGAAGTGGTGATTATGGAGGACTCAGTCCATAGCTAGCTCAAGACCCTCAAAGTGGACAAATCCCTTGGTGCCGATGTTTATGCACATCAGGGTGCTGAGTAAGATGACTGTAGCCCTTGTAACCCCTCTGTCTGACCTGTTTAACTGTTCGCTAAAAACAGGAGTGATGCCACAGAACAGGAGGATCACTAATGTGGTGCCCCTGCATAAGAGTGGGGTAAGGAATGACCCAGGGAACTGCAGGCCAGTCAACTTGACCTTGATAGTTGGCAAATTGATAGAAACCATTCTTAAAGATCCTTTAGTGTAGTTCCTCAAGACAAGTGGGCTCTAGGACAACAGGTAGCATGGATTTACATCAGGGAGGTCATGCCAAACCAATTTAATTATTTTTTTTCTCCCCTTACTGCCCCTGGCTGCTGCCCTTCTGACTGACCCCCCAACTCTGTCACTCTGGCTCTCTCTGGACTTACCTTTGCCTGTGCCCTCTGCCACAAGGCTATGGTGGTGCCTGTGCACTGGATGTAGAGCCTGCAGAGGGTTGGTTGTCACCCGCAGCCTGTGGGTTCTTTTTTTCTCCATTTGTCTCCCTTTCCTAGTTCCGGGACCCCAGGCCAACTGCAAGTGCACATGGCGTGGAGGTGTCATACATGCCAAGACACCCAGTGACAGCCCCTTCCTCCCACCTGGTCTAGCACAACTTCTCCTCATGGTTTGGCACTGCCACCAAGCCTCTACTTGGAGGCAGCCAAGAGCCAAGGAGAAGTTGTCTCCCTCCCGGGAGAGAAGAGCTGCCTGATGGCTGCTCATCCAAACTCCCCTTCTGGCCTGGGCTCACTTCCCAAACCTGGGTCACCTGCATGGTATGAGGTGTGGCATCCAGCACCTCATCCCTCAGCACCACCAGGCTGACTCTTTTTTACTGGGTTTTGGAGGCAGTAGACAATTGTTGGGCAGTAGACATACTGTATTTTGACTTTAGCAAAGTCTTTGACTCAGTCCCCCATAAGTGGTTGATCAAAAGTTGAAGGACTTATGTGCAGGCAATAAATTGATGAGGTGGATGGCAAATTGGTTGGGGGGATCCCAAAAAGTGGTGGTGGGGAAGGGGAACTTTCAGGGATGAGGGAGATCATCATCAGTGGGGTCCTGCATGGGTCAGTGCTTGGAGCAGTGCTGTTCAGTGTGTTCATAAAAGATATAGGGTGTTAGGGTGTCTAGCTCTGAGCAGGGTCTTGGTGATAATTAGAGATGCAAATGAATCATAGACAAGTCGCATATCAGTAATAAGCTTGTTTATTATTTCCAAAAAGGAAATCCCAGTTGCCCTAAGTAGTTCTTACCATAAGACACTGGGAGTCAAGCCTAGCATTCCCCAGTACCCCAAGGAGTGAAGAAGGTCTCCAAGGGGACTGCGTAATACATTACATTATATACTATGATAATCACTATGGTTACCCCTAGTCTGAAACATTATTAGTTACATGTGGTGAGCCCTATTGGCAAAAAGTTAGGTGGCTCCACAGTGTTATCTAGTCTTAAATAATATTAGCTAAGTCAGCTATCTCTTAGAACCATGAGAGTATACATAGTAAATGAAAAACACAGGATGTAGTGTACTTATACATAAATCCAAACGATGGCAGTGCAGACTTAGTAATATCAGAAGATGACAAAGACATGAATGTCTTGGCTTACTATGTGCAGTTTCCATGCATAGAGAAAGTAAAGTGTATTACAATCATTATATGTCCTGACATAACTCTTGTACGTAGGTGTCTGTGCCCTATATGTTAGTATAGCATATGCATATTATCTGTAACATAAAGGTTTGTCCAAGGTGTACAGTGGGATACCAGTTAGGGGGTAGGGACCTTACATAACAATTCTCCCCTTGTTGTCTTATAGAAAAGGGAACAACAGTATGGGAAAGTGGTGAAAACAAACTGTCGTTTACAGACCCACCACACAAGCCTTGTAAAGGAATTCGAGCTGCTCCCGATGTTGTTTAAGCATATGCTTTAGGCAACAAAGTGTTAGTATTAAAAAGATCAAAAATACCTGTATGATAACAAAACCTCTGAAAGTTATTTCCAACTAGGTAATAGAAAGTGCATTATTTAAATCACCATCATTGATAAGGACATTTAGGGCATCTCCAGCTTTGGAGATGTTGTTACTGAGGTGGATAAGGTGTGTATCTTTCCTCTCTAAAAGGGTTTTTAGTGTCAGTGTCAATGGTTCTATGTGAACATTAAAAATGGACAAATATTGAGATAGAGCAAGCAAATATTCAGGGTCACCATCAATAACATGAGGCTCTGAGATGGGAACAGGAGTAATCACTGTGTGTCCTTTAATAGTAGTTTGATGAGGAATAAAACAAAAGTTAGGATGTGATATTTCACAAACGTTTTGACATAGAAGAAAGTTTTATGATTAGTGACAATGCAGTACCGTCTATCAGAATTATAAGTCATTTTATCAGTTGGCAATCTCCATTTTTGCAGTTGGACTGGGCAGGTGTAAGATTGATTCGATAGTCATGTAGTTAGTCGATGATCCTCTTCTGAGCCTTGTAGAGTTGTCTATTGTTCACTAGTGGTGGTTGTGCTGATCATGCTTCAGGAGTATCTGTGTCATTAGCAGTAATGTCCTGGTCCAATGTGAAGGACCAGTCAATACTGTCAGGAGAGTATCCACAAACTGGTTCGGTAATATCAAAAACATCACAATGACACAAATAATGATAGCCCTTTCTTGCACAGCAATCCATGTGAGGTGAAAACCATGCATCCAGGGTTGGGTGGAAGACCAGGAGAGGTGGCAGATCAGTCCATTCTCAAGGTGCCCAATGGAGTGAACTGTAGCTAGTTTATCAAAATGGATAGATTTGGATCAAAGCATGGTAATGAGACAGTAAAGGTCACAAACATAGTGTCTAGAATAGTACATCATTTAGCAGTGAAGCAGGGTCCTTTATTAGGATGCCTGGTTGCAAAGCCTAAGTTACTAGCAGTAGATATTGGAATGGAAATAGATTGAGCCATACACATTGCAATGCATGCAGAGGATTTACAATGTGGGCAATACCATTTGGAAATTTTTCTATCATGAATTATATCTGGATTACGTCCAGATTCCAGATCATGGAAGAGGTTATTGACGGTGGTTATGACATAAGAGCCATAAGCAGAGCAGAGGAGTTCCCTGGCAATATATTGCTTGTCTGCCTCCCTATTTGTTTGTGCAATGAGTTGATTTAACTTATCCTTGGTGTCAGCAAAACTTTTAGCAATTTCTTTCATATTGTAAACAGTGTACCGTTCTTCTTGACTAAGGCAATCCACACCATGTAACAATGGGGGTATTATAGGATTAATCATAACTTGTTGAAATTTTTGTGAGTGATCTTTGATAGTAGCAATGTCTGTCCTGTTCCAGATAGACATAATGTTACCAAAAATGCCAGTTAGGGTGCCTGTTGCACCAGTGACATCAGCTGTTTCACACTTCTTCTTAGAAGAATGAGATTTGTTTTTAGACTGATTTGGTCTAGATCTAAATTAACTTAGATGTTCTACAGTGTTTACACCAGCAACTGGGTTTTGTGTACGTGTCTGGTATGCTGCCAGACTATCTAATAACATAGTACTGAAAAACTTTGATGTGCTAGTAGTAAAACACATACCAAATTCTGCCATATTCCAATGTGTGAGATTGAAAAGTACAGGGACATTCATATATTGCCAGTTGTTGATAAGGGTACCTGGTGCTGAATTTGCAGTTAGGCCACTAAGTGGGCCAGCTTTCTGTGGGGGAGATTCAAGAAGTTCTGCTTCTGTTGGAGGAATAACAGACAAATACATGGTGGCTAAGGCCATAGAATTGAGTGCACAGTATTCTTTTGTGGAGTCTTTGGAGACCCTCTCGCAATAGGCAGGGTCAATTAGAGCAGTAAGATTATATAAACCTGAATGGCAATGATTGGTTTGCTAAATAGATAAAGTACCATTTGGGGAAATTTTGGCATTTGGCCAACCATGGAAGGTTCCTTTGGACAGGCGGGCCACTGGGAAAGTTTTTCCATTAAAATCTGTTTGCCATTCAATTTGAAGGGTAGATTTGTCAGGGGCTACAACCGAGGCAGTGAGGTAGGTGTCTTTATCTTCCTGTACAGTAATCAATTTGTTTGGGACTGTAATTGATACTCCCTCTGGGATGGCAGCAGGAGAATGGTCTAGATGTGGAAGGATGTGATCTACCATGCCTTGGATGCAGGGGAAAACTCTTTAAGATGAAGAGTATCCAGTGCAAGATAACCGTCTTGCAGGAATACCTGTAAGGAAAAAGAAAATGTTAGTTGGTACAATTCCGCCCAATGGGGTTAGGAAAAGTAATTATACTCCTTTGTATAGCTTTAATTGGTTTGCATGCAACCATTTGTCAGTAAGTTTCTTGTTTTGCAGAAGTCTAACTTAATAGACTGCAGGACTGAGCTTGTTGACAATGGGGTAGTGCCATTCCCACTTGTTGGAGAAAGTGTGTAGGGTGAGCAAGTCTGAGTACCGTTACCTGATCTCCAACTTGCCAATCCACTTCTTGTGCGTATTTGTCAAACTGGATTTTGGATTGTTGCTGGGCCTTGCCCATGCAGTGTGCAGCATACAGATGGGTCTGTACAATGTCTTCTTTGAGTTTGGTCACATGCTTGTCTACAGATACTCTGTCTGCAGTGGGAGTGTTCAGGTCAAACAACAGATGTTCAGGTAATCTCATCGTTCTACCAGTCATCACCTTGAACGGTGTCAGCTGGGTGGTGGTTGAAAGAATATCCCTGATTGTCATAAGGAGTAAAGGCAGCAGAGAATCCCAATCCTTGGGATTGTCCTCAATGAATTTGGAAAGCATTTGCTTAATCCATCCGTTGGCTCTTTCTACTTGACCTGAATATTGAGGGTGGTAAGGTATGTGGAACTTCTGGTGTACCCCCAGAAGTTCAAGGGCTTCTTTCGTTAACTGACCTCTATAGCTGGTTCCTTTGTCAGTGTCTACCTTCACTTGTAGGCCCCACCTGGAGAAAATCTGTTCCACCTGGGTTTTCACTGTTGCTTTTGCAGTGCATGTCTTATTTATTTATTTTTTTATTTAGTTAAACATCAGTTTAGAAACCTTTGAGCCAGAGGCTCATTTACAAAGGTACCTCGTCACAAAGAGGACATCAGAACAGTAGTACAAGGGACACAGTACTTACAAAAAAAAGTTACAGTTCAATTACAATTTTGTTACAATAGAATACAATCTCCACGAAGCAAAAGATAACAAAAGATGCAAAACTGTATGTCGGGAGAGCTGGTGGGGTAGAAGGGAGGCAGATAGGGGAGGAGGAATTCGTAGGGAAAGGAAGGAGGGGGGAGCCGCTCAGTGAGCATTGTCAAACAGAGTATAAGTATATATATATATATATATATATATATATTTTTACACTAGGCTAGCGGCAGTTGCATTTCCGAGAGCTAAGCAGGAAGTTTCTGAGCCTGGGCTTAAAGCAAGCTAAGGTTAGTGAGTCTGAGACAAATCTTAGTGGGAAATGCTTCAACCCACTTAGAGAAGAGGTCAGTAACAACAAGTGCATACTTGTTTCTGCTGGTATTGGTCAAGGGACAAATAAAGTCAATTTGTGTTGCTTGCCAAGGAACAAAATGTCTCTGTGGTAGTAACTTGGTGTTGTGTTTGGTATGTATTGGGTTGTTTTGTGCACAAATCAGACAATTGTTAATATAGTGCCTGACATCCATGGTGATACCAGGCCACTAACCAACAGTTTTGAGTCTCTGGAGTGTATTTTCAGCTCCCTCATGTTCATCAGTGGGGGTGTCATGCACCTTGTGGGGAAATTCAGTTCTTAGCACTTGAGGGACCACCCACAATTTTTAGGATGAGTCTTCTGGTTGATACCAGGTCAGTTTGCCAACTTGTGACAAATGTAACCTACTTGTATGTCTCCTATATGGACTGTGGGTAGGTAAGTCTTGTTCAGTTCCTTTGTCAAGGAGCCAGAACACATCGTTCAGTTGGGGATCTGCATGTTGTGCCGTGGACAAGTCCAATGGGTCAAATAGTTCTGGTTTCTTTTTGATAGCTGCCATTTGTACAGCTGCTACAGCATCGGGATGATCCATCAACCACATATCCCCCCCCGAGCACCCTCTTTTGAAAGAGTATCTGCTCGGTTGTTGTAGGAGTGGTAGGGGTCTGTTTTAGAATGAGCTTTAACCTTGTGGATGACAAGCTTGTGTTTAAAGTTCTGAGCCAGTTTGTGAATATAAATCACAAGTGCTTTATACTTCACTCGGGTGCCATCAGAAGATGCAAAAGAGTGTTTCTGTCAGAACTGTAATTCAGTCAGGGAGCAGTAGACCCAATTGGAGTCTGCAAAAATGATGGTGTCCTTGGTTCCATGTTGTATGAACTCGAGGGCGCAGGCCACAGCTGCCAGTTCTATGTACTGTGAAGATGCAATACTGCAATGCTTGGAAATTCCAACAGTGTTGCCATTGGGATACACGATAAGCACCCCAAGTCCAGCTACCTGTTCTACTTGGTGATATGAGGCTGAGCCATCTGTAAAGACATGACACAGGGAAGTGTCTGCAAGGAGCTTTGGAATAGCAAGGAGAAATGGGCTTGGATCAAGCAAGTCAGGGGGTTGTAGTGCACAATCGTATGGCTCTCCTTGGTAAAGGTGCCCATGGGCCATGATGGAAGGCATTTTGGCAATGTGGACCTGAATGTCACAGTCCTGAAGAAGAAGAGACCAGTGAGTCAGTCTGGTGCTGGATACTGATCCATCCTTCACTCTGTCTGATAGCAAGAAAATCGTGGGGGTATGGTTGGTGTTTATAATGACAGGTGAGTACCCAATGATATACAAGAAATATTTGACAGCCCAGTAGGTAGACAGAAGGTTCCTTTCACAAAGGCTGTACTTCTGTTCCATTGGTAACAACATTTGAGATGCATATGCAATAGGTCTCAAAGTACCATTGACTTTCTGAGCAAGGACTGCAGACATAGCAATGTCTGAGGTGGCTGATTCCAGATAGAAGGGCAATGCTGGATTTGGGTTCACTAAGGCTGAAGCAGAAGCCAAGGCCTGTTTCAGTGATGTCACAGCCTGGGTGTACATGGGACCCCAAGTTCAAGGAAAGTCCTTTTTCTGGACCTTACACAGAGGGGCGGCCTTCTGGACAAAGTCACAAATAAAGTCCCTGGAGTAGTTGACCATTCCCAGGAAATGTATGAGGGTTGCCACACTGGTTGGTAGTGGCAAATATTGTAGATCTTGGATCTTCTTCCAGACCAGATTTCTGCCTTTGTCTGTTATAGGTAAGCAAAGAAAAATGGCTTCTGTCTTGCAGGGTTGTGCCTTTGCAAGGTTGCATTTGAGGCCTTCCTTCTGCAGGAGGGTCAGTAATTCATCCAAGAGGTCAAAGTGTTGTTCCTTGGTGGCAGTTGCCAACAATAGGCCATCCACATACTGCAGAATACACTGTGGGGCAGAGAAACCTTTCAGGGTGTCAATCATGTGTAGATGGAAGAGGGAGGGGCTATTGTGGAACCCTGGGGCAAACAGGTCCATGTGTACTGCCTACCTTCAAAGGTGAAGGAAAATTTGTATTGGCTTTTGAGTGCCAGTGATAGTGACCAGAAACCATTGGTGATATCAAGAGCGCTGAACCACTTATGGTCAGGAGTCAGCAATTTGAGCACATCAGGTGCTGAGGCTACTGTAGGTGAGCAGCTAGGAGTGATTTGGTTAAGTCTCCTGTAATCAATTGTGTGTCTCCAAGTTCCCGTGGGTTTCTTCACAGGCCAAATGGGTGAAATGGTAGTAGAAACAAAAGCCCTGATCACACCTTGTTTCAGGAGTGATTGGATGGTTTCTCTGAGTGATGGTAGAGTCTCAGCAGGAAAAGGGTATTGCCTTTGCCTTTCATGGGCTGGGCCTGGGATTTCAATGACAGTTTGCATCCTACCACAGTCATGCTTGTTTGTGGCAAATGCATCCAAATGCTTCTGCAGGATGGGGAGGAGACTTTTGAGAAACTTGTGGTTTTGGAATAGTGCTATGATGTCATACTCCTTGTCATTGTTAGTTATAGCTGCAACCACATGCGAATCAGAAATCATGACAGTATGGTATTGTCCTCTGATCTGGATCAATAGCATATTAGCCAGATCTACCACATACCCGTGTGGCATGAGAAAATCAATCCCCATGATGCTGGGATGTTTACGCAACACCATAAGCTGAAAGGTATGGTGTGCCTTCAGGTTGCCTATAGTCACTGAGAGCACTATTGAGTGGTATGTAGATAGCTTTGCACCATCCACACCTGACATATCAGTCCGCTATCCAGCAGACCAAGGAGAGTTTGATGGGTCATCATCATGTAATACAGACTCAGCTGACCCTGTATCCAATAGCATTGTCAATTGGCGACCCTTGACCATGGCCTTGATTCAAGACCTTCCATTTGTATCAATGCCAGTTTGTTCTCAATACGGACTGGGGCCTGTAGTTGTCAATCTGTAGTGTCTGCAGCAGGGTACTCCTGAAAGAGCATCTGGGCCTGTTCTTATCTGGCCTCATCCCTGCCATGAAGGGATTTGCATCTGGGTTCAGGCCTGTTGCGGCCTGGTGCCCTGTGGTTCTGGAATCTCCATGGCCTGTTGAAGCCTGTTGTCCTGGGCCTATCACTGTGAGGGGCCATGCTGGGACTGCACCTGCTACACAGCAGACCTGTCTGAGGAGGTTTCGGAGATTTCTGTTCTCCTCTGAGATCTCTCTGTATGAGGGGCCAGATTGATTGTTCCATTTGCCCCGATTGGAATTGGAATTCCAATTGCACTTGTTTTTATTGTAGTTTTGGTTCCCAGCCACAGACCAGTGATGCTGTCAGTTGTCCAAAGGTGCTTGCTTCTTTTCTTGGGCCTTGCCCTCCACAGTATAGTGAGTTGTGGACTCTTCGGTAGACTGTACCGTGGCTACTGTTTTTGAACTGGAGCTAAGATCTTGGATGTAGAACTGGTAAATCCACTCTGTTTTCCAAAGGACATCTGCAAAATTGTCCATAGTGGGGAAAATTGTTGGTTCCACCTTTTCATGGACGGTAGGGAGCATGTTTCGGAGGAACACATTTTTGTATTCTATGAGGTCAGCAACTGCATTCTCCTCTGTGAGGTGTTTGCCCGCATGGTAGGCCATCCAAAATCTCTGGTGGAATGTTGCAGGGGTTTCTTTTGCATTTTGTTTTACAGAGTGAGCTAGCATCACTCCAACCACACCTGGGCTGTGTGCGGCAATAAGTTCAGCTGCCATTTGTTCAAAAGTCATTCTGGTGTCCCAGCGGGCTACTTCTGGGAGTTTCACCCACAGGCTGGGGTCGATAGTCTGTTGGAGGATCTGTACCTGGTAGTCCTCTGCTAAGCTAAGCATTTCACATTTGGAGCGTACCTTCTCTAAATGACAGCTGAGGTTGTCAGTGTGGCCCATGTGGCCTATACTGTCAGTGATCTGCTGAGCAGAGTGGGTCATCCATAGGGGATTACTGGGAATTCGGTTGGTGGTGAGGGTATCCCATGCACCATGGATGGCGGCCTCCACTGCTGCATCAGCCACAGTTCAGACCATCGAATCGTGAGTAGTGGCCTCTGTCAGCATTTGCTTCATCTGCACTTTGAAAGCTCTTTTGCTTTTGTCAGGTAAATCTGAATCTCCCAAAGCGGTCTCAATCATTTTCTCAATCTCATCTCTGTCACTCAGTGTCATAGTGGCTTTTGGAGCGGCCATTGGTAGGCCCTGAGAAGGTGGTGATAAGCCTAAGCATCCCCCTATCATGGGGGGGGTGTCATCTTGGTGTTGCACATAATAATCATCATCATGTTAATGACGTAGGGATGTGCTGTCATAGCAAGGGGACCCGCCATCTTGTGGATGGTGGGGTGGGATTACTGGACCATAATAGGGGCATGACTGGGCATTGTACTGGGAGATGTCATCATCCGACTCATCATCTCCAGATGACGAGAGGTCGAGGGGTGCATAACCACCCATTGCCTTAACGTGACCAATCAAAACCTCTCACTGATGGTGCAGTTTCACCATCTTGTATTTACAATCATCATGACTAACATTTGCAATGTTCTGTTCTACACCTTTTGTAACTTCTTTTTGTATCACTCTATACATGGTGCTCAATTTGCAGTTACCCCATGTGCCCTATCAAACTCATCACGTACCTGCTTCAAGTCATCTTGGAGTTCCTCCATGTTCTCTCGCATTTGATTGTTAGTTTTACTTAACAAATCATTAATTTGTAACACCTGTCTCTTATCCTGTCTCAGACTTCCCACATTCATCTTTCAACTAGAAAGTTTGTTCTGATCACCTTCACAAGAACAGTGCAAAAGAGTCTCTTTCTCATTTCACAGTGACTGAATGTCAGTCTCCAGTTGTTGCTCTTTTCTCAAACTTTCAGATGCCTGCAATCCGAACTCTTTCTTAAGGGATGGGAATTGCAGTTCAAGGGTGCAAAAGCTTGATTCTGAGGCTTCTAAAGTACCATAGAGAGTCGTGACGAACAGCCCTTTAGCCTCACACTTTTTGGCTGTTTATCTCATCTCTGAGTACTGGGTTGAAATCCCCAGCATGGGGTTTTCTGATTGAATCACTTCCAAAGTGAAGTCAGTCCACCCTCCATGGGAGGCAAGGAAGTTAGAGACATCTAGTCTCAAGTCTGCACATATGTTTGACATTGTGGCCATCGTGGTACCAGTAACAGCTATTGGGGGAACTCAAACTCAGAACCCTTAAGAGGTTACCGTGTCATGTATCGATCCACAACAGGCAAAGCCAGCAGATGGGCAGGCTACTGTACTGTCATAGACTTGCAATTCAAAACTGCCATTGGGTGTGGTGAGTCAGCATTGACCATGCCCAGTAAGCAGCCAGACATTACAAGTTGCTACAGAGGTGAAAATAACAGGAGAGGTGATGCGGGATTGTACACCCACTATTCCTATAGGGAAGGGAAATTTTCTTAAGCAATGAGTGAAACTTTGCACCATCTAAATTGCCTGCACATGGTCACCAATTTGTTAGGGTGTCTAGCCCTGGTCAGGTTCTTGGTGACAATTAAAGATGCAAATGAATCACAGACAAGTTGCATATCAGTAATAAACTTGTTTATTACTTCCAAAAAGGAAATCACAGTTGCCCTAATCAGTTCTTACCATAAGACACTGGGAACCAAGCCTAGCTTTCCCTAATACCCCAAGGAGTGAAGAAGGTCTCCGAGGGGACTGTGTAATATATTACATTATGTACTATGATAATCATCATGGATACTCTTAGTCTGACACATTATTAGTTACATGTGGTGAGCCCTATTGGCCAAAAGTTAGGTGGCTCCACAGTGTTATCTAGTCCTATACAATATTAGCCAAGTCAGCTATCTCTTAAAACAATGAGAGTATACATAGTACATGAAAAAGACATGATGTAGTGTAATTACACATGAATCCAAAAGATGGCAGTACAGACTAAGTAATATCAGAAGATGACAAAGACATGAATGTCCTGGCTTGCTATGTGTAGTTTCCACGCATAGTGAAAGTAAAGTATATTACAATCATTATATATCCTGACACTTACTCTTGTACGGTAGGTGTCTGTGCCCTATATGTTAGTATAGCATATGCATATTATATGTAACATAAAGGTTTGTCTAAGGTGTACAGTGGGATACCAATTAGGGTGTAGGTACCTCGCATAACAAGGGATGATATAAAGGGCAAAATCTGCCTCTTTGAGGATGACACCAAGCTAAGTGGGAGGGTAGACATGAGGGAGCGAGTCAGGGATCTAAGAGAGGACCTAGCAAAGTTAGAGAGGTGGTCTGACACCTGACAACTGTGGTTCAGTGCTAAAAAAGTGTAAAGTTATGCACATTGGGAGCAAGAACCCAAGGACTGAATACAGACAAGTGGGTATGAAGGTCACAGTAGCACAGAGGAAAAGAACCTGGGGATAGCTATAACTAGCACCCTGAAGCCCTCAGCACAATGCAGAAAAGCAGCTGCTAGTTCAAACAGGATGCTGGGTTGCATAGCTAGGGGTTTCTCAAGCAGTAGGAAGGAGGTGATCTGCTGCTGTACGGGTCCATGGTGTGCCTGCAGCTGGAGTACTGTGTGCAGTAGTGGAGTTCCTACCTAAAAAAGGACATAAACCAGCTGAAGTCAGTACAGAAAAATGCTACAAAAAGGGTTCAGAGTCAACAGGATCTCCTGCATGAGAAACATCTGAAGAATCTAAACATGTACTTGCTGGAGAAGAGAAGGGACCGGGTGACATAACAGAAACATTTAAGTAACTCAAGGATATGAACAATGTTAAGCTTGGGAATCTCTTTAGACTTGGTGAGAATAAGAACACAAGGGGCACAGCTATAAATTGGCAGGTGGAAGGCTCAAGAAGGATGCCAGGAAACACTTCTTCATAGAGAAAGTGGAAACATATGAACATATGACAAAGCCAGCAGAATAAGGCCATTTGGTCTATTGAGTCTGCTTGTATTGCAGGGTGTGACAGGGTGGCATGAGCTCCCTGAGAAGGTTTTCAATCAGCAAACCATTGGGGTGTTAAGGGGGGGGCAAAGTCAAGGGGAAGGTAAGAGTGCATTGGGAGGGGGAGTGGAGCCCCATGTTAATGTAAGTAGAGTAGCTCTGCAATGAACAGACTAGATAGACCATATGGCCTTCTTCTGCTGGCAGATTTGTATGTTTGCATGTGTTCTGTGGCATGGGGATGGGGGGGAGGTGTGTATTAGAGTGTGGGTACTAGGATAGAAGGTTCCCAGAAAGTTACTTCCACTTGGAAGAGCACAGGGATTGGGCCAGGAGAGGTTGGTGGTGTATGTGAATAGCATGGGTGGGAGGAAGGGATTTAAATTATTTCGGGCTTGCCCTTATAATACAAATTTCACTTGGGAAGTGGGGGGTGGGCAGAGGGTGCTAAGGGGTGGGGAGGAGATGAATTTTAAACAAATGAAGCACTTTGGATAGTTTTCACCAATGAAGTGATTACTTTGCCTGGTGAATACTACCTGTAATGCCATTTTGCAGATACTTGGCAGTAAATTACTTGTGAAGTGAACCTACAGGTAGTTCCTCTAGGTGAAGGTGGCAGTTTGCTGGGCAAAAACGACATAAAGTTTGGCTGTTGGTGAAGTGAAGTCAGGGGAGATTTGCATAGTGCTTCGTGAAGCAAATTTCCCTGACTTTGCCCGTCTGTAGTCAGGACAACTGTAGAGGAGGATGTGGCTGGAGGGAGAGGCAGTACTCAAAGAAGATGTGTAATTAGGTTGGGGAATCTAATTAAGTGGTTACCCAGAGTTGTGAAAGCTGCAGATCATATGACTGCTAGTGGCCAATAGTGTGCTGGCAGTCTGGTATTTGAGTCCAGCTAAACTAAGTGACCACTAGCATGAGCAGTCCTGGAGTGTGAGGATCACAGAGCAAGAGGATAGTGTATTTTACAGTGTTCCTCCATGAAGGATCTATGGGTCTGCTGAAGACTCTGCTAATTTTCACCTTTAGCCCAATAGCAAAGTGTTTGGACCTCCATGGTGCATCGTAGCATCTACAGGAGAACATCTAAAACTTGAGGGCAATGTGGCACACTCTGGTATAGAGTAAAGTTTACATAAGTAGAGTGTTGTAGAGAAACTTAGTTTAGTTGAGATGAAAAGAAAGTGAATCATACATGCATGCAGGACACGGGAGGGGGACATAGTGAGCTGTAGGTACAGTAACTCAGCCATCTTCTGCATCATGTTATGGAGGTTCAACAGTTGCCATACACACAGGAGAGTGTCATCACTCACCTTAGAACTTGCTGCAGCTTGAATTAAAATATACCTTCTGTTGTGTAGGGCAGAGTTGAAGCCGAGGGTGACTATTGCTGCTTCTCTTCCACAGCAACTTCCCAGGCCCTGCAGTGGAAGATGGCCACTAGTAAGCAGGGTGCAGTCCCATCAGGGGGTTGTGAGAAATCTTCAGTAGAAACAAGTAATCGCCTTGTCTCACTGGTTGAAGCTGATAAAGGGTAGTAGAAATTGTTACTGCCAGGGCACTAAAGGCTACCGAAAAAGCAAAGCCTAAGTGGAAGCAGTGTCCTAGCACTAGGAGATCTGGTAGAAGGGTTATTGTAATTGGGGACTTTATAGTTACACAGAGAGGGTGATCTGTGATGCAGACTCAGAGAAGAGGTAGGTGTGCTGTTTCCTAGGGCAGCTGCTGATATGCTGCTAGACAGAAGATGAGTTAGTTGAGGTGCGTGGGGGGATATTATAATTTACATTGGGACTAATGTCCTGACCAGGCAATTCTTAGGAGAGATGTGAGCTTCTGCAAGCTAGGTAGCAAGCTTAGGGTGGGTGGTGGAAGTGGTGACCTTCTTGGATGACCTCCCGGTATTCAAGAAGGGTGAAGTGAGGAAGTACAAATTGTTTCTGTTTATTGCATGGTTGAAGGAATGGTGTGTAGAGGTGGGCTTCTGCCATATGGGGGATCTGGGACCCTTTCAAGGGAGATGGAAAGCTGTTCAAAAGGGATGGATGCCCTGGGGCACAACTTTGATGTCTTTATATCTCACTATTTAAACTAGTTGGGGGAGATCCTGGTGTTCAGAGAAACCAGGGTTACATTATAGATATAGTAGGCCTAAATGGCACTGCCAACTGGTCAAGACTGGACAAATAAAATAGCAAGAAGGCAGAACATGCATGGTGATAGAATGACAGAGGTGAGGAGGTGGGCCATGTCGTGGCTGGAAAAGGGGAAGAGAAAAGGCTCATGGAAAGCAGTCTGCATAAATGTCATGAGTCTTGGCAACAAAATGGAGGACCTACAGGCTGTACCAGTAGAAAGTGTACCTGATATCATGGGCCACAGCCATAACTGAAACATGGGTGACACAAAACCATGATTGAGAGCTACTATAGCTATTACTGGTTATTCTCTTTACAGAAAGGACGGGCTACATGGCAAAAGGGCTGACTATGTAGGTATGAAATAGCATACAGGTTACCCAGGATAAGGCCATGGGGGAGGAGAGCAGGACAAAATCTGTCTGGGTACAGCTAACAATAGCAGAGAGGGCGCACATTAAATAAGGCGATGAACATACAGAGAGCAGACCACATCCACAATTAGAGGTGCCCAGTTCTGAAACAAATTGTGGTAAAGTAGAGAAAACAGCACTCACTACTCAGGGCTAAAACATCCACCAAATATTTGCAGAGACAACTCAGCAATAGCAAAGTCATTCCTTTTGTGGTGCAATCAAAAGTGCAGACTGTACACGCATGCAGGTACCAGTGTTGAAACCAAGCACACAATATCCTTTGGGTGTGCCTGGTTAGAAATCTGTTATCTGCGTGTATGAATAGGCACAGCCTGCATTTTAAAATTGATCACACCAGTAAAAGAATGAATTTGCTATTATCCACAGGTGATAGTACAGCACCAGCAGGACCTCAGACATTGGAGCTCCCACTTTAACAGAGGAACACCACAGTAGTCAGGTAGTGAATACATTTACTGTAGATGTATATTTTAATGGATTAGCACAACTGGTCTGTTTCTGGAGAGGCTGGGTGGTAAAGACAGAGGACAGTGATTGTACTGGTTGTTGGGGGGGTGTAACTATATCTAGCGTGATGGGAGTGCATGGAGATGTGGAGGCAGACTGTAAGTGTGCCCTCTGCTGTGGGATTAGGTCTGGTGTGGTAAGGGTCTGGGAGTTCCAGGGAGTACTGTATTAGTGGGGACACATTGTGGAGTCTACAGCAGGAAAAGCCTTGATGTTCCAGTGTGAGGGATCCCATGCACAAGGCACACTGTCAGCCTGAGCTTGTGTGCAGGCCTCTTTGTTTTGTGAATGGCCCACAAGGCCATTCACAAACCACACTATAGGATGGGTGTGGTGTGATAAAACAACATTAATGTATCAGTTAGAGCTTAGGCACAAAACATAAGAATTAAAGAAATGTGATGACAGGGTAAAATGTTCCTTGAGCATTGGTGACTCTGAGACCTGGTAATCTAGAAAATGAATTTGTGGTTTTGTGTAAACCACTGAATACTATTCCGTGGTTTCTGTAAACTGTGGATTACTAATCTGAAGTTACATAAAAAAAAAAAGAAATTCTGTTTCTGGAACGTCACAGTTCTGCTTATGACAGAAATTCATGGAATTAGGAGGAATTTCAGGGATTTCATGGAATTCTGGTGGAAGCTGAATGTGAGAGTTGTGCTCAGCTCTAGGTCAGACACTGTATGATATACAATAGAATGATATAGATTAGGCAGCCACAGGTAGTGGTGGAATGTTAACAAATTCAATAATGTAAATTTATATTGCAATCCATCAAAGGTGACAGGCTTCTGCCAAAGTTACATCTCTCTACTCCACAGTCCTTGCATAACTCTAGTCTTCCAATGGAACCTACAGGCCCTAGCTTTCAAACTACTGTATCTGAATGTGAACAGTTGCTGTGAGAAACCAGTGACTGAGGTTTGAACACATATAATGGATCTTGCTAGGGATGAAATATTTTAACCTTTTGCCTCTGAATGTAATAAAGAATGTGTATGATCTAGAACCCAGTCAATGAAGTCTGCAACAGCCTCCTGGGAAGGGAGATACCAGTGGCAGCAACAAGTAATTGCACTCTGAGAGTGCTAGAGTATTATTTCATACCTCCCTTCCCCACTGCCTGACTGAAGAACTGTAAGTGGACAATGAGTATATTTAATGCAGTTAAAGTAGCTCAATGTTTTAGTATGTTAGGTACCATGTGTCCAACTAAATCCCTTCTAAGAACCTTGGTCAGCTCCCTCTCAAGTATAGAAAGTCCTGTAATGATCACTTTTCTGGGGCAGCGATAGCAAACTGCTGCTCGAATAGGGACCTGGGTAATGCATTATTGTTTCAAAGAAGTAAAGAGTTACTGTTTAAACCCTTATCAGAATGAAAGGCCTTCACTTAACCTTAGCATAGCAGTTAGACCATTAACACCTTAGCAGTATTTTAGCATGAAATTAGCATTACATTAGCATTCAAACTGCTTTTGTCATGTTTAACAGTCAATTATATAATAATAGGCAATCAAGATGGCCTTTCACAGTCAGAAGCCTCAAGTTAGCCTGCATATAGCACAAAAAATTTAAATGAGGTGCAAATTAGAAGACTAAGATAGCAGTTTTCCCAGCAGTCTGGATGATCGTTAAGGACTGCTTTGAAGCAGTATGCATGTACTGCTGATGAATACCTTGAATTGTTACTTGACAGTTATCAACTAATAAGTAATGTTAAAAATACTGCTTAGGACTGGGCTTTTACTGTTAAGTGAATGTTTGTGGTGCAACACTGATGTAATGTGTGGGAGAGGCTGATTAAGGGTGTAATTTGATGCATTCCCATACTTGTTGTGATATAGCTATGACATCATGAGGTTGTTATACCCTTTTGACTACGTCACAGTGATGCCATAACAACATCATCGCATTTGCACATGCGAGTCTTCCAGATTTTGCAGCTGCCTGTTTTGGAGAGTATTGCCCACGACAAGCAATTACTGATGAACCCACATAATTCTATGGATGAACCTACAGGTACACAAAGTGAGGGGACATGGACACAATCGCAATAGTTCTTAAATAAGAGTGGGGCTTGAACATGGCATGGGGGGGCACAGTCTTTTGTCAGAAGAAAAGCAGACAGTAATAGGCAAAATGGGTTGGCAAACACAGTACTGTTTTAAATGCTGCCCATACACTATAAAGACCAATGAACTGGGAACATTTAACAACAATGCTGTGTTCCCTTCTCAAGGTTGCTATGCCAGTTGTAAACCTCTTGAGCTTCATGCTTGATGTTTACTAGGTTGGCATAACAACCTCTGTAAGGGAACACAACTTTATTACTAACTGCTCCCCATTAATTATCCTCTATATTTGTGTTGCTGTTACTCACAAAGCTGATTTATATTTTATAACTTATATACTTATTTTATATAAACTAAATACACAATATAGTGACTAAAAATATAGTTATTTACACAGCCTATCTTGTGACTTATGGTTTATTATCCTAATATATCAACATAATGCAGGATTTAAGCAATAATAAATGTGTGTTATTGTCAGTTATAAAATGGGCAAAACATTTAGACGACTATGATTGGCCCAGAGCCTCTCAAAGCCGTGTCCTTATCAACGCATATTTAGCCAACCTGCACTATTTCACACGCATCCGCCACAGCACAGCTATTGTATCGTTGTGCTCCCACTTTCAAACTCTTGCACTGTGAACAGCTAAGTGGCATACTGCGAGGCTGGGTGAGCATTCTGCGAGAAACAACATTTCGCCATTTAACAAACAGTCACCAGCACTGTATGACCACCACAGAAATACCTGTCACGGCATACAAGCTCCATCCCACTTTGTGTACAAGCTGTAAATGTGTACATTTTCAGTGTCAAATTTACTTCTACTCACCGGCATTCCTCCTCATAGAGCCACCTGTCGATCCCGCTCGTTCCTCCCATCTACAGACCCCCTTCATGCTCCCTTATGAATCTCACACACAAAAATGCTGAATAAAAAAACTTCACCACATTACTGTTTGCAGCAAACGAAATTCATTTAATTTTCCACTGTGACCATTGCAGTTTCAGAACTGCAAAACAGGAAACAAGTATGTACGGCAGCCACTAACGGACATGTTCGCTTCCCACTCAAGGCAGCCGTATAGGAGAGAAATCTATTAAAAAACAATGAAAATTAAAAAAAATGCTTCCTGTATCTTCAGAGGGGACAAGAACCAGAAACACACTACACTCCTTTTATAGGGTACCATAGTTGTGACATTTCCTGTGGCAGAGCAGGAAGGAAGGGGTGGATCAGTGGGGCCTCCACTAGGTGAGCTCATTTACAGGGGCACTAGTAATTTAACTTGTTATAACAAGTAAACAGAACACAATCAAACGATTACTTGCATTTTTTTCCTTTTTTTTCCTTCTAATTACTCTGACTGGGTTATAAACCCAGCAACTTATCTTGAATGGATATCATTAACTGCAGGTACTGTGGAATAATTTTCAGAAGGACAGTCTTACAGGATTTAGGACACCGTCCTACATGCTGGGCCTTTGGAGATCTTAGGGCTCAGCTCCGGGCAGCATGGGCAGATATTGCACGCCTCAAATTTCATATTCAAGAGGAAATACATTATAAGAACCACCCGCCATTTCCACAGCATCCAACAGAAAAACCTCGACGCAGAAGGGTAGTTGGTCCAGGAGGTTGGCAGGTGGTTAGGAGGAGCAAATCAGGTGCCCCATCACTCTCTGCTCTCCAACACATTACCTCCAAACCATATAAACACTACAAACAGGTATCTGCCTCTATCTCTGAAATCAAACAAAGAGGCAGAAGACACTGCAGAAACAGGACACTGCAGCACAAGAGCTAGCACAACAAAACTCACCCAAATCAGGAACCAAAACAAAGAAAGCAAAAGGAAATCCAAAAACTTCTGATCATAGGAGACTCCATGATTCGGGAGTTGATACCCATCTCCAGCAGGTAATGGTCAGATGTCTCCCAGGTACATCAGCATGGAAGACACTGACCGCATTACTAAAATTGTTCACAAAGCAGGAGAAAACATTGATGTCCTAGGCACATAGGGACTAATGATCTCACCAGCCGGTCAGTTGTGGAGACCAAGGAACACCTGACCAGGCTGGGTGACAAACTATCATCTGTTTTGTCCGGCATCTCCTTCTCTGAGATCCTGCCAGTCTGAGAGAGGGGAGCAGATGGACGGAAGGTCAGAGAAGGGGAGATAGGGGAGCTAAACATGTGGCTCACGGGCTGGTGCCAGGAAAAAGGACACAGATTTGTAGGGAACTGGCAACAGTTCTGGGAGCCGAAAGTTCTTAAATTTGATGGACTGCATCTGACTAAGGAGGAGTCAGTGCATTGGGGCAGAAGTTTGACGCCTTTGCAGAATATTTAAACTAGCAATTGGGGAGAGGGGTGCAGCACCCCATACGTCGAATGGGAAGAACACCCTTCCCCCCTCAGCTAATGGTCAAACAGAGATTCAGAATATTTGCAGTTCATTTGCATCACCAGGTAAGAAAAAAGGTTTGTCTCCCCATACGACGCACAGGGGCAATGCCAAACCTCACCCAACAACTAACACAAAAAATCTGGCCAATGGAAAATCATGTACACAAATGCTCACAGCCTGAGAAATAAGATCCCAGACCTGCAGGCAATAATGTCAGAGGCTAAACTGGACATAGTAGCAATTAGTGAGACATGGTTTACCAGTAACCACACTTGGGAGACTTCAGTACCTGGCTATGTATTGTTCAGAAGAGACTGAGGTGCAAAGGGGGAGGAGTGGCCCTGTATGTCAATGAAAATATCAAAGCTACAGAAATTCAGAATACACATAAGGAGCCAGAAGAACTGTGGGTCACCCTGGAAACAGGAAATGGGACAGCCATAAGAACTGGGGTTGTCTACAGGCCCCAGACCAGGGGGAGGACATAGACACATTACTGTTAGAAGATATACAAAACATGACAGCTAAAGGGGAGGATCTGATAATGGGAGACTTCAACATGCCGGATACAGATTGGTCAATACCAGCAGGAACATCTGCCAGAACTAGACACATAATGGATTCCCTGCAGGGGAAGGGCCTCAAACAATTGGTACAGCAACCCACAAGAGACAGGGCTATCCTAGATCTAGTACTGACTAACAAAGAAGGGATCACAGATCTCCAGGTAGAAGGTCACCTGGGGGCCAGTGACCATCACATGGTATGGTTCAATTTGGCTACTACATCTAAATCATCCCATTCAAGGTAAAAATATGGGACTTCAGAGGAGCCGACTTTGATAAGATGGCCAACAGAGTTAAGCTAGCCCTGGCAAAAGAAACACAGATGAGGGGTACAGGCAAAGTGGGCAAGCATTAAGGATGCAATACTTGAAGCAACATCCCATTGTGTTAGACAGAAAAGGAAGTGCAAAAGAAGAAGGAAACCACTTTGGTTCTCAAATACAGTAACAGAAAAGGTCAGAGCCAAAAGGCTGGCCTTCAGGAAATATAAGGGAACACAGCGGGATGAAGATAGGGAGGCATACCAAACTGCCCTAAGGGAAGCAGGGAAAGCAGTAAGGCAGGCAAAGTCCCAAACTGAGGAAACACTAGCACGAACAGTAAAAGAAGGTGACAAGACTTTCTATAGATACATTAGTGAAAGGAGAAAGTCCAGAGGGGGTATTGCTAAGCTTAATGGAGAAAAGGGAGCATGTGAGGAGGAGGACCCTGTAAAGGCATCTATCCTAAACAGATACTTTTGCTCAGTATTTACTGAAGAGAAGGTAGGGCAGGGCCCACAGCTCAGCATCATGGACACAAGGGGGAGGGAGGTGAGCACTACTCCCTTCACAAAAGAAAGGGTCCTACAAGAGCTTGCTAAGCTCAGGGTGGATAAGGCAATGGGACCTGATGGCATACATCCCAGGGCACTTAAGGAGCTAAAGGTGGAACTAGCAGAGCCATTAGCAGAACTGTTTAGTGAGTCTCTGAGCACAGGAGAGGTCCCAGAAGTCTGGAGAAGGGCTCATGTGATCCCGCTCCACAAGAGTGGTAGCAGGGAGGAGGTGGGAAACTACAGACCAGTCAGTCTTACCTCAGTAGTGGGCAAGATTATGGAGGCACTCCTTAAGGAAAGGATAGTGCAACACCTGGAATCCATAGGGCACAGGATCCAAGACAGCATGGGTTTACAAAGAAGGTCCTGTCAAACTAATCTCATAGATTTCTTTGACTGGGTAACCAGAGTGGTGGACCAAGGGGAGCAGTTGATGTAGCCTACCTTGACTTCAGCAAAGCTTTTGACACTGTTCCACATAGAAGATTGATAAATAAGCTGGGAGGCTTGGGGTGGGTCGAAGTTGGTCAACTGGGTGGCAAACTGGTTGACGGGCAGAAAACAGAGGTGGTGGTAAGCGGTATACAGTCAGAAGAGATGCAAGTCACAAGTGGGGTACCTCAGGGATCAGTCCAGGGCCAATCCTTTCAACATCTTCATTAGTGACCTTGCAGATGGACTAGAGGGTAAGGCTTGTCTGTTTGCAGATGACACCAAGATCTGCAACAGAGTAGATGATCCAGATGGGGTGGGCAGAATGAGAAGAGATCTGGATAAACTGACAAAATGGTCAGAAGAGTGGCAACTGGGATTTAATGCAAAGAAGTGCAAAATCATGCACATAGGAAGAGAAAACCCTGAAGCCACCCATAGGCTGGAAGGGAGTTGCTAGCAGTCACAAAGGAAGAAAGAGACTTGGGTATCATCATCACTGATGACCTGAAATCATCCAAGCAGACCTCTAAAGCAGTAGGTAAGGCTAGGGGGTGTTAGGGTGTATTAGTAGGGGTATCACAAGTCGTAGAGGAGGTAATAATCCATCTTTACAAGACACTGGTTAGGCCCCATCTGGGTACTCGTGCAGTATTGGAGGCCACACCTTCACAAGGACATTAACCAAATTGAGGCAGTCCAGAGAAGGGCAACCAAAATGGTGCAGGGACTGCATCAGAAGACATATGAGGACAGATTAACAGAGCTCAATATGTGCTACCCTTGAGCAAAGGAGGGAGAGAGGTGATATGATCGAGGCATTCAAGCACCTTAAGGGCATTAACAAGGTGAAAGAGTCTAACATGTTTAAATATAAGAAAATAGCAGGACAAGAGGACACAGCATGAGATTAGAGGGAGGCCGATTAAGGGGGAATGTGAGGAAATTCTTTTTCACAGAAAGGGTGGTGGATGCATGGAATGGCTTACCACAAGAAGTGGTGGCTATGAATACAGTGCAGGGCTTCAAACAGGCATGGGATAGGCATAGGGGAGCAATACAAATGACTATGAATAGATAGGCCACTGACAGAGCAAAGGCCGATGGCACATTTATAAGGTAGAAAAACAAATGGGCAGACTGGATGGGCCTTGCGGTCCTTATCTGCCGTCAACTTCTATGTTTCTATGTTTCTATGTAAACACCACAATAACTATGTAACAGAATATGGTACACACTCGGTCTCTGTTGCTGTAACTGAAACTGCATGATGACACACTGCCTCCCAATTGTAATAAGTAAAAGTGGGTGATGAAAGTAAAATAGGAAATATGTTTAGTACAGCAATAAAAAGAGAAAACATGTTTTTTCTTTATTTGTGGCTGGGGAGCAGACACACAGACATCAATCTACTCCAGTGACTTTTAATGAAAGAACTCCATTGCATGGAAGGACTACTTTTTTGTCTTTTACCACAAATCATATTTTCTACTCCTTTTATATACACTTTCTGTGTGCATTCTTTTAATAAACTTCTGTATTGGAGGGCTTATTTTATAAGTGGAATAAGACACTCCGAGGTGTGGGTTATGGCCTGATAAGAGCACTTCCCAGGTGCTAAAGGCACTCAGCGCAAGCGTCTCGTGCATCATAATGCACCTGGAGCATGCTCTTATCAGGCCATAACCCACACCTCGTCGTGTCTTATTGCTGGCATAACAGTTCACCCCATGAGGCATGATGTGCATCCACTGAGTACTTTTTAGCACATGAAGTGCTCTTATCAGGCAATAACCCACATCTCAAAGTGTCTTATTCCGCATCTGTGAACAGAGTTGCTAATATTAAGAGAAGAAAATGTTGGTGCTCACCTCTTGTGACAGAGTGACACCAATTTAGTCCCGATGTAACTAGATCCCAGGATTTCGTACCTTTCTGAGTGTGCTTGAAGAATATAAAAAATGTTATCTTCATGGGTGGTATCCATCACATCGGACCTCGATGTGTGTAAAAGGATGACATGGCTGAGTGTGAAGACAGTGATAAAGGACTCAGAAATTCAAGTTTTTACAACTGAACTGTAAAAAAAATATATATCTGAGCCTATTATTTCAGTATCATGCTGATCTGTACATTTATTCTTATATATTTACTGGTTATGGTCAATTAACCACCGCTGGCAGAACCCTCCAAACTCCATAATTCACACTTGTGAATTACAGAGTTCAGTAAACCATGGGTCTCGCAAATAGCTGCAGTGTCCCTTAGTTCATCTGAAAGAAACTGTCCTTACGCTTGTGGTCCACTCACACTACTGACAGAAAACCACCAGTGTGAAGGACCCAGTGAGACAGACCCCCACCCAGAGAAGTCTGTACTCCGAACCGTGACATGCTAACAGTGCCTCTCCCTCCTCTCCATAAAAAAACAAAAATCTTTTTTTAATACCTGTATTTTTTTCCTTCGGTTCCTGACTCGCCCAGACTCCCAATATCAATAATGTCCAACGTGCCTTGAAAATACACTCAGAAACCACATCATGCTTCACTTGCATTTCAACTAAAATTAAAATAAATTGAAAAAAATAAAAAATTAAACACACTCCGGTACTTTGCTGTCAGGGAGAAAGAATACCAAGCTTATTCTCCCACACGTGCTCATGTCAGGGGGAGGGTAAATATGATAATGACCTCCACACAGCTATGAATGTACAAGTGGGACAACAGTCCCTACTTTTAAACACAACTAGTAAACAGAAAAAACAGAAAAAATAAAATGTCTAATTGTTCATAATGCAGATTTTATGCACACTCTCGGCATGCAATGCCCTGATAAACCCCTCAGGCTTTGTCCTCGGGGTTTATGGGGCATCACACACCTTGGGTGTGCATAAAGTCCACATTATATACACTTCCACATGCATTATTCTATATTTACGTCACCATTGCAAGTACATGATTTTAAAACGTGCATACCTTCGGCTAAAGAGAAGCAATGATACTTCCTTCTGCTCAGGTTATGTTCCAGATTAATTTTCCAGTTATGTTGCAGTCATTGTGCCTGCTTTTGCACTATAGAAGAAAAACAAAATAAGTCAGAAACATGCAAACAAAGACAATAATGGTAGAAAAAGACCAATGGTCATCTAGTTTGTCGAGTTCCCTATTAACCCTGGGCTCATACTGTCCCTCCAGGGTCCTAGCACTCCCAAATTTCCACCCTGGTTTTGGTGCCCCAGCAGCCACTGTACCCTTCAATCTGTACCTGTGCTTTAAACCACTAATGATTATCACCACATCAGCTGGAAGATTGTTCAACGGTTCCTCCACCCTCTCTTTAAAACAGTACTTCCTTATATCCCTCTTAAACCTCACACCATGAGTGATATGAGGCATGATGCGTTTGCACCGAGTGCCTTTATCACCTAGAGCTGTTCTTATCAGGAAACAACCCACACTTCAGAATGTCTGTTTGCTTCTTTACCCAGTGAAAAAAGTTACCAATATTAAAGGAAGAAAATACTTTACATCTTTGTCTAGTACAGTAGAAAATTGAAAGTAATCCCAGTTTTTGCCTTTCGCCATAAATGACACTGTCTGCCAATGCAGTTAGGGTTGCCACCTGTCAGGGTTTTTTTCCTGGTGGTCAGGTTTTCAAGGTCCCTATCAGGTAATCCGGTTTTGCTCTGTGCTGGTCAGGTATTTGAGCCATTTTGAGTGCTCGTATACTTTTAAAATAAATGTTGTCATATCACTCATTGTTTCAGCTACATGTTTAAGTTACAAACAAGTTCTGTTGTCAGTGTAGCCTTTTGTTTGTGAATGCAGTTGCCCTGGGAGGTATAAAGTATGGCCATTAACACCATTAGCACTTAACCTAATCTTCCCACTGCATCTTAAAGTGGCATAAGAGCACAGCTGCCCCCACCTTTTGTAACAGTAACAGAGCCAGTTCTCCTCCACTTTCATTTCCTGGTAAACATTTTCATCTCTAATAGAATTTAGGCATTTTTAAATGTTTAAAAAATATTTTATTTCCTTAAGAAAAAAGTGTAGTCACTTCTTTGGCTTTTAAATAGTACTGTGAACATGAACAGGTAATGGAGCCAGAAAAAGATAAAAGGTATGTATACTATTGTATGCTATTTACAGTATTTCCATTGTCTTCCCCCAGATCATATCTGTAAATGAGATTTTTTTTTATTACTGTATGTTTATCTGGTAAACCAGTATAAATAAATAAATACATAAATAAATAATTAGGAAGAACCTAGGAAAGTAACTTTAACAGGTACAGTATAGTATCTTCACATTTTTGTTGAACTGCTGCTTTAAGCATTGTCTTTTACTGATATAACAAATGGACTTCTAGGAGGAACAATGCATGATGAGTCATGAAAAGGGGTGGGGCTAGGGGGCGGAGCTTAGGATCCGGTTTTTGCCTCATCCAAAGGTGGCAACCCTGAATGCAGTATTTAATCTTTAGTCTGTTTTTTGTTTAAGTGATTTAGTATACTTCATGACCTAAGGTACCACATTTGGGATATGGTACCTTAGGTTCACAATAGTCTCGGTGTAAATTTTTAACATTTTATTTTCGGCCTTTTTTAATTAGTAAGGAATTGTAGTTTGGCCCGAAAAGGTTGATCCCTTCCACTTTCTGATTCAGTTATACTCTCCCGCACACACGCACACACATGCACACACTCATGCACGTAGTGATGTGAAGCAAGAGAGGATGTGGGGGCAAGCCCCACTGAAATGAATGAGGCTGATTTATTCCTCACTTTTTTATACATTATGATGGCGACTTGGAAATTAATAATGGCCACCGATCAACTAACAATGGCCTTTTTAGTCAATCGGTGGCTCTTATTAATTTCAAAGTCATCATCACAATGTATAAAAAGTAAGGAAAAAAATCAGAGGATGGATGCCCAAGTGGCACACAGGTGCCCCTGTCTTGCAACTGCAAGCATTCCTGATGGGCAGAGGGCTGTAGCTACTGGATGGCACCTGCCCAAAGTGCAAGGCTCATTAATGTACCATAGTACACTGGTACCCACAATCCTTTACTCTATATGGTCTAATCAAAATTATTGTCTGTACCACCAACCAGAATGTTACTGTTAACAAAAAGGAGTAACCTTAGCTGCAGCTAAATGTAACTGTGTATCCTTGACTAATATGTACTAGTTTTGTATTAGGGAATATTGTTTAAACTAAAACTGACTTAAGTGCTCTACACTGTCTAACCTATAACAGACAGGAACCAAATAGATCTGATAGCCTGTTGCAGTGCATAGACTAACTGCAATACTGCTTAAAATGTTTAATTTACTATTAGGAGTTGTGTTTATGCCAGATGTGGGGAAAGTCCAAAAAATGAACAGAATTATGCCTGAGAAGCACCGGTGTCCCCCTGCCTATCCCCACTTGATCAGGTCTGAGAACCTTAGTAGAACACCAAACAAGGGGATTGTCTTGGTAGCTATTTATGGTATATCTGTCTACCTTTATGGGTAGATAACCTCCTGGGCCATCACTCTACTCAGAACTCGAGCTGGGCCAGCAGAAAGTCCACCTATCTCACTCTCAGGAATGCCCGACCTCTCAGGGGGGTGACTCCCTACTTGTGTTACACTGGCAAACTAGGAAGGGGGTTACTTATCTAATGTTCCGTGGTTCAAGGGAACATGGTCAAAGGGGTACATTCCTTGCCTTGCCAAAGCTATTAAACCTGATCTCAGTCCTGCTATTCATGGCAGGAGATATTGAACTGAACCCAGGACCTCCAGTGGCAAACTTTACCATTGGTTTCTCCCTTGATTTGAAATGGACCTCCCCAAAGGTCCTAAAAATAGCTCACATAAATATCTGTAGCTTGCACCCCAAAATACATGAAGTTCTGGAATGGTGGAGCTTTACAAACCAGACATCCTGGCAGTGTCAGAGACTTGGCTTATGTCACACATCCTAACACATAAGGTTGAAGTCACTGGGTACAATACATTCTGGAATGACAGGATAGGCAAAAAGAGGAGGAGGTGTACTCACGTATATCAGAGACTCACTGGACATGGTTCTCTCCTCCCTACCCTATGCGGATTGCATAGACAGTGAGTCCATATTTGTCAGGATTACCCTGGGTCTCACCAAGCACCTAACCGTGCGTTGCCTTTACCACCCTCCTAAGGTTGCTCTCCAAGCCTTTGAGTCTATAACCAAGGCTATAGCAGAAAGTGTCTCCACTGAACTGCTAATACTGGAGGACTTCAACCTTAACTGGGCCTGGACACTAAACAGGTATAAAGAGCCTCACTCCTGGAAGAGAACCTGGAAAAGGTCATCACCGAAACAACTAGGCCCAACGCCAAGACAGAAAACCACACCACCCTCGACTGGGTGATGGCATCCAATCCCCTAAACATCCAGGCAGCTGGCACCCTAGCTGATGCCTTGAGTGATCACTCTCTTATCTTCTGCACTTGGAAGAACAGAGCCCTCAAGGTACCTCCTAAGTTCCTGTCAGCCAGGGACTTCTCCAAGTTCTCTGAGGATGCCTTCTAGGGGTACCTCCAAAATATAGATTGGAGCCCCAATTAGCGACTGCCTAGTCTAGATGAAGCTTTGGAGTACTTCCAAAACTTCTTCTTCTCACCAGCCAACCAGTTCACTCCCCTGAGGAGGCTAAGAACTAAAGGCCGGTGTTATAAGTGGATCACCCCCGAGCTGAAAGTCATGATGATAAGCTGGGACAAGGCCTGGAAAAAACACAAAACCTCAACCCTCCCAGAGGACCTGGTGTCCTATAGAACCCTAAGGAACAAGTGCAAACAAGCAGCTAAGGCTGCAAAATGAGGGTATGTCAAGCATCTCCAACAGTCCAGCTTTGCTGGTCCCAAATAATTCTGGTCGCACATTAGTGTCCTGATAAAAGGCAGCGGTACCTCACCCCAAGGCCCAATACAACACAATGGCCACACACTGACTGAGGGACAAGAAGTTGCCTCAGCCTTCAATAAGCTTTTTCACGAACCTGGAGGACTACAAAGTGAGTCTCCTCCCAAGACCCCTGGGGCACCAACTCCTGGATATATGGAGCCCAGATAGACCACTCTTTCATTTAAGGTTGGTAAGGGCAAAGGAAGTGCTCCCCCTGCTCAAGGCCATCAAACAGAAAGGCTCAGCAGGTCCTGATGGACTAGACCCAAGACTGCTCAGGGTAGTCGCTCCAGCCGTAACACTTCTGGTCACTTGGCTCATTAACAGGTCACTAACCGAAGGGGCTGTACCTAACAGATGGAAACAGGCAAATGTGGTTCCCATCCATAAAGGGGATCTAGAGAGTCCATGGGCAACTAGTGGCCTATCTCTCTTCTATGGACAGTAGCCAAAATCCAGGAAAGGTTAGTCTACTGCCAACTCAGAGACTACCTGGAAACTAACAAATTGCTACTGCACACACAGCATGGATTTGGAAAAAAAACATGGGATGGACATGGCCTTTATCAGACTCACATCTGATATAATAACTGCCTTGGACAAGGGCACCCCACTGGGGCTGTTTTTATTGACCTGACCAAGGCCTTTGATTTAGTAGATCATGACCTCCTACTAGGCAAACTGTGCAACCTTGGTCTGGACCAGCACTCATTAACATGGCTCGGTAGGTACATGATGGGACGCTCACAACAGGCCAAGTGGAGAGGTGCTATATCCAAACCACTCACTCTCAAGGAAGGGGGTACCCCAGGGATCTATACTGGGCTCCCTCCAATTCACACTATTTTTCAATGACCTGAACAATCACTGTGGAGGATCCTTGCTGATCCAGTATGCAGACGATGCAGTGATCTTTCGATCCTCAGATAACCCTGTGGACATAGGAGCCCACCTACAATCGGACTTTAACTCACTAGAATCTTGGCTGGTAGAAAACAGACTAGTCTTAAATACCACAAAAACAAAGGCAACAGTTTTTGGTCCTAGAACTCCTGGTCAGGACTGAAACTCTCTACTTTCCATAGTCTCCTCTGCGGGTACCACTATCGAGATAGTGAAATCCATTAAGTATCTGGGTCTGCATCTGGACCAAGGCCTTACCCTGAAGCTTCATGTCAATCAGATAACCAAAACACTGCCCCAGAAACTTGGCTGGCTTACCTTCTGAATGCCCAGCTAGTTCCTGAGTCCAGGATAGCAATAGCTAACAGCATTCTGCTCCCAATTCTGACTTATGCTGCCTCTGTCATGCAGATTATGGGAAAACAGGAATACAATAGAATGCAGGTACTATACAAAAAGGTTGCCCGCTTCACCACATCATCCCATAAAAGGCCACACCACTTCGAAGCACTGGCCTCCTATACCTGGCCATCACTCACCAGCTGACTCCAGTACCCACTATTATGTAACACATTTAAGCTACTTGACTGCCCCCCAGACAGCTTACTGGGCTGCTGGTCCCAAAGAGAGCAGGCAGGCAGCTCCGAACCACTGGGAGAAATCTCCTGGAAGTGCTTAGGATATGCACCACTATTGGCACCAAATTCTTCACCCATGCAGCCCCAGTGCTGTGGAATAAGTTACCACAGCAATTGCAGGATGCAACTTCCCTGGGAGTCTTCCAATTCAGTCTACCAGCACACCATCTAAGGAACAGCACCTGCACTTGTGCTAGAACTCTGAACCACAGAGACAAGCTCCCTACTTACGATGCCCCAAGCAAGCCCAGACCTCTCCCAGTTCAGCGGGACTCAAGTATATTGTCTACAGTACAGTGTGTATGCCAAGTCCACTTCCCTTAACTAACTCTATTGTATTCCTAATGTATGAATGTCTAATCCACACTGTGTACTAAGACTTGAACTCTGCACTGTGCCAGCCAGATTGTAACCTGAAATGGTCAATGTACCTACTTGCTCAGTAAATTCTCTGTGTTTGAAATGCTCTTCTGTGTAACTAACTCTGGGTCACACCTGAAAAAGGTACCCTCGGGGCTCAGTGGGCCTACCTGGTTACCAAAATTGAATAAATAAATAAATGAGCTAATCACGTAGCAACAGTGGATGCAGAACATTATAAAGAAAAGTGCTTTTGTTAAACTGGAAGGGAGAGGTGGGGGCTGAAAGTGCCCATACAAAAAATAGGCCTAATGCTCAACTGCCTCAAATCACTAATAATTAGTAAATGTTCAATTATTCCTCAGTTTTGCTTTGGTTGAGATTTTCACATGCAAATGAGTTAGTTGCTAACCCCTTCTAGTTCTACCTACTGCTAATTAATTCTTAACAGGTTTTGCAGTTAGTCATTTATTTACCCGTTTCCTAATTAAGAATGAACTAATCCCCATGAATTGAATATTAGTTTGCCATTCATTAATGATTAGTTGAGCTTATGTAATAATGTATTTACAGTCAACACTCAACTTGTTAATTATTAACTGATAATTAACTATACACCACATAGTAATGTGGAGTTATTAGTTAAGAATAACCAGTTCTCAACCAACTCATTGTCACAGTGGTACTGCTAGAAACTGGGAGTCCAGCTGGTGTCTGGCTGATGTAGGTAAGCTGCAGGAGGACATTTACCCCTCACTGCAGGTGCCACACATCTGAATGAGGCACCCCGCACACCAAAAATGAGTCTCTGTCTGGGGCAGAGCCCCTTCCCTATGGTACCATCCTGGGAGGTAGGCCCAAGTGTCAACAAGAGGCAGAGGTAAGTTCCAGGGTAGGTTAGTGATGGGGCTGGTTTAGTGGTCATGACTGATGGGACTGGCTGGCAAGAGTATGAAAAGGAACAACAGATAAACTTCATACCTTTCCATGTTCATTTGTAGACAGCGGTTTAAATCTATCTTAAAAGTCAGGTCCTTGCGGCATTTCCCAGAAGTGCACCAGTTGTTTGGCACTAGCCTGTGGGTGTGGCAGCTCCTGGGCTTTTGGTGCAGGGAATCCCTACTTTTAAACACAGTTGGGCACGGGGCCCCTGACAGATACAGAGTTTACCGCAACCCTAGATCGCCACAAATTGCGGCGATCTGAAGGCTCTTTGAATACCGAGCCCATAGATTCTATAGACACACAGGGTCTGGTTATTTTGTATTGTCTGCCCTGATCTTTCTGGCCTATTCAGACACCTCTGACCCTTCAGGTCAGTGGCATCCCATCCTCCTCTCGTTCCTCTAGCGGATTTGCCCTTATGTCTCTCTCTCATGCATGCTTGTAATTTTGTAGTCTTTGTGCGCATCACCTCTTCTTGTACTCCGTTTCCATCATCCGTGACCCTTTCTGTGTAGTATTTTCTCACATCCCTCCTATGCTCCCCCACCCAGCTGCATTGCTTGTCCCCTTGTTATACTGCCTTCTTTCCTCTGAAACAGACACCCTACCAGGACCTTGTTCACCCCTGTGATGTACTTAGATCCCCTCTTGCTCTGCTCTCCTCCAGGAATTACATGTTGAGGTAATGCAGCCTTTCTCTATACAGCTTTTCGTGCAGCCCCTTTACTATTTTGGTAGCCCTCCTCTATACCACTTCCACCCTGCCAATGTTTGTTTCAGAGATGCAGACTCAGAACTAGACACATTACTCCATGGTGTGGGGGGTCCACCAGTGAGTGACACAGTGGCAGCACCACCTCCCAGGTCCTCCAGCCCATCATTCCTGTGGGCTGTGTATGTCCCTGATGCTGGCTAGTTCCCCTGCCCCATTACTAGCTCCTATCACCTGGATCCCACATTACCTGTGTCTGGGGGGGTTCTGGCTTATCTCTGCAGGGGGGACACCTTTCCTGGGGGGGGCACACAGGGGAGAGGCATGATGGTCCCTGATTCCTCTGGAGGTTCAGGCAGAGGAGGGGGGGCAGGAGTGGTGCACCCTGGTGACTGCAGTGTGCTAGGATTACAGATGTCGTCTAGCTGGCTGTGACAGGCATTTTTCGGTTTCTGTCCCATCCACCTCCCACTAATGCATGTGGCTGCAGAGGCGTCCTGGGGCGGGAACATTTGGCAGCATGTGGTCACACAGGCCGGCAAGAACATTGCTGCAACCCTCCACTGGGAGCTGTTGTAGAAGCACTGCAGGGCAGCCCTCCCTTGGGAGGGATGCATCCAAAGGACTCTCTGAACTCTCTCCTTCCAGGCCTCCGCTTCCAACATCTGGGCTTGTGGCACAACCGTGGGTTGCCAGCATATCAGAGAGATGAAATATTGCTCAGTGCCACAGAGCTGGCTGAATGATGTTTAACTGTGATACTTTTATTTTAATAATACAAGACAGGGTGTGTGTCTGTTATAGAAAATATGCATGCCAACAGTGGCTGCAGGCATGAGACGCAGCCAAATGCTTATGACACTTTAGGCATGCGCATAATTCTGCAACAAATGCACACCTGTTGTATAATATTGGTCTTATAAAATGGCTGAAAAAAATTGACTCACATTTCCATTATTGTTAATATAGCTTATTTGGAAGACTTGCACTGTATAATTCTTCTACTTCTTAAAGTACTCACAATATTGAAGTCTTACTAAGGAATACCAAAACTCCTATTTATGTTTAAATAGTCATTTGTAAGTAATAACACATGACGGTATGCATTATGGTGGTATAATCGCATGCCTCAGGTGTGCTGTTAGGCATAAGGCACAGCAGAGTGCCCTTAAATGCACCTGAGAAGTGTGATTACTATCATCATAATAGCACACACTGTTGGGTCTTATTGTTTGCATCAAATAAAATTTCTATTCAGTAGAACACAATCAGAAAGCATTGCACATATGAAACCCAAAAGGCTGGGGCCAGCCGTGTCTCAGTGCTAGCGCTATTGCCCACCACGCCAACAACATGTGTTTTAGAAGTGCACCCGGGTTGCTGGTGGTCGTCCAGGGAGGGAGAGGATGGAGCATCCGCTGTACTGTATTGCTCTCCTCTCACTTCTTTTTAAACTGTTTTCAGTGTGACCGGAGTGCAGAGTGAGACCAGCAGTGAAGACTTTCCCACAAAGTGCTTCATGTCAGAAAATACACACTGCCAATGCCAGTTCTTAAGTGCTGGCACACAGCTTCAGTTCTCTAATGAAACACCGTAATAACTGGGTGTGACATCACAACAAGTTATTACTGCATTTGAAAGCAACTAAACTCTTGTTGATAAAGCGGCTCCCCAGTTATTATGATTTCTTTACTCAATAACAAGAGAAATGTATACAAAAATGCATTTGACATTCATTTATGCAAAAATGCAAACCACCACCTAAAAGTGGTCGGATCAGTGTATATGAAGCTGGGATATAGAAAATCAGTACTGTACCAGGCACATTCCTTAACAGTTACTGCTGTTGGCCTTCTCTCAAAACTGCATCTTTAGATTAAGTCTGCTTGATGTTGAAACATCAATATGCGCTACTGGTCCTGTGGGCGATTTTGCCCTGGCTTTCATGTCATTCTTAGCCGTTTACATTCCTGGAAGTTAAGTTCTGTATGGCAGTGTTGCATTGCAAGTTATGAATTGGACTCCACATAGAATTGCTGCTTATCACAAAAGGTACTGTTTAAAGCCCCATATCTGATAGCACTTCTGCGAGGAGATAAACAGCAGTAACCACAAAGAAAAGTACAGTACATACTTTCTATAGCCCAGCTTCATATGCACTGATACGACCAGGTGGCATTTCCTTTTTACACAAATAAATGCCAAATGCATTTTTCCACACATTAATCAGACTCATGGTACTGTATATACTGTTTTTGGTGCTGATCCGACTCTTGACTGGTGTCGTGCAGTTTTTTGCATTACTTTGATATTTTTCCCTGGGTATACATGTACCAATGTGGTGACTGAGGTACTGTTGTGTGACAATAAAGATTTCTTACCTGGCTCCTGGGGACTGTGGGATGGGGCTGGGGTGGCTTGAGGGAACATCCGGTTGTACCTGTAAAATAAGAATAGCGAAGGGGTCACAAAGGATCTGCAGCTCTTTAGTAACTAATTGGGACAAATGAGGAACTCTAAACATAAAACAATACTTTTCTGATACATGTGGGCAGCGTCCTCCAATGCCGTGGGTGGTGTTTTATTGTTAAACTGGACCTGCAGACAAAGTGGAAAACAGGTTAGTAAGATAGTATGACTAATAAAAATACCGATCAGCTGTGTCGGGTGGAAAGGGATTGCACTGAGGAGGGGGTAAAGTGGGTTGATCAGGAAGATACCAGTATCACAATAGTGACCCAGGTTTCAGAACTTGGGCCACTTGTGGATGTCAGCGTGGAGGATATACACAGGATTCAGTGTCCCTGGGCTCTCTGTCCTCTGGGAGGGGTGCAAACTGCTCCACTCACCGACTCCCACCGGGGGGGGGGTAGGATGGAACCACCAGCTTTCACATACCTGCAACATTGACAGAGTGATTGACTGCCGAAGTGACTGACAGTCAAGAGGTGGATGTTCATCCCCTTTCTAGCTCCATCATGGAGGAGGAAACCTGCGTGTGTGGTGATGGTGTGGGGCAGCTGAATGCAGCAGGGGCCCATTGCTGGTGTGGGGCCTACAGCGACCAGACCTTCATCCTGTCAGGTACACTTTTCCCTTCTGTCTAGTGGTAGCCCCCACCCTCCAAGCACCCACCCTGTATATATCTATCACTGGTGGCTAGCAGCATCCACTGCCCCCACCCCCAAAAACAACTGTCCCCTTGACATGACAATATTACCTGCATGTCTAGAGGATCCTCCCCCTTGCACACCTGTCACCTCGATGGTAATATTTAACCTAGTGTCTAGTTGCACCCCCCCAAAGACCCGTTCCCCATACTTACCCTGGTGTCTAGAAACAACCCCCCCAAACACCCATCCCATTGACTGCAATATAGTTCATGGTGTCACATCTAACAAGATCAGACATCTACACATCTTAATGTAGGTGCCACTCAACATCAGCTAATCACCAGCTGTACATTGGAAATCCCACCAAAGTTATCTGTACACCAGTCATGCACCTGATCTATGCTACCCAGTATCCTCCTAGCCTCACAACATGGTGCCATGGCACAGCCTCAGTGTAGGAACCCTCCTTGTTTACATGGAAAGCACAAAGTGAACTTGTGGGACAGTCTTTCTCCCTACAGAAATGAAAATAAAGTAAATTGCTCCAGTCCTACCTGTTCCTAGAAGTAGGGGAAAGGGTCTTCCTAGTAGTGCAGACAGTTTCATCTCATCCCAGCTCATCCCAGTGCTGCCTCCATAGGTTGCTCCAATGACATTTCCCTGCAACAGAAGTAACACAGCAGCTCAGCTGAGAAGTGGCTTGTTTTTGCTTGGTATCCTCCACTTTGCTGCAGGTGTGGCAAGAATTGTTAGAGATAAATAAACTGTACCAACCAAAAATCCAATAACTTTCCCATCTAGGCAAGGAGTCGTCTCCAGCTTAATCACATATTCATAAGACTGGGTGTGTATGGGTAATGGGGTGAGCCTTACACTCAGACTTTTCAATCTGTCCTTCTTCCTGAACAACTTCTGCCTGATGAATGAAGAAGCTGACTTTGGAACCTCTAGCAGCGAGAGATCCCTGTTCAAGGGACTTCTTGGATGGCATCCATGGACCAAGAAAAAGGGGGTGTACCCTGTACTGTTGATACAAAGGCTGGTATTGTAGGCAAATTGAACAAATGGAATGAAGAGGTCCCAAGTGTTGTGAGTTTCATCCAGGTACTTGGAGAGGGTGTTTAGGATGGTAGACATAGTTCTTTCACTCTGTCCATTACATTGCGGATGATAACTTCTTGTGTGTGTCATTTTAATGTCAAGAAGTTGCACGCTTCTTGAACAATTATTGAAAGGTAGTTAGTGCCTCTGTCTGAATTCAGGTACGAGGGGGTACCTTTACGACAAAGAACAGTGTTGAGGAAGGCATTTGGTACTGTAGTGACTTTTATGTCTTTTGGGGGGAATTAGTTCCAAATACTTTGTAAAGTAGTTCACAAAAATAAGAATATATTTGTTGCCAGAGTCAGAGCATGTTGGTAATGGTCCCAGAATGTCTGTACTAACTCTTTACATAGAAACATAGAAGTTGATGGCAGATAAGGACCTCAAGGCCCATCCAGTCTGCCCATTTCTTTTTCTACCTTATGAATGTGCCATCGGCCTTTGCTCTGTCAATGGCCTATCTATTCATACTCTTCTGTATCGCTCCCTTATGCCTATCCCATGCCTGTTTGAAGCCCTGCACTGTATTCATATCCACACTTCCTGAGGTAGGCCATTCCATGCATCCACCACCCTTTCTGTGTGTGAAAAAGAACTTCCTCACATTACCCCTTAATCGGCCTCCCTCTAATCTCATGTTGTGTCCTCTTGTCCTGCTATTTTTCTTATCTTGAAACATGTTAGACTCTTTCACCTTGTAAATGCCCTTAAGATGAATGCCTAGAGTGGAGTGTCAGTACTGGGATATCGGGGGGAGTGGTGGCTAGTGGCAGTGGCCAGAGCTGGGCCTAAGACTGGGTCCATTGATTTCTAATGTGGGCAGTGAAGAGTCTGTAGAAAGAGCATGGCCTATACAAGCCCAGGATGCCAGCTGGTTCTGAATATTGATGCCCCTTCTCCCTTTTTGGCTTCAGCCACAGAGGTGGAGACACCTTTGCCTGGGTCCTCCAGAAGTGTGCAAACCACAGAAATATTCGAGCCACAACAGAAGCTGGTGCTGACCATCACAAAACCTCATTGTTTGGAGGCAAAATATGAAGCACCAGCATGGTTTGAGCTTCTGCTGTCTTACTCCTGACACAGTTATACAATAAATTCCATTACGTAACTGTTTTTTTTTCTTGTGGACCATGAGTGATTTAACGTTTGTGTGCATTGTGCAATAGCTTGGAATAAAAGTCCTACTACAGTACTGGCCATCCTGTTAGCATGCATTTCATCTACTGCTTATGCTTATTACGGCCCTGCACTCCATTCAACGAAGACCTCAGATGCCCTGGTTTCCTACGGGGAGGCAGCAATGGACAAAGCTATTCAAATGGTTAAAGCCTGGGAGGTCACACAGCATCCAGATGAAAACACTGCTCTAACTTACTTCACTAAGGCCTTCAACTATGCCTGCGACCTATTTGCCCCCATCACCACATCTAGACCAAAAAAACGGGCTGCTGCATGGATATCCCCTGCACTGATCCAGCAACTAAAAAAGAGAGACAATCTTTGGCACATAGCAAATGACTCTGGTAGGGTGGCAGACAGGCAAGCCTATAGGGCAGCCTGCAACCAGTGCACCTGGACCATCAAACAAGCGAAAGCTAAATACTATCAGGCTGCTTTGACATCCTCCTGGGGCTCAGCCAGAGCCTTCTGGGACAATATTAAAGAACTGAATGGCAAAACCCGCTCCCCCCATCCGTCTCAGATTGTCATAAATGGGGCAGTCTCGAAGGACCAAACATGTATTGCAGACTGCCTTAATAAAACTTTCACGGACTTAAGCGCAGTTCTCCCTGCCTAATTCTTTGACCCGGTTCCAACGCCCACCCACACTCACACCTCCGGGCCGCAATTCCACTTCTGGACGATCTCACCCCATGATGCCAAACCTTTTCTTCTAAAATCCCTCGCCTCTCATAACCCAAGTAATGACCCTCTTGACTCCAGGATGCTCCGCGTCACGCTGGATGTCATGCTAATCCCCCTCACACTTGCCATAAATAAATCCTTATGCCTAAGCCAATTCCCAGAAGCATGGAAACAGGCTGAAGTAACCCCCATCCATAAGTCTGGGGACCGAACACTACCAAATAACTACAGGCCCATCTCCATTCTCCCCCACCTCTCCAAAGCCTTGGAAAAAATAGTATCCACTCAGCTCATAGAATACCTATCTAAATATGACATCCTATGTCCTGAGCAGCATGGGTTTCATCCAGGCCACAGCACGTCTACTGCCCTTCTGGAATTCTCCCACCACATACACTCTGCGCTTGACAATGGTCAACTTGCAGGGGCAGTTTTCATCGACCTATCTAAGGCCTTTGACACTGTGTGCCACCCCCTGCTGTTAAACTCCCTAAGCCAACTGGGATTCTCATCCGGCCCCCTGAATTGGTTCTCAAGCTACCTGCACAACAGGTCCCAAAGAGTTAAGCTAAATAGGACCCTCTCCACCAACCTACCAGTACTCTCAGGGGTCCTGCAAGGCTCCATCCTTGGACCCACAATTTTCAGTCTATTCCTAAACACCCTCCCAAGCTCCTGTTCCAACAAAATACTGCTCTATGCTGATGATGCAGTGATCCTAGCATCACACTCAGACCCACTCCTACTCCAATGCACGCTGCAAAGCACCTTCCTCCAAGCTGAAAAATGGTTCAGTAACCATCGGCTAGTCCTGAACCTGAAAAAAACAAAGTCAATGCTGTTCCCACATCGGCAAAACAGCGCCAAGGATACTCCTCTTCTCATCACCACCAGCAAGCTCCTCCCACTAGAACAGATAACAACATATAAGTATCTGGGCATCACCTTTGATGCAGGCCTTACATTCCACGCCCACCTAAAAGCCCTGTCATTAGCCATGAACTCCAGGATTGGCCTCCTCTACCGCCATAAAGATTGCCTCCCAGAATCTGCCTTAAAATTAGCCATCACCTCATCTGTGTTGTCCCTGGCAGACTACGGAATTCCAATATATGCAGCGGCTGACCCCTCCTCCCTGTCAAAAGTCCAGACCTCTATTAACAAAGCCTGTAGGCTCCTGACCGGTGCCCACAGCAGAACACACACCTGTCTGCTATACTCCACCGCTAACATACTCACTCTTGAGGAACGGCTGAAATACCACACCTGCCTACTGGCCAAAAAATCCCTGTCTGGGTTATGCCCACCAGGGGTCTCTGCATCCCTGCATCTGGCTGTCTGGCCTACGCTGACCCGTAACTCTACCAAAGCCACCTTCCTAGTACCCAGGGCAAGGACCTCTCTCTGCCAAAGATCCTTTCATCATAAAGCTCCGGCCTGGTTTTAACTCCCTTCCTGAGGCAATCACAAAGATCCCCGGGATTGGCCAGTTTAAAATAGCCCTCCGTCAACACATTATTGACAGCCGATGCTGTAAATGCCTGTAGTGGACCATAACCCTGTCTCATATAGCCCTAAGCCCTCTGGGTCCCATAGACGACTGGGTAATGGTACAATTGAACAACTGTAACAACGGTGTTTATATAATGGTGCGTGTAACTCAACGTATGTATGTATTTATATAACGATGCCTGTAACTCTACGTGTGTATGTATGTATCTCACCTGTATGTAACCTCTGTCCTAAACCTCACTTAATTGTTGTCTCCCCCCCCCAAGACGAGGTACCTTTGTAAATGAGTCCCTGACTCAAAGGTTGTAAAACTGATTATTTCAATAAATAAATAAACAAATAAATAAATAACCAGCCCTAAAAGTCTAAGAACTGCCATTCTGCCAAGTTACCTGCCTAGGTGAAATGAAGTTCATCAACTCATGAACTTTCATGAGCATTCATGCATGGTTCATGAACATCCATCAAAGTTCACCGACTGTTCTCATCAACACAAAGATCATGCTATTGCTAAACCTTTAAAGAGCCATGATGAACCAAGACAGAAATCAGTTTGCATAACTGATCGGCATATCAGAATGCACTGTTTTCAATTGTAGGAATTATAAAGCATCATAACATCAGAACTTTTTCAGTTTAGGAGTGGAAATATGTGTTGTACAAGGCATTTAACTATTTGAGCACTCACAAGGATTAACATTTAAACACACATTTTAAAAGAAATAAGATTCTGCTGATATAAATAGCAATATGGACTTTCTGCTTATGAAAGGAAGGTGAGCAGTAGTCCCATTTGAAAGGACAACAGAAAAAAAGAAGTATAAGGTAGGTTACTATTTCTAAAATGTGTGGTAAGAAAAGCACTTCATCAGAAACTGTTGAATTTGTTAAAAGAAGGCAACTGGTATGTTCAGTTGCTTAGGTTGTGTGCTAATGCAACTAAGGGTTGAACAGGTCTACCTCTGATTTGTACTTAGGACAAAATGTTTTTGAGAATATGGCTAAAAAAGCACTGCCTGATTAAACTATTTTTTTTTTTTTGGCCTAGACCCTCAGCACCATCCACCCAACAGGCGGATGCTCTTCAGCTCCCCAACCCTGCATGCCCCCCCCTCCAAGCCCGGGCTTACCCCCCTGGTAGAACCGCTGGGTGGGTGCCCCCTTCCCAGGACATATGGTCTCAAGACCTGGTTTACCCCCCCAGGATGGGGCCATGGGAGTGGGACCCGCTCGCGGACCATTGTCTCAAAGGGGTGGCGGTGGAGGTGGGCGCATCACTCACAGGCCTGGATTTTGTGGATGCTGCAATTATCCACCAGAGGCAGGACATGCAATGACATCAACGGGCATGCCCAATGTCCATCCCTGCCTCTATGACGTGTGGCTTCGGCACTTGCAGCACCCCAGCCTCCGCCAGGGGGCACTGATGCACCAAGAGCTCCTTCCCCCCAGAGAAGGAGAGTCGCCAGGGGGCACTCAGTCCTTCTCCGCCCCAGCCATCCCTTCAACTCTTGGGCCTATTCCCAAACCTGGGTCATCGATGTCACAAGTGGATGTCTTGCTGCCATGCTGGCGGGCCAATTAAACTATTATTAAAGCAGGGTATTTCAGAGTATTTCTGATAGCAAAAATATTGATAAAAATTGTTTGTAAAAAGTCAGTGGAGGAGTTTCATGAACTTCAATGGACCTTTATGAGCCTTTATGTTCATAAACGTTCATGAACACAGGAGTGCAACTGCCTGTGCCATTTAATATTCATGAACATTCAAAGTTGATTTGATGCTCGCTTGATGAATGTTCATATGCTAAATTCATGAACTGTTTGCAAATAATTCATGAACATTCACAAATGATTCATGATCAGTTCAGCTGGGCAAACCCTCTGGCATACTGGTGGACAAGCCAGACCCTAACTTCTCTATCTAAAGGGCTCATGCCTACAATCACCTCCTAGAGTACATCTTACAGGTCAGTGTGCCTGGTCAATATATTGTACATAATTCTTCCAGTTTGAATTTAATATTTATACAGGATAGAGATCATTGTGTTTCTGGCCCATTTCCAGGATCATCCTAATTGTATATGTCACAATTAAAATACATATTCTATAAACATGCCATCTTGTGAATAAACATTTAAATACATCATGCAACTAGTTTATAAACTTGACATTTATGATAGAAGCAAGAGTCAAGGGCTTTAAAAAATGAAGACATTAGGCAGGATTCACAAAGAAGATGTGCTTGGTGCAACTCAGATGTGCCGGTGCAAGTCAGATGCGCTGAGGCCATGCATAGCCATTCATAGAGGCATGCACCATGCCAATCACCAAGCGCAACACCACTGTGAATCACCACAGGACACAACGGTGCAACCACAGATGCGCCAGCACAACCAGTGATGCACCAGGGCAGGCAGGATGCCCTGCAGCCACACAGGGGAGCCAGCAGAGCAACTGGAGCAAAACAGCAGTGCAGGAGGAGCAACCACAGAGCTGGAACAAACAGACCCACAGACACAAGTGTAGAGTAAAACATGTTTATAAAATGTAATGGACACATAAGCTGTACAAACCAAATGTCAGAAAAGGAACAACAACATCCACTAATGGGGAAGAGGGGGAGCAGGAACTGGAAGGAGGACAAGAAAGGGACAGAAACAGGGGACAGGGTAGGGTAACTATCTACCCGGGATGTCCCCCAGAAAGTGGCAGAGGGACACTAGAGGCACCCTGACCTGCCACGCAGCACCCTGGCATGGACTGGAAGGTGCAGCATGACTCCCAGCAGGACAGCTGACAGGCGCTGAACAGTCCATGAGAGAGGGCGCACAGCTACCTGGATGGCCACATGGATCCTCCAGTCCACATCTACTGATGCAGCACCATCACCACCACCACCTGGAACAGCACATTGTGATAGAACACCTACAGCAAATGACAGAAGGAACACACACTGAGGGCCAGAACGTGGAACATAACCCTATCCACCACTGACCACACAGAACCAGAAAGACTGTAATCATGGAAAGTGGTACTCTCCCACCCCCAGCAGGGCACCGGGTCTGGCACCCAAGTATCGCCAAAGACACACCTCAGCTGTGTCCGCGGCATGCTGCCTGGCCCCTGGTCCTGCAAAACACAGCAAACAGCACCATGAGCAAACATTGCCACCATGCAGGATGCAGTGCCCCAGCCCCGCCCACCGGGGCGTGGCTATGCAACAGACAGTGATGCCAGGCAGTGAAGCACTCGGTGTTAGCAGGCACACACAGCCATGCCCTGCCCCCCCGGCACCAGGACAATGCAGCACGGGAGCAGCATGAGGGCAGTGATATACACACCTAGCATGTGCCACATAAGGGTACAGCTGAAGAACACCTACCTGGACGTGGCAGTGCACCCCTGCGTGCATGGAACCACAGTCATGCAAGCTGCTCTGGATCCTGCCTCTGAAGGTCACCATATTGATACCTGCACTGCTCCCCTGTGCATGGCATCCCAGTGCGGCGCACAATCCACGATGCAATGGTGGCCCACAACTGGGCCCTCGGCACATGGAGGTCCTCCTGTCTAAACAGGCATCCCTCCACAGCCATGACCTGTGCTACAAGATGTAACAGTTCTAACTGTGACCAGTTCATGGCTCTAGGCACCATTCACCCAGCCCTAGGCATCATACACTGTAATTAGACAGTGGCAAGGTGCAAACAGGAAATGTGCCGTCAACCGAATGTTTTGCGCTGCATGAAACAGTGAGGCATGTGCAGCACAGTGTGCACTGGACATGAAGCATGAATGGGCACTGGTGTTGAACCGGTGCATGCGCACTACCACCACACAATGGCACTGCATGGCCAGGACATGGTCACGCATGAGTGGTGTGCGTACGGGCGCCATGTTGTGCACGGCAAATGCCATGAACGTGTACTGCGCATAGTGCACGATCCTTGGGGAGGGTCGGATCAGTGCTGCATGGGCAGTGCATTGTGGGGCATGCTGTAAGATACAGAACACAGCACCATGATCATCAGGTGCGCTATGGCGAACCGAGCAGCAGCAGAATGGCACATCATGGGAGATGCACCGTATCACTTGGACACCATGCATGCACAACGAATGTGTCATGTAAGATGACCCCAAGTCATGCAGATGCATCACCCAGGCTACGCATGCATTGGGAATGCGCTGTAAGGTAATTGGTGCATCACACAGATGCTCTGTGCAAAGTGAGGTGAGCTGGGAGCAATTATGCTATTCAGAGAGAATGCGCCCCAAACAGCCTCATCAACCTTGCATGGGCAACTCAGCTGATTAGCATCTCATTAACAGGTGCTCAGGCCTCATTTGCATGCCCTGAGCCATAAATGCTCCCAATTCAGCAGGCTGAGTCCAGGACACTGAGAGAAGTCAGTACCTACAGGGTGAGTATGCAGCCATGTTTACAGGGTTACAGCACACACTGGTGTGCCTGCATCAGAGCGTGCATAACTGATGGGACCCCTGTACACCGCATGTGGAACCAGACATCCATTTGGTGGTACCCATGGCAAACCATGTTGTACAACTGCAGGGATGTATCCACGGGGCGACAATGGACTGGTCCCTGCCAAGTCCACAGCGGATGACGGGGTCACTGGGACACACATAGCACAGCACGTACAGAGCACTGTTGCCAATCTGTGGTGCGGCTGGCATTGCACCAAGGTGGTGCAATGTGGGACGGGGGGATGCAACATGTACAGAGGACCACACAATGTACACAGGGACACAGTGATGGGACATATGGTTGGGGGTGGACTGCACTGTGAAGTGGATGCAGCGCCATGCCACAAGTAGGTACGTCACACAGTGCAACACCCATGCAGGCGCAGTGTCACCACTGCCAGCACGCACACTGCTGCTGCCCTAACAGTGCATGCCATCACATGGCAGCCCCCCCTCCACCCTGCAGCTGTCGCAGGGGTGGCACCCAGGTATGATGTGGCACCATAGTGGCAGAACACATGCTGCAGGGGTATTGGGACATACCCACGGCAGACTGGTCGGTGTCACACACTCTGTGGTGGCTACACAGTACCCTAACCATGGCCTGGGTGCCGTGTGGGGCACTTATGCCATCCCACATGGACCATAAACCACGGTGCATGTCCACCTGTGCTCGGCTGCCCACACGCGGACCATGGCACAGGCCACGGGCAACACAACCAAAGTGAGGCTGCAGACAGTGGGAGATGGGCGCGGGTCCATGTGTACACATGGGCAGGTCTGACACCAGGTTGCTTCTCCCCACAGTGTTCGACATGTCTGAGGAGGCAGGTGCCACCACCAGGCAGCAACCAAACTTCACAAAGGACGAGGAGAGGGCACTCAATGAGGCATGCCACCTACGCCTGGATGTACTCACTGGCAGGGGTGGCAGCAGGATGGCACATGTGGAGGGCTGGAAGGAGGTGGCTCGGCACATGAATGCGATGGCATCATTCAACCACATGGTGCAGGAGTGCCGTAAGCATTGGGATAATGGCCGATGGAGGGCCAAGGAATGGGTGGCCAGCATCCAAGCATCCCTGTGGTGGACAGGGGAGGACCTAGCTTGGTGGAACAGCTCAGCCCCAACGAGGCCCTTCTGGCCACAAGTGTGTCGGAGACAGCCATGCATGGCATCCCAGGGGGTGGCTTCAAGATGGGGGGCAGCCCATCACAACATGGTGAGTAGCTGTGTATCCTGTCCAGGCCCTGCCATGGACAGGCGTGCGTACCCAGCAGTGTGTTGCTGAATGTGCTGTGTGTCATGTGCATCCTGTGCATTAACCATATTTTCCTTTCTGTCATCCACAGCTCCATCGCAACTCCAGGGCATGGCCATGGCCGACTGTGCAACCTCCATGGGCGATGATGTGGGCCCACCCCGTGGGGCCGATGACACTAACGTGGGCGTGTCTGCACCTGCAACATCCATGCTCTGCACACCACCGGTCATGGTCCCTGTGGCAGAGGACCCTGCGGGCCCCTCCACCAGCACTGGTGGTACTGAAGTTGGGTACATCACATGGCTGGGGGGCTTGGCTGGGTTGTCTGATGCTGACCTGAATGAGGTGGTGGACATAGCAGATGCACTAATCGTACTCACCAGTGGCTTGCAGGGTGAGAGCATTGGCCCCGATCCATGTTCCACTGTCAGCGGAGCCACTGCCATGGTTGATGGTGGTGCACACGGCGCAGGGATGCCTGTGCACAGGACCCTGGGTGCCAATGGCATTACCATCATGCTGGACACTGGTGCAGCAGCAGCACAGCTGCCTGGGACTGTGTGTGCCATTTCTCCTGCACCGCTGCCCAGCACAGTGCTGGCGTAGTCAGTGACATCCAGGCAGGGTCGCCAGTGTGCATGCATCCGCTACAGTTGGCCCGGTGGATGACATACATGGACAGCAAGCAGCTGTGCTCAGTCCAGACACACTCACAGCACACCCTGACAGGGTGTGTCCACTGCCCATGGATGACCCTGGTGAGGTCGACCCATCCCCAGTACGTCGGCGCCGCCACCATGCCGCATCACCTGCCGATGACATGGGTGTCTACCTTGACCTGTTGTGGGCAACTGTGGACCATCAGGAGGCACTCCAGGTGGAGTTCTGGAGCCACAGAGCCATCATGGTCCAGAAGCATGAGTCCGCGGTGGCATGGCATGCTCAGATGCTGGCTGAGACACACGTCATGTGGGTGGGAATGACCACAGCCATGAAGCAGATTGTGGCTGCTGTGGAGGCAGTGGCTGCATCCACAGCATGCCGTGGACAAAGTGCATCCAGCTGGACATCCAGGAGCATGTCCTGGACACCATGACAGTGGGGCAAGGTGGGCCCCCTGCTGCTGACCCCATCGCCACTGGCATCCAATCCCAACAGCCATGGCTCAGCTGATGGGTGTAGGACAGCCACCCAACTGAGCACCCATTCATGGTCTCAGTGAAGCACCCCTGAGTGGTCCCTGGGGACACCCCCTGAGGCTGGTGGTGCACCCCCATCACCAGCGGCCATGGCAAAGGCCGCCCACATATCCATGGTGGTCGTGGGGCAGCCCTGTGATGTCCATGCCCAGGGGCCTGTGGTGGTGGGTGGCATGCCCGTGCATACCGGCTGCCCTGCAGGTGGTGCCAGTGCCACTGCCACTGTGTGTGGTGGTCACCAGCCACACTTTTGCCCTGGCACCCCCCTGTGCTGCCTGTGCAGGTTTTCTGGAGTGTTTGTGTGTACTGCTGTCGTGCCGTGTGTCATGGAAATGATGAGTGCATTATGGTGCTTGCAGTGCCCATGTGATGGCAGCAGTGCACACTGACCTGTGACAGTGTGGGCATGGCCTGTGTGGTTCTGGGGTGGTGCATGCATGGTGTCTGTGTGTGAGTGTGTATGTCCCCACTGTGTGCATGCACCTGCATGTTCACCCCTGTATGGCATTCGGTGCCCGCTATTCCTCTGTCATGCTGTTCCTACACTGTGGTGCTCACACCTGCACATGTACCAACCTGCGTACTCACCTGCGTGTCCCGAAGTGTTCCACCACCACTCATGTGTGGTATGCCCATGCCCTTGCCACCAGCCTGGGATCCCTGCACCCATGCCCGCATTCTTCACCATAGTCCCCAGGATGTGCCCCTGCCACGCCTTCCCCCACCCCCTCCTCCTCCCTGGAACTGTTGCCCTCACTGGCCTCGACAGGTATCCCATGGTCATGGGCCATGTTGTGTAGCATACAACAGGCCAGGAATATGCCACAGGCCTTCTCAGGGCTGTACTGTAGGGCACTACCTGACTGACACAGGCACCGGAAATGCATCTTCAGCATGCCAAAGACACGCTCGATGATGGCGCATGTCACGATGTGTGCCTCATTGTAGTGTTCTTCCACCACTGTTCGGGGTCGTCGAATGGGGGTGAGGTGCCAGGGCCACAATGGGTATGTGGTGTCACCTGTGAGGGTAAACATGTCTCCATTAGTACATGGTGTTACACTGTGGTGTGTGCCCTTACCCTGTCCCACCCTCTGTGTTGTGTGCCCCTGTCCTGCTCCCCCGCCCATGCAGCCGCATGCCTGGTGGTCCTGCATCCCTGCCCTGGCTGCCCCTGTATGTCGCTGTCCATCTTGTGATGCACATCAATCTCATGCCACCCTGCATCCACCTATGCACCCTTCCACACTGCTGCTGACCCAGTGCCGTCATGCCTGCAACTGCCTGCCCACAGCCCACCCCATGTGTCCTGGACATGGTGCCACCCTTTGCTGCTTGTGCTCGGTCACATGTACCTAACAGGTGTCCATTCTGGATGTCCCCAGCCTCGAATCTCATGCAGAGTGCCGACTGGTGCCATATGTATGCATCATGTGTGTTCCCAGGGTGTGTGGCACAGACATTGGTGATGCACCCCGTGGCATCGCACACCACCTGGCAGTTCACTGAATGGTACCCCTTTTGATTCATGTATGTGATCCTCTCCTCACCAGGTAGTGCACAGATTGCCACATGGGTGCAGTCGATGGCCCCTATGACACCTGGCATGCGTGCCACCCTGTGGAACCCCTGCATGGCTTTTGTCTTCTCTGCCTGTGTGCTGGGGAATTTGATGTATTCCGAAGCATGCAGTAGCAGTGCAGTGAGGAACTGTATGAGGAGATGGGATGTTGAGGCCTGTGATATACCAGTGGTGTCCCCAGTAGGCCTTTGGAATGTTCCCATGGTGAGCAGGCAGATGACCATTGTCATCTTGGTCTCCACCAAGATGGCATGACCTCGTGCGGTGGGTGCCTGCATCACATCATGGCACAGCTCACATAGCTGCCTCAGCATGGCCCTGGTGAGGCGGTATCACTCAACTGTCTCCACCTCTGTTAGCTGCTCGAAGGACAGCCAGGTGCAGTACTGCCATGGGGCTGGCCGTCTCTGTCTGGTTCCACTTTCCCTCTGACTATGGCTGTGCGCTGCTGTCGTCATTCTATTGATGGCCTACTGGTGTACTGGACTTAAATCCTCTTCCTTTGTACTGATCTTTCTTTGGCACATCTTGGATTTGCACTGGATTTGCTCCATTGATGCAACCTGGTTGTGCTCTGTGAATCGGGATGTGCTGTGTATGCATAGGCACTCCCCCTGTATATGCGCCACATGTCATTATGTTGTGCCTATGGTGCATGTCTTTTGGTGCAGGGCATCTCATTTGCACTGGCGCTTTCTCCCTGTTCCTGAATCAGCCTCCGGTGCAATTCTGACTTGCACCAGTGCATCTGAGTTGCGCTTGCTGCATCTGTTTTGTGAATCCTGCCCAATGAGTCCAGGTTCTGAATATCACATAAAATCATGTTCCAAGAAACAGCAGCATTAAAAGCAAATGTAGTGTATGGTAGAACACTGTTCCGCACGGGAATCCATGCCTGGAGCAGTGCTATTGTGCTGTCCTGAATATTTCATGATGTTATTATGCTGCACAGAGCACATCACTAGTGCAGCCTAACAACATCAAATGTCTTTACGCGTAATGGAGTGCTATGTAGTGGCCCACAGCGGTGAGAGGCAGTAAGCTGGGCAAACCACTACACTGTGCCAAGTAAGGATTTTTTTTATACCAGGGGACTGATTTTGGGCTAAAGGAGTACATCTATGGTTGCCTATACACTACAAATGATTATGTATGAGCAACCATACACAAACAAGAATAATTTTCATCTCGCGGTTTTCATGGTTACAAGTCTCCAGTTACCATGGAAACCTCTTGATTGAAAAATATCCTTGTTGTGTATGATTGCTCATACACAATCCTCTATGTTAACTGTCTGAATCAAGACATAATTCTTGATATTTTCAAAATCCTGCATTGTCAGCTGTTAGATGATAATGTGAAAAATCAGGACAAACAAGTTCCTTCAATACTATGGATAACTTGATACCATTTGACACATACATTTGTGTCTTTCCCCTAACAGTGAATAGAAGCTATCTAGGTGCTTCTAGCAAATAACAATGATGGAAGTCACTGGCGCTATTATTGGCAAAATGGCTGAAAAGAGGGTGGTGTCGCTGGTGGAGGACTGTCATCTACTGGATGTAGATTGGAGTCCCCAGTTGTGGCATCAGCTAGAAGCATGAACATCCTGTACTCCATGCAGAGGGCATTCCTCAGGCAATTAGTCACTCAAGATGGTGCTGTGGTGGAGTTAGGCTACACCCTGGGCTGTGACTGATGGACCACTTTTCTATCTCATTTCCTAGAAACAGTTAACGGTTTTCTCCTTGCTTTTCTTCTTTTTCCCCCCACCCTAGGTTGGCCACCTAGCGTAGCTCTTTACTATCCCTACTAAACGTCCTACTAGTTCTCTCTTTTCATTCTTTCTCCATTTCCATCCATCCTCCCTGGAATGATGCCAAGCACCCACAGAGGTGTTGTGTAAAGTGCATACATGCATTCTGAGTACAAAAAGCATGAAGGCTATTTTAAATAGGAATGAATACAGTTAATAAAGCCTTTTTAAAGAAACATGATTATAAGCCATATAAAACAATAATAATGTCACGATTAGAACAGTTATAAGAAATTCTAAAGGTATTTTCATAAATTCACACTATAGACCTGTTACTGTATAAGGTTCTATGTATGAGAATGGTGGTATGCTTTGTGAAAGTGCTTAGTCACTGTGGATCAGAGATATAGAGAGTCAGTATCTGCGAAATATACACTGTACCTTTAACTGAACCAGGAACTCCCCTGAAATAACCCCTCCCCCCCCGGTTTTGAAACATGTTCAGACATGAAACGACATGTCCAGACTTATAACTAGAAGAGGGCTCAGTCAGGTGATCCCACCAAAAAGATATAAATACCTCTTCAGTGAGTTCACTTCAGTTCAGTCCAGTGGGGCTCAGCCCTGAGAGAGATAGAGAGATAGAGAGAGAGAGAGAGAGAGAAGAGAGGTTCTGCTGCTACTGTAGACAAGCTGTTGAATGTAGATGAGAAGGATCTCAGGAGCTCTAAGATCCAGCACTGTATTATGGGAGAAACTACTGATGTTAAGTAGTGATTTGATTTTCTTTGCAATTTTTTTGTTTTCATTTATTATTTTTCGAACTTTTGAAAAATAAATATACACCACGGTGTGTTTTAAATCTGTAAACTTACCTGATCTGAAGATTATTCCCACATGCTGTGACAGGCACAATACTGGATCTGGTGCTTTCTAACAGGGATAACATTGCAGAGATTAAGGTGGGAAGCCATCTTCCACCATCCACCATCCACCATGGATCATCATGCAGTGTGGTTCAGTATAAGAACAGCTGTGGAATCCAATCACACAATGGCGAGAGTCTTGGACTTCAGAAGGGCAGATTTTATAAAGATGGGTGAATGCCTCAGGAATGACCTAGCAGGGGGAGATGACTTGGGGGGGTGGAGAAACAGTGGACCAAACTAAAAGAGGGCAAAGTGAAGGCAACAAACCTCTGCATCAAGCAAGTAAGCAAAAGCAAAAGGAAGAGACCACTATGGTTCTCGAAAGAAGTGGAAGAAAAGGTAAAGGCGAAAAGAATAGTATTCAGAAGGTATAAGGAGACCCATATGGAGGAGGATAGTAAAGTGTGTCAGGAAAAACAGAGGGAGGTAGAGAAAGCAGTAAGGAACGAAATGCATGGACTGAAGAAAGAATAGCTTAGCCAGTATCAAAAGGGGACAAGATGTTTTTTAGATATGTTAGTGAAAAAAAGGAAGACAAAGGGAGGGATTGTATGGTTAAGGGGGTGACTGTACTGAGGGACCAAGAAAAAGAAGACCACTTGAACAAATACTTCCATTCAGTGTTCACAGTGGAAGGGGAGGGACCACAAAAAAAGCATCAGGAGCTTTGATGGGAGGGAAGTGGACACTAGTCTTTTTTCTGAGGAGAGTGTCTGGAAAGCACTCACTAACCTGAAAGTGGACAAAGTTATGGGGCCAGACAGGGTGCATCCAAGGGTGCTGAGGGAGCTCAGGGGGGTATTACATACACCTCTGACAGACCTATTTAATAGATCACTGGAGACTGGAGTGGTTCTGGAGAACTGGAGAAGGGCAGATATTGTCCCACTTCACAAAAATGGTAGCAGGGAAGAGGCGAGCAGTTACAGGCCTGTCAGCCTGACATCAGTGGTAAGCAAGTTAATGGAAACACTACTAAAGGAAAGGACTGTGAAATATCTTGACTCTGGCATGTTACAGGATCTGAGGCAGCAGGGATTCACAGGGTGGAGATCATGCCAAACAAATCTGATAGATTTCTTTGACTGGGTGATCAAGGAGTTAGGTCAGGGTAGAGCAGTGGATGAGTCCTACCTGGATTTCTATAAGGCTTTCAACACCATTCCACATAGTAGACTTGTAAGCAGACTGGGTAGCCTGGGGGTGAGCAATGATGTAGTAACCTGGGTAAGAAGCTGGTAAGGGTATAGGAGACAGAGGGTAGTGGTAAACAGAATTTGCTCCAAGGAAGGGAAGGTGACCAACGGGCTACCTCAGGGTTCAGTGCTGGGACCAGTTCTCTTTAATGTCTTTATAAGTGACATAGCAGAGGAGCTGGCAGGGAATGTCTGCTTCTCTGCAGATGACACCAAGATCTGCAAGAAGGTGGACACTCCTGGGGGGGGGGTGCTGGAAAGGATGGGCAGAGATCTGAAAAAATCTGAGGAGTGATCAAGCGTATGGCAGCTGGGTTTCAATGCAAAAAAACAAAACAAAATAAAGTATTTAGGCTATAGAAACCTAGTGGTGAAGTACAAAATAGATGGATTGATACTAACAATGATCTACCAGGAAAGAGACCTGGGGGTAATCATACTGAATGACCTAAAGGTGGCCAGGCAGTGTGACATTGCAGTTGACAGGGCTAATGGGATGCTGGGGTGCATAGGAAGGGGTATCACCAGCAGAAAGAGGGAAGTGGTGTTGCCCGTATTTAAATCGCTAGTAAGACCCCATCTGGACTATTGAGTCCAGTTCTTGAGATCAAATCTCAAGAAGGACACAGGCAGAGTATAGGTGGTCCAGAAGAGGGCTACAAAAATGGTGCAGAGTCTGCATCAAAAGCTCTATGAGGAGAGGCTAAAGGAGCTAAATATGTATACCCTGGAGGAGCTGAGGGAGAGGGGGGATATGTAGAGACCTTTAAATACCTCACAGGGGTTAATAAGCTAGGGATGGGCATATTTTTTTCAGAGAAAAGGTTGTCTTGAATGAGGGGACATGCTGTGAAACTGGAGTGGGGTAGCTTCAGGAGAGATGTGAGGAAATATTTTGTCACAGAAAGGGTGGTGGATTCCTAAAACAGCCTTCCAGCTAAGGTAGTGGGGGCGAAAACAGTGGTAGGGCTTAAAAATGCCTGGGATATGCACAAGGGAATCATAGGGTAAGGAAAGCGGGGGGAGACAGCACCGCAGATCAAGTGAGTCTGCAGCAAAAATGAAACTAGAAAAAAAAATGGGCAGATTGGGTGGCTAAGTGGCCCTTATCTGCTGTCGGATTCTATGTTTGTAAGTTTCTACATCCTAAAACAAATCTTGCTACATTGTGATAACCCTCATCCATTTTCTACAGGTCAGTTTTGTTGGTCAGTCAACATATTAGGCTCCCTTAGTCAAGATGGGGAAAAACTAGCTGTGATGTGATGCTATTTCTAATTATCTGAGCCAGGCTTTGTCTATATTTTCTAAGTGCTACCAGCCTTGGGTAGTCTTTTTGTAGGTGGTCTCTGTTATCAATTAATTTCAAGATCAAGTCAATCCAAAAGCACAGATACTTAAATGTTTCAGTTTGTTCTATTGGGTTCCAAACTACAGCACAGTGTTATCCTAAAAGATAGATAGATAGATAGATAGATAGATAGATAGATAGATAGATAGATAGATAGATAGATAGATAGATAGATAGCTATTTTATTTATAAAAGCACTCATTTCCAGAGACTCTGGGTGCTGTACAATAAACACAGTTATATATAAATACTATATACAAATTTATGTAATGGGGATGAGGATAAAAAGTGTCAAATAACAGCAGTATTTTTGGCTGGTCAGACCTACAGTGAGAATATTGCATTTATTCTCACTGTAGGTCATTTATTCTCACTGTAGGTACTAACCAGACACAAACTGCACTTCACCACAACTACTCAGAAAGCTTTTGATTGATAGGAGCTGGCAGCATGAGCAGTACAATTAAAATTCACCTGCTCACTTGCATTCCAGTTCCCACTAACAGTTTCATTTCTGTCCAGCGGCACACAGAACACTTTCACTTTCTCCCCAAATCTTTTTTCAGCACCACATATAGCCCTTGCAGAAGTCACTCAAGAAATACAAACATAACATGTATCCAACCTACCCCCCCACACCCCATCTCAGATTTACAGACTTTTTCTTTTTTTTTAATCCAGGCAGCACATTCAAACTATTCCACCATCAACTCCCCAGTCTCCATCAACAGAGCTGCTCTAAACACTCCACCGGCACAACACCACACCACATTAAAGCTTTTAAAGCAGTTTTTCTTTTTTTTCCCTTGTCTCTGCACATTCTACCTAACACATTAATTTCCACCTGCAACTTACTGTCATCAACACCACACCACAGCATACTTCAAAGTACAAGTTAAATAACGGTCTTCATCTGTGGGCCGCTTCCAGTTCTAAATCTCCTCAGTGTCAAACCGGCATTCACACTGAGACGTTTACCTTGTTTTTTCTGTTTCATTGTTTTCTTATTACAGTTCAGTACTCTCACAGCTGCAGAACATCACCTCCTCCCTTCCTCCCGGCACCTAACTAGTCTACCTCTTACCGGCTTGGAGAACATTCTTTCTTGACACCTACCTCCTCAACACTACACAGCTCCTCCACACGGTATTTCCTCACCGTGTCAAACCTCTGCCGAAAGCAGGATCAGCCAGATCGCTCCTCAGAAAAGCAGGATCAACCACATATCTTACATCTCAGACGATTACTTTACAAATAAACAAAATGCAACTTCAAAACGGCAACTTGTCTTCCTCGCTAAGCGAGTGCTGCCGCCACCATGTTTTTAAAACTATTAAACCCACCCACACACAAAACTGCAGCCAATCAGATGACATGCTGCCAACTGGTAGCCAATCAGATGCTGCACTGCCAGCAAAAGCTTCCAGTGATTTTAGCTACCTCTTCAAACCACAAACAGTGAATAAACAGCAACTCTCTATATTTAAATATTTAAAACTTGAAAAACACAGACCAAAAAAAAGAAAAGCTCACCATTACATAAATTGAATATGCAATGGAGCTACTGAAAATATCGTTGATATTTCCCCTCGTGCAGTTTGACCTTGTGACCTCACTCGAGGCTCCGCCACTCGTGAGGTCATAAGGTCAAACTGCACTCGCGGAAAATATCAATGATATTTCCAGTAGCCCCATTGCATATCCCTTATATATATGACAGTTCAGCTGGGAATAAGTTAATTAATCTACAGTATCTACCCCATTAAAATAAACAATCAATCAATAAAAGCTTGCCAAAATAAATGTTTTTAAGCCCTTTTTAAAGGTTTCTACTGAGGGGGCCTCCTTTAGATAAGCAGCAAAGGAGTTCCACAGGGTAGGCATGGCTACTGAGAATGCCCTGTCCCCAGAATGTCGCAACCTAACCCTGGGAACTCCAAAGAGGCCTCCCCCAGCCGAACAGAGTGCCCGGGGAGGATGGTAGAGGACAAGGAGATCTTGCAGATAGACAGGTCCCCTATAGTGCAGGGTCTTGTAGGTTAAGAGCCCTACACTGAAGACAATGCTCCACCTGACCAGCAGCCAGTGCAGTCCTCGAAGGACTGGGGTGATATGCTCATACTGTCCCACCCTAGTCAACAATCTTGCTGCTGCATTCAGCACCAGCTGTAGCCTGTGGAGGTTGCCTCCAGATAACCCTAGGTACAGGACATTACAGTAGTCCTGCCTGGAAGTGATGAAAGCATGCACCAGTGTGGTCAGGCCCACAGGCGGGATCAGGGCCTGGATTCAGGCAATATTCCTAAGATGGGAAAATCCACTCCTGACGACGGCCGACACCTGAGCATCAAGCATTATACCGTCATCCAGGATCAATCCCAAATCCTTCACCTGTCTAGACAGTGGAAAGGGGAACACCCCTAGCACTAGACCAAGGGTAACCCTCACCCCCACCCGATGACCTGAATCCACAACTAGTACCTCTGTCTTGTCTGGGTTAAGTTTAAGCCAGTTTTGAGTCATCCATGACTGGATCTCCTTGAGGCAGCTGTTAAATACAAAGGCTGACACCTGGGTATCAGGTGCACAGGACAGGTACAGCTGGGTATCATCTGCATAGCAATGAAAACCCAGCCCATACTGCCTGATAATGTCCCCCAACGGCAGCATATACACTGTGAACAACAAAGGCAACAAGACCGAACCCTGTGGAACCCCACAGTGCAGTGACTTTGGGTTAGATGAGGCTAACCCCATCATCGCCCTTTGCACTCTGCCTGTCAGGTATGACCTGAACCAGTTGATGATATTACCGGACAGGCCACACCAGAACTGCAGGTGGTCAACTAGCACCTCATGGTCCACTGTGTTAAATGCTGTAGAAAGATCCAGGAGGACCAAGATGGTACGGTCTCTCTGTCTCTAGCCATCAGGAGATCATTAAGCACCCTCACCAGGGCAGTCTCTGTACTATGCCCCTCTCAGAACCCATACTGGAAAAGCTTATAGGTGGAGGAGGAGGAAAGATGCCTCTTGAGCTGTACAGACACCACTTTTTAAATAACCTTCCCTAAAAATGGGAGGTTCAAGACTGGCCTGTAGTTGCTGAGGCAGTCCGGGTCCAAAGAGGGTTTCTTTAAATGGGGTCTAACCAAGGCCTCTTTCAAGGCCAATGGGAAGACCCCACTCCTCAAGTAACTCCAGATGACCTCAGCAACCACAGGTCCAATCAGGTCCAAACATCCAACCAAAAGTCGGGTCGCACCTGGGTCCAGATCACATTGTGTTGGCCGCAGCTTCGAGATTATCTCCACCGCCTCCTCCACCCCAACCAACTCAAACTCATCCCAGACAGGAGGAGAGTTCTGGCACACCTCAGGCCGCACCCTTTATCCCCTTCAAGAGACACTTGAGGAGACTTCGTCCCTGATAGAGGACACCTTGTTGACGAAGAACACAGACAACTCTTCGCACCTCATGCTAGAACCTGCTCCCCCAACACTGAGACAGGCAGGATGTAAAAGCCCATCTACTGTGCGGAAGAGCTGAGCCAGTCTGTGCCTCACCAAGGCAATCTCCCTAGACAAATATTCAGCCTTCTTACGGGAGATTGCCCGCTGATAGTCGCCATAATGTGACCTCAGGGCCAATTTGTCCTCCAGCAGGCCAGATTCCTCCAGCACCTCTCTAACCTCCACCACTTTGTCTTCAAATGCAGGAGATCCTCATCATACCAAGGAGGTCTCCTGCGAGTAGACAAGGGGCAGACAGGAATGGATGTGATTGAGTTAAAGGCCACAGCAACAGCTCCATTATAGGCTGTCACTGCTTCCTCCACTCCAACCACACAAGCTGCCCCAACACTCTATAGGTCAAGCACCACTGATAGTCCCATAGAGGAAATTCCTCTTAACGGGTGGTACCGAACCATCTCCACATGGGCAGGACCATCTAAGGGGGTACCTCTAAGCATGAACCTCATGGTGCTATGATCCAACCAAAATACTGGATCTACACTGAGGCCACTTACTTCCAAGCCTAAAGAAAAAAACAAATCCAGTGTGTGGCCACCCGAGTGCGTAGCAGTTGTTACATTCTGCAACAGGCTCAGAGCCCCCTTGCTCCCCAGGAGATCCTTCCCAAAACTCAAAAGACTGCCATTGACTCAGACATTAAAGTCCCCCAGAATCAACCATCTGGGAGACTCTAACTCCCATAAAAAAAATCCCCATCCACACCAGGGGGGCGATAGAGCACAAGGACCCTGAAACCCACTCCCACACCACCTCGGGTGGCCACACATTCAAAAGATCATGCATGGCCAACAGGTAGCACTGAGAAGTTCAGGCCAGTTTTAAAACAAATGACCCCTCCCCATCCCTGGGATCCTCCCTTGGGTTATGTATCACGGAGTACCTGTCTGGCACCACCACCTCCAAAATGGGGTGGTATTTTTGTCCAGCTAGGTCTCCATGATACAAGCCAGGTCAACTGAGGATATCAAGTCCGCCATTATCGTAGTCTTGTTCCTCATCGACCTGGCATTGCATAACACAACCAAAGTAGGATGAGGTAGGGCAGCCAGACCAGCAAACTGCACACAATCCATTGTGGAATCATTGGGTATGGGAACTAAACATGGCAATCCCCTCTCAAGTTCCCATTTCATGTCAGGGCATCTCCTTGGCCTCACCACCCGAATCCCAGACACCCCGGCAGCCACTCAGGGACCACTGCCCTGGACCCCCCTCCAAGCTATTCCCATGGCTCTACACCTCTGGTAGGCCTCAACTGGCAGTGTTGGGAGCTCAAAGGGATGCAGGCCATGGAGATAGTCCACCAAGTAGCTGCGCCTTATAGGCTTCTGTCCCAGACACATTTATACCCCCCAAAATACAAATTACCAATTTAAATAAATAACCCCCAAAATAACAATTACCAACTAATACTATTCTAAACCCCAAATTAATACAAATCCCCAATATCCGAACCCTCAATTCCCAACTATGCAGTCCACAATCCTCCGAAAGAGAGAAGAATTCAAGTTCCTCAAGTCAGAACTCTCAAACTTGTTCAATCCAAGTCCAGCAGCAATATTAATATACAGTGTGTCAACATCAATCCATGTTCAAATCCAATAATCCATTAATGATCCAGATGATTAAATGCTGGGGAGCTCCCACCACCACAGGCTCTTACCCACCTGGTCCTAACTGTTTCTTGCAATTTAAATTGTAATGTATAAATGCACTTGACCAAAATCATGTAACATAACATATAACGTCACCAGTCAATTTCCAAAGGACTTTTAATAAGCCAGCTAGTAGATATCAAAAGGAAATCACACTCATGGCCCATTCACAGGTTTTGGAGGAGCAGCTCACCAAGCTTGAAATTTTCTTTACAGGTCTTTTTTCCACCGTAACACAGTGTCCCAGCTTGGTTTTGGCCTGGCCAAGGACACACTTTGGTCCAGGGACTCCCCCGTGGTAGCAGCCACCCTCCGATAGCCACCCCGCTGGATTGTTCCTTCAAAAACCAGTCACCCTCCTCCTCCACCTGTCAGGATACCCCCCAGACCACACCTGCAGCCTAGACATGAGCCCCACCAGCTGTTTCACTGGATTCCACTCCCGCCCACTCACCTCTCCCAAGAGGCAAGCCTTACCAGCTGTAGTCCCAGTTTTCTCTCTGAGTCAGCCACTCTCCACTGGCAAAACACTCCTCCAGATCTTCCACTGTGAACCCTTTGCTCAATACTGTGCCGCTCCACCAACACGTGTGACCACAAGACCAGCCAGCTCCAGCCTGACTTCCTACTCGTCCTCTTGCTGACAAACCCAGCTCAGACCGATGCCTCACTCTTCCAAACTCTTCCAGACAAAGCTGACAAACTCAGGTATAAGCACTGACAAACGCTGCTACAACACTGGTGGCAATGATTTATTTATTCCTGGAACTAAACTCCCAATCCAAAAAATAAACAAGTCGGAATCCAAACCGGCCTATCAAATTCCTCTATCTCTCGGAGGATTCGGAGTACCGATTAACTTCAACTTAAAAGAAAAAACTTTAAACAAACACACAAAATAATTAAAATTAAAACATTTAAAATTAAAACACTTGCTATTACCAGTCTGAAGTATTACAATCAAAATTTCTTAAATTATTAGAGGTTCACAATGACATAATTTTTTGGGTGTTGCTATAAAAAAGACAATTTCTAATTAACCAGTAAATTGATAAAATTCCTTTTGCATCATACTTCCTCTACAGGAGTAGCTGTCGGAACCAACAAGGCAGAATCATCTTCATACAGCACTATGTTAGAATACTGGACTGCATGAGAGATATAATTTATAAAAGCAACAGATTACCCCAGTATTGAACCCTGGGGTACAACCCTGTTTGTGGGCGGGTATCTAAAAGCTGTCATGCAGCATTCACTAATTACTGCACCTTCACTACCTTAAACAAGAGGAATACCAAAGGCAAGCATTAGCACTCCCCCAAACTTCTTTCATTTTTCCAACAGCAATGGGTTTTTGACCTTGCCAAATGCTTCCCGCTGCTTGTCTTCCAGTGCCCATGCCATACTGTTTACAAAATCAAGCAAAGCTGATGTAGTGCAATGCAATGGTCAGAACCCCAACTGCTGAGGGTTAAATGCAATATGTCGTTAAGTACTAATCATTATATTTACAATTAACTTCCTTTTATGCTACTGGACAATAATGTTTTGCCAGTAGTGAGTTCTCACACCCCAACCCCATTAATATCAGAACCACCTTAGCAATCTTCCATTTTAAGGGAAAGTTACCTGTTTTAAGAGTCCAATTAAAAAGTGTAGTAAGGGAGGGGTGCAATTTAATTTGTAGTATCCCTCAGCAACTGGGCCTCTAGGCCATCCAACCATAAGACTTGTCAATCAGTCTTTGTAAATATTTTAGGACATGTTTCATTTAAAGGGAGTCCAGTCAAAAGTATTACATTGCAGAATTGGAATCAGCCTACTCCAATAAATCTCATACCAAAAATTAGGTTTCTGCGTTACTTCATTTTAAAGTTATGAGCTATTTTGTAACCTTGATTTCACTCCCTGTTCGAAAAGCCAGTTTCAGGGAAAAGTCACTGATGATGTCACAACCAGAACTCACAGACTAGTCCTCCCTATCAGCAACCTTATAGGACCTATTTCTTCAAAGTTATTGAAACTGTAGTATTTATTTAAAAAAACAAAAACTGACACAGCATTGCTTGCAGTGCTTGAGTTTCCAGAACGTTCAGATGCATGGTACTGTACTTTAGAACGCATCAGGGGGTGGTTTTGGAATGCAGCACTGAACAAAGTAAATACTGTCAAAGTGGTGCCCAATTTTAGAATGTTGGGGAGGGACATGTAATCTCGGCATGTGGCAGGGATGCCCATCTCACAGTGTGGTGGGACACTCAATCTCAGAATGTGGCAGGGACACACATTGAAGAATTTAGTGGGGAATGGCAATTCTGGAATATAAGTAAGGATGTACTGTACACTTTGGAATATGGCAAGACACACCATTTTATTTTGAACCTGCTTGTTCTTGCCACTTTCTGGAATTGTATGCTTCCACCGCATTTTAAAATTGTGCATCATATCCCCACCACAATCCAACATTGTGCATCCCAGCCATATTCCAAAATAGCACATCCTCGTCACATTCCAAAATTGCACATCCACACCACATTCCAAAGTTGTGTTTCAGTGCCACATTCTGAAGTTATCACCAACACATTCCAAAATTGTGTCATTGCCACATTCTGAAACTGTGCATCATCACCACATTCTGAAACTGCGCATCACTGCTACATTCTGAAACTGAGTGTCTCCACCGACTTCTGACACTGAGCATCACCACCACATTCCAAAACTGTGAATCACCACCGCATTCCAAAATTGTGCTGCACCACCACATTCCGAAGTCACACGTCACCATCACATTCCAAAGTTGCGCAAGTGTTTGTCACCACCACATTCCAAAGTCAAGTGAGTGTTCATCACCGCCACATTCTGAAGTTGCATGATGTTCATCACTGTCACATTCTGAAGTCGCACGAGTGTTCATCACTGCCACATTCCAAAGTCGTGTGAGTGTTCATCACTGCCACATTCTGAAACTGAGTGAGCATTCGTCACCGCCACATTCCAAAGTTGCGCAAGTGTTCGTCACTGCCACATTTCAAAGTTGCACGAGTGTTCATCAGCGCCACATTCCAAAGTCACACGAGTGTTCATCACTGCCACATTCCGAAGTCACACAAGTGTTTGTCACCACCACATTCTGAAGTCGCACAAGTGTTTGTCACTGTCACATTCTGAAATCATGCAAGTGTTTATCACTGCCACATTCTGAACTTGCGTGAGTGTTCATCAGTGCCACATTCTGAAACTGAGGGTCAGTGCCACATTCTGAAATTGAGCGTCAGTGCCACATTTTGAAATTGTACCTGCCTGCCACATTCTGAAATTGTACCTGCCTGTCACATTCCGAAATTGTGTGTAAACTTCCATGCTCCAGTATTGCCTGTCATTATCACATTCTGAAAATGTGCATTCCCACCATATTTTGAAACAGCACATCTCCACCACATTCTGAAATGAGTGTCACTGCCACATTCAAAAAATTGCATGCTCAAGTTACATACTAAAATTATGCATCCCTGCCTCATTCTGAAATTCCATGTGGCTACCAGATTCTGAAACTGCGTCACTGCCACTTTCTGAGATGTCATGTTTACGCTGCATTCTGAAATTGAATATTGCCACCACAATCTGAATTTAAGTGTACCAACTACATTTTGAAATTTTGCATCACTACACCACGTGCCTAATTAATCCATCCAAGACACATAATGAAATTACATATCCCTACCACCTTCTACAACTATGTGTCTCCTGCATTTCAAAATTGTGTATCTCTGCCACATTCTAAAATTATATGACACCACCACATTAAGAATTTTAGCATCCCTACCACTTTCCAAAACTGTATGTCCCACCTACTTTTCTCAGATTGTGTCACTGCTGTATTCCACAGTTGCAGTCAGGTGATATTTCAAAATCTAATCCCTGCAGTACTATAAAAATTGCACATATTTTTGTCATTCTAAAGCCATGTTTGCTGCTGAGTTCCAGCCCCCCCCATCTCATTTTTAAGTACTGTACCTTGCATCTGCACATTATGGAACTGCATGCCCTGACTCACCCATTGTCAGCTTTCCTTTTCCAGATGGTTAATATCACTGCAGTTTTATGTGATGTGGGAGAAATAGGTCTTGTAAGGTAGTTTGCAAGAGGACTAGGCTGTGAGTTCTGGTTGTGACATCATCAGTAGCTCTTTACTGAAACTAGCTTTTTTGAACATGCAGTAAATTTAGGGTTACAAAATGACTTGTGACTTTTAAAAAAAGTAACTTAGAGATCTCATTGTTGTCATGTGGCTGACTGGGGATATACTGATCCAAATTCTAAATTTACTGAGCTTCAGTTTTTCAATACAGGGCATCTTTCTAGAGCTTCCACCCCCAAATTATCTACATGTTGTAGATTTACAAATGTTTGGTTAAAATAATTTGCTATATTACCATGCTCTGTCAACAATAAGTTATCAACAATTATGTAATTTCCAGGATGTGTTCTTAGCACAGCACATGATGGAGCCCACAAGGGAGAGGCATGTCCTGGATGTGGTTCTGGCGGATGGGGATCTGGTAAGGGACCTGGTTGTAGAGGATCCCCTGACTGGGAGCGACCACAATACTGTCTGGTTTCAAATAAGCATGGGGAAGGGGGCAGAGATCTAGGACACTGGCAGTGGACTTCAGGGGGCAGACTTTGTGGGCATGGAAAATATTCTCAAGGATCACTTGAAGGGGATTACAACAATGACAAATGTGGAAAAGAGATGGGAGGTCATAAAACGGGGACCTCATGAGGCAGTCAGGACCTGTGCTAAGGTGAAGCATAAGGGAGCAAGGTCACATAAACCATGCTTGTGGTCCAGTGAGGTTCAGGTAGTGGTCAGAGAAAAGAAGGCTGCCTACAAAAAATATAAAACAATGAGAGGGGATAGGGAAAAGGAAATGTACCATCTTGCATCTAGAAAAGTCACCCGGATGGTGCAGGAGGCAAAGTCCAGTAAAGAGCAATGGCTGGCACAGGGAATATGGGGAGGGGAAATGGGGTTCTTTCAGTACATTGGGGAGCAGAGAAAAACTAAGAGCTAGCTCGGCAGATTGAGATAAGAAGCAGGGTGGGTGGAAGAGGTGAGGGACCAGGTAGAGGTATTAAACGAGTACTTAGCCTCTGTGTTCACTAGGGAGGGGGATGGGATATCTATAAAACAAGACATGATGGGGATAGAAGCGGTAGTGAGTGGGATCAGGGGAGCAACAGAAATGGAGCAAGAGGAAGGGAGAGGTACCCCAGGGGTGTCACATAAGGATAAGGATAAAAAGGCCAGTAAAGTAGAGGGGACAGATGATGCTATCTCCACCAAAAGGGTGTGGTTAGACCTTAAGGCTGTAAAGAAAGATAAATCTCCTGGGCCGGATGGAATTCATCTGAGAGTACTATGGGAATTGGCAGACATACTGGCTGCACCCCTGGTGGAGCTCTTCAACAGGTTGCTTGAGACAGGGAGGATACCTAGAGATTGTTGAGAGGCACATGTGGTGCCAATCCATAAAGAGGGGTCGAGGGAAGTACCAGATAACTATAGACCCATCAGTTTGACCTCAGTGGTGAGAAAATTAATGGAGAATAAACTAAAGGAATGATTGGGGTGTACTTGGAGGAGGTGGGAGGTCTGGATAGTCGGCAACATGGGTTTGTGCCAGGTAGAGCGTGTCAAACCAATCTTGTGGAGTTCTATGAAAGGGTAACATCAGAACTGGACAGGGGAAAGCCTGTGGATGTATTATTCTTGGACTTCAGCAAGGCATTTCACTCTGTCCCCCACAATGGTCTGGTGAAGAAACTGATGGGGTTGGGAGTAGGCCCTTTGATGGTCAGATGGATTGAAAACTAGCTAGCTGGATGCACTCAGACAGTAGTGGTCAGTGGGGAGCTCTTGAACCCTAGAGAGGTCAGTAGTGGGGTACCACAGAGCTCGGTCTTGGGTCCAATCCTGTTTAATGCATACATATCGGACATCAGGGAGGGTATAGGGTGTGAAATGAATCTCTTCGCTGATGACTCCAAGATGGGAGCAGTAGTTGAGGGGGAAGAGGGGAGGTTGGCTAGGGGACTTGGACACCCTGGAAAGGTGGGCTCACACCTGGAAATTAATTTCAATATCACCAAGTGCAAGGTGTTACATCTTGGGTGGGGAAACCCTAAACACAGGTACACCCTGGGAGGGGAGGTGCTGGAGGTCTCAACAGGGGAAATAGACCTAGGGGTCATGGTGGATGCATGTATGAATACCTCTGAGCAGTGCAGGAGAGTGGCTAGCAAAGCAAACAGGATGTTGGGATGCATCATAAGGGGGATCACCTCTAGGAGCAGGGAAGTGATTCTGCCGCTGTACAATGGACTGGTTAGACCACACCTTGAGTACTGTGTAGAGTACTGGAGACCACACTTGAAGAGGGACATACAGCTCCTGGAGAGGGTACAGAGGAGGGAAACTAAGATGATATGAGGACTAGGGGATTTGACATATTAGGACAGACTTGAGGAGCTCTGCCTGTTTTCATTGGAGGCGAGATGGGGGGACATGATTGAGGTCTTCAAGTACCTCAAGGGAATAAATAGGGTAAACACAGAGGGGATCTTTAGACTAAAGCAGGGAGGTATCACCAGAGGGCACAGTTTGAAGTTGGAAGGTGGAAGGGTGAGGGGGAAAGAGGAGGAGGTTTTTCACTGAGAGGGTGGTGGATCCTTGGAACGTGCTGCCTGGTGAGCTGGTTCAGAGATCCACAGTGGAGGGCTTCAAGAGATGGTGGGACAGACACAGAAAGTGGATGTATCAGATGATGGCCTGGCCGGGGTGGGGGTGGTGGGGATGGATGATAGGGGTTTCTGGAACACAAGGTTGGGAGGGCCTCAATACCCAACTAGAGATCTGAGGTTTGAGCAGACTCGATAGACCATAAGGTCTAATCTGCTGGCGATTAGTATGTTAGTATGTAATTAAAAGATTTATCTACTACTGGACGTTCAAAAGTTTTTATGATTTTACAACATTCATTGCCATTTTAGCAGTGCTGATTTTATTATCAGGAAGAGTAGAGTTTGCAAGAGGAAACAGTGAAATGTTCGCAACTCGATTGGGGCATGAGATGAAAACAAATTAAGTTGCTATCTATGAATAAACACAACAATGGCAGGGTGTGGTTGGTCACAAAATCAAGCCTAGAAGACAAGAAAATTGGCATCGACCTCCGCTTGCTGCTAAAGTAATTTAGTTTAATGATCACAGACTGATCAGATGTGCAAGCAAAGTGCAGCATAGAAAAAAAGAGATAGCAGCACATCTCAACACAAGAGTGGAAGCAAGGAGGAGGATAACAGTTACAGGCCAGTCAGTCTCACATCAGTGGTGGGGAAATTAAAGGGAAATTACACCCTCATAGCTTGCAAATTAGATTTGTTTCCATGTCAACAGAAAACTCTTTTCATTCAGCTGTTGGTGATATATGTGTTTGCTTTAGTTTTTCACTGTTCATGCTAGTCCCCTCTAACTATCCTGGGGGGCTCCATTTTATTGTTGTTGAAATCTCATAGCCCATGAGAGCTGCATTAGCATATGAGAACATTTGACACACCTGTGTGTCCTGTATGATAGACTCATTGCAAATCTGCATATATTATAGGGGTGTGGTAGCACCCTTATAGTTAGGGTTGAGTAGCCTGTTTAATGTTAAACCTCAAATTTTGCACATTACTATCTTTGGCTCTGTTTGATGAAATGAGCTGAAAGTTTGTATGTATTGTCTAGAAGGCAAGGTCTTGATGTATGAAATTTGTGTGATGACAGCTTGTGTAGTTTCTGAGATCCACATGTAATTTTTAGTAAAAAACTAACATTTTTCCTAAACTTAACATGGGTTTTTGGCTCTCACCTATAGCTTACATGGAATGGATTTTCCCCCAATCTTGAAAGGGCATGTCTCTTGTCCCAAGGTAGTGCCTTTGACAGGTTTAGTAAAAAAATATCAAAGGGTTCCAGAGTTATAAGTGTTTTAATTTTAGTGTTTTACGACCTGCGCATGCACAATTGGGTTTTCAAGATAATGATTAGTGGCAAAAGTAAAAATTAGATGCCTCAAATGCTGGTTTTTGGTTTCACACTACTGAATTGTCAGGGCACCAAACATTTATGGTGCAGTACCAGCCGCCATCTTGTTAATTTTTCCGTGAACTGAGAAACATCGAAAATACATAAATGTGCTAGAATTTTTAAAAACAAACATCAGAATTAGATTCTGATGTTTGTTTTTAAGTATTCTACCCAAAAAAACTTTTCTGGGCTCCCAAAATCTCAGGTGCCCAGCTTAGCAAGAGGCGCACTTCCCCGTGTTCTCTGTATGAGAAGAGTGGAGATTTCTTGACTTCTGCAGCCACAGCTGAACTTGTGCTGCCAGCTGCAGTGTGAGCTGTGCACTGCCCTTGCCCTGATGTCTAGTAGCACCCTCCATCCACTGATCACTGTCCACACAGGTTAGGAAAAAAACATCCATTATTGTGGCCCTTTCGATAAGTGGACACCAAAGCAGACTACAGCGTAGAATACTTGTACAGATTAACATATACACTGATTCCTATCTGCTTGCCAGAAAGACTAATGTGCATATTGTAAAACAGAAGCAACTACAACCAACTGACACATCGCAATGAATGTGCTATAGACTGTGGGGTCATGGGAGCAGTGCTTAGCTTTTAGCCTTTGATCCTTGTCAAGCACAAGCATTATGAAGGGGAATCATGGTGGATTAAAAAGACATGGAAATACAGATATTCCTCTCCTTTTTGTATAACTACATTGATTTAAAAGATACATATTGCCCAGAGTATGCCGAGATACTGGGAGGCAGCTGCATGCTTCCGAACATGATAAAAGCAATCATGGGCATTTATTGGTTAAATAAGTATTTCATCACATTTTTGCAGAATGCTACGGAAAGAAATGCACTACCACTGATTGCCTTAATTGTATATTCTATCTGCAATGATTGGGCTATGCTCAGGTAATTTTTTGTGATTCATATTGTCTTAGTAGTCTTGGTGCACCACATACCAAAAAAAATGAATCCCTTGCAGCCTCCCTTTTGAGATATTCTACTTTCTTTGTAATGCTAGCTGTAATCATATCTCAACTACATCTAGCCAATGTCACCAAAAGTGGTTGTGTACTGCAATAGTCTTTTTCATGAATCTGAAAGGCCAATTAAAGTGACAAGCAGAGCAGCCTGATATCTGTAAGTGAAAACTATAAAGGTCTTTTTTGTAGGTAAAAAGTCTGTCACGCTGTCCATCTCTATGCTAGTGCTACCATTTTATTAATAGAGAGGTATAGCAATACACGGTAATCACTTTAAAAACAAGCTTTGGTCAGAGCCGATATGGCTGTGGAGAGCTTTTGGGATGGTTTTACCCATTATTTCGAATGAATTTGTACAATGCAGATCTGCTGAGAAGCAGTTTCAATGTGGTCTTCCTTTTACACATTTTTACAATGCATTTTCCTAGAATATGCCTGCTGATTGCTATATATTTAGCCTGGATAGTTCACAGAGGAAATGTCATCTTATTTTTGGGTGGCAGAGCACTGGCAGTAGGATGCTGGAATGTGTCACACATAGGCATGATCTGTTTGCAGGTGATAACGCCCAGTGGCCATACACCTCAGGTGCCTCGCATGCAGATCCATCATCCCAGTGCCATTGCACTGCTCAGTGTAGGTGACAGCCAATGCTGTACCCACTCACACAGGTTCCAGAACAGGCACATTACAGCTGACCTCCCATTCATTTGTACTGTACAACTGAAGAATTGCAGATGCATTATCCATAGCCTGGAGCATACACTGAAAATGGCATTGCAGGATACCACACCCATGGCACCCCGGATACCTCAGCAGTCTGGAGGGTGGCATGTTACACAGGGGAATGGGGGAGAGTGTGGGCCTGCAGTGGTGTATGACAGCAGGAAGATACAGCATTGACAAGGCTTGCATTGGAGGTATGTCAAGTCCCTCTTACAGTTTGCCAAGGACATACACATGGCTGCATATATTGGTGGGTCCACAGCTTGCGTAGTGCCCCAATGCATGGTACAGTCACTTGGGTCATTCTGGAGTGCAGGTCCCCAGCCCGGGTCCAGTGAAGTCAGCGGCTGGCAATGTCAGGATGTGAAGGGCAGTGCCAGTCTCCTCAACAGGTCGGGTATGGGGGAGCGGGAGTGTCTATATACCAAGGTGGTGGGTGGGGGTCCTCTATGCTATGAATATGGACCATGGTTTCCTCTGGTGTGATTGGGTCCAGGGGGGCCCGTACACTATGGAGTTCTTCAGGGATGGAGTTGGATCAATTGGGGATGGGAGGGGGTACCTCTAATCCACCAGGGCTGCTAGACTGCTGTGCACCTGGGTGCACTTCTGCAGCCCACCTGTGGGTGGCTGGCAGGGTTAGGCTGCTATTCATGGCCTAACTGTGGGCCACGCTGCTCTGAACTATGAGGGATGCATTCCCACTGAGTATGCTGCAGCGAAGTATATGCATGGGAATGCACCCTGGACTTGCACAGCATACTATTTATGTTCACCCTGGCCCATTCCCTTGTGGCAAGCACATCCTGCACATTTGAATATCATGCTGTGGAGCATTGTTGGAGTTGTGTGGCACATCTCCCTTTTCCACCGGGATATGCCGCACATCTCCTTTGAATATGGGGCCTGGACTAGGCTACCCTGAAGAAATACATTATCAAAATGGTAAAATCATGACCCCACTGAAAACAAGACATTGCATCTAATCTGGGATGGCCTGCATAAATACAATGCAAAAATGTGTAAATGAAGATCCCTATGACAATGAGATGTAGCATCTCCCCTGCACTATCCAGGATACAAAATATAGGATAAGAAATATATAAAGGAACTCTACTCTAAACTGAACTTCACTGTGTTCACTGACATAAACAAACAGTGTCTTTATTGCTTTAGAACATATTAGAATGCAGTATTTATTTTGAATGTTGTGGCCATGAGAATGGTGTGTACAGTGTGTGTGTGTGTGTGTGTGTGTGTGTGGGCGCGCGATGTGTGTGTGTGTGTATCAAGGATACAAATAATAGGATAAGAAATATTTAAAGGAAATATACTCTGAACTGAACTTCACTTTGCCCACTGACATAAACAGTTTATTGTTTTATAACATATTAGAATGCAGTATTTATTTTGAATGTTGTTGCCATGAGGATGGTGTGTACAGTGTGTGTGTGTGTGTGCATGAGCGTGTGTGTGTGTGTGTGTGTGTTTGCTGTAGCTCAATATATTTTTTTCCCAAAAAAGCATAGTAGGAAATACCTGCTAATTGCTGCATATTTAGTCTGGGTAGTTCACGGAAGACCTGGCGTATGTCTGAGACAGTGATTATCAGATAGTATCTTTAGAGGTTAAAAAAGTGTAAATTATAGATTTTCTGGGAAAGGGTGACATTTATGAGGTATGACTCTTTCTTACAAGACAATACATTCCCAAGTAAAACTAGTAGCAAGAAGCTATTTAAATGCTAAGTATTTAAATGTGCAACTTGTTGCATTCTGAAGGGGGTAAACAGATCTCCAGTTTAATAGGCAACCATTATTTAACAAATATTTAATAAGCTGTTTCAGTTTCCTAATGGCATCTGATAAGCAGCTTGAAGTTATGTCTCCAACATTCTTAACAGAAATAATTGAGTATTTTATTTCAGTTGGCATGGAAGGATACATTGAAAAGTCCAAAACATGTGTTCCACGATACTCCATTTTCCAGCTACAGATAGCAAGATGGCTGTAGGCTCCACCCACAGCCATAATAACATGGAATGAACTATAACTGGGCATGAATATATTTAGCTCAGAACGGAGTACTTTAATAAGCATTTCTTTAAACATGCATGCCAATATATTTGTCTTAGACCATCCTGATACCATCCTATTACACTTGCCATAAACACAGATAAGCAATTAGAAAACAGACAAAACATGACTGAACACATCACCAGTAATGCATGGTATTCAGTCTTATTTTGCATATCAGATTTTTAGATACAGTACTGTTGTCATCATGTTAGAGTTTCAGCTTGAATGCCCTGCAGCTGTACTAGCATAATGCAGTTTTCAACTGTAGTGCAATTTCTTTATGGCCATGGTATTTTTATTTATTTATTTGTAACACATTTTGTCAGGTAACATATTTTGTCAGGTAAGCAAGCAGAGTTCCTATGGCTCGTTTCCAGCTGTGACTCAGGGCGGGGTGGGGAGGAAATATTAAGCAGACTTTATACAGGAATTTTCAATATAGACATAAATCCAATACAGACAAAAATAAATAATGAGTCAAACAAAAAGCACAATGTCACAAGAATACCAGACCCTGTGGAATAATAAATTTACATTTTGGTGCTTCATCTGCCATGCAATGTTTTCAGAGGAAGTTTTGCCCTGCAGACATAGAGCAAAATAAGTGAACCCAAAGCACTGCCTGCTGCTGTAGTGAACAGCAGAACAGTCTGAGCATACTGTAACTCTGAGTAACAGGACCCATTTTTTCCTGTCACTGAATAACTATGGAGTACATTAAACTCATGAAATGAAGAGCAACATGCTGCGAGACCTGGAAGAACTTTGTAAGCAGCAATTACACACACCAGATATAAACTGTATGCTAACAGCAATTAAGCAGACTGTACTAATGAGAACTTGGCTCTACACAAAATCTAAAAGAGAAAAACTAGCACCCTCTTGTCAGATTGTATATGTTTATTCTGCGGTGCAAGAGAGAATAAACATGTAGGGGATGTCTTAAAGTTCAACAGTTGAAAATTCTATACAGCACACACACACGCAAATGAATCTCATACTCTGAAATAAATTCTCCCTTTCTTTATCCTATTGAAGTGTTAAGTGTGGATTATTCTGTGATGCTGTAAAACAGCTTAAAAAATTCCAGTGCAGTTTTTAATGAGCCTTGTGCTATTATATTAAATGCACAGGTTATCACTGTAAAAACACTGCATTGATAGCAGCTTTTCCAGGAACAAGATACTGATTAGCATGTCCAAATCAAATGCAATTCTTTGTATTACTATTTTATGGAAGACACCATAGGCCACCTTCCATTCTTCTGTGAGATCTACTTATCAAGTGTTAATTGCCTGGCCAAAAAATATGCATCCAGCCTGTTACTTACAGTACAGTAGCTATGATAGCGAACATGAGCTGTGCCTAATTACCTAATTACTCTGTACGATTTACATCAATGATTGCTCAGCCCACCATTATGTTGTGGATATATAGGGCATGTACCTAGGTCATTCTATAGCAAATAAGTGCAGCCCAGTCTACCATTGGTGGGAAGTGCATACTTGCACAGTGTGAGCAGTGGAAGCTGTATACGCATGAGATAGTAGCAGTCACTGCTGTCTCAATATTTTGTTTTAATCACTAGGAGTAAATAAAGAAAAATTTGTTTTACTTATGAAAATACCTCATTCCAGGGTAAACTTTTGGGTGAGGGTTGTTTCAGATAATGTGCAGTTCCCTTTTAAGTTGTCAAGATGGACTTTCAGGATTTGTGACTCAACAGTCAAACTGTTTTCAGCCTACTAAAACATTTTGGTACCACTTTAAGTGACCTAAAAAGTAGCTAACAAACATTGTGAACAAAATAAGATGTTGAAAGGGCTTTATAAGCAGTAGTATGCTTTTACTATGAATGAAACTGTTAATTAGGCATTTATGAAATGCATGTTTAGGCAGTTATTCTTACTTTATTGAAAATCAATTGTTTACTAAGCCTCAAGAAATGTTTTTAATTGATGTGTATTTGCCATATAAAATGCAGTGCCCTCCTTATGTTGTAACTTTATTACCCATTCCAGCTGTGTAGGAGACCAGAATTTGTATCTCATGTTTTGGACTTTTACCCAGGATATGTACACTCACACACAAATGTGTGTACAAATGTAAACACCCAGGATATGTGAGATTCAGTAGCCAGGTGGCCAATGACTACTGAAATAATATTAACAGCTAAATCAAATCTGAAATAAAACAGTCCCTTAATGTCTTTTTTTTGTTTTCAACCTGTAAAAAAAAGGTCCCTCGCTGATCAGCCCCCCACCCTAACCGCCCACTCAGCACCCACCACCCCACACCCCCTAGTACACCCCCACAAACACCCTCACTCACCTGAACAACGCCCAGGTTCGAGATCCACTCTCCAATACAAGACATGTCTTGCTGCTGGAACCACTGACTGCTATATGAGAAACTAAGGTAAATACAGTTCAATGTATTTCAGTTAGAGATGTAGCGAAATTTAATTTTGCCAGCAAAATTATGGTGAAATCGCCAATTTCTCATAGCAAAACAGTTTGTGAAATTATGGCCTTTCAGTGAAATTTCACCGCCAATTTCTCCTGTGCATCTGAGGCGAAATTAGCCAAAATTGGTCATTTTGCTCTGCTGGTGGTCACATGGTTGAGTTTAAACAGACAGTAAGTGAGTGGTTCATTTCCTGTGATACATATATTGAGGAAGCAGGCAGCATTTATACTCCCTGTGACTGCAGAGTGCACTTTTACACCTAAATTGCTTAATTTGTGCTATTTTTTTCTAACTTTTTCTTGTCTGTCTTTGTCATAGTTCTTATTTTAGTACCTGGTGAGGTTCTATGGGATAAAGATGAGTCTGAAAGACTGACTGTCACATTGAGTGAACAAACCTGAGCCCATGGTCAAAAGGGTGATGGATATTGTACTGACCATCGCAAATAGCGACGGTCGCTATAATACTTATGAAAAGCACACAGAAATCATATTTTTATGTAGAGGCTTCACTTCGCACCCCCCAAACTTAAATAATCAACTCTGAGGGTGTTGCAGACCACAGGGCAAGTTATTGGATTGTAAAAAAAAAATATTCTGCCTATAGCCGGACCCAAACCCAGGTCTGCTTGTATTGCAAGCAGTGGTGTACACCACTACACTATGCAAGCAGCTTGGCAAGAATCAGCCACAAAGGATACTATATCCTACAATAATGAGTACATCTCCTTGCTATACTCACTATACAGGATATAGCGACATATTGGGAGTCACGTGATGCAGAGCACGGTGTAGCTGAGTTCCCTGGTAGCTCCGATCACCTTCCCTCTAAACTAAGCCATCGTTTCGGTTTTAACTTGTCCCGGAGGTTTTTTTTATCATAACAGCAGAGGAGACTGCATTGAATTGTTTGAGGGCTAGATGGAAGCTGAGATGCGCAAAGTCCCTCCAAAGCACACTCCTCTGGTATCCCCGGAGAAGGCCCCAAAGAAGGCAAGGGCCTTGAGTGGGCAGCAGTCTCAGGGCGCTGCGATGGGGGAAACAAAAAAGCGAGATCCTGACACTAGCAAGATTTTTGGAGGAATTTCGACCTTTCAAGCAGGAAATGAAAGAAATGGCCAGTGAAATTAAGTGTATTTCTGGAGCATTGGAGGACCTGACCCGGAGGACAACGGACAGCGAAGCTAGAATTCGCTCTTTAGAAGGGAACGCTGAGAAGATGGATGTGGGGGCAACCTTGTTGAAGCAACAGGTAGCTGTTGGAAGCAAAGGTTGAGGACTTAGAAGGGAGATGCCACCGCAATAATGCAGTGATTGTGGGTTTACGGAGAAAGAGGAAGGCCAGACCTGATTAAATTTGTGCAGAAGCTCGTGGAGAGAATAGCAGGCCTCTCCATATGGCCCCAGTTATACAATTGAGAGAGTCACCGAGCTCATGCCAATGCCCCCACCTAATGCTCCACCACGTACCTTGATTTTCCGATTTCTGAACTATTTAGAATGGCAACTTTATCTAACAAAGGCAAGAGAGAACAAGGATCTGTATTGGGAAGGAGTTAAGATTAGAGTGGTGCAGGATATCCCTGTTACTGTGCGGCAGAGGAGGTCGGCCTTCAACCCCCTGATTAATAAATTGATCGCGGCAGGTGTGCGATTTAAAATGGGCTACCCGGCCAAATTTCAAGTTTTGATAGAGGGGGAGTGGAGGCATTATGAATCGGTGGAGATTGCCCGGTCGGCATTACAAGCAGCTTTCCCTAATTTATTCAAGGACCCTTGAAGTTTGCAGTGGGAGCTATGTGGCACCCTGGGATGCAGGCTTATGGCCTATGGAGGAGATTAAGACATCATACAGCAAGATTTTTTTTTTTTTCTTTCGCCGGAGGGTTTGGAGCCCGGCTGGTGCATCACTTGGGCCCTGCAATGCATGAAGATGGAAGCATATGAAGCGCGGTGAGTTTTCATGGACTGGGACTTTAATTCGGAGCTTATTCAGCCCTGATCATGTTTTGTATGGGGCTTGAGAGTTGGACAATGGACAGAACTGTTTAACCTTGGCTGAACAGGGGAGACAGTAGTTCCCTAATTTTCCACCCCCCCCTTTTTTTTTTTCTCTTTCCAGAACATGCTGAAGTGAGCGAGATCCTCCTTGTGGGGGACTGGGACATAATCTCATGTGATGGTGTAGTACATCTACGGGTGGGGTTGGTAGTTAATGATAGTGTGAAACGAACGAATAGTTTGCTTTTAGTAGTTGAATTTAAATGTCAGTAGCCTTAGTAGCAATGAGTATGGACATGTGTAGATTACAGAACATAGGGGGATCTGGATGGGCGGGTATAATGAGGAACTTGTTAATAGTTGTGGGAGGGTTTAGTTGACCCAAGAAATTGGATTGGATTATTGTAAACGGTGGTGAAAAATGGGAAGTGCAGCAGCAATTGCTGGGAGGGGATGTGCGGGGCGAGGGTGAACGAAGCTGTGTGGGCTGATGTCATGGACCAATAGAGTGTGGATGGGGGGTTGTTTGGGTTCATGGGGTGTTTATGGATGAGGTGGTTAATGTTCAAGACTGAGATGGCTAGGTATGGGATGGGATACAGGGATGGGGGCGGGATGGCACAGGAGAAGGAGTGGACGAAACTTTTGCTAAGGGATGGGGAGGAGGGGGAATGGCCGAGGGGCTAGGCCAAATAGGCATCATTGTGATTATAAGGTTTGTTTGGGGGGGGGTAGGGTGTGCACAAGTTCTCAATTGTAGCGATAGGATAAGTGATTTTAGGGGGTGCATACCAGGGCTCGAGTTAGAAATTTCAAAGGATGGCGTTGCCTGAGGCTCTTAATGTGATATCCTGGAATATAAAGGGTGCACGCCAGAGGGTCAAGCAGTACAGTATTTTAAAGCACCTGGAGGTATTAAAGGCGGACATTGTGTTTTTACAAGAGACACATTTACTTCAGTCGGAGTGTAATTTTATGAGGCGCCGGCAGATGGGGTCAGTTTTTGCTTCGCAAGGTAATACGCAGAGCAGAGGCGCGATGATTCTTTTGTGTAGATCCGTATATTTTTGCCGCTTCAGGTTATTCAGGATGATGAGGGTAGAATCGTGCTGGTCAGGGGTAAACTTCAGAACGTGGAGGTACTTCTTGGGGCGATTTATGGCCCCAACATAGACTCCCAGGAGTTTTTCGTCAAGCTTCTAGAAATGTTAGCCCCTTTTGTGCAAATTCCTGTGATCTTAGGGGGGGATTTGAATCTTGTCCTGGACCCACAGATGGACAGGTCTAGGGGTAAAGCCTCGAGTTTTTCGCCTGCTCAGCGTGCCCTTTGTGAGGTGTTGGATCAGTATGGTCTAGTGGATGTATGGAGAGTGATCCACCCTAAAGATAGGCAGTACACATTTACTTCAGCACATGGATCGGAGTCCGTATAGATTACATACTGCTATCCGTTGCCCTCCTTTCTGGGGTACTAGAGGAAATTATGCCGGGACCGCTTCCGATCATGTTGTAGTTGCATCTATTTCCTTTCTACTCTCCTAAGAGAGAAATAGATGGAGGATTAATAACCAGATGCTGTGCAGCCCCCATGTCATAAAGTTTGTAACTAGGCAAATAGAGGAATTCATAGCTAATAATGTTAAGGACAACACTAGCCCGGGTATGGTTTGGGGAGCATTTAAGGCATTTATAAGGGGGATTCTGATTGGACAGGCGTCCAGAAGGAAGAAGGAACGTGTTCAGGTATTAGCTGAATTATTGGGTCGAATAAGAAATAAAGAGACCGCTGTGGATCTGTAGTCTACTGATGATGAAAAGCTGGAGCTGGTGAAGCTGAGGGATCTATATTTAAAGTTGTTGGGGGAGCAAGCAGAATTGGCTTTAAGACCAAGTCGAGTTATCAGGATCAGGGGGAGAAGGCGGGGTCACTCTTAGCTAGGAGGGTTAAACAATTGGAATCATCTCGTATAATCCCAAGGATCTTATCGGAGGTGGATGGCTTGGTTAAGACTACCCCCGGGGAGCTAGTGCAAGAGTTTAGATATTATTTTAAATCCCTTTATGGCAAAATGGAGAATGCCCCCACTAGGTAGGAGATGCTTGCCTTTTTTGAAGGGTTGGACCTCCCCTTGCTGTCCGAACCTCAACAGGTGCAACTAATGGCTGACATCACTCAGAGTGAAATTGAAGCGGCCATAGAGAGTCTCCCTCTAGATAGAACACCGGGTCCGGATGGATTCTCGGCTAACTTTTATAAAAAGTTTGCTAAGCTTTTATCCCCTTTGCTCCTCAGCTTATTTAGACATATCTTATCTCATCAGGTACAGGACCATTCCTTATTTGAAGCATTGATTGTATTAATTCCTAAGCAAGATAAGCCGCCGGAACAACCCTCAAGCTATAGGCCTATATCATTGCTTAATTATGATGTTAAGATTTTGGCCAAATTGTTGGCTGAGCAGGTTAGCCGGATCCTTCCTGGACTCATCGGCCCAGAGCAGGTGGGTTTTATGAAGGGGTGGTCACCTGCGGACCATAAGGCGGACCTTTGGTTCATGCTTTCTCGCAACCGAGACAGTGGCGCCTCCCATGGCTCTGCTGTCCCTGGATGCCGAGAAGGCCTTCGATAGGGTTCACTGGGGGTTCTTGTTGACTGCTATGGAGATTCGGTTCCCGGATCCCTTTCTGGGTGGATTAGCTCCTTTTACTCCAATCCTACCGCGAGGGTTGGCTGCAACGGTGCTATTTCGGATCCTTTTGTCTATATGTGGGTACTAGGCAGGGATGTCCTCTATCCCTCCTTTAATTTGTACTTAGAACCTCTTATTAGGGCAATTGTAGGTAAGCAAGTCATCGAGGGTATTAGAATTAAGGATTACACTGTTAAAATTACAGCATACGCGACGTACTTGTTGGTTTATGTTACCAATCCGGGTTTCCGCTCCTGCTCTCTTAGAGATTATTAGAGAGTTTGGGAAGCTGGCCAATTATAGATTAAATTTAGACAAATCGGTGGTATTTCCTTAACAATTATGTTTTAAGCATGAAGTGGTGGAATTGGGCTTATCTTGGAAGTCGGATTTTATAAGATATTTGGGGCTTAACCTGGCTAGGGTAGCGCTAAGATATTTCAACTAAATTTAGACCTCTGCTACGGGCTATAGAATTAGACCTGGAGAGATGGGTGAAATTGCCAATCTCCTTATGGGGGAGGATTAATCTCGTTAAAATGAATGTATTTCCCAGATTGTTTTATCCCTTGAGCACGTTGAATACTTGGATACCGTTTGCCTGGTTCAGGAAGGTGCACAATATGATAGCCAACTTTGTGTGGGGTCATAAGAAATCACGTATGGCCTACTCGAAGTTGGCGGCACCCAAGTGGATGGGGGGACTTAGGCTTCCACATTTTGCACTATATTTCTGGGCAGCTCACACTGGCAAGTACCTAAGGTGGGTGAAGGGCAGAGATGTTTTAGAGCGGTACTCTTATACACCGCTTTGGTTGCAAGTGGAGCTTGCTCTGATTTGGGAATCTGGTCTGAGGCCTGAGGCCTTGCTCTACCTTATGCCGAAATTGTTGCCTCTCCAGTTGCGAAACTCTCCAATTGGGATCTTGGTGAGAGCCCATGGTCAACTCTCGAGTTTTCTGCAATATGATCATCTTAAGGATTGGGCGCAGCCAATTTGGGGAAACCCATGCTTTGTGCTAGATGGTAGAATGTTGGGCCATTCCTGGCTGCCCTTACCTGAGGAGTGCCGGGTGAGGGACCTTCTTTCAACTGAGGGGGAGGTTCTCCCCTCTGTTGAGATTTTGAGCAAGTTTGGGTTGCCTACCATGACAATCTTTAAAATATATCAGATTAGACACTTCATGATTGCCCAGTTGGGTAATGGGGCAGTCCAGAGTCCGAGATTGGAGTTTTATGATGATGGTTAGTACCGCTGGTGGGAGAGCTACTGCATGCAATTTCTAAAATATATTCGTATTATTTGAATGGGCATACTCTTCCAGTCCTATTCAGGGTTGTATTGGGCCTCCTTTTCCTGACTCTGTGCTTAATTGGAGGGCATTGTGGGTGAACTGTCATAAATTCTTGTTGCAGGACAGGTTAAGGCTGATGCAGTTCAAGGTTCTTCATAACATTTATTATTCCCCACAGAAATTAGGCAGGCTGAAGTTGGCGAAGGACTCGAAGTGCTTTAGGTGCCAAGGAGGGGACAGGGATCTGATGCATATTTTTTGGCAGTGTCCTAAAATAACCCCGCTGTGGGCGGATATTAAAGGGAGGGTGAATCCGTTACTGGGACTGGGTGATCTCTTTACCCCTGAGATATGCTTGTTGGGAGATGTCTCTGGCATCCCTGTTAAGAACAGGAGGTTTCACATAGTTTTGATAGCGGCTACACTTAAGAGAGTTGTACTCAGGCACTGGAAGGATTCTGTCATGCTAAGCTATGCTGAGTGGCTGGAGGAACTGTTAGCCTGTTTGAGGATCGAGAGGATGACAGCTATCCTCCAGAATAAGCTTTCCAGGTTTGACAAGATTTGGGGTTCCTTTTACGCCCTTTATTCCCTTTAGGGAGTATGGATTTGCTAGGGATGGATGGTATGCTATCTCTTTGGACTTGTGCTGGGAGGGATGGGGAGAGGGTTGGGAGGGGGATTGGGGGGGCATGTTACAGGGTTACCTTCATTGGAACATCTATGTATACATGTATGTGCTACTGTCTGTTTGTATTTGGTACTAGCGGATCATATCCCTGTAACTAAAACCAAATAAAGAGTTAATGGAAAAAAAAAAAAAAAAAAGATATAGCGACATATTGCACCACTCGCTGTCTTGTAGAGCGCTATTATTGAGTTGCTCAAAAGTGCAGCGCTCAATAGTCAGTACTCTACATGGGTGCTACCACCTGGTGATTGTGTTTGTGTGTGACTGTGTGTCTGTGAATCCCCCCCCTTCCTGGCTCTCTCTGAGTCTCTATCTCTGTTTCTTTTTTTTGTGCTCCTGCCAAAGGCTGTTGGCCATCTGGGCCTTGTGCACAGACTAGTGCATATTTTTTTGGAATTCAAATACCTTGTGTGAGTTGCTTCAGCTCAATGTTAGATGTGCTCACTGCAGCACATATCCATAAGGTGTTCATTCTTTATTCAATTCTCTAGTGTGGCAAATAAACAATGTAAAAAGTGCTTCCGTGTAACCAAGTTAAAAACGCCTGCTCCCCCAAGGCACCATCATTCCTTTTATGTATCATGAAGTATGGTGCATTGAGGGAGCCGGCGTTTTTTTATCTTAGTTATATGGGAGCATTTTTCACATTGTTTGCATGCCAAACTCTAATAAAGAAAGAGCACTTTATGGATATGTGCTTGTGGTGATAGCTTCTTACTTTGAGTAGAAGCAACTCACATCAGGTATTTGAATTAAAAAATTATAGACTCTATGCACAGGGCTCTAATGGCCCACAGCCTTCAACTGGTACCGGCCTTTCCTTTGCAAACTCCATATATGGGCAACACAACTGAATTGTTGGTCAATGTTATATTTTGTTTAAGTTATACTGAAGGCATCACCTGCTCTTTAACATGTTTCCTCCTCCTAGCCACAAATGTCAAGTATTACGCCTATTAAAAAACTGTTTCACAGTGCTATGTGATGTTGTATCACATATTGTTGTGTGCAACATTAAGAAGATGTAACACATCTGGTGCCAGCACTGACAACGTGCACCAGAAGACCAAAATTCCCACACATACCACACGGTTAACCCTCCCCCACTCAACTCCCTCACAGACACAGACACAGAGAAAACTGAAAACACTATCCAAGTTTAACTAAGTATTATCCAAATATACCAAAACAAAAAAAAAGGTTCACTAGCAGCACTAGGAACTAAATTGAGATTTTGGGAGCAATTAACTCTCAAAAATCACAAATAAAGAGGTTTTTGAAGGGTTTATTGGCTGTGATGCATCACACTGAACTGCTCTCCAACTCAACAGACAATATACTGTGCGGGAAACAGCCTGCATGTGATATTTCAGCTATTTACCCACAAAGCATTGCAATTTCTCTGGCAAAATTGAAAAACATTGGCTAAATTCAGTGTAATTTGGCAAACTTTCGTCTAACGCGAAAGTGAAATCAGCGAAATTGGGCGAAAGTTTGCATTACGCGAAAGCGAAATCAGAGGCAAAATTACATTTCACCTAGGCAAAAAATTTTTCGTAATGCAGAAATTACATGAACTATTTCACTTGGCGAAATGTTCTAATTTCGCACATCTCTAATTTCAATGTGGGTTTCAACTTTGGTGCATAACTTTGCCATTTTATAACATTTTGACCCCAAATTTTCAAAATGGCCTTTTGGGGACCTCACCTCATGAACAATAGGACTGGCATTATGCAATGCTTTGCATTATGGAGGTATGTGTGATTTTGTATTTCTTTAACACGTACAGTATAGTATCTTAGCATTTTTGTTGAACTCCCACCCAAAAGGTGATTTTGTGCTCGCTTGGGGAATTCACCTTTTGGGTGGGATTTGGAAATTTTTTCTGCCCTTGTTCATGAGATGGGGACATAAGAAGGCTATGTTGAAAATTCAGGGCAAAATTATTAAAAATGGCAAAGTTATGACCATTCATTACAATTTCACTACACACGCTTGTAACTTTGGAAAGTTTAAATATTTTGACGCCAGATTTTCAGCTTTGTCTTCTTATTACCCCACCTCATGTATGTGACAGATGTCATTTTTTAAATCCTGGCAAAAACGTGTTTTCACACCTGTGGCGGGGAATGGTGTTCCAGTTGTGCAGAATTATGTTTTGGTGTGGATTTGAAAATTTACTGTACTGGGTAAGTGAGGTTGGGTAATAAAATGGCTATACTGACAGTTTGGTCACTATTTCCCTATAAATGGAAGCTTCTACAGCTACATACATATACGCATCTATGGAGGGATGGGAGCGCAGGGCAAATAGGGATACATTTATGCTATCTCAAAAAGTAAGGAAATAAATTGCTAAAAACTGCATTAATACTCTAGTTAATGTTACTGCCACAAAAGTAGGGAAATGTGGCATTAGGATTTCCAAAGCTAACACCCCATTCCCTCCTTACACACAGCAACAGGCATCGGGGATGTGCCTTGGGATCAACAGTCATAACGCTCACCCCATTCTCCTATACTGTGCCCATCTCAGCTTACTTACCTATGGAATTGGAGTGAGCATTAGGGCTGACATCCCCGTGGAATGCCCTGACACCTGTTGGTGTGTGCAGGGTGGGGGTCAGGTCAGAGTGAGGATGGCCAGGCTGTGGAAGGAAACAATATGGGGTGAGTGCAGAACACGCCCAGTGCATCACAGTCCTTAAAAGAAACAATCAGAAGATTTATGCCAACAGAAACTGAGAGTGCCCTTAAGGAGAGCTCAGTGGGGGATGGGTAACTGGTGGCTAGAAAAAGCCCTCAAGGTGAGGGTACCTAACTGCACAACAACTGCACCTTAGCTTTACTAAATGCTGTCATATATTTCACATTATATTTTGGGTCAGTCGGTACATTGTTACCCTTCTCTGTTGCTCACTATCTTCACTTCACAGGTCACTAAAAAATGGTGACTTCCTAGCACAGATCTGGAAGCAAATGGTTTGATACCTTTTATTGGACCAACATAGATGTTATAAAAGAAAACAATGTTTTAGCTTTCGGACCAACCAAGTCCTTCCTCAGAGACTTATGACAATTGTTCAGAGAGTCACATTCTATTGACACCCAGATCATACATAAAAAAAAAAAAACAGAAACAAATTCTCATTGGTTTAAAGTACCTATTTCAAAAAATCACAAATGTAAATGGAGTGAATAGCAGTAGCCCATTAGCTTGCTACTACTGAGGATCTTTTCAAGGTCAAATAACATCCAAATTAGATGAGCTGAACACTCAAGCAGCACAAAATTCATTCATAACATTACTGCTGCCACAGTCTGATTTGCATACTAGCACATCACTTCTATTAGTACTGCTGAGTCTGTTTGCCATTAGCTGCCTAAATGGGACAGACCATAGAATACAGCACAGGCAGGAGAGATATCACGGTCCCCTAGAAGTAGTGCAGGTAATTCCAGCGGTTACAGAATTGATCTCTCAGACCCATGGGTGTGAGCTGGGGGGCAACCGAACTAAAGTCCATGAAGCTGCAATACTGTGATCCAAAGAAGGGGCAGGAACCCTGAGAAGCATGAGCACAGCAGTACCTGGGGAGCCATGCTCCTGTGATCCATCGGGGGGGGCAATCAAAACCCTTAACTAGCTATTTAGAATGAAAACATGATTATTTAACAATTTATATTTTTTCTGATAACAAATCCCTCTTTTGGCAAAAAAATTAAAAGCATTCAGGACTCACATCTTTCTCACTGTTTCTGGAATACAAATCCCAGAACAGGGCTCCTGCTGGATTAGTTTGGCACTTGTTTCAGCAGCCTGCTTGAATTAGCTGAGTCCCTGCTTCAGTGTGGGGAGCCAGCTTGAAATAAGGTAGTGTGGCTAGTTGTTGCTTTTGTTGTACAACTGATAAGGTCTAGTGGTCATCTGCTGCAGTTCTCAAGCTAAAAGGAAGAGCTTAAGGAAGACTCAATTGGGGCAACAGGGTGGGGTGGCACTTGACAGGAGACACTGCACTCCTGGTGTGACACCCTTGACCACACTACATTTTAGCATCAAGTTTTAAGTGCATTGAAGTCATAAAAGTGATAGGTAAAGGGTAGACCAAAATAGGGAATAGCAGCAACACCCTGCCTAGCGTAAGCATTCAAACTGTGCTGTGCCTACCTGTCTAGGGATTAAAGACAACTTTGTTAGGGTACAGTAGGTGTTCAATGGGAATAACAAAGAACAGTAGGAAATAACTAGAAACATCCTAGCTGGGGAAAGGTGCTTAAGGGGTGGGTGGAAGGTAAAGGGTAGGCCAAAACAGGGAATAAAAGCAACACTTTATCTAGGGTAAGTGTAGAAGGGGCATAACAAACAACAAAAGGGGAAACACTAGTAACATCCAATCAGGGGTAGGGGTACATAAGGATTTCCAAATATCACAGGGATGTGTGGGAATTGAGAATGCTGGGAGTGGTGCAATGCAATGGCTGTGGGGCATCAGTTTTCAGAGATACCTTCTGAAGACTGTGGTGCTGCCCCATATGCATGCACCTCTGTGGCTTAGGGGTTACTAGACTCCAGGCCGAGTTGGCTAGGAAGCAGGCAACCTCTTCCCCCACCCAAAGGCCTCAAAGTCTGACACTGTTACCTCAGAAAGTGCCTATGAGGAGGAGTGACTGGACTATGGTGGGCTCTGGAAGAATGGGAGTGGTGGATCAGAAGTACATTCCTCAACCAGTACCACTACATAATTCCTACACTGCTCTGGTGGGGAAGGACTGTCAGGAGGAGGCACCTGTGATAGGGTCCAGAGGGGATAGAAACAAATATAGAAACAGAATTTTACAGCAGATAAGGACCACTTAGCCCATCCAGTCTACCCATTTCTCCCCACTTACACTATTACATCAGACCATGCCCAATCTACAGCTCTTTCTACCTACCTCTTTCCTTTCCACTATGATTCCTTTGTGCTTATCCCGTGCATTCTTGAACCCCACCACTATTTTTGCCCTCACCACATCTGCTGGAAGGCTTGTCCAGGAATCCACCACTCATTCTGTGAAGAAGTACTTCCTCACATCTCTCAAGAATCTACCCCACTCCAGCTTCATAGTATGTCCTCTTATTCTTGAGCAGCTTTTCTTCTGAAAAATATTCCCCTCCTGTACCTTATTTATTTCAAAAGTTTCACCAGGAAAGATATGCTGAACTAATAACATATAGGATAGTGCATGGGGAAACGGTTGACAACAGGGCTATTCTTTCACCGAGTTGGCACTATGACGACAGATTACCTGAGAGCGCAGCTCAAGAGGTAATCCGCTGTCATAGTGCCAACAAGGTGAAAGATGCCCTGTTGTCAACTGTTCCCGATGCACTTTTATAGTGTATGAGGGAACGTTGTTTTTTTTGGGAAAAAAAAACAGTTACTAGAAGGAAAAAAGAATTTACATTGTGAACGTTTTTACACTAACCATTAATACTGCCCCCGATATTGCTGCTTTCGCCATGTGTCCTGTCTATGGAGTGAGCCCTAACTGTCAAATGCTGCGCGAGGACACAGTGTGACATTTGCAGTACAGTAGAAAACATCATTCTGTTGTACTGCGAACGTCACTAGTGTGTGACTACAAGGTTTCGAAAACGATCGATTTCGGTGGAGAACGATGTTCCACCATACACTATAGTTCATTTCCAGATGCATCCCGGATGGGGGATGGGGTTCAGAAACAATCAGAAATAATTTATACATACATTGAAGCTATGCATTAGAAAGGAGCAGTTGTAGTACTAAATTATATAAGGTCACAATTATACAATATACAATTATGCAATAAATAGAAATAAGTATTAACAGTAGGCAGTTTGTGAGAAACAGGGTGAAATGCCTGCACATTGGGATAAAAGGAAATACGTTTTAAAGTGCAGAGGCAATGAAGACTAGTTGCTGAAAGGTGTAAAAAAGAAGGAGAGGTTCACAGGGTGTGGATCAGGTGAGGGAGGGTGAAGGAGGGGTAGAGGATATTGAGAAGATGAGAGGGACAAGTATTAGGTGCAAGTGTAGGAATGAGAGGTGAAATCATGGAGGAGAGAGAAGAGATTGCATTGGGAAGAGGAAAGGAAATGTTTGGGGGAGAGAAATCCAACCTTTGGGGAAGCGATAGGAGGAAGAAGCCTGGTCAGCAAGGGATTTCCTTGAAGAGAAAGAGTGAAGGAATGGTTAGAATTGTGAAGGGAGTAATATGAAGGTGAAGGAAGGAGAGGAGAGAAAGGCAAGCCAGAATTTTGAGATAAAGGAGGCACAATGAATGAGGCATCTTGCTTTAAGGAAAGGGAGGGAAAGGGAGGAGTATAAGGAGCAATGGTGAGTATGAGATGGACAGTCCAGAGCAACTCGACAGAAGGAGTGAAAGGGGGGTGTCTAGTATGGCTAGGGAGGTCTTTGGAGCAGCACCGTAGACAATGTCACCATAGTCAAAAATGGGGTGAATCCCTCTCAGAAGAATATCTCGATGAGCAGAAAAAGAGATGCAGTCTTTGTTTCTGTATAGCACACCTATATATACTGTACCTTACATACCTTATCCCAGCCTCTCTTAAAGCTGCCCAGTGTCTTCAAAGAGATGACCTCTTCCGGCAGCACATTCCAAGTCTTCATCACCCTCTTTGAGAAGATGTGCTTCCTGACCTCCCTCCAAAACCTCCCACCCTCCAGCTTAAGACTGTGCTCCCTCATGTTATGGTTCCCACTCAGCTTAAAGAGACTCTCCTTATCAACCTTATTTATCCCTTTCAAATACTTGAAGGTCCCAATCATGTCCCTCTCTCTCTCTCTCTCTCTCTCTCTCTCTCCTGTCTTCCAAGGAGTACATGTTCAGTGCTCTCAACCTCTCCTTGTATGCCTTACCCTACTGACCAGCTATCATCTTTGTAGCCCTCCTCTGGACCTTCTCCAGCAGCTTAATGTCCTTTTTGAGGTGTGGGCACCAGTACGGAACTCCATACTCTAGATGCAGCCTTACCAGTGACCTGTACAAGGGCAGTATAACCTCCTCTGTCCTGCTACTGATCCCCCTAGATATACATCCCAACATCTTGTTTGTCTATGCTGCTGCTTTCTTGCACTGCGTGGAGTGCCTCAGGTCACTAGTAATCATCACTCCAAGGTCCTTCTCCTCTTCTGATACAGATACTCAGACTCCACCCAGGTAGTACTCTGTCCTGGGATTCTTGGCTCCAATATGCATAACTTTGCATTTCTTGGCATTGTAGCCAAGCTACCAGATCTTAGACCATCTCCCCAGCTTTTCTAGAGCTTCCTGTCAGTCCTGTATCCCTTCAGCTGTGTCCACTCTTCCACAGAGCTTGGTTCATCTGCAAATAGGCACATTTTGCCCTTAATGCCATTCCCAATGTTACTGATGAAGACACTGAACAACATGGCCCCAGCAACAAGCCCTGTGGGACCCCACAGGTTACCTCTCTGGTGCCAGATAATTCTCCCCCAACAACCACCCTCTGGGTTCTGTCCCTCAGCCAGTTTTCCACCCATCTGGCCATCTTTATCCCAACCCCAAGATCCACCAACTTCCTGATCAACCTTTTGTGGTGCACAGAGTCAAAGGCCTTGCTGAAATCAAGATAGAGGATGTCTACCACTTGGCACCTGTCTATTGTCTTAGTGACACAGTCAAAGAAGTCAATCAGATTTGTTTGACACAATCCTCCCCCCCATGAACCCATGCTGCCTCTCATCCTGGAGATCATGCTCCTCTAGATATTCCACCAACCTTTCCTTTATTATGGTCTCCATGAGCTTGCCCACAATGGAGGTCAGACTGGTCTGTAATTCCCTGGGTCCTTCTTGGGACCACTTTTGTGGAGGGGCACTACATGTGCTGTTCTCCAATCCTGTGGCACCATGCCTAACTCTAGTGAACTATTAAATAGGTCTGCCAGTGGCCCTGCCAGTTCCTCAGCCAGTTACTTTAGTACCCTTGGATGTAGTCTGTCTGGGCCTGGTGATATGTCCACCTTCAATGCCAGCAGACCCTCCCTCACTCATGCTATCCTCCTCTATCACTACATCTGTGTGACTAAATAAATAACTAAATAAAGTATGCAAATGGCCAGGTTAGTCTCAGGAGGTTCTGGAAGGCATAGTTCCTTCTTAAAAGGGGAAATGTCATCTACAGGATTTCTTGATGTCTGAAAGCCCATAAAAAGCTAATTTGAGTGAGCAATTGTGTTTATCTGTGAGTCTTTGCAGTCCAGAGTTATTCATATGTAAATCAGCCTGTAATTAAGGGCCAGGACAACCATGTGTTTTGGACTGCTGACAGGAAATTATGTCACCAAGGGTCTTGGCCCGCCTTTGACTGAAATTGCCTGTTTTATTAAGTGTGTTTTAAGGTGTTGCAACACTTTCTACATTTATAATAATTGTTTTGCATGTGTATTGAAACTAGTGAGTTATCACCTTCACATTTCAAACTGTTAGTATAAATAATCCATCCTCAGGATTGCTTTAACCTCTAGGCTATATTGCCAGCTGATCATCAAAAACTACACATCTCAAGGCTGGCTCTGCAGTGCCAACTGGTATTGTTTACAGCCCTTTGCTTTAATCTCTAGGTTGTAGTATCAGCTGAGAATCAAAAACTACACATTTCAAGGCTGGCCCCATGATGCCAAGCCAGTAGTTATGTAGCCACATGCGCATTTTGTAGACTTGAGTTCACATTCACCAAAATTGTAAGAGAAAAGGCTATAAGAGAGGGAATGGATAAAGGCAAAAGTTGGTGCTGTGGCAGCCCCAGAAATCTGTACTGACATGAACACAGCCAGGGTTTAGAAATCCTAATAGGGGGCCCCAATAACAGTTGGCACCAAAGAACCAGCCTTGAGATGTGTAGTTTTTGATGATCAGCTGGCAGTATAGACTAAAGGGTAAAGCAATCCTGAAGATGGATTATTTATACTAAAAGTTTGAAATGTAAAGGTGCTAACTCACTAATTTCAATGCACATAGAAAACAATTATTATAAATGTAGAAAGTGTTGTAATAACACCTTAAAACACACTTAATAAAACAATTTCCTATTTAACCTACAGTCAAAGGAGGGACAAGTCCCACAGTGACATCATTTCCTGTCAGCAGCATAAAACACATAGCTGCTCCAGCCCTTAATTACGGGCTGATTTACGTATGGATAACTCTTGACTGCAAAGACTCCAAGATAAACACAATAGCTCACTCAAATTAGCTTTTAATGGTCTTTCAGACATTAGGAAGTCCTGTAGATGACACTTCCCCTTTAAGAAATATGGTTACTAGTAGCGAAGCATCCAAACCCTCAGTAACTGAACATCTCTATCTAAGGAACTACCAGCATGTCTCCCTGTCATTGTGTGAGGTGCTAATTTCAGGTGGCTATTAGCATTATAGAAACAACTGTGGCAGTTAGCGTTAATTGGTTGTCTGGTATAGTGTGATAGAGGAAGAGAGAAGTCCTTTCTACAATATGTCTCAGAAGTTGCAAATTGTTGAGTGGCCCCCCGCTAGGGGGTCTAAGTACAAAACTAGCCAGGAAAGTCAAAAGTTATATGACATTTAAATTTTATTTCTACATCGTTCGGTTCCTGAGATATAAGCAATTTAGTATTCCAAGTGCTCATTTTCTGCTCCGAGGCCCATTATTATGCTTACATTCTTTGTATTCACTGTGTTTCTCTATGCAGCTGTTGGTGAAAAAAAAGGGTGTGCGCTTTCGTTACTGTCACAGTTAGCATTAGCGTTCCCGTCTACGCCACTGTGTGCGTTACCCTTTGCCTTTTTGTTTGCGCTTGCATTTACATTTTGTTTTGCATCACCATGTGCATTACCATTTGTGTTTGCATACGCGCTTCCGTTTCCATTTGTGTTTCCTTTGGTGTCATCATTGCTGTTACTGTTAGCATTTGCATTTCCTGTTGTGGTGCTGTGACCGTGCGCATTACCATTTGTGTTTCTGTATGCACTTGCATTTCCATTTCTGTTACTGTTCCCCTGTACACCACCGTGTACGTTACCCTTTGCATTTTCATTTGCGCTTGCATTTGCGTTACTGCTAACATTTGCATTCCCATTACTGTTTTTTGTTTGCATTTTGTTTTGCATCACCGTGTGCATTATCATTTGCATTTGTGTATACGCTTCCGTTTACATTTCCTTTGGAGTCATCGTTGATGTTACCATTAGCATTTGCATTTGCATTTCCTATTGTGGTACCACGACTGTGCATGTTACCATTTGCTTTTCTGTACGTGCTTGCGTTTGTGATTCTGTTTACATTACTGTTCCCGTCTACGCCACCGTGTGCGTTACCCTTTGCGTTTTCATTTGTGCTTGCCTTTGTGTAACTGTTAACATTTGCATTTCCATTACTGTTTTCGTTTGCGTTTAGCTGTGCTTCATCATGTGCATTTCCATTTGCATTTGCGTATGCCCTTCCATTTGTGTTTGCGTTTCTGTTTGTGTTTCCTTTGGTGTCATCGTTGCTGTTACCGTAACTGTCTGCATTTCCAATTATGTTACCATGCCCATGTGCATTATGGTTTGCATTTCTGTATGCACTTGCATTTCCGTTTCCATTACTGTTCCTGTGTATGCCAGCATGTGCATTACCCTTTGCATTTTCATTTGTGCTTGCATTTACATTACTGTTAACGTTTGCATTCCCATTACTGTTTTTGTTTGCATTTTGTTTTGCATCATCGTGTGCATTACCATTTGTGTTTGCATACGTGCTTCCGTTTTTGTTTGCATTTCTTTTGGCATCATCGTTGCTGTTACCGTTAGCATTTGCATTTCCTATTGTGGTACTGTGACTATGCACGTTACCAGTTATGTTTCCATGATCGCTTGAATTTCCATTTCCATTTGTGTTTCCATTCCCATCTATGCCACCGTGTGCATTACCCATTGCATTTTCGTTTGCACTTGCGTTTACATAACTGTTAACATTTGTGTTTCCATTACTGTTTTTTGTTTGTGTTTCCTTTTGCTTCACCATGTGCATTTCCATACGTGCTTCTATTTGCGTTTGCGTTTCTTCTTGTGTTTCCTTTGCTGTCATCATTGCTGTTACCATAACTGTCTGTGTTTCCAATTACGTTACCGTGCCCATGTGTGTTACAGTTTGCAATTCCGTACGCACTTGCATTTGCATTTCTGTTTTCATTAACATCTGTGCTTTTGTTTGTTTTACCATTTATGTTATCATTTACATTTCTGTCACCTTGTGCGTTAGCATTTGCGCTTGCGTTTGTGTTGCCGTTACTTCACTATTTATAGTGCACATTCTCAAAAAGAAGGGAAATTCATGACAAAAACTCCATTTAATTCATCACTTAGGGTTGTTCCACGGTGACTGAAATCGAGGAAATTCTGTTAGGGTTCCCACCTTGCACACCCACCCCACCACCAGGCATTGGGGTGTGCATTGGGATCATCGGTCCTAACTCTCACCCTATTCTCCTGTACTGCACCACTTCAGCTTGTTTGCACATGGGATGGGGTGAGAATTCAGAATAGTATTACTGCACACCCCAATGCCTGTTGGTGGGGTTGGGGTGGTGGTGGGGTGCAAGGGGTGGGAACCCTAACATCGAATTCTCACTTTTGTCACTGTGGAACAACCCTAACTGATGCATTAAACAGAGCATTTTGCCATGAATATATATATATATATATATATATATATATACACATATATATATATATATATAGAGAGAGAGAGAGGGAGGGACATAGCTCTTGACGGTAACTGGAAATTCAACAATTTATGATTTTCAAAGAGGATAATGATAAGCTGAGGGAATTTGCATCTACAATAGAGATGGCTGTTGGGATGGAAGACAGAAACCAATATAACATCCCAGCAAACATGATGGGAGGGACTCTTTGTCTCTGGTTGTGACAGGAGAGGTAATAGGGTACTCCAGTACTGAAGCCACTGCTGAAGGAAAAAGCACTGTAATTTCTTTCAAGAATGGGAAATTAGGGCTCATTACTTTCAAGTAATGACTGGCTGGGTGGTGGCAGAAGGCATTTAAACTATCGAAGGGGGTGTCAGAAACTGCCCCCCAGACTGCAATGGACGGTAGAGAATTCCTGGGGGAAAGGATTCCCACCAAAATGAAGGACAACCAAGGGTGCAAGGGATCAGGATGGGAGGAAAGGGGGAAGAGAAGTAGGCAGTGTGCAAAGGAGAAGAAGGGAGAGCAACTAGACAACATGAGTAGGGACAAGAGTAGTACTTACAAAATCTGGACCACCATGTGTGCCAGTGCTAGAAGTCTGGTAAATAAGATACCAGATCTGTAGGCCACCATGGCTGAGGCAGGCCTGGATATTATTGCCATCACCGAAACATGGTGCACAAACAACCATGACTGGGAAATGGACATACCTGGCTACACAATGTTTAGAAGTGACAGGGTAGGAAGGAAAGGTGGGGGAATGGTGCTTTATTTTAAGGAAAACATGAAAGTGACAGAGGTACAGGGAGGATGGAGGGGGGGCGAGGTGTTGTGGGTCAACCTTGAGTCTGGAAATGGAGCCACCATTCACATGGGAGTGGTATACAGACCTCTAATACAGGGTGAGGACATAGATTTGAGATGTTGGAAGACATAGGCAAAATGGCTAAGAAGGGGGAAGTGGTGCTGGTGGGGGGACTTTAATCTGCCAGTTGTAGAGTGCAGCCTACCTGCTGCAGCATCAGCTAGAAGCAAAGACATCTTGGACTCCCTGCAGGGGGTATTCCTTAGGCAGCTGGTCAGTGAACCAACTTGGGGTGGGGCATCACTGGACCTGGTACTTATGAATGGGGACAGTGTGGTGAACGTCAGAGTGGGGAGTCATCTGGGGACAAGTGACCATTGTACAGTATGGTTCAGTATAAGCAAGGCCCCTAGAATTCTGTGGCCGCAGAATTTTGCGCAGAACTTGCAATCTACCGCAGAACTTCTGCGGTGCAGCAGAATTCACTCTTCTTGTTGATTTTTTATTAATATTTCTGTTTTTTCATAGAATCTGGTTCCCTTCCCCTCTGTTTATATCCTAAACCCCCATATGCTCAGAATGTTATGTTATCATTGCTATAACATCATACATTAGCTAATGAAATGGCTGCAATCTGCAACAGAAGTGAACAGTCACTTATCTACCACAGCTCCCACTGCCAGAGACGGTGGCACAGCACATCAGGCATGGTGATATTTCCTCAACCTGCACTACAGCCTAATACAATTTTCAGTCTTACATTATTGCATTAGGGCCAGCTTAAACAAAACCTTGTCAGTAGCACAGACCTGTTAAGTCCATACCTCACTTTGTACAGACTGAAATGAATAACTGGTAAAATGAATTTAACTTTCATTTTTTAAGAAAAATAAAGTAATTATGCCCAGAAAAGTGGAATATAATAATGTGTAGACCTGTTGAAAGAATAGACCTGTTAAATAAATAATTGCACTATATGCATTTTTGCCAGGGTTATTGATTACATGTTGTCATTGGTTGATAGAATCACCTAAAAGTTATGGAGAAATGTGTGCAAGGACAGCTGTTGGGCCAGAGGGTAGCATGCTGTGTTTCCGTGCCAGCAACTCAGGTTCAGAGATTAGCTCTGGGAGCTGGCTGGGCAGCACAAGGATTGGTGGAACACATCATTGCTCAGAGCCTGGGAAGGTATGGTGCAATGTTCTGTCACATGGTAGACACATTGTGCTGGTCTGGAGAGCTCTATCTCACAATCAGTTCACATGCATGTCATGGCCTGATGGTGTTATGCAGTGTGTCAGGGAAAGCAGGTTGACATCAAAAATGAGTTTTGCAATAACTCCTCTATTCCATTTCTAATGGGACCTGTATGAATGAGGATGCAAGTTCATGGAAATTAAAAAAATATATATACACACACACACACACACACACAGTATCTCTGTCTCTTTCTCCACACACACACACACACACACACACACACACACACACACACACACACACACACACACACACATTTGTATGTTACAGATTGCATATAAATATATAAGTGATACACAGTGGGAACCTCATGAGTAGTGTAGAAAGCACATACAAATATATAAGGGATAGACAGTGGAAACCTCATTAGTGGGATAGATAGCATGCATATAGAAATACCTTATTTATCACATAAGATCCCCTCTGCATATGTCATTTATTTAACAGGCTAGGACCTTAAGGGAGAGACATTTGTTTTGCTTTTTAAGGCATAAAATTATTTTTATAATTCTGTTATTTTTTGAACTAGTGCTACTGTGCTTTCCACCATCCTGATTGCTATAACCACTGCCATGAAAGTGAAGTCAGGATGACAAGCTGTCACTGTGATGTGGTAGTTTGTTAGTGCAGCAGAACTTCACTTGAAAATTACAAACCACCATGCAGAAGTTCTCAGCGACAGTAAATAGTCTTGCCGCAGAACTTGGTCCCACTGTGCAGAAAAGTAGGGGCCCTGTGTATAAGAACAACAGTGGAATCCAGCTGCACAAGGGCGAGGGTCTTGGATTTCAGAAGGGCTGACTTTACAAAGATGGGGAATGCATCCAAGGAGACCTGGCAGGGGAAGATTTCAGGAGGGGATGGGAAATGTGCCAGAATAAAAGGGCATAGAAACAGTTACAAACTTGTACATCAGGCAAATAAGCAAATGCAGAAAGAGGAGGAGACCATTATGGTTCTCAAGGGAAGTGGTAGAAAAGGTAAGGGCAAAAATAGTGGCATTCAGAAGATATAAGGAGACCCAGAGAGAGGAGGACAGAGAAGTGTATCTGGGAAAATGGAGGGAGGCAGGCAAACAGCAAGAAGTGCAAAAGTGCAAAAGTGCAAAATGAGGAAAGAATAGCCCAGACAGTACCAAAGGGGGTTGAGGCATTTTTCAGGTATATGAGCGAGAACAAGAAAGACCAAGGGAGAGATTGTACGGTTAATAAAGGAGGCAGGGACTATACTGAGGAGGACCAAGAAAAGGCAAATATCTTAAGCAAATATTTCTTCTTAGTATTCAGAATTGAGGGAGAAGGGGTGGGACCACAAACAAGCACCAGGAGATTGGGGGGAATGGACACTAGTCCCTTTTCTGAGGAGAGGGTCAGGAAAGCACTTGCTAATCTGAGGATGGGCAAAGCCACGGGGCCAGACGGGGTGCATCCAAGACTGTTAAAGGAATTCAGGGAGGTGCTAGCTGCATCCCTGACAGATTTATTTAACAGTTCACTGGAGACCAACCTGGTCCTGGAGGACTGGAGAAGGGCAGACATAGTCCCACTTCATGAAAGTGGTAGCAAGGAGGAGGTGGGAAATTACAGGCCTGTCAGTCTGACATCTGTAGTAGGGAAATTGATGGAAACACTATTAAAAGAAAGAATCATGGAACACCTGAAATCCAAAAGTCTGCAGGACCAGAGGCAGCTTGGCTTTACAGAGGGAGGTCATGCCAATCAAATCTGATAGATTTTTTTTGTCTCGGTAACCAGGATGTTGGATTGGGGGTGGGGTGGGGGTGGATGTGGACTACTTGGACTTCAGCAAGGCCTTCGACATGGTTCCACATAGGAGGCTGGTAAACAAGTTGGGAAGTGGGGGGTGGGTAATAAGGTAGTAACCTGGATAAGAAACTGGTTAGGGGATAGGAGGCAGAGGGTGATGGGAAATGGAGTTCACTCTAAGGAGGGCAGAGTGACCAGCAGGGTACTGCAGGGGTCAGTACTGAGGACATTCCTCTATAATGTATTTATTAGCGATATCGCAGAGGAACTAGAAGGGAAGGTCTGCCTCTTTGCAGATGACACCAAGATCTGCAACAGGGTAGGCACTCCAGAGAGATGCAAATGATGGGAAGAGACTTGAAACGACTGGAGGAGTGGTCAAAAGTTTGGCAGCTAAGGTTTATTGCAAAAAAAGTGCAAAATAATGCACTTGGGTCACAAAATCCCAAGGATCGAGTACAAAATGGGAAGAGAGATACTAGCAGTGATCAAGCAAGAAAGAGATCTCGGGATAATCATATTGGATGACCTGAAGGTGGCCAGATAATGTGACAAAGTGATTGAGAGAGCTAGTGGGATGCTGGGATGTATAGGTAGGGGGTATTATCAGCAGGAACATGGACATGGTGTTGCCACTATACAGGTCTTTAGTAATACCCCACCTGCAATACTGTGTCCAGTTTTGGAGGCCACATCTCAGGAAGGACATAGAATGGAGGCCATCCAAAGGAGAGATGCTAAGGTAGTACAGGGTCTACATCAAATGTCCTATGAGGAGAGGATAAAGGAATTAAACATGTACACCCTGAAGGAGAGAAGGGAGAGTGGGATATGATTGAGACCTTTAAATATCTCACGGGGATGAGTAAGGTACAAGTGAGAGGTATTTTACAGAGGAAAGGGTGCTCCAGAACAAAGGGCCACAATATGAAACTGGAAAGGGGGTAGGTTTATGAGAGACGTGAGGAAATACTTCTTCACAGAAAGGGTGGTGGATGTCTGGAACGATCTTCCAGCAGAGGCTGTGGGGGCGAAAACAGTGGTGGGATTCAGAAAAGCCTGGTATAAGCACAAGGGAGTCATAAGGGATAGATAAAGGGGTGGCAGAGAAAGTGCTCTAGACCTGGAGGAGTCTACAGCATCAGCAATGCAACAAAAAAGGGCAGACTGGATGGGCCATGCGACCCTTATCTGCTGTCAGCTTCTATGTTTCTATGTTTCTAAAGGGGTATGGCATCAGGCACCTGAAGCTATGCCGGAAAAGGCTTAATGCAGCTGATGAGGGGGTTGGGCCAGTCATGCTCAATTAATTTACTGCATTAGCAATATTTGCATAATAAAACCTTGGCTCATGGCTAGGGATGATTGGAATAGGCCAATTTCATTCCGCTGGCATTTGTCAGATTATCCAAAATGAGTTATTCCAAGTCTGATTTCATTCTGATGCCAGTTAAGGCATGTAAATTGGATTTGGAATCAGAGTTTCCAATTCCGCATCTGACTACTTGTTAAAACCTCCCTCCTCCCAGTACACAGTACAGTAAAAATTACCCATTTCTGAGAATGAAAGACTTTCCCCTTCCCCTTTCCTTGTATCTCCCTTGTAGGCTCCCTTACCTACGGACTGCTGATTAAAGCTAGGGAACCCTCCATTTGGTAGGTGTGCTGGTGGTGCTGGTGGCACAGATGAAGGCACTAAGGGTCCAGATCCAGCGTCCAAAGAAATGAGGAGTCTGTCATATTTGCTGAAACCCAGGGTTTTATTTGGGTTGGCCACCTCCTTAGTAATTTTTCCTAGGTCACTCAGGGAGGGGTTCAGGAGGATGGTGATGGCTGAGTGGGGTTTGATTTATTTTATCTCTCAATTGGAATTATGCTCAGTACTGGTATTTTGATGATTCCGGGATTGGGATGGGGCAGTGGCTGGCAGTGGCTAGTGGCTACTGGTTGGGGGCAATTCAGCAGCATGCAGTATTGTCAGCGGCATTTTGCAGGGGGGGCTGTCTCTCTGAACATGTTTGAATTTACTGAACTTCTTAATGTTTGTACTCTCGAGCCAGTTCCTCAATGCCTCCATTGTTATTGGCACCAGTACCACCAGCATACCTATTCAAATGCAGAAGACCGACAGCTTTCAGCAGCAGAAGCAGAAACCTTAAGGTAAGGGTGCCTGAGAAGGAAGACAAGGGTGGTGGAAGGGGAGAGTTATTTCTTTCTCACATACAGGTACCATTTTATTGTGTACTGGGTGGAGGTGGGGGTTAACATGCAGTCAGATGCATAATTAAAATCAAATTCTGATTCTGAATTTGATCTTTTTTTTCAGAATTTTAATTTTTGGCCTTCAGTTCTGGAAATCCAAATCCTGAATAAAAACTCAGAATCTGAGGTATTCAATTCAGTGAATCAGATTTTGATTATCCCTACTCATGGCAATGAAAAACAAACTCTGGCCAGAGCCAATAGGGCTGCAACCAAGGAATTTGGAGTAAAAATATTGAAAATTATCGAAGTTACAAGCTTGCATTAGCAAAATGTAATGCAGGCTCAGAAATTTGTTGTTCTGTAATATTTGTACACCAAATTTTCAACATAGCCTTGTTGTGATCCTGCCTCATGAAGTTGGGCAGAGCAAATGTTCAACTCCTGCCCGAAAGGTACCTCGCGCTCTGTTTTAACTGTTTTATTTATTTGATTCGTTTGGCTGTGAGTTTAAATCATTTTATTTAGTTTATTTGCCTGTTTGTTTGCAAGTTTTAGTTTTGTGCCGCTCGGTTTTGCAGTCTTTTTGCTGCTTCTGGTAGTTTGTTTCGATGCTCGGTAGTTGCTCCGATGCTCTGCCTGTCCTGGTGTTCGCGGTTAAAGGGAGTTTTTTTGCTGGGAATCGCATTCTTCTTTTTTTTGGCTGTTCATCGCCTGCTACCGATTGCTGTCCCGGCGTTTCCCCAAGTGTGGGGAAGTAAGTCTTGCTGCCTACAGTAGTTCTACCTGATGCCCTTTTGTGGGGGAAGCAAGCGATTTTTGCTGGGAGCAGGATCCTATGGTTGCCTATTGTTTTTTGCTGTTGCTCCCTTGGGGTATCTTTCAATGTGGGGGAGTTTTTGGCTTATTTGGATATTCGTTGGCCTTGGTCCCAGGGATTTGTTGGCTGCTATTTGATGTTTGGCCCTTACAGCTGGATGTACTGTGAAGGTTTCTTACAGTGATCTATCGAGGAAGAACTGGACTATCTGGTGTGATTTCTGCATGAACTCGGGCTGAAAAGGACAGTTACTGGTGTTTTAAATGTATTGTGAGTAATGGGACCCAATTCATTGATCGATGTCCTTTATTTCCCTAGGATTTCAAATTTTATTCTAAGCTGTTTAATGTTTCTTGGGGAAGTAGTGCCATATTAACGGTTTTGGTTCTGGGAGGTTTTTATCCCTCCACCCCTTTTTTGCCTGGGTGCCTTGGGTTATGCTGCCTGGGACCAAGCAGGAGCTGCTCTTGTTTCCCTTAAGGAGTTGGGGGTTATTAGGGGGGCTCCTAAGTTACTCCAGGGTCGGCCTTATTAGTCTGGCCTTGGGATATCTGAAGCTGTGGGTCCTGGTAGTATAACAGAGCCTGATTAGGCAGTTTGGGTGTGTGTGTGGGGGGGAACTTCCTGTTCCTTGCAGCTTAGTCTGTGGATATCCCTGACTTTATATGAGATATTTCTTCTCCACTTATGGACTCGCACTGAGATTGTATGTTATTATTCTTCGAATGTACATTTGCAATAGTCCGGATTTTGATTTGGGTCATCGTAATGCCATCGGACTTTTCACTGAATCCTGTTTTCATCATATGAAGGACAGTTTGTGTAGTGAGAGGGCCTCGCTATCCTTATATATCTGGATTCTGTAATATTAACTATCACTGGCAGTGAGAGTGCCTAAAAACTGTATATGGACCATCTATATCTGTGTTTTTTGAATATTTTGTCCTATTGGTAGTGAGAGGACCTTTGGGACAAAAATTAGTTTTGAATTATATTATTTTAGTTTTTAATTTTGTTCTTTTTCCCTACCCAGAGCCGTGAGAGGGTTCATTGGGTGGGGAAGTTTTATTAGTTTTGTTTTTGTTTATTTGTTTTTTGAATTATGTTATTGGGTGGGTTTTAGTTTAATTGTAATTATGGGTAACTTATTTATGAGGTAATTAGGATCTTTATTTAGCTGTCTAGCAGTGAGTTTGTTTCCCGCTTGTGGTATGTGTTATTTAGTCATCCCGGCCATGCATTATTCGTCCTCCGATCTCTGTGTCCTTCACCCTTTTTGCCCCCCTCCCCTCCCATTTTCCATCTACCAGAGCTGTCGGGCGCTTGGTATTACATAGGAGGGTTTGGGGAGGGTGTGGCGGGGGACGTGGACACGGTAGGATGAATGAACGGACCTTTCATATAGGGCTGGTCAGGTCCAGAAGACACCCTGGTGCAAAATGGAGCCTGGAAAGTGGAGATTCATGTCTAGTCCTCATACCCAAGGCCACCACCTGTTTGGATGGGCAAGTAGTCAGGATGGCTTTGGAGCCTTGTCCAACTCGGGCAGTGTTATGCGATGCCAGATCTATTAAAAACAAGTCTGCTGTTATTTCTGACTTTGTTGGAACAGCAGATCTGGCTTGCATCACTGAGACCTGGCTGGATGGAAATGCTGGCCCCATTTTGGAGGCGACCATTCCAGCTGGGTACTCGGTGATTCACCGCTCGAGATTGGATAGCGGGGGTGGAGTAGAGGTCTGTTTTAAGACCAGGTTGGGGCTCACGGGTGTACCAGTTGAGGAAGCTGAATCCTTTTAGTGTACCATAATAGCTGGTGTGGGTTGCAGGATAGCCCTCATCTACCGTCCACCAGGAGACGAGAGGCGATTCCTGCAGGAAGTGGCAGACTTCGTCATCGATATGGCATTGGAGTCACCCAGATTGATGGTTCTGGGTGACTTCAATGCCTAGGTCGACGACAAACTCTCAGCTTTTGGTCAACACTTTCTCCAGTTGATGACATCACTAGGCCTTACACAGATTGTTTCTTCAGTTACTCATAATCACGGTCACTCTTTGGATTTAGTTTTTCTCCTGGGGATTGAGGCTTCTGATTTGGTGGTGGAACCTGTCAGTTGGTCTGATCACTACACTGTGGTCTTCAATTTTTGTGCTCCCCTTCGTAGGTCTGCCCCTATGGAGATGGTTTGATACCGTCCTTTATGAGATGTGTGCCCTGAAGACGTGATGGTGGTACTGAACCTCTCAGAGTTTCCTGTTGCCAGCTTGGGTCCAGAGTCCATGGTTTTGGCTTATAATCAGGCCATTTCCTTGGCCCTTGACTCAATTGCTCCTGTCCATGTTCATCCCCTCTCTTTCTCTCCACCCTCAGGCCCCATGGTTTGATGGGTCCTTGAGGGAGTTGCGATGTGTGGGACGACAGTTAGAGCGTTGTTGGCAGAAATCTGCTCTAGAAGTCGACCACCTTAGTTTGGAGGAGCATTATCGGCTCTACCAATCAGAGATCTCCCGTAAGAAGGCAGAATTCCTGTCCAAGGAGATCGCTGTTGCTCAGAATCGACCAGCTCATTTCTTCAGAACTGTGGACAGGCTGTGCAACCCAGCCTGTCTCCAGCTCCATCAAGCTTTTTCACAAAAGGAGTGTGATGAGATTGCTCAATTCTTTGTGAATAAGGTTGCCAACATCAGATCAGAGATCCGCCTGACACATTCTAAGGGGGAAGCTGTTGGTCGGCATCTGACCATGGTACCCCTCAAGCCTCCTGGAGTTCCTTTGACCTACCTATGTTCGAGGATATTATGCAGATCATCCAGGGGATGCACCCTACATGCTGTAGTTTAGATCCGGGTCCAACCTCCCTGATTCTGGGTTGTATTGAGATTGTGGGCCTGTTTCTGGCTCAAATAATCTGGTGCTCCTTAGAATTGGGTGAGTTTCCTAGCTCCCTAAAGGAAGCTGTGGTGACTCCCCTTTTGAAGAAGATTTCTCGGACCCAGATATTTTTGCCGACTACAGACCTATCTCTAACCTTCCCTTTATTGGGAAGGTTATTGAGAAGGTAGGGGCAAACCAGCTGGAGGGCCATTTGACCATCCATAGTATCTACGAACCTCTCCAGTCTGGTTTTCGTAAGAGGCATAGTACCGAGACTGCTCTGGTTTGGGTGCTCAATGATCTCTTGATGGTGAGAGATTGGAGAAACCGCTCTATCTTGGTTATCTTTGATCTCCCTTCAGCTTTTGACACTGTAGACCATGGGGTTTTGCTCGAGCGCCTGAGGTCCATCTGTGGACTGTCTAGTACAATGCTCAGATGGTTTTCATCTTTTCTATCTAGGAGGACACAAAGAGTTGTGTTGGGGATTTTTTCCTCTGACCCTTTCCCTCTGCAGTGTGGTGTTCCCCAGGGCTCAGTGCTTCCCCCATGTTGTTTACAGTGTACATGCTGCCCCTTGGAGACATTGTAAGAAGGTATGGGCTGAGGTTTCACTGTTATGCTGATGATACCCAGCTCTACCAGTCTTTTGCCCCCGACCAGGTTAGTGCTTTCTCGGTATTTAATAGCTGCCTCGCTGAAATCCATGACTGGATGAATTTGAGCTGGTTAAAGTTGAATGCCGGCACAACCGAGGTTATGATTGTGGACCCGGGTCATGAGATAGAGGGGTTGGGGTCTGACCAACCCTCTGGTTTATTTCTGGGGGGATCAGATCCTTACCTCTGAACAGGTGTGTAACCTGGGAGTGGTACTTGGCGACGGGCTGACCCTTCATCATCAGGTGTCAGCAGTCATTAAGTCTGCATTTTACCATCTTAGGAACATTGCCAGGGTGAAGCACCCTGTTCTGTCCGGCAATTTACCTGTGTTGGTCCAGGCCTTTGTGACCTCACGCCTTGACTACTACAACTCCTTGTACCTGGGGCTTCCTGGGGTTGATATCCACCGCTTGCAGCTAGTGCAGAATGCTGCTGTGAGGTTGTTGACAGGGGCATCCAGAAGGACACACATCACCCCTGTGCTGCGTGATCTGCACTGGCTGCCTATACAGTGGCGGATCACTTTTAAAGTAAGTCTTTTTACCTTCAAAGCTCTGCACGGACTTGGCCCCGACTACTTGAAAGAGCTTCTGATTCCTTACAGCCCTGTATGACAGTTCCGTTCAGCTGACGAGGGGTTGCTGGAGGTTCCGAGGGTTACGTTAAAATCTTCTGGGGCCCGGGCTTTTGTGTTTATAGCCCCAACCCTCTGGAACTTTCTGCCTCGCTGGCTTTGGGAATGCACTACCATGGAGTCTTTTAAGCGGGAACTCAAGACCCATTTGTGGAGCCAGGCTTTTATGGCTTGAGGTTGTTGAGATTACTGATTTTATATGTGTATTTTCTGATTTTATTATTCATTTGTACAGCACCTTGGTGCTTGAAAGGCGCTTAATAAATAAAGTTTTATTATTATTATTATTAAGGTGATTTTGCGCAAGGACCACAAACTCCACTTTTGATGAATGAGAAACATTTTGGACAGGATTTGAAAAATGACAGCTGGCTCATTCATGAGGTTCTGTAAAGATATGGCTATGTTGTAAACTTGGGGTAAAAACATTGAAAATGACCAACGTTATGAGCCTGCATTAGCAAAATTCAGTGTAGGTTCATAACTTTGTTGTTTTTTAATATTTTTTACTCAAAATTTTCAGCATAGCCTTCTTATGACCCCACCTCATGAACAAGAGCAGAGAAGATTTTCAATTCCTTCCCAAAAGGTGATTTCATTCAGGGAACACAAGATCATATTTCAGGACCGGTTTGCCTAATGTCAGTGCAATTGTTCATGAGGTGTGGTCCCAAAGAAGGTATTTTGAAAATTTGGCCTCCAAAAAAACCCTGCAAAAATGGCCAAGTTATGTCACTAAGTGCAAAACACCAAAGAAATATATTGAACCACATACCTGTTTCTTCAGTCCGTGGTCTGGCTTTGAAGAATGAAGACGTGGCTGTGGTCCAGAGAGGATTGCAGTGTTGAACCCCCGATGGGTAAGTAAGGGCTTGGGGGGGTGCATGGTGGTGGGTGCTGAGTGGGGGGAATGGGTGGGGGGACAGAATTGTCAGCAAAAGACATCAATGGACAGTTCTTTTTTTACAGGGTAAAAAAAAGCAAAAGACATTGATGGATGGTTTTCTTTTACAGAGTAAAACAGACCTGAGGATTCTGGATCCTGATACTGGGGGATTGGGCACCCCTAGTATCACTGTTATGTTTCTGGGGGGAGGGTTGTGGGTGCTGAGAGGGAAGGTCTGGTGGGGGAATGTTTAAAAAACATGAAGGAGTCCTGATCTTGACACTGGGGGATTGGGTACCCCAGTGTCACTGTTATGTTTCTGGGGTTGGGTGGGGTGGTGGGTGCTGTGATGGAGTGTTGGGTGGGGCAGATATCTACAATTAAAAAAAATCAGGGGCATTCTGATCATGACACTGGGGACTGACACACCCAGTGTCACTCTTATGTTTCTGGGGGTAGGGGTGGGTGCTGCGATGGAGGTTGGGTGGCGGGCTATCTATAATTTAAAGAAAAAATCAGCAGTCATGCTGGAACACAGCACACTCCTCCATGTTCAAAATGGCTGCCGCAGTTTACTACGCATGCACAACTACTAGTGCATGTGCAGTGGAATGCAGCAGCTATCTTGAAATGACAGAGTGTGCCATGTTCTGCCATGACTGCCACATTTTAATTATAAATATCCCCCCACCAGCCTCCCTCTCAGCAACCCCAGAAACATAACAGTAACACTGGGGTGGCATGCACACATTATATTGATCAGGATCAACTGTTGATTTTACGGTAAAAAATAGTGCTGTGCAACTGTAGATAACGAGCGGGGTGCTCCACGGTCACGGAGACAACTGTGATGCATGTCCAACATGTTGTTTGATTGGAAGGAATGCACTGAGTCCTTTTTTGATAGCAAGAGGTCTGCAGGTCTACCCCCACTGCAGTCCTAAAAACAATCAGATGAATGAAATAAATGAAGTAAATGGTTCCATGTCAAAATAGTGATTGAGGAACAGTGACGCATCATAACGGCACCATACCCAAATCACGACCACTAGTGACAAAAGTCATTTTCTGCGGCAGACTTTGCACCCTGCACCCATCCTTGTGGGGGGCTTTGCCCCCACACCCCCCTTACTATATATTCCTACTCGGGGGGGGGGCAAAACTCAGGGTTGGGGGAAACCGGGATCACTAAAAAAGTGTCAGCGCTGTGGTTCAGTTTGCTGTTATGTCACTTTGCCATTCCTCAATCGCTATATTCTCTGGATATCGAAGTAAACAACAGCTTACTGTGTATCTTAGTGTTACATTTCTTACTCATATGACTACAGAAATTGTTTTTAATGATAACTTTGGTCTGCATTTACATTTTCAATTGGACACTAGGTTATACAAACTCTAGATTACCCGGCCATTTTCTATGTCCACCAGCTGGTTCAGATAATCAGGATGCTACTGTACTTCATCCAACTCTTTTGAGTCTGATAGAATGCTTGCAAACTGGACAGTATGCCTGAATGTTTGCAAACTGTTTAACAAACTAGTTTGCTGACTGCTAGGGCAGTGTGGAATGAAAATTCTACCATCAGAATTGGTATGCTATAGTAATACTGCTTCTGAAATGCTTTTCAGAAGTTCTTTTTCAATTTTGTGAAATTCTGAAATGCATTTCTTTGTAAGCTGCAGAATAATTTTCCATGGATCCCTCAAACAGCAGAACATTTTTCCTCAGATTATGAAAAAAGACTCCACAGTTTATGCAAACTGCAGATTATTAACCTCTGAAAAACCATTTCCCACGCAAAATGTCTGAACTCTGGAAACAACAGAGTTCCGCGTAACCTTTCAAACTTCTGCTAAATCCCATTTCATCAGAATTTGAACATTCTGATGGCTCTACTGACTGCAGGTTTCAATTTGGTAGTTCCACACAGCAGTAATTAGAGCTTTCAAACTAGACGTTCTGTTATACTAACATACTAAAATGCCAGCAGAATAGGCCTAACGGTCTTTCGTGTCTGCTCGTTTGGTCAGCCCCCACCCTGACCTTGCTGTCCCCCTCGCCTTCTCTGGCTTCTCCCTTCCCAGTTCCGGATATTCTTGCTGCATTGGATTTTGCTTCCAGAACCCTTCCCCTGTACCTGCCCCACCCCCTCTTGAACCCCTCCACTGTCTCTGCCTCCACCAGCCCCCTAGGCAGTGCATTCCATGGCTCCACCACCCTCTCAGTGAAGTAGCACCTCCTCCTTTCTCCCCTCCAGCTTCCACTCTCCAGCTTCCACCCATGCCCTCTAGTGGCCCCTTCCTCCTTCCTTCGAAGCACCCTGACTGTTCCTCCCCTATTTACCCTCTTCATGTACCTGAAGACCTCTATCATGTCCCCCCGGTCCCTTCTCTCTTCCAATGTGTACATATTTAGCTCTTTGAGCCTCTCCTCATAGGTCCTATCCCCCAAGCCCCAAATCATTTTGGTTGCCCTCCTCTGGACCCTCTCCAGGAGGTTAATGTCCCTCTTTAAGTGTGGCCTCCAAAACTGCATGCAGTACTCAAGGTGCAGCCTCACCAAGCAGTTATACAGAGGGAGTATCACTTCCCTCCTTCTGAGGTGATCCCCTAGCGATGCATCCCAGCATCCTGTTGGCCTTGGCTGCTGCCCTCCTACAAATCTCAGAGTTGTTCATCTTGACATCCACCACCACCCCAGGTCCCTCTCAGCCATCGAGACTTGTAGCATTTCCCCAGGGTGTACACTTGGCCTGGGTTTCTGGCTCCCAGGTGGAGTACCTTGCATTTCCCTGCATTGAACCTCAGCTTCCACTTTCTAGACCATCTTTCCAGAGCCTCCAGGTCCCTCTGTAGGGCCACCCTCCCCTCCTCCCCATCCACCACCACCCCCAGTTTCGAGTCATCTGCAAAGAGACTCATCTCACTCCTGATTCCTGTCCTTATGTCAGATACGTAGGCGTTGAACAGAAGGGGCCCAAGGACTGATCCCTGTGGGACCCCACTAATGACCCTCCTTGGGGATGAGACTATCCCACCAACTACAACCCTCTGGGTCCGGTCCTGGAGCCAATTGCCTATCCATCTGATCATCTGGTTCCCCACCCCCATTTCTCCCAGCTTATCCAACAGGCCCACATGAGGAACAGAGTCAAATGCCTTGCTGAAGTCTAGAAAGAGGACATCCACTGGTCTACCCAGGGCCAAGGCACTTGTCACCCAGTCATAGAACTCACCAGGTTTGTCTGACACGATTTCCCAGGATGAATCCATGCTGTCTATCGTCCAGGCACCCTGACTTATCCAGGTCCCCCTAGCCTCTCCTTGACAATGCCCTCCATCACCTTGCCCACCACCGATGTCAAGCTGACAGGCCTGTAGTTCCCGCCACCTCCCTTGATCCCCCCTTGTGGATAGGCACTATATGCGCCACCTTCCAGTCTTGGGGCACCCACCCTGTCCTCAGAGAGACGGTGAAAAGCTCTGCCAGGGGTTTCGCCAGGACATCTGCAAGTTCCTTCAGCACTCTGGGATGTAATTTATCTGGCCCCGGTGCTTTCTCCGTCTTAAGGGAGCTGAGGGCTTCCCTCACTCTCTCTGCTGTTATATACAACTTGTTTACTCAGGATAGCCCAGGTGAGTTGCAATATCATTTTCCCAGCAGGATCCTGCTTCTTACCATTTCCTCAGCTGGGTGCAATGCAGCAGTAAGAGACTATCTTAAGGCTGCACAGTGAGATTTTGGCACTGGTGAAATTTAAATCTGAGATCTTCTGGTTCCCAAGCCAGTGCTCTAAACATCAGACATACCACATCTCCTCCCTTATTTTTTTAGATGATTTGAGCCCCTTGTCACTTTCTGTGTCATCATGCTTTACATTTAAATTATGTTTTTAATATGATAATTGTTTGCTTTCCTTAGTTTTGCACCCCTTCCCCCGCCATGCCCACAGTCAGGGTCACCATGGTGACATCCTCTCTCCCGCTGTTGGGGGGGGTGAGCAACAGGCTTCACAGCTGATGGTACAGCTACTGTTGGCCATCCAGCAGGGGGCATTCAATTGTCTGCTGGCCTAAGCCCTCCATCTCTGAAAGACAAATGTTTCTCCTCAGTAATGTGCTCAGCCTTCAAGATGGCATCACTGTGAGATTATCAGTGGATCACATACGAACCGCAGTCTCACAAATGAGCAATGTGCTGCCGGTGCTGCACCTGTGGGTTGGACAGCTTACAAAATTCTGAACAAAAAACAAAACAAGGTTATAAAAATGTGCAGTGAACAAGGCAAAAAGTATGAACTTTAAAGAGCAGCCAACACCTTCATGAGAACTTTAACAAAACATAATATTTAGACACAGTCTGTCTTGTAAGTAACATTAGTTCTGTATTTCTCTTCCCCATTATTTATTACTGATGTCATTTGTGTGAAAACAGGATCTTTGCTACTGAAGAATTCATCCATTTCTGTAGCTTTTCCCTACCTGAGATCATAATGCACTGCTTGTGACATCACAGCTACTCCCATGGCAATAGACTGTGATGTCACAACAAAGGATTATAACTTGAAGTTGGGAGTAAGCTATAGATGCAGATGAACTGTAAAGGATAAAGTTCACATATTAATGCAAATTTCCTCAGCAATAAAAAAGAGAAGGACACATCTGTAGATAATATCTGTAATGAAGGCTCAGTTGTACCTAATTATTATATTTTTCAAACTTTTCTTTGAGGCGTCAGCAGCTCTTTAAATGATTTTTCAGCTGGTAGATCTTTATGAGAGAATTCCTGTGGCAGTGCTGGGGTTTTCTGACTCAGCCTTAATCACTTGACATTGTTTGACATCTCTGAAAAGCTGGTACATAGTAACACAGTACCATAGCAACATAGTAATCTAAGGTTGGAAGGGGCTTTAGGTCCTTCATGTCTGACAACTCCTACCCAGTCACCCTGCCTCACATCACAAGCAGTGATGAAATAAGTATGCTGTGCAATCATGTACTAATAGGAACACACATACGTGTTTCCAGGGGAACAGCCAGTCAGTGCTGTACTTTGAATGCTGTTGCTTTTCTTTATTTCTTTCCCTGTTAGATTACAGCAGACAGATTCTGCAAGGATTTACAATACCTCCCATGAGCCTTATCTCAGCTGACCTAAGTGAAGGCAAGGGAATGTAAACTAGAGCCAGGCTAAGATATCCTGTTTCAGGGGAATTATATATATATACTGTACATGTTTTTACAAATAACATTTTCCCAATTCCTTCGCCTTTCTGGCAGGTTTCCTTGAATTCTATTTAAGCACATCTATCTGAAAGATCTGGAAAAGCTTTTCATTTAAATCCTTTTAATCTGTTAAAAAATGGAAAATGAACCAAGAAAGGAATGTGAAGAAATTCTCATTCCCTGGATAACTGGTTGCCCACTGGTGTCAGATGGATCAATTCAACAGGGACTAACTACATTGCTATACAACAGTCTCCAGGGATTTATAAGCAGTGACTGACTAGCTATAAGGGTGACTGTCTGGGCAGCCTGTCACTGTTTATTCAACCACCATTGTTTGCCTTGGATGATCTGCCCTGAAATATCTGGCACATCACACATCAAAACTGGCTTGACTCATAGAATTTCTCAGCTAATTGCCATAATATTTAGTTTAGATTTAAAAAGCAGATGGACAGTAAATTCTGAAATGCATAACTTCATCTTGTTTGGTAATGCATTTCAAATACTGCAGTGATGAATACATACACACACATATATACATTATTCTTTTATAACAAGGTAAGGCCCACTAGGCATAAGGCCAGTTTTCAGGGGCAACCAGAGAGCACTGGGGTGATTAAGAGACTAGCTTATAGTAGCACAGTACGTAAGTGGAGGTTGTGGGAATCAAACACAGGTCAGCTGGATGTACCAAGCTCATTACTCTAACTTCTAGGCTATACTGCCAACCCAAATTCCATATTTATAGTACAATTGTATGTCTCTCCTTTACAACATATGCCCCCATTCTATTAACCACTGGTACTTGTACCTTAACTTAAAGAGAATCTATGGTTTGGCTTTCAAAAAGATCTGCAGGTCTCCTTACCCTCACTTTAAAAATTGGCCCTATAGGGCTGGCCAGTTGTATTGTTACTAGGCAGAATGTTAACATAGAACAAAGTAGTTGTCCTAGTCTATTCAGTGCCATTTTCTCACACTGGACACTCACCATGATGCCAGCTCCTCATTAGTGTCCATACAAGAGAATGGATGCTGGTGAGTAGTGAACATCACAGAAAATACCCGAGCTTGAAGAAATGGCACTTCACAGTCCAAGAAGTATTCCATTTTATGTTAACATTCAGCCCAAAAACAATGATGTTAACTCATAGTAATCAGGCATACATAACCAGCCTCTCATCCTCTCACCTGACATGAGTCTGGTTACTAAAATGTTCACTGTGTTTAGAAAAGTGTTTGGGTCATGCAATTTTCTGAGCTTCCCCTTGGTTTGCTAGACTACTGAGTCACTGTGCATGCCTGTGCATGTGCTTGATTGTTATATGAATGCTGAGTTGATGTCAGCCCTCCCACTGCCGATAAAGAGAGATGGTGGGGCTTCAGGCAGTTTGTTCATGTTTTGTTCAGAGCTCCCAGCTCAGTGATTTTGAGCTCCCAGCTCAGACAGGAGACCTGAGATTCTGGCCACAAGAAGAGAGAAGCAGAGAGAGCAGAGCAAATGATTTGGCTGGAGTATCATCATTTAGATTTAAAAACAATAGAATGTGGAGAAGTTTACAATACCATTAAAAAATGAATTCTACAAAGGAATATGGCTAGATGTTGAAATATGAGTTTTCAAAGATGTTATAGATACTGTATAATCACACCAATATTTATTAAAATATTAAAGTGAAGTTTAAGACTGGGGACCTTTCCATCTGCATAGAAGTCTGCAAAAGTGATTCCAGTTTTCAAGGAAAGTGATTCAACATCTCCATCAAATTATTGCCCTATTGTTCTGTTGCCCATCCTGGCAAACATTTTAGTGAGATTAGTGCTCAGGCACATTTACACTCATCTGGAAAAATATTCCCCTGACAACTAAAAATCAGGATTTAGAAAGGCCACTCCACAAACATTGAACTCAAGGACCTACTAGATCTGGTTGCATCTCCTTTAGATAAGGGATGGGCTGTGGGCGTAGTGCTTGTGGACCTATCAAAGGCCTTAGACTTAGTTGACCACATCCTGCTTATAAATGGACTTCAGGATGTAGGCATTTCTGATGAGGTGTGTAATTGACATGGGTCATACCTAAGTGGACAAATGAATATGGTTTGCATAGATGGAGTCTTCTCAAATCAGATAATAATAAAGAGGGGGGTACCACAAGATTCAGTGCTAGGCCTGCTATTTTTACTTTATGTAAACTCACTACCAGATTAAACTATGTCATAAGGCTTTCACACATTTATGCTGATGATGCTGTCTTAGTGACCTTAGGTAGTGATAATGAAGTCAAGTAATATGTTGCAAGCAGGCTTCACATTCATGGAACAATGGTTCTATAATTACAGATTGATATGGAACCACAACAAATCTCAAACAATGGCTTTGCCCCTCTCAGTGAATAAAAGAAATGAAGGGCCAACTCTAAAGATCGAAACTAGTAATGGGGGATATTTCAACTCAAGTATCTGAATACAAGTAATAAGAAATTTGGAATGGCCAACATTTGAAATTCAATTTCCATATAAGGAATATGACAAAAAAGATGAATAACTGCTTCGGAGCATTACGGCATAATATATTTTGCATTCCTAAAGAAATGCATGATGCAACAGCAAATCAAATGCTGTTACCAGTTATTGACTACGGCTGTCACATTTACCAAACTAAGAGTAAATGTTTGCAATGGGATAGCAAGTTTTGCTCTGTTATATGATTATAAAACACATCAATGCAGTCTGCATAAGACATGGATTGGCTTCCTCTAGAAAAAAAGGGATTACTGCTATGGATGAATCAGGTTTATAGGTTATTGAAAGAAAACAGCTCACAACATCTTGTAAATAAAATGATTAGAAATTCCCATAAGTATACACTTCCTAAAACAGGGCAAGATATTTTAAAATGCCAAAGACAAAAACGCTGTATGGTGAAATGACAGTTGCATATACTGTATCAAAGATTTGGAATTATGTGGTATAATTCTTACAACTGCCTGCTATGCCTTGTATGTCTCTGTGACAGAACTGGGCAGGAAAGAGTTAATGGCTTGGATTCTGTAGGTTCCTAATTTTTTTAGCAGTTTAAAAAAAATACAGTCAGGCTGAAATCCTCTGTCCAGCAGGATCCAGCTTGTGGAATTCCTAGCTGCTAGATAAGAGCTGGGTCATAAATCTCGAGTGGACATCTCCAGACACACACAGACCTGCAGACATGGACACAGGGCAGTTTGAATGGATTGGATCATTCAAATATAAAATTAAGGTGAAAAGGGAATATAATTGGTCACTGGTAGGTGTTCACTCTGATTGGAGCAATTAAATACATACATGTTAGTTAGTTGGTGCATTTAAAGGGAGAATAGGAATGACCTATTCTCCACAGAGTATATAACCTTGTGAAAGGCAGAGAAGGCTCTCTTGTGCTTTGGAAGCTGGGAGTGGAAACATAAGTTTGGAGCCTACCTTGTAGCTATGTCCGTGGGAGCTGGCAGTTAAAACAGGGTCCAGTGTCTCTTGTAAGGACAGGGAAGGGTAAGTTTAGTGACAGCATATTTCAGTAATAGCCTTCTTATTTTGCCATCTGTTATTTAAAAACATTTGTTTACTTTTCCTGTATGAGTGTTATTCTCTTGTGTTGTAAATATATATCCTGTAAATGCTCAGTGCACTTTCTGTTAAGTAAAAGCTATTTATTTGCTTAACCGTTGTGACTGTGATGTCATTTATCTAAGGTAATATTTGGTTTCCACTGGCTGAGGTAAACTCTGTGTAGCATCCGCCACCAGAGAGAGACACACTACCAGACTTTAACTTGTGCAATTGCACATTTAATTATTCAAGTCTGTACACTTGAAAGAGGTGCCGGAAGGAAAGTCTGGCTGGTGGCAGTGAATACCCGAGGACAGACACCTCTTGAAAAGCTGTTTTAGCCCAGAGGGAGAGATGGGTTGTGACATATTGGTTGGCAGTCGTGGGGTGATGATAGCGGACTGCATAACACACTGAGATACAGAGTTTGCCAGTGGAACAATTACGTTAGAGTTGCAAAACAGGATATATAAGAGAATACATTTGTACAACCATTTTATTTGTTTCTAGTTAGCACAGTAAAGTGTAGCAGTAGAGAATGAGCTCCACGGAATATGACTCACTTACTGTACCACAGCTTTTTGAAAGGTGCCAGGAAAAGGGGATTAAGCCTGAAGGTCTAAAGCAGAAGAAAAAGGCAGGCCTCATACTGTAGCTACTCTCTTGGCACATGATCTGAAGCAGACAGTCACTGGGGGTGAGTCAGGAACTGAGGCAGCAGACCCCCCAGACAAGCTTGAGGCACTGCGACTGCAGCTGGTGCTGCAAGAAAGGGTGTTGGAGGTGAAAAGACTGGATGCTGAAGCAGAAACAAGAAGGTTGGATGCTGAAACAAAAAGATGGGAAGCAGAGACCAGAAAACAGGAAGCAGAGAAAGAACTTGAAGAAAAGAGACTGGCAGACTGAGAGAAAGAACGCCAAGACAAAGAGAAGGAACATGAAGACAGAGAGAAAGAATGACAGCATGAACTCCAGAGACAACAGCACGAGAAGGAGATGATGACCCTCCGCAGTCAGCAAACCATGAGTAATGGTGGAGTGAATTTACCTCATGAAGCCAAAATGAAGTCTAAATTGTTCCCTCAGTTTAAAGAGGGAGATGACCTTAATTTATTTTTAAGGTCATTTGAGAGAGTATGCGACCAATTAAAATTGACTAAGGCTACCTGGTCAACTTATCTCACACCCTTGCTGACGGGGAGAACGTTGCATGCATTTGTTAAAATGAGTAATGAAGACCATGCTGATTATGATAAAGTGAAAACAGTGTTGTTGAAATGTTTTAGATTAACTCCTGAGGCTTATAGAAGGAAATTTAGGGAGTTAAAGAAAAGCCCAGAAGACAGTTATGCAGAACTGCAGGTTAAACTGTATACTTACCTTGATAGGTGGATGGAGGGGGCGAAAGCAACTACTGTGGAACTGATTAAAGATGTATTGGTGAGAGAACAATTACTTAAAATTGTACCTGAGAACATGTGTGTATGGCTCATAGACAGGGCATGCACCTCTTCCACAGAGGTGGCAGGAAGCGCTGACGAGTATCTGTCTAGCCGGCCATACACACAGCGTAAGTCTTATGGTGGGGGGGGCAGCACATGGTTATAAGGGATTCCATGGGGAGCAGCCCAAAGGAAACCAGCCTGCACCTGAGCCCAAAGTAGAGCCCTCTGGTTCTAAGGGGACTCAAGAAATAGGTCCTAAGAAATGTCATATTTGTAATCAAGTGGGACACTTGAGATATAACTGCCCTCAGAAACTGGTTAAGGGGCAGAGATATGGGGGTGGGGGTGATCAAAAGAGCACTGGTGGGTTTGTAGGGTGTGTCCAGTATGAAGAACCACTCTCCTCTAATGAGAATCTGCGTCCCATTAAAGTTAATGGAATAGTAACACAGGGACTGTGGGACACAGGCGCTAACATCTCCCTGGTAAGGCAGGATCTCATTCGGGCAGAGAAGATGGTGCCTGGGAAATAGTCCAAGGTCTGGGCATTCACAGGGCCACCAGTCCCATTACCAATGGCTACAGTCTTCCTGAGCTGGGAAGGGGGCCATGGAGAAAGGAGGTGGGAGTTGTAGAGGACCTACCTGTAAGTATGATTGTGGTGAAGGATTTGGACCCCAGTAAAAAACTGGTGTGTGTTGTAACTCATAGTCAGACACAAGGGCAAGCTTCTGAGGGTGAAGAGGGGTTGACTCTGGGTGGTTCAGCCACACCCTCAGCAGTTGAGGAAGTGTCTAGCACAGGGAAGGGGCTGGCTAGAAGCAGCAGTCCAGAACCCCAGTCACAAATAGAGGAGCCCACAGGACTTCCTTCAGAAGGGGCACTGGGAAGGGTCAGACGAGGGCAGGTAAGTGCTGCACAGTGAACTGACCCTACCATGGAAAAACTGAGAAAAATAGCTCATAGGGCTGAGCATCCTCAAGGGGGTAAAGAGTCCATTTACTGGAACAATGGGCTGTTGTACAGAGAATGTACAACAGAGGAAGGGCTAGATGGTGAGGTACTCCAGCAGCTGGTAGTCCCTAAGGTTCACCATCAGCAGCTTTTGGCCCTTGCCCATGATATCCCTTTTTTAGGGCACTTGGGGGTGAGGCGCATGAAAAAGCATCTAACCAACAATTTCTTCTGGCTGGAATTGGCAAGGATGTGGCAAATTATTGCAGGACTTGTCCACAGTGCCAGTGGATGGGGAAAATGGAGGACAAGGTAAAGGAAGCTTTGGTGCCCCTGCCCATTATTGATGAACCCTTCAAGAGGATAGCGGTGGACATAGTGGGGCTATTGAGCACCCCAAGTCACACTGGCAAGTGGTATATCCTGGTAGTTGTAGACTATGCCACCAGATACCCAGAGGCAGTGGCCCTAACATCCTCTGAGGCAGAACCAGTGGCAGATGCACTGTTGGGAATATTTAGCCAGGTGGGCATTCCCAAGGAGATACTGTCAGACCGGGGTGCCAATTTTATGTCAGGGTTAATGAGTAGTTTGTGGGAGAAGTGTGGGGTGAAGCAGCTCAAAACATCCCCATACCATCCCCAAGCTAATGGTCTAGTGGAGTGATTTAATTCAACCCTTAAGACCATGCTAAGGACTTTTGCTGACCAGCATAAGAGGGACTGGGACAAATATTTGCCTCATCTCCTATTTGCATACAGGGAAGTCCCACAGGAGTCCACAGGGTTCTCACCTTTCAAACTCCTGTTTGGTCATAGGTTGCAGGGGCCCCTAGTTTTGATTCAGGATGAATGGGAGGGTGACCATGCCTCCAAAGGGGAGTCAGTTGTGGAGTATGTCCTGAACTTCAGGATCCACCTTAGGGAGCTAATGGGGTTTGCTCAAGAGCACCTGGCCACTGCACAACAGTGGCAGAAAGTCTGGTATGACCGTGGGGCCCGAGCCAGAGAATATGAGGTGGGACAGAGAGTGATGGCACTCATCCCTGTCCGACAGAATAAATTACAGGCAGCATGGGAGGGGCCATTCTTCACTGTCCAAAAGATTAGTGATGTCAATTACATGATAGAGCTACTGGACAGGAGATGCAAACAAAAGGTGTATCATGTCAACATGCTGAAGCCCTACCCCAACAGGGAGGAAATGGTCCTCGCTGTATGCAGTTCCCCAGAAGAGGAAACTGAGGTAGATCCACTGGTGAACCTACTTGGGGAGGCCAGGGTTGCATCCTCTGTGGACAACCTTACTCTTTCGTAACAGCTGACACCAGCCCAGGTACAAGAAATTAGGGATGTGCTGAGAGAATTTGAGGACATGTTCATGGGGAAACCGGGAAACACCACAATGGCAGAGCACCATGTGGATACAGGGACCCAGGTTCCCCTGAAACAGTCCCCCTATAGGGTACCTGAGCATGTTAAGCAGACTGTGAAAGAGGAGCTCAGATAGATGCTGGAACTGGGGGGTAATCCAGGAACCTAGTAGCCCCTGGGCATCACCCCTGGTACTGATCCCCAAAAGGGATGACACCACACGATTCTGCATGGACTACCGCACACTTAATAGCTGCATGGAGTCTGATGCCTATCCTATGCCCAGAACAGATGAGACCCTGGAGTGACTGGAGGGAGCCAAGTATTTGACCACAATAAACCTAACAAAGGGCTATTGGCAGGTATCTCTGACCCCTGTGGCCAGGGAAAGATCAGCTTTTGTTACTCCATTTAGTTTATACGAATTTAAGGTAATGCCATTTGGAATGAAGAATGCACCTGCAACCTTTCAACAGCTTGTAGCTCACATTCTATCTGGGGTAGGTGAGTTTACATTGGCTTATATGGATGATATAGCCATATACAGCCAGACCTGGGATGAGCACATCAAGAATGTGCGGGATGTGTTCCACAGGTTAAAGAAGGCAGGTCTGACAGTCAAGGCAGAGAAGTGCCAGGTAGGTATGGCAGAAGTATCCTACCATGGGCACCGGGTGGGTAGGGGGCACATCAGTCCAGAGCCTGCCAAGGTTGATGCCATCCTGGCCTGGCCTACTCCTACCACAAAGAAACAGGTCAGGGCATTTCTAGGGACAGCAGGGTACTACCGAAGGTTTGTTCCCCACTATAGTGATCTGGCTAAGCCCCTGACAGACTTAACCAAGAAGGGAAAGCCAGATACAGTGAAGTGGTCAGAAGGTTGTGAGGTTGCTTTTCAGGAGCTAAAGAAGGCCTTAAGCAGCCCAGCTGTATTGGCTAGCCCTAATTATAGTTTAAAGTTTATGGTCCATGAGGATGCCTCAGATCATGGGCTGGGTGCCGTGCTGAGCCAAGTTACCCAGCAGGGGGAGGAGCACCCGGTTGTGTACCTCAGCCGAAGGGTTTTGCCCAGAGAGGAGGCATATGCCACAATTGAGAAGGAATGCTTGGGGATAGTGTGTGCCCTTCAGAAGCTGCAGCCTTACCTATATGGGAAGGAATTTACTGTGGTCACAGATCATAATCCCCTGATTTGGCTTCATAGGTCCAGTGGGCAAAAATGGTAAACTACTACATTGGAGTTTGGTACTGAAGGCATACAACATGACCATCCAGCATCGCAGTGGCAAACAAAATGCAAATGCTGATGGGCTATCTAGGCAGGGCTAATGGCCTGGCTGGATACTTTTGGGCACTTCCCAGTAATTGCATGAACAGCTGTATCGCTTGGGGTAGCACAAGGGACACACCTTCATTATCTGGGGGGGGGATGTGACAGAAATGGTCAGGAAAGAGTTAACGGCTTGGATTCTGTAGGTGCCTTATTTTTTTAGCAGTTTTAAAAAAAATACAGTCAGGCTGAAATCCTCTGTCCAGCAGCATCCAGCTTGTGGAATTCCTAGCCGCTAGATAAGAGCTGGGTCATAAATCTCGAGTGGACATCTCCAGACACACACAGACCTGCAGACATGGACACAGGGCAGTTTGAATGGATTGGATCATTCAAATATAAACTTAAGGTGAAAAGGGAATATAATTGGTCACTGATAGGTGTTCACTCTGATTGGAACAATTAAATACATACATGTTAGTTGGTTGGTGTATTTAAAGGGAGAATAGGAATGACCTATTCTCCACAGAGTATATAACCTTGTGAAAGGCAGAGAAGGCTCTCTTGTGCTTTGGAAGCTGGGAGGGGAAACATAAGTTTGGAGCCTACCTTGTAGCTTTGTCCGTGGGAGCTGGCAGTTAGAACAGGGTCCAGTGTCTCTTGTAAGGACAGGGAAGGGTAAGTTTAGTGATAGCATATTTCAGTAATAGCCTTCTTCTTTTGCCATCTGTTATTTAAAAACATTTGTTTACTTTTCCTGTATGAGTGTTAGTCTCTTGTGTTGTAAATATATATCCTGTAAATGCTCAGTGCACTTTCTGTTAAGTAAAAGCTATTTATTTGCTCAACAGTTGTGACTGTGATGTCATTTTTCTAATGTAATAGTTGGTTTCCACTGGCTGAGGTAAACTCTGTGTAGCATCCACCACCTGAGAGAGACACACTACCAGACTTTAACTTGTGCAATTGCACATTTAATTATTCAAGTTTGTACACTTAAAAGAGGTGCCAGAAAGAAAGTCCGGCTGGTGGCAGTGAATACCTGAGGACAGACACCTCTCAAAAAGCTGTTTCAGCCCAGAGGGAGAGCTGGGTTGTCACAGTCTCCTACTACCTTTAGCATGGCAGTGAAGAATGAATTTGCACATACTATAGGTGCAGTTGTTTAAAATTAATGTTTTATCCTGTGACTAGATTGTCCTGAATGAATGATAAAGGTATATATATATATATATATATATATATATATATATATATATATATATATATATATATATATATATTTCATGTTCTAATATAATTAGTTTTTAATGTTTAGTATCTCTTGTACATTTTATGTACATGTAATGTCAAATACCAAATTTTCATGTAACTTATGTAATCATGTGGGATTGCCTTGTAAATAAAGTTTATAGCCCTAATGTTGTAATTCCTATTGACAAATTAATGTTTTACTATTACAGAGAAACCAGCAGCTTCTTCCCTTCATACAAAGTAGGGAGAGGTGCTCGGAGGCCCAAACATGGGGGAGGGAGAGAGAGAGACTGGCCCACCCAGTCTGCCCACTTTTCCTGCTTGTTTTGTATGCCACAGATCCTAAATGATCTGTGGCTTATCCCCTCTTTCCTGTCTCTAGGGTTCAATTATGTCTATCTCAGGCATTTTTGAATTCCCCTACCATTTATGCTGCCACAACCTCCACAGGTAGGCGATTCCATGCATCCACTACCCTTTCCATGAAAAAAATACTTCCTCATGTTACCCCCGAGTCTGCCCCCTCTATTTTCATATCATGGCCCCCTGTCCATGAACATCTTTTTTTCTGAAAGCTGCTACCCTCTTGCACCTTATTTATACCTTTGAGATATCTGAACTCCCCTCTCCCTCCTCTCCTCCAGGGACTACATATTGATGTTCTCTAGTATCTCCTCATATGGCTTCTGGTACAACTCCTGCACTGCTTTTGTTGCCCTTCTCTGAACTGCTTCTACTCTGTTTATGTCCTTCCAGAGATGCAGCCTCCAGAACTCTAGAGTACTCTAGACTACTCAGATAAGAGAACCAGAGAGAGAAATTTGCTGTGTACTTAGCACAGTAGTTGAGAGAGAAAGAGAGTTTGGAGGCCATATGGTCTTATAAGTTGGAAAAGGACAATGTATAGGTGTGAGGAGTGGGTGAATACCTTATTTCAAGAATTCAGGCCAAGGTTCAGGTAGTTGTTATTCATATTCTTTATTCAGTGATTTAATTAAAAAAGAAACAGCCCCAACCCTTCCCCAGCCCAAATCCTTTACAATTTCCATCCCCATCCCCCAACCCACTGTTAGAATTCCAAACCCACCATTCATCAGCACCCACAATTTAATCTTCTAAATGTACAATACATTAAAAAAACAACCTAACCATGGGTAGCTGGCACAACCACCCCACCTCCACAGCTGGCTACCATCTTTCAGTGCTCATTTGTGCTAAAATAAATATGTACCCCACTCCCTGGCAGCACCCCCCCACACTTAATCTGGTTCAATATCATTCGATTTCCATCTGTATCCTCCCAGTCAGCAAAAACTACATAAAAAAAATGTTTTCGCACAAACGAGCACTAAAAAATGTTGACTAGCCATGCAGATGGACAGGTTGTGCCAGTTGCCCATCATGGGGGTGGGGTGGGGGATGTTGGGATTCTAACAGATGGTGGGAGGATGGGGGTAGAAATGTTTAAGGATTTGAGCTGGGGAGGAAGGTGGGGGCTGTTTCTTTTCTTTTTTTTAAACGACAGCATTTCTTGACTACAATAGGGAACAAATAGTGTCACTACAAAATTCATTATTGGAGCTATATAATGAATAGTGTATTATTTGTGGTATTCAGGAAACACTATTCATTACTTGCACACCCCTAGTAGGTGTTGTGTAACATCAGCCTCTACAGTGTGTAAGGAGGGTGGCTAGCTCTGACTGTATAGCACAGGTGTCTCATTCCAAAGTTGTGCAGGTACAAATGGTACTGCTATGCTATGGGTGAAGGGGCTCAGTATGTGTAGAGATGGTGCAGTACCCAGGGACCCTATGTAAGTACCCATCTAAGCGAACTGTCCCATACAGAGAAAAAGTATTATGTAGAATTGGCAAAGATCAACTGTATAGAGGGAGCCCAGCTAGCTCTAGCAGTAGGAATCAAATGTGTGTTTTTTACGTTTCTTTTTCTGAACTCTGTATTTTCTCCCATGGACGCCTGCCAGCAGAACCACCTTCCACCACCATCAATGCCACCTACCTGACTCTCTGAGCTTCACCTTTTGGGACTCTAAGGGACTTCAGGTTGCCTGTTACACACCAGGATGGCCTCCTTGGTTTACCTTGAGGCTGAGACCTGCCCTTTACTTCATGACAGTGATACCCTTCTAATTTGGTTGCCATACGCCCAAAATGATGATGAGAAATGGAAACAGCAATGCACTCTGGGGATAGTGTGCAGCCAGAATCAGCACAATGACAGCTCTTAAATACTGTCTGTCATTTATGTTTAGTTACATCACTCTATGACTGGAAAAGTAAGCTAACAGTCTGTTGCTATGTAATAATAAGTGTAATACAGCTGATCTGTTGTTTTGCTCTAATTGTGAGCCAGCAGGATATGACAGATCTGAAGGAATGAAACAGTAAGAAAGAACTGCTGCTTTACAGTGGTAAAGACCCCATTACCAAATGGTGTTAAAAAAGTAAAATCAATTAAAGATAGTATCACCCTAAGAACACCACATAGAAGAAAGTGTGCAGGGGTGGTAGGGGAAGTCCTTGTGGGAGAGGGGGGGAGACAGAAAGTGTAAGTATGTGGAGAGAACAGTTAAAGTTGTGCCAAGAATGATAGTGATGGTGACTCTGTGAGAAATGTTAAATACAGACACTGAAGATTTCAAGTAACAGAAAATGCTTCCAGCTATAAATGGTACACACACACAAGGGTCTCAGCTTAATTGTTAAGCAAAACGTATAATCAAGTTATTCAAGAAAAGGTAATAAAGACCACAATATAGCATCAATCATTTTGGCAATGCTGAACAGAAAAAAAGAAATTAAATGAATGTGCAAGGCTACTTCAATTTATAAACCTAGATCAAAATTCTCACTAGGTACTTTTGACCCAGCTGTACTGCTTTTTCAGAAAAAAGTGTATTCTGATATAACAAAACTATTAAATTCTCCTGGTAACATTAGAAAGGGCAATCTCAGTCCAGAAGGACAAAGAAAGCATTAGATGAAATCAGGGCAGTGGAAGATATTATCTGATGGGCGGATAAAGGGGGCAACATAATGATCTTGAACAGGGAAGATTACATTAGTGAAGCCAATAGATTGCTCAGTGATACCATTAGGTATGATCCAGAAGCAAATGATTAGATACCTTTTAATGGACCAACATAGGTGTAACAACAAGAACAAAGTGCTCTAGCTTTTGGACCAACCAATCCTTCTTCAGAAGCTCATGGCAGTTGTTTAGAAAATACAATACTTATAACGGCTAGATAATGCAGAGGAAAAACAGAAAAAAAATCCCCATTGGTTTAAAATACTCATTAAAAAAAAAAACAGAAGATGATGTCAGAGAAGTTTAACAGTACCATACTGCCTTCAGCCAGAAAGAACCTTAGGTCAGACATGCTTGGTGGAACACACATACAAAGAATCCTACTGCATATAAATTTAATTGACATAAGATAACACTGCTGAAGCAGATAACTCCTAAATCAAGCTATGAGTGTCACAGTTAGTATAAGGCTGTGATTACTGAAAGGCAACCCCCACCCAGATTAAAGACAAACTAAGATTGTTATAGGGCTCATGAAATTTAATGCAAACATTTAATGCAAACATTGAAATTTCATGAGCCCTATAACAATATTGGCTGTTGTTTAGCGAATTCCGGTATCTTCCATGTTGAAATCTAGATTTAGTATTTGCTGTATTGATCCTTGTAAGAACAGATCCAGAAGCAAATGATTTGATACCTTTTAATTGACCAACATAGTTGTAACAACAAGAACAAAGTGCTCCAGCTTTCGGACCAACCATTCCTTCTTCAGAAGCCTAATGGCCGTTGTTTAGTGAATTCTGGTATCCTCCATACAGAAATCTAGATTTAGTATTTGCCGTATTGGTCTTTGCAAGATAAACTCTTAAGTTCCAGACCCACTGAGGATTGTGGAAAAAGAGGTGCCACTCAATAAAACCAGAGGTAACGCTAAAATGTGAGAAAACAACAGAGCTGGTAAAGTCCTGTATTTTCCAAGCAGTGCACAGGTTTACCCAGTTTTAAAATGAATGGTTACAAATGTTCCAAACCACAAATAAAGTTTGAAAAGTAAAGGCACTTGCCTTGAAACTCCAGATAGGAAAAATTTACTATATCCTGTATGTGATACAAGGTTTGACATCTCCCATGCCATGGGACTGATGCACTTGTAAAACTAAGTGTGTATACAAACCTAGCCAATGAAATTCTGTGGTCACAATTAAGAGAAACCCTTACCCAATAAAGTGACTTCACCAGCCTTGAGGTCTGGATAAATTATCCCTCAAGTGTGCCAAATGGTGAGGTGCTCACTGCAACAATCTCAGATAAAGTAAATGAATTTTCTGTTAAGGTTAATAAAAAGGTGTTATAAACTGTATTGTTTGTGCCTGACCTACAGTAGTGATATGGGTTTGAAAATTCATTCCACACTGTGTCTAGGTGTGTGTACAAAAACAATGCATGTTTTTCTCCTAGTACATAAATCCAAAAACAGAGCCTGTCATTAAAAGATGTTGAAACAAAGGCTTATAATATCACTTTTTATAATGATGCACTTGGATTCACCTCGGGCCTTACCCAAAAAGTATTTCCTGTATTACCAAAAATAATAAATATTTACATGTGATATTATCCTATGCTCTCTAGATTCAAGTATAATGGTAAATGACACTACTTACCCCACATATAGTTATATGAAAAATAGATACTTAATTTACACCTATACAATGGTTCTAAATATTCCTCATAAGCATACATATCAAGCCTAATGTTGTAAACATCAACACAGTTGTTTCAGGTGATTCAGCAACTAATAAATTCTAACAAATAAACAATGTAAAGAAATAAGCAATACTTTGCATAATAAATGGTAACAGCTATACTACTTTTATCATACTCAGTATTTAACATAACCTTTATGCATAAGAACATATACTTAAAAGATTAATATCTCAGATTATTTCTGTATAAAACTTGTTTCAAAACTTCATTGCATGTAAAATGTATTTTCTATGAGAACTAGCAACAACTTATTACATTAGTGGTTTGTACTGTACTTTTATAAAACTCAGTTTTAACTTTTCAAATTATGCACAATTCTTTAGTTCAAAGCTTTTAAGCTATATACCCAGATTCTATAGTTTATTTATTATTTATTTAGCTTTTGTTGACCGGGTAGGTACACTAGACAAGTTATATGCCTATTTTCAGGAACAACCCAGGAGAGTACATCAAGGAATACAGTTACATCAGAGTACATAACAGTGAGCAGAGCTGAGTACATTGAGTCACGAGAAACAGTCTAACATAGAATAGTCTTCTGTATCAGTATTAGTTAATATACATATGTACAACAATAAATAGTCTAGATCATTCAATGGCACAGACGTATACCATGGTGTGCATAAGATCATTAGAAATGAATGTGAGAACATTAGCAGATCCTTAGAAACATTTAAGTTCCAAAGTATGTAGTCAAGTAAGTCTCGTGTAGCCAAGTGTGAGTCCAACACAGCTACCATAGGGCTAAGGAGGCTTGGGACACTCACACTCTGAGGCTAGCTTCAGATGCTCCCACAGGGACTTCCAGAGGCACTGGTGGGAGGAGACAGAGCAAACACGGTCACAAAGGGAGTTCCAGAGCCTAGGAGCACATGCAGTGAAGTCCCTATCCCCCATGAGGGTTTGGGTAAAAGGGACTTTTAGCACCCCAGGTCCCTGAGACCCAAGAGAGTAGGAGTAGGAGGAGGGGTCAGGAGGTGAGAAAAGCTGTTCCAGCCCAAGGGGGGTGTCAGTTCTGATCACTTTACCCATGAAGCATCCCAGCCCAAAGTTCAAGTGATTTGCCAATCAGATTCCCACTGACTTTCCCAGGTAAAATACCAAGACTATTAATTAAAATTAGTGAAAGTAATTAAAAAGAAATACTTATATTTCTGGTTGTAGAAGTGGTTCTTCTCTTCTCCACTTAGAACTCTGGCTGAGTCTGACTTTTAATGTAAAGGTTTCTTTGTCAGCTAACTTTGACCCTGGAACTTCTTTTAGCATGGATACACTCTGCAAGTTAAACCTTTGCTAAAAATCAGTTCTTGGCTTTGTAGAACACAGCTTTAATCCGCACAGTCCATAGCAATACTGGATTCAATGCACTTTTTTGTGAATAGCAAGTTGCTTTAACAACTGGAGCTTATTGACCCTTTCATGTTGTGCATCTGCTTTTAAAACCTTGGGACAATAGACCTCTTTTTGCTCAGCACGCTGTGTAGCTTGTGTGAGTCTTAAAAGTAAGTCTGTCTGGTTTTCAGCAGGCAACATTACTTGTCAAAATGCTCAGCAAATAACACAAACCTTGCTTCATACACAATAAAAAATTTCCTTGTATTTCTTTCTTGCCTCTGGATATCTTCAGCAGCACTGAGCTCTGGCTTTGTATAGGCTGACCCCTGCATTTCAAACAGGCGTGCCCAAAGTTCTTTGGCCTAGCATCAGTGTAGAAGCCATAAAATTCTTAGTTAAACTAACATAGGTCTTACTACATCGATAGTTAGCTCAGATCTAAGGAGTGGCCAGCAGTGTTTACTATTATAAAACTGCTCTGGTGATGTCATCACCAGATTTAGATTGGTTTGAGTCACCAGAAAGGTAGGCCATCTTTGAAGATAAATGGTGACATATAGACATGCCTCTTTAAGACAGCCCCTTCTCCTCAAATCTGTTTTTGGGTCAAAATTATTTCTTTAAATAAAAGTCTTATGTAATGTAATTTTAATGTTAAACTTGCATATTCAAGTGTTTTACATTTAACCAAACATTCTTGAAAAAGTCTGATATCTGTAGTATGGATACTTTTAAAACTACACAATTAAGGTTATAACTTCATTATTTTAATAGAACTTTTCAAAACAAAATAATAATTTTACTCTTAATAGTCTAAGCTACAGAATGATATAAGATTTATAAGAAAAATCCATTCCTAAAGTCCTTAAAACATTACTTTTTGTAGAGACACACAAGATCCTTTAAGAAAAGAACAAAGACATCAATCACTGTCAGAAAAGTTCATTCACTATAAACTTTTAAACGGTCTTTCTCTCTATAGCAACAAACTACATATTTAATATTCATCTTGTTAGACTTCCTAAGATGTGAACTATCACAGGATACTAGATTTGTCTAGTTCTCTAATAAGAAAATGATATTAAATAAATAATATTCATAACTTTTGAATGCTTCATTCTGCAACTATCAAACTTGGTAAGCTTATTTATCATACTGTTGTCCAATAACTGTTCAATTTTCATAGCGGCAGTACATTGCATGTTTAAACTATGAATAAAACTTCTCATTCCTATACAGGGTAATGGGACTTTTAAAGTCTAAGACACTTTTTTTCTCTTCTTGCTGCTACCAGTCACATGATCTCTAATCTTGATCATAGCCATGGATACCTAGCTCCATCTAAGACTTTCCCTGTACAAACACATAAATCCTAATAAAAGTGGCTTCCTGGGAATGTGAAACATGTAAGTTAGGCCCCATCTTAACTCTGTTCTACAGCTAGAGCACAGAGCTCTGAAATTTAAAACAGTCTCTTTAAAACCATTTTTTTCTATGAACTCTGAAGCTGACTCCATTTTAAATGGCATTATTTCCATTTTATTGTTTTTAAGACTTAATCAACATTAATCTTGACCAGAAATAAAAGTAAACATTTCCCATTTCAATACCATATAAAATCAGATAAAATTTCTTCTGGATCTGTTCTTGCAAGGACCAATATGGCAAAAACTAAATCTAGATTTCAACATAGAAGAGCCCCTACAGAAGACATCTACAGCACCAGGTTTATTTTTCCCCACTTGATTTTATACCAGAAAGTGCTGTAAGAGGGGTATAGTAAGGAGAATAATGTTTTATCAATTGTTTCTGTTTGTTTTTAATACACAACTTGCATAATGTTAAATCCCCGATGTCAGAGAAAAGAGAACAAGAGGGCGCTTTCCTCCATTCATTTTACCTCGCATCTCCTCAACATTATTTTAGGAGGTTCTGGAAAGAAAACATAATGAAATACAATAACTAAACTTCGGAGTGAGTGGCTGCCTGCCAGGGTACAAACATCTCTTTTCACTGGCCAGCCGCTCGTCGACCAGAAATTTTCTTTTTAATTGTTTATCTGTTTTATTCTCCCATTCAAATCTTTATAATTTTATTGTTTACACCCACATTATCTGTATACAAATTGTAACGCTATTCTGCAAAGAGAGCAGGAGTTTTATTTTGCAGAATGGGGGGAAAAATCTTTATTTCAGACACCAGAGCTGTCTAGTAGTTCTGACAGCAGAGCTCCCAATTCTCCACCTTGAACGGCACACTGACTACCCTCAATTTCCATCTTAGTCAGGAATCTTTTTCTGTGGTGTTTTCATTGGAGTTATTGTCTATGGTCATCTTGTCAACTTGATTATTGCATTCAGTGAGGTGGAGGACCATGATCAGATGTGACGTCTTAATACTCAGCTTCTTCAGATTCCTGGGATGCTTCAAGTTGTATGTACTTTTTAAAAAACCCTTCTTGAACACAATGAGGGGTCAGTCACTGCTGTTGATGTTTTATGGAGAGCACTGACATGTGCAGTGAGGAGCAAGTGTATTCATCTGGCCTCTATATGTGTTAAAAGTTACCCCTACTGTGGAAATGCAGAAAGCAGGAGATTTCTCTAGAAATAACACAGAAATTTCAGGAAATATATGATCATGCCTTTGTCTATTACTGTACATCAAGAGCAGCTCCTCAGTGACATCAGGGGATTGGAGCACTCCCTCTCCTCTTGCTCCTCAGTTGAGATGTGGACCAGACTGCATGCTCTTAGGGCCCAGTATTCAGACCACATGGCTCAAAAAGCTGAGCTAGCTTTATTCCAAACCAAGGTAAAATATCTAGACTCCAGAGAGAAGGCAGGCAGGCTATTGGCTATCCAGCTCCGGGTGATGGAGTCAGCTAACTATATTGGGCATTTGATCCATTACAAGTGCGGATATTGTTACACAGCCTAGAGATATTGCAGAGGTTTTCTCCCTGTTCTATTCTAATGTATATGCTAGTGACCCTCCTAGCTCTCACCATTCAGCCAATATTGCAGAGTACCTGGATCCTATCCCTTTACCTGTGTTAGACTTCTCCCAACAGGAGCTTCATAAGGGACAGATTACCTTAATGGAAATTGTCCAGGCTATATGTTCCTTCCCACTGGATAAAGCTCCAGGTCCTGATGGTTTTGTTAATAACTTTTATTCATTCTGTTTGGAGGAGCTCACTCCTCTCCTAGTTCATTTATATAATTATTGGTTTGATTCTGGTTTTCCTTAACCATCTTTTTCTGAGGCCTGAATCACTTTAATAAAGAAATCTGGTAAGAACGAGCTCTCCCCAGATAGTTATCATCCAGTATCTCTCATTAATTCAGATCTCAAAATTCTGGCTAAGATTCTAGCCAGCCAGCTGGCCCAGGTATGTGAGGGGCTAGTTGAACCAATGCAGGTTAGTTTTATGAGCCATTGATTGTCTAGCAACCATCTCAGGAAGCTACATTATCTAATTTCAGCATCCAGGGAGGACAAATCCCCTGCGGCCTAGGTCTCCCTGCACACCAAAAAGGCATTTGATCATGTCGCAGGGCCCTATCTTTTTGCAGTTCTTGCTAAATTTTATTTCCCACTAGAGTTCATACACTGGATCCAGTTGCTCTGCAGTAATCCATCAGCCCATATTCAATGCAATGGGGTCCTATCAGATGCTTTTCCTTTACACCGTGGTACACGGCAAGGATGCCCCCTCTCCCCTTTTTTATTTAATCTTTATCTTGAGTGCCTCATTTATCTCCTTCAGCATCACCTAGAAATAAAAGGAATCATAGTAGAAGATCAGAGATATGTATTGTCAGCTTATGCTGATGATTTGTTATTGCATTTTGAGGACCCAGTTGTCTATTTATAGGCTATTTTATGGGAACTTCAGCTTTTTTACCTATTTTGGGTTACAATTTAAGTGTGCATAAAACTAAAGTTTTAGCCCTTAATAGCCCTGATTGTAAGCAAGATATTGTTCAAATGGGATTGATGTGGGAGCCGTGCACCATTACCTATCTAGGAATACGCTTAGCCTGTACCTCATAGCACCTCGTTAAGGATGATCGGTTCCCTCTGCTATCAACTATTCAGCAGGACCTCTGTTTGTGGAATAGTTTCCCTCTTTCTTTATGGTACCATTTTAGCACCATTAAAGTTAATGTGCTGCCCCATATTCTCTACCTTATGGGTATGCTAAATGTATTTCTACCAAAAATTTAGTTACTTATTTACAATCTATCATTAATGAATTTTTGTCATGGGGTAGGGATTTTTGATGGATCTACCTTAAATTATCTGTTCCTAGATAATGTGGTGGTCTGCAACTCCCTAACTTTTTTCTGTATTATGTCGTTCTTCATGCAAGCATGTTTTTGAAATGGCATGTTCCAGAAGGTCAACAAGGGTCAGGGGCACATGTACCTATTTGGTTGGATCTGGAGAGATTGTTATGTAAAAGCCAAGATATTCAGCTTAATAGTTTGCTTTACATTAGACCATCCTACCTTCCCCAATCTTTTTGATTCACTCTGGTATACTGGTCTCTGAGAGCACATTGGCAGCTTGGTACATATTTGGGCTTGTCTTGACTTGGGGTATTGGAACAACTCCTTTTTGGTAACCATAATATTTGTATTGCTAGCAAACCAGTACCACCCTCTTTTTTCCTCAGCTCAGGGATCTTACAATAGAATCCCTACTTGATGGAGAATAATTTCAACCTTTTTATGTGCTTAGAGACAGATATTACTTGCTCAGCTCTGCCTGTTTTAAGTACTTTCAACTTATTCATGTTATAGTTGCCTTTTTAGGCCCTAAACCTTGGCCACAAAAGGATTTATTAGTGTTTGATTCCCTCTTTTCTGCTGCCTTGTAGCCACACTCAGTATCTAAACTCTACCAATTATTGCAAACTTTGGACTCTAATAGTCCAACTGGGGTGTGTTTTTACTGGCAGCAGACTCTGGGCCTTTAAGATTCTACTAGTTGGTGGCATTCCATTTGGCACATTCTTTACAAATTTATTAAACATGATATGTTTCAACTCTTTCAATTTCGTATTCTTCATAATTTGTATTACATGCCCGCCAAATTATTTAGAATAAGCGGATTACACTCTCCTCTTTGTACCAAATGTGTCCTTGAGGAGGGTACAGTGAAGCATGTCCTGTGGGAATGCAACAATGTAGTCCCTTTTTGGACTGCTCTTATGGATTCCTTGGGCTCCCTTTTAGAACTGGATGATCTTTTTTCCCCTGAAATTTGCTTAGTAGGATCCTAGCCCACAAATCTCCCTAATATCGGTAAAGCCCATATGGTGATGATTGCCATACAGTAATTGCAAAATTAATCATTTTATGCCACTGGATGGACACTTCTATTTCTCAGTATAGTGAATGGCATAAGGAGATTTCATCAGCTTTGAAAGTTGAAAAACATATTGCCTCTGTTCGGAAGTGTACAGACCAGTTTCAGTTGTTATGGGAATCCTTATATACTTTATTGCCTATGCCCTCTTCTAGGCCATAGGCTTTGTGATAGTGGTTGTTTCCAGATATGGACCATTACTCCCTATGGTTCTTTATTCTTCCCCCCTTTTTATGCCTGTTGGCGAAGCCTACAGTCATATCGCTTTAGCTTGAAAAGGGGTTTCCATGGAACACATTTTTTTAGTAGTTTTCAGTGTAGTCTTCCATAACACTGCAATCCCTATGGCAGTTAAAATATACTCCCTTCTTTCTGTTTAGAATGATGGACACAGAACTCAAAGCTGCTTTTCTCTGAGAGCAAAGGTGCATACCTGCCAAACAAATCTAAATATCTTTAAAACTATTCAAGGTGCACAAAAACAACCAGTGTGAAAGTTGTTCAGGGCAAAAAGACCTTTCACATGATGGTAGTCACTAATCTGAATTCATATATTTTGTAAAATATGGTCTTCCAAACAACCTCATTTTTTTTCTCTCTCTGAGTGAACACAGTAGGAGTCATGCCAAACAAATCTAAATATCTCGGAAAGTATACAAGTTACCAATATACAACCAGCATGAAAGTTATTCAGGACAAAGTGACCTTTCAAATGAGGATAGTCATTGATCTGAATTTATTAGATTTGTTTAAATATAGCCATCTGAAAGGTAAAAATTGAGAAGAAAAATTAAAATTCAGGTAATCAGATGGCCATTGTTTAAAAAATATAATTGGTGCAGCTTGATGAATAAGCTCATTTGGAAGGTCATTTCATCATGAACATCTTTCATATGATAGTTTATGCGTAATTTGTATACTTTTGGAGATATTTATATTTGTTTGCCATAACTCCTATTGAACTTATAATAGCTCATTTCTCCAAAGCACTGTGCCTCTTTAAGTGAAATGAGACCAGACCATCTTTTCATGCCTAATTTAACAGTAGAGCATCATGACATACTAGTACTACAATGGAATTCTTTATTGCTTACCAGCTTGAAACAAAATGATCTGCTTATTGGGGTCACATTAGATATTTTCAGGATGGGATCATGTTAAATCTTTTCAGAACAAAAGCAGTAGATTAATTTTAGTAATTATTTGCCAGCAATATCCTATGAGATCTTTATGTGAAGCTGACACTGACCAGATAGGAGGAAGAAAGAAGTCAGAGAAGAAAAACGATCTCTGGGCCAGATGTTCAAAACTTTGCCCCAAGGCTAAATTAGCACTGCCCGGCGGGCAAACTTTGCCCGGAGCACAAAGCAAGCTATATTCAAAAAGAAATAGCCCAGTGCTAATCCTGCTGAATACAGCAGTCTAAGGAAGCTGGGCAAACTGGTCTGGAAGTGCAGGGCAAAAATAGCCTGGAAATAAGACAGCACTGAATATAGCAACAGGGAAGTGCAAACTGCAACTGCAGCTCATTAGACTATGTAGCAAGCCAGTGCTGCAGATGGAGAACATTGTGTGTGATTGCACAGAGATATTTCACAGCTACTGCTAATACACCTCTCAACCCCCTGCCTCATCAATCAGGGACAAGGCTTAAAAACATCAGGGACAAAGGTTTAAAATCAGGGACACATCTTAAAGTCGGTGATATCCACTCAGGAAGCTGGTGGGATAAGTGGTGTAGTGTAAAATGCATTTTCTAAGGAAGAACACATCAGTAACATTAATGTTTGACATTATTTGATGCTTACAACCCCCACTGTTTGGCTACAGAAACACAATGTTTAGGAGGGACAGAGTAAGTTTTTGAGGTAAAATCAGGGACGTCCCTGAAGATCAGGGACAGTTGAGAGGTATGACTGCAAACAACAATGTAAGCCACACACTGCAGAACTGTGCTATGCTGAAGTGAGGATTGCCTGGGGCTAACCTGATTGCACAGTGCTAACACATTAGCCCGGTGCAAACTGGTTAGCTCGGGGCAAACTGGAGCTATATTCAAAGCTCCCTTGCAAATGAGCCTATTTAGGTAATCCATTGGCAAACAGGTACATTTGCATCTCATTAAGTGCTGCTTTGCATACATTACCAAGCAGTTTGCCCGGTGCTACTGCATGGAGCACAAAGCTCCCCCTATTGGTCGGAATGGAAGTACAGGCTGGATGCTGTAGGCCAAGGCATACACACAGCATCCCCTGCTGGAAGCAGCAGGAACTATGTTCTGCCAGGCACAGTTGGCGCAGTCCTGACCCATTCACGATCAAATGGAAAGTAATGTCCTTGGTAGTCTAGTGGTCCCCCCAGACCTGGTTTGAATAAAAATAACATCACTTTCCCTGATAGTCTAGTGGTCCCCCCACCCCCCTGCATGAATCCCGACCTGGTTTGAATAAAAATAACATCACTTTCCTGGTAGTCTAGTGGTCCCCCACCCCTGCATGAATCCCACCCAGTTTGAATAAAAATAACATCACTTTCCCTGGTAGTCTAGTGGTCCCCCACCCCTCCATGAATCCCAACCCAGTTTGAATAAAAATAACATCACTTTTCTGGTAGTCTAGTGGTCCCCCCCATGAATCGTGACCTGGTTTGAATAAAAATAATATCACTTTCCCGGGTAGTCTAAGTGGCCCCATGAATCCCCTGTTGATTTGCAAAACATTACATCACTTTCACGCAGTAGTCTAGTGGTCCTCACTTCTGCATGAAACCGACCTGTTTTCTTAAGATAAACACTGTAACTTAGTCTACTGGGCAGTGCATGACCCCTGCTAGCCCAGGAACACTCTTTGAATAGAGCCACTTGAACACAGCCGGTCATTGAAGCTTCTTCGTCACCACGGCTATCTACTGACTGAGGCACAAATGAGCCTCAAGTTAATTTGTACCCTCAGTCGGCAGCTGGCCGTGGTGGGGAGAGGAGGGCTGAGCTGGTCACCGCCCTCATTCAGAAGTGTTCCTGGCTAAGCGGAGGCATCACTGCCGGGTGGGGACCACTAGACTACCAGGGACAGTGCTTTATCTTACCAAACTGGCCGGGCTTCATGCAGGGGGGTGGGGAGCACTAGACTACCGGGGACAGTGATGTAATGTTTGAAAACTGGGCCGGATTCATGCGGGGGCCACTAGACTACCAGGGAAAGTGATGTTATTTTTATTCAAACCAGGTCGGGATTCATGCAGGGGGTGGGGGGACCACTAGACTACCAGTGATAGGTCTTATATTTTACATGGAACAGGGGTTGGGAATCATGGGGGGGGGCACCACCTCATTACCACCAGCTTTTTCCTGGCAGTATCTAGCGCAGTGCTACAGGTCGTGCTAATGACTGTAGCACAGCGCTATACATTTGAATATGCTGCACTGCTGCCATTCATGGGGGCTCTCCTGTCCACACCTCTGCATACAATTACCTATTAGCATTGGCACAATCATACAGCGCCAGCGCTAATAGGGCTTTTCAATATTGCAGCCCCGCACAAAACCAGCGCTATTCCAGCACTATGGATTTGCGCTAGGTGCAAAGGTTTGAATATCTGTCCCTCTGTCTGTAAAACATTTAGACATCTATCCTGCAACACTGATTTATTATGTCCTCTTTGGCAACTTCTAATATTAAAATGCATTAAATGTATAGTTTACAAAATCTTGACCTTGGGATAACTCTCGAATGAATCCTAAATAAGTTACAGGAGGTCAAGACCTATGCAAAAGGTCAAGTGTTATTTTTTCAATTTTTTTTAAATTTCCACAGTGAAAGTGTGGAGAAATAGAAAAGTATGTACAACTAATCTGCTATGAATTTTCAACTCAGAGATAATTTAATATTTGCAAAAAATCAAACCCGAAGTTTAAGCAGTTTTGTTCAAAAGTTATTTTATTTTAAATCTTATTGGCTGTTGAGTGTTATTTTTTATTTTTATTTTTTTTTACAAATTTCCAAAGTAAAAGTATGGAGAAATACAAAAGTATGTACAACTAATCTCCTATGCATTTTCAACTCAGACAAAAGTTAATAATTGCACAAAATCAAACCCAAAGTTTATACAGTTTTTGTTCCAAAGTAATTTTATTCTAAATCCTATTGGACTATTGATGAACTGAGCAAATAAATGTTTAGATAAAATGAATTGAAGACTCCAGGATTGGGAGGTCATTAAAACTGCAGAAGGTCAAATTAAGAAACCTTAAATGAACTCATTAAGACCATTCTTCTTAATGTGTAATTATAATGAATTAAAGCCATTTGAATATAGACCTAGAATTATGCAACCATTGTGATACATATTTTTGGGATCAGAGGAATGGTGCAAGGCAGCCAAAATCATGGGGATCTCATTGCTTCAATGCTTCAGTGTGTGTGTGGATTAAACCAAAAAGAGCCATAATAAAAGCTTCTAACTTCTCAAAAAAAAATATTTTATTATATTTGATTTAACCTGAATATACAAAATAGAATTAAGGAAGTAAAACAATCAAGATGGGATTTCAGCGTTCTCCAACCATACATTGAAGCTGAGCCTTAATAAAGGCTTCTATCTTCTTCAAAGCAATTATATTTTATTTTGATATATTTAATATTCTGTATCTAAGTAGACACTAGAAAAAGTTTATTGGATGTTTGAAAACAGGGAGCAGAAACAGAGGGAAGTCAAAAGAGTATATATGTTGCAGGGGCTAGTAAAAAGTCAAGGAATTTGCTTGACTACTCAAATGGGGGCCACTCACTGACACTACTGATCATTGGTGGGCACTGGTAGCAGAGGAGGAGCTGGGCAAGTGCTGCAAGCAGTCAGTATAGGAGGAGGAGGAGGAGGCAGATAGCAGGCTGCCTGCCATAGCCCAGCTCTTGTTTTAAATCCCTGGTGGTGCCTGAGTGGCTGTAGCAATCATCTGTGCAGCAGCCCTCCATCTGTAGGATTTACGGGGACTCAGTTTAGCAGTCCTGTTGTATTCAAGCAGGCTCAAACTCCATTACAGCAGCAGGTCTGACTGGAGCCTCGGACCCCCAACTTTGCTACTTGTACATGACTGACTGCTTCAGAGTGAGAGATCCTCACTGCTTGCAGAGGAAGTGGGAGGGGTCATGGTTGTTGTTCATTTGTTTCCTGGGGGGCTGGTTGGGCTCGGAAGAGTGCCTCTAAGTGTAAGCATTACATTTGTCTGAGCTGTTGTGGGTTGCATTGGTGTAGGCTGGGGGGATGTCTAGAGTGTTCAAGCCCCCCCCTGAAATTACCTCAGAAAATTTGAAACTCCTGTATTTTATTTTTGGGTTGGCTCAGGCTCAGCTGCTAAAAAACTCAGTGTCTCAGCAGTCTCCATAGTGGTTGGAGTTAGCTGCAACACAGTGTGCATGTGCAGGACCATTGATGGCCAGGGGAGATGGAGACATCATCAACAGAGATAGAGCAGGAGAAGCCTGGTGAAACAGACTAGTGAGCGTGCTGCTAACTGAGCAAGTTGTGGTGTCCCATTGACTGTCATGGAGGTAGAGTGGGACTGTGTGTGTGGCTCTTCTCTAGCCTCAGTTGAACTGTGGGAGAACTTGAAGTATGGTCTACTAGAGAAAGATCTGACCCATCCAGTACTGAGCTAAGAGTAATGCTCAGCATGTCTTCTTGACTGTGCTGGACTGGTGGTGTGGTCTGAAGAGAAGACAGGAGCGATCGAGGAAAATCTGCTCTGGCCTTATGACCTGTAGTCCTGTCTTGTGCTCCTTTTGTGCAGTGGTGGAATAGATGCACCAAGTTTGTTTTACACTGTATCTCTTCTGGTCTCTCTCTCTCTCTCCCTCTCTCTGTCACACACACATCTGCTCCCCCACGGTGAAAGGAAAACTCTTCAGCACTGCTCTCTGTCCCAGTCATGGCACTCTTGCTGCCACTTTCTCTGCCTCTCTGTATGTGCTGTCTGCTTCCACTGAGCTTCAGAAAGACAAACAGAGTCAGACCGACAGCAAGGTGCCAGAGGAGTGAGTGGAAATAAAATGGATGGCAACCTAGCTCGGGCCCACACAGTACTTCACTTCTGTGTTGGGGGGGTGACACCATCTCTACTGGAACAGATTGGACCTGCACATATATGCTGCACTGGAAGTGCTCTCACTGTTGCTGTGTCTCTCTCTTGGTGGTGGGGTGGGAGGGGTGGGGTGGAAGTAGACACTGCTGGGGGATAGGCCACTCCATTTAAATGAATGTTTGTTCAAATGCAGGTCTGGGTGCCACCAGTCCTCATGGTTATGGTCACTACATTGGACTGCCCCCAATTTCACACCAATAAGCTGATGCTGCAATAGTGACAGCCTGTCACTTGGTGATCACTCTCATTCCGCTTACTCACCACATCTCAGCATGTTGTTGTCACTGTTTGGGGGATCTCTCTCCACTATGTCCCTAACACTGGTGCTACTCACCACCTCTTTTGATCCTGTGATCTCTTTTTGGGGGGGTGCTGCTGTCTCTCCTTCTCGATATCTGTCCTTGCAGCCCATGTCTCCCTCTCCAAGCCATCCAGGGTTAAGCTATAGCTCTGCAGGCAATGCTGTCTCACTTCTCAGCACTCTTGCTCCTTGTATTGTGTGGCAGGGTGGGGGGCACACTGAGGCAACATGGACACTAGAAGATCCATGGGGCAGATCAGTGGGTACCATCACAGAGAGCAATGCTCAGGCTGGGCATTGTGGCACACATGAAGCACTGGAGAGAGAGAGGAGCTCAGGGACAAGAACACTCACTGTCATTCACACAGAGACACAAACAAGTTCAACGCAGACATCTGGGTAAGGATAAATAATATTTATTTGTTCTTTACTGCTAGGACTGTTTACTTCTTATGGCACAGAGAGAGGGGGATGCCATGTATGGCTGGGTACCCAGACATCTGCAGGATGGGTGGGGAGACAAGCAGTAAGATCAGTATGGGCATGAATGAAAGGAATGAAGTGCTCTCATTCGAGCAGTTTATTTCTTTCCACTACAGAACGGATTCCAGATGTCAAATTGTGACAAGTGTCACAGTCTGGTTGCATTCTCATTGGTCTGCCAAGGACAAGCCACTGTAGATTGCTGTATATGGACTTGTCCCTGACACACCTCTGAAATGTCATTCTGCCACAAGATGTTTCTTGCACAAGTGCAAGGAAACATAAAAAATGAAAGAATTTAGATTAGTGACTACCCTCATTTGAAAGGCATTGTTGTCCTGAATACAAAAATGTAAAATAATGCACTTGGGGTACAGAAATCCAGGGGCAGAGTACACATGGGTGGAGTGATATTGACAACAATAAGAAAGCACACATTCAAAGAAAAAGAGCTTTTACACACAGTTGATTACTGTTTAACAATATTTTGCATCTATGGCTGCCACTGTACATCTGATGCAAACCCATAATGACTTTCCTCACTTGAGGCAAAAGGAGGGTGTGTGTGGAAGCCATAACTGACTCCTTGTTTTTATGTTAAAGGGGTCAGTTTCTTTACAGCAAAAACAAGGAAAGGCATAATTTCTAAAATGTGCAGATGAACATGGGGACCACTTTTTTTCCAGAGCATGCCACCACCAGCAGCAACCACTTCAAGACTGCTGCTACCCCCACCTAATACAATCAGGGGAAAACCAGAAGTAGTCTACCAGCACTGAGATCAATATGGTTAAGGCACATTTGCCAGAAATTACTGCTTAGAAAAGAATGAGAAAGTGACTGTGATGACAAGCAAGTCCCAGACCAGATTTCTAGTTTAATAGACTCCTCCTGAGTCTGATTTGTACGGCTGCATGGGCCAAGTTCCACGGATGTTATGCCATCATCAGATCTGTATAACAGCACTGTGGAAGCATGTACCCAGATCACTGTGACAGTGCTCTGACATAGTCTCCAGTGATTCTGTTTATGCAGCCCTTCCTCTCCACAGGCTGCATAAACATATTTACTTCCAAGTGAACTACTTTTCTGTTCTGCAACTTCAGTACAGATGGCCACTGTGTGCAACATGGTGATGTTGACTTGAACTGCACGTTCATGACTATTGAGGATACATAGTTATGTCAGCATTGCCATGTTGTGCAGGGATGACTACAGTGCAAACTTCACATGTGCGAGTATCATGCATGCGCAGTACTGTAATTGCTGCAGTATTACTTATGGCTGACTTCAGTGCAGCAAAAGCATTGCATATTCTTTTCCACACTCTTGCCACTCCTTAAAGCTTTCCACAGCCATGTTGGCTCTGACCAGAGTTTGTTTTCTCTTGGTTTCCCATTTTTAGAATGATATTGATTTATTGGCTGAGTGACTGAGCTCGGGAGGGATGGTTGGGGGGTTGGGGGTATCGGGGGAATGGTGGGATGTGTGCTACTGTTGATTATATTTCTCTTTGTTGTTTATTATTGTGTTTTGTATGCATTATTGTATCTTGTTGGTTATGATATTAAACTAATGAAGTATACCTAATGAAAAAAAAACCACACGTCAATTTCCACCAGGCAAACTGGTCTGCTGTGAAGCATACAGGAGAAGGAAACTATTTTAATTAAATACTTTAATTTGGTATGGCTTTCTCCAGCACTTTAACCCACTTGTGGCATTGTTTAAGTGTGCAGTACAAGCCATGAGACACTTCATGCACTTTGTACCCTGGACCCTTTCCAGGAATAACAAAGCACTCTTTTTTCTCTTTTGTTATTCGGCTCCTAATACAAAAAAAAACAAACAAAAAAAATGAAAGAGCTATCAGCTTGTTTTTTGGGTGGGGTACCTTAACTTAGCTAATGAACCCTTATTATTGTAATGCATGCCCAGGACATATATAGCAACATACAATAACAAAACCATTTTCTTTTCAATAAATGGCTCTATCTGCCATTAATTACAGCTCAGACAGATTATTTTATTTTCATTTCCAGATATATGTCTGTATCATAACATTAAGCTGTATTTCTTCCTCATACAGTTGCATACACGACTATGGTGGGGTAAGAAAGAGAAAACTGAAATGGAAAAGACAGTATAAGGAAGGATTTACTGTAGGTGGTCAGCCTAGCCGTGAAAATATAGTAGGGAGTTTAGATAAGTACAGTAGAAGGCTGTTGCAACAAACTGTAAAAAGGGGTTAAAAAAAAAACAACCTTTGGTCCTGTAGCCACAGGGTACAGTCTACCCAGTCACAGGTGGCAGCCTTCTTCTTTTGTCCAAGAGCTTTCAAAGTACCTCTGCATGCAAGATTGGCAGGGAAACAATCATGGACTCTTACATTAGTACTAAAGTTCCCCCACACACACTTTTCCCCATGTTCCGGCACTCTGACAGTGCTGCATTCCAGTAATGAACACCAACCCAACCTCATCTCTTCAATCTCCAATGGCCAATTTATCAGGCTCAGATGCAATTGCTCTGACAGAGGTGTTTAAAACCATGATGCACAGAAATGATGGCTCAATGGCTGCAAGAATACTCTGCAACACAGACTCGTGTCTGTGGAAAAAAGTTTAATACTGAGTAAAACTACAAATGTAGCATCCCCCTCAAACAGCGTCAACTTTTCACAGCACCCTGGTGCTTTGTTTGAAAACCAAGCCCAAGAAATGCTCTGGTGCTTTTTAAGTCTGAAGCTATTCTGACAAAGTCCTGACTGAGGCATTGAGCACAGCAAGAACTCATGACAGGACTTCACTTCTGGAACTCAGACAAAGAACTCAAATTCCTGATAACCCTCTGACATGTGTTTTAGAGTATAGTTCCATGGTTCCTCAAATAAAAAGCATACTGATTCAAAAACTGGCCAGTTCTGCAGCATTGCAGTACACCAAACCTGTTCTCGGAAAAAATGTGCATAACTTACAGCAGGGGAAAAAATCTCAAAGACATGGTAACACATAGTCACCTTAAATCCTCAGAGTTCTTTCAACTGACTTGGCTGCTGTCAAAATTGAAGGATTTTTATACATGTGGTAAATGTTTGCCATGCCCATGTGAACTCAGCGGAAAGGAATTTGTGTGCAGTGAATTAAACATGAAAGTAAAAATCAATTAATTTGCCACCTGCTCCACATGCCTTGTGGTATTTGTTATTCTTTGCCCCTGTCCCTGTATGGACCACAGGACCATAAGGCAGGCCATAGAGTGAATACCAGAACATCTAAGAGACATTTGTTCTGGTAATCGCAACATGCCAGTAGCGAATAACTTTGCTTAGACCCGTAGGGGGTGACTCAAAATTAGCAAAATTTTGTGTAATAGAAGTAGTCCCTCATGGACCCAGGGAGCAGACAGAATCCAAACTCTGTTACATAAAGAGTTGAGACATACTTTTAATTTGAAGGCCCTCAAGCCTCATGGCTTGAATGATGAACTTGATTACTTTGTTTTTCTTTAACAAGTACCCTCTGTAGATAAATTGTTTTAGGATACTACTGTATATATGACCAGTTAATGTAGCCTTGCATATTCATTTAAATTCGTTGTTATGTTCAGCATTGCCATAGCCATGACACCTTACCTGGTTAACAAAAACTAAATAAATAAATAGAACTAGATGCTGTATCATGCACTTTACTACCTTGTTTGAATAACTTGATTATAAGTTTTGTTTAATGATTATGCTGAGATCCTTGTGTGTGTACTAGTTATAACAGGAAGCATTTTCTGTTTCTTGAAATCTTCACTGCCATTGGCTGGTTTGCGTCTGCATTTAAAATTTCCCACAGTGTCATTGTCTCTATCTTTCTTGGCACAACTTTAACGTTTCTCTCCACATACTTCCACTTCGTCACCCCTGCCAAGTTTTTTCCTACCACCCCCTGCACACTTTCTGCTATGTGGTGTTCTTAGGGGGATACTACTATATATCTTTAGTTTATTGCACTTTTTTAAGTTCATTTGGTAGTGGGGACTTCACCACTGTAAAACAGCAACTCTTTCTAACTGCTTCATTCCTTCAGATCTGTCACATCTGCTGACTCGCTATTAGAGCAATACCACAGATCAGCTGTATTACACTTGTTACTTAGCAACAGATTGTTAGCCTATATTTCCAGTCTTAGAGTGACATAATTAACTATGAATGACTGACAGCAATTAAAGAGCTGTCATGGTGCGGTCATACTGCTGTCAAAGTTAGCTACACTCTCAGAGGAAGAGACAGAGTGCCTCAAAGCACCAGGGTTAGCTGTTGTTAACCAGTTCACCCTGTACTTGGACTTTTTTTGGATACTTCTGAATAAAGCTTGCATTTATTTTTGCTGCCTTTGTGTGCACAAGGTTCTTTTCTGTTTTTTGCCCTTCGTGATAGATTCAGTGGAGGCCGCCCAAGAGCCTTGCTGGAAAAATAAGGGGATGCAAGTCTGAAGTGGTCATAGGGTGGTGCATCATCTGCTGAACAAGCACCATTTTTTTCTTTTTTCATCTCTCCCACTGAGAACATGTTACATGGTCTGGTGTCAGCACACCTGATGCACTGATGTACATGCTCTGCCCTCTCCCTTGCACTCGCTGGCACCCGAGACTGCACTGCCATCTTGGGTCATTTAAGTCAGGTGGCAGTATTGAAATGGGTTGCTTGATCATCCCTCCTCAGAGTAGAAGAGCCTCCTCCGGGATGCTTAGTCCTCCTCCTCCAACCGCCAATCATCCAATGGCCCCAGGCTGGTCTCCAAACCTGGATCACCAGTCTCGTAACTCTGAATGGTAGCTCTACCATTGCATTGAGAGGCCAGCTGTCTTTGGATTTGTTTCCAGTAGGTAGATATTTTAAATAGAATTGTCTGAAACTTGATGACTGTGTCCTTTTACATTTTTCTTATGGGAAAATTTTCCTGGCACAGGCTGAAAAGTAACATAAATGGCAGGGAAAAAAATTGGTCATCTGTCATTTGTTATTTTTAAAACCTGTAATGCAAAGTTAAGAGGAACTGTAGAAAAACATGCCACAGTTCTGCCTTACATGGAAATGGTCATTCAGAGTAATATGCAAAATGCACAGCTGGAGGTTTGTCTTATGGGAAAAAGTTGTTAAAACCTGCCGGGGGGGGGGAGGGTACCATCTTTATTGCCATTAGATAATAATTACAAAGCTAAGCAAACATTTTAAAAACTGGCTGCTTGGACTGAAAATACAACAACAAAGGATCTAGCAATTTCATAGATTTACTGCTATCAAAAAAGATATGCTGAGACAGTGAAGACATGTGGTCAGAGCACAGATTAGACCAAGGTTTAAATCCCACCATAACCCCTAACTCACTTTGTGGCCCTGAGGAACTCCCTTAAACTGCCTGTTCTTCAGTTGTCCTTGCTATAAAATTGTGTATACTGCTTCTTTAATGTAAGGTATTGGTTCTTGTATTCTTTTATTAGATTATTTTGCTAACAATATCCTGCTTGGGGGCAGGTGTGCATCCAGACCTTTTGAACCCAGTCCATCATTGAAACATAGAAACAGATTTTTTTCTGCAGAAAAGGACTGCAAGGTCCATCCACTCTGCCCTACCCCTACCTACCTATCTACCTACCCTATGTGGTGGTCAGGGGCTCTGTGTGGCCCCCTGCTTCTCCCACCCTCACTGGGTGATTCTTCTTTTAATGCTAGCCTTGTGTCTGTCCCAGGTGTGCCTGATCCTGTCACTATCTTTGCCCTCACCACCTCCCAAGACAACCTGTTCCATCTATTCACCACCCTTGTCATGGAGAAAAGCTTCCTTATGTCCCTCTTTACACCCTTCCCCTCTAACCTCATTGTGTTCCTTCTTGTAAGCAGATTTGTGCTCAGCCTAAATGCTCCCCACACTACACCCTGTTTATCCTCCAGAGATATTTATTTATTATTTGTTTATTTATTTGAGTTTGGTAACTGAGTCAACCCGCTGAGACAATACAGTCTCTTTTTCAGGGGTGACCTGAGTAGTGCATTACATTGACAAAGTGATTACATAGTGCAATACATTGACAAAGACATGGCTGTAACAGAGGTTACATTTACATTCAGTTACATCATTCACAGATTAAACATTACAGCATATATCAAATCATTTACATATATTTACATCATTCTCAGATTAACATTACTTCATTTACAAATGCTTAAACAGATTAACAGTTACACTTGCAGAACGCATATACATAAGACAAAGAACCTAAGTGCGTAAGCACTGAGGCAAGGGTTACCCCAAAGTGCATTGTCAGGTAAGCCAGGTTTCAAAGAAATACAAAATCACACATACCCCCATAATGCAAAGCATCAAGGGTTGTATATGCAAATCACCACAAAATGTTATGCTGGTTCAACTTTAAGCAAGAATGCATGTTGCTGAAAGGGAAAGGGTGCCAACAGAAGACACAGACATGTGTTTCATCCTACCAGGACTCATCAGTGTGCCTCATCTGTATGACACCCCAGTGGAATGAACCAGTTACACTAAGCTGGTCTATCAGGTTTTGGTTGTGGTGAGCCCAACAAAAACAAAAAAACAAGCATAAGCATTTACTAAAGAGATTGAAGAGTGTAGATATCTAACCATAGAGCTAGGGAGGTAGCGGATAGGGTTAGCAGAAGCATGAGCAAGGTGAGGAGGCAGAGCAATGGAGTAACAGAGTAGATTGAAACATGGCAGAGAGGAGCAGGATAGGGTACAATGTGGTAAGGAATTCCAGGTGGACACAGCTGAGTGTGCAAATGATCACCAGGCCACTGCTAGCCATGATTTAGGTACTATAAGGAAAGGGAGGGAGGTGGACCTAAGAGCACGCAGGGGTTGTCACAGCTGGATGAGTTCACTTAGGCAAGGAGGTGTTAAAATGTGCACCAGTTTGTACACTAGATTCAGGGTGGTATACTGTAGTTTAGATTCATATGGGAGCCAGCACAGCGTGGAGAGAACATCACAGTGGTGGCTACAGGCATTGATACCTAGGGCAAACCTTCCCACCCTATGATAAGATTGTTTGAGGTGAGAGAGGATGGGTGCATTGGTTGTGAGTAATAACGGGGTGCCATAAGAAAGGAGTGAAAAGAGTGTGGCAGATGCTGTTTTAAGGCAGGATGCTGAAGGGAGGAAGAGATGTATACGATAAAGAAGGCCCAGCTTTTGGTTTAGTGTTTTTGTCAGCTGAGTGACATGGGAGTCCAGGGAAAGTGATGTGTCTAAGGTGACGCAGAGATATTTAAAGGATTGGACTGACTCAAGGGTATCACCTGTGCTTGAGCATTTCACAAGAGGGTGGTAAGCATACGTTGTGGGGGAGAGGTTGGCAAACAACATGCATTTTGGGTTTTTTTTGGTGTTGAGGACTAGTTGGTTCTCTTGGAGCCAGCTCTCAAGAGTTCGGAAGTCCAAGGCTAGCATACTGTTGAGCCACCTGACATCAGGTGAAGAGCAGTAGATAATGGCATCATTGGCATAGAGGTGTACAGAGGCCCACCACAGTTATTTGGTAGATCATTAATAAAAAGTGAGAATAATAACTGGCCCAGTATGGAGCCCTGAGGGTCCAAGAGTGCCCCAGACCACTTGACCCTTTCTGTGTGGCCTGCTAGGTAATTTTGGAGCCAGGTTAAGGCACTGGTGTCGATACCAAGAGAGTGTAATTGCCAGAGTAGTAGGTTGTGGTTGACCAAATCAAATGCCTTAGTCCAATTGACCAAGATAGCACCTTATGCAGCACCTTGGTCCATGGCCTGGAACAGGTCAGAGGTCACGTTTATTAAGGAAGTAAGGATACTATGGCTTTTTCTGAACCCATGTTGGAACTTTGAAAGGTGGTAGTGAGAGTCCAGGTAATCCTGAAGGTGGTTGTAGAGTATACACTCTTGTATTCTGCCAGTGGACAGAAGATAGAAATGGGTCTAAAATTTGCAACTGTTGTGAGTTCACCCTTGTGTATGAGGACAGCCATTGCAACCATACATTTATCCAGGACAGTCCCCGTGAGGAAGGAATGGTTGAACAGGTCGCAGACTGGGTGGGTGAGGACTGGAGCCCCCAGCATGAGGAATTTGGGTTCAAGGGTGTCATGACCTGGGGAGATATTCACTTTTAGATTAGCAAGTAGCTGGCAAACTTCTTTGAGGGTGTTGAGTTAAGGTGGAAGGTTGGACAGGCACCAATGTCAACAGGAGGGGATGTGGAGGAGAATGGAGGAGGGGAGTCAGTAAAGAGCACCGTGCACCTATGTAGGTCAGTAAAGAACTCATTGAATCCAGCAGCAATTGTTGAGGGGTCAGAGAGAACAGTGCCTTGGATAGTGAGGGAGTTAGGGACCTCTGTGGACTTGCCTTTGATTAGGGAATTCTCCTGTCTCCAGAATTCTTTTGGATTGCAAAGATGTTCTGTTTGGAGTGACCTAAAGTGGGTGCACTTGGCTTTCTGAATGGAGTTTTTACATGAGTTCCTGAGCTGCCTATAGGTTTGCCAGTCAGTAGGATGCCTGATATGTTTGAAGGTTCTCCAGGCCTGATCTCATGCGGTCATGAGTTTTCTTAGATCCTTACAGAACCAGGGAATTTTGAGTTCTTTTGATCTGCACCTATTCCTGGGGGCATGAAAATCAACTATATTGGTGAAGGTAGTCACAAAGATATCAAGTGCCTGGTGGACATCCACTAGTGTGTTTATAGGATCCCAAATGGCATCTGGGATTGACTTGCAACTTATCCCAGACCAAGGAGACCTTGGGTGGGGGGGTCGGGGAAGTTATTTCACCAGATGCAGAAGACTGGGGAGTGATCGCTGATGCTGTTGGATAGTATGCCCACTGATTTAATCTTGAGTGCAGTTGGTGATCACCAAATCAAGCAATGAGTGGCTACCCATTTTTGCATTGATTCTTGTTGGGTCAGTGATGAGGTGAGCTAGGTTACAATCGGCAAGAGCAGCACGTATCTTGTCAGAGCTGGGGGTCAGCCAGTCTGCATTAAAGTCACCACAGAGTATGAAGTCATGGTGGGGGAGGTTGGTAAGACAGGTTATGTTGGGGGAAGGCAGCTTGAGGCCTTATGGGGGGGCAGGTAGACACAGCCCACTATTAGTTTTTTGACATTGTCAAGGGTAAGTAAGAGAAATAGTGATTCTGACACTGGGAGTTAAGGGGTTGGAGTAGGTATTTCAATGGCATCTAAGCTAGACCAGACATACACAGGAGGACACCACTGCCCCATTTTCCAAACCTATCCTTCCTAAAGCTATTGTAGCTATGTAGAGTGGCCTCATGTTGCTTGATGCTAGGCTTTAGCCAGGATTCCGAAATACCTAGTATGTCCAGGGAGTGCTGTGTGACCCATACCTTGAGCTTGGCCATCTTGGGGGCACAAGCTCTGGGCATTTAAGTGAGCAATCTTTAGCCCTTTAGGTGATTGGCATTGAGTAGTAGGGGTGGAAGGTGTGAATAAAGGGTTATTGGGTCCCGGGTTCAGTTAGATATCATCGACACGGGTAAGGAGGAGGAGGAGGAGGATGGTAGATAAGCCTTGATTGAGGAACAGAGCTGTTTTAGGATGAAGCAGTTGGGTGTTGTGGGTACCCATAATCTTTCACAAAGTCATTGTCCAAGATACACAACATCCCATTTGGGAAGGCAGGGTGTGAGGAGATGTAAATGTATGGGTTCTGAGTGTACTTGCCTTGGCAGTGGGTGCTCACCATGCTGATGCGGGTGCATTAGGGAGAGGGCAATAAGATAGCTGTCCGCATAAAGGGTCAGAAGACAGAAAAGGGTAGCCATGCATCCTGCTTTACCCATGGTGGGAGAACAAAATATGCCTTACCTAACTAAAAAGGGAAGGAAACTATGTTGGTTAAAAAAGGTTATATCAGAATTATGATCACTGTAATGGCCAGATAGTTAGAGTGACAGATCATCACAATGACTTGGGTAGATAAATATGGCAAGAAGTATTACACTGTTTTAAGCAGTTTTGTCTAACTGGCAGAGGTAGAATGGGCTTTGTGGATATGTAAAGCTATAAAGCTACAGTGGTCCTCTAGTGGCCAAGAAGCATAAGGTGCTAATGGAAAATTGGGGAGATAATCATAGATAGATTAACCAATCAGTGGAGCTAACCAATCAGAAGAGCATGTTGTAGCTATAAAAGTAAATGATCAGATAAGGTGGGAGGTGGGTGGGGAGATGCCACACAGAGGCATCGGGATATTACTGTGGCTTCAATTAAATGAACTTAAAACTGGAATTGACTTTAGCTTCCCTTATATGCACTTAAATAAATTGATCTAGCTGGAATGGGTGTAATTAAAGTTTATCAGCACAAGTAACTAGCACAGTAAGTGAATTTCAGAGCAGTACTGGAAAGCAGAGAAAAGGTGCCAAGTTTGAAATGCAGAACAAAAGGCAGGGCGCAATCTCTGACTGGGTCCTTGTCTCCGTACCTTGTGGTTTGCTACCAGGTGGACTTGGAGCTGCTCCATGGGTGGAATGTCTGACCAGAGGTAGGGGAGCTGAAGAAAGATAACGAGGGGGGTCAGAAAAATTGCAGTGGGAGGTGACTTGGAAGGTGACAAAGGGAAAAAAAATCAACTTACAGGAGGTAGAGGAGGAGGAAAAAGCAGGTTAGTGCTGAAAGAAGGGCACGGAGAGCTAGCAGGAAAAATCAGCTAAGAGATACTGTGCTGCAGCTGAGATAGCTGGAAATGTAAAGAGGCACAAACTTGCATAATTTTACTAGCAGAGCCTAAAGCAAAACCGATGTACAAATGAATAAATAAAAAAATAAAGCAGAGGGAAGGGCAGAGAAAAATAGAAGGAAGATGGAGTTTTTAGCTAGACAACAGATTCTGCAACTAATACAGCTAAAACAGCTCTAAAAATGTTTGCAATGCCTTTAACTTATGAAATTAAACAGGTAGAGCATACAAATGACTGGATATTAAAACACTGAAACATGGGATTTGATGGCAGATAAGGACCACTTAGCCCACCCAGTCTGCCCAATTTTCCCTACCTAAAATGTCATCACAGACTCTACTTGATCTCTGTCTCTTTCTCCCCACCCACCTTCTCTTTGTCTAAGATTACCTTATGCCTATGACAAGCATTTTTGAACCCCACAACTGTTTTTGCCTCCACCACCTCCGCTGGAAGACTATCACAGGCATCCAGCACTTTTTCTGTGAAAAAATACTCCCTCACATTTCTCATGAATCTACCCCCCCCCATCAACTTCATTGCATGTCACTTTGTTCTTGAGCATCTTTTTTTTGGAAAAATATGCCCCTCCTGTACCTTATTTACTCCTGTGAGGTATTTAAATGTCTGTCATATCCACTCTCTTCCTCCTCTCTTCCAGGGTGTACATATTGAGGACCCTTAGACTCTCCTCATAGGGCTTCTGATGCAGACCCTGCACCATTTTAGTTGCTATCCTCTGGATAGCCTCCACTCTGTCTAAATCCTTCCAGAGATGTGGTCTCCAGAAGAGGATACAGTACTCCGGGTGGGGTCTCACCAACAACCTATACAGAGGCAACACCACCTCCCTCTTTCTGCTGGTGATACCCCTCCCTAAGCTGCCCAACTTCCTTACGAGTCTCTTATGTGGAATGTGTTGAAAGCCTTACTGCAATATAGGTAGGCCACATCCACAGCTCCATCCTGATCTAATTCCTTGGACACCCAGTCAAAGAAATCTAGCAGATTAGTTTGACATGGCCGCTCCCCTGTGAATCGTGTTGCCTTGTGTCTTGTAACCCACTGGATTCAAGATATTACACAATCCTTTCCTTCAGCAGTGATTTCATCAACTTTCCCATCACCATGTCAGGCTGATTGGCCTATAGTTGCCAGCCTCTTCCCTGCTACCACTTTTGTGAAGTGGGCCTAGATATGCCCTGCTCCAGTCCTCAGGAACCATTCCTGTTTCCAATGAGTTGTGAAACAGGGCTGTGAGAGATACAGCCAGAACCTTCTTGAGCTCCCTCAACACCCTTAGAGGCATCATTGCTTTGTATACTTTCACATTTGAGAGTGCCTTCAGGACTGTCTCTTCCAAAATAAGATTAGGGTCCACCTCCCTCCCTTCAAAGTTCCTGTTACTTTTTTGCAGCCCCTCCCCTTCTCCCTCCTTTGTGAACACACTGAAAAAAATTATTTGCTCAGGATATCTGCCTTTTCCTGGTCCTCGTCTGCACAGTCCCCCCCTGCCATCTTCCCTTCTTAACCTTACAGTCCCTCTTCTGGTCTTCCTATTTTCACTTACATACCTAAAAAATGTATCGTCTTCTTTCATTACTGCCTAGTCTATTCTCTCCACAGTTTCAATCTTAATCCTGTCCTGCTGGCTCTCCAGTTCTCTAAAGAGTACATGCTGAGGCCCTTCCTTTCCTGCCAGGGCTTCCACTGTTACCCCTGCACCATCTTAGTTATCCTCCTCTGCACAGTCTCCACCCTGTCACTGTCCTTTCTATGGTGAGGGCTCAAGAACTGCACTCAGTACTCAAGGTGGGGGCTAACCAATGACTGATACAGGAAGAGTTAACCTCCTTCCTTTATTTTTCTAGCTATCGCTCTCCCTGTGCAGCCCACCAGCCTATTTTATCTCCCCACTGCCCTTGAACATTGGGCTGCTACTTTCAGGCCAGTCATAATGATAACCCAAGGTCCCTTTCCTCCACATGCCGTGACCTCGCCACCTATTCTAAACATGGCTCTGGAGGTTGTGTCCAATGCCCATGACTTTGCACATTTTTGTAACTGAATCCAGCTGCCAAATTCTGAATCACTCTTCTGGCCTTTCCAGTTTCCTCCTCGTGGCCTACACTCCCTCCATTGTGCCCACTTTATTGCAGATCTCAGTGCCATCTACAAATAGACAGACTTTTCCTTCTTGGCCCACCCTATGGCCCCTATAAATATATTAAAAAGTATAGTGCCTAGTGTAGACACCAAGAGTACTCTGCTTGAGACCCATATCTCCCTGAGAGGTCCTCATTTTCTTCATTTAGTTTTATTCCTTAACCTATTTCCCTCCAATTGGGTTATTTTGTCTCACTTCCCTAGGGCTTTTAACTTAACTTTTGTGTGGTACTGTGTCCTACGCCTTATTGAAGTTCAAGTAGACCACTTCAACGGTTTTCCCCCTGCCCACCTCATGTGTAACCCAGTCAAAATATTCAATTAGATTCATCTGACATAACTTCCCCCAGTGAACCCATGTTTCTTAATATCCTGTAATACAACAGAGTCCACGAATTCTACTAATCTCTCTTTCAACAGGGTCAGATTCCTCACCACAGAGGTTAGGTTCACTGGCCTGTAATCCCTGTCTGTTCCTTGAGTTCTTGGGGCAGGTGACAACATCCACCCTTCTTCAGTCCTCTGGGACCACTCCTGATTCCAGAGAGCTCTTGCTTAAGTCTGACAGTGGGGTTGCCAAAAGCTAACCTAGTTCCCTTAATGCCCTTGGGTGAAATCCACTATGGTCCATGGCCTTGTCAATGTTAGCACTCTTAACCCTTTCATAACCTCTCCTTTGAACATGATGTAGTGTCCATCTCCCTGCTTACCTCTCCCTTATCTGTGTATGCTCCCTCTGGTAACATTTTCTCCCTTTCTCTACTATGCATACTGAGCAAAAGTATTTGTTTAGAATTCCTGCCTTCTACCTGCCTCCTCCCACCCATGATTTCTAATCTGCTCCTTAGTCTCACTACCTCTTTTGTCTTTCTTTTCTCACTGACATATCTGAAGCTTGTCTTGCCCCTCTCCCTTAATCCCTCTGCAATCCTTTCCTCCAGCTGTGCTTTTACTCTTCTCACAACAGTCGGACACCCTCCCTATTTCTTCTTCTAATTCCTTGACTGTTCCCCTCCCTGTGATAGTGGCATGTACACCATCCCTACTCTTATATTTTTTCCTCTTCATGTCTGTAGCTGTACCCACAGCAATCCATTTCCCTCTCTGTATCCTCTTCATTAATTACTGTGGCTTTTACTCTTTCCTTAACATACAGTGTCACACCCTCTCCTTTCTTCTGTTCTCTGTGGCTTCTGAACATAGAATATCCTGGAATGGCCATGTCCTAGTTGTGTTGTGTTGTGGAACACATCTCTGTGATTGCTGCAAGGTCCAGTTGTGCCTTCATCATTCGAGTCTCCAAGTCACATATTTTGTTTCCCAGGCTCCTGGGGTTTGCAGACATGGCACACCAGCCTTCCTGTTCCCTTCCCCTCCCCTTTCTGCCTGGTTTTCTCACCCCAACCGAGGCCTCTACTCTGTCTTTTTAATTTGCCAGTTTTTAACCCATGCCAGGGTTTTGTGCTGCTCTTCACCATGTACTTGCTGGTTTTTACTCTCTCCCCCTGTACCCCCTAATGTCGCCCACCTTTGTGCTAATTAGCCCCGGGGAGGCAATCTTTTCTCGCATTGGCTGGGTTGGTTGCTTTTCTTTGGTACCAGCTCTTCCTTGGCTAGTTAAAAAGTTTGTCTAAATGCTTTTTAAATCTTCTACCCAGAAGACTAGTGCCTTTCCAGGAGGGTGAGGCCTCCTTATTTGTATAGTTTATCATGCCTCCAGGCCTGGCCTCAGTTCCTGATGTAGCCAAACCCATCTTCTCTACTCAACTGCCTCAGTCACCCGTTGATGTTTGTCATGAGCAGAAATCCATGTTCTCTCATTACCCAAACAGGAAGCAACTCCAGGAAGGTCACTGAAGATGCCACCTGCTTGAGGCTGGATCCCAATCTCCTAAAACTATCCTGTACTTCTCCTATGGTCCTTATGGCTAGGTCATTTGTCCTGATGTAGACAATAACATCTAGCGTCCTGCATAACCCACCTCCCTACCAATTCTAACAATTCTCCCTCCTTCTCTACTACTAGTAGTAGCCCCAACAATCTCCTGCCCATACCACTGCACCCACCGCTCAACTATAGAATACCCCACCAGTAATGCTTTCTGGGCTTCTCTTCAGAGAATCAGAGAATCATAGAACTTGATAGCAGAAAAGAACACCATGGTCCATCCAGTCTGCCCCTTCTCCCTTTGCTAACCTATCTGCCTCCCTCCTTGAGTACCCATCCCACTCCCCAGTAACCCTGTATTCCTCTCCCAAGCCTTCTTGAAACCTGATACTGTCTCTACCCCCACAGCCTCCTCAGGAAGCCTGTTCCAGTCATACACCACCCTCTCTGTAAAGAATCGCCCTCTCACATTACCTCTGAAGTGTCCCCCCTGCAATCTAAGGCTATGCCCCCTTGTAATGGTGTCTTTCTTCATGTGGAATAAGTGTCCTGGGCCTACTTTGTTTATACAGTTGACATATTTGAATGTCTCTATCATATCTCCTCTCTCTCTCTTCTGGTATCTAGCATGTAAAGCCCCAGCTCACTGCATCTCTGTTCATATGGTTTGCTCTTCATCTCTTGCACCATCTTGGTCTCTCTTCACTGAACCCTTTCAATTAGGTCTATGTCCTTGTGCAAGTAATGCCTCTAGAACTGGACTCCATACTCTAGGTGCGTTCTCACCATAGCTTGGTACAGGAGCATCAAGACTTCTCTCCTCCTGCTGGTGATTCCCCTACTTATACTTGCCAGCATCCCATATCCCTTTCCCACTGCTCTTGTACACTGTATCCCCACCTTAAGGTCACTGGAGACTACTATACCTAGATCCTTCTCCTGCTCCATAACCGTGATTTTTTCCCCTCTCATTGTGTATCCTGTCCTCGGGTTTCTGTATCCCAAGTGCATAACCGCACACTTCTTGATGTTGAATTTTAGTTGCCAGGATGCTGCCCACTCCTCCAGCATCCTCAGGTCCTGTCTCGTGCCTTCCACCCCTCCTTCAGTGCCAACCCTACTGCAGATTTTCATGTCTTCCACAAAGAATGCCACACGTTCTTTCAGTCCATCCCACTGCCTCCATTGAGCATCGCTTTCTGGATGTTCAATGCCAAATGAGTTTCCATTGGTTCAGGTTCCTGTGTGCCACAATCAAGGACTCCTGCTCATAAGTGGAGCATATTTGTTGGTCAGTGGTGCAATCAATGGCTTTCCCACCTCTGTTTGGCCCCTCCTCTACCTTTGCCAGCCAATGTCCTTCTCCCTTCCCTGACTTTCAGAGTCTTTGTGGGGAGAGGAGGAATGGTTTCTGGCACAGTGGGGTTCATCTTCTGCCTCCCCCTCCAGAGGTCCAGCTCATGCTTTAAGGAGAGTAATTGCACAGTGAGAGCCCCTAGGTGTACAAAGATTGGGCAGCATCGCCTTCTTCAGTGGGTCTATCTAAAGAAGGTGGTCCCATAGTTGTTACACTAGACAATCCTTCCCATCATTCCTGCTGTTGTGTCTTGTCCCTTTTTTATTGGTTGGAAACTTCCCTTATAACCTTGTCCTAAACAGGGTATTTGTGTGGTCTGGTGATTTACCTGTTTGGCTATACCACTATGCTTGAAGAACTATGCCTTGATGTCTAATGCCCTTTGAAAATTGTCCTTCCTACACCACACAACACCAATAGTACTCTACTAACAGCAATTCACAAGAAGCAATGCCTCTAGACTTATTTCACAATTGGATTTACCTTAACCAACGAGCAGATTGTTGTAAGTGGAATGACCCAGTTGTAGTTACCTAAAGCCAAACTCAGTAGCCAAATCTGCGGGAGGCAACCTGATTTATTTTATATTAGCTCAACAGCAGACTTTTATATCAGTTTTAGGACCTTACATGAATCCCACAATGTTCTGAGTTTTATTGGACAAGAAAGCTTTACAATTAAACGTGGTATATCTTTCAACAGAAAAAATGTTCAGTTATCCATTTGGCATTTCATTTAAGCAACACAGGTTTGAAAAGAAAAAAAAAAAGAAAAATGAATATATGATTAGCAAGTAATTATACAAGTAGAATTGTATTCTTCAGTACACAGTAGTGCAGCCTTGACAGTGACAGTCTTTGGGAAGGGTCTGCTGAAGTCTCTGTGCAGCTTGCAACAGCGTGTAAACAGTTCGTATAGCTATTCTTGAGAATCACATCAATCCAGCTGGTGTGAGGCAGTATATTGATGGTAAGCTGGCCTCTGTGATGGATGAAACATGCCAACAGGCAGGGTCCAGATAGTAACAGCTTCTGGATCAAGGATGCTTTGAGTTTGGTGACATTACACATAAGGTAAATCAAAGATGGTATCAGAACTATAAGGGTCAGCAACTCAAAACAAAACAAAACTATGTTACGTCATTGTGCCTAGTTCAAGGCAATATTCTCTATATTAAATCTTTGTTTGATCAACTACACAAATGTCACGTCATTCAGTAATGACTAACATACCTTACAATATCGTATTGCATTTCTAATCTTTTTTACTCTCAAGGAACATTCAGATACAGAATCAGATTCCATAGTAACTACGGGTTATTAAAACCCTGGTGGGATTCTTCAAAGGAGGTGGCCAACTTACCTGATACTTTCTTCCAACTGTCTAACCTTAGTATCATAGTTCATAATTTCTCTGTGCAGTCTCATGATTTGTTACAGCTGCTCATCATTTTCCTTAGAAATATACAATTGTCCTTCCATGCAGCATTGCTGTAAACTTTGCTGATGTTCTTGTAATTCCTCATTTTTCCCTCTCTCTGCTTCCAGAAGTGTTTCTACCTCTCTAACTGCATCTCATTTTTCTCTATCACATTTCTCTTTAAGTAAAAGCAAGTCCTGATGTTTCTGATTGGCTGCTTTTCCAGTTATTAAATTTGTGGCTTATAACTTGTCTCTGTCCCAGCAAGTCTGACACACTTTGTGCACATTCATCATGCCTGGTCTTCAGCTCAGCTATTCTTTCTAGATGTTTTTGTGCAACAACGTGGAAGGCAAAAGCATAATTAGCCATCAGTGTTATCTTATCCTGCTTTTTCTTCTTGCTGAATTCATATTGCCAAAATACATCTTCTGCTAACTTTCCAAACTGAGCTATATACAGTATATATTTTTAAACCCACATTTTTTCCCCTGGAATGGGTGTTTTTGTTTTCCCCTGTCAGCACCTGGACCTCACACCCGGCGTCCCCCTCCAAGCTGCCTGGACTGGGGAGGCCTGTAGCTTTCCCCCTGTATCAAGGCTCCCTCCTGCAGAGAGGAGGGAGCGATCAAGATTGACCAGAGGTCCCAGCCGACGCTTGCACCTAGGATGTCATTCGGGCAGAGGTCCAGGGGCATCACGGTGCTGCTGGCCCAGGGGGGTTCCTTCTAAGTTTCGTGGAGGTATGGATGTGCAATGACATTGGCACAAGTTGGATGTGCTCCTGCACCCACCCTACAGACATCCTGTCACCTCCCCACTAAAGACAGGCCCCAGCTGTTGCATACCCAGCCTCCACTGGGTGTCACTGACTTGCTGGTGAACCACAATCCTCCCCCTTGGAGGAGAACAGCTGTCCGTGGTATGCTTATCCTACCTTCCTCTTAACTGACCCTCTGATGCACCACACTCACTCTCACACCAGGTCATCAGAGCTGCAGGTGGTAGCGCTACCACTGCTCTGACAGGCAGGCTCAGACTGAGTTATATTATTAGACTTGCACTTTGTTGTCTATTTTGCATGTCCTTCTTCAAGTTACAGTGAATAAGTGCTTGGTGTTTAAATGGCTAGCAGTGTCCCTCTGTGCAGTCATGGTGTGTGTGTGTGTGTGTGCATGCGCGTGTGCGTGTGTGTTCCAATAACTAAAGTCTATGTTTACTTTTGGAGAGAGAAAAAAATACCTCTTACCAAGAGTTTGTGTACAATCTTCAAGGTCGATGCTAGCTGCAATCCCAGAATATGTATGCAATGATTTCAGCATGCATACTTCTTGAGAAAGACAAAAGAAAAAAAAAAGAAAATACACTTTTAGCTTTCTTTTTCTTACTTTTAAAATATACTGTAACACTGTACTTTATACCTTTCATGGCCAAACATTGGGCACCAAACATTTAAGTGGAATGACCCGGTTTTAGTTACCCAAACTCAAACTTGGTTGGTATCCAAATGTGTGAGAGGTAACCCGATTTATTTTACTCTAGCTCAAGAGCAAACCTATATCCTAGTTTTTGGTCCTCACATGAATCCCACAATGTTGTGAATTTCGTTGTACAAGAAAGTTTTACATATAACTGTGGTGTATCACTCAGTAGAAAATAATATTCAGTTACTCATTTGGCATTTTATTTATCCAACATAGGTTCGGAGAGGAAAAAAGAACATTATATAAGCAACTTGCAAGTAACTATGCAAGTAGCATGGTACCATTCTGTACACATTAGTACAACCTTAATTGTATTTAGGGCAGGGTCTGCTGAATATGTCTCCTTGTAGTTTGCAACAGTGCATAAATAGATTGAACAGCTATTCTTGAGAATCACAACATTAATCCATTTGGTATGAGGTGGTATATTGGTAGCAAACTGGCCTCTATTGTGGATGAAACCTGGCAAAAGGCATGGTCTGGATAGTAACAGTTTTAACAGTTCTTAGGAATAACTATATGCACACTTCTCTGCCCTGCTAACCTTCTGTCCCCCAGGAAACACTTACTTCCAGTCCCTTTCTCTTGCCAAAGATCAAAATATTACATAGTCTATTAGCTATGTGGTATTGTTGGCAGCCTTAACATAATTATGCTACTTAATTTCAGCTCTGGACTTAGGTGACCTTAGCAAAATGTGAGGTGAACTCCTCCTGGTGGTGCCTCACTGTAGGTGTCCTCCTGCTTTGTTGGTGCTTGGGAGGATGTGTGAAGACTATATTTCTTTTCTTCCTTCGACCATCTCTGGTTTGGCATTAGGAAGCTATGGTATTGTTAAATCTTGAAAATACCATTTGATGAGATGACAGCAAGATATTTAGAAATGCCACACATGCATGCATATACCTTGGTGTTCTGGCACTCCTTACTTGAGAAAATGTTCATATCTTACACACTACAGTGTCCATGAAGCAACATTTCTCTCCCTACATCACCAGACTAAGGGGCAATCTCATGTACTTTGCTAACATTCCACCAGGACACATTTGATAAAGATGTGTTTACCAAAGTCCACACAATGGAGTCTGAACTTTGCTCTACTTTCCTAGAGCTTTCAATACTTTTAATTAGGCAATCAGCGATTTACATGTAACAGGAGTGTCATATCAATATAATATTAATAGAGCTCTGAAGTCTCATCATTGTCACAAAAACACATCTCAGTTATTTCACAAGGTGCAAATGATACATTAGATAAAATAAATGCTTTAAAGAGCTGTTGACACTTTAAAAAACTTTAAAAAAACATAATAATTAGGTATACTTTAGCTTCCATTCCATATATAGTCTAAAGACTCCTCCTCCTCCCCAGTATTTATTGCTAAGGACGTTTACATGAATGCATGATCTTTATCCCTCAGGGTTCATCTACCTCTACAGCTGATTCCCTACTTCAAGTCATAATCCTCTGTTGTGACATCACAGACTGTTGACATGGGAGTAACTGTGATGTCACAAGCAGTGCATTATGACTTCAGGCAGGGAGAAAGCAACAGAAATAGATGAACTCTTCAGGAGCAAAAATCCTGTTTTCATGCTAATGACTTCAGTAATAAATAATGGGGAAGTGGAATACAGAACTACTGTGAAATGCAAGTTGGACTGCATCTAAATATTATGTTTTGGTAAAGTTCTCCTGAAGGCATCAGCTGCTCTTTAACATTTCTGCACATTGACTTTGTAATATGACCACTAGTGGGCACTCATGCAACATATTACCGACGCACCTGTTTGCCCACAATTCAGCATTGCTTATTGGTTTGTTTCTAAACCATGAACAATGACTGCAGATAAGGTACCATTGTAGACACTAGCCTAACATTCATAGAAACAAAAATACTTATGTCTCTTGAGCATAGATAAGAACTGGGACATTACAAGGGCAGAGAAAAAATAGCAAGTTATTCATTCACTTAGCGATTTAAATCAAGCTTTAGTTGGTCTGTATGTACTTAGTTGGCTTACATGAAACTTAACAAATCAGGTTTAGAATTGGGTCAGAAACACACACAAGATTTAGGTCTTAAGGGAGCAACATACAGTAGATAATTTATTGAAATAGCACAGAGTTACAAATTACCCCAGCACTTTGCCTCCATATATGAGGCTTCGTCGGGTGGTAGCCCCTGATGAAGCTTCATATATGGAGGTGAAGTGCTTGGGTAAATATCTGTGTTGCTGCCTTAAGACCTGAGTCTCCCAAGCTTTACTGACTTCATCATGTGTTGTTCCCGTATGTGTTTTTGGATAGGTTTTTCACAGCTGTACTACGTGGGATATGAGCATGTCAGTTTGTGCTATGTTAGAATTGGGCCTGCCTGGATGCATAGGTAGTACAGTGTCCTTCTGCCTGCAGTCTTATCTGCAGATGCTAATATTGCACTGCACTTCTACTCCGGTGCACTCACACTCCAGGATGTTCATGCTATGGGACTCTAGTGTGCAAATCCTTTTACAGTATTAGTTAGCTGCCTCCTTGCTCTGATAGCAACCTTACAGTTTAACCGAAGTCTAAATACAGTACAGACAATTATGTCACTTTTTGCTAAGTCCAACCCACCAGTTACCAGCTATCCCCTCAACTAATTGCTGGGACAATTTTCACCTGTTTTCCTGCAACTCATGCCAGCACACTGTTAAATAATATGCCTTTATGTCCTGACTGCAGGTCCCAATTTTAGGGCATATGGGACCCTAGAATCAAAGTGGGGGTCATTGTTTGAAGTCCAATGCACTTTTCTGCCTCTTTGTAATGCAACTTATTTTGCCCCCAATAATGTTCAGTTCCTCTCCTATAGGGAGCCACTACATCGCATTGATTGCATTGACTGAGGCAGCCCATGACCATGCTTACATGTTCTGTCACTCAGGAACTAGCCCTCCTGGGGCATGCTCCAACCATTGCTAAATTAAACCCTCTCTTTTCAGGACATGAGAACACTGCTTTTGCAATGACTCACTGATGTACCCCCCTGCTCAGTCAAAATGATCATGAATGTTCATGTATTATTAATGAACATTTGATTAACTCAACTCATAAATTTTCATCAAAAGTAAGTACATCAAATTGTTAATGAATGTTAATTAGCTGTGAATGAACACTAAATGGAACTCCTGTGTCCATAACATTCTTTTCTATAGCATAACCTAAGCAACTAATTATGATAATTTAATTATTTTAACAAACTCTGGGCCAGATTTTCAAAGTGGTCCGAATGGCAAAAGCCCTGGGAATGCTGCACAAATGGCACATGGGACTTGTGGCATTCTCCAAGCCAGTGATCAGGATTTTCCATCCCATGCACCAATTGCCACAGGTTAGACCAATTTTTTTCTGGTCTAGCTCGCAACAATCCCGGGTACCTTCTTTATGGGGGCTTGCACCAAATATTTGGCACAAGCTGCAGTAAATTAAGTAAAATGTCACCATTGCACCCAAGCTACTAAAATTGCACACAGTTGCAGCAAAGACATTTTGCATAGCAGGCCAAAAAATGGGTTTGACGCTGAGCCTGACTCAAGTCCTGTGTCACTCTTTGAAAATCTGTCCCTCTGTATTATATTATGAATGTGTTTCTTTTCTCATAATACCATACATTTAAGATTTGGTAACATGCCTTACACTTCTTTTCCCTGCTATTGTTCTTTCACATGGGATCATTACTCACCTTCCTTTCATAAATAGAAAGACTAAATTGCTATTATTAGCAGCAAAGTCTGAAACCCTTAAGATGGTGTAACAGTTACAAAAACAGGCTATCTTTATTTATGTCATTTTTTTTGAGTCACTTTTTCTTTTTATAATAATGGCTGTGTGAGGTCATTCTGTTTAAATTAATTGTGGTTTTTACAGAATCTGCAGTATGCTGGAACACGTTTTTTATGAATTGTGGTACTCCTTCATTTCAGTTTACAGAGGGGCAATTAATGCATTGTTGAGTTGTTAAAGGGACACTGTCAACCTTTTTAGTATCATATCATTTCTAGTTAAAATACACATTTTATGGCTGCTTACCTTCTCCAAAACTCATTGATGTTGCTGGTTGTTTTATCTGTTTCCTTGCTTAGTAGAACTGAAATGTCTGCTATTGTACAGCTATAGCCAACATTGTTTTGCTTGAAGTCTTAGCTGTACTCTTAATGCATACTTCCAGAACATTAGAAACACCCAAAAACAGTGCAGCCACCCATGATGCAATAGCCTCATCTGTTTCCACTGCAGAATTAGAGGGTAGACTGTGTTGGGAGTGTTTCTAAGTCCAGAAAAGATGTAGTGGGAGTTGACCAAGGAATGCAAACAAACTTGTTTTTGTATGGTGACACCAGTATAGTGGGCAGACTGCTTTTTACTTTTTAAAACAAAAAAAGAATCATAATCAAATTACCAACTGTGACAGCAATCTCTTCAGAATGTGACCAGTCATAAAATGTGTTTTTTAAACCAGGGACACTTTGAGGCCTAATGAGGTTGACAGTGTCCCTTTAAAAGATGGTGACATGAAGTCTGGGAAGGGCTGGGTATTAAAGTAAATTCCTGCTGTAGCTGGAGCTCTATATATTAAAGGGCACAATTAATGAAAAATTACACCCTCATATCTTGTAAATTTCATTTTTTTACATTTTAACAGACAACTCTTTTCGTGTAGCTGTTAGGGACACATGTGACTACTTTATGTGCTTACTTCAGCTTATTTTCACTGTTCATACATACAAGTCTGTGTAACTATCCTGCAGGTGTCAGTGTTCTGGTTGTTGGACTCTCATGTACTGAAGAGCTGCATTAGCATATGAGAACATGATGTGTTAGCACCCTTTCGACTCTACAGTATGCCTAGTTGCTTAATTAAAGTTCAAAAAACAAGTTGCAGCAATGTCTGAAAAACCACATTTACCTTCAGTTTTAACTTTGCAAACCATCTGAGTTGTAATGCAGGGATTTTCCCTATATACTGCATTCAGTTTGTGTGTTTGCAGAAAGTTTTTTTTCCAGGATATTTGTACTATCAGCATAGAGATACATGGTATGAATGAGGCTGTGACATCATATTCCATAAGCTATTGCAGCCCTCATGAACAATGAGATTTCAACAACCATAAAATGGAAACCCCCAGGTTAGTTACAAGGGACTAGCATGAACAGTGAAAACAAGCTAAAGCAAACACATTAGCCTGGTTGCCCCCCCCCATGTATCCCTTTCCCAAAAAGACACATACATAGATCTTGGAAGAAATGGCCACAGCCATGTGTTTATTGACATTAATTGACCACCATCTTGAGCAGCAGGCACTGCTAAGAGGACATGCCACTCTCTCCTGTGGGAGGTCATATGACCAAGGCTTCTGTGACCACCACCCATCGGGTGCTGCTAGCCTTGCATGTCACCTGCTGAGGCTGGACTGTGACCCCCCATTTGGGTCATAATCTAGTGGTCCCCCAGTCTTAGATCAACCAGAGACAGTGTGTCCTTTGGGAAACTTGGCTTTGTCACCCATTTTCCCCTGATACCTTCGGTCTGTGCTATTCCCAAGCTGCCTTACATGACTGAAACAGGTCTGATTACCATAGTTCACCATCATACTATTCTAAATCTGCCCAAATTACAAGTACAGTTTGCTGTCTGCCTAATTTAACATCCCTTTGGAGGAGGCAAAAAACCCAGAAAAACCCTGATATGAAGCAGGAAAACCAGGAAAAGTCACTCACCAACCCCAATTGCAGTCACCCATATTGGGTCAAAGGGTGCCTTACCTCCCTGGCCCCCAACCCAGCTTTTATGAGGGTGGGCAGGTAGGGATCCATAAAAGTAGAAGACAGGGGGAGATCTGCTGGCAGCACAGGATTAAATAGCCCTCCTGTCTCCTCACCCAAGCCTATGCCATCCCTCCCTTAGGGTAGCCTGTTGGGACCTCCTTCTGTGGTGTTGCCCAGCTCTATGTCCACCCCAGAAGGCAGCCCACACTACATTGACCAGGCCAAGGATGGGGAGGGGCCCCAAACAAATAGCCAGCTGCTGCTATCTGATGGCAGCCTTTCTAATCCCCAACAGCTACAGGAAAAGAGCTGTCTGACATGGAAACAAATACAATTTTCAAGATATGAGGGCGTAGTTTGCCTTTAAGGTAATTGACGTAATCATTACTCAATTCAAACTTAGCACAGCTTCTTAGAAAATCAGGTTTAGTCAGACTCAAGGGGGGTTGGCTTCTCTGAGAAAGTGTTTCTCAGAGGGAAAGCAAGAATTGCATCCTGGGAGCTTGGGGATATGTCCCTAAAAACCAGTGAGCAGAGAGAATCAGAGCTCTCTGTTTCCTCATCTCAGCACTGAAACACAAGACTGGGACCAGCAGTGTGCCATAGAAGAGAAAAGGGCCAATTGTGTGCAAATTGTCTGCAGTGTGCAGAGACTTCTAAGGCATTAGGGAAACACTTGGAATTTGAGTCAGTTTAGCTTGAATCTTCATGTTTAATACTTTTGTGTTTAAACTTGTTTGTTTTCAATTTCAGTGTGTGTGTGTATTTCCCCATTACTTTAGTACTGTATATCTTGTAAATCATGGGCTAGGTATTCAAAGGAGTTGTACCAGTGCAATCCCAGAAATGCACCCCAGGGCTATATTCAAAAGGGGGAATTGCGCTGCATAATTCCTGATGAACTGTGGTGCAAAGATAATGTATGAGGCACATCTTCAGGAGGCATGCCCCTGCATATGTGGCACATCCCGATATTCAGCCCAGGATGTGCGGCGCATCTGCTGGCACATACCAGAGATGTGCCACATACATGGGCACAAAGTTGAGCTTGTAAAAAAAGGCTCAACTGGTAGCCACCCACAGGTGGGCCACTGTAGTGCAGGGTGCAACACAGCAGCTGCCAGTCATGGGTGGCAACCCCTCCCCAAACACTGTGCACAATCTCCTATCATATGCCCTGGTAGTCTAGTGGAGCCCCCTTCCCTGCCCGTAACCCCAATCGCCATAGAAAAGTAAACATTCATGCCCTGATAGTCTAGTGGCCGCCCATCCCTCCACCCACACAGGACCCCCAGACCACCCAGCTCCCTCCCGGACATCGGTGGTCAGAAAACTCAGCCACATACCTCCATGGCTGCCCGCCAAATGACAACTAACATACTGTGGACCAATGGGCTTGCAGTGCATACTGTAATAGTTATTCACAACTTTGTGAATGAAGTCATTCATTTACAAAGTTGTGAATGACTTTACAGTATGCACTTCGCTCATTGGTCCACAGTGTAGACCAATATGCTTGCAGCAGATACTGTAAGCTGTCATTTGGCAGGCAGCCACAGAGGCATGCGGGTGGGTTTGCTGCCCACCGATGAGTGGGCGGGAAGCTGGGTGGGCAGGGGATCCTGTTTGGGTGGGGGGATCTCTAGACTACCAGGGCATGAATGTTTACTTTTCTACAGAGATCGGGGTTATGGGTGGGGAGTGGAGAACCACTGGGCCATCAGGGAATGGATTATTACTTTTCTACAGCAATCAGGGTTATGGGTGGGAAGGGGGTACCAATAAACTATCAGGGACTAAATTTATACCTTTTTTATGGCAATCAGGGTTACAGGCAGGGAGGAGGGTACCACTAGACTACCAGGAACCAAATTTATACTTTTTTAGGGTGATCAGGGTTATGGGCAGTGAGGGGGGTACCATTCAACTACCAGGGACTGCATTTATACTTGTTTGTGGCGATCAGGGTTACAGGCGGGAGAGGGGAACCACTGGACTTCCACTGACTGCACCACATGCTGTTCAGGGTGCCAGGCACATTTCACTGGCCAGCCCTGTACAAGTCATGCAAATGGAGCCATAATGACATGCAAATGTCCCCATTTGCACCTTACAGACATTATGGCCCTATTTGCATATTGGTGTCTGAATATTAGGAATATGCACATGGCATATCTCTGATGCACTGGCACATTTCCCATTCCTGTTATTCAGACCTGTCTGGGGGATGTGCCAGCACATTGTATTTGCACCACAGGCATTTTTTGATATATTCAGATGAGGTGCACCATGGCACATATCTTTTGAATATATCCCTTTGTTGTTCCAGCTCAACTCAGTTGCATGCAGCAACCACTTGCACCTTTGCCAGGTGCACTTTTAAATATCTAGCCCCTTGTGTAAATATGAGATATCTTGTAAATCTTATGTAGACATGCAATATTTTAAATTTAATATATCTGTGACTGCAGTGTGTTAACAAGTACATGTAGTCTGACCCGGTGGCACTGAGGGTTGAGGAGCTGGATGCCACACCTCACACCACACCAGAAACCTGGGTTTGGGAATGGACTTGGGTCACCAGGGGTCAGCAGGAGAGTTAAGGGATTGAGCATCTGGAGGACTGCTTTCCCTTCCCCGGGGAGGGATCAGAGTCTCACGCTGCTGTCTAGCAGCCTCTGAGGGAACTTGGGGGGAAGTGCAGGGATGCAATACTGTCACAATAGGGGGAGAGTGTTGGCAGATGTCAGCATGCACATGCCATGACATCATTGCATGTCTGCACTCCTGTGGGGGAAACTAACAAAAAATCTCCTGAGGACAGGGGAGGCAATGGGGGCCTCAGGGATCTGGCCTCACATCCCCAGTGCTGGACCACTACTCCAATGGTCCCCAGATGCAAACCACGCAGGATGGACCCTCTAATTTCAGAAAGAGCCACCAAGGTGGGTGAGGTGGGCCATCCCCTGAGGTGATCTAGGGGGCTGGGAAGTCCTGGTGGGGGGTACCAGTGGAGGAAGGGTCTTGATGGGGAGTAGAATGTCTGGACTGAGCGGAAACCTCCAAGAGATGCCCCGGGCTAACGGTGCATAAATAGAGTTGACAAAAAAACATGTCCTTGTAATGTATTTGTTGGGCAGTTCCATAATTCATCATCTACAGGGCACCGTGTACCTGCAGTGACTAAAGGAATTTGTACTTTATGTTTAAGAGACCATGTACTGCATGAGTAAGAGCCAGGGTTTTTCCTTTATTAGCAGGAGTCTGTAATAAGTGTCAAAGGAAACAGACACAAGTGAGTCATGACCAGGCTGGTGGCAGTGTGACTGAGTGAGAAATTCAGTTCACATTAACTAATTAAAGCATCTGGTAAGTGTTGTAACGGATGTGGTGAGTTGAAATGTTAATCATGTTATGTGCTCAAATAGTTAATTTCTTTGTAGAAAATATATTTTCTAATCTTAAACTGGAAATATCTGATTTGGTTATTATTAATGTCTTTTACAGAGTGAAACAGTGCATGCTGATATGCAAATTAGTTATGGAAATACAATTTCATCTCAGTTCATCATGTAAGCAATAAGACATGACAAGGTGTGCATTGTGGTGAAATAATCACACGCCTCAGGTGCGTTGTCAGGCACGAGGCACAGCCAAGTGCCATTAAATACACCTGAGAAGTGTGACTATTTCACCATAATGGCAATCCCCTGTAGTGTCTTATTGCTCTTGTAAAATGACATTTAAATATATAACTTAAAATGAATGAAAATAAGAAGAAAGTATTTTAAAAAGATAAAAATTGGACAGTTCATTGATATATGCTTCCATTTTAACTCTGAATACAAAAAAATAGTCCTTATTCTGGTAACTGTGGAGTTAGCTAAAAACAAAACATAATGAAAACTGTGTGTGGCACACATTTTTATAAGAAAAAAATGTTACCTTGCATTTCAAATTAATACAAGTACTGTTTCTTAATGGAAATGTGTTCAAAACTTGAAACCTGCTAGGTTGTCTTTCTTTGGTGTGGGGGTGATAGATGTCACCTGAAAATACCCATGTATGATTCAAATAGATGTGCTTTTATTAACTTCAGGAATGTACTGTATTTCAGCAGTTTGGATCTGCCTCTGCCTATGTAACTGTGTTCTCCCACATTTGCTCTCTGTTTATAAAGTATTATTGGCTACTTTCTTCATTCTGTGTTTTTTTGTCCTTTGACTTTCCTCACATTCAAGATATGGAATGTTTACCATGGAATGTTTCCCATGGAATACAGGGATTCAAAATTCTGCTCAATTCCCCTGGCAGAATGTTCCTCTCTTAACATACTGTACACACAGACAACAAAGGCCTTTTTAGAGCCACCGACTTGATTATCTCACTGTCAGGGAAAGTGGAAGAGATTTCCCTGATGAGCAGTTAAAGACAAAAGGAGGGTTTTTTATTGTCAGCAAAGAAACAGTTGTAATGAAAACTATGAATAATTCTTAATGTTTCTGATTTGTTTGTGTGTGTAAGTAGAGTGTGATGATCAGGGAAACCACATCTAAATAATTTGTTTTAATTTTTATTTAAGGTAGTTTTATTTTTAGGGCCCAGATGAAGGTTTTTTACACTGTAAAGGTAGCAGCCATGTTTCTGGTGGAAAATCAATTCTGGTTGTAGGGGAACTGATAGAAGATAGTTCTGGTTAAAGAAGGACTGATTTGCTCATTGTGTGATGTAGTTTAGGACCAGGATGACAATGCATTATGCACTAATATTGAACAGTCACCTGACTGGTTTTAACCAATTAAAGTTATTTGATATTTAGACCCATTTTATAAGGTCCATTAAGGTTCAGAAGCATCATGAACTTTGTGTTGCGGAACTTGCATAATGAACTGAGTTTAAGAAGAGTTGGGAAACTTCAATGGATATTAATGAAACATTCATGAACAATGCTCAAAGTTTATTATTTAATGAACTTCATTTAGCTTACATAAGCCTCATGGTAGGATAGGAGCTGGGTCTGAGAATCAAACATGGGTCTTGTACATGGTGACAAAATGCACTGTCTAGAGTCTACCTCACCCCTGCCATCAAATCATTAGTACTGCTAAAAATTATAATAATTTCTAATAGTAGTCAGTTATGATATTTATGAAGTATTTCATTTTTGTTTTGTCCATTAAGAAGTTTTTTACCTCATCCTGTAAGGTGCAGTTTAGTATACTTAATGTGATTCATCTTCATACCTCATCAGCACTGTGGCATCAGAAGTGACCAAACTGGCATGCCTTAGTAAGTTATCATGTTGCAGATCAGTATGGTGAGGAATAGATTGAGAGTAAACAATGGCTTGTTCAAAATATGCAATTCATTTTTACTGCTGCAGTGGGTGTAACCCTGCAAATGTTTTGCTTTGAGAAAAGGACTATCTGCATAATTACCTATGAAACAACATGGAAGAGTGTTAAAAATAGTGTCCTCCACTGAAGCTTCATTACTACCTTACATGTGTGTGTATGGCAGCTGAAAAGCACTATTTTTCCTCTGGCTTGAGAAATTAATAGAGCCCTCCCCAGTACTGCCTTGGTTTGCAAGTTAAAACCTCCCCAACAGTGTTTTATGGGCATTTTCTTTGTTTGTTAAGTTTCAGTGCTTAAGTTGAGCCCTCCCCAGTACTGCCTTTTTTGCAAGCTGAAACCTCCTCCATAGTGTTTTATGAGGCTTTCCTCTGGCTTGAGAGAAGTTAAAGGAAAACTCCACCCAAAGTCCAAGTCTGGTGCCTCTGCAATTTCTCTGAATTTGCTAAAGTAAACTATCCTGCCCAATTTAAATACCTCTGTAGAAGACATCAATAAAGTAACAAAATACTAAGGATTGGATCACATAAACACGAACAATCACAAAGCCTACTTAGCCAATGGATGACCAGAGCTGCAAAATGATTAGATTTGTCTACAAGCACTGTATTCTACACAAGACACAAGCAATTGAATCAAAAGTCCGTAACATGTTGATCAAAACTGGGGGAGTAGGATTTTAGGCACAGTGACACCATTAAGTTTATTATTTTGACAATAACATACAGTAAATCAATGCTGACATAGTATTAAACACAAATATAAACACTGAGGGCACCACTCCTTTTAATACACACAATATATGTAAACTATGTCTTTAGGATACTTCATATTTGAGGGATGAAACCTAAAATGATTGTTAGAAAATGTCCACATAGAAACTATATTTATTAGTCCATGAGCAGCACAGCATGAAATAAAAAAAAGATCAACAATAAATTGTCAAAGCATATATAGACTGCAGGCAGCAATAACTGCTGCTGAGATAAACTATGTCCCATGCTATGTAATGGGGGGGTGTAAAGTAGCATTGTTGAGGAGCAAGCACAGATTTGTCTTATAAATAGCTGTGCTCCATTGTGTTTCCAGCCTAGTTTATATAAACCATTCCAATTCTGCATATATTATTTCATTCATGGTCTGCTCTAACAAACTAGAAAGTACTGTTCCATTTCTGCTACTTGGCAGTGGTACAAAAAACTGAAAGGGACTGCGGGATAGCAACAGGAGTGCAGACAACACTACTTTAAATAGTGACATGCTTACACACACCCATGCTCACACACAGCAGAACACAGCTGGATAAGGTACCAATATTTAGGAAACTTATTGATTACACTTACCCTAAGACTAGCGGTGTGACTCCTCTGGCTGCTGTGTTCTCTCTGCTGTGGCTAACTTGAAACAAAAATACATTGTAACAAGACACTGGCCTCCAGAAGGGGGCTATTAAACATAGAGCAATGGGCACTCTGTGAAGACTCTTTAAACCTGAATGGCAGCTTCCAAGGGCCATAAAACAGCCAGAGAAAGTTAGTTAGCAAACACTCCTCTCACAGCCAGAACTGAAACAAAAACCCAGTGAGATAAAGTTAGAACACAAAACAAGATAATAATACATATATTTTCCTGATTTAACATGTAGGTTTCCTTTAATTGAGCTATCCCCAGTACTGCCTTTTTTTGCAAGCTGAAATCTCCTCCTTAGTGTTTTATGGCCCTTTTCATTATTTAAGTTTCAGTGCTTAATTTACAACCATTTGCAAACTGAGAGACTTGTTTTGCTGGCATCTCCTCCCCCACTCATCCAGAGGTGTCAATTCATTTGTTTGCTAACCATGCTGGTTAATCTTACTTGGTTTCCTCATGGTAAGAATGTGAAACTAAATGTATGTTATTTTAAATGATTGATAACGTGACATGTCCAGTTTGCATCTTCTTGGGATGAAGCTGTATCTATTTACCTGTATGGATTAATTCACTTGGCACCATCTCTTAAGACCTCAGCTGTAAGATATGTGATTTCTCTGAATTTGCTAAAAAACTATCCTACACATTTTGAGTCCTTTGTAGGAGACATTAGTAAAGTAAACAAATACTAAAGATTGGATCACAAAAACACGAACAATCACAAAGCCTACTTAGCTAATGGAAGACCACAGCTGCAGAATGTTTAGATTTGTCTACAAACATTGTCTTCTATGCAAAATACAAGCAATTGAATCAGAAGTCCATAACATGTTGATCAAAATGGGGGGAGCAGGACTTTAGGCAAAATGACACAGTTTATATACAGATTGCAGGCAGCAATAACTGCTACTGAGATAAACTGATGTGCCCCTTGCTATGCAATGGGAAGGGGGGAGGGTGTGTGTAAAGTAGCATTGTTGAGGAGCAATCACAGATTTGTTTTATAAATAGCTGTGCTCCATTATGTTTCCAGACTAATTTATATAAACCATTCCAAGCCTGCATATATTATTTCACTCATGGTGTACTCTAACAAACTAGAAAGTGGTGTTCCATTTCTGCTACTTGGTAGTGGTGCAAAAACTGAAAAGGACTGTGGGATAGCAACAGGAGTGCAGATAAAAGTACTTTAAATAGTGACATGCTTACACACACACACACACACACACACACACACACACACACTAAACAGAACATAGCTGGATAAAGTACCAATATTTAGGAAATGTATTGATTAAACTTACCCTAAGACTTGCAGTGTGACTCCTCTGGCTGCTGTGTTCTCTCTACTATGGCTGATTTGAAACAAAAAGACCATGTAACAAGACACTGGCCTCCAGCAGGGGCTATTAAACATAAAGCAAAGGGCACTCTGGGAAGACTCTCTGGGACAAGATGCAATAAAAGCAACCTGAATGGCAGCACCCAGGGGCCATAAAAGAGCCAGGGAAAGTTAGCATAAACTCTTCTCACAGCCAGAACTGAAACCAAAAAACATTGAGATGAAGTCAGAACACAAGAAAGGTAATAATGCATATCTTTTCCTGATTTAACATGTAGGTTTCCGTTAATTGAGCTATCCCCAGTACTGCCTTTTTTTGCAAGCTGAAACCTCCTCCTTAGTGTTTTATGGGCCTTTTCTTTCTTTAAGTTTCAGTGCTTAATTTACAACCAATTGCAAACTGATAGACTTGTTTTGCTGGCATCCCCTCCCCCGCTCATCCAGAGATGTCAATTCATTTGTTTGCTAACCATGCAGGTTAATCTTACTTGGTTCCCTCATGGTAAGAATGTAAAACTAAACTTGTGTTATTTTAAATGATTGATAAAGTAACATGTCCAGTTTGCGTCTCTTTGGGATGAAGCTGTATCCCTTTACCTGTATGGAGTATTTCACTTGGCACCATCTCTTAAGACCTCAGCTGTAAGATATGCAATTTCTCTGAATTTGCTAAAAAAACTATCCTACACATTTTGAGTCCCTCCACAGAAGACATCAATAAAGTAACCAAATACTAAGGATTGGATCACATAAACACAGACAATCACAAAGCTTACTTAGCCAATGGATGACCAGACCTGCAAAATGATTAGATTTATCTACAAGCACTGTCTTCTACACAAGACACAAGCAATTGAATCAAAAGTCTATAACATGTTGATCAAAATGGGGGGAGCAGGATTTTAGGCAAAGTGACAGTTTATAGACAGATGGCAGGCAGCAATAACTGCTGCTGAGATAAACCGATGTGTCCCAAGCTATGCAATGGGGGGGGGGGAGTGTAAAGTCACATTGTTAAGGAGCAATCACAAATTTGTTTTATAAATAGCTGTGCTCTGTTATGTTTCTGGACTAGTTTATATAAACCATCCCAATTCTGCATACAGTAGTAGCCACAGACATTGCCAGCTATTTCCTGAAATTTCTGTGATATTTCTAGAGAAATCTCCTGCTTTCTGCATTTCAACAGTAGGGACAGCAGAGAGAAATTCTTTAGAAATTTCACAGACTAACTGGAAATAGCTGACAATGTCTATGGCTTCTACTGTATATTATTTCATTCTTGGTCTACTGTAACAAACTAGAAAGTGCTGTTCCATATCTGCTACTTGGTAGTGGTGCAAAAACTGAAAGAGGCTAAAGTATAGCAACAGGAGTGCAGACACAACTACTTTAAATAGTGACATGCTTACACACATACACACACACACATACACACACACACACAGCAGAACACAGCTGGTTAAGGTACCAATATTTAGGAAATGTATTGATTACACTTACCCTAAGAATAGCAGTGTGACTCCTCTGGCTGCTGTGCTCTCTCTGCTGTTACACATTTCAAACAAACAGACCATGTAAAAAGATACTTGCCTCCAGCAGGGGCTATTAAACATAGAGCAAAGGGAACTCTGGGAAGACTCTCTGGGACAAGATGCAATCCAAGAAACCTGAATTGCAGCCCCAAGGGGCCATTAAACAGCTTGGGAAAGTTAGCAAAAACTCCTCTCACAGCCAGAACTGAAAACAAATTCACTGAGATGAAGTTAGAGCACAATGAAAGGTAATAATACATATCTTTTCCTGATTTAACATGTAGCGTTCCTCTAACTGAGCTATACCCAGTACTGCCTTTTTTTGCAAGCTGAAACCTCCTCCACAGTGTTTTATGGACCTTATCTTTTTTTAAGTGTCAGTACTTAATTTATAACCATTTGTAAACTGAGAGACCTGTTTTGCTGGTATGCCCTACCCCACTCATCACAAGGTGTCAATTCATTTGTTTCCTAACCATGCTGGTTGATCTTACTTGCTTCCCTTATAGTAAGAATGTGAAACTAAACTTGTGTTATTTTAAATGATTGATAAATTGACTTGTCCAGTTTGTATCTCTTGGGGATGAAACTGTATCCCTTTATCTGTATGGAGTAATTCACTTGGCACCAGCTGTTAAGACCTCAGCAATAAGATACATCATACATGTAAGCAGGGGTGTAGCCAGGAATTTTAAACTTATACTCAAAATGAGAGATGATAGAACTGTTGCTTATGGGGAAAGACTTAGGGAATCAAATATGTGCTCTCTAGAGGAAAGGAGGGAAAGGGGAGACATGATAGAATCATTCAAATACCTCAAAGTTATCCATAAGGTACATAGATACATAGACAGTGTCGGCAGATTAGGGTCTATGGCCCACCCAGTCTGCCCATTTGAGCTTGTCAGTTCAGTTTATGTTTTCCTAGAAGTCTGTTGCCCTTTACCCCTGACCTCCAGAATTCCTTTATGTCTATCCCATGCATTCTTAAATCTCATGATTGTTTCAGCCCCCACCACTTCCTCTGGCAGGGTGTTCCACTTGTCCACCACCCGTTCTGTGAAGAAATTCTTCCTCAGGTTTCCTCTGAATCGTCCTCCCTCCAACTTCATCCCATGCCCTCTAGTCCTGAAACATCTTTTTTGCTTAAAAATAGTGTATTCCTACACCCTGTTCCTCCCTGTAAGATACTTGTATGTCTCTATCATATCCCCTCTCTCCCTCCTCTCCTCCAGGGAGTACATGTTCAGTTCCTTCAACCTGTCCTCATGGGACTTGTGATGCAATCCATGCACCATCTTTGTTGCCCTCCTCTGAACCTTCTCTACCCTGTCTATGTCCTTACGTAGGTAAGGTCTCCAGAACTGTACACTTTACTCCAGGTGGGGCCTCACTAGTGTCTTGTATAGTGGAATTATGACCTCCCTTTTCCTGCTGGTGATGCCCCTGCCTATGCATCCCAGAATCCTATTTGCTTTACCTGCTGCCTTGTCACACTGTTTCCCTACCTTGAGGTCATCAGAGATGATAATCCCAAGATCCCTTTCCTGCTTGGTGCATGCTATGTCCTCACCCCCAAACTGATATATTGTGCCAGGGTTTTTGCACCCCATATGCATTATCTTGCACTTCTTTGCATTGAATTTCAACTGCCAAACCCCCTGACCATTCTTCAAGTTTCTGCAGGTCCCTTCTCATTCTGTCTACACCCTCTGGTGTGTCTACTCTGTTACAGAGATTTGTGTCATCAGCAAACAGTGAAATTCTGCCTTCTAGGTCCTGTGCAATGTCACTGATGAAGATGTTGAATAGGACCGGTCCCAGCACTGATCCCTGTGGTACCCCACTGGTAACTCTTCCCCTCTGTGGAGTGACAGCCATTTACCACCACCCTCTGTGTCCTGCCACAGAGCCAGTTACCTACCCACCACACTACTGTCCTGCCCACACCCATATTCCTCAGTTTGTGTAATAGTCTTCTATGTGGCACAGTGTCAAAGGCCTTGCTGAAGTCCAGATAGGCCATGTCCACTGCCCTCCCCTGATCCACCTCCCTAGTCACCCAGTCAAAAAATTCAATGAGGTTGGTCTGACATGACCTCCCCTGGTGAAACCATGCTGTCTTGGGTCCTGTAGTCCATTGACAACCAGATGTTCCACCAATCTATCCTTCAGTAGTGCTTCCATGATCTTCCCCACTACCGAGGTGAGGCTGACTGGTCTGTAGTTCCCCACTTCCTCTTTGTTCCCACTTTTGTATAAGGGGACTACATCTGCTATCCTCCAGTCTTTGGGTACCTCCCCTGTTTCCAGTGATTGGCTAAACAGGATAGCCAGAGGTTCAGCCACCACCTCTCTTAGTTCTTTAAGGACCCTGGGGTGCACCCCATCTGGCCCCATTGCTTTATCAAGGTTCAGAAAGGTTCAATTCTTCTGAGAAAGAGATGTTCAAGGACAAGGGGGAATGATATGTAGCTAGAATGGTGAAAGCTTAGAGAGGATACGAGAAGGCAGACTGAGTTGGGCAAGGAGGTCCTTTTCTGCCAACAACTTCTATGTTTCTATGTTAGTAAATAGCTGGTACATGAGCATTATACATTCATGTTGACATGAATTTTAAGATGTTAAATATAAAGCCTATGGTACCAGTAACACAATGCCAAAAACAAGTACTGCTCAAATATTCAAAATCCATGGAATAAACCTATTGTCAATTTAAATCAAAAATATTTAACTCTCTAGCAGTCAGGACCATAAAGAAAAAGAGAGAAAAAAAGAAACACGGAAGAAAAAGTGTGCATAAAATAAGATAAAGTGGGAAGGGGGAGAGGTATCATATGTATAAAACAAGTGAGCAGCATTAAAATGCATTTTCCTTATACTTGAGAAAGGATGAAAGTTCAAGTAAAATATAGGTCCTAAATATAGAAAACAGTTGAAAAGGATAAAAAGAAAGGGAATGGGTCCTAGATGCAGTAGAAAAGAACAAAGTGACAAAAAAAAAATCAAAGAAACAGACTGGCATAAAATTTAAAACAACAAAACAGTAAATGATATTTGGCAGATTATAAAGTACAACATATTATCATTTGCAATAGTTTTATTAAAAGGATCAAGGAATATAACAACAAATGATGACAAGCAAGATGGCCAAATATGGATGTGAAGATAGTTAACAATAACAACAACATCAAAGCTAAACACGCAATAAAATATCTGAACACAAAAGCCATGACATAACCACATGGTCAGAATATTAATCATTTTGAAAGAAACATAAAAGAAAAAGTAACGATTTCAAAAAAGAAAATGGAACTCAAATGCAACAGATGCAGACAAAAGCAACAGCAAGCATTTGTGCAGTTACAGCAATAACATAAACAATATATATGTATATATAATTATATATATATATGTATACACATATATGTTTATTAATATTAAAGGAAAACAGTAAAAATCCAGTGGAGATAGCAAAGTAATGAAATGAATATGTGTGTTCCTTATTCAAACCCAATCACAACTCATTCCCTGCCCCTGTACATTACCAGGAATGTCAACAGAATTAATATAACTACATTCAACATACTACACAAAATTCAAAATAAGAAAATCAGAGTGCAACGTTTCCACCAAAATGCTGAAAGTAAATATTGGTATAATCCATAACCAGGCACCCCCTCAAAATATTTTCTTAAAAATTAATAAATACAGGTTCCAGGTAAATTTCTAGAATCACTACTTAAAGATTTAAGTTAGACACATGTCTAACAGTGATTTTGGTACAGAGAGCAGCAGTGATTCACAAAGGGACAATTGTGTACCCTAAATGAAATCTGTCTCTATGAAAATGTGATCCAATTCTTGGACAACAATACCTCATAGACATAATTTCTGTTATACCTTTGCAAAACATCTGCAACTGTACCACATCTGGAAGTTATTGACAAATGTCTTCCCGAGCTATTCATCCCTGTATTATAAAAAGTAGAACCCAATCCAGCCAAACCATATGAAGATTCATCACTGTAAGTCTTGTGTATTATGCAGACTGCGATACTTAACAGTTATATGGTAGGTTAGTGCATCTAGACTTATTTTCTACATATGCATCTCAATTACTAAGGTGTCCTAACCCTGTTCACCCTTCCTCAAGCCAAGCTAGACACAGTGGCCCAGATATTCAAACTGTGCCCAAAAAGTGCGCAATAGCAGGAGCAAGCGCAAGTCTATTGCGCCCATGTGCAAGAGATGTGATATTCAAAAACAGAGCAGGCCAAACTGCGCCTACAGCCGATGAATGAATATCGCACCACCTGCGCCATAGTGCAACTAGGGAGGGGAAGCTGAGCAGATCTGATGCGCCATAGCGCAACAAGGGATGTTCAGCTGAGCAGTCCAGAGGTGCCATAGTGCAACCAGGGATGCCCCCCAGCAGCAGAGCAATGTAACTGCACAACCAGGGAGGTAGGGGCCCACCACCCATGCCACAGATGGCACAGGAATACACAGCAGAACAGACATTGTCCCCCCACACCCCATGCACTGCACAACTGGGGGAGGGCTGGAATAACCACTGGCCCATGGAGACAAGCAAACAACCCACAGCCGAGCCATGGTGCCCCATCATACCTACCGGCAAGAGGTGACTGGCACACAAGGAGGGCTGACCACCCCGTGCCACACCATGCCCCCAATGCAGAGCACACCCTGCACCGTGACCCCCAGACACCCCCCCAAGAGCAGTGACCACTACTGTAGGAAACCCCATGCATGCTACCACCCCCACTGTGACACTGCAACCCTGTGCACCACAGAACCATGCAAGCCAGCCCCACCACGAGCACCCATCAGTGGGTGGCAGCACACAGCAATGCAACAATGGCAGACACAGTGCCACCATGTACAGTCCCCCTGAGGTACTGCTGAGAGACCAACCATGCATTGGCACATGAGGTACCCCACACGGGACAGGGTGTGCCCCAGACACCACCACCAGTGGTACAACACCCTGCACAGTAGTCCAATGACACACCCCGACCCACCACTGGCCACAACAGCCAGCACAGACACCCACAGTGGTGCGTGGAAGCATGCACCACACCGGATGCCACACAGTATATGGACAGACACCCACCCATACCCAAGGGCACAACAACACAGGGACACAGTGGTGGGGCAACCAAGCCCCCCAGTGTGGGCCCATGTAAACTGTGCACACACAACCCACAGTCCTCCATGGCACTGGAGTGCCAGCCACCCTGCGCAGGCACTGTGGACCCGTATGCCACCATCATTCACCCGGAGCACAAGTCACAGACAGTGGGGCACATCCCCTGTGACACACATAAGGCACAGCATGGAGGTGGGACAACAACTGTGGTGCCCACAGTGCCACCCGAGGCAGACATGCACCACACCAGTGACAGGAGGCAACCCAGCAATGTGATGGGTACAGTGGCTGCCCTGCAGGGATTGCCACCACTGACATGCCAGTGGACCATGCAGGTCACAGACATGCATGTGTGTCAGCTGCACAGGCCATGGACGGGCCGATGGGTGCACCATGGACACAGAGCACGCACCATGGACCACTGCACACAGTCATCCAGTGCACAGGGCACAACACACACACCACAGACACTGACTGATAGCTACCCCACACCATAGTCACCTCCACACGGACACACACACATACCCATGACCGCACCACCCCTGACGCCATGCACACCACTGCAGCTGAGCACCTATAGCCCACTGCAAATCAGAGACCACCACAGTATTCATATCAAAATTAAATGTATTGAACAAATATATAAAATTCAACTATATACAATATTACATAAACTATATACAAGGTTGGGGGGCCACGAACAAGGTGGGGGTGGGTAGAAGGCAATGGGTGGACAAATGGGACGGGAAAGGAGGGGTGTGAGGGTGGGTCCAGAGGGGTAGGGGAATACTGGGACCGATTTATACCTAGCGGGAGTGCCTCTCCCCGCTCTGACTCCTCCGGGCTCTGTGCCTCCTCAGGATCCAGGTGTCATCAATTCATCTGAGGATGTCCAGTGACACCCTCACCACCAGTAATATCTCCCACAGTGCCTCCCTGATTTCACGTAGATGGCGGGTACCTAGGACAAGGGAGCACAGTCAATAGGTGTGAATGCACAACCCCATACAGCCCGCTCACTGTGCATGGCATACGGCCATGGGACATACCTCTGTGATGGTGTGTGACCATCCGCAGTGATCATGTCCACATGACCTGCCCACCCAGGTGCATACAGCCATGCAGAACGCTGCACACACCCACCGGCCAAGTCATGCACAGCACCACCGTGGCTGCTTAGTGACATGGCTATGTGGTGCAAAGGCAGTGGCACAACCATGTACCTGGTGCACGCATGGACCACCATTGATGCACTCCCAGACATGCATTGCCACTGGACAGTGTTGACTGTAACAAGTTGCATGCATGGCAGTGGTGTCGATGGATGGTGGCCATGCCCCACTGCCCACCCTGTCACACAGCATGCAACAGTAATCATGGATGTATGGCACTCACCTTCATCGGGCTGGTCAAGTGGGTGGTGAGGGCCCTCGCACCACCTGGCTGCACCCTGCTCTTCCTGCCGCCGCTCTTCACATGCATGACAGCATTCCTCTTGGCCTGTGGGGCAAACATGGAGAGAAGAACATCAGTACAATCCCATAGCAAAGTCCCCCTGCCCCCAGGTGTGTGCCCTCCCACTCAGCCAGACCCACCCACCCCACACCCTGTGAACACCACCACAGCCAACCCCGGATGGTCCCTCCCCCATGTGCTGGACACATACAACACTGTTACCCATATGGAAGATAAAAGTGTGTTGACGTAACCCCTACCTGGCCATGGCACCATGCCCCTTCTGGCATGTGCCCACAAGGGTGCCAGTAGCTCTGGCTCCCTCTGCCACAGGTCCCCGTATCTGTGCCTGCACTGCTTGGCACTCCTCCCCCATCCGGTGGCCTCCTCAAGGGCAGTGGCCACCTCCTGCCACACCTGGGTCCTGGCCCTGTCCAGGGGTGCCTCCCCAAACAGTGACCCATGGTGTGGCTCCACAATGGCCACTAGGTTGGCCAGTTCAATTGCAGACCACTGGGCTGCCCTTCTGCGTGCCATTCTCTGTGCTGTATTTGGAAATATGGCATTCTGCAGCACGGCTCCCCACGTGCAGATGCTGCGCAGTACAGCGCTGCCATTCCCTATCACGCTGTTACTGAACAGCGCGATAGAGGTGCACCCATGCCTGATGCATGGCACCTAGGGGGCAAAGGTCGGGCACAGGGTCAAGGGTCTCTGGCACATGGACATGACAGCGCCATTGGAACACAATGTGTGCAGCGTGATTAGCTGCCTGTGTGCCAGCGCCATAGAGGCCTACCGTGCAGTTGGCCCATTGCGCCTATGATGGCCCAGTGCCACAGCACCATGTAGTGACCATCGCTATAGTGCCACTGGCACAATGGTGGCCATGCCCTGCATTGCCTACCACGCATATCACGTCATTAGCGTGGCAGACACCTGTGTCAGCAACCCAGGCATGTGCAGTGAGGTGTGTACTACACATGTCACAGAACTGTGCCATTGGCTCAGCACATTCAACACAATTGCGCAAAGTGCAACAGCGCGATATTCAGCCATCATATGCAAATCATCTAATCAGCCATTCAGTGGCGCAGCACTGCAATTTGCATCTACTTAAAGTTGTGCCTCACCTCATTTGCATGGGTTGCGCTATAAAAGTGCGACATTGGGCTGCAGTGGCCATAGTCAGTTACTGCAGTCTATTGGTGAGTTGCATGCTGTTTGGGAGTGTGGACTGTTGATTTAGGGACATGCATGGGACTGCACAGTCACAGGTAACAACTGCCATTCTTACAGGCTACATAATGACGGCAGGTTGTTGGAGAGGAGGAACACAGTGGTGGGAGGAGGAGGAGGCCTAACTTTACCAAGGCCGAAACCGAAGCCCTGTTTGAGGCCTACCTGGATCAGGAGCCACTTCTTTGTGGACGGCGGGGAACACCTCAAGCCTGTGCTGCTGCATGGGAGGAGGTGGCATGTGCTGTGAACCTGCATGGCAGCCACCAGCACTCCATGCAGAAGTGTAAGAAAAAGATGGGCACAGACAGGAGGAGGATAAAGGAGAAGGTGGCTGCCATCAGGGCAGCATGTGCTGCAACAGCTGGGGGACAGCCGGAGGTGGTACAGTTGACCCCACAGGAGGAGAGGCTTGCTGGAAGCATGCAGCACAGTGCCATTGAGGGTGTTCCGGGTGGTGGCTTCCAGATGGGTGGTGGCCCATCACTGCATGGTAAGTCATGGTCTGTCTATGGGGGGGCAGAGTAGACCACATGCAGTAACACAACTTTGCTTTCCTTACAGATCCTGAGCATCTGCATGGGTCAGCGGTGGTGGGCCTGTCCACTGAGGACAGTCAGCTGGAGATGGAGGAGGGCCCATCCACCTCCACAGGTATACGTGGATCATTGCGACAGTGGGGCCACCTGGCTGTCCACACTGATGTCATTGTAACAGGTGTGGAGAAAGCCCTGCCTGTGTCCCAGCGTGCCGGTATCCACAGATGCCAGCATGCTGTGACTGGGGCCGGTGCAGAGTCCGTCACCGGTGGTGATGATGACACTAACATCATGGGCAGTGACACGTGTGTGCCATGGGATGGCCACACAGCAGGGCAATTCATGCCCATGACTGTGGTTGGTGCTGCCATGGAGGCCTGCATGTCAGCACAGTCCCAGAATGTGCCTGTCAGCACCAGTGGGGCAGCACTGGTGTCTGTTCAGGACAGTGGGACTGTTGCGGCCACTGCGGTGACACCAATGAGCCCTGGGGAGTGGCAGCCAGAGAGGCAGCATCAGCAGTCGGCCAATGGGCTTGGGGGTACAGGGTTCAGCGGCGGCATCTGTGCACCGCCTGTGGACATGCCCAGACCTGGTTCTGGTGTGCAGCACCCACCCTCAAGGGGTGCTGATCATCAGGGCCGTGCACACCCTGAGGGACAGGATGCTGAGGAGGCAGATGACCTCTTGGACGAGCACACCCACCTACTGCAAGCATCAGTCCAGCAGCAGATGCAGCTTGTGACATCCGTGGATGCACTGCATGTGGCTCTGGAGCAGGCAGAGGAGCGTCACAGCAGGGACACCGCTCTGATCCTGGCAGGGATGGACCATTTGTGGGAGGATGTGACCGCTGCCATTGACAGGCATGCACAGGCATTCACTGCTGTCATGGCCACAATGGGCACACAGTCAGGTGCCCATGCATCACGGACACCACACAGTGCACTATCCACCCCATTCCTGCGTCATGCGACTCCCACCCTGTTGACATTAGGTTCAGCTGTGGGCATCCGAGCACTCCTGGCGCAGGCATGTTCGGTGTGCTGCAGACTCCTGCACGAGCACGGTTGCGTTCACGCAGTGGAACCCCTGGGTGACCATCAGTGCCACCCCATGAGGCCAGTGGTCAGCCTGTCAGTGCTGGCAGCTCTCGGCGGGGCCGCCCATGCATCCGTGGTGGCTGGGGCACTGTGTAGTGTGACTGACCTGTCTCCCAGCGTGGCTACTGTCTGGTGCTGCTCTGTGTGCATCATGTGTTTCAGTGGGCAGTGCACGGGTGGGTACCCGGTCCTGCACGCAGACACACAGTCCACCTGCACACCCTCCTGGCTGCTGTCCACAGTTGCGTGTGCATGATGATGCCTGCATTGCACTGTACATCAATGTGCAATGGCGCTCAGCATCTGACACACACACATGGACAGGCAGTGGGCGTGGTGGCCTGTGGACATGTGTGTTGCTAGGGTTGGCATTCTGGGTTGCAGTGCCTCCTGCCCTGTGCACGCGTTGCGTAAGCGTGTGCGGTGTGTGTCCGTCTGTGGCATGTTAATTCTCACCCATCCCTGGTTGTGTGTGTGCTTCTGTGCCCTGCCACTTCCCTTGACAGCATGCACCCCTGGTGTGTGTCCATGCATGTTTGTGGGTTGTGCCTTAGCCACTGGTGGTTGCACATGGACCCATGACTTACCTGGGTTGGCTGAAGTGCTCCTCCATGATGATGTCCTGGTGCAGCTGTGCCAGCCGGATCAGTCAGGGGTCCTGTTGGCCAAGGGGGGCTGCCCATCACCATCATCACTGGCATCCTCATTGTCCCCATCACTGTCCCCCTCTTTGACCTGTATGGCTATCCCACATTCGTTGGCCATGTTGTGCAGGATGCAACAGGCCAGGAATAGCCCACAGGCCTTTGAGGGGCTGTACTGTAGGGCACCATCAGAGGTGTCCAGGCAATGGAAACATGCCTTCAGCATCCTGAACACCCACTCGATGACATTACATGTGGTAGTGTGTGCCTCATTGTAGCATTGCTGCAATGGGGTCGCAATCTGCCAGTAGGGTGTAAGCAGCCAGGGACAGAGTGGGTATCCACTGTCACCAGTGTGTAGAGGGCAGAGGTTAGTTTGGTGATCAGCATCGCCATGCCCCAGGCCATGTAGGCCACTACCCATGTCACCTCTGGCCATGTCCCCCAGGACCTATGATTGTCCATGTGGTTTGCATACTCACCCACTAGGTGTCCAGTGGGGATGTCCCCACTCCGAATCTGTGGCACAGTGCCGACTGGTGCCAGATGAAGGTCATGCCTCTGCAAGCGTGGGCACAGACATTGATTATGCACCCCTGGCATCGCACACCACCTGGCAGTTGATGCTGGCATAGCCCTTGTGATTGATGTATGAGGCCCCTCAGGGCCAGGTGGTGTGCGTATGGCCACATGGGTGCAGTCTATTGCCCCAAGCATGCCAGGCATACGTGCTACCATGTGGAACTCCTGTATGTTTACTGTGCACTCTGCTGCTGTGCTGGGGAAATGGATGTACTCCACAGCATGTGGCAGCAGTGCAGTGAGGAATTGGGTGAGGTGGTGTGACGTGGCTGACTGGGTTATGCCTGTGGTGTCCCCAGTTGGTCTCTGGAAGGTACCCGTGGTGAGCAAGCACATGCAGGCTGTTACTTTAGTCTCCACTGACAGGGCATGGCTCGGTTCGTGTGGGTGCCTGCATCACATCACTGCACAGCTCACAGAGCCGCCTCAGAATTGCCCTATTCAGGTGGTACGGGCCCACAATCTCAGTATCGCTGTACAGCTCGAAGCTGGTGCAGGCTCGGTACTGCCTGTTGGGGGCATACCACCGACGGGCCCTTCCACGGCCATGCCCCCCTGCCGCACGCCTTCTCACCCCCTCATAACGGCCTCCATCTGGAAGGTGGCACTGGCCATGTCCCTGGCTTGTGTTCACCTCCCTGGCAGCTGTTACTGTATTCCCCCCGCTGTCCTCCCTGCTACTTCCCCTGCACTGGGAACACCTGCCTGTCGTGGCCTCTGTGCTGTGTGGCACTTCCCCCTTCTGCACTAGCTGTGGCTCCCCACACCTTCCCTGTGCCTGTGTGTTCAGGGTGCCCTTTCCCTGGCCTGCCCTGTTTGTCCCTCCTGCCCTGTCTGTCTGGCTAGAGTTCTGCCTCATGTGGCTTCCCTGTAGCGTTCTTGTGTCTCTGCCTTGCTCCTTTTTATTTTGGCTCATTTCCGCTATGGCGCAACTTCTGCTTGGTCCCCTATTGTGCATGGCACAAGTCGTTGAATATTGCACTGCGCCATTTATGCATGGTTCCTCCCCCTTCAGTTGCGCATGCCTTCATTATCATTGCACTGTTGCTCAGCATGATTTCAGGGGTGCAACTGCCTCCTGCTGAATATCACAGAATGGCACAATTTCGGACTTGCGCAGGTGCAACCCTATTGCGCATTGCTCAACTCTTTTGAATATCTGGGCCAGTATGTCTAGTACTAACATTGATGGGAAGATTATGCCATTAGCAAGAATCTTTTTAAATATTTTAAAGTTGATATTAGCTGGTATTAACAATAAAACCTGAAGAAATCAACAGCTTCTATGTTTCTATGTTGTAAATAGCTGGTACATGTACATTATACATTCATGGTGACATCAGTTTTAAGATGTTAAATTTAAAGCCTATGGTACCAGTAACACAATGCCATTTAACAAGTACTGCTCAAATAATCATATCCATGGAATCAACCTATTGTCTATTTAAATAAAAAATATGTATCTCTATAGTAGGCAGGACCATAAAGAAAAGAGAAAAAAAGACACAGAAGAAAAAGTGCATTAAACAAGCCAAAGCAATGGGGGGGGGGGTAATATGTATAAAGCAACTGAGCAGCACTGAAATGCATTTTCTTTATAGTTGTGAAAGGATGAAAGCTTAAGTAAAATATAGGTCCTAAATATAGAAAACAATAGAACAGGATAACAAGGAATGGAAAGAGTCCTGGATGCAGCAGAAAATAAAAAACAAACCAAAAAAAAAAAAATCGAAGAAATAAATTGCCATAAAATTTAAAACAATAAAACAGTGAATGATAAAATCTAAAACAACAAAACAATGAATGACATTTGGCAGATTATAAAGTGCATATTATCATTTGCAAAAGTTACATTAAGAGGATCAAGGAATATAACTACAAATGATGACAATCAAGATGGCTAAATGAGGATGTGAAGAAAGTTACTCCTCAACAATAACAACAACAAAAAAGATAAGCATGCAATAAAATATCTGAAAACAAAAGCCATGACATAAACACATGGTCAGGCTATTACACATATTAAAAGAAAAAATAAAAGCAAAAGTAACCATTTCAAAAAGAAAACGGAACTCAAATGCAACACATGCAGACCAAAGCAACAGCAAGCAATTCTGCAGTTACATCAATAGCCTAAACAAACAAAAAAAATAATAAGTAATATTAATATTAAAGTGGAAATAGTAAAAATCCAGGTGAGATAGCAAAGCAATGTAATGAATATTTGTATTCCTTATTCAAACCCAATCACAACTTAGCCCTCTGCCCCTGTTCATTACCAGGAATGCCAACAGGTGTAATACAAATACAGACAACATACTACCAAAAATGCAGAATATGAAAATCAGTGTGGAAAGTTTCCACTAAAATGCTGAAATTAAATATTGGGATAATCCACAACCAGGCACCCCCTCAAAATATTTTTTTAAGTAATAAACATAGGTTAAAGGTAAAATTCTAGAATCACTAAAAGATTTAAGTTAGACACATGTCTAACAGTTATTTCAGTACAGAGAGCAGCAGTGATTCGCAAAGGGACAATCATGTACCCTAAATGTAATCTGTCCCTATGAAAATGTGATCCAATTCTTGGATAACAGTACCTGATAGACATAATTTCTGTTATACCTTGCAAAACATCTGCTACTGTACCACATTTTGTAGTCATTGAAAACAATGTCTTCCCTACCTATTCATCCTTGTATTATAAACAGTAGAACCCAAGCCAGTCAAACCATGATGATTCATCACTAAAAGCCATGTGTATTATGTAGACTGTGACACTTAACAGTTGTAGGGTAAGTTAGTGCATCTGGACTTATTTGCTACATATGCATCTCAATTGCTATGGGGTCCTGACCATGTTCACCTTTCCCCAAGCCCAGCTAGCTACAGCATGTCTTGCACTAACATTGATGGGAAGATTATGCCATTAGCAAGCATCTCCTTAAATATTTTAGTCGATATTAACTGGTATTAACAATAAACCTTGACAAAATCATGCAGAGGGCTCCTGGAGGAGCTCACATAAACACAAACAATCACAAAGCCTACTTAGCCAATGGATGGCCATAGCTGCAAAATGATTAGATTTGTCTACAAGCACTGTCTTCTATGTGAGACATAAGCAATTGAATCAAAAGTTCATAACATGTTGATCAAAATGGGGAACCAGGATTTTAGGCAAAGTGACACAGTTTATATACAGATTGCAGGCAGCAATAGCTGCTGCTGAGATAAAATGATGCATCCCTTGCTATGCAATGGGGGCAGGGTGCAGTGGGCTAGGGGAGTGTAAAGTAGCATTATTGAGCAGTCACAGATTTGTTTTATAAATAGCTGTGCTCCATGGTGTTACCAGAATAATTTATATAAACCATTCCAATTCTGCATATATTATTTCATTAATGGTCTTCTCTAACAAACTATAAAGTGCTGCTCCATTTCTGCTACTTGGTACTGGTGCAAAAACTGAAAGGGACTTACAGATAGCAATAGGAGTGCTGTCAAACTACTTTAAATAGTGACATGCCTAAACACACATACACACACACACATCACACACACACACACACACACACACATACACACACACAGCAGAACATGGCTGGATAAGGTACCAGTATATAGGAAACTTATTGATTACACTTACCCTAAGACTAGCAGTGTGACTCCTCTGGCTGCTATGTAATCTCTACTGTTGCTAATTTGAAACAAAAATAGCATGTAACAAGACACTGGCCTCCAGCAGGGGCTATTAAGCATAAGAGCAAAGTGCACTCTGGGAAGACTCTCTGGGACAAGATGCAATAAAAGCAACCTGAATGGCAGCCCCCAGGGGCCATACAACATCCTGGGAAAGTTAGCAAAAACTCCTCTCACAGCCAGAACTGAAAAACAAACAAACACTGAGTTGAAGTTAGAACACAAAAAACTAATAATACATATCTTTTCCTGATTTAACATGTAGTTTTTCTTTAATTGAGCTATCCCCAGTACTACCTTTTTTTCCTAGCTGAAATCTCCTGCATAGTGTTTTATGGACCTTTTCTTTCTTTAAGTTTCAGTGCTAAATTTACAACCATTTGCAAACTGGGAGACTTGTTTTGCTGGTACCCCTTCCCCCACTTATCCAGAGGTGTCAATTAATTAGTTGGCTAACCATGCTGGTTGATCTTATTTGCTTCCCTCATAGTAAGAATGTGAAACTAAACTTGTGTTATTTTAAATGATTGATAAAATAACATGTCCTGTTTGCATCTCTTGGGGATGAAGCTGTATCCCTTTACCTGTATGGAGTAATTCACTTGGCACAGCTCTTAAGACCTCAGCTGTAAGATACATCATGCATGTAAGAGGGGTGTAGCTAGGAATTTTAAACTTGTACTAAAGACAAGAGATGATAGAACTGTTGTCTATGGGGAAAGACTCAGGGAATTAAATATGTACTCTGCAGAGGAAAGGAGAGAAAGGGGAGACATGATAGAAGCATTTAAATACCTCAAAGGTATCAATAATGTACAGAAAGATTCAATTCTTCTGAGAAAGAGATGTTCAAGAACAAGGGGGCATGATATGTAGCTAGAAGGGGGGGAAGACTTAGAGGGGATATGAGAACATACTTTTTTACAGAGAGGGCACTGACCACCTGGAACAACCTGCCAGCAGAGGTAATGGGTACCAAAATGGTAACAGGTTTTATACATGCATGGGATACACATAAGGGGACCTTGGCAACAGGGATGGAGTGTGTGTGCGCTGAGGTAAGGCTGGAGATCAGTTATGGTCCATGGCAGCACAGTAGGTAAGGACCTTAAGGCAGACTAGGTGGGCAAGGAGGTCCATTTCTGCCAACAGCTTATATGTTTCTATGTTAGTAAATAGCTGGTACATGAAAATTATACATTCATTGGCTGGACAAGAGGACACAGAAGGTAATTGTAAATGGAGTCCACTCTGAAGAAAGAGGGGTTACTAGTGGGATACCACAGGGTTCAGTACTGGGTCCAGTCCATTTTAATGTCTTTATAAGTGATATTGCAGAGGAACTGGAAGGAAAAGTATGCCTCTTTGCAGATGACACAAAGATCTGCAACAGGGTTGATACACAAGGAGGTGCGGAAAGGATTATAAGGGACTTGGCAAGGTTGGAGGAATGATCAGAAGTATGGCAGCTTGGATTCAATGCAAAGAAGTGCAAAATAATGCAACTGGGAAACAAAAACCCAGGGGAAGATTACACAACGGGGGGGGGTAGTAACAACAACAAAAATGGAAAGGGACCTGGGGGTAATCATATCAGATGAACTTAAGGTTAGCAAACAATGTGAGAAGGCAGTAGGGATGGCTGGGGATATACTGGGATGTATAGAGAGAGGCATCACCAGCAGAAAACAGTTGTTATCCCTCTGTACAGACAGTTGGTGAGACCCCATCTGGAGTACTGCATCCAGTTCTGGAGACCCCATCTCTGTAAGGACATAGACAGGATAGAGGCAGTAAAGAGGAGGGCAACTAAAATGGAGTAGGATCATCAAGAGAAGCCATATGAGGACAGACTAAAGGAGCTTAATATGTATAGCCTTGAGGAAAGGATGGGGGGGGGGACATGATAGAAATGTTTAAGTACCTCAGTGGAATCAACAAAGTCCAAGAGGGTAGCATCTTTCAGAAAAAGAGATGTGCAAGAACAAGGGGACACAAATTAAAGATTGGAGGGGGGTCAGAGGCAATGTGTGAAGTATTTTTTCACAGAGAGGGTGGTGGATGCATGGAACAGCCTACCTGAGGAGGTTGTGAGATCTAAAACTGTGGGAAAATTCAAGAATACATGGGACAGACATAAGGCAATTCTTGTGGAGGGTAAGAAGAAATAGGCGATTAGTTAACCAGGATCTGCAGCTTATCCTGTAGGAAGGGAAATGGGCAGACTAAGTGGGCCAAGTGGTCCTTATCTGCCGTCAAAGTCTATGTTTCTATGTTGACATGAATTTTAAAATGTTAAATAATAAAGCCTATGGTACCAGTAGCACAATGCCATAAACAAATACTGCTCAAATACTCAAAATCCATGGAATCAACCTATTGTCAATTTAAATAAAAAATATTTATTTCTATAGCAGTCAGGACCACAAAGAAAAAGAGAGAAAAAAGAAACACAGAAGGAAAGGTGTGCATAAAATAAGCCAAAGTGTGTGTGTGTGGGGGGGGGGAGAGAGATATAATATGTATAAAGCAAGTGAACAGCATTGAAATGCATTTTCATTATACTTGAGAAAGAATAAAAGCTCAAGTAAAATATAAGTCCTAAATATAGAAAACAGTTGAAAAAGATAAAAAGGAAGTGAAAGAGTTCTAGATGCAGTAGAAAAGAAGAAAAGAACAACAATAAAAATCAAAGAAACAGATTGTCATAAAATTTAAAACAACAAAACAGTAAATTATATTTGGCAGATTATAAAGGGCAACATTTTCATTTTTCATTTTCATTTATTCTTTGTTAACCGGGTAAAGGCATTGGACCAAAGGTCCCTTTTCAGGCCCGACCTGGACAAATAAACATACAAAAATACACAAATGCAATCAACAGCAATACAAAACAAAAAAATACAAATTTCAAATTGCAGTTACTAACAAATTTATGTCATAAATAACTTTTTAACCTTTGTTTAAAAGTTAAAACAGAGGGAGCAATCCTAACATCAGGTGGGCGTGAATTCCAATACAATGGTGCTGCTATTGAAAAAGCTCTAGAGCTTAATCTAAGCCGAGACCTGGGGACAAAATATAGGGGGCCGTCAGCTGACCTCAGGCTGGGAAGTAATTCTCTCATTACAACAAGATCAGAAAGAGGAAAAAGGGAGCCAAAGTAAAAACATTTATATATCAGACAGCCAACAATATATTGTATTCTGCAACTATGGGAAAACCACCCCAACTGAGAATAAAGATTACACTGATGTATCCTATTGGGGGCTCCTAAAATAAATCTACAAATATTATTATAGGCCACAGTTAGTGCTTGCATTTCTTTTGTACCTATGTTATAATATAAACAAGAACTGTAATCAAAATATGACAGAAGAGAACCAATATCAATTGCTAATCTAGTTGCTTGTGAGAAGAATGACTTGAATTTGTATAATACCCTATCCTTTGATTTACTTTCTTAACCACTGACTGAATCTGAAGTGAAAAGGTTAAACTGGGATCTAATAGTGTGCCTTAATACTTAAATTGAAACACTTGTTCAAGCAGACCACTCCGAAAATCAGATATCCTCAGTTCCGGGGTGTCCAGCAGCATAAATTACATGCCAAATAACATAACCTTTTTTTTTTTTTTTTGGAAATTAAAGTTTATTGAAAAGCGTTTTTTTTTTCAACCTTTACAATTGAATCTGTACATTAACAAACAGACATTAAATCCGTTCCTACTCAAGTACACAGGTTAATATTTCAAATCAGAAAGGAAAAAACCAAGAGAAGAAGAAGGAATTCAGAAACGAGTAAAGAATAAAAGAAGGAAAGGGAAAAAAGAGGTGAAAGAAAAAAGTCCTGGGGAGGAGGATGCCTTGAGTTCTACCAAGAAGTAAACAAGAGAGATAAGAAAAGCGAAGAAGATAGCCAGAGAATCAAACAATTACAAATCATGCCTATCTACTTACTACCATTGCTTAATACAATAAATAATTAATAAAAGAATAAAAGAAAAATGGGATCCACAACTAATAATAAGTGGACCATCACAAACTCCATATACTTAATTATGCAATGACATAACCAGCACCCCAAAGGGTGAATAAGACCCAGAAATTATTATTGTAGGTAGGATGTCACTTTAACATACTGAAGACTCCCATCCAAGCAAGCCACTCGATCCTGTCGAACCAAAACTAGGAGGCCACATCATGTATATCTAGCTAATATTTCTAATATGGGTCTCTTTTCCCAGGAGGCCATGAATTGCATAAAGGGAAACCATCTTTCCTTGAACTTTTCCAAGGAAAGTCTGAGTTTGGCCGTTAAATACTCCATGTCTAAAATTCTAGTACAGAATCTAAACCAGGAGGAGGTGGTGGGCTTGTTGGGTGTCAACCACTGCAAATTGATGGCCTTATGTGCTGCCATTATCAAAATTCCAAATAAAACACGGGATGATCTTGAAAGTAATGCAGGAGGATATAATCCCAACAACCAGTGTTGTGGTAGATCTGGCATGCCAGTCTCAAAAGTCAACTCAAAGACACCCTTTATTTCCCTCCAGTATTCCCGCACAATATTACATTCCCAATAAATGTGAGAGTATGTACCAACTAACTGACAGTTCCTCCAACACAGGTCGGATTGATGTAATCCATAATGCTTAGTCACCACCGGGACCCTGAAAAATCTCATAATAATTTTCCAGCGGAATTCCCACCAGTAAAGGGATGAAGTAGTGGTCTGCACAGCTTTCCAAATTTGTGACCAGTCCATCTCAGATAAGCGATAATTACAACCTCTATGCCAGGCCTCTTTGATGCTCGGGACTGGATCTGTCTCTGCATTGTGAATCGCCTTAACTAGTTTAGAAGTCAGGTGTTTCTGATGTGGGGAACCGACCATGGATAATAAAAGTGAACGCACAGGGTTTGATATGGACTCCAAACTAAATTCAATGGCTTTAACATTTACTTGAATAAAATGTCTTAACTGGAGGTACCGAAAGAAGTCATTTTGTCATAAATTGAATTCTGTTTTCAATTGCTGGAAGGATTTAATCAAATTTTGCTCAAAAAATTTACCTAAGCTAATTAGACCCCATTTTTCCTAATCGTGGAAACCTAAGTCTCATCTATGGTTCAAATCAGAACAACTCAATATGGTTGTATTCGGGTTAAGCTTTAAAGTAATGTCCAGCTTAAGGTTCATGTCCCTCCAAGTTTGGGAGAGGACCCTCGTAAAAGGGTTCTTGAACTCCAGTCGTCTCATTCTAGGAGAGTCCAAGTGAATTAAGTCCACCACCCTCCGTAGGGGGAGATCAGCTTCCTCAATCTGGACCCATTTTGGAGGGGGATCCCTAGCCCAAGCCACCAGAGTCTGCACCTGAGAGGCCCAAAAGTATTTCTGGATGTCGGGTATCCCAAAGCCGCCACTTTCCTTCGGGGCCACCATAGTCCTCCACCTCACACGTGGTCTTTTCCCCAGCCAGAGAAATTTAGAGAGAGTGGTTCTCAAGTCCTGCCAAAATTTTTTCTGAGGTCTATATGGAATAGTGCCCAATATGAACAGTAAACGAGGTAAAATATTCATACGTATTGTCTCTTCCCTGCCAGAGACAGAGAGGGGAAGCTCTTTCCATCTGTTACAGTCCTCTCTGATCTCCTGAAGCACTTTTAAATGATTTGTGGAGTATAGAGTTTGAAAGTCCCTAGGAATCCACACCCCCAGGTATCTGAACCCCGACCTACATCAATAACCTTGCTGTACCTTAGGCAAGGAGTGGCCCCGGATACCCCCCAGTGGGTATGATTCCAATTTATCTGGATTAACTTTGTAACCGGAGAAAGATCCAAATTCCCTAAGAAAGGCGAGAATTCTCGGGACCGTGTTTAATGGATCTGAAACATATAACAAAATATCATCTGCATATAACGAAATTTTAACCTCCACCCCCCCAATTTGGAGACCTGTAAAAAGATCTGATTGTCTAATGTACATAGCCAGTGGTTCCAAACTCAGGGCAAATAAAAGGGGAGAGAGGGGGCAACCCTGCCTGGTACCCCTCTCAATCTCAAATTGAGAGGAAACCATCCCATTAACCCGGACCTTGGCTCTAGGCCTGGAATATAAACTGGAAATTCATTTGTGAAATTTATCCCCAAACCCAAAGCCCCCCATTACTAAGTCAAGATATTGCCAGTTCAAATGATCAAAGGCTTTTTCAGCGTCTAGCGTTAATACTGCTGAGAGTGGTGAATTTAAGGGGTGTTGGGCTGAGGTAATCACATTCAATAATAACCTTATGTTGTCTTGTATGTGTCTCCCGGTTATAAACCCCGTTTGGTCAGGGTGAACCAAGATGGGAACAACTTTTTGTGATCGTTCGCTAATTACCTTAGCGAAGATTTTAGCATCATGGTTAAGCAATGAAATGGGATGGTATCCAGCGCAGGATGAGTGGTCTTTTCCAGGCTTGGGTAATACTGAGATAAGGGCCTCCCCCCATGTATCCGGCAGGGCTTCTGGCTCCTTTGCCACATTACAAACTCTGGTGAGAAGTGGGGACAAAATATCTAAGAATCCTTTATAGAATTCTGAAGTAAACCCATCCGGGCCAGGGGCTTTACCGGACTTCAGTGTTTTAATAGCCAACCCAATCTCTTCCACAGTAAAAGGAGCCTCTAATAATTCCCTCTGGGCCTCTGACAAGACAGGCATTTCTAAACCTTGTAAAAAATTCTGAATTATTTCTCTGTGTTCTTGTGTTTCCTCTTTAGAGTAAAGTTGTCTATAAAATTCTGCAAATTCTTGTGCAATCTCTCCCGGAAGGCTCTTATAATCGGATATAGAGGGGTCTTTACTAACTTTAGCTACATATCTATCAGCTGCTTGCTTGTGAAGCCTCAAAGCAAGTAGTTTGCCTGCCCTCTCCCCCCTCCGTAATAGTGTTGCCCGGTATATCTCAGGGAGTTTTCCACCCGTCTCTGCAACAAAGCATTATAAGTGTTCCTGGTCTCTATCAGCTTTTTAAAAGTGGATTTGGACCCTGAGCATCTATGTGATGCTTCAAGGGTGGCAATTTCCGTAAGGACTTCACTAATACAGGCTTGATGCTGTTTGTACTTATAGGAGGAGTACGAAATTGTATGACCCCTCACCACCGCTTTCAGAGCATCCCATATATATTTGGGCTTAGATAACACCTCTGTGTTTTCCTCTAAACAACGTTGGATGATTTTTTTAGTGGAGTCCATGTATTGCTTATCATTGAGAAGTCCAGGATCAAATCTCCAGAGACCCTTCCCCTTCCTTATACCCCAGTGTAGTTTAGCCTTAACCATGGCATGATCTGAAATCATGATCGGGAGAATGGAGATGTCCTTAAATGTATGCAGATCACTTATATGCGTATAAAATCTGTCCAACCTGGAGTACATTTTTGAGGCTGACGAATAGAAGGTAAAGTTTTTTACTGAGGGGTTGAATTGCCTCCAGGGATCTGTTAATCCAGCCTCTGCCAATAAGCTGCGAAGCAGTTTAGAACAAGATTTGGAATTAGGGGCTTTGGTTGAGCCCCTATCTAAATTGACATCCTCCACACAATTCCAATCCCCCATTAGAATAGTTTGTCCCGGTGGTAACTTCGCAATTGAATCAAATAGGGAGCGTAAAAACTCACCAGAGGGTGGAGTAGGGGCATACACCCCAACTAGATGTAGAATTTGACCCCTGTAATTCCCTGTGACTATCAGCTGGTGTCCTGTACCTGAATGGTATACTGATTGAATCTGAAATGGGAGACCCCTGTGAAATAAAATGGCTACTCCCCCTTTTTTAGATTGAGGATGTTCATCAGAGCACACTGTACCCACTCAGTCCCTTCGCAATTTCATGTGTTCTCCCTGAGTTAACCTTGTCTCCTGCAGGCAGGCAATGTCGCACTTCTCTCTTTTAAATTCAGTTAATATCTTCACTCTCTTAATAACATTATTAATGCCCTTGACATTCAGAGAACCAATTATCATGTCACACATATTGTTAATCCATAGTTGTTATAGTTACTTGTTATACATCCTACATTAATTTGTGTACCCATGGCATAAATAAATGCCATGAGGCAACCTCCCCGGTACAGAAAGTAAGAGAAAGAAAAGATAAAGTAGACAGCATATAGAACCAAGATAAACACGACTTTTAAGACCAAGGTTTGGTCTGATAATCTAAAATTTCCCAAAAAGGAGACCAAAAACATGCCTCCCAAGTGGGGGGACAACGACAACAGGTCGCTGCCGAAACTAGAACTGACAGCCAAAGCGCCCTACCTAGCCATCCTTCTACTGCTTGGCAGGTGCACCGGCATGGGCTAAGGGGGAAATATGTAACAAACCCCATTAAGGGAACAACACTCTATCAAGAGTGAAAGGGCTGGAATAACTCCAGAGACCTGAGGTAATACCCGCCTGTGCCCTCTATAAGTCTCAAATGTGGAACTTTCTGGGAGGGGCTGAAATACCTAGTTTACCCCTCATGGTACTAACATATTTGCATAAATTAACCCAATCCATAATTAGAGAAACCAGTTTACTAAAACTGGAGACCAAAAGCACAAGAAAAAAGGAGAAAAAAAAAAAAACCCTTTCCTCTTAACTTTTTCCCCGGGGTGGGGGGAAACTCGAGCTTCTACGGTGGATGGTCACTTTACAGTGGGATAACTGTAGTATTAATTACCCCAACATTAAAGACTCTAACGATGCCAGAGTCCCCCTTCAATTCTTCCAAGGGGAGATATCCCACCGACAAATATTGCCCACTGATACTCCAGCACCGGACTCCTATTTCAGTTGGTAAACCGGGTGAGATCAGTGGTGACATAATCAACCCCCTCCACTCCCTCCCAAGCCCAGCCAAAGACATAGTGAACTCCACTTACAAATTTTTCATCCGAAGTAAAATTTAGCTTTCTCTCATTCTGCACTGATCCTACTGAAAGGGATGGGAGCAATAACGAGAGATCATTAAGGCCCAAATCTGACAGGGGGACCTTAAACTTTACTGGACTCAGGAAGGTGCCACCTTAAAATAATACCCATCTCCCCTGAGGGCATAAGACATAATGGGCCGCCCCAGATGTCCTCCGGAGTGCCCGTCTCCAATCCAGGCTCGCCCAGGGGGAAATGGGGAACCCCACAGGAAGTCAGGTCAAGAGAGGCAAAAGCGGAGGGAATTCCCTCCTAGAATACAACCATATAGGACCTGTGCACAACCCTTTTCTCTGCTGAGGAAGATTCTGTAAATCATAACTGGTGAGTTTTCTCTGTAGTCAGTCACTTGGCAATGGGCCTGTGATTAATCCTAAGAAACTGTAGGCACTGAAAGTCTCACTTCTGGAAGCAGAAAAAGTCATAAAACCCCTATGTCCCCCTTCAACCCAGAGTGGAATTACCAACATTGTCACTTAGTGCAAGTTCACCCTTTTTACTTTGCAAATTTCTCTCTTGAAATCCATCTGGCGAGGTCCGCATGTAAAGGCACAACGGAATCAACTCTCAAATGTGACCGAGTATTGCTCTTAGCTCCTGGCGCTGTTGCCCATAACAGCTTCTCAATTTCCATTTCTGCTATCTCTTCTTTTATATCTGGGATCTGGATATCGTTTGAACTCAAAATCTCTTTAGCCATGAGAAGTGTGTCAAACATTTTCTGACCCTCTGGTAGGTCTACCCACAGTCTGGCCGGATAACATAGTTGAGCCCTGAAACCTCTCTCCTTAAGCTGTTTCACTACCCTGAGCACTTTTCTTCTGCGCTGGGCCAGGGAGGGGGGGAAATCTTGGTCCACATATACCTTCATTCTATCAAAATTCAAGTCTTTCTTTCCCCATGCCAAACGTAAAACCTTTTCCATCGTGGTGTACCTGAGAAACTTGACTAAGATTGCTCTCGGGGGCGCTCCTTGTTTGGGCTTAGGGGCGAGGGTTCTATGCGCCCTCTTGATCTCCAAAGGGGTGTCTTCCTCTATCTGTAACTCCATTCTTAACCAACAGTCCATGAAGGCAATCATATCAGCCTGCTCAGATCCTTCTGGGATTCCCACGACCTGAATGTTATTACATCTACAGCGGGCCTCAGCATCTTCGGCTTTAGCTGTTAGTGCTTTCTCCCTTCCATATAAGAATGCCAATGATCTGCCGAATGCCATGTGTTCTGTCTGTAGCCCATCTACATGCTGCTCAACTGCCGTAGTTCTGGATTCTAACTTTTTAAAGTCCTTTTGTATGTCAGACACTTTGGTGTCAATTTATGCAAAAGCTTAATGATCTTCCTGGATTAGGCTCTTGTGTTCAGAGAGCCAGAGTCCAACATGAATCTTCAGCACCTGACACTCGAAACTGATGAATGCGAGGGTGCTGGGCTAAGGCCTACTGGCTGTTTGCTTGGGGTGCTCTTCGTCGACATGTTTGCCATTTGGGAACCCCTTTTTTTCATGCAGACCATCCCAGGTTCTTTCTTGCACCTTTGTAAAGATCTACCAACGTAGAATTCAATCAATAGGCACTGGATTCTCTCCGAAAAAATAATGCTGCCAACCGGAGCGGGGAACTAAGCAGTTATTCCCACCTGCTATGTCACCGGAAGTCCCTCATAACTTTTGTTTTAGCTGAGTTCAAAACTGTAGGATTTATAGTAAGCCAAGAACAGACAGCATCAAAATCCTTTTCTAGGTAACAAGAAAGTTCAGACACAGAATTTGACTGACCACAAATTACAAGATCATTTGTATAAAGCAATGATTCACTAATCTTACAAACTCCAGGAAGCTGATTAATAAAAATAGAAAATAACAGGTGTCCCAAAATGGACCCCAGAGGCACACCACAACTAATTGACATAACATCAGAAACCACAGAACCTACTTGAACAAGTTGACACCTGTTACTCAGATAATCATAGAACCAAGAAACAGTGGCATCAGAAAACCCCTGATCTTTCAATTTTGTGCAGGCCATACCGTAATCAATCAAAACAAAAGCCTTGGCTAGTTCTACGAACACCAACCCAGTCATCAAACCCTTCTCAAACCCACGTAGGACAGTGTTTGTGAACCCAACCAAGGCTGTGCCCATAAAAGTGCTTAGTTTAGTTTAGTTTATTGTTCTAGGAATTATGACCTTTGAGCCAGAGGCTCTTTTACAAAGGTTCCACGTCAATTAGGTACAGTACAAAAGGTTTCATAGATAACACAACAATTTGTGTTGTGTCAAGAGCAAGAAAACATAAACAAATACATATCAAATCACTTGTGCAAAAGGACATAAGATATCAATAATCACATTATTATTACAAGGAAGAGGTCATGCCAGATTAGGAGAAACAAATAGGGAAAAAGTTCAGAACAGAGAGGGTAAGTGAAAGGTGTGGGGAGCAGACAATAGCAGGAGAAAAGGTTTCCCAAACATGTCTTTGTCAAATAACGGAACAGGGTGGGTAGTGAGAAAATAGGAGGTTTAATCAGGGCAGTCACAGGAGCTGGAGGTGGCAAGGTGAGAGAAAAGCCTTGATTTGAAAATACCTAGAGAGGTGGAGGCAGTAATATGAGTGCTGAGGGCATTTAGCCAGCTGGGGGCATGATAGGTAAATGATCTTTGTCCCTGAGAAGTCCGCATCGGGGACTTGGAGAGGCTGTTCCTGATCTTCTGGCAAATGGGTGCTAGCGTCGGGCATAACAGGTCTTGGATACAGGGTGGAGTAGGGCCCAGAGTGGATTTTTGCCATCAGGCAGGTAAGGTACTTTATCCAGTTTGAGAGTTGCAACCAGCCTGAGTCAGCATAGAGTTCACATGTGTGGGTACGTCGATGTGCACCAGTGAGCAGCTGACAGGCCTCATTTAGGGATGTTGTAATGCGACTAAGTGCTGTAGTAGTGGCAGATCCGTGCTTACGGAACCCATGTTGTTTCCTTGACAACAAATCATGGGTAACCAAATAGGCATCAATTTGCTTAGCCACTAAACGCTCAAGTACTTTGCTAAGGGGATTCAGTATTCATATTGGCCTATAATCATCCATGGAAGTAGCACAGCTCTTTTTTGGAATTGGAACCACCTTAGATTTCTTCTAGAACAGGGGAAAAACACCTGTAGACAATGGCACATTAAAAATATAGCAAAGGGGATCCGTACTAAAGGGGATAGCCAATTTTAAGAAGCAGGCATCCAACCCTTCCTCACAGTCAGTCTCTTTATTTGGGAGAGACTGCAGAAGATGAAAAACTTTATTTGATGTTACTTCCTTAAACAAAAACCTGGGTCCATCTACCAAAGGAACAGAGGAAAAGGATTTAGTATTACCAGCCTGAGGAAAAAAGATCTACACTTAGAAAGATCTGAAAATTTAGATTTCAACAATTTAACAATTCTGGGCAAGTCACCAATTTCTTTGTTGTCAACACTTAATTTCTGGATGTCAGATTTTGATTTAGGAGAAAGTAAAGAATTTACGTTATTCCAAAACTTCTTTGGATCTGCCCAGCTATCTTCAAAGTGATCCCTGAAATAAAGTTTTTTAGCATTTCTAACAGTTTAAGGGACTAAATTCTAATGTCCACAGTTGAAATCCATTGAAACTCTACTGGAAGATAATTTAAATTAGTCCAAGCACTATCCCACTCCTTAATTAATTTCTTAATGCCGGGACCAAACCATCCAGTAGGAGAACCTCTACACTGAATGGTACGCAAAGGGAAAAGGGATTCCTGAATGGGAAGAAGTTGGCTCCAAAAAAAATGTAGTGCCATGTCCACATCTGGAATACATTCAAGAAATGACCGATCAATTAACCTCAAAGAAGAATATAACAGGGAATAATCTATCCTTTTAAATGATCTAGTCTGTAACACAGAAGGAGGGGGTTTAAGACAGGGGGCTCAGCAGGTAGCACACTCACCTCTGAGGCCAGGAGATCAGAAGGCTGTGGGTTCTATCCCCACACCAGGCACTTGGGTTAATATCCCAATACTGACACTGTAGTGCAGCATGAGGGGGGTGCTGCACTCCTGAGGTGCCATCTTTCAGATGAGACATTAAACCAAGGTCCCATCTGCCTGTTCTGGTGGTTGTTCAGGTGGATGTTAAAAATCCCATGACAATTCTTGAAAAGAGTAGGGGAAGTTTCCCCGGTGTCCTGGCCAAATTTCCCTCGTTCATTAAAAATATCACCAACAGCTTAATCTGGTTCAAGGTCAGTTGGCATTCATCTGTATCCCTCTCCCCCAGGTCGTGCCTGAAAATAGGCAGAATCTGCCTAGTGCACTTACCCGGTCAACAAAAAACTAAAGAAATAAAGAAATAAAGACAGCAAAAATCTAGGACACAAAAAGTGGCCATGTGGGCACTTATGGAATCTGCCAAGACACCAGAGGCCCCTCCCCTCCCCAGTCTATTAGTCAAGACCCAATCCAACAGAGAATGATTCTGTCAGATGGGATTGAGATGGTCGGGCACATTTATACACTGAGTCAGTCCTTAAGAGAGAAGAAGTGATTTGAGCCCCATGTTGTCATTAGCACTCCAATTCAAATTCATATCTCCAACAACAACAGAATCACTTTGCTTTAAATAAACTTAACAAACATCCAAGAAATGTTTAAGTGCTTGAAGACCATATTGAGGGAGATTATACAAACAGCCCACATTTAACTTCTTCTTTCCTCCAAGAACAAATTGAAAAACCAACCGATCAGTATTACAATCCAAATCCTCACTAGACCTTAAAAAATTAATTTCTAAATGATCCCTATAATAAATAAAGACCCCACCACCCTTTTTTCAACCTTTACAGTCTACCTTAAAAATGTTATATTCCCCAATATGACATATATTATCGGGCACCCCCGGCTTCAACCACGTTTCTGATAAAGCAATAATATCAGGCAGATATAAAGCAATAAGCTGTTCGATTTCAGCAATCTTAGGGATTAAATCTATGAATATTAAAAAGGTTAATGTTAAATCCATGACAGAATTTCAGACAATTATTCAAAGATGATGCTTGAGAGGACAACATAGAATTCAATGAGCAAGGCCCTGGATTTGGTTCAACATCACCATAAACTAACAACAGAAAGGTGGCTGAAACACAGTTGCACAATTTATAACAAAGTAACATGCTGTAGTGCAAACAAGTAAAGTTACCCCTATTCCCACATTATCTTACGGGAATAGAGCTACTCAGCAACAATTGCCATGAATCAGTAACAACAATATCAACATCAACAACCAAGCAATTTGAAAAGCAAAACTCACTTGTGTCATATGAGGCAGTGTTCACGGTGCCAAACCTATATAATTCAATATGATCCACATATACCAACTCCCCCCCAAAGAATACACACCCAAATAACTAAACACTTAGTGTCCCAAATTATTAACACAACATACTTACAACACCGACAGTTTTACAATCAAACATGCCCAGTCCCTACCTCCCTCAGACTCCCTTAGACTCCCCTGCACTTATTGCACTCACTGCACCTGCACTATGCAAACACCACTGCATTTGGCAAGTGAGATCTTTAAACACCTCAACCCCACAGACTGGGCTGCCACCACCAATCGGGGGTAGGGGGTGCAGCTAGCAACAGGTAGAAGAAGCTAGTCAGTATCTAGCAATAGGGCTATGAGCAGGGTGCAATTACTGAAGTGGCAGCAGTTGTACTCAGTCAATCAGCTCCACTCTTGGAAGGACAGCATAAACACCCTGAACAGTACACTTTAGGTCCCTTTTTCAGCAGCACACAAACAATCACTTTGTAACATATTATCATTTGCAATAGTTTACATTAAAAAGATCAAGGAATATAACAACAAATGATGAAAAGCAAGATGGCTAAATGAGGATGTGAAAAAAGTGACTCAACAACAACAAAAAAGCTGAACATGCAATAAAATATATCAACACAAAAGCCATGACATAACCACATAGTCAGAATATCACGCATTTTAAAAGAAACAAATGCAAAAGTAACCATTTCAAAGAGAAAATGGAACTCAAATGAAACAGATGCAGACAAAAGCAACAGCAAGCAATTCTGCAGTTACATCAATAGGCTAAACAAAAAAAGATATAGGTATATTAATATTAAAGGGGAAACAGTAAAACATCAAGTGGAGATAACAATGTAATGTAATAAATATGTGTGTCCCTTATTCAGATCCAATCACAACTCAGGCCCCTGCCCCCGTACATTACCAGGAATGGCAACAGAATTAATACATTCAACATACTACAAAAAAATACAGAATAAGAAAAACAGAGTGCAAAGTTTCCACCAAAATGCTTAAATTAAATATTGGGAAAATCCATAACCAGGTACTGCCACAGAATATATATATTTTTTTAATTAATAAATACAGGTTCCGGGTAAAATTCTAGAATCACTACTTAAAGATTTAAGTTAGCCACATATCTAACAGTGATTTCTTTACAGAGAGCAGCAGTGATTTACAAAGGGACAATTATGTACCCTAAAATGTAATTTGTCTGTATGAAAACGTGATCCAATTCTTAGACAACAATACCTCATAGACATAATTTCTGTTATACCTTTGAAAAACATCTGCCACTGTACCACATCTAGCAGTCACTGAAAAAAAATGTCTTGACTAGTTATTCATCCCTGTATTATAAACATTAGAACCCAAGTCAGCCAAACCATATGGAGATTCACCACTGTAAGCCTTGTGTATTATGCAGACTGTGATACTTAACGCTTGTAGGCTAAGTTAGTGCTTCTGGACTTATTTTCTGTATATGCATCTCAATTGCTATGGGATCCTGACCATGTTCACCCTTCCTCAAGCCAAGTTAGGTACAGTATGTCTTATATCTCCTGGTAGGTGACATCACTTTAGTTTATGCATTACTGTGGCAAGCTGCTATTTTCAACAAGAAGTTAAAATTTTAAAATGACAGTGATGTGGACTGAGAAGCAACTTGTGCAGGTGAATCGTCATGCTAGCCAAGATATTTCAGGTTGCGTTCAGTAAGCCTAACCAGTGGGAGCAGAAGGGGAGAGGGATACAAATCTAAAATAGAACTGTTTAACCCATTTGTGATTTAAAGTTATATTACAGAAATGTGGCCTCCAGAACTGGACACCATATTCCAAATGAGACCTCACCAGTGATCTGCATAGCGGCATCAACACCTCCTTCCTTCTCCTTTTGATACCTCTCCTTATACACCCCAGCATCTCCCCACAGCCTTGATGCATTGTTTAGCCACCTTTAGGTCATCCAATATGATCACCCCAAAATCACTTTCCTGTTTTGTGACCATCAGTTTCTCCCCCCACTCCCCGGTAATCCTCCCCTGGGTTCCTGCAACCCAAATGCATGATTTTGCACTTGTTTGCATCAAATCTCAGCTGTAACACTTTGGACCATTCTTCCAGTTTTCCTAGGTCCCTCCTCATTTTTTCCACCCTTCCCGGAGTGTCCACCCTGTTGCAGATCTTAGTATCATTCACAAACAGGCACACTTTCCCCTCCAGCCCCTCTGCAATTTCATTTATAAAGACATAAAATAGAACTGGGCCCAGGACTGATCCCTGTGGCACCCTGCTGGTCACACTCCTTTCCTTAGATTGAGCACCATTTACCATGACTCTCCATCTTCTATCATTCAACCAGTTTCTAACTCAGTTTACCACCTTGTGACCCACTCTCAGGCTGCCCAGCTTGCTCACAAGTCATATGTAGAATGGTATCGTCGGCCTTATCAAATGCAGTTCATGTTCATGTTAATGTTTAAGCCCATGAAACACCCTTATTAAGTTAATGTATTTGCAGCCGTAGTGGCTCTGCCAGAATTTGTTATATTTTGGAGGACAGGACCAAAACTCATGAATGAAGACAACAGCAAGTTATGAAAGTCTCATCCCCTCACAAGTAACAATAAACTGTATATTTCAAGTCAGACTGTTTAGTTATTGAATTTTGTTGACTGGGGAGGCCCACTGAGACTAAGGATCCCTTTTCCAGGGGCAACCCAGAACTAATTGCATGTATGTAAGCACCACATAGTAAAAAAAACAGGACATAATAAGCAGATAATGCATATTCAGACTGATCGGTACCAGTACACTAAGTGTGAAAATGCACTTTTTCATAGCATTAGAATACATTAGTACATACTGGCACATAGAGGTCCCCCGCAGGTTAGCCTTCACTGACATCATTACAGGACTGGCAGCAGGGGAGAGTGGGACTATTAGTTCATCAGTATAGTGGGTGGTGGGATGCACAATCAGCCAGATATAAAGTAAATTATGTAACCCTTCAGACACTTAAAAAAAATATTTCAATTACTTGCTTAATGGGGACCTATAGGTCCCACAGTAGGCACGGGAGCTAAGGATTCTTTTATTTTGTCCTCCAGTCTGTGGATTGCACAGAAGCCGCTTCGTAGGTTCATAGGCTAAGTTCAGTGAAAATAAAAGGGCTATCAGGAGGGAGTCAGCGCGAGTAGGGTCACAGGTGCACTTGATGACAGACTGTGCACAACAACCTTTAGAACATGCACAACAACTTTTTGAGGGCCACTGATTTCTGTACAGAATAAGCCCTAACCATGTACTATATCAGCACTATTGTATATTCAATTCATACAACATCAATTTACTAAGTAGCATTTTTAAATCTGCTGTTTATTTGAAGATTGAAATGTTTCTCTTTTATTTCAACTGCTGGCTTCAGTATTACACTACATAAGGGTGCGTCATTAGCACTGGAAAAGCTGCTCTCTGATTGGTGCAGTATTCCATTGTGATGATACTACATTTGAAGGTATCTCTTATAGCAGCACCTACAGCATATCTTGCTGTTAGTGTTGTCATCAGACAGGATACAGTAGCACTAGCATTTTGTCATTGATTTATTTATTTTAGAATTTCTCTTCCTGGTCTGCCCCAGCCAGCTCCCTTCTCTGGGACTTACTCCACCACTTGCCAGAACCAGAGTGTGCCAGATAGGTGCCACAGCTGGCAGTGTGGGGTCTGCAAGGGTTTCATCATTTTCATGCTGGGTGATGGGTTTTTCATCCGGTTTCTGAGGTTTGTTTGCATGCAGTGACACACGTGCTTGCATACAGTGCACTTTCAGTGTGTGCGCCAGGCCATCCCACAATGTGTGCCAGCTTCTGCTCCACTACCCGAGCTCTGCTAGGTGGCAAGCATGCAGTGGTATGCACTATCTCCCCTCCCTGAAGAAGGAGTGCTATTCTTGGAATGCTTAATCCTCTTCCCCTTAACCAGCTCCCAAAGACCCAGGGCTCCTTCCTGAACCCAAGTCACTGATGTGAGTGGCAGCTCTACCACTGCGCCAATACACCAGCTTTGTTCTGTCATTTTTTATCATCTTTCTGTTGAATAAAACTAAATATGCCAGGCAGAGTACGTTTGGGCTCATTACACCTTGTGCTGTCAGGCAGAAAATGTCCTAATTACCCAAATGGAAAAGAAAATATGCTTCAAATACTGTATATACAAAGTAATACTTCATAATATTTTCAAAAGGTATACTAGATCTTTAAGTTCCTATTGTACATATGTGACTAAAAAAGATGATAATAACCATTCTGTGGGCTTTGTTATTCCTCATTTTCACTGTTTGAAGATTTTCTGCAGGGAGGTACAGAGAATCAATGCCAGTTTTACCATTCTTCCTCTCCCCTATTTTGTAACCCTATATGCATGAAAGCTTTGAGCAGTCATATTTGCTTTGTATGCTCACTGGTAAAGAATTCTAAATAAATACATGAGACATACAGAGCCACATGCTTCTCACAGTTGTCAAGTCAAAGCTTATATCCAGATTCAGCCTGGATGGAGCATGCACTCTTACAAGGGATATGCATCACCCTTCCTCCTGACAAAGGAAAACAAGCATTCAATACCAACGTTTGCTTGCAAGTTTTAATAGTCAGTTATTATGCTTAGTAAGGATGGAAAGGAAATAAATGAAAATAAGGACTTATAGTACCTGCTCAGATGGAGTCAGGGAATCCAGAGGACATGGGGAATCCATCAGGGAGCTGAAAAGCAAGATAAGAGGAGACTGAGGAGACACAAAGGGTTGGAAATCCTAGAAAAGGGAACTAGAGAGTTAAAAACAATTAAAAAAAACCCCACAAGAATAGCTATTTAATATGAAGACAGCTGACATTAGTCAGACCTGGGGAAATAAAGGAGAAATGGGTTAATACAGAATGAGAAATTTAATGAGAGGAAAAACAGAGTAGCAGAGGAGTGCAAGGGTATAGGATGAGAGCAGATGTACAGTAAAGGAATTCATAGAGGAAAAGGTACAGTCTAAAGTAAAAGTAAGTTTTAGAGTGGGAAAAGAAAGAAAAGTATAGAGAATAAAGATAGAGAATAGGGGAGAAAGAAAAGAAATTTAATAGTGTAGCTGGGGGAAGGGGTGCTTAGCTTAGACCTCTCAGCACCCAGATGTCTATTTTAATAAATAATACCTAGTTCTGGGTGGTCCACTGAGAGGATAATGGGCTGCAGAACAGCAAGCAGCGTAGGTTTCTGGCAAGAAGGTCATGTCAGACCCACCTGATCATATGTTTGAATGGGTAACTAGGACAGTGGATAGAGGACAAGCAGTAGATTTGCTTCACTTCACTTTAAGTAAAGGCTTCAATTCAGTGCCAAACAGAAGGCTGTTGAAAAAGTTGGAGGAGGCAGGAGTAGAAAATGATCCAGTCTGGTGGGGGAGGCAAAAGAGGGTGGTAATAGACAGGGTTAAATCTGTGGACTGGGGGGTCAGGAGCAGGGTGCTGCCGGGGTCAGTCCTGGGACCTGTCCTATTCAATATGTTCATTAGGGACATAGGGGAAGGTATTGAAGGCTACATAGACTTTGACTTTGGTGGCAGAGAAGGACGCTTGGCCCACTCAGTCTGCCCATTTCCCTACTTATTGGATAAGCTGCACATCCTAGTTAATCAACAGCCTACTTCTTTCTAACCCCCACCAGAATTGCCTTATGTCTGTCCCATGCATTCTTGAATTCCCCCACTGTTTTTGACCCCACAACCTCCTCAGAAAGGCTGTTCCATTTGTCCATCACCCTTTCCATGAAAAAATACTGCCTCATGTTGTGCCTGAGCGGTCCACCTCTATCTTCAAAATGTGCCCCCTTGTTCTTGCACATCTCTTTTTCTGAAAGATGCTACCCTCTTGTACTTTGTTGATTCCCTTGAGGTACTTGAAAGTTTCTATCATGTCCTCCCCTCTGACCTTTCCTTGAGGGTATACATATTAAGCTCCTTTAGTCTCTCTTCATATGGCTTCTGGTGCAGATCCTGCACCTGCACCATTTTAGCTGCCCTTCTCTGGACTGCCTCCATCCTGTCTATGTCCTTGCAGAGATGGGGCCTCCAGAACTGCATGCAGTACTGCAGATGGGGTCTCACCAACTGTCTGTACAGAGGAATAAAAACTTCCTGTTTTCTACTGGTGATGCCTCTCCCTATACACCCCAGTATCCCTACAGCCCTCCTTACTGCCTTCTCATATTGTTTGCTTAGCTTTAGGTCATCTGATATGACTAGCCCAGGTCCCTTTCCATTTTTGTTGTTGCTAGTAGCCCCCCCATTGTGTACTCTTCCTCTGGGTTTTGTTTCCCAAGTGCATTACTTTGCAGTTCTTTCCATTGAATTTAAGCTGCCATACTTTTGACCATTCCTCCAACCTTGCCAAGTCCCTTCTCTTCCTTCCCACCCCCCCCCGTGTATCAACCCTGTTGCAGATCTTTGTGTCGTCTGCAAAGTGGCATACTTTTCCTTCCAGTCCCTCTGCAATGTCACTTATGAAGACATTAAAAAGGACTGGTCCCAGTACTGAACCCTGTGGTACCCAGCTAGTAACCCACCTTTCTTCAGAGTGGACTCTGTTTATTATTACCCTCTGTGTGCTGCTGTCCAACCAATTTTTTACCCAGGCTACCACCGTGGGACCCAATCCCAGGCTGACTAACTTGTTTATTAGTCTTTTGTGTGGGACTGTGTCAAATGATTTGCTAAAGTCTAGGTAGACCAGATCCACAGTCCCTCCCTGGTCTACTACTTTGGTCACCCAGTCAAAGAAATCTATGAGATTCATCTGACAAGACCTTCCCACTGTGAATCCATGCTGCCTTGGGTCCTGTGCCTCACTGACCTCTAGGTACTCAATAATTCTTTCTTTCAGAAGTGATTCCATCATTTTCCCTATCACTGAGGTCAAACTAACAGGTTTGTAGTTTCCTGCCTCTGCTTTGCTCCCACTTTTGTAAAGGGGAATCACATCCACCCTCCTCCAGTCCTCAGGTACCACACCATCCTCCCATGATTTGTTAAAAAGGATAGTCAGTGGTGTCACTAGTTCTTCCCTTAGTTCTTTTAGAACTCTGGGGTGAATCCCATCAGGTCTCATTGCTTTGTCCACCTTCAGTTTCAGGAGTTCTTTCAGAACCCTTTCTTCTGTGAATGGACTGGTATTGACTCCCCTATCCAGAGTGCTTCTATTGGTTGGATTAAGTACCTCCCCTCTTCTTTTTTTGTGAATACGGAGCAGAAGTATTCATTCAGTATCTCTGCTTTTTCACTGTCACCCTCTGCCCATCCCCCTCTCCTTTATTGAGCCTCACTATCCCTCCCTTGTTCTTTCTTTGCTCCCTAATGTACCTATAAAAGGTTTTATCCCCCTTCTTAACTAAGTTGGCTATTTTTTCCTCAGTTTGGGCCTTTGCTATTCTGTCTTTCCTGCTTCCTTCTGCTTTAACTGGTACAGTTCTCTGTCCTGCTCCTTCTGTGTTTCCTTATACTTTCTGAATGCTATCTTTTTCTCCCTAACCTTCTCCACCACCTCTTTTGAGAACCATAGTGTTTTTTTCCTTTGTTTTGGTTTGTTTATTTTCTTCACACAAAGGCTTGTTGCTTCTGTGTTAGCAGTTTTGATGTTTCTCCATTGTTCCTCTACCCCTCCTTCATGCCCGTTTGCTAGTGCTTTTCTGAGGCACTTTCCCATTTTGCCAAAGTCAGCCCTCCTAAAGTCCAGTAAACTCACATTTGTATGGCTTGACTCCACAGCTGTGCTTATCATGAACCACACTGTTTCGTGGTCACTTTTTTCCAGATGGCTACCCACTTCTAAATCTGAGATCCTCTCTCTTTGTCACCGTTTGCGAGTACCAGGTCTAAGATTGCTCCTTCCCAAGTGGGTTCCAGCACTAGCCGTCTGAGGCATGCCACCTGTACAGCATCAAGAATTACCCTACTCTTGGATGTGGCTGCAGCAAAGGTGGTCCAGTTGACATCTGGCATATTCAGGTCCCCCATCAACAGTATCTCCCCTTTTGTGTCTCTTTGCTGGCCACTACATCTGAGGAAAGGGATCTGGGAGTCATCATTAGTGACTCCATGAAGGAAACCAGCTAGTACAGTAAAGCCTACTGTGAGCCATTAAGGATGCTGGGGTATATCTGGAGGGGTTTTGATAGCAGGAGAAAAGAAGTGATACTGCCTCTATATAGATCACTGGTGAGGTCTAATCTGGAATGCTGTGCCCAGTTCTTAAGTCCTTACCTGAAAAAATATATAAAAAGGCTGGAGTCAGGACAGTGAAGTGTCAACAAAATGATCCAGGGCCACCATGGCAGATCCTATGAGGAATGGCTGCTGGCCCTGAAAATGTGCTCCCTGGAGGTCAGGAGTAAGAGGGGAGACATGATAGAAACCTGTAAGTTTCTAAGGGGTAACGATACAGCGCATAGTGAAGACCTATCTGATAGAGACAGGGATGCAGTCATGAGGGGGCATGTTTGGAGGTTAGTGGGGAGTAAATTCAGGTGGGATGTGAGGAAGTTCTTCACTGAGAGGGTAGTTGAGCTGTGAAATAGATTGCCAGCAGATGTGGTTGGGGCAGGTGACCTGAATGGGTTCAAATGTGGCTGGGAGAGTGCAAAGGGACTCCTAGTATCACTAGGGAGATCCAGGGAGGGATAACTTTACAAGATACAAGGTCGAGGGGGTGAGTTAGTAACACCATGGACAGACTCAATGGGCCATTGGTCTCTTTCTTCTGTTAGAGTTTATGTTTCTGTGATTTCAGTCCCCACTGCTGTTAGTCTCTCATCTTTCTCCTGCACTGAACTAATCACAGTTTGGGGAAGCCTGTACCACTCCTGCCCATATGCTACCTGACACTGTTGATAAATGGGAGACTTAATTCCTCAGTGTTTCTGTTGTCAGACACTTAACGTTCAACAGCAGTAAAGTCCTCATGGCTTGGGAAAACCTGTGCTGTGCCTATCTATACTCTAACTGGTCCTATAGATAAACCAAGTGCTTTAGTCTCCAGTGTTGCTACTACCTCACTTTTCACTAGTATTAAAATATAGTAAAGTGTGGGGAAGCCTGTGCTGTACCTGCTCGCACTGTACTCGGCCCTGTAGATAACAGAGAGCTTAACTCTCCAGTGCTGTTAGTCTCCCACCTTGCACCAGCACTAAATTCATAATCATAATTAGTGCACTGTGTGGATCCCACACTGTACCTGGCCTGTTGATAAACAAACAGCATGAGTCCTCCATACAGTCAGAACCTCACCTTTTACTAGCATAGATCTAAATTCATCACTGTGCAGGAAGGCTTGTGCTGTTCTGGTCTCACACTGCCCCTGTGGATAAATAAAGTGCTTCAATCTCCAATAACTTCAGTCCCTCACATTTCAACTGCTCTATATTCATCACAGCATGGGGAAGCCTGCATCATTCTTGCCCACACTGTACCTGATGGGGATAATCAAAGGGGCTCAGTCTCCAGTGCTGTCAGTCTCTCACTTTTTATGAATCACTTAATTTCTTATGCAAGTGAAAAGTCAAGACAGGGTGGGCCATATGTTAAGATAACTGCCTGCCTAGGGGTATAGTGAGGCCTGACACCACAGACAGAGGGTCTCACCACCCCTGGAAGAAAAGTTATCTCAACATAAGGCTCACCCTACAGCATCTTATTGTGCTCATAAAATGGATAGTAGTATGTAGTTTTTAAAAAAAAAAATAAAAACCATAAGAAAAGGAAAAGAACGAAGTTTGCTTTCAGAAGTGAAATAGTTTCTCCACTAAGTGCCACTAGGGGGAGCTGTGACTTGCCTAGTTGATAAGTTTCCTGTTTTCCGGTCCTCACTGTCTGCTCTGAGGACCAGGCAGGAGTAAGTGCCAGACTTTGTCTAGTTTTATTTATTTAATTTCTCAAATCCATAGTCCCTCGTTCCAGCTTACAGATATTTTATCTTGTTCTTTTCCTGTCCTCACTGCAAACTCTGAGGACAGGGAGGGAGAGAGTGAAAGTGCTGTCTGTGTTTTTATTTTATCATTTATTTATTTGTTTGTTTATTTTGCTTGTTTGATTAGTTTGTTCCTAATTGTGGCTTCCAGCGTTTTCTGTTGCTGTTTCCCGTCATCACTGCCTGCTCTAAGAAACAGGAGTGAGTGAGTGAGTCTAAGCACTGCCTGTTTCACCATCCTTGCTGCCTACTTTGAGGACTGGGAGTGAATAAGTACTGCTTCAGCTGGCATCACCGGGTTTGATTAGGCAGGCAGGGGAGAGCGGGGTAATGGAGGTCAATAAATTAGAAAGTGTGTGGGAAAAAAAAGCTGGAATTTTGACTGCCAGATGGAAGAATGAAACTGGGAGTTTATTGAACAGATGAGAAGTATAGCTGAGGGGATGGTAGATCTCTGTGCATAAAAATATTGCCTGTTTGAAAATGGATATTCTAAACTGGCACAATGATATTTTAGGCAATGGGGCAGGCTGGCACAGGTATTCTTTTACCTGGGTATTAGGCTGAGATAAATGTATGGGTGTCAGCCTACCACAGCCAGCCTCAATCAATCAGGAAGCAGAAGAAATCCAACCCATTTTATGAAGTGTGAGAAAGCCTGCAGCGTGCCTGCTCATACTTTATCTGCCCTGTGAGTAAACAGCTGTAATTGCAGTGGTCAGTGGGATCGATCCTGCCAGTAATGTGCAAGTAGGTAGGTGGGTAAAATGAAAGTGCTGACTAAAAATTTGGTCTGGGCTCCTGATGCTCAGAAGTTCCTCATAAAAGTCACACTGGGCACAGGGGCTAAAAGATGATTAACAGGTAAAGAGGACAACCAGTGAAGTAGCTGTGTAACTTAAAAGCTCTCTTATTAGAGACAAAAACAAGAGATAGCAGGTAGGAGGGAATGTGACAATGTGATTGCCTACATTTTGCAGCTGTGTCAGTGGCTAAGCCCTGCCAAACTCTCAAAGCTCCAGAGAGCACTCCAGAGTGATAGCACTACAGTATGTTTGCTTAACTTTTGGTAAGTAAACATAAAAATGCCAGTGATGTCGGTCACATAGACCTAGACCGGGTTCTCCTTTACTGACTTTAGATGTCAATGTTTGTCTATGTTCAAAGCCAAAACATTTTGGTACAAATTGGTTATCCATTTGTGCATATTGTCATTCAGCCAGCAAATAAACTAAACTGATCTCCTCTGTCAAACATAACCATATGATGAAGGACTGCAGCTCTCTGAATCTTGACCATTCTTATGGAATGCATGGAAATATCTCACTTAATTTATCATGCTCTTGGCAATGACTCCTTTGTAGATATGTATTGAAGGATTGCCTAGGAACTGTTTATTTTAGAACTGATTTCCAACCTATCACTGGTGTTATTGGTGAAGAGTGTTACGTTTTGTATCAAAGAGAGAATCAAAGGAACACTGCACAACACATCTCCTACCATCCTGCTTTCTGTGTTAGAAGGCTTTTGAATGAAGTCTACGCTTTACTGTATGTATTTTTTGTAGGCATCACAGCATTTGACACAGGAACATTTTATTTTTATCATTTTTATCACTGCCCATTCAATCTTGCCATTCTTTAAAGTTGTTTATTATGCATTGAAAGTTGCCTTCCATTGCCTTTCTGTCATATGTCTCTCCACGCTCTGTAACCACCGGAGAGCTAATGTTACTAAAATGTGATTGTACATAAAACTCTAAATAATTTGTGCTTGTATATAACTTGCCTGGCCTGTTCCGTCTGTCTTCCCCCAACTCGTGTTCCCCCCTCCACCCTTTGTAACCGACGTGGAGCCTTTACAAAAGAGTCTTTGACTCAAAGGTTTGTAATTCCGAATTTCAGTAAATAAATAAATAAAATAAATAAAGAAGCATGGAATTCTTTGAGAATCTATGCATTATCAGAATAATATACCAAAGAGAAACTTCAGCCGGTGAACCAGCCAAAAAGACTGCAACATTTGTGGGCTTTGTCTCCCAACAGTGCCAACTCCTGCTTTTAGGAGTGTGTTTGAGGCATAGGTCAGGAAGCATAGGCAAAACAGGAGAAGCTGTAAAATTTGCAAGTAGCATTTTATTATTAATAACAATAAAATAAAAATAAAGTTGTACAGGATCGTACTTAAACAAAAAAAGTCCCTCATCTGAGAGTCTCTTCTCAATTTAAATCTCAGTCTGTCTCTAACTAACCAAACAAAACATTGCTTTTTTTAATAAGATGTTTTCCCCTGGCAATTAAATTCTGCATCCTGTTCTTCTTAAGCTATATCTCCTGTTTTCAAACAATATAACTCAACTTTGTCATTGCCCTTCCTGTTACTAGCCTGAAGAGTACATCTAGACTTCTTAACAGGTGCCAACAATTAAGACATTATGTCCCAGGGCTGATTTCCTGCTTGCAATTCTGTTATTGAGTTTGTGAAAGGTCAAAAGGTGTCTCAAGGTCAACCCACTGTGGTCCAGACTGTAAATTTCTCTAACACCCGAGTAACTGTCTGTAATCATTTTAACAATATGATTATATACATTGGCAGACCAGAACCCATTTTCACATACAGATTCATATATTTTTAACCACGGAAAAGCAAGGGAAGAAAGAAAGACACAGAAATAGCAAATGAAGGAAGGGAGATAACAGAAGTAAACTGTGAGACCATTGGAGTGGCCGATTCCTAGGTACAACAAAGAAAATCTGATTGCATAATAAGACAGGCAAGAGACAGACAAGTGACAAAATAAGAGAGGACAGAATTACTCTTTGCTTTTTACTCTCTCTGCATAACAAATGGGACAGGTTTGCTTAACATTAACACAAATAAAACCCAATAAGTCACCTGACCCTGATGATCGGCACCCGAGAATAATAAAGGAATTGGCAGAGAAGTTGGCAGGACCAGTAACAAAAATATATCAGGCTTCCCTGGATGAGGGTGAAGTGTTCTCCAGCTGGAGGAAAGCAGCAGTTATCCTTCTATATAAAAAAAGGAAGTAAGTTATGCTGTAGTAATTACAGACCCCTAAGTCTGACTTTGGAACTAGGAAAGAACTAGAAAGAATTGTGAAGGAGGAAATTGAAAAATACGTAAAAGTTAACAGCTTGACAGACCATACTCAGCATGGTTTTTCGAGACAAATCTCTTGAGCTTTTTTGAAAATGTAAGCAGAGCAGTAGATGAGGGATTTCCAGTAGATGTGATTTTTCTTGACTGCAGTAAGGAATCTGATACAGTGTCATATCAGGTTATGATAATGGAGTTGGTTAATATGGGGGTGAATCGAAGATTGGTGGACTGGATAGAAGCTTGGTTGATGAACAGAAAACAAAGGGTGTCACTTATGGGTGAAAGCTCAGAGTGGAGTGCTGTGGCAAGTGGAGTGTCACAAGGATCAGTTTTGGGTCCATGTTCATTTAACATTTATGTGTCTTCAGTTATGACCCATGAGCCTGTGTGGCTTGTTAAATTTGCTGATGACACTAAAATAGGGGCAGTAGTCAGGGAAAATGTAGAAACAGAAAACTCAGAACTCATTATATTAGAGAAATGAGCAGAGGATCACAATTTGAAATTCAGCATGGATAAGTGCTCTGTAATGCGCTTTGGAATACGAACTAAATGGGAAGAGAATACAAGCAATACAGGAGTCAAATGATTTGGAAATTACTATTACTGATGACTTCAGCTTTAAAAAAATGTTATGGCACACTGTGCTGCATTAGAAGACACATAACTAACAGGTATCGTAATGTAATGTTGCCCCTGTATACATCACTAGTCAGATCTCATCTTGACTACTGCAGTCAGTTTTGGGCACCATATTCTAGGGAGGGCATAATGACTTTGGAAGGAGTGCAGAGAAGAACAACGAAAATGATGACAGGAATGCAAACTATTGACTACAAAGATAGATTAGATAGACTGGGGCTTCATCCACTGAAGTATAGGAGGTTGAGGGGGAACTTACATTTAGTGTATGGGGCTATAATAGTCATGATTTATGGGACTGTACAAGACTAGAAATGAAGGAATTGCCATATGGTACAAGATCCCATTCACTACAACTAAGCATGAATATAAACCACACTAAAAAAAGAAGGATGTGGTTCAACCAAAGGCTGGAGAAGATTTGGAACAGCCTACTTTGTGAAGTGGTTGGTAGCCAAAACATGACAGAATTTAAGTTAAAACTAGATGATTATTGCTTAAGGAATAAGTTGACAGGATATAACCTTTGAGAAAAAGTGAGCTATCGAAGGGCAAAATTACCTAGAAATGCTTGAATATGACCTGTGAGACCTATGAGGCTTTTATCAAACCCTGTCACAAGGCGGTCTAGAAGTGGGCAGTATAACAGCCATAATGAATCTGCTTGATTATAACCCAGACTCCTACTAGCCATGCTAGGATAGCTACTCCTTTAGTGTACTGGTAGAGTTCTGAAGTTTCATACTTTACAGTTTTCAGCTCTGCAGGAAGGGACTGAATCTAGCCAGCGGTAAGTTTATAATTTGAAATGTATTTCATGTGTAATTTAGCCATAACACCCCAACTGTGGGGCTTACCCGGCTCTCCATAGCCTGACTTTCTGCTGCCGCCATCCTTCCGTGTTTGCTCCAGCCCCAAAGTCTACAGCCTGGTGGGGGACTGGAGGAGTGCTGTAGCTACAGAAGGCTGTTTGTTTGGCACTCTGTATGCATAACTACTCACTGCCACAACTGTGGCTGTCCTACAGAGTTCCCTTCACTTGCTGTGGTCCCAGGAACTTCAGCAATGTCATCAGGGAGCATGGAGACACATAGATTCTCAACTCTGTGGGGGGCCAAGTCAGGGAGCACACAAAGTTGTAAAAAATAAAAGTTTCTGGGACTGGGAATCAAACCCGGTCCCAGAAGCACTGCCTGGGTTCCCTGCTGCTGTAGTTCAGTCCGTTGAGCCACAGCAGCTAGTTGGTGGAACCCACTCCCAGCAGAGGTCTTACCCTCTGCCTGGGAGAGTGAGAATGGTGCAATACTGTGTACAGCAGTATATGCGGTATTGCCCCATTCGCTCACTGGTGCAGCGCTGTACCGGGTAAGCCATAATTTGTATGCTATTAAGCATGCAAGATTATGACCTGGTACCTATATAAGTATTCTCCCTACCCATAAACCATAATTTTAAAAGCTCTAAGCATAATTTAAAGTGCAGGCTGAAAAATATGAATGCAGTGTATTCTTATCTGTTCATTTTTAGAAATACATTCAAAGTGTTGATACTATGGTTTTGCTCTCCTGAATACAGTTTACAGTTCTTTTCTTTTTATATGTGTATATAGATTGTAGGCATAAGCACTCTTTATTAATGGCTCTTTTTTTCCTTTTTCACACTTAGAAATGGGAAGGGAAGCCCTGACTGTTTCCAGTATACAGCTACAGTGACCAAGACTGGATGGATGCCATGTGATCACCAGTCCTAGGATCGCAAATAATGAGCAATGTAATATAACTGTATAATGTTATGGGTCGCTTGAGCTAGTGCAATACTGCTATGTATTAAAAACCTTAAACACTTTGAATGTATTTCTAAAAATGAATAGATAAGAATACACTGTATTCATATTTTTCAGCCTGTGCTTTAAATTATGCTTGGATCTTTTAAAATGATGGTTTGTGGGTAGGGAGAATACTTATATATGGTGATAGTATTTATTTTTTCACTTGAAGTGTTATTTAAATGGCATTAGAGGCTATGAAGGAAATGTATCTGTTTGTAGGTTTTTGCACTCTAGCAAGCACTTTTAATAGATACTGTCAGTTTAAATATTTTTGTACTTAGGATGCACTATGACCTTGCCTAGGAACCACCCCTGAGGATGTACTGTGTACGAAACTGGTTGGGGTTTCTTGCACATTGTACCAGCTATTACCACAATGGTGGTGCATGTTTTTATTTAATTTAATAAAGCCATTTTTGCATCCAGCAGAGATGTGCTGGCATTTATTGACTACAATTAGTAGAGTGTCATTAACTGCATTTTTGTTAAAATTGAAGTTGCACTGTTGCACTTCATGCGGGAGGTGGGGGGTCATCTATGGGGGTTTTACTGCTCTGACACCAGACCGACTTAAACCTAATCTCAGGGTAGAGGCTCCATACAAATGAAATCTAATTGGAAACAACCCCCCAATCAGGAGTTCAGTGACCCAGGCCTCTCAGCTTTGTTTGAGCCAACAAAGCAGGGGTACCTGGTTTCACAGTGACTACCCAAAAGGTAGCTGTTTTGAGCAATTGAGTATTGACTTGTGTGGCCTTGATATGTAATGCACTTAGCAGTGGTGCCCAAATGTGTACAGATTTCTGGACATTAACCAGTCCAGCTCTGCTAGGGGAGCCACTCCTTTAGCATCATGGGGCTGGATTTTCAGCCTGTCCAGGAACTAAGTCCCATGCTACAGCCACCAGTGCAGGACAAAAGCTCTGCACCTGCAGAGCTTTGCATTTGCAGCTGGTGCAGCTATGGGGGATGTTACCCCTGTTCCCACCGAGCATAACATTTTCCTGCAGCTGCACTGAAAACACGGTCGCAAGCTGCTGTAAATCATGGAGCTGTTCGTAAACTGGCTCTATCTTTGAATTTTACCGTGGCAGCAGGAAAACCTGCAGCTCCGCAAGTGGAGACTCATTGCACCATTTTTTCTCACAGCTGTAGGAGTGAGAGAGACTCTGAAAACCTAGCCCCTGGTCTTTCACACTTTTCAGCCCTGCACACAGATATCGAATCTACCCCACCTGGACTTGGAAGCAGCGCAAGTATCCCTGTTGTTCTCTCAGGTATTGAATCTACCAATGGTTAAGTTAATAGTTTGAAATATATTTCAAGTGTAATTCAGTGAGGACTCAAAAGATGGTTGTGGTGAGCAATTGAGTATGGCCTGTTTGGACTTGACATATAATGTACCTAACAGTGGCACCTGAATGTGTACGGATTCCTGGAACCAACCTTCTACAAAAGATATCCCTTCAGAGTGCACCTGTAAGTGGGTCTGAGCTTAAGAATTAGTTTTTCAGTAGTGGCGGAGGGAAGTATTGGAACTGTCTGATTATAATCCTGACCCCTAGTTGCTCTGCTAAGGGACCTGCTCCTTTAGTGTACTGCTATAGTTCTGATCTTTCATAGTTTTCAGCCATGCAGGAAGGGATTGAATCAACAGACATCCAGAATGAGTGAGCGTGGCCCCAGGTCCCTGTTGGGAAAGGAAGACAAAGGGAGGAGTCGAAATCAGATTATATGAATGAGCCCTTGCCTTTGCCCTCTTCACTGACCATGTGCTGAGGAATATGGATGAAGGGAAGCTAACTGGTGCAGAGTTTGTAGATCTGTCCAAGGTATTTGACTTTGTAAATCACAACATTCTGATAGCAAAACTCGATGCTCTTGGTTTCTCCCCTGCCTTTAATGCCTGGCTCACTAACTACCTTTCTGGTAGAACACAGATGGTCTGCCTTGGTAGTGCCACCTCCCCTCTCTTGCCTGTCTCTGTGGGTGTGCTCCAGGAATCTGTCCTTGGCCCCTTCCTCTTTTCCCCCTTCATTAACTCTCTCCCATCGGAGGGCCTATCCTATAAATCATTCCTCTACGCCGATGACTTAATACTATATCGAAGTGACCCCTCCCCCTCCTCACTATCCTCCACGCCCACTGATGATTTCTGCAATGCACATTGTTGGTTCTCCACCATCAATCTGTTGGCCAATGCTGCCAAAACAAAGGCCATGCTTTTCAGTTCCAAACTGAAACTCTCTGCCCTTGCCACAATGGCAGCCATCTCACTGTCAAATCCCCAGATGGATCTCCCCTTGACACTGTTCCCACCTTCAGATATCTGGGGATAATCCTGGACCCATGCCTAACCTACACTGACCACATTGCCTCACTGATCAGGTGCATCAATCAGAAGATAGGGCTTTGCTATCGCCTGGTCGACCACCTCTCGTCGGAAGCCTGCCTTGCTATTGCCCATGGCAACCTCTTCCCCCTCCTTAACTATGGCTGCCTGGTGTAATCCCTCACATCCATTACCAACCTGAACTACCTGGATACTACCTACAATCATATATGTTGTCTTTCCTTCTGCGTCCCTCTCCTCACTCACCATTGTTCTCTTTACCAGTCCCTTAACTGGTTCCCTCCACAAACGCGGCGCTCCTACCTGCTGGCCTGGACCATTGCTGATACCTTGCACAATCCCTCCTACTTTCAACTATCCTTTCTTATCCTTCCCAGAACCTACTGCCACAATCTACGTCAGTCTTCCCACCTCCAATTAGAACGTCCTAATATAACTACGAGGGTGGGCCTAAGAGCCTTCTCCGCAGCTGGACTCTCACTATGAAATGACCTTTCCTCCTCCCTACTTTCCCCTGACCCCCCCCAAATCTAAATTCCTTATTAAGAATGAATTTTCTGTTCTCCATGAACTGTGTCTGCCTACAGGTCGCTAGCATGACTGCACCTCCCTTGCAGCCCACCCGAACCCCCACCCAGAGCTCCACTCTCCTTTCCCGCCCTGGATACTATTGTTATTCCTATTGTTGAATGATGGAGCAACCTTATCCTGTTTACCTAAATGTTATATACCTTGGTATGCTCAAGTGTTGATGTATTTGGTACTATTTACCTTATATGTTCTCTGTTAGCTTGACCTACACTGGATTCCCTGTAATGTTCCCTGTATGATCCCCTCTGTTCTCTCGCTGTATTTTACCCTGTTTGTGCCAGTTTCTGGCCCGGGCCATGCCTGAAAAAGGTCTTCGGATCAGTGCACCAACCTGGTTACCAAATAAATAAATATGAGCCCCATGTACTTCAGCATCTATTAGCCTTGTATAAAAAATGAGTACACATTCACCAAAATATTCTTTTTGTAATCTTCAGTGTTTTTATTTTCTAGTGTCTTTGTTCCACAAGATTTCAAAAGTCAGCATTTCGCAAGTCAGTACACTTGCTTCCTCATGACTAGCTTTTGGATACTGAAAAATATACACACACCTTTATTTTTTATGAATCTTCCAATAATTAATCTACTTTCCAACGGTTTTGCTGAACTGGCCACAGATACTGTCTTGACCTTTATGTGGGTACTAGTTTATATCTGCATCTACGTCATATATAATCACTTTAATGTGCGCTAAAAATAAAAAATATAGAACTGAAATCTCTACATACTGCTGTTTTGTTGTGAATAAACATTTTATAACTGTACAAAATTGCACATGCCCCCATAATTGAAGGGCATCAATTAGAGGAGACAAAGATGGAACGAGATCTGTGCGTGATCATTACCAGTGACTTAAAAGTAGGAAAACAATGTGAAAAATCAGCGCAGAAGACAAGTAGTATCCTCGGATGCATGGGAAGGGGTATTGCAAGCAGGAAGAAGGAAGTTATCATGCCCCGCTACAGGTCCTTGGTGAGGTCACACCTCGAGTACTTTGTCCAGTTCTGGAGGCCTCACCTGGAAAAGGACATCAACCATCTGGAGATGGTGTAGAGAAGAGCCACAAAGATAGTGCAGGGGCTGCATCATGAGCCTTACGAGACAAGACTCAAAGAGTTGAATTTTTCTCTCTGGAACTGAGCAGAAACAGGGGGGACATGATAGAAACATTTAAGTACGTTAAGGGAATTAACACAACTCAGAAGGAAAACCTCTTCCAGGAAAACAGGGTGGCATGTACAAGAGGGCACAACTTGTGTCTGGTGGGAGGCAAGTTTAAAAGCAACTCTAGAAAGTACTTTTTCACAGAAAGAGTGACAGACCCATGGAACAGACTGCTACCAAAAGTGGTGGCATCAAAGACAATAAGGGAATTCAAACTGGCTTGGGACAGACAAAGTGTGCAACTTTGGAAAAAAATATAATTGGGGGTAGCCACCTTGGGCAGACTAGATGAACACATGGTCCTCATCTGCCAACACTTTTCTTATGTTCTTATAATGCAAAGCATTATGGAATATATATGCAAATCACCATGAAAATATAATAATTGTATGTTTGTAGATTTAAAGTGAATATTCATAGCTGGCCCAGTGGCGCGCTGAGGGTTGAGATGCTGGACGCCACACCTCGCGCCACACCGGTGACCCGGGTTCGGGAATGAGCTCAGGCTGCTGGGGGTTGGCAGGGGGGAGAGAGGATCTAGAGTCTGGAGGACTGCTCTCCTATCTTGGGGAGAGAGTGCTGTGCTGTCCCACTCGCTGACTGCTCCCTGAAGACAGCTGGAGGACAGTACAGGTTGGGAGGCATGTTCCCGATGCACTTGCATTGGTGGGGAGGGGGGGGAGGTGGAAAAAGGTGGAGAGCCCTGGCTGGCACTCAGTGATGGCCACCACACCTGAGGGCCAGCTCTGGTTCTGGATTGGGTCTCCTGGGGGAGGTGTAGCTCGCAGCCTCCTTCCTGGCCCTGCTGACAGGGGTAATCTGCGGGGGGGGTGGGAACCCCAGAGTCGGCAGACGTGGGTGCAACAGATCTGGAGATGGTGTCCCTCCAGTAGGAGGGCCAAAGCTGAGGAGGATTATGAGGTATCAATGAGAAAAAGAAAAAAGTGAATATTAATTTCCCCAGCACCCTGCTAGTGTATGCCCCTGAAATGTTATGGGTGTCTGTGTTTCATTCAAGCCTACTGTAGGTTAAGTTTATAATATGAAATGTGTTTTATGTGTGATTCAGTGACCACCCAACAGGTGGCTGTGATGATGAGCTTTGGATTGTATGGCCTTGATATGAAATGTAATTTACAAAACTAAGGCAATTTCTACCCTTCTTTTTCCTTTACTTGTACAATAATGTTCAACATTTTCTTTCAGTTAGCCTATTCTGTTTATAATTGCAATAAGTTTTCTATCCAGTAGACACGGTGTACTGGGGAGGAGGGGACAGGGCTGGTGATCTATTTATTTCTATCCCGTTTGATCTCTCATACTCATCTGCTCTACTGGACTATGCAGATGTGATGGTTCTATGTGATAACGGCGAAAGCCTAAAGGTGATCGCCGTTATCGTGAAATCAAAGTTTTTTCAACACTCTGACACCCCGGCACACAGTAAAACAGCACATGGGGCTTCATTTTTTAATGTTTTCTGTTAGGGGTTGTGCCCCCCACATCCCCCCCACTAAAGGATTCTCAACTCCAGTGGGGTGCATGTTGGAGGGGGTGAAAACATTTTAAAAAAAAAGGTCCGGGCTGGGCACACAGCAGCCAGACCCAAACCTAGTACCCTGCGGACTGACACTGGCAACCCACCCACCACGCCATGGGGTCAGCTTGTCAACCCATTCCAGCACCACCCCTCACATCCCTTCCCACCTGTCGCTGTATGTGCACGCTCCCACCCCCCCGTGTGCATACGTATGGTGACATCCTGCTGCTATACTTGCCCACCCTCCCATCCAGCCACCCTACCATCCTGTGGCCATCCCTGCAATGCCCTGGGAACGGGTCGCGGTTATTGTAGGCACCCTAAACTCAGCGTCAATATCACGGGATACCAGATGTGATATATGGTCATTGTTCAGATACCCTGCTGCAGTCACTCAACCCACTCTCCCACAGGGCAATACACTTCATCACAAATGCCCACCGCAGACTCATCATAGCTGCATTTTGTATGCTTCCCTTGGGCTGGGCTTCTCTGTCAACCAGACGGCTTCTCCACCCACTCATATAGCTTTACAAAGCCTCCTACTAAAACTTCCTTCATACTTATCGAGTCTCTTCCATCACACTGCCTGCCTCTGTCTGCTACGGACTAGCTCCTATATCATGCTGGATGTCCCTAAATCTCACTCCCACTACAGCAAAATGGCCATCAGTCATGCTCTCCCTGATGCTTGGAACAAAGCACAGCCTACCCTCAAATTACAAAATCTGGTACCTCTAAATATCTTCAAAAATTTAGTTACCAGCAAATTACATGATTCCTGCACATGCCACCCCCATCGTTGACCTCATCCTTACCCTCCACTAGTTCAGCTGTGCTCTGATTATGTCTGTTGGAATAAAATGGTCATTCTGGGTAGTGGTCCTCACCCTCCTCACCCTCCACCTTACCCCTTCTGTGCTCTCGCCCCTGCTTTCCATCCATCCCACTCCTTCTGTACTTCATCCTTATTACCCCTCTAATTTCTCCCTGTCTCATGTTCTTAACTCTCTCTACCACGTCTCACCCCTGTGAGTTTCTGCTGCTGAAATGCTTCCACTATTCTACAGTAGGCGATTTATTTATAAATATCATGCACTTCGGCCTCAGCACTTGTCCCTAAATTCAATGGGATTGTATATATCTTACAAATACTGCAAGTTTTGTACTTTTGTACTTTTTGCACTGATGCTCCTTGTCCACTGTATTATATGCACCTTCTAAGTCTCTTTTTGATTGCTACAGTGTTACTATCCATCTCTGCACTGTATTGCTGTTCCTGTTTATTGTTGTACCAGTGTATGCTGTATGCTGTATGTATTTTAAGTGTCTGTCTCTCAGGTACTCCTTGTAAATTGAGCTTGCTCAATGGAGTTCTCCTGCTTAATAAACTTTAACTTGAACTGCTCCTATCCTCTGTGGAGTGATCTATATGATGACCACCCAGCTCCCTTAACTGCTCTTTCTCCCATCACAGCCAGCAGAGGTCCATGGTGGGGAGCTCAGATATGCCGTTGGCTGTCATTCTGATGACAACAGGGGATTTCTGTTTTTTTCAGGACCCCGTGACCCCCCAACCTACCATGTGGCACAGAGCACTGCTCTGACAGGACACACACACACACCACCTGTGCAGAAGAGCAAGCTCCCTGGCCCACCTTGAGAATTTGCAGTGGTGGTGGAATCTCAGCACCAACTGTCCTGACTGCGAGCACTGCTGCTCAGCAGTGCCACTGCTCCCTTCCTGGGCCAACTGGCAAACTTCCTGAGTCCACTCCCAAATCCCATGTTGCCAGCATGGCAGCAGGATATGTGATTATTTATGTAATCATATTTAGCTCTTCTGGGGAAACAAACATTTTGGCTGCAGACTACTGCATCCCATGATTTCCTGCTGTTCAGGAGCAGGGTATCCATTTTGTGACCAGACCCCAGCAAAGATGCAACCCCTGGGCAGCCATAGCCCACCAAGCACACATAAAGCAGGGTTGGCTGAGGTCAGTGAATGCTTCCAGAACATGACATGCCTGGAGCTGCATGGAGCCCCACAGGCTAATATAACACACAAACCACATGCACACCAGTCCTGATTGTTCATAAGGTCCTAAAGAACTAGTGGTCCTGTACCATGATTTGGAAGATTATGAATCACTTCTCTTAAACGACAAACTATAAAATGATTATAGATGCTTTATATGCTGTGCTCATGCATGGTAACTGGGAAAACACAGACCATTCTATTAGGGGACCTAGGACAGCCACTGTCAATACTTTAAATAGTTTTGTTTTGTACTTTATGATGGTTTGTCCAAACAAAGCAGATGAACAATCTCAGAGGCTGACTGATAAAACAAACAATATCCCTCCTGCTTTGCAGCTAACAGCTGCTAGATCATGGGATATTAATAGCATCAATAGTATAGTGAAGTTATACATACGATGGAATTACTATGTAATTGCCACTGGTGGTGATGCTTTATTTTAAGTAAACTACTTAGAGAATGACATATGCCTGTGATTTTGTTATAAGGCTGTTAATCACAAAAGGAGAATGCTGACGTCAATAAAGTACAAGGGTAATGCCAAAGTGTTTCATGAACAGCAACAGAAATTTGAAAATGACAACTTAAACTCATCTGCTATCATTTTATTTGCTTATAATATGCCACTCACTGCACAAAAGTAAATAAAAAAATACAAATCTTTTATTGCCATTGTAAGTTACAGTGAAAACTGGAATGATAAAAACAAAATATGGTAGCATTATGAAAATGAACACTGATGCTCCACACTTGCGATCTGCTTGCAGCTTTTCTCATTCTACAGCTGGTTATGCAATCCACTAGAGATGGGGCATTGCTGGATCTTGTACTCATGAACAGTGACAGACCTGCTGCCATCACAGTGGGTAGTTTCTTGGGTACAAACAACCATGTATGATGTGATTTGACATATGCATTGGGCAAAAGAAAATCCACACTAGGATGAGGGTCCTGGACTTCAGGAGGGCAGATTTTAAAGAAATGGGAGACCGCGAGGTTGCCGGGGGGGTGGGTAGAGGCCCAATTGAAAAAGATCGGGGGGGTGGAACAGCTAAGGCAACAGCAAGCTGTTTCAAGGAAGGTAGCAAGGGTAGGAGGAGGAAGAGGCCTCTATGGTTCTCTAAGGAGGTGGCTAAGGTAATAATGGAGAAAAAAAAAACAGCTTCTATGGATGTGGATTTTATGTTCTATCCACACTGTCTGACAGATGTCTTTCCCTTTGAATTCCTGCCAGAACATCTTCAAGCAGACTCCTTCCACCCACCCGGGTGGTAAAACCCTCAGCTCCACCCCTAGACACCAGATCTTCCTTTTCGCTTGGAAGGTTCAGGTTCCCTCCTTATCACTCCCGCATGTAGTAGGCCCTGGTGCTTGAATCTTTGGATTTGCTTCCTAAACTTACTTTAAAACTCATACAAGTTCCTACTCCAACTTTTTCTTTGATCGCTCCCACAATGGAAGACAAGACCGCTCCCGGGTTTTGCCGGTGCCCTTGATGGCAGAAGATGTCGTAGACTGAACCTCACACTACGTGTGTATACTGTTTAGGCCATGATCACGATCCACAGGCCTGTGATTTCTGTCAGTCTTTCCACCCAAATGTGTTGACAATCAAGCTGCCTGTCTCCAGCTGGGGTGACTGGAGAAGTGTTACCTGCTGGTCAAGTCCAAGGACGCCCATTGGGTAATCTCCATGGCTGCGGGGTCCACTGAGCAGTTTGAACAGCTCCAGGCCTTCAGGGAGGAGGCAGCCCAGTCCACCACTCTATCTTCTTTGGATTCCGTCTTTGTTCTGCTCCAGTTGGGCTCCACTTACTCAGCTTCCTTCAAGGAGCTGTGCCAATCCCTCTCAACTAAAGGTGAGGGTCCTTCAGGATTGCACGGTTCACGCTCTTGCAAGAAGGAGTCGAAGAAAGACAAAGAGAAGACTCATCGTTGATGTTCCTGGGATCGGGAATATTCCCATTTCAGGAGACCGGTTTTGACTTTGGTCGAAACCATGGCCGCTGGTTTCACGGTGACCCTGTCAGACCCATTGGCTGAGACGCCAGTTGATGATATGGCCGAGATTTTTCTTGAGCCAGTCAACTGGTTGTTGTCCGAAGAGGCCGATAATTCTCTCTTTAGGACTCCGGTCCTTCCGGTGACCTCTGACGGGTCGGCCCAGCTCGCTGAGTCAAACCCACCAGTCCCAGCCCTTAGCCAGGAGGAGCCGCAGGGTTCCCCGGCTCTCTCTCTGAGACTCCCTGTTGGCACCACCAATGGTCAAGGTCGAGGTCTTCCTCTTCTGAGTCGAGCAGATTTCACCATCATCGTTGACCTCTATCCTGGCATTACAGAAAGCGGAGCCACTGTTACTCTTCTTCATCCTCCTCGGATGAGGGGAGGCTTCAGCTCAAATTGTGTTGATGCTGTTAAGATGTAATGCGGCAGCAGCTGGTTTTAACTGGATCAAAACTGACTGGTTTTTACCCAGCCATTAAGTGGCCGAACGGCCGACGTCGACTACCCAGTCTGGGTTGGTCACCACCATCCCTCCCCCAGTGGAGCCAGTGCAGATCACATTGGCTTGGCTGAAGCAGGTCTCTCTGCCCATCATGGTGAAGCTGCCACTTAAACAGCCAATGACTGGGGCTCTGAGTAAAAAGGCTGAGCTGGCCAAGGGACTTCCCCATCGGCTGTCTGTCACCCTCACTCCCGACTGTCCTAGGTGGGTTGAGGGCGACACTGGTGGCCGCCCACTTTATGCAGACTCCTCAGAGTCCAAGGATTCCTCCCTACATTCATTTCCCCTCTACACTGAGTCATTGGGGGGCATCTCCATGGATGAGAGTCCTTCCTCGTTCATGGGCATTCTTCGGCTCATCTCCAAATCCACGGGGATGGAGCTTGAGCCTGTCTAGAAATGGACTCAGTATCTCCTCACAAAGATTCTGGACAAAGGAGATTCTCCCATGGTGGTCTTCCCAGTGGCCAAGGCCATTGTCAGTCCGGCCCTGGAGCTTTGGCAGAATCCTGCCTCTTGCCCGGCGCCTTCAGCTCAGATGGTCCACAAGTATGCAATACCAACTGGCTCCCTTTTGGGGTTTTTGGAGCATCCCTCGACTGAGGGATTGGTGGCTTACTCCATCTTCTGGCATTCGAGCAATACAGGGGAGATCAATAGACCAGCAGGCAACCAGTCCAAGAAGTTAGACCATTCGACCGAAAACGTCTATGCTGCCTCTTTACTCAGCCTTTGCCAGGCTAGTTCAGCCATGCTGATGGCACACTTCTCTCACGCCCTGTTGGGCTCACTGGATGAGTTGATTCCTCACCTCCCAGCAGACCTCCAGACTACAGTAAAGAGGGTCCAAGACCAGGAGAGGACAGTGGCAAAGCAGCAACTCCAGATGGCTCTGGATATTGGTGACTCTTGTGGCCACTCAGTTGTGGCAGCAGTAGGCATGCGCTGTAGGACTTGGTTGAGGATCTCGACTTTCACAGTGCATACCCAACACAAGCTGGCAGATGTCCCCTTTTTGGGCACTGACCTGTTCAGACACAGTGTGGAGGGTCACCTCCAGTGCACTGAAAAGTACAGTGCCACTGTGAACTCTGTGATATCTGCCCAGAAGGACAAGGGCCCTAAGAACCAGAAGCACAAGCCCTTTTGATCCTCCATGCCTGCGGCCAAACCAGCCCAGCACCAGCAGAGTCAGAAGGCACAATCCTGGTGACCTCAGGCCAAGTCAGTGACCTCATCGGTCAGAAAGCCCAGAGGGAAGGGAAGGGACCCAGTGGCTCTTCAGCCAGCTCCTCCTCCTCCAAGCCTGCTCAGTGATGAAATGGGGTTCACCACCCTTATACCCATCACGCCTCCCCTGGGTCCTCCCATGGGGGCTGGCTCCATCACTTTCTTTCCGCCTGGTCTGTTATCACCACGGACAGGTGGGTTCTAGAAGTGGTTGGCCAGGGTTTGCTTCTGGAGTTCAAGCAGTACCCTCTAAGCTGAGCCCGCACCCCATGGGAGGACTTGGTTTCCACATTCACTCAGTTGGCTCTTTGAGACAACGTAGCCCAGCTCCTCCACAAGGAGGTTGTGGTCAGAGCTGCAAATCCTCCAGAACACCCAGGGTTTGTCTCCAGGTATTTCCTGGTGCCAAAATGGATGGGGGGGGGAGGAGGCTGGCGCCCTATTCTAGATCTGCACGACCTGAACAAGTTTCTCAGGTCTCGCACCTTCAGGATGGTAACTCTGGCACAGATCATACCATCTCTAGATCAAGGCATGTGGTTTTGCTCCCTGGATCTTCAGGATGCATTCTTTCACATCCCGATCCATCAGTCCCATCAAAGGTTCCTCCATTTTTTGATGGAGGGAATCCTTTACAACTTCTGAGCTATGCCCTTCAGCCTCTCCTCAGCCCCCAGGGTCTTCACCAAATGAGTTGCAGTGGTCAAAACAAAATTAAGAATAGTGCACAGTTAGTGAGGGGGTGCTCCTGCTGGAGGTTGCTAACCTCAATTAGATGCAAACAAGGACAAAAGAGCACTCCGGATGATAAAATAAATGCTAAAGTAGCCTTTTATTTACATGCTAGTAATAAATGAACCAGGAACCCCTGCACTTCGGCGTTTGTGCCTTCAAAGGCATTGCAGTGGTGGCAGCTTACCTGAGGTGCTGAGGGGTCCGAGTGTACCCCTACCTGGAAAACTGGCTCATAGCAGGTCCCTCCAGGCAGGAGGTGAAGTGGTCCAGAGACCTGGCCCTCCAGACTTGCTTTGAGCTTGGCCTTCTTGTTAACGAGGCCAAGTCGGAACTTGTGCCTTAGCAGATAATCTCTGCTTACTGGGCGCGGGCCAGTCAGCAATCTGTGGTGCAGGAGAAGGTGGTCTGACACTTATTCAAGGGCCTAGATCACATATCCCCTCCAGTGCGTGAATGACCACCTCTGTGGGATCTACTGCTGGTTTTGGCAAAGCTCATGGGCAAGTCATTCGAACTGATGCACAGGTGTGACATCTCCCACCTGTCATGGAATACCATCTTCTTGGTGACTATCATGTCAGCCAGAAGGGTTTGGGAGCTCCAGGTGCTTTCAGTGGAGTCTCCTTACCTGGTCTTCCACAGGGACAAGGTTGTCCTGTGCCCCAACCCGAAATTCCTTCCGAAGTTGGTGTCGGAGTTTCACCTTAACCAGGTGTTAACTCTGACAGTGTCCTACCCCAATTACACCTTGGAAGCCGAGTATAGGCTCCATACTTTAGATCAGAGATGAACGCTCTCCTAATATAAAGACATATGGCTGAAGTTCGGGGAGAGGTTCACCAGCCATTTGTCACCTATGCTGAACCCACACCTGGCAGACCTGCAGCCAAGCAGATGATTGGCAGGTGGATCACTTCCTGCATTGATCTCTGTTATAGGTTGGTGGGTAGGGAGCCTCCAGTTGGGCTAAGGGCTCATTCCACCCACCATACCACTGCATCGGTGGCTGCTTCTAGGGACATCCCTATCTAGGAAATCTGCAGGGCTGCTACCTGGAAGTCAGCAAACATCTTCATTTCCCATTACCACATTGACCTCAAGTCATGCCGGGATGCTGATTTCGGGGCCTCAGTTCTCCAATCTCTTTTTCCAAAGTAGGGGGTGTGCTCCTTGCCTCCCTCCTCACAGAGAACTGCTAGGAATCTGCCAGACAGTGTGGATAGAACATCATATCCACATCCCTAGAAACACAGGTTACTCACCTGTAACAGTAGTTCTAGGAGTGGTATATGATGTTCATCCACACAAACCCAACCAACCTCCCTAGGCTCAGGCTCACAACCTTGCTAAGATCTGGCACCTAGAGGCAGAGCTGAGGGTTTTACTACCCAGGTGGGTGGGAGGAGCCAGTCTGAAGATGTTCCGGCAGGACTTAAAGGGGAAAGGCATCTGCCAGACTGTGTGAATGAACATCATATGCCACTCTTAGAACTACTATTACAGGTGAGTAACCTGTGTTTTTTGAAATACAGTACAGTGAGACCCAAATGGAGGGGACAAAGATGTATACCTGGATAAACAAAGGGAGGTAGGACGGAGGGTGAGGGCAACTAAGGCACAAATAGAGGAAAGGATCGTCAAGGAGGCCAAAAAAAGGGGATAAGACTTCCTTAAGGTACATTAGAAGAGGAAAGCATGGAGTGGGATATTGAGGATCAGGAGAGCAGAAGGGAAGGGGGCTGTGCAGAAGAAGATCAAGAAAAAGCTAATATTTTAAATGAGTACTTCTACTTGGTCTTCACAGTGGTGGGGGGGACCAACATGTATTAGTAGGCAGTGGAGGGAGTTGACACAAGTCCTTTTTCAGAAAAGAGATTCCGAAAGGGATTGGAAGCCATAAAGGAAAACAAGGTGATGGGGCCAGATGGGATTCATCCATGAGTTGTAAAAGAACTGAGCAAGGTAGCCACCATACTGGAAACTATCCAGCACCTCACTGAAGATGGAGTAGTTCCAGAGGACTGGAGGAGGGTCATTGTGGTCCCTAACTAATAAGGCCATCCCCTCTCTTTCCAGACCCTCCATTACTCCCTTCACTAGTAGCCATGGGTAAGTGAAACAAGCTCTAGCAAGAGCCAATACATCTGCAGCTGAGGTCTGACGGCATGGAAGTACTGTCCACTGTGTCCTAGATGGTCAATGGAGTTTTCTGCGCATGCGTGATGATTTATGTTTGCACACTGGGCTTCAGAGGCCATCAGGCCATACATTTCCAAAATATTATTACACACCTTGGGTAAAATGGAAGGCGTGAGGTCAACAGTTAAGGGTCTTTCTACCCAACTGGAAAGTGTGTTAATCTTAAAGAAATGCACCTGCTGAAGTGGGTTCTCTATAATCCCATTAACCTCATTGGTTGAAAAACCTCACAAGACCATTCGTTAATTCCCAGTACATGCATGGCTTGTCACCAATAATCTACTGAGCAACAGCCACATTCACTAAAACAAAATCTTTTTCACTAGACCTTTTTCCATTTTATAATAGCAATAACCCACTTCAGAATGGGCATTTCTTGATAATTATTGCACTTCCTGGATGGGTTGAAAGGCATTCGGCCATAGGCCTTGTGCCTTCGAATCCACCCTAGGCATGCATTAATTCTCTAGAAAAGCATACCCTGTCCTGAATTATTGCTTACCTATGTTATACATTTTATATTAATTCTCTGAAAATTCATACCCTGTCATAGTTGCTTATATGTTATACATTCAGGCCTGGATATTCAAACTGCACCATTCTGAGGCGCAAGCCCTTGCGCTGCTCAAAATAGTTGCGCAGGGGTGTGGCCGGGGTGATATTCAAAGGAGTTGCGCTATGCGCCAACTCCTTTATTCTCCTCCCAATCGCTTGCACTAGCATACAGCGCAGTGGAACTTCGCGCCACCGCAAGTTGCCAGAGATGAGCATTAAACTTGCGGTGGCGTTAGTACCATGCGCCATGCGCAAATGTCCGATATTCAAAAGGTGGCATGCAATGGGGGCCATAATTTATGCAAGGCGCAGGGGGGGCCATTTGCATCTATTTATGGCCCCATTTGCATGCCATTTGCATGTAGATGCGCCGATCCCCGAGGACTTGCGCCTGGCCACCCTGCCAGGCAGCAGCCGTCGGGGACCGATGCTCAATGCAGCCCGATTGCGGGCAGTACAGGTACATGTAACACCTTCCCCACACATATTCTGAAGCCCGATCACGGGCAGTACAGGTACATGTAACACCCCCCCCACACATATTCTGAAGCCCGATCGCGGCATAGCGTGTATGAACCCCCAGTGCCCGATCGCGGGCAGAATGTAACCCCCAACCCGAATATCTCCTGGTGGTCCAGTGGACCGTAAAGCCGATCGCGGGCGAATGTCACATCAAACCCCCAAACATCTCCCTGGTGTCTAGTGTCCTCCCCCACCCACGCTTCTCCCCCTCCCCCGCAGCCGGGGGGTGACAGCATCCCACCCACTTGCCGCCTCGCCCGCTCGACTGACTGTCAGCTGCTCACGCCATTAGGTGTAGGCGGGCAGTAGTTTATACTGCATGACAGTCCAGATTTGTGAATGAACATCATTCACAAATCTGACCGTCATACGGTATGGGCTGCACCGCCATTGGCTTAGCGCTCTGCACCAATGGGCGGCAGCCCACCGACAGTCAGTCAGTGGGCGGCGGGAGGCAGGCGGTGGATGCTGTCGCCCGCCGCCGCGGGGAGCGGGAGGGCTTCGTGGTGGGGGGACACTAGACACCAGGGAGATGTTTGGGGGTTTGTGATGACATTCTGCCCATGATCGGGCTTTACGGTCCACTGACCACCAGGAGATATTCGGTTGGGAGGTTACATTCTGCCCGCGATCGGGCACTGGGGGGTTCATACGCTATGCCCGCAATCGGGCTTCGAAAGGTGTGTGTGTGTGTGTGTTTTCAGCCTGTACTGCCCGCGATCGGGCTGGCATGTGGGGGGTTACATGTTCCTGTACTGCCCGCGATCGGGCTGTGGGAGATGTGGGCGGGGAGTCAGTACACTATGCCCGCGATCGGGCTGGTGGGGGGCACAGGGACTGAGTTGGGGCCAGCCAGGGTGGCAGCTGCTGTGTGCGCCTGCAATGCAGCAGCTCACCTGTGGGTGGCCCTCAGCTTAAGCCTTTTTTTGGCTCAAGGTTGTGCAGGCACAGGTTGGGGGTTGCGCATGCACAACTCTGCACAACCCGACTGAATATCGGGTTGCGCAGGTTATGCATGGATCCTCCCCCTCCTGTTGAGCATGCATTCATTTACATTGCTCTCTTGCGCAACCTGGTGCCAGTGGCGTAACTGCCTCCTGCTGAATATCGCAGAATGGCGCATTTTGGACTTGTGCATGCGCAACCCTGTTGCGCATGGCGCAACCCTTTTGAATATCCAGGCCTCAGTCTCATTATTCCAATCAATTTAATCATTTTTCTAGCTCTTATATTTTAGCTGAATACTATAAAAGGCTATCACTGGGCACCTGAAGTGGAGCATTTGTCCCTCTATAAGTTTAGTCACTCAGCAATTCTCTACTTTAAAACTAAGGAGTTCCCTATATAAATAAAACCATTTATCAGACTAAAATCTATGCTGACATTTTATATGAATGTCAATGTTCCTTACTTACTCCAAAACCACTTACACTTAGATTGAATATTTTCTGCTAAAATACTTAAGTCTGCTGCCCAATGGCGTGGAGGGCTGAGGCATCATGCCTTACCTCCTGCCATGCCGGCGACCCATGTCCATGATGCGAGCAGGTTGCGGGGGTCGCGGCGGGGAAGGAGAATTGAGCATCTGGAGGACAGCCTCCTCTCCCGGGAGAGATGGGATGGAGTCTGCTGATTGACTGGCCCCTAGTGGTGGCTGGGGGCCAGCGCAATGGACCCACACAAGGGGGGGCGGAGCTGAGCAAGATGCCAGGCATGCCGCATACAGAAGTGTGCACAGCTTGGCCATTGGTGTCATTGCACACATTGACTCCGGTCTTGGGGCGGGACAAAACAAATGGAGGAGAAAACAAGCCAATCAGTAGGATGAAGTGGTCTCCCTGCCACACCGTGCCAGCTGGCACCCTCAAATCGGTGAGAGGCAATGGCCGCATGACGCCTAGTGGGTGATGGGGGCAGTGGAAGGGGGCTGTCACGGGAGAGAAAGAAATGAGGAAAAAAATAAAAAAAATACTCAAGTCATACGTAAAAGAGGTAAGATTTTTTTCCTGTTTCAATCTGGACTGTTCTGTCCAGTGAGACCCACTCTATTAACTCAATTTAAGCATAACTTTTAAAATCTCTATTTGTGCCTCAAATCCTTAAAATGCTCTGGGTTAAATGAATCCACTTACCTTGCTAGAGCAATTTTTAATGTGTATCCCCTTGCTGGATTCTGCTTATAATGCCATATCACATCCTCCTTTCCTCCTAGCGAGCTGAAGCAGGTACACGTCACAATGTATAACGTGTGACAACAGTCCCCAAGGCAACCGGCAATGCCAGGATGCTCAACCGACATTTTAATAAGCCACATTGCAATGTGTAACTAGTTTGCACTGCATTACAAACACTTGCTTTGTGCCAATGCAAATGAGTGGAGGAGGCAAGCATTCCAGCTGCAGAACATTGCCATTTGTACTAACTAAAGGCAAGCAGCTGCAGTCAAGCGCAAACACTGAGTTTGGGGCCAATGAGACCAGGGCAGTTTTTCTCAACTAAATGTGCTGCTACAGTACAGAGCTATAAGCTAAATCTCTGTTTTGCCACTTGTTTTGATGCCACCTAATTGTGTTTTTGGTCCTGGGTTTTCTAGGGACTTGAGTTACTCATTTATTTATTTATTTCAGATTGGGATTAATACATTTGAGTCCAAGACTCATTTACAAAGGTTCCAGGTCAGAGAGTTACATAAGACAAGAACAAACGACACATAGGTTACATACAGGTGCAGTGATTACAAGTACATAAAAGATGCACATTACCATAGTCCAAGGTTAAACATTAGTTGTAGTGGTCAGTCCTGGTCCTGGGCTCTTAGATCCCTACATTAAGGGATCAGTAGGGAGTGCATAGGAGAATGCTATATAGATTACAGAAGTAGGATGAAAAGTATGGCCTTAGCTGAATAAGTGCATTGTATAGCAAGATATACTGTACATGGGTGATACTTGCCCAGTTGTAGGACCACCAGGGATGGCTGAGTTGGCTAAGGTTAGAGTGGAGCAGCCAGAGAAGGCATTGTCAAGACAACTCACTGGAGTCCAAGGGGTGCATGGGGTAAGGATTGTGGATATTGGGGGAGGGATGAGGTGGAGGAGAGGAGAGGGAAGGTCCCAAGGGTGGTAATGGGGGTAGGGGCTGGTAGATGGGGAGTTGGCTAAGGAAGAAGGAAGGAGGAGGTAGTAGGATAAGGGCAGTGTTGGCAGGGGGTATTAGCAGGCAATACAGGTGAACTGGAAGGTGGAGTTAGAGTAAGAGCCTGGAGGCACAGCTACTGCTTGTGCAGGAGAGAGGTTTTGGTCTGAGAAGACATTTACAGACATTCTCACCGATCAGGTGTATACATAGGCCTTGTTTGAATTGGCTAATCTTACTCCTATTAAGCAGGTCCTTAGGGAGTTCATTGAACCACTTCAGTCCCCAGAAGCAGCGGATTCTCTATGCAAGGGTTGTCCTCTTAAACGGCACCACTAGCCCACCTTTTTCCGCATTTCGGGTCCTAATGTTAGGTTTTGCAGTTACAAAAAGGCTGGGGGTAGATCTAGGGGTAAGTCCTAGCAAGGATTTCTTCATGAGCAGACACATCTGGTAGACAATCTGGTGTTGAAGAGGGAGCCATCCTGCCTCTTGATTGAGGAATGGGTATGATCCAGTGATCCACCCCAAGAACTAGGTGACAAGCCTTATTAAGTAGAGTTATCATCCTGTTAAGGACATTCTCAGAGCCAGCCCCATAGATAACAAGACCGTAGTCTATGGTAGACAGAACTGAGCAGCTTGTTACCAGTTTAAGGGCTTCCAGGGTCATTGAATACTGGTGGCAACAGAGGACACCCAGTTTTGCATTAGCAGTTTTGACAATCTGATCAACGTGTACTCCAAATGATAGGGTGTCGTCAAGATGAACCCCAAGATATTTAAAGGAGCTAACCTGCTCTAGAGTGTCACCTTTGAGGCTCCTTATCTGCAGCTGCCCAAACCTCTTCTTTTTCTGCTGTGGAGAGAAGAGCACACTCCTTGTTTTTTTTTATAGTTGAGAAGGAGCTTGTTATCAGTGAACCATTTTTCAAGTCTGTGGAAGCTGAGTTGCAGCTCGGCGGAAATGGAGACTTGGTTCCCCCTTTGACCAAGATTACTGCATCATCTGCATAGAGCATGAGGTGTGATGGGCAATCAGCAAGTAAGGGGGTAATAAAAAGACTGAAGAGGAGTGGCCCTAGAATGGACCCTTGGGGACACCCAAGCTCACTTCCCTTGGCTCTGATAGGATGCCTTTGATTTTAACATGTTGAGTCCTGTAGGAGAGGTAGCTGTTAAACCAAGTCACCACATTGCTCAATAGGCCTGCAGAGAGGAGGTTTTGGAGTAGAAGTTAATGATTGATGGTGTCGAATGCCTTTGTGAGATCTATGAAGATAGACCCCACCGCAAACCATCCTCAAAGGTATACTAGATTTGGGAGGTATAGTCTATTAGTGCAGAGACTGTAGAGTGGTGTCGCTAAACCAGTGTTGCTGGGAACTGGAGTAGTTGTACTTAGCCAGATATTCTGTGAGCTGGTCCAAAGCCACTCATTCAAGGGCCTTAGAGAGAGGTGGGTGGATTGAGTCAGGCCTATAGTTTGCCAAGTTGGTACTATCACCGTTCTTAAAGACAGGGGTGACCTGCACCTCCTTCCACTTGTCAGGGAAGACACCTGTCCTTACTGAGACATTAAATACTTTAGTGATGGGAACAGCTATCTCATTTAGTATTAGAGTTAACAGCTTCATATCAAGGAGGTTACTTCCTATCCAAGTCTTACCTAGTAACCGTTTTATGTATTTAATGGTTTTGTGCTTGTGTAGCAGCCTAAAGTAGAAAGGGGGAGCTCTTGTTGATGAACCACTAACAGAGAGTGTTTGTGGAGAGGATGAGGATAGATAGTCTCTAGGTAGTACCATACTTAGGTCAGTAAAAGCCTTGTTGAATGCATTGGCAATGTCACATGGCTCTTGAACAGACCTACGAGGTGATGATTAACTCAGGGTGATCTCTAGAAGCTTTCCCTGTAACAGATTTTATAGAGTCCCAAACTCTCTACCATGACCCCAGCATCTCTGTAGCAGGTCATTATAATAGGAGGCCTTAGCCAGACGAATGAGTTTGGTGTATTTGTTCCTCGCTGCTTTGTAGGAAGTGATGACTGATTGTTTGCCTGTTGCTTTTGCCCTATGCCAGAGGTTGTCCCTCTGGTGCGTGAGCTTGATGAGCAGCCAGAGAGCCAGGGTTTTGTGCCCTTTAGTTGTTTTAGTTTGTGGGGACAAATATGTCACATGCCTTGTTTATTTATTTATTTATTAGCTTTTGGTGACTGGGTAAGTGCATTAGGCAATAACCCTGCCTATTTTCAAACATGACTCAGAAGAGTACAGGATACTGTCATACAAACAGAGTCAGGTAGGATACATACAGTTATTGATAGATTACATTAAACTTCATTGCCGTCCTGCACCCTGTCCGGTGGTGACCAGTCAACAAGGTTAAGGTATTGTCTAAAGGCATACAGTTGATCTGCTCTGAGTGATCTGTTTCTAATGACCTGGGAGCACTTCTAGATAGTTTATTCAACCAGGTGCCGTGATAGGGGAGTGATCGCTAGTGTGTCAGGTAAGACTGTGACCTCGGAAATGTGCTCCAGGTTGGTGGTGAGGAGCCAGTCTCTGAGCATACTAGTCCCGTTTTGTAATTAAATCTGGTGGGTTGAGCTATCAGCTGTGTGAGGTAGAGGTCTGAGAACTGGTCATGGACAGAGGATGAATCATTAGCCTGCCAACTGACATTGAAGTCACCGACAATGAAGTGCTCCCAGTTTTGCTTATACTGCTCTAGGTTGGTGATGACCTGTTGGATACCAGTAGTGCAGGTACCAGGTGGAATGTAGACAGTGGATAGTAAAAGTATTTTGTTCTGTTTGCCAATGGTAAGTTTGAGGCTTGTTTCTTTTGCTTCCTTAGTGCGGAGACTAGTGGGTAGTAGCTGTGCTCTGAGATCGTTTTTGAGATAGACTAAGCAGCCACCTCCACATTTGGATAGCCTATCCTGACGGTACACAGTAAAGCCATCTAGGGTAATATGTTTGGAATCCAGAGTTTCACCTCTCAACCTTCCCTCACCTGTCCCAAATATCTGGTACAATGGGGGGGAGGGGCATCAAATGAGGTATACTGAAAAAAGAGAATCTCAGAACTCAGTGGGAAGAAATTAATTTGTGTTCCTTAAGTTTGCTGATTGAGCAACAACAATCAATATAAATTTATGCTTCTGTAGGGTAACTTGAGTGATGCAATTCCTGAAGTGGGACAGATAGAACAGAGGTGAACCATTAAAGCATTTTTCTGTCTGTTTCCTTTTCTCTGTTTCTACCATCGAGTGATATGGGGTGTCCTTGCATTTAGAAAATTTCACATTGTGTTTGACTAGTGCGGGCTAATGGCTACATTGGGAAAAATGAATGTATTCATTTAGAAAAGGGGATTTGATTTAACATCAAGGATTTTGGTTGTGCATGACAGATGAAATATATATAACCAGAGTTCAGTGGTTAGAGTCATCGCGCGTGCACACTGCACTCCATTGGTCATATTTGGCACAGCGGACAGTGCCGTGTCCCAGCTGCTGAACAAAATAGTGCAGTGGACACCCAAGGATTGGTGTCTGTCTCCACTACTGGAACTACAGAGAAAAATGAGCAGTCAGTATCTGGTGAGCTCCCTTTTCTCACTGATCCAAAAATGACTGCAGGGCTCCTCCCACTGAAGCTGTAAAAACTTTGAGCTTCACATAGCACTACGCAGAATGTGTAGCTTCGCATGGTGACATGCTTTGTGAAGTTTGCACTACATGCCTATGCTGAGTGTGGAGTCCGCACTTTGTGCAGCAGAAAGGTATACAAAGTGTGCTAATTTGCATATATCATGGATGTTTTTGTTTTTTGTTGAATTACTATGCGAATTCTGGCATAGTGGACAATTTGCCTGTGCTATGCAAAGTGCTGAGTGGGCCACTTCACATTAACTTCATGTGTGAATTTAAAAATTCGTCCACTCCTATCTGCTAGCTGGACTGTTGCTGCCCATTCCCTCTCTCTCTTTCTACCTGCCCCCTGCCCCTGCCACTGCTGATTTCCTCTGATCCAATTTCTGTTTACAGGGGAGCCTCTGCTAGGTGCAGCCTAAACTTACTAGGGGGTTATCAGCATCAGCCTCCCCCTTCAGGTTAAAAGACTGTCCATGTAGGCATCACGCTTCTTCCCCAGTGCACTAGTCCTCTTCCTCATGAGATGAAGACCACCCTCCTTGTTTATTTATTTATTCTTTTATTTATTCATTACAAATCGAGTTTACAACCTTTGGTCAGAGACTCATATACAAAGCAGCTCATCGCAGGGAGGGCAGACATCAAGACAGTTGTTACAGTGCAAGCTAAACAGAGGATAACATTACAGGTGCAGTAAAGGAACATTTAACATAGATATACTTAGGTTACATAATATAGTAGTTTGTATGTTACTTAGGTTACACAACGTTACAAAATTGTGAGTTACAATCATGGATATAGTAGGTCCTCAGAGAAGACAGTGGGTTACATCCCTATTTGGACCTAGTAGGGAAGGAGTGGGTCTGGGGAGGAGAGGTTGTCCAGTGGATGTTGTCAAGCCAGGGGCAAGGCAGGCAGGTACCACAGGTTACAACAGGGGTTAGTTGCATCTACAACAGCGGGTATTAAAGGTATGGTTCTGCAGGGCTGTTTTGAACGAGCCAATTTTTGGCAAGTTGGAGATGCAGTTAGGGAGGGAGTTGAACCAGGTGGGGGCTCAGTAGAGGAAGGATCTCTGGGCAAGAGAGGTCTTGGTTCTGGGCACCTGGATGGTGGCCTTAACAGAGCTAAGGGTGGTGACAGATGATGATGACTGCTGTAAGGAGGTGGAGAGCCCCGGGGGGAGAGTCCTAGCAGTGATTTCTTAGTGGGAAGGCAGGTCTGGTAGAGCAGTCACTCCTCAAAGTTGAGCAGATTGGTGATAGAATAGAGCAGACAGGTGTGACTGTGGCTGGGGGCACCGATCAGGAGCCTAGAGGCCTTATTGATTGAGAGCTGGATTTTGGAGAGGGCAGTGTTGTCAGCTATGGCGTAGATGGGCAAGCCATAGTCCATAAGGGACAAGACAGAGGAGGTGATGGCCAGCCTTATGGTAACCTGAGGCAGGCAGTCCCTGTGCTGGTATAGCAGGCCAATCCGAGAGTTAATGGCAGCTGACAGGGCATTAATGTGGGTGTGGAAGGAGAGGGCAGTATCGAATGTGATGCCTAGGTACTTGTATGTAGTCACTTGTTCTAGCGGGTGCAGAGTGCTGGGGATAATCAAGAGGGGTATTTTTAGCTTTATTTTGGTGGTGGGAGAAGAGCATTGATTTGGTTTTCTTTAGGTTAATGACCAGTCTGTGGTCACCGAACCACCTTTCGGCTTGGTTGTAAGCTTGCTGGAGGGATAATTGGAGGGAGGTGGGATAGGAATGTGAGGCAACGAGGACTGCATCATCAGCGAAGGAGCATTTAGCAGTACATGAGCTGGGGAGGCTGTTGAGGTAGAGACTTAAAGTGCTGGACCCAGGATAGAACCCCGAGGACCCCGGAGCGAACGGGAAGAGTGCTGGAGAGGGCCGCTGATCTTAACATGCTGGGATCTAGCAGATGGTAGCTACAGAACCAGGAGATGGGACCACCTTGAATAGCCTTGTGTCCCACAAGTTTCCCCAGTTACCCACAAATCCATATCCCTCCTCCTGGCATGATTCCTACATCCAAAACTAGCATGCTCTAACCTTTGTATTGCTCAAAAAATGTAATTCACATTTCTGCTGAGGGGTGCTACTGGTGTGTGGCATATAACAAAAACAAAATTGCAGTGCACAACCCTCCCCCCAAAAAACATAGCACATGTTAGAATTTAAACATTTGAACTGCCTATTGGCTTTTCTTACTTTAAACTCCATGAAAAGAGGGCCCTCTTAGTTGTCAAATTGGAATTCCAATGTGAGCATGCATCCTCAGAGTGTTGGGAGTTGTGGTGCTCCTTTTAGCATCTCCCTTTTACTACCTGTGAAATTTCCTGGGTGGAACACTTTTTAAGAAGGAGCCAATTAGGCAATGCACTCCATATTTATGAGTAGCCACTGCAGGCATTTCAGAACTGAAAAGCTAGTGTAGGGACCAAACCACGGGTCCCATCGTGATGCGGTGGTTTGGTTTGCTCACATTGGAATTTCAATCTAATAACCAAGAGGACCCTTTTTTCATGGAGTTTAAAGTAAGAAAAAGCCAATAGACAGTTAAAATGTTTAAATTCTAATATGTGCTATGTTATTTTTTTTTTTTTGGGGGGGGGGGTTGTGCACTGGAATTCTGTTTTCATGATTCCTACATCCAGGCATTGAATGCCTCAGTTTCCCCCTGCCTCACCTTTCCCTGTCCCATAAAGGCATCACCTTTGAAAAGGTCAACATGGCTTCCTACCCTTTCAGCTCCCTCCCTAGCCTTTGCAAATTGGACTTAGTTACCTCTATATCTCCAGTAACCTCACTGTTTGCCAAGTCATTCATACCCAAGTGTAGGAAACACAAGGCAAGGCAATTTTATTTGTAGGGCGCCCAATCCCAGAGGCTCTGAATGCCTAACAATAGTTAAAACAAGACATAATAAAAACAGTACAAATAAATAATACAATAATAATGCTAAGTATAAATATGGCAATTTACAATAGCTTAAAAAGGGGTCAGAATAATGCAGCAGGAACAAGCACAGGATGTTCTCAAAAAGCTGGAAAAGCTAGGGCAAAGAGGTGGGCCTTCAGCCTCTGCTTGAACACCTAAACTGAGGGAACCTGCTGGACAGAAGGTGGTAACGAGTTCCATAGGGTTGGCCCAGAGACACTAAATGCCCGATCTCCTGAGGTCTTGAGCTGAACCCTGGCAATGTCCAGGAGGCCCTTTGAAGAGGAGCAGAGGGAGTGAGCAGAGGTCACTGGTGTCAGGAGTTCTAACAGGTAACCAGGACCCAATCCATATAGGGCCTTGAAGGCGAGAAGACCTACCTTGAAAAGGACCCTCCACCTGACCAGCAGCGAGTACAGAGCCCCCAGGACCAGAGTCACGTGACTGGACCTCAAAAGGCCAGTCAGCAACTGGGCAGCAGTGTTCTGCACTAGCTAAAGTCTGCAGAGGGGTCCTCCAGTGAACCCGAAGTATAGCGAGTTGCAGTAGTCCAGTCTGGAGGTCACAAAAGCATGCACTAGCATCAGCAGATCCTCGGACAGAATGAAGGGCTTAATCCGGGCAATGTTCCGCAGATGATAGAAACCACTACTGACAACAAATGACACCTGATCTTCAAAAGTCAATCTGTTATCAAGGATCACGTGCAGATTTCACACCCTCGGGGCAGCCACCAATGAAGCAGAACCCAGGAAAAGCCCTGAGTCAGCCCCTCGTGGCAGCCCATCACGTCCATGACCAGGCTCAATCACCAGTACCTCTGTCTTAGCCAGGTTAAGTCTCAGCCAGCTGGACGTCATCCAGTCATTGATTTTAGCCAGACAGTTGTTAAGCACATCAATCACTCCTGATGTTCCAGGGGCAAAAGACAAGTACAGCTGGGTATCATCTGCATATCAGTGAAACTCCATGCTGTACTGTCAAATGATCTCACACAGGGGTAGCATGTACACTGCGAAAACATCGGCAACAAGATTGAGCCCTGTGACACTCCACAAGACAGGGGCATTGAGGAGGAGGAGAAATTCTCCATCACTACCTGCTGCACCCTGTTTGAGAGATAGGACTCAAACCAACCAATAACAGTACCAGCGAGTCCACAAAACTCACAGAGCTGATCAAGAAGCACAATGTGGTACACAGTGTCAAATGCTGAGGAGAGATGAAGGAGAACAAGAACTGACTTGTCTCCTCTTTCTCTAGCCCTGAGCAGGTCATTATGCACCCTCACTAGAGCTGTTTCTGTGCTGTGTCTAGCCCAAAAACCTGACTGAAATGGCTCATACATGTCCGAGGACACTAGGCAATCCTGGAGCTGATGTGCCACTAACTTCTCAACAACCTTGCCCAGAAAGGGCAGGTTGGAGATAGGATGTAATTCACCAGGACATCAGTGTCAAGGGAAGATTTCTTAAGGAGGGCCTCACCAGCATTTCTTTCAAAGCACGGGAGGACCCCTCAGCCATAGAGCACCTGGCAATCCTGGCGAGACACGGACCAACAGCTTCAACACATCCCACTAAGAAAGCAGCGGTCGGGCTGGGTCCAGTTCACAAGAAGTGTGCTTCAGCTCTACAATTACCTTAGTCACTTCAGACGCCTCCACTGGCATAAACTCTTCCTAGAGTGGCAGAGTGCTTCCTAGAGCCTCAGCCTAACCACTGCACGGCAAATGCCTCCCTGGCGGGATCCCCGAACGGATGGCTGACACTCTGTTAGAGAAAAACAGAGCAAACTCCTCACACAACATGGATGACAATGTTTTTCTTGGCTGCAGACAGGCAGGATGCAAAAGCCTGTTGTCAAGTCACGGGTCAGGAAGCATAGGGGAAACCCAGGAGCAGTTGTAAAATTCACCAAAACTTTATTTATAGTAGCAGTAACATAAAAAAATATAAACTTGTTCATAATAACTATGTACACAGGCAAAATAAAATTTTTCTTGTAATCTCCTCTGCGCTTCTAAATGCTGGGTCTCTTTTTCACTCTGCTTCTCAGTCTCTTTTTGTTGCATAGCCCACCATTTGAAAAAGTCCATTAGGCTTCCAGGTTCTGCCACTGCCTGCTCTTTTTCCTTAATTTGTGTTGGCTGTACAGTCTCAGACTGGACTTCTGTTGTGGCTAGTTTGGCTGACATTCTCCTGGTAACCACTCCTGGACTTGCTGCTGTAGAATCCATACCTTCCTCTGTGCTTCCCTGGTACTAGGACCAGTACCCACACACAAATCTCCTGTCTTAGGGTATGCATGGCTTAAATCCCACTTAGGCTAACATCATCTGTCATTGAGGCACAGTCAGAAAGCATAGGGAAAACCCTGGAGCAGTTGAAAAATTCACCAAAACTTTATTTATAGTAGCAGTAACATAAAAAAAAAAATAAACTTGTTCATAAGAAATATGTACAGAGGCAAAATAAAATCTTTCTTGTAAATCGTCCTCATTGCAGCTCAGCTCAGCTCTTTTATAAATATCAGGAGATGCTAGAACACAGTGAGCTTACTGAGGCCCCTCCAGTATTGACAAAAGACTCAAGCATTTGCACTCAAGTAACCTCTGTTTTTCTACAATTAATATACATTTCAACAGTAATACTAAATATTTTCTAAACAAAAGAGATCCCAATATCAGCTACATTTCCACACATTGTTTCTCATATATTTTTATATTAGCAGATATAGATATGCAAGGGAGGAAAACAGACAGCAAGAGAAAACTGAAAGACAGCGAGAGGCACAGAATTGCAAGGCTGTTCGGGTTGATTAAGTCCGAGGTCTCACAGGAAAAATTGGTTGCGCAACCAGAGAAGAAACAGAAAAGGAAAGACTACAGATCCTTGCATTTAAATACTTTCTCCAATTTCCCCATATGGAATCATTTACCAGAAGAGGTTGTAAATAGCCCAAATATTGACTCCTTTAAGTACAACCTGGATTTGGTAATGAAAGATAAACTTAAATTTAGCCTAAAATAATATACTGTGGCAAGGATTATAGACTCAATGTCTTCTCTGGATTAGCACCTATGAAACCTATGAAAACAAATGGGACAGGGTCCTAGTCTACCCTGGCACACCTGTCTACAGTCAAAAATAGCTGAGATGGTCTGTTTTTCCCCACGGCAATTTCCCTGGACAGGAATTCTGCCTTCTTACAGGAAATTGCTCCCTGGGCACATAGGGCCAGCCTATTGGCCTCTAGCCGGGTCTTCCATCAGCAATGCTCCAACCTCCAACCCTTGATCTTCATCACCCTCAGGTCCCCATCAAACCAGGGGACCACAAGTAGAAGATCTGGGTCATATACAAACTGGTGTGAGAGCATCCAGAGCTTCAGGAGACCACCCTGTTATAAGTGGCCACCACCTCTGCGGAACCTATCGCACATGCTGCATCAACCCAAGATAGGTCAGCTACCATCAACAGTCCCTCAGGGCACATGCCCCTTAAAGGGTGGAAGCTGACCATCTCAATGGGGGGGACTACTGGAGGGGCCCAAAACATGAACTCCAAGGTACAGTGGTCAGACCAAGTGACCTGATCAATCTTGAGGTTATCAACCTCAAGACCCAGCTAGAACACCAGATCCAGTGTGTGGCCATGCTGGTGGGTCGCAGAAGCAACTGCTTGTGCCAGGCCCAGTGACTGCATCAACTGGGGGAGACTGTAACCAAAATGACAGGATTCATCATTGATCCAGGCACTGAAGTGCCCCAGGATTAAACACCTGGGGGACTCCAACACTTGGTTGAGAATGAAGTCCGCCATCTCTTGCAGGAATCTCCTTCCACCCAGGAGGGTGGTAAATGAGGAGAATCCTGCAACCTGCACCTGTGCCCCATGCACAGCAACACACTCAAATGGTTGGGTGTCACCAACCGGATGCTATGAAGCCCAGGCTGGCTTGAAAACAATGGCCACACCTCCCCTGCAATCATTCCTTGGGCAGTGCACTCACGGAGTACCAGAAGGGACAATGGCTGCCAGAACTAGGACATGTGGCACTTCCTTCATTCCTTCTAACATCCTCCTTATCCTGACCTCATCCTTCAGTGCCAATGCTACAGGAAGGCATATGACATCCAGCCTTGTAGTCCCATCCCTACTCACAACCCTCTCCACACTCCTCAATATCAAATCCTGACATGAATACCCTAATCATCACTTTCTTTACTTCCTGTACCCTACTGGGTGCCTTCCTCTCCCCCTGACCCCTACTGGGAGTCTCACTCCTAGCCTGGTTCTTAACAGCGACTCTCTTGCAGCCTCCCCTGGATGTGTCAGGTAACTGTGTTTCATTCAGGAGTGCAAAACATTTTGCTTTCACTACTAGAAGACCTTGCATGTCACTCACAATCTGCTTTCTGCCCTCCTTCCACTCTTCCCCCTCCACACCACCTTCCATCCCACTGGGCCAGTGGACTTCTGCAGGAGGGTGGGGAAGTGGGTAGTGGCTCAGAATCCCAAGTCAGTTGCCTGCTCAGCCTGAGTATTTCCCTTTGAGCTATCCTCAGGCTAGATAGGGTATAAAAGGGCAGACTAGATGGACCAGTGGTCTTTCTCTTCTGGCATTTTCTATGGTTCTATATGTTTCTATAGAATGGCAAATAATTTAAACTTACACAAAATCCAATAACTTTTAACAGTACTGTGTATGCAGAGTTGCAGATGAATGTGGGAAAACTATGGCTTGAATGTGTTGAATGTGACCTAGTGGCCCTAACCCGGTTACCAGAAGAATTAAAAAAAAAAAATAAATCTACCCATCTGTCTTTTTAATTTCCCCCTAGCGATGTTCTACTTTCAAGAAAAGATTACATCATAAATGGGCCTCTGTAATTTGTAAAAGTGTACATGGGCTCACTCTACTCTGCCTTTGTAATTAGATTGACCCCAACATCTTACCTAAGATCTCAGACCACAAACCTCCTCCAAGTCCCAAGAGCACACAGATCTGTGCATGAAAAGGTGTTTGCTGTCACTGAGCCAGCCACACAGTTCTCCCCCCAATGCGATTATAGGAAACATAATCCTTCTTCTTTTTTTACATTTTTTTGAATATAATAGAAATGTAAGCATGTTTAAAGTGTGTTTAGTAGCTCATGTGTAGAGGTGGGCAGGCCAGGAATTTTTCACCTAGAGCCAAGCCAGATCTGATCCAGGGGTCAGGCTTGACTCTTTGAGCCAAAACACAAGCCAAGCCCTGGCTACTGCAGGCTGTTCTGCACAGAGGAGTTAAACATTTCAGACACTATACTAACTGCTTAGGCTGGCAAAAATGTTTACTTTGATCATATCTGACTTGGCTTGACTTTGTCTCTCAGTTGCTTATAGTGGTCGAGCTGAACCGAGTCTGGCACTAAGCTTGAGCCATGCTCAAGCCTGCTCTGGCTTGCCTACCCAAGTGTACTGTTTCAAGAGTTTGTTTTGAAATAGTCCTGCTTTATTTGTATTTAGGGTCTCTTGTTCTCACTGCGTTCTCTTTGCCTAATATTCTTTATTTTGTTTGCTTGCCAAAGGATAGTGAACATATTGCGATCATCCTGAGCTGTGAGAGGGCTATTAGGAGCTTGCCTCCCCCCTCCACCTATCACAGCTTCAGAATATCTAATCTCCTTCCCAATTCCACCCGCCCTCTGCCTTTCTGCTGCTTTTTCCTTTGAAATATTTGGCCTATCACAAGGCTGGAAAATGCAAGGTAGAAGTGGGTTTTCTTGTGCAGTTTTTACTTCCTACTACCAATGTTCCCTGTGCAGTTTTGTTCCTCTTCACTGGTGCTGTCCAGTCCTGCATTTCTCTGCCATCTTGTGGACAGCAGAGATGTTGCATACGGGCCACAGTTCTTTCTTGCCTGTGGCTGCTATATCAACATCCACCAAACCTCCCCAGCTCTTAAAACAAAACCCTCTCCCATCTTACTAAGAGATTATTTAACAAAGCTGTCAGCTGGTGCTCAATCTTGCTGCTGGTATCACCACTTCCCTGCTGACCCTGTTAATACATAAAAACTGGTGGTGGGTGCTCAAACCCACTGCCACTATTGCCTCCACCTGCCTAAACCAGCTAATAGTGGCAGTTGCTCTGTTCCTCTGCTGTGACCTCCCCCTTTCCTCCTGACCACCTTTTGAACACAACTGGTGGAGGATGCTTAATCCCACCACTGGTATGCCCATATCCCTCACCTCACCCCATCGCTTTAAAAAACATCCAGATTGGGGTTCTTACACCCAATGCTAACTAAAAAGATTCTGCACCCCCTGACACAGTATGCGACACCGGAATATCCAGCCATCAGTGCTGCCAAACACCTCACTGACACTGGGGTGCTCAGTCCCTAGTGTTGGGTACCTGTAAAAAAGAAAACAGTGTCATCATCCCTTTTGTTGTTTTTTACACCTTGAAACAAAGAAAATCATCCAATGATGTCTTCTAGACCCAAACTTCCACCCCAACACCCCTCTTAACACCCAGCACTCCCCCCCAACTCCTCACTTACCTAAAAGGGTCCTTGGAGTAATCCTCTCATATCCAGTGAAGGTCCTCTCTCTCTATGGCACCTGCCCACGAACTGACTGAAGAGATGATAAGGTGATCCCTGTATCATTTTTTGTAAATATACAAAAAAGAGTGATGGACTGTGTCAAGAGAAAATGCTGTCTTGCTGAAATTGACACATCAACCCCCCCCCAGGGATAAGTTCAAAGGACAGGAGGTAGCTTAAACTGCCGATATCTGAGGTGCAATTATCTTGTTAGTTTGTTTTGAAGGCAGGAACCAAGATATCCATTTTATAATGCCCTCAGGGAAATCCTTTGATGTGCACTAAGGGTCATGAGAAAAGAGACACAGGCCAGTGTTCTGGGTATTCTCCTAGAAAGCCAGCTCATTTCATCAAAGAGACCTTTGATGTCTGGGTATACCATGTCCCAGACTAAAATAGGAAGTCCAATACACATTTTGCTTGGGGTCTCCAGTGAACGACATAAAAGAGGCTTTTGATGTCTAGGGTAAAGCAGATCACAGACCAGTTTGGACCAGTCACCTAAAGAGAGGCAATTTATTATGTAATATATTATTTTTTTTAAATATCTTAGTAGGCCATCCTGTGTTATAAAATGTAAATTTTAATACTCCAAGGTGGAGTTAGGTGACCCCAGAGAGAAGGCCGTCTCAAAACTGCTGTCAAAACTACTGAGTAGACCTTATACAAGGACATTAATTTTCCATATTCTGACTAAGAGAAGAGAGACCACAAAGTACTGAAAGATTAAGAAGTAAGGACCTTAGACAAGACTAATCTGAGTGTATGCATTGTAGGAATTTGCACTTTTAAACCTTTTTGTTTTTAAAACTGTATGTATTGGGATATTTTGTTCTGTAATTTTACTGTTTTCCTGTTTTACCTATTTTAAAGTAAAGATATATATTTTAAAAATGGAAACTGCCTGATGTGCCTTGAAATTTCTTTTTATATAAGTGAAGCTTTGAAGGTTATAGTTGACACTGTGTATGAGCTTATTGTGATATTAAACTGGGAAACAGATAGAGTTCTGTAGGTCTTGCATAGAGTTCTAAGGGTTCATTTTGTAATACCTGATTAGGTGCCCGTAGGCAAAGATATCTGGCTCCCCGAAGACAGAATTATCTGATCCTGACAATTGGGTATGCTAACAAGAGGTTATCAGTTTGAATCCCTCCAGAACTTGGGACTAAGGTGACTAGAACCCACAAAACAGACAAGTGGGTTACCTTGTTCTGTTAAACTGTTCACAATTCTACGCTCAGAGGTTGGCACTTTGGGAGTAGAGGGCTGACCTGCTGAGTGAATCTGTGACAATGAACACAACATATGTCATTTTACAAATCTGCCAAAACATATTTTCATGCTCATGCTGCAAAAGTACATTTTTGACAGGATTTCATAAATGGCACTGGTCATGTCCATCAGGTGGGGTAATCAAAAGACTATGCTAAAAATCTGAGGTCAAAATCTCCAAAAACAACAAGGTTATGAACAAACATTGACATTCTTCAGTGTTTACTGATAACATTGCAATTCTTTTACTTCTGAACCCTCATTTTCAACATATTCAGTTCTTTAACTTATATCACAAATGTTACAGGTGTCATGTTCAAATCCCCCTCCCAAACCTGTTTTTGAAATCATTCCGCAAAATCACATCATGTTCCTGTACTGGGGTAATAAACATACTGTCTTGAAAAGTCAGGGTCACTCACAAAACAAGAAAACAAAATTATGTGTGAACCTCCTCATTTTCCAGACATGATCATTTCCCTTTTATAACTCGTATTATGAATGTGTTAATTTTAACTGCTGCACTATCTACCCCCAACAACTAAACAGCAAATGCAGGCAAACATGGCCGTGTTGGCCAATGCCTGTTATAAAATGTTGTGGATTTTTCTGAATTCTGATTGCCTATATAACATTCTAAAATGTGATGTTATCACAGTACAAAATCATACTTCATAAAAGTCCCTAGCTATCAGCCTTTTCAGCCTCATAAAACCAGTGAGCATTGACAGCCACAGTTTTCCATCACAAACATGGCTGCCACTTTTAGTCACCAAAAAACCTCGAGCTCCGGAAAATAAAATTACCCTATGTAAAAAAATAATTAAATGGTATTTGCCCTCATAACCCTTTTCTTACACAAACATAAATTCAAACAAAATGAAGTACTGCAGCACTTACAGTTTTAGTTTCTGGTGTTTCTTTGCTGACCATGAAAATTCCCTCCATGCTTACCTACTTATTAGAGAAATCTTTGCTGTTTAGCCTGTTACAGATAAAACAAAAGCAGTGGCTCCATCTAAGGCTTTTTTGTTGTGTGATTGTGGGGTGAACATTCTGACAGTAGAACTGAGCTGAGATTTAAATTTTTTTTTTTATTTGCAATTTTTGTATTTTCCCCCCATTTTCTCCCTGGATCCCAGGAAATTGGCAGACACACACGTGCATGCACGTGAAGGTGCACATGCACACCGGGTACCATCTCAGCCCCTTCTACCCCACACCTGGCAATCGCCTGCTGCCCCCTCTACCTGTGCTTCCCTTTGGACCTCTACCCGATGGGAGCAGAACTGTGGAGGGGCGAGCAACCTCCCCAGGAGAGGAGAGCTGTATTTCAACAGCACGATCCTGTTCCCCAAGGTCATACCCAATCCCGGGTCACTGGCGTTATGTGAGGTAAGGTGTCCAGTGCCTCAGCCCTCAGTGCCGTTGGACCAGCAGAGATTTAAATTCTTGCATTATATCCCTAGAAAACATTACATCTATTGAATGTAGGAATGATAGAAAAGAAGCACTGTGGGGAGAAATGAAGGACATAATATAAAGATGAAGGAAGAAAGGTGAGGAAACCAGGGTGGGTTGGGGAAAATAGATATTTATGAAATAGTTTAAAAATGTGTATTTTGTCATGCATAATATTTGAAACTGATATGGCATGCCAATGCTAGGATGTGCTGGGGCTATTTTGTTGGATTGAATGAACGTTTCTAAAAAAATCATTAAAACGTTAAACATTTTTTTATTTTTGTGTACTTTTTTACCTGCTTCCAAAAATCCTGGACCCATTTTATAATCACAGTAAGACACTCCAGGGTGTGCTTTGTGGTGGGATAATGCCACTTCTCGGGTGTTTGAAGGCACTTAGCAATGCCTTGTGCCATACCCAAGGTGTGCTGTTATATCACCACAATGCACACCTTGTCATGTCTTACTGCTTAATTTAATTATGAGTTCCAGAACCCAGTGACATCAGTTGAGTTGAAGTCTAGAGTGAAGCTTTCCAAGCAGGACTTTCACTTAACTGATGTCAGCAGGTTCCAGACCTAATAAGAATTGAAATAAAAAAAATATATATTATTTAGCAGGAAAATCACAGCATTAAAAAAGGGGCACTAAATGAGAAAAAATATAACTATTTCAAAACAAACACTCAAAACAATACATCAGAGGCCAGATATTCAAAGCTTTGCACCTGACGCAAATCTGTTGTGCTGGAATAGTGCCAAATTTGCACCAGGCTGCAATATTCAGAAGCCCTTTTAGCGCCGGCGCTGAGTGACAGCACCGACACTAAAAGTTAATGTATTCAGGGGATGGAGTGAGGTGAGTGGCCATGAATGAGGGTGCACCGGCATATTCAAAATAATAGTGCCATGCTACAGGTTTTTGCACCTGTAAAAAGCATGCAGTAATGCAGTGCTCCCATTCTGAAGTAAAGCGAAGCAATTAAAGTAATTTGAATTATACCCCTGGTAGTCTAGTGGCCCCCCACCTCCCAACCTGATCCCCGACTCACGTAGGATGTAGTAACAGTTTCTATACCTGTAAATAATGAAAACCATCACCTGACATATTTTTCCGTCAATGCAGGATCCTGCATTGAACTTCTGTAGTCTGTCCCCAAAAATCCATCAACATTGGGGTACCCAGTCCCGGCGTTGGCATTAAGTCCCCCCACCCCCCAACTCATATGGCACACTGGGAGCCCACCCCAGTGTGCCCAAAAGTTATTTTATTATTAATTTTGTGCCTTGCCAATGGGGATGCCTAATCCCTGTCAGTAGCATGTACCTCAACTCATGTGGCACACTGGGGCCCACCCCAGTGTGCCCTAAAGATATTTTATTTTTAATTTTTTTGCCTTGCAGTGGGGTGCCCAATCCCCTGTCAGCAGATACCATAGTAACAAAAGCAGGGCCATGAGGTATTAGGGCTTAAAGCCCTAACACCTCACCCAGAGGGTTCCCACTCCCATCCCCACCCTCCACACACTGCCAACAGGCAGCCAGGTGTGCAATGGGATTATCAGGCCTAACTCTGCCCCATTCCATGTGTAAACAAGCACACACTTTCAGAGTAGGGACAATGGGGTGAGAGTTAGGCCTGACAACCCCATGGCACACCCCGATGCCTGTTGGTGTGGGAGGGTGGGGGATGGGGTGGTGGTAGGGGTGGAACCCTGTGGGTGGGGCGGTAGGGTTTAAACCTTAATGCCTCATTTTCTACTTTTGTTGCTATGGTATTCACCTAACCAATGCATTAACAAAGTTTTTGCAACAGATATATATATATGTATATATATATATATATATATATATATATATATATATACAGTGCTCCCTCTATTATCTGCCCAACTTTGTGCCACTGTTTTCTAGCGTATAAGAGAGGGTGGTGGATAATATAAGATATATGTTAAATGATGGCACCTGTAATGTTAAAAAATGTTAAACATTATATCTGGGTGATTTGCTAGTGTAAATAATGTGTATATACTTTTAAACCCTTAGACATATTAGCAAAAATGTTATTTTATTTTGTGATATGTTTTATTTATTCAGTGAAAAAAATATTTATTAAAAACAGGCTCACACATACAGTATTTAAAAAAAGTCACATTATGACCATTTAAAGTACAGTACAATGTATTGCAATGAATACAGCCCTATATTCTCCATAAAGACTGGCATTAAACATCTTAAAGCAACAATTAAACTCTTCTGTGCTGCAGTAAGAGCAAGCCACATTCGTTTTATACACACAGACTTGGCCATCACGTCTGCCACTGACTTCCTGGTTCCCACTTCTGCGTAGTCACACCACCAGCACCCTGACCTTCAACCCTGAAATGACCCTTTTATGTGGTCTGTTGCTGAATTAATTAAAAGTTTGAATTTAGACCATGAAAAAGCAACACAGTTCTGCTCTTTTATTGCTTTTTAAAAGCGCACTACACAAGCTGTGTCTGTATAAGAAAAATATATCCCCTAATAAGGCCAATGCAGATCGGAAGATATACGGACGACCAATGGGATTGTGAGGAGAGTTACGGGGGGAGATCTACATACTGTACTGTACAGTACAATACTCGCCTTGCATGGCCAAGATGCTCCTACAAAGTTATTTTTTCTATAAGAGCATAACTAAATTTGATTTTAAAACATTGGCGATTTTTGAGCCCATAATGCAGTGCGTGTGACACAAGATGCCAGACGGCGTGGATGGCAGAAGAAGAAGGGAAATTACAATGGGAGATATAGCGGTTGGTAGAAATAAAATGCTGGCAGATGGCGGACACAGAGGGAGGTGGATGAAAGAGGGAATTAACATGGGGATCTGTCGGGGCATGAGGTGAGACTAGCGGTAACAGAGGGTGGCAGATAATCGAGGGGCAGATAAGGGAGGGAGAACTGTACACACACACATACACCTATATATACTTTCTGTCTGTAGATGTATGTCTTTATAGCTATGTATGCACACACATCTATATAGTTCTACATGCAGTCATATAATCCCCACTGTGTCCCTCATTTATGGGGGACATCCCTCAGTGTACCCCTCAATCTAGCCCTGGCCTGCATACGTCCCTCATGTGAACAGTGTTTTACACACATTGATTGTGATGTACAGCCAGTATAGCCGTGGAGGGTTCTAGGCTACGGGCCTACATATAGTTACCCTTTGAACATACAACGGTGTTGGTATTTGTGTTCTGTATTTGAATCTCCAAGTTTGAGAATGTGTCCCACCCTCTAGGTAGCAGTGTCCCTCATTGCCCTTCACTCAGCATGTTTGTGCCCCTCATTGCAGTAATGCATGGGCAAGTGGTATGCATGCCTGCCAACACCAATTTCCTGCAGCATCCAGCCTGTACTTCCATTCCTACCAACAGGGGGTTGCTGTGTGCACACCCTGGCCTGCAGCTTCCAGCCTGTACTTCCATTCCAACCAACAGGGGGTTGCTGTGAGCTCCTTGCAATAGCACCAGGCAAAGTACATGGGAGTGCATGCAAAGCAGGCCGTAATGAGATGCAAATGTGACTGTTTGCCCATGGATTGCCTAAGTCAGCTCATTTGCATAGGATCTTTGAATATTGAAAACCTTTGCCCTAGGCTAACCTGTTTGCACCGGGCTAATGTGTTAGCACTGTGCAATCAGGTTAGCCCCGGGCAAACCTCTCAAATGCATAGCACTGTTCTGCAGGGTGTGGCCTGCATTGTTTTTTACAGTTGTTGTGCAACACTTCATTGCTATCACACACATTGTCCACCAACTTCAACTCTGCCTTATTCCACGTCTGTGTCCACTGAGCTGCTGTTGCATTTTGCACTTCCCTGTTGCTATATTCATAGCTGTCTTATTTCCAGGGTTATTTTAGCACAGCACCTCCAGCCCTGTTTGCACTGCTTCCTTTGCATGCTATATTCTGCAGGTTTAGCCCTGGGGCTATTCCTTTGACTATAGCTTGCTACTGATTCAGGGCTAATTTAACATGCTGTGCAGTGCTAATTTAGCCCCAGGGCTCAGTTTTGAATATATGGCCCCAGGGATATTAAATAGACTTCACAAATGCCTGCCTTTCTATTTATAGTAAAAAATGTAAAATACATGGTTTATGTTTCCTTTAAAGAGCACACCAAAATTTCTAGTCTTCAAAACAGCTCTGCACCAACATCTCCCCAGATTCTGACTGCTTACCAAGTCCTAACTCTCCTCTAACACAAACCTGTTAACCTTTCACATGTTCGCTGCATCTTATCAACATCCCCACTACATGTACATCTGTCTCTAGTCTTGCCTGCCCAGTGTTCTGTTAATCAACCAAAACTGACTAGCCCAACTTGTCAGTATGATTGTACTAACGATTTGTACTCTTGCATTGTTTGAACTTTTTACCTGATTGTATTAGTTGTAAGGATTATTTCATTGTTATGCTCGCCGTGCATGCATGCGCAGTGAATATCTTGCTATAAGAGAGTGGCTTTTGAGGAGTTGGTTACTGCCAAGCCCATTGCAGCTCAAACTGGAAGGGGCTTGGTAGTCTAGACCAATGACCACACACTGTGGTCGTGGTGCCACTTGCTGCTTGCTGGGCAGAAACTTTGTGTACTTCCAAGGACTGAATCACTCCAATCAGAGAGGGCTTTGGTCCTTTGATTTGCATAAAACCAGTCAGCAAGCAGCAGATTAGCTTTCGACCTCAGGAGCCTGTCACTGTCAGTTGTAAGCAGAGCAAGTGCCAGATTCTCCACTTGTACTGCACATGCTACCCCAACTGTGGGGTAAGCTCCACAGGTGCTGTGTACCACTCACTAATTAAAACTGAAACTGCTTCTAAGCAGCACCGAGTCAGCATATTTACGTTCACATTAAGCTCACCTCAGTAAGTTACTGTTTCAGAGGTCTACTCCCCCCAAAAAAAAATCTCACAAAGGAAGAAGGGTCCCAAAACTAAATCTAAACTTAAAAGCCCTCTCTCTCTCTTTACCATAGTAATGGTGAGACTTCTGAAGTAATTAGCATATCTCCATGGCAGCCTAGTATCGCAGGGGAACTGATAATCAAGTACATAACCTAAAACCTTGTTTCTGGAATATACTTACTGTACAAGGAATATTTAGTTCATTTTGACTTTTTTATTTAATCATTTTGACTCAATTCCTGTTTTCTGATTTTTCCTAATGTTAGGTTTCACTTAGCAGGTCAGTTATGAAAACCTACAAGATAACCCAACCCAACCGCCAGCCCACGGTCCTTCGTGATTTATATATATATATATATATATATATATATATATATATATATATATTTTTTTTTTAATGTAAGGTGTCTGGGGGTGCCCAGCCCTGATAACACTTCTCTTGACCCCTTCCCCTCCAGGTCTCCCACCCCTGGTCCCCAACAAGTCCAACACTGGGGTGCCTAATCTTAGTTTTTGAATGTATCTGTGATCAAGTAAAACATCCCTCAATGTTTTTTTTTTTAATCCCGTAAAAAAGAAAACCATCTGTTGATGTCTGTTGCACAGTTAGGCCCCCTAACCCAACCCTCCCACTCAGCACCCATCTCACCAAGCTCTTATTTACCCTTAAGGGGGTGCAACACTATAATCATCTCTGGACCTCAGACACGTCTTCACTCTTCAAAGCTGGACTACAAACTAAGGAAATCAGATATGCGGTTCAGTGTATTTCAATGGGGTTTTTAACTTAGTGGCATAACTTGGCTATATTTGAATATTTTTTTGCCCCAAATTTTCAATATTTCATTATTTGGGATTCTACCTCATGAACAATTGCAGTGAAATTAGGCAAATCTATCCTAAAAGGTGATTTCATGGTTGCTGCATGAAATCACCTTTTGGTAGGAGTTGAACATTTTCTCCACCTTTGTTCATGAAGTGGGGTCATAAACAGCTGTGTTGAAAATTTGGCATACAAATATTAAAAACCAAAGTTCTGAGCCTGTGTTGAAATTTGCAAACACAGGCTAATAACTTTAGTAATTTTCAATAGTTTGACCCCAAATATTCAATTCAGCCATTTTTTCACAACACTCATGAATGTAACAGGTAAGCAATAAGACACGATGGGGTGTGCATTAGACATTTCTAATGCATGGCTAGGGGGACGTAGTGAGGCACGAGGTCACAGGCTGAGTGCGTCCAGTCCCCTAGCCGTGCATTAGAACTGTCTAATGCACATCCCCGGAGTGGCTTATTGCGCTTATAAAATGGGCTTGTATATTCTAAATGGGGGTTCCAGTTTTAGCTGTACATTAGACACATCTAATGCATGGCTAACAACCAATCAGATTGATTGAAATCCTTTGCCCATTTTATAACTGTAATTTTTCAAATCCTGGCCAAAATGTGTTTTTGCATCCCAAAAGGTGATTTAGCAGTCACTGTGTGAAATCACCTTTCAGGCAGGAGCTGAAAAATTTCCCTGCACTTGTTCAAGAAGTGGTGTCATAGGAAGGCTATGATAAAAATTTTGGGCAAAAATATTAAAGAATAACAAAGTTATGAGCTGACATCAAAATTTATGAATGCAGGCTCGTAATTTTGGTAATTTTCAATATTTTGACCCCAAATTTTCAACATAGCCATTTAATCAACATCACATAAATTGATAGCTGTCATTTTCAAATCCTGGCCAAAATGTTTCCGCCTTGTGGTACAAAATCACCTTTAGGCAGGATTTAAAAATATTCTCCGCCCTTGTTCATTAGGTGTGCTCATAAGAAGGCTATGTGGGGTCTATGAAAGCTATGTTAAAATCCGGTGCAAAATATGAGAAAAAGCGAAGTTATGAGTCTACATTGCAATTTTTCAACACATGCCCGTAACTGGTAATTTTCAATATTTTGATCACAACTTTTCAATACAGCCATTTTTTGGCACCACCTAATGAATGTGACAGCTGTCATTTCTCAAATCCTACCCAAAATGTGTTTTAATACCTGTGGTGCAAAATGATGTTCCAGCAATTGTTTTGTAAATAACACCTGTCATGCTCAGAAGGAGTGGTCATAAAAACATCATGTTGAAAATTTGGGATAAAACTGTGAAAAAATTGGTATAAATGCAATACCAGTGATAAACATTCAGCATTGACAAATGCTTGTTTTTGTATTTATTTACTCTACTTGAGTGTATTAACTGTAACAAGTTTGTATGCACCCAGCTGCTGAAAATGTTCTCCAAAGGACCCTCTTTAAAAGTAGGTGGTCTGCCCAAATAAGGATATCCTAATAAGTAAAAATTCAATATGAAATAAATAAAAATTCCATCTCACCATGTTCTGACCATCACGTTCTGGGCATTGCAATTATCATTCTTGCTTTTCTCTGTTTTAAGAAAGTTACCCCCCCCCCCTCAGCTCAACAGAGACATAAAGCAACTAATCTTGAACAAGAGGAAGAAATGACTGCTTGAAAGAGATGGATTGCCTTCAGACCAGAGAAGTGAACACAGCATCACTGATGGACTGCAGGACTAGAATTAAGAACGCCAATAAAAGGCTGAATGCTAGGATAGTAGTAGGAGCTCCAAAACCATAGCCATCTCCCAGTATATAAATGAAGGAGGAAGGTAAAGTAGGAGACTGGGCTCCTGAAAATGGGAAGACAGATAATGTTGTGAGAGCCAGGGGCAGTGGTTAAGAAGCTGAATGAATACTTGGTATGTTGTTCACTGGAGAGACCTCAGTGGAAAGAGGATGCTCATTGGACAGGTTCATGCTAGCATGTGTAGCCACAATGTAATCTGTAGACACCACACATACCCAGGTTGCTGATTACCTGGCAAAGATAAGCCATTTAAGTCCCAGGGGGCTTATAGGAACATCCCAGAATCATGGCTGAACTAAATGAACAATTGGCTGGGCCACTTGCAGTAATCTTTCATTAGTCTGTCCAGGCAGGTGTTATACCAGTGGAACTGAAAGTGTCTAGTATTGTTCCCACCTTCATGATGGGGTAAGGTTGGACTAGGGCAGTTACAGGCAAGTCAGCTTGATATCTGTGCTTAACAATTTACCAGAAACCATTATGAAAGGCAACATAATGGAGCACTTGGTTGATGCCAATGTTCTTGCGCTCTCAGCATTGCTGGTGGAGAGTCCTACTTTGAAGGGGCAACCATGGAAGTGGACAGGGCATGGTGAAGAATTAGTCAATCTGGACTTCAGCAGGGCCTTTAACACTATGACAAATGACAGGGTTCATAGATAGATAAGAGTCATACACAAGATAGATTGTTAACTGGCTTTGGGATAAGAAGCAGAGGGTTTGGATGAATAGACATTACTGGAAGTGGAGCTGTGCTCAGCAACATCACTCAGAGACCAGAGTTGTTGCCATGCTGTTTAGTATTTTTATCAGTTGATCAGGAAGCTGGCTCTCCAGCAGGCTACTTGAGTTCACTAATGACCCTAAGCTGACCAGGATGGTGGACTTTGAGGATATGAACAAACTTCAGGTGGACTTGAACTGGCTAGCTAGATGATTGATCTGACTCCTGGAGTCTGAGATGGAATATTGGTAATGCAAGGAGTTACACTTGGGAGGAAAATCGGGTAGAACCTATGCACTGTGTGGGACTTCTCTTACTGCACTGAAGGAGGAAAAAGACCTAGGGGTTATAATAGAAAAGTGTCTGAAGTATGACGTGAATTGTGCAGTCACTGTCAAGAAGGATAGCAGGATGCTGGAGTGCACCAGATGGCAGTTGAGGGGCTGACAAGAAGAGCAGGGAAGCAATGTTGCCACTGGTCAGACCTTATTTAGAATACTGTGGTATTTCTGAGCACTTCAATACAAAAATGATACTGAGGCAGTCAAGAGGGTGCAACTCAAGGCCACCAGAATGATATGATGATAAAATCTATGGGGAGCAGACAACGGTTCATGACATGTTCATCCGGGAGAAAAGGAGACTGGGGAAGGGGGTACATGATCTCCATCTTCTGCATATTCAAGGGTATTAACAAGATCAGATAGACAAAATTGTATGATCTGGTGTGTTCCAGCAGGATGTATGGTCATGCCCACGAAGATCACAGGTGGTAATAAATATGGGGGATGTTTTAGTAGAAACGTCTTCTCCCAGAGGGCAGAGAACCTATGGAACAGACTACAGTACTAGTGGAGACAATAGACATGAAGACTGTATAGACCTTCAAGGTAAACCTGTACAATTCTCTGATTACTAAGGGAAATTAGAGGGTGTGTGGGTATCCATATAAATTAGTCTATGTTTGCAAAGCATATTTAGTAATCTCTGCTTATAAATCTGGGTTGATCTGCTGGACTTAGAACTCATTCTGACCTTAAATTAGTATGTTATTCACAATGTTTACTACTAGATGGCTCTGATCTGCACAGATTGCTTTTTCTCATATGCAATGCTACTGGCTTGGGACAGGAAAATCTTTGTCTACTGTAATGTCTGTGTAACCCTAGATGGCGCTATCCCAGGGGCTACTACCCCTGCCTGATTTGCCACTAACAGGTTGGGCCTGGATCCAATGGCGGTGCCTCCACCCAGAGGTCAGGGTTTGCAATAGTTAAACTTACTTGGTCACAGCCCTCTGGGACACTGCAACCCCTTTCTTCCCACTAGTGGCCCACACAATATATCAGAATTACCTTCACAGTATACACTTACCCCAGGACTAGTTCCGCACTGGGACCTCCTGTGAAATAAGATCAGTGCAACAATCACAGTACAGTACTTTAACATAGACAAATACCTCAGGCAGTATAACTTTGCTGAAACAAGCAGCTCTGATTTATTTAGGGGATATAACAAGGACAGGGGAAATCAGGTTAATTAACTTATCACTTTACTATCTACCCATGGCTCTGTGCAGGCCTACTCCCTACCAGTTACTGTCCCTGGGTACCCAAGCCCTAGTGCTAGTCCAAACCGTGGCAGCTGGTAGGGCCTTTCACACAGTGAAAAGAAAAATTAGTTTAAACAGTCAGCAGTACAGTGATTCCATTTGGATTTAATGGCAATTCAACAGGGAGCGACCCTGAAATAGTACTCACGACCTCCAAACAAGATAAGGGTCCTTCAACGTCAGCAGGGCTACTCTTGAGCTCCACGAGACTCTTCACACATTTATATGGTAAAAAGAAAGTACTATACCAGGCAGGCTGCTTCTCTATCCCGATCGCAATTACTGCACAATACCGGAGAACACACAGCAGATTCAGTTCCTGACAGACCGAGTGCAATTCAACAATTTCTCCAGTCTTCTACAGGGTGAGCCTGGTTTCTACTCTTCAGAGATCCTTTGATTCTTTTCACAGGGCCAGTTCAGTCCTAACAAGCAGTTACAAGCTGCAGACCGGAACTCTGGGCTTTACACCACGTTTTTGACTGAAACTGTGCACTGAAGGAGCACAGGGTTTCTTTCCCTTCACTGCCAGAGCTAAAACTGAAACTCCAACAGACAAAACCAGGCACTTCCTTTGAGTTCCTCCCAGTTCTTGACTGGATTGGCTGTCACTCACAATAGACTGCTGCTGTTGGTCCAAAAAGGCGCAAGTCTAAACTACATCTCCCAGAGTCACTGCCCATACAATCCTCTTGTGGCTGGCTCAGATTATGAGTCCAAGTTCTGATTCGTCCAAGGCACCATTTTAGAGCTAGCTTACCCACACTGATTGGTCCAGTTCAGCAGCTCAAAACCAGAATGGGAACTAGGCAGACACAGTTCTGACTGCAAAGAAAGCAGGTTAGACAAACTGTAATTTCATTATTACTGTAAATGATTTCTGGCAAACAGTTACATCTTTCAGATAGGTTCCTTTGCACTCCTAGTGACTGCAAAAATGGAGTGAATTGGCAGCAGCTCGAGTGGTACTCAAACAGAGAAGCACACAGTCCCCCCATACAAACTAATTATGTCTGCAAGCAGACAACTCTTAAAGAGACAGTACCAGAGGCTCTAAAAACACTCACTGATAAATGGCTTAAACGCCAAACACCATTCAGGCTTGGAGCATTCAAGCAAGCTCCTGGAAGTCTTTTGGGAACCCCCATTTTCAGGGGGGTTACATCTGTCCTTCAATAGTTGGCCAGGTGGAAATCCAGCCTTTGCTGGGAATCCAAAGTCAGTAATTCTAGCAACTCAACTAAAAGGAAATTCCCCCTAGGTTGGGGGTTAAAATTCTCCATTGATTTTCATACTTGCTGCCCCACAGACCAGTACTGGAGGTCCCTATTGCAGATGTAATTACTCAGCACTGCAGAGATTGGTATTCCCAGCTTTCAGTACTGGAATGGACTACTTTGCACAGACTGTCTTTTCTCATGTGCAACACAGAAAGGACATGAGGCAGTAGAGAGGATGCAATGCTGGGCCACATACTGGATCAGGAGAATGGAGGAATCGATACATGCTATACGGGGAGGCTGGAGGCTCTTAACAAGTTCACCATAGAGAAAAGAAAGCTGGGAGAGGGATATGAGTTCAGTCTTCCACCTATTCAAGGGTATCGACAAGTTCAAACATATGGAGATGTTTGATTTGGTGGGCTGCCACAGGTCACAGGGACATGCCATTAATCTCAGGGGTAGTAAATGCAAGGGTAAGGTTTAGGAGGCACTTCTCACAGACAGCGGTGAACCTACTGTATTTATAATTAAAATTGTTACAGAATTTTCACAAGTATAACATTTCAGTGCATTCCTTGACGAAGCAAGACCCTTGGATGTACATCTCTAAACACCAGAATCACATATGCTGTGTGACAAGTTCAGGACATGCAATATATCCAGTACGCGTATAAATCCATCAGTCTGTGACATAAACATGCCAATTCAAAGAACGTAATAGAAGTGTGTGTAACTATAGTAAATCTCTAAAGGTTTGAAAAAAGCTAAGATTCTTGAACAATCTAAAACTTGTATTTCAGTAACAATTACCAAAATTGATTTGGAGTGCAACATTTTGGACTCAACTCTCAAAGGACCCTTAGATTGATACAAGCTGTGGCAAAAGACAGCTTGCATCAATGCCCAGTGCACCTGGGACCCTGTGCCCGATTCTCTATCAAGCAGGGTCCTGGCAGCAAAGTCCCTTGGTTTGCAGCAACCCTGGCCAAGCACTAAACATTCGGAGGGTTGGCCACAAGCTGTTGGGGGGGGGGGGGGGGGCTGTACACCACTCTAGCATGTCCCTGGTGTCTAGTGGCACCTTCCCCAAGCCCTGATCCCCAGTAATTGCAAGTAAATTTGCCCTGGTGATCTGCCCCCCCCAACCTCTGATCCCACATTATTACAAGTAGACATTCCCTGGTGATCTAGCATCCCCCCAAGCCCTGATTCCCCATTAATACAAGTAGAAAATCCCCATTATGAAATATTAACACATCCCTGGTGGTTTTGTGGACCCCCTTCCCTCCAATCCAGCAGGCAGTGTCTTCTCCCCTCCACCCAGAAGCAAAGCCAGTGACTGGCACAGCCCACCACTGTATCAAACTGTCAATCAAAGACCGCATATTGAATACAGTACAGCACTCATTGAGACATCAGTCAGAGGCTGGCCATGGTGGTGAGCAGTGGGCTGTGCCAATCGCTAGCTCAGTTTCAGGAATGGGGAACGTGGTGGTGGGACATTGCCTGCTGGGGTGGGGTTCACTAGATTACCAGGGATGTTTTAATATTTCATAATGGGGATTGAGCTGGTGGGTGGGTGCTAGATCACCAGAGAATTTCACTTGTATTAAGAGGATCAGGGCTTTGGGGGCACTAAATCACCAGGGATTTCTACTTGTATTAGGAAGGATCGGGCTGGGGAGGGGCGCTAGATCACCATGGCAGATTTACTTGTAGTAATGGGGATTGGGGCTTGGGGAGAGCTGCTATATCACCAGGGGATTTCTACTTGTATTAACAGGGAATCAGGGCTTGGGGGGGGGGCTGCTAAATCACCAGGGACTTCTTTTAGTAACAGGGGAATCTGGGTTGGGGAGGGGGGATGGCAGCACAATGCTGCACATTGCTCTACTGTCCCAGAGGGCCAATGTCCTTGCTGGTCTAATGATACTTAGACATTTGCTCTCTGGGAGAGGTTTGAGAATCCTGATTTAGGGGATTTGGAGCCCTGGGTCTGCCAAAAGTCCTAGCACCATGCTGCTGCCCTGCACGGATGGTGCAAGCCCCTTTGGTTCAAGCAGCTAGCAGTTGATGCAGGCTGCATTTGAGAATTGCTCCAGGTGCATCGTTTCTAAGGGGCACATTGTGCCATTCTTTGTGGCACAAGCCCTTGAACCATGCTGTGAGCTTCAAGAATCAAGTCCCTTGTGTTTAATCTATGACTGGATTGTACAGAAGATTCTACAGGCCACCATGCTGTAACCTGACCTTAAGAGTATAGTGAGGGGGAGCCGGCCCAGTGGCGCAGAGGGCTGTGATGCCGTGCACCTTACCTCTCACCATGCCGGCGATTTAGGTTTGGGAATGAGCTCAGGTTGCTGGTGGTTGGTGGTGGGAGGGGAAGAGTATTGAGCATGCAATGGACTGCTCTCCTCTCCTGGGTGTGGGGGGAAATGCTGTCTTGCTCCTTGGCTGCCACCTGGTGGAGGTCAGGTGGCATCGCCAGAGCTTAAGCAGCACAGATGAAGGGTCGTGGTTACATAGTGTGTGTGCGCCTTCACACGCACATGCATACGGCCCACCACGGCAAGGGGAGAAAACAGTGGAAAATGGCAGTCACAGGTTATATGAAGCCTTGCCTGCCTGCCCTTGCCCCACACTGTCGCAAGCTCACCCACCCTTCAAATCAGGATGCAGGATCTTTGGGTGGAAGAAGGATGGCTCTCCCTTTCCTGGCCCTGCCACAAAGGAGGAATCCATGCTGGGTGAGGGAGGCAGGGTGGAGTAGTCCTGCGCCCACAGGATAAAAATCTATTTAGAAAAAAAAAAATAGTGAGGTCTGTGTTTTGTTGCCATGTATGGGTAGATTTATCTGTCTATGAGGTAAATACTTCTTGTTGCACTGTCAGTATTGACTCCTTGTTATGTGTCCTTAAAGAGGTTAAATGTTTGGCATGAAAGTATACTGTGGGGATAAGTCTACACCTGGTGGCAAATGCACCCATTCAAAACTGGTCATTTTCCCCAGCTCTGTAAGCCACTCTGCCATTTCAGGAGTAGTCTTTTATCTCCACTGACAGAGATGTAGCCTCTGAAAGAGGAACTGTCAGCTCCCAGGAACAAAGAAGCGGAACTTTTAGGTCCCGTTTAGCAAAAATGCAAAATGTTTGAAATTGTTAATAACTTACAACACTATAATCTTTCTTTTATCTGGTTGATATTGCAAACCCCATGCTGGCCATGATTTTTCAGAGTTCTCCATGGCCTGCCTTCTAATGACATATTTGATGGATCAAGCCATGGTGACTCCTACATGCCAGTGTATGTTTCAGGAATAATTAAAACACATACATTGTGTGTTTGCACTTCTAATGCAGGTATCGATTACAGCACTGTAAAGTATTAATGAAATTCTTTTTCTATATAGGTTTTTTCCTCTCCTGGAGCCCTGGCAGGCAGCTCTGACCCTCCAGATGGAGGATCTTTCTCTCCGGTCCCACCGCTCCTGCCTGTCCCCAGAAATTCCCCCATGGCTTGCCTCCCACGGTGGGGCCAGGAAGAAGGTTGCCGGCTTCTCCCCGAGACCCAACCCAGAAGCCGGGCATAGCCTCGCGAGCTGCAGATCATCGCAGAGCCTGCCAGGCTAATTTTTCTGCCATTTCTCTTGTCCCCTCTCCTACCAATGTGTGACATAGAACATGCCTCCTGACCCATACTGCCCTCTAGCCATTGCCAGAGGGCAGTCAATGAGCAGGATGACATGTCTCCCTTCTGCCAAGAGAGGAGAACAGTCCTCTGGATGCTCGATCCTCTCTCACCCCTGCCAACACCCCAGTGGCCCGGGCTCATTCCTGAACCCGAGTCACCGGTGTGGCGCGAGGTGTAGCGACCAGCGCCTCATCCTCCAGTGCAACCTGGCTGGCTAGTTATTAATAAAATTCAAACATTTTGTGTTTTCATTAATTGGGATCTTAAGATCCTGCTTCTTTTCTCCTGGGGAGCCGACAGTTCACCTTTAAAGCCTTTGTAAGCCACCTTGTTGCAGCTGGTGCGATTCAGCCGCCTGCCACTGAGTCTTAATTTATGCCTAGCATTACCAAAGTGAGAGTTAGGGATAACTTGAGGCCTTGGTTGGAATACAGTGTCCAGTTCTGGTCCCCACAAAATAAATCTGGAATTAGGACCCTGGAGGGGATGCAGAAGATGGCAACCAGAATGGTCTCTGGCCTTGAAAAATCTGAGCTATGAGGAGAGGATAGCAAATCTGGACCTGTACTCATTGGAGTACAGAAGATTAAGGGGAAAGCTTTGTTTGCTGTTCAAATCATTTTTAAATGATGACTTATGGAATTGCCTGGGTTTTGAGATAAGGGAACATAGTCATAGTACAAGGGCTCATGTTTTACAAATCAAAGGGGAGACTAGTGTAACAAAATCAAAAAGCTAGATGGTATAGCCAAAGAGTGGCCAGTATTTGGAACAGGCTTCCATTGATGTTGTGGGAAGTAGTTCAATTGCTTTATTTAAATCTAGGTTGGACAACCAGTTTAAAAACACTGGGATATCAGCCTACCCTTTTGTGAAAAAGGGCAAACCTACAAATGGGCCCTTTTGCTCCCTGGGCTAGTAACCTACCTATGATACTAGGTTTTGACATGCTCTCTGAATTTGCTCCCAAAATGTTACCAATTTCAGGCTGGCCCATATTATATGTATTACTGTCCCCAGTTGGTGGTTACATCTCCTGCACTTGTCTGTAGGGGACAATCCCCATCCCTGGAGTTTCTATGGCATCCTATGCTACCTGTGCAATATTTTAAACTGCATAAATCAACTCTCAGTGTCCTTCACTGCTCTTTGGGGTTCTCTCCAGCACTTCTGCCATACTGTAGGTGTGGGGAGATATCAGTGCTCATTTCATTGCTCCACCATTTGATGATCAACTCATTGGGGTCCTGATAAAGGGAAAGCAAACTGTTATATATCTGCCTGCTCTGGGGTTAGTTATCCTTCCCTCCTCTACATTGTAGAACCAATAATTTTGGGCCCTGGAATCAGTAACATGGGCACAAGAGGGTGCCAGAGCATGTTGGAGCTAGAGGTATCTCTAGCACTGCTGGTTAAGGAGTGAGTATTCAGCCTGCAGTAGCCCAAAGGACTTAAGAATCCCTGCCTCTGAATTATAGTAAGTCTACTGTATTATGCACTTGATGGCTGCCTTTGACCATTCCTCTCCTTTGGTTGATATATTGTTGATACCCAGGACTGTGTTGTCCTTCAGAGGGAAGTGAGGTGCTTACTCTGGAAGTCATGTACCGGGTTTCTTACATTTCAATCAGTCCTTTTGAGATATTTCCAATGTGTTGTGGTCCTTCATATTTGGTGGGAGTTCACCGCACTGTGTGACTGAGGTTTTGCACCTTCCCAACATGGTAGCCTCGCAGTCTACCCACTTTGGCTGCTCTTCCATTGGGGTCTGTGCTGAGGATTACAATATTTGCAGCATGGCCTGGGCTATGTGCTGGAGGGGAAAATCCAGAAGTTTGAGACCACCTTTTGAGAAGTCCTGCACCAACTTAGCAAAGCTCAATCTTCTGGGGCCTTTACTCTACAAGAAAGGGACCTTCATGGAGTGCAGGGCCTTCACAAGTTTGGGGTTCAACTCTAAGGGCAAAATACCAGGTATATATTCAATCTTAGGGGCTTCCATCATTTAAAAAGTCTGTGTTCTGCCCAAATGTGAGAGGTGTAGGCAGCTCCTCCTTGCTAAGTTGTCATCCAGCTGTGCTATCGGGGGTCTCTGTTGATCTTGCCCACCCTCCCAAGATTCCATGAGAAATAGACACCCAGGTATTTAAGGTGAGTTGGGGTACACTGTAGACCCCAAGAGAATAGGGGTAGCTTGTGTACTCTGGCTAGAGGTAAGAAGAAAAGATTTAATAACATTTACTTTTATCTGTAGAGCTGGCCATAGTTTTGTGTCAGGATTAACAGGGCTGGAATCCATTTGTTTCAGCACACTAATGCTGGGACAATATCATTTGCATATGCCAGTGTTTTACACACCTCCTGTATGCTTATGCCATGGATGCCTGGGTGACTGTTGCCAGAAGTCTTGGAGAACTGGTTCTGGTGCCAAGACAAAGAGCAGCTGGGACAGGTGACAGCCTTACCAGGTGCCCCCACCAATGGAAATGCTGCTTACACCATTTCATTAGTGACAACATCCACCATGGTCCCCTGGTAGAGCATTGTAACTCAGTGAAGTTCTGGGCAAAGCCAAATCACCTAGGATATGAAAGCAGTATCCCCATACTACCCTACTGAATGTCTTCTTTACATCTAATGAGAGCAGCACTGCTTGGGGAAGGGGGAGTACCACTTTCCATATTAGATTTACAAGGTGCCTGATGTTGTCCACACCCCTACAGCCAGAGATAAAGCCCACTTGGGTTTTACCCATCATGGCTGTGATAACCTCTCTCAAATGTGACATTATTTTGGCAAAGGCCTTGCTGTCTGTGATGATCAATGAGATGGGTCTATAGCTACTGCAAAGGGTTATATCCTTTCCTGGCTTGGGGATGAGGGAGCTCTGGGCCATGTACATTGAAACTGGTAGGGACTCAGTCTGACATGCTTCTGTAAAGGCTTTTGCTAGGGGTTCCAAGAGTATCTGCTTGTAGTCATACAGAAATTCAGCTAGCAGTCCATCTCTTTCAGCTGCCCTACCTGAGGGCTCAGTGGTCAGTGCTGCCTCCAACTCCTAGTGTGTGTGAAAGGCCTGTCCAGTTTTCCATGAGCTGAGTAGTGAGCAGTGGTAGGGCAAGGGGTCAGTGAAAGAATTTAGTTCAGCTTTCGTTGCCATAACTTCCTTTGCATAAAGAGTTCTTTAAAAGTTGATGAAGGCATCATGTATGTTTTTCACATCTCTGAGGAGGGTGTCATCCTGTTTCTTCATGGAAAGCATTCTAGACTTCTCTTGCTTCTTTTTAAGTTGATAGGTTAGGAGATGCCCAGGTTGTTCATCTGTCTCTGAGAAGGCCTGCATGAGTCTGAAAATGCAAATTCTGCATTCTGGTGAAGGCGGAGGTTTATCGTGTACCTATCCTAGTTATTTCTGCCAGCAAAGGACCTTTCTTGGTGGCTTGCTTGTGAACATCTGTCTCTATCCCTATAAGCGCTGCTACTGGGCCTCCAGATCCTTGAGCTTAGCCTTCTCAAAATATGATGGGCCGATTCTCAAAACCTTTAGACTGACACAGGGACTTAGTGCCAGGAGTTTGACTACATCAAATGCAATTCTGAAAAGCAGCCTGCATCAAATCAAATGCAGCTGGGCCAATGTCCCTTGCACTAAGATTGCAGCAAGCAACCAGGTGCACCAGATTGCGATGGAGGCATGCACCATGACAGGACTGCAACATCCACTTTTTGGGATTCTGCAAGTACTGCCGTGGATGCAGCAAGGGGCATCACTTAGACCAGATAGGAGCTTGTCAGTCAGTGAGTGCATACTGTATACAGTACATGCTCCGTGACAGTTCTGTTGGTGGCCGGTCATGGTAGTGAAAGGAGCGATGTGCTGATCACCGGCTCGGGGTTTGGGATGGGGGAGACCGAGGTGGTGGGGCACTGTCTGCTGGGGTGGGGGTCCAATAGACTACCAGGGAATGTGACATATTTGGGGGAGATCGGGAATCAGGGGGCTGCTTGACTACCAGTGATGATCACTATTTCTGGGGGATGTCGGGAATCGGGGAGGGCTGCTAGACTACCTGGGTACATATTTGCCGATATCTGGGGAACTTTGGGAATGGCGGCCTCTAGACCATCAGGGCACATGACTATACTGTTCTGTGCATTACAAGAGGCATACTATACAATGCGCATGCACCCTGCTGGGTGCCTTTAATTACGTGGCTGTCACACAGTCTCCTGACCTCCCAATGACACCTCCCATGCCCCTTCACCACCTGACCCCCTCTAGTCCTTCTGCTTCCCCACCACCCAACAATTCCAGTGCCACTAGTGTTGCACCAGGTTGGGGGGGGCAGATCCCTGCGGCACTTCCTGCAGGAGCACCACCTGTTTGGCACAGTGGGCAACTTGAGGCAAACCTGGGGAGTTTGGTGCTGGGACCCTATTTTTTGTAGAATCAGGTGCTGGGTCCCTGGCACACCCAGGGTTTGCCACACCCCTAGATCACTGCAAATTTCAGCAATTTAGGGGTTCTTTGAGAATGGGACCCAATGTGTGGCTAATGCATCTGCCTCTGATGATGGCTTTAGGAGCATCCCTACGGGTTGTGGCAGATGTACAGTGGCGTGAAAAAGTATTTGCCCCTTTCCTGATTTTCTCTATTATTGCATATTTGTCACACTGGATGTTTTCAGGTCTTTAGACAAAATATAATATTAGATAAAGGGAACCTGAGTGAACAAATAACACTTTTTTTTTACTTATTTCATTTATTTAATGAAAAAGTTAACCAACACCAACTGGCACTGTGTGAAAAGTAATTGCCCCTAGTTAAATCAACCCAATTAAAGGGATAATTAGAGTCAGCTGATTGAACACAGCCAGGCTTGATTACAGCCAGCCCTGCTCAATATAAACCTCACTTATTTTGGCCCTTACCATCAGAGTCATGTTGCCAGCACAAAGATTCAACAAGCACATTATGCCATGATCAAAGGAGTTCCTGAAAAGATCAGAAAAAATTTGTTGCCCTCTATCAGTCTGGAAAGGGTTACAAAGCTATTTCTAAGGCTCTGGGACTCCATCCGAACCACAGTGAGAGCCATAATCTCCAAATGGAGAACACTTGGAACAATAGTGAACCTTCCCAGGAGTGGGCAGCTTGCCAAAATTACTCCAAGGGCGCAGTGTAAAATCATCCAAGAAGTCTCAAAGGATCCTAAAACAACATCCAAAGAACTGCAGGCTACTCTTGCCTCAGCTAAGGTCAGTGTTCCTGACTCCACAATCAGAAAGAGACTGGGCAAAAATGGGCTTCATGTGAGAGTAGCAAGGCAGAAACCACTGCTAACCAAGAAGAACATAAATGCTCGTCTCTCATTTGCCAAGAAGCACCTGGATGATCTACAAGCTTTTGGGAAAATGTTCTATGGACAGATAAGTCCAAAGTGGAACTTTTGGACAACATGGATCCCATAATGTCTTCGTAAACAAAACACAGCATTCCACAGTAAGAACACCATACCAACAGTCAAACATGGTGGTGGTAGTGTGATGGTGTGGGGATGCTTTGCTGCCCTAAGGACCTGGATGACTTGCCATAATTAAAGGAACCATGAATTCTGCTCTGTACCAGAAAATTCTTAAGGAGAATGTCCAGTCATCCTTCCGTCAGCTGAAGCTGAGCGTAGTTGGGTCATGCAGCAAGACAATGATCCAAACACAAAAGCAAGTCCCACATCAGAATGGCTAAAAAGAAGTAAAATTAAAGTTTTGGAGTGGCCTAAGTCAAAGTCCAGACTTAAACCCAATAGAGATGCTGTGGCAGGACCTGAAACGAGCAGTTCATGCTCGAAACCTACCAAATGTTACTGAATTAAAGCAGTTCTGCGAGGAAGAGTGGGTTAAAATACCTCCACAGCGATGTGAAAGACTGATATTGAATTATAGGAAGTGTTTGGTTGCAGTCATTGCAGCTAAATGTGGCATAACCAGTTATTAAGTGTAAGGGGCAATTACTTTTCACACAGTGCCAGTTGGTGTTGGTTAACTTTTTTCATTAAATAAGTGAAATTAAAAAAAAAAACAAGTGTTATTTGTTCACTCAGGTTCCCTTTATCTAATATTACATTTTCTCTAAAGACCTGAAAACATCCAGTGTGACAAATATGCAATAATAGAGAAAATCAGGAAGGGGGCAAATACTTTTTCACGCCACTGTATTCAAGAGTATATTGATATCTAGAAATGTTCTAATGGCCTCTTCTAAGTCTTGCAAAAGTTTGAGTCCTTAAGAATGTATGTGCCGAGGTGCTAATGCCCCTCCATGGGGATGTGTACACTTGTAGGGAGCCTCATGAAGGAGACTGGTGCATAATCCAAGGAAATTAGTGCCGCTGTGGCAGCATTCAGCACAGCATGTGCCCAGGTATCTGAGACTAACAAGAGAGTGATCCTGGAAAAGGTCTGATAGGGATTAAAGAAAAAGGAGTAGTCTCTATCCATTGGGTAGCCCACACACCAGCCTCAGCTGTTGTTTCAAGTCTGCCAAGGTGGCAGAGTTAGGGTGGCAAGCACTTGTAGGGGCCATGCTTCTGTATATGAAGTCACATAAAATGGTGTTCAATGCCCCACCCACAATGAGCTGACTCTGCTGGAGATTGGCTTGCATTTACATAAGTGTAAGGTAGAAACTAGCTTCCTGGTGGTTCAGGCTGTAAGCCTAATCCCTCTCCCCTTCCCTCAGGTTGCAACTGGAAACAAGTCCCAGCTCAGTGTGCCTTTGCTGGTCATCGGATTTTAAATAAATAAAATTACATAAGGTGGTTCTCTGTCCATATAGACTGCCATGTGTATCCCAACAATAGAGGGAAGTGTATGGGGCAAGTACATTAGGGCATGGGAAGGGGGTGCTAACTGTATATGTGCAGATCTGGCATTGGAGCAGAGGTGTTCTGCTCCAGATGAAGAAGTCTGGAGACACAATAATCCTTTTTGGATTTGCTACTGACACCCAGTATCCTGATGCCATTTTCCCAACACATAAGATCCCGACAGCTGGCGATGGAGTTTATTTAATGTTTCATGGGGTTTCACCTCCCACACCTCCACCTTACTTAATATAACAACTCCACTGCGGCATAAGTCTGATGTCGGGCATTGTGTGTCAGGAATGTGGTGTCGGCTTTTCCGCTTCAGTAAAATGAAAGCATACAGTTTGTTTTGCTGTCTCTCACTAGGCTGCCATCCTCCACTATCAGTATGATCTGGAATTGGTTATATATAGTTGGGGGTGCAGGGGCAGAGCCCCACATTTGCTCAGTTTCTTGTACTCATGCACTTCAGTTGTATAGATGTGGCTTGTAGCACAGTAAGTGCTTTTTCTATGTTTGTGGTATACCTAACTTGTGGTATTATTGCTGCTTGCTCCTTATGCTGCTGCTATGGTGTCGTTGGTCACAATGATTTCCGCTCTAATGTGGGTAACCACTCCCATGTACCAGCTCATATATCCCTTTGGGGTCAGTAGTAACTTTACTGAAAGAGCCACACCATGTAATTAAGGATTTCAGCTTTTTGGCCTCTGATTGCGACAAGAGGATCTCTTGTAAAAATACAATTCCCTACTCCCTCCCATCTGAGGTGGTGCAAGATCTTCCTACATTTGCAGGGGGAGGGAATGTCTTTAACATTCCTTAATAACCATTTTAGTGGGCGACAAGGCATGGGATAGAGTACTGTACATAGACAGCAGAGAGTAGTATCTTGGATATGCTGAATGCATTGCTTAAGGTTCAGATTGCATGGCATAATACAGCTACACATACCCTGAGTCACACCTAGATGTCTTTTACATTGTGTAGTGACCTGGTGTATAAAAGGTAACCAATAGTTACTTGATACACCAATCCTTTTTGCCTCAGTGTAAATAGAATAATAGATATAATTGCTGGGTTTCCCTTTTTCGCCTCAGCAATTATATAAAATAAAAAGCTTGAGGTGTGTCCTCGGTTCGGTTTAGTTTTAGCCCAGTGCTGAGATTTGCCGTATTTTAAACTCATTTCTCTTCCTTTGAGCAGGTCTTTGTGTGTTTACAGTGTATGGGGGGAAAAAAGAAAAGAAAAGAACTTACCGCCGAGTTCTTCTGGTGGTTCTGTTTGAGGCGAAATGGGCGTTGAGGCGGTCTGGACTGGTGCGGCGCTGCTGCCTGAGCATTCGCACAGCAAGGGAAATCATGCACTTGTTTGCTGTTATAAACACTCCTTTATAATGGCAAATTACGCCACGGTTTCCCTATGGGAAAAAGGGGAAGCCGGTTATTATAAGGCAGTAATACCATCGAGAGGTTTTTGGGACATGGAACCTCGAGAACGAAGCTCGAGAGGTTTTAAAGTCCTCAAAACCTCGAGATGGTATTATTGACTTGTAAAACACTTATCTTTGTGTTATTTTTTGTAATATATGGATCCACTGATAATACTACAGTTGGAGATGACCTTAAAACTGTAGTATTATCAGCACAAACAATAGTATTATCACTTGTCAGGATAGTATTATTGAGAGTAGTGATGTATTACTGGGAAATTTTTGTATAACTTAGTATAGTACTATTGAGGCTTATCCATATATTACAATGACTCTTAACGATTAGTAACACAGTCACAATAGGTAAACCATAATATTTAATAAACTCTATTGGTCTGAATGATGTAGCCTTGATGGGGGTGGAGATCCTCGATCCCACCATACCCTAGACCCTGTGCACATGCCTACCTTTGTTGTGGACTGAAGAATCTGTTACACCCCGATGCTGGGTGCCAGGCCTCAGCTGGTTGGGGAAAGTAAAGAGGGAGGAGGGTGGAGGTTGTAATTTTGGTCCTGGGCTTCATTCATAGGGGGAAGGGAGGTACTGTGCTCTGATCTAGCCTGTACCATCATATGTGCATCAACTGTTAGGCTGTGAATCTCATAACATTAGCCAAGGACTCTGTTGGCCTCCTCAGATTCAGCTGACCAAATATTTTTAGTGGGGTCCTACCTCATGGCTGTCTGCACTGTGGTGAGCTCAAGATTTGCCTTGGTAGGTTCAAGAGATGCTGATGATCCTGCTCTATCCCGTTATTGAGTAATATATATATATATATATATATATATATATATATATATATATATATATATATATATATATATATATAAAACCCCTAGGTGGCGCTCTTCTAAGGGCTTCTACTCCCACCTGTATAGCTTCGTGCAGGTTGAGGGGCCTGAGTTCTGTAAATGGGTGCCTCCAGCCAGAAGAATGGTATTGAGGTAGCTTAACTGGTCTGGTATAGTCCTCTGGGATGCTATAACCACCCACCAACCCTTCTAGCTGCCTGAGGAATAACACAATGGTACATTCACAATCAGTAGATGGTGATAATAATGTGCTCACACCCTTTTCACTTACCACTAGGGCTAGATCTGCAGCAGCTGCCCTGGAGACCCCCTGGAAAATAAGATCAGCAATGCGTCAATACAATCTTACCACTGTAACCCAACTAAAAATATGCACACTAGCCAGGTTAAATGTAAAAAAGACAATCAGATTTATTTAGGGAAGTGAACAAGGGAGGGCATGGATCTATCAGAATGATTAGCAATCTGATTTAAATCAAGATTGTTCAGCATGCACTGTAAGTCCCAATTAGACAGTTCAACACCCTGGGTACCCAGCATGTTATGCAAGCTAGCCTGAAGCATTGCCTGGGGTGACCGGCATTGCAGCTGTTGTTGGGGCCCTTAAGAAAGGAAAACAGTTAAACATGCACACAACACAATTATTTGTAATCCAAGCCAGATGGGTCAGTCCGCTGTAGCAACCCAGTGAAGGAAACAATTAGTTGGTACCACAATGATTTTTGCTTTTGTTGCAGGGAGTAACCCTGATTTGTACTCACGCTACCAGAACCTGGGTGCAGAACAGGCGAGATGTAGATCTTGTGTTGATGATCTGGGAGGCCAGGGAAGCAAGGCCCAACATGGCTCACCAAAAATGGTCACTACCTGCTCGATGGTGTTGGGCAGGGGATGAATCCCAGGCCTGTCTTTCACCGAGAAGGTCTAGGCCGGATGGCAGGGCCCAGACAGGATGAACAGTTCTGCAACAGTTCATGATCTTTTGCTGGTGAAGCTTCCAGCTGGCGTAACAGATTTGACCATGGGGAACCAAATCACGACCCATGAAACACATTCAGCACATTTAAATCACTAACTTCTTTAAACAACAATTCAGATACAGTCTGGTTGCAAATTGACAGCTTCACTGCGCAAACCTGTGAATCCGAGACAAATTCTGTCTCAAGCTGGGCCAATTGTTTCTGGAGAAAGTCTTCAGTCCAAATCATAAGTCGCAATAACAAACTTCTTCTTTCTTCTGCTGCAGTTCCAAAGCTGGAAATTGGACAGGTCCAACTTCTGCATTAGGCATTTTGAACTACTGGAGAACATGGCAAGAAGGCCAGCAGAACCTCTTCCCACTGTTCCCCTATGCTTCTTCAGGGAGCAGCTGCTTGAAAGCTTGAGCTGATCACCATAAGCCTCCAACTCTAACTGACCCACTGCTTCAGGCAGTTCTGGGTATTTCCATTGTAATCCAAAAGGTTTGGTTGGCTGAGGGAACTGTCAGTCACAGCTTGGGCTCCCCCTCCAGACCAATTTATGTGCCAACAGTCAAAAACTACAAAACTACTGAATTTTCTTCCCACAAGACCCTAGGGACAGTCTCCATTTTAGGTCCCCAGTGGTTTGATTGTTCCAAATACTGGAAGTCCAGAACCTGACATGGTGGCTCCATCCAAATGTTCGAGCTGCAATAAAAGCAGGCTAGACAAACTTCTCTATCTTTACTATAACAGCAAATAAACAGTAAATAATCACAGTTCCTAACTAGTCTCACTCTGCATAGTAGCAACTGCAGAATGGAGCAAATGACATACTTTCTGGCGGTCACAAGCCCTAAATTACTTGGACCCAGCCCACACTAATTTCTAAACACATATTAGCTATGCTCTTAAAGAAATAGGGATGGAGGCTCAATATGGCACTCCACGTAATAGATATAACTACTTAAGCCAGGACACCAACCTGACAGTGGGCATTAAGGAGCCCAGGAAGACATTATAGTAAACCCCAATTTGTAGGGGTTCCACTCTTCCCTGCCTGGAAAACTTAGCGTCCGTGTCAAGTCTACACTTACTATAAAATTCTATATAAAGACATTATACGAAAATACATGCATGCTTCATTTGGCATGCCATAAAAGAAAAACTGGGGCATCAGTAAAATAACTGGTCATAAGTATTACTATACTTTTCCATTTACAATGGCATTTCCACAGTAACACATATTCATACATTTTCATAAACAGGTTAGCAGATTCAAACAGTCAAACACATTACTCTTATACTTCTTGTTTGTACCACCCCCTGTACACTAACCCACCTAGCTTAGGGTCCATCCTTATCAGTTACACTAGGGCTGCATGGGGCAAGGGTATCAGTACACTGACTGGAGGGTTTTACTAATAACTTGGATGTGGCAGAATAACCCAGTTTTGGAAGAGAGTTTTCAGAAATATACACACCCCTTTGTGAACTACATGTAATGAGAGATCTAACGGCCTTCCTGGGGAGTCATAACTGAAGTGTATCACTGGTTTTGCAGCTCTTCCAGATTTTCTGGGAGGGGCAGGCACAGGCTCAGTTCTTTCATCATTTGCATTTGGTTACTCAGTCCTGGCTCACTGCTTGCCAATAAGCCTACTTCTGAAGAAAGGGGTGCCTCTGCACTGGTTGTCTATTCCTGACTGGAAGCACTTTCAGCTTCTGGCTCTGTTAGTTCTGGTTCAACGATATTACTTTCAGTACTTGGTTCTGAAGAAATTACAGGTTCATCATCTAGAGGAAATTCCATTGAATCTAAATCTTGTAACACATTACTGATACTTTCAACATCATTATCATCATTAGCATTACTTTCCACAACATTTTCAGAGTCATTGGTTGCAAACAGTTCTGAACTTTCTGGTATGCCACGAGTGGTGCTTTTTGTTTCTGGTTCTCCTTCTTGGGGCTCAACTAATTCCACAAGACACAAGGAGTCAGCTGCATCAGAAAGTCACACTTTACACATCACTTTCAGGAGGCACAAGTGATGTGGAGAAGGCTAGAGGGTTAAACAGTCTTGAAGGTCCAGCTTCATCTCCAAGATTGCACATAGGGTTACCTTGTAACTACTGGCTCAGTTCATAGGACGGGTAATAGGGGCCTCACACTCACTGTCTTTGGTATACTTATGCTATGCCGAGTCTCACTATCCCAACACTGCCCTGCCCATGCAGTATTGCCCCAGGTTCAGAATCTGGATAGTGAGAATCCTGGCAATACTAAACCTAACAGACATTTCAGGCAGGGTAAGCGAGGTGTGATGGGTTGCTACTTACCCCTGCTGATGGTCTACAAATCCTGGTTGGATCCAGAGGCTGGTTGAGCTGCCCCAGTGGTGTTGAGGGCTAACCACTGACAGCTCGGCCAGCATGCCCTGGGAGGCCTAGGTTCTGGTCTCGCTGTGTCCATTTCTTTATCCCCCGTAACTAATGTTTTTTAACTCCTAGCTCCACTCCCCTCGGGTTGTTATTTTAGTTATGGGGGTGGGGCAGAGCCCCCCACATGGGGTTCGGGGCATAGCCCCCAATTGCATTTTGTATTATTCAATCAGATGCCTGACATTGTATTATTGGGCATCAGATTGCTTCGGAGTGTATATTTTAATACTAAACTCGGATCCTGTGACTCAGGATCTCGAGTTTAGGATAACATATATATCCCTGTCAGCAGATTTGGATCAGCAGTCCATTTCATTTAGGATATGACTGATAGAAGGCCTTGAATAGTTAACAGCTGAAGAGGGGGGTTAACTGCTTCTTTCTAGCTGCAGCCCTGGTTATGGGCCCGGGAGAGGTAGTGTCTGGAAGTGCAGACACAATGATAATTTGCCCAGTAGGTAACAAATGATTTCTGTGAATTGTCTTTACAGCTCATGGGTCATTTTCTGGACGCACTCTATAGACTGACAGCTCCTCCAGCTTGCTGACAACAATGTAGGAGATATGATGCCACCTATCGGCAATCTTGTGTTTCCCATGCAGTCCCAAATTTCGCAACAAAACTCTGTCTCCAGATTGCAGTTCTTGGGCCTTGACATGTCTGTCATGCCTTTCTTTGTTTGTTAAGTTCATCTTTGCCACCATGGTGTGTGCAATTGGTAGGCATGGTTTAACTGGGCCTTTAACTTTGAACTTACTGAATGTAATTCTCTGCTTTGACTCCATCAGAGGACACTCTAAAGCAGATGTCTACTGGCAACTGGGCTTCTTGGCCAAACATTAAGCGGTAGGGGGAGAACCCAGTGACATCACTTCTAGTGCAGTTAAAAGCATGGACTAATGTGCTTATCTGTTGGCTCTATTTGGACTTGTCCTGGGGATGGAGTGTGCCCAGCATGTCTAGCAGTGTTCGATTGAACCTTTCAGGCTGTGGATCCCCCTGGGGTTGATAGGTGGTGGTTCTGGACTTCAGCACTCCCAGAGAGAGCATTTCCTTGATCAAGTGGCTTTCAAAGTCACTCCTTCACTGGAGTTAATCCTCTGGGGAGCACAATAATGGACAAAGAACTTTTCAATCAGGACCTTTGCCACTGTGGATGCTTTCTGGTCTTTGGTTGGATATGCCTGGGCATAATGGTGATTACTGCCCAAAACAGGAAACCTTTTGAGATAAGGCTATGACATTCATTAGTGGGGATTTTTGCAGCAGAATGGTACACTTTTGTGCATCAGCAGGGCTCTGGCTGCAAATATTTGGCAGATTTTATAGAGGATGGATTGGAGCTCTGAGTCTAGGCATCCATTCCTGTCCACAGATTACTCATGCACCCTATGGTGAATCTATTGAATAGCATATCGACAGAGTCCATCCAGATCTTGAAGGTAAACCTGGATAAATTTCTGATTACCTTGGGAGTTACAGTGTAACCTGAGTAATAGGGTGGATGAGGTATCCCTATAAATTAGTACATGTATGCGCACCATACTTTATTAATCCCTTATTATAAAGTGTGGGGGATGGGAGGGGACTTATAGACTTAGAGTCTCTTCTAACTTTAAAATATTATGGTACTATAAGAGTAGATCTTTAGTTCTTTATACAAGTCAAGCAGCCAGGCACATCTAATAACACTTGCACTATCCAAATGAAATGCTTAGAAGACATACTAATTATTCAGAGTTAGGCTGCTCCAGTGGTCCAGTGGATAAGGCCTTTGCCTTCCACATTGGGGACCACAGGTTCACAACTTGAACCCCCAGTCCTGCCTGGCAGCAGCAAGACTTGGGGAGGCAGTCCAATGGACACACTATCTACTCCAAGAGGGTCTTCTGCACTCCCTGTGAAATGCCTTCCCCTAATGTTCTAGGGGGAAGGGAACCATTCCAAAAGGAAACCCTTCAGCTTCACCTGCATTGCCCCATGCTGATGGGAGGGAGGGGCACTTAAACAAAGCCTGCTCCTTTACCATTCAGCTATATATAGGATGCTGGGTTATAGGCTGTCATGGGATCCAATTTTAGGGAGTATGGCAGGTAAGAGGCAGAAGGTGAGAGGCCATCCAGGGAGAACACCCAAAAAATAATAAACTGAATAATGAAAAGAAATGTACAGACATTTTAACTCTTACTATTCTCTATAATGATGCACTGTAATAAAGATATCAAATGAGGTTGAAGTATTATTTGCCAAATCATATGGGTAGCGATCTGCTCATGTGTACTGCACAGTAGTATGAAGTGTGTCACATTGCAGTGAGCCTTCTTGTTTCTTTTACTTGGGATGTTAGAAAAGTCAAGGAAAGTATGTTTTAATATGTCCTACTAGAGTATTATTTTAAAAAAAAATACATTCAGTAAGTCAGTGTTGCAGCATACAGCTTCAAATGTAAATACAGGTGACACTAGTGTTCGACTTCTGAATGAGTGGTGTGGCGTTTCTAGGGCTTGAATGCTTGCCTGAAGCACTGTTTCTGCTACTGTAGCTGTGGCACTGTCTTTTAAGACAAGGAAATGTACTTACACTCTAATAAATTCTTATTTTCTGCTTTGAGAGGGATTGCTGGCATTTGGGTATTGCTACAGTATTTCTACTTCAGATAAATGTTCAAACCCTAATAACACCACACAACACATATCAAGAGTTAGTAGAATTTGTACCGTATCATTGCTCTTTCCTACTTTTTGTGTCCTTGCACTCAACCATACTGTAACTGATGCTTTAACATAATTATTCTTCAGACTATTGTCATTCTTTTTAAAAAGGATGTTTAATAACAAATGCATACTCATTATTATTGTCATTGGCAGCTTTCATTCAGCTTTTCCAGTACTGTGTTTTTTGTGCTAGGCAGTCCCCTGTATCCAAAGGCACAACCTCTCTCTCCCTGGCTCTATTCCCAGCAGTCCCACGTGTCATGTTCTCCTCTCCCCATCCCCATCCAGTGCCAAGCACGTCCTGGCATCCCATTAAATGTATAATATCATGACTTTAACTCTCTCAGTATTGATATGTAATGCAGTTCTGTGTAGAGATACGATTATGGTGTTGCCTCATACATTGCATATTCCCATTACGACTTATGATTTTAGTGCCATCCTATAAAATTCATAACATTGTGCAAATAACTCATCTTAACACTGATACTGTACTAACAAACCGCCTTTAAGACACATGGTTATGAGGTTGTCCCAGTAAATTTATAATGTCAAGCAATTAACTCATCTCAACATTAACAACTAATGTAGTACTGTTAAGATACATGATTATGGTATTGTCCTATTGCATTTGTAAGTTCAAGCAATTAACTTCTCTCAGCTCTGATATTTAATACACTACCATTTAATGGGAATACTCATTTGTCTAAGCTCTGCACATACAAACATATAAAATTGTCAGCAGAAATCCATTATAGTCTATTGAGTCTTCTCAGTGCAGTTCATGTTTTTGATGTTATATGGTATTCCAACCCCCTCTTCTGATACTCTTACTCTGTCCATGACTTTATCCCACCCCCTGTTAAATACCTAACCATTTACATCATCCTCCAGTAGTCTGTTCCACCCTGCTACCATGCTCTCTGTGACGAAATGCCTCCTGGCCTCTTTCCAGAATCTTCCTTCTGCCAGTTTGCAGTTATGTACCCTCATGTTTCCACACCCAAGTGTGGGGTTGCCCCCAATTAGTATATTAAGTGTTACATTGAAGTCTTTAGCTAACCTGATGTCCTGAAAAAGATTAATTCAGTCTAGTTGATTCTGCCATCACTCCGACTGGCCATTTCATAACTCCTGCTACTCCAGAAGCAACCCACAATTCCTTAATGCTGTCATCAATGGCAGGTTGCAGCTGCCATGGATTCAACTAAATACACTGATGAGTTTCATAAAGTTCTGATTGTTGCTGGCCCTGCTACATGCCTAAGCCTAAGTACAGGCTGGACAATGAAATAATTTTCCTCTCTTTCAGCTTCTATCCTAGGTTCATGAAGTATCTTATAATTCAGTTTCAATTCAGTCTCAATTTATTGCAAACATGTATAAAATCATGAAGATAGCTACATACGTAGAATTAAAATATTCTATCCATACATATGGACAGCACAATAAGATAAGCAGTAATAAACAATATCACAGCCCTTTATAAAACACAGGACAAATTTTGCAATCGAGTAAATAACTGGTTCACTCTGTGAATAAATTAGTGTAGTCATCCTTACATCAATGGATTCTGATATTGTACATTTGCTTAGGGCAGGTAATAATCAGTTCTTCCTTTCAAATTCAAATCATGTGCATTCCCTTAGTTTGTGGTTAACTATTCATTTAATTTCTGTACTACAGTTATAGTTATTAATTGATAGCAAGGGGTCCCCCAAAGCTCCACCAGCCAACAGATTTACAAAGTATATCAAGCCATAATTTATCTAGAACCTTTCTGTTTTCTGTATTTCTATTGTAGAACAGATAGTGAATAAAGTTCTGTTCTTGGATAGAAACAATATAATTTTGTAATTAGGAGAATTCTGACAGCGTAGATTTATCCTTTTTCAAATGATAATCAGTTATCCTATTAGTGTAGTTACTGTAATAGCACTTAGAACTATCTCCCTAGATACGTTTTATTCCATTTTTAGTTAAAAGCTTGTCTCGCTTGCCTAATCATGTATACTCCAGTTTAATTGTGCTCTCAGTACAGCATAGTTTGGGTAGTCTACAATGCTACATGTTCAATATCCTGACCCAATAATTATTATTTCTTTTTTATGCCAACATTTCAAGAGCATTACCTTTGATTTACACCATACAGTAGTAGTGGGAGCGTCCCTTGGCAGTCTCACAACTGTTCTCAGATAAGACATTTTGTCCCTTCTAAAGTTCCATTGAGACTGGTTGCACGCTGCAGATTTCATGATTCAATCTACTTTCATGTCACTGGGGTTTGTTATGAAAATTACTACTATCAGGGATTGCTTTCCAAGGGGCTACACTAGTCTATGAATTCATTCAGTAGACAGTAAAACCCACTGTTAACTTTTTTGTATGGCACACATCAACACATGTAAATCTATATATTTCTGGATTGAGTAATTCACAATCATTGACTTACTGTATTTTGTCCTGCTTGGCACTATTGGCTTTACATTGTCTGATCTGTTGTGCACTTCTTCAGTTTCCTGGTCTTGCTGTCTAACGTGCCACATAGTTTAGTGTCTCCAGGTAGGTCACCTGGGGCCAGTGACCATCACATGGTATGGTTCAATTTGGCCACTACATCTAAATCATCCCATTCCAAGGCAAAAATATGGGACTTCAGAGGAGCTGACTTTGATAAGATGGCCAACATAGTTAAGCTAGCCCTGGCAAAAAGAAACACAGAGGAGGGGGTACAGGCAAAATGGACAAGCATTAAGGATGCAATACTTGAAGCAACATCCCATTGTGTTAGACAGAAAAAGAAGTACAAAAGAAGAAGGAAACCACTTTGGTTCTCAAATACAGTAGCAGGAAAGGTCAGAGCCAAAAGGCTGGCCTTCAGGAAATATAAGGGAACACAGCGGAATGAAGATAGGGAGGCATACCAAACTGCCCTAAGGGAAGCAGGAAGGCAGTAAGGCAGGCAAAGTCCCAAACTGAGGAAACACTAGCATGAACAGTAAAAGAAGGTGACAAGACTTCTATAGATACATTAGTGAAGGAGAAAGTCCAGAGGGAGTATTGCTAAGCTCAAAGGAGAAAAGGGGAATGTGAGGAGGAGGACCCTAAAAGCATCTATCCTAAATAGATACTTTTGCTCAGTGTTTACTGAAGAGAAGGTAGGGCAGGGCCTACAGCTCAGCACCATGGACACAGGGGGGAGGGAGGTAAGCACTACTCCCTTCACAAAAGAAAGGGTCCTACAAGAACTCACTAAGCTCAGGGTGGACAAGACAATGGGACTTGATGGCATACATCTCAGGGTACTTAAGGAGCTAAGGGTGGAACTAGCAGAGCCATTAGCAAAACTGTTTAGTGAGTCTCTGAGCACAGGAGAGGTCCCAGAAGACTGGAGAAGGGTTCATGTGATCCCACTCCATAAGAGTGGTAGCAGGGAGGAGGCAGAGAACTACAGACCAGTCAGTCTTACCTCAGTAGTGGGCAAGATTATGGAGGCACTCCTTAAGGAAAGAATAGCGCAACACCTGGAATCCATAGGGGCACACGATCTAAGACAGCATGGGTTTACAAAAGGAAGGTCCTGTCAAACTAATCTCATAGATTTCTTTGACTGGGTAACCAGAGTGGTGGACCAAGGGGGAGCAGTCGATGTTGCCTGCCTTGACTTCAGCAAAGCTTTCGACATTGTTCCACATAGAAGATTAATAAATAAGCTGGGTAGGCTTGAGGTGGGTCAGAAGTTGGTCAACTGGGTGGCAAACTGGTTGATGGGCAGAAAACAGAGAGTGGTGGTAAATGGTATACAGTCAGAAGAGATGCAAGTCACAAGTGGGGTATCTCAGGGATCAGTCCTGGGCCAGTCATCTTCAATATCTTCATTAGTGACATTGCAGATGGACTAGAGGGTAAGGCTTGTCTGTTTGCAGATGACACCAAGATCTGCAACAGAGTAGATGATCCAGATGGGGTGGGCAGAATGAGAAGATATCTGGATAAACTAGCAAAATGGTCAGAAGAGTGGCAACTGGAATTTAATGCAAAGAAGTGCAAGATCATGCACATAGGGAAGAGAAACCCTGAAGCCACCTATAGGCTGAGAGGGGAGTTGCTGGCAGTCACAAATGAAGAAAGAGACTTGGGCATTATCATCACCATCACCGATGACCTGAAATCATCCAAGCAGACCTCTAAAGCAGTAGGTAAGGCTAGGGGGATGTTAAGGTGTATTAGTAGGAGTATCACAAGTCATAAGAGGGAGGTAATAATCCCTCTTTACAAGGCACTGGTTAGTTCCTATCTGAGTACTGTGTGCAGTACTGGAGGCCACACCTTCACAAGGACATTAACCAAATTGAGGCAGTCCAGAAAAGGGCAACCAAAATGGTGCAGGTACTGCATCAGAAGACATATGAGGACAGATTAACAGAGCTCAATATGTATACCCTTGAGAAAAAGGGGGAGAGAGATGATATGATCGAAACATTCAAACACCTTATAGGGCATTAACAAGGTGAAAGTGTCTAGCATGTTTAAATATAAGAAAAATAGCAGGACAAGAAGACACAGCATGAGACTAGAGGGAGGCTGATTGAGGGGGAATGTGAGGAAATTCTTTTTCACAGAAAGGATGGTGGATGCATGGAATGGTCTACCTCAGGAAATGGTGGCTATGAATACAGTGTAGGGCTTCAAACAGGCATGGGATAGGCATAAGGGAGCAGTACAGATGAGTATAAATAGATAGACCACTGACAGACAAAGGCCGATGGCACAATTATAAGGCAGAAAAAGAAATGGGCAGACTGGATGGGCCTTGCGGTCCTTATCTGCCATCAACTTCTATGTTTCTATGTTTCTGTGTTTCATTTGTGAAGAGACACATCTTGCCCTGTATTTCTTCTGCTATTTTGCTGGTGAACATATCGAAAATGACTGGTCCCAGGACTGACTTCTGCAGAACCCCACTTGTGATCTCCCTTTCTCCCAACTTGACGCCATTTATCATCACCCTCTGCTGTGTCCCCCTAACAAACTTTCCACCTATTTAACCAGGTCCTTTGCTGCTTCCAGATCCTTTAATGTCTTCAACATCCTTCTGTGTGGCACTGAGACTGGAAAAACGCAGGAGAGTCCATTGTCTTCACTGAACCAGGATGCTTGTTTGAAAATTTTAAAAAATAACCATCATAAATTCATTTAGATCTTCAGGTGGATTAAATTTTTCCCACCTAAAATAACCTTGTACATAGGTAGATTTTGATTTTTCAGTATGAGCCTAACATTTTGGAATGAAATTCTAATACATTTAAGACCATTAGAAGACAAAATCAGTATGCATAACATAAAAAAAAAATGGCACTGTGAACAATAAATAGTTGATTCTGTGTACTGTTCAGTACTAGAGGTGGGCTGATTCTACCTAGTATTATACCTGAGGTGTATATTTTCTTTTGCAGACCCTCCATTATTTATTAGTACTCCTGTAGATCTCTTACACTACCAGTCAAAAGTTTTAGAACACACCAATTTTTCCAGTTTTTATTGAAATTTACGCAGGTTAATGTCTCAATGCACTCTGAAATTAAAGCATAGAACAAATAAACAATTGGAGATAAAAAAGAAATCATAGAATCATTTTGTTTAACAAAATTTAATCTAAATTTTTGACTCATCAAAGTAGCCACCTTTTGCGGATATACTGTAACCGCCGAACTCACTCGTGGTATTCTTCCTACAATGGACATCAAATATTGTTTGGGAAGTTCTTCCCAACACTGTTGCAGAAGTTCCCACAAATGTGCTGCACTTGTAGGTTGCTTTGCTTTCACCCTTTTGTCCAGTTCATTTCTAACCAGCTCGATGGGGTTTAAGTCTGGAGACTGTGCTGGCCATTCCATGATTTGAAGGCTACCGTCTTGTTCTTTTCCTCGAAGGTAGTTCTTACATAGCCTGGAGGTATGTTTTGAGTCATTATCTTGCTGTAGGATGAACCCCTGACCAACTAGGCGTAGACTAGAGGGTATTGCATGGCGCTGCAAAATGCTGTGGTAGCCCTTTTGTTTCAGGGTGCCAGTCACTCTGTGCTGTTGTCCTGTGAGCCGCCTATCACGCAAGCTGTTGACTCTCAGAAACTTGTCTTCTGATTCTGTTGTAGCTTTGAGTCTGCCAGACCTCTTCCTGTCAGAGTTTCCTCCAGTTTCCAAGTGCCTTTTGATGGTGTAGGAAACTGTACTCACTGACACCTTGGCTTTCTTTGCAATTTCTCTAAAGCAGTTTTTGCTAACCTAATCTTTTTTTTTAACCTCTAGCAGTTTACCGCTTACCTTTGTACAATTTCAGGTTATTCACTGGACTTGAATTGCTTAAATTTCAATAAATACTGGAAAATGGGTGTGTTCTAAAACTTTTGACCGGTAGTGTAGATACATAGATGTTGATGGCAGATAAGGGCCTATGGCGCACCAGTCTGCCCATTTGTGCATGTAACTTTGCTTCTCTAGAACTGATCTGGCAAAATTCTGCTGTATGCAGATGACACCGTCCTCTTTTGCAGCCACCCAGACCCCACCCACTTCAGCTCAAACTCAAAAAAGCTGCACCGAATCAGAAGCCTGGTTCTCAGTGCATAAGCTGGTAATAAACTGTAAAATTGAAGGACATGGTTCTTAGCAGCTGCCAGAACAAGCATGCAGCAACCTCTGACTATCCTTAATCCTACAACTCTGGCCTAGATCAAATCATCTCTTTTAAGTATCTGGGCATCACTCTTGACTCAGTGCTCACTTATAATAACCACATCCACACTTTATGCTCAGTGAATAACTCCAGAATTGGCTTTCTATATAGGCACAAGCAGTGCCTGCCTCCCGAAGCACTACATTTGGCTGTCACCTCCTCAGTACTCTCTCTGGTAGATTACAGTATTGTCCTCTATGGCTCCACCAGCAGCACTGCCCTTTGCAGGGTCAAGGTGGCCCTAAATAAAGCCTGCCACCTTGTGACTGGAGTGAGACAGAATGACACATACCTGTGACTTCTACTGGATCTCTAACTGGCTGAACTTTGAGGAAGACTCCATTACCACACCTGTCTACTCACCAAAAAGGTTCTACTTGGGCTTTCCTCACCTGGCCTTCATAACCTCCTTCAAACCGCCCCCACCCACTAGGGCTACCCATCTCTCCTCTAAAGCCCTGTTGTTAGTTCCCCAGTGTAGGACATCCCTATGTCAACACCCTTTCTACTATAGGGCACCCCTCTGGATAAATGAACTCCCCCTAGAAACATCTTATCAATTGAGGGTCAGCATTTTAAAGTCTAGGCTCAAGGAGGTAATAATATCTGCCAGTAGTTGTGATTTCCCTTAATCAACAGCTTTGCTGAGAGACTGCACCCCCTTCTTTCTGCAGTCAATACCCACTGTCATCTCCTGCCTCCCCTTTTCCCCTAATCCAGGCACAGATGAATTCATGTTCTGTTTCACCTTTTTATTTACTGTGTTGTAGCTATTTTTATAAACATTGTCCCTACCAAATTGTAACACTGACTCTGGGTAACCTGCCCATTGTTTTTCTGTTACCAATTCTGACACTGTGTTACTAGTGTATGCTGTACTTATTTCATACAGTTTGTTCCTACAATATTGTTATACTGACTCTGGGTAGTCTGCCCATTGCCATTTCTGTAACCTGTTCTAACACGTGTAGATATTGTCATCTCTAACTTTTGTCTACCTTATGTTTTTTTTTCCAAGATGTGGAGCCTTTGTAAAGGAGTCTCTGACTCAAAGGGTTGTAATTTGATCTTTCAAATAAATAAAAAAATAAATAAGTTGTCCCCTTCCCTCAACTATCAGGATCCCCTGATGCCTATCCCATGCATTTTTAAATCCTGTAATCATTTCAGCAGCTAACACCTCCTCCAGCAGGGCAATCCATTTGTCCAACTCCCTCTCCATGAAGAAGTACTTCCTCATGTTCTCTGTGAACCTCCCTCCAGTTTCAGCCCATGTCTCCTAGTCCTGCAGCATCTTTTTCTGTGAAAAATGTTGTTTTCCTGCACCTTGTTTCTCCCTGTGAGGTACTTCAATATGTTCAGTTAATTTGTTTGTCTAAAAGTCATTATGATACAAAGAAAATAATTTACAGTTTTCCAAAATTTAAAATATACATACAAATTTCAAGCAATAGTGCATAACAATGCATGACACCAAGCATATCAGGCAATGATGTCTGTTAATGATTTCTGGTACACAGTAAAAATAAACTATATTTCTCTGGTTAAACAATTTCTAGCAAATAATTAAGCATCAAATAAAATAAGTACTTTAAATCCAAATTAATTGAGGGGGATGATCCAAGATGGCAGAGTAGTGCACTGCTGAGACAGGAGCTAACATAGGAGCAAACGACCATGCTGTAAAACATTTGTTATTTCCACCCGTTTCAAACCTGACAATGTTTTTCTGAAATATACGACCAGAAAATGTCTAAAAGAATCAGAAGATTCAAAGACACCAAACAAAAACCGGAGCTGACCGACCAGGGAAAACCTAGGAGTACGAGTGCAAGAAAAGCTCTCTCTCAACATACACAATCCACAATTTTTTCTGGCAAGTGGAGCAAAGCTATGGAACTTTTACCTGTGGCTCTCTCCCATTTACCATCACCTATTCCAGATTGTGAGCAAGTAGGGGAATTAAAGGAGACTAGACAAGTGGAGGCTGTAGATCCGAAAATTATTTAGGATAATGGCGAACCGTGGCAGGATGAAACAGAAACGGAGGAGGAAATGGTTTTACCCGGATTCTTTCTAGATGCATCGGATAAAGAGGATACAGAGGAACAATCAGCACAAGAACCACAGTGTGCTGGAAACCGTAAGTCACTGTAACACAACAAGGAAGTATGCACTCTTTGTCTAAGGACAGGAGTAAAATAGAAAGTAATGAATTAAAATGTAAAGAGAAGAGAGCTTCTAAAGATAGAAATAAAATCACTGAAAATCGAAATAAATTGACAGATTAGACACCATTGCTGGAACACGAAGAAATACAGGTATCTGCAGCATCTGAATTTCAAAACAATGTCTTAAAGGGCTTAGCAGACATACAGACCTCTCTCAGTACCTTGACCTGTGCTATAGCAGGAATAAATCAGAAGTTAGAAGCTTTAACTTTACGAACCTCTGAAACTGAAAATGGAATAAATGTGTTGGAAGACACTGTAGATCCCATAAAAAATACCGTAAAATCACAGTCAGCACAGTGAGATATTAATTACGAAAGTCCAGGATCAAGGAGACAGGAAATATCAAACTGAGGATGATACCAGAAGGGGCCGAAGGCAGTGGAGGTTCCCCTACAATATTTTGAACAATTAATTACCGAGACAATGGGATTAGATTTTCCAAGCTCAAAAATCTCTTTAGATAGAGTTCATCGAGCAGGACCGAACAGATTTTTAGCTGACAAAGACAGACCCAGATTTGTGTATATTAAACCCCATAGATTTCAAGACAAAAAGACAATTCTTAGAAAAGCAAGAACAGAAAAGGGATTAAAAGCTAAAGGCATACACTTTTAGGCTTTTCCGGATTTCAGCACTGAAACTATGTCCGACAGGTGTTCCTTTAACCAGGTTATGGCTATGCTGAGGGAACAGGGCATAAAATATGCTTTACTTCCACCTGCAAAATTAAAGTTTTACTATAAGGGAAAGCTACATATCTTCCTTAAAGAGCTAAAGGACACACAGGAAAGAAGAGAGAGAAAAAAAACAGAGGAAAGAGTAAGGATTGCAAACAGTTAAGGGGCCAGAAATAAGACATGATGGGAGTGGTGCAGTGCAGTGGCTGTGGAGCAGTAGTCTTCCAGGTGACATTATGGAGGATGCGGTGTTGTCCCATCTGCAGACACCTCTATGGGCTGAGGGAGGAGGTTGCTCATCTCCAGGCTGAGTTGGCCAGGATTTGTGGGACCTCCTCTTCCATCCAGGAACCACCAGTGCCACTGCTGTTGCCTCAGAGGTTGCCAAGAAGGAGGAGCGGTTGAACCACAGTGGGCTCAGGGAGGGTGAGGGTGGTGGAACAGAGGTGCATCCCTCAGTTGTACCTCTCCACAATTCCTATGCCATTTGGGCAAAGTGTGGTTCTTCTATGGAGGCACCCTCAGTGGAGACCAAGGAGGATGCTGGGAACCTCCACAAAGGAGATCCACAGGAGGGTGGCAGGGGACCCCACAGGGGAAGGAAACAACTCCTGGTGGGGGACTCCATTGTTAGGAAGGTAGAACTGGGGGAGGAAGGGGAGAGGGAGGTAAGGTGCCTGCCTGGCGCCATGGCTTGGAGGGACAGGGAGCGAATCCTCAGGATTGCCAGAGCAGCTGCACAGGGGAGGGAGCTGGATGTCATTGTCTACCTTGGTACAAATGACCTGGCTAAGAAAGGGATTAGAGAAGTGCAGGAAGAGTTTGTGGAATTGGGAAGGGGCCTTAGACAAGTAGCACGCACGGTAACCTTCTCGGAGGTGCTTCCCATCTATGGCGTAGGAGAGGCTAGGGTATTCCACTCCATGGGATTCAATCAGTGGTTGGCTTCACTAGGGACTGGGGGTCCACCTAGAGTGATGCAAGCCTATATGGGCTGCATCTGTCCAGGAGGGGAACCAGGATCCTAGATGATAGGTTTAAATGCTTCATTGGCAAGCATTTAAACTAGCATTTAAACTAGCCAAGGGGAGGCACTGAAAGGACAGGGAAATCAACCACCCCAAAAAAATCATGGTAGTAAGTGCAGTAAACACCAACATAGAGGTGTCGATAGGGAGAAGGGCAGGGGTAAATGGAGAAAGTGACAAAGGCAAGAAGGACAGGGATGGGGCAAAAAGGAGTAAGGCCATCAGGGTAATGAGTACCAATGCTCGTAGTCTGGGCAACAAGCTCCCTGAGCTGGTGGTCTTGATGGAAGAGGGATGCCTGGATATTGTAGCAGACACAGAAACATGGTACACAGAGAACCATGACTGGGATGTTAACATACCAGGGTACATAACCTACAAGAGAGAAAGGCAGGGGAGAAGAGGGGGAGGAGTAGCTCTCTATGTAAAGGAAGGGATAAAAGCAACTGAACAAAAGAGTAAACAGGGAGGAGAGAAGGCACTGTGGGTCACCTTGGAGACTGAAAAGGACATCACAATCTGCACAGGGGTTGTGTACAGACCCCCACATCAGGGGGAGGGAATGGACAAGGATATGATAGAAGGCATTCTTAGAATGGCAGAGAAAGGGGAGATACTGTTGATGGGAGACCTGAATATGCCAGATGTTAACTGGAGCACATTTGCTGCAGCCACATCCAAGAGCAGGGCCATTCTTGATGCCCTACAGGTGGCAGGCCTCAGACAGCTAGTTTCAGAACCCACTCATGAGGGAGCAATCTTAGACCTCGTACTCTCAAACGGGGGCAGTGAGAGGATCTCAGATCTAGAAGTGAGTTGCCATCTGGGAACAAGTGACCATCAAACAGTGTGGTTCACGGTAAATTCAGCTGCAGAGTCAAGCCATACAAAATGAGGGTACTGGACTTTAGGAGGGCTGACTTTGGCAAGATGGGACAGTGCCTCAGAAAAGCACTAGCAAACAGGCTAGAAGGAGGTGTGGAGCAACAATGGGGAATCATCAAAACTGCCATCACAGAGGCAACAAGCCTTTGTGTGAAGCAAATAAACAAATCAAAATGAAAGAAAAAGCCACTATGGTTCTCAAAAGAAGTGGCTGTGAAAGTCAGGAAGAAAAAGATAGCATTCCGGAAGTATAAGGAAACACAGAAGGAGCAGGACAGAGAGCTGTACCAGTTAAGGCAGAAGGAAGCAGGAAGGAAGTCAGAATAGCAAAGGCCCAAACTGAGGAAAAGATAGCCAACTCAGTTAGAAGGATAAAACCTTTTATAGGTACATTCACGACGATAGAAAGATAAAGGAGGGTTAGTGAGGCTGAATAGAATGAACGGTGGGTGGGCAGATGGGGACAGTGAAAAAGCAGGGATACTGAATGAATATTTCTGCTCAGTATTCACAAAAGAGGAGAGGGAAGTGCCTAATCCAATTAACAGAAGCACTCTTGATAGGGGGGTCAATCCCAGTCCTTTCACAGAAGAAAGGGTTCTGCAAGAACTCCTAAAACTGAAGGTGGACAAAACAATGGAGCCTGATGGAATTCACCCCAGAATTCTAAAAGAATTAAAGGGGGAACTAGTGAAACCACTGGCTACTCTTTTTAATAAATCATGGGAGGATGGTATGGTACCCGAGGACTGGAGGAAGGCGGATGTGATTCCCTTCACAAAAGTGGAACCAAGACAGAGGCAGGAAACTACAGACCTGTCAGTCTGACCTCTGTGGTAGGGAAAGTGATGGAGTCACTTCTGAAGGAAAGAATAGTTGAGTACCTAGAGGCCAGTGGGCACAGGACCCAAGGCAGCTTGGGTTCACAGCGGAAGGTCATGTCGGATGAATCTAATTGATTTCTTTGACTGGGTGACCAAAGTAGTAGACCAGGGAGGGGCTGTGGACATGGCCTACCTAGACTTTACAAAGCATTTAACACAGTCCCACACAAAAGATTAATAGTCAAATTAATCAGCCTGGGAGTGGGTCCCAGGGTGGTAGCCTGGGTAAAACATTGGCTGGACAACAGGACACAGAAGGTAATTGTAAATGGAGTCCACTCTGAAGAAAGAGAGGTTACTAGTGGGCTACCGAAGGGTTCAGTATTGGGTCCAGTCCTTTTTAATGTCTTCATAAGTGACATTGCAGAGGGACTGGAAGGAAAAGTATGCTCTTTGCAGATGACACAAAGATCTGCAACAAGGTTGATACACAAGGAGGCGGAAAGGATGAGAAGGGACTTGGCAAGGTTGGAGGAATGGTCAGAAGTATGGCAGCTAGGATTCAATGCAAAGAAGTGCAAAATAATGCACCTGGGAAACAAGAACCCAGGGGAAGAATACACAATGGGGGGGGAGGTAGTAACAACAACAAAAAAGGAAAGAAACCTGGGGGTAATCATATCAGGTGACCTTAAGGTTAGCAAGTAATGTGAGAAGGCAGTAGGGAGGACTGGGTATATACTGGGATGCATAAGGAGAGGCAGCAGAAAACAGGAAGTTGTTATCCCTCTGTGCAGACAGTTGGTGAGACCCCATCTGGAGTACTGCATCCAGTTCTGGAGACCCCACCTCTGCAAGGACATAGACAGGATAGAGGCAGTCCAGAGGAGGGCAACTAAAATGGTGCAGGGTCTGCAAGAGAAGCCGTATGAGGAAAGACTAAAGGAGCTTAATATGTATACCCTTGAGGAAAGAAGGGAGAGGGGGGACATGATAGAAACTTTTAAATACCTCAGTGGAATCAACAAAGTCCAAGAGGGTAGCATCTTTCAGAAAAAGAGATGTGCAAGAACAAGGGGACACAATTTAAAGATAGAGGGGGAGTTCAGGGGCAATGTGAGGAAGTATTATTTCACAGAGAGGGTAGTGGATGCATGGAACAGCCTTCCTGAGGAGGTTGTGGGGTCTAAAACTGTGGGAGAATTCAAGAATGCATGGGACAGACATAAGGCAATTCTTGTGGGGGATAGGAAGAAATAGGCTGTTGGTTAACTAGGATCTGTGGCCTATCCTGTAGGTAGGGAAATGGGCAGACTAGATGGGCCAAGCAGTCCTTATCTGCCGTCAAAGTCTATGTTTCTATGTTTCCCTGACCCTATGGAGGCGGAACAGCTACTAAGAGAGAATGATGAATACCCATTTTATCAAAGTTGGAGGGCTAAATACCAGGGCCAAACACCTACAAATCCCGTAAGAACTTTGTCAGGCCTTGACACAAGAAACAAACACTTTTAGCAATGAAACTGGTCAAGGCAAGCAGGTAGTTTAAATGAATGAGGCCCTGGATCTTTAATATGGCTGAAGTAATAACCTTTGACTTGTGATGAACTAAACTTTGTTTAAGGCAGCAGTCCTACTTTTCCTTTTTTTGCTTTCTGTCCTGCTCTCACTATGTTGAGGGGGAAGCAGGAATTAATAGTTAAAAATATAAATGGTTTGTTATGTAAAAAAAAAAAATATATATATATACAGAATATAATGTTGAAATAGTTAATCTTTATTTTTCTATCTGTTTGAAAACCCAAATCCCTTGGTGTCTTGAGAAGGGGGCAGGAAGCGAGCAAAAGACCAAACTCCATGTGCTTGTCATTTCTCTGCTTTTCTATCTTTACTATGAATAAAAGGACAACATTATAAATGTTGCCTCATACAGGTAAAGGTTTGAATTGTTTTATGAAAGTTGAAAATATTGGAAAAGAATGATGTATAAAATAAGAGAGAATGGGGCTAAAAGAAACAGAAGAAATAAGACAGGGAAATAGGGGTATTGAACCATTTAACTGTAAAATTAGAAATATAAATAGTTTAAATTTTTGAGGTGGAATTCGATTTAATATGAGTGCTCCAATTAGCTCCTTGCGACACTCAGCAGTGGGTGGTAAGCAGTAGTTATCTTTGGTGGTGGTAGGTGCATTCTGGAGAGATTTTCTCCAGCACAGTGGAGTGGGGGGTGGTTGGGGTAACAGGCTAGACTTATTTTACATAATTAGTAATTGTATATTTCTTGTTGTTTTGGAGGCCTAGTATACTAAAAAATGAAGACTGTGGTGATATGGAAATTGATGAATATGATTGGGAAAGATATGATGGAGGAAAGCCTTGTTTTTCTTGTATATGGTACAACCAGATGAATATTTCAGATATAATGCTTAACATTTTAACTTGGAATGTGAAAGGATTAAGGAGTAGGCATAAAGCAAAAAAGATTTCAATTGGATAGGCAAAAGAAAAGCAGATATTTTACTTTTACAAGAAACACATTTCTGTAAAAACAGGCAATGTTTCATGCAATAGATGGGAGGGGACAATTCTCCAATTATACCTCTTCATCCAGAGGGTCGTTTATATTTGTAAAGAAACAAAATAACACAATTAAATTTGGATTAACAATAGAAGTATATGATGTTCAGATTTGGGAAATGTTCATCGCACAAATCTGACTGTTTAGTACTGTATGGGCTGCACGCCCATTGGCCAGCGCTCTGCACCAATGGGCGGCAGCCCTACCGACAGTCAGTCAGTGGGCGGCGGGAGGCAGGCGGTGGATGCTGTCGCCGCCGCCGCGGGGAGCGGGTGAGGGGCTGTGTGGGGGGACACTCAGACACCAGGGAGATGTTTGGGGGTTTGTGATGTGACATTCTGCCCATGATCGGGCTTTACGGTCCACTGACCACCAGAGATATTCGGGTTGGGAGGGTTACATTCTGCCCGCGATCGGGCACTGGGGGGTTCATACACGCGTGCCCGCAACGGGCTTCGGGACGGTGTGTGTGTGTGTGGGTGTTTTCTGTATCTGTACTGCCCGCGATCGGGCTTCGGCATGTGGGGGGTTACATGTTCCTGTACTGCCCGCGATCGGGCTGTGGGAGATGTGGGCGGGGAGTGTCAGTTACACTATGCCCGCGATCGGGCTGGTGGGGGGGCACAGGGACCGAGTTGGGGGCCAGCCAGGGGTGGCAGCTGCTGTGTGCGCCTGCAATGCAGCAGCTCACCTGTGGGTGGCCCTCAGCTTAAGCCTTTTTTTGGCTCAAGGTTGTGCAGGCACAGGTTGGGGTTGCGCATGCACAACTCTGCACAACCCGACTGAATATCGGGTTGCGAGGTTATGCATGGATCCTCCTCCTGTTGAGCATGCATTCATTTACATTGCTCTCTTTGCAACCTGGTGCCAGTGGCGAACTGCCTCCTGCTGAATATCGTAGAATGGCGATTTTGGACTTGTGCATGCAAGAACCCTGTTGCGCATGGCGCAACCCTTTGAATATCCAGGCCTCAGTCTCATTATTCCAATCAATTTAATCATTTTTCTAGCTCTTATATTTTAGCTGAATACTATAAAAGGCTATCACTGGGCACCTGAAGTGGAGCATTTGTCCCTCTATAAGTTTAGTCACTCAGCAATTCTCTACTTTAAAACTAAGGAGTTCCCCTATATAAATAAAACCATTTATCAGACTAAAATCTATGCTGACATTTTATATGAATGTCAATGTTCCTTACTTACTCCAAAACCACTTACACTTAGATTGAATATTTTCTGCTAAAAATACTTAAGTCTGCTGCCCAATGGCGTGGAGGGCTGAGGCATCATGCCTTACCTCCTGCCATGCCGGCGACCCATGTCCATGATGCGAGCAGGTTGCGGGGGGGTCGGCCAGGGAAGGAGAGAATTGAGCATCTGGAGGACAGCTCTCCTCTCCCGGGGAGAGATGGGGATGGAGTCTGCTGATTGACTGGCCCCTAGTGGTGGCTGGGGGCCAGCTGAATGGACCCACACAAGGGGGGGCGGAGCTGAGCAAGATGCCAGGCATGCCGCATACAGAAGTGTGCACAGCTTGGCCATTGGTGTCATTGCACACATTGACTCCGGTCTTGGGGCGGGACAAAACAAATGGAGGAGAAAACAAGCCAATCAGTAGGATGAAGTCGGTCTCCCTGCCACACCGTGCCAGCTGGCACCTCAAATCGGTGAGAGGCAATGGCCGGCATGACGTCTAGTGGCGGTGATGGGGGGGCAGTGGAAGGGGGCTGGTCAGCGGGGGAGAAAGAAATGAGGAAAAAAAAATAAAAAAAAATACTCAAGTCATACGTGTAAAAGAGGTAAGATTTTTTTTCCTGTTTCAATCTGGACTGTTCTGTCCAGTGAGACCCACTCTATTAACTCAATTTAAGCATAACTTTTAAAATCTCTATTTGTGCCTCAAATCCTTAAAATGCTCTGGGTTAAATGAATCCACTTACCTTGCTAGAGCAATTTTTAATGTGTATCCCCTTGCTGGATTCTGCTTATAATGCCATATCACATCCTCCTTTCCTCCTAGCGAGCTGAAGCAGGTACACGTCACAATGTATAACGTGTGACAACAGTCCCCAAGGCAACCGGCAATGCCAGGATGCTCAACCGACATTTTAATAAGCCACATTGCAATGTGTAACTAGTTTGCACTGCATTACAAACACTTGCTTTGTGCCAATGCAAATGAGTGGAGGAGGCAAGCATTCCAGCTGCAGAACATTGCCATTTGTACTAACTAAAGGCAAGCAGCTGCAGTCAAGCGCAAACACTGAGTTTGGGGCCAATGAGACCAGGGCAGTTTTTTCTACGAACTAAAATGTGCTGCTACAGTACAGAGCTATAAGCTAAATCTCTGTTTTGCCACTTGTTTTGATGCCACCCTAATTGTGTTTTTGGTCCTGGGTTTTCTAGGGACTTGAGTTACTCATTTATTTATTTATTTCAGATTGGGATTAATACATTTGAGTCCAAGACTCATTTACAAAGGTTCCAGGTCAGAGAGTTACATAAGACAAGAACAAACGACACATAGGTTACATACAGGTGCAGTGATTACAAGTACATACAGTGGCGTGAAAAAGTATTTGCCCCCTTCCTGATTTTCTCTATTATTGCGTATTTGTCACACTGGATGTTTTCAGGTCTTTAGAGAAAATGTAATATTAGATAAAGGGAACCTGAGTGAACAAATAACACTTGTTTTTTTTTTTAATTTCACTTATTTAATGAAAAAAAGTTAGCCAACACCAACTGGCACTGTGTGAAAAAGTAATTGCCCCTCACATTTAATAACTGGTTATGCCACATTTAGCTGCAATGACTGCAACCAAACACTTCCTATAATTCAATATCAGTCTTTCACATCGCTGGGAGGAATTTTAACCCACTCTTCCTTGCAGAACTGCTTTAATTCAGTAACATTTGGTAGGTTTCGAGGGCATGAACGCTTTTCGTTCAGATCCTGCCACAGCATCTCTATTAGGTTTCAGTCTGGACTTTGACTAGACCACTCCAAAACTTTAATTTTACTTTTTTAGCCATTCTGATGTGGACTTGCTTTTGTGTTTTGGATCATTGTCTTGCTGCATGACCCAACTCCGCTTCAGCTTCAGCTGACGGAAGGATGACTGGACATTCTCCTTAAGAATTTTCTGCTACAGAGCAGAATTCATGGTTCCTTTAATTATGGCAAGTCATCCAGGTCCTTAGGCAGCAAAGCATCCCCACACCATCACACTACCACCACCATGTTTGACTGTTGGTATGGTGTTCTTTACTGTGGAATGCTGTGTTTGCTTTTAGCGACATTATGGGATCCATGTTGTCCAAAAAGTTCCGCTTTGGACTCATCTGTCCATAGAACATTTTCCCAAAAGGCTTGTGGATCATCCAGGTGCTTCTTGGCAAATGAGAGGCGAGCATTTATGTTCTTCTTGGTTAGCAGTGGTTTCCATGCTACTCTCACATGAACCCATTTTGCCCAGTCTCTTTCTGATTGTGGAGTCATGAACACTGACCTTAGCTGAGGCAAGAGTAGCCTGCAGTTCTTTGGATGTTGTTTTAGGATCCTTTGAGACTTCTTGGATGATTTTACACTGTGCCCTTGGAGTAACCTTGGCAGGCCGCCCATCCTGGGAAGGTTCACTACTGTTCCAAGTGTTCTCCATTTGAGATTATGGCTCTCACTGTGGTTCGATGGAGTCCCAGAGCCTTAGAAATATCTTTGTAACCCTTTCCAGACTGATAGAGGGCAACAAATTTTTTCTGATCTTTCAGGAACTTCCTTTGATCATGGCATAATGTGCTTGTTGAATCTTTGTGCTGGCAGCGTGACTCTGATGGTAAGGGCCAAAATAAGTGAGGTTTATATTGAGCAGGGCTGGTGTAATCAAGCCTGGCTGTGTTCAATCAGCTAACTCTAATTATCCCTTTAATTGGGTTGATTTAACTAGGGGGCAATTACTTTTCACACGTGCCAGTTGGTGTTGGTTAACTTTTTTCATTAAATAAATGAAATAAGTAAAAAAAAAAAGTGTTATTTGTTCACTCAGGTTCCCTTTATCTAATATTATATTTTGTCTAAAGACCTGAAAACATCCAGTGTGACGAATATGCAATAATAGAGAAAATCAGGAAGGGGGCAAATACTTTTTCACGCCACTGTAAAAGATGCACATTACCATAGTCCAAGGTTAAACATTAGTTGTAGTGGTCAGTCCTGGTCCTGGGCTCTTAGATCCCTACATTAAGGGATCAGTAGGGAGTGCATAGGAGAATGCTATATAGATTACAGAAGTAGGATGAAAAGTATGGCCTTAGCTGAATAAGTGCATTGTATAGCAAGATATACTGTACATGGGTGATACTTGCCCAGTTGTAGGACCACCAGGGATGGCTGAGTTGGCTAAGGTTAGAGTGGAGCAGCCAGAGAAGGCATTGTCAAGACAACTCACTGGAGTCCAAGGGGTGCATGGGGGTAAAGGATTGTGGATATTGGGGGAGGGATGAGGTGGAGGAGAGGAGAGGAAAGTCCCAAGGGTGGTAATGGGGGTAGGGGCTGGTAGATGGGGGGAGTTGGCTAAAGGAAGAAGGAAGGGAGGAGGTAGTAGGATAAGGGCAGTGTTGGCAGGGGGGGGTATTAGCAGGCAATACAGGTGAACTGGAAGGTGGAGTTAGAGTAAGAGCCTGGAGGCACAGCTACTGCTTGTGCAGGAGAGAGGTTTTGGTCTGAGAAGACATTTACAGACATTCTCACCGATCAGGTGTATACATAGGCCTTGTTTGAATTGGCTAATCTTACTCCTATTAAGCAGGTCCTTAGGGAGTTCATTGAACCACTTCAGTCCCCAGAAGCAGCGGATTCTCTATGCAAGGGTTGTCCTCTTAAACGGCACCACTAGCCCACCTTTTTCCGCATTTCGGGTCCTAATGTTAGGTTTTGCAGTTACAAAAAGGCTGGGGGTAGATCTAGGGGTAAGTCCTAGCAAGGATTTCTTCATGAGCAGACACATCTGGTAGACAATCTGGTGTTGAAGAGGGAGCCATCCTGCCTCTTGATTGAGGGAATGGGTATGTGTCCCAGTGATCCACCCCAAGAACTAGGTGACAAGCCTTATTAAGTAGAGTTATCATCCTGTTAAGGACATTCTCAGAGCCAGCCCCATAGATAACAAGACCGTAGTCTATGGTAGACAGAACTGAGCAGCTTGTTACCAGTTTAAGGGCTTCCAGGGTCATTGAATACTGGTGGCAACAGAGGACACCCAGTTTTGCATTAGCAGTTTTGACAATCTGATCAACGTGTACTCCAAATGATAGGGTGTCGTCAAGATGAACCCCAAGATATTTAAAGGAGCTAACCTGCTCTAGAGTGTCACCTTTGAGGCTCCTTATCTGCAGCTGCCCAAACCTCTTCTTTTCTGCTGTGAGAGAAGAGCACACTTTGTTTTTTTATAGTTGAGAAGGAGCTTGTTATCAGTGAACCATTTTTCAAGTCTGTGGAAGCTGAGTTGCAGCTCGTCGGAAATGGAGACTTGGTTCCCCCTTTGACCAAGATTACTGCATCATCTGCATAGAGCATGAGGTGTGATGGGCAATCAGCAAGTAAGGGGGTAATAAAAAGACTGAAGAGGAGTGGCCCTAGAATGGACCCTTGGGGGACACCCAAGCTCACTTCCCTTGGCTCTGATAGGATGCCTTTGATTTTAACATGTTGAGTCCTGTAGGAGAGGTAGCTGTTAAACCAAGTCACCACATTGCTCAATAGGCCTGCAGAGAGGAGGTTTTGGAGTAGAAGTTAATGATTGATGGTGTCGAATGCCTTTGTGAGATCTATGAAGATAGACCCCACCGCCAAACCATCCTCAAAGGTATCGTAGATTTGGGAGGTATAGTCTATTAGTGCAGAGACTGTAGAGTGGTGTCGCCTAAACCAGTGTTGCTGGGAACTGAGTAAGTTGTACTTAGCCAGATATTCTGTGAGCTGGTCCAAAGCCACTCATTCAAGGGCCTTAGAGAGAGGTGGGTGGATTGAGTCAGGCCTATAGTTTGCCAAGTTGGTACTATCACCGTTCTTAAAGACAGGGGTGACCTGCACCTCCTTCCACTTGTCAGGAAGACACCTGTCCTTACTGAGACATTAAATACTTTAGTGATGGGAACAGCTATCTCATTTAGTATTAGAGTTAACAGCTTCATATCAAGGAGGTTACTTCCTATCCAAGTCTTACCTAGTAACGGTTTTATGTATTTAATGGTTTTGTGCTTGTGTAGCAGCCTAAAGTAGAAAGGGGGAGCTCTTGTTGATGAACCACTAACAGAGAGTGTTTGTGGAGAGGATGGGGATAGATAGTCTCTAGGTAGTACCATACTTAGGTCAGTAAAAGCCTTGTTGAATGCATTGGCAATGTCACATGGCTCTTGAACAGACCTCGTCGAGGTGATGATTAACTCAGGGTGATCTCTAGAAGCTTTCCCTGTAACAGATTTTATAGAGTCCCAAAACTCTCTACCATGACCCCAGCATCTCTGTAGCAGGTCATTATAATAGGAGGCCTTAGCCAGACGAATGAGTTTGGTGTATTTGTTCCTCGCTGCTTTGTAGGAAGTGATGACTGATTGTTTGCCTGTTGCTTTTGCCCTATGCCAGAGGTTGTCCCTCTGGTGCGTGAGCTTGATGAGCGAGCCAGAGAGCCAGGGGTTTTGTGCCCCTTTAGTTGTTTTAGTTTTGTAGGGGACAAATATGTCACATGCCTTGTTTATTTATTTATTTATTAGCTTTTGGTGACTGGGTAAGTGCATTAGGCAATAACCCTGCCTATTTTCAAACATGACTCAGAAGAGTACAGGATACTGTCATACAAACAGAGTCAGGTAGGATACATACAGTTATTGATAGATTACATTAAACTTCATTGCCGTCCTGCACCCTGTCCGGTGGTGACCAGTCAACAAGGTTAAGGTATTGTCTAAAGGCATACAGTTGATCTGCTCTGAGTGATCTGTTTCTAATGACCTGGGGAGCACTTCTAGATAGTTTATTCAACCAGGTGCACGTGATAGGGGAGTGATCGCTTAGTGTGTCAGGTAAGACTGTGACCTCGGAAATGTGCTCCAGGTTGGTGGTGAGGAGCCAGTCTCTGAGCATACTAGTCCCCGTTTTGTAATTAAATCTGGTGGGTTGAGCTATCAGCTGTGTGAGGTAGAGGTCTGAGAACTGGTCATGGACAGAGGATGAATCATTAGCCTGCCAACTGACATTGAAGTCACCGACAATGAAGTGCTCCCAGTTTTGCTTATACTGCTCTAGGTTGGTGATGACCTGTTGGATACCAGTAGTGCAGGTACCAGGTGGAATGTAGACAGTGGATAGTAAAAGTATTTTGTTCTGTTTGCCAATGGTAAGTTTGAGGCTTGTTTTTGCTTCCTTAGTGCGGAGACTAGTGGGTAGTAGCTGTGCTCTGAGATCGCTTTTGAGATAGACTAACAGCCACCTCCACATTTGGATAGCCTATCCTGGACGGTACACACAGTAAAGCCATCTAGGGTAATATGTTTGGAATCCAGAGTTTCACCTCTCAACCTTCCCTCACCTGTCCCAAATATCTGGTACAATGGGGGAGGGCATCAAATGAGAGTATACTGAAAAAGAGAATCTCAGAACTCAGTGGGAAGAAATTAATTTGTGTTCCTTAAGTTTGCTGATTGAGCAACAACAATCAATATAAATTTATGCTTCTGTAGGGTAACTTGAGTGATGCAACCCTGAAGTGGGACAGATAGAACAGAGGTGAACCATTAAAGCATTTTTTTCTGTCTGTTTTTTTCTGTTTCTACCATCGAATGATATGGGGTGTCCTTGCATTTAGAAAATTTCACATTGTGTTTGACTAGTGCGGGCTAATGGCTACATTGGGAAAAATGAATGTATTCATTTAGAGAAGGGGATTTGATTTAACATCAAGGATTTTGGTTGTGCATGACAGATGAAATATATATAACCAGAGTTCAGTGGTTAGAGTCATCGCGCGTGCACACTGCACTCCATTGGTCATATTTGGCACAGCGGACAGTGCCGTGTCCCAGCTGCTGAACAAAATAGTGCAGTGGACACCCAAGGATTGGTGTCTGTCTCCACTACTGGAACTACAGAGAAAAATGAGCAGTCAGTATCTGGTGAGCTCCCTTTTCTCACTGATCCAAAAATGACTGCAGGGCTCCTCCCACTGAAGCTGTAAAAACTTTGAGCTTCACATAGCACTACGCAGAATGTGTAGCTTCGCATGGTGACATGCTTTGTGAAGTTTGCACTACATGCCTATGCTGAGTGTGGAGTCCGCACTTTGTGCAGCAGAAAGGTATACAAAGTGTGCTAATTTGCATATATCATGGATGTTTTTGTTTTTTGTTGAATTACTATGCGAATTCTGGCATAGTGCATAGTGGACAATTTGCCTGTGCTATGCAAAGTGCTGAGTGGGCCACTTCACATTAACTTCATGTGTGAATTTAAAAATTCGTCCACTCCTATCTGCTAGCTGGACTGTTGCTGCCCATTCCTCTCTCTCTTTCTACCTGCCCCTGCCCCTGCCACTGCTGATTTCCTCTGATCCAATTTCTGTTTACAGGGGAGCCTCTGCTAGGTGCAGCCTAAACTTACTAGGGGGTTATCAGCATCAGCCTCCCCCTTCAGGTTAAAAGACTGTCCATGTAGGCATCACGCTTCTTCCCCAGTGCACTAGTCCTCTTCCTCATGAGATGAAGACCACCCTCCTTGTTTATTTATTTATTCTTTTATTTATTCATTACAAATCGAGTTTACAACCTTTGAGTCAGAGACTCATATACAAAGGCAGCTCATCGCAGGGAGGGCAGACATCAAGACAGTTGTTACAGTGCAAGCTAAACAGAGGATAACATTACAGGTGCAGTAAAAGGAACATTTAACATAGATATACTTAGGTTACATAATATAGTAGTTTGTATGTTACTTAGGTTACACAACGTTACAAAATTGTGAGTTACAATCATGGATATAGTAGGTCCTCAGAGAAGACAGTGGGTTACATCCCTATTTGGACCTAGTAGGGAAGGAGTGGGTCTGGGGGAGGGAGAGGTTGTCCAGTGGATGTTGTCAAGCCAGGGGGCAAGGCAGGCAGGTACCACAGGTTACAACAGGGGGTTAGTTGCATCTACAACAGCGGGTATTAAAGGTATGGTTCTGCAGGGCTGTTTTGAACGAGCCAATTTTTGGCAAGTTGGAGATGCAGTTAGGGAGGGAGTTGAACCAGGTGGGGGCTCAGTAGAGGAAGGATCTCTGGGCAAGAGAGGTCTTGGTTCTGGGCACCTGGATGGTGGCCTTAACAGAGCTAAGGGTGGTGACAGATGATGATGACTGCTGTAAGGAGGTGGAGAGCCCCGGGGGGAGAGTCCTAGCAGTGATTTCTTAGTGGGAAGGCAGGTCTGGTAGAGCAGTCACTCCTCAAAGTTGAGCAGATTGGTGATAGAATAGAGCAGACAGGTGTGACTGTGGCTGGGGGCACCGATCAGGAGCCTAGAGGCCTTATTGATTGAGAGCTGGATTTTGGAGAGGCAGTGTTGTCAGCTATGGCGTAGATGGGCAAGCCATAGTCCATAAGGGACAAGACAGAGGAGGTGATGGCCAGCCTTATGGTAACCTGAGGCAGGCAGTCCCTGTGCTGGTATAGCAGGCCAATCCGAGAGTTAATGGCAGCTGACAGGGCATTAATGTGGGTGTGGAAGGAGAGGGCAGTATCGAATGTGATGCCTAGGTACTTGTATGTAGTCACTTGTTCTAGCGGGTGCAGAGTGCTGGGGATAATCAAGAGGGGGTATTTTTAGCTTTATTTTGGTGGTGGGAGAAGAGCATTGATTTGGTTTTCTTTAGGTTAATGACCAGTCTGTGGTCACCGAACCACCTTTTGGCTTGGTTGTAAGCTTGCTGGAGGGATAATTGGAGGGAGGTGGGATAGGAATGTGAGGCAACGAGGACTGCATCATCAGCGTAGAGGAGCATTTTAGCAGTACATGAGCTGGGGAGGCTGTTGAGGTAGAGACTTAAAAGTGCTGGACCCAGGATAGAACCCCGAGGGACCCCGGAGCGAACGGGAAGAGTGCTGGAGAGGGAGCCGCTGATCTTAACATGCTGGGATCTAGCAGATGGGTAGCTACAGAACCAGGAGATGGGACCACCTTGAATAGCCTTGTGTCCCACAAGTTTCCCCAGTTACCCACAAATCCATATCCCTCCTCCTGGCATGATTCCTACATCCAAAACTAGCATGCTCTAACCTTTGTATTGCTCAAAAAATGTAATTCACATTTCTGCTGAGGGTGCTACTGGTGTGTGGCATATAACAAAAACAAAATTGCAGTGCACAACCCTCCCCCCAAAAAACATAGCACATGTTAGAATTTAAACATTTGAACTGCCTATTGGCTTTTCTTACTTTAAACTCCATGAAAAAGAGGGCCCTCTTAGTTGTCAAATTGGAATTCCAATGTGAGCATGCATCCTCAGAGTGTTGGGAGTTGTGGTGCTCCTTTTAGCATGCTCCCTTTTACTACCTGTGAAATTTCCTGGGTGGAACACTTTTTTAAGAGGAGCCAATTAGGCAATGCACTCCATATTTATGAGTAGCCACTGCAGGCATTTCAGAACTGAAAAGCTAGTGTAGGGACCAAACCACGGGTCCCATCGTGATGCGGTGGTTTGGTTTGCTCACATTGGAATTTCAATCTAATAACTAAGAGGACCCTTTTTTCATGGAGTTTAAAGTAAGAAAAGCCAATAGACAGTTAAAATGTTTAAATTCTAATATGTGCCATGTTATTTTTTTTTTTTTGGGGGTTGTGCACTGGAATTCTGTTTTCATGATTCCTACATCCAGGCATTGAATGCCTCAGTTTCCCCCTGCCTCACCTTTCCCTGTCCCATAAAGGCATCACCTTTGAAAAGGTCAACATGGCTTCCTACCCTTTCAGCTCCCTCCCTAGCCTTTGCAAATTGGACTTAGTTACCTCTATATCTCCAGTAACCTCCACTGTTTGCCAAGTCATTCATACCAAGTGTAGGAAACACAAGGCAAGGCAATTTTATTTGTAGGGCGCCCAATCCCAGAGGCTCTGAATGCCTAACAATAGTTAAAACAAGACATAATAAAACAGTACAAATAAATAATACAATAATAATGCTAAGTATAAATATGGCAATTTACAATAGCTTAAAAGGGGTCAGAATAATGCAGGAACAAGCACAGGATGTTCTCAAAAGCTGGAAAAGCTAGGGCAAAGAGGTGGGCCTTCAGCCTCTGCTTGAACACCTAAACTGAGGGAACCTGCTGGACAGAAGGTGGTAACGAGTTCCATAGGGTTGGCCCAGAGACACTAAATGCCCGATCTCCTGAGGTCTTGAGCTGAACCCTGGCAATGTCCAGGAGGCCCTTTGAAGAGGAGCAGAGGGAGTGAGCAGAGGTCACTGGTGTCAGGAGTTCTAACAGGTAACCAGGACCCAATCCATATAGGGCCTTGAAGGCGAGAAGACCTACCTTGAAAAGGACCCTCCACCTGACCAGCAGCGAGTACAGAGCCCCCAGGACCAGAGTCACGTGACTGGACCTCAAAAGGCCAGTCAGCAACTGGGCAGCAGTGTTCTGCACTAGCTAAAGTCTGCAGAGGGTCTCCAGTGAACCCGAGTATAGCGAAGTTGCAGTAGTCCAGTCTGGAGGTCACAAAAGCATGCACTAGCATCAGCAGATCCTGGACAGAATGAAGGGCTTAATCCGGCAATGTTCCGCAGATGATAGAAACCACTACTGACAACAAATGACACCTGATCTTCAAAAGTCAATCTGTTATCAAGATCACGTGCAGATTTCACACCCTCGGCAGCCACCAATGAAGCAGAACCCAGGAAAAGCCCTGAGTCAGCCCCTCGTGGCAGCCCATCACGCCCATGACCAGGCTCAATCACCAGTACCTCTGTCTTAGCCAGGTTAAGTCTCAGCCAGCTGGACGTCATCCAGTCATTGATTTTAGCCAGACAGTTGTTAAGCACATCAATCACTCCTGATGTTCCAGGGGCAAAAGACAAGTACAGCTGGGTATCATCTGCATATCAGTGAAACTCCATGCTGTACTGTCAAATGATCTCACACAGGGGTAGCATGTACACTGCGAAAAACATCGGCAACAAGATTGAGCCCTGTGACACTCCACAAGACAGGGGCATTGAGGAGGAGGAGAAATTCTCCATCACTACCTGCTGCACCCTGTTTGAGAGATAGGACTCAAACCAACCAATAACAGTACCAGCGAGTCCACAAAACTCACAGAGCTGATCAAGAAGCACAATGTGGTACACAGTGTCAAATGCTGAGGAGAGATGAAGGAGAACAAGAACTGACTTGTCTCCTCTTTCTCTAGCCCTGAGCAGGTCATTATGCACCCTCACTAGAGCTGTTTCTGTGCTGTGTCTAGCCCAAAAACCTGACTGAAATGGCTCATACATGTCCGAGGACACTAGGCAATCCTGGAGCTGATGTGCCACTAACTTCTCAACAACCTTGCCCAGAAAGGGCAGGTTGGAGATAGGATGGTAATTCACCAGGACATCAGTGTCAAGGGAAGATTTCTTAAGGAGGGGCCTCACCAGCATTTCTTTCAAAGCCGCAGGGAGGACCCCCTCCGCCATAGAGCACCTGGCAATCCTGGCGAACACCGAGCCAACAGCTTCAACACATCCCACTAAGAAACGCGTCGGGGCTGGGTCCAGTTCACAAGAAGTGTGCTTCAGCTCTACAATTACCTTAGTCACTTCAGACGCCTCCACTGGCATAAACTCTTCCTAGAGTGGCAGAGTGCTTCCTAGAGCCTCAGCCTAACCACTGCACGGCAAATGCCTCCCTGGCGGGATCCCCGAACGGATGGCTGACACTCTGTTAGAGAAAAACAGAGCAAACTCCTCACACAACATGGATGACAATGTTTTCTTGGCTGCAGACAGGCAGGATGCAAAAGCCTGTTGTCAAGTCACGGGTCAGGAAGCATAGGGAAACCCAGGAGCAGTTGTAAAATTCACCAAAACTTTATTTATAGTAGCAGTAACATAAAAAATATAAACTTGTTCATAATAACTATGTACACAGGCAAAATAAAATTTTTCTTGTAATCTCCTCTGCTTCTAAATGCTGGGTCTCTTTTTTCACTCTGCTTCTCAGTCTCTTTTGTTGCATAGCCCACCATTTGAAAAAGTCCATTAGGCTTCCAGGTTCTGCCACTGCCTGCTCTTTTCCTTAATTGTGTTGGCTGTACAGTCTCAGACTGGACTTCTGTTGTGGCTAGTTTGGCTGACATTCTCCTGGTAACCACTCCTGGACTTGCTGCTGTAGAATCCATACCTTCCTCTGTGCTTCCCTGGTACTAGGACCAGTACCCACACACAAATCTCCTGTCTTAGGGTATGCATGGCTTAAATCCCACTTAGGCTAACATCATCTGTCATTGAGGCACAGTCAGAAAGCATAGGGAAAACCCTGGAGCAGTTGAAAAATTCACCAAAACTTTATTTATAGTAGCAGTAACATAAAAAAAAAAATAAACTTGTTCATAAGAAATATGTACAGAGGCAAAATAAAATCTTTCTTGTAAATCGTCCCTCATTGCAGCTCAGCTCAGCTCTTTTATAAATATCAGGAGATGCTAGAACACAGTGAGCTTACTGAGGCCCTCCAGTATTGACAAAAGACTCAAGCATTTGCACTCAAGTAACCTCTGTTTTTCACAATTAATATACATTTCAACAGTAATACTAATATTTTCTAAACAAAAGAGATCCCAATATCAGCTACATTTCCACACATTGTTTCTCATATATTTTTATATTAGCAGATATAGATATGCAAGGGAGGAAAACAGACAGCAAGAGAAAACTGAAAGACAGCGAGAGGCACAGAATTGCAAGGCTGTTCGGGTTGATTAAGTCCTGAGGTCTCACAGGAAAAATTGTGTTGCAACCAGAGAAGAAACAGAAAAGGAAAGACTACAGATCCTTGCATTTAAATACTTTCTCCAATTTCCCCATATGGAATCATTTACCAGAAGAGGTTGTAAATAGCCCAAATATTGACTCCTTTAAGTACAACCTGGATTTGGTAATGAAAGATAAACTTAAATTTAGCCTAAAATAATATACTGTGGCAAGGATTATAGACTCAATGTCTTCTCTGGATTAGCACCTATGAAACCTATGAAAACAAATGGGACAGGGTCCTAGTCTACCCTGGCACACCTGTCTACAGTCAAAAATAGCTGAGATGGTCTGTTTTTCCCCACGGCAATTTCCCTGGACAGGAATTCTGCCTTCTTACAGGAAATTGCTCCCTGGGCACATAGGGCCAGCCTATTGGCCTCTAGCCGGGTCTTCCATCAGCAATGCTCCAACCTCCAACCCTTGATCTTCATCACCCTCAGGTCCCCATCAAACCAGGGGGACCACAAGTGAGAAGATCTGGGTCATATACAAACTGGTGTGAGAGCATCCAGAGCTTCAGAGACCACCCTGTTATAAGTGGCCACCACCTCTGCGGAACCTATCGCACATGCTGCATCAACCCAAGATAGGTCAGCTACCATCAACAGTCCCTCAGGGCACATGCCCCTTAAAGGGTGGAAGCTGACCATCTCAATGGGGGGGACTACTGGAGGGGCCCAAAACATGAACTCCAAGGTACAGTGGTCAGACCAAGTGACCTGATCAATCTTGAGGTTATCAACCTCAAGACCCAGCTAGAACACCAGATCCAGTGTGTGGCCATGCTGGTGGGTCGCAGAAGCAACTGCTTGTGCCAGGCCCAGTGACTGCATCAACTGGGGGAGACTGTAACCAAAATGACAGGATTCATCATTGATCCAGGCACTGAAGTGCCCCAGGATTAAACACCTGGGGGACTCCAACACTTGGTTGAGAATGAAGTCCGCCATCTCTTGCAGGAAATCTCCTTCCACCCCAGGAGGGTGGTAAATGAGGAGAATCCTGCAACCTGCACCTGTGCCCCCATGCACAGCAACACACTCAAATGGTTGGGTGTCACCAACCGGATGCACTGTGAAGCCCAGGCTGGCTTGAAAAACAATGGCCACACCCCCTCCCCTGCAATCATTCCTTGGGCAGTGCACTACGGAGTACCCAGAAGGGACAATGGCTGCCAGAACTAGGACATGTGGCACTTCCTTCATTCCTTCTAACATCCTCCTTATCCTGACCTCATCCTTCAGTGCCAATGCTACAGGAAGGCATATGACATCCAGCCTTGTAGTCCCATCCCTACTCACAACCCTCTCCACACTCCTCAATATCAAATCCTGACATGAATACCTAATCATCACTTTCTTACTTCCTGTACCCTACTGGGTGCCTTCCTCTCCCTGACCCCTACTGGGAGTCTCACTCCTAGCCTGGTTCTTAACAGCGACTCTCTTGCAGCCTCCCCTGGATGTGTCAGGTAACTGTGTTTCATTCAGGAGTGCAAAACATTTTGCTTTCACTACTAGAAGACCTTGCATGTCACTCACAATCTGCTTTCTGCCCTCCTTCCACTCTTCCCCCTCCACACCACCTTCCATCCCACTGGGCCAGTGGACTTCTGCAGGAGGGTGGGGAAGTGGGTAGTGGCTCAGAATCCCAAGTCAGTTGCCTGCTCAGCCTGAGTATTTCCCTTTGAGCTATCCTCAGGCTAGATAGGGTATAAAAGGGCAGACTAGATGGACCAGTGGTCTTTCTCTTCTGGCATTTTCTATGGTTCTATATGTTTCTATAGAATGGCAAATAATTTAAACTTACACAAAATCCAATAACTTTTAACAGTACTGTGTATGCAGAGTTGCAGATGAATGTGGGAAAACTATGGCTTGAATGTGTTGAATGTGACCTAGTGGCCCTAACCCGGTTACCAGAAGAATTAAAAAAAAAAAATAAATCTACCCATCTGTCTTTTTAATTTCCCCTAGCGATGTTCTACTTTCAAGAAAAGATTACATCATAAATGGGCCTCTGTAATTTGTAAAAGTGTACATGGGCTCACTCTACTCTGCCTTTGTAATTAGATTGACCCAACATCTTACCTAGATCTCAGACCACAAACCTCCTCCAAGTCCCAAGAGCACACAGATCTGTGCATGAAAAGGTGTTTGCTGTCACTGAGCCAGCCACACAGTTCTCCCCCCAATGCGATTATAGGAAACATAATCCTTCTTCTTTTTTTACATTTTTTTGAATATAATAGAAATGTAAGCATGTTTAAAGTGTGTTTAGTAGCTCATGTGTAGAGGTGGGCAGGCCAGGAATTTTTCACCTAGAGCCAAGCCAGATCTGATCCAGGGGTCAGGCTTGACTCTTTGAGCCAAAACACAAGCCAAGCCCTGGCTACTGCAGGCTGTTCTGCACAGAGGAGTTAAACATTTCAGACACTATACTAACTGCTTAGGCTGGCAAAAATGTTTACTTTGATCATATCTGACTTGGCTTGACTTTGTCTCTCAGTTGCTTATAGTGTGGTCGAGCTGGTCTGGTCTGTTAAGCTTGAGCCATGCTCAAGCCTGCTCTGGCTTGCCTACCCAAGTGTACTGTTTCAAGAGTTTGTTTGAAATAGTCCTGCTTTATTGTATTTAGGGTCTCTTGTTCTCACTGCGTTCTCTTTGCCTAATATTCTTTATTTTGTTTGCTTGCCAAAGGATAGTGAACATATTGCGATCATCCTGAGCTGTGAGAGGGCTATTAGGAGCTTGCCTCCCCCTCCACCTATCACAGCTTCAGAATATCTAATCTCCTTCCCAATTCCACCCGCCCTCTGCCTTTCTGCTGCTTTTCCTTTGAAATATTTGGCCTATCACAAGGCTGGAAAATGCAAGGTGAAGTGGGTTTTCTTGTGCAGTTTTACTTCCTACTACCAATGTTCCCTGTGCAGTTTTGTTTCCTCTTCACTGGTGCTGTCCAGTCCTGCATTTCTCTGCCATCTGTGGACAGCAGAGATGTTGCATACGGGCCACAGTTCTTTCTTGCCTGTGGCTGCTATATCAACATCCACCAAACCTCCCCAGCTCTTAAAACAAAACCCTCTCCCATCTTACTAAGAGATTATTTAACAAAGCTGTCAGCTGGTGCTCAATCTTGCTGCTGGTATCACCACTTCCCTGCTGACCCTGTTAATACATAAAAACTGGTGGTGGGTGCTCAAACCCACTGCCACTATTGCCTCCACCTGCCTAAACCAGCTAATAGTGGCAGTTGCTCTGTTCCTCTGCTGTCCCTCCCTTTCCTCCTGACCACCTTTGAACACAACTGGTGGAGGATGCTTAATCCACCACTGGTATGCCCATATCCCTCACCTCACCCCATCGCTTTAAAAACATCCAGATTGGGGTTCTTACACCCAATGCTAACTAAAAGATTCTGCACCCCACAACAGTATGCGACACGGAATATCCAGCCATCAGTGCTGCCAAACACCTCACTGACACTGGGGTGCTCAGTCCCTAGTGTTGGGTACCTGTAAAAAAGAAAACAGTGTCATCATCCCTTTTGTTGTTTTTTACACCTTGAAACAAAGAAAATCATCCAATGATGTCTTCTAGACCCAAACTTCCACCCCAACACCCCTCTTAACACCCAGCACTCCCCCCCAACTCCTCACTTACCTAAAAAGGGTCCTTGGAAGTAATCCTCTCATATCCAGTGAAGGTCCTCTCTCTCTATGGCACCTGCCCACGAACTGACTGAAGAGATGATAAGGTGATCCCTGTATCATTTTTTGTAAATATACAAAAAAGAGTGATGGACTGTGTCAAGAGAAAATGCTGTCTTGCTGAAATTGACACATCAACCCCCCCCCAGGGATAAGTTCAAAGGACAGGAGGTAGCTTAAACTGCCGATATCTGAGTGCAATTATCTTGTTAGTTTGTTTTGAAGGCAGGAACCAAGATATCCATTTTATAATGCCCTCAGGAAATCCTTTGATGTGCACTAAGGGTCATGAGAAAAGAGACACAGGCCAGTGTTCTGGGTATTCTCCTAGAAAGCCAGCTCATTTCATCAAAGAGACTTTGATGTCTGGGTATACCATGTCCCAGACTAAAATAGGAAGTCAATACATTTTGCTTGGGGTCTCCAGTGAGCGACATAAAAGAGGCTTTTGATGTCTAGGGTAAAGCAGATCACAGACCAGTTTGGACCAGTCACCTAAAGAGAGGCAATTTATTATGTAATATATTATTTTTTTAAATATCTTAGTAGGCCATCCTGTGTTATAAAATGTAAATTTTAATACTCCAAGGTGGAGTTAGGTGACCCAGAGAGAAGGCCGTCTCAAAACTGCTGTCAAAACTACTGAGTAGACCTTATACAAGGACATTAATTTTCCATATTCTGACTAAGAAGAGAGACCACAAAGTACTGAAAGATTAAGAAGTAAGGACCTTAGACAAGACTAATCTGAGTGTATGCATTGTAGGAATTTGCACTTTTAAACCTTTTTTTGTTTTTAAAACTGTATGTATTGGGATATTTTGTTCTGTAATTTTACTGTTTTCCTGTTTTACCTATTTTAAAGTAAAGATATATATTTTAAAAATGGAAACTGCCTGATGTGCCTTGAAATTTCTTTTTATATAAGTGAAGCTTTGAAGGTTATAGTTGACACTGTGTATGAGCTTATTGTGATATTAAACTGGGAAACAGATAGAGTTCTGTAGGTCTTGCATAGAGTTCTAAGGGTTCATTTTGTAATACCTGATTAGGTGCCCGTAGGCAAAGATATCTGGCTCCCCGAAGACAGAATTATCTGATCCTGACAATTGGGTATGCTAACAAGAGGTTATCAGTTTGAATCCCTCCAGAACTTGGGACTAAGGTGACTAGAACCCACAAAACAGACAAGTGGGTTACCTTGTTCTGTTAAACTGTTCACAATTCTACGCTCAGAGGTTGGCACTTTGGGAGTAGAGGGCTGACCTGCTGAGTGAATCTGTGACAATGAACACAACATATGTCATTTTACAAATCTGCCAAAACATATTTTCATGCTCATGCTGCAAAAGTACATTTTTGACAGGATTTCATAAATGGCACTGGTCATGTCCATCAGGTGGGGTAATCAAAAGACTATGCTAAAAATCTGAGGTCAAAATCTCCAAAAACAACAAGGTTATGAACAAACATTGACATTCTTCAGTGTTTACTGATAACATTGCAATTCTTTTACTTCTGACCCTCATTTTCAACATATTCAGTTCTTTAACTTATATCACAAATGTTACAGGTGTCATGTTCAAATCCCCCTCCCAAACCTGTTTTTGAAATCATTCCGCAAAATCACATCATGTTCCTGTACTGGGGTAATAAACATACTGTCTTGAAAAGTCAGGGTCACTCACAAAACAAGAAAACAAAATTATGTGTGAACCTCCTCATTTTCCAGACATGATCATTTCCCTTTTATAACTCGTATTATGAATGTGTTAATTTTAACTGCTGCACTATCTACCCCCAACAACTAAACAGCAAATGCAGGCAAACATGGCCGTGTTGGCCAATGCCTGTTATAAAATGTTGTGGATTTTTCTGAATTCTGATTGCCTATATAACATTCTAAAATGTGATGTTATCACAGTACAAAATCATACTTCATAAAAGTCCCTAGCTATCAGCCTTTTCAGCCTCATAAAACCAGTGAGCATTGACAGCCACAGTTTTCCATCACAAACATGGCTGCCACTTTTAGTCACCAAAAAACCTCGAGCTCCGGAAAATAAAATTACCCTATGTAAAAAAATAATTAAATGGTATTTGCCCTCATAACCCTTTTCTTACACACAAACATAAATTCAAACAAAATGAAGTACTGCAGCACTTACAGTTTTAGTTTCTGGTGTTTCTTTGCTGACCATGAAAAATTCCCTCCTATGCTTACCTACTTATTAGAGAAATCTTTGCTGTTTAGCCTGTTACAGATAAAACAAAAGCAGTGGCTCCATCTAAGGCTTTTTGTTGTGTGATTGTGGGGGTGAACATTCTGACAGTAGAACTGAGCTGAGATTTAAATTCTTTTTTTTTTTTTATTTGCAATTTTTGTATTTTCCCCCATTTTCTCCCTGGATCCCAGGAAATTGGCGAACACTGCATTGCCTGCGTGAAGGTGCATGCACACGGGTACCATCTCAGCCCCTTCTACCCCACACCTGGCAATCGCCTGCTGCCCCTCTACCTGTGCTTCCCTTTGGACCTCTACCCGATGGGAGCAGAACTGTGGAGGGCGAGCAACCTCCCAGGAGAGGAGAGCTGTATTTCAACAGCACGATCCTGTTCCCCAAGGTCATACCCAATCCGGGTCACTGGCTTATGTGAGGTAAGGTGTCCAGTGCCTCAGCCCCTCAGTGCCGTTGGACCAGCAGAGATTTAAATTCTTGCATTATATCCCTAGAAAACATTACATCTATTGAATGTAGGAATGATAGAAAAGAAGCACTGTGGGGAGAAATGAAGGACATAATATAAAGATGAAGGAAGAAAGGTGAGGAAACCAGGGTGGGTTGGGGAAAATAGATATTTATGAAATAGTTTAAAAATGTGTATTTTGTCATGCATAATATTTGAAACTGATATGGCATGCCAATGCTAGGATGTGCTGGGGCTATTTTGTTGGATTGAATGAACGTTTCTAAAAAAATCATTAAAACGTTAAACATTTTTTAATTTTTGTGTACTTTTTTACCTGCTTCCAAAAATCCTGGACCCATTTTATAATCACAGTAAGACACTCCAGGGTGTGCTTTGTGGTGGGATAATGCCACTTCTCGGGTGTTTGAAGGCACTTAGCAATGCCTTGTGCCATACCCAAGGTGTGCTGTTATATCACCACAATGCACACCTTGTCATGTCTTACTGCTTAATTAATTATGAGTTCCAGAACCCAGTGACATCAGTTGAGTTGAAGTCTAGAGTGAAGCTTTCCAAGCAGGACTTTCCTTAACTGATGTCAGCAGGTTCAGACCTAATAAGAATTGAAATAAAAATATATATTATTTAGGAAAATCACAGCATTAAAAAGGGGCACTAAATGAGAAAAAATATAACTATTTCAAAACAAACACTCAAAACAATACATCAGAGGCCAGATATTCAAAGCTTTGCACCTGACGCCAAATCTGTTGTGCTGGAATAGTGCAAATATGCAACAGGCTGCAATATTCAAACCCTTTTAGCGCCGGCTGGTGACAGCACCGACACTAAAAGTTAATGTATTCAGGGGATGGAGTGAGGTGAGTGGCCATGAATGAGGGTGCACGGCATATTCAAAATAATAGTGCCATGCTACAGGTTTTGCACCTGTAAAAGCATGCAGTAATGCAGTGCTCCCATTCTGAAGTAAAGCGAAGCAATTAAAGTAATTTGAATTATACCCTGGTAGTCTAGTGGCCCCCACCTCCCAACCTGATCCCCGACTCACGTAGGATGTAGTAACAGTTTCTATACCTGTAAATAATGAAAACCATCACCTGACATATTTTTCCGTCAATGCAGGATCCTGCATTGAACTTCTATAGTCTGTCCCCAAAATCCATCAACATTGGGTACCCAGTCCCAGCGTTGGCATTAAGTCCCCCCCCCCAACTCATATGGCACACTGGGGCCCACCCAGTGTGCCCAAAAGTTATTTTATTATTAATTTTGTGCCTTGCCAATGGGGATGCCTAATCCCTGTCAGTAACATGCCTCAACTCATGTTGGCACACACAGGGCCCACCCCAGTGTGCCCTAAAGATATTTTATTTTTAATTTTTTGCCTTGCCGATGGGGTGCCCAATCCCCTGTCAGCCGAATACCATAGTAACAAAAGCAGGGCCATGAGGTATTAGGGCTTAAAGCCCTAACACCTCACCCAGAGGGTTCCCACTCCCATCCCCACCCTCCACACACTGCCAACAGGCAGCCAGGTGTGCAATGGGATTATCAGGCCTAACTCTGCCCCATTCCATGTGTAAACAAACACACACTACAGTATAGGACAATGGGGTGAGAGTTGGGCCTGACAACCCCATGGCACACCCCGATGCCTGCTGGGTGTGGAGGGTGGGGGATGGGGTGGGTGGTAGGGTGGAACCCTGTGGGTGGGGCGGTAGGGTTGTAAACCTAATGCCTCATTTCTCTACTTTTGTTGCTATGGTATTCACCCTAACCAATGCATTAACAAAGTTTTTGCAACAGATATATATATATGTATATATATATATATATATATATATATATATATATATACAGTGCTCCCTCTATTATCTGCCCAACTTTGTGCCACTGTTTTCTAGCGTATAAGAGAGGGTGGTGGATAATATAAGATATATGTTAAATGATGGCACCTGTAATGTTAAAAATGTTAAACATTATATCTGGGTGATTTGCTAGTGTAAATAATGTGTATATACTTTTAAACCCTTAGACATATTAGCAAAAATGTTATTTTATTTTGTGATATGTTTTATTTATTCAGTGAAAAAAATATTTATTAAAAACAGGCTCACACATACAGTATTTAAAAAAAGTCACATTATGACCATTTAAAGTACAGTACAATGTATTGCAATGAATACAGCCCTATATTCTCCATAAAGACTGGCATTAAACATCTTAAAGCAACAATTAAACTCTTCTGTGCTGCAGTAAGAGCAAGCCACATTCGTTTTATACACACAGACTTGGCCATCACGTCTGCCACTGACTTCCTGGTTCCCACTTCTGCGTAAGCCACACCACCAGCACCCCTGACCTTCAACCCTGGAAATGACCCTTTTATGTGGTCTGTTGCTGAATTAATTAAAAGTTTGAATTTAGACCATGAAAAAGCAACACAGTTCTGCTCTTTTATTGCTTTTTAAAAGCGCACTACACAAGCTGTGTCTGTATAAGAAAAATATATCCCCTAATAAGGCCAATGCAGATCGGAAGATATCACGGACGACCAATGGGATTGTGAGGAATTCTGAGGAGATCTACATACTGTACTGTACAGTACAATACTCTTGCATGGCCAAGATGCTCCTACAAAGTTATTTTTCTATAAGGCATAACTAAATTTGATTTTAAAACACTGGCGATTTTTGAGCCCATAATGCAGTGCGTGTGACACAAGATGCCAGGCAGTGGATGGCAGAAGAAGAAGGGAAATTACAATGGGAGATATAGCGGTTGGTAGAAATAAAATGCTGGCAGATGGCGGACACAGAGGAGGTGGATGAAAGAGGAATTAACATGGGGATCTGTCGGGGCATGAGGTGAGACTAAGCGGTAACAGAGGGTGGCAGATAATCGAGGGGCAGATAAGGGAGGGAGAACTGTCACACACACAACACCTATATATACTTTCTGTCTGTAGATGTATGTCTTTATAGCTATGTATGCACACACATCTATATAGTTCTACATGCAGTCATATAATCCCCTGTGTCCCTCATTTATAGGGGACATCCCTCAATGTACCCCTCAATCTAGCCCTGGCCTGCATCGTCCCTCATGTGAACAGTGTTTTACACATTGATTGTGATGTACAGCCAGTATGGCCGTGGAGGGTTCTAGGCTCGGGCCTACATATAGTTACCCTTTGAACATACAGCGGTGTTGGTATTTGTGTTCTGTATTTGAATCTCCAAGTTTGAGAATGTGTCCCACCCTCTAGGTAGCAGTGTCCCTCATTGCCCTTCACTCAGCATGTTTGTGCCCCTCATTGCAGTAATGCATGGGCAAGTGGTATGCATGCCTGCCAACACCAATTTCCTGCAGCATCCAGCCTGTACTTCCATTCCTACCAACAGGGGGTTGCTGTGTGCACACCCTGGCCTGCAGCTTCCAGCCTGTACTTCCATTCCAACCAACAGGGGGTTGCTGTGAGCTCCTTGCAATAGCACCAGGCAAAGTACATGGGAGTGCATGCAAAGCAGGCCGTAATGAGATGCAAATGTGACTGTTTGCCCATGGATTGCCTAAGTCAGCTCATTTGCATAGGATCTTTGAATATTGAAAACCTTTGCCCTAGGCTAACCTGTTTGCACCCGGAGCTAATGTGTTGTACTGTGCAATCAGGTTGCCTGAACAAACCTCTCAAATGCATAGCACTGTTCTGCAGGTGTGGCCTGCATTGTTTTTACAGTTGTTGTGCAACACTTCATTGCTATCACACACATTGTCCACCAACTTCAACTCTGCCTTATTCACGTCTGTGTCCACTGAGCTGCTGTTGCATTTTGCACTTCCCTGTTGCTATATTCATAGCTGTCTTATTTCAGGGTTATTTTAGCACAGCACCTCCAGCCCTGTTTGCACTGCTTCCTTTGCATGCTATATTCTGCAGGTTTAGCCCTGGGGCTATTCCTTTGACTATAACGCTACTGATTCAGGGCTAATTTAACATGCTGTGCAGTGCTAATTTAGCCCCAGGGCTCAGTTTTGAATATATGGCCCCAGGGATATTAAATAGACTTCACAAATGCCTGCCTTTCTATTTATAGTAAAAAATGTAAAATACATGGTTTATGTTTCCTTTAAAGAGCACACCAAAATTTCTAGTCTTCAAAACAGCTCTGCACCAACATCTCCCCAGATTCTGACTGCTTACCAAGTCCTAACTCTCCTCTAACACAAACCTGTTAACCTTTCACATGTTCGCTGCATCTTATCAACATCCCCACTACATGTACATCTGTCTCTAGTCTTGCCTGCCCAGTGTTCTGTTAATCAACCAAAACTGACTAGCCCAACTTGTCAGTATGATTGTACTAACGATTTGTACTCTTGCATTGTTTGAACTTTTACCTGATTGTATTAGTTGTAAGGATTATTTCATTGTTATGCTCGCGTGCATGCATCGCAGTGAATATCTTGCTATAAGAGAGTGGCTTTTGAGGAGTTGGTTACTGCCAAGCCCATTGCAGCTCAAACTGGAAGGGGCTGGCAGTCAGAAATGACCACACACTGTGGTCGGTGCCACTTGCTGCTTGCTGGCAGAAACTTTGTGTACTTCCAAGGACTGAATCACTCCAATCAGAGAGGGCTTTGGTCCTTTGATTTGCATAAAACCAGTCAGCAAGCAGCAGATTAGCTTTCGACCTCAGGAGCCTGTCACTGTCAGTTGTAAGCAGAGCAAGTGCCAGATTCTCCACTTGTACTGCACATGCTACCCCAACTGTGGGGTAAGCTCCACAGGTGCTGTGTACCACTCACTAATTAAAACTGAAACTGCTTCTAAGCAGCACCGAGTCAGCATATTTACGTTCACATTAAGCTCACCTCAGTAAGTTACTGTTTCAGAGGTCTACTCCCCCCAAAAAAAAATCTCACAAAGGAAGAAGGGTCCCAAAACTAAATCTAAACTTAAAAGCCCTCTCTCTCTCTTTACCATAGTAATGGTGAGACTTCTGAAGTAATTAGCATATCTCCATGGCAGCCTAGTATACGTGGGGAACTGATAATCAAGTACATAACCTAAAACCTTGTTTCTGGAATATACTTACTGTACAAGGAATATTTAGTTCATTTTGACTTTTTATTTAATCATTTTGACTCAATTCCTGTTTTCTGATTTTTCCTAATGTTAGAGTTTCACTTAACGGAGTCAGTTATGAAAACCACCAAGATAACCAACCCAACCGCCAGCCACGGTCCTCGCATCTTTATATATATATATATATATATATATATATATATATATATATTATTTTTTTTAATGTAAGGTGTCTGGGGTGCCCAGCCCAATAACACTTCTCTTGACCCCTTCCTCCAGGTCTCCCACCCTGGTCCCCAACAAGTCCAACACTGGGGTGCCTAATCTTAGTTTTGAATGTATCTGTGATCAAGTAAAACATCCCTCAATGTTTTTTTTAATCCCGTAAAAAAAACCATCTGTTGATGTCTGTTGCACAGTTAGGCCCCTAACCCAACCCTCCCACTCAGCACCCATCTCACCAAGCTCTTATTTACCCTTAAGGGGTGCAACACTATAATCATCTCTGGACCTCAGACCCGTCTTCACTCTTCAAGCTGGACTACAAACTAAGGAAATCAGATATGCGGTTCAGTGTATTTCAATGGGGTTTTTAACTTAGTGGCATAACTTGGCTATATTTGAATATTTTTTTGCCCCAAATTTTCAATATTTCATTATTTGGGATTCTACCTCATGAACAATTGCAGTGAAATTAGGCAAATCTATCCTAAAAGGTGATTTCATGGTTGCTGCATGAAATCACCTTTTGGGTAGGAGTTGAACATTTTCTCCACCTTTGTTCATGAAGTGGGGTCATAAAACAGCTGTGTTGAAAATTTGGCATACAAATATTAAAAACCAACAAAGTTCTGAGCCTGTGTTGAAATTTGCAAACACAGGCTAATAACTTTAGTAATTTTCAATAGTTTGACCCCAAATATTCAATTCAGCCATTTTTCACAACACTCATGAATGTAACAGGTAAGCAATAAGACACGATGGGTGTGCATTAGACATTTCTAATGCATGGCTAGGGGGACGTAGTGAGGCACGAGGTCACAGGCTGAGTGCGTCCAGTCCCCTAGCCGTGCATTAGAACTGTCTAATGCACATCCCCGGAGTGGCTTATTGCGCTTATAAAATGGGCTTGTATATTCTAAATGGGGGTTCCAGTTTTAGCTGTACATTAGACACATCTAATGCATGGCTAACAACCAATCAGATTGATTGAAATCCTTTGCCCATTTTATAACTGTAATTTTTCAAATCCTGGCCAAAATGTGTTTTGCATCCCAAAGGTGATTTAGCAGTCACTGTGTGAAATCACCTTTCAGGCAGAGCATGAAAATTTCCCTGCACTTGTTCAAGAAGTGGTGTCATAGGAAGGCTATGATAAAAATTTTGGGCAAAAATATTAAAGAATAACAAAGTTATGAGCTGACATCAAAATTTATGAATGCAGGCTCGTAATTTTGGTAATTTTCAATATTTTGACCCCAAATTTTCAACATAGCCATTTAATCACAGCATCACATAAGTGTGATAGCTGTCATTTTTCAAATCCTGGCCAAAATGTGTTTCCGCACTTGTGGTACAAAATCACCTTTGGGCAGGATTTAAAAATATTCTCCGCCCTTGTTCATTAGGTGTGCTCATAAGAAGGCTATGTGGGGTCATAAGAAAGCTATGTTAAAATGCGGTGCAAAAATATGAGAAAACAACGAAGTTATGAGTCTACATTGCAATTTTTCAACACATGCCCGTAACTGGTAATTTTCAATATTTTGATCACAACTTTTCAATACAGCCATTTTTTGGCACCACCTAATGAATGTGACAGCTGTCATTTCTCAAATCCTACCCAAAATGTGTTTTAATACCTGTGGTGCAAAATGATGTTCCAGCAATTGTTTTGTAAATAACACCTGTCATGCTCAGAAGGAGTGGTCATAAAAACATCATGTTGAAAATTTGGGATAAAACTGTGAAAAAAATTGGTATAAATGCAATACCAGTGATAAACATTCAGCATTGACAAATGCTTGTTTTTATATTTATTTACTCTACTTGAGTGTATTAACTGTAACAAGTTTGTATGCACCCAGCTGCTGAAAATGTTCTCCAAAGGACCCTCTTTAAAAGTAGGTGGTCTGCCCAAATAAGGATATCCTAATAAGTAAAATTCAATATGAAATAAATAAAATTCCATCTCACCATGTTCTGACCATCACGTTCTGGGCATTGCAATTATCATTCTTGCTTTTCTCTGTTTTAAGAAAGTTACCCCCTCAGCTCAACAGAGACATAAAGCAACTAATCTTGAACAAGAGGAAGAAATGACTGCTTGAAAGAGATGGATTGCCTTCAGACCAGAGAAGTGAACACAGCATCACTGATGGACTGCAGGACTAGAATTAAGAACGCCAATAAAGGCTGAATGCTAGGATAGTAGTAGGAGCTCAAAAACCATAGCCATCTCCCAGTATATAAATGAAGGAGGAAGGTAAAGTAGGAGACTGGGCTCCTGAAAATGGGAAGACAGATAATGTTGTGAGAGCCAGGGCAGTGGTTAAGAAGCTGAATGAATACTTGGTATGTTGTTCACTGGAGAGACCTCAGTGGAAGAGGATGCTCATTGGACAGGTTCATGCTAGCATGTGTAGCCACAATGTAATCTGTAGACACCACACATACCCAGGTTGCTGATTACCTGGCAAGATAAGCCATTTAAGTCCCAGGGGCTTATAGGAACATCCCAGAATCATGGCTGAACTAAATGAACAATTGGCTGGGCCACTTGCAGTAATCTTTCATTAGTCTGTCCAGGCAGGTGTTATACCAGTGGAACTGAAAGTGTCTAGTATTGTTCCCACCTTCATGATGGGGTAAGGTTGGACTAGGGCAGTTACAGGCAAGTCAGCTTGATATCTGTGCTTAACAATTTACCAGAAACCATTATGAAAGGCAACATAATGGAGCACTTGGTTGATGCCAATGTTCTTGCGCCTCTCAGCATTGCTGGTGGAGAGTCCTACTTTGAAGGGGCAACCATGGAAGTGGACAGGGCATGGTGAAGAATTAGTCAATCTGGACTTCAGCAGGGCCTTTAACACTATGACAAATGACAGGGTTCATAGATAGATAAGAGTCATACACAAGATAGATTGTTAACTGGCTTTGGGATAAGAAGCAGAGGGTTTGGATGAATAGACATTACTGGAAGTGGAGCTGTGCTCAGCAACATCACTCAGAGACCAGAGTTGTTGCCATGCTGTTTAGTATTTTTATCAGTTGATCAGGAAGCTGGCTCTCCAGCAGGCTACTTGAGTTCACTAATGACCCTAAGCTGACCAGGATGGTGGACTTCTTGAGGATATGAACAAACTTCAGGTGGACTTGAACTGGCTAGCTAGATGATTGATCTGACTCCTGGAGTCTGAGATGGAATATTGGTAATGCAAGGAGTTACACTTGGGAGGAAAATCGGGTAGAACCTATGCACTGTGTGGGACTTCTCTTACTGCACTGAAGGAGGAAAAAGACCTAGGGGTTATAATAGAAAAGTGTCTGAAGTATGAGCGTGAATTGTGCAGTCACTGTCAAGAAGGATAGCAGGATGCTGGAGTGCACCAGATGGCAGTTGAGGGCTGACAAGAAGAGCAGGAAGCAATGTTGCCACTGGTCAGACCTTATTTAGAATACTGTGGTATTTCTGAGCACTTCAATACAAAATGATACTGAGGCAGTCAAGAGGTGCAACTCAAGGCCACCAGAATGATATGATGATAAAATCTATGGGGAGCAGACAACGGTTCATGACATGTTCATCCGGGAGAAAGGAGACTGGGGAGGGGTACATGATCTCCATCTTCTGCATATTCAAGGGTATTAACAAGATCAGATAGACAAAATTGTATGATCTGGTGTGTTCCAGCAGGATGTATGGTCATGCCCACGAAGATCACAGGTGGTAATAAATATGGGGATGTTTTAGTAGAAACGTCTTCTCCCAGAGGGCAGAGAACCTATGGAACAGACTACAGTACTAGTGGAGACAATAGACATGAAGACTGTATATAGACCTTCAAAGGTAAACCTGTACAATTCTCTGATTACTAAGGAAATTAGAGGTGTGTGGGTATCCATATAAATTAGTCTATGTTTGCAAAGCATATTTAGTAATCTCTGCTTATAAATCTGGGTTGATCTGCTGGACTTAGAACTCATTCTGACCTTAAATTAGTATGTTATTCACAATGTTTACTACTAGATGGCTCTGATCTGCACAGATTGCTTTTTCTCATATGCAATGCTACTGGCTTGGGGACAGGAAAATCTTTGTCTACTGTAATGTCTGTGTAACCCCTAGATGGCGCTATCCCAGGGGCTACTACCCCTGCCTGATTTGCCACTAACAGGTTGGGCCTGGATCCAATGGCGGGTGCCTCCACCCAGAGGTCAGGGTTTGCAATAGTTAAACTTACTTGGTCACAGCCCTCTAGGACACTGCAACCCCCCTTTCTTCCCACTAGTGGCCCACACAATATATCAGAATTACCTTCACAGTATACACTTACCCCCAGGACTAGTTCCGGCACTGGGACCTCCTGTGAAATAAGATACAGTGCAACAATCACAGTACAGTACTTTAACATAGACAAATACCTCAGGCAGTATAACTTTGCTGAAACAAGCAGCTCTGATTTATTTAGGGGATATAACAAGGACAGGGGAAATCAGGTTAATTAACTTATCACTTTACTATCTACCCATGGCTCTGTGCAGGCCTACTCCCTACCAGTTACTGTCCCTGGGTACCCAAGCCCTAGTGGCTAGTCAAACCGTGGCAGCTGGTAGGGGCCCTTTCACACAGTGAAAAGAAAAATTAGTTTAAACAGTCAGCAGTACAGTGATTCCATTTGGATTTAATGTGGCAATTCAACGGGAGCGACCCTGAAATAGTACTCACGACCTCCAAACAAGATAGGGTCCTTCAACGTCAGCAGGGCTACTCTTGAGCTCCACGAGACTCTTCACACATTTATATGGTAAAAAGAAAGTACTATACCAGGCAGGCTGCTTCTCTATCCAGATCGCAATTACTGCACAATACCGGGAGAACACACAGCAGATTCAGTTCCTGACAGACCGAGTGCAATTCAACAATTTCTCCAGTCTTCTACAGGGTGAGCCTGGTTTCTACTCTTCAGAGATCCTTTGATTCTTTTCACAGGACGGATTCAGTCCTAACAAGCAGTTACAAGCTGCAGACCGGAACTCTGGGCTTTACACACGTTTTTTGACTGAAACTGTGCACTGAAGGAGCACAGGGTTTCTTTCCCCTTCACTGCCAGAGCTAAAACTGAAACTCCAACAGACAAAACCAGGCACTTCCTTTGAGTTCCTCCCAGTTCTTGACTGGATTGGCTGTCACTCACAATAGACTGCTGCTGTTGGTCCAAAAAGGCGCGAAGTCTAAACTACATCTCCCAGAGTCACTGCCCATACAATCCTCTTGTGGCTGGCTCAGATTATGAGTCCAAGTTCTGATTCGTCCAAGGCACCATTTTAGAGCTAGCACCCCACACTGATTGGTCCAGTTCAGCAGCTCAAAACCAGAATGGGAACTAGGCAGACACAGTTCTGACTGCAAAGAAAGCAGGTTAGACAAACTGTAATTTCATTATTACTGTAAATGATTTCTGGCAAACAGTTACATCTTTCAGATAGGTTCCCTTTGCACTCCTAGTGACTGCAAAAATGGAGTGAATTGGCAGCAGCTCGAGTGGTACTCAAACAGAGAAGCACACAGTCCCCCCATACAAACTAATTATGTCTGCAAGCAGACAACTCTTAAAGAGACAGTACCAGAGGCTCTAAAAACACTCACTGATAAATGGCTTAAACGCCAAACACCATTCAGGCTTGGAGCATTCAAGCAAGCTCCTGGAAGTCTTTTGGGAACCCCCATTTGCAGGGGGGTTACATCTGTCCTTCAATAGTTGGCCAGGTGGAAATCCAGCCTTTGCTGGGAATCCAAAGTCAGTAATTCTAGCAACTCAACTAAAGAAATTCCCCTAGGTTGGGGTTAAAATTCTCCATTGATTTTCATACTTGCTGCCCCACAGACCAGTACTGAGGTCCCTATTGCAGATGTAATTACTCAGCACTGCAGAGATTGGTATTCCCAGCTTTCAGTACTGGAATGGACTACTTTGCACAGACTGTCTTTTCTCATGTGCAACACAGAAAGGACATGAGGCAGTAGAGAGGATGCAATGCTGGGCCACATACTGGATCAGGAGAATGGAGGAATCGATACATGCTATCACGGGAGGCTGGAGGCTCTTAACAAGTTCACCATAGAGAAAAAGCTGGGAGAGGATATGAGTTCAGTCTTCCACCTATTCAAGGGTATCGACAAGTTCAAACATATGGAGATGTTTGATTTGGTGGGCTGCCACAGGTCACAGGGACATGCCATTAATCTCAGGGGTAGTAAATGCAAGGGTAAGGTTTAGGAGGCACTTCTCACAGACAGCGGTGAACCTACTGTATTTATAATTAAAATTGTTACAGAATTTTCACAAGTATAACATTTCAGTGCATTCCTTGACGAAGCAAGACCCTTGGATGTACATCTCTAAACACCAGAATCACATATGCTGTGTGACAAGTTCAGGACATGCAATATATCCAGTACGCGTATAAATCCATCAGTCTGTGACATAAACATGCCAATTCAAAGAACGTAATAGAAGTGTGTGTAACTATAGTAAATCTCTAAAGGTTTGAAAAAAGCTAAGATTCTTGAACAATCTAAAACTTGTATTTCAGTAACAATTACCAAAATTGATTTGGAGTGCAACATTTTGGACTCAACTCTCAAAGGACCCTTAGATTGATACAAGCTGTGGCAAAAGACAGCTTGCATCAATGCCCAGTGCACCTGGGACCCTGTGCCCGATTCTCTATCAAGCAGGGTCCTGGCAGCAAAGTCCCTTGGTTTGCAGCAACCCTGGCCAAGCACTAAACATTCGGAGGGTTGGCCACAAGCTGTTGGGGGCTGTACACCACTCTAGCATGTCCCTGGTGTCTAGTGGCACCTTCCCAAGCCCTGATCCCCAGTAATTGCAAGTAAATTTGCCTGGTGATCTGCCCCCAACCTCTGATCCCACATTATTACAAGTAGACATTCCCTGGTGATCTAGCATCCCCCCAAGCCTGATTCCCCATTAATACAAGTAGAAAATCCCATTATGAAATATTAACACATCCCTGGTGGTTTGTGGACGACCCCTTTCCTCCAATCCAGCAGGCAGTGTCTTCTCCCCTCCACCCAGAAGCAAAGCCAGTGACTGGCACAGCCCACCACTGTATCAAACTGTCAATCAAAGACCGCATATTGAATACAGTACAGCACTCATTGAGACATCAGTCAGAGGCTGGCCATGGTGGTGAGCAGTGGGCTGTGCCAATCGCTAGCTCAGTTTCAGGAATGGGGGAACGTGGTGGTGGGACATTGCCTGCTGGGGGTGGGGTCCACTAGATTACCAGGGATGTTTTAATATTTCATAATGGGGGATTGGAGCTTGGTGGGTGGGTGCTAGATCACCAGAGAATTTCTACTTGTATTAAGGAGGGATCAGGGCTTTGGGGGGCACTAAATCACCAGGGGATTTCTACTTGTATTAGGAAGGATCGGGGCTGGGGAGGGGCGCTAGATCACCATGGCAGATTTACTTGTAGTAATGGGGGATTGGGGCTTGGGGAGGCTGCTATATCACCAGGGATTTCTACTTGTATTAACAGGGAATCAGGGCTTGGGGGGCTGCTAAATCACCAGGGACTTCTTTTAGTAACAGGGAATCTGGGTTGGGAGGGGATGGCAGCACAATGCTGCACATTGCTCTACTGTCCCAGAGGGCCAATGTCCTTGCTGGTCTAATGATACTTAGACATTTGCTCTCTGGGAGAGGTTTGAGAATCCTGATTTAGGGGATTTGGAGCCCTGGGTCTGCCAAAAGTCCTAGCACCATGCTGCTGCCCTGCACGGATGGTGCAAGCCCCCTTTGGTTCAAGCAGCTAGCAGTTGATGCAGGCTGCATTTGAGAATTGCTCCAGGTGCATCGTTTGGTGCAAGGGGCACATTGTGCCATTCTTTGTGGCACAAGCCCCTTGAACCATGCTGTGAGCTTCAAGAATCAAGTCCCTTGTGTTTAATCTATGACTGGATTGTACAGAAGATTCTACAGGCCACCATGCTGTAACCTGACCTTAAGAGTATAGTGAGGGGGAGCCGGCCCAGTGGCGCAGAGGGCTGTGATGCCGTGCACCTTACCTCTCACCATGCCGGCGATTTAGGTTTGGGAATGAGCTCAGGTTGCTGGTGGTTGGTGGTGGGAGGGAAGAGTATTGAGCATGCAATGGACTGCTCTCCTCTCCTGGGTGTGAGAAATGCTGTCTTGCTCCTTGGCTGCCACCTGGTGGAGGTCAGGTAGCATCGCCAAACTTAAGCAGCACAGATGAAGGGTCGTGGTTACACATAGTGTGTGTGCGCCTTCACACGCACATGCATACGGCCCACCACGGCAAGAGGGGAAAACAGTGGAAAATGGCAGTCACAGGTTATATGAAGCCTTGCCTGCCTGCCCTTGCCCCACACTGTCGCAAGCTCACCCACCCTTCAAATCAGGATGCAGGATCTTTGGGTGGAAGAAGGATGGCTCTCCCTTTCCTGGCCCTGCCACAAAGGAGGAATCCATGCTGGGTGAGGGAGGCAGGGTGGAGTAGTCGCCTGCGATGCGCCCACAGGATAAAAATCTATTTAGAAAAAAAAAAAAGTATAGTGAGGTCTGTGTTTTGTTGCCATGTATGGGTAGATTTATCTGTCTATGAGGTAAATACTTCTTGTTGCACTGTCAGTATTGACTCCTTGTTATGTGTCCTTAAAAGAGGTTAAATGTTTGGCATGAAAGTATACTGTGGGGATAAGTCTACACCTGGTGGCAAAATGCACCCATTCAAAACTGGTCATTTTCCCCAGCTCTGTAAGCCACTCTGCCATTTCAGGAGTAGTCTTTTATCTCCACTGACAGAGATGTAGCCTCTGAAAGAGGAACTGTCAGCTCCCCAGGAACAAAGAAGCGGAACTTTTAGGTCCCGTTTAGCAAAAATGCAAAAATGTTTGAAATTGTTAATAACTTACAACACTATAATCTTTCTTTTTATCTGGTTGATATTGCAACCCCATGCTGGCCATGATTTTTTCAGAGTTCTCCATGGCCTGCCCTCTAATGACATATTTGATGGATCAAGCCATGGGTGACTCCTACATGCCAGTGTATGTTTCAGGAATAATTAAAACACATACATTGTGTGTTTGCACTTCTAATGCAGGTATCGATTACAGCACTGTAAAGTATTAATGAAATTCTTTTTCTATATAGGTTTTTTCCTCTCCTGGAGCCCTGGCAGGCAGCTCTGACCCTCCAGATGGAGGATCTTTCTCTCGGTCCCGCTCCTGCCTGTCCCCAGAAATTCCCCCATGGCTTGCCTCCACGGTGAGGCCAGGAAGAAGGTTGCCGGCTTCTCTCCCCGAGACCCAACCCAGAAGCCGGGCATAGCCCTCGGGAGCAGCAGATCATCGCAGAGCCTGCCAGGCTAATTTTTCTGCCATTTTCTCTTGTCCCCTCTCCTACCAATGTAGGGACATAGAACATGCCTCCTGACCCATACTGCCCTCTAGCCATTGCCAGAGGGCAGTCAATGGCTGGAATGACATGTCTCCCCTTCTGCCAAGAGGAGAACAGTCCTCTGGATGCTCGATCCTCTCTCACCCTGCCAACACCCCAGTGGCCCGGGCTCATTCCTGAACCAGTCACCGTGTGGCGCGAGTGTAGCGACCAGCGCCTCATCCTCCAGTGCAACCTGGCTGGCTAGTTATTAATAAAATTCAAACATTTTGTGTTTTCATTAATTGGGATCTTAAGATCCTGCTTCTTTTCTCCTGGGGAGCCGACAGTTCACCTTTAAAGCCTTTGTAAGCCACCTTGTTGCAGCTGGTGCGATTCAGCCGCCTGCCACTGAGTCTTAATTTATGCCTAGCATTACCAAAGTGAGAGTTAGGGATAACTTGAGGCCTTGGTTGGAATACAGTGTCCAGTTCTGGTCCCACAAAATAAATCTGGAATTAGGACCCTGGAGGGGATGCAGAAGATGGCAACCAGAATGGTCTCTGGCCTTGAAAAATCTGAGCTATGAGGAGAGGATAGCAAATCTGGACCTGTACTCATTGGAGTACAGAAGATTAAGGGGAAAGCTTTGTTTGCTGTTCAAATCATTTTTAAATGATGACTTATGGAATTGCCTGGGTTTTGAGATAAGGGAACATAGTCATAGTACAAGGGCTCATGTTTTACAAATCAAAGGGGAGACTAGTGTAACAAAATCAAAAAAGCTAGATGGTATAGCCAAAGAGTGGCCAGTATTTGGAACAGGCTTCCGCTTGATGTTGTGGGAAGTAGTTCAATTGCTTTATTTAAATCTAGGTTGGACAACCAGTTTAAAAACACTGGGATATCAGCCTACCCTTTTGTGAAAAAGGGCAAACCTACAAATGGGCCCTTTTGCTCCCTGGGCTAGTAACCTACCTATGATACTAGGTTTTGACATGCTCTCTGAATTTGCTCCCAAAATGTTACCAATTTCAGGCTGGCCCATATTATATGTATTACTGTCCCCAGTTGGTGGTTACATCTCCTGCACTTGTCTGTAGGGGACAATCCCCATCCCTGGAGTTTCTATGGCATCCTATGCTACCTGTGCAATATTTTAAACTGCATAAATCAACTCTCAGTGTCCTTCACTGCTCTTTGGGGTTCTCTCCAGCACTTCTGCCATACTGTAGGTGTGGGGAGATATCAGTGCTCATTTCATTGCTCCACCATTTGATGATCAACTCATTGGGGTCCTGATAAAGGGAAAGCAAACTGTTATATATCTGCCTGCTCTGGGGTTAGTTATCCTTCCCTCCTCTACATTGTAGAACCAATAATTTTGGGCCCTGGAATCAGTAACATGGGCACAAGAGGGTGCCAGAGCATGTTGGAGCTAGAGGTATCTCTAGCACTGCTGGTTAAGGAGTGAGTATTCAGCCTGCAGTAGCCCAAAGGACTTAAGAATCCCTGCCTCTGAATTATAGTAAGTCTACTGTATTCTTGATGGCTGCCTTTGACCATTCCTCTCCTTTGGTTGATATATTGTTGATACCCAGGACTGTGTTGTCCTTCAGAGGAAGAGGTGCTTACTCTGGAAGTCATGTACCGGGTTTCTTACATTTCAATCAGTCCTTTTGAGATATTTCCAATGTGTTGTGGTCCTTCATATTTGGTGGGAGTTCACCGCACTGTGTGACTGAGGTTTTGCACCTTCCCAACATGGTAGCCTCGCAGTCTACCCACTTTGGCTGCTCTTCCATTGGGGTCTGTGCTGAGGATTACAATATTTGCAGCATGGCCTGGGCTATGTGCTGGAGGGGAAAATCCAGAAGTTTGAGACCACCTTTTGAGAAGTCCTGCACCAACTTAGCAAAGCTCAATCTTCTGGGGCCTCTACAAGAAAGGGACCTTCATGGGTCTGGGGCCTTCACAAGTTTGAGGTTCAACTCTAAGGGCAAAATACCAGGTATATATTCAATCTTAGGGGCTTCCATCATTTAAAAAGTCTGTGTTCTGCCCAAATGTGAGAGGTGTAGGCAGCTCCTCCTTGCTAAGTTGTCATCCAGCTGTGCTATCGGGGTCTCTGTTGATCTTGCCCACCCTCCCAAGATTCCATGAGAAATAGACACCCAGGTATTTAAGGTGAGTTGGGGTACACTGTAGACCCCAAGAGAATAGGGGTAGCTCGTGTACTCTGGCTAGAGGTAAGAAGAAAAGATTTAATAACATTTACTTTTATCTGTAGAGCTGGCCATAGTTTTGTGTCAGGATTAACAGGGCTGGAATCCATTTGTTTCAGCACACTAATGCTGGGACAATATCATTTACATATGCCAGTGTTTTACACACCTCCTGTATGCTTATGCCATGGATGCCTGGGTGACTGTTGCCAGAAGTCTTGGAGAACTGGTTCTGGTGCCAAGACAAGAGCAGCTGGGACAGGTGACAGCCTTACCAGGTGCCCCACCAATGAAATGCTGCTTACACCATTTCATTAGTGGCAGTCAGTACCTCCACCACCATGGTCCCCTGGTAGAGCATTGTAACTCAGTGAAGTTCTGGGCAAAGCCAAATCACCTAGGATATGAAAGCAGTATCCCCATACTACCCTACTGAATGTCTTCTTTACATCTAATGAGAGCAGCACTGCTTGGGGAAGGGGGAGTACCACTTTCCATATTAGATTTACAAGGTGCCTGATGTTGTCCACACCCCTACAGCCAGAGATAAAGCCCACTTGGGTTTTACCCATCATGGCTGTGATAACCTCTCAAATGTGACATTATTTTGGCAAAGGCCTTGCTGTCTGTGATGATCAATGAGATGGGTCTATAGCTACTGCAAAGGGTTATATCCTTTCCTGGCTTGGGGATGAGGGAGCTCTGGGCCATGTACATTGAAACTGGTAGGGACTCAGTCTGACATGCTTCTGTAAAGGCTTTTGCTAGGGGTTCCAAGAGTATCTGCTTGTAGTCATACAGAAATTCAGCTAGCAGTCCATCTCTTTCAGCTGCCCTACCTGAGGGGCTCAGTGGTCAGTGCTGCCTCCAACTCCTAGTGTGTGTGAAAGGCCTGTCCAGTTTTCCATGAGCTGAGTAGTGAGCAGTGGTAGGGCAAGGGGTCAGTGAAAGAATTTAGTTCAGCTTTCGTTGCCATAACTTCCTTTGCATAAAGAGTTCTTTAAAAGTTGATGAAGGCATCATGTATGTTTTTCACATCTCTGAGGAGGGTGTCATCCTGTTTCTTCATGGAAAGCATTCTAGACTTCTCTTGCTTCTTTTTAAGTTGATAGGTTAGGAGATGCCCAGGTTGTTCATCTGTCTCTGAGAAGGCCTGCATGAGTCTGAAAAATGCAAATTCTGCATTCTGGTGAAGGCGGAGGTTTATCGTGTACCTATCCCTAGTTATTTCTGCCAGCAAAGGACCTTTCTTGGTGGCTTGCTTGTGAACATCTGTCTCTATCCCTATAAGCCGCTGCTACTGGGCCTCCAGATCCTTGAGCTTAGCCTTCTCAAAATATGATGGGCCCGATTCTCAAAACCTTTAGACTGACACAGGGGACTTGCGTCATGAGTTTGACACATCAAATGCAATTCTGAAAAGCAGCCTGCATCAAATCAAATGCAGCTGGGCCAATGTCCCCTTGCACCAAGATTGCAGCAAGCAACCAGGTGCACCAGATTGCATGGAGGCATGCACCATGACAGGACTGCAACATCCACTTTTTGGGATTCTGCAAGTACTGCCGTGGATGCAGCAAGGGGCATCACTTAGACCAGATAGGAGCTTGTCAGTCAGTGAGTGCATACTGTATACAGTACATGCTCCGTGACAGTTCTGTTGGTGGCCGGTCATGGTAGTGAAAGGAGCGATGTGCTGATCACCGGCTCGGGGTTTGGGATGGGGGAGACCGAGGTGGTGGGGCACTGTCTGCTGGGTTGGGGGTCCAATAGACTACCAGGGAATGTGACATATTTGGGGGAGATCGGGAATCAGGGGGCTGCTTGACTACCAGTGATGATCACTATTTCTGGGGGATGTCGGGAATCGGGGAGGGCTGCTAGACTACCTGGGTACATATTTGCCGATATCTGGGGAACTTTGGGAATGGCGGCCTCTAGACCATCAGGGCACATGACTATACTGTTCTGTCATTACAAGGGCATACTATACAATGCGCATGCACCCTGCTGGAGTGCCTTTAGTGCGTGGCTGTCACGCGTCTCCTGACCTCCCAATGACACCTCCCATGCCCTTCACCACCTGACCCCTCTAGTCCTTCTGCTTCCCCACCACCCAACAATTCCAGTGCCACTAGTGTTGCACCAGGTTGGGGGGCAGATCCTTACGGCACTTCCTGCAGGAGCACCACCCTGTTGGCACAGTGGGCAACTTGAGGCAAACCTGGGGATTTGGTGCTGGGACCCTATTTTTTATGAGATCAGGTGCTGGGTCCCTGGCACACCCAGGGTTTGCCACACCCCTAGATCACTGCAAATTTCAGCAATTTAGGGGTTCTTTGAGAATGGGACCCAATGTGTGGCTAATGCATCTGCCTCTGATGATGGCTTTAGGAGCATCCCTACGGGTTGTGGCAGATGTATTCAAGAGTATATTGATATCTAGAAATGTTCTAATGGCCTCTTCTAAGTCTTGCAAAAGTTTGAGTCCTTAAGAATGTATGTGCCGAGGTGCTAATGCCCCTCCATGGGGATGTGTACACTTGTAGGGAGCCTCATGAAGGAGACTGGTGCATAATCCAAGGAAATTAGTGCCGCTGTGGCAGCATTCAGCACAGCATGTGCCCAGGTATCTGAGACTAACAAGAGAGTGATCCTGGAAAAGGTCTGATAGGGATTAAAGAAAAGGTAGTCTCTATCCATTGGGTAGCCCACACACCAGCCTCAGCTGTTGTTTCAAGTCTGCCAAGGTGGCAGAGTTAGGAGTGGCAAGCACTTGTAGGGGCCATGCTTCTGTATATGAAGTCACATAAAATGGTGTTCAATGCCCCACCCACAATGAGCTGACTCTGCTGGAGATTGGCTTGCATTTACATAAGTGTAAGGTAGAAACTAGCTTCCTGGTGGTTCAGGCTGTAAGCCTAATCCTCTCCCCTTCCCTCAGGTTGCAACTGAAACAAGTCCCAGCTCAGTGTGCCTTTGCTGGTCATCGGATTTTAAATAAATAAAATTACATAAGGTGGTTCTCTGTCCATATAGACTGCCATGTGTATCCCAACAATAGAGGGAAGTGTATGGGGCAAGTACATTAGGGCATGGGAAGGGGGTGCTAACTGTATATGTGCAGATCTGGCATTGGAGCAGAGGTGTTCTGCTCCAGATGAAGAGTCTGGAGACACAATAATCCTTTTTTTGGATTTGCTACTGACACCCAGTATCCTGATGCCATTTTCCCAACACATAAGATCCCGACAGCTGGCGATGGAGTTTATTTAATGTTTCATGGGGGTTTCACCTCCCACACCCTCCACCTTACTTAATATAACAAACTCCACTGCGGGCATAAGTCTGATGTCGGGGTATTGTGTGTCAGGAATGTGGTGTCGGGCTTTTCCGTTTCAGTAAAATGAAAGCATACAGTTTGTTTTTGCTGTCTCTCACTAGGCTGCCATCCTCCACTATCAGTATGATCTGGAATTGGTTATATATAGTTGGGGGGTGCAGGGGGCAGAGCCCCCACATTTGCTCAGTTTCTTGTACTCATGCACTTCAGTTGTATAGATGTGGCTTGTAGCACAGTAAAGTGCTTTTCTCTATGTTTGTGGTATACCTAACTTGTGGTATTATTGCTGCTTGCTCCTTATGCTGCTGCTATGGTGTCGTTGGTCACAATGATTTCCGCTCTAATGTGGGTAACCACTCCCATGTACCAGCTCATATATCCCTTTGGGGTCAGTAGTAACTTTACTGAAAGAGCCACACCATGTAATTAAGGATTTCAGCTTTTTGGCCTCTGATTGCGACAAGAGGATCTCTTGTAAAAATACAATTCCCTACTCCCTCCCATCTGAGGTGGTGCAAGATCTTCCTACATTTGCAGGGGGAGGGAATGTCTTTAACATTCCTTAATAACCATTTTAGTGGGCGACAAGGCATGGGATAGAGTACTGTACATAGACAGCAGAGAGTAGTATCTTGGATATGCTGAATGCATTGCTTAAGGTTCAGATTGCATGGCATAATACAGCTACACATACCCTGAGTCACACCTAGATGTCTTTTACATTGTGTAGTGACCTGGTGTATAAAAGGTAACCAATAGTTACTTGATACACCAATCCTTTTTGCCTCAGTGTAAATAGAATAATAGATATAATTGCTGGGTTTCCCTTTTTCGCCTCAGCAATTATATAAAATAAAAAGCTTGAGGTGTGTCCTCGGTTCGGTTTAGTTTTAGCCCAGTGCTGAGATTTGCCGTATTTTAAACTCATTTCTCTTCCTTTGAGCAGGTCTTTGTGTGTTTACAGTGTATGGGGGGAAAAAAGAAAAGAAAAGAACTTACCGCCGAGTTCTTCTGGTGGTTCTGTTTGGGGCGAAATGGAAGCGTTGAGCGGTCTGGACTGGTCGCGCGCTGCTGCCTGAGCATTCGCACAGCAAGGGAAATCATGCACTTGTTTGCTGTTATAAACACTCCTTTATAATGGCAAATTACGCCACGGTTTCCCTATGGGAAAAAGGGGAAGCCGGTTATTATAAGGCAGTAATACCATCGAGAGGTTTTTGGGACATGGAACCTCGAGAACGAAGCTCGAGAGGTTTTAAAGTCCTCAAAACCTCGAGATGGTATTATTGACTTGTAAAACACTTATCTTTGTGTTATTTTTTGTAATATATGGATCCACTGATAATACTACAGTTGGAGATGACCTTAAAACTGTAGTATTATCAGCACAAACAATAGTATTATCACTTGTCAGGATAGTATTATTGAGAGTAGTGATGTATTACTGGGAAATTTTTGTATAACTTAGTATAGTACTATTGAGGCTTATCCATATATTACAATGACTCTTAACGATTAGTAACACAGTCACAATAGGTAAACCATAATATTTAATAAACTCTATTGGTCTGAATGATGTAGCCTTGATGGGGGTGGAGATCCTCGATCCCACCATACCCTAGACCCTGTGCACATGCCTACCTTTGTTGTGGACTGAAGAATCTGTTACACCCCGATGCTGGGTGCCAGGCCTCAGCTGGTTGGGGGAAAGTAAAGAGGGAGGGGAGGGTGGAGGTTGTAATTTTGGTCCTGGGCTTCATTCATAGTGTGGGGAAGGGGAGGTACTGTGCTCTGATCTAGCCTGTACCATCATATGTGCATCAACTGTTAGGCTGTGAATCTCATAACATTAGCCAAGGACTCTGTTGGCCTCCTCAGATTCAGCTGACCAAATATTTTTAGTGGGGTCCTACCTCATGGCTGTCTGCACTGTGGTGAGCTCAAGATTTGCCTTGGTAGGATTCAAGAGATGCTGATGATCCTGCTCTATCCGTTATTGAGTAATATATATATATATATATATATATATATATATATATATGTATATATATATATATATATATATATATATATATAAAACCCTAGGTGGCGCTCTTCTAAGGGCTTCTACTCCCACCTGTATAGCGTTGCAGGTTGAGGGCCTGAGTTCTGTAAATGGGTGCCTCCAGCCAGAAGAATGGTATTGAGGTAGCTTAACTGGTCTGGTATAGTCCTCTGGGATGCTATAACCACCACCAACCCTTCTAGCTGCCTGAGGAATAACACAATGGTACATTCACAATCAGTAGATGGTGATAATAATGTGCTCACACCCTTTTCACTTACCACTAGGGCTAGATCTGCAGCAGCTGCCCTGGAGACCCCCTGGAAAATAAGATCAGCAATGCGTCAATACAATCTTACCACTGTAACCCAACTAAAAATATGCACACTAGCCAGGTTAAATGTAAAAAAGACAATCAGATTTATTTAGGGGAAGTGAACAAGGGAGGGGCATGGATCTATCAGAATGATTAGCAATCTGATTTAAATCAAGATTGTTCAGCATGCACTGTAAGTCCCAATTAGACAGTTCAACACCCTGGGTACCCAGCATGTTATGCAAGCTAGCCTGAAGCATTGCCTGGGGGTGACCGGCATTGCAGCTGTTGTTGGGGCCCTTAAGAAAGGAAAACAGTTAAACATGCACACAACACAATTATTTGTAATCCAAGCCAGATGGGTCAGTCCGTTGTAGCAACCCAGTGAAGGAAACAATTAGTTGGTACCACAATGATTTTTGCTTTTGTTGCAGGGAGTAACCCTGATTTGTACTCACGCTACCAGAACCTGGGTGCAGAACAGGCGAGATGTAGATCTTGTGTTGATGATCTGGGAGGCCAGGGGAAGCAAGGCCCAACATGGCTCACCAAAAAATGGTCACTACCTGCTCGATGGTGTTGGGCAGGGGGATGAATCCCCAGGCCTGTCTTTCACCGAGAAGGTCTAGGCCGAGATGGCAGGGCCCAGACAGGATGAACAGTTCTGCAACAGTTCATGATCTTTTGCTGGTGAAGCTTCCAGCTGGCGTAACAGATTTGACCATGGGGAACCAAATCACGACCCATGAAACACATTCAGCACATTTAAATCACTAACTTCTTTAAACAACAATTCAGATACAGTCTGGTTGCAAATTGACAGCTTCACTGCTCAAACCTGTGAATCCGAGACAAATTCTGTCTCAAGCTGGGCCAATTGTTTCTGGAGAAAGTCTTCAGTCCAAATCATAAGTCGCAATAACAAACTTCTTCTTTCTTCTGCTGCAGTTCCAAAGCTGGAAATTGGACAGGTCCAACTTCTGCATTAGGCATTTTGAACTACTGGAGAACATGGCAAGAAGGCCAGCAGAACCTCTTCCCACTGTTCCCCTATGCTTCTTCAGGGAGCAGCTGCTTGAAAGCTTGAGCTGATCACTCATAAGCCTCCAACTCTAACTGACCCACTGCTTCAGGCAGTTCTGGGTATTTCCATTGTAATCCAAAAGGTTTGGTTGGCTGAGGGAACTGTCAGTCACAGCTTGGGCTCCCCCTCCAGACCAATTTATGTGCCAACAGTCAAAAACTACAAAACTACTGAATTTTCTTCCCACAAGACCCCTAGGGACAGTCTCCATTTTAGGTCCCCAGTGGTTTGATTGTTCCAAATACTGGAAGTCCAGAACCTGACATGGTGGCTCCCATCCAAATGTTCGAGCTGCAATAAAAGCAGGCTAGACAAACTTCTCTATCTTTACTATAACAGCAAATAAACAGTAAATAATCACAGTTCCTAACTAGTCTCACTCTGCGCAAGTAGCAACTGCAGAATGGAGCAAAATGACATACTTTCTGGCCGGTCACAAGCCCTAAATTACTTGGACCCAGCCCACACTAATTTCTAAACACATATTAGCTATGCTCTTAAAGAAATAGGGATGGAGGCTCAATATGGCACTCTCACGTAAATAGATATAACTACTTAAGCCAGGACACCAACCTGACAGTGGGCATTAAGGAGCCCAGGAAGACATTATAGTAAACCCCAATTTGTAGGGGGGGTTCCACTCTTCCCTGCCTGGAAAAACTTGGCGTCCGTGTCAAGTCTACACTTACTATAAAATTCTATATAAAGACATTATACGAAAATACATGCATGCTTCATTTGGCATGCCATAAAAGAAAAACTGGGGCATCAGTAAAATAACTGGTCATAAGTATTACTATACTTTTCCATTTACAATGGCATTTCCACAGTAACACATATTCATACATTTTCATAAACAGGTTAGCAGATTCAAACAGTCAAACACATTACTCTTATACTTCTTGTTTGTACCACCCTGTACACTAACCCACCTAGCTAGGGTCCATCCTTATCAGTTACACTAGGGCTGCATGGGGCAAGGGTATCCAGTACACTGACTGGAGGGTTTACTAATAACTTGGATGTGGCAGAATAACCCAGTTTTGGAAGAGAGTTTTCAGAAATATACACACCCCTTTGTGAACTACATGTAATGAGAGATCTAACGGCCTTCCTGGGGAGTCATAACTGAAGTGTATCACTGGTTTTGCAGCTCTTCCAGATTTTCTGGGAGGGGCAGGCACAGGCTCAGTTCTTTCATCATTTGCATTTGGGTTACTCAGTCCTGGCTCACTGCTTGCCAATAAGCCTACTTCTGAAGAAAGGGGTGCCTCTGCACTGGTTGTCTATTCCTGACTGGAAGCACTTTCAGCTTCTGGCTCTGTTAGTTCTGGTTCAACGATATTACTTTCAGTACTTGGTTCTGAAGAAATTACAGGTTCATCATCTAGAGGAAATTCCATTGAATCTAAATCTTGTAACACATTACTGATACTTTCAACATCATTATCATCATTAGCATTACTTTCCACAACATTTTCAGAGTCATTGGTTGCAAACAGTTCTGAACTTTCTGGTATGCCACGAGTGGTGCTTTTTGTTTCTGGTTCTCCTTCTTGGGGCTCAACTAATTCCACAAGACACAAGGAGTCAGCTGCATCAGAAAGTCACACTTTACACATCACTTTCAGGAGGCACAAGTGATGTGGAGAAGGCTAGAGGGTTAAACAGTCTTGAAGGTCCAGCTTCATCTCCAAGATTGCACATAGGGTTACCTTGTAACTACTGGCTCAGTTCATAGGACGGGTAATAGGGGGCCTCACACTCACTGTCTTTGGTATACTTATGCTATGCCGAGTCTCACTATCCCAACACTGCCCTGCCCATGCAGTATTGCCCAGTAGGTTCAGAATCTGGATAGTGAGAATCCTGGCAATACTAAACCTAACAGACATTTACAGGGGTAAGGTAGCGGGTGTGATGGGTTGCTACCTTACCCCTGCTGATGGTCTACAAATCCTGGTTGGATCCAGAGGCTGGTTGAGCTGCCCCAGTGGTGTTGAGGGCTAAACCACTGACAGCTCGGCCAGCATGCCCTGGGAGGCCTAGGTTCTGGTCTGCGCTGTGTCCATTTCTTTTATCCCCCGTAACTAATGTTTTTTTAACTCCTAGCTCCACTCCCCTCGGGGTTTGTTATTTTAGTTATGGGGGTGTGGGGGCAGAGCCCCCCACATGGGAGTCAGGGCATAGCCCCCAATTGCATTTTGTATTATTCAATCAGATGCCTGACATTGTATTATTGGGCATCAGATTGCTTCGGGAGTGTATATTTTGGGCCACTAAACTCGGGATCCTGTGACTCAGGATCTCGAGTTTAGGGATAACATAGTATATCCCTGTCAGCAGATTTGGATCAGCAGTCCATTTCATTTAGGATATGACTGATAGAAGGCCTTGAATAGTTAACAGCTGAAGAGGGGGGTTAACTGCTTCTTTCTAGCTGCAGCCCTGGTTATGGGCCGGAGAGGTAGTGTCTGGAAGTGCAGACACAATGATAATTGCCCAGTAGGTAACAAATGATTTCTGTGAATTGTCTTTACAGCTCATGGGTCATTTCTGGACGCACTCTATAGACTGACAGCTCCTCCAGCTTGCTGACAACAATGTAGGAGATATGATGCCACCTATCGGCAATCTTGTGTTTCCCATGCAGTCCCAAATTTCGCAACAAAACTCTGTCTCCAGATTGCAGTTCTTGGGCCTTGACATGTCTGTCATGCCTTTCTTTGTTTGCTAAGTTCATCTTTGCCACCATGGTGTGTGCCAATTGGTAGGCATGGTTTAACTGGGCCTTTAACTTTTGAACTTACTGAATGTAATTCTCTGCTTTGACTCCATCAGAGGACACTCTAAAGCAGATGTCTACTGGCAACTGGGCTTCTTGGCCAAACATTAAGCGGTAGGGGGAGAACCCAGTGACATCACTTCTAGTGCAGTTAAAAGCATGGACTAATGTGCTTATCTGTTGGCTCTATTTGGACTTGTCCTGGGGATGGAGTGTGCCCAGCATGTCTAGCAGTGTTCGATTGAACCTTTCAGGCTGTGGATCCCCCTGGGGTTGATAGGTGGTGGTTCTGGACTTCAGCACTCCCCAGAGAGAGAGCATTTCCTTGATCAAGTGGCTTTCAAAGTCACTCCCTTCACTGGAGTTAATCCTCTGGGGAGCACAATAATGGACAAAGAACTTTTCAATCAGGACCTTTGCCACTGTGGATGCTTTCTGGTCTTTGGTTGGATATGCCTGGGCATAATGGTGATTACTGCCCAAAACAGGAAACCTTTTGAGATAAGGCTATGACATTCATTAGTGGGGATTTTTTTGCAGCAGAATGGTACACTTTTTGTGCATCAGCAGGGCTCTGGCGGCAAATATTTGGCAGATTTTATAGAGGATGGATTGGAGCTCTGAGTCTAGGCATCCATTCCTGTCCACAGATTACTCATGCACCCCATGGTGAATCTATTGAATAGCATATCGACAGAGTCCATCCAGATCTTGAAGGTAAACCTGGATAAATTTCTGATTACCTTGGGAGTTACAGTGTAACCTGAGTAATAGGGTGGATGAGGTATCCCTATAAATTAGTACATGTATGCGCACCATACTTTATTAATCCTTATTATAAAGTGTGGGGGATGGGAGGGGACTTATAGACTTAGAGTCTCTTCTAACTTTAAAATATTATGGTACTATAAGAGTAGATCTTTAGTTCTTTATACAAGTCAAGCAGCCAGGCACATCTAATAACACTTGCACTATCCAAATGAAATGCTTAGAAGCATACTAATTATTCAGAGTTAGGCTGCTCCAGTGGTCCAGTGGATAAGGCCTTTGCCTTCCACATTGGGGACCACAGGTTCTCAACTTGAACCCCCAGTCCTGCCTGGCAGCAGCAAGACTTGGGGAGGCAGTCCAATGGACACACTATCTACTCCAAGAGGGTCTTCTGCACTCCCTGTGAAATGCCTTCCCCTAATGTTCTAGGGGGAAGGGAACCATTCCAAAAGGAAACCCTTCAGCTTCACCTGCATTGCCCCATGCTGATGGGAGGGAGGAGCACTTAAACAAAGCCTGCTCCTTTACCATTCAGCTATATATAGGATGCTGGGTTATAGGCTGTCATGGGATCCAATTTTAGGGAGTATGGCAGGTAAGAGGCAGAAGGTGAGAGGCCATCCAGGGAGAACACCCAAAAAATAATAAACTGAATAATGAAAAGAAATGTACAGACATTTTAACTCTTACTATTCTCTATAATGATGCACTGTAATAAAGATATCAAATGAGGTTGAAGTATTATTTGCCAAATCATATGGGTAGCGTATCTGCTCATGTGTACTGCACAGTAGTATGAAGTGTGTCACATTGCAGTGAGCCTTCTTGTTTCTTTTTACTTGGGATGTTAGAAAAGTCAAGGAAAGTATGTTTTAATATGTCCTACTAGAGAGTATTATTTGCAAAAAAAAAAAAAATACATTCAGTAAGTCAGTGTTGCAGCATACAGCTTCAAATGTAAATACAGGTGACACTAGTGTTCGACTTCTGAATGAGTGGTGTGGCGTTTCTAGGGCTTGAATGCTTGCCTGAAGCACTGTTTCTGCTACTGTAGCTGTGGCACTGTCTTTTAAGACAAGGAAATGTACTTACACTCTAATAAATTCTTATTTTCTGCTTTGAGAGGGATTGCTGGCATTTGGGTATTGCTACAGTATTTCTACTTCAGATAAATGTTCAAACCCTAATAACACCACACAACACATATCAAGAGTTAGTAGAATTTGTACCGTATCATTGCCTTTCCCTACTTTTGTGTCCTTGCACTCAACCATACTGTAACTGATGCTTTAACATAATTATTCTTCAGACTATTGTCATTCTTTTTAAAAAGGATGTTTAATAACAAATGCATACTCATTATTATTGTCATTGGCAGCTTTCATTCAGCTTTTCCAGTACTGTGTTTTTTGTGCTAGGCAGTCCCCTGTATCCAAAGGCACAACCTCTCTCTCCCTGGCTCTATTCCCAGCAGTCCCATGTGTCATGTTCTCCTCTCCCCATCCCCATCCAGTGCCAAGCACGTCCTGGCATCCCATTAAATGTATAATATCATGACTTTAACTCTCTCAGTATTGATATGTAATGCAGTTCTGTGTAGAGATACGATTATGGTGTTGCCTCATACATTGCATATTCCCATTACGACTTATGATTTTAGTGCCATCCTATAAAATTCATAACATTGTGCAAATAACTCATCTTAACACTGATACTGTACTAACAAACCGCCTTTAAGACACATGGTTATGAGGTTGTCCCAGTAAATTTATAATGTCAAGCAAACTCATCTCAACATTAACAACTAATGTAGTACTGTTAAGATACATGATTATGGTATTGTCCTATTGCATTTGTAAGTTCAAGCAATTAACTTCTCTCAGCTCTGATATTTAATACACTACCATTTAATGGGAATACTCATTTGTCTAAGCTCTGCACATACAAACATATAAAATTGTCAGCAGAAATCCATTATAGTCTATTGAGTCTTCTCAGTGCAGTTCATGTTTTTGATGTTATATGGTATTCAACCCCTCTTCTGATACTCTTACTCTGTCCATGACTTTATCCCACCCCTGTTAAATACCTAACCATTTACATCATCCTCCAGTAGTCTGTTCCACCCTGCTACCATGCTCTCTGTGACGAAATGCCTCCTGGCCTCTTTCCAGAATCTTCCTTCTGCCAGTTTGCAGTTATGTACCCTCATGTTTCCACACCCAAGTGTGGGTTGCCCAATTAGTATATTAAGTGTTACATTGAAGTCTTTAGCTAACCTGATGTCCTGAAAAAGATTAATTCAGTCTAGTTGATTCTGCCATCACTCCGACTGGCCATTTCATAACTCCTGCTACTCCAGAAGCAACCCACAATTCCTTAATGCTGTCATCAATGGCAGGTTGCAGCTGCCATGGATTCAACTAAATACACTGATGAGTTTCATAAAGTTCTGATTGTTGCTGGCCCTGCTACATGCCTAAGCCTAAGTACAGGCTGGACAATGAAATAATTTTCCTCTCTTTCAGCTTCTATCCTAGGTTCATGAAGTATCTTATAATTCAGTTTCAATTCAGTCTCAATTTATTGCAAACATGTATAAAATCATGAAGATAGCTACATACGTAGAATTAAAATATTCTATCCATACATATGGACAGCACAATAAGATAAGCAGTAATAAACAATATCACAGCCCTTTATAAAACACAGGACAAATTTTGCAATCGAGTAAATAACTGGTTCACTCTGTGAATAAATTAGTGTAGTCATCCTTACATCAATGGATTCTGATATTGTACATTTGCTTAGGGCAGGTAATAATCAGTTCTTCCTTTCAAATTCAAATCATGTGCATTCCCTTAGTTTGTGGTTAACTATTCATTTAATTTCTGTACTACAGTTATAGTTATTAATTGATAGCAAGGGGTCCCCCAAAGCTCCACCAGCCAACAGATTTACAAAGTATATCAAGCCATAATTTATCTAGAACCTTTCTGTTTTCTGTATTTCTATTGTAGAACAGATAGTGAATAAAGTTCTGTTCTTGGATAGAAACAATATAATTTTGTAATTAGGAGAATTCTGACAGCGTAGATTTATCCTTTTTCAAATGATAATCAGTTATCCTATTAGTGTAGTTACTGTAATAGCACTTAGAACTATCTCCCTAGATACGTTTTATTCCATTTTTAGTTAAAAGCTTGTCTCGCTTGCCTAATCATGTATACTCCAGTTTAATTGTGCTCTCAGTACAGCATAGTTTGGGTAGTCTACAATGCTACATGTTCAATATCCTGACCCAATAATTATTATTTCTTTTTATGCCAACATTTCAAGAGCATTACCTTTGATTTACACCATACAGTAGTAGTGGAGGCGTCCCTTGGCAGTCTCACAACTGTTCTCAGATAAGACATTTTGTCCCTTCTAAAGTTCCATTGAGACTGGTTGCACGCTGCAGATTTCATGATTCAATCTACTTTCATGTCACTGGGGTTTGTTATGAAAATTACTACTATCAGGGATTGCTTTCCAAGGGGCTACACTAGTCTATGAATTCATTCAGTAGACAGTAAAACCCACTGTTAACTTTTTTGTATGGCACACATCAACACATGTAAATCTATATATTTCTGGATTGAGTAATTCACAATCATTGACTTACTGTATTTTGTCCTGCTTGGCACTATTGGCTTTACATTGTCTGATCTGTTGTGCACTTCTTCAGTTTCCTGGTCTTGCTGTCTAACGTGCCACATAGTTTAGTGTCTCCAGGTAGGTCACCTGGGGCCAGTGACCATCACATGGTATGGTTCAATTTGGCCACTACATCTAAATCATCCCATTCCAAGGCAAAAATATGGGACTTCAGAGGAGCTGACTTTGATAAGATGGCCAACATAGTTAAGCTAGCCCTGGCAAAAGAAACACAGAGGAGGGTACAGGCAAAATGGACAAGCATTAAGGATGCAATACTTGAAGCAACATCCCATTGTGTTAGACAGAAAAAGAAGTACAAAGAAGAAGGAAACCACTTTGGTTCTCAAATACAGTAGCAGGAAAGGTCAGAGCCAAAGGCTGGCCTTCAGGAAATATAAGGAACACAGCGGAATGAAGATAGGAGGCATACCAAACTGCCTAAGGGAAGCAGGAAGGCAGTAAGGCAGGCAAAGTCCCAAACTGAGGAAACACTAGCATGAACAGTAAAAGAAGGTGACAAGACTTTCTATAGATACATTAGTGAAGGGAGAAAGTCCAGAGGGAGTATTGCTAAGCTCAAAGGAGAAAAGGGGGAATGTGAGGAGGAGGACCCTATAAAAGCATCTATCCTAAATAGATACTTTTGCTCAGTGTTTACTGAAGAGAAGGTAGGGCAGGGCCTACAGCTCAGCACCATGGACACAGGGGGGAGGGAGGTAAGCACTACTCCCTTCACAAAAGAAAGGGTCCTACAAGAACTCACTAAGCTCAGGGTGGACAAGACAATGGGACTTGATGGCATACATCTCAGGGTACTTAAGGAGCTAAGGGTGGAACTAGCAGAGCCATTAGCAAAACTGTTTAGTGAGTCTCTGAGCACAGGAGAGGTCCCAGAAGACTGGAGAAGGGTTCATGTGATCCCACTCCATAAGAGTGGTAGCAGGGAGGAGGCAGAGAACTACAGACCAGTCAGTCTTACCTCAGTAGTGGGCAAGATTATGGAGGCACTCCTTAAGGAAAGAATAGCGCAACACCTGGAATCCATAGGGGCACACGATCTAAGACAGCATGGGTTTACAAAAGGAAGGTCCTGTCAAACTAATCTCATAGATTTCTTTGACTGGGTAACCAGAGTGGTGGACCAAGGGGGAGCAGTCGATGTTGCCTGCCTTGACTTCAGCAAAGCTTTCGACATTGTTCCACATAGAAGATTAATAAATAAGCTGGGTAGGCTTGAGGTGGGTCAGAAGTTGGTCAACTGGGTGGCAAACTGGTTGATGGGCAGAAAACAGAGAGTGGTGGTAAATGGTATACAGTCAGAAGAGATGCAAGTCACAAGTGGGGTACCTCAGGGATCAGTCCTGGGGCCAGTCATCTTCAATATCTTCATTAGTGACATTGCAGATGGACTAGAGGTAAGGCTTGTCTGTTTGCAGATGACACCAAGATCTGCAACAGAGTAGATGATCCAGATGGGGTGGGCAGAATGAGAAGATATCTGGATAAACTAGCAAAATGGTCAGAAGAGTGGCAACTGGAATTTAATGCAAAGGTGCAAGATCATGCACATAGGGAAGAGAAACCTGAAGCCACCTATAGGCTGAGAGGGAGTTGCTGGCAGTCACAAATGAAGAAAGAGACTTGGGCATTATCATCACCATCACCGATGACCTGAAATCATCCAAGCAGACCTCTAAAGCAGTAGGTAAGGCTAGGGGATGTTAAGGTGTATTAGTAGGAGTATCACAAGTCATAAGAGGGGAATAATCCCTCTTTACAAGGCACTGGTTAGGCCCCATCTGGAGTACTGTGTGCAGTACTGGAGGCCACACCTTCACAAGGACATTAACCAAATTGAGGCAGTCCAGAAAAGGGCAACCAAAATGGTGCAGGTACTGCATCAGAAGACATATGAGGACAGATTAACAGAGCTCAATATGTATACCCTTGAGAAAAGGAGGGGGAGAGAGATGATATGATCGAAACATTCAAACACCTTATAGGGCATTAACAAGGTGAAAGTGTCTAGCATGTTTAAATATAAGAAAAATAGCAGGACAAGAAGACACAGCATGAGACTAGAGGGAGGCTGATTGAGGGGAATGTGAGGAAATTCTTTTCACAGAAAGGATGGTGGATGCATGGAATGGTCTACCTCAGGAAATGGTGGCTATGAATACAGTGTAGGGCTTCAAACAGGCATGGGATAGGCATAAGGGAGCAGTACAGATGAGTATAAATAGATAGACCACTGACAGACAAAGGCCGATGGCACAATTATAAGGCAGAAAAAAGAAATGGGCAGACTGGATGGGCCTTGCGGTCCTTATCTGCCATCAACTTCTATGTTTCTATGTTTCTGTGTTTCATTTGTGAAGAGACACATCTTGCCCTGTATTTCTTCTGCTATTTTGCTGGTGAACATATCGAAAATGACTGGTCCCAGGACTGACTTCTGCAGAACCCCACTTGTGATCTCCCTTTCTCCCAACTTGACGCCATTTATCATCACCCTCTGCTGTGTCCCCCTAACAAACTTTCCACCTATTTAACCAGGTCCTTTGCTGCTTCCAGATCCTTTAATGTCTTCAACATCCTTCTGTGTGGCACTGAGACTGGAAAAACGCAGGAGAGTCCATTGTCTTCACTGAACCAGGATGCTTGTTTGAAAATTTTAAAAAATAACCATCATAAATTCATTTAGATCTTCAGGTGGATTAAATTTTTTCCCACCTAAAATAACCTTGTACATAGGTAGATTTTGATTTTTTCAGTATGAGCCTAACATTTTGGAATGAAATTCTAATACATTTAAGACCATTAGAAGACAAAATCAGTATGCATAACATAAAAAAAAAATGGCACTGTGAACAATAAATAGTTGATTCTGTGTACTGTTCAGTACTAGAGGTGGGCTGATTCTACCTAGTATTATACCTGAGGTGTATATTTTCTTTTGCAGACCCTCCATTATTTATTAGTACTCCTGTAGATCTCTTACACTACCAGTCAAAAGTTTTAGAACACACCAATTTTTCCAGTTTTATTGAAATTTCATGAGGTTAATGTCTCAATGCACTCTGAAATTAAAGCATAGAACAAATAAACAATTGGAGATAAAAGAAATCATAGAATCATTTTGTTTAACAAAATTTAATCTAAATTTTTGACTCATCAAAGTAGCCACCTTTTGCTGGATATACTGTAACCGCCGAACTCACTGTGGTATTCTTCCTACAATGGACATCAAATATTGTTTGGGAAGTTCTTCCCAACACTGTTGCAGAAGTTCCCACAAATGTGCTGCACTTGTAGGTTGCTTGCTTTCACCCTTTTGTCCAGTTCATTTCTAACCAGCTCGATGGGGTTTAAGTCTGGAGACTGTGCTGGCCATTCCATGATTTGAAGGCTACCGTCTTGTTCTTTTCCTCGAAGGTAGTTCTTACATAGCCTGGAGGTATGTTTTGAGTCATTATCTTGCTGTAGGATGAACCCCTGACCAACTAGGCGTAGACTAGAGGGTATTGCATGGCGCTGCAAAATGCTGTGGTAGCCCTTTTGTTTCAGGGTGCCAGTCACTCTGTGCTGTTGTCCTGTGAGCCGCCTATCACGCAAGCTGTTGACTCTCAGAAACTTGTCTTCTGATTCTGTTGTAGCTTTGAGTCTGCCAGACCTCTTCCTGTCAGAGTTTCCTCCAGTTTCCAAAGTGCCTTTTGATGGTGTAGGAAACTGTACCACTGACACCTTGGCTTTCTTTTGCAATTTCCTCTAAAGCAGTTTTGCTAACCTAATCTTTTTTTTTTAACCTCTAGCAGTTTACCGCTTACCTTTGTACAATTTCAGGTTATTCACTGGACTTGAATTGCTTAAATTTCAATAAATACTGGAAAATGGGTGTGTTCTAAAACTTTTGACCGGTAGTGTAGATACATAGATGTTGATGGCAGATAAGGGCCTATGGCGCACCCAGTCTGCCCATTTGTGCATGTAACTTTGCTTCTCTAGAACTGATCTGGCAAAATTCTGCTGTATGCAGATGACACCGTCCTCTTTTGCAGCCACCCAGACCCCACCCCACTTCAGCTCAAACTCCAAAAAAAGCTGCACCGAATCAGAAGCCTGGTTCTCAGTGCATAAGCTGGTAATAAACTGTAAAAATTGAAGGACATGGTTCTTAGCAGCTGCCAGAACAAGCATGCAGCAACCCTCTGACTATCCTTAAATCCTACAACTCTGGCCTAGATCAAATCATCTCTTTTAAGTATCTGGGCATCACTCTTGACTCAGTGCTCACTTATAATAACCACATCCACACTTTATGCTCAGTGAATAACTCCAGAATTGGCTTTCTATATAGGCACAAGCAGTGCCTGCCTCCCGAAGCACTACATTTGGCTGTCACCTCCTCAGTACTCTCTCTGGTAGATTACAGTATTGTCCTCTATGGCTCCACCAGCAGCACTGCCCTTTGCAGGGTCAAGGTGGCCCTAAATAAAGCCTGCCACCTTGTGACTGAGTGAGACAGAATGACACATACCTGTGACTTCTACTGGATCTCTAACTGGCTGAACTTTGAGGGAAGACTCCATTACCACACCTGTCTACTCACCAAAAAGGTTCTACTTGGGCTTTCCTCACCTGGCCTTCATAACCTCCTTCAAACCGCCCCCACCCACTAGGGCTACCCATCTCTCCTCTAAAGCCCTGTTGTTAGTTCCCCAGTGTAGGACATCCCTATGTCAACACCCTTTCTACTATAGGGCACCCCTCTGGATAAATGAACTCCCCTAGAAACATCTTATCAATTGAGGTCAGCATTTTAAAGTCTAGGCTCAAGGAGGTAATAATATCTGCCAGTAGTTGTGATTTCCCTTAATCAACAGCTTTGCTGAGAGACTGCACCTTCTTTCTGCAGTCAATACCCACTGTCATCTCCTGCCTCCCCTTTTCCCCTAATCCAGGCACAGATGAATTCATGTTCTGTTTCACCTTTTTATTTACTGTGTTGTAGCTATTTTTATAAACATTGTCCCTACCAAATTGTAACACTGACTCTGGGTAACCTGCCCATTGTTTTTCTGTTACCAATTCTGACACTGTGTTACTAGTGTATGCTGTACTTATTTCATACAGTTTGTTCCTACAATATTGTTATACTGACTCTGGGTAGTCTGCCCATTGCCATTTCTGTAACCTGTTCTAACACGTGTAGATATTGTCATCTCTAACTTTTGTCTACCTTATGTTTTTTTTTCCAAGATGTGGAGCCTTTGTAAAGGAGTCTCTGACTCAAAGGGTTGTAATTCTGATCTTTCAAATAAATAAAAAAATAAATAAGTTGTCCCCTTCCCTCAACTATCAGGATCCCCTGATGCCTATCCCATGCATTTTTAAATCCTGTAATCATTTCAGCAGCTAACACCTCCTCCAGCAGGGCAATCCATTTGTCCAACTCCCTCTCCATGAAGAAGTACTTCCTCATGTTCTCTGTGAACCTCCCTCCAGTTTCAGCCCATGTCTCCTAGTCCTGCAGCATCTTTTTCTGTGAAAAATGTTGTTTTCCTGCACCTTGTTTCTCCCTGTGAGGTACTTCAATATGTTCAGTTAATTTGTTTGTCTAAAAGTCATTATGATACAAAGAAAATAATTTACAGTTTTCCAAAATTTAAAATATACATACAAATTTCAAGCAATAGTGCATAACAATGCATGACACCAAACATATCAGGCAATGATGTCTATTAATGATTTCTGGTACACAGTAAAATAAACTATATTTCTCTGGTTAAACAATTTCTAGCAAATAATTAAGCATCAAATAAAATAAGTACTTTAAATCCAAATTAATTGAGGGATGATCCAAGATGGCAGAGTAGTCACTGCTGAGACAGGAACTAACATAGGAACAACGACCATGCTGTAAAACATTTGTTATTTCCACCGTTTCAAACCTGACAATGTTTTTCTGAAATATACGACCAGAAAATGTCTAAAAGAATCAGAAGATTCAAAGACACCAAACAAAAACCGGAGCTGACCGACCAGGGAAAACCTAGGAGTACGAGTGCAAGAAAAGCTCTCTCTCAACATACACAATCCACAATTTTTTCTGGCAAGTGGAGCAAAGCTATGGAACTTTTACCTGTGGCTCTCTCCCATTTACCATCACCTATTCCAGATTGTGAGCAAGTAGGGGAATTAAAGGAGACTAGACAAGTGGAGGCTGTAGATCCGAAAATTATTTAGGATAATGGCGAACCGTGGCAGGATGAAACAGAAACGGAGGAGGAAATGGTTTACCCGGATTCTTTCTAGATGCATCGGATAAAGAGGATACAGAGGAACAATCAGCACAAGAACCACAGTGTGCTGAAACCGTAAGTCACTGTAACACAACAAGGAAGTATGCACTCTTTGTCTAAGGACAGGAGTAAAATAGAAAGTAATGAATTAAAATGTAAAGAAGAGCTTCTAAAGATAGAAATAAAATCACTGAAAATCGAAATAAATTGACAGATTAGACACCATTGCTGGAACACGAAGAAATACAGTATCTGCAGCATCTGAATTTCAAAACAATGTCTTAAAGGCTTAGCAGACATACAGACCTCTCAGTACCTTGACCTGTGCTATAGCAGGAATAAATCAGAAGTTAGAAGCTTTAACTACGAACCTCTGAAACTGAAAATGGAATAAATGTGTTGGAAGACACTGTAGATCCCATAAAAAATACCGTAAAATCACAGTCAGCACAGTGAGATATTAATTACGAAAGTCCAGGATCAAGGAGACAGGAAATATCAAACTGAGGATGATACCAGAAGGGGCCGAAGGCAGTGGAGGTTCCCCTACAATATTTTGAACAATTAATTACCGAGACAATGGGATTAGATTTTCCAAGCTCAAAAATCTCTTTAGATAGAGTTCATCGAGCAGGACCGAACAGATTTTTAGCTGACAAAGACAGACCCAGATTTGTGTATATTAAACCCCATAGATTTCAAGACAAAAAGACAATTCTTAGAAAAGCAAGAACAGAAAAGGGATTAAAAGCTAAAGGCATACACTTTTAGGCTTTTCCGGATTTCAGCACTGAAACTATGTCCGACAGGTGTTCCTTTAACCAGGTTATGGCTATGCTGAGGGAACAGGGCATAAAATATGCTTTACTTCCACCTGCAAAATTAAAGTTTTACTATAAGGGAAAGCTACATATCTTCCTTAAAGAGCTTAAAGGACACACAGGAAGAAAATAAGAAGAGAGAGAGAAAAAAAAAAACAGAGGAAAGAGTAAGGATTGCAAACAGTTAAGGGGCCAGAAATAAGACATGATGGGAGTGGTGCAGTGCAGTGGCTGTGGAGCAGTAGTCTTCCAGGTGACATTATGGAGGATGCGGTGTTGTCCCATCTGCAGACACCTCTATGGGCTGAGGGAGGAGGTTGCTCATCTCCAGGCTGAGTTGGCCAGGATTTGTGGGACCTCCTCTTCCATCCAGGAACCACCAGTGCCACTGCTGTTGCCTCAGAGGTTGCCAAGAAGGAGGAGCGGTTGAACCACAGTGGGCTCAGGGAGGGTGAGGGTGGTGGAACAGAGGTGCATCCCTCCAGTTGTACCTCTCCACAATTCCTATGCCATTTGGGCAAAGTGTGGTTCTTCTATGGAGGCACCCTCAGTGGAGACCAAGGAGGATGCTGGGAACCTCCACAAAGGAGATCCACAGGAGGGTGGCAGGGGACCCCACAGGGGAAGGAAACAACTCCTGGTGGGGGACTCCATTGTTAGGAAGGTAGAACTGGGGGAGGAAGGGGAGAGGGAGGTAAGGTGCCTGCCTGGCGCCATGGCTTGGAGGGACAGGGAGCGAATCCTCAGGATTGCCAGAGCAGCTGCACAGGGGAGGGAGCTGGATGTCATTGTCTACCTTGGTACAAATGACCTGGCTAAGAAAGGGATTAGAGAAGTGCAGGAAGAGTTTGTGGAATTGGGGAGGGGCCTTAGACAAGTAGCACGCACGGTAACCTTCTCGGAGGTGCTTCCCATCTATGGCGTAGGAGAGGCTAGGGTATTCCACTCCATGGGATTCAATCAGTGGTTGGCTTCACTAGGGACTGGGGGTCCACCTAGAGTGATGCAAGCCTATATGGGCTGCATCTGTCCAGGAGGGGAACCAGGATCCTAGATGATAGGTTTAAATGCTTCATTGGCAAGCATTTAAACTAGCATTTAAACTAGCCAAGGGGGGAGGCACTGGAAAGGAGCAGGGAAATCCAACCACCCCCAAAAAAATCATGGTAGTAAGTGCAGTAAACACCAACATAGAGGTGTCGATAGGGAGAAGGGCAGGGGTAAATGGAGAAAGTGACAAAGGCAAGAAGGACAGGGATGGGGCAAAAAGGAGTAAGGCCATCAGGGTAATGAGTACCAATGCTCGTAGTCTGGGCAACAAGCTCCCTGAGCTGGTGGTCTTGATGGAAGAGGGATGCCTGGATATTGTAGCAGACACAGAAACATGGTACACAGAGAACCATGACTGGGATGTTAACATACCAGGGTACATAACCTACAAGAGAGAAAGGCAGGGGAGAAGAGGGGGAGGAGTAGCTCTCTATGTAAAGGAAGGGATAAAAGCAACTGAACAAAAGAGTAAACAGGGAGGAGAGGAGGCACTGTGGGTCACCTTGGAGACTGAAAAGGACATCACAATCTGCACAGGGGTTGTGTACAGACCCCCCACATCAGGGGGAGGGAATGGACAAGGATATGATAGAAGGCATTCTTAGAATGGCAGAGAAAGGGGAGATACTGTTGATGGGAGACCTGAATATGCCAGATGTTAACTGGAGCACATTTGCTGCAGCCACATCCAAGAGCAGGGCCATTCTTGATGCCCTACAGGTGGCAGGCCTCAGACAGCTAGTTTCAGAACCCACTCATGAGGGAGCAATCTTAGACCTCGTACTCTCAAACGGGGGCAGTGAGAGGATCTCAGATCTAGAAGTGGGTTGCCATCTGGGAACAAGTGACCATCAAACAGTGTGGTTCACGGTAAATTCAGCTGCAGAGTCAAGCCATACAAAATGAGGGTACTGGACTTTAGGAGGGCTGACTTTGGCAAGATGGGACAGTGCCTCAGAAAAGCACTAGCAAACAGGCTAGAAGGAGGTGTGGAGCAACAATGGGGAATCATCAAAACTGCCATCACAGAGGCAACAAGCCTTTGTGTGAAGCAAATAAACAAATCAAAATGAAAGAAAAAGCCACTATGGTTCTCAAAAGAAGTGGCTGTGAAAGTCAGGAAGAAAAAGATAGCATTCGAAGTATAAGGAAACACAGAAGGAGCAGGACAGAGAGCTGTACCAGTTAAGGCAGAAGGAAGCAGGAAGGAAGTCAGAATAGCAAAGGCCCAAACTGAGGAAAAGATAGCCAACTCAGTTAAGAAGGGGGATAAAACCTTTTATAGGTACATCAGCGAGCGTAGAAAGATAAAGGGAGGGTTAGTGAGGCTGAATAGAATGAACGGTGGGTGGGCAGATGGGGACAGTGAAAAAGCAGGGATACTGAATGAATATTTCTGCTCAGTATTCACAAAAGAGGAGAGGGAAGTGCCTAATCCAATTAACAGAAGCACTCTTGATAGGGGGGTCAATCCCAGTCCTTTCACAGAAGAAAGGGTTCTGCAAGAACTCCTAAAACTGAAGGTGGACAAAACAATGGAGCCTGATGGAATTCACCCCAGAATTCTAAAAGAATTAAAGGGGGAACTAGTGAAACCACTGGCTACTCTTTTAATAAATCATGGGAGGATGGTATGGTACCCGAGGACTGGAGGAAGGCGGATGTGATTCCCTTCACAAAAGTGGAACCAAGACAGAGGCAGGAAACCTACAGACCTGTCAGTCTGACCTCTGTGGTAGGGAAAGTGATGGAGTCACTTCTGAAGGAAAGAATAGTTGAGTACCTAGAGGCCAGTGGGGCACAGGACCCAAGGCAGCTTGGGTTCACAGCGGGAAGGTCATGTCGGATGAATCTAATTGATTTCTTTGACTGGGTGACCAAAGTAGTAGACCAGGGAGGGGCTGTGGACATGGCCTACCTAGACTTTACAAAGCATTTAACACAGTCCCACACAAAAGATTAATAGTCAAATTAATCAGCCTGGGAGTGGGTCCCAGGGTGGTAGCCTGGGTAAAACATTGGCTGGACAACAGGACACAGAAGGTAATTGTAAATGGAGTCCACTCTGAAGAAAGAGAGGTTACTAGTGGGCTACACGAGTGTTCAGTATTGGGTCCAGTCCTTTTAATGTCTTCATAAGTGACATTGCAGAGGGACTGGAAGGAAAAGTATGCTCTTTGCAGATGACACAAAGATCTGCAACAAGGTTGATACACAAGGAGGCGTGGAAAGGATGAGAAGGGACTTGGCAGTTGGAGGAATGGTCAGAGTATGGCAGCTAGGATTCAATGCAAAGAAGTGCAAAATAATGCACCTGGGAAACAAGAACCCAGGGGAAGAATACACAATGGGGGAGGTAGTAACAACAAAAGGAAAGAAACCTGGGGGTAATCATATCAGGTGACCTTAAGGTTAGCAAGTAATGTGAGAAGGCAGTAGGGAGGACTGGGTATATACTGGGATGCATAAGGAGGCAGCAGAAAACAGGAAGTTGTTATCCCTCTGTGCAGACAGTTGGTGAGACCCCATCTGGAGTACTGCATCCAGTTCTGGAGACCCCACCTCTGCAAGGACATAGACAGGATAGAGGCAGTCCAGAGGAGGGCAACTAAAATGGTGCAGGGTCTGCAAGAGAAGCCGTATGAGGAAAGACTAAAGGAGCTTAATATGTATACCCTTGAGGAAAGAAGGGAGAGGGGGGACATGATAGAAACTTTTAAATACCTCAGTGGAATCAACAAAGTCCAAGAGGGTAGCATCTTTCAGAAAAAGAGATGTGCAAGAACAAGGGGACACAATTTAAAGATAGAGGGGCAGTTCAGGGGCAATGTGAGGAAGTATTATTTCACAGAGAGGGTAGTGGATGCATGGAACAGCCTTCCTGAGGAGGTTGTGGGGTCTAAAACTGTGGGAGAATTCAAGAATGCATGGGACAGACATAAGGCAATTCTTGTGGGGGATAGGAAGAAATAGGCTGTTGGTTAACTAGGATCTGTGGCCTATCCTGTAGGTAGGGAAATGGGCAGACTAGATGGGCCAAGCAGTCCTTATCTGCCATCAAAGTCTATGTTTCTATGTTTCCCTGACCCTATGGAGGCGGAACAGCTACTAAGAGAGAATGATGAATACCCATTTTATCAAAGTTGGAGGGCTAAATACCAGGGGCAAACACCTACAAATCCCGTAAGAACTTTGTCAGGCCTTGACACAAGAAACAAACACTTTTAGCAATGAAACTGGTCAAGGCAAGCAGGTAGTTTAAATGAATGAGGCCCTGGATCTTAATATGGCTGAAGTAATAACCTTTGACTTGTGATGAACTAAACTTTGTTTAAGGCAGCAGTCCTACTTTTCCTTTTTTTGCTTTCTGTCCTGCTCTCACTATGTTGAGGGGGAAGCAGGAATTAATAGTTAAAAATATAAATGGTTTGTTATGTAAAAAAATATATATATATACAGAATATAATGTTGAAATAGTTAATCTTTATTTTCTATCTGTTTGAAAACCCAAATCCTTGGTGTCTTGAGAAGGGGCAGGAAGCAAAAAGACCAAACTCCATGTGCTTGTCATTTCTCTGCTTTTCTATCTTTACTATGAATAAAAGGACAACATTATAAATGTTGCCTCATACAGGTAAAGGTTTGAATTGTTTTATGAAAGTTGAAAATATTGGAAAAGAATGATGTATAAAATAAGAGAGAATGGGGCTAAAAGAAAACAGAAGAAATAAGACAGGGAAATAGGGGTATTGAACCATTTAACTGTAAAATTAGAAATATAAATAGTTTAAATTTTTGAGGTGGAATTCGATTTAATATGAGTGCTCCAATTAGCTCCCTGCGACACTCAGCAGTGGGTGGTAAGCAGTAGTTATCTTTGGTGGTGGTAGGTGCATTCTGGAGAGATTTTCTCCAGCACAGTGGGTGGGGGGTGGTTGGGGTAACAGGCTAGACTTATTTTACATAATTAGTCAATTGTATATTTCTGTGTTGTTTTGGAGGCCTAGTATACTAAAAAAAAATGAAGACTGTGGTGATATGGAAATTGATGAATATGATTGGGAAAGATATGATGGAGGAAAGCCTTGTTTTTTTCTTATTTATGGTACAACCAGATGAATATTTCAGATATAATGCTTAACATTTTAACTTGGAATGTGAAAGGATTAAGGAGTAGGCATAAAGCAAAAAAAGATTTCAATTGGATAGGCAAAAGAAAAGCAGATATTTTACTTTTACAAGAAACACATTTCTGTAAAAAACAGGCAATGTTTCATGCGAATAGATGGGAAGGGGGACAATTCTCCAATTATACCTCTTCATCCAGAGGTGTCGCTATATTTGTAAAGAAACAAAATAACACAATTAAATTTGGATTAACAATAGAAGAACCCTCAAGAAGATATGTTATAACAGAGATAAGAACTTCAGATGGTTCAATTACAATTTCCAATATTTATGCCCCATATATATTTGAGAAAGAGTTTTGGGTAACTTTTTTATTGATTTAACAACCTTTTAGTCACCATATATAATAGGTGGGGACTGGAATATGGCTATAAATAGCAGATTGGACAAATCGTCCTCCTTCCCAAACAATATGACTGGGGAAAGAAAGTTACTCAGGAACTTAATGGAGGACCTGAATCTAATCGATATATGGAGGGTAGAGAACCCCGACACTCAGCAATATTCCTTCTTTTCTACGTCACATCAAAGCTATTCACAGATAGGTTATTTCTTAATCTCTAAACAATTACAATGTAGTACTAAACAAGTTAAATATCATAATATAGTTATATCTGACCATGCGCCACTGCAATTGGATGTACATATGGTTTGCTATACTGAGAATAGGTAATGGGTGCTCCAACCTGCCCTTCTGCAAGATAGGGAATATGTGAAGCATATACAAAATCAGCTGACAGATATCTTTATATTTAATAAACCTGAGCAGGCTGATCACGTGATGAGCTAGCTGAGGAAGGACGTCTTGAGCGCTGCTCCCAGGCCCTGCTAAATCTGACAAAGTTTTAAAACATCCCCGATTTCAGTGCGGGGTTAGAAAAGCTTAAATCCGACCTGCAAACGATTCCAGTATCCTTCGAGGAGTCAGGCTGTGCTGATCTGGGGAGCTTCTGTGAGATAGGCATTCCACCTGAGGGCCGCTTGCTATGGAGTGTGGAAGCCCCGAAGTCCTCGACGCATGAGCGCTGGCAACAAAGCGACTAAAACCCCCTTCACCAGTGCCAGAGGACCAGAAGGACTGCTTGGGTGTGGAAGAGAAAGGCCAGGCACCCTCAGATGACATCTCTGAAATTAAAACGCTCCTTCGGGGGCTGGTAGCCAATTTTTCTGCGTTTAAACCGACGCTGAATGCCCTGGCACAAAGAATAGGTGATGTGGAGCTTAGAATCACCTCCCAGGAGTGGAAAACCTCTGTTCACGAGCAGGAATTGGTGGCTTTGAGGAGACAAGTGAAAAAACTCAAAGATCGTGTTGAAGACCAGGAATCTCGCAGTCAAAGAAATAACCTGATTTTAGCAGGTCTGCCAGAGTGGTCAGAAGGCTCTGATTGTATAGCCTTTATTCAGGGTCTATTGCTGAAGATGCTGGGTCCAACACCATTTGGGGATCATATAATATTGAGAGGGCACATCGGTCATTGGGGGAGATCCCCCCACCAGGGGCTCACCCCAGGGTTATTATCATGTGGTTTTGAACTATAGAGAAAAAGCCCATGTTCTTAACAGAGCAAAAGCACTCAAGAACCTGCAATGGAATGGGGCTGCTATATGGCTATTCCAAGACCAGACACCTGCCATTCGTGAAAAGCAGAAAGAATATTTAGACATTAAGAAAAAGTTACATCTCGCGGGTATGAAGTTCAGAATGCAACACCCGGCTACCCTGGTGGTAAAACTTCAGTCTGGAGATCAGAGATTTCTGACAGCGAAAGATGCCGCTGAGGGGCTGCGAGTTGAATTTCCGGATTTGTTTAGGTCTGCACCCTGAATGTGTGAGGAGAAAGAAGATGTCGGACAAGGTTGAGAAATGTTTCCTGCATATATAAGTATCTATGGGGCAGGATGGACTGGTAGAGACTCCCTGCAGCCCCCTCGAGAGGACTTTGTGGTTTAAGATTCATGGGGTTTATGGGGGGGGTTGTGGGGTTTTTCTTCTTTCTGCCTTCTTCTATGACTCCGGAAGGTATGGTCAAGCGGAGATATATGGCTGAGGAGATGGAACTAATTATCGATAATTATGCATGATATGTTATGCTCATTTGTTTAGGTAGATCGCTTTACTTAACCTGTGTATTGTTTGCAGTTTGGTGTCAATGGGATGTAAATGGTAACTGGGACCTTATAATTATGAGGATTTGAACATGGTAACGGGCAATTATAGTTGTTCCCAGGGTATATGGGGCCACTTTGTTACCACTATTAATGCCATTTGTTTTTGAGTTCGTAGGATTGGGGCAGAGTGAGTATGTTAATAGGATGCTTTAATTTTAAAAAGGGGACCTTAGCCCCAGCCCTATGGGGCACTTAAGGGGGACAAGAGGCCCTTGGCTCTTAGTAAGGGATTGGGTGGGCATGGGGGCGCTCTCAGGGGCTGGCTCATTTTGGTTTCGACTTCTGATAGGAGGGCGATCGGAGGATCGGGAATATGGTAAAATGGGGGAAGGTTTGGGGGGGGGGAGAGAGAGAATCCAAAAGGTAGATAATTCTATTTCGACAGACTTTGTTGGGGTGATAGGAAGGGGTAAGGTAAGTCACTATGATAAATATTAACATTGTATCTTGGAATGTTAAAGGCCTCAGAGGGAGAAAAAAAGGTTAGTGATTTTAAAACATGTATATCAGCTGGGGGTTCAAATAGCAGTATTGCAGGAAACCCACTTGTTAAAGGAAGAGTTAACTCTTTTGAAGAGACTCTGGGTGGGCCGAGTTTTAGGAGAGGAAGCGAAAGCTTCAGGGGGCGTAGCGATCTTGATCGTGAAAAGTTGTCCATTTGTGCCTTTGCAAATTAAAGCAAGAGAGGATGCTCGGGGGATATTTGTTATGGGCACTATTATGGGTAGGTTATTAACAATTGCCTCTGTATATGGACCAACTCCTTCCAACCCCGATTTCTTCGCCTCCCTAGAATTAGATTTAGCTACCCTTTCATCTCATCCATTAATTATAGCAGGTGACTGGAACCTGTGTCCTAATAATCTGCTGGATAGGAAACCCCCATCTAAAAAACCACCCTCCAAGGTGCAGGTGGCTTTGGCTAGATTTCTAGAGGTTACTGCACTGGTGGACCCTTTTTGGGTGTTCAACCAAGGGGATTGCAATATGACTTTTTATTCAGGGGCACATAAAACTCAGTTGCGTATTGATTTTTTTTTGGTTAACAAGGAGGCCCTGCAGGGTGTTAGGAAAATGCTAACTCATAGCAGAATTTTATCCGACCACTCTCCAGTGCAGCTGTCATGGGTGCTGGAGTCTGTTCAGATGAAACCCTTCAGATGGAGGTTAGATGAATCACTATTTTTAGAAGATAATATGATACTCCGACTGGAGGAAGTTTTGAGGGATATTGTTTAGACCCAAATTCCTACACTTCATAATAAGAATTTAGCGTGACCTACCTGTAAAGTACTACATGCTGGTGAAGCCCAAAGATTTACCTCCAGGAAAAATGGTATGAGAAAAGCAAGGGAGGAATTCATATGGGGTACTATTAACTCACTTACCCCCTTAGAGGGTTCTACTGAGGAGGTGGATAGTGAACTTAAGGATTTGAGGGACGAAATGACAGATACTCTTTATGGCAAGTTGGAGGCCTGGCTTGAAAAGCTCCAAGCTAACTATCTTTTACAAGGGGACATACCTAGTAAGCTTCTTGCAAACAGAGTCAAAGAGTGGGAGGCAGCTCGAACAATCCCTTTAAAGAATATCAGGGAAGTGATAACAGAGCCAGTAGAAATGGCGGATGCCTTTGCGGATTACTTTGCAGAGATCTACCAAGGGGACTCCTTAAGTAACAAGGAGGAGCTGTGGGGGTTTTTGGAGAGCATAAGTTTACCCAGACTGGACCAAGCACAAGCTCAGACACTAGTGGCCCCCATATCAGAGTCTGAAATCAGGGAAGCAATTAATGCATTACCTAAGGGCAAAACTCCGGGACTGGATGGCTTATCAGCTCAGTTTTATAAAGTCAATTCGCAAACTCTCCTACCCCTACTGATGGATTTATTTTCTAATATTATGTCAGATGAGGTTCCCCATCTACCACTATATCAAGCTTATATTACACTTATCCCTAAGCCAGATAAACCTAAAGAATTACCAGGGAGCTATAGACCTATTGCTTTGATGAACCAGGACCTTAAGCTGTTAGCTAAAATACTAGCTAATAGAATCCTAAAGATTGCTCCTCTAATTATTAGTCAAGACCAAGATGGATTTATGCCAGGTAGGGGGGCACACGATGCTCTTCGGAAGCTTCATCATGTACTTTATGAGGCCTCTAACTCTCGGTCAGCTATGGCGCTAATCTCTTTAGATGCCGAGAAGGCCTTTGACAGGGTCTCACACTCTTTCTATTTGCTACTATGGAGAAGATGGGTTTCCCGGAGGGTCTCCTTAGAGGTATTAAGAATCTCTATGCTGCGCCTATGGCTAGGGTTCTCTGCAATGGTTATTTATCAAAAGAATTTCGCCTTGATAATGGGACTAGGCAGGGTTGTCCCCTCTCACCAATTTTATTTAATATATATCTGGAGCCCCTATTGAGAGCGATTCAGGCAGACCCGGCAATAGGGGGGATTGTTGTTAAGGGGAGAGAAATGAAGTTTTTGGTTTTTGCAGACAATATTTTGTTACACCTGCAGGAACCAGCAAAGAGCTTTGAAAAGACTCTTGAAATTATAAAGAGATTTTCTACGGTCTCGAATTATAGCTTAAATCTGAATAAGACTCAGGTTCTCCCCCTTACCCCATTTACGCATAGGGCAGATTTTGAACCTCTGCAATTGAACTGGGCTTCAGATAGGATTAAATATCTTGGTATTTGGGTTACTGCTAATCTGGAGGAAGGAGTGGAAGCAAATATAAATAAGGTGCTTTCAGTAGCTAGAGCAGACATAATTAGGTGGAATAAAATTCCCATGAACTTGATGGCTAGAATCGGTTTAATTAAAATGAACCTATTGCTCAGGTTTCTGTATCTAATATATTTGTCCCCGTATAATATTCCCAAGAGTTGGTTTATTAAGATACAAAAATTACTTAGATTTCTTATGGAATTCTAAACCACCTAGGAGGAAACATAATGTACTGCGCCTTCCCTATAGTTTGGGGGTCTCAAAATCCCAGATCTTCATTTATATTATGTAGCCGGACAGTTAGCTATAATGGGTCGGTGGAATAGGACACAGGAGGAAGAGGGCTATACTCCAACCTGGTTACACATTGAGAGACAAATTTTGAGGGATATGGGCATTTCCCCAGATGCAATGGTCTATATTAATCCAGAAAGTTTGCCGGAGGAAGGGAAATGTACTCCAATATATAAGTCAGTCTTGGCTTGGTGGGCTCTTTTATCTCCGTCCCAGAAAAAACTTCAGAGGGGCTTCAGGGACCAACCTATCTTGGGTAATCCCAATATGACCATTGGGGGTCGAATAATTAGGAAATACTGGGCCCCTCAATTATGCAACTTTAACTGGGCAGATTTTATTCTAGATGATAGGGTAGTTTTTCCAGCTCAGTGTAGAGGTATTAATTTTTTAAGAGGATACAGGTTACCAAAATGCTGCAGAAGGTGTTGAGAGAGAATAGAGGTCCCCAGGGGACTGCGTTTACTTGGGATAACCTTAAGGAACTTTATTTGCATAAAGCTCTTTCACTCACATATAAAGTGTTGCTGGACTTCTTAAGTAGGGATATCTCTGTGAGGGTAGCATATTGGGAAAAAATGAATACTCACCTGAGGCCGGATTGGAAAGAAATCTGGAATAGCTCTGGTTATATACCTATACCCAAATATAGGACCATGCAGTTCTTTATATTTTCCAATATGTACTATACCCCTTCCAAATTATGTGCTAGAAGGCTTAGACAGACAGATCTATGTTTTAGATGTGGATTGAGTCCAGAGGATACACTGCATATATTATGCGACTGTCCTAGGATCTACCCCCTTTCGGTTCAAGTTAAACAAAACATGGACCCCATTCTAAACTATGCTGAATTTATCCTGCCCGAGATCTGTGTATTGGGGGATATGGCCCAAATCACAGTGTTGCACATTAAATACCATATAGCGTTGATGTCTGCTCTAATTAAAGCTTTTGTTTTGAGACATTGGAAAAGTGACCATATCTACTCATATGATCAATGGATAGGGGATTTAATGAGGGCACTCGGCAGGATCAAGAGGCAAATGTTCCGGGACGGAAGGAAAGGAACATATAACAAGAGGTGGAGATCCTTAGAGGTAATATATTCACTTCAGGCTAAAGGTCCCCGGGCACTGATCTGTCTGTCTGAGTGTAGTTAATTTAATGGCTTATCGGTGAAGAATAAATCCCTAGTAAGGGCTTATTTGTTTTCCTTTTTATGATAAGGGAATGGGTGTAGTATGGTTGGTTTTACTAGGACGTTATTGTATGAAGTTCTTTGTCTGCCAAATGATTCTAATAGGGAGATTCTCTCTCTTTCCTTGGGACAGTGCTGCAGGACTATACCCCAATCGATAGATGTATGTAGTGAGTTTAGATCACTGGATTGGGATTCTTCCCAAATGGTGGCTGTTCACGATAAGATCTTGAGTTTTGAATGCATAAGCATGATTACTGAAGGGTTAGATCAATTTTTAAGACAATTGGGAGGGGTGTCCACTGCAGCTGTGTATGTATATAGTTATAAATGTATATAGTTGCCCTACCCAGTTTGGGGGTGGGGACCAGGGAAGTCCTGGGTATTAATGTGTGTCTGTCTCTACGACTAAGAAAATGTCAATAAAGATGGTTATAAAAAAAATAAAAAAATAAAAAACTGAGCAGACAACGTATAATAATAATTGGGATACACTAAAAGCAGTAATAAGAGGGGCTACCATTGCTTATTCTTCAGCTAAAAAGAAGAAAAAGAATGAAAAAATAAAGCAATTAGAAAGGAAATTGTCCATTGGAAAAAAAAATTCATATGTCAACTCAGGACGTTAATATCTATAAAAAACTGATAACAGCTAAAATTGAATATAATAAACTAATCACCCAGGTAGCAGAGAATAGTTTGTTAAAACTAAAGCCAAATACTATGCACAAGGTGATAAACCTGATAGATTGTTAGCCTTTCAACTTCAAAAAGAAAAACAACAGCACTCCATTTTTCAGATCAATATAAATGAAGGGGGAGAAACCAGTAAAATTACAAATCCAACTGAAATAAATAGACAATTCTTAGATTTTTACCAAAAGCTATATACGTCTGAGAGACCGGACCACCCTTATGCTATCAACAAGTATTTGAAAGGGATCACATTACCAAAAATTAAGATAGTTGAGGCCCTAATGCTAGATAGTCTGATTCTGGCAACTGAAATTGAGAACTGAGTTAAAGAATTACCCTCTGGTAAAGTCCCTGGGCCAGATGGAATCCCTATAGAATTTTATAAAGAGTTTTCATCCTATTTATTTAAACATATGACTCAGTTATTTAATCAAAGCTGGTATCTGGGAAAATTACCCGATACTTTTTATGATGCCAGAACATCTGTGTTTCTTAAAAAGGATAAGGACCCTACCCAAGTTCAGTCTTACCATCCTTTTCGCTATTAAATTCCGATATGAAAATATTTGCAAAAATGTTTGCGAAAAGGATGGAAAAAGTAGTAATTCAACTAATAAATGCTGATCAGAATGGATTTAATAACGGTAGAAAGATTGGGACAAATATAAGAAGAGTTATAAACCTGATAGACATTAATAAATAGAATAATTTATTGATTATGGCTTTGGATGCAGAAAAAGCCTTTGACCGGGTGGAAAGAGATTACATACATGTAGTAATAGAGAAATTTGGATTTGGGGAAAACTTTCAAAAAGCAATTAAAACCATATATGCAAACCCAAAAGCAAGACTGCAAACTAATAATAATCAGTCTAAGAAATTTAGTTTAATGAGAGGCACCAGGCAAGGATGCCCACTCTCCCTGTTATTGTTTGCTTTGGCTATTGAACCCTTGGCAATAGCAAAACGAGCAAACCAAGAGATAACCAGAATATTAGTAGGCTCCACTGAACATTGAATTAGTTTATATGCGGATGATACCTTGTTATTTCTTACTAATCCAGAATATTCAGTACCTAAAAGCATTGAAATAACAAAAAAAATGTGGTGATGCCTCAGGTTACAAGATCAATCCTAACAAAATAGAGTTGCTTGTTATAGGCAAGAACAATAAAAATGTCCTTCCTGTTCCATTACAAACCAGAATTGTCCAACAATTTAAATATTTAGGGGTAGTTATTACACATGATACTAAGGATTTATATAAGAAAAATGTTGTAAGTATAGTTAACAGTATAGAGAAAGATTTAGAAAAATGGAAGAATCTCCCATTTACAGTAATTGGTAGATACAATACAATCAAAATGAATATACTACCCCTACTTCTACACCTTTATCAAACGTTACCCATCCAGGTTCTGCATAAACATTTTAAACAAATGGAAATGATCATTTCAAAATTTGTATGGAAAGACAAAAAGCCCAGGGTGTCACAAAGAAAACTTTGGTTAGCTAGTGATCAGGGGGGCTTAGCAGTCCCCAACTTTCATTGGTATTATCTGGCTTCACAATTGGCACAAATACAGGAATGGTTTAGTGAAATTACTGCATCAAATAAGCAGATTGAACATGCTCTACATAATTATAAATATATTAGAAGTATATTATCTTCCAGGTATTACACTAAAAATAAAAAAACAAAACCCTTTGGAAAAAATTATCTCAGTTCAGACCTTTTGCATGGTATGGAAAGAAGCACATAAAATAATAAATTTGCCAGAATATAAATCTCCATCAGCTCCAATTCAGAGAAATAAGCATTTTTATAGTTTGTATATGGATAAGGGATTTCATGCTTGGGAGAAGGCAGGAGTGAGCACTATAAGTGATTTATTCCACAGAGGTATTTTGATGTCATTTCAACAAATTCAAGAGAAATTTACTCTACCAAGAGATCGGTTTTTTCAGTATTTACAGCTCAGAGACTTAATTCAAAAGAAAGATTTAAATCTGATTGAGTCCCAAATAGAAAGTACGTTATGCACAAATAGTATTAAAAAAATTTCGAACATATATAAAATATTTCAGAATTTTGACTTAATTGTGATGGATCAACTTAAGACCAAATGGGAATCACAATTGGGTCATGAGATCCCAGATTATATGTGGGACTATATAAAAAAATACCCACATGATCAATTTTACTCAGCAAAAATGCAGCAAATTCAGTTTAATATCTTCAATAGGACATATTATACACCCTCTAAGCTACATCAAATTAATTCCGCATTGGATAAAAACTGCCCACGATGCCATCTCAATTCTGAATCTTTGGTACATATGTTCCTAACTTGCAGAAAATTAACTAAATTCTGGGATTCCATAATTAATATTCTAGAACAATCCTCAGGTATTAAGATTGCAGTTAATGCTTTTACAATATTACTGGGAGGAAATCAGATGATGGGAGAGAATACTGGAGAACAACAAAAAATGGTTTCACTGGGATTATTAGTGGCAAAAAATGTATTTTAATGCAATGGAAAGATAAAGAACCTCCTAATATACAAAAATGGATTAATTTAATGATGGAATTATATAGGGTAGAAATAATTCATTGTTATGTGTTGAAAAAAAGAAGGAATATTTGATTAGATATGGTGTCCTTTCACTGAAGTGATTACTTTAACTAACACTAGATTATAAGCAACAGTGGGTTTATACCTGAGTAGGCTGAGTATGAGTACTGTAATTTAAAGATATGGAATTAAATTGGAACAGTAAATCTGTATATATCAAGGCTATATATTGAATGTAACAATGAATGTCATGTATGATCTTGTAGAACTCTAAAAAAAATATGTTCACCACATGTCTTCTATTTAATAAAATATAAAAAAAAATCCAAATTAATTTTCCCTTTCACAGATTAGTGTTTTTAATTAGAAGGGCTGTAGGCTTCAGGCTAACACCCATCTATCTGTTTAATTCCTAACAGGACCATATTCTGTTAAAGGACTGGTAAAAACATAAAGAATTATCTCAAAATCAAATTCACAGCAGGTTCCTTATTAATCAATCACCATAATTACTTGCATCATGTAATTATCTTAGAAGACCAATCTGTAGGACTTCACACCACTATTCATAACATTTGTCTTGTCTGATGCAGCATCTTGTTTCATTTAAATAGGTACATGCTACAACAATAATTATAAATAAAATCACTCATTGTGCAATTATATCAATGAAAGAGTCACTTCATTTAGGGCAAGTCACCATAAAACACACATAGCAGAGTATTAAATATGTTATAAGCCCTGAGGGAAAATTGAATAATAATATTTATCTTTGCAGCACACTTCTTTGTAGTCATAGCTCTTATAAGATTTAACATTAAGTGTGATGGCTAAAAATTGACTGCTTTCTAGGTCTAAAAACTAATTCAGTGAGCCTAGTAGATTCCAATATACACAAGTGTCATAATGATTCAATTACAACTTAAGACTCATAACATACAAGTTAAAGGGCATATAACACAATGAGAAAGCACTAAGATAGAAGTTAAAAGGCTTTGTAACATGGCATCAAACAGAAACGGCAAATAAAGCAATTTCATTGGACCAAATACAACATGTGACCAAAGTGGGAGTGGTGATTAATTCCCCAGTAAGGACTGCTCCAACTATGGTTTATGGGGTCACTGGGTCAAGCTCCAGCACCCCTTGCTGTCACAGCAGCAACCGGAACACACATCACGGTGATTACGGAACATCTCAATGCGCAGACACAAAGCTGAACAGAATTGTAAGAATGGACACAACAACAATGCAAGTATTACTGTGTTACAAATGCATTAATGCCCTCCGGAGTCGGCTTCTACTGGGGAATTAATGCATGGTTGGGTGGCTGTAGGCACTCGGTCAAGTCCTCATGTCACAACCCCCTCCAACCATGCATTAATTCCCCAGTAGAAGCCTCCTTCATCGGAAATTAATGCTTACATAGCCTATTTTGAGACCCCACCCATTCTGGGATGGAGTGCAAATGCGTTTTGCTAGTGCCTGTTTAAAATCTGTTCATTTACAGGAGTAGTTATTGAGATATATATTAGATGTTCCATCCAGGTCTGACTGATAAAGGCAAGTGAGGTTTTTATAGTCCTGTATTCATAGCAGTGGCTCCATAGTGGTTAGTCCTGTTTCAATGTTTTGAGGTAAATATAGAAAAGATTGTATGCTTCTTATGTTCAGCCACAGTACAGGTCTGAAAAAAAGGACAGGCCTGTGTTGAACTTCAAACAATATACCCCAAATCCACAGGTAATGCATTTAGCAGCTCAGATCCATAATAAGGAGTCCTGCATAAAGCTTCTGGTTTCCAAAAATGTTGCTCAGACAAAATAACCAGATACTGCAACTCAGAATAGATTCACTCAGAGGAAACCATAATATGAACATTATGCAGTCAGAGACCCAATTTTTTATAGAACTTTTAATGATTTTTGAGGGTTGTAAATTTCTCTTATATGAACAATGAAGCTACATTAGTTTTGAAGCTTATAGGACTGATGACCCACAGTTACCTTGCTTCATTAATTTAACTTCATATAAACACAGGACATAAATGAGAAAAAAATAAGAAATTACCTTTTGTGGGGAACTTACCCTCACCACCATCTTCCCAGAAGTCCTGCAGCATCTTTATAAAAAATTGAGAACCCACAGCTGCAGTGAAAGCATTAGTACAATTATTTGTTTCATCAAAGTTGGTCTATTGCAATGTCACTGTTGTATGTGGCTCCATTCTCTTAGCTAAGAGTCCAAGACATCTGCAAAATCTTTAATTGAAGTGTGCTATCACACATTTCGGCTCCCATTTCTTTTAGGAGCCCTCAAAATGCTTCTCTCAGATGGAACAATATAACAGTATAGCGCAGTGGTTTAAGGATCTGAGCTGCAAACATGGAAACCTGGGTTTGAATCTCACAGCCTCCACTTGCATACTATGTGACCCTGAGCAAGTCACTTAACTTTCTTGTGCTCCCAGGTCACGCCTGTAAACAAGCTTCAGCTTAGTGTGTCTCTCCGGGTTAAAAAAATAATAAAACAAAAATCTTCCTTGTCTTTGAGGTTTTTCACCTGTAGCATAAACAGAAAAAGAGAACCTTTCCACTGAACGCAGTAAACCCATATAGCATACATTTAACAGAGACCCCCCCATCCCTGACAACAATAGCATACATTTTAAAGGTGCAAAGAGCCTTACGAGACAACATAATCCAGTTTTTGCTCCATTCACACTGTGTCCTCTTAAAATCAATCAGTGTGGCATCCAACTCTGTTCCCTCACAGTCTGGGTATGGTCTCTCACTTCTTTAGAAAAATGCGTGCGCTCTCTCACTTGTTTAAAAATAACAAAATGTCTGTCGACACTCAATCATAGTTTAAAATTCATTACACATTCCACAGTACAACATAAGCAGAACACCACAAGTGCATTGTCATACTTTTAAGTAGCAATAATAAAAATCATTGGTAACCATATTAACAGTGATTTCTAGACCGGCATCCACTTTTTATTTGGCATTTGCACAAATCTTATGCAGGAAAAAATCCATACAGGTTAATTTCCAAAAAGCACGCCTCCTAAGTCAAGCAAAAAACAAACTTGAATTAACTTGAATGCCAGTGACACATGGAGCAACAGGGAGCAGTGAGAAGCGGAGCAGCACTGCAGCCATCTTGCCGTTCCCCTCCCCCCAGAAAAGTGGCCATGAGGTACTTATATGTCTCAGTCATATCCCCTGCTCCCTCCTCTCCTATAGGGAGTACATATTTAAGTCTTTCAGCCTGTCCTTGTAGGTTTTGTGATGTAATCCTTGTACCATCTTGGTTGCCCTCCTCTGAACTGCCTCCACCCTGTCTATGTCCTTACGTAGGTAAAGCTTCCAGAACTTAACACTGTACTCAGAGTGTGGCCTCACTAATATCTTGTATAGTGGAATTATGACCTCCCTTTTCCTGTTGGTGATACCCCTTCCTATGTATCCCAGCATTCTATTTGTTTTTTCTGCTGCCTTGTTGCACTGACTCCCTACCTTGAGGTCATCAGATATTTATTTATTTATTGAAAATGTTTCACCAGGAAAGGCACGCTGAGCAAAAAGATGCTCGTCTCACGGTGCGACCTGGGGAGAGGTGATACAGAGGAGGCAGGTATACATGCAGTAGATGATTTTAACAGTAATGCAATACAGACAGTGTACATCGATTGGAGGTAATACAAATGAACTTGTTACGTATGGAGAGAATACAGAACAGTGAACAATATCGACAGTATACATTACATAGGTATAAGGCAAGGTAAGAGCAATCCAGTTCTTGCGCAACAGGGATAGGGTAAACATGTCATGGGTATACATATCAAGTGTACCAGGCATAGTAGGAGCAAAAAGAGCAAACACTACATGGAAGGGGTGAACATACAAGGTTATTCTAAGGGGGAATACATTAGTTACATAAGTGCCAATAACACACTAGTGTGACAGGGCAGAACTTGAGTGCCAGTACCAGCCTTGAGCTGCAGTGGGATGCACAGGTGTCTGTTGGAGTTGAAGGGGACTAGTATGCTTAGGAGAGTGGGGGGTAGGTTTAGGTGAGGTGAGAGGGAGGGAATGGTGTTGATGATGCTGAGGAACAGATAGGAGAGGGGTGAGGCAGAGGAGGGAGAGATAGGGAGGGTGGAGAAAGGGGTGTTAGGAGTGAGAAGGGGGGAGTAAGCATGAGTGTAAGTGCATAGGGCAGTATAAAAGCCAGCCAATTAGGCGATTGCCAGGCCGCTGGTCAGGCTCTGGTGGGCCGCTGGGGGAGAGAGGTACCAAAGTAGAGGGGAGATTTCAGGAGCAGTTGCAATTTGTTGTGAGAAAGTTAGTGAGGGCAGAGGTTAGGGAGTATTTGGATGATGAATGGCGGATCTGGGCTGGTAGGCCCAGATATCATATGCCCTAGGTCCCTTTCCTGCTTGGAGAATTCTATATCCTCCCCCCAGCTGTTATGTTGTTCCTGTGTTTTTGTGTCCCATGTTCATTATTTTGCATTTCTTTTCATTGCACAATGAGACAGGCAAGAGACAGGTAAGTGGCAGAAATAGGAGAGAACAGAAAAGATCCTTGCTTTTAACTCTCTCTGCATAACAAATAGGACAGCATCTTACCCAACCCTGTCACAGTCCATGATTGCTTTCCTGGCCTCCTTCATGTTTACCTGGTATTTGCTCCAGTCTCATCCTGCTATTTCTCCTTATAGCTAATAAAGGCCCCTTTTTGGCCCTCAATGCCTCTCTGATCTTCTTAGAGAACCAGATTGGTCTTCTGTGCCTATTACCCTCGTAACCATCCTAGAACATTGTTTGATTGCTTCAGGAATGGTCCCTTTCATTTCTTCCCACCTCTGCTCCACCCCCCTGATTTTATCAACTCTAAATAACTTGACCTTGACTAATTTTATCATCTGATCAAAGTCTGCATGTCTGAAACCTGGGACCACAGATTTTGACAGGTATCCTGTGAACATGGTGACTGCGATTGAGTGACTGCAAAAATGGTGACTCAATCATGAAGCCTGTGTTCTGGCTATCTGGCAGGGTAGTGGCAGGATACCACTGTGAGCGAAGGAGGGCTACAGGAAGTGCATGCATGGGGGGAGGGACCACACCATGCAAGGGGTGAAAGGGGAGGGAGGGTATGTGGGAGGTAGTGTGGTGGTTGGCTGCCAAGCTGGCCATGTAGCGTTGTGGTGAGGGTGGATGGCTAGAGTTAGGAGAGTGCTGGGTTTGGTTCTGGGGCGGGCATCGCTTTTTGCATCCAGGCTGAGGTTTTTTTTTTAGGTTTTACACCCCCCCCCCGACATGCACCCCACTGGAGTTGAGAATCTGTAGTTAGGGTGTGACATGGGGGGTGCAGCCCCCTGCATACTTTAAAGTCCCATCACTACCTTTGAAGTCTCTGTGAGTGTACATCACCATCATTTATTTTACTAACATACTAACATACTAAAATGCCAGCAGAATAGGCCTAACGGTCTTTCGCGTCTGCTCGTTTGGTCAGCCCCCACCCTGGGAACTGACCTTGCTGCCCCCCTCGCCTTCTCTGGCTTCTCCCTTCCCTGTTCCTGATATTCTCGCTGCATTGGATTTTGCTTCCAGAACCCTTCCCCTGTACCTGTCCAACCCCCTCTTGAACCCCTCCACCGTCTCTGCCTCCACCAGCCCCATAGGCAGCGCATTCCATGGCTCCACCACCCTCTCAGTGAAGTAGCACCTCCTCCTTTCTCCCCTGAATCTTCCCCCCTCCAGCTTCCTCCCATGCCCTCTAGTGGCCCCCTCCTCCTTCCTTCGAAGCACCCTGACTGTTCCTCCCCTATTTACCCCTTCATGTACCTGAAGACCTCTATCATATCCCCCGGTCCTTCTCTCTTCCAATGTGTACATATTTAGCTCTTCGAGCCTCCTCATAGGTTCTGTCCCCAAGCCCCAAATCATTTTGGTTGCCCTCCCTGGATCCTCTCCAGGAGTTTAATGTCCCTCTTAAGTGTGGCTTCCAAACTGCACGCAGTACTTTAGGTGCGGCCTCACTAAGTAGAGTGAGTACAGGGAGTATCACTCCCTTCTTCTGAGGTGATCCCCTAGCATGCATCCCAGCATCCTGTTGGCCTTGGCTGCTGGCCTCCTACAAGTCTCCGAGTTGTTCATCTTGACATCCACCACCACCCCCAGGTCCCTCTCAGCCATCGGACTTGTAGCATTTCCCCCAGGGTGTACACTTGGCCTGGGTTTCTGGCCCCAGATGTAGTACCTTGCATTTCCTGCATTGAACCTCAGCTTCCACTTTCTAGACCATCTTTCCAGAGCCTCCAGGTCCCCCTGTAGGGCCACCTTCCCCTCCTCCCCATCCACCACTGCCCCCAGTTTTGAGTCATCTGCAAAGAGACTCATCTCACTCCTGATACCTGTCCTTATGTCAGAGACGTAGGCGTTGAACAGGAGGGGCCCAAGGACTGATTCCTGTGGGACCCCACTAATGACCCTCCTTGGGGATGAGACTATCCCACTAACTCCGGTCCTGGAGCCAATTGCCTATCCATCTCATCATCTGGTTCCCCACCCACATTCCTCCCAGCTTATCCAACAGGCGCATGTGAGGAACAGAGTCAAATGCCTTGCTGAAGTCTAGAAAGAGGATGTTCACTGGTCTACCCAGGTCCAAGGCACTTGTCACCCTGTCATAGAACTCCACAAGGTTTGTCTGACATGATTTCCCCGGGACGAATCCATGCTGTCTATCGTCCAGGCACCCTGACTTTTCCAGGTCCCCCCCAGCCTCTCCTTGACAATGCCCTCCATCACCTTGCCCACCACCGATGTCAGGCTGACAGGCCTGTAGTTCCCACCACCTTCCTTGATCCCCCCTTGTGGACAGGCACTATATGCACCACCTTCCAGTCCTGGGACACCCACCCTGTCCTCAGAGAGATGGTGAAAAGCACCACCAGGGGTTTCACCAAGACATCCGCAAGTTCCTTCAGCACTCTGGGATGTAATTTATCCAGCCCCGGTGCAATGTACACTTGCCCAAACAGCGATCGTCATTTGGCAATCACCGATCTGATATGGAATCCTTTTGACAAAGGTATACTGATACCCATGGTCAGTTCAAACCACATGGTGCTATGGTCACTGGACCTCAGTGTTTCCCCAACCCACATTACACATACCATCTCCAAGTTGATGATTACAACCTTGAGAATGGTAACCTGTCTTGTGCTGTAATCTCTGTTTGGCTAGTACAGTATTCCTCCTCATCTTGCTTTGTAATTATCGTCAGCTTGTTCCCCACGTCAGCTGCTCTGTTGATTAGATCATCAATTATACTGCACTTTTTGCAGGTGAAATCCTGACTCCATTCTCCAATGTATTTGAATGTAAACATCTCCCAGCTCTTGTAATAGTTTGTCCATCATATCTGTGAAGACATAATTGGTAGATTTGATTCTTTTAGCGGAACTTCTCCTGCCTTGTGTCCTATATTACACCCTAGCTTAATTACCAATTCATGGAAAACAATATAGACAGGACCTGCTATTGCTCAATTTCCTTTTTTGTAACAGTTTTCAGTGTGATAACCTTCTACTGAAATCATTTTTTTGACTTTCAGCAAAAGATTTACAGTCGGCATCAGCAGAACTCAGTTTCAAAACATCCCCCCAAACTTTGCATTTCTGGACTGGGAGGGGGGTGAAGTGAAAAAACTCTGCAATTTGTTTAGTGTGTAGCATAGCTTGTCAGTTCATGGAATGAAATTCAAGCCATTATGCGAATTTTGCTATTTGAATTGCTGCACTAGACACCTTACAGCAAATTTTACTATGTTAATTAACAGACTTTGGGTCAAAAAGACACCACAAAGTGCAAATTGCATAAATTTGTGGTGCAAAATTCACTGCATAATGTGCTCTATGCAAATGGTATGCATTATGAAAAATGGGCGAATTTGCTGTAATTCGAGGATAAATTTTAAATTCTCAACAGTGCTAGTCTGGAGATTCCAGTTTTTATTTCTGAAGTCATTTACAGGAAAACAATCTCTTTGTTCTTAAGCCTTCATCTGTTAAAACTTATTTTCCTGCCTTGAAGTCACAATCCTCTGCATGTGACAGAGCCATTTCAGTGGCAACAAGTTGTGATGTCATAGATGACAACTATAACTTTAAGGAAGGACAAATGGGAAGGACAGATGTAGTCAGAGCGGTTAAAGATCCTGCTTTCCTGCAAATTTCTTTAGTACTAAAGAATAGGATATCCAGAAATTCTATTTTTTTTAAATATTATTGAATTTGAACTCTGCCTATGCCTAATGTCAGAATATTGCAGAAAGCTTGAAAGTGTCTTTAACTTGTACAGCTTCCTAAGCACAAATTCAATGTGTTATTATCAAAGTTATCTACCTAGGTAACAGATTATGTTAATCATACTTACCACTCTGAGCTATTCTATCCAAGGTGAGTGGGTGTCCAGTGCTACCTTTCAGAAATGTAATGATAGGGTTCTCCTAATAATTGTATATGAACATGCAATTATTTTATCTGAACACAGATATGTCACACACTGCCTGTAAGTCAAGTAATTATAGTATTATTTCATACAGTTTCCTGAAACACCTTTAAGAAATATGATTATGGACATGTGCATGTGTACAATGACTATGGGTATATGTGCACATGTACATATACATGAATACACCTTATGAAAACTAACCGCCAGGAGCTTGGGCAACAAAATGAGTGAGCTGTTTTAGGCAGTGGAAGTTGAGGCCAAGTAGCCATAACAGAAACAAGGGCAACAAGCAGCAACAATTGAGACCTCATGGTCCCAAACTATCTATACAGGAGGGATACACAGTGGGTGGGGCAAAGGCAGTGGTGGGGGTGGGTAAGAGATGTGCAGAGGCCACTGAGGATACATTGTGGGAGAGGGGGGGAATGGAGAGGAAACAGTTTGGGTACAACTGTCAACTGAGGGGGGGGACTAGAATGGGTATGGTGTACACAGCACAAAACCACGAGGAAGAATGGTAGAGTGAATCAGGAGAAGAAATCTGAAGGCATCCATCAAAAGTGAGGTGGTGCAAGCGGATGACCTAAATATGCCTGCTGTGAACTGGGAAACCTTAGCAGCCAGAAGTGCAAGAAGTCAGGTGCTGGTAGATGTGATGCAAGGCTGTTTTGTTGGTCAGTAGGTTAAGGAGCATACTTAGGAGGGAGCCATCCTTGATTTGATTTCTCTAATGAAGATATTGTTGTAGATATTGGAGTGAGTGAACCACTGAGGTCCAGTGACCACAAGCATGGGTAACCACAAGAGTTCATCATTCCAGTTCAAGGACTGTGGTTCTGGAATTTAGAAGGGAAAATCTGGGGAAGCTGTGGGAACTGCTGAATGAAAAGCTGATAGGGGTGTCAGAAGTGGAAAAGGTGGAAGTCAAATGGGATAGCATCAAGAAGGAAGTAACAGATGACATAATCCTGCATGAGACATGTCAGAAACAACAACAAAACAAGCTGATCTGGTTTTCCAAGAGGGTTGGAGAGGCAGTACAGGTTAAAGGGTAGCATTTATAATATACAAAGGGGAGCATTGTGAGGCCAACAGAGAGAATTATCTGGGAAAACTGAAGAAGCTACTTAAATGATAAGAAAATCAAGGAACAGCTGAGAATGGCCGGGGAGGGGGTCAAGTAAGGAGAAAAACCTGTTTTGGGTATATCATGAAAAAGAAAAACAAAAGGGGCATTATCAGATTGAAGAGGGAGTGGGCACGTGTGAAAGAGGCTGGAAAAAAGGCTTATATACTGAAGGAATACTTTTGTCTGGTATTTAAAGTAGAGTAGCGAGGGTCACTGTTAGAATGTCGGTTGCAGGCCATGTGGGGGAGTGTTAGAGATGGGGTGCTCAAGGGTCTCAGATCTCTAAAGGTGGAAATGTCACCTGGGCCCCAAGCATTGCATCTTAGAGTGCTAAAGGAGGCTGAACAGTCACTGGCAGCAGCATTGGTAAATCATTTTAACTGTTCCCTAGAAACTTGGTAGTTCCAGTAAATTGGAGTGTAGCTAATGTGGTGCCACTCTGCATGGGCAGGGACAGAGATGACCCAGGTAACTATACACAAGTCACTCTGACCTTGACCTTAGGAAAGCTGTTGGGAACCATCATTAAGAAGCAGAGAGTGTGAGTTTTAGATGCAGATGGGTTGTAGGGTAGGAGGCAGCAAGGTGTGTAGTGTGAAGATCATGCCAGACTAACCTGATTGACATTTTTGATTGTGTCACAGTCAGTGGGTAAGGGCCAGGTGGTAGATGTTTTATACTTTGACTTTAGCAAGGCCTTCGGTTCTGCACCCCAGAGAAGGCTAATAAAAAAGAAGAGGGCTCCTAAGTAGGGAATAAGCTGACCAGGTGGATAGGGTAGGGAAACATTTGAGGGGTATGGTCATCAATGATGTATACCTAGGGGCCAGGAAAGTCATGAGCGGGGTATTACAAGGTTGAGTTCTGGGTCCTGAACTCTTTAATATTTTCATCCATGATATAGGAGCAGGAATCCAGAAGGCATGTCTTTTTGCAGACAACACAAATATATGCAGCAGAGTGGATACTGAGGAGGCAATAAAGGATAGAAAATGTGATCTGGAAAATTAGAGAAGTGAGCCCGAGTATGACAGCTTAAGTTTAACACAAGGAAGAAAAAAGTGATGCAGTGTCAAAAAAGGTCCTCAAGACAGTCTACTGGGTGGAGAGGAGGAAGGGGAGTTCAGACTACAGAGGAGTGAGCCTTTGGGGTAATCACCACTGACAGCCTCAAATCCACTGCACAGTGCAGCAAAGCCTTCAGTAAGGGTAACAGGATGCTGGGATATATTGGAAGAGGGTCTGCTAGTGGGAGAAAGGAGGTGAAACTGCCCCATACAGATCCCTGGTGACAGCACACTTAATGATCAGTTCTAAAGTCTGCACCTTAAGGACTGACACAGCCTGACTGTAAAGAGGAGAGCCACAAAAATTATCCATGGGCAGCCAAAGGGAATTATGCATCTATGCCCGGAGTTAAGAAAGGAGTATTTTGACCACCTCAGTCTGCAATCAGCAAGAGAATGCATAGTGTATGTAAGCTGGTGACTACTGTGGCAATGTAAGACTGTACCTTATTTTCATAGGGGCAACTATTGAAAAAAAACATGGGGGCTAATCAGAAATGGGCAGAAACTATGCATCAAAGGCATGTCTTCTGCCTGCGCAGCTCTGCACCCTCAGAAAATCTGTGCAGGGGCCGCATTTACAAACACTGCCCCCCTGCCCCACCCCACCGGTGCACAGGTTCATGGGGACTGTCGGGTGAGGAGCGGTGGACCTGATCAGGCAGCCAATAAGCTGCCCAGCCAGGGTCCTGCAGTGGATTACTTGTGCTCATGGGGGTGCCATGCTGGCAGTTAGCATGCAGTGCACCTACCGTAACGTGGGGGAGTACACCAGTTGTCCGCCCTCAGCCCTTCCTGTGTGCCCTGACAGATGGGGCCTCCGTATTGAGGGGGCCAATGCCCCCCTTCTCCACTGCAGCTGGTGGCTGCATCCTTGAGGGGCACATAACTGGCTGCTCAGGGTTATGGCTCCCCCGAGTTTGTGTAGCTGCTGCATGCAGCATTCTGCGGATTTGTGAATCATGCAGAGTGCTGGCATGGTCCCTGGCCCACACCGGTGCAGTGCAATGTGACTGGCCGGGGGATTGGGTGAGTGGGGAGTGGGGGGCATATTTGCTATGTGATTCATGCACAGGGGGCACAGGGGGCTTGGGCAGGTGTGGGGTGGGCTATGTGCCAGATTTAGGTGGCTCGTACCCACTCTGCCCTTTGTGAATAGCCCCCTGTGTTTGTAAACCAATTCATTTGAAAGCTGCTAAATCACAATAGTGTCTATGCAAGTCTGTGACTGTTTGCAGCCTTACATTGCATATTATCCAGCCACATGTTTTAATTGATCAGTGCTCACCCTGGGAACAGTGTGTAAGTTAAGCTCTGCTGCTGTCTCTGTGCTTGGTCATCCAATGTGTTTGAACCTCCCACCAAATTTCTTGATCCACCAATTAGCTGCAATGGCAGAGCAGCTGTGGGTGGGCAGAGTAAGCTGTTTAATTTATCAGCTCTGAGATATGATGGCATCCTAGAAGCAGCAGTAGCTTCATCTTCTGGCTTCGTCCTCAGGTGGAGTACTCTGGCAAAGTACGAAGTTTACTGGAGTTCACCAGAGAAGCTTGAACTAGAACTAGAGAGGCTGCTTCTTAGGATTTAATAGTTTTATATGTTTTATTTAGTTTGTGTTTAGGTTTGTTACTTTTACAATAGAGTTTATAAAGTTTGCTTGTTTATTTATCCCCCTTATTGATTACTGCTCAACTGTCTATTCCCCCATATCTTCAGCCCTGTGCTCAAGACTAAGCTCAGTCTACAATAGTATCTGTCGCTTCATCCTCAATGCTCCCTATTCAACCCATCCTTGTGTGTTGTACCAGTCTTGTAGTTGGCTCCCACTGCAAGGCTGGTTTCATGATGCCCTTGGCTGCTTAGTTGACAATATAGCACACACCAAACCCCTCAGAGGGACGTTAAAAATTCAGTGGAAGCAAAGTTCTTCACATAAATAAATTTATTGTTCCATATAAAAAACAGGACAAACGAGCAGTACCTCACCTGACATGTTTTGGGCCTACAGCCAGTCCTTTCTTTCTTTCTCAGCTTTGCCCCCAGCTGCCCGTGAGGGACTGAATCAAAGCTCTTGCTGAAAGCCAAATACAGAACATCTACCACATGACCCTTGTTCAGCTTCCTTGTTATCCAGTTGTATTATTCTGATATGTTGGTCTGGCATGATCTTCCAGAGATGAACCCATGCTGCTGCCCATCCTGGAGCTCACTGACCTCCAGGAAGGTTACCAGTCTCTCCTTCAAGATTACTTCCATAAGTTCACCTACTATGGAAGTGAGAATGACTGGTCTGTAGTTACCAGGCTCATCCTTTGGGCCGCTCTTGTGGATAGGCACCACATGAGCAAACCTCCAATCCTGTGGCATGCACCCTGAGTCCAGGGAGGTGTTGAACAGGTCAGACAGTGGCCCAGCCAACACCTCCGCTGTCTCCCTCAACACCCTAGGGAGAATGCCATCAGGATCTGGTGCTTTGTCCACTCTAAGTAACTTCAGACCCTGAAATACCCTGCTCTCCAGAATCTTTCCATCAGTCATATCTCCCCCTCCCACATCCCCAACCTCCCAGTCCATGAAGGTAGCAGACCACCTTCTTCCTTTGTGAACACAGAGCAGAAGTATTCATTCAGTACTTCTGCTTGTTCTGCCTCCTTCTCCACCCACCCTTCTTGATCTGGACTATCTGGTTCCTACAGTTTCTTTTCTCCCTTATGTATCTATAGCATTCCTTCTTCCCCCTCTGATGTCCTGAGCCAGCCTCAGCTCTCTGGAGGCTTTTGCCTCTCTTACTAACTTGGTTACCTCTTTGGACCACTTTGCGTACAACTCCCTGTCCTCCTCCCTCGTGGTTCTTTTCAGTCTCCTAAAAGCCGCTCTCTTAGCCCTCACCCTCTCCAACACTTCCATGGTCATCCAGCATGGCTCCTTAGCCCTGGTCTGCTTACTCAGGGTCCTGGTGCATGCTTCAGTAGCCTCCCTCAACCCAACCTTAATGATATCCCACTTCTGCTGTGCTTCTGTCTCCATCATAATTCCCTCCAGGCACCCCCTCAGTATTTCCCTTATCCTCCCAAAATATGCACGTCTGAAATCCACCACCCTTGTTGCAGACCCCACAGCCTCCCTGCTCATACTGATCAAGGTTAAATTATAAGACAGGTAGCTCTACTGCCATAAACCGTATTTTAGTCTTAGATATTTTGCAAATCAAATACTCAGGGGTTCTTTCCGATAGTCTTAGTGATTATTGTACTGCTTTTGTTACTGAAGTGCCAGGATGTCAACAGTACCACCTGTAAACATTTTTTCAAGAAATTTTAATAAATTAAACACTCCACAATTTCAGGAAGCAGTTCAACAAATTGCTTGGTCTTGCCTAAATTTCTCAGCTACCATTGACAATGTTTTTTCTCAGTTTTGTACATTGCTTAATACAGTTTGTGACGAATGTATCCCTTTGCAAAAACTTAGAATTTGAGGTAATTGGCAAGAGTGGGTGACTCCACAGCTAATTGAATTTATGAGCTTGAGAGATAGAAAGTGGAAGTGGAATGAAGGTTCATGGTGGGAGATCATGTCAAATGAATCTGATTGAATTCTTTGTGTCACTAAGACAGTAGACAGGGGCCAAGTGGTAGACATCCTCTATCTTGATTTCAGCAAGGCCTTTGACTCGGTGCCCCACAAAAGGTTGATCAGGAATTTGGTGGATCTTGGGGTTGGGGAAAAGATGGCCAGATGGGTGGAAAACTGGCTGAGGGACAGAACCCAGAGGGTGGTTGTGGGGGGAGAGTTATCTGGTACTAGAGAGGTAACCAGTGGGGTCCCACAGGGCTCTGTGCTGGGGCTGGTGTTGTTCAATGTCTTCATCAGTGACATTGGGGATGGCATTAAAGGCAAAATGTGCCTATGCACTGATGACACCAAGCTCTGTGGGACAGTGGACACCACTGAGGAGGTACAGGACCTACAGGAAGCTCTGGAAAAGCTGGGAAGGTGGTCCAGGATCTGGCAGCTTGGCTTCAATGCCAATAAATGCAGGGTTATGCATATTGGAGCCAAGAATCCCAGGACAGAGTACTACCTGGTTGGAGTCTGCATCAGTGGAGGAGAAGGACTTGGGAGTGATAATCACTAGTGACCTGAAGCACTCCACACAGTGCAAGAAAGCAGCAGCAGAGGCAAACAAGATGCTGGGATACTTATCTAGGGGGATCAGTAGTAGGAAAGAGGAGGTTATACTGCCCTTGTACAGGTCACTGGTAAGGCTGCATCTAGAGTATGGAGTTCAGTTCTGGTGCCCACACCTCAAAAAGGACATTAACCTGCTAGAGGAGGTCCAGAGGAGGGCTACAAAGATGATAATGGGTTAACAGGGTAAGGCATATGAGGAGAGGTTGAGGGTACTAAACATACTTCCTGGAAGACAGAAGAGAGAGAAGGGACATGATTGGGTCCTTCAAGTACTTGAAATGGATAAATAAGGTTAAGGAGAATCACTTTAAGCTGAGTGGCAACCATAACACTAGGGGAAACAGTCTTAAGCTGGAGGGTGGGAGGTTTAGGAGGGAGGTCAGGAAGCACTTCTTCACAGAGAGGGTGGTGGACACTTGGAATGTACTGCTGGAAGAGGTCATCTCATTGAAGACAGTGGGCAGCTTTAAGAGAGGCTGGGATAGGCATGGGGAAAGTAAGGATCATGGGTAGGGAGGATGAGAGGAGTGGGGGGCAGGGACATTAGCTCAAGCTGTGGATCCTGCAGTATGAGCAGACTTGATAGACCAAATGGCCTTCTGTTGGCTTCTTTGTATGTTCATATGTTCATATGTAATACAGGAAGACTCTTGCAGCTGCCACATTAGTTATGTATCCATCAAGTCCCATTTGGTTACTAGAATCCCATCAGTATTAGACCAATTAGGTCTCTGGGCAACTAGTAGGAAGCTTATTAGAAGCTCTCTACACACCTCATTGTTTACTTAGCTAGGCTAGGTAGAAAATGGGTGGTGTGATTTATAACTGTCTCAGCAGCATAAGCCTTTTAGCTCAGCTGCAGGGGGAAGCAGTTTAGAATCTTGGGAGCTCAGTGTGTCAGTTCCAATTTGTAGAGTGAAGTGGAAGGAGCTCTCTGTCCAGCAGAAGGCAAGATGTGCCTGCCAGCCTCCATAGGGTGGGCGAAGGACCTCTGGTCATCATTTTTCTCACCCTAGTTTGTGGAACAACAGTGTGCCTAAAAGAAGTGGTGGAGACCTGTGTCAGTGGGACCCAAGTGGGTTCATTTCTTTTAAAATGTAAACAGGGACTGAGAAATAAGTGGTTCTTAGAGGCATCCCCCTGAAAGACTGAAGATTGTCACAGCTGCCAAGAGAAAGAGACTAAAAGAGTTTCTGGTAAAGGCCATTAATCAATCAATCAATCAATCAATCAATCAAAATCTTTTATTGTGTAACAAGCAATATTATCATAACAATTTTTCAAAACTATAATTCAATTCTGTAATACATTTATCTTAAAAATCAAATGAATAATCCCTATAAATACACATTTTAGGGCTGTGGGCAGAGCCTACAGCCCTTCTGTCATAGATCAGACTCTAGCTCTAAAACGGCTTTTCATGGAACTCAATTTTTAGACATTTGGAAGTATTCCTCCACAGCTGCAAAGTAGTGCACTCCCCTTCTGATTTTTGCTATTTGCCACTCTATGTTAAAGGCATCTGAAGGGAAGGGGAGATGCTACTGTATTGTGTCTCAGAACTTCTCAGGCTATTAACAAAAAACACTTTTTAAATTACTGTTTCTATCATCTGTCCAGCTCAGTCTAATAGATGTATTCTATTTCTTTCAGCAACATAGGGGTTAACTCTTTATATGATGTCTGTATAACACTGAGCTTGTTCAGTGTCAGATTACAGACAGTGGTCTGTGAGCTATTTCATTCCTATGAGCACACTGCATACAAACTGCAGGGTGGGGGGGGGCTGTAGCCCGATCACTTTTTTTTGGCCTGAAGGATTTTGCCCTTTAAACAATCAAACAACAAAAGTAAGCATAAACTAGCGTGACAGAATTAAGTCCAGCTGCCCAGGCACACATAGAAAATAGCTTGTTTTCTGTTTCTGGAGTCAGAAGTGTTAAGTGGAAAGCACTTTTAAGTGTGTGTGTGTGTGTGTGTGTGTGTGTGTGTGTGTGTTTGTGTATGTATGTACAATCCTGCTTTGGGATGGGCCATGTGACCCATATTGCTCATCTCTTATCAATGAGTTATGGTCTGAGGCTCAGCTACACTGTTTGGGCCCTCCCAAGCAGCAGAAGGTCAGTGTAAAACTGTTGTTTCCATCCTCCAGTCAGACAGTTTCAAAAGTAAACTAAAAGGGTAAACAAATAATGTAATTTTATAAATATATTTGTTTCCTTTGGTAATCAGGTAAGGCCAACTAGGCACAGGTGCTTGTTTCTATGGACAACCCAGGAACACTGGGGAGATTAAGTGACTTAATCAGAGCCACACCGTATGGAAATGGAGGTTGTGGGAATCAAACCCATGTCTGAATGCTGGATGTACAAAGCTCATTTATAGCTCATCATTCTAACCTCTAGGCTATACTGTCAGCCCTAGTAAACAATTTAGACTGGGATGTTAATATTGCAAAGGGGAACTGCCTTTAATCAGCAAACATGCATTTTTGTAGAAGTAGATGTTATTTCTGAAAATCCCCGTTCTCATTTTGTTACTGCTTAATCTGAACTGGTCTTTTGGTAAATTCAATGAGTGTTTCTGATTCACACACTGCTGGCATTGACCATTTTAGAACAGTATGATGTGGTCAAGAACTTACATTGTTGGCACAATGCATCTGTCTTCTAATTTAGAATTCTTAGGTGCATGAGGACATAAACAACATCATACAATTCTTAGATGGCACTTAGCAGCAATATGTAACCCATAAATATCCAATGGGTTAACTAAAAGGCCAGCAAAAGTGTAGCAGAAACAGAAGGGGACCCACCATATGAAAAAAACGCTTTTACAGGAAACATTACTCACAGGTTCAGTGCAGTTCTCCTTTAACTACACTTGTAGGGAATGTCGGGTATTTTATATAAATGGTAAGGAACTCTGTTTACAGGGATTTGGAGCCATCTGCAGTGAAATTCTTCCCATAGACTTGCATTAGTTATACGGAAAAACAGAGGAATTTGGCTTCCATTGGAAATAATGTAATCTAGAGAAAAATATAGGAAAATTGCCCTGCAGTTACAGAAAAAAGGCAAACAATCTGGGAGCAGTCACACACACACACACACACACACTAGTAGCATTTACTCTGACTAAATAAATTCAAGAGGACTGATTTAGCAGCATGGCAGTTTTTAACGATTGTGACTAAACAGCACTATATGACACCAACAAGAAAATAACTTTGGTCATTTGGTAGCCCTTCATAGCCCTATTGGCTCTGGCTAGAGTTTGTTACACCAGACAACACTACAATCAATAGTTTTGTATTATTCAATCTTATTGCACATTACATTTATCTCATAGTAATTAATTTTAATTGTCCTATTACACATATCCTTCAACCCCTCTTTAGTTCTCCCCTCCTAGTGCCAGGATACCCAGATTCATAGTTTCTACCAAGTCAATTCTTATCAATCTGCACTCTAAGAATAAGTTTTTTTTTTCTTTTCCACATTTTTAAAAAAACTGTGCCAATTTATTTAATTGGTCCTCCTCTGTGCTTTTCAGTATACTATTCATTTGATATCTAGAGGCTATATCCAGATTTACTAGGAAATTCCCGAGATACAAATTATGTTCAGATTTATACAGTGGGCACAGTATCAGAATATGAAATAGATCATCTGTTCCCATATTACATCCACATATTCCTTCCTTCTGCTTGGCATATATTCCCCTGAGGTTCTGTGAATCAAAGTATCCAAACCTAAATCTAGTTACACATTTCCTGTTTTTTTGGGATCTTTTATCTTCTTCAAATATGTTTCTAAGGTTAAATTTCTTTTTTTATTGGAAGCCAGCCATCTGCTTACTTTTGCCTTGCAGCTTGTTTCCATCTCTGATTGGATGAAAATATCTCTAATTCTACTTTTTATATATATACTTGTAAGTCTCTAACTGGTGTAACAAGACTGGTTGCCAAGCTAACTAGAAGGCCATATGGTCTAATAATATTTTCTACAGTGAACAATCTGGGGGCATTTAAACCCCATATCCATATATGTTATAGTTTTCTCTAAACACATATGAGGTAGTCTTTCTTCATTCCTGACAAAAACTTTTAACCAGTAAACAGCTAATCGCTGTTCAATATAGCATCTTATTGGCAGCTGTCCCAGTTCCAACCTGGTTAGTGAGGACGAAGCTCCCAAGGGTAATCCCGGAATTCTCTTGTAAAATTTGTTCATTATTACCTCCAAACCTTTAGTGTCACTTCCTCCCCAAATCTTAGCCCCATACAATATTTGGCTTCCTAGTTTAGCATTCAAGATTCCAAAAAAACCCTTTATAGATTGTCTCCCGTACTGATGGGCAAATCTTTCCAGTGGCAGTATAAATTTCTTTGTTTTGTTAATGATATATTTCTTATGTTCGTTCCATTTTAAGTTAAATGAAAAAATTATACCCAAATACCAGAAACTCTTTACATTCTCTATATTATTAGCCTCAAATTTAAGTTTTAAATCTTTCCCTCCCACTAACCGTGTTCTATTGCAGATCATATATATAGTTTTTCCATAATTTATTTCTAATGCCACTTTTTGGCATCCCAAAGCAAATTTATTTAAACTTCTCCTAATTCCCAAGTAACTTGTTGAAATTAAAACTATGTCATCAGCAAACAGCAAGTAGGGGAAATGCCTTCCGCCTATCTTTGGCATATAAAGTTCTTGATTATATAGTTCCAACAGTATTTTATTTAGATATAAATTAAACAGAATTGGTGAGAGTACACACCCTTGCCTTAGGCCCATGTTGGTTTTAAATTTCTCTGTTTTATCTCCTTCCTTATTGTATCTTATGTGTGTTACATTTTCTGAGTAACGTTTTATTATCAAATTAATCAATGCTTGTTCCATTCCGTAATCCTCTAATGTTATCCACAATTTGTCCCTTCTTACTTTATCAAAGGCCGCTCTTACATCTAAGAACACACAATACAACTTTTGTTTTTTCTTATTAACATATTTATTAATTAAATGTGATAGAACATAGCATTGGTTAATTGTTGAATGTAATTCCATAAAACCTGCCTGTGCCTCATCAATTACTTTATGTTCTAGTATCTATCGCACAGTTCTTTTCTGTATCAGCTTTGTAAAGATCTTCTGGGAATTATCTAGCAGGCTGATTGGTCTATAATCTTTTGGATTACTTTTGTCACTTTCTTGAAAATCAGGATCACTATGTTCTCTTTTCCAAGTGGGTATTATCTCTCCTGTTTTAACTATATAATCAAATATTCTTTTTAAACATATCATCCATAGGTCGATATCATATTTCATAATGTCTGCCAGGATACCATCCTGTCCTGGTACTTTATGTCTTTTGGCCTCCCAAAGTGCCTTTAAAATTTCCATTTCTGTTATTCCTTCCTTAAGAAGGATCCAACTATTTCCTTTATTTATTTGATTGCTGGTGTCAGGATCATAGAAAAGTGTTTTATAATAATCTTCCCATAAGTAAGGTTCTATACAGTTCTCCACCTCCTCATTATATGCACTACATCCCTTTGCTACCATCCTCCAATATCTTTTTTGATCTTTTTGCTTTACTACTTCTTCAAACTCTTTCCAGAGTGCCTTCCTGTATTTATTCCTTTTATCAAGCAACAACATCCTATAGTCTATCCTAATTTTTGTTAGTTGTATTCTTAGCCATGGATTTCAAGGAAAGAATGTTTCTTCAAATACCGTCAGATGCCTGTAGCAAAGGGAATACCAAATCGTAAGTACAGTAGCATTTGGTAAAGACATTTTGGGTTGTTTAGTGGTGTATGCACCCTACACTACATAGAAACATAGAAACACAGACTTTGATGGCAGATAAGGGCTGCCTGGCCCACCTAGTCTGCACAATTCCCTACCTATTGGATAAGCTGCAGATCCTAGTTAACCAACAGCCTATTTCTTCCTATCCCCCACCAGAATTAACTTATGTCTCTCCCATGCATTCTTGACTTCCCCCACTGTTTTTGACCCCACAACCTCCTCAGGAAAGCCATTCCATGTGTCCACCACCCTCTCTGTAAAAAAATACTTCCTCATATTGCCCCTTAGCTGTCCCCCATCTACCTTCAAATTGTGACCCCTTGTTCTTGCACATCTCTTTTTTTGAAAGATACTGCCCTTTTGGACTTTGTTGATTCCCTTGAGGTACTTGAAAGTTTCTGTCATGTCTCCCTTGCCCTACTTTCCATGAGGGGTTAGTCTCTCTTCATATGGCTTCTGTTACAGACCCTGCACCATTTTAGTTGCCCTCCTCTGGACTGTCTCCATCCTGTCTATGTCCTTGTGGAGATAGGATCTCCAGAACTGCACACAGTACTCCAGATGGGGTCTCACCAAATGTCTGTACAGAAGGATAACAGCTTCCTGTTTTCTACTGGTGATGCCTCTCCCTTGAACAGGCTGCTTCAGCTCCCCATGGTTGGTTGGCACCTCCAGCCTCTGACCAAGACCAGGACCCCGGACTCCAGCTCACTGCAAGGTACGGCGGCAGTGCAGCCAATTGGATCACGGTCGCTTCTCGCTGCCCCGCTCTGATTGGCCAGGACTTTTCCTCCACTTCTTTGCCGCCTGGTGCTCCTTGAATAAGCTGATTTAGAGTTATTTTTAGCAAATTAAGCTACCTGCATTCTGTATTGTGAAAGAAAGAAATTTTTTTGCTGATTTAAAAGTGTTACAGCCCTTCTCTGCTTAATTCTCCACTGTAACCCAGCCCCTCTGAGCCAACTCCAAGCCTTTGGCACCCAAACTTCCCAGCCCTTTTGTCTTGCTAATTTCTCTACTCCCCCCAGCTCTGTCTGCCTACTTAAACTCTTTTTTTTCTCTATCCCCTCAGCTGCTTGCCCTTGAACAGGGCTGCTTCAGCTCCCTATGGTCAGTCGGCACCTCCAGCTGCTGACCAAGACCAGGACCTCAGACTCCAGCTCACTGCAAGGTATGGTGGCAGCGCAGTCAATTGGATCATGGGTGTGTCTCACTTCCCCACTTCGACTGGTCAGGACTTTTCCTCCACTTCTTTGCCACCTGGCGCTCCTTGAATAAGCTGATTTACAGTTATTTTTGTAAATTAAACTGCATTCTATATTGTGAAAGAAAGCAGAATTTGGCCTTCCACCCACCCACCCCTCCTCTTTAAATACACTATTTCCCAGCCCACTTTCTCTCTCGCTTTCCCATTTGCTACCTTGATCCTCCTGCAATTGGTTACCAGTCCCACTCATGACCCTATCATATTGCCTCACCTCTCTGCTGTCCCGTCCTCCGCCTCCACAGTGCTGCCTCTGTAGCTAGGGTGCCACCCTCCATGTGAGCTAGCTATGTCCCTCCTGCCTGGCTACCTGCCCTTACTTATTTCCATCCTCATCTGCCTCCCCTTCCTCTCAACCATGCCACCAACTGCCCCTAAACTACCCTCCTGCTAATCCCTGGAGGACTCCATCACATCACCAACTTGGCAACTATGTATCCTTACTCACAACTCTGGGCCCACTCAGTCACATGTCCCTGCCCCTTCCTTTTCAACCCCGTGCTTTCATGGATGATACTTCATCTGATTGCCCCATGCCCAGCTCCTATAAATCATCCTTGCCTGCTACCTAAGCATCACTCACTCACTTCCTGGTGCATACAACAGTCTGCATACTACCTAACATTTGCTCTACTGCTCCTTGCAGCAGGAGACATACATCCAAACCCCTGCCCCCTTTCCACACCTTCCCTCCCACTCTCAATGCACCCCCTTCCTAGCCAGTCCCCCACCTCACAGTCCACAGGCAGTCCTCTCCCTCATGGCCTGCGATTTCTGCATCTAAATGTAAGAAGCCCTCCCCACAAACTCAATTCTCTCCAAGTACTCGCTATCAATCAATCAATCAAAATCTTTATTTATCCAGACAAACATCATTGAGCAGAGCTCATTTACAAGATGGACCTGGGTAGGACAAGGTCATTAACAATTTCAATGGGATAAATGTTATACATGGTAATAAACTTAATCATTTACCAAGTCAGAGGTCAATACAAAGGTATACACGAAAATAAACAAGGTAATACGGGATCATTCATAGCATTACAGCAAAACATATGAGAGGATTGTACAGAAGCTTCAGTTGTGGGGAAAAAAAGATAGAGGTGGATAAGAATAAGTACTCATCATGTGCTCCTTTCCATCCCATACAGAATTTTCCATATGGGATGGGAGGGGGAAGTCTGGTATTTGTGGGCAGGTCTGGGGAGAGAAAGCTGTAAGAAGGGAAATATTTATAAGGAGGGGGAGAATGGGGTAAGGGGACAAAGGGGTGAGAAGGTAAGTGCAAAGTGATGAAATTGAGGTAAGGGGTGAAGCGAGTATTGCTACTCATAGGGAAGGGAGGCATTTATGCTAATTTATGAGCAGTGATGGGGAGCACATAGAAAAATCCCATGGAGAAGGCAAACAAGGATGACAGAAGAGAGTAGTAGAGTTATATGTTTGGTTTAATGTACTAGTCAGACATATTAGTGGTGCAATGTATATATTTGATCAAGCTAACAATGCGGGAAGCATTTGCAGCATTCCTTAAAAAGGCACAAATAAAGAGATTTAAAGGAAGTAATGGTTATAGGTATGCTTATTTTCATCATTTTTTGTAGTTTGTTCCACAGAGAGGGCAACGTGAAGCTAATGGCAGCCCTTCCGAAGTGAGAGTTAACTTTGGGCACTTTCAACATGGTATAGGAGTAGCTTCTTAGTGCATATTTGCTTATTATGTTTTGCTGGAGACAGTCTGAAACATATTGCGGTAATTGATTGGATAACGCTCTTAAAGTCCATATGGTAGCATTGCTGTCCCTCCTAAACTGAAGCAAGGCCCATCCCACTGCTGCATAAAGGGAGCAATGATGTGAGGTAAATGGAAGTCCTGTAATAAACCTTAAGGCTCTATGGTAGAGCATATCCAGTTTTGCCAGGTAGGAGGTATGACAGTGGCTATAGAGGAAGTCAGCATAGTCAATTACAGAATGAAACTTTGCATGGACCAACCTTAACTTAGCATCGCTTGTAAGAAAGCGTCTGATCCTGAAATAAAGACCAAGCCGTTGACGTAGTTTTTTTAGCAATGCCTGCATATGTTCTGTAAAGGAAAGCTTGTTGTCAAACCAGACTCCCAGGTACTTGAATTTTTTAACAAATTCTAATTTTTCTCCTAGAATTGTGGGTATCTGCAAAAGATATCCTGGGACAGTCGGGTTTACTCCATGCATGCCAGGAGAGAAAAGCATTGCTTTTGTTTTCTTTGCATTTAGCAGAAGCTTTTTGTTTAGGAGTTGATGTTGGAGTAAATTGAATTCCTTTTGTAGGTCGCTACAAGCTGTTTCTGGTGATGGGCAGCTCACATATAGCACTGTGTCATCAGCAAATCGGTGGACTGTAGCCTTGGTAATATTATCATCAATATTGTTATATAGATAGCGAGAGAGGATAGGACAAGAATGGATCCTTGAGGGCAACTTCTTAACAATGGCTTAAGGGTGAGGTTCACCTTCTGCCTTGACCTGTTGGAGGCATCCAGAGAGGTAGTTGGTGAACCATTGTAGGGAGAGTGAATCCAGCTCTATGGATTCCAGGGATGAGAGGAGCAGGTCTTGCGCAACCGTATCGAGTGCCTTACTCAGGTACAGAAACACAGCACAGATAAAATTCCTTTTGTCTAGTTCTCTCTGCCAATCATTGGTGACTTTTGCTAGGGCTGTGATGGTACTATGCTTGGCTTTGAAGCCAGATTGTGCAGGGTTTAGAAGATTCATAATGTTTAGGTAAGATCTCAGTTGGATACTTACAATTTTTTCTAGCAGCTTAAATAAGACTGGAAGAATGGAAATGGGCCTATAGTTGTTAAGGTCATGAGGATCCCCGGATTTAAATAATGGAATGACCTGCGCAGTTTTACAGATCGAGGGTATTGCTTCTTAGGACAAGGAGAGATTAAACAGGTGTGTTATAGGCACCGCTAATACAGAGTAGGCAATCTTCAGGAAGTAGGGGTCGAGGGAGTCCGCACTAGCACTTTTCTTTGTGTCCAGATGGCATAGCATTTCTTCAACCCGTTTCAGCATGGCAGGTTGCAGAGAGAATGAAGACTTAGTCACATCAGGATCATTATGTTGGATTCCAAGCTGGGAGCGCATTAAGTTAGCAGGAGAATTGTCAAATGCTAAGCCTGCAGTCATGAAATGATTGTTGAATGATTCTAGACTCTCCACTCTGTCAGTGATGGTCTCATTTCCAGAGGTGATCTTGGTTGGGAACGAGTTACCTGGTGTGTGGCCCAATAGGTCATTGATGGTGTGCCAGAATTAAACTGGGTTCTTGGTAGTGGAATCCAATTCAGATCGGTAGTACCCAGCTTTTGCATCTCTAATCTTCCTGGTACGTATGTTTCTTGCCCTTTTAAACTGACACCAGTGTGATGATGTCTTAGTTTTCCATGCTTTTTTTCCATAGTTTATCCTGTTCTAACAGGGTAGTTTTGAGATCTGGGGTGAACCATTGACATGGTTTATTTCTTACATGCACTTTAAGTAGTGGTGTGTGTCTGTTTAAGGCTCCTACAATTATTTCATTTAGGATTTCATATGCTGAGTGTACAGTTTTTGACAGGTAAAACTCTTGCCATCGCGTTGAGTACTTCAGATCATCTAGGTATGTATAAGGGTCGAAATTTTGCCTTGATCTTCTAATAGAGAACTTTGATGAGGACAGTGGTTTGTTGGTTGATCTTACACTAGAGATGAAGCAGTGATCACTAACATCACTGAAGAACACGCTGGCATGTGAGAAAAGGTGAGGTTTGCTCACAAGAATAACATCCAACAATGATCTATTGCTTGAGTTCTTTTTATTAGGTCTGGTTGGTTCGTTGATAAGTTGTGTCAGACTATGTGTGTCTCAGAAGGATGAAAGAGGTGTAGAAACCAACCAGACCTGGCCTGGATAGCCAGTCTAAGTTAAAATCTCCTAGTATAATGGTTTCCATGGACCCTATCCCTATCATGTCGCCTAGATGTGTTAATAGTTGTAGACCAGCAGCTACCCACTATGCTCCTGACATCATCACCCTTTCTGAAATGTGGCTCAATAAAAACATCACTGACCCTTCAGTCACCATCCCAGGCTATGCTATGGTCCATCAGGACAGGGCCACCAGAGGTGGCGGAGTGTAAATTCAGACTTACACTATTCAAGTATCCTAGCTAAGGCTGAACCTAAAGCCTATGAACTTCTGTTGTTACAACTGTCCCTCCCTTTCTCGCTCCCAATCTACATTGCAGGTATTTACTGCTGACCAGGCACACCCTCCTCAACGGTCACTAATCTCCACACTGAAATCTCCTCCCTTACCCTTACAGGTGAATTATATATAATGGGAGATTTTAATCACAATTGGCTATCTCCAGCCCTCAATAAAGCCCAGACTGATATAACTGGGTTAAATCTCTCACAACTCATCTCCAAAACCACCCGCTTAAACCACAAATCAGGAAACTACTCTCTTCTTGACTGGGCCCTGACCAACCACTGTCACTAGGTCATCGAGACTGGTCTTCGTCCTGTCTCCCTGAGTGACCACCATATTACCTACCTCGTCAGTAAAGTTCACCACCCCAAAGCATCCCCTAAGGTCCTGGTCCCAACGGTCCTACAAATCACTCAACCTTGCTCCCCTGTTAGACGACCTGGCCCAAGCTAACTGGGTCCCTATCACTACTATCTCCTCCATTGACGATGCCTTCCTTCACTTCTAAAGCACATCCTCACCATCTGGGACACTCATGCCCCTCTGCATCACAAAAAGGTTCAGGGAAACCACCTACTGTGGATCACCCCTGAACTCATAGCATGTCAAATCACCCGGGACAAAGCTTGGAGAACCCACAAATCCTCAAGCCACCCACAAGTCCTTCCCACATACCGGATGCTTCGAAACAAGTGCACCAGAGCGCCTCAACTAGCCAAAGCTGAATACTTCAACTTCACCCTTCAGACAAACTTAAGTAATCCCTCAAAGTTCTGGAAGGTCATTCACTCCCTCTTTTCCCCTCCTACCGCAACTCCCACTCCGCTCCTAAATGTTAACAACTCCCTTCTCTCGGAACCAAGTGCAGTCGCAGACGAGTTTAACACATATTTCTCCACTTGCACAGCTTTACCCCTCTCTTCCCTGCCCACCCTTGCTCCATACGCACCCACCAATGGAATAAAGAAGCCTATAGTGCCTCATACCTTCTCCTTTAATAACATCTCAACAGTGGAAACACTAGATGCATTGCTATCACTCAACCCTTCTAAAGGCAAATCCCCTGACAATTTGGACCCCAAACTCCTCTTCCTCTCTGCCCCTGCCATAGCTGCCTCACTTGCCAACCTACTAAACCAGTCCTTCATCACTGCAGCTGTCCCCCAGGCATGGAAGCATGCCATAGTCATCCCCCTCCCTAAAGGGGGCCCCCTACCTCGATGTCAAACTACTGCCCTATCACTCTCCTCCTGGCTCTTTGCAAAACTGCAAGAGCACCTTGTGCTCACACAACTTATCTCCTTTCTCACTGACTCTAACTTCTTCACGGCTTCCCAGTCAGGGTTCAGGAAGGGTCACTCCACTGCTTCCTCCTTGATTAGACTCATTGACACTATACTTTCTGGCATGGATAGAGGTCAGATCCCCTCTGCCATCTTCGTCGACCTAGATAAAGCATTTGACACTGTCTGCCATACCCTACTTCTTTCCAGCATCTCTGATTCTGGTCTGTCTGTTGTTGCTACCAACTGGTTGAGTTCCAACCTCACTGGCAGAACACAGTCTGTAAGACTCTCCGATGCTTTATGTGCCCCCCTCCCCATTACTACCGGTGTCCCTCAGGGATCAGTGCTCGGACCCATTCTGTTCTCCATTTTTCTGAACGACTTACCACTTATCTGCTCCACTTCCTCCATCCACATGTATGCAGATGACACCATTCTTTTCACCTCAGGCACCTCCCCAGAAGCTGTAGCTGCAAATCTCCAAGCTGATTTTGTCAATATCCAACACTGGTTCAGCTCTCACCAGCTCTCCCTCAATGCTAAAAAAAAACTGTTACTATGACTTTCGGCACCCAACACCTATCCAGACTCCCTTCCCTCCCCATCTTCCATACCCTAGAAGGGCAAATACTTGAGGATGTCACCACATTCCATTACTTAGGGGTCTGACTTGACCAGCATCTATCCTTTGTCTGACCACATTGATGCCACCATAAAATAACTGCAAACCATGCTAGATGCCCTGTACAGAAACCGTAGAAGCCTCCCTCTAACTGTACACCATGAACTAGTCCAGAAGATGATACTCCCCTCCTTCAACTACTGCGACATCATTTTCAGCACTGCCCCAAAGTCCACCTTAACCAAATTAGATACCCTCTTCAATGCCTTCTGCCGCTTTGCACTTGATGCCCCCCCCACCCATCACTGCGATCTGTACCAGTCTCTGGCATTTCCATCCCTCAAAAACTTATGCATTATGCACTGTGCTAAATTTGTCTCTAAGTACTGGTTAGGTGTCCTCCCATCTTACCTTTCCACATTGCTTTCTTCGGCCCCCACCACCACTCATGCCCTCATATCCCTTGACTCCCACCACCTAGTAATCCCTCAGTGGAGGACCACTGCTGGCCAGGCAGCCTTCTCTCACTGCTTACCTATGCTCTGGAATGTGCTGCCTCTACAAATCAGTCACTCCTCCTCTGCCAATTCTCTCTCCACCACCCTGGCAAATTACTTTATGGTAAACTGCTCCTGCACCTGACTCTGAGGCCTGCCCCACTCCCCCCTCCTTGCCTAACCAGTGGCATCTATCAAATGCTACAAAGCTAGCCTATTTTTAGCTCAACAGGCGCACTTTGTATCTATGCACTTAATGTTTTTTGCTAGCTGCTTCTTGAGAGTTTATATCCACAATTGTTCTATCCGAGTTATCACTACTACTGTATATTCTTATATGTGGACTAAGTGTATTATGTGCCTATCTGTAACCTGGTTGTACTTTGATCTATTCTATAAATCACATAAATTACAACCTATATGTTTTCTGCTGTTAAATGTTGCTCAGTTGATAACTTGTATGTTATCCATCCTCTGTTCCCCCTGCCCCCAGGTCGCACAAGGAGACGAGCACCTTGTTGCTCAGTGTGCCTTTCCTGGTGACAAAATTTCAATAAATAAATAAAATATTAGTCTGAGTGAAATGTTTCAGTTCAGTGCAATTGACTCTAATGAGATGTTTAACTTGGTTTGTACATTGCCAGATAATAATGCTGACTGTGGTAGAGGTCTTGAAGCTAGATTTTTGAAATTAGCTTTAAATTATGTTACTGATCCACTATATTACATTTTTAATTTATCTTTATTTACAGGTTACTTTCCATTGGATTGGAAATCTGTTAGGGTTGTTCCTGTCCCTAAAAAAGCCCGTGCTGCTGTTTTGGATGATTTTAGGCCTATATTCATTTTGAATCCTCTGAGTAAATTGTTAGAACGTTGTGTCTAATCAATTGAAGGATTATTTGGATTGTTATAGCATCTTGAGTCCACAGCAGCATGGTTTTTGATGTGGATATGGAACTGGTACTGCCTTAGTCAGGTTCACAGACACTATTCTCAGGGGCTTTGAAAATGGCCTAATAACTGGGGTGGTGTTTGTAGACCTGACCAAGGCGTTTGATTTGATTGATCATGATTTATTGTTATGTAAACTGAAAGTTATTGGTTTTTAAAAGGTTGTTTTGTCCTGGTTTAGTGATTATTTAGTAAATCATCAACAGTTTGTGCATGTTGGTTTGCAGGATTCCCAAATGGCTTTGCTTGAATGTGGGGTTCCACAGGGGTCCATATTGGGGCCCTTGCTGTTCTCTTTATTTGTTAATCAACTGCCTGTTTGTTGTGGATCCTGCGACTCAATAATGTATGCAGATGATCTTATACTGTTTACCTAGGGAAAATCACAACTTGAGTTGGTCGATGTTCTTGAAGGTGCTTTTAGCAATGTGTGTAAATGGTTTGTACAAAATTCTATGATTCTAAATTCAAAAAAAAAAAATCAATGATTTTTGGGACCCCAGCCATGTTGAAGGATAATCCTTGTTGCTGATTTCTGATGGGGATGGTGCTGCAATAGATCAAGTTACCCAATTTAAGTATGTGGGTGTGTGGTTGGATTGTGGCCTTACTTTTTCATTACATATTAAGAATGTTAGTTAAATAATAAATCAGAAATTGGGTACTTTATTTATATTTCGGTCATTTTTTTCTTTCAAAACTAGAAAATCGGTTGCTGTTGGCTCATTATTACCTCATTCTGATTATGTAGTAGGAAGTAAGCTGTTGGTTAACTAGGATCTGCAGCTTATCTGTTAGGTAGGAAAATGGGCAGACTAGGTGGGCCAAGCGGTGCTTATCTGCCGTCAGATTCTATGTTTCTATGTTTCTCTAATTCTATGTTTCTATGTTTGTTCTGTATCAGAATTTGAATGTTAGGGATTATAATGTTCTGTCAGTGGCTTATAATAAAATTTGCAGGTTTATTTTATCGGTTCCTTTTAGGATGCATAATTGTCGATTATATTCACAACTGGGTTGGTTATGTCTTAGGGAAAGAATGAATTATTTCTCTGGATGTCTGCTTTATAAATCTCTTTTTGATCCTAAATTTCTACTGGAAGATATGGTAACAATTTACCCATCCCTTCCAAAACTACGGTCTACAAATGGGATTGTATTAAATCTCCCGGTCTTTAAGACTAGGGTTGGACAGAGGTCTTTTTCTATTGCAGCCCCATTCCTCTGGAATACCTTACCTCCCAATCTTCATCAATCTATGTCCTTGTATTGTTTTAAGAATGAGCTTATGTCTTTTTTGTTGAGTAAGTCTAACTGTAATTGTTGATTTGTGTAAAATTTTTGTTGTTGTTTGTTCCGTGTCGGACCTGAAAAAGGACAATGTCCAGAGTCCCTACCCAGTTACCAAATTGTTAAATAAATAAAATAAAATGTTATGGGGCCCCCTCAGATAGGAGACTCAGCATAGCCCTGGCACCTCTCTCCCAGACTTGGGGTTAATATAAATGTTATTTAATGGGGGAAGAGAGCACATGGAAGAAGGTGCACCATGCAGAAAACTAAGTAGTGGTTAAACTTCTGATGAAGCCCTGCAGGTAGGGTGAAATTGAGCTTATCCCAGCAGCAGTGCTGAAGCACTGCTGCAGTTTGTCTGTACCTTGCAAATGGAATGGTGAATAAAACTGTTTGAATTGAAGTGAACACAATTTTGGACTCAGCTACTTGTGTGAATGTGAGTGCACCAGCCTCTGTTGTTTAACCACTAAATATAAATCTTATTTTGGGCCCTCACCCCCCCCAACCTCTTAGATGCCTGAGTCAAGTATTACCCTAATGCCAGGGGTGATACTTATTTTCTGCCAACTTGTGGTGTGTTGCCTTGTCTGTGTAACAATTTAGGGGGATCCTGGTTGCAAGATGTCACTCTTGACAGGGTAAGGGTTGCAACTGAATATAAACATTTGCATTATAAATGCAAATCACAGGTCAGAAAGTTAAAACAGGAGTACCTGATGCAAAAACAGCATCAATATTTGTGGTACTGATGTGGCAGCTATGTGGAGAATCCTCACTGATCCGAGTAAAACTGCTGAAGAATGTAATTAATTTTTTACCAATTTAAAAAAATATATCTCAAAGGAATATGCCAGTTTAGAAGCCAGTAATTCTGGATTGTTCTCAAATAGTGAAGTGATCCCTAAGTTTTATTTTAAAGTTTTGTCTCCAGATGATGTTTTTGGATATATTTCCCAGATGAATACCACACCTTTGGTAGGACTTGATAAGGTAGACTACAGACTTGTGAAAATCACTGCTGATATTTTGTGTTATCCCCTAGCAAAAATCATTAATTATTCTCTTTGTATGGGTCAATTTCCTAAAGTTTGGAAAATAGCCATGGTGGTACCTATTCATGAGTCTGGTGACACTTCTAATATTCAAAATTACAGCCCTATTTGACTTTTGGCTCCACTCTCAAAAGTACTGGAACAAATTGTTTTTGATCTGTTTCTTGATTATTTTACAAAGTACAAGGTCCTGACTCCTAACCCCAGTCCAGCATGGTTCCACCCTGGTCACAGCACTAAGTCAGCCTTGGTGGGATTCATGCAGTCTGTTCATGAGGCGCGATAAGGGCCAGTTCGCTATGGCTGTTTATGTGAATCTCACCAAGGCCTTTGACCTAGTTAATCTTCAGTTGTTGGTAAAAGTTCTGAGTGACTTGGGCTTTTCAAGGCCATGTTGTGCTAGTACCAGAACTATCTTAGTGGGCGTTTTCAGAAAATAAAAATGTCTAATTCTTTTTCCACTCTGTCACCAGTTTTTTTTAGGGGTGCACCAAGGTTCCATCCTGGGGCCCCAGTTGTTCAGTTTTTTTTTAAATTCTCTACCTGATATTTGCACAAAAACTAATATTCTATTACACAATGATGACATGGTGATTTTCAGGGATAGTCTGTTGGAGTTGATGGATATGGTTCAGCATGATTTTTCTGGCACAGCATTATTTTTTGTTACAGAAACGTTCTGAATACAACAAAAAATAAATTTATGTTTTTTCACAGTTCTAAGAAAAAGTTGCCTATATAGAATGATATTCAAGTTCAAGTTTAAGTTTATTGATCGGCAACATTGCTATTACAAATAAATAAATAAATAAATAAAAGAAAAACAGTTAAATAGTGAAAGTATTCTGCTTACAGGATGGCATAAAAACTTATTACACATTAAAATGCTATCAGCTTATTTCATAAAAGCAGTTATGTTCTTGTAGTAATCTGAGTCATAAAGTCATTTAAAACGTATAGAATCCACAGCAAAAAGTTTAACCTTTGCAGTAGTGGCCCCAAAGTTGATAGGCGCTTGGTTATTCAGAGCAGATAGTTTATACAAACAGGTAATGTTCATTGAATTGCACCAGATGGTTCTTTTACTGACATTCATTGATTTACCATGAGTGAACATCTTGCAGTTTTGGTTAGGACTTGTTGAAATTATATCTATGATTATTCTCTGTGCTCAGCCCTTTTAATGATCAGTTTATATTTATCCAGTCAAATGAAGCCATCTCTGGTCAATTATTTTAAGGAAAGAGACCACAGAGCTCAGAATTACAGGATCTGTGTTTGTAAGTAGGTATGTCAATAATTGCGTTGGCTGGTAGGATTGTGATTTCAGTATATTGCCCAGCCAAATGGACCTGTGTTTTTCATAAAGGGGGCATAAGATCACTAAGTGCATTAGGTTATCTTCTCCCAAGCCACACTTACACCTATATTCCTTATTCTTTCCCCCTAGATATAAGCCAGTTTTTTGCTACTCTCAAATACCTCAAAGCGGAACCTGGTCAAAAGGGTCCTCTCCCGGGGGGAGTGTAGGATATGGACGTATCTTTCAAACTTGTGTTCTCTTTTGTTTTTTTATATCCATGGACATGTTTTGGATAGTCGTCAGGTCTCTAAATCTTTTTGGACAAAATTGTCTTTAATTTTATTGTTTATTATTGTTTTGGTGTACTCAATGAGAAACCTTAGACAATCGGTGACTATGTGTAAAAGCCCATATGGTTTGATGAGTTCTTCCAGGACCACCATACTTGGGAAAGTATTGTTAGAATGAGGGTAAAGAATGACCTCTTCCAAACACATTTGTGGGAATCTGTCAGGAGGCATTCTGAATATCTTAATCCAGTAATTTATTCATCTCTGCACAAAAGCACACTCTAAGGGTAACTTTCCAATCTCAGTCCTGACCAAAGCAGAAGGGGCGCTGTTCGGTAGACCCAGTATCTTTTTTGTAAAATTTGTTTAATCCGAAATCCTTGGGCCCTTTTCGTTCATGTCCCCATAATTCAGCCCCATATAATATTTGACTTTCAATTTTGGCTCTTGTCACTCTTAGTATTCCATCTACAGACCCCCCCCCCATATTTATATGAGAATGCTGATATGATTGGAAAAAAATCTTCCAACTTACTTTTAATACTTTTTAGGTGGAGGTTCCAGGAACCAGTTTGGCTTACCATAAGCCCTAGGTAGCAGATGTTTTTTACCACCTGAATCTTGGAGGAATTCATGTAATAGTTGTACCCTCTCTATTCCCCCCAAACACTAGAACCTTAGTTTTGTCATGGTTAACCGACAAATCAGCATTTTTACATTTGAACTGGAATTTTCCTATGCTTCTGTACATGCCCAGATGACTAAGTAATAGAAGTACAACGTCATCTGCATAAGCCAGATAAGGTACCATTCTTGTCCCTATTTTTGGTAGATGGGAAGTCCGGATTGTACAGATCTTTTAAGACAGTGCCAAAATAAAGATTAAACAGTAATGGGGCCAGTGTGCAGCTTTGTTTGACCCCTATATTTTCTGTGAACCAAGTGCTTAATTCCTCTGAGTTACCGAACCTGATACTGGTATAATTATCTTGGTGGATGAGTCTGATCATTTCCAGTAGGGATGGATCAAGCCCCAGTTCACCATGTCTGTCCCAGAGTAAGGGTCTGTTAACCCGATCAAAAGCAGATTTGAGATCTATAAAGGTACAACATATTTTTTGTTTTTTGGTAATCCTGTATTTATGAATCAGGTGAGTTAAAACATAAACTTGATCTGTTGTAGAGTAGTTTCTATGGAATCCTGCCTGGGCTTCATCTATAATGTTATTTGATTCTGCCCATATCATTAGGGATGTAAGTTTGTCATGGTAGTCATACATGTCATTGATTCCATGATGTTTGATCTTTATTCAGGACTTCCATGACTTTCACTAGTGTCTTCAGACTGTAGCAATGATGACAGTGCCACAACATTTACTACTGTTTACTAATGATTTCATGAACAAACGATGAGTCATTAAAACCTCATCCATGACAAACTTACATCCCTACATATCATCAGTCTATTATTTAAAATTTTAGTAAAGACCTTTCCTAGGCAGTACAATAGACTAATGGGTCTGTAGCAGCTTGGGTCCTTTTTGTCGCCTTTCTTAAAGACTGGTACAGCAATATTTAGTTTCCAGCTTTTGGAGATATCCCCTGATCTCCAAATGTAATTAAAGAGTTTGAGTAGAAAAGGAATCCAGTATAGTTTAGTTCTACTTATTACATCTAGTGGTACCCCATCTGGCCCAGGTGCTTTTCTTTTGTTGAATGAATTTAAAGCCCCCACTAGCTCCGATAGTGTGATTTTGGCATCTGTGCTTTGTTTCCTACCTTCGTATTTGGATTCTGTTAGCCCAGCTAAGTAGTCTGGGTCTTCCCTGCAGAACAGAAGCTTATAGTGCTTTATCCGTATGTCTGGTTCAATATGTGCATTAATACAAGAGTGATGACCCATTCCGGAGTGTACTATGTCCCAGAAGGTTTTATTGTCCCTGTTGAGAACCGCAATGTGGAGTTCCTTCCACAGTTGTTTAGTGCATTCCTGCTTCTTTCTGTTTAGAGTCTCCCTATATTCTTTCCTGGCTTTGTTCATTAATTTATTGTTATTCTTACTTGGAAACTGTTTTATGACTCTAAACTTTTTGTTCAATAGTTTCCTTGCAGCCTGACAGTCTTTGTTGTACCATTTTTCACCCTTTGGTTCTTTTATGATTGCCTCTTTTGTTATTATGTTGGCTATCATATTTATAATGGAATTAAATTCATGGATTAGTAAAGGGTCCATAAGTTGGTTGGCCAATGATGCTAATCTTGACAGAATCCCTCTGCTTTCTAAGTGATCCATAAAATTTTCACTCATTATTAAATTCCATTCAATACCCCTTCTCTTAAACATCACACTAGGGGCCTTGATTCCTTTGTCAGTAAAGAAGCCCCCTTTCCCAATTTCTAATTCCAAGGCTCTATGTTCACTTTCTGCTCTGGGGACTAATTTTAAATGCATGCTCCTAGTGAATAAATTTAAGTTAGCCCACATATAATCAATTAGGGATGAGCCCTTTGTTTCTACAAATGAGTATTCTCCTTCATGGTCAGTATTAGACCGACCATTTAGAAGCAGCATGTTATTCCTGCACATTGTTCTGTGTAGCATAACTCCTCTTTTGTTGGTAATTAAGTCTCTGGAATGTCTTGTTATATTCAGAGATGGGTGCTGGAGGGACATCAGTGCCTCTGACAGGTCTTCCGAGCAACCTTGTAATTTGCCCATCCTTGCATTAAAATCTCCGAAAATCACTATATTTGCTGTTGGGTGATCTGTTTGTATACTAAAAGTTAATTTTTCTAATGAGCTTAGGAAATTTGTGTCTCCATAAGAGCTTCCTGAAGGATGAGCATAGATATTTATCATGAACCATGTTTGTTTCTAGGAATTCCCTATTAGTTTTACCGCTAAGATACTAGAACTGTGGGTTATGATTTCTTCTATTGTAATATTGCTATTAAGCTTGATAAATATGACCAGTCCTCCGATTCCCCTCCCATAATATTTATTTTTGGTAGCTTTTTTGCAGTATGCCTTGTAACCACTTAGGAGAAGATTTCCCAAGGCCCAAGTTTCCTGTATACCGATAATGTGAAATTGGTTCAGGTAATTACATATGTCCGGATCACCTATTTTTTGCACTCAGTCCTGAAGAATTCCAAGATAATATTTTAAATGGATTCTTGTCCAGGATTATTGCTTTGGCTGAGCCATTTTCAATAATATCATCTCCAGTAGTGATCCTAATTCTAGATTGAATCCTAGGTCTCCCCACTGTCTGACTTGGGATGTCATTAGTCAGGGGTAGCTAACAGCTCAAATTTGTTTGATGTCTCTATTAGGTATTCCCAATTCTTGGAAGCTGTATAGACACTACCGGGATTTGTCAAAGCATATACATCCTCATTCTCTATAACAAAGTGTATTCCGAGTTTATCCAGTGTGCTCTGCTTCTTCACTAGTTCCTTGATTATGAAGGATTTGTTGACATGGAATATTACTTGCCCATCAGGCTCCAGTCTTTATTGCTTTTCCTATGTTGTAAGAGCTAATATTGATGTCCAAACAGATATTGAGAAAGTCAGTCAGTTTGCCTCTTAAACTGGTTCTGGGGTCTTTTGTTGATAATTTCAGTCCAAAGGCTGAAATGACTATGTCCTGTTTACTCTCTTTTGAACAAGTTTGATTAATATAATATTCTGGCAAAAGGTCCATTAGAGTGGTGACATCACCCACCCTGATGCACATGACCTCTAGATTTACTGTTGCTTTAAGTGCAATTGCTTTTAGTATATAAAACTGATAGGTTACCACCAGGACCAGTTCATTCCCCGGTATTGGTCTTATAATACTGACTGAGTTTTTCAAAATACAGCATCCCTTTAATATGGAGGTCAATAGTGCGGTTACAGAATCTGCTAGTTTCCTTTGTGATTCATTGGGCATGCAGGATACCCCGAAAAGGGGTAGTGCAAAGACAGAGCCCATAGTTTTTAGTAGAAAAAGGTCAAAATTGGCACTGTGGTCGGAATTAATCTTACTAGTTTTTGGGCTGTCACTTTTTTTCAGGACCTATCATCACCTTGGAGTTAGTGCCAGCACTTCCCTTTTTTTGATTATTTACCTCGGGTGATTCCGGGTTTTCAGATTTTTTTGTCAGATTCTCTATATTTGCCGTACTTGGGTCTTCATTTGGTTTTTGTTTGTCAGTATTGTTTAAGTTATTGGTCTTATTTTCTTTTGAATTTTTGTCCTTGGTGATGTTTTTCCTTGTTTTTCTCTGATTTGTTGTGCTATATCTTGATTTCCCTTTGGGTTGTGTGTTAATAAAGTTATTGCTCTTATCAGGTGATACCTCATTAATTAGTTTGTTTGTGGGCTTTTTAGATCTATCCTTTTTTCCAATCAGAGGGTAGGGGGTATCCTGGTCCACGTCCATTCTGCTGCCTGTGTTCTTTATTTTTTTGGAGATGCTAGTCTCCCTGAGGGTCTTATCCTTGCTATCAGATGCTTCCTGTAGTTCTCCTTTGTGCCACAAATGTGCATGTTTGAGGGCAAGTTCCCTACAGATGCTGCTGTCTCTGAGTTCAGCTGCTGGAAGCATGATGCACTCAGAGTTACTACTATTAGTGTTGTAATATTCTGTTCCAAAAGGGTCCCCTGGGGTTTTTGCGTCATATTCTAAAGAGTTTGTTGAGTAGTTTAATTTGCTCAGCTCGAAGTTGGTTTGTAAAGTGCAAGGATTGTTTGTGTGATTTCCCTTGTTTTCTGAGTGACTATATTGAGAGTCCAATTCTTTGTTCATGGTATCAGTTCTATACTCTTTTTGTGATAGCTTATTTTCAATTAGTCCTAATTTTAGCCTATTCTCCAGACACACTCCTTTAATGAATGAAACATCTTGTTTACATTCTACTAGCTTTTTGAACAGCAGGATATTGGCTTTAACAGGGTCCCTTAATGCTGTTAAGACTTCCCTTGATATTCCATCAATATCTGTACAGAATGAGTCTTCCTGACCCTCATAGCTCATTGTCCATGAATGTGAGCTGAAGTTTCTAGGAGGAGTTCCCTGGGAAGCATTCAGGGGTATCTGGATATTAGGCTTCTTGCAGCCCTCTCTAGGGGGACTGAGTTTATTGCAGGGGCTATTGTCCTGATTTAGATTTATATTGTGCTGATTTTTTTAGGATGTAGCTTAAGTTGTCTTCCTGAGGCTTGGGTCTTAGCAAAATGTAGGCTTTTTGAAGAGGCAATGGGGCATCAGTTCCATAATTTTCTCTGATGGCCTCCTCTATTATTAGATATTCTCTTAGAGATTGGACCTCTATATCCAGCACTGATAGGTTATGAAATATATGGGAGAAGTCTGTCTTTGTGTCCCTACTGTTCTCTGCAACAAATCCTTTAAATCTGGCTAAGTCAATATTGTTGTTATTATTGGTTTTGTTTTTCATTTGGGCTAATGTGAAAGCCAGGTCTTGTCTCAGTATACCTTGCCTGGGGGTGGGGCTAAAAAATTTTCTGATATCCCCGCATGAGGAGGTCAGATTAGGTGTAGAGACCAGCTGCAAAGCTTCATTACCGGTTACCATTTTGTCTACTAGGGGTTTATCGATCTTTTTCAAGCATCGACCCTTTTTGTTCATTGTGTTTTGGTTTTTACCCAGTTGTTTCATGGCCAAGGTTTTTAATGAGAAGGGTCCTTTATGCTTTCTTCCCCTTCCGTTCTGGGCTTTAGTTTACTCGTGTCCATATCATATGCACAGGAGGTGCCTGAGTTCTTGCTACGGGTTGTAGCTGGCATTTCCAATAAATGAGTAACACAATGGAAAGAGCATTTCTGAGAGAAATAAAGCCACAGATACACAGAAAGCTGATGCCAACAGTCAGTACAACAATCTGATAATCTAACAAACCAGCAATCTACATGTTTGATTTTTCTTGGATTGCAAATAACTATATTTTCTCAAGAAATGGCGAACAATATTCACATATATATGTATATGAGCCAACATGCAACAGCATGCAGCAGCATATAACATATAAGTAGAGCTGGAAGGTTAGCCTAAATCAATAAGTGCATTAATTCTCAGTCTGTCGGGTATAATACAATACAATACAATACAATACGTAAAGGATGTAAAAGATGTTAGCAGCAAAGATCAGTTAAATACTGAGCTTTTGAATAACAGTTTAATACTGGTTGTATCTATGCCTTCTATGCCTTCCTCTGTTCCTTAGCAGTGAGGGAGGTTTACTTTAACACTTACTTGTCCAATCAAAGATAGATGCTGAAAATCCAAGAGATCCAGTCACAGTTTAGAAAAGAAAACTGAAAGTGTAGTTCCTTACAGATTTTGGTGCAATATATATATATATATATATATATATATATATATATATATATATATAAGGCTTAACTGGAGGTTAAGCCAGCAATAATTCCTAGACGTACAGTTAAGATAAGCCCAACTAGGTTAGAAGGCACTACAGGCACAAGTACAGCACGGCTTTATTTCTTGCATTTTGCATTTTTTGACAGATACTATCAGTAGGGAGGGCGAGACCAGTGTATAGACTGAAAAAAAAATGCTATTGCTGTGCCAGCTGTACACTTTTTGGTAATTTGGTAATTTGATAGTGAGTGCTGGTGAGCACTAGTTAAATTCGATTATTTTAATGCCCAATTTCTTACAGGTAGCGCTTGCTCCAACTCCCTTCCAGATCTGTTTAAATCAAAGCACGCAGGTTTTGCGAGCATTGTATTGGCTTTGGGCATAGGTAGAAACACAAGTGTAGAGATAAAAGAGAAGAGCTAGTAAGTGTTAAATGAACAATCACAACTAGGGATATTGATTATTAATTATTATTAAGAAGAAAACACAACTGGACCAGAAGTCCAAGCAGACCGAGCAGGTAACTGGCTAGTCACTGATCTTGCTATTTAGACCCTTCGGTTTCCTTTAAAATTATAAATATAATAATATAATGGGAGTGCTTGGAGTGGGAAGCTGAAAATATGTTGAAATACAGGAATACATAGGCACAAAGCTTGGAGCTTTTAAAAAGTTCTAAAAAGTTCTGAAAGGCTCTGAAGAAAACTCAAGACTGAGTAGGTGTGCAGCTTGCACTAAAATCAAGATAAAAGCCTTTAGTAAAGTAACACAGCAGGAGATGACAGAAGATGACAGGAAGTAGTGAAAGTCCACAGTCCAGAGACCAGAGTCACATCCACACAGGCAGATAAATAGGCAGTTAAGGTATACTTTCCTGAGTAGCAAGACTCGCACTCGTCACTGCACTCGTTGCTGCCGTGTGTCAGCTCAAGCAGCACTAAGACCGCAAAAAAGGAGCTCAGTCGGGAGAGAACCGCTTTACGATAACCACCTCACACAGTTTGTCTGGGACAGTGGGGAGCTTTCCCTTAGGTGTTTTCCTCAGCTCCATGACCCTCCACAGGGTGGCTCGCCCACCACAGTACTGGGGCACCCTGCCCACCACTGGAACTCCTCACCAGATTGCTGAAGTGGAAAAAAGCAAAAGAAGGGGAAAACACTGGAGCCAGATAGCACAAGACGTACTGGAAAGAACAGAGAGTTTAAAACAAATGAGGCAATGGTGGCATACTTTAACTAAAAAGATAAAACGCTTCTCTCTGCTCCTGCTTTGTGAGGCTGCTCCACAACCTCCTAGCATGCAGCCATCTTGGTTCCTCATTAGTTCCCTCTACTGTCCATCATCCAGAACTGCAGGCAGTCCCTAAAGAATGATATTGACATAAACATGCTGAATGGTGTCAGTATAGAACAAGTTCCAGTTTTTAAATATTTGGGTCTATACATTGACAACTCTCTTACGTATACTGGTAATTTTTATATTTCACACATGGTAAAGACTCTTCATTTGAGACTTGGTGCTTTATACATAATCAGTTCATTTCTGTTACCATCTATAAGGTTTTTGTTGTCACAAGGTTTCCTGCTTCCATCTATTGATTTTAGTGTGCTACTATATTATGCTGCTAGTGAGGTAGAAATAGTAAGGGTTAATGCTTTGTATAATCAAATTGCAAGATTTGCCTCTCAGTTGCCAATGCAAACACATCACTGCTTATTATACATTCTTTACAGTGGCTTACATTAAAGCACAAGATTACTTATATTAAGGCTTTATCTTGGTACTATTGCCAGAAAAGTGGTACTAAAGAAAGTACCGGATATTTTCCATCAATATTTTCAACTGAATATCTCCTTGTCACATACAAGATCTCATCTACCTACTTACTTTAATGTATCAAGTGTTAAAACTACTTTAGGCAGAGATCTCTGTTGCATCAGTTGCCTAATTTTTACAGCTTTTTTACTGAAATATGTGATCATGAAGACTCCTAGCTTTTAAGCTTTCAAATATGAGGCCCAATATTCAAAACTTTGCCTGCGGGCAAAAATTGCACTGCCCAACAGGCAAAATTAGCCCACATCCAATGGCATGTAATATTCAAAGGAATAGCCCAGAGGAAAACGCAGTTGACTATAGAAGGCAAACTAAGGTGGGCAATTATGGCTGAGAGTGCAGTGCAAAGACAGCCCAGCAAAGATGACAACTCTGAATATAGCAAAGAAGACAGTTCTGTATATAGCAATCAGGCAGTGCAAACAGCAACAGCAGCACAGTGCACACAGGGGTGGAGTCAGGCACAGGTGAACCACGTGACCACAGAGTGCACCAACAAAGGCGTGGTGCAACAAATGAGAAACATGAACAAAGATCAGTATACAACATAAATAATAACAGCAGACACACCAAAGGCAATGTCAGGAAACATGTGACCCAAAATGTAGCAACTCTGTTCAGATGTGAACTGTGGAAAAAGAATGGAAACTGGACAGTGTGGAAGTGTTCTATATGAATAACTAACTATGCCAGTGTGCCAGAATGGCCCCAACCCATGCCCACTGTGCACAGGGGGAGGAGACGAGAATCCCTGACACAGAACAGAGGACAGCACACCACATGATACACAGCATGAGGACACAGGAGGATGGATGTTAGCCATGGCCTCAAGGACAAAACCACACTTGGGCCCGCAGACCAAGGCCCGCCCAACCAGGCAATGCCAGTGGAGGTCACCCAAGGAACATGGACCAGGCTATGTCAGGCCATGACCCTCCAAAACCACTATTAAGGGGCATACCACTAGGATCAATCCTAGGATCCTTACTATTTGCCAGCTACAAAAATAACATCGATGCTGGGATCAAATCAGCAAACATGTATCTCTTTTCCGATGACACAGTTCTTTACTTAGAAAGGACTACCCCCGAGTTAGCATGTATGGACTTGCAAACTGACTTCAACACCTTGCAATCCAACCTTCTGTCCTTAAAGTTGCTGCTGAATGCAAAGAAAACCAAAGCAATCATATTTTCGCCTCCAGCAAGTGCAACTAAACTGAGCTCCAATCATACGGCACCACAGAGCCTCACATTACATGGGGAATCTTTGGGATTCGTGACAAATTTTAAATACTTGGGCTTGTGGCTTGACCAAAAACTCTTCTTCAGGGAGCATGTGGATGAACTGGCTAAGAAACTGAATATGAGACTTGGGCTATTCCTTAGAAAAAAGAACCTACTCAGACAGGATGCAAAAGTTAGGCTGGTCACTTCAATGTTCATACCCCTATTGGACTATGCTGACCTCATTTATGGGCAGTGTTCTCCCTCCACCTTATCCAAACTGGATGCACTGTATCACTGGGCACTCAGATTCATCACAAGTGTACCTTACCGCACTCATCACTGCTCACTATATACCATGATGGGGTGGCCCTCTCTAGGCCTTAAGAGACACATGAATGCAGTGCTCTGGACATATAGAGCTATCACCAACAAGCTCCCACAGTATATCTCTAATTGCCTGTCTGTATCCCCAGTGAGCAGCTATGCACTGCGGAGTCTGTCCTACATTTCCTTGGTAATCCCAAAGGTCGGGACATGACTGGGGGCCGCAGCAATAAGTCATTCTCTCCCTAAAATCTGGAACAACATCCAAAAGTCAATAAAACCGGTATCACTGCTCAGCATGATGCTATTCAAGTCATTGCTCCATTGAAATCTCTCTGAAGCATGTAAATGCCAAACTTAAGTGCATAAAATCCTGAATCCTGGTTTCCTTGTAGTATTGCATTGAGGTGCTCCCTCACTCCAAAGCTCTTCCACCCTTCCTTCCATCCTTCCTTCAGTTCTATAGGCTCCCTCCTCTCATATCCTTCCCTTGGCCTAGGTCTCTACCCTCCACAGCCCTCCCTATCATGGCACACCAGGTCTCTTCCCTAGCATTCCCTAAAATACTTCATTCCCTGTCCCTCAAACCACCACTTATTACTGTGCATCCAGTGCACATTATGGGGAGTGCACCTACTTCTGCCATATAGTGACTTGTTACTCTTCCCTTTGTGCACTGTCATGATTAATTAGATGCCAACATTTTTGTTAACTATGCTAATGTATTGTTACCTTATTTGTTCTTGCTCATGTTATCTGATCTTGCAAGCACTGTTATTCAATTTTATGCTCATATTGTATGTACCAATGACCACCATATCTGTCCTTCCTGTTATTTCATTTGTGCTATATTATTTTATCTCTATGCATTTATTCTTGTTTGTTGTAATTGGTCCTGTTGACCGTCCCAGTTCCACCTTGTAAATGAGCTTGCCTCAATGGTGTCTCACCTGGTAAAATAAAGATGATTGATTGATTGATTGATTGATGTCAATGGACAGTTACAAGCCAGATTTTGTCTGGCATGCACACAGGCCATGCAGGGTACACACGGCGAACAGAATGTGTCAGCCAACAGGAGGACAAATCTACCATTCTCACAACAATGTACAGCCAGATGCACGGCCACTGACACTGCAGGGAGAGCAGTGGGAAACCTGGTCCACATGATAGGCTGGGATGGCAGCCATCAGGGTGATGCAGGTGGTCAGCAGGTGCAACACTGCACAGCAGTGAGACTGACTACAGGTAACCAATAAAGATGTAGGACACAGGATCATAACATTCAGAAATATATTATGTGAATACAGCAATGCAAACTATTTACAGCTGAAATGGCAATATCAAAAACAAAGAACAAGATAGGGGGAATAGAGAAGTGGGAAAAACCTGGGAATGGGGGAGTCTACTGTGCTGCAGTTGGCCATTGCCCCTGCAACAGCTGCTTCAGGAGTTCCATGGTCCATGTTGAAAGGTGCACCAATTGGGCTTGTTGCTCCATCATGACCCTCTGCTGTCTAAAGAGCCTCTGCAGCAGGTCATCCTAGCCCTCACTCTCCTCCAGCCATCTGGCCCATGCAAATATGCCATGTGTACCCATGGGGAATAAGATGCCCATGTAAGAATGGTGAGCTGATGTGTGGAATAATGTAGAACCCAGAATGTGGCCCAAGAGGACAGCGTGTCCTAACTAGTATGCCCATTTACCCAACAATGGAAACAGTGCAGACTCCACCTGACATGTGCCAGTATGCAGTATCACATAACTCCATGATACCCACAAGCCCATCCCATGCAGATGTGAAGGCTCGTATGGCCATTGCCACCACCACCAATGGAATGCTATCCAGTGCATACCCAATGTAGCCTGTGTCAAAGTAATGCCACACAGCCACCCAGAAGTAACCCCCTGTCTGCCCCTTAGCACGATCAAATTTACTGTAGCATCATAATGACCAGGAACTGCTGCCTAGTGGAACATAATATAGCTCTATGAAGCACTGCAACATCACTATTAGAAAACCCACACCCCCAGTTCACAGGGCAACATACTACGGCCAGTAGTGCCAAACCTCAGGGCTGTGTTGCAGACCCAGTGCAAGTGTTTCCACACTCCCCTGCACAGCCACACTCACTGTCTAAGTCATATGCATGCCATGTGGTCATATAACTGACACATTACCCTAGTTCATGACACACCACTGAGCAATACACCAGTAGCAACACCCCCCCCCAGTCAGAGAACAGGTCAGTGGCCACAGTGTGTAACACCAGAACAGCACAGTGCAATGTGACCAGTGTGCATGCCTGATGCAGATGGCGCACACATGCCCAGACCACTGTGAGCACACAATATCTACAGAGACAATGCCCAGGCCATGGGCACACCATGCGATGTATGCATGCTGTGGGCATACACACAACCACAGGAATCAGACAATATACCCACCCGTAATGACACACACCACATGCCCGCTGTGCAATGTATACAATGCAAACATGCCCATGGCATATGTATGGGAGTAGTACACCACAAGCCACAGGAAGAGACAGCCACAGTCAATGGCAGAATACAACTGTGGGATGGTGGCAGATGGCCCATACACAGCACACATGGAGAACACAGTGGGAGAACAGTGCCTCATACACTGCCCATTGGTGTTGAATGTACATGCCCACGGTGGATCATAGTCCATCATGTGCAATCCGATGTACAAAGTGCAAGAAGGCAGACATGTCCATGCCAGCATATCACAGCCACACATGTGAGACAGAGCCACTGAATGGCCAACATGCAACCCCTCAGGGTGTAGATGCAGGATAGCAGGACAGCTTCACCAAGGCGGTGTGTGCCCTTGTAGAGGAATGCTACATGCAGAGTAAAAGCACTGCATGGTTCAGGCATGTATGGCACACCATGATGCAGCAACGCAGGACTGTGAGCTGCCATGTGCTTTCCAAACACAGACCCACAGGCTGTGTGGCCAGTGGAGGCACTAGCCAGGTGCACTGTTCCACAGGCTGTAGTAGGGGTGTACAATGCCATGTCCAGCTGCATGGTCAATCCATGGTCATGTGCACCTGGGACTGATGACATGACACAGAGCAAAATGGTGGCAACCCTGTGCTGTAAAGGGGTACCATACATGTCCCACCTAGCAAGGAATGCAACATATATAATCCACAAAGAAGCATACTCACGTGTGGCATCCTGCTGCCCATCACTACTATCCCTAGCCTGCTGGCCATGAGCTACAGTCTCCTGGCTGTACCCTTGCTACCGATGTCCCCTGGTGGTGTGGTGTGCAGAGTGAAGGAAAGAGAACAGTGTCAGTACCCTCATGGACATCAACCCCCCCCCCCCCCAAACTGTGCCAGTGACACCATGCACAACTGTCAAACAGTGTACTGTATCCCTCCCTAACCAGCATATGTCAAATGGGACACATGTGCAATGTCTGTACATTGTACTGTAGTGGTTCATGTACATCACACTTGCTAGGCCATCTAACATCATCTGGAGAAGCAATGTACAGTCAACAATGGGATAGACGTGTACATAGCTGTATACACCCATCACATATGTCCTGCAGGTGGCAAACAACTGAATGTTACCCCGACAGTATATGCCCAACACACAGCATGTGTGGCCCACACCTGCCCCCCCACTGGATCATACCACATTATCAATATGTTCTGGTGGGGGGAGCCAATTGATGGGGTTGTATGTCATATACAACTGTATGACTATGGTAGACAAGGGATACGGTGGCACAGATGTGGCTAGCATATCCCACACAGACATTGCCACTACAGTGTCCATTAATGTGACTGACATGTGTGTCACCTGACCACTGGACACAGCAGGGTCCAGTGGCATGTGGCCCGTGGAGCACATGGACACACCACAGTGAGCCCATAGAACATTACAGTTAGCTATCCATTACTCACAGGCAAATGTTCAGCCACCTCAGGAGAATGTTATCGACAAATGTGGCAGTGGTCAGCAACAACCCTGTCCCTGTCACACAGTATCCACCCTGTCCACCTGCAGGGAGGGTCCATGGTCACCATGCCAGTAACAGAGGCAGTAGTGTGTCTGGAACCTACATACATGTTTGGACATTGTGTGGCCAACAGACCTTCCCATGACAAACCTGGTCAATGTACAGAGGTGTAGCTGGAATTTCGGTGTTGTACACACACCATCGAACTGCACAACCTATGTAACATATATGTACACATGTTCAACTAGTGCTACACTACCAATGATGAAACAAACAGATACTTGTCACGTGACACATATGTTCACTGCACATGTTCTACATCATACACAACCATTGTTGTCCCACACAGGGACGCTACCGCACTCATAGACATCTACACACACAACACTGCATGAGACTGCCAATGTATTCTAAGAGGCATATGTGCATTGACCTGTCCTACAAATTTGTATCCATATGTGTACTGTAAGCATGCTTGCCCACACCTTTTTACATTCATAATGATGATCTGTGATAAATGGGTCCACCTACCTGACACAGGCACAGTGCCATCACCACCATGCCTCTGATTCGCTCCAGTCCCTGATTATCTTTCCTCTGGAGGCTGACATATCTATGCCTGCACTGCTCTCCAGTGCAGTGGACACTGGTGTGGGCAGTGAGGTGGTGCCCACAGATGCCCACACCTCATGCCTGGGCCTATCTCCCCTCACACACCTCTCCAAAGAGCTGGTGCTCCCTGGCCATCACCAACTCTACCATGTTGGCCAGCTCTACCTCACCCCACTACCACTTTTCCCTCTGTACTAGAGTCCTAAGCCACCTTCTGCTTGCCATTGTCATGTAGACACTCAGGGAAACTCCTCCCTAGCATCAATGTGGCTGTACAGGTGTGTACACAACACAAGTGTAAATGTGCGTGACCTAGCACTGGGCTAGCAATGGATAGCACCTCTCAAATTATGTTAGCCCTGCTCTAATGTGGAATGGCCTCACTGCACATGCACGACCCCTGAATGACTTGCCCAATGATGACATCATCAAGCATGTGTTGCTAGAGTGGTGCTATTACAAATAATGCCACATAATTTATGCAGCGCTGCACTGTAGTGCAAACCATTTGCCCAGCACAAACACGTTTGCCCACTGCAATTTCATACAATATTCAGAACTGCTATGCAAATGAGTCTTCTTACACAGTCAGAGGGCAAACCACCACATTAGCATGTCATTATGGCACGATTTGAATGCATTACCATGCGTGAATTGCCTAGGCTATTTGAGGGGGGGCACAGCACCACCTGCACAGCTCACTGTAACTGCAAACAGCTAGCTGAAGGCAATGTTTCCAACAGTAGGCCTGATAATGTCACAGAAGACAAGTACCACTGGAACTGGTAGGTGTTCTTCATGCCATACACATTTATCATTTTCTGCTACACTGTGTATATTCTGCTGCAGTAACATGGGGATACATTATATGATGGGGAACATATCTGTATATGCAGTGTTGTGTGTCAGGTACTGCTGAATGGTGTTGTCACACATACACCAGGCATAGCTGGCAGATGTGTGCTAACACTGCACAGCACTGTCGTACAATCCTATCATGCATATATGCTATGCCAATGACACTGGGATCACATAGTATGCCTGTGTGCTTCTACAGGTATGCTGTACGTGACCCGGGGGGGGGATTACAGACACAATACACATCACAGGCTTACTGTTCCCATGGGAGATCTCTGTAACACCATCATGTGGATGTGTACCCCATGCTATTCTGTGCACTGACCAGGACACTGTAATCACACAGTCACCAGCACAGGTCTGTATGTCCAACGCACGTTCCAGACCTGTTGGTGTAGCTAAACAACACAAGGCCTGTTGCAGCCTGCACTCTGTGGGGTGCTGATGGTATGTATGTGGCACATGGACACCAGCAGCTGTCCGCTGCTCAAGGATGGACATGCATGGGTCATTGATGACCATGGACAGCCTTTAGGATGAGTTCCTAACCCCTACATCCCTGTGACATATAACCACTGCCACTGCCATGGTGTGGCCTATTGGTATAGTGGAGGCACACACACACACACACACACACACACACACACACACACACACACAAAAAAAACACTTGCAGAAAAGCTACTGACCACTGGACCATCTCCTTCCCCAACAGGTGCTTCTGGTGGATGGGAATGACTCTGCAACCATAAGTTCTTGAGGGAGGAGCTGAAGGCCCTGGTAGATGGATACAAGTCCATGGAACACAACATGACATGGTACAAGTCCACAGATGCCATGGTCAATGTGATGTGAGGTGAGATAACTGCAGAGATGAACACCGTCTGTGCCGTGGATGCTCCGTGGATGCTGTGCAAAAGCGGTGGAATGACCTACAGCAGCATGCCAAAGATAATCTGGCAGCACAACACAATTCAATTCACACCATGGGTGGTGGGCCTCGGCCATCGGTGGTTCCAACACCTGTTGACACTGTGGAGGAGGTGGTGGCATCCATCTTGCAGACTGTGGCTGTGGAAGGTGTAGCTGGCAATGGTTGTGAGACAAAGGTGGTACCCTACTGGACATGTTAGTACATTGCTGTGTACCAGCATGGTGTGCATGGGTGTTCATGCAGCTCTGCTAGTGTTCTGGCATAATGCAGCCCGGGCCAGTACACACACTTAGGATTTATAAATGCAACTGTAATAAGGCTTGTATTAATACTCGTGCTCTGAATGTATCATAGCTAGAGGGGCATGATGGAAGGGTAGACTGGGGGGCGGGGCAAGGGAAATACAGGGTCCTATAAAAGTTTCAACAACACATAATATCTAAATGTAGCTATAGATCAATATTTACACAATTATTATAGTTGATTAAATTCTCTTATAACGTGATGCTCCCTTATATGAATAGAATGATTTTTATGAGAAAGAACTCCACATCAGGCTCTCCTTTAGTCCATAATGACCTTTATAAGTCTTTAATATGAAGATCCACCATTCCTTTCTTCTCTTCAGTAATGTTTCCCAGTTTCCTCCTCTTGTAGGTTTATTCACTTTCTCTATTCCTAGAAATTGTAGGGTGGAGTTTTGATGATTATGTTCATTAAAGTGTTGTGCAAGAGGTGCTTTTTTGTCCTTGCATCTAATATGGCTTTTGTGCTCAGTAATTCTGTTTTTCAATGGTCTTGTAGTTTCACCCACAAAGTAGAAGGAGCAGGGACAAATGATACAATAGACTACCTGATCCGTGTTATTAGGTCTCTGATTTCAAAGTTACTTTCTTGACAAATACTCTTTATTTGTTTAGTTTTGATCCCATTGTTGCAATGAACACAACGTCTTCATGTAAAAATTCTTTTCACACCTCTGTTTAACCACGTTATGTTCTGTGGTACTGGATTCCAATGTTGTGTGTGGACCAGTTTCTTTCTAATATTGCTTGTTTTTTAGCAGTTATCCATGGTTTTGCATTGAATATTCTATTTCCAGTGTCTGTGGACCTCAGGATGTTCCAGTTTTTAAAAATTGCACATTTTTTCTCTAGAAAAGAATCAGAGAAAGTTGTTGAAAAATATGTTTTGTCTCTTTGTACCACTCTATTTTCTAATAATTCACTCCTTGTAATATTGTGCATCTTTTGTTCTGCTATGGCCAAGGTTATCTTTCTATAGCCCCTCTGTATAAATCTATTCTTGAGATACTCCACATTTTTCTTTAGTCTATTATCATTCCCATTATTGCTTTTTACCTTGAGCATTTGTCCGTAAGGGATGCCTTCATTCAGTGCTGCTAGGTGGTAACTGGCAAAGCGCAAAATAGTGTTTTTATCCATTGGTTTATGGTATAGATATGTGGTTATCTTATTATTTTCCCAAATTATTTTCAAGTCCAAAAAAAGTATTTCTTTTCGATCAAATTCCATAGGGAAACACAGAAAATTGGTGCTTGAGTTTAAGTAGTTTCTGAATTCTACAAGAGTTTCTCTGTGTTACCCCATAGAATTAAAATGTCATCAATAAAGCATTTGTATAACGTTATTGATTTGTATGTGTTCCCTGGATTGTTGATAAATTGTCTTTCAAATTCTGCCATCGTGAGATTGGCAGATGTAGATGCTAGGGTTGCCCCATCGCTGTTCCTCTTATATGTAAATAGCTCTTATCTTCAAATTTAAAGTCATTATTCTTCAATACAAATTCAGTCCATTTTAAAATAAATTCCTTATCTGGTTTGTTTTCTTCTGTCATAGTAAGAAAGCTATTTAAGGATCTAAGTCCTTCTTCATGGGGAATGCTGGTATAAAGATTTTTTTATATCACATGTGACCAAGATCTATTCTCTGACCTCATGTTCTTTATTAAACTCTTCAAATAATAGTATGCAATGTTTTGAATCTTTTATGTATGATGATGTTAGTGGTACTAAACCCTTAGTGTAGTGATCTACAAATATTGACAAAGGCTCTATGATGGAGCCTATGCCAAAAATTATTGGTCTGCTCAGATGCTTTTTTGGATCCTTGTATACTTTTGGAAAGCAATAAAAGAGTGGTGTCCATGGATATTGGTTCATTAGTTCTGTATAAACCCATACTTCTATCAGTTTCCTGTCTTTGCATTCTGTTAAAATATCTCTGATATCTCGTTTACGTCTTTCAAAGGGTATTATTGGGACTTCTTGATATGTTGTGACATGATTTAAATGTTTTAGGCATTCTTCTTTGTAATCCAAATAATTTTGACTTACTATGCCTCTCCCTTTGTCAGACGGGTTTATCACAACGTTCTTTTCTTGTTCTAAATTCTGTAATGTTTTTCTTTGATTTAAAGTTAAATTATATTAAGGTTTATGATTTTCACTTGTTTTCAAAATGTGTTCTATTTCCCTATTCACCTTCTCAATGAATGACGTTATGTTCGGTGGTGTGTTTCCCATGGGGTCAAAGGTGAATCTAGTCCCCAGTGCACATCTCAATGTATATATTTCCTGGTCTCCTGCTGTATCTGTGGACCTATCTTCTCTAGTTCCAAAAAAAATGTTTTAATCTGAGTTTCTATAGAATTTCTCAATGTCAATTTTTAATTCAAGTGGATTAAATTTTTCAGTAATGCCATAGCTCAGACCCAAGTTTAAAACTGTGATTTTTGAGTCAGTGAGTACTCTATCTGACAGGTTGAACACTGTCAGTTCTGGCTTGTTTTGGATCTGGTGTCATGTGTTTTGGTTATTCCTCCTCTTTCTCTTCCATCTGCACCTGGTTCTTTTCTGGGGCCTATGCCAGAGCCACTGACTTGTTCTGGTCTTACTAAAAAAGGTCAATCTCCCCTTAGAACGGGGACCAATCTCTATTGTAGTATGGGTCCTCATACTGGTATTTACGGTAGGTATTTCTGCCCCTGTATTGATTTCTATATGGGCTTTGTCACCTCTATGAGGTTCTAAAAGTATTATATGTATTATATATTCTATTTCTTCTCTGATATCTGTGTCTAGATCTAGGATCCCTGTAATTGTAGCCTGATTCATAGGTCTCAGATTCTGAAGTTGGATTTGAGATATCTGAGTCATCTAAATTATAGTATGTTGTTTGAAATTCCTACATTTTCCAGTTGTATACTTTTCCTTTTTTTATAGTCTATTATATCCCTCTTGAATTTATGTAGTTTTATGCCTTTGATATGGTTGTTGTATTCCTGTAGAGATTTTTCTATCCTTGTTATTAGTGATTTTCTCTTTTCTGTAATTGTAATTTCTTTAATATCATCCTCTAATTTCTTAATTTCTTCTAGGACATTGCTATGTTTGTTGGTTAGTGCTTCTGTTAACAGTGTTCCATTCCATTTGTCATCAAATCCTTCTGGGGAGAAGCCTAAATTGGGTTCTACTGGTACCCTAAGTCCTCTGGGAATTAGTTTTTGTTTGGTATATTCTAAGAGTGTGACTGCATGCCAGTCAAGTATAATTTCATGTTTTTCAAGCTTTCTTATTTATTAAAGGAAGTTTTTGGTATCTCTGTTCCTGTAATACTTATTTTACTCTGAACAAGGCCCATAATTCTAGTGGCATCTTCGGAATTCATACTCATTGCTGTGGACCTAATGTCAGTCATTCCCCAAGTTCTGAAAAAGTAGCCATTATTTCTATTCTTTGATTTTTGGGAAGCTTAAAAAAAAACTTATCTGGATCAAGGGAAGTGAAAATTTTTGTGAAAGTTTTTAAGAATACCAGGGTTCTCTTTTCTTATTTCCAATGATTTTTATTGTTATTAGCATGGAAGGATCCTAATAAGGCCAGACTCATGAAAAAATGTATGCTTGTTTGGGATGTTTCAACCACAAAAATGAACATATAAAGGAAAATATTTTCCATGAAAATCTCTTTTTTTATTACTTAATATTTTTGTTATAGTCTCCATTTTTTTGCTCCTTTTATAGTGTTAATGAATGTTTCAGGACTAGGAACTGGACCAGCAGCCATGAGGTGGCAGACTGCGACATACAGATAGTATCACCAACCGGTGTCTGGAAGGACCTGGTGGCAAAATGACACATCACAGCTGTCACCTTTTCCTCTGTTGACATGGTACAGTATGCCTGAACTGGGTGGTACAGCAGCTGCCACAGCAGGGCCCTACTGAGATGATCCCAGCCCACATGGTGGTCATCTGTGAGTGTCTCAAAAGACACTCATGGCTGGTGCATCCTGTTTGCAGCATATCTCCTTCTTGGCCTACAGAGTGGCCGAGGGCGGTCTTCTTCCCTCTCTTCCTCCTCAATGACTGCAGCCATCAGGTGCACTATGATGCTATTGTTGCATAGAGCCATATTGCCTGCTGCTGCTGTGTCCACGCCCCATCTCCGTGTTTTGACCAGAGATAAGACTACCTTTTTATAGGCATTATATTGTGCCACACTGTAGGTCATGCTAGCACACATTGTGCATTTCTACAGTGCTGAATATACTGTTGCACCTATATTCATGTCCCCGCCCCTCACTTTGCATCACACATACATTATTTTTTTGCACTGGTGCTAAACCATTGCAATGGCGCTATTTGGTCTTTTAAATATTGCAATCCCATGCAAATGGGGAGCAACACACATGCAAACAGTTTGCGCTCAGCACAAAGTTTTGACTGTCTGGCCCCTGGTTTTAAGAACTATTTATTGACCTCTGAGTTTTCTGTGTGAGGTTGAGTATGTTTGTATTTGCTTGTTTTTTTTTTTTTTATCAAATATGGGGAGAGAGGGGAAATGACTGAGACATACTAGTGGAAGGACAATTGAAGGAAGGCATGGATTAAGTTCTTCTTCACTGAATTGGCTGTGAAAGAATGGAATTGACTGTCCAGAGAAGTTGCCAGGTCAAGACTGTGAGGACAGATGGAGAGGGATAGTGCAGCCCACGGCCAAAGGGGGGGATGGGTTATATGTGATATGGGTTTCTGTTCCCCCATGGGGGCTATCAGCTCTTTAAATCCAGCCCAGCACTAGGCTGGGCATGGACTGAGGCAGGGTCATTGACAAACTATGGACTTCTGGGGCTTTTTTATGCTGACACACTCCCTTTCTGTGTCTATGAAAAATATCTAAGAAATGCAAACACACATGTATGACCAATGTCATTTTAAACACGACTTTTTCATTTTACTTTTTTTCACCACCTTTGTGACAAGTTCTATCAAACCTGAAAGATTAACATTGACATTGGTTTTCTGCCCAACGCTGAAGCTAGTGCTCAAATCACTGGACTAGGGCATAAGACTGCTGAGAAACACTGACCTTTGACATTTCTTCCTTTTGGCAGCTGTGTATAGAAGTCCTGATCATTCTGCTTGCCAATTCACTCAGTTGCACACTTCTGTGAGCAGTTCAGTGCAGAGCAGCATTTGCGTAACCTGCACTGGCCTGTCAGTGATTTGTTGCTTTTTCCATTTGCAAATTATACTGTAAAGCCACTAGAGGACAACAGCACATATAGGTTGCAATCCTCTACCCACTAGTCTCCCCTAACACTTCTAGTCCTGGGTCAGACAAACCTAAAGTAAATAATCAACATACTAACATTCAGTGGTGTGATCTGAATCTGTAAGCCTGTACAAACCCTCTACTACCCTACCCAGAATGGGTTTCATCTCCCTCCTATTCACACCCTTCCTGGTTCTTACCCTTATCCCAGTCTCCCCCTCTACACCTATTTCCATTTCTCTCTCCCCTTCCCTTCCAGATACCTCCTTCATTCTGTCAATCACCTCTACAGCCCCCCTTGTAAGCAGACACCACTTTCCCTATTAGTCTCCAGAATCTCTGTTTTCCCTTCCTAGTCACTTTGCCATTCTTTGTTTCCTTATCCCCTTCTTTCCACCCATCTCTCCCTCTCCCTCCCTGACGTATTTCCCACTCCAATTACAAAAGTCCTAAACTCCACTATTTCATCCTTGCCCCCTCCTTCTTTCATCAGGGAACATCCACCCCAACCCTGGCCCTATTTCTTCTCCTATCCTGGTTCCTTACTCAAATAACATGTCTCCAAACCCTACTCCCACTTCAACCCTCCCTAATGGGTTGAAGCTCCTCCACCTGAACATCTGCAGCCTGCTACCTAAATTGACCTCCTACAAACTCTTATGATTTCACACACCCCTGATATCCTAATTATTACCAAGACATGGCTCAATAAAAGCACCCCTGACAGTGCTATTTCTATCCCTGGGTATTTCATCTCCAGAAAAGATTGATTGGGTCATGGAGGGGAAGTGGCCATGTATCTCCTGTCCTCTCTGCAGTTTATTACCACCCTATCTACATCTATCCCAGCTACCTATGAAGCCTTTGTCACCTGCATTACCCTTCCCTTCCTTTCTCAACCCCAATCTTTATTGCTGGCATCTATTGCCACCCAAGCATTCAACTCTTGGTCATGACTGAACTCTTTGCCAATATCACCTCCCTCTCGCAATCTGGTGAACTTTTCATAATGGGTGACGTGAATCTAAATTGGTTGCCTACCAAGTTAAATAAGCTATGCAATGATGTCGCTGCTCTAAACCTCACTCAACTTATACTTGAGCCCACACGCCCTAATCCCAAAACACAAAACCGCATCCTGCTTGACTGGGCACTCACAACCCACCCGCACTGCATCATTAAATCTGGTCTCCTCCCTGATGCCCTAGTGACCACAACCCCATTTTCATTGATCGTAAGGTTCATTGCCCCAAACTTCCCCCTAAAATCATACAGCTCCAGTCCTTTAAATCCTTAGACCTTAGCCCAATCAGCTCTGCACTCGCTTCCACCGACTGGGCCCCCTCTCTCCACTGCCATTTCTGTTGCCCAAGCACTTGACTATTTTAAGGACAAATTCATTGCCACCTGGAATGCCTTTGCTCCTTACAGATGGACAAGGGTCCATGGGTTTCATCTCCCCTGGATCACCCCCAAATTCCTGGCCTGCTTCAGGGAGCATGATCGGGCCTGGAGAAAACACAAATCTACTAAACATCCAAATGACTATGCCAAGTACAGAATGCTATGCAATTCATGTACTAAAGCTACTAGACTGGTTAAGTCTGATTATTTCAATTCCTCATTCCTGCCTAACACCAACTCTTCATCTAAATTCTGGAGGGTAGTTCATGCCCTATTCTCTCCCCCCTCTCACTCTCCCCCTCCAGTTCTCAAAATAAATAACTCCCTAGTTTCCAACCCTGGCTCCATAGCCAATGAATTTAATGCCTACTACATCTCATATGCCACCTTTTTTCTAAATTCCCTCTCCCCATTGCCACCTACTAACTTTAGCCCTTCACCTCAGCCAGTGCCTACCCTTCCCCCATTTTTCTTTTCTACTGTCTCCCCTGATGAAGCTCTTAATGCTGTCCTATCCCTCGACCTCCTAAAGGCTCCTCACCATATGAGCTTGGTCATAAACTTCTCCACCTTTCTGCTCCTGCAGTTGCTTATCCTATCTCCCACATTCTTAACCTGTCCTTTATTTCTGCCCAAGTACCCTCATCCTGGAAACACACTGTAGTCCTTCCTCTCCCCAAGGGTGGTGACACATCCACTCCTGGCAACTATTGCCCCATTTCCCTCCTTCCTACCCTTGCCAAACTTCAAGAACATTTAGTTCTCTCTCAACTATCACTCTTCCTCTCTGGTTCCTCCTTCTTCACCCCCTTCCAATCTGGTTTTCAGAAGAACCACTCAACAACCACCGCCCTCCTCAGGCTTACTGACTCCATCCTTTCAGGGATGGATGAAGGCCTGATCACCTCGTCCATCTTTCTTGACCTAGCCAAAGCTTTTGACACTGTTTCACATCCCCTGCTTCTTGATTCACTCTTCTCAGCTGGCCTTGCTTCATCAGCCACCAACTGGTTTAAATCCTACCTTATTGGCAGGACCCGCTCGGTGAGAATCCTTGATTCTATCTCCATTCCACTCCCCATCAACACTGGTGTCCCTCAGAGATCAGTGCTTGGTCCCCTACTCTTCTCCATTTTCCTTAATGATCTCTCCACAGCCTGCTTATCCTCTTCTATCCACATGTATGCTGACAATACTGTTTTGTACAGCTCTGGCAAAAACGCTGCTGCTGTGCAAACCAGCTTACAGCATGACTTCAACCAAGTTCAGCTCTGGCTTACTTCTCACCAGCTTTTTCTAAATGCCAAGAAGGCAGTCTCAATGACCTTTGGCACCAGGCAGAAACTCTCTAGGCTCCCGGCCCTACCCACCTTCCACACCCTTGATGGGACCATCTTGGAGGACACCTCCTCATTTCAATATCTGGGAGTTTGACTGGACCAGCACCTCAACTTCTCTGTGCATATCATTGCTATCTGGAAGAAACTGCACCCAAAGCTCGGTGCTCTATACAGGAATCATAGTTGCATCCCACTGACTGCAAGGCATGAAATTTTCCAGAAGATGATAATCCCTATATTTAACTACTGTGACGTAGTCTATAGTGCTGCTCCCAAATCTTCCCTGACCAAGTTGGACACGCTCTTTAACTCTTCTGCTGCTTTGCTACTGACTCCCCTTCCCGCTCCCACCACTGTGAACTCCATCATTCTCTAACCTTCCTTCCACTATCTCACAGACACATCTCTCACTGTGTCAAACTAACCTCCAAATTCTGGTTCAGGGGGCTCCCCTCCTATCTCTCATCCTCTCTCTACACTCCACCTTCGCCTACCCACTCTCTCAGATCAAATGACTCCCGCACCTTGATGGTCCCTCGCTGCTTCACCCTCATCAGTCAGACTGGTTTTGCCCATTGTTTCCCTGAAATCTGGAATTCCCTCCCCCCTGAAATACATAACTCCTTCTCCAACTACTCCTTTACCTCTGCCCTACACAATTAGCTTTCCTTTAGCTGTTCCTGCTGTAACCCACCTTAATACCTATCCCCAGTCTCTGCCTTCTTACCATGACAACCCCCCGGCAGGGTTCTCAGCATCCTGAAGAGGAAAATCAGGAAATGGCTACCCTTTCTCCTCATATTCAGTTCTTGCCTCTCCCCCCTCTCTTCTCCTCATGCCCTTCTGAGTCACCAGTGTGCACAGCCTAACCCCATCCTTTTTACTCCAACAGCACTTGCATACTACCTTGAGCCTTCCCCAGTACACTCATGCACTATAAATAGTTCTGTCATATTATTACTGTTTTGTACATTCAGTGTTCTTTTGTATGATTTTGGACATGTAATATACCCAATGTTCCACTACTGTTTATTGTACAATACCCTGTGTTCCAACTGTTGCACAATCTTACAATGTTGTATTGTTTGTACTACCCACATACTATTGTAAGTGATCATCCTTCACAACCCTATGTAACCCCTTCCCCCAGGTCACACCGTGAGACAAGCAACTTGTTGTTCAGTGTGCCCTCCTGGTGAAACATTTCAATAAATAAATAAATAAAAACTAAAGTTTCCAGTCTTTACTGTTTTTCAATTTTCATTTTCCCAAAACAGTGTCTTATTATGGATAATTTTAAAGTTTTGTAACCACTCTACCTTTGAAATGAACTAATCAAAGTAGAACACATTTACCAGGTTTATAGAGGCTCATCTGAAAATCATGATTTCACTTTAAAGTGCCTCTACTCCATCCTGAGAACATTGGCTCTATACTGCACCACTATAATAGCTTTGTGTGGTAAATGGATATGCAGTACAGCAGCTCATTAAGATCATCATGACTATATTTGCAAATTATTTTTCACATCTAATATAGTACTTATATACCATTCAATCAGAAATGTAAAATAATCAGGAGTTAACTGAAGACATTAGTATGGACTGTTATTTGACTAGAAATCCTGGAATTAGAAACCATAATGGTACAGACTAACAATGATGCTGCACTGAACTTTGGACTCTTAAAACTTTCAGATATAAAATCTGGGTGTCTTTATCACTAACTACTGCTCAGAAGAACTAGCAATCTAAATAGACAGCTTAGGAAAGGGAACTGCAAAGATAATAAGTCTGAAGTTATTTTGGCCCTTGGCACTGTAATGATTTTGTTAACGTGGCGGTCCAACCATCTGTGGAAACATCTGCATGATTTGTTTTTCATGGATAATTTTCAATTAATTGAAGCTATTGTATTAGCTAAACAAACTGTAATCAAACCCAAATTGCACAAGCAAGCTGTGCTACTCTAATACAAAGCTAGATCATGTATCTGCAATGGATGTCTTAAAAAGTTATAAATATTTGAATAGCAGCAACAGAAAGTTACCCATCAGAACAGCAAGACAAGTAATTATGCTTAGCTATCTAGGCTTTGTTCTATATAATTTGTCACTGGTGTGGAAGGAAGACATTTTGCCTAATTGTCTGAACTGATGCTAAGTAGCCAACTCAAAATGAGAAAGAGGCCCTTTCCCTCCTAGTTCCACAAAGTGATGCTTTTTATCGTACTTTATTAGAACACTAATTTTACCTGTATTGGCTCTATTCAACAATACATCCCATTAATTTCAAGTGCCCAGACCCATACCATTTTTTATGAAAATGGGTGTATGAGTTGTGCATACAATATTACCTAATAGAGTTTCTATAATGTATTTGTAAAATAATTCAATTTTACCACAAAATTTACATGAGATAGACTCCTAAAATGTCTAGATAAAAGACCTTTAACTAGGGTCCAGGTGTTTTCTTAATCTTTATTTATTCATATTACTGAAATGTAGGTATACTGTATGTGTATGTTTGTCATGTCAGTATATTTTATCATGATTCCCTTTAAGAGCAGTTTTTTTTTTGTTTTTTTTTGCAGCTACAGTATTTTGAAAAGTGGATTCAGTTTGTGACCGGCTCAATGATTTATGACAGCTTGTGGTTGTTTTCTTAACACAGCTGTGGGGAAAAGTTATACTGGCTGGGACCAAGGGTAACATCCCCCACAGCTGCATCAGCTGAGAATACCAACCTCTGCAGCTGCAGAGATTTTGAACCGTAACCGCAGTTGCGGTGTGGGACTTAGTTCACGTCAAAAATCTAGCCCAGGTTCTGAACTATACTTAAAGCTCAGTTTTGACATCATTTGTACTGCTTTTCATTGCATAAAACAAAGGTATTTTTTGTGTTTATTTTTTTTTTCTTTAAAAACATATCCTTCTTGGTCTTCTGCATTTGCAGACTTAACTTTGAATGTCTTTGCCTACAGTTTGGGTAATTTTTTTTCCTCTTTCTTGCTGTGTGGTGCTGCTGTGCTGGACTAGTGATGTGTGCAGGGGGAGAGGTGGGCTTTTGTCTAAAGCCAGCAACAGCTTTAGCATCAGTGCATTTTCACTGTCACTCTCAGACAATTCATTTTTCTCAATTCGTCATTTCAGTACACACTTAGCGTTTCAGTGCTGCTAACATGCTACTGTCTGTCCAGAGCTCTGTCAGGTAGTTGCAGAACTTTAGTATTTTAATAATTTTAATTATTATTTTTCATAATACTTCAACCCTTTCTTGTCATTTTGAACATTTTTTTTTATTTGATCGTAACGATTTGCAGTACTTTTATTATTGTTCAAGCAAGAAGTACTATTACACATTACTACAGTAGAATGAGTGGTAGAGGGAAAAGAAAGGATAGACAGGAAGAAAGGCAGGGAAGGTGACAGTGGCGCGCACCAGTTGAGATGGACAAAGAAGTTGTATGGCTGAAGGAGGTAGGAGTGTATCTCAGTGTGTGCTGATAGTGGTGCTGTTAAATGCTTGCAGCACTTGATTTGGTTACTCTTAGATGAGGTAGGTGGAAATCAGAGCCAACAGCTGTTATCTGAAATTTCTTTAACCCCATAGGACCTGAGTCTGAGGATGGAACAGTGGTAAACTTGTGTGTGCCACTGCCATCACAGCAAAATGAGGAAGTGTGAAATCACTGACGAGCAGCAGCAGCAGGAGCAGCAGCAGCAGCAGCAGTGTCATCCTGACAAACCTTTCAGCCAAGTCACAAGTTTCTTGACACCATCTCTGTCTGTGACTCCTGAGCAACCTGGTGCCTAAACAAAACTGTTCCCAAAATGAACCTACACAACAACAGATCCAGCCAACTATTACTAGCATTCTAGTTTAGCAATGTACATTCCCCCAGTCATTCAATGACCAGGGAATTGAATGCTGCCACTATGGAGATGATCGCTATTGATTTTCCATTTTCTTTTGTTGAAAATTCTGGTTTCCTTCGCTGCATGTCCAAAGCAGACCATTAATGTAAAGTGCCATCCAGGACCTCCTTTTCACAGTGAGAAATTCCCGAACTGAGGGATGTTGTTAAAAAAGAAGTTTCACATGCCCTGCAGTGCTCCTTCAGTTCATGCACCCACCATACCACAGATATGTAGAACATTGGGTCAACAGCTGCCACCTCATTTACGTGCATAACAGCACATTGGGTAGAAATGAAGAGGGTTGGTCATTACCTTGGCAGCAAATGTAAACAATCTAATTGTAATGGAAGCTACATACCTGGAATTTGCAAGCACACAACACTGGCTATGAAGAGCATGCTTGATTCGCACACTAGGGGAAAACATTTTGTCATCAGTATTGGAGGAGATTGACACTTGATTGAACCCACTATCCTTAAAGGCGAGCTTCATAGTCTGTGACAATGGTGTAAATGCTGAGAAGGCTTTGATTGATGGGGGTCTTGTTAGGGTGCCCTGCTTTGCACACTGTCTAAACAGGTTGCGCAAGAGTTCTTGTCATAATGTAAGAAGTGCTCACCCTCTACCATCAAATGTGTGGCCATTTTGCATGTTCTGGAAAGGACAGGGACCAATTACATACACTGCAATTCAAAAATGTCCTGCCTCAGCACTTAATAAAGCAGGAGTTTGTCACAAGGTGGAATCTGACCCTGTATGTACTAGAGTGGTGCATGAATAGGATAAGGCCTTATCAGAGTATATACTGCATCATACAAAGTTAACCATGACAGTTCTGGAGCTTCTATGTCACTTACAACAGAACAGCTGAGGTTTGTGGATGGGTTGATTTTGATAATGAGGCCTTTTGATCATGCCACACAGGCAGTCCAAAGGTATACTGCCTCTATTAGCCAGGTCATCCCACTGCTCCTGGAGCTGAAGCAGGTCATCTGTAATGTGCAGCAGCAGGTTAAAGCAACAGGTGACTCCATAAGTTGTGCATTGTCTGAAAACATGCTTAATGTATTAGACCGTAACAGGCACCTGAATGTTATCCTTGCATCTGTGGATTTCAGTACTGCAACAATATTGGATCCAAGGCGAAAACAAGGGCTTTCGGCCATAATTGATGGCAGTAGTCAGAAAGCTAAGTATCTGCAAAGACTGCTGATCAGTTGTGTACATGGTTTGCAAATGCTAAAAAAGCAGCATATTGAGGTAAGACACACTGTGTTACCCTCATCAACAGTTAGCAAGGGAAGTGAGAGAAGTGGAGATGGAGCTTTGACATCTGCCAGTAAGGCAACCAGAAAACCACATCTAAAATCAAATCCTTTATGGGCACTTCTTGCACAGGTTGTAGTTGCAGTTTATGAGGAGGAGAAGGAGACAGAACCACTGGAGGATGCCGGACTAAAGGCAGCAACCAGATCTGTTGAGACATACATGGCAGACCACAAACACCTTGGAGCTGATGTACACACTACACCTACTGTATTGGAACAAGAAAGTTAAAGAATGGCTGTACTAGCAGATGTGGCTTTTAAATAGTTAAGCTACCCATCATCTAGTGCTAGTTCTGAATGTGTGTTCAGTGATGCAGGGGCAATCATTACAGATCGACGTACAAACCTATCCCACAAAAATGTCAGTAGGTTGACATTCATTAAAACGAATAGTGCAGATATACCGCCAAAGAGAAGTGCATTGATGCGGGCACCACTGACATATCAGGATGAGGCAGTGGAAGGATAATCACCCACCGCAGAGGTAGATGTGGACTTAATGGATGCAGAATTCCCATGTGGTGAAAATTCAGGTATTGAGGTTACAGAGGGCATATTTGTTGTGGGGGATGAGCAGCAGTAGATTTGTTAATTTGGAGCACACAGAAAGAAGGAGGAGAATGTAACTCAGTACTCTGGCCTCCTCCTGTCCTCCTCACCCAGTAACAACATGGGCCTCCTCGTCCTCCATCTCATGCATGCCTCCAGAAAAACCTGGAATCTTAACCCAGTGTAAATGCCAGACATCAACCTAATGTGAACCTGCTGCCATGCCTGCCCACAACGATGATGCTCTGCACTCTGGCCTCCTCCAGTTTTCCTCATTTGGCAACAACATGGGCCTTCTTCTTCTCATCCATCTCATGCATGCCTCTTGAAAAACTCAGACTCTTAACCCAACGGAAATGTCTGACACACTCACAATTCTGTGAACCTGCTTCTGTTGTCCTGCTGCCTCCTCCAGCCACCAAGATGCTTACTCTTCCTCCACCTCTGGGGCACTGTTGTGCCATTACATATCATGGTCATCACTAATGTTATTGTAAATATTCATTTTTCCCTTTTTTTTGTTTTTCTATTTTCATTTTCCTTTTACATGTACAAAACACTGTGAGTGGGTTAGGCTCTAAATAATGTCACTCTTGTGTTTGCAGGTCTCCTCTCTTGCTGCCTCATCCTCAGCAGCCAGCAACCAGCCTCTTCTTCCTTCCCCTCTGGGACACCATTATGCCCCTACACAGCTTGGCCATCAGTGATGTGATGGTAAGTGTATCATTCCAGGATTTTTTTCCCTTTTTTTCTTTACAGTTTTCCTTTCACAGGTACACCATGAGTCTATGCCATGGACCAACTGTGAACAATAATTTCAGTCTTGTTTTAACAGGTGACACCAGCACAGTAAGACTTGGAGTGGACAATGGCTATACCATGTGGGCACTCACCACAGTGGATATTTGACTAATGTCTAAATAATTTTCTCCTGTCTTTACATGTCTACTGTCCTGCTGCTTCCTCCTTCAGCAAGCAAGCCTCCTCCTCCTCCTCCCCCACCTTCTCTATCTAGGGTACCATTGTTCTATGTCATGATATGGCCATCACTATTGTTAAAGTAAGTATCATTTCCAAAAGTTTGTTTTTCTTATACTTTTTTTTATTTTAATTTTGCTTTCACGGGTGCAACATGACAGGAAGTGGACTAGAGTCTAAATTCATTCACTCTTGTCTTCACAGGGCTCTTCTTCTCCTCTCCTGAATTTCTATCCACAAAGGGGCTTAAAGAGTGGTGCTGTGGTTGGAGACTGACACATTGCAGCAGCATATAACATATATGATTTCTAGGATTTGAGAAAATATGGCAAATGAGAATTTCATATTGTGTGTATCATTGCAATGGCCTGGGTGTGACAAAGGGTGCACCCCCATCATGCAGTTCTGCCTTTCCCTCAAGAAGAGTCTGCTGGTTTGAGAGCAGTATCTGATGTGTGGTCTCCCCTGACACACCTGAACATCTGAGGTCCCCCATCTCAATGCATAGCTGTGCTACTTTATCTCATAACTGAGAAGGAATAGGATCTGCAGCGGAGGTCTCAGGTTCTCTCCCTAGCTGCAGCCCCCAGGTCTGGCTGTAGGTCCCACTTCCATCATCAGTGCCCCCTTCTGGCAACTGTGCACCTCACCGTTGCTTGCTGCACCTCCCCCCATGGCACAGAAGGACCTCTAGATGTGCCACCACCTCCATCCCTTTCAGCTGATTTCTTGCATTGCTCCCACTCACAGTGGTGCTCTACTCTGTGGTGGGTGTGCTGTCCACCAATTCCCAAGTGCCTGCCACGTTTACCATGCTGAAAAACTGCCTGGCATAGTTTGCATGTCACAACACTGTTGCTGGCAGCAGACAGCAGCATTATATATAATTTTGGGTCCGGGGAAAGATGGGAAATAAGATTTTCATATAGTGTACATTTCTGGGGGCTTAAGTGAATTACAGCTTAGAGGTGTTGTTGCTGTGGTGGGAGAATGACTGACATAGGACAGCAGCACATAAAGTAGGAAGTATATATAATTCCTGGAAATATGAGAAAAATAGGTGAAATGAGAATTTAAGACATATGGTGTGATTCTTTGCTATGGCCTGAGTGGAACAGAGGATCCACCCCCACTATGGGAGTTCTACCATTCCCTCCAGCAGTGTCTGCTGAGTTGATAACAGTATCTGGAGTGTGGCCTTCATGGACACAACTCTGCATCTAAGGTCTCCCATTTCAATACAGAGTTGTGCCACTTCGTCTCTTAATCGAGAACTTGAAGAAGGAGGATCTGCAGCTAGGGTCTCATGTGCCCCACCTGCATCCCCTGAGTCTAGCTGTGGGTCCCCCTTCCCTCATCACTACCCATCTCCAGCAGCTGTGTACCTTACCACAGCTTGCTGCGCTGTGCCTCCCCAGCAGCACAGAAGTACAGCTAGGGGTATAACCACCTCTACCACTCTCAGCAGCCCTTTCTGTATTTCTTCCACTCACAGCTGTGCCTTACTCTAAGGTGAGTGTACTGCCCACCAGTGCCCAAGTGGCTGCCATGTTTATCATAGTGAATAGCTGTCTGGCACAGTTTGCATGTCAAACACTGTTGTCTGCAAGGTCCGCATCAAAAAATTCCCAAACCAAGGACTTGTGCTGCTGTCTAGGGGACAAGCGAAAGGTGCATGGTTTCAGGGGCTCTTCCTCATGCAGATTAGTCAGTGGTGGTGGTAACACAGATAAGGGGGGCACAGGGGTTTATCTTTTGCAGGTTCTTTCAGTGGCAGAACAGCGGTGACAACAGGAGGTACTAATACATGCTGCTGCTGTGCTGTGGGTGGGGAGGGGGGCCTGCAGATAAAGAAGTCATTGCTGCTACAGACTCCTAGCTGTCCCTTATTCCAATACTTGGTGCTGTAGGTGCCACGTGTGTGGTTGTCCTCTTCAGACAGATGGGATGGTGTGTCCCATCTGCCATCTCTTCTTGCCACTGCAAGACCATCCCTTTCTCCTCCTGCTCCTCAATCTAAACTCCAACTCCTCCCAGTCTCCTCTCCATCTCCATTCATTTTTATTTAAAAGAAAATGTATGAAAAGTAAAAATAACACAAATAAAGTGAATATGAAACAGGCAGAGAAATGGGGAAAAAAAAACTATAAATAATAACTAAACAAAAATTCACAGAATCAGAGCATCTGAACAGAAGTAAAAGGAAATACAGATAGACGGCTGTAGAATAAAGTACAGAAATATAAAGAAAATCAGGCCAAAACAACAACTAAATAACTTTTGACAGATTTCTAAGACAAGAAAAGATGTATAAAATGCCAAAAAAAAGCTGTAAAACTTTTTATAGCCATTTCTCAAGGTTCAAAAGCAGCAGATCTGTCCATTTCATTCACTCACCCAGACTGCATAGTGAAACTGAAGGACACTGTATACATAGAGCTGAATCATGTGATGTGCAGGAACTGTTGCATGCAACCTACAGGCACTTGTCCTTCTTTCTGAGGAAACTTTGCCTGAACTTGCTGTAAAGCAGCATCTCAGGCGACGTTATATGCTAAGTGAAAAACAAAAAAATGTGGCACTCAGACCAGATGCTGTGCATAGACATGAATGAAAGTGCCTTTGTGAAAATGTCTTTGTGGTGACATCAGGATACCAATGTGTACTTAAGTTTGTTCTCCTGTCTTCTGGCCACACCCCTGAGGAAGACTCGCGAGGAGTCGAAGCGCTGGGTGGTCAATTGGCGTGCTTTTTGTATTTTGGATCAAGCTTTATTAAAAGTTTCTTGTGGATATTATCTGTGTTAATCCTGTGCCAGTGTAGATTTGTCTATGCACAGCATCTGATCAGAGTGCTACTTTTTTGGTTTTTTTACTCTAAATTATGAGCTGGCTGCTCGTTTGTGTGCATTGGATTGTTTGTACTGCTTTGCAGCTTTTTTCTTTGTTAATCATTTGAACTGCTGAGTTTGCTGCTGAGCATCATTTAGTCTCTACATTTACAGTCAGTACCAGCCAGTATACATATTTGCATACCTTCAAGTTTTGGGTACTTATTTCGGGTGCTTTTTTGCCAAGAGAAATTGAAGTAAGAGGCTTGAGACTATTTCTATACTGTAATGCAGCAATTGGATTCCTGCTCAGTTTTAATATGCACTCTGATGCCCCGAACCAGTATGACTGGGAGAACATTGATGAACTTGTAAACAGAAGAAGAAAAGTAAGACAGCACCTGCGGGGTGAAGAGGTATGTAGAGAGACCCCTAACTCCATAAAACTTGCATTCTTTGAACTTGAAAGAATACTACTGAAGGAAATTGACATTTTTTTTAACATTTCAACATTGGAAGAATATTTGAATCAGGAACAAGCCCCTAGAGGTTTAAGAATTACTATAGTTCCCTCTAGTGGCATAGAATGTTCCCCATATAAAGAAGAGTGGATAGAAGCAGTCTCAGAATGCTCTAAAATCTTTATTAAATTATTAATTAAAAATGACACTGCTAAATATGAAGCTTTGTTAAAAGAATTAGCAGCTGCAAAAGAAAAAGTTTTGAAGCTTAAATCCGAAGCCAAGTACAATGAACTAAATAAAACTCTACAAGAGAAATTGATCAATTATGAGACTGTTGTAATAGAGCTCAGAGCTAAAAAATTACAAAGGGATCTTCTGGAATACAAAAAAGGCAATATTGTAAGCTGGACCAAAACACAAGGTAACAGATCTCAGAGTAGAGGTAGTTTGAGGGTACGGTTCACAAATAAAAAACACAATAACAGCAAAATTGGTGTCACCTGAGAACAAGATGAAGTAAATGATATTAGCACTGTGGTGGTCAGAAAACAACATACCATATCCTTACCTTCAAAAAACGGGTTAGAGGAAGGAAGACAAGGAGGAAGAAATGTAGAGGGAAGAACAGAAAGACATCTGAGAGGCAAGAGCAAAAAGAATTACAAATAATAAATCTATCAAGAATAGTACTATCAGAGACACAAAATAAAGTTTTGAGTAGAGGGTTAAATTTCATCCCCACCCCTCCCATCAATGACTTTCATGTATTGGGGACCTATTTAAATTTTTCACAAAGCCTCAATTAAGATTCTTTTTCTACTCTAAAAATCCAACCTCTTAAGATTCCAACATGGGCGGTTTGGAACCCAATGTTACACAGGACAAAGACATTGATTTCGTACTACAAGCAATTTCAACCTTATCGAATTAAATCCAGGAACCACAAACATTTTTTGCAACAGGTCAATGTGAGGGAAATGAATTGATTGATGAAAGGGACACTCATACAACAGATCCCTTATTATTGTACTTGGATAATTTGGAAACTTTGTTCCAGAACTACAGTATGCAGTTAGTGGGTCTGGTTCACATCCCACCACTGACCAAAGTATTGGTATTTTTGCTGCAGGTGGACATTTATCATAGCTTAGGAAGAATAAGTTGAAATTAAACTCTGCCTTCTTCCCTAATGTATTTAATAACGTTATAAACACTTATGAGAGGGTTGTCTGTAGACAGGTAGAAATGATTTTAAATGAAAATTCTAAACCTAATTTCAATCTAACAAAGGCAGAAAACAAAGCTATCGATGATTTAATTAAGGAACCCTCTATTGTTATTAAACCTGCTGATACAGGGGGGTAACATTGTCATTTTGGACAGAGACCAATATCTAACTATGATGTTAACATTATTAAATAATGATGTGGCAGAGGTAGCAGTTGAAGTTTGAAAATGTGGTGAGGTTCTGGAAAGCTAACTTTGTCATAAGTTTCTGTAAGTTGTTATTGTTTGTAAGTTGTGTTTTAAAATTGGCCTAACTCCTTTACAACTTTCTGGAATAGAGGGACACAAATCCTTAAATCTTTCTGTGCTAGCTGGAGACTGTTCTTGTGGGGGAGGGTCTTTGGCCAGTAACACAGTCAGCCAATCAAGGTTGTTTGCATTTCAGTTAATCTCTGTTTAAAATTCTCACTGAGGAATTTTAAGTCTTCTTGCTGTGACAGAGGTAGCAGTTGAAGTTTGAAAATGTGGTGAGGTTCTGGAAAGCTAACTTTGTCATAAGTTTCTGTAAGTTGTTATTGTTTGTAAATTGTGTTTTAAAATTGGCCTAACTCCTTAAGAACTTTCTGTAAGCCTCCCACCCACCCTTTGCATTAGCCTTTCTTAAATACAGAAGCATACAGAAGAGCCACTGGGGGTTGAGCTTAAAGGCTGGAAGGGAGGAGTTTAGGGAGTTGCAAACTTCCCCTGTGAGCAAACTCTTAAGGCTAATAGTCAGGTGGGGAAAAGTTCAGCCACTCAAGTGTTGTAAGTTTAAAAGTCTTGGACTAGTGGGGAACCTGGTGGCTCACCCAAGGAAACCTACTTGGAGGGGGATCAGACCACATGTCATTAGGGCCAGCATCTTTGGGAGGGTGGTGGGGTGCAGAAGGGGTGGGGCAGCCATGATACTGGACTGGGCTTGGAAGTTCAGTGGTTGCCCAGTGTGCTTCCAGCTGGCACAGCTTAGGGAGGAGGTTGAGAGGATTAGGAGACAGCTGGGGGAAGGGGGGAGGTATGGTTGGGGAATAGGGCAGGGGCTGTCCCACAGGGTTGCACCAAGCACTAGGGGTGGAGGCATAGGGAAAGGAGTGCAGGAGAGTACTCTGGGGTCACATAGGGACCCTGGCAGATAGGGCCCAAAAGGAGGATACTACAAAGGAAGCAGGCAGGTAACTGGGGACCTTCACAGATGGGGACCAAAGGGAAGACATTCTCAGGGAAGTAGGCAGAAGGCTGGGGCTGGACAGAAGGAAGCAATGGGAGGAGGTGGATTGGACCTTAAGCTCAGTAACCACTTCAATTCTCTTCTTCTGCTTGAGGATGAGGGGGTGATGTAGCCATGACAGGGGTGGTTAGAGATGGAAAGGGAGTAGGGGGCAGAAGGTGGGGGCTGGATAGCAGGAGGAACAGGGGGGAACTTGGAATGTGGGAAAATGGGGGAGCAGGGGATAAGTGCAGGAGGATGAGGGGGTAGAGGGAGGAAAGCGCAAGGAAAAGGACCAGTTGGGAGGAAAGGGAAAGGAGAAGGACCAGAAGTAAAAGAAGGATACAGTAAAGGGAGCTGAGGGTTTAGATCAGGGGAGCACGACAAGCAAGGAGGGACTGAACAGAGAGGGGAAGGAAGGGAGGACGAGTCAGGCTAGTTTAGCAGATGGAGGAAGGACCAGTAGCGAGCAGTAATGGTGAGGGTAGCGAGGTACAGAAGGATACTCAGGAGGATGAGAGGCATAGGATCGGAGGGGAGAGGGTGTCCAGGGTAAATGAGGAGATGGCAGGTGGCACCCAGATAGGGGGAGGAGCAAGGAGCCGGCTGGGGGGAGGGGCCAGTAGAAAGGAGGAGGGACATGGAAGGGGGAAATGGAGGAAAAGGGGCGACCAGAGTGCTCCTGTTGGGTGAATCCATGATCAGGGGGATCAAATGGGATAGGAAGGGAGATGCCTGCCCGGTTAGAACAAAATGCTTCCCTGAACTAACAGTGCACAGGGCCAAGCAGGCGGTATATCAGCTGGCAAAGGATTGTGGAGGTTCCCCAGACATACTGGTCCACCTGGGTACCAATGACATTGAAGGAAATAGTGAGCTAGAGATACAGGCAAGGTTCAGGGAGCTTGCCAGGGTCTGTCATGATATAGGATGTGCAATTTCCTTCTCGGAAATCCTGCCAGTGCCAAGGGCTAGTGGGGAACACAAGAGGAAGATTAGGGTGATAAACCAGTGGCTCAGGGAGTGGTGTGGGGCCAGAGGGTATGGGTTGATGGGGGATGGGGGGAGACCTGGGAGGGTAAGGGGCTGTATGCTAGAGATAGGCTCCATCTCAATTTGGAGGGGAAGGAAATCCTTAAGTTGAAAATAGAGGGGTTCATTGGTGAAAGGTGGGGATTAAACTTGTGAAGAGGAGGGATGGGAGAAAAGTCTGTCAAGGGGGGTCCTATAAAGGAGGGACTCTGTCTCCACCCTCCTGGGGAGCTGGAGGAATGCAGGAAAAAGCTGACTGGTAAAGTGCGGACCAGGGGAAGACAGAATCCCCACAGGAACACGAGCAGGAGAAATGGAAGTATAGGGAAAGGGTGGAAGGTAGTCCTGTTAAATGTCAGGAGCTTGGGCAATAAAATGCCTGAGCTCCAGGTGATGCTAACTGAGGGAGAGGTGGATGTGGCAGTGGTCACTGAGACCTGGGCCACCACAGGGCATGACTGGGACCTGAACCTGGAGGGTAACACCATATTCAGGAAGGATGGGGGAGGGAAGGGAAGGACGGGTAGCAATAAAAGTCAAAAACTGCATTGCCACATGAGGAGTGGAGGAGGCGGAGGGAACTGTGGAGACGATTTGGGTTATCTTGATAACAAGGGGGGGCAAGAGAGTAAAAATAGGAGTGGTGTATATACCCCCTGCGCTGGTGGAGGAGCTGGAGGAGAGCCTGGTGGCAGATGTTGGGAGACACTGCAGATTGGGAAGGGGAATGGTGGTGGTGTTGGGGGACTTAAACAAGCCAGGAACAGACTGGGAGACTATGACATCCTCAGTGGCCAAGGAACAGAGGTTGTTGGATGTCTTTCAGGACACATTCCTAACTCAGCAGGTGGGGGAACTGACCAGGGAGGAGCGGATACTGGATGTGGTCCTGGCAGACAGTGACCAGATTGGGGGCCTAGAGGTAAGGGACCCATTGGCATGGAGCGACCATGCCACGGTCTGGTTCTGTCTGAACCTAGGAGAGGTAGAAGGCTGCACAAAGATGGAGGTAACTGACTTCAGAGGGGTGGATTTCAAGGAAATGGGAAGGATCCTTAAGGAGCACTTTGATGGGATTGGGCCAGACATGGATGCTGACAGTAGGTGGGAATCATCAGGAGGGGGGTGCAGGATGCTACCAGCACCTGCGCAAAAGTAAGACAAAAATGCGGTAGGGCCCAAAAACCCTGCTGGTGGACCAGGGAGGTTCAAGAAGTGGTGAGGGGAAAGAAGGTGGCCTATAGACAATTCAAGTGCTCAAGGAGGGAAAGGGACTGAGGAGAGTCCGAGCTGATGGCCAGAAGGGCCACTAGGGTGGTGAGGGCGGCTAAGACAAGGAAGGAGCAGAACCTGGCCAGGCAATTTAGGACAGGGAACAAGGGGTTCTTTAGATACATTGGGGAAAAAATGAAGGGTGAAGGGGCAGATTAGCAGGATTAAAACAGGGGAGGGATGGGCACAAGACCCGGGGGAGCAGGCTGAGGTACTAAATGAGTACTTTGCCTCAGTTTTCACCAAGAAAAATGGGGGGCTGCATCATACATGGGAGGAGACAGTGAAACTGAGGATGGGGGGGACCCTTACCAATCGGCAGGTCTGGGGAGAAGGGAGCATCACTGGTGGGTGGGGGGAAGGCAAAGCAGGGGGACGAGGTAGCGGAGGTGGAAATAATGGCAGAGAGAGTGAGGGAAGCCCTCAGGTCCCTTAAGATGAAGAAAGCACCAGGACTGGATAAATTACATCCCAGAGTGCTGAAGGAACTGGCGGATGTCCTGGTGAAACCCCTGGTGGAGCTTCTCACCATCTCTTTGAGGACAGGGTGGGTGCCCCAGGACTGGAAGGTGGTGCATATATTGCCTATCCACAAGGGGGATCAAGGGAGGTGGCAGGGAACTACAGGCCCATCAGTCTGACATTGGTGGTGGGCAAGGTGATGGAGGGCATTGTCAAGGAGAGACTGGGGGGGGACCTGGATAAGTTGGGGTGCCTGGATGATAGACAGCATGGATTCATCCCAGGGAAATCATGTCAGGCAAACCTTGTGGAGTTCTATGACTGGGTGATGAGTGCCTTGGAACTGGGTAGACCAGTGGATGTCCTATTTCTTGACTTCAGCAAGGCGTTTGACTCTGTTCCTCATGGGGGTCTGTTGGATAATCTGGGAGAAATGGGGATGGGGAACCAGATGATCAGATGGATAGGAAATTGTCTCCAGAACCAGATGCAGAGGGTCGTGGTTGGGGGGATAGTCTCATCCCCAAGGAGGGTCATTAGTGGAGTCCCTCAGGGCTCAGTCCTTGGGCCCCTCCTGTTCAATGCCTACATCTCTGACATAAGGAAGGGTATCAGGAGTGAGATGAGTCTCTTTGCAGATGACTCAAAACTGGGGTCGGTGGTGGATGGAGAGGAGGGAAGGGGAGGGTGGCCCTACAGGAGGACCTGAAGGCTCTGGAAATGTGGTCTAGAAAGCGGAAGCTGAGGTTCAATGCAGGGAAATGCAAGGTACTGCACCTGGGAGCCAGAAACCGGAGCTATGTGTACACCCTGGGGGGGAATGCTACAAGTCTCGATGGCTGAGAGAGACCTGGAGGTGGTGGTGGATGTCAAGATGAACAACTCAGAGACTTGTAGGAGGGCAGCGGGCAAAGGCCAACAGGATGCTTGGATGCATCGCTAGGGGGCTCATCTCCAGAAGGAGGGAAGTGATACTCCCACTGTATAACTGCTTGGTGAGGCCGCACCTCGAGTACTGCGTGCAGTTTTGGAGGCCATATTTAAAGAGGGACATTGAACTCCTGGAGAGGGTCCAGAGGAGGGCAACCAAAATGATTTGGGGCTTGGGGGATAGGACCTATAGGGAGAGACTCGAAGAGCTAAATATGTACACATTGGAAGAGAGAAGGGACTGGGGGGACATGATAGAGGTCTTCAGGTACATAAAGGGGGTAAATAGGGTATGAGCAGTCAGGGTGCTCCGAAGGAAGGGGGGGCAACTAGAGGGCATGGGTGGAAGCTGGAGGCGGGGAGATTCAGGGAAGAAAGGAGGAGGTGCTACTTCACTGAGAGGGTGGTGGAGCCATGGAATACGCTGCCCAGGGGGCTGGTCGAGGCAGAAACAGTGTAGGGGTTCAAGAGGGGGTGGGACAGGTACAGAGGAAGGGTTCTGGAAGCAAAAACTAGTGCAGTGAGAATATCCAAGACTGGGAAGGAAGAAGCCAGAGAGGGAGAGGGGGCAGCAAGGTCAGCTCCCAGGGTGGGGGCTGACCAAACGAGCAGACATGAAAGACCGTTAGGCATATTCTGCTGGCACTTTAGTATGTTAGTGTAACTATCAGGAATTGAACTCTGATCCAACAATAGTATACAAAAAGGAATTGCATAGCTTACTCATGCAGGCATTGCAAATTGGGACTATTTCTGAGTCTGAGTTTCAGTATATTTGGAACGGATATCCCATTACACCAGGCTTTTATACACTGCCAAAGATACATAAAAACATAGTTAACCCACCAGGTAGATCTATTGTCTCTGGTATAGGCAGTATGACACAGAATTTGGGTAAGTTCATTGACTTTTTTCTCCAACACAGTGTTTTGAATTTGAAGTCATATATTCGAGACACAAAACATCTACTACAAAAAATTCAAAATATTAGCTGGGAAAGTGAATTTTGTTGGTTAGGCATAGATGTAGAATCTCTTTATACATCCATAGAACATAACCAAGGAATTTCTACAGTCGAATATTTTTTGGATAAAGTACCAGAGATGGATAATATTCCCAAAGATTTCATCTTACAGGTCCTCAAATTTATTCTTGAACATAATTACTTTAAGTTTGATGAACAATTTTACTTACAGAAATATGGTAGAGCAATGGGGGCAGCCATGGCCCCAAGCTAGTCTAACTTATTTTTAGGCTTTTGGAAAGATACCATAGTTCTGAATGACATCACTATCCCATACAGAGCTTACATTAATTATTGGTATCATTTTATTGATGTTGTAATATGTATTTAGGAAGGTGATGAGTTATTGGCACAGGAATTCATTAATTGGATAAATGTTAATAACTTAAATTTGAAATTCACACATGCAGCTAACAGAGTTTACATTTTCTAGACTTGAATCTAACTGTGAATAAGGATAAAAAAATCATTGATACATGGTGTTATCGGAAGCCTACAGCTACAAACTCAGTTTTGCATGCTGCAAGTGCACACCCCAAGCATTTAAAAGATTCCATTCCCTACAGTCAGATGGTTAGGATACACAGAAATTGCAGCACAGCTATTTTATTTAACCAACAAACAGATGAATTAATTCAATGTTTTATTGAAAGAGGATATGACCATGATTTATTACAAGAACTAAAAGTTAAAGCATCAAGATTGAATAGAGTCTCTACTGAATACACCAAATACAACATCCAGCATACAGCCCTGCACTTTTATTACTCAGTATAACCAGAAAGTGGGTAAAATTGGAAATGTTGTTTTCAGTAATTGGCCTATTCTTTTAAGTGGCTAGTGCTGTTGGAGATTTGCCTAGGGTGTCCTTCAGTAGAACTAGGGATTTTAAAGACATGCTAGTGCATAGCAGATTTGGAACACCAAAAATTCCCAGAGATACCTGGTTACCTAGAAGAACAAATTGGTGCTTAAAGTGTTCTAGATGCAACATCTGCAAATTTTGTTTCAGGTAAAGAATTTCAACACCCTAAACATCAAGATATTAAAACAGAGATGAGGAAACTCATCACATGTGACACTAGTTACACTGTCTATGCACTATGGTGCACTTGTAATCTAGTCTATGTTGGTAAAACTATAAGACCGTTAAAACAGAGGATACAGGAACACGTGCAGTCCATCCGAAACAAGACAGGATACTCCTGTAGGAATACATTTTAGTCAGGTACACGACTCAAAAGCTGAATGTTTGAAGTTCACGGGGATTGAATGGATATCACCACTTGAATTTGGTGGTGATAGGGCAAATTTGCTCTTAGAAAAAGAGAGTAAATGGATCTTTAAATTTAAAAGTGTTAAATCTGTTGGTTTAAATGAGAGATGGGACTTAAAACCATTTTTGAAAAAATGAAACAGATAGTTAGTGGCATCACACAATCTAGTTATTTTATTCTCTGTTTTATTCGTAGTGTTTAAATGGTATCTGTGTGCAATCTGTAAATCCTACACTCTGCTTATTTGCTGTCTACTATTACGAGATTTCTTCATTTTGTCTGAAGAATTTTAGTATGTTTTTTTCTTTTCTTTCTTTCAGATATTTGCATGGGACACTCTGTTCTCTGGATCCAGACCTCTATGCTGGTAATAAAATGTGGTAGGTGCCTAAGGTGCCACCAACATTTTACGTAAGGAAAATGTACCAGACTGAATCCCTTTATTTTGGAAGTATTAAGTGGGTTTGTTATAAAAGTTTATTTGTAGACCATTAAATTATTTTTGATAAGATAACGCTTCTTTAGCAGCACTTGTGATTAATACTATTGGTATTAATTTTTCAAATCTTATAACCTTACTGACTTCCTTTTATAAGAGCATTTATATCTTGCATAAATTCATATAACTTTTGTGAAAATGTTCAAATAGTTAAAAGTTGATTTAAGTATACAAATGAATGAAAGTGTCTTTGTGAAAATGTCTTTGTGGTGACATCAGGATACCAATGTGTACTTAAGTCTGTTCTCCCACCTTCTGGCCACACCCTTGAGGAAGACTCGTGAGGAGTCGAAGTGCTAGGTGGTCAGTTGGTATCCTTTTTGTATTTTTGTATTTTGGATTGAGCTTTACTAAAAGTTTCTTGTGACTATTATCCATGCTAATCCTGTGCTAGTGTGGATTTGTCTATGCACAGCATCTGGTTAGAGTGCCACTTTTTTTTGTTTTTTCTCTAAATCGTGAGCTGGCTGCTTGTTTGTCTGCACCGGACTGTTTGTACTGCGTTGCTGCATTTTTCTTTGTTAATTACAGCATATGCTAAGTCATGGCATTAAAAGCTCCTAAGGTACTCCCCTCTTCTCCAACTCCCATCTCCTAGCTTAACCTTCCTACTACCTGTCTTATACAGACTGCTCGCCAGAGGCCACGTGTAACCCCTGAATAAACTATATGCAAAGTACTACCAATTGCTTACATGTCATGATGATAACCATGCCTGTACCCATGCCTGCATCCACTGCTTTTCTTTTACCATGCCTGTAACCATGCCTGTATCCACTATTTTTCTTTACTGTAACCACCTCATGACGTAACTCACAATGCCTCAAATGTTCCTTATGTCCTTGTTCATTCTTATAACTTGTATTGTTATCCCGGGTCACCCCTGAAAAAGGGACCTTCGAGGCTCAGTGGGCCTACCCAGTCACCAAAATTTAATAAATAAATAAATAAATAAGTGCCAGCAAAGTTTTTTGAATTTGAAGTTGCCACAAAATGGCCAACTTCACAAAGTGCTTTGCAAACTGGAAGCCGGTGACTTTGCTGGAACTTTGCAATTGAAGAAAAACTTCACTGCATCTCTAATTTCAACATGTACACCCTGGAGGAGAGGTGCGCAAGAGGAACAAGTGCTTCCCAGGGTTGAACAGGGTGCAATGGGAGAGCCTTTTCCAAATTAGGAGAAACTCAAGGACCAGGAGGCATGCAGTGAAGGGGGGGGATTCAGTAAAGATGTGAGGAAATATTTCTTCACTGAAAGGGTGGTACACATATGGAACCTACTGCCAGATGAAGCGGTGGAGGCTGAAATAGTTTAGGCCTTCAAGAACGCATGGGATAAACATAGGGGCATATTAGAACAGAGACAAGGAGGAGGGAGGGTCGCCAGGGACCAGACTGGGTCTGCAGAGGTAGAATAGGCAGTGAACACTAGGGCAGATTGGATGGGCCAAGTGGTCCTTTGCTGTTGACAAATTCTATGTTTCTATGAACTAGTTTAATTAGCTAGGCACATTATACACTACTTTTTTGAATGCCTTAGGAGTAATTTAAATGTTCTGCCAGGAGATCTTCATATCATATGTTTTCTAAATGCTCTGGACTATCACCATGGTCACTCTCCTCTTACTTCAATCATGTCAGTATACTTCCTCATTTATGGGGACCAGAAATTCACACTGTATTCAAACTGGGATCTAATTAAGCAATAAGGCACGACAGGGTGTGGTATATCGTGGGATATCGCCACGCCTCGGGTGGTTGGGCACGAGGCCGCAGGCTGAGTGCGTCCAACCATCCGAGAAGTGACGATATCCCACGATATACCACACCCTGGAGTGACTTATTGCTATTATGAACTGGCTTAAAGTTTCAATTCATTTATTTAAAAAAAAAATGTGTTTAAATACTTTTTTTTTATTGTATTTGATGATGTGGAAGTATACCTTTTAATTAAAAGTGCACAGTTTCTACTTTGTCCAGCAGATGGTGCTGCTGCTACATGGTGATTGAGCTGTGTTAGTGTGTGAAGCTGCTAATCTGCCAGGGTATTTTCAGTCTCTATGTGTAGTCCGTGGTCCCCGGTCTGCGATAAATGCGGTAGTGACGATGGACTCAGGCATAGTGAGCTTTAGTAAATGAAATAAAATTAAGTTGGTGATCGATAAATGAGGATTCAAGTAAGGAGGCGAGATGAGTTTAGTCAGTGGCAGCTACGCTGCCCGTTTGAAGCAGCGTGCTTCAGGAGGTGAGAAACATGTTCGGCTGGCACGGTTAGTTTTAAAATAGCTGATATTGTTTGAGGCTTTCGTGAATGACTTAATGTGGTCCTGAGTAAGCGGATGTTCAGCATTTCTACGGTTTGAAAAATCTACAGGCGAGCGATGTGGCGGCGTTTAGGGTCGGAGGAGTTTGTTAATGTGGCTTAGTAAGGAGGCTGGTGGCACCGGAGGTTTTCTGAAGCCGTGATGATGTAGCCCGATATCATCATGGCTTCGAAAACCTCTCGGCCAATCAGCTTTCTCCATTTACGATCGCCGGTTCATAATCAGGGATATATCGTGATAGTGATATGTTGCAAACTTTCCAAATATATCACAGAAATTCACCATTTAATTCAATTGGATTTCCTGTGACATTTCTCAGTTTATCGCGATATATAGTGTTTTTTGTCACAAACTACTTCTGTATACTGGTGTAACCCACCCCCTTCCTCATCTGTCTAAGGGCCAATGTTCCTGAGGAAGGTGGTTATCCATAGCAATTCTCTCCAAAACTCTCTTGAATATTTCATTGAAACAAACATATCTTACCAGGCAGATGCAGGCCCTTAACCCCCCCACCCAATACCATCTGGCAGGAGACATAAAATTCATTTTTAAGCTGGAACTCACTTGCTCCTCTGCCCACAGCCCCTGGAAGGTTTGGCTGGAACTGTACTCAAAGGTTCTTTAAAGGCTCCTGGATGCTGCTAAAACTAAGGATTGATTTCATTAGCAATTAAAACAAAAAAATCAAGAGAAAAAAATGCTCTCTTAAAACAAATACATTTATTCACCTGGGCCCTCAATGATTCTGAAAGAGCCCAGGGGTTCCATTTGCTTAAAACTTTATAATAACTCAGCTCCATGGGGCTAACAAATTCTTTTTGTACACAACGGAGAAAGAGGCCTCTTAAGGGCAAACACTTAGATAGGCAGATGTCATACAACTCAAACAGGTAGGCTGCTGATCTGCAAAACCAGAAATGCTATTACCAGAAGCATGAAGCTCCTAAAAACACCTTGGCACGGGTAAGTACCACCCAAACAAACTTTACTTTATTTCCTAGGGGCCCTCAACCCTCTTCTTAACTAGAGTGCTCCATCTCTCTATCAGCCACTCCTTTCAATCTGAGAAGTGAACAGCTTCTCCTCCACCATTCCCTGACTCTCTCATACTAGCCCAAGGGACATGGATGGTGAGCCTGCTAATACCTCAGCTGCCACCATTTCCTCTAGCACCAATTTCTGCTGCCCCCTCTATTCTGGCCTATACACCTGGTCCACACAGTCTTGTTATCATGTGGCCCTTCTACTGCCCACATTGGTTTCCTTTCACCCAGATCTTGTTGCCCGTTAAAGCAGTTGCCTGAACCTCTAGCCACCAGCAGTCTCCTTCACAATCATCTCTCTGTGCTCGAGCGGAGCAAACTGGTACGGGGAAACCAAAAGGGCCTGCTACGACCTGCTCCGGCAAATTCATCTGGCTGCCTCGAGGCCTGTCCCTCCAAACAAGCCCCATGAGGGTAAAGAATTCCCCCAGCCCCCTCACTTAGCCTCCTGAGCTGCCCTGCCATACTGGGAATGAGGAAGGCTGCTGCATTGGCCCCTTCCTGCAAGAGCTCTGACACAGCCCCTGCAGTCCTGACAACTCAGGCCTCTAACCTCTTTCAGGACCCCCTGCACATTCCCAGGGCCTAGCCTTCCTTCCTACACCGAGCTCTCCAGAGACCCAGACCCCAACTCAATATCTTGCTGTTGTTACTTATCACAACCCATGGAAAGCCCAGCCGAGGTCCCGGCACTTCGCTGCTGCTTAGTAGTCCTGTCTAAAGAAGGAGGGACCTCCCCCCTTCTCACTGCTCTACAGGTGCCCATCAGTCTGCTCCCTCCACCTTCTCTCCTTAAACTGCTCTGTCCCCACTATTTAGATACCCTACTCTCTGCTGCCCCCAAGTGGTGGCCCACAGAAACTACTCATGCAGGACACTTACACAACTACCTAAACCTTGGAGAGTCAGGTGGAAAACCCAAGGGGAATGTAAAATCAAGGCCCCAAAGTGAGACATAAGCTCCTCAAAATTGAGGGGTGGGGGGCTCACACTGGGGCATTCTAACAACTCTCTACTCGCTTATTAAGTTTATCTTGATTCATACTATGATTGTGTTTGCTTTGTTAACTGTGCCCTACACTTTTGCATGCATTTAAAGCTGCTACTCAATATGCTCAGTCATCTTGCTTGCTTGGTTACAGTAATCCCTATGCCATTGAGGTAGTATTTTGCCTTCTAGTTAAGCTGTAAAACAAAACAAGATTATTCTGCAGCCAGAGGTCAGTATGCATGTTTAATATCTGCAGTTGCAGAGGTGCAGGCCCCTCAACGTCCTGCAGTTTTGCAGTCAGAAGTGTGTGTATGTCTTATAGTGTGCATGAGTAGCAGTGACTACAGACATACAGGCCCCATAGACAAAATAACTCTTGTAACTTGGGTTTCATGGATTTTTATCTGTGGCTGCAGAGGCCTATGTTTCTGCAGACAGAAGTAGTTTTGCGATTTGAGCATTGTGGATTTCTATCTGCAGCCAGGAGTGCATTTGTCCTACAGTATGCATGCCACAGATACAAATCAATTAATGTAACACATCAGTGCTACTGCATGTGTGTCATCTGGAAACAGTTGTATATTTTTTGTCTTACGTGATGATGACTGTCTATGGTTGCTTGTGTGGTCTTGTTGTTTTGCTGCTTGGGGGGATGGGGAGTTAGGGTTGGAAACCCTAATATCACATTTCCCTAATTCTGTGGCATTAAATTGGACCCTGGTGCATTACTGTTGTGTTTTGCAATGATCTTTCTTCTTTTTAAGACAGTAGAATCACATCTTAATTAAGGGATCAGTGTGGGCAGATACGTAAGTCCCTTGGGGCCCTGCTCCAAGGGAATACTCCATCTGTATTTAAATGTGACCCAAGAATTCCATTTTTGGTGCACTCAGTAAATTTTAATGTTGCAGATTTTACTGTTGCACTTAAATGTACAACATGAAAATTGTTTTGACCCTATTTCATGAATAAGGTCAATAGAATGTGCTAAATCCCACCGGAAAGGTGGTTTCGCAGAGTGACTGCAAAATCACCTTTTCTCCTGTACTTGAAAATTCCCACCATGCTTGTTCATGAGGTAAGGTCATGTAGACAGTAAATTTAAAATTTGGGACTAAAATACTGTAAAATGGCCAAGTTATAAGTACATATTTATTTATCTTTTGGTAACTGGGTAAGTACACTAGACAAGTAATACGCCTATTTTCAGGAACGACCCCAGGAGAATACAACAATGGGAACAGAGAGGTACAGTAAAACACACAGATCATCATTACAGTACAGGAACACTACACAGCCAGTGCAATCATGATGGACAGACGGAACAGTCTTTCAACAAGAAGTGTACAAATGCTGACATACATCAGGATGAATTAGAAATTTTTACATGAACTCATGCTCTTTGGGAGCGAAGAAACACTGAACTGGATTACGGTGTCAAATCTGGCTGTCCTGTAATAGATACCAATATATCAAACTACAAGAATTCAGCGGTACAATTGTACATAAAAAAAAGCACCATGATGTAGGAAATGTATAATTCTGATTGGCAAGTTGTGGTATTCTGCAAGCTGCTAAATAAGGTGTTTCTCTCTCTGCAAATACAATGCATCCTGCATATGACAAGAACAATTTTCATCAAAACCATTTTAGTTGTTTTGCCACTCATCATCATGATTGATGACCTTTTTGCACTGACCAGCCCTAGTCATCTCCTACTTCTTATAAAATATTCCCCAAATGTGACAGTTCAAGCGATGTGTATCCTCCCATCTGTTCCTCAAGTATCTGATAGGCTGTTCACTGCAGAAGTCCACTCACCATCTCCATTTTAGATGCTATCCCTAATCCAATAAGCATATCTTTACTACATTTGCAACTGCGTCCCTGATGGTCCAGTGGTCTCACTGACATCCCACCCATATTCCAAAGTATAATCCCTGGTGGTCCAGTTGTCCCCATGGCCAATCAATCACTTGCCTGTATAGCAGAGTATAATCCCTGGTGGTCCACTGATCCTCACAGCCCTGCCCCCCTGATCACCCAATGCATACCAGAGTATAATCCCTGGTGGTCTACTGGCCCCCTCTGGTCCCTGCACCCTGTATCCCACACCCATATACCACAATGTAATCACTGGCAGCTCACTGGTCTTTCTGGCCCCCCTGATTGTATGCCAATATATCAGAGTATGATCTCTGGTGGTCCACTGGTCCCTCCACCCCCAATCGCCCACCCATATACAGTACCAGAGGGTAATCCCTAGAGGTCCACTGGTCCCCACAGCACCCCTGAGCACCTGCTGGTATACCAACCTGTAATCTCTGGTTGTCCACTGATCTCCTCAGCCTCTCTGATTGCCCACCCATATACCAGAGTGAACAATCCAAAATCCACAGCACTACTCTTGCCTGTCATCACCAAAAACTGCACTCAAACCAAATTTCAAAGAATTTACATTGCTTTATTAATGAAAATAACAAAGAACAGTTGAAGAGTACCTCTGACGTCACCCAGTGTACATATGGCCCCTGTGGATTTTGGATTGTTTGTTGTAGTCAGGTTTGCCACCCATCTCAGCGCACACTGCTTCATTCATGAGTGAAGGTTGCAGAACAGTCTGGAGATCATGTACCAGAGTGTAATTCCTGGTGATCCACTGGTCTTGTCGGGCCTCCAATTACATACTCATATACCTGAGTATAATTCCTGGTGACCCACTGGTACTCCTGGCCCCCAGAAGGCCCATCTGTATTGTGTATAATAGTGTAATCCTTGGCTGTCCACCAGTCACTATGATGTCTGTAGCCAGTAGCCACACAACCTGAGCCACCCACTTTGGGAAACCCACCACCCCTTGGCCTCACTGTAGCAGCCCCTCCTTCCAGCCCCCTTATGGTGACTGGCATAACAGCTCCACTGATTACCTCAGCCTGCTGTTGTCTAAATGACAGGGTGCAACTACAGTATGTGCCTATTTTAGAAAATGTCACTAATCTGTGAGCGAATGTAACCCATGTTGATGCACCTGTGCAAATCAGCTTACTGTGCCTTGCACATAGGCACACCGCTATATTGGTAGGTGTGGAAATGTGGGCACTTTCAGGTAGTGACCTGTTAATTATGGTATTCAGTGATGATAGCAATTGCATAATGGCAAAGTGACATAATGGCAACTGAATGACAGCTCCAACACTTTTTCAGCAATCCCGGTTCCCATATCCCCGAGTTTTGCCTCCCCTCCCAGAGTAGGAATATATATTAAGGGGAGTGTGAGATGGGGGAAACCCCTCACAAGGGTGGTGTAGGGTTGGCAAAGCCCCCTGCAGAAAACTGACATTTCCAAGAGTGGTCGCGATTTGGGTTTTGCACCATTATCACGCGTCATTATTCCCAAATCACTATTTTGATATGGAACCATTAATTACTGTCTCCCAAACCATGTCTTTTGGCCAGTGTGCCTGCAGCCCCTCTCCCCACACGAGCTCAGCGTTGTCTCTGTGGATGATGTTAACAGTAATAATGATGATGCTAATGTTTCTACAGTGGTCATAACGATTTCCCTAGGCAATTAGATGATCTTCATGGTAAGCATACTTCCATTCTCATCTGTTGAGATGTAGGGTTACTAAAATGTTGCTAATACAGTAGAAGACAGTTAAATGGGTTGTTTCCATGGACAGCATTTAGTCTCCTTTTAGCAGCCATCACATTTATCCTAACAGTCATTTTACATAGGATGTTTCTCGTACATATGCTGCTAACAACTAATTGCAGTACTGAGGCAAAAAGCAAGCAAAATGGATATCTGCAATACAAGATGCCAGGCTCATCGGTGTTAAATATGTTTACTGGGACATACTTAGTACAGCAGGGATAACCTTTGTATCCATGTCATTTATTTATTTATTTATTATTTATTCATTTATTAGAACCTCAGAATTACAAACCTTTGAGTGAAAGACTCATTTACAAAGGCTCCACATCAGAAGTACAAAGAGACAAAAGTACAAATAAAATGAAGAACAAAAGTCAAGCAATGACATGACATGTGGGATAAAACATGATACATTAGATCGGTACAGCACAGGTATAATAAGGATGCAGCATCACATGGTATATACTGTATATATCTTAGTAGGGGATAAGCATTACAACATTCAAATAACAGTAGTATAAGTGGATTGGACTGGGATTAAAGTGCCTGAGGGATGAAAAGTACATAATTATAGTATGAATGGGATGGACTACATGTGATTGGGTAAACACTGCCCAGATAATAGAGAAACCCTAGTAGCGGAGACCACAAGTGATTCCCCTAGTCTGGCCGGAAAGGCCAAGGAGGAATGAAGCAGGAAGTTAGGAGAAGGGGGGGAGGTGCGAGGACGGGAGAAGAGGGAAAGGAGGCTAGGAGGAAAGATGGATGAAGCCATCTAAAATGACATTGTCATTGGCTCCAGTCTGTTGCCTCAAGGTACATTGAATTGATTTACCACCACTTTGCAAAGCACCTTGGCCAGATCTTTCTTGTAGGCTTCTGTCAGCAGGGTCAGGGGAGCAATTAATTCCCAGTGTAGTCATGACTTTCAAAATACAGAGCAGATATCTAATATTTTCATTCTGGAGTCCAGCCACATGAGTTTCTTTGTCAGGAAATGCAGCTGTGCCTTGGTCCCCTTGTCTTTTAAATACTTCACGATGAGAGGCACACACTTTGTTTTCTGGATAAGCATGGGGGTTATATTCACTCACAATGCTCCTTCTTGCACACTACTTGTTGATCACCTCCCTAAAACAATCACAAAAGTTTTTTTTTTCTTATAAGATACAACCAGTGACACAATTTGTTTGATAGTACTAACAAGGGATGGCAATACCAATATGCAGTGAATTTAAGTGCTGCTGAATCTGACATTTCTACTAAATTTGTGTCCAGGGGATCATCACAATTAAGAAAACTTCCTGCAAGTCCTGATTAAGTGGCTTCAAATGTGTAGCAATACAAAACTAGAATGTCCCCAGTTGTAGTTATGTTTTAAATACCGTAGTACCAAAACTGTATGTAACCATGCCGGTGTGCATATGCAGATCAGCTGCCTGCACATTGATAAGTTTAGAGAGGCATTAAGTACTGTTCAGTGCCTTATGAAATGCCATCTCCCCAAACCATGTGTTTAATTTATATTTTGTGTGTTTTTTCCCCTGTTTTTTTCCCTTGTCCCACCCTGGATGCGTGTGCATGTGTGAAGGCACACACACGCCATGGCTCCGGGGCACCCTCCCAATTCTGTGCCACCCCACTCACCTGCGCTATCCATCAGACTTCCATCTGATGAGAACAGAACTATGGGGGTGGGGGCGCGATCATGGTCCACCCCAGGAGAGGAGAGCTGCCAGTATGTCTGCTCAATCTGGCTCCTTCCCACCCCCCATGCCGACCCTGATGACCCATTCCCAAACCTGGGTTGCCGGCACTGCTCGAGGTGTGGCATCCAGCACCTCAACTCTCAGCACCACTGGCCTGGGCCCCAAACCATGTCTGACAGACAGTACATCCCCCTCCACCACAACCCTCTACCAATCACCAGTCTGTGCTGTAAGATAGTGTGACCAGCGAGGTGTTACAGGAGTCAGTACTAGGCACGGTCCTCTTCTGGAAGGGAAAGAATGCCTGTTTGCAGATGACACAAAAATCTGAAACAGAGTGGACACACTGGGGGGGGTGGAAAAAATGAGGGATGATCAAAAAAATCTGGAAGACTGGTCAAGGGTTTGTCAACTGGGTTTCAATGCAAAAAAGTTCAAATTCATGCACATGGAACACAGAAACCCATGGGCAATGTACAAATTGGTCGGGAAGGTATTGGCAACCACAAAACAGGTAAGGGACCTGGGGTAATAGTTTCTGATAACGTGAAGGTGGCAAAGCAGTATGATAAGGCAGTGGGGAAAGCTAGCAGGATGATTAGGTGCATAGGGAGGGGTATCACCAGCAGGAAGAGGGAGTAGTGTTACCGCTGTATAGTCGATGGTGAGGCCCTGCCTCAAGTACTGTGCCCAGTTCTGGAGGCCCCATCTCCAGTAGGACATAGGTCGGGTAGAGGTGGTATGGAAGAGGGCAACCAAAATGGTGCAGGGCCTGCATCAAAAGCCCTATGAGGAAAGACTCAAGAAATTAAATGTGTACTCTCTAGAGGAAAGGAGGGAAAGGGGGGATATGATAAAAACATTTAAATACCTCACAGGTATTAATAAGGTACACAAGGGTAGCATTTTACATAGAAAAAGATGCTCGAGGACAGGGGGTCACGCTATGAAGCTGGAGGGGGTGGGAGACTCAGAAGCCATGTGAAGAATTACTTCTTCACCGAAAGGGGAGTGGACACCTGGAACAGCCCCCCAGTGGAGGTGGTGGTGACTAAAATGGTAACAAGATTCAAGCATGCATGGGATAGACACAAGGGAACCTTAGAAATATGGCAAGGGGGAGACCAGAGATCAAGTAAGGTCTGAGGTGGCACAGTTGGTAGGGAAAATAGGATAGACTAGGTGGGCCAAGAAGTCCTTATCTGCTGATGACTTCTATGTTTCTATGTTTATATGATACTGTGGAGGTCCAGCAGAAATAGCTGCTTCATGCAGGCAGGGATTACACTCTGGTATCTGGGCGAGTGATCGGGGGGGTGGGGGCCTTACACTTGGTATATGGGTGGGCAACTGGGGGCCCAGCCAGGCAGACCAGTGGGTCACCAGGGATTACATTCTGGTATATGAGTGGATGATCAGGGGGTGGGGTGACCACTGGATCACCAGGAATTACACTTTAGTACACAGGCAGGTGATCAGGTGGGGGGATGGAGGGACCAGTGGACCCTCAGTGATTACAATCTATTATACAATTGGGTCTCTAAATTCAGTAAGCCAATTGGTCAGCAGCAGCCTTTGCCCATGAGTAAATCTCAGCATAACCCATGGATAAAGTTCCACTCATTTTGGGTGACCAGAGCACAACAGAAAAATAAATCACTACTTCTGGTTTGTTCTTAGTGTCGGCTCCATTCCTGCTATCTCTGCATCTCGCTCCTACATGCTCCTTTGATGTAGTCTCTCACTAAACTCCACTCCCCCCGCAAAAAAAAGTAAGCAGAGCACAAACAGGAACCTGACCAGCTAGTAAGATTCATATCAACAACAAAAAAAAAAACTTGCCGAAAACACCACAGCCGAAACCGCCACAACTCGTGCCACCTAGATGAACCATAGACCATCACACACAACAAAGTCTGCTTAGACTTTAGCAAGGCATTTGACTCAGTCCCACACAAAAGATTAATATACAAGTTAGCTAGCCTGGGAGTGGGTCCCAAGATGATAGCCTGGGTAAAGAACTGGCTGGAGAATAGGACACAGAGGGCAATAGTAAATGGAGTCCACTCTGAAGAAACTGGGGTTACTAGTGGGGTACCGCAGGGTTCAGTATTAGGACCGGTCTTCTTCAATGTCTTTACAAGCTACATTGCAGAGGAACTGGAAGGAAAAGTATGTCTCTTTGCAGATGACACAAAGATCTGCAACAGAGTTGATGCACAAGGTGGGGTGGAAAGGATGAGAAGGGACTTGGCAAGGTTAGAGAACTGATCAAATGTATGGCAGCTTAGATTCAATGCTAAGAAGTGCAAGGTAATGCACCTGGGAAACAAAAACCCAGGGGAACAGTACACAATGGGGGGTGAGATACTAACAACAACAAAAATGGAAAGGGAACTGGGGGTAGTCATATCAGATGACTTAAAGGTGGGCAAGCAATGTGAGAGGGCAGTAAGGAGGGCTGGGGGGATACTGGGATGCATAGGGAGAGGCATCACCAGTAGAAAACAAGAAGTTGTTATCCCTCTGTACAGACAGCTGGTGAGACCCCATCTGGAGTACTGTGTGCAGCTCTGGAGACCCAATCTCCGCAAGGACATAGAAAAGATGGAAGCTGTCCAGAGGAGGTCAACTAAGATGGTGCAGGGTCTGCACCAGAAGACATATGGAGAGAGACTAAAGGAGCTTAATATGTATAGCCTCGAGGAAAGGAGGGAGAGGGGGGCATGATACAAACTTTCAAGTACCTCAAGGGAATCAACAAAGTCCAAGAGGATAGCATCTTTCAAAAAGAGGTGTGCAAGAACAAGGGGGCACAATTTGAAGATGGGGGGGGCAGCTCAGAGGTAATGTAAGGAAGTATTTTTTCACACAGAGGGTTGTGGATGCATGGAATGGCCTTCCGGAGGAGGTTGTGGAGTCAAAAACAGTGGTTGAATTCAAGCATGCATGGGACAATCATAAGGCAGTTCTAGGGGTTGGGGGTAGAAAGAAGTTGGCTGCTGGTTAACTAGGATCTGCAGCTTATCCATTAGGTAGGGAAATGGGCAGACTAGGTGGGCCAAGCGGTCCTTATCTGCCGTCAAATTCTATGTTTCTATGTTTCAATGCTTACAGGCATCGTTAACAAATAAAAAAAATACGTTTTTTCTTCACCTCCTGACCGCTTATCTATCTATTCCTTCCTCTGTACCACAAACATCCCGGAAGCACAAGGTGAACATTGCTGGCAGACCCCCACAGCTTACAACATGCTACTTCATGCTGTCAGACAGCTATGGTGACGTCTTGCTTCCAGACTGTCTATATAATTGGGGCAAAAATAAAAACTCATGACTTTCAAGCTCCCTTAAAAAAAAAACTACTTAACACCTTACTATTGTTTGTGTGTGTGTGTGTGTGTGTGTGTGTGTGGGCACATTAGGAACTAGGCAGCACCTCCAGTACACAGTCTACCCAGCAACACAGCACTGTTTTTTATGGCGCAATTTTTATTTACATGTATTGTTATTTAAAATGTCAAAAATTATTTTCTACTTTTTAACCGAAAAAAAATAGGGACATTAGTATAATCGAATAAACCTCTCCAGGGTATGGGATATGTTGAGATCTACCCTCTGGTGCAGATTTGGTCACCGGCCGCGCTCTCAGACCAAACCACACCAGGCGCAGGAATCTCATAGCATAACCCACACCCTGTCGTGGTTTATTGCTTAAATATACAAGCAGGTAATCATGGGGCATGGGGAAGGGGGCAGTGGACCACCAGGGATTATACTCTGGTATATAGGCAAGTGATCAAGGAACAGGGGATCTCTGTACCACCAGGGATTGCACTCTGGTATATAGGAAAGTGATAAAGGAACTGGGGAATCTCTGTACCACCAGGGGTTACACTCTGGTATATAGGCAAGTGATCAAGGAACAGGGGATCTCTGTACCACCAGGGATTGCACTCTGGTACATGAGAAAGTGATAAAGGAACAGGGAGATCTCTGTACCACCAGGGATTACACTCTGGCATATGGGCAAGTGATCAAGGAACGGGGGGATCTCTGTACCATCAGGGATTGCACTCTGGTATATGTACTGGTGTTTAGAGGGCAGTGGGGGACTCTTGTATACGGGTAGGTGATCGGCTTGGGGCCTTTTGGGCCATCATGAACAGGGTTGTTGACTAGCCAACAGTTTGTGGGGTGATCAAGTTAACATCAAAATCAACATCATTATGTCAGGAAGGGTGGGAGGAATCCTCATAACTGTTAAATATCTCAACATACTTGGCGATGGAGATTGACGATTATCACTAGTGTTACAATAGAAATACTGAGTATGTGTGTAAAATTGTCAGTTTATGCCTGGCATTCAGTATTTATCATTAAAACACATTACATTAAGAAAAAAAAAACAAGGAGATATAGTTATGCTCTCAAAAAATACATATTTTTTACAATTTAATAAAAGGATCTATTTACTGCTCATGAACATCAATATTTTAAAACAAACAAAAAAATCCCACACTCATAAAAAAGGAGAACAGGGCCTGTTAATCTTAATAAACAATTTTGTGCACTTTTTACTTAGCATTTGGGAACTGGGTATTTCAGAAATGTCAAGCTGTTCACTTCACAGCCTGTCATAAGCTGGAGATGTAACACCCACCTCAAATGTCTCAGTGACCCAGCATTTGAATTACTGGCCCTGCCCTGCAGCTGGTTGAGTATGGCTTCAAGCATTCCCTCCATTCTCGCCATCCCCTGTAAATCCACAGCATACCTCTGCAGTGAAGCAACAACTGGGCTGAGGGGCCACTCAACAAGCACCTGTTGTGCTGGCAGGGAATCATGTGCTGTGGCTGAATGGGTCTGCCCTACAGTTACTTCCTCTGCCAGTATTCTTCCTCCTACCTGATGTTCCCCAGCTCAGTCTGCTGCTGCTCCTCCTCATCCTCTCTGCTCGATATTCGCCGGACCTGGAGGAGATGCTTCTATTTTTTTGGTATGTCCCTCCTTCTCTTTCATCTTTAACAACACCCATTGCCAGTGACTATTTCAGCTTTCTGATATTTCCAGAGGGCCAGTAAACTTTTTTTCTCCCTCTGCTGGGTCATCACCCCCCCCCCCCGGTTTTCCTTGTGGGTGCTGCTGCTGGGAAGACCAGATGGTCCCATTTGCTCTACATCACCTATGTAGCGAGAGACAGAAAAAGACAAAGAAAGACACTGAGATACAATAAATATGTTTTTGAAGTAATTACTTCTGTATTTTTCAGGACTATAAATAAATTGATGATAAAAAAATCATTATGATAGTATTTATTGGGTGTTGCCATTTATAGCTGTCAAATTACAGCTGGTGACAAGGTATATTGTAAACGAGACAGACTAGCAAATCTTTAAGGGGGCTCTTGAAGACTGGAGTGTACATCAATCTTTCAAGGTTCAAACAAGACGTGGACTTTTATTTAGCATATTTCAGTGTACAAAACATCTGTGTTAAAATAAACAGTGCTTACTTCTGCCTATGACTTTGCTCTCTTTGGCTATGGGGTTTAACTTCAGCCCCACTTTCACATTTTATATGACGTTTCACAGGAGGCCCTCTTTGATAACCAGCTTCTCACTGACAGAACTTTCTTTATTAGAAGTCTCATGATTCTTTTCTCCCACCCAAATACCAAGTTGGTATACAGGTTTCTGTCTATGTGTCGTTTCCGTACAGTGTGTCTCTTCAATCCACATGGTAAATTTCAGTGCTGCCGAATCGTAATAACAAAAGACTATTTTTCTTTTAAGACACAAATAGTAGCGCCATGTGACAGATCATAAAGGATGACACTAGTGATGAACAATGAATTTCAGTGCTGCTGAATCATAACGACAGTACTGCAGCCTATGTGGCGATTCCATGCAATCTCTTGCCACTCTACGGTGTAAATTCTGACAGCCTCTTTGTATTTTCCCTAAGACACTGAGCTTCTGTTAGCCAAGCTCCATGTCTCTTTATCATAAAGATAAACCAAAGTCGACAGAGTCTCTCACAAAAGCAAAGTTTTAAAACTTTGTTGAAAGAATAAGAAATTAAACTTTCCAATTTAGGGATCTCACTGGCACTGCCAGTTTTTTTGATTTAACTGGCCTATTCCATGTGTCCTAGGCCTATTCCATGTGTCTCTGCAGAATCTGTTAAAGACACATAAATGTTGGGGGCCAGTCAGATAAATAGAATCTGGAGAGATACAGCCTAAATACTTTTAACAACTTTAATTAAGGAAGCATACCAAGTGGTTGGGGACAGCTGATCCAGATTGTCTGCTTTGGTAACCTCTTTCTAGACCCCGCCACTCCAGAAACAGCCAAATATGACTGTGGCTCCCTTGACTTTACAGTATGTATGCCCACGTCTTTAACTGTTTGGTGAATCATACGACACCAGTTGCCTTTGTCACTGACCTCTTAATTTTGAACCATAGGTCCTCCTTCTCACACAGCTGCAGCTGATACCCCAAACAGACTGCCATAGTGCATGGACATAAGGTCTAAAAACACCACAACCACCTTGGCAATGAACTTAGTGCTTCTGTGGATGCAGCTACAGATGTGTCAGCCATGATGAAGTGCAGTAACTTGCAGTAATGACCAGCCTGGCTTGACACATCTGTATTTTTCATTCAAAAACAAAGGATAAAAAATGAAAAAGTCAAGAACATTATTTCTCTAAAAGTAAAAATAAATAAATAAAAAGTGCACTATGCACACGAAAAACTGTATAAAACCTAAGTATGTCTTTGTGTGTCTATCTATCTATCTCTCTATCTCTCTATCTGTCTGTCTGTCTGTCTGTCTATCTATCTGCCTGTCTATCTATCTATCTATCTATCTATCTATCTATCTATCTATCTATCTATCTATCTATCTATCTATCTATCTATCTATCTAATCTGTCTGTCTGTCTGTCTATCTGTCTATCTATCTATCTATCTATCTATCTATCTATCTATCTATCTAGCTGCATTTCCTACCATACAAAACTCCAACTCAAACTATTACTCATATTCTACTCACTAAAATATACTTCCTGCATCCTGGTAGGAAGTGCATCACACATTCTCACAAAAAATGTGTTATTTAAAAAAATAAACTCATTGAAAGTAGGGCTACCAGTTTGGTTCTACAAAAGAATTGAACACCTCAAATTTCTGGTGTCCAATTCTTTCAGTGTGTGGTGAACTTTAAGTGGAAGTGGCAGACTTTTGGGTCAACTGGTTTACCCTGCTCTGATTGGTGGGGGCTATGCAAACCATCTGAACCATAGTTCATATCTGACACAGTTAACTAGGGCACAGCGTGAGTCATAGCCTTGTTTTGGAGCTAGATTCAACTTGACAGCATGAGCAAGCATGAAGGCCGACTTGCGAGCTTGTTGTCAGGCTGTTAAGTAGCTCAAGCAGGGCTGTGATGCACTTCTTGTGAGATTAATTTGCACTGATATTCAGTGTCCACATGTTGTTCCTTTATTAGCTGATAAAATCTTAATTTTGTGGGAGGGTCCTAAAAGTTCCAGACCATTGAAGTATTATTTACCATTGATAGGACACCTCTACCACCAGTCCTTATGTTAAACCTTATGTAAAAAAAACACAAATTGACCTACTTTCAATGCCTTTATATTTGTTTTGTGAGGTTTCTTCCTTAAATCATGTTCTATGATAAACAGATTCTCATTCTTTCCACATAAATGCCCCTTTACAATTCTTGTAGTGTTGACGTACATTTCAGGACTATAATCTCCCATCTTCAGAACACTTTAAGGGGTTATTTATCTAAATAAAATACAAAACAGTTGCCCATCAGTATTTCATTCTACTAATGTCTTAAAGGAACTGAACAGCCAGGCTTTGCATTAAAAATAAATACCTGTTTATTCCACATATGTTGATATAAATGGATTTATACAATAGGTTTGAAGCAAAAATCCATTACATAAATAAGGTTACTTATTTATTTTTTTGTAAATTTCTGCTAGTTGCGATGGAAGGTACCAGCCCTTGTAAGACTGGGTGGGGATCAGAGGTCTGGAGTGGTGGCATTGCCGGAGAAGGATCCGGTTTTGTGGAAAAAAGAAATAATGTTATTTTGTTTGTGTACTGTGTGTAAGGGTGTAATAATTGGTTCAAGGATTGAAAGGGGTGAAACTGATACAGTATGGGGGCAGGATGCTAACTCACCTGCTAAGTGACAGAAAAAGATGGTGGCATTTTCAAATCAAAAATTCTATAGCACAGTGATGCCAACAACACTTTGGGGCATGCTGCTGTTACTTTTTTCCGGAGAGCTATATCAAAAAATAGATGCATGCCGATGGAATCCTGGCAGCCAGTCAGGTCACTGGGATTTCCACTGTCATTTTCTAAATACAAACAGACTTGATTGATGCCCTTAGCAGAAGCCTGAGATGTGATTTCTTTTTGGGGAGTTACTTGCATTTGCTATTTTTACTGGGCAGCAAGTGTATGCCAGCTGGCAGCAGAACAATGCCTCACCACTGGTAATTGGCACTTGGTGGCATCCCATACAAATTTAAATAATTAATCATTCACATTTATGTTTATTTTTGTGGCAGTATAAAACTGTTTATGTTCACCAAAGTTGCAGGCTTGCTTACAGCAGTTATTTCTTCCTTCTCCTGTGTACTGAAGTAACCTTTTGCACAGTGATCTGGGCAGTGGGCAGCAAGTGCTTGCCAGCTGACAGTGTGATGGTGCCCAGCCCTGGTAGCTGACACCTTGGTGGCATCTCATGACATAACTTAAAAGAAAAATTAATTTATTTATTTTTGTGGCAGTTTTAAAATAGAAAATGTTCACATTCCCCCAGGTTACTGCAGTTCCTTCCTCATGAGTCCTGAAGCAGCCTGTGTGTGTGTGTGTGAGTGTGTGTGTGTGTCATCCTGAGATGTACTGCTGCAGTATGATCTGGGCAGTGTGCAGCAAATGTATGCCAGCTGGCAACAAGTCAGTGCCTGGCCTCTGTTAGTCCTTGGTGGCATCAATAAATAAATAAAAATAATAAAGTGAAATTTAAAAAGAATCAAAAACCTAAAATAAGTCTTACTCTTCATCATTCATCACCCAAGTGGCTGAGTCTTGTACCAACCATTAGGAAATGGAGAAACAGAGAGACCAAGGAGATGGTGACATGGGATCATCATGGGAGCAGCTAGGGTGCCAGCTGGTAGTGTGCCATGGCCTGGCCCCTGGTAGTTGGCACCTTGGTGGCATCCCATAAAAAGAAGTGCAAAATAAAAAAATCACCACATTCTCTTAAGCTGCTGAAGTTCCTTCCTCCTCCTTCTTTTCATCCTAAGTCCTGAAGCAGCCTGTGTGTGTGTGTGTGTGTGTGTGTGTGTGTGTGTGTGTGTCATCCTGAGCTGTACTGTTGTAGTATGTTCTGGGTAGTGGGCAGCAAGTGTGTGTCACCTGGCATTCTTCCAGAGCCTGGCCTGGTTGTTTGCACCTTGGTGGCATCACCTAGAAAAATTAGAAATATAAATAAATTATCCACATTCCCTCAAGTTGCTGAAGTTTGTTCCTCCTGCTCCTGAGTCCTGAAGCAACCTCTGTGTGTATGTCATCTTGAGCTGTGTTGTTGCAGTGTGATTTGGGCAGTGGGCAGCAAGTGTGTGGCAAACAACACACGAGACCAGAGCACCCCAAAGGCAGAGGCTAGGCAAATTAATTCACTGCAAAAAGTGCATTTATTCAACCAAACAGGCTCAGGTGGCACAGATACATATTCCAATGCTCAAGCTAGAACCCCAGCACTTTGACTAGGGGTCTTCTTCAGGGAGTTAAGTTCCAGCTCTTTGGAGCATGCTTAAACAGTGCTTTGCTGATGGCTTCATTAATACAGGTGCAAATACTTTCCTAATTATCATCAGGAACTAGCACAGCAGGCCAACCACACATTGAAAACAAGTGTGTGGCAGCTGGTAGCATGGCGGTGCCAGTCCCTGGTAGTTGGTACCTTGAAGGCATCCTATAAAAAAGTAAAATAAATAAATAAAAACAAATTCTCTACATTCCCTGAAGTTGCTGAAGTTCCCTTCTCCTCATCCTGAGTCCTGAATCACCTGTTGTATTGTTCTGAGCCACACTGTTGCAGTGTGAGCTGGTCAGTAGACAGCAAGTAAGTGCCAGCTGGATGAGTGCCAGTGCCCAGTCCCTTGTAGTTGCCACTTTAGTGTCATCCCATAAAAAAATTAAAAAATAAATACCGTTCTCCACATTTCCTCAAGTAAGTTGCTGAAGGTCCCTCCTCCTCCTCCTATCGAGTCCTGAAGCATTGTGTGCATGCATGTTGTACTGAGCAATACTATTGCAGTGCGATCTGGGTAGTGGGCAGTAAGTGTGTGTCACTTGGCAGTGTGCCGGTGCCTGGCCTGGTAGTAAACACCTTGGTGGCATCCCATAGAACAATTTAAACAATAAAATAAACTCTCCACATTCTCTCAAGTTACTGAAGTTCCTTCCTCATCCTGCTTCTCCTCTTGAATCCTGAAGCAGCCTCTGTGTGTATGTTGTCTTGAGCTGTGTTGTTGCAGTGGGATCTGGGCAGTGGGTAGCAAGAGTGTGGCAGCAGGCAGCATGGTGGTGACCAGCCATTGGCAGCTGGCAGCTTGGTGGCATCCCATAAAAAGTAAAAAAAAGAAAATATAAAACAATTCTCCACATTCCCTGAAGTTGCTGAAGTTCCCTCCTCCTCCTTCTCCTGAGTCATGAATCAGCCTGTGTGTTGTCCTGAGCTGTGTTGTTGCAGTGGACAGAAGTGTATGCCAGCTGGCAGAATGCTGATGACTAGCCCCTGTTAGTTGATACCTTGGTGACATCCCGTTAGAAAAAGTAAAAAAAAAAATCTCCACATTCCCTGAAATAAGTTGCTTCCTTCTCCACTTCCTCTTTTTGAGTACTGAAGCAGCCTGTGTGTATGTTGTCCTGAGCTATGCTATTGCAGTGTGATCAGGGCAGTGGGCAGCAAGACTGTGCCAGCTGGCAGTGTGCCATCCCAAGCCCCAGGTAGTTGACTTTTTGGTGGCATCTGATAAAAAAGTAAAAAAACAAATAAAATAAAATACAAAAATTCCACATTCCCTCAAGTAAGTTGCTGAAGTTCCTTCCTCTGCCTCCTCCTCCTCCTCCTCCTGAATCTTGAAGCAGCCTGTGTGTGAGTTGCACTGAGCTGAGCTGTTACAGTGTAATCTGTGCAGTGGACAGAAAATGTGCTCCAGCTGGCAGCATATCACTGCTCCTGGTAGTTGACACCTTCGGGGCATCCCATAAAAAATTAAAAAAATCCTTTTTGTGGCAGTTTTCACATTCTCACGTTCTTCACGTTCTCCCAAGTTGCTGCAGTTCCTTTGTCCTAAGTCTTGAAGCACTGCAAACAATAGGTACTGCACTCACAGTCCCAGGCAGTGAGCCAGTGAGGGTTGTAACCCACTATTGACAAAGTACAGACAGGTGGATGATGTCAGTTCCAGTTTGGAGGAGCTGAAGCAAGACACTGAGCAGGACATGGTCGTATAACTCAATGTCGGCGTGTTTGGAATTTGTTGCAGTCCTTTGTCTTTTCCCTTTCTGAGCGGCACTTTAATGCTTTTTCCTATCTGAAAGCATATTCTTCAGTAATTGCATTCACCATACAATACCCTCGAGTTTAAGAGCATGCTATTAAGAAGCTATGCATCCGGGATTTCATGGTTTAGAATGCTGCTTTATATTGCTGGATGTCCCCCTGGTAGTAGCCTTATTTTCTTTGTAAGTTTTAATATCAACTGTTTATACCTCTGCTTTATTTTAGTAATTTAATAAGGCAAAAGGCCAAGAAGCTAGAACTTTATCAGAAAAAAAAGAAGTGGGGGAATGGTGAAAGCGGCAAGGTGAGCGCCTGAAGAAGTAGACAACACGGAATGTCAAAGTCATTGAAAAGTGTAAAGGACATTACAAGAAACCATAGAGGTAAAAAAACAGAAAAAGTTTAGGAAAACACAGAGGATGAAGTGCAATTTGAGAGTCATTCGGATTCAAATACAGAGAAAAACTGCAACGCTTGGGTAAGTGAGCCTCTTCTTTCACCATTACCTGATACTCCTATCAAGCAAAAGAAAAGATGAAAATAATAAGGGGTCTGGTAAAATAACTCAGTATTGCAAGTCAAAACATTTAGTTAAAACTGGGATTAGGGAAAATCTTTTTTCTGAACAAACAGAAATAGAGGGAGCAGTGTCTACTGTGCAGGACAAGACGCCAGTATATGGAAAATCTAGCAGGATGGAATTCTTCCTACAGGAGGAACCCTGTATAAAAGAAAATGTTTTGTTAACTCAGCAGCAACCACAAACTTCACATATGCTCCATAATGAGTCACATGAGCTTTCAGAATAAGCAAATAGGCCACAACACCAAGGCTCTACTGCTTTGCATGATAAAGTAAGCACTGGGAAAGGGATTGCAGGCTCTGTGGAAGTAATGCATGCAGTAGCGGCCTTAAGGCAAGATATGCTTATAGCTCTGGGCGAGCTGGGTCATTCCATAAAGGGAATTTCAAACACAATGAGCACTATAACAGAAAAAATGTCTACCTTGTCGATAAGGACACAAGAATTAGAGCAACAGGTTTCTCAGGTTGAAGACATCAAAGGGCCATTATTAAAGCTACAAACACAGCATGACATCCAGATTAAGATCTTGACAACAAACATCGTAGTCTTGGAAGATAGGTCTAGAGGAGGAAATATAAGATTAAAAAATGTTCCAGAAGGTATAGAAGGAACTAGAGATCCCTTGAAGCACTTTGAAAAAAATGATTACTGAAGCAGTGGGGAGAAGTTATCCTGAGCAGGAAATACTGCTAGATAGAGCTCATCATGTAGGATCAAGATATAATAATGACTCTAGCAACTATCCATGATCAGTGTTGATAAAACCACATAAAATTCTGGATAGAGAAATTATCCTAGAGAACGCAAGAACTGAAAAGGGGTTGACATTTGCAGATTTTAAGTTCAATGCATATCCAGACCTTTCAATGGACACAATGATCAAACGGAAGCTATTTAACCCCTTGAAGAAAAAAATATATGAAAAAGGTATTTGTTTTACGATGCAGTATCCAGCTAAGCTACGCTTTGTAGTAAATGGCAAAATTATGTCTTTTGACAATCATGAAGAAGCTGAGGAAGCTTATGAAAAATGTTATGGCAACTCTGCAGGGCAATTGTCCCACTTAGGGAGAACACACCCATATGAATAACATAAACAAGGAAGAATTAAAAGAAAGGAGAAATGAATGAAAGAAGAGAGGGAGGAGGGAAAATAGGAAGGGGCTGCAAGAAATGAGAAAAAGAAGAACACTTAAAATAAGTTAGGAATAAAATAAAAAAGACATGGGATCAACATAAGTTGACACTGAGCTCTGTTTAAATATTTGGCAAAACCTTTTTTTTCAGTTTTCTCCCCCACATAAAGTAGATATATTTAGAGATTTAGTAAGAGTAATAGAATTAGGTTGGCAAGTGAACCAACCCTTCCATTACTACTCCCTCTATTCATAGGCAGCTTTCTGAGAAATACTGAGAAGTAGCACCATGTGGGATTAACCCATATAGTTGCATGTTTCTATTTCTGTCTCTTTATTGAAGCCATAATAAAAGGGGTCCCTTCTTACACTTACCTCTATTGTAGGAAATACTATAAAAAAGGAAAAAAAAAGACAAAATTAGAATCAAAGGAAATGGGATGAAAGGATAAGAAAGAGGATGAAAGGGGAGAGGAAGGGAAAATGGGGAAATAAAAGAAAGGGAAGATAAAATAAAAAAAATATATATATATATACACACAACCACATCAACAAAGTGCAAAAGATGCCAAATGGTGCATCTCTGCAAATAAGGGGAGGGCAGGGGATCTACAGATCCCCCAGTGGGAGGGTAGAATTTTTAATAAAATTAAACGGGGAAAGATCTAATTTAAGAAAGGGGAAAAGACAAAAAATGAAGAAAATGATGGTTATGAAAAAAAAAGACAATTAATTAAACTATGGATGGGTATGATCCAGGCTAAAAATGAAAAAAATATAAAAAGTAAAATAACTAAATTTAATATATTATCATGGAATGTAAAAGGGCTAAGAAGCAGAACAAAAATGGTTAAGATTATAAATTATATAAATAATAAAAAAACTAATTGCTTATTAATAGAAGAATCACATTTTTCAGAATCAGATTTTGCAAGGTTTCAGAAAAATTGGGGGAAGGGTATACAATCACCCTACACTACGCAAGCTAGAGGGGTTGCCATGTTCTTCCATAGAAGAAACTTTCAACCCTCTATATTGCAAAAATTCAGGGATCAAAATGGGAGATATGTAATTATTGAATTAAAAATAGATAATCAAGTTCTGATGATGGCAACAATTTATGGTCCTAATTATAATAACCCATTATTTTTTCAGATTTCTTTTTGCAGTTGTCAAGCTTTAGCTCACCATGTATCATGGGGAGGACTTCAATTTAGTATTAAACAAATCAGATAGAACATCAGAATTAATACATAATTTCAAATCAGTAGTCAAGGTCATAAAATATTTTATGGATGACCTGAAACTAGTGGATCCTTGGATACAGATGAAAGAAGAAAATAAAAAGGAATTTTTACTACTCCAAAATGCACCACTCATATTCATGAACTGACTTTTTTTTTGTCTCAGAATCTGTATTATATATGGTTAAAAAAGTTTCCTATCCAGGAATTTTGATTTCTGATCATTCTCCCTGTATTTTGGAAATACAATTAAACCACCAAATATCAACTTCTCCATTATGGAAAATGGACCCACAGGCTTTTAAGTATACTTCCAATTACGTAATATTGGAAAAAAAAATAGGGAATTTTGTGAAAGAAATTTAAACCAAAACATAGATATAACGGTGGTCTGGGATTCTTTTAAAGCCTGGATAAGAAATATTTTACAGGAGATAGGGGGAAGGAGGGAAAACAAAGGCTTCAACACCTTAAATTGCTGGAAAACAACATAAAACTATTGGTACAAATTCATTCGTCAATCCAAGATATGCATACCTTTAGTCAATTAACAACAAAGAGATCTATGTAATAAATTGATTACAGAGAAAGCGGAGCATCAAATACTAAAAACAAAAGCTAACTATTATATTAATGTAGGCAAACCTTTAAAACTAATGGCATAGCAATCAAAAAAAGATCAAGAATGAAATAACATAACACAAATAAAAGATAGGATGGGAACATTAAAGAAACACCCAACGGATATAATGGATACATTTGTAGAATACTATAAAGAATTATACACAGCTCAGGAAAAAATTGTAGATCAGATTAGTATTTTGGAAAATATAAAGTTAAATCAATTGACAAAAGAAATGAAAACAACATTAGACCAACCATTTACATATCTAGAAATAGAAACTGCACTTGAAGAAATGAAACTAGGGAAGGCACCTGGATCAGATGGCATACAAATTGAATTTTACAAAAGATTTAAAGAGATGCTAATCCCTATTTTTGTTGAATTATTTAATAAAATAACTAAACTAAAAAAGATTCCAAAGACTTTCTATGAAGCAATTATTCTTCTTTTTCATAAACAAGATAAAGACCCCAACTTATGTAAATCATATAGACCAATATCACTATTAAATTTTGTTTATAAAGTTGTTGTCAAAGTTCTTGCCATAAGATTAGATAGATTTTTGCCTGATATAATAAATCAAGATCAAAATGGTTTTATTAGAGGAAGAAAAATAATGGAAATTATTAGACGAACTCTGAATTTAGTGGAACATAAGGATAAAAGAGATTCTTTATTAATAACAGTAGATGCAGAAAAAGCAGTTGATCAAGTCGAATGGAATTTTATTGTTTTTACAATGCAGAAAATGAACCTTGGAGGGAGGTTTATGGAATGGATAAAAATTATGTATCATTCTCCAACTGCACAATTAAAAATTAATAACAGATTATCATCATCATTTAATTTATCACGTGGTACACGACAGGGATGCCCTATTTCTCCTTTAATATTTGCAATCTCTATAGAATCTTGGACAGAATATATTAGGCAGAATAATAATATTAAAGGAATATTATATAGTAAAATATATCATAAAATAAATCTTTACACAGACGCTCTTCTGTATATGGATAATGATCAAAAATCCATAATGGAATTCATACGAATAAAAGAACAATTTGGGAAAGAATCAGGATTTAAAATTAATTATGAGAAAACCTCAATACTGAAAACTATAGATACAGGGAGAGCGGTATTTAAGAGTACCAGATATGGTCTAGAAGCGGATTCATTTAAATACTTAGGAATTTCAATTACAAAAAACCCTGATGATTTATTAAGAAAGAATCATGAGAAACTCTTACAAACAATAAAAACAGATTTAGAGAGATGGAAGAACTTACCATATACTGTAATTGGTAGGGTTAACCTAGTAAAGATGCAGGTATTACCTAACATCCTGTATCTATTCCAAGCATTATCAGTAGAAGTCCCTATGTCATTTTTTAAATCCTTAAAAAAAAATAATCACTAACTTTATATGGCTAAATAAAAACCCAAGAATAGCACATAATAAACTGGTGCATCCGGTAGAACAGGGAGGATTAACTTTACCAGACTTTTATAAGTATGTAGTCTCACAGGTGGTTATAATCTGGAACTGGATAAATTGGCAGAAAGAAAAAAGAAACTCAGTTATAATGGAGCAATTAGTAGGGAATTACCCAACTCAAATGAATTTTTTATTTTCAGGACAGGAGCTGGATAGAGCTAGATTAAAGTCCCTTCCAATCTCCGTGAGAACAACACTTAAATGTTGGATCCAAATTCATAGGACTCTAAAATTTGATTTAAGAATAACAAAATGCACACCTCTGCACAGTAACTGGAACTTCCTCCATCTATTAACTATCAGATTACTAAATTATGGTCTTTATATGGTTTGACAGAAATCGGTCAATTATTTGATAAAGAAGTATTTATGACCTTCGAAAAATTAAGAGAAAAATATCCTGTTCCCTATACACATTATTTTAAATATATACAAATTAAACATTATATAAAAAAGATTAATGAAGAACTAAAATTAAGAATGACACCAATTTTAGAAAAATTAGAGGAACAAAAAGATAATAAAAAATTCATATGAATACTATATAGGTCTCTCTTTGGAATCACTATAAAAGAGATGGATAAATTAAAACAAAAATGGCAAATGGAACTGGAGCTGAAATTAACAAACAAAGTATGGAAGAATTATGGAATGAGATCTTGGTCTCAGTATTTGCGAATATTAAAGCCTCCAATCTAAGACAAATTCAGTACAATATCTTACATAGAATGTATCTTACGCCATATAAATTGCATACAATTGCATAAAATGAAAAATTAAATAAATGACAAATGTTCAAGATGTACTACTACAATGGGTACACTGATACATCTAATCCATAACTGTCCTTTTCTAAACACATTTTGGTCTAAAATTTATAATCTGATAAAGAAAGTTATAAATAAACAAATTCCTTTTAAAATTCTGGTTGCCATGTTTGGAATAATGGAGTTTGGTAATAGGATTGATTAGCCCCAACAAGTGTTTGTAGCAATAGCAATGACAACTGCAAAAAAATGCATCCTAACAAAATGGAAAGACCCCAATCCACCTACCTTTAAAATCTGGTTAAACTATAAGGTGGATGCAATGAATCTTGAAAGAATTCAGTTTATTAAAGAGAGACAGGAGGAGTTATTTGAAAGGATATGGCAACCCTTCCTAGATATCATATCTGAAGGAATATAAACAAAGGTAAAAAGCATATTTGATAGAAGGAGAATCATGAATAATGTTAGGAATAAAATAGCAAGCCTGGATCATATCCCTATTATAGAGTAGTGTAGGAGGTCATGATGTAAATGTATCTAATGGGTAATATTCTGGTGTAATATGAATACCAGAGAAATTATATTTCCTATTTGTTTTTAAGACTGAACCTCAAACAAACAAACAAACAAACAAAAAATAAGAAAACAAAAAAACAAAACAAAGTACAGGCAAAAACCACTCGCACTCCAGAGCAAGGAGTTCATGTGAAACTCCAGTGAAGAATTTTCAAAAATTTGAAATACACACACTGAAAGTTGAAATCACTGCTTTATTTAGCTAAATCCTTCAGTGGCAATCCAGAGATGTGGTCCGTAGATGCAGGTGCGAGTGGTTTCTATTTGTACTAAATCAGAAGAAGCAGAAGTATTCGTATAGTATCTCTGCTTTATCACTGTCACCCTCTGCCCATCCCCTCCTCTTTATTAAGCCTCACTATCCCTCCCCTGGTCTTTCTTCATTCTCTAATGTACCTATAATAGTTGTTATCCCCGTTCTAAACCAAGTTGGCAATCTTTTCCTCAGTTTGGGCCTTTGCTACTCTGACTGTCTTCCACACTTCCTTCTGCTTTAACTGGTACAGTTCTTTGTCCTGCTCCTTCAGCGTTTCCTTATATACTTCCTGAATGCTATCTTTTCTCCCTAACCACTCATTTTGAGAACCATAGTGATTTTTTCCTTCATTTTGTTTGGTTTATTGATGTCACACAAAGGCTTGTTGCCTCTGTGATGGCAGCTTTGATTTTTCCCCATTGTTCTTCCACCCCACCTTCTTGCCCATTTGCAAGTGCTTTTTTGAGGCACTCCCCAATTTTGCCAAAGTCAGCCCTTCTAAAGTCCAATACTCTCATCTTTCTGTGACTTGACTCTATGGCTGTGTTTATCGTGAACCACATTGTTTGGTGGTAGCTTGTTCTCAGATGGCTACCCACTTCTTAATCCGAGATTCTCTCTCCTTCCACATTTGAGAGCACCAGGTCTAAGACTGCTGCCTCCTGAGTGGGTTCCAATACTTGCTGTCTGAGGCATGCTCCCTGTAGGGCATCAAGAATTACCCTGCTCTTGGATGTGGCTGCAGCAAAGGTGCTCCAGTTAACATCTGGCATATTCAGGTCCCCCATCAACAATATCTCACATTTTCTGCCATTGTAAAGATGCCTTCTATCATTTCCTTGTCAATTTCCTGCCCCGAGACAGGAGTCTGTATACAACCTCTGTATGGATTGTGGTGCCATCTCATGTCTCCAGGGAGACCCACAGTGCCTCCTCTCCACCCTGTTTACCCTTTAGTTCCATTGCTTTGATCACTTCCCTTACATAGAGAGCTACTCCTCCTCCTCTTTTACTCTCCTTGTCCCTCCTGTAGATTGCGTACCCTGGTATATTGACATCCCAGTCATGGTTCTCTATGTTCCATGTGTCTGTGACTGCCATGATAGCCACGTGTCCCTTTTCCATCAAGGCCACTAGTTCAGGGAGCTTGTTACCCAGACTAGTTGCATTGGTACTCATTAATCTCCATTTTTTGATAGCCTTACCCCTTTTAGCCCAATCCCTGTCCTTATTGCCTTTGCCTCTTTCTCCATTGACCCCTGTCCGACTCCCCATTGGCTTCTCTACCTTAGTGTTTACCACACTAACTACCCTATTTTGTGTGTGGGGGGACTTCCCCAATGAAGCCAAAACCCTGAGCTCTGCACCAGTTTTTCAACCATTCACTAAATCCTATGGGGTGGAGTACCCTAGCCTCACCCATGCCATAGACAGGCAGCACCTCCAAGAAGGTTACCATGCATGCTACTTGTCTAAGGCCCCTTCCCAACTCTACAAACTCTTCCTGCATTGCTCTGATCCCATTCCCAACCAAGTCATTTGTCCCTAAATGGCAATGATGTCCAGCTCCCTCTCTAATTCTGCTGCTCTTGTGATCCTGAGGATTCTCATCCTGTCCCTCTCAGCCATGGTGGGATCTATCAGTGATTGCTGTTAGGGTGACAGCACATCGCCCAAAAAATATTTCGGTAATGTACTCCCCAGCGCACAGCAAAATGGCACTGGGAAGTTGGGATTTTTCATTTTATGCAGGTGCCCTGCACCCCCTGCTGCACCCCCCTACTTAAGGATTCTCAACTCCAGGAGGGTGGATGTCAAGAGGAGATGCAATGCAGCAAAAATAAAATTTCAGGCCAGGTGCAAAAAGAAGTACTTGCGCCCAGACCTGAACCCAGTACCATTCCCGCTGCAGCCCTGAACCCACCCACCATGCCATGAGAAGGCAGCTCAGCAGCTCACAGCGGATAACCCCTACAACCCTCCTCCCCATGCTCGGCATGCTCGTTTCCCCCACATGCGTAGGCATGTAGTGACAGGATGTCACTATTTCACTCAACCTCCATCCGGTCGCCCACCTTCCCCGGTCACCCCTATGACAGGTTATGTGATTGAGTCGCCCTTTCAGTAGGCACCCAATCATGATCACCAAAGTCACCGGATGCAGCCATAGCACCAGACAATGCACCTTTTTTTTAATTGTTTAACCAAGAATGGCACACTAAGCTGAAAGCTTATTTACAGGTGCAACCTAGGAGCATAGGGAAGTTAAGTTACTTGCTCAGGGTCACACAGTATACATGTAGGTGCTGTGGGATTCAGATTACCTCCCTCTCCCCTACCCACCAGTTCTACCCTCCTAATGATTGAGTCCCCCACCAGGAGTTGTTTCCTTCCCCTGTGGGGTCTCATGCCACCCTCCTCTGGGTCTCATTTGTGGAGGTTCCCAGAATCCTCCTTGGTCTTCACTGTGGATGCCTCCATAGGGGCTAGCTATACAAGTCGAGGGGAAAAAAGCACTGGGAAAAAGCACTCAACTCTCAATGGTCAAGTACCTGGAAAGGGGCCAGAAAAATAAAGTCAACAGAACAGAGGCAAACAAGTTAAGAGTAATTGTGGCAATGCTAGCCACCAACTTGCTGCCATTTTCCTTTGTGAGCAATGTAGGTTTTCTATCATTAATGCTGGTTGCAGGGCCAAGATATCAAGTACCCAGCTGTAACTACTATTCCACACTGGCCCTTTCTGATTTTTATCAGCGTGTCCACAAGACTGTGTCACATGCCCTGAAAGCATCATTTATTCCAGCTGTTTACACCACCACTGACATGTGGACTAGTGGTCAGACTACGGATTACATGGCACTGACTGCCCATTAGATCAGTTTCCCATCTTCATTCCCCTTTTCATTCCCCTCCTCTTCCTCCTCGTCCTCTTTCTCCTCTAGGTTAAGTGCCAGCAACAGTAGTAGCAGTAATCACAAATCTCCATGGCCCCTAGAGCTGTGCACATTGATAAAATTCAGAATTCATGAAATTAAATTCCATTAAATTTTGAGGAATTGTGACAGACTTTCATGGAAGTTTTAAAATGTATTCATTTGGTCATTTATTGACTGTGTGTTGCGATAGTGCTGTGAAATGTGGCATGCTTACTGTCTGGGAAGATTTCTAATGACGTGCATAATACCGTGAAATTAGGATGGATTGTCTCAAAAGTTTAGGTGCTCAAAGTCTGTCATTTTGTTTGGGTGAAACTTCATGAAAATCTTATCTGCACATGCCTCTTTTGGGCCAGAGATCATAAGTTTTGCAAGATAATGTGATTATAAGTGTTCTGACAATGTGCCAAAGTTCATGACATTAGGATGGATTGTCTCAAAATTACAAGTGCTCAAAAGCTGTCATTTAATTTTTTGCAGGAAATTTCATGAAACATTTTATCTGCATATACCTCAGGCATGTTTAGAGCTAGACATGTGTAAATTAGTGCACATAACCTTTTTGCAATGGTTATAACATTTTCTAAATATGGAGAGAATTGGATTGGAGATTTTCAAGTTACATAGGATCAAAAGTTTAATATGTAAATATTTGCATCATTTTGTAAAAACTCTCAAAAATGTGGATGTTTGTAACTTTTCTGCTTTTGTAGGCATAGACAAAACATTTGACATGCATATCAGGGTCACGTGATGGCAGCCTAGCGAGAGGCAGTGAGGTTTCATTGCTCCGCTCATCTTCCATTCAAATCTGCTCAATAATTGCCTACTTCAAACCTGACTTCATGGGAAACTCACGTTAACAGTGCCTTTCAACAATCTGGTGCTCACAGATGCTCAAAATGGAGGTCTATTTGGGCAAAGCGCAGCCGAGGCATTCCCCGCTGCCGCCATCGCCTGAAAAAGACCAGGCCTCTAAACGGCCTAAGCAACAGACAGCTGGATCTACCTTGGGAAATGCTGCACTCATGGAGGATAGGTTCCTGGAAATAATTAAGCCAATGCAGGACTCAATCGCTGAAAAATCAACTGAATTACGAAGTATTAACACCTCACTCGACTCTATAACTAAAAGGGTTGGGGACGCCGAATCTTGCATTATCTCCCTGGAGAGAAAATCCAACAAGGCTCAGCTGGATCACACAAATGCTGCTAAGAGACTCAAATAGCTAGAGGAGAAACTTGAAGATCTGGAGGGGAGAAGTAGGCGGAACAACCTAATTATTATAGGAATTCCAGAAAGGGAAGAAGGCAACTCCCCAGTACAATTTGCCCAGAGATTTTGTGAAAAGATTGCTGGCCCCTCCCCGAATGGTACTACATATATTGTGGAGAAAGTGCACAGAGAACTTCGTCTCCCAACACCATGGGCTCACCACCTAGACCGCTTATCTTTAACCTGCTTAATTTTTTAGATAAGTAGCACATCTTGGCCCAAGAAGGAAGTGCAGTGGGAGGGCCACAACATCAGAATCGCACAGGACCTACCACAATCTGTTCACCTGAAACGGCAGGAATTGCACTCGGTTTCTAAACTGATTGCTGCAGGAAAGCTGTTTAGAGTCAAGTATCTGGCACTCCTGCAGGTCAAAATCAACAACAAGTGGCTTTCTTTTGAAACCCTGGAGCAAGCCCAGCTAGAGCTTAAGAGACTACTACCAGATTTAATTAAGTGAGCCGGCCTGATCCTCAGTTGTTTACAATCTGGAAGTGCATAGCAAGGTGCTGATGATTACACTAACTCTGACATTCAAGACTGCGGTCTGCACTAAATGATAACCTCAGATCAGTTCTCTTGGTGACATGCTTGGCAATATCGAGACTTAGAGATTGCTTCTGCTACAGGTTCATTTGCACTGATTATAAGTTCACCTACTCCTGGGTTACCCTGTGCATACCAAATCAAGGTTTTGTTATTTCCTTGTATTTTAGTTCCTTCAACTACTCAGATGGTAATCCTCACTGTCATATGTTTTGATTATAACGCAGACATGCTACCACCTTGAAAGGACACCCCATGTAAATGTATCCTACAAGCAGTACTGGAGCACGCGCTTTTTTGGTTAATGACTTTATTGTCTGTTTAACTTTACATGGCAGATGATTTATTTTAATCATATACTTCTTAAATTTATCCAGACGTTCAATATGCTGTAGTAATCTGTATCTCACATTCTGACTCAGTACTGGATACCCTTAGCTTCTCCGTTTTGAGCTTAATAATGTATAATTTCAGATAGCATTTCCTGAGACTTTGTTTCTTCCCAAATCGAGGGTCTGCTGTTCTGTTAAAGATTTAAGCTAATTGTCTCAGTTTTTAACAACAGATTTTTGAGTTCCTTACAGTATATGATCGTAATGGTTTGGATCATACACTTCAGTTTAATATTGTTCATTTCCATGTTTCCACTTAGAAGGTAATGTCATATAATTCATAGTGGGCGGATTTGGGATGGGGGGAGTTAATCGTTTGGTTGCATTATGACATCACCTGACAGAGTGAAAACGCAAGTACGGTTGGAAGAAGTGGGGGAAGGAATTAAGGTACCTGTATATTGCATTGTTGTTTCTACATGGGGGTTGAGGGGGGTGGGTTATGAAGGAAAAAATATTATGTTTTATAGCTGGTTTAAGAAAGTACCAAGTGTTAATAACCCAGCCAATTTGCCTAATATCCTTTTTACATATAAATGTCTGGGATTTTCAACATTTTAAGCTGGAATATTAAGGGAGCTCATGACAGATAGTTCTAAAACATCTACTATTCCTAAAAGCTAGCACTGTGTGCATACAAGAAACACACCTTAGGAGGGAGGACACTTCGTTGCTGTGTAAAAACTGTGTCAGACGAGCTTATGGAGCAGGGATATCTACTAATCGGGGAGGTGTTGCCATCCTAATTAGTAAAAATACCCCTTTCAAGCTGGAACAAGAAATATGGGATACCAATGGGCGTTACTTATTATTAAAGGGCCTCTTAGGTTCACAACAAGTACTCATTGGGTCCCTATATGTCCCAAACTTGGACTCCCCCCAGTTTTTTACACACCTTCTCAGTTTGGTAGTCATAGACCACCGTAGAACTATGTTTTTGGGAGGAGACCGGAATATTACACCTCAACTACAACTTGATAGATCAGACAATAAAAGAGTCAGCTTATCACCTGCCCAGGGATCTCTCAGAGGCCTCATGGATGGGACGGGACTGATTGTTATTTAGAGAATCCTTAACCCAAATACCCGTCAGTATACTTTTTTTCCTCTCAACATTGAACTTGTTCAAGAATTGATTACATACTGGTTAGTTCCCATGTTTTGCTGGGGATTGTTGATACATCTATTCATACCCAAGTTGTATCCAACCACTCTCCTGTCTCCCTCACCTACCTGTTAGGACCAGGGACCAGAAGAGATTGTCTTTGGCATTTAAATAATCAACTACTCCAAGTCCCCAATATTCGAGATCACCTTAAAAATGTCCTTTCCCATTTTTTAGATGTCAACCTGGGTTCAGTGCCCAAAACAGATATTATTTGGGCAGCTCTCAAGTGTACCCTAAGAGGAGAATGTATTCATCTGTTGACTAATAGAGCCAAAACATTCAAATCCCAAGTTAAGGATTTACTTCATTCTATTCAAGTCACTGAACATAATATTTCTCGAAACTCTTCTGAGGGTGACTGGATTCATTTACACAAATTGCAGGCCCAATTTTCAGATCTTATGTCCCAAAAAGCTGAGCTGTCTCTCAAGAGAACCAACTTTAAATATTTGGAATCAGGAGAAAGAGTGGCTAAATTGCTGGCCATCCGAATTAGGCACATGGAAGCTACTAGGCTAATACTCACCCTACGTCTAACACAGCAAGGCCCTGCTACAACCGATACACAGGAAATTGCCTCGGGTTTAAGCAATATTACCAAAACCTTTACTTCGTATCGACAGAAGAAACTACAACTGTGGAGGATATTGTGAGATACCTGGACTTGGTTGATCTTCCTACCCTGACCCTAAATGAAACCCTTTCTTTGGGACACCATATTCAAGAGTGGAAAGTCAAGCAAGCAATCACTCAACTTGCCTCTGATAAATCCCCTGGGCCCGATGGCCTTTCAACTAATTTTTACAAAGTGTACTCCACGGATCTTTCTCCCCTCCTAACAAATGTCTTAAATTTTTGGTATGAACATAGTTTCTCGGAACACAGTCCCTTCAAATATTGGCAGGTTAAATCAGGTTGAGACCCCCTATACCCTGAAAACTATTGCCCTATATCACTATTAAATGTAGATATTAAAATGCTAGCTAAAATTTTAGCAAATCGACTAGGACCATTGAAGAGCAAAATTGTTAGTGACCAATAGATTGGTTTTATGGCTGACAGATCATCAAGTGACCACATGCGTCGATTGTTACATCTAATTGCTCTAACCAGAAACTCAGATACTCCAACTGCTTTCCTTGCATTAGATGCAGAGAAAGCATTTGATCGAGTTTCTTGGGACTTCCTTTTTGCCACACTGCTATGTTTTGGCCTTCCCCAAGAATTTACAAAATGTATTAAGTTACTATATACTTCCCCCAACAGCCCGTGTCTGGTGCAATGGTATTCTCTCAAAGTCATTTCCCCTATGTTGTGGCACCAGACAAGGCTGCCCCCTCTCCCCTCTCCTCTTTACTCTCTATTTGGAACCCTTGATTCATCAATTACTCTCTTCCCATAATCTCTGAAGTATAACAGTTGAGAGTCAACAACATCTTTTATTAGCCTATGCCGATGATCTGTTGCTACACATAGAAGACCCGGTGAATAGCACCTGGGCTCTGTTGCAAGAAATCAATTCTTTCTCAAAAATTTCCTATTACAAACTTAACCTTTCCAAAACCATAATCCTTCCTTTAAATGGGAAATTGTTTTCTACAGAAATGGAGGAACTCGGCCTAACTTGGAAATTGAAATCCTTGACATATCTGGGTATTAAAGTCTCCAGGGAAATTTCTACAATGGTAAAAGATAACTTCACCAAATTACTTAGTACCATAAAAACTGATTTGGAGAGATGGAGCACATTACCTATCTCTTTATGGGGTAGGATTAGCACTATTAACAGGAACGTGTTACCCCAGATCCTATACCCTCTGAATATACTAGGTTTCTACCTCCCTAAGTCCTGGTTTTCTAGTTTACAAAAACTCTTAAGTCAGTATCTCTGGAAATGGAAGGGAGTCAGAAGATCATACTTTAAACTTACAGCACCAAAGTTATACGGTGGTCTCTCTCTCCCCTCATTTTCAAATATTATGGTGCGGCTCACACTAGTAAACTGAAGTATTGGGTTTACCCCTCAAATGTTAAAAGATCAGAGTCATACCTTTCCCTTTGGCTGAACATAGAAGAAACCCTAGCTCTTAAGGCCTCCTGCTCCCTTCTGGCTCTGTTATATTCCTCCCAAAATATATCCCCAAAGAATTACGGAATAACCCCATGGGGTGGTCACTTAAGGCTCTGCACCAAATTCAGACCTCATTAGAGATTGATTGGCATAAATCTCTGCAACAACCACTTGTGAATAACCCCCACTTCAGAATCCAAAATAGTCCTATATCTTCCAAATTCTGGCCTTCTTTGGTGGGAATTCACCATGAGGATATAGCCCCTCAGGGCACAATATTACCATACCACCAATTTTTGAATGCCATCCACTGCACAAATGGAAGTCCCTTCAAATATTGGCAGGTTAAACCAGTGGTAATCTCTTTTATGTATGATTTATCTACTATAGAAACTCCAAAGATGCAACGTTCCTCTCTCCTTCAAATAGCTGACCAACCCCATCCAGCTTCCAAAGTTTATCAAGAATTACAAATTTTTGATCCTTTGTTACCCCGGGGAGTTTGCTATTACTGGGTTCATAAGTTGTCCCTCCCGGGGACCCTGACATCTGGCAACGAATCTGGAGCAATCTATATAAGTTTATCAAACAGGATAGACTCCGACTTATACAGTATAATATAATGCATAACCTTTACTTTCCCCAGCAAGGTTATACAAGATTGGGAAACTTTTTTCCCCATAATGTCACTGGTACAGGGAACCTAATGGGGATCTTTTTCACATGATATGGACCTGCCCAAGGGTTCAAACCTTTTGGCAATCCATTCAAAGTTCATTGGACCCCCCCACTGTGATTAGACTCATTGTTTCTGACCAACATTTTCCTGCTTCACTCCTTCCCCTCAGGTATAATTAGACAGAGGAAAGCACACATGACTCTAATATCAGCTGTGTCTAAGCTGATAATTATGTGACATTGGATAGAAGGTTCTATGCCCACTGTGATTGATTGGCACTAAGAAGCTTTGATTGCTTTATATCTGGAGAGATACATTGCCATGAGGAATGATAGATTACAATCTTATCTAGCCAAATGGGGCCCTCTTGATGCTGTACTTGCTGCATGGCAACCCTAGGATGTATACAGTTTGTGTCATGGCTGTTACCTCCCTTTTGTCTACACCTCTCTTTTTCTTTCTCCTTTTTTTTTTTACTTCTCTCTTTAATTCTTTTTCGGACTTCAACACTTGGTACTCATAGCTGGTAATTTGGATAGGGTATTGAAATGTCATAATTTGGTTTAAAACTTTAGATAGCCTGGCCTCATTGACTTTTGTTAACCTCTGGATTCATAATTGAGGCTTATCTGTATATCTTGTTCTGTATCACAAAGACTTTAATAAAGATTGTTGAATTGACATGCATATCAGATGTCAGTGTATCCTGATGTCTAACACAACTGGATAAACTGGTTTAGCAGTTTTAAATTTACAGTGGAAAAAAATAAAGAAAATTATTGGTAGTATTTTCTCAGATATTTATGGTAGCATAAAGATGATGCATCCAGAATTCTTTTTGTGGAATTTAACATTCACAATGCATGTATCACTACTTCATTTGATAAACTGAGCTGAGTTTTTGCAGTTCTGCTGTTCCTCTCTGGGTGACTAACCCCCACACACTCCTCTATTAGCATAGCCAGACTGACTCAGTAGATCTACTGATCCCACTGATATCCTCTTTGTTCTTTACAGTGACAAAATCCCTTGACACAAGAGTCACCTGCTCCTTTTCCTATAAACCTATCCTGTTCGAATAGCCAGAATACTTCCTTCCTGGTGCCCCAGACATTGTCTTCATCACTACATCTTTTTGAGTACCTTTAATTCCAAGACTTGCATGTATAACAGGTTCCCTTGATCATCAATTAACTGGGTGTAATCCTTATATATCCTGCATTCAGGTTGGAATTGTTGGCATTCTATGCTTCCTTGCTTCAACTGGGGGGATCTACCACTGGTGTGCTAACCTGCTCAGCTGTCCATTTCTTGGTGAAACTTTGCATCTAACTCCTGAACCTGGTGACCCCCTGAACTACAATACATACCTCTCATACCCCATCCTTTAATTTGAATTCCCCAGAGAAGACTGAATGAAATTACCAAATTCTAATTTTATGGAATGTTCATGAATTTCCACAATTTTCACAACAATTCATGGAATTTGACTTTAAGTACGGATGTTATTCTGCAATTTCTGGCAGCAAGAAACTAATACAGTTGACACACACAGTCTCCTTGTAAAGTCTAAGAACCTTCCAAATTTAATGGCATTTCATTCACTAATTTTTAAGTTTCAGAGATTTATAAATTTGCAGTTTAAATTCTCTCAAAAGTTAATTGTAAAATGTGAAAGTTTGAATACTTTTAATTCAGTCCCATTTTAAGCTGTAAATATGAACTTTGTCAGAAATGACCATATGGTATAATAGTTTAAATGTTTCAAATCTGGTTACAATTTGGATACATTGTTTTAAAATTAGAGAGAAATAACTGAAATATACATGTTGGCAACATGTTTGGCAGGATATAATGCAATCCCATTTGAAGCTAGAAATCTGAAGCTACAGTATGCACATATATAAATGTAGTTATAACCTGTATACCTGTAAAATGTTGTAACATTTCAATGAATACTATCAAAATTATACTAAAATAAAAGAAATCAAAATGTTGGCAAAATGTGTGGCTACTTATAACTCAGCCCCCCTTGAAGTTTGAGTCCTAAAATATAGAGTACATACTCATGTTGTATGTTTCTCTGCCTCCTGAAACTGTGGAGAAATTTGGATGAGAAATTTTAGAATTAGATTGAAATAACTGAACATTTAATTTTGATTAAACAGTTAGCCACCCATAACTCTGCCACCTTTCAACCTACAGTACTACTCTAACATTTGGTACACCCATCTAAGCCATTACTAACTGTTTACATACCAAATGTGGTGTCAGTGGGATGCACACTTTTAACATAACTGAAATGTATAATTCCATACTGGGTTATCATACTGGGTAATGGAGGGGAGAGGCTACATGCCCATGTGTACCACCCATCCACATTAGTGGGTCCAAATAGCCCCTCCCTGCAACAACTGGGTGTTGAGTGTCTTCTTGAATAAATCCAAGTTTTCACTCTCTACTATATCTGCAGGTAACTGGTTCCACTGTCTAGCAGTGTGAGGCTTAAAAAAAATTATATCTCCTACTTTTTACAAGAATATCTAACTTGATCTGTAATTTGTGTCCTCTCAGGCCAGCAGGTTTGGCCTAGATCTCCACCCCTAGCTCATTCATTAGTTCCTCATCATGTACAATTCTGTACATGGTCATCACATCACCTCTAATCCATCTCTGTTCTAAGCTATACAGTCCCAATCATTGTCTCCTTATATCATACTGGAGACCTTTCAATCCCCCAACCATTCTTGTCACTTTGCGCTGGACCCTCTCTAACCTCTCCACCTCTCCTCTTAAATGTCGACTCTATAATGGGGATCTGTAATCCAGATGTGGCCTAATGAATGACTTGTACTGAGTCATTATACAGGTAATAGAACAGTTTATGAAAGCTTTTTTAATATTTCTAATCATGTAATTTGTTTTCTGTATTAACTTGGTACAGTGTTCTCTAAAAGTCCACATATATACCAAAATCCTTCTCCTCTGCCACTTTACTAAGGGGAATCTCATTTATAAAATATTTCTGTTTCTCATTTCCCTTTCCCATGTGCAAGGTTACACCTTTTTCTACATTAAACTGCATACCATTATCCAGTGCCCATTTTTCTATTCTCCCCAGATACATCTTTATTTTCATAATATTTTCTAATGTATCTACAGGCCCTCCCAACTTATTGTCATAGGCAAATTTCACCAGCCAGCTGCTAATATTGTGTTGTAAGTTGCAAATGAATAAGGCAAATAGCACAGGTCCCAGGACATAGCACTGTGGGACACCATTAGACACCTCACCCTCTTCAGAGTAACACCCCTGCACTCTGACCTTTTGCTTTCTCATATGCAGTCAATTGCTGATCCATTTAAGAAGCCTAGTATCTATACCAATATTTAATAACTTTTCAATTAACAGGTTGTGCAGAACTTTGCAAATGCCTTCTGAAAGTCAAAATAAAATACATCAACAGGACTATTATTATTTATTCTTCTGCTTACATTCTCATAGAAGCATAGTTGATTTATTATGAATGCCGTATTCTGATGAAAGCCATGCTGCTTGACATCTTTATAGCCAACAGTACACAAATTGTCCTCCAATTTGGTTTCAGAAAGCTTCCCATTATTTCCAACTAATCAAAGCTAAACTGATCGGCCTGTAGTTTGACTGTACTGCCCTATCCTCCTTCTTAAATAGCGGTATGACCGTAGCTGTTGTCAAGTCATGTGCTACCTCTCCTGTTGAAAAGGAGGTATTAAACAAATATGCCATGGAGTCTTGATATTTGCTTTCTTACTTCCTTTAAAAGTCTAGGGTGCAAATGATCAGGACCTGATGATTTATTTTCCTTCAATTTATTCAATAGGTCCTCAACTTTTAAAGGGCTTATTTCGATATATAGACCTGACTGTTCATTTTCAGTGATAATGCTATCTTTAACCTTATTCTGATTAAACACTGAGCAAAAGTATTCACTAAAGGAATTTTCCATCCCTGCTGGTGTTGTGATGTCTTGTCCTTTATGTATAAATTACCCTACTTGTGCGTTAACATGCTTTAAATGCATATAAACTTTTCCCATTGTCCTTGCTGTGAAGGATTTTTAATTCTAGCTTGTTCCTTTCAAATATAGTCATTTTTTAATGTCCTTTGTTCCCTTTTATGTATTGCTGTTGATTCCTCTGTTTGATGTTTTTGCATAGTCTCCTAAACCTTTTTCCTTTTTGCCGCACAGTCTTAAAATCCTACGGGTGCACCACATTGGCAATTTATCTTTTTTGTTATACATTTTCTTACTAGGCACAAATTTATCCTTCACTTGTAGTAATATATCCTTAAATATACACCACATTTCTCTACATTCTTATGTTTAAAAGGAGTCTCCCATTTTCAGTTTGATAATTCTTTTATTATCCCTTGAAGGTTTGCCCTGTTGTAGTTCTTAATTATAGTTGATCCCTTGGCTTTAACCTCTTCTGTCTTAAAGCTAAATTCTATTATACTATGGTCACAATTGCTCACATTTTCCCGAATACTAATGTTTTTTATTGATTCACATATGTTAGTTATTACCAAATCTAATACATTATCCCCTCTAGTCAGTTTGTACATCATCTGTTGTAGAGAAGCTGTTATTAATGTCTCAATAAACTCCATTTCAATCCTAACTATTGATGTCTGTATATCCCATTTTATATGTGGGTAATTACAATCACTCATTACCACTACATCCCCTGTATCTGCCATCTGTGCCATCTGTTTGTTAATTTCATTATCTATTTCAATATTTGTATTGGGGCCCTGTAACAAACACCAATTTGAAGTTTGTTTTGCATGCTGTATATCCACTGCAACCCAAAGTCACTCAAAATTGATTCAGTATCGCATACATTATTAGAAGTACTATTAATAGTGTTTTAATGCACAATGCGATACCTCCACACTTTTTTTCAGATCTACCCCTTGTGTATAGTGTATATCCGTTGATGTTCTTATTCCAAGTAATCCTACTGTCCCACCATGTTTCAGTTATAGTACATATATCTATATCTTCTTTTTAGTAATTCTAGCTCAGATTTTTTGCTAATGTTTAAACTTCCTTCATTAAGAGACTATACTTTAAGCCCCCTGTTTTTAACTCTGGCTGATCTTTTTTCTTGATTTACCATTCTGGCAGGCCTACTGTATAAGCACTCAATGCTATCCCTCTCCCCTTCTTACTCAGTTTAAAAATTTGTCTACAATTTGCTTCAGTTTTTATTCCTAATTTCCTGCTACTGATTTTGTTGAGATGTAACCCTTCCTTGCTAAAACAATTTATGTTATCAGCAAATTCCTCCCAGTGGGTTATGCATCTAATAACTTCCTGCAGAGTCCAAAGTCTGAGCCAATTATTAATTAGCTTGATTTTGGCTGTTTTTGAAGCACTCACTTGAGGGACAGGGAGGATTTCCAAGAAAAACAGTTTACGCTTTAAATTTTGTGCTTCTTGTTTCATTTTCCTAAATTCATCCATTATTTCAACCACACTCTGATTTTGAATATTGTTCATCCCTAGATAAAGGAATAATGCTTGACAAGGTATGTGTTGTGCTGGATAACGTCACACCTCAGGTGGTTGGGCATGAGGCCACAGGCTGAGTGTGTCCACCACTCAATAGGTGACGTTATCCCAGAACAACACACACCCTGGAGTACATTATTTCTATTATACAATGGCTTGTTTATGAAGAAAAAAATTAAAATGATTAAAAAGTATATTTAAAAGTACATTTTTATGATTTTTTTTATGGGTAAGTATACTTACAGAAAAAGTACTGCTGATTTTTTTTGCCAGTAGGTTGAGTTGCTCTTTTATTACTGTGTCTTTACAACTCCCCCTACACAACAGACACACACACACACACCTATATTCAGTGTTGCACTGGTAACTTGTTCCCACTGACACACATGCCATCGGGAGCTTTGTCTGTATGATGTCAGTCTGGAAGCTGCTGATCTCCATCATCCCCCTCCTGCTCAAGCTCTCTACAGTGCTGATGTATGTTCCAGCACAACTGATCTTTGTTTGTCATACTGTTGTGAGATGCTTATGGTTCCCCTAGTCAAACTGGAACTAGTGATGAAAGAGACGATCAGCAAGTGCGGTATGGGCATGGAGTACATAGAGACAGTTGGGTGGGTGGGGCATGCCAGCATGCTCAAGTCAATAGGAATGATGGCTTCATATGGCTCACTTGTGTTTTTTGTTGTAAATTTACTTTGTGTGCTGTGGGAGTGAAAATTTGAAAAAAAAATTAACTTGAAACTCCCTGCAGTTTAACAAAGCAGCACACATGCTTCATACATGTGGGCAGTTAAGTTATACAGTGAAGCTGATCACAATGTTGGCAAGGAGTGCTTAATGTCAATCATGGTGTCTGGTTTCATTTACATTTCCTTCTGCTACTTTGTCTTTGGCTGCCCACCTCTTACTCACCACTGTAATCTTTATACCTCCCTCTCCTTTCCTTCCCACACCTCCATGCACCTGTCCCACACAGCTAAACTTGTAGGTAAATACTGGCTTGGCTCTCTGCCATCTTATCTGTCCTCTCTGTTGTCAATCCCCCCACCTCCTGATACTCACTTTGATCCTCAACACACAAAATGCTTGCCCTCCCACCACGGTGTACATCATCTGGTCACAATGCCTTCTCATACACATTCACTAGCTCCTGAAATTCCCTCCCCCTCAAAATTCTCTCTGCCCAACCTCGCCAATACCTTGCACACTTTCTTTGGAAGCATACAGTTCACTGCTGCAATTGCAACTAACCCTCCCAACCCCTTCCTCTATCTTATCTATCTTTTGCACTCTTCTCAACTTCATATGCTCTAACTTTCCTACATCCCTTCCTCTACCTTGCCTGCCCCACCACCCCTCACTTTCCTCCACCCTTCCCCTCTCTCTCTCTCTCTCTCCTGTTACTCTTCAACTGTACTTTCCCCAGCCTACTCCCTACCCCCTTGCAGGGTTCTCTGCATCCTGAAGGGGTGATGGTTCTGGCTACCCACACCCTCTACATGTCCTCCTCCTCCTTGCAGGGTACTCTGCATCCTGAAGGAGTGATGGTCCTGGCTACCTACCTACCTCTACCTTTCCTCTTCTAAACTGCCCCCCTCATCACTTATTCTGACATCCCCCATCTATCCTTCTCTCCACTTTGCCATCTTTTCTTCTTCTGCCAGCTACCCATCCCCTTGCAGGGTTCTCAGCATCCTGAAGGGGTGAAGGTCCTGGCTACCCACTTCCCTCTACTGCCCCCCTACACCACTTACTCCAAAATCCTGCATTGATCCTTCTCCCCCTTCATCCCCATCTCTATTTTTTTCTGCCAGCTCCCAGTCCCCCTTGCAGGGTTCCCAACATCCTGAAGGGGAGTAAGCCCTGGCTACCCTTCCCCCTTGCAGGGTTCTCAACATCTTAAAGGGGAGCAGGCCCTGCTACCTTTCCCCTCCTCCCTCTCTCTGCTCCTCCTCCTCCTTTCCTTCCCCTACTCCTTAAACATCAACCTCCATGTATTCTAAAGTAGGGATAATGACTGATGCCTAGATACCCTATCCCCCTTTTTAATAAGCACTCAATCCCATGCCTGCCCAACCCTTTAACTACTAGCACTGTTCTTGAATACCCCCAGCCTTTCACTTCCAGCTCTGTTCTCAGCTACCTCTTCACCCCTTGTTCTAAAGCTGGGTTAGTCACTAGGATTAATTCTAGTGTTGTGTCCTTAAAAATTGATATCATGGCATTATGATTTTGTGATGTACTGTGTTCCAGAATATTTTCATATTATGCCTTCTATTTCTAATTTATGTACTTGTTTTATTATCTGGATTGTATGAGGAATACATATGATTCTGTACACTTGTTCTCTTGACTGTTGGTTTTCACCGTCTCCTAATGTAACCCTCTCCCCCCATGGACACTTCTGGAAACAAACTGCTCACAGTTCATGTTGCCTTCCTGGTGAATCTCTTCTAAATAAATAAATAAATATAACTAAATAAACATTTCAGATCATTAAAACAATGTTAATAATTAACTAAATGATTACTTTGTGTCACATTGAATACATTTAATGTGTGTAGGATGGTTTTGCTACACACTGTGACATTGGGAGGGAGGAATTTATGTTTTAAACAATGTATGCAGTACTGGCAAAAGTCACAGCAGCCATGCCAAATGTGGGAAGTCTGATCATGGGCTGCAGAGTGATTTCGAAAAATTTAATGCAGTCATGTGTGAGCTGGGACTTGATCCATGTTGTTATGCTGGAATAACATCACGGGTCCAGCCCCACACTAACCAATCAGAGGCCAGCATTCTTTCTTGCCATTGTATAATGCAGTATACTAGCTGATGAATGATCCCTGTCTTTAATAATATTACAGTAGGTAACATCCATTATATATCACTAATTTTTGCTCCCAAGAAGTAGCTGGTGGTGATGTTTTCTTGTTGCCTCTTAAGGTGTATCTGTCTTTATATTTGAGGATGGAATCCCCAAGAACATATATTTGTTTGATATTCCTAATTTTATTTGTTTGTTTTTTATTTTTATTTATTGAAATCTAGGAGTTACCTTTAAGCTGTGAGCTCATTTTCAGAGGTTCCATTTCAGAGAGTAAAACAGTATAAATAGACAAAAAATACAGACAATAAGTTGAAACAAGGCATGTACAAAATATGACAACCAGTATAATAGGCATTGCAGACCAAGTAGATTCTAAAACAGGTCAAATATTAAAATATAGGGCAGACAAAAAAAATATATGAAAGTGCAATAGAGAAATTGAGAAGTGGAACTGAGCAGGTAAACTGGAGAGCAATTTAGTGCCAAGAAATACAGAGGGGAAATGGGGATGGTAAAAGGAGGAGCATAGTCAGAAAAGCAAAAAACAGGTGCAAGGGAGTGTCAGCCAGGGAGTGTTTGCCAGATGATTTATTAAGAGTTAGTGGGGTGGGCAACAATGGGAGGAGAAAAGAGTGTAACTAAGTTAGGGAAGGGGAAAGAGAGACTGGTCCAGAGCTGAAGTGTAATAAGTTTTAAAATAGTACTATCTGTTTGGTCAGAGGTCAGGATTAGTTAATATCCTAAAATCACCTCTGCTGGTATTATTGGTGGGGTTTTCCTGTACCTACATTTCCATTTGCTGATTGATATTGTCTGGCTTAGGCTCTATATTGCCAGTTTGGTTGATTCCTTCCTGCTTATCTAAAGGACAGTTTTCAAGTGGTGTGTCCCCCTGTGTAATGTCCTTTTCCACCATGACCCCTTTGTTGAATTTAGCCTTGTTTATACTAGCTCCCTGCTGACATCCTTCACTGGATATATATTACTTAAACAATTGTCAGTGACATGTATCCCAAACTGTTTTTGTACGTTAAGCAGCTGGACCGAAGCTTCATTTACACTATCTCCTGCCCCCTGTACATTTCCTTCCAGTGTTTCATTATTATCTAAAGTTACTAAGAGTTCAAAACTATTGGACAAGTCCAGGCTGAATATCTCTGCTATATGTCTTTTTTAAACTTTCTGTTTTCCACTATCCAGGTCCCATCCTCATCAGCCTCTTTCGCCCTTTTTCGGTTCTCTGTGCTACTGTCTTTCTCATTTGGTTGTTCCCTGCATTCCTCTTTATGGTTATTAATCTCATGTATTACTTCCTACTGATGAATTGAGACTATCTGCATTAGTACAACACTATTCTATTGTTTAATTTCCTTATTTGTCTGCATTCACGGCACGGGTAAGCTAATACCTCATTAATGACTTCAGTATTGATTTTGCCACATATGATGCACCATATAAGTAGGTCCCCATTTTCAAATCTAACTATGTTGGAGTCCAGTGTTATACATTGTCTGGCTTCTTGCAGCTCCTACCTTATAAATGCTGTTCTCCGTATGCCTATGCTGTTTTAATAAGGTCCCATCCAGCTACTCCAGCTTCTCTGGCTGACACGGCAGACACAGCTAGGCTATTTGCCTCAGCTGTGTCACCTTTGCTGGGCTCGCCTTTGCTGGGCGTGTCAATGCTTGCCTGCAGGGGAAGGTATATTGTGCCTAGTCTGGAAGTAGCATGTCGATCCGCTTCCAGCCCCCTTGCTACAGCCTAGGTCCTTTTTTGTGATAAAACACCTTTTTGCTTCCCTTAATAGGACAACCCTGGTCTCAAGATATATTAAAAACCAACCAGAGAATTCTGCATGCTACCCCCAATAAAACGGACACTCTTATTGGTGTCACACAAAAATAGACTCCTCAGAATGTCCTCTTGGATCCTCCAAGACATTAAAATGCTCAGATAGTGTAGTTAAAATACCTCCCAGTCTAAAATATCAGACTGGCACAGAGTTTGACAGCACTATTCAGCTCACTGCCTACAAATCTGGCAAAATGCCATGGAATTTTCACACAAATTTGACAAAACTGGAATGGCAATTCTGCGTGCATTCTGCAGGCAGAATGTTATATACTGCACAGCTCTAGTGGCCCCCAACTCTGCAAGCAGGAAGAGTTATGTATTGTTGGCTTTGACAATGAGCAGCATGCAGAAGACTTGTTACACTTCCTTCAGCAGAAGCGTGATGAGTGGCTGACACCACACTCATTAACATCAGGTTTTATAGTATCAGATAATGCAAAGAACATTGTAAAAGCAGTTGATGATGGGAATTACACACATGCTCCATATTTTGCTGACTGTATATATCTGATAGTTCAGAGATTCCTAGATGAGTAAGGCACCACTGGACAGACATATGTAGGTCTGGTCAAAAACATTTGTGTCCATTTTAACCATTCTGTAGAGGCACAGAAGCTGTTATGAAACACTCAACAGTGGAATCACCTTCTCCTCCATCACCTGAAACAAGATGTGGCAACACAATGGAATCCCACCTATTACTTGGTGGAATGACTGCTAGAACAACAGAACACTATTCACCAGTATGCCAGTGAGCATGGTATTGGCAAGGGAGAGGTAAACATCAGGCCAAATCCATGGATCCTGACAGAGACCCTCTTCACTGTGCTGAAGCACACTGAGGAGGCCAGAAGGGTGGTAAGTGCTAATGTTAGTGGCCTAAGCCAGGTACTCCTCTGACTGCCCTCATTAACCTGTAACTTCATATGAAAACTCAAATGAGAAAAAAAGAGTACACCATTGCTCTCAATGTAGTAACAAGGATAAGATCACATTTCTGGAATGACACACATAGTTCACAGATGTGTACAGATGAGCTCTACATCATGGACACTCTAGTGGACCATTGGCTCACAGACACATCTGAGACATTATTTGATGCACAAGAATGTGGTAAGGGTCAGAAGTCCTATAAAGCCTGGCTTAGACAAATGGGGACAGATTTTCAAAGGGTGACACAGGGCTTGTGTCCAGCCCTGCACCACCACACTTAGGCTTTGGCAGTGCCCCAAACCCCTTCGCCGCAGCTGCACCCAATTTTACAGTATTGGGTGCAGTTGCAACAGTTGCCACCATTTACAGCAGCTTATGTCACATATCTAGTGCAAAATCCATAAAAATGGGTCTCAGGATTGCTGCAAGCTAGACCACGAAAAGTTGGTCTAACTTGCGGTAATTTGGCACATGGGATAGAAGACAGGATTTTTGAAGGGAGTAGCAGGGCTTGAGTCCAGCCCTGTGCCACCACACTTAGGTCCCAGAAGTGCACCAAACCCTTTGCTGCAACTGCACCCGATTTTACAATCTCAAGCACAGTTGTTGCATTTTCAATGATTTACAGCAACTTGTGCCAAATATCTGGTGCAAGCTCCATAAAACAGCCCCCAGGATTGCCACACATTAGACGAGAAAATGTTGGTCTAATGTGCAGCAACTGCCAGCATGGGATAGAAAATCCCAGTAGATCGTCACAAGCCACATGTACTGTATCGGTGGTGCACCAGGGCTTATAGCAATTTAGGAGATTAAAAAATGCAGACCAGAAAATCTAGATCCCTGCTAGGAGAATGCCGCAAGCCTCGTGTGCCATACTTTCAGCGCAACAGGGTCTTGCGGCATTCTCAGCCGTTCAAAAATCTGGCCCCTGATTTCTGTGCATAGGGCACAAAACAAGACCTGGAAAATAAACAGAGCCAAAAAGCTACATTCATCATCCCTTGCAGTTGCACTGACAGGCCAGTTGGAGGAGAGGGAAGGAGGATTCCAATGTGTTTTCACTGCTACTACTGAACGTCACAGGAATCACTTATTTTTGTCTCTATGTTAACTTGCAACTACTGTTGCTGCTACTGCTGCACCCCCCAGAAAGACCATCATTAATGACATACCACTGTGGGAACAACTGCCAAATTATGGCTTGATGAAAAAGCATACAAATCACTTTCTGACATGGTAGTGCCTGAGATACCAGCAAACAAAATGGTGTGGGACTATCTGAATGATAATGTGCCACTAGCAGATGGAGATGAGCCTTTGTTGTACTGGTACCAAAAAAGGTCATTTGACCCTCTTTGACACTGGTAGCTGTTGAACACATCAGTTGTCCAAATTCAAGTACACACCCAAGGAGAATTTGCAGTGCTGCAGGCAATACTGTAAACAACAGGAGAACATGCTTTTCAACCCAAAATGTAGAGATGCTTACTTAAAAAAAAATAAAGCTGACCCTTTTTCAAAAGCCCTGTTTGCCATGATTTATGGATGATGAATCCCCTACACTTGCAGCTTGGCTAAAGACAGAGGAGGAGGATGAGATGGAGGTGGAGAGCATCTGTGATGATTGTTTTCTTGGAACCAGTAGCCTACACACATGCACACATGCACACATGCACACATGCACACATGCACACATGCACACATGCACGCACGCAACACATGCACACATGCACGCACGCAACACATGCACACATGCACGCACGCAACACATACACACAAGGATGCTACATTGTTGTCCTCACTCAGTCTTCTTCAGATTAATGTTTTGTGAATTTTTGGCAGGTCTACACAGGCTGAATAAATAATTTTTGGGGCAACATTACTCATGAGACCAGTGTGTACAACACTTACCCATGACATACCAGGAAGCCCTGTCTATGTGTGGTACTGTCCCAATGGGCACACAATTTGTGGAACATGTAGCCCACACTGTAGGGTGCTGCATTGTTGTCTTCACTCTGCCTTCTCCTGATTAATGGTTTGTGAATTATTGCCAGTCCTACACAGGCTGAATAAATAAGTTTTTTGGCAACATTGCCCATAAAAAAACAATGTGTGCAACACTTATCCATGGCATCGGGAATCCTTGTTCATGTGTGGCAGTGTCCTAAATTAATGGACGCTGTTTTTGGAACCAGAAGCCCACTTTACAGGATACTGCACTATTGTCTTCACTCAGGATTCTTCAGACTAATGTTTTGTGAATGTTTAGCAGGCATATACAGGCCAAATAAGTACATTTTGGGGCAATGTTGCCCATGTAACCAGTTGTACAACACTTATCCATTGCCTAACGGGAAGCCTTGTTCATGGGTGGCACTGTCCCAGTAGCCTACACTGTGGGATTCTATATTGATATTTTGTAGGCCTAACTAGGCCTTACAATTACATCCATTGTATTTTGAGCATTGTTAACCACATACTCTTGTTACTGCTAGCACTGTTCATGGTTGGCGCTAACTGAACGGACACAATTTGTGGAACCAGTACCCCTCAGTGTGGGCCACTGCATCATCCTGCTGTTTTAAGTACATCATCAGCCCAGTGCGTTATGTTATTTCATTTTTATCCCATACTTAATGCTTTTTAATGATCAAACTATTCCCCAGAAAGAGAAATTTGGTGAGTTTTACCTGGTTTGATGGTCAAAGTTTGCATGGTCAAACTTCTGGAGGTTTGTATAGCCCTAATTGAAAGTGTAGATTTTCTATCAAACACTATCTGAAAAAAGCACATGTTTTTTCAAATTGCTCAAATTTAGGATTTAGGTAATGCATAATCTCAGAAAAAAATGGCACACTACTACAAACTGGGAAAAGAGAATTATATTAGATTTTTGTGTATTTTAGCAAAAACAGCATGAAAGCCAAATAGGTAATTTTGCACAATTTTGAGTTTCTTTTTTTCAATTAGTTCTTTTTATTGGTTAAGAATGACATCCTAATACAATGGTGTTCTAGGCTATACCGGCAAACAAACAGCAAAACCTACAGTTCAACAGCACAGATCTAGCCATTAGTAAAATTTGTACTGAAAGTACAGAATTCCAATAAATACAACATTCTAATCATTATGCAACTACATCCAAGTCACACTAGATCACATGTAACATTCCTGGCTGTACCATAACGGGGAGCATCCTGGAAAGGAAAAAGGGACAGGGCCAGAACAACAGTTCATAGGGGAAATACAGTATATCTGAAACAGCAGCAGGAGATGTCTAGAAAGGGGCCCAAACATGCTGATAGAAGGTGAAGGTTTTCATGGGAAAATGAAACATTCTCACCATGCCAGTAAGGTTATAGACCACAGCCAACCACAGCAGTAATGAAGTAATGGTGTCCATCCTCCAGTTGCTGCAAGGTGAGTCTTTTGGCCTCAAGCCCCATGATCAGTAACCAGTGTAAATTTACTTTGGATATATGGAAGCCTTGGGGGGATCCCCAACAATTATAGAGGGGGGTAGAGTGTGAAGTGCATCCATAGAATTGAGGTACAGCAGCTATCTATCTGGTGCAAGAAACCATCAAGCTGAGTACGGGACCATGGAGTATGCGTGAGGTCAGCCCCTTGCTGGTGACACCTGCAGCACATATCCTGTGGCAAAAGAACAAGGTATTTAAGCTGAGCTGGGGTGTGCTACCAGTGGTGCATAATTTTATTTTGAATCAGGAGGCCTCTAATGTCTGAGCATGTCCTGTGTATTAACATCCTCAGCTGGTCCCATTCTGCCTTGGATATAGTGATTTCCAGAGCACTCTCCCACTTGTGCCTGCTTTTGGTCAAGGGGTCTTTCAAGTGGCCTAGGACTGCTTTGTAAATGCAGCCAGATTTCCCATTACTGGATGAGTACCAAGAAGCTAAGAATGGTGAGAGGAAGATTGGAATCTGAGAGGATGTGGAGAAGAGTGCCATATTAATCAAAATATGCATTTGAAGGCATTTCCAGAAGTCCATCTGGAGAAGACCATAGTGGCTCCGAATTGCCTCTAAAGAGTCAAAGTGTTCAAGTGTCTTCCAAGAATGCACATATGGGGCAAAATTCGAGCTACATCTTAGATATTTACCAGGGCATTGAAACAGAAGCACCGAGGAGTGCAAACCCTGTAGTAAGGCCTGTTCTGTGGTTAGCCACTGTGGTGATACTGCCATGGGGTGGTAGAGCGATTGTAGCACTTGAATGCTGTGGAAGGCCACCCTCAACCTGTTACACTTCCCCTTCAGTTTTTTGAGAAGGGGTGAGAGGTTGTCGGAGACCATAGTCACTGGATCCGGGTAGATCCAAATCCCCAAATAACAGGTTCCTTGTGGGGCCCAACAGAGTCCCAAGCTCAGTAGGGCTGCAGGAATGCAGATGGGACTCATGGGAGAACTGCCATTGTAGAGGCATTAAATTTAAGTCCTGAGATAGTCTGTAAGTTGTTCAGCAGGGACAGGAGAGTCATCCCAGTGGCACGGCAGTAGCACTTCTCCCCGCTATGCCAGTGACCATGAATTGGGAGTGATCTTGGGTTATTGGGGGCCAGCCAGGGGGAAAGGATGAAGCATCTGATGGACTGGACTACTCTCCTGGGTGGAAACTTGCTACTTCCACTGAATGACTGCTACCAGGTGGAGGCTTGGTGGCAGTGTGGGTCTGCGAATGGCAACAGTGGAGGGGGGTGCTGTGGGACCCTGCAGCATGTACGTGCCTCCACATGTGTACATTAAGGTGTGCACACCAGCAATGGGTGGAAGAAAAACATGTAAAAATCACAGCAAGGCATGCATCTATGATATTCTGTACACTGTGAAATCGCACTCTTCACCACTGGAGCACCCTGCCAGCTCTTGCTGGATAGGCACTTCAGGGGCAACTGTCCTCCCCTTCCTGACCCTGCCATGGGGGAATCTATGGGGACTGCACCTGACTGGATGAGCTCAGGGAAGGTGTTGGATGCTGGAGTCCTAGTGTGTCAGGACAGATGGGAGCCCTGGAATATCTTACCTAGGGGAGTCTAAACAGATTATGAGAAAAAAAGAAAGGATGGAAGGACAGGAATAATTTTGCAACATCTTTCAGCAAAATCAATCAGTCATCAGCGTGAAGTAAAGTCCAACGATCTGCTTACCAACTGAGATGCCCTCCAGGTCATTGTGCTACTGAATGGTTGTCCCAACAGCTAGATGACTGGAACAAATAGCATGAGGGAGAGAGGGCTGCCCTGTTGCATACCTCTCTACAGGTCAAAGGGAGCAGAAAGTGAGTCACTGGTCAGCAAGTCCTTATATTCCAGTCATGAATACCAACCACTACAAATATATTGTTACTATTGAGGACATTACCACTGCAATGTCTGCTATGAAAAAGCATTCCAGCTCTGACCCACGTGGTATACATTCTGGGCCAGATATTCAGAAGTGCGCCAAAGGCCGGTGCAAGTCCGGTGCAGTGCAAATCCGATGCACCGTGGCACAACAGGAGCCATATTCAGAGGTTGCACTGGCTGCACTGCATATGGCACAGTTGCACCATGTGGATGCAACATGGCACAACCGTGGATGCACCATGGTGCAGCCGTGGATGCGCCATGGTGCAACCAGAGGTGTGCCATGGACAGGCACAGAAGCCCCAGGGCAACCATGGGAGCAGAGCACCAGAGCAAGAGAGGGGGGGCATGGCACAAAGAGGAGACCCAGCGACAGAGCTGGGGAAGCAGAGTGATAGGTCACAGGAGGCCACCTCCAGCTGGGCACAGCAAGGTGCACACAGGCACCCAGAACCCCATTCCAGAAAACAACAGTGGCACAGACAGTAGGCAACAGGGGGGCCAATGGGGGATCGAGGGCCATGCCCCCCCCGGACACCCAGACCAGGACAGGCCACACCCAGGACCATGCAGCCAAGCAGACACAAGTGACACACAACCCTGACAGTCGCCCCAAGGGCACCCCAAGGCACAGCCATCAACCAAGGGAAGGGACACCACCACCATGGGACACACTGCAACACACAGCAGTGATCCACAGAAGCACAACATGCAACCCAACTCATGTACACCACATGGACAGGCACTGGGCCACTGCAGCATGGCTGCTCACACCAACTGCAGGGCAGACACAGACACAGGCAGGTAAGTCAGACAAATATATTTACTAAGAAACTATGTACAATAACCAGGGGCTGAGAAGGGGTAGGTATTGCGAGGGAAGGGGACAGGGAACAGGAACTGTACAGTGGGATGAGGGACTGGAGGGGGAGGTATGGCTGGGGAAACAGGGGAACACAAAGTCAGACTAGCAGCGGCCACAGCCTGCCATCCCTGCTGACGTTGGTGCCTTCTGTCCACCAGGAGCAGTCTGTGGACCTGGAACACCACCTCCATTGTTGTTATCAAAATCAGCTGCCTCAGGAGCCAGCAGTACAGGGGCCTCCTGCACCATCAGTGGACACTTAGGACAAGGGACAGGAAAGGTGATCAGTTCAATGTCCCAAGGAACCAGGCCCAACCACAGCGCATACCAGGCAGGGGGACCACACACCCCCAGAGGTCCCATACAGGCCACCCACAGGGGTGTGAACCAACACCTGCCGGCAAGGATCCACACCACATCAGTGCACAGTGGTAGTCCCTGCCGCACAGTGGCCATCCAACTGCGCTATGCAGTCACATGGCCCAGTGCACCAGCAACACCACAGCATTATCAGTGGTGGCCATGCACATACCCACCCCACCAGCAGCTGGCACACGTGACCCATGGAAGCACCACAGTGGCATGCACCATACACAGTGTGACACAGGCAGCTGCCATGGCACACGACACAGGTGGCCATGCCCACACCCTTGCCTCCACCACCCCCCAATGGCGATGTGCAGAACAATATCAGTGCCTGCCTGCCCTCTGTGGCCCCACTGGTGCCGGATCCACTTCTCCACCCTGGGCCGCTGTGGCCTGGCATCCTGCCAGCGCCACCTGATGTCTGTCCTCAGGTCCTGGGAATGGAACAGAAACAGATACGCATCAGTAACCAACCACAGCAGCTGCCCACCACCCCCACCCCTGTGCACAGGGTGAGCCCCTGCTCTACATGTCCCACAGAGTGGCAACACAACGCAAGCGGTGGAGGGTGATGCCACTATGCAATGCACATGATGGTAGTACTCCATCCTGCAGTACATGCCAGGCAGCCTAGCCAACACCACAGTACAGCACCAGGGCACACATGCATGATGGGCCTACTCACCTGGATGTGGCACAGCCCCATGCCTGACATGTGCCTCCAGCCTCCTGAGGTGCTCTTGGTCCCTCTGCACCATGTCGCCATATATGTGGTGATTCTGATCACCGGTTCTGGCCACCTGTGTGCTCTGGGTCTGTGAGACAGCAATTGCCTGCCACATGGCCACCCGGGGCTGCTGCAGTTGCGCCTCCATGAACAGCTAGGGTGCATGGGGCTGGACACAGGCCATGAGGTTGGCAAGCTCGATCTGCATCCAGTTGGTCACCAGTCCGGTTCTCTGCTGTGTCATCTCTCTGGTGTGAGCCATGGGGCAAAATGGCATCAGGAGGTGCATGTGGCAAGTACATGCACCAGATGCATAGGCTGAGGGGACATGCGCTGTGTCAGCCCATCACGCAGTCATGGAGATGTGCGGCATGGGTGTGGCTAGGCAGGGTCATGGGTACGGGGTCACCCAGGGGCAGAGGTCACAGCAGAGGTCAGGGGTCGGCCACCACACAGTGTGCACGTGCGCAATAGCAGGCATGGCGCACCATGTGCCATGGTCCCTATTGTGCAGTGGGTGCACAGTCCACAATAGGTGACAGCACACCATCCGGCACATGCGCACTGCAGTCCTGCGCACCATGCATGCGTGTGCATTGCACCATGACTTGCTCTGGAGCAATCTCATTGTGCATGGAGCAAGTTCCCAATATTCAGCCACCACATGCAAATGAGCTCATCAGCCAATGCATGGTGCACTGGGGGAATTAGCACGTCATTACCATTACGCCAATGCTCATTTGCATGCGTTGTGCCATAAAAGCACCATGGACCGGCACAGGCCATGGACTGGTATTGCAACCTTTTGAGGTAAGTTGTGCATGCTGCTGGAGCACACTGAGCCCAGCCATCACAGCAAGGGGGACGGAACAGAGTGCTGCTGACACGGACACACTGTGCTTTCCATGTCCACAGTTAGCGACATGTTGGAACGTGAGGAGGGTGAGGAGCATGGGCCTGCTCGCAAGGGCAGACCAAACTTCACAAAGGCAGAGGACCTGTCTGAGGCCTACCTCGACAGGGAGCTGCTGTTGAGTGATGTCACGGGCACATAACAGGCCATGGCTGGGACCTGGGAGGAGATGGTGGCATGTATGAACCATCAGGGCAAACACCAGTGGTCAGTGCAGGAGTGCCGCAAGAAGGTGGGCACAGATAAGTGGCACATTAAGGAGAAGGGACAGCCATCTGTGTGGCCTGGAATGCCACCAGAGGGGGGCCTGCTGATACGCCACAGCTCACGGCGCAGGAGGAGTTGGTGGCAGCCACCATGCACCTCAGCACTGTGGAGGGTGTGCCAGATGGAGGATTCCAGATGGGTGGCAGCTCTTCACTGTATGGTATGTATGTCAGGCACTCTGTGCATTGCATCACTGACACACCTGTTTTCTCTTTCAGCACCAGCATGCCTGCGTGTGGAGGATGGGGCACCAGCAGCAGCCGTGGAGGCAGGACCAGCCCCGGAGGACCAACCATCCACCTCCACGGGCATCCAGGGGCCTGATAGGCTGCAGCACACCACCACTGTCCAGCCAGATGTCCTGGGCATGTGGTCAGATGAGGCCCTGGTTGTATTTCTATAAGATGCCAGTCTTGGCATCCTCTGCATGGAGACACAGATCGAGGCAGGGTTTGACACCGATGATGACCTAACCCTAATCCTGGACAGCATGGGTGGTGTTGTGGGGGAGACGCCCATACCAGACACCAACACAGGCAACACACCCAGTGGCCTGACAGCAGTGGAACAGCTGCCTGCCGCCACTGCAGGTGCTGCTGTGTGCACTGCCACAGCTGTGCCATGTGGTGGTGGTGGTGTGGCAGCGTAGGAGCTGGGAAGCATTCAGCAGCCGGATGGGCAACAGAAGCAGGCTGCAGGAGCCACAGGGCAGCTGGATGCAGGATCCACTGCCGGGGCACCTGCTAGGGACATACCCCATAAGGACCTCACTATGCAGTGTCCACCTGAGCTGGGGGCTGTGCAGCATGGTCGGTCACTGCAGGAGGGTCGGTGTCCCACCCAGGTTCCCCAGGACACTGACCCATTGGCAAAGCACGCCCGTTTGCTGCAGGCTTCTGTGGAGCAACAGGTGCTGCTTGCAGCTGGGGTGCATGCACTGTGTGCGGAGGTGCACCAGGCAGCCGAGCAGTGCAAGAGGGGCACTGTGCTGCTCCTGGAAGCTATACAGCACATGCAGGAGGTCAAGACTGCATCCCAGGATCACATTGCCAATGTGATCATGGATGGCCTTGCACTGCTGGCTGCCACAGGACATGCCCGGCCACCACGGACCCCATGCAGTGCACTGCCCACCCCACAATCCCGGTATCAGGTGACACCCTCACTGTTGATGACGGGCTCTGCTGTTGACATCCCAGGCACACCTGGGGCAGGCCTGTTTGGGCATCTACACATCCCTGCATGGACCCGGTCGTGGCCCCGCAGTTCAAGCCCCGGGGGCCTGTTACAAACACCCCCTGTGGCCGATGAGCAGCCTGTGGCTGCTGATCAACCCTGGCACGGCCACTCCATGGCTGCTGCAGCCATGGTTCCAAGTGGTGGCCCTGATGTGTGTGCCGCCCTGACCACAGTCTGCAGCCACTGCCCTGTGCATGCATGGGCAGCGTGTGTGTGTGTGTGTGCATACTACTGGTGTGGTGCCTGTGTGTCACGCCGCACACTGCCTGTGTGCATGCCTGCCTGGCCGCTGGACCATGTGGCGTGGGCATGATGAGGACAGTGCCACACCGTTTGCACCTGTGCACCAGTACAATGCATCTCATCCCCGCCATTTGCCAGCACCTGGGCACCTGGGTGCATGTGTGTGTTGCTGTGTGCAGTTGTGTGTGGATGTGTGCCACTGACTCCCCTACCCCTGCACCACACCTCTGTGTGTGCATGCCCATTTCCATGCATGCCCCTGCCTGTGTGCTGTACCTGTGTGTGTGGCCTTTGCATGGGTTTGGCACCACCAAGCTGCATGCACCATAGTGCTCCTGTGCGATGGTGTCACGATGCTGCCGTGCCATCCTTTGTTAGCGGTGATCCCTCTTCCCGGGGGGGCTGTCCACCACCCTCCGGCCCATTGCCTCTGTTGTTCCCACTACAGTCACCCTCATCAGCCTCAACAGCTATCCCACGGTCAATGGCCATGTTGTGCAGTATGTAGCAGGCCAGGAATAGGCCACAGGCTTTTGAGGGGCTGTACTGAAGGGCACCGCCAGACCTGTCTAGGCAATGGAACCATGCCTTCAGCATGCCAGATACACGCTCAATGATTTACATGTTGGCATGTGCCTCATTGTAGCGCTCCTCTGCTGGGGATGACGTGCGCCAATAGGGGGTGAGCAGCCAGGGCCTCAGTGGATAGACATTGTGTCCTGTGTGGATAATGACATGATTAGCCTTGTGACATCCTTTTCTATGCCCCTTGCCTGTCCCTGGTGCCCTTTCCAGCACTCCCACTCTGCTCTCCTCCATCCCATGGCCTGCCCTGCCCATCACCCCTTGTCTATCCCATATTCACCCACTAGATGGCCTGTGGGGATGTCGCCATGCTCGAACCTGTGTCACAGCGCAGAGCTGTGCCAGATGAACACATCAGGAGCACTCCCATGGTGTATGGCACAGACATTGGTGATGTGCCCCTTGGCATCGCACACCACCTGGCAGTTGACGCCCGGGAGCCCCTTCTTATTGATACAGGCCACACCCCCAGGGCCACGTGGCGTGTGGATTGCCCACGTGGGTGCAGTCAATGACCGCAAGCACACCAGGCATACGTGCTACTCTGTGGAAATCCTGCATGGTTGCTTTACGCTCCACCTGTGTGCTGGGGAAATTGATGTATTCCGAAGCATGTGGCAGCAGACCATTGAGGAACTGTGTGAGGAGGCATGATGTGGCCAACTGGATTATGCATGTGATGTCCCCTGTTGGTCTCTGGCAGGTGCCCATGGTGAGCAAGCGCATGACAGCTTTCTCTTTTGTCTCCACAGACAGTGCATGGCTCCGTTTTGTGGGTGCCTGCATCTCCTCACTGCACAGCTCACAGAGCTGCCTCAGAATGGCCCTGTTCAGGTGATACCATCCCACAATCATCTCCATGTCAGTGTAGTTCTCGAAGGTGGTGCAGGCACAATACCACCTGTTCTGGGCATACCATTGACAGACCCTTCCTCAGCCACATCACTGTTCCTCCTGCTTCCTCACTCCCCTCATTACAGCCTCCATCAGGAAGGGCACACTATCCACAGCATCTGATGCCATGCTCAACTGCTTTGAATATCCCGGCCTCTATGTTTTTAGCTGCCTCTGTCACTGCAATAGCTCTTCTGCTATTGGTTATTTTTAATAAATCCCTCTCTGGGCATTGTATTCCCTCTGATTGACTACAAGCTACTGTGATCCCTTTATTTAAGAAGGGAAGTAAGACTGGAGTATAGACTTACCGCCCCATAAGCTTAACCTTGTCAGCAGGCAAACTCTTGGAGCGTATTATTAAAACCTGTTTTGATAAGGAAGTCAATGACCTCTGCCTTACAGATCATACACAACATGGTTTTAAAAGAGGTTATTCATGTAACACCAATCTGATCTCCTTCTATAACCACATAAGTAAGGGATTGGATGATGGCATCCCTGTAGATGTCATCCTACTTGATTACAGCCAGGCATTTGACTCAGTACCCCACCATAAATTAACACTTAAGCTTATAACATTTGGATTTTCCCCTTGTCTAGTTAACTGGGTTAACTTGTGGCTGTCTAATACAACCCAGAGAGTTAGAATGAATGGTGCACTTTCTAACCCAGGTATCGTTAGTAGTGCTGTTCTCCAGGGCTCTGTCCTGAGCCCTTCCCTGTTTAATATCTTTATAAGTGATATGAGAATTAGCAGTTCTAATGTTCTTTACAAATTTGCAGATGACACAAAGTTGGGTGGTAAAGTTGACAGTGATGGAAGTATATCTTTACTTTTATTTGACCTAAAAAATGTGGAACAATGGGCCATAGAAAATGAAATGAAATTCAGTGTGGACAAATGCTTGGTATTGCATTTTGGGAAAATAATCCCAATATAAACCACTTTATTAACAATAGTCTAATTAAGGTCTCCGCATGTGAGAGGGATATTGGTGTCATTGTTAACAATAAGTTGACATCATCGAACCACTGTATCAAAACCAAACATTCAGTTAATGTGCTCCTAAAACAAATTAGACTGACCTTTGTCATCAGGACAGAACAGTGCTTAATACCTGTGTATAGAACATATGTTAGGCAATTTCTTGACTATGGTTCCCTGTTTTGGGGTCCCTATCTCTAGGGAGACATCAATATGGTTGAAAAACTTCAGAGTAGAGCCACCAAATTGGTACCAAGTCTATCAAAGTTAAATTACCAATCTAGGTTGAAGGAAACTAGATTGCTTTCCTTATACGACAGAAGACTTAAGAGAAATATTCTTTTAACATATAAAATTCTACAATCACAGCAGCTAATGGAACATTGTGGTCTTATATTTTCCAAAAGACGAATTGTTCCTGGATCCCACAATAAACAATAGTAGTAGATTGGGCTAACACTACAAAAAGGAATAATTTCTTTACTATTAGAGTCTCTAAAGCCTGGAATTTCTTACCACAGGACATAATTGTCTCTGAAAATGTTCATACCTTTAAAATTAAACTAGACAAATGGCTATGTTCAAATCCAACTGAAGGCAAATTTCCCACTCCATGTGGGGACAATCCCGATGGGTGTAAAGCTACATTTGTCCTAACTAACCAAGTAAACCAAGAGGGCAGATTGTATAGTGCATGAATCTAGCTGTTAAAGCGTGAACTAAAACCCAGTTTTCTTAGGACGCCATGTAGGTAATCCCACCCCATCGAATCAAAAGCCTTCTCAAAATCTATGGCCACTGCAGCTGCTGGAGTGGGAGCACCATGTGCACATGCCATGAGGGAGAAAAGGGATCTGTGATAGTCAGCAGTGATTTGTCCCTTCACAAATCCCACCTGGGAGGGATGAATGAGGGAAGGAAGAAGGGCTTCAAGTCAGGACGCGAATGCTTTGGCTAAAATGTTGCTGTCCACATTGATAAAAGATATCAGCCAGTAGCTGGCTGGTGCCATGTCAAGAGTACTTGAAATTGCACACAGAATGATTTATGACTAGGGTTCCAGCATGAGTCATCCTAGTTTTAGCTTATGCTCACACCCAGGGGAGGCTAGTTTAAGAACAGGTTTCTGCCTTACAGCAGGTGATGTGCTTGACTGAAAGAACCCAGTTTTAGGTGGGGGAATTCTTATATCTAGCTTTCTAGGTGGCGATGAAACTGTCATTGCTAGGTGGTAGAGCTCTTCTATAGTATTCAGTAGAGAAAGATGAAAGAGGTTGTGGAACGGTCATACAATTTTTAAGGGGTGGCGAAACTGAGTTCTTATGGGCTCCTACCCAATTAAATCCCTAAAAGTACCCACTTTAATTTTACAATGAAAGCAAAATAAGTGATGTGTGAACCAGGGAGGTTCTCATTTTGGTTTTGGTTTTAACAAATCACTCCTGGTTTTGATTCTGTATTTTGTTTGGATATATGGCCAGTATGTATTTAGTGTAAAACTTGCACTGTACCTTCATTTTAAAGTATACAGTAATAAAAGGAAAGCATGTTATCGGAACACACCAAGGACTTCGCTGGATTCTGTCTGCCCCAGCTCACTGGAGCTGCTGAAATTAACAAAAATTGAGGCAATAACCGTGGCTGCAACCAAGCTCCATGGAGCTGAATTAACTAAACTGTAAGGACTGTGCCAGATGGGGCTGTCCGGCTAGTGTTGCTGATTGAAGATATCTTTTCTTTTGTTGAAATAAAAAAGGCGCGCTAAGTTCCTCCAGCCAAACTTGTCCTGCTTAGCTACTTAAAGGCTGCCTTTCTTGCCCTCTCTGCAATCCGAGTTCAGCGGAACTCACCGAGGACGTCGCTGGATTCTGTCTGCCCCAACTCACTGTAGCTGCTGAAATTAACAAAAATCAGGGCAATAACCATGGCTGCAACTGAGCTCCATGGAACTGAATTAACTAAACTGTAAGGACTGTGCCAGTCGGGGCTCTCCGGCTAGTGTTGCTGGTTGAAGATTTTTCATCCTCCCACCCAGCCCCTTCTTCGTGCACATTTTATATAGACTTATGCCCCCCCCCCCCCCCAGGGTTGAACTTGATATGTTTCCTAATTGCTTTTGGTTCTGCATGCCTGAGCCCAGGATTTGACTATACTACAGTATATACATGTAGTAGCCTGCATTCTACCACACTGTTTGTTCTAATCCCTGTCCATACCTATGCTTCTTCCCTGTATTGCTAGGGTGTTTCTGGTTGTGTGTTCATATCTCAATTGGGGGTTAGCCTGTGGTGACTTGCCAGCTCAGTTTTCCTGATGTTATACTAGTGGAGGTAGTGCTGGTGTATGTGGTGCATTACTGTTGTCCTACTAAGATTATTTGTCCCCATCCTGAGAAACCAGCTTTACTTGCATCCTAATCAGAGCTGGCTTTAGGGAGAGCTGTGGGCTGAAAATTGGTCTGGTATTATAACTAATGTCCCTGGACCTGCCTGAATAACCCTAGAACTGTATTTCTAATCATGCCCTCATATGGCCTGCTAGCCCCTGCCAGCCTCTTACTCTCCCTTGTCATCCTGGACTGGATCATCTCCCTCTGTCCTGCTCCTGACTATAGCAAACTAAAAGAGTGCAAGGCTCTATCCATCTCCTTCTGCTCAGCTTACACCTACCCTCCAGGGTTGGTTACACTCCTAGGGCTTAGGGCAATGGGGAACTGCTACAAGCTCATTTTCTACCTCATGGATGCACCAGGATGGCCAAAATGGCCCGCACCCTACCTGCCCTGGTACCTATGTACCTATGTAAGCTTGTCCTCCACCTGGCAGGAGATATTGAATTGAATCCTGGTCCTCTCAGTTGCAGAATCTCCTCCCCCCTTGGACCCAACGTGGAACCTGACCAAAGGGTTGAAGTTAGTTCAAATGAACATCTGCAGTCTAAGACCCAAATTGCATGAGCTCAAGGCCTGAGTTGATCTCTACTCCCCTGATGTCATCTGAGTCACAGAAACATGGCTCAAACCCTACATACATACCCATGAGATAGACAACTCTGGATACACTGTTTTCCGGAAGGACAGAATAAACAGAAAAGGAGGAGGAGCGGTTATTTATGAATGGAACTCCCTTAATGCCCTTAATATTGGTCCATCTTGGTTGGATAATAGGGATTCTGAGTGTCTTCTAATTAAGCTCACCCTGGGTGGGACCAAATCCATAACCATTGGATGCAACTACAACCCACCCAAGGCGGCTAAATGTGAACTGGAGTTCCTCATCAGGCAGTTGGCCAGTAACCCTGTGGGGGAACTTATTCTCATGGGTGACTTTAACTTAAACTGGCTAAGCAATGCAGTTAGCAAATCCTCACTTTCTGATGTGTCCCTCACACAGATTATCAGTGAACCCATGAGACCAAACACTAAAACTGGAAGCCATAATCTTCTAGATTGGATACTGGTTAACCATTCAGACAGATGCAGAGCAGCTGCCTGATGCCTGACTCTCTCAGCAATCATGCTCCCATCTTTTGCATCTGGAAGAATAAATTGCCAAAGCGTGGCTCAGTTGGTAGCACATCAGCCTCTAGACCAGAAGGTCATGGGTTCTCATCCCACACCGGGATTGGATTTGCACCTAAAAATCGCTGGCATCCAAGTGCAGTATGGGAGGGTACTGTACTGCTGGGGTGTGCCATCCTTCGGATGAGACGTTAAACCGAGGTCCCTTCTGCCCATCCTGGTGTTGTCCTGGTGGGTATCCAGGTGGAAGTAAAACAACTCAGGGCACTCTTCGCAAAGAGTAGGGAACATTCCCGGTGTCCTGGCCAACATTCCCCTTCCCATAAACCAGTTCATGCAATTATCCAGGCTGTGTGTGGGTGATGATGTGCGATATGGCTGCCACCACACATTCAGTCACTTCACTACCGGTCTAGCATTGCTTGTAAAGTGCTTTGGATGTATGAAAAGTGCTATATAAATGCTGATTCTTCTTCTTCTTCTTCTTCTTCAAATGTTCCCTGAGGATCGTACTAGCCTGGGACCTATAAAGATTTGTTCCCAATTATTTTCTCCAGGATCTGAGAGGGATACACTGGGCGGACCTCATATACCATAGGACACGACATCAGCTGCAAAACTCCTTACCCTTTCATATACCACTGGCCAGGATTTTCTTCACAAATTAGTACCCTGAAAAGATTTTTAATGGAATATCACTCCAAAAAATATGCTTCAATGCAACAACATCAACGTTTTAGTGTTAAAGGTGCCTATGATGTGATCTGCCCGTTTGCACATTTTTCTAAACAGATTACGGGGAGAACCATTGATACTATTGTGACTGAAGCTGGTCATACAATTACTGATTCTAGGCTTATCCAAAATTATGTGGCCGAGTATACTCAAAACTTATTCAGTCCATTCCCTACATGTCTACATGATATATTGACCTTCCTTAGTCCCATTTCTGTTCCTGATGTGCAACAATCAGTATCTGATATGCTTGCTTGTGATATTCAAGCACCAGAAGTAGTTGAGGTCATCACAACTCTGCGATCTGGAGTATCTCCAGGCTTGGATGGCCTTCCGAATGAGCTTTATAAATTGTTTAATATTGAGTTGAGTGTGTGAAATTGGCTGCAGTTTATAACTTCCTTTTAAAAGCTGATACTTTACAATTAGAATTTAATATGGGTAATACCTTCTATATCCATAAGAAAGGAGACAGAAAATTACTGACTAATTGGAGACCTCTTAGCCTATTGAATACGGACTTTAAAATTTTAACTAAAATTATTGCTCTCTGTCTAGCAAAGCTGGCCCCCTTGTTATTTCGGAAAGCTCAATCTAGTAATGTTCCAGGCAGAAGTATACATAATCAAGTCCTTTTATTACGGGAATTGGTGGAACACGGCAATTCAAATAGGTTAACAGGCCTCCTGTATTCATTGGATCAAAGACAGGCATTTGATTCGGTGAGTCATGACTTTTTATGGCAGGTTTTGAGACATTATAGGGTTCCTGTGACAACTCTCTCCTGGTTACGCATATTACATTCTACAGCCACTTCTATCCCTCATGTTAATGGCTGGAAGGGCCATTTGATACCTTTAAAGAGAGGTGTTAGACAAGGGTGTCCACTCAGTCCCCTTTTGTTTATCTTTTTTTTGGATCCCTTACTTCGAACCATTAATACAGCACACTATGTTAGGCCTATTTGTTCCTTACCGCTTTCTGTTTTAGCCTGTGCTGATGACATGAGTTTAATAGTAGCTGATGTTGCTTCGGCAGGCGCATCTCTCCATCTCTGTAAGTTCTTTGGTCTTGTTTCAGGAGCATCCCTAAACTTGGAGAAATGTGTCAGTCGCCAACTTGGACCTCAGCAGTCGAATGATGTAATAGTTTCCAGTACTGCACTTTGTGACACCCCTATTAAGATTTGGGGCATTCTATTTGGCTCAGGTCCTTTAGACATTCTCAACTGGACTCCCAAACTGGACCCAGCGCAGGCCAAAGTTTCTCTTTGGAACACCTGGAAACTCAATAAAAAAAAGAGGGTTTACTTGATAAAGTCTCACTTGCTCACGATTTTTTTGTTTTTGGCTTATGTTTCTCCCCTTCCCCGTGTTTTGGAAACCAAACTTCTGAGTATATTTTTTCAGGCCTTATGGGCAGCCGCCTGAATCCCATTAAGCATTCCATTACCTGCTTACCTTTCAAGGAAGGTGGTCTTAATATGATACACCATTATTTTTAGAATAGTTTATTTTTGTGACTAATCTTAAACCACTTTTAGTTAATTATGATGTGGGATGGGAATTTTATTTTTTTCAATCCTGTCAACCCTGGTTTCATCTTTGGGACCTTAACACTTTGAAACAGGTTAAACATGTATCGTCTACCCCTTCTTGTCTTCGTGATACCTTTTGCCATTTAAAATAATGGAAGATTACTAGCCATATGATTATGACTCAAAATAGGAAAGCCATTTATAATTTTTTAATAGATACCACTTGTGCAGACCTTGTAATTTTTCCCAAATGTCCCCATACTTCCTTACCTGCTTTATACACACTGTTAAGGAATCCTCGCACCCCCCAGAAGATGTGGGATCTACATTGGCTTAGTTGTCATGAACGGACCAATATTAAGGCAAATCATAAACATAAACAGTTGAATGAAAGATTGTGTTCCAGACCTTTATGTGTAAATCAGTATGAAACAATACAACACCTGTTTTTCCTTTGTTCCTATATCACTGGTTTTTGGTTATTTTTAACGAACAGATGGAAGGAACCTTTATTTACTTCTGTTAATTATGAGATGTTATTGTATGGTAGGTTTCCTTTTTTTTCTTTAACACATCTTTATTCATTTTCCAATTAACAACCAGACAAACATACAGACAGACACACATAGACCCAGTTACCCCGGGGTACACAATCCAAAACTGACTGTGTAAACTATGTACAACTTAACTATTTACATACACAGAGGAAACATCACCCCTCTCAACCTACTCCAAGCTTACTGCCTCAACACCGTAAGTTAAGATCCCCAGGCTGCTTTTAAAGCGACCTCTTTCCCCTTACTCCCTAAAAGTTATCTGCTACCCAGAGAATACTTCCCAACCTTCTTTCATGCTAAGTTCCCCCCTAGTTAAAGGTGATGCCCCTCTGTGTCCCCTGGAAAGAGAGAGAGTCCCCATCCCCCAATTTATCTAGCAGGCCCCTGGCTATTATTTACATTCTAAGTCCCAGCCACTTCCCAGACCATCCTCCATCAAGTCCCCCAGCCTTTACTAGTATTTCTAGTATTCTTTACATGTTCTATCCCAGGTTCCTCAAGCTAATCAAAGCCCAACAGACAGACCTGCATCCGGGTGTCTACCTCCTGCTGGGAGTATATTGCCTCTAGTGACGCCCATTTTTAGGATATAACCCTTTCCTCCCCTCTGAATGTAAATGCCTCTTAATTCTGTCTAAAGCCCCGATTTGATCCCTCACCCAATGTTTATACCCATACAGCTGACCATTTTTCCAATGTTGGACCACATGTGACTTAATTACTGCCGCCATCAAGGATATGTGGTACTTAGGTATAGCCCCTTCAATTTACGATAGGTCCCCTAGCACACATATCTCTGGCTTTATAAATTCTGAGTAGTCCAGCAATGGGTCCATTCATCTTTTAATTTCACCCCATAAGGGTGAGATTTTGCTACAGTTCCACAGCACATGTAACAGGTCTCCTCTCTCCAAGCCACACCTAAAACACAGGTCTGTCTGTCTTAGGCCTCTTTCACACAGTTTCACAGGGGTATAATAAAGATTTGAGACAATAAAAAGGTGTAAGCTCCTAAATTTAGGTATTACAATATATTTGCTACTCTTCCACACATTAGCCCAATCAATATTTCCCGGCGCCAACATTTTGTCCTAGTATGGCACTACTATAAGAAAAGCTTGGACCAAAAAAATCAAGAAGAACTTTATATACTTGTGACAGGACCCTAGATTTTGGGTCTATCTCCAGCCGCTCTTCCCATTTAAATGAACAGTCTGATAGGCCTCCTAACCCCTCAACTCCCCCTCCAGCATGCTCATAAGCTGTATCCTATGGAAAAAGGGCATTCCATTGCACTGCGCTGGGAGGACCACTTTGTTATCCTGAATAACATCCTCTAACTTCAAGCCTGAGACCCACCTAGACCACTTCCCTTTAAGAATCTGATTCCCTATAGCTAAGTTAGGGTTACCCAACACTGGTTGCTCTCGAGTCTTCATTTGGTCCTTCCTCTGAACCTGAGTCAAAAATGACCACCATGCTTCCGCCGCCTTCCCAGCCCTTGTTTGAACCATTTAACTATATTGGCATACATGGGCACCTCCAGGGAGAGGCCTACTTCCTTCATCATTTGGGTCTCCAAGTGCAACCATTCCAGGATATAGGCATCTCCCTCCTTAATTCTACCCCATTGGATCATAAGGCCCAACTGCCCCACCACATAGTACAAATGGAGATCTGGCAGATTAACCCCTCTATAGGGGGAAGGCAGGCGTAGATCATTATACTTTTTCCTAGGAGGTTTCCCATTCCATAAGAAATCTGAGAGTAGCTTTTTAATCCTACCAAACCAATTTTTGGGGATACTATATGGAGCTAAATACACCGGGTATAACAGCCTTGGCAGCAGATTCATCTTTATAAGCCCAAGTCTAGCCATAAAATTCAAGGGTAGCTTATTCCACCTTATTAGGTCACCCCTAATAGCTGAGAGGGTCCCTTCCATATTTGTTTCTGCCCCAATCTCAAAATTTCCTGTGATCCAGATGCCCAGATATTTAAACTTATCGGTCACCCATTGGATCCGCAGTTGAGCAAAATCTGCCTTGTGTGCATGGGGCGTCAAGGGGAGAATTTGGGTTTTGGTCAAATTCAGTTTATAATTTGAGACTTTAGCAAAATGCCCAATCAGTTCTCTAGTCCTCTCAAACCCAACCACCGGGTCCCTCAAGTGCAAAAGCACATCATCTGCAAAAACCGACAATTTTAGCTCTCGTCCCATTAACTCAAACCCCTTATGTTTCCATCGCTATTAATTGCTCTCAGCAGAGGCTCAAGGTAAATATTAAATAGCATCGGGGAGAGAGGACATCACTGGCGGGGCCCATTTTCTACCTGTATTTCCTGTGAAATATAGCCATTACATAGGACTCTAGCCATCAGAGCAGCATATAGGTTTTTAATGCCTCTAATCAGGTCTTCGGGGAAGCCCATCTTCTTCATTGTAGCAAAAGGAAAAGAATGGGAGACCCTGTTGAAGGCCTTCTCAGCATCTAATGTTATTAAGGCTAGGGGCAGTTGAGAGTCTGTTGCATAGTTCAAAATATGGTGTAACTTCCTCAGGGCATCCTGTGCCCCCCTCCCTGGCATAAATCCCACTTGCTCCTGGCTTATGACCACCGGTGCTATCTGCCAAATTCTATTGGCCAAAATTTTAGTTAGAATCTTGATGTCCTGATTCAGTAATGCTATAGGCCTGTAATTACCTGGCAAATCCCTAGGCTTATCTGGTTTGGGGATTAATGTAATGTACGCATGATATGGGGAGGATGTGCCACTCCCTCCTGCAATGTAATATTAAAGAATTCCTGGAGCATAGGCAGAAGAATGTGAATATAAGTCTGATAAAACTTTGCCGTGAGACCATCCAGCCCCGGTGTTTTGCCCACCGGTAAAGACCTGACTACCTACACAATCTCTGCAGTGCCAGTAGGAGCCGCTAGATCGTTAACTTGAGTGGAGTCAAGCATAGGTAAAGATACTCCATCCAAAAAAGCTTTGATTTCTTTCTCCCCCACCACATTCCCAATCTGATATAAATCTTTGAAATACAGTGCAAAAGTGTCTGCTAGTTCCTGGGGGTCTGTTATGAGCTTCCCTTCATGCCAAATAGCTGTCACCGTTCTGCTTGCCTCCCATTCCCTAACTCTAGCCACCAACAAACGTCCAGGGACATCTCCCATCAAAATATATTTAGCTTTAATCTTTTCTAGCCAAAAATCCACCTTACCACAGACAATGCCCTCTAGTTCCCATCTCAGGCTTTTAAGTTCCCCATCTATTTCCTCTGAAGATCCCTCCAGTGGAGCCAACGAATTGATGGCCCCTAAGAAAAATTCCTCCTTTGCCCTCCTCAGTTTATTTTTCTGAGCTGCCCGCTCCTGCGCCACTCCCTCAAAAAGTACTTTGCAAGTTGGCCATGCCAACCTCCTGTCGAGCAATGTAGGTAATATATGCTGTATAATTTCTAAAAGAGCTCCCTCAAGCTTACCCCTGGTTGCTGTTTCCGTCAATAGAGAATCATTCAGTCTCCATCGGGGTGGTCTAGGTGGGCCTGGCCTCGGTTCCCAGACTAATATAATCGGAGAGTGATCAGAGAAAGTTCCACCCTCCGTTATCAATCCCTGCATTCCTATTAGAACCTCCTTATTCACTAAAAAGAAGTCAATTCGGGATTGGGTCCTATGCGCCGCCGAGTAGAAAGTCATAATATTTCCCCCCATAGCGTGGGTCCGAGTCGGATCCACCAGGGCCGTAACCTCTAGAAATTTGCTTAAAGCAATTTGAGTCTTCGTTAGCGGTCCTCTGGAAGGAGGGATCCTATCTGCTACATTGTCAGCGTATACATTTCAGTCTCCCGCTAAAATAAGAGAATGCCCAGAGAAACTCACTATATCCCTCTCTATTGAGCCAAAGAAATCCGGGTTAGAGGGTGTCGGTCCATATATGGAAGCCACCGAAGTAGTCCTACCATACAGTAAACCTGAAATATAAATCCCTCTACTATCTTCTCTTGTAGTCACCTGCTCCACACTGAATAAGCATGATTTCCTAATTAAAATCACCACCCCTCCTGAGGCCCTTTCCTTGCCTAACCCATAGACCTGCCCCACTCAGAGTCGCCTAAGGCTATTCAGCTCCTCTGGCAAAAGGTGTGTCTCTTGTAGAGCCGCAATATGGGCCCCCATTTGGTCCAACTATCTCATAATTACCAATCTCTTATGTCTACCCCCGAGTCCTTTAACATTCCATGAGATTACTCTAAGATCCATCATAAACCATGCCAAAAACTTATTCTGGGACTGCCAACCCTTAAAACTTTGTCTGGGCCTGTCTCCTTCACTCCTGCCATAGTGGACTCTCTCTTTCCAGAACCCAAGCCCCCCCCCTTCCCCGATCCCTAGATCGCCCACCTTCCATATCTCGGATCCTCGATGAACTCCCTCTTGTGCTGCTCTCCTGCCCCCCATAATCTCAACCAACTCTGGTACCTATTCTTAACCCCTTAGAGAATCTTACCCTAATGATTATGATATTTCCCTCCAGTTGCCTCTCCCGATCCTCTCAATCTATCTAGCTTTCCACTGCATCCCTCCTCAAAACCTCGTTATGCTATTCAGAAGAAGCCTCCTAGTCGTGGCCAAAGGAAATTAGTTAGTACTACTCTAAATTCCCTTTAATATATAACAGCAGGGATTAGTCCCCCTTCCTAATCAAAGACTCCCATCCTATAGTCTCTCCATGTCCCCATCCTGGCACCCCAAAATCCCACCCCTCCTCCCCCGTACCATTCTATGACCCTTAAATACCCATTTAGTACACTGATCTTAATATTAACCCGTTTCCTAGTGTGCTCACGGTCCCTCACTCGAGGGTTATGACTCCTCCCTCGATATTATCAGCCAGGCTCCATTGCTTATATTTTATCCAACACCTTCACCAACTCTCTTTCCTTTTCTCCTAAGCCATCTGGTAGTAAGGGGCCAGGCCATTTCGGGGAACCCTGGTCAGGGGAGCCAAATATAAGGCGTATTCCCCCAGAACACTCCCTCCTGGGGTTTCAAAATTGGGAAGAGGGTAATACCTTTCTAATCTCCCTTCAGGTATACCATCCGTAACCACTCATTGTCGCTGGCTAGGCTTACATCAGGCCCCCCTGTACATAAAGCCCCCTTCAGACTCTTGACTTTTCCAGTAGCCCTCTTTTCTTTGCCCCCGCTCTGCATGTTTCACTTCCGAGCCCTCTCTTTTTATCTATACCTCCCTCTCGCTTCATCCACTGAGTGTTCTCCCGCATCCCATTTCAAGTATTTGGTAGAAACCCCAATCTTCCATCCTATTCCGGCACCCCCCACTATTTTGATCCTCTTTTATCTTTTCCTCCTCCCCTAACCCTGTATTAGGCTCTGTCAGACATTCTTCCCCCCATGAAGAACTCTTTAAACCCCATGTGTATCGAGGAAGCTCTTCCTCCCCCACTTTAATATCTTTCAATTAGACCTTCTAAACCAAGATTAGGTTCAACAAATTAAGCATAATGAACTTTAGAGTCCCAATTATTCCAGTCCAGACCTTCCCAAAAACTTTCCGTTGCCTCTGTAACAGCTCAGCTCTGTGCTCTAAACAAATAGGGGAGCTCCACTCGAAGTCCCTCTAACGCATCCTTAGCAGTAAGAAAACACTTCTCCCCTGCTTGAAGTCACACCACCAGTGTGGCAGGATACTGTAATCGAAACTTAATTCCAGTCAAGTATAGCTTCTTTTTAATTTCCAAGTATTCTTTCTGTTTCCCTCTCACTGCAGGTGTAAGATCCTGAAATAACCACAGGGTGGCACCATTCCACTGCATTGACTTCTTTTGCCATGCTGCAGATAGGACATGAACTTTTTCCTTATAATTAAGAAAGCGCACAATGATTACTCAAGGTCTTGCTCCCGGTAGTGGCACCTCCCTCAGCGCCCTGTGCGCTCTCTCTAAGTTGTAAGCTTCTCCATATGGAATGGGGCCAAACAATTTGAGCAACATGTCTTGTATATAGGAAACACAGTCTGTCCCTTCGGCCCTCTCAGGCAACCCTGCCAGAATCAGGTTATTCCTTCTGCTTCTTGATTCTTGATCTTCTAATCTCTCTCTTCCAGCTTCTTGACTTGCCTTCTAACCACCATCAGCTCCTGTTCCACTGCCGACATTTTCCTTTTCTGAGATGAGAAGCGAACTTCCGCATCCCCCATTCTCTGAGCAAGTGATTGCAGCACCGGTTTAACAGCTGCAAAGTCCACTACCAGACCCTGCAAAAGCTGCTTGATTTCCTGGATACCATCATTATTCAGATTAACTGCCCCCTCTTTTCCTGCCACCTCCTCCTGTTCACTGGGGTTGGGGGAGTGAGACTTTGGCCATTTGGAAGCGGGCGATCTCCCCGCAAGAGGCTCCACCACCTCGGATTCAATTCCACTCTATTAGCGTGGCCTAGTATTACTCCCAATCGCTAACCGCATACACAGAAACTGGCCCGCTAAGACACCAACTCGTCACTCACCGCACCACAGATCTGGCCCCGGACACTTCACCAGACCAAAACAGTCTTTTTTAGTGCAGCTCCTGTTGTTCCAGGAGGTTTTAAAGCTTTATAAAGACGCTATGGGCCTCAGAGCAGCACAGAGAACGTCTTACTAGACCTAGCTCATCATGTGATCCTTGTATGGTAGGTTTCCAGAGACCTGGAAAAAGTGGAATATTGACACTCTAAACTTATTGTTTAATATCATTAACTGGCATTTATGGACTGCTCGCTGTCTTTTCACCTTGCAGCAAAAAGATATGTCCCACCTACTGGTGGTCCAAAGTATTGAACAGGATTTAAAAGATGTTTATTTTTCTGAACTAAGAAGTTTGTCATCTGGATCATTGTTTGCTTTATGGAAATGCTTACCATGGGTGACTGATTCTGATTTTCCTGTTACATGAGCCTTTTGTATTTATTTTTGTCAATGTGATTTTGGTTTGCAGTTTCTTTGTCAATAAAAATTTCCCCTGCTCTGCTGCTGCATTGTGGCCAGTAGGGGGACCAGCCATTGAGATGGCCACTTGGTGCTTGGACTCAGAGCAGGAGGATGTCTCGGAGATAGGGGAGTTGGTCTTCCTCCCTATCTCTGTTCCACAGGAGACCAACAAAGAAAGGACCGGAGAACTACCGGGAGGAGCTCTGCTATGGAGGGATACAGGAATAGTATTGCAAGAGGATTGTTCCGTTACCTCAGGTATTGCAACCGGAATCATGACAAAGCAGGATTTGGTTTCCTTGGAGGATTTGGCTGCTCCTTTGGGGTTGCAAGTAGCTTGTGTGCAGGCTTCCCACATGGACAGTGAAGACAGGGCTTTGCTCTGCCTGGCTCCCTCGAGTCCTGTCAGTCATGGCATGACGTGGTCTGACAGGATGCTGCAGTGCATTCTGGAGCTGGGAGCAGATGAGGAAGCTGTTGGGGCTGCAGTGCAGGCTGTCTCTGGGCTATTGGGAGCAGGGGAGACTGGCAGTGTTTTGCTTCTTCGTGAGTGCCAGGAGTCTCACCTTTGCTCCTCCATACCGGCAGCAGGATCTGGTGCTTTGCCTCCAGGTGTGGAGCTCGACTGAAAGTGATGTTCACGAGTCTGTTTCTTCAGGATAGTAGGGAGAGCCAACAGCACAACACTCAGGTACTGTACATGTTCCGGTTGTGGAGAGTGGATTACAGGCACCCCAACAGCAAGTCAGGGTGGGTCATGCTATCCACAGCCCCCGTCGTGGGTTTGATTCCCACCTGTCTGCCTCAGGGTTAACTATTGCTGCAGCTCTTCGGGGCGCAGGGTGGGACATGTCCCCATTAGATGATTCCTGGACCTCCTCTGCATGACCCGGCCCCACTCCTCAAGGTGACTTATTGGATATTTCAGACCCTTTGGATGTCCCCTCAGGCTAAATTCTTTCCCAGCCCCCATCCTGGTGGGCAGGATGGGTGCAGGGTTGTGAACAGGGGTCATTGCTGCATGAAACGTTGCCTATTTTTACTACAAGGCCTAGTGCTGGGGATGTGCCTACTGCCCCTATTTTACCTGCTGTGGTTTCTAATTTGCCTCTGCCTAGTATATCACCTATAGACATGGTGGGGACAGGAGGAAGCCCTCTTCAGGCAGGTGTGCTTAGTAAGACCCCTAGGCCTGCACCTACGAATGCTTCCATCCGGGGTACAAACTCTGACTTTGCTACTTCAGCACCTGGACCATCTGTTGACCCTCAGCGGCCTAAAACTTTTGCCGGCCTATTTCATTCCCCCCTGAGCAGGCCAAGCAGCGTAATGCTGTCCGGCTTAGATAGAGGGGTGGGTTGGACACATTTCCAGATCATTTATATGTGGGGAAATATTGATTAAATCCAGTTTGCAATTTGCTCCCTCTGAGATATATGCCTTAATCCATATATCTGGTGATAATTATTTTGATATCAGCTTTAAAACTGCCTTAGGTTTAGATACTTTTTGGCATCATTATCAGGCTGTCCGTCATACTCTATTATGGTCCCCTTTTTTTGCTATTTCCCTTACGAAACCAACTACTAAGAATGTTACTGTTTTGTTTAAAAATTAGGGGGTGGCAATAGAGTACATTGTACTGTGGTTGTCTACTAAGTGCACAGTGTTGGGTTTACCTGATCCCATCATTGATTCTGAGTTTTTTTAAACAGGGGGGTGGAAACTTCAGGTAAAATTGCCAATTGTTAATGGGAGTATACAGCACTTACCAAGTTGTTTTTATCTAGGTAGGGATAGGGGTTTTGTATTTTACCCAGGACAACCAAAATCTTGTTTTTGGTGTGGGGCCCATACCCATCTAAGTACTGCTTGTAACCAGCTTAAATGCTCCTCATGTTTGGGTTCTGGACATGTGAGTCTGAATTGCCCTCACCCATCCTACCGTAATTTGTGCGAAGCAACCTCACACTCCTTTAAAGATTGTCCATGGGACTCACATAATAATCCAGCAGTGCCTGCTGACTCTCAGAATGAGACTGTAACTCAGGCTCAAAGATCTGCTCAGGCTAGGCCACAGTTTCAGCCTTTTGCTTCTGCAGTGCTCCCTCCCCCCTCTGCTCCTCCTTCTTCGCGGATTGACCTGGGGTTGGAGCCACCACCCATGACAGTACCCACGTCTACTCCAGACTTAGTGTCTGGAGAGTTGGGTTTAATAACTCCTGATACTGCTTCTACCCCAGATGTTGCCGAGGAGCAGCCCCCAGCCCCTAGCACTTTGGCTCTACCCTGTGTTAAAGACAATATGCCACACCCTGTTGATATGGATTGGGTTCTGGTGGGGAACAGGAGGCAGACAAGAAGCTGTCTTCTGAAAGGAGTTCCCCTACCTTCTGCCTCTCCCCCCGTTGATGTGGTAGTAAAAAAAACATTTTGCTGTCTTAAATAAACATAAGCAGGCGGTGGATACTGAGGAAGATTCTGATGCCTCCTCTGTTGCATCTTCCCAGGTTGAGATGTTGACTGATTCTGAACAGGTTTCTGGGGACATCCAGCTTAATAAGAAAAAAATGTTGTAAGTTGAAATCTCCAGGCAAGGGACAAGGTAGAAAAAAATCTTGAATTTACCTATGTCTGCTTTGGGGGATGTTTTATCTTCTGGTAGCTTAAATGCTAACAGCCTTAAAAATGTTAAACGGAGACAGGCTATTTTTTCCTTCCTTTCGTCCTTGCCTTTACATATTATTTTTTTACAGGACACTAGGATCCACTCATTGAGAGAGATTGGGCAGGCCTCCAGGGATTGGAGGGATGGTCTGTCTTTCTGGTCCTTGGCTGAGGATGTTTGTTCCGGAGTAGGGATACTGGTGAAGGGGGTGGACATTCATGTTACCAGACTAATTGATTTAATTCAGGGTCGGTTTCTTATTTCAGATGTCATTCTCCAACAACAACAATGGTGGTTTATTAATATTTATAACTCTCAACTTAAAACGCATGGATTCAGACCTTAAACACTATCCAGCCATTTCTTCATTCATCCAAATCAGTTGTTTTTGGAGGAGATTTTAACTGTATTTTGGCCTTGTCTGACAAAACTGGAATTACCCAAAAATTATATTCAGATTCTAACTTCCTTAACACTTTGTATGTTACTGCTGACTTATGTGATGGGGCTTCTTTTGGTATAAACCCACCGGAACACACTTTTCACCGGGGCAGATTTACCACACGGATTGATTACTTTTTTCTTTCTGATTGGTTGGCTAATGTCCAATATTCAGTTCTTCCATGTGAGTTTTCAGATCATTGTGTGTTATTGTTACACATCGGTTGTCCCAGTAACAAACCTGTGTCTCATACATTCTGGAAGGTGAATATTTCTGTTTTGGGGGAGGAAGGTGGGTGGCAGGGATTATATGGGCTTCTCCAAGACAAGGTTTCAGTATTTGACTTATACGATAACCCAACCTTTTGGTGGCAGGATACTAAATCTGTTATTAAACAATTTTGTAAATGATTTTCTAAACAAAAATCCTTGGATCGCTATTTCCAGTACCTTAAGTGCCATCGGCACTTACAAAGACTAATATCTTGGCAAACTGAATGGGGCCTGGATTATTCGGCACAGATTCGGCAGGTTAAAATTGAGATGCATTCCTCTCAGTATGAGAGGATGACATCGCTGTTTCTTGAACAAAAGTATGGGAGAAAGGGATCTGCTAAAGTAGTTAATCCCTATGATAGTAGCCACCAACAGGTTGCATCTAAATACATGCCCTCTTTGATCTCTTATTTTGGCCTCCGGTTTACTGATAATCAGAACATTTTGGAGGAGGTTTCATTCCATGTTCGGTCTTTATTTGGGCATGCTTATGAGCCAGAGACCTGGGACGGGTTTTTGGGTGCCTTAAATGTTCCTACCTTGTCCCCTGACTGTATTAAGGTTTCAAGTCAGCCCATTACTAATGCTGAAGTGGACTCTGTTATTAGCCATTTGAAAATGACCATCACCCCTGGTCCTGATGGCATTCCCAGTGAGTTTTATATTGTTACCATATTTAATGAAGGTATATAATGTCATCTTACAAGGCCTTTTGCCTATTCCTCTTGCATTTACTGATAGTTATTTAATTTTTTTTTATATAAAGAGAAAAATGATAAAGACAAGTTGGTCAACTGGCGTCCTATTAGTCTTTTAAATTCCGACTGGAAGATCTTGTGTAAGATTGTCTCCAATAGACTCTCACAGATTGCTGCCCAGGTAATTTTTTCTATGCAGACTTGTGCAATTCCAAGTCATTCTATGCTCTCCAATTTGAAAATTTTGTGGGAAGTATTTGATGGGAGTGCCACACAAGGATATGTTCTTAGTTTAGATCAGACTAAGGCTTTTGACCAGGTTCCACATAATTATTTATTTGTGGTCCTGGCAAAGTATGGGGTACCTGCGGAACTGCTGAGTTGGATTAAGAATTTGTATCAGTCTGCCTGCACAACACCATTAGTTAACGGATTGCAAGGCTCCCATATCCCTATCAAGAGAGGGGTACACCAGGGATGTACTTTAAGTTCCCTGTTGTATGTTTTTTTCTATTGATGCTCTGCTCTGGAAATTGAATGGGAAGGGGACCATTAGACATATCTCTGTAAATCCAGATCTCGCATTTCCCAGTGCTCTTGCTTATGCAGATGACATTTGCATTATAGTAGCAGATCAAGCATCTGGTGAGAGGGCAATTAAGATCATCCATTCCTTCTCCCTAATTTCTGGATCTGAGTTATATACCCAGAAGAGTGTGGGTTGTGCAGTCCATCTTCCCCCACAGATGATATCTCCGGATATTGGAGGGATTATAGTTCACTCTCAGAAAATTTGTATTTTGGGGGTTACTTTTGGTCCACCTGATGCGGCGGCATGTAACTGGATTTCAGCTATGGAAGTAGCTGAATCCAAAATTGTTCACTGGAAGCGGTTCCCTATGTCCTGCAAGAAGTGGATTTTTCTGCTCAAAACTTGCATTTTGCCTATTTTTTTTATTGATTAGTTACATTTTTCTCCTTCCCTTACATCTTGAGGCCTGTCTTTATAATTTTTTTTTTCAGTTGCTTTGGGGTAGTAGACTAAACCCTGTGAAGAGATTCATTACTTACTGGCCTATTAAACAGGGCAGTCTTCAGATGGTAAACCCGGTGTTGTTTTATTTTTCCATTTTTGTCCATGCTGATATTTTACCAAGTATAGTCAACCAGACAGATTGTTGGGCCCTTAGCTTTTACTCCCGTACTCAGTATTTTTTGGATAAATGGCAAGCCCCTGTGTGGAAACCATTTACCAGAATTCCGACTGGGACGTCAGGATACCTAAATGAAATTTTTAAAAAAGTTAAATTACGGAAAGTGTCTTATGATGTAGATTTGCTACAGCATAGAAAGCGCTCATATTCTTCCATACTGCAAACCATGTTCTTGGTGTCACCCTGTTTTGATGTACCCTGTGATACTCACTGTTTAACAAAACAATTGTTGGAAAGCAGGATTCCAGAGAAAATGTGGGATACCCTGTAGTTGTGTTGTCACAACAAATTAAATGTTTAGGGAAATCAAGCGCACAAGCAATTGTCTGAAAGGTTTTTTGTTCGGAACACATGTATATGTACACTTCAATCTATGTTGGACCTGTTTTTTGACTGTCCATATATTGTTGCATATATATATGTCCATATATTGACTCAGTTGAGTCAGACATGGGGTTTACCTATGTTCTCTGAATTAACTTATTCAGAGTTAGTTTATGGGGAATTTTGACCTGGTTGGAAATTTTTTTTTCCTGGTACATTGCGGGTTCTGTTTGCTGTCTGCAAATGGTGTATCTGGCACAATAGATGTATGTTTGTGTTGCAACAAAAAAATAGTTTCTTTGACTGACCTAAGGGAGCACATCAGGAAGGAAATTTCTAGTATTTACTGTTCAGAAAAAAAAACTTTACCTGCACCTTTAGTGGCGTTTTGGTGGAGAGCCTTACCTTATATTTTATTTGAAGGGGTTACTTGAATGATGTTTTCTGAGGGGGGGGGTGAGTTGTGGGACTTCTTTTTCGTACTATTTTCAGTTTTTTTTCTGCTTCTGTTTTAACCTGTACTGAATATATGGTTATTTTTCTTTTCTGCTCGTTGCCTGTATGTATAATGATGTAAATATTTTTTTGATTTGTCTTGAGTTTTTGTTTTCTTATATTGTTTTCCAATAAAAAAAATTCCCCTACTCTTTTCGATAAGTGCCATGGGATCTTTAACATCCACCTGAAATACCACCAATCCAGGCAGATGGGACCTTGGTTTAACATCTCATCTGAAAGACGGCACCTCAGAAGTGCAGCACCCCTCTCATGTTGCACTACAGTGTCAGTACTGGGATATTAACCCAAGTGCCAGATGTGGGAACTGAACCCACAGCCCTCTGATCTCTTGGCTTCAGAGGTGAGTGTGCTACCTACTGAGCCACTGACACTGATCAAACCTCCTACAGATCTCATCGGCCAATGAGACTCCACTTGAGGTATGTGCATCCACAAAATATCTTGAAGTGCACCTGGATTAGGAGCTAACCCTAAGCCCACACATTGAGGCAACCACCAAAATCCTCCATCAAAGAATTGGCCTCTTATACAGACTTGGCGGATTCCTCTCCAGGGAAGCCCGTATGGCTATCACCACTGGTACCATTCTCCCAGTGCTTTCTCTATGGTGCTCCCTTATTTCAACCTCTTCGGGGCCCTGATCTCAACAAACTGAGTCCTTTATCATAAAATTGCCCGCTTTGCAGCCTCTGCCCACTTCCGTGATCACCACTGCAATGTTCTCACCTCTTTGAGCTGGTCATCACTGGAGACCAGGCTTACATTCCCTACACTCTGTCTGACCTTCAAAACAGCCAAGCTCCCAGCTCCTCCTAGCCTAAATGGACTTCTCCTATTCAAAACAGCTAAACGTGACCTGAGGTATACTGCCCATCCTGTACTGGAAGTCTCCAGGACTCAAACCTGAGCTGATGACAGGTTCTTTGCCAGTTCTGACCCATCACTCTGGAACAGTCTACCCGCAGCTGTGGCTAACTGCTCTACTCTGTACTCATTCAAAACTGCCCTAAAATCTCATTTACTGGTAGTCAGTCAGTGCTGTTGCACTTGAATTGTTGGCGACCTTTACACTTCTTAGTCTTGACCTGTATTGTCCTGTTTCTAATGCTACCTGTTCTCTTTTGTTTACTGTAATGCTACTTATGTATGTACCTGTGTGATTAACTGTACTACCTTTGTCTCTTGTATGTTCTTGTATCTCTTATCTGTAATTAATTTCCGGGTCGCCCTTAAAAAGGGACTTTGTTGTCTCAGTGGGCCTACCTGGCAACAAATTTCAAGAAATAAATAAATAAATTCTTTAGAAAAACAGTTTAGTAGCATGGCAGCTAGCAAGGCCCAGCTGTTACTAAGTTCACAGAAAATCTTGTAAGGTGTTTTAGACAGTGTTATATTCAAACATTGAATAGCTCATAGCTTCATGGGCTTGTAGTCTACATTCCTAGCAGTACATGACAGAAGGCAACATGCATTGGATGATGGGAAATAGGCTGAGGTAATGTAACAGTTGAGTAGCCTCTGGATTGTTTAGTCTGTTAAGCCATTTGTGCACTGATAACAAAAGTGAAGGTGACTGAAGGGTGACAAAAGGACACAGTACATGACATGTGATGGTCTGAAAGGAAACGTATGTGTTTTAAAAGAAAGTGTAGCAGTATGCACAGAGAGTATATCTGGACCCTCCCCCCACCCTTCTGAACTGATGTCATTTTATGCTGACTTTCTCATTTATGTTCATACTGCGGTTCATACTGCGGCTGGCTTGGGAACCAGAGGCATGATGCCCATTTTAGTTCCTGTCTCAAATAACCTTTAACATTGAAGGAACCTCCATGTCAAAATCCACCTGTCCAACCCATTGCCAGCAATGGACCCCCAACGTTTCAACTAATTTTTACTGTCATTAATTATTTATGATGCACACCACACTACAATAATTTATTTACCTTTTTAATTTTTTGTATTGTTCTTAGTACGACACATAGAAACATAGAATTTGACAGCAGATAAGGACCGCTTGGCCCACCTAGTCTGCCCATTGCCCTACCTAATGAATAAGCTGCAGATCCTAGTTAACCAAAAGCCTACTTCCTCCTACCCCCCACTAGAATTGCCTTATGTCTGTCCCATGCATTCTTGAATTCCCCTACTGCTTTTGACTCTATGACCGCCTCAAGAAGGCCGTTCCATGCATTTACAACCCTCTCTGTGAAGAAATACTTCCTCACATTACCTCTGAGCCATCACCCCCTCTATCTTTAAGTTGTGCCCCCTTGTTCTTGCACATCTCTTTTTCTGAAAGATGCTACCCTGTTGGACTTTGTTGATTCCCTTGAGGTATTTGAAAGTTTCTATTAAGTCCCCCCCCTTTCCTTGAGGCTATACATCTTAAGCTCCTTTAGTCTTTCTTCATATGTCTTCTGGTGCAGACCCTGCACAATTTTGGTTGCCCTTCTCTGAACAGCCTCCACCCCGTCTATGTCTTTGTGGAGATGGGGTCTCCAGAACTGTACGCAGTACTCCAGATGTGGTCTACCAACTGTCTGTACAGAGGGCCAACAACTTCCTGTTTTCTACTGGTGATGCCTCTCCTGATACATCCCAGTATCCCCCCAGCCCTCCTTACAATAAAAAGGTTTTGTCTAGTACCTAAACTGGACCTTCTCCAGGTCTGGGTCATGCAGCACCATTCTGATGTCCTTTCTGTGGTTGGGACCTGGCTCTCCCCCAAGGTATCTGACTCCGCAGTTGCCCTGGATGGTTACATCCTTTACAGGGATGACTGGCTGGGGAAAATTGGAGGAGTTATGCCATTTGCCTAATTAACTCTCTCCATGGTCTTGTCCTTCCATATTTTGTAACTGGGCATGAAGCTCAGGCTTTGGCCATCAAAATGTCAATTGGTCAGCAGGGTAAATCGCTTATAGCCCTAACAGTCTACATCCCATCCCGCAGTATTACAGTTAGGTTCAGTCTTATCCTTGACTAGGTCTCCAGTCTACCCAGTGGATCTGAGGATGTCCTTTTGAGTGACTTTAACATTAACTGTCTGTCCACCAAATCAGCTCCACTCTGGGATGCAGCTGCTGCCATATATCTCTCCCAACTAGTCTCCTCCCTCACCAGAATCAACTACAGAACTGGACATAGCTCTCTATTAGATCTCATTCTCACCAACCGCCCTGAGCGATTCTGTAGTGTAACGGTTTTACCTGACTCACTAAGTGACCACTCTGCAGTCTCCTGCCATTGGTCTAACTGGTCTCCCAAACTCCCTGTCAAATCACCGCTACGTCACTCCCCAAAGAAAGGTATGCTAAGGCAATTCCAGGCCTATCTGACTAATTGTGACTGGTCCCTAATTGTCACTGCCACCAATACTGATCAAGCCCTAACTCACTTCATCTCTACCTTCAACAAGGCCTGTGATATCTTTGCCCCCTAAACCAAGATGAATACGAAATGGAAATCCCATCCCTGGATCACCCCTGCCCTGCTTAAAATTCATGGCCTCTAGAGACCACCTTTGTCATGTTGCACATGCCACCGGTAAGCCAGCAGATTGGCAAAGGTACAAAATGGTAAGGAAAAATTGCCCACTTCCAGGAGAGCCTCTCCTCAACCTTGGGAAATGGAAAACAAATTCTGGGGGAATATCAAAGACATTACTGGCAAGCCCAGTACCTCCCCCCCTCCATGCTTACCCTAAATGGCTCTGTCTCCCAAGACCACCTCCTTATCACTGACTCCTTCAACACCACATTCATGGACCTCAGCGCCATCCTCCCCCGACTTTTTCACTAACACCCCATCCAACAATATACAACCCCGCCAGTACCTGATAATACCCCCTTCCATTTCAGGACATTCCCTTGGATGCTAAAACCTACCTACTGCATGTACTGGATAAGTCCCACTACAGTAGTGACACTCTAGATTTGAAACTCCTGCACCAGGCCCTAGATGCAGACATGTGCACAAGAGTGGTAGCAGGGAGGAGGCAGGGAACTACAGACCAGTCAGTCTTACCTCAGTATTGGGCAAGATTTTGGAGGCACTCCTTAACGAAAGGATAGTACAACACCTGGAATCCATAGGTACACAGGATCCAAGACATCATGGGTTTACAAAAGGAAGGTCCTGTCAAACCAATCTCATAGATTTCATTGACTGGGTAGCCAGAGTGGTGGACCAAGGGGGAGCAGTTGATGTCGCCTACCTTGACTTCAGCAAAGCTTTCAATATTGTTCCACATAGAAGATTGATTAATAAGCTGGGTAGGCTCAGTGTGGGTCAGAAGTTGGTCAACTGGGTGGCAAACTGGTTGACGGGCAGAAAAGAGAGAGTGGTGGTAAATGGTATGCAGTCAGAAGAGATGCAAGTCACAAGTGGGGTACCTCAGGGATCAGTCCTGGGGCCAGTCCTCTTCAATATCTTCATCAGTGACACTGCAGATGAACTGGAGAATAAGGTTTGTCTGTTTGCAGATGACACCAAGATCTGCAACAGAGTAAATGATCCAGATGGGGTGAGCGAAATGAGAAGAGATCTGGATAAACTGGCAAAATGGTCAGAAGAGCGGCAACTGGAGTTTAACGCAAAGAAGTGCAAGATCATGCACATAGGGAAGAGAAACCCAGAAGCCACCTATAGGCTGGGAGGGAAGTTGCTGGCAGTCACAAGGTAAGAAAGAGACTTGGGCATCATCATCACAGATGACCTGAAATTATCCAAGCAGACCACTAAAGCAGTAGGTAAGGCTAGAGGGATGTTGGGGTGTATTAGTAGGGGTATCACAAGTCAGAAGAGGAGGCAATAATCCTTCTTTGAAGACACTGGGTAGGCTCCATCTGGAGTACTGCACGCAGTACTGGAGGCCCTCACCTTCACAAGGACATTAACCAAATTGAGGCAGTCCAGAGAAGGGCAACCAAAATGGTGCAGGGACTGCATCAGAAAACATATGAGGACAGATTAATGGAGCTCAATATGTATACCCTAGAGTAAAGGAGGGAGAGAGGTGATATGATCGAAACATTCATACACCTTAAGGCCATTAACAAGGTGAAAGAGTCTAACATGTTTCAATATAAGAAAAATAGCAGGACAAGAGGACACAGCATGAAATTAGAAGGAGGCTGATTAAGGGGTAATGTGAGGAAGTTCTTTTTCACAAAAAGGATGGTGGATGCATGGAATGGCCTACCTCAGGAAGTGGAGGATATGAATACAGTACAGGGCTTCAAACAGGCATGGGATAGGCATAAGGGAACAATACAGATGAGTATGAATAAATAGGTCATTGACAGAGCAAAGGCTGATGGCACATTCATAAGGCAGAGAAAGAAATGGGCAGACTGGATGGGCCTTGCGGTCCTTATCTGCCATCAACTTCTATGTTTCTATGTTACTTCCTCTCACCAATCTGTTAAACTGCTTCCTCTGCCTTGGTCAGTTCCCCAACTGTGGAAGGCTGCTGTAGTGACACCTGTCCACATAAGTGGTGATAGAATCATGTGCAGCAACTACCGCTCAATCTCTGTCCTCCCCCCACTATCAAAAGTCCTTGAAAAGATCATCTCTGATCAATTATCATCTACCTTGTGAAGTACAACTTCTTATCCCAGCAGCAACACAGCTTCAGAAAAGGTCACAGTACCACCACTGCCCTCTTGGAATATATGAACTCTATCTACAAAGCCCTTGGTCTAGGCCACCTGAGTGGGTCTGTTTACATAGACCTGTCAAAAGCCTTTGACACTGTCAATCACTCCTTCCTTGTTGCTGCTCTCCCTTCCATTGGCCTATCGCATGAAACCACCACCTGGTTCACTGACTACCTACATGGGCATACCCAGCGGGTGAGAATCCATGATACCCTCTCCTCTAGCCAACCTGTTCACTCTGGTGTTCCCCAGGGTTCTATTCTTGGTCCTCTTCTCTTCAATCTTTTTCTCCACTCCCTCCCACTCATCTGTTCCAGCAATCTGCTTCTTTATGCTGATGAAGCGGTCATCTATGCTAGCCACCCTGACCCCCTCCCCCGTGAGAATGCCATTCAGGAATGTTTTACTGAAGTTAAATCCTGGTTTGCTGAACATAAACTAATTATCAATTACAAAAAGGTGAAGGTAATGTTATTTGCCAACTCTCAAAATAAGTACAGCACATCTCACTTCAGTATCCATAATGATCTCCAACAGCCATTGGAACAAGTTCAAAGCTTTAAATACCTTGGGGTGACCCCTGACAGCTCCCTATAATTTTGGGAGCATGTAAGCCAAATCTGCAAAGTGGCTGACATCAGGATTGGGCTGCTTTTTAGGCACAGGAAATGCTTGACACCCAATGCCCTCCAGCTGGCTGTAACCAGTTCTGTTCTTTTTCAGTCATTGACTATGGCCTAGTTATCTATGACACTGCCAATTAAACTGTCCTTAATAGAATTAAGATTACTCTTAACAAAGCCTGTTGACTGGTTACTGGTGCACAAAGACCCACACCTGTTACCTATATTCGAGCGCTGGCTGGCTAAACCTTAAAGGGAGGATTTCTTCTCAGTCCTTTCTATTAGCAAAGATCACCCTTGGCCCCACCCCACCTTCCCTCCAGTCTCTTCTTACTCTTGCTGTCACTCACAGAAACACAAGGAACTCCTTTAAACCTTCCTCCTTTGTCCCACACTGCAGGACATCCCTTGGCCAGCATGCCTCACAGACACCTGAGCTTCTAAACATCTTTCCCACCACAGTATCTGCAGAGCATAAGTTAGGACCCTTCACATCTAAACTATGGCAGCACCTTCTGGCTGGTTGTTCCTGTGACTGTACTTAATCCTCCACCCCCTAACCCCCACACCTTGACAATGGTCTCCTGTCATGTTTAACTTGACTATGTCCTTTTAGAATGTTACTTGTGTCTTATTGTTTATCATTTGAAATGAGCAGCTGGGTATTGTACTCCCCCTGTTGTGTTTATTATCTCATTCCCTTTGTATCAGCCTTGATTTATTTTGTACACTGAAGCTAGGTTTTTGGATACATCTCTGCTTGTACACTGCTATCTATTACTATAAGCACTTGACTCAGAACTGCTCTTGTATATTGTCTGCCCTTCCCCCTGTTGTTTTTCCCTCAAACCATTTTTACTTAATTTCCATTGCTATTCTTAGTTCTATTTTTGTATTACTTGTAACACATGTTCTTATTGTCTGCTTTTGCCTCTGTTTCTATTGACTGATATGGAGCCTTTGTAAATGAGTCCCTGACTCAAAGGTTTGTAATTCTGAGACTCAATAAATAAATAAAATAAATAAAAAATAAATTATGAACACAGGCTGAGGTAGCATTGTGAAAGAGAACACTTTTTGTGTGGTGTATTATATATAGAGGATTATGTATGAGCAATCATACATAACAAGGATATTCTTGTATCGAGAGGTTTTCCTGGTAACAGATGACATCAAGAGCATAGTTCGAGAGGTACTCTGTTACCAAGGGAACCTCAAGATACAAGAATTTACTTGTTTGTGTATGACTGCACATACACAATCTTTTATAGTGTATGGGCAGTCACAGCATAGAAAATCACACAAAACCAGCTGGAGACGGCAACAGAGAACAGACATTTTTACATTTTCTTTTTTTTAACTGACACAGTGTGCTGCAGATGTTTCTGCAAGTTCAAGTTTAAAAAAAACAGCAACTTCCAGCTTAACTGGATTGAGGAAAGCAACTATGTGGCAGCATTCCAACTTGTTATGCTGCAGTAGTGACATAGCTAGTACAGCATTACAGCTGTGATGACATCGCTACTACAGCATAACAACTCCATTCTAGTTAAGGATTTCTATTCATAACAACATTCTACCATACACTATAGCATATTCTTTTTTTAAGTAATTTTTTTTCTTTCATACATGACTATTCCTTCAAGAATAGCAGATCAGTTAAAACTCAGGATGGAGTTATATTCAGGAAGATGCTATCTAAGAAATACTGAGATTTGGCATTGGGTACATACTGTATAGCAGTTAATATTAGCACCTGATATATTTAGCGCGATGACTCAAGTTATACATATTAGTGCCTGATATATTCAGCACTCAGTGCTTACTGCTGCAGTACAGTTAGCATGGCAGATTATATTAGCGGTTTGTTTATATTAGCTGTTCTTTGCTTTCAGCTAATATAGCTAATATAAACAGAAAGCTAATATAATCTGCTATTCAGTAATTGGAAAATGTTGAAACCAGGAAGTGCTGTCAATAGTCCTTTACAAATTTAAGTTGACGTTACAAATAAAAGACTGAAGAAAAAAATACATTTAAGTGTGAGTGTGAAATTCGTTCATATGTCCCATACAGTCAGAAAGTAGCCCCTAGCTTTTCTAGTCGTGGCTATACAGTAGTTTACTGGAAGAAATAAATTGGTGACAGGCATGAGGCAGGAAATGAATGACATGAGAGACAGGCTGAATCAACATTCCTCTAGTAATACTGTTCTTCAACATCACTGCCAATAGGCTTATCATCACTACTTTCTGAACAGTATTTTGGAAGTGCCCCTGAGTATCCAGCAAATACAACATAGTTCAGGTTAATAAAAGTTAGAATTTCAACATTTTCTGGAAGGAGTTTTCTCCTCCTTTTACTAGAAACATAGCCAGCAGTGCTAAATATTCTTTCTGAACAGACACTAGTTGATGGGCACCTTAGATAGTAGAGGGCCACTTTTTGCAGTGTTGGCCAGATTCTACCCTTTTCATGTCAATTTTGAAGTGGGTCATCTCTCTTAAACATTTATTTCTCTGGGATGCTTTAAGAAGTCATCAACCATGCTGCTTGCTGAGTAGCTTGTGATGGAAAAAGTAACAGCACTGTCTTTCTCTGTGTCATCCAACCCTGCCCAAATGTCCTTTGGTGCACCAGACAAATTGTCCCTTGGTAACAATTCATAATGCAAGAATTTCTTGTAATATTTTTCTTCTATCTTCACTGGGATTGTTTTTTTCCGGAAAGTGGCATGGCTATTTTCATGATCAGCAGATGCATCACTTTTAGTTGGAGTCTGTTGTAGTTTTTAGAGCAACTTTATTAATGGGTGATTCTTATGATGGTTGAGGTGTACTGTACCAGATTGGAGAAGACATGGCAAAATGGTTTTGAAAAAACATTATTGCTATATCATAATGTTCAAATTCTAATATTAATAAAGGGGAGGCGGGGTGGGCAGAGGGTGACAGTGAAAAGGTAGAGATACTAAATGAATACTTTTGTTCAGTATTCACAAAAGAAGAGAAGGGTGACGTACCTAAACCACACAATAGAAGCACTCTGGATGGGGGGGGGTGATACCAGTCCATTCACAGAAGAAAGGGTTCTGGAAGATCTCCTAAAACTCAAAGTGGACAAGGCAAAAGGGGCCTGACCTCATTCACCCCAGAATTTTAAAAGAACTAAGGGAAGAAGGAGGGACACCACTGACTACCCTTTTCAATAAATCATAGGAGGATGGTGTGGTACCTGAGGACTAGAGGAAAGTGGATGTGATTCCCCTTCACAAAAGTGGGAGCAGACAGAGTCAGGAAACTATAGACCTGTTAGTTTGACCTCAGTGGTAGGGAAAATTATGGAATCACTTCTGAAAGAAAGAATTGTTGAGTATCTAAAGGCCAGTGGGGCACAGAACCCAAGGCAGCATGGATTTATAGTGGGAAGGTCATGTCAGATGAACCAAATAGATTTCTTTGACTGGGTGACCAATGTAGAGACTAGGGAGGGCTGTGGACATGGCCTACCTAGATTTTGGCAAGGCATTTGACACAGTCCCACACAAAAGATTAATAAGCGTTAACCAGCCTGGTGTGGGTCCCAGGGTGGTAGCCTGGGTAAAAAAACTGGCTGAACAACAGGATGCAGAGGGTAATAGTAAACAGAGTCCACTCTGAAGAAAGGGGGTTTACTAATGGGGTGCTGCAGGGTTCAGTAATGGGGCAGGTCCTCTTTAATGTCTTTATAGGTGACATTGCAGAGGGACTGGAAGGAAATGTATGCCTCTTTGCAGACGACACAAAGATCTGCAACTGGGTTGAGTAATCAGCTAAGGGAATATCTTGACAATGCTAACCTATTAAATCCATCTCAATCTGGATTCAGGGCCAAACATAGCACTATCACTGCATTAGCCAAGGTCACAAATGACTGGCAAATCGATTTGGATAAAAAGAATAATGTCTGTGCAGTATTCCTGGACCTGAGCAAAGCATTCGATACTGTGGACCATGAGCTGCTACTCTCATCCCTGCACTCCCTTGGCCTAGATCCACCCTCCCTTAAGTGGTTCAGATGCTACCTCTCTGGTAGGTCACAGCAGGTAAAAGCTGAAGGTGACCTATCCCCATTAAGACCACTGTCAAGAGGAGTCCCCCAAGGCTCTATTCTGGGTCCTATCCTTTTCGCCATTTATATAAATAACATTGATTCAACCCTTACCAAATCCTCAGTACACCTCTTTGCTGATGACACTGTTCTGTATGTCAGCAACCCTTCATCTACAGTTGCTCATGAAATCCTACAGACAGAATTCTCCTTGTTACAACATCAGCTATTTGAGAAAAAGCTTCTGCTAAATGCAAAGAAAACTAAAGCAATGATGTTCACAACTCAAAACTCCACCAGCACATCCTCTTCAATCACTCTCCCCCAGCTATGCACTATACTTGGAGAAAATCTGGAGTATGTTGAAAACTTCAAATACCTAGGTGTGTGGATTGACAACCGACTCGACTTCACTCATCATCTAGAAGAACTGTTAAAAAAGCTTCACCAAAGGCTTGGCCTCCTCTATAGATTAAAACCCTTCCTTAACAGAGACTCAAAGATAAAGTTAGTCCAGGCCATCTTTCTATCAGTTATTGACTATGCAGACTTCCTTAATAGTCACTGCCCCATCTCCTACCTTCACAAGTTGGATACCTTATATCATAGAGCAGTAAGGTTCATTACAGATGTGCCATATAATACCCACCATTGCTCTCTTTATGACGCAGTTGGATGGGTTCCCCTTCATATCAGGAGGAGCAGAAATGCAGCTCTATGGATTTACAGAGCTTTATCAAAAAAACTCGCAAACTATATCCTGGACTGCTTCAAGCAGACCACTCCTAGCTCCTATGCCCTAAGAAGCACAATATCATCCTGCTCAAATTGCCCAAAGTCAGCACCAGACTAGGGAGGGCAGCAATCAGCTATTCTCTAGCTATAGCATGGAACACCCTACAAAAATCCCTAAAACTGTCCATTATCATTCCATTTGCATCCTTTAAACAGCATTGTACAGCCTTCTTCACAGAGAAATGCAGTTGCTACCGCTAGAGCTAGATTAGTCACCCTACAAATCTGGCTTCCAATCATATATGGCATATTCCTTCCAGTCAGACACCCCCAGCTTATGGCACCCAATAATACCTTCACCATCCTAGTATTCATTATGTTGTGTGTCTGTCATGGCCCCCATTGGGATATGTATGTACTGTACATTCTGTAGATATTAGCTTAACCTTCCTTTAACCGAGTTTTAACATGTGAATTCACTGTACATCACTGTGTTATAAACATTATTTTTCTCTGTATGTATAACTGTCTTATAAATCATATGATGTATTTGCTGTGTATCAACTATTGAACCTTGACCTTATCAGGTCCATCTTGTAAATGAGCCTTGCTCAATGATGTTCGCCTGAATAAATAAAGATTTGATTGATTGATTGATTGGTTGATACACAAGGTGGGGGTGGAGAAGGGACTTGGCAAGGTTGGAGGAATTGTCAAACGTATGGCAGCTTAGATTCAATGCAAAGAAGTGCAAATTAATGCACCTTGGAAACAAAAACCCAGGGGAAGAGTACATAATGGGGGGTTACTAACAACAACAAAAATGGAAAGGGACCTGAAGTAGTCATATCAAATGACCTAAAGGTAGGCAGGCAATGTGAGAAGGCAGTAAGGAGGGCTGGGATGCATAGGGAGAGGCATCACCAGTAGAAAACAGGAACTTGTCATCCCTCTGTACAGACAGTTGGTGAGACCCCATCTAGAGTCCTGTGTGTAGTTCTGGAGACCCCATCTCAGCAAGGACATAGACAGGATGGAGGCAGTCCAGAGGAGGGAGGGCAACTAAAATGGTGAAGGGTCTGCACCAGAAACCATATGAAAAGAGACTAAAGAAGCTTAATATGTATACCCTCGAGGAAAGGAGGGAGAGGGTGCACATGATAGAAACTTTCAAGTACCTCAAGAGAATCAGCAAAGTCCAAGAGGGTAGCATCTTTCAGAAAAAGAGATGTGCAAGAATAAGGGGGCATATTTTGAAGATAGAGGGTGGACGGCTCAGGGGCAATGTGAGGAAGTATTTTTTCACAGAGAGGGTGGTGGACACATGGAACAGCCTTTCTGAGGAGGTTGTGAAGTCAAAAACAGTGGGGGAATTCAAGAATTCATGGGACAGACATAAGGCAATTATAGCTATCCTCCCACACCTCAGTGAACACCTGCACTGCCAACGGACAGGTGTGGTCAATCCCAAGGGTTAGAACCTCCTTAGCCCAAATGTCATTCCCACACAGGGCCGCAGTCTGGTACAACAAACTCCCCTCTGATGTCTCCTCCATCTCCAAATTAGGACCTTTCAAGTCAGCCCTCAAGGAGCACATTCTTGCTTCACGGCACTGCCAATGTACCAGCTAGTTCCGGGTCATCTATCCATCATCTTATGGCACCACCCTGCCACTGAGCTCCTACCGATAAGGCTACCAAACATTACCTATTAACAATGCCTCCTTTGGCTGCACTCCAAGATATCTGTCTAATTCTCTACTTTGCTGTAAATATCAAACCTGTTACTCCCTCCCTCCCTCTATCAGCAAACTTATTGTTCTCTTGAAAACTGTAAAATACAGCTCTCGCTAACATGTTCAATGCAATGTATAGCTGATCTTGATTCTGCAATATTGTATAACTGAAAAAACTGTAACCTTTAGCTGCCATTCTATGTCTATATGTATTAAGTGTTTGTATTTTTTTTCTGATGCGGAGCCTTTCTAAATGAGTCCCTGACTCAAAGGATATAATCCTAAAGTCTGTTAAATAAATAAATAAATAGTGCAGGGTAGGAGGAAGAAGGCTGTTGGTTAACTAGGATCTGCAGCTTATCCAATAGGTAGGGAAATGGCAGACTGGGTGGGCCGAGCAGTCTTTATCTACCGTCAAAGTCTATGTTTCTATGTTTCTATTATGGCAATTCTGTAGTCCATTTCCAAAGACAAAGACATCTTATGAGCAAGAGTGACACATATGCGTGCACCGTGCTCTTCATGTGTTTCTCAGAATCTTTCCAGTCTTTCTATGACAAGATGTATCAGTAGAATGACTTGACTTACGGTCATGATGGAAATGTGAAAGGAAAAGTGTGACCCACTGGGACTTAAACCCATGCCCCTGGTGTACCGTGCCAGTGCTCTAACCACTAAGCTATGGGCTCTCATGATTAGCACTAGGCCTCTGGGCTTTCCCTTCAGTTACACACATTCCTTTCTATGTGTTGCATAATCTGCAGCTAAGCACATGTCAGAGAGGCAACCAGATAACTTTCTCAGTACAGTAGAGCCACTGCAAGACAACTTTAAATCATGATGGAAATGTGGGCTTTCCCTTCAGTCACACACATTCCTTTCTATGTGTTGCGCAAACTGCAATTAATGACTTATGGTTAGGGACTTATGGTTGCACTGTCAGCACTCATTTCATGTGTTGCTTCCTCAAATTACTGTAGCAACTGACATAAGTAAGATACAAGATTCTGCTGTCCAGAGGTGAGTGTGGCATCCCCTTTTGCTACAGCCTAGTCCATGGTGTACTGCTACACTGCTTTGCATTGTTCTTGGAGCCTCTGCAACATGTAAAAGGTGGAGTTCCACCTGAGGGCAAGCTCGTATTTTAGCCGGCAAATCAATAAGTTATTCTGTTGTTGCAGATCCCATAATGTTTTACAAAACTTTTGCAGAGTGCCTGAAATGACCACATATCTTTCGTGCTTCACCCAGCATTTTCTGCACACTCCTGTCTTCACTGATGAAGTTCTGTGCCACTAGACTGAGGGTTTGTGCAAAGCATGGTATATGCATAAACCTACCATCCTTAAATACTTTCACAGTGTTAGCTCCATTGTCTAAAACCACAAATCCAGGGGAAAGGCCATTCAGAGAAAACCATTCTGAGAACAGTTTCTTTAACTCCTGTAAGATGTTCACAGCACTGTGATATTCCTTTGTCAAAGCTTATACAGGTGGTGACCTGTGTTTGAGAATTTTGAGGATTTTTGCTTGTCCCTAGTGGTGCCAGAGAATGCTGCAGAGGAAAATGATACCCAGCAGGCACTGGGAAATGATAGTTATGTAGTCTACTGTTTGACCACTTGTCTACATATCTGTGGTTATATGTGTTTCTTTAATAACCAATGACTGCAAGGCACTGTTTACCTTTTGGTGCAGTTCCCTATAAACAGCCACAGTCTTTCCAGAGAAATGTCTGTGATGGCAGCTGGTACCGAGGGGCAGCAACTTTCATCACCTCCCAAAAGTCAACACAGTCAGCAATAGAAATGGGATGCAAGTCCAGTACAATCATTGCAAATACTGCTTTATTTAACTGCTGAGCAGCTGGATGGCTTTGGTCATATTTAATTCTCATTCCAAGGCTGGATGTATCATTAACTGTTGCTGAGGTGTGACTGGAACAATGAAAAAGGCTGGTGGAGACAAAGAAGAAGAACTCTTTTTGTTTTCAGTTGGGGAGCTTTCTGATTCTGACAAAGACTTAGCAGATAAAGGGAGTGATGCATTCAAAGCCACATTCGGTGTCTGAGGGGTTTTGTGCTGGATATGGAAAACCTTACCTTTACCCCTAGTTTGTGTACCGCTGTCCATCTGTGCAACTTCCTCTGGCATGTCACCTTATGACTTATTCCTGGCCCACTGAAGTGGATGTATTAACTATAAATGTCTTACTAAGGTTAACGTGCCAAGGTTGCTCGCCTGCCTTCCTCTACTGAAAGAGGCCTTACATAAACAGGATATTGCTCACATGCTGTTCATTGGGTCAAATTGAAAAAACAAAGCATAAAAAAAAACTCCTAGCAGAAGGCGTGCCTGTCTATATTTTTTTGTTACTGGCATTGCAACTTCTGAATCATCATTCAGCATGTCTATGTTAACGTCTATGTTTTCCTCAATGGCCTCAGTAGATGACAGGGTGTGAGGCTGCTCCTCAGCATGGGAGACAGACACAAGATCCTTTGCACTTTCTTTTCACTGCCCCCCTAATAATCTTTCCTCTGAGGATCTTCCCCAGGTTTTTGGTCTGACATCTCACAACAGCAGGTTCCTCTGGCTCTGAGTCCTCATCATAAGAGTCCCCATCAAGCACTGCCTCTGTTTCAGGAATTACAGAGGCTGCAACAGATGGCAGCAGCCACAGTTTGTCTGGGACCATCCTCCCTTCGCCTTCAAGGATCACCCACCCACCCGCCCCGTAAAAGCTGGGTAGTGGGGTCAGGTATTTAGGAGACCTCCTTTGATCCATCATGGGTGACTGCACTAGGATCGGGGAGTGGCTTTTCTCAGTTTTCCCTGCAACAGAGTTTTTCCAAGGTTGGGGGAATCCTCCATGGCACACTAGGTCTTGCACCAGGTGGCATGAGGGCAGGGGGAGGAAGAAAGTCCAGCCGTAGAGTGTGTCCTGTGGCATGTTTAGTGCTTGATGCTTGTTGCGGGGAATCAAGAAGGCCCGGGGAGGGCACAATCTATCAAGTGTGCAGTAGAGGGTTTTGGCAAGGCTGCAGGTAGGCCATGCTCCCCAAGGGTCACTAGTGATTTCACCTCACTCCAGCCCCCCTCAATATAAATCTCATGGGCCTGGCTCACCTCATGATCCACCTCCAGCAGGTACAATTATACTGCAAGGCTAACAGAGCCTGACAGGGTGGCCGAGCAGCCTTGGCCGTTATGACCAAGGGCAGTTGATCCTCCTGGGTGCACATGCTGCTTTCAATCTGGATTGTAATCAATAAACACATGGCTGTGGCCTTTTCCTCCAAGACAGGTGTCTGTGTTTTCTTTCCAGGGAAGGTGGGGTCATGCATGGGTAACAGATAAGTACTCATTGCCATTGCTATCCACATGATCCGACTCTGAAGAGCTCACAGAGTAATAAGAAATTGTAGAATCTTGAGAAAGTGTCACATTGTTTGAATGTAAGTAAGTAAGTAACACTTTATTTATGAGCACCCTATTTCTGAGGCTCAGTGTGGATTATAATATATAAAAATACTGATAAAATAACAGAAATCTTGAATCAAACTAAAGAGTACCAGTTACAATAGAGTAAAAATCAATTATATTCATCCACCAGTATAGGACAGATCCCAAAAGCCTCTTTAAAAAGATGTGCTTTCAGGCCCTGCTTGAAGGCCTCCAGCAAAGGGGCCTCATTCAAAGACCTAGGAAGTGAGTTCCATAGGACTGGCACAGCAACCGAAAAAAAAAAAAACAGATGTTTTAAGCTGACCCTGTGAATTGCTAGGAGGCCATCCTCAAGAGAACAGAGGGAGCACTGAGGGTGGTATGGAGTCAAAAGATCAGTCAGGTAACTTAGGCTGAGACTCTATAGGGCTTTATAGGTAAGAAGACCCACCTTAAAGGAGATTCTCCACTTCACTGGCAGCCCCAGTTCACGCAGTACCAGGGTCACACAACATGGCCTCTGAAGGCCAGTCAGTAATCAGGCCACACCAGCTGTAGATAACACATGACTCCTCCACTAACCCCAAAATAAAGAGCATTGTAGTAGTCAAGACATAATGTCACAAATGCATGCACTGGTGAGGGTAGGTCATCTAGCAGGATAAGTGTTTTAATCCTGGTGATATTTCTCAGGTGATAAAAACCACTCTGGTTGATGGATGACACCTGAGTAGTGCTGTGTGGAATGCAGAAATCTGCTGGTGAAATTAACATGGAATGACCCTTCTGCCATCAAAATTTCCACCGGAATTTTGCTGGTTCTTCTGCAGAATTCCACCTATTGTAATCTGCTGAATGATATTCTGTGGAACAGCATTTTTCCAAAGAAAATTGTTCCACAACAATTTCCATAGAAAATATTGAGAGCCACGGAACAGCATTTCTTCCACGGAAAATGATTCTGTAACTATTTTCTGCCGCAGAATTCCACCATTCCATTTCTGGTGAAATGTGTCAGAACTGCGGTGGAATTTTGAAAATTCTGAGGAATTTCATTTCACCAGAATTTGAAAATTCTACACAGCACTTCACCTGAGCCTTGAATGTCAGTCCATCATCCAAACTAATGTCCAGGTTCTTATGGCTGCATAGTGGAGATTTATATGATGTCTTGATATTACACAGAGAGAGAAGGGGGCTCCAGAAGCACATCACTGGATTCTGAATGAAGCACAACAATTTGGAGTTGAAGTACAATCACTTCACTACTACAGTGCTGTTCCTTTGTGTCTCCCACCTCTCCTCTGCACCATTTTGTTGTTGTCTGACACTTCCAGTTCCCTGTTGTGGACAAAAGGTTAAAAAAAAACATGTGCCCCACTGTCCAATCATTGACCACCTGTTTATATAATGTTTCCCTGACATTTAGTGCCCCCCCACCCTCCGATCCCCTCTCCCTTCTGGTTCCCTGTTACAGACAAAAATATATAAGAAACAAGATAGAGCTACGTGTGCTCCGCTGTCCGATTGCCATCCTCCTGCTTATGTATGTTTCCCCTGATGTCTAGTGGCACCCCCACCCTCTGATCACTGTTCCTGATAATATTTTCCTTGGTGTCTAGTGGCATCCCCCATCCTCTGATCCCCATTCCCTGTAATGTTTTCCTTGGTGTCTAGTGGCACCTCCACCCTCCAATTGTTGTAATATTTTCCCTGATGTCTAGTGGCACTCCCCACCCTTCGATCACCATCCCCTGTGATGTATTACCTGGTGTCTAGCAGCCCCCCCACCCTCTGATCCCCATTTCTTATAATATTTTGCCTGGTGTCTAGTGGCAACCCTCATCCTCCATTCCCCATTCACTGTAATATTTCCCTGGTGTCTAGTGGCGCCCCCCCACCCTCTGATCCCCATTCCCTATAATGTTTCTCTGGTGTCTAGCAGCAATCCCCACCCTCCGATTGCCATCCCTGTGTGGGACCTGTAATAAATAAAACCATCCATCTATGTTTTTTTTCCCCATAAACCTGTAAAAGGAAAACAGTGCCTCTCCAGTCTGACCCCTCCCACCCCAACCTCCTACTTAAAAGTCATCACCCCACACACCTACACTCACCTGAGCAGGTCACTCAGTGAAGATCCACTCTGCAATTGAAGATGCATCTTGCTGCTTGAACTAGAAACCGCAATCTGAGAAACTAAGGTAAGTGCAGTTCAATGTATTTCAGTGTGGTTTTGAACAAGGATGACTAACTTTGGCAGTTTTCCATATTTTCACCCCAGATTTTCAACACGACCTTTGTGGGACCCCACCTCATGTCAAATGGTGGTGGAATTATGCAAATCAGGCCAGAAAGGTGTTTCTGTAATTGCTTGGCAAAATCACCTTTTGGGCAAAATTTGAACATTTTCACTGATCTTGTTCATTAGGTGGGGTCATAAGATGGCTATGTTGAAAATTTAGGGTAAAAAGATTTAAAGATGGCAATGTTATGAGCATACATTGAAATGCTGCAATGCGAGCCGGCCCGGTGGCATGAAGGGTGGTACCCCGTTAGATGAGCACTACATTTAGAGTGCCAGTCAAGAGAGCACTAGTCCGTATAGCACTACCAGTGACAGCAAGCAGAGATTTACAGCCCTAGCCATATGCACTCAACTGTTCGCTGTCCATGGTTCTGCTATATGGACAAGAGCAGCAGAATACAAGAGCTTGGCTGAGCTGCTCCCATGGCGTGGAGGGCTGGGACATAAAGCAGCTTGGCCAGGCAACAATGAAGACCAGGGTTCTAATTCTGGTCTCCAAAATATTTTTCTAATCTGGACTTTAACACTGGTGTGAGGGGCCATGAAAACAGTATTTCACGGCCCCACATATTTTTTCTTGCCCCTGATATGCTACCCCGGAGTGAGAATCCTTATTGGAGGGGTGCAGGGGGTGAAGCCCCCTACAAAAGCAATATCTGCACTATTTTTTCTGCACCCTTCTTGCTGATGGCATTCTTGCCAGCGCAATTCTGACCAAGTGCCTAGAGGGCTGAGGCACTGGGTGCCTTACTTCCTGCCACACTGGTGACTTGGGGTCAGGAACAGACTCAGGATGCTTGGGGGCCAGTGAGGAGAGGAAGGATAGAGCATCCCAGGACAGCTCTCCTTCCTCAGGAAGGGGGTTTGCTGTGGCATGCTGCTTGCCTGTCACCCAGCAGTGGCTGGGTGGCAGTACTTGCATGCTGCAACACAGGGGAAGAAATCCCACATTCAGGGCACTAGAGCAATCTCTGCAAAGGTGCAAAGGCAGAGCACAGATGCTGTGCCCATTGCATGTTTGTGGGCCCAGGGAGAGAAATTTAAAGGGAAAAACCCTCTGAACAGCAGGATGAAAGACTGACCCCTCGCAGGTGCCGCACTGGTGGCCGGGCACAACCATGGATCCTGTGGCAGAGGATTGCGGTGAAGGTAAGTCCTGGGGAAGTGTTGTGATGGGGCTGGGGGGAGGCCTTTCAAAGGAGGCAGCTGGAGGAAGCAACAGGAGAAAAATAAATAGTAAAACAAAAAAAAATGAAATATTGCAATGCTCACTAATAACTTTAGTAATTTTCACTCTTTTGATCCAAAATTTTTGCCATAGCCATTTCATCACATCACCTCATGAACTTGAAAACTGTCATTGTTCAAATCCTGGCAAAATGTGTTTTCGAACCTCTGGTGCGGAATAACATTGTATTGTGTGAAATCACCTTTTGGGCAGGTTTTGAAAGATTGTTCACCCTTTTTCATGAGGTTGGATCATAAGAAGGCTATGTTGAATATTTGGGGTCAAAATATTTAAAAATTGCAAAGTTATAAGCATATGTTGAAATTTTGCAACACACGCTTCTAACTTTGGTAATTTTCACTATAATGACACCAAATTTCAAACATAGCCATTTTTTCACATCACCTTATGAACATGACAGCTGTCATTTTTCACATCCTGACCAAAATGTGTTTTCGCACCTGTGGCATGGAATGATGTTGTAGCTGTACAAAATCACCATTTTCAGCAGATTTAAAAAATGTTCTCAACCCTTGTTCATGAGATGGGGTCATAATAAGGCTATGTTGAAAATTTGGGTTAAACATACTACAAAACAACAAAGTTATCAGCATACTTTGAAATTTTCCAATGCACACTCATAACTTTGATAATTTTAAAGTTGGACAATGTCCCTTTAAAACTTTATAGCAGCCATGTCAGCTCAGATCAGAATTTGTTTACCCTTGTGGTAGCTGACAGCGGGATCGAGTCCAGAATCAAAGTGGGACTAACCCCAATGGCCTCCACATCTCACCAGCAACCAGGCTCAATTGGCAGTATCTCCATTTTGTTTAGGTTGTCCCTTAGCCAACTGAAGGAGGACATCTAGTCTTGGATCTCAACCAAGCATGCATTTAGTACATCTATGGCACCAACAGTATTAGGTACAAAGGACATATATATCTGGATATCATCTGCACAGCAGTGGAAACCCATGATGTAATGTTGAATGATCTCACCCAGGGGCAGCATGTACACTGCAACCAACATGTGTGAGAGGATCGAACCCTGATGGACTCCAAATGACAGGGGCCTCAGTTGAGAGAAAAACCCTCCCAACACAACCCTATGCATCCTGCCAGTAAGAAAGGATTCATATCACTTGATGACAGCACCAGTGAGCCCACAGAGCCACTTAAGGCAATTGAGCAACACACCATGATCCACAGTGCCAAATGAGGAACAGAGAATGAGGAGAATCAGAACTGACCAGTCTCCTCTATCTCTTGCCCTGAGGAGGTCATTGTGCACCTGCACTAGCACTGTTTTGGTATTGTGCCTTCACCTAAAACAAGACTGAAGGAGCTAAAAAATGTTGAAATCAGTGAGGTGAGCCTCTAGCTGCAGCGTCACAATCTTCTCGATAACCTTGGCCAAAAAGGATAGGTTAGGGATAGGTCTGCAGTTCGCTAAGATGTCAGGGTTGAGAGGTATTTTTTTCAAGAGAAGCATCACCAGAGCCTCTTTCACATTACTGGGAGAACAACCCTCCAGAAGTGAACACAGGACAATCTTGGCAAACAGTGGGCCAATGGACTCCCACATCTCACTAGAAGATGCAATGGGCCTGGGTCCAGTTCACAGAATGTGGGCTGCAGTGATGGGATCACCCCGCAAACTTCCTCCACCTCCACTGGGTGGTGTGCTTATTCTTTTTATACTATGTGTAGTGCCTGGAACTGCCTTTGTTTTTTAATAACTGCACTTTTGCCAAATCAACTTTCATTTACTGCTGGTTCATCAACCAAGCTTTGTTTGCTCCTTTTTATTGGCTGGTATTTGTTGACGGGTTTCAACTGCAACAACAGATAAATATGATGGGGTCGCAGAAGACAAATAAGTCTCAATGGATGAGGAAGCTGTAATAGGGAAAGAGGATGCACCTACTGCAGTAGAAGAAGCACTTTTTGTGAATGTGTTTTTTTTCTTCTGAATTGTTGTCTTTTAGAGTTGTGTGAAATTACAGAATTTTGCTCCACTAAATATTTTGTAAAATTCACACAGTTTGTAAAATATTTCATAGCTGTGAAATGTGAAATGCTAAATTTCACCCACAAAATGTGGAATTTTGCCACTCGCACACAAAATTCTGCCACTTGCAGGCAAAATTCCGCATTTCGCCAGTGAAATTCCACATGTCACATGTGACATTTCACATTTCACACCCGTGAAATATTTCACAGAATATGTGGAATTTCATGAAATATTTCACACAGCAAGATTTGTGATTTCACCAGAATTTCACTGGTGAAATATTTTGCTGCATCTCTACTGCCTTTGTCTTTTTCATACTGATGCTGGAAGCTTATTTCATAGACCCACTCTCTTCCATCTTTATTTTTAATATAATGTAATAAGTTTTAAAATTCAGATGACTGTTGCTGATCACAGGCTAAGTCAGCTCCCATCCAAGAAAAAATACAGTACCTTCCTTAGTCACCTTGGGGAAATAGGTAGCAATAATGAGTGCTTGTCTCAAGACAAGGTAACAACTGGCTAACAATAGGAAGACTACAAGTTGGGGCTACAATGCAACTGACAAGGGCTGCCGTCTCCCTCTAAAAAGTCTTCACATGTGACACAAGTCTTCACTGGCTCTGCTTGTGCAATTTTTTTTTTATTGGACTATAAAAAACAAAAATGATCCTGCTTGTGTGGGAATTGGTTTTTGATGCTGCAGACAGGGGCTACTAAGCAACTGCCACAGGGCCGCTCCCTTCCTTCAAAAAGGTTTCACACAGGACACATGCATTTACTGGCTCTGCTCCAGCAATTGTTTTATTGGACTACCCAAAAGAAAAATGGTCCAGTGCTTGTGTTAAATGATCCAATGCTTGTGTGAAAGATGGCTGCAGACAGGGGTACCATGCAATTGCCAAGGGCTACCCCCTCCCTCCATTAAGGCTTCACATGTGACAGAAGCCTTTCCCGGCTTTGATTGCACAATTGTTTTTTTACTGGACTACTTAAAGGAAAAATGGTCATACTTCCATGGGAAATGGCTGGTGACACTGCAGACATGAGCTACTACGTAGCTGCCAAGGACTGCTCCCTCCCTCCAAAAAGGCTTCACATGTGACACAAGCCTTTACTGGCTCTGCATATGCAATTTATTTTTCTATTGGACTAGAGAAATGAAAAATGGTCCTGCTCGTGTGGGAAATGGCTGGTAATACTGCAGACAGGGGCTACTACACAACTGCAAAGGCTGTCACACACACACACACACACACACACACAGTCTCTTGTTTTGTGTTGCTAAATGTACATTTTTTTCTTCTTTCTTAGTTCTTTTTTCTGTAAAATTTATTTTCTTTTCTTGTTTAAAATTTTTTCTTATTTTTTTCTGTAAATATTTTTTTGTTTTAAAACAATCTCTCATTTTTCTCATTTTATTACAGTTGTGCACTGCTGTTGTTCACTGTATGACAGTACTGTCTGTGCTGTGCACCTGTGTGCACATTGACTGCACAGCCTCTAATCTGAGCAGTCACCTCCCCTACCAACATACAGTCTCTGTCTTGCTTTTTCTGTGTTCTTCATTCTTTTTACTTTTTAAAGCGATTTACCAAGTTTACCTAAGTGAACTCATCATCTGCTTGCTAACTGCATATATAACTGAATTGCTATGCATTTTGTTACATGCACTACTAATTTTAGCAAAATAAAACAATTTTTCTTGATTGCAAACCAGGAAGTGTCATTTTGTGTATTGGCACCTGTATCTATTGACCTTTGCACTCATTTGCTTTGCAACGTCACCTCAGGGAATCTGTGCTCCGCATTAATTGCTTAAGAGCTTTTCCTCTCTTGAGCACAGTGGTCTCGGTCACAGAGTTCAGTACGGCAGTGTCTACTCCAAACAGTTCCTTTGTTGGATCCAATGATGACAGCAATATGCTGTCCTGCACAGTGATTTTTTGGACAGTGACAGTGTGTCCGAATTTGACTTTAGCTGCATAATGGACCCATACAGGGACGAACCCTTTGCCAGCAGCGAGAGCAATGCGAGCAGCACGTCAGGCAGCAGCAGTCCCAATCCCTTCCAATACGGCGGCGACTGCCGAATCAGCAGTACCATTTGGTAATTTATCATTTTTTTGTTTGGTGGTGCTATGATTTGGCCGTCTGTGCCGTATTTCATTCAAGTATGTCAAAACCTTGCTACTGGCTAATTTCTTTTCCTCCCACCATTGATATGCCCTATCAAATTGTACCTTGGGTTATCTTTCTTTTTTTTGTGAGTGTGTGTGTTCTTTCACTATCTGAACTAGTACTTGGCTGTTACTGCTTGATCCAGAAAGCACTGCTCTGTATGCGATTGATCGAACTTATGTGATGGGTCATATTTGGTCCATCTAGACGCAGGTGACTGCTTTTTGTGCCTCTCAGATCTTTGATGAACTGTATAGTTAGACTTTACATACATAGTATGGGACAGCTGTACAGTGAGGCATACCAGGCAGGTGAGAACAGAATTACTGTATGTTCCAAGTCCAAAGCCTCACCTGGCTTGTTTGGGCTTTTCTGTGCTGGGTACTAGTGACCATCCACCATGTGATTTTGTGGTCGCTCAGTATGGACCACAAGATGCGATTAGTAGCAGGCACCAGTTGTCTACCAGCATCGCTGATGGATGTATGCAGTTCCAGTCTGTCCTTTTCCTATTGCCGATGGTGACCCCTATTGCTTTTGCCTGTATGTGTGTTGGTTTCGGGTTTGGGGAGGGTTGGTGGGGGACTGCTCTTACTTTCCACTGACTTATGCCACTGTCCCCCCCCCCCATGCCCGTCATGTTACAAGTTTAAATCAACAGTTACCAGCTATTGGTTATTTCTTCCAAGTCGTATTAGGTTCAGTTGGCAACCAAATTTTGTTTCAGATGTTAATCGGGTTACGCTACTTAAACCATCATAAGCATACAGAGACGGCATTTACTTACCATTGGGGCAGCCTTGCATTAGTTGTATACCAGCTCCTGATGTACACAGACTGTAGCTGAAGTTAGTGTCTGCACCATCATCAAGGAAACCATCATGGTGTTTGCTTATCATGACCCTGGTTCCATGCCTCCTGATGTATTATGAGTAGCGCCATTGCCACCACCCATCAAAGGAACACCAAATGGTGAAAAAGGTGAAACTAACAGTGTCAATAACCTCCCCATGTCAGCAGTTACATTTACATTGCATTCCTAGTATGGATTGACATTTGAAAAAATACCAATGTGTTTTTGTATGCTGTAAAAGGGTACATAACCCAGCACCATGAAATTGTGTTTTTGACCGTACTTGTGCTGCCCTCGATAACTTATGTCTCCAGACCTTACTGACACTTTTGTCCATGCAGAGTTGTCTGTGTCTTTTATATTTCCACCATTATATTTGCTCTTTGGTGCACACTGGAATGTGTTCAGCAAACCGCACTGGCACAGTACCATGCTGGTTACCATGTAGATGGCGTACATTCGTTGCTATTTGTCCCCTGTTGAGCACATATTTAGATTTGGATTATTATAGTTACACAGTATTCCATAAGTATGCTTCGGGAACTGACTAACGCTCTTTGCAACTGAACACCCTACAAGTTGTAAATTGGTACACAGTGGAGAATAATGTGAGTATGTGTGAATGCATATGCCCTGACACATGGGGAGATAATCGCAACTGACACCGCGTCTGTTGCTTACGCTTAGTAGCACATACAGTGATGCTGATATCCAAAACTATTAATAAAAACTGGCTGTGTCTTTCACTCTACGTTGGCCCATGTCACTTTCCATTTAGGTGTTGGGGGGGGCAATGGGTGGCGGGTAGCGTTGTGGTCTGTATTATCTGTATAATCTACTCATGTTATATTGGCCTTATTTATGCCCATATCCGATAACACATACAGTACTACAGACAATTATAGAAGATTACTGTGTTATTTTGTTTTTTTCACTTGATTAGTTGCCATTCTATATGATGATGTCTGTCTCTTTCTCCTGACTTTCGTTTGTGTTTCTGTCCTTATATGGGGGGGCTGCCATCGATACTCATATGGCACTGTATACATAAAGGTGGCATCAGTTGACAATCGGGGGGGTTTATGCACTGCCATCTCATGATGTCATACTGTGGATGTGCAGCTACCCAGTGAAACATCTAATACTACATTGTAAGCAGTTCATCTCAATAGTCCCAGGTGCACTCATCTCAGCTTCATTCTGCCCATACCCAGGAGCACATACTGAGATATATTATTGATGATTGCTCTATCATCTTTTTTTTTCCCTGTTTCAGCCCCTCAGCTCCCTATACAGCTCACGAATTTAAGTATTCAGCGCTGTAGTTTCATGCAATTTAATTTTGGGTCTGGACTGAACTAAATGCCAGTGCTCCCATTCGGCTGGGTCCTGAAACAATGAATGAAAGGGATGAAAAGGGCATGGAGTCAGGCGCAGCGGGAATAGATTCCCTGAGCTGACATCACTCGTGCATGCAGATGCATTGCACATGTGTGAGGTTAGAACAAAGAAAAAAAAGTGGCTAAGACAACTGCGCCATGGAAAAACTAAAATTGCGTATTTAGAAAATAAATATTTATCTCTAGGGCGGAAAGGACTGTATGCACTCCACGGAGAGATGGTGACCTGAAAACATCTGATGGGGGAAAGTTGGCAAGTCGCTTTAAATGTTGTCTTATTCAAAAATTCCCTTCTGTTCTGTGAAGCTCGTATTTTATCAGCAGAGTCCTAGACTAGAGTTAGTGCCCCCCCATACAATGTGTCTCACACAGTTTCTCACTGTACCGTACTGGTTTTCTTTTTCTCTTTTCTTTACACTGGAGTCTCCTCTTTATTTTGCTTTAATCTTTTTTCTCAAGATCTGTCTTTTTCACTGCAGAGCAGTCTGAATTGTAAAGCAACAGGCCCCACCTCCATGCCTCACCCCCCTCCACACACACAGAGACCTTTCAAACTCTGTTTTTTTTTTTTATACTCTTGAGTCTTCTCTTAATTTTGCTGCTATCATTTTTCTAAAGTTCTGTCTTTCTCAGTCTGAGCTGTCCAGTGCCCCCAACACACACAGAGGCCTCTCAAACTCAGTGTTTTTTTTTTATTCATCTTCTTTTGACTTTTTTTTCTCCTCCTGTCCTATCTGTCCCCAAGTCCCCACTCCTTCACCCTCCCTGCTTTGGCATTTGGTCTGCTGACTCGGAGTGCTGCCTACTGCCACAATGATTGAGCCACCTTGCCAACAGCTTGCCAAGCTAGAATGACACAGAGGATGGAGCCTCGGGCTATATGTACTTTGGTTCCACATGCGCAAACCAAAGTATCTGTTCTGTGTGCACTCCCCCCTCCAAGAAAGTAGCCAGGATCTCAAAAACTGAAGACACAAATATGGATACATGCTGTTTGGTGCACATTTTTATCCACAGCCAGTTGAGTTAAGGCATATTTGTTCAAAATGTTTGAATCCGAATGAAGGCCTGGGCCCATGGGCTATGGCCTGACTACTCCTGTGCATCAGGTGCCCTTTAACCTCTCTTCAGCCTCCTACGCCTGTTACATCACAGGCATGCAAGCTGGGAGGCTGGGGGAGGTAACAAAAAACCAAAAACAAACAAACCGAGATCCAAGAAGAGCCAGCACGGTTTGGCTTAGGTCTCATGAAAACTGGGCCGCATGCATTTCGGGTAGCTTGGTTCTCAATAGGAAGGTTCTGCACACCACTAACTAAACTGCTCCCTAATCTTGCAAAATGTATTAACCAACAATGGGTAAACCCATTTGTTCAGCCTATCCTTAATCTGCTACACATTTCTCTAGCTTATCAACCTATTGTATGCGCAGGGGAGGACAGAGGCAGCTTGCTGCAGAAAGAAGACCATGCACATTTAGGGTACAGGCCTGCACCACATGACTCTCATGCCAGTGATATGTGATCAGGCCATCCTGGACCTGAAAGCATGGTCTTATCCTGTAATGTACTCCATAGTACTTGTGTGCCACCACCACTCTCTCTCGCTTCGGGCACCTCCAATTGGAATTCTTCACCTGACCTTGGCATCTGACCATCCCTATATCAGAGCCAGAGTGTGCCACTAGCTACACTGAGGCCATGGACAGATAAGCACAAAGAAACAGACACAGGGAATAGGAACTGGAGGATTATATTTTTTTCATATGAAAACAGTGCTCCCAGGAGTGCCATGCTGCCAGGACTTCTGCAGGGCTGACATGCTTAGTGGCATTTGTCAAAAGGCTCATCAGTGTCCAGCTGAGGAGTGGGGCCAGCTACACAATCCAGTTGGCATGTAGCAAGTAGACACCTAGTATGGCCAGGGACTGCTGCTTTGTGGTGGATCAACACAAGCAGGAACATAAAAATTAGAACATAAACCCACCACCGTAGAACAGTTGGTTACTTCACTATAATGGCCAAAAAAGGCTAACAGCAGGACTACTTAAAAAAAAATGGGGCAGGGCCAGAAATTGTAGCTAACTTAACACAGATGTAACAGGGCAAGAACATGTGGCTAATAGCACAAGGCAGCATGATCCTGAAGGGATCCCCAACAATAACTTAAACATGTTAGCAATCTATGGAAAGATTGCAAGGCACCAACCAGCCTGCCTGCCTGAGGGTTCAGAGGGAATCTTACCAAATGCTGAAATGATGGCCTCCTGTAGCCCTGCTGTCAAGTTCTTCTGGAAAAATCTTTAGCCGGAAGGGAGGAGGGAGCCTCAGGCATGCAGCCCTTTATTTACCTCCTCACTGTCCTCACCCAGCTGTATGACCCTGCCTTGAGGGCAGTCTCAGTGGTTCTTTCCCCTACCTGCCTGCCTGGAGGCCAGGTTTCAGGGGAGGGGCCAAAAGCAATGGTTTATCTATTGCAGGGCTTATGTACATTGTTTATAGTTGCATACTGTATCTCAGAGCACACCTCTAAAATGCTATGAATGTCACATAACACCATGATTTTGCACTCAAATTTACCCTTGCTCTTGAAAGGTTTACTGATGTTCTTAATAATGTTAGAGCTATTGCAGGACACACAAACTATTACATCATTGAAGTAACTTGATAGAAGCATTCCTTAACATTAACTAGACGAGGCCAACTATTTGTAGACATATTTATTTATTTCTCAGAATTACAAAACCTTTGAGTCAGAGACTCATTTACAAAGGTTTCACGTCTGAGTATACAATAGCTTAGAATACAGACAACAGTACAATAAAACAGCACAGACAATGGGATATTGAATCACAAGGCAGAATTATGCAGTGTACAAATGTAAACACATTTGTGTAACAGTGGGTATTGTGTACATTTGTGGATACAGTGGGTGCAAATGATAATAGAGGGCATAGACAATGAGAACATTTGGTGACAAATGAGCCATCAGTGAGGAGACATTGTCAGAAGAGCATGAAGTTCCAATCCCAATGCAAATTGATAAATAACAAGGAAAGGTAAAATCATGAACCTGTAGAGGGAAACAGGTAAGGAAGGGGGGGGGGGTTACAGGCAAAAAATACAAGTTTACAATACGAATTACAGGTTGGTGCACCAATATTGTGATGCAGCAACATTTGAGCAGTCAGACTTTTGGTTTCACCAAGTAACAGAGTGGAGAGAAGGAGAAGGGGAAGGGCAAAGTAGAGCAGTCAGCAAGGAGACTTTGCCATGCTAAGGGTTGAAGGGAGGGAAGGGGAGTGGGGTGGTATTGGGGAGAGTGGGAGGGAGGGAGTACAGAGTACATGGAGGTGACAGACAGAAGAATCAAGGGAGACTGTAGAAAATCTGGGAGCTGTCAGGGAGTGAGGATGGGGGAGTTGGGAGGGGTGACTGGTGAAGGGAAGGAGAGCTGATAGAGGGAGGGAGAAGTAGGGTGATAGCGCAAAACAGAGAAATAGGGTGGCAATGTTCTGTTAGGGTAAAAAGCTAGTTGGGACAGTCACAGTTGCTAAGTGCAGTAAGGTGCTGTTAGAGTTTGCTTTTTAAGGAACCAAGGTTGGGTTCATTGAGGATATCATGGTGGGGGTGGGGTTGTTTAAGTCACTCAGGGCTCAGAACATGAAAGAACATTGAGCCTGGGTGGTCCGACAGAAAGGTACCAGGAAGGTATGCTTAGAAGCACTCCTGGTGCTACTCAACTTAGGCATGCATATGAGGAGATGCAGGGTAGATGGCAGGGTGAGCCCGAGGCTGATTGTTTTCACAAGCAGGCAGGTCTCATACAAAATCCTCCCTTTCAGGTGCAACCAGTTGGTCAGGGCATATAGGTCACATGTATGGGTACAACTGTATTCTTATTATTTATATATTATTCTTTAAATATGTATTTATATATTCTTTAAAATAAGAAAGTGCTGCATTTTGAGGCTGTTTGCTATGAATTTTGTAGGCCAGTGTTATGATTTTTTTAATGCTTGGCGGTTGAGAGGTAGGCCACGGGGCAGATCTAGATTTTTTTCAAGGGGGGAAACAATTTTGTCATAGGGGCAGCACTTTCAATGAAAAATGTAAAATGTTTCCCTTGAAAGCTCACACTAAGCTAAAAGAGCTGTTTTTTTGCTGCCCTAAGGGAGTAACATACATAACATAGTATATGACGGCAGATAAGGACCGCACGGCCCACCCAGTCTGCCCATATTCTCTGCCTGCATCAGTGGTTGCTGACCCTACTTGGGTACTTGGGTGATACTTGGGTAGTGAGTGTTATTTTGCTTCATAGCTGGGTACATTATTGCTTCACCACAACAGCCCTCTACCATACTTTCTGCTTTTCCCAGTATGGAGAATTCTCTGACTTTTGCCTCGGCCTCCTGTGGTAGTTATTATTAAACCAACACTGAGAGTTAATTTTCTGGAATTAATGATGGGTAGTTTCCAGAAATTAATGAGGAAATGTGGGGGCTCTATTTGCACATCTGATCCAAGTGGAAATAATCTGTAAAACAATGATGTGGCAGCTTTCCAGCTAGCTGTTTCCTGATTAAAATCTGCTGTTATTCTGCTCTCTTGACATGATATACTACAGCCAGTGCACCCCAGCTAGCACGGGGATAAGATGCATACAGGAATGCAAAGAGTGAGCCTACACAGTCGCTGTAGCATGGTACAGAGAAAAGGTTACAATGGCAGACTTGTTGCCAGATGTTTACTTGATTTGCTTGAATATTAGTTTTATTTTCACTATTAAAGCAATTCTACATTAATTTCAGTAGAAATGGAATTCTGCACAGAAGACCCAGTTTACTTACTAATTGCATGGACAAAAGAAAAGTGTTAGTGTCACAAAACAAGTAAGAAACAAGTGATGACAGTTGCAAAATGGGAGGGAGGAATGGGGATGTGATGGGCCACAAGGGACCTCACAAAATCAGCATTAGATATGTACTGTAGTGCTATGCAGACTCCGGGACTTTTTTGGCTGACAACATCTGTGTTTCCAAGCAAAACATCTTTTCTGGTTGGTTTCTCCAAATTGTTATAATAATAATAGTGGTGTTTTCCTTTTTTTCTTAAGTAAGTAATTAATCAGTGCAAGACTATTGGTGCAAATGTGTAGTAACCTGTGTTATATGATTTGTAAAATGACCCTAAGTTTGCAAGTCCTCCACACTGAAAATCCTGTGCATGCACTCTAACATCTAAAGCTGATTGCCCTTACACTTGGCGATGTCACCCTTGGGGTAGTTAGAAATTTCCCATCCCCGGTACTGCTGCTCACAGTCATTCCCTTGAGAACCTGCATCGTGCTGGAGAACTCCAATGGAAAACTGTTCTGAAAATATTTAGGTATTTCAGAGTGAAACTAGCACCACCCCTTCTGTGAGGGACAGCCATCTGGCACAGGAGTTAAGCAGGGAGTGTGGGAACTGAAACAAAACTTGGACAAGTCAAATGGTAACACATCTAAATTTTCCTAGAAAACATCCAACATTCAGCTGTGTCATTTATTTATACAGTGCAAATTCTACCTCATTTTATTAGTGGCCACTCCCCTGTATTCTGTATGTGGAAGACGATTTCCATTATGGTCTCTTATGGACCTAATAGTGTTTCCTCTTGTGTCCTTAGGAGTCACCTGCAGTTTGCAGTCCTCCGGTCCTAAGGATGCTCAAGGTGACACTCTTATATCTATATGAGATCCTCCAATTGAATCTATACACTCATATTAAAATGACAAAAGTAAGGAAAAGTAATGTTAGGGTTTTTGGAACCCAAACTCCACCCATCCACCAATCCCATGAACCCCACTGCATTGAATGCCAAAGCATAATCAATATTCCATACATATGTTTTCACATAATAAATAAATAAGATAGTAAGAGGACTACGGTTACACCCCATGACAAATTCTGTGCTTGTATGTTGTTAGACACATGGCAGCGGTATACAGTCCTGGAGCTATATGTGTGAGTGTGAGTCAAGCAAATGTATCATAAGCACACATGTTGCACCAGACTTGTAGAGCACTTCAGCGGCATCTTTACACAAATTGCTCCAGATCCACTGAGGGTGCAACAACCCCAAAAACATATTTTATGGAGTATTTACAAGTTGCCACTTCTGTGGCCATGAAGGAGGGTGTTAACCTGATAATCAGTGAAATTAATGTTAACAAAATCTGAAGTCAGTTATTAATAAAACAAAATTAAAGAAAAACATAACTTCCCACTCATGCTGTTTGCATTTTGTAAGCTTTGGTTTTTTTTTTTCCCTTTCAAAAAGATGCAAAAGAACTAATTCTGAAAAATCAGGACCTGTGCATGTGAATTTAGTCTTTTTTTTCCCCAACTTCAATTTTCCAAAAACCTATTTTGGGAGGGATTTGCAAGTTACCACTTATGTGGTTCTGAAGGAGAGTGTGAACTTACAAACTACCACAAATTGTGTCAAAAATATTTTAAAATGAAAAAGTTATGAGTAAAACATAACTGGTGCCCAAAGAAAACCTAACCTGAGCATGGACAGTATGTGCTTTCCGTACTTAGTTCTTTTTTTTTTCTCCGTTTCAGAAAGGTTCACGACAAACTAAGTCTGACAAAGCCCAGACTGTACACACAGACTATTTTGTTAACATCAATATTCTTTTGTAACATTAATATTTTTGTCCCAAATTTTGATAATGAGCAAGTTTTAACCCTCCCCTCCCTACCACCTAAGTAGTAACTTGTATATTACTCCCAAAATAGGTTTTGGGAATAGTAAGATCCATTGTTTTCGTGACCACTAAGAGTCACAATAACGTCTAAGTTCATACAGTATGTTACTGGAGTTGCAAGTCACATAAATGGTAGATGCCAGTTTTGTGAAAACACCTTGTGGAAAATTTGCCACTTTAATCTTTTTTGGCTATAACAAAAATCTACTAATTTCTGGATTAAGCCACTTAGTGAAGAGTCATTCTTGGACTGGTCTTTAGCTAACTTGAAAATATCAGGTTTCAATTCTTAGCCATTTTTGCGCTATTGGTGAGTAAAGAAAAGGTCTAAAAATAATGGTTTCACAAGTTTTAAACCTTCTAGAAATTTCAACCCCCCCCCCCAGCTCACCGTTATCACATTTACTGGATCTAGAGACCCAGCATCAGATGATGTGCATGACCAATTTCAAGATTTTATGCCCAGGTATTAAAGGTGATAGGAAATTATTTTTGCATACTTAAGTGGCCTCCCACTTTCCTTTTAATGCCAGTTATGTATTTTGATATGTTTTGACCAATTACTCATTTATAAATAATCTAGCCTCGGAGTGACCTCAGGCCTGCACAGAGTTCCACCCTCCTCAGCATCTACTGCTCTTTCTTTCAGTATTTCTAAGACATTTTATGACATCAGTTATACCATTCCATGCTGTTCATCTGAATGGCCTAGAATAGTGTTAGTAATGCCATAGGTAGTATGATAACAGAGAGCAGCAACTGTTAAGAAGGGAGGAATTCTGGGTAGTTACAAAGACAAAAACATTAGATTATCAGTTTAACTAAAAAGGTCAAAACATATCAGAATATTGGATAGACATTAAATGGAAAACAGGAGGGTATCTATAAAAGTAAAAAAATGTTTCCTGTCACCTTTAAGATGCAAAAACTGGGGCTTGACATGGAAATGCCTTTTCACCTCTAACTATAGTGCACCATTTATCTGTCTGTCTGTCTGTCTGTCTGTCTATCTATCTATCTATCTATCTATCTATCTATCTATCTATCTAATCTATCTACAGTATACAGTATATTGAATACATGCTAGGTAAGTATGATGTATGGTGAAATATATCCTTTGAGGGGACAAAGAAGACTATAAAGGTCAAATCCAGCACAAGTCAGTAGTGGTCGAAAGCCATTATCACCTGACGGCTGTTTAGTGGCCTATGTGAAGTGAGTTGTGGTGGGCACAGTCCTGTTCCCAGTGAGCAGGTATCCACATCACAAAACCACCAATGCAATTGACACTAATTGACATCCTTGTTGGTGGTCTCACATGAGAGGCCAAGGACTGAATGGTCATGTGGTCTGAACTTCCCTCTCACCTACAGTAGGTGATGGTTCCTCCATGGCAGGCTTGAGGAACATTGGCAGGCCTGTGTGGAAAAGCTTGCACTGTGATCCCATGTGCTGTACCTGTCTTTTGGATAAGATAAGGACTTCAGGTTCCAGTGCTGTCAATCCAGCACCTTTATGAGCGCTAACTTCACACACAGAAAATAAAATAGACCATAAAGCCAAAGGCTGAGTGGCTTTTTTTGTCTTCTTTACCCCAAGATGGGTATATTTCTCCCATACATGACTTACCTAGCTTTCACTTTAGAAGTTGCATATGGATGGTCAAGGTTTTGTACCTGTAGGTGCTGTATGTGTGTTCTGACGAGATTACTTCCTGGTTTGGCCACTGGGCAGTTTGATTCCTAGTGTTTTCTGTAGTGAAGTGTGATTTCCTTAGTCCTCCAGTGTTTGACCCATTAAAGTTCCTGAAGTGTTGTATAGTGGTCTCCTGTATAAGGAGGAGTGATTGCACAGTGCTGTCCTTTGTTTTTTTTAGTAGCATTGTGGTGTGCAGCTGGTTTGCATGATAGGGAGCTGGTAATATGCTTAGGACCTGGGCATGCATTCAGGAGTGCAGGTGTGTGATCTGGAGTGCAGGCATGTGGTCAGGAATGTTACTGGCCCAGAGCAACCACAGCATGGAGGGTCTAGGCATGCAGGTTGATGACAGCAGTGGTGTACAGGGCTTGACGTCAGTGGAGAATCTTGATGTAGGCCTGGTGTCTGAGGAGAGACTGGGGAATTTTTTTACTTTATTGTCATAATGTACATTATTTTTATTTTTGTTCCAGTTGATTGCTTGTTTTAGGGGGGTTGAGTGCATACTTGTTATGATAGGTACATTAATTGGTAGGTGAATTGGTTAATTAAGTAGTAAATTAATTAGTATTAGTATGGTCCCACAGAGTTTAATGAAGTGGGTATACTGTATATGGCTTTAGTTGTTGTGATATATGACTTTAATTGCTGTGCTGTGATATATCCGTACACTGGGCTATTGTTACAGGACACCAGTTACACTAAGCTTACTCAGATACGTTCTCCTTAGCCTCTCATTATCCAGTATCATTATATTACAATCTGGTGATATAGAGACTAACCCTGGCTCCCCTGAAAACATCTGTGCACCTCATTGGAACAGGGCTGGTACAAAGGACTGCGACTTATGCACCTTGATGTTAGAAGCGTTGCCCCCAAACTACCTGGACTAGAAACTTTTGCTTCATCCCACAAGCCACACATCCTGGTATTATCAGAGAGCTGGCTCATCTCTAGAGTCAAGGACTCTGAAGTGAAGTTGCACTTCCTAGTTACAATATATATTTTGCCGTGATAAGTGTAACAAAAGAGGGAGCGGAATTCTGATCTACGTGGACTCCAACCTCTCTGCAGAAGTATGCAATAGCCCCTATGCACCCAGCACCACTTGTGAGTGGTTGACCATTAAAGTTAAACTGGACCCAAAAAACTTAATGATTTGCTGTGCGTACAACCCACCCAAGGCAGGGCTTGAATGCCTACTAGATTTCATTCAAATGCTCAGTGGTTACTCACACACCAAATTGATCATACTAGGAAGACTTCAACTTAAACAGGCTGCCCAATGAACCACAATACAAAGGTATACTCTATACCTGCCAACTTAACCAAATCATTACAACACCAACTAGGCTGAACCCTCAATCAGGCAACCATTCCTTGCTTGACTGGATTTTGCTAAAAAAGGTAGAAATAATTTTACTCCAAGGAACCTTATGTGACTCAATCAGTGATCACATAGCCACATATTGCCTCTGCCACATCAGTACACCTAACAAATCTCCACCTAGGCTGATTACCTACAGGAACTGCATCAACTTCAACAAAGCATTTTTTCTGTTTGACTTATCACTAATTGAATGGACCTACCTAGACACAACACAAGATGCAAATTCCACCCTGGACTTCTTCATTACAAAATTTACAACAGTACTGGCTAAACATGCCCCCCTGTGCATGTGCAGGGTAAAGCACAAAAAATCTGACTGGATCAAACGTAATATTTTCACTCTCATTCGCAAAAGAGACAACTTTTGGGACAAGTATAAGCAAATCAAACTTGTATTGGATTCAAACACATACAGACAACTAAGAAACAGATGCAAATAGGCAATACACCAGGCGAAAAGTCAGTATTTTAAAAAACAGCAAACTGCAAACTTGGGTGATCCTAAAAAATTTTGGCAGACCACAAACTCTTTGCTGAACACCAGAACACAATCCTCATCTATCTCAATCAACTTGGATGGAAATGTTTGTGCTGAACCTCCTAAAATAGCACACCTCTTTAATGATTTCTTCTGCGATCTGAATAAATACAGACCCCTGGATACCCTGAACTTCAATCTACTAAGGAAGTGGAGAACCTGAATTGGCTCATGTTCCATCTCAAATGGGTCACATGTTTGGAAGTTGTTAAATTAATTGCCTCCCTAAAAATAGACAAATCTGCTGGATCAGATGGTTTGCTCCCAAAGTTCCTCAAACTTGCTGCTCCTCAGATAGTCCCACCCATAGCCTAAATCTTCAACCTATCTTTCATGACCCACACCACACCATACCCGACCTCTGGAAAACAGCTATAGTTGTCCCGCTACACAAGAAAGGGAAGAAGACGCTACTGGAAAACTACTGCCCTATTTCTATTTTGTCAGCTCTAGCCAAACTACGAGAGAAAATAGTGCACACACAAGTAACCGAATATCTTGAACAACACAATCTATTCTGCAAGGAACAACATGGGTTCAGGAGGTATCACAGCACTGACACAGCCCTGGTTGAATTCACAGACGTAATCCACATCATGCAATAGATAGGGGATTGTTGACAGGAGCTGTGTTTGTGGATCTGACCAAGGCTTTTAATTTGGTTGACCATGATGTATTAACTAGCAAATTACTCGAACTTGGCTTTGGATCCCATGCTCTGGCCTGGTTCAGTGATTATCTGTACCATAGAAATCAGAGGGTGAAATGTAACATGATCTCAAGTACCAATGTAATTAGCAGTGGGGTCCCTCAAGAATCCACACTGGGGCCTCTTCTGTTTTAAATCTTCATCAACAACATGCCAAAATTCTGCAAACTCATACATACTTTTCTCTATGCAGATGGTGCAGTTCTATACATGCATAGCAAATACATCAACAAAATCAATCATGTACTGGAAAACAGCTTCACAAACTTGCAGGAATGGTTCATTTTAGACAAAAATGGTCCTGAACCTACTGAAAATCCAATCAGTGTTGTCTGGTTCTAACTACTATCTGAAAAATGCAGCCCCCAAGTTCTGCATCAACACAAATAATGGGAACTGCCTGGAAAGCATCAGCTGCTTTAAATGTCTAGGAGTACACTTACACTCTACCCTTACCTTCAATACCCACATTCAAAACAGTACCAACCTGCTTCACCAAAGGCTTGGCTCTCTGTATAGAATCCGCAAGTACCTAATGCCCGAATCCAGATATAGAATAGCACAGGCAGATCTGCTTCCTATACTGGACTATGGCTCTTTGGTCACTGATGCTGTTAACAAAACTAAGCTACAGAAGAAGCACACTCTCTATCACAAGATTGCCAGATTTGCAACAGGTAGCAATAGCAAGATGCATCACTGCCTTTCTCTGAACACTTTAAACTGGCTCTGACCAGATCTCAAATCCAACCTAACACTCGCAAGGTTTATTATAATAAACTATGTTTAAAAACTCACCCATCTATTTAGCTGAACAACTTAAGTTTGTCAGCTTGCCCTCCTCTCAATCCACCTCAAAAAATAATTAAAAAGTTCCCTTTTTTCGAACAAATACTGGACAATGCTCCTTCAGCTACTGCGCCTCTTCACTATTGAATACAATCTCTCCCCCCATTAGTGAATCATCAACTATCTTTGCTTTCTCAAGCAATCTGAAAGAACGTTATCTATCACTCAGTGTCTGTGACTGCCTTGTGTAAATACCTCTTGTTCATACCCATATGCATCTGCACTCAATATAATATCTGCACTAATTAACTGCACTTTCTGTGTGTCACAAGTATGAAATCAAGTACGTAATTTTCAATTGATGTGTGTATGTTTCATTTTCTGCAAGAAGCACCCAAACATTTGTATGTATGCCCTCAAATTTCGGTCCAATTGCACCTGGGTCATGACTGAAAAAGACACTTGGTGTCAGTGCAGTTACCAAAGTGAAATTAAATAAATAAATACACAGGGAAATTCATTATGGGGTTTTCAATGGGAGAAAATTCCCAATCATGTAATGTCTTTCTCCATCTCTATCTCTTTCTCTATCGCTATTGCTATCTCTGTCTCTATCTCTATTTCTGTCTTTAGCTATATACCTATACAGTACCTACAGTATATCTATATCTACAGTATATCTAAATCTGTATCTATATCTAGGCTTCCAGGTTTAGCAGAAACCAGCTGTCAAGCAGATATCAGTGACTCAGAGAGTTCTTGTACAAATCCTTACCAGTTCATATGTTAACTGGCTGTTAACTGGTTGCACAATAAGTTTAATGTGAACTGTTCTATAGTGTCTGCAGGAACTGCCCTAACTTTCTTCACACAGGGCTCTTTGGGCCCTGTACGGAGTACAACACCAGTCACAACTTTGCTCATGCAGGGATCAGTGAACCCTGTGCAAAACAGGAGATTACTTGTAGAATTTTTGATGCAGGGACCTGTGCCCTGCTTGAAGTACAAGATCAAGCATACCTTTCTTTGCACAGGACCCTGTGGGCCCTGCACAAAACAGGAGATCACTTATACCTTTCAACAGACAGGACTTTTTGGATGCTGCATGATACAGGAGTTCAGTCATAACTTTCTTCACACAGGGCCCTGATAGCCCTGCCCAAAGCAGGAGATTAGTCATAACTTGCTTCACACAGGACACAACCGTAGCTTGGAGCAGAAGACATTTGGAAATAGCCTTGAAGCTATAGCTGGGCATTGGGTCATGAGGCTAGGGACTGAGGGAGGGAGGTGGGCACCTTAATGCCAAATTTCCTTCCATTTGTAGTTACATTACCCTTATGGTGCATTAACTTAGTGTTTGTTTTGCAATGAAAGTAGGTCCTTAACTTGCTTCATGTGGACCCTGTAAGTAAAAGCAGCTAAGTCCAATGTTACTTTGCACAGGGCCCAAAACAGGATAGGATTTCTAATTTGCCTCATGCCAACTGCGTGAATCAGGATACGAAGTGTGCAGGCATCCTAACTTTCTTCAGAACTAAGTACATTTTTCACATGTTGTTCACGTTGGACTTATAAAATGTTTTGTGACTATTTTCACATATTTTTCTTTGTGACAGACATAGAAATTTTCTCAAAAAGTTTTGGGATTTTTTGTTCATATTGGATTTAGGAGTAAATTCACAAATGTTTTTGCTGTGTTGGTCATGTGCTATCAAGCTTGCATGCTATCTGTTATGCATTCACACTCAGTTTGTTAAAGTCCATCTTGCTGATTTTTGCTGAGAACCACAACAATTTTCTAATGAATCATAAAAACATTTTTGGTTAACTAAAATATAAAGTGTAATTTTTTTTTAAAGTTAGCTCGAATATCTTATTAGGTTGTCTTCTAAAGGACAATGCAACTGTCAGTTTTTAGAGTTAAATGTTTTATGAGTTTTTCCAATTTAATGTTCTTGGCCATCATGAACATTAACTTGAAAACAACTTTCAAGATTTGTTATCTATTTTTTTTTTTACTGACCATACATGCACTCAGTTTGAAAACTTGGAAAGCTTATAACTTAAAAATTACACTTTGGATCAATTTCAGACCAAAAGGTATCACATTTTGGTACACAGTGTAACAGACCTATAAGTTTCATACTACGCATTTGTCTAGTTTTCATCCTACCCATTTGCAAAAAAAATTAAAAAAAAATAAATAAACACTGAATTTGGGAAATGTTATGCAATTTCACTAATTAGCAACTTTTAAAATGCAAAACTGGTCTGCACAAAACTTGCCAATGGGTTTAAACTGAGTAGTGCACTATTTTTAGAAACATAGAAACACAGAATTTGATGGCAGATAAGGACCGCTTGGCCCACCCAGTCTGCCCATTTCCCTGCCTACTGGATAAGTTGCAGATCCTAGTTAACCAGCAGCCTACTTCTTTCTACCCCCACCCACTAGAATTGCCTTATGACTGTCCCATGCATGCTTGAATTCCACCACTGTTTTTGACTCCACGACTCTCCGGAAGGCCGCTCCATGCATCCACAACCCTTTCTGTGAAAAATACTTCTAAATTACCTCTGAGCCGCCCACCTCTATCTTCAAATTGTGCCCCTTCTTCTTGCACCTCTTTTTTGAAAGATGCTACCCTCTTGGATTTTGTTGAATCCCTTGAGGTACTTGAAAGTTTCTATCATGTCCCCCCTCTCCCTCCTTTCCTCGAGGCTATACATATTAAGCTCCTTAAGTCTCTCTTCACATGTCTTCCGGTGCAGACCCTGCACCATTTTAGTTGCCCTCCTCTGGACAGATTCCATCCTGTCTATGTCTTTGCAAAGACTGGGTCTCCAGAACTGCACACAGTACTCCAGATGGGGTCTAACCAGCTGTCTGTAGAGAGGGATAATAACTTCCTGTTTTCTACTGGTGATGCCTCTCCCTATGCATCCCAGTATCCCCCCAGCCCTCCTTGCTGCCCTCTCACATTGCTTGCCCACCTTTAGGTCATCTGATATGACTACCCCCAGGTCCCTTTCCATTTTTGTTGTTGTTAGTATCTCAACCCCCATTGTGTAATCTTCCCCTGGGTTTTGTTTCCCAGGTGCATTACCTTGCACTTCTTAGCATTGAATCTAAGCTGCCACACATTTGACCATTCCTCTAACCTTGCCAAGTCCCTTTTCATCCTTTCCACCCCACCTTGTGCATCAACTCTGTTGCAGATCTTTGTGTCATCTGCAAAGAGACATACTTTTCCTTCCAGTCCCTCTGCAATGTCGCTTATAAAGACATTGAAGAGGACCGGTCCTAATACTGAACCCTGTGGTACCCCACTAGTAACCCCCCTTTCTTCAGAGTGGACTCCATTTACTATTACTCTCTGTGTCCTATTCTCCAGCCAATTTTTTAGCCAGGCTGTCATCTTGGGACCCACTCCCAGGCTAGCTAACTTGTATATTAATCTTTTGTGTGGGACTGTGTCAAATGCCTTGCTAAAGTCTAGATAGGCCATGTCCACAGCCCCTCCCTGATCTACTACTTTGGTCACCCAGTCAAAGCAATCTATCAGATTTGTCTGGCATGACCTTCCCACTGTGAATTCATGCTGCCTTGGGTCCTGTGCCCCTCTGGCCTCTAGATATTCAACAATTCTTTCCTTCAGAGTGATTCCATCATTTCCCTACCACTGAGGTTAAACTGACAGGTCTGTAGTTTCCTGCTTCTGCTTTGCTCCCACTTTTGTGAAGGGGAATCACATCTGCCCTCCTCCAGTCCTCAGGTACCACCCCATCCTCCCATGATTTGTTAAACAGGGTAGTCAGTGGTGTCACTAATTCCACCCTTAGTTCTTTTAGAATTCTGGGATGAATCCCATCAGGCCCCATTGCTTTGTCCACCTTCAGTTTTAAGAGTTCTTTCAGAACCCTTTCTTCTGTAAATGGGCTGGTATCAACTTCTGTATCCAGAGTGTTTCTACTGTTTGTTTTAGGTACCTCCCCCTCTTCCTTTGTAAATACTGAGCAAAAATATTTGTTTAGTATCTCTGCCTTTTCAGTCACCCTCTGACCACCCCCCTTTATTAAGCCTCACTATCCCTCCCTTGGTCTTCCTTCGCTCCCTGATGTACCTATAAAAGGTTTTATCCCCTTCTTAACTGAGTTGGCTATCTTTTCCTCAGTTTGGGCCTTTGCTGTTCTGACTGCCTTCCCAGCTTCCTTTTGCTTTAACTGATATAGTTCTCTGTCCTGCTCCTTCTGTGATTCCTTGTACTTCCTGAAAGCTTTCTTTTCTCTTGAACCTTCACTACCACTTCCTTTGAGAGCCATAGTGGTTTCTTACATCATTTAGTTTTGTTCATTTGCTTCACACAAAGGCTTGTTACCTCTGTGATGGCAGTTTTTATTATTCCCCATTGTTCTTCCACCCCTCCTTCCTGCCCATTTGCTAGTGCATTCCTTAGGCACTCACTCATTTTAAAAGTCAGCCCTCCTAAAGTCCAGTACCTTTGCCTTTGTATGGCTTGACTCTATTGCTGTGTTTATTGTGAACCATACTGTTCGATGGTTGCTAGTTCCCAGATGGCTACCCACTTCTACATCTGTGATCCTCTCTTCATCTCCATTTGAGAGAACCAGGTCTAAGATTGCTCCCTCTCAAGTGGGCTCCAATACTTGTTGTCTAAGGCATGCCCCCTGTAGGGCATCTAGAATAACCCCACTCTTTGAAGTGGCTGCTGCAACTGCACTCCAGTTAACATCTGGCATATTCAGATCACCCATCAGCAATATCTCCCCTTTTTCTGCCTTACTAATTATACTTTCTATCATTTTCTTGTCCATTTCCTCCCCCTTAGAAGGGGGTCTGTATACAACCCCTGTGCGGATTGTGGTGCCATTGCCGGTCTCCAAATTTACCCACAGTGCTTCTTCTCCTCCCTGTTTTCCCTTTTGTTCTGCTGCTTTGATTCCTTCCCTTATGTAAAAGCTACTCCTCCTCCTCTATTACCCTCTCTGTCCCTCCTGTAGATAGTGTATCCTGGTATGTTTACGTCCCAGTCGTGGTTTTGTGTGAACCATGTTTCTGTGACTGCCACGATATCCAGATGTTCCTCCTCCATCAATGCCACTAATTCAGGAAGCTTGTTACTCAGACTACGGGCATTGGTACTCATTGCTTTCCATTTTTTGATGGCATTGCCTTCAGTTGCAGCATCCCCCACTGACCTTTCTACCTTGGTCTTTTTCTTATTTAGTACCCTGTTTTGTAGGGAGAGGCTGGGATTTTTCTGCTGCTTATTTGTGCTTCCTTCTGGTGGGATGCAATTCTGCAATGAATTGTATTGTTGTTTCTTTTTTAGTTTTTGTTTTGTAGTATATGTTCTATGGAAAATGCAATAAAATCTTTAACAATGAAAAACTTGCCAAAATATTAGCCCTTTAGACTGGGAACATGTATGCCAAAATTAAACAGAAACATAGACTTTGACAACAGATAAGGACCTCTTGGCCCACACAGTCTGGCCATTTCCCTACCTATTGGATAAGCTGCAGATCCTAGTTAACCAACAGCCTACTTCCTCCTACCCCCCCACTAGAATCGCTTTATGTCTGTCCCATTCACAGTACTAGGGGCTAAAGTTGTCATAGTGTAAGCTGTCAAAACCTCCCTTTTTTACATGACCAGAGGGTCCCAGGAGGTACAAATAGCAGCAGCTGTAATACACATGCAAATAAAGTAACTTTGCAAATTAAATAAAAGAAACCTAATGTTTTTCTAATTTATTCTGAACTATAATTTTATTAGATATGTCATGTGTGATGCGTGTGTGTGACTAGCTATTGTAATCACTTAAGGAGAACCCCACACATTTAGTAGTGAATAAATGGCATGTATCTTGAGTTGCAGGGGATAAGGTAAAAGAAATGCTGACTACAGTTCATAGTCAGAATAAATTAAACACTAACCATAAATAAACTTCCCCGATATTCAAAAATGCGCAAAGTGGAGCTCAAAAATTTGTGCACTGCTGTGCAATAGCCCAGGTGCCCAAAGATGATATATTTAGTGTAACTACTGCCACTATTCGACTGAATATACACCCATGTTAGCCCAGTGCTAAGCCATTTAGACCTGCCCCACCATGGCTTCTAAAACAGAGTGCCACAATGGCTTATGCCCATGCTAAATTTCAGAAATTCAAATGGTCCCATGAAAATCAAGTCATTAAGCAAGTAAAGTGCTAAGGGACAATTTGCATGCCCATTATGGTCTCATTTGCATGGGGAGTGAGGCTGGTTTGTAAAGCACCACCCCCCAATTACCCTGTCCCAGAGAACTATCCCTGGTGCTAGTTGTGCCCCCCTCCCATACAGTAACTATCATGTCCCTGGTGTCCAGTGATCCCTCGCCCCACCTGATGTCCGCCCAATACTAAATTTAACATCCCCTAATATCCAGTGATCCCTCCCCGACCCAATATATACCCAACATTAACTTTAACTTTTTCCTGGTGTGCAGTGGTTCCTCCCTGCACCCAGTGTCCACCCGACATTAAATTGAACATTCCCTGGTGTCCAGTGGTCCCTACCCCCCACACAATGTCCACTTGATAACAAATTTAATATTCTCTGGTGTACAGTGGTCCCTTCCTGTACTTGATGTCAGCCCCATGTTAAATTTAAATTTCCCTGGTGTCCAGTGGTATCTCCCTCCACCCAGTCCCCATCCCTGTACCAAGGAAAGCCCCCCAGTTTGTCAATACTCCCCCCATGGTGATTGCCAGCCCACCACTGCCATGCGGCATGCCTTTTGTAAGGAAGTTCTCCCAAAACAAAGCCCTGGCCCTGTTCCCCAACAGTGATCACATCCCCCCAGCCCATTCCTTGGTGGTAGTTAGTGGTCCTTCTCCCACCCATGGCACTGACAATCCCCCCAGGTCCCCTGTACCTGCCTATCAGTGCCATGGCCAGTGGACAGCAAGTGACACAATCCTCTACACACCACCTTAGCCACCCACCATCTGACAAAGGCAGGGAGAGCGCTGCTTATTTAAAGGGCATAAATAAGTAGCGCTCTCCCTGCTCCTGTCAGATGGTGGGAAGCCAAGGTAACGTGTTGAGGGCTTTGTTGCTTGCCATCCACTGACTGCAGCATTGATATGCAGATACGGGGGGACTGGGGGGTGGGTTGTAAGTTCCACAGGTGTAAGGGGGGGTCACTAACCATCATCGAGGGACAGGCTGGGGAAGACCACAATCACTGTTGGGAATGGGTCCGGGGCTTTGTTTCAGAAGAGGACTTCCTTACAGAAGGCATGCCACGCAGCAGTGGCAGGCCAGTGATTGTCATGGGGGGAGTACTGACAATCCAGGGGGGCTTTCCTCAGTACAGGGATGGGGCTCGGGTGGAGGGAGGGACCACTGGACACCAGGGAAAGTTTATTATTGGGCAGACATTAGGTGGGGGAGACCACTAACACTAGGGAATGTTAAATTTAATATTGGATGGACACCGGGTGGTGGAAGGGACCATTGGACAATAGAGAAAGTAAAATTTAATATCGGGGAGACATCAGGTGGGGGAGACCAATGGATCCCAGGGAATGTTAAATGTAATATCAGGAGGGGCCCCTGGACACCAGGGAATATTAAAATTAAATATTGTGTTGACATCAGGTGTGGGGAGGGACCACTGGACACCAGAGAGAGTTACAGTTAATATCAGGAAGACATTTGGTAGATGGAGGGGCTCCTGGACACCAGGTAATGTTAAATTTAATATCAGGAAGACATTTGGTAGATGGAGGGGCCTCTGGACACCAGGGAATATTAAAATTTAATTTTGGGTGTGCACTGGGTATGGGGAGGGACCACTGGACACCTGAGAGAGTTCAATTTAATATTGGGTGGACATCAGGTAGGGGGAGACCACTGGACACCAGGGAATGTTAAATTTAATATTGTGCGGACATTGGATGGTGGGAGGGACCACTGGGCGCCAAGGACATTGTGTGTACATCGGTATGGGGTCGGGTGCTGGGAAGGACCACTGGACACCAGGGACACTGTTTTGGTGACTTGGGACCCAGTGGGGGAGTGGTTCACTTCCTCCACCAGCTGCTAGAGTTGCGCAGGACTAAGTCTTGGTTTACGCTGGTGGTATCTGTACTGCACAAGGGTACCACACGAAATTACTTTGCGAGGCATAAATACTCTGAATATTGGATTGCTCTAAATATTCAGGTCCCCACCCCTCCATTTGCATTGTGTTTTCCTCCACAGTTTACCCAGGCACAAACCAAGCTTTTGAATATAGGAAATCCACAAAAAACACTTTGCACAGGTGAACTAGGATTTGCACCTGGGCAAAGTTTTGAATATCTGGCCCCTGATAAGTGAAAAAATTGTGATATCCAGATATTGCCTACTGTAAATAGTTAAAGTTGTTAGTTTTATAAAGAAGAAACCAATGAGACAAGTTCTTTTGCATTGGTGTCCTTGCAGAATGGTTGATACATTATGTTATACAAAAAACATACATTGTACTGAAGTATGTGTAAACATTCTTCTACAATGTTTTGCAACAAAAATTGTTGGCAGTACACCCGCATTGTCATAGGAATTAATCTTGAAAAGGAAACTGGGCTAGTAATGAGTACATGCAGATTACAGTGGGTAGTGAGGAAGGATGGGTGGGTAGTCCATTCTGATATTTTACATAGGTACACACACACACACACACACACACACACACACACACACAAATGCCCACAAGCCCACTATTGCAGGAGTGGTGGTGCACTGCATTGTGATCTGGAAGACCATGTTTTCATGCAGACCCCAGAATCTGATTCTGAGACAGACTAGTAGCTGTGCAGCATGTTGTGGAGGTGAGGTACTCAGTTCTCGAGGAGGGAGGATGTGGGCTGCCCAGCAAGCAGATCCTACCTACTGGCCAACTAATTAGCAGCATTGCCACAGGCTGCGAAGGCAGCCACACTCACATGGCCCAAACTTTGTGATAGGGAATATGGTTATACAGCTAGTGTACTGCCTGAAAATAATACACATTTTTTAAAGTAGTTAACTATTATTTTTTTTACTTATAAAATGGGAAAGGATTTTGAGCAAGCTTAGCCATGCATTAGAAGTGTCTCATGCGTGGCTAAAATTAGTCCTACCAACCAACATGCAGTACCTGCTTTAAATCCTTGAGCCATAGAATTTTTAAAAGTTAAATAGCTGCTATTTTTCCTCCAAGTTACTGAGAAAAACTCCAGCATACTCAATGTACCATTTCACTAGAAAGCAACATAAATATTTTCCTAAGTAATACATCTTTCCTGTATCTTATAGGAAAACAATTTCTGTTTTCGTTTCTCAACTCCTGTTCTTTTTCTTAACCGACTGACTGCTCAACCCCCAGCTCAGCCGCTCACTATCTCTCCCTGCCTTGACCAGTCCTCTGCTCGCTCCTCCTTCTCCAGTCTTTGCACATACTGCAAAAACTGTTCAGCCCAGATGCTGCAACAGTGACAAGCTGGTTTAAGTTTTTATTCTTTTATTTTTATCTGAAATCACTTACCAGCACTCGTTGCAGTGATGTGCTCATGTCTTCTGCTTCTCCCCAATGCGCACGTGCGCTTGCTCCTTACCAGCTCCTCATAGAAGCTTGCAGTACAACCTGACACAGAAACATAGAATTTGGCAACAGATAAGGACCGCTTGGCCCACCTAGTCTGCCCATTTTCCTACCTAATGGATAAGTTGCAGATCCTAGTTAACTAAAAGCCTGCTTCCTCCTACCCCCACTACAATTGCCTTAAAGTGTGTTCTGTGCATTCTTGAATTCCCCCACTGTTTTTGACTCCAAGATCTCTTCAGAAAGGCCATTCCATATAGCCACAACCCTCTCCATGAAAAAATACTTCTTCACATTACCTCTGAGCCATCCCTCCCATCTTCAAATTGTGCCCCCTTGTTCTTGCACATCTCTTTTTCTGAAAGATGCTACCCTCTTGGACTTTGCTGATTCCCTTGAGGTACTTGAAAGTTTCTATCATGTCCCCCCTCTCCCTCCTTGGCCCACCTAGTCTGCCCATTTTCCTACCTAATGGATAAGCTGCAGATCCTAGTTAACCAACAGCCAACTTCTTCCTACCTCCCACTAGAATTGCCTTTTGTCTGTCCCATGCATTCTTGAATTTCCCCATTGTTTTTACTCCACGATCTCCTCAGGAAGGCCATTCCAATATTCACAACTCTCTTCATGAAAAAATACTTCCTCACATTACTTCTGAGCTGTCCCCCCTCTATCTTCAAATTGTGCCCCCTTGTTCTTGCACATCTTTTTTTCTGAAAGATGCTACCCTCTTGGACTTGGTTGATTCCCATGAGGTACTTGAAAGTTTCTATCATGTCCCCCCTCTCCCTCCTTTCTTCGAGGGTATTATTTATTTATTTATTGCAGTTTATGATTAATATCTTTGAGTCTTGGGACTCATTTACAAAGGTTCCAGGTCATACACAAAACAATTAGTCAAACATACAGGTTGCAGAGATTACAAAAAAAGTTAGACAAAGCATATCCTCCTTCCACCACTCACCCCTCTGGAAGTTTACACTGCACTCTCCTCCCTTAACACATCCAAAACCAGCTCCGATGGTATCCATCCCAAAATGCTTCACATCTCTGCCTCTGCTATAACTGCCCCCTTGACCCACACACTAAACCTCTCTCTGTCCACTGCCACTGTCCACAAAGCTTGAAAAATGGCCAAAATCATCCCTCTGCACAAAGGCGGTGATCCCTCTCAACCAGGAAATTACAGGCCCATTTCACTCCTCCCTTCCCCTCCCTTGCTAAAGTCCAAGAATCTCTCATTCTGGCCAAACTGTCTGACTTTCTCTCTTCCAACAGCTCCCTTTCTCCTGTACAGTCAGGCTTCAGAAAACACCACTCCACTGTCACCACCCTTCTGCGCATCACCGACTCCATCCTCTCTGCCATGGACCACAGCCAAACCACAGCTGCCATCTTCATTGACCTGGCTAAAGCTTTTGGTCTCCCACCCACTGCTGGTCAGCAAACTAAACTCCTTTGGCTTCGCCCAACAAACCATCACCTGGTTCCACTTGTACCTCCATAACAGGCAACTATCCATGCAAATAGGCAACACTAGCTCTTCTCCTCTTCTTATCCTATCTGACGTTTCCCAAGGCTCTATTCTTGGTCCCATCCTCTTCTCTCTCTTGATAAATGACCTTCCCTCCACCTGCCTCTCCTCCAATATGCATCTGTATGCAGATGACACCATCATCATTGCCTCGGGGCCCTCCTTTGACAGTATCCTCCCAAATCTTCAAAACGACTTCAACAGAGTCCAATCCTGGTTCCTCGAGAACCTGCTCATGCTAAATGCTAAAAAAAACTGTCACCATGGTCTTTGGATCCAGATAGAAGCTAGCTACCCTCCCTGCACCTCCTGTGATCACCACCCTGGATGGCTCACCCCTGGAGGTGGTCCCTGCTTAAAAGTACCTGGGAGTCTGGCTGGACAGTCACCTCAACTACTCTACTCACATTGAGGGCATCTGCTCTAAACTCCAGCCCAAACTCGCCATCCTCTATCGCCACAAAGCCAGCCTACCTATCCCCGCCCGTTGTGAGCTCATTCACAAAACAATCTTGCCCATTATAGACTACACCGACATAGTCTACGGTTTGGCCCCACCCTCCTCTCTATCCAGAATAGATATCCTCCTTAACTCTTTCTGTCACTTTGCCACTGCCTCCCCCCCCGCTCACACACCACTGCACACTATACGTTGCGCTCACCATTGACCCTCTCTCCCACAGGAGAATCATCCACTGCTCCTCCCTCATGGCAAAATACTGACTTGTATCCCTTCCCCCCCACCTCACCTCCCGCCTTACCCCTGCCACCTCCCTAAACTATCCTCTTCGCCAAAGGGACCCATGCACTTTCCACCTGCCCTGCCCTCACTCTGTCACTGGCCATACTCCTTTTCGTACCATCTCCCCTTCTCTGGAACAACCTTCCCTCCAACCTTCAACTGTCTTCTTCTCACTCTACCTTTATACAACTTCTCAGGCTCCTCCCCACCCCACACTGCCCTAAATGCTCCAATGATCCCTGGACCCAGCAGAAGCCCTGCACTGTCTCTACTTACCTCACCTGTCCCTCGACGGCATTCTTGCCGCACCTCGCATTTTACTCTGCACGCTACTTATAATGATTATTGAAACTGTATGGTACTCCTTGTAAAAAGTCTGTATTTGCTGCTGAAATTGTAAAATGTCTGTACATGCTGTCTGATCTCCTAACCTTCTGTTACTCTTTTTCTTCACTGTACTCTCTGTACCCAGATCGCACCTTGAAACGAGCCTCAGCTCAGTGTGCTTTCCTGGTCATCATTTTTAAATAAATAAAAATAAATAATACATTTGAATGATACGAGTTAGAATACATTGAAGTAACAATTTGTTTCAGTCAGGTTACAAATAATTTAGGAGGAACATGGTTTCAAGGGTATAAAGCATTTCCATGAGGGAACATTCAGGATACAGCTCAAACTAGGGAAACAGTTTCAGAGGAAGTGCTTTAGTCTGTCAATTTAGGGTCATCAGGCCCTTGGAAGTACTGGCCATACAGATGGGGACTAGCTATATAGAGGGGGAGCGGGTGGGGGAGCAGCCTAAGGGTGGCGTTGTCGTTTTGTGGGAGGGTGAGTGATGGGGAGTTGCTGGTGATGCCAGCAGCGGTGGTGGGCATGCTTGGAGCTCAGTAGGAGGCAAGTGAGGGGACATACAAGCCCTTTAGTCTCTCATCATATGTCTTCGGTGCAGACCCTGCACCATTTTAGTTGCCTCCTCTGGACAGCCTCCATCCTGTCTATGTCCTTGCAGAGACTGGGTCTCCAGAACTGCACACAGTACTCCAGATGGGGTCCCACCAACTGTCTGTACAGAGGGATAACAACTTCTTGTTTTCTACTGGTGATGCCTCTCCCTATGCATCCCAGTATCCCACCAGCCCTCCTTACTGCCTTCTTACATTGCTTGCTCACCTTTAGGTCATCTGATACGACTATCCCCAGGTCCCTTTCCATTGTTGTTGTTGTTAGTATCCCACTCCCCATTGTGTACTCTTCCCCTGGGTTTTTTGTTTTACCCAGGTGCATTACTTTGCACTTCTTTGCATTAAATCTAAGCTGCCATACATTTGACCATTACTCCAACCTTGCCAAGTCCTTCAGTTGGCAGTCGGCACACGGCAAAAATACATAAATAAAATAAAACATACACACATCCTGCTATGTATCTCCAGATGTGCATCAGCGAGAGTTAAGACCATGAGGGGTGAAGGGGGGGAGGCACACCTGCAAACCATAGCAACGATCCTCAACTATGGTGGCCAAAAATATGACAAAAGTCCCACAAGCAAAAAATAAACCAATGCATTTTGGATGGAGGAACTATTTTACATCAAAAGACAATAAAGATTATGATTTTTCTCCATGTAAACATAAAAATTATGACATTTACTTGCATGTAATATGACAAGACACATTTAATAAGCACAATAAGTCACGATGGGGTGTGAGTTAGACAGTTCTAAGACATGGCCGGGGCTGGATGCACTTGAAGATTTTCTACCCGACAGCGCTAAGTGTGATGTGTGGGACAGCACTAAGCCTGGAGGCGAACATATTTAGTTCTGTTCTTCTTCATGCTTCACTAGCCCTGTGACCTCACTGATTATGATATCACAACTACTGGGAAACAGTCACTCACCAGCAGACAGAGTGGTCACTTGTGATGTCACAATGAGTGAAGCCAAAATGCTGATGAGGTATAAAGAAGACTAAAAGTAGAAATGTCAGTCTTCACGTAAAGTATTGCTCTTTACATTACACCTAATGCAATCAGATAGAAATCTTTTGAATGAACTAAAGGAAAAAAGAGAACTTCTCTAGAAATAAAAAGTAAGATCTGGCTACTTTTAAAAGCCACCTTAACTATGGTCTCTGTAGTTGACTCACACTGAGCTACATATGATCTGTCTAATCTGTACACTTAGAAACTAATTGTTTCTGTGGCTCTGTTAATGATCACTCGTAGACTGCGTTCTCTGACCCTGTTGTTGAATGACCTGGACTATTTATTTTGTATGTATGTATGTATATATATATATATATATATATATATATATATATATTTATAACACTGTTTACTAGACCATATATGTTAGCCTGTTCTTTTGTGTCGCTGTACATAGCTCCTCTTCTCTGTTATGAACGTTGTTTGATTCTGTACCCTCATCGTACTCTCCCAGGTCGTACCTGAAAATAGGCATATGACTTGTCTAGTGTACCTACCTGGTCAATAAAAGCTAAATAAATAAATAAAATAAATAAAAATGAATAACATTTTCTGTCTGCTAATTTTGGTGTGTTTTAGATCTTTAATGTATTTAGATATAGCCTTGTTATTTTTAAAAGATCATGATGTTCTTTTTATAGCTCAGTGTTCTATGAAATGTTAAATTTTGTAGGTTTTGCATGTCTTTTTCTTACAGACTCAGCCTCCAAAAAATAGTATCAATAAAAATTAAGGCCAAAGTTAAAAAAGTGTGATTTTTGTGTTGTGCAGATTTTACGTGTGCTTTGATTTGTGCCCACATAGATGGGGTGGGGGGGCTAAGTAACCAATAAGACATGATTGGTGGGGCAGTCATGGGTTAATTTATGAAGTGCCTCATGCCTTCAGCACCTGAAAGTGCAAACCATGACAGCTAACACCCTGAAATGTCTTAATGCACATATAAAATGAGTCCCCATGCAAAAATATTAAGAGCAAAAACAAAAAGCGAAAAATTATATAAAAATCACCACTGAGAAACACAAATAAAAAAATGTAGGTTTCTGCCACTATAGGAACATACGAAAACACCAGCAGAAGCAGGTCTCATGGTCTATCAAGTCTACTCGATTGTGCAGCTAGCCCCTCAACTTGCAGCTGCCCTCCTCCCCACCCTCTTCATTGCAACATACCCCTCACCCTGTCCCAACCCCCAAAGCCACCCAGCATTCTACAGAACACCACCCCTCGGCAGTGCATTCCACCTGTCCACCACCCTTTCTGTGAAAAAGTGTCTCCAGATTTCCCTCCTGAACCTTCATCCCTCCAGCCTCAACTGATGCCCTCTTGTATCCTTCCCTCTTCTAAGCTGAAAATTCCCTTCTACATTAACCTTATTTATCCCCATAAAGTATTTAAAGGCTTCAATCATATCTCCCCTATTCCTCCTCTCCTCCAGGGAGTACATGTTCAGCTCTGCTAATCTATCCTCATAGGACTTTCCTTCAAATCCTTGGATCATCATTGTTGCCCTACATTGCACCCCCTCCAACAGCTTGATGTCCTTCTTCAGAAACTGGTGCCAGTACTGCATGCAGTACTCCAGGTGAGCCCTGATCAGAGACCTGTACAGGTGAAGGATCACCTTCCTATTCCTGGAGGAGATTCCCCTCACTATACACCCTAGCATCCTATTGGTCTTTGCTGCCACCTTCCTACACTGAGCCAAGTTGTTCATGCTACCCATTATAAGCACCCCCAGACCCTTTTCCTCCTTGTTACTTTCCAGCTGCACCCCTCCAAGCTGATAGCTCCTCCACTGGTTTCTAGCTCCGAAGTGCAGTACCTAGCACTTCTTGGTGTTGAACCCCAGCTGCCATGTTGCTTACCACTCCTGTAGTTCAGGTCCTTCTGTAGCCCCTTCCACCCTTCGATGTCATATACTACAGCTCCCATCTTTGTATCATCAGTGAACAGATTGATCCTGCTCTGGAGCCAGTGTGAGATATCAGCTATGAATATCCCATACAACAACGGTCCCAGTACCGAGCCCTGTGGCACCCTGCTCGTCACTTCCCTTGGTGACGAGAGTTCCCCCACCACCACCATCACCCCCTGCTGCCTTTCATTCAGCCAGTTGACTATCCATTTGACCATCTTTGTTCCCAACCCTATGTATTCCAGCTCCCCCCCCCCAGCTTCCCATGTGGCACAGAATCAAAGCCTTTGCTGAAATCCAAATACAGGACATGCATCGTGTGGCCCCAGTCCACTTCCCTGGTCACCCAGCTGTAATATTCTATAAGATTTGTCTGGCAGAATCTGACAGAGACAAACCCATAAAGAAACCCTTTGAGAAAGGAGTTTTGTCTGAAACATTTTAGGCAGATGCTTTGTCTGTGTCATTCTACTGGTACTATGAATAAATAAGATTTGTAAATACTACAATTGGTCTGGTGTCCCTGTTTAAGGTTAGTGTGTGCCAGGAACTATTTTTGTCTTCTGTCTTGTTTGTTTCTGAGCACCATGCCCTAGTGCACTTTCTATGGTTGCCTCAGAGACAAACCCATGTTGATGACCGTCCTGGAGACCATTGTCCTCCAAGAATGTCAACAGCCTCTCCTTTAGGATTGTCTTCATGAACTTTCCCACAATCAATGTGAGGCTCACTGGTCTGTAGTTGCCTGGCTCATCCCTTGGGCCACATTTGTGAATGGGCACCATGTGGGCCATACTCCACTATTGCGGTAAGCATCCTTTGTCCAGGGAGGTATTGAACAGGTCAGTCAGTGGTCCTCCAGGATCTCCACTAGCTCTCTGAGTACCCTAGAGTGAATGCCATCTAGTGCCAGTACATTGTCCATCCTTAGTGCACTCAATCCTTCTAAAATTATATCTTCTGCAATCCCTACATCAGTCACCCCTTCCCCTCCCCTACCCACTCTACCCCCCGGGGTATCTGCCCCCCTTTCTTCTTTGTAAACACAGAACAGAAGTATTCGTTTAATGCAGCCGCCTGTTCCCCCTTCTCCACCCACCCTCAGTCCTTCCTTATCCTCACAATCTGGTCTTTGTTCTTCCTTCTTTTTCTAATGTATCTGAATAAGTCCTTTTTTCCTTCCTTAATACCCTGGGACAGTCTCAGTTCTCTTGAAGCCTTGGCCACTGTGCCTAGCCTGGTAACCTCCCTGGACTTTCTTCGTATACTCTTCCTTATCAACCCCCCTCAATTTCTTGAGTTTCCAGAATACCTTTTTCTCAGCCTTTACCCCCTCCATAACCCCCCAAGTCAACCAACTGGGCTTTGTTGCCCTTCCCTTCTTACTCCATGTCTTTGTACACATCCCAGTGGCCTCCATCAGACTTCTTTTAATAATATCCCACTTTTGACCAGCATCCATGTCCTGACGAATGTCTGCCAGATATTTACTCAAAATTTCTCCCATCCTATTAAAGTCTGCACCTTTAAAATCTATCTCCCTGGTTTCTGTACCCCCCGTTTCCCTGCCCATATTGAGCGTGAACATACCTAGTGGTGGTCACTCCCAGCCAAAGGGTCTTCCACCCCCAGATCTCTTATAGCCTCCTCATTTGAAAGTACCAGGTACAGAGTCATTCCAATCTAGTCAGCTCATGTACCAATTGCACCAGGAAGCTGTACTGAAATACCTCTAATATGACCTGCTCCCTTGCACTCATGGTGGCTGGAGTGCTCCAATCCACCCCAGGTAGGTTGAAGTCCCCTACCACCACTGTGTTCCGCTTCCTACAGACCTTTCTGATTTACTCAGCTAGCTCTCTGTCCAGGTCCTCCCCTTTCACTGGTGGTCTGTTTGCTATCCCCATCCTCAGTGCCCTACCTCTCGAGTCATGAAACTGCATCCATAGGACCTCTGTTCTGCCTTCCTCTCCCTCCTCCCTTATATACCTTATCCCTTCATGTACATAGATTGCCATGCCCCCCCTTTCCCTTTAGCCCTATCCGTCCTGACTATTTTGTATCCTGGGATCATCATATCCCAGTCCTGGTACTGGGTAGCCCTCGTTTCTGTGATGGCCGCAACGTCCACTCTCCTCACTGCCAAAAGAGCCTGAAACTCAGCTAACTTATTGCCTAGGCTTCTGCATTCAATGTGACCAACTTCCATCTCATTTCCTTGCATGTCTTAGTCTTGGTTTCCCCCGCCCCCCCGTGCCTCTACCCTGACTCCTCCCCTGTTATCTTGGGGGGTTATTGTCAGGCTCCCACCTGGGTTCCTGCCTACCAGCTGTCCACTTGCCACCCCCACCTAGTTTAAGCTCACCTTTGCTGTTATATACCCCCTATCCCCTGTTTTAATGTTCCTCTCCCCTCCCCACTCAAGTGTAGCCTATCTTCTGTGTATAGATCATTGTTGTCTATGGTTCCTCCCCAGTCCCCCACTAACCTGTACCCCTTGGATTGACACCATTTGTCCAGTCATGTATTGAACTCTCTAATCCTCTCTTTTCTCACCGTACTCATGCACAGCACTGGATGCACCTTTGAGAAGGCCACCGATTCCCCCAGTTCCTCATCCACCCTACCCAGTTCCTCAAACCTCTCCTTCACAACTTCCACCATCTCCCCCACCAGGTCATTCGTACCTACATGCATCACAAGATGCAGTTTCCTCCTACACCTCCTTGCGCACTTCAGAATTGACTGCCCTGCTCTGCCTGCCATTAAACCAGGTATGGATTCCACCCATATATGACTGTGCCTTTCCCCCTTACTGCCCCATCTTATCCCTTTTAGTATGGAATCCCAGCACTAGTGTCCCCCCTCGTCATTCCTCATTCCAGCCACCACCCAACTCCCAAGGTGCCTATCACTGGAGTCCACCACCTTTGTATCTCTGCCCTTCTCCCCTCCCGCACCACCCCATATCTGTCCACCCTCTTCCTCCCTGCTTCATCCCTACCCTCCACTTCCTTCTCAGCCTCCTTGGACTACCTTCCCCCATGCCTATCTAATCTTCCCTCCCATCCCTGTTCCTCTCTCCTTCCTCTCTGCTCCCTTCAACCATCCTTCCAGCTGTGCCCTTCCCCCTTTACCCTTGGCCCTGTGGGGCAGGTGCCAGGGCTGTTGCCATCTGGGTCTGGGTCATGATGGTCTGGCTGTGCCACCCCCCCTACCCAGGCTGATCGACTCTGTGCCACTTTTTATGGCACCTCTGCCAGGTGTCTCTTCACATCCCTCTAACTGCTACTGTGCCCCTTTCACTCCCCATGGCACCCCCACTGCTCCATTGGTCCTTGGTCACCACCTTCGAGGTCCCCGCAATGGCCACCCAGACAGGCAGTGGTGCAGGGTCCTTAGAACAGCTTCTGGCTGGTCTAGCCTGAGCCTCCCTCTTGCCACCATGTCAGGGCTTCTGGAATTCTAAATAAGGGGATGGTGCAGCCCCACCATGGTGCAAGCCCCTTGTGACTTGGCACAAGGGTGCTTCTGCTGCAAGGGTGGCACAGGGCAGCTTTGGTGCACAGCACTCTGATTTCAACACAGCCTGTGTTTGAAAATTGGGATTGCCGCAAACTTTGACACAAGGTTCTTCTTGCATCATAGCTGTTTGGTGCAGGCACCTTGCTCCAAAGGTTTCCTTTTGAAAATTGAGCCCAGGAAGTCAGTAGCATTTAGGATTTAGTATTTAGAGGGAGAAAAATGTGTCATCATAGTGCATATCATGAGGATGCAGAAAGATGCATGGGTCAATTAACTGAGGCAGTTAGGCAGTCTTGCCTAGTGGTTGGAGAGCAGAACTGTGAACACAGATGTGTTTAATTCCAGGCACCACCGTTTGCTCACTTTGTGTGACCTCCCTGAGTTCTGCCTTTCTGTTATCTCTCTCTCTAATCTGTCTCTGTGTTCTTTGAATCTCCCTGTGTGCAGAAATTGGCACTAACATTCTCTCCCCTCCCTCTACTGGATTGTAAAGTGCTTTGGGATACAGTTTATATGAAAGGTGCTATAAACTGTACATCCAAATTCCTTTCCTTTGCTTTCCTGGTAAAGAAATGAATGAAAATACAGAAAATGTTTAATCTTATTTGCCAGGTTAGAGAAGGCACTGATAGTAGAAGATTTAAATAAGACCTAATGAACTTACTGTTGCAAAAGATTTTGCTTCGAAATGGGCCTGAATAATTGTTAACATTGTATGTCAGTTGACTGTAATATAAATTAAGAACATTAGCAAAATGCAACAAAATCCTAAGAATTTTTTGAAAATGATCAGTATCACGAAACCAAGTAAATTAACCATTTGACATCATTAATGTAAACGTAAATGATACGAACATTATAAATATGCATGCATAAATCTGATAAACTTACATTTCTTTTTTTTATCCAGCTGTTTGACCTTCAGGCCATCACGTATGCCTGCTTAGTGTCTTCAGCTGGCAACACATTAGCCCCATCATCTGGGTCCCCAATATCAAGGCCAGTGGGGATCAACATGGATCAGGGCCCAAAGATGCTGGAAGTTATTCACCCTTGCATTGCCCACCACCCTCTTGGTGCTGGGCATTGCCAATATTGGCTATGCAACCACTTAGCAAAGCCCCATCGAGGCTGAATGCTCCTTGGCCCATCATAAGGGGTAGTTGCAGCTGTTGAACCAGAACCAGCTTCTGCTCCAGAAATAAGGTTACTGCTGGTGAGGGAGTGCAACATGCTACCTACAGGGCCTTCAGGTGGCCCCAAGGATGTATTTCTTAAATTTGACAAACAGAAGAACACTATAGAAAATTGTGACACCATCCAAGTATTGTTAAACTCACGCTGAAAAAAGAATTATTTAAAACAATCGATGCACTCAACTGTTTGTTAAATTGCTGGTATACAGACTGTAGCCCCCTGCTGCTTAGGTTTTTGTGTGGCATATTATTATCTGCAGCATGGAGCTCTCACATTTCTTTAAGGATAAACACCCTCTTTTCATTATCAGACATGTTGAAACTTACATCCTATCTTTATGAGAGCCAACAACCTTATCTGCCCCCCCCATTTCCTGATGGTGCCTTGGGTTTAACATCCAAGTCTGATAATGAACTGGGCTGCCTCCCAGGTGGCAGTGTGGAGTGTTACAGACATACCCCTCAGCCAGCCCCAACTGCTCTATTTTGAAGACGTTGGCTTATGGAGTTAGCCTGCTAGGCACAGCAATAATGCCTTTGGCTGCCAACTGGACGCAGTCAGGCTCAGGAGTGGCTTGCATGCTTTGACTGCAGGCCATTAGGGTTTGGAGCATATTGTAAAGGTTACAAACTCAGCAAGAAATATCTGGACTGCTGCATGCACAATGACCCCCTAATCAGTTAAACAAAAAGAGCCATTGGTATCATATAGTGATTTCATAGGTGAATGATGATCTCCATGGCAACAGTACCATACTAAGCACCCTTAACATTTCAAGAGGTATTATTAGGCTTTGGGTACCCTCTAGTGGTGCATATCATCATAAAAATAATTCTTTTTCTACTGCTATAAATGTAACAGTAGTTAGGTTTACAGTAGTCAGAATCTAAATCATATTTTTTATACTTAATACAAAAATGCAGATTAGGAGTAAAAACATGAAACCACATTTTCACTAATATGCATTTCTTTTGGATATTCAAGAGATGAATTCAACATAAACCTCACCACTGCAAGTATTTTCTATATGTAAGTGATCACACACTATTCATAGCTCATTTATTTACTGATTAAAAATACAGAATGTGTTGTATGATTTATGATTTACAGGTAATGTCTGTGTATCAGAACTGAATAGGTTTTGGTTTTATATAGCATCTTTCATGCTGTACTCAAGCACTTTGCATACCAATAAATATGCTTGGTAGTGTTGGGACTGTATATGTTCAAACACGACAGCAGCTATTAAGTGCAAATGGAGTTCACACACAGATGTAGACAATTCATAAACAAGGCCAGACATATTGTGGGTTTTTGTAGGATTTACCCATGCCTTGAGTGACGTGGTATGAGGCATGAGGTAAAACAGGGTTCAGTACTGGGTCCAGCCCTTTTTAATGTCTTTATAAGTGACATTGGACAGGGACTAGAAGGAAAAGTATGCCTCTCTGCAGATGACACAAAGATATGCAACAGGGTTGACACACAAGGAGGCATGGAAAGGATGAGAAGGGACTTGGCAAGGTTGGAGGAATGGTCAGAAGTATGGCAGCTTGGATTCAATGCAAAGAAGTGCAAAATAATGTGCTTGGGAATCAAAAACCCAGGGGAATATTACACAATGGTGGGGGGGGGGGAGTAACAACAACAAAAATGGAAAGGGACCTGGGGTTAATCATATCAGATGACCTTAAGGTTGGCAAGCAATGTGAGAAGGAGGTAGGGAGGGATGGGGAGATACTGGGATGTATAAGAAGAGGCATCACCAGCAGAAAACAGGAAGTTGCTATCCCACTGTACAGACAGTTGGTGAGACCCCATCTGGAGTACTGCATCCAGTTCTGGAGAACCCATCTCAGCAAGGACATAGACAGGATGGAGGCAGTTCAGAAGAGGGCAACTAAAATGGTGCAGGGTCTGCAAGAGAAGCCATACAAGGAGAGACTAAAGGAGCTTAATATGTATACCCTTGAGGAAAGAAGGGAGAGGGGGGACATGATAGAAACGTTTAAGTACCTGAGTGGAATCAACAAAGTCCAAGATAGTAGCATCTTTCAGAAAAAGAGATGTGCAAGAACAAGGGGACACAATTTGAAGATAGAGGGGGGACGGCACAGGGGCAATGTGAGGAAGTATTTTTTCACAGAGAGGGTGGTGGATGCATGGAACAGCCTTCCTGAGGAGGTTGTGGGGTCTAAAACTGTGGGAGAATTCAAGAATGCATGGGACAGACATAAGGCAATTTTTGTGGGGGGTAGGAAGAAATAGGCTGTTGGTTAAATAGGATCTGCAGCTTATCTTCTAGGTAGGGAAATGGGCAAACTAGGTTGGCCAAGTGGTCCTTATCTGCCATCAAAGTCTGTGTTTCTATTTTTCTACATGTTAAGCTATAGTAAATACTAGGAACCAATGCCCTAATGAACCACATCCTGGAGAGTCTTATTGGAATTATTAAATTAATCCTAATTTTATAAAGTTTTAAAAAGATGAAATGGAAAAAAGTATCCTTGAATTATAAGATGAAAAATAACTATTCAGAATGCAATTGTAAAATGCAAGATAATCTGACCATGGTTGTGCTGTAATTTATCCATGTGGTCTAATCCTTATTAGCCAATCAGATTTTAGCATTGAAATAAACTGTTTTAACATTATTATTTTAGAACATGTTTCTTTAGATGGGAACACTGGCATGGCAACAGGCACTCCTCTACTCTTTTCAGAAAGAGCTGTGAGATTTTCGACTCAGCAGAAGGGGTCTTCTTGGTTTAAACAGCAGCTGACAGCTCTTTTATCCTTGGGCAGGCAACTCACACCAAGGAGCTCCCTGCCCAAGGAGCCCGATTACCCAGTATTCACATTTTATTCAGCATGTAAATAACTGTGTACCTTAATGTGCTATGGTCATAAATTCCAGGTAAGAGCTGGAGTGACTGCCTAGCGCTGTAGTTCACAGCCAAAACAGCAGTTTGATGATGTGAAATAGGAAATGGGGCTGCAGTTTCTTAATATACAGAGAGTGAGGATCAGGGAAGGGGGCAGTCAAGAGATAAGATTTTGCAGTTTTGCAGGCCATTCTACATGTGTATGGATATTCTATAAATATATATACTAGACAAACGCATGTAAAATGGCCTACAGTGTTCAGATGTATTGTCCACAGCTTGCACTACTACCCTGACTTCCAGACCCTCCTTGATTTTCTTAACCCTAATCTTCTAGTCCCTCCATGCTGGCCTGTACTCCTCTGTGGCCTTGAGGTAACTTACCGCTTACCAGCAGACATTAACCTTCTTTGAATTCAGGATCAGTTGTGTTAGAGTCAAGCGAGGCAGTACCTGTCCCTTTTTCTGTTACTGTTCTCAAGGATGCAGTCCTCTGTTGCTGCTTCAGGAACCTTTCAGTGAACCAACATACGTTCTGTATTATCAGTCTCATGTAGATGCTTCAGACTCTTGAACACCATAACTGTGATGATTTGCAGTGTCCATCTTTCTAAAGTTTTTGGTCCTGGATGCTGAGACTAGACTAGTCTTCTCTGTTATGTGGAAGAAGATTACCCAGTTGTGGTCACTGCCTCATACCAGTCTCTTAAAATTTATACTGGAGGCCGGCCTGGTGGTACTGAGGGTTGAGGCACTGGATGCCACACCTCATGCTACGCCGGCGACTCGGGTTTGGGAATGGACTTGGGTCATGTGGGAGCCGGCATGGGGGAAGGGTGGGAGCAGTATTGAGCTGCCTAAGGGCAGTTCTCCTCTTCTGAGGGGGGGTCACCCTCCCACAGTCCTGCCACCTCCAGGTGGAGGTCCAGTGGTGGTGCAGACAGATAATGACTGACCTGTAGGGTGGGGCATCCCGCAGTGTGTGACACAAACGTGCCTTCACATGTGCACATTCACGCTAAGAACATGAGTGTAACCCCCCAGTTTTGAGGGGGGCTTACCTTAAGTATCTCCTTGGGCTCCTCTGATGCCCACTGCCTGGCAGACATCCAGCAAGAGAAGCTAAATCCATTTGTATTATAGACTTGATGTGGACACCAAGTTTCCTGGCAGGGGAGACTATAACCCCCCCAACTTTGGGGGAGCTCACCTTAAGTATCTCCCTGGGCTCCTCTGATGCCCACTGGCTGGCAGACATCCAGCAAGAGAAGCTAAATCCGTGTACAGTAAAGTTGTAGTGCTGTCTTGCATGATTGTGCACATCCATGCCGCTGCACCATCACTTTAAGAGTTTTATCTTGTGTATAGTGTTTACAGCCTGGGCTGGGTCTGAGTAAATCAAGGCTCATGACCAGCCAGGCATTGCTCCAATCCACTCAATTCTGCTGTCGATTATAGAGCAGAGGGAGCCTTTTCTAGCACTGCAAATATTTATTTCTAAATCCTTTACTATTGTTAAATAAATGAGTTGTTTACTTTGCCTATGTTTCCTTTCCAATGGGAGCCACCATCTTCGGTCCTGGACTCCTGCTTTGGACCAATCAGAACCAAGGGGTCCTCATTACAAGTTCCTTTGGGGTGAAACTGTGAACCTTCCTTGCTGGCACCTAAATGGACCAATGGGAGTGCTAGAACTGTGATTGACAGCTCCCATAGCCAATTGGAATACAATAAAACCAGACCAGTCCAAGACTGTCTTTTGAACAGAGTCAGTTTCAGCTAGAGCCACCAAGAAGGAAACAGCCTGCAGTTTGGGCTGAGAGAAGCTACAGGAAAGGAGGCCTGTACTTGTCTTCAGTGGACCCAGCTTGGTCCCAGGCAGGATCTATTGAATCCAGGACTGCAGCTAAGCAGCCTAAAAGGTTTCTCCAGTAGAAAGTGGAGAATAAATGGCCATTTACCAAAAGGAGGAGAAAGTTTGCTGTTCCTTCAGCCACTGAGACTGTGGCCTACTGTGCAGGTGGACACATTGATCCTGAGACTCCTGTGCCAAATTGGGAGCCAGCCTTGTGCAGAAAAAGACTTTGCCACACCCTAGCTGGAGGGTTCACCAGCACACAGCCTAAACTTTCAAAATACATTTTCTTTACCTGGGCCCATGCCAGTAGAGGCCCAGCCAGACTGTTCCTGTACCAGCCAAAGCACCATCATGGCAAGAGACCAGACTTGGGGAATCAGCTCCTGCGATGCAGCTATGTGCAGGTTGCAGCCACTTACAGGAAAAGACAATGAAGAGGAGAGGAGCCATGTCAGTCCCAGTCTCCACCAGCAGCTTGAAACAGCCACAGGTCTTCCATGTCACCAGCTACAGCATCATGGGTACACTGATTAGAACAAGGGTAGCTCCCAGCATCAAAGCTTCAATTGTTTAATGGTACCATCTGATTCTGTTTGCCAGTTTAATGCATTTAAATGAGACTGGGCCATCTGGCTGGTTTTCAAATGTGTTGCTCATGCTTAATCACCTTTCTTCCACCAAGGGTCCCAACTACAGCTGCAATGCTGGCCAACCCATGGCACCACCTCTGGTATGCCTGATTTCCATTCTGGGTACCCAGTAATTTCACAGACTAATAAATTCAGGGGCTAAAGTGATTAAAAGTAAATTAGCCTGTCTCATCACAGTAAAGTAATTGTTAACCTAGATTCTCATCCCTCCCTTGTTCACACCCCCTCAGTAAACCTGATTTATTGTTTACTGTTAACCTGCTTTTTGAGCATATCATTACCGGGTATAAAGTTACTGAAATATTAACAAAACATTCTGAAAGTGCACACCTGTGTTGTTGAAGTTATCTTTTATAGGGGGTTGCAGAGTGAATTGCAGAAGACCGAGCCCTGCTGGTAAGTGGATTTTACATGAGCATATCATTAATGCTGATATTAGCCTGTATCCAAAGCGTTAAGTGTTGCAGTTGTAAAACAAAGTGTAACAGGTCACTATGCAGGATTTAGAGTTGTTATAGCTTCCCAGAGGGCTGTACTGATTCTGTTATCAACCCACTTAAGCATTACTCTGGATGGAGGCACCATAATTGTGAAAGCACTGAGGGTAGAGACACTCCAGTAGCAGCCAATTCCGAAGCCAGGCCCCTCAACCTGCAGTTAGAGCAGCAGGTGGGGTAGTAGACCATGGTTTAATGGTACCAGGGTTACAATCATGGAGGCACCCTGGGATTACTGCCCCCTATTGGCCACAACAAGGAATTGCAACCAAAAAAGTTTATGGATACCACTGAAAATATTGCAGTGTGACAGTTAATCAGTTGGTTTATGGGGAGTGAAACTGACCCCCAGAATGCTCTTTTATTGATAGACATACCCCTGGGCACTGACAAAGTCATTATCGAGGATGCACTCTTAAAATTTTAATGTCTTGGTGAGGCTTTGGGAGCCTGCCAACAGGCTGATTTGACCACACAAACCTTAATGGCCTTAGTGGAGTGTAAGAACCCATGGACAATACAAAGGTGCCTAAGGTCATTGCCATTGATGGGTCCATGGCAGCCTGGAGGGTGGTAACCAAGGACAGTGAGGTTCCCTCAGAGCCAGAACCCCCACACTTAGCTCAGAGTTTTGAAGATAAGCCTGCCAAATTGTGGCTGGATAAGGGAAAGGGTCTCAAAGTGATTCAGATGCTATTGGGTGCTGGTGGAGGTGGCCTCCCCAGGAGAGAGAGATTAAGCCTATTTATGCTTATCCCTCCTCTGACTTCTATGGAAGGTTAAGAACGCTTTCGGGGGCCATGTCCATACCAGCCAGGGAAGATGATTGGGAGACATATGTAGACTATGCTGCCCCCTAGTGCCTAGCAAGAAGAAATACAGGAGAAGGGGTACAGGCAAAGTGGGCAAGCATTAAGGATGCAATACTTGAAGCAACATCCCATTGTGTTAGAGAGAAAAGGAAGTGCAAAAGAAGAAGGAAACCACTTTGGTTCTCAAAAATAGTAGCAGAAAAGGTCAGAGCCAAAAGGCTGGCCTTCAGGAAATATAAGGGAATGCAGTGGGATGAAGATAGGGAGGCATACCAAACTTCTCTAAGGGAATCAGGGAAGGCAGTAAGGCAGGCAAAGGCCCAAACTGAGGAAACACTAGCACAAACAGTAACAGAAAGTGACAAGACTATCTATAGATACATTAGTGAAAGGAGAAATTCCATGGGGGGTATTGCTAAGATCAAAGGGGATAAGGTGGCATGTGAGGAGGAGGACCATGTAAAAAGCATCTATCCTAAATAGATACTTCTGCTCAGTATTTACTGAGGAGAAGGTAGTGCAGGACCCACAGCTCAGCACCATGAACACAGGGGAGAGGGAGGTGTGCACTAGTCCCTTCACAAAAGAAAGGGTCCTACAAGAGCTCGCTGAGCTCAGGGTGGACAAGGCAATGGGACCTGATGGCATACATCCCAGGGTACTAAAGGAGCTAAGGGTGGAACTAGCAGAGCCATTATCAGAACTGTTTAGTGAGTCTCTGGCACAGAAGAGGTCCCAGAAGACTGGAGAAGGGCTCATGTGATCCTGCTCCACAAGAGTGGTAGCAGGAAGGAGGCAGGGAACTACAGACCAGTCAGTCTCACCTCAGTAGTGGACAAGATTATGGATGCACTTCTTAAGGAAAGGATAGTGCAACACCTGGCATCCATAGGAGCACAGGATCCAAGACAGCATGAGGTTACAAAAGGAACCTCCTGTCAAACTAATCTCTTAGATTTCTTTGACTGGGTAACCAGAGTGGTGGCCCAAGGGGGAGCAGTTGATGTCACCTACCTTCACTTCAGCAAAGCTTTCGATACTGTTCCACATAGAAGATTGATTAATATGCTGTGTAGGCTTGGTGTGGGTCAGAAGATGGTCAGCTGGGTGGCAAACTGGTTGACAGGCAGAAAAGAGAGAGTGGTGGTAAATGGTATACAGTCAGAGGAGATGCAAGTCATAAGTGAGATATCTCAGGGATCAGTCCTGGGGCCAGTCCTCTTCAATAGCTTCATCAGTGACATTGCAGATGGACTGGAGGGTAAGGTTTGTCTGTTTGCAGATGACACCAAGATCTGCAACAAAGTAGATTATCCAGATGGAGTGGGCAGAATGAGAAGAGATATGGATAAACTGACAAAATGGTTGGAAGAGTTGCAACTGGGATTTAACGCAAAGAAATGCAAGATCATGCACATAGGGATGAGAAACCCTGAAGCCACCTATAGGTTGGGAGGGGAGTTGCTGGCAGTAGCAAGGGAAGAAAGAGACTTGGGCATCATCATCACAGATGACCTGAAATCATCCAAGCAGACCACTAAAGCAGTAGGTAAGGCTAGGGGGATGTTGGGGTGTATTAGAAGGGGTATCACAAGTCATAAGAGGGAGGTAATAATCCCTCTTTACAAGACACTGAGTTAGGCCCCATCTGGAGTACTGTGTGCAGTACTGGAGGCCACACCTTCACAAGGACATTAACCAAACTGAGGCAGTACAGAGAAGGACCACCAAAATGGTGCAGGGACTGCATCAGAAAACATATGAGGACAGATTAACAGAGCTCAATAAGTATACCCTAGAGCAAAGGAGGGAGAGAGGTGATATGATTGAAACATTCAAACACCTTAAGGGCATTAACAAGATGAAAGAGTCTAACATGCTTCAATATAAGAAAAATAGCAGGACGAGAGGACACAGCATGAGATTAGATGGAGGCCAATTAAGTGGTAATGTGTGGAAGTTTTTTTTCACAAAAAGGGTGCTGGATGCATTGAATGGCCTACCTTAGGACATTGTGGATATGAATACAGTGCAGGGCTTCAAACAGGCATGGGATAGGCATAAGGGAGCAATACAGATAGGTATGACTAGATAGGCCATTGACAGAGCAAAAGTCGATGGCACATTCATAAGGTAGAAATAGAATGGGCATACTGGATGGGCACTGTGGTCCTTATCTGCCATTAACTTCTATGTTTCTATGAGTAGCAATGTACTGAGGCTGAGAAAAGAATGTGAATTATAGAAAGCCTCAGGGGCCCTGTATTGGAAGTGATCTGGTCTTTGAGATCCACCGACCCCGATGCTGCCCCCACAAGAGTACTTGGATGCCTTGGATGCTATTTTTGGTACCCTGGAGGATGGGGAAGTGCTTATGTGGAGGTTCAAAGCCACTAAACAAGAAAGGGGGGAGCTGTTGTCCATGTACATGACCAGGCTGGAGAAGGCATTGTAAAAGGGTGTTTAGAAGAGGAGGTGTGGTAGCCGATGAGCTAAACTGAATCAGGTTGCACCAATTACTGAGATCTGTCAAGTATTCTAGTTTTTTGTTGCTCTACTTGCGACTAAAAGATCGTAGGGATGATCCCCCCTCTTATATTCCTCTGATGCAGGAAGTGCAAGAAGCAGAAAAAGGGAGGAATTGCCAGACCCCTGGCTTGGCGCAGCCACTGCAACCCCTAATTCTGACCAGGGATCTGCCCCTGATAAGGTTCAGGCACTCGAATCTCCAGGGTGCAAAGTGAAAGTGAAAGTGACTGAGCCCAGAGAGACTGTAAGTGATTCCCAACCAATGAAGAACCTGCTAAATAAGTTGGGAGAACTAACTGTAAGTGCTCAGAGTGCAGTAGAGGTGGTTAAAGGATGAGGTACCCATCAAAATGTAACTGCCCTTGGGGTGGAAGTGTACTCTCAGGCGACACCTCTGCCTGGAGAGATAGAAGCCAAATTAGCTGAACTGTCTGGTATGGTAAAAGAATTTAAGAAACGTAATGTGCAACCCCAGGTTTGGCAAGGAGGAAGGGAGACTCAACCGGGGCCCTCTGCTGTTGATGCCCCAGCTCAAGACTCAAACACGTGTTCTTCACAACCCCATAACCATGAGTGTAAGCCGACTCATGATGTATCGTTCCGACCCAAGCAGCTTAGAAAAGGTATGTTCTGCTGCAATTGTGGGAAAGACAGCCATTTAAAGAGAGAGTGTCTATCCCAAGAGGACTCAGCCAGGGTGAGAGATAGATTGCTTACAGAAAAGTACCCGAGGCAAAGTATTTCCAGTGGTGCCCTGGCCCAACCTTGACACAATTAATTTGTGGCAAGGTCATTTGTCTCTGTTCCTACAAAATGTTCTTCCTAACTGGGAAGTGGGGGTCCATGAAAAACTATTTTGTTGCGTGGAAGCCTGGCTGAGGGATAGGAGACAGAGAGTATATGTAAGAGGTGAATGTTCAGAATGGGTCGAGGTGACTAGTGGGATAGCTCAGGGATCTGTTTTGGGCCCCTGCCTCTTTAACTTATACATTTCCACTATGCGTGTTAAAGATGGGGTGTGGTTGTCAAAATTTGCGGATGATACACGTTTGGGATACCCTGTTAATAATATCAAAGAGGCTACTATTTTTCAGGCAGCCCTAACAAATTTGGAAGTATTGGTAAAAGCAAAGACATCTATATTCAACACGGATAAATGTGTTGTTATGCACATGGGCAAAAATAATGTGCAGTATAAATACAAACTGGGAGGTAGGGAGCTGAGGACAGTACAAGATGAGAAAGATCTGGGAATAAGAGTCGGTAATGAACTAAAATTTGGAATACACTGTAACCAGGTGGTTAAGAAAGTGAGTAGAATAGAGCATTGTATATTCAAACACATCAAAAGTCGAGATAAAGCAGTACTACTGCCCCTGTATACCTCGTTGGTACACCTGCATGCGGAATATTGTGCACAGTTTTGGGCTCCGGGATATAGGAAAGATATTAAAGCATTGGAGAAGGTGCAGAGAAAAGCTACCAAAGGCATAAGGGAAGTCCGGGGTCTGAGTTATGAGCAAAGACTACAGCACCTCAGATTGTATTCACTAGAATTTCGCAGATTATGTGGCGATATGTGTCAGATATTTAGGACACTTAAAGATGATCGATTAAGGGACCAACTAGGCCTGGAACTAAGGAAAGAAATATACAATACTAGAGCACACTTTTACCAATTATACAAAGATAAATACAATACTAGAAGAAAGGAAAATTGGTTTGATGTGAGAATTACAGGAATATGGAATACACTTCCTAGTGAAGTAGTGACAAGTCCTACCATGAATATTTTCAAAACTAGGCTAGATTCCTATTTGATAGATAAGGGCATACAGTGATATTTTCAGAAGATTGGTGAGCTATATGGACATGTGTCTTCTATGCTCTGATATAACCTATGAACCTATGACTGGTCAGAAGTGGTAGATCCTCAATGGAGATTATCATGCATGTAGATGGTATCCTGGCCAGAGCTGTTCTTGACAGTGGGTTTCAAGTTACAATCATATTTAATGACTGGTACGACCAACACTTGTCTGACCATCCTTTGCAACCCCTTGATGGACTGCATGTGTAAGAGTTAAGTGACAAATCGTGTCCTTATCTTGGCTTTCTTCGAGTATGGCTCTTTCTCCTCATCCGTGGCAGGTGGCAGAGACCCAGTAGAGACAATAGTGTTAGTTTGTCCACCTTCTGGCTTATACGATGGAGTCCCAGTACTAATAGGCACCGACGCACATATGTTTGGCTGCTGTGCCCAAATGTGCCAAGAAAGACAAGCAAAAAAGACAGGGAGAGCGTTACACGTCCATGCCATGGTGTAGCAGGTGAATGAAATGCAGATGCAGTCTGAAGAAGGTGACCAGGATGAGCCTGTGAGATTTGTATGGAAGAAGGATTCTTCACCTCTTACTCTTCCTCCTAAAGTTCAGTGTAGTGTCAGTGGAGAGGTCTGCCTGTGCAAAGATGTAACTAATAAGATACTAATGCTGGATGCTTCAGGGGAAGGAAGACTGCCTGAAGGACTTCTGGTTAAACCCAGTGTGCTGCCTGTTCATGCTCATGTCTATGCTTGGAGAGTGGTGGTCCAAATTCAGAATGTTATGGATCGGGACATTAAAGTTAACCAAGGTTGCACCCTGGCCAAGGTCTACTGCGCTGATGTGGCCCTGTTGCTGTCCAAGTGTCAAAATGGAGCAGAGTTTGAAATATCACCGGACATGTTTGATTTTGGAGAATCTCCCGTACCTGATAGCTGGAGGAATAGAATAAGTCAAAAGTTAGCTTGGCACACCAAAGTGTTCTCTCTTAAATAATGAGATGTTGGTTGTGTCACCAGTGCTGAACATCATATTCGCTTACATGACAAAAGACCCATCAGGGAAAGAGCCCAATACCTAGCTCCTGCTGACATTGACAACGTCAGGCACCATCTACAGGAAATGCTTGCAGCCGATATCATCCAGGAGTTGCACAGTCCTTACAGTTCTCCAATTTTTGTATTCCAGAATAAGAATGGTTCCATCTATATGTGTGTAGACTATAGGACTCTTAACAAAAGAACTGTGCTGAACCAATATACTATGCCACACATACAAGATACCTTGGAATGCCTAAGCAAGAGTAAGTAGTTTTCAGTCCTTGATCTCTGCAGCAGGTACTATCAGATACCGTTGGTACCAGAGGACAGAGAAAAGACTGCATTCATTTGTCCCTTAGGTTTTTATGAGTTTCTCCACATGCCCCAAGGCATATCAAGTGCACCCGCGACTTTTCAAAGACTAATGGAATGTGCTGCGGGAGATATAAACCTTCTTGAATGTTTAGTCTACCTTGATGACATCATTGTTTTCGGCAAAACCCTTGAAGAACCTGAGGCTCACCTATTCTAGGTGTTGGACAGGCTTGAAGAGTTTGGTTTGAAGTTATCAATTGACAAATGCCAGTTTTTCCAGAGTTCCATAAAATATGTAGGAAACACTGTGTCATCGGAAGGCATCCAAACCAATCCTAGCAAGGTAGAAGCACTCATTGACTGGCCAAAGCCAAACAACTTAAGAGTTCCAATGATTTCTGGGCTTTTGCAGTTACTATTGCTGTAGAGTATACCAAAGTAGAGTGTCCACTGTTGAACTTAATGGAAGGGTACCCTCCCACTCAAACAAAGTTCAAGAAAAGTGCTGAAAAAGAGACTATAAAATCTTACTTCTGACCTCATGATCCTTTTGGCCAAAGATGGACATCAGAATGTGATGCAGCTTTTCACAAAATCCTTTATCAGTTAACTCACGCATCTATTCTTGCATATGCAGACCCATCCAAACCCTATGTGCTGCATACTGATGCTAGCCTAGGTGGCCTCGGGGCTGTGCTTTACCAAGAGTATATGGAAGGACTGCTCCCAGTGGCATATGCAAGTCGAAGTCTGACACCTTTAAAAAAGAATTACCCCGTGCATAAATTGGAGTTTCTCACTCTCAAATGGGCCATCATGGAGCAGTTCCATGAATACCTGTATGGTTCCAAGATACTGGTTAAAACAGACAACAATCCTTTAACCAGTGTTCAAACGTTTGCTATACTAAATGCTATGGGACACCAATGGCTCTTGGCATTGTCTACATTTTATTATGCTGTGGAATACCGACCAAGCCTCAACCACATTGATGTCAATGCCTTGTCAGAGGTAGAAGACTTGGTTTGCTGGCCAAGGCACCTAGCTTCACCTGAGCTCTTTCCTTCTAAGACTGCTTGAAAGGCAGAGTAAAGAAACTTACCAGAGCAAGGGAGAAGGATTAAGACTTAGTTTGGCTAAGCAGATTTACTGTGTGGTGGTGTTTTTATTTTTTACTCACAGGGATTGCTACTGTTTGTTGCTAACATTTCATTGCTTTATTTTTTCTCTGATTCAAATTGTTGTTGCTGGTATACCTTCTTCTGCATTATTACTAGGTGTGCCTACAGGTGTGTGCAACAGATTACTGCTGTAATCTTCTGATTCAAATTGTCTTTGCAAGGTATATCTTCTGTTACTGCTTTATTTTTCTCTGGAGCAAAGTGTTTCTTACAGGGTATATCTTCTCTGAAATTACTGTATTACAGGTGGAGCTTACATTTTTGTGACTTTTTATCATTGGGCTAAGCAAAATTACTGTTTGACACTGTGTTTTATTTTATTCTTGTTTGTTGAAAAGGTTTGTTGTCTCAGAGGTGTTTCAGTCTCCTTCTCACATTGAAGGAGCTAATTGTTTTTCCTCCCACAGCTCTTCCAAAGGATTAGGTGTGTATGTGGGGGGTGGAGCTGGCAAACTGTCAGTAATTTCCAACAGAAAGAAGGGTTAAAAAGTCAGGTTAGTTGATATCTTGGAGGTAGAAGACTTGGTTTGCTGGCCAAGGCACCTAGCTTCACCTGAGCTCTTTCCTTCTAAGACTGCTTGAAAGGCAGAGTAAAGAAACTTACCAGAGCAAGGGAGAAGGATTAAGACTTAGTTTGGCTAAGCAGATTTACTGTGTGGTGGTGTTTTTATTTTTTACTCACAGGGATTGCTACTGTTTGTTGCTGACATTTCATTGCTTTATTTTTTCTCTGATTCAAATTGTTGTTGCTGGTATACCTTCTTCTGCATTATTACAAGGTGTACCTACAGGTGTGTGCTAACAGATTACTGCTGTACTCTTCTGATTCAAATTGTCTTTTGCAAGGTATATCTTCTGTTACTGCTTTATTTTTCTCTGGAGCAAAGTGTTTCTTACAGGGTATATCTTCTCTGAAATTATTACACGTGGTGCTTTACAGGTTTTACAGTTTTATCTAACATTAGGATAAGCTTTCAGGGTTACTGCATTTGTTGTTGACTGATTGTTTCTGCTCTTACCTCCTTGTTCTTTTCGTCTGTGGTTCTTCTTTTAGGAAGGGAAGGGCCCAGCCACCCACCCCCATCCCCAACCACCCCACGCTACACTCCTTTTATAGGGTACCACAGTTGTGACATTTCCTGTGGCAGAGCAGGAAGGGGCGGATCAGTGGGCCTCCACAAGGTGATCTCATTTACAGGGCACTAGTAATTTAACTTGTTATAACAAGTTAAACAAAGCACAATTAAACCATTACTTGCTTTTTTTTCATTTTTTTCCTTCTAATTACTCTGACTAGGTTACAAACCCAGCAACTTATTTGGAATGGATTTCATTAACTGCAGGTACTGTGGAACAATTTTCAGAAGGACAGTCTTACAGGAGTTAGGACACTGTCCTACATGCTGGGCCTTTGGAGATCTTAGGGCTCAGCTCCGGCAGCATGGGCAGAGATTGCACACCTCAAATTTCATTGAAGAGGAAATACATTATAAGAACCACCCGCCATTTCCCCAGCATCCAACAGAAAAACCTCGACCGCAGAGGGTAGTTGGTCCAGGAGGTTGGCAGGTGGTTAGGAGGAGCAAATCAGGTGCCCCATCACTCTCTGCTCTCCATCACATTGCCTCCAAAAACCATATAAACACCACAAACAGGTATCTGCCTCTATCTCTGAAATCAAATAAAGAGGCAGAAGACACTGCAGAGCAGGACACTGTGGCACAGGAGCTAGGACAACAAAACTCACCCAAATCAGGAACCAAAACTAAACAAGCACAAAGGAAATCCAAAAAACTTCTGATAATAGGAGACTCCATGATTCAGGGAGTTGATACCCATCTCCAGCCAGGAGTGATGGTCAGATGTCTCCCAGGTACATCAGCATGGAGAGACACTGACCATTGCTAAAATTGTTCACAAAGCAGGAGAAAACATTGATGTCCTAGTACACATAGGGACTACGATCCGCCAGCCGGGTCAGTTGTGAGACCAAGGAACACCTGACTAGGCTGGGTGACAAACTATCATCTATTTCGTCCGGCATCTCCTTCTCTGAGATCCTGCCAGTCTGGGAGAGGGGAGCAGATGGACGGAAGGTCAGAGAAGGGGAGATAGGGGAGCTAAACACGTGGCTCAAGGCCTGGTGCCAGGAAAAAGGACACAGATTTGTAGGGAACTGGCAACAGTTCTGGGAGCGAAAGTTCTTTAAATTTGATGGACTGCATCTGACTAAAGAGGGAGTCAGTGCATTGGGACAGAAGTTTGACGTCTTTGCAGAATATTTAAACTAGCAAATGGGGAGAGGGGTGCAGCACCCCATACGTCGAATGGGAAGAACACCCTTCCCCCCTCAGCTAGTGGTCAAACAGGAATTCAGCGTGTTTGCCATTCATTTGCATCACCAGGTAAGAAAAAAGGTTTGGCTCCCCATACGATGCACAGGGGTAATGCTAAACTTCACCCAACAACTAATACACCAAAATCTGGCCAATGGAAAATCATGTACACAAATGCTCACAGCCTGGGAAACAAGATCCCAGACCTGCAGGCAATAATGTCAGAGGCTAAACTGGACATAGTAGCAATTAGTGAGACGTGGTTTACCAGTAACCACACTTGGAAGACTTCAGTACCTGGCTATGTATTGTTCAGAAGAGACCGAGGTGCAAAAGGGGGAGGAGGGCCTGTATGTTAATGAAAATATCAAAGCTACAGAAATTCAGAATACACATAAGGAGCCAGAAGAACTGTGGGTCACCCTGGAAACAGGAAATGGGACAGCCATAAGAACTGGGGTTGTCTACAGGCCCCCAGACCAGAGGGAGGACATAGACACATTACTGTTAGAAGATATACAAAACATGACAAGCTAAAGGGAGGTTTTGATAATGGGAGACTTCAACATGCCAGATACAGATTGGTCAATACCAGCAGGAACATCTGCCAGAACTAGACTCATAGTGGATTCCCTGCAGGGAGGGCCTCAAACAACTGGTACAGAAACCCACAAGAGACAGGGCTATCCTAGATTTAGTACTGACTAACAAAGAAGGATCACAGATCTCCAGGTAGAAGGTCACCTGGGGCCAGTGACCATCACATGGTATGGTTCAATTTGGCTACTACATCTAAATCATCCCATTCCAAGGCAAAATATGGGACTTCAGAGGAGCTGACTTTGATAAGATGGCCAACAGAGTTAAGCTAGCCCTGGCAAAAAGAAACACAGGTGAGGGGGTACAGGCAAAGTGGGCAAGCATTAAGGATGCAATACTTGAAGCAACATCCCATTGTGTTAGACAGAAAAGGAAGTGCAAAAGAAGAAGGAAACCACTTTGGTTCTCAAATACAGTAGCAGAAAAGGTCAGAGCCAAAAGGCTGGTCTTCAGGAAATATAAGGAAACACAGCGGATGAAGATAGGGAGGCATACCAAACTGCCCTAAGGGAAGCAGGTAAGGCAGTAAGGCAGGCAAAGTCCCAAACTGAGGAAACACTAGCACGAACAGTAAAAGAAGGTGACAAGACTTTCTATAGATACATTAGTGAAAGGAGAAAGTCCAGAGGGGGTTTGCTGCTTAATGGAGAAAAGGGAGCATGTGAGGAGGAGGAGGACCCTGTAAAGGCATCTATCCTAAATAGATACTTTTGCTCAGTATTTACTGAAGAGAAGGTAGGCAGGGCCCACAGCTCAGCATCATGGACACAGGGGAGGGAGGTGAGCACTACTCCCTTCACAAAAGAAAGGGTCCTACAAGAGCTTGCTAAGCTCAGAGTGGATAAGGCAATGGGACCTGATGGCATACATCCCAGGGTACTTAAGGAGCTAAAGGAGGAACTAGCAGAGCCATTAGCAGGATTGTTTAGTGAGTCTCTGAGCACAGGAGAGGTCCCAGAAGACTGGAGAAGGGCTCATGTGATCCCGCGCCACAAGAGTGGTAGCAGGAGGAGGCAGGGAACTACAGACCGTCAGTCTTACCTCAGTAGTGGGCAAGATTATGGAGGCACTCTTAAGGAAAGGATAGTGCAACACCTGGAATCCATAGGGCACAGGATCCAAGACAGCATGGGTTTACAAAGGAAGGTCCTGTCAAACTAATCTCATAGATTTCTTTGACTGGGTAACCAGAGTGGTGGACCAAGGGAGCAGTTGATGTCGCCTTACCTTGAGTTCAGCAAAGCTTTTGGCACTGTTCCACATAGAAGATTGATAAATAAGCTGGGTAGGCTCGGGTGGGTCAGAAGTTGGTCAACTGGGTGGCAAACTGGTTGACTGGGCAGAAAACAGAGAGTGGTGGTAAATGGTATACAGTCAGAAGAGATGCAAATCACAAGTGGGGTACTCAGGGATCAGTCCTGGGCCAGTCCTATTCAACATCTTCATTAGTGACCTTGCAGATGGACTAGAGGGTAAGGCTTGTCTGTTTTCAGATGACACCAAGATCTGCAACAGAGTAGATGAGCCAGATGGGGTGGGCAGAATGAGAAGAGATCTGGATAAACCAGCAGAATGGTCAGAAGAGTGGCAACTGGGATTAATGCAAAGAAGTGCAAAATCATGCACATAGGGAAGAGAAACCTGAAGCCACTTATAGGCTGGGAGGAGTTGCTAGCAGTCACAAAGGAAGAAAGAGACTTGGGCATCATCATCACTGATGACCTAAAATCATCCAAGCAGACCTCTAAAGCAAGGTAAGGCTAGGGGGTGTTAGGGTGTATTAGTAGAGTATCACAAGTCGAAGAGAGGAGGTAATAATCCTCTGTACAAGACATTGGTTAGGCTCCATCTGGAGTACTGCGAGTATTGGAGGCCACACTTTCACAAGGACATTAACCAAATTGAGGCAGTCCAGAGACGGGCAACCAAAATGGTGCAGGAACTGCACTCAGAAGACATATGAGGACAGATTAACGGAGCTCAATATGTATACCCTTGAGCAAAGGAGGGAGAGAGGTGATATGATCGAGGCATTCAAACACCTTAAGGGCATAAACAAGGTGAAAGAGTCTAACATGTTTAAATATAAGAAAATAGCAGGACAAGAGGACACAGCATGAGATTAGAGGGAGGCCAATTAAGGGGAATGGAGGAAATTTTTTCACAGAAAGGGTGGTGGATGCATGGAATGGCTTACCACAAGAAGTGGTGGCTATGAATACAGTGCAGGGCTTCAAACAGGCATAGGATAGGCATAAGGGAGCAATACAAATGACTATGAACAGATAGGTCACTGACAGAGCAAAGGCCGATGGCACATTTATAAGGTAGAAAAAGAAATGGGCAGACTGGATGGGCCTTGCGGTCCTTATCTGCCGTCAACTTCTATGTTTCTATGTCATGAAGACCTGCTTCCAACCAAGAATGGTTACAAATGTCAGAGTATTCCATAAAAGCATTGTGTCATAAGTTTGATAGAGATGAAACCCCATCTGCTGAAATTGTGAACTGCTTGGCCAATTGCCTGGGACCTCCTGATATTTGCTGGCCAGTGGCCTATTGTAATTTTGCCTCTTTAGATCAACAGTAAGTGCTTTTCCCCAGCTAACTCCAGCTGACCTACAAAGGGAGCAATATTATGATCCGATGATCTGACCAGTCCTGAATGCCCTCAAAAGGGGAGAAGACATTTCAAAATTGTGGTCCAATGACCCCCAAACTGCTGTGTTGTTCTGAGAAGGGCCTAAACTTAAGATAAGAGAGAGACTGCTGTGCAGAGAATTGACTGTTAATCAAGGAGAAGTTATGAAAAGACAACTGGTGCTTCCCACCAAGTTTAAACATGTTGTACTGAAAGCTCTACATGACCAAATGGGACATTTAGTTAGTGAGAGGACTTTAGACTTGGCCCATGCACATTTCTACTGGCCTACAATGGGCATAGATGTTGATCAGTATATAAAGACTTGCAGTCGATGTTGCCAGGGAAAAGCATAACCACAGCGAGCAGCCCCTTTGGCCAGCATGACAACCAGTGCACCAGTGGAGCTAGTATGTATAGATTTCCTGAGCCTAGAGCTGTATTGAAAGAACATTAGTAATGTGATTGTGGTGACAGATCATTTCACCAGGTATTCACAGTTGTACCCAACCAAAGACCAGAAGACAGCCACAGCAGCAAAAGTCCTTGTAGAAAAGTTATTTGTTCACTACGGTGCTTCACAAAGGATACATTCAGATCAAGGCTGGGACTTTGAGAGCAGACCTATTAAAGAGTTACTGTCTATCTGGGGTGTGAGAAAGACCAGGACCACTCCTTACCATCCACAAGGAGATCCACAGCCAGAGAGGTTTAATTTAACTTTACTCGACACGCTTGGCACTCTGCATTCCAAAGATAAACCTAGGTGGAGTCAAGTGATAAGCTCTTTTGTGTGTGCCTATAATTGCTCCAAAAACGACGCCACAGGGGTTTCGCCTTATCATCTAATGTTCGGCAGAGAGGCACGCCTTCCTGTTGATGTCTGTTTCAAAGCTTCACCTGATGGAGTTCAGTCTGAAAACTATCTGCAGTATGTCAAAAAGCTAAAAGCTTAATTAAATCATGCCTACCAGCATGCCCATACCATGGCTGCAAAGAAAAAGCTGGCTAACAAAGTTCTGCACGATAAAATAGTTAAGGCACAGTAATTAAAGGCTGGAAATTGTATTCTAATGCAAAATCTTGGTTTCCAGTGGAAGCATAATACAGCATACTGCTGGAGTCACACCCCCTATATAGTAATCTGCAAGCTGGGTGACCTACCAGTATACAAAGTGCACCCAGAAGGAGATCCTCAAGCTGTAAAAACAATGCACAGAAATCATCTTCTGCCAATCAGTCAAATTAGATACTGCTCTTACAGGGCCTGTTACCAGATCTGCTGCTCAAAAGAAGCAATTAAGCCAGCCTCCTACTACTCAACAGCTAGATCCCCCCAGCTCAATGTGTCATAGTCAATGATGATGCTGATTCAGAAGATGATATCAGTGAGTTTGGTGCTATGTATTACCCTTCCCTCAAAATAGGTCAGTTGTTTCAAGGAGCCTATCGTCCTACTTTTGTTGATGACTCTGTCAGTCCAGTGACTTCCAATGACCTTGCTTTTTCAACTACTCCCATACCTCGTGAGAGTGATGTCCAAAGTGTAACCTCTGAAATAGCAGACTCTCTGTGCCTGGTGGAACTATCAGAAATTGAAATGCCTAATCCTAATCAAGAAGATGGTGAGGTGGGGCAGAACCTAGGGACTAGTGACCATTGAGCTGTGGGGTTCACCATAAGGACATTGCAAGAGGCTAGCCACATAAGAACTAGAATCCTGGATTTCAGGAGGACAGACTTCGGTAAGATGAAGGATGAATTCAGGAAGGCTATGCAGGGATACAATGACATAAAGGGAGCGGTGGAACAGTTGGATAAGATAAGGGAAGCCTTGCACCTAGTAGCAAACCATTAAACCAGGCCCTGCAGCAAGAGCAAAAGAAAGAGGAAACCACTGTGGTTCTTGAGAGGAGTAGCAGAGCTAGTACAAGGCAACACAAATCAAGGAGGACAGGCAAGAATACTTGGAAAAATGAAGGGACGTGAACAAGGAAGTAAGGGCAGCAAAGGCCGAAACCGAGAAAACGCTAGCTAAATTGGTGAAGGAAGAAGGGAAGACATTCTTTAGGTATATTAGATAGAGAGAGAGTTGGGGGGGATTGTGAGACTTAGGGAAGAGGGAGGCAGGGTAGAGTAGAAAGACATTGACAAGGCAACCAACCTCAACAAATACTTGTGCTCCGTATTCACAGAAGAAGACACTGGGGACAGTTCCCCATTAATAGAGAATGGCAAACAGGGAGAAGGGGTGGATATTAGATCTTTTTCAGAGGACAGAGTAAAAAAGAGCACTAGAACAGCTTAGGGTGGATAAAGCTATGGGTCCCAATGGGATATACCCGAGGATCCTAAAGGAGCTCTGGGAGGAACTGGCTAAACCTCTGGCTAAGCTGTTCAGTGGATCACTTGAAACTGGCGTGGTCCTGGAGGACTGGAGGAGGGCACAAGTGGTACCCCTGCACAAATGTGGTAGCAAGGAAACTACCACACCGTCAGTCTGACCTCGATAGTTGTAAAATTATGGACACCCTACTTAAGGAAAGGCTGGTGGACTACCTAGAGATAAGGGGGCTGCTGGACCCAAGGAAGATCAACTTGATTGATTTCTTCAAGAGGGGGATGAAGGAAATAGACCAGGAGAGAGCAATACATATGGCCTATCTGGACTTCAGGAAGGCCTTCAATACAGTTCCACACAGGAGACTAATCCAGAAGCTGGCAAATCTGGGAGTGGGGACAGAGATAGTCACATGGTTTAGAAACTGGTTGAATAACAGAATACAAAGAGTGGTGATAAATGGGGTTAGCTCACAGGAGAGACAGGTAACAAGTGGCATGCCCCAGGGATAAGTGCTGGGACCAGTGCTCTTCAATGTCTTCATAAGTGATATTTCAGAGGGTCTAGAAGGGAGGGTTAGCCTGTTTAAGGATGATACAAAGCTGTGTAACAGGGTAGATACACAGGAAGGTATAGAAAAAATAAGGAGAGATCTGAAGAGGCTAGAAAACAGGTACAAGGAATGGCAGTTGGGTTTCAGTGCAAAAAAGTGCAGAATTATGCATCTAGGGAGAGGGAATCCTAGAGTTGAGTATGAACTAGACGAGGTAACACTGGAGGCCACCACAGAGGAAAGAGAGCTAGGGTTAGTCATAGAAGACAACCTCAAAGTGGCTAAATAGGGTGACAAAGCAGTCAGAAAGGCTAACAGAATACTAGGCTGCATAGGGAGGGGTATAAAAAGTAGAAGGAGGGAAGTGGTGATACCATTGTACAACTCCCTAGTAAGGCCCCATCTGGAATACTGTGTTCAGTTCTGGAGGCCCCATCTCCAAAAAGGGATGGAGATGGTACAGAGGAGGGTGACAAAAATGGTGTCCAGGGTGCAACATAAGTCGTATGAGGAGAGACTCAGAGCTCTCAGTATGTACTCCCTGGAGGAAAGGAGAGAGAGAGAGAGAGAGAGAGGGGAACATGATAGGGACCTTCAAGTATCTGAAGGGGATCAACAGGGTACCAGAAGGGAGCATCTTTCACATAAAGTGAAATAGCAGAACAAGGGGGCACAGCATGAGACTAAAAGGGGAAAACTTACAGGGAACTTGAGGAAATTCTACTTCACTGAAAGTGTGGTGGAGAGATGGAACAGCCTCCTCAAGGAAGTGGTGGGGGAGGCCACAGTTCAGGGATTCAAGAATGCATTGGATAGGCACATGGGGATTATCAAGCAAGGGTAAAAGGGGGAAAACATGCAGCATCTAGGGTACCTTAAGCATTAGAAACAGGGATAGGGCAGACTGGTTGGTCCACAAGGCCCTTATCTGCTGACATCTATGTATCTATGTGAACCTACCAATGGATCATCAAGTAATGCTGAAAATAAATGGGCCTAATGAATCAGATCTTGTACCAGAGTCTATTGTTATTCCTGAAAATGCTAACAGTGTGCTGGATGAATCGAACTTTGTTGAAATACCACTTTCTGATGCAAATGAGCCTCAAGAACCAGAGAACCCAAGCAATATGCAAAGTGAAGAACCTACAACCAGTTCTGATCTCCCAGATAGTGCAGAGCTACCCCTTTGGTCAAAAGCTGTCTTGTTGCTGGACAATGAGCCAGAAGTAGCTAACCCAGATACTAATGCTGAAATGCCAGTGCCAATGCCAATGCCCCCTATACCTAGAAGATCAGGCAGAATTGTAAAACCAGTGGTTCGGCTCACTTATGATATACCAGGAAAGCCTGTCGACTTGCCCATGAATGTAGTTCACAAAGAGGTGTACATTACAACCGTTTCCCTGCCCAAACTAGTGTTTTCAGCATCTTCTAAAATATTAATCAAGCCATCCACCTACTACGCTAGGGGTCGCCCTTGCAAAGTAGAAGGGGTCAATTGAGAAAAGTGCAGACTATTTGTACAAAGGAAATGCTCAATGGTTTTCAGAAGGTCAACATGTTGTTTCTTATGGGTACATGTCTGAAATAGTATGTGAGTAATAAACATCAATGTGTCAGGATAAAATGCAACTAACTAAAATATGCAATTGCTTAAGAGATATATCATTTAAAGGTACAGCATGCTACAATGTATATACTTGTTGCATATCTTCACAGATGTTGTATATAATAACCTATGGTTTAGACCTGTATATTATTGAAGGTATTAGTAGTGATTGTCATTTGTGTTATAGACTTGACACGGACGCCAAGTTTCCTGGGCAGGGGAGACTATAACGCCCCAAACTTCAGGGGAGCTCACCTTAAGTGTCTCCCCAGGCTCCTCTGATGCCCACTGGCTGGCAGACATCCAGCAAGAGAAGCTAAATCCATGTACAGTAAAGTTGCAGTGTTGTCTTGCATGAGTGTGCACATCCATGCCGCCGCGCTATCCCTTTAAGAGTTTCAGCTTGTGTATAGTGTGAACAGCCTGGGTTAGGTCTGAGTAAATCAAGGCTCACAACCAGCCAGGCATTGCTCCAATCCACTCAATTCTGCTGTCGATTATACAGCAGAAGGAGCCTTTTCTAGCAATGCAAATATTTATTTCTAAATCCTTTACTGTTGTTAAATAAATGAGTTGTTTCCTTTGCCTATATGTTTCCTTTCTAACGGGAGCCACCATCTTCGATCCTGGACCCATGCTTTGGATCAATCGGAACCAAGGGGTCCTCAAGGGGTCCTCATTACAGTGCCTTCTGGGTGAAACTGTGAACTTTCCTTGTTGACATCTAAATGGACCAATGGGAGTGCTAGAACTGTAATTGACAGCTCCCATAACCAATCAGAATGCAGACAAACCAGACAAGATCAAGACTGTCTTTTGAACAGAGTCAGTTTCAGCTCAAGTCACTGAGAAGGAAACAGCCTGCAGTTTGGGCTGAGAGAAGCTGCATGGAAGGAGGCCTGTACTTGTCTTCAGTGGACCCAGCTCAGTCCCAGGTGGGATTGATTGAATCCATGACTGCAGCTAAGCAGCCTAAAAGGTTTCTCCAGTAGAAAGCTGAGAAAAAACAGCCATTTACTGAAAGGAGAAGAAAGTTTGCTGTTCCTTCAGCCACCGAGACTGTGGCCTACCATGTGGGTGGACACATTGATCCTGAGACTCCTGTGCCAAATTGGGAACCAGCCTTGTGCAGAAAAGGACTTTGCCAACCCCCAGCTGGAGGGTTCCCCAACATGCAGCCTAAACTTTCAAAAGACATTTTCCTCACCTGGGCCCATGCCAGCAGAGGCCCAGCCAGACTGTTCCTCTACCAGCTTAAATTATGGTCATAAGCACCCGTAGTTAACCAAACACAATGTACACCGACCACGGACGATGCCAATACAGTCAAATTTAATGGTGCAAAAACAAGCAACAAGATCACAGTGAATTTAAAAACTACTAACGTTCCCCTGGCAAGCTGCCAGGCTTCATCAGAGTATTATGTTATAAAAATTCAGTGCCATTTTATACAATTGTTCATTCAAACATGTGTTACAATTTATCCAATAAGTGTGCACACACAATTAAATTAAACCAAACCACACCTCTGCAATAAAATTTATAACATAATACTCTGATAAAACCTGGCAGCTTGCCAGGGGAAACGTTAGTAGTTTTTTAATTTGCTGTGAGCTTGTTGCCTAACTATATACTGTTGCTAAGTTCTTGCCTGCTTATCAACAAATCCTGTACCAGCTGAAGCACCATCTTGGCAAGAGACCAGACTTGGGGAATCAGCCCCTGCGGTACAGCTATGCACAGGTTGTGGCCACCATCAGGTAAAGGCCAAGAAATGGAGGTGAGTTGTGTCAGCCTCGGTTCCCACTAGCAGCTTGGAAGAGCCACAGATCTTCCATGTCGCCAGCTACAGCATCATTTCTCATGGGTACAGTGAGTACAACCAGGGTAGCTTCCTACAACAAAGCTTCAATTGTTTAATGGTACCATCTGATTCTGTTTGCCAGTTTAATGTATTTAAATGTGACTGGGCCATCTGGCCAGGATTACAAATGGTTTTCAAATGTGTTGCTCATGCTTTAATCACCTTTCTTCCACCAAGGGCCCCAACTACAGCTGCAACACCGGCAAACCTCAAGCATGCCTGTTTTCTATCCTGGGTAGCCAGTAGTTGCATAAACTGATAAATTCAGGGACTAAAGTGATTAAAAGTAAATTAGCCTGTCTCATCACAGTAAAGTAATTGTTAACCTAGATTCTCGCCCTTCCCTTGTTCACACCCCCTCAATAAATCTGATTTATTGTTTACTGTTAACCTGACTTGTAAGCATATCATTACCTGGTATAAAGTTACTGAAATATTAGTAAAGCATTCTGAAAGTGCATGTCTGTGTTATTGAAGTTGTCTTGTATAGGGGGTTGCAGGGTGAATGCCAGAAGGCTGGACCCTGCTGATAAGTATATTGTACATGAGCATATGATTAATGCTTATATTAGACTGGATCCAAAGTTTTAAGTGTTGCAGTTGTGAAACAAAGTCAATAGGTGTGATTGTGGGTGATTATAGCTTCCCAGAGGGCTGTACCAATTCTGTTAGTAACCCACTTAAGCATTACTCTGGGTGGAGACACCATAATTGTGAAAGTGCTGAGGGTAGGGAGACCCAAGAAGCATCTAATTCTGAACCCATGCCCCTCAACCTGCAGTTAGTGCAGCAGGCAGGGGTAGTAGCCCTTGGCATAAATGCACTAGCATTACATGAGGGTGGGAAAAATGGGGAAAAAATGGCTAAAACAAATAACAGAAAAAAAAAAGAAATTCATACTGGAGATGACTCAGCCCCACTACTGAAAACTAGGTCAAGGGTGGCTTGAATCTAGTCCCTATTTTATATTCAGTCTTTGAAGGTAATTACAAAGTCAGTTTCATTCCTTCCATTAGTCTATTCAAGACACCAGACAATGCCCAGGAGACTGAATTCCTCTAAATTAACACTGTATGTAGGCAATACGACACAACAGGGTGTGCATTAGACTACTTAAACGCATGTTCAGGGGAGTAGTGATGCACAAGGCCACAAGCAAGTGCCTTCTGCCCCTGGAAGTGGGTTAGAATTATCTAATGCACATCCCTGGAGAGTCTTCTTGCTCCTTTAAAATGGGACTCTGCATCTTATATGTATGTTGAAATTAAAACTAATTTTAAATAATAAATAAGTAAAATCATTGTCTTTATATGTTGTAAAATATTTGCCTGAGCTGGATGCATTTTTTCAACTTAGGACATTTGTCCTGCCATGGCCTCTCTAGCTGTAGTTTTCTCTGACTCTGTTAGTCAGTGCTTACCTTGCCTTGCCCCTTATCCTGCCTCCCTGGGCATTTCTTAGTGTATACCTGTCTTGTCCCGTCCCCTCCACACTGCCTGCAGTTTCTTTTAATTAAAAGAAAACTTTTATTGTTAATGGTGATCAGCATCAGCCCTGTTGATGCTGCTACTGACTCTGCCTTGATTGGGTCATTCTGTGGGCTCGGGGCAGTTTGCTGGCACTGCTGTTGGCAGTCTTTCTAGGCTTGACAGGCCCACCATTGCTGCTGGCTCTCCCAACAAGGTTTGTGCTGTTCAGCCCGCCTCTTTCATCACTGCAGCAATTTGCTTTCTCCACTGCTGTAACAGAGCATGCTCTCTCTCTCTCTCTCTCTCCCTCTCTCTCTCTCTCACTTTCCAGACAGTGATTGGGATGCTGCTCCTTTTTTAGCTGGGTTGCTTCTGCCTCCAGGACCCCCCAGTACTATGGGGCACTGGCAGTGGTGGGTGCAGCGGGGGTACTATCAGAAGCACAAGCTACAAACAGTATTCCAACTTTCAAATCTAAACTAAATATAATTTATAAAGTCTTTTGGGCTATTTTTTTAAAGGTGTTTTTGAATGAAACACAACGGGTAGGTGAGCACGATCTTAAAATCTACACACCGAGAGAATGTGAGTCGATAACAGGCTGTCACCAAAATATGGATTTAAAAAACAAACAAACAAATGTTTGAGGTTGTTTTGGAGTGAAAGGGAAGAATTAACAAATGGCACTTTTCTTCTAGTAAATGTTTAAGTAAAATAGTATAGATAAATTTTTAACTCTTGGTATCTCATGGGGGGGAAATGGTGTCTGTTTTGTATTGTGGAAATTCTGAGGATGGCACAAGGATTTTAAAACAGGCACTGTGTCCAGGTTGGCAGGACTAGTTTTCAACTGTGCGTTAGACACTTCCACCGTATGGCTAATAGCAGATTGCTCAAAATCCTTTCCCCATTTTATAAGCAATTTTATTGCTATCACACTTTCCATAACCAGCTAGGCATCATGCTTATCTGAGCCATGTGGGGGCCTGCAGGGTGACTCTTCTGCCCCCTTTTCCCTCAGCTCAAACAAAACAGATTCAGTGTTTGCCCCTGATGTTCTTCTTATCCTCCACAGTGACTCCCTCCCTTACAAAGTGTGACACTCAGCACGCTTTGTCATCAAGCTTATCCCTTCCAAATCATCTGCATCCCTCTATCTTTGTGTCCCATTCATTTCTTTCCTCAGACCATGTCTCTGTTAATGTCACTAAGTACTGGCCTTCTAAGCACATCAGGGCCTTGAACTTGCCCATTTTTCTAGGTCCACTCCTCATTTTGGCCTGTATGCAAGTGAGACTACTGCATTTGCACCTCTAACCTTCCTCCCTTCATCTGGGGTCTCCTTTCTGTGTTCTCCCCTGCTGTGTTGTCCTTCCCTGTATCTGCCTCTTGTACGTACTGACCTCTTGCATCACTTTCTCCCCTTATCGTCTAGTTTAAGTCTCTCCAGCTGTTCTGTCCATTCCCCTGGCCAGTGGCCTCCTATCCCTGCAGGTGCAGCCTGTATCTAGTGTACAGGTGTCCCTTGCCCCAGAAGACCATCCAGTTGGATAAAAAGAAGGACACACCCTCTTGCACCAGACTCTTAGCTTAACTTTGGCCTGCCAAATGGTGTTCTGCTGCTCCTTAATAGCCCCCAGGATTGGGAGAATCTCAGAAAATATCAGCCTGGATGGATTTATTTTATTCTTTGGTAAATGGGCGAGGCCCACTAGGCACAAGTGCCTGTTTTCAGAGGTGATACAGGAGCACTGGGGAGGTTAAGTGACTTGCTCAGAGTCGCTCAGTATGCATGTGGAGGTTGTGGGCATCAAACTCAGGCATGCTGAATGCACCAAACTCATTCACAGCTCACTGCTGTAACCTCTAGGCTATACTGCTAGCCCCATTTTCCTTCAGAAGCACCCCTAGCTCCACAAATGACTTCTTTGTGTCCTCATGACTTGTGTTCCCTCTATCATTCATGTCAATATGGACGATATCAGCCTTTATCTTCCCACAGCTGCATTGCTTGGCCCTGGATGGCACTCATTCAGCCCATGCTCCATGCCATGCCACCTGCTGCTAGTACCAACATGGATTTGGATCTAGAAACCTTGCTGAGTCCTGTTAATGAAAACCTCGTACCTCAACAAATGAGGGTGAGGAAAATAAAGGTCAACAAATCAATATAGACAGTATGTTGAAAAATGTGATGCCATCCAGTTAAAAGACACTATTTCAACTGTCGTCTGAGTTATGCCCTTCAGCTTATATGTCTCCAGCCCTACAAAGTTATCAATCATTGTTCCTGACTGGTGTCGAATTCTTATTGCATTCTAAATGGCCAAGACAAACTAAAAACATGACAGCAGAGGAGGAGAATGTTCTAAAAGAACTCATAGAAACATAGAAGTTGACGGCAGATAAGGACCGCAAGGCCCATCCAGTCTGCCCATTTCTTTTTCTACCTTATAAATGTGCCATCGGCCTTTGCTCTGTCGGTGACCTATCTATTCATAGTCATTTGTATTGCTCCCTTATGCCTATCCCATGCCTGTTTGAAGCCCTGCACTGTATTCATAGCCACCACTTCTTGTGGTAAGCCATTCCATGCATCCACCACCCTTTCTGTGAAAAGAATTTCCTCACATTCCCCTTAATCGGCCTCCCTCTAATCTCATGCTGTGTCCTCTTGTCCTGCTATTTTCTTATATTTAAACATGTTAGACTCTTTCATCTTGTTTATGCCCTTAAGGTGTTTGAATGCCTCGATCATATCACCTCTCTCCCTCCTTTGCTCAAGGGTATACATATTGAGCTCCGTTAATCTGTCCTCATATGTCTTCTGATGCAGTCCCTGCACCATTTTGGTTGCCCTTCTCTGGACTGCCTCAATTTGGTTAATGTCCTTGTGAAGGTGTGGCCTCCAATACTGCACGCAGTACTCCAGATGGGGCCTAACCAATGTCTTGTACAGAGGGATTATTACCTCCCTCTTACGACTTGTGATACTCCTACTAATACACCCTAACACCCCCCTAGCCTTACCTACTGCTTTAGAGGTCTGCTTGGATGATTTTAGGTCATCAGTGATGATGATGCCCAAGTCTCTTTCTTCCTTTGTGACTGCTAAACTCCTCCCAGCCTACAAGTGGCTTCAGGGTTTCTCTTCCCTATGTGCATGATTTTGCACTTCTTTGCATTAAATCCCAGTTGCCACTCTTCTGACCATTCTGCTAGTTTATCCAGATCTCTTCTCATTCTGCTCACCCATCTGGCTCATCTACTCTGTTGCAGATCTTGGTGTCATCTGAAAACAGACAAGCCTTACCCTCTAGTCCATCTGCAAGGTCACAATGAAGATGTTGAATAGGACTGGCCCCAGGACTGATCCCTGAGGTACCCACTTGTGATTTGCATCTCTTCTGACTGTATACCATTTACCACCACTCTGTTTTCTGCCAGTCAACCAGTTTGCCACCCAGTTGACCAACTTCTGACCCACCCGAGCCTACCCAGCTTATTTATCAATCTTCTATATGGAACAGTGTCAAAAGCTTTGCTGAAGTCAAGGTAGGCACATCAACTGCTCCCCTTGGTCCACCACTTGATTACCCAGTCAAAGAAATCTATGAGATTAGTTTGACAGGACCTTCCTTTTGTAAACCCATGCTGTCTTGGATCCTGTGCCCCTATGGATTCCAGGTGTTGCACTATCCTTTCCTTAAGGAGTGCCTCCATAATCTTGCCCACTACTGAGGAAAGACTGACCGGTCTGTAGTTCCCTGCCTCCTCCCTGCTACCACTCTTGTGGAGCGGGATCACATGAGCCCTTCTCCAGTCTTCTGGGACCTCTCCTGTGCTCAGAGACTCACTAAACAATTATGCTAATGGCTCTGCTAGTTCCTCCTTTAGCTCCTTAAGTACCCTGGGATGTATGCCATCAGGTCCCATTGCCTTATCCACTCTGAGCTTAGCAAGCTCTTGTAGGACCCTTTCTTTTGTGAAGGGAGTAGTGCTCACCTCCTTCCCCCCTGTGTCCATGATGCTGAGCTGTGGGCCCTGCCCTACCTTCTCTTCAGTAAATACTGAGCAAAAGTATCAATTTAGGATAGATGCCTTTACAGGGTCCTCCTCCTCCTCACATGCTCCCTTTTCTCCATTAAGCTTAGCAATACCCCATCTGGACTTTCTCCTTTCACTAATGTATCTATAGAAAGTCTTGTCACCTTCTTTACTGTTCGTGCTAGTGTTTCCTCAGTTTGGGACTTTGCCTGCCTTACTGCCTTACCTGCTTCCCTTAGGCAGTTTGGTATGCCTCCTATCTTCATCCGCTGTGTTCCCTTATATTTCCTGAAGGCCAGCCTTTTGGCTCTGACCTTTTCTGCTACTGTATTTGAGAACCAAAGTGGTTTCCTTCTTCTTTGCACTTCCTTTTCTGTCTAACACAATGGGATGTTGCTTCAAGTATTGCATCCTTAATGCTTGCCCACTTTGCCTGTACCCCCTCACCTGTGTTTCTTTTGCCAGGGCTAGCTTAACTCTGTTGGCCATCTTATCAAAGTCAGCTCCTCTGAAGTCCCTATATTTTGCCTTGGAATGGGATGATTTAGATGTAGTAGCCAAATTGAACCATACCATGTGATGGTCACTGGCCCCAGGTGACCTTCTACCTGGAGATCTGTGATCCCTTCTTTGTTAGTCAGTACTAGATCTAGGATAGCCCTGTTTCTTGTGGGTTGCTGTACCAGTTGTTTGAGGCCCTCCCCTGCAGGGAATCCACTATGAGTCTAGTTCTGGCAGATGTTCCTGCTGGTATTGACCAATCTGTATCTGGCATGTTGAAGTCTCCCATTATCAGAACCTCCCCTTTAGCTGTCATGTTTTGTATATCTTCTAACAGTAATGTGTCTATGTCCTCCCTCTGGTCTGGGGGCCTGTAGACAACCCCAGTTCTTATGGCTGTCCCATTTCCTGTTTCCAGGGTGACCCATAGTTCTTCTGGCTCTTATGTGTATTCTGAATTTCTGTAGCTTTGACATTTTCATTAACATACAGGGCCTCCTCCCCCTTTTTGCACCTCGGTCTCTTCTGAACAATACATAGCCAGGTACTGAAGTCTCCCAAGTGTGGTTACTGGTAAACCACGTCTCACTAATTGCTACTATGTCCAGTTTAGCCTCTGACATTATTGCCTGCAGGTCTGGGATCTTATTTCCCAGGCTGTGAGCATTGTGTACATGATTTTCCATTGGCCAGATTTTGGTGTGTTAGTTGTTGGGTGAAGTTTGGCATTACCCCTGTGCATCGTATGGGGAGACAAACCTTTTTTCTTACCTGGTGATGCAAATGAACGGCAAACATGCTGAATTCCTGTTTGACCACTAGCTGAGGGGGGAGGGGTGTTCTTCCCATTCGACGTATGGGGTCATTGCCCTTAAGGAGATTGAAATCAAGCCGTCAGATAAATGAGGGCTTATTGTATAGTAACAATGGATAAAAAAAATCAATTAACAGTTATCAGATAGGCAAAGCTACTGCCTGCTATCTACAGGAACAACATCGGACTTGAAGAAACATATTTATTGAACAATATGCATGTGAACAGGTAATAGAATATAACAAGTCATCAAGTAATAACTCAAATAGAAGATGAAGTCTCCTGTCAAATCAGTCTTTATCCAGCAATCATGGCCGTAAAAATAATTAGAAGTTTTAAAACTCAATCAACAATTAAAATTTGATAAATGCACTATAAATGTATAAAAAAAAACAAATTTACAGACCTGCACACCAGAGACCAGTAGCAGTAACTGCACTGTTAGCTAAATAATGCACTGTTACAGTGGATCAGTCAAGGGCATCGAACAGAGGTAATCCACCAGAGTGGCAAAGATATATCAAAAGGAGACAAAAAAGGTATCATTACTCAGAGCCTTGCCCCTGTAAACCGTTAGTAGCAGAAAGGTCAGGTCAAAGAGACAGGCAAGTGCTAATATAGGAGCTAACAGTGTCAGTGGCTCAGCAGGTTGCACATTCACCTCTGAGGCTGGAAGATCAGAAGGCTGCGGGTTCTATCCCCACAACAGTCACTTGGGTTAAATCCCAATACTGACACTGTAGTGCAGCATGAGGGGGGTGCTGTCTTTTAGATGAGACGTTAAATCGAGGTCCCGTCTGCCTGTTCTGGTGGTTGTTCAGGTGAACGTTAAAGATCCCATGGCACTTCTTGAAAACAGTAGGGGAATTGTTTGTTGAAAAAATCAAATAATAATAACACAATACCAGCAGATCATCAGTAAACAGCAGAAGCTAACAAAAAACCATAACATAGCATTACCACATGCAAAAGTTTAAACCTAAAATAGGGGAAGAAAAAAATCACAGGTGAGGGACCCAAAAGAGACATTACCATTGATGAGGGAGAGTAAAAAAAAAAAAAGAAAACAGCATAGAAACATAGAATCTGTCGGCAGATAAGGACTATACAGCCCACCTAGTCTGCCCTTTTCCCTGCTTGGTTTGGCAATCCCTATTCTTATCTGGACTGCCTTTCCCCTGCTCCACTGTACAGCAGGGTGCCTTTATGCTTATCCCATGCACTTTTGAATCTGTGTACTGTTTTTGCTTCCTCCGCTGGTAGGCTGGTCCACAGATCCACCACCCTCTCTGTGAAAAAATACTTCCTAGCATTCCCCCTAAGCTTCCCTCTTTCCAGCCTCATGATATGTCCCCTTGTCCTTGTGCAGTTTCGTCTCTGAAATAAGCTCCCCTCCTGTACCCTCTTTATTCCTCTGAGGTATTTGAAAGTCTCAATCATATCCCCTCTCTCCTGTCTCTCCTCCAGTGAATAGCTGTTTAGTTCCTTAAGTCTTTCCTCATAAGGTCTGTGGTGCAGTCCATGTATAATTTTTGTTGCTCTTCTCTGCACTGCTTCCATTCTGCCTATGTCCTTCCTGAGATGCGGTCTCCAGAATTGGATACAGTATTCCAGATGAGGCCTCACCAATGAGCTATACAGTGACATCACCACTTCACTCCTCCTACTGGCTATGCCCCTTCCTATGCACCCCAACATTCTGTTTGCCTTCTCCACTGCTTTTTTGCATTGTTTGGCTGACTTCAGGTCATCGGATATGATAACCCCCAGGTCTATCTCCTGGCTTTTGGTGGCTAGAACCTGTCCCCCCATCCTGTATTACTCTCTTGGGTTTCTGTGTCCCAGGTGCATTATCTTGCACTTCTTAGTGTTGAAACCCAACTGCCAAACCCTTGACCATTCCTCAAGTAGTCTTAGGCCATTTCTCATTTTATCTAGCCCCTCCTGTGTATCAGCTCTGTTACAGATCTTGGTGTCATCTGCGAACAAGCATAGTTTCCCCTCCAGTCCCTCTGTAATGTTGCTTATTAAGACTTTGAATACAACTGGACCCAGTACTGATCCCTGTGGAACCCCACTGATCACCTCCCCCTCTTCTGAATTTATGCCATTTACTAGCACCCTCTGGGTCCTGCCTTTTAGCCAGTTACCCAGCCATTTTACCACTTTAGAGCCCACACCCAGATTCCCCAATTTGTTAAGCAATCTTCTATGAGGAATGGTGTTGAAGGCCTTACTGAAATCCAGGTAGGTCACATCCACTGCCCCTCCCTGATCCACCACCCTAGTCACCCAGTCAAAGAAATCAATAAGATTAGTCTGACAGGACTTACCCTCAGTGAATCCATGCTGCCTTGGGTCTTTTGCACTGCTTGACTCCAGGAACTTCACTACCCTCTCCTTAAGCAGGGACTCCATCAGCTTCCCCACCACTGAGGTCAGGCTTACAGGTCTGTAATTGCCTGCCTCCGCCCTACTTCCAGTCTTGTGCAGGGGGACCACCTCTGCCGTCCTCCAGTCCCCAGGTACCTGAGGGGGAAAACCAGCATCCTACCAAATCCTCCTCCATGTCCCGGTACCAGTATCAGACCAAGGTACGAGATGGGTTCCAGTATAAAATTAAAAGGATCTAGGACAAAGAAATGTGAGTGTCAAAACCACTTGCAAGTCCAATTGATATGGAATTGTGGAGTAATAGTGAGGTATGGAAATAGTCATCAAAAACATGCCCACAGGCAGTGTTTCCAATGGCTGATCCACACCGATGGGGAAAGACGTGTTCTTTCTACTGCGCACTGTTGGCAAACATCAGATACCACCATCTGTATTAGTGCGGGGCGATCCAACACCTGTTGTTGCAACACATATTTACAACAAACTCACCAAATCATAAATTTTAGGCAGGAAAAAATTATAGGCAGCATGGAAGGATCATGCCTTGAGGTGTGGCTGGTTAACGAGCCATAAATCAAAGATTCATATATAAGAGAAACCTACTAGGAATCTGTCCAAGCGGTTCCTAAGAAAGACCAAAAAGGTTGAATATATGGACAGTTGAAAAACAAGTGTTGAATGGATTCTACTGCTGTCTGGCAACAATTTCTAGGGCAGTAGCATTCTGTGATGCTCTTGTGCTTGTTATTACTTTTGACATTCAGTTTGCCATGGCAACACAGCCAAGCTACATCCCAGTACTGGGGAGGGATTGTCTTATCATTCAAATAAATCAAGGCAGCTTGTCTGAGGTGCTGAGGTATATTTGGCATGACAGGTATGTCCACCAGAATTAATCCTTTTAAAATGCTTTCCTACGTTGGGTGTGAATTACATCCCACGATAACCATTTGTGTTTTATAAATGTCATCAATTGTGACAGAGACCCAGGAAAACGGTGTGCTTGTCTGAAAAAAGGTTTATGTCTACCCCATTCCAATATTAGGGCTGTCGTCCACTGCATTGCCCACGCCTTCCAGAGGGTGAGGTGTCTATCACCCATGGAATGATATTATAATGGAACAATATGGTAAACTAATCCCTCCCCTGTCATAAGGGAGATAAAGAACATCCCGTTTAATGAGGCTTAGTTGACTTCCCCAAACCATGGTGAAAAATATGCTTTATAATCTGGTTTCCAATTCAGCCGGGATAGGAAATATTGCACTGACATATAAGAAGATGGGGATCAAAAAAGTTTTGATCACTCCCACCCTCTTTTTCTTTGACAGTTGCCAGGACTTCCAAAGAGCTGCACAGATTGCTCCTCTGTCCAAGACATAAGTACAATTTAGAGTAGAAAAGTTGAAAAACCAAAAAAAATTCCAAAAATGTTAACTGGTTCCATTGTCACTGTTATGTTCTGAATAGATGGTGGGAGGACCTCATGCAACCCAATCAGAAGTACCTGACATTTGGAATAATTTATACTTGCTGCTGTTACAATATCATTAATCAAAGCAATAGCACATTTCCCAGAGGCTACAACATACATAAAATGACAGATATCATCAGCATGTGCTTCTACCTTAACCATAACCATGGAAAGAGGCCAGGGGATGCTGGTGATCTGGTGAGCAGGTGTCACAGCCCGTAACAATGGATCCAAGGTTAATATATGCAGCAGCAGGCTTAATGGACAGCCTTGGCAGACACCTCACTGAACATGGATGCAAAGACCCCACTATCCATTAATCATTGGCAAGATGGAGGAGTGGGCATACAGTAGCTGGATCCAGCAGATGAAAACGTCTGAGAAACCATACCGTTGAAGCACTAGGAACAGATAATCATGGGATACCCTATCGAAGGCCTGTGCCTGGTCCAACACGATGAGAAAATGCCCCAGCTGTTTGGACTGACAGGAGGCTATCAAGTTCCTATTTAACAACAAATTGTCCTGTATCTTCCAACCAGAGATAGAACAGGATTGTAAAGGGTGTATGATAGCTGGAAAAAGTCAAGCTAATCTTTTACAAAAAATGCATGTTAGGACCTTCATGTCCACGTTCAGGCGACAAATAGGTCTTTAATTTGACAATAGTTGGCAATCTCCAGATTTAAACAAAAAAATCTGGATGGCTGCAATAATGGACCGTGTGAAAGACAAATGAGCTAAACTATAATTAAACACGAACGTAAGTATTGGGCCAAAAATCGAGGGACACAGCTGATATAATTCAGTTACAAGTTCATCTGTCCCAGGGGAAATCCATCTTCAGGGAGATCGGATTGCAGAAAGAACCTTTGACAACGTAATTGGTTGTGTCAGAAGAGTACTTTTAAGTCTTAGTGACCTGTGGCAGCTGAAGAGAGTCTAGAAAAAGGGAAACTGAATCTCCAATCTCAAACGCTGTACTGATGGACTGGGATAAATAGTCATGCACAACCCATTGCATCACCACTAGGGTTGAAACTTTCAGCCCCACAGAGTCACATAAGGAAAACATCTGACAAAGTTGCAATCTGTGAAAAAAACTAGTAAAAACGTCACCCATCAGGTGTTTATTCCGAGGGCTATATGACTGTTCAAAAGTCAGGGAATGAACTCTGTCATGCTAAATGGATTTCATCCACTTTGTCATGGAGTGTGGATCTGGGCTGTGAGGGGCACCCCTTTATCTGCCTGTAAGGAAAGCAGTTTCTGGAGTGTATATCTCAACTCAAGATAACTCAAGTACATGGATTTACTTAATGACTTGGCATGGCACGGTGCCAGTATGTCAAGGGACTGTATGGTAAGATCCCATAAATGCAGGATGTCCAGGTAGAAATCCAGGACAGTCAAACATGCTCATAGTAATGATCACAAACCAGATGGAAAGGAAGGATTGTGTTATTTAACCTCCAGAATGATAAGAATCTACCAAGTGGGACTCTACACATGGCCTGCAAGCACAAGGAATCACAGAACAATTTTGACATCTGAGCACTCCTATCATGGAGGTGAAGGGGGCAATTAAAATCACCTCCAAGGAAAATCATCTTGGAGGAACACAAATAAGGTTGTATGGTTTTAAACCAGGTGACCCTGTCAAATTCGGATTGAGGTACATAAACAACCATTAGCCTGTATGCCACCTGACTGATGATGCAGTCCAAGAAAGTAGCCCAATCAGGTTGCACTTCTACCACTTTAGTAACTGTTGGTGAAAGATGATTAAACAGGATGGCCGAACCCAAACATTTTTCAGGGCCCAGTAATAAATAAGAAATACTAGGTGTCTATAATCTCCTTGTGGTGGCAATGTCAGCCAATGAATGTAACCTTGTGTCTTGCAGGAAAAGCATCTGTGCCCCACTAACCTGCAGGAATTGCAAAAGTACTTTCCTACGTATGGGATTCATCGGGCTGTTAACATTCAGCATTGTGACTTTCATACACAAGGAGTAAAAGGGAAAATGTCATCATATATCAGATATCCAGAACTATGACAGCTGAGTATGTTTTTTCTTGAACTTCACTTTACAGCCTGGTGAAGATCTCACTTTTCTTTTGCCAGTCGCAATACATCAAGGAACGTCATTGTCGGTATCCTGGGATCTGTTGAAACCCACCGACATTGCAGACGAGGCCTCTAAATCAGTATCCATGTTGGTGTCTCCCCACACCTTTGTTGTGGACAGTGGATGGAATATCTTCCACTGCGTAAGTGGCAAGGAAGTCGCTGTCAGTGGTGAGGTGGTTAAAGGCTTGTTCCAGAGTGACCACCATTTGGGCACCTCAGTAAAGGGGGTAGGAGGTGGCATGCAAGAAGTTTTTTGGGGGGAACAAACTGGAGCAATGGGTTCGCCACTGTAGACTAGACCAATGGGGGCAGGACAGGAATGCTGGAGGTCACCAGTGAAGGCTTAGGTAATGAATCTGTAAGGTCTGCAGATGGGACAGGTGTAGGGTTTCTTTCTGAGGCATCTGTCAGCTGGGCAACTGATGCAAGTGTATGTAACTGTAGTTCAAGACTGGGGTCAACATTGGATTGATGGAGATACAAAGTGTAAGTGTGTTGGCCTCCTGATGTTGAATTGTGAGCAGCCCATGGGCAATCATCGAAGGAATGACCTACCGTTCAGCAGAGATTACATCTCATTTGTTTTTGGCATTGTGCTGCAGTATGTCCTTATTCCAAGCAGAGGCTGCAAAGCTGCTGGTCACAGACATTGCTCAGATGGTTAAGGGAGCCACACTTGAAACAAGCTTTTGGTTGTCCCAAATAAAAACACACACCATGGTCGTGGCCCAGAAAGAAACTGTTTGGAAGATGAGTGAGCCCAGTCTCTGAAGCATGAAGTTGGGCCTTATATTTCTAACCCTGTGTCCATATCCCATGTTTGTCCAGTATTTTATCTAGGTGGCCCAGCACCTTGCAGCACTGCTGAAGTCAATAGTTGACATTCCGAACATCGACCCCTTCATTACGGAACATCACAGAATAGCAAAGGCCCAAACTGAGGAAAAGATATCCAACTCAGTTAAGAAGGGGGATAAAACCTTTTATAGGTACATTAGGGAGCTCAGAAAGACAAAGGGAGGGACAGTGAGGCTGAATAAAGGGGACCGTGGGTGAGCAGAGAGGGACAATGAAAAAGCAGGGATACTGAATGAATACTTCTGCTCAGTACTCACAAAAGAAGAGGAGGGGGAGGTACCTAATCCAATCAATAGAAGCACTCTGGAAAGGGGGGTCGATCCTAGTCCTTTCACAGAAGAAAGGGTTCTGAAAGAACTCCTAAAACTGAAGGCAGACAAAGCAATGGGGCCTGTTGGGATTCACCCCAGAATTCTAAAAGAATTAAGGGGAGAACTAGTGACACCACTGACTACCCTTTTTAACAAATCATGGGAGGATGGTGTGGTATCTGAGGACTGGAGGAGGGTGGATGTGATTCCCCTTCACAAAAGTGGGAGCAAGACAGAGGCAGGAAACTAAAGACCTATCAGTTTGACCTCTGTGGTAGGGAAAATGATGGAATCACTTCTGAAGGAAAGAACTGCTGAGTACCTAGAGGCCAGTGAGGCACAGGACCCAAGGCAGCATGAATTCACAGTGAGAAAGTCATGTCAGATGAATCTAATCGATTTCTTTGACTGGGTGACCAAAGTAGTAGACCAGGGAGGAGCTGTGGACATGGCCCACCTAGACTTTAGCAAGGCATTTGACACAGTCCCACACAAAAGATTAATAAACAAATTAGCTAGCCTGAGAGTGGATCCCAGGGTGGTAGCCTGGGTAAAACATTGGCTGGACAACAGGACTAAGAAAGTAATAGTGAATGGAGTCCACTATGAAGAAAGGGGGGGTTACTAGTTGGGTACAGCAGGGTTCAGTACTGGGTCCGGTCCTTTTTAATGTCTTTGTAAGTGACATTGCAGAGGGACTGTAAGGAAAAGTATGTCTCTTTGCTGATGACACAAAGATCTGCAACAGGGTTGATACACAAGGAGGTGTGGAAAGGATGAGAAGGGACTTGGCAAGGTTGGAGGAATGGTCAGAAGTATGGCAGCTTGGATTCAATGCAAAGAAGTGCAAAGTAATGCACCTGGGAAACAAATACCCAGAGGAAGAGTACACAATGGGGGGGGGAGTAGTAACAACAACAAAAATGGAAATGGAACTGAGGTAATCATATCAGATGACCTTAAGGTTAGCAAGCAATGTGAGAAGGCAGTAGGCAGTAGGGAGGGCTATGGGGATACTAGGATGTATATGGAGAGGCATCACCAGTAGAAAACAGGAAGTTGTTATCCCTCTGTACAGACAGTTGGTGAGACCCCATCTGGAGTACTGCGTCCAGTTTTGGAGACCCCATTTCCTCAAGGACATAGACAGGATGGAGGCAGTCCAGAGGACGGCAACTAAAATGGTGCAGGGTCTGCAACAGAAGCCATAGAAGGAGAGACTAAAGGAGCTTAACATGTATACCCTTGAGGAAACAAGGAAGAGGGGGCACATGATAGAAATGTACCTCAATGGAATCAACAAAGTCCAAGAGGGTAGCATCTTTCAGAAAAAGAGATGTGCAAGAACAAGGTGACACAATTTGAAGATAGAGGGGTGACGGCTCAGGGGCAATGTGAGGAAGTATTTTTTCACAGAGAGGGTGGTGGACTCATGGAACCACCTTCCTAAGGAGGTTGTGGGTTCTAAAATGGTGGGTGAATTCACGAATGCATGGGACAGACATAAGGCAATTCTTGTGAGGGGTAGGAAGAAATAGGCGGTTGGTTAACTAGGATCTGCAGCTTATCCAGTAGGTAGAGAAATGGGCAGACTAGGTGGGCCAAGCGGTCCTTATCTGCTGTGAAAGTCTATGTTTCTATGTTTCACAGTCACAGTTCGCGTGGTGGGTGTTGTGAGGGGAATCACCTGAAAAGACAACCACAGTTCAGATTATCAAAATAAATTGTACTTTGTCCAAAATCTGTCCAAAGATGAATGAACCTGAAAGCTGACATCATAAAACACTGAACCAGATACATAGATAATTGTAAAAATCTCATCTGGCTCAAAGCCCAATGATTCCATAAGTAGACTCTCAACTAAGAAACTCTGGCCAGAGCCGATAGGGCTGTGATGAGCTGCCAAGTGACCAAAGTTACACATTTGCATAGAAATTATTGAATGCCCGGGTGTAACTTGGCCATTTTTTGGAGGTGTTGCACCAAATCTTCAACATGGCCTTTTTGGGACCCCTCCTCATGAAGAGTGCCAGTGTCATTTTGTTCAATTGTCTTGAAAGATGATTTCACAGAGCGACTGCGCCATTCTGTGCTACAGGTGAGAAACACATTTTGGGTAGGATAAGAAAAATGGCAACTGTACTGGTAAAAAGAAGGTGTGCAAAAATGGCAATGTAGAAAATCTGGAGTGAAAATATAAAAAATTGGCAAAGCTAGGGGTGTGCTTAGAAACTGCACAATGCACACTCGTAAAGCAGTCATTTTTTGGAATTTGTTCACCAAATTTGCAACATGGGCCTTTTGGGACCCCTCCTCATGAACATTGGCACTGTCGTTTTGTTAATCAGTCCCAAAAGGTGATTCTGCACAGCGACCGCAAAATCAACTTTCAGGACCAAGTAATGGAATGGCAGTGACATTGCTCATGAGATGGGGTCCCAAGAACCCCATGTTGAAAATTTGGGGTTAAAATTCAAAAAAATGGCTGATTTATCAACTTAAGTTGAAAACCCCGTTGAATGCCATTATTGCACGCTTACCTTTGATTCTTCTGTTTGTGGTTCGGCTTTGAAGAGTACAGATGTGTCCCGGTCCTGAGAAGATGAGAGTGCTGACCTCCGGAGGTAAGTATAGGGTAAGAGGGCTGTGGGGAGGTGGGTGCTCAGTGGGAAGGTGGAGAGGGGAGAGGGGGGACTAGGGCAATGATGAGGAACCGTTTTCTTTTTTACAGGTTAAAAAAACAAAAACAAAACACGTCAGGGGAAGGTTTTCTTTATTTACAGGGAAACAAAACATACATTTGGCACACTGGGGTGGGCTCCCAGTGTGCCACATGAGTTAGGGAGCACATAATGCCAACACAGGGATTGGGGACCCCGATGTCAGCATGGGTACGGGGAGTGGGGAGGACAGCAATAGTGGGAGGGTTTTCTTTCCTGCCGGTGCTGGCAGCAGTGATGCAACTGCACATGCACAGCACTCGCGTATGTATAGTTGCAGTGAATGGCATTGTGCCATTCATAACAAGGCAGCGACAGCGGAACTACGCATGTGTGCGAGTTGCACAAGTATAGTTCTTTCCCCATAATGCAGACGTAACAGCCAAAATAGTGTGGCTGTTATTCCATAGCGGCCAATCGCGGTGGAGTGTTTCAAGCTCTGTTGGACTTTCAGAAGGATACTTCCAAAAGTCCAACGGAAGGTTCCATGATCGGCCATTTTTAGAACTATGATCCCAAAATGGCTGTAGGCTCTGCCCATAGCCCTAAAAAGGCATGATCAGGTTGAAGGTAGTCCAGTCCCACATATTTCAGACATACAGCATTTCACCGTGTACCCCGTGTATCAGGTGCGTGTTGTGCCGTAAAAAGGTCTTAAGGTTTAAATGGGGTTTCTAGAGTGGAAGACGATGGGACTGGCTGAAAAGAGACATCAGCTAGGGCAGCTTGTGTCTTGGCTCCAGTCACCATGTGATTCATCAGCCCAGTGTCAGGTAGGGGATGGGACAAATAAGGGCTGGTGTCAGCTTCAAGTCAGGATGGGAGCTGATGATGATGTACTGGGGATACCATCGCGAAAGTCTGTGGAGGAATCAGATGTGTGGTTTCATAAGTATCCACCTGATATACTGGCATAAGGGCCTGGTCTGGAATCCATGAATAACCATAAGGTCTGACCATCCAGCCCACCTTCTGCAGAGCCTTCTCCATGATCCATCTGGGAGTAAAGGTGGCAGGCAAGTCAACTGAGGAATGAGCAGGTGTACTCGGTTGCCTTTCTGGTAGTAAAAGCAGGGCTCCTGGCCAATCAGAACCTGTGATGCTTTACCCAGCTCTATCTCAGCTGGTCCCTTGGAGCTGGACTGTGGCAATAAAATCCCCTCGGGGTCAAAATGTTGTGGTGCCACTGAGCCTTGTGAGGTCTGAAAGTGGGGGTAGAAACTGTTTTCACAGGGGCAGTGGTATCTGAGACCTCCCATGTACCAGTTTGGAGGGAAATACAAAAGTTCACAACCTGGGCCTAGTCATGCAGGTTGAATCCATCTGAGCAGGTCCCTGGAAAGAGCCAGTGAGTGCATTTTCAGCCATGGCTGCAGGAAGCAGGTCTGCAGTCAGTGACAACAATTTGGTCTGGAGCAGTTGTATGAGCTGCTCAGCACACTCTCTGTTAGGCTGATTAGCTGAGTCAGTTAGCCCCAGTGATCCCTCCGGAATAAACTTTAGGTGCAGTGGAGCTGCAAGCAATAAGTCCCGGCCTACTTCTTTCCCCTACACTGTAAGCATCAGTAGCTGAAATAACTCATCAAAGGAGCTTACCAGGGCTGCGGTGTGTGGATCCATCACCACGGAGGTTGGTACCAGTAGAGGAAGGTGTTTCTGTTCCAGACTTGTAGAATTCATAGTCACGGGCAATGTTGCAAGTTCCAGGTGTCAATGGGTCAGCCGGCCTAATGGTTCATGTGTTGGCCGTTGGATGGGCTGACTGGCAGTATGCAAATGAGTCTGAGGCTCAATTGGACTATCTGTGTCCATCGGTAAGGATGCCTCTGACTTGTCCATCAATTCTGACAAATGTTCATTTTGGACTCAGATACCAGGAACCAATATCAGGTTGTCTGAGTGGGTGTAAACCTCCATAGGTTTGGAGGCTTGTTCTATGTCAGTTTGAAAGGGATGTTGTATATCGGCTAGTTCAGCATTGGTGTTTTCTGTGGGCTGTGATGTATATCGGTACAACTGGACTGCAGAGGCTTCCAACAAATCTGGTAAGACATTGTCAGTCAATGGAATGGTCTGTCGCAATACTCCGTTCTTCACTCCTGCACCTAGCTTGGCCATTTGGCAGATCGTTGAGGGGTTCCCCCTACTGGATGAGTAGGGGTATTTTTATTGAGGACATAATAGCTTATACATAACAATAGCTTCAAGATGTTACAATGTTATATATTCAACAAAGAAAACAGAAAAAATAAACTATATATCATCTTTGCAGACATTCTATGATAGATTATGGAGGCTTGTAACACCATCATGTAGTATTTTTCCATAAAGATTTAAAAACTGCTGGTGAAAGGATTGTCTTTTCTTTCATATATATTCTGCTCAAGTGTTGTCTTTCACACATAGCAACTTCATATTGTGGCTATAATGGTGTTGCAATCCATATGTAATACTTCAATACATTTGTAAGAAGTTGTAATGTGCAAGGATGATACTTTGTCCAATTATTCTTATAACTAACACTAACATTTCATAAGTAACTGTAGTAAAATCAGCTGGTTTAAAAAAGTCTGATAGTAAAACCAATAATTGTTTAACATAGAAACATGTGATATAAAGGTGGGATTGCATTTCCAAAATTCCATTGCATGTGTTTCTAGGACAATATCTTTCAGTTAACTGTTAATGGATAACACCCTATGTGAGCGAGTATTATTGAGTGGCTCAATATGAGCGACTCAATAATACCACTCCCATGTAGAGTGAGTGGGGAAAAGAGCACTGAATGGGTATAGTGAGTGTAGTGCTGAGGGATACATGCTACACTTGCAAGGAAGGGGATAAATAGAATGATTTGACCAAGCCCTGCTGAGCTGGCCATGTGGTGTAGTAGCTTTAGCCACTGCCCCTGGAGCCTGTGGTGCCTGGTGCAGGTAAATGTTTTCCTTTCAGGGGGAGTTTTAATTTTTCCCTAAGTCCACCCCCCCCCCAGAGTTGAGAATCTTTATTTTAGAGGGTGTGGGGTGCTTAGCCCCTGGCAAAAAACAAAAGAAGTATTTTATTTTCAGAGGACCATCGCTGTTTGTGGTGGTCTCTCTAAATCCAAGTCACCCTTTTGATGTGGGTGATTTTGCATCTCTCTTTGTGAGTGGCATGATAAGGGACTTTCCTTTATCACATAAATCCCTGATTATGCTTATGAGAGTCTCTAACACCAAGTTTACCATGACGTGAAAGCCATAAAGTAGCTCACATATACTCTGGTATTCTTGAGTCAATTAATATTAGCAATGTTTCAATTGTGGTTTCTGGATCACTTAAGGGAAAGTTTAAAGTGGCATAAAAATGTTCTACTATAATATTTTCATAGAGCTGCTTTTTGGTAAATAGTTTGACTTCTTTAATTGATATATTCCGTATCTTAATCTTCTTAAAAATATGAGTTATATAACTACGTACTTGATTTTTTTTCCAAATTAAATGAAAATCCTTTTTACCAGCTTCCCAGACTGGGATTAGATCTTTAGTCCAATATGTTATCCATGCAAATCATGAATTTGGAGTGTGTAATAAAGTTGGCTTTATGTTAGTGTGTATGAAATTAGTAAAAAAGAAAACTACAGGATTAATCATACTCAATCCATCTTGTTTAATTTGTAGATGGGTGTAATTTATATTCACTGGGTTCAGGCGGCTACCTCATAATGCCTGAAAAAAATAAACTATAATGTCTGGTTTCTACTTCCTGTAGTACTGGAAAGACTGTACTTACATATAAAAATAGGGGCAATAATAGTGTTTTTATTAAATTTACTCTTTTTCTTTTTGTAATCTGCAGATACTTCTACTTATTTACTAAGAATTGTCCTTCTTTCATTTTTGTTTCCCAATTTAACTTTTCCACATTCTGAGTCCCAAAGATAAAACCAAGTAGTTTTAAGTTAGTAATTACAAGTGTTATGTCACATATGCTATCCTGTTGAATTTGATTATTTCCGAAACATATTACTTTACTTTTTTGTACATTAACTTTTGCATTTGAAATTTTCTCAAAATTTTCCAAGATTAATTAGACTTGATATCCTGATTGTTCATCAGCAATTGTTACAACTAAGTCATCTGCATATGCTAACATTTTTAAAGGAGATGTAACATATGAGACTGATATCTGTTTAACTAAATATGTGGTGTTAATCTTCGTGATTAGTATATCTATTCCAAAAACATATATCATAAGACTCATAGGACATCCCTCTCTCACTCCTTTCTGAATATTTATAGCTTCGCCTGTGTAGCTGTTGACTAGTATCTTAAATGATGCATTAGCATAAAGTAATGTCATCCATTTTATGAATTTCTCCAGTATTCCATAGTATTTTAAAGCTTGAAAGAGGAACTGATGGGATATCCGATCAAAAGCTTTCTTTTGATCTATAGAAATCAGATAACCTTCAATTTGGTTCATATTGCTTCTAATACATATTTCTCTCAGTTTTATAAGGTTTTCAGTAATACAGTGGTAATCACACAAAAGTTTAATGGTACCATGCACCTCACGGTGGCTGTCTATATGTTATTCAATGAGTACTGAGCTTACGCAATGATCAGTATACCACACTACCAGTAAACTTTTGGGTGATTACTACTGTACATCGTCCAGGTACAGAGAATGTTTGGTTTGGGGTTATTAAGAGCGGTGTAACGGAACTTAATCTTGTAACCAACATTCTGGCAAAAATGTTCTGGTCTACATGTAAGAGAGAAATAGGTCTCCAATTTCTTATTTCTAATGGGTCTCCCTTTTCATTTAACAAAATCATTATACTGTAGCTTGTGTCCATCCTGAGTTTAAATGATTTCATTCTAGAATTTCATCATATAGTTATTTCTATATGATTCTAAGGATATTATGAAATTTCCTAAACAATTCTACACTAAGGCCATCCTGACCAGTAACTTTTTCTGGTTTTAGAGAATTAATTGCTTCATCAATTTCATGTAGGTTAATGGGTCTAAGTAAAGTATCTGTTTGATTTTCAGTTAATAAAGTTTGGGCAGGGTTATTTAGAAAATCTGATATATTTATAGGGGTGCCATAAGTTTCTGTATGAAATTTCTCATAATTTTGTTGAATTATTTTCGGTATTGTTTTACTATTACTATGCACCATATCTTTGCCATCTCTAATACCTGTCACAATTTTGTTTTTAATTTTCTCTTGATTATTTTTGTAAATATCTAAGGACCCCTTAGTAGTTTGTGTACCAAACTGATATTCAAATCTAAGAGAGTCAGCTCTATCATATAAATAGGATGACATTTCAGTTTTAATTTGTTCAATTTGGTCCTTATATGAGTGTTTTTCACTGGTCTGTGATGAAATATATTTAAAAAGTTTGTGTCTGAGTTGTAAATAATGTAAATAATCAGATTTCCCTTTCTCCCTTTCTCCCTCCCTAACTTTTTAAAAAAAGTTTTAGAACCTTTTTAATGTCTAACCACCATTGCATAACTGTAGCATAGCATACAGCTACAGAAAATCTAGTTTTAGTTAATTCATTGCATTCATTGTATTATCTACATTGGAATTATTCAATTTCCAATAATTAATACCTATGGTCTGTGATTTGTTAGGTTTATTTTAATCTCTAATTCAGTGTGATCAGATAAAGCTGAGGCATTTGTTTTTGCTGATGTTACTGTAACTCTTTCTGAGATACAAATGTAATTAGTTCTTGTAGAAATTTTATTTCTAAAATAAGTGTGACCACCAGAAGGGTGACTTTGCCTATAGGAATCTACTAAATTTGCTGTCTGTATAATTTTGTTTAAGACAGTTTGTGTCACAGTACATTTTAATTGTGAGACCAGTTTTATCTGTTTTATCCCATGGGGAGTTAACCCCCCCCAGTAAGATTAATTTTGTGGTGTGTAAATAAGGCTGTAATTTATTAAATAACTCCATTTTGCTATTTTAGTTTGAGAGGCATATATAACACCTATCCTTATTTGTGTATTCTGAAGTACAATATCAATAACAAGACATCTACTTGTTCTAAATCCATAACTTTTAGCATATCAACCTTACCAGAATGAAACAAAATTCCTACACCCATGCATGTCTCCTCCCTATAGACCACACAGAGGGTCCCCAGGGCCACACTTTTTTTGCATTATTAATTTCATTTGTAGATTTTAATCTGGTATCTTGTAATAATATTATCTGAGCACCTGAAGTATATAAAGCTGAAAAAAATTGTTTTTGCTTATAATTCTTTATACTGTTTACTTACATTCAATGTTAAAACACTCAGATCCTGTATGGTCATGGCCATGCTAAATAAGGGAAAAACAGGTTAGTATTAGTATCTTTTCCTTCTAGTCCGCTTAAAAACTGGATGAGTAGGGGAATTTTTTTATTAGAAAAAATATTTACAAAACAAAGGTACAAGTTACATCAAAAATATAAGAGAAAAAAAGAAGAAAATAAACAATCAAAATAAAGCAAAATGTGTACAAGAATTCAAGAATATGCAGAAAATATCCATTCACAATGTTTTCAAAAGATTCTAAACACAGGTACAATAACAGTGTCTCTTTCTTTCTGCTGAATATCTTTCAAGTGCGTTGTCACATGAGCCAAAATCTGCACCACAGTATATTCTTGTTGTTGTAACAAAAAAATGCACTGAGCCTGCCATAAATAAAATCTACATAACAAAAATATTAAGAACAATGTACTGATGTGATATTTCTGAAAGGAAGGAGGATAGTGGCCTAGTACCACTAGGTCATAACGGTAATTTGGGAAAGGTGTAAATCTCCCCATACCCTGGAGAAAGCAGTCCAAAATTGCACTGCAAAAGGACAGGAGATGAAAAATGCTCCATGGTCTCTAATTCAACAGGACATGATACCCGAAGGCATAAATGTTCTTGTGCTGTTTTATGCTTTTGGGGTTTCCTGATGCCTAATCTCCCATGACAGGAAAGCCAAGTAACATTCCATACCTTCAAAGGAAGTCTTTTATTAGTCAATTGAGAAAATATAATTGAAAGTTGAGATTCATAGTTTTACTTTAGAGGAATTTCATAAAATTTTGATTTAAGAATTTTCTGATAAAAAATTATCCTAGGGGTTCCAGTGAAGGATTGTGCAGTGACTTGCCATTGTTCTAATTTTACACATGCATGATATAAATAGTGAGGGAGCTGTAATCTCTTCAGGTTTCTAGGAAAAAGAAAAGGGGGAGACTGCCAGACAGTGAAAAAACCTTGTAACCAAGCTGTGGTATACTTATACCAAAAGGATAAGGCAGGTTCTGGAGAAATAAAGGTTTTAAAGAAAAAGATACTATAAAAAAATAAAACTGGGTGTATCATCCAAACCCCACCTAAACTGTACTCATGGTAAGTATGCATTATTTTAATAGGATTCAGGCAACTGCCCCAGAAGCCTTGAAAAAACACATTCATGACCCTGATTTCCAAGGATAATGGTGGGGAATATATGTGGGCAATATGCAAAAAAAAAAAAAAAATGGGCACTATAAGGGTATACAATAAAGCCACCCATTTCTGTTTTGAAATTAGTTTATACTTCCAAGAGTTAATAGTGTGTTCTTAAAAATTGACTGCTAGGCCTCCAATTTTTTTAAGTCTCTATGGTCACCTTTCTTGTATAGCAGAATTACCAAAGCCTGGGATATGGTTTTGGAAAATGTTTTGGAAGTTAAGCAAGAATTAAAACATCTGTCAATAAGGGGGCAAAAAAATGACTAAACTTTTGAAAAAATTCTACTAAAAAGCCATCCAGGCATGGCACAGTATTCTTCAGAAGTTTACGAAGGGCTAACAAAAATATTCTCAGGAGTAATAGGAGAGAGAATAGTTGTTACCATATCTGGTGCAATGGGGGGCATATTTAAATCCTGGAGATAGGAAGGATCCCATACTGCAGTAGCTGGGTCGCTGAACAAATCTCAATGGTAATTTTGGGCAGCTTGTAAAATATGGTCATGATTTGAGAAAACCCTATCTGTTACAGGATCCAAAATCTGTTTAAGGTTAGTATGTTGCAACCAGATCTGACAGCTTTTAAGTACATCAATGGAGGGCTTAGTACCCTGTGTACCAAACTGTGCTTTCAATTTGAGAGATGCCACCCTATTTTACTGATACTTGCACATTTCAGTTTTTATGGCATGTATTTCCTTACCTAAATCCAATGAAAGCGTGTGAGCCCTTGAGATAGTAGAAAAAACTGTATCCCTAAGAGCTAAATAATGAAAATATGCAGAAGTGGATTTATTTCTGTCTAAGATTAGAAAAAGTGACTTAATGTTCAACTTAGTGTCCACCCACCAGTCAGCTAGGGAGTCATAGGCCTCAAGTACTGAGTACCTGGCTGATAGAAGGTACCTTGGACAAGATTACTACATTACATATGCACCTACCTGATCCCAATAGCTGCATTGATAAACATCTGACCATGTTTTTTACACTGCTCATCAAGCCTCCCCCTCGAGAAAAAAGTGCACCTGCTCCTGTGCAATCGTCATGAACCATTTACTTCACTCTCTTGTCCTACTGTAGCTGCTTCTATCAAGGAATGTGCATCCCAACCCTGGACCCACCCACACTAGACTGCCTAAACAGAAAGGGCAACTCACTATCATGTCTTTAAACATCAACAGTCTCCTATCTAAGTGATCCCAATTCCAGGCTTGGGTACAGGTGACTAATCCAGATATTATTGCACTCACAGAAACCTGGCTTTCCCCAAAAATCCTGGATGCATCAATCTCCCTTGACAGATACAACTCCTTCAGGCAAGATAGAACCACTAAATGTGGGGAAGGGTGCCTAGTCTATATCAAATCTGGAATAAAGGTGCAGGCCCTTGACTCCAGCCCATACACAAAAGAGGTCCAAATCCTGAATCTTAAGCCAAGCATAGGTCAACAGAACATAACACTGCTGCTCTCTACAGTATATATACCACCTGGGCACCAAACTACTGGACTAAAACTAGTTGCAGACAAAATGCAGTAGTCAGGTACTAATTTGGAGAAGATCATTATAGGTAACTTTAACATAAACTGGCACTCCACGAAGGAGACAAAAGCCAAGGATCTAATATCCAGCCTATTCTTAACCCAGATAGTAACCGATAATACTCGGATCAACTACAAAACAGGGAGCAGCTCCCTTATAGACTGGCTCCTTTCCATACATCCAGAGCATATATCAGTTGTCACCGTCCTGCCTGACAGCCTCAGTGATCCTTCCCCAGTGAAGTGCACCTGGACAATCAGTTTCACCAAAGGCACCTAAGGTGTCCAAAAATCACTGCCTGAGGCCAGGGCTACTTGACCATTTCAAGCAGTACCTATCACAACTGCACTGGTCTCCTTTGACAGGAGATATTGATTGTAATGAGGCCTTGCATTATTTCATAATGAATTTCAACCATGCTTGTGATATTTTTGCTCCGTACAAAACAAAGAAAGTCAGGGGTACCTCCAACCCATGGCTCACTAACCCCCTGATCAGTTTAATGAAGAATAGAGACAATCTCTGGCACATTGCAAAATCATCTGGAACTCCTGCATCACTCATTGCCTATAGGGCAGCTAGAAATGCTGGCACCAAGCTCATTCAGCAGGCAAAAGCTTCCTACTATAAGGAACTCTTAAGCAAGAGCTGGGTCTCTGGTAGGGAATTCTGGAACTCCATAAAATCCCTAACAGGAAAGACCCCTAAGGCCCCACCTGATCTACTAGTAACAAGGGAGGGTCCCCTACATGAACCCATTGACACTGCAAATGAGCTCAACCATGCTTTCACAGACCTATCTGGAGTACTCCCTGCTGACTACTTTAAAGATCAGCTCGGGCAACAACACCCTACTACCCCTCTTAACCCCCAAAGGATGCAATACCACCATTCTACTTTAAGCAGGTCACCAAGTCCGAAACCACCAAGTACATTAAAAGGGTTCTTGGCAAGACCAGGATGGGGGCTTATCTAGTGGATATGAGACTCGTGGGTCTTCTCCTAAATGAATTAGCTGGTCCCGTCTCGATGGTGTTTAATGCATCTCTAAGAATGGGGCTGTTTCCAAAACTATGGAAGTTAGCCAATGTCACGCCTGTCTTTAAAGCCAGGGACAAAACTCTAAATTCCAACTACAGACCAATATTCATTCTACCACCCCTTTCTAAAGCACTTGAAAGAATGGTTTTGGAGCAGCTTACAGAGTATCTTGATAAATATAACCTACTTTGCCCATAGCAGCATGGGTTCCAAAAAAAGCACTCCACACTTACCGCCCTTGTTGATTACTCTTCCCAGATTTATGATGTCTTAGATAATGGGGAGGCAGTTGGCTCAGTCTTCATTGACCTTACGAAGGCCTTTGACTCTGTTAACCACAAACTACTCCTAAATGGCCTCCATTCAACAGGTCTATCCCTGGACATAGTACTGTGGTTCAGAAGCTACCTCACAAATAGGTCACAACGAGTCAAAATTGGAGACACCCTATCATCTGCTAGGGAAGTGTTCCTCAGGGTCCCACAGGACTATATTCTTGGCCCACTGCTTTTCTACCTCTTCTTCAACTCTGCACCATCTACATGTTCAGCACACACTATTCTCTATGCTGATGATGCAGTGATATCGGTCCCTGGGAAAGATCACAGCTACATCACAACCGAACCGCAAGACAGCTTCCTCAAGCTTGAATCCTGGTTCATGCAAAACAAACTACTACTAAACCATAACAATACAAAAAGTCTACTCTTCTCTACCTCCCAAAGCAAAAAGAAATACCAGCCTTTGCTCATCCAGAACCATAATGGTGAAACACTGGAACAAGTAACAAAGTTCAAATACTTGGGCATCACCTTTGATGATTCACTAACCTTCTCCGGCCATATAGACTCAGTCGTCAGGTCAGCGAATACAAAACTTGGGGTCCTCTACCGCCATAGGCACTCTATGACACCAGATGCTCTGAAACTTGCAATCAGTAGTTCAGTGATGTCCTAGATAGATTATGGGCTGCCTATCTATGGGGCAGGCACTAAAACTGCCCTAAACAGGGTCAGCACACTACTAAATAAGGCCGGTTGACTAGCCATAAGGGCTGCCCAGGACACCCACACCTGCACACTCTACACTGAAACTGGGTGGCTCCCACTCCATCTTAAAGCACAATACCAAACCTGCCTACTTCTGAAAAAAGTGGTTCTTAGACTTTCTTCCCCAGCACTGGGCTGCCTCTTTATGCCAGCAGTTCCCACCAAATCAACAAGAAGCACAGCTACAAACAGGTTGGTGATTCCCTTCAAAAGGACGAAACTCGTCCAGAACTCCATCCTGTACCAAGGACCAAAATGGTACAATGAGTTACCTGCTAACCTTACAGAGTCACCCAAGATTAGCACCTTCAAATCTGGGTTCAGATTCCTTGACACAAAAAAAGAATTGTGCTTGCCTGCACTAATATGGCAGAATTTCAGCCACACAACCCTCTCCCTTTAACCCCCCCTTTTTATCTCATCAACCCCCCATCCCTGAACAAGGCCCACTCAGCTGACAAACCACTTCCACCATGACGACAGCATCCCTGGCTGATCCCCATCCCCCTTAGGCTTGACTGACCAATTAAATAGTGAACTACAAGGCTGAACCCTATTTACCCTATACTCTTCAATGTTTAGTTGTATATACTGTATAAGATTTCTTTGGTATTTGAATGTCTGTGTAACTGTTTTCTGTTCTCTGTAAACACTGTTGCATTTGTAATTGATGTTTGTTCAGCAATGACCTGGAACCTTTGGAACGAGTCCTGGACTCAAAAGTATTAATCCTAAACTGAAATAAATAAATAAAAAAAAGAAGACAAAAAGGTTTTTGTTCCAACTCTGGGTGAGATAATAGGGCATTATTCAATTTCCATCTCCCCTTATGTGAAGGGGAGGTGAAACTATGAAATTCACAGGTTAAAGAGACAGCTGCATGTTTAGAAGTCTCACAGGGGACAGTACATGCAAGGATGACCTGGAAATTCATTGATAAGAAAATATAATCAATCCGGGTAGCTAAAGAGCCCTTAGTAAATGTCTTAGCTCCAGCAGAATGTTTAGCCAAATAGCCATCACATAAACCAGCAGTGGAAAGTATGGATTTCAAGTAATTTGTATCCCCAAACAACTTTTTTGTAGCACCACCATTATTTGCTAATGAAAGAGGGCAATTAAAATCCCTCCAAAAAATATGCTTCTGCTAGTGTGTAAATAAGGTTGAATGGTTTTAAATAATTCAGACCGTAGAGCAATACTCTGAGGAGCATAGATGTTTAACAATCTAATTGGCATTTTATCTGGGGTGATATCTAAGAACAAGGCCCTTCCTGAGCAAATGTCTATAACCCTTTGAACAGAAAACTGAAAACCCTTAAACAAAATTCCAACACCATCACATTGGTCTGGGCTTTGCAACCAGTATGAAGGGGCCCATTATCCATGTTCTTTTTGCCTGTAAAGTTTTGTGAGATGTTTTGAGACATGTATCTTGTAGAAAAAATATAATATTAGACAAATCTTTTAAGATTTGAAGGGTTGTCAAATGCTTCTTATACAATTTAATGCTACAAACATTTAATGTTAAGGAGTTTAGGCACTGAGAATCCTTCATATCTTAAAAGAAAGTTGTAATTTTCAGGCTGAGCATGGCAGCTAAGGCACTTTCCAATGACCTTCATCTTTCTTTTGTTTCCTTGTCTCTACCTGGGAGTCAGATGTGGGATCTGCCTTGGAAGAGACAGAGGAAGAATCCGACTCCTTGTTATCCTCTTCATCATCCCCTAACTGCCTGCATTTAGCTAACATCTGGTATCTATTCCTAGTAATAACCTGGTGTTTAGGTGCAGGTGAAGCTGCAGCTTTTCTTTTTCCCTTTACCTCATGAAAAGGTTCATCTGAGGGTTGTGCAGCATCCTTGGAGGGGAGGCATTTCCTCAAAGGCCTGAGAGACAGGGGGTTAGGCCTAGAAGGCCCAGCGTGTTCATCATCTAAAAGTGGGCCCACTGATTGTGGCATATCACCTTCTGGGATGGAAGGGGGTGGAGGGGTCAGGGCTTGTGTTTGGCAGGCTTCTAGGAGGCTAACTGGCTCCTGCTAGGCTCGGTCTAGTCTATTATGGGCTGCCCATGGGCAAGATTTATGCGAGTGGCCCTTCTCATCACACAAGTTGCAACAAAATGGGTTTGGACAGCCCAAACTTACATGGCCATACTTCAGGCATAGGATACACTGTGGTTTGATAGAAACAGAACTTAAATGAGTTCTAGCCCCATATTTATGACAGGTTTTAGGGTAGCCAGCATAGAAGCACAAACCACGGTCCCTACCAATGTAAAAACTACCAGGTAAGTGTGCTATTGCCTTATCGTTTTGCTTAAGCTGCACCTTGACCCTCCAGTTACCCATCCAAACCAAGTGTTTGTCCAATATTAGGGAACGTTTCTCCAAAATAGTACATCTTTGACTTAACCAGTGTTGCACTTCAACAATAGTCACCCCCTCATTCCTGAATAACATAGTTATCATTTTAATCATGGGCTTGGTTAGTGGAATAGGAAAACAATTTTCAATGCAGAAGTATGCTGAACAGTTGGATATTTTGCCCAGAATTTCTCTAATGTGTTGCAATTCTTAAAGCTAACATCATATACTAATTCCCCCTTCATATGTATACAAGCAAACAATTCCCCCAGAGATATACCCATAGAGTCCTTTAACTTTGTATGAAGAACAGTTTTCCGGTCTGGGGCCTCAGCTGGGTCCCCATTAAATTTTAGTCTAATAGCATTTTTCCGCTGTACAGGCTCACCCACATTTTAGAAGAGGTCTGCCATCCGAAAACGCTTGAGGTTCTTCTGGTTCTGAAGTGAGTTGTGGTGGCACAGAGTCCTTGTCTAGTCCCAGGCCAGACTGTTCAGCTAGGGGTTCACTCGCAAGTGGCTATTTGGTAGTAATTGTAGCAAGTGGTACCACTGGGTGTGTACTGTTTGTTGGTGTTTCCGAGAGCCACAGTTTCTGTGTGGCATTTGCATGCAGTGTTGTCTCCAATAAACCAGCTGTTCGAATAATCTCATCAGTTCACACCGGGCCAGGTGAAGACCAAGAAGTTGAGAGTGGATCCTTCTGCCAGCCTGTAGCTAGCAATGCAGCTTCAGGTGACCAAACAGAGTCCTGAAAATTACTGGGAGTCTCTCTGCCTTTTTGGAGCAATGATGAGGCACAGCTGATCGGTTTGACAGGAGCTGCAGCTTCTGTAGAATTAGAAGTGGAAGCCTTAAGTAACTGAGAGGGAAACAACATGGCAGTAGTACTGGTTTCAGGTACAAAAAAGAGGTTTGCAGTTTTGTCAATGTCAGCATCCTCCTGCAGTAATTTGAAAAGCAAAGATTTGTGCATTTTCACTGCGTTTCTTAGTATGTCTTCTTGTGATAAATCCATAGATACAGTTTGTGCAGGTAAAGATTGGTGTACCTGTTGTTCCAGAACAGCCCTAGAACATTGTGCTTCAGGAACCACCTCAGAAATTTCCATAATTTCTTCAGCAGAAGCAATTGTAGTACTGGAGGCCATCTCATGGAACCATTTCAGTTTGTAAAGTAAAAGACTTTTCTGTGTTTGTTTCCAAACTTTTGGAGCTTCTAGCAGCAGCTTTCTTCAGAGCACCTCCTCCACCCTTTCTGTCATCCACCATCTTGGATTAGGCAGACAAGGGCTCCCCCTACAGCAACAGTAGGGTTTTTTTTTTATTATAACTTGAAAGTAAACATATAAACACATAGTGTTACATCACACAAAATCAAATGTTAACAAAATGAAAAAACAAAAGTAAGTATTGTGAACATACTCCCTACATGTAACTTCAGTATTATAATTCCAAATAATAACATAGAGAAGAAACCAAAAACCATCCCCCCACCCCAACACTAAAAGAGTAGGGGAAATTTTTGTGATATTTTTCAAAAATGAATGATAAACAGTATTGGTCTCATACAAAATAATACACAAATCTTAAAACAAGGGAACTCAAAAATAAGTATTACCTTCATACATGATCAAAATTTCTTTCAACTAAAATGTTAAACCCCCAAATAAAACCATAGAACTAAAAAAAAGGGACCCTTCCCACTTCACCATAAGAGAAGGGGAATTTCCCTGGTGTCCTAGCCAAATTTCCTCCATTCACTAAAAATACCACCAACAGCTTAATCTGGTTTAATGTCAGTTGGCATCCATCTGTATCCCCCCTGCCCTGGGATGAGGCTGAAAATAGGCAAAATAGCCTTGTCCTCCTTTCCTGGTCAACAAAACCAAGTAAATGAATAAATAAATAAATAGATGCAGCTCTGCCTCCTTAACCTTATCATGAGGGATCTCGCATCTGGTGCCAGGGTCACCAAAGTTCCAAAAATGGTGGCACTCTAAGCCTGAACACTGCTATGATGTGCTCCATCGATTTCATTTCTGAGATGCCCCATTTTCACTGCATAAGTGTGGGCGGTTGAGGATTCAGACAGTTAATAATTAAAGAGCCACTGACACCTCAAGAAGAACTTCGAAGAACATAATATTTGAAAACAGAACAGCTTATATTTTTCATTAGCACTGTTTTTCTTTCCTTCATTATTTATTACTGAGGTCAGATGCATGAGAACAGAAGAGTTTTTCCCTGAGGGTTCATCAGCTCCTATTTCTTCTTCCCAATCTGATGTCATAATACTGTGCTTATGACATCAGTTATTCCCATGGTAACAGACTGTGATGTCACAATAGAGCTTTATGATGTCAAGTAGGGAGTAAGTTATAGAGGCAGATATGCTCTATGGGATAAAGATCCTGTTTTTGTGGTGATTTCTTCAGTAACAAATAATAAAGAGGAGAAATCTATAGAAGTTATGTGAAGTGCAAGCTGAATTGTGTCCAACTATTATGTTTTCCAAAGTTTTTTCAAAGGTGTCAGCTGCTCTTTAAGAATTTGAGAGCTGCAACATGGAGAATCTGGCCCTACTTGTGTCTATTTTGTAGGGCCTTGAAGGAAATCTGGGAAACCTAAAACAAAGTTTGTAAAGGTAAAAGTAAGTTGAGAGCTGAAGACTCTCTGCAGGGAATTACGAATATCCTGCCAGTATGTAACTATCACTGGACACTCCCCAAAAATATGATAATGGGAGCCCACCCCACCACACTGTCTCCAACAGGCATCTGAATATGTCGCTCCAAAGTGTTTGGCAACTGTAGGGGTACAACAGCACTTTACTAGAATCTTCCAATTAAATTCCCTCCATGTTGCGGAGGCAGTGACCACCCAGCCCTTCTGCAACCTATGCTCCAACTGGTCAGAAGAAATAGGTATCCTAGACTTGCCCTCCCACTGAGTCTGCACTGTGCTGGTTGGTGGTGCATCTGTTTTACTAAGTAATGCATACAGGGTGGAGATCAGGCAGATTTTGACATTAAGAGTAACCTGCCAATAAAAATGATCCTCTAGATCTGTTTGTGGCCTTGTTAACTGGGCTAGTTTTTTTTTTTTTTACTCTATTTGTGCTCCCTACCTTCGGGCCATCTCTCGAGCTCCCATTCTCAGCTCCACAGCTCAACCGCCCATCTGAACCATCCACTACTGTGTGATTCCAGGCTCTCCTGACCCCATGGAGAGGCCTCTGAATCCCAAGGGATGGGTATACCAGAGCTGCCGACCTTGGGCGTGTGGCCTTGGGCTCCAGATGGTCACCGTCGCCTCACCCACTGATAGGGGGATTTTGTACTATAAGTGTTTCCCCCGAAGTTGTGGACGTGCAATGATGTCCAGCTCAGTGGGTGCTTCTGCTTCTGCACACCCCCGAAAGATGTCTGCCGCAGCTTCATTCCCCAGCAATCTTGTGGCCATGTGCTGAAGTGCCTCCAGCCTCTGCTAGAGGTCACTAGTGCAGCGGCTGGTGGAAACCTCCCTCCCCGGAGAAGGAGAGATGTCCATAGGACGTTCAATCCTTCCCCCTCCCAGCCAACCCCTGATGACCCAGGCTCGTTTCTGAACCCGGGTTTCCAGCTTGGTGTGAGGTGTGGCATCCAGTGTCTCAACCCTCAGCACCACCGGGCCAGCCGGTTAGGTTTTGTTGATGCATTATATAATGTCGGACTTGGAAAAAAAATGGTAATGATCCTCCCGCCATAGGTGAAACTTATTTTGGAGGTCCTGAAAGGAAAAAACAATGTTGTCCCATAATTAGCTGAGCAAATCTGGTCAGGCCCTGGGCCTCCCAATACCGAAAGCCCTGATCAAGTTTTAGGGAGAAAAAAATCATCAAGGTATCCAATAAGGGTCAACAGACCTAAGGCATTGGGGGTATTGGTGGCATGGTGTAGTTTGATTAATATCTTAATCATATGTTTTGTCCAGGGGTTATGAACTTCTTGCAGGAATCTGTCTGGTGTGAATCGTGAAAGGATTATCCATAAAGCAAATTTGAGCAGGTCAGTTGTCTCCATGAGATACCAACCGGCATCAATGCGTTGTTTGGCCCATGTTCCCAAGAAAGCCCCCTTGGGCCACCAGGTAATATTTATGAAGGTCCGGAATACCCAGCCTTCCACAGTCCCTGGGGAGGAGTAATAACTGTTGTGCTATCCGGGGGCATTTTCCCAGCAAGATAATCCTATTCAGTTCATTCATTAAGGCATTCCAATACATCTGGGAGACAGGGATAGGGAGAGTTTGAAACAAAAAGAGTAATCAAGAGAGGATATTCATTGTAATTGTCTGTTCCCACCCATATAATGTTAAGGATAGCAATGTCAGGTGAGCAATGTCCTGCTGGAGTGAGGTGAATTACTTATGATAGTTATCCTGGAAGATACACGTAAAGTCGGCTGATATAGTAATTCGTAGATAGTAGAAACTGTTATTAGGGCCTAAGAAAATGGAAAATGATTTTTAAATCCTGGGGGGGGGGAGGGGGAGGCAGTAACCACTGAGGATCATGACCTGTGATTTCATTAATTTTATACCTAGCCACGGACCAAAGCGAGCTAGAGACTCCAGTAGGGGAGCGAGCGAGGACACCGGGTCTTCCAAAAAGAACAAAGAGTAATCTGCATACAGGGCAACATCTTGTTCATAACCCCCCTGCCATAATGCACTTTATTTGTAGATGGCCATGTATGTCTATTGATAAGGGTTCTAGACTGAGTGCAAACAGTAATGTGGAGAGGGGGCACCCCTGCCATGTGCCCCATCCTAATGGAAATCTCTTGGAAAGATGCCATTTACTCTTACTGAGGCCTCCGGGCCCTCATAAAGTGTGGAGATGCCTCCTACAAACAGCTGTCAAAGATGAAATCAGGGTTTTATTTAACTGTAAAAATTGATTAGTGTTTTGCTCATAAAAGTGCTAAAACATTGTGAAAATTCATAGCACTTGCCTCACTGTGTTTAACAAACATATCACTTCTAGAAGATCTATATAAATACTTTCTATACAGTTAGTAATATCCCAAGAAAAAAAACTGCTAATCAATTATTTAAAACCTGTTAAATCTTCCCAAAACTTGTTACAAAAACAGCCAATCGACCCTATAGAAGGCCTTCTCAGCCTCCAAACTAATGGTGAGCTGAAAGGCCTTTCTACCCTTATGGGCAGAGATAACATTCAGAAAATGGTGTATATTATCCTGTAGGAACCTACCCTGTATGAAACCTGTTTGAGTACAATGTACCAACTTAGAAATATATCTCTGAAGCCTGTCAGCCAGGATACCTGTACAGATCTTAAGATCTGTATTAAGTAATGAAGTTTGACAGTAGGACCCGCATTGCGTTGGATCTTTCCCCAGGTTCAAAAAAACAGAAATTTGCACCTGATGCCAAGAAGGAGGTATAGCTTCCCCATCTCTCAAAAATTGCATTAGTGGTGCCCACCAAGAAATGAACACAGTCATCTTGGACAGTTTTAAAAAATTCAGCTGGGTAACCGTCTAGGCCTAGGGCTTTAGCATTTTCCAGGTGCTTTGTTTTTTCTATAACTTCTTGAGTACTAACTGGGGCTCCCAAGGCCTTGGCCTCCTCCTCCTCCGAGAGACAGCGCAAAGGTATGCTCTCTAAATACAACTGTATATTCTGGACATGGTTAGGGCCCCGTTCTGTATGATATATGTTTTTGTAATATTCCATGAACTTGTTAAGAATGTCCTGAGTGGTACAATACTATCTTTCTCGGCTGTCTGTCTTTATTTTCATGACTGCCCAAGAGGCAGCCTGTTTACATAACTTGCCTGCCAGTAGGTAGCCAGCCCAATTATCATGCTCATAAAATTGTTGTCAGGAATATCTAAGAGCTCCTTCAATTTTATCTTTGAGCAAGTGAGATAAAGCACCCCATTTAGATTCTGTGTTTTTTGACTTGGTCACTAAGAGTAACCTTATGCTGAAATTCAGGTCCTGCAATTTGTTTTTCTAGGGAAAGCTGTTGTTGAAATTTCTCCTTTTTTTTGCCCTGGATACATATGATATAATTTGCCCTCATAATGCAGTTTTAAGTACATCCCAATAAAGGGGGGCAGGGGTGTCTCCAAGTAGGTTAGTCTGTAAAAACAATTTAACCTCTTTTCTGAAAAGGATGCAGAATTCTTCATTGTTAAGATGGCTCACATTGAGCCTCCAAGCTGTTTTTTGGGGGTGGGGATTGATAACCATATCAAGGATGATTGGGACATGGTCCAATAAGGTGATACTCCCTGCCTGAAAATTGTGTGCAGCATGCACCCACTGGACTGGAATAAAAAAATAATCTATCCATGAATGTTGATTATGCCTCGGTGAATAATAAGAATAATCCCGGACCCTTGGGTGCAGATAATACATTTCTAGTAAACCAAATTCATCACCAAGACATATTAAGCTGCCTGTGACCGCCCTGTTGCCCCCTGGCCTGACTTATGCAATGTGGAGGACAGCATGGTTTTGAAATCCCCACCAATAATAATAAGGCTGGTAGTGTCAGTAATGGTATCTGAAATCACCCTGATCAAGAATTGGACCTACAGATGCTCCTCATTCAGGGCGTATAAATTTAATAGGATGCATGGGTGGCCACCGATCTTCCCAAATAACCTCACAAAGTGACCCTCTGGGTCAGATTGCACCTGGCAGTCATGTAGAGGGAAGTTCCTCCAGATTAAAATGGCCACATCACCTTTATGTGGGTGCACCGCATAATGGGAAGCAATCACTGCTCCCTCTACCAGGTCTTAGGCTGGCAACCCCCTCAGACCTGCCAAGACTACTTCCTAGGCTGCCTCATCAACAAATCTATCAGAGAATAGGAACTGTCCCCCCCCTCCCCCCAGGATTACATCCCCTATTTAAATTCCACTACAAGACCTACTTCAGTGCCACTTTCACCTGTAATTGCCACTCCACCGATAAACTGGCCCTGCCCTAGGGTGAAACATCTGCTTCCCACCCTTGTCTTGTTGTGACAACCAGGAAGCCACAATTATCCTAGAAACTGTTATTACTATGATATCTGACTATGGAAACTGTAGCTGTTGTAATGTAATATGTTAGGCACTGCACTGCCTCATAAACTCGCTGCACTATAATTGCTTGCACTAAGGCATTTTTTACCTAATTTTCCCAATTCTGTAACTTTTGTACCACTTAATTTGTATTGTAACTACTTACTGTACTTTGTATCATTTGAACCTCTTTGCTCCATACCTTATTTGTGCCATCTTTATGGCCCAGGTCATACCTGAAATTGGTCCCTGGGATCAGTGTACCCACATGGTTAACTAAGAAACAAACAAATAAATAAATATTTCATATGTTCTAAATATTTGTTTACTGGCATCCATAAGTCTTAAATATAATAAAGTATAAACTGTAAAATGGGCCTGCAAGGTGATTTGAATTCATGATGATCATAGAGATTGAATTATAGTAGCACGGTAGTTCAACAATAGTTAGGGTTGAGTAGGCTGTTTAATTTTAAACCCTTAACTTTGCACTTTAATGGCTTTATCCTCGTTTAACGGATTAGCAGAAAAGTTTGCATGCACGGTCTCAGTGGCAAGATCTCTTGACATGTCAAGTTTTGTTGCAGTCAGATGTGCAGAATCCAAGATCTGGATAATGAAAAAAGTGAAAAAAATCAGAGGAGAGAGGTTGCTGTTTTTTTGTCATCACCTAGTGCCCAGAAGGTTTGAAATGTTGGTCTGAAATTTTCAGAGTAGAAAGATATTCACCCAGAGTGGTACCTTTCATTGTTTTGGTGAAAAAATATTAATCTGTTCCAAAGTTATAAGGATTTGAAATGTTGTTTCTGAGTATGCTCAGTAAGTTCTTTTGGATACATGCTTCATACAAAAAAAGAATTTGGCCATATGAAAAAGGATTCTGTTTCATATGGGAGGTAATCCTGTTTTGTGAGAAAAAATATTTTTTCATATGGTGGCCATCTTGTTTCTGTTTTTTTTGTTGAAAACCCATAAAAACCATACCATACAAAAACAAAAACTAGGTACTACGTCAGAATGTGGTCTGAAAACAAAACAAAATGGTTATATTAAATGCACGCTGAAAATAGAAAATAGAGTTAAAAACCTACGTTTAGACTTTAGGCCTTCTTCAGAAAATATCTAAAAGAGAAAAAAACAAAGTTAGTGTAGAGGGGAGGTAAAATAAGGGATATATATGTGGGGAAAGAAAAAAGGTGAAGGATCTGGGAGGAAAAGTGATAAATGGCAAGATTAAGAGGGAATCTGTGAAACAAAAAGGCGATGATGGGAAAGCCAAGGCATAATAGGACTGAATGAGCTACAGAAGTCCCCAGGTGGGGACAAATTAACAGGGCCTAATAAGAAGGCTGAAAGGTGACAAATGTGGGGGAAGGAGACAGAGATGGAGACATATGGTGAAAATGAAAAAGAAATTAAATGTGTACAGATACAAACAGGCTTTAGGGAAAACAAGGGGTGGCTTAAAGAGGTTAGTAGGAAATAAATCTATCATTTAAACTGGAGGGCTGCTGGGAGCCAAGGCAGATGATCAGCTTGGTTTCCATGTTTTTTCTATGGTCAGAATCCCAGAAACCCTGCTGAAGGACACAAAAAGAAAGGACATTGACACTGTGGTCCCTAGAGGTAAAGTGGGATACAATGGGTTTATCAGTGTCTCCATTCCTGACTGCCCTGTAAAGTTCCTGAAATGGTGAGCAAGGCATCTACCAGTCTCTCTGATGTAAATAACAATCCAAAGCTAAATGTTGTGACTGGCAAATACACAGATCAGTGCTCACCACTAAGAGCAGCCACCCCTTTTGCACTTTAAGCACAACTCCAAAACTGTAGTGTCACTCAAGTCTCTCTGCAAATAATCCAAGTCAAATCGCTACAAAATGGTGATTTTATTGCAACAGGGAGAACCAGCAACCATAAGGACTCCATTCTGACCACCCAGCGCTTTGACTCCTCGTGAATCTTCCTCAGGGGTGTAGTCAGAACAGGGAAACATCACAAATTAAATACATAAGCTCATTAATAATTCATGGCTAGGTAGGTTTCACATCCAATCTTAACTAAAATCTCTCTCATGTGTGGAGAAAGGTATGTGATGGGGAGGGGGAAAGGGTTGTGAATCACATGAAAGGTTTACTCAAATATGTAATATTTTTATATGTGCCTTCCTATATATACAAAAAATGAGCATTTTTTATAAAAAATAATAATACACATTCTTTATAATTTTATATGTTTTTTGTGAAACTTTCCTAAGAGATTTTTTTACTAATTCTACAAAACAAAGGTAAATAATCCATTCACTATCCCTTCTTCTTATATCAATGACCCAAATTATTTAAATTATGTGAATTATCTTTGGAGGCTGCTAATAGCGCTCATCCATTCAGAACAATTGCAGTTACATTTTACTTTAAGAGGGACTAAATGTCTTGGACTTAACCTCATATTTCATGGCTTCCATCCTTGGTTAGTCAATAACAGGGTAGTTTTCTATATGTCCAGAGACCCTGGAAGTTTAAGGATTCCTAAAAGAGGAAAAAAGAGAGAGAGAAAAGTTTATACAGATCTGTAGGGGTAAAAAAAACTTTTTACAAACAACATTTTATTTCTTTCTTTTCTTCAGCATAAATTGCTGTACACTTCCTGCAAAGAATACAATATACCACATTAGTGGAAGTGCATGAGGACTCCTTGGCGATGTGAAAAACACCTGTAGAACCCCAAATTTCAGTCACACTAGAATCAAATTTGCGGGTATAGCAGCGAGTTCTGTTGCAAGGTTTGGTACCTAGTAGGGAGGAACAGTTAGCAGTAGGTAGGCTGCTTTTTACCAGGAGATTCCACAGGTTGGGTGGCCAGCTGTAGGAGGCAATAGATGGTTCTGTAAAAGAAGTACCAATGTTGGGGTAAGTTTGCAAAATAGGAAAGCTACTGAGGATGATCCTGTGAAGAGAAGGTATACTCTGATGGAAAGGAACCACTACTGGAATTCACTGTAGTTCTTGCATGACAGTATTCTGTTTCTAGTGTGGCTTTTACTTCAGATCTCTGAATTCAGCACTAAGAGACCCCAACTCCTTTTTGGGATATAGTAAATGAGTAGCTATTTGAGGCAGAAAGCACAGTGTAATAATTTAATGATAAGCCAGTTTTAGAGGGATGGTGTGCACTGGATCTTTTGTTTTAACTTATGTATGCCATAACCACTTGCACCCCAATGAGAAAAGCAATTTAAAGTTTGTGAAAGTGCCTGGGGTTAGCTGCTAATTCTGGATTTCTCCCTCCTAAACCTCTCTCCTTCCCTCTATCTTAAGACCATACCACCTCATGCTTTTATTCCCACTGAGCCTGAAGAGACTCTCCTGTCCACCTTCTTTAAGCCCTTCAAATACTTGAAGGTCTCAATCATGGCCTCTCCCTTTTCTCTTCCAGGGAGTACTTGTTCATGCTCCAGTCTCTCCTTGTATGTCTTTCCCTGCTGACTCATAATCATCTTTGTTGTCCTCCTTTGGACTGTCTCCAGTAGGTTTATGTCTCTCTTAAGGTATGGACACCAGTACTGCTGACTGTACTCCAGGTCTGGCCACACCAGCAACCTGTACAATGGCAGTATTGCCTCCTTCCTCCTACTGCTGATCCCCTTAGCTATGTAGCCCAACAGTCTATTTGCCTTTGCTGCTGCCTTCCTGCATTGCATGGAATACTTCAGGTCGTTAGTGATCAATTCCCCCAGGTCCTTTTTCTCTTCAGATTTAGTTAAGAGGACCCCTTACAAGCTATACTTTACTTTCAGGCTATTAGCTCCAGTGTGCATGACCTTGGATTTCTTTGCACTGAAGTTGCCAAATTCTGGATCACCTCCTGAGCCTTGTGAAATCCTCCCTTAGGTCCTGTATACCCTCTGCTGTTTTAACCCTCCCACAGACCTTGGTGTCATCAATAAACAAGATGATTTTTAACCCTTTATGCCCTCTCCAGTGTCACTGATGAAGACATTAAAAACACCACTGGACCAAGCACTGAGCACTGTGGGACCCTGCTGGTGACATCTCTAACACTCCAAAGCTCCCCACCACTACTTCTTGGGTCTTGCCCTTCAACTATCTCACTACTCAACCAGTTAATTTTACTCCTAACCCCAGATCCACCTGCTTCTTGATCAACCTCATATGAGGCACAGAATCAAAGGCCTTGCTGAAGTTCAAGTACAGGATATTCACTGCTTGGCCTTTGTCCACTGTTTTAGTGACCCAGACTAAGAAGTCAATCAAGCCGGCCCGGTGGCGCTGAGGTTGGCCGGGATGCACACCTCGCTCTTGCGCGGCGACCAGGTTTGGTAATAGTTTCCGGGCTGCGAGGGCTGGCAGGGGGAAGGAAGGATTGAGTGTCCTGTGACAGCTCTCCTTCCTTCGGGGTGGGTGAGGGATGTATGCGGCACTGCAGTGACACCCAGCGGAGGCTGGGGGTGCAACAGCGCACGCATTTGACCAGGGGGAGAAGCCAACGGACGTCTGCACGTAGTGCGCTGACGTCATTGCACGTCGGCTCTCCAGGGATACATTAAAAAAAAATATATAAAAATGGGGACTCCACCTCTATGAAGCCCTCCCCGGGGTTCCTCGTTGTCGCCGATCCTCCCAACCAGTTACAGGACCGCGGGTTGGGATGTGGAGAGTCAGCTCTGCGGCCCCATCCTCTGGGGGGCAAGCGAGGGGTGACTGAGGGGATCGACTGGCATGGGGGACCTTAGGGGGCCGTGACTAGGGTGGATACTTGGTGGAGTATCCCAAAAAAAAAAAAAAAAAAGGAAGTCAATCAACTTTGTTTGGCATGATCTCCCAACCATGAATCCATTTTGCCGCTCATCTTGAAGGTTATTCTCTTCCAAGTATCCTTTTAGCCTGTCCTTAAATATGGCCTGCAAGAACTTGCATAGGACTAAGGTCAGGCTAACTGGTCTGTAGTTGCTGGGGTACTCTTTGGGACAGCTCTTAAGGTGTGGCATTACATATGCCATTCTCCAGTCCTGCAGTACCATCCCCAACTAAGGTGAACTATTGAACTGGTCAGCCTGGTGGCCTGCAAGTTCCTCTGCCAGTTCCATCAGAACGCTTGGATGGATGCTGTCAGTTTTCAGGGATTTGTCTACCCTCAGGGTTAACTACCCTTTTCTTACCCTATCCACCTCAATCAATCCCTCTGTGCTCCCTTCCCCCTCCCCTGCCGTCCTCCCCGCTCATTGCACTGAGATGTCTCTCTCTCACTCTCTCTCTCTCTCTCTCTCTCTCTCTCTCTCTCTCTCCCCTTAGTGAAGACCAAACAGAAGTACTCATTCAGTAACTATGCCTTGTTCCTATTTGCTTCAACCTGCACCTTTCCCTTTCTGAGCCATACTGTTCCATCCTTTTTGTCCCATTTCTCAGTAATATACTTAAAAAAGGCTTTTTCCCTTTTTATATTCCCTCAGCTAGCTGCAGTTCTTTCTGAGCTTTAGCCCACTGGATTACTCTTCCTGCCTCTCTAGCCTTCATCAGATAGTCCTTCCTGTCCTCCTCCCCGTGGGTCCTCCTGAACTTCCAGTAGGTGTTGCACTTTTTCCTAACTACCTGAGTGACCTCTTTACTAAATCATCTGAGTGCTTTGACCTTCGGGTTTTCCCTTTGAGCCTAACACATTTCCTTGTACCTGCTGTTATTCCCTCTTTGATAGTGGGCCACTTTTGGTCCATCTCTATCCCTATGTTGATGCCCTTCATGCGCTCTTTAAGCAGCTCCCCCATCTCGTTGAAGTCTGCCTGTCTAATGTACAGGATTTTGATCTTTGTGGGTGCCTTTTTTATGCCAAGTCCAACCAGAACAACACTGTGCTGTGGTCACTCCTACCAAGGACTCCTTGACTTGGATGCCTTAGACATGGTCCCCATTTATCAACACCAGATTGAGGATTGCACCCTCCCTGGTGGGTACTGTGACACTTTGGGTCATGAATCCACTCTACACTGCATATAGGATCATCTGACTCTTTGCACAGGCTGTGGTGGGGATCTTCTAATCCACCTGAAGCAGGTTAAAGATCCCAATTACCACCTCCCTTTTCCCTGTAGCTGTTGGTATCATTGACTCCAGTTCCTTCTCCCATTCCTCCTTATGGTTGGGCAGTCTTTAAACCAACCTAAGTCTTATCTTCCTCCATCTTTTGGACAGTAACTGCACCCACATCACCACTGCCTTCTCTTCTTCTGATTCCTCCCTTGTACAAGTTATACCATCCCTTATGTAAACCACAACCCTCCCTCAATTTCCTATGCCTCAGTTCATCCCTTATAGTTTGAACCCAGGATTGAGGAGTCCCAATTGTAATTAGAGGTAGGCCATGTCTCAGTGACCATTGCAATATCCACGCTTCTCTCTGCCAACAACACCTGTAGATAATCCATCTTGTTTCAGAGATGTTTTGCATTCAGGAATACCACTTTCCACCTAGAATCTAAACATCCTGCGGCTGTGGGGTGGCAGTTTCCAGGTAAACTTTTTGGAGACTGTGGTGCTGCCCTATCTGCATGCACCTCTCTGGGCTGAGGGTGGAGGTTTCTTGATTCTAGGCTGAGTTGACTGGGATTTGGGAGGTCTCTTCCCTCACCCAAGTGCCACCAGATCTGCCACCACTGCCTCAAAGGCTGCCAAGGAGGAAGGGCAAATGGATTATGGTGGGCTTGGGAATTGTGAGGGTGGCTTGTCAGAGGCACATTCCCCAGATGTTAAAAACACACAACACTTACACCACTGTGGTGGGGCAGGACTGTCCCATGGAGGCACCAGCAGTAATGACAAAGGATGTGGAGACCCCAAGGAGAGTGGCAGAGGACCCAAGAGGAGGAGGAAAAAACTCCTGGGAGGGGAATCCATCATTGGGGAGTAGATTTGGGTGTAGGTAGGAAGGGAGAGAGGGAGGTTAGGTGCTTACCTGGCACCACAGCTCAGAGGGATGGAAAATGGAACCTGAGGATCACTGGGAAGGCAGGACAGGAGAAAAAGCTAGATGTCATTATCCACCTAGGGACTAATGATCCAGCTGGAGATGAGGGTAGGGTAGTGAAAGAGGAGTTCAGGGAGCTGGGAAGGGGTCCTAGGCAGGTTGCACTCTCAGTGACCTTTTCTGAGGTGTTGCCTGTCTATGTCTGTCAATGACAGGAGGGAGGACAGGATACACAGTACCAGGAGCATCAATGATTGGTTGAAAGAGTGGTGCAGAGAGTAGGGATTCATCTTCATTTTGGACTGGGGTCCCACCTGAAGGGATGCAGGCCTATACATGGGAGATGGCCTGCATCCATCAGGGAGAGGAATCCAAGTCATAAGTGTATGGTTTAAATGCTACATTGGCAAGCATTAAACTAACCATGGAGGGTGGCTGAAGGGAGCAGGGAGAATTAAACTGTCCCCCCACATGTTGTAGTGGACAGTAGGGAGAACCCAAAGGGAGGGAAATCCTTAAAGTACCTAAAACCAGGGAAAGCAGAATAGTAGAAAAAAGAGGGATAGGAATAGAGGCAGAGGGGGGAAGTAGAGTAGGCAAAAGGGAAAAGGGGGGACTGGCAGAAAGGGTGGTAGCAGAATTTAGAATGCCACATGTGTCAATGTGTGGAGTCCGGGAAATAAAATTCTGGATCTAGTGGCCATAATGGTAGCAGCTGAGCTGGATATGCTCACTGTTACTGAGTCATGGTGCAATGAGAACCATGACTGGGATACAGCCATTCCAGGCTATACTCTATTCAGGAAGGACAGTGTAGGTAAGAAGAGGGGAGGAGTGGCTCTTTACGTGAGAGATAGTATAAAAGCTGTAAACTACAAGGAATACAGGAAGGGGTAGAGGCACTGTGAATCACCCTAGAGGGGGGAAATGGATATTTGCACTGGTGGGATCTACAGGCCTTTAACACAGGTGGTAGAGATGGACAGGGTTCAAATGGAAGCCATCCATAAGTTGGCAGCTAATGGGGAGGTGCTGCTGGTGGGTGACTTCAGTCTGCCGGATGTTGATTGAAGGATTCTGGCTGCAGCTTCAGCTGGGAGCAGGGACATCCTGGACTGCCTGCAGGGGGCATTCCTCAGGCAATTAGTAAAAGAGCCCACTTATGTGGGAGCAATATTGGACCTAGTCCTCATTAAAGGGGACAATATTACAGACATCACTGGGGACCAGTGGTCACCGAACGGTGTGATTCAATATAAGAACAGTGACAGAGATGAATCACAGGAAGGTGAGGGTCCTGGACATTAGGATGGATGACTACAAAGTTGGGAGAATGCCTCGGGGATGCCCAGGCAGGGGTGGAGGACTTGAGTGGTGTAGAGGAGCAGGGAGTGAAACTTAAAGTGCCATAGTGAAGGCAACAAACCTCTATGTTAGGCAAGTAAGCAAAAGCAAGAAGAAAAACTTCTAGAAAAACTTAAAGTGATCTTATGAGTTCAATTGGGCAGACTGGGTGGGCCATAGGCCCTTATCTGCTGACAGTATCTATGTATCTACATTTGAAAAAAGACTACTATGGTTCTCAAGAAAGGTGGCTGAGAAGGTAAGTACAAAAAAATTAGCATTCAGGATGTAAAAGGAGACACAGAAGGAGGAGGACAGGGAAGTGTACCAGGAGAAGCAGTGGAAGGCAAGGAAAGCAGTCAGGAGGGCAAAGGTGCGAACAGAGCAGAAAATAGCCCAGGTAGTAAAGAAAGGGGACAAGGAATTTTTCAGATATGTAACTGAAAAGAGGAAGAACAGGAGAGGGATTGTATGACTAAAAAAGGAAGGAGAGAACTGTGTGGAGGGGGATAAGGAAGCACTATAGTGCAGTGGTCTAAGGCTTTGAGCTGCAAACCTGGAGACCTGGGTTTGAATCCCACAGCCTCCACTTGCATACTGTGTGACCCTGATCAAGTCACTTAACTTTCCTGTGCTCCCAGGTCACACCTGCAAACAAGCTTAGTGTGTCTCTTCTGGTAAAAAAAAAGGAAAAAGCAGAAATTGTGAATGAATATTTTTGTTCAGTATTCACAGAAGAGGGGGAAGGTGAAGGACCACAGATAAATGACAGAAACATCAAAGGAAGGGAGGTGGACACTAGTCCATTTACAGAGGAAAGAGTCCTGAAGGAACTCACAAAACTGAAAGTGGACAAGGCAGTAGGGCCAGATGGGATGCATCTAAGGATATTGAAGTAGCTTAGAGAGGCACTGGCAGCGCCACTGACAGTCCTGTTCAACCACTCACTGGAGACTGGAGTGGTTCCGGAACACTGGAGAAGGGCAGATGCAGTCCCACTTCATAAAAGTGGGAGCTGGGAGGAGGCTAGCAACTACAGATCAGTTAGCCTGACTTCAGTGGTGGGGAAATTAATTGAGTCACTACTGAAGGAAAGGATTGTGGACTATCTTCAGTGGCTTACAAGATCTGAGGTAGCATGGAATCACAGCAGGGAGGTCATGTCAAACAAATATGATAGATTTATTTGACTTGGTGACTAAGGAATTAGATAAGGGTGGAGCGGTGAATGTGGCCTACATAGATTTCAGTAAGGTGTTAGACACAGTTCCACATAGGAGACTCGTAAACAAAATGGGCAGCCTGGGAGTAGGTACTAAGGTGATAAACTGGGTTAGAAATTGGTTGAGGAATAGGTGACAGAAGGTGATGGTAAATGGAGTTCACTCTGAGGCAGGGACGGTGGCCAGTGGGGTGTGGTTCCACTACTTCACAGCGCCGGTGGCAGTGCACCCGGTTATTAAGGAATAAAGTGGGAAGGTCACACTCTTCTCTTTTTGCCATGGGGCTGTGCCACCATGTCAAATCCGGCTTTTGGCTTCGTAATGACCAAGTTCTCTAATTCTGGTGCCCTATTAGCCGGAAAGGGTGGTGTGCCAAAAGGATCAGTACTAGGGTTGGTCCTCTTTAATGACTTTATCAGTGATATTGCACAGGAGTAAGATGGGAAGATATGCTTTTTTGCAGGGCACACAAAGTTCTGCAACAGTGTTGACACTCTGGAAGGGGTGGAAAAAATATAGAAAGATCTAAGTAAGCTTGAGGAGTGGTCAAGAGTGTGGCAAGTAAGATTCAACAAGATGAAGTGTAAAATCATGAACTTGGGGCACAGAAACCCAGCAGCACAGTACATGATGGGAGAAGAGGTACTGAGGACTACCAAACAGGAAAGGGACCTGGGGAAATCATATATGATGATACTAAAAGTGGCCAAGCAGTGTAACATGGCAGTGGAGAGAGCCAGTGGGATGCTGGGGAGCATAGGGAGGGGTATCATCAGCAGAAAAAAGGAGGTGGTGATACCTCTGTACAAATCATTGGTGAGACCGCACCTTGAGTACTGCGTCCAGTTCTGGAGGCTACATCTCTGGAAGGACATAGATAAAGTAGAGGCAGTCCACAGGAGGGCAACTGAAATGGTGCAGGGCCTGCACCAAAAGCCCTATGAAGGCTTAAGGACCTCATTATGTACATCCTGGAGGAGAGGAGGGAGAGGGGTTATGATAGAGATTTTCAAATACCTCAATGGTATAAATAAGGTAGAAGAGGGAAGGATTTTTCAGAAAAAAAGATGCTCAAGAAAAAGGGGTCATGATATGAAGCTGGAAGGGAGTGGACTCAGGGAAAACATGAGAAAGTATTTCTTCACAGAAAGGGTGGTGGATGACTGGAACAGCCTCCCAGCAGAGGTGGTGGGAGCAAAAACAGTAACAGAATTCAAAAATGCATGGGACTGGCATAAAGGAATCTTAGTGTTTAATAAAGGAAGAGTAAAGCCGGAGATCAAGCAGGGTCTGCATTATTACAGAAGGTAAGGAAAATGGGCAGACAAGGTGGGCCAAGCAGTCCTTATCTGTCAACAGTATCTATGTTTTTATCCCTCACCCGCTGCTCTGCTCTCCACCCTCATGCTCCCCTTTGTCTGTTTCCTCCCTCACCCTCTACTTCCCTTAATGCCCTCACTCAAAGTCAAATTTCCACTTCTCCCTGCCTGATATTGGGGAGGCCTGCCACCTACACTTGATGGCTCAGGGTCTATAGGCCCACCTTGCCTCCCCCAACAGTTTAATTTTTTTGTTTTATTTGAGTGAACTTTATTAAAGAACAAGTACCAGAAAATATAATAATACAGATAGCAATACAACAGATATGCTTCCATTATCCAATCACACCCACCTCCTCCCCAACCCACTCCCCCCACCCCAGTGAAGCTACCTTAAAACAAAGAACCAAATATAATAACATATTGAGAAGGGGAATAACCCAATGAAGTTAGACATTCTAAGAGTCAGGTAAAGCAGTACAGTTACCACATCCCAGATAACAAAACAAAAGCAGCGGGGAGCTAGATGGTGTAAAGAGAGTGAAGCCTGCCCCTTCTTTTGTCGAACAGGCGAAGTCTAGGTCGAAGATTCGTTATCATGTGTTCCACCCAAAGGTTGAACAACAATTCCTGTAACCACTCCTGGTAAGAAATAGAAACCTGGTCAAGCCAGTGCCACAGGACTTTTTTCAAAGAAAGAGAGATCAAAGCCATATAAAATTTATGCTCTTTGACTAAGACAGAACTATGATACCACATAATGCATATCTTGGGCCTAAATAGACCTTGAAGTCCCAGAAGAGGATCTGCCTTAGCCTCAATGAGACTCCATAAGGGAGCTATCTTAGGAAAGTTCCAAAAAATATGAAAAGTGGAGCCCTCATCCTGCCCACATCTAGTGCAGACAGAAGAAGGCAATCTCCCCATCTTAGCCAGTTTCTTAGGAGTGAAATTAAGATTATTCAAAATATTTAAATGAGTGAGTCTCAGTCTATCCTGAGCAACATAATGATACAGGTTAGTCCATATGGTTTGCCACTGAGGGGAGCAAAAGGGAAACAAAGTGTCCCATGAAGGGAGAGATCCATCTAATTCTGGAAAAATTGTAGAGAATAGAAGGGAATATAAATCAGACACCGCATGCGGTTTTAAAACCAGATCTTTAATGGTGGATACAAGTTCTGAAAAAATCAGTGGTCCAACTGCCTGGCCAAACCAGTCAAGCAAAACATGTCTGAGTTGAAGTATTTTGAAAATATGGATATTCCCTATCTGAAGATGACCCAATATATCTGATGATGGTAACAAGGACCCTCCATTCATCTAATCACAGACCCCAACATTAACCAGTTGAGGAAGCCAATCAGCAGTAATAATATGACCCCCCCCATCTTAAAATATCAATTACAGATTATAGGTTGGGTAATATCTTTAGAAATAGGGTGTTTCAACAATGACCAGAATTGAGAATACACTTGGAGTGAAGTTCTCATGACAATATCTCATAGCCCAGAAGGGAGAGATATCAAAGGGGTAAAAAACAGGGAAAGCACCGACAACCCAAAACCCTTGAGTAAATCTAATTCCAACTCCAACCATATAGGTATGTAGAAAGAATTGGGGTTTTGGGGAGGAGGGGAAAGCCACTGAAAAAGCTTGTTGAAATTGCTGGCAAAATAGTATATAAAGTGATGGAGTTTAAGGCCACTCAGAAATTTAGGGGTGGCAAGTTTTTTATAAGCATGTCTCAGGGATTTCTGGGACCAAATGAATTCAGCAATCATCCTATGAACATGCTGTAACCAAGCCAAGGAAGCCTAAAATTTAACATGTTAAGGGGGTAAAACAGTCAGTGAAGGACATTCATCTTTATTATATTAATTCTCCTCCATAGGGTCAAAGGGAGGGCCTGCCACCCCGGTAGATCCTGCTGAATTTTAACTGCCAGGTCATCCAGGCTAAGCTTGCGCATAGGAGCAGTATACCTCGAGAGGTGCAAACCTAGATATCTAATGCAACAGGAACCAATTCATACCAAGTGATAGGCTGTCTTCCTTGACCACTGTTGGGATTAGGGGCACGACTTCCATTTTACTGAGGTTAAGTTTATTAAATAACTGGCCAAATTCTTCAATAATGTGTAATGCAACAGGCAACAAGGTCCTGAGATGGGCAATATGCAGTAAAATATCATCTGCATATGCTGATAGTTGTGAACTGTGAGGGCCCACAGAAATACCAGTCAGATCAGGGCAGGCCATTTACTTTTGAATAATATGTTCTAAATACAAATTGAAAAGGAAAGGGGGGAGGGGACAACCCTGACAAGTACCAGAAAATGAGACAAAAGAGGTGGAGAACACCCCATTGCAAAAAATCCTGGCAGTTGAGGAGGAGGAGTACAAGACCTGGTTCCAATGAAGAAAAAACTGCGGAAAATCACATTTTTCAAGGGTCAGCATCAAAAAGTCCCAATCAACCCTATCAAATGCTTTCTCCACATCCAGGGAGACCAGCACCATGGAAGTAATGGAATCCCTGGATGCAGAGAAAATGTGAGATAGCTTCTGTAGATGATTCACGGAAAATAGGGTGGGCACAAACCCCATCTGTCTCTGGGTAATAAGCCCAGCCCATTACCTGATTAGCCCCGTAGGCAAGAACTTTAGTTAGAATTCTGATGTAATATTTTATCAAGGAAATAGGCCTGTGATTGGAAACTGAATCTGGGGGGTTTCTGGGCTTGAGCAGAAGGACTATCAGAGCTTCCAGGACAGTGGGGTCAGAAATACCAGTCATAAGTGAAAAGATAAAAAAGGTGTAGGAGCAGGACTAGTTAATTGGCAAAAAGCTGATCAAAATTTGCTGTGAAACTATCAGGCCCAGGAGCCTTGTCTGAGGACTGACTCAGTATAGCTATTTGGATTTTATCCTCAGACACAGGTTGAGACAAAAAAGCCTGTTGGGTCAAGGTCAAATGTGGAAGGGGAATGCTAGCTAGGTAATCCATGATAAGAGATCTCTCTGGTGGGGACATTCTGGGACTATACAAATCCTTAAAGAAGGAAGTGAATTCCTGAGCAATGTCCATGGGATGGGTTTTCAAAGTGTCATATCTGGCCCTAATGGCAGCAATTAACCTGGAAGCCTTCTGTTTTTGAAGTCTTAATGCAAGCAAGCGGCTTGCCTTCTCCCCCGATCTATATATTTTGACCGTGTTTTGAGAATTGTGTACTTGGCTTTCTCCCTCAAAAGTCTGAATATCTGTCTTGCAAAACTGTCAGCTCTTTATGGGTAGCCTCTGGGGTCTGGGGAGAAAAGGAGTGTTCAGTATCTGTGATTCCCCCTTCCCCACTTGAGACACAGACTGAACACAGCACTGGGTAGGAATCACCCCAAGGGGCTTGAATAGGTAAATGTAGCCTCCTTGTTACCTGGCTGTTTCTTGAGCACTGTTAGCCCATCAACTCTGTGTGTCAGGCAGGCAGCGCTACCAAGAGGCAATTAATAAGTGCACTTGGAATATCCGCAAGGCCAAAGTAGAATTTTACCAAGCATCGCTTACTGCCTCTTGGGGCCCGGGGCGTAAGTTCTGGGACTCTCTCAAGGAGCTCAGTGGCAAAGTTTCTACTGCACACCTATCCCAACTCTGGGCCAAAGGGGCTATCACCTCAGACCCTGCCCTGATTACAAACACATTTAATGCCTCCTTTTCTGTCCTTAGTAGTGTCCTACCCCCAATAGCTTCTCCCTTTCTGCTCCCTCTGTTTCTCTTGCCACCCCCATGTTCTGCTTCAAAATTGTCTTGCAGCGTGAAGCCACCCCTTTTCTTCTCAAAGCACTCTGCAAGTCACATTTTAGTAGCGACACACTCGATCTCAAGCTGCTTAGACTCACCGTTAATGAAGTTCTCCTCCCTCTCACCATGCTCCTGAACCACTCACTATCACTTGGCCAGTTTCCCCCTAAGTGGAAATCTGCACTCATTGCACCCATCCTTAAAAGTGGAGACTGCACCCAGCCTGGGAACTACCATCCCATCTCAATTCTGCCCCCCTCTCAAAAGCCCTGGAGAAAATTGTAGCCACCCAGTTAACCGACTGCTTATCCAAATGTAGCCTCCTATGTTCCGAGCAGCATGGCTTTCGACATAAACGTAGTACTACCACAGCCCTGCTACAGTTCACTAATGCCCTCCACACCTCAGTTGACTTAGGCCACATTGCCAGTGCTGTTTTCATAGACCTCTCCAAGACATTTGATACGGTGCACCACACACTTCTCTTGAACTCCCTCTCACAGATAGGCCTGTCCCCTGAGTCCACTGGCTGGTTTGCTAGCTATCTATCTGAGAGAACCCAGACAGTTAGAATTGCCCAAACATGATCCACACTGTTACAAGTCAGCTCAGGGGTCCCGCAGGGCTCCATCCTGTGTCCCCTGCTATTCTCCCTGTTCCTCAACTTCCTGCCTAAGGATCTTTCTGGGAAGCTACTCCTATATGCAGATGACGCTGTCCTCTACAGCTCCCACACGGACCACACCACTCTCTGAAATGCCCTCCAGAAATCATTCTCAGAAGCTGAATCCTAGTTTGTTCGGCATACGTTAGTTCTCAACTACAAAAAACCAAAATCTCTACCAATTGGCTAAACTTTGATGGGAGGCAAAAATATCAGACCTGCCTCTTCACTAAAAAAATTACTGCAGGGCTATTCCCTCCTGTTCTCACCCCCCTACTCCAAGCACCCCTGTCCACCTGCCACACTCGGCAAACTGCAATGACCCATTTCCGGGTACCCCACTGCAAAACCTCCTTGGGTCAAAGAATGTTTAAGTACCTGGCTCCTGAATGACTGAACTCCCTCCCACATTCCTTCCTCACAGAACCTAAACTTGGCCTGTTCAGATCCTACCTCCGAGACCTAATCACTCAAGGTTCAGTCTGTGACTGTCCTTGATTTTCTCAGGCTCTCCTGTATCCCATCAGAATATGGAGATCCCTGGTATTGCCGTCTCAGAGCGTACTTATATGTGATAATGTGCTCCTACAGTCCAGCCTGAAATTACAAATAACCACCAGGACTTGGCTATGCCACCATCCTGCAGTGTATGTTCCTGTTAGCTGTTACTCTGCTCCTATTCCTGCAACTCTGTGTACCAGTTTATTGTTTAGCTGCAATGTTTCTGTTACCTGTAACCATGTTTGATACCGTACTGAATGTAGTACTTGCTACTTTTGTTACCTCGGTTCACACTTTTTCCATTGTATATGTTGAACTATTTGTTATTTGATGAATCTGTATTCAGTTGCCGTGGAACCTTTGTAAAGGAGTCTTTGACTCAAAGGTATGCTTCCCATACTCTTCAATAAAATAAATAAAATAAAAAATACACTTTAGAAGGTCAGCAACAGTTTGCAAATGCATACATTTAGAGGAGAGCCTAATGAGCTCCCCTCTAAGAAAATACTTAAGAGCGGACCACTCCAAATCACCTTTATTAATAGAACCAGAGTTATGCTGGACAAATAATGCAATTTGGTCCTTGATCCTCTCAATTACATATTTGTCACTGAGGAGCTGGTTATTAAGGTTCCAGAATGTGTACCTCTGTAGATTGATGGTTATGGAAAGCCTCACCTACACCAAAGAATGATCCAAGAAAACCATGGCTTCTATCTCCCCATCTAGCACCCCACCCAGTGCAGATTGACTGAGCAGAATATAATTGAGCCTGGAATGAGACCCATGTACACGGAAGAGGTATGTGTAAGTTTTATCTTGTAGATGGAGTATCTACCAGGGATCACATAACGCCAGAGACTCAATCATGTCACGAATGTAGCGCTGGATGGGGGACGAGCTGGACAAAGGCCTACCGGTCCTATTTAGAGCTGATGTGAGATCCCAGTTTGTTCCTGAGGACTCTTGAGCCCCTTCTACTGAAGTGCAGCCTGTCCTGTGCATAAAGGGATTTGTCGTATCAGGTCTCCCCCCAGACCCCAATGTAACTGTACCTGTACCCTTCCTCCTTGCATCATTTCTGCAACAAGTCATTAAACTACTCTATCCTTTTTTTCACCTGTGTGTGCTGGCTCTCAGTACTGGCAACACCTCTGAGAATGCTACTAATCTTGGGTTTTATGTAATAAGGGTGAGTCCTTTATTTTGCCGCTCATTAGAGCAAGAAAAGAATCACCCACGTCAAAAGGGCGACTTCCCGTTAGAGAGACTGCCGCAAACAGTGATGGTTCTCTAAAAATATGCAGTAGTTTTTGTTTTTATGCAGGGGGCTTTGCCCCCCCCAAAATAAGGATTCTGAACTCCAGGGGGAGTGGACTCCCCCTGGAAGCAAATAAATATTATCTGCACCGGGATCCGAACACAGCACTACAAGCTTCAGGAGCTGTGGCTCAAGCCATTACACCACACAGCCAGCTCTGCAGGGCTTGGCCAAATTATTTCCTTTATCCTCTGTCTCATGAGTGTAGCATGTATCCCACAGCGCTGACTCTCTGTAGGTATTCAGAGCTCTTTTTCTCTATGTGCTCTACATGTGAGAGGTATTATTGAGTCGCTCATATTGAAGCGCTCGATAATACACGCTCATATGTGGTGCTACCCTAATCTTGCTACCCCGCTACAGGTCCTCCCCAAAACAATGAATCTTTCCTGTACCACCCCCACCTTCGCCCAGAAAGGTCATTCATACCTCAGTGCATAATCACTTTAGGTTTCCTAACAATTCATCAGTTCTTGGGCACACCCTTACTGCTGTAATCCCTGCCAGTGTATTCCCTTGACTATCGAGTTCCCCAAAATTATGACCCTTCCCCTCCTCAATTTCTGAGTCCCTCCTTAACCTCTCTGACAATCCCTTGAGCTCATCCCTCCCCTACCAAAACCCACCTGCCTTGGATACCATCCTTCCCTTCTTAACACCCCTCTGTCTGACTAACCTCCTCTGTCCCTGACAACCTCCTCCCTTGCCTTCCCTCCCACTGTGCTGGTCTACTCTTCTTCACCACTGAAATACCCATTCTCATTTCCCCACTCTGGCACTCTCCCACTTCCTCATCTTTCATACCCACTCCAGTATCCTTGGACACTTTTCCCCTTTCTCCCTTGCTGCCATGTTCCCTTCCACCTCCCTTCTCCCGCTTGACCTCTCCAGTCCCAAATACCTGTACCTGACCCCTCCCTCCATCTCGTTCACCCCCTCTCCTCAACCCTCGTCAGTTGGAGGAATCTATTCCACAATGCCACCCCGATGTGCTCTCACTCTGGTCCTGCCTCTCATGTACTCTCCTCCACCCACCACCACTTTTCATCCTTCCTTCTTGGACCCCTTTCCCTCACTCTCTGAGATACTGTAGGGGCACCCACAGGAACTGGGCCACCCCCTCTTCAACAATCCCCTGCCTGCCTTTCACTCTCTCCTGGGCTTACCCCACCAGCCTTTCTCTCACCATCCCCATCGCCTATCCTCCATTCATCACTAACCTTTCTAACTTCTATCTGAGCCACCTCACCCCCCCATCCATCAGGTGATTCAGGTTCCTACACATGGGTCAACCCCCACCTTCCACAGGGTCCCCAGGAATACTGCTGACCTGCATCCTCTACAACACACCACTTTACTCCCATTTGCCTGTTGCCTGTACACAGTCCTTCACCCCCACATGCTACCCAGAGACATGCCTGTTCAATTCTTGCAAAGGTTTGGTTAACACACCCTACATCCTGACTCTTCCCACCTGCCTTTCCTATATGACCTACCACAGATAGGGTGTAGATTCACCCCCCTCACTTCCTTGTGAGCTGACCCTAGAAGAGGTTGATTGCAAAGCTGCAATCTCTACATGCACTATGATTAGTGTTAACTCCCTTGCAGGTTGATCCTAGATCGGGTTAGAGATGCAGCGAATTTAAAATCCGCCAGTGAAGTGGCCACTTCGCATTAGCCTAGCGCTACGCAAAGTGGCTTTGGAAAATACTCACTTTGCCTTTGCATAATGACTTCTCATTGCCATTCCACCTTAACGCAAAGTAAGGTGAAGTGACAACAATATAGGCAACCACCCACACATCACATGGCTTACAGTACTGTAAGTCACATGCTTTAGCCAGGCAGGAAGGAAGTGAATCATAAAAGCAGTTAGCTTCACTTTCTCCTTTGCAGTGGTAGAAGGAGGAAGCATTTTCTGTGTAAAGGATAGTTTGGTGGTATTGTTCCTACAAAACTTGTGAATTGCCCCCCAAAAAACACCTTTTTTAAAAGCTAAATCTTTAGTTTTTTCGTATTGTGGTTTTTTTCAGTTTTTTTGCTACTCATTTGTTTTATAAGTTTTGTTTTGTGTGTGTGTGTGTGTGTGTGTGTGACTGCGTGTGTGTATGTGTGTGAGACTGTGGGTGTGTGTGAAGCAGTCTTTTGAGGCGTCAGTCAGAGAGGGAATTAGTTGTGTGCGATGGACCCAGGAGGAGAGTCTGTGGCCGGTGGGTGTGGGCAGAGGGGAGTGCACACGTGTGGGGGCAGTCGGGTGTCATTGGATTGCTCCTGACTGTTTGGTGTTGCCTCTCCCTCTCTGGAAGCAACAGCACCACCAGTGCCACTGACAGCAGTGGCACATCCACCAAGTCCGCCACCACCACCAGTAGCAGCTGCAGGGGCTCCAGCAGTACCACATCCACAGCCACAGGTGGAGCCCCAGGTTCATGACAGTGCTGCTGGCAGTACATCTGTCCCTCCTTTGCCTGATCATCTCTCCCGCAGCTCCCCAGTCTGGCATTCTTTTAACTGTGTGGGGGAGGACAGCACCATTGTAGTTTGTCATTTATGTGGTGTGCAGGTGTGCCGTGGCCCTTGGGGGACACATTTGGGGTACCAGTGGGCAGTCCACACTTATGGCAAACCACCATAGGGTGGAGTAGCAGGTTGCCACCGAAGGGGCCGGTTGTCCATTTGCTGGCCCTTCTGTGGCAGTGGCAGAGGGTGCTGGGGGTGTTGTGCCTCACCACCGCAGCAGGATGAGGGCAACAGCAGCAGTTGCTCCACCACCACCACCACCACTGCCACCACAGCCACCAGTACCACCCTCACCACCACTACCTGGCTTTCCTGCTGCAGTGGACTCCACCACAGTGCCTGCAATGCAGGCAGACATTGCTCTGGTGTGGGTGCTGAGTGGCCTCTGAGGAAAGCAACGAGAGGTGGGTAATGTGCAGCAGCAGGTGGGGCAGATCCAGCAACAGCAGCTGCAGATAGTGTCAATGTTCCAGCTGCTGCTGGAACACCTTGGAATACCCCATTAACATATTTTTTTCTGGACACCTCCCCACTGCTGTAGATGTTTTGATTTTTTTTTTTTTTTATGTTTAATAATAGACAGTCATACATGCTCCTATTGCCCTGTTGTTATAATGCAGTGCCTCAGTATTGTTTACTTTCTGTTGTGGAGTAGTTGTGGAAAAGCTGGTGTGAGCAGTGCGAGTATGATGTGCTAAATTGCATGTGTGCAGTCAGTATTGTTGTGTGTGTGTGTGTGTCACATCAGACATTGTGCAGCTTCTTGCAAACATATATTGCTGACTTGTTGTAGTGTTTATGGTAGAAAGAATAGCAAGCAGAATAATGTATATTTTATTGTCACTATCATCATCAGCGGACTAAGTTATACAAAACTTTTTCAGAGGTGTCTGACCAGAGTGCATCTTAGTCACATACTGCACACATGACTTTTAGGAGAGCATGTGTTTTTTGTGCTATGATGTCCGCTAAGTCATATGTGCATTGTGAGTGACTGAAGTGCACAGTGACCCGATACCTCTGAAAAAATATCATATCATTTACTCCGCTGGTGCTGATGGTACAAATAAAATATACATCATGTATTCTTTGTTATCTTTATGCTTGAAATACTGCAACAAGTCACACCATATATATGTCTGCATGAAGCTGGACAATGTATGCACACACAGGAAAGAACAATGACGACACACATGCAGTTTAGCACAACATACTTGCCCTGCTCAGTCATGCTTTTTGCGAAACACTTCAAATCATGAGTCCCACCACAAAGTAAACATTACTGAGGCTCCATAAATATTTAGTTTGTGAAACAGACATTAAAGAGATTCACCAACTTACAGCATAGCACCTGATATATGGGTGCCTTGCTTCTAGGGGAATCTTTCTTGCTCCACATGTCCTTACCTAGTGCAATACTTTTCTGGCAAAAATGCTCATAATTTCATTAAAGCAGGTCACAGAGGACTTCCAGTTCTGAAGAGCTGCCCATGTTCTGCCCCCTGCACTCAGCAACGTTATGACGTGATGCCAGGGAGAGCGCAGAGGCTTGCTGTATTATACCGAATAGCCGGTAGATTTCCGAATGTTTCTTTGCATTATAATGGTCAGTTACTGGTGAAATGTGGGCAAATTTCCAGTAACAAGAGCCTTGTTAGTGGAAACATCCCCACGTTTCACCACAAACTGACCATTATAACATAAAGAAACATTTGGAAAGCTACCAGCCATTCAGTATAATGGAGCACGCCCCCGTGCTCTCCCTGGCATCATGTCATAATGTTGCTGAGCACGGAAGGGGCAGAACTTGGGTGGCTCTTCAGAATGGGAAGTCCTCCATGACCCGCTTTAATGCAATTACGGGCATTTTGCCAGAAAAGTATTGCACTATGTAAGGACATGTGGAGCAAGAAAGAGTCCCCTGGAGGTAAGACACCCATATATTGTGTGCAGCACCATAATAACTATGTAACTTGGTGAATCTCTTTAAAAGCAGCAGTGCAACAATCTGTTGAAAATTTTGACCTATACTTTTTAATGCTATTTTACATTGCCAGTTTACTTACATTATGACTTGTATGATACTATAATTTCCAGTATTTGATTCTGCTTTACTACTTTTTTTCATGTCTGGAATAATAAAAGGAGCACTTCTTTTAATACGGTGCAGATCAGGTCTTTGTCAGTATTTTCTGCTGCTTTTCTCCATCAGTTGTTATATGTCTTCTGTTGTAAAATAAACAGTTATGCAGCAGGCAGTGTTTTATGAACTCACAGAACAATATTTATTGAAAAACAGCTGCAAATAGTGATACAAACCTGGTCAGAACAATATTAAAAGGCATGCTCCTTTTTTTTTCAGCATTGAGAAAAAGTAGTAAAGCAGACACACATTGTGAAAAGAAGGGTATCATACAAGTCAGGTGGTAACTAGTGGCTGGCAATGTAAAATAGCATAAAAAAGTATAAGTTAAAATTGTCATCACATTCTTACAATGCTGCTTTAATTTACAATTTAAGTATGACATTATGAGCTCACAAACACAACACACAAAATGCATCTGTCTTCTGTCCAGAAAATTGACAAGTGGTAACGAAGTGAAATGGGAGCGTTACACCACATACAAAGTTCCCCAGAATTTATTGTTCATGCAGTCATGCATGCAGTGTCAAGAGTCCACAGATTGTTTCTGTATCCCAAAATGCATCTGTCTTGTGTCCAGAAACTTGACAAGTGGTAACGAAGTGAAATGGGAGCATTACACCACATACAAAGTCCCCCAGAATTTACTGTGTGCACACAGTCATGCGCACAGTCTCCACACAGAGTTCACAGAATTTTTCTACATCCCCAAAGTGCATCTGTCTTGAGTCCAAAAAATTGACAAGTGGTAAAGAAGTGAAATGGAAGCATTACACCACATACAAAGTCCCCCATAATTTATTGTGCATGCAGTCATGCATGCAGTGTCCACATAGAGTCCCCAGATTTTTTCTGCATCCCCAAAATGCATCTGTCTTGTGTCCAGAAAATTGACAAGTGGTAACAAAGTGAAATGGGAGTGTTACACCACATACAAAGTCCAGTCAGAAATTATGACCATGAGCAAACTGTTGCTGGTCCAATGTGTGCTATGATTCCCGCAAATGCGATGCGAATCCGATCATCTCAACCGGATGGAAGGGTGCCCTTTTTTCTGTACACTAATAGTAACCTTGGTGAGTATATACATATATATATATATATATATATATTTTATATATTTTGAAGGTGGGGGTTTGACATATATAGACATGTACTCATTGTATTGTTTTGTATCTAATTGATTTCTTTGACTGGGTGACCAAAGTAATAGACCAGGGAGGGGCTGTGGATATGCCCTACCTAGACTTTAGCAAGGCATTTGACACAGTACCACACAGAAGATTAATAACCTAGTTAGCCAGCCTGGGAGTGGGTCCCAGGGTGCTAGCCTGGGTAGCAAACTGCTGCACAACAGGACACAGAAGGTAATAGTGAATGGAACACATTCCAAAAAAAGGGGGGTTACTAGTGGAGTACCTCAGGACCCAGTACTGGGTCCAGTCCTGTTTAACATCTTTATAGGTGACCTTGCAGAGGGTCTGGAGGGAAAGGTATGCCTCTTTGCAGATGACACAAAGATCTGTAACAGAGTTGATACACAGGAGGGGGTAGAAAAGATGAGAAGGGACTTGGCAAAGTTGGAGGAAAGGTCAGACATATGGCAACTTAGATTCAATGCAAAGAAGTGCAAAGTAATGCACCTGGGAAACAAAAACCCAGAAGAAGTGTACACAATAGCAGGGGAGGTACTAACAACAACAAAAATGGAAAGGGACCTGGGGGTAGTCATATCAGATGACCTAAAGGTGGGTAAGCAATGTGAAAAGTCAGTAAGGAGAGCCGGGGGATACTGGGATGCATAGGAAGGGGCATCACAACTAGAAAAAGGGAAGTGGTTATCCCACTATACAGACAGTTGGTGAGACCCCATCTGGAGTACTGTGTGCAGTTTTGGAGACCTCATCTATGCAAGGACATAGACAGGATGGAAGCAGTCAAGAGGAGGGCAACTAAAATGGTGCAGGGTCTGCAGCAGAAACCATATATAAGAGAGACTGAGAGAGCTTAATATGTATACTCTTGATGAAAGGAGTGACAGGGGGGACATGATAGAAACTTTGAAGTACCTCAAGGGAATCAACAAAGTCCAGGAGGGTAGCACCTTTCAGAAAAAGAGATGTGCAAGAACAAGGGGGCACAATTTAAAGATGGGGGGGACAGCTCAGGGGTAATGTGAGGAAATTTTTTCATGGAGAGAGTGGTGGATACATGGAACCGCCTTCTTGAGGAGGTTGTTGGGTCTAAAACACTGGGGGAATTCAAACATGCATGGGATAGACATAAGGCAATTATAGTGTGGGGTTGCAGGAAGTAGGCTGTTGGTTAACTAGAATCTGCAGCTTATCCAGTAAGTAGGGAAATGGGCAGACTGGGTGGGCCAAGTGATCCTTATCTGCTGTCAAAGTCTATGTTTCTATGTTTCTAAGTCACATATACTGTTGGTGTGCACATTCCAGTGCTTGATGAGAACTTTTTGTGTTGAAATTGGAAATAGATAACTCTCAAGCCAATGAGCATATTTTTTTTTTCGTGGGGGCATATTTGCAGGTAGGTCTCATTAATGGTTTCTTATTTGGTTACTTCTTCACAGATTTCATCTGCATCCTTCTCAAGTCTGGTTGGTAATGATAGTCATGGTCATTGATTGAAACAACTTCTGACACTGGTGGTGAGTGCTGGTGGTGATAGCTGTGGCACATGATGACATTCCCTGTGACATCTTCCTGCATCTGGTGGTGGTGGGGGCAGTGGCTAACATTGGTCCTGGTTGTGGTGGTCTGGGGGGTACAAAAAGTCTTTCTCTGTAGTGGCAGTGGCTAACATCGGTCCTGGTGGTGGTGGTCCAGGGGGACACATAGTAATTCTCTGTGGTGGCAGTGGCTAAAATCGGCCCTAGTGGTGGTGGTCCAGGGGGGCACACAAGGTCATGAAGAAGAAAACATGTATCATACAGCAAATGTCACCACCTTTTAACAACTTCAGTTAAAACCTGCCAACATTAACCACATTATCATCCTCATAAAGAAAGGTGCCCTCACAGTCACCCATGTCTGAAGTCTGACCACTGGGAAATTCTTTCTCCATTGTGTCATCATCTACATCAGTGGTAGGCCATTTTCTGCTGCCACTGCCAGTGCCAGCAGGATGGTCTATTTCTACATCACCAAAACCACAATGACTAGTCCGGGGTACAAATACCGAGGTTACAGACTGTGCTGGTATGTGCCTCTCATTCACTTTTATGAATGTTAGCAAACTAACATTTGCAGGAGAGAGGTTTTCCAATGATTTCTAACTATTACACCTGCTTAGCTGAATACCATCTTGACACTTACACTGGAGTGTGGGCATGTGAGGTACTTCAGTGCCACTGTAGTCAGCTCTGGCCATTCACTGACCTTTCCGCTCCAGTACAAAAGAGGATCATCAGTTATTGACAGATGCCTGTTTTCAGACAAATATGGCTCAGCCATTCTCTGTGACACATTAAGTCCTGTGGTTGATACATCATCCTGTTCTCCAGAATCATTTATTTCACAAATCCCCACTTAGGACAAAGCCTCCCAAAATGGATTGACACCAACCACTTTGGATGACAGACCACCTGGAACTGCAATCCCCTTCCTCTTACAGGATATGCTTGATATTGCTAGCACTGTCTCCGGCAATATCAAGGCCATGCTGTACATTCACCAATTTCTGCCTCAGCACCTACAGCACTGGAACTGATTGGCTAATGGAGGCAGACTTGCCACTCACTGCCTGTGTGGCGTGTTCAAAAGGCCACACAATTGTTATTACAAAGTCCATGATGCACCACTGTTTAGTTGTCAGAGACATGGAGGCCCCAGAACTGTCATGGCTAGTGTGCATCTCAAGATATTCTGAGATGGCTTTGTATTGTTCATACAACCTTTCTGCCACATATAAAGTGGAGTTCCACTGGGTGACAACTTTCAGCTTCGAGCAGTGCTGAGGAAGGCTGTTTTGCATCTGCAACTGCCGAAGTTGGTTACGGCCTTTGCAGATCATGAAAAGTGAGAACAGATATATGGCATGCAACTGTCAGCATTTCCTGTACATCAGGGTGCTGTGGAAACTCCTGCACCACAAGATTTAAACAATGGGCCATGTATGGGACACGAAAAAAGTCACCTTTCATGATGCATTTCACCACATTTGACCCACTGTCACTTGCTATGAACCCAGCTCTCAGGGACATGGGGTTCAGCCACTTGCCCATTTCTGTCAGTACCACGCCCAACATGTTTTCACCAGTGTGTGAACAGGTCACATTGTGCATAGCAATTGTTGCATGCTGTTGAATTCCTGGAAGACTGCTACCATGGCACCCCACCTTACTGCATTGATTATTCACACTACCAACATCACAAACAACCCCTGGCACCTGCGCCCAGTGTGCAGTTATACACAAATATGAACTCCCCCCTGTTTTGCCACTTGCCCACATATCCACACTTAAATGGATGAATGGAGAGGAGGAATGTTGAAGGACATGTCTTACTGAGTCAGACACAGTACGGTACAACTCAGGGACAGCACAGGTCAAAAAGTATGTCCTGGATGGGACTTTCCAATTTGGACAGGCATGTGTAGCAAACCACTGGAACACAGAATTCTCCACAAAGGAGAAGGGCAAAAGATCAGCTGCCTGCATTTCAGCTAGAGCAACATTAAGTTCACATGACACTGTATGATTCGGTGGGTACTTCAGCTTTTGCGCAAAAATGCTCTATAACGTGGGCTGACATAAATTTTTTACACAGGGTGTGATGACAAATGGTTCTGCTCTGCGAATGGCAGGGGGTGGAGTGCGGACATTTGATGAAGACGGTTGCACAGGTAATGATGACAAACCCACAAATTCAGTTATTTTGCCATATTTACCAACCGGAGTTGATGTACTACTTGCACTAGACATGCTGCATTCACCACCACCACCACCACCAAAACTGCTATTCTCACCAGCACTGGAAAACATTTCAAAATCATTATGCTCTTCCAACCCATCATGCCTGTAGTAAACCTCTACTCTTATTTCCTCACTACTGCACACATTTAATTTCTTACTGGATTTAACAGTTATGGAAGGGGATAACATGCTCATTATGGTTGATGACGAGGGTGAACACTCCACTGTGGTATTGGCTGCCAGCTTGTGCTGCGTCCACAGTGCCATGTGTCTATTCTTTAGATGCATATGCTGTCCTCCTGTGCCAAGATGGCTCCCCTTTTTACCTCAACTCACACGGACATGGCAAACCTGGCAGATTGCAACTGACTCATCATTTGCATCTTGCACAAAAGAAATCCCAAACAAGGAATTGTTTTGCTCTACTTTTAACATGTCCATGATGCTGCTTATTGTACTCCATTTTTTTAAGCCATGACGTGGAAGGGGGGGGTGCTACGTGATTTTTCAGACAGAACACACTTGGACTGCAACTGACCACTACGACTACCTATCATTATTACTGGGTTAACATCATTATTATCATCATCACCATCAACTGAAACTGGTAAATCATAGGATTTTATGGTGGGTGGGGGGGGGGATTAATGCAAACAGATTCAGACACAGCCACCTTGAATTTCTTTTTCTCTGGTTCCCAACTGGGGTCAATTACATCATCATTATATTCATCAGCATCACCCACATCCACATCTTCTGCTTGGATGCTGGCATGTGGACTGCATATTGCAACCACAGCAACATTATCATCATCACATTCATCATCATCATCAACACCACCATAACCTGATATTTTTTCACCACACTGTGAATCACTGCATGGAAAATGCGTGACCTGAACCACGGTGGAAGAAATGTCACATTATATGCTATCATTGACATGATTATCAGAATCCTCATGTTCAGTTACTGGGATGTTACTGGGAAGTATGACATCATCTACACTGCCACTCACTCACACTGCTCCACACTCCACTATATTTTTGGACATGGTACACTGGTCAGAAGTGGAACTTGAGGCAGCATTACTCATGCTACCACCACCAGAAACTGCTCTAACACCACCAGCTGGGACAACATCATCTCCTCCAACTATGAGTGAAGCCACTGATTGGACTGTAAAAAACATTGCAGGAGAAATACCTTTCCTCACATCAGCAATGCACTTCTGCGCCTGTGTACTACCACGCCCAAAGACAATCTTACCACTGGCAGCAGTGCCATGGTGAGAACCAGCTTTGCTTGCATGTCTGTTTGTGGGCATTTTGGGGATCAACATCAATATTCTAAATAAATTTAGATTTTGGAACATTTACTCTGGGTGGGGGGATGCTGGATGTGAAGCCAAATAAAACAACTGTGGCTTCAGCAAAAAATACAGACTCAAATCCACAAGTGAAAACAACACATTAACTAACTAGTGGTGCTGAAGTCATAAACAATCCAATCTCAAAAATAATTCCTTTTGCTGGTGCAGGGTGGAGGGAGCACTGACTGCATATTTTTATGGCAGAGCAAGCAGCAAAACAAAGAAAAGATACCACAATGGCAGTACAAAATCACACAGCTGCAGTGGATAGCAGATTCACACTACTGCACCTGAAATTACACTGTGGCACAATAAAAGGTGTATTATTTGATGTCACACACTGCACACACACTCACACACACACACAATTTGTCTACGAGAAATGTGTAGCAAATTGAAAAGTTCAGTAATATGCCACGTATTGTAAGCAACCTGAAATTATGAACTGCTATACCAGATCCACACAACACACAATCAGCAAGAAAATTTCAACAATTACTGACAATATTACTGTGTACACTAACACATTAACACAAAAACTCCCTATTTCTCCAACTTAGATCTACCTACACCACAGATACGCTCCTCCCACAAAGCCCACTTTCACTGTCCTTTACTACACAGACTCAATGTTGTACATTAACATTCAAAATCCACACACAAACAAAAACACTCGATGATATGAGCACAGGCGTGTTTCCTACAATCGATGAACTAAAGTTTGAGCAAAAAAAATTACTCAAAAAGGCTTTTTAACAGTTTTTAGAAGGTTTGAATCACAGAGAGCTCTCAGAGCACACTGTCTCCTTCAGTTTCCTACTCACACTAACCTGAACTTGAGGCTGTACAGATCAATATAGAGCTCATTGTGACCTGAAATTTCATGAATAACTGCAAAATTTGCCTTTGGAGCTTAAAAACAAGGTGAAGTGAGGTGAAGTACATTGTTATCAATGCACTTCGCCTTTAAAATTGGTGGAGTAGTGGTCTGGGAAGGCGGATTAACACAAAGTCATTTTTTCAATGAACCTCGCGTTACCCATCATAACGCAAATTACTCCACTCCGTGTTGTGAAGTACTCCGCAAATTCACCTTGGCTCCACGAATCACTTCATGAAGCGAATTGAGGCCACTTCATCCCCCACTAGATGGGGTTGGCTGCAAAGCTGCAACCACTAGTTTACCCTAACAACAGACCCTGGATAGGGACTATCTGTAGCTGAACCTAGGTGGGGATGGCTATAAAACTGTAACCCTTTGTTTGCTCTGTTTGCTGATCCTAGACCAGAATTAGCTGCATTGTCCCATAGTTGCTTGTCTGGTAGCTTACTTGTAAACTGACCTAGATTGGGACTTGTTGCAGTTCCTCAGTATCACTTGTTTGACTACTCCATATAGGAAATATTGCCTATCCTAGAAATAAGTTCTGTAAGCATTACTTCAGAGAAGGGCTCTACTAAGGAATTACTGCCAGGTTGGGGGGGGTTTGAGGCATGAGGCTGAAGACTGAGTGCCTCCAACCACCAACCGGGCATTAATTCCCTAGTAGAACCGGACTCTGGAGTGCATTAACGTGCTTGTAACAAGGCAAGCACTACAAAAATTATTCAGCACACAAATAATGATTTTGCAAGAAAGACAGAGATGTTGATTTGTGTTAGTCACAAATTTTTTTAATGCGCATAATTCATTTTCACACATGAAACATTGCTTACTATTGTGGCTACTACATACTACTGTGCCACTAAAACATACAGATTGTTGAAGACTAGGACAGGATAATAAATGGTACATTTCAGAATTTTCATTAGAATGTCTTGTTATTTTATAAAACTCCTCATAACTTGCTCATTTTCTGCTGAATTTAGCAGCAAAGCATCATGGGAGAAGTTATTAGCATACTGTCCCAATTGCTAACACAACTAGGTGATTTTGGACAAAAACAGCTTTAAACAGTCTCAGATTTACTTTTATTCTGTGCTTTGTCTCACATTAGGACTTCGGATTGTGAGGTAATTGTTACGGTTTACTACTATCGGGTACACCACCACTTGCGATACTGCTGCCACAAGCATAATAGTTGAAATGCTGTGGCCTGGTCAGGTAAAGAATTCAGGCAGTCCAGACGCTACCTCTAGATAAATCGCCCGGGCCAGACGGATTGCCGAGTAACTTTTATAAAGCCTGTCAATCTATAATAACACCGGTATTAAAAGATGTGTATAATTATTGGTATGATAATGGAATATCAGACCCAAGTTTTCAGGAGGCTGTAATATCTCTGATTTTAAAACCAGGGAAAGAGCCACTAAATCTTAGTAGTTACCGCCCTATATCTTTATTGAATATGGATATTAAAATCTTAGCAAAAGTATTAGCAAACAGGCTCTCCAAAGTTATGGATACTCTCATAGGTCACGAGCAAGTCGGGTTTATGACAGGAAGGTCATCTCAAGATCATATGAGGAAATTGCTTCATCTTCTTTCGGTATCCAGGATTCCAGCACGACCAATGGTGTTGGTTTCCTGGATGCCTAAAAGGCTCGATAAGAGTTTCCTGGGACTTTCTGTTTGCTACCTTAATCTCAATCGAATTACCCAAAGAATTTATAAGATGGATACAACTTTATATTCCTCCCCACAGCCAAAGTTAAGTGCAATGGCTTATTTTCTCCCTCTATTAATCTAGCTAGGGGAACAAGACAGGGTTGTCCATTGTCCCCCCTGCTGTTTAACATATACTTGGAGCCTCTGATCCTTAGACTGGCGGGCAATATTAATATTAAAGGAATCCAAATAGGCACTGCAAGATATTCCATTTCGGTGTATGCCGATGATATATTATTACATGTGGAGAGGCCAGACCTGTCAATCCCAGCTATTTTATGCGAGATAGAGGAATATGCTAAAGTTTCATTTTATAAGCTAAATCGGGCTAAAACTAAGGTTTTACCTTTAACTAGTAGAGTAAATAAGAGAGAACTCGCATCTCTTGGCCTTTCCTGGGAGGCAAAGCATATAGTATATTTAGGAATTAAGATTTTTAGAAATCTTGGAACTGTAATACGAGACAATTTGGATTGCTTAGTCAAAACGATAACCCGGGATTTGGAAAGGTGGCGATTACTTCCTATTTCCTTATGGGGCAGGCTAAGTACAATTAAAATGAACATTCTGCCAAGGATGCTGTACCCATTGGGTATGCTGGGCACTTATTTAACAAAAACGTGGTTCCTCAAATTGCAAAGAATAGTTAATACTTTTCTATGGAACAAGAAAGGTATTCTCAGATCCTATCTCAAGTTGACAGCCCCGAAACACAAAGGAGGACTAGCGGCACCTTCTTTTTTCTATATTATTTAGCACAACATTTGAACAAGTTGGCCTTTTGGAATAAGGGAAATGCGATTTCAGAATATTCCCCTTTGTGGCTCTCTATAGAAATATATTTAGCTTCTCAAGCGAATTGTTCGTTGGGGGCGCTCTTATATGTTTCTCCATCTCACATCCCTAGGTCAATTAAGAATAATCCCATGGGTTGGTCGTTAGAGGCTTCTCATCAGGCCCAAAAATACTTAGCTGTGAAGTGGTATCAGTCATTAGATCAACCAGTCTTTGGTAACCCACATTTTAAAATCAATAATGTAACAATATCCTCCAATTTTTGGCCTCGGCTAAGCCAATATAAAGCATCAGATATATGGGTGGATGGAAAACCACTTTCTTTTGTCCAATTCCGGAAATTCAATGCAGCATTAGATAATGAAGCCTTTAAATATATTCAAGTTAGTAAGGCCCTCGCGTCCTTTTTCTCTCGATTCCCGCCAATGGATCTAGAGGGGGAAAGATCTTGTTAGGCTTTTTAAGGTCGCCTCCCAATCACACTTAGTTTCCAATATATATAAAACTTTACAGGCATGGGATTTTAGATTACCTTCAGGTGTCTGTCATTATTGGGCCAGAGAGTTAGGATTGTTGGAGAACCCTGGTCTATGGAGGAAACTATGGGTTTCAATGTATAAATTCATAAAACAGGACAGAGTTAGATTAGTTCAGTTTAATATTATGCAGAACATTTATCTCACGCCAGCTAAGCTCTTCAAATTTGGGTCATTAAATACTCCCTTATGTAGTAGATGCAAGAGGGGGCATTGGTTCCCTTTATCATATGATTTGGTTATGCCCCTATGTGCAGACCTTCTGGCAAGCCGTTAATAGGGCATTGGATCCTATTCTTGGATTAAAGACTTTATTTACCCCTGAAATCTGTTTAATAAATTACTTTCCAGATGATATTCCCAAAGTTAGGAAAGCACATATGATACTTATCTCTGCGGTAGTTAAGCTGATAATTATGAGGCACTGGACAGAAGATAAGTCTCCTAATGTAATGGAGTGGTACAAGGAATTTAGTTTGGCATTACAATTGGAAAGACATATTGCATCTATGTATAATAGGTTGCGAGCTTATCTATCTCTTTGGGGTAGCCTTGAGACTGTACTGTTAGTCTGGAAACCATAGGAATGTATAGCTATATTAGAGGTGAGACATACTTAAGATTGTGGATGGTGTGTAGTCAGGGTGGGGGGATGGGAGGGGATTTAAGTTGGGTATGTACTTAAGCGCCTATTACTCTGATATGTTCACATAGTATCTAATGTACTTTGACTGGTGCTCAAATTAATAAAACTTGTTTAATAAAAAAAAGGTAAAGGATTCAGCTGGGCTACTTAATTTATTTGGTTTAGAGTACATCTCTGTTGTTCATGTTCTTGGCATCCTTTTACAATGATCTACGAAATACCCCTCAACTGTCACACATTACAAGGTACATCAGTCATTTTATCCCTCAGAAACCCTCTGTCAAAGACTGAGAAGGTGACATTTCTCATTGACTACTGATACTTTTTAAGCAGAAATGCATAATAATGTAAGATGCTAGGTTATCAGCAAACATTATAAATAATAGTGCATTTATTTCCATAGTTTTCTGCGCTTGCAATGTCATGTTTGATGACGTGTCACATATTTTGTCCAGTTGTCATACATCTTGTCACACATTTGGGTGATAAAAGGTTGAGAGGTATAATCTACGATGATGCAATTGTGAGTGCTGGGTGGGAAGTGACTAAATGTAAATACTGCTCCCTTAGCGCTTAGAATGTGGGCATTGTTAATACTGCAGAATGAAGCAGGCATTACTAGGGAATTAATGTCCACTTCATTTTGCATCATGAGTTGGCTTTCAGCATATCAGAATACTGTATTGGGTCAGAAGAAAAATTGCCATGTTACAAACCACAACTACTCCATTCCCCAGTGTTTAGGGCCTCCTCAGGATCTGCTGTCTTTGTCTTCTATGAAGTCCTATCCTTGATAGGGAGTACCACCCTATCCTCCTCCCTCAGAGCCACAGTTCCTCACTTGTGTTCCTGTTTACCTCTCCCCCACCTTACCTTGCCTGTCCCCAATTGAGCAGTGGGGCTTGTGTACTTCCTGCAGAAATCTTCTAGCACCCTCAGCTGTCACTTAGGTAGATACCACACTCCTGTTTGTGTCACTCATGCTTCAGGGTCTCTTATGTGAGGGGTCACTTGGAATTGTGGGAGTTTTAAAGTGATTACAGCTTGCCTACTGGTGGGCTGTGGTCACGTGGTTAGGTCAAATTCCAATGGCAACTGATCTTCCTCCCTCTCCCTCTCTTTGTCCCCTCCTCCCTCTTCTCCCCTTCCTCTGTTCAGTAATTAGGCCTGCATAATAAACTCTATGCAGCATGAACAACAGTTTACAAGCAAAGAAGTAGAACAATGAAGTTGCACTAGTCACACTAATTTATACCTTTGAGTGACTGCTCCTGTTGGTGTCCCTTCAGCTGTGCAGCATTCTTCTGCATGCATACTGAATTTGTAGTCTTTGTAGTCCTTGTCCCCTAGAAGACTACAGCCACCCTACTGATGGACTAAGGCCATGTAACTGAGTCAACATCCAGATGCACCTGATCCCCCTCCCTTGTTCCTCCTTCTGTCCTCCTCCTCCTCTTCCTCTATTCAGTAATCAGGCCCACATAATGAACTCAATGCAGCACAAACAACAGTTTACAACCAAACAAGGAGAAGTATGAACTTGTGCTAGATATATACTGTATATAGGGGGATATGACATGGTCTGATGATTTTAGGGATTTACCACTTAATGTTATATTAGCCATGATGGATGTAAACTCGCTCTACACAAATATTCAACATATTGATGGCATTTTGGCCTGTTTTAAATACCTACAAGAGAAAGGACATCACGACAACATCCACCCAAAATTCATTGCAAGACTTATTGCATTTATTCTGACCCACAACAACTTCAGTGTTAATGGTAAACATTATGCTCAAATTATCGGAACAGCAATGAGCATCAGGATGGCTCCTCAATATGCCAACCTTTTCATGGCGAATGTGAAGGAGAAGTTCCTAAAACAATGTTCACACAAACTACTTTCTTATTTCCATTATATTGATTATTTATTTATAGTTTGGACAGAGGGTACCTGCACACTCAAAGAATTCCATCAGGAACTTAACAACCTCCATCCATCCATCCATTAAACTTCCCCTGTAGTACTCTGACACCAGTGTCAATTTCCTGGACACCACAGTTACCATCGAAGAGGGAACCTTACAGACCTTCATTTACAGGAAATCAATAGACAGACAAAGGTACTTACACAGAAATAGCAATCACCCAAGACACTCTAAAAAATCTGTACTGTACAGTCAAGCGCTTTAATGCCACTGTATCTGTTTGATATAGGAGGAGAGGGATAAATGCCTGGCCACACCAAAAGAAACATTTATTGGGCAAGGGCATTCCTCTAGAGAAATTGACAGAGTGTGGGAACATACCATGCAGATACCTGAGAGAACAAGTACCGCAATATAAACAAAAGACTACCTTCACCAGACTACCCTTTGTTGTCACATACAACCCTGATCTGGAGCTCCTACATAAAATTATTAAAGATCTCCCACCAATATTCAGTTAGAATGACACCTTGAAATGTATCTTCTGAGAACCACCTGTACTATCTTTCAAACAACCACCTAACTTACCTAACCTGATTGTCAGGAGTAAACTTGTACTGACCAAAACAAGAGAACCCTTGGTGGCATGAGACTCTGCATTGTTCTGCATGTAAGACAAGTGAGCACATTTCCACTTCAAATATTATCACTCCCCCCCAAAAAACAAACAATTCAACATACAGAGGAATTATACATTTTGATCTCAGAAAATTGTTCATTACATTCAGTGCAGGAAATGTTCACAAACAAGTATGTGGAGTAGCCTGGATAACCTCTTTGAATCCAAATGAACTCACACAGACATGATATTAAAATGAAGAAGACTGAAAATCCAGTGGGACAACATTTCTCTCTGTCCAGTCACTCAATCTCTGACTTCTCTATCCTAGTTCTCAGAAGACATTTCAGAAATATGCAACAGAGATGAGTGTTGGAGGTCAAAATGATTTTCCTTCTGAATATGGTGCAGGATGGCATGAATGCAGACAGCAGTTTCATGTTCTATTACACTGTTTAAAGTGGTTTCTTGTTTCATGTACAACACATGGACAGATACTCGTTTTACATGTTTCTAAAAATGCTTAAATATTAAGTGGTTCTCTTGAACCTATACAAATGTATATTTAGGGTTAAAAAACTGGCACTGGCCCACTAACCAAATGCAGCTAGATTTTGTATCAGCTAGGGTTAATAGTACAGTGACAAAAGTCTGGAAATGTGCTGTTAGGGTTGAAAACTCTAACTCCACATCCCCCCCACGCACACACATATGCAAGACACATGCAAGATTGTAAGACATGATAGCACTCTGTCACATCTGCAACCACAATAATCACAACACTGTACTTATTTCACATAACACTATGTAATGAAAAAACAAATATAGTATCATCAGTTCTCTACTGCCATTACAGTATGATGACACATTATTGCTGGCATATCTTCTTCATACAATGAGACTTAGTCTGTACATATTTTCAAAATATTGACTTTTACGTGTCACTATTGAACAATTGGGTTGCTGCAGGTATCGCTGCTACCGCTTGAGCATGTGGTGGCAGGACAGATACAAATGACACATAGTACTTTTAAGATACTGCTCAGGTATGAAACTAACACCATCACATGTTGTTACTGTATACTGCTGCGTTACCTGGAAATACTCATAAGCAGCATGTTATTGTTAGCTTTTGATGTTACAACTGTTGCTTTCACATTTTACTTGTAAACTATATTACAAATAATTACTTTAATTATTACTACCTTTTGTTATTAGGACTGACTCACTCTATCAGAAAAATAAATGCAAACATCCAGTGACTGTTGGTAGGCTTATACTAACTCTCAGTTCCAAGAAACTGTCTGTGGATAATGTACTACGTGTTTCATCACTTCTTCACTATTGAAATATAGGCATCTGCTTAAATCTTGTTATTGCTGTTTGTAACACAAAAATTCTTACTGTGGGGCATCATCCATGGTTCCCCATCACATGAGCCTACCCCCAAGGCACTATGATAGTGGCAGAACTCATACAGTTGGTGCACCATGATGAAGGATGTGTCTTGCAGTACATTTAGAGAGCTGTACATTACTTCTGTTACCTGATGTTGGTTGTCTCTGATTGGTTGTGTTGCCTTGGCCCTTCCCCTGCTTGCATGTCCCCTGCTTGCATACAGTATGTGTGTGTGTGTGGGGGGGGGGAGGTATTCAGAATTAGGGTTTTGAACCCTAACAGCACATTTCCAAACTTTTGTCACTGTACTATTAACCCTAACTGATGCATTAATGGAGTTTTTGCCATGAATATATATATATATATATATATATATATATATATATATATACTGTATATAGATAGAGAGTAACATTAGAGGGAACATCATTTGGTATTTCTGGGGCTCTTGGTCACCATATGCAAGTTATTCCTCACCTCTAACATTAGGAACGTGAGAGATGGGAAACATAAAATGCATGCAGTGTGACTTCTTGTTTTTATATTGAGTCTCTGAGCACAGGAGAGGTCCCAGAAGACTGGAGAAGAGCTCATGTGATCCCGCTCCACAAGAGTGGTAGCAGGAAGGAGGCGGGGAACTACAGATCAGTCAGTCTTACCTCAGTAGTGGGCAAGATTATGGAGGCACTCCTTAAGGAAAGGATAGTGCAACACCTGGAATCCATAGGGGCACAGGATCCAAGACAGCATGGGTTTACAAAAGGAAGGTCCTGTCAAACTAATCTCATAGATTTCTTTGACTGGGTAACCAGAGTGGTGGACCAAGAGGGAGCAGCTGATGTCGCCTGCCTTGACTTCAGCAAAGCTTTTGACACTGTTCCACATAGAAGATTGATAAATAAGCTGGGTAGGCTTGGGGTAGGTCAGAAGTTGGTCAACTGGGTGGCAAACTGGTTGACAGGCAGAAAACAGAGAGTGGTGGTAAATGGTATACAGTCAGAAGAGATGCAAGTCACAAGTGGAGTACCTCAGGGATCAGTCCTGGGACCAGTCCTCTTCAACATCTTCATTAGTGACCTTGCAGATGGACTAGAGGGTAAGGCTTGTCTGTTTTCAGATGACACCAAGATCTGCAACAGAGTAGATGATCCAGATGGGGTGGGCAGAATGAGAAGAGATCTGGATAAACTAGCAAAATGGTCAGAAGAGTGGCAACTGGGATTTAATGCAAAGAAGTGCAAAATCATGCACATAGGGAAGAGAAACCCTGAAGCCACCTATAGGCTGGGAGGAGTTGCTAGCAGTCACAAGGAAGAAAGAGACTTGGGCATCATCATCACTGATGACCTGAAATCATCAAAGCAGACCTCTAAAGCAGTAGGTAAGGCTAGGGGGTGTTAGGGTGTATTAGTAGGGTATCACAAGTCAGTAGAGGGAAGTAATCCTCTTTACAAGACACTGGTTAGGCCCCATCTGGAGTACTGCGTGCAGTATTGGAGGCCACACCTTCACAAGGACATTAATCAAATTGAGGCAGTCTAGAAGGGCAACAAAAATGGTGCAGGGACTGCATCACAAGACATATGAGGACAGATTAACAGAGCTCAATATGTATACCCTTGAGCAAAGGAGGAGAGAGGTGATATGATCGAGGCATTCAAACACCTTAAGGGCATTAACAAGGTGAAAGAGTCTAACATGTTTCAATATAAGAAAATAGCAGGACAAGAGGACACAGCATGAGATTAGGGGGGCCGATTAAGGGGGAATGTGAGGAAATTCTTTTTCACAGAAAGGGTGGTGGATGCATGGAATGGCTTACCACAAGAAGTGGTGGCTATGAATACAGTGCAGGGCTTCAAATAGGCATGGGATAGGCATAAGGGAGCAATACAAATGACTCTGAATAGATAGGCCACTGACAGAGCAAAGGCTGATGGCACATTTATAAGGTAGAAAAAGAAATGGGCAGACTGGATGGGCCTTGCAGTCCTTATCTGCCGTCAACTTCTATGTTTCTATATATATATTCAGTCTCTATGGGCATTATTTCAGGTAGAGCAGCATACAGCTTGCGACACAGAACTAGCACACACCAAATGCTGCAATCTTATATCAGTACTGTAGTTGATCAGCACACAGCATGACAGAAAAAAAACTTGTGGCTATCAAACCTGCTGTGTATTCTTTAGATCATTTTTTTTAGCAATCAGCATTTTGATGGGATTTAACCCTTATGTGACTATTCACAGTGCACTGCAAAAATCAGGACAATGTAACACTGATATGAGTAATGTGATGGAAACAATTCAAGCCAATATTGCTAAATGACATTTTTTTTGTTACATCTTTTATCCCTATGACAATGTTGTACAATAGAATGAATTGCCAAATCCGGATAAATTAAGAGTGTCATTACTCTCAAGCTATCATCTTTAAAAAATGGATAAAGTACAACATTTGATCTTTAACATAAAATTGCCACTCAGTCTGGTTGGAAGAATTATTTGCAGTGGTGTGCTCACTTTGAGTTCTCTAATAAAAGTTTTCTTGCAGTGGCTAGGACAGTAACTGATGAATGTTTAGAAGTGCAAACACACTTGTAAGCACCCCACCCCTGCCTTTTGCAAACGACAGGTGGTATGCTGTTTGAATCTGACAACCTACAAGGTGGGGACTGGGTTCGGGGAGGACTAGGTTACTCAGCACAAGGGCTAGGTTTGGCTACTCTGCACAGGGGCACCCAAGTAACTCCGAACACAGGAAGCAATAACTGTAATGTCCAATACCAGAAATGGGATTCTAAAGTGTGGCTTTTATTCACATCCAAACAGAATAAACAACGCATAGATAGACCCCAACAAGGCTACACTCCTGGTAATGCAGATTAAAAGAATCAAGAACACTTCTTCAACACTTCAGCCCTCAGGCTCTGAACCCACCGGGCACACAGCCCAGACTTGCACGCTGCTTTGGGTACACAGCCCGAACTTGTACACTATTCTGGTTTTTTCTCTGGCTCGGCTCCCCTGCCGGCCACTCAGACACATGGAAACATTTTTGATGGCTCACTAAACCACCTCAGCACACCTTCCATTTGTCATGGTTACATATTCTGGTGGCTCCCTAAACCACCTAAGAGCACCTCAGCTCTATCAGGGAATTCTCCTTTTAATCCCACATCTGGGTACTTTCCTCAGGCACTGGCCAAGTACCTGAGAGAAAGTAAAGGTGCCACAGAGCAAATCCGTAGAGGTGAATTTGGTTACTACTGATGGGGGTCTCCCACCTCTCACTCCCACAATTCATACCGGGCCATTTCTCTGGACAGTAAACATCTCATTCTGTAAAGCTTGGCAATGTAGATTAAGGCTAAATGTATGTCACATTTCATCTACTTGTCTTGCTTTCTCATTGTGCTGGACTTGAACATACTTTTACTTGGCTTAGCCCATTGCTCTAGGCCCCCCACTGATTAAGCAGTCCAAGCCCCACTTTACTTCACTCTTTGTGCTGGACTTGAACCTACTTGAATTAGCCAGCAATGTCTATTACACTAGACCTCCTACAGATTAAGTAGTCCAATCCCTACGTTCCAACAGTTTAGGTGAAAACATTGGCCCTCTGTCAGAGCGAGCTCACACTTTGGTTGCAGGTGCCCCACAGGCGATTCCTCACAGGAATTCCTCTCCCACAGCTTCTGGTGCTGCAGCACAACTTGAAATAGGCAGCTTCTTCCATTAGCCAGAATCAGGAGGGTTGCCCCTGGAAAACAGGCAAACCTTCCCCCCCATCCTCTCAGGGATAGGGCACATGGACCAGTAACAGTGGTCTATACCACTTCAGCAATCAGCTTCTGTGCTCCTCTTACGGTGGAAACACACACCTGTCTTACAGTAGCCCCAAAACAGAGCTTAAGGCTCTGAGAGCCTGCACACAGACTGCTGTGCTACTTCCTCTCTCCAAGACTGCTCACAGACTCTGTTCAAATTCCCCCAGCATTCTATCCTAACTTCCAGCTGCAGCATTCCAGTGTGGGTCATGCAGCTGCGAGAGTTCCATGGTGATGTCATCCCTCAGTCTCAGCTGAGACTGAGAACAGAGTGAGACAGTGTGAAATCCATTTAACTGGAGTTTCACAAGCTGCCTTCCCTGGCTACCACTAGGTCTTAGTGGGATTCTAGTAACCCCGGGTAACAGGGGGTTACACACTGATTATAGAGCACACCTGCTATCTAGTGGAAGACTAGTGGTACAGCTTTTTTTCTCCATACAGATATATATATGTGTATATATATATATATATATATATAAACATAGAAACATAGAAGTTGATGGCAGATAAGGACCGCTTGGCCCATCTAGTCTGCCCATTTGCTACCTGATGGATAAGCTGCAGATTCTAGTTAATCAACAGCTTACTTCCTCCTACCCCACTAGAATTGCCATATGCCTGTCCCATGCATTCTTGAATTCTCCACTGTTCCTGACTCCACAACCTCCTCAGGAAGGCTGTTCCATGCATCCACAACCCTGTCTTGTGAAAACTTTCTAACATTACTTCTGAGCCGTCCCCCTCTATCTTCAAATTGTGCCTCTTGTTCTTGCCCGTCTCTTCTTCTGAAAGATACTACCCTCTTGTACTTTGTTAATTCCCTTGAGATACTTGAACATTTCTATCATGTCCCTCCTCTCCCTCCTTTCCTCAAGAGTATACATATTAAGCTGCTTTAGTCTCTCTTCATATGTCTTCTGGTGCAGACCCTGCACAATTTTGGTTGCCCTCCTCTGAACAGCCTCCACTCTGTCTATGTCTTTGCGGAGATGGGGTCTCCAGAATTGCACACAGTACTCCAGATGGGGTCTCACTAACTGTCTGTACAGAGGGATAACAACCTCCTGTTTTCTACTGTTGATGCCTATCCCTATGCATTCCAGGATCCCGCCAGCCCTCCTTACTGCCTTCTCACATTGCTTGCCCACCTTTAGGTCATCTGATATAATTACTCCTAGGTAACTTTCAATTTTTGTTGTTAGTAACTCACCCCCCATTGTGCACTCTTCCCCTGGGTTTTATTTCCCAGGTACAGAGGGCATTAACAGCTGTTTTTGCATTAGAGTCACCTCTGGTCCTTGAATCTGTATTTTGCCCTGTATCACGACAATCTAATGATCCTACTCGACAATCTGGGGCTCGATATGTTATTCTTATGTTCCAAACCCTTTTAGAGAGGAATAAAGTTCTTCAGTTAATGAGGCAAAAGAAGCAGCTGTTTTTTGATGGGCAAAGGATACACCTGTATCCAGATTTTTGTGTACACACACACACACACACACACACACACACACACACACACACACAATGAAGAAGAAAGCGCTTCTTGCCTATTCTTTGTGAGTTTAAAAGCTGGACTGCTTGTGGTTTTATATGCTCCTTCTCGTCTGAAGTAAACTTTCAAGATAAGAATTATATATATATATATATATATATATATATATATATGTATATATATATATTCATCTATTTATTTATTACAAGATCCTTTAGGCAGCGCCTATTTGTAAAGGATCTATAGTCAAATTCTGTTACAAAACATGCTACTGGAGAGAAACAGTTCTTTCATCAAGATTGAAAAGCTTCAGGTATACACAATTACAAGCAGAAAGAGGCAGGTATGGTGATAATACATAAAGCTGTTATTCACTGTTGTATGTGTACATTTATAAAACCAATTGTGTACAGAAGAAGTAGGATGCAGAGAGCAGAAGCAGTTTGTAGGGATTGTACTTCTATACAGGACTTACAAGTTGCGTAAGGATGAAAAGTGATGAGGTAGGATGGAGGGAAGGGGAGACAGGGGCAAAGCAACAGAGGGAGGGGAAGGGGGAGAGGAGCTGAGGGAGAGAAAGCTGAGGCAGCTATTTATAGCAGTTGCAGTGATTAGAAGGGTACAGTGATGCTAGAAGGTGAGATCTGAAGTGTGGGAGGGAGTCAGTGACTTTGCGTGAAGGGGAGAGGGAGTTCCATAATTTAGGGAAATTGAGGAAGAAACAGGCCTGTCTAAGTGTGTTTTTGTGATGTGGGAGTGTTAGAGAGTTATGCATAGCCCCTCTGGTTTGGTGAGAAGAGCCCACAAGTGACAGCATGAATAGGACACCCTGTGACAGTCGACTGAGCAAAGCTTTTTTCCCAGTGACCAGGGTGAGATAAGAAATCCATGAGTCCAATTAAGACAGAAAAGACTGCCATAAAGAGTGCAATTGTAGAAGTCCCATCTTAGACCAAGGGTAAATCGACTGGCCCTGTTCATAAGGTCCCTGACCCTATCCAGTATTTTGTCACATGCAGCTCTGTATATTGCAAGACCATAGTCGACGAGGCTGAGGATGTAGTTCCAGCATAAAAGTTGCTTAACCTTTGGTAGGAGACAGTGTCTGTGCCTATAGATTAGGCTGAGTCTGGAATTCGAGGTTTAAAATATTTTAGTTTTGCAGTGATGTTTTTCATTAATTTTATTTCCTGTCTTTATTCATTTACTATTTTTGCCATCACATGTCTAAAATGGAATCCTTGCTTGCTGAAATTCTATGTTGTGCTGTTGTGGTCCTACTTGCTGTCCCGTCCCCGGACACACACACACGGTTCTCTTTGAAAGGAAAACCTGACTGGATTGGTTGACTTTTTCAGCCTGCCAATTTTCTAATCCTAATTCTGAGACTTGCTGAGCTAGCACTAACAGCTTTGTTTTAGTAATGCTCCATAGTCAGGGCCCCTGGTGTTCTGCGGCAGAATTTTCTGATTTCTGCGGCAGGGCTCCTTGACTTCTGCGGCAGCATTTTCTGATTTCTGCGGCATGATTTATTCATTTCTCTGGCAGAATACAGTCCTGTCATTAGCTAAATATGATGTGATGTCATCAATGACATCATACGCTGAGCATAGAGGAGGGGCTTCAGGATAAACGAGGTGGGAAAGAAAGCCTGACACTATGGAAAAACAGTATATTTATATGACAATTCACCAAAAACAATGAATTCTGCAGCACTATATATATTCTGTGGCATGATGCAAATTCTGCAGCAAATTCCGCAACCACAGAACCGCAGAATTCCAGGGGCCTTGCCCATAGTGTATAAAAGTGTATCCTCACCTCACCTGCTGGCAACTCCTGCACTGAGCTGAACTCACTCAACCCCCAACCCCCACCACACACAAAAAGGAAAACCTGACTGAATTGGTTTATCTTTTAGGATACCAATCCACCAAGTGGTCCCTTACTGCTAAATGGTGTGCTTCTGATTTCCAGATCTCAGCCTCGCTGACCATCATATTCACACCATCCCTGACTCACCCTTACCAGTGCAAACACACTGAAACATACTGCTATCACCAATGCATACATGTGCCTCTTTGTATTTCTTTTATTTATGTTTCTTCATTTCTGTTGTATTGCACTCTATGGAATTGGGGGAGGAAGTATGCTTTCATACGGGGCGGCTTGGGAACTCCAGTAAACTTGCATGTGAGATGCAGCTATTAAACCTGTCTGGTTCAGTGCAGGACACTGTAGGAACACAGAAAACAACATGTTGAAGGTTCCCAGTTTTCTACAGCCTCCAACTTATGTAAAATAAATGTTTATGCTTTTCTAATGGCCACTATGTGGATCTTTCTCCATGGCAACTCTGCAGTAAAGCATGGTGCAGCATTTTCAGAAGACAGGTGATCAAAAACAATAATTTCAGATCAGACTGTAATTTTGGCAAAAATGGCAGCAGTTTTGGTGATCACCAGAATTCACTGGCTCTACTTGTCAGATGTGAAGTGATGAAGCTGGAAATAAACAGTGGGCCTCTGGTGGTGATGATCTTTAGAAACAGATGGTGCTGAGCTCCTCTTAGACTGGATTGCTGAAAACTGCTGATCTTCTTCCTGGAAAATCTTCACTGGCATGCAGGTACCACAATGCTGCAGTTGATAGTTAACCCTTCCATCGTCTCACTCACTGCCCTACTGTCCCTGCTCTGGGATCGATCCCCTGTTTCCTATGCTTTACTAGAGGGCTAGCACTCAAGGCCCTACACTTACTGTAGGCCTCTATGAGCTGGCCTGCTCTTCTCTCTGTTCTCGTCTGGTTAGTCTCATCCCAGCTCATTATAGAAAAATAAAAACAGAATTTTGGGTAGAAAAGGACAGTTTGGCTGACCTAGTCTGCCCAGATGAACTCTGCCTAGTCTGTCTCCAGAGATCCTAATTGGTCTCTGGCAACCCTCTCTCTTCCCTGTTTATTTACTAATATTCTTCTATGTCTGTCTCACACATACTTGAAGCCCCCGCCTGTTTTCACCTTCACCACTTTTGCTCGCAGTCTGCTCCAGGCATCTAGCACTCTTTCAGTGAAGTAGTACTTCCTCACGTCCCTCTTAAATTACCCTCTGTCCAATTTCATTGCATTCTCTCTAGTCCTGTTGCTCTTCCTCATTTGAAAGAGACTCCCCTCCTACACACTGTTCACCCCTTGAGGTACTAGTAGGTATCTATCATGTCCCCTTTTGCTCTCTTCTCTTCCAGCGTGTCCATGTTGAGGTCCCTCAGTCTCTCTTCATAGGACTTTTGATGGAACCACAGCACCATTTTAGTTGCCCTCCTCTGAACTGCCTGTATCCTGTCTCTGTCCTTTCTGAGGTGTTGCCTCCAGAACTGGATGCAATACTCCAGGTGGGGTCTCACAAGCAAGCGATACAGTGGCAACACTATCTCCCTCCTCCTGCTTTAAATATTTCTTCTTATGCATTCCAGCATCACACTGGCCCTAACCTTTGTCACACTGTCCTGCAATTTTGAGGTCATCAAATATGATAACCCCAAGGTCCCTTTCCTTTCCTTTTTGAAATGCTGCATACTTTATTACATTTTCAAACAAACAATAACAAACCAACAAACAACAACGAAACAGAAGAACCAACACTTCCACTCACCTGACCCCAGATGCAAAGTAAATGTGGAAAAACAACACGTTAACCAGTAAGTAAAAGACATAGAAGACCCACAATGTGAATGAGTTAAATAATATATGATAAAAACATAGAACATCACACAGCTGATAATACACTGGGGGACTAGAGAGAGTATAAAGTGTGCAGTCTACTCCATCTTTTTTCATACAGATTCATTCTATTACGAAGACTAGCTATCATCTTCTCAATCCTTAAATTGAACAAGAGGTCTTGCAACCATTCATGGTAAGTGAGGAATACTTGATTAGTCCAATGGCGAAGAACAACTCATTTAACAGAAAGGGAAATCATAGCTCCATGGTGCTTTCTTTCCTGAACCATTATCCCTGTGTAGTCCCTGACAACACATACTTCAGGTGTAAAAAGACCTTTTAAACCTAAAAGAGAGTCTGCAGTGGCTTTGATCTGAGCCCATGAGGGAGCCACTTTGACACAGTCCCATAAGATATGATGTAAAGAGCCCTCTGCTTGTCCACATCACGTACAAAGAAGGAAACTCAATTTACCCATTTTAGTCAACTTTAGAGGAGTATAATAAGTGTTATTAAGAATATAAAATTGAGTAAGGTGAAGCTTGTCATTAGACACATTTGTGTAATGATCCTCCCATATCCTCTTCCAATTAAAGGTAGATTGTGGAAAAGCAGAGGACCAGTATGAAGACTGACCAGTGATGTTAGGGAACAGTATAAGGAAAAGGAAGACTGATATATGTGACACCGAGTGCAGTTGTTCAGCTAGGACCATGTGTGACTGCAAGAACTCAGTAGAGTTGGTTAACCATGGCATAGGGCCAAAGCACTGAAGTAAAACATGATGAAGTTGGAACCCTTGAAGATATATTTAGTAAGAAATTGGAACTTGGAACTTAACATCTATTCACTGGAAGAGAGAGAGAAGGGAGAGAGGGGATATAATAATGACTTTCAAATACCTTAGAGAAATAAACAGGGTACAGGAGGGGAGCATATTTCAGAGATGAACGTGCACAAGGACAAGGAGACATAACATGAGGCTGGAGGGAGGGAGGCTTAGGGGGAATTCTAGGAAGTAGTTTTTCACAGAGAGGGTGGTGGATCCATGCAACAGCCTACCAGTGGAGGTGGTGGAAGCAAAAACAGTACGGAGATTCAAAAGTGCATGGCATAAGCATAAAAGCACCCTGCTGTATGGCAGAGCGGGGAAAAGACAGTCCAGATAAGAGTAGGAATTGCCAAACCAAGTAGGGAAATGGGAAGACTAGGTATGCTGTATGGTCCTTATCTGCTGACAGATTCTATGTTTCTATGTAACTTGGCCATTATATCCTGATAGGACAAAAGATGTCCATCCTGCAGCAAATCGCACACCTGACACTTCTTTACCTGGGGTAGCCAGGTCCCCAGTAAAACTGTCCCCATTATTTTGAAATTGGGGTTACAGAGAAGTGGCTGAGTAATGCCTTTAAGGGGATTGTAGCATGCCTGTTTGCATAACTGAACATATGCACACAGGAAGGTACCCACTACAGAGTCCCAGAGATTCACTGGCAATGATTTGAGAGACAAATGAAATAGGATACGGGGAGAAAGACCAGCCTCAGTGATTGGGACTCTCTCTAATTTAAGCCGGATTGGGATATAAGAATTAGGCTGCAGGAGAAAATTGATTCACCTAATTTCTAATATGAGAGAGGATACAAAGCGTTTCAGCTTCCCTGTTGCATTTCTTGTTGGTTGCCAAGTGAATTAGTTCACCTCAGATGAAACACTTAAAGTCTCCCATTCCATGTCTCCCCTGGCAGTAGTTGCCTATTTTGAGTAGTGAAAACTTCTACCAAATCCCTAAGTTAAGTAGTTATACTCTCATCTTTTAAAAGCTTGTTATCTAGCTTCCAAATGGTGTCTTTCTGGGTATGGGAAGGAATCTTATGTACTAACCACATTAAAGAGTGGTCTGAAAGGACACACTGTCCAGCACTCCCTCCATGACACTCCTGCTTATGAGAAAATAATCTATGCGAGAATATGACCCATGAACTGTGGAATAGTATGTGTATTCCTGGGTGAATGGGTATAGACATGCTAGGGGTCACAGAGCCCTATTGTGTCCACCATGTTGTGGAGAAAGCAATGCGATGGAGACAGCCCTACCTGCCTTCTGTAGGTGCTGTCCAAATCTGGAGTAAATGAAAGGTTCCAATCCCCCCCATTATGATAGGAAGGGAGAGAAAAGGGACCAAGAGTGTGAATAAGTTGCACTAGGCCCATATACAGTATGCTACCTAACAATATTTCTGTATGGTCCAAGATACCTCTCACAATAATATAGCACCCCTGTGGATCACTGAGACTGCAGGCTTTGGAATTTAACATCCGTGGAGAATAAAAAAGTCACCCCTTTGTTGTTTGTGCTATTGCCAGTGGCAAAAACCTGCCCAACTGATTGTCTACAGAAGAGAAATCCTTCTGAGGCAAGCAGATGGGTTTCTTTTAAGAAGGAGCTCTAACATTGTAACTGCTTTAGGTGCCTGATAATTTGATAACTTTTCACTCTAGAGCAGGCACCTTTCATACTCCAAGAAGCAAATCTAATACTTGAAGCCATAGTCAAAGAGTGCTCATAGGGTCCTATAAAGAGGACAAAAGATAACCAAACATGTAAGTCATTACTCCGCTGATGTCCCCTCTCCTCTGGAACTATAGCCCTCCCATAAAGTGTATACTGGTTAACACTACCACCAAAATGTATCCTAAACCCTAAAGCTATCACTAAAAGGGTAGCCCAAGATCCAAAATTAGGGGAGGAGTAATAGAGGCCATCCCCTCAGTCTCAAACCCATCCCTCAAACCCACAACAGTAAAACATACCCAGCAAATATCCATAACCCCAGTCCTAACGGCTGCTCACCTACCAAATCCCAGCCCATGATGGAAACACCTCTGTTCTTACTCACCACCAATACTCTAAGCGTCCCCCCCATCTTATCATCTTACCTCACTAACCTTATAAATCACTGTTTACTACTACCATGATGGCAAGTAAGGTTAAAGAAATATAAAAGGGAAATCAAAAAGAACCTCCAATACCCTATAAAAGGAACAGAATAAAGTAATACCTAATTCAGCTCTCCCATGTTGTAGGGGGATTAAGATGGGCCCCACAACACTGAACTTTGGAGTAATACAAAAAGGAGATGTGTGCCCCTCCCTCATTAGAATATGATCTTAAGGTTAACATAATCTGGTAAAGCTAATCACTGGCTATGTCATTTAAGTATAGGTAACTCTAAGAGTGAAAACCAGAAAGGAACCTGTCCAAATCCAGTAACCAAATATAGGGATAATGGTAGACTAGTTTATAATTTAAACTAAGAACTGGTGGAAGCTAAAACAAAGTTGAAGCAGATTCACCAGTGTGGGTTCAAACCCCACATCATTAAGAGCAAACCAAAAGAATCCCCCTACACGTAATCCTGCCTACCTGACTTTCCCAAGTGCCTTATCCAACTTCTCTCTCTGTTCTGGAAGTATTTATATAACTCTTGTATGTATAGCATTCCAGCAACTGTTTCTAGGATGACCCACACTTCCAGCAATTCTTTTTCCTCCAGTTGCTCCCACAGTATACTTCTGTGGCCTTGATTTCCTCCCACATATATAGTAAAACACCTCTTCCCTTCCGTTGCTCCCCTGAACAGAGAGTAGACCTGTAAGGCCATGTCCCAGTTGTGGCTGTCAGTGCACCATAACTCGATTATTGCCACCAATCCAAGCTAGCCTCCACTATGATGTCTTCCAGGTCCAAAATCTTATTTCACAGATTCCTTGCAATGGTGCACATAACTCTCCATGCCTTACTCCCTCCCTGCCTTCTTGCCTGCTTCCTCCTCCTGCTTGTGCTGTTTCGTGAAGCTTCCCCTGACCCCCTCTTCCCTTGGTACCTTTTCCATCACCTGTCTCCTTTACTCCTTTCTTCTTGCATTCCTGATTTATATCCCCTCTTGTTCTCTGCCTTGTCTCCACCCCTTTCTTCTTGTGACCCTGCCCTGGGGGAGCTTATTCCCTTTGGGCTCTCCTTCCCTGCCACCTCATCATCTGGGGGGGCAAGTGTTGCCTACATTGGTTTTACAGTCTCCCCACTGGCTAGTTTAAATGTTCATCCAAGAAGCATTTAAACCTTACTGTAACAACTTGCCATATCATTTTGTACTGCAGTTTCATTTAAAATTTCCTTATAGCTCTACTGGTATGTCTGAATGGATCTGTTAGGGGAAATGAGATAAAGTTAGTTGCCAGAGGCATGTCAGATGACTCTAGAGAGTAATTACAAGCTTTCTGTCCTGTACTACAGGACCCTCCTGGCTAGTTAATGGGAGAGCTGAAAGCCAAAAACATCGCTTTCTTGCTTCAAAGCCAACAAAAATCCCTTTTATGTTATGTGAAGGACCATAGCTAATGACTGAAGCAGTCACTCCTGCAATGTGAGACAGGAGGTAGAACAAAGGGAATGTCCTCTGGCATGCACAGTGCCCTGGAAGTCCAGATCAGATGGTTTCCCAAGAGGACCCAGCTCTCAAGACACAAAGCACTGGCCTGGAAGTGATGTCATAGGACATGTGTGCTGAGGGCATGTGGAGACTGTTTTTTGGGAACCTTGGTAACCTGAGTTTTGTGTGAGACAAGTTATTTAGCTTTTGAGACCTCGCACAGCTAACATCTAAGGTTCATGTCTGCTCTGATTCACCAAAGTGTCCTGTGTGGTAAGCTCTCTCTACTATGGGAAATTTAGAAAGTGTAGTAAGATTTTTCTGTGTTTTTCTCTTCTGTTCAAAGAATTTTCTTTTTATCTCTGTAGAAGTACTGTTCCCCTTAGTCTTTGGGTAGTACCCTGTATTATATGTGTAAATATTTTGAAGTATTAAAATATGATTTTTTTATATATTTCATGCTTCTGTGACTGATTCATTTGAGGTATATAGGTAACTGGGTTATAACTGACAGAAACTGTGTTTCCTTCTCTGAAGAGAAGGCTTCGGTTATCATATTTTGTTTCTAAAGTGAGGTGTTCTCAGCTTGGACAGAGGGTGGGTCATTTGCCATTTAAAAGGAATGCTATACTGTATGAGCAGTGGCTCTGGTGGGATTCTAACCTAGATATACCCCAAGACAGTGTCTATGTTGGTTGCTGGTAGCTACTGAATTACCCTTTCAAGCATCTGAAGGGTTGAGAAAGCTGATAACAGGGTACAGACTGAGTCTTGGAAAGATCAGTCTGTCACAAACTGGAGGCAGCAGGTTGGATCTGAAACAGATTTGTCAGTATAAAGGTTATCTGTCAAGTTTCAGAGCAGGATACACAGAAGGGAACTGTATATTCTACCAGATTTATTGTGTTATAAGTCAGAGGAAATAGATAGCAGACACCATGTCTGAGCCATATGATAAATGCATACTGCTAAACTTGCAGGAAAGCTGTGCAGAAGGAGAGAACAGGGCTATGAGGAAGGGCAAACACAGGCAGAAGTCATAGATGCCCTTGAAAAAAGTGACCATGGAAGCTGTGAAAGTGGTCACTGCTAGCCAAAGTCGTTAGACAGAGCTGGGGAGAATACAGATGAGCCACAGCCTTTGAATAGGGCAGCTGCACTAGCAGACTGGGTACAAATGTTAGAGTTAGAGCTTGCCCTGGTTAAGGTAAAGACAGAAATTGAGAAGCAAAAGGCAGATGCAGAGCAGCAGACGATGAAACTGGAAGCAGTAGAGCAAGAGAAGGTGGAGATGCAGAAGGCAAAGGAGCAAGAAAAGCAGCATCAGCACAAAATCTACTGAAAGTGAGAGGAGCTAGAGAGGCAGTGCCAGCATGAGATCCAGCTCAGAGGGTAGAGAAAGAGCGAAAGAGAGAGAGAGAGAGAGAGAAAGAGTGAGGGAATGAGGATGAGCATGAGAGACAATTGGAGAGTCTGTGTCAGGAACAACACCACAAACTGTGAGTGATGGCATGAAGGGTTTGATCCAGGAAGCCAAAATTAATACTAAAATGTTTCCAAGGTATTGGGAGGATGATCTTGATTTGTTTTTAAGATATTTTGAGGGAATCTGTGGGCAATTTGAATTAGGCAGGCCTTCTTGTGTGACTCGCCTATTGCCACTGCTTGCAGGCAAAATATTAGAAGCTTCTGCTAGAATAGACAATGAGAACTAAATGAACTATGATACAGTGAAAAGAAATGCCTTGCTAAAGCATTTTGAGTTAACTCACAAGGCCAATAGGTAAAAATTTAGAGGGTTAAGAAAGGCACCAGAAGATAGCTATAGAGAAATGTGTGTGCAGCTAAGTAATTTGTTAGAACACTGGGTATAGGGTACAAAGCTCACTCTGTAGTGGAAATAAAAGATTTATTTTATCTGGAACAGTTCCTAAAAACTACAGCTGAGGACCTGAGAATATGGTTGTTGGATAGAACTGCAAGATACATGAGGGAGGCAGCCGAAAGGGCCGATCAGTTCATATCCAGCTAACGGTCCTGTCATCACAAATGTAATGGGGGAGGGACATCAGGTGCCTTTAAGGGAACCCTGTGGGGGCAACTTAAAGAAATCCAGCCTCTACCTGAACACAAATGAAAGCCACCTCATTTCAAAAGCATGGAGATAGGTGAATGCAGGTGCTATATCTGCCAGAAACTGTGGCATTTGTCTTATGATTGCCTGAAAAATGTGAAAAAAAAGGTATGAGTGCAGCTAGAGGTGATAGTTCAGGAATCTTCCAGCAGTTAGTAGCCTGTACACAGAGTGCAGTGACTTCTAACAACACTGCACACATGCACCCTTTGTAAATGGAATGGTGACCTAGTGGTTGAGGGACACTGGTGCCTCCATTTCAATGTTGAAGTAGGACATGATTCAAGAGGAACAGATCCTGAGTGGCCAGTGTTATAGGATTAGAGGAAGTAATGGGTCCTGCTGTTTCAGTGCCAACTGCCTAGATCTTTCTAAGCTGGGAAGGTGGCCAGGACATATGGCAAGTGGCTGTTATACCAGACCTGATCATGAATGTAATCATGGGTAATGACTTTGCTAGTAGGGCCAATATTGTGTGTGCCTCTACCCATAGGAAGACAAGGGAACCGGTTCCTGAGGTCACAGAGAGGGCAGTGCACAAAGAAGTAACCCCTACCTGAGTAACAGGAGAAGTAGTAGCTGAAGAACGAACTGGTAGCAGCAGTTCTCAGCCACAGCTTCAGACTGAGAAGAGCCCAGCTGTGGGTGGCTCTCTCACAGCAGAGTGTGTTTTGGGGGAATGTCAAGCATGCAGAGCTATAGAGAGCTCAGCAAGCTGACCCATTTCTGCAGAAATTAAGGGAGTTAGCCACTAGTGTGGCAGGTGACTCTGAATTCTGGGAAAAGGGAGATGTAGTGGGAGAATGGGCTCCTGTACTGTGAGTGGGTTGTTAAGGGAGTCTAGAGGAAGGGGTACTCTGTCAGACAGTGGTTCCTAGGGAGTATAGGAAGCAGCTTCTGGCCTTAGCCCATGACATACCCTTTTCTTAACACTTAGGGGTCAGTCGTACAAAAAGGCGGCTGACTAATAATTTTTACAGGCCTAGAATTTTTAAAGACATGGCAAACTACTGCTGGACTTATCTGCATTGCCAGAGGATGGGAAAAGTTGGGGGCAAGACTAAGGCAACTTTGATTCCCCTGCCTATTATCAAAGACACATTTTGGTGAGTTGCTGTGGACATTGTGGGGCCACTTAGCACTCTAAGTCACACCAGCAAGTGGTTCATTTTGGTGGTCATAGATTGTATCACATGGTACCAAGAAGCAGTGGCCTTGTCTTCCATTGAGGCTGAGAAGGTGGCCAATAAAGTGCTGGGGATATTTAGCTGGGGGGAGGGGTTCCCCAGGAAATTTTGTTGAACCAGGGCATCATCTTCATGTCTGGTCTGTTAGTTAGCCATTGGAGGAAGTCTGGGGTAAGGCAGCTTAGGGCCTCACCATACCGCCTCCAGACTAATGGTCTGGCCGAGCGATTCAGTGGGCCTCTAAAAGCCATGTTAAGTGCATTCACTAACCAGCATGCCATACACTTGGACAAGTATGTATTCCATCTCTTATTTGCACATAGGGAAGTCCACCAGGAGTCCACAGGGTTCTCATCACTTGAGCGTCTGTTTGGCTGTAGGGTCCCTTTGATTTATAAAGGGATGAATGGGAGGATGAGCTTGTTCCCCAAGGGGGAATCTGTTGTGGAGTATGTCCTGGTTTGCCCAGGACCACCTAGCCACTGCACAACAGAGACAGAAAGATGTGGTATGACCAGGAGCCAGAGACCCCGGGAGTACAAAGTAGGGCAATGGGTAATGGTACTCTTCTCTGTCTGACAGAATAAATTATAGGGAGTTTGGGAGGGGCCTTAGATAGTGGTCAGGAGGGCAAATTATTTTAATTACATGGTGGAGCTACTAGACATAAGGTGCAAACAGCAAGTCTACCATGTAAACATGATGAATCCCTACAATGACTGGGACAAGATGGTCCTGACTATGAGCAGCTATCCAAAGGAGGAGACAAAAGTAGACCTGCTAATGGATCTCCTGGGAGAGGTTAATAGAGAATCCTCAGTGGATGCTGTCACCCCCTCAGAGCAGTTAACACTGGCCCAAGCTGCCAAAATGCATTGGATGCTGCATATATTTGGTGAAATGTTCATGAGGAAACCAGGTTATACCAGACTGGCAGAGCACCACCTGGATAGAGTGTCCCAAGCCCTGCTGAGACAGCAACCCTACAGAGTCCCAGAAGGAGTAATACATGCCATAGAGGTGGAGATCCTGGAGATGGTGACTCTCTGGTTGATTCAAGAGTCCAGTAGTCCCAGGGCCTCCCCATTGGTACTGATCCCTGAAAAAGGATTTGACCATAAGGTTCTTATTGACTACTGCAATTTCAACTGCTGAAAAGAGTCAGACGCATAACCCATGCCCAGGACATATGAGGTCCTAGTGAGGTTAGGGAAACCCTTTAGCTGTCCACCATAGATCTGACAAAAATTACTTGCAGGTAGCCCCGACCCACTGAAGCCAGAGAGAAGTTGGCCTTATCACCCTATTTGGATTATTTGAGTTCAGGCTAATGCAATTCAAGATGAAGAATGCACCAGCCACCTTTCAACAGCCTGTGGACTGCATTCAAAATGGGGCAGGAAACTTTGCTGTGGCATACATATATGACACTTCCATCTACAGGCAGAGGAAGGATCACATCAGGTATGTGACCAAGGTGTTCTGCTGACTACAGGCTGCTGGGCTCACAGTCAGGTTGGAGAAGTGCCACATAGGAATGGTAGAAGTGTCATACCTTGTGCACAGGATGGGGGGATGGGTACCTCTGGCTTGAGCCAGTGAAAATTTAGACCATACAAGGATGGGCCTTGCCCACGACCAAGAGAAAAGTACATGACTTCTTAGGGATGGCAGGGTACTACTTTAAGTTTGTGCTGAATTTCAGCAGCATGGCCAAACTCCTGTTTGATCTCAATAGGAAGAAAATGCCAAACAAGTTTCAGTGGATGGAAACCTGTGGTACTGCATTCCATCAGCTGAAGGAGGCATTGTGTTGGACACCTATGCCCACCAGCCTAAACTGTCCTCTTAGGTGTATTTTGCACATAGATGCATCTGATCATGGGCTAGGCACAATTTTGAGTCAGGCTACACACTTGGTAGAGGAACACCTAGTCGTATACCTGAACAGGAAGTTGCTGCCCAGAGAGGAAGCCTGTGTCACAATAGAGAAAGAATGTCTAGGTATTGTTTGTGTTATGCAGAAGCTGCAACCTTATCTGTATTGGAGGGAGTTCACCCTGGTTACTGACCACAATCCCTTCACATGGTTGCACAGGACCAGATAACAGAACCTAAAACTGTTCAGTTTAAACCTGATGCTGAAGTCCAATAGTATAGACATTAGATGCCACAGCGGGTTGCAGCATGGCAATGTGGATGGGCTGTCCAGGCAATAGTTAAGTACCATTTTTAGGGCTGCAATGGGCAGAGCCCTGCAGACCTATTGCTCTCAGAAAAAAGCACTCCCGCATTCCTTCTGAATATACAACATGCTGGGGCGACAAAAAAAGTCACCTCCACATCATAACGCTCCGCGCTCACACATTTTTTTTTTCACTTTCGGTGCACTTGTTCACAATGATCCCCTACTCTTCATGTATGACAGAAGTACAGTGAATGAGATTGCTGTGGAATCATACATTCAGCAGTTAGCCTTTGTAGCTGAAACAAAAGAAAGTGAAAGATTCACTCTCTCGCCCCACTCTGACGACACGATCAGCACATCAGGCAGCAGGGAGTAGTGGTGTGCGGAAATATAATTCTGCTGGTGGAATTTTCACAAAAGTCAGATTTTCACTTCCGCAAAACTGCAGAAAACTAATTAGCAACTTTCGTGAAAATTGTGACTTTGAATGGTGGAAAAAACGTATGAACTGCGGAGAAGAAAGTCTGCAGAACTGATTACTAAACTGTGGAATAATTAAATGTTCTGGGAGCTGTGGTAAAAAAATTCCTCAGAACTGTTATTCTGCAGTTAAGCCAAAAATTCTGTGGAACCGGGCAAAACTCCACCAAACATATTTAGAAGATTCCGATCTCACAAATGAACAGAAGTTCGGAAAATTCTGCAAAATTTCCAAATTTTCTCGAAGGTTCCACAAAAGCGGAATTTGCAACTTTCGCCCACCTCTAGCAGGGGGGGAGGGAAAGAAAAAGAGAAAGACAAAGGAAATCCCAATCAGCTCTGCCTCTGATTGTTGAGCTGAATAAAAGAATATGTAAAAGCTGCAGTAACAGCTTCTGTTACAAAATAATCAGCATGTCAGCCAGCAGGGAGGGTCTGTGTTAAACTGGAACACAAACTGGCAGCTCCTGTCATTTTTATGTTGGTTTCAGGTGTGCAAAAGAGCCAGCGTACCATGGAGGCTTCCAGACCTTATTCCACCTGCAGGCAATGGGGGAGCTCAAGAAGCCGATTTTTATTATGCCTTTGTTGAACAAACTAAAACAAGTTAATGGAATTTGAAAATAGTGCTGTATATAATTCACAAAAACTAAAGTAAATCTATTGGAGATGCAGCTAATAACTTTTTATGGAGCGCTACTGATGTCTGCTCAGCTCAATGGAAAAGATACAGTGTACCGTATCTTAGATACTCAAAGGTGCTGGATGCAGGGTACTAGTTTGAATAGTAAAAGCAATCCAAAGGATTATTTCATCGGCACACTATCATGAACATAGTCGTAAACTACTGCTGACTTTTATTCACCTTTAAAAAATGGCAACTGACTGTACAAGCATACTTATTTTGTGCAAACAGCAACAGTGTTATCAAAAAGCTTTGTGCAAACAGTGCTTGTGCAAACGTTATAAAAACTGTTTTCTGCCGAGTCCTCAATCTGTGGTTCCAGATCAGTAACACCACAATGGGGGTTTCACTTTTCTTCTGGCTCAATTGCCTAAGATCCAAAATTTAGATTACAAACTGGTATTCCAGAGCTCTAATGATGGAGTGTTCAAACTCCAAAACATAAGCAAGACTGTTCATTTTAGCTGCGCTATCCAGGGGAGCGGGTGTTCTCTGTTCAGCAGCAGAAACATTAAAAGGGTATTTTACCAAATAAGAATGCAGGAAAGACAAGCAGCAGTAAAGTGCTTAAAAGCATGGCACCCCAGTCCGTAATCTAAACTTCAGATCTTAGGCAACTCAGTCAGAAGAAAAGTGAAAACCCCATTGCATTATTATCGAATTGGAACCAGATTCAGGACTCAGCAGAAAACAAGTTGTTTTTGTTTTTTTTTATAATGTTTGCATAAGCACTGTTTGCACAAATCTTTTTTTTTTTTAACTTGCCATTTTTCCCCCTTCTGGTCCCCAAGTACTGCACCTTCAGGAGATGCCTGTGGTGTCTGCCCCTGCAACCTTCATCTACCTGGAACTCTGCTGAACCCCCATGTAGCTGTGGATCTGCCCTCCAGGCAGGGACGAGGTGGGGCCCGTACACCCCAAACTTCTGTGTCTTCGTTGGGTCAGATGTGGGACAGGCAGGCAGGAGCTTCAGGGTCTGCACCAGGTGCGCTGTCTGCCAAGTGCCTGGAGACCCATTTTCCCTTTATCTCTGGTGTGGCATGCACCCTGTCATCAAGACATCACTGCCAATGTCCGCCATGCTTGTTCCCCAGCAACACAACTGGATGCTTGCCCTATCCCAGACCTCTGCCTGGGGTTGGTTAAGCACCAAGCTACAACCCCTCTCCCTCCCCGGAATAGGTGAGCAGTACCTGGGATGCTCAGCCTCCTTCCCAGGCCAGCCCTCCAGCTCCCCGGGCTCATTCCCTAAGCCGAGTCATCGGCACCACAAACAGTAGTGCTACTGCTGTGCCGGCGGACCAGCTGCAGAAAGCTTTTTGATAACACTGTGTAGTGCTGTTTGCACAAAATAAGGATGCTTGTACTGTCAGTTGCCATTTTTTGATATGTACATTTTTCTCTATTTGTATTGAATAAAAAGGTGAATGAAAGTCAGCAGTGGTTTGTGATGATAATGTGCAGATGAGCTAATCCTTTGGATTGCCTCTACTATTCCAAACAATAACTTGTCTGTTGTTTCTTTTTCTGTTTACCCTGACACTCATTCAGAGTGTGCTTTTTAAATTTATTTTCTTTATTATTATTTCCCATGGCTTACATTTCTTCCTGTCTCTGTCATGGACCCCCTCCCTCCTCCCTTGCAGACCAGTATAGGTACCAGCACTTTTTCCATGGCTCACATTTCTCCCTCTGTCTCTTTGTCTTGGACCCCACTCCCACAAACTGAAACTCTCCTTATATCTGCCATGTCCTGCTCTGCCTCACAGAATAAAAGATGCACAATTCAAAGAGCTACGAGTTTCATTCAGAATTCACTTTTAGTTGTAGGCTACAGCTAAAAGCAAAGAAGTGTGAATGGATCTAGGCAGTTTAGGAATCCTTAGCGTTGGGAGCTGCTTAAAGACTGGGCTGGCAAACAGCTGTTTCCAGAAGTGTTAACTACCTGCTGGCCATGCCATTAACCAGCCCCTAATGCTTGGCATCTCCAGGTCTGCGGAAGAGACAATGGGGAACACAAGAAGCTGAGCTAGCATTAGCAAGGAGGAAGGTATAACACAGTGGGGTCAATGTAGCTGATTTCTCATCCTTGCTATTGATAGCTTGGTATTTGGTTGCCACTTGCTGCCATGGTGTTGTTGTTGCCAAGCTGCACTACTGTGTCAGTGGTCGGACGTCTGCACCAGATCTGTAGTACAGCACTTTGCCTTTTTTCTCATGTCCCATTGTCCATGTGGGAATCCCCCAGTGTTGTGACTGGCATCTTGGTTCTTTTTTTTTTTTTTAACCTTCCTGGATGACTTTTTATTTTTAAAGACTGACCACAGCCAGTCCATGCATTCATATTTGAGCACAGTAATAGGAATCCTGCAAAGATATAGGGGCCGGCAAATGTTTTTTTTTTTTTTGAGGCACGGACATTGACATGCTTAGATGGCATTTAGCAGTGAAATCTGTCACATGTATTTTAGTTGGTGACAGGCACAAATCTGTTTTAATTGTGAATGGTTGTAAGATGTTCATCTAATTATATTTTAATACAACTAAATGAAGAGATAGCGAGGTCGCCAGAAGTGGAAATGTGCGTGCAGACTCCTATTGCTTGACTATTGCTTTTTCCTCAAGCAAGCTTAAACCTCGCAGATAAACATACTTTATTAAAGTCAGTATAACAAAATGTATATCTATGGGGATATCTTAGGGGACTTGGAGAAAAGTCCTCCCAAGGAAAGAATACTCAGACTACTATGATGTCTATATAACACTGTCTATCTAATAGGGGTCTCTTAAGCAAGGGTTAGGGGAGTTGGAGAGAAGTTCTCTAGAGGAAACAATACCCAGACTACAGTACTATGGATGCAATCAAATGGGTTAGATGGATGAGACTGTTCTTTTCAGAACTCTGTATTTGTTGCTGGCTGCTTTCTGGCTTGTAAATCTTTTCCCAAGTTCTTCTACTTAGTGTGCAGAGTGTACCCTTTGCTGCACTGGGATGGTTTGCTAGATAATGCAATATCAGACTTCCCCTTTTTTGTCCTGTCCTGGACACTGTATGTTCATGTTCCAGCTTTGATTTGCCCATCCCTGGCTGCATCTCCGGAGTTTCATCAAGCAGTAACTGTACTCGAACCCTGTGATATGACTGATGGGACACCAGCAGAGGATGCTGTTATGGACTGATCTGGGACTTAAGGAAACTGACTCAGCAGGTGTTGCTGTGAGGCAGGGATTCTAGACTACTCCCACCCATACTGTACCTCTTGATGTATTTGACACCCCCCCAGCTCAGTGCTTCTGTCACTAAAAGATGGAGATTTTGAAGTACAAAATAATGGCAGACATACTGTAAAGTCTCAGTTCCCCAAATGTTTTTTTTTTTTGTGTTACTTTCTCAGTTAATAGTGTCATACTATAAGAGTGCCTACAGTTTTCTCCATGAGCCCATGCATGCTGGACCCCATTACCCCATTTACACATAAAATGATTCTTGGGGCTAGGGAGGTTGGGTGGTATAAAAAAGGGCCCTACAGCTCCCACAGTTCAAATAGTACCCCTGACTCCAGTCTGGATGACATATACCATCCACCTTTCTTTACTCAAATGCTGGGCTCCTTGATACACAAAAGGGAGAAGGGTAGTCTTGAAAAGCAAATGCAGGCTTGTAACTTTGGTAATTTACAATATTTTCCCCCCAAATTCCCCAGCTGCAGCCCTATCAGCTCTGGACAGAGTTTGTTTACATAGGAGAGGCACTTGAGAAACTAATGAGAGGTTCTAATATAGAGTGAACTGAAGGCATAGCAGTGGGAGCCAGTTGGCTGACATGAAAAAAATCATGCAGGGGTGCTAAAAGATTGTTTTTTTTCCCTTTCCTGGGGGGGTTGTATAACAACTTGCCATATAGTTTTGTACAGCAGGGTTTTTTTTTTATTTCCTTCTAGCTGTATTGATAAGTTTGAATGCATCTGTGAGGGGAAATGAGGTAAAGTTAGTTGCCAGAGGCATGCCAGATGACTCTGGAGAGTGATTACAAGCTCTCTGTCCTGTACCACAGAATTCCCTGGCCAGTTACTAGGAGAGCCAAAAGCCAAAAGAGTCTTTTCATATTTTAAAGCCAAAAATGCCCTTTTATGTTATGTGAAAACCCTAGCTAATGACTAAAGCGATCACTCCTGCTATGTGAGACAGGAAGTAAGACAAATGAAATGTCCTCTGAAATACATAACCACACGGAAGTCCAGATCACACTGCTTTCCCAAGAGGACCCAGCTCTCAAGACACAAAGCACTGGCCTGGAAGTGATGTCATAGGACATGTGTGCCAAGAGTGGGTGGAGACTGGTTTTGGGGAACCTTGTTAACCTGTGTTTTGTGAGAGACAAGATAGTCAGGTTTCAAGACCTTGAGCGGCTAACATTAAAGGTTCGAGTCTGCCCTGACTCATCAATGTGTCCTGTGTGGTAAGCTTGCTCTACTTTGGGAAAGTTATTTTTCTTTGTGTTTCTCTCTTCTGTTCAAAGTATTTTCTTTTTATGTCTGTAGAAGTACTGTTCCCAATAGTCTTTGTGTAGTATCCTGTATTACATGTGTAAATATCTTGAAGTATTAAAATATTATTTAGTATATACTTCATGCTTCTGTGACTGAGTCCTTTAAGGTACAGATAACTGGGTCATAACTAACAAAAACTGTTTTCATCTCTGAGGAGAAGGTTTCAGTTACTATATTTTGTTTCTAAAGTGAGGTTTTCTAGACTATGACAGACAGGAGTGGGTCATTTGCCCTTTGAGAAGGAGCACTATACTGTGTGGGTAGTGGATCTAGTGGTATTCAGATCCAGAGATACCCCGAGACAGTGTCTATGCTGTGGTGTGGCAGCTACTGAAATACCCTTACATAGAAACATAGAATTTGATGGCAGATAAGGACAAGTAGGCCCATGCAGTCTGTCCTATTTCCCTACCTAGTGAAAAAGTGCTGCAGATCCTACTTTATCTCTGGCATTACCTTCCCATTTGAACCCACAGGTTAAGGTAATTAGAAAAAAAGATCCAAAGGATGAGATAACACAAAGGACCGAAACAGGGAGTAAAGACAGGGGTGGCACAAAGGGAAAGGATAAGATAGGAGTAAATAGGGGCAACGCCATCAAAACATGGAGAGACATCTATACAAATACACATAGCCTGGGGAACAAGATCCCTGACCTAGCAGCCCTGATGGCAGAAGGAGACCTGGATATGGTGGCAGTCACAGAAGCATGGTACAAGGAAAACCATTACTGGGATATTAACATACCTGGGTGCACAGTCTTCGGTAAGGACAGGTTGGGAAAAAAGGGAGAAGGGGTAGCTAGCTACATCAGGGAGGGGATCAAAGCCACTGAGATAAATGGAAATCTCGGAGCAGAGGAGGCACTGTGGGTCACCCTGGAGACAGGAAATGGCACTACTATCCGCACAGGGGTTATTTACTGACCCCCACTGCAGGGGGAAGAAATACTGTAGACAGAGTAATGGTAGAAAACATCCTTACAATGGCACAGAAAGGGGAATTGTTCTTGATAGGAGACCTAAATTTTCCAGATGTTAACTGGGACACCTATGATGCAGCCACATCCAGAAGAAGTGGTATCCTGGATGCACTGTAGGGGGCATGCCTCAGACAGCTAGTGGTGCAATCCACCAGAGAAGTGGCAGTATTGGACCTGGTGTTCACAAATGGAGACAGAATAATGAATGTGTCAGTGGGCAGCCATTTAGGGTTCAGCAATCACCATACAGTATGTTTCAAGGAAAACACAGTAGAAGAGTTGAGCCACACAAAAGCAAGGATCCTAGACTTGAAAAAGGCTGACTGCAAAAATGGGAGAATGTCTCAAGAAAACACTGGTAAAGGGAAAAGGAGGGGGTAGAGGAACAGTGGGAGAACCTCAAGACAGCCATAACAGAGGCAACAAGCCTTTGTGTGAAGCAAGTTAATAAAGCAAAAAGAAAGAAAAAAAACATTATGGTTTTCAAAAGAAGTGGCAGAGAAGGTCAGAGAGAAAAAAACAGGCATTCAAAAAGTACAAACAAACAAAGACAGACGAACACAGGAACTATGTCAGGCAAAGCAGAGGGAGGTGGGAAAAGCAGTCAGAAGTGAAAGGCGCAAGCAGAGGGAAGGATAGCCTAGACAGTAACTTAGAGAAAGAAAAAAGACCAAGGGAGGAATAGTGGGGCTAAGTAAAGGGGTAATGGGGAGTAGGTAGAGGGGGCCCCCAAAAAACTGAGATGCTAAACAAATACTTCTGATCAGTATTCACAAAAGAAGAGGTGGGGGGGGACCAGGACTAAGCAGTAGGAACACACAGGGAAGAGGAGTCGACTCCAGTCCATTCACAGAAGAGAGAGTCCTAAAGGAACTCTTGAGACTGAAAGCGGACAAGGCAATGGGGCCAGACAGAATACATCCCAGAATACTAAAAGAACTGAGGGAGGTGATAGTAACATCACTGACAGTCCTATTCAACAAATCACTAGAGGAGGGAGTGGTGCTGGAGGACTGAAGGATGTCAAACATAATACCCCTTCACAAAAGTGGGAGCAAAGTAGAAGCAGGAAACTATAGACCAGTCAGTTTGACCTCAGTGGTAAGGAAGATGATAGAATCAGTGTTAAAGGAAAGGACTGCAGAATTTCTAGAGGCCAGCAGAGCACAATTAAGACCCAAGGCAACATGGATTCACAGCAGGAAGGTCCTGTCAAACAAATCTGATAGATTTCATTGACTGTGTGATAATGGTAGTAGATCAGGGAGGGGCAGTGGACATGGCCTACCTACACTTTAGCAAGGCATTTGACACAGTCCTGCATGAAAGGTTATTAAACAAGTTGGGCAGTCTGGGAGTGGGTCCCAAGGTGGTAAACTGGGTCAGGAATTGGCTTAGAAATAGGACTCAGAGGGTGGTGGTGAATGGAGTACAATCCAAAGAGAGGGGGGTAACCAGTGGGGTGCTACAGGGTTCAGTGCTGGGGCCAGTCCTCTTTAATAGGGATGGTCCTCTTTAATGCCTTGGCCCTTTACAGGTGACATTGTGGAGGGTGTAGAAGGAAAGGTATGCCTCTCTGCCGATAGCACAAAGATCTGCAATAGGGTTGACACTGGGAGGGTGGCAGGGAGAAAATGAAAAGAAACTTAAACAAGTTGGAGAAGTGGTCAAGAGTGTGGCAACTAAAATTCAATGCAAAGAAGTACAAAATCCTGCATTAGTGGAACAAAAACCAAGGGGAGGAACACACGATGGGGGAGGTACTAACAATAATTGAACTGGAAAGGGTCTGGGGGTAGTCATAACACATGACCTAAAAGTAGCCAAATAATGTGTGAAGGCAGTGAGGAAAGATGGTGGGATTCTGGGGTACATAGGGAGAAGTATCACCAATAGAAAACAGAAGGTGGTGATGCCATTGTACAGACAGTCGGTGATACCTTATTTGGAGTACTGTGTGCAGTTCTGGAGACATTATTTCTGTAAGGAGATAAAAAGGGTGGAGGGAGTCCAGAGGAGGGCAATGAAAAGGGTGCAGGGTCTATACCAGAAGCCATATGAGGAGAGACTGAGGGGACTTAATCTGTATACCCTGGAGGAGAGGATAGAGAGGGGGGACATGATAGACTTTCAAGTACCTCAAGGGGATTAACAGAGTTCAGGATGGCAGCATCTTTCAGAAAAGATGTGTTAGAACAAGGGGTCACAATATGAGACTGGAGGAGAAGACTCAGGCAACATGAGGAAGTATTTTTTCATGGAAAGGGTTGTGGATGCTTGGAACAGCCTCCCTGAGGAAGTTGTAGGGGTAAAAATGATAGGTGAATTCAAAAATGCATGGGACAGACAGAAGGCAATCCTAGTGGTAGGAAGGAAGAGGTAAGCTGCATATCATGTAGGAGCTGGAGTTTATAGAACAGGTAGGGGATAGGAAGACTAGGTGGGCTATGCGATCCTTATCTGCCATCAGATTCTATGTTTCTATGAATCGCCAAGGTACCCCTATGTGTATCTCATGCAGTTTTGAATTCCCCCACTGACTTTGCCCCCACCACCTCTGCTGGGAGGCTTTTCCATGCCTCCACCACCCTTTCCATGAAGAAGTACTTTCTCACATTGTCCCTTAGCCTCCCCCTTTCCAATCTCATGTCATACCCTCTAGTTCTAGAGCTTCTCCTTTTCTTAAGGATGCCATCCTCCTGAACCTTATTTATTCCCTTCAGGTACTTGAAGGCCTCTATCATGTCTGGTCTCTCTCTTTCTTCTAGGGTGTACATATTGAGCATCTCCAGTCTCTCCTCATATGTCCCCTGGTGCAGGCCATGTACCATTTTGTTGCCCTTCTCTGAACTGCCTCTATTTTGCCTATGTCTTTTCTGTGATGCGGACTCCAGTACTGGATGCAGTACTCCATATGAGGTCTCACCAATGACCTCTACAGTGGCATCACCACCTCTTTTCTTCTGCTGGTGATATCTCACCCTATGCACCCCAGCATCCCACTAGCTTTCCCCACTTTCCTGGCACATTGATTGGCCACCTTCAGGTCATCAGATATGATCACCCCCAGATCTCTTTCCTGTTTGGTGACCAATAATAATTCCCCACCCATAATGTAATCCACCCCTGGGTTCCTGCACTCCAAGTGCATGATTTTGCACTTTTTTGCATTTAAACTCAGCTGCCACACTCCGTAGCACTCTTCCAGTATAGCTAGGTCCTTCCTCAGTTTTTCCACCCCTCCCAGAGCATCTAATCTATTGCAGATCTTAGTGTCATCTGCAAAGAGGCATACCTGTCCTTCCAATTCCTTTGCAATGTCACTAATGAAGATATTGAACAGGACTGGCCCAAGAACTGATGCCTGTGGCACCCCACTGGTCACCCTCCCTTCCTTTTTACCACCATCCTCTGCATTCTATCCGTCAGCCAATTTGCAACTCAGTCCACCACAGTTTGACCTAATCCCAGGCTGCCCAGCTTGTTTACAAGCCTCCTATGAGGAACGGTGTTGAACGCCTTGCTGAAGTCCAGGTAGGCCACATCCACCACTCGCCTCCCCCCAGCTCTACTTACCTGGTCACCCAGTCAAAGAAAAATCTATCAAATTTGTTTGACATGACTTTCCTGACGTGGATCTGTGTTGCCTCAGATCTTGTGCTCTGCTGCTTTAATGGTGCTCCACTGTCCTTTCTTTTAGCAGTGATTCCATAATTTAAATTAATAATTATAATAATTTAATAATAACAAATTAAATTGCAGGGTCTGAAGGGTTGAGAGAAAACTGGCAACAGTGTATGGTCTGAGACTTGGCACTCCCACTAAGGATTGTGGTCCCCTTCCTGGAAAGATGAGGGCCCAGATCCGTAGATTACCAAGAATCAGGGCTGTGCAGACCCTTTTAAAGTCCTGACAATTCTGAATAAATAACATCTTGGTCTGTGACAGCTAAAATCTTTCTCGCTTTCCCTACACCACCAATCAGCTTTCTTTTCCATTTGAAGCAGCATAAGCCACAATGAAATTCTCAGTCTGAAGCTCCTGAATAACTTCTTTTAGGCTTGCCCCCTTTTCATCCTTGGTAAAATGCCCAAACTGTTGTGCTTTGACATATTAAAACATATTTTACAGTTCCTCCACACACTTTTTCACATATCTAGTTGCATATCTGTCTTTCTGCTACAATATTTTGGTAAACAGTGGCCCCAAGAAAGGTGCTCTTCATAGGAGTTTCCCATGCCTGTAATGAGAAAGATTGTTGTCGATGAAGGTGGCATTTCTAATGGAGTAATCAATGCATGGTTGGGAGGGTTGTGGCATAAGGTCAAGGCAAAGTGCCTACAATGGCCCAACTATGCATTAATTCCCCATTAGATGCCACCTTCAGAGTGGCTTAATGCTTTTGTAACATGGTCATATTTTGTTTACTGTTTGAAGCATAGTTTCTCTATTGGTAGCTACATCAGGAACACACTGAGGTTCTTATGAGGAAATATGCTGCCTGCACTTTTCAAACTCCTAGGATCTACCTATATACATTTATTCAGCCACTGATGATCACAACAACAACCCACTGATTTGCCACAATGTCATATGAATTTGTATTTTTTTAACTCTGTCATGATTTCACACTGCACTTATTTACCTACACTGCTTAGGAGGTATCACTTTGTTGATTCTGTTCGTGCTGCAATCTCAACTGTTGAAAGTGTATCAACTGATTTACATATCTGCTTAGCTCCTTAGTCTCCTGTCGTGATTCATTTGATATCACACAAAAAGTTCTCCACAGGATTCTCTCACTACTGCACTGATTATTTACATAGAAATTCCACTCTATCTCCCTATCATGCTACACTGTGGCTGTGAGTTCCATATTCATTACCTTAACGCTGAACGGTCTACAACTTTGCTGTCTCACCAGTTTGCTCACTCCACTGTCAGCCAGACACAATTTCCTGGTCACGTCACTGCCATCTTCTGTGCGATGGTCTCAGGCACTCGGGTGGGTGTGTGGGACAGACAAGGACTTCCGTTCGGCCGGCTGTCGTCTAACCCTTGATTACTGCTCATTCTCGACTCTGTGGCACAGATTAGTACTTCATGTGAAGGTGTTGGGATAGAAGACAAGACACAAATTCCAGTTGTAGATGATGGCACTCAAACGTCCAAATATTTATTTGAATCACATAGAACAAAATAAAGCATCAGCGGACTTACAACGACAAAACAAAATCAAAACTCCAAAGGCAACATAAATGCAGCTCTAGAAAAATCTAGAAAGATGCTGACTTGACCGAGACCAACTCAAGACTGACTCTAAATAACAACTGAACTCTTTTTATAAGGAGAAACGGTCACCTGATTTGTAACTCCTCCGCTGAGCTTAGATGAGAGATATCTTTTGTTTTAAATAAATTTTCTTTTACTCTCTCATACATTATATAGATTCACACAATTCATAAGAACATAAACATTACTCTGAATTTCGTTTTGTAAAATTAATTTAGTTCATCACATTTAATCTCCTCCCACATTAAGATATGGTATAAATATTAACACACAGAGGCCGGCCGGCTCTTAGAATGGCAAGAAAGAAGGGACAGAGAGTAGGGAGGTGATGAGGTTCAGCAGTTCATGCAAGTTAAGTAAGTATTAAACAAAACTTAGAGATTTAAACAAACACCATTTCCCATCTACTATCTGAACTTTATAAAGGAGGGTCCAGTCATTCGAATACTGCATCCAGTGTTATAAAACCAAATGCTCCTTTTTATAAATTTCCTTGAAAGATGAGAACTGCCAAACCTTTTAATTTAACAGAAAAAAAAATAAACTATTCATTTATTTTATGTAAAGGAGAGGTTGCACTATGCTACATCGTAGACTGACAACATTGTCTGAATATGAAGTGCCGCATTGAGACCGCCAGCCTTTATTAACCCCAACCGGCTGGAATTATTAGCAAGCAAAGTTTAGAGTCTGGTCCTGGAGCCAAAGCAGTAACAATAAGAGGCACAGACCGAGGGGTTCCTTAAAAGAAAAGAACTTTTTATTCAAAGAAAACGAACCCCCGGTGATGTCCTGAGTAAATTTATGGTAAAAACTATTCTTTAGCCCTCTCGCACATTCGAGAGGTAAAATGATAATTGAATACGCACAAAAGGATAGTGGAGACAAATCTCCCTAGTGAGAGAACACCAAAACCAGGGGAAGGACAGGATTTCCCCACAGTGTATTCCACCTCGCATGTTCGTGAGGGCATAGCAAATAAACAATACGGACTGAAAGTAAGTCTCCTGTTCAACGGAACAGAAAATAGAGGACGGGAATTTTAAAAGGTGGCAGGTAGAATCGGATAATTTAAATTACTCGCCACTTTGGATTACTGAACGTGGGGGGGGGTTGTCTCGGGAGCTAGACAAACAAAAGCATTAAAAACACAGGGAAGCAACTACCCTCGGGAAGCGTGATATGTAGGTGGCCAGTCTACATACATGCAAGGAGGGTAATTGATTTCTCCAAAAAAAAAAGATATTAAAAGTGTGCTGTTGTGCAACAGACTTGGAAGGGGGGGGGGGGTTACATTGAAGACAAAAGTTGCCAGCTCCAGAAACAAAGCGGGGAAGTTATTCTCTATTACACTTCAGTTTGGGGACGGCATTATTGATAAATTAATGCCATCTCCAAACTATACCATGTGATCCTTTGCAACCAATTGCTTAGCTTCTTTTACTGTGACTGATCTTTGCCATGTTACAAGGTTGCTTGGAAAGCTTTAGCCTGACTGCCCTTTTTCCTTGTTGTAGGGAGATGATTATTTGTGTTGGTGGAGTTCACCTCTAAAACTTTCAATCAAATGGTGTAAGGCAATGAGGAAAAGTAAGTACTCATATTTCCAATTATGACATTTATTAAACTTACCTGTAGTTATGCAAGCCACAAAATAAGCATGCTAGTGTTTTCATGGCTTCTAATCATCACTCATTTCAGGACTTTAGTGGTCCTGTGAATACATATTTAACAAATCAGCCACGTACAGTATCTTATTAATTAAAATCATGTTATTCACAAACTCTTCTACATCCTGAAAACAGTCCTGAAAAGTCCCTGCTATGAATGCTTACATGCTGTCTCAGGCCATGTGGTGTTAAAATGAACTTCTTATTGTGATGCTATACAAGTCGCCTTTCCCATTTACCATTGAAAAGTAGTGTCACAAAAAGAAGTTAATAAGCTATCATTTTAAACTGCCAGAGTAAACAATATCATGTCTCTACTTAGACAAGGGTATCAACAAGAACAAAGAGACATAGAAGTTCAATGTGGTGTCCTCCAGTAGGCAGGATGTGGAGACATGTCCTGAAGCTCCGAGGTGCATATAGTTAAGGGTAATGTTAGGAAGCACTTCTCCCAGAGGGTGGTGTACCTATGGAAGAGCGTACCAGAGGAGACAGTGGATAAAAAGACAGTACGTGGATTTAATGTACTGTAAGTCTGGGCACATTTCTGCTTACCATTAAGGGGATTGCAGTGTTCCCTAGGTGGTAGAGTGGGTATAGAATCTCTCTAAATAGAACATGTTGCACAGCATAGATTCACCCCTGCTTATGACATGGTAGTAGGGCGTGGAGATAATGAACTTGGAGTCCCTTCCAACCTTAACTTACTATGTTCCTATTTATGTAACTTATTTTAAATGCAACAATACATTGTATTTGCACCCACATAACATTTATCACAAACATACCATGCCACATTTAAAGGATTTCTATATTCCAGTTTGGAAAAACACAGACTTTTGGTGCATTGCAACTAACTCTGTATTACTTTAACTTACTAAATTGCCTACTCATGTCATTTACCATCACCGTCACATGCCAAATATAAAGAAGATGGGAAGCACTGTAGCAATACCAAATCATATTTGCCTACCTGATGTTCCTTTTCTGTACATAACTCACATTTATGTCTTCTGCCTTCCTAGTTGTTATAACTGGCTCTACATGTAGCCCTTTTTTTGCTGTTATAGATACTCCAACCAGTGACATCCTCAGCTGCAACTGGTCAGTGGCTCCTGACAGTAATACTGTTACTTTCACAAAGTACAGGTTGTTGCTTCTTCAGCAAAAATTTAGCACAGTGAATCAGGTAGTGACACAATGGGTGTGAGGGGTACTGACATCACAGCTGGTTTCAAAGACAAGAGAGGCAGAAAATTAAAGGAAAATCTAATTTAGGCATGCTGCAGGGCTTTCCTTACCCTTTAAGGAATATGGAACAACCAAGGGTGTGATGCTAAGATGTAACAGCTTGCTTAGGAAGGTGTGCCATGAAGCAAAGCCGGGTACCTTACACCACGTAAGCAATAATACCTTACATGGTGGGTGTTATTGGGGTATAACGGACTACCAAGGGGTGTAATATCCCATAACACCCACCCTGGAGGGTATTATTGTGATTAGAAAATGGTCTGAGCTTCAAATTTAAAGTACAAACTTCGAAAAATTAAAAAAATAAAATAGATACAATTTAGTAAAAAAGTATGTTTATTGTAAAGAAGTCCCTCAACTGGCATAATTGCCAACAATTGCAAGTAGAGGGTGATGGTGTTTTATTGTATTAGTTTTGTTACTGTGTCATCATCCCCACAACCATTCTTCCCTAACATTAGCGTTAGTGGCTGATTGCTTTTAAACCAGTAAATTTGTATTATTTTTTTCTCACTACAATTTGTGGCTGATTGCTTTTATTTGTTTAATCCTGCCAACTCCCCACCCCTGCATTTGCTGTAGTGTGCCTATCTTTGGTCTGGATAGGTAGCGAGCGGACCCCCATACTGTGAAGCTGCTCAGGAGGGATGGGAGGTCAGAAGCAGAACTTTGACAGAGGTTGATCGAGCTGGTGTAAGAAAAGAAAAGTAACTCTGAAGAAAGTGGTAGATTCCTGGATTAAGTGATCGGTGGGGGGTCAAACGGTGAATGCTAAACTGTGGGCAGCTGTATTAAACTGAGACACAGTTGCTTGGAGTAGTGCTGTTGCAGGACAAAGGCAATGGTCACAGTTTTAAATACATTGCCACCATTGTCCATAGACTGTGATGGGTTACACGAGCAGCTCCAATGGAAGTAGGCAGCACTACCCACTGGTCATTTTAGCAACTGAGCTTCATTTTCTCCACAGCTGTGGAGAGTGTAGAATTGTGAGTGTGATTCCTGACAGGGGGACATTGGCGGCTAGTTAACTGCTCGCTTAGCAAGAGGAAAAAAATGGCAGCTGGCCAGTTTGAAAATGTGGGGAGCCCAAGGATACCTTATGTAATGGGGCACGCCAAAGAGACACTTGTTTTTTGGCTGGGCACTATTGAAAAATAAATGCATGCCTGAATATGACTTTCAGCCAATCTGCATGCTTTATTTTTCAAGCCCATTTTCTAACCAAAAAGTGAGACTATTCCACAGAGATACACAGCTTTTAGTATGTTCTTGTTATACAATGAATCTATTATACAGGCTTTTGAAAATGAGAAAAAAGATAACATTTTGAAAAAATTTTTATGAACGGGTGCTTGCTGGAAGGTAGTGTTTCCATAAAGGGAGACATACACTTTCACTAGTTTTCCAAAAGGGATGTGTAGCCCCTGGTTGATTCCAAAAGTGTCTTTATGGGTGAGATTTTTTGTAGTCATAAAATGGACACAACTCCTACTAATGTCAGGTGAGATTTTCCAAAGTCATAAAATGGATGCAACTCCTAGTTATGTTTATGTCACAAATTGCCCCGTTATGTCTAGACCATATTCTATCTTGTTGGAGCTATACAAAATGGATTTATTTGCAGCATTTGTAGCTGTTTTATAGTACTTTGCATCCAGTTTGGGAGACAAAAAAAGGCTAGACCAGGTTACACACAGTCTGCAAATTGTGTCCAAGCACATTTATATCTGAACTTTGCAAACTGGACATAACTAAGTCACAGTTTTGAAAATTGGATATGGCTATGTCCTAACTTTGAAAACTGGACATAATGGCAAATTGTCTTGTGTCCAAAGTTATACATTAGAAAACTGCATCTAGGCATAGGCTTTGAAAACCCCACCTATTTAACTGTTGTTCTCAACTTGCAGTGATAGGGTTAACAGCCCAGGAAGCAACTGTTAATTTCAGAGACAAGGCCAGATTTTCAAAGCGTGGTGCAGGGCTTGTGTTAAGCCATGTGCCACAACACTTAGGTTCTGGCAGTGCGCCGAACCCATTTGCTGCAAATGCACCCAGTTTCACAATCTCGGGTGTAGTTGCAACAGGTTTCCTGTTTTACAGCAGCTAACACCAAATATCTGTCACAAGCTCCATATAAACAGCCCCTGGGATTGCCACAAACTAGATAAAAAAAAGTTGTCTAACTTGTGGCACCTGCCGCATGGGATCAAAAATACCATTAGATTACCACAGGCCTGGTGTGCTGTATCACTGGCACACATGGGGCTTGTTGCAATGTAAGTCTTTTGAAAATCCAACCCTAGAAGTAGGGAAAAAGAAAGTTTTCAGTTAGCAGCTAGCTTTAGCCCGTGAGTGCATTCTGCCAGAGAGTCAGAGCAGACAGAGATAGCACTGTGCAGTTCAAGTGTTATGCAGGACAATGTACACACATACTGCATTTCTGCCACTATAAATATCACTCTTAACATATTTGTATGTGTGTTAGACCACATAAAGTAGAATTAGATTTGAGATGAGGCTCAGTGTCCTACACATGACTGGTACTGCTTATTACATTAATTCATATTTTAATGACAAATCCAGATATTTTATTTAGTGCTCTGAAACCCTTGGTCTTGTGCAGCATTAAAAATAAAAACAAGTCTGAAATTAAAGAAAAATATTTATTTATTTATTTTAGTAAATGAACATGCAAAAATTAAAAAAAACAAATACCAGAGACACAAATACATATCTCAAAAGTACAGTAAGTGCTAAACAGACTGTGTACTGTAGGTACTAGGCAACCCCAGAGGCTGTACTATTTTCCTGAATCCTCTCCAAGCAGTCTGGAGCTAAAGTGGCATAAGGCAGGCTGAGAGATTACCCTTCTGTATCAGGGTCACCTAGCTGGGTGTCCCTGAGGTTATAATAAAAAGTGTGTATAGCTGAACCTGTGACTAGTTGCTGTTGCGGATCAGAAAATTACACTTTAAGTAAATTATGGTACTGCTGGTTGTTTTTTGTCCCCGCTGAGTACTGACTATAAGTGTAACAAGCTCTGGCATAGCCACTAGGGCCGTAAATGCATTAACTAGATAAGGGTGTTTCATGGGCTTAAACATAAACATGTCTTGCCATTGTATACACTAACTGAATCAAAGTACGGTACATTGAGAAAGGGCAGATATAGAAATAATGCCACAGTCTGTAATACAGTTGCCTATTTGTTGCACATTTTATTCTATGCACTGTTATAACAATCTACCCAACAGAACAGGGCCATCATATACATGAAGATGCTGTACCTTAACTGCAAACACTGCTGAGACAACTATATGTTGTGTGATAAACACAATGTTGAGACATGTTTAGGAATACATTTGACGTGTTTAATTGATTTTGTTTGAGATTGCTCTACAGTACACACACACACACACACACAATTAGAAAAATATAAAAGTGCATATACCCAAATGTCAATGTAAATTTTATACATTTCATTATAAGTTGTTCTCTTGAAGGAAGATCTTACTGTACAAGGCCTAAAAATGGGTGTTGGGTAAAAGTAAACTGGGGTAGGTGTGTTATTGAGGGTATTGCATAGTTTATCTTTTATTGCTGCTCCACCCCAGGCATACACAATATGAAAATCAGCAACCCCTTGATATGAAGGAATAGGAATTAGTTAGTACAAGGACAGAAACAAGTAGGAGATTGAGTGAGTGGGTAGACAAGCATGAGTATGATAAGTCAAACCATATTTCAAAAAGTCTCACTATTATGTCATTTTTTACACATGTGTCTGCATAGTTGACAGTTTTTGCAAAAAGATAATAACAATGGGAGTTATGCCACATAACACATAATTTAAGTGAGAATGAAGTCAATAAAAATAGAACAAAGTGAAATGGAAGAGAAGTAACTATAAAATGAAGTGGGGGGGGGCAAATGCAGAGCTATTCCAGTGGCAACAAGTGATGTGTTCAACTGCTCTGCATCTGAGGTGGGTGCACAGGCAAAAATAACATATGGTAATAAAGAAAAATAAACAAAATATAGCTCATCGCAGAGCAGATTCGCAGCCGCACAAATGTCCATGGCTGAGACGTTTCTGAAACAAGCAGTAGAAACAGCCATGCCTCTGGTTGAGTGCCCTTTCACTTCCCCAGAAGAGGATTATTGTACTTCTGGTAACAGAAAACAATGCAGTTTGCCAATCATTTAGATAGGCACTGTTTTGAAACTTCTGTGCCCTGTCTTTTGGGCACAACAGAAACAAACAGCTAATCGGACTTACGAACATCTTTAGTCCAGTTAGTGTAGTAATGCAAAATTCTGTGCACATCCATAGTGTGCAGAAGAGCCTCCCCCTGATTAGAGTACTCAGGAAAGAATACCATCAGTTGAGTTGTCTGATTCAATGTAAACTCAGAAACCACTTTAGGTAAAAACTTAGGGTTTGTATGCAGAGCTACCCGGTCTCTGTGGAAAATCAAGTAAGGTTCCTTACACACCAGGGTCTGATGCTCTGAAATTCTTTGAGCTGAAGTAATAGCAACAAAGAAAGGCACTTTCCAAGACAAATAGTGCACAGCACAATTTGCTGCCCGTTCAAAAGGAGGCAAAGTAAGTTTTTCCAAAACAAAATTCAAGTCCCACTGGGGGACTGGATTATGAATCGGTGGTTTCAGATGGAGAATTCCTTTCAGGAAGGTTTTGAAAATCTCCAACTGAGCTATGGTTTTGCCATCCATAGGGAGATGGTAGGCCGAATCAGCAGACAGATGGACCTTCAAAGAAGAATAGTGGAGACCGAGATCTGAAAGATGTAAGAGGTACTCCATGATCTGGGGCACCGGGCAAGAGCAAGGGTCCCAACCCTTGAAATCAGCCCAAATGGATAATCTTTTCCATTTCATGGCATAAGTAGTTTTGGTAGCAGGCTTTGTGGCCTCTACGAGGACCTGGTCCACGAGGGCGGAAACTTCAAAGCATGAAGCAGCTATGTCCACAGGTGCCACGCATGCAGGTGGAGAGATTTAAGGCCTGGATGCACCAGTCTGCCTTGCTCCTGAGTCAGAAAATCGTGGCAGAGAGGCAGAGGTACTGGGGATTCTATCAATAGCTGTTGAAGCAGAGGGAACCAAATCTGATGAGGCCAAAGAGGGGGCTGTTACAATCATGTGAGCCCCTTCCACCTGTAGCTTCAGGAGAACCCTCTGAAGCACTGGGAAGGGAGGAAAGGCATACAAGAACCTTCCTGTCCAGCAAGGAGGCAGCACGTCTCACCAGAAAACACCATGCTTGGGCATGAACAAGCAAAAATTGGGTAGTTTTGCGTTGGATGGGGAGACGAAGAGGTCTTTCACCGACTGACCCCACAGGTCGAATAAACTTTTGACCACCTCTTGATTTAGCTCCCACTCATGAGCCCTGACAGTGGTGCAGCTGAGACTGTCTGCCAGGATATTACTGATGTCCGGCACATGGACAGCAGTCAAGCAGAGGTCATGCTGGACTGCCTAGTACCACACTCGCATCACCTCCCAGCATAGAGGGTACGAGCGAGTGCCTCTCTGTTTGTTCAGGTACCAGACCACAGACATATTGTCAGTCTGAACCAGGAGTGTCCCTGGACATGGAAGAGGGTGGAAGGCCTGGAGAGCATACAGCACTGCCCTCATTTCTATCACATTGATGTGTAGAGACACTTCCAGCTGAGACCTTGTTCCCTGGGTCTGGTGGTCTCCTAGGTGGGCTCCCCAGCCTTAACATGAAGCATCCATTGGTAGGAGCAGGGGGTTGAAAGGGAACCCCCATGGAGAGATTGGACAACTCCTGCCACCAAAAAAGATCCTTCTTCATGTGCCCAGACACTAGGACCATGTGGTCCAGGTTGTCCAGCCGCTGATCCCATTGGACACGATGAGTTCATTGGGTCACTCTCATATGCTGTCTGGCTAGAGGAACTATAGGGATTGCAGCTGCCATCAGCCCGAGAAGATGGAGGATTGACCGGACTATGGTCCAGCATGAGTTGGTCACTAATCTGGCCTGTTCCTGCAGGGTCTCTGTTCTGTCCAATGGGAGGAAGGCCCTGCCCTGGACTGTATCCAGCACTGCCCCAAATCAATTGTAGGCACTGGGGGGGAGAGGTGGGACTTGGGATAGTTGACTGTTATTCCAAGTCTGGAAAAGAAGTCCAGGGTGAAGGAGAAGGACTCCCTCAGACTGCTCTGCAATGTGGCTGACAGAAGCCAGTCATCCAGATACAAACGCAATTAGATCCCGCTACAGCACAGGGCCACAGCCACCACTGCTAGGCACTTGGTAAAAACCCTAGGTGCTGAGGATAGGCCAAAAGGGAGAGCCTTGAACTGGTAATGTTCCCCCAGGAAGGCAAACTGAAGAAAGCGGCAGTGGGCCTGGAAGACAGGGATGTGCAGGTAAGTATCCTGCATGTCCAGTGTACAAAGCCAATGGCCCTTGTAGAGCACAGGCAGAAGCCCCTGGATGGTGAGCATGCGGAACCTCTTGTACCTAATGTACAGGTTGAGCATGCTGAGGTCCAAGATGGGTCTTAGGTCACCCATCTTTTTGGGCACTAGGAAGAAATAGAAGTAGTACCCTCTTCCTATCTGTGCTGAAGGCACGGGCTCTATGGCTGACTTTTGCAGAAGTGCCTGGATCTCATCCCTTATCAAAGACAGGTGCCTTGAAGGATAATGGGAGAGGCCTGGGGAGTTGTCCGGAGGCCTGTCTAGGAACTCTATGGTGTGACTTCTTGCTATTAACTGAAGGACCCAGGAGTCCATGTCCTGTGACCCCAGAGGGAAAATTCCCCCCCCCACTGGTTCCCCCAGAGGATCTGGAGGAGGCAAGGGAGTCCTCCATGAGTCAGGAGGCTGAGGGATGGGAGCTGGCAGCTCCTCCGGTGGGGGGCTTCTGGGACTTGGCAGGAGGAGTAGGGTTCCTGATGCTGGATACCAACATTTGGCCTGGTGTTTGGCAGGGGTCTCTTTTGTATGGTGTTTCTATTGCTGTCGAAAAGGCTACTTGCCTTTGTCACTCCCTCACTACATGAAGTGGACATCACGGATGGATTTATGGTCCTGCAATTCAGTGATAATATCCTTGGCGTCACCTCCAAATAACATGAATCCCCTGAAAGGGGCATCCAGGATGGAGGTCTGGACATCTTGTGCCAGACCAGCAATCCTGAGCCACAAATGTCACCTAATGCAGACAGCAGAGGCTGTGGTGTGAGCAACTGAGTCTACATTCTGTCATAAGTGGCCAGGAGGGCATGACGACAGAAGATTTTAGCCATTCTTATTGTCTTGGCAATCTCAGCCTTAAGCTCCTGTTCCTGGATAGCTTCCAACTTGGACTCAAGTGAGGCCAGGGAAGATTTCTGGTAGGAAACCATATGAGCCACATAATTAAGGAACCTGAGGGAGCAAGTGGAGGAGGAGGAATTGATCTTGCAATCAAAATTGTCCAGCTGCTTAGACTCCTTATCAGCAGGAGACATGCTCAAATGTTTAGGTTTAGAGAACAAGTCATGGGAAGCCGTGATAACAACCGAGTCTGCATTAGGATGGCCAGTAAGGTGTGTGACTCCATCTGGGGAGTGGTACATCCTGTCTGCTGTTTTTGAAACAGCCAGAATGGAGGAAGGCTGTTGTCAGACGGTGGATGTCAGGTCTTTATGGGGCCCAGTCCAATGCAGTATGGGCACAGGATCTGTGTCAGTCATGTCTAGATGCTCCGCAAGCCTTTTCTGCTTTGGATCCTGTTCCTAGATAGGCCAGCCACAGGCATTTTGTATAGTTATGAAGAGTTCTGCAAAGGAAGGGTCCTCCGGAGGGGACTGTGGGGACTCCTTAGACTGGGGCTCTATAGGTGTATGCGTACCAGAGTTGGAGGACGAATCAGAGTCAGAGTCTGAAGAGTGCCTGCTGGGGGTCTGAACTCTTTTTTAGATGAGTGTCCCAGGTTTTATCCCTGACCTGGTGTCTAGAGCAGCCTTCTCCAGAAAGGTGGGAATCCACAGGAGAGGCTGATCTAGGGGTCGGAAAGGAGGTGGGAGTAGAGAAACTGCCACTGGTTTCTGACAGTCAAGCTCCAAGGCTAGTTGAGTCCTGGCCTCTTGAATAAGGTTCTGAAACACTGCCTGGATAACAGCCTGAGGCTGCTGTGGAGGCAGAGGCTGCGGCTGAGGAGGAGGTGGTGGAGGAGGCTGGTATAATGGATAGCCCGGCATCTGACATTGAGAGTATCCATGAGCCTGATAGGAGTAGAGAAAGCCAGAAAGAGCATACCCTTGATTAGACATAGCCCGTTGTGGAAATCACGTGATGAGCTCTGGCTAAGAAGATGCTCTTCCAAGGGCTCTGTGAGCTACTACTATAAAATGGGGAAAAGACTCATCAAATTGGCAAATTTCCCAGTAAAAAAACAATATCTCATTAGATCTTGGCTCTGGGAAATGAAATATTGAATACCAAATAAAACGGATGGACTACAACTCGTCTGGGACAAACTCGCCAACCGGACTTCCATCAAAGTGCCAAAAACAAAACCCAGCGGATGAAACAACCACAGTAGAACTCATTGCTACAAAACTGGACCTTATACTATCAGACCTGACAAGCATGAAATTCACACAGGGCGAGATGGCATCAGTCCTAGAATCTTTTAAAACTACACTCCCCAACCTAACAACAGGTGTGTCAGACATGGAAGCTTGTATAAGTTCAATAGAGAACCAACAGCTTAAGGAGAGCAGAGAAACAGCCGATATGAGGAACAAGCTGGAAGAGTTAGAGGACAGGATCGAGGAACAAGAAAGCAGGGCCAGAAGCAACAACTTGCTTATAGTTGGCATACAGTATAAAGCAGAAGGACCGAACTTACCGGCATTCGTTTAGCACCTACTACAACATGTTACGGGACCACCAGAGAGGGGGACAGAATATATGATTGAAAGAGCACACCACTCCTTCAGACAAAAAACTGCCAAAGAGGACAAACCCAGAGCAATAATCTTATGCTGCATCTATCTCCAGGACAAGCTGCACATAATGTCGCAGGCAAGACAGAAAGCAGCACTGGACTGGAACGTTAAAAGATTCCATATCTTCAGCGATGTGATGCCCATGGTAAGGGACAAACAAAGGGCATATCAAAATATCAAAAGAACACTAGCCCAAGCCAAAATCCCTTACTGTATGCTTCATCCAGCCAGGCTGGTTGTCACAACTCAGACAGGACCTCAAGAATTCCCCAATGCCGAGACCGCCTTCAGGGAACTGCTGAAGTTGCTCCCAAAACTATTAACCCTGCACAACCACAACAATGCAACCCATCATAAAAAACTGGGAGAATTTAAATTGCCAGCACGCAGCATAAGCCTCTCAAAACATTTATAATGCAACCAAATCAAGAACAACAAATCACTGTCCTTACCTTCTGACACTCTAATGTTACATCGGACTGTCTGTGAGGATGCTTTCTAAGCAGAAAGTCACAGGAAAATCCATACACTCTCAAAAAACTGCAGTCGGGACCACACCCATGACCAGAGCTAAGGAATGTAAGATGTCGGACACAAACATGGACGCAAAGTTTTTATGGGCTTTCTTCTCCAACCCCACCAGGATCTGTCTTTGTCCATGGAGCACCACGCCCAGTACTCCTCACGGTCAATCTCATCGCTCCACCCAATGGCATCACCCCACACTCTGCCGCAAGACAATCACCAGCTGACCCAAATGAGAAAGTGAATACAGTAGAAGGGAGAGACTAAATGTCAGAAGGCTGAAACACAACAATGGCCAGTAAATCTTACACCGAGGCAACCACTCACCATGCTCTGTGGGGCAGATGCCAAGGCTCAAACCTGGAAGATCTTGCTGCATGATATCTTGCTGCTCTCCCCATCCTGCCTCTTCCTGACCACGGGGACACCACTACAAATGGAGCTCCACCAGCAAAGTGACCAGGCACTGAATAGTGCCAGAAAACTTGCCTCTGGACAACTGTGAGTCGCATACCACGAGCTCCAGGAATACAAGTTTGGTGACAGGGGGAGACCCCAGATAAGGGAAAAGATAAACAGACTGCATCGGATCACTGCATAATACCTAACTGAGAACTTTTATCTAATAATAACATGCGAGGGGAGGTTAAGGGGCTTTGGGAGAATATGGGGGGGAGGGGGGATCAGAATGAACAGACTAACACTAAGATCCAAATACAGGCTAATACCATGTGTGCTTACAGGGATGGCTGGAACAAGTAATATGGACTGAGCCACAATCCGCCTCCCCTCTAGTGCAGACCACAGCTGAGCCATAGCGGTTGCAGTGCCAGACCCCCCTCAACCCCCACTGGGACAGGACATAGACCCTATGGTCAGGGCCCAGGGTATATCCGCAGGGGAGATCAACATACAAGACAGCCCCAGGTCGATGCACATTTAGCCACACAAAGCAAGGTATCAAATGGCAATGTCAGTCATGTACTGTGTTGAACACTGCATCTGGGACTTAATGGGACATACAGGGGAGGAGAGAATTGCAGGTGTCGGTGGTCTGAACCTTGACAACCACAAACTATAATCACCAAAGAACGATAAGCACCGGGTAGAAAGTGACTGAGGCGCACAATCCGAATGAGAATTCATGAACAGGGAGGTGGATCACACACTGGGCAGTACACACTAAAATGCAAAGGGAGACCAGATCCCCTGGCAGCAGGACTATACGTTAAGACAGGAGCTCCCTCATTGCAACACCTTGTGTCATGGCAAACTAACACAACCAGTGCACCAGTCAAATGATAGAGAGAAACAGGGAGGGACCCAGATGACCCACAATTCACAGAGGCAAAGCGGGGGGGGAGATACCTTCAAAATGCCTAACACCACAGGCAGAAATGAACACATTCTACAACTTTGCAAGGGACAAAAAGCCAAGGTAGACAGAAGGCTCCGGGGAACTACAGCAAAAGACTCAGGTCCCCCAGCAGCTTTTACTACTGTTAACCTTCAGGCAGAAAGGACTGAGGGAACATCCGTAGCTCATAACCATACACACTGAGCAGAATGGTAGCACATGCATGGGAGAATGTATGCAAGGGCAGCAGATGGTTGGAGATGGGGGGGGGATAACTGCCCGGGGAATAGAAAATGTGGAAATTCAATTGGAAACGCACTAGAATAACAAACCCACTACCAAAGGCTAATTTGATGATCTAAATGGAACATAATTGGTACATAATGCTCACGGGCCAGGAGACGCCCTCATGAGAGCCAGGAATGGACCAGCTAATGTAAGGATCCACCCATGCCTGTGGAACACCCGGCCCAACCAAAGTCAGGTGTCAGGCATCGGCAACCCTCATCGTAAGAAAACTAACTTAACAACCACTGTTGACAACCAGGGCAGAGTTGCACTACCAATTATATTGTATTGTAGAATAGTGATTTTTGTTGTATGTATTAGAACACTAACCTCCTTTGACATGTGGTTGCAAGGATCAACACAAAACCTCAAGACAACTCACCTCTTATCTCAGGGACTGACTCCAAGTGGCAGAGGGCCAATCACTACCCATAAGGCTAAAAACAGAGTACACACTAACATCAGTAACCGTCTGTGTAACAACACCTCCAACATAGCACACCACGGCAAACACAAGCAACAAAGACACAAGGATGTCTAGGGCAGGGTATAATACCATAACCTGGAACATTAAGAGGGGCCAGACAAAGGAGAAACTCTACCAAATCCTATGCCACTTAAAGAGAGACAACCCCAGCATAGCCTTCAAACAAGAAACACATACCGCCCATTAGCAAGCCCAGCAGTGGCGCAGAGACTGGGTAGGGCAGGTCTATGCAGCAGGTAATGACAATAAATGGGGGGGAGGGGGCACAGTGATCCTGATAGATCACAAAACCCTCTTTTCCATAAAAGAACAATACATAGACCCACGGGGCTAGATTATTAGTGCTGGTAGGCACACTCGCTGGAACAGACATAGTACTGGCATTAATATACAGTCCTAAAGAGGAGGAACCACAAATATTTGCCTCATTCCTGGCCGCTCTGATGAAGCACAACCAACTGCCTCTCATACAAGCAGGGGACTGGAACACAGTCCTGGACCCCACACAGGACAGATCCACGGCATGCAGGTGTGGCATCTCCCCCAACTTAAGTGCTATTAGAGAGCTACAGGACTCACTAGGATTCATTGAGGCCTGGCGGGCCCTGCTGAGAGGGGCTACACATTCATATCACCAGTACACTGTTCATCCTCCAGACTAGATTACTTCCTGGTCTCACCAGCAGTGTTCACGGACATTACACAGTGTGACATTCAAACCAAGGTGGTCTCAGATCATGCCCCAGTCAAACTCTCCTTCACCCCGACTAATTCAGCTGACAAGGATAGAATCTGGAAAATGACAAACAATCTCTTAAAAGACCAAACCACACTTGACAAAATCACAGCATGCACAAAAAACTTCTTCACAAAGAGCACAAACACCGTGGAAAACTATCCTACATCTGGGGTTCCTATAAATGCACTATAAGGGGGGAACTAATAAGATTAGCGAGCTCTAATAAAAGAAAGAGAGATCAAGAAGCTCTTCATCTACTGCAACAAATCAAGCTACAGGAGAGAACTATATCCAAAACCTCACCAAAGTAGGACTGGATAAACTTAAACATCACCAGGGTGCAATACGGGCAACTTTTACGGGAACAGGCAGAGTCCATGTTACTAAGGGCCAGAGTGTGTTACATAGACCATGGTGAAAAAGCTGGGAAGCTCCTTGCTATTAGACTTAAGCAGCAAGAAACCTTTAAAACTAGTTTGACACTCGAACTCCACCAGCCTGCTCACTAAACCCAGAGATATTGCCACCACTTTTGCACAATATTACCAAGAACTATGTTCATTGGACACCATGACACAAGACTCATACATCCAGAACTTCTTTGAAAAGGCTAATCTGCCAAGGCTTACTCGGGACACACTCGACAATCTGGGAGCCACCATAACATAGCCAAAAATAGAACAGGCAATAAATAAGCTAAAATATGACAAGGCTCCTTGACCAGATGGCAACCCATCCAATTTCTACAAAAAGCTCACTCGGCACATTGCAAATTCATTGTCCAAACTCTATAATGAGGCGCATGACAGACAGGCACTGGACCCCACACTCCAAGAGGCAATTATAAACTTGCTCCCCAAACCAGAAAAAATCTTGAAAGCATCAACAACTACTGCCTGATCTCACTATTCAATACGAACGTTAAAATATCAGCTAAGGTAATAGCAGTGTGCCTAGGAGCAGTATGGAGCAAGCTAATCAGCCCAGAACAAGTGGGGTTCATGCAAGGTCACATATCCTTGGACCACACGCGTAAACTGGCACACCTCATTGCGGCATCAAAAGACACTGACCACCCAGCTATGCTACTATCAATAGATGCAGAAAAGGCCTTTGATAGAGTCAGCTGGACTTTCCTATTCCACACATTGTGACAATCTGGTTTCCCCACAGCTTTCGTGGACTGGGTCAGACTCTTATACTCACACCCATCAGCCTTCATCAGATGTAACAGGGTAAATTTGGCACCACTCAGGCTACGTAGGGGAACTAGACAGAGCTGCCCGCTGTCCCCCTTCCTATTCAATCTGTACCTCGAACCATTAACAAGATGAATACTAGTGGAGGAGAAAATATGGGGATACAGGTGGGGAAACACAGGTATAAAATATCCGCATATGCAGACAACATTCTCCTTCATCTAGAAAACCCATCCGAGTTGATCCCTGCTGTGTTCAAACTAGAGCAAGAGTTTGGCCAAATAGCAGGATACAAGATTAATGTCAACAAAATGGGCATCATGCCACTCAACCATTGAAAATTAAAACAAGAAGTGACACAATAGGGAGGCACATGGTCACCAACTTCCCTCTGGAATTTAGGCACATGGATCATCAAAAGCAGCAGGCAAGTGTTTAACCTCAATCTAAACACCCAAACTACCAGCATCAAACAAAGACCTCAATAGATGGTCGGCCCTACCGTTGATGCTCTGGGTGAGGGTTAACATTATTAAAATGAATGTCCTGTCAAGACTCTTGTACCCCCTGGGCATGATGAACTTATTCATAGCTCTACACTGGTTCACAAAGCATAAGGCCACAATAACATCTCACCTTTGGAACAACAAAAAAACATGTACAGCCTACCTCAAACTTACACCACACAAACTGAAAGGAGGGCTACAACTACCAGACATATTCCTATACTACCTCGCACTAAATGCGGCAAAATTCTTATGGTGGAAGACAAACGAAGTTGCAGCATTGCAGGCAGCATACATATCACAATGGTGCACCATTGAACAGAACCTGTGCAGGCAGGTGCAAGTCAATCCCAGAGCAGTAACACGCACCCACTCTCAAAACTACCCCCCAAAACACACCCCCATTGGCACCTCACAGCTCATCATCAAGCAACTACAAAGAACACTGAAAGCTACACCACATATGATGCTAGATCAGCCAATTATAGGGAAAAATAACTTTAGGATAATGAACTAACCCATAACAACGCGACAGCTGAACATCACCATTAACACCAGACTGGATCAACTTATCCAGAACGGCGCCTTCTTTTCCTACCAAACGTTCACCACAACCTTCCCAAATACCTCAATAACCCCTTTCCCCTTCCTACAAATGCAACATGCAATTACGCACATGCTCGATCTGAGACCCTGGTGGCTGTCCGACCCCACCCCATGGGATGACCTCCAACAACTAGCCACACAAAACCACTCCATATCCCTAATATACAAATATCTGCTTAACCACACTGCTATACAGAACCAGGATTCATATCCATACTGGGCAGAAATATTCCCAGAATTGAAAGACGGTAATACCCGCCCAACCCTATGGGAAAACACTTACAAATTCATAAAATTTGACAGCCTTCATCTGATGCAGTATAGGATATTACATAACCTATATTACATGCCCTCCAAATTACATAAATTGGGACACCTATCCTCACCGCAATGCACTGGATGCAAACTAGATCAAGGGACACTAAAACACATACTATGGGACTGCCACAAAGCAAAACTACTTTGGCAAACCATTAAAAATTGCTTGAACCCCTTCTTGGGTCTGGAGTCGGCCTTCACTCCAGAAATCTGCTTGTTGGGCCTGAACCCAGACCACATCATGGGCATTCAGAAGCATCACATCTCACTTATTGCTGCCATTGCCAAAAAAAAAGCAATCCAAAAACACTGGATGGATGACTCAGAACCCTCATAGCCAGAATGGCACAACGCCATTCTAGAGGCACTAAGGATAGAAAGGACAATCTGTTCCAGAGTTAACAAGCCCCATCTCTACAAAAACAAATGGAGTTCTTTAGAGGCCATTCTGCTACTTGGATAATGGGCTAACGGACACCTCGAGTTATACTGGGCAAATATCAAGAACCGGGCTCTACCATCAAACCACCACCAACACGTAGACACCACAGGTCAAGGAGGTTTCTATTCTACTTTATTTCTACCTTGTTTGTACTGTATGTAGCTGGAGCTCTCCCGGTCATATTTGGGGAGAGCTTTATTTAACCACACAAACACAAAAGTATGTAAAGTTTATAATGTATGTATGTATGTTTTAGGTTTTGTGATTGAGAAACTTAATAAAATATGTTATTCAAAAAAAAAAGACATAGTGTCTGGTACCCCACAATATAATGGGGTTGATAATCAGTTGTTGGATACCCTGGCGAAGGGTACATTGGGTATTGTGGGGGCAGATAGCCTGGAACATTGCTCATAGGTCTAGCTTGAGGCAGAGCTGAAGGCCCGGCAGAAGGTAGGATCGATGGCCTGGCAGGAGGTCCAGAAGGACCAGGTGTCGGCCCTGTAGGGACATTCGAAGGGGCTGGCACTGGATCAGGCACAGGAATGTCTGGCACTGGAAAATTCAGCACCTGGGGGCGTGTCGGAAGGCTGTCCAACATTTGAGGAATGGCCAGAGTGCCAGACATATCCTGACCCAGTGAAGGGTCACCTGGCAAAGGATCACTTGGCGTTGGGGTGTGAGTAGAGCCTGACAGAAAACGTGCCATCGTCTGGGAAGCCAGAGTCCAAGATGGCGGAACCTGGTTGTCCAAGGGGGCATGGGTTGAGGAGGCCCTGATGGAAGGACCCTGGAAGGATTAACAGTGGGCAAACCAGGAAAAGACTGACCCAGCGAAGGAAGGGGAACCTCCAGATTAGTGCCCACCTCCAGCTCTTGATCTTCAGGCAAGCCCGGAGGGTCCGGTTGGGTCAGTGCAGGTGAGGAACCCTCTAAAAACTGTTGCGTGTCCAGCAGCTGGCTCAACTCAACATCGGGGGTATCCGGCGACCCTGACGGGAGAGCTTCAGCTGTGCGGGCCCCAGAGGAACCAGGGACTGACTTATCAGCTGCGGCCGTGCAGATGTCAGAAGAGGTAACATCCAACTTATCGGCCTGGGCCATGCAGACAACAGTGGATTTGGAGTTCAGCTTACCAGCTGTGACCATGCATTCCTTGGTGGGGCCAGGGAGTGACTTATTGATCTGGCTGCTGGAGACTGACCCTGAAGAAGATATGGGCCTAAGTAGCACAATAGGGGTTCTGTCACGCAAGAAGAGCCCTGACTGCACCATGAGTAAAGCAGGCAGGGAAGCTGTGGTCTGATCCAATGGAGCTGTAGGAGACCTGGCAGTAGGGGTAGTTACCAAAGTGGAGGCCCCTCTGGTGTCAGTGGTGCCCGATGGTCACCACCAAGTGGGTGGAAACCTATCCTGGTCTTAGTGCCTCTCCTTGTCCTTTTTCTTCTTTTTGGGTTCTGGCATTGGAGAAAAAGATTTTCCCCACAGATTCTGCAGTTTTTTCCATCAAAGCTAGGTGGTCCTCCAGCAAGTGGGCTTCAGGCTTTTTTCTGGTGCCTAATTCACATGGCCCGGTTGATGGATTGGCAAGCCGCACAGTCCTTGACCCAGTGTTTGGGGCCTAGGCAGATCATGCAGCGGAAATGCTCGCCTGCACGCAGGATCTGGGTGTTGCAGGACTTGCACTTTTCGACGCATCACCCAACTGTTTATGTTCCTGAATTGTACCTCCAACTATATCCCATGCTGTAAATTTGTCACTGTTATTTATTTGCTTCCCCTTTCTTCTGTATATTCCTCAAGATCTCTGTACTAGACCTGTTTATGTTAATCCTGTTTATATTGTATTTTACTGTGTAATTGTTTGACCTAATGTTCTGTTCTCTTTTTATGCTTAACTGGACGTTTGTGTAAACGGGCATTTTTGCTCACATACCTTTCAGTATAAAATAAAGATTGATTGATTGATTAATTAGAAACTGGACTGACAGATCTGAACCACAGTATTTCTGTAAAAATCCAAACTGTCCATACTGGGTGCAACTTGCACAAATACTGCTGGTCCGGTCACTCTGGCTGCATTGTTCAGTATGACTTTTACATATCTGGTCCTCTCCTGGATGTCTGTTTTTCAAACCTTCTTTGGCATGATTGAAAAGAAAACCATCAGGACCAGACCAGATAGGTAAATGCCAGACCAGATAATCTGGACTGAGTGGATCAGCAATATTACAGCTCTGGCCCGGGTCTGGTGATCTGGTTTTTATCCATACCCCCACTGCATGTGGCTTAGTGACATACTGTACAGCTGGATGCAGTGTCTAACCCATTGAAGGCTGAAGTTTCAGAAAACCAGTATGCTAAAAATACCAACACTCACTCAATTCCTGATGATTCCCCACCCACAAGTCACACTTAGTTCTCTACCAAAGTCATGCTCAAATATCGGTGCCTCTACAGCCACACGATTAAGCTTTTAATGCCATAATGCCTCTTCTGCTGTCATGAGCTCCCCCATCCATGAAGTCCCATTCTGCTTGTGGCAGCCCCCCCAACCAGGTAATTTTCCAGGGAGCAGCTCTTTACACAGCTAAATTACTGCTAAACTCCTTATTTTTAAACGTTTTGTTAAGAAATATTTGTTTTAGTATATTCACGGTCAGGAAAAATGAATTTGTAAAAGAAGCCAAAGCCCCCATTTATTAGTTGTTCTGCCAACTCAAACCAGGCAGCTATTTACTCACTCACACTCACATACACACAATAACAATACAATAAGTACAGCAAGCCAAAGCTTTATTATAACAAAATATAATACAAAAGGTTATACATCACCGATTCAATAAAGCATCATCCAAGCCCTCTTCCAATGGCTGGGAAGCCCCCTTGTCAGCCTGGCTAGGAGTCTCTCGAACCGGGAACTGGCCCCACAGCGATGCGTCCACCCTGCAGGAGAGGCTTCTAACCAGGCATTGAGAAAGCTACATTTATATGTTTTATCTAGTTTAGAAATGCTAAACCATCATGTCCTAAGCACTGGCCAGGTGCCCAGAACATCATGAGTTCAGCATGACAAACACCACTTATTCTCATATTAAATAGTTGGCATTCATTAGATCATCATGCCCCTAAGCACTGGCCAGGTGTCCAGAACATCATGAGCCAAACAATGCCAGAGATTCTCACAACATCTTGTATGCACCTTCAAGTCAGCAAAATACACTGTCTGAAGCAAAACATAATAATGAGGCTATCTAAAGAGCAAAACACCAATTAAATGAAGCAGCATGTAAAATGGAGTCACACAATACAAAATGGAGTATAAATGACATACATTACATGAAATAGCATACAAAATGGAGTAACAATAATCAACACATTATACTATCACTACATTCGGTCCTTTGATTATTGTGAATACGATTTGTATGATATTGGTACCATAGCAAAATTACTACGAATATAACATGATAAGTAACAAGTCCAAATAAGCAAGATAATTGTCACTACAGCAATGATTATGATAGGATGTATCAGAATATTTAACACTTTTGTAGCTGATGGAGACCATCCTGTAAAAATATCCCACCAATAATGAGTAGTCTCTTGTTGAATCTTGGAACTTAAATCAATCATTTTATTTTTAACTATCGTAGTTTGCACCTGACTTTGCACTAATGATTTATTTCTTATTGCCAAATGAGCCTGCATTACATCTGTTTCCTGAATTATCTGTTTAATTTTATTTAATGAGATACTCAATCTTGATTGATCTAAAATATTGGGCTGCCAATACAAAATAAGCTTCTGCTCATTATCAGGGACCTGCATTTTACTGTGGTGGATGACATTACAATCCAATGATTACTAGGAATCCATGATTTGAACACGGTCCTCCACGATATTCATTATTACTCATTAAATCACTCTGGACCTTATTTCTTTGCATTATAGAATACATATGTTGCATTGTGCATTCTGTCCAATCAATAAATCGCGAAATATTTTCTGCTACTCCCATTCCCCATACCTGTGAAGCATTAAATAACTGCAAGAACTCAAAATCATAATTCAAAGTTACTCTTTGGGATAAGAAAACAGTTGGCATCCATTGAGCTTGTAAGTTAATTAAGCTAAATACATCAATTCCTACTGCCTGAAGCCTGTTAGTCAGTGTTTCTATATCCACACTATTTAAAATTCCATGCCTGCCCCTGCTCCACCTAATAGCGTATCATACCAAGCTCTTTTATATTTGCATTTTCTACTAAACATAAACGTTATGTTAAAATGGATTATATTTTTCTGATACCGCGGCTACTGATGTACATGTGGATGGAACCTTAACTATACTATCATTGCTAATTACAGGATGATTTTTCAACACTGTAATGTGATCTGCCCAAGTAGTTCTATTAGTTATTGCAGTAGCATTCATGCAGAATAACGTGTTCATGTCAATCAAAGTAATACTTGCATTGAAAATGTCTGTTTGATTCATGCAGCAATCAAGTCTATGTTGTACAGTCACCATGCAACTATTCGGTAAGTTGCAGCATTTAATAGCAGTCTTATTCTGCAAAGAGATTTCATCTGTTTCGTAGGCATATTGTCCTGAGCCACCAGTTGTCATCCAGAGATTGACCCCTGGTGAAAATGTCATGTTCAGTACCACACACTTCTGTCGGATGGGCAGCTAAAGTTCCCTGGGTTCTATCTTTGGTATCATTTTTCCAACTCAGGTTCCTTTACAACCAGTGTCATTACAGTTAACCCTTTGAATCCTTCCTCCAGGGGTAACTAGCTCTGCCAAATGGACCATAAGACACACCAGCATTCCTTTTAAAATCCATTGCTGGACCTAGAAAGACACAAATTTCATTATTCTCGAAGATAACATTTATGTGCAGGCACGTATTCCCATTTTTCTTTCCCTGATCTGATAATTAACACTGTGTTGTCTCGTCCGTGGCTATCACCTCAGCTGGTTCAGGAGGGCCATTTGGGTTGTAACCCATATTTTGCACCATTGTTAAAACCTCCTGTAGATCTAAAACCTTTATCCCCCTTGCTGTTAAGAGTGTGGGGCTTGTCCCTTTATAGGGTCATTTTGTTAACTGGAATAATTAACAATTGAGCCACTCTGTCATACTGTTGAATTAACAGATTTTGTTCTCTACTATTCAACAAAATTACTTTCACTTCTCCTTGGTAATCACAATCAATCACCCTCCCAAAATTTGTATTCCTTGAGGGCTAGTTCTGATTTAGGTGCTATCCAACCAAAATGTCTCGGTGGAATTTGTATTCCAATACCAGTTTCTATCACTTGAATGTTTCTGCTGTTTATTCTGTATTCTTGAAGGCATGTAAATCAAGTCCAGCAGCTTCTGGGGTTGCCCTGCAAGGAGACAGAGCTTTGGTGTAATTTCCCAATATAACACTGTTTCTGTAGTTGAGTAAGCCTGCACTTGCAAATTAGGAGTTATCATTCGCATTAAGGGGTCTCAGATTCTCCAATTGGTCTATTATTTAAAATCTGTAATGCTTCATGCAAATTCTCTTCCATTTTCAGTAGGCTCTCCCTCCAATTGTCCTTTCACAATATGAGGGATTGGTCTTTGTTGCCCATGTTGGCATATAGGACACTGAGCAATAACAGTTTTAACCAACTAATGTTAGGTACACCCTCACTATATGCCCACCTGTAGTGGTTTTCTCTCCCAAATGTCCACATTTTTGATGTGCCCATTTTGCCAGCCCTGATAACTGCTGACTTTGAGTTTCTTCAATATCCACTGGAAGAATCTTAGCTTTTTCATCTGCAATAGAATTATACCATTGTTCTAGTGTATCTGAAGCACAATGAGCATCAACATGAAATACAGTGGTCTGAGTATTTTGCACCATAGTCCATATTTCCTGCCACAGTTCTTTTCCCCATATTTCTTTCAAATAAATTTTCCACTCATCCTTAGCCCAAGTGGGCAGCCAGGTTGTTAAACCATTGGCTACAGACCATGAATCAGTATAAATATGACATGTACCTTGCAACCTTTGTGGGTATTACACTGGAAGGGAGGAAGGGTAGCTTACCCCCTCCCTTCAAGCTCCTACTGGTGGAAGACACAGCTCGAGGTGCAAGAGACAGCTCGAATACTGTAGCAATAAAAAGGTTAGCTGTGAAACACAGACAAACGACAAAAACAAACACACATCAGTTTAAAAATAAAACAAGATTATTTCCATAGGATAAAAGAAGCCAAGCATCCCTGGGTTCCCTTATCCTAAGCATGACAAAATGCCCAGATTTATGGTAATACCGTACGTATGTATCTCTGTAGATGGTAAACTCTCAAAAACAGCTGTAATAGTCCTTTTTTCAAAATAGTAAAAGTTTGTTCCTCTTCACTTAGAATACTAGTTTTGCAATAAAAAGTCAAATTACATGGTTCACTCTTGGGTGTGCTTTCATGAAAACATACATTTTGTGTGAAAAGTTGTGCTTTAGGCATGGAATACACATCAAGTTTGAACTGGTAGTAACACAAAATGTTGAAACACAAGAAGGTCAAATAACGTGCAAAAGGTCACAGTGTGCATGCAAGGGTCATTCAAACCCAGCCATTCCTGTAGTGTCCTTGAACACCACCAATATTAAAATATCTTTACACAATAAAACTGCTGGCCAAGACAGTACACACACATACACTTACACAAAAAGAAATACTTAACACAAAATAAGACTGACATTGTTTCACACCAATTTGCTGAGGTAATGCCCATAGTTCCATTAGAAAACTGTACGTGGTTTAGATATATGTGCTGCCTCCTGCCTGTCTTGTAACACTGACAATTTTTAAACCAACACATTTATACATATTGCCATGCCAAATCTTTCCAGAACAAAACACTGTTTAAACACATCATCTGTAAGTGAACACATCTTGTATAACATGATTACACCTTTTGGCACATAACTAAAATATGGCACTCTGCCATTTTGCAAAAAGTTTCTGGTTTTAACTAGAAGTATGATAAAGCCATTTATAGCTGTTAACACATTACATTTTCACCTAGCAGTGGCTTGGCACGTTGCTTGCAAACTACAACTCTTTCTGCACATTGCAATCTATATGACGTCATAATTCTTCACCATCAACGCTACCTGCTCCAAGCAAACAAAAGTTCTTCACTGACCCTATCTAGGCAGCACAAATGTTCCATTAAAAAACAAAGCCAATTAAAACAGTCAGCTATGAGGCAAAGAAGCTTCCTCTCTCTTTTTTTTTTTCTGTAACCTGTTGTGCACTGAAGGTAGTCAATCCTATCTCGCAACCTTGACAACAGAACATAATTACAGAACACAGATATAACATAGAAAATATGCATGAGAAAGACGGAGCATTACCTTGTTTAGTATACGTATTACAGAAATAAAACAGACAGACATAAAACAACTTTGAATAAAAAAAATTCAGACTTACCCAGTGCCATGGTATTTTTCTTCTTCTTTTTCCGATATACTAACCTGCCAAACCAAGTCTTTTTCCAGAGCTCTGGTTTGCAGTTTAAAAACAAAACAAACAAAAATCTCTAACAGTACTAGGTTGAGATCCATCTGGTAGAGGTCCCCAGTACTTGGGTTTAGGATCAAATGTTTCAGCCTCTATAGGAGGCAAGGGAACTTGAAATTGATACAGAAAAACTTGAAACTACACAGATAGGCAACATGGGGGATGATTTTCAAATCATCCCATTAGTCATCTACTGTGCGACATCCACAGTAGTTTATTTTTCTTTTTCTAGATGTTGCTTATCTAACTTTACTTAACCAGCCGCTGCTTTTCTCCTAAAAGCAGCCTGAACTGTGAAAGCCATCATTGGCTCTAACAGTATATACTTGCAGCAAGCACAAATTACAAGTACAAAGGGCAGTTGCCCTTGCTTGTTTGAGCCTTAATACACCTTTAAAAAAAAAGAACTCATCCTTTTTCCTAAAAATAGACATTTTATTTTCGAATCCTGCCGACTACGCCAAAAATGTTCTGCCAACTCAAACCAGGCAGCTATTTACTCACTCACACTCACATACACACACAATACAATAAGTACAGCAAGCCAAAGCTTTATTATAACAAAATATAATACAAAAGGTTATACATCACCGATTCAATAAAGCATCATCCAAGCCCTCTTCCAATGGCTGGGAAGCCCCCTTGTCAGCCTGGCTAGGAGTCTCTCGAACCGGGAACTGGCCACACAGCGATGCGTCCACCCTGCAGGAGAGGCTTCTAACCAGGCATTGAGAAAGCTACATTTATATGTTTTATCTGGTATTTAGAAATGCTAAACCATCATGTCCTAAGCACTGGCCAGGTGCCCAGAACATCATGAGTTCAGCACGACAAACACCACTTATTCTCATAATAAATAGTTGGCATTCATTAGATCATCATGCCCTAAGCACTGGCCAGGTGTCCAGAACATCATGAGCCAAACAATGCCAGAGATTCTCACAACATCTTGTATGCGACCTTCAAGTCAGCAAAATACACTGTCTGAAGCAAAACATAATAATGAGGCTATCTAAAGAGCAAAACACCAATTAAATGAAGCAGCATGTAAAATGGAGTCACACAATACAAAATGGAGTATAAAATGACATACATTACATGAAATAGCATACAAAATGGAGTAACAATAATCAACACATTATACTATCACTACATCAGTTCATTTAATCACAATACAGCATGTTATGAACTGATGAGATTCTATGTGTAACCTAAGTCAAACAAAAATTAGACACACACATGCCTACCTATTTGCAAGTGATGCAAATGTGATTACTATCATTCAGTTGTAAACACCTATGGTTACAAATTGCAATTTAAGAACATTCAGTAGAATATAAACAGTAGCCTAGAACTGCATGCCTGAGAAAATGAAGTTGGTGTATTATTTGGAAACAGGCATCACTGGGACTCTTTGCTATGGAATGTCCTGCAAAGTAGCAGAATGACTGCTTTTAGGATGGTGGTGTCAAATGGCTTAATGAGGTGTTCCTAGGAGCTGAGGGCACAGCAGAGTTTATTTGTTATGCAGAAAGCTCCAAGAAGTGTTTAACCCATTCTACTTCCAACAGCTTTCTATGATGTCTTTACTATCCATTGGTAATCTGACACAGAATGACTGCCAGAAGATAATGAGTTAATCTTCTGTGGGCTCAATTAACTCTTCAAGCCAGAGGAAAAATAGTGCTCCACAGCTTCCTATATACACACAGGCAGTGTAGTAATGAGGCTTCAGTGGAGGAATCTATTTTTAATATTCTGTCATGTTGTTTGGTATCAAAAATTACATCAGTCCTTTTCTGAATATAAAACGTCTGCTGGGCTATGCCCACATCCATAAAAAGGAGCACATGTAAATGGGAGGCAAGGGGAGGAGAAGGATAATATCCCTTAATTAAGGATCAGGCCTCCTATAGGTTCTTGTGGAGTACAAGTCCTCTCCTGTGACAGGGCAGAGGCTTTTTACTGTGCAGGGTCTGTGAGTACCTACAAAGGCATGCCAGTAAACCAGATGTTTGTCCAAGTGCTACAGAGAGGGTGTGTTTGTTGCAGAAGATAAAACTGAATCAGTTTACTGAGGCTCCCCAAGTGTTATTGGGAAGAAAGAACAGTATGTTGCTCCTCTGCTGCTCCCAAGAGGGATCTTAAGTGTTGTCCACCCATCCAAATAAACCTAAAGCTGCTTGACTTTAGAGCTGGTTGTGGACAATTTATTTAAAGATTGCAAGGTGCCCAACTGTCTCAACATGCTCCTAAGTTGCATATGTACGGGATAAACTCATGCCAGCACCCTCATATACTGTAGCTATGAGAGACCCACAGTGCAAAAAGCCCCATGGCCTTCTACACATGGTATTATACTGTATATATTCTTGGTATACTGTACTAAGCACATCAGGGTATTTCTACTTTTAATGGTGAAGCCAGGAATTTTTTTCGTTGCTTAATGTGGGCTCACTGTAACTAAGATTGAGACCAATTAACTAGAAGCAATATTTCCTAAGTGTAGCTCCTGGTTTTCTGTGTTTATACTGGTAGAAGATACTCAATGAGAGCCATGACTCCACTACATAGTAGCTCAGATTTAACCTACATTCTGCCTGAAGGAACAGCATTGTTATAAGAAATGTTTCAAGGCCCTGAGACAGTGGTTCCCCATTGATTCACAGAGACATCTGTTGTGAGAGGCCTGAAGTGAAACAACTGCAGCCTTCCCTAGTTGTTACCTGCAAATGCCTTGTCCTTGGTCAACAGCATGCACACAGCTTGAATTTTGCAAGCGTGGCGCATTCTTTTATTTTTCCCCTGGGCACGTACTTCTCCTGTCAGAAAGGAATCTGGCCTCACATCAGTCTCAGTATAATCCTATAAATGCTTTGCTGTTTTTTAAACAGTATGGCATGCTGTGCAGTACATACTACTTGTACAATACAGTACATGTTTATGTAATGCTTTGCAGGAACCCATTGTGGATTTTGGTGATGAAAATTCTTTATTCCATTCTTTTCCTATAAACCTTTCCTTCTACTGAAATGCACAAGATTTTGTGAGAAGATTTACCTTTGGTATAAGGGTTGCTCAGTAAACAGCCACGTGGGGTGGGGGAGGACTGCTTGAGTTCACCATTGTCTCATCCCAGAGACTGACTCCAGCATCTGTACAACTCACTTAGCTGTCCAGGGACTGAAAGCTTGCATCCAGTGATGAATGTAATAACAAAAGCTGTGTCATTAACATTTGAGAAATAAGATTTCTCTTTCCTCACCATCCTATACCAACCCTACCAAGAGGCTGTGATCAGATGGTTGTTCCCTCTGAAGTGGAAGTTTGTGGGAGTGATTGCCATCCACGGCCAACATCTGTGGTTTGACTAAGAGGCTGGGGCTAATACCAGGAGACTTAGTACATCACCTTCATAAAGCACCCAGTATCTTCTGACCTATACCCTGGGAATCCCTGTGCTCTTGAACCCAGATGTCCCAGTTAGCAATATAAAGCAATACCTTTGCACTAGTGAATTAGCTCAGGATATATCTTAATGGGGCAGAAATGAGCAACACATGCTTTTTGACTTGCACACATCAACTAGCAATGGTGTCTACCCAGAGGGAAGTGGAGTGTACACTTCCATCTTCAGTCTTATTTCAGTGTTATTTCAGTCCAGACTGACAAAGCACTGCTTTTCATCAGTGCACTGTTAATACACTGCACTGACTTTCTGCCACACTGTTGCACCACTGCTCAATCTTTCTTATGTTTTGATGCACACTGTAAGAGCACTGCAAATAATTATTAGATTTTCATGCACACTTCTTTTTCACTGTTTTTGCAGCACACTGCAGTAGTACTGCTCAATCTTTCTTATTTTTTGATGCAGACTGTAAGAGCACTGCAAATAATTCTTAGATTTTCATGCACACTTCTTCAGCACTGTATTTCCTTCACAAATTTTGCTGCACACTGCAGTAGTACTAGCAACACTTTATAATTTTATCACACTTCTTTAGTACTGCATTGTCTCAGCAATCTGGTCACCCTTACTGAATTTGTCAGAATGGCATTATAGTGGTATAGCAATGGCAATACTGTGGTCAGCTGAAACATCCACAATGGTACTACCCAGTGGTACTCTGGTATCACAGTGGTAGGTGATATATAGATTTTCCTCTGTGCATTGGTAGTGCACTGGCAGAATGGTATCCCTATGGCATTTTTTACCGTTTTCTCTGTCTCTCACACATACACTGGTAATACAATGGTATCACGAAATTTTGAGATTTTTGTCGGCTCCCACAAATACTGGTACACTGGTAGCACAATGGTACTGTGTTATTTTGACATTTCAGTATTTGGTACCTCTCACAGCAACCCTAGACTCCTGAGGTAGCACAGTGGTACCAGTATTAATCTCATCATACTCTGTACTCTAATGCATTGTTAAGATAAATTACATTATTAACCTCATGGAGAACAGTTCTCAATTCCATATTTATATTTGTTCACTTGTCTTTATCTTACTGGTAATGGACTGTTGTTGTTCTCATAGACCAGAACATTCAAAGAGCATTTGCGATTGCTAAATGGGTAAGTGACTCTCAAACAACACTTTGCACCCCAAAAACAGGGTAGGATCACAAAATGATATCTTGAATAACATAATTAGTGAGTCTCTGACCAGTTGGTAAATGGCTCTAAAAGATGTTACCTCCCTAAACCAGGTAGTATCACCTCTGCCTCCTACCACTGCCCCTTTGAGCTCCCACCATCAGTAATATCACACTTCCCTTGATGTTCAGTGGTGCTGCTGTCCATTCCATACATTGGAAACTGCCAATAACTACCTGCCCACCCAGTCCCACCACTCGCACCATTCATGGCCCCCACCATATGTTTACGCACTCTCCCCACAGTGGCAATTGGCACAGACAATCTGATAACCTCTGTGACCAACTGAGGACAGAACGCCAGTTTTGCTCTCATGTGCCTATTGTATAAACAGCTGTGTACAGTTAGCACATGATTGTGAACTATCATCCATTTTGTGCCTGATCAAGGAGCTGAGAGGATGGTCTGTGCCAAATGTGGAAGGGTGTCAAATATATAGTAAGGCTGGGGACCAGGGGGTAGTATTTGCTGTAAGAACTAACTGGGTCATGGTGGGGACTTTGGATATACAGAGGGCAAGGACTTTCACTCAACACACCACTGCTCACTCTATCAGACCATGGGCTGGCTTCCCCCATCAGCCCAACAGACCTATCTCCTGGCCAACCGCGGTCCAATAAGGCCATCCAAAACCCTAGCTACCTCTCCCAATCCCACCTTCTTTGGCCAAAAGTGTTTGTTCTAGAGCTCTGCCTCACTGCTGTCCCCATGCTTGAGTGCCCCTAGTCTCCAATGATGGGTAAATGTGCATTCTCATCTGCAGCCCTTTCCTTTGGAACAACCTGCCCACTCCACTTAGCACCACTGACTCTCCAGGACTCTTCCACTCTCTCCTTGGATCTCACCTTCTGTCCTCCACTACTTGTCCTACCCTCCCAACTTATTATCATGCCTCTACTTCCCTTCCCTCCTTTTCCTTCTTGGTCCATACCTACACTGCCATGATGCACTTTTTCCTTTACTCATCTCAGATCATGCCTAATTTGTATTACAACTTGGCTACTACTGTGCCTGCTGTTGTCATGTTATTTATCCATTGCGCTGCAAATTTATATATATCTTCATATAAATATTCTGTATATTTTTATTACTGTCTATTGTATGGCTTGTCCCAGCCTCCTTTGTACTTGCTTTTATTCCTGTGCCATCCTCAATGGCCCAGTTCATGCCTGAAAATGGTTCTCGGACCAGTGCACCTACTCGGTAAACAAATGAATGAATAAATAAATAAATGGGAACCACTGAACATCAGGGATAGTTACAATCTACTGTATACCTGTGGGGTGATTGTAGGATGGGGTAGGACTGGAGAACAGGTAAATTAAGAACCTGGACCTGTGGGATAATGAGGGGAGGGGGCCCAATGGAGACTGTTTCCCAGGAAGGCTCTCTGGTGGTGTAACTCCCAGGATACATTTTGCCTGGTGCTGTAATGTGGCCTGTGCTGTAATCAGCATCAGCAACATGGCTGTCACACCAGCATGGGTGAACCCTTTCTCCACACCCTCCTGAGTGTCAACCCTATAACAGGTTTTGATGGCATCTGCAAAAAGACATACCTTCCCGTTCAGTTCTTCTGCAATTTCACTTATGAAGACACTGAAGAGGCCCACTCCTAGTACTGAGCCCCACCCTGCACCATGCCTTTAACCAACTGTTGAAAGCCGTGTGGAGAGTCCTATCTTCTCCCAAGATGTATATAGGCAACCTTTTGGCAAAAGCCACCATGCATACTTGAGGACCCTCCCCCATCCCTGAAATTTCCCTGCACTACCCCTACCCCATCTCTTGCTAGGTCATTTGTCCCCAGGTGGACAATGACATCTAGCTCTCTCTCATCTCCTGCTGCCTAATGATCCACTGTATCTGCTGTCATCCCTCCAAGCCAAAGTACCTCTCAGGTATTTCACCTCTCTCTCCTTTTCCCCAACCTGCTCGCAAGTCTATCCCCCTAATTAAGTCCCCCACCAGCAGTTGCTTCCTACTCAGCTGGGGGCCTCTTCCTCCCTCCTTGTAACTGTGAAATGGTCCATGGACAGTGCTTTCCTTGGGGAAGGTTTCTCCAGGGACCAAAAGGGTGGTTCAGCTGCAGGAAGAGTGGTTGGCTGGGTAGGGCCCATTTCAGATGCAGGGAGAATGGTTAGTAAACAAAGCAGGTGAACTGAAACTCTGACAAACAAACTGGCAGAGGGGCAGAAAATGCAAGCCCCATAGTAAAGAGCACAGTGAGGGCTACAATAGATCATTTACCGGAGAAGTCTTAGGTCAGGGAACTACAGCTAAAGAGAACAGGTAGGCATCAGAAAATGATGCATGGGGCAGTGGACAGACATGGACTCATGAAGGCATGCATGGGAACTACAGATGCCAATGCTGGAGAGTGCAAAGGCCAGCTTAGGTAGGTGGACTCTGACCTGTAGGCAGAGTGCACAACATGCAGGGACCTCTGCATCCCTGCATGCTGGACAGCAGGGATGTGTACCATGGAGCATAGTCCCACTGCAGCACAGTAGCTGATAGGGGCACAGGACACTGTGGACACAGAACTTGAATGTGACCATGGTGCGCAGCACAGCCTTGAAGCACTGGGACTGTGGGCAGACAGTGACACTACAGTACTGGTGCAAACCACCCACAGACAAGTAGCAACTGCCACAGATGTGGCCCATGGACTGTGATGTGCAAATGAAGTGCAATCACACCCTCATGCCTGAGCTGGAACCAAAGCCGGTCATGTTGCACAGTCCTCTGGCACAGTGGAGGACAGCGTGGAAGCCATGGAGGGGGCCAGGGTGCTCAACTGCAACCCCAACAACAGGGACAATCTGTGAGATGGTACCATCCAGGAAGGGAAAGTCCAAGCTAAATGTGAATGGCTTCCTCCTGGTCCATGAATGGACCTGCAATGAGACAGTGTACTGTTTTTTTTAACATATCATATTTTTCACCTGCTGCGGCACACACTCCGGCTTGGGGCATCCAGCAACCAGGTCCACCCACCTGGAGAGCTGGGTAGCTCAAACTGCACCCAGGAGGATCAGGGACGGCCATCATGCCATCTTGCTGGAGAGCTCCCCCTCTGCCTCTACCAGCCAGGACAGCCCCAGACCCTCCTCAACAGGACTCCACCAAAGTCCTCTGGGTGGCTCAGAGCACAGCCATCAAGCTGAAAGGTCATGCCCAGCCATTATTCTTCGATTGGCCCCAGTAGCACTGACATGCAATGACGTCCAGGAGCAATGTACCAACATCTGCCGTGCTCTCCCCATCTAGTGTCACTGACACTAGTAGTGCCCCTGAGCATCCCCAGGGAGCTGCTGCAGCACATTGAAATTCCCCAGCCCACCCCAGGACTGGGAAAGCAGTCTGTGGATGTTCAATCCCAGTCCTCCCCTGCCGACCCCCGACGGCCCAGGCTCAATCCTGAACCCAAGTCACTGGTGTGGCACAAGGTATGGCATCCAGCGCCTCAACCCTCAGCACCACCGGGATGTCCTGAGACAGTGTAACGGTGCTGCCAGCACCATAAGTCCAAGTCCTGCCTCTGCCAGGCCATCACACTGCTCCAGGATGGCCAGCACCACCTAAAGAAAAAGAATGAACACAGTCATGCTCTGGAGGTGACAGATCTGTACCAGCACAGGTGTTGGCAGGCATCAAGTAGAAGGCACACAGCACTGTGGCTAGCCCCACATAGCTACTACAGAGTGAAGCAACTGCAATGACCACTGAGCTGTGGCAACAGTTGTCAAGCAAGAGGGCCCTGCAGCAGATTGTGAACAGGACCCACCGCAAGGACCTCTAACCAGAACCAGTGACACTGGCTGACCTCACTATCCCCAAGCAGCTACAGACGGTGACTGGATGGCCATGGTACAGCAGGATCACCAGCAGCACCACCCACCAGGTCCTTCTACTCACCACAGAGGACAACATCAGGGACCTAGCACAGGCATCCTTCTGGATGATGGATGGTACGTTCAAGACTGTGCTACACCTGTTCACTCATTGTACACCATCCATGCACCCATGGGGATGGGCCCTAACAACCTCATTATGTCATTGGTGTATACACTGATGATGACAAAGAGCCTGCAATGTTACTGCACCTTGTTCCAGGAGCTGAATAAATATGCCAGTATACAGTCCTGCACCCTCAAACCACCTACGATCATCACTGACTTTGAGCAGGCTGTGATCAATGCCTGTAAGATGGAATTTCCACAAACCATAAACAAGGGACACCTGTTCCACTTTGGGCAGATTGTGTGGCAGAAGGTCCAGAGCTTTGGCCTTGCACCACAATACAGAAGTGACCCAGACTTCAGCCTGAAGATCCATGAACTCGTGGCCCTCACCCATCTCCTGGCACAGGACATTCCAGCAGCATTCAGCCTCCTGAAGTCAACCATTCTGCCCAATGCCACCACACTCTTCTATTGTTTCAAGCGGACAAGTGCTGGGCAGGATATGGCTGTACAGTAGGGTGACCAAGGTGCCCACGAGATATGACCCCATGTTCCCACTCAGCTGTGGTTGGTTGCAGATCTCAACGAGCGAAGTATGCCGTGGACCCAAAGCAATGTCGAGACCTGGCACTGCCATCTCCATGCCCTGCTCAGGAAGGTGCATGTAGGGGTCATGACAATGCTAGCAGAACTCCACAGGGAACAGCAATGGACCTATGTCACCAGGGAAGGCATTTGTTGTGGACTGCCATGGACACCACCCAAAAGAGCTATGAGGAGTGGATAAGAATGGTACTAGCATCTAAGGACAAGGGCAAGCTGCTGAAGTTCCTCTGTGGCATGGCACCCAACACCACCCTGTAAGGTTTCCATGGTGACTTGGCACCTGACAGTTGTACACTCACAGTACACATAATGCACAGCCACCAGGTTGCCACTGTGGCCCCCTACTGTTGAATAAAGTTTCACCCCCACATTTAACATGCACCCCATCCTGGTGGTGATGTCTCATCACAACACTGCTGGGTATCGCCAAGCAGCCCACTGCACACTGCCACATCTGCACTGTGTCGCATGTCGCACAGGTCTGAAGCTGTGTGAGTGCCCACCAATCCTTCCAGCTGTGCAACTGTGTGGTAACAGCATTCCCCACAATGGGCCTTTGTGGAACCCCCCACAACACACCTGGCAGCCTTCATGCCACAGTGGGCTCCTGTGGCACAGGCCCCCCCGCCAAACACCTCCAGACTTTTTTCTGTGTGGTTACTGCAGGCCCATAGTGGGCTAGTATGACACGGCCACATGCACACATTGCACGGTTGGTGCGATGGCATGCTGCTCTGTGTCCTGGCATCCACATGTGGTGTTGCTGTGGACCATTTCCTGGTGCAGCTATCCATGCTCTCGCTGTGCCACTCTGCTGTGTGCCTGCAGTGTCATGCATACACTGACCAACAGGCATGGTATTCCAATTCCTTCATGCATGCCCAGCTGGCTGGCTATCAGCTGACATAATCATGCATGCAGGGATGCAAGGACAATCCACCATGCTGCCTGGGATGGCTGATCAACACACTGGGGCATGCACGGCTATTTGTTTCATCCCTGTCTCACGGATGGTGAGACAGTCATCCTTACCAGGGGATCCGTGATCAGGTCAGTGTGTCCTTGGAGGGTGCACCACATAGGGGGTGGGTGTTTTCACATTGTCCATGCTGTTCAGTAGTGTCTCAGGTCCTGGGATGGGTGGCATAGGTCGGGATCGGGTGCTTCAAGTGTTTGTGGAAAATCCACTCAACAGCCGCACAGCATCCCAACCTCCTCTATCCTGACAGTGTGTTAGGTGCTGTCCTAGGTCAGGCCACTGTGTGTTGGGCTGCTGGGGCTGTTGGGTTGTTGTGTGTGGGATGCAGCATGTCAGACTAATAAGCGTTGGGATTATAAAAGGGTACCTAGCAGGGCAGGGTTTTCTATGTGCAAACAGAGTGGTCAGTGGTGGGATGGGCAACTGGTATCTGGGCAAGATGGGTAGTGTGGGTGGGTCCAGCTGCAGAAAGAGATGTTGAGATGTTATCTACAGGGTGCTGGTCCAACTCTAAGGAGGGTGCTTTGTTTGGTGAGACTGGGAGGTTGGTCCAGCTGCAGGGAGGTGGTCTACTGAGGTGGGGAGGCAGGTCTGGAGGGTTCCATCTGCAGGGGGATCGTGTCTGAGGGTAGGAAGGATGGCCTGGAGCAGCCAGCTACAGGGTGGGTGATAGTTGATGGGGAGAGGCTGGTTTGGGGCTTGTAGGGTGGACTAGCTGCAGGCAAGGTACACAACTTGGGAGAGGTCTATTGGGATGTTGATATGGTTGTCCAGCTGGGTGGTCATCTGGGCAGGGGTGTTCAAGATGTGAGTGGTCATGGAGGTGCAGGCCCAAAGGGCTGTACTTGGGAACCCTCACTGAAGTCAAATACTAAATTTAGTATTAAAGCATTCATTAATTTGCCTTCAAAGACTAATTTTAGTCATTTTAATAATCTTTAATCATCATTCTAAAATACAACCGCTAAGAATCTAAATTCTAAGAAGTATTTCAGCAGACAGGTTGTTCAAGAGTGTTATTGCTAAATGAGGATTAGAAATAGATCTGCAATGCTCTTAAAAGTACAATTTTTTTCAATACTACTGAATCATAAATGAAGATTACAGTCAGCGGAGTAGTTTTAGGATTTAAATTAGCCAATCAAGGCTGGGTACATTACCATGCATTTCAGTTCTACTAAGCAAGGAGATAGATAAAACAACCAGCAACACCAATGAATTTTACAGAAGGTAAGCAATAATAAAATGTGGATTTTTACCTGGAAATAATAAGGTGCAAAAAAAGTTGGCAGTGTCCCTTTAAAAGTCTATTCTAACCTTCATCTCCCATAAGTCTACTCAGTCAGAGGCTTACATTTCCCAGCTCTCTTCCTGTCTGTGCCCAGCCTGAAGAAACTGCACGAGTGTTCTGTGGTCTCCATTTTTGAACAACTGAGGTTTCCTATAGCTAAGATTTACATGTTAAGGTAAGAGCTTATGTTGAAAAAGTACATCTTTTTAACTCTCTGAAATGTTAAATACAGTAAAGGAATTATCACTGAGGTGTTTTTTTTTTTTAATGAAATGCTGTGCAAGTTTCACTTTCAATGTTTTGTCTTGAAAACATTTTCTCTTCTCTGAACTCTTGGCTAAACTTTGAAATACACATTTAATTTTCAATCAACCCCCCAAAGTGTTTAGGATGCATTGTGCCTCTAGATTACTTGTTATTTGTGGAATTTTTGCTGATTGAGTTACTTTAAAGTAGTGTTGGTGGGGGCAGAAGAATAAACCGCAGGAAGATTGTATACCTGAGCAAATTCAGAATGCATAGAGAAAAGATTACAATTTTTTTAATTTGAGAACATCTGGAGTAACCCTAAAGGAAGAATTATTTACTGCAGATATTTGAGTGTCTTTGTGGGGAACTGTTTTTTGTGTTTAATATTTGTATTTAACAGTTGCAAATCCATTTTGTAATCTGGGGATCAGTGTATTTTTTTTCTTCTTTTGCTGGAGACTGCATTAATTTATATTTTATTTCATTTTGTTGGACCGGCTAAGTGCACTAGACAGATTTTACCTATTTTTCAGGTAACCCAGAGGGAGGGAATACAGATGAAAGCCAGCTGACCTTGAACCAGATTAAGCTGTTGGTGGTATTTTTAGTGAATGGGGTGGAATATGGCAGGATACTGGAGACAATTTCCTGCTTTTTTCGAGAAGTTATGGGATCTTTAACATCCACCTGAGCTACTACCAGAACAGGCAGATGAGACCTCGGTTTAATGTCTCATCTGAAAGACAGTGCCTCAGGAGTGCAGCCATCCCTCATGCTGCACTACAGCATCAGTATGGGATATTAACATAAGTGCCTGGTATGGAATGAACCCACTGCCTCTGATCTCAACCTTGAGGCGAGTGTGCTACCTGCTGAGCCACTGACACTGCAAATGCAATATGTTAGTGTCACATAATTTTTTTTTTTAAATATCACGCTGAGAAGTATGGGGTCCATCGTTGAGGAAGGGTGATTGGGGGTCCTAGGTGTAGGAGTGTTCTGCTCTGATGGTGGGTGTGTCCAGCTTTTGGAAAGGGTGTCCAGCTCTGGGAGGTCACTCAACCTGCAGAGGGAGGGAGGCTGGTCTGTAGGTGGGAATGAACCCAGGGGTCTAGCTGCAGGGAGGATTGTCTGCTGGGGGAGGCTAGTCCAGGGCATGAAAGAGTCAGCCAGCAGCAGGGAGGGTAGCTGGTGGTGGTGGGGCTAGTTCAAGGCTGGAAGTGAGGTCTAACTGCAGGGTGGGTGGTTGGATGGTGAGGCAGGTATGGGGCTTCTGGTGGATCTAGCTGTAGGTTGAGTGGTTACATGGGAGACTGCTGGTCCATGGGCTTGGAGGGACAGCTTCAGATATGTGGTCTGTTTAGAGTAGAGGTTTGGGGTGGTGCTCCAGCTACATGGAGGTTGTATAGAATGTAGTTGGAGGCTGGTCCAGATGTAGGGAGGGTGGCTGGCTGGGTAAGCGGCTGACCCAGAGCCTGTGTAGTGCTCTAGCTCCAGTGCTCATTATGTGAAAGGCTGGGGCTGAAGGCTGTCCAGCTGCATGGGAGACAGTCTGTGCCTAGAAGGGTGTGTGAGGAGACTGGGATCTCAACATATAAACCCTGAAAGAGAGGGGCATGAGGACTTGGGTACCTTTGCGATGAACAGGGTGTTGGGGGCTCCTTCAAATAGGAAAAATCCATGGGACATGATGAAGCTAATGGTGGGGTAGGAGGATGTGAGAATATTACTCACTGAAAGGGTAGTAGACACCTGGAACACTGACAGCATTATAGTGTTGGAGGTCAGGAGGAAATGTAAATAAAACCATGTGTGTATATAGACATAGGAAACTTGTAAATACAGGAAGAAGAATCCATGTCCACAAGAGACGATTTATTTCAGCTATTCCCACAGGAGCCCATGGTTGCAGTTGTAGCTAGGTCTGGAAACCACAGCAGGTGTGACCTAGAGTGAGGGCTCATCACAGGGGGTTTCAAGTGTTGTGTTTAAGGAAAAATCTGACAGTTTTATGTGCTGGGAGCTTCTAGTGGCAGTTGTAGCTAGGTGGGGAAACCAGAGTGGAAGAGTAAGAGTGAAGGCTTATCAGTTTTTGAGGAAGCAGTGTTAAAAAAAAAAAAATTATTCTGTTTTTTATATCGAGAGGTGTGGCGAGGACATGGCAACAGAATGCAGAGGAGTGCGACAGCTTGGAGCAGCCAGTTGAAAAAGGTTTGGTAGAAAAGCAAAAAAAATTAAAAAACTGTTAAACAGAACCAATGCTCACTGTATGATAGTGGGAAGAACGGGGAGAAGTGTGACTAAATGGCAGGTGGCGTGGCTGAGGGACGGTCAACCTGGAAGAAACAAAACTAAAAGCAAGATACCAGTAAGTAGTGTCAAACAATGGGGGTGAGGGATGGGGATATGTGACGCAGCCCACTATGCACATTAATCGAGGATGACCATAATAAATATATATGTAAATGTAAGATTCTGCTTGTATACACGTACATGCTCGGATAATATGGATTTATCACACTCCATTTATGTCCACTCCTATTGCATAAATTTACTTAATATTTATAACCCATCAGGGCTCTTTCTCTTTAGTGCTCTGTGTTTTTAATTGTGAGCTGTCCTGGACCTTATGATGTTTTTTTTTCCTCCTCCAAATCCTTTTGTTAGCCCCTGGTACTTTGACATTAGCTGCCTGCGACTCTATTGTATGCAGTGCTTGCTGCTTTTCATGGTCCCGTCTAGAGCCCACTGATTTAGCTGTTTCTGTTTGCCTCCCACCCACAGCTACTTTTAAGTCAAGTTCAGGCATTGCCCTTCAGCTGCACTGTGGATTTTCCTGGTGGTCCCTATCTTGTGCATTTGCTCTCCCATAGTCCCTTTCTACCAGGCTTTTTCCTCAGGGCGCTTACAGTCTGCCATCACCGCACAGTGCTTAGGCTGGAAGGTTCCTGCCACCTACTGCTGGCTGCTCCACCCTCCAGACCCTCTTCCCTGGGGGTTTTCACATGCCACTTGTGGTTGATGGCAGTGGGAGGCATATTTGCTCTAGTCTCTTCCCCCTCCCAAAAATATCCCATCTTCATTCCCACACACATGGAGCAGGTTACAGCCTGAGCTCTGTGGGCTGAATCATAGACACATAGATCTTGATGGCAGATAAGGACTGCTTGGCCCACTCAGTCGGCCCATTTCCCTACCTAGTGGATAAGCTGCAGATCCTAGTTATCCAACAGCTGACTTCCTCCTACCCACCAATAGAATTGGTTCATGTCTGTCCCATGTATTCTTGAAGTCCCCCACTATTTTTGACCCCACAACCTCCTTAGGAAGGCCATTCCATGTGTTCACCACCCTCTCTGTGAAAAAATACTTCCTCATGTTGCCCCTGAGCCGCTCCTCTATCTTCAAATTTGGCCCTTTGTTCTTGCACATCTCTTTTTCTGAAAGATGCTACTCTTTTGGACTTTGTTGATTCCCTCGAGGTGCTTTGAAATTTTCTGTCCTGTCTCCCGGCCCTTTTCACAAGGGCATACATATTCAGCTCGCCTCTTTGTATGGCTTCTGGTGCAGACCCTTTGCTATTTTAGTTGTCCTCCCTGGATTGGCAGTTGAAAGTGCCTCGCCATTTACTGTCACCAGTTCAGTAGCACTAAACTGTTCGCCCATACAACAGCCGCAGCATTTCTGGTCAGCAGTTTTCTGAACAGCCTCCTGCCTGGCTACACTGTCTGCCAATGACATCACCCCCCCACATTCAGGGTTCCAGGGAAGGCTAATATAAAAAAATGCCACTGTCCATGAGGGGAAGTAATCTGTATTATATCACCAGAGCTGTAACTTTCAAACTACTGGTCTCTCTGGGACAACTCAAGACTCCTGAACCACCAGTGTCCCTTTTTAAATAATAGGGGCCACTAGCCCAAATGCATTCCCACCTGCCCATCTGAGTCTACTTAAATTTATTGGCTACCTGCAGGTCACTTAGGGGCTTAAGGGGGTTTTGCTGAGTCCCAAATACTACTTTATTCTCAGTTCTTAGCTGTCTGCATTTTTTATTCCATCTCTAGTTTCCTTTACTTTGGCCTTAGTTTTCTTTTCTGAATCTTCTTCCTATACTCCTGTGCTATATACCATTTTTGTATCTCTCACCTTGATACTATAACTTTCCCATACTGATCTATTTTTCCTTTATTTCTACAGGTCTGCCAAACATACCAATCAGATAAGTATCTTTGTTTAATTCTAAACTTCTAATCTCTCCTCTAGCACCCAAACCTTTTGTGTCCTTCAACCTTTCTCTGTTCTTCCTTTCAGGTCCTACCAGAATACCCCAAACCAAGGATTATTCTAACTCGACTCCCCTACTTGATGGAACAGGTAGTCCTACTTATTAACTGCCTTAGAATCATAGAAATCTGGTGACAGAAAGGACCATTTTGGCCAGTCGAGTCTGCCCCTTACCCCCACCCCACCATCTATCTTTTGTCAAGACACCCCACTCTGCCCACTGGCCAGCTCCTGTGTCTGTCCCATGCCCCTTGAACTTTCTCACCCATTTTTGCAAGACACTCTTCTTCTGGTAGTCAGTTCCTGACTCCACCACCTTCTCAGTGATGTAATGCCCCTCACATTGCCCCTAAACCTTCTTCTTCTAATCTTGGTTTATGATCCTAGTTCTAGCACTTATTTTCCTTGCAAATAAGCTTACTAGTCTCCAGTGGTACAGATCAGATTCCTCCACCTCTCCTCATAGGTTGTTTATGCATATGGGCACCATCTTGCATGTTCTTGTCTCAACCCTTTCAATCCTGTCTTATATCCTTGTGTGAGGTGAGCTCCAGAACTAAACCCCATACTCAAGGTGAGGCCTCACCATGGATTTATAAAGCATCAGCACCTCCCCTTTTTCTGTTTTATACCTCTCCGTATGCATACAGCATTCTATTCACTTTGCCCAACCACTGTGCTGCACTGGTTCTCCACCTTCAGGTTATCTGAAATTATAATCCCAGACTCTGTCTTGTTGAGTTTCTACCCCTCCCTACGTGTGTAAATGGTTTTGTTATTACACCCATGTGCATTACTGTGCACTTTTTGGCATTAAATTTCAGTTGCCAAGCTTCCAACCACCCTCTCCAGAATCTTTAGCCCTCCCCACTGCTCCATCTCCCTAATATTAGGGTGGTGTACCCTATTATTGCAGATCTTTTTGTATCATCTACAAATAGGCACACCTTCCTGCAGTTCCTCCGCTATATTCTAACATACTAAAAAGCGCACTGGGAATAGGCCGGATGGTCTGTTGTGTCTGCTCTGGTAGCCAGCCTCCTAATGGGTTCTTTCCCACCCAGCCCCAGAGAGGGTCATCCTCTTCTTCAGTTTACCCTTGAACCTGTCCCACTCCCTCTTCAAGCCCTCCACCACCAGACTCCTGGACAATGCATTCCAGGGCTCCACCACCCTCTCAATGAAGTAAGGTCTCCGGCATCCCCCTGTAATTTTCCTCCTCTAGCTTCCACTCATGTCACCTGGTTGTTTTCCCACCTTCTTTAGTCTGAACATCTCTTTGGCACCGCCCCTGTTTATTCCTTTTACATATTTGAAGACCCCTATCATGTCCCCCCGTCCCTCCTTCTCTAGCAAGTAGAGCCCAAGCTCTTCCAGCCTTCCTCATAGGGCCTTCCTCCCATGCTCTGAAGCATCCTGGTTACCCCTCCTCTGGACACTTCCAGCAGTGTTAAGGCTATCCTTGAGGTGAGGTCTCCAGAACTGCATGCAGTACTCAAGATGTGGTCTGACCAAAGATTTAGTATAGAGAGGAGGATCACCTCCCTCCTGGACGCATCCTGGCTGTGCAGTATCCGTTTGCTTTGGCCACAGTTCTTCTGCAATTTTAGTGTTGTTCATTTTGACGCCACCACTGCCCCCAGATCCCGCCACTCATTGTGGCTTGCAGTATGACACCCCTGGTGTATACATGGCCCGGTTTCTGACCCTCGGATGCAGCACCCAACATTTCCTGTATTAAACCCTCAGTCCCCACCTCCTGACCACCCCTCCAGGGTATCCAGGTCCCTCTGGACTGTCTCTCTCGCTTGCCCGGCCCCGCCAATGCTCCCAGTTTTGAAGTAATCCACAAAGAGACTCATCCTACTCTTAACCGCCTCCCCTATATCGAAGACATAGGTATTGAACCGGAGTGGCCCTAGTAGCATAATTCAGGGGGCCCACTGATAACCTTCTGGAGGAGGAGGAGACTACCCACCACTACCTCTGTATTTCCCCTGCTAGCCAATTTTCTACCCATCTGAGCAACTGTCCTCTCACCCCCACTCCCCCAATCTGAGCAACTATCTTCCCACCCCCAGCTTTAATAGCAGCCCATTTTGGGGTACCGAATCAAATTCCTTACTGAAATCCAGGTATAGGACGTCCTCCGGTCTATGCCGGATCAGGGTCCCAGTCATAAAAATCTATGGGGTTGGTCTAACACGATCTCCCCAGGATGAAACCATAATGTTTGTCATCCAATTGCCCCAACCTTCCAGCTGCCTCCTGAGCCTATCCTTGATAATGCCTCCATTACTTTGGCCACTACAGACGTTAGGGCTGACAAGCCTCATAATTCTAATCTCCTCTCTAGACCCCCATTAGTGGATAAGCATCACATGAGCCACCTCCAGTCTTGAAGCACCCATCCTGCTCAGCAGAGAGGTGTAAGAGTGCCGCCAGTGGTGCTGCAGCTCATCGCCACCTTCATAACCCTCGGATGCAGCCAATCTGGCCCTGGTGCCTTATCAGTTTTAGTGTCCGAAGGGCCTCCTTCACCTTTCCACTGTGATTTCTCCCTCCTCCCAGCCCACCCCTCATTTAACCACCCATCCCTTCTAGACTTGGCTCAGCCTGTACCCCCAACTTTTTCAGTCCCTCTCGACTCTATCTGACCTCTCGACTCTGTTGGTCTCCCTTCCTTCCCATTGGGCTGGAGGGACCCTGCCTCCCTCCGTAAATACTAGGCAAGTACTCATTTAGCACCTCTGCCTGATTTCCTGCCTCCTGAGTCCATCCCTCCTCAGTCTTAATCATGCTGATCTGTGTCCTCCCTTTCTCTCTCCTTGTGTATCTATAGAATCCCTTTCCCACCTTCGGATATCCCTAGCCAGGTTTTGCTCCTCCTCACCTTGGCTCCCTCACCACTGTGGTGACCCTTCCAGCCATCAACTCATACCCCTCTCCCTATCCCCCAGAGCGCTTAAAACATGCATAGCAGCCTTTTTTTTTAAATTACCTTTTTGCTTTTCCTTCAGCCTGCCTCCTCGGCCTCTTTCCAGGTGAGGACCCTGGATATCCCCAGACTGCCCGGAACCCTGCCCACACAGACCACAGATCCCCATGTGAGCCGCTGGATTACCCCCGGCAGGACGGTATGGGGGTTCTCAAACCCCTGGGTAACTTACATTTCGGTTGGTCTCAGTGGTCTGCTGGGCGGGCACGGACATCATGGGCACGCTCCAAAGTCCTCCCATCTTCCCGGCTGAGGCAGGCTCTGCTCCGCTTTCTCCTCCTCCCCGAGCAGCCAACGCACCTCCCTGACGCCATGATGTACCGCCGATGTCCATGCTGCTCAACGGCCAGCCATCCCCTGGTGGGGCTTTGCAGTTCACGGAGCCTCCGCCGGGTCGGCAAGTGTTGGGCGCCGTCAATGCTCCTCGGAGCAGGCGAGCTGTCGCTGGACGCCTGCCTGTCTCCTGCCGACCTGCACCTGATTTCATTCGAACCGCCTCCTCAACCCGTGGGTCACGCTGGGAGTGAGGTGTGACGCCCAGCGCCCACCTCAGCGCCACCGGGCCATAGGCAGCCTTTTTATCCCTCACTGCCTCCTGCACCTCCCTGGTCCACCAACACAGCTTGTTGGCTCTACCATGCTTACGCCTCACCTTTGTACAGGAGTTAGTAGTCTCCTGCACCCCCTTCTTAATGGCCTTCCACAAGCTGCCAGCATCCACGTCTGGTCTAATCTTGTCCAAGCTCCCCTGTAGAATCCTGCCCATGCCCACAAAGTCTGTTCCCCTGAAGTCTACTACTACTACTGTATTAGAATGGTTATCCCCCCCCGATACAGCAGAAACCAGACTGTAGTGTGATCACTACCTGCCAGTGGGCTGCACACCTCCAGGCCCTTTTGTCTGGTCATCATCACGTCTGCTAGGACACAATCCAGTATCCGGCTTCCCTCCCTAGTAGGTTCCCCACCTGCTGGACCAGGAAGGCATATTGAAAATATCCATCGGCCCCTGTTCCTGGCCACAGAGGATGCCATAGTGTCCCATTCTGTCCCCAGCATATTAAGGTCACCCATGATCACCATCATTCCCTTTCCACCGTCACAGTGCCCCTTGATGTTCTTAACTAGTTTGTTCTCCAGGGCCTCTTCCATTGTTGGGGGTTCTGTACACCACCCCTATTTTCAATCTTTTACCTCCTCTCTTTTGTAGGGTTACCCAGATCTCCTCCCACCTCCCCCTACAGCCTCTTCCACTCCACTAACCGCTATGTCATTTTTGACTATCAGCTTACACCCTCCCTCTTCCTCTCCCTATCCTTCCTGAATATTTTGTAGCCCACCAAATTTAGGTCCCAGTCATTTTTCTGAGGACCCATGTCTCAGTAATTGCTGTCAGATCCACTGATCCTCAACCAGCATCACCTGGAGCTTGGGCATTTTGTTGCCCATGCTCCTAGCATTGATCAGCTGTCTTCCATCCTGACTCCCTCTCGCTTCTCCAGTCATCTCGACCCTGAGCAGTCCCTAGATGCCCTTTCATGCACAGCTCTGGATGGATTTAGATCTCAGTTACCTGCCTTCTTTCATGCCCTGGACCTGGACCCTCGAGCAGCCCTCCTGAGCCACTCTTTACTTAACCTCCCTTTACAAGTTTAATCTTCACCTCTCGACCAGGAATCCAGCAAGATTTAGTTTCAAGATCTCCCTCCCTCCAAGTTGAGGTGTAGCCTATCCCTGGCATATAACCCCTGTCCTCCCATGTATCCCCCAGTCCCTTACCAGCCCATACTCCCTTCTGCCCTGCCCAGTCCCTGAGCCACTGGTTCACACCTCTAAGTTTATAATTGGTCTCCTGGACATTCCTAGGTACTGGCAGAATCTCAAAGAAGGAGATTGCGCTTCTATAGAGTGGTAAACCCTGGCCAGTTCTCGGAATCTTGCCTGATTTCTAGTTCACTGTTCCTCTAAGTCATTTGTTCCAGATGTTTCGCCTGGGGATTCCCTGATTCCAATGCTATCGAGCATAACTGAATTTGGCCTTGTGTACGGCCAGGCCTGGGATACATTTAGCCTTGACTGGGCTGCTTTTTCCCTCCCTCCCCCTCCCACTGGATGCCCCAGGTCATGGAGTCACCCAGCAGGACCCTTCTCCACCACTCCCACTTTACTGGCCCGTTAGATTCCATCCAGGCTCTTCCTTCTATCATCAACCCCAGCTTACTTTCTTTTGTCCCCTGGCCTGGGATCAAGTCTGTGCTTGCCCTACCATGCTCATTCTTCTACCTGTAGCTCGCAGCTTGCTCCTTGCCTCCCAACCTCCTGGGTGGCACAGATTGCCCCCCACCCTGATCTCCATGGACTCCTTCTGGGCTGGTATCCTCAGATCCCCCCCAGGCTCCCTTCTACTGCTTCCCTCCTTGCCTACCCCCCTCCAAGTTCTGCATCCTCACCCATCTGCTGTGTTTCTCCTCACACCCATCTTCCCCCTCCCTCTCTACCTCATCTGATTTCTCCCGCCCAAGCTGGGTCCTATCTAGAGTATTCCTTATCCTTGTTGACTTCCCTAACCTGGTGCTTGCCCAACCCTAGTCCTCCCTCCTCCCACCCTGGCTTCACTCTGCACTCCCCTTCCTCCCCACCCCCTCCCACCTAGGCTAATGTCTCTTCCCCTTCCTTCTGTGGATCTGGCTCTCTCCTGCCCGATCTCCCCAGCTTACTGACCAAACCCTCTGTCTGCCTGCTCCCTCCTCCCGCCAGCCTCTCCACCCCATCTCCGTGATATAGCAAGGTGAATAGATTAGTAAGTGTGATGCTTGCCCTCGACCTGCTCTCTCCTGTCCCCCTCCTTCTGGTCAGCCACCTCCCTATGAAGTGATTTCTGTACATTGCTTGTTTCCTCAGGCCCCACCCCCTCATGAGTAAACCATATGACCTTGTCTACCTGTTCCCTGGGTTATGCCATATTGTCCTTGTGTACTCTCATGAGGTCCTTTCCACACCTTTCCTCCCCACCCCTCCCACCTTCCAGCTGCCTTCTGATCCCCTCTACTTCCTCCCTAAGACCTGCCAACTGAAAACACACTGGTCACCCTCTGAACCTCCTTGCCCAATTTAATATTGTTGCCCCCCGCACCCTGTACACCCAATCACTCTACCGAAGGTGCCCGCTTTGGCCACCCCCAAGTCTACCCTCATTTTAGGTGAGCAATGCGGCCCTCTATCAGAAATAATTCAGTCAGTGTTGCAGTAAAACCCAAGCAGTCTGCCCCCTCCGATTACAGCAATTTTCCCTTTTTCTTGACAGTAGCCAGTTTTCTAGCCCTAGCAGTAGACGGTTCACAAGCAAAATTAGCCCATCACAACACTAGCCAGCTCAGAGACCTTAATCGATTCACACACAGTTTGCCTACTCCCTCAGATGTAGTTGGCATACACAGTCATTTATATAGTCTGCTTCATTATGCCTCTTCCTGGTAGTAGTCAGTGTTGCCCAAGCAGGAGAGTGTACAGGACCCTAGACTTGTCCTTCTCCAAGGCTCCACCCTCACCAACCATTTAATAGAGGTCGGGGCCAGGGTAGGTGGTGTGGAACAAAGAACAGCTCTCTTCCTCTGATTGCGACTGGACTATTTGCCTTTTATGGCCCAGTCACACAGTCAAAGGTTCGCGCCCTATTCACTGATTTGGCCGCTCCTTCCTGAGTCACCGGCTTGCAAAGTTGTGGCTGATGTGGACCCGGTATGCATTGCATGTCCCCCGCCAGCAAGAGCTTCCTTGTCGATCACCAATGTGATCCCATCTTATCCCACTGTTGATGTAGCCCCAGAATGCCTGCCCAGACCACTTCCCGCGGACAAGCTCGGTCTGAAAGAACAGCTCCTTCCCTGATTGGAACTGGGCAACTGTTGCTATATATTAAAAAAGGATGGGTCCCAGCACCAACCCCTGGGGCACACCACTGCCACCCTGGAATGCACCCCATTTGCCTTACCACCACCCTCTGGTTTCAGTCTTTGAACCAGTTCTCTACCCACCTTGTTATTTTCTGTTCCACCCCTAAGCCTTCCAGCTCATTTACCAGCCTTCTATGTGGCAAAGTGTCAAAGGCATTGCTGAAATCTGGATAGGCCACATCCTCCTCCATCCACCTTCCTTGGTACCCAGTCAAAAAACTCAGTTAACTTTGTTGGGCACAACCTGTCTCCCATAAAACCAAACTGCCTTGGGTCCTGGAGGCAGTATAGCACATTGGGTAAAGGCTCTGAGCTACAGAACTGGAGACCTGGGTTTGAATCCAACAGCCGTCTAAGTGCATACTGTGTGATTCTGAGCAAGTTACTTAACTTCTTTGTGCTCCAGGTTGCATCTGGAAACAAGTTTCAGATTAGTGTGCTACTCCTGGTTAAACAAAGTTCCCTTCCCCCACTTCCCCTATAGACCATTGACAACCAGGTGCTCCACTATTCTTTCCTTCAGCAGTATTTCCATTACTTTTCCCACTGTTGTGGTCAGGCTGACCAGTATGTAGTTCCTGCATCCTCCCTGTTCCCACTTTTGTATAGTGGGACAATCCCTGGGCATGTCACCAGTTTACAAAGACAGGGTGAACAGGGTAGTCTGAGGCCCTACTAACACCTCCATTAGCTCCCTCAGTGTCCAGGGGTGCATCTGTCTGGCCCATAGCCTTATTGCTGCCAGTTCCATGAGGATCCTTTCTTTTGCAAAGGGAGCTGTGTCCTTTTCTATGATCTCTCCATCCTTATTAATGCTGGCCCATTTCCTGCCCCTTCTTTTGTAAAAACCAAACAGAAATACAGTATTTGTTCAGTATTTCTGCTTTTTGACGGTCATCTTTTACCCTCCCTCCATCCACCCTTTTCAGACACTCAATATCTCCCCTTGCCTTCCTTTTCTCCCTGATGTACCTGCATGTAAAAGGTTTTCTCCCTCCTTACCACAATATCCATTGGCTGGCTTGTGTCAAGGGTCCCACATAAGTGTGGGTCTGGTGCCAATGTGCACTTTGCATGTGGAAACATTTTGGTTTGCCTGCTGTGTGCTTTAGTGTAGTGGATTATGACGACTGGTTTTGCTGGATTCTGCACTAACAGCTTCATTTACAGCAGATCCTGGAGTTCTTTGCGGTGGGAGATTGTCCTACAGTGCATGTTAAGAGTTTATATAGGCTCAGCGCTTTGGTTTACTGCCCCCACTGAACTCCCTGAGCTAAGTTCTGTCACAGACTGACTTATCCTCTGGAGAAGAGCAGAAGTGGAAAACATCTGATCAGAGATTGTGTAGGCTCAAATGTGCACTGCAGGCTATTGGAACTTCTATTGCCTATTGCCAGCTGCAGGGAGTTCTGAGACTGGTTGTGTCTGCGTATATCTACCTAGAGATGATCACAGTTGCCCTGCTGTGGTGTGCTATACTGCAATGGATGGTAGTTGGAAGTTCCAAATCGGTTGTGGGGGGGACTTAGAGGAAGGATTAGGAAGTACTTCTTCACTGAGAAGGTGGTGGACAACTGGAATGGGCTGCTGAGAGAAATGGTGGAAGGGTTCATGAGGGCATGGGATAAGCACAGACGGCAGCTGGCATGGGGGAGGGGACTACAGAAAAGGCCTAGTGGATATCTAGGTGAACTGGGCAGACTAGGTGGGCTTGCGGTCCCTTTCTGCCATCACATACCTGTGTTCCTGTGTATTCTACAGGCAGATTGGGAAAAGGGAGGGGGTATCCACTACACCACCAGGGAAGCATTCATTGTGCCTTGAATATCTGTTCCTTGGTGTCTTTATCCTACCCTGTGTTGGTTGGATGTGTGGAGCAACATGACCACCTACTCCCCAAAAGATCAGTTCTAGGGCACGGGCAAGGAGTCCTCCTCCTCCCCAACCATGACATCCTCTGAGTGACCGAGTCCATTCTAAAAGCCAGGTTGATGGTGTGGTACAGGTCTGGTATATCCCCCCCCCCAACTCACTTTTTTTATTTTAACCTCTACAGAGCCTTCCCAACTGACCCAGCTGATCAGTATTTTTATTTTTCATACTGACCCATTTTCCATTTTATATCTACAGGTCTGACAGGACATTGACTGGGAGTAGGAGGACACTGACCCTATGTATCAGATAAGTATTGTTTTTTTTTTGTTTACCCTACATTGTTTGTCATATAATAGTTCATAACGAGCTGCAGATCCTTTGTGAGCCCATTGCTGTTCTTGTTTTACAGGTACGAATGGCTGCTCTGGGAGGCACTGGGTCAGAGCTGTACCTTGTGCTTTAGAAAGGAGACTATGGGCTGGTGGGGGGTATGGGATGGGCATCAAGGTTGGGAACTCCAGGGAACACCACACAATCAATTTGCCAAGACTCGTGAGGCTCAAACCCTGTTTTTCATTTTCTTGCTTTGTGTGCTTTGCATTCTAATGCCTGCATTAATGTAGTGTTTTTGTTTTGCAACAAGTACTGTGTGTGTGTGTGTGTGTGTGTGTGTGTGTGTGTTGTAATAACCCACTGTAGGGTGTGCGGTCACACTCTGATATACGCACACCTTGGTGTGTGTTGTTGCACATGAGGCCGCAGGCCGAGTGCATCAACCACCCAAGCTGTGTGTATATCACTGCGCTTCCACACACCACACAGTGGGTTATCTATCTTATAAAATGGCAAAATTGTTTTGGAGGGGAGTAAAAGTGCAGGTGTGTGTGGTTGCACTACGATATACGACAGTCAGCTAATGGTGTTTGTCCAATGCGATTGATAATCCCATTTTTATATAGATATATAGATATATAGATATATATGAGATGCATACACACACTTCACTCTAACAGCCCCTTGATACCGAAAATAATTTTCCACACCGTGCATGTGCTCCCAGTCTGAAGAGGCTCTCTTCTCCTTTTGAAGATAAACCTGGAAATACTGGTGAGGACCTGCATATCAGGGAGGCTCCCATACCATTTTCTGCAAACCAGAACGATTGTTGGTCATTCCTTTACCTAAATGTCCACCCCCTTCCTTGTGACTTTGAGTCAAACAAGGGGTGACAGACTTTAGTACCTCCTATAGACATAGCCCCCAAGATTTCCATCTTCTTTGGAATTCACAGACGACTTTCTCACTCAGGAACCCTTATGCAAAGCTTCCTCTGCTGAGGCTGCAGATACTTGCAGATGAATACTGTTTTGTTTTTGTTGAATTTTATGCGACGCCATCTTTAATGCAGCCTAATACACTGAAACAGAACTACAACACTGCTGACAGGAGTGCTATCAAAATCACACTGCACACCGAAGTGCACTACAGGTGTTGATGCAGTGCTAATTAACATAATTCGCACACACTGAAAAAGCAATGCAACACTGCTTCAGGCAGTGTTGAAAACACTGCTAATTGCAGTACTTTTGCAGTGTGATTACAGTGCTAATTAACATAATTCGCACACACTGTATCAGCACTGCATGCACACCAAAAGAGACCTGAAGATGCACTGATTAAACACTGATGGGCTGCATTATGAAATGAAGTGTGCAGGAAGTGTACACGGCTACTGTAACACTGAAATAACACCATATAGTGACTGTTTGAACACTTCACTTCCCTCTGGGTAGTAGGCAGAGACTGACTGATCTAAGTGTAATTGCCCACACATTTTTGTGAGGCTTAGCATTCCTCTTTTAAGTGCCTGTGACTTTGGCTGCATATTGCAACTACCCATCAGATTCTAGCACAATGACTGGGGGCTTTTGTTTTCAATTCATTATCACAATCTGACAACCTAAACATTTGCTGAGAGTCACCACAATGTGTAGTTGTGGACCCCAAGGCAGGCAGTGGGAATGCAGACATTATCAAAGGGCAGCACTGATATCAAAGGACAGTGTGAAAAATGTAACCAAAGCCATTAGGTGTGGGCATATTTGATCCATGATGCTCTGCAGAGAATCAAAGTGCACAATTACTTGCCAACAGGCTGTGACGGTGCCATGAGGGCCAGTACTGAGGCCCTCTAGCTACAGCAGTAGTACTTCAACTGATTGCTATGCAGATGGCCTATGCTTGCACCCTAAGGCTGGATGTATAGTGCCAACTGGCATGGTTGGGCTATGATATCCGTCTTGGATGCCTGCTGCCTTGGGGCGGGAGAGCACCTCCTCCTACTGTACGACATACCCCTGGTCGCTCAGGGGCATTAGGGTGTCATGAGTGAAGGAACATGTCCCTTATGGAGTGGCCACATATTGGCATGCACCTGTTCCCCTAGTGTGTGACAGAGAGGCATCACACAGACAGAGCAGGGCTGCCATGAGAGTTCAGAAGGAAGGATTGGCCTCACCTACCCCTCTGACCATCCCAATAGGCAAAATGTCAGGTCACTCTATAGAATCACATCCTGTAGGAAGGATAAAAAGTGGGATTATTTGGAAAACAATGGATTGTGGACTGGGGACAGATGAAGTTTTCTCATCCCACAATACCTCCAGGAAGCAGCTGACTTTGAGAAGGGACTTGGCAAGGTTAGAGGAATGGTCAAATGTATGGCAGCTTAGATTCAATGCTAAGAAGTGCAAGGTAATGCACCTGGGAAACAAAAACCCAGGGGAAGAGTACACAATGGGGGGTGAGATACTAACAACAACAAAAATGGAAAGGGACCTGGGGGTAGTCATATCAGATGACCTAAGGGGTGGTCAAGCAATGGGAGAGGGCAGCAAGGAGGGCTGGGGGATACTGGATGCATAGGGAGAGGCATCACCAGTAGAAAACAGGAAGTTATTATCCTCTGTACAGACAGTTGGTGAGACCCCATCTGAGTACATGGCAGTTCTGGAGACCCAATCTCCGCAAAGACGAGACAGGATGGAAGCTGTCCAGAGGAGGGCATCTAAATGGTGCAGGGTCTGCACCGAAGACACATGAAGAGAGACTTAAGGAGCTAAATATGTATAGCCTCGAGGAAAGGAGGAGAGGGGGACATGATAGAAACTTTCAAGTACCTCAAGGGAATCAACAAAGTCCAAGAGGGTAGCATCTTTCCAAAAGAGGTGTGCAAGAACAAGGGGCAATTTGAAGATAGAAGGGGCGGCTCAGAGGTAACTTAAGGAAGTATTTTCACAGAGAGGTTGTGGATGCATTGAACAGCCTTCCGGAGGAGGTTGTGGAGTCAAAACAGTGGTGGAATTCAAGCATGCATGGGACAGTCATGAGGCAATTCTAGGGGGTTGGGGTAGGAAGAAGTAGGCTGCTGGTTAACTAGAATCTGCAGCTTATTCATTAGGTAGGGAAATGGGCAGACTGGGTGGGCCAAGCGGCCCTTATCTGCCGTCAGAATCTATGTTTCTATGTAAGCACCTGGAGAAAGATGACTGCCATGTTGGGCATGCTGTCTGTGGGGTTGTGATGTTAACAGGGTCAATCAAGTTTCACTAATGGGATTAATTGAGTTTTGTTTGTTGTATGTTGCTGTTTATTTTAGTCCCATTTTTTAGTCCCTTTTTCGGCTTCCTTGCTTCTTATAGTGCTATTTATGTAGTGCCACCAGTCACTTAGTGAAGTTCATGCAGCTGAATTTGGAAGTAACTTTTGGTTGCATTTATTGGTTTGAGTAGGGTAGCAGTAGCAGGGTCTAAGTTAATCAGGGCACAGAATAGAGGGAGTGTTAGGAGGTATTTTTTTTTTATTATCTTGTTTATTCATCCTGTCATGCTGTGGTGACCCCCACTCATTCAGGCTCCGCAATTCCCTCCTAACTCCACTGACCTTATGCGAGCCTCTTCAACTCCTCACATTGCAGCCAGTCACCTGGGATATCCCAGACATAACCCTTCACCGGGCAGGTCTCTCTCCTCTGAGAGGGAAGGCACCAGGAGAGGACAGCCCAGTGCACTCTCATAGGGCCCAGGGATGCTGCTGAGGAGAAGGAGGCTCTCGGAAGGCACTGGAGGTGTTGGGGGACAGAGGGCCATTATCCGGCGACCACCGAACTTCCATGATAGGTTTCCTCCTCTGGTCAGGTCTGCCTGCTGAGTTAGAGCCTGTGTAGGTTTACTCTGGACCCAGTCCCAAACAACCTTCAGCTGGAACTGGTATGGTGGAGGGCATCCATATTGTGGTCTGACGCCCGTTCTGTGTGATCTGAGTAATCTAGCTACTTGTAAAGAGGAATGGTGGACTGTAGAGTGTGATCTGTGGAGTGACTGCCTGTAGTCTCTGGGATCACAGATTCCATGCTTTCTCCCAAGTTACCATAAGAGTGCTTCAGGGAGAAGATTCATGTGGATGGTGCCCATTGTGCTTCTGAAGACTGTTAGAACCTGGAATGGTTGCCAGAGTTCACACAGAGAGGAAGTCCCTATGATGGTTGGGAGTGAGAGAGAGCCAGTGGGCTTGGAAATATTCCTTTTGGCATGGTAGATTATTTTTGGTAGACTGGTGGAGTGAACTCACTTATTTGCCCTGGTGGGAACTGTTCTGGTGGGAGCAGTTAGTTTCCTCTGCTTCGGCTGAATCCTATTCCTTGGAGCCTGTACTGGAGAACTGACAAGAGTCTCTACAGTGAGATGGGAGAGATGACTTAGCTGATCCATCTTGGCTTACCAGATTTTATTGACTGTTGTGGACTGGCACTATTTTTGTATGTGTTTACTGCACTGAATTTTATTGTACTTCAGATTTTATGATTGGGGGTTGGTGGGTGGTTATGGTGGGTTCCGCTAGTAGTGTGAGTGGAAAGGTGGGTTGTTGGGGAGGGGTTGATGTAGTTTGGAAAGAAAAAAAAAATAGGGGGAGAGGTTCTATAGTATTGGGTAAGAATGTCTTGCCTGCATCAGTTCCAGTCTCCAAGGCTCAGTTACTTTGTTTCCCTGCTGAAAAACCAACGCCCTTTTGATCCTCCCCGTATCAGATGACATATATCAACACTGCAGGGAGGCTGGTATCATGAGAAAGAGTAGAAGGACAGCAAGGGATCTTAGGAGGATTGGTGGGAGGTACTGATTGCTGTACTGAGGACCAGGAGATGATCTGGGGTTAAACGGGGACTGTAGAGAGGCCAGACGTGTTTAGTCCCCATATCCAGGGTTTCTGCTGGACTGAGTGGGCAGGAAGCTGAGGGGCCAGCTGACTCTTTCTGTCACCTTCGGGCAGTGCTATGTAATGCTAGGTTGATGAGGAACAAGACTGCAGTTATAATGGATCTTGTTTCCTCTGTCAGCCTGGCTTGCATTACCGAGACCTGGCTAGAGGATGACTCTGGCCTAATTCTGGAGGCGACAATCCCGGCGAGGTTCTTGATTGTGCACTGTCGATGGAGAGACCACAGGGGAGGGTGGGGTGGCCATCTGCTTTAGATTTGATCTGAATCTGGTGGTGCACCCAGTGGAGGAAATGTGTCTTTGATAATAGGCAGGGGAATCAAAGCTGCCTTAGTCTTGCCCCCAACTTTTCCCATCCTCTAGTACTGTAGATAAGTCCAACAGTAGTTTGCCAGTGGAGGACACAGTCATTTGAATGCATGGCTGTGCGTGGGGGTCCAGTTCAGGTTGCAGGATCCTCCTTGAGTAATGGCCTCCAGGTCGTGAAGGGGAGTTTCTGCAGGAAATTGCGTCCTTTGACATTGACCTGGTTTTGGAATCACCAAGATGGCTCATTCTTGGTGACTTCAATGCCTAGGTGGAAAACAAACATTTGCATTTTGGTCAGGATTTCCTCCAGAGCATGGAAGCTCTGAGCCTCGCACAAGTGATTACTTCCATGACCTATCAACATGGCCAAGCCTTAAACCTGGTGTTCTCCCTGGGGTTCAAGATGAGAAATCTTAAGATTGATCTTGTCAGTTGGTCAGATCACTGCACTATCAGGTTCAGTTTCAGGGTGCCCCCTTGTAGTCCATCCCCTGTGAAGATGGCTCAGTAATGCCTTTTGAGGGGGTCTCAGCCCAGAAGGACATACGGTGATTGTGGACACCATGAAAATGTTGGCAGCTTGTGCTTGAGGTGCAGAGACTGCAGTGGAAGCCTATAATAGGGTTGTCACTGGGACCGTTGACCTAATTGCACCAGTTTGTGTACATTCACTGGTTATGCACCTCAGCTTGCTGTGGTTTGATGATAGTTTGAGAGCATTGAAGGCCAGGGGACAAAGGTTACAGTGTTGTTGAAGGAGGTCCAAGGGCTTGGAGGACAAGCTAGTTCTGATGTCCCATTATAAGGAATATCAGAAGGCAATCACTCAGAAAAAGGTAGATTTTCTGTCAAGAGAGATCGCTGCTGGGAGGAACCGACAGGCTTAGTTCTTTTGGACTGCAGACAGGCTTCTTCACCTGGCCTCTCTGGAGCCCATGAGAACATTAACATCTGTGAAATGTGAGGAGTTTGCTCAGGTCTTCTTAGATAGGGTGTCCTCTAATTGGGCTGGAATCACTACAGCTGGGCTGGGACAGCCCAGCAATGGAAAGCCTCTTAATCGGGACACAGACAGTGTTCTTGAGAAGAGCTCTGTCCAGTGATGATGACGATGGAAGAGGTATGTGAAGTGATCTTGGAGCTGCGTCCAACAGATTTTGTAATCTGGATCCAGGTCTGATGCAATTACTCAGGGGTTGTGTCAGACATCTGGGCCTGGTATTTGCTGAGATTGTCCAGTGCTCCCTATCAGAGGGGTGCGTTACAGTAGGGCTGGGCATCGGGTCGGGTCACAAGTTCGGGCTGTTCAAGTTTGGCAGCATTGAGAATTAATGGTCTGAATCAGGTTTCACACTGCCAAACCTGAAAATCCAGAAGCAGCAGCAACATCATTAGAATGCAGCCCAGCTACTCCCACAGCACTCCAGCTTGCAGTTGGGGGATATCACTGCATCGGAGATCATGCCACGCAGGCGCACAGTGGGGGGAGTATACTGCACAGTGGAGGAGGATTGCATTCACTGCACTGAGAGAGACTTGTACTTCATGCCACACACAGGCGCACAGTGAGTTGATGGAGTACTTTACTTACAGATGATGATGAATGACAGCCGCCACGTTAGTCCCTCCTACCGCTCTTCACATCCTCCAGTCCTTGCACCACTGAAAACAGGTGATCACATGACTGCAGTAATGGCAGTCCAATCATAGCCACTGTCTTTTGGTTGTTGTCACCCTGCTGCTGTGTGCTGATGACTGATTGGAGCAAGTATGGTGATGGTGAGAGGCAACATAAACCGCCTCGCATCACGCAGCAGCCAGACAGCAGCAGGATTTGGACAGATAGCACGTTAGTGTGTGTCTGAGAGAGCATTGTGTAGAGTACATTCCTCATGGTGCTTGACTCTGTTTGAATCATCTTTTCTTGTTTATCAGAAATCATCATCTGTCACTTAATATTAATAATAATTCTCCTTAATCTTTTTTTTATTACTGGCTTAAAAAAAGAAAGTAGCAAATAGCAGCAGTCCCAGTTTGGATGAGCAAGGTTGGGGGGGGGTGGATCCTGGGGAGGCCAAGAGGGACAGCTGTGCCTGATCTCAGTCAGAGGCAAATTAAAAATTAAAAAATAAACTTTTAGTTTTGCAGGCTAATATAGATGTGGTATTGGACTGTGGGCAGCAGGCAGATTTGTGTGTGTCTGAGAGATCAGAGATGGCAGTAATAGCAGTACAGCAAGTTGTATTTTTTTCCTTTTCTTCTTGATCACTCTAAGTCTCCTTTTGGCCAGGCAGAAAAAGCAGCTTCAGACTTTTTTTTTTATCAGTGGCTTTAAAAAATAAATCAGAAAGTTTGAGTGGAGCAAATAGAAGTAGTCTCAGATTTGGAGGTGCAGGACTACAGAACGTAGGGGGGTGGGGAGTCTCAGAGGCAAATTAAAAAAAAAAAAAATTTTGTTTTGCAGGCTACAGGCAGGCAGGCTTGTACATCTCTGAGACAGCTGAGAGATTAAAGTATGTTGTGCTTCTTTATTCATCTTGTAATTTTACTCTTGGTGATTCTGTAAAGAAATAAATATTAGACAGCAAAAACAAGCAGCAGCATCAGACGTGTGTGTGTGTGTGTGTGTGTGTGTATATATGTATATATATATATATATATATATATATATATATATATATATATATATATATATATATATATATATATATATATATACACACATATATCTCCACTGGTTAAAAAAAAAAATACTGAGCAGCAAAAAATAGCACAGCACTCATCAGTTTTTGGGTGGTGTAGGGAAGGAGGGGTGGTGGCAAAGGGCCAGCTGCCTGAATGACACAAAGGCAAATAAAAAAAAAAAAAAAAAAAAAAGTGACAAAATATTTTTTTCTTCATGTAATATAATAATACTTAATAATAATGGAGAAGGGTGGACTCAGAAAAGTAGGCCAAGAACACCCCCAGAACAGTATATATAGCTCCAAGGAAAGTGACATCACCATGTCTTCAGCTAATGTAACCTGAACAAGTTCTGGTCTCGCAGTTAAGCCCACGAGGCTGTTTACACCTGTAAAAAAAAAAAAAAAAAAAAAAAATTATCTTGATTTACAAGAATAGTTTGTGCAAAAAGCTTAGTAGCTTCACAGCAAGGAACTACCCCAAATACTACAGTAACAACAGAAAGAGCCAGTGATAATTCTTTGAATGATGATGATGATGAAGATGAGTCTGAGTTGATTGCAGCTGAACATAAATCTAATGTGAAAGTAGATAATGTTACTGGTGAGTTTGCAGACTTTGGTGGTAGTGGATGCAGATTGAGATAAGGAGGAGGAGGAGGATGATGATATCTTCCCAGGCAATTCCTCTTCCCCTTCTGTCACCGATATGAATGATTATAGTAATAACCAGACATCATCCTCCACTCCTTCAGTCTCAATAAATAAAAATGCAACTATTGTCTTGTGTAATACCACCAGCGCACCACCGCAGTCTGTTGTAGAGAATGCACATACTGCTGCTACAGGTGTCACTGCAAATCAATGTGCAACTTGTAGCATTCAAAGATATTTTCCAGCACTAACACTTCACAGGCCCAGCCAGTATCTGATTCAGTACCAGGAAAAAGAGGCAGGAAAAGTTCTTCTGTGGTGTGGAATAATTTCTCTGTATGCCCAAATGATTCCTTTAAAGCAGTATGCATTCATTGCAAAAGTAGATTTAGCAGGGTGAAGTCGGTATGACTGCACTGATTAGACATCTCCAGCGCCAGCATTCAACAGTGATGAAAAAGAATATGAATCTTGAAGATGACAATGAGGATGGCGACTTGGATGATGAGGGTGACTTTTTTGATGATGATGATGGCAACAGGTACTTATGCAGTACTCCCACACGGCTTGCAGAGCCAGATAGCGAATCAGTTATTTCACAGTGTACAGAGGATGGTTCACCACAGTAAACCGGAAAAAATGCTAAAGATCCCACCATGTCCCTCAGAAAATAAGTAATGCACATTTTCAATCTCCATTGCACCCTAATGAAGTCACAAAAAAACTCAGATACTGTTAAAGGTAGCATATTGCTGCAAAAAAAAATAAATAAATAAATTTAAGACCAACCTATTGGTGCTCAACATAAAAAAAAAAAAAAAAGTCTATGTTGTTTCACCACACAGCTTTTGATAGGTCCCCCCATCCTCCTTTGGTAATTAAGACCTCTTCCGGCTAAACTCTAGAAGGGGTAAACTCATTCAAATATCTCGGGATAACACTCTAACACCTATCATTTGAGACACATATTGACAAGGTCACAAAATCCACACATCAGAAGCTAGGCCTCCTATACCAAACTGCTCCCTTCCTTCAACCTCAGACCAGGAAAACCATAGCCTCCACTACCCTGCTTCCAGGTCTTCTCTATGGTTAGTTAGTTAGTTTTTTTTTGTTGACCGGGCAAGTGCACTAGTCAAATCCTGCCTATTTTCAGGCACGACCCGGGGGAAGGGGATACAGATGAATGCCAACTGACTTTGAACTAGATTAAGCTGTTGGTGGTATTTTTAGTGAATGAGGGAAATTTAGCCAGGACACCGGAGACATTCCCCTACTGCATTGCTGGCAGTAGGGGGACTGGCTGCTGATCGATTCACTTGTGGATCAGTATTGGAGGTGGACGGTCGGTCTGGAGCACGTAAGGAAAGCCGCGCAGCAATTAGCAAATGAGGAATTTGTGACGGCACCTGAGCAACAGGTTACTGTGGATATTGTGGAAGAAGATGTTAATTTGGTTGTCACGGAGGATTTTTCAACTGATGTTACGCTACATACAACCCTAATTAATTCTGAAGCACTGGAGAAAAGATGTGAGCTGCAGACAAGACAGATACCTAATTTAGCTCGGGAAAACGAGCGAGTAAAAAACCAGTCGGAAGTTTATGCTGATGAAGACTTACCTGTGGCGTTGTCTCTACAAGCGGACACTTGGCACAGTAGAATGGAGATGGAGGAGCAGTTTACGAAGATTTCAGATGTTATTCCCTCAAAGGCGCTGTCCGAGCAAACCCCTAGTGTCACTGTGTTGGCTGGCAGTAAGGAATCGGGAAGGATTCAGTGCCAAGAGCCTGCAAAGTGAATTCAATTGCTAGGGGTTTCTCCTGACGTCTCTTCGTTTACCGTAGTGACCAACGGAGTCCCGGATGTGTTGGTCACGAAGCATGGAGGCTCCGTTTGCACCGAGTCGGTGCTTAACCTGTCTAAAGAAACTGGATTTGTCTTTCGTGCCCCTAACCAGGCTACCTCTGTGGAGTTTCAGCGTAAGGAGGTAAGCTGCATCTTTCAAACGGAACCATTTAACTAGACCGGAGTGTCTGAGTTTTCTTTTCTAAAACGTACTGTACCCATTAGTGAAAAGGTGGGTGAGGAGGGGAAAGAGAAATGGGCGGCTGTGTTTTCAGCCAAAAGGAACTTGGGGGTGACAATGGCTGATCAAACTGTCTTGGTTCCTGTAGAGATTGCTTTTGCTTCAGGATCCCCTTGGGGTGTGCCCCTGATGCAACCAATTTCGACTGATTCCTGGACTCCTGAGAAAGCATTAAGTAATGCAGGCTGGACTTTAAACAATGGTTCATGGTGACCTACTCGGATTGGGACCCCAAACTGAATTTTTCGCAAAATGAACCTTCTTGGCAACCAAAGTTGCCTGATTTACCTGTGACCACAAATGACTCTGAGGTGGAACAAGGGGGACTCGAGCCTTCTCAAGGGGCTGTACAAACCAATCCTTCAGAGGTTTTGATTGATTTTAGACCTGAGATACAGGCTCAGCCTGTTCAATGTAATGCTGAAACTGAAAAGCCATTAATATCGGATTTGTTTTCTAAATCTAAAAATGAGGCGGCACCATGTAGAAGTGCGGTAAGGTTGAGGTATAAGGGAGGTTTAGAGGTCAGGCCTGATAGACACTATGTAGGGAAATATTTATTAAAAGATTCTCTTCATTTTTCTCCCCAGGAGGTGTTCGCCTTTATAAATATTTCAGGGGAGGATAATTTTGATGTGAGCTTTCGATCTAATTCTGCTCTTGATTTATTCTGGGAACGGTATAACCAATTAAAATGTTCCCCTCTTTGGACCCCCTTTTTGGTAATTCCTCTAACAAAACCATTAATTAAATTTGTAACTATAATGTTCAGGAATGAGGGGGTGCATGTTGATGATATCCAGTATTGGCTATCTCAAAAATGTGAGGTGTTGAGTTCTCCAGAAGCTATATTAGATGCTGAACAGTTTTGGACAGGGGGATGGCGGTTTAAGGTCAAGCTCAGACAAACTGCTAATGGGATTTTACATATTCCGAATTCCTTTTAGTTGGGAAGAGATAGGGGTGTTTGTCTTTATGCTGGGCAGCCTAGAGTCTGCTATAAAAGCGGTTCTAGGACACATTTATTAAGTTCTTGAGATAAACCTCGTTGTGAGAACTGCGGGGAAACTGGACACATTGCTTTCTATTGTTTAAACTCCACTAAATGTAACTTGTGTGAGGATACCGGCCATGTTTTTTCGGAATGTGAGTGGGCCTCTAAGAATAAGGCTTCTGCTAGCAGCTCAGATCTCCTAATTCAGAGAGCACAAGATTTGGCCTTAGGTGTTGATCCAGTAAGCCCGATGCCCAGGGTGGGGGTGGATATTTCTTCTTCACATTCCTTACAAGTGGCATCGGAAGTCCAATCTTCTGATGTGATAGTAGAGAATTCTTCCATTCTCTCTCCCGTGTGTGATGTAACACAGCAGAATTTGTCTCAGGGGTTAGTTACTTCCTTATTGCCTCAGCTGAGAAGGTCCTCTAGGAATCTTAAACCACCTGTAATACCCCCCTCCTGCTGTGGTTATGGAAACCAGTAATCCTTTTGAGGTTTTATCTACTCAAAAGGAGGATTCAGTTATGGATTGTCAGGATCCAGACTCTCAATCTGTGCAGGATAGTCCACCATCCCCCTGTGTGGTACAAGAGGGATATAAAAGTAGAAAGAAAAAGACGAAAAAAAAGATGGTTGATTTTTGAATTCTAAATGGCTAGTTTTAAATTGGGTTCAGTGAATGTTCATAGTATATTGAACTTTAAAAGAAGCAGGTTGTTTATGATTATGTTCATAGTAATTTCTTGGATATTTGTATGTTACAGGAAACTTGGATGTATACTTTAGACCAGGCCAGGATTTTTCAAAGAGAATGGTGCTGGGGTCCTTCATATTGGTCATTCGGACAACAAACAGCTGATGGTTTAGGGTTTCTTTTTAATTCTTATGAGTTTTCCTTGCTAAAAATAATGGATCTTATTCCAGGGAGGCTAATGATATTAGATGGGGTCTGGAGGTCCATGACTTGTCAATTTATTAATGTATATTGTTCACAATTGAAGGCTGAATGGGTGGCCTTGTTCCAGCTGATAAAACCATTTTTGGTTACCGCCTTTGAAGTTTTTTTGTGCAGAGATTTTAACTGCGAATTGAAAATAGGTGGGAAGTCCTCAAGGGATTCCGGGAGAAAGATTTACTGTGACTCTCACGCATTATCTACATTAGTAGACTCGTCTGGGTTGGTCCTTGGTAGTAGTCACCAGCAGGGGGGGTCAAAATTTTCTTATAAGAAAAATACATATCCATCTACTATTGATTATATTTTTTTATCAGATAATCTTCCCTTTTCTTTTTATACAATACCAGTTTCCTTTTCAGACTATTTACTACTTCGGTGTGATTTTTCTCCTTACTCTCTCCCAAAGTGGCAGAAAAATCGGTGGAAACTGAGTGCTCCATTATTAAAGACCCCTGGTGTACTCCATACTGTAGTTTCTTTACTTAGGGCGCGACTTTCAGTTTCCTTTTTATATGAGGATTTGGGGCAATGGTGGGAAGACACTAAGGATGATTTATGTAAGCTACTTAAAAACCAAGGGAGATCCAAGGAAACTGGTAAATTTCTGCAGTACTTAACATTAAGGCAACAATTATATTATTTAATTTCCTTGGCCAGCACCTCGAAAATCGATCATTCAGTTCAAATTCAAACCTTAAAGCAGCAATTACAAGAGGTACAATGTAATAGGGCTAAAACATCATAAGTACTTCTTCAATTTGGAGTAAAAAAACAACCTCAGGGGGATCCATATGAAATCTTTAAAACATTTAAAAGGAATACGACTCTTGGGGCACTGATGGATCAGGAGGGAAAGTTAGTGGAGGATTCTAAGGGCTTACAGCAGATTATTCAGACTTTTTTACTATCTCACACACCTGTGGTGCCCCCTAGTGTCGAGGGTATGCGGCAATTTTTGCATACAATTCAACTTTCAGAGTCTCATTTTGACAAATCTTGGTTGACTAATTTAATTATGAAATCAGAAATTATGGATGCAATCAGATCTCAAAAATCTGGTACATCACCTGGGAGGGATGGATTGACTTCCGAATTGTATAAGGCTTTGCCATTGGAATTTTCTGAATGTTTAGAATTAGTTTTTAATTTTTTTCTATCAGCTATAGCCTTTCCGGTTTGGTTCTCTGAGGGGTTGTTGATTTTCTTTATAAATCGGGGAATAAGACACTTATTGAAAATTGGACCTATTACTATTTTAAATAATGGATTATAAACTTTTACAGGGATTTTGAATAACAGGCTCAAACAATATGCTGTGACAATACTCTCACCTTCTCAATATTGTGGGCTCCCGGGAAAGAAAATTCAGCATGCTTATATGATTTTACGAGATTTGATTGAATATGTTGGTAGGAACAATCAATTAGGCTGTATAGTCTCAGTGGACCAATGTAAGGCCTTTGATAGAGTTTGTCACCCATTTCTGTTTTTGATGTTAAAACATTATGGGGTTCCTGACATATTTATAAATTGGATTCACTTACTTTATAAGGGAGCGGTTAGTCATCCAGTAGTGAAGCGAGTAATGGGAGTGGGGATCCAGGTACCTACTGGGGTACGGCAAGGGTGTCCCTTGAGCCCTCTATTGTATTCATTCATTATAGGTACATTGATACAATCAGTTTCACAATTCCCTAAATGGGAAGGGGTGATGGGACCTCCCTTGTTGGAAAACCTATACATACAGGCTTATGCTGATGATCTGTGTGTGTGTTTTTTTTTCAAATTATAAACAAGTACTGATTTTTTTTTTTTTTTTTTGGAATATATGAATTATTATTCTACAGTGTCTAATTCCAGAATTCAAAAAAAAAAGTCAGGGTCTGTTTATTGGGGTGGGGGAGGCATCAGATATTATTATTCAGGGAATAAGAATTTCATCAGATCCGATTAAAATTTTGGGATTAGTATATGGTCCTCAAAATTTGTCTGAATTGAATTTGGGAAAATGCATTGGCCCTGATAGAGGGAAAAATAAACAGGTGGATACATTGGAAAATATCAAAATTGAAAAGGGTACAGGTTATAAAAAAGTTTATTATCCCTTGTCTATTGTATACAGCAATGATATTTCCATTGCCTATACGATTGGAAACAAAAATTTATAGTTTGTTTTTTCAAATGCTGTGGGGCAATAGGCTTAACCCTATTAAGCGGCAATATATTTACCTGGACAAAAACAAGGGGGGCCTAGGGATGGTGGATCCAGTAATTTTTTTTCATACGTTATTTTTATCACAAAATGTTCGCATAGGTTTATCATCAATCATGGCTCTGTATGGGTTATTAACTAAGCAGGTGTTGAGACACTATTATACAGCATGGCAGGTACTCCCGCCAAAACCCATTCAGAAATTACTACTTCCACATTACTTTATGCCAGTAGCAAAAACACTTTTTAAATGGGGGTTATCTGCTCAAGTGATCAGGAATAGTACAGGTCCTCAGCTTTATAAAATAGTGATGTCCCTGGTATATAACAATGAACCAGCCTTTAAAAACTGTCCTTCAATTGGTACAAGGAGGGTACTTCAGAAATTGAATGATCCTAGGTTACCTGAAAATATGTGGGAATTCGTTCGGCTTTCAGTTTATGGTAGAATTGGGGTTAGAGGTAATGCAAAACATAAAGCATTAAATGAAAGATTTTGTCCTCACCTTGAGTGCATAACTCAGGAAGAAACGATGGAACATTTTTTATTTTCATGCACATATGCCAGTTCTCTTTGGAAATTCTTGGCCTTAAAGTGGAATATGACATGGCTATTATGTTTGGATTATGGAATATTAATTTTAGGTATTTATCCTCAGTTAAGGGGGGAGGTATAACTTAGAAACCTGGCGACTTTTTTGTAGTTGTTTAACTTTTTATCTATGGCAAGCTAGATGCCAGTGGGTTCTATACCAAAAATTAATGCCTTATGATACGGTGGGATTGTTAGTTCACGGGGCAATGGAAAGGATTTATCTTAAGGATTGTGAACTGGCTACTGATAGGAAGGTGTTTAATTGGTGGAAGGGATTCACAAGGTTTATTAAATATAAATAGGCTAATTTGCCTATTAGTCTAGTTAAATAACTTGTATCCTGTACAAGATAATGACGGGGGATTGGGTGAATTTCTATTATATGGTATATATTATTAAGGATGTTTATTTTCAGGATGCTTAAGATGGTTAATACCTCACTGTATATCTGGTTGATTATGGTTTGTGTGATGTAACACGGGTATGTTTTCTTTAATTTTGAGTTCCTTATTTATTTATTTATTTTTTTCTCTCCTTTGTATATTATTTTGTGTGATTTAACACTGTTTGTATTTATTTTTTCTGATGTTGTTATAATAAAAAATTCCCCTACTCTTTTTGATAAGTGCCATGGGATCTTTAACATCCACCTGAACTAGCACCAATCCAGGCAGATGGGACCTCGGTTTAACGTCTCATCCGAAAGACAGACATGTTGCTTCACTATTGCACTCAGCTAAGACTACTAACCCCAAACAGACTAAGACAAGCTTATTATAGAATAGCTTGTTTCATTGCATCAGTCCCTGCGTGTACCCTCCACTGCAATGTGCTTCATATCATAGGCTAGCCATCATTTGAAGCCAGTCTTGAATTCCTTTTGCTCTGCACCACTTTTAAGCTCATCCACCTGCTTTCCCCACCCAGTCTGTCCAACCTACTCACAATGAAACCCTTTACCAGATCCCCGTGATTCTCTCAATATGAATATCCAATCCAACAACTACCCAAGGCTTGACTAGCTGTTTGTGAAAGATCCTTCTCTGTTGTTGCACCTCAAAAATGGAACACTCTCCCACCGGACCTACTCACATGTACATCTCTTATGCAATTTAAAAGATCACACAAAGCAATATTCTTTCTGCCTCCATTCTGGGACTGTAAATAATCCCTACTTTGTTCTACATGTCTTCCCTCCCTTTCTTTGCCTGCCCTCTCTCCCAACCACCCTTCCCCTTCCTCTACCCCATATGTCTTACTGAGCATGGCAATTTCAGCTCCTCACCTATGGCTTTTTTTCTCTCTCTCTTTAATTCTCCTAGATACATGTATTGAATGCTCAGTAGACAATGTTTATGTGTATGTACCACAATGCTTTTACTAGACCTACCTAGTATTCTAATCCTGTGTAATTATGTTAAGGCAGTCACGGTAGGACTCAACTACTGGCTCTCCTGCATTGTTACAGCAAACAAACTTTTCTTCTCCTTCCCTTTCTCGTCCACTTCACGTTAAAGTTAACAAAACTGATGATATTTGGAATAAGCTAAATGTCCTTGACTGCTCAAGGCCAATATCAGAACAACCATGTGTGCCTAGCTCTGAAAGAGTGCTGAATACTTATCCCATGAAGCCTTGAAAGACCAACCCTAAATGTGTCCTTCTAATATGTATTGGAAAAGCAAGCACTCAGTCTAGCAAGCCCTGGCTCAAGTTGCAGTCAAATATCTTGGATGTCCACCTACAAGTGTGCCATCAGGGCACATCTTTAGTACTGCTAGTGATGCTGCATCCTCTGCTCAGAGTACTTTGCACACAGAGCATGTTGACCAGTTAACATTTCTGAAAATAAACCTGCCTCAACTTAATTACAAGTATAAAACCTCTACATAAACCTACAATTCTAGAATCCGTGCCTTAGTGTGTGTTGCAAATACATGACATCTCCCTTCTGCCTCTCTTCATTTACTGTGTGTAACTAAAGTATATGGAATTATTTAAAAGGACAAAAAAGCCAAGACTCCAGCACTACACACTGAAACAGATTACAAGCAAACACCAAAGAGATGATTTCACTGCTCATTAATAAGGCAGTGGCAGCTGTTGGAGGGGAAAATGGATTTTGGCTTGGTCCGTTTGGTCTGGTGGCTGTCACCAAGGTGAAAAATCTGGGTTATATTTTGGATTAGGGGTTGACAATGGAGGCTCAAGTTTAAAAAACATATTTTGTGATTGCCAATGTTCTGTAAAGATTGCTGATGTAGCTAGTAGTTTGATTCTGATTCTTTTCTTCTTTTTAAAAGTAAAAAAAAAACAGACTGCCCACCATACTGGTGTTACCACACAAAAACAGATTTGTTTACATTCCTTGGTCAACTCCCACTGCATCTTTTCTGGACTTGGCAACACCTCCAACACAGTCTAGTCACTTATGATGCAGTGGGAGTTTAGGTGACTACTGTATCATGAGATACTGCACTGTTTTGGGGGTGCTTCTAATGTTCAGGAAGTATACAATAAGAATAGGTTTAGGATTTAAAACAGATTCAGGATTTAAAACAAAACAAAGTTGTTTATAAATATACATTGGCATGCATTTAAGTTCTACTAAAGGAGACAGACAAAACAGACAGCAACATCAATGAATTTTAGAGAAGGTAAGCAATCATAAAATGTGAGTTTTAACTAGAAATAATATGGTAGGTAGGTAAAATTGTTATTTTTATACAGGATATCACATGTCTTTAGGGACGAAATCCCTGTTCACAAGACAAGTCCTGTTTGATTACATAAAAGTAATAAATCATATATTACAAGTACTAAGATTTTTACAAGGTTTGTTAAATACAGCGACATTCACTATACACTATGCAAAATGTATGATGACAGTCTATCAGATACAACAAGTACGAAATGTACAAAAATACCAACAGGCCTGATTACATTAAACTACAATATTTTCAATGAGGACAACAAAAACTAAGACAAAGTGCATCATGGTATATGGTCTAGATTTACAAATCCCAATAGTAAACCCAGCAGTTAACTACATACAATCTAGATTGAGTTCAAACCCAGACTACATCCATTACATTATAAAAATTTAAATTGACTTACAAACAAAGCTAAAACACAATTACATCACATATCAGAATTGCTAAACACGGTAATAAACCAAACAATTTAACAATTACACACAGCCTGGAAGATTGATTTTAATCCTATTTTAAATACATTTGTGGATGCCACTCTCATTGAGTATGGAAGTATATTCCACCACATTGCCGCTTGATGTTTTAATGTTTTTACACCAAATTTTGTTTTATTTTAATTACCTTTTATTTTATTAACATATACAGATCTAGTCATGGTCAGAGTAGGCTCAATCTTTTTCGTCAATGCAATAACTGATATGTAATATGATGCAAAACAGGTTGACAGTGTCCCTTTAAACGATAAGGTTGGGTGATCAGGCGGAGGGCAGGACTATTGGATATCAGGACATTTATTAAATCTTGGTACTGTGATTGGAATGGCTCATAGATGTCATATCTCTGCAGGTGATGCTCCAACTGCACCACAAGCACCTTCTCAATCAACTTCCTCATAAAGTAAAGGTTTGATTTGGGCTTGTAGTTTGAGAGAACATCAGGGTCATGTGATGGTTTCTTAAGGAGAGGTTTCACCACTCCACTCCAGTGCTGAAGGAAAAAAAAATGCTCCCCAAGGGAACACCCAACAATCTACACAACTGGACCCGAAGTGTCCCAGCACGCAAGAAGAAACCCGGTAGGCCAAGGATCCAGAGCACAGTGAGTAGGGTACAATCTGGAGACCACCCAGAAAACATCATCCACCAGACCTGGCTTGAACTCACTCCACACAGACTGAATGCCTCTGTGCAACCCTGACGGGACACTGCTGGTCAATGACAGGCTGCTTGGAGATATACTAGCATGAATGGGAGACACCTTGTCCAGAAAGAACCAATGAAACTCATCAAACTTCTCTGTGGGGGAAAAAAAAAACAACTCTGCAGAAATGTAGACAGATTAGATTTAATAATCTGTCCACAGTATTTAAGAGTTGATCTGGTTGAATTTTTTCCAGCAGTAATTACACATTCACTGACAGGAATACTGACTTATTCAGAATAATTGCCCACTGATACTCATTGCAAAGAGTATACTGTTGCCTTAGCGACAACTTTACAGCAAGGTGGTCGACACCGACAACATTGCCATATCGCCGTAAAGTCCACCTGGGACCCCAGCACCCTTCTCCAAGGTCCTGCACCCCATCCCCAACTCAGCTCCCTCTTGGAGTTGAGAATCCTATGGAGGGGGGGTGCAGGGGGTACAGCCCCTGCAAAACAATAAGATATAACATGCTGGCACCATCCCGACCACAATTGTGGTCGATGTGGTGTCAGGGTAACGTTGCGTCAACAAGAAATTGTCAATGCGGCATCGTGGATCCATTGCAAAGAACCCTCAGCACCAATCTGTTCCCATGAGACCTGGACCTCCACCAACAATGCTCCAACCTACACTCTCATTTCATCATCAAACTATGGTGACTTGTGGTGAGAAATCAATGGGCGAATACAGAAGGGTGCTAGGGAGTGAAATGCAGGCACAACAGCCAAGTTACAACCCTCCATGGCCCATCACACAGGGCTGTCTCCAAGCCAAAGGTGTCCAGTACAGCCAAGAGTCTCTGAGGCTCCAGATTTCAAAAAGGGTGGTAACTGACCATCTCCACTGGGGAGGTAACATGGGGAGCCCTGCAAAAAAACTGCACAGCATGATTATTAGACTAAACAGCTGGTTCAAGCTTGACTTCACTGCTGTCAGGACCAAATGAAAACATTAGGTTCGAGGCATGACTGTGCTGATGTCCATATCTCGTACGAGGCGCAGTCAGGACATCATCTAGAGGAACTGCATTCCAAAAAGAGGAGCCTCATTGTCGACCTAGGCATTGCAGTTGCCCATAACAAAAGGTTTAGGTGAGTCCACTATCTGGCCAGCCTGAAGCCCTCTTGGTTCTGCAAGAAATCATTCTCATATCCTGGAGGTTGGTATTTGAGAACGATCTTGCAACCTGCATCCAGCCCACCTGTCACTGCCCCATATTCAAACAACCTGGTCTCTCCCATTGGGTACCCCGTCAGTCCCAGCAGAAATCTAAAACAGATGGCTACCCCACTGCTGTCCTGCCCAGGGCAGTGCACTACAAAATAACTAAGTGGGATAGGTGCTTCCAGCACAGGGTGAAAGTCATTCCCCACCAGGTCTCTTTGATACATACTAGACATGCCAAGGAATCTGAGGTAAAAGCCTCCATCACACACATTTTATTCTTTAGAGAGCTGGTGTTATAGAAAGCTATCGTAAGGGGAGGAGCTGAGTTGGTTAGTCAATCAGCTACCTGCTGACCAGAAGTGTCAGCAACCCATGGAACAGGACACTTGCAAGGGGGTCACCTTGCCTGCAAAAGCCTATTTCTGTGGCACCTCCTTGACACCACGGTCCTGATCCTGCCCACTCCTTCCACTCTCAGAGCTGGTCTATGAGATGAGTAGCACCATGGAAGACCTCCAATTAGGGTTCAATTTTAACATTGTTTACTAACCCAAAACCTAGTGCAAATTGGCCAGGGCTAGTGCAGCTGATCCTCTACTTGTCCACCTTGACTAGTGCAAATTTTCCTTGGCTGTTAAAGAAGTTAAAAATGTCCCTACTTAAGCAGGCTCTAGTCCTCCTGCTAATCTCTCCGTGTTGCAGAATGCATGGTGTGATTAACACTTCATTAAGAGCTGCAGTTCAAGAAGGAGATCCCACAAGGCTCAACATGAGTAATTATCACTCCACTGTTAGAACTTTCAGCTAGTGTCCAGGGTGTGATCTAGGGTATTAGCTGTTATTTATTTATTTATTTTTGAAAGTCGGATTTACAACCTTTGAGTCAGGGAATCATTTACAAAGGCACCTCATCGCAGGGAGGGTAGACATGGTTACGGTGTGAGATACAACAGTGGTAACATACAGGTGCAATACAGATAACAAAAGAACACAATATAATAGTGGTTTACGGAATAAAGTTACATGTAGTAAATAGCAATCGTATAAAGTATAACAATAGTAGAAGTTACGACCCTGGTCATACCAGGAAAATATCTATGTGGGGGGGGGGGGAACGGGGTGAGGAAAAGAAAAGGAGAATCAGTCCAACAGACATTGTCAAGGCTATGGGCCAGAAATGGGGAGGGACCCCAACATTAGGTTGATTAAGGGCAACTACAGCTTCGGGCACCAAAGAGGTGGTTATGGAGAGCGACTTTAAAGGGACCAATTTTGGTAGACTTAGTGACAGAGGCGGGAGGGAGTCGAACCATGTGGGGGCATGGTAGTGGAAGGACCTTTGGGTTAGGGAGCTCTTGGTATGGGGCATCAGAAAGGTGGCCTTAACTGAGCTACAGGTGGTAACAGATGGGGAAGCAAGCTGTAGGGAAGCAGTGACCCCTTGGGGGGGGAAAAGTCCTAGCAGGGATTTTTTGGCAAGTAAGCAGGTTTGGTAGCATAAGCACTCCTCCAATAGAGCAGACAAGTATGGGTGCGGAGGGATGCATTGGTCAGGAGCCTGCAAGCCTTGTTTATCGAGGTCTGGATTCTGGTGAGGGCAGTATTGTCAGCCGTAGCATAGATAGGCAGGCCATAGTCCACTAGGGACAGGATGGAGGAGTTGATGGCCAGTTGGAGGGCAGTTTGGGGGAGGCAATCTCTGTGGTGATAGAGAAGGCCAATCTGAGAGGTTTATGGCTGAGGACAGGATATTGATGAGGGTGTGGAATGTAAGAGCCGAGTCGAAGGTGATGCCCAGGTACTTGTAGGATGACACCTGCTTGAGAGGGAGAATGCAGAGGGGGGCATTTTTGGCCTTATTCTGGTGATGCGAAAAAAAACACAGATTTGGTTTTATTGAGGTTAATGACCAGCCGGTGATCAAGGAACCACTTTTGGCTTGGTTGAATGTGTGCTGCAGGGATTCCTGTAGAGATGCGGGGTCAGGGTGGGAGGCAAGGAGAAATGCATCATCGGCATAGAGTAGCATATTGCATGAGCAGGAACTGGGGAGGGTGTTGAGAAATAGGCTGAACAGAATGGGGCCCAGGATGGAACCCTTGGGGACCCTCGAGCGAACCGACAGGGTATTGGACAGGGTGCCGTTTACCTTCACACACTGTGATCTGGTAGAGAGGTAACTGGTGAACCAAGTCAGTGGGCCAGGGGAGAAGCCAAGTTGGTGGAGGGAGTCCAGTAGGAGGGGGTGATAGACAGTGTCAAAGACCTTGTAGAGTTCAATGAACACTGCACCCACAACATGACCAGAGTCGAGAGCAGAGTGGAGGTGCTGGGAGAACTCCAGGAGGGCTGTAGTGGTGCTGTGTCCAGGGCAGAATCCATGTTGTTCTGGACACAACAGGTTGTATTTGGCCAGATACTCGGAGAGCTGAATGGCCACTATTTTTTCTAGTGCTTTGGAGAGGGGGAGGGAGAATGGAGATGGGCCTGAAATTGTTAGGGGAGGTTTTATTTCCACTCTTGTGGATAGAGGTGATTTCTGCAATTTTCCAGGCACTGGGAAATTGACCAAGACTTAGTGACTGGTTTAAAAGGTTGGTGAGAGGGGCTAGTACAGTATCTAGGACTAATCGAGAATCCTGGAGTCAGGGGATCACAGCTGGGGTTGTTGCTAGCTGAGGCTTTTGCAGATGAGACCTGGCTTTAAGGGTGATATGGCACGCAGGTGAAAGGGGCGATCCAAGGTGGGGGTGGAGGCAGGGATAGGGTCGAAAAAGTAGTTGGGGAGGACAGAGCTTAGATCTGAGAAAGCCATATTGAGGCACTCGGCTATGCAGGGAGGATCAGTAGTGACTGTACCATCTGTGGAGAGTAGTGATGGTGGGGGGGAGTGGGTCTTTCTATTGAGCTCTTTCATATTGTCCCAGAAGGCATGGGATGAGCCCCAAGTGGATTCAAGGGTGGCTTGATAATATTTGGCCTCAGCCTGCCTTATAGCCCAAGTACATTTGTTATATGCTGCATTATAGGCTTGTCTGCCAGCCAGTTTGCCTGTCTCGACAGCAATATGCCAGAGATTATCTCTTTGTTTCAGTGTTTGGATGAGGGATGGGGAAATCCATGGGGTATTGTGTTTCTTGGTACGGATTCTGGTCAGGGAGATGAAAAGGTCGCAGGCCTTGCTGAAGGCACTGGAGAAATAGGCTAGGGCAGAGTCAATATCCGTTATGGGTAGGACTGGGGACCAGTCAAGCTAGGCTAGGTGTGTTTTTAGCTTTCTGAGACCACCGGGGCAAAAGCGCCGGCGCGAGGTGACCTGGGACACTGGTTTTGGTGTGGGGGATGACCAGTGACAGAGGACAGGAGAGTGGTCACTTAGAGAGTCTGGTAGTACTTTAACATCCTTGATTTTATGTGGGCAGTTCGACAGAATTACATTTAGGAGGGTGCTGGAGCCGCCTGACCGGTTAAATCTAATGGGTGAGGTAACTAGTTGTGTCATATCTAAGGCAGCGAAGGAGTCCCTGATATGGGGGGCAGTGGTACTCAGCCAATTGACATTAAGGTCACCTAGGATGAGCTGCTCTGCCTTGTGTGAGAGTGTGGTAGGTAGTCAATGAGGGAGTGGACAGCTGGTCCCTGGTCCCTCGGGGGTATGTAAGAGACTGAAATTAAAAGAGGGCCCCTGGGTGGGTCAGGGTAACCTTAAGGGTGAGGGCTTGGGCACTCACAAAACGAGCTTGGGGGCAGGAGAGCATGGCTAAAAGGTGTGTCACGCATAAAAGACTGCACACCCGCTGCCACGTTTGCCTATACGGTCTTCCCTGAACAGAGTGTAGCCAGGGAGGGAGATAACCGAGTCAGGAGTTTTTCTCAAGAACCAGGTCTCGACTAGTGCTATAACATCAGGATGGTGTTGTACAGCCCAGCACTGGAGAGCGGCGGATTTTTTTAGGAGACTGCAAAGATTCATGGATGCAATGCTGAGGCCAGTACCAGAGTGGGGTGTGGGGTGGCTAGTTGACAATGGCTCGGGGTTGGGGTGTATGTTCCCGGAGAGCAGAAGGAGTAGAGCAATTAATCTGATGAGTGGTCTGTGGTGACCAGGACCCTTAGCCAGGTACCAATGAGAGGTCTTACTATTGGGGGCACAAGGGATGGGTAGGGAGTGGAGGATAGGTATGGCAAGGAAGGGGTGGGCTTAGGTGTCCGGGGGGTATTGGTTGGAGGTGGGTGCCATGGAGAAAAGGGTATCCAGGGTGGGGGAGGCGTGGCTGCTGTGGGGTGGTGGGGTTGGTAGGGGCAGGATGGGACATGGGCAGAGCGAGAAAGGTAACCATGAGTAGGCTGAGTGTGATAGCCGTGGTGCCCATTGCTATTTCTTATTGGGAGAGGTAAGGGGAATAACTGACCTTCAGTGAGGGTGACTGCTGCTGTGGAGTAGTTTTTTTTTTTTTTTTTCTTATTCTTCAGAGTACAGTATGCTAAAAGTGAGAACATGGCAGGGGGTAACAGTGATTAGAACAGGAAAAATGCAGAGGCAAGGTTGGAGGATTAATAGGAAAAATAAAATGCCTCTAGTGGCAGGTCAGTATAAACTGCAAATGGGGGAAAACAAAAAACTGTGCCTGTATCTGACAATTTGTCCCACATTATTATGATCAGTGCCCCTCATTTCCCTACATTTTGAGTGTCTGTATCCAACATTTCAGTGACAAAATGCTAAGAGGTATACAGTGTCTGCTCTGCAGGTGGTAAGTTTTATCCCAGTCTTGCCATAGATGCTCCTTCTCCCCTCCAAATTTCTCAGCTCTGTACTTTCCATGGACATCACTGCAGACCATACTCTGAAATGACTATCAAAGACACATAGCTGCCACTACTGGCAAGCGTAGGGGTCCCCAGCTTTTCTACATGGACCACGCCAGCCAACATCATCCATATAGTCCCACCCTTATTCTACTCAGCATGTCCTTTCATCCTACAAACAAAGTTTTGGAGCATGTTTGGCACAAAATACCTTCATAAAACACATCATTTGAAAGGTTAAAATAAGCATTCCTGGGATGCATAGATCATCCTATACAGAAACAGGAGTAGTATAGTCTCATGCCCGTGTACTGTTTACCCTGGCCTGATGAAAGGTGAATGTTTTTAAAAAATCTGCTACTATTGGGGCATTGCATGTTAAAATCAATACTTTTAAAAATAAAAATGTCATAAAGTTTTCAGTTTCCCAAGCCCCTTAGGTTTGTGTAGCCCCTCCGCAAAGAAATCCTAGATATGCCCCTGCCTCACTTGACACCTTATGAAAACTTCCAGAAGTGCAGGACTCCAGTTGATGACAGGGTGGGGCTGAGAGTATGTTTCTCTGCCTGACTCTATTCATTACCCTGTGGGTGGTGGTGAGAGTGTGGTGAGGTGCATGATGATGCCAGCTATTGTACATGCAGGGCTTGGTCTACTTGATTGAACATCTGCTGCTGTGTTATCCTCTGGTTGGGGAAAGGATGCGGAAAGAGGAAGAGAGGATTCCATGGCACAAAACAATGAGAGGCACACTGCGTGTGATGGCATTAGTCTTTTTTCACTGCTGGTGCCAGAAGCAATGTGGGAGCAAGATAAATGTGCAAAAATTTGAATATTTTCTTGGCTTGCATTTTTCCTGTATAAGTGATCAAAATTTACCATTACGATTCTGGGCTAGTGCAACCATCTGTGGGCTAGTGCAATTTTCAATCAACTTGTCCTGCTGGTTAGTGCAAAGAAAAGTTAAGGTTGACCCCTGCCCCCAACCCCCTGCAGAGGTTTTTCACTGCCACTGGCAGGGTACAATGGAGTTGTCCAAAGGGACACAGCTGCCATAGCTGCTCCGAGGAGTAGACAAAACAAGGTCTGCTGACTGCTCAACACGTATTACAAAACCTAAAATAAAATATTGCACATCCTCCCACAACACAACATCCTCCCCATTCCCAATACAAATTCCCAGACACCACACACAAAACCTATTATAATATACAAACAAAATTAAACCTAAACACCCCAATCACTCCAACTTAGAAAAAACTAAGTCCATTAGGATTTTGTAGGATGTGATGCCGAAAACTCCAGAAGCACAGTTCAAAGAATATAATATTGGACCCTTAGAGTCAGAAACATTTTAAATTCCAGAAAAGGCATTCCATCTGCTGCTACCAGACAAAATAGAATTAATCTACCCAGACCAGCAAGTCCACCAACACGAAAAAGAGAGGGACACAGAGCAAAGTAGGCTAAAACAGTATAGACTGGATGGACCAATGGTCTTTTTCTGCTAACCGTGCCTGTTTCTATGAACTAGTCTAACAACAGAAGGAGCTTTGGACTTGGTCAGACATGTTTCAAAGAACTCTGTTTGAGACCAAAGGCATACATTTCATGATGCCTGTGAAAAGAGACCTAATGATTGGGACTAACCATGACATTGCTGCAGTCATTTGTGTAGGGTTCAACAAGATGCGTCTTTGAGAGACTGGGTATTTTGTCATCATTGTGGTGAAACTGGTCATCTCAAGCAGAGGTGTGATGCCCCACCAATCTGATATAGAGTAACTGAAAGTTTCCAACATACAGCTGAAAAGAAGGGAAACAGTGGAACAGGAATGAGCTGAGGGTCTCAAGAGGGTTACGCATTAAATGATCTGTTGTCAATGGTACTTTTAACAATGGTTTCACAAAAGAATTGATAGGTCTGCCTACAGAGGTTTCTATCACCACTGAATGCATTAACTGCAAAGCAATCCTGGACAGTGTATCACAGGTGAAATCATTTTCCAAGACTGGTATGAGATGCACATTAATCACTTGCCTCTTCATTTCCTAGAAGTATGTGTAGGGATTAAGCAACCAGAGGTATTGTTATTATGATTATGTGCTAGAGAGGCTGGAGTTTCTGTAAGAAATTATTTGAATTCAGAAGCCCATAAACACATTTGCTTTAGTGAGTCCAGAGTCTGGCATGTATGAACAGATACCAATATTGATTTAAATGGATGCTAGCAAGTTTATTTATTTATTTTTTCAATTTTCTATTTTTGACTCCTGCTTCTGATTACCGCTGGGACCATCTGCCCGGTCACGGACTATGGCTGTGGCTACTCACATTAGCCATCCTCCCTAAACCCCCTGGCTTACCCTCCAGGGCGGGGTTGTGGTGCTCTGGGCCAAGGATGCCACGAACGTGGGAGAGGCAGAAGTCGGCCTGAGAGCCGATGCAGCCAGAGCGGGTGTCATTAAGGTTGCTGAAGCAAGTAGTTTTTCTTTCCCCTTTTGTCCCCCCAGGAGGCGGGGCATGCAATGACGTCTTGCATCCACCCCGCCCCCTGAAATCTGTTGAGCGTCAATAGTTGCGGAGCCCCCTGCCTCTGCCAGGGTCCGCTACACCGGATGGTATCCCCACCCTCCCTGAGAAGAGCAGCATCGGTGGACGCCCATCCTTCTCCCTCACGGGTCCTCCAGTGACTCGAGTCCATTCCCGAACCCGGGTCACTGGAGCAGTAAGTGGAAATCCAACTGGTGCGCCAGCAGGCCAGCCCTTGGATGCTAGCATGTTTAGTAGGTTGGTCCAGCATTGCTGGGAAATGTAAGGTCACCAATATCTAAGTCCTTTCTTATTAATGCCTTATAATGTATGGGAGATGGTTATTAATGATGGAATTCAATTAATTCCTATGTTTGTTATGCTGTCATTGTGACAATAAGAGGTTGTTATACCCTCTAGAGTACATCACAATGATAGCATAACAACATCAGTGACTTTGTGCATGCGTGTCTCTCTATCTTCCCGCATTTCGGTGTCCGATTAATGCCATCACCAAAGAACCCAGAGAGCTCCACCAAGGAAGACCCAGACCCAGAGAGGCACTGTGGGATCCTAAGGTACACATGCTTCTATGAGGCTCATTCCTGATCGTGCTGAATATACTTACTTTGAACAAGTGCAATCTTTGTTAGCGCGAGAATGGATCAGTGCTTGATCATGGCAGGGGGAAGATTTGAAAACAGTTGGGCAATGCTGAGGAGAGGCAAAGGAGGAAGGCTGGTCACAAGGGTGAACTCAGCGTAGGTGTTTAAATGCTGCCTATACACTATAAAAGGCAATGAATGGGCAACATTTAACAAGGATGCTGGGTTCCCTTCGCAGAGTTGTCATACCAGTGGTAAACCTCTTGAGCTTCACTCTGGAGGTTTACATGACAACCTCTTGATGGGAACAAGTCACTGTTATTAACTGTTGTCCATTCATTACCCTCTATGTTACGAAAAGTATACTACTAGAATGGTTGAATTCTAATGGATGACTTCGAAAGCAGGTGGGCAGAATGCCTTGTGTTGACCCTGAAGCTTTAACCATAACTCCTGGAGCTGCGTGCCATTACTAGAGTGGTAAACACCTCTACAGATGCTTATCAACAGCTCTACAGAGAAATACCTACCCAACTGACTACTGAGCAGGAGAGGAGTTCTGTCTGCACCCTTGCAAATTGAATCTGATTTAATTTCCAACTATAATCTGAATGCCGCCACAGTCTCTTTTTTCCCCTTTGAAGGCCCTTCCGAAGGCATTAACCCACTCACCTATTGACATCTCTGTCAAGGTCTTTTCACAGCTATGTGCATACCTCAAGATGTTACCTCTAAGGACTTTTCTCAACTTCAACATTAAGGTAGGAGGTTCTCCATTATCCACCACATGGCTCCCTGTTTCCCCTGAACTTAAAGTTTCGGATCTCTGCTGTCATACATCTATTTTTACCTCCACTGAATTATTAGCCAAATTCCAGCTGGCCCTAACCTTTATCTTTAAAATTTATCAATTACGGTACCTTTTAGTTAAACAGTTTGGTATTACAATGCAACAAGCAATATTTGTAGACTTTCTCCAACACATCCAGGAATCAGCCGCCAAACCCCATGGTGTATCCTCTCTATATGTATTATTACTTCTTAACCTGCAATCTCCTTCCCCGACTGGTTCTAAGATCTGGGAATCTCTTCTACCGGATTTTGAAATTAACTGGTCTCATCTTTGGAAGGATTTATTACATATTTATCTCAAGACCGGTATCGACTTACCCAATATCATGTCCTAAATAATTTGTATTACACCCCAGTCAAGCTTGCCAAGTTGAATCGTCTTCGCTCCGCTACTTGTTCCAGATGTGGCAAGGAAGAGGGCACTCTGCTTCATATTTTCTGGTACTGTGAGAAGGTATCCCCCCTCTGGACACAAATTGAGGCACGTCTGGATCCCCTTCTGGGTCTGCAAGGCCTTTTTTCCCCTCCAATATGTATTATCGGGGACTATTCACAGATCCCTGTTAAGGAGACGAGATATCATATTGCTCTCATCTCTTTAACGGTCAAAAAATTAGTCCTTAGACATTAGTTGGACCAATCAGCTATTACATATACTGAATGGCTGCATGAGCTCTCTTTCTCTTTAAGAGCAGAACAGCTAATTGCCAGTGTCCGCCAACGTAAACCTCTTTTTGACAAAAAGTGGGGTAAATTATATGCTCTTTACCTAACTTAACTTCCCTTTGGTACTCCCCAGGCACCTTAATGGCACTGGTAATGTCTATAATACTACTACTTACGTTTTGCCTCCTGAAATTCTTGTTTTATAATTAGGTGATGCACTCCGTGGGGTGGGAAGTGGAGTGCAATCTTAGGGGGGGTTTTAGGCGGGTGGAGGGGAGGGTGGTAGGATTTTTTGCTTTATCCTGCTGCTATGTTCCTGATACTTTATGTACTGTACAATGTTGTATGTTATCTGTATAAAATCAATAACGTTTTTTCAATTGAAAAAAAGCTCTGTCTGCACCCAATGGCAAGGGTGCAAGAAAGTGACTGTAATGAGGAAAAACATAACTGAAAAAGGTTCACCATCAGAAAAGCAAGGACCTCGGCACATTTGTATGCCATGGATTCAGTTGCCAGTACATCACCTGACTTTTAAAATAATAATGAGAAAAACCCAGATGCATTTGACTACTGTATGGTTCCTCACCTGTGCCAGGTTACTGAAAAACACACCTGAGCAGTAAACTGGCTAAAAAGTACACAATTTTCTTGCTTGGTTAGCAGGATGTTTTACATGTTCATGGAGAGGAGCACCAGATGAGACACAATGATAGCACCCACAGGAACTCATGGTCACAGGTATTATGAAAAACTTAAGGAGCATATATGGATCCGTTATTGTTATGGTAAAAAAGAAGAATGGGACCATATGCATTTGTGTGGATTACCAGACTGCAAATGCACCTTTCTGGATCAATATACAATGCCTCAGGTGGAAGGTAAACTTGACTGCTTATCTGAGAGCAGATGGTTTTCAGTACCTGAACTTTAGGAGTGGATGCTATCAAATTCCTATGGCAGAGGAGGAACAAATTGCTTTCATTTTCTCTCTTTGTGTCTATCAGTTTGAGAGGCTGCCCAAAGGCATCTCAGAAGCTCCTGCAACATTTCAACATTTTAAGCAGAAAGCAGCTGGTGATATGAACTTGTTGGAAGTGCTTGTATATCTTGATGACTTGATAAATGTAATATCAACAAAAAAGGTCACTCTCAAGGAAGGTTGCATACTGAAAAACAGGGCAATACAAAAAATGCACCAAACAAAACTGATATGAGCAATAAACAGACACTTGTAAACAGTGTGCACTTTTATTAAAGTTTCAAGCCATTGAAAGGTACAAAAATATTAGAAAATAAATTCTCCTGAATGTTACTAGAATGGAGTCCCCAGCCCAACATTTCATGCATGCTTTTTGTGCATTTTCCAGAAACGCAAAGGACATATATGAAATGTCAGGCTGGGGATGTTGCTTTTTGTAGCATATATGAGGATTGCTTTTCTTTATTAAACAGTTTATGAATGTGCTATGTAGTTTACTATACTAAGGGAACATGCGTGTTTATTCATAAGAAGGTGATTGATCAAAGTAGAGGGAGAATTGTGTCAGTCACCCAGTGCTGGACCTTCTGGAACTGATTCTCAAATGGGGCTTGGAGTGGCACAAACTGCGGCCATAAACCAACTTGCACTGAAGCCCCTGCGTCGTGGACCCAATGCCCTATGTTCTATGGGGTGGGTTCTAGCCAGTCCCACAACAGCACCCGGGGCCGGGCACCAAACAGATGGTGCACCGGCAGTGTGTGATGCAAGTTGTGGGGTGGCTGTGTGCTGCCTTTAGTCCCTGTTGAGCTCAGTAGCCCCTTCCCGATCCCCGAGTGTGCCATTGTCAGCATTATTAACATTATCATGCCCCCCTCCCTGATCCTCAATTGTGCCAGTAATGGTATTGTATATTATTTATCATGCCCCCCCTCCCTGCTTCCCAATGTTGCCGATGTTCCGTAGACAATTCGGCATAATCAATGATGGGTAGGATCATTCTGGATACCAGCTCTCACTGGGAAGGAAGGGGAAGACAATCTTTATGGCAATAGAGGGCTGCAAGTTTTTTGGTACAGATGGAGTCAATGTGGGTCTTGAAGTCTAGGTGGCTGTCCAGCCAGACCCCAAGGTATTTTTTTTTCTTTTGCCATTAAATACATTTTATTGGTTATTAAAACTTACAAGAACAGAAAACACAACAATAATAACAACAAGCCATTAATAACAATACAAACAACTACAATAGTAATAACACACTTAAATCCCACCCCCCCACCATCCCATTCCCCCATCCAAATCCCCTCCTAGTCCTCGTGCAGTACCCTCGCAGATAATGTCGCAATAAGGTTGAACACTAACCATCGTTCCCTCTGGAATTACATTTTACCAGTAAGGCTAAAAGTGCAGGAGAGTAAAATACTCGTAGTTCTAAGAACTTAAGAGTTGGAAGGCTTTATCAGATGGGCGTAAAAGGATGACCAAATGTCCTGGAATATAGTCCACATAATGATGGATAGACCCTACTGAATGGCAGCGTACAGTATGACCAATAGGTGTACAGATTGTACTGTATGTTGTCATTCAGCGGGCGGCCAGGCGGCATGTGGGTGGGGTGCTGCCACCTGCCAGTGATGGGGGGAGCTGGGTGGTGGAGGACCTCTGTGGGTGGGGGGAGGGGTACCACTGGACCACCAGGGATAGGTCGTTTCAATGTGCCTGTGATCGGGCGAGAGGGGTGTACCACTGGACCACCAGGGATGTGAGTTTACAACTGACCACAATTGGGCGATGGGGAAGATTGCCATTGGACCACCAGGGCTATGACTTTATACCTGCCCGCGATCGGGCGATGGGGGTTCACCACTGGATGACCAGGGTTATATTTTACAAATGCCCGTGATCGGGTGGTAGGGGCTTCCGAATAGCCCTCCAGCGATCATATCTGTACATATGCCCACGATCGGGTGATGGGGCAGGAGGGCACAATGCTCCCAGGGCAGGGTGCTTGTGGACAGGGTTCCTGCTGGCCAGGTGGCCACCCACAGCTGGCGGCTGTTGTGTTGCACCATGCACTACAGCCGCCTGCCTGTGGGTGGCCAGTTTTTGAGCCTTTTGTTTTGGCTCAACTTTGTGCACCAATGTGCAGCGCATGTAGGGGTTGTGTCAGCATTGCTGCATCCCGGACTGAATATCGAGATGTGCTGCATATGCATGGGCACGCCTCTGCATCTGCGCCGCAGACACATTACCAGTGCACCCCAGCACATTGGAGGGTTGCGCATGGCGCAACCCCTTTGAATATCCAGGCCACAGTTTACAGAGTATCTAAGTGGCCAATGCTAAGAAAAACACTGAGATGAGTGTACAACATGTAAAGAACAAAATAACAGGGAGAGAAAAACAGGTGAGGTAGGAAAGGAGGGAGAAGAGTGAAAGAAAAGAAATGAGAAGGGAAAGAGGGGTGGGGTGTTAACTGTGTGCAGGAGCAGACATGATAGGTGTCATGTGATCATGGCGAAAGATGTACAGGGTAGAGGGGAAGGGGAAAAGGAACAGATTGAGAGGAGGAGGCAAAATCACAGTCAAGGGAGCTGCTGCTAATCATGTTAATGAATTCTCTCTCTTTATGCCCTTTAACGAGGTTTCTGGGATGCTGACTAGGCCCACTGTGAAGTTAAACTTTACAGTAAAGTTGCCATAAAGTGGCCGACTACTCTCTCTGCAGTTTTTAAGAAGTGGTCACTTTGGACTTCACCACACTTGCGAGAAGTAAACTTCACCACTTTGTGGTAAAACATACCCGCAAAGTGACACATTAGCACACTTGGCATAGTTTTTTCAACTTGAAGTGTGAACCTGGCACTTTGTGGCTACACAAAGTACACATTTTGTGATGCAAAATACTATGTGAAGCTGTGCACTTTGTGGTAAACTACACAAAGTACAAAGTTCTTTAACCTTGAGTAGAGCTGATGCTGACCAGAGGAAAAACTACTGAAACCAAACTCATATTCATTCCTACCTAGGATTCCAGTAGTTTTCCATTAAATGAGACATATGGTACTGTATTTTCTAATAATTTTGTTTCAGGTTCCTGCCTCCATGTGCTGTACTACCATTACACAGAAACATAGAATGTGTTGGCAGAAAAGAAATGCTTAGCTCACCTAATCTGCCCAGATGATTCCTACCTATTTCTGTCTACAAAGACCCTATCTGATCTCCATCGACCCTTCCACCTCCCTGCATCCTATCTAATATACTGTACTTCTACATCTATCCCATACAAGCTTTAAGTCCCCCACTGTCTAAGCCTCCACCACCTCTGCTGACAAGCTAGTCCTGGCATCCGCTACTCTTTCAGTGAAGAAATATTTCCTTACACCACTCTTGAATTTTCCCCCTTCTAGCTTTATTGCATGCTGTCTGGTTCTTGTGCTTGTTCTCATTTGAAACAGACTCCCCACCTTTCCCCAGTTCACCCCTTTGAGGTACTTGTAGGTCTCCCTCTCCCTCTCCCTCTCTCCCCTTCCCTCCTCTCCCCGTATCCCTCTCCCTCTCCTTCTCCTTCTCCCCCAAGCTCTCTTCATTGGGATTCTCATGCAAACCATGCACCACTTTAGCTGCCCTCCTCTGGTCAGCCTTTACACTGTCTATGTCCTTTCCGAGGTGTGGTCTCCAAAACTGAATACAGTATTCTAGGTGTGGCTGCACCAGCGAGTGATGTAATGGCAACAACTCCTCCCTCTTCCTGCTGGAGATATGCCTTACTATGCAACCCAGCATTCCATTAGCCTGACCTTCTTACCTGTCACAGTGCCCTGCCACCTTGTGGTCCTCAGATATGATTATTGTACTCTGAGGTATTTTTCCTGCCTAGTCATTGTCATTACTCCTCCCATCATATTAACATACTCAGTGCCTGGGTTTCTATGTCCTAGTTGCATTATTTTGCACTTTTTGGCATTGAACCCCAACTGCCATGTTTTTTTTTGTTGTTTTCATATTACTTTTTTCCATTGGGTCAGCTCTGGTGGTCTATTCAGCCCTGTCCCTGCCACTCCTGTCCAGCACCCTCCCCCTTAACCACCTAGAGATTCCTCCACAGATTGGCCTTATGGTGGGGTCAGTAAGGATCATCCTAACCCCACCCAGAGACTCTCATCCAGAATTGGGTGGTCAGGTGGTGATGCTAGAAAGGGGCAAGCAGGCAGGGCTTCACAAAGTCTGTGCCGTCCCTTTTCTGTTTTCTCCCTTTACTTTTACTGTTCCAGCACATAAGCTTGTGAGCATGGAGGCGTTTGCATGCAATGGAACCATGGACCCTCCCTTACACAGCACTCAGACTCTGGTGCTGCCACCTGGCCTCCACCACATGGCAGCTAAGGAGCAAGACAGTGTCCCTTCCTATCCCTGGGAGAGGGGGATTAGTCCATTGGACGCTCAATCTCCCCCCCCGGCCAACCCCTGGTACCCCTAGCTCATTCCTGAACTCGTACCGCTGGCAAGGTGAGAGGTAAGACATATAGCGCCTCAGCCCTCTGAGCCAGCTCTAACTGCCATGTTATTGACCATTATTCAAGTTTCCTAAGATCCCTTCATATTTTTCCTCCCCTTCCTGAATGTCCACCCTATTGCAGATTTTAGAATAATCTGTAAAAAGGCAAACCTTCCCTTCCAGCTCATCTGCAATGTCCTCAATAAAGGTATGAAAGAGGACGGGTTCCAGTACCGAGCCCTGTGGTGCCCCACTTGTCACACTCCCCTCTCTTGAATGAGTGTCTTTAACCACAACCCTCTGTCTCCTATTCTTTAACCAGTGTCTACCCCAGTTTATCACTAGGGCTACCACTTCTAGGTTGGTCAACTTCCTAATCAGCCTTCTTTGTGGCATTGTGTCAAAGGCCTTACCAAAATCTAAATAGGCTATGCCCACTGCTCTTCCCTGATTGATTTCCCTGGTCACCCAATCAAAGAAATCTATTAGATTTTCTTTGGCATGATCTCTCTCCCATGAATTTGTGTTGTCTGTGGTCTTGCAGCCTATATGGTTCAAGATACTTTTTCATCCTTTCTTTCATCAGTGTTTCCATCAGTTTCCCCACCACTGAAGTGAGACTGATTGGTTTGTAGTTGCAAGCCTCATCCCTGCTCCCACTGTTATATAGAAGGACAACATCAGCCTTTGTCCAATCCTCTGGAACAACTATTTCTAGAAAGTTGTTGAACAAAGCTGTCAGTGGGGGAGCCAGAACCTCCCTAAGCTCTTTTAGTACTCTGGAGTAAATTTCCACTGGCCCCATAGCCTTGTCTACCTTCAGGGCTGGAAGTCCTTTCAGCACTCTTTCCTGTGTCCAGCCCATCCCCACCCTATCCCTGTTTCTCCCTGGTGGTCCACCTCCCCACCCTTCACTGTGAAGAGTGAGCAGAAGTGCCTATTTAAAATGTCATCTTTTTCTTGTTCTCCTTTTGCACAGTCTCCCCCTTCTACCCATCTACTTCTTACTATCCTTACCCTTGTTTTCCTCTTCTCACATATGTACCTGAAAAAAGCCTTTTCCCTTGTAGTGACCCTTTTGGCAATCCCTTCTTCTGTGCCTTTGCTCCACTCATTGCCTTGCCTACTTCCTTCTGCTTGTCTAAGTATTCCTCCCTGTCCTCCTCTCTCTCTGCATTTTCTTACATCTCCTGAATGCCACCCTTTTTTCTTTTACCATCATTGCCACTTCATGAAGAACCTTAATGATCTCCTTTTCCTTCTGCTTTTGATTACGTCCTTCGCATATGGGTTGGTTGCTTTAGTTATGCTGTCCCTTATTCTCCCCCACTGTGCCTCTACCCCTCCTTGGCACTCCTCCACCCCTTTTAGTCAGTTTTTTAGGCAGTCACACATTTCTTTAAAATATGCTCTACTAAAGTCCAGAACCCTCATTCTCATGTGGCTTGTCTATGCTGCTGTCTTTATGTTGAACTACATGGTATGGAGATCGCTCGTACCAGTGGAGTTGCCCACTGTGACATCTTCAGTGCTGTTCCGGTTTATAAGCACCAAGTTCAGCATAGACCCATCCTCAGTGGGTTCTTTGACAAACTGCCTCAGAATATCCCCTTACAGGAGTCAAGGATGGCTAAGCTCCTTGCCAAAGCTGCAGTAGATAGGCTCCACTCCTCATCTGACCGATAGAAGTCACCACTAGCATCACCTCCCCCCTACTTTGTATTTTGTTTATGGTTTCCCTGAGTACCTTATCCATCTCATCGCCCTGCACTGGGGGTCTGTACACAACTCCAGTATGGATAGTGTACTCAGAGTCTGCCTCCAGGTTGACCTATATTAATTTCAGCCCCTCATTTTCCTTTTGTGCCCCAGTACCTCATGGCTTTGATACCCTTCAACATATAATATAATATCTCCTCCTTTCCTTCCCACTCTACCTCTGCTGAACAGTGTTGACTGGTATGTTCATGTCCCAGTTGTGGTGCTCAGTATACCATGATTCCATTAACCTAGATTTAGTGACTTTATCATCTGCCATAGTGACTTCCATGTCTGGGATTTTGTTACCAAGGCTCCTTGTATTAGTATACGTCACTTTCAAAATCTTTATTCCCCCATCTACTACCCTGTTTCCCCGCCATTCCTGTATGTTTTGTTCCCTGGCTACCCCGTAACTCTCCCTTTTCCTTTTTACTTTCACATTATCTGGACCTCTTTGATACTATATCTTCCCCTACCAATGATCTATTCCCATTTTTTTTTCCCCATTCCTGTCATTTTGTGCATCTGCACTATGGTCTTCCCTCCCTAACACTTTCCTCACTAACACTTTACCATTTGCTTTACCCTCCGGGGGGGGCAGTTTTTGCCTCCTTTAGTTTCACTGCCTCCCCCATCTAGATGAAATGCTCATTTATGCAGAATGTATACCTCCCATCAAGGGCTGTTGACCCCTTCCTAGAAGGATGCAGGTCATCCCTCTCAGAGGCCCATATCCTCCCAGGTTGATCCCTAGTTCCAAAGGTATCCAAAACCTTCCTACAGGCACCATACCTTCAACCATTCATTAAATACCCAGTGTAGAGTTCCTTGCCTCTTCCTGGCAGTACACAGGATGCACCTTGGTAAAAGCCACTGTGCTCTTACTTGAGACTTCTCCCCAACTCCCTGAAATTTCCTTTCACTACTCTTATCTTTTCCTGTGCTATATCATTCTTTTCAATATGGATGATAATATTCAGCTCCCTTCTAGCTCCCGCTACCCTAGTGATCCACAGGATCCACCTTACATTTCTCCCAGTCAAGGCACCCCTCAAGCACCTCACCTCCCTATCTGTCCCCCTCCAGACCCTAAGTCTATCCCCTTCACAACTGAGTTCCCCACCAGCAGCTACTTCCTCTTTGTCTGGGTGATTCTCCCTCCTTCCTTGGGTTCTCAATTCTGAGAACACCAACTCCTCCCTCCACACTGTGATGGGTGCCTCCTCTCAGTTGCCCCTTTCTGGTGATGGTATTGTGCAGTGGTATAGGTGGAGGAGTGTGAACCCTACCACCCACCTCCACTCTCCTGGAGCCCACCACGGCCTATCCACTCTGCCTCTGTGTAGACATCCTCTGTGGGAGTGGCAGAGAACTTGGTGGCCCCTGATCTGGGCAGAAGGTCCACTGTACCCTCGACAGTTAAGCCCAGAGTCCAGCAACCTGTGTCTGCAGCCCAGAGAGGTGAGTATATATGGCTCAACACCTTACTCTCCAGATATTTTCCTTAATGCCTGCTGCACCACAACCATTGCACTGCACCACTCCCATCATCCTTACCTTCTTCCTCTTGGTGTCTATGCAAGTTGAGTTTACTTTTCTACCTCTTGACTACTCCCATGTTTTTATTACCTCACCATTTTTCCCCCTGAAACTATTTCATAACCTTACCCTAGATAGGGTGTCTCCAAATTTTACCTTTTTTGATCCTCTTTCCTGTTCCTATTTATTTCTGATACTGCATTATACACTTTAATCTTGATCTCTCTGGTCTACCCCCTTTACCTGTGAAGCTTTGGGCATATCCCACTTGTTTGTTATCCCCACTGCAAATAAATAATATCTCGATGTTACACCTTAGTATATTACATTAGGTAATAGTAATTACCTTCCTTTGCTGAGTGTCTATGCAAGTTTGTTTTACCTTTATATCCCTTCCTAGTCCTGTGTTACTACTACCTCTCCCCTTTTCTACCCTGAAGCTATTTCATAACCTTATGTAACCAGCCTTTCTCCTGAGCAGGCACAAGGCAAATTACCAGAGAGAACCTGAAGGGTTTAGTCAGACACTGAGAGCTGTTCTCTGCGGGGAAATTGCCAGAGAAAGGATGTCCGAGTATTAATGCTTGATTGGCCTGGAGGCAGGATGTCTGGATGTCCTTGCCTGAGTCGTCTGACTTAGCTATGAGTGGGAAACAGCAGTGTGAATATGTATAGTTCTGCCCTTCCCCCAATACTCTATATAAGGGGAAGGCACCAGGGATGTTTGGAGTTTGGCCGTCCTGGGTTAGAGTCTGGGAGAGAGAGAGAAGGAGTTTAGCCTCTCTGACTGTGACTGGGTCTTGGAACCAGTGGTCCAGGGATGGTGGAAGGTTCCCTGTGATCTGGTGGCACTTGTCCTCTTGTGCCTGGTCTTCATAGAAGATGAACATCACAGAGAAGCAGTGAACACCATCCCCAAAATGCACAATAGGGAGATAGGTGGGACACCCCTCAAGGGAGGTCACTAGAAAAATTCTGGGTTAACTCCTGCTAGTGAGGGGAGTGGGAGAGAGAGAGAGGGAGAGCGAGAGGGAGGGAAGGAGAGAGAGAGAGAGATTGATTGGAGAAGTATTTGTTTAGAGCAAACAGCAAGTTCATCTTGCTTAATAGAACGCTCATGCCACAGGAAGGTACTTTCACCAGATGATCAGTACCAGCATTAGAAGCACAAACATGCACTGTATATGTGTTAATTTTTCCCAAAAAACATACTACTACATAGGAGTCCCCTGAGGCTTAGCCCCTCAGCTGTGTCATCAGAGTGCTGGCCACAGGGGACTCTGGGAAAATAATGGCCAGTGGAGGGGGGAGGTCGCAAGATCAACCAATAAAAATACAGACTCCAGCCATGTTAGTTGTTTAAAAAATTCTAACACTGTGTGTTTTTGTTAGTTGAGGCCTAAAGGTTCTTCTTCTTTGCTCTTGGGGAGCTGACGGTTCCCCCTTAAGGTGCTCCTGATCCCCATAACTCTGACCCATTATGGCAAGGTGACTGTCATTGGTGCAGTACTGGTAGGCATGGCATAAGGTGCGTGGTCTCCTGGCAAGATGTCATCATATATTCCTACACACAGGAGGGTGAACCAGCTTTTACACTTACCTTAGATAGGGTGTCTCCTGCTTCCCTTTACTATCCCTCTTATCTGTTTCTATCTTTGTTAGATCCTACGTTATACAATTTAATCCTGACCTCTATGTTTCACCCACATTACTTGGGGAAGCTTTGGGCATATCCCCCTTGTTTGCAATCCCCACTGTAATTAAGTAGTGCCTCCCTGCTAAAACTTTCGTACATTGCATTAAGTAATAATAACTTTCACACAGTGTTATACATTTGGGAATGAACGACCTAGCTGGAGAGGAGGTTGAGGTAGTACAAAGTAGGTTCAGGGAGTTGGGGAAGATCTGCAGGGAAGAATGAAGTTTGCTAGCTTTCTCAGAGGTGATACCAGTACCAAGGGCCAGGAAAGCCAGGAAAAGAAGAATAGAGGATTTTAATGACTGGCTGAGGAAATGGTGCAGGAAGGAGTTGTTCATCTGTATTGGGGACTGGAAGGAGACCTGGTTAAACAAGTACTCTTTTCACCAGACAGGCTACACCTCAGTAGGGAGTGTTTGAGGGTACTCAGAGACAACCTGGGGAAATAACCACTACACTTAATTTAAACTACTTAAGGGGGTCAGCGGGCATGCAGGCCCACAGACTCAGTGAGGAGGAGGTCAGTGAATCCCCCCACAGTGATGGAACAGGTGTGGAGGGAGGAACACAGTTAGAAAAGGGTGGAGGGGGCCGGGAATAGATAACAAGGGTACGTGGAGGGGTGCACACAGAGGGGATAAATGTGAATAGAAGAATAGAGGGAAGAGAAGGAAGGCCAGAATCTAGGTGGAGGGTGGTGTCTCTGAATGCACAGAGTCTTGGAAATAAGATGAACGACCTGTGGGCACTAATAGCAGACAGGAGGGTGGACATAGCTGCAGTAACCAAGACTTGGGCAACATCACACCATGACTGGGACCTTGTGATCCCTGGATATAAACTATACAGGAGGGACAGGGTAGTCAGGAAGGGGGGGAGAGGTGAATGTTTGTATCAGGGATGGAATAACTTGCACAAGGGAGGCGTTGGAAGAAGGGGAGGTGGAGGCATTATGGGTTCAGTTAAGGTCCACTAGAGGGAGAAAGGTGAGGTTGGGGTGGTTTACAGACCACCCAGTCAGGATCAGGAGAGGGACAGAGAACTGAACTCACAAATATTGGAAGCTGCAGGGAAAGAAGAGGTGGTAATTGTAGGGGACTTCAACCTGCCCAAGTTGGACTGGAGCATACCATCCACAGCATGTGCTAGGATTCAGGTGATCCTGGAAGGACTGCAGAGTGGGTTCCTGACTCGGGGCATCACTGAACCAACAAGAGCTGAGGTAATTCTTGAGCTGGTGCTCACAAATGGGGAGCATGTACAGGAAATAATGGTCAGGGAGCCACTGGGTGGAAGTGACCATTGCACAGTGTAGTTCCAGTTGGATAGAGGCAAGGAAAGCATCCTGACTAAGACCAAAATCTTGGATTTCAGGAGGGTGGACTTCAGGAAAATGGGCAAAGTGCTAAGGAGGCAGCTGGCATGCATCAGAGCAGATATGGGGGTGGGCCAAAGGTGGTCCACCATTAAGGAAGGAGTACTGGTTGCCCCAGATGAGTGCATTAGGCTCAAGGGGAAGAACACAAGGGCCAAAGAGTCCAGCTGGTTCAGTTCTGGGGTTGCCCATGCAGTAAGGGAAAAGAGGTTGGCCTATAGAAAATTCAGGAAGACCAAGAGAGAGGTGGATAGGGAAAATCACCTAAGATTGGCTAGTGAGTCAAGTAAGGAAGTCGAGAGAGCAAAGGCACAGAAGGAGTTGCAGATAGCTGCAGGAATTAAGAAGAGGGAGAAGGCTTTCTTTCGATATATAAGTGAGAAAAAAAGACAAGAAGGAAGGGATTATTAGGCTTAAGAAAGGGGAGGACTTGGTGAAGGATAATAGGGGAAAAGCAGAGATACTAAATGAATACTTCTGTTCCATCTTCACCAGGGAGAAGGACGGACCAGTGCATTCAGGAGGGAAAAGAGGAGTGGGGAGAAGGGAACACAGATGTAGCGATGGAGGAGGATAGACGAGGATAGAGTGAGGGAGGGGCTACTGGCATTGAAGGTGGACAAATCACCAGGCCAGGACAGAGTACATCCAAGGGTACTAAAGGAAGTGGCTGACGAGTTGGCAGGGCCACCAGGAGACCTATTTAATAGTTCATTAGAGTCAGGAGTGGTACCGCAGGACTGGAGAGCAGCACATGTAGTGCCCCTCCACAAAAGCGGTCCCAAAGATGACCCAGGGAATTAGACCAGTCAGTCTGACCTCCATTGTGGTCAAGCTCATGGAGACCATATTAAAGGAAAGGTTGGTGGAATATCTAGAGGAGCATGGTCTTCAGGATGCAAGGCAGCATGGGTTCATGGGAGGGGAGATTGTGTCAAACAAATCTGATTGTCTTTGACTGTGTCACTAAGACAGTAAACAGGGACCAAGTGGTAGACATTTTCTATCTTGATTTCAGCAAGGCCTTTGACTCTGTGCCCCACAAAAGGTTGATCAGGAAGTTGGTGGATCTTGGGGTTGGGGAAAAGATAGCCAGATGGGAGGAAACTGGCTGAGGGACAGAATCCAGAGGGCGATTGTGGGGAGAGACTTATCTGGCACTAGAGAGGTAACCAATGGGGTCCCGCAGGGCTCAGTGCTGGGGCCAGTGTTGTTCAATGTCTTCATCAATGACATTAGGGAAGGCATTAAGGACAAAATGTGCCTATTCACGGATGACACCAAGCTCTGTGGAAGAGTGGACACAGCTGAAGGGATACAGGACTTACAGAAAGATCTGGAAAAGCTGGGGGAAGTGGTCCAGGATCTGGCAGCTTGGCTTCAATGCCAAGAAATGCAAAGTTATGCATATTGGAGCCAAGAATCCCAAGACAGAGTACTACCTGGGTGGAGTCCAAGTATCTGCATCAGAGGAGGAGAAGAACCTGGAGTGATGATCACTAGTGACCTGAAGCTGTCCACACAATGCAAGAAAGCAGAAGTAAAGGCAAACAAGATGCTGGGATGTATATCTAGGGGGATCAGTAGTAGGAGAGAGGAGGTTATATTGCCCTTGTACAGGTCACTGGTAAGGCTGCATCTAGAGTATGGAGTTCAGTACTGGTGTCAACACCTCAAAAAGGACATTAACCTGCTGGAGAAGGTCCAGAGGAGGGCTACAAAGATGATAGCAGGTCAGCAGGGTAAGGCATACGAGGAGAGATTGAGGGCCTGAACATTTACTCCCTGGAAGACAGGAGAAAGAGAGAGGGGACATGATTGGGACCTTCACGTACTCGAAAGGAATAAATAAGGTTGATAAGAAGAGTCTCTTTAAGCTGAGTGGCAACCATAACACAAGGGGGCACAATCTTAAACTGGAGGGTGGGAGGTTTAAGAGAAAGGTCAGGAAGCACTTCTTCACAGAGAGGGTGGTGGACACTTGGAATGCACTGCCAGAAGAGGTCATCTAGTTGAAGACAGTGGGCAGCTTTAAGAGAGGCTGGGATAAGCATAAGGGGAAGGTAAGGATCATGGGTAGAGAGGATGGGAGGAGTGGGGAGGGAGGGCAGGCATTAGTTCAAGCTGTGGACCCTGAAATACGAGCAAACTTGATAGACCAAATGGCCTTCTTCTGCTGGCTTCTTCATACGTTCATATGTATGTTACTCAGTTTACCATTTGCAAGACAACAAATTTGAACTATCTTTCCTATTTAAGTTAGTTAATGCACTCTAGCATCAATGCATATTTATATGTTTAGAAAAGAGAACTAATTGCAGAGTATATTAAAGAAACAATATAACAATATGCAATAAATAAGGCACAACAGATGGGAGATTATGCTATGTTAATGTACTGGGGGTTGGACTCCCGAGCCGGAAGGATGAGGACTTCAACCAACATAAGGCACACTGACTTGTCATAATCCCTGGTATGTCATGCCTTATTCCACTTGTAAAATGTCTGGCAATATTATTTGTTTGTAGGGTAGTAGTGTTGCAATTTGGTGCAATATCTTTAAATGGTTGCCTTTAGGCTATTGGCATACTTAGAGATGTGGCAGGGGTTAGGTTGCAGCTGGTAAGATGCACTAATTTGGTGTTGTTGCACTGCAAGAGCGTGTATTATTATTTTGCTTTAAACAGGTATTCCTGACTTATAACTTCCTGTACTTCCCATGTGATCTCTTAAGGCTAAAGTTGAATTCTGAGCTGTGCTTCCTGTTCTTTCCATGTGATCGGAGTCTGACCTGGTAGCCTAGATTATTGATTAGAAGTCATGTGACCTCATTAATGTATACAGCTAGTCAGCTGAGATTCAAGCAAAGAGTTTGAGCTGTCCTTTGTTTCTAGGTAAGTGAATATTTTATTAGCTTTTAGAGCAATTCTGTAGAAGTTCTGTTGATGATTTAGTGATGTATGTACAGGTACGCATATATTGTGACTAAAGGAGCTGAATATGTATACCCTTGAGGAAAGGAGGGAGAGGGGGGACATGATAGAAACTGTCAAGTACTTCAAGGGAATCAACAAAGTCCAAGAGGGTAACATTTTTCAGAAACAGAGATGTGCAAGAACAAGCGGGCACAAATTGAAGATGGAGGGGAGACAGCTCAGGGGCAATGTGAGGAAGTATTTTTTCACAGAGAGGGTGGTGGATGCATGGAACGGCCTTCCTGAGGAGGTCATGGGGTCAAAAACAGTGGGTGAAGTCAAGAATGCATGGGACAGACATAAGGCAATTCTGGTGGGGGTAGTAAGAGGTAGGCTGTTGGTTAACTAGGATCTTCAGTTTATCCAATAGGTAGGGACATGTGCAGGCTAGGTGGGCCAAGCAGTCCTTATCTGCCATCACAGTCTTTGTTTCTATGTTTCATGCTTCCGTGGTTGTGTAGAATCACAGTTTTGAAATATATTTTGTGTTCTTATGGTTTTCTTGTGAGAGCAGCACTGAGGCTTTTTGGGTTTGGATTTGTAAGTAGGAAGTACTGCTTTTTCAAAGATGATGGATGGATTTCCTTTACAGTTTGTGATTGTTAAGCAATATTGGTCTGGAGGGGGAAGGCCATGTTTTTTTTTAATTTGTATGATTTTGTTTTGATGTTGCTGTGATGTTTAATTTGCCTTGTGATCTTTATGATCCTGAAGATATGTAAGTAGCATATTGACCTTTTTGACCCCAACTGGTTGTGGTCTTGATTATTGCACTCCTATTACGCCTTCTGATCAGGAGTTTATGCTAGGTTAAAGGAGATCTACCGGGTAAATGAATACAGCCATGGCTGCATAGATCGAGGTTCTAGTACACCAATTCCCACGGTAATCGTCATATACATCTTAGCTTTTCCATGCCTTAATGCTTGTAAATTTACAGAAGCCCAGAGCTGCAGCCATCATTTTCTATGGAGGGACACTAACCACCACAGATTGCACTGGAAACCACGTAATATGCTGATGTGGCTTTGCCCCTTCCTGTATTGTGCTCATATGTACAGAAATGTAATAATTTACATATTTTTGATGCCCAGTAGTATTTTTACAAAATGTGTCTAAATGCCATGTGTATGCAAGGCATTTATGTATTATGCTATTTATGTATTAGCCCTGCCCAATACATGTAAACATGCCAGCAATTATACCATTAGTACATTTAGGCAGTCCCATCCCCCTGATTACAATAAATTCTTCAAAGTTCACCTGTAGCCCCGTCTCAGACCTTGCATCTTAATAATTATACTACTTTTCGGGATGGGACTGCAGCACTGGATGGCCACTTGGCTTGTACCAGGAAAGTACGAGCCGGGCTTTACCAGTTAAATATTGTAACATCCAGGGCACAAAAAATATTATTTTCAAGCTGAAAAAGCTCCACGAGCAGGCAGCTATGTGTATGAGTTGTCTGCCTGATCATGTCAGGGGCTCTTTAAGGTGGCCTAAAATGTACATAAGAACATAAGAAAAGTGACTGCAGAAGGGGACCTTTTGGTTCATCTAGTCCATCTTTTGGTCCACTTGGTCCATCTAGTCTGCCCTTTTGTTCCATCTAGCCATTGGTGGCCCCTGATCCTGTCCCTAATGTCCCTGCCATGTTGCCCCAGTCACCAACACAACAATACAGTAGGCCTTCAGTTGCAGTCTGAGCTTGGCCAAATGATGAAAGCCCCTCACCCCATTCCAACAGCCGGAATTAAAAGCCTACTAATTGAGCCATCTACACTGTTCTACTCAAAGGGCAGGTAGGATAAAAAGGCTGACGGACGCAGATACTGATTCCAGACTCCTCCTCCCCCCCCTCCTTGTACACTGATGGACTACATGGTACTGGACTGTCTGGGTGGGAAGTGGAGAGGAGCGAGCAGGTTGCCTGAAATAGCTAGCTGCTGCTACCCTTTGGAGAAGTGCTGGCCTAAAATATTCAGCTAGCCAACCCCTATCCCATCCTTAAGGTCAGGTCTTGCTTCAGCAGATCCCGTCAATTACAGCAAAATATCAGCTGCAGCCTGAGTCCTGGCTAATGTCAGTTTTTAAAATCTCTCTTGTTGATTTTGTTTGTTTCAAGTCATGCTGCCGACCCCCACTCTCCATCCAGTCTACTGAGGTGGTGGTGGTGGGGAGGGGGGTCAAGTGAGTACCCTCTTTGTTTAAAAAGTAAATAAATGGCTACATATCTGTTTTAGTTCACAGTCTGTATGTCACCTTGCTGTTTTATCTGATATACAAATTAGGGATAACTATCTCCAAGTCTTATCAAGCAGCAGCAGGTTTCTGATAAAAAGTCATGTTCATGGCAATCCATCACCTTTTTGAATGAAATACTATCTGAGCACTAGGTAATGTTTCATTTGAAAATATAAATGCTGAACACTACCAAATACACTGACCAGCGATATTATAGCAAGGCTAAAGGTCACGTTCTTCTTTTCCCTATAGTCCCATAAATTACAGTCCCATAAATTACAGTCGAGGGTTACTTGCAGCCTGAGCCCTGGCCAGTGTCAGTTTTGGAAAATCTCTCTTGTGTTTGTTTTGAAGTCTACGAGTCGCTGCTGTCAGTCCAGTCTTTTGTTGTTGTGGTGGTGGGAAGAGGCAGTGTTTTTCACTGTTTATTTTACCTTGTTTTTTTACCTGATACAGAAGGTGAACACTGCAGAAAATAGGCAGAAACACCTCACACAGCATAACATTATTTTTCTTACTGTGTAACTCTGCTCACAGACTTTTCTCAAGTATATTAATTTGGAAAAAAGAGTGAGGACTTTAGCAGAATATGCAACTTATGGATCACTCAGAGTCTTATCCAGCAGTGGCTTCAGTTTTCTAATTATTGCTGTTGAGTTTTGGTAGTGGCAAATCGAACGAAAAACCAAAACCCTACCCTCACTTACCATCAGCACATAGTAACTGAAAGTGTTACATACCTGTAGTTAGCAGTCAAACTTAGATCATAACTTCAGTCAGCCCTCTGAGTTGCCCTGATTTAATGCTTTTGCCACCCGTTTCAAGTCAGCTTGAATTCCTTTTGGTGGTTCTGTTCTAGTACAGTGCCTGTGTTTCTCTTTGTGTTTCTCACTCTAGCATCCCACACAATTTGAAAGTTCTTTATTGTCAGTTCCATGTCTTGTTTAGGGGCTGACCTGGATTTTAAATTATTGTGGCTGATAAAAGAGTCTTGAATGTTTTTAAAACCAGTCTCTAAATGTATCTGGATTTTCACTGATCAGTTTAGACCTCTCAACTGTACCACATTACGAGGAACTTTCCTCATTTTACATCACAAAAGCTCCCTGTTCCACATTGTGAGGACTTGTCCCACATTCAGTGTTAACATTTTAAAGCAAAAATCTGTAGTAAATAATGCAAAAAATGTATTATTCAATTAATAACAGACTTTCTGAACATAAATGCAAACATTTTAACAGTGTTCTGAGCTTTTTAGGTAAAGATTTGATTAAGTGTTCCACATTTTGCTCATTTGTTCCACATTTTGAGAAGCAATGTTCCACATTTGGGGGCCAAAAGGTTGAGAGGTATGGATCACTTGAAATCGGAGATGTGCACTTATGTCCTTTTCCTATTGCTGTTTCCCCACCTCTTGTATCTGCACTTTTTTCTGATACTTGCATGCCCCAAACCAACCTTTTTTTTTTTTGCAGAAGATTGGGTACTCAAGAAGGTGCAAGCCCTAGACATCAAAGCCCAATTTTCTAACAACCTGCCTTGCCCGGACAAAGATGTATTAAGTGATACTGGCGAGTGTGTAAACTGTTTTTTTTTTTTTGCCAACTCTGGCTCTGAGCTATGGAGACTTTTGTTTTGGGACTGGGCTGTTAAATTTCTACTACTAGACAGTTGCATTTAATCGGGGGCTTCAAACGAGCTGTGTGCATGACCTACTACAGAAGCTTTTCTGAATTAGAGGATAGACAGAGAACATCTGTCTTATGGGTGTACAACATGTTTTCTTTCTCTTGAAGCATTACCTGAACATCCGTTCGTGGTGTACAATATTGAATAAATATATCTGACATTTATGGCAATGCCCCCATACTTTCTGTATGAAACTCTGCTAGGGGTAGGAGGAAACCACACATTGTGGTACATGTGGGGACAAATGACCTAGCGGGCGAAATGGTGGAGGTAACAAAGGAGAGGATTGTGGAAGTGGGAAGGTTGTGTGAGGAGACTGGAAAGTCTGTGGCATTCTCTGAAGTGTTCCCAGTACCCTTCGCAAGCACAGTGAGAAAGGAGAGGATTAGGGAGTTGAACACATGGTTGGTAGGATGGTGTCAAACTAAAGGATATGGGGTTGTGGGTGGCTGGGGCAGTACCTGGGATAATAACAATCTTTTTGCAAGGGATAGGCTGCACCTGAGTGGGGAGGGGAAGGAGGTATTAAAGCAAAGACTGGGGAGGTATATTAGGACAAAGCGGTTAAACTAGATGGTGGGGTGTGAGAGTGGACAGCAGGTAGGCAGGGATCTGATAGAGTGACGCCTAACCCCCAGGCTAGCAGGGGAGGAGTCAGGGTGGCCAAAAAAGGAGGGAGTAAAAGGAAGGAAATGGAGGCTAATGAAGGGAAGGGGGCAGGATGGAGGGTGGTTTTGCTGAATGCAAGAAGCTTAGGCAACAGATCTGCTGAGCTACAGGCAGTCTTAGCAGTGTGGAGGGTGGATATTGCAGCTGTCACAGAAACGTGGGCAACTGAGCACAGGGACTAGGATCTCGCAATCCCAGGATACAAAGTATACAGGAAGGACCATAAGGAAGGGAGGGGCGGTGGGGTGGCAGTCTATGTGAGGGATGGGATCAAATGCACAAGGGATGAGGGGGAAGAAAGGAGAACAGAGGCAATCTGGCTGCAGCTCCTAGACTCAAGGGGTAGGAAACTGAGGTTTGGGGTGGTATACAGGCCACCGTCTCAGTCTGAGGAGCTTGACAGGGAATTAGCAGGACAAATCAGAATGGTATGTAGAAAAGGGAAGGTTGTCATTGTAGGGGATTTCAACTTGCCGGGGGTTGACTGGAGCATTCCAGTCACCTCCAGTGCTAGGGAGCAAGTGCTCCTGGACATGATCCAGGAGGGTCTCCTGACACAGTTGGTTACTGTACCTACTAGGCTAAAGAACACTTTAGATCTGGTGTTGTCGAATGGGGAGGCAGTAAGGGAAATAAAGGTGGAGGACCCACTAGCCAACAGCGATCACCAAACGGTGTGGTTTAATATCACGATGTGTGGGTACCCAGAGAAATCAGTTACTCAGGTAGTAAACTTCAGAGGGGCAGACTTTGGAAGGATGCAGGAAGTACTGAAAGGGAAACTAGACAGCATAAGGCAGGAGTTGGATGCAGAGCAGAAATGGGATATTATTAAAAAGGGGATTACAGAGGCAACAGAAGCCTGCACCAAGACACAGAGTAAGAGGAGCAGAGCAAGAAAACCATGCTGGTTGAACAGCGAGGTAGTGGAGGTGGTGAGAGCAAAACGCGAGGCCCACCAGAGGTATAGAAGGACAGGGAAGGAAGTGGACAGGGAGGAGTATGCAAGACGGTCCAAGGAGGTGACCAGAAAAGTGAGAGAAGTCAAGGCCCAGAGGGAGCTGAGATTAGTGCAAGGAATTAACGGGGGGGGGGGAGAGACTTTTTCAGATACATCAGGGAGAAAAGGAAGTGCAAGGAAACAATAGTGAGGATAAAAAGAGGAGGGGAGTGGACGGAAAAGGGTGAGGAGCAGGCAGAAGCACTGAATGAATACTTTTGCTCAGTGTTCACAGAGGAAAAGGGGGGACTGCTACCATCATGGGCTGGTGGGGTGGGGACAGGAGGAGAAGAGGCAACAGATGAAAGAATTGAGGCAAGTAGATTCCTAGAGGGACTGAGCACTGAAGGTAGACAAGGCACCAGAGCCAGATGGTATCCACCCCAGGGTGCTGAGGGAGATGGCGGAGGTGTTGGCGGAGCCACTGGTGGATCTGTACAGCACCTCACTGGCGTTGGGATGGGTGCCACTGGACTGGAGGATGGCACATGTAGTACCATTACACAAGAGAGGACCAAGGGATGAACCGGGTAATTATCGCCCTGTAAGTCTCACCTCCATAGTGTGCAAACTCATGCAGACAATACTAAAGGAAAGACTGGTGTCATACCTGGAGGACAATGGCCTCCAGGATATGAGGCAGCATGGGTTTGTTTCAGGGAAGTCTTGCCAAACCAACCTGATACAATATTATGACTGGGTGACAGGTGAGCTGGATAAGGGTCATGCGGTGGATGTTCTTTACTTGGGCTTCAGCAAGGCCTTCAGTTCGGTGCCTCGTGGGTGGCTTGGGGGGAAGCTAACTGGTGTAGGGGTAGGGGCAAAAATCATGAACTGGATCACAAGCTGGCTGAGTGGGAGGCTGCAATGGATGGTGGTGAGAGGGGAGCTCTCAGCTTCAAGGCCAGTGACAAGTGGGGTGCCACAGGGCTCTGTGTCTGGGCCAGTATTGTTCGGACTCTTCATATCAGACATTGCACATGGGGTGGTATGCAAGATAAGTCTGTTCGCTGATGACACCAAAATCAGAGCAGTGGTGAATGGAGAGGAAGGATGGAAGCTGCTGCAGGAGGACCTAAGCAAGCTAGAGGAGTGGTCAGAGAGGTGGCAGCTGGGGTTCAATGCAAAGAAGTGTAAGGTCATGCACTTTGGGGTGAAGAACCCAAGGAGAGAATACTGGCTGGGAGGAGTTAAGCTGGGGATCACTGAGGAGAAGGACTTAGGGGTAATGATAACAGGGCCATGGACAACACTGCCCAGTGCAGGAGAGTGGCTGCAAAAGAAAACAAAATGCTGGGGTCATAGCGAGGGTTTTTTCATCAAGGTCAAGAGAGGTGATCTTGCCCCTCTACAGGTCACACTTAGAGTATTGTGTGCAGTTTTGGAGGCCATACCTAAAACATGATATCAGGCTACTCGAGGGGGTGCAGAGGAGGGCAACAAAGACGATATGTGGAATGAAAGGGACAGACTATGACAGCAGGCTGAGAGACCTGAATATGTACACCCTGGAGGATAGAAGGGACAGGGGTGACATGACAGAGACATTCAAGTATCTGAGGGGAATCAATAAGGATGGGGCAGATGGCGTCTTTAAGTTAAGGAGGGGGAGAGTCACCAGGGGGCATGTGCTAAGAATACAGGGGGAAGATTTAGGAAGGAAATGAGGAGACACTATTTCACAGAGAGGGTGGTAGCAAAATAGAACGCCCTACCAGAATGGGTGGTATCATGTAAATCTGTGAACAGTTTCAAAAGGGCATGGGACAGGGAACAGGGGAGAGTGAGGGTGGGGGAGGTGGGGGGTGGCAGCGGGATGACAAATGGGGGGGTGAGGCAGGTGCAAACTAGGAGTGCTAGCTGCACACTCTAGCAGACTTAGATAGACCGGGTGGTCTGTTTCTGCTGTCACATTCGTATGTTCATATGTACGTTCGAAAAGAATATGAGCTGAGTCCCAACGTGAGGAAATGGGGCAAACGGGACCTCTGAATGGCAGCAAAATAGTGCCTGTGAGGGTATGCCAACCTGACGGTGACACCAACACAGCAACCTACCAACCCATTGACAAAATCATCAGGTTGCTGACAGGTCGCTGTGTTGGTGCACCTGACACAGGGGCACACTGTCTCCTGGTCCTTCACCCCCTTCCCGAATCATCTCTGACTGGAGTTGATAATCTTAAGTATGGAGGGTGCAAGGAGGTAGAGCCCCCACATGGGGATTGGGGGCAAAGCCCCTGATGTAAAAATAAGACTGAGATAAGGATTGGGTCAACCACAATTTGCAGTCACATAAACTTGTTGTTGAGATGCCGTTGACAAAAGTGTTGTCAAACTGGCATCGAAGAACCCTTGTGAGAAGACTACATTGTCACAAAGGAGTACTTCGCAGACCACAGGGGCATCTGTGGTGGAACTCTACATTGTTGTTCGGTCTTATAGCCTAGGCAGTGTTTAGCACTATTGCTGTTCTAGTCAGTGTTTTTGGTGAACATTTTTTCCTGTTTTCTGTGCTTCATTACTTTACTTCTTTAGAACAGTTAGGGTTGTGTTACTGAATTATTTTTGTCACTGTAGTTTGACTAAATTGATTATATTGATTTCATTTTTGTTACTTGATAGAACTTAGCTGCAGTTCATGTACCTTGTTGCATCTTGTGTGCATCCACTAATCCCTTAAATCTCTGTTGTGTATTGTGTTTCTTAAAAAACCAAAAAGAACAAATATTTCTGGCATTGCTGTTGTTTACTGTCTGTGTAAAGTCTTTTAAAGTGTTGTGTAATCTTGAGTTGGTCCCCCTAGTCCCTTAAATCCCTGTTGTGTATTGTTTTGCAAAAAATAGAGCGAGATAAAAAATATTTCTGGTGTTGTGTAGTCTTGTGTGTGTCCCCCTAGTTCCTTAAGTCCCTTTTGCATATTGTTTTTGCTAAAAAAAAAAAAAAAAAGAAAGAAAAAAAAACAACAATAACAAATAAAATTGGTGGTGTTGCAATTGTTTACTGTCTAGGGCAGTAAAGAGTTGTAAATTGTTATGCTCCAAAATCTACACATATAAGAAAATGCCAATAGAAAGACATTCTGCTAAAGGTGTTTCTGGCAACAGTGCTGCTGCCAAGAAGAGCTTAACTTCTGTGGTTCCAAAGGGTACCGTAACAAGTTGTGATGATGCAGGTTCATCAGGGGCTGGTAGTGCTGGTAGTACTAGTCAACAAGGTATAGTAGCTGCATGTGGGGGCATTAGTGTGGCCAAAATATTTTTCTACAAAATCTGTGGCATCAATGCTGGTGGGTACTGGTGCTGGCAGTGCAGATGGTGCAGGCAGGGACAACAGGAGCAGTGCAAGAACCCAAAAAAAGTCTTCCTCTGGGAATATGGTTGAGGACAAGGAGTTTACTAGTTTAATAGGTTTACTAGGTTTGATGGACAAAAGAAGGCTATTGCCTAACTATCGAGATTGCCCTCCACATGTGTGGGCCATTTGTCATAATTCTAATTTAATAACCATTTATCGAGTCTATTTTTGAAAATCGTAATAGTTTGTGAATCAATAATATCTCTAGGGGCAATGTATTCCACAGCCTAGGAGTTCTGATAGTGAAAACGTTTTTTCTTTTATTTGTGTTAGCTTTTTTAATACCCAGCTGTTTATTGTGTAACCTAGCCACAATTTTTCTGGTGGATAAAGTTATACCACATTGTTCCATCAGAACAGGTGATTTCATAATTTTGAATAGTTGTAAGAGATCACCTCTAATTCTTCTCTGTTTAAGTGAATATAAACCTGTTTTCTGTAGTCTAGTATCATAATCAAAATGAGCAAGATATGGAACAAGTTTTGTAGCCCTACGCTGGATTTGTTCAATTCTGTTTATATCTGAAACCAGATAAGGACTTCAAAACAAGAAGCCATAATCCATATAAGGTCTAACATGAGACCTATACAATGTCATGATACATTGTTCTGACTTAGAGACAAATGTACTATTTATCCTGCGAAGAAGAGCATTAGCTTGATTGGCTATTTATTACAATGAGAAGATGAGGAAAGCTTATTATTTACTAGTATCCCAAGATCCTTTTCTAAACTGTTGGAGCTAGCTGATGTCCCTAAAAGTGTTGTTGAAGAGCCTGAGCCTGAGTCATAGTGTGATGTGTAGATCTTAGTGCTTCTTCATGCAGGGCCAGGGAATCAGATGCTGCGGAGAAAGAAATATAGGGTGACAAAAGTGAGGAGGAGGAGATGTCTCAGGAGGTTAGCATTGTAGGTGGGGATGGGGATGATGAAATGGACCCTCTATGAGAACCAAAGAAAAAGAAAAGTAAGGGCCGGGGACAGGTAATCAGTAAAGGTCCCCCTTCCAGTTCTCAGTTCTCTAACTGTTGACTCTGTTGAGCCAGCAGGAATAACACAGGATGAGTCAATTGTTGCAGCAGAACAGAAATCATGCCCCCAAACACCTACAGATTTTCTATCCCTCCAATAATGTCCTAGGACCAGGTCCACTGTCATCATACCAAAATAAGAGGCACAAAATCCCTAGTTTGGCATTCTTACATTCTGGACCCAAAAGACAAAACAGTGGCTGTCTGCCAGCTATGCCAAACACAAAATGGGTAGCTAGCTCTGCAGTGGTGGGCAACACACACAAGTCAAGTCCAGGCACCTGGCACACTGGACTAAGCACCAAGGGGAAGCTGGTGCAGAGGCTCCTTCTCACTAATTAACCTCATTGAGCAATGCATCCCAAAGTGACTTACTGTGGATACAGATCCATGGCAGGATTCTGAAGTAACCACAGAGGATTACTATAGACATGAGAAGGAAGACTTGGTGGGATATCCTAGTAGTGGGCAGAGTAGCAGTGGTGGTGTGAGTATTCGCAGCCAGAGTCAGCAAAACACATTGATCCCTGTCCCTAAAACATCTAAATTCACGTCATTCATTCATTCATTCATTCATTCATTCATTACCTCTGACCCCCCCCCCAGCCCAACTCTACCCCATCATTCATGCCGCCAGTGCACAGAGCCAGCTGTTTGGTGTCTCCAGCCCAAAACCTCAAAAGATGCAACCTACACTACAGAGCACATTTGAGCATCACACCAAATACCCACAAAATCATGCTGTTGCAGATGAACGTAATGCAGCAAATGCAGAATTTCTAGTAATTAATCTGTTGCCATTCTTTTTTGTAGAGAATGCAGGATTCCTCAGACTGATGGCACGTGCTTGTCCAAAATGGAGAATCCCGTCATGCATATGTTTTTCCATCTGTGCTATTCCAGAACTGTATAGGACTGTGACATGCACAGTAAGACATGCCTTGCAGCATTCCACATCAACATATATCCACCTTGGGGGGGAGGGGAAATTGTTTAACCACTAAGCAGAAGCTTGTTTCCAGGTGCGACTTGGGAGCACAAGGAAGTTAAGTGACTTGCTTAGGTTCACACAGTATGCAAGTGGGGGCTGTGGGATTCAAACCCAGGTCTCCAGGTTTGCAGCTCAGAGCCTTAAACCACTACGCTATACTGCCTCCTTAGTGTGGATATATGGACCAGTGGCCAAACAGCTGGTACTTCTTTTCTAAGTATTACAGCCCATTGAGCACAGGCACCGGGGGTAATGTCTGACGCTAGGATGGAAGACACTGTATGAAGCCAAACTGTGCTGGTAGCAACATTCCAGATATGTATCAGCATACCATGCTGGCAAGGAGAAGTGTACCAGGCTCACACACAGGTCACAAAATGTTAGAAGTGCTTCTGACTGAAACTGATGAGAGGCTACATCCACTGTCCCTGAAAGCAGGTTTCATAGCAAGCCATAATGGCTCGAATGTGATGAAATGCATCAGCAATGGTGGGTTTCTCAGGGTTCCATGCATGGAACACTGTCTTTTTTTTAACTATTTATTCAAGAAAAAAATATTCAATACCAATTAATACAGGAAAGGAATCAAAAAATACACAAAGGCAGATGCGAAAACCCAAATAGGAATAGACAGAGTCAACATGTTTCTATGTAACATGTCTATGCAAGTACTCGACAGCCATCATCACTTTCTGTGGTTTTAGCCCAACTTTTCCCCCAGTCGTCGGTAATATATCCCTCCTCCTATTTACCTCTCTAACCTGCCTCTCCATACGTGGCCTCTTTCCTCTATATGTGTAGTTGCCGGCTGCCTCACTCAAAAGATCTCTGCTTATAACCCCTGTATGCCTATGGTTGATTGTACATCTACTGACTTCTTCAACTGTAAAATAATGCTGTTTTTTTATTTATTTATTTCAGCCTTGTACTGTACTGTATACACTGTATATACTTTTTCTTCCTTGTATATTATTGCTTTTTCTATACCTGCTTCTGTACTGTACTTTGATGTATTCATGACCAGGTCCACCTTACCAGTGAGCCTTGCTCAATGGTGCCCGCCTGGATAAATAAAGATTTTGATTGATTGATTGATGTAATGAGTTGGACACTGATGAATATCTACCTTGTAGAGATTCAAGTCACAGATGTTAACAAGAAAAACAATACATCTAATGTATAGCCTACCCATATAAAAGAAAAGAGAGTAGTGGAGACCCAAACATAAATCCATATAGCAAGTAAACAGAACCTGTACCAATTATTGAAAGCACCAATCTCTGCCAATTTCCCAGGCATTCCTACCAGTCCTTATTGGACAAAATCTGGCCTATGGCTCCCCATGTAGAGAACCCATCTTCTCCACATCAATTCGAATGGATCTCTGTTGTGTCTAATAAGGGCTGTAAGTCTTTCCATGTTGTATAGTTTAATCATACTATCCTGCCAGTCCCTAATAGTAGGGGGTGTGGTCATAAGCCACCTCCTGGTGATTGACTTTTTAGCCACAAGCAAACAAATTGCTAGTAACGTGCTAAAGGTAGGGTTTCGTAGGTCTTCTGGGTATAAAGAATACAAAAAAAAATTCAATAGTCAATTGTATCTGAGTTGCAAAAATCTCTGATAATTCTGATTATAAGGCTGCAATAAAAAGGCTTAAGTATAGAACAGTTCCAGAAAATATAGCCATGTGTCACAGGGGAAGAGCCACACCCTCTCCAGCACTTCACTGTCCTTCCTAATTCATATTTCACTTGTATAGCCGGTGTTCAAAAGTAGTGAACAGTTAATTTCCAGGAAAATTCTTTCCACATGTAGGCATTCATAGGAGAATGTAAAATTATGTGGTTTTCCCACTCAGGAGTTGTAATACCAATGCCTAAATTGGCCTCCCAAGTGGACTTTGCCCTATGAAGGGAATCCCCCTATAAAGCTATTAGGGCCTTATAGATATAAGAGATCATATGTTTCAATGGACCTATGCCCACTAAGGCAAATTGCAACAGATTCACCAGTGGGGAGCCATATACCTCTTCCATTGCATTCTGAGAGAGGTCTTAATAAAGTCAAGAACCTGCAGGTATCTAAACCTATCCTGAGGTAATAAATTAAGTGTTCTGTAAATCCTCAAAAGATCTAGGTAGTCCATGTGACACTCAGACAGCTGGTTCTGATTAATCTATGATTTTTTATAATATAAAAATGTGTTATTGAGTGTCTCTCATGAGACATGCTGAAACAGCCTGTGAAATGACACCCCCTCCCAGGTTTTAGATACAAGGTGTTACCTGGAAGGCCAAGAGATAATTACAGGCTAGAAGATACCTAAATTAAGGATCTCCTGTTTATCTAGCTTAATTATAGCTTGCCAGCTGACTGGATAGAAAATATCCATTTTATGATGTTTAGAGGAGGAAAACCACGTTATGTCACACTGGTGCGAAGTCATAAATGTTCCTCTGATGTCTGTAAAAGTAGGATGTTGCTCATGGATGAAAGAAGGACTTAGAAATTAACCTTATTTATTTTAACTTCTGAGTGATGATATCCTGGTTGTAAAATTTTTATATTCTGACAGGGAGGAGCTAGGTGACCTCATGCAAAGAGGTTGGTAAAACCAGTTTTAAAACCGTAGTCTGTATTCCCTTTTGACACATATGTTTGGACTCTGATAAAGCAACATCAGGCACTGTTAGAAGAATACATTAGATTAGACAAGTCTAAGGGTGCTGGGGTAAGAATTTGCACTTTTTAAACCTTATTGTTTTAAAAGATTGGATGTTTTGTGATATATGGTTCTGTGTTTTACATTTTACATTTTTATCTATTTTAAGTAAACTTCTACTTTAGAGACTACTTGGTGTGCCTTTGAAATTCTTTTTCTTGACAAGTAAAGAATATATGGTTAAAGCTGACACTGTACAAAGTTTACTGGTTTTACCAAACTGGGAAAAGGTAAGAATTTTTCATATGGTCTTTCATAGAGTTTTAAGGGTTCATTTTGTACACCTGGTCAAGTGCCCGTAGGTGAAAGATATCTGGCCCCCCTGAAGAGCAGAATTATCTGAGCCTGTACATTGGGTACACTAACAAGAAGTTCACAGTTTGAGTCCCTCCAAGACTTGAGACCAAAGGTTGATTTGAACCCACAAAACAGACAGGAGGGTTACCCTGTTCTGTTAACTGTTCACAAGACTGCGCTCGGAGGTTGGCACTGTGGGAGCAGAGGGCCTGACCTGCTGAGTGGATTTGTGACAGTCCATTCTTCAAAAGATGGAACAAGGTGAGACTGCTTAATTTAATTTAGCTGGTAGGAAAAACTGGTGTTAAGGAAAAAACAATAACAGCGGCCTTTTGAAATTTCCTGATATTTAAAAGTCTCCTCCAGCACTGAAGAGTATTTTCTGTGTGTCGATTATCATTTATCTCCCCCAGAGGAAGAACAAGAAATGAAAGTAAAATATGGTGGAGATTTGTTAAGTCCTCCTCTCTTTTCTCTAGTTCTTTCCATTTAGAAGAATACTGCTTTTGACACCATAGAAAAAAACAATCTTAATTGGGCTGCCCAAAAGTAAAAATATATATATTAAGACGTGCAAAGGCCCCTTGTGGCACACTGTCTTAATCTTGTAGTGCAGGAGTTTATGGCACATCCTGAAATTAGAGCAGTGTTGGCTGTGACCCATTGCATCTGTGCCTGCTTTGCTCATTCTGGAAAGGCCTGTGACCATGTTAGGCAGCTGCAAATCCAGAACAAGCTGCTTCAGCACCGTCTCAAGATGGAAGTTGTCACAAGATGGAATTCGACACTGAACATGGTTGATTAAGCACTTTTACAAGCAGTACAAAACCATCATAAAACACCTGCTGCTGCACACAAGTCATGACAGTTCAGGAGCATCCATGTTTCTCACAACTGAGCAGTGGTGACTCATGGATGGCACGATCATGGTTCTGAGGCCATCTGAGCATGCCACACGGCCAGTGAGTGCAGACGCTGCCTCTATCAGTCAGGCCATTCCCCTGCAAAGGTTTTGAGGCAGACCTTGGTAAATGAACACCAGGTGCTAGAGGCAGGTGGAGATAGGGCTAGCTGTGCATTAATGGAACACATGCTGCAAATATTAGTCAGCAATATCCATATTTCAAGCATTCTTCAGTCTCCCAATTTTGGAATTCCTACCGTGCTGGACCCACAATATAAAAGGGCCCTGTCATCCATACTTGAATGTGGGTATGATCAGGTACAAAATCTAACCGATCAGCTCATACGATGGGTTCATGGGACACAGATGTCAAGGACACAGTTCTGCAAGTCACAGCATGAGAGTAATAACAGATCGAGGGGTGGTGCTACCATCTCAGTTAAGCTGGCTGATAAAACAGGGATGTTCACAGGAGGTCAAATGACCATCAATCCAGTTTGGGATGCTTTGTCACAGGTGGTAATTACAGATGTGGAGGAAAAGGAGGAGCAGGCTAATGAGTTGGCAGGATTGTATGCAGCACAATGCATGGTGGATGCATATTTGACAGACACCATGCACCTGAACATGTTGGAAGAGCATCTGCTCTACTGGAGTAGCAAGGCGACTGAGTGGCCAGCACTCACATCCATAGCATTGAAATATTTGCACTGTTCATTCTCTAGTGTAAGCATGGAGAGGGTGTTCAGTTCAGCAGGGCCCACCGTGCTGGACAGGTGTATGAATCTATCACCCAGAAATATTGGCAAGCAAACATTTATTAAAATGAATGAAGGGCACATTCCACCTAGAACGAGTATGTCTGTGTTTGTACCACTGGATGGCAGTGGTGATGAAGAGGAAGCAGAGCATCATGGTGATAGTAGCAAACTGCATTCCACTGAGGGGGATGAGGCACTTATGGAGAAAGAATTCCCAAGTGGGGTTAATGCCAGTCTGTAATGTTGTGAGGGCTGCTTCTTTGATGATGATGACGGAAGCAGCGCATAAAGATACATTTTTTTAGATCTTTATTTTCTTCCTTGTATGTTTAATTCTTTGCTTCATGATTGACTCTTTTCCGCTTTCAATATTTTCACCAGGTTGTACCATACTTCTGTACATTCATATAAATACATTGGATTGACACCATGATCGCCATCTGCCCTGTGGCGTATCCAATGTCTTGTCCACAGACACAGTATAACATTTTTAACAGCTGCCTCGCCCAGCCAACATACATCTGGGTAGCCAGCACTCCAGCCATCCTACCTTTAATCCCACTAGTCAGCCCGCTGTTAGTCATTATGCCACCGTCAGTAATCCCATCGGCCAGCCAGCTATAAACCATCCTGCCAGTGTCAGTAATCCCACCAGCCAGCCTGCTGTTAGCCAGTTAGCCACTGTCAGTAATCCCACCAGCCAGCCAGTTTGCTGTTAGCCATCCTGCCACCATCAGTAATCCCATCAGCCAGCCAGCTATAAACCATCCTGCCAGTGTCAGTAATCCCACCAGCCAGCCTGCTGTTAGCCAGTTAGCCACCGTCAGTAATCCCACCAGCCAGCCAGCTTGCTGTTAGCCATCCTGCCACCATCAGTAATCCCACCAGCCTGCCTGCTGTTAGCCAGTTAGCCACCATCAGTAATCCCTCCAGCCAGCCTGCTGTTAGCCATCCTACCACCGTCAGTAATCCCACCAGAAGCCTGCTGCTAGCCATCCTGCCAGTGTCAGTAATCCTACCACCAGCCTGCTGTTAGCCATCCTGCCACCATCAGTAATCCCACCAGCCAGCCAGCCTCCTGGTAGTCATCCTGCCACCGTCAGTAATCCCACCAGCTAGCCTGCTGTTAGCCATCCTGCCAGTGTCAGTAATCCCACCAGCCAGCCAGCCTGCTGTTTGTGATCCTGCCACCATCAGTAATCCCACCAGCCAGCCTGCTGTTAGCCATCCTCCACCATCAGCAATCCCACCAGCCAGCCTGCTGTTAGCCATCCTCCACCATCAGCAATCCCACCAGCCAGCCTGCTGTTAGCCATCCTGCCAGTGTCAGTAATCCCACCAGCCAGCCTGTTGTTAGCCATCCTCCACCACCAGCAATCCCACCAGCCAGCCTTCTGTTAGCCATCCTGCCAGTGTCAGTAATCCCACCAGCCAGCCTGTTGTTATCCATTCTGCCACCATCAGTAATCCCACCAGCCAACCTGCTGTTAGCCATCCTGCAAGTGGCAGTAATCCCACCACCAGCCAACCTGTTATCCATCCTGCCAGTGCCACCAGTAATCCGACCAGCCAGCATCATAGCCATTCCACCAGCAATCCCACCAGACAGCCTGTAAACCATCCTGCCAGCAATTCAATGAGCCATGTGTGAGCCATCCTATCACCAGCTGGCATGGCAAGCTGAAGCCAGACCTCAAGCTGAACCTACAGCCTCCCCAAGCCCATCAAGGCATCAACACCTGAACTACCGAAAACGCACACAGTGAATGCTATAAGTAAACAATAATATCTGACAGGGTGGGTGGTATTGTGCTATACCCACTCACCCAGGGGTGTAATGAGGCCTGATGCCACAGGCAGAGGGCCTTATAACCCCTGGAAGGACAGATATAGCCCAATACTGCCCACCCTGGAAGGTATTATTGTGCTTAGAAAATGACACTGTAAAAGTTTAATAAAAATTATTAATAAAACATGTATTTAAAATAAGTTTTGTAATAAAATAGTTCCTCCGCCTGTACTAGAAAACATGCTGGTTGTATGCAGTTTAACCTCTATCCAATAGCATCATGGGCCACCTTTTACTTTGTTATTTCATTTGTGTTTTGTTTACTCCCCCCAACCCCCACTGGCAACAGAAGTTTTCTTTTTTTTTAACTGGTAGCTGTTGCTGTAGGGATCTGGACATGAATAAAGAAAGAGAATGTGATGTGAGCAGAGTTGGCAGGGAGCGTACTTCATTATAGAAGACCAGGCAGTTCATGAGAGAGTAAATTTTTTTGTATGTGTGGCCATTTTGATATTGGGGCGAGCAGCTGTTGCAGTTCTTACCTGCAGAAGATAGCGTGCTGTGCAGTGATTTCCACTGTTGGGTGGAGGTGGAGAAGTTTATTCGGGTGTGCAGCAAAAGGAGATACAATTGCACATAACCCAATAATGCAAAGCATCATGGGAAACATATGCAAATCCTCATGCGATATTTGGACTGGCTCAACTTTAAGCAGAATTACATGGTGCCAGAAGGCCTCACAGTGCAATCAGCAAAGACTAAGAAAGGAGGTACGTTGTTCAGGCTGGTGAAATGTATCGAGACGGGTGATTTGCGGTATAGTCAGAGACTGGCGGTACAAAAAAAATCAGGTTGGTACACTAGTGGCATGACAGCAGCATGAACCGTGGATCGGAGGCAGCAGTTATTAAGTTTGACTGCCCGAGCATACACACTTGCTGTCGGCTTGTTCTCACTACTGCTGCAGCCAGCTTTTGAGGGACTGGGAGCCAGAATTAATAGTATACATTCATGAAAGTTTGTTGTGCTGTGAAAATATTTTTTATTTATTTGAGAAAAATGTTTTAATTGTTGGTTTGGCTTCATGGGGTTGTGGGGGCCATGATTTCTCTATGTGGGGGCCTTGGCCAGACGCCAACTTGGTCGGCAACTCTTGCTAAGTGAGAGGGAAAAAATGGCGTTTGGTCAGTATGCAAATTTGGGGTGCCCAAAGATATTCTAAGTAATGGGGCAGCCCGAATTGGCACTTCTTTAAGTGAGCTGTGCTGAAAAATACCTGCTTGCTTAGATGGGTGTCCTAGCCAATAGGAAGACTAGGATTCTTTTGCCCATTTTCAAATGATAAATTAATTTCATTTAAAGCAGGGTAGTCAGCAAAAAATGTAATTGTATACTTTTTGGTAAAAAATTTATTTCTGACATTCTATATCATCATCATGCTCCACTTATTCTTAGTTTTCACAGATATTGTCAAAAGGACCTTTACAGTCAATTTTGTATTTAATGACTCACATCATTAAAGATGGCCACCATTCGCAGTTTTTAAAAATCTGTTCTATTGAGGATACCCCATATATTAGGATGGTGTTAACACATTTTTCTAATCTGATACAGAATATACAGTAGCACTATGCCACAATATATTTTTTTTTCATGTCGTGCATGGTACAGGACAAGGTAATTTTAAACAGCTGAAAATCCCTGTATCTTGTCTCAGGAATTAAATAAAATGAGAAACAAAATGGGGATTGTAACATTTTTGTCAGACAAATATTATTGCTGAAGAAAACTACATAGTCATACTGCTGCTGTAAATGTGTACAATCACCATGTCCTTTGCTGTCCATCAAAATGCAAAACAGTCCTCTAACTGACGGTGCTGCCTAATTGTGCAATGCCCAGTTTATTGCACATATGTGAAATACCTGAAAGGAGCAATAGAAGACAACAACTATCATGATTCCTGCTGGATGGTTATGGTCCCATGATTTTTTGGGGAAAAAAAGAACAAATACTTACCTTCCCATGCTACGCAAGAGTCCGAAACCAAATAAACATGGGCAACATCCATGCAACAGTGACTCACCATGATAAAGCCCTGCAAGGAGAAAATGAGTGACAAAAGATGTTCAGAAAGACATTGGTTTCAAATACCCTCTCATATCCACAGAACCCCTCCCCGAAAAAGAAAAAAAACTTACCTTTGCTGGTATGTCAGTACAGCCACACCAGCTATTAGTCAGTAGCAGTAGCAGCAGCAGCAAAGTATTATTGATGTCTCAGAGCACTTCTCATTTCTGGGCATCCAGAGAATTTCCAAGCCAAGACAGTGAACTTCTGTTTCTCAGACACTTTTCTCCTACATTTTCTCAACATCAGCACTAGGGTTACCACCTTTTAAGAAGTCCAAAGTGGGACATTTCTTACTGAAACATGATTTTTTGGAGGACAGTACCTAACCTCGACCGATGCAACAGACTTGTTATCTCTATATAATCAGAATTGAGGCTAAGAATTGTAGTTTCTTAGTTGCTTCTATTGTTTCTTATCATTTTAAAGTATTTTAGTTAAGCTATTGCAGTTTTCCAGAACATTTAGCGGAAAGTTAGTAAATATTTTTCCTACTATAAAATCAGGACACTTACTATTTTTCATGTTTTTTTGCAGGACACAGCTGCCCAAATCAGGACTGTCCTGCGAAAACCAGGACAGGTGGTAACCCTGATCAGCACCAGCACTCTGCAGCAGTAAAACATTTTGAACCTGTGTGCAAGAACTCATTTCTGGGCATCCAGAGAATTTTCCAAGACAAGACAGTGAACTTTTGTTTCTGGGACACTTTTCTCATTTGCATGTTCTCGACAGTTGCTGGCAGTCACACAGCAGCAGTAGCATGCACCTAGCAGTAGCAAAGCATTTAGGATTTCCAGTTAAAGAACACCTTAACAACATTTTGCCAACAAACTACTCAAAAATCTGACTTTGTAGGGGACTAAAGGAAAGGCTGCTCTATACATTAATACTAAAACTACATTTATATAATTAACCTAAATACAGTTCCATAGCATTTGACAAATGTAGATGTCAGCCTTTCAATTTCTAAAACTCTGCCCTGCCTGCTCCCTAAAATGTCTGCCAAATGTGTTAAGTGATTGCATCATTGGAGACAGAGGCATAGAGCTATATGGCTCTCTGCAGTTCTAACTAGTTCTCCCCCCCCCCTTGTTTAGAATTGTTTCACCAAAATGGCCAAAAAACATGTGCATTATTTTGATCAATACACATGTTAGGCTATGGTTCTGTTCATTTTGTTTACTTTAACATGTTGACATTGTGTTTTAATCCAACCAACCTTCTCTTTAGCAAATCACAGTGCAGTAGAACTCTTCAAATACCTAGTGGTTATGTGATGTCCTAATGTTTGTAGCAAAGTTCTGGTTTAGTCCGATGCCAGATTTCATACTTTCTTGGTTATTCAAAAACATGCTTGTTTTTTGTCTTCTTTTTCCATGGAAACTAAGAAGAAGGAGAATCAGCATTTACATAATGCTTTTCATACACATTGCATCCCAAAGTGCTTTGTAAGCAATGCTAGACTGGTAGTGAAGTGCCTGACTGTGTAGTGGCAGCCATTGCTCACATCAACACCAACACACAGCCTTGGACAATTGCATGAACTGGTTTTATGGGAAGGAGAATGTTGGCTAGGACACCAGGGAAAATCTCCTACTCATTTAATCAAAACTTATCTTCTGCCATTATTTTTATATATTAGCTATGTCCCCCCCCCAAAAAAAGTCTAGAAAATAGCATTTTTAGTATTTTATTTCAAACATTATTGGGTAGCTGCTTGAATCCCATTAAATGGAACATCACCCACCATCCCTTTAATGGGGAGGGGGGTAATATGATTCACCCTTTGTTTTTTTATAATGGTATTTTTTTTGCAGCCAATCTCAAACTTTTACTTATTAATGTAGGTAAGGGGTTGGAACTATGGCTCTATGACAGCTGTATGCCTTGGTTTTCACAATGGGAAACAAATACTTTATGAATTGTTAAAAATGTTCCCTCAGCTTCTAGATACTTAAGGGATACTTTTAGTGGGCAGAGATAATTGACATTACTAGTAATATGATGATGATATTACACAGGAAAACTATGTATGTGCATCTACTAGAGCATAATTGTAATGTGCCCATAGTATTTGAAAAATACCCCATTGCTCACAGACCTGCTTTGCTGCTCCTCTTTTTTTATCATATAATATTTTACTGTTATTAAATTATACATAGCATCACAAGATTATTACATATCAACAAAAAAAAATAAGTAGTGAGTCATGTACAATAAACTGTCCATTCATGACAACAGAGAAGGAAAAAAGATCAGAATGTGGTATACCGAGATATAACTAAAAGAAACCATTAGCAAGTTTGACAATCTGACATCAAGTTATAGCATTCCTGGATCAGGAGGGAAAAGCCCTGCTCATCTGCTAGACTCTGCTAGCAGCACTTCCAGCAGCCCGGGTAAATGAGGGGTCTTAGAGTTGAAGGGCTCAGAATGTCATGAGCCCACATAGCAATCCCTTCAGACTGGGGGGGTGCCAGGTGAGGGGGTAGAGCAGTACACAAGTGTGAGTGTAAGTAGGCATCCCATTTCTTGTAATATCTGGAGAGCTGGCCTAGGTTGGAGTAAGATAGTCTCTCAAGGATAGCTGTCTGGGCTAAAGCCGAGCATCATGTTGAAACAAATGGAGGCTGCGCTTGCCTCAAACGCATCAAGATAGCCAATTTGGCCTCAAACACAGCAACTAGTACCCAACCCTGGAGAGCAGGTGGGAGTGAAACCAGGGAGGATGGGTCACCAAGAAGCAATGTCACATTTAACTGACAGATTGGATGATCCACCACTTTGGTGCAGTCTTCAATTATTGTGGACCAAAAAAGGATAATCACTGGCCATTGCCAGGGTATGTGGAGCAAGTGGGCAGGAGTCTGATGGCAACTCCAACAGAGAGAATGACTAAGTAGTCTCATGGAGTGGAGAGCAGTGGGAGTCTTGTACCACCTGAGAAGTATCTTCAGCTGGATAGTCTGGCTCTTGGCATCTTTATAGGCAGTATGGGCTGCCTTAATACAGTGATTCCATGTATCTTGGGAAAGTGTGCCTTGTAAATATATCCCCCATTTCTGTCTGCAGCTCTTGGAAGGGTCAGGTTGTGCATCCCGCATCATTCTGTAAAATCTCCCAGCCAAACCATGCTGTGATTCTTGCTTATGCAGGGCAGAGTCTGGGACTATCGAGTTTGGTAGGATCTGATCACACTTTGAATTTGCAGGTATCTCCAAAAATCATGTTCAGGAATATTAAACTCAGCCTTTAGTTGATCAAAAGACATCAACTCCTTAGCATTCGGCATGTAGTGATCTTGAAGGATCCTGACACCTCTGCTGCCCCAGCTAGGCCAGTAAATAGGTTGTTTGCCAATAGAGATACGTTTATTGTTCCAGAGGGGGGTGTAATCCATCAGTGGATACCATGCAGGACGCTGTGTGAGGGAAGCGGCCATACTCTTTCTCCAGGCTCACCTAATCTCCAACATGATTGGAGTAGCACGAGGAGCTGAGGGAGAGGTAGGGGAGAGCAAAGACCATAAAGGATTTTCAAGAGCAAAATGTTTTTCTAATCTGACCCACGGGGAGGGAGCAAACCACTTGGTCAGCTGGGCAGCTACAGATAGGTATGCTAGCTGGTAACCTGTAGCCACAGTAGTCCTAGGCCCCCTTCGGGCCAGTGGGCCTGGAGCTTAAGCCTCTCTCATTGGGGAGTTTTACCATCCCAGAGGAGATAAATGAGTTTATCCAGAGATTGAAGCAGTTTTGGAGAGAGCTGAATGGGAAGGTTATTAAAAAGATAGGAAACTCTGGGGAGAATAAACATGTGCACCACCTCAGCCTTACTCCGTAGGAAGAGATTGAGTTTGTGCCACCAGTCCACTTCTGCAGCCAAGGAGGTAAGCAGCGGGGAATAATTGGCATTCTCCAGCTCACGCCATCTGGTGGTTACAGCCACTCCGAGGTATGAGAAACTCTGAGGGGCCCAGGTGATATCTGTGCTCTGCAGGCAGTCCCTAGAGTATGCCAGGTTTAAAGGGGTCAGAATAGTTTTCTTTTGGTTAACCTTAAGACCAAACAGGTTAGCAAACTCTTGCAGAATGGTAAGTACCTTAGGCAGAGATTGTTCTGGGCAGGATATAGTGAGCAGGAGATCATCTGTATAAGAGTTAACAAGATAAGAGTGACCCCCAGCCTCAATGCCAGAAATGCCCTTGGAACTTTTATGCTTCCTGGCCAGTGGGTCGGAAGCCATTAGAAATAGCAGTGGAGAGAGAGAGAGACACAGCATCCCTGATGAGTGCTTCTATGGAGCCGAAAAGAGGAGGAAATGTCCTTATTGGTTAGAATTCTGGCAGAGGGCGAGCTATACAAAGTGGAAACCCACCCACGACAGTAGGGACCAAAACCGTAGAGCTTTATGACTTCGTGCTAGTAGTTCCATTGTACTGAGTTGAAGGCTTTGGAAAAGTTGAACACCAGGGCAGTCATCGCCTCAGAGGACTGCAGTGCTATCCACTTGAGGTTGAGCACCAATCTAAGGTTATCAGCACCAGATTTTCCTTTGGAGAACCCTGCGTGGGAGGGATGAATTATGGATGGCAAAATGACAACCATTCTGTTGGCCAGGATTTTTGCCGCGATTTTGGTGTCTACTGATAAGAGTGAAATAGGGTGAAAATTGGTACAGTCTAAGGCATCCGTAGATTTTTTAGGTAAGAGAGTAACCACAGCCGCTCTCATTGTAGGGGGATAGATCCCTTGACGTGTGTCTCCTGCAGAGCCAGAAGTAATGGGGAGAGATTTCTTCACTTAAAAGCTGGTATAGCCCCACCATTATACCGTCAGGCCCTGGGGTTTTGCCTTTGGCTAGCTGCGATAGGACAGAGCATAGTTCCTCGCTGGTGAATGGCTTATCCAATGCCTCCACTGATTCTGCAGGGAGGCAAGGGATGTCAGCAGATGCTCAGAATGTCTCCAGCTCTCTGGACAGATTCTCAGCATCCAGGGAGGCTTTAGACTGGTAAAGAGCCTGGTAGAATTGACTCATCACTCTGTTCACAACCTTGAGGTCTGAAACCACCATCCCAGAAGCATCTTTCAGTGCATGAATCTGAGAAGCGGCCTGTTACTTCTGGAGCTGATAGGCCAGCAATTTCCCTCCCTTGTCACCCCCCTCTCAATATTTATGCTTAGTTCTAAGGAGCTGCCACTCTGCTTTGTGCTATAGAAGACTATTGATTCAATATTTAATCCCAGTGATGGATGCTACCAGGGTGTGATCTGTGTACGCCACCAGGGATGCCTTGAATTTAGCCTCCAATGCAGTTAGCTCTGCCTGCAAGTGTCCTAGTTCCTCTTTGTGAGCTTTGTTCTGGGCAGCAGAGTGGGAGATGATCTGGCCCTGTATGACCACTTTGAATGCTTCCCAGACATTTCTGGCACTCACCTCACCACCAGTGTTGTTTAAACAGTAGGCCTTTACCTACTCCTTAACAATCTTCAGGAATTCCTTGTCCTGAAGTAGCAGGGGATTATATCTCCACCTGATACTCGAGAAATATTGTCCAGTGGGAAGGTAATTTAGTGTAACAGGAGCGTGATCGGAAATCAGAATATTATCCATCCTGGTATCACTGATACTTCAGGCTGCCTCCATGTTAGCTAACCAGTAATTGATACAGCTGTAAGTGTTGTGGACAGCTGAAAAGAAGGTATAATCTCTACCAGTGAGGCTGTCTCTTCTTCAGGGGTCAATAAGACCCCATTCCTCCAAAAACTCTTGTAGAGCCAACCTCGCCTTAGGATGAGTTTGGGGAGTAGGACGGGACTTGTCCAGAAAAATATCAGAGATCAAGTTGAAATTGGTCCTTAGTGAGGGAAGGAGGTGAGGGATTGGCCAATTCCAGCCAGGAAGTCAGCTGAATCTGAGTTGGGCCCATAAATATTAGCGACTACAGCTTTCACCCCGGGATATGAGAAATGAGCCGCCACCCAGTGACCTTGCATGTCAGATTTAACTGCTTCCTCCACCCAGGTGCTAGGTTTGTGTATTAGTATGGCTGATCCTTTCAATTTAGTGGTCGTGGAAATAGCCAGTACCCTGCCCACATTCTTTTAAGCCACGACACCATCCTGGCAGTGAGGTGTGTCTCCTGTATAAGTGCTATGTCAGCCTTTAAGGATTGAAGGTGCTGCAACTCCTACACTTGCTTCACTGGGTGGTTCAGGCCCGTAACATTCCAAGAGACCCACCTCATTCCACGCTGAGTGGACCCTGACATGTTTAAAACAACTGAGAGATAAGATTCCACTCACCTCTGGGTCATCGGTCAAGGATAAGTAAAGGGTTACCTGGGCCACAAAGAGAAAGGGTTGGGATGAACCACTGCCATCACCAATCAGGGTCTGTAGGAAGTGCAATAACAAAATGTCCAGCGATGCAAAAGGTACACACTACAGCAACTAGACATACGCTAGGTAAAGAAAGAAACAAACACAATGCAGCAAACAGTGCTAAGTTATCTAAAACAGTAGTTAGATGATAAGATAAAGAGAAACAAAACAACTTCTAAAGTGTAAAAACACTAAGGGAAAGGATATATGCACGTAAAGGGAGACCCAGCAATGCTGATTGTCCCAAGCTACGTTGGCTCACACACCAAACAGGGGTATAGGAAGGGTCAAATAAGGTATGGCTCATCCTTACCTGGACTTTACACCACTAATAGGTGATCTAGTGGGGGGAAGGGTAGATCCCAAGTCTTGGGACTAAATAGGGAAGACAGGGGACTGAGACCCAGGAAATAAAAGGGGGAAGGGGAGTTAAATCCCCAACCAGCTACCAGTTGAAACAACTAAAGTGCAACTAATGGTATTTTTGCCATATGAATGAGAGGTTGCCAAACCTCAATAACATCAACTGTACAACAATGAAAAATATAAACCACAGTTACTAGAGCAAATATGCCAACCACCTGCAACCGTAGAGCCCCTGTGCAGAAACATACAAGGGTGTAGGCTTGCACCCCTGAAAGGGAGCGGGGATAGAAAGTTAGGTTACACAGGAGGGATGAGAGGAGGTACCTAAAGCCCCTCCAGGCCCAGGGGCATCCACCAAACAGTCAGTGGATGAGCTCCGTGGTTTATAGACCATCTAGGAAAGGAGAAAGGAAGTCTCCCGGGAGCCTCAGTACTAGCTCTGCACTCACAGTCTAGACAAAATCAGCCTGCAGGTAGAGGAGGAAGGAGAGGCCCATTTTACCCCCTGCAAGGCATATGTTAAAGAGGAGTGTACTGCCACACCCACACAATGCACATTGTTTAAAGTCCAAACAAAACCCAGAGATTAGAATAATTAACAATTAAGTCCATAACTTGTCCTCCAACAGTACACCCAGGACTCATCCTTCTGGTCCTGCATTCATAGTGCTATATGAAGGATTGTTTGAGGGTTTGCGTGGCTGCGAGGCCCTCTACCATCATTGTAGCAAAGAATTGGAGGCCAAGTTTAACTGGCAGATGTGCTTCATCTATGTCCTCCGCGGGGTCCAGAGACTCAGCTGCCCAGTCTAAGGGTGTAGTTGTGTCCATGCCTTCAGGATCTGGTTCCGTAGTGCCAGTCTCTTCCTCATCTGATGCAGTGTCCTCCCTTGGGAGCTTGGCAGGGACAGATGCAGCCGATTGATGACCAACTGGTCCCTGACCACTGCTGGATCTTGGTCAGGGCCTGAATTGGTGCTGGGAAGCAGCAGTGCTGATAGCCAACCCTGTTAGCTTGGCAGAAGGAGCTGCAGTAGTTATCCCAACAGAACTCAGATCAGAAAAATCTAGCCATCCCTTTGGGCTAGACTATTAGTCTGGTGCTCAGTCCATTCCTAAACAGAGTCCCTGGGAAGCTGTTTCCCTTTATTACTGTTCCTCCTCATCTGATCCTGCCCTCCAGGGACCCAGAGGCATCTGGGAGATGTAGTTTGATGCAGTATGGTGGGCCAATACCTGGAGAGCCAGTTTTCCTCCTCCTGTGGATGTTGGGCCAGAATCTCTTTGCCATCCTTTGCCACATACAGGGAGGTAAGTATCTTGAAGTAATATTTAAAACCACTTACCTGCAGCATTTTCTTTATAGGGCCAAAGGATTTGCATCAGGAGGCCATCTCATGCGAATAGTCCTGATAGAATGAGATGCAGGACCCCCTCCATATGATTTCTCCTAAATCTCTTGCTGTACTCAATACCTGCTCTTTAGTGGAGTAACGCAGCAGGTATGCTATAATAGGCCTAGGTGAAGAGGTATTAGGGTCTGTTTTGCCATACAGTTTTACTTCCACAAGACCCCTCTACCAGTCTCCCAGCAGTTTGGGAAGAAGTTTGTTTAGAAATCGCTCCATATTTTGACCCTCTACATCCTCAGGGACAGTGAGCATTTGAATGTTGTTTTGGCGCCCCTGGTTGTCCTGATCCTCAGCCTTCTCCCGCAACTTGGCTAGCTTTGCCGCGTGGTCCTGTAAGTGCTGCCAAACCTGCCCTTGGTGTGTGTCAAGATCCTCAGTCCTCAGAACGCAGGGAGGGAGGAGGAGTGGATATAATGCAAAGGGGGGGTGCATTTAGGGCAGGATCTAGCAACAGAGGAGTGTGATCTTGGGGGAGGAGCTTGGGGAACAGGAGGTACAAGAGGGTGCGCACGCTGATTAGGATAAAGATCTTATGGGATTAGATGGAGGGTTACCAGGACAATGTGGCAAAAAGAGGCTCAGGGAGGGCTTCACGAGGGGTTTTAACTTACAATATGTGGGACTGAGGGTAGCAATGTGGGTAAAGATTTTGGGGTCCACAAAGGGGAAAGAGGTGCTGGTAATGCAGAAAATAAGCAAGGAAATAGTGGCAGGGAGGGTAGAAGGGCCCTTCAAGAAGCCACCATGGCCAGAGTTTAGGGTTTCACCTTTGGGCTTCATACCCAAAAAGAAGCTAGAAGAATATAGGCTCATTCATCATTCATCATATCTGGAGGTAAGCTCGTTAAATGATGGCATTGCAGAAAGGGATAGAGCAGTATCTTACACCATACTGGACCAGATGATTGCCCCGATCAAGTCCATGGATGGGTATTGGTTAGCTAAGATGGACATTGAGTCCGCCTTTCATTTGCTACTGGTGAGATAAGAGGATTGGGATTTGTTAGAGTTTCAATTTGGAGGGAGATACTATATTACTTTGACAAGGCCATGCCAATGGGCTGTTCAGGGGCATGCACAGCTTTTGAGAAGTTCAGCACCTGGCTGCAATGGGTATTTGGGGAAAGATGGGGATATAAGAGGGTTGTACACTATTTGGATGATTTTTTTATTGGGGGGTGAAGGGGAAGCTGGGACAGGGGAAATGTTGCAGCAGTTTCTGGGAATGTACCAGATACCGGGGGTACCATTAGTAAAGGAGAAGATGGAGGGCCAGTGAGGAAACTGGCATTTTTGGGAATAGAAGTGGACACGGATGCAGGGGTTTTCAGGCTTCCACTAGACAAAGTGGACAGGTTGAAGGGTTTGCTGGGTTTAGTCATGGGCAGGAGGCAGGTACAACAGTCGGTAGTACAACAGCTGCTAAGCAACCTCAATTTTGCATGCAAAGTGGTGGCTCCGGGGAGGGTTTTTACCCGGTGGCTCATCAGGGCCACTGGCCAAGCAAAGCTCCCTCACCATTGGGTGGACATCAAGAAAGAGGTAATGTAGGACCTGGGGGTTGGAAACAGTTCTTGGAGGGCTATAATGGGGTTACCTTCTGGCGGAAAGACTGCGTACACAACACAGACCTAGAGTTGTACACGGATGAGGCAGGAGCCTGGGGACATACTTTAAAGGGGAATGGATTTCTGAAGGGTGGCTAAACAGATGGGAAGAGGAAGGCATCCTCAAGGACATCACATTTTTGGAGTTATTCCCCATATGGGTGGCAGTTAAGGTGTGGGGGAACAGTTTCGCAACAAGAAAATTATTTTTTGGTGTGATAATTTAGAAGTGGTAGAGATCTTAAACTGCCAGGGTGGCTCCACTGACAGGGTGTCCCAGTTAATGATGCAGTTAGTGTTGGAGGGGTTAAGGCTGAACCTGTTGTTTAAGGTAAAGGACATCACAGGTATTGATAATGAAATAGCTGACAGGCTGTCCTGATTCCAGTTACACAGGTTCAGGGAAGCAGTTCCTCATACTGTGAACAGGAAGACCAGGGTTCCCCCCTTATTATGGTAGATTGGATGGGCAAAGCCAGCATGCTGTACCATTGCTCATAGTCCATGAACACTTTGAGGATATATGATGGGGCATGGGAAGCGTTTCATAATTTTCGTCAAGGGATGGGGTGGGAAACGGGATAAGGTTTTGGAATATCAGATCATCAGGTTTATGGTAACAAAATGGGACAAGGGTAAAATGTATTCAACCATAGGTACATACTTGGTGGGCATAGGTGCAGTCTGTGAGGCTAGAGGGTGGGGGGACCCCGCCAGGTCCCCGTCAGTTTGCAGAATGCTTCAGGGCTGGCAAAGATTGAAAGGGAAAACAGCAGGTAGCATATGAGGAGTGGTTGTTTAGAGCACTATTTTTAGTTATGCAGCAGGGGGCGTTCAGGGTCAGTGAAATAGTAGTGAGTAGACAGGGAGGCAGGCATGAGGGTCTGCAGGGGAAGGATATACAACGGGACAGCGAGGGGGTAGTCATCAAGCCAAGGAGGTCTAAGATGGACCAGGCAGGAGCTGGGGTATGAGTAAGATTACCCAGCAATGCCAACCATATGATGTGCATTGTCAAGGTGTTGGAAGCCTATGGGGAACTCAGACCAATGCGGGGTGGACCTTTTCTTTGTCCATGGGAATGGGGGACAGTGTCAGCATATCAGGTGTCAGCTATAATAAAGAAAGGTATAGCTTTCATACGAGAGGACCCGAGCAGGTTCTCATCACATTCTTTTAGTATCGGGGCTGCATCAGAGGCAGCTAAAAGGGGAGCCTCAGTTGAGGGCCTCAAAGAGAAAGGGAGATGGAAGTCAGACAGCTATAAGACATATGTGAGAGAACAGGTTTTTATGGCACTCTTCTCTTCTCTTTTGTTCCAGGTGAGGGGTGCTGGAGGATGGTCTGGATCATGGGTCACTCCTTTATTTCCTGGACCAAAAAGGGTGTCAGCAGCAGGTCAGGTGGCAGACAGTTGCAGAGGGCACCGGACTCCATCAGAGTGCCTGGAAAGGCATCCAGGGCATGCGTTGGGGGCAGTTGCTGCCTTTGTTAGAGGAGGAGAAGATCAGAGTCCCAAAACCAGACTTTTTAATTTTGCATTTTGGGGGAAATGATTTAGGAGAGAGGCCTTGGGTGGATTTATTGGGAGAGATACAAAATTACATAAGGATTATATGGTCTTGGTGGCTGGGGGTCAAGATCGCATGGTCAGAAATCATCCCCAGGCAGGTGTGGAGGCAGACTAGGGATGTGAAGGCAATAGAATGGGCAAGGAAGCAACTGAACAGGAGGATGGCAGCATTCACCAGGGAAACTGGAGATATTTATATAAAACACGCTATTGCCTATGACAACCCTGGAGACTATAGACAGGATGAAGTACATTTATCTGAATTAGGGTTAGCATTGTTCACGAACAGGTTTGATGAGGTAATTGAAGAATGGGAATTGGTGAGCGGAGTTTTGGGGGAAGCGCACCATCCAATACAGAGCTGAAGGTGTACTAAAGGAAGGAAGTAATTGGAAAGGGGGTGACACCATGGTGGATGGGACTCTAGCAGCAAGCCTGGGCTGGGTCAACATCCAGGTGGATGGGGGCACCTCCTGAAGAGAATGCAGCATGATGGAGAGGAACAGAGCTGGGCATCGGGTGCAACAAGCCCCCAAGAAGAACAGAGAATGACTGGGGAAGACGGATTAGGGCACCAGGTGACACACCCGGGTTCAAGAAGATTGGGCTGGAAGAAGAAGTTGGGATTGACTGTTATTATGTTGTTAAGGTGGAGAGTTAAATAAGTTGGTATGTTTACAATATCCACAATACATTTTGCCAATCAAGTACCCAATACATCAATGTGTGAATGTTTATTTCATGTGGGGACCAGGTGTCACACCCGGGCTAGAGAAAATTGGGCTGGAAGAAGAAGTTGGGATTGACTGTTATTGTGTTTATTTCAGGTGGGGATGTCCCCTTGACAAGGGTACTCTGTGTTATGCTTACAGTTTTTAAGTGGCATATTTGGACAGTTAGATGTTTATTTACATTACAACAGAAACAGATATCTTTATCAGGAATTGATGGGGAAAATCACTAGAGATTTAAAGCAGATCTATTTTTTAGAAATGAAAACTGTACAAAGAGATAAATTAGGATTTTGTTGGAAATGCTTACTATGGATAACAGACTCTGATTTTCCAATTACATACGTTTGTATAATGGATGAATATGATTTTCTAATTAGAAACACAGAAAGTGACGACAGAAGGAGATTATATGGTCCCTCTAGTTTGCCCATAGGCCTATAATTGTGATATTTTGTTGTGATATTGTACTTTGATTTTTATGTTTGCTTGCACGCATGTGCAAGACACATAATGCCACCATACGAGTTTTTGTAGGTGTGCCTGCCCCAGTCCCAATGCACTGCTCCCTTTCGCAAGTGAGGCTGCACTGCGCCAATGAATGTCCTAGCTGCCTATGACAGCTGTTCAGATGCAGTGGCGTGCAGCTGAAAACAGAAAACCACTGCAATCAGTGGTAGTAACGTGTAGGTAATTTGCATACTGCCATTGGCAGGTAATTTCCATACTGCCGTTGGCAGTATTCAGACTGCCTACACTCAGCACTGCATCCTGAACGGAGCTGTCATAGACAGCTCCCTTGAACTTCCCCCCTTCCCAAACACTCAAGTAGCATGCTGGGAGCCCACCCCAGTGTGCTCATGTGCTCTCCCCCCCCCCGCTGCACACAGTATGGCTGATGGGGTGCCCAATCCCTGTCAGCTCCATGCCCCCCACAGACTTCTAGGTGCCATGCTGGGGCCCACCCCAGTGTGGGCAAAGTGAGCATATTGATGGGGTGCCCAATCCCCCATCGGCTCCACTCAACAACTCCCCCAAAACCCCCACAGATTTCCAGTTGCCACACTGGGAATACCCCAGCGTGGCACATGTCTCATATGTGACAGAGAGCCCAATCCCGGTCCGGTTCCACTGACCCCAAAAACTTTCAGCTGCCATGGTGGAAGCCCACCCCAGCATGGTACAAGTCCCATGACGTCGTCCCTAGAAAGAAAAACACCTGAAAACTAAAACAGTCCCTCATTGATTGTCTAGACCCCCACCCCAACTCGCACTCCACCCTCTGTGTGCCTACCTCCCACCCCTGACCCATACTTACCTCCAGATCCCAGTGCGAAGATCTTCGGTGGACCGGAAACACGTCTGCATTCTCAAAGCCGACTGCGAACTGAAGAAATGCCGGTAAGCTGTATAATGGCATAAATGATTTTTTTTTTTTTAACCTTGGTGCATATCTCGGCCATTTTTGGGAATTCTTTCACCAAATTTTCAACGTGGGGTTTTTGGGACCTCTTCTCATGAATTCTGGCACTGTCATGCTGTTAATCAACCCTGAAAGGTGAGTTTGTGGTCACTACACGGAACCACTAATCGGGACTGATTTATGAAATGGCAGTGTCACAGTTCATGAGGTAGGCCCCCAAAAACCCTATGTTGAAAATCTGGTGAAAAAATTCCCAAAAATGACTGATTTAAAGCTATGCCAGTAGTTCCCACACACGCCATAAGTTCACAAATTTTCATATTTTCACTCCAGATTTTCAACATTGCCATTTTACCACCTCCTTATGAGCAGTACAGCTGCCATTTTTCACATCTCACCCAAAATGTGTTTCCGAGCATCTAGCGCACAATGGTGCAGTCTGTGTGCGAAATCAATGTTCGGGACAGATTAAGAAAATCAGTGACACTGTTCATGAGCAGAGGTCTTTAAATGGCTATATCAAAAATTTGGTGACAAAAGTCAAAAAAAGGACTGTGCTACGGGTGAGCACTGCGCAGTTTCCACGCACCCTCGTAAGTTCATGAATTTGTAATATTTTCAGTCCAGATTTTCACCACTGGCATTTTTCCCACACTTCCTTATGAACAGTACAGCTGTCATTTTTCACACCCTGACCAAAATGTGTTTTCGCACTTCCAGAGCAGAAATGTGTGGTCGCTGTGGGAAATTACTGTTCGGGGCAGATTAAGAAAATCACAGTGACACTGTTCATGAGCGGAGGTCCCCAAATGCTTGCGTTGACAATCTGCTGTAAAATATCCCCAAACTAATTACATTATGGGTGTGCATTGCGCAGTTTCTACACACGCTCGTCACTTCACTTTTTCTGCAGGGTGGTGGTGGGGCTGGCTTCAGTTCAATACTTCACTGACATTCCTGTTATGCATCTCTCTAACTCCTACACTACCAATGCCAATGCCAGCAAGCAAACATTCGACATTGACAAATGCTTGTTACACCTGTGATTGTATATAGTTTTCGTTTGAATAAAGTTTCCCATACTCTTGCAGTTGTTCAGAAATCCAAGATGGCCACTTTGGTGGATGCAGGGGAGAGGATAGACATTGGGGAGGCTGGGGAGTTGGTCTCCTTCCCTGCCTTAATGACTCAAGAGGCCATGGAAAATGCTATCGTGCTGCAGCAAATGTGTGATGAGTATATGGAGAAAGACTCTATGGACCCAGCACCTTTGGAGGACAGCAGGGATGAGCGGGGCAGAGACTGATAACATGCCTGATTTTAACATGACAGCAATGGTGCAGGATATACAACTGGATCTTTTGCTAGCGCAGCTCTTGGCTGTGGAACTAACTTTTAAAGCAACAACAATGCATCATTCAGGACCAATTGCATCACTTACAATGCAGTCCGTACCAGCTAGTTAGGATGGATTTCCGATTGAGCGGTCCGCTCCACTGGCTTCAGGAGATGCAGCAGCTCTCCAGCTGCACTCTGACATTTCCTTTGAAGATGCTCCACACGCTGAGCCACTCCAACAATGGGCTCTGAGGAGTGGTGCCTCTATACCGCAGTAATCCCCTTCTGCTGGGAAGTCTGTACCCTCTGCCATGGGGGTACCACTTGGAATGGCTCCCACAAGTTGCAAAGTGCTTGGCCTAAAGTGGCCCCCCCCCCTTGGTAGACAGGAAGAAACTCTCTGTGCAACTTGATCCACTCCCTCTGGGAACTCAGTCTGTCAGTTCAGCTGCAGAGCCGGTTTTATCCCACACAGGACATTCAGAGAAGTACACAGAAGATTTGCTGGATGGAGCTTCACATCTACTCCTTCACAACAGCCAGATGAGGCTACTGGATGGTGACAGCCCGCTGCAGAGGCAGGAAGCTGCTCACCTGAATGAGCTTTAGAAAATGCCAACTGGGTACAGACTGAATCTGGTGAGTGGGTCCCTGACCCAAATGACCCTACTGTACTGCAATATGCACTTGATTTCCCCATTGAGAAGGAACACAATGCAGAGGAGCAGGACTGTGACTTTATTCACCCCCCTGCATCTAATACCACTAATAGTGAGGGAATCCAGTCCCCTCCAGCTGAATCTGCTCGAGTTTCTATTGGCACAAAAGATTTTTTTTTTTTTATTTTGTTGTTTAACCAGGTATAGCACACTAAGCTGAAAGCTTTTTTACAGGAGCGACCTGGGAGCAAAATATAACATTTTAACACAGACATGGACACAGTCACTACTCCTCCAGGGGAATGTGACCCCAAATCAGCTCCTACTACTCGTTCTGGAACATCTATGTAGCAAGGTTCTTGCATGGAAGGCTTGGCTACAGCCCATGTTTAAGCTTTCAGACTTATTTCAGAGTAAAGGGGAATGAGTTCCCTGGCATACTGCAGTCAGTTTGATTTGTGGGGGGGTCTGGAGTTCCCACCTGATAGACTGTTTGTGGCCAAAAAGTTACTTAAAGGGTCAATGAAATTTTTTGCATCGGACATTTTTGCATCAATACACATTGGGGGTGCTAATTACAATATCAGTTTTAAGGCTGTAGCGAGTTTTGGGCACAGTATCAGACTCTTAGACATACCCCTTTATGGATTCCATTTTTGGCAGTCCCTTTGACAAAACCTGCTGTAAAAACTAACAGTAATGTTTCATAATGAAGGCGTTAATGTGAAGGATATATGATTCTGGTAGAAACAATGCTGTAAGTCATGGAGAGGCCCTGCCCTATTTTAGACAGGGAGCAAATCTGGAATGGGGTTGGAAAATCAAGGTCAAGTTCACCACTAGCTCAGGGATTGTACACTTACCCAGCAGCTTTTCTTCAGTAAGGATAGAGGTGTTTTACATACTAACATACTAAAATGCCAGCAGAATAGGCCTAACGATCTTTCGTATCTGCTCATTTGGTCAACCCCCACCCTGGGAGCTGATCTTGCTACCCCTCATCCTCTCTGGCTTCTCCCTTCCCTGTCCCGGATATTCCCACTGCACTGGTTTTTGCTTCAAGAACCCTTCCCCTGTACCTGTCCCACCCCCTCTTGAACCCCTCCACCATTTCTGCCTCCACCAGCCCCCTGGGCAGCGCATTCCATGGCTCCACCACCCTCTCAGTAAAGTAGCACCTCCTCCTTTCTCTCCTGAATCTCCCTTCTCCAGCTTACACACATGCCCTCTATTTACCCCCCTTCCTTCAGAACACCTTGACTGCTTCTCCCCTATTTAACCCCTTCATATACTTGAAGACCTCTATCATGTCCCCCCGGTCCCTTCTCTCTTCCAATGTGTACATATTTAGCCCTTCGAGCCTCTCCCCATAGGTCCTGTCCCCCAAGCCCCAGATCATTTTGGTTGCCCTCCTCTGGACCCTCTCCAGGAGTTCAATGTCCCTCTTTAAGTGTGGCCTCCAAAACTGCACACAGTACTCAAGGTGCAGCCTCACCAAGCAGTTATACAGGGAGAGTATCACTTCCCTTCTTCTGGAGGTGATCCCCTCTTGGCCAAAAGGGTGGAAGTGTTATTTTTCCAGATTGCCCACAGGTTAGGCTACCTTTTGTCTTGCAGCAGCTCACGAACCCTAGACTACCGACATGTGTGTGGGATGTCCTGTGGAAAAGCAACTACGGCAGATATGGGGTAAAAGGAAATGATAAACATAAACAAATTTATGATAGATACTGCCCCAGGAACACGTGTCCTCACATATTGAAGACACGAACATCTGTTTATTGCATGTCCATACATTAAGGATTTTTGGAAGTTATTGGCAAGGAATGGAGAGAGCCATTATACTCCACCACGACGGATTCAGGCTTGATGTATGGTGTTTTGCCACCAGGGTGGGGTAAATATAATGCAGAGACACTGAATGTGATTTTTGCAATTTTAAGTACTATATCAGGCAGGCAGGCAAGAAGTCTGTGGGTCACCCAACAATGCCAGATATCTGGCACTGAATTGTTAAGGAATGTACAATATGCTATTCACCACATTCAACAGACAAACACTGTTACTGTTCCACTAGATAGGGTTCGATATTATTGGGTTAACTGTGATAAGATGCAACTCTATTAAACGTATTTTGCATTGATCATTTTATTTGTTTCATTTTTTTTATGTGATTTTCTTTGAGTTATTCCATTGCTTTATTTTACATAATGAGTCTTGTTGTGGGTTGATTATTCTAATGTATGCTTGATTGTTTTGTTCTTGTTTGGAACCCCTTACTAAATAAAATTCCCAACTCTTGTGAAAAGTGCCTTGGGTTCTGTTACTTCCACCTGGATACCAACAAGGCAGCACAAGAGATAGGTAGAAGGGACCTCGCTTTAACATCTCATCTGAAGGACGGCACAGCCCAACATTACAGCACCCCCCAGTACTGCACTCGGGTGCCATTGTTTAGGTATGCCCCCCCAAATACAACCCATCAATCATCACACATTCTGCTGTTCACACTCCATACTTTAAGGGGACAGGAAATTTGTGCTAATTGGTAGCAGGTAGTAATGTTCCCAGTAAGACAAATGAAAGATTTGCCTCAAAATGAGGCACATTTAACTGTACCTTTGATAAACACTGATGTGAAAAACTGTACTTTCAAACATTTTCTTTTTATGGACAACCTTCTGCAGAGTTCTATTCATGTAACCAGTAATTTTGAGTTTTTACTATGTCACGGTTTGTGTACAGAATGCTAAACATGAGCTATTGTCCTATCAAAACCATGCTTAGAGTTCTTTGCTCAAACCATGTTAAAACTCCAGATCACTGGTTCCATGAAGAGAACTGTAACTAAATGCTGCCCATAAAAACAAAATGATGCAAAATACAATTTTTTACACTAATTTTTATTCAAGTACAGTTTCATATAGATAATTTATTATCAGTATCATTTCTGTAAATGGGAACATTATAAACAGCTGCCAATTAGAAATAATTCCTTGTCCTCTTTAATAATGCCTGGTGCCACATATGAGTTTGCCAGTCCCACAAAAAGAATTAGCACACTTCATATCATAATCTTGTACCTCAGACAGTAATGCACACCTATACAGATACCTCTACACTTCATTGGCTGGCACTGTTAAATGATGCCTCCCTAATCACTCTCCAGTCCTCTTTCATCAATGTTTCACTTCTTCTCCCTCAGTGAATATCTGAAAGATCATCACCCTTCTGCACAATGAAGGCAGTATGTACAGTCCCCCTGTTTTGTGTTTTCCCACCTCATTAACCAACAACTAGGTCCTCCTGGAGGGCCAAGCAATAAGCATCAAGACACACCAGAAAAACTGATGTTCATACCCTCATAAGGGCTAGACGTACTATGGATAGCAATGTTATTAGACAGGAAAAGACTACTAATGCTTTGCGTGAATCCACCTGAACTGCAATGTCAGTCTGTTCCCTTATCTGGGATCAGTGGAACCCCACAGTACAGTCCTCAGCAATCCTACAGTCCATATCCATGACTTCCTCCACAATGCTAGTTGTCTAGCTCATCACTCTTCTGAATCTGGAATGTGGTATACACAGTATCCTTGATTCTGCCTCAACAAACCTTGACAAACCCCCTTAAGTTAGTTTCCATGCACTGAATCCAGATAACACTTCAAGCACCACCCTGCCACTCCAAAGTATTTGTCATTGCTGGCTGCTCTCATCCTTGGTCAGGTAGGAATCGTGGTGCTTGCAGTCTCACATCTTATATCTCACAATGATCTACTCACATTTCTTCTCTTCTGTCATCCCCCTTCCATGAATATAGCTGCAACCTGCAGGAATGCCCACCTCAGTCCCCTTCCCCTGGTATTCATTCTACACTCCTGCTCCCCACACCAAAAGCCGGTGAGCTCATCACTCTTCTACATCATGGTCGCAGCTAGTACAGTTCCCCCATTGTTTTGGCATATGAGAAATAAACATAATCTTTCCAGTAAGTCATGCTGATAGCAGCAGGGCACAAGGGGAAAAATGGGCTTTCCTATCCTTAAAAAATCTAGACTACTTTTGATTAGGCACTATTAAATGACGAGTGTGTGCATCATTATGCACATCATTTAATAGTGGCTAATCATAGGTAGCTTAGACCTAATAAGGGTAAGAAAGCCTATTTTTCCCCTTGTGCCCTGCTGCTGTCAGTCTGGCTCACTAGAAAGATCATGTTTATTACTGATATATCAAAAAACCCAGGAGACTGTGCTAACCGCATTCATGATGCGGAAGGGTGGTGAGCACACCAGTTTTTGGTGTAGGGAGCAGGAGAGAAGAATGAAAGCTAGATGGGGACTGAAGAGGCCATTCTAGCAGAGTGCAGTTATATTCAGGGTAGACAAAGACAGGAAAGGGGGGAGCTAAGCAGATCATTGTGCGATCTGAGATGTAGGGCTGCCAGCACCGTGATCACTACCTGACTGTGGATGAGAGCAGCTACTGATGACAAATACTCAGAGGGGCAGGGCTGCACCTAAATTGTTAACTTGGATTCATTGTGTAGGGAGATTACCCTCGGTGGGGTGTTGAGGTTTGTTGGGAGAGTATCAAGGGAACTGTGTATAGCTTGTTCAAGATTTGGAAGCGAGGTAGTCAACCAACTTGTACTGCAGAGTAGGGCACAGAAAAGTACTGGAGAAAGATTGCTGAGAAATGTCCTGCAGGATTCTGAAGATCACAGGTAAGGGAGTAAACTAACACTGGAGGACGGGTGGATTTGCTCAAGGATTTAGTATGCCTCTCCTGCTAATAATATTATTATCCACAGTAAGTCCAGTCCTTATGAGGGTATGAACAGCAGTTTTTCTGGAGTGTCTTGATGCTTATTGCTTGGCCCTCCAGGAAGACCTGGTTGTTGGTTAATGAGGTGGGAAAAAAGCGAAACAGGGGGACTGTACATACAGCCTTCATTGTGCAGAAGTGTGGTGATCCACCCAATGTTTACTGTGGGAGCAGAAGTGAAACATTGATGAAAGAGGACCCAGAGTGATTTTGGAGGCATTATTTAACAGTGCCAGCCAATGTAGGTTATCAGTGTAGGTGTGCACTACTCTCTGAGGTACAAGATTACAATCTGAAGTATGCTAATTCTCGTCATGGAACCGTAAGCTCATATGTGGCCTCCGGCAGTGATAAGGATGGAGTGTAGAAGGTGAGGTGTTCGATGGAGGACAGGCTAGGTGCAGGGGGGTTCAAGTGGAAAAAGAAGATTACAAGAGAAGCATATTTTTGGATTACCAAGAAAGCATGAACTTCAGCATTGGACCATAGCAGTACTTCACTACAAATTTTGGGGCACCACATAACCACTAGACTACTAGGTATTTAAAGATATGTACTGTACTGCAGTTTGCCAAAGAGGAAGCTGGTTGGATTACAACACAATTTCAACAACTTAAAGTAAACAAAATGAATAAAACCATAGCCTAACATGTACTGATCAAAATAATCCATGTGTTAACACATGGTTTTGATCATTTTGGTGAAACAATTCTAAACAAAGGGGAAAAAAAAAAGAACTAGTTAGCACTATACAGAGTCATGCAGCTCTCTGCCTCTGCCACCACTGATGTAATCACTTAACACACTTTGCAGCCATTTTAGAGAGCAGGCAAGGCAAGTTTTTTTAAACTGGAAGCTGATGTTTGCATTTTTTCAGACGCTATGAAACTGCGTTTATGTTATTTACATAAATGCAGTTTTAGCATCAGTGTAAACAGCAGTCTTTTCTTTACCTCTGTATGAAGCCAGATTTTCAAAATCATTTCTTGTAAAAATAGGTTATTTAGGTGTCCTTTAAACTTGCAGTATGAACTGAGGTGCAACAGCATGATGTAGCAGCCTTTCCAGTTTTTTACCACACTTGAGAACAGTTCAAGGATCTTGTTAGTTAAGCTCTGGCCTTGATTTGATATAATTGGAACTCTAAAGTATAACAAAAGGCAATTAAATACCATCCCCATTCTACTCTAAAGAGTCCGCCACCGTGCTTTCTGTTTTCTGACACCTCAAGATGTGCGAGCGAAGGGGCATGTCTGGCAATACACAAGTGGCAGCATTTTGGCTGTAGGCTCCATGGGGCCAAATTTGATCTCTTTTATTATCAAATATAGGCAGCAATTAATTATAAAATTTCCTCATGCACAGGCCAGCTCTGCTGCTGTTGCTCCTGGTGGTGGTGTGGGTGCTGCTGATACTTCTACATGAGTAGGAGCTGGAACAACAGGGGGCACAGCTTCCTCTTCTGTCCACCCCACTGTGGCATGTGACATTGCACGCCACTGTACACCACAGCCACAATCAAGCATGGATTGGCCACCGTCCTCCCCATCTCCACTTGCTGCTCCAGTAAGCCTGTCCTCCCACTCTGCACAGTGGTGTAGTCTTAAGTGGGTCCTCTGCCTCCCAGTGCCAATGAGGCTCCCCTGTGGACCCCTTGCTACAAACATTACAAGTGACCACACTGTGGTCACTTGTGAAAAATGCCCAGACAGGGGAGGTCTTAGGTTATGGGCAGCAATGGGTGGGGTTGTGATGATGGACCTGGGGAGGGGGTAGATGGCGCCAGTGGTGCTGCAACCATGGGGTTGCCCTCAAGCTGCTGCTGCTGCTGCTTCTCCTGATGCTGTACAACTGGAGCTGCTGCTGCTTCAGTGGGGTCTGGGTGTACCTGAGGTATGGATTAGAGTGAGTGTGTGGGGGGGGCTGGCCCCAAAACTGCACCCAATTCAGGTGGATGGCTCCGGACCTACCATGGGTCCAGACACCCTGATGGCCAGGACCACAGACTCCACAAATGTCCTGCTGCTCCACTGAATTAATTTGGGGCACTGAAATTAGCAAAAGAAAAAAGAATCAGAGAGAAAGACAGAAAAAAGAGGTTTAAAAATGATTCAAAATAACAAGTACTCAGGGAACAAAGAACAAAAGAACAAACAGAATGAGACTGAAAACTGTTTTTAAGTATTAAATTCAAACTGTGTTGCTTCTCTGATCTCACCACACCACACCACACATAGCTCACACAGTCTGTCTGCAACTAAGAAACTCCACTTCCTGCCCAGGGAAAGGACCATGTGAACAGCAGAAAACTCTTGCATGTGACCAAGCCTTTTTTTTCACTAAACTTCGCCTTTGCATTGCATTGCAAAGGTGATGTTGAAAGATGAAGTTAGTATAGGTGAAATTCCTATTGCTCAGAAAAACTTCATGAAAGTATCCGCAGAGACACATTCTGTGATTTCACCAAAACTTTGCTTGCAGAACAAAACTTTGCAATGTCTCTGTGTATAATGGCTCCAGGTAACCGTCATTTACAGATTATTTAATCAGACCTATCTGAGACACTTGTACATACAGCCACTGGAGAGACTATCAGTTTGTGGACCGAGCCATGCCAACTACTTCTATAGTAGTTGCATAGTGGTATGGATTGAGTTCCCTCAGTATGTCATAGGAATCACACAGAAGATCAATACTCTGGCTTTAATTCATCTCGACCCCCAAGCATTGGACCAGACTCCACTCCTCAGTGGGACAAATGTCAATAATGTTTGAGATGTTGGCCCAGATATGCTGAGAGATGGCTGGTGAGAAATATTAGAATCTACCAGTTCTGTTATACTGCCTGTCTTAACAAAGAGGTCAAGCCTTACAGCTTGTCAGAAGGATGCTTTGGAACCATCAGGAGAGAGGAAGATGAGCTCTTAAAGATAATCCCTTGAGCCGAGTGCCTGGTAACTGGATCTGCTACAATAAGGGCATTTCTGATGTGCATGACCAAGTAGTAATGATAAAATATCCTGCAAAATGTGTGTTACAAAGAGAACTGTTGGTACAGAACAACAGGGGAGCCAGGATCAAACCTTGAGGCACTCTACAGCAAAGTGCTTTGCTATCTGAGATATAAGAACCCAACATCACCTGCTGTAACTTGCTGGACAAGAAGCACTCAGACCACCATAATATCATCCCTGAGAGTCCTGCACAGTGCCTCAGTCACATCAACAGCATCTTGTAGTCCTCTATGCCAGACATTGAGGACAGATCAAGCAAGACAAAGATAGAACAAAGTCTGGTCCCTCACCATGAAGATATCAAGAAACACCTTAATAAGGGTTGCCTCAAGGCAAGGGTGTGACAAGGCTCGAAACCAGACTGGAGAGGCTTATGGATGTCATATTGTTCCAGGCGACTCTCCAGCTGCATCACTGCCATCTTTTCAGTTACATTCCCTAAAAAGGACAGATGTGAAACAAGCAGCAGCTTGGTTCAGATGTGCTCAGAGATAATGACCACATAGTGCTGGATGGGTGTATAGGGGAGGCTACTACACTCAGACACCAGTGAAAAAGTACACACACACACCAGGGTTGCCACCTTTGGATGAGATAAAAAGCAGATGCAAAATCACACCCCAAACACCATCTCTGGATCCACCCCTTTTATGACCGATGAGTATCTTGCTCCTCCCCAAAGCCATTTGTAATGTCAGAGTATATATTAATACATAGAAACATAGAATTTGAGGGCAGATAAGGACCGCTTGGCCCACCTAGTCTGCACATTTTCCTTTCCTGTTTCATATACTGCAGATTCTAAATGATCTGTGGCTTACCCTCTCTTTCCTATTGCAAGTGTTCCTTGATGTCTTTCCCATGCATTTTTGAATTCCCCTACCATTTTTCCCCCTACAACCTCTGCGGGGAGGCTGTCCCATGGATCCACCACCCTTTCCGTGAAAAAATACTTTTTCACATTACCCCTAAGTTTTCTCTGCTCTATGATTCCAGTTCAACAACAATTTTGTTAACCGGCATCACAGAGATGGAATTTATGTTGATCACAAGTTGAGGTTTACATAAATCCATTTGGGAACCTGGTTCTTGTTTCTTTTGGGGAGCTCTTCCCCCCACACCTCCTCTACTAAATATAATCAACTCTGACTCAGAGTTGATTTGGGGAGGGGGAGCAGGACTGGGAGATAGTGTGCCTGGGTCTCTGGTGCACCATTACAGTGAACTGTTGATGTTGTTGGCATTGACATTGTTCGCTGTAATGGTGTTGCTGTTGGGGAGGTATACCAGTCTACTCCTCTCTATTTTCATATCTTGACCCCTTGTTCTTGAATATCTTTTTTTTTTTTTTAAAGATGCTACTGTCTTGTACCTTATTTACACCCTTCAGGTATTTGAATGTCTCTGTCATCCTGCCCCCATCTCTCCTTCAGGGAATACATGCTGAGATCCTCCTGTCTCCCTTCATATGACTTCTGGTGCAGCTCCTGCACCATTTATGTTGCTTTTCACTGAACTGCTTCTAGTCTGTCTATGTCCTTGTGGAGATGTGGTCTCCAGAACTGCACACAGTACTCTAGATGAGGTCTCACCGATGTTCTATACAGTGGCATCACCACCTCCTTCCTTCTACTATAGATACCTCTCCCTATGCACCCCAGCATTCCACTGGCTGTGCTAAGCCTTCTCACATTGTTTGATAACCTTTAGATCATCAGATATGATTACTCCCAGGTCCCTTTCCTATTTGGTGGCTGTCAGTACCCCCCTCCCCATCATGTACTCCTCCCCTGCATTTCTGTGCCACAAGAGCATAATCTTGCACTCCTTTGGATTGGTTCAAAAATATCAACCATGATGTAGATGACACAGTGATTTTTTGTAGAGCAAGAACAGGGGCAGACCTGGAAGTTAGACTGCAGCCATTATATAATGATTTATAAAAATGGTTTACAGAAAATAAATTGTTTTGTTAAACAAGAAAAAGACAGTTACAATGTTATTTGGTCTTACACATAGGTTAGAGGAAAATTTGTTGTCTACAATTGGAGAAAATGGAGTAAAACTGGAGCAGGTGGGGGTATTTAATTACCTGGGGTAAATTTGGATAGTAAATTGACTTTAAAATAACATATCACAAAAGTAACAAAGAAAGTAAATAACAAATTGGGCTTCCTATGTAGAAATGTTAGTTGTTTGACAGTACAAGCTAAGCAGGTAATAGCACATCAAGTATTACTTCCAGCACTTGAATATAATAATATTTTCTTAATAAATACTCCAGAAACTTTGTATAACAAATATACGGTAACTCAGTAACTTTTAACAACATTGTGAGGTTTGCAGTCGGAAATACTGGAAGAAGAGAACATCATTGTAACTTATATTCCATCTCTGGGACATTATCCCCAAGAGATAGAATTATGAAAACTGCCTACTTATTTTTGCATAGATTATTTCACATACACAGTCCCTCTGTATTGGCAGAACATTTATGACATACAATCTCAGAGTGCTTAGGGAATCATCAATAAAATTACTTGTAGAATGAAAAATAAATACTAAAATTGCTGAGTGTTTTTGATTTATTATGGTCCAAAATTAATGAATAAATTACCCCATGTAACTTAGATATACAAAAAAACAAGAGGCGTATTTAAAAGAACTTTGGAAGATTACTTGGAAAGTGTTTCTGGCTGCAAATGTATTGGGATTACATGATGTATTTGCACTTTGACATACCGTGGATAGTGTATTGTATATGCTGTATGACTTTTATGATTTTGATTATTTTATGAGTGAATGTTGTTTAATAATTGTTAATTTAATGAGTCCATTGTATTGTGTTTACTTATCCTTTGTATTATTCCCCTCCGCAGGCGTGGTTGAAAAAGGGTCCTTCTGGGTCCAATCCACTTTCCTGGTTAGATCAATAAATGAAATGAAATGAAAACAAAAAATGAAAATGAAATGAATCTTAGCTGCCACACCCTTGACCGGTCCTTAAGCTTGCTTAGGCCCCTACTCATTTCCTCTGCTCCTCCTGGAGTGTCAACCCTGTTGCAGATCTTTGTGTCATCTACAAAGAGACACATCTTCCCTTCCAGCCTCTCTGCAATGTCACTTATGAAAACATTAAAGTGGACTGGTCCAAACACTAATCCCTGCAGTACCCCGCTGGACACCCCCCTCTCTTTGGATTTAACTCTTTTCACCACCACCCTCTGTATCCTATCACTCAGCCAATTTTTGACCCAGTTTACCACCCAGGGATTCACTCCCAGGCTACCCAGCTTGTTTCCTAGCCTCCTAAGACACTAGTGAGGCACCACCTGGAGTACAGTGTACAGTTCTGGAGACCATACCTACGTAAGGACATAGACAGGGTAGAGAAGGTTCAGAGGAGGGCAACAAAGATGGTGCATGGATTGCATCACAAGTCCTATGAAGACAGGTTGAAGGAACTGAACATGTACTCCCTGGAGGAGGAGGGAGAGAGGGATATGATAGAGACATACAAGTATCTTACAGGGAGGAACAGGGTGCAGGAAAACACTATTTTAAGCGAAAAGATGTTCCAGGACTAGAGGGCATGGGATGAAGTTGGAGGAGGACGATTCAGAGGAAACATGAGAAAGAATTTCTTCACAGAACGGTGGTGGACAAGTGGAACACCCTGCCAGAGGAAGTGGTGGGCAAAAACAATCACGGGATTTAAGAATGCATGGGATAGACATAAAGGAATTCTAGAGGTCAGGGGTAAGGGGCAACAGACTTCTAGGAAAACAAACTGAACTTACAAGCTCAAATGGGCAGACTGGGTGGGCCATAGGCCCTTATCTGCCAACACTGTCTATGTATCTATGTGGGATGGTGTCAAAGACCTTGCTGAAATCCAGGTAGGCCACATCCAACCACTCCTACCTTATCCAGTGGTAGGAAATCAGTTTTATACTGTTATTTATTTATTTACAGTACTTGTATTCTTTAGCAACCAGGTGAACTCCCATAGGCCACAAGGCCCATTTTACAGGAGTGACCCAGGAGTGCAGGAAGGTTCAGTGACTTACTCAGGGTCACACAGTGTGCAAGTGGAGGCTGTGGGAATCAAACTCAAGTGTGCTGGATGTACCAAGCTCATTCACAGCTTATTGCTCAAACCTCTGTTAAACAGTCTCCCATTTTCCTTTCCATGACAGTGATGTATTCTGATATACTTTGACCAATTTTTGATAATGTAATAATCGATGCTTGTGGTACTCTCAAAACTGCATTTTGTTCCCTTTACCTCAGCAGTTACTGCTGATTCTTTTCATATTTCTAAGACATTCCACAATTGCTATTTATCTGAATGACCTGGAAAAGTGTAGCTAATATCATGGAATGTTCAGGTAGTATAAAAAAGTGAGAGAAGTAGCTGCTGAGGACTAAGGAGAGAAGTAATCAATGTAGTGATAAAGGCAATAAAATTCGATTATTAATTTAGCAAAAATGGGTCTAAAACATATCAGAATATAGGACAAACAGAAAGGAACACATGAGAGCATATAAAGGCGTAAATTATATTTTCTTTCATGGCAGTAAAAAACCTACCTAAAATTCAGAGTGGAAAAGAATAGGTTGATTTACTGCTAATGGTCTTAATGGCCATACTTTACACCTCCCAGGCAGACTGGTTTTACAGACAAAAGCTTGTGACATTGGCACTTCTTTGTAACCTGGACATGTAGCCAAAAGAGTGAATGGTTTGATACAATCAGCTTTAAGAGTGTATGAGCACTCAAAATGGCCCAAAAACTGAACTACATTTAATCAAAACCAGATGATCAGATAAGGACCCTAAAAAACAGATTATCTGGTCTAAAACTGGATAGGTGGCAACCCTAACACACACTCCTACCACAATTGTAGGGTTCCAGAAAGATACTGACAGCTTAGTGCTTTGTCACAAAGTTTTTTACTCATCAGATGAGTGAACTTGTGCAAACAGTGTAATGGAATATGCTGTTACAAAGCTATGAAAGGAGAGTGTCCTCATAAATTGTTCAGAATGTCCATAAGAGTAAAGGGTCATATGTAAAGTTCTGTTGCTGGAGAAAGTATATGCTGATAAAAGCCTTTGTGGGCAGTTGGTCCTCTCCCCTTTATATTGGATTTTACCTTCACATGCATTTCCAGCAACAGAACTTTGCACATGACTCTTTACTTGTGTGGACATTCTGGACAATTTATCTAGGCACTGTCCTTTCTTGGCTATGTAACAGCATATGTCCATTGCACTGTTTGCACTAGTGCACTCATCTGGTTAGTAAAACAAAAAAAAACTTTACTACAAAGCACTAAGCTGCAAAAGTTCGGAACAGGTCAGTGATTCAGTAGAACATCAGTGTTCAATGAATATTTTTCATGAGGGGCCTCACCACCACCATCTTCAATGCAGTTGGAAAGGTACTCTCCTTCACAGCTCACTCAATGATGTCAGCAAAGATCAGCACCAGATCCGTCCAGCACCCAAGCAGGAACTGGGTAGGCCTCAGATCCAAAGTACAGTAAACAGGAACTGCTGCAAGATCACCTAGAAGACCTCTTCCACCAAAACTGGCCCAAACACTTCCCACAAATGCAAAGTTCTAAGGTGTATCACTGAGTGGGTACTATCGGCTCATGACAAGCCACTAGAGGAGCTCCAAGCCTGAATGGAGGATTCCTTGTCATGGAAGAAGTTATTAAGCTCCTCACATCTCTTTGCTAAAAACACTCTTACCAGACTGCAGACAGATAGGGTTTAACAGTCTCTCAACAGTATGAAAGTGTTGAGCCCGCTGGTTCATTCCTGTAGCAATGCCCTGTGACAGAAACCCTGACTTTTTCAGGGTGATTGCCGCTGATGCTCGTCATGAGTTCTCAGAACCAATCTATCCTCCCGTCAGGAATCTCTGCCAAGAACACTGAAACCTCTGCCCCTTAGATGGACTTAAGGGGTATTTTTAAAGGGCTGGATGCAGGCACTAATGCTCACTATACTTGTGTCTAGATCTGCCTGATTATATAAAGGCAGCCCTGTAGCTATTTTCAAAAGAAAATTGTATCCATTCATAACAAAATGTCATGATCTGCTTTAAAATAAATTGATACAATTTCAATTTGTGTCCAGTTTGGACACACTGGCTTTTTTTATTTTGGACACAGACTTCAGATATTAGTAGATCATCAAAAACATGGTCTAACAGTTTGGATGCATTTCTGTCTTGTAAAGTGTGACAGACACATCTTGGACAGATACTTTGGAAAATCCAGTCTTTTGCTGCCCTTATTTTACTGTTTCCATATATCCTCTCCTTATCTGATTCCATTTTCAGCCATGGACCTCTTTCCGCACTGGTAGATCATCTATTACATGATCTTCCAGCATCACAAGTGTGTATAGAGTCGCATTTGAGAAAATGTGCAATTTCTTCAGCAAATAATACAAACCCCTGATTTGAATATTTTCTTTTGTGCAAATTATCACAAATCATGTTAAACTGTTTTAACGTCAGGACATTCTAAATATCCACGGAAGGTCCTTGTTGCAGTTGGGCTGACAACAATGTGGTCACAGTATGCCTTTTCATCTGAGTCTAATCCTTTTGAAAATACTCTGTTTCTCTGCACGTAGGCCTCAGAATAAAATAAATACCAGCATCAACAGATCAGACAAACATCTTGCTAAAAACTTATCACAAACTGTAGTGTTGTATATTGTAAAATGCACATTTATCTGTGAAAAACTGCTAAATTTTTTTGTGTTTTTAGATGAGATTTAGCAGTATGATGGATCCCTGTCAATCAATTAATCAAGCGGTGATGGTGGTAGCAGTGCCGGTAGTTGTTGCAATGATGATGATGATGGTGGTGAAGGTGAATCTAGTTCATGTGATTCTCAACAGCAATAGCAGCAGCAGCAGCAGAAGTAAGAGCACTAGGACTCCTTTGACACTCAGTAGGGCTGACAGAATGATAAACCGGCCAGTAGAACTTAAATAGAGCTACTATGTAACAAATCCCCTGCTAATCAATCATGGCTCAGGCCAGAATTTAATCAGTATTCTCAGCTGTTTTTGTACACCTATTGCTTCATAAAGTCAGGGAACACTGCCTGCTGCATACTATGTCATTTTTGTCACAAGACAGGTGATAGAAAAACATGGGTGTTCAAAAATAAACAGATAACACTGATGAAAATTTGGATCAAGCCACATTTAAAAGAACACTCCTTTTACTATTTCAGCTGTAAAAAAATAGTGATAAAGCAGAGTCATGATGGGGAAAATGATATCATACAAGACAGGAGGTAAGGAGAAATCTAAAACTGAATAAAAAAATGATAGTTCAGAATTTTCATTGCTAACATGCACTGCTGCTTAACCAGTATGCCAGACCCTCCAGGAGAGTAAAGTGTTGCAGTTGTTAAACTCTGAGACTACTGTCTTGTCTAGATAGGTTAACACTTTGTTTCTCCTTCTGGGATGTCTCAGGCATGCTCATGTGACAAGCACAGTGTCTTCAGCATGGATTGGGAACTTGTTTTTTAAGCGGAAAATCCTTCAGTGTTTCAGGTTCAGTCCAGTGATGTGCAGTTCTGCCTGCCAGAATGAAGCACTTTTATCATAGGTCTGCCAGTGATATCTTGCATAATACTACAGGAAGATGTAGTAATCCAATGGCAATTATAATTTGTTACACATTATATCTGTTGGTGTAGGCTGGCAGTATAGCCTAGAGATTAGAATAACAAGCTGTAATTGAGTTTGGTATCTGCAGACCTGGGTTTGATTCCCATATCCTCCACTTGCATACTGTGCGACTCTGAGCAAGTCACTTAACCAGCCCAAAGCTCCCAGGTCACCCCTGAAAACAGGCACTTGTGCCTAGTGGGCCTTACCTGGTTAACAAAGAATAAATAAAATAAAAAATAAATCTGTGACATCCTTGTCACCAAGTGCTTCATTCTGGTTGCCAGCACTGCAGTTCAAACAGGCAATGTAAGTAGGAGTCCAACTAGTAGTTCTTCTAATAGAAACATAGACAGTGACAGCAAAAAAAGACCATTGGTCCAACCAGTCTGCCTGAATTCCCTATCAAACTGTGGAACTTACTGTTCCTCCACGGTACTAGCCCTCCCCCTTTTCCTCCCATTCTCCTTCCAGTTTCTTTCTCCCCAAGTGACCACTATACCTTTCATTCTGTTCCAAATATCCATTAACTGCTACAGCACCCACAGTTTTGGCTGGTAGGCTGCTCCGTGACTCCACCACCCTCTCTGTAAAATAAAACCCCCTCATGTCCCTCCTGAACTTCCCTCCTGTCAGTTTCATCTCATGCTCTCATGGCCTTGAACTAGTACTCAAGCGAAACAGTTCCTCACAGTTCACCCTGTTGATTCCTTTTAGGAACTTGAAGGTTTCTATCATATCTCCCTTCTCACTTCTGGTCTCCAGCAAGTACATGTTCAATACCTTGAGGAGATCCTCATAAGACCCACCTTGTTGGCTTGAAATCATCTTTGTTATCCTGTTCTGCACTGTTTCCAACCTGTCCCTATCTTTCATGTGGGGGAGGGCTCCAGAACTGGGTGCAGTACTCCAGGTGTGACCTCATCAAAGATATATAAAGGGGTAGTATTACGTCCTTCCTCCTGCTATTAACATCCTGATAAACCTGCCTTAGCACAGGACTTGTTGCATTGTCTTGATTGTTTGATGGCGTCACTGATGATGAATCTAAGGTCCCGTTCCTCAGCTGTTGTGTTAAGTCTCACCCTAGACTTCCAGTACTCTGTCCTGTATTCTTATTCCTCAAGTACATTATCTTGCACTTTTTGGTGTTGAATTCCAACTGCCAAACCTTAGACCATCTCTCTAGATTTTGCAGGTCACTCTGCATTTACCTGATTCCCTCATTGTTATCCACCCTCCCACAGAGCTTAGTGTCATCTGCAAAGAGTCACAACCTGCCCCAGATTCCTTCTCCAGTGTTGCTGCTGAACATATTGAAGAGGACTAGGCCCAAGACAGATCCCTGTGGTACCCTGTTCATGACCTCCCTTTCTAATGATTTGAACCCAATGACCATAACCCTCTGCTGTCTCCCCTTTAGCCAATTACTTACACAGTTTACTATGTCCTTACCACACCCAGATCCTCCATCTTCTTCAGCATGTGTCTGTGGGGTACCGAGTTGAAAACCTTGCTAAAGTCAAAGTAGAGAAAATCCACAGAATGGCCCAATCCAATTCCCTCATCACCCAACCAAACAAAACTATCTGGTTAGTCTGACACGACCACCTTGCCAAAAGCCTGAGCTATTTATTCTCCAATTGCTCTCCAGGTAGTCTACAAGGTCTTCTTTGACCAGTGACTCCATCAGCTTTCCTACGATAGAGGCCAGACTGACAGGTCTGTAGTTCTCTGCTTGTTCCTTTACCCTCCTTCCTTATGAAGCAGAATGACATCTGCCACCCTCCAGTCCTTTGGAACTACCCCTATCTGTAGTAAGCTGCTGAATAGTCCTACCAGGGGTTGAGCCAGTTCCACAGACAGTTCTTTGAGTGTCATCAGATGCAAACCATCTGGTTCTGGGGCCATATCTACAGTATCTTTAGGGCTTCCAGGCCTTTCTGGACCCTTTCGTTTGCAAATATTGGCTGCCTCATTTCCAGGAACCTCTTAGTGGCTGCTTTGATGCCACCCTCAAGCAAGGGCCTGCCTTCATCTCTAGTGAAAACTGAGCAAAAATAATCACTAAGACAGCAACCATTTGCCTGTACTCTTCTGTCACCGTATCCCCTCCAATAGCCTAATGATACACCCTCCTTTTTTTCCTAATTTATCAGAAGAAATGTTTTTCTCTGCCCTTGCCTTCTTCTGCATTATGCAGTTCTGTGTCCATCTTTGTATCCCTAACTGCCCTCATTAACTCCTTATTTCTCAGTAAGTATTTTTATAGATGATTACTCACTCTGCCTAGTAGGATTTAAGTTTAAATGACACTTTCAAAGTTTGTTCTAAGCAATAAATTAGAAGTGTGACTGGAACACAGACTCCTGCTCCCTGTCCTTGTTTGCAGTTTAGCTTTCAGACATGTGGCCACATTATTTATTTAAAATTTGGTCAGCGGGAAAGGTACACTGAACCGAGGCTCATTTCCAGGTGCAATCCAGAGGCTTTGAGTGACATTAACATACTATACATACAGGGAAATGCATATGTATACAGGATCTGGGTAATAAATAATGTAAAGCTACTACAATAGAGCAAGTTAGAAATTGTCTGGCTAAGAAAAAATTTTTTCCAAAAAAATTATATATGAGGGCTTAGATATTCAAAGGAGTTGTGCATATGCAACTGAATTGCACTGAAGCAAGAATAATTAGAAATGCACCCCAGTGCCATATTCAAAAGTGGAATGTGCTGTGCAATTTTGGATGCCCTGTAGTGCAAAGATAATGTATGCGGCACAAATAGAGGGAGCATAACCATGAATGTGTGGTGCAACCACATATTCAGCCCAAACACGCGTCACAACTGTGGGGCAACTCACAAGATGTGCAGCACAAAGCTGAACATAAAAGGAGGAGATTCAACTGCACACCACCACAGGCAGAGAGCAAGATAGGCAGGATCAAGTGGATGCCACTGCATTTCTCATGGAGTAGGTAATGGGGGGGCGAGGAGGAGGGAGGAACAACAACATGGCCGTGGAAGTGCCTGTCGGTGGTATGCCCAACAAAGATGGTACTGTGCCTGACTACCATTCGAGAACTACAATGACACCGAGATACTGGGCAGGTACTGTCTCCACAAGGCAATTCTGAGGCAGCTTTGTGAGCTGTGCCATGATAAACTGCAGGCACCCACCCAAAGTGTCAGTGGAGATGAAGATGACAGTGGTAATGTGCTTGCTCACCAAGGGCACCTTCCAGAAACCAGTGGGTGCCACCCCTGGGATCTCCCTGTCAGCCACGTCCCACCTCCTCACCCAGGTCTTGAATGTTCTGCTACCCCATGCTTCGGAGTACATTAAATTCCCAAGCACACAGGCAGAGTGTACAGCAAACATGCAGGAATTCCATAGGGTGGTGCGCATGCCAGGCATGATAAGGGCCATTGACTGCACCCATGTGGCCATACACACACCACCTGGCCCAAAAGGCACAGCGTACATGAACAGGAAGGGATTTTACTCCATCAACTGCCAGATTGCGTGTAATGCCACAGGGCGCATTATCAATGTGTGCAGCATGCACCCTGGGAGTACACATGACACATTCATCTGGCACCATTCCATCCTGTGCCAGAGATTTGAGAGTGGGGTAATCCCCATGGGGTACCTAGTCAATGAGTCAGGATGGAGAAGAGGAGCACAACTGCAGTAGCTTGGCACACCACACAGAAGCTGGAAGAGGGGGTGGGGAACAAAGATAGTGCTAGATGACAAGGAAAGTTTGAAAATAGAGCTTGATGACATAGCAGGAAATCATGCATACAGGGACCCATGTGGTGCTGGCTACAGGCCATGCATGGCATGTGCACAGCACCACCCTGCAACACCATGGACATGAGGCCCCACAGGTGGGCATGTGTCCAATGGCCATAATGGCAGGCCATAATATTGGCACAATGCACACAGCAGCAGGAAAATGGGCCCACAAGCCTGTGGAGGAGTAGCAACAGGCGGTAGGACCCAACAATGGCAGCATATGAGCTGTGCATGGGGGCAGTGGCAAGGGCACACAGGGGGGCAGGTTGTGGCAGTGTGGACTGGCAAGAGGGAGTGAACAGGCAATGGCCAGACAGGGTGTCTACTAACACATGTGCTTTCCCCACAGATGACAGTGTGTATCCCTTCTGACCCTGGCTACTCACACCCATACAGCGACCCAGCAATGGGGCTGAGGAGAGGTACAATGAGGCACATACTGCTGCATGCAACATCATACAGCGAGTCTTTGGCATGCTCAAAATGCATTTCCATTGCCTAGACAGGTTACGTAGTGCCCTACAATACAGCCCTGAGAAAGCTTGTGGCATATTCCTGGCCTGTTGTATGCTGCACTACATGGCCATTGACCATGGAATACCTGTCCATGTGGATGAGGGCAAGAGTACAGATGATGATGATGAGGACCAACAGGATGGGGGTCTGCAGCCAGCCATGGAGTGGAGGGATCCCAGGCTGGTGGCACATGCTAGGAGGCACTGGGATACCACTGTTGAGGAGCATTTCGAGAATTGCAGGTGAGTACCACACAGGGAAGCAGGGCACACACACCACCACACACACACAGGCACGGACACAAAGAGATGTATGCATGCAGGGACACAAGAACACACACCTGACACACAGGTGGGTGCACAAGCATGCACATACATACACACACACCCACAAGAAACAACAAATACATACCGGTACAGTCCGGTGCCATATGATGTATGCCCAGGACCACACATGCATGCAGGCACACACAGCTGAACAGCCACAGGGTGCACCACATGGCACACAGCACCAGGCAGAGGCACACATAACACTGCTATCAGGGACACAGATAGATACAGCAGTACTGCAGGGAGTGGCATGGATCCGAGGTTATGTGCTGGTACACAGGCAATGCCAGCACAGTGCTGCACTCATCACACCCATGTCACATGATCTGGCATCACTGCCCACACACACGCCAGTACATGAACCAGGCCACAGCCAGACATGTGCTCAGCTGTCAATGACATCAGGGGACTGGGCACCTGTCAGGACTACCTTGGCTGTGTGGCAGCCACAGGGGTTGGCATCACCACATCCACAGTGGTAGACCTCTGAGAATGCAACCGGGTCCTCATGAGTGTGTACAACCTGGTGGACAGACTGTTGGCGGGTGTGTCCGGGATGGGTATAGCAGTGGGCAGTGTCAGCTTCAATGGGGTCACCAGATGCCAAGCCCTGGGCTTGCTTGTTGCACTACAGTGAGTCCTGCATGCCCTGCTGTGACCAGTGGATGCCAACACAGCAAAGCCCACTGCAATGGTCTCCGCAATGCGGTCAAGTGAAGTGATCATGGCCTCTCACAGTTGGCGGATCTCGCCAATCAGCTGGGCATGTCCCATGGCTCCAAACTCAGACAGTTTACACACCTTAACCCGCAGCACACATATCTCTGCCCTGAGTGTAGCCTGGTTATCCATGGAGTCCCACAGAAGCCAAGTGTGCTCATCTAATCTGCTGGCGGCTGGTGTATCATGGTCCTGACGCTGACAGGCTGGGGACATGGTGGTCTGATGTGCCACTTCCATCAACTTAGAACGCCAGACAGGAGTCCGCAAATGGGGCAGGTATTGGTTGCGGGCATTGATGGTAGCTGCTGGGGAGTGCTGCACAGTGTCTCCCACAGACTGTTGCAGCACAACGACACCCTGCTGGACCTGTCTGATGGAACCAGTGCCCACACCTGTGCCTCGGTCCCATCCAACACCAGCAGCAGTGTCTCTTGGTGCAGGGGGGGAACACTGGGGGTGTACATGCATGTTCCTTTGCCCACCTGCCTGCCACCACCTGTGGGACTACTGGAATGGGAGCAGGGGTGTCAACACCTGTGCATCCCAATATAAGTGTGATGTCATCATCGCTGTCATAATCATCCTTGTCCTGCATGGCCAGCACAAATACAGGGAGCGCATCCTGCATGAGGTGGTCAGCCAAAGGGTCCTCATCAGCAATTCCCAGTAAGTCCACTAATCAAACAAGAGGATGTCACCCCCCCAGCAACAGCCACAATGCCAGAGGACATAGATGGCACAGCATCATCCTGTGCCATGGGTCCAGATCGGGACTGAACAGCACCCCTGAGGCATGGTGGAGTTGAAAGACAAAATGGAGGCTGGTTAGTGTGTCACTGATGTATTGCAGGTAGACAGCTATACAGTGGTATGTTTGCATGTGTGCCACAGGTGTGCCTGCACTGCCATGCATGTTGGCATGGCAGCATCGCTGCCCATGCCCATCAGGACACAGGCATTGAACAGGACAATGGTCTGCATCTGTGCACGCACACACACACAGCATTGTATGGCAGTGGGCCACACCTGACAGGCAGTGCCGGTACCCCCCCAAATGGCATACAGCACAAATGTGGATACCTTGTCCAGTGTGACAGGCCAGTGCAATAGTCCACTGTGGATGGCCACATGCATGTACAACCTGCAGCGGTCACTCATGGGACATGCATGCCAGCATTAGCGTGGTCCCTGGACCAGGCAACCCCCCAACCATGACTTAGTAATCACAGCTGCCACGCAGCACACAGGGGACCATGTTGGACTTCGGTGTGGTTGTGCATGCAGTGCACCACCCCAAGCCACAATGTGAACACACTAGTGGCACTCCTGTTGTGTACCAGGCACACCAATGGGCTGCACATGCTGTCCCCCGCCAGGTGTCCCACAGGTATACTCACAGTGCTGTTATGGGCTGCCAGCTGTCTGGAACCCCCCCCCACCGGGACACCAACAATGGATGCCAAGGTGAATGTTGGTGCCAGCATCTCCTCCTCCTCCACAGTGAGGATGGGTGCTGTAGAGGGTCCACCAACTGTTTTGTTGTGCGATGCCTTAATGACAGCAATCTTCTCCTTTGCCCAGTGTTTGTCTGTGTTCATCTTTTTCTTGCACTCCTGGGGAGTGCAGTTGTGGTGTCTATGGGTGTTCACATACATGGACACCTCCTCCAAGCCTGTAGCCCACTCCTGGGGGGTCCCTGTGGCCCCACTCAGGAGTTCCTCCCTGGCAACATATGCCTCCACCAGGGCATGATTTTCATCCTTCATGAAGTTGGGCCTGAGTTGCCTGGCCTGCCCCTGCTCCTCACTCTCTGAATCTGACATACTGCCACCTGTGAACAGGGATGGTGCACAGATGAGCAGTATGGTAGCATCCCCTGGTGCATTGCAACATATTAAATGTGGCAGTGCAATACAGCAATCGGAATGTAAAAAAAACCTACCTTCCGGGATGCAGTTCCTGTCAGTGACCAGTGCTGTGTGGTGTCGCTTTTATGGCTCAACTCATGCAAATGAGCTGTGGAGCAACCAGTAATGAGATGCTGATGTGCTGATCTGCACCTGGATTGGCTCATGAGGCACTTTGCATAATCTGGCTGAATATTGCAGAGTTGATACCAGCTCAACTGATTATGTGATGCGCAATTGAGATGTGCCGGAGCAATTCTCTGGTGCAGTTTCCACGCATGCTCAATATGCTTTACCGCAGTTGCCATGCACGCAGCCTGCTGTGCTATGTATGCGTCTGTGTATTGCACATCTGTCATTACTGAGCATGTGGGCCCTATTGCGCATGCGGGGTGGCAGCACCATTTGCTGTCACTGTGCAGGTGCAGTTATTGCACCATTGGCGTGCTGTATGTGTGGCACTGCCTGACCTTCATAAGACGGCGCCAGCGCGCTGATGCATGGATGTGGGTTGCAAATGTGACCCCAGTTTCCCGCCCGTACTTCTGGCATTGCGCATGTGCAGTAATGCGCACTAGATCCCACTGGCGCATGCCTATTGTGCTTTTGCATACTGTGCAGTGGTGTGGTGTGCTGTGCATTCCTATCGTGCAATCAGTGTGGCTGTGCAATAGAGGTCTTTGTACCAGCAGGCAGCACAGTGAGCCTGATTGGGTGTGCTGGAAGTATGGCACATACTGCAAGAGTTCACCCTCAGGCCCTTAACTGGAGTGAGGTGGAGATGACCAACCTTGTGGCACTGGTTGCCCCACTAGAGGACCAGTTGTTTGTGGCTGTGGCACTGCAGGAGTCACGGTCCCAGGTGTGGTCCCATGTTGCAGAGCACCTGGAGGGGTGCACAGGGATCCCCAGGACAGGGGAACAATGTTGTCACTGGTATGGTGACCTGCGCCACCGTGATCCAGCATGGCTCAGGAGACTGCAGGACCATGCCCACGGGATATGGTCCCACAACCAGGTACATCTATCTGTGCTTTTTGCATGCCTCTTCTGCATGCTTGCCGGGCATTAGGGCATGCGGCAGGTGCATGTGCACCTGCACACAGGGTGGGAATGCCTTGTTTGGGTGTGTCAGTGCTGTTGACAGGCCTTGCTGTGCACTGTGTGGCCCCGTGTTCCACTGTGCCATTGGCCCGGTACATTGTGCCTGGCTTCCAAGTAGAGGACTCAGTTCCCAGCATTGTGTTCTGCACCATGATGCAGCGTGTCAGGCTTGCTTGGCCTTAGGGTGTGTGTTCAGTGTTTGTGTACTACTCATTGTCCCCTTTCATAGTATTTCCTTTGCAGGGTGGGAGGCACGCAGGTGGACCAGGGAACAGGCAGATAGGTGTGGCCATCAGGCAGATGATGGAACAACAGCCTGTCCTGATGGCCAGGTGGCAGGTAAGTGCGTGACATGTGCAGCACTCCTCTTTACCTGGGGTTGGGTGTTAGTGGGGGGCCCATCCACACAGCAGGCCATTGCCTGCATGCTGTGCTTGTCCATGTGTTGCTTTTCAGACACTGTTGCCAGTGTTAGCCAGCAGCATATGGTTGTCCCATCGTGCACATGGCTCCTGTGTGTTGTTACCCTTTTGCTGTCACTGGTGGTAGCTGTGTGTAACCCACAGTGCACACATGGGGATCTTTCTGGGCCTGCTTGAGTGTTGCACATGTGGGCATCAGTCCCTCACTGTGGGGGGTATGTGCACATGTCACATTACTAAGTAATCCCTGGATCACGTCCCCTTCCTTGTGTGGCACAGTATCCAGGCCTATTGTCAGTGTCCACTGTGAGTGTGCTGTTGGTGGCCTTGTCCATCAGGCTGCCCAGCCTCAGTCCTCTACACACACACACAGCCCATTAAGGGTGGGGGTCTGTCATTGTGTGGGCCCTGTCACTCAGTTTCCGTTCTATGTTTCCCCTGCATAGGTCGTCTGGGGCCAGGAAGAGGTCAGCACAGTGTGAGCATCCTGGATGGAGGCATAATTTACCTGTAGTGGATGGCATTTGGGGTTTACCATCAGCAGGTGGTCCACATCTGTCTGTCACGACGACTGCTGTCAGTCACAAGGACACTCGTTGCACAGTTGTGCAACCTGAGGGAGGACCTACGTCGGTGGAGGTGTTAGGACATGGACATTTCTGTATATAGCCCCATTTTTCGCTTCCCCACATACCCATTTCCCATGGACATTGTTGTTTCCCTCTCATCACTGTTCCTTCTCACACCCGTCCCCATTGTTTGTAGTTGGAGGTAGCTGTTTATGCTTCCAGTTTATTGTTCACGGTTGGCTTGCGCTTGTGTTTACATCTCTCATTCCCTGTTCCATACTGTTTTGTTCCACTGTGTTTCAAAAGTTATATATCAAAGTCTTGTTTGCTGTATGTGTGTGTGTTTGTCAGTCTCCCTCACATGCCTGTTGCTTCAGTGTGCTGTTGTTGACCATGGTTGGACTCTGGATGGGGCATGTCCTGGCCCATGGTGTATCTGCAGTGTGACACCGGTGGGTAATCAGTTTTGCCTGTCACATCCCTGTTTGTTTGGTTTCCTTTAGGTTGCCTAGTGGGGTCTGGCTCTGTGCTTTTCACAGTGTTCTGTGCCCATGTTCACATGTCCAGCATGGCTCACGCCCCTGCTTTGTCCCTCTTCCCGTGCTGCTGTGCTGCGATTTACCCTACCCAGTGTCCCTGTTCAGTGTGTGATGCATACCGCCGTGTGCCTGTCTGCCAGTATGCCTGTGGACCACTGTGCCTGTGCTGTGGCACCCAGTGCACTCCTGCATGGTGCCGTCACATGGTTGCAATGGTGCTTGGCTATTCCTTGTTGGCGGCTGGGCCTCTGGTCCTGGGGTGCTCATTCCCTGCAGCTCTCTGTGCCATACCCATTGTGTGCCCTCTCCCGTTGGTTGCCCGGGTCTGTGTGATGCTCTGCACCGTATTTGTGGGCTTTGGGTCTGTGTTCACTCTGCACTGTTTCTGTACCATCCATCTCTCCTCTTCCATGGTGGTTCTGCCCTGCCTCCTCTACCATGGTCCTGTGCCTTTACGCAGCCCTGACTGTTTTCCCTGTCATCTGGTGCAACTTGCTTCTTATGCTATATCCAGCTTGCACAGTTGCTCCAGCACATTTTAGGTTGCTCCGGTGCAAGTCTGTTTGTACTGTGCAATATTCAGTATTGGTTGCACTGGAGCATTTCTATGGCGCATATACTGAATATTGTATTTTTGTGCTGTGGCACATCTGGGTTGCATGGTGCATACACTTACGCATGTTCTAGGCTCAATTTTGAATATCTAGCCCCAGGTGGACAGTTAGATATCCCCAACTGTATAGAGGAGTGACAGAGGTTTTTACTTAGGGGAGAGAGAGAGAGAGAGAGAGACAGAGACGGAGAGAAAGAGGAAGTTAGTGAGGGTGTGTTGAGGGGGGAGGGAGGAAGAGGGAGCAGTATGAGTGGCTATAGTGATGAAGGAGTGGATCTAAGGACAGGTACAGGGGGTGGGGAGATAGCTTTAAGATGGCATTTGAAGGCCAGGAGGGATTGGAAATCATGGCGGTGAGATGCCAAATGATTCTGGAGGTGTGGGAAGGGGAAAGAGAAACTGGAGACACAGGCAGATGAATGCCAGTGAGGGATGGAGAAGGAGCGGGGATCCCCATCTTGAGTAGCTCACCATCAGAGGAGAGGAAGACAATTGAGTTGAGGCATGATAGCAGGGAATCAGGGGCTAGTTTGGGGGCACTGTAGAGTGTGCCAATGTAGATTGGTGCTGTGGAGGGGAGGGAGATACAAACAAGGAGAGTCTCGTAGGATTTGGGAACTGTTTTTTTGTAGGAGATGAATCAGGGGAGAGAGCTGCGTACATACATAGTGACTCCACCATCCCATTTACCATGGTCCTGATGGTAAAATGTGATGTTCAGAAGGGCAAGTTGGGTTTCGGGGGTGCAACAGGAGAGCCAGGATTCCGAGATGCATTAAACATGTAGTGGGTGCTGAGTAAGCCAGACTTTTAAGGCATCCATTTTAGGGAGAACACTGTGGGCGTTTAAGTGGAAAATTTGAAGACCCTTTTGGGGTTGGGTACAGGGAGTGGGGGAGGACTAGGATTAAGTTTGACATCTAACGAAACCAACTGGAGAAGGAGGAGAAAAAAAGTACAGTAGACACTTCTTGGAAGAGAACAGTAGGGAAAAGGAGTTGGGGGCTCTAGGGGGTGATGAAGGGAGAGAGGAGGAGGGATATATGTTTAGTTATGGTGACCGGAGGAAGGCCAGGTGGATGTGGTGGTTGGTGATGGAGGGGAGAGCATGTGGAAAGGAGGGTAGCGGGAAGGGCGACAAAGGAGAAGTGATTTTGGGGGGGGCACTCCTTTGAGGGGGGATGTAAAGGAGGGGTAAGAGACACAAGAAGGAGAACAGTAGATAGTTGGTGGAAGGCATCATAAAGAAGAAAAAGGACATGGAGGTGGACAGGGATTGGGAAGGCTGTTGCTTGTCACTGTGATAGTAAGAGAGTAGAGGGGTCCTGGACAGAGTGGCAAGTAAATAGTATGAGAGAAGGTGAGAACAGTGGCAGCAGATAAAGTGTGACACCTTGTGGCAGGAGCTGAGAAGGAGCTAACGGGCTCCTAGGGAGATAGAAGAAAGGAAAAACACCAGTCACATTTCCAGAAGCTCCTATAAATGTAGAGACAGCCAAGGGTGGGAGGGTAGGGCAGCCACCGTGCTTGCCAGAGGGTGGAGCAGCCACCATGCTTGCAAGGTGGCAGGTAATTTGTAGGATACTGTGTCCGGTCATGCTGTAGCTTTGGTTGTTCGCGTACCTGGCTGACTGGTGAGTGGGCGAGGAACAGCTCTGGTGACTACAGCTGCAAACTGGTATGCCCTGGGGGGAGGGTGTCTGAAGAGGAAAAACAAAGAGGGACAAGATTAAATAATGACAAAAGAGGAAGGGCTAGCAGGGGAGGGGGGCTGAGACTCAGGTTACAGGCAACCATTAGAGGGAAAGTGGGGCAGAAATAGTGCAAGGAAAAGTGCACTGCAGAAATTACTGAAACTTGTTAGCAGTACTGAAACCAGCACATTACTAAAATCAACAAACATTACTGAAACCTGAACACTGTTAAAATGGAATTTAAAGTTCCTTACAATGAAGCAGTCCTTAGGTAGAGAATTACAAACATATGAAAATATGAAAAATGCCAGCAGATACAGGCCCTTAGGTCTATCAGGTCTGCTCGAGTGTGTAGCTATCTGAGTTAGCTCTATAGCTGCCCTCTCCCAATACACTAGTTCCCCTCCCCATGATTCTATGCCACCCCCTCTTGAAACTGTTCACTGATTTAAGTGACACCATCTTTTCAGGCAGCGCGTTCCACCCTGCCACCACCCTCTCCGTGAAGTAGGCTTCTCAGTTCCCTCTTGAACTTGCCCCCTCTCCAGCCTCAGCTGTTCCCCATAGTGGCCCTCCCTCCTTTTAGATTAAACATCCTCTCTGTGCTGACCCTGTTTATGCCTGTTTATATCTGAAGGTCTCAATCATATCCCCTCTATCCCTCCTCTCCTCCAGGGAGTACACATTGAGTTCACTCAGTTTTTCCTCATAGGTCTTATCCTCCATTCCTGCTATCTTCCTGGTTGCTCTGTATTGGAGTCCCTCTAGCAGCCTAACACCCTTCTTTAGGTAGGGGCACCAAAACTGTACGCAGTACTCCAGGTTCAGCCTGACCAGCGACCTGTATAGCAGCAGGACAACTGCCCTCCTCCTTTAGGTGATAACTCTGGCAATACACCCCAGCATCTTGTTAGCTTTTGCTGCTGCTTTCTTGCACTGTGCTGAATGGTTCATTTGCCCTGTGACGAGTACCCCAAGATCCTTTTCCTCCTCTGTAGTGGCCAACTGTATCCCCTCCCCCATTCTGTAGCTAAACATTTGGTTCCTGACACCCAAGTACGTAACTGTGTTGAATCCCAGCTGACATGTGTCTGACCATTGTATGACTTTATTCAGATCTTCCTGAAGTCCTAGCCAGCCCTCTGTGTTGTCCACCACTGCACCAATTTTCATGTCATCTGCAAACAGGCTGATCTTGTTGCTGATGCCCATTTTATATGTCAGCACTGAGCCCTATGGAACCCGACTCATCACATCTCTTGGTGATGAGATCTCACCATATGACAACTCTCTGCTGCCTATCACCCAGCCAGTTTTTGGCACACTCCACCAACCTCTGTCCCACCCTCAGGTTTCCCAACTTGCCTATCAACTTCCCATGTGGTACTGAAACAAAGGCCATGCTGAAGTCCAAGTATAGGAGATCCACTGCCTGACCCTTGTCCAGTGCTCTTATTACCTAGTCATAGAAGTCCACCATGTTAGTCTGACATGATTTACCAGAGACAAATCCATGCTGTCTGGTGTCCTGGTCTCCTGAAGACTATTTTCCTCCAGGAACACTACTGTCCTCTCCTTGGTGATGGACTCCATGAGCTTCAAGAATTAAGTTCAAAGAAAAAAAGGTAGTCCATAGGTAGTGGGCTAGGCAAAAAAAAAGGTAGCAGCACAGCTGAGATTTCAGGAAAAAGGTGCCAAATTCAAATACTGAAGGGCGCTGTGTCCGGTTGGGCTGCAGCCTTGGCTGTGCACATAGAAATCCAAACAATACCATGAGCTACACAGTCCAGAGCAAGTATGCAGCACTCCAAGAAAGGTGGCTAACCTTCACAAGCACCAAGTCCATGGAGAAATGAAATGCGAAGAAATGATTACCACCACAGCATGAGTTCATTAATGTTTAGGTTCGTGGAAATGAAGAACCCAGTCCAAGAATATGTTCCCAACAGTGCAGAGGTCTGCGATTTATTCAAACACCTTTTCCACAAACAACATATAAGGTTACAAAAGTGAGTGGTAGGGAACCTCTGCAGCAAACAAATTATTAATGAACTCATGCTGTGGCGGTAATCATTTTTGTGCACTTCATTTCTCTATGGACTTGGCTGTGCGCATAGCTGCCTGAGTGGTGGGTAGGCAAGGAGCTGCTCCAGCAGCTATGGCTGCAAACTGGTTGCCTGGGGGGAGAGAGGGTGTCTTGCTGAGTGGTGGGTGGGTAAGGAGCAGCTACCGCAGCTATGGCCACAAACTGGTATGCCCGGGAGGATGAAGGGTGTCTGGCTGAGTGGTGGGCAGGTGAGGAGCAGCTCTGGCCACAAACAGGTATGCCCGGTGGAGGGAGGGTTTCTGACTGAGTGGTGGGCATGCAAGGAGCTGCTTCAGTGGCTACGGCTGCAGACTGGTATGTCTGGGGGAGGGAGGGTGTCTGGCCAAGTGGTGGGTGGGTGGGTGAGGAGCTGCTCCGTACATAGAATCTGTATCTCTTGAACAACTAGATACTCCACATCTGTAAGCAGGCCAAGTAGAAGTTCTGCACAGATGTATGTCCATTTTTATTCTCTTCAGTCATTTGCCTACAAAATATGATCAACCAATGTTGGGCAGCTCATTGCCCCCCCCCCCCGTTATCCTGACAGATCACAAAAGGCTTCTGCAATCTCACAGTAAAACTGTAAATACAGGATCTTGTGCTCTTCCTTAAGTGGCTATCCAAGCAAGTGCCTCATCAATGCCTTAAGCTGGTACTGAATTCCGAAAACAATTAATGGTTTCTGTCTGTTTTTAAGGATAAAACAACAAATAAACTGCAGGCGATACCCTTTCTGTGACTAACAAAACTGTTTTTTTAGGCTAGCATTTGACACTTACACTCTTTTCATCAGGTTAGTTGCAACACAGCAGAATGTCAAGTCAGATATACAAGCTGAACATTGATTCAAATGAGACACAGAGTAGTCTGTCAATTTTACAGATTGCATCCCTTTTTACACGCATGTGTGCTGCTTAAAGACATACTGTAGATATGATTTATGTAACACTATGCAATGGCAAGGAAGAATGAAAGAAGCTGATTGGCTTCTGACCCATTAGACAGTGATATTATGCCAGGACCAAAGGTGACCACACTGCAGAAAAGTATCCCTTCCTCATTGACTACCCTGTAGCTGTCACAGCTTGCCTCTGTGTGTACAAGCATCCCAATTCCAGCCTAACAGTTCACAGTAAAATCACCACCCTATCCCCAAATGTCATTCTGTTTTCATAATTCAACTTCATAAAAACAAAACCTCTTCCTAAACAGACTGCAAGTTCTTCCAAAAACACACCTGCCTGTGGCTTTGTAAAACAGCAGTTTCTACCTCTAGCTTCCACTCTGTGCAGCTCTGTTGTTGTGAAGGAACACTTCAGGGATGCTCGCACTTGATTGTCCATTCCCCAAACATTATTTTCAACTGAAAAAAACCCACACACATATTCTAACTAGAAATAAAGCCAACAGTAAGAAAAACAGCTTTCACTTATCTCACTTATTGACAAGTTGGTGTCAGCACGTGTGCACTCCAAACTCCCGCTGTACAGTTCCTAAAAGGCTTGACAGCCATAAAAGAAATGAAGTAAATTTACAATGGAAATAATATGTCAAACACTCTCCCTTTCACACAACATCTGTTGTAACTTGAAGCTAATGATCGGGAAGGGCAGAGGGGAGACCGATGTCACACAGCACACAATATAAAAACAAGAAAAAATGTTGAGGACTCAGTAGGCAAGATCAATGTGGCAGCAGCACTACAGATATATATATATATATATATATATATATATATATATATATATATATATATATATATTCTGGACTTTTCTTAAAACATATACCTACGTCCACAAAAATCATAGACAAAATGGATAAAAAAGTATTTTTTCTTTCTCTTTTTTTAAATTAACAAATGAACCATTGTATAATAGCAATTAGGCACTCCAGGGATGTGAGTTATTGTGTAATAAAGTCACTTCTCGGGTGTTGAACGCACTCGGCCTTTGGCCTTGTGCTTCAACTACCTGAAACATGATGTTATTACACAATAACACACACCCTGTTGTGTCTTATTGCTTAATTATGCAATATCCCAAAGGCCACTAACTAACTATATTAAGCAAAGCAAAGAGAGGCCACTCCAAAAATTACTGCTATGAACAGTAGAATTGAAGCAATCAGGACAGTACAAAGTGCAGCACCAACCACAGGTTAGTGCACATTAATGTACTGAGTGCTATCCATAATGATTGATACAAAAGAGTAAAACGCAATCAGGGCTGGAAGGACTCCCCTGGAGGTGTATATAACTCAGTAATTTATTGAGCACTCTTTCTGCAGTTGAGGCTGCACTTTGTGCTTCCATCTAACAAAGTTAACTGACTCTAAAAAAATACCGACATAATCGGGATTACAGTATTCTCATGTGCACAGTAATTTATAGATTTATATCCAGTATTACATTTTGCATGGATTTCTGGGTATACCTCCTATGCTTAACATATGATAGCAATACATACAATCTTGGGACTGAGGGATTGCTCCTATAATACACCACTACAAGATCTCATGCATTTATACAAGCAGTTGGATCATCTGCAGCAATTACACTGTCTCACTGTTACTGAAGAACCTTTCACCAGTTTTATTGTACTCATCTCCATCCTCACCACTGGCAGGCAGCAGTACACAAGGGCCTCCTAGACCATGACTGTATTTAACAGTTGCAGTCTCACCACTTCATCACAAGATGTGATGCCTCAGCTATGTATCAATATTACAGCCATTGTACCTCCTCTTCCAGCTTCCATTAGATATAAAGAATAAATAGAAATTAATAAAAAAAATGTATTTATGTAAAATATAGAAATAAAAAAAGATTGGATGAATTCTACAATCATTTTAAGTAACTTCTTTCAAAAGTATTAAGTGGAAGATAATATGCTTACTCCAAATGTAATCTGTTTCATATGCTGATGCATTTTTTTGTTGTTGTGCTATGTGTAATTTGTAACTTGAAAAATAATGGGACTATCAGGCTGACATTCCAAACCATAATATGTGATGCCTAGAATATTTATCACTATTACAGTTGCTATACCTTCTCCGCCTCTGACAACCTCCTTTGTAGAAAAAAAAGAATATTATGTATGTTCAACATGAAAATAGGCATTGAAAGGATGCTACAATCTATAGCAAGTAGGGGTGTGTGAAAAAAAAATTCTGCCTGTGGAATTTTTGGTGAAAGTCAGATTTTCGATTCTGTGAAAGGTTGGAAATCATTTCACCAACTTTTGTGGAAATTCCACAGAAAAACTACAGAATAAATATAAGAAATATGGGGTTAATGTATTAAACTGCAGGGGGAAAAACCCACAGAGGTCATGCAAACTGCAGATAATGACATGATATATGGCGAAATACTAAGCAAGAGACTTTATTTCAGTATGCCATGTAAAAAGTTCACAGTTCATAATTAAATGCCACAGCAGCAGGTAGAAATCTACAGTTCTTTGGCAAAAGTTTGGAATTTCGCCACAGACGAAAGAGTGGAAAATTCCATAAAATTTTTGAAATTTTGCCGAACTTCTGCGATGGCAGAAAACCACACTTTTGCTGACCCCTAATAGCAGGTACACTATGGAGGGCAATGCAGTTGCTCTATATTTAGTTTGTGTTGAGCATTCTTTATTTTTTGCATTATATATAATTCAAAGTCTTTTGGGCCAGTGGGGTGGGCTGCCCACTGCTATCTGTATTAGTTTGCAGATCTCTGATTCCATCACACCATAAACATAATAATCCCCATCACTGTCACACGTATACCCCTGCTGTAAAGAAATTAGAGTAAGTAACCAATAAGGCATACCAGAGCTTGGGTTATTGGGGGAATTACTCACATCTTGTGTGGTATGTCACAAGGCACAGCTGAGTAACTTTACCATATGAGAGTGAGTAATCCCACAAGTACTATGTCCTGGAATGCCTTATTGTGATCATACAATGTGTAGAATAATTTTAAAATGCATTTAATTATGTGTTTTTAATAAATGCCCTACTTTAGCTGTGGGTTGCTGCAGGATTTACCCACGGGTAAAGTTCTTAATTGACCAATCAGGTTACAGGATATTTTTATGTCCATTGTACAATAAATAGTAATTGTTGGCTTCAGGGTTTACTATACTCCCCCATCTCTAGTGTGCTTTACCTCCATGCCAATAACTACATTATAAACCAACACTGCTGACCTAAAATCTGAAGTCCACCGAAAGAAAATGGCACTAAATTGAAGCTACATCAAATCTGGCACTAGACAACTTGCCTTACTCTAATTTAAAGTGAAGTGTAGCATTTGGGGTACCTTAAGGGCTTACACAAATACATTCATATCCTCAGAGTTATTGGGAATATAATATGTAAGCAATAACTGACAACAGGACATGCATTTCTAGAGAACTATTGCTGGTCCCAGGGGAACTGGAAGGCATGAGGTCAATGGCCAAATGACTTTCAACACACTCAGAAAGTGCTTTATTCTCAAAAAAAACTATGCCCTCGGATAGGTTATTGCACTTACAGCACAAAATGGAATTTTTTTTCTATAATGGAAAAAGGTTTTATTTCTCTTTAGTTAGGTTAGGTTGTTGCTAGGTAGAATAGATGAGCTCAATAACAAAGGCCATGTGCCTTTGAATGAACCCAGAAATTGCATTTATTTATGCAGTATATGCCCCATTGTGGGTTTTGTGTTGAAAAAGTGGAGACAATGTTTATTTTACTGGAAAAAGGTTTTGTTTTCATTCATTTAGGTTGTTGATAGGTGGAATAGGGCAGGTGAATTACGAGCTGTGCAGTTTCTAAATAAATAATCAAGAGTCAGGTGTTGTGTTTTAATCAATGAAGTTGTTAGATTTGGTCAGTTTCTTAATATCCCATTTTATAAGAGAAGATTATTGTACATACTAGGAAATCATATTTTAATCAAGCTTTCATTTGAAAGTAGAAATTTATTATTTTAAAGACATGATAACAAAAACAAGGCACTGATGACCAAAATTGGGCAAGACCTAATCCTAGCAAAATAAGTTGCAATCAAAAGTTTAGTAATTGAATGATCCTGATTGGATGAAACATTATATGAGTCATTAATTAGTAAAACTGGTGTTGCTAGGAAGTATTGTTATACACCATGGGTCATGAGGACAGAGCTCAGAATCTGAAGCCCTCATACAGAGAGTAATATAAAAGTACTTCTCGAAACAGGATGGCGTGAAGACTTGACTGATTTTTAATACCTTTTTTTTTCATTTCTGTGGAACTGTCTGTGAACATCTTCATTTCATTCTTTTCATTTTGAAAGGAATCCTTGCAAGATATTGCATCCCTCTTTTAATGGTCAGGCTTCAGGAAGAAAATAGAGAATGATAGTTTCTAGAGGAAAACAGCGCCCCTGAGACCAGCAGCAAGTAATCACAGTGCTGCTCCACATTTCTGCTTATATATCATTGTGTGCAACAAATCCATTTTAACCCGAGGGAAAAAAAAAACAGCTAAATAAGGAACATTGCTGGTTTCTATTTCAAACAGAATAAGTCTTCGTTTAATGACAGTGATACACTATTTAAAGGATTAACATAACATGTCAATATAGAGAAAACTGCATGGATGAAAATGATTTTTTTTTCTTTTACTATCAGATGTTTAGTAGATAAAAACCTAGACAGATTAAAGGGTTAGATAATGTAGCAGCATAATACATAGTAGATAATAAATGGTTAGCCTTGACACTGAAAGCCTTCCTGAGTTCCAGTGATGGGAGGGGTATCATTTATTGCCCCTTCCAGCATCAATGCTTCAGGTGTGATTTAGCCCCTCCCCCCTATGATTTTCTATGACAATAGAGGGACATCAGTTGCATATAAAGCATTGCCTAATATAACATTAACTTTGTAAAAAGATTTAAAAAATGGGTTTGGGAAGCACTTTCATTATTCCCTCATGCCAGGCACTGTTTCTGAACAATAAATCTTGATGCTGCTTGCACTTTCATGTTGTAGAGATTCACTCACACCACCCCACTTTGAACGCTACATATATCTATCTATTTGAGCAGTCTGTCAAACAGCCCTGCAGCTAAGCCAGATTAAAACACTGTATAGAAAGGAATAAGGTTCCTTTGGAATTGTGCCACCCTAAACTACTGGGAAATAACTTAATCCCAATGTTAACATGAGTAAAAGAAAATGAGCTACAGTAGGTAGCCTTAAATTTGTAAAGGTAACTCATGTAATTAAAGTATCAATATTTGTTGGTCAGCAAAAAATATCACCTTATTATTTTTTGTTTTAGCAATAATACATTATTAACATCCTCAGATTCACCATCAATGTATCTTCATTTCCCCCAGATATTTTTAAAACAGTTTTCATGACTAATTTTTGATTGGGTAATTAATGTAGGCTGTTGTGAAACAGCCCATATCAGTCCCTAAAACTCTGTATATATCATCTGCCCTGTAGTTTGCTTTTTATGCTATATTCCCAAATGTTGTGACCTCATCTCCCAGGTCACTACTGTAAGATGAGCTCTGTTCCAGTTATCTCACCAAGTCAACAGAATAAACAAATAAATCCATGATGATAAGGACTCAAGCCAAAAAATATGGCCTGCACTAAATATGTCCTGATTTTTTCCCTTTTGCTGCGTATTCATGACTGTGAAAACTAAGTTCATTCTGTGGGTATAATAGGATGGTGCTAGCACATGTTTCTGATGGCAAACAGGACAGTACCACAACAAGATGTTTTAATGTTTTCCTAGTGGCCATGGAAACAGAGTAGAAACTTTTGAAAACTTATAAAAAAAATATTTTAGTTCAGGAATGAAATAAAATGAAAAGGAAAATGGGTATGTTGATGTTTTTGGCAGAAATACATTATTACTAAAATAATACTGTAGGTTATGTACTTTTTTGCCAACTAACTATTGTTACTTTAACACTGAGAGGTACAGTATTAGTCATAGTACCACAATAGGTTATGGTCAGAAGGGAATTTAGGTCCAGCATTTCAACTACTCCCCTTATTTCATTCCCTGGGGATGACTCAGTATGCTATGTAGCATGTATTAATTCACAGATATTCCATACCCCTACTACCACCCAGACTATTCTAGGGTTCCCTTTGTAAGCAGAAATTCATTCAGGGAACATAAACTACAAATAAGGGGGTTAAAAGCTTTGAGATCAGCAATGAACATGAATTACTATAGCATACTTGCTTCAGGTCCTGTTGGCATGCATCTTCTGTAGATTACTTCTTGAGGTGTTGAGACAGAGTCTGCAACACCAACTATGACTGCCATGACCTAGCCTATGGAACAGCCTTCCAGTACAGATAGTGGACATAAAGAAACCCCTCTTAGTTGGTATGTGTTTGCATTTACACAGCATGCTTATTTTCAATTCATTATGAAAAGTAACTCCATCTAGCTGGCCTGGTAGCACTGAGGGTTGAGGAGCTGGACGCCACACCTTGCACCATGCCAATAACCCAGGTTTGGGAACTTACTTGTACTGCCGGGGGTCAGCATGGGAGGGAAGGGATTGAGCATCCGGAGGACTGCTCTCCCTTCCCAGGGAAGGATCTGGGCTTAGCACCACTGCTTCATGGTCCCTGGTGGAAATTGAGGGCAGCACAAGGAGCATGTGGTGCTGTGATTAGGAGGTGGAGCATCGGCGGACGTCGACATGTTAGTGCAAGGACGTCATTGCACATCCACACTGCAGAGGGGAAACTACCATGCAAAATACCCCTGGAGGATTGGGGAGATGATGAGGGCTCCAGGGACCTCACCCACATCCCCAGTGCAGGACAATCCCTCCAAAGGTTCCACACAACCCTCGGCCAGGATGGGACCTGTCATTTCAGAAAAGGCCAACAGGTAGGTGAGGAAGGCCCTCCCCCAGAGGGTGGCCCAGGGGGCTGGAATCTCCTGGTAGGGGGTACCAGAGGAGAGAGGTCTTGGTGGGGTGTAGAGGCGACAGTCACGTGGGCACCACTGAGAGATGCCCCAGTCTAATGGGAGAATAAATACAATGTACAAAAAAAAAACAGTAACTCCCTCTCTCAGCAGAGGTTCATACACTTATATCTGTCCATTACTGAATCTAATCACTTTATATTTTCTGTGTTGTCATACTCAAAATCAGGCAACATACTGTATGGAGATGCACAAAGCTGCATTTACAGTGAAGGCAGAAAAATTCATGTTGGCTCATCCACTCTGCCCACCCTATCTAATTGCTCTGCACTGGTCATAGTGGGCACCCCTCCCCTTTGTTTGTGCTCCCCCTTTTGTAACTACAGTAAATCTATATGCCTATCCCATTCCTGCTTAAAGCAGTTCAATGATTTGTCCTGTACTACTGCCTCTGGCAGCTTGCTCCATTTGTCCACCAATCTTTCTGTGAAAATGTGCTTAAGGTGAGGTAAAGTAAGGTAAATTTTATTTTTCTGGTGCCCAGGCTCTGGGCACCATACAAACACAAAACATTTAAATTTAAAATATATATACATCACACCATATAATAAATAATCACCTATAAAAAAATTATCCTACCTATGGATAATCACCCTCTTCACTTTAAAAAGAAGGGACTCATAATCTATGTTCTATCCAGTACCTGAGATTGCCTGGCTAAACAGATAACACTTCAGGCAGGCTTTAAAAACCTCCACCGAAGGGGACTCCCTCACCAATGGCGGAAGCAAATTCCACAGGATGGGGCCAGCGATACTAAAAGCTCTATCACCGGCCATTTTCAGCCTCATCCTGGGAGTCGCCAGGAGGCCCCTCGAGGAGGATTGCAGGGAGCAGACTGAGGCAGCGGGTATAAGAAGGCCCACCAGGTAGCAAGGGCCCAGTCCATATAGGGCCTTAAAGGTGAGCAAGCCCACCTTAAAAAGCACCCCCAACCTCCATCAGACCGGCAGCCAGTGTAGTTCCCGCAGCACCGGGTTAACGTGACAGTATTTTGACTGTTCAGTCAACAACCTGGCAGCTATGTTCTGCACCAGCTGCAGTCTACAGAGGGCGTCTCCAGAGACCCCAAGGTAGAGTGCATTACAGTAGTCAAACCTGGATGTTACAAATGCATGTACCAGAGTGGGGATGTCCAGGGGAGGAATCAGGTACTTAATCCTGGCAATGTTTCTTAGATGGAAAAAACTGACCCTTGATGTTCCATAGTTAAACCACTGTCTAGCACCACGCCAAGACTGCACATCTTAGAGGAGGCCATCAATGGGACAGACCCTAGAACTAGTCCAGTATCTGCCCCAGAGGCCATCCTATCATGCCTCCTGTTTAACTCCACCACCAGTACCTCCATCTTATCAGTGTTCAGTCGCAACCAGCTAGTGGCCATCCAGTCATTGATCTCGGCCAGACAGTTGTTTAATATTTCCACCGCATTGGATGTCCCGGGGCAAAGGATAAGTACAGCTGAGTATCATCAGCATAGCAATGAAATCTCAAGCTGTACCTCCTAATGATCTCACCCAGGGGCAGCATAGACACGGCAAACAACATCGGTGACAAAACTGAACCTTGAGGAACCCCACAAGACAGAAGGCGCGGGGATGAGGAAAAATTCCCTATCACCACCGTCTGTCTTCTATTTTTCAAAAAGGACTCAAACCAGCAGATGACAGTGCTGGTGAGTCCACAGAAGTCCCTCAGGTGGTTGAGTAACACATGATGGTCCACTGTGTCAAAAGCTGAGGAGAGATTGAGTAGAATGAGAATTGTCCCATCACCTCGATCCCTCACCCTGATGAAGTCATTATGCACTCAAACTAATGCAGTTTCTGTTGAATGTCCTCCATGAAAGCCCAACTGGAGTGGCTCATAGATGTCAAATACCACAAGGAGTTCTTCAAACTGTTGCACCACAGTCTTCTCCACAATCTTTCCCAGAAATGATAGGTTGGAGATCGGTTGGTAATTCACCTTGATGTCAGGGTCCAATGAAGACTTCTTCAGAAGGGGCCTCACCAGCACCTCCTTCAAGGCATTTGGGAAGACCCCCTCTGATAAGGAACACCAGACAATCAAGGCGAACACCGGACCAACAGTGTCGACACATCTCATTAAGAAACGCGTCAGCACCGAGTCCAGCTCACAATATGTGTGCTTCAGTTTTAAGGTCACCCTAATGACATCAGTACTTCCACTGGTTTAAACTTCCCCCAACCAGGCAGAGTGCTTTGTCGACAATCCAGGCAATCACTGTTGGCCATAACATAGCTCACTGGTGGAATTCCCAGCCTGATGGCGGACACCCTGACTGAGAAAAAACGAGCAAACTCATTGCACAAGGCCGCAGAGACTGCCTTTATCAGCTGTAGACAGGCTGGATGTAATAGCCTGTCCACAGTCCAAAAAAGCATGGCAGCAATCTCCCTGGACAGGAACACTGCCTTCTTATGGTTGATTGCCCCGGTACACACTATAGTGTGTATGCAGGGCTAGTTTGTCTACCTCCAACCCGGTCCTCCACCAGCAGCACTCCAACCTCCTACCTTTGATCTTCAATGCCATGGGGACCTCAAGTGAGAAGATCTCAGTCGTACATGGACTGGTACAAGGGAGTCAAGTGCCTCAGTCATTAGCCTATTACAGGCAGCAACTGCTTTACCCACACCTCCCATGCATGCACTGTCCATACTAAATAGATTTACTACCACCAAAAAGCCTTTGGGGTCAACCCCTTCAACGGGCGGTAGCTTACCATCTCTGCAGGGGGAGGGATCTCGGAGGGGGCTCTGTGCAAGAATTCCACCATGCAGTGATCAGACCAAATGACCCGATCAGTCCTGAGATTCTCAATCTCAAGTCCCAGTGAGAAGACCAGGTCCAACATGTGGCCACCCTGGTGGGTCATGGTAGTAACTGCTTGTGACAGGTCCAGAGACGTCATCATCTGAAGGAAGTGATGACCCAACCTAGATGACTCGTCATTGGCCCAAACATTGAAATCCCCCAGAACCAAATATCTGGGGGAATCCAACGTCTCACCGACCACAAAGTCACCCACTTCCTGCAGGAATTCTCCTGCCGTCCCAGGACGGTGGTAAATCAGGAGAATCCTACAACCTGTGCCCAGACCCCCATGAATGGCCACACATTCAAAAGAATCCAGTGTTCTCACTGGGTGCACGGTGAAACCTATCTCAGCTCTAAAACAGATGGCCACTCCTCTGCCCTTGCATTCCACTCTGGGGCAATGCATGACGGAATACTCAGGGGGAACAGCAGCCTCTAACACTGACCCAGCATCATCCCTCAACCAGGTTTCCATAATGCAAGCCAGGTCGACCAACAAAATCAGATCAGCAATAATTGCAGTCTTATTATTGATCGACCTGGCATTGCATAGCACCACCCTTAAGGGATTGGTGGACAGTGCAGCCCTTTTAGCTGCCTGCCCACTAGGTCTCATGGGTACCCTGGGGACAGGTACTAAGCATGTTTGGCTTCTCTCCAAGCCCCGTAGGATCCCAGGGCACCTTCTACACCCAACCACCTCTATTCTGCTCCCCTTGACTGTGCACGGGGTGCCCTGCCAGCTTCTGCCCAAGTGTCTTCTTCCAATTCCGACCTCCCAGCTGTGATGAGCTGTAATACTAGATATTGGGAGGGTGGTGAAGGGACACAGGTCATAAAGCTGGGACACCCTATACACAATCCTAGCTCACCCTGAAGTGCCAGACACTCCCCCGACACATAATTATCAGTCCCGAAATACCTAGGCTTAAACACAACAAGGTAACCTAGACTGTAATAGAAACCCTCTTAAGCACCTCTATAAATACCCCCCACTCCAAGATAAAGTGCAATGCAGCAAAGCAAATTACATACAATAATAAAACAAATTGAAAATCCAACCTAAAACCAGTCCAAAAGAAAATATAAATTCAAATTTTAGAAAACCAGAGTACTCTCACCATTCTGGATAAAATGTGTAGAATAGAACAGGTGTCCACTTGAATCTCCCCCTTGTGAGTTTAAGTGAGTTCTTTCGTGTTCCTGTATTTGAACTCAAGAAGAAAAGTTCCTTGGCATCTACCCTATTTATCCCATGCAGGTACTTGTATGTCTCGATCATGTTGCCCCTTTCCCTCCTTTTCTCAGTGGTGTATATGTTCAGTTCCTTCAGTCTCTCCTCAAATGTCTTGCTCCCTAGTTCATGGACCATTTCATTGCCCTCACTGTACTGTTTCCACCTTGTCATTGTCTTTCCTCAGGTGTGGACTCCTGTACCTTGTGCAGTATTCCAGGTGTGGTCACACCAGTGACCTGCACTATAGAATGATCACCTCCTGATTTCTGCTGCTTATTGCCCTCTCTATGCAACCAAGAATCCTGTTTACCTTGCTGCAACTTTTTTACAAATGCATTTTAGGCTGTCCGATATCATGACCCCAGGTAATTTTCCTCCATGGTGCTTTTCAGCACCACTTCCCCCATTTCATGTCACACTCTGGGGTTTCTCTTCACAATGTGCATCACTTTACATTTTTTTTGCATTGACGCCCAGTTGCCAAATCTTTGACCAGCCCTCCAATCTTTTCAGATCCTCTTTGAATTCTCTTATCCCTTCTTCTGTGTCCTCCCTTGCTGAGATCATTGTATCATCTGTGAAGAGGCAGAACTTGCCCTTGATGCCTTCCCCTATGTCACAAATGAGCACATTGAAAAAGACTGGGTCCAGCACCGACCCCTGAGGTACTCCACTTGTTACTTCCCTTACATCTGAAAACTTCCCATTAACTAACACCCTTTGTGTTCATCCCCTCAGCCACTTCTCCACCCATGTTGTCAGTATTCCCCCACCCGTAAGTCATTTATCTTTCTTTTAAATATACTTTTCATTCCCTTCAACAGCATTACTTGCAGAAAAACTATCCTTCAGGACCTCTGTGGATGGCGGCCATCACAGAGCACAGTGACAGGGGATTTACCCTTAGTTTCCCCCTACAACCCCTGAGGATGCTGGCATGAGGAGATATGTCTAGGCTGGCAGCTGCTGGTGCACACCTCAGCCAAACACCTATGACATCTTCACAACCCCTACACCACTAACTTGCACCTTCACGCATGCAACCACGGCTGGAACTGCTCCATCCATTTACCCATAATAAGTTAGCCAGTCACCTTATAGAATAAACCTATCTAGCATATTTTTAAATTCTAATTTAGTTTTACTAATGATGATATTAAAAGGCAGTGAGTTCCATGGGTTTACTATTCTTTGGATAAAAAAGTAAGACCAGCCTCCTGTGGGGGTCTGAGTCAAAGGCCATGCTGAAATCCAAGTACACCAAAGTATACCACATCTACTGTCTGTCCCCTTTCTTCTACCCTGGTCACCCAGTCAAACAAAGCTGACCAGATTTGTCTGGCAAGCTCCTTTCCCTCATGAACCCATGCTGCCTGGGGTCCTGTAGCCCCGTTTTCCTCCAGGCAGTCCACCAATTCCTTCCTTAGTAAAAACTCCATCATTTTCTCCTCTGCAGACATTCAGCTGACTGGATCATCCCTGTCTCAGCCTTCCTTCACCTGTTGTGTAGATTGATCATATCAGCTGTTCTCCAGTTCCCAAAGACCACCCTCGTGGTCAGCAAGCAGTCAAATATGTCTGCAAGGAGCCATGCTATCAGTTCTGCTACCTCCTTCAGCATCCTCAGATGTAACTTATTTATTTATTTAGTTACAGTTTTTGACCAGGTATGGCACCCTAAACAGTGTTTGTTTCAATATGCATCCTGCAGATGGATTGCATGGTTCGGTTTTCTTGATGGGAATGTTTTCCATCACACCAGGAAAACTTCCCTACTCTCCTGTGAGGGGAATCTCTTGTCATCTTTTCAGCAGACAAGATGGCTGACCTGGCTGAAGGTGGAGAGGATGTGAGAGATGTAGGGGAGTGAATCCCTTCCCTTAAATCCTTTGTCTCAGAGGTCAAGAGCATGTTTATGGAGAGCTCAGTGCAACAGCAATGTGATGCAGAAGACAACTTGGGTGAAGTTGCTCAGCAAGAAGAAACTGCTGTATCACAGTAGTCCATGCTTTTGGAGAAGGAGGAAGACATAAAAATGGTTCTGGAACAGAAAAAGAGACCGCTACTAAATATGGTGGCAGAAAAGGAGGCACATTTTCTATTGGAAAAAGAAAAATAGGCTAAAGCTAAAGAAAGGTCTCCTACAGAGTCTACTCAGCCTGGAACTTCAGAGGAGTCTATGGCAGTTGTTAGTTCTGATGGTTCAACATTAAAGGGAAATGCTGACAGCTGTGGCTCAGAACTGTCAGATGCTGAACTGAAACTGACAAAAACTGTGTGAGAGCAGATGACGGAGAGAGTCTGGGAGTTTTGGCAGATACTGTTTCTGTTAAGTCATCAGGTGACACTGTTTCTTTACATATATCTAGCCCAGTTGTCAAAAGTGGCTTTTTTCCTGCCCAGAAATGTTTAGAACTCAAGCCAGTATCAGCTGAAGTAGGAGTGCGGCTTAATCTGGGGCACAGTAAGAAACAAAAGAAACATCCTGGCTGAAATGGCTAAGTAAAGAGCCCTACACAGAAAAAAAAGTTCAGGGAAACTAAATAAGAGACTGAAGTTGGTGAGTAGCTAAGTTAGTTAAAACATTACTACTGAGCAGCAGCAAGAGGGCTGGGATGTGGAAGACACTCTACAGAAAGCATTGTGGATATGCAGCCCTGATGGATGCTCCTGGTTCCCAGAAAATAGAGAAAATTTAGTAGAGCAAGTGGAGTCTAGTACACCTAAAGCTGTAAGTACTGCAAAGTCTGTTGCCGCGTATGTGAGCAGTAATGACATTTTAGCCAAGGTCATGAATATAAATGGAGAAATGGTTGAAGAAACTACTGTGATTTGTGCAAAAATTAACACTACTTAGTCACAGGCCATGAACAAACTTCTAGACAGTTTTCAGAAAGATATAACAGAGTCTGTAGCTGTGGATACAGATGCTGCTGGTAACATTTCCAAGCAGCCCCCACCCCCTCCATTCAGGACAGACATGATGGTAAAGTAAGGGTGCAATCAAAGGAATAATCCTCGCAAGGAGACTCTGAAGGGGAATCCTCTGGGGAGGAAGCTGCACCTCACACTAGGAATCACCCTGAGGAACCTATACGTGAATTTAGACTAGCAGAGTTGTCTGTCGTACCAGGCGAACTGGCACAGGGAAGGAATGCTGAACAGGTAAATTACAGAGATGGTCTAGAAACATAGAAACATAGAATTTGATGGCAGATAAGGACCACTTGACCCACCCAGTCTGCCCATTTCCCTGCCTACTGGATAAGCTGCAGATCCTAGTTAACCAGCAGCCTACTTCTTCCTACCCCCATCCCCTAGAATTGCCTTATGACTGTCCCATGCATGTTTGAATTCCACCAATGTTTTGACTCACGACCTCCTCGGAAGGCCGTTCCATGCATCCACAACCCTCTGTGAAAAAATACTTCCTTAAATTACCTCTGAGCTGCCCCTCTATCTTCAAATTGTGCCCCCTTGTTCTTGCACACCTCTTTTTTTGAAAGATGCTACCCTCTTGGACTTTGTTGATTCCCTTGAGGTACTTGAAAGTTTCTATCATGTCCCCCCTCTCCCTCCTTTCCTCGAGGCTATACATATTAAGCTCCTTTAGTCTCTCTTCATATGTCTTCCGGTGCAGACCCTGCACCATTTTAGTTGCCCTCCTCTGGACAGCTTCCATCCTGTCTATGTCTTTGAGACTGGGTCTCCAGAACTGCACGCAGTACTCAGATGGGGTCTGACCAGCTGTCTGTACAGGGGATAATAACTTCCTGTTTTCTACTGGTGATGCCTCTCCCTATGCATCCCAATATCCCCCAGCCCTCCTTGCTGCCCTCTCACATTGCTTGCCCACCTTTAGGTCATCTGATATGACTACCCCCAGGTCCCTTTCCATTTTTGTTGTCGTTAGTATCTCACCCCCATTGTGTACTCTTCCCCTGGGTTTTTGTTTCCCAGGTGCATTACCTTGCACTTCTTAGCATTGAATCTAAGCTGCCATACATTTGACCATTCCTCTAACCTTGCCAAGTCCCTTTTCATCCTTTCCACGCCACCTTGTGCATCAACTCTGTTGCAGATCTTTGTGTCATCTGCAAAGAGACATACTTTTCCTTCCAGTCCCTCTGCAATGTCGCTTATAAAGATGTTGAAGAGGACTGGTCCTAATACTGAACCCTGCGGTACCCCACTAGTAACCTCCCTTTCATCAGAGCAGACTCCATTTACTATTACTCTCTGTGTCCTATTTTCCAGCCAATCTTTTATCCAGGCTGTCATCTTGGGACCCACTCCCAGGCTGGCTAACTTGTGTATTAATCTTTTGTGTGGGACTGTGTCAAATGCCTTGCTAAAGTCTAGGTAGGCCATGTCCACATCCCCTCCCTGATCTACTACTTTGGTCACCCAGTCAACGAAATCTATCAGATTTGTCTGGAATGACCTTCCTGCTGTGAATCCATGCTGCCTTGGGTCCTGTACCCCTCTGGCCTCTAGATACTCGACAATTCTTTCCTTCAGAAGTGATTCCATCATTTTCTGTACCACTGAGGTTAAACTAACAGGTCTGTAGTTTCCTGCTTCTGCCTTGCTCCCACTTTTGTGAAGGGGAATCACATCTGCCCTCCTCCAGTCCTCGGGTACCACCCCATCCTCCCATGATTTGTTAAACAGGTAGTCAGTGGTGTCACTAATTCTACCTTAGTTCTTTTAGAATTCTGGGATGAATCCCATCAGGCCCCATTGCTTTGTCCACCTTCAGTTTTAAGAGTTCTTTCAGAACCCTTTCTTCTGTAAATGGGCTGGTATCAACTTCTGTATCCAGTGTGTTTCTACTGTTCGTTCTAGGTACCCCCTTCCTTTGTAAATACTGAGCAAAAATATTTGTTTAGTATCTCTGCCTTTTCACAGTCTCCCTCTGCCCACCCCCCCCCTTTATTAAGCCTCACTATCCCTCCCTTGGTCTTCCTTCGCTCCTTGATGTACCTATAAAAGGTTTTATCCCCTTCTTAACTGAGTTGGCTATCTTTTCCTCGGTTTGGGCCTTTGCTGTTCTGACTGCCTTCCCAGCTTCCTTTTGCTTTAACTGATACAGTTCTCTGTCCTGCTCCTTCTGTGATTCCTTGTACTTCCTGAGCTTTCTTTTCTCTTGAACCTTCACTGCCACTTCCTTTGAGAACCACAGTGGTTTCTTACATCATTTAGTTTTGTTTATTTGCTTCACACAAAGGCTTGTTGCCTCTGTGATGGCAGTTTTTATTATTCCCCATTGTTCTTCCACCCCTCCTTCCTGCCCATTTGCTAGTGCATTCCTTAGGCACTTACCCATTTTGGCAAAGTCAGCCCTCCTAAAGTCCAGTACCTTTGCCTTTGTATGGCTTGACTCTATTGCTGTGTTTATTGTGAACCATACTGTTCGATGGTCGCTAGTTCCCAGATGGCTACCCACTTCTACATCTGTGAGCCTCTCTTCATCTCCATTTGAGAAAACCAGGTCTAAGATTGCTCCTTCTCGAGTGGGCTCCAATACTAGTTGTCTAAGGCATGCCCCCTGTAGGGCATCTAGAATAACTCCACTCTTCGAAGTGGCTGCGGCAACTGCACTCCAGTTAACATCTGGCATATTCAGATCACCCATCAGCAATATCTCCCCTTTTTCTGCTATACTAAGTATACTTTCTATTATTTCCTTGTCCATTTCCTCCCATGAGAAGGGTCTGTATACAACCACTATGGATTGTGGTGCCATTGCGGTCTCCAAATTTACCCACAGTGCTTCTTCTCCTCCCTGTTTTCTCTTTGTTCTGTTACTTTGATTCCTTCCCTTATGTAAGAGCTACTCCTCCTCCTCTTTTACCCTCTCTGTCTCTCCTGTAGATAGTGTATCCTGGTATGTTTATGTCCCAGTCATGGTTTTGTGTGAACCATGTTTCTGTAACTGCCACGATATCCATATGTTCCTCCTCCATCAAGGCCACTAATTCAGGAAGCTTGTTACTCGGTCTACGTGCATTGGTACTCATTGCTTTCCATTTTTTGATGGCTTTACTTTCTGTTGCAGCATCCCCCACTGACCTTTCTGCCTCGGTCTTTTTCCCATTTAGTACCCTGTTTTGTAGGGAGAGGCTGGGATTTTCCTGCTGCTTATCAGTGCCTCCCCCTTGACTAGTTTAAAAGCTTGCCAGTGAAGCATTTAAACCGATTGCTCAAAAGACTTGTTCCCTTCCTGGACAGATGCAGACCATCCTGCCAGTATAGGCTGGTGTCTCTCCAGGTGGAACCCCAGTCCCCAATGAAGCCAAACCCTTGTGCTCCACACCATTTTTTCAACCACTCATTAAACTGCATGGTGCAAAGTACCCTTGCCTCACTCATGCCATTTACAGGCAGCACCTCTGAGAAGGATACTGTGTGTGCTACTTATCTTAGGCCCCTCCCCAGTTCTACAAAGTCCTTCTGCGCTGCTCTAATCTCATATTGAGCCAAGTCATTTGTCCCTAGGTGGACAATGACATCCAGCTCAGACTCCCGTGCAGCTGTTCTCGTGATCCTAAGGATGCGCTTCCTGTCCGTACAAGCCATGGCACCGGGCAGGCACTTTACTTCAGTTTTCCCTGCTCCCTCCAGTTCTATCCCCCTAATAATTGAGTCCCCCACCAGGAGCTGCTTCCTTTCCTTGTGACATCCTCTGCCTCCTTCCTGTGGGCCTCCCTTGTGACTGGTGTCCTCAGCCGCCTTAATCTCCTCCGTGGGTGCACCCATAGGGGAGCTGTGCTCCCCCAGAATGGTGTATGGATTGTGAAGTGGAACAACTGACTGGGTGTGCCTCTGTTCCACCCTCCTCACCCTCCCTGAGCCCACTGTGGTCCAACTGCTGTGCTTTCCTTGCAACCTCTGAGGTAGTGGTGGTGGCTCTGGTGCTCCCTGGATGGGGGGGTTCCCTTCCTACCATCCAGTCTGGCCTGGGGGAAGGTTCTCTTACTGCTGTCCAGTGTGGCCTGAAGACGGGCAACTTCCTCCCTCAGGGCAGAGAGTTGTCTGAAAATAGGGCAGCATCTCAGCCTCCAGAAAGACTCCCAGAAGACTGCTGTCCCACAGCCATTACATTGCACTAGTCCCCACATGACAATGTTTTTTTTTGTGTATGTGCTTGGTTTGTTATATAGAAATGTATATATATTATACAATGTGTATTAGTATATTTTCAGTGCTGTGTGCTAGAGAGAATATGACATTGATATGCACCTTGCACTCTTGAGGAAATAATGTCAGAACCCCAGGTATAAAGGAACTATTTCCAGAGGTGGGTGGGGTGAGGGGTGGGAAGGGTCGGGCCTAAACCGTGCCCTCACAAAACAATCAGCTAAGAGCTCTGACCCACCGCTGTGATGAGTGCCTTCCTGTCTGCAAGATACTGTACACAACAATTTGACAGAGAAAATCCCCTGCTAATCAAACAAAGAAAATTCCAGACATCCAAGTCAGACACAGGTAAACCTCCCCAGCCCCAAAACAGCCTGGTGGTTTGTGCTCTGAAACCAGTCAGCCCCAAAATAAGTCAGCTGTGCTTTGAACTCTTCCTGCACTGAAAATGTTAAGCATTGTGACAAGACTGTCTTTTCCTGATAATTGTAAATTCCTTATTTCACCTTTCAGTTAGAAGCAGCCTCCACCTGCAGTATATCTGCTACAAACCAAGGACAATTGAAAGGTTCCCCTCCCTCTGTTGAGAGCACAACTCGCTTTCTTGCAAATCCTGTGTTCAGTATTGCAGCTCCCAACAAGAGATGGTTTGATTAGGAAAAATATTAGCTGTTCTGATGAGTTTGCTATAAACACTTGCTTATAACACTATTGTGCTCAGGTCTGTTACCAAAGCTATTGGCTGATTAAGTCTCTGTGATGTAATCACTTCCTGAGAAAGTTTGGAATTGCCTTTTAAGTCAAACAAACACAGAAAACAGTTTACTGTCTGGGTCAAATACACAACCTGTACCTGCACTTATTTCAGGATTTGTGACAAATGTTTCGGCCAGAGTTTAAAATCTTCCTGCACTGAAAATCTTAAGAATTGTAACAAGACTGTCTTTTCCTGACTCACCCAAATCAGGAACCAAAACTAAACAAGCACAAAGGAAATCCAAAAAACTTCTGATCATAGGAGACTCCATGATTCGGGGAGTTGATACCCATCTCCAGCCAGGGGTGATGGTCAGATGTCTCCCAGGTACATCGGCATGGAGAGACACTGACTGCATTGCTAAAATTGTTCACAAGGCAGGAGAAAACATTGATGTCCTAGTACACATAGGGACTAATGATCTCGCCAGCCGGTCAGTTGTGGAGACCAAGGAACACCTGACTAGGCTGGGTGACAAACTATCATCTATTTAGTCCGGCATCTCCTTCTCTGAGATCCTGCCAGTCTGGGAGAGGGGAGCAGATGGACGGAAGGTCAGAGAAGGGGAGATAGGGGAGCTAAACACGTGGCTTAAGGACTGGTGCCAGGAAAAAGGACACAGATTTGTAGGGAACTGGCAACAGTTCTGGGAGCGAGAAGTTCTTTAAATTTGATGGACTGCATCTGACTAAAGAGGAGTCAGTGCATTGGGGCAGAAGTTTGACATCTTTGCAGAATATTTAAACTAGCAAATGGGGAGAGGGGTGCAGCACCCCATACGTCGAATGGGAAGAACACCCCTTCCCCCTCAGCTAGTGGTCAAACAGGAATTCAGCATGTTTGCCGTTCATTTTGCATCACCAGGTAAGAAAAAAGGTTTGTCTCCCCATACGACGCACAGGGGTAATGCCAAACTTCACCCAACAACTAACACACCAAAATCTGGCCAATGGAAAATCATGTACTCAATGCTCACAGCCTGGAAATAAGATCCCAGACCTGCAGGCAATAATGTCAGAGGCTAAACTGGACATAGTAGCAATTAGTGAGACGTGGTTTACCAGTAACCACACTTGGGAGACTTCAGTACCTGGCTATGTATTGTTCAGAAGAGACCGAGATGCAAAAAGGGGGGGAGGAGCGGCCCTGTATGTTAATGAAAATATCAAAGCTACAGAAATTCAGAATACACATAAGGAGCCAGAAGAACTGTGGGTCACCCTGGAAACAGGAAATGGGACAGCCATAAGAACTGGGGCTGTCTACAGGCCCCCAGACCAGAGGACATAGATACATTACTGTTAGAAGATATACAAAACATGACAGCTAAAGGGAGGTTCTGATAATGGGAGACTTCAACATGCCAGATACAGATTGGTCAATACCAGCAGGAACATCTGCCAGAACTAGACACATAGTGGATTCCCTGCAGGGGAGGGCCTCAAACAACTGGTACAACAACCCACAAGAGACAGGGCTATCCTATATCTAGTACTGACTAACAGGAAATGATCACAGATCTCCAGGTTGAAGGTCACCTGGGGCCAGTGACCATCACATGGTATGGTTCAGTTTGGCTACTACATCTAAATCATCCCATTCCAAGGCAAAAATATGGGACTTCAGAGGGCTGACTTTGATAAGATGGCCTACAGAGTTGTTAGCCCTGGCAAAAGAAACACAGGTGAGGGGGTACAGGCAAAGTGGGCAAGCATTAAGGATGCAATACTTGAAGCAACATCCCATTGTGTTAGACAGAAAAAGGAAGTGCAAAAGAAGAAGGAAACCACTTTGGTTCTCAAATACAGTAGCAGAAAAGGTCAGAGCCAAAAGGCTGGCCTTCAAGAAATATAAAGGGAACACAGCGGGATGAAGATAGGAGGCATACCAAACTGCCCTAAGGAAGCAGGTAAGGCAGTAAGGCAGGCAAAGTCCCAAACTGAGAAACACTAGCATGAACAGTAAAAGAAGGTGAAAAGACTTTCTATAGATACATTAGTGAAAGGAGAAAGTCCAGAGGGGTATTGCTGCTTAATGGAGAAAAGGAGCATGTGAGGAGGAGGACCCCTGTAAAGGCATCTATCCTAAATAGATACTTTGCTCAGTATTTACTGAAGAGAAAGCAGGACAGGCCCACAGCTCAGCATCATGGACACAGGGAGGGAGGTGAGCACTACTCCCTTCACAAAAGAAAGGGTCCTACAAGAGCTTGCTAAGCTCAGGGTGGATAAGGCAATGGGACCTGATGGCATACATCCCAGGGTACTTAAGGAGCTAAAGGAGGAACTAGCAGAGCCATTAGCAGAGTATTTATGAGTCTCTGAGCACAGGAGAGGTCCCAGAAGACTGGAGAAGGGCTCATGTGATCCCGCTCCACAAGAGTGGTAGCAGGGAGGAGGCGGGGAACTACAGACCAGTCAGTCTTACCTCAGTAGTGGGCAAGATTATGGAGGCACTCCTTAAGGAAAGGATAGTGCAACATCTGGAATCCATAGGGGCACAAGATCCAAGACAGCATGGGTTTACAAAAGGAAGGTCCTGTCAAACTAATCTCATAGATTTCTTTGACTGGGTAACCAGAGTGGTGGACCAAGGGGGAGCAGTTGATGTTGCCTACCTTGACTTCAGCAAAGCTTTTGACACTGTTCCACATAGAAGATTGATAAATAAGCTGGGTATGGCTCAGAATTGGGTCGAAGTTGGTCAACTGGGTGGCAAACTGGTTGGCGGGCAGAAAACAGAGAGTGGTGGTAAATGGTATACAGTCAGAAGAGATGCAAGTCACAAGTGGGGTACCTCAGGGATCAGTCCTGGGGCCAGTCCTCTTCAACATCTTCATTAGTGACCTTGCAGATGGACTAGAGGGTAAGGCTTGTCTGTTTGCAGATGACACCAAGATCTGCAACAGAGTAGATGATCCAGATGGGGTGGGCAGAATGAGAAGAGATCTGGATAAACTAGCAGAATGGCAGAAGAGTGGCAACTGGGATTTAATGCAAAGAAGTGCAAAATCATGCACATAGGGAAGAGAACCCTGAAGCCACCCTATAGGCTGGGAGGGAGTTGCTAGCAGTCACAAAGGAAGAAAGAGACTTGGGCATCATCATCACTGATGACCTAAAATCATCAACGAACCTCTAAAGCAGTAGGTGAGAGCTAGGGGGGGTGGGGGTGTATTAGTAGGGGTATCACAAGTCGCTAAGAGGGAGGTAATAATCCTCTGTACAAGACACTGGTTAGGCCCCATCTGGAGTACTCGCGTGCAGTATTGGAGGCCACACCTTCACAAGGACATTAACCAAATTGAGGCAGTCCAGAGAAGGGCAACCAAAATGGTGCAGGGACTGCATCAGAAGACATATGAGGACAGATTAACGGAGCTCAATATGTATACCCTTGAGCAAAGGAGGGAGAGAGGTGATATGATCGAGGCATTCAAACACCTTAAGGGCATAAACAAGGTGAAAGAGTCTAACATGTTTAAATATAAGAAAAATAGCAGGACAAGAGGACACAGCATGAGATTAGAGGAGGCCGATTAAGGGGAATGTGAGGAATTCTTTTTCACAGAAAGGGTGGTGGATGCATGGAATGGCTTACCACAAGAAGTGGTGGCTATGAATACAGTGCAGGGCTTCAAACGGGCATGGGATAGGCATAAGGGAGCAATACAAATGACTATGAATAGATAGGCCACTGACAGAGCAAAGGCCAAAGGCACATTTATAAGGTAGAAAAAGAAATGGGCAGACTGGATGGGCCTTGCAGTCCTTATCTGCCGTCAACTTCTATGTTTCTATGTTTCTATGATAATTGTAAATTCCTTATTTCACCTTTCAGTTAGAAGCAGCCTCCACCTGCAGTATATCTGCTACAAACCAATGACAAGAACTGCCACCTCATAGGGCGTATGTGATTTGTGATATGCTGAAAAATTCTATGGCTTTTGAATTATGTGCTGTAATACATGTTTCTCGGAAAACACCGTTTGATGTTAGTTATTTATTTATTTGGTAATCAGGTAAATACACTGGCAAAAAATGCCTTTTTCAGGCATGACCCAGGTGCTTTAGTACAATCAATAATAAGTAAAACAATCAGTACGTACAATACAAAAAGATACAAATACAAACTGATTTCACAAAATAATTTACACATAACAACCACAACCATTAAGCGTATGATAAAAATCTTTAAAATTCTTCATAAAAACAGGAATAGTTTTGGAATCTTTTATAGGAGGAGGAATTGTATTCCAGAGTGCAGAGGCCTGGTAACTGAAAGTACGCTGTCCCACATTTGTTTCAGCAATGGAATTTTAAGATGATTTTTAGAAGCTGACCAAGATGAGGGTATATTAACAAATACAAGCTGATCAACAAAATAAGTTGGAACCTTAGTATGTAAAGTTTTCATTATTAAACTAGTGAGTGTCAACTTGGATTTCAATTCTAGTTGTAACCAGTTTAGAATATTTAGTGAGTGACAGTGATAGACTTTACTATTATTTCCAGATGCAAATTTGTCAGTCTTGTAGTAAAGTGAGTACTTCTATTGTAACACTGACTTATTAGCAGCATCAATGACCAATGAGCCATATTCCAACAAAGAAAGTGAGTTTGACTGTATGATTTTAATTCTGGTTTCAGGTGTTAAATATTTTCAAATTCGACACAAAGAGCTGAGCATTTGATGAATAAGATTGGTTGTTTTTTTACTGTGAAAATTGAAAGTGAGAGTGGAATCCAAGTGTACTCCCAAATACTTAAAACAATCCACTTTCTCTAGACAGACACTATTGCCAGCTTCAATGCAAAAAATGTTGAACAAGGTTTTTCAGTTTTAAATTAGTATGGAATAGCACTAATTGGGTTTTTTGGAGGTTTGAAACCATTTTTCGTTAGTAAACCATGATTGCAAATTTTTAAAACTATGACCCAAAACATGATTAAATTTCATTAATGTCCTTGCTTTGACATATAATACTGCATCATCTGCATAAAGAAGAACATGTGCAGGTTTACAGACCTCTGGCAGACTGTTAATATAAATGGTAAACAGGAGCGGTCCCAAGATGGATACTTGTGGGTCTGCACTGCAATTAGGGTTAACTCTGGAAACAATATTTTCAGTTTTAACCATTTGATTTCTGCCATTTAAGTAGTCTTCAAACCAAGCTAAAGCAGGGGAACCTAGGTCAAGTTCAGATAATTTGTTAGTGAATACATCCTGGTCAACCAAGTCAAAGGCCTTGGTCAGATCCATGTATACAGCGTCAGTCACCATACCCTGATCCATTTCATGGTAAATGGTGTCCTTGAACCTGACCTAAGCCATTTTGGAGCAATGATGTTTCTGAAAACCGTGCTGCTCCCTACATAGCAAGCCTTACTGCTCAATTAATTGGTTGAGTATGCACGATCTTCTCCTGTAGCTCAGCTAGTGCAGATAGAATTGAAACAGGGCTATATTTTTCAAGCAATTTTTTTTAACCTTTCTTATATAATGGAACAACTATTGCTTTTTCCATAAATTAGGAACAAAACATGTTGTAAAGGATAAATTGAATATTTTAGCTTCAGGGTATGCTGTGGGGGTGGGGGGGTGGCAGCCATCTTGAGAAACTTAGGTGTTAACTCATCCAAACCTGTAGATTTATCTATTTTTAAGGAAGAAAGGAGTTTGAAAACTTTCATAGGTGTAACCCTTTTAAGATTAAAATGGGGACGATTTAAGTCACATGGTGTCATATTCGAATTAAGTTCACAATGCCCACAATTCAAGTCACAGAAAAAAAAATAGTACCACAATAGGTCAGAAGACAATGTTAGCATTGAAGGGGACAGGAAATCTGTGCTAACTGGCAGCAGTTAGTAATGTTCCTAGTAAGAGAAATATTAAACTTGCCTCCAAATGAACCATATTTAACTGTACCTTAATAAACATTGATGTGAAAAAATGTGTTTTCAATTGTTTTCTTTTTATGAACAACATTCTTAACAGTTCTTTTCCTGGAACCAGTAATTTGGAGTGTTTACTATGTCACGGTTTGAGTACAGAATGCTAAACATGAGCTATTGTCCTATCAGAACCATGCCTAGAGTTCTTTCCTCAAACTGTGACATAGTTAAAACTCCATATCACTGGTTCCATGAAGAGAACTGCAACAGAACGCTGCCCATAAAAACAAAACAATGCAAAATACAGTTTTTCATATAACTTTTTATTCAGGTACAGTTACATATGGATCATTTCGGCTTATGAATATCATTTTTGTAAACTTGAAACATTATAGACAATGACCAATTAGAAATAATTTCCTGTCCTCTTTAACAAAGAGTTTACAGATTGACAACATTTTTTTTCAATCACACAGGTTCTATGTCTGTTGAGTTTTGAAGTACTGACTTTTTGCTTTGAATATTTTTTGCTTGCATTTATTATGGAAAAATCTATATGCATTCCAATCTGAATAGAGTTTAGTTAACTTGAACTTATCAGCAGCAGCATCTGTTTTATGCATTAGGTTAATGATGTCACAGGTTATGCAATTAGAGCTTTTCTGCTTAATTCTACATTTAAGTTACAGTGCTTGTTTATTCAGTACTCAGATATGAAAAAAATCTAATCCGAAATTTACATTGGGTATTGCATCTAAGTAGGACCAGATGGATTAATCACTCAGCGAAGATGACAAATCAAAATTTGAAGAGTTCCAGTGAGTGATTAACCTAGGTAAAGGATTTTTATAAGTACTGTTATGCCATAAGCAGTGTGTGGCAAGATGGTCACTAATTGAATCATACAAAACTCCTGAGTGCAAAATTCTTTCAATCCTTTTTAATAAGATCAGGTTAATTAAAGAGTGATTGCCAGATTTGACATTAGCCCTAGTTGGTGATAATATAATTTGTTTTAAATTAAGAATGACCTTGTATTGAGACTCATTAGTTAACCAATTTAAATAAAATATCCTAATATAATCAATTTGGAATGACAAAGCTTACTAATCATATGTGAAAATTCCTGCAGCCCTTCTAGTCCCACTTTAGGTGGGTTATAAACACAACATACCTTCAGATTTTTGGGATCCAATTTAATTTGAAACAACAGCCATTTACAATTGGAGCTGGCTATATAATGAATATCAAGTATTTTGGCATTGAAATGACACCCTTTTATCACTATAAAAGTTAAGCACTTGTGTGTTTGAATTAGGTTCACTGTGACGAAGCCTGGCAGGGGCAAGGAGAAATGTTAGTTTCAAGGCGGCTTAGCCGTGGTCGTGATTTGCTCACCATATGTGAGAGAACTGTATACTTTATGTAAAATAAAAAGCACTTGAATGCAGTTTTGAGAGTCCTGGTGTTTTGCTGTTGCTGTGGGTGCTTTTTCTCCTACTGCCTTGCCTTGTGTTGTTTCCATTAAGCACTGCAGCGTGGATCCTGGTGCGCCGACTCTTCTATGCTTTTGTTTTGCCATTATTGGAGCACAGGTTTCTTTGAATAGGAAAGTAAAAACAGCCAGTGCCTACCTGATATGTGGTAAGATATCTCCAGTTTCCATATCTGCATTTGTGCCACATCTCACTCTGTATTAGTGACTGGCAGAATACTTCATTCCTGTTTTAAATTTGGTGATATTTTACACGCAGAAAACACTTCCTGGAAGACAGCCATTCAAGAAGAAGCTACATCTGTCACGACTTAGAGTGCCCCGATTGTTGGATTTACCTCTATGATTTTCTCTGGGACAGGAGATGGAAACCTCATTTTGGAGCAGAACCAACACCTGAATTCAACAGCCATGGAACCAGAAGTTCAAACCATCTTGTGAAATCTTGAAAAGCTTGTCCTCAAATGTAGGTGCATGTTTTGGCACAAGACAACATTAGAGGCTTATTTATCTGTTAAAAGAGTACCATGTGGCCTATGTATTTTACAAAAACTGGTGCATGGTACAGATGATACTGATTCCATGCTCAAATTGCACCAAAACATGGAAACGGCCGCCTTGAAAAATTTTTTAACTTATTCTTGCACATGCTAAGCCTGCTCATGACCAGCTAACTTTAAATATTGCTAATGCTGTATCCCTGTTAAAAACATGAGTGTCTGTAGAAGAATTTGAAAAATATAATAAAACCCTGTATGACAACGTCTCTTGTTATGACATTCAACTTAAAAGACAGAAACAGAAAAAATTTACGAGAGACAAGAATGACTACACATTTGATAGGGTCTGTGATTGGCACACTAAGAGCCAAATGCCAGAACAACTCAAACTCATACAAAAATGAACTACAGGGGCTGATGTGAGAGAAGGGGATTCAAATATTGTGCTTGACTATACCACAAGTCCGTCTGATATGGGCAGTTCAGAAACTGACCCTTTAGTGGAGGAGGACTTGGGGGATATACATCAGAGTTCTCCCCACACATGGAAACAGAGCACCCAGAGTGGCAAACAGGTGACCAGATTTGAGGATACTTACCAGCCCTGGGGAAGAGGAGGATGGGATGGGGGTATGCGGGTGGCGTGAAAGAAAAAAAAGGATAGATTATTACTACGAAAGTATTTCACAAACACCTCCTCATCTCTAAGAATAAAACCTCACCCCCATTGTGAACCTTTCCAGACATGTTTTAACAGCTGAGGAAGAAGAAACACTCAGCAAAGGTTTATCCTTTTCTCAAACAGCGGACATTGATTTTTTTACAACCTGTGTGGACCTACATAAATTTGCGAGAAACCTTACCTTTAAATGTCTTTATTCTGAAGAAAATACTAATAATGGTAATGTTGAAACAGCTCAGGATAACCAAGTGACAGTTAAAGCTAGCTCTCAGTACTGGCCAATACTTTATCCCGTAGTATCCACATTCATTGAAAAATGTGAACTAGATTTAGAATGATTATGTACCAATACAGCAGAGTTTGGTCCCTCTTAATTGTAGTAATGCTGAAATCAGAGCTATTAAAGAGCTAGCAACTGACAAAGAGGTAATAGTGAAACCCACCGATAAAAACCGGGCTATTGTTATAATGAATGTTGAAGACAATACTGCAGAGGTTTTAAGACAGTTAGGAGGAGACATCAACCAGATCCAAGAGCAACCTACACAGGAAGTCGTAAGGGGTAGGACCAGCAGCAGGATCCAGCACAGCAGTAGGATGTAAACAGGAAGGCAGGCATCATCGACTCTTTGGCTCCCTGGTCATCCTGTAACCAAGGAATTGTTTCCAGCAGACAGTCATGCATCCTACTATGTCTTCTGCATCCAGTACTCAATCTACAACAGTAGGCTTGGAACTTCAGGAGTCTTTATCAGTAAATAATAATGAAACTTCAGGTGATCACTTATCAGATACTGATTTTTATGTTACGGTAAACAGGAGCTGCATTTCTATATTTGAACAAAAGAAGAGAAAGAAAAGAAAGAAAAGAAAAAAAAAGAAATGTGGTAGCCATGTTAGTCCAGTCAACAATGTAGAGAGAAAAACAACAAATATGTTGCAGGTGATACCTTTTATTGGACTAACAAAATTTTTTCTAAGACTAGATTTTGAGAGACCTGAGGAAGAGGATTTTGTCTCTCGAAAGCTAGTCTTAGAAATAATTTGTTAGTCTGATAAAAGGTATCACCTGCAACATATTTGTTGGATTTTTTGTCTCTATATTTAAACAAAAAATCAATGATTCACTAAGCACTGAGTTCTTGAAGGGGTATATCACTGATACAATGTTCAGGGCCATGACAGTAGCCCACCCCAATTTTCCCAGAATATATATCCTAAGATACATAAAGGCCTAGAAAAACCTCCAGGCAGGCCAATAATTTCGGGCAGGGGTGGCTCATTGAACACCTTTCCATGTTTATTGACCTGCTTTTGCAGCCATTAGTTAGGAATCTATAATAATATATACGTGATTCCACGGAAACAGTTAACCCTATGGAGAATCTACACATGGAAAATAATTTTTTTTTTTTGCAACAGTAGATGTCAGTTCTCTGTACACTATTTTTCCCCATAATGAAGGTTTGCAGGTTCTGGAATTTGTTTAAAACACTAGAACTGAAGAATGACAGGTAGAGGTGTCAACAGATTTTCTGGTAGATCTTGCTAAAAGTGTTTTGACTAGTACTGTTTTCATGTTCCAGAACTCACTGTACCTACAAATCAGAGGTATGGTGATGGGAGCCACTCTGGCTTCCTATTACACTAACCTGTTTGTTGGCAAATAAGAATCTGAGCATCTGTACATTACCACCACAAATCCATTTTTCCACCTAGTCAATTTGTGGTGGTGCTTTATTGATGATATTGTTATCATATGGAAGGGCAGCAGAGAGGAGTTTGAGGCTTTCATACAATGGATGGAGAGTACCAGTATTTGCCTAAGGTATAAATACAGTATACATCCAAATGAAATTACCATTCTTGACCTAAAAGCTTATCGTAACCAGCATGGGGAAATCTGTACAACATTATTTCAAAATCCACTGATCGCAACAGCTTGTTGTGCTGAGAGCTGTCACCCCCCCCCCCGCATGTCAGATTCAATATTTCTTAAGGCCAACTTGTTCGTACATTAAGAAACTGTACTGAGAAGGAAGAGTACATATCTAAGCACAATATACAGGTTAAAATGTTCAGAGATGGAGGATACAGCAATAGGAGCATATTAAATGCTATTGAGAACACAGATGGCATTTGGAGGGCACAGGCTCTACAATATAACGAACAAAGAAGGGAGAATAACTACACATGCCTGTTTGTTGCAGCATATTTATCTAGAGCAAATATGATCAGGGACATTATCATATGTAACTGGTTTGTATTTGAGTTAGAACCAGCACTTCATAATATTGTGGAGGAGGCTCCATGTGTGGTATTTAGAAGGTGTAAGACACTGAAAGATATGATGGTGTCCAATATTATGCCAGGACCAGAACCAGACAGAGCACATTTATCCCTCCCCCCAACCCCACTGGGCACCCACAGATGTGGAAGATGCACTTATTGTAATTATGTGCATACATGTAAAATGTTTCCCATCCTAGAACAGGCCAGATAGTTAATATTTGACCTTTTATTACCTGTAACACCAAAGGAGTTGTTTACCTCCTGAATTGTAGCTGCGGCTCCTACTACATTGGATGTACAACTTGTAGTTTTAAACAAAGAATAGGGGAGCATGTACTGGCATTGGTTAAGGGAGATGAGACCTATGCCATAGTAAGACTTAAACCTACTGGAGTATACAACATTAGTTTTATTGGTATTAAAGTAGTTACAGTGGATGCCAGAGGGGGTAACATTGAAAAAATGATAGGTAGAAGATAGAGCTTTTGGATTTTTGAACTAGGGGCAAGAGGCACCAATGGCATGAATGAAAGCATTGATTTAGTATCCTTTTTAAAAAAATTAGTTGCTAAGAAAAAGGCGAAACTCTTTTGACATGCCAAAAAGTAGTTGAATTAACAATAACAAAGTTTGAGAGTCACACCTCAGTCCTGAGATTTGCACACTGAGATTAAGATAAGTGCCTGAGTTAAAGCACAATGATATACAGGAAGGGACACCAGTGTAAATGAGTATTCAGCTTTTAAAAAAAATGTAATAAAGCAATAACTGGCGACCATGCCCCTCTGTATGTCTGATGGTGCTAACCCATGAAACATGATTGTAATTTAGAATCAAAGAAATATTGTAAGTTTTGTATAAGAATGGTGTATGTAGAAACATATAATTTTTAAAGATGTAGCCTCCCATGATGGAATGCCACTGATTGACTGTAATATCACATGATACCCTTTCATCACTATAAATGTATAGCACTTGTGTGTTTGAATTAGATTCACTCTGACAAAGCCTGGCAGGGGCCAGGGGAAACATTAGTTTCAGGGTGATTAGCTGTGGTCGTGATTTGCTCACTATAGGAGAGAGGACTGATCACTTTATGTAAAATAAAAAGGACTTGAATATAGCTTCGAGAATCCTGGTATTTTACTGTTGCTGCAGGTGCTTTATGTTCTACTGCCTTGCCTTGTGTCGTTTCCATTAAGCACTGCAGTGTTGATACCGGTGCTCCGACCCTCCTCAGCTTTTAGATTTAAAGAACAAAGATCTATACAACAGATAACAATTCTAACTAGACAGAAACTGTATTTACAAATTGTACATACTTGTTTTAATATCTCTTTGGTTTTGAAAAATTGTCCTTCTGGGCAGGAATAAGAAGTGATATAGCAGCTACAAAACAGACAGCTTCCTAAATATCTGTGGGATGCCACATAGGTAGGAATTTATGGAAGAATGGCAGTTAAAGATTCTTTTAAACACAAAATAAATTGAAGAAAAGTACTGCCCCATAATAAACTGTAAGGACATTATGGAAATTCAGTCACATTTGCTCTTAGAATGCTCTTTTTTGGGACGGCTAAAGCCTGAGGTTCAATGTGGGGGAATAGCTCCTCCCACATTCAAAATAAAAGTCAGCCAATCCCTACAGCTCTGCTTAGTGTATTGTGAATTCAACGCTTCCTGCATTCACTTCGACTCAAGCCCTGTGTGTCGGCACCTTCTCTGTACTGTTGTTTCCTGCAACTGCTGGCTGGTGAGGCTGGGCTTTTTCCGTTTGTCCCCCACCCATTCCCTGTTTTGTCTTCCTCCTTCTTTTGCCTTTTGCTCATTGTGCCCCTCCTGTCCCCACTCCCATTTGTCACCCCATCCGTCACTCCTGTTCTCCCTGTCCTTGTATTTTCCTTGCGTTTTCCTGCTTGTCCCACCCCCATTCTGATTTTCCTTCCTTTACCTGGTTTTGTCTCCTTCAGGTTTTAGCTCCTTTGTCCCATTTGTTTCTCTTTGGACCCTCCTCTCCAGCCACCAATGCCACTTCATTTCCTTGCCTGTGCTTCCTGGGTGTGTTGTCACTCGCCAAGCTTGGCTTTCCTGCTGTGTTACTATGGTTACCATGTATAACTACAACACTGCCAACTTGTCTTTTCTCGCTAGGCATTTCATATTTCTTTTGTACAATCCAGCCATTTAAACAGGAAGAAACTGACTTTCACACCTTGAACTTTCATCCAATGGCCCTGCTATTACTATCGTTTTGTATTCCCATTTTTATGGACCTATATTGAACCTGCTATTGCCGCAGTGAGACTGCTGTGGGTGGAGCTCCAGTCTACACAGTATTGCATGGCACCAAACATTCTGTTGAGTTTTCTTTGGGCAGATCATTTCAGTCTGAAGACTCCAGCAGTGTGCAGCAGTCGGTCATGGTCCTTATTCAATCTTGCTGCTTCAATTCAACCATAATAGTATGCTATGTTCTGACTGTGCTTCACTTGAAACTGTTCGATGGTTAATTCATATACATGGTCTATCTCTCTCCTTTGCCTCCTTCTATGGAATCCTGCAGTCCCTGCCTACATCCTGATGCCTTTTTTTTCGGACCTACCATTGACTCATTCTCATTCCTCTCCCAGACCAGTATGCTGAAGTATGCCATTGAAATCTGTCTAGCCATCCATCCCTCTATATACAATGCTACAACAGCTTTAAAATAAGCGTTCCAAAAGACATCACAATTCCATGACAAATTGAGAATTCCTACTGTATAAGAATTGGGGCTAATATAGCTACATTGACTACTTGTTTGGAATACACCATTGCTTTATTGTTCTGAAAATGATTTAATCATATTATGCAGGACAGATTCATAACCTTGGTTAATTTATACTACATGTCTCTGTTCCAGGATCCAAGAACAGATTTCTACCCTCCACTGCTTTACTTGGTAATGGTGTTGTTTAACTGCCACAACTTGCTCTCCATGTTACCAGAACTACTACTTCCATATTTCATTTCCAGTTTTTCAACTATCTTGACTCCTGTGCTTGTGTGCACTGCATGGACCACTGCAGCTTTCATTCCCAGTGTGGTGTCTGTGGGGGTGGTGCCTCAGAACCTGGTCTCTGAGGATGTTGGGGTTCATGAGTCTCTCTCACCTGCAACCATCTTCCCACTTCCCTGCTATGGTGGGCCTCCTCCATCTGCTGCTGCTGGACGTTCTGCTCTCCAATTCCAGTCTGTTCTGTCAAACTACCCTATTCTGTCCTTCTGACAGTCTCCATCCCCACCTCTGCCTGGAGGGGCACTGAGCGAAGGTGGGCTAGCTTGTCAGCTGGAGCTGGAAGCCAGTTCCTTGTTTTATTTTCTACCATGATTCCTTCATTCCACAGTCTCCATCCCTAGCTTTGCCTAGAGTGGTATTGAGAGAAGGAGAGCCTTCCATGTATGCCGGGGATGGGAGCTTGTTCCTCGTATTCTATTCATACCATCATTCCATCATTTTGCAGTCTCTGTTCCCAGCTCTGCCTAGAGGGGTTTCAAGCAATGGCTGGCTTTTCCTGTCTGCTAGGAATGGGAGCCTGTTCCTTGTATTCAGTTCCTGCCATTCTTCCATCGTCTGCCATCCTGCAGTCTCCTTCCATGGATCCATTTCTCTGGATATTGCTGCATCTGTGAATTTACTCTGGAGCCCTTTGAGTGTGGGTGGACCTGCCTGACATCCTAGAACTAGGAGTTTGTTTCTCTCAACATCTCACTGCCCTATTTCCTCTTCAGCCTGCATCATTCATTGTCCTTCCAAGCAATCAGATAGAGAGTAAATTACAAATAGCATTTGATGAACTGTAAAACTTCCTAGCCTTATTGAAACTCATTTTGAACCAAAAAAAAATCTCAAACTAAGTATTTTCAGAGAAAAATTGGTAGTGATCAGTCTGAGGAGCTTTTGCAGATAAAAACTATGGATGGCCACATTTTAGAACAAGTAGACTGTTATAGATATTTGGGAGTTTCTTTTGACTGTTCTCTAAAATGGGATAAACATATAGAACATTTGATAAAAACAATTAATAGATGTATGGGGGGCACCATATAGGATTAAACGTTGCACTACAAATGAAATTAGAAGCCATTTAATAAATGTTACAGTAATTTAATTACTAGATTATGGAGACTTGGTATATATGTGGGCTAATTTTACATTACTAGGAAAACTGGATATTGTTTATAATAAAATGGCATGATATATTACAATGGCACCAAAAAGGACACATAGGGAGGACTTGTATAACGTGCTAGGATGGTATAAATTAGAGGATAAGATGTTTTTGCATGTACTGCTGTATATGGAAAAATGTTTTTCTGATAAACTACCTGGATATATAAAAGATCGTTTGCAGGAAAGAAGAATACAATCTAGCCTTAGAGCAGCAAGAGGAATAGAATATTTGCCACCAAAATACAATACGAAATTGGGAAGAGGAAATTTTTTTCACAACGGTCCATCCTTATGGAATGTATTGCCAGTTGAGATTAGAATCCATGATGTTAAGAGAAGGACAAGACAGATTAAGAACTGGTTTGAGTTAAGGAAGTTAAAGGTATTTTAAAGGTTATATGAAGGATATTTGGTATAGTGTGATTAAGTATGAGATAGTGCAATATTATATGGTATCCTATATATGTTTCACTGAGGCTCAGTCTGATTGATATAGATTGCTGTACAGTGAACTCTGTATTTATTTAATACTGTATGTGGAATTGTCCTATGTTGGTTTTCCATTATCTAATAATATGTGACGGAACTATAACTGTAATTTATATATGGAATTTTAATGGATCTTACTGGAAGCGAGTTTCGACTCAGCTGAGTAACCAATTCATTATTTATAATGAATACTTTGTTTTATTACTACTACTTACAATTACCTCTCCAGCATCCAGTATTAGTTCATCAAAGTACTTACAAAAGTGCAATTTTCTGCTCAAAGTGATTGGATCGAAGGTGCCCCCCCCACGGGCAGATGGTCGCAAGGCCCAGACTACTGAAGCCCTCCCTCCAGCACAGCACAGAACAGCATAGCAGGTACAGATCTCAGCACCTGTAACCAATGCTGCATTGGGCAGTACCTGCTGCCTCTCTGTAAGCAGAGGAGAGTAGTTTTGGCACCCATTTTTCTGTATTTGAAAAATGGAATACCTTACTCTGTGCTAGGAGAAAGAGCAGATTTGTCACCCTTTTCTTACGTTTGAAAATTGGATTCCAGCACTCTTCATTTAGAACAGTCTTGGACTCCTGCTAGCTTGATTTTCTGTCAGTGTACAAGTTTACTTTAATTAATTATTTGTAAATTACACTGCGTGTTACCTGCAACCCAAATTTACTCTAAATATTTGAAAGTTACACTACTTGCCAAAGGAGTGTAGGGTTTGTTGTTTGAATGGTGCTATTTCTTTCCCCCACTAAAATCCTGCTCAAACCTAGTGTGCCTTAGAGGGCTACAGTCAGGGTAGCTGTTAAAAAGTGACTCTTACAAGGAACTGTTTTAAAGCAGGATGGTCTAACTTAATTACCAGCAAACCTCTCTGCTGAACTGTAGACAGAGTTAATGTAAGCAGGAGTGTTTAACTTGAGTTTGGCTGCTTTTCACTGACTTGCTGCTCGAGTGCTTAATAGCTGGTCTCTTTGAGACTTAATTCCAGCTTTAGTTGCTCCAAATTCCCTAACGAGCTGTTCCCCTCCCTTTTTCTTACACCCCCTCCTCCTAGCAGTAGCAAAAGGCCCTTACCTGTTTATAACAAGTGTATCTCCTGTCCTCTCCTCAGATTTCTGCTCGAAGTGATTTCTGCTCAAAGTGATCGGATCGGAGGCGCCACCCCCCCATGGGCGAACGGTCACGAGGCCAGACTACTCAAGCCCTCCATCCAGCACAGCACAGGACAGCATAGCAGGTATGGATCTCAGTGGCTGGAACCAACACTGCATTGGGCGCTACCTGCTGCCTCTCTGTAAGCAGAGGAGCCCCACTGACACTGCATGTCGACTTCCCACCGGCCCCACCACCACCCTTGGTTGGCTCTCCCTTATATAGGGTTTGAGTGTGAGAGTGAGGCTGAGTGCTGAACCAATCAGCCTACTTCTCCATTGGCAGCTTATAGCCATCAGCCACTTGAGGCAGCATTCCTTCTCTATTTTCCTCTCTTACCAACTCTATTAAAGCACCAACAGAGGCTTACTCCTGTTGCTCAGCTTTGTACTGCTTCTTCAACTATCCTTGTATACCTACTGTTCTCTATACTGCTTCTCCCTTTAGTGCTCCACCTGTCATGCCTACATTCTCTCTTTTCTCACTTTCTTCTACCATACAGCTTCAACACAGTGCTATAAGAGGCAACTTCCTCTGCATCTGCAAACCCTGGCTTCTCTCCTTGCCCTCAGCTCACTATTTCTGGCCCTAGATTGTCAACATAATCTTCACCTTAGTCATTCTCCTCTACCAGGGACTGTCCAATCCTTCGTCCATGGTTCAACCTGCTGACACCACCCCCACACAACTTCACCTCCCACCTACTCTCCCATTCTCTATAGCTCACTTATCCAGTCCCCCTTTGCATCTTCCAGTTGTCACCTTCCACCACCACCCGCCATGTCAATTTACACTCCTCTCCTTCCCTTCTCTCTCCTCCCTGGCCATTCCCTGTTCAAGTGACAAATCTGTTAAGAAGCATCACTCCAATACCAGCAAGCAGCATGTGCTTGCACTCAGCAGAATACTTGCCCTTCTGCTTGTGATCTCAGGCAATGTGCACCCCAACCAAGGTCCCCTCTCGCACAAGCCTAGCACCTCACATCACGGTCTGACAATGGCTTCTATGAACATCTGCAGCTTGCCTAAGAAGCTGGCACCTCTACAGTGCTGGATGCTGCAGCATCAACCAGATGTGCTAGCTATCACGGAAACCTGGCTGTCAAAGAAAACTCCTGACACCTCTGTTACACTACCAGGCTTCACGCTTCTTAGAGCTGACAGAGTTGGCAAACGAGGAGGGGGGATATGCATTTTACATCCGTGACTCCCTGTTATGCCATAACCTACTGGCTCCTTCCCTGGATTGCGGGACACAAGCCCTGACAATAAAACTCACACCAGACTCCTCCAGAGCCCCTATTACCATTACCATGGTCTACATCCTACCAAGAAACCAAGCAGCAGCCTCTCAATCCATGGCCAATTATATCTCTAGCTTCCATCCCAAAATCATGCACATTATAATAGGGGATTTTAATGTGAACTGGCTGTCTAGCTCAGCCTCCCCTATGAAAGGCACCCTCTCTGCCCTAGACCTGATCCAGTTAGTTAATCAGCCAACCAGGGTAAATCCCAGAACTGGATCTAGCACACTGGTCGACCTACTACTCACCAACCGTCCAAACAAAATTTCTAATTTGGTTGTTCTTCCAGATTCATTAAGCGACCACTCCCGATCATCTTCACCTGGTCATGTCCATGGCAAATACCACAACCTAACAACTGTTCCCCGCCATCACTTCCTACCAGGTGGCCTCACTAAACTAAGGAGATACCTAGCCCATTGTGACTGGTCCCCTATCAGCCTCTCCCCTTCCATAGATGGAGCCCTGGAATACTTTACCTGCATGTTCAACACTGCATGTGATAGATTTGCCCCATCACAAAGGTCCAATCCAAAAAACATAATGTCCCCTGGGTCTCACCAGCCCTACTTCAGCAACTAAAGAACTGCGATGACCTCTGGCACAAAGCAATTGCCTCTGGGATACTGGCAGACAGACTCGCCTACAAGGCGGCCCGCAATAGGTGTACCTAGGCCATAAGGATGGCCAAATCAGACTACTATAGATCTACCCCTCGCCTCCTCCTGGGGAAATGCAAGGTTATTCTGGGACATCCTTAAAGAACTGAATGGGAAAGCCAGGGCACCACCACCCTCCCAGCTAACTGTCAACAATGACTTCACCTCAGACCCACTAACCATTGCCTACTGCCAAATGCTGCATTTACTGACTTGAGAGCAACCCTACTGAATAACTTCTTCGACCCCCCCACAACCCCTGAACCAAACAATGCCTACCCTCCATTCCATTTCAGGGTTATTACCAGAAGGGAAGCAAGGCAATACCTGGCAAATGCCCTTGGGGGTTCAAACTTCTGCAAAGACTCCTTTGATATGAGAATTCTTAACCTGGTGCTATACTCTGTACTCTCATGACTGACTGACCTCCTTAACCTCTCCCTATGTCTTCAGCAGTTTCCAACCGACTGGAAGACGGCCACTATTACACCAATTCTGAAGAATGGTGACCCCACATCACCCAATAATTACTGGCCCATCTCCATTCTTCTACCCCTCTCAAAACCCCTGGAAAAAATTGTTGCCACTCAACTCACTGACTACTTGCTCGCACACAACATACATTGTAACAAACAACATGGCTTTAGAACAGGGTATAGCACAACTGCCCTTACAGAGTTCTCTAACTCACTGCACAAAGCCCTGTATAAGAAACTCCTAGCTGGAGCGGTATTTATAGACCTGTCAAAAGCCTTCGATACTGTCTCACACCCGCTGCTCCTAAATACTCACCACCTCACTGGACTGTCCCCTGGACCCATCATGCTGTTTGTAAGTTACCTCTCAGATAGATCCCAATGGGTGAAGATAAACAACACTGTCTTGGTTACCCTGCATGTCCGCTCTGGGGTTCCCCAGGGTTCCATCCTCAGTCCATTATTATTCAGCATCTTTCTGAACACCCTACCAGAAGCCTGCCCAAGTGAACTTCTGCTTTACACAGATGATGCAGTACTGTTTGCCACCCACCCTGATCCGACAATCCTACAGTCGTCTCTACAACTTGCCTACAGCCGTGTCAAAAACTGGTTCACTAACCACAGATTGGTGGTCAATGTTAAAAAGCGTGTACAGTGATGCCCAATTACAAATCTATTCCAAAGCCCACCTCCAACTGGAACAAATATATACCTATAAATATCTGGGCCTTACTTTTGATCCCAGCCTCTCATTCCACCCACACATTAATAACCTCTCCTCAGCCATTAATATTCGCACAGGACTACTGTATCGACATAGAGACTGCCTGCTGCCAGAGGCCCCCAACCTTGCAGCCACCTCCTCTGTTCTCTCCCTAGTTGACTACGGGCTAACCATATATGCTGCCGCTGACCACACGGCACTAAATAAAATCCACTTAGCCATCAACAAAGCCTGCAGACTCCTCACCAGAGTAGACACGCGTACCCACAGCTGCTCCCTTTATGCCCTAACAAATATCCTCACTCTAGATGAAAGACTTCATTATCAAACAAGTCTCCTCACCCAAAAAATTCAATTAGGCTTAACCCCCCTTGGAGTTTCTGCATCCCTCTGCTTGGTTCATGCTGCAGCTCACACCTGCTCAGCAAACAAGCTGCTTTGGGCTGTCCCTCACTAGCCCAAAGGTCTTTTTACTACAGAGCACTGATGTGGTTCAATGAGCTCCCTAAGGCCGTTATCTCTATCACCAAACTGAGCCCATTCAAAATAGCCCTCAAAGACCATATACTCTCCTCCCACTGATGCCAGTGCTCAGGTCAGTATGGCTGCAACTTAGCACCACCAATCACCCGGCTACTGGGTACTGGCCAGTGCCAGCAAGGCCCTGTCTCAGAGTTAGAGCTACGATGCTGATTCTAACAATTGTGCTTAGACCATCAGTATCACCAACACCTCCTAGAATAAGTCTTGGGCAAAGTGCCTCTTTACCCAACTGCTGTTTAATTCTCAATAGCATGATTTACTGTGTAAATGACAAAATCGGCTTCCCGATAGCTTCTTGTATGTACAGGCTGCACCTTCCTTACTACCTGAACTGTACACTGACATGTAATTGTTCCTTAGTTGGACTTGTATAATTACCCTCAGTGTTGAATGAACTGTTCACCTCTTGTGTTTTCTCTACCACCCTTGTATTTTATATACTACTTTAACCTGATGCTTTGTACTATGTTTGATGTTACATGCTTTGATAAGGAGCCTTTGTAAATGAGTCTTTGACTCAAAGGTTGTATATCTGATTTACTCAATAAATAAATAAATAAAATTATATGGTATCCTATATACTGTATGTTTCATTGAGGTTTAGTGTGATTGATATAGATTGTTGTACAGTGAACTCTGTATTTATTTAATACTGTATGTGGAATTGTCCTATGTTGGTTTTCCATTATTTAATAATATGTGTTGGAACTGTAACTGTAATTTATGTATGGAATTTTAATGGATCTCACTGGAAATGAGTTTCAACTCAGCTGGGTAACCAGTTCATTATTTATAAATGAATAACATTTTTTACTACTACTACTACTTACAATTACTTCTCCAGCATCCAGTACAAGTTCATCAAAGTACTTACATTTGATGCTTCTGGCACTCAACCATCTATTGGATTACATCTCCTCATTTTATTTATTTATTTACTTATTTCAGTCTAAGATTACAATACCTTTGAGCTGAGGCTCTTTTACAAAGGTTCCACGTCAGAACAAGGTTCCCCGACATTTTCCTACCTTATATTCCCCACACAATTGGCATCATTACTCCCGGCTTGCTTTCTAAGACCTATCCAGTCCTCTCATAGAAGGCAACTCCTGACCTAGTCACATTTCTTGACCTGAATGGAATTGTATTTATCACACAGCATGGAAGCACGATTACCTCCTTATAATCACTATCGACTTATTTTCAGTAATCCTCCAGGTATTGGACCATAGAGAAGATCTACTTCTCAACCAACTCCAAGACTCATTCCTTGGAAAAGTTAATGGATTCAATCCCACAGAAGCAGCTTCATCCTGATATCCTCCTTAAGAGCAACCTTAACAGAGTCCTCTTCTAACCTAATCCTTGCTACTGGGAACACACACTTCCATTCTGGGATACCCAAACAGCACTATAACCATACTGCTTCTATGGAAAACCCCCATACCCAAACCACTGACACTCATTCCATCAGTTCTCAAAATCCACCTTCACGTCCAATCATTGGCAGCAGCACATCAGATTGACCCTGTCATCCCACTTGTACTTTCCCAAAATAGCCATTAGATGTCTTTCACTGACCTTCTTTGTGTCCAATATCTGATAATTAGGTCCCATACATCTCCAATGCATATCTATCTTGCTATCCCTGCCTAATCCAGAATAACTCCTCCCTTGCCTCTGGACATTTGAATGCTCATGACTTCATCTCCTTTTCAGGATTCACCAAGCATGGCAGTCTTTTTCTTAAGGATCTTTCAATTCCAGTAGACAGCACATATCTATACTCGTATCCATCCTAACGAATACAATTTTCAAAGGCAAGTCTTACTATAGACCATTGCACTGCTCATCCACAACAGACCAGGTCATCCATTAACAAAGGTTATAGTGCTGTTTGGGTATCCCAAGCACCCTCCTGAATGTGGTCCTCACCAACAGGCCAATCCGCATCCACAACATCCAAATCCTCCCTGACTGCCTTAGTGACCACTCCCCTGTGCTTTTCAACTGGGAAACCCCTCGGCTTTCATCCCCGGTCAAAACTACCTCTCGAAGGTGGCTTAGGCCTGGGGGGACTCATAGGCCTTAAGCGCTTCCTTGCCCACACTGATTGGTCCCCTCTGATGAGGGCAACCAACATTGACTTGGCCCTGGCCTTCTTTGTAAGCACTCAACTTTGCCTGTGATATCTTTGCTTCCATAACTGCTAGAGGTCCAAAGTGAAACATGCCCTTGGATCACCCCTGCCCTACTGTGGCAGCAAGCAGCGTGACAATCTTTGGCACCTTGCTGTTGCTACTGGCTGTTCAGCTGACAGGCAGTCCTATGCTGCGCCCGAACCAGTGCACCTGGGCCATCCAAAAGCAAAGGCGGAATACTACCAAGCCTCTCTTACTCCTCCTGGGGAACCCCAGGTGCTTCTGGGACAACATCAAGCAACTGAATGGTCACTCCCAGTGCCCCTCTCCTTCTCTTCTCAACATCAATGGTACCGTCTCCTTTGACCCTGCCCTCATTGTCACCCACCTCAATAACTCCTTTACCGACCTTAGCTCAGTACTTCCTGGTAACTTTTTCAGTCCACCTCCTCCATCTGTACCAGCACCCATTGCCCGCCCCTCTTTCCACCTGCGTCATGTCACCATACAAGAAGCTAGGCCTTACTTGCTAAAAGCCCTAAAAGGTAACACCATCGGTAATGACTCACTTGATCCCTGCCTTTTACGTCAGGTCCTGGATCAGGTCCTCTCAACTATTACGTGCATTTTCAACAAATCACTCTGTCTCGGACAATTCCTCTCTGCCTGGAAGATTGCCACAGTTATCCCTGTCCATAAAGGTGGTGACAGGACTCTTCCGGGTAACTACCGACCCATCTCAATCCTCTCCCCCCTCTCTAAGGCGTTAGAGAAAATTGTGGCGTCCCAAGTCTCTGACTACCTCTGTAAGTACAATGTTCTCTGCCCTGAACAACATGGGTTCAGAGCAGGTCATAGTACCAATACAGCACTCCTGGAATTTTCCAACTTCCTCCATGCCTCCTTGGACTCTGGCGCCCTGGCTGGTGCTATATTCATTGACCTGTCTAAAGCATTCGATACTGTTCCATCTCTTTGCTCTCCACCTCGACCCTAATAGGCTTTGCCTCAGGACCTGTTTTCTGGTGCCAGCTATCTCTCTGCCGCTCCCCAATGTGTGAAAGTCAACGGTACTCTCTCTGAAACATGCCCCATTTGCTCTGGGGTGCCTCAGGGCTCAATTCTTGGACCCCTACTATTCTCACTCTTTCTTAACTCCCTACCCAGCAGTTGTACGGGTAAGATGCTTCTCTATGCTGATGATGCTGTTCTCGTTGCCTCCCACAATGACCCCATGCTGCTGCAGAACTCCCTCCAACTAGTCTTTGACTCTGCAGCTACCTGGTTCACTGAGCACCGACTTGTTATCAACCTAAGAAAACAAAATGATGCTCTTCTCCACCCCAAAATAAGTACAGCAAGTTTCCCTTAGCTGTCCACTCCACACCCAATCTCGTCATTGACCAGGTGCAGTCCTATAAATATCTTGGTATAACCTTTGACCCTGCACTTTCATTCCATGGACATATATCTGCCCTAAATTCTGTCGCCAACTCACATTAGGCATTCTTTACCGGCACAAGAAATGCCTCCCTCCTGATGCCCTCCGCCTGGCTGTCACCTCCTCTGTCATGTCTCTCATTGACTATGGCCTTCCGGTCTATGGCTCAGCAGATCAGACTGCCCTCAACAAGGTTCACCTCACAGTTAATAAGGCCTGCAGACTTATCACTGGTGCTCCCAGACTCACTCACACATGTGAGCTGTACACCCTGGCTACCCTACTCAACCTGGAAGAGCGACTCATGTATCAGACATGCCAGCTCACCTTTAAAGCCCTGTGTGGCCTATTCCCCCCATAGGCCTATCCAACTCCATTCACCATACTGCACCGACCCTGATCACGTGCAGCTCGTCAAGAGCTACCCTAGTTATTCCGAGAGCCAGGACCTCTCAAGGTCAGAGGGCATTCCCCTACCGTGAGCCCCACTGGTATAACTCCCTCCCTGCCAGTGTCTCAAACTCACTAACCTTAGCTTGCTTTAAGCCCAGGCTCAGAAACTTCCTGCTTAGCTCTCGCAAATGCAACTGCCGCTAGCCTAGTGTAAAAAAAAAATATATATATATACTCTGTTTGACAATGCTCACTGAGCGGCTCCCCCCTCCTTTTCCCTACTAATTCCTCCTCCCCTATCTCCCTCCCTTCTACCCCCACCAGCTCTCCCCCGACCATAAGTTTTGCACCTTTTGTTATCTTTTGCTTCATTGGAGATTGTATTCTATTGTAACAAAATTGTAATTGAACTGTAACTTTTTTGTTTGTAAGTGCTGTGTCCCTTGTACTACTGTTCTGATGTCCTCTTTGTGACGAGGTACCTTTGTAAATGAGCCTCTGGCTCAAAGGTTTCTAAACTGATGTTTAACTAAATAAATAAATAAATAAATAACACAAGTTTCTCACTCCATCAGATCTACATCAATCTATGCAATTGTTCCATTCAATCAGTTATACCATTCTGAGGGTGGATTCCCATTGCTTCATCAGTCAGAAGACTAGTTATGATTCCTCCATTTTGTTGGCAATACCAGGTCTTTTGAGTGCATTGCTGTGTGTGGGGGGTTCAGGTGCAGGCTGCAGGATTCTCCTTATTTACCACCCTCTGGGGCCAGGTGGAGAATTCCTGCAGGAGGTAGCAGACTTTGCCATCAACCAGATGTTGGAGTGTCCCAGGTGTTTAATCCTGAAGGACTTCAATACCTGGGTCGATGATGAATCCTTGCAGTTCAGTTATGACCTCTCTAGCTGATGTCATCACTGGGCCTGACACAGGCAGTTGTTTCTGTGAACCACCGGCATGGCCACAAACTCTATCTGGTGTTCCAGCTGGGTCTTGGGGTTGACAGCCTCAAGACTGATTGGATCTTTTGAATTGATCACTGCACCATGGGGTTCAAGTTCGGGGCCCCCCTGATAGTCCTTTCCCTATGGAGATCGTCAGCTACTACCCTTTAAGGGGTTATACCTGGAAGGACTATTGGCACTGGCTGACCTATCTAGAGTTGAGGCTGCTTGTGTGATTGGCACCAGTGAGGTGGTGGCCACCTATAAGAAGGTGGTGTCTAAAGCACTGGATGTCATTGCTCCGGTCTGTATATGACCCAGATCCTCTCACTTGAGATCCTCTTGGTTTGATGGGGATCTCAAGGAGATGAAGATCAAGGGTCAGAAGTTGGAGCATTATAGGTGGAAGACCCTGCTGGAGGCTGACAAACTGATCCTGCGTTCTCACTACGGTGAGTACCAGAAAGCAATCTCCTGTAAGAAGGCAGAATTCCTGTCCAGGGAGATTGCAGGAAGGAAGAACAGATCCTCTCAGCTGTTTCATACTGTGGACAGGCTTCTCCATCCTGCCTGTCTGCAGATGAAGAAGACCCTTTCATCCACCTTGTGTGAAGAGTTTGCTCTGTTCTTCTATGACAGAGTGGCATCTATCCAGTTGGGGATTCTGTCAGGGAGGCTCATGCTTTGCAGTGGCTGGACTAGTGGAAGCAGAGGCACGCTGCCTGTCTGGGAGAAGTTTAGGCCAGTGGAGGTGTCTAAAGTGACTGGGGTAATCTTAGAGCTGAAGCACACTTTTTGCGAACTGGACCCAACCCCAATGCATTTCTTAATGGGATGCACAGAGGCTGTTGGACCTGTGTTTTCCAGGACTGCCAGGTGCTCAATGGTAGAAGGGGTGTTCCTAGTGGCTTTGAAAGAAGCACTGGTGAGACCCCTCCTTAAGAAACCTTCCCTTGACCCAGACATCCTGGTGAATTACCGTCCAGTCTCCAACCTACCATTTTTGAGCAAGGTTGTTGAGAAATTGGTAGAATAGCAGCTTGAGGATCATCTCATGTCTTCAACATCTACGAGCCATTTCAGTTGGGTTTTCAGACTAGACACAGAACAGAAACAGTCCTAGTTAGGGTGCATAATGATTTACTTTGGGCTAGAGATAGAGGAAACAGGTCAGCTCTTGTGCTCCTTGATCTCTCATCAGCATTTGACACAATGGACTACACTGTGCTTCTTGATTGGCTCTGTGAGTTTTGTGGACTCACCAGTGCTGTCATCGGATGGTTTGAGTCCTAGCTGTCTGATAAGGCACAGCAGATAGTGATGTGGACTTTCTCCTCCTCCCCAGTGCCTCTGTCTTGTGGAGTTCCACAGGCTTGATCTTGTCACTGATGCTGGTCACGGTGTACATGCTGCCCTTTGGCAAGATCATTTGACAATACAGTGTGAGTTTCACTGCTATGCAGATGACACCCAGCTGTGTCATTTACACCCGAAACATCCAGCGCTGTCGATGTGCTTAATATATATCTGGCTAAAATCAATGCCTGGATGGTTTACAGCTAGTTGAGACTGAACCTGGATAAGACAGAGGTGCTAGTGGTCGAGCCGGGTTGTGGGTGAAATGGGTTTCAACCTGGAGCGGACACAGTTCTTTTCCTTGGGTCTGCTCCATTGGTGGCTTTCCTGAAGGTGCACAATCTAGGTGTGATCCTGGACAGCAGACTGACCTTTGAAGATCAGGTCTCATCTGTAGTTAAGAGTGGTTTTTACCACTTGTGGAACATTGCCAGGATCAAGACCCTTGTTCTGCCTAAGGACCTGGCGACCCTGACACATGCCTTTCTTACCTCTAGGCTTGACTACTGTAACACTGTTTACTTTTGGGTCATGAGAGAGACCCTCTGCAGGCTGCATCTGATGCAGAACACAGCAGCCCAGTTGCTGATGGGCCTGCCCAGGTCCTGTCATGTGACCCCGGTCCTGTGTGCTCCACACTGGCTGCCAGTCAGGTGGAGAATCCTTTTCAAGGTGGGCTTGCTCACCTATAAGGCCCTGTACAGACTGGGTCCTGGCTACCTGTCAGAGCTCCTGTCACCTGTGACTTCTGCTCGCTCCCTCCACTCCTCTTTGAGAGGACTCCTGGATGTTTCCAGGGTTCAGTGCAGGAGATCTGGTGACCGAGCTTTTAGTATCTCTGGGTCAGCCCAGTGGAATGCGCTTCAATCTGCAGTCCGGGAGGCTCCCTCGATAGGTATTTTCAAGTAGAGGCAAAAACCCCACCTTTTCAGCCTGGCTTTTATAGAATGATCTTGCACTGTACTGTTTTAATTATTATAGGTAACTGCAACAACTGGAACTCTGATTTTTATCTATTCTTGTAATTTCTCAATTTTAGTTTTTATTTTATTTTGTCATGCTTTTGTTAGGCACCTAGAGGCTTAGGGATTGGGTCCCTTAGACATAACATTTGCCTTGCCTTGCCTAAGCCTTATTACAATACACTGAACCTTACTTATCTGCCTATCAAATATCACACAATCCACCATAGATCCTACCATAGAGCTACTCATACTTTGCTTTGAAATGTATCCATCATTTGCTATCTTAGTCCTTTCTGAATATCAGTCACCTAAACCAAGTACTACCATTACCAATCCATCATCTAGCCTCAAAACCTTCCTATACAATTAGCCTGCCATACCAATCAGGTACCCAGTTCCTGTTCTTTAGCCTACTCCATCCTCACCTTCATCATTTTTCAGACCTTCAGTTATGCTGTCTTACCATGGCTTCTTACAAGCCTCATTTACTGGACTCCTTGCATTCTGTCTATAAGATTTCTCCATAGAGATACACTTGAAATTACTGAACTTGAACACCTTGAATATACCTTGAACATCAAGGATTCCACCACTTATTCTAGCAGCTCCAATTCATGCATCTTGAATACCCACCCATCTCATCATCCTTCACCAGCTCTGAGAACCTTGCTAACATTAAAAACTCCCCGAATTAATCAAGGGCAGTCCTTATCCTTTCCTTCCTCACCTTCTTCAAGCTCCATCAGATTCAATAAAGGAATCCATCTTCCACCAACTGGACATTTATCCAACCTGGATTTCTCTTTCAACTTCAAGGATTGACCTTCCAACACTCAAAGAATGAGAGAACAAGATTCTTCATCCCAACCAGAAACAGAAACTCAGTTCAACCATTTAGAATTATCTCCTCATAGGTTGCCCTGAGGGTGGGCAGGCCAGTAGCCATGGGTCCTCAGTGGTTTCCTCTGCAGGGTTTTTTTCTTCTCCTATGTGCTACTGGTCATACTCTCCATGAGTTGGAGGTGGTAATATTTGAACCATTAACAAAACCTTTTTGAGCCTTCGATTCGATACACTCTACCAGACTTACCTACCAAGGGTGGGAGTAGAGAAAGGCCAGACTTCAAGTTCATAAGTATACACAAGTACTATGCTATATACCAAACAATGAATGGGAGGGCTAAAGCCCGAGGTTCAATGTGGGGGAATAGCTCCTCCCACATCCAAAATAAAGGTCAGCCACTACCTACAGCTCTGCTTACTGCATTGTGAAATCACCCACCATCCTCCCGTTTCCTCCTCCTCCAGCACTCTGCTCACCCTTGGTGTTGAGCCTTCTATTCCATACACTCTACCCAGCTTACATACCAATGGTGGGACTAGAGAAAGGCCAAACTTCAAGTTCATAAGTATACACAAACACAATGCTATGCATCAAACATTGAAGCTATCTTGTTCTTTGAGGCCCTTAGTTGTACTTGGAAGGATAAATTATTTAAGCAGATAACATATCATGTATTAGTGTTAGAACTTTATCAGGGGCAATGGAAAAAATTCCATCCATCCACTTTGCAGATAATTTTGGCAAGTTGTAGATATTATCTGTGGCAAGCAAGATGTACACTACAAATACAACAGAAGTGTTATACTAATGAAACTGTAGTAAGAATGATTCAGGATGCAGTTAGAAAGATTTATGAAAAAGAAGCACAGGAATTGGATGCATGATATGTATAAACATTGTTGAAGTCTTGTCATTGGCTATAAGCATTGTTTTTTGGAAAAAGGGAGGGGTTTGTGAAATATGATTAAGAAGATTTTTGAGCTGTTTTGTTTATTATTGTTTTGATAAATCATTGATATGTTTTGTTATTGTATTTGTATGATATTTTCTTTTAAATAAAATCCCCCTACTCTTCAGTGATAAGTGTTCCAGGATCTTATGTCTTCCACCTTGGCAGTGACCAGAGATGGGCAGAAGAAATTTCAGTTTAACATCTCATCCAAAGGATGGCACCTCAGTTGTGCAGCACCCAGTCACACTGGGCTACAGTGTCAGTTATGGACATTACCCCCAAGTTCCTGATAAGTTGAATACTCTACTTACTCTTATCAAATGTAGTCTTTCTAGAACTGTGTGCCTTATATTTTCCTTATTAGCAGTATGAATATTACATTTTGTGAGGATATTTATCACATGTTGGTTTATTATTCAGCATTTTACTCCAGTTGCAATATTGTCTCTCATATTTGTAGCTAGCATAACAAAAGCCTATGTCTTATATCAGTAGTTTATTTATTAGAACTATTAATTAGTATCAGTATAGTACTATACATTTGTTTTTATTTGTATTTATAGCACTCAGCACTTTCTTGTTCACATTTCATAATTGTTTACATTTCTGTATGTTTAGCACTTTAATGGTATTTGTAGACTGAGTGGTTTTTACTTTCACGTTGGTGTCTTGCGTTGGATTTGTATAACATGATTGATTTACCTTTATATCACAGCATTTATGGTAATGTGAATGATGCTTAGGAGATATATGATAACTGTGTTTATATGTCATCTCCGATATACGTGATGACATCTTGACAAAGCATTTGTGTAATGCAAAATGTTGATGCCTTCTTGTGGGGGTGGGGGGGGTGCTACTTCTTTCTACACTTTAATAAAGTAATTAGTTTAAAGTATGCTAGCGTTGGATTTACTAAGGTAAACTGTAGCTGGATTTTCACTCACGCTGGATTTGTTGTTTTCTGGCTTCATTAAGGAAGTTGAGCCGCTCACCTCCCTCATTCAGTCTTGCTTGTTTTGGAGTTGGCTCGCATCCTGACAGTTACCTCTGGCATCCTCAACCACGACATCTCAGCAGTTTGGAAACTCTGACAATGTAAGTAGAACCCCCTTCTCATTTCCTGCAACTTATCATGCTACTGAACCTCCCGTAGTGGAAAACCATTTGGCAGTAACAGCTCTAGTGTTTAATATGGGAAAAGAGAACCCGTTGCTAACTAGTCGGGATATGGACTGTAGCAGAGATGAGGGAAACCCAGGTTGTGAGACTGTAGCTGTTAAACATGTGTAGTGGCATTGGAAAGAATTTCTCTCAAAACTAGATGCATGTTTTGGCAAAAGAGCATGATAGAGGCTTACTTCCAAGTTAACAGGGTTCCCAGGGGTCCAAGATGGACTGCGCAGCTCACTTTTGGAACTGACAAAACAGCTTTCTTAAAGAAATAGCAGACCCATTTATTAGACTCCTTAGAAAGTTTAATTAAAGTTATTTTGGATGATGCTGCAGAGAATGAACTAGAAATTCAAGAAGAATTTAAACGACGTGAGGCACAATTTCAAAGTTTTCAAGCGCATTATTATTTATCTAAACTGAAAGACATTATTAAAACTATGGATGAAAAAATTAATAAAACTAAAACCAGGAAGTTTGGAATAGGGCAGGAATAGGCGTAACTATGAAAATAAGCACACCTTTGAAAGGGGTAAAAAACAAGAAAACTATTTAAGGCTAGTTCTTAAAAAAAAACAGTAAACACTGATACATACACTAGTGCCTCAGGCTCAGAAATGGATGAGTCTGAAGAGGTAACAGTCCCATGTATAACTTATCCTTTTTTAGGACACAGCCAGGCATCAACCCTGGACCCTTCAGAACAAGGGATAACCTTATCTGTTAATGCCACCTCAACTTCCCCCCAATCAGGAAGCACTAACAGTGAAACAACAGAGTGCACAGGGGTAAATAGCTATCCAAGCTCCCTACCAGGCAACTACGCATTATTTGAATTTACCAATACCACCCTGAGAACGTTATGGAGAAGCCCCAGGATAACCATGTTTTCAGAAGAAGCACCAGGAGGGACACTAGAGGCAGAAGGAGGAATAAGAGCAGAAGGAACAACAACAGGAGGGACTGTATACAAATCACAATTGGGAGAGTCCCAGACGGGGACGGCATGGATGAGCAACATTCAGGAGGAATTTTAAGCGGAGGGGGAGGTACACAAACTAGAAGACCAGAGTAGTGAAAATAATGTTGCAACAGACAACATTGGACTTGTAGTCAATATATCTAAACATGTACTGACTGAAGCAGAACTCAATGTGTTAAATCATGGCCTTCCATTCATCCTCACAAATATTAATGACTTTGATACAGTAATTGATCTCCACAACTTTGTTACAGATACTACATAATAAAGAATACAATCTGGAAGTGACTAATGATGAGGATCCTGAACAGGCAATACATGAGCTGTGGAAATGGAAGAAAAAGTCCACATATATACCACCCATGAATGCGGCAGTTGGGGTATTCCTGAAGGTATGTGAAAAGGAGGTTGGGAATCTTGTGAATAGCCAGCAGAGACCAACATTCCAAAACATATCCAAGAAGGAGAAGGGGGCTATTAAAAGGCTAGAGAACAACAGAGCCATCACCATAAAGCCTGCTGATAAAGGCTGTTCCTATCTGGTGATGGACAAAGATAAGTATTCCTGTGAAATGCTAAAACATCTGACTGACACCACTTACTACATTAAGATATATGTGGACCCCACCAGTACATTTAAGAAAGAAATTGATTGTTGTTTATTTGAAGCCATGTCCAATGGGATGATTAGTAAACAAACATGTGACTTTTTAACTGTAGACCTTCCTAAGTGACCTGTAATTTATGGCGTCCCTAAAACTCACAAGCACTTACTAGACCCATCTATGAGATCTATAGTCTTTAGTAATGGTTCTTTAACTGAACTATTGGGCCAGTACATTAATAATCATATAAAGGGGACTGCCCAGACATCTAGAGCATACCTCAGAGACACAATACAGTTTTGGATATACTAGCAGATATTTCTGTAGAACCAGATTGGATCTTAGCAACTTTAGACATCAAATCCTTGTACACTACTGTACCCCACAGTGAAGGATTAGATGCATTAAGAGAGGCCTTCTGCGATAATACCACATATACAAGAGGAGTGATTGATTTTGTGGTAGAAATAACTGAACATGTACTGACCAAAAATGTATTTCCTTTTGGAACACAGATGTTTCACCAGGTCAAAGGGATGGCCATGGGGCTGGCTATGGCCTCTAATTATGCTAATATCTATCTGTCCCAGTGGGAGAAGCAGTTTGTACAAGATCCAGATGCCAGTCCTATTTTCTGGCATCTGGATCTCTGTCTTTGTCTTTATATTGGTATTTTACTGGATAGCTCACTCTCGTATACCCTGCATATCCAACATGTCGCCAAGATGGTAAACAGCAGACTTGGTGTCCTCTATCGCCACTGGCACTGTCTTACAACTGCAGCTCTAAGACTAGCAGTCACAAGCTTAGTCCTGTCTATTATTGACTATGACTTGGTCATTTTCAGCACAGCCACTGAAACTGCCCTCAAACACCTGATGGTCACTCTAAATAAAGCCTGCTGGCTAGTAACTTGGGCCAACAATCATACTCATACCTCCAACCTGTACATGCAATTCAAATGGCTCCACCTTAAAGGCAGGATATCCTATCAAACCTGCCTATTAGCGAAAAAAATATGCCTTGCCCTAACACTGCCTGTCATGCAGACCCTCCTCAATCCATCATGCATACCACCGTTCCATGTGTAGTAAAGCCAAGCAGACTTTCATCGTCCCTCTCTGTCAAACATCACAGGCTCAGTGTATCTTCCATTTTAGGGCCCCTACCCTGCGTAATAGTCTCCCGCATGAAATCCTCTCAGAAACTAGCCTGGGCCCCTTTAAAGCAAAACTTCACCACCATCTTAGCACACTTAGTAAATGTGACTATGTGCACTAGTTTACAGTGCCATTCCCCTGTCATCCTCCCCCATCTTCATTACCCCTCCCACCCCTCTCCTCAGATCTCTCCAAGACTCGCCCATCCCTCTCTCCTCACCCCATAGTCTTCCTCCTTTCCCACTTCCTTTTCTCCCACTCCCACCCCAGCAGTTTTTCTCCCTTTGCTAAAATTAAATTTTGAATCATCCCTAGTTAGAACAATGTCTATTTTTTAGGCTGCTCTTACTTTGTTTCCCTGCTATTTATTTGTACCCTGTTCCATGTGACAAGGTCACTTTCTTGACTGCACTTGCTGTGTTTCATTCTACATTGCATCTACACCTGTTCAAATTGCAACTCATTGTTCAACTAATTGCTGAATCTCAGTGTATTACCTTATTATTTGTATTATATTAGGACATGTGTTAATTTGTCTGTCAACTTGATGTGGAACCTTTGTAAAATAATCCCTGGTTCAAAGGTAATTGTAATCCTATTTAACAATAAACAAATAAGTAAATAAATTGATGACATATTTATCATTTGGAAAGGTACCATGTGTGAACTAAAGCAGGTAGCTTTTTTAGACCTTATAGTTAAAAACAATGGTGTTGGCAATTTGGTTACAGATATGTACCATAAAATAACAGATTGAAATGCTATGTTACATTACAATAGTTGCCACCCTAGACATGTTATCAATAATATTCCGAAGAGCCAATACATGGGGGTCGAGTGAAATTGCAGTACTGCTATAGAATATGAATGCCAAGCCAGGGACCTCACAAAAAGATTTGAAGCTAGAGGCTATGATTCTTAAATGTCTGTTGGAAGCTAAAAATAAAATAGATGTTCTTGATAGACAGACATTGCTGATTACTAAAACTGAAAGGCACAATGTAAAATACAAAGGTATTAATTTTGTTACTACTTTCAACACGCAGAGTAACAAGGTGGTTGACATTCTCAGAAGGAACTGGCACAGTCCAGAAACTGAACAAGCACTACAGGCTATTGTGTAAGAGGGCCCTGTAATAACTTACAGAAGGGGAAAAAATCTAAGATTGCCTGCTCCATAGTGCTGAAAAAACTGATGGAAAAGATGTCAGCAGTAAATTACCAGCAGGTAACCACACATGTGGAAATTGCACTGCCTGCCAGTATATCAAGGTAGGACAAGAATTCTCTATCTCCCAGGACAAAATGTACATGGTAAAGAGCTTTATCACCTGTGGAACTGAGTCTATAATATACCTGGCAGTATGCAAATGCAAGTGTTTTTATGTTGGTAAAACTAAGAGAAAATTCAGGACTCGAATACTTGAACATGTGAGACATACCAGGATTGGCACACCAGAGAATGCCTTAGCCACACATGTTAAGAAAAAAGGTACCGATCAGTCCTTTGCATTCATGGGGATAGAAAAAGTGACTCTGGATCCTCATGGAGAGGATCGGAACAATAAACTGATCGCAAGAGAATCTTTCTGGCAATATAGATTAAAAGCTAGGCGTCCACCAGGCCTTAATGAACAATTTCAATTAGCGTCTCTTTTACATAAATTTTGATTGCCAGAATTTGTACCCAATGGAACATTCCAAATCTCGTATGCTGGATTTTTTCACGATTTTTAGTCTTTCTGGAATTTTGTGCCTTATATTTTCCTTATTAGCAGTAGGTATATTACATTTTGTGAGGATATTTATCACATGTTGGTTTATTATTCAGCACTTTACTCCAGTTGCAATATTGTTTCTCATATTTATAGCTAGCATAACAATAGTCTATATATTATATCAGTAGTTTATTTATTAGAACTATTTATTAGTAGTAATTATGGATGGGCGGATAATCGACCCGATAAATGGAACTGGTCGGATTGTTACACTTTCTGACCCGATTGGATACTGCTGTGCATATCGGGTCAGGTAGCTGGTGATTCAGCAGGTGATGCAGTGCATGCAGTGAAGTCTACTAATAGCAGATGCGTTTAGCACATTCAGTCTTAGGGGGCAGTGGTAATTTGCTGAGCAAGCAGCTGGAACTGGCTATTACAGTGGATGCATGCTCATCAGACACACCCATCTCTGCATACAGTCTAACTGTCACACTCACTGTCAAGTCCAGGCTACAGTCCTCCTTCTTCTCCTCCCAGTCTCGTCCTGATGACTCCACTCCAACTAAGATTCCAAATGTTGGACTCTCCAGATCTCCTGACTTTCTGTTCTCCCACTGGTTGGGCTATGCACCACTCACTCACTCACAGTCACTCAGCCAGACCACAGTGATCCCTGTTGCAGTGCTCCATCTAGTTTACAACTTAGTGGCACTTGGTCTGGCACTGGCAGTCAGAGGAGAGCAGAGGTCAGAGGAGCACCACCAACCACATCATGGAATTGGAAGAATGGACAAGGCCACATCCTGAATCAATTCCATTTTACGACATGACACAGAGTGAGGCTGCTTGGAGTGAGCGTCAAAACATTTACTTTTTCTCCTCACCGCCACTTGCTCTCTCTCTGTGTACTGGCCATCTCCCTCACTCAACAGCATGGTCTGGATTGGGGAAATCACCAGAAGTGAAAGGCTTCAGTTTCTATGCATTCGACCCTCTTCCTTGTTTTTGGGGTTAAGACAGATAGAGCAGAGGGTTAAGAGAAAAAAATGATAAATCTGCCAATTGAAGTCTTATTTCAGGGGAGCAACACTACTATCCGACCTGATGCAAAACCGGATCTGATTGGATAGTAGCCAATGGGTATCTGGATCTGATATCCAGGCACATTTTGCTATCCATCCATCCCTAATATCAGTATAGTATTATGTATTTGTTTTTATTTGTATTTATAGCACTCAGTGCTTTCTTGCTCACATTTAATAACTGTTTACATTTCTGTATATCCAGCACTTTGATAATATTTTGAGATTGAATGGTTTTTGCTTTCACATGTGTGCCACATGTTGGATATGTGTAACATGATTGATTTGCCTTGATATCATAACATTTACAGTAATATGAATGATGCTTAGGAGATATGTGATAATTGTGTTTATATGGCATCTCTGATGTACATGATGACGTCTTGACAAAGCATTTGTGTAACACAAAATGTTGACACCTTCTTGTGGGAGGGGGAGCTACTTTTTTCTGCACTTTAATAAAGTAATTTTTTTAAAGTATCCTAGGGTTGGATTTACTATGGTAAACGTGTAGCCAGATTTTCACTCATGCTGGATTTGTTGTTTTCTGGCTCCATTAAGGAAGTTGAGCCACTCACCTCCCTCATTCTTCTCAAATGTGTATGATGCTAATATTTTATATATAATCTATTTTGTTTTTACTTGTTTTATCTGTGATTGTTTATAATTACATGTGATTTTATATTGTACTGATGAATATGTCGAACAATAAATGTATTTACTACTACTACCCCTATTAGTAATGTGCCCCACGAACTGAGATGCAGAAGCAGCATTAGTCTACATTGTCAGTATCTGTATATGCATTTGATCAATTTACCATTTTGATAATCTATTTATTGAACATTTTATAACAGCAACAATTGCCAGTTCATTAGAGACTGAACAGTACACATCCATAATCCTTAATACGATAATGAAGCCAAACTTTATGAACGAGCACAATGAAGGCAGAGATGTTAAACCAAGGTCCTGTCTGTTTTCTTTGGTTGCTTTTTAGGTTGACACTAAAGATTCCATGCCAGTTCTTGAAAAGATTAAGGAAAAATTTTATTTGCAAAATACGAGACAGAAAAAATATGTACATCATATAACTTGCACTATTTACAAAAGTATATAAACAAAACAAAAAAGTGAAAAAGAAAATATAACCAAGAAAGAAATTCATATAATATGCAGTAAAACTCCAGTTACCAAAACCTCAGTTAACCAAATCTCTTAAGTTATCCAAAACTGTGGTGTGTCTCCCAGATAAAGAGACTTCAGTGTAAAGTGCTCTCACTTATCCAAAACCCCATTTATCCAAACAATTTCATTGTCCCTCAGCACATTTGGATAAGTGAGATTATACTGTACCTAGAAATCAATTAAATATAGAAATAAAGTGGTCCCGATTCACAAAATGTTTGGACTTGTACAAGCCCCAGGTGTGCCAAACAGAGGGTGCATGGGGCTTAAGGCGGTCCCTGGCTGAAAGTCAGGATTCACAGCTGGTCTGCCCTTGCCTGATGTTAGACCAGCTTTTTGCTGGAAGCTGGTCTAACACTGCTGCCCTTATCATGGGGTTTGCATCACATGCCAGGAGCAAGCCACTGTAAATGGGGTGAAGTGTCACAAATGCACATGACTTTCATGAATTGGGTGCCCGGTGTGCCAAGGTAGTAGGCACAGCACCAGGTTGATGCAGGCTTAACACAAGCCATGTGTTCACCTTTGTGAATTAGGCGCAGTATCTTTTCTTATAAAACAAGGGGGGAAACGGTCACCAATCCCTATAACAAAGCAACATACGTAGGAGTACAGAAATAATTTAATAGGAAAGTATTTCCATAAAAAAGCTACATGGTGAAAACAAAAAAACTGTCCTATCCATCTATGGATTTTGAAATAAGTCACTTGTTTTTGCTGGATGGCTAAGGCACACCTCACCTGCCATATATAGAATTTCAGAATATCAAATAAAACGGTAGCAGTATGAGGATTCAAAGTTCACCAGGAAACAGGAATGAAGCCACATTTTAAACAATCATAGGGAAGTTCTAGAAATTTCCAGTTGCACATTCCTGCCAAATATGTCCAAAAATCTACAATAAATGGACAGTCCTGAATCTATCTTTGAAGTTCTTGTGTTTCACTGAGCCTCACATCCCAAGGCACCAATGCACACTAAGCCAAAGGACATCCCATATAAGCAGGTATCCTGGTATTGCCTAATTGTGCTAGGGTGTTTTCCACTTTATCAGTTGGACAGACAGAAAATCAGGATTATCTAAGAACTGTTCTTCCAAAACTGTCTCATATAACCCTTTCCTGTGGAGGGTAATGATTTTGGTCTGGGAAATACCCCATTGTCTGGTCTTAGTTAAACCTAAAGTGATATATAAGGGACACGATATGTTTTGAAATGCAAGGCTTAGACTAACACTAAGGAATCAAAAAGGTTCCAACCATTCAGGGATCAATGATGTCCCCAATCTGGATCCCAATTTCAATACTGTTTGAATGGAAACATGAAGAAAGATACAAAGAACAAAATGAAACAGGGTTCACCATCCCTGCCACCCCCCCCCCCGCTTCACTGGCCTGTAAGTAATCCCCCTTTTTATGGGGTTTAACCTGCTACCCCAAAAAAACTGAAAAAGAAAAATAAGTAATTTAGCTTCAAAGTCTGGAGGCAGGGGAAGATATAACTAATACACAGGAATAAAGGTATTAAAAGTGATTTATTCAGAAACACCCACTTTCTTTTAGATATCTTTCAAGAGTTCCACACCTTAACCTGGTTCAAAGCCTCAAGTTTGTTTTCCAGTTTACCCATGCTATATGTGCATCACCAAAAGTTTATCCTAAGAACCTCCTAATGGAAGCCTGAAACACGAATTTTTGCAATTTGTGCAGGGGAAATTCCTCAAAGCACCTATGCCCACCCCTTTACTTTGTCCAACATTTATATTAGAGCCAGGCATATGGGAGAAGACTACTAAAACCTTTTTTACTGCTTCTGTAACAGAGGCATTGTGCAGAAACAGGGTGATGTCATCTGTGAATGCAAGAACCTTTAATGATGGTGAATTTAAACTTAATTTTAAATTTCGAATATTACCCTGTCCTTGAATAAAGTGAAGTAGAGGATCAGTGCAAAAAGCATATAATAATGGTCTTGAATGGCAGCCCTGACTAACTCCACCTCTAAGCAAAATTTCAGATCCAACCATTCATTCACTAAAGAATGGACACAGACCTTCTTATACAGCACTGCATTTCAGTCTATGAAAAGATCAGGTGTGCTATAACGATGTGATACTGAAAACAAATAATCATGTACCACTCTATTTAAAGCCCTGTCCTGGTCTAAGGAGAAGACACACCCAGAAACACTGTACAGATTACTCGACTCAAACATTTTTCTTAAAAGAACCAGGTTGTCCTGTATTGATCTGGAAGAGATCATATCTGATGTGGAGAAATCAACCCTTCAATAGCCTGCACCAGTCTAGATGTTAAGATTTTTAACAAAATGTCTGGCCTGAATTCAGAAGGCAAATGGGCCTCCTCTTAGGCAATGAAGTTCTGTCGCCTTTCTTATATAAAAAAAAAAATCAGTATGGCAGTTCTCATGGAATGCAGTAGCTGTACAGAAAACTGAATTAAAGGATCAGCCAAAATTGGGCACAAATGGTACAAAAAGTTTAATGAACATTAACAAGGATCCCATCAGTAAAGAGAGATTTGTTGCATTAAAAATCTTAATGAAACATAGAAACATAGAATTTGACCGCAGATAAGGACCGCTTGGCCCACCCAATCTGCCCATTTCCCTACCTAATGGATAAGCTGCAGATCCTAGTTAACCAGCAGCCTACTTCTTCCTACCCCCACCCCCTAGAATTGCCTTATGACTGTCCCATGCATGCTTGAATTCCACCACTGTTTTTGACACCATAACCTCCTCCGGAAGGCTGTTTCATGCATCCACAACCCTCTCTGTGAAAAAATACTTCCTTAAATTACCTCTGAGCTGCCCCCCCATCTTCAAATTGTTCCCTTGTTCTTGCACACCTCTTTTTTTGAAAGATGCTAGCCTCTTGGACTTTGTTGATTCCCTTGAGGTACTTTAAAGTTTCTATCATGTCCCCTCTCCATCCTTTCCTCAAGGCTATACATATTAAGCTCCTTAAGTCTCTCTTCATATGTCTTCCAGTGCAGACCCTGCACCATTTTAGTTGTCCTCCCCTAGACAGCTTCCATCCTGTCTATGTCTTTGCAGAGATTGGGTCTCCAGAACTGCATGCAGTACTCCAGATGGGGTCTCACCAGCTGTCTGTACAGAGGGATAATAACTTCCTGTTTTCTACTGGTGATGCCTCTCCCTATGCATCCCAGTATCCCCCCAGCCCTCCTTGCTGCCCTCTCACATTGCTTGCCCACCTTTAGGTCATCTGATATGACTGCCTCTAGGTTCCTTTCCATTTTTGTTGTTGTTAGTATCTCACCCCCCATTGTGTACTCTTCCCCTGGGTTTTTGTTTCGCAGGTGCATTACCTTGCACTTCTTAGCATTGAATCTAAGCTGCCATACATTTGACCATTCCTCTAACCTTGCCAAGTCCCTTCTCATCCTTTCCACCCCACCTTGTGCATCAACTCTGTTGCAGATCTTTGTCTAATGGCCGTCTCCAATTACTCAGTAGACATGGGTTCCACCAGAAGTTTGTTTACAGATTCTTCTAGTAGAGGAACCAGAATATGCCTAAGGAAATCATTAGGATTAGGGTTATGCACTCAAGAAAAAAGGCATCTGGCCTAATTTTCACTAATTGACAACAAACGTGGAGTGCAATACCCCATGTTCAGCTGTCAGTGCTGAAAAATTTATATGCTGTGTTCATGTCTGACACCCTTGAAAAACATTGTATACCAGCTTAGTCCATTGATTGCTAATTTGTAACTCTTTCTGCAAGGAAAAAGCTCAGTTGTATCACAACTTCTGCATGTCTTGTTTAACTGCAGTTTTTTTTTTCTCAAGGTCCAAACTCCTAAATTCTACTTTGGACCCCCCCCCCCCACCATTCTTCCACTGAGCTGAATGCACATTGAAGGGGCATCTGAGCTGTCCAAAGCTAACAGCACCACATTTTGACAACTTCCTCTGCCAAAATAGACATATTCATTTGCTAGACACCCTTTCCCTTTAAGGGGTCATCAGAGAAGGACAACTCTCTATGTAGCAAACAATAGTCAGAAGTTTCCATGACTAAGGTTTGTGACAGGGATTAAACCTATCCCTTGAAGTGTATCTACTTTTTCTTTATAAAACTAAAGAGACTAAAGCCAGAGGTTGAGGGCCTGCCCAATGCCGAGGGCTTGGAAGGAGAGGAAACGGAAGCATCTCCCAGAGGACATTGGTGACCTACTGAGGTGGTTATGTATTAAACAAGTCCAGATGGAAAAAGAGAGCGACCTGGACCATTGGAGGCAGGACGCCAAGTGGGCTGATACCTAGCGGGTATTACAGGCCATACAGACGGGGACTATAGAAAGAGGTAATGGTCCCAGGGACATTAAGCTATTGAGATTGACAGATGGTGATGATATCAAGGCATACCTCACCACATTCAAACGGGTGGCAAGAACGTGTGGTTGGCCCTGAGAACAGTGGGTGGTACACTTGGCTCCACAATTGACGAGAAGAACCCAACTGGTATATAGCAGGATAGATACCAGGGATGCAGAGGACTATGAGGTAGTAAAAAGGGAAATCCTCCAGCGGTATGACATTAACACCGAGACATACCGCCAACATTTTCAGTACCTTAAGATGGCTTCCACAGATGCACCTCGAGAGGTCTATGCATGGTTGAAAGGTCTCTCTTACAAATGACTGCAGCCAAAGACTAAAACCAATAACCAACTGATGGAGGCAATCATCATTGAACAATTTGTGAAGGTATTACCACCAGAGGTGCAAAGCTGGGTGAAACAACATAAGCCTGAAGGTGCTGAAAAAACGATCGCCTTGGCTGAGGACTTCCTGGCAGCAAGACCTTCCAGATATCCATGGACAAGTGAAAAGCCTGCAGCAGCAACATCGGGGGTAAGAACATTTTCTTCAAATAATTCTGGGAAACCTGAGTGGAGGGTGGAAAGAAAAGGAAAAATACCCCTAGCTGAAATCACTCGTCATGGCTGCCAGTAGAAGGGACATTTAATGCGAAATTGCCGAAATATAAAGAAGGAAAATGGAAACCTGCCATTAGTAAACTGGGTATCTTTTGTTGCCTCTGTAGAAATGGGAGATCAACAAATGTTAGGGTTGACAGACTCTGGATGTTGCCAAACATTGATCTGGGCAGACCTGATCCCTGTGACAAATAAGAAAGGCAATGGAACAGCTGTCACTTGTGTACATGGGTATGTACATTACTACCCCACTGCACCTGTACCTGTAACCATACAGGGGCAGACACACATTTTGGAAGTTGATTGGTACCCCATCTCCCGATGCCTATGATTATTGGACATGACCACCAGACTTTACCACTCTGGTACAAGGTGCCCAACAACCCTTAGTAGGAGTTACTACTTGGGCTCAAATGCAACTTTTCCCCCTTTGAGGATGACTTATACGAGAGCTCTGGGATGACCAGAAAGTCAAGAAGAGAAAGAAGGACTTGGAAAAAGGAATGGCAAACTCAGAATGGAGAGGATTTGAATATAATGGGACACGTGTTGGCACCCACTGATATAATAACTGAACAGAAGGAAGATGTAACTCTAATCACTTGTTTTTTACAGGTTGGAAAGAAGGGTACTGAAGGGGCCCCTTGTTACATATTAAATGATGGTTTATTATATAGGGAATGTACCAACCCCAGAACTGAAATACAGGTAGCCCAATTGGTTTTGCCCCAGAAAAATAGGGGGCAAATTATATAACTTGCCCATGAAATAACCCTGGCTGGTCACGCTGGTAGAGGCAGTACTCTACAATGAATTCTTGCTAGGTTTTATTGGTCTACCATCCATGACCAGGTAGCGGAATATATAAAGTGTTGTGCGCCATGTCAAAAGGTGGCTCAGATTGGGCAGAAAGGCCACGTACCTCTTCAAACCATCCCTTTGATTTCTCAGCTATTTGAGAGATTGGCTATGGCTATTGTGGGGCTCTTAGAAAGAAGTTCTAAGGGGAATTAATTTATTTTAGTCTTTTGTGATTATGCAACACAGTATCCAGAAGTGGTCCCCATGTGGACTGTGACTGCTCCCCAGCCTAGCAGAAGTACTTGTAAAGATCTTCAGTAGGTCGGGGATCCCAAAGGAGATTCTAACAGATAGGGGAACAAACTTTAATGCCTGTTTGCAAAAAGAACTGTACAAATTATTGGGTATTTCAACTGTTCGAACGTCCTCTTACCACTCTCAAATGGACGGACTAGTTGAGCATTTTAATAAGACCCTCAAGAAAATACTCACTAAATTCATCAGTGATGAGGGGAAGGACTGGGACTGATACCTCCCATATTTGTTGTTTACATACAGGGAAATTCCACAGACTTCCACCGGGTTTTCCCCCTTTTCCCTACTATATGGAAGGCATCCTAGGGGACCTTTAGACATAGTAAAAGAATACTGGGAGGCCAAGGAAGCAGTGGGGCATACAAACATTACTGACCACCTAGTGAATGCGTATCTATTTACTTTGGCTTTCAGAGATAGTGCTTAGTTTGTTTCTGCTGTCTTTTTATTTATTTTATATATATGTTTTTATCAATTGAATGTTTTGTTGTTTTGTCTGTGATGTATTCGCGCTTTGATTTTGAAAAGCATGCTGTAAATAAATTTTGATTGATTGATTGAAACTAAGGCAGAGGTTAGTCAAGTATGTGGAATTGATGCATAAAAATATGACACATAGTCAGATAAAAAAGAAAACACATTACGATGCTGGCAAAGGGGAAAATAAATTTCAGGTGGGGGAGAAGGTGCTGTTACTGATACCCAATACAGAAAACAAGTTGTTAGTGCACTGGCAAGGTCCCTACACTATAGTACACCAAACAGGGGTGGTGAACTATGAAATAGAGATGCCAGGCAGATGAAATCCAAAACAGATATACCATGTGAACCTGTTAAAAAAATGGTATGAACCAGGTAGCCCAGTGCTATATATTCATCCAGAACAGAGGGAATCTGAGTTGGACATTGCCTACCAACGCTTGGAGCAAGTGGGTGGTATAGATGACATCTCCATTAACCCGGAGTTGACAGTTCTCACTTAAAAACACTGATTCAGGAATTTGCACATACTTTTACTACTACCCAAGGAACAGCTAAAGGCATAGTGCACAAAATTCATGTAAATCAGACTCACCCTCTACACCAAAAGCCATACAGACTTCCCATCAGAGTAAGGGAGGAAGTTATCAAAGAAATGCAAAAGCTGGAGAAATTGGGTGTTATCGTTCCATCTAAGAGCCCCTGGTCATCTCCTATGGTAGTAGTTCCTAAAAAGGAGGGTGGTATCCATCTCTGTTTAGATTTTAGGAAAATCAACAACATCTCTGTGTTTGATGGATACCCCATGCCCATAATCGATGACATAATTGATTGGCTAGGGCAGGCTAAGTACATTTCTACACTTGATTTAACCAAAGGGTATTGGCAAATACCCCTTTCCCCAGACTCTCGACCTATCACTGCCTTTAATACCCCCTTAGGTTTCTATCATTTTGGAAATCTGCCCTTTGGACTTCATGGGGCGTCTGCAACCTTTTAAAGGTTTATAAACAACATGCTTATACCCCATAAAGCCTACTGCGAGGTGTTCCTATATGATGTGGTCATTTTCAGTGAAGACTGGGAAACACAACACATTTAAGAAAGGTATTGCACACCATAAGGGGGGTAAGGTGTAACATTAAATCCCGCTAAATGTACGCTGGGTAAAGATGAGAACAGGTATTTGGGATTCATAATCGGGGGGGGGGGGGGTAAAGTACAGCCGAAGCAGAACATGGTCATAGTAGTGGCAAACAGTCCCATTCCTAAAACCAAGAAACAGGTGAGGTCATTCCTTGGCCTTGATGGCTATTATAGAAGGTTCATATCTCAATTCTCCACTATAGTGTGTCCCCTGACAAATCTTATTCAGAAAACTTGTCCTAACAGAATGCAATGGTCCGATGGCTGTGATGAGGCATTCTGGTACTGTGTACAACCCCAGTGTTACAAAGTCTTGATTTCTTCTTACCCTTTGAAGTACATACAGATGCTTCAGAGGTAGGTTTAGGTGCTGTACTGACTCAGCGTACACAGGGTGAAGAACATCCAATAGTATATTTGAGTCAAAAGTTCATGAATGAGAATGCAAATATGCTACTATTGAAAAAGAGTGCTTGGCCCTAAAATGGGCAGTGGAATCACTGAAATATTATCTGTTGGGCACAACTTTTAAAGTGTTAACTGACCACAACCCCCTATGTTGGCTCCAGCAGATGAAGGAGAAAAATCCTAGAATTATAAGGTGGTACTTGGCATTACAGCATTATCATTTTTCTGTTACTCACAGGGTAGGGACAGCCCACCTCAATGCAAACTATCTGTCTAGATTTGGTTCTGGAACAGAGTGAATTGTCTATTCACATGATGGGCTCATAGATGTTCACTGAATGTGCACTGTTGTTATTAATGTCTCAGGGTAAAGCACTTATGTATGATCTTGTGTTATAGAATAGAAATGACACTGAAATGTAATGTGTTGAAACATTTATTAGAGACCCTGAGGCGGAACTACTAGAGTGGGTGGGTGGAATCTCCAGCCCCTTCCAGGGTTAGGGAAGGTGGCAAAAACAGGCCTAGTTAGGTCTGTTTTCCTCTTAAGGGGGAAGAATGTGACAGGGATTAACCAGGGAGTAAAAGTGGATCTACTTTCTCTTTATAAAACTACTGTTGCAACAATTCTTTTCTGCTTCTTCTACACAATTCTACTGCTCCTAGTTCAGATGGTTGGCCACCTCTGGATGCCCCTTCCCCATCTTAAAACTTGTCTGTCTCTAATATATATTTCTTTTTCTCCTTGGTCCAATAGCAGGTCCATATGTAGTTTAGCATTGTTTAAATTAATGAACCAAGCGCTGTGTACACACCTTTGGCTATTTGAAAAACTTACCTGACATTATCAGTTTGGAGCTGCCTAAAATAGGCAAATATAGTATGAATGTCCTTTCTCCTTGAACATGTGAATTATCACATTAGCAAGCTCTCTTCTTACACAGAGGTGCAGCAAAGTATTTTTAATGCATTTTGAACCGGCAAACAGTAAGAAGGTATGCTGACAGAAAACAGTACCAAAATGTATGAGACTAAGGTATTACATGCCTACAGCTGTGCTTTCAACAAAGGGCTGAAATTGGTTGAATGTACCACGCACAGCACTCTTTTGCAGGTTGCAGTATACAGAGTCATTTTAGAGCATATAAAAGTTTCACAAAACTTACTTTTCTTACAGAGCAGAATTCTGCAGACTTCCACAAACAAGGCATGTTCTCTGTTGCTAGCCAGGTTGCTGTCTGCCTTCACTATAGGGTGGCAGCGGCCCCTAGTGTCAGTTTTTATAATGCAGTACCTGTCCATCATAGCAGAACTGAATGATCTGCATTTAAATTTAAGCCTTCTTAGTTAAAGACTGCTTTTGTTTGTTAAATATTGTTTGAATGTTTTAGTTAAAGGCTCCATGGCATTATATAAATTAAAACGAGCTCTATAAAGATAAAATAAAAACTATGATGATGCTGTGAACACATGACTGTGTGGGTGGGTATATAAAGCTTATCTGGTCTGTATGATAGCAGATAGAGTCAGTACCATCTGAACAGTGCAGGTGAAGGACTGAGGGAGTCCTGTCACCAAGTGGAAACTGCTTGCTAAGTTTGCCACAGATGTGAATTGTTTTGTTTGTAAGGTCTTTATTTTGCTCACAGTTTGAGCTTTTTTTATTATGTTCCTTTTGAATAAACATTGCGCCTTGCTAATGGTGCATTGAACCATAATTCTGCTTGTTGTGTCCATCTGTTATCCCACTCCCTATTACAAGGTTTTGGAGTTGACCAGCCATAGAACTTGTTTTATGAAAATAAAATCTATATGATATTTTAATTGACTTCTAAAATAAGTAAAACCTCCTGACTTGTGCAGACTGTGATAGCTGTCAGTTAAACCTGCAGTGGTGACCACATTTGCCAGGGCATGAGAATCACGGTAGGTCTTTTTATTCTGTCCTGAAACAACTGCCTGATCCAGAAGGCAACAAAAATCTTCACCCAGCACTACCAACAGGGTGGTAAATGAAAAAGGTCATATCTTCTGAAAAAGACCCACTCTGTCTGCTTTTGACTGAGGAGCCTACACACAAATCACCCTATACTGAGTTTTCTTTCTACCAATATCTATCATCAAAGACCTACCAAGGCAGTCTACTAACTTCACCATGTGCCAATCAAACCTCATAATAAAATGGCTACTCCATCATATAATTTGTCTCCAGGTGACCAAAAAGAGGGTCCCTAGGGCCAGAGAGACTATGCTCTGGAGATTAAAAATTTAGATTTGTGTAGTATCCTGTGATAAAAAAGTCTACAGGCTGTTATTTCAGGATGAAAAGTGTAGCTAAACATTTTTTTGTTAGATTTAACTCCATTAGTATTCAAAGAAACAAGAGAAAAAGTAGCCATACAGGACAACAGAAAAAAAAAAAAAGAAACCCAGAGTTGTTTTGAATTGTCCTGAATTTGAAGAGATTTAGATCTTGTTCTATTTCAATTTTTTTTTCTTTTTTGTTTTGTTTTCTTTTGCTAAGGATGTCTCTGCCTGGGAATCATCCTGATCAGAGGAATTGTCTCTGTGTGAAGTGATAGAAGAGACCTCTGACTCATCATCTTCTTCCTCAGTATCCCCCCACGTTTTTCCCTCTCTAAAAGCTGAAAACCTATTTGTAACAGGAATAGGGGGGACTTTACTGGGTTTAGGCCTCCTGCTTTGATTCCTTTTTTTCATGGGGACTCAGGCAATATCCACATCAGTCTTTTACTGGGTATGCCCTCCTTCCTCCACCAAGGGGAAGAGGAGGAGGAGGAGGCATGTCCACAACTTGATCTGGTACAATCTCTTCCATGTGAGGGGGATCCTTTTTGTATGTGGTGCCAACCTCAACCTGGAAGGCAGGTACTACAAAATGTGACTGTGACTCTACTCTCTGTGTGTCAGTACTAACTGTAGGTAATTCAACATCCATATTCCTTTGGAATCAAAAAGGGAGCAACCTCAGTATCTGGGTCAGGTTGGTCTGGGGATGGGTGTACTGATGGAGCAAACCAGAGCTCTGTTTGAAAGTAGTTCCTGATTTTCTAGGAGGTTTAGCTTGCTGTGCTTTCCCTATGAAATACTATTGGTGAAAACTGTTGTCTTGATTATGGGAAACCCAGGGACAGTTTTGAAAAGAGTGCCCATACTCTTTGTACAAGTTGCATCTAAGGTGATTAATGCAATGAAAACCATGGTGCCAATAAGAGAGACACAAACCACAGTGCTGCTTATCATAGACATTGCTCAAGTGAGCCAAAGACCTGTACTTGAAACAGACCTGAGGCTGCCCATGGTAAAAATAGCCCTCCCAGTCCTTACATCCCCTATAAAAAAACTCCTGGGAAGATATAATAATCCAGAACTCCCATATTGCAGTTTAACCAGAAAATGTCATCTCCCAGTCCACACTTTCTCCTCATCAAGAATTGGTATAAGAACACCAAGGACTTTTTATTTTTGGCTCAGCCAGTACTTGATGTTGAAGACATTTACCCTCTCATTACAATGTAATATTGTGACCACATTCACCACTAATTTTGTTAACAGGGCATCCACAAAATCTGCCCACAGTTTAGAATCCTTTAAAACTGAATACAAAGTCCAAAATCTAGCAAGGGATCTGCAGCTTTAAAGCTAACGTCATACAGTTAGTCTTGACACACATGAATAAAAGTGTACAGATCAGTAGCAGAGAAATGCATAGACCCTTTAAACAAAGTCCTGATGGCAAAAGTCATGTCTGGGGGGTACTCTTCACTCCCAACGTAGTGTAGCCTCATTTCATTCCTGTAAGGTGCTGGTTCTTCACTGGCAGTAAAGAAGTTCAAGAACTTTGGTGCCCCTCCCTCCTTCTGCTGTGACTCTTCAGCAGGTGGCTTTTATCTGTTAGTTTTGTCTTTTGCCTTCCTTGGAGGTAGAGGTGGCAAGACATCAGTTTCTGGTGCTCAAACTGGCTTTACAGAGGAGTGCAACTGTCTTTCCTGCTGACTTCTCCATGATGGCCCCCCGGCAGGGGCTGTGGAATGTATAGAGTTCGACCCTTGTGTAATATGAGTCACTGTAACATTAGGTTCTACTCCAACAAAACTACCAACTGCATAAGTTTCCTGGCCAGTCAAGAGTACAGGGACTAGATGGTTAGAGTTCTGAGACAGAGTTCCTTAGTACCAGGTTTAACACAGTTTTAACTTGACCAATGGCATTGCACTTATCAGCTCCCTGCAGTACTGAATCAGGGTGCACAACCATGTCCATACTAGACCCAATGTTTATAGTTCCCTTCTGCTCTTTAGTTTTGGATGAAGGAGGACTACCTGAGCTTACCTGTGTGGCTGAAGCAATTATGTCTGCTGCATTTAGTATAGTCCTCACTATTTATTTTCCTTCTGGTAAATGCTGCTAGTCTGCTGCTGGCAGGGCTGCATCCCCAGATCACACAGTATCTGATGCCGGAGTTAGGGTGGGGCAGCTTCTCCTGAGAACTGGCTGCTGACTCACCACCACGGCCATTTGATCTGATGCTGTCAGGGTGGAAACTGATAGATTTTGCTGAATCTCAGTCTGGATTGTTGAAACATGAGTCAGTAAAGTAACTGTGGTCTGCTGAGGCTTTCCACTTGTGGCTCCAAGTACAGAGTCTTCTTCAGCTAAAAGCCAGAGCAACAATGAATGCCTTTCTGTAATCCCTGCCAGGAGCATTTTCTCCTTAGGGGAACTCTCTGTAACTAGAACTGCTGGTTGGGGATTCCAAAACTTCTGCTGCTCCTCTGGAATGCCAGACTCTGAACCTTCAACAACTGGTAAGTTACCAAATCCTTTCGCTTAAAAAACTATCATGATTCGGACTGTATTTTTATCAGGCAAGACAGTCTTTGTAGCAATAATGATCTCCATATCAGTAGCATAGGAATGTTGCCAGAAACAGGGCATCCACCACCTCCTCCTCTACATGCAGGGTCAGCCTTCTTGCTGGAAGCAAGACAGTGTCACAGCACCCCCCCTTCCTTGATGAGTAGGGAAATTTCCCCAGTATTCTGGCCAATTTTCCCAAATTCACTAAAAATACCACCAACAGCTTAATCTGGTTAAATTTCTCTTGGCTTCCTTTCTCCATACCCCCAGTACGAGCCTGAAAATAAGCAGAATTGCCTAGTCCTCCTTTCCTGGGTCCTCCTTCCTAGTCAACAACAAAAAACTAGAACAAAAAGTGAAAACAACATCTATATAGACAGTAGAAGTTCATATAGCAGTTCAACAATAGGAATAATAAAGAGAACTGACATATCTTTTTGTAAATCATTGCCCCCCATGTCCTTCAGCCTTTCATTCACCCTGCCTCCTATTATTAGAGTGTCAGTGGCTCTGTATGTTGCATGCTTGCCTCTGAGGCTGAGGGATGATAATGACAAGGGTTCTGGTCTCACATGAAAAAAATATTGACACTATAGTAAAGTACGGTGGGCTGCTGCACTGTTGGAGTGCTATTCTTTGGATGAGATGTTCAACAGAGGTCCCTTCTGCTTCTCTTTAGTGGTTTCCAAGCAAAGGATTCTGCTAATCACAGAAGTAGGGGACTTTTCTCACTGTCCTGGCCAGTATTGCCCTGTCAATAGAACAGGTCCATGTCAAAAGACTATCCAGGTTAAACAGTACAGATAAATAACATAAACACTGCACTACTATGAAATCACTGCTGCTTTGCACATTTGCACTGCTGTGTATCAGACTGTTATTTTTCTTTGCTGCACTCCTTGTTTCCTCATATAGCTAATTTATACTGATTGTTGATGGTTAATTATCTTCACTGCACACCTTGTTTCCTCTCTTATCTGTACTGATTATTGCAGATACTGTAGATAATTTTCTGTTGTACTGCTTGTTTCTTCACCTATTTGTACTGACTGTTGCAGAAAGTTAGTTGTCTTTACTACACTCGTTTTCTTGCTTATTGGTACTGATTGTTGCAGACAGTTAACTGTCTTTGCTGTACTGCTTGTTTCCTCACTTATTTGTACTGATTGTTGCAGGAATTTAATTGACTTTGTAAAATGGCAAGAAATGTTATAGGCAAACACAGCAACCAGGTTGGTGCAAACACAACACATGGTACAATCTGAAGCAGGATTAATTCCCTAGTAATGCCCACTTCAGAATGTGTTAGTGTTTGCAGCCACAGCAACAGAAATGATTAGATCATGGCTGGGGTTGTGGTTGCACTGCAGAAATCTTTCTCGCGCTCATGGCCGACCCCAGCAAACCCAGCAAACCCATGGAAACCGCAGTCGAGAGGGAACTACCTGCACTATAATCTCCACTCAGTGGTCTCTGAGGAATTATGAGCCTTTCCACCTACCCGATGGAGTCCACGATTGAGAAGGAGTTCAAAAAATGTACAGTGAGTGCTCCGTGTATACCTTTACCTCCAGTCACTGCTATCGGTAATTTTCTGGTGCTGAAGAAAGCATTCTGGGGATATTACGAATATTTGCATACTTTGGCATGCTCAACCAAATGAAATGGCAGATATGCATAATTCGTTACTTCCCCAGAATGCATTACTCAATCACAAGTAGAAATGAAGGAAACGAGTGAAGAGAGCAGTATACTAAGAAAGAAAATTACATTGATTTGTCATATTTCTGTTAAATTTGTTTGCAAACATCACTTTCAAAGCTATATAAAAACAGCAGTCACAATATAAATATATATTGAGTTGTGAAAGTGAGCATGCCCGTTGCATATTGACATGTACTAAGAAGTAGACAGTTAAACAACAGTTAATATTGTATCAAACAATATTGTCACTTGCTCTTCATTTATTTCCCACATGCCATTGACTTGTAACATTATTCACTTTGCGCTTACCACGTTACAAGCACATTAATCAACTCCAAAGTCAGACTGTACTAGGGAATTAAACCCCACCACCACCACCACCAAGCATTAATTCTCTAGTAGAGCCCTCCTTTGTCATGCATTAATGCTTACTCACTGTGCTGCCTGTTTTCTTGCTTACTGGTACTGATGGTTGCAGATAGTTAGTTCTCTTTTCTGTACTGGACTGGATTCTCAAAGAGAGCCAACAATTCTGCAGTTGGGGAAAAATGGCTTGCAGCACTGTGGAAATTCAGTTGCAGCATATTCACAATGAAAAATTTTGCACTTGTAGAAAATTGCAAAAAAAAGGTGAGTTATGGGATTCTGCAGCTGCGGAAACTGAACATGTGCGGATCTGCAACTGTAAACAAAACTCAGCAGCCAGAACAACAGTCAATCTACAGTATATTAATTGGAGCATGAGACTTTGACAGTCTTGCCATAGATGCAGCAGAAAGTACTCACAGTGAGATCAGCAGCCAGTCCTACCACTGGGACCACAGCAGCACCACCAGTACCAGCAGAACTGTGCACCACAGTGGCATTCTGTAACTATTGGCTGTGTCTCTCCCTGAGGTGTTTATTTTGCCTACTTCAGTAGAACTCACTTGTGGCTGTTACCAGTTCTGCCTCTACTGCCTGTGGGGCTCCTTTATGGGCAGCACTGGGTCGTGTGGTTGTGGTTTCTTGCCTTTCAATGGAAATGTGTGCTATTTTTGTTGTAACAACTGACACTACCATACAATCCACCAGTTTTCAGTTGCCTGGTGCCTGAACCCCCACTACGAATGTATTGCAATTGCTAGTACATTGCTTTTTGCTCGGGGTGAGGTATGCCTCGCTTTCAGTGGTACAGCATGTGAACAACATTTTTTTCAGCAACTGAGGAAAAACAGCGGCTGAGAATAGCCTTTAAAGGGATATGCCATACTTTTCAATTACTTTTTTTTTTGCTCAGGAACTTCCACAGCTGCATTTTTTTGTGCAGTCCGCAGTGTATCCTTCCTGCAGCTGCTGAAGTTTTGTATAAACCACTCAGGGCAGTTACCCCTTTTTTCCTCCATAACCACGCAAATCAAGGGGACTTGCACATTTTATTGAACCTTCCAAGTGTTTTGAGAATCCAGCCCCCTGTTTTCTCCTTTAGCTGTACTAATTGCTGCAAATAGTTAATTGTCTTTGTTGTACTCCCTGTTTCCTCACTTACTTACACTGATTGTTGCAGGAAGTGTATTGTCTTTACTGTACTGCCTGTTTTCTCCCTTATTTATATTGATTGTTGGAGAATGTTATTGTAACTGATTTTCTGTAGTTCCTGTCTCCTCATTTATTTATACATATGATTGCAGATAGTTAATTGTTATTGCTGTACTCCTTGTTTCCTTACTTATTTGTACTGACTGTTTCAAATAATTAATTGTCTTTGCTATCACTCCCCTCTTACTTGTACTGATTATTACCTTTGCTGTATTCTCTGTTTCTTCACTTATTTGTACCAGTGGTTGTAGGTAGTTGATTGTCTTTGCTCTACACCGTTTTCTCACTTATTTGTACTAATTGCTGCAGATGGTTAATTGAATTTGCTGTACTGTTTCCCCTCTTATTTTTTAATGTTCAATTATGTGACATTTTCCTTTTAAATTGATTGTGTACCAGTTTATCTTTAAAGCTTTCACATTCCAGAAGGAGATTCTTGGTGCATCTCCTATTATGGCTACCAACTCAGGATCACTTTAATGAATTCCCCAAGTTGTGTAAACCACAGTGGCAATACGTATGTTGTGACAAAGGTAACTGGACAATTATTACCTGGGCATGCCTCTTCTTTCTTTGATACTAGAAAATTTGACCTGTTCCTCTGTCTAGCCTTGTTTAGTGAGTCATCCAACTTTTCTTTTTTATAGACCTTTTTCAAAACCCTTTCCTTCAGTTCCAGTGCTTGAGTCACAAAGGTTTCATCATATGAACAATTTGTCCTTATTCTGAGGAACTGACAAAAGGGGACAGAGTCAATAAGTGATCTTGATTGAGAACTGCCTGCCCTAAGGACACTATTCATAGCTGTTGATTTTTGGTATGCTTCGGTCTTAATATCCTTAGACTCTACTGTACATCAGTAAGGGCCACATCTAAGAATTTCAGTGTTCTAGGATCGATTGTGTGAGTAAATCTGAGAGTCCACATGTTTCAGTGTAGCCACTGCATGAATGCCTGTACACTTTCTGCATCTCCTTTCCAGATGCAGAGCAAATCATCAATGCAACGGTACCATCTGATGATATCGTCTTACTCCTTTCCTCGGGTCGCACCTGGAAGCAAGTATCAGCTCAGTGTGATTCTCCCAGTTATCAACTTTTCAATAAAGTAGTAATAAATAAATCAATCTGTCTCCCAACATGCCAGAATAAGACTGGCACAGGAGGGGCCATTGTAAGCCTGATTGATGTGCAACACTTCTGGATGAAAAATCCTCCATCAAACTTCAAAGATTATATGTCAGGATAAACATGAGACCTTCCACATGGAATCCACTTGGTGCTTGAGTTCTTAAGATTTTCTTTATTAAGAAATGTTCATATGAATTTACAACACCATTATGTTTAATAGTTGTGTATAAAGATGGCACAACTATTCCAAGTCAGCAATATTCCTTGCTCCAAAGGAAATGTTTTTATCTAACAGGTCAATTGTGTCCTTCAGATAGTTACTCACTTTGGAAAGGCATTGTTTGAGAAAGAAGTCAATAAAAATTGAACAATTATTAGTGAGAAAACCTATCCCTGATACGAAGGGTTGAGCTGTTAATTCTGGATTTGTTCGATGCTTGGGAGATATATTGCTGTCTCTATTAGCTGCCTCCCCACCAATCACCAGTTCATTGGCTGGGGACTGCACCTTATTAAAGTGAACCAATCAGGCAGTGCACCACATTTTAAATGGGAGTCAACTCTGGCAGTTGCATTTTAGAATTGAGCATCAGCTGATGGGAGGTCCACCTTGACGACTAGTGGCTGAGCTGACTTTTACTTCAGATCTCTGAATTCAAAACTAAGAGACCCCACTCCTTTTTGGGATACAATAAGTAAGTAGCCATTTGAGGCAGAAAGCACTTTGTAATAATTAAATGATTAGCCAGTTTTAGGGGGAAGGTGCGCAATGGGTCTTTTATTTTAAACTATGTATGCCATAACCACTTGCACCCCAGTGAGAAAAGCAATTTAAAGTTTATGAAAGTGCCGGAGGTTAGCTGCTAATTCTGGATTTCTCAATCCTAAATCTTCGTCCTTCCCTCTAGCTTAAGACAGTACCCCCTCATGCTTTTATTCCCACTGAGCCTGAAGACACTGTCCTGTTTGCCTTATTTAAGCACTTCAAATACTTAAAGGTGTCGATCAAGGCCTCTCCCTTTTCTCTTCCAGTGAATACTTGTTCAGGGCCTCCAGTCTCTCCTTGTATATCTTTCCCTGCTGACTCATAATCATCTTTGTTGTCCTCCTTTGGACCATCTCCAGTAGGTTTATGTCTTTCTTAAAATATGGACACCAGTACTGCTGACTGTACTCCAAGCTTGGCCACACCAGCAACCTGTACAATGGCGATATTGCCTCCTTCCTTCTATTGCTGATCCCTTTAGCTATGTAGCCCAACAGTCTATTTGCCTTTCCTGCTGCCTTCCTGCATTGTGTGGAATACTTCAGGTCACTAGTGATCAACACCTCCAGGTCCTTTTCCTCTTCAGATTTAGTTACCAGGACCCCTCACAGGCTGTACTTTGTCTGCAGGCTATTATCTCCAGTGTGCATGACCTTGGATTTCCTTGCAATGAAGTTGCCAAATTCTGGATCACCTCTTGAGCCTTGTGAAATCCTCCCTTAGGTCCTGTATACCCTCTGCTGTTTTCACCCTCCCACAGACCTTGGTGTCATCAATACACAAGATGATTTTTAACCCTTTATGCCCTCTCCAGTGTCACTGATGAAGACGTTAAAACACCACTGGATCAAGCACCGAGCACTGTGGGACCCTGCTGGTGACATCTCTAACACTCAAAAGCTCACCATCACTACTTCTTGGGTCCTGCCCTTCAACCAGCTCACTACTCAACCAGTCAGTTTCACTCCTACCCCGAGATCCACCTGCTTCTTGATCAACCTCATATGGAACACAAATCAAAGGCCTTGCTGAAGTCCAAGTACAGGATACCCACTGCTTGGTCTTTGTCCACTGTTTTAATGACCCAGTCAAAGAAGTTGATCAACTTTGTTTGGCATGATCTCTCAGCCTTGAATCCATTTTGCTGCTCATCCTGAAGGCCATTCTCTTCCAAGTATCCTTTTAGCCTGTCCTTAAGTATGGCCTGCATGAACTTGCATACAACTGAGGTCAGGCTGACTGGTTTGTAGTTGCTGGGGTCATCTTTGGGACAGCTCTTAAGGTGTGGCATTACACATGCCATTCTCCAGTCCTATGGTACCATCACCAGCTCAGATGAACTATTGAACTGGTCAGCCAGGTGACCTGCAAGTTCCTCTGCCAGTTCCCTCAGCACCCTTGGATAGATGTTGTCAGTTACTGGGGAACTGTCTATACTCAGGGCTAACTATCCTTTTCTTACCCTATCCACCTCAATCAATCCATCTGTGCTCCCTCCCCCCTCTCCTCCTTCCCCCTCACAGCACTGAGCTGTCTGTCTCTCCTTAGTGAAGACCAAACAGAAGTATTCATTCAATAATTCTGCCTTGTTCCTATTTGCTTCAACCTGCACCTCCCCCTTTCTGAGCCATACTGTTCCATCTTTTTTGTCCCATTTCTCAGAAATATACTTAAAAAAGGCTTTTTCCTTTTTAAATTCCCTCAGCTAGCTGCAGTTCTTTCTGAGCTTTAGCCCACTGGATTACTCTTCCTGCCTCACTAGAGTTCATCAGATAGTCCTTCCTGTCCTCCTCCCTCTGGGTCTTCCTGAACTTCCAATAGGTGTTGCTCTTTTCTCCAACTACCTGGATGACCTCTTTACTTAACCGTCTGGGTGCTTTGGCCTTCAGGTTTTCCCTTTGAGCCTAACACACTTCCTTGTACCTGTTGTTATTCCTTCTTTGATGGTGGACCACTTTTGGCCCATCCCATTCCTTATGTTGTTGCACTTCATGTGCCTCTTAAGTAGCTCCCCCATCTCGCTGAAATCTGCCTGTCTGATGTCCAGGACTTTGATCTTTGCAGTTGTCTTTTCTATGCCCATGTCTGACCAGAACAACACTGTGCTGTGGTCACTCCTATCAAGGACTCCTCGACTTGTATGTCATGGACATGGTCCCCATTTATCAACACCAGATTGAGGATTGCACCCTCCCTGGTAGGTACCATGACACTTTGGGTCAAGAATCCACTCTGAACTGCATATAGAATCACCTGACTCTGCACAGGTTGTGGCTGGGACCTTCCAATCCACCTGAGGCAAGTTAAAGATCCCTACAATTACCACCAAACTTTTCCCTGTAGCTGTTTGTATCATTGATCCACTTCCTTCTCCCTTTCCTCCTCATGGTTGGGCAGTCTTTAAACCAACCCAAGTCTCACATTCCTCCCTCTTTTGGGCAGTAACTGCACCCACATCACCTCTGCCTTCTCTTCTTCAAATCCTCCCATGAACAAGTTATACCATCCCTTATGTAAACCACAACCCTCCCTCATTTTCTTACCCCCAGTCCCTCCCTTATAGTTTGAATCCCAGGATTGAGGAGTCCCAATTGTAATTAGAGGTAGGCCATGTCTCAGTGACCATTGTAATGTCCACATTCCTCTTTGCCAACAACACCTGTAGATCATCCATCTTGTTTCTGAGACTTCTTGCATTCAGGAATACCACTTTCCACCTAGAATCTAAACATCCTGTGGCTGGAGGTGGCAGTTTCAGGGGGAGACTTTTTGGAGACTGTGGTGCTGCCCTATCTGCATGCACCTCTCTGGGCTGAGGGCGGAGGTTGTCTGACTCCAGGCTGAGTTGACTGGGATTGAGGAGGTCTTTTGCCCCAACCAAGTACCACCTGATGTGCCACTGCTGCCTCAAAGGCTGCCAAGGAGGAGGGCCAGATGGACTATGGTGTGCTCGGGAATTGTAAGGGTGGTTGGTCAGAGGCACATACTCCAGATGGTAGCAACATGCAACACTTATGCCACTCTGTTGGGACTGTCCCATGGAGGCACCAGCAGTAGTGGCAGGGGAGGATGTGGGGGTCCTCTGAGGTGGAGACCCCAAGTAGGGTGCAGAATTCCATCATTGATGGAGTAGATTTTGGAGTAGTTAGGAAGGGAGAGAGGGAGGTTAGGTGCTTACCTGGCACCACTGCTCAGAGGGATGGAAAGTGGATCCTGAGGATCACTGGGGAGGCTGGACAGGAGAAAAAGCTAGATGTCATTGTCCACTTAGGGACTAATGATCTGGCTGGAGATGAGGGTAGGGTAGTGAAAGAGGAGTTCAGGGAGCTGGGCAGGGGTCCTAGGCAGGTTGCATTCTCAGTGATCTTTTCTGAGGTATTGCCTGTCTATGACAGGAGGGAGGACAGGATACTCCACACCAGGAGCTTCAATGATTGGTTGAAGGAGTGGTGTGGAGAGTAGGGGTTCAGCTTCAGTTTGGACAGGGTTCCACCTGGAAGGATGCAGGCCTATACAGAGGAAAAGGCCTGCATCCATTAGGGAGGGAAATCCAGGTCCTCATTGTATGGTTTAATTGCTACATTTGCAGGCAGTAAGCTAACCAAGGTGGGTGGCTGAAGGGAGCAGGGAGAATTAAACTGCACCCCCACATGTTGTAATGGCCAGTAGGGAGAACGCTAAGGGAGGGAAATCCCTAAAGTACCTAAAACCAGGAAAGCAGAATAGTAGAAAAAAAGAGGGATTGGAATAGAGGCAGAGGGGAGAAAGTAGAGTAGGCAAGAAGGAAAAGGGGGGCTGGCATAAAGGGTGGTAGCAGAATTTAGAGTGCCACGTGCGCCAATGTGTGGAGTCCAGGAAATAAAATTCTGGACCTAGTGGCCATAATGGTAGCAGCTGAGCTGGATATTGTCACTTTTACTGAGTCATTGTGCAATGAGAACCATGACTGGGATACAGCCATTCCAGGCTATACTCTGTTCAGGAAGGAAAGGGTGGGTAAGAAGGGGTAGGGGTGGCTCTTTACGTGAGGGATAGTATTAAAGCAGCTAAAATACAAGGAATACTGGAAGGGGAGGAGGCACTGTGGGTCACCCTAGAGGGGGAAAATGGAGACAGTATTCACACTGGTGGGATCTACAGGCCTTTAACACAGGGGGAGGAGATGGATAGGGTTCTAGTGGAAGCCACCCATAAGTTGGCAGCTAATGGAGAGGTGCTGCTGGGGGACTTCAGTCTGCTGGATGTTGATTGGAGCATCCCGGTTGCAGCTTCAGCTGGGAGCAGGGACATCCTGGACTCCCTGCAAGGGGCATTCCTCAGGAAATTAGTAAAAGAGCCCACTTATGCGGGAGCAATGTTGGACCTGGTCCTCACCAAAAGGGACAGTATTACAGATGTCATGGTCGGTGATCACCTGGAGACCAGTGATCACCGAACGGTGGGATTCAATATAAGAACAGTGACAGAGCTGAATCACATGAAATTGAGGGTCCTGGACTTTAGGATGGATGACTACAAAGTTGGAGGAATACCTCAGGGATGCCGAGGCAGGGGTGGAGGACTTGAGTGGTGTAGAGGAGCAGGGGCGAAACTAAAAGGTGCCATAGTGAAGGCAACAAACCTCTGTGTTAGGCAAGTAAGCAAAAGCAAGAAGAAAAACTTCTAGAAAAACATACAGTGATCTTACAAGCTCAAATGGACAGACTGGGTGGGCCATAGGCCCTTATCTGCTGACAGTATCTATATATCTACGTTTGAAAAAAGACTACCATGGTTCTCAAAAAAGAGAAAATTAGGACAAAGAAGTTGGCATTCAGGAGGTAAAAGGAGACACAGAAAGAGGAGGACAGGGATATGTACCAGGAGAAGCAGAGGGAGACAGGGAAAGCAGTCATTAGTGCAAAGGTGTAAACAAAGCAGAAAATAGCCCAGGCAGTAAATAAATGGAACAAGGCATTTTTCAGATACATAAGCAAAAGGAGTAACAATGAGAGAGATTGTATGACTGAAAAGGGAAGGAGGAGAGTGTGTGGAGGGGGATAAGGAAAAAGCAGAAATCGTGAATAAATATTTTTGTTCAGTATTTACAGAAGAGGGAAAAGGTGAGGGACCACAGATAAGTGACAGGAGCATCAGTGGAAGGGAAGTGGACACTAGTCCATTTACGGAGGAAAGAGTCTTGACGTAACTCACAAAACTGAAAGTGGACAAGGCAATGGGGCCAGATGGGATACATCTAAGGATATTGAAGGAGCTTAGAGAGGTGCTGGCAGCGTCACTGACAGCCTTTTCAACCACTCCCTGGAGATGGGAGTGGTTCCAGAGCACGGGAGAAGGGCAGATGCAGTCCCACTTCATAAATGTGGGCACAGTGAGGAGGCTAGCAACTACAGGCTAGTCAGCCTGGTTTCAGTGGTGGGGAAATTAATGGAGCCACTACTGGAGGAAAGGATTGAGGAATATCTTGAATCCAGTGGCTTACAGTATCTGAGGCAGCATTGAATCACAGCAGGGAGGTCATGTCAAACAAATATGATAGATTTCTTTGACTTGGTGACAAAGGAATTAGATCAGAGTGGAGCAGTGGATATGGCCTACCCCTAGATTTCAGTAAGGTGTTAGACACAGTTCCACATAGGAGACTCATAAACAAGCTGGGCAGCCTGGGAGTAGATCCTATGGTGGTAAACTGGGTTAGGAATTGGTTGAGGAATAAGTGACAGAAGGTGGTGGTAGATGAAGTCCACTCTGAGGAGGGGAGGGTGGCCAGTGGAGTGCGGTTCCACTACTTCAGAGCGCCGGCGGCAGTGCACCCAATTATTACAGCACCAAGTGGGAAGGTCACTGTTCTCTCTTTTTGAAGGGGACTGTGCCCCCCAACCCCCTTTTAAGGATACTAACTCCCAAGGGATGGACCTCAGGGAAGGGGTGGCGAATCCGGCATTTGGCTCTGTAATGACCCGGCGCTGTAATGCCAGTGCCCTAATGGCTGGAAAGGGTGAGGTGCCACAAGGATCAGTACTAGGCTGGTCCTCTTTAATGCCTTTATTAGCAACATTGCAGAGGAGTAAGAAGGGAAGGTATGCCTTTTTGCAGGTGACACAAAGTTCTGCAACAGTGTCTACACTCGGGGGTCTGGAAAGAATGAAGTGTGATCTAAGTAAGCTTGCAGAGTAGTCAAGAGTGTGGCAAGTAAGATTCAACATGATGAAGTGTAAAATCATGAACTTGGGGCACAGAAACCCAGTGACACAGTACACGATGGGAGGAGAGGTACTAAGGACCACCAAACAGGACCGGGACCTGGGGAAATCATATATGATGACCTTAAAGTGGCAAAGCAGTGTGACGTGACAGTGCAGAGAGCCAGTGGGATGCTGGGGAGCATAGGGAGGGGTATCATCAGCAGAAAAAAGGAGGTGGTGATACCACTGTACAAATCATTGGTGAGACCGCACCTTGAGTACTGCGTCCAGTTCTGGAGGCTACATCTCTGGAAGGACATAGATAGAGGAGAGGCGGTCCAGGGGAGGGCAACTGAAATGGTGCAGGGCCTGCACCAAAAGCCCTATGAAGAGAGGCTTAAGGACCTCATTATGTACATCTTGGAGGAGAGGAGGGAGAGGGGGTTATGATAGAGATTTTCAAATACCTCAAAGGTATAAATAAGGTAGAAGAGGGAAGTATTTTTCAGAAAAAAAGATGCTCAAGAACAAGAGATCATGATATGAAGCTGGAAGGGAGTAGACTCAAGGAAAACATGAGAAAGTGTTCCTTCACAGAAAGGGTGGTGGATGCATGGACCAGCCTGTCAACAGAGGTGGTGGGAGCAAAAACGGTAACAATTTAAAAATGCATGGGACTGGCATAAAGGAATCTTAGTGTTTAATAAAGGAAGAGTAAAGCCGGAGATAGCAAGTAGCATATGGGTTTTTACAGAAGGTAGGGAAAACGGGCAAACGAGATGGGCCAAGCAGTCCTTATCTGTCAACAGTATCTATGTTTCTATGTTTTTATCCCTCACTCGCTGCTCTGCTCTCCACCCCCATGCTCCCCTTTGTGTGTTTCCTCCCTCACCCTCTACCTCCCTTAATGACCTCACTCAAAGTCAAATTTCCACTTCTCCCTGCCTGATATTGGGGGAGGCCTGCCACCTACACTTGAAGGCTCGGGGTCTGTAGGCCCACTTTACCTCCCCCTAAAAGTTTAAAGTCCCCTGATATGCACCATCCCAGTTTGTTCCTTTTTTTGAATTTGAATGAACTTTATTAAAGAGCAAGTACCAGAAAACATAACGATACAGATAACAACACAACAGATACTCTCCCTAGTCCCTCCCCAACCCACTCCCCCCACCCCAGCACAGCTACCTTAAAACAAAGAACCAAAAATAACAACATATTGAGAAGGGGAATAACCCAATGAAGTTAGACATTCTAAGAGCCAAGTAAAGCCGTACAGTTACCACACCCCAGATAACAAAACAAAAGCAGCGGGGAGCTAGATGGTGTAAAGAGAGTGAAGCCTGCCCCTTCTTTGTCGAACAGGCGAAGTCTAGGTCGAAGATTCGATATCATGTGTTCCACCCAAAGGTTGAACAACAATTCCTGTAACCACTCCTGGTAAGAAATAGAAACCTGGTCAAGCCAGTGCCACAGGACAACTTTTTTCAAAGAAAGAGAGATCAAAGCCATATAAAATTTATGTTCTTTGACTAAGACAGAACTATAATCCACCAAAATGTATATCTCGGGCCTAAATAGACCTTGAAGTCCCAGAAGAGGATCTGCCTTAGCCTCAATGAGACTCCATAAGGGAGCTATCTTAGGACAGTTCCAAAAAAATGTGAAAAGTGGAGCTCTCATCCTGCCCACATCTAGTGCAGACAGGAGAAGGCAATTGTGAAGGTGTGGGTACAGGGAAGACACCGGATTCCAGAATAAATCCAGTAATAAGTCTTTATTTACAAAATAAGAACCGAACTGAATGACCCAAACAGTAACAGAAAAACCAAAAAAATAAAATAATTCCAAATAACAAAATAACAACACACTAGAAAACAGCTGGTGTAAATCCATCAATGGGATAGCAGAGAACTAGTCCCTTCGAGATCTGATCTCAGAATGAGAAATGACTCCTTTTATACATACAGGTCATGTGGTTTTAGGACGCCGCCCCTTTTCTAGAAGCTAACTCTTAAACACAGCCAAATAAACATTATATTTGTTTTTCACAACCTAAATCCCCTTTTAAGCTTAATTAAAATATCATATTGGTAACCAAACAAAATAAAATCATGCCTAGAGTTATAAAGTTACATTACATAACTATCTAGACCTGCCCCCTTATTTACAAACTATGAATAATGTAATAGAAAGGCTGGCTGACTCTAAAGGAAAAAAGGCAAAACAAACAAGGCTTCCCCTAGAGCTGCACCCTGGGTGTGGTTAGCCCTTCAAACTTAACTTTCTCTTTAAACTTAACTTAGCTATCAAGTATACCCTTTTTAATGAAGAATCACACAAAAAGAAAACAGAAGAAATACAATACATAAGATATAACATAAACATAACTTTAGAATATACATGTCTGTGTTTTTAGACCCTTTAGTTATATTAGTTTTAAGATTCAGAATCACTTTTTAGAGCTTCCAACACTGTTATACTGATTACAACATCCTTCTGTAATCCAGCACTAATATATATACTGTATATATATAAATATTTATAGCTTTCAACACTTTAAAAAATGATTATAACTTCCTTATGTGAGTCAACTTTATTATTTAGGGCTTTCAACAGTGTAGAGCCTTTAACACTTTTTTAAAGTAATTACAGCTTCCTTCTGTGGAGATAGAGGAAAAGGGAAGAAAGGGGATATCGTTTTCTGAAGTTTTTTTCAGCAGTAATAGTGTCTTCTGCAGTATTTCTAGCTGCTCACTTCAGCAGCACAGCAAACCCGAGGTAATCCTTCTCGCTGCACTCCTCTCGAACGTGCGCACCAGCGAGAAGGATTTCCATCCGATAGAAGCACTTCTCAGCGTTTCTCATTGCACAAACCATTGAATTACTGCTGATAGCAGTCTTGAGGGGGGAACTGCCAAAAAGGTTTGATTTCAGTAACTCGATGCTCCTCCAAAACAGCAACATGGAGGAGCAGCCTTGGGGGTTTACAAACAAAATGGGAACTGCTTCTACTCTTATTTTAAACAGTCCTCGTGAAGAAGTAAGAGGACATAAAAGGTGGAAATAAATGAATTTTACTGGGCCAACACATAAATTTATGTATTGTAATACAAATTACCGATATATACATAGATGGCTAGTCTACACATATACCTTAAAGGGGCAGTGTACCTCAATACATATTGTCCTAAAAAAATAAAATAAAAGACATGCTGTTGCAGCAAACTGATCTACACATACAAAATCAAATAAAATAAAGCAAAACAAATAAAATAAAAAGGGGGGTTAAAAAAAGAAAAAAATGGCTTCCCTTATAAAATAGACCACATCAATCTCCCCATCTTAGCCAGTTTCTTATGAGTGAAATAAAAGTTATTCAAAACACTGAAATGAGTGAGTCTCAGTCTATCCTGAGCAACATAACGATACAGATCAGTCCATATGGTTTGCCATTGAGGGGAGGATAAGAGAAACAATGTGCCTCATGAAGGGAGATCCATCTAATTCTGGAAACATTGTAGTGAAAAGAAGGGAATATAAATTAGACACCACATGCAGTTTTAAAACCAGATCTTTAATGGTGGATAAAAGCTCTGAAAAATCAGTGGTCCAACTTCTTCACCCGAACCAGTGAAGCAAAACATGTCTGAGTTGAAGTGTTTTGAAAATATGGATATTTCCTATCTGTAGATGACCCAATGTATCTAATGATGGTAACAAGGACCCTCCAGTCATCAAATCACAGACCCTAACACTAACCAGTTGGGGAAGCCAATTGAAAGTAATAATATGACCCCCAATCTTAAAATTCTGATTACAGAATACAGTTTGGGTAATATCTTTAGAAACTGGGTGTTTCAACAATGACCAGAATTGAGAATACACCCGGAGTGAAGTTCCCATGACAGTATGTCATAGCCCAGAAGGGAGAGATTTCAAACGGGTAAAAAACAGAAATGGCACGACAACCCAAAACCCTTGAGTAAATCTAATTCCAACTTCAACCATATAGGTATGTAGAGAGAATTGGGGTCTTGGGGAGGAGGGGAGCTACTGAAAAAGCTTGTTGAAATGGCTGGCAAAATAGTAGATAAGACAAGCATTTGTCAATTCTGAATGTTGCTTGCTTGTATGTGCTGTTTAGGTATTTGGAAGTGGTAGTTCCATGCCTTCCTCCCAAGACATGCACTGTGTCTTTCCGTTCAGTATTCACAGAAGAATGGGAGGGGCAAGGGCCACAGCAGTACAGCAGTTGCCAAGGGGGTGAAGAGGTGGACAATAGTCCATTCAAAGGCAAAAGAGTCCTGCAGGAGCTTATTAAATTGAAGGTGGACAAACCGATGGAACCAGATGGCATACACCCAAGGATGTTAAGAGAACTGTGAAGGGGAGATAGCAGTACCTCTGGCAGCCATGCTCACTGAGTCATTCAACACGAATGACTTGGAGGAGGGCACATGTGGTCCCTCTACACAAGTCCAGCAGCAGGGAGGAGGCGGGGAACAATAGGTCGTTCAGCCTCACCTGAGAAGTAGGGAAGATCATGGAGACATTGCTTAAAGAAAGGATAGTGGGGCATCTAGAAGACATTGGAGCCCAGGACCATAGACAACATGGGTTCACAGTGGGGACATCGTGTCAGACAAATCCGGTTGATTTCTTTGACTGGGTGACAAAGGAAGTGAATCAGGGTGGGGCAGTGAACAACACTTACCTTGATTTCAGCAAAACTTTTTGACACCATCACACATAGGAGGCTGATAAACTAGCTGGGTAGGCTGGGCATGGGGAAAAGAGTGGCTATCTGGGTTAGAAACTGGCTAACAGACAGGCAGCAGAGAGTGGTAGTAAATGGGGTGCAGTCTAGGGAGAGGGGGTGACCGGTGGGGTGCAGCAGGTATCATATCTGGGGCCAGTCCTGTTCAGTGTCTTCATTAGTAACATTGCAGAATGGCTGAAGGGAATTTTTTCACCAAATTTTCAACATAGCCATTTTAAGACCTCTGCTCATGAACAGTGTCACTGTGATTTTCTTAATCTGTCCCAAACATTGATTGCGCACACCGACTGTGCCATTGTGTGCTACATGCACGGAAACACATTTTGGGCAACATACAAAAAATGACAGCTGTACTGCTCATAAGTAGGTGTGGTAAAATGGCAATGTTGCAAATCTGGAGGGCAAATATTAAAAATTCATGAAATTACGAGCGTGCGTAGGAACTGTGCAACGCACACTCGTAAAACAGTCATTTTTAGGAATTTTTTCATCAAATTTTCAACATAGCCATTTTAAGACCTCTGCTCATGAACAGTGTCACTGTGATTTTCTTAATGTGTCCCATACATTGAGTATGCACACCGACTGCGCCATTGAGCGCCACATGCGTGAAAACATATTTTGGACGAGATGTGAGAAATGACAGCTATACTGCTCATAAGGAGGTGTGGTAAAATGGAAATGTTGAAGCTCTGGAGTGAAAATATTGAAAATTTGCAAACTTATGAGCATGCATAGGAACAGTGGAACGCATGCTCGTGAAACAGTCATTTGTGGGAATTTTTTCACCAAATTTTTCACATAGCCATTTTAATACCTCTGCTCATTAACAGTGTCACTGTGATTTTCTTAATCTGTCCTGAACATTGATTCCACACACCGACTGCGCTATTGTGCACTACATGCGCAGAAACACATTTTGGGCGAGATGTGAGAAATGACAGCTGTACTGCTTATAAGGAGGTGTGGTAAAATGGCAATGTTGAAAATCTGGAGTGAACATATTGAAAATTCACAAACTTATGAGCGTGCATAAGAACAGCGCAACGCATGCTAGTAAAACTGTCATTTTTGGGAATTTTTTCACTAAATTTTCAACATAGGATTTTGGGGCTTACCTCATGAACTGTGATACTGTTGTTTCATAAATCGGTCCTGAAAGGTGTTCCATGCAGTCATCAAGAAAATCACCTTTCGGGGCATTAACGCCACGACAGTGACAGAATTATTATGGGTCCCAAAAGCCCCATGTTGAAAACTTGGTGAAAAAAATTCCTCAAAATGCCTGAGATATGCGGTAACGTTGAAAAAACACTATTTATTCCATTATACAGTTTACCTGCATTTCCTCAGTTCGCAGTCAGCTTTGAAGAGTGCAGACATGTTCCCGTCCACCAAGATCATCGCGCCAGACTCCAGCAGTATTATGGGGTGAGGTAGGGGTGTGGGGAGGTAGATGCACAGAGGGTGGGCGCTGGTGGGTGGAGGGAGGGTCATAACAGTCTACGGGGGAAGGTTTTTTCTTTTAGGTGTTTATTTTTTTTTACTTGGATGATGCTGGACTTGTGCCATGCTAGGGTAGGCTCCCAGCATGGCAGCTGGAAGGCTGTTTGGGGATGGGGCAGTGGAGTCAATGGGGGATTGGGCACCCTCATTGACCATAGGACCTGTTGCCATGCTGGGGTGGGCTCCCAGCATGGCACCCAATAGTCTGGGGGGGAGGGAACAGTAGAGCCGAAGGGGAATTGGGCACCCCATAGGCCATACAGACTGCTGCCATGCTGGGGTGGACTCCTAGCATGGCACCTGGAACTCTGTTGGGGGGAGCACAGCACAGCCGATGGGGGATTGGGCACCCCTGTCGGCTATACAGCGTGTGTGTGGGGGGAAGCATGAGCACATAGTATGTATGCGTGCGTGTGTGGGGGAGCGATCATGAGCATGCGATCTTATCACTGCTCACTGAAGCGCAGCTCTCCCTTTCAACTGTAGGGCCACTGCATTTTCAACTGCTGTCATAGACAACTGCAGCATTGATTGGAGAACTGCAGCCGTGCCTGCAAACACACTGACTGAATTGGAAGAGGGCTGCCACACCTCTGAAAACTTGGATGATGGCACTATGTTTCTTGCACATGTGTGCAAGCAACATAAAAATGAGGGAATTTAAGGCCACTCAGAAATTTAGGGGTGGCACGTTTTTTATAAACATGCCTCAGGGCTTTCTTGGACCAAATGAATTCAGCAATCATCCTATGAACATGCTGTAACTAAGCCAAGGGAAGCCAAGCATTTAACATGTTAAGGGGGTAAAACAGTTAGGGGAGGACATTCATCCTAATAATATTAATTCTCCACCATAGGGTCAAAGGGAAGGCCTGCCACCTCTGTAGATCCTGCTGAATTGTAACTGCCAGGTCATCCAGGTTAAGCTTGAGCACAAGAGTAGTATCCCTTGAGAGGTGCAAACCTAGATATTTAATGCAACGGGAGAACCAATTCATACTAAGTGATAGGATGTCCTCCTTGACCACTGTTGGGATGAGGAGTATGACTTCCATTTTACTGAGGTTAAGTTTATTAAATAACTGGCCGAAGTCTTCAATAGTATGTAATGCAATGGTCAACGAGGTCCTGGGATGTGCAATATGCAGTAAAATATCTGCATATGCCAATAGTTGCAAACTATGAGGGCCCAAAGAAATACTAATCAGATCAGGGCAGGCTTTTAACTTCTGAATAAGAGGTTCTAAATACAAATTGAAAAGGAAGGGGGAGATGGGACTCCCTGTTGAGTACCAAAAATTAAGGCAAAAGGGGTGGAGAACACCATATTGCAATAAATCCTGACAGGAAGGAGTACACGGTCTGGATCCAATGAAGAAAAAACTGCAGGAAACCAAATTTTACAAGGGTCAGCCTCAAAAAGTCCCAATCAACCCTATCAAATGCCTTCTCTGCATCCAGGGACACCAGCACCATGGGAATAATGGAATCCCTAGACATGGAGAAAATGTGAGCTAGTTTCCATAGATGATCCACTGAAGACCGCGTGGACATAAACCCCACCTGCTTCAGGCTAATACAGTAAGCCCAGCCCTTACCTGGTTAATCCTGTGGGCAAGAACTTTAGTTAGAATCTTGATGTCATATTTTATCAATGAAATAGTCCTTTAATTGGAAACTGAATGTGGGTTTTTTCCGGGCTTGAGCAGAAGGAATATAAAAGCTTCCAGGATAGTGGGGTCAGAAACACCAGAGCCATAAATGAAAAGATAGAAAAGGTGTAGAAGTGGGACCAGTTAATTGGCAAAACGTTTATAAAAATTTGCTGTGAAGCCATCAGGCCCAGGAGCCTTGTCTAAGGACAGACTTAATATAGCTGTTCGGATTTCATCCTCAGACACTGGTTGAGACAAAATAGCCTGTTTGGTCGAGGTCAGCTGTGGAAGGAGAATGCTAGCTAGATAATTCACGATAAGAGATCTCTCCAGTGGGGAGATTCTGGGACTGGCCCTAATGGCAGCAATTAACCTGGAGGTCTCCTGTTTTTGAAGTCTTTACGCAAACAAGTGGCCTGCTTCTTCCCCTGATCTATATATTTTGACCGTGTTTTGAGAATAGTAAACACAGCCTTCTCCCTCAAAAGGTCTGCATATATATCCTGCAAAACAGTCAGCTCTTTATGGGTAGTCTCCAGGGTCTGGTGAGAAAGGGAGTGTTCAATATCAGTGATGTGCTTTAGAAGGTCAGCAGCAGTTTGCATACGCATATGTTTAGAGGAGAGCCTAATGGGCTCCTGTCTAAGAAAACACTTAAGAGCGGACCACTCCAAATCACCTTTATTAACAGAATCAGAGTTATGCCGGACAAATAATGCAATTTGGTCATTGATCCTCTCAATTACATATTTGTCATTGAGGAGTCAATTATTAAGCTTACAGGATGTGTCCCTCTCTTGATTGGTGGTTATGGAAAAGCTCACCTACACCAAAGAATGATCCGAGAACACCCTGGTATCTATCTACCAATCCAGCAGCCCACCCAGTGCAGACTGACTGGGCAGAATATAATTGAGTCTGGAATAAGACCCATGTACAGGGAGAAGTATGTGTAAGTTTTATCTTGTGGATGGAGAATCCACCATGGATCACATAACCCCAGATACTCAATCATGTCACGAATGGAGCGCTGGAAGGGGGACAAGCCAGACAGAGGCCTACTGGTCCTATCTAGGTCTGATGTGAGATCCCAGTTTGTTCCTGAGAACTCTTGAACCCCTTCTACTGAGGAGCAGCCTGTCCTGTGCATAAAGGGATTTGTTGGATCAGGTTTCTCCACAGACCCCTATGTAACCACACCCGTACCCTTCCTCCTTGCAGCATTTCTGCAACAAGTCATTAAACTACTCTAATTTTTTTTTACCTGTCTGTGCTGGCTCTCAGTACCGGCAATGCCTCTGAGAATGCTACTAATCTTGCAATCCTCTACAGGTCCTCCCCAAAGCATTGAATCTTTCCTGTACCACCCCCACCTCCTCCCAGATTGGTCATTCATATGTCAGTGTATAATCACATAAGGTTTCCCACCAACTCCCTGCATCATTTCTTGGGCACACCCTTTCTGCTGTCTTCCCTGGCTTGTGTATCACCATTCTGATGGTACAAGGGAACCCCATCTTCTGCCAGTATATACCCTTGACTATCAAGTTCCCCAAAATGATGACCCTTCCATGCCTCCAGTTCTGAATCCCTCCTTCCCCCCTCTGACAATCCCTTGAGCTTGTCAATCCCCTACCTATACCCACCTGCCTTGAACACCAACCTTCCCTTCCTCACACCCCTCTGTCTTTCTGACCCCCTCTGTCCCTTACAACCTCCTCCCTTGCCTTCCCTCCCTCCCTCTGCTCTGATCTACCCTTCTTCACCTCTGAAACACCCATTCTTATTTCCCCATTCTGGCACTCTCCCACTTTCCCATCCCTCATACCGACTCCAGTCTTCTTGTACACTCTTCACCTTCCTCTCCTGCTGCCAGGTTCCCTTTCACCCACTTACTCTGCTTGACCCATCCAGTCCACAATACCTGTAGCTGACCACTCCCTCCATCCATCTCTTTCACCCCCTCTCCTCAACCCTTGTCAGTGGGAGGAATCTGTTCCACAATGCCACCCCCAGGTGCTCTCACTCTGGTCCTTCCTTTCATGAACCCTCCTCCACCCCACCACCACTTTTCATCCTTCCTCGTTGGACCCCCTTTCCCTCACCCTCTGAGGTACAGTAGTGGTACCCACAGGAACTGGACCACCCCCTCTCCAACAATCCTCTGCCTGCATTTCACCCTCTCCTGGGCTTACCCCACCAGCCTCTCTCTCACCATCCCCTTCCCCTTTCCTCCATTCATCACTAACCTTTCTAACACCTATCTGAGCCAACTCACACCCACCATCAAGTGATTCAGGTTCATACACATGGGTCAACCCCTCACCTTCCACAGGGTCCCCAGGAATGCTGCTGACCCGCATCCTCTACAACACACCACTTTACTCCCATTTTCCTGTTGCCCGTATAAGCTTCTTTACCCCCACATGCTACCCAGAGACAGGCCTGTTCAGTTCTTGCAAAGGTTTGGTTAACACACCCTACATCCTGACTCTTCCCACCTGCCTCACCTATATGACCTACCACAGATAGGGTGTAGATTCACCCCCTCCACTTCCTTGTGAGCTGACCCTAGAAGAGGTTGGCTGCAAAGTTGCAGTCCCTCCATGCACTATGATTAGTGTTAACTCCCTTGTAGGTTTATCCTAGATGGAGTTGGCTGCAAAGCTGCAATCACTAGTTTACCCTAATAACTGACCCTAGATAGGGACTATCTATAGCTGAACCTAGGTGGGGATGGCTGTAAAACTGTAAATCTTTGCTCTCTTTGCTGATCCTAGACCGGAATTAGCTACATTCTCCCATAGTTGCTTGTCTGGTAGCTCACTTGTAAACTGACCCTAGGTAGGGACTAGCTGCAGTCCCTCAGACTCACTTGTTTAACTACCCCATATAGGAAATATTGCCTGTCCTAGAAATGAGTTATGTAAGCATTAATGCACAACAGAGGAGGTCTCTACTAGGGAATTAATGCCTCAACCTCCCCCCCCCTCCAACCGAGCATTAATTCCTTAGTAGAGCCCGACTCTGGAGTGCATTAATGTGCTTGTAACATGGCAAGTGCTATAAAAATTATTCAGTACACCATTAATGATTTTGCAAGAAAGACAGATATGTTGATTTGTATTACTCGCAATTTTTTTAATGCGTATAATTCATTTTTACACATGAAACATTGTTTACTATTGTGACTGCTACATACTACTGTGCCACTAAAACATACAACTTGTTGAAGATTAGGTGAGGGTAATAAATGGTACATTTCAGAATTTTTATTAGAACTTGTTATTTTATAAAACTCATAACTTGCTTGTTTTCTGCTGAATTTAGCAGCAAAGCATCATGGGAGTGGTTATTAACATACTGTCCCAATCGCTAACACAACTAGGTGATGTCAGACAAAAAACAGCTATAAACAGTCTCAGATTTACTTTTGTTCTATGCTTTGTCTCACATTAGGACTTTGGATTGTGAGGTAATTGTTACGGTTTACTGCTATCGGGCACATTACTACTTGCGCTCCTGCTGTCCCAAGCGTAATAATTGAAATGCAGTGGCCTGGTCAAGTGAAGAATTCAGGTGGGCTACTTAATTTATTTGTTTTAGAGTACATCTCTGTTATTCATGTTCCTGGTATTCTTCTACAACAATCTACGACGATGCAATTGTGACCTCTGGGCGGACAGGTGGGAAGTGACTAAATGTAAATACTGCTCCGTTACTGCTTGGAATGTGGACATTATTAGTACTGCAAAATGAAGCGGGCGCAACTAGGGAATTAATGCTCACTTCATTTTTCATAATGAGTTGGCTTTCAGCGTTATCAGAATACTGTACTGGGTCAGAAGAAAAGTTGCCATGTTACAACCCACATCTACTCCATTCCTCTGTGTTTAGTGCCTCCTCTGGATCTGCTGTATTTGTCTTCTGTGAAGTCCTACCCTTGATAGGGAGTACCACCCTAACCACCTTCCTCAGATTCCACAGTTCCTCACTTGTGTTCCTGTTTACCTCTCCCTCACCTTACCTTGCCTGTCCCAAATTGAGCAGTGTGGCCTGCGTATTTCCTGTAGATATCTTCTGACACCCCAGCTGTCTCTTAGGTAGAAACCACACTCCTGCTTTGTGTCACTCATGCTTTAGGGTCTCTTATGTAAGGAATCAATTGGAATTCTGGGAGTTTTAAAGAGACTACAACTGCCCTACTGGTAGGCTGTGGTCACATGATCAGGTCAACTGTTAATGGTACATGATCTCCCTTCCTTCTCCCTCTCTTTGTCTCCCTCCTCTCTCTTGACCCCTTCCTCTGTTCAGTAATTAGGCCCACTTCATAAACTCTATGCAGCAAGAACAACAGTTTACAAGCAAAGAAACAGAAGAATGAAGTTGCACTAGTCACGCTAATTTATGCCTTTGAGTGACTGCTCCTGCTGGTGTCCCTTCAGCTGTGCAGTGTTCTTCTGCCTGCATACTGAATTTGTAGTCATTGTCCCCTAGAAGACTACAGCCACCCTAATTATGGGCTAAGGTCATGTGGTCGAGTCAGCCTCCCGAGGCACCTGATCCCCCTCCCTTGTCCCTCCTTCTGTCCTCTTCCTCCTCCCTCTCCTCCCCTTCCTCTATTCAGTAATCAGGTCCATATAATAAACTCATTGCAGCACAAACTACAGTTTACAATCAAATAAGTAGAAGTATGAACTCATGCTAGATAGATAAATAGGGGATATGACATGGCCTGATGTTCTTAGGGATTTACCACTTAACGTCATATTAGTCACGATGGATGTAAACTCCCTCTACAAAAATATTCCACATACTAATGGCATTTTGGCCTGTTTTAAATACCTACAAGAGAAAGAACGGCATGACAACATCCACCTAAAATTCATTGTGAGACTTACTGGATTTATTCTGACCCACAACAACTTCAGTGTTAATGGTAAACATTATGTTCAAACTATGGGAACAGCAATGGGCACCAGGATGCCAGTCTTTTCATGGTGAATTTGGAGGAGGATTTCCTAAAACAATGTACTCACAAACCACTTGCTTATTTCCGTTATATTGATGATTTATTTATAATTTGGACAGAAGGCCCCTGCACACTCAATGAATTCTATCAGGAACTTAACAGCCTCCATCCATCCCTGAAACTTACCCTGGAATACTCAACATGGGGTCAATATGTCACTCACAAAAGCAGCACGGTAAAAAATACTTCAAGCAACACAGCACGTGCAGAAATAGGGTTGAAAAAAACATCAACTGCAACAAAAACAGTGGATCCCATTAGAAATAATGGGACTTTCTCTTTTTTTGCAGGAGGGGGCGTTCGCCTCCTGAAACCAATGTAGTGGCTTTCATCCCCAAACCCTCCAGACTTTATATAAGTAACTCTGAGGGGGTGTGAACGCTAGGTATTGGGAGAAACTCAGAAGGGGGAACATTTTATTTTCTTAAAAAAAAAAAACCAAAATGTTGTAACAACAGGAGACCTGAGGGAACTGAACCGCTGTCCCAGGTCACCTACCCTGCTATGTGCTTGTGCCTTAGCCACTCCACCATGGGAACAGCTCGACCAGGCACCACACACATGGATACTCAATCCCTTCACAGTGTAAGTGCAGAGCAACAGGGATAGCAGTAATTTGCTACCACTATTATTCCCCTGTTGCTCTAAATGCAGGCGCACTTTACACAGCATGGTTATTGCCACACTGTTTTTGTAATGTGATATTGACCCTGTGCCGCATACTCTGACACCAGTGTTAATTTTCTGGACACCACAGTTACCATCAAAGACGGAACCTTGCAGACCTGTATTTACAGAAAACCGACAGGCAGACAAGGACACTTACATAAAAACAGAAATCACCTTAGGCACACTAAAAAATCTGTAATGTGCAATGAAGCACTTGAGTACCACCATATCTGTTTGAGTGAGGAGGACAGAGATAAATACCTGGCCACACTGAAAAACACATTTATTCAGCAGGGGCATTCCTCTAGAGAAATTTACAGAGCAGTGCAGAGTGTACTACACATATACCAAGATAACAACTACTACAATATAAAGAAAATACCACCACCAACCACATACCCTTGGTTGTCACATACAACCCTGATCTGGAGCTCCTGCATAAAATTAGTAAGGACCTCCAACCAATATTCAGTGAGGATGACTCCTTGAAATGTATCATCCAAGAATTACCTCTACTGCCTTTCAAACAACCATGTAATTTATCCAACCTTATTGTTATGAGCAAACTTATACCTGACCAAAACAACATAACACTAGGTGGCATGAGACCCTGAAGTTGTTCTAAATGTAAGACATATAGGCACATCTCCACTTCAAACATTATCAATCTCCCCCAAAGCAAACAATTCAAGGTACTGTGGAATTATACCTGTGCATCTTGGAATGTTGCTTATTACATTCAGTGCAAGAAATGTCCAGAAAATGGTTATGTTGGGGAGACCAGACAACCTCTTTGAACCTGAATGAACTCACACATACACAATATTAAAATGAAGAAGACTGAAAATCCAGTGGGATAGCATTTCTGTTGTTCTGATCTCTCCATCCCTGACTTCTCTGTACTGGTTCTCAAAGGACATTTTGAAAATACAAAACAGAGATGAGTGTGTGATGTCAGACTTATCTTTCTCCTGAATATGGCTGATGATGTCATGAATGTGGACATTGGTTTCATGTCCCATTACACTATTTAAAGTGGTTTTGCTTCTTTCTTGTTTCAGGTACAACACATGGACAGATATTTGTTTTATATATTTCTAACATGCTTATATATAAAATGATTCTATCTAATCTATATAACTGTGTATTTATAGGTTTGGTTTTAATTGGTATGTGTTACGTTCATGGGTTTTTAGCTCCATGCAAACAGAATTGCTATTTCAACTAGCTTCATTAAAACATTTAACATCAGAGAACTTATACACCTCTTTCAAACTATATAACATTCCATTCTATGACATCTGACCTACACGATCCTATAGTTTCAGGGATACTTGCTTATCTCTGTTTACTTGTATTTCTTAGCTAATTACTCCTCTAATCTGCCACACTTGTGTAAAATGCATTTTTTTTTATTTCTTCTAATATTGTTCTGGGCATTTAAAAGGGGACTTTTTAAAGGAAACTGCCACTTCTTTCTGAAGAAGAACTCTGTGAGTCTGAAAGCTTAAGAATATTCTGTAAATGTCTGTTGGTCCAATAAAAGATATCAAATTACCTATTTTGTGCATTCCGATGGAACACAACAATGACTAAGTGAGGGCAGCAGGGACCAGAGGGAGAGGGGAGAGCCATGCCCCAAGGGCATTTTCCCAGACAAATCAAGAGAAAAAAGATGAGCAGGCAAAGTTCCCATGTTTCTGGCCCATGCTGAACTCATGCTGGAGTACATCATTTAGATATGTGCTTAACACAGTCTTATATTCTGATATGACAGATACATTGTTGCGATAAGATACAGTTCCATTAAAGTTAGTTCAGTTTGACACCTGACCTTATAACTAGAGTTCCTATCCCAAGTCACTGTTTGGCAGTTTGGGTATAAATAAGCTCTGTCATGCAGCACAGTACTAGTTTTCAGAGACAATTTTACATACACTTGTTGAACCCCTTGTCCCCTGTCAAAAAATAATTGAGTCATCTATCCCTTTCTCTGGTTTGTCCCATGAGATGGTCTCCAGATACTATCCTCTCCTGGCTTCTACCGCTGAAGGGGTAACAAGGTGTTGATGGCCTCTATCAAGTTTTTGGTAATCTACACACATCCTGAAGAAGGGTTCTGGGATTGGAATGGTTGCCTTAAGGATCCCCCAAGAGTAAGGATCTAGAGAGCATCCTCTGCTCTTGCCCCTATTATTTCCTTTTCTCCTTCTATGCAGTGTTAAGGATCTTCATAGAGAGTCACATGTTGTGCCCCTTTAGGTTCTCATCTATACCTTGGTTAGAGATGGCAAAGTTGATAAAAGTTGCTCCACAAATTAACCCATGAATTTAGTGTAATTCGCAGAGTGGGGATTGATCCATGAAGTGCAAATGTCTGCCTGCAAAGTGTGGAATTTTGCCCATGAACAGCAGAATCTCACTGTTCATGGGCAAAACTGAACTGTTCACAAGCAAAATGGGAGGCAGTATAGCTCAGTGGTTAAGGACACTGTGCTGCAAACCTGGAGACCTGGGTTTGAATCCCACAGCCCCCACTTGCATACTGTGTGACCCTGAGCAAGTCACTTAACTTCCTTGTGCTCATAGGTCGCACCTGTAAACAAGCTTTGGCTTAGTGTGCCTTTCCTGGTTAATCAATTCACCCTTTTCCCCCAAATTCTGCCATTCATGGGCAAAATTTCATCACTTGAGGTGGAATTCCTGGCAAAGTCACATAGCAAAAATTTGCAGATTTCTCTGAGCGGAGGTGAAGTGGGTGACTTTAATGGAATAAAAACTTCACAACATCTTTAACCATGGCTGTATGCCAATGATAAAAGAACAACAAACAAGAACAATGCATTTTCAAACTACTGTTTTGCAAATTAAGTTTTACACAATTAGTCACAGCTAAACCATAGTTCACACAAGCCTTACAAGAAAGTCAGGTGCAATAAGCTCCCCTACATACAGCTGGAGCAATAGACATGGTCAAATATCTCCAGAAATTTAAGAGTATTTATAAAGAAATGATCCCTGTGACCCTACAGTGGTATGACAGGTCAAGCAAGCAGGGAATTTCTCTAGAGATATCACAGAAACATCAGAAAATATCTGACCATATCAATTGCTACAATTGTATTGGGACTCCCTGTCCTTTCATCAGAGGGTGGAGCCCTCACCAAAAACAGTCTCATTAAAATAGTGGTTCTTTAAAGACACGGTGCACAATTTTCAGTGGATCCTAATATCCATTCAATTAATTGAAATTATACCACTGTTAATGCCTGAGCATTATTATATAATTTTTTACAGGAAAATTATTATTAAAAAATACCTAAAGTGCATACCACATTTCAGCAAAAGAAATTCGATAAATACAAAGATGCTTAAGAAACGATCTGAAGTCAAAATAGTGCTTAGTATACTGTATACATTATGGTATCTATTATCTGTAAAGTTCTGTGGCCATATCAGAATTCCAATTTAATTTAATCTAAATAGATCAACAATGCAAGTATATCTCTGCTTATTCAACTAGCTATTGACATACCCAGGACACCCTGAGTAAAAAAGGTACCTTCAGCCCAGGATGACTCCAAAGCAACACAAGATCCCAAGAAAAGGAAATATACTGCTACCAGTGGAAGAAAAAACAAACAAACAACAACAACAACAAAAGAAAATGAATGCACTGGCAGAGAAGGCACTGTGAGTGGGATGCAAAATGAAGTATGGTTACTTGAAAATGAATTGTGCATCAAGTCCCACCAGGCCCACATTATAGCACAAGTGTACTGACATTGACTTCAGTTACACCTGCTGGTGACCCCCCCGACACAAAATCATGTGATCCCTAAAGCAGAGGCATTGCGATTTTGTGCTGCTCAATAAAGAGACTGTCTTGCATGACTCAACCCAATGTGTGGACATCCGAGTTATTAAATGAAACTGTTAATGTGTTTGCCAGAGGTTTCAGTGTCTCATTACATGGCCTCAGGTTCCCCGTTCTGTGAAAAAATGTTGTCTAGCCCATCCTTATTATCTGGGAGAATCCCACAAAGGATGTGGTAACAAAATGAGGTATACCGTCATAATGGCGACTACACTTGAGCGACTTACATATGAGCGACTCAAGTACAGCGATTGTTATGTTAGCGACCCTGAAAGGGTAGCGATGGATGAAGAGAAGGTGAATGGAAGGACAGAAAAGGAGGAAAGGCATGTGGGAGGTGGTACAGCAAAAAGGCCGCTAAGTTGGCCATGTGGCAAGGTGATGAGGTGATGAGGATGGCTGATTACAGTGGGGAGGGTGCAGGATTCGGGGATGGGGAGGCACATAACCGTTTTGTGGGCAGGAGTAATTTCTTTTTTTTTTTACAAGTTTCACCCCCTCCCTGACATGCACCCCCCCCTGGAGTTAACAATATGTAGTAAGTAGGGCACAGACCCCATACATAAATTTAGTTGTCTGTTCTCCCAGCTGTGTTTGCAGTGTACATCACCATTTTTATTTTCAGTAATGTACACTCGCCCTAATGACGATCACAATTTTGCAATTGCAGTTATGACATAGAACCACAAAATGACACCTGAACAGGAACTTTTTGCCCCATGTGCATTACCTTGCACTAGTCTGCAATAATTTCTTTACTGCCATGCCCTTGATCAGTTCTCATGCCTTTCCAGATCCTCCCCTCATACCTTTTACTCCCTCCTAACTGTACACTCTTCCATAAAGAGGCAGATCATTCCATATTCTGTACCCCAGTGTCACATATGGAGATGTTGAAGAGGACCATCCCTGAGACCCATCCCTGTGGAAAGCCACAAGTGACATCCCTTGCGTGTTCGCCATTGAGTGCAACCATCTGGGTTCTCATATTTTTGTCGATTCTTTACCCACCATATATTTCAGTTCCTGACCCCAGAATGAATGCTCATCTTCTTGACTAACCATCTGTGTTGACAGTGCATAGCTGAGCAAGCTATATGCAGTAAAGAACAACTTGCCCATCTGTGACATCACAATTATCTGCCTCAAGATTCCATGAAATAGCTGTACCCTTGAATTAAACTAGAAAAGATTTAGACAGCAATAGCTCTAGCTTACTAATATTATCTACAGGTAAGGCAAATGCCTTACTTGAAACTGTTTTTCATGGGCTTTTAGACTCTTTGGGGCCCTGCACATCTCCATTCCCTTTCAACTATGGAAGAAGCTTCACATAACCAAAACTTGTAGAGGGGGAAAACACACACAACAATGAGACTGAACCCTCTAGTTGTAACTCATCTCCTTTATTCCTTTTTGTCCCCTCCTCCAAGTCATTCTCCAATAAACCCATGTATCTTCACTCTACTTGAATCCTACCACTGATTTTGCACAGACCAACTCACTGTCAAATTGTTCTACCTGTTTACCACCATCTCTGGAAACAAAAGTACCTCCTGATGTCTTTCAAATGTCTGCCTACCAGCTTCTTGGTGTTACTCCTAGTGCTTCACATAATACTCTACTTGTAACATCACAGTTATTCCAATGGTAAAAAACTGTGATATTTCAACAGAGGTTTATTGCTTCATGTGAGCAAAAAAGCTGTAGAGGCAGATGAGTTGTGATGGATGCATGTTCTGTTTTTGTGTAAATTGTTTCAGTATTAAACAAGGGGAATTAATAATCTATAGAAGATACAAGAAATACAAGCTAAATTGTGTCTATGATGTTTTGCTGAGTTTTCACAGAAGTATCAGCAGCTCTTTTAAGAATAACAATGTTGGCTGTCTTTTGCTTGGTTCAGCAAACGAGAATAGATTTCTACAGCAAGCGAATGAGTAAGGCCTGAAATCTGGGCAGGCTGACAGTGTCCTATTGGTCTGGTAGGCCTTGAGTGCACACTGCTTGATTTGTTTTCATTCAGAGGAAGGTACTTGCTCCCAGAGTGCAGAAAGACAAAAGGCTAAACTTTGGAGTAGGGCTTGTCTTCAAGACATTTTCCCCAGTGGGGATTCATTCCAGTCATTAGGACCAAGACTGACAAAAAGCAGGGGCAGCATGATTTTGTGCTGCTCAGTAAATAGGCTGCAATACATAACTCAGCCCAACATGTGAACATCCAAGTTATTAAAGGAAACTGTTAATGTGTTTGCCAGAGGTTTCAGCATCTCCCTACATGGCCACCTGTTTCCTCTCTCTTTGGAAAGACCTTGTCTAGCCCATCCTCATTATCTGGGGGACTCACCAAAAGATGTGGTCCTAAAATGGCACCTGAGCAGGAACTCAGGGTACACAGAAAACAAAAAAGTATTCCATAGACTGTGTACTGAAGGAAAATTGTTAGGCAGTGTTGTGCAACAGGAAAAGATCTTGGCACCAAACTGAAATTTGCATGTGTTTAAACTTTTTGGACATGTGCATTGATACCTAGATAGAAGGAGCAAATTTACTTCCTGACACTTAATTGGGTGAGAAACTGAAAAAGAGCAGGACTGTAATGTGACTGGTATGAGACAGTGGGAGAGCACTGCAGATGTGTGTGGGCAGAGATCATGTTAACTGCACAACATAACAAAGACAGTTAGAACTGTGGATGACAAAAGATTTAAAAAACATGGAAAATTAGAAAGAAAAGTTACTGATCCTGAAATCCAGCATCAGAAGAATATTCTTACATAGGAGCTCATAGGCACTTTGAGGTTGCCAAGCAGAGCGAGTGAAAAAAAAAACTTGTGAAATACCCCTGCCCTGTTAGAGGTTAGGGTGGTTATAGCCTAGTGCCTTCTCTGGCTGGAGGGGAAATGTTGTTCAGTCAGGGTTCTCTGCAATCTTTACTATGCTGTAGTTCTCCCAAGTAAGTATGCCACTTCGAGGGGGTACCGAGGAAGCCAGCTAGACGCAAGAAATAAATTATTTCATGCAACTGCTGCTCAGTGACCACTGACATTCTTCGTGTCTTTTCTGCTCAGTTTTGGGGGTGGAAGGAGACTAAGTAACTAGATGGACTAGGTAGCAGGGAGACAAAGGAAAGACAAAGTTCTCTACCGGTAGTGTAAACAAAACAAATAAATTCTGGTGACGCATAATCATCAGGCAGGTCTGAGGTGTGGAATATGGAAAGTTACTCCAATTTACACCTTACTGTCTGCAATTGGAGGGCCAGTAAGAAAGTAAAGAAACTAATAAAATTGTTGTTACCTAGTGGTGGTGGTGGTGTTGGGGGGGGGGGGTTTAAGAGAGATTCTAGAAACTGCATATAATATGTAAAGAAAAGTTAGTAATCTGAAAAAGGAAATACTGGATACAAAGAAAGAGGGTCAGGGTAGCATGAACTTATTGGTGGATTAATATTTAAAAAGTGATACTGGAAATTAAAAACTGTTAGAAAAGATTGCTAGCATGAGATGAAGAAAGTTGCCAGCCTGAAGGGAAGCACTCAGACAGATATGGAGGAGTGTTGCCAGTAAAGTACTGGAGTGAGGTAACTTAAAGGGCCTGAACATGGTCCCTCTGTTACAGAAATTGACAGATATTCTTTTAGTGTCAAGAGTAATACCAAGTAGTATTTTCAAAATGTTTAACTTAAAGCTCAAAACAAGGGAGGGATCTGGGTATCTTGGGGAAGGGTGAGCTTCACAAACATAAAAACATAGAAACATAGAAACATAGACTTTGACTGCAGATAAGGACCGCTAGGCCCATCTAGTCTGCCCATTTCCCTACCTACAGGATAGGCCGCAGATCCTAGTTAACCAACAGCCTATTTCTTCCTACCCCCCACAAGATTTGCCTTATGTCTGTCCCATGCATTCTTGAATTCTCCCACAGTTTTAGACCCCACAACCTCCTCAGGAAGGCTGTTCCATGCATCCACTACCCTCTCTGTGAAATAATACTTCCTCACATTGCTCCTGAACCGCCCTCCTTCTATCTTTAAATTGTGTCCCCTTGTTCTTGCAAGTCTCTTTTTCTGAAAGATGCTACCCTCTTGGACTTTGTTGATTCCACTGAGGTACTTAAAAGTTTCTATCATGTCCCCCTCCTTCTTTCCTCAAGGGTATACATATTAAGCTCCTTTAGTCTCTCCTCATACGGCTTCTCTTGCAGACCCTGCACCATTTTAATTGCCCTCTTCTGGACTGCCTCTATCCTGTCTATGTCCTTGTGGAGATGGGGTCTCCAGAACTGGACACAGTACTCCAGATGGGGTCTCACCAACTGTCTGTACAGAGGGATAACAACTTCTTGTTTTCTGCTGATGATGCCTCTTCCTATACATCCCAGCATACCCCCAGCCCTCCCTACTGCCTTCTCACATTGCTTGCTAACCTTAAGGTCATCTGATATGATTACCCCCAGGTCCCTTTCCTTTTTTGTTGTTGTTACTACCTCCCCACCCATTGTGTATTCTTCCCCTGGGTTCTTGTTTCCCAGGTGCAAAGGGATCAAATACAGTAGTTATAGAAGAGAGGCCTTTTTCCTTCTTATCTCTTACATCAGCCCAGTTGGAACATAGAGAAGATTCAGACTGGGGGTCTTATTTGGAAAAATCTGAATGAGGAAGGTTAGGAGGTCAATAGCTGACTTTGTACTATACATTGGCAGTTCAGTTAAAAAGAGGAGAGAAACAAGAATATCCCTGAGTTCAAACATCTTCAACCTTATGGAATTATTATTTGCCAAATTCATAAAGAAATTGCTTCAGTCTTTAGGTACTATATGTTGCTATGTAATGACTGGGTACTTGTTACCTTCAAAAGTCTTTCTGGAAAAAATTACTTATTACTTGCTGCTGGTGAGGCCATACAACTAGGTCAAAGGAACAGAGAACAATTAAACTCCCCGCCCCCAAAAGAAAGTAGTGTTGGAAATTTGGATGAGGGTATGACAGAGGAACAATGTAGTAGCGACCATTAACGAATGTCAATATGAGCAGTGGATGAAGTCCATAACTTATGTTAGGAGAAGCTTTGAGCTGGCAAGCATGTGTCTGAAATACCATCAACAAGGGCAATAGGGAGAGACCTCAGAATGCTGACTTTACCAGGGTAAGAACAAGTAAGGGAAAATTGTGAACAAATCATATGGTGAGCTTTGTAAGCATTCTTTTACCCTTGAATTTGGAAATAGATTTGAAATCCTACCAAGAGAAACTTCAGACTGACTACATACACAGAACACAGTTTATTTTTATCTGGAGTGCCTTAAAGCCATATTGCAAACACATTGACCCAAAATGCAACCTTACCTTTTTTTCACTACTAAAAATTCCTTGGATCTTTTAGTTTAATTTGGTGGTAATATTTTCTAGTTCTACCAATATTTCAATCAATGTTTGGATGTATTTTTTCTCAAGAAAAAAAAAGATGGCTAGCTCATTTGGCTTAGAAATAGCACTGCAGACCTGGTAAGGGTTAGTACTGAGAAAAGTAAGCAACAAAAATCTCAAGATGTGAAGCATAGGAGGTGAATAGAAAAGTAGATTCAACAGGTATGTTGATATTATTATTAATTGTTGATGAACCTAGCTTTTTGAAAGACATTTTATGTTGCATTGCTGCTTTAAGCACATTCAGGTCATAGATATCTGTTATATAGCCCAAAGGGGGCAATCTGGTTACCAAAAGAATATAGAAAAAGTATTGGAGTAATCTAGGTGTTAGGAATGGGGTGCTTGTTGAAAATGGCACAGCAAAAAGGGATTACCATTTTATTGTTGTAATGTGGCAGTTATGTTGGGTCATACATCTGATGAAGATTTTGTAACATTTTGAAATCTTGTGGTATTCTGACGTTACAAGAAAAATGGGTAGAGTCTTCAATCAATTTTTCATTACAGAGGAGTTGTGGCATTTTTTCCAGCCAGCAGTAGACGCTTTGCTTTGGCAGAGCAATGAGAGGTCTTGCTACTGTTGTTAAAACTAACATGTGCTGCAAGGTCTCAGCTCCACACATGACCGAGGATGTTTGGGTGCAATTTTGCAATTCCAAGCAGAAGAAAAGTTAATGGTTTCCAATTGTTGTAATCCCTCCTGAAGTTTGGTATTATACTTTAATCAGTTATGGCAGAACTTTAAGGAATATATATTGGATATACAAGAGAATTATATTGCAACAATTTTGTTACCAGGACATTTTTAAGACTAGGACAGGCATACCAGAAGCTGGATTGGAAACTAACCGAAATTCCTTTGATTTCATAGAAATACCCAATCAAACATCAAAAGCTAAAACAATATGTAACATTAGCTTCAGAATGATGCACTTATGGAAGGATTATGGGCTGTTGTGCCTATATGTCCATTCTGTTAAAGTCAGGGAAGGCATTTTCACTTACAGTATGTGGATAAAGGTCTCTCATGTGTTTTGGAATTGATTATATCATCACTGAATGAAGCACATGGTACTGCTTGTAGGTTTTATGACCCTTAAAAAAACAAAGACTGATTATTATCCAACACTTGTAAATTTCTGATCAGATAATTTTGGCCGCGAGGAGACCTGTGTCATTTGGACTAAATCAGATATTATGATGGGTAATATACTTACTGTATATACAGTATGATAAAAAAATAGGACCTGGAATTGGAAATTGAGTTCAAGCAATTTATGGATAATAATGGTAGCCTTCAGGAGTTCGGGACCTAAGGCACTAACTCTGGATGAAGTTAATCTCATTCCCTTTTTAACCTGCAAGATGTAAATGCTTGTTTTCAACTGCTGGTGCATAGAGACTCTATCTGTAAAGGATCCATGATGGATGAATGGTGGTTTGACAATGACTGCTTTATGGAAAAAAAGGAGTTTGAGTAAAACCTCAAGAGATTTTGCACAAAAAAAAAATAAAAAAACACTTCCCCATCAGGTGAGGACATTTTTCAAAAGTTAAAAGGCATGTTATACAAATGTATCTGTAAAAGGAAGGATCTTATTTGATTTATTGATTTGATAGCCAGGTAAATACACTGAGCCACATGGCACTTTTACAGGCATGACCTGGACACTTAACTACATGACATATTCAAACAGACAATACATCACAATATAAAGCATGTAGTAGAGTACAAACACTTGTATCTTTAAATGCAATACCAATTTATACAAATAATATATTACAGTATAAAAAGCACTGGGTGTTTCACAAAAAAGAATTATAGGAAGTACTTTCAGTTCAGGAGGACTAGGTAATGAAGTTATGGACTACACAGGAACAAAACAGGTCAAGATAATTATAGTAAATCATTCTGGTATATGATAACAAAGGGCACCATTAATTATAAATTATTAGTTGATGCTTATGGTTTCAGTATTTGGGGGGAATTTTATAATCCAGCATTGGTTGTTAATAATCCCTCACAGAGGTATCCAGATCTATTTTTGTGAGCTTGATAAAATCAGAGTGTATCTTTGAGACAGTTACTGATTTTTAGATATTACTGAGGTCATGACTAAGAATAAGGCCCTGGTGATGATGAAATGTTGTAAGAGGTTTACCTTGGTAATACAATGTGGTGGGTTTCAGTCATAAACATGTTCAGTACCATTTAGGTTACAGGTTTCTTCATATCTGGTTTGAAGGGAACTCTACTGTATTAGCACTGATTCATTTTTTTTTATTTAGTGTACTTTATTCATTTTATATTTTATATAACCATACATTCAGAGCAGACAGCTTAACATGTTGTTAGAGAAAATACAACTAGTGGTATACAATTACGTGAAATATAGTTAAGTTACCAGCCACCCCATCCCACTTCCCGCCCCACATCTGCCACATGGTCTTGAAAAGAACTGTTGAGAGGACTATAAATATGACAGTACTGGCTTCAGGCTTAAACCAAGAGGATACATCCTTCGCTTAACACACTGGTACAGATTTTGTAATAGTGGAATTTATTGCACCGATATGAGAGTGTGTAGTGTCTCCCATCTATTCCTATAACTACTCAATCTATTTTTGGTTCCAGCAATTGTGTGCTCCGCTTGTAAAGTGAACATGACTTTCTTGAACCACTCTAAGTAAGGTGGTGTAGACGAAGCTAACCAGTGCCTTAATATTACTTTCTTGGCACACATAGAGATTAAAGCAATATGGGCTCTCTGCTGTGACCCTGAAACCTGCTTGAAATTGCCCAAAATACATATTTCAGGACTAAAGTTATCAGCTAGTGAAAGTAACAGATTAAGATGATTTCTTATATCCAACCAAAAAGATTGGATATTCTCACAGGTCCATAACATATGGAATAAGTCAGCAGAATCTTCTTGGCATTTTGGGCACTTGCTAGAAGATAAAGCCCATATCTGATGCATTTTAAATGGTGTATAATATAGATTTTGGTTAATGTAAACTGAGTAAGTCTGTATTTATCCCACTTAATGTATTTATATAGGTGTTTCCAGATTCTGGACCAATTCCTCCGAGGAGGGTTCAAATTTAAAATGTTGTCCCACCAATAAAACTGTTGACCTTCCAAAACAGCAATTTTCTTGAGGAGAAATTTCTATGAATAAGAAATAATATGAGATACAGGGATGGACTCTACATATGGGAATAAGGAGGACATTAGAGAACTGTTCCATACCCCAATACTAAAATGGGAAACTAAAAGGTGTGATACTTGCAAGAACTTGAAAACTTAATTCGCAGGCCATTTAAAAATGGAACCTGCTTCTGCAAAGGAGAGCAGTTTTTGGTTACATACCAACTGATCCACCCTATCCACTCCCATATGTGGCCAAAAAAGGTGTTGTATTATTGTCTCACCCACTATTAAAAAGTTAGGGTTAGAGAACAGGGGTTGAGCTATATCTCTCTTTACATCTACTTTGAGGAATCTATTTAATTGTTGCTGAGTGCTAATGAAGGCATATAATGGTGTATCCTGCAAGAATTTGGGGATATTCTTCCTATTAATAAAAGGGAGAGTCTTAGGGTCAAAACCATTCACCAAACATAGATTCTGTTCAATTCTGACCCAGGAGGGACAATTGGGAGAGTCTAACATTACTTCTGAGGGGAGTAACCAGAATCTAATTCTTGCCAAATGTAAGGCTAAATAATATATATATATATATAAATTCTGGGCATGAAGGCTACCATCAATTTTCTGACAAATAAGTTTAAGGTAACTTTGTCTAACTTTCTTCCCCTGCCAGATGAAAGTACTAATAATTGTGCATATCTGCGAAAACCATGACATCGGGAGGACCCCACTGAACATTTGCAAGGGGTATAAAATTCAGGGCAGCACATTCATTTTTATTATGCTCAAATGACCCCATAATGAAATGGGTAATTTTGACCATCGCTTAAAGTCTTCCAACAGGGTCCTAGTTAGCACATCTAAATTAAGTTTTTTCATTACTCGTGAAAGGGGATGCAATAGAATTACAAGGTATTTAAATTTTGCTGTATTCCGTCTTAAACCCAAATGATCGATTTCACTCTTAAGGGTAAATTTATTAAGGGGAAATACTTCTGTTTTTCCAATATTCAGCTTATAGTTAGAAATGGACCCAGACTGCGATATGATGTGAAAGGCCTCCAAAAGAGATTGGGTTATGTTGCTAACATGTAGAAGTAAATCGTCAGCATAAGCCAATATTTTGTATTCTGTGTGGCCAATTAGTATCCCGGATACCCTCTCTGAATTTTTTATTTTCCTGATAAGTGGTTCCAAGTACAAATTAAAAAGGTACGAGGAGAGTGAGCAGCCTTGTCAGGTACCCTGGGATAATGTAAAAGTCGGGAAAAGAACACTGTTACAGTAAATTTGAGCTTGTGGTAATGTATATAATATTTTGATCCATTGTATAAATTCCTGTGGAATATGATATTTGGCCAGCAGCCAAAAGAGATAGTCTCAAGAGACCCTATCAAAAGCCTTTTCTGCATCCAGGGATACAAGAGCTGCAGACATATTGAGATCCCTGGATGCAGAAGAGAGACAGGCAACCTTTCTGAGGTGGTCTGAGGATAGTCTACCTTTAACAAATCCTACCTGTTCTATACTGATTAGGGACTCCCAGACCTGGCTTAGTCTAGACGAAAGTAATTTAGCTAAAATCTTAAAATCCACATTCATTAGTGAGATTGGTCTGTAGTTTGGAATAAAGAGAGGATCTTTATCTGGTTTGAGAATGACTATTATGAAAGTCTGATTCAGGGAGGCATCAGAAATACTGGCCCAGATATTCAAACTGCTCCCAAAATGTGCGCAACAACAGGAGCAAGCACAATTCAATTGCGCATATGCGCAACAGACGCGATATTCAAACATGGAGCAGAACAAATTGCGCAAGCAGCCAACGTCTGAATATCGCACAAACTGCGCCATAGCGCAACCAGGAAGAGGAAGCTAAGCAGAAAGGTTGCACCATAGCGCAACAAGGGCAGCCCAGCTGAGCAGTCCAGAGGTGCCATAGCGCAAGCAGAGCCCCCCCCAGCAGAGCAATGGAACTGCACAACCAGGAAGGCAGGCTGGGGCCCACCGCCAGCCATGCCACACATGGGCACAGGAACACACTGCAGAACCAACAAGACACCTGCACACCCCAAGCACAGCATCACTGGGGGTGGGACGGATGATCTACTGGCTCATGGGGACAAGACAACAAAGCACAGCAGGGCCATGATGCCCCAGCACAACCACTGGAAGGCTGAGACTGCCACACACAGGGGGTTGACAACCACAGTGCATATCAGCCCCCCGTATGCACAGCACACCCTGCACCATGACCCCAAGACACCACCCATGTGCAGTGACTGGCACTGCAGGAAACACCATGCGTCCCCCCCCGGCACACGTCAACCTCGTGTAGCAGAGAACCATACAAGCCAGACCCACCCTGTGCACCCAGCAGTGGGTGGCAGCAGATGACAAGACCAACAGAAAGTCACTGCCACACTGGAGACACCTCCCCATGCACACACACGCACACACACACACACACATACCCAGGACCATACCACCCCAGATGGCATGCACACGACTGCAACTGAGCAACCATAGCCAGCTGCAAATCAGAGACCAACACAGTATTCATATCAAAATATATATATATATATATATATATATATATATATATATATATATTAGAAAATGTAAAGACAAAATGAACAACAACAAAACTATTTACAAGAGGGGGTAGGGGTACAAGGTAGGGTGGGCAAGGGTAGGGATGAACAACTTGGAGAGGGAAGGCAGGGTGGGAGGGATGGGTGAAGTGGGAAGGGGAAGCCAGCCTAAGGCCTAGCAGGCTGGTCCTCCACTGCCTGGTGCCGTTGTGTCTGGCTGTGCCTCCTCCGTAGGCCATGGCGCTGGATATCCTGGAGGATGGTCCTGTTTTCCATGGACACCCGGGTCAGCGGTTGCAGTGCCCACTCTATTCTTCAGAGCACAATGAGGCCTAGGAAAATGGGAACACAGTCAATGGCTGTGACTGACCACAACCCTGAACACCACCCAACCTGCAAGCCATATAGCCCAATGTCCCACACCTGTGATGGTATGCACCCACCCACAGTGAACATGCACATGGCCAGCCCAACCAGGCGGCACCAGCTATGTGCACCACTGCACACACACACTGCCCATGTCCATCACAGCACAAACAAGGCTGCCAAGTGACATGGCAATGTGGTGCGATGCCAGTTCCACAGCCATGTGCCCAGTGCATGCATGGACCACCAGTGACGCACACACAGACGTGCAGTGACACTGGACAGTGATGAATGTCACCTGTGTCGTGCATGGTTGTGTTGTGCATGGCTGGTGGTCATGCCCACCCCCTCCAGCATGCAATAGCATCCATGATGTAATGATACTCACACTCCGCAAGCAGCTGTGGCTGCTGCTGCTGCTGTGGCCCACCCCTCGCAGCACCACTGACCGCCACCAGGGCCCTGCCATGGCCCTCCTCATCCCATGCCTGCATCCTCTCTGCCCGGCCTGTGGGAGACAAATGTTGAGAAAAACATCAGTGTGACTCCAAAGCAGACTGCCCTCTGCCCCAGTGAGAGTCCCTGCCCACACAGCCAGACCCATGCATCTCACACCTGCACACACTGACACAGCCAACCATGTCAGAGCCATCACCCATGCACAGCCACCAAAACACACTCACACCCCTACAGAGAATACAGGTGCATAGATGGTACACCCACCTGGCCTAGGCACAACGCCCCTCCTGGCACATGACCGAGCCTCTCATGCAAGTCCGGCTCCCTCCTGCGGAGGTCACTGTACCTGTGCCAGCACTGCTCGGCAGACCGGCGCTGCCCAGTGACCCCCACCAGGTCATTGGCCACTTGCAGCCAGACCTGGGTTCGAGACATGGTGAGGGGCTCCTCCTCATACAGTGCCCCATAGTGGGGCTCTACCAGGGCCACCAGGTTGGCCATCTCCACCGGGCTCCATTAGAGTGCCCTCCTGCATGCCATTCTTCCAACTTTACAGCAGGCAATATGGCACCCCCGCAGCGCAGCAACCCCACGTGGAAATGTTGAGCAATAGACCACCATAGGTTCCAATCACGCTGTTTGTACAGCGCCATCGGTCCACATAGTGCTGTCACCAGACAGCGCAATAGGGCCATACACATGGCAGCCGAACAGCGCCAGGGGGAAAAGGTCAGACACCAGGTCAGGGGTCTATGATGCAAGGCCACGCACAGCGCCATCTGACGTCTACGCATCCTGCGTGACCGACCACCTGCGTGACAGTGCCACAGTGGACTATTGTGCAGTAGTGCCACAGCGCCATATAGTGCCCAGTGCTGTAGCGCCACTGGCACAATGGTGACCATGGCCTGAATTGCCGATCGCGCACAGCACGTCATCAGTATGGCAGACGCCTTCGTAAGCTACCTGGGCATGCGCAATGCAGTGTACCACACAGTCACAGATCTACACTATTGGCTCAGCCAGCTCAACCGTATTGCGAAAAGCGCAATGGCACGATATTCAGCCGACACATGCAAATCATCCGATCAGCCATTCAAAGGCACAGTGGCGCGATTTGCATCTCATTACAGTTGCTCCACTCCTAATTTGCATGCATTGCGCTATAAAAGTGCGACAGTGGGCTGCGCTGGCCAGATTCGGCTACTGCAGGTGAAAGGTGAGTTGCATGCTGTGGGATGTTCTGAACAATGGGCATGGGATAACGCTGTAGACTGCACAGTGATAGGTGTCCACGTCCACCCATACAGATCACCATGACCGAGAAGAGCCAAGGTGAGGGTGAGGATGGTGGGCGAAGGAGGAGGAGGAGGCCCAACTTCACCATGGCAGAGACTGAGGCCCTCTTCCAGGCCTACCTGGAGGAGGAGGCACTACTGAGTGGATGGTGGGGCACTCCTCAGGCCTGTGCAGCTGCATGGGAGGGGGTAGCCCGGGCAGTGAACCTGCACGGAAGCCACCAGCGCTCCATGCAGAAATGCAAAAAGAAGATTGGTACAGACCGCAGGAGGGTGAAGGAGAAGGTGGCAGCCCTCAGGGCTGCACGTGCTGGCACTGGCGGGGGCCAGCCAGCGGTGGTGGAGCTGACCCCGGCTGAGGACCGACTGGCTGCATCAATGCAGTGCAGTGCTATTGAGGGCGTACCAGGAGGTGGATTCCAGACAGGTGGAAGCCCGTCACTGCACGGTATGACATGGTGGTGGTGTTGGGGGGGGGAAGGTTGTTCACATGCACTCACATGTCCTCTCTTTCTGTTACAGATCCTGTTCGTCTTCAGGAGACGGTGTTGGTGGGTCCAAGCAGTGAGGATGACCTACTGGACATGGAGGAGGGTCCATCCACCTCTGTCACCAGCCAGCATGCACTGCACCAGCATGCACGCTGGGCTGCCAACTCTGGTGTTGGTGATTCGGGTGTGGGGGGTGCACAGCCTGTGTCTCAGCAGTCTGGCATGCAAGCATGCCAGCACGCTATGACTGTGGCTGTAGCACGTACCTGCACCATTGATGATGCAAGGACTGCAATGGGCAGTGACATGTGTGTGTCCCATGATGGACACACAGCAGGCCAGCACGTGCCCCTGGGCCTTGCTGGTTCCAACTTGTGTGCCAGCATGTCGGCACAGTCCCAGGCTGTGCCTGTCAGCACCGGTGGGGCAGCACCAGTGGCTATGCAGGTGTCTGGCACTGTTGCAGCCACAGCGGTGGAACGAGTGGTCCCTGGGGCACAGCGGTTGGAGGGGCAGCACCAGCAGTCACCCACCAGGTCTGGGGGTACAGTGTCCAGCAGTGGCACATGCCCGCCGCCCTTTGATATGCCCATTCCTGGTCCTGGCGAACAGCGCCCACCCTCAAGAGGTGTTGTGCATTAGGATCTTCCACACCCTGGGGGACAGGATGCTGCTGTGGCAGAGTACCCATTGGACGAGCACACCCGTGTGCTGCGGGAATCAGTACAGCAGCAAAGGCGGGTTGCAACGTCTGTGGAGGCACTGTGTGCGGCTGTGGAGCGGCACAGCAGGGAGTGTGCTCTGGACTGTGCAGAGATGGTCCATATGTGGATGGATGTGACCGCCGCCATTGACAGGCAGACCCAGGCATTGGTCGCTGTTGTGGCTGCATTGGGCACACACGCAGGTGCTCCTGTACCGCGCACCCCACACAGTACGGTCTCCACTCCCCATTCCCGGCATCGTGCGACACCAGGCCTGTCGATGCTGGGTTCTGCTGTGGGCATCCCAAGCACCCCTGGTGCAGGTATGTTTGGCATCCTACAGACCCCAGTGCGGACAAGGTCGCGATCGCACAGTGGGACCCCGGTGGTCCATCGGTACCACCCCATGTGGCCCCTGCTCAGCCTGCCAGTGCTGTTGGGTCATGGTGGGGCCGCCCACACATCTGCGGTGGCCGTGTAATGGTGCAACATGACTGACCTGTCTCCCAGTGCGGGCCCTGTCTGCTGCTGCCCTGTGTGCACTGTGCGTCATGGTGGGCAGTGCACTGGTGGGTGCCCTGCCCATCACGCCGACATACGGACCACCTGCACACCATCCCAACTGCTGTCCACAGGTGCGTGTGCATGATGATGCCTGCATTGTACTGTATACCAAGGTGCAAGGGTGCCCAGCGTCTGACACACGTGCTTGGACAGTACAGGTGGTGGGTGTGGTCTGTGGATCTGTGTGTTTGCCATGTCTTTTCCTGCTCTGCTGTGCACCTGCCCATGTACGCTTTGTGCCTGGTGTGTTTGTGTGTGTGTGTCCATATGACTGTTCGCCCCTCCCTGATGGTGTGTTTGTGTGCCTGGTCCCTTCCACCCCCCTTGCCGTCATGCACCCCTGGTGTGTTACTCTGTGTGCCTGTGAGTTGCGCCAGGACAGTGTTGTTTGCACATGGCCCCTTGACTTACCTGTGTTGTGCATAATGCTCCTCCGTGATGGTGTCCCGGTGCAGCTTGGCCTGCTGGATCAGTCGGGGGTCCCGCCGTCCAAGGGGGGGCTGCTCATCACCATCAACACCGGCGCCGCTGGCGTTCCCATCGCTGTCCCCCTCTTCAACCTGTACAGCTATCCCACAGTCATTGGCCATGTTGTGCAGGATACAACAGGCCAGGAATATCCCACAAGCCTTTGAGGGGCTGTACTGTAGGGCACCGCCGGAGGTGTCTAGGCATCGGAAGCATGCCTTGAGCATCCCAAACACCCACTCAATGATGTTGCATGTGGCGGCATGTGCCTCATAATAGCATTGCTGCGATGGGGTGATGGGGCGCCAGTACGGTGTGAGCAGCCAGGGATGGAGTGGGTATCCGCTGTCACCTGTGTGGAGATAGTGGAGATCAGTCTCATGTTCAGGTCCATATTGCCCATATCCCTGTGTGCCACTACCATGGCACCTGTGGCATTCCCACCCTTGCCCCGAGTTTGCATTTCCTACATGCGTACTCACCCACTAGATGGCCTGTGGGGATGTCCCCACTCTCAAATTGATGGCACAGTGCAGACTGATGCCATATAAAGGCATCATGTGCTCCACCAGGGTGTGTGGCACAGACATTGATTATACACCCAGTGGCATCACACACCACCTGGCAGTTGACACTGGGGAAGCCCTTTCTATTCCTGTATGCGGCTGCATCGGGGCCAGATGGCATGCGAATGGCCACATGGGTGCAGTCTATGGTCCCTAGCATGCCAGGCATACGTGCTACCCTGTGGCATGCCTGCATGTTTGCTGTACACTCTGCCGCGGTGCTGGGTAAATGGATGTGCTCCGCAGCATGTGGCAGCAGTGCGCTGAGGAATTGGGTGAGGATGCATGATGTGGCCAACTGTGTGATGCCTGTGGTGTCCCCTGTTGGTCTCTGGAAGGTGCCCGTGGCGAGCAGGCACATGCAGGCTGTCACCTTGGTCTCCACTGACAGAGCATGACTCCGTCATGAGGGTGCCTGCATCACATCACTGCACAGCTCACAGAGCCGCCTAGTATTGCCCTGTTCAGGTGGTACCGCCCACGATCTCTACATCTGTGTACAACTCAAAGCTGATGCGGCACGGGTATCGCCTGTTGGGGCGCATCGCTCGACGGGCCCTCCACGGCCACGCCCCCTGCACCTTGCATTCTCACCCTCATTACAGCTTCCATGTGAAGCTGCCACTGTCCATCTCCCTGGCTTGTGCCCCCGGCTGATGTTGCTCTGTTACCCTCGCTGTCCTGACTGCTACTTCCACTGCACCGGCACCCCCGCTGGCCTCTGCAGCCTATGGCCCACACTGCTTCCTGGCCTGCCCTGGCCTGTCACTGTCTGTCTTTCTCTCTCTCTTCCCACTTGGCATCCCTGTGGCGTTCTTGCGCCTTCCTTGAAACCTTTTATTTTGGCTCATTTCCGGCTGGGGGCCGCCAACTTCCGGCTGGTCGCTGTTGCGCGTTCGCAAGTCTTTGGATATCACATTGCGCTCTTTATGCATGGATCCACCCCCTTTGGTTGCACATGCCGTCATTTGCATTGCGCTGTTGCTCAGCATGTTTTCGGTGTGCGCAACTGCCTCCTGCTGAATATCGCAGAATGGCGCACTTTTGGACTTGCGCAGGTGCAACCCTTTTGAATATCCCACCCATTTTCTTTAAAAATGTATTGATAAGCATCAAGGAGAATAGGAGCAATCTTTTCTTTAAATGTTTGATAAAAATTTGTAGTGAATCCATCCAGGTGATTTGTCCCATGACAAGAAATCTGTTGCTTCCTGAACTTCCAATAGAGTAACAGGGGCTTTCAGAATTTTGATCTGTGCCTCTGATAACACTGGAAGATCAATATCTAGGAAAAACTTATCCATTTGTTGAGGCAAAGAGGAATGAACTGGGGCTGAGTAAAGATGCCGATAGTAATCGTGAAATGCATTCACAATATCTGGAGGAGTGGTTAATAAATCCCCTGAAGTTGAGTAAATTGAGGTGACTATCTTGTCAGCCATTTTAGTATGGAGACAGAGAGCCATAAGCCTCCCGGCCCTTTCTCCCTGATCAAAGTAAGAAATTCTAGACCGAAGCCTAAAAAATTCGGCCTTTTCAGCTGACAACTAATTATACTGTGCACGAAGAGACTCTACTTTTACCCAGTCTTCTGTTGGGGCAGACGATGAAAGGAGATTTTCTTGTGCTTCTATTTGGGCCAGAATGGTTGTTAGGGCAGCCATTCTCTGCTTTTTTCGTTTTGACGCCAGACGAATAAATTCACCCCTCAATGCACATTTCAGTGAGCTCCACAAGAATTCTTTCTTAGGCATTGTATGGGCATTAATATCCATATAACTGGATATGAAAACCTGAAGTAGTTGAATTTGTTCTTCTGATTTAAAAAAGTTGACTGTTTAGTTTCCAGAATCTATTTCTTTGTATATTAGGAGAAATGTCAAGGAGTATATGAGTGATATGACGGTCAGAAATTACTTTAGAGGAATAGTAATTAGCACTGATTCATAAGAACAGTGACAAATTCAAGCCTAGCAATCACTGGCCAGTAAGCCTTATAAACAGTTTTGCTTGACTTTTCAGCCATTTTATCTTCAACAAAATTCTACCCTGGATAGAGATGTTGCGAAGACAAACTTTGCCCATGAATTTCAAGCAAAGTGCCAAAAATTCACACTTCATGGATTTTGCAGAGTTCTGGTTGGCCACTAAAACTTTGATTTGCGTGATTTGCCTGAAATGTTTGGCAAAATTCATGTTTTTTACCTCGAAGTGTGAAATTCATAGGCAAAATTTCATGTTTTGTGGTGGAATTGACAAAATTTGTGGCCAAATTACCCCGCAGAGTAAATTTTGTGGACTTTGCACATCTCTAATCCTGGATAAATTAAATAATGCTAATCTGATTATGAGATTACAGCCATGCAGGGTTTATGCTGTCTTGAGTTCAGAGTCTCATTTTATTTTACATTCCTTTACCTCTATTGTGTGTATATTAAAGCTTTAGTTAAAGCTTTTTGGCTGTAGTTTAGCATAATCAGGGTTACTTTTGTTTTAATCAGTTGACAAGGCACAGTTTTTGTGTCAGTCTGTTGTCTGTTGCCCATTGTCTGAGTCCCTGCTGGTGTCTCAGTCAGGCATCTGTTTTCATACTGGATCACTGTATCATACAGGAGGCTGTTTTTTAGCCCCAGTGTTTCCTGGTTGTGCCGCTAGTCAGCTCGTCGTGTTGGGAGTGGCTTCACTTTACTGAGCCTGCCTAGTGGAAACTATCCTGAGGAGCCTTGCAGTTCTGACTTGAGCAGCTGACCCTGTTCCTGGTTTACCATCTAATCTAACAGGTACCAGTGGCATCCTGTGGTAGTGTACTGTGCCTGTTGTTCAGCAGTAGCCTCTGCTTAAAGAGAATCCCCAGAGTTTACTGTTGCCAGGATCTTTGGACATTTGGAACCAAAACATCTATAACAGAACAGCAGGTTTTGGCAATTGTCCATCTTTAGAAAGTTTGAAGCTGTGGTGACAGCATTCCTTGTTCTTCCCTTTAGTGTGGGTCTATTGTGTTCAGCAGGGTACTCAGTGGCAGAGAATAACCCTAACTTTACAATCCAAGGACTTTGCTGTGTGTTTTGGGGATTTGCTGTGAGACTGCATCCCCCTCCTTTCTTTGCCAGTCTGTGCTCAATTTGAAAAATCTGCCAGACTGTTTTCCATCTGCTCCTCTGCCTGTGGTTTGGCGACTGCTCCTAATGACTTTGATTTTGTTATAAATTGTATCCCCAGATACTCGGTGGCAATTAGCTCTGCTCTCTACCTTGTGGCAGCAGGCTGAGGGTTAGACTATTAAAGTGAACATAAGCATTGTACTAATTTCTTTTACTGCTCAGACGTGGACTTTTAACTGGTTTTAAATTAATTTACTTTTATGTTTTAGTATGCCTGGAGGTCTGAATGATTGTACTGTACATTTATTAGATATTTATTTTGTTGGAGTGTGTTTGTTGGTTTGGGTGGCTTTTATTGGGGGGGTGAGGAGTGTAGTAGGATTTATTGTGACTATAGTGTGCTGAGACTTATAAATATTATTTTTCATTTTGTTATGGTTAAGGGACTTTAAGAGGTTGTCATTTGGGGTCTTGTTGCCTTTTTGCAAGTTGTTTATTGTTATTAAACCAATATGTGCAAGGGCATTAGTGGGCAGAAGCATGTGTACTTCAGAGACCTCCTATGGCAGTGCTGTCCTTTTGTGGGAGCCCACTAACTCTCCCCCCAGAGGTTGCCAGCCTCTGCAGAGAGCTGGGAATCCTCAAGAGGTGGTTCAAAACCTATAGTGCAGGGTCCAGGTATAATGTTCAGAGTGGGTCAATTGATGTAGTTTAGGAGGCAGCCATGGAGGGTATGGAAGGAGGAACAGGGGCCACCATGCCTGGTTCCCCTCCCTAGGGCCCTAATAAATGTCAACAAGTAGGAAGTAGCAGGTCCAGCTAGCCTTGCTCGCCCTCTTTGGGTTGTTCTCTGTAACACAAGGTCAGTAAGGAATAAAACAGCAGTAATGTATGATTATATTGCCAATTCCTTAGCCAAACTTGTGTGCATCACCAAGAACTGGTTGGGGGATAATTCCGGCCCTGTGCTGAAGGCTTCCATCCAGCCAGGGTATTTGGTGTTGCATTCCTGAGGCAGGACTGCTGGGAGGGGGGGCATTTGTTTTAAGTCCACATTGGACTGATAGCATGGTCCATGGGAACTTTCAGGTCTTTTGAGTGTGTCACTGCTAAATATGTGCAGGGTGTTACCTGCATCATCATCATCATTATATACCACCTACTGGGATATGGGGCTAATTTTGTGCAGGAGCTGGCAGATTTTATTGCCAACCTAGTGTTGAATACCCCTAGATTTTTGGTGCTGGGGGATTTCAATGCCTGGGACAACAATGGAACCTTGCCTCTTGGTCAACATTCCCTCCAGTTGATGAATTTTCTGTGACTAGCACAGGTAGATTTCTCTGGTACACATCAGTGGGGTCACACATTGGACCTGATCTTCTCATTAGGTCTTGACATAAGTACTGTCAAGTCTGACTCAGTCTTTTGTTGGATAATCACCCCGTGTCATTCCTTTGTGGAGTACCCTGTTTTACTACCTCCCTATTGAGACGCTGTGATATCATCCGGGGCATAATCTGGAGTCTCAAAAACTCCTGGAGGCATTGGACATCTCAGGTATGCTTTTTGCTTGTGGACAGGGTTCCAAAAACACAGTGGAGCACTATAATGATGCTCTGACATCCACCTTTAACTTCTTGGCTTTCTACCATGTTTATCCCTTGACCTTTTGATTAGAGATGCAGCAAAATTGAATTTTTCCAGTGAAATTTTGGCAAAATTCGGAATTTCCCCCTGAAATTTTTCACAAAATTCACACATTTCACCAAATATTTTGTGTGGTTGTGAAATGTGGAACTTCGCCACCCGTGATAGGTTGGGGGGTCCAGTAGATACCAGGGAAAGTTTTTTTGTTAATTAAATGATTAATGTTGGTGTCAGTAATGCACAAGGGAGACAGGGTGTGAATCTGGGGGGGATTCTTCATATTAGGTCCGCGATCTGCCGAGGGGTGGGACCACTAGACAGAAGAGACATTCATCTCTATTTTTAATTTAAATTCTGGATGGGGGATGGGGAAGAATCTCAGCTGGGGATTCTTCATATTGATCCTGAGATTGGCTGGGGGGGGGTGGGACCACTAGATACCAGAGATCATTCTTTTTAAATATACAATACATGGATTTTCATCCCCATTCAAATGCAGAATTTCACCACGGGGTGGCGAAATTCTGCATTTTGCAGGCAAATTTCCAAATTTCAACTGAGGATTTTTGCATTTTGCACTTGCAAAATATTTCACGAAATGCTTTAATTTTGCAAAATATTTTGTGGAATGAAATTTTTGAATTTCGCCCATCCCTACTTCTGATGTATCTCTTCCATGGCATTCAGCTCAGCTGCCCTAGTTGAAGGCTATTGGACAGAGGCTGTATCATTCCTGGCAGAAGACTCGGTCCATGGATGACAAACTGGTATTGAAAACTCACTATGGTGAATATGAACAAGCAATTGTCCTGAAAAAGACAGAATACCTGTCATGGTCAATTGCTGCAGTGAGTAGTCATCCAGCTAAACTCTTTTGCACTATAGACAGGCTATTAAATCCTTCCTGTCTATGGTCTGAGCAAGTTCTTTCTGCTGAAAGATGCACTGAATTTGGAGACTCTTTGCTGACAAGGTGTCATCTATCCGATCGGGTGTCAGCTCAGGTGACCTGTTGGGGGCTGGTGATGGTCAGTACCATGGTGGCATTGCCAAGCTGCCTGCCTTTCACCTGCTGTTTGCTGGATCTGGGACCTACCTGGCTACTTTTAGAGTGCCTGGAGTAGCTGGGCCCGGTCATTTCTCAGATCATCAGGCATTATTTGAGGGAGGGTGTCTTCCCTTCTGCCCTTAAACAGAAAGTAGTGAAGCCCTTCTTAAAAAAACATCATTGGACCATGATGATGTGTTGAGGAGTTATAGACCTGTGTCTAATCTACCCTTTTTGGGGAAGATTATTGAGAAGGTGGCAGTTGAACAACTTGTCAAATGTTTTGAGCAGTTTAGTATCTATGAACCTCTCCAGTTGGGCTTTGAGCATGTCACAGCACTGAGATTGCTCTCATCAGAGTCACAAATGACCTCCTCATAGTGAGGGTTTGGGGGCGTTATACCATCTTGGTCAGCCTAGATCTCTAAGCTGCAACTGACACTGTAGACCACAGATTGCTTCTGGATCACCTGAGGAACTATGTGGGACTCCCTGGTACTGTATTTCATTGGTTTGAGTACTACAGTCTTGGAAGAACTCAATGGGTGGCCTTGAGAAGTTTTTGTTCCAGGGCCTTGATGCTCTTTTGTGGTGTCCCTCAAGGCTCGATCCTTGCTGCCATGTTATTTTCAGTGTACATGTTGCCACTGGGTGACATCATTAGACAGTATGGTGTTGAGTTTCAGTACTATGCAAATGATGCTCAGCTCTACCTGTCTGGAATTCCTGGTGGATCTAATGCAGTCCCGGTGCTGGAGATGTGCTTGTTCAAAATTAACAACTGGATGTCCTCAAACTGGCTATGTCTCAACCCAGATAAAACAGAGGTCATGAGTGTCAAGCTCTGTAGGCAGGGTGCAGCTACAGTGAGCAGACTGTCCTTGTGTTCTTCACTGGATGGACAGCCACTCAAAATTGTAGCTGGCATTAAGAATCTTGGGGTCATTCTGGTCAGTAAGCTGACTCTTGATCAACAGGTTTTGGCAGTTGTCCAGACTGGCTTTTACCACCTTCGTAACATCACCAGGATCAAATGGCATCTAGCTTCTGTATTCAGGGTGACAATAGTGCATGCCTTTGTCACCAACAGAATTGATTAGTCCAGCGCATTATATGTAGGGTAATCTGGAGGTTTGTTGTGATACCTGCAGCTAGTCCAGAATACTGTGGTCTGGTTTATTTTGGGATAATGTTACACTGGTGCTGCGTGTGCTGCACTGGTTGCCTATAAGGTGGCACATGACCTTCAGGATATGCTTGATAACAATCAAGGCCATACATGGTTTGGGAACAAACTACTTAAAAGACCTCTTAGTACCCTATCACCAAACTTGCTCACTTCACTGTTCTAGTGCTGGCTTGCTCTCAGTACCCACCTCTAAACTCCATCAATATGAGGACACAGCATTCTGTATGGTGACACCCATTCTATGGAATGTTTTAGAATTGTTGAATTTGCTGGCCCAGTGGCACTGAGAGTTGGGGTGCTGGATGCCACACCTCATGCTACACCAGTGACCAGGGTTCAGGAATGGACTTGGGCATTGGGGGTTGGCAGGGGAAGGAGAGGATCGAGCATCTGAGGGACTGCTCTCCTCTCCTGGGGTGGGTAGAAGATGCTCCTCATGGCTCTGGCTTCTCCTAGCAGAGGCTGGGAGACTGCAGCTTAATGAAGAGCATACAACAGGGTATGGAGTGGTTGTGGACATCCTGTAAGCAGGTGCAGAAGCATGCCCGCATTGCGTTAGATGTCATTGCACATCCGCGATCCTGGGGACTTAAGCAGAACCCCCACCTTCTCACTGATAGGGGAAGGTTGGCCCAGTGGATGTGGCCCCACATCCAGTGCCAGGCATCCAGGAAGTTCGCTCTGGTTCCTCCTCCATACAGACGTGCCCACCAGCATTATAGACAGAGTGCCAGCAGAAGTAGTGGTCCATCCTTAGGGGACTCAGAGCCGAAGGGTTAGGGCAGTGCTGCATGCAAGGAGGGTGCCCCCTCAACCAGGAGATGAATGACTGGAGCTTCAGGCAGATGGGCAGAGCCAGTACCTGTGTGGCCACGCTGGAAAGAGGTCAGTGGAGAAGGGTGATAAATAGAGTTAGAAAAAAAAAGAATTGTTGAATTTGTGGTTGTTTTATTGTACAGCACCCTGAGCCTTCAGGAAAGGGTGCTATAGAAATAAAGGTGCCTTGCTTTGCCTTGCCATAGTATGATTTCAGAGGAACAAGCAGGATTTAAGAAGAACTACTATATTATGGAAAACTATTTTGTTGTTCAGTGTGTGACACATACTCTAGGAAAAAGAAGGCAAAACTTTGAGCGGCTTTTATAGACTACAAAACAGAGTCTGATTCAATAAATAATCATTCACTCTGGAATAAACTGCCTAAGGCTGGAATAGATCCCTATCTTATAGCTCTTTCAAAAGGAGTATTATGATAATACCTGGGTAAGGCTCAGTATAAATAGGAAATGCTTGAATCTGTTCATATCAAATTATGGTGTCCGCCAAGTTTACATCTTAGCTTCCTCATTGTTTTGTCTATATACAGTAGACATTGAATCAGTAAGGAATCAGAAGAACCACACTTCCACTTACTTGATATAAATGGTTACTAAATTCCTTCCCTGGTTTGTGCAGATAATTTGGTGGTCCCATGTTTTTCAGAGATTGAGCTCCAGTGGAAACTGAACAAACTGTCTATTATATACTCCTCTTTTGCTGATGTCTCTACCACTCACATGTGAATGTCCCACCCACGTTTAAATCCCCCACTGAGTTCAAAATGATGACATCCCTTGGTAGTCTGTTCCACTTGTCCATCACTCTTTCCATGAAGAAATACTTTCTTCCTAAATCACCCGTCCAACAGATTTATTGCATTCCCCCCAGTGCTTGTGTTCCCACTGGGTATGGACAAAACTCTACCATCTACTTTATTTATCCACTTGGGCATTGTATGTCTTGATCATGTCCCCATCTCCCTTCTTGCCTCCATTGTGCACATTTTAATGCCCTTCCCTGCTGCAGGGGCAGAATTACCTCCCTCTTCCTGAGCCCCCTTCCTTTGCGGTCTGACATCCTGTTCTCCCTCCCGGTTGCCCTAAGGCACTGTACTAATATTTCCAAATTGTCTGATATTACCACTTCTAGGTCTCTCTCCTCATTCATTCTCTCACTCACTTCCCCTCCATCCTGTATTTTGTTTTCAGGTTTTTTGCCGCATTTGCATTATCTTGACTATTTTGTATTGAATTTTTATTTCCGCACCCTCGCTCTGTTCTCAATACTTTCTAGGTCTTTCCTAATACTCTTTACCCCTTCCTCACTGTCCACTCTTTCACAGATCTTGGTATCTTCGGCAAAGAGGCAGATCATCCCATGTCCCTATCCCAATATCACAAATGAAGATATTAAAGAGGATCAGCCCTGAGGCCCTTCCCCATGGAATGTCACTAGTGACCTCCCTTACCTCTGCATGTTCCCCATTAAGTGCAACCCTCTGGGTTCTCTTATTTAATCAATTCCTTACCCACCATGTAATTCAATCCCCAACCTCAGGATGCTCATCTTCTTGAGCAATCATCTGTGCTGACACTGCAAAGTTGGGCAAGCTGCATGTTGTACATAGCACAACTTGCCCAGCTGTGACATCACCATTATCTGTCTCATGATTCCATGAAATAGCTGTTTCCTTGAATTAAACTAGGAAAGAGACAGTAATATCTTTGGCCTACTAATAATATCTACCTTTAATGCTAATGCCTTCTTTGAAACTGCTTTAACCTAGATACATAGACACTGTTGGCAGATAAGGGTCTATGGCTCACCCCGTCTGCCCATTTGAGCTTGTAAGTTCCCTTTATATTTTTCTAGAAGTCTACAAAGTGTAAAAACAAAAACAAGGTGCTGTGTCAGCATGTGGTCTAAAAGTGAAACTAAATGGTTATATTAAATGCATGCTGAAAATAGAGTTAAAAATCTACGTTTCGACCTTGGGTCTTTTTCATGAAACATCTAAAAGAGAAAAAAAACAAAGTTAGTCTCTAGAAGTCTGTTGCCCCTTACCCTTGACCTCCAGAGTTCCCATATGTCTATCCCATGCATTCTTAAATCCCATGATTGTTTCAGCCCCCACCACTTCCTCTGGCAGTGTGTTCCACTTGTCCACCACCCTTTCTGTGAAGAAACTCTTCCTCACATTTCCTCTGAATCACCCTCCTTCTAGCTTCATCCCATGCCCTCTAGTTCTGCAACGTCTTTTTCATTGGAGAACAGTGTATTCCTGCACCCTGTTCCTCCCTGTAAGGTACTTGTATGTCTCTGTCATATCCTTTCTCTCTCGCCTCTTCTCCAGGGAGTACATATTCATGTCCTTCAGCCTGTCCTCATAGGACTTGTGATACAATCCCTGTACCATCTTTGTTGCCCTCCTCTAAACCTTCTTTACCCTGTCTATGTCTTTATGTAGGTAAGGTCTCCAGAACTGTACACTGTACTCCAGGTGGGGCCTCACTAGTGTCATGTATAGTGGAATTATGATCTCCCTTTTCCTGCTGGTGATGCCTCTGTCTATGCATCCCAGCATCCTAATTGCTTTACCTGCTGCCTTGTCACACTGTTCCCTACCTTGAGGTCATCAGCGATGATAACCCCAGGGTCCCTTTCCTGCTTGGTGCATGCTTTAGCCTCACCCTCAACTGATACTGTATGTTGTTCCAGGGTTTTTGTGCCCCATGTGCATGGGCTTTATACTATGTAGTAGAATTTAGTAGTAGTAGACTATATTTAACAAGCGCCCAATCCCAGGGGCACTGAGCTCTGTACAGTTAAAGAAACAACATGATAAATAACAGCACATACATGACATACCATGTCAAAATAAATGATTAATACAGGATTAATAAATAATGAATATAAAACAGAGCCTGCGATAAAAATGCTGGTAAATTCAGTGAGGTAGATAAGCATCTTGAAGGTCAGACAGTGCCAAAAGCTTCCCAAAAGAGGAAGGCCTTCAGGCCCCTCTCAAAGGCCTGCAATGAGGAAACCTCTCTCAGAACCCTGGGAAGCCTGTTCCAAAGGGCATGGCCAGCAGAAAAAAGCTCAGTCCCCATAGGATTTCAGCCCCACCTTAGAAATGACTAATAGACCCACCTCAGAGGAATGGAATGGGTGAAAGGTCTGATAGAAAGTCAGTAAGTCACTCAGGTAGCCAGGACCCACTCCATATAGGGCCCTATAGGTTATCAAGCCAATCTTGAAGATGATATGCCACTACATTGGCAGCCAGTGCAGTTCACAAAGGACCGGGCTGATATGACTTGACCTAGGAAGGCAAGTCAACAACCAGGCCACTGCTTTCTGCATCAGCTGAAGATGTCGTAGAAAACCGCCTCTAACACCAAAGCAAAAAGCATAGCAGTAATCATGTCTAGAACTGATGAATGCATGCACCAGTGAGGGCAGGTTTTCAGGGACAATCAAGGTTTTAATCTGGGTGATGTTCCTGAAATGATAAAAGACATTCTGTACTACACCCAACATCTGAGTCTCAACTGTCAAGTGTCAGCCACTTGTCCAGAATAACCCCCACATTCTTAACCTTCATAGAAGCCATCAACCCAGAGGAACCTAGCCATAAGCATGTCCCATCATCAGTGGCCTGTGTACCCCATCTCTGACCAGGCATGATCAGTACCTTCGTCTTGTCCTGACTGAGTTGCAACCAGCTAGATGACATCCAGTCCTGGATATCAGTCAGGAATTAATTTATTACCTTGACAACACAAGGCATCCCAGGTGCAAAAGATGGATAGAGCTGGGTATCATCAGCATAGCAATGAAAATCCAGACCATACCTTGTAATGATCTGTCCCATAGACAGCATATACACTGCAAACAATATGAGAGAGAGGATTGACCCCTGGGGTACTTCACAGAGCAGGGGACCTCAGGATTAAGCAGAAACTCCCCATCACAACCCTCTGTGTCCTGTCTCTAGGGAAGGACTTAAATCAGTGGATGATAGTGCCAGCTAGTCCACAATACTCCCAGAGTAAGTCTAGCAGCAACCCATGGTCCACAGTGTTGAATACTGATGAGAAATCAAGGAAAATGAGAAGTGACTGCTCTACTCAGTCTCTAGCCCTGAGAAGGTCATTCTGCACCCTGATCAATGCCATCTTGGTACTGTTCCTCAACCTAAACCTGGACTGGAGATGTTCATAGATGTCAAAGACCATGAGGTGTTCCTCTAGCTGCAGAGCCACCATCTTCTCAATATTCATATCCAAAAAGGGAAGGATAGAGACAGGTCTATAATTCTTCAAACAGTCTTGGTCCAAAGATGGCTTTCTCAGAACAGGTCTCACCAGATCCACTTTTAAGGCCTCAGGAAAAAACTCCTCCAAAAAGGATCAATTCAGTGAACATCGGACCCAGAAACCCAACACACCAAGATAACATGTAAGTGGAGCCCTGATCCAGCTCACAAAAGGAGGCCACAGCTCCATGACTACCTCACAAACCTCTTCCATCAAAACTGGTCTAAACATGCTCCAGGATGGTGGTGAACATCCACCCATCACCAACTCAATACTGCAGGGTCGAAGTGACCCAGTTAGAGAGACCATGGATTGAATCGAGGACACCCTGGCAGAGACAAACTGAGCAAACTCTTTGCAATGAATGAATGAATTTGCTCTTACTGGTTGCATACAGATCAAATCTAAAAGTCTGTCCACAACCTGGAAAACCTGATCTGGTCAGTTTTTCCCTGTAGTAATTTCCATGGATAGAGATACTGCCTTTTTTAGAGGAAAGCACCCTTTGATAACTCACTAGAGTGAGTTCTCAAAACCAGCTTGTCCTCATCAGACCAAGATCTTCTCCAACAATGATCCAACCTCCAACCCCTTGACTTCAACTCCCTAACCCTCCCCTCAAACCATGAGGATCTCAAGTGTGAGTTAGAGGTCATATATGAACTGGCAACTGCATTGAAGGACAAGACAATGCCATTATTATAGGCCATCACCACCTCCTTTGATCCAATTGCACAAGTGGCTATCACACTCGAGAGATCCACTAATGCCTGGAGTCCTTCTGGGGATAACCTTTTGAAAGGGAGATAGTGAAACATCTCCATAGGGTATGGACTTTGGGGGGGGCCAAAGAAAACTTCATCATGCAATAATCTGACCAACTTACTGGATCAATCAACCTCAAGTCCCAGCAAGAACATAAAGTCCAAGGCATGACCATATTAATGAGTTGCACATGTAACCATCTGTGCAAGACCCAGTGAAACCCTTAACAGGATGAAACCCTGACCAAATTACTAGAGTTCATCATTAATTCAGGCATTGAAGTCACCCAGAATTACCCATCTAGGTGACTCTAACACTGTCTTGGTGATGAAGTCCTTGATTTCCTGCAGTGAAATCCTCTCTTGTCCTGGAGGCCAATAAACAAAAAGGATCTTGTGACTTGCTCCAGGACCCCATGCATGGCCACACATTTAAAAGATGAAGTAATCCCAACAAAGTGCATGGTGAAATTCAGTTTGGCTCTAAAACAGATTGTCACTCCCCCATGGTCCCGCTGCGGGAAGTGCACCACAGAAAATCCAGCTTGGACAGCCACCTCCAAAACAGGACCGGCATCGTCACTTAGCCAGGTCTCCATTATACAAGCAAGATCAAGTTAAACTGCCATAATGATTGTCTTGTTCCTCATCCATCGGGCATTGCAGAGCACTGTTCATATGGTATGAATGGAGGTTGCTGATCTATTGGCTGCCTGTCCACGTGGCCTGGCAGGATCCCTGTGCATGGGCACCAAGCACATTTGGCCTCTCTTTTGAGTCCATTTCACCCCAGGGTATCTTCTGGTTCTCATCAGACCTATAGTGCCCCCCCATTAGCACGCCCTGCACCCTACCTCTTACCATCCCGCTTTCTAACAATTCTCAGCTCCCTAAAGTGCCTATATGCCACCACTAGCAAGGGAGGGGCATTAAAGGGGCAGAGATCTAGCAGCTGGGATTGGTAACTAAGCTGAAGGGGCCACCGTCCTTGGCATAGTACAACCAGCACATGACTTCCCATGCTCTCATCCAAATAGTTCCTCTACCTACAACTTCATAACCCACACTAATCACCCACCAACTAACCACATTCACAGTTTACTCACATACAGTAAAGCAATGTAAAACTAACTTACACAAGCACACTCCCAGTCATATCACTACACTCACCCAAACCCAACCGCTTCCACCCAAATAAATTTAAAACAGTAAAATTAAACAATTTAAAAGGTGAGGTAGAGAATCTGCATTAGTACACAGTCTATGGTACAGATAATAATCCAGATAAAAGTCAGCTATGAATGTTGAAACTAATTAATGTCCAGAAATGAAAACAGTAAATTATGAAATAGTAGTCTCTGTTCTCAGCAGAGAAACCTAAAACAAATATCAAAGAATTGTTCCAGCATAGCTCTCCCACCACCTCTAAGAAACAAACAGTTCCCAGGACAATACTTAAACCCAAGGGTTCTCTCACTCCCCCCCCCCCCAAGTATAACAACAGAGACCCAGATCCTTGAGCTTGAGCGTGACCTGTCAGAAAGCCATTTCCTGAGGTCTTCTCATCAGGGAAACAAGGAGTTAACACTGAATAGTTTCAGCTGCAGACTAGCAATCCTTGCAACCTTCGCAGCTTTATCACAGTTCAGTATTAGTGGCAGCCGGGGTTTTAACAAAAAGGAATGAGTCCCTACTTGCACTCACTCCCCAACCCCTTGATTCAGGTCCTCTCTTCTCCTGGCCCCACTCCAGCTCATCCATGTCCAGCATTCCAGCTCAGATGAACTCCATTACTCTCGTCTGTGTTCTCATAAATAACACTCAGAGACTACTCTACCTCTCTGACCCAGCAGATGCCCAGATGAACTCTGAACTCTGGACCAAAGGTAAGCCTTCGGCAGCAGCACTGCAACTCCTGGGAAAAATAAACAGCACCAAAGCAATGGTGCCAAATTGCTAATCAAGAATTAATTTTTTTAGCAGCATAGTCAGAACTAACTGACTAAAAAATTAAAAATGCTAAGCTCCGAACACTTGTTTGCTTCTACCCCTTGCTAATGTTGTTTCCTCTAATGACTGCTACTAACTAACTAGCTGTTAAAACAACTTTAAAACACACAATTAAACTTAAAATTTGGAAATTAACTACAACTTCCAAAATAAAACTTTTGGGTTCTCCTAAACAAGTATAATATTAAAAATAAAACTGAGCTTGTTAGAAACTAGCTAGAACTGTAACCTACAGCCCAGCTCAGTGGCCATCTTACTCTTGTCTATGTGGAGCCCTGCACATATCCCTTCCCTTTCAACTATAGAAGGAGCATCACATAACCTAAACTTGAGGAGAACAATAATACACACAACAGTGAGAGGAAGGAGAAAACAGCTTTTGGAGGGAAAAAAAAACTGTTCAACCACCTGGCCACGTACTTGACTGGAAAGAACAAATTTATACCAACTGCAAAATGTCACCCTTAATTTATTGGTACAACAGTCAGGCTTGCAGAACATCTTGGCAATTGCAGTATGGCTATGCTACATCAGAAAAGACAATTAAAACTAAAACACTGGCATGTTTTACATTTCTGGAAATGGCTGGTTGAAAGAACAGATTTCAATGCCAGATCTTTTTTGTACAAAGAAACAATGGAAGAAAATTAATCTGACAGGAGTGAAAAGCAAAATACATCTTCTCCTTTCAGTTGACATTCAAGAACTGACTTGTATAGCCTCTCCACTGGGGACCTACCATTATGGGGCTCTTCAGGTTCCCACAGTCAAAACCTGGACTGGACTGTTCTTTACCGTCCTTTCCTTTGGGTTGCAGTGCCAGGACTGGGCAGGGCTTCATCAAGACAAATGTCTTCATTGTATCACAGCCAGAGAGCCACTAAACATGGTCTCTGGTGCCAGGATGACCATGGGCTAGGACAGAAGAGGATTCTCATCACCAGTCCCTGTGCTGGACACTGGACAAGTAGAATGGAACAGACTTGTACCATAACGCCCCTTCGGCATCGAAGAAGCAGTGGAGCTGTTAAGTGAGGAACACAGAAAGCTACAAACACAGAATCTGTCAACATAAATGGACCAATTGGCTCGACCAGTTTACTTAGAGGGACCCTACTACTCTGTCTCTGCAGACCCTATTTGGTCTCTGGTGACTCTGCATGCTCCCTGCCTATTTAGTAATATTCCCCCAATGGATATCCCACATATGCTTGAAGCCACCTACTGTTTTCTCATCCAACATTTCTGCTGGTAGTGTGTTCCAAGGGTCCAATACTCTTTCAGTGAAGTAATACTTCCTCAAATCCCTCTTAAACTTCTCCATCCCTCCAGTTCATCACATGCCCTTTGATCCTGATGCTCTTTCTTATTTGAGAGACTCACCTCCTGCACCCTGTTTTCATCCATGAGGTACGTGTAGGTCTCTATCATGTCCCCTCTTGCTCTCCTCTCTTCTAGAGGGTGCATGCTGAGATCCCTCAGTCTCTCCTCCTGGGGCTTTTGATGCAACCCCTGCATTTTAGTTGCCCTCATCTGGACTGCCTCCAGCCAGTGTATGCCCTTCCTGTGATGTGTTCTCCAGAACTTAACACAATACCTCAGGTGGGGTCTCAAAGCAAGCAACTCAATGGAAAACTACCTTGTTTCTACAGAGGACTACAGTATATAAACAAACTTGGCAGCCACACGCTGTCAGGAGCTGTTTAACCAAGTAAGACTGCTGGGAAGAAGTCAGAGGCTACTTTATGTGTTCACAAGGGACTTGGACAAGTGGCAGGTATAGCTTATCATGCAGCAGTATGCATGCAACCTGGCTGTGGAAAATCTACAGTATGTATGTCTTTACCAGTGACCCTTCAACCAGTCAAGCATTGTGTTGAGAACTCTACAAAGAGTTCTAGAGCAGCAGTCACCTCCAGGAGAGCATTGAAAATCATAATATATGGTCACAATTCAGCTTATATTTCATATTGTCTCAGTATTTCTTCTCTCTGTTTTTTATTATTACAGTGACTGATAAGCATGAAAACAGAACCGTTGTTTCATGATAGTTCATCAGCTCCTACTGCTGTTTCCTCACCTGATGTCAAATAGAAATAATTATCCAACACGTGTGAGAATATATTCTGGCACATACCAGTGATATTTTTTCTCCCTCTGGACCTAGAGTGAGAATGTCAAAATAATCTCACTCTAGGTCCCCAGAAGCCAAAATATTTTCACTCTAAGCCCTGATTGGTGGAAGCCAGCAGCATGAGCTGCACAGTTCTAATTTTAGAACTGAAATGTTCACTTGTGTGCTGGCTTCCACCAACTAGTTTCACTTCTGCAGGAACTCCTTCACAGTACTTTTGTTTTCTCCCCTCTGGTACTCTTCACTTTTTTATTATTTTTTTTCCATTTAATATGCTTTACTGATTTTCAAATAAGACAAACACAACAAGACAAATAGCAAGTCTAGAAATCATAACTGGACACCATCAATGTATCAAAACAAATAACTAAACACATAATATAAAACAAATAAGAACTCCTACCTAACCCTAGGGTTACCACCTTTGGATGAGGTAAAAACCAGATGCTAAACCACACACCCCAAACTCCGCCTCTGGCTCCACCCCCTTTTTGAGATTGGCGAGAATATCACTCCTCCTCCAAAGTCATTTGTAATGTCAGAATTGACATTACTAGTGATAGGAAATCATTTTTATACTGTTATTTATTTGATTTATTCATTCAGTTATTTATTTTAATTCTTTGGCAACCAGGTTAACTCCCATAGGCTCCATAGCCCATTTTACAGGAGTGACCCAGGAGCACAGGAAGGTTAAGTGACTTGCTCAGGGTCACACAGTATGTAAGTGGAGGCTGTGGGAATCAAACTCAAGTCTGCTGGATGTGCCAGGCTCATTCACAGCTTATTGCTCAACCCTCTGTTAAACACTCTCCCATTTTCCTTTCCATGTCAGTCATGTTGTATTCTGATATGCAATGTTTGATAACTTAATTATTCGTGTTTGTGGTACCCTTAATACTGCACTGTGTTCCCCTTTACCTCAGCAGCTACTGCTGTTTCTTTTCATATTTCTGAGACATTCCACAATTTCAGACACACCATTCCATGCTGTTTATCTGAATGACCTGGAAAAGTGTAGTTAATATCATGGAATGTTCAGGTAATATGAAAAATGAGAGCAGATGTAGTGATAAAGGCAATAAAAGTTAGATTATTAATTTAACAAAAATGGGTCTCAAACATACCAGAATATAAGACAAACAAAAAGAAACATATAAGCACATAAAGGTGTAAAAGCCATTTCCTGGCATAGCAGTAATAGACCATACTTACAATTCAGAGTGGAAAAGATTAGGTTAATTTACTGCTAATGATCTTAATGGCCATACTTTACATCTCCCAGACAGACTGGTTTTACAAACATAGGCAGGTCTGAATGACATCAGAACTTCTTTGTAACCTGGACATGCAATGCAGCCAAAACAGTGACTGATTTGATACAGCAGTTTCAAGAGTATATCAGCACTCAAAAGGGCCCAAAAAGTGGACTACATTTAATCAAAACCGGATGACTGGATAAGGACCCTAAAAACCGGATTATCTGGTCAAAAAACGGATAGGTGGCAACCCTACTAACCCCCAACCTCCCCAACCCCACCCCTCAACCCCCAACCTCCCAGGCCTTAGCACTGCCAAATCCACAAGGAGACAGACAATTCTAGTAAGAAGCATAGCAGATGAAAACAAATAAAAAAAAGGAAGAAGAATAGAAGGGGTCAAATAAGCAACTCCCAAATAAGTGTAAGCCCATTAGATAAGAGATTACACTTTTTTATTATTTAAAAATAAAAAAATAGTGACCCAAAGAAATTAACTTGTCAAGATCATACTCCACGTATTCATCCACTGTCATTCTCCCCCATAGCAGCCACAATCAATGGCTTCTTTTACCTCCAGCCACAGTCGACTGCTACCTCCACCCACTCCATGCTCCCGACCGAGACATCCCTCATCATGATGTCAACAGGCTGGCTTCTCATCGCGGCTACTCAAAAAGTCACAACAACTCCCTCTGTGCACTGGATGCATCCTCAGCTGTCACACTCAAGTGCACTAATTACACACTGATGCAATGACACAAACACTAAAGCATCACTTGACTTGCATCATGCATCCCACACCACTTGGCTATCTGAAACAGCAAGCAGAACACAGAAAAAAGAATAAAACACAGCACTAATGAAAAATATTGCTATTATTTCTCCTAGGGCCATGGCTTGTATCTTATAGAAACACAGAAGATGATGGCAGAAGAAGTCCAATTGGTCTGTCCAAGACAAAAGATACAAAACAGTCACGCACAGGACTGCAGGGGGTGCAAAAGCAGAGTAGCTAGCCCATACACTGTTAAACATTTATCACAAAGCTATGTACTCTCTGACCACTGAAAAAACAATTTAAGGCAAAAATTCAGTTAAGAAATTTATTGTTGCAAAGTGGAGGAGCACCGGTTTTAACCCTCAGCCCCAGTGCTTAAAATACATTTCTTAACTGAATTTTTGCTTAAAATAATTTTTTCAGCAGTCCAAGAGTGTAACTGTTCTGTCCAGTCTGCCCTTATTTCTGCCTAACCTATGAGACAGAATCCTCTAGTTGTAACTCATCTCCTCCATTCCCTTTTCTAACCTCCTTTCTGTTGCCTTGCACTAAACCCACGTGTCTATCCCACTCTGCTTGAAGCCTTCCACTGACTTTGCACAGACCACCTCATTGGCTAATTGTTCTACCTGTTCACCACTCTTTCTGTAAAAAAGTACCTCCTGATGTCTTTCATAGAACTCCACCCTGCCAGCTTCTTGGCGTTACTGTAGCAGGCCGATAGGTTCCCTAACAATATCAGGACAGGCCAGACGAATCTGGAGGAGAGGCAGGAAGCTTACTCAGTGACCAAGATGCACAAGGTTTATTTACTAGGGAAAATAAAAACAAGATAACAGTTTTCAACAATACTACAGGATAATAAAAATAAACAACAAACAATACGATTAGGACCAACAATTGGTCGAACCAAGAGCAGAGGGGTTTAACCCCTTTTAGTCCAAGTCCTGCATGCACTAGGCTGAGATGATGCAGCTATGGATGAACCAAGCTTGGGCTTTCCTATGCTTCGACTGATCAGCAGGTGGACATTGACCCCATAAAGTCCTTGTTACAAACGGGGCATCCCCTAGGTGAACAACACACACAGAGAAACACTGCTAGCTGGATGAGGAGGAAGGTGGCAATCCTCTGTGGCTCTGGGTGAGCATCTGAAGACTTCTGGTCGGCCGATGGTTCTCTGGACGCTCAGCAGCAATGACCACTGGCAGGTCCCCGGCACCCAGGTGACCTATCACCAAGAAGATTGCTGGTGGTACTATCTTCAGGCGGCCTCTATGGAGCGAGATGGGCACACTTATGGACGGATGGCAAAATATGAAAAGGGCATGCACAATGTTAACTGTGGTCCCTCATGCTTGAGCCAGGGTGGCTCCTAAACTGAAGCACTTCTGGATACCTCACTAGTGACTCTCTACCACTTACCATCACAGAGCTGATGCTGGAATGCTTGGGACAGAGCTTCAAGACAGGCTGATGTCACTGGTGGTGGCTCTGCTACAGATGGCGGATGGGCCAGGGACCTCCCTGTGTCAGCGTTAGGCTCTGATGAAGCTGTTGGGGCAACAAGGCGAAGCTGGACATCTGGTACACCAAGGCACAATTCAATAACACTGCTTAGTAGCAAGCAAACAATTCAGTTTTTGGCAGAAAGTTTAGTTCTTGTAGAAAATACAGTCTCTAGGGGGCGCTAAGCAGGCAACAACACGGTTCAGTTTGGGTGATGCTCGAATAACCTTTACCATGGGCAACCTAGGGCCACCAAACAATTTTCCTCCCAAAGGGTGCTGCACCCATAAAGTTTTTCTGCTTGGGCTATTTTTGTTGCGCTCACCCCCTTTTCTGATGGCCATGACCATCCCTGTGGCAGGGCCTATGGGACTCCTGGCCTGATCCCTCCTCCACCATGCATATTAATGAGGGCCTACCATGTGGAGGCCTTGCTCAGCTCACCCTCTCTTTCATATGCATGAGGGCTTGGGCCCTCGTGATTAGCCTCTCTTTTTCAGGGGATGGCCATGGGTCTTTGCCTCTGGCCCTGCTCCGGCACAAATGGCACCATGGCAGAAGAAAAGGGCTGACCAACCTACCTGTCTCTCCCCGTCTTCCTGTGGCCTTTACCACACGGTGCCCCTCTAGTACCAGTGGTACTCTAAACAGGTAATTTGGGCTTATGGTCCATGTTTCCCCTGTTGCTGCTTCCCCCTCTCCTAAAGAGCCCACTGTGCCTCCCCTGTCTCCAACTATGGTGCTGGCCCTTTAAGAATATTGTTGGGCACTCTGCCCCTATAAGTACTTTTCTTGGGCCCTCTGCCACATTAATTTCCCTTTCCTTTTCTTTCCCCACCCCTGGAACCTGTGGCCTGAGCACAAATCAAAGATTGGGCACTTGCCCACTCACAACCACGGCCCGGGATGTCTCCATCACTGGGGAGGGTTGGAAAAATGGCTAGGGAGTCATGCTCTCACCTGGCTGTCCCTCTACTGCTTTGGCTGCTGGGCACAGAACTAGAGGTCCAGGATGCGGTTTCCAACCGGACCTATATATAGGGGGGCAGCACTCAGTCTGGCAGGCAGATGCTTCCCCCATGCCACTTGGGGCTCTGGGGAATGGAGACAGTTTGCAGCAGAGAGCCATGCTCCCACCTGACCGACCCTGCAGCTGCTGCTGCCACATGCCAGAATGCCGACCAAAGGGGAGCAATGCCAGAGGAGCCACGAACCAGCTGTAGGCACTCTTTCTTTTGTCCATGCTCCTTGCGTCCTCTACCCTCTGTTCTGTACCACCAACTCCCCTGTTGATCACTCCCCAGCCCTTCTGTAGAGCAGGGGAGGTCTTGTTTTTTTCCAGGAGATTTGGCACCACAAGCCTGATGGTTCCCAGATCCAGACAGCACAAAAACAGACAAAGAGACTGGGGGGGGGGTGGTGGGCCTGCAGGCAAAGGGAGAGTGGAATGGGGGACCTAGGAAAGAGAGAGAGAGAGAGAGAGAGAAAAAAAAAAAGAAAATTTCCATGTCGGGGAGAGATCCACCAGTCCCTTGCAGTGCCCCTAACATTGGGTTACTAAATTACTCCTAGTTCTTGTCATAATACTTTGCTTGTGACATCACAGTTGTTCCCATAGTGTCAGACTGTAACATCACAACAAAGGTTTTTGGCTTCATGTGAGTAATAAACTGTAGAGGCAAATGAGCTCCGATGGATAAATATCCTGTTTTTGTGTAAATTTCTTCAGCATTAAATAAGGGGAATGAATAATCTATTGAAGATATATGAAATACAAGCTACATTGTGTCTATATATTATGTTTTCCAAAGTTTTCACATGCTGTAGGTATCAGCGGCTCTTTTTGGAACCAATGATTTTGGCTCCCTTTTGCATGATTCCCTAACAGAGTGGATTTCTACAGTGAGAGAGTGAGCCAGAGCTGAAATCAAAGCAAGTTACCAGTGCCCAGTTGGTCTGGTAGACATTGAGTGAACACTGATTTGTTTTCATCCAGAGGAATGTATTTTTTCCCAGAGTGCAGAAGGAGAAAAAGGCTAAAGGTCAGAGAAGGACAAGTTTGACTTCAAGGCATTTTCCCCACTGCAGACTTATTCCAGTGATTGAGACCAAGATTGACAAAGTCCAGTGCCGCAGACTGATGAGTTTCGGCTGAAAACAGTTATAACAACCAGCAGGCAGTAGTCAGTGCCTAAGGGTTATAGCTGTGAGGAGTAGCTGCAGAGAGCCAGGGCCAGCTGATGCCAGTAGCTTGCAGGTTGGTTTCCACTCACTGTGCATTTTGCCATACAGTGTCCAGATGAATCACATAGGCCAGGACCTCTGCGGTGCAGCACTGCTAATTTGATGAATAGCCCTTTTGAGGGTGAATGCCCAGCTGAGTGACTATGGATTATGACTGACATGATGCATCAGTGTGAGTGTGGGGGGGGGAGTACGAGAGAGACTTTGAGTGCCTTTTATGCCATAACTGTGAGTAACACACCAGGTTCCAGGCCCCACAATACCTTTCTAGTTAGATAGCTAGGATAGGGAGGTCTCTAAAGTCCTGGTCAGGAATTTTCTGCTAAAATTTGGCAAAAGACCTGTTGATGGCCATTCCAGCCTATTAACCATCTGTTTGGCTTACAGACAGTTGCCCCACAACTGCAAATTTTTTCACTGATATTTTATTTATTGCAACCATTTTGTTAAGCAACAATCATTCATCATTCAGTGATCGATGACCACAGCCTTGTGAGGTATCAACTGCAATGGTAGCAAAGAGCACTTGGTAAGGCCTTTCAGGAGAGAAAGTCTGGTGCAGCCACTTGGGACTGTGGGACTGCCAGGACAGTTGGTAGAGTTAGTGTTGTCATTGTATAAAGCTGAAGTATTTCCTTCATTCCCATAGTAGGCAGTATAGCGTAGTGGTTAAGGGCTCTGAGCTGCAAACCTATAGACCTGGGTTTGAATCCAATCAGCCCTCACCTGCATACTGTGCGACCCTGAGCAAGTCACTTAACTTCCTTGTGCTCCCAGGTCACACCTGGAAACAAGCTTTGGCCTAGTGTGCCTTTCCTGGGCAAAGAATTTCCCCTTCCAATTGACCCTACTCTCCCTTCATGTGTTTCATTCTTCTCCCACTTAAAGAAGTGTTTTTTGTCTTGCTCTGTATTGCCTTAAGTATTATTTAGCTATGTTTTCTTTGATTGTGGGGAGGGTTGTGTGGGCACAGGGTACAGAATAATATTTCCAGTGGTGCAATAGCCCTATGCCAGCTATCAGGTATCCCTTGGTGCTATCCCAGGTGAAAGCACCACATCATTATAAGTACTGCATTAAACACCTAGCAAGCCACCCCCTTGAGTTAACCCAGGCTGGGCCCCTCATTGCAAATGGATATGTTTCCTGAGAGCCATGGGTGGCTGCTGCACTTGTAACTGTCAACAGAGCACTTAGAGAGACAAGGTTTCACAGTGATATCTCAGCTGTATATGTATGTCAGTCTCCCTACCTGGATGTAATTACTTAGTAGTTATGACTAATCTGAGTGACAGTGTAGAACAACACAGAAAAAATGGATTTTTGCTGAAACTTACTAAATCACTCTATAAGAATTAGACACAGGCTGGTCCAGCATCATGGTGGCAGAGCAGCCCTGTGGTACCATCGGAACCTCATTGAAAGCACCCCACCTTGGGCTAGTGGATCCCAGAAAGTATTGCAGAGGTGATGTGCTCAAGCTTTGGGAGGGAAACATAGAAACATAGAAGTTGATGGCAGACAAGGACTGCAAGGCCCATCCAGTCTTCCCACTGGATCAAGTCTGTCCACTGTTTGACCATCCTTCATAGGCTGACTCATGAACAGCCTTCAAGTTGTGACTGCAATGCTATTTTTTCTTAAAATTACCTCTCTCAGACTTTTTTTCCTTTTTGCCATGAGTCTAAGGAAGAGCTAAAGCTGGTACAAAGCACATTCTTGCAGCATTTCTACAGTATATCTCCTCCAGACTTACTTCAGTCTTTGACAATGAGGTGAACAGTTACAGTTTCCAGGCTAGAACTCACAACGAGAAAAAAAGGGTAGTTTCTGGCACTCACTGCAACCACTAATTCAACAGATACACTTTGAGAAGCCAAGATAGTGGAACAATTATTCTATTAAAGCACTGACAGACAAGAGATACATACATGGATGGCACATACAGTAGCTGGGGAGTATACTCCACTCACTACTCCTGACATTTTGCAACTTAATGGTCACTTTTTATGAAAAAGTGACAGCTTAGTTGTGAAACGTCAGGTGTGATGAGTGGGGTATACTATCCAACTGTGTGCTGTCCATGTATGTATTACTTATTTGTCAGCACTTTACAACACTGTTCTCCACTGATATCTGCTTGAAAGGAAAACTTGTCCATGATATGCCCAAATGGGTGTAAATAAACAGCTGTCATATACTTTTTTGTATTTTGTGTTGACCAGGAAAGCAATACTAACAACACTGCCTACTTTCAGCCATATGGGGGGGGGGGGAGCATGGATTCAGATGTAAACCAATTAAATGTGATGCTTGGCCAGCTGGTTATGCTTGTTCTATGATATTTGTAATATAGAATGTGGTCTGTGATGGTCTCCATTAGGCAGCAGTGCCATGCCCCCCTCCCAGGTTTTAGTGAGAATAATAGGATATATTAACCTGACCCAGCTGCCAGGATATAGGGATCATAAACTTTTATGATGTCTTAAGAGGAAGAACAGTTAAATCAACTGGTGTTAAAAAGCTATATTGCACCTAAGTGAGATATGGCAGAGTTGTAAAAAAAAGAACGTTGATGTCTTGGGAGCAGAAAACCACACAAGATCAAAGGAAAGGCTTGAATTAAAGACTGTCATAATTTGGGATTAGTTTTTGCTGAAGTCACAGTATTTAAAATATCTCCTGACAAGAAGATCATGGTTTATATAATTTTTATATTCAAAAAGGAGGAGCTAGATGACCTCATGGAAGGGGTGGAGAGAGACACAGTTTAAGCTAGGACTGTGTCTGATCTTAGATATATTGTTTGTGGGCTCTTAAGAAACAAGAACTAACTATAAGCACTGTAAGAAGGTAATACATTTGATAGAAAAATTCTAATTGTGTTGTGGTAGGAGTTTATGTTTCGTACTTTAACGTTTTTTCTTTATGTGATTGTATGCTTTGTGAAATAGTGTTTTGTGTTTTACATATTTTTATCCATTTTAAATTAAACCTTTCATTTCAAAAGACTGCCTGGGTGTGTCTTTGAAGCTCTTTTTGCATGTGATGCATATGTGGTTAAGTTGACAGCTGTTCATAAACTTGATGCTGTTACCAGACTGGGAAAAGGTAAGAATATACCTAAGGTCTTTTGTAGAGTTTTAAGGGTTCATTTTGGATACCTGGTTAGGTGCCCTAAGGTGAAAGATATCTGGCATCCCCCTGAAGAGCAGATTATCTGAGCCTGTAGATTTGGGTATGCTAGCATAAGGTTTACAGTTTGAATCCCCCCAGAACTTGAGACCAAAGGTGATTTGGACCCACAAGCAGACAGGAGGGTTACCCTGTTCTGTTACTTGTTCACATTATTGCACTTGGAGGTTGGCACTGCAGGAGCAGAGGGCCTGACCTGCTGAGTGCGGTTTGTGACACTCACTGCAACCACTAATTTAACAGATACACTTTGAGAAGCCAAGATAGTGGAAAAATGATTCTGTTAAAGTACTGACAGACAAGAGATACATACATGGATGGCACATACCTAGGGAGTATACCCCACTCACTACTCCTGACATTTTGCAACTAAATGGTCACTTTTTATGAAAAAGCAACAGCTTAGTTGTGAAACGTCACGTGTGATGAGTGGGGTATACTATCCAACTGTGTGCTGTCCATGTATGTATCACTTATTTCTCAGCACTTTTAATAAAATATGTCTCTACCCGTTCTTGTTTCTTGAAGTGCATCTGTTGACATTTGAGGTTGCAGTGCGTACTGGATACTGTGCATTTTTCTTTGGACTTTATAATTGTTTCAGGCCCCACACAGACCCCTACAGCTACTTTTAGTGCATTTTTGAAAATCTTCTAAGAAGGTTGGAGGGGTCACCGTGCACTTGGGCAGTTTGGTAGATTACAGATAATAGGCAATTTTCTAAAAGTGATACAGTTTTCAACACTATTCCCCACTGATATCTACTTGAAAGGAAATCTTTTCCATGACATGCCCAAATGGGTGTAAATAAACAGCTGTCATACACTTTTTTGTATTTTTTGTTAACCAGGAAAGCAAGGCTAAACAATACTGCCTATTTTCAGCCTTATTGGGGCGTGGATACAGATGTAAACCAATTAAACTTAACCACACTAAGCTGTTAAACTGTTGATGGTATTTTAGTGAATGGGGCAGATTTGGGCCAGACACCAGGGAAACTGACCTAATCTTCTCAAGGATTGCCATGGGGTCATTTATGTCCACCACAGAACCACCAGAAAAGACTCAGTTTAAAGTCAGTCAGTCAATAAGCTTTATTGATCGGCAACATGCCATTACAGCTTAGTACAAAATACATTATTGTGGAGAAAGGCAGTTCAGGCTGCACCAGGGCTGCTGTGCTAAGCCAAAAAAGCAAGAAGAATAGCCAGCACTAGCTACTCACACAAATGCTTAGTATAAAGTCCTGCATCAGGTTATTGCTGGTTATGAGGTAAGAAACTTCTCAGAGGTCTGTTTCCATAAATAAGGTGCTTTTTTATTCAAAGTGCACTCAAACATGCATAAAATGCCACAGTTCTTTCCTGCATGACCATCTTCTCACTCTCCCACAATGGATAGTCTCCATCACTCTCCCACAATGGATAGTCTCATAACGCATTTCATGCCCCCTGGCACTTAATCTTAAAATGACAGGATGTTACAATAATATCCTTAAAGTGGCAGTGCTTAATACTTTTAAAGTACCTAGTGCTAAATTCACACACCCAGCTTAAAACAAAACATTGTGTCACCACCAAACCTATAAGCACATAGATCTACTGTAAATAGTCACAGACTACATGTACAATTCATTTTTAAAACTTTTTTCTTTTTTCTATTCATATGTTCTATGAATGTTTGTCAGTTACTGATTATACAATAGGTGTAAGCTGATAACACATGAAATAAAAACACATATCACTCACCCTCATTGTATAACTACTCAGTGACGTATGCACTGTGATTCCTGCTTACAAATATACACACAGTGCATACGTCAACAAAATATTCTTACAGTCGATACATCACTACACGCACCTCCAGAACCAGACTACTTTTGTATACAGCACAAGTTTTCATATAGCCCATATTAGGAACCCCTAAGACACAAATTAACCATTAAATGTCACACAGTAACTGCCCACAACTGCAACTCTACTAAAAATTTACATCCGACTCGAACCTCTGCAACAGATGTCTAATACCCCACATACCCACAGTGTATACAGTGAAACACAATGTCCCACAATATCAAGTTTTTGTTTTCCAACAGTACCTGGTAAATGTTTTGTTCAATACTCAGGATAGCTCCATGTTCCAAAGTACTCCTTCAAACTGAATCAACTTCAAAAGAACTCCTGAAAAGCAAAAGCCACTGACCACACAGCACCACCAGCAAGAAGACTCGCAACACATTTTACAAACAACACAAAACCCACCAAAATAAAAAACTAATGGCAAACATATGAAAAAGCACTAAAATATCAATTCCAATACAAAACCCGATCCAGGAAGATGGCAAAAATACCCCCACCCATTCAAAGCGAACAACCAGTCACTTCACAGGAATACATAACACCAAACCAATAAACAACTACAACACACAACACCAACCAATCACATCACAGACATTTATAAAAACAACCAGACAGTTAGCACAAATGTCCCATTCACAACCTAACCAGAGAAAGTTCATTCATATAAACTTGCTACAACCAGGTAACCTGCAGATTTACACTTTCAGCCACTATAACACACATAACAGAACATTTTACAGAAACTAAACTATTTACTAAACCAACTAAACATGCAGTCCCCTACTGAATAAATCACACACGTGATGTGCAGATCATAGAATATGGCAAATATTCTCTCTCTCTCTTGCATCATGAGGTATGGATATCCTACTCGTGCATTCAGCACTCATGAGCTATCCATGCCTCACTCTGCAGGAGTGTGAATATTTTCCATATTCCACTCCTGCCAATCATGTATCCCCTATATATCTCATGCTATAGTCAGTAGTATCCTACTGGTCTGCTGAAAACAGCAAAAAGCTCTCTGTAAATTGACTTTTTTAAATAAAACTTATTCATGTACTCTATGATTATCATTATGATTATTAATTACCACATCTTATGGAAGAACCAGTAGAGTCCTTGATAATCACAAGGTTTTCCTCAAGAGTTCACTACTGTGTGCGCCAGGTGTAAATATATGGGACAGGCTTCTGAGGCTGAAAACAAACATAAGAAAGATTACATTAGACCAACAAGAAAATCTAAAAATTCTTAAGTATCTTTAGAAATATCTAAATATCATATACAACACTTATGTTACAGTAGAACTCATTTCTGTATATCTACTGATTATGGCCCCTGGTCCCATAATCTTATAAAATTGAAATGTGAAATCTGGACTGGGTGGGGGGGGGGTGATTTTCTTGGTTTATTATTCTATTTTCTGAGAAAAGGTTTCAGCTCAATTCTTTCATTAAGACCTGGTTATTATGATCTATGCAGGCAAAAAATCCAGTATTGTTCTCATTTAAGGAGGACATTATCATAATAGCCCCCTCTTGGGCTTTTTATGGGTTTCTCAATGCCCATGTATATGACAATGTGCTCCTTTTTGTTTTCCCATTGAGTTTACATGGGCAGCAAGAGCATTCATATCTGGGGTCATTATTTTCAATGGCTCTTAAATGTTCCCCTATCCTTTGATTGAACTATCTTTTTGTTTTATCTATGTAGAAGGAATGACAAGAACATGTAGCTAAATAGATGACTTCCTCTGTTGCAAATGTAATAAACCCCCTTACCTTAACCTCTTGTTTGGTTTTAGGGTTTTGGAAGGTTTTGGTGTTAATTATGTTGTTACAGAATTTACAATTTCCACACTTGTGGCTACCAACTGGTTTATTAGGGAACCACATTTTTGGATTTTCTTTCCTTGGCTGCTCTGAGTGTACTAACTGGTCTCCAAGTCTTTTCCCTTTCCTGTGGACCATTCTAGGGGTTGTATCCCTTAGTTCCTTTAGGCCGGCATCCAAACCAACAATGTGCCCGTGTCTCTTTATAATCTCACTTACTTCCTTGGTCTGTGCACTATGTGTGTAGACAAAGTTAATTCTAAGGTCCCCCTTCTCCATATTTTAGTCTTAGTTCCCATGACCTCTGACCTTTGGATATTGTCAGCTTCTTTTCTGGAATCATATATAATCTGAGTGGGATACCCCCTTGCCTGCAGCCTGTCTTTCAGTTCCCTGGCTCTAGATTCATGTTATCTGCTCACTGCAGTTCCTTTTTATTCTTATGAACTGGCCCTTTGGTATCCCTTTGATGGTATGGTGGTGACACAATGTTTTGTTTTAAACTGGGTGTGAATTTTGCACTAGGCACTTTAAAAGTATTGAGCATTGCCACTTTAAATAATTCCTTATTTAAGGATATTGTTGTAACATCCTGTCATCCTAAGATTAAGTGCCAGGGGGCGTGAAATGCGTTAGGAGACTATCCATTGTGGGACAGTGAAGGAGACTATCCATTGTGGGAGAGTGTGGAAGGGGTTATGCCCGAGAGAACTGTGGCATTTTATGCATGTTTGAGTGCACTTTAAATAAAAAAGCACCTTATTTATGGAAACAGACGTCAGAGCAGTCTCTTACCTCACAACCAGCAATAACCTGATACAGGACTGTATAATAAGCATTTGTGTGAGTAGTTAGTGCTGGCTATGTTTGGTTCTTCATATACAAAATACATAAATACAAATTCAACCATATATAACAAGGAATCCCAACAAAGATTGTAAGAGAGTGGAATACACACAGTATATCAGGGTCTTCCATACAACAAACAATACACATAGATACAGGTAAAAACAATAATCCACACTATCATAACAATTTTATAATAATTACAAACCTAATCTAAACGTTAGAACAGGGCTTGAGCAAATACCTATCCCAAAGGCATATAAATCAGATTCATTCTGATAATCACAAATCCTAATGGAAGAAGAACCAATTGGGATAAAAAAAATGCATGTGATCCTGGGGGAACCAAGTAAAATTCACATTTGGAGTCCCATGGGGGAAAACATTAGAAAATGCAATGAACAGCATGTAATCCAGTCAGGAAAAGGGGGGGGGGGAATCTTTATTTTGGAAATCACAAATATGGAAAAAATGTCCATTAGGGCTCAAACCTAACCTTGATCCCAACAAAAAACATATTTCAACCAGTAAAAGCTTTTCCAGGATAGAAAAGGTTTACCCTTCCTAACCTTTTTAATGATATAAAAATAATTCACAAGTTTATTTAAAAAAATAGTATCATTCACTGTAAAAAGAAAGCTATGAGGACCATCTGTGATATATCTTAGACCTGGCAATGTACTATCTATCCATGTAATATGCAACTTTTCATACTATGAGCATTTAACAAGAACATGATACAAGTTCTCTATACCTCTTGCAGCGCATAAACAGGGAGCTTCAGAAGCACTGGGAATATGGGCAAATCAAGCAACTAGTACATTACTGGGAAATCTCAGACTTATAGTACATGTAATAATTTCTCTTTCTATGATTCAAGATGTGGTTCAGATAGAATCTATTGCCAAACCAAGCCTCATTTAAAACATATCAAGGTGAGAACCTGGACCTTGAAATAGCATCTGAATACATGCCTTGGTTATGGATTCTAATTTTACTCTTTTTATGTTTTTTGTATTCCAGACTAACAGAAATTACCTTTTTAAAATAATTATGAAGATAGGTATTTTCATATTCTTCCAATAAGGAATGCATTTTTATTTACAGTGAGTGTCAGTGGCTCAACAGGTTGCCCGCTTGCGTCTGAGGTAGGAAGATCAGAAGGTTGTGGGTTCTATCCCCGCTCAGGCACTTAGGTTAAAATCCTAATACTGACACTGTAGTGCAGCAAGAGGGGGCTGCTGCATTCATGAGGTGCCATCTTTTGGATGAGATGTTAAACTGAGGTCCCATCTGCCTGTTCTGGTGGTAGTTCAGGTGGATGTTAAAGATCCCATTGCACTTCTCGAAAAGTGTAGGGGAATTTCCTACTTGGCCAAATTTCCTGCATTCACTAAAAATACCACCAACAGCTTAAAATCTGGTTACATTTCAGTTGTCATCCATCTGTGTCCCCCCCCCGATCAACAACAAATAAATAAATATATAATAACCAAGGTGAGCTTCTACAACCCTACAACCTAACAACCCCCAATTTTCTTTCTCTTCCACAGAAGCATGTAGAAACACTTCCAGGAGGGGATCTTGTACACTTAACCCAATAGCCCAGGACTAAGGAATTAGCCATAGCTTTATAACTGTCTAATCCAAGTCCATCTCTAATGTAGGACATTGAGAAGATTCAAAAAGCTGGATAAAAATCTTCTCCAGTTCTGAGACCATGTATGGCACCCACATTTCCACAGCAAAAAGGGCTTGCAGATTTAATTTTGAAGATATAACTTGGATCAGTGGTCTAATACTATTGCCAACATATTTGTAATTACATTTATTTAGACCCAAATCATTTTTTTAATTTGGTTCTAGCACTAGCAACATGAAAGCACCAAGTACCATTGGAAGAAACAGTTAACCAAAAATAGACACATTTATTCACCATTTTTATTTATTTATTTATTGAGTTCTCGGATTACACTACCTGTGAGTCAGGGACTCTTTTACATAGGTTCCACATCAAAAACATGTACAAAACAATGAAGTATAATAGATTTCTATAACATATCAAGAAACTTACATGTGAAATTTGGTGCATTAGACAGTGAGCTAAAATAGGTATAATCAGTTCATATAACATTGCTAGAAACATACGTGTAACATATGGTGCAATTATTTTTATTTATTTATTTTATTTACTTATTGAAATGTTTCACCAGGAGGGCATACTGAACAAGTTGCTCATCTCATGGTGCAACCCTGGGGGGAGGGTTTACAAAGGGTTGTGAAGGATGATTAATTACAATAGTATGTGGATAGTACAAACAATACAACATTGTAATATTGTGCAACAGTTGGAACGCAAGGTACTGTACAATAAACAGTAGTGGAACATTGGGTAAATTGCAATACATGTCCAAAATGATACAAAGGAATGTATAAACGTACAAAACAGTAATAAAGCGATAGAACCATTTATAGTGCATGAGTGTACCAGGAGCAGGCTCGAGGTAGTACACAACAAGTGATGTTGGAGTGAAAAAGGATGGGGTTAGGTTGTGCTCACTGGTGACCCAGAAGGGCAGGTGGAGAAGTGAGGGGGAGAGGCAAGAACTGAATATGAGGTGAAGGGGTAGCCGTTTCCTGATTTCCCCCTTCAGGATGTTGAGAACCCTGCTGGGAGGGGTCATGATAGGATGATAGGAAGGCAGAAACTGGGGATAGGTATTAAGGTGGGTTAAAGCTAGAACAGCTGAGGGAAAGGTAATTGTGTAGGACTGAGGTAAGGGAGTAGTTGGAGGAGGAGTGTCATATTTCAGGGGGGAGGGAATTCCAGATTTTAGGGAAACAATGGATGAAACCAGTCTGACAGATGAGGGTGGAGTGGCGATGGACTGTCAAGGTGCCAGCATCATTTGATCTGACAGAGTGGGTGGGGGGAAGTGGAGTGGAGAGAGAGGATGAGAGATAGGAGGGGAGCCCCCCAAACCAGAATCTGGAGGCTAGTTTGGCACAGTGAGAGGTGTGTCTGTAAGATAGTGGATGGAAGGTTAGAGAGCAATAGAGTTCACAGTAGTGGTTGTGGGAAGGGGAGTAGATTGCAAAGTGCAGAAGGAGTTAAAGAGAGTGTCCAACTTGGTCAGGGAAGATTTGGGAACAGCACCATAGACTACGTCACAGTAGTCAAAGATGGGGAGTATCATTTTCTGGACAATTTCATGCCTCACAGTCAGTGGGATGCAACTAACTGTACAGAGCACCAAGCTTGGGGTGCAGTTTCTTCGGGATAGTATTGATATGCACAGAGAAGTTGAGGTGCTGGTCCAGCCAAATCCCCAGATATCTAAATGAGGAGGTGTCCTCCAAGATGGTCCCATCAAGGGTGTGGAAGTTGGGTAGGCTGGGAGCCTAGACAGTATCTGCCTGGTGCCAAAGGTCATTGAGACTGTCTTCTTGGTGTTTAGAAAAAGCTGGTGAGAAGCAAACCAGAGCTGAACTTGGTTGAAGTCATGCTGTAAGCTGGTTTGCACAGCAGCAGGGTTTTTGACGGAATTGTACAAAACAGTATTGTCAGTATACATGTGTATAGAAGAGGATGAGCAGGCTGTGGAAAGATCATTAAGGAAAATGGAAAAGAGTAGGGGACCAAGCACTGAGCCCTGAGTGACACCAGTGTTGATGGGGTGTGGAGGGGAGATAGAATCAAGGATTCTCATCAATTGGGTCCTGCCAATGAGGTAGGATTTAAACCAGTTGGAGTCTGATGGAGCAAGGCCAGCTGAGGAGAGTGAATCAAGAAGCAGGGGATGGGAAACCATGTTGAAAGCTTTGGCTAGGTCGACAAAGATGGCCACGGTGATCAGGCCATCATCCATACCTGAAAGGATGGAATCAGTAAGCCTGAGGAGGGAGGTGGTTGTTGAGTGGTTCTTCCGAAAACAAGATTGGAAGAGGGTGAAGAAGGAGGAATCAGAGAGAAAGGGAAAAAGTTGAGAGAGAACTAAATGTTCTTGAAGTTTGACAAGGGTAGGAAGGAGGAAAATGGGGTGATAGTTGCCAGGAGTGGATGTGTCACCACCCTTGGGAAGAGGAAGGACTATAGCATGTTTCCAGTAAGAGGGTACTTGGGCAGAAATAAAGGACAGGTTAAGGATTAGGGAGATAGGATAAGCAATGACAGGAGCAGAAAGTTAGAGAAGTTTAGGATCAAGCTCATTTGGTGAGGAGCCTTTAGAGGGGTTGAGGGATAGGAGAGCATTAAGAGCTTCATCAGAAGAGATAGTAGAAAAGGAAAATGAGGGAAGGGTAGACACTGGCTGAGGCAAAGAGTTAAAGTTAGTAAGTGGCAATGGGGAGAGGGAATTTAGAAGAGACATGGCGAGTGAGGTGTAGTAGGCATTAAATTTATTGGCCACGGAGCCAGGGTCAGAAACTAGAGATTATTATTTTGAGAACTGGAGGGAGGGTGGGGGAATAGGGCATGAACTACCTCCAGAATTTAGATGGAGAGTTAATGTTAGTCAGGAGCGAGGAGTTGAAATAATTGGACTTAGCCAGTCTAGTATCTTTAGTACATGAATTGCATAGCATTCTGTATTTGGCGTAGTTATTTGGATGTTTAGTAGATTTGTGTTTTCTCCAGGCCTGATCACATTCCCTGAAGCAGGCCAGTATTTCAGGGGCTGATCTGGGGAGTTGAAGCCCACGGACTCTGGTCCTTCTGAAAGGAGCAAAGGCATTCCAGGTGGCAAAGAATTTATCCTTAAAATAGTCAAGTGCTTGGTCGACAGAAATGGCAGTGGAGAGGGGGGCCCAGTCGGTGGAAGTGAATGCAGAGCTGATTGGGATACCATCTAAGGATTTAAAGGATCAGAGCTATATGATTTTAGGGGGAGGTTTGGGGTGAAGAATCTTACATACAGTGAAAATGGGGCTGTGGTCACTAACAGCATCGAGGAGGAGACCAGATTTAATGACTTAGTGTGGATGGGTTGTGAGTGCCCAGTCAAGCAGTTTATGGTTTTATGTTTTGGGATTAGGGTGTGTGGACTCAAGTATAAGTTAAGTGAGGTTTAGAGCAGTGACGTCATTGCACAGCTTGTTTAACTTAGGAGACAACCAATTTAGATTTACGTCACCCATTTTGAAAGGTTCACCATATTGCAAGAGGGAGGTGATATTGGCTAAGAATTCAGTCATGACTGAGGGTTGAATGCTTGGGTGGCAATAGATGCCAGCCACAAAGACTGGGATTGAGAAAGGAAGGGAAATGTGGGTGACAAGGGCTTCATAGGTAGCTGGAATGGAGGTAGATAGGGTGGTAGTAAACTGCAGTGAGGACAGGATATACATGGCCACTCCCCTTCCATGTCCTGATCGATATTGTCTGGAGATGGAATACCCAGGAATAGCAATGGCACTGTCAGGGGTGCTTTTCTGAGCCATGTCTCGGTAATAATTAGGATGTCAGGGGTGTGTGAAATCATAACTTTGTAGGAGGTTGATTTTAGGTAGCAGGCTGCAGATTTTCATGTGGAGGAGCTTCAACCCATTAGGGAGGGTTGTATTGGAAGTGGGGTTTGGAGACATATTATTTGGGTAAGGAGCCAGGGTAGGAGAAGAAATAGGGCCAGGGTTGGGGTGGATGTTCCCTGATGAAAGAAGGAGGAGGGCAAGGATGAAATAGTGAAGTTTGGGACTTTTGTAATTGGAGTAGGAAATACATGAGGGAGGGAAAGAGGGAGGGAGGGGTGGAGAGGAGGAGATAAGGAAATGAAGAAAGGCAAAATGACTAGGAAAGGAAAGCAGAGAGGCTGGAGGGTACTGGGGAAAGTGGGGCCTATTTACAAGGGGAGCTGTGGGGGTGATTGACAGAATGAAGGAGGTATCTGGAAGGGAAGAGAGAAGTGGCAATAGGTGTAGAGGAGCAGACTGGGATAAAGTAAGAACCAGGAAGGGTGTGAGTAGGAGGGAGATGGAAACCATTCTGGGTAGGGTAATGGAGGCTCTGTGCAGGCTTACAGATTCAGAGCACTCCACTGAATGTTAGGACACTGATAATTTGCTTTAGGTATGAATGACCCAGGACTAGAAGCATTAGGGGAGAGCAGTGGGAGGAGGATTGCAACCTACACATGTTGTTGCCCTCTAGTGGCTTTACAGTATAATTTGCAAATGGAAAAAGCAACAAATCACTGACAGACCAGTGCAGGTTACGCAAATGCTGCTCTGCACTGAACTGCTCACAGAAGTGTGCAACTGAGTGAACTGGCAACCAAAAAGATCAGGACTTCACTACACAGCTGCTAAAGGAAGAAACGTCAAAGGTAAGTGTTTCTCTGCAGTCTTATGCCCTAATCCAGTGATTTCAACACTGGCTGCAGTGTTGAACAGGAAAGCAATGTCAGCACTCCGGGCTATCTGAAACCTTTCAGTTCCCAATGGGAGGAAGGATCAAAAATCCTCTTTCCCTTATTCTGGGTCCAGGACCAGATATTACCTTATGGGCCAAGGAAGAGCTTGGGCATCAGGCACCATCTCGGCCTGTCCTAGGCAGGTGCATTGCTTGTAGAGGGGTTCGCATCAGCAGTACCAGCCCAGCAGGCTCCAATCAGCCTGAGAAAGAATAACAGAAGAGGTGGCAGTTATAAGCCTTGGTGGAGGTCAGGGGGAGGTGTCAGAGCAAGAGGTGGTAAGAGAAAAAAAAAATAGTAGTTGAAAGGACTTGGGATGATGGGGGGGGCTCTATTACAGACTCTGGCTAGGTGCTAGCAACAAATTGCAGCACAGAGTTAAAACAAAGGGTGTTAAACGGGTTCATGTATCTGACCTGAAATATTTGGTGCCAGGTCCTAGGGGCAGGTCTAGTAGCCAGACAGATTAGAAATGCAGAAAAAGTCTTAAACTTTAAAAAGAAAAATACAGAAATTATCATCAGCAATCTAGTACGCAATGTAATCACAGGACAACTTAAAATTAGTTCTGAAAATCAACTCTACAGTCCATTTAAGGAAACCCTAGTGGCAGGATTGCCATAAATAATGCAAAAAAAAAAAAGCAACAAATCACTGACAGGCCACTGCAGGTTACACAAATGCTGCTCTGCACAGAACTGCTCACAGAAGTGTGCAACTGAGTGAACTGACAACCAAAAAGATTAGGACTTCACTACACAGCTGCTAAAGGAAGAAACATCAAAGGTCAGTGTTTCTCTGCAGTCTTATGCACCAGTCCAGTGATTTCAGCACTGGCTGCAGCATTGGGCAGGAAATCAATGTCAGTGCTCCAGGCCATCTAGAACATTTCAGCTCCCACTGAGAGGAAGGCTCAAAAATCCTCTTTCCCTTATTCTGGGTCCAATTAAACAGTAACCTAGAATATAATAAGCATATACAAATAAGTAAGAGCTAGAACAGCAGGACATCATAAGGGAGACTAGCTGGTCTACAAACATGCAAATTGGGAAGCCTGAGGTTGGCATTGTCGTTAGGAGGATTAGCCAGAGAAAGGATTGTGTTGAGAAAAGGGCAGTCCATAGTTTCACAAGAGGGACCATCAAAGATAGGGCAGGAGGTGGGCTATGCAGGGCAGTCACAAAGACTGCGTGCAACCAGGTGTTGTCTCAAGAGAAACTTGAAAGGACCAAGCTTGGTTACATCTAGTATATGTTGTGCGAGACTGTTAAGAGAGTTGGGAGCTCAGAAACTAAAGGATCATTGTGCTTGCATGTTAGGACAGAAGGGGGTGTGGAAGGCATGTCTAGATGCACTCCTTGTGCTATGAGTGTAGGAGGCACATGTGAGGAAGAGCAGGGAGTTTGGGGGGGTGGTTAGGCCCATGGTGATTTTTTTTGCAAATAAGCACATGTGATACTTGATCCTGTCTCTGAGGATCAACCACTTTGTCATGGAGTATAAGTCACAGGTATGCATCCAGTTATGGGCACCCATGACTAGACGGCAGGTTTTATTGATGGCAGTACTAACTCTCTTAAGGGTAGAGTCCACAGCAGCACCATAGATGATTATACCATAGTCCAGGACTGGGAGTATGGAGCTGGTAACTGCAGTTAGGAGTGCTTCTTGGGCCATGCTTTTTCTGTGCCTATACAGTAGCCCTAATCTGTAGTTGACCGCCTTGGAGACAACATTGATGTGTTCAGAGAAAGACAGCGTGCTGTTGAGGGTAACCCCCAATTGTATAAATAAATCCCCAAGTTTTCATTTTCACTTAGGGAATGAATTCTCATTACCAAAAATCATCACCTGGCTTTTATTACTATTAATGGTCAGTGATAATTTTTGTGATTCCCTGGCCAAACAGCCTGTTTCTAGTGGGGCCCTGCTTCTACACCTTTCTGCAGCTGGATTGCAGCATTGAAAGGTTAATTGATCTGCCTAAGGTCATACAGTGAGTATTTGATTTTAGCAGGACTGGAACCACTTATTTCCTTTTTTCCAAGCTGGGGCTCTAACCATTAAACCACACTGCCTCTGGGTTGACATTATGAGAAATGCAATACAATTTCAACAATACCAACAAATCCAAAATAACATTTTCACTAAAAAAATGTAAACATTTGAAACATTATTATTTGTCACCTTTAAGTATTGCTTGTCATTCTCTGACTTGTGTTAAGTATTATAAAACAGAACTCTGCAACCTTTGCAGGCTCCAGATGATGCCTTTTACCTTTGCTCCCATCTTAAAATGTAGGGCAAGTTCACCAGATATGTTGACCAGCAAACCCCATAATTCATCTTGCAGATAGCTCCTCTGTGTTCTGCTAGAAACAGCAGGGACAGAAAATGTCAAAGGCTTATATAAGAAGTACCAAAATGCAGTCTTCCCTGTAGAACAGGTCATCTGCCTGCATATTTGATTATCCAGCACAAGAGGGCACTGTGGTACTTACACGATGACTGCTCAACGGATGGCCCAGAAATGATTAATTTGAGGGTTGAAAAAAAAGGAAAGAGTTCCTATAATTATGCATGGGGTGAACCTACTTTTTAGCAGAGCTTTGGAAATGTTGAAACTCACACATACTAGTTTGGCAACATTTTTTAAATATCACAAAATATAGACCTGTTTCTGAGATATGCCAAAATGAACTTATTGCATGACTACATTAGGTGGCAGTGAATACTGTGTGTGGGATGTATTGAGATATATTAATACATAAATGTTATTCTTGTCAACATTTGGTATTTGTGGGAACCTCACATACTGTTATGCCTAAATATATGGTGTAAGCATCAGTTAAAACAGGATAGGCTTGAACTTATCAAATGTACAGTATGACCTACTTAACTCCAACTAGATTTTATGTGGGGAGGACAAACTGGTATGAAATTAAATTCAGAGCATATAAACTCTTCTCTCAAAAATCCACATCCAGATCTTTCTATAGTTTAGCTGTGTGTGTGTGTGTGTGTGTGTGTGTGTGTGTGTGTGTGTGTGTGTGTGTGTAAGTGTGTGGGTGTGCTTTTTCAAAATATGCTTTCCTGCTTAAAGCATAAAGAGCCAATTAGTGAAGGCTGAGCTGAACCGCAGGGCTAGCTGACCCTGAGGGATAAATAAGCAGCCCACTTGGTGTGTCAGCATAAACAGTCCTCATTCTCTGAGCAAAGTTTGTTTGGAGATGTGAGAGTGGCATTTGGCATGGATTGAATAGCATTGACTGTCTGCAGAACTTGCAATGAATCGGACATCATCAGTGGTAGCAGGGATAATGGAATACAATTCAGAGCTATTCACAAATCTGTGCTTTGAGTGAAAAATAGTAACTAGCCAATGGCATGTTTACTAGCAAGCCAATTTAAATTATATGTGTAAGTTGGCTGTGAATAACTATTAAGCAGATGTCTCTTGCAAGAGTGATTTTAATCTCAGTGCACTTGCCTGGTTAAATAAAATAGAGATTAAATAAATACAAAAGTGCTCAGACCACCTTGTACTAAATTAGCATTTGGGTACAACTAATACTGTCCTGATTAGTTGTAATTTATAATGTGTGTATTACTGGTATTCATCCTAGCTTTTCTTAAATCTGCTATGATTTTCTGATTTGTTGTATGACACATAGAGCCTCATAAAATAGGTGCCTTACAAATAAACTGCCTAGCCTTGCCTGTATAGAATTATGTAAGTAACCAGAAATATTACTGGACAAGAAATAAAATGTCTGGACAAGCCCTTCCCCCAACATATACTTGCATAATAAGATGTTGCATCTGAGCTGGGTAAATAAAGCATATAAACAAAAGAACAAGATGAAGAAAAAGAACAACAATTCAGTACAGGGTTTAACACCTTACAGACAAACTAGGTAATATTTCAATTGTTTAAAAGTATTCGGACTAGGTAGTTACCTGAAAATATTAAATAGATATAATACATTGCATAATATTTTACTTACATGTAGGTTATGGGATGGTATTTGAACCTGTGTCAATACAAACTGTTCCCCTATTTGCATTCCTTTATATTTTATGTACTTTCCCCTTGTGGTAATGGTGATTATCCTCAAGACTCTTGGTAATGTTAGGATGCACTTCTTCTCTCACTGGCTGGTGAACTTATGGAGCAGCCTACCAGCTGAGACAGCAAATATGACAATAGTATAAGAGGAAATACATTTCCTTTACCCAATACAGGGCCAGAAGCCTTTTACCAGAGACAGATTTGGTAAGCATATGGTATATTACAGTGACAGAACTTTGAAAACTCAAAAATTAAGGTTTGTCATAATAATATTGATGGCTATATAAACAGGAGCTCTGACCATGGTACGGGGGGGGGGGGGCTCCTGATGTACAGCAGTGTTGTGATGTGTATAGCAAAAACACAAAGTGAGCACTCCAAACAGAAAATAACATCCACAATGAAAAAAAATCAATGCTTAAATAGCATTTAATACTGCTACCATAAATCAGGCCAGTAACCCCAGCACTTCGGCATTCAAGCCTTCGTCAGGGAGTGTGGTTTAAGGAACTAGCACTGTTACATATATACTCATTCATGACATCATCAAACTGTGACACAATCTGTGTTTTATACAAATTTCAAAAAATGTAAAGAAAAAAATATAAAACCAAAGATATATATCAAAAAGTGTGCTAATATGCATAAGTATGAGTTTGCAATGCATATTCATTTTCAGCTGATACTATGGTATGGAGTAATCAGGGGGACGGAGGCAGATCTTTCCCATCCCAGACTGGGAAATGGGGTTACACCATGTACAACTGAGATTTCATATATCTAGACCAAGTATTAAGAGATTTGCAAGCTACTAAGGACATTCTGGCTAGAATAGCCAGCTGATTCACCCCTCAGTATTACTCTGAAAGGGATGGAATTTCTGTGATTCTCTTTCTATGGAGAATAAAACATTTTGCCTCCATCCCCAGAGCTACAATCCATAAAAAGGTCAGGATGGGAAAGGACTGTGGATGGCAAAGGAAGGCACACAATGAAGAGCTGTGGAGATAGGGGGAGGTCTACTCCCAGAATTGTTTGACAGTCATTGTGAATTTTGAGCCAAAAGGTGACCAGGGATGGGCATGACTAGAGCAAATGCTCCAGGTCCCCACCAGTCTTGTGGCACCACCAGCATGCATCTGTGTGAAGGAGACCTAGAGATTTGAATTCAGAAAGGGTTCTGTATCAGTAAGGTACACTATTTTGTATAAGGAAGCTTCTACTGTTTGAGCAGACTGCCTCGGCAACTATCCAGCAGTGCATCCAGTGTGAGGCAGACAGAGTAATATACTGATTGTGCTTTCCCAGTGCATGCACAATAAGAGCATTTGGTCAGTAATTTCAGTCCTAATGTTTGCATAAATTTTACCAGCCCTGCCCTTTGGACAGGCAAGCCAGACCAAAACAGGGGAAGTAAGACACGAGTGGGGTAGCCCAGAGAGCAGGGGCAGGAAAGAGTGGACAGAACTCCATGACTGAAGAAATTTACAGAGGTCGGTTTGGGGCGGCCCACAGCAGGCTTATTAGTTCTGGAAAGGGTCAAGGTGGGAAGAACCAGAAACTAGAAGATCCCCTATAGGGGAGCTCACATAGTGATTTAATGGATCCAACTAGCTTCCATCGTAATGCGCTGGTAGCTGATCTATGATCTGGTTTTCATGGACTGCAGTGGCCAATGGCTCTATTGCCAAAGCCAAAAGTAGCGAGGACAGGCAGCACCCTTGCTGTGTCACAATAAATAACTTAAAGTATAAGGTGAGGAGACTGTTCATGATGACCTTTGCCCTCATTTATGCATCAGTATACTGTGTTCGATTCATAATGCATAACATCTGTGATTATATAAATCATTATAGACATGCATTATGTTACATGATAACCAAAAGTCATATTGCTCACAGTTCCCCCCAATTCCCTAACCCTTTCTCTGCCAAAATAAAACTATGCCTATTAGGTTCTTAATCTAGATGCTATTACTTTCAGTGATCCAATTAAAATATTTAATGTATAGAGCTGGGTGAAAGTTGCTCTTTAGCAGAACTTTCGTAAAGTTCCCAAACTTTCATGGAATTTTCTGAATTTCCTCCTTTGATGAAATTGGAAATCTTCTGAATCTGGTTGGTGAATTTTCACCCTGTTCTGCAGAATTTTCTCACTGAACAGTGAAATAATACACATGAACTGTGGAACTAATGCATTTATCCCCAATTCATGTAATTATTCCCCAATTCAGTTCTGCACTGTCCTGTAATAGAAAAAAACTAAACTTTCCCTGGTGTCCAGTGGCACCCTCCACCCTCCTGTTGCCAACCTCATATAATTAATGTTTCCCTGGTGTCTAGTGGTACCCCCACCCTCCAATCGCCATCTGTCCCATACAATTATTGATCTTAAATTGTTTGAAACCCCCAGGGTTAGATGGAATATGTAACAAGCTGCTGAGATATGCTGCACCTACCAATGTCTTCCTCTGATGTCCATGCATAAGAAGTCTCTAGTCTTAGTGGACACATGCTCATGTCATCTCCATTTTTAAAGCTGGCCTAAACAATATTACCTCTAAATATTATCCCATTTCTTTACTTCCCACCATTTAAAAATATTTAGGCACAGGTTAATTATCTAATCACCAAGGAACATAGAATTTGTCAATAGAAAAGGACCACTTGGGTCTCCCAATCTGACTAGATGTTCCATACCTTATCTATTTCGGCAGACCCTAACTGGTCTCTAGAGACCATCCCCCTCTCTCACTATTAACTAATATTCCACTATGTCCATCTTATGCATACTTGAAGCCCTCCATTGTTTTTGCCTCCACAATTCCTGCTGGCAGTCTGTTCCAGGCATCTACCACCCTTTCGGTGAAGTAGTACTTCCTCACATCCCTCTTAAATTCCCCCTTCCAGCTTTATCGCATGCCCACTGGTCCTGGTGCTCTTTCACATTTGAAAGATACTCCCCTCCTGCACCATGTTCACCCCTGTAAGGTACGTGAAGGTTTCTATCATGTCCCCTGTCATTCTCCTCTCATTCAGGGACTACATGTTGAGATCCCTCAGTCTTTCCTAGTTGGGTTTTCCCTGCAACCCCCTGCACCATTTTAGTTGTCCTCCTATGGACTGCCTCCATCTTGCCTATATCCTTCCTGAGGTGTGGCCTCCAAAACTGGACACAGTACTCCAGGTGGGGTCTCACCAGTGAATGAGACAGTGGCAAGATCACCTCCCTCCTCCTGCTAGAGATACCTCACCCTATGCATCTCAGTATAATTTATAAAATCTGATTCAGATGAATTTGACTTTAGAACTAATCATAGTAAAGTAGGAATAGCTACCAAAGACCTGCAGGTTTTCATTGACAGGGGTTATAACACTGAGGCTATATTTGCAGACCTATGAAAAGCCTTTGATTGGTAGGAAAAAGTAGGCTGTTGGTTAACTAGGATCTGCAGCTTATCCAATAGGTAGGGAAATGGGCAGACTTGGTGGGCCAAGCGGTCCTTATCTGCCGTCAAAGTCTATGATTCTATCCACCATGGGAAATTGCTTTTGAAGCAAGGCTTATTTGGCTTCAGTGGCAATGTCCAAAATATCTCATACATAATTTCCAGTTGGTTTCCATTTTCTAAACTAAATCTGATATTCTGCTAGTTGTAAAATTTGTCCCAATGGGTCACTTTTGTAGTATCCAATATTCTCATTTTATGAGAATGACCTCGGTGCTAGATTAAGAGGGATAATTGACACCTTCATGATGATGACACAATTATTATTGATAAGTGGTACTATAGCAAAATATCTGAATTGCAATAAACCTTACAGTCAAATTTCCAATTAGTTGCAAGGCTTTTTGAAGGATAACTCTTTCTTTTTAAAGACTGATAAAACCCAATGTATGATTTTTTTTTATTCCAACAGCAAATTGAAAATTGGTGCAGGTTCTCCTAATCATTAAGGCATTAGATCAGATAATATCAACTTCAGCCCTGTTCTGTAAATATCTAAGCATTTGGTTGGATCCCCAGTTAAAGTGAGAGGTGTGTATCAATTTCAGTGCTAAAACAATTAGGACCAAAATTAAATCATAGTATACATAAAGTGAGAATAGAAGTTGCATCATTGTTCACTCCAAGATAAGGGAATGCAAACTGCAAATATTATGTAATTCTGCAGTCTAACTATGGTGATTTCATGTTAGGAAATGTGGCCTGTTGCCTGCCACAAAGAAGGACAGCTGTTGCAATTGACTTCCTCATTTAATGCTGAATACTCTCTGGGGTGCACATCATTTCTAGCAATGTCTGCTGTATAAAAAGCTGATGTGCTCCTGCAGCTTAATTCATGTGGTTAGGACAATACATCCCTTAAAGAAACATTTGCAGGAGCAGATCACAAAAATTGTAAGGGGAAGGGAGGATATGTCCATCAGACTTCACTTCAAACTATGTCATAATGCAGATCCAAGACATCTGTATATGGCTGGCATTGAGCATTTGAGATAACATATTGGGGGGGCAATATTCTGAAAAAAAATGTTGCAGTACCAGTCATAATGGAGTTTTAGATTGGGAAGCTTAAAACCCTGGGGTCTGAGCAAGGAGTTGGATTTAAAACCCTTTTTACAGGGTTTATCAGTTCAGATTAGTAACCCCCCTAGTATGAGGTCACTAATATATAGACCTGTTGAGGATATGAGTATGAAATCTCACAGTGCACAGAGCGAAGTTATTGATAAAGGTCTCAATGTTAGATTACAAGGCTTAGTAATACGACATTCATGTATGTCTTTATATTTATTTGTCTTCTTTTTTTCTCCTATACACTCACATTAAATGGGATCACACTGTAACTGAATGACATTGGCAGCTGCAGCCTTTAGATGAGACCAATATATTGTATAAAGGGAGATTTTGGATGCAGAGATAAGCCTGAAAAGCCAAACTGTTTAGAAGAATTGATCACATTCCACTTTTGGATACCACCTTTGAAGATACCACCTTTGAACTTCCTTGCCAGCTATTTCCGGACTTGAGATATGTGTACAAGAATTTTTATATATTATAATGATATCTCATGATGGAATAAGTAAAATGTTATTTTCCTTCCATATGGGGTATTGAGGTAGGGACAACAGGGTTAATTAAGATTTTGTATGGTACAACCATTTTTAAACTTACCTTTTTCATGTGCTTTTGTATCTTTTAAATATTAATTTTACTATTGCACTTCTGCACTCTGCACTGAGGAGATATTAAGTCTGGATAGCTGTTTGCAATGCATTGGTCCCAAGTAGTAAGGCCTAATAAAAGTCATAATGCTGCATCTTTAAATTGGGGTAACTATCTTCTGTTACAGATGCCCGCAGCCCCAGTATTTAAATAGGCTTCAGATTAACTTGCTACACTTACTGATGAAGCTCGTGATGAGTAAAGTGCAGGTGCTTTTTACTGGCAGCAGACCATGGGATCTGGCAATCTGTATTTATTTTGCACTTAGCACTTTTGTTCTATGGCACATTTACAATACAAACTTCTTTACCTGCTCAAATGAACTTTCTATCATGTATTTGTGATTGAGATATACACAGTGTGATAGGTTTAGTTACCCCCCCCCCATTTTTCAAATAAAGGTAACTTGAGGCTTCCTTCTTATCTGTCCCCTTTTCCAAAGTCTGCTGAAGCAGCTATAAATCTTTCCTTTTCTTTAATTTTCACATCTCTACTGCAGTAGGGTGGGCTCCTTCTGTGGTATCTCTCTTTTATCACTGCCCCTCTTTTAAATTCCTCTTTATCTTGAGTGCCCTTCTTGTGTTCTGTTTGGTAATTATGTGTGCCTGGAACCCTCCCACCCCTTTGTGTATGTAAGAAAAACTGTTTGTGGGTTAAAAAAGCCCAAAAGCCTGCTAGATGCTTGGTAAGCAGGCAAAAGTAAATGTAAAGTGCTTCTAGCACTTATTCATTATTGCAGACCTTCTGTTTTTCTGTGCACTGGTTAGCTACTTGGCTTGCTGTTGTATCAGCATAGCTACCAGCACAGTTTAAAACAAAACCCCTTTTTTCTGTGTCAAAATGTTCTCTGTAGCCATAGAATGGCTTTAGCAGCTGAAACATGCAGTACCTGAAAAGGCGTGATGAGAAACTACAGCCTGAATGCAGTGTGAGCTGAGCCAAAAACAGGAACCTAAAAAGAAAGTAAGAAAGACCAAGAACATTAAAACAAAGTTGCTTTGCAAAGCAAGTTCTCTTACAAGATTGTTTAAAAGCATTAGGGAGTGAAAACTGTCTCTTTTCTGTAGCATTTTCTAATGAAAGTAAAATGAGACTTGTTTGCTCATTTCTACCAGCTTTTGTAACATACAACAGTTGAGAAGAAATACAAAATCACACATGCCCCCACAATGCAAAGCATCACGGGCTGCATATGCAAATAACCACAGAATATTATGCTGGTTCAACTTTAAGCAGAACTGCATGGTACTGAAAGGCCTCTCATACAGTTTGCAAAGGGTGCCAACAGAAGACATAGACACGTGTTTCGTCCTACCAGGACTCATCAGTATGCCTTGCCTGTTTGACACCCCAGAGGAATGAACCAGTTACCCTAAGATTGTCTATCTGGGTTATGTTGTGGTGAACCCAATTAAAACAAAAAACAATTTAAAAGACAAAGAACCTCTGTGTGCAAGCACTGAGGCAATGGTTACCCCAAAGGGCATTTGGCTGTGAAACCAAGTTTCAAAGAAATACAAAATCACACATGCCCCCAGAATGCAAAGCATCATGGGCTGCATATGCAAATCACCACAGAATATTATGCTGGTTCAACTTTAAGCAGAAATGCATGGCACTAAAAGGCCTCTCACACAGTTTGCAAAGGGTGCCAACAGAAGACACAGACATGTGTTTCGTCCTACCAGGACTCATCAGTATGCCTCATCTGTTTGACACCCCAGTGGAATGAACCAGTTACCCTAAGATGGTCTATCTGGGTTATGTTAGTTGGGTAGCAATACTGTTGTTTAAAATGCCCCAAAATGTGTTTAACACAAAGTTACAGCTGTCCTAGTGAGAGAATGTTTAAAGAGCTACAAAAAGAGTTCATTTTAAAGCTGTATTAGAGAAGGCCTTACTTGGGTCCTGTTGCTAGGCTGAGATTTTGGTTCCTATTAGGAGGTAGGTGGCCCAGAAAAAGGCTTATTTATAGGGAGAGAGAGAGAGAGAGAGTGACCTCATATAAAGGGGAGGAACTTCTTCTTGACAATGAGATTGTTAGTTATTCAGATAGAATATCTTGGTATGTTTATAATGAAACTTGTTGTTTTAAAGCTAGACTCATGTTAAATAACATTTATTTTGATTATAAGGCTGTTTGATCCCCCACAAGCCTGTATTAGTGTAGAAATTGTATGTTATTAGAAATAGGGGTGGATCAAACTAGCTCACATGACCCTTTCATCATGATTCTAAGCATATATAAGAACATGCAGTGCTCAGTTGAAGTAGAGAATGGATCTAGCTCTTCTCTGTGGAACACAGAAGATAGTTGCCTCTGATTTCTTCCATGCTATGTTCTAGTGATTTAGACGGCTATTTAGAGCTAAAAGAAAATGTGATTTCTTTTTGTTATTGTTTTCCCCAGTTTAAAAGTAAAGTCTAAAGTTTAATTTGGTTACTTAATAAATGGCTCACTATAAGTTATTGTGTGCCATACCTGACAAACCTGTGTCCTGTCTCTGCTGTGCCTTTGAATGGGTTATCTTACACCCACACCCTACCACACACAGAAAGGTAATGGACATATGTCTGATATTTCACTGTGTAATATAGTTGCCTTTGATTACTAATCACTTAAAGCAAGTAATTTTTTTGGTGATTGTATGAAAAGCTGTGCTGGTTGTTTTTGGCCAAAAGTTGCCATCTGTACATTGTGCAACGTATGCATAAACACACTGAAATTAATGTCCCATATCATATTCTTAGTATAACTGTGAGAAAGTCCTCACTGTCAGGTTTAAGATCCTCTGGAGGAATTCTACTTTTACCCTATTCTGCTAAAATCAGCCTTTCAGTACTGGCTTTTCATGTGTTGGACTGTTGACCCATCAGCTTGGAATGCTCTTACACAAAGCATCCAACCAGTGAAAGGTAAACTTCTTCTTCCACAGAATACAACAAGCATTTGTCAATGCTGAATGTTTGCTTGCTGGCATTAGCAGTGGAAGTGCAGGAGTTACAGCAGACAGATGCAGTATAGGAATGGCAGTGATGTATTGAATTGACACCAACTTCACCCCCACCCTGCAGAGATGGACAGGTAGTGGGGTGTGCCTTTGGGTTGTCACCCATAACGGTCACAACATTTCACCTCAGCCTACCCTGCAGACACTGACAAATGCTGAGGTGTGCCATGGGGTGTTTGGGCTTTACACTCACCTCATTCCATAAAGAAATACATTGAAATGGGTACAGTGTAGGAGAATGGTGTGAACTCTGGGGCTAAAGAGTCCAAGGTGCACCTCGATGCCTGTCACTGGCTGCAGGGGGTGGGGTGGGGTGGAATGGCATGAGCATTACTGTCGACAATCCCAAGTTACACCTGATGCGTGTCAGACCCTACAGGGTAGGGCGTTATGGTTAGAAACCCTAAGACCCTGGGCATGTCTTGGTATTTTTACTCTAAGTTTTCAACAGGGGCTTTTGTGACCCCACCGCATGAACAGTGATACTATCGGTTTGTTAGCCGGAAGGCAATTTTGCACAGTGACTGCACCATTAACGCCGCACGTGCGAAAACACATTTCCAACATGATGTGAAAAATGACAGCTGTACTGTTCATGAGGAGGTGTAAAAAAATGGTAATGTTGAAAATCTGGAGCAAAAATATAAAAGAACTGGTGAAGTCACAAGCTTGCATAGAAACTGCACAACACACACCCATAATGCAATTATTTGGGAGATGTTTTTCACCAGATTTATAATATAGGCATTTTGGGACCTCCACTCATGAACAGTGTTATTGTGATTTTCTTAATCTGTCCCAAACACTGATTTCCCACAGCGACTGTGCTATTCTGTACTGGAAGTATAAAAACACATTTTGGCCAGGGTGTGAAAAATGACTGCTGTACTGTTCATAAGAATGTGTGGGAAAATGCCAATATTGAAAATCTGGGGTGAAAATATTACAAATTTGTGAAGTTACGAGGTTGCGTAGAAACTGCACAATGCACGCTCGTAACACAGTCATTTTATGGATTTTTGTGACCAAATTTTCAACGTAGTCATTTTAGAACTTCTGCTCATGAACAGTGTCACTGTGATTTTCTTACTCTGTCCTGAACACTGATTTCCCATAGTGACCACGCTATTCTGTGCCGGAAGAGTGAAAACACATTTTGGCCAGGATGTGAAAAATGGCAGCTGTTATGTTCATAAAGAGGTGTGAAAAAATGCCAATGTTTAAAATCTGGAGTGAAAATATTACAAATTCATGAATTTGCAAGTCTCTGTTGATGGAAACTTTCATAGCGCCAAGCTAAATAACACAGTCATTTTGGGAATTTTTCACCAAATTTGCAACATAGGCTTTTTGAGATCCCACCTCATGAACAGTGACACTGTCATTTTATTAATCAGTTCCAAAAGGTGATTCTGTGCAGTGACCGTAAAATCGCCTTTTGGGACCGAATAACCAAATGACAGTCATTATGGTGATATCCAAGAATAAAACCACAATTTGGGATCTTGCATTCTTTTTTCTTTTCGTTCATTTTTTTCTTTCCTGTTTATTAAAAGTTTCCCCTTTTATATTTTTCAAGCTAGGTAATATTCTATAATTACAACAGGTACTTCAGAGTATGTGTTGTGTGTGATATAGCCACTTCTTGTGTCATTTATCACACTTAGCTTTGCCTCATGCCAAACCACCCAGGCAAATTTGCACATCATCATTCATGTTTTTTGGCAATCAACCATGACTGATCATTATTAGTCAATAAATGTAATTTCATGATTATCAAGGGAGATTGTGATCTTAGATCATGGTTTCTCTTGATGGTCCAGTAGAGAAGTACTTGGAGCACTCCAGGGAGCTTTCCTACAGCAGCTAGTTAGGGAGCCCATTAGGGGGGATAACATACTGGATGTGGTCCTCACAAATGGGCATAGTGTGGATGAAGTGGAGGTGGGTGACTGCCTTGGGGTGAGCGACCACAATACAGTGAGCTTCAGGATAAAAATGATTAGGGAAGCATATTGAACCACCACAAATGTTCTGGACTTCTGGAGAGTGGACTTTGCAAGAATGAGGGGAATTTTCTGGGAGGAAATGGAAGATAAGGAGCTATCAGGGGATCTAGAGGAATTATGGAACTGCATTAAGGGATATATTCAAAGCCACTGAGCTCTGTATCAAGAGGGTAGGTAAAAACAAAAGAAGGAGACCACTCTGTTTTACCAGGGAAGGTGGCGGAGGCAATTAGGGAAAGAAGAATGGCTTTCAGAACATATAAGATGACCAAGAGGAGGGAGGACACTGAGGATGACAGGGCAAAATGGATATGGAAGAGAGAATTGCTAGGCAGGCCAAAAGGGGAGATAAAACTTATTTTAAGGTATGTGGGGGAAAAGAGGAAGTCAAGGCAGTGGATAGTGAAGGTGAAGGGGGAAGGGAGCACTGGTGGAGGGAGATTTTGAGAAGGCAGAGGTGTTGAATAGCTACTTCTACTTGGTCTTTGTGGTGGAAGGGGAAGGGAAGGGACCTGAGTTAAAGAGGAGGGGGAAGGGATGACAAAAGAGTGGATCCTAGCTCATTCAGTGAGGTAACTATAAAAGAAGAACTAGAACACAAAAGAAGAACACCTCTGCACTCGTTGAGAGATTTTCAAAGGCAAGAAGCAGAATTTATTTTGGTAAGTAACTGGAAAGCACCCTCTAGCCTCAGCGCTTCAGACCTTCACAGGGCCTTCCTCAGGGGGTGGGTCTGAGGATCATTCAGACATGCTTTATATTTATATAAATTTCATTTAAAGTGCCATACACCAATCAGTGATTTTGAAAAAGGGGAAAGACAAAGTTTGCAAGATTCACACCATTAAGTTCAACTTGAATTCATAAGCCTCCTAATTCACAGAACAACATAACCTTATTAAATTTAACTGCAGATGAATCAATGTCATTATGACATTTAAATTATTTAATTCTTCTGCAAGTAGTTCAAGGTTTGGTTAGTGTTTTAAAAGAAACTTTTAAAGACGGCTTATGATCGGGGAGGGGGGGTTGGAGGTTAAAGAACAACGGAGAATATGTATGTATACAAATTTAATCTTTTTGAATATTAAAGCCACAAAACGTATCTGGGTAACACTTGAGCTGTTAATCAACTAAGGGTTTAAGATAAGACTGGGGGTGATTTCAATTACAAGGGCTATTTGTCATTGGGGGGGAGGTGTTAGGAAGTTTCCAGTTACCAGAATAAGGAGACTCAATGTACTTTTCCTGTATTTTTTAATTTATTTTTTATTCAAGTACATCACTAAAACAAAGAAAAACATCAAAAAGATAATACTTCTCAAAGGTTCTGTTTTTTTTAAAAGATATTATAAAATAAGACCTAAGTAGGCTGAAGGTAGACAAGACACTTGGGCCAGATGGCTTGAATCCTAGGGTACTCCAGGAAATGAAGGAGGAGCTGGTGGCACCTTTGGCGAGGCTGTGTAACTTGTCCCTAGATACTGGATGGGTGCCAAGTGACTGGAAAATGGCATATGTGGTGCCACTGCAGGGGGCAGCAGGGAGGAGACAGAAAATTATCACCCAGTCAGCCTCACCTTGGTGGTAGGGAAGATGATGGCCATGCTATTGAAGGAAAGAGTGGTAAACTACTTGATAGGCAGTGGACTACTAGATGACAGGCAGCATGGCTCACAACTGGGAGGTCATGTCAGACGAATCTGATAGAGTTCTTTGACTGGGCGATGAAGGTGGTAGACCAGGGAGGGATGGTGGATGTGGCCTATCTGGACCTCAGAAAGGCCTTTGACACCATCCCTCACAGAAGGCTAGTAAATAAGCTGGAAAACGTTGGGGTTGGACAGAAAATAATGAGGTGGGTGGAGAACTGGTTGAAGGACAGACACCAGAGGGTGGTGGTAAATGGCTTACATTCCAGGTAGATGACAGTGATGAGTGGGCTGCCCCAAGGATCGGTACTGGGACCCTCCTTTTTAATATCTATATCAGTGATATAGAAGATGGGCTGGAGGGGAGGGTGTGTCTATTTGCAGATGATACAAAGATAAGCAAAAGGATGGACACCCCATGAGGAGTGGAGGCTACAAGGGAGGACTGGAGGATTCTAGAAGGATGGTCAGAAACTTGGCAGCTGAAATTCAATGCCAAAAAGCATGCAGTAATGCACATGGGGTGTAAAAACCCACAAGCAGCTTACACTCGGGGGGAGGGGTTATTAAGACAACTGAGCATGAGAGGGATCTTGGGATTATAATATCAAGCAACCTTAAGGTAGGTAATCAACGCAGCAGGGTGGTGGGAAAGGCAAATGGAATGTTGGCGTACATTAGGAGGAACATGACAAGCAGAAAGAGGGAAGTACTGATGTCTTTTTATAAAACCATGGTGAGACCACACCTGGAGTACGGGGTCCAGTTCTCAAGTGACACCTATGCAAGGACATAGATGTGATGGAGAAGGTGCAGAGAAGGGCAACATAGATGGTGCATGGTACGCAGGGGAAGCCATATGAAGAGAGGTGCGGGGAATTGGATCTGTACCCATTGGAGACTAGAAGGAAGAGTGGGCATATGATAGAAACTTTTAAGTACATGAAGGGGATCAATAAGATTAACGAGTAGAGATTATTTAAAAGGAAGGAGGGGGTTAAACTAGAGGGCATGGTCTAAGATTAGAGAGAGGAAGATTTAGAGGCAATGTGAGGGGGTGTACTTCACAGAGAGGGTGTTAGAGGTCTGAAATAAATTACTGGAGGAAGTGGTGGGGGCTAAAATGGTGGAGGGATTCAAAAGGGCATGCGATAGACATAAGGGGCTGGCAAGTGGGGGGCAGGGGAGGTCCCATGTCACAGGTGAAGAGTTGTGGGGGGCAGACTTGATGGGCCAGAGGGTCCTTTTCTGCCATCAGATTTCTATGATTTGACAATTCTATGATCTAGAGTACTTCACTCAGATAGGTTGGATAGTAGCTGGTATACACTCTGCAAATAAAAATCTGAATTTCCCCAATGTGGAGGCAATGATATACAAATTGCCTGCTGTGGCCCAAATTTGTGAAATTTGGGTATATTCAGAAGTGCTAACAGAGAGTAAAGTCATCTCTACTTCAAATCACCAACTGATGAGTTTTAATTATTCAAGTAAGCTTAAACCAGGCTGATAATTTCCTTTATAATATGAAGATAACGGCATGATGATCATTGATGATCAAATAAGTTCCATAATGCAAGTTTTTTTAACTCACATGGAGAATATTAATAAAGATTTAATCTCTAATAAAGATGAAAATCTGACTGCCAAGCATCTGTAAGAGAATATATACTGTAATTATGTGATGAAATATTTGATGCCAAAGTTTAATGGCTTTAAAAAAAGTAAATGCTTACTTTGTGTAGTGTAGATTATTGCATTACTAATTTGCAGATTTTAAATGCAGACAGAAATGAAATATATTGAACACAAACCATAAACATTTAGAAACTCACTGTAACCTAAAACTGAATCCCATTTTTGGGATAAAGATACAGATTTGAGCCTTTATAACAACTGAACTAGATAGGTAAGTCATAACAGTAAATGTAAATAAAAACTATGTTTCAGTAGAAGATGCATTGTCAACAATGTTTCAGCATTGAAAGCTAAATATTTGTTAACCAAACTGAAGTCCAAATGTACAGAAAAATCAATCCAATATTTTTTCCTCGTTTCCTGCAGTGGTCTTAACCATGGTCAGTGATGACAAGTGATAATGATATGCAATCTTAATCAACCATCATTTATAACAGCCATCATTTCCATTACATCATGTTTTTTTTGTACTAGCATTTACTGAGTGTGTTTAATAATTTCTTATAATTATCAAAAGAATGATCTTTGCTGATTGAATATGCTATTTTGAACATTAGTTATAAAAATAATACATGATCAGTCATGATTACATTTTCATAATTTCAGCTTGGCACCCAATGTGTGATGATGTCTAACAATGACATGCATCCTGTACCAAGGCTTAGAAGTTCAAACTTTTATACATACAGGTATACTTCATCTTCCTTCAGATTATGTTATTCAATTCAGAACCACACAATTTTCAGACTTATTTCATGATTTGATTTACTAAACAAGACATTGTAGGTGAAACAACGTTTTATTAAAATGCACCACAAAATCATGCAGTTGAATTTTTATAGCATCTTTCATTCAAACTTATACAACATGGTTTATGGGAATTGGTGAGGAGATTGTTAATAGAAAAAAAATAACAAATATAAAATAAGCAATTAGATACATGCAGTGAAAATGTTATGAAAACATACATTGCCAATGCTAAACTGGGATATAAAACATAAGCAACAGCCATGAACACTGAGCAACTTAAGTAAGTTGATACAGTACAGTATAAATTATAAAATGCAATATTTCTCATGTAAGCTGTTTTGAGAAGTAAGGTAATTACTGACAAAAGTATTAACTTTCTTGAAAATCAGAGTTAGAAGTAGAATAAACAACCACTTCTGCAACCAAGGTGGTGATATTTATAATATCAATGATCTTACTATTTTGTTTATTTTCTTATTTTTTTTTGCAGATTTGATTATGTCTGTGAATAAGGGAATGAGTAAAGAACAGGGATAATAGCCAAGTTAAGCAAGAATGTTGTGAAAATTGAACCCCCTGGACAAAATGCACAATGCAGTCATCTGTCCTCCCTGCATGCATCTTTTCTCCATCTACTCTAATCTCTTTCTCACATCCCTCAAGGCAGAGGATCTCATTCATTGTGCCTTGTTCCTGTCCAAATTTTGCTTCAGCTCCCTTCCCACCTACCTCACCTCACTTCTCTTCCCCCCTTCCCTCATAGAAGCGTAAAGGTTGGTGGCAGATAAGGATCTCTTGGCCCACCAAGTCAGCCCTATTTTTTCTACCAACAGTGCCACTGCAGACCCTGCTTGATCTCTAGTCTTCCCCCCTTGCCTTGTTTCTAAGGTCCCCTTGTATCTATCCCATGCATGCTTGAATCCTGGTACCATTTTAGCACCTACCACTTCCACTAGGAGGCTGTTCTGGGTGTCCACCACCCTTTCCTTGGAGAAGTATTTCCTCACATCTCCTATGAGTCTCCCTCCAGTTTCATAGTGTGACCCCTTGTCCTTGAACATCTTTTTCTATGTAAAGTACTACCCTCATGTACCTCATTAATACCTGTGAGATATTTGAATGTTCCTATCATGTCCCTCCTTTCCCTTCTTTCGTCTAGAGAGTATATATTTAATTCCTTGAGTCTTTCCTCATAGGACTTTTGTTGCAGACCCTGCACCATTTTGGTTGCCTTCTTCTGTACTGCCTCTACCCTATCTATGTCCTTCTGGAGATGAGGCCTCCAGAACTGGACACAGTACTTGAGGTGAGTCCTCTCCATCAATCTATACAGAGGTAACAATACCTCCCTCTTTATTCTGGTGATACCCGTCCATATGAATGCAAGCATCTTGCTAGATTTCCCCACTGCCTTACCACACTGCTTTGCTACCTTCAGGTTATCAGAAATGATTACCAACAGGTCCCTTTCCTGTTTTGTGGTTACCAATACCTCCCTGCACAATTGGTACATTGCCCTCGGGCTTCTGTGCCACATATGCATGAATTTACACTTTTTCACATTGAAACCCAGTTTCCAAACCCTTGACCAGTCTTCCAGCTTTTTTCAGATCGTCCCTCATTCCCTCCACCCCCTGGTGTGTCCAATCTGTTGCAGATTTTTGTGTCATTCATAGACAGGCATACTTTTCCTTTCAGTTTTTCTGCAGTGTCACTTATAAAGATATTGAAGAGGACCAGGCCTAGTACTGACCCCTGTGGCACCCCACTGGTCATCCTACCTTCTTCGAAGTAAACACCATTTACCACCACCCTCTGAATCTAGTTGCTTAGTCAACGTCTTACCCATTTACTACCTTTGGACATGCTCCTAGACTGCATAGCTTGCTCGTCAGTCTTCTGTATGGAAGGGTATTGAAGGCCTTACTGAAATCTAAGTAGGCCACATCCACTGCTCCACCCTCATCTACATACCTGGTCACCTAGTCAAAGAACTTGATCATGTTTGTCTGGCAAGATCCCCCCGGCCCGTGAAACCATGCTGCCTTGGATCCTGTAATACACTGACCACAGAGTATTCCACAAGCCTTTCCTTCAGTAGTGATCCCATTACTTTACCCACCACAAAGTCAGGCTGACAGGTCTGTAATTTCTTGCCTCCTCCCTGTTACCCCTTTTGTGAAGTGGGACCACATCTTCCCTCCTCCAGTTCCCCAGAACTTCCCCCATATCTAGTGACAGGTTGAACAGGGCTGTCAGCAGTGCAGCCAGCTCCTCCTTGAGCTCCCTCAGTATCCAGGGGTGTACCTCATCTGGCCCCATTGCCTTGTCCACTTTTAGTTGTGCTAGTTCCTTGAAGACTCTCTCCTCTGTAAAAGGACTAGTGTCCTCCTCCCTTCCTTTAATGCTCTTATCCCTTATCTGTGGTGCGTCACCTACCCCTTACTCTGTAAATATTGAAAAAAGTATTTGCTCAATATGTCTGCTTTTTCTTGGTTCTCTTCCACACAAACTCCATCCTTCCCATTTTAGCCCTATTATCCCTACTTAGGTCATCTTCTTTTCGCTTATATACCTAAAGAATGTTTTATCATCCTTTTTTGCTGACTTGGCAATATTCTCCTCTGTTTGTGCCTTTGCTCTCCTAACTGCTTTCCCTGCCTCCCTTTGCTGTTCCTGATATCTCTCCCTATTCTCATCCTTCTGTAGTGTCTGGTACCTTCTAAATGCTAGCTCTTTTGCCCTTACTTTCTCTGCTACTTCTTTAGAGAACCATAGTGGTTTCTTTTTTCTCTTGCCCTTGTTGACCTGCCTGACTCATAGGTTTGTTGCCTTCTTAATGCCCTCCTTTATTTTTGCCCACTGTTTCTTGACTCCACCCAGTTTCCCTATCCCTGCTTGGTCATCCCTGAGACATTCTCCCATTTTCTTAAAATCGTCTCTCCTGAAGGCCAGAAATCTCATTTTAGTATGGTTTGAATCTGGCCAAGTTCTTATATTGAACCACACCGTAACATGATCACTGGTCCCCAGGTGGCTACCCACCATGACATCAGCAATACTGTCCCCATTTGTCAGTACCAGGTCCAGTATTGCCCCCCCCCATGAGTGGGTTCCTTAACTAGTTACCTGAGGAACACCCCCTGTAGGGTGTCCAGGATGCCATCTTACTCCTTCTGTTCCTTTGAGTCCCATTTTGTTTCTATCCCTAATTCAGAATCTCTTTTCAGCAATCACCTACACTCTCCTCCCCATTGGAATGATCTCCCTCCTGCTTTCGACTTATTTTCCTTCCTGCACACATTCAATACCCTTGTCTGTGACCTTCCCACACACCCTGCCCCTGCAACTACTGTAGCTCACTTATTTCCTAATCTACTTGGCACCATTCTACTCTTTCTACAGCCCCCACTGACTGTTCCGGGCAGCTACCATTTTTTTTACCATCCTCACCCAACCCTTTCTTACTTGAATGCTTTCTATTGGTAGAGATCCTACCTTGGCATTTGAATTTTTTTGGTATTTTCTCCAAACTTCTTTGCTGCATATTTTGGTATTTATGCCTGTTTCAGTTTTTACAAGTTTTCTTTTATTTATAGTACAGCTTTAATTCTATTTTATTATAAGTTGTTACTCTGTCATATTACACTGCTATATTCATAGAGTGTTTTGCACTGATCATTTTGGATAATTGATCAGTATTCATTGCACTGTATTAATGTTTTCCTCTTTTGTTGTTTTCACCAATTTTGTATCCTCCTCTTCTCCCCCTGGTCCCACCTGACAATGAGTCTCAGCTCAGTGTGCTTTCCCAGTCAAAACTTCTAAATAAAATCAGTGAATGGAGGATACATATAGAGACATAGAGTTTGTTGACAGGAAATGACTGCTTGGCCCACCTTGTCTGCCCAAGTGTACCCTGCCTATTCTTTCTCCATAGACCTTATCTGGTGTCCAGTAACCCTCCCCATTCCTTGCCTCCTTTCTAATATACCCCATGTTTATTCCATGCATGCTTGAAGCCCCTCCCCCAACATTCTAGCCTACACCACTTCTACTACAGTCTGTTCTAGGTGTCTACTAAACTTTCAGTTAAAAAATATTTCCTCATATCTCTCCTGAACGCCCCCTCAAGCTTAATCGCATGCCCCCTAGTCACTATGTTGTATGTTTCTATTCAATTTATACAACAGTTTAAAAAACTATATTTTAAATCAATGGTTTGTGTGAAGATTTGACTGTTTCACTCTGAATGCAGTAGCTGACTTCACAGTAGGATGAGGCTATTGCGATGTCATCAACATTGCGCAAGCTGCTCTTTGATTGGTTCCTTGGTTAAGGATAGTCACTGTGACATATATAAATACCAGTTAAATGTTTATCTGGAGTTTAGACAGTGTGATGAAGAAATTTATACAATGTAGGTGAGAGTTAAACCTAGGTAAATTATTTATGTTAGCCACTGAAGCATTATAAATGAATATAAATAATTTAACTTCATTTTAGCCATTCACCTCTACTTTAGACAGGTCACCAAGGAACCCTTAACCAATATGAGAGCAACTTGAACAATTCCTGATAATATAATTCACAACAACCTGTGCTGCATGCAAAACAGAGCAGCGAAATCAAACAGAAACAGTTACATCTTCATAAAAAGAACTAATTTAAAAGTTTAACAAACAAAAATGCATCATATAAAATGGTCACATAATAGCCTGGTTCAGAATATGCCATTTATCATTACTTGTGAGGGGGTAGGACTTACAGTGGTGTTAGCCACAATGAAGTGCAATGACTTGCAGTAATGACATGTCACAAAATCCTGCATGACAAAAGGGCTTAATTGCCATTGACTTACAATGGCCCCTGCAGTAAACTGCAGCTAACTTATGTGTGGCTCTTCTGCTTATGAGTTATTGTTCTAGAAACCCTTCCCAATGAAAAGTGACACCACACCTGATTTTGGTTGGTTGCTCAGTTGGCAAATATGTATTTACAGCTTTCCATTCATCCATAATTTACATTTTCATCAACTTATCCATTTCATCAAATTATTTAACAGTTCTCTCTTTATTCAATTCCACACATTTCAATCATATTTTTATTTACATCTCCATGATCATCAGTCTTTTTCTAATTTCCTCCAGATGTACCTCTGTGAGCACTCCTCTCCTTAGTCTGGGCCAGGATGTACATCCGTGTCTCTCCTTCACAGCTACCCTGGGTGTATCCCCTGGAGTAGTTCTCCTTTCCCATCCTTGGAGTACATCAATGTTGGGTTCCCCTGTCCCCTTTTTATGACTTTCTTTTCTGTTTTTCTATTTTTCATTTACCCTTTTCCTGCTGTCCACCTTCAGCAGTCCTCTTTGAACCATGTTGAAGCCCTTCAACCCTCATACTTTTCTTTGTCTTCCCTCTTGTTCTTACATCAGAGTGGTGAGTGGGAAACAACATTTTTGGCTAGCAAAATTGAGGATGATCTGCAGCTGTGCAGCCCCTTTTAAGCCATTAAGCCCCTCCCCTTAACTCTAACTTTCTCTCTCTCTCTCTCTCTCTCTCCATCCTGTAGCCAATCAATATTGTTCCCTTGCTCTGCCCCTGTTTTCTGATATCATAACTCCTCCCCTACCTTCTCCCCCTGTTCATCCCTCCCCCTTCTATCCCCCACTGAGCCCACCTACATTGTCCCAGGGCCTACAACAAAGGTGTCTGTCTTTCATCAAGACAACCCTTGTTGTTCTAGAAACCCTTCCCAATGAAAGTGACACCACACCTGATTTTGGTTGGTTGCTCAGTCAGCAAATATTTATTTACAACTTTTCATTCATCCATAATTTATATTTTCATTAACTTATCCTTTTTATCAATAAATTATTTATACAGTTCTCTTTATTCAATTCCACACATTTCAATCATATTTTTATTTACATCTCCATCATCATCAATCTTTTTCTAATTTCCCCCAGACGTACATCTGTGGGCACTTTTCTCCCTAGTCTGAGCCAGGATGTACATCTGTGGCCCTCCTTCACAGCTTCCCTGGAAGTACCCCTAGAGCAGTTCTCCTTTCCCATTCTTGGTGTACACCGGAGTTGCATCCCTCCCTCCCCTTCTTATGATTTCTTTTCTGTTTTTCCTTCTTCCTTCCATTAGGCTGCCTCCAACTTGTGTTGGAAGGTGGACTTTCCGACTTGGTCAGGTCCCCCCCTTGCCCCCACCCATTTTTTATATACCCCCTCAGCCATCCAAGAATCAATTCCTATCCCCAACTCCATGATCAAAATATGATTACCAAGTTCTGATAAATGCACTCCGTCAGCTCTATTTTTTAAGCAGTTTTTTCTTCTATGTTGTCATGCCTGATAACCCTATCTCTATGTTCCTAAAGTAGCTCCCCACCCTTTTATTGATACATCTCCTCACCCCTTCTATCACTTTGTGGTCCCTGGCATAATGCCAAACTCTCTGTGGCACCATCTGTGACCATACCAGAGTGACATTTTCCCACCATTCCTTAATTGTTTTAATGTCCTCAGTAATTTGAAAATAAATATCAAGCCACAGCCTGGTGCCCTGTCATCGCCACCAAGATGAATTACAATCAATTGCAGCTGCGGGTTGTTCAATCACATTTCTTCCAATATGGGTAACAATTGCACCCATTTCATCCCCCTCAGACCCTTCTACAGGATGTGAAGCTGTTTGTGGTCATAGTATAATTGCTTCCCCCCTGCCTTTATTGCTGCCTGCCGTTTAGCCCAATATATGTAGAAATGGCCCACAATTCATACCTCCAGTCACTGTGGGTTAGCAAAAATACAAATAAAACAGATAAGTTGAGCTCTTAACTACCCCCCGCCCCAACTGTCCAACAGCCAACTTGTTCTTACAACATATTGCTTCCTGGAAAAGAAAAGAAACTTCTTTTAGTTATTTAATTTTTTGCTCATACTTTTTATAACAATTTGACGTTCACCTCCTTGTGCTTTTCAGACCTTCTGCGGGAACCCCTCTCATCACAGCTTCAGAAGCTGAACTTATCCTGAAGGAGTGTGAAGAATACCTCCCTAGATCTTCCCCTATGGCTGCTATTCCCTTTTTAACACAGCAGACAAATGAGTCCCCATTGCAATGCCCATCCTCATGCACGAACGTGGTCCCCCCTTTTGGGATTGAACTGTAGCATAGGCCAATAGCACCTGTACAGGGCATATGACCCCCCCCCCATCCTCTAAGCTGAATGTATGTGCCTTTGCCTACTTGATTGGTCTTTGACCTCTGTAAGTGAATGGTAATTGCTTTACTGTCCCTTTGAACTTCATCCTACTGCAAACCCCTTTTGTCCAGTCCTTTTCCTTGACCTAGTAATTCACCTACCATAATAGCCCCAAGGTACATGGCTGTGAACAGGGCTCCAAATAGTATAGCCTCTAATCTGGAGTAGCATACCTGTACCAGCAGTACTGGCAGTCATGGATATAGTGAGGATCACCCAGACTTTGCGTCCATCCTGCTGTAGTTTGGATCCGGGCCCTACTCACCTACTTGTGGGGTGTGTAGAGGTTATTGGTCCGATCCTTACTGGGATAGTAGTGGCATCATTGGAGAGAAGGATCTTTCCTGATCCCTTGAAGGAGATAATAGTACGCCCCCTCTTGAAAAAGCCCTCACTTGATCCTGACAGCCCAGGAAACTACAGAGCGATTTCGAATCTTCCCTTTTTGGGGAAGATTAACAAGAAGGTGGTCGCCTTGCAGCTGGAAAACCATTTAACCATCAACAGTATCTATGACCCTCTCCAGTCTGGCTTCACGAAACAGCATGGTACTGAGATGGCTCTTGTACTAGTACTAAATGATCTCCTGATGGTGAGAGATCAGAGAACTCATTCTATCTTGGTTCTCCTTGATCTCTCAGCAGTGTTTGACACTGTGGATCATGGGGTGCTGCTCGAATGCCTTTGGTTCTCTGTGGACTAAGGGTGGTGGTCCACAGTTGGTTTAAGTCTTTCCTGCAGGGTAGGACTCAGAGAGTAGTGTCGGGGATTTATTCCTTGGCCTCTCACTGCCTACGCTGTGGGGTGCCACAGGGTTCGTTGTTGTCCCCCATGTTATTTGTGGTGTACATGCTTCCATTGGGGGGCATTATAACATAATATGGATTGAGTTTTCATTGCTATGCCGATGACTCTCAACTCTATATGTCTCTTGTGCCCGAGCAGGTGTCTGAGTCAAGTACATTGTTTAACAACTGCCTCCTGGAGATACAGAAGTGGATGAGTACCAATTGGCTGAAGTTGAACCCAGGAAAAACAGAGGTATTAGTGGTGAAACTGGGGGTGAGGATATCAAGTCCATGGGTGGGAAAACCCTCAGGTTTATTTCTGGGGGGAACCCCACTTATGGCATCTGGTCAGGTACGTAACCTTGGTGTTATATTTGATGAGGGCCTGACCCTGAGGGTGCAGGTGTCGGCCATAGTAAAATCATCCTTTTTTCATCTAAGGAATATAGCATGGGTGAAACACTTGATTCCATTAGAGGATCTTCCTACCCTGGTCCATGCCTTTGTTGCCAGTTGTGTTGCTTACTGCAATGCCCTTTATCTATGGCTGCCGGGAGTGGATATTCACTGCTTGCAGCTGGTGCAAAATGCGATGGCTAGGTTGTTGACTGGAAGCCCAAGGTACAACCATATAACACCTGTGCTTCGTGAGTTGCACTGGATGCCTGTACAGTGGCAGATCACTTTCAAGGTCATGCTGATGACCTATAAAGTCCTACACGGTTTGGGACCCCGCTACCTGGAAGAACTCCTGACTTCTTACTGTCCCTCCCGCCACCTCCGATCCTCTGGTGAGGGATTGCTAGATTCCCAGGGTAACCTTAAAAACATCTGGTGGAAGAAGATTTGCCTTTATGGCTCCTACCCTGTGGAATTCTCTACCTTGCCAGATACGAAATAGCCTGACTGTGGAAGGCTTTAAAAAAGCTCTAAAGACCTTCCTTTTTAATCAAGCATTTTCAGTGACATAATTTATGTTAAATTCTGTTTTGGATATAATATTCTTTATTATTATGGTTTTAATGTTGTATGTAGGATTTTGTAAAGGAGCCCTGAGCTTGGGAAGGGCACCTTATAGAAACAAACATTTACTTACTTACTTACCATTACCCCCAGCAAATTGGCCAGCATGCTGTCTGATATAGGTCGCTGTTTGTCCGGCTCCCTCACCCTCTGCCATCCCTGCATCATGCGCTTTATAATCTGCCCCCACCCAGGGTCCCCCCATCCCAGCAGGGTACTAACCCATCCTATAGCCACCAAATGTACCCCCATGGTCGCATTCGCTATCCCCGTCTGCCAACTATAAACCACAAATTGTGCCCACTGGCCCTCTGTGTGACTCTCCCACTTACCTCTATGTTTTGACTTAGTTGAAAAGCCCCGAATGTTCTCCAAGACCCTTCATATGCTCTGATAACCCTGTTAGACCATGAGTTCTGAAAGAGAAACTCAACTCCTTCCAACCAATTTCCCACATTACCAATGGAACTTGTATCCCTGTCTTAGCAGCCTTCGGCACCATGGCCCAAAATTTGTCCATCCGCAGAGAGGCTGCCAGCCACAATGTTTTTTATTCCCTGTATCTGTTTTGCCCTAAAGCTCATGTTTAAATGCAAATCCTGGAATACTACCTGCCTATGGACACACACCACCATTATTGATGCAGCCCCCTTCTTATTCAACACATCGACCACTGCTCTATTGTCACATCAAAAGGTCACCCTCTGATTGCGTAGCTCCTCATCCCAAACCACTGTTGCTACCCATAGTGGGAATATCTCCAATAATGTGATGTTCTTCATTAACCCCTTATCTTTCCATGCTGCTGGCTATGGCTCTGATACCTACTGCTTTTTTAGTATGCACCCAAACCCATTCCTTCTGGCTGCATCTGCATACAAGTCAATATCCTTATTAAAAAGTAATTTGTATCGACAGAAAGTCATCCCACTGTAAAACCATAAAAAATGCTCCCTGATTTCTAAATCCTCCCTCACCACCTTTGTAATGTCTACCCAATGGTGAGATTGTTTTGCCTCCTTTCTAGCACCAGCCAAGCAACGTATGAATGCACCCCCAAGCCCTATGGCCCTGCAAGCAAAATTCAGGTGGCCAAGCACCTGTTGAACCATCTGCAATGCCACCCTTCTCTTCCCTTTTACTTCCCCCAACAGGCTATTCAACTTATGTCCTTTAGACATTGGTAACCTGAATAAACCTTCCCTTGTGTCAATCTCTGTACCCTCAAATTCTAAACATTTACTAGGACCTTCTGTTTTATCTGCTGCCAATGGAACTCCCACCTCTCTGCATAATGGTTTAAAATCTCTAAGCATCCTATAAACTCCCTCCTTCCTCTCACCTACCAATAAGAAATCATCTAAATAATGGACGACCAACCTATGTCCATATCTAACGTTAAAGATCCACTGAAGTCATGTGCTAAAGGCTTCAAATGTCACAGAGGCCACCAAACATCCTATTGGTATGGCCTTGTCAAAGTGGCATAACCCCCCTATCTGGAACCCTAATAGTTACCAGTCCTCCTTTCGGACTGGTAACAACCAAAATGATGACTCTGTGTCTGTTTTTGCCAACCATGCATACTTCATAGCCCTGATCATCTGTACAGCATCCTCCAATGTGCCATAGGACACCCTGCTGTCCTCCTCACTAATGTAATCATTAACCGAATTTCCCTCTGGTAAAACAGGTGATGGATTGCTCTGTAGGAACATAGAAACATAGACACATAGACTTTGACAGCAGATAAGGATAACTTGGCCACCCAGTCTGCCCATTTCCCTACCTATTGGATAAGCTGCAGATCCTAGTTAACCATCAGCCTACTTCCTCCTACCCCCACTAGAATTGCTTTATGCCTGCCCCATACAGTCTTGAATTCCACCACTGTTTTTGACCTCATGACCTCCTTAGGAAGGCCGATCCATGCACCCACCACCTTCTTCATGAAAAAATACTTCCTCACATTGCCCCTTAGCCACCCCCCCCCTCTATCTTCAAATTGTGCCCCTTTGTTCTTGCACATCTCTTTTTCTGAAAGATGCTGCCCACTTGGACTTTGTTGTTTCTCTTGAGGTACTTAAATGTTTCTATCATGTCCCCCCTCTTCCTCCTTTCCACGAGGGTATACATATTAAGCTCCTTTTATCTTTCTTTGTATGGCTTCTGGTGCAGACCCTGCACCATTTTAGTTGCCCTTCTCTGGACTGCCTCCATCCTGTCTATGTCCTTGCAGAGATGGGGTCTCCAGAACTGCTCACAGTATTCCAGATGGGGTCTCACCATCTGTCTGTACAGAAGGATAACAACTACCTGTTTTCTACTGGTGATGCCTCTCCCTATGCATCCCAATATCCCTCAGCCCTCCTTATTGCCTTCTCACATTGCTTGCCTACCTTTAAGTCATCTGCTATGACTACCCCCAGTTCCCTTTCCATTTTTGTTGTTGTTAGTACCCCCCCCTCCACATTGTGTACTTTTCCCCTGGGCTTTTGTTTCCCAGGTGCATTACTTTGCACTTCCTTGCATTGAATCTAAGCTGCTATACATTTAACTATTCTTCTAACCTTGCCAAGTCCCTTCTCATCCTTTCCACCCCACCTTGTGTATCAACCCTATTACAGATCTTTGTGTCGTCTGCAAAGAGGCATATTTTTCCTTTCCAGTCCCTCTGCAATGTCACCTATAAAGACATTAAAGAGGACTGGTCCCAGTACTGAACCCTGCAGTACCCCACTAGTAACCCTCCTTTCTTCAGTGTGGACTGGATTTACTATTACTCTCTGCATCCTGTTGTCCAGACAATGTTTTACCCATGCTATAATGCTGGGACCCACTCCAAGGCTGGTTAATTTGACTAGTAATCTTTTGTGTGGGACTGTGTCAGATGCCTTGCTAAAGTCTAGGTATGCCATGTCCACAGCCCCTCCCTGGTCTACTTCTTTGGTCACCCAGTCAAAGAAATTGATTAGATTCATCTGACATGACCTTTCCGCTGTGAATCCATGCTGCCTTGGGTCCTGTACCCCACTGGCCTCTAGGTACTCAACAATTCTTTATTTCAGTAGTGATTTCATCATTTTCCCTATACCTGAGGTCAAACTAACAGGTCTGTAGTTTCCTGCCTCTGTCTTGCTCCCACTTTTGTGAACTGGAATCTCATCTGCCCTCCTCCAGTCCTCAGGTACCACACTCTCCTCCCATGATTTGTTAAAAAGGGTAGTCAGTGGTGCCACTAGTTCTCCACTTAGTTCTTTTAGAATTCTGGGGTGAATCCCATCAGGCCCCATTGATTTGTTCACCTTCAGTTTTAGGAGTTCTTTCAGGACCCTTTCTTCTGTGAATGGACCGGTATCGACCACCCTATCCAGAGTGTTCTATTCGCGGGTACGTACCCATGCCTTTCAACTGTCCCAGATTTTCTGGGACCTCACAAATTTCGACTTCTTCTCTCACAGTCACAAATGAATTGCTTCTATTACCGACTTTTTGAATGCCATTGTGTTGTTTAACTCTTAAGCTACCAACAGAATTATCAAGTCTAGGATTCTGGACTGATACATCAGCCAGCAACACAGGTTAAACTAAGCAGATAAAAGCAGTCTGGAGGAAGCAGCCCTCCCCCTCATGCTGCATTCCACACTCTTAGTTTCTGGAATGAAACTGAGAGAGAGAGACACACACACACACACAAAAACACACACACACACACTCTGCATTCCAGTACAGTAAATTTCTATTCAGGGGAACTGCACTGAGCCTGTAAATCATTTTTTTCCCCAACAGAAGCTGTTTTTGTAAGTATTAGTTAAAGTTCTGTTATTGTTCCATCTACGGTAATCCAGCCTATACTGGGGCCACTAGTAGGTTGAACTCATGGCCGCTGTAACAGGCATGGTGTGTTGAACTTTTATTTACAAGGAGTTGTCACAAGAATAAATCTTGTCTTGATCTTGAATCATTTGTCAGTGCTGGTTTCTTTGGATTATTATTATTGGAATTTATCTCGCACATCAGAAAAATATTAGAGCTGCTTTTAATTGACATGATATTATTCCATCTATACAGGCCTTTTAGAAAGTTAAGTGGGTGTTTCTGCTTTATACTCTGGTGTTAAGTGTCAGTTTAGAACTGTATGGTGTAGTTTCTATCCCTCTCAGCCACAGAGTTCTATAGTAGAGCACAGATGCATTGTGCCAACAATAGAAGAGTAGAACAGGGACATACACTGCATCATACAGTTCTAAAGTCTTTTTTACCAGCAGCATGTAAATCAGAAATACCCACTAGGATAGCTGAAAAGTCTGGATAGCTAGAGCAATAACACAGCTTGAAGCAATATTTAAAAACAGGATCTAGATGGGAAAATTGACCTATAGATTCAGTGCAGTTCTCCTTTAAGTTTGGAAAGTAATAACAGTGGCTCCTTAAAAAGCCTGGAAATTAACCTAAAACTGAATCTTAAAAAAAAAAAATTCTTTAGATATGCCTATGTTTCACTTTAGTTTCAAGTATGTAAAGGAAGAGAAATTACAGCATAAATATGCAGAACAGTTGACAGTGTTATTATGCCATTTGATAGTATGCAACTGAATTAGACATTTAAAAAGCATAAACTAAAGGTACTTCACATATGTACAGTACTACATCGCGTGATGTACATGTCATGTGATGGCGCTGCGACACGCTGAGTAAAATATGGTGTCCCTGATTTTGGTCTTTTGTCCTTGATTTTTTGGGGGGAGTGTCCTTGATTTTGGTCCTAGCAGGTTGAGAGGTATGTTGGTACCTCCCCCTCCTCTTCTTTTGTGAATACTGAGCAGAAGTATTCATTCAGTAATCCCTGCTTTTTCACTGTCACCCTCTGCCTACTTCCCCTTCCCTTTATTAAGCCTCATTATCTCTCCCTTGGTCTTTCTTCACTCACTAATATAACTATAAAAGGTTTTATCCCTCTTCTTAACTGAATTGGCTATCTTTTCCTCAGTTTGGGCCTTTGCTATTCTGATTGCCTTCTCCACTTCCTTCTGCTTTAACTGGTACAGTTCCCTGTCCTGCTCCTTCTGTGTTTCCTTATACTTCCTGAATGCTACCCTTTTCTCCCTAACCTTCCCTGCCACCTCTTTTGAGAACCATAGTGTTTTTTTCTTCATTTTGTTTTGTTGATTTGATTCGCACAAAGGCTTGTTACCTCTGTGATGGCTGTTTTGATTTTTCTCCATTGTTCCTCCACCCCTCCTTCTTGCTCATTTGCTAGTGTTTTTCTGAGGCACTCTGCCATTTTCTCAAAGCCAGCCTTCTTTTAGTCCAATACTCTTGCATTTGTATGGCTTGACTCTGTGGCTGTGTTTATCGTGAACCACACTGTTTGGTGGTCGTTTGGTCCCAGATGGCTACCCACCTCTAAAGCCGGGATCCTCTCTCTGTTCCCATTTGAGAATACCAGGTCTAAGACTGCTCCTTTCTGAGTGGGTTCCAACATTAGCTGTCTGAGGCATACCCCCGTAGGGAACTGAGAATAACCCTGCTCTTGGATGTGACTGCATTGACCATGCTCCAGTTAACATCTGGCATAGTCAGGCCCCCCATCAACAATACTTCCCATGTTTCTGCCATTCTAATGATATCTTCTATCATTTCCTTGTCCACTGCCTCCCCCCCCCAAGGTGGGGGTCTGTATACAATCCCCATGCGGATTGTGGTGCCATTTCCTCTCTCCAGGGTGACCCACAGTGCCTCCTCTCCTCCCTGCTTAACCTTTAGTTCTACTGGTTTGATCCCTTCCCTTACCTAGAGAGCTACTCCTTCTCCTCTTTTACCATCCCTGTCCCGGTAGCCCGTGACAATGGCGACAACGATTGACTGCTTTCAAAAAGGGCTACTTAATTGCAGCACCAGTCCACAGGGCTACCGGGCAGGGATGGAGACCAGATGGGGGGAGGGAGTCTGCGAATATAGTGACAGGATGTCGCTATATGTACATGCGCTGGGGGGGAGCGAGCACGCTGTGTGAAGTGCAGAAAGGGAGAAAGGGTTTGTGAGGTGTAGTGCAATGGTGGGCTGCAGAGCTGGCCTTGTGGCATGGTGATTGGGTGGCAGGCCAGGGTTGCAAAGGTGTCGGGTTCGGTTCCGGGCACATGCTCATTTTGTTGTGCCTGGCCAGTTGTTTCTTTTGTATTTGCACCCCCCTGACATACACCCCCTGGGAGTTGAGAATTCTTTAGTAGGGGGTTGTGGGGGGCATAGTTCCCTGCATCAAAAAAAAAAAAAATAAACAAGTCCCTGGAACCCTTTTGCTTTTGTTGGTAAGCAGAGGTACATCGCCAAAATTGATTTTCGGTGATGTACACTTGTCTCTAATAGTGGTCACCTTCCGTGATCACTGTTATTACATGGAACCTCTGTCCTCCTGTAGATTGTGTACACTGGTATGTTGAGATACCAGTCATGGTTTTCCATGTACCATGTTTCTGTGACTGCCACGATATCCAGGTATCCCTCTTCCATCAAGGCCACTAGTTCAGGGAGCTTCTTACCCAGATTATGGGCATTGACACTAATCACCATCCATTTTGTGATGGCCTTACCCTTTTTTGCCCCATCCCTGTCCTTACTGCCTTTGCCTTTTTCTCCATTTACCCCTGTTCTGTTCCCTATTGAATTCTCTACCTTGGTGCTTACCTGGTAACTACCCTGTTTTGTGGGGGGAGGTTGGGATTTCCCTGCTCCTTTTCAGTGCCTCCATCCTTGGCTAGTTTAAATGCTTGCCAATGAAGCATTTAAACCTATCACCTAGGATCTTGGTTCCCCTCCCTGTCAGATGCAGACCATCACACCAGTATAGTCCTGTATCCCTTCAAGTAGACCCCCAGTCCCCAATGAAGTCAAAATCCTGATCTTTGCATCTGTTTTTGAACCATTCATTGAATCCCATGGTGCAGAGTACCCTAGCCTCACCCAAGCTATAGACAGGCAGCACCTCTGAGAAGATTACCATATGTGATACTTGTCTAAGACACCTCCCCAACTCCACAAACTCATCTTGCACTGCTCTGATCCCATTCCCAGACAGGTAATTTTTTTTCCTAGGTGGACAATGACATCCTGCTGCCTCCCCTGTGCAGCTGCTCCCACAATACTGAGGATTTGTTCTTTGTCCCTCCAAGACGTGGTGCCAAGCAGGTACCTTACCTTTCCCTCCCCTCCCTCCCCCAGTTCTACCCCCCTAATCACTAAGTTCCTCACCAGGAGTTGTTTCCTCCCTTGTGGGATCCTGAGCCACCATCTCGTGGGTCTCTTTTGTGGAGGTTCCCAGCATCCTTCTTGGTCTCCACTGCAGGTGCCTCCATAGAGGAACCTCTCTTCACCAGAATGGCATATGAATTGTGGAGAGGTACAAGTGGAGGGATGCACCTTTGTTGGACCACCCTCACCCTCCCTGAGCCCACCTTGGTCCAACTGCTCCTCTTTCTTGGCAACCTCTGAGGAAGTGGTGGTGGCCCTAGTGGGCAGGGGAGGAGGTTTCCCAAATCCTAGCCAGGTCAGCCTGGAGATGGGCAACCTCCTCCCTCAGATCAGAGAGGTGCCTGCAAATGGGACAGCATCACAGCCTCCAGAATGTTTCCCTGAAGACTGCCACCCCACAGCCATTGCACTGCACCACTCCCATCATGTCTTATTTTGTGGCCCCTCTCCTGTTGCTTTTTATGCTTATGCTCTCCTCCCTCTATTTATTTTTCCACCTAACACAGAAATAGAAAAATAGAATTTGATGGCAGATAAGGACTGCTTGGCCCACCTAGTCTGCCCTACTTTCCTACTGCCTATGTGCCCTTACAGCTCTCACCCTTCCTGTTCTGGGATAGGAACTTCCTGTATTCTTCGGTAGTCTCCTTCCTCCTTGCTCCGAATCAGACCTCCAGCAGCTAGGGGGTGGGAGATCTACTCTTTTCCCTCAGGTATGTTGAAACTTATGTGTCTCAGTGATCCTTCCCTTCCTACTGCCAAACAGGAAGTTTCTGTTGTCAGTCAAATCCAGTGCCTATAAAAGTGGAACTGGCTAAGGCTGGGAGAGTGGAGGGAGGGAAGGAGGGCAATTAGTAAGAAAAGTTATAGCTCTTTAGTCAGCTGCTCCTTGCTCTGAAAGCAAGACTGCTGTCTGCCAAAAGCTAGCAGCAGGTACTAACAGCAAGTACTCACCTGTCTGCTTCTTGGGGACTAAACCCAATGGCGATACCCATTGGTTCTCCATAGGGGGCTCCTTGAATGGTCCCTCAGTACTCTCTTCTGCCTTCTGTTTGTTGATTTTGTCTACCAATATCCTTTCCTTCCCTTTTGCTGACCCCAGATTCTTATCCTTTTTATTCTCCCTCTTGCCTTGAAAATGTAAGATAAAACCTTTACTAAAACCCTCACTTAGCATCTGGCCCACCCTTGCATCTGGATACCCCTTTACCCATTTTCGCACTATCTCAGTTTTAATAGGGGTTATTGCCAGACAAAACCCACCTTCCTTTCTTTGTCTTTCTCCCTGTCCATAACCCCATTCCCCATAAATAACCCCTCCTGTGTTGTCCAAATATCCCCCCTCTGTTCATTGTGGCCTGCCCAAAAGGACTGTCCTCTAAAGTTACCTCCCAGGGTATGCTTCCTGTATGGTAGTTCCTGCATTTTGACACATGGTGTAAACCACTGCATTTGGAGCAGACGTATTTAAATTGGTAATTGGGGAATGAACAATAAGCCATGTTATACCCCCAACAACATTTCTGATACCCACCTGCTCCCTTTGCCCACTCAACCTTTGTACCCCCATCACTGTCATGGTTTCAAACCAGATGTCTGAATGCCCAGTGTCCCAGTGTACATTGCCACTGAACGTTGCCATCCATTGTCAAAACATCCGATCATATTGGACCCAGTTGGTCCCACACCTCATCTTGTATGCAGTCCTAACAATCAATGAATAAGCTAATAATGGCATGGCTAACTCAGGCTTCTTTTCCTGAACAATAGCACTATAATAAGTAAATCCTACCGACCATGCATCCCACATCTTTCCTTTTAGGCCTGAGCCTTTCGGCACTTCGCCCTCCCCTACTAAAACTACTACTGCTGCTGCTGCCATATCTTTTTCCCAGAAGCTCTCATTCACATCATATTTCTCTAGAAACATAGAAACATAGTAGTTGATGGCAGATAAGGACCGCAAGGCCCGTCTTGTCTGCCCATTTCTTTTTCTACCTTATAAATGTGCCATCAGCCTTTGCTCTGTCAATGGCCTATCTATTCATACTCATCTGTATTGCTCCCTTATGACTATCCCATGCCTGTTTGAAGATCTGCACTGTATTCATATCCACCACTTCCTAAGGTAGGCCGTTCCATGCATCCACCACCCTTTCTGTGAAAAAGAACTTCCTCACATTACCCCTTAATTAGCCTTCCTCTAATCTCATGCTGTGTCCTCTTGTTCTGCTATTTTTCTTATATTGAAACATGTTAGACTCTTTCACCTTGTTAATGTCTGCTGTCTTCTTGTCTACCAAGGCAAACACATCCACATATTTGCCTTTCACAATCTTCTCCTTCATGGGTAAAGGAACATGGGCCCCAATTCTCACCCCCAGGGTATCTATCTCTCGCTCTGCCTTATCTATTTTGTCAGCCCTGACTGAAACTGTCACCTTCTCCCCCTCCTTGCCTTTCTTCAATTCTGACTATATGTTTTCCATTTTTTCAATCGCATCACCCTCCATACCCCCAATAATTGCTCTATATGTTCCTTTTTACTACTTTCCATAGAAATCTCATTAGTACCTGTGTTGGGTTGCTGTACATTGTAAGGCACCAGCTGTTGCCCCGGACTGGGTACCAGTTCTGGTGGCGGCCCAACGGGCCCTTGTGGTACCGGCAGAGGTGCAGGCATCTGGATTGGCACCGGCATAGGAACTGGAAGCAGTAGTGAGGCTGGCATTGGCATTGGATAAGGCTGAAGGATTGAGATGGGCTGTGGCTCAGGTGGTGGTGCTGGCATAGGTTGTGGCACTGGTACAAATGCTGGCATGGGGACTGGCACCAGACTAGGACCAGTCAGTAGCTGTGGCAGCAGTCCTGGGATTGGGAATGGAGAAGGAAGAGGTAATGGTAGTGGAACCGGCATTGGGACTGGTATCGGTTCAGACAGTGGGTACTGGGGCCTCGGCACCTTCAGGGTTGGTGCCCAAGGGGCTCCACCCATAAGCTGCTTCTTGCCCTTCTTGCTGGTGCCTGCCCCATACTTCCTCTTCTTCCCTCTGCCATCTGGATCCCTACTGTCCAGCTCCAGGTCATCCACAGTGTCCAACACCTAATGAATGTTACCCACCAGGTCCATTATGTGCGTCATAGAATCTTCCTTCATTGATCGTTTTCCTCTGGTGTTCATGGTGCCTGGGAACTTTGTCCAAAAATGAAATATGCAGATGTCAATATCCCTGAAGCTCCTATAATGTAGTGGCCCTCCCAGGTACAGTCTGCATCTGTAGGGCACTCCCATTTGGATCATCCCCCTAAGCTGCCATTATCTCCACTACTCCTTGCCCACTAACAGCACTCTTCCTCCTTGCTGCACTTTTTCTTTTATGTTGGCACAAATTTCTTGGTGGCCTGAATATCCCAGTTTTTTGTTGCCCTTGGTTCTGCCCAGAATTCATATACATCAGGCTCAGGCAATCATCACCCCCCTTTTGAAGATCGAAATAAATTACCATTAAATGGTAAAATTGTTGGAAAGCCAGGAAAAAGCGCGGCTACTACCAAAAAAGTGGAGACCCTTCTGAAGGTCTCTTTTGTGAGGAAGTCTGCTATTCAGTAACACAGCAGCTGCCACGTGGCCTGCCACCAAAACCCATTCTGGTTTCTGCCAAGATGGCAGCTGCCTTGCGGTCCACCACAACGCCCGCCCAAGTCACGCTTATGGCTGCACAAAATGGCAGCCACCCCAACAACATTGTAGCCCTGCAAACAACTGGCAGTCAACCCACAGTCCACCCAAAACCATCCTTTCCCCCAAGCCACTGCTGTGTAGTCCCAAGATGGTGGCTACCAGGTGGCCGCCCCTACACAAATCCTTGTCACCTAGACAAAATGGTGACTGCCATGTGGCTGCCCAAACATGTGGCTGGTCTACATTAGCTGGCACCTGACCTCTGTAATACTAGGCACCGCCACGCGGTCTGACCCCCCATCTATCCAGCCTTTCTATCCCATTCCCTAGAAATCCCCTCAAGTGGGTGAAAGGTGACCTACCACCCATCACCTGACTCATTCCCATCCGCATTGCCCCCTCCTTGTTTGCTGCCTTAGCAGTGGGTCTGCTTGCTTTAATTAATTTTTTTTTTAATTAAACACAGCTCTTTTCTCTTTTCCCCCACTTCACAGCCAGTTTTTGTATTCCAAATTCAAATGTGGCAAGCCACATGCTCATGTCTGCTGAGCCTTTCCATAGGGCCTTGCACCCCACGTGACCGCCCGATCTCGCGGTCACACAGCATCCGAGTTGGGCACTCCTCTTACTGCTTTTCGGGCATCCAACTGCACACATACCAAAAACAACTAATGCCATTTGCTTCTTTTTGGCTGGGCAAACTTAACAGAGGTTGGAATTTCATGCCTCCATCTCTACTGATGCCATCCTCCACTAGCGTGTTCCTGGCTTTTCCCAGGGCCAACAGCCAATTAAACCATACCCAGGCCTGGCTAGATGCTGAGATTCAGTTCTGCTTTTAAATATTTTTTTTTTAAACACAGAAATGCCTACCAGACCCAATCGAATCCCAGGATCGCTACTACAATACATTACCTGCCCAAACAAACAAACAAACAATAAACTTCCAGCCAATCTCACATTATTAAACAATTACTGCATCAGTTAAAGCTGAAAACTCATTGATTAAAGGTTTCAAGCCTTAGCTTACATAAAGAAAGCCTACATGTGATAAACAAAGTTTCTTTCTTCCAATTTATACTCAGTTTCTTGAACAAATAACCTATTTCAGTAATCAAAATCAAACGTACCTGAATGCAAACAAGACCAAATCACATGCTCACCGACTGATGTGCTAACCAAACAAAAATATTGGCTAGCAAAATTTGAGGGGGATCTGCAGTTGTGCAGCCCCTTTTAAGCCCTTAAGCCCCTCCCCTTAACTCTAATTTTCTTTCTCTCACTATCTCTCTCCATCCTATAGCCAATCAATATTCTTCCCTTTCCCTTGCTCCTCCCCTGTTTCCTGATGTCATAATCCCTCCCCTACCTTCCTCCCCCTCCCCTTTTCATCCCCCCCTTCTGTCCCCCGCTGAGCCCACCTTCATTGTCCCAGGGCCTAGAACAAAGGTGTCTGTATTTTATTAAGGCAACCCTTCTTGTTCTGCCCTCTTACTCATGAAGATACTGGACATGACATATTCTGAGCTAGACCATTGCATATCCCTTATATATCAGGGAAACTATCACCAATTGTGCTTTCTAATAACTAAAAAAGTTAAAGGAGAACTGTGTTTAACTTTAAGCTATTTTCCTGAAGAAGCTCTTTTGTTAAATATTGGTCACCACTACCATGTAGTGTTGTATGGGGTGAGAGAGACTTTGGAACTTCTTAATCCATTTTTTTCAAATATTTTATTTGAATAATATGTTTGTCACCTAAACTGTTAGCTTTGCCAATATTTCATGACCCTGGGACTCTGAGAAGTAAATTAAAAGCGGGTTCACAGTCTGGCCTTTATTTTCAATAGTGAATACACTTTTTTTTTGAACTTACCAAGTATTTTTATTGGTATTTCATACATAATATACAGTACATACTGTATGTCTGTATGCAACCTTTTACATTCAGAGAGAGCATATCCCTAGGTTGAATGTTAACAATGTGTTGTCAATATATACTGTTTAAAGTGAGGGTGGCTTTAGTTCAATATAAGTCCATCATAGCCATGTGCTATGTAAACAAATATCAGTCCCATTTTTCCGATGGTTAATTGATTGTCCACATGGATCAGTTCTGCACTTGAAAATGTCCACTTCTCACTCTCCTTGTGCTGCTATTTAAAAGAGCTGATCTTATACCCAGAGATTCAGTTGATCCTCAGATAGAGTGAATACACTTTATGTCCTCTTTCTTATACAGTACTGTTGGAACCACAGACTATTTCTTTCTTTCTTTCTTTTTTTTTTTTACAGAGAAGAGTATAAGGAATGCTGTTGTACAGATCAAGACAACATTTTCCAACAACCACCACATTTACCAGAAATAAATGATCAAAAACACACTGAATGATCACAGTTGATTGTTGAGCAGGGGACTAACAGGGTCAAAAACACAATCAGAGTACAGTGTTTTTTAAATATTTGTAATAGAATGCAATGCAATTGACCGATATGTACAGTAGTTGCATCACAAGTGGATCTTAATTGTTTCTCAAAATACCATACTGTCGGTCATCAGATATGTACACAATAGAAATGATTTGGCATGCAGTAAGAAGACACATACAGCGTAAGGCACAGCCCAAAATGGAACTGGAATGGAACAACAGAATAAAATAATTTTGGAGGACTCTGACATGAGCATAGTGCAGGTGAGACATCAGACATTTGCATATGGTGCTGCCTGCTGTGATTGCCGAGGATAGCCAAGTAACTTGAATGTAAGGGATATTAATGTGTGCACTGTATGTCATATCGTTACTGCATATATTTCACAAAAGTACATAATTGCATGCATTGTGTGACACTGTGTATTAGATCCTAAATAAATAAAGTTACTCACCCACCAATGGCCCAACACCACAGCAAAAAGCCCATCAGAAATTTAGAGTGACCACACTTTAGCAAGTCTGGAAATTTTGGGAAATGCATTACACTTACATCAAAAGTCAGGGCTGGGACTTGTGGTGCAGCCTCTGATTGTAATGGCAGCTTAGCGCTCCCGTTCCGTGATCCCCCTGCCCTTTCAAACCAGAACCATGGGCAGTAATCCATTAAAATTAACCTCAGGCAACTACAACTTTCATGGCAATGAACAAGCTACAAGGGCGGGTGAACAGACTTTCCTGTTTACATGTGGATCCAGATCATTCAGATCACAAGGCATCGGACTCCAGCAATACCATTCAGGCCTGCTCCCCCACCCTGCACACTACATCTAAATGCATAGGCAAGCAAAAATCCCAATCTACTATACAGATGGAGGACAAGTTAGACAAGATTTTACATGAACTTCAAGAAATTAAGTCAGAATTTAAGGACTTTAAATGGGAGCAGGAGCAGACATTTCCGAACTACAGCAGCGGATGGACACAGTGGAGGAGAAGCAACTTGCACAATCTGAAGCCACCAAGGAATGCCAGGCCACGGTCTCACAGATCATGGAAATATGTCAAGCCCTCAGACAGTGGCAAGAGAATGCCAAAAACAGGCATAGACATAGAAATTTGAAGCTATATGGAGTACCGGAGGGGAGTGAGGGAAACAATATCAACACGTTCATACCATCATTACTTTGTGATGTTCTGAATCTGAACTCTGAATATGAGTTGGAGATAGAAGGAGTCCACAGAGCCTTGGGCCCTCCACCCTCACAACCGGGAATGAGACCCCACTCAATAATAATACGCTTCCTGAGGTATACCACTGAAGAAGAGCTGCTACGGAAGGCTTGGACTAAGGGGAAGACCTTTTATCAATCCAACGGAGTATACTTTGAAAATGACTATGCCCCTGCAACAATGTAGCATTGCAGGGAATATATACCACTGTTCCCAATTTTGAGGGGCCTAAAGTTGAAGTTTCGCACCCCATATCCCTCCAGGCTTCAGGTTCAATACCCCAGTGGACAGCAACATTACCATTCAGTTCAGGATGCTCTTGCAGATCCAGAAACCAGGGGATATGAACTCCCAACCAAAGTGAACTTTCTGGGGTGTTCAGTGGGGAAAGAGGCAACCATGTTTCATCAAAGATCACCAGATCCACAGTCACAACAAGTTGCCTTGGACTCAGTGAAACAACTGCTTCATCAGTTTATCAGAAATATTGCCTGAAACTGGGAACATTTTTTATTTTGCAGCATATGAGGTTGGGAGGTGAGTGCTAGGGTATGCTGAGGAGCCAGACCTGTGGCCTGAGTGGGGTGGGGTGGGGGGCCTTCCCGGGTGTGTTCCCCACTGCGGGGCCTGCCGTTAACATTAACAAGAGATAGCATTAAGACTGCTGTTGGGCTATTGTATTGTGGACTTGAGGTGGTGTTGGGGGAATGTGGTGCAGACACTGAAAAGATGGCTTATGGCAGTGATCGGTACTTGCCCTCCCCTTTGGAGGGGCTAATTTGGAACCATTGGATCTTACAGGAGGCCCTGGAAAGCTTTGAAGTAACTGATTTTTGGAACAAAATCTTATCTGGCTGTCCCTTAGGGAATTGGGGAGTAGTCCTCTGAACCCAGGGGAGGCCTCTATTAAAGATGTCTGAGCAGCTGGAGGCCTATTGATTGGGGATTCTACGGGTTTCCAGGCCCTAACTGCCAAGGAGCGTGGGACTGTTGGGCGACTCTGTAAATAGCATTTAAACATAGTCTGGCAGGGGATGTCTGCTCCCTCCATGCTTCCTGGGAGTGTTTACATTTGATGAAGTGCAGTAGCCCAGATGGGAAGGATACTGTTGAGTGATGGCGGCCACTGCAGGGGGGCTTATGTCTGGGCAGCGGACCCCGGACCCTGGTAGTGACAGCGGTGGAGCGGCTACCCTGTTCAGGCCCTGGCCCTCCTCTCTGACCTCTAATGACATGTAGCCTTGTTAATTTATATTTAAATTCCTCACTGTAAGAAGTAACAGGGAAGAATCCATGGAGGACTCTTTTACAACAATGGCCCTATAACCCCCCATTATTTGAAAGCCATCAGGGGGAAATAAGAGACTTATAGAGGATAAAACTTTATTGTACTTTTTTCATTTTTTCTTTAATTGAAATGCCTGCTAATTCTGTTTTCTGTTCATATCTACATCTCTACAGATAGGGGTAATCTGAACCCAGGGGCGCATTTCGTTGCAAGGAGTGCAATCCCAATAGTGGCTTCTAGTTTTAGTTGCCGCCCTCCTGAAGTTTGTAAAGTGATGGAAGTCTGTGTGCTACAATTGTATATAGTTTATTCTACATTGATTAGACTCGGACATCAGTTCAGAGGATGTCATTGTGGTCAGACTGTACTATTTCTACTATACTATACAAAAGTTTTAGATTGGAGTGCACCAAGAGAGGGAAATATATTTATAACAGTGGAGGCAGGATATTGGACCAGTTGGCTGTGGATGGAAGGGTGTCTGGGGGTTGGCTTAGGAGGATTGTGATCTATTTTTGCAACCATTATAACCCAAAACCAAAAAAATTTAATTAGTCTCTAAGAATGTGAATGGCTTGGGGGGGCCCAATTAAAAGAGGGAGGGTGATATCCTACCTCACAAAATTGCACCCCCATATGATATTACTGCAGGAAACTCATATGACCCCAACTGAGCATCAAAAGCTGATGAAATTTGGGATGCAAACCATTGTGGCAAGCTCTCACCCCTCAGGTAGAAGAAGAGGAGTGGCAATATTAATCCCTAACAATTCAGCATTCCAACTACAGACCTCATATTCCAACAGAGAGGGTACACTGGCAATGGTCCAGGGATCTTGGTGGGGCACTGCCTGTACAGTGGCTAATATCTATCTCCCTCTGGGTTCAAATTCACAAACACATCAAACCCTGATAGACAAAATTATCCATTTTAAACAGGGAGTTTTAGTGGTAGGTGGGGACTTGAACCTCTTAATGGATCCAGGGAAGGATAATTCAAGCCCTAGCCCTCCACGTATAACAGCTGGTCAGAGACATGGCCAGAGATTATTTAAAGAAATGGGCCTAGTCGATATCTGGAGACTTAGTAACCCGGGAAGTAGAGTATATACCCATTATTCAAGGGTCCATCATACTCACTCCCATATAGACCATTTTTTAATTACAGCAGAACATAAAGATCTGGTGAATTGGGTGACCATACTCCCTATTTTGCTGACAGATCATGCCCCATTAGTATTAGAATTGGAAACTTATAAAATAAAAAAACAGTCTACACAATGGCGTTTTAATGATTCTTTATTAAGAAATCAGAAATATGTAGAATTTATCACTCAACTTATTCCAGAAATAATAGCACAAAACCAGACCCCTGAGATTACATCAGGAATACTATGGGACACATTGAAAGCAGTAATTAGAGGAGATACCATCCAGTTTACAGCTAGGGAGAAGAGGGCTAGGGAGGTGCAGCAGAGACAATTGCAATTGGAAGCTGAACTTGTAATTTGGCAGCAAGCACACATGCAAGGAGATAGATCGGCCCAACAACATATAACCCAGATCCAAAGTAAATTACAAGACCTACTCACATATAAAACTGAACAGACCTTATTATATGTATGACAAAAATATTATGAGTGGGGGCTAGGGCTTCTCAGGTATTAGCCTCCAGACTGAGCTCAATAAGATTTAGGGGAATGATAACCTATCTTAGGTACCCCCAAACTAAACACCTCTTAACTAGTACTAAGCAAATCTTACAGGGATTTAGACAATTTTATAATTCCCTTTATCCCCAGGACCCGGAACTATCAGAAGATAAATACATGGCCTTTTTTCAGTCTTTGGGTCTACCTCAGATAACTCCTCACCAAAAGGACCTTTTACTCTGACCAATTACAGTACAGGAGATACAGGGGGTGATTAAAAAGGCTAAGGCAGGGAATAGTCCTGATCAGGATGGGATCACCTCTGAATTCTATAAACGCTTTGGTAAAATTTTACATCCTACTTTACAGACACTATTTCATGACCTACAGTCCAAAGATACACCCCCACCCCCACCTTGGCAGTATGCGAATATATCAACAATTTTAAAGCCAGGAAAGGACTTTTTGAATTGCGAATCCTACAGACCTATATCAGTCCTAAACCTGGATTATAAATTCTATACAAGTATTTTAGCACATCGACTAATGCCCCTTTTACCCAATATTATTAATGAGAACCAAACAGGCTTTGTCCCCACAAGAAGAACTACAAGATAACATCAAAAGAACCTTATATTTGTTAGAAAGAGTGGAGGTGAGGTCTATTCCATTTTTATTGTTGAGTATGGATACCCAAAACACCTTCGACCGAGTGTCATGGACATTTTTATACTATGCCTTGAAGAGGTTTGGCTTCCCCCCTAGATTTCTACAATGGGTGCAGGATCTCTATACATCCCCCAAAGCAGTAGTTAAAGCAAACAGCTCCTATTCCGAGCGATTCACTTTATATAGAGGAACACGACAAGGTTGACCTTTATCCCCCTTCTATTTCCCTATATGTGGAACCCATAGCAGAAGCAATACAAAAAGCTGAGGAGATATCTGGCCTGTCAGAGGGTGGGGTAGAACATAAGACAGTGTTTTACTCTGATGATTTACTGTTCTACTTAACATGCCCAGGATCCTTTCTCCCCCGATTATTTACACTGCTACAGGATATTGAATCCTTATCTGGGTATAAACTAAACATAGCCAAAACTGAGGTACTTAGCTGGAAATATAGGCCAGACAATAGCACCAGATCATTATTCCCTTTAAAATGGGATACTAGAAATTTCTGGTACCTGGGAATTGTTATCCCCTGGGATCTTAAAAGGCTATATGATGTGAATCCCCCCCCCAATTATGACATTAAAGAGTGATCTTACAATACCTTTAATACAACTAATAGATTCTGCCAAAATGACGAAACTGCCTAGGTTTCTTTATCTGTTCCAGAACCTTCCTGTTCGTCTCCCCCTGGAATGTTTTAAAAGTTTTGATAGAACACTCTCCCAATATATATGGCATGGGAAAAGACCTAGGGAGGCTTATGCTTTGCTTCAACTTCCCAAGATTAAGGGCAGCCTGGCCCTTCCGAATTTGAAGACATATTATTTTTTTGGCCCATATAGCGCATGCCCTACATTGGTGGGATATGACCATAATATCACGCTGGAAAACCTTAGAGCTAAATGATCAGCAGGGAGCCATAGAAAGAAGTATGGGTTCCCCATATACTCAAAAGAATTATAGACTAGCAGGCATCCAATCAATTTATACTAAAGATGTACTCACTGTATGTTGGAGGCTGCTGGGAACGTTAGATATTAACTCTTCTGCTCGAGTATTGTTGATCCCAGTACATGATCCATAATTTATTACAACCTTTACTGATACATGTGATGCTTGGAAAAGGCAGGGTCTGAAATTTATATACCAATGGTATGAGCAGGGATCTTTCATTACCTTTGGCCAAACACAACAGACATATCAGTTAGGGAGGAGGGATTTTTTTCCGCTATCTTCAAATTCATCATTATATAACCCAGAGATGTGGAATACATTGGGACCTGAGTCAGGCTCACCCCTTGTTGCAAATAATTACACGCACCCAGACTAGATAGATCCCTGATCATATTTTATCAGAGTTGTACTGTGCTCTCCACCGAAAGGGACATAAATCATTAGTGAAAATACAGAAGTTCTGGGAGGCAGATTTGGGACAGAAGATTCCTGAATCAGACTGGGATCAGATTTATAGTATACAGCATAAGATATCTAGATCCCATTTCTGGAAGGAATTTAGCTGGAAATGTATTGTTAAATTTTTTAATATGCCAATTATCACAAGGAAATATGGGACTAGGGGAGGAATTTACTGCTGGAGACTATGTGGAGAGACCCATGCAGACCATATACATATATTCTGGAGATGCCTGGTACTTATTCAGTACTGGGCACAAATGGAACATGATCTGAAACAACTTTTTCTGGAGCTCCCAGGCCTTACTCCTGGGCTGGCACTCCTACACTGGTTCCTCGAAGGGGCCAAGAATATACAGTCTAAGCAATTACTGCTAATATTGCTTCCAGCAGCCAAAAAGGGGATCGCACAGAGGTGGTTACAGACAGCACCCCCAGTTGTAACTGATTAGGAGAACAAGGTACAAGAGATTTATACGATGGAGAAAATAACAGCAATCTTACATAGGAGGGAGACTGTGACTAAGCTTTTCTGGAATAAGTGGATAATATGGCTCATGCAGCATAGACAGGATATTATACCATGAATTAGACAATTTTAATGCTGAGAGGCTCTTATTGCAATTCTATTACATACTGTTGTGTTTATCATGTACTGTACACTCTGTTGACGCTTCTATCTGAAGCCAGCCTGATCTGTATTGACATCATGATTTTGTAATGTAATCCTGTATACTGTGTGCTGTACAAACCAGTGTTCTGCAATCTTTTTAATAAAAAATATAGTAACAAAGAAAAAGTCAGGGCTGATGCTCACGGTAGACAAGTCACAGAAGCAGCACATGGTAAGTATGCCAAGTAAAGTGCAGTACATATGGGAGAAACAGATAAATCCAGAGGCTTGGATTCACAGGGCATTTCTTCAATGAAATTTTTCCTCTCCTCCTTCTGGTCTAGACATACTCAACACATTGTATGGCCTACCCCCCAGACCACCCTAACTGATGCTCCACACTAACATCACTGCCCCCAAAAAATGCAGACATGATTGCAGTGTGTTGTTATCTGTAAAGACTTTATTACAAGAAGAGTACTATATAATAATTGTTCACTGCATTTGCAATTTTACGTTACCAAAACTTGAATGAGACAAACCCAAGCAATACTGGGGATTGGGAAACAATATAAATCATGACCTCATGTTTAGCAAATACTCCCTCCCCGCTGGAAAAAAAAACTGTACACAATACTGGGGATCAGGAGCACAAGAGAGAAGCATGATTCAAACAAGCATTTGTCAATGCCGAATGTTGTCTTGCTGACATTGGCATTGGTAGTGCAGGAGTTAGAGAGATGCATAATGGGAATGTCAGTGAAGTATGGAAGAGACACCAACCCCACACCACCCTGCAGAGACTGACAGGCCTTGAGGTGTGCCTTTGGGTGTCAGACATAACGCACATTCCATTTCAGCTCATCCTACTCGGCAGACTGCGACAAGTATCGCGTTGTGCCTTGGAGTCCTCGGGCCTTATGCTCACCCCTTTCCAAAAGGAAATATGCTGAGATAGGTGCAGTATAAGAGAATGAGGTGTATTTTGGGACTGAAGAGTCTAAGGCACACTTTAATGCCTGTCACTGGCTGCAGGGTGGAGGTGTTGGTGGAATGGCATGAGCATTACAGCCAACTCTGGCAGCAGTTCTTACCACTCTCGTCAGACTGACTGCCACATACAAACACCTGGTGGATGCATGGCAATGTTGGGGAAAGCTGGCATTGCCCAGCCAGCTGTAAGCATGCTTGGAGCCATGACTTTTGCAGAATAAACTGCTATCTTCACTACAATGTACCACACTGCTGTGGTTAAATCTGAGAACCAAGCACGTCTCTCTCCCTCTCTCCAAAAAAACACCAGGACACCTCAATGCAGTGGAATTGGGGGTTGGCTCACTTGGAACCCAACCATCAATCAGAAAGCAATGACCATGATGGGCAGCCCAGCTCATCCAGTGAGAGCCACGATGGGGCCATGACAGACACTGATGCCCTGCACTTTCTTCCAAATGATGACATGAGAGCTGTGAGTTCTTTTGTCTGACACAAGCACAAGAACAAAAAAAACAAACATTTATCAATGCTGAATGTTTGCTTGCTGATATTAGCATTGGATGTGCAGGAGTAAGACAGATGCAGAATAGGAATGGCAGTGAAGTATTGAACTCACGCCAACCCCGCCTCCACCCTGCAGAGATGGACAGGCATTGGGGTGTGCCTTTGGGTCATCACCCATAACACTCATGGCATTGCACCTCACCATATCCTGCAGACACCGACAAGTGTTGAGGTGTGCCTAGGGGTGTTCGGCTTTACAGTTACCCCATTTCATAAGGACATATGCTGAAATGGGTGCAGTATAGGAGAATGGTGTGAACTCTGGGGCCAAACAGTCCAAGGCACACCTTGATGCCTGTCACTGGCTTCAAGGTGGGGGGTGGGGTGGAATGGCATGAGCATTACAGCTGGCAATCCAAAGGCACACCCCTGACACCTGTCAGTCTGTACAGAGTGGGATGTTATGGTTAGAAACCCTAATGCCCTGTGCATTTGTTGGTATTTGCACTACAAATTTTCAACACAGCCTTGTTGTGACCCCCACTTCATGAAAGTGGTTGGGACCTCTGCTCATGAATACTGGCACTGTGATTTTGTTAATCTGTCCCGAACATTGATTTCTCTCAGTGACAACACCATTCTGCACCAGATGTGCGAAAACACAGTTCGGGTAGGATGTGAAAAATGACAGCTGTACCATTCATAGGTAGGTGTGAAGAGATGGCAGTGTTGAAAATCTGAAATGAAAATATTAAAAATGCTCGAACTTATGCACATACGTGGAAACTGCACAATTCACATTCATAACACAGTCATTTAGTGGAATTATTTCACTAAATTTTCAACATAGACATTTTGTGACTTCTACTCATGAACACTGTCACTATGATTTTCTTCCTCTGTCCCAAACTTTGATTTCCCACAGCGACCATGCTATTGTACACCAGATGTATGAAAACACATTGTAAGCAGGATGTGAAAAATGACAGCTGCACTGTTCATAAAGAGGTGTGCAAAATTGACAATGTTGAAAATTTTGAGTGAAAATATTACAAATTCTCAAAGCTATGAGTGTGTGTGGAAACTGCGCAATGCACTTTCGTAACATAGTCATTTTATGGACTTTTGTCACCAAATTTTTAACATAGGCATTTTAGGACCTCTGCTCAAGAACAGTGTCACTGTGATTTTCTTAATCTGTCCCAAACACTGATTTCCCACAGCAACTGCGCTATTCTGTGCCAGAAGTGCGAAAACACATTTCGGCCAGGATGTGAAAAATGACAGCCATACTGTTCATAAGGAGGTGTGAAAAAATGGCAATGTTGAAAATCTGGAGTGAAAATATTACAAATTTGTGAAGTTACGAGTGTGCATGGAAAATGCGCAACGCACGCTTGTAACACAGTCATTTTTTGGAATTGTTTCACCAGATTTGCAACATAGGCTTTTTGGGAGCCCACCTCATGAACAGTGATACTGTCATTTCATTAACTGGTCCCAAAATTTGATTCCATGCGTGACCACAAAATCACCTTTCGGGACTGAATAACTAGATGACAGCCACTGAATTCATAAGATGGGTTCCAAAGAACCCCATGTTCAAAATATAGTGCAAAAATTCACAAAAATGGCTGAGATATCCACATAAGTTGAAAAAAAAACCCATTTATGCCATTATACTGCTTACCGGCATTTCTTCAGTTCGCTGTCAGCTTTGAAGAGTTCAGACGTGTTCCTGGTCCACTGAAGATCATTGTGCTGGGCTCCAGAGGTAAGTATGGGGTTGGAGGGTGTGGGGAGGTGGGGTATGCAGACGGTGGGCATGGGTTGGGGGAGGGGGCACCAGACTCAATAAGGGAATTGTTTTTGTTTTACAGGGAAAGAAGAAACAATGCTGGAAGGTTTTCTTTATTTACAGGTGTTTTGGTACGCTGGGGTGGACTCCCAACATGCCACTTGAGTGTTTCTTGGGGGAAGGTCTGTAGCCGATGGGGATTGGGCACCCCTGTTGGCACACAACAAATGGGGAGGCATTATTCTGAGGGGACCGGGCTCCCCCATCAGCAACTGAACTTGGGAGGGGCATGCCGACAGGGGGATTGGGCACCCTGTTAGCTTTCATGGGGACTGTGAGAGGCGGCAGCTGTCCGTTGGCTTTTGTGGGGACTGTGAGAAGTGGACAGGGAAGCCACTGCCATGTTTATTGAAATGGGACACCAGACAAGGCAAGCTTTAATTCGCTGCTGCAACCAGGAACTGCCCCAGCAGCAAAAACAGTTGAGTCTCCAATTAAGGGGCACTCCCTGACTGCATTGGTGAATTTCTTTCAAGTTGGTGGCAGGCTTCTCAACTGCTTTCATAGACAGTGTGCTATGCCATTGGTGCTACAGAGCCTGGCCAGAAAAAGCAGTGGCACCATTGGCCGCAGCAGGACAGCACCTCCAAGATCTGCTTCTCCACTCCAAGCTAACACAATATGTTGTCTGTGCTGCGCATGCAAGACAACATAAAAAGGAAGTCCTGAAATTGGGTCATGATTCCTCCCCCAAGCAAAACAGTATGTTATTATCTGTAAAGGTTTGATTAAAAGCCGAGTACAATACAATACTGTAATTGTCCGATCCCATTTGTAATTTTACATTAGTAAAATTAAATCAAATAAACATGAGCGATCCTGGAGCTTGGGAAACAGTATACATTATGACATCATGTTTAGCAAATACTGTAATAGAGAATTTTAGGTCTGCAAGATGTATGAAAATACCTCCTCCGTCCCTCCCTTTGCAGGTGGGAGCTGGACATTTAGATGTAAAAACCTGTTTTTACCTTTGTATTTAAACCTGTTTTTATAATATGTGTGTGTTTTATCATTATTACTCTTGTACTCTGTTTTGGGGGTTTGACAAGTACGGTGTTTTGGGGGTTTGACAAGTACGGACCACTTTTGCTGTGTTTTCTGTACTATGTAATTAGTTCATATTGTACAAGTAATTGTTTTTCTGGATGTGGCACCTTTGATAAAGCTCTGTCCATTAGCATGAATTGTTAGGTGGCTACCTGGCAGGGGCTCCTGTGGCACATTTTCTTCTCTATCAACACTTTACATCTGTGGTTCAGTATGTTCTCAATGTGACAGCTACTAGTTGTTTGGAGTCTCTTCCTTAAAGTCATGAAGTTGCAAGGTCTGATTAGAAAAGGAACTAAAAACATACAGTATATGTGACTGTCACAGTATTTTTAAACAATAAATGGCACAAAGTCCATAAGTTTTATGAAGTCCTCAGAGGTATATTCAATCTTGTTGTTAGGTTCTAAGTAAGAGATGTTAGTCAAAAGTAAAAACACAAAATAAGAAACAGAAAACATAATGTCAAAGCCAAACTGTAGGGTTTTAATAAAAAGTGACTACAACATAAATGCAAGTCAGTGCTAACAGGGCTTGAACCTAAACTATCTCCACCTGCTAATAGTCAGTTCATGTATCCAAGGCAACCAGGGACGGTGTGGGGGCATGTGAATTATTAAGCTATAATTACTGACATGTACTTTTTCCTGTAGGGAAACCCCGTTATAATTTGCCGTTATAACCAGCTGGCCTGGTTATAACTGCAAACACGCACTGGGTTTCCCTCGGAGCACGCATGCGGCAGTCACCGAATTTCCTCCTCTAGGGTACCTTACCTCTTGACCACAGACTTCACCCCTCGATCTTGGCGGTAAGTTGCTTTTTGTGAAAAAAGAAACCTCTCCCTCTGACCCTTCAACAAAATAAAAAAAAAACGGAAACTTTGCACGCGCTGGAGAGCCCTCTCAGCAATCATGCGCCAGCTCACCACAACTGCCACTGGGCAGTCAGTTTCAATTTCAATATAAAAAATACATCAAGTTGATGTTTTAAATAAAAGCCCATTTCTTTATCCCTCAAATAAATGGGACACTGAAGCTTAGGAACTGCACAGAAACCGGACTGCTCCATGGCTGTCTGAATTTGCTTTTCGCATTCTTTATTTAATTTTCTATAATTGCTGAGGCAAAAAAGCACATGCCAGCAATTATAAAAAATAAAATATGGGGTGGCTTGTGTAAAGCTCGATTTTACACACACCCTCATTGTGGGATGCTTTTCACACACCCCTTGGGCTTCGCCCTCGGGGTTTATGTAGCATCCCACAACTCGAGTGTGTGTAAAATCTCATTACACAGCCCACCCCATATATTATTCTCTATATTATAGCCTCCCAAAATATTTTTGTGAGAATGGTTTGGAAATCCAGACTCCCCAAGGTGCCTAAAGGTAGAATAGTAGCCATGGTATGGGGGTAGATGGATAAGTGGGTATAAGAAAGGGGGTGATGGGGGTGTTGTGATGTGTTGAGATGGGGGAATGTAAGAGATGGGAACGGTGTGGGAAAAGGAATAGAGTGGTGAAGAGGGGGATTGAAATACGGGTAGAGAAGGGGACAAGGATATAGGAGGAAAGATTAGTGCTGACTGTTAGAAAAAAAAGTAAAGAATATTAAAAGGTAGCTGGTAATTGGAACAATCACTGGAGTTCACAGACCGACTGCCTAAGATAAAGTATATTTGCTTGAGCTGGCAGTCTGGCAGGGTGATGTTTGGCATTTTGACCTTTATCAGGCTGTAGTAATGTTTTTTTATCCAGATTCGATCGTAGTTAATATGAGTAGAGAGCCCCATAACATGCACAAAAATTTCTCTCTGTCTCAATAATGACAATTAAGTTGAACTACACTTGACTATTATATATAAAAAAGTTTTTCTTGCTACCTGGAAACACTCAAGGAAGCGTTTGTCGGATTTTGTGAAATTGGTTATGATAATGTGTGAAATGGAAAGGTTCCTTGAACCCCATTTCTCACTCAATGCTGGTTTTAGGGTGCTGGTGGCAGTTTGTAGATGTTTTTCTATAGATATTGTGCAGTACAAATAGACTGCCAGTCAAACAGGCACAGCACAAACAACGCTACTTTGCACTGATGTTGTAAACTCTTTTTCGTGTCTTTTATCGAATGTCTGAGTGTCGCTGATGACACAAAGCTCTGTAACAGAGTAGACACACCAGAGGGTGTAGACAGAATGAGAAGCGACCTGCAGAAACTTGAAGAATGGTCAGCGGTTTGGCAGTTGAAATTTAATGCAAAGAAGTGCAAGATAATGCATATGGGGCACAAAAACCCTGGCACAATATATCAGTTGGGGTGAGGATATAGCATGCACCAAGCAGGAAAGGGATCTTGGGGTTATCATCTCTGATGACCTCAAGGTAGGAAACAGTGTGACAAGGCAGCAGGTAAAGCAAATAGGATGCTGGGATGTATAGGCAGGGGCATTACCAGCAGGAAAAGGAGGTCATAATTCCGCTATACAAGACACTAGTGAGGCCCCACCTGGAGTACAGTGTACAGTTCTGGAGACCATACCTACGTGAGGACATAGACAGGGTAGAGAAGGTTCAGAGGAGGGCAACAAAGATGGTGCATGGATTGCATCACAAGTCCTACGAAGACAGGTTGAAGGAACTGAACATGTACTCCCTGGAGGAGGAGGGAGAAAGGGATATGATAGAGACATACAAGTATCTTACAGGGAGGAATAGGGTGCAGGAAAACACTATTTTTAAGCGAAAAGATGTTCCAGGACTAGAGGGCATGGGATGAAGTTGGAGGGAGGACAATTCGGAGGAAACATGAGAAAGAATTTCTTCACAGAACGGGTGGTGGACAAGTGGAACACCCTGCCAGAGGAAGTGGTGGGGGCTGAAACAATCACGGGATTTAAGAATGCATGGGATAGACATAAGGAATTCTGGAGGTCAGGGGTAAGGTGCAACAGACTTCTAGGAAAACAAACTGAACTTACAAGCTCAAATGGGCAGACTGGGTGGGCCATAGGCCCTTATCTGCTGACACTGTCTATGTATCTATGTATCTATGTATCTATGTCTGCATATGAGACTGGTCAAGAGATATATTGTATGCACAGTCAGGCTGCCATAGTCTGAAGAAACCTTTCTTTTGTGTGTGTGTGTGTGTTTTTGGGAGAGGGGGGTTGGGTATGGTGTGCTTACATCCATAACATACAATACTACTGTAAAACAGTCTTATTCGGGGCATGGTCGCTATTAAATAGAAAATTATTACAAAAATATGGGGCTACAGTGAGAAGACATAAAACTGGAAAACCAGAGAGAATTGTGTATATGTTGCTTGGCCCATGTTCCTCCTCCACCGCCATCAGGGCTTTATTTCATTTGCCACAAGGATGGGCTTTGTATGAGAGATCACTTATCTAGACACTGAACTACAAGACTCTACCATGGAAAAGAGTGACATGGTGTTTGATCTGTATGCTCTGTCCTCTCGAGAGTGTGAGACAGAACATGTTTTTTCGCCAATACTTTACAAGTGTCAGGAAAGGCTAATGATTTTATTCATTTTTATTTATTGAAATGTTTCACCAGGAAGGCACACTGAACAAGTTGCTCATCTCATGGTGCGACCTGCAAAGGGGGTTATAATGAGAATTTGAAAACAGAGAATTACAAATAATTAAGGTACGAACAGATAAAATATGGAGCATTAGGTCAATATAATACACAGTTGTGAGCAGTACAATTACAGCTCAAGAAAATTGATACAACCAGTGGGTGGACAAAGAAACATGATACAGTAGTCCCAACAGATAATAACGCAACAGTACAATTGTAGTGCCATGATGTTCTGAGTGCTATGTTCAAAGAAAGTAAACAAGAGCTAAGGGCACACAAGGGTGGGAGGGGGCAATTACCAATGATAGAGTTGTGAGAGCTGGAGCTCAGATGTACTGGAAGGGGTAGTGGAGGTAGCTTAAGGTGAGCTGAGGAGGAGTGGAGGACAGGGAAGGAGGGAGGAAGGCAAGACTGCTGAGTCCTGGTTCCCCTCTAGGATGTTGATTGCAAGATGGAGGTTATGGAAGATATATTTATTTATTTATTTGTTTATTTATTTATTTATTACATTTTGGTGACTGGGTAGGCCCAATAAGCCCCAGAGGTCCCTTTTTCTGGAGCGACCCAGGTGTTACATAACACAAGAGATAAATAAAGCATTTGTTCGAGTTACAGGAGTCACAGCAGCACAGTTAAGATGGCAAAGCAGATCATAAGCAGTACACAAGGTATAGAGTAAGTTGATCTACAGTGAGTTACAGGCATCACAGCAACAACAGTTAATTTGGGAAAGACAGTGTGTAACTGTACACAAGGAATTGAATTTTTGGTCGCCAGTGACACCAATTGTGCGGATGTTTGCAGTGTGACATGAATTGTAGTCAGTGGCAGAGACTAGGACCTGGTTAGTAATTTGATCCTCTCTTCCTGTCAGGGGCCAGTACAGCAGCAGGTCCTGGCCTCCGCTAAGTGGGCCTTGAGCCTAGTACAGAAGTTTTTGATAGTGGGGGCTTCCTGCACCCCAGGAGGGAGCTGGTTCCACAGTGTTGGAGCGGTGAGGGCAAATGACATGCCGCCCACCTTGGCTCTGACCCTGGGGACATCTAGGAGAGTTCAGTCAGCTGTGTGGAGGTGTCGGTAATTGGCCTTTATAGCCATGAGGCCACAGAGGCTTGGGGGTTGGTCCTATTAGCTTGTGCACTGGGCAGATCAGAGGGTATTGGAGGTGCGCCTCCAGTGAGGTCCAGTTTAGGAATGTAAGGGAGTCACAGTGGTGCTCCCTAGGATTGGCCTGTGAGGCAAAGTGGGCAACCTTGTTGTACAGCACCTGTAGTCTGTTTCTCTCCAGCTTACCCAACTCTTGCATGACTGGGGCGGCATATAAAAGTGGAGGGAGAAGGACACTGGTGGCGATTGAGGTTCTGGCTTAGGGTACTAGCTGGTCTTTCAGCTGGTAGAGGATGCCTAGTTTCCCATGTAAGGTTTTGGTGACTGAGTCCACATGGTACTTCAGGATGAAGCCCTGGTCCAGGGTTAGGCTGAGGTATTTCAGGGACGGCACAACTTCTAGGCAGTAACCAGATACAGTGGTGAGTTGTAGGTGCTGTGTTCTGTCCTGACCAAGTGTTCTAGGACCAAACAGCATTGCTTTAGTTCTGGACATATTGAGGACCATTCTGTTCTCAGTGAACCAGTTCTCCAGTGACTGGAGGTCCTCTTGGAGTAGGGGGCTAAGTCCTTCCAGGTTGGCAGTGGACCGGTAGATGACTGCATCGTCCGTGTACTGAACAACATAGCTCCCGCCACAGTGGTCAGCTAGTTCATTAGTGAACAGGGAGAATAGGAGGGGGCCGAGTATTGACCCTTGATGTACCCCCTCTTTTAGTGGGAGTGGCCCAGATAGGGCGTCCTTCCACCTTACCCTCTGAGTCCAACCGGTCAAATAACTCTCAAACCACTTTGGTATGAGGTAGTCTAGGCCCATGTTGTTTAGTTTAGTAAGAAGGAGATTGTGGTGGACTAGATCGAAGGCCTTGGAAAGGTCTATGAAGACCGCACCAGTAGGGGTAGCCTTGTCTAGGCCTTGGAGAACGTCTGTGGCAAATTTGGTCAGTGCAGTGTTTGTCCCATGCCCAGTTCTGAAGCCATGCTGGGAGGATGCCAGGATTTTATGGGCCTCCAAGTAGTCTCGGAGTTGTCTGTAGATTAGCTTTTCCTGTATTTTTGACAGGATGCAGAGTAGGGAGATTGATCTATAGTTGCCAATTGTCTCTTGGCGGCCACCCTTGTTGATTGATACCATGTGTGCCTGTTTCCACTGTGTAGGGATGATGCCCTCCTTCACAGAGCGGTTGATAAGCCAGGATAGGGGTATGGCCAAGGCGGGGCCCCATCCTTCAGTAGCTTGGGGTGAATCCCATCAGGACCCCCCGAGCAAGAGGTTTTTTAAGTTTTCAGTTGTAGTAGGACCTCTTTGGACTTGACTAATCATAGATGAAAGGATGGGCAGTCCATGTCAGGGTGATCCCTTGTGCTGGGATACATGGTGAGGGGGGTTAGGCCAGCCTTGTAGAGGTCTAGGTTAGTGAAGTGGTGGTTTAGGGAGGAGGTGATTAAAGGGCACTTGTGAATTTGTTGTCCATTGACCTTGATGGGGCCGGGTTCTGACTTGTCTTTCCCCTTCACCAGTTCATTGATGTGGGCCCAGAAAAGTCTAGGGTTGCCTAGATTATTTTTCTGTAGGCCAGTGACGTACTTTTTTTTTGCTTTTTTTATAGCCACTTTACGTTTGTTCCTGAGGGTTTTGTATGCCACGAGATCTAACTGTAAGGAGGAGTGCTTGAACTTTCTGCAAGCCTTGTCTCTTTGAGTCATGAGGGCCTTTAGTGGCAGGGTTACCCATTTGTAACATCTGTCCTTGGCACACAGTTTTTTCTTGGGGGCAAGGATGTTAGCTACCTTGAGAAACGTCCTCTGAAAGAAGGCCACAGCCTCATCCAGGGTAGGTAGACGCTTGATCGGGCTCCAGTCTACGTTCCTTAGATGAGCAGAGAATTGTTCGGGGGTGTAGTGGGTGCAATCCCGTACATGCACAAGATTAGGTGGCACTCTGGGCACTCTATTCTTCCAGATACAGAAGATAGGAGAGTGATTGCTCAGGGCATCAGCCAGGATGCCTGCAGACTGGATATTACAGGGGTTAGTCACTAGAGCCCAATCTAGGATGGAGTGATTTCCTGTTTTGTGGTTCAGTCTGGTGGGTTCAGAAATTACCTGTACAAGGTTAGCATTTTGTATCAGGCCCAATAGGGACTGGGTGCAGTCCTGGGCCCAGTTCAGGTTGAAGTCTCCCAGTAAGAGGTGTTCAGTGGTGACGTATTTGACTGTGTCCTGGAGGATTGCCTCCAGGGCTTGATGAGCGATCTTAGGAGGGATGTATATGCACCCTATGGTGAGGTGCTTACTGGAGCCCAGGGTGAGGCATACGAAGACTGATTCGCTGCCAGTTGTGTCATTGTGGTGCAGGATAACCTCTGTTGAATCCAGGGTATCTTTTACATAAATGAGTACCCCCCCTCTTTTGTTGTTCCTGTCTTTCCGGTAGGAGTGGTACCCAGGGGCAGCAACCTCATGAGGGAGGATGTGGGATTTGAGCCAAGTCTCTGACACAGCCAGGATATCTGTCTTGTAAAGATCCAGCCAGGCTTGCACTTTCTGCATCTTGTGTCGCAGGCTACACGTATTCATGTGCATGATCCGCAGGCCCTTTGAGTACACCCACTGAGGGTCCTGCGGGGAGGCTATCAGGAGATTGCCAGTAGTGTGGCCTGGGTGCTGATGGATGTCTCCTGTCAGGAGCAGCAGGGCTCCAAAGAGGCATAGTGAGGTGGGGTTAAGGAATGTGAATAACCCTCTATAGCGAGACCTCCTTACATAGTTGGTGATGGAGTACCAAGCGCCATTTTTAGTGAGTTTTGAGGTCATCAGTAAGGACTAGAAGCTGCCTTGGTAGGTGATTTGTTCGAAGAAGTAAGGGAGGGTATTGGGTTGCTGGGGGTTGTGTAGGTTTGGGTCACCTGCGCTAATGAGTCCATCCACCCAGAGGAGGGACAGGATGTACATGGTAGCAAGCAGTAGTCCTCTATTGGGCAGGTAGTGACCGAGTGTGCCAGGCATTGATACCATGTTTTATAATTAATGTGGACCCTTTGAGTAGTGGGGACCTTGGGGTTACAGAGCCTGGAGTTGTGGTGTATCCACAATTGGCTGTTTTAGAACACTGCAGCTAGCTGGGTCCTGAATCACTGAGCCTGGCTTGTTAGCTATTTGCTTTATGTCTCTGTTGGGTACTTATCGTACATGACCACAGTAAGAGGATAACTTCCATCTAGCTAGCATCGGGTCATTTAGTTCCCACATTAAACAGAGTAGGTCATTTACACCATTAGCTTTGGACAATTGCACTAATTCACTAATTGCACAAATTCATAGTGCTGTGATCTATCTAACTGTATTTAGAGTATTTGCCCTAATACATAACACAGTGCTTTATCTATAAGTAGTCAGTTACATAGCAAAGCTGCCCTCATTTACCTATCTAACTGTATTCAGAGTATTTGCTCTAATACATAGCACAGTGATCTATCTACAAGGTGTTGGTTACATAGCAAAGCTGCCCTCATTTACAGTGGACTTGTAGTTCTGGCAAACAATTTGTATAGTGTTGACACCTGGGATTAAGTACAAAGGTTGTCCGGTGCCAGTGGGTTACCACCTAGCCTCCCCAGTTACCCTTCGGGAGGAGACACTGGAGGGCTGTCTGAGAGGGGTGCAATGGCACCTGCATGTGAGAGATGAGAGGGAGAGTTGCCGCCTGTCACCAATCCCCCCTGGCCCTGGGCAGTAGGTGGGCGTGGTAACTGGGCATTTAATGGGAGGAAGGAGCGGGGTGGGTGGGTGGGAAGAAAACTCAAGTAAAGTTTAACAGTTCCATCTGCTGCTGCTGCAAAAATTCAGACCACTTTAGCAGCTTCTTCTGCTGCTGTTCAGGCTGTTTGGAGGGAAATTTCCTCAGAGGGTCCAGTTTCGTCAGGAGAGATCTGCCCAGCTTTCAGCAGATTGCCAGCACCTCAACCCCAAGGTGCTCCGATTCTTTGTCTGGTCATGGCAGGGGGGCACGATCAGTGAGAACAGCCCACACCTTTCCTGAGGTAATCTGCTGCAGTCCCAAGAGAGTAGTTGGAAGTCCGTGCTCGAGACACAGCCTTTTGTCCAGGCTGCTCGAGCATCATATAAGTTCAGTCATGACTGAGGGGTGGGTGCTAGGCAGGCAGGAGTGAAAGGGATAGTAATACGTGTGACTAGGGCCTTGTAGGTTGCCAGGACTGAAGGCGATAATATAGTTGTAGATTGCAATGTAGACTGGCTGTATAAAGCCATTCCCCTGCCCCTGTCCTGCCCTGTCTTGCCTGTAGAGGGAGTAGCCAGGAATTACAATGGAGTTGTCATGGATTTTGCTTGTGAGCCGTGTCTCAGTTATAATTAAAATGTAAGAAGTGTAGGAGACCATGAGGGTTTGGATGAGGTCAATTTTGCATAGCTGGCTGCAGATCTTCAGGTGAATGAGTTTAAGCCCATTAGGGAACGCCAAGGAGGTTGGGGGGACTGGGTACATTTGAGTTAGGGGAGGTGGCTGGAGAGGATAAAGAAGGTGGGCCAGGGTTAGGGTGGATGTTTCTTGATGAGAAAAGCAGGATGGCTAAGATGAGGTAGCTTAATTTAGGACATTTATATTGTAACTTTGAGTTTGGGGGTGAGGAAGATGGAGGGTAGGACAGAAGGAGATTGTGAGATGAAAATAGGCAAGATAACTAGTAGGAGGAAAGAGAGGTGGGGGAGGAAATTATGACCAGAATTCAGATTGGGCAGTGGTAGTAATTGCAAGGATGAATGAGGTAGCAGGAGAGAAGGGAGGAATAGCAGAGGGTGTACTGGGGTGGGAGAGGTGGAGGCTGTTTGGTTGCGGTGGAGGGGCAGGATGGGGAGAGGGGTGTTGTGAACTCCCAGAGTGGCTCCACAATGCCCTTCCCTCCCATCCCACCCCACTGGCGGCGGAGCAACCCTCCAGTCCTGTCTGTGCCCCGACATAGCTCAAAGAGCTCAATGAATGGGGGTGAGCTGATAATGAATGAGCACATGCTTATACAAGCATGCACTCATTCATGGACAGCTCAATCAGGTGGCTGGTGAGATGAAGAGGTGAAGAGGGAGGGAGGGCTGTGCTGGTCGCCCACTCGGGTAGGGGTGGGGGAGAGTGAGGTGGACAGCTCGTGTAGGTGTGGAAGAACCACTAGACACCAGGGAATTTAATTTGTTCTTTAGGTTGGTGATCAGGGAGGGGACAGTTACAGAAAAGTGAATTTAATACAATGGCTCATTGGCAATCGACTATTGGTGGTGGTGGTGGGGCAACACTAGACACCAGGGAATTTAATTTGTTCTTTGGGCTGGTGATTGCTGGGTGGGGGGGGGGCATTAGACATCAGGGAATTTAATACAATAGGCCCGTAAGAACTCCCTTTTAATGCATCAGTCAGAAAGATTTTTTTTCTTTTAGCCTGGGATACATAATAGTTATTAATTTTAAGGAGTAGTTCAACATTTTAAGTAAAGTTGGAGTGGCTGTAGGAAGTCTTTGTAGTCATCTTATAGTCCATATCAACTGAGTGGGGAGGGGGGACAACTAGGCACCAGGGAATTTAACTACATTTGTTCATACCAGGGAATTGCTGATGATGGGCTGACGGTCAGCTTAGCAAACCAAAGTTCACAGAAATAACAAAGAGTTCAAGGGTGTTCTTGACCCTATGAATTAATGGGATTTGGCCTTTTTTGTATTAATATTGAACAAAACTCGCAGCTCTAATGTACATACAGTTTGCTATCAGAAGCCATGCCATAAATATAGGGCTAACATTTGTACTGCAACACTATTGGGGACCATGTTAAATGATACCAGCTTTAGGAAACACAATCCACTCTGTATCCCCTGTAGTATCCTGTGGGTGTGAAAGTCTAATTGTGCAACTGTGGCTACAACAAAAAACATTTTCTTCTTCGGAGCCAGCAAACCTTTCTTGAATTGGCAGAATCAGAATGTGTGTTTTTTTTTGGGGGTGATTAAGAAAATAGATATAGTACTCAGTATGCAATAAAATACACGTACTGTATATGGCTGGTACATAATGGTTAGTGCAGAGCGAACATAAAGTACTCAAACCCTATCCCTACCCAGCATTTCAGTGCAGTGGAGTGGTTTGTTATTTTTTGAAATAATACAGATCAAGGATAAGAAGATTAGATAAAATCTACTGTTATTTCTTTGCAGCAATACACTGTTACACAACCAGATCTAATTATTGTAAACTGGCATTTTAAAATGCTGCGTATTTATTTAGTAAACGAATATGTGTCATTGTAAAATGTCAGCTTACAATGAGAGCTTGTGCTATAAAAGTGTATTCATGCAAAGAAATAGTTGGATTCTATGTACATTGCGTATGTGGTAAGGTGCTGCTTGGCTCCATACCATTCTGTTGGTGAGATTTACTCTGTGGTACTCCAATCATAATTTTTTTAGGTATCTAAGCAAAAGAAAAAAAGAAGAATACCAGGGAAGGGATTGTAAGGTTAACAAGGGAAGGAAGGACTGTGCAGAAGAGGAACAAGAAAGGCAGGCATCCTGCACAAATAAGTTTTGTTGAGTGTTTACAGAGGAAAGAGACAGGGAGGAGGCCACAAAAATGTAACAGAACCATTGGAGGGAGGTGGACACTAGTCTGTTTTCAGAGGACAGAGTCCTGAAGGGACTTGCAAATCTGAAAGCGGACAAAGCAATGGGGCCAGACAGGGTCCATCCAAGGGTATTGAGGAATCTAAAGGAGGTACTGGCTGCACCTCTGATGGCCCTATTTAGCAGCTCATTGGACACAGGAGTGGTCCCGGAGGACTGAAAGGGGGCAGATGGAGTCCCACTTCACAAAGTGGTAGCAGGGAAGATGCTAACAATTATAGGCCAATGAGCCTGACTTTGGTCATGGGAAGGTTAATGGAATCACTGCTGAAAGAAAGGATTGTGGAATATCTTAAATCCAGTGGGTTAGAAAACCAAAGGCAGCATGGATTCTTGAGGGGGGGGTCATGTTTTTTAATTTTAATTTTTTATTTTAGTGTTTGGTAACCGGGTAAGGCCCACTAGGCACAAGTGCCTGTTTTCAGGGGCGATCTGGGAGCACTGGGCAGTTAAATGACTTGCTCAGAGTCACACAGTATGCAAGTGGAGGTTGTGAGAATCAAACTCAGGTCTAGTCTGCTGCATGTACCAAGCTCATTCACACCTCGTTCCTCTAACCTCTAGACTATACTGCCAGCCCAACTGTCAAATGAATCTGATAGTTCTTTCACTGGGTGACCAAGGAACTAGAACAGAGTAGAGTGGTGGGCATAGCCTACCTATATTTTAATAAGGCATTCACCACTGTTTCACATAGGAGACTAGTAGGCAAGCTGGGTAGCTTAGGAGTGGGTCTGAAGGTGGTAAACTGGGTAAGAAATTGTTTAAGGAATAGGCAGCAGAGAGTGGTGGTAAACAGTGTGCACTCAGAGGAAGGGAGGGTGACCAATGGGTGTCTCAAGGATCAGTGCTGAAACCTATCCTTTTTAATGTCTTTATAAGTAACATTGTAGAGGACCTGGAAGGGAAAGCCTGCCTGTTTGCAGGTAACACCAAACTTTGCAATAGTGTGGACACTCTAGGGGGACTGGAAAGGATGAGCCATGACCTCAGAGAACTTAAGGAGCTGTCAAAGGTATGGCAGATGGGTTTCAATGTGAAAAGTACAAAATAATGCACTTTGGGCACAGAAACTCAGGGGCAGAGTACAAAATGGGTGGGGTGGGGTGGTACTGATGATCACCAAGCAGGAAAGAGATCTGGGGGTGATTATATTGGATGATCTAAAGGTGGTCAGGTAGTGTGAAAAGGCAGCTGGGAGGGCAAATGGGATGCTGGGGTGCATAGGGAGGGGTTTCATCAACAGAAAGAGGGAAGTGGTGTTGCCTTTGTATAGATCACTGCTAAGACCCCACCGAGAGTACTGTGTCCAGTTCTGGAGACCACATATCAGAAGAGTTATAGACAGAGTGTAGACGGTCCACAGGAGGGCAACTAAAATGGTGCAGGGTCTGTATCAAAAGTCCTATGAGGAGATATTAAAGTACCTAAATTTGTGTACTCTGAAAGAGAGGAGGAGGAGGAAGATATGATAGAGACCTTTAAATAACTCACAGGGGTGAACAAAAGCGTCATGCTTGAGATGCAAAGTGCCACGGGATTTTCTCACCTGGTCTCTCTTACGCTGTTCTGTTTGTTAGCTTAATAAATGTATCTTTGGTGAGTTTAAGAAGTCTACAATTGCCTCTTCACTAATTTCAGTGCAGGACTGGTGCGACGTGTTTCGTGCTTTTTCAGTGTGGACTGTTTTTGCCAGCACCTCCCAGTTTTAGCGAGTGCAGTGTGTTCTTTGTTTGTGTGTGAACAAAGCACAAGAGGAAAGTATCTTTCAGAAAAAAGGTGCTCAAGGACAAGAAGCTGGAGGCACTAGATTCATGAGAGATGTGAGGAAGTACTTCTACACAAAAAGACTAGTGGATTCCTGAAACAGTCTTCCAGTGGAGTGGTGGGGGCAAAAACAGAGGTGGGATTTAGGAATGCATGTGATAGGCATAAGAGAATCTTAGGGAAAAGGAAGGGGGGTGAATAGGCCAGAGATCAGTCAGGATCTGCGGTGATACTATACACAGAGACAAAATGGGCAGACTAGGTGGGCCAAGTGGTCCTTATCTGCCTGCAAATTTTATGTTCCTATGTGTCTATGTTTCTGTGTTTCCATTAGGAAACTTCTGTTTCCAATTTGTTCACAGAAAAAGACAAAGCCTAGCAGGGATGACTGCAAGAACTCCCTACTGATGCCTCTTAATGTTTTTACAGTCAGACAGATTTTTCTTTTAGTCTGGAATACATAATAATTATTAATTTTAGGGATAATTCTAGGGGGTAGTTAAAAATATTCAGGAAAGTTGGAGTGGCTGTAGGAAGTCTTTGTAGTCATCCTAAAGTCCATATACCACCCACCACCAAAAAAAGTTACACTATCATCCATCTCCATACTCTGCAATCTGGGTTAAATAGTTCAATCACATGCTGCAAAAAGCATATGCATCAGCTTCTACTGAAATCCTTGAAAATACTCAGTTTGCCATTGCTTTTTTTTAGTTTGCTTATCTGTTTTGATGAAGCAATATGAAATAAAACAATACACAAATAGGATGCTCAATCTGGCATGTAATATTTAGCACTGAGCAGGTGAAATTAAAACAATAGCTAAGTATAAGTAACAACTACAGTATACTACACTACAGTCCACTGCTTGTTTGGGTAGCAAGAGCTTTCAGAATTAGTGCCTGTGGAGGCGTGGAATGATAATTGTGAGTTTCTTACTTTGATTTGCTGCTCTCTCTAGAAAGGCTTCAAGACTCATAAATACATTGATTTAAATTACAATGGGCAGTTCTAATGGTGACAAAAAAAAAAAAAAACAGACCTGCACATTCCACCTGTTGACTAAAGAAAGCTACAAATACTTTTTTGTAACACTTGTACAATTGTGTTGCCTCATAAATTTAATATAAAGTCTAATAGTGCCACAGTACAATTTCCTCAAACATTTTGCTACCACAATATAAATTACAGGAGCTGCTCACAAGTACAGCATAGAAAAAAGCTTGGTTATTTTGAGATGTGAGGAAATGAAAGATGTGCAGGCTATTGATAAATCCTAACTTGAGCTGAAAAAGACAGAAAGGTGTTTATTAAAATTTCAAACCTGCCTAATTGGGGAAAAAACCCTATTAAGCTCCCCCCATCTCCAATCCCTGCTACATACATCTGTTAACTACCACACTACTAGGAGTGTAACAAGAAATAACCTGTATGTCCCGTGTTGTTGGACCAGTCAAGCCATGAGAGCCTTCCCTTACCAAGCTCCAACCTGGCTAAATGAACTCCCACCACAGAGATGGAAATACCCAAACTGAGTCATTTTAAATTGTCCCTAAAAATTACATAGCTCAACAATACTTATGCCTGTGCAATCAATAGTCAGCCATTGCTGTACTACTTGGCATGCTTAAATATTGTAGACAAAGTTGCATTACTGCAACTGCCCTAAGCTCTAACCATGGACAGTGCAATGCCTGCTGCACCTTGTGTCATACTTGTTTATAAGCACTTGTTCACTAAGTTTATGACTTGAACAACTAAACTGTAAATATTCTTTAGCACCTTGCATGGTCCTTCCCACCTGTATGTCTGACGTGGAACCTTTTAAACAAACTCTGCTCAAAGGTGTTACTTTGAATATTCCAATAAAAAAACACATTTGCTGCATCTTATAAATATTACAACTCTGTTCTCTGTTTCCTAACACATTAGATTATTTCAGGCAAATTCAGATTCTAATAATCTCCCTACCTGTCACATGCAAAGGAAAACTCCCATTCATGCATTTCGTATATCATAACCACTTACATTGCTCGGAAATTCAGTGTGACATAGCAGTAGCAAGAAACATCTCTTGGCAAAGTGCATATGCACATAACATTGAGATGCTCTACTGTCATCACTGTGACACTGTTCCTGTTTGGAATGCTGGGACTCTTAACATTTGAATGAAGTAGTTCAGTATAGATCCAGTAACAAATGATTTGATACCTTTTATTGGACCGACATGGATGTTACAGAAAAGAACAAAGTGCTCTAGCTTTCAAACCTACCCGGTCCTTCTTCAGAAGCTTTATGGCAGTTATTTTGAAAATCCCATACTATTAACATTAGATTATGTTGAAAAAACAGAAATAATTCTCATTGGTTTAACATATACATTTAAAACATAACAGAAGATTATGTCAGAGAAGCTAATTAACACCAGTCTGCTTCTAACTGAGGAGCCTCTGGTTGTTGAGAATTCTGGATAACCTTTGCCGTTCTGAGGCTCCTCAGTTAGAAGTCAAAAGCTAGAGCACTTTGTTCTTTTCTGTAACATCCATGTTGGTCCAATAAAAGGTATCAAATCATTTGTTTCTGGTCTGTTCTTAAAAGGACCAATAAGGCACCTACATTTTTTTGTACTGCAGTATAGTAATTTACAGACTCTTCAACCTTCCCTTCAGCGGAGTGAGTAGTGTCACTTTTTCTATAGTTGATTGATGTTACTTGAGGCACCACCAGCACCTAGTTGTTGCCTTCTTTGCTTCTCTTTTATCCAAGACTTGTTGATTTTTAACATTTTCCTTTCTGTTTTATAAATGTATAGTGTTTCTTTATGTGTATGTTTTTTTCTGCTACTTTTGGATGATTGAGTGGTGTGCAATGCATGATGCCCATAACATTTTTGCATGTGTCAATACATCAGTGCATTTGGATGCTTAACTGTGCTGTGGTTCCTGAGGTAGTAGCAGGCAGTTATTGTGAGCAGGGGTGGCTATTTGCAAAGCTGTGGAGTGGAGTGGAGTCTGCATGTTGGTAAGAGGAGCAGGGACGTGGTGGTTAGAATAGGAGCCAAGGAAGCAGCTGAAGGTACGAAGAGTCATTTACTTGCAGCTGCTAAGGAGGGATACATTTCAGCAAAGCTGTTAATAGTTGATAGTGAGTTATGTATGCTTAATGTCTGGGGGTCAGTCATTTATGTTGTTTAAATGACATTATAGTAAAGGAAGAAAACAAAAGTACTGTATTGGAGTTAGAACTGAACTGAAACTAATGGGTGGGAGCCAGCACACAAGTGAACTTTTTTAAGTTCTTGAATTAGAACTGTGCTGCTCATGATGCTGGCTTCCGCCAGTCAGCACCTATAGTGAGAATATTGTGATATTCTCATCTATGTTTGGAGGGAGCAAAAATATCACTGATAAGTGCCAATTATTACTCTTGCAAGCACTAGATAAATATCTATATCTATATTTGTATCTATAACTTTAGCAAAATATATCTATAGCTTTGGCAAAAAAAAAAAAAACAACTATGGTAATGATCATTAGGGTTGCTATCACACCAAGGTTGAAAATGAACTATTAAGGTTGCAAACACAATGCCCACAATGTTTAAAATGTCCTATTAGGGTTCTTATGTCCAACTCCCACCCTCTGTACCACATCCCCTGACCTCATGACCCAAGGACAATCTATAGGTGCAAGGCCATAGATCAATGGTATGATATAGTACCTCATACAGGGTCAACATATTAAAATTGGTATGTAGCAACCCTGATCCTTACTCCCTCCCCTACCTTCATGATCAACGGGCAAAGTACATGTCAGGAGTTATGCCACACACAGGTCTGCTGCTTTATGCATATTATAGATTTATAATTAGAATACTCTTTGGATGCATACCTGCAAAGGTTTACATTCATTAAAACCTGTGCCTTACTTAGCACACAATATTGTACACCCTCCACAAAGCAGAAGAATTGTCACAAATTTTTCAAAGTACTATACACATTGCATAGTTGTGAGTTGCTTTATTTAAGACACATACTGAACTTAGAAGTAGATGAAGCAAGTTCTGTGTTTGTGACATGTATACTATTTTATGCAAGGTCTTGTTGTAGCTGAATAAACAACTCCCCAACACAGCCTTGTAAGATGGCGGTAGACCGACAGCTTGTCCTTGTGTCACAACTATGGTAAAAGAAATCAGTTTGAGATCTGGAGGTTAGTACAATTAGTAGGTTTCAAAATGTGTTAGCCAACTCAATAGTTTTAGTAACCATCAGAAATCACTTCATGGGCAGGTAGTCATTTGGATAGTAAGTATCAAAATGTGGTAGCCAAACCAACTGATTTTCTAGCTGTTGGCCACCTGGTTAACTGATTTGTCTTACTGTAGTCACAAGGGCAGGAGAGGGGTTGGAGATTAGGGTTGCTACAGTATGTATAAATTTTAATATTTTGGCCCTGTATGAGGTATCACACCATTGATATATGGCCTGGTACATATAGAGTATCATTGGCTATGAGGGTAGGTGACATGGTGGGATGGGTGGGTGGAGTTAGACATCATAACCATAATAACCCATTTCCAAACTTGTGGGCATTGTGGTTAGCACCCTAATAGTTTATTTCAAACCTTGGCACATTTTGCATTTTGTGCGGCAGCAACCCTGATGAGCATTAATATTGTTTTTTGCTACAGATTTCCTTACTTTTTAACAAAGTTGTGTAGTAACTTCATTTGCTTATCCCTTTGAAACCCTGTAAAAAGTTAGAAAGACTTCTGCAGAGGTAATACAGAAATCCATCCATGGACTGTTATGTACCGTAATCCCCTGCTCCCACAGGCTATGGGACCATTTTGGCATACTAACTGAAAGCCAAGTGCCCCAACAGATTTTCTTAACACCACCCTGCCACAATCCCACATTCTCCCACCCTTGCACAATATAATCAAGCCCCTCATTTCTGAACAAAAGCAAACTCCCAACTCAACACGCCCAGTAGCCCTCACCTTCCTCCTTCCCTTTTGCCTTATAATAAAATATTATAGTTGAAGCGTAGTGATTGACTGATGCACATTGTCAGAAGCCTTCATTTTCTCCCCATCTCTCCCTCTGGTGTAGCATAACTTATGTGCACTTTTCAAGGGGTCTATGTTAATTTGCGCCTGACAATACACTCTGTGACAACTAGCTCCTGATGACAGGACTCCTGGACAATTCGCTACTGCCACTCCCACACCACATCAATTGGATCCTGCTCCTGCTCCCGCTCCCCATCCCTCATTGCATCAGTTATTAGTACAACATTGGACAACATACACATAAATGGGGTAGCGCACTGTTTCCAGTATTAAATAGCTAACAGATACTCACTAACTGAGATTTTAACTTTGATTTCAACATATTGCCTTGAATAAAGCTGAAGTTTTAATGAATTTAGAATGCTCAATGAAACTGGACTTGCCACCATGGTTGCAGGACCCTAGGCCACACCCATGCTGGAAGTAGAAAAGGTAAATGATTCCCTAATTTATTTTTAAATTTTAAAGCATATGCAATATGAATAATGCTCAGTGATTTAATTTCTGTAAGCAAAATGAAGCAGGTTGCAACAGTAGCTATAGCAATATTGATTGGAATTCTAGCTCAGGAGTGCGGCTGGTAAGCAGAGTGCTGGGGAGCTAAATGAAGCAGATCGATTGGTATTCTTGACTTGACAGTGCCTGATAAGAAATTTTGACAGATCAGTAGGAGCGGGAGTGAAAAGATGCAGAGAGCGTGGGGGAGGGAGTGAAATTAACCAGAGTGAACTGTCGGGAGCAGGTTTACGGGGGAACAAATTGCCAGGAGCGAATTGTCATGCTCCCTTTATCAAGTGCTTGCAAAATAGAAAAATGATCATACTGCAAATCTTTATATTCTGAGTACAAAAACATTTGCATTTTGAATACATTTTGCAAAAAAAAAGTGTAAAGTGTTGCTTTGTGAGCATTTTTAATTTTAATTTTAATTAATAATTAGTTTATTTAAACAACAAACCACATTGTCTACCTTGTAGTACCCTCCTTCACAAACACTTAACTATCATCCTCTACTTTTAAGTTTTTAAAAAGCTACATTAGCTTAAAATGTTTGCTTGTGTAGAACTTTAACATGGGAGATAGTGTCCATGTAGTTTTATTTGGTTTACTTGGTTAATGTCAGACATAAAAAGGCTTACATCCATCTCAAATGTCTCCCACGACCATGTAGGTGAATCAATGCCAATGACATAGCTTTTAATCGAGGAATAATCTCCATTGTTCTGTGCTGAACTTTTACCAGAAGATCAATATCTTGTTTTAGGTAGGGATTCCAAAATGAAGAACAGTAGTCCAAGTGTGGATGTATATAGGATCTGGAAATAGGCAGGATAACTTGTTAATTCTTGTTAGTAAAGGATTTCTTTACACTATTAAGAATTCTATTCAATGTTAGAGCTGTTTTTCACACTGATCGCTAGTGGACAGCTGGTTATTAATTATTATGCTAAGATCCCATTCTTTAACTACACTTTTTAGGGTGATATCATGTAAGGAATATGAGTAAGTACGATTATTCTTACCAAAATGGAGTACAACATATCTGTCAACATTAAACTCCATTTTATTTCTTATTGCCCATAATTCTATTTCTTTTAGATCACTCACCAAAGAGACATAACTACTCATTGTATTAACTGGGCCTCCAAGTTTGGTGTCATCAGCAAATCTGATAAGAGAATTACTTAGGTTATAGTTGATATTAGTAAAGATATCAGTAATGAAAAGCTTAAATAGAGCTGGGACAAGTACTGACCCTTGAGGTACACCACTTGAGACAGAATCTAGGTCAGACAATGTTCCATTAATACGTACATATTCTATCCTATCAGACAGCCAGTTATGAACCCAATTTACTATCTGTTGACTTATGCCCATATTGGTTCATTTCAGGACTGAATCTGTGTGTGGGACTTTGTCAAAAGCCTTTGCAAAGTCTAGAATTATAACCCCAAAGGGGATATTATTATCAAGATTTTCACTTATGGTGTTATAAAAGGAAATTAAGTTAGTAGTATAGGAATAACCTCCAGTAAAACCATGTTGTTTATTGTCCATAAGGTTTTTATTAATAATTTCCTCATTGATTCTTGTTTTAATTAGCCTTCTCATAATCTTGCATCAGATTGGTGTGCGACTAATAGGTCTGTAGTTACTAAACAATGTCTTATTACCCTTTTTATAAATAGGATTAACATATCCTCCTTCCAGTCATGAGGAACCACTCCACTAGCTATTGACTTATTATAAAGAATGGACAATGGAAGGGTTAGACAACATGATAGTTGTTGTAGTAATCTAACTGAGATATTATCAATACCAGGTGATGAGTTTGGTTTTAGTCTGTTAATTTCCATCTCAATTTCCCAATTATTAAATGTAATCTAGTTGCTAGGGTTATAGTTATAGTTTTGGGAGGTGCTATTTGTTCCTTGGGATTGAAGACAATGGAAAAATATTCATTAAATGTGTTGGCAATTTATTTATTTTCATTTGTGATATTACCATTTATGAATATAGATCCAACACTGCAGTTGGTTTTGGAAATAGTATTAATGTAGGAATAGAATAACTTCTGGTTATCTTTAGTGTGGGAAAGCTTGAACTCAAGTTACTTTTAGCTTTCTTGATCATGGATTTAAGTAATCTCTGTTGAGTCTTGTAATTATGTAAATTAGAGGCTGATCCATGTTTTTTTCAGTTTTTTAAAGGCTATTTCCTTTCTTTTAATTAGTATTTTTAAGGAATTGGTGAACCAAATAGGGACCTGCCCCTTGTGATTATATTTGTTCCTAACAGGCACATATTTATTTTCTATATTGTGAGTATAATATTTAAAGAAGGGCCAAGCTTTATCATCTGTAAGAGTACTAAAAATGGTCTCCCAGTTGACATTACCAACCTCCTCCCTGATACTAGTTAGGTCTGCCTTCAAATAGTCTTCAATAACAACAGATCTTTGAGGTCTAGGCTTGCATAAGAATGCCGAAAAGAGCACACAGTTCTGATCACTTGAACCTAAAGGGGACATAATGCTGACTTCAGAAATAACATTGTCCAGATTAGTGAGTACTAGATCCAATATATTGATATTTCTAGTAGGATTAGTGACCAGTTGTGTTACACCTAGAACAGAAACAGTATTAATAAAGTTATTTTCCATTAGGGTTTTACCAATTAGGTCCTCCCAATAAATAGTAGGAAAGTTAAAGTCACCTACAAGGATAACATCCCCAACAGATGAAACAGATTCAATTTCCCTAATAATTTTATCATTAAGATCCTTATCAGAATTAGGGGGTCTGTAATATGCACCAAAAAGATCTTTGTCTACCTGAATAGTTATGTTAGATCCAAACACTTTCTGTTACATTGTGTGAAAGCTCAGGTAAGGACACTAAGTGGCAATCAATATTATCCTTAACATAAATACATACACCACCACCCTTTTTATCAACTTGGTTATTATGAAATAGTTAGTACCCCTTGATGTTTGAAATCCAGCTACTAGAGTCATTCCACCAAGTCTCAATTACTGTGACAATATCTAGGTGATACCTATTCATTAACAATTATAATTCAGCAACTTAAGTTGCATTCAAACATCTTGCATTTATTAACATAAAATTGCTATGGTTAGAGTTGGTACGTTGCATGGAGTCACCAGTGTTATGGTGGGTGACTGAACCCAAATGCCCCCGCCAATCAGTTTAAACGGTTGTTAATGGTTGTGAGTATTTGTTTTCCAAACAGCAAACTTCCCCTACAACTCAGGTGCAAACCATCCCATGAATATAAACCATGATTATTATGAAATGAGGTATGCATTTATAGCCTTTTGTTAGTGTCCATTTCCTAAGCCAGTCAGTAATAATTTTTATTTTTACATTTTTGTCAGTTCCTGCCTGACCTTGGAACAGGTAGGAGAAGTATATTTCACAACCCTTTTGTTCTAGTTTATTACTAATGTCAATATATTCCTGCTTGATGTCATCCAATGACATCTTGTTTACATTATTGGTACCGGCATGAATTATGATAGTTGGGTGGTGCCCAGTTTTAGCTATTTTTCTGTGATTTTTTTTAATACGCTTGTGCGACCATTAGACACAATTAACTTAAGAATGAATTTTTTGTTAACGAAATACCACAAGGGACCTATTCCAATATGATATCTACAAAACCTATAAATTTCATAGCTCCACAGTAAGCTGTTTTTTATTTACCTGAGCACAACAATTTAGATAGCAAATCAAACAAAAATATGTAATTTCAGCCCTTTATATCTTCAAAGTACACATGTGTTGCTCATGACAGTCAGAGGGTTAAGAGACCATGAAACTCAGAAGGTGCACACCGAATTTTACATTCCTCAGGTCTAACTCAGCTGAAATAAGACAGTCTGAAAATAGCAAGGTTTAATGAAACACTAACATAACCCAGTACAAATGGTTGAAAAACCAACAAGAGGAAAACGAATGTTGGACTTAACTATAACTAACGTTCATGGAACAAACAACAAATGTGAAATTTAGGAACCATTAGCATCAAGTGACCATGCTATGATTACAATTACTATGGATTTTAGATCTTGATAATATTATTAACAATCACATATTATACAACTATAAGGCTTATAACGAAATAATCAAAACAATGACTTTATGGCATTGGGAGGAGAAGTTCCGGAACAAATCAGTCAATGAAAAATGGGATATACTTAAGACCAAAATGAAATCCTTAGAACACAAATGAATCTCAAGTAAAACCAAATACAACAAAGGGGGGGGAACAAATTTGATGAATAAAAATAATAGACAGATTGTTGGCTAGGAAAAACAAATGTACAAACTGTGGACAGAAAATAATATTGCAGCAGACAAGGTCTGGTAGAAGGGAATGGTCAAAAAATGCAAATATTCTATAAGAAAGAGTAAGAGATCCTATGAATGTTGGTTAGCAAGGAATATAAAACTCATTGGGTCTGATTCTCAAAAAGCTAGTGTTAGCCAAAGGTGGCTTGCACCGATTGCCGATGCCCCGGGAACCCTGCACCCAATTCTCAATCAGGTAGGGTAACAGAAGATAAGTCCTGTGGCTTGTGGCAACCTTGGTCCAGTACCAAACAGCAGTCACATGGTGAAGGTGTGTCGCAAGCCATGATGCGGCTGTGCAGCAAAAGTACCATGGACAGAGGTCCTTGGTGGGTAGTGCCCCCCACAGCCATGATCCCAGATCATCATTTTGTAAATTTATAAAGTGCCCTGCTGGTCTAGTGCCCCCTCAGCCCTAGTCCCCAGTCAACATTATGTAAATTAATAAAGTGCCCTGGTAGTCTAGTGTCCTCCCCTCTCTGATCCTCCATTCAGTGAAAGTCAGTAATACGTGGTGGTCTAGTGGAACCCCCACCTGGCAGCACCCTACCACTCTGCTTCCTCATCCCATAACTCAGCCATCAACTGGCACAGCCCACTTCTCACCACCATGGCCAGCCACAGACTGAGCTCTGGATGAGTGCATACTGTATATAGTATGTGCTCAGTGAGCTGTCAATCACTGAGCATGTACTGTATACAGTACATGATCATTAAGAGCTCAGTTGGTAGCTGGCCGTGGTGGTGTGATGTGGGCTGTGCCAGTCACTGGCTGGGTTATGGAATGGGGGGCAGCGGGGTGGCAGGCCATTGCCGGGTGGATGGTCCACTAGACCACCAGGTAATTGTAATTTCACTGCACAAGAGATCGGGGCTGGAAAAGTGTAATAATGGGAGATCAGGGCTGGGGGTGGTGCACTAGACTATCAGGGCACTTTATTACTTTATATAATAGTGACTGGGGAATTGGGGCTGGGGGGGCACTAAACTACCAGGGCACTTTATTATTAATTTACAAAATGGTGACTGGCGATCGGGGATTGGGATGGTGGCATTTACTACAGGGGGATTGGGACCATGGTGGTACATTAATGCAACACCCAAGGGGCAACTAACTACACTTAGAATGATACGCCACCGGCTGGTCTAATGATATGATAGTTGTCCTCTGGGGGAGTTTTTAGAATACTAATTTAGGGGATGTGGCATCTTGTGTCTGCCACAAGCCCCAAACACTATGCCGCCGCCCATTTTTTTGCATAAGGCTAGCACAAGTCCCCTTTGCTGAATGCAGCCTACGTTTGCCACAAGCTGCTTTTGAGAATAGCTCTGGGCGCATTTTTTGACACTAAGTGTCACTTGCGTACTTTATGTTTGATGCAGGAACCTTGCATCATTCTAAGTGCTTTGAGAATCAGGCCATTGAAAGGAAATACACCTACTATTGGTCCATTAATACATAATGGAAGTATAATAGATTCAACTAGAGATATGAGAAATGTACTAAATGACTATTTTACCTCAATTTTCAATACACATACTGATATAAATATGCTAACAGAGCAATCCAAAGCTACATAAATTATAGCCAAAGATCTTTTTACAGAAGACAGAGTAAGAGAAGACATAAAGATGTTAGACCTCTATAAATCACCTGACAGTGATAAGCCACTATTTGTTATGAAACATAGCGAACTACATCTGTAGGCCAGTATGAAATATATTTAAGGCTTCCTTTTTGCAGAGAGAAATACCAGCGGATTGGAAACATGCAGTTGTGATACAAATCCACAAAAAAGGGAGTAAGAAACATGTATCAAATTATAGACCAAATAGCCCAACACCAGTATGAGGTAAAATCATGGAAAAATATTGAAACAACATATACAGAAAAAATTATCAGGGAAGGGAATATAGACCAAACTCAACAATGGAATTGAGAACAGATCATGTGTTACTAATGTATTTTCTTTCTGTGAGCCAATTAGTGAGTTAACCGACTGAAATATCCCTAGTGATATGATCTACCTTGATGTTACCAAGGCCTTCGATCGAGTACCACATAGGAGACTGATAGGGAAACTGGGATGTACAGGATTAGATACTAGGTTATTAAAGTGGATTGAAGAATGGCTGAATAGTAGGACATAGGTCGTAAGAATAGCAGATTCTGTATCCGACAGTATCAAAGTTACAAGTGGTGTGTCTTGAGGTTCAGTCTAGGGACCAACCCTGTTTATACTATATATATTTGATTTAAACATTGGAATCAAAAGCAACATAAAAGGTTTGCAGTTGATACTAAATTGGGGGGACCTTCACTATCTGATATGAACACATAAACAGTACAAGAAGATCTTGTCAAAATTCAAAACTGGGTGTACAGCTGGGGTATGACTTCAATATGGATATAAGTTGTGTCATGCACTATGGTAAACACAGACTCAGGAAACAATACTACTTGGGCAAAACTCGATTAGCCAGTATAATACAGGAAAGAAATCTGAGGATTATTATGCACCCTAATCTGTCATTCTCAACACATAATAAGCAAATCAGCAAAAAACACTCAGAATTATGGGTAATATAAATAGAAATTTCAGTAGTAGATATAGGACTATTCTTATGCCACTATACTGTACAAATCATTCATTAGGCCTCATCTAGACATTTGCTCACAGTTTTGGTCACCTACATGCAAGGGTCAGGTTGGAACATTAGAAAAGGCACAACGCAGACTAACTAAATGTATATGTGGATTGGAGGGCCTGCATTATAAAAAAAAGATTGGAATCCCTAGGGTTATACAACTTTGTTCAGAGGAGAAAGTGAGGTGACCTAAAGTATTATTACTATACAAAATACTTAGTGGCTAAAACTTATGTACAGAAATAGGTTTTGAATTTTAGGAGTATTCCTGTAATATGAGAGGCCATCAAATGAAATTACAAGACAGGAGGTTCAGAACTAAAATCAGAGAATCTTATTTTGCACAGAGACTGGTGGAATCTTGGAATGCATTGTCTAACGAGGTGGTCCAAGCCAAGGATATTGTGGAATTCAAAAGGTTGTTAGATACCCACATATTGATGACTTCAGAATATTTCACTGAGTAGTGGGAGAATTTAGTGTAGTGTGTACTGACCACCATTATTGCCCATGCTTAGAAAAGCGTGATTGAGTCTCAGCCTGATTTGAAGGTAATTAACATGAGTTTAGTAATCTATCTGACACATTTTAAGCACTGTGCTGCCAAAGTCAAAACAGCGATCCACACAGCTGTTTAATCATGTAGAACTAAATATTTTTGCATTTATTTTATTTTCAACTCAATGAGTGGCAAGTGATTCTTAAACTGTTTTCATGTAAACAGATACATAGATACATAGACAGTGTCAGCAGATAAGGGCTTACGTCCCACCCAGTTTGCCCATTTAAGCTTGTAAGTTCACTTTATGTTTTCCTAGAAGTCCATTGCCCCTTACCCCTGGTCTCCAGAATTCCTTTATTTCTATCCCATGCATTCTTAAACCCTGTGATTATTTCAGCCCCCATTACTTCCTCTGGTAGGGTGTTCCTCTTGTCCACCACCCGTTCTGTGAAGTAATTCTTCCTCATGTTTCTTCTGAATCGTCCTCCCTCCAACTTCATTCCATGCCCTGTAGTCATGAAACATCTTTTTCACTTAAAAGTAGTGTATTCCTGCTGGCCTGGTGGCGCTGAGGACTGAGGCACTGGACGCCTTACCTCGCGTCGCGCCGGCAACCCATGTTCAGGAATGGACATGGGTCGCCAGGGGTTGGCAGGGAGGAGAAGGATTGAGCGTCCCCAGGACTGCTCTCTTTCTCTGGGAGGGAGTTAGTAGGGCCGCGTTGCCTGCCCTAGCGAGCTGGGAGGTGGCACATCAGCTGTAATGAACTTGGGGAGGGACTGAGGCAGGTACTTGGCGAGGGTGTGCATGGGAGGCGTCTTGACGCCGATGCCGCCGGCGCCATTGTACGCCACAGCCTCTCAGGGGAAGAACCGGAAAAACAAGAAAATGGGAGTCCTCTGCAAGGATGACGATAGTCCCAACTGCAACAGGCCCGGAAAGGCACCTCTCTGAATACTCATCTGGTCTGGTGGGTTGAGTCGCTCCCCAACCCCTGCCACAAAGGGTAAATTGTGGGGTTCAGGGGAAGGGGCCTCATACCTGGTGTCTGTGTGGGGGGCAACGTCAGAGGGGCAGCAGAGGACTCCGAGGGGGAGAAAAATAGTAACTAAAAAAAAAAATAATGTATTCCTGCACCCTATTCCTCCCTGTAAAATACTTGTATGTCTATATCATATCCCCTCTCTCCCTCCTCTCCTCCAGGGAGTACATATTCAAGTCCTTCAACCTGTCCTCGTAGGACTTGTGATGCAATCCATGTACCATCTTTGTTGCCCTCCTCTGAACCTTTTCTGCCTGTCTACGTCCTTACGTAGGTAAGATCTCCAGTACTGTACACTGTACTCCAGGTGGGGCCTCGCTAGTGTCTTGTATAGTGGAATTATACCCTCCCTTTTCCTGCTGGTGATGCCCCTGCCTATGTATCTCAGCATCCTATTTGCTTTACCTGCTGCCTTGTTACACTGTTTCCCTACCTTGAGGTCATCAGAGATGATAACCCCAAGATCCCTTTCCTGCTTAGTGCATGCTATATCCTCACCCGCCCAACTGATATATTGTGCCAGGGTTTGTGCCCCATATGCATTATCTTGCACTTCTTTGCATTGAATTTCAGCTGCCAAACCCCTGACCATTCTTCAAGTTTCTGCAGGTCCCTTCTCATTCTGTCTACACTCTCTGGTGTGTCTACTCTGTTACAGAGCTTTGTGTAATCAGTGAACAGGGAAATTCTGCCTTCTAGGTCCTGCGCAATGTCACTGATGAAGATGTTGAATAGGTCCCAGCACTGATCCATGTGGTACTCCACTGGTCAGTCTTCCCTCTGTGGAGTGACAGCCATTTACCACCACCCTCTGTGTCCTGACGCCCAGCCGGTTGCCTAACCACCACATTACTGTCCTACCCACACCCATATTCCCCAGTTTGTATAATAGTCTTCTATGTGGCACAGTGTCAAAGGCCTTGCTGAAGTCCAAATAGGCCATATCCACTGCCCTTCCCTGATCCACCTCCCTAGTCACCCAGTCGAAAAATTCAATAAGGTTGGTCTGACATGACCTCCACCTGGTGAAACCATGCTGCCTTGGGTCCTGTAGTCCATTGATAACCAGATGTTCCACCAATTTCTCCTTCACTAGTGCTTCCATAATCTTCCCCACTACCAAGGTGAGGCTGACTGGTCTGTAGTTCCCCGCTTCCTCTTTGTTCCCACTTTTGTATAAGGGGACTTCATCTGCTATCCTCCAGTCTTTGGGTACCTCCCCTGTTTCCAGTGACCAGCTAAACAGGATTGCCAGAGGTTCAGCCACCACCTCTCTTAGTTCTTTAAGTACCCTCGGGTGCACCCCATCTGGCCCCATTGCTTTATCAACTCTTATTACTTCCAGTTTCTTCAGGACCCTTTCTCGTGTAAAGGGACTTGTGTCCATTTCTGCACCATTCCCACCCCTTGTACTCCCTTCAGACCCATTACCCTTCTCTTCGTCAGTAAAGACTGAGCAGAAATACCTGTTCAATATGTCAGCTTTACTGCTGTCATCCTCCAAGTGGCCCCCATCCTCCCTCTTCAATCTCACTATCCCTCCCTTTTCCTTTCTTTTTTCACTTATGTACCTGTAAAAGGTTTTGTCCCCTCTACTCACTGATTTTGCAATGTGCTCTTTTGTCTGAGCTTTGGCTTCCCTTACTGACCTCCCTGCCTCCCTTTGCTTCTCCTGGTACTTCTCCCTATCCCCTTCTGCCTGTGTCTTTTTGTATTGTCTGAATGCAATCTTTTTGGCTTTCAATTTCTCCGCTACCTCCTTGTAACCATAATGGCCTCCTCATCCTTTTTCCCTTGCTAACCTGCTTAATATTCACTATTTTATTTTATCAATAATTCACTAAAAATATAACCAACAGCTTAATCTGGTTCAAGGTCAGTTGGCATTCATCTGTATCCCCCTTCCCCGGGTCATGCCTGAAAATAGGCAGGATTTGTCTAGTGCACTTACCCGGTCAACAAAAACTAAATAAAAATAAATAATACATAATTCTGTTGCTCTTGTAATCCCTGTTTTAAATACTGTCCACTGTTCCTTAACCTCTGATTTCTGCCCCATTCCCCTTAATGCCTCTTTCAAGCATCTTCCCATTTTCCCAAAGTCTGTCCCCCTAAAATCCAGGATACATGTTTTTGTGTGGTTTGGTTCTGCTTCTTCTGTGATTTCAAACCACAATGATTGGTGGTCACTGTTCCCCAAGTGCTCCCCCACTGTTACCCCCATCACACTGTCCCTGTTTGTGAGCACAAGGTCCAGTAATGCCTTCTGCTGACTTGGTTCCATGACCAGTTGCTTGAAGAAGGTACCTTAAAGGAAGACCAGGATAAATCTGCTCCTAGTTCATGCTGCTACTAGGATGCTCCAGTCCATGTTTGGAACAGGATTCCCCTTTACCAACTGTAGCCCACTGTAACCAATTGCAACAGCACAGTCTGAGTTCCTCAGTACTGTACTGTATTTACAGTATTTTCTTACCGTAATTAGCTACCTGTTAACTGAAGCAAAGAAGGCTCCTAGAGTTTCTAGCATGGTTAGCTTTTGATGTGAGTCTTTCCCACTATTTATTGTCTGGGGAGTTGGAAAAGTAACTCATCTATACAGAGCAGACATTAAGTGTTAAAGATAGGGTGACATAGGGAGAAACTGGAAAATAATAACAAGCATTTGTCAATGCCGAATATTGTCTTGCTGCCATTGGCAGTGCAGGAGTTAGAGAGATGCAGCATAGGAATGGCAGTCAAGTATTGAACTGATGCCAACCCACCCCCACCCTGCAGAGAGTGACAGGCATTAGGGTGTCCCTTTGGGAGTTTGTTAGTGCAGTGCGGGAAAACATGCTGGGCAGGATGTGAAAAATGACAGCTGCACAGTTCATAAGGAGGTGTAATAAAATGCCAGTGCTGAAAATGTGGCATACAAATATACGGAATTTGCGGAGTTACAAGGGTGCATAAGAAATATGCAATGCACGCTTGCAGCACTGCCAGTTTATGGGCATTTGGCACCAAATTTTCAACACAGACATTTTAGAACCTCTGCTCATGTACAGTGTCACTGTCATTTCCTCAAAGTGTCCCAAGACGTGATTTCGCACAGCCACCACGCTATTCTGCGCCGGAAGTGCGGAAACACATTTTGGGCAGGATATGTGAAATGACGGCTATACTGTTCAAGAGGTGTGGAAAAATGGCAATGGTGAAAATCCAGAGTGAAAATATCACAAATGCACGATGGTATGAGCGTGCGTGCAATCTGCCAATGCACGCCGTAACACAGTCATTTTATGGAGTATCAGCTCCAAATTTTCAACATAGGCATTCTAGGAGCTCTGCTCATGAACTATGTCACTGTCATTTTTATGATCTAGCCCAAACACTGATTTCCCACAGTGACTGTGCTATTGCGCGCCAGAAGTGCGGAAACACATTTCGGGCAGGATGTGGAAAATGACAGCTGTACTGTTCACAAGGAGGTGAACAAAAATGCCAATGCTGAAAATCCGGCGTTAAAATATTGTGAATACGCAAAGTTACGAGTCTGGGTAGGAACTGCGCAATGCACGCTCGTAAAACAGGCATTTCTGGATTTTTTCCACCAAATTTGGAACATAGGCTTTTTGAGAGGCCACCTCATGATCACTGACACTGTCATTTCATTAATGGGTCCCGAAAGGTGATTTCACGTAGTGACTGTGAAATCACCTTTCAAGACTGATTAATGCCATGACAGTGATAGAATTCATGAGGAGGGGCCCCAAAAACCCCATGTTGAAAATTTGATGCCAAAATTCCAAGAATTGCCTGAGATATGCAGCAAAGCTGAAAAAACCCTATTCATTGCATTATACAGCTTACCGGCATTTCCTCAGTTCGCAGTCGGCTTTGAAGAGTGCAGGCGTGTTCCCGGTCCACGGAAGATCGTGTGGCCAGAGTCCTGAGGTAAGTATGGGGTGAGGGGGTGAGGGGCAGGGTGTGCAGTGGGTGGAGTGCGGGTGGGAGCATCTATACTCCGACGGTTTCGTTTGCAGGGGAAAAGAAAACCATCGTGGGACAGTTTCGTGTTACAGGGCATTTGGCATGCTGGGTGGGCTCCCAGCGTGCCACCTAAAATGGGTTTTCCGGGGGTGTCAGTAGCCGGCCGAAGTTGGGCACCCGTCGGCAAACAAAGCAGGGGAGGTGCTAGCCAAGGGTTGGGCACCCCCTCGGCATTCAACAGTTGGAGGTGATGCCGACGGGGTGGGCTCCCGTCAACACCTAAACATGGTGGTGGGTTGCTGACAGAAGTTGGGCACCCCGATGTCGGCAATGTGGTGACTGCCAGCCTCGCTGACCATGGTCATAATGGTGGCGGGCATGGCAGCTCAAAAGGACCGCTGCGTATGACTAGCTTTGCTCGGATTGCAGCAGACCTTTGCTTAGATGTGCTCACCCCATTATGTATGCATGGTGTGGCGCCGGCATGCAGGCTGATTGGTGAATGAGGAACGCACCTACTGATGCATGCCCTGCATTCGCCCAACAGCAGCCACACCCCCAAAACCCGTTCTAGCACAAGATGTTGCTTGCGCATGCGCGCAAGCCAACATAAAAGAGGGAAGAGGGCCCCTACAGTTAGTAGTGTGTCAGTCTGGCTTCCAATGCAAGTCTCTCACCATGTGGTGTTGATGTATGTTAGATAGGGAACTAGGTTATGTACATTAGACAACAGGAGCATCCCTTATTGCAAATGTAGTTTTCTGTTTTTCTTTGCTCCCTATAATTTGTGTAATTTAATATTTTCCCAAATGCAAAGAGAGATGCAGACCAGGGGAATATAATAGCTTTTTTGTTTGGAATCTGAGGTGAAGCACTTAGCTCTCTTAGTCCTTAGCAACTTTCCTAGCAACTGTCTAATTCCTGAGCACCAAGACGCATTGACTGGGGGAATACTCAGCTCTGTGCTTAAAACACAATTGTCACCAATATTCTCTTTAGAATAGCAGATGGCGGATACATACGAACATAAAAAATTGCCAGCAGATACAGGCTTCAGGATCAATGATGCCAGTTCGACAACACTTTTGTCGACCGGCATCACAGTGATGGGATTTATGTCAACCGCAAGTTGTGGTTGACATAAATTCCATTTGTCTCCTGGTCCTTTTTTTGGGGGGGGGGCTTTTCCCCCCAACACTCCATGCAGAGGGCTCTTCACCCCACACCCCACATACTACATATAATCATCTCTGAATCAGAGTTGATTTGAGATGGGGTGCAGGACCGGGAGACATTGTGCCCCTGTCTCAGGCACACCAACACAGCAAACTGTCGGCAAACTGTTGAGTTTGTCGACAGCGACGTAGATCGCTGCGTTGGGGTCGCTGTCGGGGGGGGCATACCCAGGCTTCGCAGTCTATTGAGTCTGCTTGAGTGTGCTGCATCCAGTCTATTAAGCTGCAGCTGTTCCTTCACCTAGACCGCCCTTCTGATGTATTTCTTCCTACTTCCTTGCCCCCCCACAGTGTCTGATGAACTTTTTGCTGCAAATCAATTAAAAATAATTGAAAAAGTAAAATAATACAAATTTCTACACATTGCTATAAAAGCAATAAGGTACTCCCAGTGGTTACATAACCATGCGTTAATCACACCCCAGGGGTATGTGGCACCGAACTACACCTCATGCCACATTGCACCCCTAGGGTGTGATTAACATATGGTTAATGTAACCCCTGGTTGCACCTTATTGCTTAAAAAACACTGCCTGTGATACAAAGCATGCAGTGAGCCCGATTGTTAAATATTAAAACTGCATCAGCATTTGACAATGTTCGAGTTGCAAAAGGCAATGATGCTGTCAGGTTCCTGATGCTTACATAGATACATAGAAACATAGAATCTGATGGCAGATAAGGACCGCTTGGCACACCTAGTCTGCTCATTTCCCTACCTAATGGATAAGCTTCAGATCCTAGTTAACCAACAGCCTACTTCCTCCTACCCCCAACTAGAATTGCCTTATGTCTGTCCCATGCATTCTTGAATTCCCCCACAGTTTTTGACTCTTCGACCTCCTCAGGAAGGCTGTTACATACATCTACAACCCTCTCTGTGAAGAAATACTTCCTCACATTATCTCTGAGCTGTCCCCCCTCTATGTTCAAATTGTGCCCTCTTGTTCTTGCATATCTCTTTTTGTGAAAGATGCTACCCTCTTGGACTTTGTTGATTCCTTTGAGATATTTGAAAGTTTCTATCATGTCCCCCCTCTCCCTCCTTTCCTTGAGGCTATAGATCTTAAGCTCCTTTAGTCATTCTTCATATGTCTTCTGGTGCAGACCTTGCACCATTTTGGTTGCCCTCCTCTGCACAGCCTCCACCCTGTCTATGTCTTTGCGGAGATGGGGTCTCCAGAACTGTACACAGTGCTCCAGATGTGGTCTTACCAGCTGTCTGTACGTAGGGCCAACAGCTTCCTATTTTCTACTGGTGATGCCTCTCCCTATGCATCCCAGTATCCCCCAGCCCTCCTTACAGCCCTCTAACATTGCTGGCCCACCTTTAGGTCATCTGATATGACTACCCCCAGGTCCCTTTCCATTTTTGTTGTTGTCAGTATCTCATCTCCCATTGTGTACCCTTCCCCTGGGTTTTTGTTTCCCAGGTGCATTACTTTGGACTTCTTTGTGTTGAGTCTAAGCTGCCATACATATGACCATTCCTCCATCCTTGCCAAGTCCCTTTTCATCCTTTCCACCCCACCTTGCGTATCAACCCTGTTGCAGATCTTTGTCTCATCTGCAAAGAGACATACTTCTCCTTCCAGTCCCTCTGCAATGTCACTTATAAAGACATTAAAAAGGACCAGCCCCAGTACTGAATCCTGCAGTACCCCACTAGTAACCCCCTTTCTTCACTGTGGACTCCATTTACTATTACCCTCTGTGCTCTGTTGTCCAGCCAATGTTTTACACAGGCTACCACCCTGGGACCCACTCCCAGGCTGGCTAATTTACTTATTAATCCTTTGTGTGGGACTGTGTCAAATGCCTTGCTAAAGTCTACTGTAGGTAGGCCATGTCCACAGCCCCTCCTTGGTCTACTACTTTGGTCACCCAGTCAAAGAAATCAATTAGATTTGATTGACATGACCTTCCTGCTGTGAATCCATGCTGCCTTGGGTCCTGGGCCCCACTGACCTCTAGGTACTCAAAAATTCTTTCCTTCAGAAGTGATTCCATCATTTTCCCTGCCACTGAGGTCTGTAGTTTCCTGCCTCTGTCTTGCTCACACTTTTGTGAAGGGGAATCACATCCACCCTCCTCCAGTCCTCAGGTACCTCACCATCCTCCCATGATTTATTAAAAAGCATAGTCAGTGGTGTTACCTGTTCTTCCCTTAGTTCTTTTAGAATTCTGGGGTGAATCCCATCAGGCCCTATGGCTTTATCCACCTTTAGTTTTAAGAGTTCTTGCAGAACCCTTTCTTCTGTGAAAGGACTAATATCAACCCTCCTGTCCAGAGTGCTTCTATTGACTGGATTAGGTATCTCCCCCTGCTCTTCCATTGTGAATACTGACCAGAAGTATTCATTCAGTATCCTTGCTTTTTCACTGTTGCTCTTTGCCCAACCATCTTTCTCTTTATTCAGCCCCAGTATCCTTGCCTTAGTCTTTTTCACTCCCTAATGTACCTATAAAAGGTTTATCCCCCTTCTTAACTGAGTTGGCTATCTTTTCCTCGATTTGGGCCTTTGCTATTCTGACTGCCTTCCCTGCTTTCTTCTGCTTTAGCTGGTACAGTTCTTTGTCCTGCTCCTTCTGTGTTTCCTTATACTTCCTGAATGCTATATTTTTCTCCCTAACCTTCCCCACCACGTCTTTAGAGAACCATAGTGCTTTTTTTTAATTTGATTTGTTTATTTGGTTCACACAAAGACTTGTTGCCTCTGTGATGGTGGTTTTGATGTTTCCCCATTGTTGCTCCACCCCACATTCTTGCCTGTTTGCTAGTGCTTTTCTGAGTCCAGTACCTTCACTTTTGTATGGCTTGACCCTACAGCTAAGTTTATTGTGAACCACACTGTTTAGTAGTCGCATGTTCCCAGATGGCTACCCACTTCAAGACTGAAGATCCTGTCTCCATCCCTATTTTAGAGCACCAGGTATAAGATTGCTCCCTCCCGAGTGGGTTCCAGAACTAGCTGTCTGAGGCATGCCCATTGTAGGACATCAAGAATGGCCCTGCTCTGGGATGTGGCTGCAGTAAAGATGCTCCAGTTAATATCTGACATATTCAGGTCCCCCATCAGCAATATCTCCCCCTTCTCTGCCATTCTAAGGATGCCTTCTATCATTTCCTTGTCTATTTCCTCCCCCTGAGTCGGGGGTCAGTATACAACCCCTGTGCAGATTGTGGTGCTATTTCCATTCTCCAGGGTGACCCACAGTGCCTCCTTTCTTCCCTGTTTACCCTTGAGTTCCATTGCTTTGATCCCTTCCCTTACACAGAGAGCTACTCCTCCTCCTCTTCTTCCCTCCCTGTCCCTCCTGTAGATTGTGTACCCTGGTATGTTGCCATCTCAGTCATGGTTCTCTGTGTACCAATTGTTTTGTGACTGCCACAATATCCAGGCATCCCTCTTCTTCAACTAACTACTGATATTCTGTCCAACATGGATTCTGAAAAACTCACAGGTGCCATCTTCATTGACCTCACTAAGACTTTTGACCTTGTAGACCATCCCTTGATTCTCCCCACTCTCCATAAATTCCATTTCTCTACCTCTGTTGTAGACTGGTTCTGTAGCTACCTGTCAAACAGGTCACAAGCTGTCAAATTTAACTCCTCCCTGTCCAACATATCTACTATCAACCTTGGGGTCCCCCAGGGCTCTATCCTTGGGCCCCTTCTGTTCTCAATTTTTATCAACAATGCAGCTGAGGTCCTGGAATCCTGCTCAGCTATTCTCTACGCTGATGACCTGATCATCTATACTAGTTCTTCTAGTATTGCCTGCATAAACACATCACTTACTTTAGACTTCAATAAGGTCTTAGACTGGCTACTAGACCGTAAGCTTGTACTAAATGAAAAGAAAATGAAATCCATGCTCCTAGGTTCCGCACCAAAGATTAAGGCCTGTTCTAGTTTGCTGGAGGTTCTTCACCCAGGAGGATTTCCACTTGAAAATGTTACTTCCTTCAAGTACCTTGGGATCCTGCTGGACCAGTCTCTGGATTTTAATCTTCACATTCAGTCCTTGTGCAAAGCTGTAAACTCGAAACTGGGAGTAGCTTACAAAACGAGCTACGTGCTTACACCCTAGGCCAAATTAGCAATTGCCTGAGGTATTCTGCTCCCAACCCTTACTTATGGTGCCTCTATTCTTACGTCTGCCCATAAAACCTCCCTACTAAAATGGGACATAACTTATAACAATATATGCCGATTTGCCTCTTCGTCGCCTTGACTCAAACATCACTGCCTTCTTTATCAGGATCTGAATTGGCTCTCACCCTGTGCCAGTAGACAATACTACCTTGGATCACTAATGGACTCCATCATCTGGGAAAAAAAACATTCCATCTGGCGGCATTGCTGGTCCCTCAACCATCCTCCCATGGCCTGGATCAGTAGACAAATCCTTGCTCTGTGTTCTGAGATGTCAGATGACTAAAGGCACAGGGGCCTTCCAATTCTCTGCTCCCACGCTATGGAATGCTCTTCCACTCAACCTCCGACTGTCTCAGTCTCATTTTGGATTTAAAAGTGAATATAGTCATTATCTATCCTTAACTGATGCTTGTACATGCTTTGACCCAACCTGAAGCTCCTGAGACTTACCAGTAATGTCACCCCTGCTCTAATCCATCTCCAAGACTGTCTCCTCTTCCCCACTCCATATTTTTCCTTTTCTTTGTAAATAACCTCTTGACTACTAGCTCTCTTCCTTCTTGAACTTTGTTGCTGACCATCCACTGTTGTTTTGCCAATTACCAGCCCTGACCTTCCTTCTGTCAATCTTTCTTGTTATGTTTGAACATTCCTCACATTTCCCTCTATATAACCTTACTATCTTATTAACCATTTCACTCCATAAATTGGGTCCATGGTTTCTGCATTTATTATATATCTTACTGCCATTATCTGTATAATGCTTGCCATTATTTTTTGTTGTTTCTACCCATTGTATTTTTGTAGCACTGCTGTACTGTTCCTCTATTTGTATTATTGTACCCATGTTGCTGTTGTTCAACTGTTCTCTTTTTGTTGTAGTCTCCTGAGTTGTGCCTGAAAATAGTCATTTTATGGCAAGTGCACCTACCCGGTTAACAAAAACTAAATAAATAAAAAATAAAATAAAAAATAAATCAAGGCCACCAGTTCAGGGAGCTTGTTACTTAGACTACGGCATTGGTACTCATTACCCTCCATTTTTTTATGGCATTATTTCTTTTTGCCCTATCCCTGTCCTTACTGCCTTTGGCATTTTTCTCCATTTAACCCTGCCCTTCTCCTTATCGACTGCTCTATCTTGGTGTTTACTTCACTAACAACCCTGATTTTTTTGGAGGGGGGCTAGGATTTCTCTTCTCCTTTTCAGTGCCTCCCCCCTTGGCTAGTTTAAATGCTTGCCAATGAAGCATTTAAACCTATCACTTAGGATCCTGGTTCCCATCCTGGATAGATGCAGACCATTGCACCAGTATAGGTCTGCATCCCTCTAGGTAGAGCCCCAGTCCCCAATGAAGCCAAATCCCTGAGCTCTGCACCAGTTTTTCAACCAGTCATTGAATCCTATAGTGTGGAGTACCCTAGCCTCATCTATGCCATAGACAGGTAGTACTTCTGAGAAAGTTACCATGTGTGCCACTTATCTAACAACTTCACAAGCTCCTGTTGCACTGCTCTGATCCCATTCTCATCCAGGTCATTTGTCCCTAGGTGAATAATGACATCCAGCTCACTCCCCCTTGCAGCTGCTCCCATGATCCTGAGGATTTGTTTCCTGTCCCTCCAAGCCATGGCACTGGGCAGGAACTTTACCTCTCTTTCCCCTTCCTGCCACAGTTCTACCCCCCTAACAATTGAGTCCCCCACCAGGAGTTGTTTCCTTCCCCTGTGAGGTCCTGTGCCAGCCTCCTGTGGGTCTCCATTGTGGAGATTCCCAGCATCCTCCTTGGTCTTCACTGTGGGTGCCTCCATAGAGGAACCATGCTCCACCAGAATGGCAAATGAATTGTGGAGAGGCACAACTGGAGGGATGTGCCTCTGTTCCCCCACCCTCACCATCCCGGAGCCCACCATGGTTCTACCATGTTTTAGCTGTGCCAATCACCGATCTATTCAGTCTCTCACTGTTGTAGGGAATCCTCCCAACCCTATGGAAAACAGCCCATGTCAACCCCCTGTTTAAATCGAGGGACCCCCATGATCTCAACAACTACAGGCCAATTTCTCTACTTCCTATTCTGTCTAAATTTCTGGAAAAAACTGTAAGCAAACAGTGAAGAACCTATGCAGAAACTATGAACCTGTTAAACCCAATGCAATCTGGCTTCAGAGCAGAGCATAGTACAATTACGGCCCTAACCAAAGTTACCAATGACTGGCAGCGAGACCTGGAGAATAGGAACTTCGTCTGTGCAGTGTTCTTAGACCTAAGCAAGGTCTTCGACACTGTCAACCATGGCCTGCTCCTCTCCTCCCTGAGATCGATAGGTCTGTACCCACTATCATTACATTGGTTTGCTGACTACCTCTCTGGATGGTGGCAGCAAGTTAAGGCAGAAGGTGAACTTTCTCCACTCAAACCCCTGCAAATAGGGGTTCCCCAGGGATTGATTCTTGGGCCCTTACTGTTCACTATCTACATAAACAACATCAGCATCAACATAGCCAAGGCCAATATCCATCTGTTTGCTGATGACACGGTACTCTATCTAAGTCACCCATCCCTGGACGCTGCCTGTGGAGATCTACAAACCAAATTCAATCTACTTCAAAAACCACTACTAAATAAAAAGCTTTTACTAAATACAAAAAAGACTAAGGCTATGCTGTTTTCTCCACTCCTCCAAGTAGCAAACCCAGTCAGTGCTGGCTCTATTCCATAGATCACCACAATTCTGGGAGAAAAGACAGAATTTGTCAATAAATTCAAGTATTTGGGAGTGTGTATTGACCACAGACTCTCCTATACAGACCATATCGAGGATTTGTTAAAAAAACTGAGGCAGTGACTTGGACTTTTTTTTGGGATCAACAATTTCCTTACTGGAGATGCCAAGCAGCTGCTGGTACAAACAACATTTCTCTCCTTGGTTGACTATGCTGACTTCCTTTATAGTCACTGCTCTATCTCTTATCTTGCTAAACTGGATACGTTGTATCACAGGGCCCTGAGATTCATTACTGGTGTACCTTTTTCCACTTACCATCGTGTCCTTCACACTGCTGTGGGATGGCCCTCCCTTCAGTATAGGAGAAATAGAAATGCTGTAGTTTGGACATACAGTGCCATTGTCAAGAAACTTCCCCAATACATTTCCGATTGTCTTTCACTTTGTAAATTAGGAAATTATGCCCTTAGAAGCTACTAATTTATTTCTTTAATCGTACCTAAGCTTAAAACACGCCTCAGAAGAACGGCTATGAGCTACGCATTGCCATCTCTATGGAATAATATACAAAAAACTCTAAAGCTGAGTACTTTGGTCAGTCTAGCCTCCTTTAAGTCACTATTATGTCCATTCGATCAAGGAAAGTTGTGACTGTTTCCATTGTTCTTGGACCTCCCCTACATCTGTTGCTTATTTTTTTGATATATGCCTTCATTGTCATGCCTAGCTTAGTGGCTTCTCCTCCACACTTCTACTTGCATCTCACACTACAACATGAATTTTACCATTCTGTCATCTTCTTGTGCTCTCCCTCCCCCATCCGTGTCCCTTCTGTGGCTGTCATCTCTCCCCTTGGTACCTTCAACCACTCTGCCTATATTTCCCTTCCCCCTACCCGCCATTCCCACCCCCTTCCCACTTTGATTCACGGACTGTATATTCAACATACCATTACTGTGTAGACACATTTATACATCTTGAAAGTATCAAATCATTGCTCTCCATCTGTTATTCATTTGTGGCACCACGTAACCACTGTGCCTCTGTTAGTTTTTTTTTACCATAGTATTTCCTGGATGTTGTGTTGTAACTTTCTTTTTTTATATAAATTGTATATCCTCTGTTCCTGAACTAACCAGGTCCATCTTGTAAATGAGTCATGCTCAATGGTGATTGCCTGGATAAATAAAGATTTTGATTAATTGATTGATTGACTCTTCTTTCTTGGCAACCTCTGAGGTAGTGGCAGTGGCCTGGGTGGTCCCTGGGTGGGGGAGCAGGTTTCCCAAATCCTTACCAGGTCAGCATGGAGACAAACAACCTCCTCCCTCAGACCAGAGAGGTGCTGCAAATAGGGCAGCAACGCAGTCTCCAGAATGCCTCCCGGAAGACTGCTGCTTCGCAGCCACTGCATTGCACCACTCCCCACATGTCTGTGCCCCTTCCTGTTACAGATGCTTTACTTTTTTTTTTGTTCTTGTTTTAGTGTGTGAGTGTCTCTACCACCTACTCTGTGTGTTGTGCCTTTAAGAATATGAACAGGTGTATGTTGTTAGCAGTTTTGGGGAAGTGATGTGAGAACTCCTGCTATAAAGGAAGTTATGCGCTTGGTGGCAGGTGGGGTGAGGGGCAGGGTGGGTGGCAGTAAACCTGTGCCCTCCAGAAACAATCACCTACAACTCTGACCCTCCATCCCGGGGACTGCCTTCCTTCCTTTCAGACATCTATTTCACAGAGGTTAAGTAACAGGTCTAGACACAAGTGACTGCACATTTCTCCCAGCTACAGTTCCTTCCTGGCAAATAAATGGTAAACTAAGAAAAGTCAGCCCCAAAAACAGAGAATCAATATTAGTTACTTACACAGGTCCAAAAGGTAATAATTCAATTGAGTGTAATCTATTAAATAACCTCCTTGATTTAAGGAAGCTTTAGCTGCTTTCTCTGTCTCTCTCACTTGCTCTCAGTAGCATGCCAGCATGTGGTGCACCAAGCTGTTGTGCTCGACAGGAAATTAATTTTCAGCATCTTTTTTGTAACATATGCCTGCATATGTTGTTTTGGTTATATTTAATAAAACTGTACTGATTACAGACCCTATTGGTGCCTTTTTACTTCTTCTGCTCCCTTCATATCACTAAGGTACCTGGCATCACTGTAGCACTATCAATGTCAGTGCGTAAAACCTAAGATGCATTGACATTAGTAACTCCTTCTCTCACTGTTAAAGCTGCTGGTAGCATGGATATTGCTGGTAGCACTGCTTTAAGTGGAAACTCTGGCAATGAACTACAATTTTTCAGATGAAATTGATAATGAAGAGCTTCTTTGTTATCACTGCAGAGAGAAGACCATACAGCCTTATAAAACAGCAAGAAAAAATCTAGAAATCACATTGGCCTAGACAGAGCAGCTGACTGTACATTAATTCTCTGTATATGCCCAGTCAACCTAGTCCTAAATCACATTACACAATGAGCAGATAAGTCCTCCTACAACCAGAACTATCTTCCATCAGGCTCCTTACAACCAGAACTGATCTTCTACCACAAACATGGCCTCTGCCTTTATACTGTAGAAACCTTCAACTGGGCCCTAAAATTAAAATGATCTTAAATATAAAATAAATCAAATTAATTAAATGTTGCTTAGCAGATCGTCACACTCTCTTTACCCACATAAACAAATTAGAAACATTAAGTATTGTTTATAGTTTTCATTACAACTGTTTCTTTGCTAACAGTTAAAAATACCCCTTCTATCTTTACCTGCTCATCAGGGAAATCTCTTCTGCTTTCCCTGACAAGTGAGATAATTGAGTCTCTGGCTCTAAAACAGGCCTTTGTTGTCTGTGTGTGCAGTATGTTAATAGAGGAACATTCTGCTAGTAGAACTGGGCAGAATTTTGAATCCCTGTGTTCCATGGTAAACATTCCATGATAAACATTCCATTTCTTGAATGTGGGGAAAAAAAACAGAATGAAGAAAGTAAACAATAATTAAGCAATAAGCCACGAGGGGGTGTGGGTTATTGGGGGAATTACCACAGCTGGCATGGTTTGCCCACAAGGCACAGCCGAGTGGGTAAATCCTCGCCAGCCATGGTAAATCCCCTGATAACCCACACCCCCTCGTGGCTTATTGCGATTATGCCATTACATTCTGTGATGGATATAAGTTTAAATGGTTTTATTTTATTTATTTATGTGTAAAAAAATGATTTTAGTAAGAAATATCCTTCCATGAAAGAAAGTAGTGCATGGTAATTAATGCTATTCTTTATTTAAGTTTTGTGAGGTAAGTATGAGTTACACATAGTGAGGTTTTCAGTGGTAAATAACATAAGTTGTTAAACAGTAGTAAATTGTAAAGCCTGATGAGGAGCATTTTAAGTTGTTAAACAGTAGAACGTTCTATAACAAAAAGTAGTTATTGCTTATACTGTAACGTTTTAAGATGAGATTTAGTGAAGATTATTTTCTTTATTCGGAAGCAGTTCTGTTTTTTAGAGTTCATATATTGTGTAGATTTTTAATGATTTTGTTCTGTAGACCAGTTTGGTTCGATCTGTTTCTTTAAATTGTTGGATGGTAGGTTGAAGCACATTCTGTAGATGCTGTAGTGTGAGACTTGTTGAGGATAAGAGAAAGGGTTTTTATTTTCAATAGATTTTTATTCATGGGTTTAAGGTATGCAGTTTGTTTATTTTGTTGAGAAAATTAATTATTTTGTACTTGCGTTTCATTTGGAAAAAAGTTAACTGTTCCATAGTTAATGAGCTGTCCAATTGAAGGTAGTTTTGGGTTGGGTTCTGGGTGTGGCTCGCTGACGTAGTTTGCTGCTTTCTGTGTGGAAATATTTGCAGCGTTGGAGGCTGTTGAGATCATCGTGAATTTTTCTTGAGGAGGAGCTGTAATTATGTGCTCTGGTTGATTCTGTGCTGTCTTGCAAGAGTGGGATCTTATCGCTTTAGAAGGTATGTGATGGTCGATGAAGCTGGATTTGGTTGCTTGCAGAATGTGTATTTTTTTTGCAGGTTCACAGTAGGTTTCAGAAATGTTTTCTGTTCGTTGCAATGGAGATGCTGTGGAGTTATTGTCGCCACTTATTATTTGGCCCCATTTCTTAAATTCTGAGAGGTTAGGTTGCCAGTAACTTCGGAGCGAAGTCTCATTTTTATGACCTGTTATGGCCATGATTTGTCTGGCTTCCATGCCAGAGTCACTTAAGAGAGTTACTGCAGTTGCACGGAGGGAGTGGTTCGTAAAGATTTGTTCTAGTTTGGCTTCCTTGCAGATTTCTGGTAACATATTACCTAAGAAATTTACTCCCATGGATTCAGCTGTGTACCAGACCGGAATGGTATCCAGTGTAGATTGATCTAAATTTTTCGGATGAAGAAATAAAGCCGGAGGGTTTGGTGGTAGTTTAGATACATATTTTTTGAAACTACTGACTGGACATAAAGGATTGTTGGGCTGTGCAAATATGTAACCTTGGGTGAATTGTTTTGTAGGATCTATTATTTCTTTGTGGTTTTTGCTTTGTTCATTGAATGTTTTCGTGAGGTATTCTTCACCATTTTCTGTTGATTTTATTTCAAAAGATTCAACTGTGAGCTGTCTAATTCGTTCATTACCATGTCTGGCAAAGTGTAGCAAAATGTCCATCCAGACTTTTTTTACAAGCCCAGTGGCAGTGAGTGGGCTCAGTGCAGATGAATTTCTCAGCATTGTAAGTTGATTGATGGTTAGTGGAGTGTGATGGTTTGCTTAGTCTTTACCATCTTTTCGGAAACGCTTCACAACAGCTTTGAAGATGTTGTTGGCTGTTTTAAATTCTGTGTCATTCATAATGTTAATGCTACGGCTTGGGGGGGGGTCATTTAAGTGTCTGTTTAATCCAGCTCTAAGACTTATGTAGCTAGAAAGAACGTACTCATTGCCATCAGTATTGCGTACTGTACTATAGTATTGACGTAGTATGCTGTTTAATTCTGATGGACTGATGGTTAATAAGTTAATTTCAATTTTTTTCTGATTTGCCCAATCCAAAAAAACATTTAATGCCCACCGGGTTTGTTTTTGTGTGGCTATTTCATGCCGTTGCTTTTCTAACTCAAGCATTTCCTGTGTAGTGATTTCCTCATGACGCTGTCTTTTGTTCCCTACAGGATTGGCTGCTGCATGCGTCGTGTAGAGAGGCGTTGAGTTCAATCTGGTAGCTGTGGAGGGTCGAGGTGATGTGCTCGGCTGCATGTACGACTAGAGTATCAGGGTTTTGGCCAGTGCGACAGGAGCGATGTACGGGATGTCTCTGGTTTCTTGAGGTACATTTTTGGTACGGTCTAAATTTGTGCTTTCATTTTCAAGGGTTTTGAAAATCTCATCGAGTTCACTTTCGTCAATAAGGTCAAAGGAGGTATCCATTTTCTTTTTTTCATTTTTTTAAATACTAGGCCTACCGGTGAATGTTAGCAAGAGGAAAGATGGCGACTTTGCAACGTTGGAGGGGGGGGTCAGAGTGATTTTTTTACAGGGTGGCATGAGGATGTGGCAGGCTGGCACCTTTGCCTGTGATTATCATAGGATTTACAACAGGGCTAAGGTGCCAGTCTGCTTATGTCATTGGCTAATGATTTATGTGTATGGTATAATACTATATAAACAATCAGAAAAGGTGGTACATGACTCACCTTGCTGTTTATCTTTTAGGACAGAGCGAGCAGTTCATGATGCTGTCAGTGAGTGTGGGAGTTTTGAACCATGCTCATGATTGCAGCACTGGGAAACGGAGAAGCCTCTGTTATGGCTTCCTTTTAGTTTAGTCTACAGAGTGAAGAGAATGAAATAAAATAAGGTGGCTATGTGTCATACTTAGAATGAGAACAACAGCATTTGTGAATTGTTGTGGCTAGCAGGGGAAAATGAAGCTTAAGTGGGCAGGGAGGCACACACTGTATAACACTACTTTAATCTACCACCAATAGGCAGAAGGACTATTTTATGTTAAAAGCACCGATTCACATACATATTTACTTATTTAAAAATGTGTTTAAAAATAAAAAAAACTGCTTCCAAAAATAAAGGGACATTTTATAAGCACAATAAGACACTCTGGGGTCGTGCATCACAGTGTGATAACCACACTCCTAGGGACAACCGGCACTCAGCCTTTGGCCTCAAGCCTAACTACTCCCCTAGGAGTGTGGTTATCACACCGTAGTGCACACCCCGTCATGCCTTATTGCTTCCATTTGTGTACTATACAAACTAGTAGCTAGATCACAAACATTAGCACAGTCAAACTACTGACATTACAGTGGTGAAACTTCTAGTATGGCAGTTAGTTTGGCTGATGTCTCAAATGCCAAATTGGATTGATGTGTTTTTCTGTATTAATTACATGAATTATTGAGGCTTACAAAACGAATTATACATAGTTCATGTCAACTGGTGTAGTTCAAATACATTTTCAAAAGTTTTCCAATTTTGTCTTTTTATATTCAGGGGTGGAGATCAATTATTGATCATGATGGGGATGTGATGGGAAAATATCAATACTAACCAACCTTATGTATCACTTTAACTGACAGTGGCTCCCATTTTCAAAAGGATTGCATGGCACAAAACCAAAATGCGTAGGACATAATGGAAATAGCACAGTGGTGCAATATTCAAAGGGGACATATGCACAGTGCATACTCAATTGCATGGCAGTGCACAAATAATGTATGCCATGCACAAAAAGGGGGCGTACACCTGCATATGCCATTCATAGGTATATTCAGAGCAATAGCATGACACATACATCACGCAGTGCAGAATTGTGTCATGTAAAATAAAGTACATAAAGGGCAGCCCTTAACCAGGCAGTCACTCAGAGGCTGACTGTGGAACTACAAGCTGCAGCATCATGGCAAGCATTGTTTTCCATATGGCCGCCATCAAGGCTGACTTAATGAGGGTGAGGCAAGACAATGCTTCCCAAGGGGGATGGCAAAGGTCCCATAGGCAGTATGCTCTGCAGAGATGGTACCAGACACATGTCACATATGAAAACCTCATTGACACCCAACTTGTGGACCGGTACCATCTCAACATGAGGAACTCGAGGCATCCACACAAAGAAGTCACAACGTGATGGTGGAGACAGAGTCACAGCAGCACTGTGCCTCCTCACCATGACATCTTCCAGATACCAATGGGTGATACCACCGGTATCACACAGTTGGCAACCTAACGCCTCCTCAGCCAGTTCCTCGATGGTCTTCTGCCTCACACTAGTGAATTCATTTGATTCCCTTGCTCACCAGCAGAGTGAACATTAATGATGCAGCACTATTTCAGGGTTGTACACCAACCAGCAGTGCTAGATGCCATTGACTGCACACATGTGGCCATCAGGGCACCACCAGGTGGACACTGGGATGTATATGTGAATTGGAAGTGGTACCACGCCATCAACTCTCAGGTGTTGTGTGATGCCACAGGGTGCATCACAAATGTCCTGGCACATTTCCCTTGAACTGCACATGATCCATACATCTGGCACCAGTCATCCCTGTGCCAGTGCTTTGAGTCTGGGGACATACCCTGTGGCTATCTTGTTGGTGAGTGCAATCACAGTCACAAACAAGCTGTACACATGTGAATACATTGTGGTGATGACGAAAGTATCAGAATCACCACCAAATGAAAGGATACTGGTTTATCAGGAATTAATTGTACACACTGAGGGAAGGAGGGAGGGACTGGGGGGGATATGAGACCAACTAAGAAATACCACATGGTATAGAGGGGACAAGAGGGAAGTAATGTGACAGGGAAAGGATGCACAAGAACCAGGGGTTTTGCTAGGAAGCTGGAGGGTGTAGAATCAGGGTAAAGGTAGGGGAAACCTGTCATCTAAGAAAGCGTGGTGCATGGCTGAAACAAGCACCCTAAGGATGAGTTGTGCGCCAGAACTACAATAGTATGTAAGAGGGAAGGGACTGGAAAATGGAAACATATAAGCAGGGAAAGGGGTAGAAAATGTTATCAACTACGTGCAACAGTGTCATTATGGGTGGGAATATGATCAGAAGAAATGAGCCATATGGTACCGATCTCCTGGGAGAGTATATTGCAATGTTACAATAATCTGTACTAACATGGCACCTTCCTCTACACAGGAGACAGTGCATACCCTCTGAGGTCATGGATGCTCACCCCAATACTCCTGCCCATGTCCAAAGCAGAGGTCAGCTACAAGAGGCACACATGGCCACACAAAACATAATAGAACACGTTTGGCATGCTGAAAATGCAGTTTAGATGCCTAGACAGGTCCAGGGGGTGCATTACAGTATAGCCCAGAAAAGGCCTGTGGTGTATTCCTGTATGTTTCCTACATAACCTGGCTATTGACAGTGGAGTAGTTGTCCAGGACCTGAAGAGCTACAGTGCAAAGGACATGGAGCCACCAGATAAGGGTGAGCGTCAGCAGACTGACAGGCAGGACACAAGACCGGCCCTGAGAGAACAGTGGCACAGGGACCAGATAGTGCAGAAAAATATTGGAGTATGATGGTGAGTATACCCGGCATGTGTGACATGGTTGTACATACACAGTCATACTGTAGGGGAATGCACAGTGGGCCATATGGTAAGGGTGAGTATCTACAGGACATTGCGCCAGTACATGCTCACATATATATGCCAGGGGGGATGCATCCATGGTCACATCTGAGGCAACAATGGAAAGTATCCACACAGGTACTGGTACTATTATGGCATGGGTCAGAGACAGACCATGGTAGATACCCACAGTGGTAAGCCAAGGTGCACTTGTCACACCAATGCCAATCCCAAGGCACTAGGAACTACATCCATGTCTGAGATGCCATCCATACGAAGTGCCAATGCCACAGGGGTTGTGAGTTGGGCCACTGTGGTTGTGGGGATGTGGAAACTGCACAACTGTAGGTGACACAGGGCACGTGGAGCCCCACCTGTGGCCTGTAGGTGTCACGGGCATGCCACATAGACCCCAGAACCATCAGGTGAGGTCCTCTGCAGCAGTCAGAAGCACTTCACTAAACAGTGAGGCAGTCTCATCATCATCATTATCATCTGTCTCCACCTGGCTATGGAGACCCACGTCCAAGGGCCCCACACTGGCACTGGATGTGGCCACCGGTATGCTGCCACACTGTGCAGTAGGCTGTACCTGGCAACCACCACCTGCCCCTAGGAGTGATGGTGCTGTAGAAAGAAAAGGTAGGAAAGGGTCAGAAATGCATCGTCATTGACACAATACTGTCACATACACAGTTAGGTGCACACGCTTGTACCGTCCATACATGGGACACAACACACAGGCAAGATATAGCAACAGGATTACAGGATAGGCATGCTAGATGAACAAAACATGCTGTAGCACACACACACACATACAGAAGCAGAACAATGTTATCAACACATTTCCATGTAACAGTGTGATTGTTAACACCACATACACAGGACACAACCTGCATGACAACACATGAAATGCAACAAGTATACTTACATTACTGGGACAGGCCAACCTGTGTCTCATAACCCCCTTCAGGTACACCTTGCATGGCTACCTGTCTGAACATTGTGGTCATCAGCGCCTCTTATGATGTCATCTGCTGTGTCCTGGATGGGCCTCCATCTGTGGCCTGGTGTTTGTCACATGTCTGTGCCAGCAGTTCTTTAGTTCTGATGTGGAGGCCACTTGCCCACTTCTTGCACTTCTGGGGAGTGCAGCACCTCTGCCCTTGGGCATTCACTGCCTCAGCTACCTGCTTCCAGGCCTGCTCCCCCTCTCCTGGGGTGTACCCCTCTGCCTGCATAGGAGATCCTCCCTTGCAACATAGGCCTCAGTAAGGTCCTTTAGCCCCCTTGGGAAAATCTTGTCTATCTCCATCTCCCAGAAAGCATGTCTGGTGCTTGTGGGACAGACAGATGGACACAGATCCTGTTACATTGACATAAATGTTAATAGAAGCCAATATAAAAACAAAATGCCCCCCCCCACCATACACACACAATCAAAACAGCTACCTTCAAGGCTGTAGTACCTTTTTGTCACCTCTGAGGAGTGGTGGTGCTGTTGTGCATTTATGGTCTTGCACATGCAAATGAGCTGACTACATTCCAGTAATGAGATGCTAACGTGCTGTTAGGGTCCAGACTGTACAATGAGGCCATTTGCATAAGCTGGCTGAATATTGCAAAACTGCTTGCGGCTCAATCAGCATCTCATCTCACCATTTTGGTTGTTCTACAGAATGCAACGGTGCACAGTCATGGACGTCAGTGTGATACACGTCATACATCATAGCATTGTGCAGGAAACACACAGTGCCATGCCATTACATAATGCAGTTTGCAATCATGCATGCACCACCACTGTGTGATAGTAGCCTGCTGCACACGTTCATTGCATAGTATGGGTGCATAGTATGGGTGACGCGAGTCGTGGCCACTAACACCCTTCCCAGTATGGTGCCATGTGAGTGCTGTGTATGCTTGGTAACAAGGAACATGACCTCCCACATTGCTGTGCAGGTCCATGCTGTCCCACATGTGCAGTGTCACGCTTTCAATACCCTATCGCACGTTTGCATGGCGCAAAGGCAGATAGTGAGCTGGCCAACCTGGTAGACCTAGTGATTGCCAGGGAGTCCCATCTGTTTGGGACTGAGGACCTGGACAGCCCCAGGTGTCAGGTGTGGGCCACAAATGCCCTCATGCTATCAAGGAGGACAGGAGTTGTGTGCACTGGTGAGCAGTGCTGCCATAGATATGGGTACCCTCAGAGTAGAGACAGGGACCACCTGCAGTGCCTGAGGGATATGGTCTATGATGGAAATGTGCCATGCCCAGGTATGTATACCTTTCATGTGTGTTCCATCTCCATTGGCACAATGTCAGTATTACATCTGTGTGGTACTGTGACCTGTGTACCATATGGCGCATGCATCTGGTACCAGAGGTGTGCAACAGGGACAGGCATGTCACGCTAAACAGTACTGTACATTTGTGGTTTGTACAGCCATGAGCAACACACTGTATAATAGTCAACAGGGGAGCTTACTTTGTTTACACTGTGAAATTGTGCAACAATACTGTAACGGTCACTTTTACATTATGTGACTGGTCCTGGTAATGTACATCTGGATAACCAGGGTTTGATTCCTACAACTGTAACCTGACTACTGTGTGGCTCTGTGATGTTTGCATATCCACAGCATGTGTGTGTCCCTATACATGGGCACATATGCCTAGTGGGCATTACACAGTTGTTACTGCATTGTGTTTGCACTGTACTTGTGTACCACTTACTGTAACACATGTTGGCATGTTGCCACACCTACAGCTGCTGACAGTCATTTTTGACATACATTGTGTACTTTACCTTTTGGTACTGGTTCTGTTATGTGTCGTACAGCTACCCATTGCACAGGTGCATCTATGCATCTCCTCCAGTACAGGTATTACACATCCTATTATGTCCAACACTGTCAACTGTGACTGTTGACACCCCTATTTTATGTGTAGTGGCCACACTTCTGTTCCATGGGTCATGTATATCTGTGCTCTCATGAACAACATACCCTATCATTGTGCCAGTTTCACTGTGGCACATGTCAGTGCATAAGGTGACACATATCATTGATGTCCATATATCAGGGCTCCTGTACCTGTGCAGCACACTGACATACCTAATGTGCAAGTGTGCATCATGAGTCCACTTTTCAATACATGGGGAGGGTGTGATCTGAGTGTACATGTTACTGTGGCATGGGCATCACACACTGGCATGTCATCGGTGCCTCATGTGCCAATGGCCAACCCTGCTCTCATAATGTTACCAGAAAGTGTTGGGTGGTTTCCAACACACCACAATTCCTAATGTGGGATTGTGCAATATGCGTGTGTATGCAAGCAAGGTATACATCTCCACTATGTGGTTCCTGCAACATGTCAGTCACTGTGGCCATCGTATGTCCACCTGTGCATCCTGTTGCTGTACAGTGGACACAGGTGTGTGTGCTGTGTAAATTCTGGTGTACACATCACCTGCACACATCCCATGGTCTCACACACACACACACATATATGACATATTTGTCCTCCTGGTACCGGCTGGTTGACATTGCTTTGTGTATCACAAAGTGTTCTCATGCTGCTGTACTGCATGGGTGTGGTGTGCCATAACAGAAACCCACAAGATTATGTCATGGTAGTCCAATCATACGTAAGCATGTTTTCCCTCAGGTCCCAGAGGCTACAACCCAGGAATATGTCCATCAGGTAGACTTTTCACATCATGGTCCAATGCACCCATGTTGCCCTGTACAGCTCCATCTGTCCCTTAACACTGAACACCTCCTGGTAGCCTTTCTTGCTGGGTTGTGTTACTCAAACATCTCTGCACATCTGTACTGCCCAATCACATGTGCAGCAGAGTCAGCGATGCACATGTGCTGCCGCATATATCCCACAAGGACCAAAGTTTTTGATGCTGCACGTATCTTTGGCTGTCATATTCGATGGACACCCATGGTTCAGAATAGTATTGCACCACATGCTCAGATGTCAGATATGTTGACCATTATTATGTGACACAAACCACAGACATTCACAATGCATGGTAAATACACACTTAGAGGTCAGGTCACAATGTTCAGATGTAACGTACATGTCTGGCAACACACAACAACACCCACAGAGTTCTATCCGTGGATTGGAAGGTGTCTGTTTTGGGGGGAAAGGGGTTGTGGGGAACTGTGTCCATCACTGTGCACAGCATGTGCATGTTAGAACTGCTGTTCTACCACTGATGGGTGGGCATCCATCATCACATGGGTGTCTGTTAGCCATCAGGCATTATACCATGTAGCAGTGCAGGACTTGGAGGAGATGTCTCCTCCTGCATGACAATGACAGTTTCCCTTTCTTTGTCTTCCTGTTACTGCCAGAGGGACCAGGAAAGAGCACAGGGGTGTGTCAAGGAGGAGGCCTGATGGATCAGGAGATGGCAGACATAGGCGTGCTGGGGGTCCACCAGTGCAACGCTGTTCAGTCACCTGAGTATGCCTGTACCACACACCTTGTCATAATTCACCCATTGCACTCTTGCACCATGCTGCATCCACTGTGTCATGTTGTTCTCTGCATGTGGATTTGCTGAATGTGTACATATGTATTGCATGTTTCACCTATCAGTCATTGCTTCACCAGTGCATTTTCAGCCATGTTAGATAGCTGGCTAAAAACCTACCTTATGGTTCCCTTCATGGCAGTGTTTCTTCATCTGGCGTACATCATGAGCAATGCCCCTGTGTCCTCCCTGTTCATCTTGCATACGCACACCCACTGCAAGCACACCCTGCACTCATTGCATGCTGGAATACATTGCAGACAATGCTGACCCTGTGTGTCCATGTTATGATACATGTGGCCAATGGCTGTGCCATCTGCACACTTCCCTGTGGGTGTTTCACCTGTGGTGAAGGGTGGCTTCCCACCTGTTTTGGTTTTTGATGTCCTGCATTAGAGATGTATCCTCCTGACAATTTGTACTGGTCCTTGTGATGGTATGACAGTGTGGACACAACACTGCAGTGCTGTCTGATTCAGAGGACACTACACAGTCCAGGGTGTCTTACATGCTCCACAGACAGCCACTTCTGTTATGTCCTGCCTGTGCCTGTTTGGTGTTACCACACATCCATGCACCTGTAAACGCCTGTTGGGCATGTCCCATGGGGTGTTGTCACATACATGTGTGTATCATTACACCCCTGTCACAGCACTCTTTTCAGTCAAACATATGTGTTTGTCATAGAGCTTTTGTCCTGTGTCTTTTGCTCTATGCACCCTCTGACATCACCCTTATAATGTTGTTTGTACTGTTCAGCCGATATGCCATTATACTCTGACAGTACAGCGTTTGCATGTCATGGTTTATTACTGTGTTTTGGCCATTCCTACTCTTCATGGCTACTGGGATACCTACTTGTGTGTGCTTCAACTGTTGGCCATGCCCCATGCAATGTCTATGCCACCCATGTCATGGGTAGGATAAATTGACCTTACCACATAAACCTATGGTTGTTGTGGTAACAGCACATAACTGTGAACATGCTCCCTGCATGGTGGAGGACATACACAGTGACTAGTGTGTACTGTGTTTCCATGCCCTCCTTACTCACATCCTGTGTGAATGGCATACAGTTACATGGCATGCTGTGACCTGTGTATAGTACACATGGAGAAGACCATCCCCCTACTGCCTCTCTATTACATACCCTACACACTTGATGCACTGTATGCAACACCCCCCCCCTTTTCATGGGTCCATTAGGACTTGCAGTGGTGCATGGTGGTCATGGCCAGTGTGGTGTACTGTGCCTGATACCATGCACACTGTGCCCCAGACATGTTCTGCCAAAGTCTTGTACCACCCCTCTCCAGTGACTGCTGCCATCACCACAGGACACTTACGTTGGAAGGACATGAACATGAGCCACATTCCAGCTCATGCTGTTTTGGAACATGTGATTTGTGCACATTATCCAGCCTGTAATGGCACACCAATGTGTCCTATTGTGCTGTGCATGGCAGACACACACCTCTGCCTACCACTGCTTGCTGTACATTAAGTTGTGCTGTTGCAGGGCCCACACATACAAACACACATGCAACCATAATGCAGATTTCATGGAACATTGTGGGCTACACATCCACCAGTTGTGTACCAAGCCATTGAGCTTGGGACACATGAGCAGTGCCTCATGTCACACACCTCTTCCACACATACCTGGCCACTGCGTCATGCAGCATTGTTACAATGCTTGTAGGTTGCGCTCAATGAGCAACACAGTTCTCCACCATCTTATTTTGTCATTCTGATTTGGGGGGGTGGCTTCTTTACATACATATCACCACATTGGTGCTGCTGCTGTACTGAATCATCATTTTCTCCCCTTAGGTATCGTTCCCAGTGCCATATCTTTGGCTCGAGCAAGACACATCCATCACTGAAGGTCAGCCAGGATGTCACAGATGATACGGCAGCAGTACCTGATGATAGCCCTCCTGGGCAACATCCTTGGGGAACAGCAGCAAATGGCAGCGGTGGTGGAGGACATCCAAGCAAACATTGACATGATGCAGCAGCAGGCACAACCTCCCCCCCGCTGCATCATAGGTATTGTAGATACTTTTGTTTGTTCTTTTTCTTTTGTCCTGCAACATCCCCAGCACCCATCCCCATCCCATCTTTGTAAATAATTTATTACATTTTTCCCTCCTGAACCCACTCCAGTCCCCTTTATTGTTCCCATTAATATTGTTAATCTTGATTTTGTTTTATTGTTATATTTTGAGACTTTTTCTATTTAACATAAATATTTTCAGATCTAACTTGACCTGTATCCAGTGTATTTATTCTCTTTCTTAACATCCTATCCCTGGTAGTTGTCACTTGTGCCTACCATCCACAGGTTCACACTGTGTTGGTGGGGGGGGGGGTTAGCCATTCACATCTCACATTGTGTCTTGTCTACCTACAGGATACATCCACTGTATGTTTCTCTATCTCCCATTCCACAGGTTGCAAGATGTGTCTGTGACACTACCCTCTTGCCAGTTTCCTGTGGTGACTGTGCCCACAGACTATGATTTGGCACTGCTGCCTGTGGCATGTGCTCTGACATATCCTACTCATGGTGTTCTGCACTGTCTCCAGCCATGACATGCCACTGTGGTGCCCCCCCATGTGTGTCCATTGGGATGACGTTGTATTGGTTGTGTCCTGGTGGCACTGATGACCATACCTCACAATGGCTTGCATACTGCTGCCTCCAGCTTATTCCACCATCTGCAGGTATCCATGGGTACCAACCATTATTGTGCTGTACTACAACACTATGTGTTGCATCTGAGTGATATGCATGGCTCTGTGCAGTGATGGGCATATATGTGCATTTTGCTGTACTGTCCCATGGCGCTTCTTGCTTCTCCGCCTGATGGAACCTTTGTTGGGCAACTGTGCTATATCTTTACAATGGGATGCATTCAGTGGCACAACCATTGCTGTTTCAGCATTTAGCACCTGGTCCTGTGTGTGCGATTCTCCCATATTCAGACCTGGCCATTTGTGCCATGTGTATGCCCCTGCGCGATCACGTATTTTCGGGATATTCAGCCTGGTTTGCACGGTTGCTATTACTTGCGCTATTTTTGAATATCTGAAATTTTTGTGCTGGCACTATTCAGTGCGCGGTGCAATCGATTGCATGGTGCACTTAGTCACCTCTGAATATGGGGCCCATAATGCTTACAAAACAAAAATAAAACACAGGAGTATTTTCACTGCATCTTGATAAAATTTACTAGAGTCAGGACAACAGCCATATTACAGACAGCTGCCATATTTACAAGAACATAAAGTCATGTTGTCTTATTAGGAGACAGCTGTCATTTGTAAGACAGGGTTTATGAGGTGGGTTCATGAGAAAACAATGTTGAAAATAAACAACAAAGTTATTGATGTATGTTGTACTTTTTCTATGCACACTTAGAACTTTTTGCAATTTTATATTTAAATATCTAACCCCAAATTTTCAGCATAGCCATTTTGTCACCACACTTAATGAACGTGACAACTGTGTGACCCTGAGCAAGTCACTTGACTTCCTTGTGCTCCCAGGTCACACCTGTAAACAAGCTTTCAGCTTAGCATGTCTCTCCTGGTTAAACAAACAAAACAAATAACCTTTAAAAAAAGAAAATCCTGGCCAACATGTGATTTTGCACTGCTGGCAAAAAATTACATTTTGGGGTTTTGGGGTCAGAATATCACAACAAAAAAACAAGCATTTGTCAATGCTGAATGTTCGCTTGCAGGTATTTGCAGTGGTGTTTGGCATGTATGGTGCTTTACCCTAATGCCCTGTGCGATTGCTGGTATTTGGACAATAAATTGTCAGCATGACCTTTTTGTTAGCCCCATTATTGGCTACATAGGCGGAAACACGTTTTGGGCAGGATGTGAAAAATGACAGCTGTACTGCTCATAAGGAAGTGTGGTAAAATGGCAATGTTGAAAATCTGGAGTGGAAATATTGAAAATTCGCAAACCTAGGAGCACGCGTGGGAACTGTGCAATGCACACTCGTAAAACAGTCATTGTTAGGGAATTTTTCACCAAATTGTCAACATTGGCATTTTAAAACCTCTGCTAATGAACAGTGTCACTGTGATTGCCTTACTGTGTGCCATACATTGATTTTGCACACTGACTGCGCCATTGTGCACTACATGGGCAGAAACACGTTTTGGGCAGGATGTGAAAAATGACAGCTGTACTGCTCATAAGGAGGTGTGGTAAAATGGCAATGCTGAAAATCTGGAGTGAAAATATTGAAAATTCGCAAACTTACGAGCGTGCATAGGAACTGCACAACATACGCTCATAAAAGTTATTTTTAGGAATTTGTTCACCAAATTTTCAACATAGCCATTTTAAGATCTCTGCTCATGAATAGTGACACTGTGATGTTCTTAATGTGTCCCATACACTGAGTTCACACAGTGACTATGCCATTGTGCGCTACATGGGTGGATACACGTTTTGGGCAAGATGTGAAAAATGACAGCTGCAGTGCTCATAAGGAGGTGTGGTAAAATGGCAATGTCAAAAATGTGGAGTGAAAATATTGAAAATTCGCAAACTTACCAGCGTGCATAGGAACTGCACAATGAACACTCGTAAAACAGTCATTTTTAGGAAATTTTTCACCAAATTTTCAACACAGCCATTTTAATACCTCTGCTCATGATCAGTGTCACTGTGATTTTGTTAATGTGTCCCATACATTAATTTCACACACCGACTGCGCCATTGTGCGCTACATGGGCAGAAACACATTTTGGGCAGGAGGTGAAAAATGGCAGCTGTACTGCTCATGAGGAAGTGTGGTAAAATGCCAATGTTGAAAATCTAGAGTGGAAATATCGAAAATTCACAAGCCTACAAGTGTGCGTGGGAACTGTGCAACGCGCTCGTAAAACAGTCATTTTTAGGAATTTTTTCACCAAATTTTCAACATTGCCATTTTAAAGCCTCTGCTAATGAACAGTGTCACTGTGATTTTCTTACTCTGTCCCATACATTGATTTCACACACCGACTGCGCCATTGTGTGCTACATGGGCGGAAACACGTTTTGGGCAAGATGTGAAAAATGACAGCTGCACTGCTCATGAGGAGGTGTGGTAAAATGGCAATGTTGAAAATCTGGAGTGCAAATATTGAAAATTCGTGAACTTACGAGCCTGCTTAGGAACTGCACAACGCACACTCGGAAAACAGTCATTTTTAGGAAATTTTTCACCAAATTTTCAACATTGCCATTTTAAGACCTCTGCTCATGATCAGTGTCACTGTGATTTTCTTAATGTGTCCCATACATTAATTTCGCACACCGACTGCACCATTGTGTGCTATATGGGCGGAAACACGTTTTGGGCAGGATGTGAAAAATGGCAGCTGTACTGCTCATGAGGAGGTGTGGTAAAATGCCAATGTTGAAAATCTGGAGTGAAAATATTGGAAATTCGCAAACTTATGAGCGTGCGTTGGAACTGCACAATGCACGCTCGTGAAACAGTTATTTGTAGGAATTTTTTCACCAAATTTTCAACATAGCCATTTTAAGATCTCTGCTCATGAACAGTGACACTGTGATTTTCTTAATGTGTCCAATACACTGAGTTCACACACCGACTGTGCCATTGTGCGCTGCATGGCGGAATCACGTTTTGGGCAAGATGTGAAAAATGACAGCTGCACTGCTCATAAGGAGGTGTGGTAAAATGGCAATGTTGAAAATGTGGAGTGAAAATATTGAAAATTCGCAGACTTATGAGCGTGTAGGAACTGCGCAATGCAGACTTGTAAAACAGTCATTTTTAGGAATTTTTTCACCAAATTTTCAGCACAGCCATTTTAAGACCTCTGCTCATGATCAGTGTCACTGTGATTTTCTTAATGTGTCCCATACATTGAGTTCGCACACCGACTGCGCCATTGTGCACTACATGGGCAGAAACACATTTTGGGCAGGATGTGAAAAATGACAGCTGTACTGCTCATGAGGAGGTGTGGTAAAATGGAAATGTTGAAAATCTGGAGTGCAAATATTGAAAATTCGCAAACATACGAGCATGCGTAGGAACTGCACAACGCACGCTCGTAAAACAGTCATTTTTGGATTTGCACCAAATTAGCGAGTTTCGGACTTTCATGAATGATGTCACTGTCATGGCATTATTAGCCGAAGGGTGATTTTGCACAGTGACAGTGCAGTGCCTGTGAAATCACCCTTCGGGCCTGAATAATGCCATGAAAGTGACATCATTCATGAGAAGGGGTCCCAAAAACCCCATGTTGAAAATTTGGTGCAAAAATTCCAAAAAATGACTGAGATATGCACAAGTTGAACCCCCCATCTAGCCCATTATACAGCTTACCGACATTTCCTCAGCTTCCAGGTCGCTTTTGAAGAGTGCAGGACGCTCCGCAGTCCACTGAAGATCGTCACCAGAGTCCGGAGGTAAGTATGGGGTGGGGTGGGAGGCTGGGTGCGCAGTGGGTGGGTGCGGGTTGTGGGGGCTGGGAGACATGCTGCGGGACAGTTTTATTTTACAGGTTAAAAAAATGGCGACATGGGACATTTGCCATGCTGGGGTGGGCTCCCAGCGTGGCAGAAAGATAACTGGGGGCACCAAGGAGCTGACGAGTTGGACCACCCTTTGGAACTACATGAAGGTGCCGAAGAGCTGATGGGATTGGGCACCCCCATCGGCAACAAACGTGAACATGTGCCACACTGGGGTGGGCTCCCAGAGTGGCAGCAGGATGACTTGGGGGGCCATGGAGCTGACAGGGGATTGGGCACCCCCGTCGGCAACAACGCTTGCCATGCTGGGGTGGGATCCAGCATGGCACCAAAGCTTGGGGTGGCGGACGCGCGCGGTGGGAGCGCCGTGATGCTTAGGGGGACGGCAGTGTTTCAGTATGGCTGCGGTGTTTTCCTTTGAAGCAGAGGAACACCGCTGTCATACAGAGCTCCTGCACTCATTGGTGCAGGACCACCACACCTGCTCAAGGGAGCAGTGCATTGGATGGGAGAGGCACACCTCCAAAGTGTGCTACTCTACCAAAACGTTCCTTGCGCATGCACGCAAGTGAACGTAAAAATGATAGAATAATATTGTTTGCAGGATGTCTGTTGGCCCAGTGGAGATCATGTTGCCTTCCTGTGGCAGTGACCTGAGTTCGGGTGTAAGCTCAGTGAGCTGATTTAATGTGCCAAGACTGCTAGGGAAAGTGCTGCAGCATGCAGCACCAGCCCTAGTGTGGGGAGGGACTGAGCAGTGTTTTGATGCATACATGACACCATGTGATGGGCTGGGGGGGGGCCTTCCCTCACAAGGTATTGACATGCATTTTGAGGCCTGATGTGCCCATGCCCATGCCCATACATTGGGTCAGTACTGTCTCCACTACTGTATACGATTCCACTATCAGAAAAAGAAGGGAAATTAATTGCAAAATAATGAAGTTAATGTAGACATTAGGGCTGATGAACACAAAACGCACAAGTAGGGTAATGAAAAAAAATTAGGATTTTGGGTCTCAGGTTTCTGGAGTATTGTCGAATTAGTGATGGGGTCTTCTTTGGGGTTGTCAACCCTAATGCCCACACACTCCTCTGAGCAAACAAGATCTGATGTGATCTGTTTCCTTTACACAGGGTCTGCAGAGCCCTGTGTGAAAAAAGGTACAACAGATTCTGCTGGCAACATTTGCCAAGCCATACTTCTCTACCTTTGAAGAGTATATCAGTATGAGGCACTGGCCTGCAGCTATAACTTGTGCTTGGGACAGGAGGCTATGTGCTGGGGGGAAAAGGGTGGGCATTAGGATTGACTATCCCAAGGAGGACCACACTACTGATTTGACAATACTCCAGAGACCCGAGACCCAAAACCCTAATGTGTTTTCATTTTCCTACTTTGTGCACTTTGCATTCTTTAACCCTGTCTGCATTATCGTCATTTTTTTGCAATTAATTATATTATACAGGTGCAGTTACATCTCTGTCTTAGGCTTGAGTAAGCATTTTAATGTTAAACCCCAATTTTTCCACCCTAATAACTTTGCCCCCGTTCAACTGATTGACCTGAAATTTTAAAAAGTAGAGCACTGGTGAGTATCTCTCAATCCTGAAAATGTTGTGCTGATTGGTTCACATTATACAGCTGTGTAAAAAAAAATTAAAAAAAAAAAACTTCCACTAGCAGAATTTGCGTGAAAGTCTGATTTTTGCTTCCATGAAATTTCGGAAATCATTTTGGCAACTTTTGCTTAAAGAGCAGTTGACTCCTTAAGGAAAACATTAAAAAACATTATATTTAGATGTAATTCTGTTGTTATTTCATATATCCTCTATAGTTTTCTACAGATTTCTCTTCTCCATTACGAACTACTGAAGAAATACCAAAAAAACAAGATGTGTATCCCTTAGAATTCATCTGCCTCTGTAGCTTATTCACTACTTGAAATTATGATATGTTGTGACATCACAGTCTGTTGCCATGGGAATAAATGTGATGTCACAGGCAGAGTAGTATAACATCAGGTTGGGGTGAAGCAATAGGAACTGATAAATCCTCAATAAACAGAAATCCTGTTTTCGTGTATATGACCTCAGTAATAAATAATGGGGATAAGAAATACAAAATTAATAAGAAAAATAAAACTGCTTTGTGTCCAAATATTATGTTTCTCATAGTTCTTCTTGAGGTGTCAGTGGCTTTTTAAATTCCAAGTCAGAATGATGGAAAAAATTATGAACTACGGATTATTGTACTAAACTGCGGATTGAAATTCCGAAGAAATAATCACTGTAAGAGGTCAGTTCTGCGGAATTTCTTTCAGTAGTTTAATACATTAATATGTCATTTGTACATTCATTCTGCAGTTCAGCGAGTCACTGAGCTGTGGAATGAATATATGAAATGTGTGTCATTGGACCCATATTTATGTAATGTTTCCCTGGTGTCTAGTGGACCCCCCCCCAACCTTACAATCACTGGCCCCATATTTATTTAAAGTTGCCTTGGTGTCTAGTGGCACCCCCACCCTCCGATCACAACCCCATATTTAGTTAATGTTTCCCTGGTGTCTAGTGGCACCCTCACCCTCCGATCACCAGCCCTGTACTTAGTTAATGTTTGCCTGATGTCTAGTGGCATCCCCCCAAACCTCCTTTCACCAGCAACATATTAAATTAAGGTATCTATGATGTTCAGTGGCACCACACACACCCCCACCTTCTGATCACCGGCTCTGTTTAAAGGTGAAATGTTAGTTAAAATTGAAAACAATAAATAGGCTTCAGAACTGATAAGACATTATGTATTTGTTAGTATTTTAACTTTAAAATAACAGAATCTTAATTTTAAGTTAGTGATTGTCCCGCGAAGAATACATGTGTTGTTTCCAAGCTGGCTCAAGTCTAAGGCTGACTCATGCATAGATTTAGGGAGTGTCATGCAGCTTGTAATATGGGCTCAAAAGTTATCTTCCTACATCTATTACAAACATACCCAATTCTACATATTTTGTACTAAATAGCAAGAAATTTTCCTATTTTACTTCTTAATGTTGTGAGGGCTTATTAGATCTGTTAATGACTCCTTAGACATTAAAATTAATTTTAGTTTAGTTTCATTTGATCACAGACTGTGTGTGTCTGTAACAGTTTTTATCCATCATCCAACAGGAGTTGTTATTTTACCACTAACACCCAAATAATGACAGAATATAGTTTTTTTTTTTGCCGTATCTCTTTATCCCCCTACGTTCTCCATGCCAGCCACTCCTTCGGGCTTTATGCCAAGGCTAGAATCTGACCCATCATGCTCCCCGAGCCACTGTCTCACATAGCAGTCAGCCCCAGTGTAACCCCGATGCAACCCTTCGCAGGGTGGGTCCCTCTCCTCAGAGGGGGAAGGCACTGGCCAGGGGCAGACCACACAACTACCTGACCCCAGGGTGTTGCTGAAATGGATGGCTCTGCGGGACTTTCAATGGCCTCAGACAGCTAGGCAGCCATCATCCGGCTGAACGTGGAGTGGGTATTTCCACTTTTCTGGTGACGTTCCCTGTGTTGCATCTCCAATGCTTCCGGTCTCCACCTGAGGCCACTGCAAAGCAATGCCATCCTGCTACCCACCCCAGGAGAGGAGAGCAGTCCTGTGGATGCTCAGTCCCCTCCTTCCCTGCCAGCTCCTAGTGTCCCGAGTCCATTCCCAAACCCAAGTCACCGGCATGGTTTGAGGGAAGGCGCTAGTGCCTCAGCCCTCTGTGCCACCAGGTCAGCCTCGAATATAGCTTTTAAATAAATAAAAGATATATAATCGAAGGCAGGTTATGTCACTAAATTGCTGTAGCTATCTAATCTGACTAAACCTCAGAGAGAGAGAGAGAGAGAGAGGGGGAGACGGAGACAGAAAGAGAGAGATAGCTGACAGCTTTCAAAGAGCTGAAACTGAGACACTGTTTGTGGCACACAGTTTTCTCTATTAAGATAAGGAAAATACAATTTACTATGCCAAACAGTTATGTCTCATACAATACAAGGCAAAAAATAAATAAATAAATGAATAAATAAAAAAGCAAAATGAATCCAATTTTAATTTTTTTTGTTGCCTTGTATGAGTCATTACACACTAGTTTGGCATAGTAAATTGCGTTTTCTTTTAATTTGTCTCATCTTAATAGAGAAACTGGGTTCAATACTGAAGCATCTCGCTTGCAGTCTATGTTGTGCATGGCTTCTCAGACACTTTCCTTGTCTCTAGATCAAGCATGTCATAAACTTTGTCCTGAGTGGTGTGTGTAAGTGTGAATGTAAAGGAGAGAGCTGTGTGGTGTGAAGTGGGTCTGTTTTTCAGTTCCTGACAAGCACATTTCTCTGACTGCTATGACTTGCAGTCTCAGTTTAGAAGGTATATTCATTCACTCATGGTGAGTGCAAATGGGAGACCTGTGTGGCGCAAACAGTGTCTCCATTTCAGCTCTTTGAAAGCAGTTTCATCTGTAAGCTCTGCATGAGGTTCAGTCAGACAAGATAGGTAGAGCAATTTATTGACACAACCTGCCTGTGATTCTATATCTTTTATTTATTTAAAAGCTACTTTTTGTCATTATTTGGGTGTTAGTGGTAAAATAACTCCTGCTGGGTGACAGATAAAAGCTGTCACAAAAACACAGAGACTGTGATCAAATGAAACCAAAAAATTAATTTTTAATATTAAAGGAGTCATTGACTGAGCTAACAAATCCTCATAACATTATGAATTAAAACCTAGGAAATTTGTTTGCTAGTTGCCACAAAATAGGTAGAAAAAGGCATGTTTGCAGTAAATATGGGAAGATAACTTGGAGCTCATGTTACAAGCTGCATGACGTTTCCCCAAAAAATGCACAAATCAGTCTTCAACACAGACCAACTCAGAAACAACACATTTACTCTTCAGGGAACTATAACTAACATAAACTTAAGATTCAATTATTTTTAAAATTACAATCCTAACAAATAAATAATGCCTTATCAGTTCTGAAGCCTAATTTTTCTTTTTTTCAATGTTAAGTAACATTTCATCTTTAAATGGACCCAGCAATCTGAAGGTGGGGGATGGGGGGGTGCCACTAGACACAAGAGAAACATTAACTAAATATGGGACTGGCAATTTGAGGGTGGGGATTTCACTAGACATGACGGAAACATTAAATTATTATGGTGTCAGCAACCAGAGGGTGACGGATGCTACTAGACATCAAGGAAATATTAAATTAATATAGGACCCACAACCAGAGGGTGAGGGTTGCCACTAGACACCAAGAAAATATTAAATTAATATGGGGCCAGCAACCAGAGGATGGGGAGGTGCCACTAGACACCAGGGTAGCATTCACTAAATACTGGACTGGTGATTGGAGTGTGAGGGTGCTGCTAGACACCAGGGAAACATTAAATTAATATGGGGCTATCTATCGGAGGTTGGGGGTGCCACTAGACACAAGGAAACATTAATTTCATAGGGGGCTGGTGATCAAAGAGTGGGGGGTGCCACTGGACACCAGGTAAAGTTATTTTTTCTCTTTACCAGAGCTGAACTGCAGAGTAATTACATGAATTGTCGATTAATGTATTAGTTCCGCAGTTCATGTGTACTATTCTCAGAGAGGAACATTTCATGATATAGGGTGAAAATTCCTCAAACACAGGAGATTTCAAATTTTGCCAAAGGTGGAAGTTCAGAAAATTCAGCAAATGTTTAAGAACTTTCATGAAAGTACCAATAAAGTGAAAATCACAACTTTCACCCAGCTCTGTTATAGAGGTCCAAAAACTCCAAAATCACCGAAATTTATCCTTTTTTTCTTTTTGCTGAAAAATAGGAGGATTTGAAACCTGAAATCCACCGGCTTCATAGACTTTGACCCATGGTGCATGTTTTTGCATTTTTTTATGACCCAAACTGAAATAGTTTTTAAAATGTTTGACAAAAACTATTGCATTTCTGAGCATATGTAGTGTTAAAAATGAACATTCTATGGATGGCTGAAGTTTTGTGAAAATGTGATCTGCTGTTGTTATATTGCAAAACCATTGTTGTATCATTTACTGCCGTGTTTTCAAATCCATGTTAGCATGTTCTCGTATGGTGATACTTATCTGTCTGTATTTTTTTCTATTTTTTGACAGGAATTATGAAAGTTGGTTATTGTAAAGTTTAGCAATACAAAAAACCTGGGTACGGGAATAATATTGCGTCATGGTAAAACATAGCCATTATTGTAATGCCCTGGTATGAATGAATGGTGTTGAGGTATGATATATTACCGTTACCATATCACACTTTATGCATGATGTAGTAGAGGATGGATTATAGAAGTCTTCATGAGGTGGGTCACAAAAAAGTCCTGTTGAAAATTTGGGAAACAAAAATGTAAAAGTGACCAATTTATGAATGTACATAGAACTTTTTCTACCCAAGCTCACAAATGTGGTCATTTTCAAACATTTTGACCCCACATTTTCAACATTATAATTTTTTGAAAGCACTTCATGAACATTACAACCGCCGTTTTTCACATCCTGCCTGAAATGTGTTCTTGTACCTGACATTTCGCTGGAGATTTGAACATTTTCACCTATTGAGTTCATAAGATGGGGCTGTAAGAAGACTATGTTGAAAGTCTGGGGTCAAGTTATTGAGGTATACTGTAATTTTTCCATGCATTCTCATAACGTTGGTAATTTTCAATATTTAACCCCAAATTTTCAACATAGTCATTTTATCACACCTCTTCATGAACATGGCAACTGTTGTTTTTCAAATTCTGGTCACCAGGTGATTTTGCATTTCTGGTGCAAAATTACATTTGTCCAGTTTGGTATTAAATTACACCTGTCATGTTCAGAAGGAGAGATAATAAAAAGACTCTTGAAATTTTGAGATCAGAATGTCACAGCACCAACACAACAACAAAAAATAATGAAGTAAAGTTGTTTTCAGGTATGTCCCTTGGCCCAGTGGGGACCACATTGCCTTTCCTTGCCAATTACCTGAGTTCAGGTGTGAACTCTGAGAGCTGGTATAGTGGGCCAAGGCTGCTGGGGAAAGTGTTGCAGTATACAACACCTGCTCCAGCCTTTTGGCACACACTCAACACCTTGTGGTGGGCAAGGGAGCCTTCCCTCACAAGGTATTGACATGCATGTCAAGGCTTGATGGACCCATGTACTGGGTCAGGACTGTCTCCAGTATTGTATTTATTTCATTTTGGACCTTCACTAATGAGGATACAATTCCACTATCACAAAAAGAAGGAAAATTTATTGTAAAAAAGAACATTAACGCAGGATTTTCTATAACCCCACCCATGCAGCAGAAGGAAAAAACATTAGGGTTTGGGGTCTCAGAGGTTGGTGACTCAGTGGTGGGGTCTTCCTTGGGGTTGTCTACCATAATGCTTACCCCTCCTCCAGCCTGTTGCCTTCTATCCGAAGGACAAAGTACAGCTCCAAGCCTATGCCTCATACAGATACATTCTTCAAAGGTGGAAAAGTATATCTTGCCACATGTTGCAAACACAATCTGTTGTAGCTTTCTTCATATAAGGCCCTTAGAAAAGGGCGATGACATCTGACTTTGTTTGCCAGGGAACGGGGTGGGCAGTAGGGTTGACAACCCCAAGGAAACCCTCACCCCTGATTTGCCAACTCAGGAAACTCCAACTCTAATATTTTTTTTCCTTTTACTGTTTGGGGGGTGGGGATGGGGAGTTAGGGTCAGAAACCCTAACACCACATTTTCCTACTTTTATGGTGTTAACTTGAACCCTAACTGGTGCGTTAATGAAGTTTTTTTTGCAAATAATTTCTTTTTGAGAAAGTGGAATTGTGTCCTCAGTTACGTAGGTACCTTTGGGGCCTGTGTGATCAGATGCAGATGTGCAGAGCCCTTCAAGGTCCTGCACCAAGGGAAGACCCCATCCACCTACAGGTTCCAGTTGTCCTGGTAGCATAGCTGCTTAGTGTAGTGGAAATGGCATTCTAATGAGACCTGAGTTCAAATCTCAGCTGGAGACCCTATTTCTTTCTCACTTTTTTATTCTGCTGTTTGGCAGCAGCCCCATCTGCCTGACTCAGTCACAGTCACGACACCTTGGCATCTCCCAGGACTTTCTGAGTCCTTCCCCATTTTCCCTTAGAGCTTTCACCCTCTGGCAGTGACAGGGAAGGCCCCCCTTACCTTCCACCATGAATGGATCCTGTTGTGAGATTGACCTACCTGAGCAGCAAGGTGCAGGACCTGCAGACTGAGTGACATCATCCTGCCATATGGGGACTTTTTTCCATTGTCTTCCCCAATTCCCATGGGATGTTGGCATCAAGATCACAGCATGAAAATCCCCATACAAGTGTGTGGCATGCAGCACCTGCCAATGTCCCTCCCCTGCTAGCTGCTCTTGCTGCATTGCCACCCATAGTTACTGAGGGGGCAGTAAAGCAGTGGAACTGGCTGCCCTCTCTCTCTCCCCAGAGAAGGAGATCATCTGTTGGGACACTCAATCCATCTCTTCCTGTCTGATCCTCTGCAATCTGAACATGTTCCCAAACTCAGACTGCCGGCAGGTAAGGTGTAAGTGCCTCAGCCCTCAGTGCCTCTGGGCAAGCTTTGACTCTTTCTCACTTCTAGAATTATGTTTCAAACATATATGCATACCACACTCCTTGATAATAAAGATGTGACTCTAATTTGTATAGCTCCAGGGTGTGGATTTTGAGAAAATGTTGGGTGCCTTGGGGATCCTCAGGTTCCAGATGTCCCAGAAGCACTGCTGGTTAATGCAGTGGAACAGTACTCTGGGCAGACCTGGGTTCAAATCCCAGCTGGGGCACTTATTTCTTTCTCACTTCTAAAATTGTGTTTCAAACACATTTGTACACCATACTTCTAAAGATGTGGCTCCTCTGATGGCCTGCGACTGCCCGTAGCATTTAAAAAAAAGATCCCATGGTCTTGACAGATATCTTGCAGTTTTTCTGCCCCCCCATCTCTTTGTTGATGCTCTGTATTGCATAATTTAGTAAAACAACTAAAACCAACTAAACCTTATTCTATATTTGAAAAAAGAAATATCCCATGAGTTCAGCAGATGCCCTGAAATATATAATAGTAAATACTATTTCTCCCAACCTTCCCCCCACCCCATCCACCTACTCTTGACCAAACTATCAAGCTCAGTATTGCTTAATAAAATAAAAGTAATAATAAAAAAACTCACTCTGACTCTGAGTTTTGCATTACTAAAACAACAAGCATTTGTCAATGCCGAATGTTGGCTTGCTGGCATTGGCATTGGTAGTGCAGGAGTTAGACAGATGCTTCATTGGAATGGCAGTGAAGTATTGAACTGATGCCAACCCACCCCCAACCTGCCCCTTTGGGTGTTTGGTAGTGCAGTGCGGGAAAACATGTTGGGCAGGATGTGAAAACAGCTGTACAGTTCATAAGGAGGTGTAAAAATGCCAGTGTTGAAAATGTGGCATGTAAATATACCAAATTTGAGAAGCTACTAGGGTGCGTGGGGAAATCACATGATGCACGCTTACATGCCATTTATGATTGACACCAAATTTTCAAGATAGGCATTTAGCACCTCTGCTCATGTACAGTATCACTGTTATTTCCTCAAAGTGTCCCAAGAAGTGATTTACCTTTGTCGACCACGCTATTCTGCGCGAGTGCGAAAACACATTTTGGGCAGGATATGTCAAATGACAGCTGTACTGTTCATCAAGAGGTATGGAAAAATGGCAATGGTGAAAATCCAGACTGAAAATATCAGAAATGCACGACGAGTGCAGTGTGCGTGCAATCTGCCAGCATACGCTTGTAACACAGTTATTTTATAGATATCATCACCAAATTTTAACATAGGCATTTTAGGTCCTCTGCTCATGAACTGTGCCACTGTCATTTTCATAATCTGGCCCAAACACTGATTTCCCACAGTGACTGCGCTATTGTGTGCTGGAAGTGCGGAAACACATTTTGGGCAGGATGTGGAAAATGACAGCTATACTGTTCACAAGGAGGTGTACAAAAATGACAATGCTGAAAATCTGGCAGTAAAATATTGTGTATGCACGAAGTTACGAGTCTGTGTAGCAACTGCGCAACGCACGCTCCTAAAACAGGCATTTGTTGGATTATTTCCACCAAATTTGGAACTTAGGCTTTTGAAGAGGGCACCTCATGAACACCGCTGCTGTCATTTTGTTAATGGGCCCCGAAAGATGATTTCGCACAGTGACTGCAAAATCACCTTTGGAGGCCGATTAACACCATGACAGTGACAGAATTCTGAGGAAGGGCGCCTCAAAACCCCATGTTGAAAATTTGGTGCAAAAATTCCAAGAAATGTCTGAGATATGCAACAAAGTTGAAAAAACCCTATTGACTCCATTATACAGCTTACCGGCATTTCCTCAGTTCGCGGTTGGCTTTGAAGAGTGAAGACGTGTTCCCGGTCCACTGAAGATCGTCCCACCAGAGTCCAGAGGTAAGTATGGGGTGAGGGTGAGGGGAAGGTAAGTGCCGAGTAGGTGAGTGCGGGTGAGGGCGGACCTACACTACGAGGGGCGGTTTTGTATTCTAGGGAAAAAGAAAACATCATGGGACAGTTTTGGCATGCTGGGGTGGGCTCCCAGCATGCCACCTAAATGAGTTGGGGGGTCAGTAGCTGGCGAGTTGGGCACCCTCGTCGGCACACAACACGAGGGGTAATGCCGCTGGGGATTGTGCACCCGCCCGGCAAACAAAAGCAGGCCTTGTGAGCCGAGGATTGGGCACCCTCGGCATTCAACAATTGGGGTGATGTTGATGGGGGGGCTTCCCCGTCGGCATGCAATATGGGCGCCAAGCCGAGGGGATTAGGCACCCCTCAGCATTCCACACATTTGCGGGGGATGCCGACGGTGGGCTCCCCATCAGCCACAAACAGGGGCGGGGTTTGCCGCTCGCTGAGGGTATAATGATGCAGCACATCGAAAGCAAAGGACCGCTGCATATGACGATTGCAGCGGTACTTTGTTTTGATGTGTTCGCCCCATTATGTATGCATGGTGTGGCGGTGCCTTGCAGGCTGATTGGGGAATGAGGGACACACCTATTGATGCGTGCCCTGCATTCGCCCAACAGCAGCCGCGCCTCCAAATCTCCACTCTCCCAATATGTTGACTGCCACGCAAGACAACATAAAAAGAACTTAGCCATATATTTGTACTGAATTTGAAAAAAAAACCTTGATTCCAACAGAAATCTCGCAATATAATGGTAAATACTCTTTTGCACTCTACCGTCTTCCCCTACCACCCTCTCCTGACTGATGTGTCAGGCTCTGTATCATATCAGTAAATTAAAAACAACTCATTTAGGCTCTATGTATTGCACTGAAAAAACAACTAAAACAAAACTAGGTCATGTTCTGGTGCTATGTTGTGTATTTGATGAAACCCCATGATCTTGACAGGTGTCTTGCAGTATCTCTGTCCACCCTGAACCATTTGCTGAGGCTCTCTATGGCATATAGGAAGGAAAAAAAAAAACTAATTCTGTCACCCCTTTGTATAAAAAAATGATTATGTCACACAGTCTTTTCCTCCTTACCTTCCCTGCCTCTCCCCCACCCATTTGTCCAGGCTCTGTATCCCATAATATAGAAAACAACTAATTTTTATTTCTGTTGAACAACTTGTGCAACTGAGGCACATGATTTATGAAGAATTAATCTTGTGACTTTATTCTCGATTTTATGGTCAATTTTTTTTAAGTTCACTCAAAATACCACAAACAGCTTAATCTGGTTCAAGGTCAGTTGACATTCATCTGCATCCCCCTCCCTTGGGTCATACCTGAAAATAGGCAAGAATTTGTCTAGTGTACTTACCCGGTCGACAAAAACTAAATAAATAAATAAAGGTCACCGTGCACGCAAGCGCAGCAAAGTTCTTGCTATAAGAGTGCCTTTTGAAGGGTGTGACACTGTCTGTCCAGTGCAGAGTGGTCTGTAAGCGGTGAGACAGTGCCACCCCAGTCATCGGGCAAGCTAATTCTCCCCCGGGTAGTGCCTGAAAATAGGCAGGATTTGTCTAGTGCACTTACCCAGTCAACAAAAACTAAAATAAATAAATAAATAAATAAATAAATAATTGTGATGCTGTGTTTTTTTTTTTTATGGGATGAAACTTTGTCTACTTGTGAAGAAAAAGTTGCACCAATCATATAGCTACTTTTTTCTTTGATGTGCAGGCTGAAAAGGAAACAAAAATGCTCAGTATGCAAAGCAAGTACCTCCTCCTTCTCTGTGGAAGTGCCCTGCTAGAAACAATCAGATTGCCCAAACTGCCATTCCCCATTACTCCCTCACTCCACACAGGCATCCTGTGTCCTGCTCTCAGCCCCTCAGAGAAAAGAAAAACACACAATGAAGTAATCCACCTCCTGCCCTGCAAATTAATGCTGTGTCCCTGTAAAGAAAAAAGGATTAGTGACTCTACAACGGCCCTTGCTGCACCACTTAACAGCCTGATTCAAATCTGGTGCCGTATCCCTGGCCTGGTATTGGCTGGTCACCCCTTGCATCACCGTCTCAGTCTGCTCCTTTGTTCCACTGTGGCATTCACACCTCTCTGCTACTGCCCTATAATGGAAATAAGAAAAACAAAGATCTGGGGCAAAGGATGAAATAAAATAGTCACAGGGGAAAAGTAGAAGTATATTTTCACACGTAGTCTCCCAAGGGAAAGCAACTAATACACCACCAGTGCTGGACTGAAATCCCAACAGACTTTCTCAGTTGCCAGTCCCTGAAAGCGAAACTAAAGTGCCAAGTATGCAAAGCAAGTACCTCCTCCTTCTCTGTGGAAGTGCTCTGCCAGAAACAATCAGACTGCCCAACTGCCATTCCCCATTACTCCCTCACTCCACACAGGTGTCCTGTGTCCTGCTCTCAGCCTGTCGGAGAAAAGAAAAACACACAATGAAGCAATCCACCTCCTGCCCTGCAAATCAATGCCCTGTCCCTGTAAAGAAAAAAAGGATTAGGCAAGGATAATCAGCTGGTTATTAAATCTCAGGACTACTGTAAATAGTAACAAGGCAATTGAAAATGTTTTACAATAGACAGATACAGAGCATGAATTCAACTGGATATTTACTACATGACTTCAGGATAAGTTACACTCAAAATGCTTTACATCTGAGCCCATATGGTGTGGCTATTTAACTAGATGTACTGCACACCCAAAACAATAGATGTTTGATTGGAAATACAGTAAGTTAAAAAAGCAGCTATGAAACATGCACAGTAGTCAACTGAATATTTACTGTTTGACTTTGACAGTACCTAACTGGGAATATTTCAGAACAGCACAGATGCAGACAAGTAGTTAACTAGATATTTACTTCATGACCTCAGTAATCACTAGCTGATTGGACATTATTTCTAACAAAACAGATCAGGAGAATATCATTTTTAAGTTCACCATGTGCACAAGCGCAGCAATCTTCTTGCTAAAGAGTGCTTTTTGAATGGAGTGACACTGTCTATCCAATGCAGAGTGGTCTGCAAGGGGTGAGACAGTGCCACATCAGTCATCAGGCATGCTGATAGTGGCACTGTTTTTTTTTTTAATGGGTGGAAACTGTCTACTTGTGAAGAAAAAGCATTTTTTTTTCTTTAACGTGCAGGACAAACACCACCCAGCAAACAGCTGATTGGTGTACTGATCAGCCAGATACAGAACAATCTTCTGGGACCCCATCCCACTACACAGAGCTTCACCAGCTGCGACATGTCCAAATGCTGTCCTTGCTTGCTTTTGTAACCCACCCACCCACCGTTATACAGCCCCTTGGGGCTCACCTATAGCCGCGGTGTGGCTCCTCAATCATATCTCCCCTCAGGGAGTGCTCTGCCCTTTCCTGCATGCCTGCAGGCTTCATTTTCTATTTTAAATTTAGCCCACCAGCTGTCACAAGCCATGGTGCAGCACTTGCCACTCTCTTGCATCCTCACTCCTTTCACTGCCACCGGAGTGGCTTTACTTAAACAGTAGCTTCCTTGCTGCATTTAATCCGGCCCCTTTCACTCCTGGTTGCCTCTTTTTAAAACAAGAGCCCCATAGGGCATAAACTACATCAGAGGGCATAAATTACACCACTGCAGCAGTGATTTTGAAAGCTGGGGGGAGGCACTTTCTTTACATGCCTTCTCCCACAGACTTCTTCTGTTCTCTCTCTCCCCCACCCGTACAGAGTAGGCCGCAGCCTGAGCTCCATGTGGGCTGGGAGTTTTTGAGTACCTGCAGGCACTTTCAACCCACTTACCCTCACAAGACGTGGTGTGACTTACACAGTGCAACACCTGCCACTCTGTTGCCCCCTCACTCCTTTCACTGCTGCTGGAGCGGCTTTACTTACACAGCTGTTTCTCTACTGCTTTTGCTATGGCCCCTTTCACCCCTGGGTACCCTCTTTTAAAACGGGAGCCCAGTAGGGCATAAACTACACTGCCAGAGCAGTGATTTGGGAAGGTGAGGGAGGCACTTTCTTTACATGCCTCCTTCCACTTACTTCTCCTGTCCTTTCTCTCTCCCACCCATGTGTAGTAGGCTGCAGCCTGAGCATTATGTGGGCTAGGAATTTAGAGCACCCGCAGGCATTCTCCTTGTGTCATGATTGTGCTGGCGGCTGGCAGCCACTGCAGTCCGAACTGGCTCTCCTCTTCCTGTCACTACTGCAAACAAGCTCTCCAACACTGCCCACACAATACAAGGGCTCAGGGAGCTCCCATTAGACCCCAGGGAAGAGTTTAGTTTTATTATGTACAAAACATTGGCCACAGGCATACATGCAGCTAGCCCACTAGTCCACCAGGGCTATTACGTTGTGCCCCCCAGGGCATTTCCTAGCCCACAAAACCACCAATGGCACCTTTATTTGCCCACAGGGCCCACTAGCTCTCCTGGAGCCTCCACTAGACAACTAGCCTACCAAATAAATTATTGCCCACTCGGCCTCCATTAATGGGAAAAGGGGTTATAGCTCTGCCCCCTTCCCTAAACTTCACTTCCTTTACCCCGTTTCTGCTCTTTTATGCTTTCTGTTAGCTAACCTATTTTCCTTTTATTTCTGCAGGTCTGACAGGACAAGGGCTCCTACCTTGTCAGATAAGTATACTTTTATATCTATCCTGTCCCTTCTGCCCTATTGGACCCCACCTTAGAGCTGTGGATCCCTTGTAACCCCTTTTCCTATTCTTTTATTTTTCAGGTACAATTTACATCACCCCTTCGTACTCCTACCTTGGCTCCCTAAAACAGGTAAGTCCCTCTGTTTTACATTATTTTGGTGGGCTGACTGTAACAGGGCAGCCACACCAATTACAGTCAAGATGAGCAGAGCCCGGTGCTTATCTCATGCCAGGCTCGAGCCAGCTCTGGCTTGCCCAGCTCTATGCTCACACCAGTGCCTCACCCCCCATAGTGTCTCTTGCTGTTTTTACTGTCATATCTACAGTTTACTGTGTATGAGACAACCATCTGATTGATGTGTATTGACTATTTTAATAATTTTTTTCTTTTCAAAGTCTTTGTTTTTAATGGCTTTCATTCCTTTGTCCTTTTAGCACTGTACATTCTGCTTGTTTGCTAAGATTTCTTTTTACCTGCTACCTATTAGTTGTTCCATTATATTTTCGTGCTGTGTGTGTGTGTGTGTGTGTGTGTGTGTGTGTGTGTGCCTGTGTGTGAGAGAGAGTAGCACAACATCAGGAGAGAAATGCTATCTCATCTACCTTTTTTAACATTAACCCCTAGCTCGATCTGTCAGTTGGTTTGGCTGACAGTTGTGTTGGTGTTGTTATGTGTGCTGAGGACCGAGCAGTGTTGTGGAGCAGGGAAGTGGTCAGGCTGATCAGTGATGTAGTGGAGCAGGCCTTTCTTGGGGTCCAAACATGGTTGTGGGATTCAGAATCCTGATGATAGTAACCAGTGGTGGGAGAATATAATAGGCCAGAAGATTGAAAGGTGGTGGGTTCTAGCCCCACACCGGGAACGTATGATAAATCACAATATTTATTCATTTATTTATTTATTATTTATTTATTTGAATTTTGATGACCGGGTGGGCCCACTGAGACAAGCTGTCCCTTTGTTAGGGGTGACCCGGGAAATGACACATTCCATGACAAAACAATACAAACGTATACAACAATGAACTAAGTAATAAAAAGTATGAATTACAGTGGTAATACAATAGGGTAAGCCGGGAGAGGTCAGCGGATAATAGTTCAGCATAACAACAGTTTCCTGGTACTCCAGTCTCTCACAGAGAGAAAAAAGGTACTAGTGCATAACAATTCAAACAAGATCAGTTTCACATTATATAATCACAGAAATACAATATATAATACATATGTACAAGGGTGGTAGGAGGGTGAAGAGATACAGATAGAGTATGAGTCGTTGGAGGAGAAGGAGGGATAATGGGTATAAATATGTAGAGTAGGAATATATAGGTAGGAGAGGTGGGTAGCCAGGAGGGATCACACACTCTAACAATTACAAATAGGAGGAAGGAAGAATATTTCTTTGACATGTCTTCTGAACTGGGGAAGAGACAAGCAAGAAAGTAAGCTGTGCTGGAGGTTGTTCCACTTATGATACCGACACTGTAGTGTATCAAGATGGGGGGTGCTGCACTTCCGAGGTGCCGTCTTGTGGATGAGATGTTAAACTGAGGTCCCATCTGCCTATTCTACTGGTTGTTCAGGTGCATGTTAAAGATCCCATGGCATTTCTCAATAATAGTAGGGGAATTTTTATTAGAACTTCAATAATAAATCATAAGGAAAACATGTTCTAGTCACATCACACAAAAGGAAAAGTAAATCCAAGCAGAAGTCAATTACTTGAAAATCAAGACAGTATTAAATTCATACTAATTAAATATGGAAGTAATCTCTCCAAAACAAATCATAAGTCACTGCAGTGTTTTTTACTGAACTTTAGTATGTAAAACTGATAGAAATTTAAATATAACACTCTGGTTACCAACCACCCCCCTTCCTTCTACAAAAGTGTAAGGGAATTTTTTTTAAGACATCCAAATCAGCTACAAACATATTAGCTTCACATCAAAAATAAATTGTATAAATCAGAAAAGAAAATTATGATATATCAAATAAGTATTAATTCATACATCCTCCCCACCTTCCTGCTACTCTTGAGTAGGGGAATTTTATAATCAAGCTTCTAACTAGAACGTAAGAGACACACATTAACCTCATGAAAGAACAATATGTATGTGAAACCTTTCATATAATATATTATTATTACTGGGCCGTCCTATGCAGAATTAAGGTGACTTACTATTTCTTAAATGTTTTACCTTCCCTCCCCATAAAAAATGAGGAGTGTCTTATATAAATATATAGTTAAACATACTGGGCCAGATATTCAAAAGGGTTGCGCCATGCGCAATAGGGTTGCGCCTGAGCAAGTCCAAACTTGCTCCATTCTGCGATATTCAGCAGGAGGCAGTTGCGCCACAGAAAACATGCTGAGCAACAGCGCAATGCAAATGAATGTATGCTGAACTGGAGGGGGAGGAACCATGCATAAACTGCACAGCCAGATATTCAGCCGGGCTGTGCAGAGTTGTGCAGGCGCAACCCCCAACCTGCGCCTGCAGGACTTTGAGCCAAAAAAAAAGGCTTAAGTCGATGGCCACCCACAGGTGAGCTGCTGTATTGCAGGGCACAACACAGCAGCTGCCACCTGTGGCTGGCCCCCAACCCAGTCCCTGTGCCCCTTCCCGCAGCCCGATCATGGGCATAGTGTACCCCCCCCACCAGCCTGATCACGAGCATCAATGTGGCTCCCCACCCTCCTTCTGTACATATCCCTAGTGGACTGAAATGCCTGATCGCAGGTGGTATGTATAATAATTCCCACCCCCACCATTCACATCCCTGGTGGTCAGTGGACGAAATGCCCGTCCTTGGGCGGTGTGTGTGATAAAACCCACCCCCGAACATAGCCCTGGTGGCTATGGTGTCCCCCACCCTACCACCCACGAGCCCCACCCGGTCCCCGGCGCGGCGGGCGGCAGCATCCCACCACGCCTGCGCCCGCCGCCTGCCGACTGACTGCCCGGTGGGACTGCACTCCCATTGGTGCAGAGCAAGAGCCAATGGGCGTGCAGCCCATACCGTACATGACAGTCCAGATTTGTGAATGGGGCTGGGGGGTGATATTCAAAGGAATTGCTCAATAGCGCAACTCCTTTGAATATCGCCCAGGACACACCCCTGCGCAACTATTTTGCGCAGCTCAAGGGCTTGCGCCTATGAATGGCGCAGTTTGAATATCCAGCCCACTGAATACTAGAGTATACTTGTTTTCTGTCTCAATCCAAACTGAATTAAAATTAAAATTAATTTGAAGTCTTATTTCCCATCTTTTCTAGAATTCGATCCCCACTTACTTTTATATTCTACCCTACATATCAATGTCCAATGCATAAAGAGAGCATAGCACCCTGTTCTGTCTTTTTCCCATTTTTTGCTTAAACCATTCTAATGTAGACCATCTCTCTTAGTATTGTGCCTATGTGCATATTGTATGTTTCCCAAACTGGAGTGAAGTATTTGTTCTGGTTACCATTCTATTTGTTGTATGGTTAGCCTGCCTCTAGCTTGCAATACCCGATACTTTATGTGTGTAGTTATTAATCTCAAAGAGCTGGTATTAAAGGAGGAATCTTTCTGGGGAAATATTCCACAAAATAGTGCTTCAGGGGTAGTAGTATAAGTAGAGAGTTGTGCCCATCTGTTCTTGAAGAGGTCCCAGAAAGCTGTCACTAAGGGACACTAGAAAAATAAATGCTGCATAGTTTCTGGTTGTCCTATCCAAGATGCCCGTGGGCAGTTCCTTTTTGTTTTATCTTTGTGCTTTAAATTATCCTTTACCTGTAGTTTTCCCATGTGCACATAACCATACTTGGTCCCACATGTTGGGAGGGATCCTTTTGTCTGTCATCATAGCTGAGATAGTTTTTACTTCCCCTAATGGCCTAGTTGAGAAAATTGAAGGGACTACATAGAAGGTGTTCTGGATGTAAGTGTAAAATTGCTTCCTGTCTTGTGTGATCAAGGAAGTTTTGATAATTTTCTAGAGTTTTAGTTTACCTATGCAGTCTTTTACATATTTTGGTAGATCTACCATTCTTGCGTGTTTAATTATAGCTGTTGTCAGTCCTCAAGTTTGTAGTGCCTGGGTCAGCTGATCTGTTACCCATGGAGTCCATAAAGACAGATATCCTGTTAATATGGGTTTTATGTTGGAAAAGATACAAATACTGTGGTAAAATACTACCGGGTTAGCCATCTTTAATCTTCCTAGGGCTGCATCTAAATATAAGCTCCCTCTTTTTATTTGGTTTAGTCTACTCTCCCAAACACAGAGTAAGAAGCAGCTAATTCGTTTTGTTTCTAGTTTCTGGGGTGGTGGGAAAACATAACTTAGATATAAGAACATGGGAATGAGGTAGGTTTTAACTATAAATACATGTTTTTCTTGCTCATCCTCCACTTGTTCTACTGAGCCACTCTATCTAATGCAATATTAATTGTGTAGTTCCAGTTAAAGTAAGCTAAGTCTGGGTGTCTGAAATATAGCCCCAACATTTTCTTCTTCCTTACAGCTAATGGATATGCCCAAAATGTCTGTAGTATGTATAGGGGATTGCCCAATTGACAAGCATTTGCTTTTTTGTAGATTCACTGTGGATCCTGAAATGTCTGAAAGGGAAGAGTATGGGTTCTACTAAGGCACCTGATTGCTGGTCAGCTATGATAATGCAGATGTCATCCACATAGGCCAAAGTTTTTATCTCAATATCTTGGATGGACACAGACAGTCCTTGTATGTGCAGGTTTGCATTTATTCTACAGAGTAAAGGATCTAGTGATGATATGTATAAGATAGGACTTAGCGGACATCCCTGTCATACCCCCACCTTCACTTCGCAGGTGTTGCCTATCCATCCGTTAGTGTATGGGGAGATAGAAGCATATTTGTAACATACCTGTATCCATGAGATGAAATTCTGGGGAAACCAATATTCTGTCATGCAGGCCCATAGGTATTCAAGGGATACCCTGTCAAATGCCTTGGTTTGATCCATGTTTAATATGTACCCTGTAATTTCTTCTTTTTGACCTCTTTCCAGGATTTCTTTTACTATAATTAAAATATTTGAGATGTTCCTGCCTGGGAGTGAGCATGCCTGTGTGGGGTGGATGCGGGAGGTCAGAATAGCGGTCAATCTGTTGCTGAGCAGTTTGGTTAGTATTTTGAAGTCTGAGTTTAATAATGTTCTGGGTCTCCAGGTTTTGAGTTGCTCTTTGTCTCCTGATTTATGGATTAGGATCATTTGTCCTGAGTACATGTCCCGTGGTAATGTTTTGTTGCTGAGAATAATGTAATAAAGTTCTGTAAGTTCTGGTACTAACTGAAGGACTACTTGTTTATAGAAGGTATAGGGTAGCCTGTCAGGACCTGGTGCTGTTCCTGTAGTGAACTGTGAGATGACACTGAGCAGATCTTGTGTAGTTATTAGACTGGTTAAGATGTTGGTGTCTAAAGTGGATAGTGTTGGTAAATGGCAATTTTTTGCCATTCTGTAGTTCTGTCAGAGCTGGGGTGTGCTGTGCCGAACAGAGTAGAAACACATTGTTTCAATTCTGTCATTATCTTGCTATTCCCTGTAACTATTCCATTCTGGGATGTTTAAATAGATGAGATAGTTTTATTCTCTGTGCATGTAGGACAATTTTCAAAGGGGGTTTGCCTGGAATTGGTTCCCTTGTGTGCTATACCTCTGCTCAAACTCCAAAGATTTTAGTCTGTTATATTGGTGGGATGCTAGTTCTTTTTTTTTTCATTGTGCACTTTATTTCTGGCACCTACACTGAGGGGAACTCTCTCCAGCGAGTGCCTTGCCCGGTCTCTACCTCCCTCTGTGAAGCCTCTGAAACTCCTCTCCCCGACCCTGGTGAAACCCCCTGATCTGAACCCTGAGGATGCTAGTTCTTGCTTAGTATTTTTAATGTTGGTTGTACAGTCTTGCCCAGTTTCTACTTGGAAGTGTAAAAAGTTTGTATAGCTGTTGCGATAATGTTTCATAAGTGGAATTCCTTTGGTGTCCAAGCAGTTTCCCTACTTGTTTTAAAAAAAGGATGGTAAAGTCTGTTTTACTCTGTTCCCACCAACCAATGGGTGTATTGTACAAAAAATAAACCCACAGATTTCCTAGCTTCTATGGTGTCCATAAAGCCAATAAGATGTTCTCATCTTCTAATAGAGCTATGTTTAATCTCAGTAACCCTTCCTGACCGCTAAATCTTTAGAGGAGGAAATCCTAACTTTTAACACACCGTGGTCTGAGGTGGCTACTGTTATTATTGTTGAGGATGTTACTGGGAGATGAGGTGACAGAAACGGATAGTCAATTCTTGTTTTTAATTTCCCCTAAAATATGTAAATTGTGGTGTTTTATGATGTGCGCGGAAAACATCTGTTAAATTAGTTTGTGTCAGAATATTATTCAAAAAGGCTGCATCACAGAAAATGTTATCGATTGCTGAACCTCTGTCACATTGAAATCTGCTACAATTAAATCGCCTCCTAGTGGAATAGCCCTAGATGTTAATAGGTATGGTAGTATCTGGATGAGGAGATGTACCCTTCTTCTGCCTTATCCTAAGGAGCATATACTGATATCCTGATTTTGTTTCCTTGTCCACATAAGACCGTCACTATTGATGTCTCACTTCTGTTCCTGTTCAATATCTGTAAATTACTATGTTACAATGTATTGTTTGGAATGCCTCTATTCCCCAGGTCACCCCTGAAAAAGGGACTTGAATGTCTCAGTGGGCCCACCCGGTCATCAAAATTCAAATAAATGGAAACCTTTCAGTTAGAGGAACACCCACTAACGTTTTACCCATACGGGCTTTGACAAAGCCCATATGGGTGAAATGTTAGTGGATGTTCCTCTAACTGAGATGTTTCAATGTTTGCACAACTGCACTTTGTTATTTCTCCTATCTGCAAGTGAAACTTGATTGCAACTGCACTACTCCAAGTGGACATTTCATTCTTTGGTTGGTGAGTGTTCCGTGACTGTCTGTGTGCCTGAGATACCCCTACCCTACTCACATGTCTTCTCCTATGGACCAGTAGGAGGCCGCCCATAACCAGTCAGCACTTGCTCCCTGAATTTAATGTGTAGTAGCCAACCGAGTGTCCTGAAAAAAGACTAAATCATATTTATTTCCCATAAAACCTTCAAAGGTGGCTTTCCTTTTCCTATCAGTCTTAATGCTATTAATATTTAAAGAAGCAATCAGTAACTTTTTATTTATTTTATTTATTTATTCAATCTTAGATTACAATACCTTTGAGTGGGAGACTGCTCTTTTACAAAGGTTCCACATTGTAAAGGGTAGGTATACATACATTGTGGGTTTAGGAGTATCTAGCTAGATGAGTAAACATAGTCAAAAATACATTGTGAATAGGAAACAGAGATGGTTATACAGTAACACTAGGATAATTCAGGTAACAATAGCAGCCTAGGTGGCATTGTCAGGTAAAAGACAGTAAGTAGCAATCCAGAAAGGAGAGTAGTGGGCACTGAGTTGGGGGGGCATGATGACTATTTAGGGGGAGGTGGGAGAGGAAATTGCAGGGTATTGCAGGGCAAAAATGGGGACAATTCAGGGTAGAAGGACAAAGTAGAAGTAGCGAGGAGATGGTAATAACCTGAAAGGTGAATAAGACCGGGGTCAGAAGTGGCTGTGTGTGGAATAATTAGAAAGTACAGTCACAGGAGCTTTTCTTCAGTAGGTTAGTAGTCTCAGTCTCAGTAGTCAGTAACTCAGTAGTCATAGGACCCAATGTTAGTCAGGTTTTTTTTTCTGTAAACTGAACCTTGTCCCCATCCATCTCTTTTTCTTTGATTCCGTTTTGGGTAAAGGGTCTCCTTCTTCCCCCCTCAGAGAAACCATCAACCTGAGAGGAGTGTCCTGATGTAGCATCAGAGTTTCTCCACACTGGAGTGAGGAGAATTTGTTCTGCAAGGTAATGGGATCCTCTTGGTCTGGTTTTTCTTTAGATTTCCTTGCTTTCCCTTTTGGGATAATTTGAAAGGCTGCCTCAGGTTGATTGAGGGTGGGGGCATTTCATTTTCTATTAAAGTTATCTCAGATGGGGGGTCTACCACTGGAGTCTGGGTGTGGTAGGATTTATAGTTGCAGCTGTGGTTCCTGTGGGAGCCACAGGGAGGGATCTTCAGTTACTGGAGTGGTGTTTGAGGTCAGAGGGTGAGCTGGTCTGGTAAATACCTGGGTGGGTGCGGCTGGTCTCTGTGTTTGTTGAGTTGCTTTGTTGATGTATATGTCCTATATTGCAAAATCTGCATTGTCTGTGTTGTGCGCAGCTCTGGGACATTTTAAGAAGGAATGACCTCCTTCATCACACAAATGTCACAATGGTGTAGTAGTACAATGAAATCCTGAATGGCCATTAGAGCCACACTGTAGACATTTCAAAACCTCACATGAGTTACAGTAGTTATATGTCGATGGTATCCACATTTGTAGCAGGAGCAAGGTTGGCCCTGATAGAACAGAATGCCCTTGTCTCTCCCCAGGAAGAAACAGTTGGGGAGTTGTTTGATTCCAGTATCATCTTGCTGTAGTTTTGCTCTTACCTTCCACCCCCCGTCCAGAACCCTTCTCCATCCACAATAGGGTCTGGGGTTCCTTCTCCATCACATTTTTTCCCCAGCCAAAAGAAAATGTCTGAGATGTTGACCCCCTCATTCTGGAATAAGATTGTTATCAGCTTAAATTTGGTCTTTGTTAGGGGAATTGCTTGAAATGGGGCCCATAAGGTTGATTGTTTGTGCATTGAAAAGGCAGTCCAGAACCTGTCTAACAAGTGTGCTGACTGGAAACTAATGTCAAAAGTGGATTCTTCTGGGGTGTGGATTAAAGCATACACTTTTGCTGGGGAGACACCAAAGTCTTTTTTAGGAGTTGTCTGCCCACATAAAATCTATCTGGAGGAGTTCTAACCTCCCTATATACCTCAGTCTCACTGCGTGCCTTCGCTTAGCCTGCTCCAGTGGCTTTTATAGCAGGCTTTCATAAGTCACCGCTGGTGCAGTAGAGATATCTGGGTCTGTAGTTGCCTCTGATGTTTCAGGTTCTGTAGTAACTGTTGGGATTTCCTCTTGTGATGAAATTTCTGTGAGGGCTTCAAAAAAGACCTCTGCCCTAGTACCTGGGGGGGAAAAAGAGATATCATTAGAGACATTTGTATTCTTATTATTATCTACAGTACCTGAGTTTTTAGTTGCCCCTTTCATTTTCTGTCCTGTGTCTGATGTTTTATAGGGATGATCCTCAGGAGGGTCCTTGTCCTCTGATTGGTGTGCTGTTTCTGTTTCTTTTGTTTCCGGTGGTGGAATGAGTGGGTCTGGAATCCAGAAGCCCATTTCTGTTTGTATCCAGCCTGCTTTTTGCAATGCTGACTCTGGAGACCAGGCAGCTGCATTGGAAGTGCCAGGATATGTTGCTCTCCGAGAATGAAAATGTTGGCTTTGTCATTCCCCTGTTTCCCTGAGGGCAAATCTTCTTGGCATTTTCTTTTTTTCTCTTCCTCGAGGCAAGCTTTTCCCAGATTATATTGCTCTTCAGCTTTTGACATCTGGGCAATTGGATTTGATTTTCTTTCCTACAATTCAAGCTCTAGTTGTTTTTTGCCTCTTATATGGCTTCATCTCTAGTTGTATCTATCTGGTCTGATTCATCTGGTTTATTCATGTGTCTGGCATTACTTATACTGCCATGTGTGGCTTTCTGCGAGATGCTATGCTGGCCACCCATGGGGTGCATTCCAGCTGTGTCTTTAGCCACTGCCACTGCATCAGTTCATTCTCCTCCTCCTCCTTTGCCATCCAGCTGTCCACATGATTCCTGCATCTCACACACAGGAAGCAGAGTCACCTGCAGCAAGAGTTGGGGAATTTTCCTGGTGTTCTGGATAAATTCCCTCCATTTCACTAAATTACCACCAACAATATAATTTGGTTCCATAAGTCAGTCTACATCTATACACATATTCCCCTTCTCTTGTCCCTGGGTCACTCCTGGAAACAAGCTGTGGCTTAGTGTGCCTCTCCCGGTCACAAACTTTCAAATAAATAAGAAACACAGTATGTACAACAGCAAAACACAACATGTACAAGAGCAACATCAATGCGGGGGATGATGGAAGGTCTGAAAAAGCTACAAGACTGTTCAAGCATTTGGCAAGTGTGTTTCAATGCCAAAAAGTGCAAAATAATGCACATGGGGTGCAGGAACCCAAGGGCAATGTATAATTTAGGAAGGGAGGTGTTAACAACCATAAAACAGGAAAGGGATCTGGGAGTCATCATATCTAATAACCTGAAGGTAGCAAAGCAGTGAGATAAGGCAGTGGGTAAAGGTAATAGAATGCTATGGTGCATTGGGAGGGGCAACACCAGCAGGAGGAGGGAGGTATTGATACCTCTGTATAGATCAATGGTGAGGCACCACCGAGAATACTGTGCCCAGTTGTGGAGGCCCCATCTCATTAAAGACAAAGATTGAGTGGAGACGGTACAGAGAAGGGCAACCAAGATGATGCATGGCCTGCATCTGAAGCCCTACGAGGAAAGACTCAGGAAATTAAATATGTACATTCTGGAGGAAAGTAGAGAAAGAGGGGTTATGACTGAAACATTTTAATACTTCAAAGGTATCAATAAGGTGCTGGAGGGTGGCATTTTGCACATAAAGAGATGTTCAAGGACAAGGGGGCATGATATGAAGTTGAAAGGGGGGAGACTGAGATTGGATACGAGAAAGTGCTTCTTTACAGAAAGGGTGGTGGACATCTGGAACAGCCTCCCAGCTGAGGTGGTGGGTACCAAAATGGTAACAGGTTTCAAGCATGCATGGGATGGACACAGGGGGACCTTAGCAACAGGGATAGGGTGACAAGGCCAGAGACCAATTAGGATCCACAGTAGCACAGTAGTTAGGGCCTTAAAACAGGCTAGGTGGGACAGTAGGTCCTTTTCTGCCAACAACTTCTGTGTTTCTATAGTTCTATGTCATCGGGTATAGCTCAATAGAGGCCTCTATGTAAATAAATTATTAAAAATTGGCAGAAGTCAGTGACCTAAGCACTTGTCACTCCATCCATCTTCTCTGTTCCCTTGTCACACCACATTGGCATTATGAGAACATTCAATCAGACATCGCTGGCATTGACCAATTCTTGTCTTAAAAAGAGGCAACCCATTCCCATTCTGGTGAGAACTATCACTTCGGGGCAGCCTGATTTCCTCCTTCTAGGTTTCACAGATACTTTTTTACCCAAGTCAATTCTCTGTGAGAGCCACTAAGTCATGGCTTTTGAAGTGCAGCAAGCTCTTGAGCTTGACAATTATACTAGGTGTAATTCTCATATTGGCTTGCATTAAAGTGATAATTGTTTCCCATCTGTATTTCTTTGCTCCCCCTAGGGGATTACTGCTACCCAGTTCTTCTGTCCTTCACTCTTTGACCCCTTGCACCTGAATACTGCCCATGGTGATATCCTGCACCAACTCCTTCTCCTATGCTGTAGTTTAGATCCATCTAATCTCCCTGTCCATTCTCCTGGCCAACACCCACACTCTGTCCTGGTACATGTACAGCCCATTTTGGGCATGCAGGCATGTGTGTGTGTGCCCAGTATGCCGACACATTGGTCAGAAAGAGAAGAAACTGTCGTTCAACTGAACCTTAGCAAGAGTTAACCTGTCTAATGGTCTACTATCATTCCTTACAGGCTTCCAGGACAATGAGAATCATTGAAAAGCTCACCCTGAATATTGCAAATTTCTCTGATGGAATGTCTGTAGTTCTATATATGACTTCCTCATGTCCCCAGGACTTGTGCTGCCTATTTATTTGATGCCAATCTGGAGAATGGCAATCTGTTCCATACTTCAGCTATACTGCTTGTCCTTGGATAGTACTCATATAACATGTGTTGCAGGAAGGCAGATCCCATAATATACACTACCATCATGGTCCTGCAATGTCTTCACCAGTAGCCTGCAAAAATTGTGACCAAGACAGAGCACTTTCAAAAAGGGTGACTCAATCATGGTGCCTGTGCACAGGGCTACTGGGTAGGGAGGGCAACCGGACGGGGAATCCACAAATATAGCAAGAGGATGTCACTATATGTACATGATCTTGGAGGGGAGCGAGCAAGCTGTGCGATGGGTGGAAGGGGAGGGAGGGTTTGTGGGGTGTAGTGTGGCAGTTGGCTGCAGAGCCAGCCATGTGGCATGGTGGGTTGGTGACAGGCTAGGGTTGGGAGGATACCAGGTTCAGTTCTAGGTGCAGTTTGTTTTTGTGCGCCGGTCCAGGATTTAATTTTTTGTTGGTTTTGTACCCCCACCGACATGCACCCCCCTGGAGTTTAGAATCCTTAAATAGGGGGTGCGGGGTGTGGTGCCCTTTTGCTGTGCACTGGTAGTGTACATTGCCAAAACTGATTTTCGATGATGTACATTTGCCCTAATGGAGATTGCCTTTCCATGATCACTGTTATGACATAGAACCCCTTCACCTCACCCCCTGCCCAACCTATATAGAGTCCTCAATGAATACTATCTTCTTGTCATGTTGTACTGTTCCTTCCTCCGCAGTGGCAGGTGAGGTGTAGGCTGGGCAGGACATTGATTTCTCAACATTGTAACTAAATTACAAGTTTCACAATAACTTACAAACTTTCCCCTTGTTTGTCTATTAATTTACAATTTCTGGCAGCTTAAAACTACCATCCTTTAGGCAAGGGATTTGAAAGTTGACACATGCAGTACACTTTCTTTTTATGGATATGTACCTGCCACATTTGGTAACATTGTGTTATCTAGTTTTAAAGAACCAGAGGTTTAAAAATTGTAGTTTATTTGCAAAATTGTGTACAAAATTTAAGAAAATGTTATTATTAGAGTTAAAGACCAGATTATTGACAAGCATACTCTTTGCGACAGGAATAAAATGTTTAACAGATCTTGTGGCATTATATTCCATTGTTCTGAAGTTACAGAGGTTCACAATGACTCTGTTTGCCTATCTGCCAAATTCTGTGATAATACAGGAAATATTTGGTTGTGTAGAACTCAGTGTCCCCCTAGCTCCAGAAGCCAGATTGTGAGCATGAATACTTTGGGGGAATGGTCCATGAAACCACCAGATTTAGTGATTTTTTTATTGAGTAGTTTTAAAGTCACAATAGGTAGAATGCATTGCAAATAACATTATGACAAACATTTGTAAATATTTAATAGACATTTCATGAAATTTTGTGAAGTTTCACAAAAAAAAGGAATGCGAACTGTGATCCAAATTCTGCTGATGAAAGTCATTTTCAGCACAACACTGCTATGCATATTACTGGTAAAACAGAATCACTACCCCCTATAAATTATCTTTTCATGTGTCATGTCTACACCTGGCATTGCTGTCTTCTGCTTGTGATAGCATAATCATTACTAGAACAACAATGATTTCAGAAGAAAGGGATGATGATGTCTGGTGTAGGGATATATGAAGTGCAGAAAGTTCACTTTGCAGAGCTTTCACAACTAATCTCCACACTTTATGAAATAGCCTGCTTGGTAAAGTGCACATTTTGCAGCCAAAAAGTCTCTTGGTGTGGAATTTAATGAAAAATGCAGTTGTCTCATGATTATCATAAAGTGCTGTCTTCTTGAAAATTGCAAGAATAGTGAAGTCACCACTTCCAGGGTGACATTTAAATATTCACCCCACTAGTAAGGTGTAAGCAAGCACCCAAAGCAGATGAAACCTGGGCAACAGTGACTCTGTTTTTTTATGCTATGGCTTGTACATAAATAACAAAGAGGAAGCTAAATTAAGAAAAGAGAGAAAACATAAAATTAAACGTGAATCAGAATTATGTGTTTTTTCAAGACTTCCACTTCAGCATTAGGATCTCATTAATGGTGGCTGTAGAGAAGGTGGATGGATATGAACCTCCGAGGGACATGAACCTTCACACTGGCAGACTTGGTAGACCACAAGACATTTTTCTGCCAGCATGTTTCTGTGCTAATAGTTTATTGCTTTACTCCAGGCACAGAGACAGTCAGGTCTTCTATGATGCTCCATGACCCCTGCCTGACTGCACAAATCAGAATGAAGTATTCGACTGGTAAACTCTTAATTCATTCACAGACTGTCAAGTTGCTAAAGTTATCATGGTATATAAGATAATACATTAATTTGAGAATCGTAGTTCTGATTAGAATGTAGCAAACACCCACAGGAGACTTTTAAGTTATTTAAAGATTATTATGGCTGAAAATACAGTTTCTTTAGTTATATGATGAAATATCTGGAAATATCTGAACATATCTATGGCTGCAACTATAGGTGGGAAGCAAGATAAACAATAGCTTTGATTATAAATCTATGAACAAAACTATCTTAGACCTTAAACAGGTTCCTGCTTTAAAAATGTGATCTATGAGAGGGTAGAATGAAACCCTCTGATTATTTCATTATGATGGTTAACCTTTCCTCCAGCACAAAACAACATTAGTCAAAGAAGAATTTGTAGGATTCAAACAGATGTTGAAAAATCTCTGGGTGTAAATGTTTTCTATTGTTATGATTTCTGTAGTGTTACACATTACAGCACTAATAAGAACTCCAGTCTGAAAATAGGTTTGATTGTATGTGAACCATTATGAGTTCACATAATAGCTACAGTATACAATATATCTTCAGTATTCCACCATGTCTCTGTGTTCTGCTTCTCTGTTTCATTTTTTTCTTTCCTCTCGTTGAATCTGTCTGCCCCAGTTCAATCTGTAGTTACATTTTTTTCACTGCTGACAGGGCTTCATTTTGATCTCTGTCTGCATCACTGCTTTCTATCTCTTTGTGCTCCATTTCAGCTTCTGTCACATCCACTCTGCCTCTATACACTAACTCTCACTTAGGCAGAGAAATTGTCTGTGGAATAGCACTGGAAAGAATCTCTGGAACACATATTAACATAAGATGTCTAAAACCAATGTTCTTACATAGGAAGCATGTGGCACAGTCAATATACATGTACACAGACACACACAAAGAAATACAAAAACAGACACAAATGGGCCCACACACAGGCTCATAAATATATAGGTACACACAAAAGATGAACACAAGATCAGTCAGTGTTTAGAGATCAGCTGATACCACTGAAAATAATTTACAAAACATAATACTTGGATATATTGCAATCCACATTTCAAATATTTTCTAGAGTTGCTGTGGTCATAATCCTCCATGAAATCAAAAGCATTTGCACAGAAGCAGGCTGCAATTGCACAGGCTAAGGACTGCTGCCTTAGGAGGGGATTATGCAGCAGGAGTGGTTAAACTCTAATGGGCAATGATTATATTTTCAGGAAAATGTGCTCCATAACAGAAGGAGAATTAGAGAACTGTAGCAAATTTATGAAATAAAAGCTGAGCTGTGCATAAGGCTATGTACTATTTATTTGAATATGCTTTTAGATGCATCAGTTGCTATTTAAACTGTGTGACCTACAGTACATGACCACCAGAGAGCAGTTGTAGCATAATCTTACAGAATTGTAGTTTCTTCAAGTCCAGTACTTTATTTGGGAAAGTGTAATGTACATTGGGGCACCCCTTGTTTTTTTGAAGACTTGTCTGTTCAGGCATTCCCCAAATTCTGCTCAAGTGTTCCTCAAGGTTTTGTCTTGGGCCCCTTACTCTTCTCCATATTCAGAAATGACCTCAACTCAGCCTGTTCCTCTGCAGACATGCACATCTATGCAGATGACACTGGACAGCTTGCTTCTGGCTTCTGTGCTGCTGATCTTACTATCTCTATGGGATTTCAACCTTGTTTAGCACTGGTTCTGTTCCAGTCATCTGTACCTCAATACCAAGACAGTGTTCTCCATGACCTTTGACTCTCGGCAGAGGTTTGCCAGGCTGTCTCCCATCCTCTTCTTCTATACCCTTGATGGTACTGAGATTAAGTATGTCTCCTCCTTTAACAACCTTGGGGTCTGGAGTGACTGTCACTTCAACTTATCAGCACTCATTGATGCTATTCACCTCAAGATCCACCTCAAGCTGGGTGTGCTGTATGGAAACAAAGCCAGTATCCTACTCCACGCCCATCACAAACTGGCCATGAAGATGATCCTCCCTATCTTCTACTATGGTGACACTGTCTGCACTGCAGCTCCCAAGTCCAGCCTTGGCAGATTGACCCCCCCACCTTTCACTTTCTGACATTTTTCCTTGGACTGCCCTCCTCATAGACATGATTGCTCTCTCTACTCCTCCTTCTTCCTCCCTTCTCTTGATGCAAGACAACTCAACTAGTGTGCCACCTTCACCTCCAAATTCTGATTTTGCTCTCTCCTTCCCTACCTTTCCACCCTTCTTGCTTCTCCCCACATTCCTCCTACCTCCTGCATATCACTGCTTAATTTTTCATCTCTCTCCAATCCAGAAAAACTCCAGTGGGCCAAGTTGCCTTCTCATATAACTTTCCTAAACTCTGATCCTCTCTTCCCCTGTCTATCCACTCAGCCTAATCCACCTTCTCCCTTAATTCCTTTCTTTGTGACTTTACTACCCCCTCTTGCAACAGCTTCAGTCCCTGTTTGTTGGTTCCCCCACCACACACACCCCTATTCGATAATTTTTCTACTTACCCTAGGCTAAACTGCTCCTTATTACTTGTTGCATCTGGAATGTTTTTGCACTTGTACCCATCTTCCTGCACTGGCATTGTTAACTCTTGCACTTTCACAGCCTGAGTGGTAGTAATTTACTGTTTTCTGAGTTGCTTCCAGAACTATATTGTGCTAGTACCTCAGTTTGCACTGCCATACCTATTTATTTTGTGTTGCTTTGATTATTTATCTTTATATTGTGTATATTGTGTCTGCACAACTGTAATGGATCATTACTTTTATTAAAAAAAATATTTATTTGACTGTATTTTATTTTTATTACCTCTGCACCTACAGTTTAATTTCACTTGCACATCCTTAATTGTTTTCTCCTCTTCCCCCTAGGATGCCTCTGGAAATGAACCGTTATCAACTCAGTATGTCTCTCCTCATAATACTCTTGAAATAAATAAATAAAACATTAATTAAAGAAATACATGCATAAATACACAAATACATTTTAAATATAGGGTTATTGTTCTGAGAGTTTTAAACTCAAAATAAAGAAAGAAAATAAGTAGCATTAAAGTGACAATAAAGGAAACTGAGCAGCCATATTCAGCTAGGAATTCTATATTTGACCAGTGGCAATGAGGAAGAAGAATATTAGGACAATATTAAATAAAAATGTACAATACTTAAAATTGTTATGTACAGGGTATTGATACATAATCCACATATTAGATTCAGCTTCACAATAACGTAATTTATTGTAAAGCATACTCTTTCATACAGTTGTAAGATTATGTTAGCTGCTAAGAAGCATGAAATTATTTTACCAATATACTGTATTTGCAAAAGTTATGTAGTTACTATATCATAAGAAAGAACATTTCTGCATGTGAGCTGTCTGCCTGCCTGTCTATTTGTCTGTCTGTCTAGGGAAGGGAAGGGGAAATTGTTTAACCAGAAAAGACACACTAAGCCTGAGCTTATTTCCAGATGCAACCTGGGAGCACAAGGAAGTTAAGTGACTTGCTCAGGGTCACACAGTATATAAGTGTGGGCTGACGGGATTCAAACCCAGGTCTCCAGGTTTGCAGCTCAACACCCTTAACCACTACACTATACTGCCTCCAGTAGAATTCTGCTCTTGACTGGTAATATGCCATTTATCTTCATGAGAGAGTGGGAAGGACCATAACTCATGAGAGAGTAGCATAGTCAAGCTTGAGTTATGTAAGGCCTGTCCCTGCTGTAGCAAATTAGTATAGTTTGACATATGTAATCATATCATAGCAGTGCTGTAGCACCACTATAGTTAGGGTTGAGTAACCTGTTTACCATAACTTTGCACTTTATTAACTTCATCACCGTTCAACAGATTTGCACAACATTTTGCATGCACAGTCTCAGGTGCAATATATCTTGGCATGTCAAATTTCGTTTTGGTTGCATGTGCGGTTCTGAGATCCGGACAGCAAAAAATTAGAAAAATTGTGTTTGTTTTTTCTGTTTGTTTGTCATTGTCTAGCACCCAGACAGTTTGGAATTTGGTCTGAAATGTTCAGGGTAGGAAGGGCTTGGGCTAGAATAGTGCCTATCATCAGTTTGGTGAAAAAATATTAATCCATTTCAGAGTTATAGGGATTTCACATTTTGGTTCTGAGCATGCTAAGTATGGTCTTTTGTGTAGTTGTTTTATACAAAAAAAGAATTTGGGCCATATGAAAAATGATTCTGTTTCATATAGGGGGGAATCTTTTGTGATATTAAATTTCTTTTTTGTATGGCCACCATCGTGTTTCTGTTTTTTTCCCCCCAGACATTCTTGAAAACCCATAAAAATCATATCCTGCAGAGACACCAACAGATATACAGTATCTTGTTAATTGGGACCCCCTTAGGTGGATTCTGCCATTAGTTTTTGAACATTCACCCAGAAATGTGTTTTTAACACATTTTAAAATCTTGTTGTTTTTTTTCTGTGACCACACATTTCTTTTTTCATATGGCCATATGAAAAAGAAATAGGGTCATACAAAATAAAGATTACCTTCATATAAAAAAAGAATTTGGTCTTAGGTTTTTTCCACATTCTTTTTTTGTATGAACAACGCAGCCTCATGAAAAAAGATCATGTTATACAAAAAAAGACTTTGGACTTAGTTCTTTTTTCACATTCTTTTTTTCTTATGAAGAGCACAGCCTGACAAAAAAAAGATCCTTTCATAAGAAAAAGAATGTGGACTTATTTTTTTTTCCACATTTCAAATTTAACAAGACATAACTCCATCAATATATGCAGTTAAGGGACAATGTGTATATCAATAGAAAGTTCTTAATGAGTAATATAACACTTACCTCCTAAGAAATAAGAACTGAAAATGGTCCATCCTTACAAAGAAAAAATTACAAGTAAGCACCTAAACTGCTTTTCTGGAGGAATGCAAGAGCAAGACTCAGAGGGGTCTACAGTTCAACACCTACATACTGTACACACATGGATAAATGGAGGCAAGGAAGTGCAGGGACCATGGATGTGTTCATGCAGGTCCCTTGACCTGCATGAATGACAATATGATCCTACTACCTCAAACAGTAGGAAAATTAATCGCAGAAAACTGTATTAATGCACCAGTTAGGGTTAAAGTGACAAAAGTAGGGAAATGTGGCATTAGGGTTTATGGCTCTAACTCCCCACCCCCATCCCTAAACACCAAAAGAGAAAAACATTACAGTTTTACCTGTTGTCACTCTTGGTGAATCAGGGGTGGTGTGTTCCTTGGGATTCTCAACCCTAACGCTAACTCCATTTTCATATACTCTTCAAATGTATAGACCTGTATCTCCCCATAAAATACCAACAAATTCTATAGCCTGCATGAAAAAAAGATCACATCTTACCTTATTTGGGGATGGAATGTATTGATTAGTGCATGAAATGAGGTGAGCATTATGGCTGAGAATCCCAAGGAACACCCCACTCCTGATTCAGAGAGAGTGGCAACAGGGAAAACTGTAATGTTTTCTTCCTTTTGGTGCTTGGAGGTGAGGAGTTAGGGTTGTAAACTCTAATGCCCATTTCCCTACTTTTGTTGCTTTAACCCTAACTGGTGCATTAACAAAGTCTTCTGCAATGAATTGTTATGTAGATAAATATTTTTTCAATTTTATCTGGAGAACAACATTATATTCTATGGTGGTGGATAAAAAGGGGTGAGTACTTTGGATTTATACAAGATGAATTAAGTGTCTTATTTATAATATTATTTATAATAATCCTACAAAAAAAAGCTACTGTATATTCTGAGAACCTTGTTCAGTAATAGAGGAGGGATATGCCTGCTTTTCATACTATTGAATATGGATAGCTAATATTAAAAAACAGCTTCTAGCTTTTACTATTTTGAGAGAGGTACAACATGTAAACAGGTCAGAAAGGTCATGTTCCTTCTTGGTGGCAGACCCAATCTATTCAATTAATAAAGCTGCAAAGTTGCATGCCTGAAGGAAAAAGAAGGCTATTGGAAAATGCTTTTTGGACTTGTTTAAAAAAAGTATATGTTTCAAAAAAACATTTAAACACCGAGAAAAAAAATGGTTCTTTGAATACACGAAGGCCTAAATGATTTAAGATCTGCCAGTTCCACCATTCCAGCTGAAGATAAAGAGAAAAGAGTTTGCATCCTTCATTTAAAAATGTCTGATGCTTTGAAAACATGTTTAAAATAAAACAACATATAATTTGGTGTTCTATCATATGTCATTTTGCAATAAACTCTTTACTTTCAAATGAGCTATAATATGGAAGGGTAAGATGGTATCCAGTGAACAAAGTGACTGAAATTGGGTGCCTACAAAAACAGTGACTCAATTATGGTGCCTGTGTTCATGGCTATCTAGCAGGGGAGTGACCAGATACTGGGATGGTTGAAATTCCATGACAGGAAGTAGCAGGAATATGCATGGGGGGAGAGGCAGGGGAAGGATGGTATGTGAAAGGAGTTGCGGTGGGCAGCTGCTGAGCTAGTCCACTAGCATGGTGGGGAGGGTGGTCGGATGGAAGGTGCAGGGTGCTAGGTTCAGGTCCGGTGTGGTGTGGTGTGGGTTTCTTTTTGCTGGCAGTTGGCTTTAAATTTATTTAAGTTTTTCACCCCCCAACATGCACTCCCCTGAAGTTGAGAATCCATAAGTAGGGGGGTGTGGGAAAAATAAGACCCATAGGTATTAGGCACTGTTTTGTCCATGCTGCAAGTGTGCATCGCTGAAATTAATTTCCGGCGATGTACACTCACCGTAACAGCGATCGCTATTCTGTGATTGCCGTTATGACATGGAACTGAGTAAGATACTCATAACAGCATTTATGTAATGAAAATTGGTTATCAAAATTTAAACATGGCACAGAATTGAGACTTATACCAAAATGTTGCACAGATAGCAACTTATGTAGAACTGCAATTTTTATTGACAAGACACTATTTAAATGTTTTTCTCTGGTTAAGAACCTTGAATCAAAATGGGAGACAAGAGAGAATCTCAAGTACAGACTCCTCTGAAATGCAAGCTGCAATGTGATTCATAATTGTCCAAACAACATCAGTCAATTTGGTAACTGTGATGAAACAAGAGTGAAACATGAGGGACCAGATATTTGGAAGTGTGTGCAAGTGCAATGTTTGCACTGTGCCGCCTTTTGTGCTTGCACCTGTCCCACAGCCTGCTTTATTCGGAAGCACAGCACTGGTGCTATGCTTTCTGAATATAAGGTGGATTGTGTGCTGTACAAATGACTGACAAGTGTACAGAGCAGTGCAGTGGCACAGTGGTGCATAAAGTGCTAAGGATAATGTGGCCCACAAAGGGAGCATGCAGTGGTGCAGCCTTTTCCAGAGCACCTGTTAAGGAGCTGCACACTGGGGGTCACTGTCGAGGAGGGCACCAGTGACAGACATATAATACAGCTGCTTCCATATCAAAAAATAAACTTTAATGTTAATAGAAGGCAGTAGGACATAAAAACAGGACAGGCAAAAGGAGAAGAAAAAAAGGGGGTCCGGAAAAATGCGGTGAAAAAAATCCAGCAGAGATGGCAAGACAACTTGGATGTCTTTGTAGCTGGCACACTCAAGGAACCAGTGGTGGAGGTGGTAGTGGTGCAAGCAGTTACTGCTGTTGGTGGTGGGCTGCTACTAGCTCCTGTATGTCCTCTGCAATATCCTTCTGCTGTCAGAGGATCAGGCACTGCTGCCACATCAGTCGGCACAGCAGATCAACCTTCCATTCGAATGCTTCAGGCTAGTAGTGATGGCTGGACCTCCTCCAGACACCTATGGACAAAAGCACAGTGAACTCAGCCAGCTGTACACACAAGACAGATTATGCAGGTGTTTTTCTATTGTATACAGCCAAGGTAAAACTAGCTAGAACATGCAACACCATGCCACATAGGGATGTCAGGTGACTGGCATCCACAATGGACTGGACGTGGCATATCAGTGACAGCACTGTGGACTGCACACTGGAGGGGGTGCATATGCAACAGCTGTTCCATGCAGAACCAGATCAGGTCCAGCCATTGCATGGACATACACCCTCAAAAGGCATGGCAGAAGTATGCCTGTGGCACATGCCTCAGCAGTGCCAACCCAGGGTCTAATAAGCAGTGTCATGTCCCAAGTATCAAGGAGGGGCACCCACACACCCCACAATCACTGACCAGACATCCAGTGCACAGGCCAACCTTGGCATGCATGACACAGACATCCAGGAGCCTTCCCCAGTTGCACCCAGGACAGTGCACAGGTACAAATACACAGTGTACACAACACAGCTGGACATGGTTGGGACAAGCAGATGGCCCTGTGTGCAGCAATCATTGTGCACACAACTGCAGCGGTGGTGTACATGGGAGGGTTTAGGACATACTGTCCACCAGTCACCACAACACTGGTGTAGAATGCACTGTGGCCTAGTCATGGTCGATGTCTCAGTGGTCACCAGTCACCCTATGGAGAATATTGCCTGAGTTAGACTGGGCCACCAGGATACTTGGAAATGTCCAGGTGGGCCCCCTGCACCCCAGTCAAACCCTGGGTATGCCCCTCATGACAGGGCCTGTGCAGGTCACTGGTTACATGGCCCCATCACATCTGACTCTATGGCTGGTCTTGCACATATACAGTGAAGTCACTATATCTCAGTCAGCACTGTGTCCTGTTGTCACTTCTGATGCTGCAGCCTGATGCAGTCACACATGGTCATCTACAGTCACCACCCACCGATTGGCCCCACTGTCCATCGCCCCATGCCAGTACCATGGGCCAATGGTGAGCTGCTGAAGCAAGCCACACAATGCATGTGGCACTCAATATCTCACCAGTGCAGGGGGACTACCATTGCAGCCAAATGTAACACACAGCTGGTCACAGTGGTGTACCAACACTGCACTGACAGATGTTGCCCACCTGCTGCCAGCCAGTATACACAGTCCCAGCCACAGAGGCCTGACCAGCTATGAGGGAGGCATACCTGTGGCTGTGTGCACTGTCACTATCCCCTGTGGCAGCTGACCAGTGGCACACAGTGCTTGTTTCCATATGGTGGGGGCCATGGCACAGCATGGTAGACACACACGGGGCAACATGCCAGCGGCACATAGGTGTACTGCCGTAGACTGCACACACCATTACAGAGCACAATGACACTGTTGGTCCACCACCCCAGATGCATGATGAGTGTCCAACACCAGAATCCCTGAGGTGATACATAGAATGCATCCAGCATGGTGGCCGCACAGAGATATCCATTGCCGGACACAGACACAGGCAATATAATGTAGACATGTGGCAGACAGATCAGTACACTGTTGGGCCAGGGATACCACCCTCCCTTACTGGGGTTGCCGTCACCCATAGAGCCAGCCCCAGTGGTTGAACAGAGGTGGTGCATATCCCTGCTCCCCCAACAGTGTTACCACATGCATTGCATTCCTCCAAGGCCTAGTACACCATTGACACTGGGACCAGCAACTCACTGTGCCAGGTTCCAGTAGGACAGGACCACACACAACCCCAGCTGCAATCCTGGGGGCGCTGCTGTCCCCTACGTTGCTGACACCTGTCATGCCACACGGAAGGTGCATTGTCCATAACCCCTCTTGACAGCATGTGCAATGGTGTCAAGGCATACCCTCCCAGTGTCAGGTATAGCCATGAATGAAATAGGGAGGGCCAGGCCCAACACCCCTGATGGTGGAAGGGCCATGGCCACTGCAATGCCACCTGCACCAACACGTATACATGTAACCCCAGGTGCCACACACACACAATGCAGGGTACTCACCTGGATCCCACTTCTCTGCAGCACTTCTGTGGCCCTCTCATGGCCTGGCAGCCTCTATCAGACCTCCTTCTGGCACTGCTGCCCCCATGTCTTCTGGTCCCATTCCTGGGTGGGTTGGGCATTGAGATCTGTAGGGGAGGAAAAGGGAGGTATGATCAGTCCTCTGTAGTAGTACACAGTGCTCCATTCAGTACACACTACCCAGTATAATTGCCCATATGCCTGTATGGTACCGTGCCCCAGCCACAACAGATGCCTGCCACAGGTCGACAGGTTGAGCAGGCTGCAAAGTACCTATGGCATCAGCTGAGATATCACACAACTGCATGCTTTGACATGCTTGCATATGGTATGGCACCCCCCCATGTGGGGTGGGGCCTACCACAGTGTATGCTGCAGTGTAGTGACTGCAGCCTTCTGGCCCCAGCCCCTGTACCACTGACAATACACGCCAGCCCCAGACCCTGTCCATGCATTGTAGGCAAGGGTATGCATTGTGCACCAGGTAACACACAATTAGGATCAGAAAGGGAACACCACAAACAACCACTTTCAGCCCGGGCTGCACTGCCAGAGGTAGCTTACCTCTACAAAAACACACAAATCCAAAGTGGCAATACGTGTTTGAGGAAACTAAATGCTAGCATGTATGAAAGAAAATATAACAAAGTTCACTCTCACAACGAAGCTGTAAAATAAAGTGTTTTACTTGATTTTCTCCATGCTGCAAGTTTCAAACAGAAAAATGTGCAGGGAACAAGGACATTCCATGGACAGGGGGCCAGGCCAGCTGGATACATCCGGAAGGCCATGCAGTGGGGCAGGTCCCATTGCACACAGGGGAACACTGAAGGCACACAGGTAATGGGCACAGTGCCTTGGCAGGGGGGGCAGGGATTCTATCCCTAACACAAACAATTATGTCACAGACCTGCACGCAAGCCAGTACACACATGTGCCATACAACCAGCTGTACCCACCTGGTCTAGGCATTGTGCCACTGTTGACCATGGCCTGCAGTTCACACAGATGGCACACCTCCCTCCATTGCAGGTCATTGAACCTATGCCTGCATTGGTCCCTGGTGTGGGGACCCCTGTCCTGCACATCAGGTGCCACCACACCGAGGCCCAAACCTCACAATGGGGCCTGTCTGCCTCTGTTGCTCTCCAACATATTACCTCAACAAAGCATATAAAAATTACAAACAGTTATCTGCCTCTATCTCTGAAATCAAACAAAGGGGCAGAGGACACTGCAGAGCAGGAGCTAACCCAACAAAACTCGGCCAAAACAGGAACCAAAACAAAAAAAGCAAAAAGGAAATCCAAAAAACTTGATCGTAGGAGACCCATGATTCGGGAGTTGATACCATCTCCAGCCAGGGTAATGGTTAGATGTCTTCCAGGTACATCAGCATGGAGAGACACTGACCACTTTGCTAAAATTGTTCAGGAAGCAGGAGAAAACATTGACATCCTGGTACACATAGGGACTAATGTTCTCATCAGCTGGTCAGTTGTGGAGAACATGGGACACCTGACCAGGCTGGGTGACAAACTATCATCAATTTCATCTGGCATCTCCTTCTCTGAGATCCTGCCAGTCTGGGACAGAGGGGCAGATGAACGGAAGGTCAGAGAAGGGGAGATAGGGGAGTTAAACATGTGGCTCAAGGGCTGGTGCCAGGAAAAGGGATACTCATTTGTAGGGAACTGGCAACAGTTTTGGGAGCGAAAGTTCTTTAAATGTGATGGACTGCATCTGACTAAGGAGGGAGTCAGTGCATTGGGGCAGAAGTTTGACATCTTTGCAGAATATTTAAACTAGCAAATGGGGAGAGGGGGTGCAGGACCCCATACGTCGAATGGGAAGAACACCCCTCCCCCCTCAGGTAGTGGTCAAACAGGAGTTCAGCATGTTTGCAGTTCATTTGCATCACCAGGTAAGAAAAAGGTCCAGCTTCCATATGATGCATAGGGAAACACCAGACCTCGCCCAACAACTAACACACGAAATCTGGCCAATGGAAAATCATGCATACAATGCTGGCAGTCTGGGAACAGATCCCAGACCTGCAGGCAATAATGACAGAGGCTAAGCTGGACATACTAGCAATTAACGAGGCGGTGGTTTACCAGTAACCACACTTGGGAGACTTCAGTAACTGGCTATGTACTGTTCAGAAGAGACTGAAGTGCAAAAGGGAGGGGGTGGGTGGAGTGGCCCTCTATGTCAATGAAAATATCAAAGCTACAGAAATTCACAATACACATAAGGAGCCAGAAGAACTGTGGGTCACCCTGGAAACAGGAAATGGGACAGCCATATGAACTGGGGTTGTCTACAGGCCTCCAGACCAGGGAGAGGACATAGACACATTACTGTTAGAAGATATACAAAACATGACAGCTAAAGGGGAGGTTCTGATAATGGGAGACTTCAACATGCCAGATACAGATTGGTCAATACCAGCAGGAACATCTGCCAGAACTAGACACATGGTAGATTTCCTGCAGGGGGAGGGCCTCAAACAACTGGTACAACAACCCACAAGAGACAGGGCTATCCTAGATCTAATACTGATTAATGGGGAAAGGATCACAGATCTGCAGGTAGAAGGTCACCTGTGGGCCAGTGACCATCACATGGTATGGTTCAATTTGGCCACTAGAACTAAATCATCCCAATCCAAGGCAAAAATATGGGACTTCAGAGGAGCTGACTTTGATAAGATGGCCAACAGAGTTAAGCTAGCCCTGGCAAAAAGAAATACGGGTGAGGGGTACAGGCAAAGTGGGCAAGCATTTTGGATACAATACTTGAAGCTACATCCCATTGTGTTAGAGAGAAAAGGAAGTGCAAAAGAAGGAGGAAACCACTTTGGTTCTCAAAAACAGTAGCAGAAAAGGTCAGAGCCAAAGGACTGGCCTTCAGGAAATATAAGGGAACACAGCGGGATGAAGATAGGGTAGGCATACCAAACTTCCCTAAGGGAAGCAGGGAAGGCAGTAAGGCAGGCAAAGGCCCAAACTGAGGAAACACTAGCACACAGTAAACGAAGGTGACAAGACATTCTATAGATACATTAGTGAAAGGAGAAAGTCCAGAGGAGGTATTGCTAAGATCAAAAGAGATAAGGGGTCTTGTGAGGAGGAGGACCATGTAAAAGCACCTATCCAAAATAGATACTTATGCTCAGTATTTACTGAAGAGAAGGTAGGGCAGGACCCACAGCTCATAACCATGGACACGGGGGAGATGTGCACTAGTCCCTTCACAAAAGAAAGGGTCCAACAAGAGCTCGATAAGCTCAGGGTGTACAAGGCAATGAGACCTGATCGCATACATCCCAGGGTACTAAAGGAACTAAGGGTGAAACTAACAGATCCATTATCAGAACTGTTTAGTAAGTCTCTGAGCACAGGAGAGGTCCCAGCAGACTGGAGAAGGGCTCATATGATCCCGCTCCACAAGAATGGTAGCAGGGAGGAGGCAGGGAACTACAGACCAGTCAGTCTTACTTCAGTAGTGGACAAGATTATGGAGGCACTCCTTAAGGAAAGGATAGTGCAACACCTGGAATCCATAGGTGCACAGGATCCAAGACAGCATGAGTTTACAAAAGGAAGGTCCTGTCTAACTAATCTCATAGATTTCTTTGACTGGGTAACCAGAGTGGTGGACCAAGGGGGAGCAGCTGATGTCACCTACCTTGACTTCAGCAAAGCTTTCAACACTGTTTCACATAGAAGATGGATTAATAAGCTGGGTAGCCTCCGGGTGGGTCAGAAGTTGCTCAACTGGGTGGCAAACTGGTTGACAGGCAGAAAACAGAGAGTGGTGGTAAACAGTACACAGTCAGAAACGATGCAAGTCACAAGTGGGGTACCTCAGGGATCAGTTCTAGGGCCAGTACTCTTCAATATCTTCATCAGTGACATTGCAGATGGACTGGAGGGTAAGGTTTGTCTGTTTGCAGATGACACCAAGATCTGCAACAGAGTAAATGATCCAGATGGGGTGGTCAGAATGAGGAAGAGATCTGGATAAACTAGCAAAATGGTCGGAAGAGTGGCAACTGGGGTTTAATGCAAAGAAGTGCAAGATCATGCACATAGGGAAGGGAAACCCTGAAGCCACCTATAGGCTGGGAGGGGAGTTGCTGGCAGTCACAAGGGAAGAAAGTGACATGGGCATCATCATCACCGATGACATGAAATCATCCAAGCAGACTACTAAAGCAGTAGGTAAGGCTAGGGGGATGTTGGGGTGTATTAGTAGGGGTATCACAAAGTCAGAAGAGGGAGGTAATAATCCCTCTTTACAAGACACTGGTTAGGCCCCATCTGGAGTACTGCATGCAGTTCTGGAGGCCACACCTTCACATGGACATTAACCAAATTGAGGCAGTTCAGAGAAAGGCAACCAAAATGGTGCAGGGACTGCATCAGAAAACATATGAGGACAGATTAATGGAGCTTAATATGTATATCCTAGAGCAAAGGAGGGAGCGTGGTGATATAATCGAAACATTCAAACGACTTAAGGGCATTAACAAGGTGAAAGAGTCTAACATGTTTCAATATAAGAAAAATAGCAGGACAAGAGGACACAGCATGAGATTAGAGGGAGGCTGATTAAGGGGTAATATGAAGAAGTTCTTTTTCACAGAAAGGGTGGTGGATGCATGGAATGGCTTATCTCAGGAAGTGGTGGATATGAATACAGTGCAGGGCTCCCAACAGGCATAGGATAAGCATAAGGGAGCAATACAGATGAGTAAGAATAGATAGGACATTGACAGAGCAAAGGCTGAAGGCACATTCATAAGGTAGAAAAAGAAATGGGCAGACTGGATGGGCCTTGGGGTCCTTATCTGCTTTCAACTTCTATATTTCTATGTTTCTATGTTGCCACCCCCTGCAGTTGGTCCTCCCTGGCAACCACCAGGTCATCCACATTGGCAAGCTGAACTGCTGAACACCTGTGATTATGCAGTACTCTTCTGTGCATCAGCTAGCAGACATGGCTGTTGCCTCCTCTGTGTTCCACAGTCTGAAGTCATGCTGCTTCCTGCATGAGCCCTGTGTTGCAATGCACAGCACATTGTGGTGGTTGCTCAGTGCCATGGTGCATTGCATTGCACAACACACATGTCCTGAGCAGGAACAGGGCCAGGGGCATGCAGCCAGCATGAGCAGCACTTGGGCAGGATGCGCATGTGCCATGCTGTGCACTACACTTGCACAGTGGTGTGGTGCACATGACTGCACAGTATGATGACATCATAGGCAGGGCAAGTCATCATACCTGCACAATGGCCGTAGGATGCACAAACACAGATGCTGCATAAATCCCTTGTACAAGAGCAAACCTGGTTAGCGCACCAGACAAACCTGCAATATTCAGCCAGAGTATGCAGATGAGGTCATTATGAAGTCTGTGGGCAATCAAACATGTTTGCCTGTCATTATAGGTGGGTCTGCATACGTTAGCATGACTGATTAGAAACACAGAAACATAGACTTTGACAGCAGATAAGGACTGCTTGGCCCACCTAGTCTGCCCATTTCCCTACCTAGAGGATAAGCTGCAGATCCTATTTAACCAACAGCCTATTTCTTCCACCCCCAAAAAAATTGCCTTATGTCTGTCTCATACATTCTTGAATTCTCCCACAGTTTTAGACCCCACAACCTCCTCAGGAAGGCTGTTCCATGTGTCCACAGCCCTCTCTGTGAAAAAATACTTCCTCACATTGCCCCTGAGCCATCCCCCCTCTATCTTCAAATTGTGTCCACTTGTTCTTGCACATCTCTTTTTCTGAAAGATGCTACCCTCTTGGACTTTGTTGATTCCACTGAGGTACTTAAACGTTTCTATCATGTCCCCCCTCTCCCTCCTTTCCTCAAGGGTATACATGTTAACCTCCTTTAGTCTCTCCTCATATGGCTTCTCTTGCAGACCCTGCACCATTTTAGTTGCCCTCTTCTGAACTGCCTCCATCCTGTCTATGTCCCTGCGGAGACGGGATCTCCAGAACTGGATGCAGTACTCCAGATGGGGTCTCACCAACTGTCTGTACAGGGGGATAACAACTTCCTGTTTTCTGCAGGTGATACATCTCCCTATACATCCCAGTATCCCCCCAGCCCTCCCTACCGCCTTCTCGCATTGCTTGCCAACCTTAAGGTCATTTGATATGATTACCCCTAGGTCTGTTTCCATTTTTGTTGTTGTTATTGCCTCCCCCCATTGAGTATACTTCCCCTGGGTTTTTGTTTCCCAGGTGCATTACTTTAGACTTCTTTGCATTGAATCCAAGCTGCCATACTTCTGACCATTTCTCCAATCTTACCAAGTCCCATTTCATCCTTTCCACACCTCCTTGTGTATCAACCCTGTTGCAGATCTTTGTGTCATCTGCAAAGAGGCATACTTTTCCTTCCAGCCCCTCTGCAATGTCACTTATAAAGACATTAAAATGGACTGGACCCAGTACCGAACCCTGCGGTACCCCACTAGTAACCTCCTTCTCTTCAGAGTGGACTCCATTCACAATTACCTTCTGTGTCCTGTTGTTCAGCCAATGTTTTACCCAGGCTACCACCTTGGGACCCACTCCCAGGCTAGTTAATTTGACTACTAATCTTTTGTGTGGGACTGTGTCAAATGCCTTGCTAAAGTCTAGGTAGGCCATGTCCACAGCCCTTCCCTGGTCCACTACTTTGGTCACCCAGTCAAAGAAATCAATTAGATTCATCTGACATGACCTTCCTGCTGTGAACCCATGCTGCCTTGGGTCCTGTGCCCCACTGGCCTCTAGGTACTCAACAATTCTTTCCTTCAGAAGTGATTCCATCACTTTCCCTACCACAGAGGTCAAACTGACAGGTCTGTAGTTTCCTGCCTCTGTCTTGGTCCCACTTTTGTGAAGGGGAATCACAACCGCCTTCTTCCAGTCCTCAGGTACCACACCATCCTCCCATGATTTGCTAAAAAAGCATAGTCAGTGGTGTCACTAGTTCTCTGCTTAATTCTTTTAGAATTTTGGGGTAAATCCATCTGGCCCCATTGCTTTGTCCACCTTCAGTTTTAGGAGTTCTTTCAGAACCCTTTCTTCTGTGAAAAGATCGGGATCAACCCCCCTCTCCAGAATGCTTCTGTTAATTGGATTAGGCACCTCCCCCACTTCCTCTTTTGTGAATACTGAACAGAAGTATTCATTCAGTATCCCTGCTTTATCACTGTCACTCTCTGCCCACCCACCATCCATTCTATTCAGCCTCACTATCCCTCCCTTTGTCTTTCTACACTCCTGATATACCTATAAAAGGTTTTATCCCTCTTCTTAACTGAGTTAGCTATCTTTTCCTCAGTTTGTGCCTTTGCTATTCTGACTACCCTCCCTGCTTCCTTCTGCCTTAACTGGTACAGTTCTCTGTCCTGGTCCTTCTGTGTTTCCTTATACTTCCTAAATGCTATCTTTTTCTCCCTAACCTTCACCGCCACCTCTTTTGAGAACCATAGTGGCCTTTTCTTTCATTTTGATTTGTTTATTTGCTTCACACAAAGGCTTGTTGCCGTTGTGATGGCAGTTTTGATATGTGCCCATTGTTGCTCCACCCCTCCTTCTAGCCTGCTTGCTAGTGATTTTCTAAGGCACTCTCCCATCTTGCCAAAGTCAGCCCTCCTGAAGTCCAGAACCCTCACTTTTGTATGGCTTGACTCTGTAGCAGAGTTTATCGTGGACCACACTGTTTGGTGGTCACTTGTTCCCAAATGGCTACCCACTTCTAGACCTGAGATCCTCTCCCCTCTCCACATTTGAGAGTACAAGGTCTAAGATTGCTCCCTCATGAGTGGGTTCCAAAACTAGCTGTTTGAGGCATGCCACCTGAAGGGCATCAAGAATGGCCCTGCTTTTGGATATGGCTGCTGCAAAGGTGCTCCAGTTAACATCTGGCATGTTAAGGTCCCCCATCAACAGTATCTCCCCTTTCTCTGCCATCCTAAGTATGCCTTCTAATACATCCTTGTCCATTTCCTCCCCCTGACATGGGGGCTGTATATACAATCCCTGTGAGGATTGTGGTGCCATTTCCAGTCTCTAAGGTGACCCACAGTGCCTCCTCTCCCTGTTTACTCTTTTGTTCAGTTGCTTTTATTCCTTCCCTTACATAGAGAACTACTCCCCCCCCTCTTCTGCCCTCCCTGTCTCTCCTGTAAGTTTTGTACCCTGGTATTTTAACATCCCAGTCATGGTTCTTTGTGTACCTGTATCTGTGACTGCTACAATATCCAGGCATCCCTCTTCCATCAAGGCCACCAGTTTAGGGAGCTTGTTGCCCAGACTATGGGTGTTGGTACTTATTACCCTCCATTTCTTGATGGCCTTACCTCTTTTTTGCCCCATCCCTGTCCTTATTGCATTTGTCACTTTCTCCATTTACCCCTGCGCTTATCCCTATTGACATCTCTATGTTGGTGTCTACCTCACTTAGTACCCTGATATTTTGGGGGGGGCTAGGATTTCCCTGCTCCTTTCCAGTACCTCCCCCTTTGGCTAGTTTACATACTTATCAATGAAGTATTTAAATCTATCACCTAGGATTCTGGTTCCCCTCATGGACAGATGCAGACCATCATTCCAGTATAGGCCTGCATCCCTCCAGGTGGACCCCCAGTTTCTAATGAAGCCAAATCCCTGAGCTCTGCACCAGTTTTTCAACCACTGATTGAATCCCATGATGTGGAGCACCCTAGCCTCACCTGTGCCATAGACAGGCAGCACCTCCGAGAAGGTTACCGTGTGTGCTATTTGTCTAAGACCCCCTCCCCATCTCCACAAATGCTTCTTGCACTGCTCTGATCCCTTTCTTAGCCAGGTATTTTGTCCCTAGGTGGACAATGACATCCAGCTTCCTCCCCTGTGCAGCTGCTCTTGCGATCCTGAGGATTAGCTCCCTGTCTCTCCAAGCCATGGTGCCAGGCAGGCACCTTACCTCCCTCCCTCTCCCCTTCCTCCCCCAGTTCTACCTTCCTAACAATGGAGTCCCCCGCCAGGAGTTGTTTCCTTCCCCTGTGGGGTCCCATTCCACCCTCCTTTGGGTCTCCTTTGTGAGGTTCCCAGCATCCTCCTTGGTCTCCACTGTGGGTGCCTCCATAGAGGACCCACACTTTTCCAGAATAGCATAGAAATTGTGGAGAGGTGCAACTGGAGGGATGAGCCTCTGTTCCACCACCCTCACTCTTCCTGAGCCCACTGGGGTCCAACCACTCCATTTTCTTGGCAACCTCTGATGGCAGTGACCCTGGTGGTCCCTGGGTGGGAAAGGGGGTCCCACAAATCCTGGCCAACTCAGCCTGGAGATGAGCAACCTCCTCCCTCAGCCCAGAGAGGTGTCTGCAGATGGGACAACACTGCATCCTCCAAAACATCTCCCAGAAGACTGCTGCTCCGCAGCCACTGCACTGCACCACTCCCATCATGTCTTTTTTCTGGTCCCCTAATTGTTATTTGGAATACTTACTTTTCCCTCTGTTTGTTTATTTCTTTTTTTTTCTTCTCTCCTTACTTACTTACTGCTTCTGCACCCTTTTATCCCCTGATCTTCCTGTTCTGAGACAAGAAGTTCTTATATTTCTCAGTAGTCTCCTTACTTGCTCAGAGTCAGACCTCCAGCAGCTGGGGGAATGGAGAGCTACTCTTGTCCTTCTAAGATGGTGAGTCTTTGGTGGCTCTGTGATCACTCACTTCATGCTCCCAAACAGGAAGTTCCAGTTGTCATTTAAATCCTGTGCCTATAAAAGTAGAACTGGTTTAGGGTGGGGAAGGAGGGCAATATATTCCCAGTAGAGAAGTTTTAGTTATACCAGTAGCTCCTTCCTCCTGGAGTTCTGGCTGTCCTCTGGCAGAAGCTATCTAGGGCAGTATTTATATCTGGTTTTAACCTGGCTCCTTCTAGCTAAGCCACTCCCCCTACTTTGCAAATCTTTCTACACTTAGTTAATTTCACAGATAACAATTCCCTTCTGCCACCTGTGACAAGCACCTAGATAAGTACACAGATAACAGATAACAATTTACTTCAACTACCTCTGACAAACATACCAACTCCTTTTTTTTTACCCTTAATTGAAGGTCCCAGTACAAGAGATCTAGTTCTTAGTCCCAGTAGAGAAGTTTTAGTTATACCAGTAGCTCCTTCCTCCTGGAGTTCTGTCTGTCCTCTCAATTGTTCCAGACCTATATTAGCGAGCACATTGCACCACCTAGACACCACAGCGGAACTGCAGCCAAACAGAGGTGTCTCATGGAATGGCCTAAAAAGGCATGTGTGGGCAGAGGACTTGTGTGTATGCGTTGGCCTCAGCATGGCCCCAGATGCATGTGACATGTACAGTGCTCCCAGTTTATTGTGGCATTTTCCCTGTAACTTCAGGGAGATTTTCATATGTTGTCCTGTAGGTAATTGTACCTCTCAACCTCTAGCCTCATAAATCAGGAACAAGACTTACAAAATTAGGAACAGAGACCCTGAAATCAGGGACATATCCCAAATATTGGTAATATTCACTCACAGAGCTGATAGCATAAGTAATGTAAAATTCCTTTTCATAAGACAAACAAGTCTGCAACTTTATCCCCACTGTTCAGTAACAAAAACACAGACTTTACAAGGGACAGTGAATGATCCTGAGACAAACTCAGGGACATTCCTGAATATCAGGGACAGTTGAGAGGTATGTTACATTAATTCCTGTGCAAGCTGAGTTGCTCTATTGTTCTACATAACCAATGCCAGTCAATGGGAAAAATGTACCTATAGATAGCTCCAAAGCACAGTAACATACAGGAATCCCTCTAGATATGGGAGCCCTGCATATATATTAGGCAGGGCTACCATGTCTACAGGGCATTGTGTACTGTGCATGGTCCTGGAGCCATTTAAAGGTCACCTGACCCCTTAGCTGTGCAGTTGTTCTATGGTACAACAAAGCCTGCATGTTTCTATAGGCCATGGTGAAAGCAACAGGGGGACATGGGACCTGTGTCTTAGAGTCACAGGGAACATGCACAGTAATCTGGGACCACTGCCACTGTGTCTCCAGGGCAAGGTCTACAATGTTCTAGAACCTTCTATGTTGTACGCTGGTGGACACTGTAGGCAATGTACCCATGTATCCACTGTACCACCATGAACACATTGTCTATGTACTTGTTTCCCTTGCCCTATACAATATGGGACAACCTGAACAGCGGGGGGCACTGCTACATAGGAACTGCTGAGGTGGGGAACCTATCACATCCTGTCTTCTGAGTGGTTCATGTACTGTGGGGGTGGTGGCTGTGGACAATAGGTCTACATGGGGCTGCATGATAGCAATGGTGAACCTGTCAGTTGTCTGCTGAGGACGTGGGTGGATGGAGGTCCTGTGAATCCTATTCAGTGTAACCCCTGTGGGTATGCCATGCTAGTAGTACCATGGACATACTGTGTGGTGATGCTGCCCATTGATACCCACATCCAGTGGTGGAGGTGCTGCCCTTTCTGGAAGGGGGACTCACCCATAGTCTATGGTGCACACTGTTCCAGGGCTGCCTCTGCACAGACATGCATCAATGTTGGTGGCCCAGGGGTCCAAAGACCCATGCCTGTCCACCCCTGCCTGTTTGTCCCTGTTACAATGGCTGTGTGTGTGCAAGGGCAGCCTGACATCAGTAGGCCTAGGGCTGTTGGAAGGAAGGCATTGCTGGGATGCTTAAATAGTTGATGGTGGGGGGGGCTACACCACTGTCCCATTAAGTTGTGTGCTGCTGCCTGTACTCACTGGTCACTTGTCTTGTACTCCATTGTCCTGCCGGTACCATGAACGATACCAGCAGGCTTTGGGCCCACCACTTCACTGCGAAGAAGCTGCATCTGCTGGCACAGGCATACAAGGTCAGGGCGTCGGTCATGTCCCAGTGCAAAAACATGGATTCTTGGGTATGAAGTGCATGGGTTGAGATCACAGACTAAGTCAGTGCTGTCAGCAGATGAAGCAGGCTTGGGGAAGTGGTGAAAAAGAGCTTCCAGAACCTGAAGAGGTACACAAAGGAATCTATGGCAACAGAGCGCAGGGAGCTACATGCCACAGGTGGGGACGCATAAGCCTTGGTGGTCGCATGTTTCCTGGATCATGCAGAGGAGGCCATAGCATCCACTCTATGGACTGTGGAGGTGACAGGAGTGCTGGGTAATGGGTATGAAAGCTAAGTGAGACCTGCCTACCCCTGTGAGTGACTGCACGTGCAATGTTCCATAGGCCATGTTTATATATGTGGGTGTCTATAGGTATAGGTGCATGCATATGTCAGGGTTAGATAGCACACTGCGTGTGGGTAACACTACTGTGTCCCTGTCACCCAGTAAGTGGCCATTTGTGTGCATGCCCATGACTACTCAAAATGGTGATGCCAGTGTGTCCTCTGGAGCTGGGATGTATCCACCATGGGGTGGGGGAGTGTTCCCAGTGCTGCTGGGGTGTGTGTGTGTGTGTGTTGACTGGTGGTGAGTGTGTGTTCCCTGGTGTTGGGGTATGTGCCCACTGGTGCTGGGTGAGTGTCCACTGGTGGTGGGGTGTGTACACACTGGTGCTGTGTGTATGTACACTTGTGCGGAGGTGTGAACACATTGGTGATGAGTCATATGGACACCTGTGCTGTGTTGTGTGCCCCATGATGATGGCATGTGTGCTTCCTGTGTAGGGGTGTGCCAGTCTCCACAGGATATGGGCAATGCACTGTGCACAATGCATGGGTGCGTGGCACTGTATGTCAGACATGCATGCTGCATTGGCCTACAAACTGCATTGCCCTGTACAGTACAATATAACTCCCTCTCATCTCCCTATAGCACAGCACGTGGAATTGGACACAGAGGAGGACCATCCTGGCATATGCAGTTCCCACCACCCTCCCGTCTGCACCACTTAAAAGATGGCAGTGAGGAGGAAGTGGAAGAAGAAGAAGATGACAACAACAAAACCTACCTAGAGAGTATGGATCTCTGGAACTGGGACTGTCCTCCCCACCAGCCCTGAACCATTGGGGCTGTCACAACATGGCCCAGCGGTCACAGAGGTGCAGCCCAACACTGGCCCTGGCATAGTCACTGCTATGCCACCCCTGGACCTCACACACACCACAGCCAGCACCCAACCACCCCGGTCAATACTGCAGGACCAGCCACTGCTGCTCCCTAACATGATACCTCCAATGGAACATCCACAGCCCTGCTGTCCTGCACCCATCACACTGAGCCAGCCACAGCCAGCCTGCAGTACCAGCCACAGGCCACTGTACCTACCACAGCATGGCTACAGCCCACACAATGACCACAGGTGCAGCTTAACCCTGTCCCACTGGACAGTGCCCGGCAACAGCAGGATGGAGCGGAGAACTGTCAGCTGCAGTGGATCACTGTGGAGGCATACAGTGCTGTGCAGCAGGAGAGCAGGAGTTGACATGCATCTACTAAATACTGCAGGAGGACATACAGCCTGATGAGCAGTGGGTGGAGGCACTGTTTGTTGAGCTCATGGAGGTTCTACAGTACCTGTGCAGTGCTGTAGGGGAGGCGGCAGCCATGGCGGCAAGTACTGTGAGGGCCAACCATAGCCCCAACCTGTACAGTGTTAGTAGTGTCACCCCACAACAGACACCACAGTGTACGCTGATGGCAAGCAGTGCCAGGACGAGAATGCCAGTACACCTAGGACTCCCAGATCACTAAGGATACCACACACACCAGGTTGCAACCTGCCCCTTCCCAGGGATAGTACCCCATGGGCCTGTGACTAGGGTGGGTTACACCATCCCCATGCTTGTGCCCCATACCATTGTTAAGGTCCCCCTTCCATACAGGAGACTGTGGAGGCAGTCTGTCCATACCTGGGGAGGTGGTAGAGGAAAGACGTAGGCAGTGCATGGCCACCCCTTGCCATCATGGTTTCCCAACTACCCCTGCTGTACCCCTGTGATACAGATATCTTTTTTTTTTTTTCAATTATTTAACCAGGAGTGGCACACTAAACTGAAAGCTTGTTTACAGGTGCGACCTGGGAGCACAGGAAGTTAAGTGACTTGCTCAGGGTCACGCAGCTTGCAAGTGGGGCTGTGGGATTCAAACCCAGGTCTCCAGATTTGCAGCTCAGAGCCTTAAACCACTTTGCTATACTGCCTCCCCTCTGCTTTTTTGATGTAGCTCAGGCTGTCCGGCTCTGGCATGGATTGCCTGTAGTACAGCCCTCAACCCACCTGGCTGGCAGGTATCCCTATATAGATCCCTGTTGTTCCCCCAAGGTGGCCTGTATTTATGTGTACTCCATGTGCTATCGCCATGAATGGTGGGCCTGTTATGCCATACACCCCCTGCCTCTCTCCACCAGGATGGCATTTATCTCTGTTGGCACTCTTTGAGACCACCTTCTAACATGGACTTCTGTTTGTGTGCGCCTATTTGCAGCACCCCCCCCCGCCCAGTAGCACTGTATTTTTGTTACACCTGTCTTCTTAACCCCCTACCTAGCATACTGCACTGTTTTTCATTGTTGTTGTTTTTGTGCAATAATGCATTGCTTAACCACATTACAGTCTCCTTTGTGGTCTATATTAACCCAGCATGTATGTAGATGTCTTGTATGATTTGAGCTTGGTACTTCTGAGCCCTCCTTGCCATTCTGGGAGCATGTCCATCTAGTTGCTCTGGCATCCCCTGGTTCTCTGGCACTAAATCTGATGCAGGGTGTTCCTTTGTGGCCAGCATGCATATCCCATGGGTGAGTGCCATGTGTAGTATACAACAGGCAAAGAATATGGTACAGGCCTTCTGAGGGGTATCCTGCAGGACACCACCAGAACAGTCAAGACACTGGACTGCATCTTAAACAAGTTAAAGACACATTCAAGGATGCTATGTGTGAAACTGTGTTCTGCATTGTACCTGTCCTCTGCAATGGATACGGGGCTTAGACAGTTCTATGGAGCCAGGGGTGCAGGGGATAGGCACTGTCTCCTGTGTAGGAAAAGAGGATAGGTTAGTGTCATGTAGGAATATTGACATACAGACAATGATGGCAGGAAGAGACCACTGGTCTATGCAATCTGCCCATACCCCTAACAAACCCAGCACATGTTGGCCATACTGTGGTCTAACCCATCATGTACCATATGAAACTGCAGGGAATGGAGCTGTGGTGTGTATGCCATGATGAGGTGGTCACTGGGGTTTCTCCACATTCAAACTTGTGGCACAGAATAGAACTGTGCCATAAGAAGACATTGTGGGCACTGCCAGGGTACCGGGCTGAGATATTGATGATGTAGCTTCTTGCATCATACATCACCTGGCATCTGATGGAGTGGTACACCTTCTTTTTGAGATAGAGCTCCACTCCATCACTGGTGGGTGCCCGGCTAGCAACATGGGTGCAGTCAGAGGTACCAAGTACAGATGGTAGGTATGCAACTCGATAGAACTGCTGAATTGTTGCTGTGCACTCCACTGGGGTGCTGGGGAATATGACAAACTCACCAGCATGGTCCAGCAGAGCATACAGGAACAGGCCCAACAGGTGTGAGGTGGCCAACTGCAGATACGTATAGTGTCCCCCACCAAAGTCTGGAATGTTCCTGTCTCCAGGAAACACACTGCAGCCATCACCTTCAGCTCTATGGACAATGCATGGCTGCACTGGGTAGCTGGCCAGAGCTGATCATGCAGCAGCTCACACAGCTGCCTGAGCATGGACCTGTTGAGCCTGTACCAGCTCACTAGCTAGTTGTCACTGAGGGCTTCATATGTGACTCGCGGATGGTACTGACTGTTTCCAGGATAGTGCCTCTGGGGCCTATGTATTGGCCCAGGGGGCATCGGCCCTCTTCTCCTTCTGTACAGCCTGCTTCAGAATGTACAATATGTGTGATCCTCCGAGTGCCATCTTGCACTGTGGCCTGCAGTGTTTCCTCCCACATCTGGAGTTTGCCTTGATTTAAGTCTACCTTTTTATAGGTGGTAATTGTGTACCACTAAGTGACCTGTGCTAACCCCTTTGTGCAGTGCTAACACACCATCTATTGCACTATGCCAGTATGCATGGTCCCATCCCACCTTTGCTTGCTGCATTCATTTTCTTTGCACACATGCGCAAACAACTTTACCGACTGTTACACATCTCTTTGAATGTGGGACTCCAGTGCAATCCACATGCAAAGCGAGCACAACCACATTGCACCCGGAGCAAAGTTTTGAATATCTGGCCCCAGTAGTCCTAAATATTCTGCAAGGAAGTCAAGCCTGCAGAGCTCAGACAGCCACCAAACTGGGAACATGCTGCATGGCAATTAAATATTTAGCTGACAGAAAAATAAGGCCTCAAGATTTCATCTGACAAAACATCCAAAAGGACAAAAAACAAGAATGTATAGCTGCACAACCAGTTGTAGGAGACCGTCAAGGAAAATAGGCTCTTAAACAAAGAAGAAAGTTGTTTCCAAAAGAGCAGTGTTTTCTAGAAAACAAATATTTTTCCAGTGGCTCTCCATTTTGTTCAAGGCATATGCAACCAAGAGTCACACCCTACTTAATATTTCTTCAGATGCTTTTATCATATAGCATTGCATTGGTAAATGAATCCATTAATTGATTTGTCAACTGATAAAATAATTATCATTGTGTTTTGATTTTATTATTTCTTAGGTAGTTTAGCTTCAGAAATATATGGGTATAAAAAAGCTGTTTAAAAGTGAAAAATACTGAGTAGCTTCAATTGATTCGTTTCTCTTTCATGAAAGGTAAGCTGATGTATTTTGCATTTCAATTTCATTTCACTGTTTTGTATGTATTTTCTCTGCATCAGAAATCTTTTTATGCACTTTGTAATATGTAACTAATGCACATTAATTTTCAGTAGTTTTTACAGTTTTATTTTGAAATACATAAACAAATTATACTGGTGCAGTAGCACCAGTATAGTTAAGGCTGCATGATAAGTTCTATGTTAAACTCCTAAATTTGCACCTTAATAGCTTTGGCAGCATTTGACAAAATTAGCTAACATTTTGCATGCATAGTTCAGTAGTCAAGGTCTAAATATCTGGAAAGTTTTATGACAGCAGCTTGGTTTCTGAGAAATGGCTTTCCTGTAGATGTCTAATTTTCTTTACCCAATCCTTAACATGGGTTTTTGGCTTTGATCTCATGTGCAGCCTGCGTGGAATGGTATTTTGTTTTCTGAAACTTTCAGGGTAGAAGCATGCTGTACCATGGTAGTTCCTTTGGAAGGTTTTGTGAAAAAAAAATATTAAACAGTTCCAGAGCTATAAGTATTTAAAGTTTTCTTTCTTTTTTTTCCTCTTCTGAACATGCTCATTAGAGGTTTTGGAACAACTTCTGAAACAACACGGAAAATTCCATGTTGCAGACCATATGCGTTTTCTCATCACTTGCTTCTCACAGAACAAAAACATTTTTTCATGTCATGACAGCCACCATCTTGTCCCCTCCTGAACTACTAAAATATGGAAAATACATATAAATGGTGTACTTTTAAAAAATACCGTACCAAGCTAAATGGGACCCAGTTAGTTAGAGTCTGGTGTTTATTTTTTAAAAAACAATTGCCAGAAATACATTTTCTGGGCACAAAAAAATCAAGCTTAGTGAGAGGAGCTGATCACCCGCATTCTCTGCATGAGAACAGCAGGACTTTCTTGTATGCTGAAGCTGCAGCTGGAGTCATGCTGTCAGCTTCGGTTGAAGCAGTGAATCTGTGTGTCTGTCTGTCTGTCTGTCTGTCTGTCTGTCTGTCTGTCTATCTATCTATCTATCTATCTATCTATCTATCTATCTATCTAATTCTTAAACTGACTGGGGTGCTTATCTGCTTCTTTCTCCCCTCTCCTCTCCACTCCAGGTCACCTGCCCACCCTTCCCAATGTTTATATATAATTACATATAAATGGACATGGATGCCCACTCCAGGTACTGCTTCTCTTGACCATCTTCCCCTCCTTATTGTCCACCTCCATTCCCATAATGTACTGTACCTGGTGGCACGAGGGTGCCCACCTCTGGTACTGCCAACAGTAGCCCACTACTAGAGTGCCCAATTCTTAGTGTCACAAATGTTGCCTGAAATAAAGAAAACCATCCCATGTTGATTTATTTTAACCTGTAAAAAAGGAAATGGCCTACTCGCTGAACTAAACCACACACACACACACACACACACACACACCCCACAACCACCCCACCCTGACCTCCTACTCAGCACTCGCCATCCCACACTCCCCACACACCTTCATTTACCTGAACATTTATTTATTTCTTTATTTAAATCTTGAAGCACACCAGTAAGTGGTTGCTCATTTTTAGGTTCCGCATTGATTACAATGACAAAAGGTACAGCAGGACAGTAGTACATGTTTAGACAGAGTTACAATTGTACATGTTTAGACAGAGTTACAGTACAAAACAGTAATACAGTAATATAGTTTTTGACAGTTACAGTAAAGAACACACCAAGTTTTAGAATTGTAGACAGCATGTATTTGCCATATTCAAGGTTAGGGCACCCTACAGGGTTGCATTAGATAAGAGGATAATAGTACAAGAGAGATACAGTTGCCAGAGGGCGGGGAAGGGAGAGTTGGGGGGTGGATGGATAGGGTGGGGAAGAGGCGGCACAGGTTGAGAGGTATGGTGGAACCTGTTGTGCTAAGGATTGGACACATCATTTGAGTAAGTCTGACATGGGATAAAATGCTATGGGGTGCTAGAGGCAATGGAGGGGTGTTAATGGGGCAATGGAGGGGTACCATTTTTATAAAACCTGGACAAGACACGTTTTTGCACTTGTGGTGCAAGATGAAATATCAGACAATAAACTATAAATGTCACATCTCATGTTTATAAAGTGAGTCATAAAATGGCTATTTTGAATGTCCCATGTCCCATGGCATAGATCCACTTTCCAAGTGAAGATGTGTTGCTGCTGGAACCGTTGACTGCAATAGGAGGACTCCCCCACCCAAAGAGCACCAGTTCCACAACCACTGCCTCAGAGGTTGCCATGTGTGAAGAGCAGATGGACCACAGTAGGTTCTGGGAGGGTGAGGGTGGTGGAACAGAGGTGTAGCCCCTGAGTTGCACCTCTACACAAATCATATGTCGGTCTGGCAGATCAAGGTTCCTCAATGATGACACCCTCATTGGAGACCAAGAAGAATGCTGGGGACAGCCACAAGGGAGACCCACAAAAGAGTGGCAAGGGACAACACAAGGGAAAGAAACAGCTTCTGATAGGGACTCAATTGTTAGGGGTGTAGACCTGGGGAAGGGAGAGGAGAGGGAAGTAAGGTGCCTGCCTGGTGCCATGGCTTGGAGGGACAGGAAGTGAATCATCAGGATTGCAGAAGCAGCATCACAGGAGAGGAAACTAGATATCATTGTCCACCTCGGGACAAATGACCTAGCTAGGCATGAGATCAGTGCAGTGCAGGATGAATTTGTGGAGTTGGGGAGGGCCTCAGACAGGTAGCAAGCACGGTAACCTTCTCAGAGGTGCTGCCAGTCCATGGCAGGGGTGAGGCTAGGGTACTGCACACCATGCGGTTTAATGAATGGTTGCAAAACTAGTGCAGAGCACAGGGCTTTGGCTTCATTGGGGACTGGGGGTCCACCTGGAGAGATGAAGGTCTATACTGGCATGATGGTATGCATCTGTCCAGGAAGGGAAACACGCTCCTAGGTGACAGGTTTAAAGGCTTCTTTGGCAAGCTTTTAAACTAGCCAAGGGGGGAGGTGCTGATAGGAAACAGGAAAGTTCAAGCCTCCCCCTGCAAAGCATGGCAGGTAGTAGGGTAAACACTGAGGTACAGAGCTTGACAGAAGGCAGGACAAGAGTAAATGGAAAAATGGACAAGGGCAATAAGAGCAGGGATGGGGTAAAAAAGGATAAAGCCAACATTAAATGGAGGGCAATGGGTACCAATGCCCATAGTCTGGGAAACAAGTTTCCAGAGCTAGTAGCCCTGATGGAAGTGGAACACTTGGATATTGTGGCAGTCACAGAAACATGGTACAAGGAGAACCATGACTGGGATGTCAACATACCAGGGTACACAATCTACAGAAGGGACAGGGAGGGTAAAAGAGGAGGTGGAGTAGCTCTCTACATAAGGGAAGGGATCAAAGTAACAGAACTAAAAGGTAAAGGGGGAGGACAAGAGGAACTCTGGGTCACATTGGAGACAGGGAATGGCATCACAATCCGCACAGGGGTTGTATACAGACCCCATCTCAAGGGGAGGAAATGGACAAGAGAATGATAGAGGGCATTCTCAAAATGGCTGAAAAAGGGGAGATACTGTTGATGGGGGACCTGAATATGCCAGATGTTAACTGGGCAACATGGACTGCAGCCACATCCAAGAGCAGGGTCATTCTCGATGCCCTACAGGGAGCATGCCTTAGACAGCTAGTGGTGGAACCCACTCAGGAGGGAGCAATATTAGACCTGGTACTCTCAAATGGAGAGAGGATCACAAACTTAGAAGTCAGTAGACACCTGGGAACAAGCAACCACTGCACAGTGTGCTTCACAATAAACACAACCATGGAGACAAGCAATACAAATACAGGGATACTGGACTTTAGAAGGGCTGACTTTGGCAAAATGGGTGAATACCTGGGGAATGCATTAGCAAATGGCCAGAAAGGAGGGGTGGAAGAACAATGGAGAAAAATCAAAACTGCCATTATGGAGGCAACAAGCCTTTGTGTGAAACAAATAAAGAAAACATAGCGGAATAAAAAAGCACTATGGCTCTCAAAAGAAGTGTCAGGGAAGGTTAAGGAGAAAAAGGCTGCATTCAAAAAGTATAAGGAATCACAGACAGAGCACGACAGGGAACTGTATAAATTAAAGCAGAAAGAAGTAGGGAAGGCAGTCAGAAAAGCAAAGGCCCAAACTGAGAAAAGGATAGCAAACTCAGTTAAGAAGGGGGATAAAACCTTTTATAGGTACATTAGGGAAAATAGAAAGGTTAAGGGAGGGATAGGGAAGATTAATAAAGGAGAGGGGAGGTGGGCAGAGGGAGACAGTGAAAAGGCAGAGATAATGAATGAATACTTTTGCTCAGTATTCACAAAAGAAGAAGAGGAGGAGTTACCTAAACCAAACAGTAGAAGCACTCTGGATAATGGGATTGATACCAGTCCATTTAAAGAATAAAGAGTACTGAAAGAACTTCTGAAACTCAAGGTGGACAAAGCAATGAGGCCTGACGGGGATTCACCCCAGAATCCTAAAAGAGCTAAGGGAGGACCTAGTGACACCACTAACCACACTTTTTAACAAATCATGGGAAGATGGGTGGTACCTGAGGACTGGAGGAGGGCAGATGTGATTCCCCTTCACAAAAGCGAGAGCAAGGCAGAAGCAGGAAACCACAGACCTGTTAGTTTGACCTCAGTGGTGGGGAAAATGATGGAATCACTTCTGAAAGAAAGAATTGTTGAGTACCTAGAGGCCAGCAGGGCACTGGGCCCAAAGCAGCATGGATTCACAGCAGGAAGGTCATGTCAGACAAATCTAATTGATTTCTTTGACTGGGTGACCAAAGTAATAGACCAGGGAGGGGCTGTGGATATGGCCTACCTAGACTTTAGCAAGGCATTTGACACAGTCTCGCACAAAAGATTAATAATCAAGTTAGCCAGCCTGGGAGTGGGTCCCAGGGTGGTAGCCTGGGTAGAAAACTTGCTGCACAACAGGACACAGAAGGTAATAGTGAATGGAACACATTCTGAAGAAAGGGGGGTTACTAGTGGAGTACCTCAGGGCTCAGTACTGGGTCCAGTCCTCTTTAACGTCTTTATAGGTGACATTGCAGAGGGTCTGGAAGGAAAGGTATGCCTCTTTGCAGATGACACAAAGATCTGTAACAGAGTTGATACACAAGGCGGGATAGAAAGGATGAGAAGGGACTTGGAAAGGTTGGAGGAATGGTCAGACATATGGCAACTTAGATTCAATGCAAAGAAGTGCAAAGTAATGCACCTGGGAAATAAAAATCCAGGAGAAGAGTACACAATAGCAGGGGAGGTACTAACAACAACAGTAATGGAAAGGGATCTGGGTGTAGTCATATCAGATGACCTAAAGGTGGGTATGCAATGTGAGAAGTCAGTAGGGAAAGCCAGGGGGTTACTGGGATGCATAGGGAGGGGCATCACAAGTAGAAACAGGGAAGTGGTTATCCCTCTATACAGACAGTTGGTGAGACCCCATATGGAGTACTGCGTGCAGTTTTGGAGACTTCATCTACGCAAGGACATAGACAGGATGGAAGCAGTCCAGAGGAGGGCAACTAAAATGGTGCAGGGTCTACATCAGAAACCATATGAAGAGAGACTGAGAGAGCTTAATATGTATACCCTTGATGAAAGGAGGGACAGGGGGACATGATAGAAACTTTTAAGTACCTCAAGGGAATCAACAAAGTCAGGAGGGTAGCATCTTTCAGAAAAAGAGATGTGTAAGAACAAGGGGCACAATTTAAAGTTAGAGGGGACAGCTCAGGGTAATGTGAGGAAATTCTTTTCACGGATAGAGTGGTGGACGATGGAACCTCCTTCCTGGAGAGGTTGTGGGGTCTAAAACAGTGGTGGAATTCAAACATGCATGGGACAGACATAAGGCAACTATAGTGGGGGGTTGCAGGAAATAGGCTGTTGGTTAACTAGAATCTGCAGCTTATCCAGTAGGTAGGGAAATGGGCAGACTGGGTGGGCCAAGTGGTCCTTATCTGCCATCAAAGTCTATGTTTCTATGTAATATGAGAGAATAAGGTAAGTGCAGTTTAATATATTTTAAATGAATTAGAATGTTTATTTACAGTTTTATCATTTTTACATATTATTACACCAAATTTTCAACATGTCCTTTTTGGGACCCCACTTCATACCCAGTGGCAATGGAATTATGCAAATCTGGTCTAAAAGGCAGTTTTGAGGTCACTTTACGAAATCACCTTTTGGGCAGGATTTGAACATTTTTACTGCCCTTGATCTTGAGGTGGGGTCATAAAAAGGTTATGTGGAAAATTTAGGCTCAGAATATGTAAACATGATAAAGTTATGAGCATATATAGAAACTTCTCTATGTTCATATATAACTTTGGTAATTTTCAATATTCTGACCCCAAATTTTCAAAGTAGACATTTTTTCACACCACCTCATGAACATGATAGCTGCCTTTTTTAAATCCTTTCCAAAATATGTTTTCACACCTGTGGTGCAGAATGATATTTTGGTGGGGATTTGAATATTTTCACCTACCAGGTTCATGAGGTGGGGTAATAAGCAGGCTATATGGCGAATTTGGTAGACAAATATGGTAAAAAGGCCAGGTTATGAGAGAATATTGCAGTATTTCAATGTTCACTCATAACATCACTAATTTTCAATACTTGAACTCCAAACTTTCAATGTAACCATTTTTCCACACCACCCCATTAACATGACTGGTACCATTTTTATAAAACCTGGACAAGACATGCTTTTGCACTTGTGGTGCAAGATGACATTTCAGACAATAAACTATAAATGCCACATGTCAAGTTTATAATGTGAGTCATAAAACGACTATTTTGAAAATGTGGGGCAAAAAAAATTCTAATTATTAAGAAACTTCCTGTGTAGTGCCAGTCTTCACCCCAGCAGGTATGCTTTGCAATCCTGTGCAAATGTGATGAGTTTGTGGGTGAGCTCAGAGACCCAGCTACATAGGGTAAGGGTGGTGGCAGGGATGAAAGCTGCAGGGTTGCCCACATGTGCCCGGGTACCATATAGTGAAGACAACTCTTATCTTGGATTGGGCCCTGCACTTCTGCAGCTCTTGGTGGCAGAGGGCTCTGTGCCTTGGCTGACAGGTGGACTCTTTGCACTGTGTGTCTGTATCTCTGACCACATTGAAGCCCAGGGAACTGAGGACCCTGCGCTTCTGCAGCCCACCAGACAGCCCCATGAATTCTTGACATCTATTGCTACACTTCCATAGGTGGATGGAGTCTTCCTTGGAGACATTAGCCTCTAGGCATGAGTGACCAAAACATGGAACCATATTTCTCTCAATATCTGAGCTATGAGCTCTATATTTGTTTTTAAGAAAGCTTTAATGAACTATTTAAATAAACCATGCACATCTTTTGTAACCTGTAAACTGGGATATAGTGTTGTATTTTGTAAACTGTGTTGTATGTATGTTTAATTATTTGTATTGTATTACACATGTGTGTTTTTAACAGGTCTACAGTTGAAAATAGGATGTTGTATCCTAACAGTATGTACTTGTATAAAAATAAAGTTTTATGAATGAATGAATGAATCTGCATCTGTTCACACAGGTCCTGAAGGGATCTGCGTGAATGAGAATATGATTCTACTGTCTCAAAAAGAAAGGAAATTCTTTGCAAAAAAACTTTGTTAATGCACCAGTTAGAGTTAAAGCTAACACCACAAAAGCAGGGAAATGTAGCATTATAATTTGAAACCTAGCTCCCCATTCCCCATTCAGCAAAAGGAAAAAACATTAGGGATTTGCATCTTTGAAGTCTTGTCGAATAAGTGTTGGGGCCTTTCTTGGGTTGTGAACCCTAATGCCCACCAGTTTCCATGAGAAAACATTGTCAGACATGAAGAAAGCTATAACGCATTGTACTGGCAACATGTGGAAAAACATACTTTTCTACCATTGAGGAGTGTATTACTCTGAGGCACTGGCTTGGAGCTGCACCTTATGCTTCAGACAGGAGGCAACAAGCTGGGGGAAGAGTGAGTATTACAAATGACAACCCAAAGGAAGACCCACCACTGATTCCCCAAGACTCTGGAGGCCCAATGCTATGATGTTTTTTCCCTTTTCTGCTCAGGGGATAGGGGTGGGGAGTTAGTGTTAGAAACCCTAACACCACATTTCCCTACTTTTGTGCATTAACTTCAACCCTAACTAGTATATTAATAAGTTTTTGCAAATAATATATATATATATATATATATATATATATATATATATATATATATATATATATTATATTATAGGTGCAGTTACACTCCTATAGTTAGGGTTGAGTAGGCAGTTTAATGTTAAATCCCAAACTTTTCATATTAATAACTTTGCAACCTTTTAAAGAATTTGCATGAAATTTGGAATGGATTGGCTCTCAAACATGGATTTTGTCAACTCACAAAAGGGATTGGCTTGCAAAGGGTATTTTGACAGCTTCATAAAAAGGGCTGTTTTTAAATCCTTTTCACGAGCTGTCAAAATCCTTTCACGACTGTCACAATCCCCTTTCGCGAGCTGTCAAAATCCCTTTTTGTAAGCCAATCCTCATCCACGAGCTGTCAAAATCCTTGTTCATGATTTCCGGACCAGAAGGCCCTATCTCTCAAACAAGGGTTGGCTCGTGACCAGGGATTTTGTCACCTTACGAAATAGGATCGGTTCGCGAAAAGGGATTTTGACAGCTCACGAAAAGGGATTTTTTTTTAAATCCCATTTTTTGAACTGTCAAAATCCCCTTTCATGAGCTGTCAAAATCCCTTTTTGTGAGCTGATCCTCATTCATGAGCTATCAAAATCCTTGTTTGCAATTTCTGGACCAGATGGCCTTCTCTCGTGGACAAGGGTTCGCTCGTGACAAGGGATTTTGTCACCCCACAAAAGGGGACTTGGCTCGTGAAAATGGATTTTGACAGCTCAAGAAAAGGGATTTTTAAAGGTTGCTGTTTCTTTGCCAGGTCACTACAAAGAAACGGTTAGTGGTTTTTACATGAAATTTGCAAGGTACAAAGGTGGTGTCCCAGAGATGTGACTTATGCTGGTTTGTTGTAACAATTTACATCGGTTACACACTTACTTCATTCCAAAGGTGAAATCTAGATTTAGTAGTTGCCGTATTGGTCCTTCCAAGAATAGATCCAGAAGCAAATGATTTGATACCTTTTAATGGACCAACAAAGATGTAACAACAAGAACAAAGTGCTTTAACTTTTGGACCAACCAGTCCTTCTTCAGAAGCTCATGGCAGTTGTTTAGAAAATACAATACTTATAACAGCTAGATAATGCAGAGAAAAACAGAAAAAAATTCCCATTGGTTTAAAATACTCATTTAAAAAACAAACAAAAAAAACCAGAGGATGATGTCAGAGAAGTTTAACAGTACCATACTGCCTTCAGCCAGAAGGAACCCTGGGTCAAACGTGCTTGGTGGAACACACACACAAAGAATCCTACTGCATATAAATTTAATTGACATAAGATAACACTACTGAAGCAGATAACTCCTAAATCAAGCTATGAGTGTCACAGTTAGTACAAGGATGTGATTACTGAAAGGCAACCCCCCCCCCAAGATGAAAGACAAACTAAGATTGTTATAGGGCTCATGAAGTTCCAATGTCTGCATTATAAACAATAATTTACCAGTAAAGTTGTCTTAAAAACATCAGTGCACACTGTGTGATGTGTAAAACCTAGCTGGACCTGTCACCCAGCTGTACTCTCAAGCTAGATATAAGGCCCAAGAAATTTCAAAAACCTCAGGACTATATAAATGATAATTTAAATATAAATTGATAATATTAGTGTCAAACAAAAAACTCTAGTTGAGGAACCTCAAGGAATTAAGACCATGTAGCCTGATATGTACTGATGTCAAGATACACTGAGAATGTAACAACTTGATGTACCACAAGTGTCTAAGAAATCTAAAAAAGAGATAAATATGTAATTTCTCTCCTCCTCTTCATACAAACTATACACCCTAACTCACCCCACATCACCATAATGTGGGTGGGGGAGATACATAGCTTTAAGGAGATGTTGTCTCTCTCTCTCCACCCCCTTTTCTCTCTCTCTCACCTCTCTCTCTCTCTCCCACAGACACACACACACACACACACACACACACACACACACATACTCTCTCATTGAACGTTGAACTGTTGAACTGAACGTTGATCTTGGTTTTATGGGACACTACAGAAACTAACATCCACAGACCTTTTCTTCTTCAGACTGACATATTATAGGACTTCAGCATGTGTGGGATGTGGGTGCGTGTGTGTATGTAATATTATAGGTATGTGTTGTGAGGTATGTGATATAACAGATGTGGGGCTTGCTGTCACATTGAGGTAAGTCTCTATTTAGATATATGGAGTTATAATGTGTTACTATTCTTACTTCACACACATAATGAATATTAATTCCTCCTTACTTTTTATTCTTGCCTGGGGGTGGGATTGATTCCATTGCACCATATTCAGATTACCTAGCCTGCTACTGTACATATAGGAGTGTTATCGTATACTGTCACATATAATTTTTGTAACTCTGTACATATTGGGGTGCATGATCTCATTTGCATGGGGGTCCTGCACAGATCTTTTTACATTAGGCTAATATTGTAGTAATTTGTGGATATGTAGGTATGTTAGACCTCTGGCCTTACACACATATTTTATATTTACTTCTAGTTACCTTATCCTGGGGAGGCAGGTTTATTTCATGGTAGTTCTATCCAGCATCCTTGGAAATGTTACTATGCAGCTAGTAGTACGGTTAAATAGTGTCACATTTTTGCTCTGTAGGTATTAGGAGACATAAGCCCTTTTACTCAGGATTTCATGACAAGTTGAATTCCTTTGGGGAACAATTGCAGTGACTGAAGTGAATATAGGTTCACTAGGAGAGAGAGAGTGTGTGTGTGTGTGTGTCTGTGGGGAGAGAGAGAGAGAGAGAGAGGGAGAGAGAAAAGGGGGGAAGAGAGAGAAACAACATCTCCTTAAAGCTATGTATCTCCCCCACCCACATTATGGTGATGTGGGGTGAGTTAGGGTGTATTGTTTGTATGAAGAGGAGGAGAGAAATTACATTTTTATCTCTTTTTCAGATTCCTTAGACACTTGTGGTACATCAAGTTGTTACATTCTCAGTGTATATTGACATGAGTACATATCAGGCTACATGGTCTTAATTCCTTGAGGTTCCTTGACTAGAGTTTTTTGCTTGACACTAATATTATCAATTTATATTTAAATTATCATTTATATAGTCCTGAGGTTTTTAAAATTTCTTGGGCCTTATATCTAGCTTGAGAGTACAGCTGGGTGACAGGTCCAGCTAGGTTTTACACATCACACAGTGTACACTGATGTTTTTAAGACAACTTTACTGGTAACTTCTTGTCTATAATGCAGACATTGAAACTTCATGAGCCCTATAACAATCTTAGTTTGTCTTTAATCTGGGTGGGGGTTGCCTTTCAGTAATCACATTATTGTACTAACTGTGACACTCATAGCTTGATTTAGGAGTTATTTGCTTCAGCAGTGTTATCTTATGTCAATTAAATTTATATGCAGTAGGATTCTTTGTGTGTGTGTTCCACCAAGCACGTTTGACCCAGGGTTCCTTCTGGCTGAAGGCAGTATGGTACTGTTAAACTTCTCTGACATCATCTTCTGTTTTTTTTTTTTAAATGAGTATTTTAAACCGATGGGGATTTTTTTCTGTTTTTCTCTGCATTATCTAGCTGTTATAAGTATTGTATTTTCTAAACAACTGCCATGAGCTTCTGAAGAAGGACTGGTTGGTCCGAAAGCTAGAGCACTTTGTTCTTGTTGTTAAATCTATGTTGGTCCATTAAAATGTATCAAATCATTTGCTTCTGGATCTATTCCAAAGTTGGGAAATTTCCCCATAGGACAACACTGTGGTGAACGCAGCACCATTCAGTGCCTAAATCTTAAAAACGCTTCGAGATATGGATTTTTTGCTAAAGGCAAGTTAGTACACCTCCAGGTGTGCTAACCATGTGTGCAGTTTACCAGTCCACGATTACAACTGCAATAGAATTTTTTCAAAGGTTGCTATGGTTACTGAGATATACTGAGATATTGCTCTATTTGTAGTACAGGGGTTACTTGAAATGTGTCTAGGCCTACGCTATGTCTCTATCATTATAGGTAGATCCACATATGGTTAACATTATGCAGTAATGGGAGTGCTGGGCCAGTCACTATGCAATAATGGGAGCACAAGGCCCAGAGGGCCCTGTGTGCCCACATGGAGATGACAGCTCATTGCAATTTCTGAGCACTTATGGGCCCTGCGCTCCCAAAACTATATAAGGGTAAGATTACACTGTCTCAAAAAGTAAGGAAATTAATTGCAAAAAACTTTGTTAATGCATCAGTTAGGGTTGAAGCAATAAAAGTAGGGAAATGAGGCATTAGGTTTGGCACCTTAACACTCCCCACACCCTAACACCCTACCACCCCCACACACCACAGACCAACAGGTGACAGGGTGTGCCTTCAGTCATTGGGCCTAACTCTCACCCCATTCTCCTATACTGTATCATGTAAGCTTTGTTACACATGGAATGGAGTGAGAGTTTTGTCTGACGACCCAAAAGCACACCCCATCACCTGTTGGTCCGTGGTGTGTGGGGGTAAGGTGGGGTGGTAGGGCATGGGTAGGGTGTTAGGGTGTCAGTGCTAATGCTTCATTTCCCTACTTTTGTCACTTCAACCCTAACTGATGTATTAATGACTTTTTTTGTAATGAATATATACAGCATTATAACTGCATGGTAGTGCAGCTATAGTTAGTGATTGCCCAGGGCCAGATTAAGGTAACATGGGGCCCTAGGCCCAAGAGAAATCTGGGGCCCCCTTTTGCCATGACTATGCCACTTTTTCACAAAGGGACCCTAACACAGACTGTAAGGCACCTTGGGACTCCATTTATATACAAACTGCATCTCATGTTAGGATACAGTTTGTAAGAGACATGGACAACAAAATATGAATCAAAATTCATGCCTTTCTGCCCCCCTTTCTCATAAAAGTTGTCGGCAGATAAGGCCTGCCTGGCCCACCTAGTCCACTCTGTTAATCCTGTCTATAGCCCCTCCTTAGCCCCCTGTAAGTCCTCAGATTTCCCCATGTTTGCCTTGGTTCTTGGATTCCTTCATGACTATCCTACACATTTTTGAAGCCTGTGATCATTTTAGCTTTCACCACTTTCACCAGGAGTCTGTTCCAAGCTCACACCACCCTGTCTGAAAATAAAGATTTACTGACATTCCCCCTCAGCCCACCCCCCTCAGTTTCATTGTGTGACCCATGGTTCTTTTGCAAGTGTTCCTTTGGAAAATACTCCCTTCCTGAATCTTGTTCACACCTGTGAGACATTTATATGTCTTTATCATGTCTCCCCCCTCCCTTCCAGAAGTATGTTTAATTCCCCAAATCTGTCCTCATAGACCTTTAAGTGCAAGTCCTTCACCATCTTGGCTGCCTTCCTTTAAACCGCTTAAACTCTGTCTATGTCCTTTCAGAGGTAGGGTCTTTAGAACTGTGCACAGTACTCAAGGTGAGGTCTCACTAGCTTTATGACCTTCCTTCTTCTGCTGGTGATCCCTCTGCCTTTGCACCCCAGTGTCCTGCTGGCTTTCCCCACTACCTTATCACACTGCTTAGCCACCTTCAGGTCTTCAGAAATAATTACCCCAGGTCTTATGACCACCAGTTCTCTCCTTCCCACCCCGATGGCACTTAGCCTTAGGGTTCCTGTGACCCAGGTGCATGATCTTGCATTTCTTTACATTAAAGCCTAGTTCCAAGGCTCTTGACCACTCTCAGTTTGCTAAGATCCTCCCTCATTTGCTCCACCCCCCCGGAGTGTCCATGCTGTTGCAAATGTTGGTATCAGCCGCAAACAGACACGCCTTCCCCACCAGCCCTTCAGTAATATTGCAAATAAATTTATTAAAGAGTACTGGACCTAGCACCAACCCTGTGGCATGCCACTAGCCACTTTGCCTTTCCCTGAGTGCATACCACTTACCACAACTCTCTGACTTCTACCTTTCAGACAGTTTCTCATCCATCTAACTACCTTTGGTCATACCCCAGGGTTATTTCATTTGTTCAGTAGCCATCTGTGAAAATTCTCAGAAAATTCAGCCCATTTCTTTTCATAACTTTGATAATCATTTTCATGACACTCATTGCCCCAGCCCAAACTCAACCATGAAACTGGAGTACCTGACAGTGAACAGACTGCTGGATAACAGACATCACAGGTTCACAAGGGGCCTGTCATGCCAGTCCAGTCTGATTGAATTTCATGACTTGTTGACTCAGGTAGTGGACCAGGGAAGTGCAATGGATGTGGCCTATCTGGATTTCAATAAGGCCTTCAACACTGTACTCCATAGGAGGCTGGTCAACAAATTGGATAGCATAGGGGTAGGGCTCAAAATAACAAGATGGGTTGAAAACTGGTTGGTGGATAGGAGTCAGAGGGGGGTGGTGGTGATGAATGTTGTGTACTCAGGAATTGGGCAGGTGAAGAGTGGAGTTCCCCAGGGATCAGTGCTGGGACTCCTCCTGTTCAGTATCTATGTACTAGACATTGTAGACAGACTGTCAGGGAGGGTGGTGCTCTTTGCAGATGATACAAAAATCTGTAATAGAGCTGACTCCCCTGTGGGGATGGAGGACATGAGAAGGGATCTGAGATCACTGGAGGAGTGGGCAGAGACCTAGCAGCTAAAATTAAACATCAAGAAGTGTGCTGCTATGCACCTGGGGCACAGAAACCAAAAGGTTGAGTATATATTGGGTGGGGGAGAGAGTCAGGGTGTCAGAGGACAAGAGAGATCTAGGGTAATTGTCTTCAGCAACCTCAAGGTAGGGAAGCAGTGCTCGAGGGTGATGGGGAGGGTGTATGAGATGCTGGCAGGTATCAGCAGGGGGATCAGCAGCAGGCATGGGGAGGTCCTGGTACCCCTTTATCAGGCCCTCGTAAGGCCACACCCTGAGTACGGTGTCCAGTTTTGGAGTTCTTACCTGCACAAAGATATACACTCAATCAAAAGGGTCCAACAGAGGGTGACCATGATGGTGCAGAGGATGGGGGGCAAGTCATATGAACAGAGGTGCAAGGAGTTGGGGCTATATATATATTGGAGACCAGGAGGGAGGGGGGCATGACTGAGACTTTTAAATATACCAAATGTATGAATAAGGGAGGCACAGGAAAGTTGTTCCACATGAAGGAAGGGAGGGAACATAACAAGGGGGCACAGACGGAAACTCCAGGGGGGCACTTCAAGAGCAATTTGAGAAGTCAATTTTTCATGGAAAGGGTGGTGGAGAACTGGAATGGGCTTCCAGAGGAGGCTGTGAATTCAGAGACCGTAGTGGTATTGAAGTCTGCTTGGGACAGACACATGGGGCTTAGTTAGGGTAGACAAGGGAGGCAAGGGGCAGACTAGATGGACCATATGGTCCTTTTCTGCTATCACCTTCTATGATTCTGTGAACTCTGCTACTAATTTTCCCTGATAGGAGAATTGCATGTAACAGTGATAATCCAATTCCAGTCAAGGAGTGTAAAAATTAATTCATACATTAGGCAATATTGTATAGCATGGTGATTACAGCTTCAAGCAAAGAACCTGGAAAACATGTAGACTCAGAGCACTTGGATTTGTGAACCACCACCTCTGTCTGCATATCATGACCCAGGGCCATGGAATGTCACAGAACATCTATGTGCTAATGAGAGGCATCTGAAACTTGGAACAAGCTCTCCAATAAGCTGGCTCTACTGGCTGTCTGATCCTTCCAGTATGAATGATAGGGCCCACCCAAATGCACAACAGATGAGACAAGTAGTGGACAAACTACTGCAAGGGGCCCTCATTCAAGATTTACACCACCAGTTATTCTCCCTATCAGGAACACCAAATGGAGGTGGGGGGGCAGGTATCTTTCTACAATGCTCCCAGATCTACAGGGATTCCTGTATTTTAAGGGATTTTTACTACAAAAATGGGATACGTGAAGGAAATCTTTTATTTTTAAATTATCAGGGTGAAATGGATAAACACTACAGAAAATGCCCAATATGAATCTCATGGCTACCAAAAGCCAGACAGAGCCCTCCAATTGGTGCTCAGTTTGCTGACTTTACTATACTCAGTGATTCTGTTGGTCCATTTGCAGCCTGTGTTTCTCTGTAGTAGTAAGGTAATATGTTGGCAGTGCATCTTTTTGAGGATGACTTCAGATCTTCTGATCAAGAACCAGTGAGCCGCTGCATGATCCAAACACCTCCAATGTGGCCCCACTCAAAACAGCAACACCGCTGAGTCAGTCGAGCTGCATCTTAAATGCCACTGTTCTGGACTAGCAGAGAGCCTAAGCCACTGAAGGTAAACAAGCCTTCTTGTGGTCAGCCTCAGGTTAGTCTATTTTAAACTCATTTTAAGTGCAAAATGAGTCAGACAAAAGGCTGACCACTTGATGATGGTAAGCTTTGGGGTTGCAAGAAAGAGTGCTTAAGTGTTGCTTGAGGGAAGCAGTGCCCTGAACCACCAAGGCAAACAAACCTTCTGTTTTGAAAATTTGTCTATTTTAAACACATGAAGTGCAAAAAGTAAGCCAGACAAGAGACTCGATGATGGTGGGCTTTAAAGGGTGATGGGGACACAAAGAGTGCTTAAGTGCTACTTGTCTTATTTGGGGCACAGAGCAGAGTTGTGTTTTTAAAAAGATCACTAAGGCGGCACTTCTTCTTCTGACCAGCCTAGAGATTGAGGTCATTTGAAAAAAAATTAAACAGTGTTTCTATTTAATTGTGAGCCAGGGAAAGGTATGGGGGTGTCTTCATTAAGATAAGCAGGAGTTACGAATTATATGTGTGAGATCAGGAGGGACCCATAGACCCTAGTCTGGCCTAAGGTTAGTAAAATAAATGAAAAAAAAAGGAAATATTTGTTTTTACCTCTGAGAGTTTGGTGCACAAAGCTGTGTGTGTGTGTGTGTGTGCATGTGGGGGGGGTGCTTAAGCGTGCCAGTGAAAAACACAACAATACACTGAAACAATGTTTATTAATGGAGCACTACAGGTACACAGAGCCATAGGTCCAATGCACAATTGGTGTGGAGTGGCTATGCATGCGTATCTGGGGCGAGTAGCTACTCCACACCCTCTGTGCCCTCCACATGGCATACATGAAGGGGGCACATGCAGACCAACTGCACCCAATCCCCCATGTCTGCAGACAGCTCTACGATGGGGACATGCCAGGGGCATGACAGCACTACGTGTATTCACTAACCTGCGTAGTGCTGGCCACATGGGTGCAGAGGGTGGTGCAGGGTACACCAGGGAGACCCTGCCATAACCTACAGCATGCCTCCATGAACACAGGCATTTGGTCACCAGGGGACTAGGACAGGGCACACTGTGCTGCTCCTGACTGCTGGGCAGCAGGAGGCGGCATGGGCAGCTGGATGGGTGAGCACCCAGAAAGTTTATGTGAGGCAGCACTGGGACTGGAGGGTGCTGCGCTGGTCCAGGTGTATGCTATTGGCATGCACAGCTCCAGACCCATGCCACCCTGTGTGTGGGATCCACTATGGGTCCAAGGGGGTATCCCATTGGATGTCTGCCTGGGACAACTCCTCCCCTAGCCACTCTGCAGAGTCCTGTGTGTTTGGGGAGGAGCCATGGATAGGTGGTCGGCATTGATGAATGCCAGTATGGGTGCACCTGTCCGCAGGGTGCAGGGGCAAGGGTGGGGTATGCACATTTTGCACATCCCTATGCCCCTTTCATGCATTGTGAGCAGAACAAAAAATGTATCAGTCTGTGATTAAGGGGTAAATTTAAGCAATAAACCACAAGGGCGTGTGGGTTATGGGGATTTACCATGACCGAGTGGTCAAATTCTCCAGCTGTGGTAAATCCCCCCATAACCCACACCCCCGAGTGGTTTATTGTGATTATACAATGGCCTTTTACAAAAAAAAAAGTATAAGATTAAAGTGATTTTATTTGAAAAGGTTTTTTTTATTGATTTTCCTCTAATATCCTTCCACTGTGTGTTTAAATAGTTCCTTGTTGCTAGGTAGAATATATTTTTAGATGGCTGTAACCAACCCTCCCAAACCCATATCACTGCCCCACCCAAACACACAGACATGTCTGGTTGCTATAATGATTATTTTTTTACACCACAGCAAAAGAGAACATGTGTGGAAGCCTAGATAAGCAGCTGGCAGACAAAAAAGAGCATACTGTGAGGGAGAGTGAGTGAAGACAGTATGGTCTTCCAGCCTATTTTCAAAGTTAGGATTTAAAAAAAAAATTACAGTGAGGTTATTGTTTTTGGGTTAAGTTACAGTTACTAAACTAGAAAATAAGCGAAAGCCTTTATCACAGTATCGTCTGCAGCTGTGTTTCAAAGGTCCCTTTTGGTGGTTTGACTTGGGGAGCATCATGGTAAAAAAGAATTAGAAAAACCTTCACTCCTGTGCCTCACGCTGGAAGAGAACAATAGTCCGTAGTTTGATTTTGAACTGTGTAGAGTTTTAACATGTTTTGATCTTTTAATAAAAAATGCAAAAAGACTAGATTCTCCCCTCTGTTTCAGTGCTAACAGACTGTGATGCAAGTGCTTATGGGGTGGCAGCGATCAGCTTGTTTGCTTCCAGGTGCAATTTTGTGACTGGGGAGAATGGACATATTCTGCAGTTTTTTTTTTTATTTTTTTATTTTTTTTATGCATTGGGAAACTGCTTCCGGAGTGTATTGGCCCATGTATAATGACTGGATCTGTGATCATGTGGAGGTGAGAGCTGGTGATTTTCTGAGGACAGAGTTCTTTCTGTGGGCTGCAAAATGGTGCGATTAAGTTATTTAGGTGTCTGCCGAATGCCGCCGCTCTGTGTAGCTGCTCCTAAAGTTTACTACTTGTTTAAAAATTGCTGCTTAGACTTGGGGGATTTTATTCTTTTGTTTTAACCTGGTTTCTGCTTGCGAGGGAGTGGTGGGATGTGGGAGCATTCCAATGCAAGGCGGGTATGTGCCATGGTGGGAGACGGAGGCTTACTGGAGATTTAAGATGGTGATTTTGGATGGCAAGTACTGATGTCAGATAGATTTTGGACATGTGGCTGACTGGCACCTTTGCCATGGGTATATCATATGATTTACCATGGCAAAAAGGTACCAGTCACCCAATCAGAGTACAGGATTTGGAGTTAGTTTTTATGTCCATGGTATAATTGAAGTTAAGGCATTTCATATGACAAATAGAATACTGTAGGTGATTTTTTATATTTAAAATAAATAAGAACACATAAATCTGCCTGAACATTTGTCCTAGCAATTTTATTGACTGGCATAATGACACCAATTATGTACTTACATTGATTTGTGCATACAGGAAAATCTACAGGAATTTCATTCCAGTTTTACATGGAAAATACAGGGAAAATTTGGGTGCACTACAGGAAAATGCTTTGCCTGATCTGGGAGCACTGTTTCTAGCTACTTCTTCCCACTTGGGATTCCAGAGGAGTGGGAGACAAAGCAAAGGAAAATGTCCTATTTTCACATTAAAAATTCAATCTGGCTGGAGCACCACATAGCTATCACCTGTATGTAACACCTAATCAGGGAGGTGAACTACACAGTCAAGCAGACAAAGCAAAGGAATAGAACCTGTTTACACCTTAAACGTTAATCTGGTTCCAGCCCTCTGAGGTCATCAGCTGTACTTAACACCTAATCAGGGAGGTGAGATTTCCATCACAGTTCAGCTTCTGCCTTGTTCATCTTATTCAGCAGTCAAGTTCATTAAAAAAAATTCAGCACAAGGAAATGGGTAAGTAGTAAATATAGTTAGGGATTGTTGGGGGGCCAACTGGCAGGTGAGGGGCCCAAGGCTAGTGCCTATGTTGCCTATGCCTTAATCCGACCCTGGATTGCCCGACCACTTCTATGTTAAACCCAAATTTTGCACTTTAATAACTTTTCCACTGTATGATGGATTTGCCTGACATTTTGCATGCTTGGTGGCGCACCATAGATCTCTGGATCTGGCTAGTTGGGATACAGTCAGGTGAGCAGCTGCAGAGCTACGGAGCACCACAAAACTCACCAAAACTGATTTTTTGCGTTTCTTTGCTAGCTGATACAGCCCAACTGATTTGTGTGTCTGGTTTGAAATCTTCAGGGAAGATACAGTCTGGGTCACTGATGTGCCTTTTGAAGATTTGGTGAAAAAATATTAAACCTTTCAAATGTTATTCAAAGTTTAAAGTTTAACATAGACGTCAATGAGAAAAAAACGTATGTGCTTCTCGAAGCACCCGTTACTGTCGCAAAAGCGCATTTTACTGTTGCAAGTCCACTCAGCAGTGTCATGCTGCCGCCGTCTTGTTTCAGTTAGTGGTTAAGAAAAATGCCTGTAATTCAAATTCTATTCCCCCTAGGTAAACACTGACAGTTGTGTTTACCTAAACAGGGCTTGAGGAACACAATGGTGCCATCAATTTTTTTTAGGACCCCTAGAAATACCTTTTTTTAAAATCAGGTCCCCCTTAGTGTTGCAAATCACGACAGTACATTTGCAACACTTTCACAAATCATGACACTGTTGCATCTGTACTGTTGATATTTGCAGCACTACTGCACCCAAAAAAAAATGTTCTTTGCCACACCACTGCACCTAAATGGTTAGGGCTTTCTGGCTAAAATTTGCAGGGTATCAAGCCCTGGCCCCACAGATGTGCCTTTTGGTGGCTTGGTAAAAAAAATTAACATGGTTACAAAGTTACAGTGCGCTGAAGTTGAGAAATGTCACACAGGCTAACACTGAGGTGCCCATATTTCGAAAATGTTTAAAGATACAGATTTTTTGCTACCCACAGCTTAGCCCATCTTTAAGTGAACTAAGTCTGCATGGAGGATTCAAAGTCATGATTACAACTGCAGTGGAATGTTTTTCATAGTTGCTATGGTTACTGAGATATTGCCAAATAAGTGTTATGAGGGTTCCTTTTCAGTGCTATGGGGCTGCTGTACGGCTCCATACTTATGTATAAGTGGGAGTGCAGGGCCCAGAGGGCCCATGCTTCCACATGTACATACCACTGCACAAAAATTGGGCAACGTGAAGGGAGTGCAGGGCCCGAATTCCCGTGCTCCCAAAAACACATACCAGTAACCAGTTACATTGCACTTTCTCAAAAAGAAGGGAAATTCATTGCAAAAATGTTTGTTAATGCATCAGTTATGGATGACAGCACAGCGACAAAAGTATGGAAATGTGATGTTAGGGTTACCCCCTACCCCACCCCCAACCCCACCCTCCAAACACCAACAAACGTCGGGGTGTTCCATGGGGTCACCAGGCCTAACTCTCATCCCATTCTCCTATACTGTAGGATGTTAGATTGTTTAAATATGGAATTGGGTGAGAGTTGGGCCTGATGGATCCATGGTACACCCTGACATCTGTTGGTGTGTTGACGGTGGGGATGGGGTAGTAGGAAGGTAACCCTAACATCACATTTCCATACTTTTGTTGCTGTGATATCAACCCTAACTGATGTATTAATTAATTTTTTTTGCAATGAATATATATATATATATATATATATACACACACACACACACACACACACACACACACCGATAGATGGACAGATAGATAGATAGATAGATAGATAGATAGATAGATAGATAGATAGATAGATAGATAGGTAGATAGATAAGTGATATGCCATGGGGCAGTTGGAAATACTGTTTTTTTTTTGTGTTCTGTGAAGTATGACATCATGAGTGGAGATAGAAGCCATGAGTGATGTCACACTTCATGAGAAAAAATATTGCCAATATTTTCAACCTCCTCATTGCATATTCAATTTATGCAATGCCACTCTGGTGTTTGATGGATTATTGGTGGTGTTTTTAGTGTGATATTATGGCATTTCTGGTATAATTTGGTGTCTCTGTGGCTGTGGTTTTCAATCTTGTGCTGTTTTATATGGGCACATGGGCTTGCTGTTTTGCCCACAGTATTGCATTGGTTGTTTGTGATTGGCTACTCTATTGTGGGAAACATTTTTCCAATTAGTTGATATTGTGGTGACCCACATGGGAGTGTGTTCATTGGAGGGTATGGTGTTGGTTGTGATTGTTTGAGCGTAGCTGTCCATCTTGTAGTGGGTGTTTGTGATTGGCTGGATTATTATTGGGCAGTCTATTTAAGTGCACTTTGTGCATGTTCTTTAGTCACTGTCCGGAGATCCTTGTGGAGTGTGCCTGCATGCTGATGTTTGGATCTATGTGATAATGGTGATCGCACAAAGGCGATCGCCATTATGGCTGATGTACACCCCGGCGCATGATAAAAGGGCTCTGGGGACTATGTTTATGCACTGCTGCCGCACACCGCTACTAAAGGATTCTCAGCTACAGGGGGTGCATGTCGCGGGTGCAAATTAAAAAAAAAATTCAGGCTGGGAGCAACAAAATGTATGCATGCCTGGACCTGAACCTGGCACCCTCACAGCTGTAGCTTTTGACCCACCCACCACACACGATGGGGCAGCTTGGCATATCGTAGCCTCAACACACCACATGAACCCTCCCTTCCCTTCCACCATGCTCGCTCCCCCCCCATATATATATATATATATATATATATATATATATATATATGGACAGAATGTCACTATACCTTCAGCCCCCCCCATCCAGTAGCAGTCTGATAAGGCACCACTATTGAGTCATCTTTTTTGTGAGCTCTCAATAGTGAGTGCCCTTATCATGGGCCACCTTGATGTTCAGTTGGGGATAATACCACTGGAGACTGGGCCTATTGCGGATATCGTGGAGCAGCAGATCATGGTGGATTAGAGGCTGGCTGGAGTTCATTGTGAGTCGATGGAGTGGATTATGCTGGGAGGAGCATTGACCTGGAAGGAGGAAGGACGGTGGGGACGATCCGTGGTGGATTACTGAAGTGATGTCAAGGATCAGTGGATGTTACTGGTTGTGTTGGATGATGGGCATCTTCTTCTTTGACTTCTTCAAGGATACTTCTTAAGCAATAAGGCAGATTTTTAATAAAATACTTCTTCCACCAACAGTTTAAGAATGCTGGTTCAAAATCAGAATGCATCATTCCACACATTCAGTAGTGCTAGAGGATGGAATGCTGACAGGAAGAATTCATGTGCCATAGTGATGATGCTGTACATGACAGTATAACATGGATTAATGTAAGGCTGTTGGAATCCTAACAGCCAATCAGATTGCAGCATTTCTGAGACTCTTTTTATAATTCGGTTTACTTTTGTTGTCCAGCTTTTTTTAAATTGTTGTCTTTTTTTCCACTTTTTTGGTTCATGTTTTTGTTTGGAGTTTTATGCCATTGGGCATATCTGGATTACTTTTGGTCACCAGCTTTTTTTTTATTTTCATCTTTTTTCTACCTTTTTTGTTGTGGGTTTTTTTTCTGTGGTTTTGTGTACCATTGTGCATATTTGGATTTATTTTGTCATCCTGTTTTTTACACTTTTTTTGGGGCTGCATTGTGTTGGAAGACAAAAACTGCTGTGGAGTTATAATTCAAAAACTTTGTTGTGGATTACAACAAGTAGAAGAAAGAAGATTTCATGGCATTTCAGCCCTCCTCACACCACCATGGACAGCTGCCAAATAAACTGTCAGATCATATACTGTATACTGGTCATGGTGGCATGAGAAGGGTTGCACTGGTCACCAGATTGGGGCTCGGAATGGGGGAGAGTGAGGTGGTGGGTACTACCTGCTGGGGTGGGGGGCCAGTAGATCACTAGGGATGTAAAATATATTTTAATATTCCAATGTACGGGTGAATCAGGGCTTGGAAGGGAACACTAGACTACTGAGGATATATGTTATTTTACTATTCCAACTGGCAGATTGGGGCTGGGGGGGGGTCACTGTCACCAGGGATGTACTGGTATTTTAACAATGCCACTGAGGGATGGATCAGGGCTTGGGGGAACAACCACTGGCATGTTTCTTTCCACGGGTGAAGCTGCTTGCCGTCAACCCCGCGGCTTGTGGCATACATGGTGGATACATCGTATATTTGGTGCACTGCTACTGATGCTGCAAGTTGCAAGACACAGGTTCAGGGACCCTGTCCAATACTGAATTGGGGGCAGAGTCTCTGACATGGGGCAGTCAGCGTAAACTGCCATTGTAGCAGCTTGAGGAACACCTTTAAAAACCCGGTCCATTGTTGTTTTTTTTTTTTTTTTTGGGGTGGTTTTACTTTTGTGATTCAAACACTGTCACTGCTGCTATCTTCCATTACATAGATTTAGCATTTTTTGTGGCATAGGTTTATCTGTGGCAGAGGTTAGTGTGAAGAGAAGGGTAAGAAGTTGATTATGGATTTTGAGACTTGTTTGTGGGGTGGGGTTCACTTACTGTGATTTATTTGTGTTGTTATGTGCTTTGTATTGAAGATTGGATTGGTGAAGTACTGTAGCTTTCTAGGCTGATTTTGGGTCTGCTGGCAAAGTTGCTGGAGGTTGTTATGTTGCTTGAGTTACTGTGGTAAGACATTCCTGGTTGTTCCTGGTTGGTCTGACTGGTTGTGGAGTATTGTAGATCTTTTTGTTTTTGTTCATCATTTAATTTTCCATATTCATTAATGCTGACTAAGTTCTAGTGGCCTGTCATTTGCACTATCTCTGTGTGGGGTACTCCTGCGTTGTTGAGCTTCTGGACTAGATGTTTTCTAAGCTGAGTGGTTTGTGAGGTATTTTTCTGTAGATATTTGTCTGTCATCTTTTTTTATTATTGTAGTTATTTTGTTCAATCCCAGGGGCTGGTTTTTGAACCGGCTGGCCAAGGCTTCATACAGTTGTTGGTTTGTGTTTATTGATAGGAAGAATGGGACTTCTTCTTGTAGGCATGTTGCTGGTCTGTGGCTTTTGTATACCCTGTAGTTTTTCATTGGGCATTTTATTTCATTTTTTTCATTGCTGTAGGCACTGGGTTTGATTCTGCGGATGTCCTTTGGGTTTAAACCTTTTCTAGTTTTTGTACACCTTTCTCTGCTGAACTCGAGATATTCTCTGCTTCAGGTATCTGTTTTTTGGGTGACATCTCCCCATTTTAAGTCTCTGACCTTGGTATTTCCTCATGGTCCAACATATACTGTGCAGATCATCCAAATTGTATTTAATAGGGACTGTAGTGCGAATGGTCCTAGTAGTAGTTTCTGGTAGAGGGTCTCTGTTATGTCATCTGTGAGTTCATTGGCTGTCTGTTCTCTGCATCCTTTCCCTTGGTCTTATTTTGTTTTGCTGCCAGGAATTGTCTTTTTTTTATTTTAAATCTGTGGACAGTGATACTGGGTATTCTTTTGTTTTTAAGGATCTTTCTAAATGCTGGAAATGTGACCACAGTGTTAGAGGCATGTAGGGAGTATGGTACTTTTTGGTTACATCTGTGAAGTATTTTGCCAGGATTGGATTTAGTTTACCAGGTGGGATTTTTTCAAGATCTCCGTGTTCATTGTATTTTTCTGCTAAATAGCTCTGTATCATTGCTACATCAGTGGTATTTTTTTTGTTGTATTTTTGGTTTTGCTGGTGTTAATGTAAGCTTCGATGTCTATAGTACTGAGTTCTGTCATGCTGCTTGTTGTGTCTTGTGGTGGTATTTCAGCCTCTTCTGTCATTATTACCACTGTGTGGCCTACTAGTAATTCCATTGCATCTTCTAATACGGAGTTGTCTTCTGTGAAGACAGTCATTAGGTCCTGGAACTTGACTTCAGAACTTGTTTTCATTGCTCATTTTTTCCCCTCTTTTTATTTTATTTTAAGGTTTATGCCATTATCCATGGATTTTGTGATGCAGTAGTCCTTTTCTCCTCAATGGTTGTCATTTGACTGGAAGCTGCTTGAATGTTGCCGGTTTTTCATGAAGGCAGTGCTCACACTGGTTTTCTTGCTAATGGGAACACTGTGAGCCCCTTTGGTGAAAGATTGTTTTGTGCTCATGCTGGACCAACTGTGTGGATAAATATGACCAAAAGGGGACCTGCAGTGAGGATAAACATGATAGTCTCACTGTAGGTCTGACCACCCTGAGAATATTGGAAATATTTGCCATTTTTTATCCTCACAGGCATTGCGTATCTATCTATCTTGCAAAAAACTGCATTAATGCACCAGTTAGGGTTCAAATTATTGTAACAGAAGTAGGGAAATGTGTCAGTAGGATTTCCAGCCCTAACTCCCCACTCCCCAAAGCATTAAAAGAACAACATCATACAAGCAACCACAGGCATCTATCATCAGGCAGGACAAACAACATACAACTGTTTCCACAAGTTGAACCCTAACAGGTGAATATTGCAGTTTTTTGCAAAGTATTAAAAAACAAATGACACCTGTCACGTTCATGAGGTAGTGTGACAAAATGGCTATGTTGAAAGCTTGGAGTCAAACTATTGAAAATTCACCAAGTTATGAGTGAACATTGAAATATTTTAATGTTCATTGATAATTTGGTCATTTTACCTTTTTTTTAAACACCACATTTTCAACATAGCCTTCTTATGACCAGATCATGCACCCTGTAGGTGACAATGCTCAAATCCCTGCCAAAACATTAGTTCTGCCACAGATGCAGAAACACATTTTGGCCATAATCTGAAACATGACAGCTGTCACATTCATGAGGTGGTGTGAAAAAATGTCTATGCTAAAAATCTGTGTTCAAAATTTTGAAAATTACTGAAATTATGAGCATGTGTAGCACAATTTCAACACACACTCATAATTTTGTTGTTTTTAATTTTTTTTATCCCAAATTTTTAACATAGTCTTCTTATGACACCACCTGATGAACTGGCTGGTGAAAATGTTTAAATCCTGCCCAAAAGGTGATTTTGAACAGTGACTGCAAAATTGCCTTTCAGGCCAGATTTGAAAAATTTCCCCTCCTTTGATTATGAGGTGGGGTCCCAAAAAGGCCATGTTGAAAAATTCGGTCTGAAAATATTAAACATTTACAAAGTGAAGAATAAAAGTTCAAACCTCACTGAAATACATTTAACCAGAGTGACCTTATTTTCTTATATCACAGTAGCTGGTTCCAGCAGCATGACGTGTCTTTGATGGGAGAGTGGAGCTACATCATGTGACTTTTTCAGGTGCATGCGGGAGTGGGGTGGTGGTGCTGAGGAGAATTGGGGTGGGGTGGATGGGGGTCTGGGAGAGTCAGATCTGTGAGGGACTGTTTCTGTTTTGCAGGTTAAGGAAAAAAACTTGTTTATGCAGCACAAGCAAAATAAAACAACTAACAAACAAAAAAAAGAGATAAATGAGGGACAGTTTTCTTTATTTCAGGGGCACCCAACCTGACACTGGGGGTTGGGCACTCCAGTATTAGGATGATCTTTGGTGGCACCTGTGATGGGCGCCCTGGTGCCACCAACCATACAATGGATAAGGAGGTTGGGTGACCTTGAGGGGAGGTGGGCAAAAGAAGCAGTGCTGGGGTGGGCACCTTGTCCACTTAGAATTTTATTTTATTATTAAACACTGTGAAAGGAGCACACAACCAGAATTTGAGTCATGAAAATAGATAGGGTAGATAGAGAGATACAGTGTTTACTGGCTCACTGGTCTTACATAAGCCTGCAGCAGCACTCAAGCTGCGGCTACAACAAATAAAAAAATCCCACTGTTCATCTAATGAAAGAAGCATAGTTCTTTTATTTGATCTCACAAAAAAAACTATAGTTCTTTCATGTGATCCTCCAATCATCGTCTTACTGAAGCTGGCAGCAGTACTCCAGCTGTAGCTACAAAAAACAAATAGTCCTTCTGTTAATCTCAAACTGTATAGCTCACAAAAGAACCATAGTTTTTTGTATGAGCTTTCACTAAGCCCTCTCTAAGTCTTCCACCAAGGTTTTGAGAGATGCCCTAAAACCATAGTGTACGGTCATTTAAAAAAACAAAACCCCAGAACTGAGCTAAACAGTTTAGTTAGATTCATGTGTTTGGTTTTCTCCAAGGCATCATTTTTGTGAGTTTTCAATATAAATACATTTATATATATATATATATGTATTTTAGTGGCGCGGTCTCGCCACTATAGTTAGGGTTCAGCAGTCAGTTACATATTAAACTCAAAAGTTTGTGCATTAATAACTTTGGACCCGTTCAATGGATTTGCCTGAAATTTGGTATGCAAGGTGGGGCATGGTAGATCTCTTGATTTGCTAAGTTGTGTTTCAGTCGAACTTACAGTCTTTCCATACGAAAGTGCTGAAAAATGTAAAATTATCTGTTTTTGGAGGCAGTTTTGGGATTTTGGACATGGCCCTGTGCAGCTGTCGTGTAGTGTGCCAGTCTGTGAGATGGCTCGTTTGAAAGAGCTTTGGTAGCCAAGCATGCCGCTTTTGTTTGGTGAAAAAATATTAAGGCATTCAAAAGTTATGCCACTTGTATGTTCCCTTTAAAAGTCAATGGGAAAATTTATATGTATGTTTTGAGAACAAAGAATGGGGTTCTGGCCATCTGGTCCTGCCTGGCGATCAAAGAATTTGTAGCCTTGCAGTTCAAGAATCTTTGTCCCCTAGGATTTTTTCAAATTATTTGATCGTGAGGTTCTCCATTTTGTTTTTAAATTTCTGATCAGAAAAACACAAATATCTTGGCTCAGGGGTCACTTCTGAAGTAAAACTTGGATGGGTTTTACTCAGGGTGCTCTGATCTATCGAGCCATGTCTTTGGTTTCATCCAAATTGGTCAAAAAAACATAGTTATAAGCTTTTAAAATCTTAATTCACAGCTTGCTAATGATCTTTGATCATGAGCCTGGAAATTCTTTGATCGTGAGATTCTCTGATAACGATCTTGCATCATGATCTAAAAACACAAATATCTTGGCTCAAGCGTGGGCTAGGGACACAAACGAGGGTGGGTTTTGCTCAGGAGGGTCCGTTCTATCAAACCATAGCATTGGTTCACTTCAAATTGGTGAAAAATTTGTGTTTTACCATTTTTTATTCTTTGATCATGCGCGTGCAATTTCTTTGATCGCGAGCCTGAAAATTCTTTGATCGTGAGATTCTTTGATCGTGATCGTGCATCGTGAGCGAGGGACGAGATTTCCAGATTAAAAAATAAATTTTCTCAGTCCAGGAGTGCCCTAGGAAGTCAAATGAGGGTGGGGTTTACTCAGGGGGCTTCATTCTATTGAACCATGGTGGTGAATTATAGCAATTCCTTCAATTTTTTGATTTATAAGGTTTTTAATTCTTTGTTCACGAGCCTGCAAATTCTTTGATCGTGAGCCTGCACATTCTTTGATTGTGCAATTCTTTGATCGTGATCTTTGATCGCAAAATAAGGACAAGTTGGCCAGATTTTTTATAATGGAATAGATTGTGAAATTTTACTAATCTTTGACATTGAATATCTCGGAAATGGTTTGGTCTTTTTACTTGAAATTTGGTGGGAAGAAAGGCAACATCCAACAGATGTGCCTTTTGGTGGTTTGGTCAAAGAATATTACAGGATGGCAATGTTATGGCACTACGAATTTGGCACTTTTTCCCATAGGATAATATTATGGCGTCCGCCGCAGTACAGGAATTCTTTGGTGCCCTGCTCCAAAATAATGGTTTGGTCTTTTGGGCTGAGATTTGGAGAGAAGAAAGCCAACATCCCACAGATGTGCCTTTTCATGGTTTGGTGAAAAAATATTAGAGGGTGGCAAAGTGACAGCACTCCAAAGTTGATGCTTTTTGCCATAGAATACATTATGGTGTCTATCGTGTCTTTCAGGGCCCGTATCTCGGAAAAAGGTGTAAGATACGGACTTTTTGTCACAATAATACTTAGCCCCCCCACATGGAGCCTAAGTTCAAAACTAGCCAGGAAAGTCATAGTTCATACAAAATTTAAATTTTTTTTCTATGTCGTACGGTTCCTGAGATATAAGCAATTTAGTATTCCAAGTCCTAATTTTCTGCTCCAAGGTCAATTATTATGCATACATTCTTTGTTTTCACTGTGTTTTTTTTCAATGCAGTTTTTGGGGAAAAAGAATGGTCTGCCCTTTCATTACTGTGCCAGTTAACGTTTCCAGTTGCACTTCTGTTACCCTTCGCACACCGTTCCTGTCTACGCCACCATGTGCAATACGGTTTGTGTTTTCATTTGCGCTTGCATTTCCATTTCTGTTTTATTTGGCATTATTGTTAGCAGTTATTCTTTGTTTCAGTACTGGGGTGCATTGGGTTCTTTTGTCTCAACTCTCACCCCATACTCCTACACTGCACTACCTCAGCTTGTTTACAAATGGATGGGGTGAGAGTTAGGTCGATGACCCAATGCACACCCCAGTGCTTGTTGGTGGGGGCAGGTGGGGTGGGTGCAAGGTGGAACCCTAATGTTGAATTTCCTCACTTTTTGTCACTGTAGAAGAATCCTAACTGATGCATCAATGAAGTTTTTTGCATAGAATATATATATATATATATATATATATATATATATATATATATATATATATATGTATATAGAACAAGATAGTGGCCATACAAAAGAAAAAATGTTTCTCATGAAAGAACAATTTCTACTCACAAAAAAAGAATCCTTCATGAGCTGGAAATTTTTCTTTCACATCAGACATACAATATACTGTAAATGAAGGATCCTACTGAGGTGCTCTGAACCAATGTTTCAAATCATTAGAACTCTGGAACTGAGATATATTATAGTGGTGCGGTCTTCCAACTATAGTTAGGGTTGAGCTGTGGTTTCTATGTTAAACCTTAAATTTTGCACTTTAATAATGTTGCAACCATTCAATGGATTTACACACTATTTTGCATGTGTGGTCTTGTGGGATAACTCTCTTGACGTGCCAAGTTTTTTTCTGGTAGCATTTGTGATTTTCGAGCTGAATTTAGTGAAAAAACATTAAAAAATGCTGTTTTTGTGCTTTTTTGTTATGGTGCTGCACCCAGACAGTTTGGAAAGTTTGTATGAAAATTTCAGGGTAGAAAGGTCTTGCTCCACAGAAGGGCCTTTTGATAGTTTCATGTAAAAATATTAATCCATTCAAAGGATATTTAATTTTAAAATTTTGGGTTCTGATCATGCTCAGAAAAGTCTTTTGGATTGATTCCTAGAATGAAAGAAGAATTTGGTCATCATGAAAAAGGATTCTTTTTCATGAGGAGCCAATCCTTTATCATAAGGACAAATGACTTTTTCATGAGCTGCCATCCTTGTTTTCCATTTCTTCAAAACATAACATCTTAAAAACCCACAAAAATGAACTCCTCCAGAAACACCAGCACATGTATCTTGATCATTGGGACTCTGTTAGGTGGAAGCTGAAGTTATCTGGTGGAAAAATTACCCTACAAAGCATTTCTTTAACATTTTAAATCCTTTTTCATGACTCACTAATTCTTTTTTCATGAGTCATTTTTTGTTCTCATGAAAAAGGATTTCTATTCACAAAAAATAATTTGGTACTTACCAACAGGCAAGGGGTGTGCCTTTTCATTGTCAACCCTAACACTCTCCCCAATACTGTACCCATCTCAGTTTACTTTCTCTTGGAATGGGGTGAATATTAGGGTTGATAACCACAAGGCACATCCCATGCCTGTTGCTGCCTGCAGGGTGGGGGTAGGGCGTTAGGGCTGGAAACCCTAATGCCACATTTCCCTACTTTTGTCACTTTAACCCTAACTAGTGCATTAACAAAGATTTTTGTAATAAATATATAGATATATATCTTTTTTTTCTCCAAACCCCCCCAAAAAAAGCCTTTTTCAATGGGCAGGATCCTTCTCCCCTGAACATTTCAATACAAAACTCCAAACTGTCTGGGCTGTAGGTAAGAGCCAAAAATGGCCCAAACCCCAGATTTTTCTACTTTTTGCATTATCTGTATCTCAGAATTTGGACATCTGACCATCACAAAACTTACCACATCATATTGCCCTCAGCACAAGTACATAAAATTTCATGCATTTCTGTTGGACGGGGTAAAGTTATTATGAATGAAAGTTATGGGTTTAACATGAAACACCCTACTCAAACCTAACTATCAAGCTTATGTTTTATATATATATATATATTTTTTTATAAAATGGGTAGGAAAAATTACATCTGCTGATTGGTTGAAACACATCACATGGCCATGCGTATATCAGAGTGTGTCCACACACCTGCACTTTAACCCCCCTCAAAAACAATTTTGCCTTTTTAAAAGAGAGATAACCCACTCTAGGGTGTGCAGTCGCATCTGATATACACATGCCTTGGGAGGTTGATGCACTTGTTCATGGACGGCCATGTGTAACATTGTCACACAGAGCATGTGACATCATGCAGCTTGACCACACACCTTAGAGTGGTTTATCTATTACATATATATATATATATATATATATATATATATGTATTTGCAAACAGCTCTGTTAATGATCAACTAGGGTTGTTATTATAGTGATAAAAGTTTGGAAATATGATGTTAGGGTAACCAACCCTACCACTACTCCCCCACCCTCCACATGCCAACAGACATCGGAGTGCCATGAGGTCATCAGACCTAACTCCCAGCCCATTCTCCTACACTGTACCATCTCAGCTTCCTTAGAAATGGAATGGGGTGAGAGTTAGGGCTGATGTCCCCTAGACACACCCAACATCTGTTGGTGTGTGGAGGGTGGGGTGGTGGTGGTAGGGTTGGTAACCCTAACATTGAATTTCCAAACTTTTGTTGCTGTAATGACAACCCTAACTGATGAAACATAGAAACATAGAAGTTGACGGCAGATAAGGACCGCAAGGCCCATCCAGTCTGCCCATTTCTTTTTCTACCTTATAAATGTGCCATCGGCCTTTGCTCTGTCAGTGACCTATCTATTCATAGTCATTTGTATTGCTCCCTTATGCCTATCCCATGCCTGTTTGAAGCCCTGCACTGTATTCATAGCCACCACTTCTTGTGGTAAGCTATTCCATGCATCTACCACCCTTTCTGTAAAAGAATTTCACATTCCCCTTAATCGCCTCCTCTAATCTCATGCTGTGTCCTCTTGTCCTGCAATTTTTCTTATATTTAAACATGTTAGACTCTTTCACCTTGTTTATGCCCTTAAGGTGTTTAAATGTCTCGATCATATCACCTCTCTCCTCCTTTGCTCAAGGGTATACATATTGAGCTCCGTTAATCTGTCCTCATATGTCTTCTGATGCAGTCCCTGCACCATTTTGGTTGCCCTTCTGGACTGCCTCAATTTGGTTAATGTCCTTGTGAAGGTGGGCTCCAATACTGCACGCAGTACTCCAGATGGGGCCTAACCAATGTCTTGTACAGAGGGATTATTACCTCTACGACTTGTGATACCCTACTAATACACCCTAACACCCCCTAGCCTTACCTACTGCTTTAGAGGTCTGCTTGATGATTTTAGGTCATCAGTGATGATGATGCCCAAGTCTCTTTCTTCCTTGTGACTGCTAGCAACTCCCTCCCAGCCTATAAGTGGCTTCAGGTTTCTCTTCCTATGTGCATGATTTTGCACTTCTTTGCATTAAATCCCAGTTGCCACTCTTCTGACCATTTTGCTAGTTTATCCAGATCTCTTCTCATTCTGCCCACCCCATCTGGATCATCTACTCTGTTGCAGATCTTGGTGTCATCTGCAAACAGACAAGCCTTACCCTCTAGTCCATCTGCTTGAGGTCACTAATGAAAGATGTTGAATAGGACTGGCCCAGGACTGATCCCTAGGTACCCACTTGTGACTTGCATCTCTTCTGACTGTATACCATTTACCACCACTCTCTGTTTTCTGCCAGTCAACCAGTTTGCCACCAGTTGACCAACTTCTGACCCACCCGAGCCTACCTAGCTTATTTATCAATCTTCTATGTGGAACAGTGTCAAAAGCTTTGCTGAAGTCAAGGTAGGCGACATCAACTGCTCCCCTTGGTCCACCACTTGGTTACCCAGTCAAAGAAATCTATGAGATTAGTTTGACAGGACCTTCCTTTGTAAACCCATGCTGTCTTGGATCCTGTGCCCCTATGGATTCCAGGTGTTGCACTATCCTTTCCTTAGGAGTGCCTCCATAATCTTGCCCACTACTGAGGTAAGACTGACGGGTCTGTAGTTCCCCGCCTCCTCCCTGCTACCACTCTTGTGGGCGGGATCACATGAGCCTTCTCCAGTCTTCTGGGACCTCTCCTGTGCTCAGAGACTCACTAAACAATTCTGCTAATGGCTCTGCTAGTTCCTCCTTTAGCTCCTTAAGTACCCTGGGATGTATGCCATCAGGTCCCATTGCCTTATCCACCCTGAGCTTAGCAAGCTCTTGTAGGACCCTTTCTTTGTGAAGGGAGTAGTGCTCACTCCTCCCCCGTGTCCATGATGTTGAGCTGTGGGCCCTGCCCTACCTTCTCTTCAGTAAATACTGAGCAAAAGTATCTATTTAGGATAGATGCCTTTACAGGGTCCTCCTCCACATGCTCCCTTTTCTCCATTGCTTAGCATTGCCCTCTGGACTTTCTTTTCACTAATGTATCTATAGAAAGTCTTGTCACCTTCTTTTACTGTTCGTGCTAGTGTTTCCTCAGTTTGGGACTTTGCCTGCCTTACTGCCTTACCTGCTTCCCTTAGGGCAGTTTGGTATGCCTCCCTATCTTCATCCCGCTGTGTTCCCTTATATTTTCTGAAGGCCAGCCTTTTGGCTCTGACCTTTTCTGCTACTGTATTTGAGAACCAAAGTGTATTAACAAAGGTTTTTGCAATAAATACAAGTATATATATTTGATATATGGATATTAAAATGAAAATAATGTCACTAAAGCATACAAAAAATCATTATAATAGTATCACTCCTACAGTGATAATAGTATATTTCAAGTCTGATAGTATTATGGCACCTGGATGACAGTATTATCATTTGGGACCTGAATGATAGTATTATTATTAGTAAAAGACAACAGCACAAGTGCAAGTTTCCCTCTGCACATCTTCCACAGTGTGCCTTCTGATTTGCTGCTTTTCCTGCATAGGCAGGCAGAACAATTTTTAAAACATGGCAGGTCAAACTGTCACTTAGCGAGACTGCACTGTACCCTGGGACTGTGTCCTCAACACTTCCCTGTGTATTTCATTCTTTTCTTTAAAAATGGAATTATCTGGTTGATCCTACATTCCCCAGGAAGAGAAGGTAGGACAGCCTCCCAGTTGTGGACACACTGGTTATGCCAGGGCCACAGATGGGGGTGGGGCATCCAAAACAAATGGCACAATGTAGTGTGGTGGTCAGCCAGGACCGAGAGAGTCCTTCACTGAAGTGGCTGATCATCTGTAACAAAATGCCAGTAAAATCAAGACAGATCCATATATTAAAAAATAAATAGGGGAATGTATATTGGCAGGCAGTAATTCCATTACTACCTGGCAATATACACTTCCTATCCATTATTCTATATATATATATATTATATGTATATATATATATATAGTAATGGCAAAACTCTGTTTAATGCATTAGTTAGGGTTACATGCATGTAGGGGAAGGAGCAAGGCAACACAACCAATCACACACAACCAGCAAGAGGTGTATACCTGTATTACCATAACAAGTAGGTAAGAAATCTAACTTCAGGTATCATACAGTATTTCCAAACTTGTTTCACAAGGTTAGTTCACCTAAAGGTGAAACAAGGTGGCAGTAGCAAAAACTGTGTACCTTGATACATTTTTGACATATGGGTGTTGAAAGGCATCATCGGTGCCCCAATGTCAGTCTATGGGAAATTGCTCAATTTCAGAACAGTGTAACTTTGTCATGCTTAAGTATTTTAGCACCAAAGCAGGAAAAGGCACATCTGTAGGACCAGGGCTAGCCACCCTGCAAATTTCAGCCCAAAGGACCCAAACGTTTGCTTGCAGGATGATGGCAAAGATGTGCAGCCATCAGGAGCATACGTTCATAAAATACTGTTGCAAACATGAAAGTGTCGCTAACGCTACACAAGACAGTGTCACATTTGTGAAAGCATGCAAAATAGTGTTGTTAAATACTGTTGCAAATGTGAAAGTGTTGCAAATGCATAGCATGACACTGCCGCATTTGTGAAAGTGATTTTTGAAAGTATTTCAGGAAATGTGGACAATCCTGTTTTGGGTCTTGTACGCCCCAAAATACTGTATGTGTGTTCTGTGTTATGTGTTGGTGGCAGCGTGTGGACCAAGATGCCCAGTTGTCCATAGTGATATGTGTGTTGGGTGTGTGGAATGTCTGGGATCAGAGTTAGCAGTGACAACCCCATGCCACAGCCCAATGGGAACATGGGTGTGTGGTTTCATGGTTTAGGTAGTTGTATGCTATTCCTGTTACCTGCTGCTGGCTGTATGTGATTTGTTGTGTTGCCTTGGTCCTTCCCCTACTTGCATGTATGTGTGCATGTGGTGGTGATGGGGATGGGTGGAATTGTGCAGTTAGGGTTTTCAACCCTATCACCTAATTTCCTCACTTTTGTCACTGTGGAACAACCCAAAATGATGCATTAAATGGATTTTTTTTGCCATGAATATATAATATATTATTGGGGCATGGTCGTGCCCCTATATTTAGGATTATGAAGGTGCTTCTAGGTTAAACTTGAAATTTTATGCATTAATAACTTTGGACCTGTACAACAGATTTGCATGAAATTTGGTATGCACAGTGGAGCTTGGTAGATCTCTTGATTTACCAAATTTTGTTCTGGTTGGACATACGGTTTTTGAGTACCAAAATGCTGAAAAATACACTTTTTGCCCGTTATGTGTGAAGTTTTTCAGATTTTGTCTGTGGTGCTGTGTGGCCATTGTGTGCCATGCCCCTCTGCAATTTGGCTCATCTGAAAGAGCTGGGTTAAGGAACATGCCGCTTTTCATTTGGTGAAAAAATATTAATCCATTCGAAAGTTATTAAACTTAAGTTCCCATTATAAGCCAATGGGAAAATTTATATGGCCATTTTGTGAAAGAAAAATGGGGTTTTGTACATCTGGTCCTTGCTCATGATCAAAGAATTTGCAGGCTCACAATCAAACAATCTTTGACCCCAAGAAATTCTTTGACCGTGATGGCCGCTATCTTGTTTTCACTTTCTGGATGGAAAAATTCAAATTTCTCAACTCAGGGGGGACTTTTGAAGTAAAACTATTGTAGGATTTACCCAGGGTCTTCCCTCTATCAAGCCATGCCTGTGGTTCTCTTCAAAATGGTCAAACAATAGAGTTTTACACTTTTTTATTCTTTGATCGTGGCTCGCTAACAATCTTTGATCGCGAGCCTGCAAATTCTTTGACTGCAATCTTTGATCGCGAGGTGACGACCAGATTAAAAAATGATATTTCTCAGCCCAGAGGTGATCTAGAAACACAAACTAGAATGGGTTTTGCTCAAGGGGCTTCGTTTTATCAAACCATGCTGGTGGTTTTATGTATTTATGTGTAAAATTTGAATGTCACCATTTTTTATTCTTTAATCATGAGCCTGCAAATTCTTTGATCACGAGCCTGAAAATTCTTTGATAGCAAGATTCTTTGATTGTGACCTTTGATCGCAAGGTGATGACCAGATGGCCAGATGAAAAAATTAAATTTCTCAGCCCAAGGGTGACCTAGAAACACAAACTATGATGGGTTTTGCTCAGAGGACTTTGTTTCATCAAACCATGCCAGTGGTTTCATGTGTTTATGTGTAAAATGTGAATTTTACCATTTTTTGTTCTCTGATCGTGAGCCTGAAAATTCTTTGATCACAAGCCTGAAAATTCTTTGATCGCGAGATTCTTTGATCGCGATCTTTGATCATGAGGGAAGGAAGAGATGGCCAGATTTTAATGCAACAGATAGGCCAATTTTAACAATCTTTAACATTAAATATCTCAGAAATGCTTTGGTCTTTTTACTTGAAATTTGGATGGTGTTCACAGGATGTCCTGTACATGAGAATTATGGTGTTTCTGTGTCAGACAATGCATTTTTTGCAGATATATTGCATGGTGCAGTTTACATTTTATGAACAGCATTTTCCATTGTGGCAGTGGCTTGAAATTTGTAGGGTAGCTAGCCTAACTGCCATGGATGCACTTTTCAGTTGTTAGGTGTCTAAAATCTTAACAGGTGTGGAACTCTGCCACTCCAACAAATGAAAATCTCAAACTTTCACGTTATATCTCAAAAATGGTTTTGTCTTTTAAATTGAAATTTGGAGGGTCTTCACGAGATGTCCTGTACATGTGAATTATGGTGTTTAGGTGTTGGAAAATGAATTTGCTGTGGACATACTGCATAACGCACTTTATGTTTTATGATGGTATTTTGGGTTGGGTTCTGTGGCAATTTGCTTCATGTATAGGGTGCCTAAGCATTACTGCCAGGGAGGTACTTTTCAGTGGTTATGTGTCTGACATGTAAACAGGTGTTGAAGTATGCCACTCTGATGACTTACACTTAGCTTTCTTTCAACATGGTGGGAGCTTTTGGGCCCCACGTTCCTACCTATATGTGCTCCCAGCAATACATATGATATTCAGTAATTGTACTCTTATCTTACACAGACATTTACAAGTTGGTGGGAGTGCAGGGCATGAAGGGCAGAGAACTTTATCAGTTAAAGCAGAAGGAGGCAGGGAAGGCAGTCAGAATAACAAAGTCACAAACTGAGGAAAAGATAGCCAACTCTGTTAAGAAGGGGAATAAAACTTTGATAGGTACATTAGGGAGTGAAGAAAGACCAAAGGAGGGATACAGAGACTTAATAAAGGGGAAGGAATGTGGACAGAGGGTGACAGTGAAAAAGCAGGGATACTGAACGAATATTTCTGCTCAGTATTCACAACAGATGAGGAGGGGGAGGTGCCTAAACCAAACAAGGGAGTAACTCTGAATAGGGGGGTCGATACCAGTCCATTCACAGAAGAAAGGGTTTTGAAAGAACTCTTGAAACTGAGGGTGGACAAAGCAATGGAGCCTGATGGGATTCACCCAAGAATACTAAAAGAACTAAGGGTAGAACTAGTAACACCACTGACTACTCTCTTTAACAAATCATGGGAGGATGAAGTGGTACCTGAGGACTGGAGGAGGTCAAATGTGATTCCACTTCACAAAAGTGGGAGCAGGGCAGAGGCAGGAAACTACAGACCAGTTAGTTTGACTTCAGTGGTAGGGAAAATGATGGAATCACTTCTGAAGGAAAGAATTGTTGAGTACCTAGAGGCCAGTGAGGCACAGGAACCAAGGCAGCATGGTTTCACAGCAGGAAGGTCATGTCAGATGAACCTAATAGATTTATTTGACTGAGTGACCAAAGTAGTAGACCAGGGAGGGGCTGTGGATATGGCCTACCTAGATTTTAGCAAGGTATTTGACACAGTCTCACTCAAAAGATTAATATACAAGTTAGCCAGCCTTGGAGTAGGTCCCAAGGTGGTAGCCTGGAAAAAAAACTGGCTGGACAACAGAACGCAAAGGGTAATAGTAAATGGAGTCCACAGTAAAGAAAGGAGGGTAACTAGTGGGGTACTGCAGGGTTCGGTACTGGGACTGGTCCTCTTTAATATCTTTATAAGTGACATTGGAGAGCACTTGGAAGGAAAGGTATGCCTCTTTGCAGATGACACAAAGATCTGCAACAGGGTTGATACACAAGGTGGGGTGGAAAGAATGATAAGAGACTTGGCAAGGTTGGAGGAATGATCAAATACGTGGCAGCTCAGATTCAGTGCAAAGAAGTGCAAGGTAATGCATCTGGGAAAGAAAAACCCAGGGGAAGAGTACACAATGGAGGGAGAGTTAATAACAACAACAAAAATCAAAAGTGACCTAAGAGTAATTATCTCAGATGACCTAAAGGTGGGCAAGCAATGTGAGAAGGCAGTAAGAAGGGCTGGGGGGATGCTGGGATGCGTAGGGAGAGGCATCAACAGTAGAAAACAAGAAGTTATTATCACTCTGTACAGACAGTTAGTGAGACCCCATCTGGAGTACTGCATGCAGTTCTGGAGACCCCATCTCCACAAAGACATAGACAGAGTGGAGGCTGTTCAGAGGAGGGCAACCAAAATGGTGCAAGGTCTGCACCAGAAGACATATGAGGAGAGACTAATGCAGCTTAATATGTATACCCTTGAGGAAGGAAGGGAGAGGGGGACATGATAGAAACTTTCAAGTATCTCAAGGGAATTAACAAGGTACAAGAGGGTAGTATATTTCAGAAGAAGAGATGTGCAAGAACAAGGGGGCACAATTTTAAGATGGAGGATGGCTCAGAGGTAATGCTAAAATGTATTTTTTCACAGAGAGAGTTGTGGATGCATGGAACAGCCTTCCTAAGTAGGTTGTGGAGTCAGGAACAGTGGCAGAATTCAAGAATGCATGGGACATGCATAAGGCAATTCTAGTGGGGGGGCAGGAGGAAGTAAGCTGTTGATTAACTAGAATCTGCAGCTTATCCATCAGGTAGGGAAATGGGCAGACTGGGTGGGCCAAGCGGTCCTTATCTGCTGTCATATTATATGTTTCTATGTTTCTATGTAACTTCCACAACTTTCTACTTTTCTACTCTTTCTCAAAAAGTAAGGACATTCCATGCAAAAAACTTCATTAATGTATCATGTAGGGTTAAAACACAAAAAGTTAGGAAATGAGACCGCCCCCTCCCCCCTCGTGGACTCACCCATCATCCCAAGATTGACAGCTAACAGGGTGTGTCATTGGGGTTGTGAGGCCTAAATGTCACCCCATTTTCCTTTCCTGAGGCTAGTTAATATGATTATACATGGAATGGGGTGAGATTTAGGCGCCACAACCCAAATGACACACCCCATCAGCTGTCAATCACGGGATGATGGGCAGGTCCACGAGGGGAAGGGGCAACCCTAAACATCTCATTTCCTAACTTTTGTATTTTAACTCTAAATGACGATTAACAAAGTTTATATATATATATATATATATATATATATGAAAATCTCAGTTATTGTCATTGAAGGTTGTTCCATAGCGACAAAAGTGAAGAAATTTAGTCAGGGTTGTGCCCTCTGCACTTTCAGCTCACTCCTCAACCACATTGGGTGCTAGTTTGTCAGCCCCAACTCTCACCCCATCACATGTGTAAACAAGCATAGGTATGGGAGAATGGGGTGAGAGTTAGGACTGACAACCCCAATGCACACCCTGATGCTGGTTGGGGTGGTGGGCTTGGGGTGCAAGGGGGGTTTTCAACCCTAACACCGAATTTCCTTGCTTTTGTCACTGTGGAACAACCCTAACTGATGCATTAACCTGAGTTTTTTGCCATTAAATTCCCTTCTTTTTGAGAAGGAGGACTATAAATAGTGAATAGAATGTGGTGGTGGGAGTGCAGGCCCTTCAGGCCCCGCGCCCCCACCATGTGATGTCTTGTGACATAGTAACGGTAACTGCAATGCAAATGCAAGCACTAACGGTTACGCACATGGTGATGCAAACGTAAATTGTAACTCAAACTTTAACAGAAACGCAAGCGCAAAGTGATGCCAAAGCAAAGAGTGAAGCAAATGGAGACACAAGCATGTATGGAAATGCAACTGGTAACATGCACGGTCATGGTATCGCTATTGTAAATGCAAATGTTAACTGTTACAGCAACAATAACACCAAAGGGGACAGAAACGGAAAGGCAAACGCAAGCGTGTATGGAAACGCAAAGCGTAACATGCACAGTCATGGTACCGCAATTGTAAACACAAATAGTAACAGTAACAGCAGCAATAATGCCAAAGGAAACAGAAATGGAAATGGAAACACAAGCACGTACGGAAACGCAAACCGTAATGCGCATGGTCACGGTACCGCAATTGTAAAAGCTAATGGTAATGGTAATGGTAACAGCAATGATAATGCCAAAGGAAACAGAAATGCAAATGCAAACACAAGCACATATGGAAATGCAAACTGTAACCTGCACGGGCACAGGAATGCAATTGAAAATGTAAATGGTAACGGTAACAACAACGATGATGCAAAAAGAAAGACAAATGCAGATGCAAACTGAAGGGTGGCCGCAAATGCAAATGGTAATGCGCATGGTAATGCAAAGTAAAAGACAAACAGAAACAGTACTGTAGACACAAATGGTAAGAGTAATGCAAATGCAAGCACAAACAGAAACGTAAAGGATAACGCACACGGTGGCGTATATAGGAACGGTAACACAAATGGGTACAGAAACGCAAGTAGAAATGGTAACTGTAACAGTAACAGAAGGGCACACCCTGCTTTTGACCAACAGCTGCATAGAGAAACACAGTGTGTACAAAGAATGTATGCATAATGGGCTTCAGAGCAGAAAATGAGCTGTTGAAATACTAAATTGCTTATATCTCAGGAACCGTGCGACGTAGAAAAAAAATTTAAATTTCACAATTCATGAGTTTCCTGGCTAAGTTTTCAATTGTTTGAATTGTTGCGATGAAAATTCCGTATCTCACACCGTTTCCGAGATACGAGCTTCAAAATCCACAGCGAACGCCACCATGTTAGTCTATGGGGAAAAAAAGTCAACTTCAGAGTACCGTAACTTGGCAGCCATGCAATATTTTGTCACCAAACCACCAAAAGGCACATCTGAGAGATGTAGGCTGCCTTCCCTCCAAATTTCAGCTCAAGAAACCAAAATATTCTTTTGCAGCAAAGAACTCCTGTCATTTTGGCCATAGTCTGGAAAAAAGTAGTGTCAATTTGTGAAAGCTTACAGTTTATGAAAGCTGTCGAAAGGTCATACTACTTTTCCAGAAATTTTAAAACACATTTCTGGGGTATTTAACCCCAAAATAAAGACATGGCTAGCATCCTGAGGGTCCGACTAGGTGAACACAAAAAGAATTGTGTTCCTAGAGGGTCCCAATTTTAAATGCCAAGCATTTTTCTGATGAGTAACTGAAAAATAAATGTCGGATTTGCGACACTACTAGGGCCATTTGCGACACTAAAAAGTACATTTGTGAAAGTGTTGAACTTTTTGTTAACTTTTCCGCTTTGACTTATAATGGGAACTTATTTTTTGAATAACTTTTGAACCGTTCAATATTTTTTCATGAAATCTTCAAAAGGCACACCAGGGACCTTGGCTGCATGTTCTCTAAAGTTTTTGGACCAGTCGCGCAAACTGTGCAACCTGTAGGCATGAGCAAAGAATGTGCAAAAAAGCATAACTGCGCACACAGATGTCGCTTAATAACTCCGCAGCCATATATCCAACTGGTACGAAAGTTGGCAGATCCCAAGATCTACCATGCCCAACCACGCATGTCAAATTTCAGGCAAATTTGTTGAACAGTGGCAAAGATATCAAGGTGCAAAATGTCACCTTTAACCTTAAAAATGCTACTCAACCCTAACTATGGTAGCACTACTGTGCTACCATAATGTATAGAGAGAATAATGCATAGGTAGAGGATTGATACTCAGTTTTTTTACACACCCAAGGTGTGTGATATTAGAGAAACCTCAAGAGCAAAGCTAGAGAGGTTTCACTAGTATCACACACCTTGGGTGTGTAAAAAAACTGTGTATCAACCCCCTACCAATGTTTTATTTTTTATAATAACTGGTGCAAAAAGATAAGAAACTGTAGTAGCTAGTAGCACACTTACTCAACCTGTGGAATGCGGCACCACCAGAAGCAACCGATGAAAGAAGCATGCCACAAACTTTCACAGGTCTCTCAAAATCTCCATCCAACTGACTGTACCTTACTCCTGATTCCTTCCCACACCACCCCGAACTGAGCTTACAGATACAAGGCGGACAGACTTCTCTCACTTCCCCAGTTTGGAGAGCTTGTCGGCTAAATCAACAGTTCTAGGCCGAACTAGAGAACACTACTGGCTGCTTCCAGCGTAGCGGCTATGTCAGGATCGAGGCAGACTGAGTCATGACGAATTCCCTATCCAGTCTGTTTGATTGGTCTAGACGGCTGCAGGCTTCTTGCAACAAGATTGTAAAAGTCGTATTAACCCATGGGTTGATATGATTTTTTTTGTATTAACCTGCGGGTTGATACAACTTTTTAAAGTACTCAAAAATGGGTTGATAATAGGGGTCACCAGTTATTATAAATATATGCACACACACACACACACACATACACACACACACCCACCCATATATATATAAATATATATATATGTTTATATATATATATATATATATATATATTATAGTGGCAACGATCGCCACTATAACTAGGATTCAGCGGTCATTTACATACTAAAGTCAAAAGTTTGGGCGTTAATAACTGTGGACCCATTCCATGGATTTGCCCGAAATATGGTACACACATTGCGGCATGGCAGATCTCTTGAATTGCCAAATTGTGTTTCAGTCAGAGTGCCGGTCTTTGTGTATGAAAGCGCTAAAAAATGCAAAATTATCCATTTTTGGAGGCACCTTTTGGCATTCTGAATGTGGTCCTACACAGGCATCGTGTGGTGTGCTGCTCTGTGGGATGGCTTGTTTGAAAGAGCTTCACTGGCTGAACATGCCACTTTTCATTTGGTGAAACAATATTAAGGCATTCAAAAGTTATGACACTTTTAAGTTCCCATTATAAGTCAATGGGAAAATTTATATGTATATTTTGTGATGAAAGAATGGGGTTCTGGCCATCTGGTCCCACCTGGCGATCAAAGAATTTGCAGCCTCGCTGTTCAAGAATCTTTGTCCCTGAGGATTTTTTCAAATTCTTTGATCGCGAAGTCCACCATCTTGTTTTCAGTTTTCTGATCGGAAAAACACAAATATCTCAGCTCAGGGGTCACTTCTGAAGTAAAACTTTGATGGTTGTTGCTCAGGGGGCTACGATCTATTGAGCCATGTCTTTGGTTCCATCCAAATTGGTCAATAAATAGAGTTATAAGATTTTAAAATCTTTAATTCTCGGCTTGCTAACAATCTTTGATTGCCAGCCTGCAATTTCTTTGATTGTGAGATTCTTTGATCACATTCTTGCATCATGGCCTATTTTGACAAGTATCTTGGCTCAGGGGTGGGCTAGGGATGCAAACTAGGGTGGGTTTTGATTAGAAGACTTTGTTCTATTGAGGCATGGTGTTGCTTCGGTTCCAAACGGTCAGAAAATCATGTTTCACTATTTTTAATTCTTTGGTCATGAGCATGCAAATTCTTTGATCGTGAAGCTGCAAATTCTTTGATTGTGAGACTCTTTGATTGCAATCATGCATCGCAAGCAAGGGATGAGATGGCCGGATTAAAAAATGAATTTTTTCAGTGGAGGGGTGCCCTAGGAAGTCAAATGAGGGAAGTTTTTGCTCAGGGGACTTCCTTCTGTCGAACCATGGCAGTGGTTTGGCGGAATTCCTTCAATTTTTTGATTAATAGAATTTGTAATTCTTTGTTCATGAGCCTGCAAATTCTTTGATCGTGAGATTCTTTGCTCAAGATCGTGCATCGTGAGGACAGGACAAGATGGTCAGATTTGTTTAATGGAATAGATAGGGAAATTTAACTAATCTTTGACATTTAATATATTGGGAATGGTTTGGTCTTCTTACTTGAGATTTGGAGGGATAAAAGGCAACATCCCATAGATGTGGATTTTGGTGGTTTGGTCAAAAAATATTGCAGGGTGGAAAACTTACGGCACTACGTAGCTAACACTTTTTCCCATAGGATAACATTATGGTGTATGTTGCATTACAGGAATTCTTTGCCACCCTGCTGCAAGATAATGGTTTGGTCTTTTTGGCTGAAAATTTGGAGGGAAGGAAGCCAACATCCTGCAGATGTGACTTTCGGTGGTTTGGTGAAAAAATATTGCAGGGTTGCAAACTGATGGCACTCTGAAGTTGATGCTTTTTTCCATAGGATTACTTTATGGTGTCCGTCACGTCTTTCAGGGCCTGTATCTTGGAAATGGTGTGAGATACGGACTTTTCATCATAAAAGTGCTTAGCCCCCAGTGGGGGCTAAGCACAAAACTAGCTAGAAAAGTCATAATTCATATGAAATTTTAATTTTTTATCTACTCGTATGGTTTCTGAGACATCAGATGTGCCATGCCCTCCTGGGGCTCGCACCTTGCTGCCAGAGGAAAAGCTACAATCCTGTCCTGGGAAGCAACCCACAATTCTGCCACTGCAAATTAGCAGACCCTGAGCCTTTCTTCCCCTGTTGAAACTGCTGCCCAGGATTCTCCAAATTCTGGTTCGTTGCAGGTCCCAGAAATCTACAGAAACGGTCAAAAGCCATATACCCCCTCAGATGTGCCGTGCCCTCTGGGGGCTCACACCTCGCCACCAGAGGAGAAGCTACAAGCCTATCCTGAGAAGCAACCCACTATTCTGCTACTGCAAATTAGCAGACCCTGAGGCTTTTTTCCCCTGTTGAAACTGCCGCCCAGGATCCTCCGAACTCTGGTTCATTGCAGGGCCCAGAAATCTACAGAAACAGCCAAAAGCCGTATACCCTGTCAGATGTGCCGTGCCCTCCTGGAGCTCACACCTCGCTGCCAGAGGAAAAGCTACAAGCCTGTCCTGGGAAGCAACCCACAATTCTGCTACTGCAAATTAGCAGACCCTGAGGCTTTCTTCCCCTGTTGAAACTGTTGCCTGTTATCCTCCAAATTCCAGTTTGCTGCAGGTCCCAGAAATCTACAGAAACAGTCAAAAGCCATATACCCCCTCAGATGTGCCGTGCCTTCTGGGGGCTCGCACCTCACTGCCAGAGGAAAAGCTACAAGCCTATTCTGAGAAGCAGCCCACGATTCTGCTACTGCAGATTAGCAGACCCTGAGGCTTTCTTCCCCTGTTGAAATTGCTATCCGGGATCCTCCAAACTCTGGGTTATTGCAGGGCCCAGAAATCTACAGAAACAGCCAAAAGCAGTATACCCCCTCAGGTACGTTGGTATTTTGCACCTTTGGACAATCTGAATTTTCAGTGCCAACACTCTGATTGGAGGATCTCAGCCTCACAGACTTCTTCCTGCTGGTCTCCATTTTACCTTGCTTCATTAGAGATGTTTGTCATCACTGCTGACCCTAGGAAACTATCCTTTTTTGTAAAGCAAGAATTTCATTTATTTGTTTTTTTTTTGTAAAGAAATTGTTCTTTTTTGTAAAGCTAGAATGGCATGAAAGCCCCACTCCCACTGTTTCTCTCCTCATCTATCAATCCAGCTTAGACCATTCAGTGTTACACTGCTATTGTTTAAAGTGATTTACTTGCTCTGAATGCAGTGTGATTACTTACCTCTTTAGAATTAATTCTCTGCAAAAGGCTGAAGAGTTTTAAGTTGACCTTTTTATGCACTCCTTAATATCCTAAAACTACAGCCTATTCCTTTTTATTATTAATTCTGAGTGTAAAACTGTAGACCCTTAAGATTATTAGACCTGTACTGCACTGTCTATTATTCTAAGCAAACAGCTGAATCCTTTTTAGAATTAATTTCTGTGTAAAGCTGTAGTTTTAAATTGACCAGACTTTTTAGTGTACTGCCTAGCATTCTAAATTTAAAGCCCAATCCTTGCCTATCGCTTTGCTACCTGTCTGCCCTCTAACCCACTCTGCCTCCTCCCAGTTTCTATTACCCACTTTGTAGTTTAGTCTCCTCCTTCCAAATAATAGTGCCCACCCTGTTTCTTTGTTTGAGTTAACCACACCTCCCTTGCCTGCCCCTACTTAATCCATCTCCTTTCCTCTCCCCATCAGATGTGCCGTGCCCTCCTGGGGCTTGCACCTCACCACCAGAGGAAAAGCTACAAGCCTGTCCTGGGAAGCAACCCATGATTCTGCTACTGCAAATTAGCAGACCCTGAGGCTTTCTTCCCCTGTTGAAACTGCCGCCCAGGATCCTCCAAACTTTGTTCGTTGCAGGGCCCAGAAATCTACAGAACCAGCCAAAAGCCATATACCCCTCAGGTACATTGGTATTTGGTGCCTTTGGACATTCTGAATTTTCAGCATTAACACTCTGATTGGAGGATCTCAACCTCACTGTCTTCTTCCTGCTGGTCTCCATTTTACCTTGCTTCATTAGAGACGTTTATCAGCGCTGCTGACCCTGGGAGCCTATCCTTTTTTGTAAAGCAAGAATTTAATTTTTTTTTTTTTTAAGTGTCTACTTTCTCATTTGCAAGTTATACTACATAGCCACTAGAGGGCTACAACAGCTGTCTTTTCTGTTAAAGAGGAAACACATTATGTTTTCTACTTCCTCTTCTGCTCTAGTGGACCTGGGATACCTCTCTTTCTGAGGACCATCCCCGGGGTTTTTCTGCCTGTTTCTCAGGCCGAACCAAGCTCATCCACTAAGTCTGCAAGACTTGAACGCCTTCCCCCACTTCCATTACTACTGGTGGAGCAGGGCCAGAAACAGAAATGAAAGCTACAGACCAATCTTGCCACACCAGATTGCAGCCTTGAACCACCTCACTGGATCAGCTGCAAAGAGTTGCTCCACAGGTACGTTCAGCGATAAAACTGCCTCTCAGCCAACAAAAGGATTTTGAACTTATGACACCTGATCGCCGATTGGTCTAGGCTTCTTGTGGCTTTTACTGCCGGCTGTTGTGTCATTTAGATCCACCATGAGAAATTACAGCTGGTTCCTCGGTGTGTCACTAGCTTTACTAGCGCTCAGCTCAATTCTTTGGAACCGTCATCCCTCCCTAAAGTGGAATGACCCTTGCACTTCTCCCTGTCCTGTGTCCAACAGCTCCTTTCAGGTAGCCATTCTAGACTATTGGGCTTCTCAGCTGTCTCTGCTGGGGAGTGGGACATCTTCTGAGCTGCCTCTGCAAATTACTCCCCCATCCAGACTTGAGACTTCCTACTCATGGCAAATTTCTGCCAGGACACTAGTGGTTGCAACACTAGGCCAGTATAATGCCAGGAGTGGGTACAGGCCTACCCATCAACACTGCCTCCCCTATCACCCCAAAAATAGTGTTTACAAATTACAGTTCACTGCCTTAAAAAGAATCCTGCTTCTTTTACTATTGTGCTCAGGCAATGTCGAACTCAACCCAGGACCATTAGACACCCTTGCTTCTCCATCAGACCTGGCAGGTATCAAAGGAATGTCTTTTATGCATCATAATGCTTGTAGTTTGCTGAAAAAGTTCACCATTATCCAGGCTTCGGTGAGCCACACCCTACCTGATGTCCTAGTGATCATTGAGACCTGGCTTAGGCCAGCCACCCCAGACAATGAAATCAATATCCCAAATTATTTACTCTTCTGAGTGAATAGGTAATCAAGAGGAGATGGGGTGGCAATTTATGTAAGGGACAAATACTCAGCCGCATGCATAGATGCATCATCCTCCCCCAAAGAGTTTGAGTGCTTGACCCTAAAGATCGAACTTTCTCCTTCCAGTGCACTCTGTGTAATAGGCTGCTACAGGCCCCCTTCTGCCGGGCCCCATCTCCTGTCTCACCTCAGTTCCATACTGGGGCTCAGTTCCTTGGAAACCATTATTCTTGGTGACCCAAACTACGATTGTCTGTCAAGTGCATCAGCTCCCTTGAAATCCTTTTGTGACACTTTAGGGCTGGTGCAACTCATTGGTGGGCCTACTCGCCCAAATAAAAAGAGCCTTAACAACAGCTCCCTCTTAGATGTAATTTTGGTTAACAAGCCACACCTGTTCTCTCATGTCAGAACATTTTTCTCAGACATTAGCGATCATTGTATAATCACCACCATTAGATCCGTGCACAACCTACAGTTTGTGGCAAAGTTCTCTATCAAGAGGTGCAAACACAACTATGATTTGTTTGCTTATGTCCATGACTTGAAACATTTACCGTGATGGCAGGAATTCTTCCTAGCCAAAATGGTTAACAGGGCATATACTATTTTTAATGATATTTTAAGTGAGGCTTTAAATAAGCATGCACCCTTGGTTAAGGTGCGGGTCAGGAGCAGCACCTGCCGTTGGTTCTTACCTGAGCTCAAAGCTTCCCTGTTAGAAAGGGATACTTTATGGAAAAAAAGCCCGAAGAAGCAAGAATGACTCGGATTGGTGTCTTTTTAAGAGAGCACGTAACAAGTGCACCAAGTTGGTCAGAGCAGCCAAGGCCACCTACTATCGTTTGGAGCTAGCCTCTGCCTCAAGAAATCCTTCAAAGCTCCAGAAAACATTAAAAGACATGTCTGGACATGCACCTGGTAATTCCATTCCAGCAAAAATTAAGTCCAGTGGCAGCGTTATCTCTAACCAATTGGAGATATTGGAAGCCCTCAATAACCATTTTGCAATGGCAGGGCTAGCATTTGATACTTCTCCTGCCAATGACCTCCGCACAGCTCAGGGCCCACCAACCCATGAGTGCCCCTCTACTGAGGAGGTCTTCTCCCTCCTGTCTGTCTCTCTAAAAGAGGTGGAAGACCAACTGCTACAACTGGACACCAGGAAGGGAGCAGGCTCCGACTTCATAGAGCCATACTATCTAAAATGTGCCTACCATGTGCTTGCAGTGCCAATCACCCACCTAGTCAACATGTCACTCTCCCAGGGTACCCTCCCTCTTAATGGAAAATAGCCCACGTCATCCCTCTATTAAAAGCAGGAGACCCCTGCGATCTAAATAATTACAGACCGATCTCCCTCCTCCCCATCCTGTCTAAATTACTAGAAAAAATAGTGTGTGGCCAGCTAGGGGTATACTTAGAATCCAGAAGCCTATTAAACCCGGTTCAGTCTGGATTCACAGCAAAGCATAGCACCATAACAGCCCTAGCTAAGGTGACCAAAGATTGGCTCCTAGACCTTGTCAACAAGAAGCATGTCTGTGCCATTTTCTTGGATCTTAGTAAGGCATTTGACACAGTCGATCACAGCCTGCTTCTTTCCTCCCTAAGCACCTTAGGCCTGGACCATAAATCTATGTGCTGGTTTGCAGACTACCTCGGAGAATGGAAACAGCAGGTTAAAGCTGAAGGTAATCTTTCTCCATTAAAACCTATGCTGAGGGACGTGCCCCAGGGCTCTATCCTTGGTTCCCTCCTCTTTGCAGTCTACATTAACAACATCAATGACCCCATCAAAAAAGTCAACATCCACTTATTCACGGATGACACTGTACTGTACTTGAGTCATCCCATGCTGGAAGCAGCCTGTGAAGACCTCCAAGCTGAATTTAACCTTCTACAATACCAGCTCATAAACAAACAGCTTTTGCTCAATGCGAAAAAGACAAAAGCCATGCTCTTCTCCCCCTCCTTGCATGTGGCAATTCCTGCTGGGGGGAACTATCCCACAAATTATGACTGTTTTTGGAGAAACACTAGAGTATGTAGCTAAATTCAAATACCTAGGAGTTTGGCTCGATCATAAACTTTCCTTCGCTGACCATCTCGAAGAACCACAGAAGAAACTAAGACAAAGATTAGGACTATTCTACAGAATTAACCACCCGCTCACAAAGGAGGCAAGATTCAACTGGTTCAAGCTACCTTCCTATCTTTAATAGATTATGTGGACCTGCTCTACAGCCACTGCACTGGCTAAGTTGGACACCCTCTGCCACAGAGCTATCAGGTTCATTACTGGCCTTCCACTTTCCACTTTCCACTGCTCCCTGTACTCATTGTTAGGCTGGACTTCCCTTCACTATAGAAGGAATAGAAATGCCGCTCTATGGGCCTTCAGAGTGGTGACCAACAAGTTTCCCTCATATGTCTCAGATTGTATTCCCCAGAGTGTGTTAGGCACCTATGCTCTAACGAGCTATTCCCTAATTGCCCTCCAAGTTCCAAGAGTCAAAACTCATTTCGGCAAAGCTGCTCTAAGCTTCTCTTTACCCACGTTGTGGAATGGTTTACAAAGGAACTTGAAGCTGAGCTGCCCTGTTAGCCTGAATATCTTCAAGGTGCTCTACGATCACTACATGAAAGCACCTTGCAAATGTTTTCTCACCACTAGCCCACTAATTCCGCAACTCCCCCTTTCCATCCTGACACTCGCCATGTTTCTACCCCTGGCTCTCACTCTTTCCCTATTAACTCTTCCTGCTGCACCCGCCCTTCCCTGTCCACTCCAGCCTGGCTAAAATCCCACCCCATACATAGTAGTGTCCCAATTACCTACCCCTCCTCCGTCATTATCATAGTAAACAAGTACACAACAGCCATCATCACTTTCTGTGGTTTTAGCTCAATTTTTCCCCCAGTTGTTAGTAATATATCCCTCCTCTTCTTTACCTCTCTAACCTGCCACCCCATACACAGCCTCTTTCCCCTATATGTGTAGTTGCCGGCTGCCTCAATTTTACATGGCAATGACAAACTCACTAATTTAGTTAAACACTTATCAGAGTTGCAACCACTGTTCTCCACATATTGTGATGACAACTATTCTTGTTTCAACAATACACATCAGGTTAAGTTCTTCCTCCTTTTCCTGTTGTTGTCTACATTCTTGACCTTGACTATGATACTTACTAGATCTCTGCTTATAACCCCTGTATGCCTATGGTTGATTGTACATCTGCTGACCTCTTCAATTGTAAAATAATGCTGTTTTTTTATTTATTTCAACCTTGTACTGTACTGTATACACTGTATATACTTTTTCTTCCTTGTATATTATTGCTTTTTGTATACCTGCTTCTGTACTGTACTTTGATGTATTCATGACCAGGTCCACCTTGCAAATGAGCCTTGCTCAATGGTGCCCACCTGGATAAATAAAGATTTTGATTGATTGATTGATTGATAAGCAATTTAGTATTCCAAGTCCTAATTTTGTGCTCTGAGGTCCATTATTATGGATACATTCTTTGTTTACACTGTGTTTTTCAATGCTGTTAATTTTGTTTGTGTTACCATTTGCATTTGCAGCACCATGTCGTAACTGTTTGCGGTTATCTTTGCATCGCAGTTACTGTTACTATGTCACATAAAATCATGTGGTGGGGCTTGAGACCAAAGGGCCCAGTGCTCCCACCAACTTCATAATTTTCTACTTTTCTATTCTTTCTTAAAACGATGGAAATTTTGTAGCAAAACTTCGTTGATGCATCAGTTAGGGTTTTCTACAATGAAAAAAGTGAGAAATTCTTGCGAGGTTCCATCCCTTGCACCCACCCCAGCAACAGGCATCAGGGTGTGCGTTGGGGTACTTAGTATAAGCTCATCCCATTCTCCCTACAATGCAGCACCACAGCTTGTTTAGACATGGGGTGGGGTGAGAGTTAGGGCCAAGGACCCCATCGCACACCCTGATGCCTCTTGGTGGGGCAGAGTGGGGTGCAAGGGGTGAGAACCCTAAAATTGAATATATATATATATATATGTGTTTTTATTAAATGGCTAAAGAATGAATTACAAAATGCAAAGTTCAGATTGGGTTAAACATATCAGATGACTGTGTGTATATTAGAGCATGACTGCACAGCTGCACTTTTACCCCCCTCCAAATACATGACTGGGTGACATAAGTTGTAAGACTTAGATGTGGAGTGTCTGCATCTTGTACAGTAGGGTGCAGGGTGAATTAAGGGAATATCCACTCCCCCCAGAGACACATAGACAGACACATATGCAAAATGCTGTGTAGTGTATCATTTATTGTGCATTATACCATGTAAGTTTGAAAACTAGTAAAGAGAACTGCAAGGTGGCACATTTCTACCTTTGTAAAAGCTATTATTAGTAATGGGAAACATGGCATCCAGCTGTATCTTAAAGAAACAAAGAATCTGATGGTGAAATAATGGAACTCTGAGTGCCATCTTGTTTCCCCGGTAAGCAGAGACTGTAAAACACCAGGGCCCAGATATTCAAAAGGGTTGTGCATGGCACAACAGTGTTGTACCATGCAGAACCCACTGATGCACCCCAGTGCGCTATTTAAAAGGGAAAAGTGCACCGCACAAACCCCGATGCGCTGGAGTGCATCACTAATGTATGCAGGCACAGGTAGGTGGGGTGTGCCCATGCATAACCTGCACAGCCTGATATTCAGCCCAGGCTGTGCAGAGTCATCTATGCTCAACCCCTACCTGCACCTGCACAAAGTTACACCCCCCAAAAAAAGGAACAAGTGCTAGCCACCCACAAGTGAGCTGCCGCATTGCAGGGTGTAACACAGCAGCTGCAACCTGTGGGTGGCCACCTGAGTTCCTGCTGCACCTGGCAGTGCCCTCCATGCCCCAATCATGGGCATCTATAATGGCTCCCCCAGTCCAATATCCCTGGTGGTCCAGTGGACCGCTACATGCCCCGATCGCGGGCATAACTGTATTCCCCCTAAGTCCAATATCCCTGGTGGTCCAGTGGACCACACTGAGCCCGATTGTGGGCATCATTCATCACCCCCCAAGTCCGATATCCCTGGTGATCTAGTGTACCCCCCACCCCACCTGCCCACTGAGCCCCACCACCCCGCTCCCCCGTCAGCTGGCAGGTGGCAGCACTCCACCCTCCTACCACCCCATTTCCCGCCGACTGACAGCTCGGTGGGGCTGCCGCCATTGGTTCAGAGCATGAGCCAATGGGCATGCAGCCATACTATACTACTCAGTCAGATGTTTGAATGAATTCATTCACATATCTGGACTGAGTAATGTATAACTGCACACCCATTGGCTCATGCTCTGAACCAATGGGCATGCAGCTACCGAGCTGTAAGTTAGCAGGCGGCGGGTGGCGGCGGGTGGTGCCTCCCACCGCTGACAGGGAGCAGGGGTGGTGGGGCCAGTGGGCAGATGGTGGTGGGTACACTAGATCTTCAGGGATATAGGACTTGGGGGTGATGAATGATGCCTGCAGTCAAGCTCAGCATGGTCCACTGGACCACCAGGGATATTGGACTTGGGGGGTGATGAATGATGCCCACGATCGGGCTCAGCACAGTCCACTGGACCACCAGGGATATTGGACTTGGGGGGAACACAGTGATGCCCGTGATCGGGGCACATAGTGGTCCACTGGACCACCAGGGATATTGGACTTTTTTTCTCTTACAGGACTTCCTGTGATTGGGCTGCAGGGGGCGTCGGTCTCCGACGGCTGCTGCCTGGCAGGATGCCAGGCCCAAGTCATCAGGGATCAGCACACCTGCATGCTAATGGCATGCAAATGGGGCTGTAATGAGATGCAAATGGCCCCCTATGCACCTTGCATAACTTATGGCCCCAATTTGCTTGTCCCCATTTGAATATTGCAGGTGCTGTGCATGGCACAATGGTACTTGCACCACCACATCTCCATGCTCCACTCTGACCACTTGTGCTGGTGCAGTGCCACTGCACCATGCACAGTGGGGGTAGCCAGGGTGCAATATTCAAAGCTGTTGCGCTGTAGCTCAGCTCCGTTGAATATCGCCCAGGCCACACCAGTGCGCAATAAAGATGAGCTGTGCCCAGGCTTGCGCCACAGCCTGGCGCAGTTTGAATATCTGGGCCCAGGTCTATAAATCAGTGAAAAAAAAAAACTGGTGTACTACTCATTCACTTATTTAAGCATTATACCAAGTAGTGTTTTTTTTAGTAATAAAAAAAACAGTACTTTGTATAATTGTAATTATTAAAAAGGTTTGAGAAATGGAGCTTTCTGATTGGCTGCAAACATTCTAACAGCCTTATGTTAATCTTTTATTAACATACATGTAGAGCATAGCCATATGCTGAACAAGATTTAACACTGTTTTAAAACATTTTTTTTATATAATAGCAATAAGGCACTCCAAAGGATTATGTTTCTTGTTAATTAATTACCTTCTAGGGGGATGTGGCACTCATCTACACCTCGTAACACAGTACACCCCTAGAAGGTTATTAAGAGACCATTAACATAACCCTTGGTCATGCCTTATTGCATAATAAGCCACTTGGGGGATGTGGGTTCTGTGGGGATTTTTCATGGCTGGTGTGAATTTACATACTTGGCTGTGTCTTGTGGGGAAACTACTGCAGACATGGTGAATGCCATGAGAATCCACATTCCCTTCTGGCTTATAGCTTGCTTATACAATGGTGCGTGAACATGCTGTAACTTCATTGGTCAATAGATGTCATATGATTGTGGGTATATGCTGCATTATTTATGGCTGAGGAATTTCATTTATAATAGGGTGCAGGGTGAAGTTAGAGAATATTGCACACCCCCTCACACAGACAGAGAGAGAGAGAGAGAGAGAGACACACACACACACACATTTGCAAAATGCAGTGCAGCATATGACTTATTGTTAATTATAGAATGGTGTGTACAAATTCTGTAACCTCATTGGTAAAAAGATGTCTCATGAATGTGGGTACATCTTGTATTACCAATGGCTGAGCAGTAGTATATATTAAAACACGTTATTGAACAATTTCTGAACTTATTTTCCATATGAGTCCATTGTATGATCACGGTTACGCAGCCCAGGGTGTGAGTTATTGGGTGATTTACTCAGTTTTTGTGTGGTTAAATTAGTTGTCTGTGTCTTGTGACACACTACACAAGTTGTGAGTAAATCACCAATAAGCCAGATCCTGTTGTGACTTATTGCTTAATTAACCCACTGTTTCTGTTGAGAACTCAGTTGTCTGCTGTTTGCAAAATACCAGTCAAGGTGTATTAAGTACACTTTGATCAAGCAAATGCTATGTGTTATTTATTACATGCTTTATTTTAGTTGCTAAGAGGTTTGAAACCTGATCAGTTGTAGAGCCTTAACAAGATAATGTATGAAGAGTCATTGCCCAGAAGAATGGAAATAATAGCATGTACATGGATTACATAAACAGTTCACATCAGTTGCAAATTATTTAGAAGTGAGAAGACTTGCACAGTGTCAGGTTACCTGTTCCTGCTGTCTGTGCCTTCCCTTCCTCCCAGGAGAACCTTTGTCAAGTGTTGTACTTTCTCTCCATAGTCAGAACCATGAGTCAGAGTATAATAAAACATATGTAGAGCAATAGTACACCTCTGTGACAGTAATTGCTTCAAAATAAAACTCAGGAGACATAGGATAAGGTTAATAATTAGTTTATTATTTAAGTATTTATTTATCTTTAGGCCAAATTGTTTAGTTGCTCTTGGGATGGGCAAAAAAACAGTTTGTTCCTTGTATTCATGATAATTTTGGGGGAATTTTTTTTTATTTTTTGGTATTTCACTGAGTTTATCTGCACTGTATCTTTTAAATATGCATAACATTTTTGAGTTAAGATTGTATATAGATTTCATAAGTGGTTCCATATGGATGGTCATGTTACAGAACATGTAGTGAGCTAATCTTTATGTTTGCTACTTCAATTGCTGAGTGGTATTAGTTATGTGTCTATTGATACTATTATTTTTGATAACATTCACTGACCACTTAGATATTAAGAGAATGGAGTGCAATGATACATTATTTTACATGTGGTTATCAACATTTAACAGCTATTTAACACAACTGATTAGAATAGAGTTAGATTTTTACCTAATTGATATTTTATGGCATTTAGTTATTGACTACATTTGCACATCAGATAGTAAGAAACATTTGGTGGTTCTGATGAGCATATTCATACATTTTTCTATGAGAGAACCACATGTGTACATTTTTGCAACAGTATTAAAGTAGAATAGAATATTTTTTATTTTAGTAGACAGTTTCTGTTTGATTGTAACAGACACATTTTGATGTTTTATTTGTTGTTATGTATTTATTGTGTTTTAGTTAGATGAAAATACATGTTTTCATTTTTTATTTAAGTAGTATAGTACTTTATTAGTGATGTCTACATATGTCATGCTACTGATTTTCTTAAACTAGCAGTTATTTATTTGAAAGTGGATCTACCAATATGAAGAAGTAAAAAAAAAGAGAAAGGATTACAACAATATGTTACATATTTAAGTATGTCATGGAGTGGTGAGGATACTCATTTCATATCCATTTTATGAGTGATGGCGAGAAGGTTGGTTTAGTTGCTAATCAATGACTTTTTAAAACTATTTATTAGTGGAACTGGGAAAAATTCCTCATCCAATCTCCAAAAATATGGATGATCCTGTAAAAGCAAGAGCACACCAAGTGTTTGCATTGTGGGGCAGAAGTACACAATCATTTTTCACATTTTGTGCCAAGTTTTCAGTTGTACACATCTGCACAGATATATAGATATGTATTGTACAGTGAAAATAGGCCATATAATCACATGTATACAACTCTATAATGAGCTATGAGTAATATGAACAGTAGCACTTAATGCAATGCAATACAATTAAATGCATATATACAGTAGCTTTGGCACAAAGAATATACAAATGCATGAAATTTTTCTGTTGTGTTTTTTAAAAACAAACTTGAATATGTCAAAAGCAATTTAACTTATATACATTCAATTTGAAGCTCAGCATTATATACATATGTACAATTCTGAGTCGCATTTTTTTGGGAATAGTTTGTCATAGTCAGTGTTGAGAGCCCAAGAACAGTGATACATGATCCTACACAGTTTAGAAATGCATGCATGTAATGTCTCTGCTTTCTTTTTACAAAGAAACATAAATACATTGAAGTTTACTTAAGTTATATACATTCAAGTAGAAGCTCAGCGTTATATACATATGTACAAGTCTGAGTCACATTTTTTGGGTGGAGTTTGTCATGTTCAGGTTTCAGAGTGCAAGAAGAGTGACAGCAAATTCTGTCAGATTGTTTTCAACAATTTTGGCTTAGTGGTACAAGATGATACTACTATGTAGATAGTCATGCTGTTAACATAAGTGTTATAACTACATTTGCCAAGACATTACTCACTAACTGACATAGTGTAATATCTAGCAACCTTGAGTCTACTTGGATTTGGAGGAAGTCAATTTGGTAAGTATCATAGTCAAGATCAAGAATGTAGACAACAACAGGAAAAGGAGGAAGAACTTAACCTGATGTGTATTGTTGAAACAAGAATAGTTCTCAACACAATATGTGGAGAACATAGTTGCAACTCTGATAAGTGTTTAAATTAGTGAGTTTGTCATTGCCATGTAAAATTGTACTGTGAAAGAACTGAATACACAGTAATATGTACTAAGACATACAGACTTAAGCAAGGTGTCTGCATAAAGACATGACTCACTGACTGTCTAATGATTACAGTTAAATACTCTCAAGTCTATTTGAACAGTAACAATGCAGTTTTTGTAGTGAGTATATCAAAGTTGTAAATGCTGAATATCACAATACAAATGTCTTATGAAAATTGTATTGCAGTAAATGATGAAAACAGTGTTGTTTTGCATGTAATGTATAAGGACAACAGTGTAATAAACAAGTAATTGTCTATCACACATTGCTGTACTGTTGTGTTCTCTTCTGTAATGGCAGATAAATCAGAGCAGTTAATGTGGGCTCTGGTGATACTGCATGACAACTGGAAGACATAGATCACCATGGGTGGTTTTGTACACCAGTAGTTTCAGTTGAAGGTGTAAGTAATTCTATAACAGAAAAATACATGTGTACATTGGTGGGAAACAGTAATATCTGTATGGGATATGCACATGGTATGTTATTGTTGCAGAGATACTGGTTTAGTGAGATGCTGTGATTAGATGTCATCACTCCTCCACATGTTGTGCAACATTGGTTGAACGGAGAATGATTACATATGCATCTTTCAGACTCCTTGGGAGTCTTTCTTTGACAGTGCATACTGTATCATTGCACTCTACCCATCCCTTTCTGAACCTTTGCCAAATGAGATAGTGACCAGAGTGAATGGATAGCCCATGGTGGAAGATTATTGCTTGAGTGTCAAACAGAGTCCCTGAGAACATAGTTCTGCCTGCAATGAAGTGTGAAATTGGTGTTGTGATTTTCATTCCTTGAGAGTTAAAGCATTGCAATACAATCATTATGTATGAACTTGAATATGTAACTCTCAGAGAGCAAACACAAGAACAACCACATCTTCGGCACAGCCAACCAGTTTCTGCATTTGCAAATAACTTGCAGAACTTCACAGTTCTCTGTTCAGTGACAAAGACAGACAGCCAGAGCATATCTTGAGTTGTTTGTGTGTCTTTGTGGCAGCATGATAAACATGTGTACTTGGACATATAGTCAACTTTAAAGTGTTGACACAGATCAATGCCCTCATCTGCTAAACTGTTTATCATTCCCATCATAAACTCTGTGACATCTTGTGCATTGTCAGCAAACATTGATTGTCCTGCATATTTTCCAAGAGTTAGTCATAGAGGAGTCAAGCTTTGTAAACTGGGCAACTGCTCTTGGCTACCTCTAATGACTCTCTTTAATGCTTCTGACAGAGGTGTCGAGTGACTTGAGCTTAATACATTAGCAAACTCAGGTATGTGGAGAAGTGCTTGCATAGTTGCATTTGCGTAGCAGTTTACTCCTGTGCTGTTGTCAAATATTGGCAGTGTGTTAACCCCGATACATTTCTTCACAGGTGGAGATGTGAATTGTTTGTGAAGAGAGTGCTCTGTAATGTGTTGCTTAGGTGATGACTCTGGAGTCTTCATGTGCTTCCTTTTTAGTTTGTGCCAGTCATCCATCGTAATAGCTGTTCCGGACTCATACCTAGGAACTGGTAGCAAAGGAGCATTTGGTTGGTACAATACATGTAATCTGTTGTACTCAACTATGCATTTTGTGTCGGCATGTATTTTACTTTCTGCCAGATTTACTATGTGTACTCCAGACAATTGTCTGACACGAGGCAGAGCAACATAAGACATACCATCCTTGAATATACCAGTGCCTATATCTACAATCGCACTATCAACACTGAGCCCTTGTGATTTGTGTATGGACACTGCATAAGCAGCACACAGTGGAAATTGTTTCCTTGTCACATATATGTCTTTGACAAGTTCAAACTTGACTGTGACTCTGTCTATTGGTCAAGGAGTTTCACAGTTGTCAAATCTAACAACTACAAATTCCACAGTTGTGTTCTGCACATTGTACTGGAAGTCCTATATGTATCCCATGGCTACATTGACAAGACCTTGCTCAACATCAATATTTCTGCGAAGCATGATGCATGCATTTCTACACAGTTGTAGCAGAGCTTCTAAGCCAGCTGTGCATGACACATCACCTGTGATCTCTCTGAGATGCTCAACCATTTTTGATACCATTGTTCATGATAGGTTAATACCACCTATGGTATCTATGCATGGGAGAGTGACAATAGGTTGTTGTTCTCTCTGCATCATAATCTGATTGAACTCTGCACACTGCTTAAGTCTTGGGAATAGACATAGAACATGTACCCCAGATTTCTGCACATGTGCAAAGATATTACATGCATCCTGAATAGGGGCAGCATTTCTCGTGATCATGCGTTGTCTTAGCATTTCAGCATGGGTGGGTGACAGTGCACCAATGCGCACCTCATCAAGCAATGCTTTGTAAGACATGTCACCTTGCTGACTCATATTCTGTGAGAGTTCAACATATGAGAAGAAATCCCTCAGATTGACTCCACCTATGCATACAATTGTTTTCTTTGTCTCTTCAATGGAAAGACTACAGAAAACATGTTTGCCATTTACAGGAACCAGCTGAAGGAGCTCTCCAAGAAAAAGAATGTTCTTACCACCAAATGGTGTGTCATCATTGGTACCTAGTATCTCCTATAGACATAGGTGAACATATGTGAGAAGAACATTTGAAACCATGCTGATCTCATCTATTATCAGCAAATTAATTTTTTCAAACATTGACCTCAGTTCAGAGGCATCGTCATATGACAATTTTCTGTAATCATCACTCTTTCCATGCCCGACTGACAGCATAAATAACCTATGAAGTGTGATTCCACCTGTGTTATAAGCTGCCAAACCTGCTGGAGCAGAAACAATAACTGACGCTGCTGCATGAGTAAGGTCATGTATACCTTTACTCATTGCTTCAATCAAGAAACTTTTTCCAGTCCCAGCAGCACCACTAACAAACATCCTCACTGGTGTCTGTGCCTCACAAACACAGTGCATGGTACTATGCTGAATAGCATGTTCCACAGCATGTATCACAGACTGATATACAACTTTTTGGTGTGAGTTCAAGTTGTCAATAATGTCCGTGGCTGACTCTGACAACTCCATGCTTTATTGCATTGTGCTCGCTACCTCTGACATTAGCACAGCTGGGTCATTAGGAGGAAGAGGAGCACCAAGAGTCCCTTCTCCTTCGACATCAACCATTTCCTGTGATGTTACTGGGGTGTCATCATCCAGAATTTTCTTAGTTTCTTCCAGCTGATTTTTTTCGATTTCAAGTCTGTCAATGTAACTCTCAGAGACATGACTCTTGAAGGTATGATTCATTTCCATGAACTGTTGTTCATACGTATCAGATAATCATTTTAATTCAGATTCTGATCTCCAAGGCTTGAACAGAAATAATAGAGCAAAATAATAATGTTCTTTGCTTTCTGTTGTGTTCAAGGTGAGTTTACAGTGGTCAATTAGCCATGGTTTCTGCTTTATAACAAGTGAGCCATCAAACCCAGTGACTTTATATATGCCTTTTTCTGGGTCAGAAGAAGCACCTCACTTGTAATCGTACCATTGAGCAACCTCAAAGAGACACAGATCGTTCATAGCACTGTGGCCCTGTGGATAGTAATTGTCAATTAAGTTGCTCTTCAGAATATTTGTGGATGCTGGTCTTATATCAGCCAGATCCTCAATCTCTTCACGGCTTTTAAGGACACAACGCCTGTTCTGCTTGTGGTTCACATTCAAGAAATGAACAGAATCTGATTTGCCATATAGACATACACCTGTAAGTCGGTCACTTGCTTCATAGTCTCCACACTAACGGTGTGACAGAGTCTTCAATCCCAGTGACCAAAGCCTAGAAGACATTGACTTATCACAGTTAGACAACTCTTCCCACATTTCTTGCAGGTTTATTTGCTCATGCTTAGTGATGTATGATGTGACATACCTTACAAGAGCCATTGAGTTATCAGCAACAAACTGAACATCAATGTTTGCTTGCCACATCAACAGAAGAGAAGGGCTATAGTCATTGATATAATCTTCTGATTCTGTGCGAGGTAGTTCATACACTCGCTTTGTGGACTTTGCTTTCAGGTGGTGTCACATGGCTGAAAAGACATCATTGAGACAAGCAGCCATACAAGCTCACCTTGGGAACCCAAAACAGCATTGAGTGTACCACTCTCCTATATTCTTTACTTTCCTATGACAGTACTAGCCACAGAGGTGTCATTGGAATTTCTGAACCAGTTCCCAAAGTGTTGCACTCTCATACCTGTCTGGAATCTGACATGTGATATACTTCAGTATGAAGCTTAGTATGTCACTTGTGTCATTATCTCCATTACGTAGGGCATCTTTGATCCACAGCAACATATGTATGTGTAGAGCTCCATGAGCTTGGTACTCAGCCCTCCAGAAATACTGCTTGACAATGCCGAGAGGAGGATTAGTCTTAGACAGTATGAACTTTAAAAGACGGTGGAACCAGTGGTGGAAGTAACGTGAAACTGTCACTGGGTCAAGTGAACATAGTTCGTTGAGAGTCATAGTTTGTATGTTCTCAATGTCTGAGTTTGCAAATCTGAGAAGATCAAGCAGATCATCCCAATAATATTCAACACAACTCAGTGTAATGAACCATGTTGCTGGTCCAAACTCTCTCAGCATGCACATCACCTCAGAGTGTCGTCTGTACCAATATTCCTTGGTACCACACATGCTAGACAAAATTGAAGAAAGACTGACTTGCAGTGTTTCATCTTTGGTTTGCAACTTCTGTAGTAACTGTGTAGCTGCCATATTGTTGAAATCTGTACCAAGTCTCAATGTATGAGCAGTAGTAGCAGATAGGACACTAAGTTCACTTTCCCAAAGAAGATGAAAAAGGTATGCAATGTTTATTCGAAACTTGCCATCCTTGTGTAGAAATCATGAGGTCCTATACTCAGCTCTTGGTACATGAAGTTCTCGCTCATCTAGTCGACCACCTGAGCCAAGTGGGAACAGATCAGGAAAACAACGAGCTTCTAGAGTAGCCTCCTATATACTTACAGGATTGCCTTCTACTTGCTTCATCTGATATAAATCGATGTTATCCATTACTGGGCCTTTGCCATGCAATGGATGTATGGTGAATTACTCATACACATTGTGTACAGTTGTGATATCAACCTTTTTCAGTATTGCTTTGTCAGAGTTGTCAACAGCAATATCTGTAGAAATACCAGCAAATGCATCAATGTCAATGTCAGCATAAAAACATTATGCCCTTTTAGGTATTGCAAAGCATGCTTCTCCTTGTCAACAATGACTATGTCCTGCCATAGTGTTTTTGCCTTTGTTGGAACACCATTCACCAAGATTAGTACACTATTGTCCTGAGAAATAGTGTTGACATTTTCTTGCAAAGGTAAAGGCAAATCTACAACAGAGCCTTTCAGAGACCATAACAGTTCTTTGTTTGGCAGGTCTCACGTCTTTGTATTCAGCCTGATGATTGTTTGAAATGGTTTCATGGTCTGGATCAGAATCCTCTCAAACAAGTTCAAGACTGCTATCTGAGCAGGAGTTGGCTCAACTTCCATCTTATTAAGTACAGACTGAGGAGGTAAGCTGTCACTCTTAATCTTGTTATAACAGTAAGAACAGAGTGACACAGTTCCAATTTCTCCAAAGTCAGACTTCAGGAGAAGGTATGCATGAAGATGTCCCCACATAACATTCCAGCATGGAATGTTCTGCAGGTCTGTAGTAACACATAAGTGTCTGTAGAATAGGTGCTCACACAATACACAGATTACATCGAATTTTTGTGTTTTGTTGATTTCAAATTTTGTAAAATCACTACCATAAGTTTTTAGAAGCTGAGCTTCTTGCACCAGTGATATGTGCATTGTATTTGTGTGTTCTGGAAGAGTAACATTTGACCTTAATCTATGGTTACTTTGCAACTCTTTAATGAAGTACATAAGTCCTTCCACATCTCCATCATCGAGCAATGCTTGAATGTGCATATAGTCTTGAATGACAGATCTCACTTGTCATAATCTTTGCACAAATTTTTGAATCCCAGAGTTAAGCACTACTAGCATGCGAAAGGGATGAAATGTGCTGTTACAGTTCATGTTCTCTAAGCATGCAAGGGAGTGACCCATTAGTCCTGTGTGAGGACGAATCTCACACTTGTCAATGTTGTGAATCAGTGTATGTCATTCACAACTCTTTTTGGTTAAAAATGTTGAGAGAAAACTGGCAATAGAGACTTGATTCGTCTCTAACATTACATGTTGTGTCACATGTCCATTTTTTAGCTGATGACTTTGGAATACTAGCACCCTGTTCTACTTGATCGTCATTCTGCAAGTCAAGGGTTTCATGAGATAGAGGTAAGACATTTTGCACTTTTCCATGTTCATCAATTGTTACAGTGATGTTTCTGTTGTGTGCATGGTATGTCTCTTCCCTGAAGAATGCTTCTGAGTATTCGGAGTGAAACCAGTCTCCTTGAAACACCACAGAGATATTTGGTGTGTTCAAGTGTTCAAAAGACAATATTTTGTTAACCATCTTCTCAATCTTAACACTTAATTTATCAATAGCTGACATCATTTCAGCCCATAATTGGGAACGAAATGCTAGAGCCACATTAACTCTCAAGCACAATTTCATCAATGCAAGCTTACTACGCAGTCTGTTCCTTTTGCGTCTCACTATTTTACAGACCAGACATTCAATTTTGGCTCTATGGACAACTTTTTTGAAAAAAGTTGTCTTGCTGTGTTGTGCTGTGGCAGAACTAGCACATCCAGCATTTTTCTTCTGTCTCACATGTCTGTGCTTTGTTGATGTCAGTGCTGGACATTGTATCTTGACACTTCCTCTAGAATGTCTACTTGTTGTAGTTTTACTAGAAGAGGTGTTGTTTTTGTTTAGCTTTCTGTGTTTTATAGAATGTGTGGCTGCAACAGAAGAAGTTGTATTTTTCTTCCAGTGATATATTTTACCTTTACTGATTACATAGCATGATGATGAACAACCAGTACAGCTATCATTTTTCATTTGCACTCTAACTTTATGACAAATGGCCATGATGAAAGAGCTCAGGTATATCTTGAATATCTTCTTTGTTGTAGTCTCCTAAAAAAGTTAAAAGAAAACATCAAGTAGTGAGAAAAATGTACTATGAGGTACTAAAAAACACATACTGCATAGTATAGATGTTTAAAAAGGAGCTATTTTTTAATGCTAACATTTGCATCATGATGTGTGATCAGATTCTGTGATTTAGTACACCACTATGTGATCTGAATATTGGGTCAGATTGTTAAGCACTTATAGTTGTTAAAAGATTACATGTTGCAACTTGTGTGGTGCAGGTATCTGCCTAGTATGAAGTCACAAGTTGCAGAATTGTTACATGGTAGTTGTTAAATGTTGTTACCCACTTATGTTTACATTTATAATGCCGGGATAGGCAGGATAGTATTACTCAATGGTGATAGTGGTATGAGTGTCTACGAAGGTGGTACTGGTGTTATTTATGTTGTGCTGGAGGTATAATATAATAGGTATCTTGCTTGATATGATAATATATTCATATTGATGGGATGTAAATTATGTGGCAAAGTAAACCCAGAGAAAGTAATATGAGTTTAAAATTGCAAGATACACATTTTTTTGTCATGACCAAAGAATTTGTTGTCTCACGATCAATCCTCGCCATCAAAGATGATCACGAACAAAGAATTTGCACAGATGCAAACAAAGAACCTGTAAATATTGATAACTAATAATAAACGGTTGTTTTGCATGGCTGTGTATGTCTCCAAGGCACTATAACAACTCAGGAGTACTCAGTGTGTTGTTAAACTAATGGATTTCACTTTTTTTAAACATTTTGACACTTTTAGCAGCAAACTCACGATCAAAGATTTTGCAGGCTAGCAAACAATCCTCGTGGTCAAAGTGAGTGGCGGTCAAAGAATTTGCACGCTCACAATCAAAGATCGTCAAAACTTGGGTAAATTAATAAAATACAAAAAAAAGAATGTTGCCATTATATTTCTTACTTATTAGTACTAGAAGTGCCTATGACTGAGTACTGTCTTGAAAAATCATAGAATCTACTGTGTTTTACAAACAGGGATACTCTGACACCAAAGTCTTGCGTTATTCTCACGATTAAAGATTTTGTACACTCGTGATCAATCCTCATGATGAAAAAGAGTGGCGGTCAAAGAATTTGCATGCTTGCAATCAAAGATCATGAAAACGCAGGAAAACTTATAAAAAGTAAGAAAAATGAATATGTACATTATATTTGTTAGTTATTGGTGCTAAAAGTGCCTATGACTGTATACTGTTTTGAAAAATAATTGAATCTACTGTGATTTACAACCAGGGAGATTCTGATAGCTAAGTCTTGCGTTATTCTCGCGGTCAAAGAATTTGCATGCTTGTGATCGATCCTCAAGGTCAGTACGAGTTGCGATCAAAGATTTTGCTGTCTCGTGAACAAAGAAATAGCTAACTTTGTCATGTGACTTTTCTGAGCCAATAGAATCAAATAATATTCTGGGGGCCATTTTGAGCTCAGTGTTCGAGCAGGAGATACTCCAGTGAAAAATAGTGAGTCTTTTTCTAAGTTAGATTAAACTTGTTTACAGTGATGTTTTAAATTAGTTGGAGTGTATATTTTACTTAATAAGAAGTTAGGAAGCACTGTGGCATATTTACTGCTCAATTTTGGCATTGTGTTCCTGTTTTTTGTGTGATGTACGGGGTTTAGTTTGAGCCAAAAAATTCAATGGGATTTTGCTTATGAAAGTGCTGAAACATTTTTAAAATGCATGGTATTTGCTTCCATGTGTTTTATACACATAAGACTTCTAGGAAAGCTATATAAATAGTTTGTGAAGACTTAGGATTCTGCTAGGGAAAAACTGCTAAGCTATTATTTTGAAGGTTGTAGTATGATATTTTTATATTTAATAATGATGTTTTTTCCTGTTGATTGTGAGTTTTGCCAAATGTGTTACTCTTACAGTTAGTATTTATGGGTGATAATACTTTTTCAGGCTTAGTATTGCCTACTACAGATTCACATTTTTCTGCCACACTTTTTCACCACTCTACAGTTATTGTGTTAAGCAGATGTGCTGCATTTTATTGGTGGTTTACTTTGTGAGAATCGGTTGATGATGTGACAGCATTAGAAATATTTGGTTAAATATGTGTGTGTTTTTGTAGATGTGCAATCCTAGCTGAGAAAGAAATTGTGTACTATCTTGGTTAATATGCTAGTACACTTAGATTGCTAAAACACAGACACAGTTAAATATATTTCACTTAACATATAGAATAACAGTAGTTATTAGTGGAAATATGCTAAATGTTAATTTTAACTACTGCAATGATACTATAGCAGGTTAATTAATTTACTAGAGTTTTAAACTGTTGTACATTATCTCTGTGAAGTACATAGATATAGCTCCACTCATCACTCAAGCTGCTGGCTGAGAAAGAGAGGGAATTTAGTTTGACAGAGCATAATGGCCATTAAGTTTGACCAATGAACATTTGTGTTGTTGGCAAGTCATGAAGTGAATCAATGAGCAGATAGTATTGTCCCACCAAAACAAAAAAGAATGTCTAATAAACATAATGCCAATAGCAAGAGGTTTTACCTAGATAGCTAGATCATTTAGGGTATATGAGTCAACCTGGGATCAGATTATTACTTGTGATTGTTTTGACTGGATTTATCTTTGTGATTCAACTTAATACTGGTCATTCTGCTGATCAGGCTTGGTAGTGCTTGGTAGTCAGACAGACACAATTGTGATATTTCTACATCTGAGTTTTTGAGATTTCTCACTCAGCATGGGAGAAAAATCTACATTGACTGTATGGATAGTGGGATCAAGTTTGGTGAGAAGGGCAGCAGTATTCAGTAGTAGTCATTTTGGCAATGACTTACACCTACCTGGGTGCTCAGTGTCCTGGTTTGGGAAGGGTGGCATAAGATGGGAGCAGCTCATGCCTACCATGTACCATTTGTTGGAGACACTCCCACAACCAGACATACTCCTTATTCATCTTGGAGGTAATGACTTGCGGTACAAAAGGGCTATTGACTTAATCAAAGCTGCACAGTTTGACTTGCAGCATATTATCAGTATGTTACCAGCTTGTAAGATTCTGTATTCAGATATTACACAGTGCATGGTCTGGAGAGGTGAGGATTACTGTCCTGCACTTGAAAGTTCATGCAGGAAGGTAAACATACAAATATCTGGATTCTTTCATGCTATGGGAATGCATACCATTTGTCACCCCCAAATTACTTATGACAAACACTGGCTATACTTAAAAGATGGTGTACATCTCTCTAACACAGGTAATAACATTTTTGTTTGGGACCTTCAAAATGGCATCCTTATATTTCTGTGATTGTGTACCAGTACAAGTGTACCTCTGAAGCACATCACATAGACAGTGAAAAAATGGCTCTTCTAAGAGCCAATATAAATGGTCAAAAAATAGATAATTTTGCACTATACACATCATTGTCTATAGCTTACAGTGTCAGTCTTTGGTTAATATGGACTGTGTGTTTTTTTGTATCAGAGAGCTCTTTGATGTGTGCTAATAAGTTGTTTGTCATGTTCATTTGTATTCAAGATGTAGTAAGTGTTTGAGCAGGATGAGATATTGTTTGGGTGTTACTGTGCAAGTGTGTGTTTTCTGACTTGTGTAGATGTAGTATGACATGTGTTCTGTTTCTATTGTGAGCTTGTACTTTATATCTGACTGTCAACTGTGTATGGGGTTTCCTTGATTTTAAGGGTGTATTGAGTGACTAACTTTGTGCATCTTTTGAGTGTTTCAACTCCTGTGCAATTGTTATCAGGCACTTATGTTGAGGCAGTGTCAGTGATGTTTGAGAAGCAGGATGTGATGTTTTCTTACTAAGTGCTGATTTGCCTTTCTGAATGGGTTGATAATATTAGTGGCTTGTCGATTAAGACTAGTGTCAAGTAGGTGACAAGTGCTCTGCCAGTACTGGAGATAATGTTGCTATTCAGAGTGATGTCTGAGAGACTCTGATGAGCATTGCTACTACTGTGAACGTGTGTGTGTGTCTGTAGGATGGAGGATACATGGTGGATGTCTGCATATTTGTGGATGATGACTTTTCTATCTGTGTTGCTGTTGTTTGAAAAATAGCTTCAGTTCTACACTGAGTCTGTACTATGGCTGTAGTACGTATTTTTTTAATAGTGGGAAGTGTTTGTTAATACTGCTACACAGGTATGAAGACTTGTGCTGTCTACATTTTTTTAAATTAGGAGTGGCATTGATGTCGATAGCTGTGGGTGTGGTGTGGCTGTGTAGTGAGGATCTAGTGGTGGTGTGGTGGTGCGATAACATAGTCTTGCATACTTGGAGGTACATTGTCAGTGTTGTAATTTATATGTAAGTGGGGTTGTATGTTGTAGGTGTGATAGTCTTTTGCATGACTTTTCTTGAGGTGTGCTTCTGTATTTAACATGTATTGACTCTTGTAACAAAGGGTCCTATAGTGTGAATGCTATGATGCAATAGGTCCTGTTGTAATGTTGCCACCATGCAGGTATGATGCTGATATAGAAGACTCTACTGAGGCTATGTGTTTTAATTTAAATTTCTATTACTGTTTTGATAGTGGTGGGGTGATAACCATTGTGGTGTATAACTTATGAGACTTGTAAAATGTGCATAATTAATACCAGTGAGCTGTGTCATACATACTGATTCCTTTATTTGGATCTTCCACTTTCCTGACAGTTTATCTCTATCTCTTTCAACAGATTGGGAGCAAAGAAGTTGAGGGCTTTAGTCTTGACATTGGTATCACTGAACAGTAAGTAAACATGGTTTTAGTGTTGTTTTTGTATTCATGATCTTGGTAGGCGGTTATGCTACATTTTATAATCATTTCAGTAGTATTGATCTTGTGTGGTTCGTACTGTGATTTTTATGTTGGCACGCTTGGACAGCCAACGTCTTGCATTAGTGCAGATTTTGAAGCGCAGTTACTGTTGGGCAACTGCAGGACATGCATCAGTAGGTGTGTCCTTCATTCCAAAATCATGCTGCATGCCAGCACCACACCATGCATACATAATGTGGCAAGCACATCTAAGAAAAGGTACACTACAATCTGAAAAAAGCTCATCAGATGCAGTTGACCTTCCCTTTGCGTGCTCACTCACATTATCAACATGGCGGCATACAGTCCACCAAACTGCTGACTTTGGGGATACCCAATTACCCTGTTGGTTTATGTCACCCCAATGTGTGTTGGATGGAGGAGCTCACTACCTTTAGGCATAAAGCATCCCCTTTGTTATATGCCGAGGGGTGCCAACTCCTTCCTTTTGATATGCTCGCTGAGCAAAAATCATGTTCTGGGACACATTAATACAATCACAGCGTTATGTGTCTCTCTGTACTCTCACTGTGAATGCCAGTATGACAACATTCGGCATTGATAAATGTTTTTTTAAGGTGCTGTTGTGTCAGGCAGGCACAGCACTATGAGGGGCTGGGTGATGCAGTGCCATCACAATACTTCTGTTTGCAATATTTTAGCAGTTCTAGGTGTAACAGGGAACTTCACCACAACAATTTTGCACAGTTTTGTTCAGTAGTATATTGTTGTGTAGGCAGCTATGAAGAAAACAAAATAATGAACAGATGTGGCGTCACACTAAGTGGTAGCTAGTATGATACTGTTGGTTATCTGTGGTTGGGAATTACATACTGTTATTGAGTGTAAAGAAACAAATCAATGTCAGACAGTGATATCTTAATATATGTTATAGTAAATGATTGTGAAGAACTAATTTTTTATTTTTTTTTTTTTACAGAGAAAGATGCCCAAGTCCTGGAGTGACAGAGAGGTGCTGGCCTTGGTAAATGCAGTAAAAAATCATGCCAACCCCAGGTTTGTTATGAGGGCTACAAACCTGAGACTTATACATACCTGGGGTAAGGTAGGTTATTTTGAGAATAATTCTTTTTTATTTTTTGTTTTCTTTTTTCTGTGTATTAGGCATGGTAGAGTGATGATAGCTGTGTAACGATTATATAGCAGTATAGTGTACTAAGACAGACTATCAAGTATCCATTATATATGTGGTGCAAACATGTTTAGAATCGGAGCAGTATGACAGTATAATGTATTAAGTGGTAAGATGGTATGCACTATGAATAGTAATAACAATAAGTTGCTGAGAAAAGAGATTTGCAGAGGGCAGCAGAGAGGCTGAACAGAATAAAAACATATATGTCAGGTGATGGTGTGCAACACCCTTGTGCTGTAGGATGTGAGTACAGTTCATGTGTATGCAAAAAATTCACAAACCTTGAGTGTCTGTTTTTTCTGATCTATGCATCTCAAAGAAATACTTTAATAATTTGTTATTGACTGTTGTTGTGTATTGCTGGACGTACATATTTTACAAGTATGCAATTACTAAATGTGTTTTTTCTATGTTTTTATGTGGGCTAGTCATGCCTTGGGGAGGGATGAGATTAATAGAACAGCGGAAGAATGCAGGAGGATGTGGAAGATCACCTGCTAGACCTTTTATAAGTCAAAGGCAGTGGTGAGTGATATGTGTAGGAGTGTCAGGGAGTGGTATGATATTGTCTATAACATGTGGGAGGAGGCAGGGAAGCCTGAATTTGAAGACTGTCACCATGGTTGTAATTATATTTAAATTATCATACTAAAAGATGTATATGGTCATGACTTTTAAATTTTATTTTTTGCCATGTGAATAGACCCGTCTTTAGATTTTAGTGATGTACCAAATGTTGTAGTGCTATTTTTCATTTTCATGGTAGAGTCTGTGATTGTACTGGGAGTTCTTATATAGAAGTAAAGAGTGACGGAGAACACAATTTAAACAGACATGAAATTAAGACTGTCACTGCTGTCAGAGGGTATATTTTGAACTCAGTAAGAGACTTTGATGTGTTGAGATGCTCAACAAACTACATTATGAGACTTGCCTTCTGCTATGGCAAGAAATTACATTTAAAAACCATCATGTTAACTTAGACATTTAAGGTTTTTAGTGTGATATATATAAAAATATACAGACATAAGTTTCACAGTAAGAAAACTAGTAGAGGTTTAGATACTGCAGTTCATTTAAGGCCTAGCTGTGGTTATACTGCAGTAGGTAAAGCGGCCTGTAGTTTACATCTGTGTCTTTGCCTGGACTATGGTGACTTCCCTCTGAAGAACTTTATAATGCAAGATCTGTGGTTTAAGATAATGGTAGGTTCAGTTCTACTCACATAGTAGTGTAGTACTTGTATGTTTAAAAGTTGTTTTTCTTGAAGTGAAGTGACATTCTGCCAGAGTCCCATGTTCCTGAGTACATATACAATGTCGATCATACTGAGTTGTGCTCATTCTGTCACTATGGTTCTTACATGGTAAGTTCTGTGAGAAATGGCACATATTACCACAAATAGTCAAAGCCTTACTCACGATTTTGATCAGGAAGCTGTCCTGCAAGTCATCCTACTGTAGATGGTGTGTACAATCAGTGGTACTTCCACTAATGCTATCCACTCATATCTTGTTGAAGTGGTTAATAATAATTTATGTTTACAACTATCAGTTTTGCTTCTATAGATGGTACTGCTGCTGAAGTCTATAGGTTATTGTGATAGAGAAAGTAGTTCATTAAAAACTGATATTGAAAGAACTTTTGCTAATGTTTTTGTTATCTAACCTTAATATTTTTTTTTTGGGGGGGTGACAGTATCCATTGTGTGGGTGAGATACTACTGTACAGATTGAGTGGTGCTGTCTGTGACATTTATCGTACTGTACATGGCATGTTATATCTTTGTTGTTAGATGTTATTTCAATTCCCAGTTCTACAGTGTAATGATAAGATGTATAGTGTGACAGACATCATTTGTTACGTATGAAAATCTGTGTCTGTGTGATGCTAAATCTGAAATTGATGTATAAAGATGCTAATATACTCAGTGCAGCAGTTAATACTACTAAGATGATATTAAATGCAATTCAATTTTGGTAGAATATTATGCATGTTTTTTTGCCACTCAGCCAAACAGCAAGTGCTCCTTGCTTCCTCCCACCCTTGCAGCTAATGTCACTCTGACGGTGTGGTCGAGGGGTTCCTGTCACAAGTCCTTGTGCTTGACTCGGCTTGGTGAGTTGTGATAATATACTGACAACTATTTACAAATTGAATGTCCAGTATGTACTATTACATGCTATAATGACACTGTAGGACATAGAATGCACACTTGATTAGTTTCTTTACTTGTAACAGTTAATGTCATGTGTAATATTATCTTTTTCTTAGAGTTTTTGTATGTGCATCTCTGTTGTTGCTGTAGTTGTCATCTTCACAGTTTAAGAGACACTGCACGCTGAACGATACATAGTTATATGTGAGATGTGTATTTATGACATACTGCATATTGGGAGGTAGTGGGGTGTTGTTTATCCCTAGTATGCAACTGTTGAGTTTGTTGGAACAACAACTGAGTGATCTTTAAAGGGGAGCACACTACATCACTCAGACGGTAAACTTGTAAGTTAAGTTGAGATGTCTACAAGTAGTGTTAAAGAGGTGTATATCACGTAAATACAGTGTTACTTAGTCTATGACTTATATCACACTATCATACTGTTTTCTATCAGCAGATTTACTCAGTAAGTGACTCACTATTCAGTATACACTGCAACTTGCTTGTATCTAAAATGATTATGTTCTTTACTGTATAAAACTGTTCACTGTGTAAATCTCTCTCTCTCTCTCTGACATGAGTAATCTTATAGATTGATGTATGTTGGTTTGTGAACTATCTTACTCTACATTGATGATGTCAGCCCTACCCCCCATCACCAACAACACCTCTTCTATTATGATGAAGGGGTGGGTATTATGTGTTACTGTTGCTAAAACTGCTGAGTGGTGTAGCTTTTGTGCCTGTGGAATCATATACTTGTATCATTCATGTACAGATGTTTACATAGAATGTGCCTGCATAATAAAATACACTAGTTGGTGAACTCCATCAGACTATATTTAGTGTGTGACACAGTGCAATTTATTATTGTGATAATACACGTTCAATGCTCTTGAACAACATATTCCATATATATGTACTCTTATTTTCTGTACCTTTCTGTTGTCACTATGGTATAAGTTGTGTATAGAGTGGCAGTACTGATTGTGTTACTACACGAGGCCATTCGCTGTCATGATTAATGTCCATATGAATCACAAAATCATGCAGTTGATGTAGATTAGTTTGTGTTTGTATGTACTCTGATGTAGGGAATGCAATACTTAATCTAATGATGTGGTGAAGAAAATCGCTTAGGTATTATTAGAACTTCAGCTGTTTAAAGTACTTTATAGAATGGGTAGAATTGGGTAAAACATTGTCTGCATCAGGTCTTCTTGGTCTTCATTACCTTCTTTTTGAGCAGCCAGTGGTAGAGTACTGATACCAGTTATGTAGACAGCTTGATTAAAGGTATGGTTGTAGACCTGGCATCTAGTAAGTGTTCTGATTCAGTGATGAGGCATACTGTTGTTTTTACAATTGCTTTGGTAGATGGTGTTGTATTCTGCAGAATTAACAATCATGTGCATCTGGCAGTACGGGCTACAGATAGTCATACTTAGACTGACACTCAACTAATATTTTATCTTTCACAGTGTTTTTTTTATAGAGGACAAACCGCCTGTGGAGGACATTGCTGGAGTTGCTGTATGTCCAGAAGACACAGAGATTGTTGAGATGGAACCCTTTGGGGAACAAGAAGCAAGCTGTCCAGTAGCAGGAAATCCAGCAGGTGCTGTAGGTCTGCCTCACCCTCCAGCTGAGGGATGTAAGTAGCTTGTATTTCTTTTTTATGTGTTCTTATATATGTGAGAAATTTGAAAGTTCATGGGTTGCATTAGCAAAGGGGCTGCATATGGTGCAACAGTGTTGTGTCATGCACAATCTACTGATGTGCTGTGATACAATATTTAAAATGGGATGTTCCACAGTGCAATGCCTGATGCATGGGGATGGACCACTAATGTATCCCACAGAAGTGAGGGGGGGGGCAGCTCATGCATATACAGTGCATGTCAATATTCAGCCCTGGATGTTGACCCATATTCTGGTACAAACCCACTTTGCGCCATACAGGAGGGTGGGGCACAAAGATGTGCCTGAAAATGTAGTAAAAAGTTGTGACACGGCCGCAGGCTAACTGGTGTATTGCTGCATGCTACACAGCAGCTACCTGCTGTTGCCAGGCACCCAATCACATGAGACACAGGTCGAATGTGTCCCCCTCTTCTCACTGCCTACCTAGTCATGGGCTGCATTACAAATATAGACACCCTGGTGGTCCAGTAGACCCTAGACTCTTGTCTGATTTGAAATGGTTATGTATTCTATAGTGGGCCAGTGCATCGGTCCATCAGCCCAATCGCAGGTTACATAATAGTGTCTTATTTCCTGTTGTGCAGTGGACGAGTCCTTTAGCCCAATTGTGGGTACATAACAGTTTCTTATTCCCTGGTGGTCTAGTGGGCCTGTCCCACAGGCTGATAGTGGGCTATATAGTACTTTAATATGCCCTGGTGGTCCAGTGGAGCTGCTGGCCAGCCCGATTATGGGCTTTGTGAATGATCAATCCTGGTGGTTCAGCAGTACCCACTTTATGACCTGACCAGTGATGACAGACAATCCCCTGTCCCCACCCACCGTTCCGCAGTGGCCGCAGCTCCCACCCTACAATGCCACTCGCTTCATCTGTCAACCGGCTGTTTCGTGTATACCTGCTCGTTGGTTCTCTGTGACACCTAATGGGCATTGAGGCTGTAGTATACAACACAGTCCTGAATTGTGAATATTGTGATGTGTTGTGAAGAATAAATCTACCAGATTGTCATGTCTTATTGTATGCACTTTTATCTAACATGTACTTAACTGTGTTCATTCAGCACTTCTTTTAACAGGCATGTTACCTAGCACATCTGCAGATTTGATCAATGTCTAATACCAGAGTTCATCTTTATCAATATGATATTTAGTGTTGAACTGAAATTTGTGTATGTAGGTGAGGAATGTGTGTACTGCACTTGAATGAAAATCTATATATTTGTTAACTATTGCTGACATTATGGAACCTCATGAGTTGGAAAGAGATCATACAGTGGTGTCCAAATAAATTTATTGTTACATTTCTCTGGGATGCATATCTGGTTTCTGAGACTCCAGTTTAACTGTTGACTTTTGGTACATGTTTCTTATCTCTGCACGTTGTTTGTGAAAGATGCGATGTAGGAAACTGATACAATTCTTGGGTTTCTGGGTGGAAACTGTTGCTTTTTTAGATGATTACTGAACTACTGTACATGGTGTTATACACAGGGGCAGCATATTTATACTGTGCAGAGAAGGGGCAACTTTGGGTGCAGCACATATGGGATGTGGCACGCTGTGGTCTGGACGATAGTCAATGGTGCTATCGTGCTCAGCACTGTTGAAAATGGTATCATGGCTGTGCTGCACTGTACATGGTTCTCTGGTGCTGCACCAGCGCAAGTGGATAGACAGGAACAGGAGGATGCGGCACTGCAAGTCTGTAATGATGATAGGCACATGGACTGCTATATTCAGCACTCGATATGGAAATGTGGTTATATCGTATGTGAAGCCAGAAATTGGCCCATTTGCGTTGTTATGGACCAATTGCAGGCAGGTGTAGCTCCAGCTAGTTACAACCACTGAACTGTCAGGGTGCAGCTGTTGAGGACTGATGGCTGTGCCTCAGAAGTAGGGAATGCAGTGTACCACTAGGAATTTTGTTTTATTATACCCACAAGGAGGTAGGGGGACCGTTATTTATTGCACTTAGTTTTGGAGCTGGGTGTCCACGACAGCTGGCGTCTGTACAGACTGCATATATTTCAGGTCTCGCAGTATTTTGCTTTTTTATGGCAAGGTTTGTGTACCTCCCCACCGAGCGTGTAACATGGCTGTGTGTTTTATATAAATGCCATTCTTTGCATTAAATATCGATGTTCCAATGATTGCCGTGGTCCCCACCCCCACACACACATTTGTATCGATACATTAGTAGTGTGCCATCCTGTTTTGGGATTGCACGCTGTCACTTTCCTTTGAATACCACGCTGGGATGCATCACTAGTTTCAGATTACACCCTGTTCGCCATGCACAATCATTTTGAATATCCAGGCAGGTGTTCACTCTTTAAGAAACTGTATTTATGATAACTAGTGAGGTTTACTACCAGATTTGGTGCAATGAGTGGTATATAATATCACCGAAAGTGAGTGACCACATGTGAGTAATATTTAAATAACAGTATGATGAATAATGGTATTGATGTTCCATAAGTGTTTATCTGCTCTGTCATTAGTAAATGAATATGATTTAACTACAGTAGGTCATTAGTAAAGTGGGAACATGTAACCTACTGACATGTGTTTTCTTTTTCCTTTTGCTTCATAGGGCCAATTGCCATTCAAACAACAACAGTGATAATCTCAGCCAGCTGCTCTACCGCAGGGTGGCAATAGGGCTGGTTCAGCATGCCCGTGGACACTCAGCAAAACTTGATCACCTTATTAGTCAGGGTTTGATATAATCACCAAGGTGGTGAAATCTCAGATTTGCTGGGCATCATGGCGGTGGGCATGATCATTGGGCCACCTGTGGTCTGGACAGAGTAACAGGCCTCACTCAGTTATTCGGGCCTTAGGATCTGAGAAGCCTGTTGCTTGCTTGAGACCATGATGGCCTCATGGTGCAGCTGACTGAGAACCAGCTGAGAGTACGAAGCAAATCATAACCTGTTATATAGGGACCACAGCACCTAGGAGGATGTTCACCCTCCACAGTTCCTCAGGCAGAGCGCCTCAAGGTGCCCCTGCTACAACACCACTAGCTCCACCTATGGATGAGGGACATCACCTGCACCTCCTCTCCACACAATCTTCCTCCTCTCCCTCATCTCCCTAAGGCACAATAGCATGAATGGCCAGCACCTCCTGTTACTCCTGGATATTGTTTGAATATTTTCATTTTATTTTATTATTCTCTCTTCTTATTACTAGATAGTACATTTTTCAAAGTGTGAAGCAACAATTTGCTTTTATTTTACTACTTTTAGTTGAATTATGTTTCATTTATCTTTCTTTCTCGTGTCCCGTGTGAAGCAATACTTTATTTATTTATTTGTATTTCATTGCTAATTTTCATAATTTATTTTCCTTCATTGTTGAACAATACTTATAATTGTTATTGTTCTGTTTTGTTTTTGATGTTTATTTATACTTTCTTTGTGGACAGTGAAGAAACATTTATTTTATATTTTAATATTATATATGTACAGTTTTGTATTTTATATGATAATTTATTTAGTAAATATTCTTCTTGTATATACGTGTTTGAGTCCTTTTTGTATTATATTTGTCATACTGCAACAGTATGATGCATTACCTTATTAGTACCTCTTTGTATTCTTTCTTGTCATTCATTTGCATGACTTGAGAGCATTTCGGGATACTGTAGGAAAGTTGTGCCTCCTAATAAGTGGAACTGATATCAGTATGTATCTTGTATATGTCAACATCTTTTTTGTTGATTTATCCAGTATTCAAGACACCAACTCATTTGAAGATGTTTTGGGAGGGGATTTCTTCACTAATCAACTATTTGGTGCTACCATGTGTGTAATCATATTGCTCATATGGTAAACTGATGTTCAGACTTACTTTGATTGTGTTTCAGTGAACATCCACTGTCCAGTTGTGAAGAGGTAGCTATTGTGGTTGAGGACATGGTACTGTGTGTTTTAACAGGTCATTGGCATCATGTCAGCAATACATGACATATATTATAGTATTCTCAGTGTGTTTCTGCAGTCAATCACTTTGTATTGATGTGTGAGTATTGTTTGGCTGTCAGAATAATTTATTTGTGGTAAAGTTGGTGTTTTTGTATGCAGAAGGTATTCTGTATTTGTTATGCCATGTTTCTGTACACTACATTCAGTACAAGCATTCGTGGGTGTTCAGAACATTGTCTGGCCCGCTCATAAGTAATGACTGAACTTACTACCTGAAGGAGTATCAGATATATCTTTTCTCACACAGGCTGACATTTATGTCCGTGGGTTTGATTGGCTGGCTGTACAGTACCAATACAGTAGCTGTTGGGGAGGAGGGGGGGGGGATTGTGACTCATGCCATGCAAATGATGAGTCTTATAAATAGGTTGCACTGGTATCGTGTATATATTCTGTATATTCATGGCCTTAGTTATGGTTTGTGTATTCAGGACCAAGATGTTTTGGAGGATACTGTACTACTTCTTAAGGTGATGTAACATAGGTGCGATAACTAATGTCTAGTTTTATTACATTTGTATACTATTGATGTAATGTAGAAACACAATTTGTCATTATTCTTTCTTACTCAAAGAGTTAGGAAATTCTTTGCAAAAAACTGCATTAATGCAACGGTTAGGATTTTTTACAATGACAAAAGCGAGGAAATTCGATCTTAGGATTTCCAACCCTAACTCCGCCCCCCCCCACCCACTGGCAGACACACACACAGACAGGCACAGACATAGACACACACACACACACACACAGAACACACAACTATGGGGGGCAGTACAAGACAAGACAACCAATTACAGACAGACACCATAATGCAACAGAAATAACATGCAACTTCTTAAACATACTACAACAGGCATTAATCATCATCTTTCACCAACTGTATCAGTTCTACTGCCATTCATTGTCCTATGTGTACACAGTTTTCAGCATAAAGGCATATCACTGATAGAATGGACATGTATTGTTCTCAGTGTAGACTCCTTTGCTCTGTTGCTCTGTTAGTAACTTATCTATTTATCCATAAAACTATTGAAGTCTGCTACTACTAATCTCAGCATTTTTCCATAAGACCAGACCACAGTACTGTACTACATTACTGATCACTAGTAAAACTATAATGACATGGTATCACAAATTGCAATTGTTGATACTAGGCCAGTGTGCTGTGTTACCCTCCTTGCCCATGTATAGATAACACAAAAAATTGTATACTTAATTACATGCATTGTCAAGGGCATGGTTCTTAGTTCTTACTACCTTGTGAATGTTTGAATAGTGGGATAGCACCGTGGCACAATAATGTTTCTATTTCTGCAAAACAGGATAGCCATGACTCTTCATTCTAGTCTGTTTCTGCTAAGAATGATATGTGACAGACAACAAACGTCCAGCAACTTGGCCATTTCTACATACCAGCATAGTCCAATCTTCCCACAAAAAATTCTTGTTTTTTGAACATGTCCATTATAGAAACAATGACATGACTTAGTGACAACACAGGAGATGTACTTTGGAATGTGAGACTATGTTGTTTTTGACAAACATGAAGTACATGGTAATAAATGTGTGCACTACTCATATTATGGTAGTATGCAGAAATGGACAAGATGGTGGGAACATCATGCTATGCCATGATGTACAAATGGGCAACTTCCTGCAGCTTAACAACTAAAAGACCCTCAGAGTCTTAGTGATAGATGAGATGTACTTTTTGTATCATACTCTTATTCAAAGATCTATTACTTTTCAAACTAGATACAAGTGCAATGACCCTACATCTCCTGTTTTCTGAGCAAGTCATGTGTTTGTGTGTTTCTACTGTGGGGATATAGAAAAATCAAAAATTTAGGGGGGGAAGATTGGGATATACTGGTATGCAAGAATAGTCAAGTTGCTGGACCTTTCTTCCCAGTGAGATATCAATCTTAGCAGCTATGTACATGTGTTAAACTATACTCTTATGCAGTGAAGAGCAACTTACTAGAGTTGTGTGGTCTGGTCTTATGCAATAGAAGTGATACACTTGGTGAAAGATGATGATGGATGCCTGTTGTGGTATGTTTAAGAAGTTGTATGTTATTTCCGTTGCATTATGGTGTCTGTCTGTGATTGGTTGTCTTGCCTTGTACTGCCTCCCATAGTTGTGTGCTGTGTGTGTGTGTATGTGTGTGTGTGTGTGTGTGTCTATGTCTGTACCTGTGTGTGTGTGTGTCTGCCAGTGTGTGGGGGGGGAGTCGGAGTTAGGGTTGGAAATCCTAACATTGAATTTCCTCACTTTTGTCACTGTAAAAAACCCTAACTGTTGCATTAACGCAGTTTTTTGCAAAGAATATATACTATATATATATATATATATATATCTTTATATATATTTATTTATACAATGGGGGTGAGAGCTATTCCAGTGCAATAAATTGAGATATTCTCACTGCGGTGAGATAAATGCTCGCTGCGGTGAGATAAATTCTCACTGTGGTGAAATAAATGCTCACTGCTGTGAGATAAATGCTGATGACATCAGTCACTCATTCACTCACTCACTCACTCACTCAAGCTAGCATTCTAAATGAAAGTGCTTCAAAAATCAGTTTCTGCCTCACTGAAGCCTGCAAATCACTCAGTTAACATTGCAAAACACTTCCGTGTCCCAAAGTTTCCAGCACTCCTAGCCCATTTCTGTGCTAATCTCAGCATAAAAGCAACCTGAATTCAAATGAAACTCATTTTCAAAGCAGTATCTCTCTCACTGCAAGCTGCAACTGACACAATTTGCACAGCCAAACACAATCACCTGTGTTCCACAGTGCTTCTAACAATTCCTGCCCATTCAGAAGCACTCCCACACTCTCAGACCACAGACAAACATTGCTTTCAGTATAGCCTAGATCTTGGAGTAATGAGCTCTGAACAAGCTTTATACAGTCAGCAGACCAAACATGGGTTTGATTCTCACATCCTCCACTTGTATACTGTGTAATTCTGAACAAATCACTTAATTTCCTAGTACTCCTAAAAAACTCACCTGCCTACCAAAAATGAATTACTAAAGACAAAAACTCAAATAAAAAAAACACATAGATACAGGGAAAAAAGTGACAGCAAAGCATGGCACTTTGTACGCTCTCACCCCATTTGTATAAGTAGCACACATGATGTGCAGATCATGAGATATGGGAAATATTCTCAGTCCTGCAGAGTGAGCTGTGCATTCTCACTCTGCAGAAGTGAGTATATTTTCCATATCTCACGCCTGCCCATCATGTATCCTATATATTTATATATATGTATACATGCAGTCTTTGTCTATTAGCTTGTTTTTTGGTTTTATTGGGCTCACCACAACATAACCCAGATAGATTATCTTAGGGTAGCTGGTTCATTCTACTGGGGTGTCACACAGACGAGGTACACTGATGAGTCATGGTAGGACAAAACACGTGTAATGTGTCTTCTGTTAGCACCCTTTGCAGACAGTATGAAAGGTCTTTCGGCAACATGCATTTTTGCTTAAAGTTGAACCAGCATAATATTCTGTGGTGATTTGCATATACAGCCCATGATGCTTTGAGTTATGAGGGTATGTGTGATTTTGTATTTCTTTGAAACTTGGCTGCCAGGTCAATGCCCTTTGGGTAACCATTGCCTCAGTGCTTGCATGCTGAGGTTCTTTGTCTTTTATCTCATTTTTTGGTTTTATTGGCCGCACCACAATGTAACCCAGATAGACCATCTTAGGGTAGCTAGTTCATTCCACGGGGGTGTCACACAAATGAGGCACACTGATGAGTCCTGGTAGGACGAAACACATGCCTGTGTCTTCTGTTAGCACCCTTTGCAGACTGTATGAGAGGCCTTTTGGCATCATGCATTTTTGCTTAAAGTTGAACAAGCAAAATATTCTGTGGTGATTTGCATATACAGCCCATGATGCTTTTCATTATGGGGGGATGTGTGTTTTTGTATTTCTTATACATAATATACATAAATACATGTATATATAATACACACACACACATATATATATACACACACACACACACACACACACACACACATAGATAGATAGATAGAAAAATATTGCAAAATATTTCACTAATGCATCAGTTAGGGTTGAAGCAACAAAAGTAGGGAAATGAGACATTATAGCTGAGCCCCTAACACCCCCCAACCAACCCCATCAGCCCACCCCACACCCATCCTCCATAGATCAACAGGTGTCAGGGTGTGCCTTGGGGTCATCAGGCCTAACTCTTACTCCATTCTCCTATACAATACCATGCCAACTTTCTTACACATGGAATGAGGTAAGAGTTAGGCCCTAACATCTCATTTCCCTACTTTTGTCACTTCAGCCCTAACTGATACATTAACAAAGTTTTGTGCAATTTATTTCCTTACTTTTTGAGATAGTACAATAGTACCTTTATTTTACTTCGGGCCCTGTGCTCTCATCCTTCCAAAGATATGCACATGTTTCTAGCTGTGGAAACACAGGGGCCTCCAGCCCTTGTGCTTCCATGCATCGTTACAAGGAGGCATAGTGAAATTGCAACAAAAAGCCATAACTGTACCATCTTAAATAATTTTCACCCAAAATGTTTACCATAACCTTCTTATCACCTCACTGCCTGTATCCAGTACATAAAATTTTCAGATCTACATCAAAATGTAATTCTGCACAACTGTAAATCTATTCTGCTCCGATGGTGTGGAAAACCATTTTTTGGTAGGATTCAAAAAATGGCCACTGTAGTATTCATGAGGTGGTGAAAAAATGGCAATGTTGAAAATTTGAAGTAAAAATTTGATAAATTGCCATAGTTACACACACGCATAGAAAAATTCCAATGACCGCACACAACTCGGGCATTGTAGATACTTTTGCACCAAATTTTCAATATGGCCTTTTTGGGACCCCACCTCATGAACACTGGCTCTGTCATTTCATTACTCTGTCCTGAAAGGTAATTTTGTGCAGCAACTGTGCCATTCATTACCACTGCTGTGCAATCACATTTTGGGCAGGATGTGAGAAATGACAGCTGTACTTGTTCATGAGATGGAGTCCCAAAAAGGCCATGTTGAAAATTTACAGTGAAAATATTAAAATGTGCCTTAATTACATGAGTGCGTAGCGAAATTTCAGTGACCACATGAAACTCGGGCATTTTTGGGTATTTTTGCACCAAATTTTCAACATGGCCTTTCTGAGACCCCACTTGATGAATAGTGGCACTGTCATTTCATTAATTGGTCCCAAAAGGTGATTCCATTCAGTGACTGTGAAATCACCTTTTGGGTTCCGGCCCGGTGGCACTGGAGGTTGAGGTACTGGCTGCTACACCTTGTGCCATGCTGGCAACCTGGGTTTGGAAATGAGCCCAGGTCACTGGGGGTCAGCAGGGGTGAGAGAGGATTTAGCATCCAGAGGACTACTCTTCTGTCTCGGGGAGGGAGAGTTTGTCATCCCAGCCAGCTGATTGCTCTCTGGTTGTGACTGAGGGGTAATATGGGTCGGGAGGCATGTACTGATGCCTTGCATCAGTAGGGGAGGTGGGCAGAGAGAAAAAGGTGGAAAACAGAGCCTGGAGGGCTCCGTGATGGTCCGCCACACCCGAGTTATAGCCCTGGCATCTGGATTGGATCTTCAGGGGAGGAGCTGGCAACCTCCTCCCCGACCCTGCTGCAGGGGGCAAGCCATGGGGGACTTTCAAGGATTAGCAGAAGTGGGAACAGCAGGACCAGAGAGTGAGTCCCTCCATCAGGAGGGCCATAGCCACCTGACAAGGCTACATGCAGAAAAATACCAATCATAATAATAAAAAAAAAAAGAAATCGCATTTCAGGACCAATTAACAAGATGAAAGTCACTGTGTTCATGAGGTGGGGTCCCAAAAAAGCTATATTTAAAATTTGGTGTCAATATTTCCAAAAATGGCTGAGACATCGACTTAAGTTCAAAATGCCATTGACAGCAATTATACAGGGCTTTCCTTGATTCTTTAGTTTGTGGTTCGGCTTTGAAGAGTGATTATGTGTCCTGGTCAAGAGAAGATGAAAGCTGCTGACCTCTGGAGGTAAGTATAGGGAAAGGGAGGGGTGAGGAGTAGTTTGGTGCTCAGTGGGAGGGTCGGGATGGGTAAGGGGCAGTGGGGATGACAAGGGATCATTTTCTTTTTTTCCAATAAAAAATAAAAAAAAAGTCATTGAGGGACTGTTTTCTTTTCTAAGGAACATTAAAAAAAGACACATTTTGGGACACTGTGGGTGGGCTCATCAGTGTCCAATACTACTTGGGGGGGTTCAGAGGGTAAAGGACAACATGGGGATTGGGCCCCCCAATGTCAGCACATTAAAAAAAATGCTGGGCTGCTGGGCGGAGGTTATCCGACACTGGGGGTGGGCATCCCGGTGTCAGAAAATATTTATTTTCCTTAGCTTAAAACTAATTTGCCCCTTGATGGACTATTCGGTTCTGCTTCTGTCAAGGAAATAACTTTAAAGCAGGATTCTGGGAAACAATTTCGAAGCAGGATTCATGACCGAAGCAGGAATGCCTACCACTAGTCCACTGCATCAGTCTGGAACTGCAGAACAAGAAATAACACTGTGCATTTAATTAAGTAACATAGATAATGAAAGCAGGAATGCCTCACTGCAATGACTATACCAGAATCCTGCATTGGTCTAGGAAACAAGTACAAATATTTATTCAGGTCTGTTTACATCCTGCTTCAGTCATGGAAACAGCTTCATGCTGACTGAAGCAGGATTTAACAGAACAGAATGAATACTTGATCTTGTTTCCCAGACCAATGCCAGATTATGGTATAGTCATTGCAGTGAGGCATTCCTGATTTCATTATCTATGTTATTTAATTAAATGCACAGTGTTAATTCATATTCTGCAGTTCCAGTCCAATGCAGTGGAATAGGAAAAAAATTACAACACCTTTGGGCAAGTGCTTCAGGCATCACTGCAAGCCCACATGCACAGCACACCATTGCAGCATGTGGAAACCTTGACCTTGTAGCATGTGGAAATCCTGACCGAGGCATCCCCAGTACAACAAACAAGTTCATTCTACACTTAAATCCTGCTCCACTCTGGAAAATAAGTACAAATATTTATTTGGTTCTGTTTAAATTCTGCTTTGGTCATGAAAACAATTTCATGCTGACTGAAGCAGGATTTAAACAGAACCAAATAAATATTTGTACTTATTTCCCAGACTGGAGCAGGATTTAAATGCAGCAGGGACCTTTACTCACACTGGTTGGAAATAAAACATTGGCTCAGCAGTTCTTGTGGTGTCAACCTCCCAGCATGAGTCCCTACCAAACGATTTGCCTCGGGAGCGTCATAAAACTCCCTCTGGTACATCAGTCATGGTTAGTCAGTATTTTAGAGATAACTAACAGAAGCAGTGGAGAGTGAACAGAGGGTGGGTGGGCCACTAGACACCAGGGAATGTATCTGATAAGGGAGTCAGGGGGTCCACTAGACACCAGTGAAAATGGCAGTGACCTTTTTAAAATCCCTTTTCATATGAACATACATATGAGCATATGAAGAAGCCAACAGGAGAAGGCTATTTGGTCTATCATGTCTGCTCATATTGCAGGGTCCATAGCTTGAGATAATGTCCCTGCCCTCCCTCCCCACTCCTCCCATTCTCCCTACCCATGATCCTTTTACCTCTATGCCTATCCCAGCCTCTCTTAAAGCTGCCCACTGTCTTCAATGAGATGACCTCTTCCGTCAGCACATTCCAAGTGCCCAGCACCCTCTCTGTGAAGAAGTGCTTCCTGACCTCCCTCCTAAACCTCCCACTCTCTAGCTTAAGACAGTGCACCCTCATGTTATGGTTGCCACTCAGCTTAAAGAGACTCACCTTATCAACCTTGCTTATCCCTTTTAAGTACTTGAAGGTCCCAATCATGTCATCTCTCTCTCTCTCTCTCTCTCTCTCTGTCTTCCAGGGAGTACATGTTCAGTGCCCTCAACCTTTCCTCATATGCCTTACCCTGCTTATCTGCTGTCATCTTTGTAGCTCTCCTCTGGACCTTCTCCAGCAGGTAAATGTCCTTTTTGAGGTGTGGGCACCAGTACTGAACTCCGTACTCTAGATGCTGCCTTACCAGTAACCTGTAAATGAGCAGTATAACCTCTTCTCTCCTACTACCAATCCCCCTAGATATGCATCCCAGCATCTTGTTTGCCTTTGCTGCTGCTGTCTTGCACTGCGTGGAATGGTTCAGGTCACTAGTGATCATCACTCCCTGTTCCTTCTCCTCTTCTGATGCAGATACTCGGAATCCATCCAGGTAGTACTCAGTCCTGGGATTCTTGGCTCCAATATGCATAACTTTGCATTTCGTAGCATTGAAGCCAAGCTGTGAAAAGGGATCAGCTGGCGAAAAGGGATTGTGAAAAAAGATTTTAAATTGTAACTAATGTTTTTGAAGTAAATAAAAAAAAGGCATGGGCAGGTAGAGGACGTCCCCCTAAATAAAACTCATGCCTTGCTTTTTACAATAGATGTCCCTGGGGCAAGTTATACGGTTTTGTTTTCTCCCCTTGCTAAGCAAGAAAACAAGATGGCAGCCGATGAACAGGGATTTATCTTGTGAAAGGGGATTTTCCAGGATTTCGTAAGCCCTGATCATGTGCCAAAAATCCTGGATCAAAACTATGCATCTTTCCCAAAGACTGAACTGTGTATGCTCAGAACCCACATTTTAAAAATTTAATAACTTTGGAATGGATTAATATGTTTTTACCAAACCAGTGCTTGATTGTTCCTTAAGATAACCTCTTTCTACCCTAAAACTTTCAGACCAAAATTCCAAAATGGTGTTTGCGCAGTGCGATCTTGAAATATGATCCTGTTATTTGCCAAAAAAGGTGAAAAATGCATTTTGTTGGTGTTTCACTGCAAAAAAAAAAAACACAAATCCAAGTGAAACACAACTTGGGAAATCAAGAGAACTACCCACCGAGACCACACATTTCAAATTTTGTGCAAATCCATTGCACAGTTATTAACGTGCAAAATGTGGGGTTTAACATTAAACTGCCTACTCAACCCTAAGTATAGGGGCATGAGCGTGCCCCTATATATATATATATATATATATATATATATATATATATATATATATATTCACTGCAAAAAACTTTGTTAATGTATCAATTAGGGTTGATAGCACAGTGACAAAAGTATGGAAATGTGATGTTAGGGTTAACACCCCTACCAACCCTCCACTCTCCATGTACCAACAGACATTGGGATGTGCCATGGGATCATCAGGCCCAACTCTCACCCCATTCAATGTGTGAACAAGCTGACATTCTAGAGTGTAGGAGAATGGGGTGTGAGTTAGGCCTGACGACCCCATGGCACACCCCAATGTCTGTTGGCATGTGGAAGGAGGAGGGGAGGTGGGGTGGTAGGGGTGGTAACCCTAACATCACATTTCCATCATTTTGTCACTGTGCTATCAACCCTAACTGATACATTAATTAAGTTTTTTGCAATGAATTTCCCTTCTTTTTGAGAAAGTGTAATGTAACTGGTAACTGATATGTGTTTGCTGGTGTGCGGGCCCTCTGGGCCCTGTACTTTCTTTATGTTGTCCATTTTTTGCATAATGGTATGCATATGTGGGAGCATGGGCTCTCTGGGCCCTGCGCTCCCACATACACATAAGTATGGAGCCATACAGCAGCCCCATAGAACTGAAAAGGAACCCTCGTAACACTTATTAGGCAATATCTCAGTAACCATAGGAACTAGGAAAAAAATTCCACTGCAATTGTAATTTTGACTTCAAAACCTCCACGAAAGTGCAAGCTGTAGGTAGCAGAAAATCCATATCTCAAATCATTTTCAAGATACGGGCGCCAAAAGGTGCCATGGGTGCTGCAATGTTAGCCTATGGGAAATTTTTCAAATTCAGAGCACTGTAACTTCATAACCATTTTGCTTTTTTTTACCAAACTATAAAAAGGCACATCTGTGGGGCCAAGGCTTGTAACCCTGCAAATTTCAGCCAAAATGCCCTAACCGTTTAGGTGCAGTGGTGTACCAAAGAAATTATGCTTTTTGGCACAGCAGTGTCGCAAAGTGCAACCATACAGATGTGACAGTGTCATGATTTGCAAAAATGTTGCAAATGTATTGTCATTATTTGTGACACTACAGGGCCCCAATTTAAAAAAAATGGTATTTCTTGGGATCATAGAAAAAAACTGATGGCACCATTGTGTTCCTCAGGCCCCGTTTAAGTAAACACAACTGTCAGTGTTCACCTAGGGGTAGTAGTATTTGAATAACTGATGTTTTTCTTCACCACTTACTAAAACAAGATGGCGGCAGCATGACAAAAAAAGGGCCATTTGCAACAGTAAAATGTACTGGCAGCAGCTTTCGTAAGGCACATATATTTTTTCCATTGACTACAGTAGCAGCCACAGACATTGTCAGCTATTTCCAGATATTTTGCAAAATTTCTAAAGAGTTTCTCTCTGCTGCCCCTACTATAGAAATGGAGAAAGCATTAGATGTATCTGGAAATATCACAGAAATTTTGGGAAATAGCTGGGAATGTCTGTGGCTGCTACTGTATAATGGTAAAATTAAAATTTGAATAACTTTTGAACGGATTAATATTTTTTCACCAAATCTTCAAAAGGCACATCAGTGACCCTGACTGCATCTTCCCTGAAAATTAGTTACCAGACAGACAACTCATTTGGGTTGTAGCCCAGAGCAAAGAAACATGCAAAACCCCCACTTTTGTGTGTTTTTGGCACTCCGCAGCTCCCCAACTCCTCATCCAACTGCTAAGCAATTTGCCAGATCCAGAGATCAATAATGATGCCACACCGTGCATGCAAAATATCAGGCACATCTGTCATACAGTTGCAAAGTTTTTAAAGTGCAAAAGTTTGGGTTTAACATAGAAGGGGCTGGGCAATCCTAACTATAGCTGCACTACCATGCAGCTTTAATTTATATAATTATATATATACAGTATATATATATATATATATGTGTTATATATATATATATATATATATATATATATATATTATGGTGGTACGGTAGTGCCACCATAGATAAGGTTGAGATAAACATATATATATATATATATATATATATATATATATAAATATTCATTAATTATAGGGTGCAGGCGCATGCCTATTGTTACAGTTGGGTAGGCACTTCAGTGTTAAACTCAACATTTTGCACTTTAATAACTTTGCAACCATTGAATGGATTTGCATAACATTTGGTATCCTGTGGGGCAGATCTCTTGATCTGAAAAATTGCATTCTGGTCAGATGTGCAATCTCTGAGTTACGAAGAGGTAAAAAAACATATTTTTACGCATTGACATTGTTGGGATTTTTCTTTGGACTTCCCTACAGCCCAGAGAGTTTGGTTGTTTGGCATGACATTTGCAGGGTAGAAAGGGACTAACCCACAGATGTGCCGTTTGCTAGTCTGATGTAAAAAGAATAAGTAGTTTTTAAGTTATTGCAATTTAAAAATGTGGAAAAAAATCATTTCTGAGCATGCTCAGTAGGCACATCAATATAGCTGTATGAAACGAAGTAGGAATCCTGCTCCACATGGAAAAATTTCTGCTTCATATGGCCACCATCTTGTTTTTAGTTTTGCAAAAAAAAACGTTTTTAAACCTCCCAAAATGATATTCTTGGGAGGAGCCAGCACATATAGCTTGCTTATTGGGAATCCCTTTGTTGCATTCTGCACTTTATGGGATGAAATATGCCCATAAAATGTGTTTATTTAATCATTTAAATCCTATTTCATATCTGCTTAATACAATCTAGGATTCTAGTGCATATGCACGAGATATGACCTAGGATCCTAGGTCACAAGCCAAAAATAGTATAGAATGATTAAACAAAACATTTTTGTAGACATGGGGTGCCCAATCTTCATGTCAGCAGTAGAGGACCCCACAGCCAATATGGGACACTGGAGAGACCACTTCCAGTGTCCCCAACAGAAATAACCATGGCCAACAATGTGGGTGCCCAATCCCCATGTTGGCAGTAGTCCCAATAAAAGGAAGCATGTCTGACAACGGGGCACCCAATCCCCATGTTGGCATGTATGCACCCCCCACTCTAATATGGCACACTGGGAGCCCACCCCACTCTGCCCAAATATGTGTTATTTAAAAAAAATACCTGCAAGTAGAGAAAACTGTTCCCTGACATCTTAATTTTTTTTTAAAACCTGCAAAAAAGAAAACAGTCCCTCATCGTCTCCCCAGTCCCTCCTTCCCCATCCCCACTCCCACCCTCCCACTGAGCACCCACCTCCCACATACCCCTTACCCATACTTACCTCCAGAGGTCAGGAGCAGCAATCTTCTCTGGACGGGACATGTCTGCACTCTTCAAAGCTGAACCGCAAACTGAAGAATCAAAGGTAAGCCATATAATGCCAGTGAATGGGGGTCAATGCATATGTTAATATCTCTGCCATTTTTTTTTATTTTACCAACAAATTTTCAACATGGGGTTTTTGGTCCCAAAAGATGATTTCACAGTCACTGCTCGGAATCACCTTTCAGGACCAGTAAATGAAATGACAGTCCCAGTGTTCATGAGGGGATTTCTCAAAAAGCCCATGTTGAAAATTTGGTAAAAAAAATTCAAAAACAGCCGTGTTACAAGAGTGCATTGCGCAGTTTCTACGTGCACTCATAACTTCACCAATTTTTCATATTTTCACTCCTGATTTTCAACATTATGCTTTTACACACCTCACAGTACCTCCACAGAGTCAAATTGAGGGCAGGCCCAACCACAGGTACCAACCAGAAAGCACCCAAGCAATCTCTTTGGTGTTGATAACTGTAGATACAGGCACTGCATGGCATCCCCTGGCAACCCCGTGCCAGCCATTATGGGGAAAATGATGCCAAAATATCACACAGGCCTACCCTGTGCTCACCACCATGGTCATCACAGGGACAGCGCTGCTGCAGAGTTCTTGTGCTGCACATGGAATGCCACATCCAAACTGCTTGAGTCAGGCCCAGGGGATGTATTTTTTTTATTTTCAAACAGTTTCAAGATATTATGCCAACACTTGACATTTAATTTATAGGCAGTTTCATTATAAATAAATCTACTAAATGCTTTTGCCAGATGAATCCAAACCACTGATATTGCCCAACAGACACTAGTACACCCAGGCAATGACCAGATTCCAGTACTACACATGGTATCCCTCCCATACCCCTGAATGTACTAAGCAATGCCATGAGCAGCCTTTCTGAGGTAAGCCCAAGTGCTGTATTTTTTTAATTTTAAATAGCTACAATATATTTTCCCATCACTTGACATCTAATTTAAAAACAGTCTTATTATAAATAAATCAGGAAAATGTTTTTTCCAAATGAATCCAAAACAAAGCGGCGAAGAGAAAGCATGGTTCGGGAACCAATTCAGGGAAAAGAGCAAAAAAAGTTAAATTTGCAGAGCGTGCTAAAATTGAAGAGAAAAAAGAACAGAATGTGGCTAACGAATACAGCATCCCTCTGCCAGTGTCTATGGTAAGAGGTTATTTTACTGCAGTTCCTCGTCGCCTGTACAACACAGTAGGCACCTGAAAACTCCGAGCCGCAGATGAGTTTGTATTAACGTCCTGTTTCAGTATGTGAACTGCAGGAGTTATAGAGGCAAATATTGGCATGCAGCAAGTTTCAGGGAGATCGGTCATAAAACATCACATTTGCTATCAGGTACTCGGGGTGTTTACAGCTCAAGGGAAAATGGAAAAGCAAAGAGCGAGTACTTATATTTTCTTCTAGAGGAATAAACTACAGGACAAGACATTTGATGCAGGATCTGAGAACACTCATGCCGCACTCCAAGCCAGATACAAAAATGGATCAAAAAGATAAACTGTTCATCATAAATGAGGTCTGCGAAATAAAAAACTGTAATAAGTGCATTTATTTTGAAGCCAAAAAGAAACAGGACCTTTATATGTGAGGAGGACCCTTGCTGAGCGTCCCCCGTACCGAGCGCCGAGGCCAGTCTCCACCAGCGGGTGGGCGGCATCTCCAGCCGGCGTTTAGCTCCACACAGCCGGAGAGACCCTCCAGGGAAGGTATGGCAAAGCCGCAACCAATCAGAAGGCGAGCGCCTTCCACGGCCTCGCATCCGATTGGTCCCCGCTGCTCCTGGTTTCTTCCTTGCTAGATTTGCTTTTTATGTTCGGGAAAAGTTTTGCTTAGGGTATTTTGTGTACAGATTTCCACAAAAAGAGCTGAACACTGTAATTGTGGGGAGGGGGATATTGTGAGAGGTGTTGCTTGTTAAAAAAAAAAGTCATTACAGCCTTCCTGTGTTTGTGTGCATAGCCAGACGCTTTGGCACCTCTACTCCCATACCCTAGCCTTTCTAATGTTAATTTTTGGCCCCCCTGCTGCTCTGCCTGTGCCTGAGCTGTAAAATTCCTTTAAATTCTACCTGCTCTCTCTTGTCTCCCCAGAGGAGGACCCTTGCTGAGCGCCCCCCGCACCGAGAGCCGAGGCCAGTCTCCGCCAGCGGGTGGGCGGCATCTCCAGCCGCGCTTGCTCCACACAGCTAGAGAGATTCCTCCAGGGAAGGTACGGCAAAGCTGCAATTTTTATGCCCACCCACCCTTCCCTCTTCTACACTTTCTTAAATAGACACTTTCCCGCCAACGTAATTAAAACCATGCCCGCTGCATCCTGCTAAACCTATAGCCTGCCTTATATTCCTCATTGATACTATACAGTCGATTACCATATTACTACCTATGCTGTCTACTCTGATGCCTCAACTAGACTGAGTTTCCACCTAGCATCAGATAAGGCACACTACCCTAGCCATCTTATACTTCGCCTTTATTTCAGTCCAAAAAATTCTTGTATCTCACTGCTTACCAAACCTCTTATCCCATTGCTAGACTAAACACCCTCCTCTAATATCTGAGTAGGCACCCAGTATGAGCTAAGTATACCACCTTTATAGTCTATGACACAGGCAACTACTGTGAGCAAATCACAAGATATTACCTATAAAATCTCTGGTCACCTTCATAATGAGGAACTTTCATTGGAGCCTCCTTATACTACTACTATTACCTGAACTAAGTAAAAGATGCAGACTTACACAGGATTCCAAGCAGAGTGCAGATACCATATTCTCGTCTTGCTGCGATTCTACAACAGCCCCAAGAGATTGGATATGTACCTATGACCTTCCATTGATACGACGCTACCCACTTATTCTTTACTATGGAGGGACACAGTCAGAATTGCATTTGTCTGGTGTCTGTCTCCAACTGTATACAGAACAAGGTCCCACGACTATCTCTGTTAAAGTATTAATCCTTTCTTCTACAAGAGGATGAAAAACCGAATCTGGATGGCAATTAAGAATTCCACAGAATAAAAAAAAAGAAATAAAAAGGCATCTATAAGAACTTATACCCTATCTCTGGTGGCAACTATGAAACTACTGCTCCTACTACTAATATGCTCAGGGAATGTGGAACTTAACCCTGGGCCACCAAGGACTATCACTGCACCTTCAGAACTAGCAAAGATTAAAGGACTAAGCCTTCTACATATTAATGTATGTAGCCTTTTAAAAAAAATCATATTGCTCCAAGCCTGGGTTAACCACTCACTACCTGATATCTTGGTAGTCTCTGAGACATGGCTTAGACCTGATACAGCCGACAGAGATATAAACTTACTTAACTACCAAACATTCAGAGCTGATAGATGAACAAGAGGAGGGGGGGTAGCAATATATGTAAAGGCCAACCTACCTGCAATTTGTCTTGCCTCTTATTCTATGGCAAAAGAATTCGAGTGCCTATCCCTTAAAATAACCCTTTCCAAAAATACCTCACTGCAGCTGATTGGCTGTTACAGACCTCCATCAGCTGGCCTCAAGATACTATCCTACTTGGGTGACTTGATTAAACAAGGGAATGAAGAAACCATAATTATAGGTGATTTAAACCTAAACTGGCTTTCTAAGGCAGCTACACCTCTAATTTCATTCTGCGACATGCATGGGCTTACACAGCTTATAAATGAACCTACTAAAATAAACAAAAAGAACCCAAAAAATAGCACACTTTTGGATGTACTATTAGTGAGTAAACTTCACCTCTTCTCATACACTGGAGTACTGTTTAACGACATTAGTGATCATTGTTCTATTGCGGCAATTAGGTCAGCATGTAAGATTTCATCCCCCATAAAATTCTTGTTGAGGAGATCGAAAAAGAACTTCAACATTGAGGCATACCTGGACGATATTAAATACTCCACAAGATGGCAAGAATTCTATCTAGCGAACACAATGGAGATTGCATATGGTGTTCTAAATGACATTATCATTAATGCTCTAAACTACGTACTAAAAATAAAACCTGTCGTTGGTTCAATTCTGACCTTAAATCCACCCTTCTCGAAAGGGACAAGCTTTGGAAAAAAGCCCGAAAAACTAAATTAGCCTCTGACTGGGAGCAATTCAGAAAAGCCAGGAATCTCTGCACCAAGAAAGTGTGAGACACAAAAGCTGCATATTACATGGCTGAATTAGATTCCTCATATTACAACCATGCCAAGTTTTGGAACACTATAAAAGATATAACTGGCCATGTCCCAAGTAACTCACTCAAAGCAAAACTACAATGTGGAAACAGAACCATCAGTGACAAAATAGAAGTATTGGAAGCCTTCAATAATCATTTTACAACTGCTGGGCTAGCATTCGACTCCTCTCCAGCCAACCAATTGAGAGTACATATAGGGATTGAGAACACTGATGCAAGGGTGACTGACTCCACTTTCTCCTTCAAACCAGCTACGCTGAAGCAAGTCGAAGAACTAATCTTACAGTTGGACATAAAAAAGAGTGCAGGCACAGATTCCCTTGACCCATACTTTTTAAAAATTGCCATACACGTATTAGCAGTACCAGTAACACATCTGTTTAACCTTTCTCTACAGTCTGGAGTCATCCCATCAATCTGGAAAACTGCTCAAGTGATTCCACTTCTAAAAGCCGGGGATCCCACAGACCTTAATAACTAGAGACCAATTTCCATTCTTACTGTGTTGTCTAAACTACTTGAAAAATTGTGAGCACCCAGCTAAGAGAATATCTAGAAGCCAACAATCTACTAAACCAGCACAATCTGGTTTCAGAGCAAACCACAGTACCATAACAGCTCTTGCAAAAGTTACCAATGACTGGCAACTTGAATTGGATAAAAAAAATTGTGTATGTGCTGTCTTCTTAGACCTAAGTAAGGCCTTTGACACGGTTGACCATGACCTGCTCTTCTCCTCACTGAGGTCTATTGGACTTGACACCAATTCCATTAGATGGTTTAACAACTATCTTACAGGAGGAACCCAGCAGGTAAAGGCCAAAGGAGATATATCCCCACTCAGACCACTTCAAAGAGGAGTACCACAAGGATCTATTCTTGGCCCTATCCTCTTTGCCATATATATCAATAGCATTGACACAAATCTTACCAAAGTCACTGTACACCTGTTTGTTGATGATACAGTACTGTATGTCAGTCACCCTTCTCCTACAACAGCCTGCAAAGAACTACAAGCAGAATTCGACCTACTGCAACTCCAGCTGCTGAAAAAAAACTACTATTGAATGCAAAAAAAACTAAGGCAATGTTCTTTTCCCCACAGGTGCAGGCAAGATACTCAATCCCATCGATCTCCTAAATTATCCACTGCACTTGGTGAAAATCTAGATATGTCACAAAATTCAAATACCTGGGGTATGGCTAAATAGTAGATTAGACTATCTAGAACATCTGGAAGAGCTGCTAAAAAGCTTAGACAAAGACTTGGACTTTACTATAGAATAAGGCACTTCCTTTCAAGTGATTCAAAAAAGAAGATGGTCCAGGCCACATTCCTCTCAGTATTAGACTACGCTGACTTCCTATATAGTCGCTGCCCTACGGTATGCTTGAACAAATTAGATACACTATACCACAGAGCTTTGAGGTTTATCACAGACTTACCATACAGTACTCACCACTGCTTGCTATACTCTGCAGTTGGTTGGCCCTCGCTTCAATACAGAAGAGATAGGAATGCATTACTATGGACTTACAGAGCAATATTACGGCAGCTTCCAAAATATATCTCAGACTGTTTTCTACAAGCCTCATCAAGTAATTATGCATTAAGAAGCCTGAACTTCATTACTCTTAAAGTGCCTAAGTTCCAATCTCGACATGGCAGACATGCTGTTAGTTATGTGTTATCTACCCTATGGAACACAATGCAAAAGACCCTGAAAGTGAACAAGCTCATATCTATTACAGCCTTTAAATATCTATACAACAAAATATTCAAAGAAAAATGTAACTGCTTCCGTCAACATTAGACTAACCCTCCATCTTTCCTACCAGCTAGACGACTATTCAAGGTAGCTCCTCAGCACCCTCCGAGCAGTTACTTCACATTTCATAAACCTTTACTACAATCCTTCCTTCTTAAGCATTATCTACTTAGTCTCCTTATACTTTCAGTTTTTACTTCCCCAGTCCAACCCCCCCTTGACCTACTATTGATCCCTCTTTGACACGGCCTTTTCCACTCCTTCCCTTTCACACCCTAGCCACAACATTCTGTATACACTCCTTTCATCCCCCTGTCACTGCTTCAGCTGGTATTTGCCTCTTAAAAATCACTCCCTGTAGATGTATCTTCCAGATGTCCATACAGCTTATTAAAAACTATCTAATAATTCCCCTGACACATTTAACCTTCACCAAAAAGTGCTAGTTTCTAAATTGTCCTCCACTAACAAGCTGGCTATTTGTTGAATCATGTATATATGTAATATATATTTTTTCTTGTTATTAGCTGTTCAAAGCACTCTGTCTTGGAGTTGTTGTTTCAGTTTTCATTTGCTATCCTCTCAAAGTTGTGTATTCTTTGCATGTTATATGTCATACAAATTGTATCTTGACCGTACCAGGTCCATCTTCCAAATGAGCATTGCTCAATGATGTTCGCCTGGATAAATAAAGATTTGATTGATTGATTGATTGATTGATTGATGTTGCCCTACAGGCACTAGTACACCCAGGCAATGACCCAGTTATTACACGTGGTACCCCCCATGCCATGAGCAGCCATTTTGTGGTAGGCCCAAGTGCTGTATTCTTTTATTTTTAAACAGTTCCAACATATTATGCCACCACTTGATGTCTAGTTTAGAAGCAGTTTCATTCCTACACGTGGTAACCCCCCATAACCTCGAATGAACTGACCAATGCCATAAGAAGCGTTTTTGAGGTAGGCCCCATTGCTGTAGTTTTTTTTTAATTTCAAACAGTTCCAATATATTATGCCACCACCCACACCTGATCCCCTAATTCAGTATGCCAATACAATGATGCTCCTTTATAATCTTACATCAAGAAAGGCAATTTTATCATTTTAAAATAACACCCCCCCACACACACACATATATACACACACACACATGCACACACACATATGCACACATATGCATGCACACGCACACACACACACACACACACACACACCTTAACTGGAGCCAGCATCACCCCTTCTTTCCAAAAATTACAAGCATCTCTCACAAATTGCATTTATTTTTATTTAAAACATTTTAAGACTGCAGCTTTTATATTCATTCCACATGCACACTTCTAAAATAGAGCCATCATCACATCAACAGGTGCACCATTCATTCGACAAATACCCATTCTTAGAATTTACCAGCAGGAACCCCACAGGTGATGTTTTTTTTCCCACATTTAAACATAATTAAAGTCATCAGTAGGGTAAGTTCACCAATATTAGCAATATTCTGAAAAAATCAAATTATACAATGAAACCCCACTGGATGGATTGTAAACAAAAAACTATAAATCTCAAACAAAACTCCATTTGATTAGACTGGTCACATACTGTATATGGACAGCCCCATTTTGAAAAGGGGACCTTCACAAACAGCTGGGCCATGCGAGAACACACAAATTTAACTTTTCTGCCCCCAAAGATGATAGAACACAACTGCTGCACTATATCCAGCTAGTATTTAATATGCCCTATTTAAACAGTGCCAGCACCAGAGGAAAGCTCAGCTGATATACTTCCCAAACAAAACATTAAAATATACTCATTGTGCTGCACAGTCCACTAATCCAGTCATCCTCTATTTTGAAGAGTGTCCCTTCACAAACTGCAGGACCATGAAGTCTTAAAGTGAATACTTTACTTTTTCTGTCCCCAAAATGACACAGAATAACTGCTATACTTTAGCCAGTCACTATTTAATATGCCTCCCAGAATTCTAACTTGCTGTTTTGTAGCAGAATGCAGAAGATCATGTTTTCTAGTGACCGGAGACCTCTGAGATCCATCCAAACTCCTGTGCAGCACACCAGATTTAAAATGGACGATGCTTCATTCTACCTGTTTTTAAGAATGGTAAATGGGAGAAGCAGTGGGAAGAGAACAGTTTTGCTTAGAGCCAGAGTACCAAAACTGAATGCCTGATGTCACCTTCGGGTCCCGGCTATTTGTACCAATACCAGCATCATCATCATCCACGTTGGTAACATGGACACGACAGCAAGAGCCACTGCTTTTGATGCTGCTGCTTCTAGCAGGCTCTATGTACCACTGCATTAAGATTGCAGATTTGTGTGGGGGAAACACATTAAGCAATGTGAACTGACACTGAAAAAAACCCTCGAAGCATAAAGGCAGAACACACAAAAGAAATTATGCAGTTATATAAGACACCACAGTAATGCACAAAAGTAATAAATTACATGTGGTGTCATGTAAATGTAATTACATCTGCACAAAATCAATAATCACTGGGGAACAGTTACACATCCACTCTGAAGGAACTAGAAGGGGACAGGATCAGATCTGTTACAGTACAGTAGCTTCTTCTTCTTGTCTTTACATTGTTTCTTATAGATTCTACTTGGTAGAAGGTTATTTTCTTTCTTACTACTTCTAAGGGGCTAGCATGGTATTGTTTGGGGCTGTTGGAATTTTGAAACCTGTTTTGGTAGCTACTGTATAAGTGGACTCATTTGTTTGATGTTTCACTGTGTAGCAGGCTGCATTTGTAAAGGCCTATTTCTTCTGATTTAAAACCTATTTGGTGTGATTTAACTGGGGCTATTTCTTTGAATTTGATACCTATATCTTTTAATTTCAAGCCTATTTTGATGTGTAGTTGGTGAAAAAGTTTGAACTGGAGTCCTGTTTCTTTTGGTAGCAAACCTATTTGGGGGGCTTTGAGTAGAATTGTGATTCACTTTTGCTGACTTCACTAGCTGCAAAGTTTAGTGCATAGTGGGGGAAGGGTGCTAATGATCTGACCAGGGGCCTCAGCTACCTGATTGTTCCTAGAAGATTTGGGCTGGTCCACCCCCCAACCCTCACCCACCCACCTCTGGTCCATGATTTCCTTTATACTAGAGGTTCTGACATCACTTCCTCAAATGGGCAAAGGATATGTACCTGTCATAGCAGAAGCAGACATCCAGGAAAGGAACAGCAGCAAGTGAAGAGATGACTTCTATCTCAGTGGAAGGGAAGTAACTGCAAATCTAGGAGCTTTTATTGTTACTTCTTTGCATTGCTATTGCATTGGGGAAAGGTGGAGTAGGAGTTTGAAGAAGGTTGTGCAATAGCTACATAAAGTCTCTTTTTGAGTGTGGATAGGAATATAAAAAGCAGTTGCTCAATCTATCTAAACATGTACAACAAAGGGGGTTAGAGAAATTAAGAAAAGAATGTTTTTCACTGATAGAGGGGGGAGAGGGGAGATTTGGTGGAGTGTTTGGTATCCTTCATCTGGAAGGGTGGGGGGTCACAGGTGGGCAATGACAGTAATGGGTAGGGAGGTAGGCTGCAACAACTGCGGTGCACCAATCTTTCTAAACATTGCCTGGAGTGTGGGAGGATGTTTAGTGTGCAACCACATAGAGAAACTTAGAAAGGAGATCGAGGGTCTGCAGGAGGAACTAAGACAGGCAAGGAAGATTTGGGGTGGGTTTAGCCCAATACTGGAGGAAGGAAGAAGGGGAGATGAGGGAGGGTGATTTAAGCCAACAGTGGTGAGGAGAGGGTCAGAAGAAGGGAAGCAGGGACAAGTGGGCCCAGGCCAGAAAGAACGATTGTCGGGGAAACCAGGTCAGGAAATAAAAGACAAATGGAAGGATAAGATAGGGGCTTGTGAAAGGAGGTGAAGAAGTGGCAAAAGTCTTGGAGTGGAAAGGAGAGAACAGGTTACTATGAAGAGAGAGGGAGCGAGCATTTGTGAAGGGTCTTCAGAAAATGGTTTTGCACTGCAAGAGAGGAAGAAGGCGGAGGATGGAAATGATGAAATTAGAGGAGTAATTGATAAATGCCTGGACCAAACCAGAGTGGGAGAAGTTCTGCTGGGAGAATTGCAACAGGGGCAAAAGGGGAAATAATGTGCAGAAGGAAGAAGAGGAGCTGGAAATGAGAGAGGGAGATGAATGGAAGCAAGCAGGAAGTAAGAGTGGTGGAATCTTAGTGCTGGGGGACTCAGTACTAAGAGGAGTCAGGTGGGGTAGCAAGGGGGAGAGGCACAGTCACATTTGGGTGGAGGCCATGCCAGGAATGACAGCTGAAAGGGTGGGACAATCTGTTCTGAAATATGCTAGAAGGGATAGGGACAAGCCTCATTTAATTATACATCTTGGGATGAATGACTTGGCTGACAAGACAGTAGATATAGTCCACAGGAAGTTTGAGGAACTAGAACAATAATGTTAAGGGGCAGGAAAATCAGTAACTTTTTCAGAGATACTTCCAGTGCCCAAGGCAAGCAAAACAAGAAAGCTGAGAATAGAGGAATTTAATGGATGGCTAAGAACCTGGTGTTGTGCTAAAGGGTATAGGCTGTTAGGGGAGTGGGGAGGGACCTGGGAGGACAGTAGTCTCTATGCCAAGGACGGACTACACTTGAGTGAGGAGGGAAAGAAAGTGTTAAAACAGAGGATGGAGGAGTACATAGAGGAAGTTGGGAATTTAAACTAGGAGCGGGGGATGGCAATTGAGCAAGAGACATGCAGAGACCACAGGTTGGGAAACCATATGATCTTACCCCCCCATAACAGTGACAAGGGACAAATGGCAAGTACTATTGATGATACTAGTAAAGGAGGGCAGGATGGGAGGGGGAAAGGGTGGAATGTGGTTACCCTTAATGCTAGGAGCCTTGGGAGGAAAACTGCAGAGTTACAGGTGCTCATGGCAGAGGGAGAGGTGGACATTGCAGCCATCACAGAAACATGGGCCACCCAATACAATGACTGGGACCTGTCTGTACCAGGGTACAGGTTATTTCATAGGGACAGAGAGATAGGGAAAGGAGGGGGTGTGGCACTATATGTGAAGGAAGGCCTGAAGTGTGTAAGGGAGGAAGAAAAGGAGGGTAGAACGGAGTCACTTTGGATTCAAATCCTGGATTCCAAGAATAGGATTCTTAGAATGGGAGTGGTGCACAGATTGCCATCTCAGACGGAGGAGTTAGACAGGGATCTAGCAGGACAGATCAGGAGGAATTACGAGAAGGGTAGTGTGGTGATTGTGGGGGACTTCAACATGCTAGGAGTGGACTGGAGTACCCCAACAACCAGGAACAGAAGGGAGCAGGTACTGCTGGATGCCTTCCAGGACAGCTTCCTGCTGCAAATGGTCAGTGAACCAACCAGGTTATGGAATGCCCTTGACCTTGTGCTGGCAAATGGGGACTTTGTGAGAGAACTTACAGTGGAGGAACCGCTGTCAGGGAGTGACCAACACTCAGTATGGCTCACATTGGATATGGGCAAGGAAGGAGTGGAATCTGGTACAAGAGTGCTGGACTTCCGGAGAGCCGACTTTGGGAGGATGGGGAAGTGGTAAAAGGATACCTGGCCAGAATTCAATCTAGTATGGACACTAACCAGAGGTGGGAGGTCATAAATCTGGGGATAGTGGAGGCAACCAAAACATGCTGCAAGGCCCAGAGCAAGAAGGCTAGGGCTAAGAAACCAAGCTGGTTGAGCAAGGAGGTCATGGAAAAGGTAAGGAGGAAAAGAGCTTCCTTTAGGAAGCACAAGAAAACAGGGAGAGGGGAGGACAGGGAGCAGTACTTGATGGAATCGAAGGAGGTGACAAGGGCAGTAAGGGGAGCCAAGGCATCTACGGAATTTAGGCTGGCACAAGGCATTAAGAAGGAGGAGAAGGACTTCTTTAGGTACATGAGGGAGAAAAGGAGCTGTAAGGACCACATAGTAAGGATTAGGAAGGAGTGGGGTTGGGTAGAAGTAGGGCGCGACAAGGCAGAAGCACTGAATAAGTACTTCTGCTCAGTATTTACTAAAGAGTAGAGGGGGGTGACACCCAAGAGGGGAGAAATGGCAGAAATGGGGGGAAAGGGTGACAGATGGGAAAATCATAGAGGGCAGAGTTCAGGAGGGTTTGAAGGCACTGAGGGTGGACAAGGCGCCAGGCCCAGATGACATCCATCCCAGGGTACTGAAGGAGCTGGCAGAGGTCCTTGCAGGACCTTTGGCAGACCTATTTAATGCCTCACTACATTCAGGGTGTGTACCTCAGGACTGGAGAATGGCTCATGTGGTGCCCCTCCACAAGAGTGGCCCCAAGGATGAACTGGGAAACTACAGACCAGTGAGCCTCACATCCATCGTTGGTAAGCTAATGGAGACTATCCTGAAGGAGAGGCTGGTGGCCCTCCTATAGGCCAAAGGACTACAGGACAGCAGACAGAATGACTTCATATGGGGCAGATCCTGCCAAACCAACCTGGTGGAGTTCTATGACAGGGTAACTAGGCAACTGGACAGGGGCCATTGAGTGGATGTCCTGTATCTGGACTTCAGAAAGGCATTTGACTCGGTGCCACATGGAAGGCTGGGAAGTAAGTTAGTAGGCACGGAGGCGGGTGCAAAGCTGGTGAGATGGGTAGAAAACTGGCTTCAGGGAAGGCAACAGAGGGTGGTGGTGGGTGGGGAGCTCTCACACTCAATGTTAGTGACGAGCGGTGTTCCACAGGGCTTGGAGTTGGGACCAGTGTTGTTTGGGATATTCATTGCAGACATATCATTGGATATCAAGAGCAAGATCAGTCTGTTTGCTGATGATACCAAGGTAGGAGCAGTGGTGGATGGCCTAGGGGGATGGCAGGGGTTGCAGGATGAGCTGGCAAAGCTTGAAACCTGGTCAGACACCTGGCAACTGGGGTTTAATGGCAAAAAGTGCAAGGTGCTACATTGTGGGATGAAGAACCCAAGGAGGAGTTACCAGCTGGGGGAAGAGCAGCTAGCCCAGACAGAGGAGGAGAAGGATCTGGGTGTGCTCATTACAGGGTCAATGAACAACTCAGCACAATGTAGGAAGGCAGCTGCAAAGGCCAGCAAAATGCTGGGTTGTATTGTAAGGGGTATATCCTTGAGGAGGGAGGAGGTGATTCTGCCACTGTATAGGTCATTAGTTTGACCGCACCTAGAGTACTGCGTGCAGTACTGGCACCCGTATCTGAAGAGGGACATTAAGTTACTGGAGGGGGTGCAGTGCAGGGTGACAAAGATGATCAAGGGGCTGGGGGACTTATCATACGAGAGGAGGCTGAGGGAGTTGAAATTGTACTCACTGGAGGAGAGAAGGGACAGGGGGCACGTGATTGAAACCTTTAAGTACATGAAAGAAATAAACAAGACAGGCACAGAGGGGCTGTTCAAAGTAAAGGAGGGAAGGGCCACCAGGGGCCATGATATGAGACTGGAGGGAGGAAGGTTCAGGGGGGAGATGAGGAGACACTTTTTTACAGAGGGGGTGGTGGCTGGGTGGCTAGCGTTACCTGCAGGAGTGGTATCCAGCAGAACAGTGGACTGTTTCAAAAGTGGATGGCACAGGACAAGGGGGAGGGTTAATGAAGGGGGAGGGTGGAAGGGAGGGGCAGCTGCAGAATAAGGGGTGCTAGCTGCACATTTGAGCAGACTTGATAGACTTCTAGGCCTTTATTTGCTGGCAAATTTCATATGGTTGTACAGCATGTCTACTAAAAAAGAAAACTTTAGTATTCTGCTTTAAATACAGTAAATTTAATGGTCACCAAGATGTGTAGCACAGCCATGTCACAAAATGGTTGCCTTTTTTAAGGCTATTTTCATTATTAAAATGTTGCCACAATAAAATAAAAATACATACACCCTTTTTTTATGCACACTATCTCTTGATCATATTGGCAACAGTACAGAGCACAAATTCTGTATTTTTAATAAATTATGAGTAAAATACAGACCTTATTTAAGTGCACACCAAGTCTGTTGAACACTGTCCACACACCTAGATATATATATATATATATATATATATATATATATATATATTACATATATATATATATATATATATATATATATATATATATATAGGATACATGAAGGCACTCGTGAGATATCCAGATCTCACTCTGCAGGAGTCACAATATTTGCCATAGCACATGATCTGCACATCATGTATTCGATTTATACAATAGGGCTAGGAGTTTCAGAAGTATTGTTATGTTGTCTTGTGTTCTGTTCCTGCTTATGTGTTTGCTCATTCTGTGTATGAGTTTTTCTGAATGGGCTGGCAGTGTTATAAACTCTGGGAAACAGATGAGTGTGTTTTGCTATGCTAAATGAGTTAGTTTTAGGTAGGAGTGAGAAACAGACTATTTTGTGAAGCTGTATTCTTTAGAAGTCTGGCTGCAGTCAAGCTGAGAGTATCACAGTAATTGTAATGGGCTGAGAGTCAGACTTTGATGAACAAGTGAGAGTGCTTTTCAGTGGTAATTGAATTATCTGCAGGCAGCAGTGAGGAACAGACTGTTCTGTGAAGCTGTGCTCTTTAGAATTCTGGCTGCAGTCAAGTTGAGATTATCACAGTAATAAGCTGGAAGTTAGAGTGGGGAATAGGTGTGTTTTGCAATGCTAACTGAGTTAGCTGTAGGCAGCAGTGATACCTCTCATGTAGTTCTGCATTTGTGTCCATGGTAACAGCACAGGTGTTTCTTGCATGCTGAGGGGAAAACTGCCTAGAGTGATGATATCAGTGACCTTTGTGTGACCTGTGTGTGTAAATGGCTGATATTATCACAGTAGAGCAGAGGGTAAAAATATCACACTACAGCGGATGATACACTGTTTTATCACACTCACCCCTATTGTAGAAATATATATATATATATATATATATATATATATATATATATATATATATATATGTACATATACACATAGGGGATACATGATGGGCAGGATTGGGATATGGAAAATATTCTCACTCCTGCAGAATGAGGTCTGGATACTCACGAGTGATGAATGCACAAGTGAGAGTGTCCAGAGCTTACTCTGCAGGACTGAGAATATTTTCAATACACCACAATCTGCACATCATGTGTGTGATTTATACAATGGGGTGGGAGCTTTAGAAATTTTATTTTTTTGGTGTTCTTTTTCTATTTCTGTGTGCTATCTGCTCTTTCAGTGTGTGGTGTGAGGGTGTGTGTGAGTTTTTCTGAACTGACAGGGAGTCTGAGAAACACAATGGCACACAGGTGTGTGTCTTTTGTAGTGCTAAATAAGTAAGTCACAGGTAGCACTGAGAAAGAGAAACTGCTTTGTGAAGGAGTTCCATTTAGAATGCAGGCTGTTGTGAAACTCAGATTAGCACAGTAATGGGCTGTGAGTCTCAGAAACAGTATGGGACACAGGTGAGTGTCTTTTGCAATGCTAATTGAGTAAGTTGCAGACTTCAGTGAGAAAGAGAAACTGTTTTGTGAAGCAGCTTCATTTAGAATGCAGGATTTAGTGAGTGAGTAGTGACATCAGCATAGTATGGATAAATGGAATTTATCTTACTCTGCTGTCATTGGCATTTATCTCACTGCAGTGAGAATATTTCCTTTCATTACACTGGAATAGTTCTCACCCCATTATATAAATATTATATATATATATATATATATATATATATATATATATATATATATATATATTATGGTAGCACTACCATAGGGTTGAGTAGCACTTTTAAGGTTAAAGGGTCAAAATTTACACCTTAATAACTTTGCCACCATTCAACAGATTTGCCTGAAATTTGGAATGCACAATCAAGAACCATACATCTTGGGATCTGCCAGCTTTCGTTCTGGTTAGATATATGGCTGTGGAGTTATTAAGTCAGATCTGCACATGCATTTATGCTTTCTGGTGAATTCTTTGCTCTCGCCTACAGGTCGCACGGTTTGTGCAAGCAGTCCAAAAACTTCAGGGAATGTATGGCCAGGGTGCCCGGTGTGCCTTTCAAAGATTTCATGAAAAAATATTAAACGATTCAAAAGTTATTAAAAAAACAAGTTCCCATTATAAGTCAATGGGAAAAGTTAACAAAAAGTTCAAAAGTGTCTCAAATGCAGTTTTTACTTTCGCAAATGGCCCTTTTACTTTCTCAAATCCACCATTTTGTTTTCAGTTGGTGATCAGAAAAACCCTTGCCATTTAAATTTGGGACCCTCTAGCAACCTAATCCTTTTGGTATTCACCTGAGGATGCTAGGCATGTCTTTATTTGGGGGTAAAACACCCCAGAAATATGTTTTTTAAATTTCTGGAAAAAGTACTTTTGCAAAGTACTTTTGCACTTGCGACAGTTTCGAATGAATTTGCAAAAGCTTTCGCAAAGTTCAACAATACTTTTCAAGACTATGGACAAAATGACAGGAGTTCTTTGTCACCCTGCTGTAAAAGAACCATTTGGTCTTTTGGCAGAAATTTAGAGGGAAGGCAGCCAACATCTCACAGATGTGCCTTTTGGTGGTTTGGTGAAAAACTATTGCATGGCTGCCAAGTTATGGTAGTCTGAAGTTGACATTTTTTCCCATAGACTAACATGGTAACATACGCTGCACCTTTCGAGGCTCGTATCTCGAAAACGGTGTGAGATAAGGAATTTTCGTCACGAGTATGTGTAGCCCATGGCATCAGTTAGAGTTGTTCCACAGCGACAAAAGTGAGGCAATTTGGTGTTAGGGTTGAAACTCTCCTTGGACCTCTCCAGCCCATCCCCCCAGCTGGCATTGGGGTGTGCGTTGGAGTTGTCGGTCCTAACTCTCACACCATTGTCCTATTCCTCAGCTTCTTTACCCATGTGATGGGGTGAGAGTTAGGGCCGACGACCCTGATGCACACCCCAGTGAGGGGTCCAAGGGGAGTTTTAACCCTAACACCAAATTTCCTCACTTTTGTTGCTGTGGAGTAACCCTAACTGATGCATTAAATAGTTTTTTGCCTCTAATATATATATATATATATATATATATATATATATATATATACATTCACTGCAAAAACTTTGTCTAATGCATCAGTTAGCATTAAAGTGACAAAAGTGGGGAAATGAGATGATGGGTTTGAGCCCCGAACCTCAGCACCACCTTACCACCCCATCTACCAGAGACCAACATATGCCAGGGTATGCCATGAGGCCACAAGGCCCAACTCTCACCCCATTCCTTGAGTAAACAGGTTTGCATGCTACAGTAAAGGAGAATGGGGTGAGAGTTAAGCCTCATGACCCCATGGCACACCCAGGTGTCTGTCGGTATTTGGCAGTTTAAGGGCTCAACCCTAGTGTCTCATTTCCCCACTTTTGTTACTTAAACACTAACTGATGTATTAAAGTTTTTTTGCAATGAATATATATATATATATATATATATATATATATATTATAGTGACGCAGTCGCTGCACTCTAGTTAGGGTTCAGTGGTCACTTACATACTAAAGTCAAAGGTTTGGACGTTAATAACTTTGGACCTGTTGAACAGATTTTCCTGAAATTTGGAAAGTGCAGTGAGGCATGGTAGATCTCTTGATTTGCCAAATTGCATTTTGGTCAGACTTATGGTCTTTGCGTATGAAAAAGCTGCTAAATGCAAAATTATCCATTTTTGGAGGCAGAGTTTGGGATTTTGGATGTGGCCCTGTATGGCTGTTCTGTGACATGCTGCTCTGTGAGATGGCTTGTTTGAAAGAGCTTTGGTAGCCGAACATGCTGTTTTTTGTTTGGTGAAAAAATATTAAGGCATTCAAAAGTTATGACACTTTTAAGTTCCCATTGTAAGTCAGTGGGAAAATTTATATGTATATTTTGCAAACAAAGAATGGGGTTCTGGCCATCTGGTCCCACCTGGTGATCAAAGAATTTGCAGCCTCACTGTTCAAGAATCTTTGTCCCCAAGGATTTAAAAAATTCTTTGATCATGAGGTCCGCCATCTTGTTTTTGATTTTCCGATTGGAAAAAGCACAAATATCTCGGCTTAGGGGTCACATCTGAAGTAAAACTTGGATGGGATTTACTCAGAGGACCCCAATCTATCGAGCCATGCCTTTGGTTTGATTGACATCAGTCTAAAAATAGAGTTCTGAGCTTTTAAAATCTTAGTTCGTGGCTCACTAACAATCTTTGATCGCGAACATGCAAATTCTTTGATTCGAGATTCTTTGATCGCGATCGTGCATCGCGAGTGAGGGATGAGATGGCCAGATTTTAAAATGTTTTTTCTTAGCCCAGGGGTGCCCTAGAAACTTAAATGAGGATGGGTTTTGCTCAGGGGGCTTCGTTCTGCCCCATCTGAATAAAAAAATTATGTTTTACATATCCCTGGTAATCTAGTGCCCCCCATCATGATAACATATATAACGATATCTAGAGGCCCCCCAATGTTCATAAATATTGTTTTTTTTATATCCCTGGTAGTCTAGTGGCCCCCTCGATGTGCATAAAATAATAATTGTTGTTCATATCCTTGGTAATCTAGAGCTCCCCCCATAATAAAATATGTAACTATCTGCAAGTTCCTGGTAGTCTAGTGGCCCCCCAGATCTGTATTACATTATAATTATTTTTCATATCCCTGGTAGTCTAGCAGCCCCCCTCCATCATAATAAAATACATAAGGATTTCCAATTTCCTGGTAGTCTAGTGGTCCTCCACCCAGCCGTGCCAGCCCACCCAGCACCCCCCACCCTTCCCCAGTCGGCGACTGGCACAGCCCACCTCTCACTTCCATGGCCAGCCACCAACTGTGTGTATTACAAGTGCTAATGCACCACTTCAGCTTGTTTACACATGGGATGGGGTGAGAGCTAGGGACGATGACCCCGACACACACCCTGATGCCTGTTGGTGGGGGCGGGCTGGGGATGAGGTGCAAGTGTGAATCCTAAAATTGAATTTCCTCACTTTTTCACTGTAGAAGAACCCTAACTGATGCATTAATGAAGTTTTTTGCATATAAAAATATATATATATATATATATATATATATATATATATATATATTCTTTACAAAAAAATCATTACTGTATCAGTGGGAGTATTCTAATGACAAAAGCAGAAATGAGGCATTAGGAGTTTCCAGCACTAATGCCCCCAGGTCCCCATCCCCACCCTCCACCCTCCACACACCAGCAGGTGTTGGGGTGTGCCATGAGATCATCAAGCCTAACTTTCACCCCACTGTCCTATATTATAGCATGTAAGCCTGTACACATGGAATGGGGTGAGAGTTAGGCCTGACAACCACATGGCACACCCTGACACCTGTTGGTGTGTGGAGGGTGGGGGATGTGGGTGGGTGGTAGGGGTGAGAACCCTGGGGATGGTTCATTAGGATTGGAAACCCTAATGCCTCATTATCCTGCTTTTGATGCTGTGGTGTTCACCCTAACTGATGCATTAATGAAGTTTTTTTTGCAAAGAATTCCTCTTCATTTTCAGATAGTATAATTGTATCCTCATTTTACTGTGGGAGAGCAGGGTTCTTTGGACCCTGCACTCCCATTCCTCCATCCAGGTAGTACAACAGTGTCTATATGTATTCCCATCCCTCCATCCAGATAGTACAATAGTGTCCATATGTCATGGTGGGAGCACAGGGTCCACATCCCTCCATCCAGATAGTACAACGGTGTCCATATGTCACAGTGGGAGTTCCAATCAGATAGTACAGCTGTCTGTACAGTATGTCATGGTGGGAGCACAAGGTCCTTCAGACCCTGCACTCCCACCCACCATCCAGATAGAACAACAGTGTCTATATGTCAAGCTGGGAGCGCAGGGTACTTTGGACCCTGTGCTCCCATCCCTCCATCAAGATAGTGTAACAGTATCCATATGTCACAGTGGGAATGCAGGGTCCTTTGGATCCTGTGCTCTCATCCCTCCACAGATGCACATATGCATGCAGCTGTGGGAATACAGGGGTCTCTGGCCCCTGCTCTTCCACACATTAAGTTACAAGCAACAGTCATAACTGTGACATATATAAATAATTGTCACCCCAACTGTTCAACATGACATTCTTATACCTCACCGAATGTACCCAGTACAGAAAACTTTCAAATCCCTGTTGAAATGTAATTCTGTGCAACTGTAATGCTGTTTTTGCGCCACAGGTAAGTAAAACATTTTTGACAGGATTTCAAAAATGACAGCTGTACTGTTCATGAGGTGGTGTGTAGAAATGGTAATGTTAAAATTCTGGAGTGAAAATATGAAAAACTGGCCAAGTTACAAGTGTGCTTAGAAACTGCATAATGCACGCTCGTAATGTGATCATTGTTTGGAATTTTTTCACCAAATTTTCTATGTAGGCTGTTTGGGACCTCTCCTCATGAACAGTGCAACAGTTAGTTTGTTAATCAGTCCCAGATGCTGAGTTCGCACAGCGACTGTGCCATTCTGTGCCACAGGTGCGAAAACATGTTCCAGGCAGGATGTGCAAAATGACAGCTGTACTGTTCATAAGGAATTGTACAAAAATGGCAATGCTGAAAATCTGAAATGAAAATATAAAAAAATTGGTAAAGTTACGAGCATGTGTAGAAATTGTGCAACACACACTCGTAATGCCATCAATTTGGGGAATTTTTGCACTAAATTTGTAACATGGGTTTTGGGACCCCCACCTCATGAACAGTGGCACTGTCATTTTGTAAATTGGTCCCAAAAGGTGATTCCGTGCAGTGACCAAAAAAAAAATCACCTTTCAGGAAGGAGCAACAAAATGACAGTGCCAATGTTCATGAGGTGGGGTCCCAAGAACCCCATGTTGAAAATTTGGTACAAAAATTCCTAAAATTAGCTGAGATATCAACATAAGTTGAACCCCCCCCATAGACTCCCATTATACAACTTACCTTTGATTCTTCAGTTTGTGGTTGGGCTTTGAAGAGTGCAGGCGTGTTTCCGGTCTGAAGAAGATGGCAGCTCTGAGCTCCGGAGGTAAGTATAGGATAAGAGGGTGGTGCACAGAGAGATGGTGGGGATGGGGAGTAGGGACTGGGGAAACAACGACGGACCATTTTCTTTATTACAGGTTTGTTAAAAATTAAAACAATACATTGGGGCAGTTTTCTTTATTCACAGGTAAAAAAAAAATATGGGCACACTGCAGTGGGCTCCCAGTGTGCCACATACGTTGGGGGGGATCGTGATGCTGACAGGAGGATTGGGCACCCCTGTCGGCAATAAACGTGGGCTGGGGGCATTCAACACTGGGAGTGGGCATCCCTGTGTTGGAAAGTTTAAAAAAAAAAAGGAACTGTGTCTTGGCACACTGGGGTTCCCAGTGTGCCACAATGCTGGGGGGATACACACCGACAGAAGGATTGAACACCCCAGTGTCGATATGAAACAGAAGTTTGGGGGAAGGGGAAAACTAGTCTGATGCAGCATCCTGCATCAAAATTATCACAAATTTCAATGCAGGTTTCAGCATTGAAGAAAAGACATCGGAGGATGGTTTTCTTTTTTTCACAGGCTTTTAAATAATGTAGGGCACACTGGGGTGGGCTCCTAGTGTGCCAAATAAGTGTGTGTGTGTGTGTGTGTGTGTGTCAGCTGGGGATACATACTGACACAGGGAATGGGCACTCCGTGTCGATGTGAACAAAATGGGTCTTCCTGGACTCTGCAGCCGGCAGCATGAGTTCCAGCTCCAGCTGCAGAAGTCAAGAAAATACCACTTTTCTCATACAGAGAATGGCCTACAAGCTGTTCTCTGTATAAGCTGCCGCCCGACAAAAAAACTTGTTTAAGTTCAGCTGACAACAAAAAAACCCCATCAGAATACACCGCTTTAGCCGTGTTCTGATTTATTTATTTTTCTTCAAAATATTTGTTACGTCAGCATCCTTGCTAAATGGCAAACCAGATGGCGGACGCAACACAGTTCAATCGATCGAACCTCTGTGAACTGCATGCACAATACCAGCCTTCTTTGCAAAAAGAAGCTGGTATTGTGCTCACAGTATTCATATTTTGTGCACAATAGCAGCCTTCTTTGCAAAAAGAAGCTGGCATTTTGCACACAGTACTGTATGGTGTGAAAAATTATATTTTTCATGCCTGACATATATATTTTCCCATAGGAAAAAAATGGGAACATTTAAAATGTCATAACTTTTGAACAGATTAATATTTTTTCACCAAATCTTCAAAAGGCACATCTGTGACCCAAAGAATTTATACCCTGAAAATTTAAGACAACGACATAAAGCCATTTCTGAGATCTAACTGTAGAAAGAAGTGTCAAAAACCCCAAATTGTTCTGTTTTTTTCAATACTTTATATCTCAGAAACCACTCAGTGGATTACCACATTATTTAGCAGGTCATGAGACCTTCTACTAGAGATTATGCATGCTAAGTCACATGCACATCTGTTGAATGGCTCCAAAGTTATTAAGCTTCAAAGTTTGGACTTTAACATTGAAGTCCAGTTTCACCCTAACTATTCTGGTGCGACCACGCCAGTAGAAAATATATCTTTATCTATCTATCTATCTATCTATCTATCTATCTATCTATCTATCTATCTATCTATCTATCTATCTATCTATCTGTCTGTATACCTCTGTCTCTCTCTATATATATTTATATCTCTTTCTCTCTGTTTATATTATAGGACGTGGTCACACCCCTATAGCTAGGGGTCAACCTTCACTTCTATGTTAAACTTGAAATTTTGTAGTTTAATAACTTTGCAACCATTCAAGTGATTTACATAAAATTATGGATGCACCATCAAAGACCAAAAATCTCTCTCTTTTTTTTTTACTCAAATTTTATTTCATACATCACTTGTACAGCTCTTACATACAGTTGTCTCAAGACACATACTTGTAAATTCATTCATAATACAGTACTTCTTTTTGCATCTAGCTTTTCATCATCTTATCACGTCTAGAAGTAAAGATACAATGTACTATTGAGAAGGGGTGATCTTGCCTCACCACCTTCTCTTCAGATTTACATTTGTTTTCCCGCTGAAGCTCCCTTATGTTTATATTGAGGTGTACATTTCCTTAAGAATCCCAAGTGTCTTCTAGCAGAGAGTAACACTCACCATTCCCCCAGATGTTACTCAGCACAGCTTTAACAAAAATAAGCTAAGCAGGTTTCATAATTCATACACTATGTTATAATACGAATATCAAGGGCAAGGCCTTCTTAACAAACAACTTAACTGGAGTCTTATAACTCTTTAGGGAGACTCTGTCAGGCAAACAGCATTAGAAAGACCCATGCAGTGGTCTGGGAGCTAAGCTAGATCAGCCTGGGGATTGTTGCAAGTCCATAGTATCCAAACCCACCTGGGTACCCTGGGTCTTAACTGTCATTCTTCATACACTGAGCCTTTACTTAGGCACTCAGATTCAAGGATCGGTCTGGCTATGTGGCTAATCTCCCATATGCCTTGTGTTACTCCATATTGGGAACAGCTTTGGGCTCCTCCCCAACCCAAACCCTCCATAGTTCATTATGCTTCTCTTCTGTCAGCTTAAGCTTGGCCATCAGACCTTCCATTTGTCTAAGGTTCTCTACCCGGGTTCTCCAGGACCCTAGATCTGGTGGGGTTGGTGTAAGCCATCTAGATGTGATCACCTTTAGTGCTGCTAGGCATAGCTACCTGAACAAGGACTGCTACTTATTCCCTTTAATTTTCTAATATTTACCCCGAGGACAAGAGAGTCAAAGGAGAAAGGGATATGGACCCCCCCAAAATGCAATGAGGGCTTGATTCACCCCCTTCCAAAACCCCACCACTACCGGCCATGTCCAGAAGTCATAGGAGTGCGTGCCTACCTGGCCACAACCTCTCCAACACATATCCATATTCCCCATTTGGAAATGCTATGTAACAGAGGGTGTGTGGAAGAATTTGGTGAGACATTTCCAACAAAATTCTCTCCAGGTAGGGGATGCCGCAGTGCACCATCCTCTCTTCCATGTTTCCTGCCAACTCTGGGCAGGGAGCGGTGTGACCCTAGTTCCTTCTCCCATTTGTCCTTAAGACTTCAAAAGTGAGCACTGGACCCCCTTGTAAGGCCTTATAACCTCTTGATATAATTTTCCTTTGTTCTGTTAGTCTGGCCGTCCAGTACATGAAGTTCTCCAGGCCAGTCGAATCCCTTGTGATCATTGGTACTAAGTTGTTCACTAATATATAGTGTCTGACTTGTAAATACCTATAGAAATCTGTCCTTTCCAAGTGGTATTTTTGCCTTACCTGTTTAAAGGACATGAAGGTGTTCCCTTGAAATAGGTTGTGAAACTGAACCAAGGATCAGCCATTCCAGGCTCCAAACCCTGGGTCTGACTGGGCAAGAGGAAAGTTCAGGCCTCCAAGAATGGATGTCAAGGGGCCTATTCCCTCTGGTGTTTGTGCCACCCTCCTGGCCTCAATCAGGGCTCTAAGAGTGTGCCTTGTCCAGGGGTTTTTAACTGACTTCCAAGTTCTGGGTGTGATTGGGGTGTGGGACAGGGAGGTCATCGAGAATTCCCCAGAGTGGTATCTCTCTATACCTTGCCAACTATCCTCTGCCTCAAGTTTCAACAAAGAAATGATCAAGGCCATTTGGGCCACTAGGTAGTACTGCTTAGGATCTGGGTAAGTGAGCCCTCCTAGTTCTCTAGGCTGAGAGAAGAGCTCCGATGTCAACCTCTTCCTCCTGCCCTGCCAGATGAATTTTGACAGAGTGCCTAACACCTCCTTCCAGAATCCCTCCAGGATCCCTATAGGTAGAGCCTGGAACAGGAACATAAACCAGAGTAAATCATTCATTTGTATTGTCTCCACCCTTCCTTCCAGAGAAAGTGGAAGCAGCTTCCATCTTGTGATGTTTGCCGTTATCTCTTTCCAGTTTTCTGTAGTTCAGTTCAACCAGGATAGTTACCCATGGGGAAACCCTAATCCCTAGATAGCTCACCATATTAGCTTTAACCCACTTGTTGGGAACTCCTTTAGGACATCTCTGGGGACTGTTCCCACTAACCTTAATGCCTCAGATTTGTCTTGATTTATTTTGTACCCTGATACCAGGCCATACTCTCCAAGTTCTCTTTTCAACACCAGGAGAAAAGTTTTGGGAGAAGTGCTGTAGAATAGTGGGTCATCTGAGTATAGAAAAATGTTATGTTCCCTTCCCTCACTTTTATGCTCCTAACCTCATTTGAGGCTCTAATCCTCACCACTAGTGGCTCAATGCACAGGGCAAATAGCAATGGGGACAGAGGGCATCCCTGTCTGGTCCCCCTTGTGAGACGAAACCTCTCCGTCCTATATCCATTGGCCCTTACCACAGCCTGGGGGGCCGCATAAAGGGCCTCCACTCCTTTCCTAAATTTAGGGCTAAGCCCCATCTCCGACAGGGTGCAATGGGAAAAAACCCAGTTCACCCTGTTGAAGGCATTCTCTGTGTCCGTGAATATAGCCAGGGCACAACTATTGACTGTCTGCTGATGGGTTGTCAGGTTCAACAGACATTTAATATTATCAGGTAGGAGCCTTCCATTAATGAATCCCACCTGGTCTTGATGGACCAGGCTTCCCATCACCCTTTCTAGCTTTTTAGTTAACAATGAGGTGTATATTTTATGGTCAACATTCAACACTGAGATAGGTCAGTATGACCCACATGCTGTCAGATCCTTACCCTCTTTGTGAATTACTATACTCTGAGTGTGCTTCCAGCTCAGTGGCATTTTCCCTTCTTGCTGGATCTCCCTGCCCACTTTACCCAAGAGTGGGGCCAAAAGGTCCTTGAATGATTTGTATAACTCTGCTGCTATACCATCTGAGCCTGGGACTTTGCCCACCTTTAAGGCCTGAATGCTCATATGGATCTCCTCATCCCCAATTGGGGCATCTAGGGAGTCCCTCTCTTCCTGGGTTAGTGTCTGCATTTTGGTCTTTTTAAAGAAACCTTCCGTCTTATCCTGGTAGTCTGCTATGTGGTCCTATGTATATAAGGATCTATAAAACTCTTTAAATTGGTTGGCAATACCTTCTGGGTTGGACGCCCACCCATTTTGTGAGGTTTGAATCTTAAGAATGTTCCTTGCGGCAGCCTCCCTTCGAAATTGCCATGCTAGCAGCTTACCTGCCCTTCCCCCGATTCATAGTACCTTTGTATAGAGTATCGCAACTGTCCCTCTATTTTATCAGCTAAGATTTTGTTGAGTTCCTGTCTTGTAGAATCCAATTCATTTTTGACTTCCAGATTTAGGGCTATCTTGTGGTCTACTTCAAGATCCCACAACTTAGCCTCCAGGTTGTCAATCTGTCTCTGATTTTGTTTTTTAAGTTGGGAGGCGTACTGTATGACCTTCCCAGTGAGAATGGCCTTCAGTCCGTTCCACCACATAGCTGCAATGGTATCTTGGGCCCGGTTGTTACTAGAGTATTCCTCTACCACCCCCTGAACAAGGACTGCTGAACAAGGGCTTCCTTAGAGTCAGCTTTATTTAGGAGGGAAACATTTAGTCTCCAGGAGGAATTCCTCATCCCAGATGTCAGGGAGATTCTCAAGATAACCATTCCATGGTCTGATAAAGTTCTGGTCTGAATTTTAGCCTCTTCTACTCTATGTACCCACTCTCTTGGTACTAGTATAAGATCATTTCTAGAATAGGCATTGTGAGGGACTGACCAGCATGAGTAATCTCTTACTCTGGGGTTTAGGTAGTGCCATATGTCCATCAAACCCAGGTCTCTCATAAGTCTAGTCAAAGTTTTGGGTGCTCGAGAGGGCAGGCCTTGTCTAGTGCCTGACCTATCCATTGAGGGTTTTATAATGAGATTGAAGTTCTCTTCTACTTTTGTTAATTCTCCTGGAGGGGCATCACCCTTCAGGAGTGCCTTTTGCAGAAAAACGTGGTTGTCAGGATCCAGATTCAGTAGAGTGAATGGCTGATCCCTGTATTTGCCCCTTATTATAATGAACCTTCCCTCCTCATCCATCTCACTAGTTTCTAGTTGAAAAGGTCAATCCTTATGTATTAAGATGGCCACGCCTCGTCTGTGGGGATGAGCTAAATAGGAGGATAAGAAAACCTGGCCCCACCCATGCCCGCTTCAGCTTGTCACTCTCCTTCTAGTTTTAGTGAGTCTCCTGTAGAAGAGCAATCTCTGCTTTGGCTTGCCTAAGCTCATTAAGGACTCTTTTTCTTTTGATTGGACTTCTCAGTCCCCTAACTTTGGATGTTATTATTACTCCTTCCAGCATGTTAAAAGCAAAACTCCCTCCCCTGCATAGCTACTGTACCCCCAAGTCTCCCAATTCCTCACCAAACAGTAACAATATCCACAAAATGCATAACTTACAGTTTTGAACATTAGTCTTCCAGTGTTTCCAAAGCACCCAGCCAACTTTGTTGATGGTATCCAGTCCACTGGGTATGGCCCTTTAGTTTTGGGCCATGCACTCCCTTTGCACTTTTGGGGTAACTGGCTCTTCATAGTCACCAAACCCACTATAGTCCATTGCCTACTCTCCAATGACATCATACCATGAGCCCTCATACCTTCTAGTGGCTCAATCATGTTGAGGTTTATGTGTCTCCTTCCCGTTGTCCCCCCCCGGAGTAGTTGTCTATTGGGGGGTGATGAGAGGTGATATCTCATCTCTGCTTCATGCATCAGGTGTCGTAGGAGACCTTAGCTCCCTCCCCGGTACTTCATTATTATCTCATCTCATTTGTGAGAAGTGAAGTCTCCCGACCCGAAATGCACCAAGTTCCTTATTTTCCCCCATTCAGCTTTGAAGGTCTTCCTAGGGGTATGACTCATACATCTGTTTAACTGGCATCTAAAATCACTGAGGGTAATAGCTGGAATCTACTTCCTGTTCTCAGGCTCAGTGCCCCCACCTTCAGAGCGTCTGAGCAGCAGCAAAAATTTGTAGACTCCTCTACAGCTCAGGGAGAGGTGGTGGACCCTGAGCTACCCCTGACCTAAGGTGGAGTCACTCCAGTGGAATCGCCAGGCTGTTATCTGATGAAGAATGGGGCGGGATGACAAACAGCATCTCCGCCCCCCCCTCCATTCGGTTATTGGAATTTCTCTCTCCGGTGATACCTCCTTTTCCCTCCTCCAGATTTCATCCCAACACTCCCACAGCATATGCCTCTGCCTGCAGAATGTAGAAAATCTGAAAAGACACATCTCTAAGTTCCACCACGTTAGATCATGAGTCTGATAGACCTTGGCACTCCGCCTCCCTGCCCTCCCCCCCAGCAACCATAGTAAATTATTCTCCCTCTTAATTCTCTCCATAAGGAGAGGTCAACTTTATCAAAATCAGTGAAACCAGCTCTCTATGCGGTACTATTATTTATATGCATTTTTACTAAGTTAGTCAATAAAGTCAGACTTGTCGCCATCAAAGGATACTGCCCAGGCTTCTTAGGTCTCTGTTAGTTCACCAGGCTCCTCTCTATGCATCGCAGAGGCTCCAATTTCACTGTCTAGGCTTGTTCTTCTTCAGGTCGGCTGTCTGGAATCTTATCCAATATTTCTCTTCTTTGGGTGCTGCTCACCTGCCATTGCTCCGTTTCTCTCCATTTGATCTCCAGCTTAGATGACTCCGGTCTTCTCAGAAGATTCTGTGGCACCTTCAGTTCAATCAGAGTTGGTCGTGCATCTGCCAGTGATCAGAAGAATGTGGGGCCCTTAGGCAGGAAAATCTTCAGCTGGACCAGGACAATGAGTTGCATTTTAATGCTTTTGGATGCCAAAAATGTTTTGATTTCTAGGAGAGCTTTCCTTTTTTGTTGGGTGTATGGCATGAAGTCATGGTCAAAGAACAGGCAGGTGTCTCCAAATAGCACTGTCTTCTTGGCCCAGGCCACCTTGACCACTGTTCAGCTCCTTTGCCAGAACTCTATGGGCCCGGACTATGTTGAGCAGCTGTTCCTTAGGTAGAACCAACAGCTCTTTTAGGAAGCTTTTCCAGGAAGGATTCCATATGTTCCCCCTGTTCAGTGTCTTCTGTAACTCCATAAATACAAATATTGTCCCTTTGGGACTGAAGCTCCAGGTCATCAAGCTTCTCCAGTTATTTCTTGTCCCATTCAAGGAGGTATTGGATCACTTTCTCAGGCTACTGCACCTTCGTGTTAATCTCCGAGAGGCCTGCTTCCAACTCTTCCACTTGCTGTGTCACTCCCAATATCTCAGCTTTTGTTTCCAGGACCGTCTGTTCCATTTTTTGCATCGTGCCATTTGTTTTCTGCAGCTCCTAGCAGAGTTTGTTTCAATTGTTTAACCAGGAGTGGCACACTAAGCTGAAAGCTTGTTTACAGGTGTGACCTGGGAGCACAGGGAAGTTAAGTGACTTGCTCAGGGTCACACAGTATGCCAGTGGGGGCTCTGGGATTCAAACCCAGGTCTCCAGATTTGCAGCTCAGAGCCTTAAACCACTGCACAATACTGCCTTCCTAGCCTAGAGTAGCCACAAAGTGATTGTAAAGTTTTCCTTCCCTTCATCCTCTGACTGTATTGCTGGGGAGGTGGATCGGTCTGTGGCCTTGTTCTTTGCAGTTGGCCTAACCTCCCATGAGTCTGGAGCTGGGGCCAGCTTTAGATACTCGAACAGGTTCTCTTTCATGTGACCTTTTGGTGGCCTTTCAGTATGTCTGGTGCTTAACATTTTGTTCGCTGGAGGGGAACTGCCGATGAATACCAGAAACCACAATATTTAAGTGATTCAATCTCTCGGTGGTCAGAACTCTGTTAGCTAGCTTCTCATCGAGAAGGAGGTGGAACTAGAAGTCGATCAAAGATCTCTTGATGTGGCAGGTTCTGCTCTGGCCAGATTGTGGAGCATAAACAAATGTGAAAATTACTGTTTTGTTGTAAAATTCTTTGTCTCACCGCTGTACAAAAATGGTGTTGAATTTTGGTCTTACATGTTTGCAATACAAAGGTTTTAGACCACAGATGTGCCTTTTGAAGATCTGGTGAAAATATCAGTTTGTTACAAAGTTATTAAAACTTAAGTTTCCCATTATTTCCTATGGGACCAGTTAAATGTCGCGCTCGAAAAAGGATCCTTTATTGCAAATGAGAAATCCTTTTTCACAAATACGGGAACTTTTGCTGCAAATGTGAAATCTTTTTCCATGCTTCCACCATCTTGTTTTCAGTTAGCAGTGACAACAAAATTAAATAGCAAAAAAAAAAAAATACAGCGCTTTAGTATACACCAACAGTTGTGGTTACCTAATTGGGACCCCTACAATCTGATTCTAGGGTTACTTTTCGATAGCTTAAATAAAAATGTGTTTGTTTTTTAACATGCCTAAATTATTTTTTGCAAATTTCTGAAAAGAAATTGTGAAACAGGATCCTTTGTTGCAATTTGCAAAAAAGGATGTTCTTTTTCTGCAAACTGCAAAAAAAAAAAAAGGAACCGTGGGAAAGGATTCTCTTTTGAACTTTGTGAAAAAGGAATTTTAAGAGAGCTGTTTCTTTGTCACTCCACAGTGAATAAACGGTTTGTGATTTTGGTCTGAAATTTTCAGGGTACAATGGACTTGCCCCACATGTGTGCGTTTTGCTGATTTGGTGAAAAGATATTTGCTCTGGAGTTCTGCGGGTTTAAATTTTGCTTAGTTTACAACAGGATAACATTGTAATGTGAGGTGTGCATAGTCATTTCTGTGTCACTATGCTGTGAAAAAATAGTTAGCAATTTTGCTCTGAAATTTTCTGGGTACAAAGGGCTTGCCACACCAATGTGCCTTGTGCTGGTTTTGTGAAAATGTAATCATTTGGTTTCGAGTTACACAGGTTTAAAATGTTGCTGTATTTTCTTTAGCATAACATTGCAATCTGAGGTGTGTCTTATGCGCTGCACACTATTGGATGGGAATGCAGGGTTCCCAGGCCCTGTACTCCCACAGGCAAATAAGGATACCAGTACACTATCTCAAAAATTATGGGCCCTGCGCTCCCACAAGCAAATATGGATACCGTTATGAACTGATGCGATTACAATATCTCAAAAATTATGGATGGATGGCACTGTGTGCTCCCACATGCAAATGAGAATACCATTATTGAGTGATGGAAGCACAGGCCTTATGGATGGATGACAGCACAGGGCCCTCCAGGACCAGTGCTCCCACATACAGATATGCATACCATTACAGAGTGATGGGGGCCTGCACTCCCACAGGGAAATAAAGATACAATTACGATCTCTCAAAAATTATGGATGGATGGTATGCTCAGACAAGCAAATAAGGCTACAATTATACTATCTCAAAAAGTAAGGAAATTCATAGCAAAAAACATCATTAATTCATCATGTAGGGCTCATATTAAAGCAACAGTAGCATGGAAATGCAGTGTTAGGGTTTCCAACCCTAAGTCTACATCCCCCCCCCGGAAGCAGTGGAAGGGGAAAAGCAACACAACCAAGAGGAGACCACCATCATCAGGTAAGACAAACATACAACTCTCTGAACATAACACAAGAGACATCCTTCATCATGGTCTACCAGCTGTATGTGGTCTGCTGCCATGCCAGTATCTTAGGGGAAGACCCACATGCTGGGCACCATGGGGGAGGGGGCCCCTGCATGCACTGCACCCCAAAGTGCTCCCTATACACCTACTGGGAAGCTGATGAAATGGATAGGAGTGGAGCCAGCCCCATTCTGTCCCCCCAAAAAATTTGTAGTACTCGGCTATGGAGGAATGAGAGTGCAGGACCCTCCTACTACAAAGTAAGGAATTAATTACACTAATTGCAAATTAGCAATGGATGGGAGTGCAGCCAGCCTCCCCGCTAAAAAGAAATTGTACAAGTCAGCTGTGGGTGAATTTGGGCCCTGCTCTTCCACTTGATAGTAAGGAATTGAGTATGCTATTTATAAATTAGAGATGTACAAGAGTGCAGTTACCTCCCCCCATCCACCACAAAACAAAATTGTACTAGTCAGTGTTCTGCCAACTCAAACCAAGCAGCTATTTGCCATTCACACTCACATACACACAATAACAGTACAATAAGTATAGCAAGCCAAAGCTTTATTATAGCAAAATATAATATAAAAGGTTACAATAAGTACAGCAAGCCAAAGCTTTATTATAGCAAAATATAATACAAAAGGTTATACATCACCGATTCCAAAAGCTACATCCAAGCCTGTTCCAATGGCTGGGAAGCCCCCTTGTCAGCCTGGCTAGGAGTCTCACGAACTGGAATTGGCCCCACAGTGATGCATCACCCCAGAGGTGAGGCTTCTAACCAGGCATTGAGAAAGCTACATTTATATCTTATTCTATGCTAAAAATAACCGTGCAGCCTTCATAGTGTTGTCTCGCCACATTCTAGAAGCTGGCCGGGCTCCCAGGATGCTGCGAATTCACACCATAAGGACTGCTCAGAATTCCCTACACCTGCTAGGTCACTGTGCTCCAAACACTGGCCGGGTGCCTAGAACACTATGAGCTAAGCAGAAGTTTAAACAAAACTACAAAAACAGGTTGCCTGATAATATGTGACCTTCAAGTCAGCAAAATACACTGTCTGAAGCAAAACATAATAATGAGGCTATCTAAAGAGCAAAACACCAATTAAATGAAGCAGCATGTAAAATGGAGTCACACAATACAAAATGGAGTATAAAATGACATACATTACATGAAATAGCATACAAAATGGAGTTACAATAATCAACATATTATACTATCACTACAGTCAGTTATGCATGAATGAATAGGAGCACAGGGCATGAATGGCCCGAACTGCCATTTGAAAGTAACACATTCATTTCAGTATTTAGAAATTAGGAATGCATGGGAGAGCAGCCAGGCCCCCCCAACACAAACAAAATTTGTACTGCTCACCAATGGAGGAATGGGAGCACAGTGTCCAAAGGACCCTGCATTCCCACTTGATAGTAAGGAATTGGTTACAATGTTTACAAGTTAGGAAAATATGGTACTGCAGCCAGGCAACACTCACCCCCTCAAAAAAAAAAGTACTAGTCAGCAATGATTAATGGGAGAGGAGGAACTAGGCAGCTGTGGAGGAAATTGCAATTATATATTTTTCTGTCCCTCCCACAAACTCATCAGCCTCCCAGTAGGTCTTTAGAGAGCACTTGGCATACCCCCAAGATACTGGCATTGCAGTGGACCTCATACAGCTGGGGGACCATGATGATGGATGTCTCCTGTGTTATGTTCAGAGAGTTGTTTGTCTTAGCTGATGATGGCTGTCTCTGTTTGGTTGTGTTGGCTTGCCTCTTCTGCTGCTTCGGGGGGGGTATGAAAAGTTAGGGTTGGAAACCCTAACACTGCATTTCCGTACTTTTGTTGCTTTTAATATGAATCCTTACTGATGCATTAATGAAGTTTTTGCCATGGAAGAAAAAAAAAAATATATATATATATATATATATATATATATATATATAGAATATGTGTATATATATTATGGTAGCACGCTAGTGCTACCATAGGGTTGAGGAGCCATTTCTATGTTAAACCCCAAAATTTTGCACCTCAATAACTTTGCAACCGTTTGACAGATTTGCCTGAAATTTGGAATACATGATCAAGAAACATAGGTCTTGGGATCTGCCAAGTTTTGTACTGGTCGGATATATGGCTGCGGAGTTATTAAGCATGATCTGTGCATGCGTTTATGCTTTTTCTGGAATTCTACCGTCGCTTGTACAGGTCGCACGGTTTGCGCAACCAGACTGAAATATTTAGGGAATATGCGACCGGGGTCCTCAATGTGCCTTTCAAAGATTTGGTGAAAAAATATTAAAGGTTCAAAAGTTATTAAAAAACAATTTCCCATTTTAAGTCAATGGGAAAAGTTAACAAAAAGTTTGACAGTGTCGCAAATGCATTTTTACTTTCGCAAATGGCCCTGTTACTTTCACAAATCTGCCATTTTGTTTTCAGTTAGTGATCAGAAAAATGCTTGGCATTTAAATTTGGGACCCTCTAGCAACCTAATTCTTTTGTATTCACCTAGTCGGACCCTGAGATGCTAGCCATGTCTTTATCTTGGGTAAAACACCTCAGAAATATGTTTTTCAAATTTCTGGAAAAGTACTTCGCAAAGTACTTTCGTGCTCATGAAAGTGTCGCAAATTTTTGTGAAAGCTTTCGCAAATTGCGACAGTAGTTTTCTAGTCTGTGGGAAAATGACAGCAATTCTTTGGCGCTGCGCTGCAAAGGAACAGTTGGGAGTTTTGGGCTGAAATTTGGAGGGAATGCAGCCGACATCTCACAGATGTGCCTTCCAGTGTTGTGTTGAAAAAATATTACATGTCGGCAAAGTTACGGTACTCCAAAGTTCCCATAGGATAACATTACGGCGCCCGATGCATTATAGGAATCATTTGGCACCCTGCTGCAAAATAACGGTTTGGTCTTTTTTCCTGAAATTTGGAAGGAAGACATCCAACAGCCCACAGATGTGCCTTTCAGTGGTTTGGTGAAAAAATATTACAGGGAGGCAAAGTTATGGTGCTCCAAACTTCTCTTTTTTTCCCATAGGATAACATTTTGGCGTTCGATGAGCCTTTCAGGGCCCGGGATTCGAAACGGTGTGAGATAATGACTTTTGTCGGAAGCTTAGCTCTCTAATGGGGGCTAAGTACAAAACTAGCCAGGACAGTCATAAATCATATGACTTTTACATTTTTTTTCTACATCTTACGGTTCCTGAGATATAACCTATTTAGTATTCCAAGTCCTCATTTTCTGCTCCGATACCCATTATTATGCATACATTCTTTGTACTCGCTGTCTTTCTCTATGCAGGTTTTGGGGAAAACCAGCCTGTGCACTTACATTACTGTTACCGTTGCCCTTTCTGTTTGTGGTTCCGTAACTGTTTCACTTACCATTGATGTCTACGCCACCATGTGCGTTATTCTTTGAATTTTCATTTGCGCTTGCGTTTCTGTTAGTTTTTGCCATTTGTGTCTACAGTACTGTTTCTCTTTCTGTTTCACTTTGCATCACCATGCCCATTGACATTTCCATTTGCAGGCACCATGTTACTATGTGACAACACATTACATGGCAGACTGTTCCCGTCTACGCCACCTTGTGCGTTACCATTTCTGTTCTCATTCGCGCTTGCATTACCATGTGCACCACTGTTAGTGCTTCTGTTTGCATTGCTGTTCTTGTTACTATGCCTCAAGACATCACGTGGCGGGAGCGCGGGGCCCTCTGCATTACATTCACTGTTTCTCGTCATCGTTCTCAAAAAGAAGGGAAATTAGAGGCAAAAAAATCCATTTAATGCATTAGTTAGGGTTGTTCCACAGCGACAAAAGTGAGGAAATTCAGTGTTATGGTTGAAAACCCCCCTTGGACCCCACCCCCCCAACTGGCATTGGGTG